>CM067338.1:88276319-98276319 GCA_034376525.1 Nicotiana benthamiana | reverse complement strand
AAGGGTACCTTAACGAGTATGATTTTGAATCATATCCAACTTGTGAATCTTGTCTCAAAGGAAAAATGACCAAATCTCCATTTACTGGAAGTGGAGAAAGAGCTTCTGAATTATTGGGACTAATTCATACAGATGTATGTGGGCCCATGAAAATTCAAGCTAGAGGTGGATATTCTTACTTCATCACCTTCACTGATGATATGTCAAGATATAGATTTGTATATCTTATGAAACACAAGTCTGAATCCTTTGAAATGTTCAAAAGATTCCGTAGTGAAGTTGAGAAGCATACTGGTAAAAGTATCAAAGTACTAAGGTCTAATAGAGGTGGAGAATATCATAGTGAAGATTTTACTAGATATCTCAAAGAGAATGGGATTCTCTCACAGTGGACACCTCCAGGAACACCGCAACACAATGGTGTGTCTGAAAGGAGAAATAGAACATTATTAGATATGGTGAGATCTATGATGGGGTTCACTGATCTTCCAATAAATTTATGAGGATATGCTTTGGAAGCAGCAACATACTTACTTAATAAAGTTCCACTAAGTCAATCACTACAACACCATATGAGATATGGAAAGGATGTAAGCCTAACCTCAAACATATTAAGGTTTGGGGTTGTCCAGCTTATGTTAAGAGACTACAGTCTGATAACCTTGACTCAAGATCTGATAAGTGTAGGTTCATTGGGTATCCCAAGGTAACAAGGGGAAATTATTTCTATCACCCTTCTAACCGTAAAGTGTTTGTGGCTAGAGGAGCAACCTTTTTGGAAAGGGAATTCCTTTTGGAAGGAAATTATAATGGAGAGATAGAACTTGATGAAGATTAAGAAACTAATGAATCAACACAATATGAAGATCATGAGACCCAAGTTGAAGAACCTTTATTGGATGTTTTGAAGTTGCCAAGGAAATTGCCATCTTCAACGGTTGAAGTTCAAGAACTAAATGAAGTTCAAAAACAAGTTAATGAACCAGTTCCAAACCAAATTGAGCAACAACAAAATCCAACACAAGGTGAACAGGTTGACAAGTACCTCTTCGAAGGTCTACACGAGAACATCATGTACCAACTAGATTAAATTTATTGGTACAAGATGATTTATCAAATGAGGTTGATCATAATGATGATGACCCTAAGACCTATGAAGAGGCTATACAAAGTTCTGATTATGAGAAGTGGAAAAAGGCCATGGAATCCGAAATGGAATCCATGAAGGAAAATAAAGTATGGACTTTAGTTGAACCTTCAAAGGATATAAAACCTATAGGTCCTAAATGGATTTTTAAGAAAACGATTGGAGCAAACAGAAAGGTGGAGACATACAAAGCACGTCTTGTTGCCAAGGGATATCTTCAGAAAGAAGGAGTCGAATATGACGAGACTTTCTCTCCCGTGGCAATGCTCAAATCTATTCGGATTTTGCTTGCTATAGCAGCGTACTATGATTATAAAATATGGCAAATGGATGTGAAAATGGCTTTCCTTAATGGTGAGCTAGAAGAGGATGTGTACATGACACAACCTGAAGGTTTCACATCTTCATCTGATCATAATAAAATTTGTAAGCTACAAAGATCTATTTATGGATTAAAGCAAGCTTCTCGAAGTTGGAATATTCGATTTAACAAAACAATTGAAAAGTTGAATTTGTTAGATGCGAAGAAGAACCTTGTGTGTACAAAAAGGTTAGTGGGAGCACAATTATATTTTTAGTGTTGTATGTTGATGATATATTGCTCATAGGGAATGACATACATGCATTGCAAAATACAAAGATTTGGCTATCTGAACAGTTTTCCATGAAAGACTTGGGAGAAGCAACTTATATATTAGGAATAAAGATCTATAGAGATAGATCTAGGAAGCTGCTTGAACTTTCCCAGTATTTGTACATTGATACTATCTTAAAGAGGTATAACATGGATAATTCCGAAAGAGGCTATCTACCGATAGGCACGGGAATTTCTCTCAGTAGGAAGGATTTTCCTAAAACACCTGAAGAGAGAGAACGCATGAGTAGGATCCCATACGCTAGTGCAGTGGGAGCTATCATGCATACCATGACATGTACACGTCCTGATGTGGCTTATGCACTTGGAGTGACTAGCCGATATCAGGCAAATCCTCGTGAGGAACATTGGAAGGTGGTGAAGACCATTCTTAAGTACTTAAGAAGGACTAAAGACCAATTCCTCATCTATGGGGATTCTGAGTTGAAACTTAAAGGTTATACTGATGCAAGTTTTCTTCAGATAGGGATGATAGCAAATCTATTTCTGGTTATGTATTCACCTTAAATGGTGGTGCAGTGAGTTGGAAAAGTTTCAAACAAGCTACAGTAGTTGATTCAGTGACTGAAGCAGAATATATAACAGCTAGTGAAGCTGCTAAGGAAGCTGTATGGATGAAAAGGTTCTTAATTGAACTTGGTGGGGTTCTTTTAATGGAAGGTGCAGTTCCATTGTTGTGTGACAATACTTGAGCCATTGCTCAAGCAAAAGAACCAAGATCACACCAAAAGTCAAAACACGTTCTGCAAAGATATCACTTGATAAGAGAGATCATTGAACGTGGAGACATCGAGATTCAAAAGGTTGATGGAAAGGCAAAATGCTGCAGACCCATTCACTAAAGCACTTGGCACAAAGGAGTTTGACAAGCACAAGTGGAAATTAGGGATGAAGTACAAGAGCGATTGGCTCTAGTGCAAGTGGGAGATTGTTAGGGATATAGTAGATATGCCCTAGATCCAATATCATATTTGGTAACTTGAACATATTTTTGTGAATGTCATTTGATATAAAATATATGGCATTTGATATTCTTTTATCATTATTATCAATTGTTTGATTATTTTGATAAGGTCCTTGATTAAATTTTAAGATTTGTCATCGTGACAAAGATCATGATAATGAGAGCAAAGTCTTTTACAATTTAATCTATATTTGTTCTTGATCGTAGGATTATTAATTTGGACATTAGTGATCCGGTTAGATCAATATTTATGTGATCGTCTTTATCGGATAAAGATTAGTTGATCTCATTAACTAAATCACATAGATAGATGATGCATATAGAGATATGATCATTGAACCGACTCATTGGATAATTCCTAATGGTTAGAATTACCATAAACTGTCAATAGGATATTTTCTTGAAGAATGTGATGTAACTGTTTCCTTTGACTTGAGATCGTCATAGTAATTGACAAGTTATTTATTGTGCTTTGGTACTAGACACCTATGGCCCTAGGGCGATAGTTGAAAGGATATTGGGTACGATTAAATACTTGTAGAATTAGTGATTGATCAAGGCGGAATCTGTCAACTCTTGGTAATGAGTTTAAGCTCCATGTTGTCATTAATTATAAACGACCAAACTAAGACCTTGGCCAGGGCAATTGAATGAAAGAAGAAATGAGTTTCTTAGGTCATTCAATGGTCGATTATATTTGACGTGAACACATAGTTGATCGCCTATTAGGATTTGACAGTTGAATCATATCCTAGGGTGATCCAGAGCTATAAAGACAGAAGGAATTACTACATTATTCTTCTACTGGTTCTTGAGAGTAAATTTTTTACTTCATGCTATCCGGTCGTTAAAGAGTGTTGCTAGACGCCACCCTTGATTAGTATTTTGATATGATCAATTTACTACTGATTTAATATTGAACCTATGGGGTCACACACTAACGAGTGTTCTGATCTTTGCTAAAGGATTAATTAATTTATTATTTTGATAATTAAATTAAAGAATTTAATTAGTCAAATAAATTTAGTTATTAGTCCAAATGAAATATTATTATATTCTTTGCTAGCACAAAGATTATAACTAATATTGTGAATAAATTGAAGCTTTTATTTGGAATAGAAATTAAATAATATCTCTTGGTTGAAATATATGTGATATATATAATTAATATTATTTTGTATAATAGATGTATATAAAATATAATATTAATAAAGACTTGTTAATAAATCTAATTTTGAATTGGATTATTAATTAAAGTTTTATCCTTTTTAGAATGGGATTAATATTTTCTATAGGAAAATATTATATTAATAAAACTCAAAAAGTCAAACAAAAAAGGGAAAAGTGTTATAAACTAAAGCAAAATACAAGAACAATAGAGCAAGAATAATAGCAATAGAGAGAAGAGTAGAGAGAGTTCTTCTTATTGTGTTGAGAGGGGTGAATTACAATGGTAGAGAGCACCTCTATTTATAGGGAGGAGGAAGATCTTGCTACCAATAATAGGACTCTAAAATCTCTCTAATTAAGTACATTAAAGACATTCACCTTAAATAGAAGTGTAAGAATCTTCTATTTCATAACACTCCCCCTTGAATGTCTATTCAATGATGTGCCTCATAAAACCTTAAAACCAAAACCCAATGGGAAAAATTAAAGTAAGGAAAAAGAGTACACATGTTTGAATATGCGCCTATTGGTTGCCTCGTTAAAAACCTTGCAAGGAAAACCCAGTGGGACAAAACCTTGTAAGGGAAAAAGAGTGCAACGCGCATTAACTCCCCCTAATGAGTACATCAATTTATATCCTTGAGCATTTGCATTCCAATCTTGTGCATCATCTTGAAATCATCATTCTTGATAGATATGAACATCTTCATATAATATCGTGGAATAGCTCTTCAATATCTCCATAGATGCATTCTCAATGCCATCATGCTTATAGTTATGGCAAGATTCATATGTACACAAATTGTACTTAGGATGCGGTACTTCAGGACCAAGAATTGCATATGCTTCAAGCAACTTAAATCTTTCAAGTTAAGTCATGTAAGTCACATAATAGACTTTAGCTGCATATCAAAGTTTCATGTCATGCTAAACAAATAAGATATCGAAAAATTGACTATACATACCTTTGCCTTTATACTTTCAAGCATATGAACTATAGGTTCAAAGCTACATGTCTTTCATATGGAATCAATTCTTCTTGAATTGTATCTCTTCCATTTAGTTGCTTTCTTTGAGTCAGCAAATGCGTATAGCATGCTTTGCAATATGTTGCAATTGCATTTCCTTTTTATGAACTACAGGTTCATATCATGATATTCGGGGATATACATATACAAATGAAAATTCATCCCATGTAACACTTTCTCAAATGTTTATCATGTCTCCCCCTCATGTTAGTAAAGCTAACATGTTTCCTCAACTTTGGGAAATCATCTTTGTGCATTATGTCAATATACACAGCACCTTAGTAATAAGATGAAATTATTTGGTTCCTGACCTTGAACCACTTGTGAGGGGAGAATATACTCTCGTATACAACTTATATCAAACTGATATATACAACTTCGTTCTCATAAGGAACAGTTTAGCTATTAAGTGGAAGCACTCAATAATTATCTTGCTAAACCAACTTTGATATAAACCAACTTATCAAGATGAACTGTCTTGAGTAGAGAATCTGGAAACTATGCTCGAAGTTAGATTACTGAGCGATTTACCTCGCAAGCACTGCCAGGCTGCGGGTTAATAACAATGGCGCATGTAACCATATCATAGATGCATCATATGTGGTATACATGGCAGGTGAATGGGCCCATATTCACCTTTGATATTTCCAGAATCAAGGGGCTTCAACCCGAACTCTTTAGTTGGTCAGTTCATTACTGAGAACAAGAACTTCTAGTTCTTTGATATTCACCTATGTGAATTTGCACATCATACTTCAAATGAGATGGCTAACACGAATGTCAACTGAATAAATTATCAATATTGGTAAATTTCAAATTTACACCATGACATGTGCACTTATCAATAAACTTCGGGTTTATTATGACATGGGTTTTATACCAATAGATATCCACTTTATTGTGGCATTCTTTCGTTTGTGTAGTACAAACTGGAGAACAAAGCGGGTAGCTTTTCATATACAAATTACCCCGCTACAAGTTGTAGTAATAGGAGAATCAAAGCCTTCCTTTATTTATAGTCTCAATATAATCAATCGCTTTCGCGTGTACTTTGGAAACTGAATAAGTTTCTTTGAGACTTACTACAGCACAATACTCAATCGTGTTTCTCCAACATAGTAATAATTGGCTCTTCGAGAGCTCTCAATTAATTTTGTACTACCACAGACTGAGGTTCAAGATCCTCACATTCTTGCATTCCGTATTTTCAAGAGTCTCAGGCTCAATAGATTCTTCGTGAATCTCGGAATTAATCAAATCATGAGCGTCCTCATGTGATTCTTTCATAGTGTCATTTAGATCGTTCTTTTTCCTCTTTCTAGGATTTCGATCTTTGGAACCTAATGGTCTGCCACGCTTCTGGCGTGCATTTGACTCATTGGATATGACACTAGATATTCGTCCAATAGGGACTTCAATACGGATCGGAACATTTTCCGCGTGAATGTGGGATTTCGTTATCCTCTTCAAGTCCGTAAATGCGTCAGGCATTTGATTTGCTATTCTTTGCAAATGGATAATCTTTTGTACCTCCTTCTTTCAAATAGAGGTATGTGGATCAAGATGAGATAATGATACATTTTTCCACAAAATTTCCCATTTGGTTTCACCGACTTCTCCCCCTAATTTTGGGAAAAGTGTCTCATCAAATTGACAGTCTGCAAATAGTGCAGTGAACAAATCTCCTGTCAATGTTTCGAGGTAGCGAATAATGGAGGACGATTCATACTCAACATATATTCCTAACCTTCTTTGCAGGCCCATTTTGGTGCGGGATGGCGGTGCTACAGGCACCTATACTGCGCATCCAAAGCTTCTTAAATGGGATATATTGGGTTCATGACCCAAAACCAATTGCAATAGGGAATATTTGTGATAATTCGTCAGTCAAAGACGAACTAGCATTGCTGCATGCGAAATGGCGTGACCCTAAGCCGAAGCGGGCAGCCGACAAAGTAGCATTGCTGCATGCAAAATGGCGTGAACCCAAACCGAAATGGGCAGCCTCGTTTTCATGAAGAATTCAAGATTATTCTCATCTATTATCCATTAACTTTGCAAACGCAAGGTTGCGTGATGGCAACAAGCACACATTAGACCATCTACAGGATGCGTCTATCAAGACCATGAAATACCTAAACTACCCACTAGGTGGGTGAATAGGTCCACAAATGTCCCCTTGTATACGTTCCAGAAACTGGGGTGACTCAGTCCCAACCTTTGTTGGGGATGGTCTGATAATCAGCTTGCCTTGATAACACGAAGTGCAAGGATATTCATTACCTGAGAGAATTTTGAAATTCTTTAACGGATGCCCATATGATCTTTCTATAATCCGTCTCATCATGGCTGATCCTGGGTGACCCAGTCGATCATGTCAAAGTACAAATGTATTGGACTCAGTATTCTTTAGATTTACTGTTGAATGTGCCTCAATTGCACTAATTCTTGTCCAATACAGGCCACAAGATAAAGACGGGAATTTCTCAATAACCCTCTTTTGGCCGGAGACATTCTTTAAAGTGAGGACGAGATATTCAAGATTATCTTCATCCATTGTCTCAATATTGTAGCCATTCCGGCGTACATCTTTAAAACTCAACAAGTTTCTTCTTAGACTTGGAGGAGAATATTGCATTCTCTAAGATAAACGTCATGCCTTTGGGCAGAGTTACATTTGCTCTTCCGGAGCCTTTCAATCAATTTACTTCCCTTGGTATGACATACAAAAGGAATACATAAACAAGTTCAATTCTTTTGTGTCACATAATATTTTCAAGATCTGCTACTAACAGTTGACTAACAAAATCAGATATGTTGTCCATAATCAATTACTTTGCAGTTTGAAAATTTCAGCGTTTTTCAAAAGACAATCGATTATTAAACCCACACAATCGATTGTTGGAACATAGACAATCGATTGTTGTACATAGACAATCGATTGTGGATGATTTTTGAAAAATTCCAGATTACACTGCCTAACGACAATCGATTGTTAGATATAGACAATCGATTGTGGGTGATTTTTGAAAAATTCCAGACCTCACTGTTTCAAGACAATCGATTGTTAGACAAAGACAATCGATTGTTGGCTATTTTTGAAAATTTCCAGACCTCACTGTTTCAAGACAATCGATTGTTAGTCAACGACAATCGATTGTTGATCAATTGTTTTTCAACTTTAATGCGAAAATAGTTGATAATCGACTAGTTTTTCAGGCTAGTCGATTACCCCCACTGGAAAATAAAAGTTTTATTGATATTTGAGCATATTGAAGATATTCTAAAGAACTACTGCTAACATTGCTTTATGAACTAACTAATACGAGCTAATGCTAATGACTATTAGTTTATTCACTAACTAATACAAATAAGTAGAACAAAATCAAATAACTCCATCTTCTTTCATCATGGTCCCATCGCCGATTAGGTGGTCTATTTTTCCATCGGGTTGCTCAAAGAAGTCTGCCACATCCAGGTGGGTGATATCCTCATTGTCGTCATAGACAAAATTTGTTTCAGGGCCTTTTCTCTTTCGAGATGCTTGATAAAGGTCAACCAAGTGTCTTGGTATACGGCAAATCCTAGACCAGTGCCCATTTCCACCGCAACGATAACATATAGTTTCTGAACTATTTGCCTTAGGATCTTCTGGACCCCGTTTCTGCTTTCGGTGGTTATCTCTCTTTAGGGGGTGACGGACTTCTTTGGAATTTCTTCCTTGTCCACGTCCTTGGCTTTGACCCCGTTTATGACCGTGATCATGGTCCCTTTTATGTTTGGCATAATGCGAGTGCACCATATCTGCTTCAGGCAGTGGTGTAGACCCAGTTGGTCTATTTTCGTGATTTCTCATGAGCAGATCATTATTTCGCTCAGCCACTAGTAAGAGAGAAATCAGTTCAGAGTACTTCGTAAAGCCTTTCTCTCGGTACTGTTGCTGCAGTACCATATTGGAGGCATGAAACGTTGTAAACGTTTTCTCAAGCATATCGTAATCGGAGATGTTATCTCCACATAGCTTCAGTTTAGAAGTAATTCTGAACATAGCAGAATTATATTCAGAAACGGACTTAAAGTCCTGTAGCCTCAGATGGGCCCAATCATATCGTGCTTGTGGCAGAGTGACCAACTTCAGGTTGTCATATCTCTCCTTTAAGCTGTTCCGCAAAACGAGTGGATCCTTGACGGTGAGATATTCAATCTTCAAACCTTCGTCAAGGTGGTGGCGCAAGAAAATCAAGGCCTTCGCACAATCTTGGGTGGATGCTTTTTCTTTATCTTTGAGGGTGTCTCCGAGACCCATAGCATCAGGTGGATTTCAGCATCCAACACCCATGTCATATAGTTCTTGCCCGAAATTTCAAGGGCAACGAACTTTCTTTTCATAATGTCAGACATACTCGAAAATTAAATTAGGAAGAGGGAAAATACCTTGGATTTTCGAGAATGGTACTTGAGACGGTAGAGTCTCGTGCTGATAACGTGTTATAAACTAAAGCAAAATACAAGAACAATAGAGCAAGAATAATAGCAATAGAGAGAAGAGTAGAGAGAGTTCTTCTTATTGTGTTGAGAGGGGTGAATTACAATGGTAGAGAGCACCTCTATTTATAGGGAGGAGGAAGATCTTGCTACCAATAATAGGACTCTAAAATCTCTCTAATTAAGTACATTAAAGACATTCACCTTAAATAGAAGTGTAAGAATCTTCTATTTCATAACAAAAAGAATATTATAGTCCAATTTAGAATTGGACATAACAAAATCCACGTGAAAAGGAAAAGGAAAATAGGATTCAAAATTTTCAATAAAATTTCGTCATTAACAGAGAAGGAAATTTTGAAATTTCCTTACAAAATTTTTCAAAGTTCAAAGAGGGAATGTCAGCACTCTCTCACGTTAAAACAAAGAAGGAAAATTGGGAATTTTCATACAAAATTTTTCATAAGTTTATTTTTGGAATAAACTTTTACCCTAAGAAAATTATTACCTCAATCAAATAGGAAAAGGGTTTGTAGGTGATACTATATAAAGGGTGATGGAGAAAATTTGTATGGTTCTTTTTCGTTTTTTTTTATTATTATTCTTGAGAAGAAAACTTACTTTGTGAAAGTGAGAGTTCAATACAAAGCCAAGAGAGAAAATACAATTACAAGAAAAGTGTTTCTTGTTCTTCTAATTTGAGTTGAGATTTTTGAGAAAAATTTCAACACAATATTTTTCGTTAAATTTGTTCGCGGGTTTCATTGATCAAAGAGTTGATAGCAAGGATCGGTCTCGGCGTGGATACGCATAGAGTCTTCGCACTATCGAAGAAATTCTGAAAACGAAACTCTCTTCATCAGGTACGTCTTAGACCCGATCTTTGACAAGTAATTACATTTTTAAACATGAAAAAATCTACCTAGGATTGTTATTGTCTTTCGCTGCGTGTTACGAACACCTATACGCAATCCTTCACTTATAAGCATGGAGATTGTCATTATTAGATTAGAACAATAAAACTAAAAGTAAACTTTGTTAGCCTCAATGTTTCATATACTAATTTTAATAATACCAATTTAACATAAGGTTTAATCAAAGAACATTTATTTGTGATACAACAACAACAATAACCCAGCATGATCTCATAAGTGGGTTCTGGGAAAGGTAATATGTATGCAGATCTTATCCTTACCTCGAGGGGCAGAGAAACTGTTTCCAGGAGACCCTCGGTTCACGAAAGCAACAAGAGACGATATATTAGTACTATCAAAAGACTCATACTAAAATAATATAAAATATATAACATAATACAAAATAATAAAAAAATATAAATATAAAAAATATAAGAATGCCAAATTCATGCAGCGCACATGAAAAGGTCCAATTTCATCAAAGAATAAAGAAGGATTATCCAAGATTATTCCATAATAAGGAGCTACAGCTAGAAGACTTAGTCATGTGACAACCTGGTCAGTCGTATCTTGAGTTATCGTTCCATTTCCTTAATTTCTACATCGTTATGCTTTGTTTATTCATATTTTATGTTATAGGGTTGGTCGGATCGAATCTGGAATAATTTTGATAAGGTTTGAGACACTTAGTCTCTTTTGATGAAGCTTAAGTTGGAAAAGTCAACCGGATGTTGAATTATGTGTTTGAGGGCTCGGATGTGAGTTCTGATGGTTCGGTTAGTTTTGGGACTTAGGAGTGTGATCGCAATGCATTTTGGAGGTTCGGAGTAGATTTAGGCTTGAATTGGCGAAGTTGATATTTTGGCGACTTCCGGTTGGTAGGCGAGATTTTGATATAGAGGCCGGAATAGAATTTCAAGAGTCGTAGTAGCACTGTTGTGTCATTTGGGATGTGTGCACAAACATTCAGGTCATTCGGACGTGGTTTGGTTGGATTTTTTTTTATCAAAAACGAAATTCGAATGATTTTGGAAACTTAGGCTTGGAAATTGATATGATATTGCTTGAAGCGTTTTGAAGATTGGTACAAGTTTGAATAAGGTATTAGGATATGTTTATGCCTTTGGTTGAGGTCCCGGGGCCTCGGGTGAGTTTTGGATGGCCAATCAGACCATTTCATGAAGTTTAGAATTGCAAAAAATTGCAGGTTCAGCTGTTGCAAGTTTTTACTCTTCGCGTTCACGAGTGGAGCCTCACGTTCGCGAAGAGTCAGGGGAAGTTAGTGTAATTTGGCCTTCGCGTTCGCGAAGGGGAATCACGTGTTCGTGAAGGGTTGGGTTAGTAAGCATCGCATTCACAAGAGGCTTGGTCGCATTCGTATAAGGTTGTGAGGCTGAGGCATCACGTTCATGATGGTATGGTCACGTTCGCGAAGAAGAGTTTTGGTCAGTGAAATTTTTTTTCTTCGCGAACACGAGGCTTTGATCGCGTTCGCGAAGAAGGAATTGAGGCCTGGGCAAAATGTTTTAAGGTTCGTTTTGTCCGCGAATGTGGGGTTTATTTCCTCCATTGTTGGTCATTTTTGGAGCTTTTTGAAGTAAAATGAAGAGGGATTCAAATGATTCACTTTGAGGCAAGATTCCTGGACTAAAAATTAGATTATTATGTAAATTTCACCTAGTAATTCAATTAAGCCAAAAGGTAAAGGACTAGGGCTTGGAAATTTAGACCTTTGATTGAGGATTTAATGGATCATTTGAGGTCGGATTAACTTTTGATATGTATGAACTTGTGGGGAGATGAGGAATCTATTGATGTAAAAACCTGGGAGGGGGGGTCGGGTTTTGGTAATTTTGGGATTTGTGTCAATTATCGGTTATTTTTGCTTGGGCTGCATTCCCTTAGCCTATTTTGACGTCCTCGCTATGATTTTGGATAGATTCGATGCTAGTGGAGGCCGATTCGAGGGGAAAAGGCGTCTCGAGCTAGAGGTTTGACCGATTAGAGGTGAGTAATGATTGTAAATGATGTTCTGAGGGTTTAAAACCCGAATTGCACATCGTACTGCTATATTAAAGTGAGGCACACGCTTGATGAAGAGCATGAAGTCGTGTACTATTTGTAATTATGACTTGGTCCGTCCCGATTGATGATTTTACCATATATTTGACTAAAATCTATTTGTTATCTTCATTATTTGGGCGGGATGGCATATCCGTGCCAACTAATTGAACCCTTCGAGAATTTTTATTGATATTTCCTCGTTGTTTTGACTTTATACTTGAACTTAGTCATGCTATTTTCCACTATTTTCATACTCAACCATGTTACTCAACTTTAATACATTAATGATTATAAATGACGTTTGGGCTGAGAAACATTTTTTACTATTGCTCGAGCCGCTTGTGAGGATTTCTGACTGAGTAAGACTGATAGCATGTGTTGTGAGGAAACACTGATATTGATTTGAGGCCGAGGGCGTGAGATTGTGTGCCACGATGTGGATTGATATTGATATGAGGCCGCGATCCTGTTTATGATGCCATGAGATGACTTGATATTGTGCTTGGGCCATAAGAGGCCCCTCCAGGAGTTTGCACACTCGCAGTGAGCGCGGGTACCCATTGTGATGTGAGATTGAGCCTGCGGGGCTGGTATTGTTTTGAGATGTTGCCCGAGGGATGGATTTGTTGATATAGTGCCCGAGGGGCAAACCTTTACGTATTTATTTTCCGTATTTTCCTGTCAATTATATGCTTACTTGATGAAAAAGGATTTTACTTATCTCTTAACTTGTTCACTGTCTTAAAAATGGTTTTACTGCTTCATTATAGAATGCCTTGTGCCTTATGTGTTTTCTCGCTTTCAGTCGTGATTTACATTTGTTACTCACTGAGTTGGATTACTCATTTTACTCCCTCCATCCTGTGTGTAGGTTCAGGCATAGCTAGTTCCGCTTCTGAGTGCTGATTCTTCTAGCTTCAGGTGGACATTCGGAGTACGTGAGTTAGCAGCCTGGCGTCCGCAGTCCCTTGTTTCTCCTCCTTTATCATTTCTATCTGGTTTCAGATCGTTGTTCTAGTTTACAAACTTAGTAGACTTGTATTATGACTTATAGATGTTCATGACTAGTGACACACTGGCTAGGGCTGTGTTTGGGTTGTACTTCTGTATTGTTATGATATTATCCGCTACTTAGTATTATTAAATCATGTTTAAGACTGTTTTCTTGTTGTTTAGCTATTTAACTTCGAATTGGGAAAAGTTGGCTAGTCTTATCTTCATGAGAGGCTCCATCACGATTGGGTACAGGTTTAGGATTGTGACAAGTTGGTATAAGAGCCTAGGTTACATATGTCGCACGATTCATAAGTAGGTTTAGTAGAGTCTCGCGGATCGGTACAGAGACATTTGTATTTATCCTCGAGAGGTTGCAGGACCTTTAGGAAAAACTTCATATTCTTGAAACTTTTGTCATGCAAATTTGTTGATCCAAGTACTAAACCTTTGCTATTCTATTCTCTCACAGATGGCGAGGACACGCGCTACTGGTCATGATGGACGACCAACAGTACCACCAGAGGTCGAGGATGCGATCGTGGTCGTGGTAGAGGCAGAGCAGTGAGGGTAGCACCTATTGATCTACCAGCTGCGCCAGTTCAGGACCAGCTCCCAGCTGTAGGTGCTCCAGCAACACCAGCTCAGGCACCAGCTGTGCCCATTATGATTCCGGGTCTTCAAGAAGCCTTGGCTTAGATCTTATCAGTTTGCACTGGCCTAGCGTAGGCGGTTTTAGCCGCTACAGCCGCAACTACTTCTCAGGCCGGGGGAGGTAGTCAGACCCCTGCCGCTCTCACACCTGAGTAGGTCATGCAGGGACTTCAAATGCCGGGGGCACATCCAGCCTGACCAGTTGCAGCTGCTCAGGACTATATAGTTCCTGCCATGCCAAAGGACGAGCAACATAGGTTGGAGAGATTTGGTAGAGGACGAGCAACATAGGTTGGAGAGATTTGATAGGCTTCAGCCACGACCTTCAGTGGTGCAAAGGGTGAGGATGCCCAGGGCTTTTAGGACAAGTGTTAGAGGATGCTTCGTACCGCGGGTATTCTGGAGGCCACCGGAGTCGCTTTCACTATTTATAAATTTTCAAGACCTGCTTTCACTTGGTAGGAGTATTTTGAGAGGCGTAGGCCTGTTGGTGTAGCACCCCTTACCGGCCAGCAGTTCTTTGTATTCTTTCTGGAGAAATATATGTCGTAGTCTCGCAGAAAGGAGCTGAATATGCAGTTTGAGTGGTTGCGTTAGGGGGAGATGACAGTGTCACATTATTATTTGAAGTTCTCCGAGTTGGATCGCCATTCCATCTGGTTGGTTTCGATAGATAGGGAGAGGATCAGGAGGTTTGTTGATGGTCTTACTTATCAGCTCTGTATTCTCATGATAAGAGAGGGGGTGACTGGTGCTATTTTCGAGGAGGTTGCGGATATCGCCCGTGAGATTGAGTATGTTCGTTGCCAAGAGCAAGAGGAGAGAGAGAGACCAAGAGGCCTCGAGGATGTGGTGCTTCTTCGAGGGGTCAGTTTCAGCACGGTAGAGGCTGTCCATTTAGGCCTGCTTAGCCAGCTCACCCAAGTTATCATGGGGCATTATCGGGTCATGGTTCTCATAGTTCACATCAGGGCCAGTCATCACTTAGTGCCCTTCCAACTCAGAGTTCATCCCGTGCTCCCTCAGTTCAGGGCTCTTTTATGTCGAGTGCATCTGCTAGTCACTCCGGTGCGAGGGGTTCCCTTTAGTCCCCTAGTCCAGCACCTGGGTGTTTTATGAGTGTGGAGAGATGGGTCACATGTAGAGGAAGTGTCCTCATCGATCGGCTAGTTCATCCCAGTAGAGGGGTCAGTTATCGGCTTTAGTGCTAGTTGCTTCACCACCACCCGCTCAACCAACTAGGGGCGGAGGTCAGTCACCTAGGGGTTGACTTAGAGGGGGAGGTCGATCAGGGGGTGATCAGGACCATTTCTATGTTCTTCCAGGCAGACTCGATGCTATTGCTTTAGATGTTGTTATTACAGGTATTATTTCAGTTTGTTACAAATATGCCTCTGTATTATTTGATCCCGATTCTACCTTTTCTTATATCTCATCATACTTTGCTCATTATTTGGATACATCCCATGAGCTTCTTGCTTTACCTATTAATGTATCTATACTGGTGGCGATATTATTGTTGCTGACCATGTGTACCAATTGTGTATGGTGGCTATCAGGGGTCTGGAGACCCGAGTGGATCTATTATTATTGAGCATGGTAGATTTAGATGTCATTTTGGACATGGATTGGTTATCTACGTATCGTGCTATTCTGGATTGTCATGCTAAGACGATCACATTGGCTATACCGGGTGTGCCACAGATTAAGTGGCGAGGTGTGACTGATTATGTTTCTAGTAGAGTGATCTCTTTCTCGAAGGCCCAACATATGGTTGGGAAGGGTTATCTTTCGTATCTATCCTTTGTGAGGGATGTCGGAGTTGAGACTCCTAGTATTGATTCTGTTCCTGCTGTGAGGGATTTTCCTGATGTATTTCCTACAAACCTGTCAAGCATACCACCTGATAGGGATATTAATTTTGGTATTGATCTGATGCTGGTCACTTAGCCCATTTTTATTCCCTCGTATTGTATGGCACCAGTGGAGTTGAAGGAGCAGCTTCAGGAATTCCTTGATAAGGGGTTCATTCAGCCTAGTGTATCACCTTGGGGTGCGCCGGTTCTATTTTTGAAGAAAAAGGATGGCATTATGAAAATATACGTTGATTATATGCAATTGAAAAATGTAACAATTAAGAACAAGTATCCATTACCTCACATTGATGATTTATTCGACCAGCTTCAGGGAGCGAGAGTGTTCTCCAAGATTAATCTCCTTTCAGGTTATCACTAGTTGAAGATCAGGTATTCGAATATTTTTACAATGGCCTTATACCAGATATGGTCATTATGAGTTCCTGGTTATGTCCTTTGGGTTGACTAATGCCCCACAACGTTCATGCATGTGATGAACAGTAAGTTCGGGTCTTATCTCGACTCGTTTATCATAGTCTTCATTAATGATATTTTGGTATATTCGCGTAGTTAAGAGGAGCACGCAGAGCCTTTGATGGTTGTGTTGCAGATATTGAGGGAGGAGAAGCTTTATGAAAAGTTCTCCAAGTGTGAGTTTTATCTTGGTTCAGTTGCTTTCTTTGGGCACGTGGTGTCTAGTAAGGGTATTCAGGTTGATCCGAATAAGATAGAGGCAGTTCAGAGTTGGCCCAGATCGTCCTCAGCCATAGAGATTTGCAGCTTTCTTGGTTTGGCAGGATATTATTGCCGGTTTGTTCAGGGATTCTCATCAATCGCATCGCCCTTACCAAGTTGACTCAGAAGGGTTCTTCATTTGTATGATCAGACGAGTGCGAGGAAAGCTTTCAGAAGCTCAGACAGCCTCAACCACAACTCCGGTGTTGGCTTTGCCATCAGCTTCAGGTTCATATACCATGTATTGTGATGCTTTGGGGGTTGGGATTGGTTTTGTGTTTATGCAGGAGGGTAGAGTTATTGCTTATGCTTCTCGCCGGTTAAAGCCCCATGAGAAGAACTACCCCGTTCATGATTTCAAGTTGGCTGTCATAGTTCACGCATTGAAGATTTGGAGGCATTACTTGTATGGCTTATCTTGTGAGGTGTTCACTGATCATCGTAGCCTTCAACATTTGTTCAAGCTAAAGGATATTAATTTGAGGCAGCAGAGATGGTTGGATTTGCTTAAGGATTATGATATCACTATAGTGTACCATCCGAGAATTGCCAACGTGGCAGCCGATGCTTTGATTTGAAAGGCAGTGATTATGGGGAGTTTGGCATATATTACAGTTGGGAGAGACCTCTTGCAGTTGATGTTCAGGCCTTGGCCAATCGGTTCGTGAGGTTGGACATTTCGGAGCCCAATTTTTTTTTTGAACATGCTCAAACATATATTACCAAATAACCAAATTAAAATAGAATATTATTTAATACATCACTACAAGCTGTCATGTCATACGAGCATGGCAGAAACTTATATAACAATAGTATATAGAGTGGCCTAAATACATTCAGTGACAAAACTAAATAAAATTAAAACTTCAACTCTTCATTTGTATTCATGCTTTATGTTATCAACTTACAAGGTGCACCAGTATTGTACCATTTTATAATTCAAATGGCCAGAAAAATGGTGGTGTACCAAGAAGGATGTTCGGGGAGGTCACCGGAATTTGGCCAGATTTTGGTCACCGGATTTTTGAGGTAGAATTGACATTAATAGCTAGGTCATGAGGAGACCTATCTGTCTATGTATGTATTATAGGGTGGTAGTAGCCAGAACTTCAATAACTTGGGCGAAAAAGTGACGGAAAAGTTTCTTAGATCTAAGATTCAAGGAGTTTGAGAGTTTTATGAAGGATTTGGTTTGAATATATGGAAATAGGAGGTGGTGGAGATTACATGGTAAAATTTTAGATCAGATTGGAGGTCGGCCGCCACCGGTGGGCGATTTCCGACAGCGGTGATAGGCGGCGCCGACAGCTTGGGGGAGGGAGAAGAGAGAGTGATGAATTGGGTATTAGCTTGTGTGTTTTCTTGGTCTTCTTTATATGATCTCATCAGATCCGGAGCAGATATCGTCACAAGTTTGAGGCTTCAGGTTCGTTTCTTGACTCGTTCGAGAACAAACGTTTGTTTAAGTTGTGGAAGATGCCCCGCCAGTCTTCTCATGAGTTGCCGCTCTGTTTCCTCCATTTCTATTTTTCTATGCTTTGTTTATCCGTTCTTTATGGTATTGGGTTGGTCAGATCAAATCTGGAATGATTTTGGTAAGGTTTGAGACACTTTGTCTCTTTTGCGAAAGCTTAAGTTGGAAAAGTCAAATAGATATTGACATATGTGTTAGAGGGATCGTATGTGAGTTCTGATGGTTCGGTTGCTTTGAGAGGTGATTTGGGACTCAAGAGTGTGATCGGAATGGGTTTTAGAGGTTTGGAGTAGATTTTGGGTTGAATTGGCGAAGTTGATATTTTGGCGATTTCTGGTTGGTAGGCGATATTTTGATATAGGGGTCGGAATGGAATTCCGAGAGTTGCAGTAGCTCCGTTGTGTCATCTGGGATGTGTGTGCAAAATTTCAGGTCATTCGAACATGGTTTTTCTTGGTTTTTAATCAAAAGTGACATTTGGAAGATTTTGGTAACTTAGCCTTGAATACGAGGTGATTTGGTAGATTTGATGTTGTTTGAAGTGTTTTGAAGATTAGTACAAGTTTGAATAAGGTGTTAGGAAATGTTGATGCCTTTGGTTGATGTCTCGAGGGTCTCGGGTGATTCTCGGGTGGTCAATCTGACCATTTTATAAAGTTTGGAATTGCACAAAATTGCAGGTTCAGCTGTTGCAGGTTTTTACTCTTCGCGTTTGCAAGTTGACCCTCGCATTTGCAAAGAGTTAGGGGAAGTTAGTGGGAATTGGCCTTCTCGTTCGCGAAGCGGAGTCACGCATTCGCAAAGGGCTGGGTTAGTAAGCATTGCATTCAAGAGAGGCTTGGTCGCGTTCGCGTAGGGTTGTGAGGCTGAGGCATCGTGTTCGCGATGGTATGGACGTGTTTGCGAATAAGAGTTTTGGTTAGTGGATTTTTTGTGCTCCGCAAATGCGAGGCTTTGACCGCGTTCGTGAAGAAGGAATTAAGGCATGGACAGAATGTTATAAAGGTCGTTTTGTCCGCGAATGTGGGGTTTATTTCTTCCATTATTGGTCATTTTTAGAGCTTTTTGAAGGAACTTGATGAGGGATTTAAGGGGAATCCCTTTGAGGTAAGATTCTTGGACTAAAAACTCGATTATTATGTGAATTCCACCTAGTATATCATGGAAATTAAGCAAAAAGGTGAAGAACTAGGGCTTGGAAATTTAGACTTTTGATTGAGGATTTGATAGAATATTTGAGGTCGGATTTCTGAACTTCTTATATGTATGAACTCGTGGGGAGATGAGGAATTTATTAATGTAAAAATTATCGAATTTCGAGATGTGGTCCTAGGGTGGCGTTTTGGTAATTTTGGAATTTGTGTTAATTATCGATTGTTTTTGCTTGAGCTTCATGCCCTTAGCCTATTTTGACGTCCTCATTCTGATTTTGGATAGATTCGAAGCGAATGGAGGCCGATTCGAGGGGTAAAGGCATCTCAAGCTAGAGGTTTGACCGGCTTGAGGTGAGTAATGATTGTAAATAATGTTTTGAGGGATTGAAACCCCGAATTGCACATCGTAGTGCTATATTGAAGTGAGGCACACGTTTGATGACGAGCGTGGGGTCATGCACTATTGGAAATTATGACTTGGTCCGTCCTGATTGATGATTTTACCGCATATTTGACTGAAATCTATTTTCTATCATCATTATTTAGGTGGAATACCATATTCATGCCAACTAATTGAACCCTTCGAGGATTTTTATTAATATTTCCTCATTGTTTTGACTTTATACATAAACTCTGTCATGCTATTTTCCATTATTTTCATACTCAGCCATGTTACTCAGTTTTAACACTTAAATGATAGTTTATATGATGTTTGGGCTGAGAAACACTGTTTTACTATTGCCCGAGTGGCTTGTGAGGATTTTTGACTGAGTAAGGCCGAGGGCCTGTGTTGTGAGGAAACACTTATATTGGTTTGAGGCCAAGGGCTTGATATTGTGTGCCACGAGATGAATTGATGTTAATATGAGGTCGAGAGCCTGTTTATGATGCCGCAAGATGGCTTGATATTGCGATTGGACCATAAGGGGCCCCTCTAAGAGCCTGCATACCCCCAGTACGCGCGCATACCCATTGTGATGTGAGATTGAGTCCGAGGGACTGATATTATTCTGATATATTTCTCGAGGGGCGTATTTGTTGATATAGTGCCCGAGAGGCAAACCTTTAAGTGTTTATCTTTCATATTTGCCTGTCAATTATATGCTTATACTTGATGAAAAAGGATTTTAACTTATCTCTTAACTAGTTTACTGTCTTAAAAATGGTTTTACTGCTTCATTATAGAATGCCTTGTGCCTTACATGCTTTCTCGCTTTCATTCATTATTTACATTTATTACTCACTGAGTTGGTGTACTCACTTTACTCCCTGCACCCCGTGTGCAGATTTAGGCGTAGATGGTTCCACTCCCGAGTGTTGATTCTTCCAGCTTCAGGCGGACATTCGGAGTACACAAGGTAGCTGCCTGGCATCCGCAGTCCGGTGTTTCTCCTTCTTTATCATTTCTATCTTGTTTTAGACAGTTGTATTAGTTTACAGACTTAGCAGACTTGTATTATGACTAATAGATGCTCATGACTAGTAGCATTTTTATGATATTATCTGTTACTTAGTATTGTTAAATCATAATTTAGACAGTTTTCTCGGTGTTTAGCTGTTTAACTTTGAATTGGAATAATTGACTGATCTTGTCTTCACAAGAAGTGTCATCACAATCGGGTGGGGTTTAGGGCCGTGACAAGTCATATGGGCTATCGACAAGAAAAGGCGGCTAAGAGTTATGGAAATATGAGATGTTGAATAATATATTTTGGGTGCCCAAATAGAAACAAAATATACAAGGATCGATACTACAGAGTTCAAGGATATCACAGAAATATCTTTGTTCAAGGAAAAATATTTACTATGTGAGGGAAATAATTTGAAAACCAAGAAGATTCTTACACAAGGCTATTAACGGAAGGGTCAATCCAAGATCTCATAGCCAAGAAAAAAGAAGATCCAGACAAAGAAGTTTTCAAGGCAACAAATAAATGAAGTCCCACAATTAGTAGGGAAAAGAATCTATTGTGAGTCAAAGAAGGAAATAGTAATCATTTAGTATCTCCAACGTGAGTACATGGAAAGCTATCTCCTTATTGAAGTATGACTTTAAATAAGGAATCAAGAAAGTTCAATTATGGCAAGATATATTTTAGACTCCATCAATATGAATCCTATGCCATTCAAATCTTTTGGAATACAATTACAACAACAACAAAAAAAAAAAAAAATAGTATATAGAATTTGGAAAGATGGTCCGTATGCAAACCTTACCCCTACCCAACGAAGATAGAAAGGATATTTCCAATAAACCCTCGGCATATAAAGGGCGCAAAGAGGAAGAAGGGGAAGAAGACGAGTGAAAGAATAATAATAATAAATAAAATAAAAATAAAAAGGGAGGGGGAAGGGGAATTAGTAGTACTAAACACTAATAACAATGAATACGATAGCAGAGGCGAACTAAATCACACAACGAAGGAACGATATACTTAAGCATATATAGGAACTTGAGTGTTATTACAGAAACTGTAGGAAAAGGATAAACTTACAACTACCTACTACCCTTCTACGGTAATCCTCGATCTTCATACCTTCCTATCAAGGGTCATGTCCTTAATAAGATGAAGCCGCACCATATTATGTCTAATAATCTCTCCCCAATACTTCTTTGACTTACCTCAATCTCTTCTAAAACCCACCATGGCTAGCCTCTCACACCTCCTGACAGGAGCATCAACGCTCCTCCCCTTTACATGCTGGAACCATCTCAGCCTCGACTCGCGCATCTTTGTCCTCTACAGAGGCCACTCCCACTTTGTTCTAAATATCTTTATTCCTAATATTATCTCTCCTGGTATACCCACTTATCCATCTCAACATCCTCATTTCTGCTACTTCCATATTTTCACATGTAAGTTCTTAATTGGCCAATACTCTGCCCCTTAAAGCATAGCTGGTTGAACCACCACTCTGTAGAATTTATCTTTAAGTCTCGGCGGCACATTCTTATCAATAAGACATCATACACAAGCCTCCATTTCATCTATTCTACTCCAATACGACTTGCGACATCCTCGTCAATCTTCAAGTTACCAGGATAATAGAAGTTACTTGAAGCTTTCTTTCTTGGGGATAGCTTGAGTAAATAAACATGAATTAATTGAAGATCTTCAATTAAAATATCCATCCAATAAGTCAAAAAAGGATCGTACTGACAAAGCTTAAAGGAATATTCAAAGGGATCCAGATTTGCTATCAGCAATGGTCAAAATCAAAGGCACTATAAATAGGAGCAGCTCGGGAAGAAGAAAGTCACGCAACCTTCTATAGAATTGTCTACCTAACTAACAATTCTTTATTCTTATCGTAAAAAGTATTATAATTCACTTTTAGTAGATTAGTGTGTACACAAAATAGAGAAGAAAGACAGAAAAATATTGAAAATGCAGTCTATCATGAGAGATTGTGTCATTGTTTGTTTCTTTGGTGAGCGAGTAAAAACCAAAAGGTCGTTGTTGGTGAGCAAGTGAAAACCAACCCTTATTCTTTGTTGGTGAGTAAGTGAAAACTAACCTTGTAAACATTGGTGGTGAACGTTGATAATCACACAAGTTGTACTTAACCCAAATTACAAAGAGCTCAAGAGGTAACATCCCTGCAACCCAAGGAGACTGGATCAAGATACCATATTGGTTCCGAACAAGTAAAATTTCTTGTATAATTTATTTTATTCCTCTTATATTTTATTATATACCTTTACTGTTTGTTGTAAGTAGTACTTGTTTAAATTGAAGTACTAACAATTTTGGTGCAGGCTGTCTCTGCATTAGTCGCCTAGGTCTGAAGAGTAGTCAACTAAAAATTTAAAAAGGCTAACCTACCTCTTGTACTTTCAATTGCCATTGGACCAGGTCTCACATCTTTATTTTTGCTTAACATCAAGTGAGAAAAGATCCATGGCAGATCATCAAATTATTGGAACCATACTTCAAGAGGGTTATTAAACAAGCAGGCCATCGTAATTCAATAGCCAATAATAAAGCCATTGGAAAGAAAGAATGAAGGTTTATGTTCAATCAATAAATTGTCGAGCCTGGCTAGTTATTCAGAATGGACCAAGGCCTATTCCAATCAACAGTGACTCAAAAAAGCTTGTAAAAGGGGCATCCACATATGACTACACAAAAGAACAGATAGATATTATACAAACAAATGCTATTGCAGTCAACATGATCTATTGTGTGGTTAGTGAAGAAGAATTTCAGAAAGTATTCACCTGTGAGACTGCTAAAGCTATATGAAACATATTAGAATATATGGGGTGTCACAAAAAAATTTAAGGAAATTGTATCCGGGTCAACTCTTGAAGAATCTGAACATGGTGAAGATCGAGAAGACTTGGTCGTGAAACCAAGACGGGAAAAAGAAGAGTAGAACGTATTCTACTATGAATGAGGTTCAACAACAAGAAAAGGTATGCTACTACAAATGAGATTCAACAACAAGAGAAACTAGGCTACTACGAATATGGTAAACCTGGACACATGAAATTAAAGTGTCCTAACCTCAAGAAAAATAATCACATAATCTCAACTTGGAGCAACGAGGATGATCAAGAAGAAATGACAAACATATATCTCAAGAAAAAAGGAGAAACTGACAAGGTGTACTTAATGCTATTCTAGATTATGATCTCAAGAAAAAGAATTAAAAATCTTGGAGCGGCGAGGATGAATCTGAAGAAGAAAATGATCATGAAAGGATGGTGAAACTATGTTTCATGGCAATAGGAGAAATTGACAAGGCGTAACGACCCGGCTGGTCGTTTTGAGAATTAATTCCATGATCCTCTATTAATTGCTTTGCCCCGTGTTTGTTTCTGCTGTTATGAGTTGTTAGGTAGATTCATTTTAGTTTCAGAGTGTTTTGAGATACGTAGTCCCTAAATGAGAGCTGAAGCTTCAGAATTCAGACCGTAGTCGGAACATTATAAAGATGGCTTGGGAACAGAACTCAATCAATTCCGTTAGCTCGGTTAGGTGATTTTGGTACGAGGGGCGTGTTCGGATTGTGTTTTGGAGGCCATTATCTTATTTAGGCTTGAAATACTAAAAGTTAAATTTTTGAAGTTTCCAGATTGATAGTGAAATTTAGATATCGAGTTCGAATCCGATTTCCAAAGTTGGAATAGGTCTGCAGTGTTGAATATGACTTGTGTGCAAAATTTGGGGTCAATCCCACGTGGTTTGGTTGGTTTTGGAATCGGTTGTAGGATTTTGAAATCTTAAGTTCATTAAGTTTGGATTGGAGGGTAATTCATAAATTTAGCATTGTTTGAGGTGATTTGAGGGCTCGACTAAGTTTGTATGGTGTTTTAGGATTGGTTGGTAAGTTGTTTTGATGTCTCGGGGGCCTAGGATATGTTTCAAATGCTCAACGGGTTATTTTTGGACTTAGGAGTACAACAGGTTTGCTCGTTTTTCTGTTGAAGAATTGGCCTTCGCGTTCACAAAGGAGAGATAGCATTCACGAAGGATGGCCAGTGGAAGCATCGCAAATGCGAGAAGCCGAGCGCGTTCATGAAGGGGAAAGGCGGTGCAGTTGGGGATGCCAGGAAATTTCTCTATGCGTTCGCGAGTATAGGGTCGCGTTCGCGAAGGTCCTAGAGCTGAAGCTACGCGTTCGCGAGTGGACCCTCGCGTTCGTAAAGGAGGAAATTTGGCCATGGGATTTTTGTGCATCGCTTTCATGATATTAGTCTCGTATTCGTGAATAAGAACGCATTTGACAAGAATTTAAGTTCCAAAATCGAGGGTTTGAGTTCATAACTCAAAAATTGGATTGAGAGCTCAGTAGGAGGCGAAATCTTGAGAGATTTTTGGAGGAAGTTTGTGGGAAATGATTCCTAACTCCTTTTAGATTATATCTCATTTATCTAAACATGAATTCATCATCTTATTTCGGATTTAGGGTCAAAATTGTGGAAAACTGAGAAAAGCTCCTAGGCCTAATTTTGGGGTCTTGATCGAGATTTTGGTATCAGATTTGAATGAATTTGGTATGGTTAGACTCGTCAGTGAATGGCTGTTTATAATTTTTGACTTTTATCCGATTTTGAGACGTGGGCACGGGGAGGACTTTTGGGCGTTCTTGTATTTTCTTGCCATTCTTTAGCTAAAATAATTGTTTTTAGTTGTATTTACGTTACGATATTGATTTGATTAGATTTGGGCCACTCGAAGTTGGATACTCGTGACATGAGCATGATTTTATATTGATTTTGAGAATGTTCGAGGTAAGTGGCTTACCTAACCTTTGTGTGGCGGAAACTCCCCTAAGAATTTTGGTATTGTTATTATATGAATGCTGTGTATGGGAGGTGACGAGTGCGTACATGTGCTAATTGTTGAAAAACCTTGTTTTCATTAAATAATTATCTATGTTTCTTCATTAACTGAATAGTACTAGTATATGAAACCTTCTGTTTAGCTTAGGAGTTCATGCTTATGTGACTTAACTGTCTTACCTGCTTTAACTGCTTACTTGAATTTTGTGTAGCATGTTTAGAGTAGAAATTTCTTGTTTGCCTGATACGAACTTGAATAAAATTGTAGGATTCTTTCTTGAGACTGTTGTGTATTTATTTTGAGACTACAGATAGATATTTTGGAAGATCCCCTTGTATGTTTCTTTTGGGACTACACATCGGTATTCCGGGAGATCCCCCTGCATATTTATAATTGGGACTACAGGTCAATATTACGAGAGACCCCCCCTCCCCCTCATGTATTGGATATTTAATTTTGGACTACGGGATGATATCCTGGGAGATCCTTTGTACATTTATGCTTGGGGCTACGGGACGATATCTTGGAAGATCCCCGGTTGTTATCTTTGTGTATTAAGTTATTTCTTTCTATGATTTCACCTTTATTGACTGTTAGCATTTAATTATACTATCTCATCGCACATTATTTTACATTGTTATATATATATATAACCAGTAGGGCCCTAACTTTCCACGTCACTATTCGACCGAGGTTAGGCTTGGTACTTACTGGGTGCTACAGTGGTGTACTCATTCCCTTTCCTGCACATGTTTTTTGTGTGTAGATCCAGGTTCTTCTACTCAGCCATACTAACAATGAGGTGAGGAAATTTTTACAAACTTCGAGTTATATCTGCCGCGTTTGTAGACCGAGAAGGCCCTCTCTATTCTCCCTTTTAGCTATAGACCTTCTGTAATTACTTTTGTTTAGACTTGGAGTTAGAATACTATGTATTTCCTCTAGTTTGTGATTCATGACATTTCGGGTTTTGGGAGTGTTATTATTAGTCGAGAGTGTTATTATTGTGTATGTCGAGCGATATTTTAAACACTATCTATATTTACCTGTTAGATGGCTAGTTGTACTTTTAAATTTCTTTTCTGTAAATTGTTAGGCTTACCTAGTCGTAGAGACTAGCTGTCGCCACGATAGTTCCTGGAGGGAGAACTTGGGTCGTGACACAAGGTATGTCCTACTCCTATTACGTATTGCGATAAATATGATAAAATGCAGGAAAATATTGAATTAGTTCTCAACGACCTTGAGAAATTTCTTAATGAATATAATAAGTTGAGAAAAGAAAAGAAGAATTCGGAAATCCAACTTGAAGAATATAACAAGATATATGAGAAGAAAGATTGAGAGATCCAATTCAAAGAATATAACAAGTTGATAAATGAAAAGAAAGACTGGGATATTCAGCTTGAAGAAATCTTGTGAAGAACAACTTAGTTCAAGAAGAGAATTATGAGCTTCGCAAACAAATAACCAGCTTTCACAAATCCTCTGGCACTACTTTGAACAATCAAAGTCGACTCCCAATTTTAACAGCTATAAGTCGACTGAAATGGGATTTACTGGTAGATGTTATATTTCAAACAAGTTGACTAATGGAAAGTTTCAAGCCGATTGATAAGGTATCTGTAGGTAAATACTCTTCTTCTCATATTACATGTCACTATTGTATAATTTTGGACATATTAGCATGCAATTATGCCAAAATTTATATTAGACCAAAATATATTTGGAGACCTAAACAGATATATGTATCTCCACTTACACTAGCTACTAACCATGAAGGACCAAAAAGGTTTGAGTACCAAGAGCAAATTAATTTTTTTGCATGAATTTTGAGTCCAGCCATAAAAATGGGTCAATGATATTTGCGCAATGGCTGGTCAAGAAGCATGCTTAAAGATGCTTCAAAGTTCATACATATTCTATAGAGGATGAAGGAACTATTACACGTGATGATAAAGCATAAATGATTGGTAGGCTAGAGGTTATTCAAGTTCCTTCAAAGACTTTATAAGGTGATACGTATCTAGTAATATTTTTATTTGGCTAAGCATTATATGGTATGTACAACTACATATTGCTTGAGTCCACTAGCTGTATTATACTACTATTCTGTTTGATGTTTAATCTTATTCTTGACTTAAAAATTTTGAATAGCAAGACTTTATATCTTGCATGAATTATTTCATTTGTTTAAGCATTAGGATAAGTAAGCATGCATGCATTCCTTTCGTGCGTTATGAGTTCAAGATGTTTATTTTAAAGATTTACTTTTGATATTCATTTTCTTGGTGCTGTTCACTTTCTCTCTAGAAAGAAGGGTGAATAGTGTTTCCGTCACTATTCATCGGACATACCTTTGGATTTTGGCCGTGGATTGTCTCAAAATTGATGTCATATGATCCCCTTCTCTATGTAATCTATCCTCAATTGATTTTTCTCCTAAATCTATAACCAATTTTCCTACATCTTAAATCTTATTTTCAAGATTTACTGTAGCAACCAGAAATTTTCCAGCGCTATTCCTTAGCAGCAACTTAGGAGTATTCTGGTCAGATCAATGGATGAGCAATCTGTCGTTTTCAAGTTTCGCGTTTTGTTGTAAGCTTGGTAGCCATGGCTGCATTGGTCTCTCCCCAGCCTTTGGCTGTGGGAGAGACAATTCAAAACCACATCAAAGCTGATCCAAAAGAAATCGTAAAGCAATCGTATGCTACATCATTGCTAGCAGATCAGTCTACTCCTTCAAAGTTAGAACTGTATCCAGTTATTATCGATCATGGTGAACCTGTAATACAATTCACAATGGAAGAGGTTAATAACTTCACTAGGGAAGAAGGATTGCACCAGGCTGTTGTTTTAAAATTTTCGTATGGCAGACCTGATCTATCGGAAGTGCGAAGAATATTTTCGTCGCAATTCGATGTTCAAGGTCAATGTATCGTTGGGCAGTTGGAGTTTCGTCACCTGTTAATCAGGTTTGATTACTTCAATGATTATGTTCACTTCCTTTCAAAGTCGACTGGATATCTTAAATCCAAAGGAGACGATTATTTCTTCAGAACATTTCCATGGACTTTTGGCTTTAATCCGAAGGAAGAGACGTCGATGGCAGTCGTGTGGATTTCTTTGTCAGGTTTGCCACCTAATTTTTTTGCTAAGAGGTCGTTAATGTCTATAGCCTCAGCTGTGGGAAAACCTCTTGTTGTGGACAAGGCGACGCAAGATAGAACGAGACCTAGCGCGGCAAGAGTTAAGGTTATAATTGATCTTTTGGATAAGCATCCAAAAAATGTCAAGCTGCAGATCTTAGATAGAGGTTTAGGTAAATCAGTCGAGTTCCACCAAAAAATAGTGTACGACAACCTTCCTAAGTATTGTACCTATTTCAAGAATCAAGGACACGATGAGAAGACGTGTAATATTAAAAAAGATAAAGCTGGAACAGATGTGGTGGCACATGAAAATTTGGATATTGATCTGCCTGGTAACGAGGTAGTTGATATTGACAAATTACAAGGGGATGCAAGGGACTACTTAAATGCTAAAAGAACTGAACAAGGAACTAAAGATTTACAAGAAAAAGATGGATTGAAGGATGTTGTTGGTCGAATTGATTCAGCTGCACAACCTGTTATTGTAACAGATGTTACGAAAAATAGTGTTGTCCTGAAGACTTCTCATCCTACTGTAAATGATAGGGATGATGTTATGTCTAGGAGTGATGTGGTTGATGTTGTATCTGATGCAGCACATGGAGCAGTTACAGTTCAGAATATTGAGGAGGTATTGAAGTTGGAAAGACCTTCTAAGCCTTCTACATATGCTCCAGTTTCTAATAGCTATGCACAAACAAATGTGGTTACTGCTGGGGCAATGCAGAGTAATGTAGATTGTTGTCCTTCTAGTGCACTCTCTGGGCAGGTGGTTGATCTGGATGGACATCAGCACAGGTGCAATGTGCAGCCTAATGAGATTGATAATGCAGGACAAACAAATTTTTCTGGTTCCTTTCCCACAAATGCTGAAGATCGTTCAATGCAAAATTATCATTTTGCTCTGCTTGGTAAAACTCATGTGCCTGCTAATATTAATGTCCTAACTGGAAAACAGTTAGATGTGGTGGATTTGAAACATACTGTTGCATCAAAGTTACCAGCAGCTGAAAATGCAAAAAGGACAGGCAATTCTTTCATACATCTCTCTGCGCAGGATAAACTTATTGAGCATCAACTTTTGGAGCAGGAAAATCAGAATCAAAACACTGTAAGTGTTGGGCAGTCAGCTATGCAAAGTCTAACTCATGCTTCGAAATGTACTGGACAACAAGGCCATATTGAATTGAATAAGCCTTCAGCTCAGGATACAACCAATCTGTCCAATTTAACAGAAAAATGCGAACAACATATTTACAGTATCAATGAAGAGGTGAAACATCACTGTGATGTTATGGAATTTGAGCTTGAAGCATCACTACCAAAGGTTAACAAGAATTCCATCCTGACAGTTCAGGCTGAGGCAGTTCATGTTTTTCCTAACTGTTTTGGTGATCGACAGTTAACTGGGAGTGATCACCATGAATCTGTGATTGAAACTGTTATCAAAGATACACAGGATAAAATAAAGTCCAGTGCCATTCCTAAGTTCAATCAATCTTTGGCCTCACTGCATCAATCATTTGAGTCAACTGACGAGCAACAACAATATGGGCAACCAGCAATCTCCTTTGGCAGTAACAAAGCAGTAATTCAAGCAAACATGAGGAAGATGGTCATTAACTCGAAACTGTGGAAAGACCAACGAGAGTATGATGACGATGAGGGATGGGGAGTCGGTTTTGCTGGTTTTTCATCTAAAGAAGACGATCAAGACACTGATCAGGATAGTGCAGGAGAGGACATTGACGCTCCAATCAAACAAAAATTCAATCGGAGACCTGCATCATCAAAACAGACCAATCTGAATTGTCGTGCATCTGCGGCAACTACAACAAATCCAATCAGCAAGTTGAACCATAATGCTCCAGTTTTTCTTCCAACAAATACTGCAAAAGCAGTTAGTTCAAATACATCAATACCAAAGATCGACAAAATAGTAACAGGAATTCACATCCAACCAAACCAACACTCAGCAGACAAAAATGCTTTTGTTAGACACACAACAAAGAAGGAAAAAACTTGACAGAATCATTTTGTCACAACTGAACCAGCCAGCATTTTAGAGGAGAGGAATCATGTCGATGGAACGAGCCAACCTTTGGATTCAAGTCATATCTCTGAGCAGCAGCAAGGGAATGAAAGTAACTCACCTTTTGCTGATTGCAACACAATAGCAGATTCACAGCCGGGAAAGCTACACATCGTAACAACTAACCCTTTATTCTCTTCAGAAGAAAGACATTTTTTGGACAAGATGATAAATACAGATGCTTTAGCCCTTGATAATTCCAGTTCAAGCCGTGCGAACATGAGTAGGAACAAACCGCAAAAATAAAGGCAAAACAAGGCAATTTCGGCTAATGTACAAGCTGAAACAACATTGCTAATTCAAGGCGATTTTCAAGATTTTCCAAATCCAATTTTAACAAGTAGACATATACATGAAGAAGGGGAGGAAGAGGATATCTTACAGAAATGCTGGGCAGACGCTTCAAGAAATGGTGATTTATCACCATTGCATAGTGGAAAAAGTATGAAGTCGCGTGCAAGGAATAGAAGTTGGGACGACAGGGTGATTGAAGACGCTTTAATAAGGAGACTCCCAATGAGAAATGCAAAACAAAAACAGCTCAATCAAACAATAGCTTCAAGGGCCAATCGCTTGATAAAAACCATAAATTTTGAAGTATTTTTGAAAAATATTGTGGAGGAGGATATCAATCTACAAATAGAAGTATTCACAAATCTAGAAAAAAGAGAGCACCATGGTGGTTTCTTCATCACATTATTTTACCATCTCATTAGTATTATAATTTGTAATATCATTACAGAGTACGCTATAAACTCTGTGATGATCAATAAATTCTTAGTTCTTGCAAGTTCTTTCTTTTTACATGCTTGCTAATATGTGAGGTTTTTATTTTCCTCAATAGGATTATTAGGATAAGGTTTACCCTGGTTGTGTTATATGGGTAACAACACCTGTGCTAACCCTTATTTTAATTTTCCTAATTGTTGTAATTTTCTTTTTGAATATTAATAAATTCGAGCCCTAGGCACTTGCCTAGTGGATTGCCCAAAAAAAAATTCTTGGTGAGAGTATCAATACTTCTTTCAAATTCAAGAAGGTTGTTTGACCTTAAGGTCAATAACTTATGCATATGTGGAGATACTCGATCGTTACTAAGACTCAAAAGTTTAGAAGATATAAGGATATGTTTCTATAAATGTTTATCTATACTTTTGCTTAAGCTATATTCCTTTAATAAGAAAATAATACATTTGAAATGATCATAGATATGTGTAATAGTATTTGTTTGACATTTATTCTACGTCATATATGATTTCTCACATATTTAGTTTGGCGCCTGAATTAAATGCAAAGTTGAAAAGAAAGTATTATTTTTGCATAAATTATCATCATTGATTTATATGTGCTTTAATATTTTTTTATTGGATCTTATCTTGAATGAAATTCTATCTAAGCTATGGGAAGGAAAAAAAATTATTTTTGGTTATTTTATTTCCTTTGATTGCAGCTGTCTTGGTAAGACTCTTAGTATATTCGTTACTCATTACTACTTACTATTTTATGAAACTCATAATATTAGTTGTAGAGAAATCTCAACACGCGCGTTTTTGTTACATTAATACTTTTCTCAGAAAATTGTGAATAAGGATGGAGAACTTGCAGTGGATAGCTTGCAATAAACTGCTAGTGATACATCTATACTAGTTGAACTAGACGGTCATGAAGAAGCATTAACCGATAAATGTTGAATTCTAGCAATATAAAATTTGTTGAACGAAGATGAAAAAATCAAAAGGATAAAAATCTAGTACCAAGCAAAAAATCTGCAGTAGTAGATATCCAACAAGAAGCTTGATAAAAATGGCAAGGTTGTAAGAAACATGGGTAGATTTGGCGCCCAAAGTTTCACACAACAAGAAGGTTTGCCTCAGAATTTTCTATTTCAAAGTGCTTTTTGCAAAAAAAAAAAATTAATTAAAATAAGAAAACCTTTGGAGTATCTAATTAAATGGTTTTACAACTGAAGGATCTTTTGCCTAGCATCTCACTAGAATTAAAGAATTTGTAACATACTTATGTGACTATTATTTGCTATATTTTTAAACTCTAGATTATTGTATGACTACTGCTTTTCTTCAATCATGATTTCACTAGAGACAAGTAAAACTGCATAATATTTTGAAAGGCATGATCAGGAGTCTCAAGTGCACTAATTTATATTGATAATAATAGCATTATTGGTAACTCTAATGAAAAGTGTGTCAAGTATTTCTTAAGCTTATGGAAGGTGATCATTTTCGAGATGACCATGATAATTTTCACGTTCCAAATAATGTGAAGTAAGGAGAAAATTAGTAAGTCCATCAATCAAATAAAGTATCAAGGTATGACCGACTCTCTATTGCATCCTGATCATTACAGATACTTTTGTATGCCTGATCCCCTTAAGTTACTATATATTGCCAAGAAAGTATATTGAGATACTTGAGTGACATTCAGGATCATGGACTATTGCATCCAAGAACTAACTATTTTGATCTAGTAGGATACTCTCAGTTACAATCCTTGCAGGTAACAAAGTGGATTGGAAACTAGCATCGACATTTTAAATTCTCGTGTCATGAAAGGAAAAAAAAGGAAATGGCATGGTTCAATAGCTTTATCTCGCCAAGAGCAAATACCTCTCCATGAGAAGCTGCTGCAAATAATTTTTTCGATGAAATATCAGTAGAACACAGTTCATAAAATTATGTCATTAGATATCTTGCGACAGAAGGTGATGTAAACTATGCCTTGAGGTCGATGAATATCAGCATTCAGATATTTTCTCACATTGAGGAAAGGAGTTATTATGGTAATGAGATAGAATCGTGTATCCTTTAATGGTGAAAATGATATGTTACTCTCTTCACTCTTTTATGATTATCACATGTTTTTCCAATATATGGTAGTATCTATGAGGATCTAATCGAAATGTTTCAAAATATTTTCTACCACTATATGTTCTTTTTAGTGTGAAATTTTTTCCTCAAATGTTTTGAAAAATTATTCTTTGCCTAATTCAAAATACCAGAGTATGTGAGTGTACCTTGAATGATTTGCTGGTTTAAGATCTTTCAATTAGCTTTAACTTCTCTCCATTTAAGCTTTTTAAAGGTGATTATTAGTATTTGATTGTGTGTATAACTCTTTGGATATAGAGACAGGAGGGGTTGCTCTGATAGTAAGCAATCACCCAATTTTAACCGAGAGGTTGTGAGTTCGAGTCTCCCCTAGAGCAAGGTGGGAAATTCTTGGAGGGAAGGATGTCGGGGGTTTATTTGGAAACAGCCTCTCTACCCCAGGGTAGGGGTAAGGTCTGCGTACATACTACCCTCCGCAGACCCTAGTAAAGTGGAATTATACTGAGTTGTTGTTGTATAACTCTCTGGATACGTAGAAGTAAGTATTCTGGATTAATTATATGCATCTACACTTTCGTTGTGAATACTTGCTTGTATATCTCCTACATGATGGTTTCACCCTTTTAATGATGATAAAAGGGGGAGAGAATAGATTGTACAAATTTTTCCTTGCAAATATTAAAGATAAGATGCATTAGGATAGAGGGAGCATAACAAAGGAACGCATAAAGTGAGGGGAGCCTTTACTTGTTCCATCGTCCATACATTGAAGAGATAACTTTAGGGAAGTAATCAGTTTATCTTACCTATTTCTTTAATGTGTTCCATTTGATATTCTTTAATTAAGTTTTCATGTTTTGTACTCAATGATTTGCCATCGTCAAAAAGAAAGAAATTATTAATCCCAAGGTTTCATAACTAATTATGTTGATACCAAACCAACATAAAAGAATATTTACTTGAAATAAATTTATTTTATTGGTACAGATTTATTATGGAAAGCAAATGGAAGAATGATGGTTGATTTACTATAAAGCTGAGGAAGAAGATATCTAAAATGCACTCTTTTATATAGGATATTATTGAGATTTATTGGAATGATTTACCTTGCTGGAAGAAAGTTTCAAAATATATCAAAGAAGATAAGGAAAAGAATTTAAGAAGATCTTTAGGATTAGATAGGTACAAGAAAAACAAAAGGAAAGAAATCAGAAGATTGAAGGACATAACTAGGAATATTTCAATAAGAAAATGTGCTACGTTGATCAAGGAATATTGTAACTATCAAAAGAATGGAGAATATTTTAGTGATACAAGGCATCACCATATATACAACAACAACAACCCAGTATAACCCCACATAGTGGGGTTTGAGGAAGGTAGTATGTACGCAGACCTTATCTCTAACCCAGGGGTAGAGAGGCTGTTTCCAAATAAACGCAGACCTTACCTCTAACCTACGGGTAGAGAGGTTGTTTCCAAATAGACCCCCGGCATCCTTCCCTCCAAGAACTTCTCACCTTGCTCTTAGGGAGACTCGAACTCACAATCTCTCGATTGAAAGTTGGGATTGCTTACCATCATAGCAACCCTCTTGTTTGATCACCATATATACAATATGGAGGAAATTAATAGCAAGGCTAAAGAAGACTTGAAAATTTTTCTAGTACCTACTCTATGAAGGAAAGAAAATTACTCATAAATTAAGGGAATGTCAAATTAATGCAAAGAATAAAGAAGGATTATCCAAGATATTCCATAATAAGGAGCTACAACTAGAAGACTAGTCTTATGGGTTATCGACAAGGAAAGACAGCAAGAGTTATGGAAATATGTGATGCCGAAGAATATATTTTGGGTGCTCAAATTAAAAGAAAAATCGACACGACAGAGTTCAAGGCTATCAAAAAATATCTTTGTTTAAGAAAAATTATTTACTATCGGAAGTATTTATGCCAAGACTCCATCAATATGATTCCTATGTCATTCAAATCTTTTGGGATACAATTGAAGTCAACAAACTTGAGTTGATTGAATATCCATCCAATAAGGCAAAAATGATCTTAAAAGGAATATTCAAAGGGATCGATATTTGCTATTGGCAACAGTCAAAATCGAAGGCACTATAAATAGGAGCAGCTCGGGAAGAAAAAAGGCACATAACCTTTTATATAATTAAAAAAATTTTCTTCTAATCTTAACGAGCATTATAACTCAATTTTAGTTAATTTATTGTGTACACAAAAGAGAGACAGGAGACAAAAAAATTATTTAAAAGGCAGTGTGTCCTGAGAAGTTGTGTCGTTGTTTGTTTTTTTCGATGAGTGAGTAAAAACCAAAGGGTCATTGTTTGTGAGCGAGTGAAAATCAATATTCGTTGTTGGTGAGGTAGTGAAAACCAATCTTGTAAATATTGGTAGTGAACGTTGATAATCACACAAATTGTACTTAACCCAAATTAAAAAGAGCTCAAGAGATAACATCCTTGCAACCCAAGAAAACTATATTAGAATACTATATTGGTTCTGAACTAATATAAAATTTTTGGTGTTATTTATTTTATTTTCCTCCTACTTTATTATACACATTTATAGTTTGTTGTAAGTAGTACTTGTTTAGATTAAAGTACTAACAGTTTTGGTGCATGTTATTCGCATTAGACAATTAAGTCTGAAAATTGTTGATTCAAAATTAAAAAAGGCTACAATTGATCCTCGTCGTGTACTTTCAAACTTATAATCAATTTATATAGTTTTAGCTAAAGATTGCAGAGAGATGGCATTTAAATATAAAAAAATTGCAGTTTAAAAAGAGATCAGATATTTGCTATGCTCTTCCTTTGTAAAAGATGATCATAATTCTGGATGTAAGTTACTTAAAGAACAATTACCAAGTACTTATGCAAGTATAAAAAAACGAAATAACTGACCTCCCATCCCGACGCTAAAAGAAAATTTCATACTTTGTGGCAGATACAAATCTAGAATTTTGAAAAGATGGGTATACCATTTTAGGATAGGGAAATCGAGTAAACTCCAGCGTGTAGAAAATGAGAAGTTGGGAATTAATTGTTTAAGTGATTTAAAGAATTAAAATGAAAAGTTGCGTTAGTAAAAATAGAAAGAAAGAAATATTTAAGCAAAAAATTTGGTAGGGTTCTAGGAGATTCAATCCCTTAACCATAGGCTGCTGGAAATAAGGGGCCAAACTTAGGGTGCTCAAACCGATTAATAAAATCCAGCTAGGTTTGGTATTGAATAAATAATTCGAATCAATATATAATTTTTATATATACTTTAATATTTTATATAGAATTTTCTGTAAAAAATATCTACAAATATTTTAGATCTTCTCACGAAATATACTATTAAATAGAATTATGAAATACATTCATTTTTTTATTATTTTAAATAATGAGTTGTATCACTTTCTTATCAAGTGTTATTGAATACATCAAACATCTCTAGGTTCTTCTATATTCATATGTTAAGATTTCTTATATCTTTTTCGAATTTGAAATGGTAACTAAATAATTTAAAACTAAAGAACATATCATTATTTAAGTACCATATTGATTTGTATGTTTAATATTAAATTCGTTTAACCGTAAAAGTACACATCAATGAATATTATTAGACGATTAAGAAAATAATTATTATGTGTTACTAAAAAAATATCTCCAATAATAAGATTTTAATAAATCATATGTTTGACAATTTTTTAAATTTTTACTTGACATATATTCACTTATCAAATTTTATCTATACCTTTAATAAAGTAAGATTGAAATAACGGAAAAGGGTTCAAAATGCCTTTTAACTATTGGAAATGGTTTACAAATACCCTTAAGTCACCTATTGCGCTAAAACTACCTCTTCATCCACTTTTTTGGTTCACTTATGTGTTTTGACAATGAGGTCAACTAAATTAAAAGTAATTATTATTCTTTTTGTAAAACTTAAAAAAATATTTTACAAAGTATTTTTATTTTTTTCAACTAATGCACCAATAGTCCATTAATTTAGTAAAATCTTCTTATTTATTTTTTCCAGTTTTCAAAAAATAAAATCATTTTTTCAGTTTTTTTTTTGTAAACTGAAAACAAATTGTAAAAGAAGAAAAAAGTATTTTTAATAAAATATTTTCCTTTTTTAAAAATCGAAAATAATATTATCAACAAAATATTTGTTTTTAAAAAAAAATATTTTTTCCATTTTTTCTAAAATAATTTCGTTTTTAGTTTTTTTTAAAGAAAAATATTTTGTTTTTTAAAAAACTGAAAAAATATATTTCAAAAATAAAAATATTTTGTTGAAAATATGTTTTTCAGTTTTTAAATAAAACAAAAAAAATTATTAAGAACTTTCTTTCCTATTTCTACAATTGTTTTAGTTTTTACAAAAAGAATGTTTTAAAAACTTTAAAACAATGAAAGAAAATATTTTTTGTAAAAACTGAAGAAAAAAGAAGAAGAAAAAAATGTTATTAAATTAGTGGACTACTGGTACATTAGTTTAAAAAAATGAAAATATTTTATAAAATATTTTTTAATATTTTACAAAAAGAATAATAATTATATTTAATTCAGCATTGACCTAACGGTCAAAGGGCATATGTGAACTAAAAAGATGGATGGAAGGGTATTTTTAGCCCAATAGGTGGATGAATAGTATATTTAAATATCTTCCAATAGTTTAGGGGCATTTTGAAACTTTTCTGTTGAAATAATATACATGTATAAAAAAATCGAAAAACCTGAAAACCCTGACAAAACCAAACCAATACAAACTGATATAGTTTGTTTGGTTTGATTATAAAAATCAACCTGATCCATGTATACCCCTAGCAATAATCAGTGAACCACTTCACCTCTTTTGACCACGGGTTCCATTAAATATGTATATATATTTTTTCAAAATAATGTACATCATATATAGACTTTAACTCGAGGATCATGGGTTTACGTGAACCACACTTCATACAGTGGATACGCCCTTGCTTTATGGTGCATTTGATAATCCTGATAGGGCTATATGACGACCCAATAGGGTCATCACTTATTTTCTTGCCTATTATGTACTATCGAGGCCTTAAAAGCCTCATCTGGAGTTGCCTCGATTTAAGTGTGCAGTCTGGGCACATAGTTGGAAAGCTTAGATATGAATTCTGTGAGAAAAATATTAAATTATGATATTTAATTGGAAATTTTTGACTTCGGTTAATATTTTAGATAAACAGACCCGAACCCGTAATTTGATGGTCCCGGAGGGTCCGCAGAAAAATATGGGACTTGGGCGTATGCCCGAAATCAAATTTCGAGGTCCCAAGCCCGAGAAATAAATTTTGTGTGAAATTGTTTTCTTGAAATAATTAAGGAAATTGAAAATTAAATTTGATTAAAAGATTATGATATCGGGCCCGTATTTTGGTTCCAATGTCTGATACAAGTTTTAAATATAGTTTAAGCACCTTCCGTAAAGTTTGATAGAAAACGGGCGTCGTTTGACATGTTTCGGACTTAGAATGGAAATTTGATGTTTTATGAAAATTTGGAAGAAATTATGAGTTTTGAGGCTCGATTGGATGTATATGATGTTATTTTGGCGATTTGATCGTGCAAGCAAGTCCGTAGGATATTTTTGAGGTTGTGTGTATGATTAGTTTGGAGCCCCGAAGACTCGGGTGAGTTTTGGATAGGTGTCAGAGTGTTTTTTCAACCTTGGAAAATTGCAACTATAACTGACCTGCAGGCTTCGCAATTGCGAAGCCTGGCTCACAAATACGAGCTCGCAATTGCGAAGGGTCAGCTCGCTAATGCGAGAATGTGTCAGGCTTGAAGCTATCGCAAATGCGATAATTTATCATGCAAATGCAAAGGGTGAGGTTTCGCAAATGCGACCTTATGGTTCGCAAATGCGAACCTCCCATTTTCCCTCAGAGTTCGCAAATGCGACTAAAAGGTTGCAAATGCGAAGTCCTCCTTTTTGGCCAGTGTTCGCAAATGCGAACAAAAATCACGCATTTCCCATACCTGCAGGGTTCGCAATTGCGAACCCAATTTCGCAATTTCCATATCCGCAGCCCAACATATTTTATACTTAACCAATTTTGAACTTCATTTTTCACATTTTTTCAAACTAAAACACCCATAGGCGATTTTTCAAGAAATCTTTCTTCTCCAAATTAATTGTAAGTTAATTTCTATTCATTTCTTTCAATCATTAACATCATTTAACATATTTTTCACTTAAAATCGATTTTCATGGGTGAAATTGGGGTTTTTGGGTAGAACCTAGGTTTTCTAAAAGTTGGGGAATTACACCTCTTTTTGAGGTCTGATTTAATAATAAATTTCATATTTAAATTCGTGGGGGAATAGGTAACCGAGTTTTGGTTCGAACCCCGTATTTTGATCACATTTGCCTGAGGGGCACTTTGGTTATTTTACCTAAATTTGTGTCTTAACATTAAATTAAATAGTAGAATCAGTCGTTTGAGATGTTATTTACGAGATTTAATTGAAATGAATAGATTTGGGCCATTTGGAGTCAGATACTCGTGGAAAAAGTATGGTTTCAAGTTGAATTTCGATCGGTTTGATGCAAGTGGCTTATTTAACCTTGTGTGGGGGACCTTTCCTCTTAGGATATGATACATGGTAATTGAATGCCTTGTACATGAGGTGACGAGCGCGTACTTATGCTAATTGTTGAAAATCCGATTTTTACTTAAGATATTGAGACTGAGTTCCTTCAAATTTGCTTATTCCTACTTGCAATTTTTACCTGTGATAGATTAGAAAAGTATGTTTGGTTGATTTAAATTGCCTATTTGCTTAAGTTGCCTTAACTGTACTACCTGAAGCATGTTAGGCTAGCACTACCTATTGTTATACCTACGTACTTCGTTTCTGATTATCTTGTGGGTGTGGTTATTTACTTTGGGACTATGGGTTAGATTCCCGGTAGATCCCCCTACACATTTACTTTGGGACTACCGAACGGTATCCCGGGAGATCCCACTACATATTTACTTTGGGACTACGGGTTAGAGTTTCGGTAGATCCCCCTGCACATTTACTTTGGGGCTACGGGTTAGATTCCCAGTAGATCCCCCTTGCATATTTACTTTTGTAATATGGGTTAGATTCCTGGTAGATCCCCCTGCATATTTACTTTGGGACTACGGGTTAGATTCCTGGTAGATCCCCCTGCACATTTACTTTGGGACTACGGGTTAGATACTAGGTAGATCCCCCATGCACATTGATAGTTGGACTACGGAACAGTATCCCGGGAGATCCTTTGGATATACTCATATAATGGACTACGGGACGGTAACTGGGGAGCTCCTCAGGTAGATTGATGAAGAGGACTACAGGACGGTATCCTGGGAGATCCTCATTATTGGTACTGATATTGAGTTGTTTTACTCTTGTGTTAATTGTTATTTATGTAACCTGACTTACTTCAGAGTTGTATTCCATTATTTCTGCTTATTTCATACTGTTTTCAGCCTTATTATTATGTTTATCTCAGAAGGGCCCTGACTTTCCTCATCACTATCCAACCGAGGTTAGGCTTGTCACTTACTAAGTACCGCTATGGCGTACTCATGCCTCTTCTGCGCATTATTTTCATGTGCAAATCCAGGTACTTCATCTCAGGCGCACTATCCTTGAGGCCAGGAGAGCTATGGAGACTTTGAGGTACTTCTGCAGCGTTCGCAGGCAAGTCTCCCTCTTTACTCTATTTGTAGTATTTAGCCTTTTTCGTACTTTTGTTTAGACAAATTCTGGAGATTTGAGCCGTATATTACTTTTCATTAGCTTGTGTTCCCATGAGTTTTCGGGTTCTGGGTGTTATAGTAGACTTCCGTATTTATTCTGAGTTGTATATGTCGAGCGGCAGTTATATACAGATTTCTTTTAGTTGTTCAGTTTTAATTGATTATTCTGCAATTTGTGTTATTTTTCGCATTGTTAGGCTTACCTAGTTATAGGAACTAAGTGCCATCACGACATGTTCACGGAGGGCCAACTGGGATCGTGACAGGCCAGGATGTCCAGGATTTAGGATGGAGATGTAAACACTAAATTCTTCAATATAACTTCCACCAATAGAGCTAGGAAAAATAAAATAATCTATTTCAAAAAGCAATCTTGGAAATTGGATCAACAATCCGGCTCAAATCCTAGACCATACTCTTAATTACTTCCAAAATGCTTTCAAAACAGACCATTCAACTGTAAATTGGTCTTCTATAAATAACAACCACCAAACTTTCCACATTTTTGATCTATCAATCCTTGATAATCAATTAACTAAAGAAAAGTTCAAAAATCAATCTTTTTCTTCAAACCTTTTAAATCATTTGGACCTGATGGCATACACCATTTTTTTTTAACAAAAATACTGAAATATTATAGGTCACTAAGTCACAGACCTTTGTACTCAAGTCTTTAAAACCCAAACTCTCCCTCCGGATATTAACCATAATTTCATTTGTCTAATCCCAAAAGTGCTGATGCCAATACTTTAAAAAATTTTAGACCCATAGGTGTTTGCAATACAATTTACAAACCTATTTCAAAAATCATCGCTAATACGATCCAACACTTTATAAATCAAATTATTAGCCCCTTCCAAACTTGTTTTATAAAAGAAAGAAGGTCTTCGAACAACACAATTATTATCCAAGAATTAATAGCTTAGTTCAAAAATATGAAGGGAAAAAGGGGCACATGATTTTAAAATTGGACCTGGAAAAGCATTCGATAGATTAAAATGGTCCTTCATATACCTAACACTCACTCATGTCCAATTTCCAACCAAAATAAAGAATCTCATTATGAATTGTATCAGTATTAACAATATTGTTATTTTGGTAAACGGAGTAAAAACTTTCTTTTTTTCCCCAAGTAGGGGAATCAGACAAGAATGTCCTCTATCTCCATATATTTTTATCTTATGTGTGAAAATGTTCTCATGTCTGATTCTTCATCAAGTAGATACTCATCTTTTGGATTCCATTAGCCTAAATAACCATCAAATAGGTATATCCCACTTATTCTTGGCACATGACCTTACTCTAATGGCAAAAATTGACAAAAAAATTATTGCACCATCAAAAATTGTCTCAACACCTTTTGTTATATGTCAGGGCAAAAAAAATAATGAGAAATCAAAAATTATTTTCTCACAAAATTGTCCCATTCTTCTGGTCAAGGAAATTGCTTCAGAATTCAAAATTAGAATAACCAAAAATTTTGAAAACTATCTAGGCTTTCCAATCCTTAATAATGCACACAAGGCATCCGACTATGAATTCATCATTGATAAAATACGGGCTAAACTTTTCAACTGGAAAACAAACCTCCTGAATATACCAGGTAGGACTATACTAGCCCTAACAACTCTTTACTCAATCCCCAGCCATGCAATGCAATACATCATACTACCTACAAACACTCACAAACAAATTTATCAAATTCAAAGGCATTTCATTTGGAAACCACGACAGATCGTAAAAACTTCATCTTATCAATTGGAATATAGTAACAAAACCCAAAGGCATGGGAGGACTTGGAATGAAAAATGCTCATTCAAAAAATAAAGTTTTGCTAAGTGGTTTATCATGGAGACTGATTAACAATATATCCACCCTTGGAAAATCATTCTAATTTTTAAATATAGTAATAAGAGTTACAACTCTCCTCTTTCATATGGAAAAGTATTCTTAAGGGATGAAGAATTTGTAGTCAAGGAATTCAATGGCTCCCCGGTTAAAACTCAAATCTAAATATTTGGGTGACTCGATGAATCCCACACTTACCATATTTGAGAGAATTTATTGAAGGTCCTCTCCAATTAAATGAAAGCATCCTTCCGATAAGAAAGGCTCTGCACAATGGGAAGTGGAACCTCAACAAAATTTCTTTTAACATTCCCCCCACCATCTTAGACAATGTTAACTCAATACCTCAACCTCTTCAAAACTTTGATAAACCTATATGGAGGCTTAGTCCAAATGGGATATTCGACACCAAATCATGTTACCGATTACTAAACCATTGGGATACTGAAAATAACTATGCGTTCGAATGGATATGAGAATACAATGTTCTAATAAACGAAAATTTTTGATTTAGCAAACACTTCATAATAGAATCCTTTGCTGATCATATCTCTACCATATTGGGATTAACATCAACCCTAATTGTCCCAGTTGCCAAAATCAAGAGGAGACAATCACTCACATTTTTTTCAAATGCCCTATTGTGCCATCTCTACTAGAAATCAGGTGATTTCCGTCAACCGATTTATGACCGAAATTGGTCGGAAATATTTCTGACAAAAAACGGTCGGAAATAAAAGAAATCGGTCGTAAAAGTCAACATGAAAGCCCTACAAGCACAAAAACTAAAATTTCCGACCGATTGCGGTCGGAAATTGGTCAAATATTTAGTCAAACAAAAACTTTTTCAAATTTTTAACCGATTTCGGTCGGAAATTAATCAAATATTTATTCAAACCAAAACATTTCCAATGTTCCAACTTCCAACCGATTTTGGTCGAAAATTGGTCAAATATTTGATCTGCCAATTATAAAATATATAAAAATTATTATTTATTAAAACTTTTCAAAATTTCCGACCAATTTCGGTCGGAAATTGGTCATAATGTACAAAATTAATTATTTATTTATATTTTTCCAAGTTTCCGACCTATATCGGTCGGAAAATAGTCAAGTATTTCGGCCACCTTGTACCAAAATAATTATTTATTAAAAGTTTTCCAAATTGCCGACCGATTTTGGTCAGAAATTTGAATTTTTGTTCCGCACACAACATGAAAGAGCCGAAATAATCATAACTCAATTCGGTCGGAAAAAAACTTTTATACAAATTAAAATATAAATTTAATAATAATTGTGTGTAAATAATAAAGAGATTTTTAAGTAAAAAAGAAATTAATAATTATATCAGACCAAAAAAAAAATTTGACCAATGTCAGTCGGATATTAGTCAAATGTTTGGTCAATCTACATATTATGTACAAACATAATTATTTATTAATAATTTACCAAATTTCAACCGAAATTGGTCAGAAAGTGATCAAATATATTGTCGAGCTTCTACTTAATGTACAAAAACCATTATTTACTAAATTATTTCTAAATTTCCAACTGAATTTGGTCGGAACGTTTGAATTTTTTTGTTTCTTTCATAAGACAAAATTTTTGTATATTTAATTAATCAACCGATAATTAATGATTTTATATGAATTAAAATATAAGTTTAATAATATGGTAAGCGTTCACTTTAAGAAACGACCGAAAGCAGTCATGGTTTGATTGTCTTCGTCATTTCTTGCCGCTTGATCATGAGTTCATAAGGATGAAGAACGCATTCAAAAAGAATACAGTTGAACATGATTTTCCACCTCCAATTTATTCCGGTGAGGAAATTTGGGAGAGGGTTCAGAACTTTACTAAAGTTACCGAGACCCCACCTTCTAGATTTCCTGGATATGGTGTTACTTATAATTGGACAAAACAGAGCATATTTTGGGAGTTGCCATATTGGAAGGATAATCTTCTCCGACATAATATTGATGTCATGCATATTGAGAAGAACTATTTTGACAATTTGTTCAACACAATGATGGATGATAAGAATAAGACAAAAGATAACCCGAAGGCTAGACTGCACTTACAAGAATATTGCAGGCGACTTGAATTACATTTGCAGTATGTGAACAATTGTAAGGTGTTTAAGCCCAAGGCCAGCTACACATTCACCTTGGAACAAAGACGACATATTTGTAAGTGGGTTACAAACCTAAAGATGCCCGCAGACTATGCATCAAACATGGGAAAATGTGCCAATATGGTTGAGGGGAAGATGACTCATATGAACATCATGACTGTCATATATTCATGGAAACCTTAATCCTTTTTTCATTTTGTGTATTGCCTGAAAATACATGGAAACTAATCACAGAGATAAGTTTGTTCTTCAAAGACTTATATTCCACCACATTAAGGGAAGAAAACCTATTTCAAATGGATCACAAAATTTCTATAATCACTAATAAGCTGGAGAGGATTCTTCCGTGTCGTTTCTTCGATGTGATGGAACACCTTCCAATTCCCCTTGTACACGAGGCGCGACTTGGAGGCCCGGTTCAATGCAGGTGGATGTATCCATTTCGACAGGTAATGATCAAATCTTGATTTATTCTTGTAATTTTCTTTAACGTTATCGTATAACATTGCAATGTACAGGACTATCGGCAAGTGTAAACGATTTGTTAAACAGCGGAATAGGATTGAAGGATCCATGTGCGAAGCCTATACTGCAAAAGAAACTGCCCATTTTTGTTCTTACTACTTTGACAGTCATGTGCCATGTGCTAGAAATATGCCCGATCGGCACAATGTGATAATTGAGATTGATCCATTATATCCACCAATGTCCATATTCAATGAACCAGGCCGAAGTTCTAAAGATCGAACGTCCTAACTAGTATGTAGTACAAATCGGCTTCAAATCATGTGTTGCTAAATTGTCCGGAAGTTCAACCCTTTCTTAAGTAAGTGTTGACGTAAGATTAATTTACATGGCTACTATTTAATTTGTTTGATGCAACTAACAAATAATTTTCAATGTGTCGCTCAGTGACTTCGTGAGTCAATTTGGTCATGATGTTATATATTCTACATTTGAGGCATGGTTTAAAGAATGTGTAAGTGCATCTTACATACTTTCTCACATGTGGTTATACATACTTGTGAATATACTTGCTCACTTGTGATTTATTTAACACTACATGTAGGTCAATAATCCAAACAATGGTGTTAATAAATTTTTTCAAGGCATATCTTGGGGACCTGCACCTACGGTTACGACTATGTCTAAGTATTTTGTGAATGGTTACAAATTTAACACCGTGGAATGATCTAAGTATAAAAAAAAGCAATAATAGTGGGGTGTGGGTCAAAAGAGGTAGGCAGCCAGGATGGGGAAAACGATTATTATGGTGTGATCAAGAGATTCTAGAATTGTCATATTCAGGTTGGCCAAATAAGAAGATCATACTTTTCCGATGTAAGTGGTTTGACCCAACACCTAAAAGAGGTACAAATGTACACTCGCAGTATAACATAATTGAGGTTAATAAAAAGAGGGAGTATGATCGCTATGATCCTTTTATAATTGCAGAAAGATTTAGGCAAGTGTACTATGCTCCATATCCATTACGGAGGGATAAGGCTGATTGGTTTGGTTGTAATCAAAAAAGGCCTTTTGGCAGGGTGGAAGTTGAGAATATACTAGATGTTGCTTACCAAAACGATACCTCAAGTGTTAACCAAATGGTGGATGATCAGTTAGAAAATTACTTAGAGCATCCTCAACGCATATTAAAAGAAGTTGATATGGAGGAAATAACAATCATAGAAAATGAGGATGAAGATGAAAATGAAAATGAATTATGTGAAGAGTAATAATCTTCAGACGAAGAAGGATACGTCGATGAAGACGACTAGCCTGTTAGTTTTTTCAAGTGCTCTTAACTTATATTACTACTAATAACAGGCCAAACACTTTGGTTTCTGTTTTCTTTCTAATGTGAGTCTACTTTCCTTATTTACTTCCCCATCTCCCTTTTCAACTCAAGGAAACGGTGAGCAGATGGTTTTGGTAGAACACATATTTGATGTAAAAGTCCAAATTTCATGGTGCAGTAACTAATAAGATTTTGAAGTATTGCAATACTGTAGCTAGTAAATTTATATTCTCAATTGTAACATTTTCTTTAATTTATACAGATGGCCAGTAAGGTCGAGGTAGGTCTAGGAAAGATAATAGGCCTATTGATAATGATGATGGTGCTACACCATCCCTTCCTTCCTCTCCACACTTTCATCCCTCTGCTGCTGATAGACGACAGCAATCTTCTAGGCACAGATCTATTCCACTACATCCATCTACTCATTAAACTATCTACCATTCATTGGTCCAACTTATCACAATTTTCCGCCATAGGGCTATACCCCGCTTCCTCCTAATGATCCTACCAATAGTTACATGGGTGTATCGAGTCACCAGTCACATAGCCATGTGATACGCCCGTCATCTTCTCCATTTGCTTTATCTCCGGCAGGATCGCATCCAGCCATATTTCAGACGGCCGGATCGCAACAGGGGTTTGGATCGCAGCAGGGGTCTGGATCACAGCATGGGTCTAGATTGGTGCAGGGATGTGGATCACAACCATCTTCATTTGAGACCCCGTCTCCCTCTCCACAGAGTTCATCTCCTAGCATTTATAGACATCGTGTTCGGGATAGTAGCACTGAGCCAGATGCCCCCACTTCTGCACATGCTTTAGATTATCCGGATGATGATGCGGATGATGTGTGTTATGATCATTACCATAGGTTGATCATCAGGCCTGAGGGCAATGGGTAAGATTTATTTATTACTTCTTTATTTTTGCCGAATTATAAAATCTACTCTTATTTATTTAATGTAATTGCAATGTTGCAGGCTTATTCCAAATAGGATGATAACAAAGATAATCACTGATATACTTGGCACATTGTATTTGACATCGTATCCGACTTGGAGTGACTTTCCAGAAAGTCTAGTGCGACAGATGTTCAACCAATTTAAGGTTTTAATACAATTCTTATTTATTTAAGCGTTATATTAATAATATTTTCATCTAATGTTACTTACCTTATTTGCAGACTAAGTTCCTGGGAGGACCAGTATAACCGTGAATTTTGTAAAAATTGGGAGTACAAATTGCATAAGAGACTCTCTGATTCCTTTAGCTCCGCTCGAAGGGTTAAAAAGAAGCCTTCATGGGTTCTACCAGATATATGGGTGGAGCTGGAGAGGTATTGGACCACCAAAAAATTCAAGAAGCAGAGTGAACATGGAAAGAAGGCCCGAGAATCTGAGAAGGGCGGCTCCTTGCACTGTCTTGGTTCAAGGAGCATGGAGGATACGAGGAGACATCTAGTAATTCCTTAAAATATTTTGGTTTATTTTTATCGAATTATATTTATATTCCTCCAATCGGTTTTGATAGGCTTCTTGAAATTAAAATGTTAAGTATTAAATTATGTTTTACTAACAGTGTGAAGCACCAATGTTATACTAACCAAAAGAAGCAGACTAGAAATGTTTAGAGCTGATTAATTTGGACTTGACCACAAGAGTTTGATGTTGTAGACTCTACAAAGCTTGTTAGCAGAATTCTCATTAAAGTGCATTACTATTATTTATGATAAGAAACAAAATACATACAGTGCTGCAACCATGATGAATTATAACAAACAGATTTTCTTCTTAATAATAAATTTTTGCAACTTGACAAAGAGGATTCTTCTTGTGCATAGTGGGACCTGGCAAAGTATTGGTATCAATATCTTGTTTCACCATTCCAAAAGGCAGTTCCCAATCAAATGCATAAAGAAGATTGGCAAGTGCAAGCTTCACTGTCGCTATTCCTAGTGAAATCTGCCTTTTTACATGGGAGATCGGCAAGTGCAAGCTGCCTTTTTTAACCTTCTTTATTGAGCTCCTAGACATTGATAGGAGATTTAGTGCTCTTCCTTTGTCTAGATTGGACTCAAAAACATTAGCATGGATGGTGAGGCCTCGCAATCATATGCTGCTGGCTTGCCATGCTGCAAATGAGTCTGTGCAACTCTACCAACTTTCTCGTTGGCTAAGTCATCAATGGTATGTACCACCAGTGCATAGGTTGAATATTGCATCGTGTATAACCACAATATTCTCATAGCTTAATTAAAAAGTATTTTATATTATTAAGTTACATAAAAAGGTATTGAAGGAAACCGCATGTGGAATTAATAATCTAACTAATTAGGTAAATAAATTATTAGAACATGTTAAATTGCATAAAAATTCATTTACTTCTAGTAGATATATTAAATCCTATTACATCATCACGTGCTATAAGTTTGATGACGCCTTTCAAAGTATTACAAATATCGATTGGGAGAAAGAAAAGAAATGTTTAGGACTGCTGGGAAAATCATTTAATTTAACGCCCCTTTTGTTTTCAAAAAAGTGAATAATTATTATTATTTGGTTAAAGCCTTTGGCTCTTAAAATCTTCTTCTTCTTCTCTTTCACTTTGCATCACTTGGAACTCAAAAATAAAAAGAGAGTTTTAGCCCTTGAAACATTACATTGTAAGATGTTATACGATTGTCAAATACTTCATTTGAGGGGTTATTTCCTTCTGTGTGGGCAGCTATAATATTCACTCCAGGTGCAGTGATATCAGGCGATATATACATACAACAGTAACACAAAATTAATTTTGTACAAAAACAATAACGTAATAAATAATTAAGTAGCTAACCAATAACAAACCTTGAGGATTGCAGGTGTAATCAAATTAGGACCTCTATATGAAAAAGAAGCCATAGTTGGAGCAGGCTTTATACCTAATGTTGCCTTTGGTGCGGTTAGTGAACACATAGCATTGTTAATACAAGGTAGAACCATTAGTGTCGTATATCTGCAATTTAATCACTTATATTTACAGAATTTGAGTTTTATACATTGACAATTTGAATTTCCTCCTATTATTATGTATATCAAATTTTTATTTTCCGATATCGTCTGTTCATTAAAGAAAAGTAATCAAATGCGAGTAAAACTACAACTTTCGTTAACACGTTTATTATATTTGTAGGAAAAAAATTGGGGAGGAAAATGAGTCATGATGAGTTCTTCATGGAGACTCACATCCGAAAGAAGAAAGCACTGACAGATCCAACTACATGGGTGGAGAACCGTGCAGAGACTACACATGTAAGTTTCATAACTACTATAAATGTCTATAATAATATATAATTACTAATTTTCTATCTTCTAAATAAAGGATCGCTACAAGATCAATTTGGAAGAGTACACTCAGAGCTTGCCACCGAATGAGCAAGGCGAGCGACCGCGCATTTCAGACGAAGAAGAGAAGATGATATGGTTGGATATTGTTGGTGGTCCTAAAAAGGGATAGCATACGACCTTTCTGATAAATCGTTTCGGCGCTACAGGGATGGATTGCAAGGTATCGGGACTTCCGCTCAAGGCGAGGCGATTGATAGTTCGGCTATATCCGCTATGGAAGAGAAGATCGCAAAGCTGACAGCAGAGCTTCAAGAGACCAAGGCTAGTGAAAAGAATAGATTTGATATCCTTCAAGGTCAACTAGAAAGGAGGGACAAACAATTTGATCTCCTTCAAGGTCAGCTGGCCAATCTTCTTGCTTGTGGTGATTTCTTCATTCCTCGGTCTCCTCCTCCTTCCCCACTTGCCAGCGATGAAGGTCCTATACGGAAGATGGAAATGATTGTCCTAGGATCGAAAATGGAGATGATGCTACATAAAAAACTCATTGAATATTATGTATTGTCAAAACAAAGATGTGAACTTGTTAATATTTTGTTGTTGGTTATTTGAATGATGATTATATTGTTATTTTGTTATTGAACACTTTAATAGTTGTTGTGGTTATTAGTTGTTGGTGGTGGTGGTTATTAGTTGTTAAAAACTCATTGAATATTGTGTATTGTCAAAACAAAGATGTGAACTTGTTAATATTTTGTTGTTGGTTATTTGAATGGTGATTATATTGTTATTTTGTTATTGAACACTTTAATAGTTGTTGTGGTTATTAGTTATTGGTTAGTTGTTAGTGGTGGTGGTTATTAGTTGTTGGTTAGTTGTTGTTGGTGGTGGTTATTAGTTGTTATTTTGTTGGATTTTTATGGTTGAATGACAGCAATGTAAGCTGCCATTATAGGATGTATATTGGTTTAAATTGGCAGGTGGTGGAGCCTAAAAGCAAGCAATTTCTGCCCAATTTTTAGCAATATTTTCGACCGAAATTGGTCGGAAACTATTTTTTTTTTCCCAGAATTTCAAATAAATTTCCCAAATTATTGAAATTTCCGACCGAAATTGGTTGGAAATGATGAATTTATATTTATTTCTTTAGTAAATTAATAATTTACAAAAATTATTTAATTAATCTTATTAATATTTAATAGTTTCAACCGATTTCGGTCGGAAATGTGAAAATTAAACCCAGTCAACCAATTGAATTTTCCGACTGATTTCGGTCGGAAATTTCCGACCAATTGCGGTCAGCCTGCTTTTGCGACCATTATTTTTTCAACCAATTAAAAGCGGCCGGAAATTGACAATCCGACCGATTTCGGTCTGAAATTGTGGACGAAAATTAACTAATTTCTAGTAGTGCATGCCTTTGGAAACATTTAAAAATTGGAAATCTTGATTTTGACGGAGACACTTATTGTCTCATCAAATTAAAGGACATGAACATTAACACTTTCCCCCTAAAACTTCCTTGGAATAACCTACTTCCTTTTATTTTATGGAAAATTTGAATTAATAGAAACAACAATTACTTCAATAATACTCACTATTTCCCCCGCATGAAAGACATTTGTAATCTGTCATTTGAATTCCCATTCTTCAAATCCACAGGAGTTACCCCCATCGATAAATTTTCGATAACCATAAAATGGCATCTCCCACAACGACATTGGTATAAACTCAAACACTGACGAGAGTTTCAAGAATGAGGGTAACAAATCAAGCATAAGGGGGAATATTTATAAACCATCTTGGCAAATGGATAATAGGGTTTCAAAAGATACACAAAGCTCTTTCTCCTCTTCACATGGAGCTTCAGGCAATTCACGAAAGTCTTCGAATAGCAATAATCTACAACCTATTCCCCCTAAAAGTGGAAACAGACTTCCACTGAAGCCATCAATGCAATCAACCATGACCACTCTGTTGTAACTAACACTATTCATTCATGTAGGTTGTTGATGCTCCAATGGAAGGACCTGCTCCTACGGCATAACTTTCGTGAAGGAAACCAAATGGCACTTCTTCTGGCAAAAGATGCATGCAAAGAAGAATTTTGGCAGCCGAGCAAGGATATTGCAAAAATATATCCAACTCCACCTCATTTTGTGAGCTTACAACTATGAAAGGATCTGGATGAAATCGACTTCTACAAAAAGTCACTAAACATTATGGTTTGTAATATACTAAAATTACTAGGGAATCAAAATGTCACAAACATTGGATCACCAACGTGTGACGATCTTCATATTCGAAATATATGTACTAGCAACAAATTCTAGTTTTTATATATAATATATATTCATATTGTCAAAAAAAAGTACGAAAAAGGTCCTTCCCATGGCGAGATTGACTTTGGTCGTAACGAAAGCGAGTCTTTATAGGATAATTATCACTTCTTATGGACCTAACTTGAATAATCTATCCATGACCAGGATGAAGCTTGAATAAAATTAAATGGAAATCCGACAGTTTGGAGTTGAAGAATCAGTAGATGAATTGTGATTAAGAATGAAATGCCACTGTCACCCAAAGCTAGCTGGTTCTCCCCATTCCAGAAGCTATTTTCGTTGAAGCAGCATACAGAGAAACACTTAAAGGAAAAAGAAAATAGAATATGATGAAAATTGAATAAAGTAGATGCATAAAGATTAAGAGAAACAGCACGGAAGAGATCCCCATAGAAGAAGAAATAGAGACCAAATCATCAGCAAAAAGAATTAAAAGGAGGACCTAACCGGTACGCAGGCTTTAAGCAACATATCAACACGCAACCCCCCCCCCCCCCCCCAGTCCCACAACAATACGAAAACAAAGAAGCTCCCACAACAATACGAAAACAAAGAAGCTTGGCCGGTATTGCCGCTGTTTATGCAAGTCAAACCCGTTACTCTATTTTTATATGGCTTTTTAATATTATTTTTTTGCCTATTTTTATTAATAAGGTATTTATACTTTTCTGAACCGAGAATCTATTGTAAACAATCTTTTTATTCTCCTAAGGGAAGGGGTAAGTTATATTGTTGTTATAAATTTTTCATTAAACAAATCAAGAATCTTTCCTGTTTATCTTAAATGACAAGGAAATTACTTTTTAAATCGGGTAAAAACAATATCGGATCTTAAAGGATAAGGAAACCTTAATTTTTTTTTATCTGTAGTAAAAACAATACACGTTAGTATGTACTCGCCACTTTCTGTATTATTAGTGTTGTGCTTATGTTTTACTAAACAATTCTTTTATTTTCATGGGATAGGGTTAGATCAACATACACATATGAGACTAGGGGTGTACATAGACCGGGTTGGTTCGGATTTTACAATTACCAAACCAAACCAATTGTGTCGGGTTATTAAATCTAAAGACCAAACCAAACCAATAAATTCGGGTTTTTCAATATCGGTTTTTCTCGGGTTTTTTCGGGTTTTCGGGTTATTCGGGTTTTTTCGAAATTTTTTCCGGTAAAATCTTCGTAGAACAAAATATATAACGTATGCTCAAAATACTTCTTTAATCCTAGTAAGATACAACTATATAAAGTATTTTTCAAGAAAATAATACAAAATATGAGATATGTCATGACTCATGACATTATCCTAAAATATTCAACAATAAAAATAATAAAATTATGTACTATAAATATTGCTAATTAAAAAGTTATAATAAAAATAAACATAATCTAAAAGCACTAATTCATGCTAAACTAGAAAGACTAATGAGCAAGTATTAATTATATTCCTAAAAGCTAAAGAAAAATAAAAATAGGTTATGTACTTTTATCTAAATTATTGCAAAATAAAAAATAGACATTTAATACATTCACGTTCGTAATATTGAATTGAATGTCTTTTGTTAGCGTTAGTATTGATTGCTAGCATTATTTAATTTACTAATATTAATGGCTATAAAACTTATTGGAGCATTCAAAAGCTCTAAATCAAACTTTGAAATAATACCTTAAAAGATAAAATTATGAAATTTTTTAAGAAATATTTATAAATTACATTACAATAAGTATATTTATATATTAAATATATCTAAAATTGCTATATATGTAATGTCGGGTTGGTTTGGTTTCGGTTTGACTTTCTTTAGTTAAAACCAAACCAAACCAATTATGGTCGGGTTTTTTTTTCCAATACCAAACCAAGTCAAACCAAACCATAGTCGGATTTTTTTTCTCGGTTTGACTCGGATTATCGAATTGGTGCGGTTTATCGATTTTCTTTGTACACCCCTACATGAGACCACATGAGACTACACAAAGTTTATTGTTGTAAGTTTATACCCAAGACATTCTTAAACATTCTTGTGACACCTGAAATGATTCAAACACTTACCAGTAATGACACACACAATATGATTAACCAACTAGGCTTAACCTAAAGTCGTATCCGCCACATAATGAATAGAGAATCTAGCAGCGTACATAACCCAAGATTTGGGTAATAGACACTTGAAGAATTATTAAATTCTTAAATAAAACATGTTGCATTCACATAGTTGAGGTCCAAAACATAAAGAAAATAGAATCTATCACAATGCACATAACTATAAAACATTGAATTGTTCACCACATCAAGGTGTGCATCTGTCATATTGAATATCCAATTATTTATCGAGGACAAGACAGCAAGGACAAAAGAGAAAAATAAAAATAAAATCTAGATTAATAATCAATATGGATGAGACCGCCTCACGAAACCATACTGGTTGCATCAATAACCGCTCGCACAAGTCATCTACAGCACAACCCATCATCAGAAGCATGCATCCAGGAGACAGCAACAGCACAGTGCAGCCAAACTGTAAAATCAGAACAGCTACTATTAGTAATCTGCCTTAAAATATGCAAGACCAGGTGTGTGTAAACATGCATAAGCTAAATTAAGACGAATATAATAACAACTCAGTATAATCCCACAAGAAAGGTTTGGAGAGTGATAAGGATGTACGCAGAAGATTTCCACCCGATCATCTAACTAAAAAGCAAGCATAAGTAGCAAAAACCAGAAGATTTCCACCTTATATATGTCATATAACTTCAACATAGGGAAAACGTAATGTCGATAATGTAAGCCCAAATGACTGACATTATCCACATTAAACTTTTGAGAAATGTCAGTCATCCGGTGTTCTTGAGATAGTGTCAGTCATTAGGAATCCAAATCAAGAGATTTGGACCTTAAGCTTGAAATCCAAATGACTGGCATTATCCACATTAAACTCTTGAGAAGTGAAACACATTTAACTCAGCCTATGTGAAGAGCATAGTTGGACCTCAACTAGGTGGGTTTGAGGACACAATTAATCATTAGGCAAATTCCTTAACATACATCTTATCTATAGTAGATTATTTTTGATAATATAAATATTTAGGCAAATGCATAAATTACCACCTTTAAGTCAAATTCATTATTACATCCTTTATGCGAAGAAAATCACCTTATGGACCAATTCACTGTAACACCCTTTATGCGAAGAAAATCACCTTGCACACTCAAGTGTGTCTAACACACACCACTTTTACTCCATGGCTGGCATGTGTAACCAAAAAGATAAAGAGCGAATATCACAATCCTTTTTAAAGTGCTACATAATGTTAAAATTTTACATATATTCATTATTTTTAAAATTAATTGGTCCGAAAACCCATCCCCCTCCTTTTCTCCAAAAACCGTATACTATACAACTTTCCCTTTCCAGCAATCGTGGCTCTACAGACTAACTTGTAAAGGATGTCAGATAAAAACCTTGTTTTTCAAAGATTACATCCCAAGAATTGGAGCAAACTCATAAAAAAAAGTTACCCGAATTCGTGTGACAATTGCATCTCTAATTTAAGATTTTGAAAAGATCGTAACCCTCCCACATGTTTCATCTTCTTTCATACATATTTTCCACAACTTCTTTTAAACAGAAAAAATACCAGGCCGTCTCTAAATCACTCGAATTGCTCCCTCTTTTCAGATCTGTAATGTCGGATAGATTTCTTCTTTTTTTATTTTATTTGTTTGGGTTTGGTGGGGGGGTTGTTATAGAGAATTGAGGATTAGACTGCATACCATCCTTCCATGAAGCCAGCGCTACCAGATTGTTGCTGTTGTTGTTGAGGGGGTGGAGCACCATACTGAGGAGGGTAACCTTGTTGAGGGTACCCCTGTGGTGGGTACCCCTGTGGTGGATAACCTGGTGGTGGGTATGCATCCTTTGGGTAACCTTCCGGTGGATATCCTATTTTACAAATCCAATAAACCCCAAAATCCATCAGATCTAATAAAAAAACTAACCAATATCATACTGAACTTGTCCAAAAGATCATCAAAAAATAATAAGAACAAGAAATTTTACCTTGCGGGGGAGGGACACCAACAGGGGGTTGTTGTTGATTGTAGTAACTCATGATTGAATTCTTGGTTGGATCTAGAGAGATAGTGAAATTGGGAGTTTTTTTCTTAGACAGAAAGATATACAGTAATATTTGTGAGTTTTATAGGGCAAGTCAAAGTGGAGACAACGAGGACTAGGCTAGCAAATTCCAAGATATACAGTGATATTTGAATACTTCTATTTTTGTGATCTTTTCCAGTGTTGTTATAGGTATCGCCGTGCGCGTATCATGCGCGTCCCACAAGGAAAACACTACTATAATAATTACATATTATCTAGAGTTCTATATATTTATATTTATCTATTGATTTATATTATTATAAAGTATCAATATAATATTAATTTATAAAAATAATTTTTTAATATTAAACATAATAACTTATAATAAAAGAATATAACCATAATTCTAGATATTAACGTTATAATCCTATTAGTTTTAGGAAATAATATTACATGTTAGGAATCCTACATGATTAAGTATAGGAATTCTATTAGTATAATTACTTTCGGACTGTTTAATTCGTATTAAATTGAATAAGTAAATATCTTTTATCATGTAATCCTATTACTTTTAGGATATACTTCTTTAAAATTCCACCATTACTTTAATTTGAAAACGTATTATAATATCATATTGCTAATTTAATTTAACAAGTATTATATTGTCCAAATTCAGTTAGAAAAAGAAGAGCCTATATATAGATATCTATATTTATCTATATTATTATAAAAGCATGAATAAAATGTTGGATTATAAAAATAACCTTTTAATATTAAGCATAATAATTCATAATAAAAGAACATAATCGAAACTCTAGACATTAGCTTTATAATCCAATTAGTTTTAACACATAATACTACATGTTAGAAATTCTAAACATTATTATCTTTAGGAATCCTATTAGTATAATTTTGGGAATGGATATTAGCATTGTAATTCTATTACTTTTAGCATATGCTTCTTAAAAATTTCTTTTACTAATTTAATTTGAAACCGTATTATATTGTCCAAATCGATTTAAAAACTGGAGAGCCTATATAGGATTATAAAAGCACGGGTATGATATTGATAGACCAAAATAGCTCTAAAATATTAAGCTGGAGAACTCATAGGGAAAGGACATAGCTGTAATAACATTTCTCTCTATACTACAATAATTTCTATGTTAATTTTTTTAATTTTAAAAATGTTAAAATTAATACAATCTTATCTATTGGATTCTTATTAAAAATATATATATGAAGTTTTAATAAAAAAAAATTTCATAAGAATACTTCATATTGATAACATATTACCAACAACAACAACAATTACCCAGTATACTCCCACCAAGTGGGGTCTGGGGAGGGTAATATGTAGACAAGCCTTACCCCTACCCGAAAGGGCAGAGAGGCTGTTTCCAATCGACCCCCGGCTCATAGGATAAAAGGAAAAACAGCAGTAAAACAAAAACAAAGACAAAAACAAAACAATAAAGCATTAGTAACTCCGGCAGAAATAGCGTAGATAGCGTAAATAATTATCTAAACATACGAAACATAAATACAATCGCATGCAATAATATCATACAGTAACTACCATAACTAACAGCCATAGGGGGGACATCAGCTAAAACACAAATCATCTATGGGTAACCCTGCTGACCCACACCCAACCCCGGATGAGGCGTACGAAAAACTCTAGGAGCCCCTATCCTACAACCCTGATTCTAGACCTCTAGACTTTCCTATCAAGGGTCATGTCCTCGGAAACATGCATTCTAGTCATGTCCTGCCTAATCACCTCACCCCAATACTTCTTAGGCCTTCCTCTGCCTCGTTGACCGCCAACAATCTCCAGCCGCTCGTAGCTCCTCACCGGGGCATCGAGACTTCTTCTCCGCACATGCCCGAACCACCTCAGTCTCGCTTCTCGCATCTTCTCATCCACCGGGGTCACCCCCACCTTCTCTCGAATAACTTCATTCTTAATCTTATCTAGCCTGGTGTGTCCGCACATCCACCTAAGCATCCTCATCTCCGCAACCTTCATCCTCTGAACATGCGAGTTCTTCACGGGCCAGCACTCCGCCCCATACAACATCGCAGGTCTAACCACGGCTCTATAGAATTTCCCCTTGAGTTTGTGTGAAACTTTCTTGTCACACAGGACTCCTGATGCAAGCCTCCACTAAGACCACCCCGCTCCTATACGATGAGTGACGTCCCCGTCAATCCCTCCGTCCCCTATCAGACACTGTCCCTCTTGGCGATGGCCTGAGAACCAATCATCACGTCCCTGCCTACTTCGCTCGGCTCGGTGCTAAACTTGCACTCCAGGTACTCTGTCTTAGATCTGCTTATTTTGAAACCTTTAGACTCGAGAGTCTGTCTCCATACCTCTAACCTTTCATTAACATCGACCCTCGTCTCATCTATCAATATTATGTCATCAGCAAATAGCATACACCAAGGCACATCCCCTTGAATATGTCGGGTTAGAGCATCTATCACTAAGGCAAACAAGAGGGGGCTCAGCGCCGATCCTTGATGGAGCCCCATGACCACTGGAAAATGGTCTGATTCGCCACCCACCGTCCTAACCCTAGTCTTAGCTCCATTGTACATGTCCTTGATTACTCTGATGTAGGCTTCCGGCACGCTCTTCGCCTCCAAGCACCTCCATAGCACCTCCCTTGGGACCTTGTCATACGCCTTCTCCAAGTCGATAAGCACCATGTGCAGGTCCTTCTTCTTATCCCTGGATTGCTCCGCCATCCGCCTGACAAGGTGGATAGCCTCTGTAGTGGAGCGGCCCGGCATGAAGCCGAACTGGTTCCCAGATATAGATGTCACCTCCCTCACCCCCGCCTCAATCACCCTCTCCCAAACCTTCATCGTGTGACTTATTAATTTGATACCCCTATAGTTGTTGCAGCACTGGATGTCCCCCTTGTTCTTGTACAAGGGCACCACTGTACTCCACCTCCACTCATCCGGCATCCTTTTGGTCCTGAAGATCGCATTGAACAACCTGGAGAGCCACTCCCCTCCTGACTTACCCATGCACTTCCAGAACTCCACCGGGATCTCGTCAGACCCGGTCGCTCGACCCCTACTCATCCTACGCAAAGCCCGCATGATCTCCTCCACCCTAATGCGCCTGCAGTACCCAAGATCTATATGTTGCTCTGAATGCCCCAGCTCCCCTAGCTCAATGTTACGATCCCCCTCCTCGTTAAGTAAGTCCCGAAAGTACGCCTACCACCTCTGATTGATAACATATTAACATTCTATAATATTCATACCAGAAAAAAAATAATGCTAAACGGACTGCATAAAGCGTTAAAATTGAGAAAAAAAATTCTACAATAATATATTATTATATTATATTTGAATTGATTTCCTAATCAAATAAATTTTTTTATTATTATTAATATTTTCATGTAATATAAAAAATTATACCTAATTATTAAAGAACAACAAAAAGAATATTGAGAATATAAATATGCGAGAAAAGAAAGAAAAAAGTTGGTAAGAACTAATATCACTAATGGTTTTGCAAACATAAATATCTGAAAGTGGAATATTATCAATCTTTTTACTCTTTAAAATAACATTTGTGGTAGATAAGATTATTATCACGGTTAAATATTCAAAATGAGATGAAATAATATTAAGAATCTAAAGCAACAGAAAATAAATTATGTTTTATGTTAAATCCAAATAATCAAATCTTTCCATTAATTATTTAGCAAGAGAGTCTAATTAAACTATTTTTCAAATTCATCATATGAGTAAAATTATTTTTCAAGTTAAAATAAATCTTATGTGACATAAATTTATTCCATAAAAAGAGCATTAGTGATTTAAAAAATAGATCACAAAGTAAAAATAATTAGTATAATATTAAGAAGGCCACACAAGTGTTTGAGGAAGCACAATCAAAGCTAAATCCTGAACAAAAATAAGCTTTCAAGACTACATCATAAAAAATAAAGTTTGGTATAGCGGGATTATCCTTTGTAGATGCCTCCGACAGAATCGAAATAATATTTCTATGTCGTGCATTACTTGCAAATGTCATATCAAGAGGCATGCTATTGTTAGCAATTAGAACAAATGGTGTACCCGTAGCGATTTTGTTATGGCCTTCTACCGTACATGTTTATTGTCAAGTTCATTATTTTTTACGTATGGTAGTGTCACTATATATAATTGAATAAGTTAAAATTGATCTTACACTGCATATAGATTGATTCTGAAGAAAAATATGTATGTCATGCTACTGAAAATTTAGATCCACTGAATAGCTTATGTAATAGTACACATATGGTATATATAAGTTTTGATAATAACATCATACATGCAGAACTTATGATACTGGTCAATATGCTTCTAAGTATGTATTTATCCTCGAATTCAACTTTCGTCTTCGGAAACTAAAGAATATCCTTTAAAATTTGTGTGAAAATAATTTTTAGTATGTTTATATTTTGTAGTTATAATAAATAAAGCACAAGGGCGAACATCCAAAATATTGAACTATGTTCACCATAATATATTTATATGAATAACTATATGTTGCACTTTCAAGAGCGAGTCAATATCGACAACAAGAATTCTGGTTGTGGCAGAGTAACCAAAGCATTAGAAGAAAATGTATACGAAATCACTGTCTATAAAGAAGTATTCAATAAGATATTATTGCATTAGATACATTTAAACTACCATACATAATTATCTACTTAATATGACTAAAATTAATCATTTATAAGTTCCGATGGTATCCTTTCATTTTGAATTCACGTATTATGCTAACATAACAATATTTTTATTTAGATGATTGTTGTAGTATTATATAAAATATTTATCTTATTAATTAAATTTATTATTCTTTCATACAAATAAATATTTAAACCATCATCTGCCATTATTAGTTGCAACCTCTTCCAAGACATGTTGATCATGACTTAAAACATGGGCACGTTTTTGTACTTTGTCTTAACTTGTTTGCCCATTAGTTAGGGCTTGTCAACTGATTGTAGGCTTATAAACACTTGCCTAGGCTGTCCAAAATGCGGCAAAAACTTAGTCTAAGCATTATGAAGCCAAAATTAAGTCATTTCCTAAGGGTGGCAAAATATTTAGGGATAGGGAATTAGGAAATTCTTTGTCTTGGCCATAGGGTTGGCTATTGTGTTCTTGTATTCACATATTAATACAAGTTGGGAAGAAATTCATGTATATCGTCTTGTGTTGGGCTTGAATGCCGCACGAAGGTGAACCTCGGGCAGAATTAGAGTAACATAAATTACTCATGTAACACGTTTATAGATACTACTTATCATAAGAGCATAAATACAATATTAATATACCAAAATAGCCCTAAAATATTTAACAAAAGAACTCATAAGGAAATGACATAAGTAAAAACTTATTTTTTGGACCACAATACCTTCTATGCTAATTTTTAATATTTATTTTTTAAAAATTAATAAAATCTTATTGATTAAGTTCTTATCAAAAATATGTAGGAAGGCTTAATAAAATTAATTTTATAAGAATCCTCTGTATTGACAATTTATTACCACTCCATAATGTCCAATACCAAGAAAAAATAAAAGTAATATTAAATGGACGGTATAAAAGGGTTAAAATTGAGAGGAAAAAACCCCACGATAATATATTTTTATTATTATATTTGAATTATTTTACTCTCAAGTAATATTGTATAATCAGTTTTTCGTTAATATTAAAAAATATCCAATTATTAAACAACAACTAAGAAAATATTTACGAATATAAATGTGAGAGAAAGAGAAAAAATTATTGATAAAAGTCTTTTAATTATTTATTTAGCAACAGAATCCAATTCAATTATTTTTAAATTCATTATATAAGTAAAATTCTTATTCAAGTTAAAACAAATCTTAGGTTACATAAATTTATCTCATCAAAGGAGTGTTAGAACACAAAGTAAAAAGGTTAGTATAATCAAAATGCAATACAAGTGTCTGAGGAAGCACAATCAAAATTAAGTCCTAAACAAGAACAAGCTTTCAAGACTATATATAAAGAATCGACTTTGTTATAATGGGATTATTCTTTATAGATGCCTCCGGTGGAATATAAATAATATTTCTATGCTATCATTACTTGCAAATATCATATCAAGAGGCATGACACTGTTAGCAATATTAGTAAGTAGTTTACCAATAACAATTTTATTATGAGGCCCTCCACTTTAGATTTGATACTTTCCAAACAAATTAAATAACTATTACAAATATATCAAAGCACAACAATGGTGCTAAATTTATAAGGAAAGCAAAAATGAGAATATGGCTAAATGTCCAACTATCGAAATAATTGCCCGGAGTTCTAAAGATATTGGACATTAATGAACTGTTAGAAAAATCTTAATATTACTTTTTATGTGGCTTTCAAAAATTTTGTACCGAGGTACTTTCGTATTTATATATTGCAAAGTTTGCTATGTTAATAAAAATTAGTTGACCTAAATCGAGGTTATGTTGAAGCATTGTTGTCACGGTCCAATTCTCTCTTCGTAAGACGTCATGTAGACACCTAGTCTCTACGACTATGTAGGCCTAACAATTTGTGGAATAAAAAAAATGAAAAGTAAAATTTAACGAGTAAACTACAACGGATAATTAAATAACTTATAAGATGTCGCTCGGCATATACAATAATCAACACTCGAGTATAAACAGTAGTCCCAGAACCCGGTAATCACGAGTTACAAGATCTAAGAATTTGTCTAACTGTTTTTATATATCAACGTCTACAAGAAAATAAAGGAGGAAACAACATAAGGGATAGAAGGGAACTCCGAGGTCCGCGGACGATGGTAGATATACCTTGAAGTCTTTGGAATAGCAGCAAGTGTGCAACTAATAGTGGAGCTGATAGGAGGTACCTGGATTGGCATACAAAACATGTGTTGAATGAACAGGGCGATATCATGACGAACTATAGCCAAGGCACGAGTACCACTATAAATGCTAGACTCCCAAGACCTCTTGGCCTCCCTCTCCTATCTCTCCCGACCAAGCATACCCTCAACTCTTCTAGCAATACCCATGACCTACTGGTGTGAAATATCGATCTCACTTCTGGTCCATGCTAAGCCTAATACTGGGATGGAGCCCCTCGATAAATCGACAGACCCTCTCTCAAACTGTAGCAACCAAGGCTGGTGCTTGTCTAGCTAAATCACTGAAGCAAACTGCATACTCTGACATGGTCATGGAAATATGGTGCAATTGCTCAAACTCTTCGTGCCATACATCTTTAAGACTCCGGGAACATACTCTCTCAAGAACATATCCGAGAACTGAGTCCAAGTAGGTGAATATGCCTCATCCAGACTACCTAACTCATAAGCATGTCACCACTGATAGGTTGCTCCTCTAAGGTGGAACACAATGAAAGAAACCCACTCGACTTCGTTATATCCATAGTACAGAGGATACGGTGACGCTCCTCAAGAAAACCTTGGGCTCTGATGCCAATCTTCTAAAAGTAAGAGGGTGGTACTTTTTGTACCTCTCAAGTCTAAGTTGCTCCGCCTTAGAAATTGTTGCCCTAACCTCGGGCTTAACTGGGGCTATCGGCTACATCGGTATGATCTCTGAACCTGGTCGACATGAACTCGCTGCTCAGGGGTACGGATGGAGGGAGTTTATGCTCCTCCCCCAGCATGAGATGTGGCAGAAGGGCAAGTGGAATCAATCAAGCTTGAGCCAAGGTGCTGAACATGCTCAGGAACCAATATGTTCGTCTATGTAATGAAAAGAGAAGAGAGTATATATAATAGTTTGAAAGCTAGGTAAATAAGGCAAGAACCAATTGTTCACCAATTATAAAACTACATAATCAATTAAAAATGAAAATTAGCCAAGTCTCCCTTAATTAAGAGAGTAATTTACCACGGTAGAAAGCAGGTAACAAATAAGGAAATGATTCAAACAACATAGTTACAGAATATGTAACTAAGGATAGATATATAAGGGTCTAATTAAGGAAATAATAGTAGGAATCAATTAATAATACAGTCAACCACATAATAAGGTAAAAAATAATTTGAGGTTTATGAAAATAGGAAAAGAGTAGCCGAAAATCAGTATAAACGTATCAACACAGTAAATGAAGGATTCAACAATCGAAAAATGGTACTAACATTAAGGGAAATAGTAAGAACTTCCATGAATAAAACAATAAACGGAGTATAAACATGGAGAACCAAATCGGAAACCTTAATAAGATATTACTAGGGTGAAAATCATAAAATACCTTAATTAGTCGAAGCATATTCATGAGAATCAAACATACAGACAAGTCGAATGAATAAACAGTAAAGACGAACTCAGAATCCAAGCCAAAAGCCAGAAGTTAGGGGGTTTCAATAAAACTAGTTACGTTTAAAGGGAAAGCTTAACAAAAATCCAATTAAACACTCAAGGATCAGGGAACAACACTTGGAAATCAAAATCGTTCTTAAAGAAAGTTTCAGAAACCCTAGTTATAAAGGAAAATGAAGCGACGCTTTGAAAATCGAAAGGTTTACATAAAACGAGTTAAAAAATATTTCAAATATTCTCATATCTGTTATAGATCTAAAGGGTTAAGAGAGGGAATTAGGGTTTCGAGAAAAATGATCTAGAGATAAAGAGAGACCGGTTTAGAAACTATAGGTCTAACAAAAATAGGACGATCTTACTGAATCAAGCCATGGTGGCCTGAGGCGATGAGAATCACGCCATAGGTATGAGTGAACAGCCACTGGTCCCTTGAGGACTTTCGAGATGGCAAGAATCCAGTGTGTGGGAGAGCCATAGAGGCTAGGGGTGGTGGTGGAACTACCTTTGATACCGGCAAGCCAACGCCGGCGAGTAGGAGACATGGTTATGCAGAGATCTTGAGAGAGAATGAGAAAGTGTAACGGCGGAGTGAAAGAGGGGAAATGAGGATTTGTGGGGGTAGTCTATTAGGTTAAATTAGGAAATGAGGAATCAGGACCGTTGATTAGAATTGATTAACGGTCCATATTGGCCCAAGGATTTGGTCAAGTAGGATTTAGGTTTGGGTCTGGGTCTTTGGGCTAGTGTATTTCGGTGATTTGGGCTGGTTTTAATAGGTTATAATTGAAATAAAATTAGCTATTTGTTAAATACCCTATTAAATTAAATAAATAATTTACAAAAATAGCTGATAATTGTACAAAATTAATTTCATGCGTAGAAAATAGTTAAAAATGACTATTTGGTATTTAAAAATACAAATGATTAATTTTCATTCAAAAAATAGTATAAAAACATATGCTTGGGCTATAATTGCAATGTTATTGCAGTTGTAGCCAAACGACCCCAATTTGGCTAATTATGAAATAATTTGGCGTAAATAGGACCATAAATAACAAGTTAATCAAGAAATATTTTTCAAATCTGTGATGCAATTCTGTAATTATTTATTGAAATAAAATGCTGGATAAATTAAAAAATATAGGAACATTGTGGGAAAATACCAATTGCTATTAATGCATGATTTTTAAGATATATATACAAATTTAAAATATTTTGGAGGAAAATTGGGTATCAACAGTTAATACTGCTATACATATGCTAGGCGAGGATGAGATAAATTCCCAAAAGATGTTGTCGTACCATTTAATTTGACATATATTTATATATTTGGTGAGGATGATATAAACACACGAGAAGTGTTACCGTGCCATTTGATTTGCAATTTTGATTACATTCCTCATACAATGAAACTTCGTGGATTTACTATTTATGCTTGATGGTTATCGCTTTAAGAAAACGATTGGTTTTGACATTGAGAAACTAACCGTGATTCTTCTAGTGATTATTTACTGTTTCGCGTATTTATGCATGTACTCTTTTCCGCTATTTTCTAGTATTATTTCTATTGCAAATTTACTATACATATTATATCCGTGAGTATCTTTTATATAAAAGGAAAAAAAAGTCTTGTCACTACTTTAAATGTATATACATACGGAGTCAAGATTTGAAGTTTATAGGTTCGGGAATCAAATATTGGGTCCTAAATTAATAAATTATATATATATAATAAATTTTTTGAGACCAAAATATAATTTAGACAGAAATTATTGGATTCGGGCGAACCCTAGGTTGTACTCTAGCTTCGCTCCTGAATGTACATTCTTTATTGTATTCCGAGGCGAATTTAAAATTTGACCATAATAGATGCCACATATATTTTAATGTACATCTCGCACTGACCATAGAGTTTGAGATTGAGTACGTTTTCAATTTGATTCGATATGTATTGAGTTCATTCAGATCAGTTGAGTAGATTTAACGACATTTTCAATAGGACAATTAACAACACATAGGTAAATGTACAACAAGATAACTGCAAGTACCGAAAACAGTGCTTTAAAATTCATGATTTTTTCTTTGCCAATGTGTATGAAATTCTCATCAAATTTAAAAACAAAGTGTTCTAAGTTGAATTTAACAAGCATGGAAAAATCACAAATTTTCATACTAATAAAAATAAGAGATTAACATTGAATTTTATCTCAATGCGCAATTCCCAAAGTCTCGTTAAGCCAGTACGCCATATTTCTTGGGCCAATACCTGTTGCTAAGTAATGCTAACTAACGTGGATTGAGTTGAGGGGAAAAAATAAAAAATAACATGATTTATAACCGATAATTGAAAATTAATTATATTTTCAAAAGAAATTAAATTTTGTTATTTTTTATGTAAGGATAAAATTTGAATAAAAATTCTTTATATATGAGATTCCAGCATAATATATTAAAATTTCATAATGTGCTGGAATTTCAATATAATATACTGGAAATTTATACGCATAAATTCTATAATCCAGCATATTATACTGAAACTTTCCGTATTTCAGTTAGAATATTATTTACCATATTTTATCCTTACATAAATAATTACTATTTTTTAATATTAAAAATACTGATTATTTTTTAATTATCGGACGAAAACGGACTAGCCTATGTAATTTTCACTTGATTTGGAGGCTCATGAAAACATGGGCTAAACTTTTATAAGATTTGTTATTGTATCAAGTTATTCAGGAATAAAAGAAAGATATTCCATCAAGTTATTCAAAAAAACTAACTAAAAATAAGTTATTGTTTTAATTTTGATAAAAAAAAATAAAGAATAATAAGTATAAAAAAACAGAAGAGGGCTTCACAGGCGTTATCTTAGCACTTCCTTCAAAATAGTAATTTCTGGACTGCAGTCTTCAGGTAATAAATTAAAGGAACACTTGTTGTGGGATACAAGAAGTTTGTTATTAGTTGTCTTGCAAGTGTCTGATTTGAAGTAATGAGTTGATATAAAAGTTCATCTTTTTATGTAATACATTTTTTTAAAATGTATTTCAAAAAAAAGATAGTTTTAATTTTAATAAATAATTTAACTTTAATTTTTTATTCTACTTTTATTGACAGAATTTTATAATAAAAAATTGATTAAAAATTATAAATTTTAAAAGTCTTTCATTTTTTCTTAAACTTTATTCAATCAAATACCTTCGACATAAAATAAATGCATATAATATTATTTAGGACACATTTTACCCTTTCAGAACAACCACCATCAGACCACTCTGTAACAACATCCTTATATAACGATCATTTATTATAAAAATCAAGTTTTCTTCGGTACCGGTTTTTTAAGTTATATTTTGACCCCTTTATAACAGCTTTTTCGATATAATAGCAATGGCCATATTTATAGCAGAACACTGTTTGTAAAAGTTGTACGGGGCGCCTTATTTGGTCGCCCCCATTTAACTTATATCCATTTTTATTTAAAAACTTTTAACTTATACCCACTTTCTAAATAACTTCAGCCCCTTTCTCTTCATCTTTCTCCTCCTTTATTTTCTTCTTCTTCTTTCTTCTGCTGATGTTGGTGCTGCTTTGGAACTTTAGTTCATGGGATGATTGTCATAAATATGTTTATCGGATTATTTAAAATAAATTATAAATAATTACGTAAGTTAGTAAACAATAATTTATGAATATTCCCACGTACGTAAGTTAGTAGACAATGATAATTTTATTCTTTTCACGTTTATTATTTTCAAAATTTATAATTTAGATATTATTGACAATCTAATTATTTATCTAGTGTGTTAGAAAGCTTTTTCAAAAACTTCAGCTTATATAGTGCTGAAGTTTTTACAAATGAACTAAATAACTTCATCATCTTCTGCTGAAGTTTTCAAAATAGTTTTACGACAAAACTAATAAATCCAGGACAAAAGAACTTTAGCTTTTAGTGCTAAACTTTTTTACAAATGAATTAAATAACTTCAGCATCTTCTGTTGAAGTTTTTGAAAAAGCTTATCCATGACAAAAATAGTTCAGCACTAAATAAGCTGAAGTTTTTATAAATGAACTAATTAACTTCAGCATCTTCTGCTGAAGTTTTCGAAAAAGGACAAAACTAATGAATTTTAGGACAAAAAATTTCAGTTTATTTAGTGCGATTACAAAGAAAAAACTTCAGCAAATAGAGAATAAAACTTCAGCTACCATGCTTAAGTTCAACAATTACAAACAAAAATTTTAGCAAATAGAAAATAAAACTTCAGCTACTATGCTTAAGTTCAACAATTATAAACAAAATCTTCAGCACACTTGCTACTTCAGGCCTGCCTACTAAAATGCTGAAATTTTGCGTAATTGCCTTTGCTACTTCAGCCCCATATGCTGAAGCTACGAGAAAAGGGAAGTACACTTGCAATTTTTTTTGCAAAGCCGGCACAAGTTAATATGTGACCCAAAAAGGAGGTATAAATGCAAATCCTGCACACTCTTTGTATCCCTCGATTAAAACCATGTAAAATGTTTAAGATTACTAGTAATAATTCTAAAATATGCACACAATCTTTTCTATTACACAAAATTTCTGTCGCGCAGGCAAAAAATATAGAATTTGAAGATTTGCACATGATATTTTTTCCACTGGATAAATTCTAAAAATATATTTAGATAGAAAATTTTATTATTAAGCTCTTAGACCGTCTTCAAGGGATAAGCTAGTAGATACATTTTTTGCTAAAAATTTGGACACGAATCTTCGCCAATCCAAACATTATATCGTTATCAAGCGAATGAAATCCCCGAACAAGCTGTAATTACAAAATTCTTCCATCAATCTTGAAAGAATTATTTTTCTAGGTAATTTTAAAATGTATGCCTTAGAATTTTAATCTTTATATATTTAGTTATGAATTTATTTATAATGTATTAGTTTTTTTTTCAATATTTAGCTAACAAAATATGTATATCTTTTAAGATTTTAAATACTTCTTTTATCTTTTATATGTAAAATTAAAAAAAAAATTAATTTTTATCAATGACAGCCAAAACTATTTTAATTATCAAATGTTATTATAGATGTATAATAACCATTCACAAGAAAAATAAAAAAATATCGAAACGAACAAGATTGTTATAGAGAGGATTAATTGTATATTATATGATAAATTTACAGATAAAAATTATGATAAAGCGATAAATACTCATTTATCTTTAATAAGAGGTTTCAGATTCGAACTTGAATATAAAATTATTTTTATTACACAATGATTTATCTTTAATACAGGACTTTTAGCATAAATTTAGATTTAATTGGGTTTCGATGCGAAGCGAATACGAGACAAGGTGAGAATAAAAAAGAAGTAAAATTAACCTCTTCCAACACGTAAATAAATAAATTAACCATATACGTGTAAAACAGTAAAACTGCAAGAGAAAAAAAAAGCTTATCTATCTACATAAACAAAAAAGGAAAAAGGAAAACCAAAAATATCCAGTAGCAGTGACTCGGTCAGTGGGTCATTGCAAATTGACAATACGTGGCACAAAAAGAGAACACCTCGTCACACATACCCTCCAAAATAAAGCCACGTTTCTTATTTATATTTCCAAATCAACCGCTCTTTTAATTTTCAAGTTTGAAACACCACAAACCTCGACCTTTATATCTTCTTGTTTTAGTCCCAACTCTTTCGCAATTCATTACACAACACAAAAAAATTTATCGCTTCTTTTAATTACTACCAATTTTACTTCTAAAGGAAAAAAAAAAAGTGTTAATTTTTTTGAGGATCAATAGAAATGGCGAAGAGGACAGCGTTGTTTATACTATGGGTGGCGGCGACGGTATGTGTGTGCTGTTGTTGGGGGGAGGAAGCTGTGGAACATGCCAAACAGAGAACAAATTTGGCAACTGGAGAAATGAAGATTGAAGGGGAAAAGTTTAAGCAAAGTGCTGAAGAAGTAATGCATAATGCTAAAGAGAAGGTTCATTCTTTGGGTGATTGGGCCTCTGCCAAATCCTTCCAGTAAGATATTTCATATTTCTAATTGATTATTTGCAGCTTTTTTGTTAAATGCTAGAGACGTTGCAAACATAAATTTAAGACCACAAGTTTAACTTCTAAAGCAATGTGCAATGCAAATTTAAGATCAAAAGTTCTAAAAATCTTTCATGAAATGATTTGATACAACGGGAGTATGAGATATCTAGGTGGGAAATGAATGGAAGTATGCATTCATAGCCAATATGTTGTTATTCCCTTTTTTTAATTCATGAATAGAGTAATATTTAAGACTAAATATAGGCTTTTTTTCTTTGAAATAGGTGATATCTTTTGAGTTCGATTTTTTAGATATCCATTGATGAATGATTTTAAATGCTAAATATGTTTAAAGCTAACAGTAAAAGACACTACTTTGGATTTGGTGAGAAAAGGTGTAGAAATGATTTCGGTTGATATGCAATGCTCAGTGGAGTTGTAAGTTTTACCAAGTAAATGTAGTTTTCTTGTTTACCATCAAAAGTTCCCTCTCTATTATATAATCTCACTTAGTGGGGTCTGGGGAGCGTAGTGTCTATGCAGACAGTACCCATACCCTTGGGTAGAGAGACTGTTTCCAAATAGACCCTAGGCATTCTTCCCTCCAAGAACTTCTCACCTTGCTCTTGGGAGACTCGAACACACAACCTCTCGCTTGGAAGTGGGTTATTATTCTATTTGTGATATCTTAATAGAATAACATATATTCAGCTTAACATGGTGATAGCCTGATGGCATTCTAAGTAATTTATCTCGTATGTGTGTATCAAAATCTATATGGGATCTTAATTACTACTAATTTTCAGGTATCATGAAGATGCAAAAGATGCAACAGCAGACGCTAAAGATTCTATCGGTTCAACCGCATATGGTAATTTTCCTTCGTCTCTTCAAAGATTAAGATGAAGCACGAAGCCAAAGGAATACCCTTGGATGCTTCTAAACACTAAGAAAGAGTTTTGTTTGCAGGAACCAAAAGAGAAGCTTCTCGAAAGGCTAGCAGGATGGCAGACGTGGCATCGGACAAATTAGGTGACGCCAAGAATCTTGCGTCGGAGAAAGCAGGTAATGTCATACAATAGCTGATTGTATGTAAATTTCCTTGATATAAGGATGCTACTGTAGTGACAAAACCTAGTGATTATGTTACACTACAAGTTCGGGTTCAAATATTAGGTGTGACCTTCCAGCATTACTTTTAAGTTCCGTTATTAAAATTGTTGGCTTTGCATGCCCACTGACACCGTGTCCATGGCTTGTGGTTCGGCAGATGATGCCAGCGATAAAGCCAAAGAAAAAGCTCATGATGCTTATATCTCTGTCTCTGATAAGGTAGGGGATGCAATTAACACGGCCTCGGACATGGCAGCCGACGCCAAAGAAGGAACAGAACATAAAGCTTCTGAGGCGTATGATCTTGCCTCTCAGAAAGTGGGAGACACCAAAGAAGAAGCTCATGATGTTTATCACTCTGCCTCGGATAAGGCAGGGCATGCAATAAACACTGCCTCTGACATGGCAGCCGACGCCAAAGAAGGAATCGAACATAAGGCTTCTGAGGCCTATGATTTTGCCTCTCAGAAAGTTGGCGATGCCATGAACGCAGCTTCCCAAATGGGCAGTGACGCCAAGGGAAAAATGCAGGATAAAGCAGGTCAAGCAATGGACAAAGCATCAGAAATGGCGGGCGATGTCAAAGAGATGGGAAAAGATGGTGCCTATAATGCTTACAGATATGTATCTGATAAGATGAATCAAGCAAAGGACATGGCTTCTAGTAGTGCGGTTAATGCAAAAGATACAGCATCCGATGCCTATGATGTCGGCTCGAGTAAGGCTGGCCAGACAATAAAAATGGCTACTGACAAGGCCAAAGATGGAAAAGACACAACCACGGAAATATTGGCCGATGGGAAAGATAAAGCTTTTGATAAATATGAAGATGCAAAATCAAATGTTCGCGAAACTTACAAGTCCGCCAAGGATACCATGAATGAAAAAGCCAAGGAAAAGTATTACGCTGCCAAAGAGAAGGCTTCAGATGCTGCAGGAAACCTTGGAAACAAGATGAGAACTCGCACTACAGAATTATGAAAAATTGCTAGAAATAAGATTTCTTCACGCACAGAAATCTTTCGAAGCCCTCAGGTCTTCTTCATCTGAGTAGCTGAGATTATTAGTACTGCTATGTTTCTTTTGTTTTCTATAACTGTCTTTTGTATCTAGACTTTGTAGGTTAGGGAAGTCGCTAACCCAACTAAGTTTTGTACGTTTTTCGCTTAGGTTGTCATAAATAATATGTTCCTAGTGTTAGGATGACGATGAATTTTTTCTAAGTTCTGTATTTGCGTACACGTCGTATTTTTCAGAGTTTACTTTGTGAAATTATATTGGCTATGTGGTGGTGTTGTTTGCTTGAGCCTTCCCTTATTTAGTTTGGAGTATTGATGGATGATCGGAACGTCTGTTTGACACACATTTAACGTAATCTAAACTACTATATTGTGATAAAAGTGCCTTTTGTAAGTGAAATCTTTCAATAAAGAAGAGAGATCTATATATAGAATTGGATTGGCTTTTGTAAGAGGATTATGAGTAAAATATAAAGTTGGGCTGAAACAACTAGGGGAAACTACGAGTTGTTCCCTCGCACAATATATTTCATTGTTTAAAAAACATTTACTCGTCCTTGCATAGGGACCATACTAACTTTCTCTGCGTTGTTTCAATTTTATTGGAAGGGACGATAAAATCATTACATCAATTATTAATGTATTACGAAATATAAACCATGACCTAACAAACATACGCATGAAAGGCACAGAGAGATTATATTAAGAATACAGCCCAGGCATTTCATTTTTAAGTGTTATAAATATATTATATTATGGATATTTATTTTCTATTATGTTATAAATAAGTTTTCCGAAAAAGTTTATTCATATGGAGTTTTACTGTAAATATATTTATTTATTTAGTACTTTATTAGAAATAAGTCTTTTGAAGAAGCTTATTATTTTGGTACACGATTATGGATAAATATTATCTTCGGTAGAATATAATTCATTTTGGGTTATATAATGAGTTTATTCTTTCATTACTCCGTTATGGATAAATATTACTTTCAGTAGAAGATTATTTATATCTAGTATAGTGAGTTTATCTCTTCACGGATAAACATTATTTTGAGTAGAATATTATACATATCTGGTATAGTAGCAGCTCACACAGCAGCTTGCAGTAGTAGTTTCCTTTTTTCTATAATTTGGAAAGATTTCGATTCATTATGTATATCAGTTTGAACTCGAATAGTATATCGGTTTTTCTCTATACTTATCTTTAGTTTATAGTGTCTACTTTATAACACGTTATCAGCACAAAACTCTACCATCTCGAGCCTATACTTTAAAAGTATCTGAGGTACGAACTTTCTTTTTCTAAATAATGTCAAATTTTTCTAAACTTGAATTTGTAGCCCTTGATATATCGGGCAAACGCTACATGTCTTGGGTACTTGATGCTGAAATTCATCTTGATGCGATACGTCTGGCAGACACCATCAAGGATAAAAATCAGGCATCAAATCAAGACTGTGCCAAAGTGATGATATTCACGCGACATCACCTTGATGAGGGCCTGAAAATGGAATATCTAACTATTAAAGATCGAGCCATACTGTGAAATAATTTGAAAGATAGATATGACCACCTGAAGATGATCGTTCTTTCACAGGTATGATATGATTGAACTCATCTAAGGTTATAAGATTTTAAATATATCAGTGAATATAATTGTGTTATGTTCAGAATTATTTCCCAATTGAAATTATATGGTGATAGTATTACTGATCATGATATGTTGGAGAAAACCTTCACCATTTTTCATGCCTCGAATATGCTCCTGTAGCAGCAATATCGAGATGTGGAATTTAAAAAGTATTATGAACTTATCTCACATCTTCTTGTAGCCATGCAACATAATAAACTATTAATGAAAAATCATGAAAACCAAACTACCGGTTCTTGTCCATTTCCTGAAGTGAATGAGACGAACGTTCACCAAGCTAAATATGGAAAAGGTCGTGGCCCCAGTCGTTGTCATGGTCGTGGTCGGGGAAGAAACTGTAATAATAATAATAATAATAATAATAATAATGCACCAAAGGACCCTCCTCACCACCAATAGTGGAAAATGAATGAACAAAAGAATGAAGCGGTGCAAGCACCAAATGTAGAAAATGTATGTTGCGGATGTGGAGGAAAAGGGCAATGGTCACGTACTTGTTGTACGCCAAAGCACCTGGTTGAGTTTTGTCAAGCCTCCCTAAAGAAGACAGAGAAAAATATTGAAACAAATTTTATTTCTGAAGATAATTTACGCTTCATGCATTTGAATGTAGCTGATTACTTTGCACTCCTAGAAGGAGAAACAAGTCATGTAATGGATGGTGAATCTGTAAAAATATAAATATTTTAATTTTATTGTTTGTAATAGATAGAATATTATGTAATTGTTGTACATAAATAAAAGTTATAATTTAATAATAATGTTTACTATAAAATATCTTATTTATGTCATTTTGAAGAATATAGATAACATTATTAGATCAACTTAAATTCTAGCAGAGTTTGCAAGAACTATACAAGTGCCAGAAGTGATTATATTTCGTATATCACATTGTTACTTTATTTTGTTCATCACTAGAAGTGGTATATGCCTATGATCACCAAAAGTGAATTTAGGGTTTTTATGGTTACGATTGAAGATAAGCTACATAAATATTCTTTATATTAAAATACATGCCTCGATTTGCTACTTCAATATTTTAAAAGAGGTTGAAGCATCATAATTTGATATAAGTGCATTCAGATAGTTATGTTCAATTTCCTGAAGGATGAGAACTTTTGATAATATTAATCTATTCTCTGAAGTAAATGTTAAAATATTAATAAATTTGGTAAATATGAACGCGCTCTTGATGTCAATATATTACAATTCACCTCCAGAAGAGGTAATATAACTGAGAGAATATATACTCAATATTTCATATTTTAAATTTGCTCATGAAGAAGTAACACAATTGAAATTGCCTTCTGAAGTAGGAAAATATTATGAAGAAGAGTTTGTGCTTAAACAATTATTTTACATTGTTTATTTGATTGTGATTTTCTCTCATGATACCAGAAGAGCAAAATTTGATAGTACAAAATGTATCAACAACACCTGAAGAGCGAACTGTTTGCCTAGAAGACACATGACACTAGTAGTGTCCGATAAATATTAGACTGTGGATAATAAATGAAGGCTCTCGAAGAGCTTATATACAAATATGTCATTCATATTATATTAATTATGGTCAAAATATATGTTGTATTAACCTGAAGTTTACTAATACAAATGACTATCATATTCATACTACAAATGACTAGAAGATTAAAAATCTTCATGTTTCCACAATTATAGGGGATAAAATAATATGTATGTGAGAAGTTACCCACCTTATTTTTCAATTTATATGATATCATGTATCACAGCAAATCAGAAGTTTACTAATGCAAAAACAATCACGGTAAACCAGAAGTTTACTAATCAAAAGTTTATGCCATAGTAAACCAGAAGTTTACTAAGAGATAGCACATGTTATGATAAATTTGAAATTTTTATTTGCCATTTTTAATGAGCTATTTAAGAATTTAGATAAGTATATATTGATGAACTAGAAGATTCTTCAAGAATTCTCATGCGTTGCTTGTTCTCATAATAAATTGATTATACCAGTTAAAGTTGGGACTAAGAAACCTGATTCTGAAATATATAGAAGGTGAATACGGGCTCATTCACCTGTCATGTGAACCACTTATAAATGCATATATAAGATGGTTACATGTATGTTTATTATCAACTTGCAGTTTGGTATTTGAGATTCAACAACAACAACCCAGTATAATTTTATTTAGTAGGGTCTAGGGAGGGTAATGTGTATGCAGACCTTACCCCTACCCTGTGATAGAGATGTTGTTTCCAAATAGACCATCGGCATCCTTCCCTACAAGAACCTTCACCTTACTCTTGGAGAGACTCGAAATCACAACATCTTGTCATTTGAGATTGCTTTTCTCAATTACGAACATAACTTTCAGATTATGAAATCAAGACAGTTCATCTTGCTAATGTTAGTTTATATCCTTCTACTATTAAAAATAGGTCATATTTATCCTCCGTTTGAATTCTTTATCAAATATGTCCCCACCGTTATACATTAGGGCCATATATATCCCTCAGCCGTTAAAACACTCTCCCATATATTTAAATTACGGTTAAGGGTCAAATATATCCTTATATTATTAAAAGTAGGCCATATTTATCCTCCGCTTGAATTTTTTATCAAATATGTCCCCACCGTTATATTTTTATCAAAACACCCTCCCATATATTTTTAGTAGCACGTGGCATCTTATGATTGGACTAGACGACCCGTTCCACTCCTTTAATTAAACCCGCCCCGACCCAATGAAATTTAGTCTTCTTCTCCGTTCAATCCTTTAATACTAGGTAGTGATGGCCCATGTTAGCATGGGCCCAATAATACAAAGGCTAAAACTCTATTTTTATATAAAATTATAGCTATATAAATTGGCTCATGAAAATGACCTTCAAAATCGGATAAGACGAAAATGTATGCTAATTGTTGGATATTAGTTACATGCATCAATGAATAAAGTGTCCACTCTTGAATGTTGCGCGGTAACTCTTTAACGCCATGAGAGTATTATTTCTATATTGAAAACATAATTATTATTCTTTAATGATATCTGGTGAATCTCACTCCCAACCCATGAAGCTGCAGATGGAAGTGTGAAACTATATTTCTGTGCTAGCTTTCTTTTATTTTGTACTTTTCTTTTTCCAAATTGGCATCTTCATGTAAAGTTGCGGTCTGTTAAGTTTTTGGCTTCTAGACTTGCAAAATTTCTCGCATATCGTATAGCTGCAAGTACATGAATTATAAAGGAAAAAAATAGAATAGCAATAGTAGTACTAGTATCCGATAAGCATTCAAATGGATAATAGTTTAGAAATCAATATGGTGTTGTACTACATAAGTTATGCAATGAACCAGACACAAAAACTACCCATTTAGTAAATAACATACTCAATTTCTTGTTTTTTTTTCGGTCCATCTCATATTTATGGCACAGGATTGTTATCACTCCCTACTTTTTAAGGCATCCTCAAAAAACTTTTTCATCAAATAGCAAAGAAGCATGCATTTTGCATAAGCATAAGCATATTGAAGGGATTGAACGGAGAAGAAGACTAAATTTCATTGGGTCGGGGCGGGTTTAATTAAAGGAGTGGGACGGATCGTCTAGTCCAATCATAAGATGCCACGTGCTACTAAAAATATATGGGAGGGTGTTTTGATAAAAATATAACTGTGGGAACATATTTGATAAAAAATTCAAACGGAGGATAAATATGGCCTATTTTTAATAGTACAAGGATATATTTGACCCTTAACCGTAATTTAAATATATGGGAGAGTGTTTTAACGGCTGAGGAATATATATGGCCCTAATGTATAACGGTGGGGACATATTTGATAAAGAATTCAAACGGAGGATAAATATGACTTATTTTTAATAGTACAAGGATATATTTGACCCTTGACTGTTTTACTTTTAATATAAATCTTTTTGGCACAAATCCGAATTTATTCGGCTCCGATAATACCTTATGGAAAACAAACTAAAAAAAGAACTTTCTATATTGTGTAGCTTCAGTATCATCAGAGGTTCAGACTTCAGAGTGAGAGAAGACAAAAGGAGATGACTTTGGGACTGATAAATGCAAATTTCTACTTGGAAAAGAATAACATTAAAAAAAATCTTAAGTATTTAGTAGGTTTATTTTAGTTTTATATATGAAATTTAAATGATGAATTTTCATTATTCAACAACAACAACAATTCAGTATAATCTCACTTAGTGGGGTCTGGGGAGTTAGTGTGCACGCAGACCTTACCCCTACCCTTGGGTAGAGAGACTGTTTCCAAATAGAACCCGCCATCCTTATTTTCAAGAACTTCCCACCTTCCTCTTGGGAAGACTCGAACTCACAACCTCTCGGTTGGAAGTGGGAATTGCTTACCATCATAGCAACCCCTCTTGCCTTCAAAAACGGGCTATAACACATTCATCTTAATTCAAAGAGGAAGAAATCAGATAGGGAGTGAACAGGTGAAGAGGAGCGAATCTTACCGTCTCCAGAAGATTAAAAAGAAAGTTAAAGGGGAGATGGAGAGATCTATTCATAAAGTTCATCCTCAAGTTTTCAATAAGTCTGCACAAAGTATATTAAGATCTTATTAATAAGAGGAGTTATGAAACCTCATTAGAGCTTTTTACATAATTAGGACTCTCATATAATAGATAAGATTTTATCTTTAACTTAAAACATGATAAACAAAACAGAATACAATGATCGCTCATTGTTATTGATTGCTTTTATTATATACATCAAAAGCTTTCCTCAAATTATGCTCGCTGCATTCGATGAGTTCCTGGAAGATAATAAAGATTGTGCCATTTTAAGATTGACTTCTACGACAAGATGCACTGCTATATTGAATCAGATCTGCTCAACTTCTATGTTTGATTTCCTCTGAAGTGCGTATTTTTGTGGCGTGACAGGTAGATATAAAAGTGGCTCCTGGATCTCATGCGGACGAAGATGCAGGTAGAGTTAATTTTAGAGTACCTAATTATTATTTTTGAACTTGATCTTTTAAATTTTATTGGTATAGGAAATTCAATTTTTAATTGCTGCAGTAAAAGTCTTTACTGAATTCGTCTGTTATTAGCTTCATTGAATCATTAAACATGAATGCTTCCAATTTATAGTATGATCTGATAATGGGGTTGACAAATCTTTCTATCCTTGTGTTTTGACTTATTACCTTCTCCACTGAGTTGAAAATACGGACTAGTGAGTCTGTTCACGAAGACAAAACAGGCCATGACAAGTTAAGATGCAAAATACAATCTATTCTACCAAGGAAATCATATAAGCTCTGTGCAATTGTCTATGGCATGCTGACTGGGATAACAGAGCAAATGCTGGAGCACCTGAAAGCTGTATTTATGTTTCCTGATGTATGCCAATGTAGCACTAAATATAAATTCCTCTCTGAGCTTCAGAACTTCCAGAATTGGTTCAGCTTCTTAAGTAAAACACTTCAATCTTAAACATTTTCTACTACCATTCTCTTGCAGTTAACAAGCAGTTGAATGATAAAGAACGGGTTGCTGCTGGCCATGGAGAACCCAAATCTTCGCCAGCTTGTTGATGAGTGCCTCTATTCGAGTGAGCTTTACAACAATAACAACAACGCAGTATAATCCCATTTAGTGGGGTCTGGGGAGGGTAGTATGTACGCAGACCTTACCCCCTTTGGGTAGAGAGGCTGTTTCCAAATAGACCCACGACATCCTTCCCTCCAAGAATTTACCACCTTGCTCTTTGGGAGACTCGAACTCTACCTCTCGGTTGAAAGTAGAGGTTGCTCTTTCCAACACAAGCAGTCAATGCACCAGCATGCCTTGTCTGCCCAAGCAGCCAGCCAACCTGTTCAGCTGCCCCTCTTGTATATAGTAGGACTTGTATAAATAGCAGCACTTAGCCATTCCGAAAATCATCCATTCAAATCCATCCATATCTGTAATTCAAGCATTGTATAGCTCTTTTCAAAGGCAATAAAGCTTACTTTCCCCGCCTGAATTTCTGTGTCGTTATCCAGCGTTCCCTTAGTACGATTCTAGGCAAAAAGGCTTGCTTACCATTAGAGCAACCCCTATTCGAGTGAGCTTTAAAAGAACTATATTTTCATTTCCTAACAAATTGTATAGTAGGTCTACCTAGCTTTAACAAATGCCATCTGGACATGGGGATATGTTCTACGAGATTCAAACACGCTGAAACAAGGAGCAGTGATCAATCTGTAGTTCGAGCAAGTCTACTAGCAATGTGCCTAGAGGCCGACGAACGTATGTAAGATGCTTTCCATGTCAGTAAACACTAGATGGAAGCAACGTTTAAAAGTTTGTAAAATTTACCTAGTGACAATGGTGCCAGTTCTTTGTGTGGGCAAAATTTGTAGAATATGACAATGCATCGGCCATTATGTATGATATACTTACAGTCGGAGTCAGGATGTGAAGTTTATGAGTTCAAAATTTTAGTTTTTTTTTTTAATTTACTGGATTCTAAATTAATAATTTGTGGTAGTCAATTGATTTCTTAAGACAAATATATGATTTGGACCATAGCTACTGAGTTCGAATTCGCGTGAACCCATAATTGAAGAGTTAGCTCCGCCCCTAGAGGCGGTATTAGTTTAAGAGAGAAGATCTGCAATTGTAACTTTTGCAAGAAAACTTTTTGAGTCTAAAGTAGTACGTTCGTTTAGCAAGTCTTGTGACTTGTGCAATCTTGTCATCTGATGTATATTTTATTCGTGGTCCCTTCATATTACAAAGAAGCTATATCTTATTTTTTTTATATTAATCGATATTTATCTCTTATCAATACATAGATTATAAATGTATTGTCATTCATTGGGAATCATGCCATGCCTCATAATAACTGAGGGCTTCAAAACTAGAAACTTAAATTGAAAAGGTTTAAAATTAGACGACATGATAGTTCATGTGGTAGTTGTATTTACTATCTGGAGGATAATAGGTCTGGGCTTTCATTTTGATAGAAATTCATGATCTGTGGTTCAACAAAAAAAGTTGAAGTAGTTGCAAATGAGAAGTATTTGCAGGCAATGAGTTGTTCAGTGTATATATAACTAAAGGCTTAATTATTGGATTTAGTCGTAAATGTAATATCTTTGGATTTAGACTCCGTAGTTTTTAAGTGATAAAGTTATTAGATTTAGAGTGGTTTCACAATGAAGCAGTGGTATTCTTATTGAAATGCTCATTTGAATTAATAGATCTATGGGTTTCCAACTGCATTATTTAGACCCCTTATAAATTAATAGGTCTTTTTCCTATCTATGCCATATATGAAACTTTATTACTATAAATGTGCATATTTTCATTATTATCCGTCATGTTTATATTTATGCTACAAAATTTATACCATTCATTAAATACCCAATATTAATAATTGATTCCTTCCAAATTAGGCGCCTATAAATCTGGGATAAATATTTGAATAGCTTATTCCTTCCAAATTAGGCGGCTAAAAATTTGGGACTAAATATTTTTTTAAATTCACATCAGATTTGTTTCCTCCTTATTCTGCAGGCTTCTCTTTCCTCATTTTTCACGTATTTCTGTTTCTCTAACAAGGTTTTATTTTCGTCAACTATTCGAAGGGAGGAGCTCTTGTTCTTTACAGGAGTGAGCTGATGCACAGCTGCTTGGGTCAACAAATTTTGGACAAAAAATCTAGAAATAAACTACAAATTAGTTTAAGTATGTATAAAATAATCTTATTTTAATGGTATCTACAAATTACTACATTTATACTACAATTAAATTGCAATCTATATTGGAAAAAAATATTGACTACAAAATTTTCTCCTAATCTATCAAAAAATCTACAAATAAACTACAAACCAGTTTACGTATGTATAAAGCAGTATTGTTTTGAAGGGTATCTACAAAATTACTACATTTATACTACAATTACACTACAATCTATGTTGAAAAAAAATGTTGGCTACAAAATTTTCTCTTCATCTACAGAATTTCTAAAAAAAGAAAAATTACAAATAAACTGCAAATCGGTTTAAGTATTGTATAAAGTTTTATTGTTTTTAAGGGTATCTACAAAATACTGCATTATGCTACAATTAAACTACAATCTAATGTGGAAAAAATTGACAATAAAATTTGCTCTTCATCTACAAAATTTTACAAAAAACTACAAATAAATTACAATTGCACCCACACTGTCACACTTACAGAAGATTCATATGGCTATGCCGTAAATTTACAATTGAGAATTGTTGATTGATCGATTGAGGAAGTCTTCTGTATCATATATCTACTCTCGATCTCGTAGTTGTTAAAATTCATAACAATATCTGACAATTACCAGAAATTACAATAACCGAAACAATGAGTTTCATATTGAATCTCTTTGGCTAAAAATCTGATTATACTCAATGGATCTCATCTTTATATTTTTTTAGAAGAAGAAGGAATGGAGAAGAGAAAAAAATGTGAGGGAGAAAATGACGTTGGGATTAGGAGAAAGAAATGTAGGAATTGAGGGGAGAGAGAAACATGGGATATATGGATAGCTTTAATTTAGGAGTAAAATCTGACCATTAATTAAGTATGGTATAATATTGGTAATTTAATATACGATATTTGTAATTAAATCAAACCTTAAACATGGAGAGTAAAAATATTTCCTATATGATATAAGAATGTAAAAATCCCTAAATTAATCATTGAGACGTCCAAATACAATGAGCAAGAGTCAAAAAACTAAAAAATATTGCATGGCCAGAGATTTTTTTTAGAGAAATTTAAAGCATCCATCAGCAAAATTATAACAGCCGGAAAATATATATATTTTTTATATTAAGCATAAATATACAGATTGTATACAAAATCAAGGTATCTATTTTGTATATTTGGGTACAATATATAATTATTTTGGACCGCCGGGCCACCAATTTAAGCTATATGCTTTAATAAATGTAAAGAAGTTATAGCAAGATACTCATCATCTTGTTCAAGTTATCAATCTATAATTACTGAAGAGAACAACCAATTATTTCCACACTGATGTGATCATTTGTTCACTGGCTTATCACAGTAAAAATTAGACAGGGCGACTAAATATTTATACTTATTTTTTAAAAAATCATTTAATTTGTACTCATTTTTTAAATAATTTCATCCCCATTTTTCTTCCTCATTCTCTTCTTTCGTTTTCTTCTTCTTCTGCCGCTGGTGCTGCTATGAAACTTCAGTTCATGGGATGATTGCCATAAATATATTTATCAGATTATTTAAAAAAATTATAAATAATTATGTAAGTTGGTAGATAATAATTTATGAATATCTCCACGTACTTAAGTTAGTAGACAATGATAATTCTGTTCTTTTCACGTTTATTGTTTCTAAATAAATACTGTTGGCAATTTGATTATTTATCTAGTATGTTTGAAAGTTTTTTCAAAAACTCCAGCTTATATAGTGCTGAAATTTTTACAAATAAATTAAATAACTCTAGAGCTGAAGTTCGATAGTTACAAAACAAAACTTCAGCTCTAGAGCTGAAGTTCGGCAGTTATAAAAACAAAAATTTAAGCCAGTTAGAAAACAAAAACTTCCGCTCTAGAGCCGAAGTTCGCCAGTTACAAAACAAAAACTTCAGCTCTAGAGCTGAAGTTCGCCAGTTATAAAAATAAAAACTTTAGCTCTAGAGCAGAAGTTCGCCAGTTACAAAAACAAAAATTTCAGTAATTATAAACAAAAACTTCAGCAAATAGAGAACAAAACTTAAGCAATTATAAAGAGCTAAAGTTCGCCATTTACAAAACAAAAACTCCAACATACTTGGTTCGGCACACTTGTTACTTCAGTTCCGTCTACTAAAATGCTGAAGTTTTGCGTGATTATTTTTGTTACTTCAGCCCTGTATACTGAAATTATGCGAAAAGCGAGTACACTTATAATTTTTTTGTAAAGCAAACACAAGTTAAAATATAATATAAAAAATAGATATAATGCAAATGGATCGTATCACGCGTACTAGTGGTCATTACCAAAGACATTTTTTTTAAAAGAAAATCACGAGATTGGTAATTTGGTATTGAGAGGTACACCTTACCAACTTGAAAAACTTGAACCCATATATTCTGCTTCTCTTCTAGTCATTTTTAAGTACTATTGGGTCTCAATTCCTGACTTTCCAATTAAAGAAAGCACATTATATTCAAACAAACTCCTATGATTGAAGTTGTAGAGAGTAGTACTTAAAAGAGCAATAAACTAGCAATCAATGATTTTGGTGCAGTAGTTGAGAATAGTAAAAGAGCATATGGTTACTAGAGTCTACCTTAGCATGTACTTACTACAAATATATATATATATATATATATATATATATATATATATATATATATATATATATATATATATACCGTCTCATTTTATATGACGGTATTTGACAGGGCATAAAGATTTAAAAAAAAAAGAATTTTGAAATTTGTAATCTAAAATTAGTTAGTATATACATTTGAAGGGTTATTAATCATCTCACTAAGCATAAATAAAAAATTTAAAGGTAAACTTTTTATAAATATAAATAGATATCATTCTTCTTTGAACAGACCAAAAATAAAATTGTGTTACTTAAAAATGGACAGAAGGAGTAATATAACTGATAACTTAATTTACAATTGTAGACTTGATCAATAATTCTCATGCTTATACGCGAATATTAAATAAGAATACACATATATTAGCTATGTGAAGATGCATGAAAGTATTTAAAGACAAATATATAAGTAATTCCTACACAATATTTATTTTATTAGTATTATTTCATGCATATTCGACCTAGGTTATTGTTGATCCGAACCAAAAGAAGGGGTCGTTTGGTACATTATGATATAGGAAAATAAAGTTTGAGTTTAACTTTATCTCATGTTTGGTTTGAGGTATTAACTAATCTCAGAATAACTTTTATAATTAAATGGTGAGATTAGTTATAGGTGGATAACTAATCTCATGTGATATCCTATCCTGTGGGATATCGTGGGATATCTCACTCATGTACCAAATGACCCCTTAGGGTATCGGTCGAGTCCGCCCTATTTGTATTTTCTTTGTTTCTCAATAAATTTCAATATTTATAAAAAAAGAAAAGAAAAAAAGAACTACGTACATATACTGTGTACCATAATTCAAGTCAAAGATGCAAAGCACAAGCTAGTTTGTTGCCAACCACTTTGAACAATGTATAACAAAATAATATTTTCCCAATATTACATAAACAATCAATTGTAAGATATTACGCCCACTACAAAACAAAAATATCTCCAAGAGAGAAAAATATCATAGCATCAAGAGTACTAATAGCCAAGCAATGATCAAAGAAAATACGGATGTGACAGTTGGAAACTTGAAGCTAGAGAAAAAATCGTCAATTAGAAAGCTAGGAAGATGCAGAAGCACATTATTAGCCTCAGAGTTAATTCCTTTGCGAATTGCTAGTAACACAGATTATGAGAGACTTTCCCAGTCTATGAGACTAGTTGATGAAGAGCATCCTAACCCTAGAAGCTATAATAAGAGGAGGATGAACAAAACATGGACATTTCTCATGAGGGTATTTTCTTTCAAGAAAACTACAATTAGTGACAACATGATATGTGAGGGAAGTGGTCGAAAGCTCGGGTCGGAGCCATATGAGGTGGAAGTCTCACGTACATACAGTTCTCTAAGAAGGGAGTGATTACCTACTGGAGCAAGCGTTCAAACAGGTGAAGCGAGAAAATCTTGATCGAAAGTTCCACGATTCTGAATAGTGGTGCTGGGAAAAGACAATAGAAGTTGTGGTCGAGATGAAGAAGAAGAATATGGTGATTCGTCTTCCATTTCACTTCTTTTCTTTTGATAAGTACCCCTATTCCAAAAGGAGTGAGAATATTTTGTTATTAGTTTGTTTTAAATGAATGTTATCTTTCCAAATTCGAAAATAACATCACTTGAATTGTTATTTTACTTTAATAACAAGCTTTTATAGTCGTATAAATATTATATTATATATGCTAAAAGTTGCGAGGTTCAAAAGTCTTAGTGTCACACAAATATCATGGCATATTTAAAACTAAAAGTTTATATATATATATATATATATATATATATATTACTTTTTAAACTTTGTATTCAGTCAAATAAGTTCGCTAAGTCTTGACTCTCAAATTAAGAAAATTATTTCATACTACCTTTGGTATATTCATTAAAAAAAATACTAACTCCCAGAAAAGAAAATATATATTTACTAAATTATACTTAATTTATCCAATGTTACCTTAATATTTGGGATGTATAAATAAAGATAAATTTTAAAAAATAAAATTAATTCCTTTTTGATTATATAAAAGGACACTTAGTTTGGATCAAAATAAAAATACTAAAAAGTAACTTATAAAGGACCACGAGGAATAACATTAAACATTTGCGGCAGTTGGCTAATAAATTGTCTTAGTCTCCCATTAAATGAGAAATTTATGATTATATGCTTTTTCCTAATAACGAGAAGTTGGAAAACACATAATGCGGTAGATATTAAAATTTTAACAGATCAAGATAAATTTTAAATTAAAGACAATTCTTAAAATATTAGGAGCCTATTAGAGCCTATAAGTTGGAAGGGTTTAGTAGTGGTAATGCTACTATCAGGAAAAGGTAGTCTGGTTTGTTTAGCCATAGGACAAATAGTGCAGGGAAAAGGTTGTTTAGCAGCAAGAGAAAAAGGTAAGCCAGAAACATGTTTCATATTAACAAAAGAAGTGTGTGCTAATCTCAAATGCCAAATATAGTTTATATCAGCAGTATCAGCATTATTACAATAGGAAGATTGTACAATTGAGCTAAAATGTTTGCTATCAGAAACAACATCATCATTACAAACATGTGAAACACTATGCTCAGGAGTAGAAGAAGACTTGGAAGAGGCAGAAGAGGGAGGAGGTGACCAAGAGTACTTGTACAGACCAGCCTCCTCTTTACCAAGATCCAGAAGCCTCTTCAGAGAAAGGTCCTGTAACAGGTAAAGAAGGCATGAGGTTGGTGTAAACAAAACCAGACAATTCAATTGTTTCATCAATTTATGAACAGAAATCAAATTATGTTTGAAAGAAGGAACCAAGAGCACATTGTGAAGGGTAAGGGAAGAAGTCAATGCAAATGATCCTGTACAAGTAACCTTCACCTTATAGCCATTAGGTAGGGAAACAAGGTAAGGGATAGTTAAGGGTATAATGTCAAAAAGTAGATTTTTATCATAAGTCATGTGATTGGAAGCCCCTGAATCAATGATCCAGGTAGCAGAGTTTATGTTTGCAAGCATGCACAACTTGGAATCAGAAACAAGACTCTCAGACATCAAAGTACCAGCAAAATTAGCAGAACTCATGGGAGAAGGAGCTTGATCACTAGTAGAAAGAGTCTGTTGAATTAAGCTCACAATCTGATCACATTGCTGTCTGCTCAACCCTGGTATCACATGTTGACTGGCAATAGGATCCCCTAGAGGAACAGACAGACTTGAATTTCCTGTATCAGCAGACATACAATCAGTACTAGTGGAAAGATGAGCAGCAGATTTCCTTCCCTTGGTGTAAGAATTGCTTTGAGGAAAACCATGGAGCTTGAAACACTTATCAATTAAGTGTCCAGACTTCTTGCAATATCTGCAAAACAAGTTTCCTCTATTTTGCTCAAAATTGACTTTAGGTCTGAAGTTGGAACCAGACAATTTACCCTGGCTGAACCCAGCAGGGGGCCTGTCAGTGTGAGTGTTAAAAGACATGGAGTCTGGACTCATATGAGAAACAAACTTGACTTGTCTTTGTTTTTCATCATTGAGCACAATATTATAAACACTGTCAAGGGAAGGAAAGTGCTGCATCATTAACAAATTACTCCTTACACCCAAATATGTCTCATTCAGTCCCATGAGGAACTGGTAAATCTTGTTCTCATCATCTTCCTCAATAATACCATTCTTAGCAGCACAAGTGCACTTCTGTCCATGGTTTGGGACCATTGTCCCCAATTCATCCCACAAACTCTTGAGTTTGTTGAAGTATGAGGCTACATCAAGGGAACCTTGGGATGTCTGAGAGAGTTCCCGTTTAAGCTCAAAGATTTTAGTTTTATTGGGGGTACCATATCTCTTCTCAAGTTGAGACCACATGCTTTGAGCAGTGTCAGAATATTGGACACTATCAGCTATTTGAGATGACACAGAAGAAGTTAACCATGACATAACGAGCATGTTACATCTATCCCACAACCTCTGTAAACTCACATTATTATTAGGTCTGGAAAATGAACCATCAATGAAACAGATTTTATTTTTAGCAGATAAGGCCATAGTCATTTTACGCTTCCATCCTCCATAACCACTTCCTGAGAAAGGAGTGGGGACTAAACATGCACCAGGGACATCAGAAGAATGCACAAATAAGGGATTGGAAGGGTCAATAGGACCAGAGTTAGCACCAGAACTACCAGCATTCATGTTAGCAGCCATGCTCAACAAATGAATCAAACCTTTTGTAAAATATCACCAAAACAATATTCACAATCTACACGGTCAGTATTCACAACTCAAAGAATCTATTCACAGCTAGAATCAAAAAATCACATATACAGTCAAAGAATCACAACCAGAGAATAGGAACGAGGTTACGTCCTTCTTCGCAACCGGAGAAGTTCAGCCTTTAACAATAGGCAAAACCCTAGGTGTGAGCCCTAGGAATAACCGTCAAAACTTTACAACAAACGCCGACAATGTTGTCACAACACCACGGATGATAACCAAAACCACAGCAAAATGAGTATCAAACCACCGGATGGCAACCAAACACTCGATTTGACCACCAGAAAACCCTAAAGGTTGAAACTCACCGCAAAATCTCCGAAACCTTCACAATAAATGATTGAACCGTTCAGTACAGAAGGAACAAACGTAGATCGTGAAGATAGATGCACTGAAGAACCCTAATAGGGTTGAAAACATCATCGATCTTTTCGATCTCAAAAAAAACCCAAATTTTGATCAGAAAATAGTTCGAATGAACTATTGATTCACAAAACAACGTCACCGGATCATTGTACCGGCTTTGATACCATGAAAACATACAGAATATCGGAGGAATTTTAGAGAGAGAAAGTAGAGAGAAGGGAGAGGATCGAAGAGTCTCGAAGAAGAGACTGTAAAAATATCTCTGATAAAATGAGTGCCTCGGTACAGACAAACGACCCCTGACCCCTTATATCAAATGACCCCTTTACATATGTGGCCTATTTACATGACATAGCCTAATTACAGGAATAGCCTATTTACACAATTGACCTAACTACAAAAGTATACAAAATATACAAACAAATTACAAGAATAGCCTATTAGGCTCAGATATGACTCCTATAATGACCAAAATGGTCCATAATTGAGTATTATCATCATAGCCAAGTTATACATCTCAACACTCCACCCAAACCCTAATCTATGCCTATAAATAAGGCTACATAAATTCTTCAAAGACAATCTCAAAATCCCATAAACACTTGAGATATTCACAAGAAGATCTAAATATGACCGGATAATTCTTGACAATTAAATAATTCAAGAAGCTGGAGATCAAATATAGTAAAAATTATGTGAGATAGCCACTTTTTAAAGTGATGTTTATTTTTTATTCAGTATTTTTAATGCTTAGCAATAATAAACATTAGTCTATTAAAATTAATATAAAAAAATAATACAATCCTTTTTTCTATCTTTTTGATTTGTTAGGAAGAAGAATTGTGTCGCACGAAATTTGACAGACCAATCCCCTGCCAGGCACTAGAAAACCACAGTTCTCCCAAAGATATTTCCCAGCAAATAAGAACGATGTCCTTCCAAAACAGATGGACATAGTAAATTGAGTACAGCGGCATGAACTATATGGATTTAATAAAGATCAAATCCATAAGGTTTAGCTTAACTTTCCAGTCTGTATGGTGTCGAGACATACGGTGGTTCCATAAAATACATAACATATGGATTCTCACATTTAAAAGCTTTTGCTCTTTGATGTTCTACCGTCCTCTTTTTGTCAAGTTTAAAAGTTTAAAAATTAAGGACACCTAATTCTAAACTTTGAGTTTCAAGTTTAAAAGTTAATGATACTTGGTACAACTTAGACTAACAAGCTCAAAAGTTAAGGACAATAGGTCCTGAAGTCCTGAACTTAGACTAACAAGCTCAAAAGTTAATGACAATAGGTCTTGAACTTAGGGTAAGAAGCCCAAAAGTTAAAACCAATAGGTCCTGAACTTAGACTAACAAGCTCAAAAGTTAAGGACACTTGGTCCTGAACTTACAGTTACAAGTTCAAAAGTTACGGACATGTAGTCCTGAAGTTAAGAACATATAGTCCTGAAGTCCTAAACTTAGAGTTCCAAGTTCAAAAATTAAGGACATATAGTCCTGAAGTCCTAAAAAACTTAGAGTTACAAGTTCAAAAATTAAGGACATACAGTCCTGAAGTCCTAAAATTAAGTTAAAAAATTAAGGACATGAGCAGAAGGATATTTTCGTTCAGGTAATTAAAGTTTATTAAAGCCGTGGTTAAAGACTAAAGACATTTTAAATAGTGACTTAAAAGTAAATACATATATTATTAGTGACTAACCGTGTACTTCCCCCCCCCCCCCCTCAAATATACCCCAAATATGGCCTCACACTTCTTGAAAATCAAATAGTTCGAGAAGCTGGAGATCAAATATATCCCCAGGAGGATTGCATCATCTTACAATCGAGAAATATGCTGCTTCAACCCTCAAATCATGTAGAATAAATTGGAGGAAGATATTAAGGGATAGATAGAGATTTAGCCCACAATGTTTATCAATAAAATTCTTTTTTCTTTACATTTGTTTGTGATTGCAGTTTTATTTTTCTCTGCATAAATTTGTTGCGAGCAAATTGACACGCCCAGTAGGACAATCTCTACCTCTCATCTCAACTTTTCAATCACCACATTCCAAGAACATCGAAATGTCTTCAAAGAAAATCAACTCCGGTTCAACTTCCACCAATGATGCTAACTCCAGGTTTTACACTGATGTGGAAAGAATCCTCGATGTTACCTTTGGAAGCTTCAGACTAGTTACGAGGAGCAAAAAAAGCTCTTTAGGACAACAAGCACCCCAACTGCCGTCCACATCAACCCTTATTTTCGGATATTCATCCTTAAAAGAAGCAAGTCCACAAATGCACATGAAGGAGGAAGTGATGTTGCTGAAAAGATCAAGAAAACTCTTGCTCTGCTTGGCCTCTCTGAATCCAAGCACTCTGATGTAAAGGAAGATAATGATGCTTCAAGTGATGGATCCTCCCCACTTACACAACATAGCGTGAGCCAATCAAGAATTAATCTGCATGAAAATCCATGCTACTCTCCATCGTCTACAATAATCATGCAAGCCATGGTGACAAATACTTCATTCATGGAGGAGCGGTTGGCTAACTTTACGGAAGAAATCGCTGGCTTGACCAAATGCATGCAAAATCAAGAGGCTAGAATTGACAAGCTAATAGATAGGGTGGGAGTCCTGATGGAAGAAGAATCTACCTATGCACCCGGCAAGCTCCCAGAAGTTCTAGAGAGTGGCTATCCCCCAAGACAAGCAGCATCCCTTAAGGCTATTCCTGTCTCATCTGAAGGTATGATTCCAATCGATTAATTGAAGAAGTTTATTGAAGGAACTATTAAGAAACAATATGAAGTTGCTGTCAAATCCTCCCTTACATATACACTGCAAGGGTCGATATATTGAAGATGCATATTGGCTATCAACTCCAAAATTCCAATAGTTTGATGGTAAAGGTAACCCCAAGCAACATGTTGCGCACTTCGTGGAGGCGTGCAACAATGCTGGGGCTTATGGAGATTACCTCATCAAGCAGTTTGTCCGCTCGCTAAAAGGAAATGTTTTTGACTGGTACACGGACCTCGAGGATGGATCTATCAATAGCTAGGATCAACTAGAGAAAGAGTTCCTCAATCGTTTTTATAGTACGAGACATACTGTAAGTATGATAGAACTTATAAATACTCGTCAGTGAAAGGGGGAACCAGTTATCGACTTTATCGATCGTTGGAGGAATGCAAGCCACAACTGCAAAGATAGGCTAAATGAAGCTTCAGGTATAGAGATGTGCATCCAAGGCATTTATATGGGATGGCGCCATATCTTGCAAGGTATCAAGCTTAGCCCATTTGAAGAACTTGCAACTCGTGCCCATGGCATGAAATTGAACATGGCCTCTGCTGGAAATGAAAGGTTTCCCATCTATGAACCTCGCAAAGGGAATGATAAGCAAGAAGTTAGGAAGTGGGGAAAGGTCGTACTCAAGTCTGAAAGAAAAGAAGCTATGAATGTCCACACACCACCTATGAAGTTCACGATGAAGGTGAGCAAGAAACAGAGTGTGAAATCCACTTCTTTTCAAGATAAGCCAAGTGGAAAGTTGACTCTAAAAGAAATTCAAGAGAAAGAGTACCCATTTCTAGATTCTGATGTGCCAACCATTTTCAAAGACCTTCTCGAGTTAAATCTCGTTGAGCTTCCGGAGATGAAACGACCAAATGAAGCTGGGAAAACGAATGTCCAAATTACTTCAAATGCCATCGACTTGTGAGCCACCCTCCGGAGAAATGCTTTGTCTTCAAAGACAAAGTCATGGACTTGGCTCGTGAAAAGAAGATCGTGCTTGAAGATGAGAAAGCTAGCGCAAACCAAGTCTTTATCACCTTTGGCTCATTCAGTTCAGATGAATTATGTGGTTGTAAAGAAAGTAAAGATGAAGAATTACTGGATAACGACAAAGTTGAAGACGATCAACCTTATGATAATGAAGGTTGGACATTGGTAACTCATCGTAGGTGCCACAAGAGGAGCCCACAAAAATAATGAGTAGAACAACCGATAAGGATGATGATGGTAACAAGACCAACGAAAAAAATCCAGTTAGGCATTTGAAGAAAGCAAAAGTGGAGATGCACCACTCTCAAAATCCACGACATATAATGACCTTAGATGATTTCTTGCCATCTTGGTTCTGCATGAAAATTTCTCGTAATGGTATTGATGCATCTTGTTGCAATGCTGATAAAGGGGAAGAAAAGAGTGATGACCTACCGTTGGCACCATCTTCAGAAAAACTCATTGATTCCACTTCTTTAGAAGCTAATATGTATGAGGAAAAAGTCACGTTCACAAAAAGTCGATCTTCTGCTAGGTGACACTCTTCATAACTGCCTATTGTACCTAGTTGGCTATATGCGTGATGAAAGGTAAATCGAATTTTGGTTCATGGAGGATCCTCAGTAAATATCTTGCTACTTCACACTGTGAAAGAACTTGGTATTCTCATGAACAAACTCTCAGAAAGTCATGTGATGATTCAAGGATTCAACTAAGGGGGCAAAGAGCCATAGGCACAATTTGGCTGGAAATCACCATTAAAGATATGCAATCAAGTGCATAGATACATGTGATCGATGTAAAGACTTCATACAATGTCTTGCTTGGAAGGTCTTGGATACATGAGAATAAAGTAGTTCTATCTACCTACCACCAATGTTTAAAGTACTACGAGGGTGAAGTCGAGAAGATGGTAGTTGCTGATGATGAGCCATTTACCAAGGCTGAGTCACACTTCACTGATGCAAAGTTCTACTTGAAGAACTGCATTGTGAAGGATCTGAAAGACGATGATGGCATGGAAAGCAAGAATAAAGAGCCCTCAACTAAAATAGAAGAGGTGACTAGTGGTGAACGCAAATCTATTACTAACAAGGCACAACCCAACGTGAATAAATCTTATAGAGGGAATATTGTGTCTTATGGCAAGAAAGTAAGTCCTGCGCTTTAATATGTCCCTAAAAGGAAGAAAGATGAATGTGAATCATCTAATCTCCAAGCTAACATGCTAAAGAAGTTAACTCTTCCGATCAAATGAATTGAGGTAGTAAACTCGTCCTCAATGCCGCTTGTAGGGTTTGTGGCCCAATATTGTTTGCAGAATGTAGCACTCCTACAAGCGAACAGATGAAGGTTTTGACCCTAACACTTACAAGCTTTTTGCAAAAGCTGGATCAATCCCAATAAGACGTCAAAGTTAGAGAAGCTCCTCATCAGAAGCTACAACAAGGCAACCAAGTGAAGGTTTGGGATACAAGGAACCATCACCAGTGTATGTCGAGCCCTATTTTTCTCACGAAATTGGGTTTCTGACATTTGGAAAGACAACTCTTTCATTTTTGGGAATTGGGTTTAAGAGAATTGAAGAGTCACCACCTAATGATTACAGTGCATTAGGACACTAAGGAGTGTTCAATTTGGATGACTAGAGATTGGGTAAGGGCTTGAAATTATCCCGAGGGGAAGGTGTTAGGCACCCCTCATGATCCACTAGTGTGGTTACCGGCCAAGCTATTATTGTGACTTAAATAAAAATAACACATAAGCAAGTAAGAGTATCACATAAGAGATGATTTTCACATAAAGGTTAGAAATAAACAAAGAAGGCATAGGAGAGAGTTGATTAAGAAGAAACATTTTAAAATATTTAAAGAAACAAAGAGCAAATGAATGGGAGGAGGTCCTAGGTTTATTAACAATACCCGGTAATCACTCCTCAAAGAGGGTCTACACGTGGTATTAACACACCGGTCATCATATCTATATCTACCCTTTCCCATCCCTTTAAGGTATTAAAGCGCACAGTGGTCTCGTTTCCTTATTGCATGCTATTACCCGTCCTATTCCTATCAGTCCGGAGGTGCTTGGGACTACTCATCCTAAAAGAGGGAGGAAAGGTTGGGATTATTTGTGGTTTCAATGGTAAAAATACAAAGGCAACAAGCAAGAACATATATGGAAAGTTTGGGGGGAGGGGAGCATATAAACAAACAAAAGTCTCAGGCATACCTCTTTTAGGCAATGAAAAGCAAGTAGTTAGCATGAATTTCATGTACTGTTTTAGGGTCTGATTAAAACTTAGCGATTTGAGGCAGACTGATCTATTGCATAATTAATATAGGAAGCTTGACTCAGGCCTGCTTGCTGGTTATAGTTAATAAAAAATCTGATTCAGTTTATAAGTTTAACCTAAGGCTTGCCTAAGTGTTAGACAGAAACCTATAGGCATGATATCTATTGATTTCAGAAACAAAGAAGCAAACTGACTACAGATTGGTTTAGAAAAAAAAAGTTGTCAGATTAAAACGGGTTTTAGCAGAAGAACACAAAGTCTGTAATTGATAATTCATTACTACTGATAGTTTTAGACTTATAAGCGAATAAAACGTTTCAGCTTTGGTTATTAATTCCTATTGGCATGCTTGTTGATTTTAATCACTTTTACAGACATGGGAAAAGTGCAGAAATCCTATAGGCATGATATCTAAATGCAATTAATTATTTAAGCCCTATAAACAGGTTTTCCTAGTGATAAATACATATCTAGGAGTCATATTTCCAGTTGATTATGAGTATGGTATCTATATGAGAGATGCAGAGTTTTCTTATAGACATGGTATCTATAAGTGATAATGCAGAAAACTATAGGCAAGGATATCTATACAAATGCAGAAGTGCAGAAGCTATAGACAGGATATCTATATGAATGCAGAATCAGTAGTTTCCTATGAGCAGGATATTTATGTGATGTGCAGAAATCAGAAATTCCCTATGAACAGAATATCTACCCTTTTTGCATGCGTAATTACCCCATCCATTTTCACCGAAGGTATTATTAATTATTACAGTCCAAAAAGAAAATACATCGGAAATTGAAAATTACAACCAAGGAGGGCCTGATTCAGACTTCCTATCTGATTTATGAAGTAAACCAACTCCAAAGATCATGTTTCAAAGTCTTTCTCTCATTTGGATATGTTGGGGTTCCCTAAGAGCCTCATATGGACTCTGGGCAGTGCTCACACCCAAATGCATTACAGGGTTAAGACATAGTGCAGTGTGTAAGGGCCAGCCGTCAAGTGTCCAAGTTCAGAGGGAACTCAAGGTCCCAAGGCAAGCCTCACATGAGGTGGGCAGAACTTAGAGGCTAGGAGAGAGTGTAAGTGCAAAGTTTTGAAAAGGAAAAAGGGAAAGGGAAATAGTACACATAGATATACATAGGGGTACAGTAAATGGGGAAGTGGTAAATAGGCAAGGACATGCTAGTGGGCATACCCAGCAATGGAAAATGCTGGCACACCTCACAAGCCTGTTAGAACACATTTTTTTAGAGGTTATGATCCCCTAATGGATCAAGCTCAAACCATGGAAAATAACTTTGCATATTGGCATTTTTTAAGCTATAATCTAAAGCACATAAAGGGAAATAGGGAGCAGGTATTCAGAGCAAAACAAGTCCAAAAGAAACTAACATGCTAGTTAAATATTTAACTCTGCAGCAGTAGAAAGTAGACATGGATACGGTATAAGTAAACACATTGTGGAGATACTGAAGCTTAAATTAGGACATATCGATTTCAAAACAAGTAGAAATAGTAGTAGTCTTGTAAAATCCAAAGTGCAAACAGGAAGGAAGAATATTATAAGTGTGAGTTCAGAAAGAATATGAAGTTGTGAAGTCTGAAGTGTGTGATCGTTAGAAAATCGTGTGTTTGAAAAAAAAAGGTCATGTATTTATAGTGCAGAAACCAGGAAAAAATAAGGTAAGAAAATATTTTGAAAACTGATTGTCAATCAATTACACAAAGATCCCTTTAATTAAGGAATTCGGGTTCAAATGGGTATAAACCAATCAAGGAAAGAAATTAATCAAGCACTTTGTGCAAAGTAGGAAATTAGGGTAAAATACACAAATGTTATTTAAGGATAGGGTCTTGACAATATACAGTTTGTGCAAATAAGGCAAGGGAATTACTTAACAGTCAACAAATCACGAGGTTTGAGATTTGGTATGAATTAACCAAGTCATAAAGGTGGAAAAGGTTTTCACTTAAGGAAAATCAGCAAACAATCAACTAGACCTATTTAAAAGGAATTCCGAATCAATCACAAGTTTAAAAATCCTTTTAAAGGGAGACTCATCACGTATAAAAAGTATATAGACATGTTATGCATGAAAGAAACTTGTCATAAAATAAGTAAAAATTCCAGTATAGGAGAGATCAGCAAAAATTCAGAATTTTATGAAAACAAAGATGTCCAAACTTAGTTTAGAGCAAGCCCTAAATCAAGGATGAGATAGTAGGCAATATAATCGAAATCACGTTTAGAACTTTCAGAAAAGAGCATGCTTCTGCCTCAACAGAACTCATGAGAAAACATGATATAAAAAATAACATGCAAACAATAGCAGGATTCAGAGGACAGAATGAAAAATATCGATGAGAACAGTAAAGGAAACGTGCTTAAGAGGCTCTTTCTAGAAGAACTCAAACAAGGTTCAATAGAAGGCAAACAAAGAAACTTTAAGAGCTTAGTAGAAAAACACAGTAGAAGAACACACGAACACCGAAAAAGTATAACAAAAGAACATATAGGAAAATGGAATAAGATAAACATGCAAGAGCATGATAAAAGGAAAAACACAAGAACACAGTAGAAGAACGAAATATAGAAGCACAGTAGAGGAACACTCGAGGTAGAAGGAAAACATAAGAATACTGTAGAAAAGCATACGAGACAATAATAAAGGAAAACATAGTAAGAGAAGCATATAAGAACATGATACAAGAACACAATAGAGACAAATACACATAAATGATAAAGAAAAATCATAAAAACCTTTAAACATTTTTTAGAAAACCCTAGATCGTAAAAAAAAGACCCTGGAAAGTAACTTTCAAAAAAAAGTTGGAGAAATCATTTGAAAACTCAAGTAAAGAACATACACATAAAAGATTTAAGAAGATTTTAGAATAAAACCTCGAAGGGTTTCAGAAGAATCCTTAAATAAGAAAGGCTTTGAAAAGATCACCTATCAGAGTCAAACAACCTTGATATGCAGGAGCGAGCCCGGCGATGACCCTTAGACCTCGAATCAGAAAAGGTCTGAGTGAAGGTCTTCGAGGTATGGCCAAAAATATTCAAGTATCAAGCACATAGGAGCAATAGGAGGTGCGTATAAGACTCCCATTGCAGGAGAAGCAATGGTTTTCGGTGGGTTTCGAGGTGGAAGTGATTAAAGGCGGCTAGGGTTAGGAAGGTTCGAGAGAGTTTGAAATAGGAGGGGGGTTTTAAGGGTGGCGTCTCAGATGAAATGACTTAGGGTTAGGGGTTTGGGAAATTAATAAAGGCAAGGGAGAATCGTGGCCGTTGATCAAAATGATCAACGACCTGGATGAAAAAGGGGGAGCTGGACGGGTTGGATAAGCGGGTCAGGGGCGTGTTAAATTATAATTGGACCGAGTAAATTTAATTTGAAATTGGGTTAGTTTGGGTGGTCAAGCTGGGCTACAATTGAAATGAAATAGGGCTTGTATTTAAATAGCCATTTCTTCCTTTTTATTTTCTAAAAAGTAGTAAAATAATTTCTAAAAATAAATTAAAGGTGCTAAATTAATTAATAGTATATAAATATTATATTAAAAATACTATAATCAAATTTTTAATTATATACACAATTAATTCTTAAAATAGGCTAATATCGCAATTAAGTGCAATTTAGTTTTAAAAATAACTAAAAAATTTGTAAAAATGTGTAAGAGTTACCTTAGCTATATTTTGGTATAAATATGAGAACAAAATAAATTAATCACTAAAAATGATATTTTGAAGAATAATTATTGGTTTTTGTATTGTTAAAATAGGGCAATAAATTGGTTAAAAACATTTTAACAATTGGAAAAAATAATAAATTACTTGGACATGCTTATATATGCATATATATGCTATTTTGGAAGTATTTTTCATCTAAAAATATACAGAGAAAATTCGGTATCAACAACTACATCTCTTTACCCGGGAAGGATGAAAGAGTTATCAGGTAAAGATATGATAGCCAATTTTTTACCGGACGAAATGGTTTGAAAAGGTTGAACATGCTATGGTTTGTGAGCTGCCTACATATACCTGTTCTTACAGGAATCAGGCCATATGTAGTTCAGTATTCGTCGACGGAGTATGCCGATGGAGGTTTTCCAAGAACAAACGTAACGTTTAGGTTGGGATGGATGGTTAAGGTCTAATAGGGCTACGGGAACTGGAACGGGATTGCTCCTGCTTAGACGACCATTTCTCACAGGTTCACATGCAAATAAGAAATACAAGCATATATTGTGCATAAATTTAAACGTGATGCAATTTCCCATTGGACCATGAGTGATGTCTTTGGACGGTTAGGATGACGTCCTTAGACCATGATGTACTGGTCCGTGAAGCGTATAATAAAGGATTCGCAGGCCATGAAATGATGCTCTCGGGCTATGAGGATGATACCTCCGAGCTATGATGCCTTTGAATAATGATATTCAAGAGATAAAAGGGGACCTCAGGCCATGACATAGCATCTCGGGCTATGAAGATGGTGCCTCCGAACAATGATGCCATTGGATGGTTTGGAGATCTTTTAGCCCATGAGATATAGAAGGTGGCAATCTTTCAGTCGATGGAAAATGTAAATGAGGTGGCGATCTTCAACCAATGCAAAATGTAAATGAGGTGGCGATCTTTCAATCAATGAAAAATGCAATAAGTGGCGATATTTCAGCTGATGCAAGACGTATATGAAGGTGGCGGTATTTTAACCGATGCAAGATATAAATGAAGTGGCGATCTTTCAGTCGTGCAAAATGTAAGTGAGGTGGCGATCTTTCAGCCAATGCAAAATGCAATAAGTGGCAATATTTCAGCCGATGCAAGATGTAAATGAAGGTGGCAATATTTCAGTCGATGCAAGATATAAATGAAGGTGTCGGTATTTCAGCTGATGCAAGATGTAAATGAAGTGCCGATCTTTCAGCCGTGCAAGGAGTAAAATAAATTGGCGATATTTCAGCCACACAAATGAAAAATAATGGCGATATTTCAGCCATGCAGGATGTAAATGAAGCTGGTGGTATTCATCCATGCAAGTGCAAAATAAAGTGGCGATATTTCAGACATGCAAGTGAAAAATAAAGCTGTGATATTTCAGCCATGCAGATAGAGGTAGAGCTTAACCTAGAAGGCAGAATGGTAGCCTTTTGCAATGTAGAAAATGCAGATGGAGGTAGAGATTAATATCGGAAGGAAAAATGGTAGCCTTATGCAATGCAAGAATACAGGTGGAGACAGAGCTTAGTCTCAGAAGGTAGAATAGTAGCCTTATGCAATATAGGAATGCAGGTGGAGGTAGAGCGTAACCTCGAAAGAAAGAATGGTAATTTTATGCAATGTAGGAAATGCAGATGGAGGTAGAGCTTAACCTCGGAAAGCAGAATGGTAGCCATATGCAAGAGATTAAAAGCGAATAGTAATAAAAATTTCCTAGCTGATAGTTGGTAGTTGATTGTGATATTGCAGCTGCTAGGGATACTGTGTGCGGATAGTGACTGTGAATAATTATAACGGCTTTGAGAGTTGCATTCTTGAACAGTACGTATGATAGGATTTTGCGACTTGAGTGCCTACATCCAAAGAATAATCGTGAGTTCTGTAAAGGGGAAAGGTTAGTTCGTGCCCTCGCTGACCTTGCTTGACCTGATTAGACCTGTTCTGATGATACGTATGTATCTTTAGGGTAGCGTTGCTAAAAAAAGTAGACATGCATGAGTTTGTAAAAAAACATGATATGAGTATATATCTAAGAAATAGTTTTGGATGAACTTATGACTGTGATGTGGTTCCGGATATCGCAACTTCTCTTGCTTCAGAATTTTGAGGGTCCTCCTCAAAATTCTTTCCTTGTTTATTGGGTTTCCGATCCTGACGGCTGCTAGTGATGATCGGTTTGAATTACTTCGAAATTTTGAGGGTCCTTCTCAAAATTCTACCCTAGTTTCCAATTGCGGGGTAAACTTAATATTTTATTGAATTGTGATCGAACATATAGGGCTCCCTACGTATCCCTTCTTAATCGGGAATTAGGTCAGACATAGTTCAAATTACATCATGTATGAAAGCATAAAGATTACTCATAGTAACGTTTGACTGCATCTGAGTTGATTTGTTTTGACCAAACTTCCCCATCTATTTTTGCAAGTATGAGGGCTCCTCTTGTTAGAACCTGATAAACCACGTATGGACCCTGCCAATTGGGAGATAATTTTCCTTTGGCTTCATCTTGATGGGGGAAAACTTTCTTTAAAACCAGCTATCCGGTGTGAATCATCTTGGCTTGACTCTTTTGTCGAAGGCTTTGGACATTCTGTTATGATAAAGCTGACCGCGGCAAATTGCGTTCAATCTCTTTCCATCTATATGAGCTAGCTGCTCGTAAAGACTCTTTACCCACTCTATGTCGCCGAGCTCGGCCTCTTGTATGATCCTCAAGGAAGGGTATCTCTACTTCGGCGGGAATGACTGCTTTTGTACCATACACAAGCATGTATGGGTTTGCCCTTGTTGATTTGCGGACCGTGGTGCAGTACCCCAATAAAGCAAATGATAGTTTCTCGTGCCACTGTTTATGCTTTTCTATCATTTTACTCAATATCTTCTTGATATTCTTGTTCGCTGCTTCTATAGCTCTGTTCCTCTAAGGTCTGTAGGTTATAGAATTCTTGTGTTTGATATTGAAGGTCTCACACATAGCATTCATCAAGTCGATGTTAAGATTGTAACCATTATCAGTAATGATTGACTCCTGAATTCCAAACCGGCAAACAATACAGTCGCAGACGAAGTCCGCCATAAATTTCTTAGTCACTTCCTTGTAAGATGTCGCTTTGAGCCATTTGGTAAAGTAATCAATAGCTACTAGGATGAACCTTGGTACGTTGGAAGCGACAGGTTCGAGTTTTCCAATAACATCCATTCCCTACGCAATGAACGACCATGGTGAGCTTGTTGCATTAAGCTCGTTAAGGGGTACCTTGATCATGTCTACATGTATCTGACAACGGTGGCATTTTCAAACGTACTGGATGGTGTCTGTTTCCATAGTCTTCCAAAAATAACCATCCTGGAGTATTTTCTTCGCTAAGACAAAACCATTCATATGTGGACCGCAGGTCTCAACATAGATTTCTTCTAGTAGCCTGGATGCTTCTTTTGTGTCAACATACCTTAGTAATCCCAAATCCGGAGTCCTCCTGTATGGTATCCCTCCACTGTGAAAGAAATTGTTGGATAACCTCCGAAGTGTACGCTTCTGAGTATGGTTTGCAAGTTCCGGATAATTTCCTTTTGCCAAGTAGTCCTTGATATCATGAAACCAAGGCTTTCCGTCTGCTTCTTCTACAACATGAGTGCAGTAAGCTGGCTGATTATGGATTTTCATCGAAATGGGATCAATCAAGTTTGTATCTGGATGTTGTAGCTGGATTCTGGGAACATGCTGGAACTCTGTCTTTGTGAACCTTTTCCTCAACTCCTGCATATGGTGCAGACAAGGGAGTATCTTGGAATTCTTGGTCACTCATTCTCCCCGTACCTTATGTATAAGCAAATCCGAGTCTCCAATTATTAGCAACTCTTGGATGTTTATTTCAATGGCCATCTTGAGCCCTAAGATGCAGGCTTCGTACTCGGCCATGTTATTAGTGCAGGGGAATCTGAGTTTGGCAGATACCGGATAATGCTTACCAGTTTCTGATACCAAGATCGCTTCTACGGGGACTCCTTTGAAATTTGCCGTTCCGTCAAAAAACATTCTCCAACTGTCATAGTATTCTGCAATATCTTCTCCTATGAGTGATACCTTTTCATCTGGAAAATACATTTTCTGGGGTTCGCATTCTCTGTCCACAGGGTTTTCAGCAAGGTGATCTGCTAACGCTTGTCCTTTGATTGCTTTTCGAGTCACGTAGACAGTGTCGAATTCACTCAACAGGATTTTCCATTTGGCTAGCATGCCAGTGGGCATAGGCTTCTCAAAGATGTACTTCAAGGGGTCCGTCATTGATATGAAATATGTAGTATAGTCACAAAAGTAGTGCCTCAGCTTCTGGGCTACCCAAGTTAGAACACAACAAGTGCATTCTAACATAGAATACCAGGCCTTGTACAGAGTGAACTTCTTTCTGAGGTAGTAGATGTCTTGTTCTTTATTTCCTGTCTCATCATGCTACCCTAGGACGCAACTGAAGGCACCATCCAATACTGCAATGTAGAGTAATAGAGGTATCCCTGGTTCAGGAGGGACTAAGGCTGGTGGTGCTACAAATATTCCTTGATTCTGTCGAAATATTTCTGGCGTTCATTGGTCCACTTGGTGGCGGCATCCTTCTTCAATATCTTGAAGATCGGCTCATAGATAACTGTAGATTGTGCTATGAACCAGATGATGTAGTTAAGTCTCCCCAAGAAACTCATTACATCTTTCTTGGTCCTCGGTGGTGGTAATTCTTGAATGGATTTGATCTTTGATGGATCCAGTTCTATTCCCCGGTGATTCACAATAAACCAAAGCAATTTTTCCGGCTGGAACCTCGAATGCGCACTTTGCTGGATTCAGTATCAGGTTATATCTTCTCATTCTGTTGCAAAACTTCCTCAGATCCTCCATGTGATTAGTGGCTTTCTTGGACTTGATAATGACATCATCCATATATACGTCGATCCCCTTGTGTATCATATCATGGAAAATGGTAGTCATGGCCCTCATGTAGGTAGCCCCTGTATTCTTTGACTCGAATGGCATCATCTTGTAATAGTACATCCCTCACAGCGTAATGAAACCCATTTTCTCAGAATCTTCTTCATTCAATCCAAATCTGATGATACCCCACAAAAAAATCTACGAATGACTGCAACTCGTGCTTGGCGCAGTGGTCGATCAGGATGTATATGTTCGGAAAGAGGAAGTCATCCTTTGGACTGGCCCGGTTAAGATCCGGTAGTTGACATAGACCCTAGCATTCCCGTCTTTCTTTGGCACTAGCACAATTTTGGCTAACCATTTCAGATATTCAACTATCCTGAGGTCTTTATCTTTGACTTGCTTAGTGACTTCTTCCTTGATTTTCAAACTCATGTTAGGCTTGAACTTTTTGAGTTACTATTTTACCGGCGGACATGTCGGATCGATCGGCAGTTTGTGTGCCACTAATAGTTATACTCAGACCAGTCATGTCGTCATACGACCAGGCGAATGTGTCCTCATACTCTCTCAAGAATTCTATGTACGTTTCCTTTTTTGACAGTGACAAGTGAACGCTGATTCGTGTTTATTTGATGTTTTCTGCATCCCCAGATTAACAATTTCAGTCTCGTCCAGGTTGGCCTTAGGTATGTTCTCAAAATTTTCAACCTCTTTAACAATCTCTTCTGGTATATCATCTTCCTTTGAATCTATGTCTGTTTGTTGCATCGTCTAGTTGCATATCACAACCATCGGTTCATCAAGATAACTAATAGTAATGATGCATAAGTAAATTTATGAAAGAAATAATAAGAGTAAGATTTATAAGAAACCAAAGTTCTTTTGATAAGTTCCATAATTGTCTTTGAACATCGGAGCTCTTCTGCAAAAAATAAAAAATACGAAAAGAAAGTAAACTAGTAAAGTCAAGTATTGCATGATGTTTGTTCAACCTTGTTACCCCGAGGCTCGCTAGACTTTGGTGGTTCTCCTCTGACTACAGCCTGTATGGAAGGGCCTTCCTTTCCCTCCTCCTCGAAAATGACACCATAATCCATGTTATCGTCTTCTTGGAACAAACTCTTCATAGCTGCCAGTGCTTCCTCTTCTTCTGACCCGTAGACAACCTCGGCCGACTAGAAAGTATGATGCAAAAAGGGTATTGGATGCTCCAAAGGGTAGTAAGGACCACGCCATGGTGGCGACAAGTGGTTGAATTCCTCTCAGTTATACTCATATCCTAATTTAAAAGTGGTGCCACGTTTCTTGAGCTTGATGGGCTTAGCGATTCCTTGGAGGTTCTTGTCAAGTCCCTTGCCAGGTTCATACCCGCTCCTGTTCAATATGCTTTCAATATTTTTATCCCACTATTTGTATTTATCAACGGTGTTGACTCGCTCGATGTGGTGGTAGGTTTCTCCGCTTATCCTTCTCCTGCCTCCAATTGCTATAATGGTCTAGCATCTGTATATGGGATTGCTACCGTCGCCATAAATGATCACCTCTTGGTGGTTCCACTCAAATTTCACCACCTGATGTAGTGTTGATGCTATAGCCCCAGCGGCATGAATCCATGGTCGTCCCAACAATAGATTGTAAGATGCAGGTACGTCTATCACTTGAAAATCAACATCAAACCAAGTAGGGACCATTTGCAAACACAAGCTTTTTCTCCAATAGTAGCTCTTTGGGATCCGTCGAAAGCTTTGATGTTAATGGACCCGTCCTTGATCTCGTGTAGTCCTTTTCCTAATGTCCTGAGTGTCACCAACAGACAAATGTTGAGGCTAGACCCTCCATCAATCAGAATCCTGGTGATAAAATAATCCTTGCACTACACAGTGATGTGTAATGCCTTGTTGTGACTCAACCCCTCTGGCGGTAATTCATATTTATGAAAAGTGATCTTGTGACTTTCCACTACCTAGCCTACCATGTTTGCCATTTCTTCGGCGGTGATGTTACTTGGTACAAGGTATGGCAGGCTCAAACAACCTTGATACGCAGGAGCGAGCCCGGCGATGACCCTTAGACCTCGAATCAGAAAAGGTTTGAGTGAAGGTCTTCGAGGTATGGCCTAAAATATTCAAGTATCAAGCACATATGAGCAATAGGAGGTGCGTATAAGACTCCCATTGCAGGAGAAGCCATGGTTTTCGGTAGGTTTCGAGGTGGAAGTGATTAGAGGAGGCTAGGGTTAGGGAAGGTTCGAGAGAGTTTGAAATAGGAGAGGGGTTTTAAGGGTGGCGTCTCAGATGAAATGACTTAGGGTTGGGGGGTTTGGGAAATTAATAAAGGCAAGGGGGAATTGTGGCCGTTGATTAAAATGATCAACGACCTGGATAAAAAAGGGGGAGCTGGATGGGTTGAATAAGCGGGTCAGGGGCGTGTTAAATTCTAATTGGACCGATTAATTTTATTTTGAAATTGGGTTAGTTCCGATGGTCAAATTGGGCTACAATTGAAATGAAATAGGGCTTGTATTTAAATAGCCATTTTTTCCTTTTTATTTTCTAAAAAATAGTAAAATAATTTCTGAAAATAAATTAAAGGTGCTAAATAAATTAATAGTATATAAATATTATATTAAAAATACTATAATCAAATGTTTAATTATATCCACAATTATTCTTAAAATAGGCTAATATCGCAATTAAGTGCAATTTAGTTTTGAAAATACTAAACAAATTTGTAAAAATGTGTAAGAGTTAACTTAGCTATATTTGGTATAAATATGAGAAAAAAAATTAATCACTAAAAATGATAATTTGAGGAATAATATTTGGTTTTTGTATTGTTAAAATAGGGCAATAAATTGGTTAAAAATATTTTAAAAAATGGAAAAAATAATAAAATATTTCGACATGCTTATAGTTGCATATATATGCTATTTTAGAAGTATTTTTCATATAAAAATATATAAGAAAAAATTAGGTATCAACAGTATGCATCAGCATAGTAGCAATTATATCACTGTTGAAGACAAATTTGCCGCTTCCAACAAGCCTTCTGTCTTTGATCGAATTGGAAAATCAATTGTGAGGACCTTCGTGTTTGAAAGATTGGGTCCACTAAAGAAAGGGAACAAGCTCCAGAGAAATTTTCAAAGTATAAGAACACCCGCTTCGCCCACAATCTAGAAGATCTCTAAGGATTTTCAAGTTAGGTTCCTTCTAGAATGAGGCGAAAAACAAAACTCGTGGTTTCATGTAAAGAAGTACTGAAGGTAAAACCATATATTGTGGTATATACTAAGGAGCGTGACGAAGATGAAGAAAGTGTGGTTCTTCGTATCATGTTACTGTACAAGGCGAAAATAATGTTCCATCTTCAATGGAGGATAATGCACAACTGGAGGATATTTCACCATGTTATCATATATCCTTCAACGATGGGAACCCTCAAGAAGATAAATATGTGAAAGACGCTCCACCTAAACTTGAAAAAAGAGTGAAGACGACAATTGATGCCTTAAAAGAAGTTAACCTTGGCACTAATGAGGAAGTAAGACCCACCTACCAAAGTGCATTACTAGATGCTGATGGAGAGAGCACTTATATTAAGTTACTCAAGGAGTTCAGGGATGTCTTCTCTTGGAGTTACAAAGAGATTCCTGGCTTGGACCCGAAAGTAGCAGTCTATCACCTTGTAGTCAAAAATGGTGCTCGCCCTATTAAACAAGATCAAAGGCGTTTGGGCTGAACTTGGTTCCCTTGATTGAAATTGAAGTTAACAAACTCATCGAAGCTAGCTTTGTTCGTGAAGTTAAATGTCCAACATGGGTTTCAAGTATTGTCCCTGTAAGAAAGAAAAATGTCCAGATTCGGGTGTGCCTTTGACTTTAGGGATCTTAACAATGCATGTCCGAAAAATGAGTTCCCACTTCCCATTCCAGAACTGATGATCGATGCAACTATTAGGTATGAGATAATGTCATTTACGGACGGTTCATCAGGCTATAACCAAATTCACATGACACCAAAAAATGTAGAGCTTACTGCATTCCGCACCCCAAAGGTATTTATTGCTACAATGTAATGCCTTTTGGCTTGAAAAATGCTGGTGCTACTTACAAAAGGGCTATGCAGAATATTTTTTACGATCTTATCCACAAGAATGTCGAATGCTATGTTGACAACTTGGCGGTAAAATCAAGAGAAAAGGGCAACCACTTGAAAGACTTGAGAATGGTGTTTGAGTTGCTCCGGAGGTACCAACTTTGGATGCATTGAAATGAGCCTTTGCAGTTACTTCTGGAAAGTTCCTTGGTTTCATTGCTCGACATCGAGGGATTGAAATTTATCAAGCCAAAGTAGATGCAATCTTGAAAATGCCTGAGCCCCAGGATATTAAGGAATTGAAAAGTTTGCAGGGAAAGTTAGCATACCTTAGGAGATTCATCTCAAACCTAGATGGGAGGTTCCAATCATTCAGTCGCCTTATGTAGAAAGGCGTCCCTTTCAAATGGGACCAAGCATGTAGCAATGCCTTTGAGAGCATTAAATCATACTTGATGAAGCCTCCAGTTCTGGCAGCCCATATACTTGGAAAGCCGCTGATACTATACATTTTAGCACAAGAAAGGTCTGTTGGAGCACTATTGGCCCAAGAAAATAGTGAAGGGAAAGAAAAATCCCTTTACTACTTGAGCAGGAAGATGACGCCAAATGAGCTGAATTATTCACCGATTGAAAAGTTATGTTTGGTGCTAGTCTTTTCAATCCAAAATTTGAAGCACTACTTCCAATCTCATATCGTTCATTTGGTTTCAAGAGAAAATCCCATCAAGTTTGTGATGTCAAAACCTTTCCTTAGTGATCAACTAGAAAGGTGATACCTCCAGTTTCAACAATTTGAAATCATGTACATCCCTCAAAAGGCTATAAAAGGACAAGTATTAGCGGACTTCTTGGTAGATCATCCTATACCTGATGATTGGGAGCTAACTGATGAACTACCTGGTGAGGACGCCATTGTCATCGAAGTTCAACCTCCATAGAAGATGTACTTTGATGGTGTTGCACATTGCAGAGGTGTTGGTGCTGGTGTAGTATTTGTCACTTCTCAAGATGAAGTTCCCTACTCTTTTACATTGACGCAACTCTGCTCTAACAACGTTGCTGAGTATCAAGCACTAATACTTGGGATTGAAATGGTTGTCGAAATGAAGTGGTTGCAATTGCAAGTCTTTGGTGACTCTTAGTTAGTGGTCAATCAACTTTTAGATAGTTACGAGGTCAAGAAGCCTGAACTATGCCCATATCATGATTTCACTAAAAAGTGAATGGTGTGGCTCAGTGATGTGACTATTTAGCATGTGCCAAGGAAAGAAAATAAGAAGGCAGATGCTTTAGCTGTCCTAGCTTCATCTTTAACCCTTCCTGATCAAGCGAAAGTTACTGTCTGCAAAAAATGGGCAGTACCGCAGCCAAATGAGGCTGAAGGTAAAGAAAATGAACTCAAGCATCTTGTCTTTGTTTCTGAAGTTGATAAAGAATAATGGAGACAACCCATTATCAACTGCTTTTGCTATGGGATACTTCCAGAAAATCTGCAGAGAAGAACTGAAATCTCTCGTTGTGCACCTTGCTTCCTTTAATACAAAGATACCCTATACAGAAGATCATTCAAGGGAGTACTTTTGCAATACTTAGGGGAAGATGAAGCACTCCAAGGTTTGCAAGAAGCACCTTCTGGGGTATGTGGGTCACACCAGTCTGGACCAAAGCTCCACTTCCATATAAAAAGGATAGGATACTATTGGCCAACAATGGTAAAATATTGCTTGGACTATGCTCGAAGTTGCAAGGCTTGTCAATTTCATGTGAATTTAATTCATCAACCTCCTAAAGTGTTGCACCCGACTATTGCATCCTGGCCATTTGACACTTGGGGATTGGATGTTGTTGGACTACTACCGAAGTCCTCTGGTGGACACCTATATATCTTGGCTGCAACTGACTACTTCTTAAAATGGGTCAAAGTTTTTGCTCTTAAGGAAGTAAAGAAGGAAAATATTGCAAGTTTCATCCGATTAAACATTATCTATCCCTTTGGAATTCCTCGTTACATAATAACGGATAATGGAAAGCCATTCGATAATAGGTTGATGAACAAGATTTGTGATCTCTTTGGCTTCAAGCAACGTAACTCTTCGATGTACGATGATGCCGCCATTGGTCTGGCTGAGGCATTCAACAAGACTCTATGCAGCTTGTTAAAGAAAGTCATCTCCAAATCCAAACGATATTGGAATGAACATATGGAAGAAGCTCTATGGGCATATAGGAAAATTCACCACATACCAACGGAAACGACCCTTATTCACTTTTCTATGGAGTCGAAGTTGTCCTGCCACTCGAGCGTCAAATACCTTCATTACGATTAGCTATCCAAGAAGGGATCACTGGTGAATAAAATGCTCGACTTTGATTAGCAGAGTTGAAGGCTCTTGATAAAAAAGGTTGGAAGCTCAACAAAGTCTTGAATGTTATCAAGCTCGATTATCTCGCACCTTCAATAAAAGAGTTAGCCCGAGATCCTTTCAAGTAGGAGATCAAGTCCTTGCCGTATGAAGACCCATAATTACTTCTTATAAACTTGTAGAAAAGTTCACTTCAAAATGGTATGGGTCATATGTCGTACAAGAAGCTTACTCAAGTGGGGCTTACAAGCTGGTTGATGCAGATAGCGTGAGAATCGACCCTATCAATGCCAAGTTTTTGAAAAAATATTATCCTTGAAGTTGTAACGCTCATTGACGCATGAGCCTAAATTACACGTTGCTACACTCCTGACCCGTCTGAGCCTAAACTGTGTACGGATCTTGCAAAAAAAAAGAGTCCGCTAGGTTGAAAACTTCGAAAGAGGTGGGCTAGGCAAAAGTTAGGACATAAAAAGAATTACCCAGTCTGAAGTACGGTATGCTTGATTTTCTTTACTGAGGTACGTAGGCATCTTAGAGTTTCATTCTAAGATCAATCACATAAGTTCAAAAGATACATATTGCCCCAATTATTGTTCAAATGATGTATGAAGGAATGTAAAATCAAGTTGAAATACCATCCTCCTATTGAACTTTGATCTCATTTGATTTAAAAGGGTCAAGCTTCCATGATAAATTGGTGTCTTCAATGGAATGATTATAGTCTTTTAGGAGGCTACCAAGTATTTCAATGAAGCCTGGTGATTCGTTATGCCTTCAAGTTCGCCAAACCTTCAAATTTTTGGTCTTCAACTTGAAGTCTAAAACTCTGACAGTCTTTAAGTTGAAGTATTCAAGCCCTCCAAGTCTTTCGGCCTTCAAGTTGAAGTCCTTAAGTTCATTAGAATTTAAGTTGAGTTTTTAAGCCCTCGAAGTATCCAAGTTGAAATCTTTAAGTCCGTCGGTCTTCAAGTTGAATTCTTCACGTTCGCCACCCTTCAAGTTGAGATATCTAATCCCTCCAGGTCTCTAAGTTGAAGTCTTCAAGTGAGGTCCTCAAACTCGCTGGTTTTCAAGTGGAAGTATTTGAGCCCTCATATTTTTTAGATTAAAACATCAAAGTCTGTTGAATCTTCAAGTTTGTCGGCCTTCAAGTTGAAGTCTGCAAAGTCCGTCGAATCTTCAAAGTTTTCCAAGTGTTCAAGTCGACATCATCAAGTCCATGAAGTCTTCGAGTTGAAAATTTATAACTTTCCAATCTTAAGGTGGACATATAAGTCCCTTTGCACCTTAAGTCGGCCTTTTCGTGGGTTTGTCCTTAAAAAGAACTATAATTTTTCAATCTTAATGTGGACATATAAGTCCCTTTGCACCTTAAGTTGGCCTCTTTGTGGATCTGTCTGCCTATATAGTGATGTGGATTTATCCATCTATATGTTGAGGTGGATTTGTCTGTCTATATGGTGATGTGAATTTATCCATCTATATGTTGATGCGAATTTGTCCGTCTATATGTTGACGTTGTTCTATATGTTGATATGGATGTGTCCATCTATATGTTGATGCGGATTTGTCCGTCTATATGTTGAGGTGGATGTGTTCGTCTATATGTTGATATGGATTTTTCCGTCTATATATTGAGTTGGAGATATCCGTCTATATGATGATGTGGATTTGTCCGTCTATATGTTGAGGTGGATTTGTCCGTCTATATGGTGATACAGTTGTATATGTTGATGTGGATGTGTCCATCTATATGTTGATGCGGATTTGTCCGTCTAAATGTTGATGTGGATGTGTCCATCTATATGTTGATGCGGATTTGTCCGTCTAAATGTTGATGTGGATTTGTCCCTCTATATGTTGAGGTGGATGTGTACGTCTGTATGTTGATGTGGATTTGTCCGTCCATATGTTGATGTGGATTTGTCCGTCTATTTGTTAAGGTGGACGTGTCCGTCCATATGTTGATGTGGATTTCTCCGTCTATATGTTGATGTGGATTTCTCCGTTTATATATTGAGGTGGATGTGTCTCTATATGCTAATGTGGATTTGTCCGTCTATATGATAATGGGGATTTGCCCATCTATAAGTTGTTATGGATTTATCCGTCTATAAATAATTGCAAATTGATTTGCCTGTCTATTATGGATTTAACCGTCTATAAGTTGTTGCGGATTCATCCTTTGATAAGATGTCATGGAGTTTCTCGTCGACTTAGCACTTGACGACTCTTCTTGTTTGACCTATAAAAAACTAACAAAAGAAGAAAAGCACAAAAAAAAAGAAATTATTATCTATACGTATTCAAAAATAGACTAAAAGTAATTTACAAACGCTGAAATTACAATGAAGAATGTATGATATATATATATAGGGGTCGAAAGAATGGCATAAAGAAGTTCCATTTGGTGTGGGATAAGTTAAAGGCGGCAGCCCTTTCCGATATGGACTCGGTAGTTTGATTCTTCCGTGTTCGAATAGAAGTCGACCAAAGCAATTCGGTTGAGTCGAAATGCAGAAGGTTAGACATTGGACTATGTGATAAAGGAGTATCTGTACATGTTCATTCGACAAAGAGCGTACGCGTGACTCCAAATCATTAATATATAAGAATTCTAAATGCAAAAGTGGTCACGTGCAATCACTGCTCCAGTTAGCAAATGTGGGTATCATTGGCAAAGTTGAAGTTCAAATACCAAAGTTTTAAGCTTATGTGGCTTTTCTTTGTCTTCATAAAGAACATGCATTACTATTATAAGCATAAGGAGAATCATTTCAAACAACTGCCAGGTTCTTTTCATTACAAACAAGTTTCCTAGGCCAATAAATTGGGGGCTCAAAGTCATCCTATTTGGTGTCTTCATGATACTTCAATTCTTGTCTTAAGCGCGATACGTCTATACCTCAATAAATCTTGAAATAAAGAGTATTTATAGGCATATAAATTTTATTAGAATTAATAATTTAAAATAATTTGAACTTTATTTTAAATTCAAAATATATTAGTTTAAATAAATTTATTGGACTAATATAATTAGATTAATTATATAAGTCCAAATGTATATGGGTTGAATAAATGAGTCCAAATTCATTGGACTAGCTCATTTAATTGGGCTACAAGTAAATGAGGCCACTTTATTAGGCCCAAATCTTCCAATAGGTCTAGTTTGGTGTCATGCGTGAATTGACGAGGCACACCAAGTCAAGCAAAAGAGCCAATAAGATCACGCCACATGTCAAAAAGACAAAGCATGCCAAGTCAAATTAAATGGCGAATGAAACTGCGCCACATGTGCAAGTGACATGTTCTGGCCAATCAAATGCGGTCATGTCATAATTCAATTTGATTGGTCAGAAAGAGTTTATTCTTATCACAACTCCTTCCTTCCACAACTATAAATAGGGGACACCATAAGATATAACAGAAGCAACAGAGAGCTCGTGGATCAAACGCCGGAAATTTCTCTACAAGTTTCAAACTTCAAGCAACCAAGTTCAAGTTCAAGAACGAAGAACAAATCAAGTATTCAAGCTCAAGAAAAAAGAAAAATTCAAGTATTCAAGATCAAGAACAAAGTCAAATCAAATACAAGGCGTTCAAGATCAAGGCTACTTGTTCGTAATAAAATTCGTGGCAACAAACACAGTATTCGCGACGGATAATTCAAATTCAAAGATCAAGCTCAAATGCCCTTGAATTTATACTAAAAAGATAGAATCAGAGGATTCATAGAGATTGTACACTCATATTATTTGAAATCAATACTACGGTTGTTGCGATATTTTCGATCTCGATTTTATTTTCTCGACATAATTTATTGTCTATAAATTCTGGCACGCCCAGTGGGACACCGAAATTTGTTTGCAACAAATTTATGCAGAAAAAAATAAAACTGCAATCACAAACAACTATAAAGAAAAAAAATATTTACTAACAAACATTGTGGGTTATAACTCTGTTTATCCCTTGATTCTTCCTTCGATTTATTCTACGTGACTTGAGGGCCTTAATGGCGTATTTCTTGAACATAGTACTTTAAGCAAAACATATTTGACATGTCTTTGATCTCTTAAAGAATATTCCAAGAGTTTCATAGAATTTCAAAGATTACATATTTGATCTCTTTGTGCATATTCCGAGAATTTAAGGAATTACTGAGATTGTCTTTGAAGAATTTAGCAGCCTCATTTATAGGCATGGATTAGGGTTTGGGTGGAATAGCCACCAAATAACCCTAATATTTCAAAAGTTTCTTAAATTTAGGATTTATCTTGATCTGTTAAAATTTTAATGTCTACAAACGCCTTGCTTTTGGTTACTAACTTCAATACATACACTAATCTCTTACTTTTTATGAATAGTCTAGTTTTCTTTTTAAATTTTACCCTGTAAATTATTTCAAGAATGATAAGAGGAAGAGAAGTGGTTTCAATTGGCTCAAGTAAAATATGCGTATATTAGCGGTAACCGAAGATTAGGAATGGTAACCACATATTAGGGGTGAATCTGACTCTAATACCATGTAAAAAGGTAGAGATGGGAAAAAAACAATTATAGGTAATTTGTAGTGTATGTTTGAATAAGCAACACAACAAAATTATATCTACAGTCGTAATCTAGTCAATATTAACTTATCCAACATGACTTAAATAGCTTTTCCTTTTTGCACTTGAGAAGTTTGATGAGAAGTTTGATGATAGTAATAGGTCAGAACATTTCTGCCTTCTAAAGAAGACATTTCAAGAATTTAGAAGTATTGTTGGTTTTCTGACAGTAATAGGTTATAATAGCTAATTCCCCTTTTTAAAAACAATAATTAATATCGAGACATTACAAATAAAGATTCGAGAAAAATAATTGATCTGATTGAACTAGATCAAAGGAGAGATTCTTAAGTAGTTCACGGCTTTGCGTCAAAAACCTTCTGTGAGGGCAAAAACTCTACCTGCCAAAGGCGGAGGTATTGCAGAAATAGCTTCCTGAATAACCTGATAAGCGAAGTACGGAAAACAAAAAAAAATGTTAGAATTATACATACACAAGAAATGAAACAAGTTACTCCTAGAATTAGATCCTTTTTCTATTAAGGGAAGATCGATTAATGAGCAAACCATAGGAACACGAAAGTAGGAAGCCGCTCTTTCCTAACACTCTTAGGTTCCAAAATGCTGCACGAACAACACGAATGTTGTAAAAAGCAAATGATAAAAATACTAAATGGTTTAGAATTGGTTTTTAACAGAATGAAAAGACCAAAGGGCGGGTAAAGACAAGACATAAGAAATTAATCACAATTGAAAAATCCATTTCTATCCTAGATACAAAAAAAAAAAACAGAGAAGGGCCAGATCACAAGGTTCTATTGTCGCAACCTTACCCTGTATTTTTGCAAAAAGTTGTTTCCACAACTCGAACCCGTAACCTTCTGGTCACATGGCAGCAACTTTACTAATTACACCAAGGTTCCCTTTCCTATCCTAGATACAAACTATTCCGGAAAAAAAAATAAAGTAAAGAGAGTAAAAAGTCGAGAATCTATCCCGACAATGAGCAAGGAAATATTGTTGGATGTCTTAGGAAAGCTCAAATAGACTATTTCCTAGAAGCTATGCAATCTATGTCCATGATACTTGGTTTACAAGTGGCGAGGGGCTATTGTGCATGTCATGTTAGAGAGAGAGAGAGAGCGCGCGCTTACATCTAACTGATAGCGGGCTGAAAAGTGGATTAAAAGGATTGCTTTGTTCTGAAACCTGTCTGCGAAATTGATGATCTGATAGGATGTCACCGAAGCATAAAGAATTACATCAGACTCCTAAATAATCTACAACACATTCAGGAATTTCTTTTTCAATCCTTCTATTAAAATCTTGAGGTCAATTAAAAGGGAATCTCAGGAAATTATGCAAAAAGAACCACCTCAGACAGATGAGTATGTCCATATTCTCTTGCGTCATCAGCTGTTGTTTTGTCCTCCACATAAGTACTCTGTAGAAGAATTGCAAAGAACAACTTAAATACTCCAGAATACTAATGTTGATTATGCAAAATGGAAAAAAGATCTCCTCACCACTAATTTATTGTACCGGCTATTATACTATAACTTGCATAAGCGTGAGCACAAGTAATGATATTACTCCCATCGAAAGTTAATACTAAAAGATTACTAAGTTCACTAGTAATCCAATTGTGTCATAATCATAAGGATAAGTGCCATAAACTAGTAAGCAACTTTCTAACAACTCCAACTATGTTTTTCAGAAGTTGGATTATACAAAATGCTCATGGGACCTACTAATTAAATCATCAAAGTGTCCAAAGTTGAAGATGACGAGATATGCAATAAAAGAAGGTAAAAAATCAAAAATAGTATATTAGGAAAAAAAAGAAGTAAAAGAACCAAATAAACCTCATTATGAAAATAGTTCATTCCAAGGAGAGAAAAATGACTACAAGGAATCAAAGAAATTGAGCATCATGTTACAAACAAGACATTATTTGACAAGTGCTACGAATAGAGAATTTACCTCCATTATGAGGATTTTCGCCCTCAAAACATCAACATTTTCGGAATCCTTAATGAAGTCTGACATTGTATCTCCTGTAAACGCAATTTCAGCTGCTGTTGTAGTGTATGTGATCTGTCAAAATCAAAAGTTAATCTTAGTCATATATCCGGGAAATTTGTTTCATATGCATTCTTGTGCAAGGTTATGGATTAAAACAGGAAACGTCGCTGCACCTGTCTGAAAAGAATTGCTCAATGTAAAAGCACATAAACTGTTCAAGCTAGTATATAAGAAAGGTACTAAATCCATTAATCCATCCAAAAAGTTTTTATGGAAACATCGCCATCCCAATGCATAAAGATTCGTATCCTTAGTACAAAAAGGAAAGAAAGAGAATAAAATTTCTGTTCGAATAATGACAGACCTCCACACCTGATAACTTTAACTTCTTAATTTCATCTCCTGGAAGGCCCACATATTCTTGCTTAAGCTTCTGTTTCACTGAATATACTAAATAACCCTGCATTCTACCATAAAAACAAGCTGATTAAAGCCTTGCTAGCAGCTGCTTACTCAAGCAGAAAGCACAAAGCAGATTGGTGCTTCAAAGAATCCACTTTATAAGGAGGTTGGGTAGGGAAAATGTGCAGCCGAAGCTCAGAGCACTAAGGAAAGTACTCAACCTGGCTAGGAATGACATGGTAAGTCTTGAAAGCTCTAACTTTAAGATCCTTTCTCAAGTAGAATTCTTCGCCTGCATTTGCACAAAGATGTATTCACTTAGATTGTGAAATACGCACTAACTCCAACTTTATAAAAACTAATAGGTTGAGCTATAAGGTCAATACAGGTAGATTTTTACCCACATCCAAACCAATCAAAGTATGGTTCAATTCAGAGTGATCCATAGCTCGGTGAGCTTCAAAAAGCTTCTCAACACTTTCTTTGATAATTTTTGGTACAATAATAGTAGGAGGTTTCATTCTGTAAAGGCCACGAGTCGCAACATACATAGGTAGTCCTCCAATGTGGTCCATGTGGCCATGAGAGATGAAAAGGAATTGCTGGGAGATGGCACGCTGAGGGCACTTGCCAATATCAAAGGCTAAGTTAAGCGTGGGAACTATTATGCATGTCTCATGACCTGCTATTGATATACCTTCTAGTGAGTATCCTTCAATCTGCAAGCCCCTTTCTCTCTTGTGGCTACTGTTACTCCTCGAATTTGAATTGATCGATTCAAAATCTTTCTTTACTTTACTTTCCATTTCGCAAAACACTGATGGACTCAGCTCCGGAAGAAATTAGAAACAGAGGACTGGATAAGGAGCAGAGGAAAAAAGAAGAGTTTAGAAGGACACAATACACTTTCCAACAATTAATATGCACGCTAGATGAAAACAGACCAACTTTGCAGAATATAGGAGATATTAACTATCAAGTTGTCTAATAGCATGTTTGGCCAAGCTTCTTTTTGGCCAAAAGTGCTTTTTTATGGCCAAAAGCACTTTTCGCCAAAAATTGAGGTGTTTGGCCAAGCCTTTGGAAGGGGAAAAAAGTGCTTTTGAGGAGAAGCAGAAGCAGTTTCGGAGAAGCAGAAAAAGTAGGTTCTCTTCAGAAGCACTTTTTTGAGAAGCACATTTGAGAAAAATATACTTAGAAGCAGTTTCTTACCGCTTGGCCATTCACTAATTGCTGCTCAGAAGTGCTTTTCAATCTAATTAGCAAAACACAAACTGCTTTTCACCAAAAGTACTTTTGATTTTGCAGCTTGGCCAAACGGGCTATAACACATTCATCTTAATTCAAAGGTAGATTAACTTGGATTTAAGAGGCAACAACAACAACAATAACAACTACCCAGTATAGTCCCACAAAGTGGGGTCTAGGGAGGGTAATATGTAGACAGACCTTACCCCTACCCGAAAGGGCAAAGAGGTTGTTTCCAATCGACCCTCGGCTCAGTGAAGGAAAGGAACAACAAAAACAAAAATAAACAAAAGAGCGTTAGTAACTTCAACATAAATAGCGTAAATAATTATCTAAACATAAAAACCTAAAAATAAAAAACATAAAAACTATAAATAAAATAGCATGCAATAATATCAGACAGTAACTAGCATAAGACAAAATCCAATACACAAATCATCTATGAATAGCCCTGCCAAGCCTCACCCAACCCCGGGTGAGGAGTATGAAAAACTCTAGGGGCCCCTATCCCACAACCCTGATACTAGACCTCCATACTTTCCTATCCAGGGTCATGTTCTCAGAAACCCGCATTCTAGCCATGTCATGCCTAATCACATCTACTCAATACCTCTTAGGCCTCCCTCTGCCTCGCCGTGCGCCGACCATCGCCAGCCGCTCACAACTCCTCAGCGGGGCGTCAGGACTACTCCGCACATGCCCGAACCACCTCAGCCTCGCTTCTCGCATCTTCTCATCCATCGGGGCCACCCCTCCCTTCTCGCGAATAACTTCATTCTTAATCTTATCTGACCTGGTGAGCCCGCACATCCACCTGAGCATTCTCATCTCCGCAACCTTCATCCTCTGAATATGAGAGTTCTTCACTGGCCAGCACTCCGCCCCATACAACATGGTAGGCCTAACCACAGCTCTATAAAATTTCCCCTTGAGTTTCTGTGGAACTTTCTTGTCACACAGGACTCCTGATGCAAGCCTCCACTTTGACCACCCCGCTCCTATGCGATGAGTGACGTCCCCGTCAATCTCTCCGTCCCCCTGAATCACTGACCCAAGATATCTGACACTGTCCCTCTTGGCGATGACCTGTGATCCAATCATCACGTCCCTGCCTACTTCGCTCGCCTCGACGCTAAACTTGCACTCCAGGTATTCTGTCTTAGATCTGCTTATTTTGAAACCCTTAGACTCGAGAGTCTGTCTCCATACATCTAACCTCTCATTAATACCGGCCTTCGTCTCGTCTATCAAGAATATGTCATCAGCAAATAGCACCAAGGCACATTCCTTTGAATATGTCGGGTAAGAGCATCCAACACCAAGGCAAACAAGAGAGGGCTAAGCGCCGATCCTTGATGGAGCCCCATAACCACTGGAAAATGGTCTGAGTCGCCACCCACCGTCCTAACCCTAGTCTTAGCTCCATCGTACATGTCCTTAATTACTCTGATGTAGGCTTCTGGCACGCTCTTCGCCTCCAAGCACCTCCATAGCACCTCCCTTGGGACCTTGTCATACGCCTTCTCCAAGTCGATAAGCACCATGTGCATGTCCTTCTTCTTATCCCTGAACTGCTCAACCAGCCTCCTGACAAGGTAGATAGCTTCTGTAGTAGAGCGACCCGGCATGAAACCGAACTGGTTCATAGATATATATATGTCATCTCCCTCACCCTCACCTCGATCACCCGCTCCCAGACCTTCATGGTGTGACTTATTAATTTGACTATAGTTGTTGCAGCACTGGATGTCACCTTTGTTCTTGTACAAGGGCACCACTGTACTCCACCTCCACTCCTCCGGCATCTTTTTGGTCCTGAAGATCGCATTGAACAACCGGAGAGCCACTCCACTCCTGACCTACCCATGCATTTCCAGAACTCTACCGGGATCTCGTCAGGCCCGGTTGCTCGACCACTACTCATCCTACGCAAAGCCCCCATGACCTCCTCCGCCCTAATGCGCCTGCAGTACCCAAGGTATCTATGTTGCCCTCAATGCCCTAACTCCCCTAGCTCTATGTTACGATCCTTCTCATCGTTAAGTAAGTCTCGAAAGTACGCCTGCCACCTCTGTTTGACTTGAGACTCCCCCATCAGAACTCTACCATCCTTGCCCTTTATGCACCTAACTTGGTCAAGATCACGAACCTTCCTTTCCCTTTCTTTAGCTTAACCGGAATAACTTCCTGTCCTCGCCTTACTCCCCTAATTCCTCGTACATGCAACCAAACGCCGCGTTTTTTGCTTCCGTAACCGCCATCTTTGCTTCTTTCCTCGCCGCTTTGTAGATCTCCCTGTTCGCTCTTCTTTCTTCCTCGCTTGCGCTCCTTGCCATCTTAGCAAACCCCGCCTTCTTCGCCTCCACTTTTCCTTGGACTACATCGTTCCACCACCAGTCACCCTAATGTCTGCCTTAATAGCCTTTGGCTACCCCGAGCACATCTCGTGCTACCTCCCTAACCAAGTTCGCCGTCTCTGACCACATATCATCCGCTTCCCCAGAACTCCTCCAAGCTCCGCCCTCGGCTAACCTCCTCTCCAACTCCTGTGCTTTCTCCTTAGTCAAAACACCCCATCTAATCCGCGGTTATCCCCGAACACCCCTCCTCTTTCTCTTCACCCAGAGACCGACATCCATCACTAGGAGTCTATGAAGAGTCGAAAGGGACTCTCCCGGAATAACCTTGCAGTCCTTGCACATACCCCTGTCGCTCCTTCTGAGGAGGAGGTAATCAATCTGAGTCCTCGCCGCCAACTCTTGAAGCTGACCTAAATGCTCCTCCCTCTTCTGAAATGTCGAATTCGCAATCAAAAGCTCGGAAGCCCTGGCGAAATCAAGCAGTGACGTGCCTCCTCCGTTCCTAACCCCAAAGCCGAAGCCACCGTGCACCTCACCATAACCACCAGCATCAGCCCCAATATGACCATTAAAGTCCCCTCCAATAACTAACTTCTCAGATCGGGGAATACTACTCACCATATCATCCAAGTCCTCCCAAAAGCGCCTCTTAACCTCCTCGTCTAAGCCCACTTGCAGCACGTAAGCGCTGATGACGTTGAGGACGCAACACTCAATAACCAACTTAATTGACATTAACCTATCATTCACTCGCCTAACCTCGACCACGGACTCCCTTAGATCCCTATCAACCAAGATGCCCACTCCATTCTTACCTTTCACGACCCCAGAATACCACAGCTTAAACCCGTCTACATTCCTCGCCTTCGACCCTTTCCACCTAGTCTCCTGGACACAGGCTATGTTAACCCTCCTCTTCTGAAGAACCTTCGCCAGCTCAATAGACTTACCCGTCAAAATGCCTACGTTCCACGACCCGATCCTTAATCTATGAGCATCTGCTACCCTCTTCCAACCCTTGCCTCCGGCCCTACCCGCAGAACCGCTCCCAGCCCCCCTGCTCGCCCCTGCCCCTCGAGGACATGACCTTTCTCTACCATCTCCCGCCGCGGCCACTATCCCCAACCGATTACGAAAAATAGTGATGCACCCTACTACAGCGGAATACGCAAAAGGATGCAAGCTAGGAATCGACAAAGTAAACAACACACAGGGTGCTTAGATAGAAAACGTAAAAGGGTGTACAGAGTAAAAAAGGGGGGGTCGGGAGGTACCAACTCCCAATGGAAAAACCTGGAAGTATGCTTTGATTCGCCCGATATCAACTACCGCTAGCTCTTGCACAATTCATCCGGTGTTGCTTTGCTCTTCACATCTAGGGGGTGAGGGTTGGGTAGTGAAGATAAAGGAGAGAGAGAGAGGAGAGAGAAAGAAGAGAGAGAACTTACTTAGGGGGTCACCGAAGAAGGGTCGCCGGAGGGGAGGGGGTCGATGGAGGGAGGGGTCGCCAGGGGGAGGGGTAGAGGGGGGCTGGGAGCTGGGGAGGGGGGGGCTTGATAGAAGTAGACGTTAAAGAGGAGAGAGAAGAGAGAGAATTGTTCACTGGAACGTCACTTTTCGTCTGACTATTTGAGCTACTTTTGCCCACAGCCTAATGATAACTCGAGCCCCAATCATGTACGAAAGAGGGGAAAAAAGGGCACATCCATAAACCCTAGGAACAAATCGTCAAGCTTTTGAATCCCAAAAGGGATTTAAGAGGCAGTTGAGATCAAATATTAAGAAGGCCAGCAATTAAACTGGGCTTTTTGGATAATTAGAATTATTTGGTTAATGACTCTAATTCTCCTCCCTCCAAACTGCTGAAATTTTTCACTATACAATGATAAATATTTCATCTTGTATGGCCTTGGTCTCTTAAATTCTGTTTAAGGGAAATATCGCCCAGGATTTATATAAGAATGCAAATAAACGGAAAGAAATCATATAGAAGAACCAAAGATCTATATTGAGGCTTTTACAAGGCGGATCCATTATTTTCAAAAAAGAGATTCCAAATTTGAAGAAGTAAACAGTGAAAAATTAACAATAAAGAGATTCACCGGATAATTTTAAATTAGACTAACAGCTTTTTTAACAAGTTAATTATACAGAAAAAAAAAAAGAAGACAAAATTACACAAAATTTATATAATCAAACTAACACTTTCAACCAGCTAAACTAATTCTAAAGTATCAAGCATAAAGATTTTATCCACCACCCATTATTCACCACTTCTCATTAACTTATGATCAAGCCCAGTCTAGTGAGGGAAGAAGGGAACCTCCAGACACAAGAAAGTTCTAATCTTTCACAACATAAAGTAGATTAAATGAAAAGAAAGCAGATTCCCTTTGTTTACTTATAAAATAAGAGAGAAAGGTAAAATTATCTTATCTTGCAAATATCATAATACCAATTAGTTGATGGCGATAATGTTGCCGCAGCGGTGGCCAGCGGCTAAAGCGAAGAAACAGCAGCAGCTTGGCTTTTGTTTGTGAATTTCTCGTAAATTGCATTGTTGGAAGCCTGTTTGGGATTAACAATCCAAATTTTCTCATACAACTGGAATGACACTTTATATGGAGCTACTGGACTCCTTCAACCGCAAATATTCTTCTCATAGGTCCCTCTCAAGAATCTTATTTTTTTCCCTTAATTGAATTAATATTACTTGAAGAACAGGAGAGAGTACGATATAATTATGAAATGCAATCATATACTTATTTATATCAAGCCATTTAACTTCCAAAAACTTAATAATACCTTAAAGTAGGAAAATTTCATCTTGGTCATTTCATACATTTGAAAGTGGTGAAAATTTATTACCCTTAAAATATTTATTTCTTTTAACCTTTTTGGGGAGGTCACACATGTCCAATTAGGACTCTTCATCATCGGATAGTGTTTGGCAGTTAAGCAATCATGTATCCTTTTCTTCTCAAGTACAATATCATTTTCCCCTTTCTTTTTACTGGATGTTGTTTCACTTTTTGCCATTTTTGACTTTTCCTGATTGGATGTTTTTCGCTTCTATCAGTTTTAACAAACTTCACAAAAGCAACAAACAACAAAAAGGGGCAAGTCTAACAAACAAATGAAAATTGTGAGGGTGCTAAATGTTCACCTCTTTCAAAAGTATGGAACGATCGAGACGAAATTTTCATACTTAGAGTTATTATGAAATTTCAGGAAGAAAAAGGACTTGATGTAAAAACTATTATGTGTGCATTTTCATACTTATATTATAGACTCCCTTTTTCTTCGAGCAATATTGACTCAGTTAAGAGAAAAAGTAAGATGCTTGAGAGAGATCTATGAAAAGAATATTTGCGGAGGAAACCGGAGGAGTCCAATAACTCCACATGAAATGGTGTTATTCTAATTTTTTAGTTATTTGAGACAAATCTGAAAGGTTAATAACATGTTTCTAAACAATGCAATTTACAAAAAGTCACATAACTAAATATCTAAGTTGAGGCTTTTCATGGGAGAATTTAGAATTTTCACCAAAACAATTCAACATTTGAAGAGGCAGAGAAATTTTTTGACACATCTGAATCAGCGAAAAAATTCTAAATCAAGTTAACAATTATTTAATAAGTTCTTTTAACTATACATCCATCGGACAAAGTTATGATTAAACAAACACATTTTTAGTCGATTAAACTAATTCTCTAATAAGAACATTTAAAATGATTAAAGTAACAATCTAATATCAAAGTATCAAACTAAAAACATAGATAGTTGAATATATGACCCTCAAAAGCTAGGTACATCACCTATCAATTTGGTTTTTGTTTTTCTCCATAGTAAACTACCAATACCAGATAATCAAAGCATACATTAAAAAATCCATTGCAAAGCTAATCAAAGATTTAAACCTTATGGATTTGAAATTCTACCGAAACCACCTCAAGTTAATACACAATAATAACCAAACTAAGAAACGATTACCAATATTCAAGATAAATTTTAAAAGAAAGGAACCACTTAAACACATCATATGAATATAAATATTATCATTACAATTATACTCGACGATTTGTCATGTTTTAAGAATGGTTTATGATTGCATCATTAGGTATACTCTAAGTTGCTCGAACCCGAGTGTAGGTGTTACATATGCGGATCTAGAGATCCTTCATTATCCAAAGTTTAAAATAGATTCGGTGGATATCCTCCTCCTACTTTAGGAGGAGAATTCGAGAAGGAGATAAAAAGAAAAGGACTCGCATAGAAATTTCTATATATAAGGTATTCTATTTTCTTCAATTTCACCTTAGCTTTTGTTTTGATTTCAAAAAGGTTATTGTGTTTGTCCCAAATTTCCCGGTAGATTTTGATCGAAGTACCCTAAATTCATTGACCATAACCGGTACAAATTCCACACCCACATAGATAATGCCGAAAAGGGTGTGACACCTAAAGTAAAGAGTCCGAGAAACTTAGAGTATACTTTCAAATATTTCATCCTCTATATAACAATCTAAACAATCATTCAAAAACCTGTCACCAATTTTGCTTCACAAGTTGTTTTCAAAACATTCATTGACAAAGAGTTGTTTCCGTCGTCGCAATAGCGACATGTGAATATGAAACTTAACTTCACACACAAATAAACAAGTCCCCAGGTCTTATAAAGATTTGTTTCAAGCTTCAAGCAATGTCTTAGAAAGACTTCCATGCCATATCAACTTAAAGAAACCACTGTCAACCTCACTTTGTCTTGAATCAATTACAAATCAAAGTCATTAGCACTTTCTATAGTTCTTTCCTAATATGGTTTTCCATGTTGCTAGCAAGAGGGAAAAATAAGATTGAATGTGTAGATAAGCCACGAAAAAGAAAAATAATAAAGATTTGATTGGTAGATTCTAATATTTCATGTACATATAATAATTGACTATGGTTTTTCTATGAAAATAATACCCAAAGAAATTAGATTTTATGGGAAGGAAATGCAAACAAAAGGAAGTTCAGAAGAATATATGCAAGCTTAGGTTTGAACTTCTGCAATATATCAAACTAAATGCTAGCAGTGGTTCTGGATAGATTTTTCTTGGGAGACCAAAAATTAAAGAACAAATTCCTTACGTTTGTATAGCTTAGTTTTAAACAAAATATTGTACAAATGCTGATTGTTATACTGGCTCAAGGTGGCATTAAAATTACAGAAGAAACTCTAATGACTGAAGTGGAGGAGGTTAGCTAATTGTTATACAGTTTGGGATCTATAACCCTCAATTTTAACAGGTTGGATTCCCAAATTTGGAATGCCAATTAAGATGTAAGATTCTCAGTTAAAAGCTGTTATACCCAATTACAGAAACAAATAGGGCAATGGGATATGCCCTGGCCTTGGAAAATATTGTGGAGAACAAAAACCACCTTCTAAGATTGCTTGTTTTGGCTGGTTCGTAGCAAGCAATGCATGTGTAACTCACGATACCTTACAGAAAAAGGCTTCTCCCTTGCAGTACGTGTTGGTTTTGTGAAGACGCTCAGGAAACTATTAGCTATGCAAATAAGACGGATTTCTTTTTCTATACATCTACAATGTGCAATGGTTGATGCCTCACAGTGTGAAAAATTTACTGGAGAGTTGGCACAGTCAGAGAGTTGACAAAAGACGGAAACAGATCCAGAAAACGAGTCAGTGTCCATCATGTGGAATTTGGTTAGAGAGGAATAGGAGATGCTTTAACGGATAAAAACAACACATTTCTTTTGTTAAAAATAAATGTCTTCAGAGTCTATATTTCTGGTGTAGGAATAACAGGACAGAAAATTTGTCTTGGTATGTTGTTTTTTTTGGAGTTTCTGGGGATGAATGTAAATTTTTCTCTTAGTATTTTGTAGTACCTTCTTGGTACTTTAAACTTTCTTCTCTTATCAAAAAGTTTTGACTCTGGTTTTTCTATTCAAAATGGGTCAACATTGGAAGATATTGTCTTACATCACCATATCCTCAGTGCCCATTTGCAAGAAAGCCAGGCCAAACATCCCCAAAACATATGGAAACTCAATTGTGCACTTTCCGAAAGGCAACACCTAACCCCTCTATGTTCCCAACCCAAGACAAGAATTGATGATTATTTGACATAAAGGTGCAATTTATGACAAGAAGTAAATTAAGTTCCCTTTGACCAAGAACAGCTGGTAAATAATTTGCTTCAAAACTTTTTTGCAGGATTCAACAAGGAACAAAATAACCTGGCAGTTTTATCTAACAGACAGTTATATTAAGCGTAATGAAGAAATCTCCCACAGCAACATACTACATACACAAAAGGAAAAAGGACAAAATCCAAAGTACCAAGAGTAAGATCTTTCTTAATGATAATAGTGTGGTGCACACCTCGACAATGTGCACACTCTGAATATCCTACCGGTTACCTACTACCTCTCACCAATCACCATGTACTGAGTTTCTCCGCCCGCTAAGGTTTAGGCAAATGAAAGGAAATTGTCTAATGGGTTTTTTTTTTTTGCTTCGGGGATTTGAAATTGTCTCGTAGTTCTCCTCCCACTTCATTAATGGTTAGGTCACACCCTCGGGTGCTGGATAAAGACATTCAAACCCATCTCATTAACTTATGATCAAGCATACTCTAGTGAGGGAAAAAGGAACAACTAGGAGATAAGAGAGTGAACGTTTCAAAGCATAAAAGTAGACTAAAAGAAAATAAAGCACATTCCTTTTGTTTTTCCCATAAAAATAAGAGAGAAAGTAAATAATTATCTCATCTTGCAAATACAGTACCAATGAGTTGCGGCAGCGGCGATCAGCGGCAAGATGTGAAGACCAGTGGCAGCGATCGGTTGTATGGAAATTTATTTTGGGCGGAAATAGAAGAACTGAGGCTTAAAACCCAAAAAGAAGAAAAATGAAGCGACTGTCGTACTGGGTTTAGTGTAGAACAACAGAACTAGAAAAGAATGGTACTACCAATTTATACGACTGAACCTTTTTAAATTCTTCTCGAAAAAAAAGAACTCCTTAAATTCCGCATTTGAGTAAGGATCCTTTCATTACCCAAAAGACAAAAGTTAATCTAATTCTTTTTGTTCAAAAATCGATAATTAGTACCTTTTGAATTAATGAAACTCGATAATTTTCCTTTTTTTGTTCTTTAAAGGTTACTAGTACTAGTATTGGTGCGATGTGCACATAATTAAAAAAACAATATATACCATAAAGTTTAAGACGTTAGTGTTAATACCATCTTTATAATCAAACATTAAAAATATTTTTACATATATAATTTGTTTGATATTAAAACAGTAGCGCCTTCATCTATTACACGAGAATGCATTAATCTTTGAACTATCTTTATATCTCAGTACAATGCCCTCCAAACTAACGGGAAGAATGCATTTACTCCATTGATATCATGTTGAAAACGGCTCAGGAGGAGGAACGATTATTAGGACATTATCATTATGTTGGACAACTCTCATTACAGTGACCGTCCTACCTTCTTTTATGTACCTGATTGCAAATGTAGATGAGAAAAAAGTCAAGAGTGACACTACAACAGTATTATGTAAAAAAGTGCAAGCACCAATTTTTAAAATTTGTTAAAATCATACCCTTCTTTTTATCACATTATTTTGTCACTGCTGGATAGATTTTTCGCAGCTAGTCACCTGACAAATTCTGGGGATATATCCTTATTTGATGAATTGATGCCCACAATGTGTGATTCGTCAACATAAGGAGTTACTATTGCACCACATTTAGTTTTCACCGACCCTTTAATCCAGATTGGAAGTCAGAGATGTAAAAATTCGTAAACATGCCTATATATATATAAAATAATAATAAAAAGAAAGCATATAAAATCTTCAGTCTCGTTGTAATTATGTAACCAAATCTTCTTTTTATTTCTTATTGATTCAGCTTTTCACAACTCAAAAAAATAATATAGTAAAAAAGTATGCATCTTTTCATCATGAATAATTAATTTAATTGAATGTAGAATTTTTTGGTTTCTCGCGGTATGAAATGTGCCACAATCTAACAACACGAACCTTCAAATACCATTTCATTTTGGACATCGATACTTTGCTGATATTTTTATAGTTTAGAACCATACTTTACAGAAGTTTGTGTGCAAGCTAAATCCTAAGCACTGCAGAAAAGCCAACCCTAAAAAATTTCTTAAATAAAAATTTCTAAGAAAAAACTATCATACTAAATAAACTTTTAAGTATATAAAATCCTAATATTTAAAAAAGGCACATGTATATTAATTGATATGTGTGAGCTCTGAAGAAATGATACGAATCTTTCTTCTTCTTCTTTTGTCATTACGACTCTTTTATATTTTAGCTTTTGACATTTTTTAATTTTCAACTGTTCTTTTTTGTGGTTAATTAACATTTATTAACTACTAAACCTTAATTTTTCTTGTCTTTTTCCTTTATCCTTTTGTTTGTTTTTTCTATTTTCTTTAATATAATATTAATGTAAGATTCAAAATATTTATTTAATTATTTCTTTTTAAAAAAAATACTTATCATAATTGAGTTATACATAAAATTTAATTAAAGATACATATAATAATGTATATTGTTCGCAAGTAAGGTCAAATACAAAGTTTGTACTAAATATAGAATTATTATTTCAACTTAAAAATTAATATTTAAGATAAAAACTAAAATTTTAATTGATTCTTTCTCAAAAAAGAATACCTACCATAATTGAATTACACACAAATTTTAATTAAAGATACCAAAACTCATAAATAAAAAATATTTATTTAATTATTTCTTTCTTAAAAATGAATAACTACTATAAATGAACTATACACAAAATTTAATTAAAGATACCTATATTAATCTATATTGTTCGCAAATAAGGTTAGATACAAAGCTTATACTAAATATAAAATAATTATTTCAACTTATAAGTAATGTGTAAGATACAAAAAAGAAATTTTAATTGATTCTTTCTCAAAAGGATACTTACCATAACTGAATTATACACAAATTTAAGTAAAAATACCTATAGCTATAATATATTTGTTGCTTAATGAAATTGCATCCCGCCTTTGTGTACGTCCAATATATTCTCAAAAGGAGAATATTTTTAGTTTTAAAAAAGAAATTATACACAAAATTTAATTAAAAATACTTATAGTAATATATATGATATCTATAGTAATGTATATTATTCGCAAATAAGGTCAAATACAAGCTTGTACTAAATATAGAATTTTTTTTTTTTAAATTTAGCTTCCATTGATATCAACAAATGTACAAGAAGGTGTTCTTAGTGGTAGTATAGACTAACTACCACTCAATACACAAACAATACTGCTATTACAATTCAACTAATAGCTAAGGATAGTAATTAAGTTGTCGCAGCCCCTTTAACCATTTCTTGCATTTCCTGCCTCGTGCATGAATAAGAATTGCAATCTCCCGGCAGACAAGGTTATCATCAAATGGTTTCTTCTCAAATCTGATAGCATTTCTGCATCTCCAAATCATCGATATTGTGGTGACAAAGGCAGTGGCTATCACAGCCTTTTTAAACAGTTTACTTTTGGCATTGCAGCAAATCCATGTCAATTCATCCTTCCAGCATCATATAGTTCTATTGCAGCTCAACCAGCAGCAAATTCTAAACCAAATCTTACTTGTAACTGGACAATTAAAATACAAATGATCAAACTCTTCAATGTTTTGTTTGCAAAATACACAGTTTTCTTTCTACACTTATGCCAAACTTCAGTAATCTGTCAACTGTTGGCAATCTACCATGAGCAGCCATCCACGCAGTAAACTTATGTCTAGGCAAGACATTAGTTGTAGCCATTAAGTTCTTCCACTCCACTCTAGGAAAAACTGGAAGCAAAGAATGGTATAAAGAATGTATCTGAAACTTTCCAGATTGACACAAACCTGAAAGCCTGATTAAAAGATCTCTTTGCATACTGTTGACAGCCATAACAGGAGTTCTGCACTCTATTATCTTCCTGATTAGCCATGAAGCAGTTTTTGGAGTAGCCATTGATTCAATGTCATCACTCTTTATGTAATAGAAATGAATCCATTTGATCCAGAGACAATCCTTTTTCCTTGCTAAATCCCATAGTAACTTAGAAATAGCAGCTTTGTTCCAAGTCTGAATATCTATGAGATTTAATCCTCCAGCAGTAACAGGCCTACATATTTTATCCCAAGCTATCAATGATCTTCTGGTTACTATTCCATTGCCAGTCCAGAGGAATGATCTGCAAATAGCTTCAATTGCCTTCACCACCTTCTTAGGCAAGATGAAAATCTGGGACCAATAGGTTTGAACTCCAAATAATACTGATTTGATAAGTTAACATCTGCCTGCATAAGATAAGAATTTGGCAGACCAGCATGTAATCCTAGCAGTGATTTTCTCAATCAGTGGCAAATAGTGATGTATATTTAACTTCTTAGAGTGTAATGGAATGCCCAAATACTTGAATGGGAGATGCCCTTCACTGAACCCCAAGTCCTCTAGAATACCCTCTCTTTCAATCTGAGAAATGCCAGCAAAATATACAGCACTCTTAGACTTATTGGCAGAAAGTCCAGATGCTGTAGAAAATGATAAGAATGCATCATGCAGTAATTGAATAGATGTTAAATCAGCTCTACAGAATAACAACAAATCATCTGCAAAGCAAATATGAGAGCAATTGAGCTTCCTGCATCTAGGATGAAAGTTAAAGTCACCATTCTTATGTAACTGATTCATAGTTCTGTTAAGATATTCCATTGCAATAACAAATAGGTAAGGAGACATAGGATCTCCTTGCCTAATACCTCTTCTGGCTTGGAATGGTTTAGTGAGACCCCCATTAATCACTAAAGAATAGGTCACAGATGAAACACAAGCCATAATCCAATCCACAAACTTTGCAGGAAATCCAAGATCAACCAACATCTGCTTAAGGAATCTCCATTCAATGGTATCATAAGCCTTCCTTAAGTCAACCTTTAATACACACCTAGGTGAAATGCCTTTCCTGCCATATCCCTTGAACAGCTCATGACTGAGTAGAACATTATCTAAAATACTCCTCCCCTCAATGAATGCTGATTGACCTTTCCCAATAATGATGTCAATGACAGCTTTCAATCTTCTGGTAATGACTTTAGAAATAATCTTGTATAGAGTGGTGCAGCAAGCAATGGGTCTAAAATCCTTTACTGTTTTAGGATTTTTAACCTTGGGAACAAGAGCAATAGCAGTAGTGTTAAGCATGTGTGGCATATGACAAGTAGAAAAGAACTCCATAATGGCAGCATAAACATCTTTCTTAACTGTCTCCCAGTTTTTAGTGAAAAATTCCACAAGAAATCCATCAACACCTGGAGCTTTATCACTTGGCATATCTCTAACAGCATCATCAATCTCTTCCAAAGTAACCTCTCTAATAAGAGCCTTTTGATGATCAAAGGTAAGACAGATTCCTTCTTTAACAACAGCAGAATTTAGACAAGGTAATTCAACAGGTCTATCACCCATCAGAGTCTTAAACACTTCAATAAATTCATGTTCAACAGCCACAGGATCAGTAAGCTTAACACCTGTTTCAGTATATATAGAAGTAATATTGCTTTGGCTGGACCTTATTTTCCACTGTGCATGAAAATATTTGGTGTTGGCATCACCACAATCAATCCAGCTAGCCTTTGATTTCTGTCTCAAGACTTGTTCCTCTACATTACTCCACTTCTCTATGTTAAGAAGGGCTTCTTTCTCTGCACTGAATAGTTGTGCTGAACAAGGATTCATCAACTGCTGGCTTTGAATAATATCCAATTTCTCCCTTGCATGAATCAATTTTTGTTGATAAGAAGCCATATGCCTATTTATTCCTTTTAGCTGCTGCTTCAACTCCTTAAGTTTGTACCATATCTGATGCAATGATGACCCTTCCCCTACTTGATTCCACACCTGCTCCTGCTGTAGAATAGTATCAAATTGAGGATCCTCCATAACAGTGTGGTACAGTCTGAAAGGTTTAGGATGTAGAAGCCTTTGCCTTCCAAACTTAATAAAGATAGGGGTATGATCAGAGACTGAGTGATTCAAAAAGTCTGCTTCCACATGACTATACTGCTGTAGCCATTGAAAGTTACCAATTGCCCAATCAATCTTACTATAAACCGGTTTATTGGTCCATGAATACTTCCAGCCTTTTGATCTGATAGGAGTAAGTTGAAGATCATACATCAGTTCCTTGAAGTCCTTTACCTCTGCATCTGTTACAAGGGATCCAATTCTGTCTTCAGAGGATAAGACAACATTGAAATCACCACTTAACAACCATGCATCCTGGCTTGGAATGGATAGACCTCTCAGATCACTCCAAAGCTGCTTCCTAAGTGTGATTGTATTGAAAGCATATATGACACTCAACTGGATCCTAAATGCTGTAGCTGTATCTTCAACAATACAATGGATAAACTGATCAGTGGTACACATAATATGAACTTGTATATGTGGCCTCCAAACTAACCATATTCTGCCATTAGCTGCTTTGGGATAGTTGTGGTGAAACTTCCATCCTTTAGCAATTTTATTAAAAATACCATGAGCTTTTGGTTCTTTGACTCTAGTTTCAATGCAACCAAGAATATCAACCTTATTCTTAAGCAAAAAGTTTTTTAATTCTTTCTGCTTATGGGCTTTATTAAGCCCTCTAATATTCCATGTAACAACAATCATGAAATACTATACAACACTCTTAAAGAAGGGCCAGGATCCTGCTGTTGGCCTCTCCTACCTTCATCCATTATTCCATCATTAACCATCTCTCCCATTTGTTCCTGCATTGTTCCAAATATATCACTGTCCACATTCTCTTGTCTCCCATGATCATCCCCAACTCCAATACTAGCAATCATATCAGTACCAATGGGAATCCTTTTCAAAGCATCCACAGGCTGACCAACACTTACTATACTCCTATGGGCATTTCCTTCACTAACCAATGATACTGCATTTGGCTCAATATGCATTGGCAGTTTAGGAATTGCTGTTGTATTTATATCATCCTTAGCCAGAGTGTTGTTGGTTCCAATGTTTCCTTTTGGGATCCATTCCTGCCTTGGTTTTTTGCTTCTCACCTTATTTCTAGTCACTTTATTATGATCTACCTGCTCTTGTTCTTTTTCAGTGTGACTGTTATACCAACAGTCAAGAGAATTGTGGCCAAACTTCAAGCAGTGATTACAAAATTCTGGTTTCCAATCATACTCAATATCTTGGATTTTCAAACCAAATGGAGTCTCAATTTCAATTTCCTCAGGTAAAGGAAATGCAGCATCAACTTCAACCAGTACTCTTGCAAAGGAGATCTTCTCAAAATGAGCTGTAACTTTGTCAGTATACAGAGGTTTGCCAACAGTACTAGCTAACTTACTGAGTATTTCAGGGGACCAGTATCCCAGAGGCAGTCCCGGAAATCTCACCCAAATAGGAATAGTGCTAAGAATACCATTTTGCATAGAGAAATCTATATCCCAAGGTTTCAAAATCATAGGCTTATTCCTATATGAGTAAGGACCAAATTGAAGCACTTGGTTCATATCCTCAGCAGAACTAAAGCGAAACACACAGTAGCCATCTCTATGCATTAGAATTTGCGGCTTAGCCACAAAATTCGACACATGCAGAACAAAATTCTCCATGGCCTTCTCATTAGGGTTGTCACCAATGATATAGCCAATGAGTGAATTACTCCAGTATTCAGTTTGTGGTTTCAGCTCATCGATGCTGATTTTAACAATCTTCTTACCATCCTTATCAATAGGAGGAACAAATGTTAAAACCTTACCCATATTGTGTTTACCTCTAACAATCTCAGCCATAGTAGGAGGTGGTTGTTCAGCAACTGCAATGTCTGAGAATTGGAGCTTCCTCACAGCTTGACTATCTCGATCTGCATCAATCAACTTCAATTGAGGCTCAGCATTCGTAATTTCCTCTGCATGCAAAGGTATTTTGGACTGAAATTTCTCTGGCAAAAAGTTGCCAAAAGTTAGTGGTTCGAGTTCCTTTGTCACTCCTGGAGCCGGAGTAACGATCTGCGGCGGAGAGGGAAGAGGTTTTCGCCGGCGACGAGCCATTATCAACAGAAAAGCTTCGTGCTAACGTGCGCTGTTAGGCGCACTGTTCCATTGCTTAACGTGCGCCGAGAGCTTCTCTCTCTTCCTAAGAGTATCTTATATTCAAAGCTAACGGCTGATTCTGGGCTTTTAAATATAGAATTATTATTTCAACTTAAACTTAATGTGTAAAATACAAAATGAAATATAGTAGGTATCTTAAAAAAATACCTACTATAACTGAATTATATACAAATTTATTTATTTGCTTAATGAAAATTGCATACCTCTTTGTGTACGTCCAAAAGATTCTAAAAAAGAGAATATTTTTAGTTTAAATGTTAAAATAATTAGTTTTGATTAACTAAAGAATGAAATTCAATTTACATAAAATTGTAGACTACTACTTTGACCAGACTACCAGTAACAGAGTTAATATGGACCTCTATTATGCATCCGAAACACAATATGATTCTTTGCTCATGGTTGATTGCTTACAAAAGATAGACTTTTGAAACTACATGTGCTACTACATAACACTGAATGTTATAATATGGTTGCTGAAACCTAAGACCACATATTTCAAGATTGTGGATGGACAACAGAATTGAGGGTTGCGATCTAGAACTGGACTCATATGACAATACCACGAGGGACTGTAATGCACGTGCTGGAAAAGATTAAAAGAAAGTACTACAAAAAGGAAATAGTTGCAGCAATTTGGGAGTCCCTATATATCGCACCTGAAAAGCCAGTAATGGAAAAACATTCAAAGGAATCAATGTAAATACTACTAGCTTGTGATGACACGGATAATAAAGGAATTTTGAGATAGATATAGTGGAACTCTATGAAAGCTAGAAGATGCGATTATTTGCTATAGAAACTTTGTAATTAGTGATTGACTAGAGGCCTATGAGTACATTGCACCATTCCTAAAAGGTGGTAGTGTGTCTAGGTGCTCTTTAGGATGTATTAATTTGGTTGTTATATGGTAATATTTCACAATTATTACCAAAATAAAATGAAAATAAGATCATCGAAATTTTATCAATTCATTTTCGAGTATCCAAGTAGATCAATTGTTAGTATTTTAGCATTTTAATATTAAAATAAAATATATCATAACTCTCACTACTCTATAATGTAGAAATGGCCATATCATAACTCCCATAAATCACACTATTCCAGATATAGAAAATGACCAAAACTCTTTTGTAACTCTTCTCCCATATTCTCCTTGATTTCATAACATACTACCCCACTTTCTTCCAATTTAATTCAAGGAAGAATTTTTACACCTATAAATAGGAGTCTTTCTTCCATAATATGGTATGTGAAAAATAATTAAAAGTGTTTTAATAAAGTAAGGATAAAGTTGTGAAGAAGAAGAAGAAGAAGAAGAAGAAGAAGAAGAAGAAGAAGAAGAAGAAGAAGAAGAAGAAGAAGAAGAGAGTTTTTACTTTTGTTGAAGGAATGTGTTTATCTCGGTGGAGCTTTGGTGTCACCAGCCTAAATTGGACCTGTGGCGCCTATCATGAAGCAAGGCCAGCCGACATAAAGCCCCAAATCAATTAAACAGTTATAATAACTCATTTTAAGTCATTAATAAGCTATAAATTCCAAAATAAAGTGTAGAATAGAACAATGCGGAAATAAATACAGTCTGATATCGGGGTGTCACCACTCAGGAGCATCTAAACATATGGGTAAGAGTATGAAGAGACTACATAGTCTAATACAAATCTAGTACAAAGGAAAATAAGGATACGAGGAGAAGCATTGGGCTGCGAACGCCGAGCAGCCACCAAGTCAACTCTAAACAAGCATGCGGTGGAAGCAACTCAACCCTCACTAACGTGACCCGAGACTCCTGAATCTGCACACAGGGTGCAGCGAGTAATGTGAGTACGCTAACTTAGTAAGTAATAAAAGTAAAGGCAACTGAGCGACAGGAAAACACATAAACCACAATAAAGAGCTACAACGAGGTAGTATAAAACCAGAACCATGCAATAAAACAATAAAAGCTCGTAGAAACACCTTAGTTTAGTAAAAACCTCTATAAAAACATCTTTTAGCAGTTTAAACGAGTGAATGAAATAGGGATAAAAGATAGAAACACAAATCAGCCCCTCAGGCAAAATACCAACAGAACCAACCCCTCGGCTATCTCACAATCACTCGTATCAGCCCCTTAGGCAATAACATAGAACATCATCAGCCCCTTGGGCTATATCACATCTCACACTGGGTACACGCGCTCACTAGAGGTGTACAGACTCCGTAAGGGTCCTCTTACAGCTCAATGCAATAACAAGCCATCTCGTGGCATAATTAAATAGGCTCTCGGCCTCATGTCAATCCACCTCGTAATGTAACAAATTAGTCCCTCAGCCTCATAATAATAAATCAGCACAATACCATTGCAGATCGCATCCCGATTCCATAATAACCTAACAACACAGACCCTCGGCCTTACTCAATCAGAAATCTCCAAAAGCCACTCAGGCATCGTAAAATATGATGCTCAGCCCAAAATATCATTTAAGATGTCAAAACAGAACAAATATGGATGAGTTATGAAAGCAGTAGAATACAACATGACTGAGTATAAATATGAAGTCAAAATAATGAGGAATAGTGGTATAAATCTCCTAAGGTTCCAAAACAGTTGGCACGAGGCCCGAATTTGGCATTCCGCCTAAAACGTGATGATAGCAAACAGTTTTCAATCAAATATGCGGTTAAACAATCATACGGGACAAACTAGGTCACAATCCCCAACGGTGCACAATCTCACGCTCGTCATATAACATGTACGCATCTCAAAGTAGCACAATGATGTAAAATCCGGGGTTTCATACTCTCAGGACAACATTTAGAATCATTACTTACCTCTATCTAGTCCAAACTCTAGCCCGCGATGCCTTTGCCTTTCGCCTCGGCCTCAACTCGCGTCGAATCTACCCAATATCAAAATCATGATGTCAAAATATGCTAAGGGAACGAATACAATGCGAAGATAATCAAATTACAACACAAATCCTGAAATCAACCAAACCCGACCCCCGACCCACATCTCAAGATTTGACAAATTTTACATTAATAAAACCCTTATTTCGCTAGTTCATGCATACCAAAAATACCAAGGTCGAACCTCAAATGGTCCCCCAAATCACTACTTAAAGCTCTCCAATTAACCAAGCCCTAATCCACAAATTTACCACTAATTTTTCCTTAAATGTTCATACTAACAACAATTAAAATCACCATAATAACGAGCTTAGGAACCAAGGACCTTACCTCAATAAATCCCTCTGAAAATCTCCCTTGAAATGGCTCCAAAAGCTTCACCCCAAATGAAATATTGAGAAAAATGTCCAAAAATCGCGAAGGGTGAAATATATACCTTCTAACCCAAGGATTCCGCACCTCCGTCCTTTTCCGCTTCTGTAGCCCCCCTTTTGTGATATAACCTATTGCACCTACGATTTTCATGTAAAGGCCCAATTCTGCATCTGCGATAAAACGCCCACACATGCGCTATCAGAGGTGTGCTCCAGTAGTCTCTACTGCGATTCTAGCTGACCTCTCTCTTGGCTGCATCTGCAGCTTTCCGTTCGCTTCTGCGGGCATCGCACTTGTGGCCTCTCAACCGCATGTGCGGTTATGACAGCAACAAGAAACTTTATCTGCCAAACTTAACTCCAAAATCTCCCTTCAACCATCCGAAATCACCCCGAGGCCTCCGGGTCCTCAACCAAAAGCACTAACAAGTCATATACCACTATCCAAACTTGTACCAATCTTCAAAACACTTCAAACAATATCGAAACGCCAAATTTGCATCGAATTCAAGCCTAAGAATTCAAAAAACTTCTAAATTTTGCTTTCGATCAAAAAATCTATCAAACCATGTCTGAATGACCTAATATTTTGTACACACATCCCAAATGACACAACGGACCTACTGCAGTTCTAGGAATTCCATTCCGACCCCTATATCAAAATCTCACCTAACAACCGGAAAATGCCAAAATTCCAATTTTGCCAATTAAAGTTACTACTGACCTCTAAAATACGTTCCGATCACACTCCTAAGTCCTAAATCATCTCCCGAAGCTATCCGAACCATCAGAATTCACATCCGAGCCCTTTTCAACATAAGTTAACATTCGGTTAACTTTTCCAACTTAAGTTTACTCAGAAGATACTAAGTATCTCAAACCTTACCAATACCTCTCCGAACCCGAGCCAACCAGCTCGATAGCATATGATACAACTAAACAAGATAATAAGATGGATAAATGGAGGAAACAGAGTGGTACCACATGAAACGACTGGCTGAGTCGTTACATCCTCCGCCTCTTAAACAAATGTTCATCCTCAAACGGGTCAAGAAACATACCTGAAGCCTAAAATAGGTGAGGATACTTGCTCCGCATCTCCCGCTAGGTCTCCTAGGTAGCCTTTTGCACGGGCCGACCTTTCCACTGCACTTTCACTGAAGCTATATCCTTTGATCTCAACTTTCAAACCTGATGCTCCAAAATAGCCACTAGCTCTACATCATAAGTCAAATCACCATCTAACTGAACGACGCTGAAATCCAAAACATGAGACAGATCGCCAATATACTTTCGGAGCATAGAAACATGAAATACCGAATGCACACTCGACAAGCTGGGTGGAAAAGCAAGCTCATAAGCCACCTCCCCAATCCTCCAAAGTAACTTAAAAGGCCCAATGAACGAGGACTCAATTTACCTTTCTTCCCAAATCTCACATCACCCTTCATCGGCGAAACCTTCAATAGAACCTTCTCACCAACCATGTTGGACACATCCCGAACCTTCCTGTCAGCATAACTCTTTTGTCTCGATTCCGCTGTACGAATCCTCTCCCGAATCACCTTCACCTTGTCTAAAGTATCCTGCACTAAGTCTGTACCCAATAGCCTAGCCTCACCCCAATCAAACCAAATGATCGGAGATCTACACTACCTCCTATACAAAGACTCATATAAGAGCCATATGAAAACTTGACTGATAACTGTTGTTATAAGAAAACTCAGAGAGTGGTAGAAACTGATCCCAGCACGCAATATGTTTTCCAATATCTGAATAGTGGACTCGGACTGCGTGACCGTCTAAGGGTGAAAAGTTGTGCTCAACTCAACTTGAGTACCCAACTCTCGTTGCACAGACCCCCAAAATTGTGAAATAAACTGAGTACCTCTATCCAAAATGATGGAAACAAAGACACCATGCAAACGAACAACCTCTCGGATATAAATCGCTGCTAACCGCTCTGAGGAATAGGTAGTACAAATAGGAATAAAGTGTGCGGACTTGGTTAGTCGATCCACAATCACCCAAATAACGTAGAACTTCTTCAAAGTCCATGGTAGCCCAACTACAAAGTTCATGGTAATCAATTGCCACTTCCACTCTGGATTAACCATCTACTGAAGCAAGTCACCCAGCCTCTGATTCTCATGTTTCACCTGTTGACAATTGAGGCACCAAGCTACAAACCATACAATGTCCTTCGTCATCCTCTTCCTCTAATAATGTTGTCTCAGATCCTAATACATATTCGCGGCACCCGGATGAATGGAATACAATGAGCTATGGACCTTCTCTAAAATCAACTCCCGAAGACTATCCACCCCGGGCATGTATATCTGGACCTACATCCCCAATACCCCATCATCACCAATGGTCACATCTCTGGCATCGTCGTGCTGAACTCCGTCCTTAAGGACAAAAAAATGAGAATCATAATACTTGTGCTCTCTGATGCGATCGAATAAGGAAGACAAAGAAATCACGCAAGCCAATACCTGACTGGGGTCCAAAATATCCAACCTCACGAACTGATTGGATAAGGCCCGAACATCAACTAAAAGAGGTTTCTCCCTAATAGGAATATATACCAAACTCCCCATACTCATAGCTTTCTGGCTTAAAGCATCGGCCACCACATTGGCCTTCCCCGAATGGTACAAGATTGTAATATCGTAATCCTTTAGCAGCTCCAACCATCTCCACTCCCTCAAATTGAGATCCTTCTATTTGAGTAAGTGCTGGAGGCTACGATGATAAGTAAATACCTCACGAGACATACCATATAAATAATTCCTCCAATTTTTCAATGCGTAAACAATGCCAGCCAACTCCAAATCATGAACATAGTAGTTCTTCTCATGGGGATTCAACTGGCATGAAGCATAAGCAATAACTCTACCTTCCAACATCAGCATACACCTAATACCAACTCTCGGAGCATTACAATACACGGTATATGAACCTGAAGCTGGTCACAAAACTAACACTGGAGCTATGGTCAAGGCAGTCTTGAGCTTCTGAAAGCTCTCCTCACACTTATCCGACCACATGAAAGGAGCACCCTTTTGAGTCAACTTGGTCAAGGGTGATTCGATAGATGAAAATCTCTAAACAAATCGACCGTAACAACCCGCCAAACCAAGAAATATGCGAATTTCTGTGGCCGGTCCAGGACAACTGTGAACTGCCTCTATCTTCTTTGGATCAACCTGAATACCCTCACTAGACACCACGTGCCCCAAGAAAGCCTCTGAACCGAGCCAAAACTCACACTTGGAGATTTTTTCATAAAGTTTCTGCTCCTTTAATCTCTGCAACACAACTCTCAAATGCTCCGCGTGCTCCTCCTGACTACGCGAATACAACAAAATATCATCAATGAAAACCATCGAGTCGAGATACGGCTAGGACATATTGTTCATCAAATATGTGAATGCTGCTGGGGCATTGGTCGGCCCAAAAGACATCACAAGGAACATAGAGTGACCACATCGGGTCCTGAAAGTCGTCTTAAGAATATTCGAGTCCCTAATCTTCAGCTGGTGATACCCTGAACGAAGATCAATCTTGGAGAACACCTCGCTCCCTAAAGCTGGTCAAATAAATCACCAATGCAAGGGAAAGGATACTTATTAATTGTAACCTTGTTCAACTTCTTGTAATCAATTCACATCCTCATTGTTTCATCCTTCTTCCTAACAAATAGAACATGCGCACCCCAAGACGACACACTAGGACGAATAAATCCCTTATCAAGGAGTTCCTGAAGCTGCTCCATCAACTCCATTGGTAACATACGATACGGTGGAATAGAAATGGCTGAGTTCCCGGTACCAGATTGATATCAAAATCAATATCCCTGTCTGGTGGCATGCCCGGTAGGTCTAAAGGAAACATATTAGGAAAATCCCTCACAACTAGAACAGAATCAATGATGGGATAGCCCGGGAGAGTTTTGACGCCTATTGTGGAAGTTAGAATTTTGGAAGGAATTTCATAATTTGGCTTGAAGTGCATTTCTGTGTTATCGATGTCCATAGGCCATTTGGAGCCATTTGGCTAAAGATAGAAATTTGAAAGTTTTTAAGAAGTTTGATCGGAAGTGGATTTTTTGATATCAGGGTCGGATCCGATTCCGAAAGTTGGAGTAGGTATGTAATTTCAAATATGATTTGTGTGAAACATTTAAGGTCAAACGAATGTGATTTGATAGGTTTAAACGTCGAGAGTAGAAGTTTGAAGTTCTAATGTTCATAAAGCTCTGATTGGAGGCCGATTTGTGGTTTTAGCGTTGTTTGATATGATTTGAGGCCTTGAGCAAGTCCATGACATGTTTTAGGACTGGTTGGTACGATTGGTTGGGGTCCCAGGGGCCTCAGGTAGATTCCGGATGGTTAACGGATCAAATTTGGGTAAACAGTTGTTGTTGGTTGCTGGTATCTGATTTCCTTCTTTGCGAACGCAAAGGGAGTCTCGCGAACTCAAAGATAAAAGTGGGGGCTGCTGGATTTTTCCTTCGCAAACGCGAAGTGGACATCGCGAATGCGAAGGGGTGGGCTGAGTTGCCTTTGCGAACACGATGGCTCCTGGCAGCTGTCTTTCGCGAATGCGATCAGCGGGACACGAATGTGGAGAAGGATCTTCTGGTGTGAAATTTCTGAGCTTAGCGAATGCGAGGGATGTTTCGCGTTTGCGATGAAGGGTCACCTGGGTAGTGTTCTTTTAAAAATTAGAGTTTTAGCTCATTTTCACTTCATTTCTTCCATGAGTGCCGATTTTGGAGCAACTTTGGATTGTCATTTTCATCATTAAGCCTGAGGTAAGTGATTTCAATTTGTTTTCAGCAAATACACGGTTTATATATGGATTTAGACATGGGAATTTGTAGAAAACTTTGGGTTTGAGGGAAAATCTAGGAAATTTATATTCTTGGAATTTGACCATGATTTTGAGTATGGAATCCAGAGAAAGTTATATATATGAGTTCGTGAAGCTATAGATAAACTTATTCTTTAAAAATTCTCAAAATCGGGGAATGTGGGCTCGAAGACGTTTTTTCAACTTTTCAATCGAGGTTAGAAATTGCTATAAATTAGATTGTAATGAATAATTGAGCATATGTTAATGGATTTACGTGATTATTGGATAGCTTTGGAGCGTTGTGCATCAATTAGAGTCTTCATAAGGGTGTGTAATGCCGGTTATGGATCTTCGGAGCAAGGTGAGTCTCTTTTCTAAGCTTGTAAGAGGGAATTTTCCCCACATTTAAATTAATCGGTTATGTGCTCCTGTTTGTGGGGGCTACGTACACATGAGGTGACGGGAGTCTGTGCGTAGCTGCTATTATGCTATTGTCAGGGTAGTTAGGACCAAAAAGCGTGCTATACTTGGATTAATTGTAGACTTATTGACATCTTGATTGCTTAAATCACATTGAATTAGTAAATGAATTTCTAGAAAGATTCAAACTTCATTTTCTTAAATTATTAAAAGAGAATTGGCTTTTCTTTGGATAATTGTTCCATGTTGACTTCTTGATTGACTGTCTGTATGTATTTATTTTCGGAACGGGCCGAACGCCCTCGGTCGATTAAATAGATGCATCTATGGTTCCCGACATTCGACCTTCGGTAGTGCACAATTTATTTTCTATTGGATCGGGTTGTACTACTCGGCATGATTTGCGCGTGCTTGTATGAATTGCCTTGAAATTTATTGATATTGGTATTTGCTCTCTCGGACTTAGGATAATTAAAAGACTAATGGATTATCAATCCGGAGACCTTTAATATAAAAAAGGGACTTTCACCTATTCGCGACTTACTTGAAATTACTATCATCCTTAATAAATCCATGATTAATCGCATTAATAATATATCATTATTGGACCACTAGTAAGTGTCGAAGTCGACCATCTCGTCTCTACTTCTTCGAGATTAGATGGATACTCATTGGGTATACATTTTTTTCGTACTCATACTATACTTCTGTGCTTTTTTGTTGCATAGGCATATGTACCCCCAGTGGCCTACGGGGCGTAACGGCATGGATGATACTGGGACTAGGTGACTTGCATTGCTCGAGGTGGCCCGCAGCTAGTATAGTACCTTCCAATATATTGCATACTTTCTGTCCATTTGTTTTCCGGACGGATATTGTATTGTATTGTTTCTTAGAAATAACTCATGCACTAGTGACCCGGATTCTGGGGATGCCGATGGGTTTATTCAGAGGTTTAATGTCGTTAAATGTTTCATCATTTATTCAGTAGAATTTATCACGTATCGTTTAAATGCATAAAAGAAGTGGTTTCGGAAATATTTAAAACTAGAATTTAATTAAGTATTATTGGTTGGTTTGCCTGACAGCGGTGTCCTGCGCCACCAGGGATCGCGAAATAAAAATTATGATAGACCTCCTAAGAAGAAGAATGGTGCAAACAACCAAGCACAAAATCAACAAGTTCAAATTTTGAATCCATGCTTTGTCTGTGGCAAGAGTTGGCATATTGCTCGATTTTGCAAAATTTGAAACAAGGTCCTACACATGTTGCCGAAGATCCACTTGTGGAGGTGATAACAAACATTAACATAGTAGAAAATGTTGATGGATGGCGGGCCGACTCTGGAGCAAACTGTCATGTTTGCTATGATAGAGATTGATTTAAAGTGTATAATCCATTTGAGGAGCCCAAAACCATCATGCTTGGTAATTCTCACACAATTCAGGTGCTTGGAAAGGGAGAGGTTGAGTTGAAGTTCACTTCAAAAAGAGTATTAACGTTAAAAACGTACTTTATACTCCTTCAATGAGAATAAATTTGATATCTAGTTTTCTTCTTAACAAGGCAGACTTCAAAATAATTATTGAGAGTGATCAATATAAAATAGTGAAAAAGGGTATTTTTTTGGGTAAGGGATATGCAAGTGATGGAATGTTCAAGTTGAATGTTGTGATGAATAAAAGTTCTTCTAGTTCTGTTTATATGCTTTCTTCTACTAATTTTGGCATGCTCGTTTTTTGTCATATTAATAATCGTTATGTGAGAATCACGAGTAGATTAGGATTAATCTGACTGATGAAAAGAGTTTTAAAAAATGTGAGGCTTGTAGTAAAGCTAAATAACTAAAAGGCCTACTTTCCAAGTTGAAAGAAAAACTGAATTGTTGGAATTAGTTCATACTGATATTTGTGAACTTGGAGGAATTTTAACTTATGGAGGAAATAGATATTTTATCACTTTTATTGATGATTTCTCTTAGTACACATATGTTTACTTGATGAAAAATAAATATGAGGCGTTTGAAAATTTTAAAAATTAACTCCATGAGGTTGAAAATCAATTCGATAAAAAAATAAAAAGAATTAAAAGTGACAGAGGCCGTGAATATGAGTCTAATGAATTTAATTCTTTTGTTAGATTATTTGAAATAATTCATGAAACTACTCCACTTTATTCTCCTGCATCAAACGGTGTGGCTGAAAGAAAAAATAAATCTTTGGTAGAGTTAACCAATGTCATGCTTATTGAGTCAAATGCACCTTTAAATTTGTAGGGTGAAGCTATTTTGACTGCATGTTATGTGTTAAATAAGATGCCTCATAGGAAAACAAAATTGACACCATTTGACTTGTGAAAAAATCACAAGCCAAATTTGGGTTATTTGAGAGTTTGGGATTGTTTAGCCTATGTTAGGCTAACAGATCCTAAAATTATGAAATTTTTATAAAAAACTTACCACTTGTGCTTTTCTTGGATATGCTTCTAATAGTACAACCTATAGATTTTTAACTCTTGAAGAGAATATAATTATAGAATCAGGTGATGCTATTTTTCATGAAAAACAAAATTTTCATTTGAGTCTAAAAATAGTGAAGTCAAAGAGATAAAGATAATTTTTTGTCTAGCTTAGTTCTTCTACTTCTATTTTGCAAAATAAAGAAAATGATGCTTTTGAGTTAAGAAGGAGTAAAAGAGTTAGATTAGAAAAAGATTTTGGTCCTGATTTTGATGCTTTTAATATTGAAAATAACCCTCTTACTTTATAAGAAGCTTTATTATCACCTGATGCTATTTTTTGGAAAGGGGCTATTGCTGAAATAGAGTCACTAATTTCTAATAAACTTGGAAGTTGGTTGATTTATCACCAGGTTATAAAAAAATTGGGTGCAAATGCATCCTAAGAAAAAAATTAAAACCGGATGAATCTGTTGATAAGCATAAGACTAGGTTAGTTGCTAAAGATTTTAAGCATCTAGAAGACCTAGAATTTGTTGATACTTTCTCTCTGATAACTAGAATTACATCCATTAAACTTTTAATTGTTGTTGCTCTAATTTTTAATTTGCATATTCGTCAAATAGATGTAAATAATACTTTTTTAAATGGGGACCTAAATGAAGAAATTTATATGGATCAACCTAAGGGTTTTATAGAAGCATGCCAAGAAAGTAAAGTAAGTAAACTTACTAAATACCTATACGGCTTGAAACAGGCACCTAAGCAATGACATGAAAAGTTTGATTCCTACATGATTGAAAATAGTTTTAAACCAAATGAGTATGATAAGTGCATCTATCATAAGTCTTGAAATAATTCACATGTAATTATTTGTTTCTATGTTGATTATTTGTTAATGTTTGGCTCTAACGTAAATGTTACTAGAGAAACTAAAAGTATTCTTATTAGCTATTTTAACATGAAAGATTTGGGTGAGGCAAATTTCATTATTGGAATGAAAATTGCTAGAATATGTGATGAAATTTTCCTTGAACAATCACATTATATTGAGAAAATTTTTTAAAAAATATAATTTTATTGATTGCAAGCATGTTATAACCCATTTTAATTCAAGTGTTCACTTATTTCCTATACAAAGTGAAAATGATGTGATAAATAAAAGAAATATGTTATCTTAGTAGGAAGCTTGAGATATGTGACTGATTGTACTCGGCATGATATTCCATACGCAGTAGGAGTACTTGGTAGGTTTACAAGTAAGCCAGGTAGTGAACATTAGCATGCCATAACAAGAGTTATGAGGTATTTACTTGGTACAAAAACCTATGGTTTATTTTATGAAAAATATCCTGCTGTACTCGAAGGCTTTTCTGATGCAGATTGAAACACTACATCTGGTAATTCCTATTTACTACATGTTATATGTTTACTTTGGGGGTGGTGCTATTGTTAGAAATCGAAAACACAAACAATTATTGCTAACTCTACCATGGAAGCTGAACTAATTGCTTTAACTTAAGCTAGTGAGGTAGCACATTGGTTGAGAGATTTATTATTTCAATTTTCTTATTTTGAAAACCAATTCCTCCTATTTTGATTCATTGTGATAGCACTGCTGCAATTGGTAGAGTATAAAACTGTTATTACAATGTTAAATCCAGACCTATAAGGAGAAAATATAGTACTATGAGATCATATTTGACAAGTGGTACCATTAATGTTGATTATGTTAAACCTTGTGATAATCTTGCAGATCCACTGACTAAGGACTTAGCAAGAGAAATAGTCTGGAGCACACTCGAGCGGGATGGGATTGAAGCCCACAAGCTCATAAGTCATATATGAGGAAACCCAACATGGGGACTAGAGATCCTATAACCAGGTTTAATGGGAAGAACGAATCATACGATGACTTGGTTTGATATGTACTATTTTTTATTGTTCCATCCCTATGGTGTGAGTGCATTTATCTTGTAATAATTTGCGAGGTTGAGTTTTATTAACGCTTAATGAAAATCTGTTGCTCATATGAATAGGGTGTTAGAGTTACATGAGCACCCTTGACATATTTCACCTATATGTGTGTGGAAGTAGGCCACTTCCTATGAGAATTGGGCTTTCTATAAAACACTCATGAAAGCCGGGATAGCACAAGGCTGTAATGAGCTGGCTAATAAAGCTCATGTAAACACCTTGATTATTATGTGTAAGCAGTGACAATTTATTTCCCTAAAGCGGTCATAATTCAAGTCTGAGACCACTACTGACTCTGGAGTAAATATCGTTGTTTTGCTAAGTGGAGATTCAATACAGAGCACACCTTCATTATACATAATAGTCTCCCCTCAACAGGTAAACTCTCTTATATTTTTTGATATTAAAATGAGTGGGTGAATGTTAGTATTTTAGCATTTTAATATTAAAATGAAATATGTCATAACTCCCAACTACTCCATAATATAGAAAATGATCATAGCTCCCACTACTCTATGATGTAGAAAATGACCATAACTCTTTTGTATCTCTTCTCTCATGTTCTACATGATTTCATAACTTAATACCCCACTTTCTTCCGATTTAATTCAAGGAAAAATTTCTACACCTGTAAATAGGAGTGTTTCTTCCATAATGTGATATATGAAAAATTATTAAGAGCGTTTCAATAAAGTAAGGTTAAAGTTGTGAAAAAAAGAAGAGGAATTTTTACTTTTGATGAAGAAAGGTGTTCATCTTGGTGGAGCTCTAGACTCAACAACTTGTCCAGAGTTTGTTTGAGTCACACAACGCGATCGGGTTGTTGTATCTTGGGGGAGACAAGTCAAGAATATTATTGTTGGACCAGTAAAAACTTTGTTACAGTGGGCTTGAATCTCCTTAAAAGAGCAAGATATCTGCGCCTCTGCCTTATGATATTTTATTTTCTTTATTTATTTTTCAACTGTAATTGTATTTTCACCAACAATTTCAAAGCAAATATACTCTAAAGTTTTATAAGTATAGGAAAACTTGTATAAAGATATTCACTTTAGTAACTAAGTGAATATAATATGTTATACTTGTTTGGTAAAAACTCTTTCAAACGAAAAATAACAATTGGTTGGATGACTCATATCAACCCCTAACAATTGATATGATTCAATTTAGTTCTGAGTTAGATGATCTTGCTGCTGAAGTTTGTTGCAATTATAGTTACTAGTTCTGATTAGGTTCTGTCCTTGGCATTGTGGTGTTTGTAAAACAAAACTAGAGAATGAGCATTAACCTGTTGAGACATTCATGTATGAAAGTTACAGTTTACATCTGATAGATATGAGGTGGCTTGGCTATCGCCAAACTTTCTTTTATCAATTGATATTCGGTCTTATGGATTCCTTCGACATTCGAGTTGCAACACGATATATATATATATATATATATATATATATATATATATATATATATATATATATATATATAATCTCATATTTTATTCGTGTTTTGCATATTTCAAATGTATAATGTATTGATTTATGCTAATTCATAGTATTTTTATGTGTAGAAATTATCCGGAAGCAATATGGGATAAAAGGTGCGAGATTAGAACAAAAAAGAAGCAAAACTGGGAAATAGCCATTTGTAACGCCACATATAGCATGGGGCGCTACCTGTGGCCCAGTTTTCAGAACCTTAATAATCCCAGCGCACGGGCTAGCGCCCTATGCTACCCTACGCACTGGTTACAGGAAGTTTCTCCTAGTTCGCCAGGACAAGGTTATTTCCGGCCCAAGATCTCCCCCCTGCCAGACGTGTATAAAAGCAATTTTACCCTAATTTGGAGGATATATAAAATATTTGGGACAACTTCTAGTTAACTCTAAATTGAATACAACACTTAGAGTACGTAATACAATTGCTTCTAGAAAGTTGAAGGGTACAACTCAATAGTCCTACCACAATGAAATTAGAATAAAATAGAGACACTTGGAATAGGTTCTTCTATCTGATTCATGTAGTTTCAGGTTTGCATGCTTGAATCACACTCAAATATCTTGTAAAATACCATGCTATTTTGCTCTCTACTCACGTTTAACTTCAGTGTTTGAGCATATATGTAAAATGAGAACATCCTAAAATTTACAGAGTTAGTAGAATAAGAAATAACTAGAGTTCCAATGCTATACTCTTATTTAATGGAACATTTCTAGTTATCTACAACTCTAACTATTCCCTTATCTAGGATAGAGTTCTCCTCGAGTAAGGAGTATTTCTCCTTATCACTTATGCAACCTTTCCGTTCATGAGATATCATATATAAGCACTTAAGTTTATCTCCTTCACTTGCATGCATTGTGCTCGAATCTGCCCATGTATGTGTACACTATGTATGTACCTGGTTCATGCTTGAGTTCTTTGTCAATTATCAAAACAACCTTCACTTGGGCCAAAATATTCTTCCTTTTTATGATGACAAACTCTGTGCTTTTCATAAGAATAGAACATGTTTCAACTCAGCTCAATATCGACACAATGTTAGAACACTTACCATTTCAAAGTCACAATATTCAAGGACCAGGTTTATCATGTTATAAACATCACAATCCAAAGTAAAAAGCACAACCTATTTTTTCTTTTTGGAATCATCAAAAAGTTGTATCATTATGTTAGATAACCAGATATTAATAGATATCATGCATGGCCGCCGGGTCTACTTCAAATGAAATCATGGAGTCAAGCATCATTTATCGATCTAATGGTATTATCCATCTAAGAAGCATCAACAAAAAGTTAGAGCACAAAACAGTTGATTATCATTGGTACTAGTCATCTACAAAGCATAAAGACAAAATAAAGATACTAGATCATGAGCAAAAAGAACAAAAAGAATCCCTTCCGGGTCACTGGTTTGTCTAACTTGGCTAGGAAGGTCTTAAGGCTGGAAAGGACCATTCTTGGTTCTTGTCTTGAAGTAGTTTCAACATATCATGAAAAATGCCTTTATTATTCTCCTTCTTCTTTGCAAGCTTAGCCCTAAGAGCATCTATCAATTTCTACTTCCACCAACTTCTTCTTCAGCCTTTCAATTTCAACATCCTTAGCCCCACTCTCTTGCATCAAAGCTCGTACTTTGCTATTCACAGGCACCTTTTTAGATGAACCAGATTATTTGAGGGTAGTGTGAAGTTCATAGTCATAAGCACTCAAAGTGTTTGCCCCAAAGTGATCCTTGCTTGTACCAACATCCCATTTCTTGAGGGGTACATTAAAGTGAACAAGTACAAGAATGAAACCATAGGGTATGACATGAGTTTTGGTTCCACTTAGTATCAAGAAGCTGGATAGTAAACCCAGACCAATTGATTTGCCTCCCACTGCCAGACATTCCATGAGGACCAGATCCATGAAGGTGGCAATGTGCCTTCATTCCTGCTTGGGCAACATGACTTTGTTAACAAATTCAAACAACACTTTGTGGGGTGGCTTCATCACACTTTTGTACACAATTTTGGCCTCTATCTCTAACTCATTGTCAGCAAACTTTCTTGTAATGGCAAGGGGATAAGAGCGTTCTCTAGACTTGGCCATTTGAGCTTATTTTATCATTGTGCCTTTCAGCAGGTACACTTAGAACCTCTCCTATTTCCTTGTTATCAAAGCTCACTGTCACCCCCTTTGCCACACTAGTGACTCTACCATTTTTTATCTCATAATTTTTCATGAACTCCACAATATCAGTTCTGGCAAGCTTTTCGTCCATCTGAAGGACTATGGCCTTCCAACCTTGTAGTTGTAGTTTTTCCAGTACCATCACCATGCCTTTCTCCTCCAAGTCCCTGAGGATTCTACCCATTAAGATGGTTCTTTTTCCCAAACTTAATAATCTTGTCATGTTCTTGATCAGCTTCTTCTTCATCTTCACTTTCTTCTTCCTCCACTATTTTCACTTTTCTATATTTCATGGCGGACCTGGTTCTTTTAGCCAAGGTAGAAGGCTCTACAGACTTTATATTCGAATGATATTTCTTTTTAAAGGTCTTGAATTTCTTTTCCTTTGGAGTGACAACCTCCACCTCTTCTGCCACCTCTTCATCATGAAGGACCAGGTCCATCTCCTCAATTTCACAGGCTCAACCACTTTCTTCTTTCCCTTTACAAGAACTTTTCTTCTACTCTCTTCTAGGGCTTTTTCCAGTTCAGCCTCACTCTGCTTCTTCTAACTCCTTATAGCTCTCCCTCTTGTAGGAGGAGTCACTACAAGGATAGATGAGCAAGCCTTTCTCTCCTTGTTTGCCCTAGCAGTACCAGAAAATTTAACTCTTGAACTCTTCTTCCTTTTTGGATTGTAACTGTCACACACTCTTTTCAATAGGTCTTTGAGGCGTTCCTCCATAGATGAAAAAATCTCCTGAACATTCTTCGCGAACCTAAACAATCCCTCAGTAGCTTCTCCAGATCCATTACCCCCTTTTCTCTCAAACTTTCTTCTTCTCCAGCAGATTCCTCACTCCACACTACCATAGCTCCTATTTCTTGAGTCAAACCAAAAGGAGTGGTTGAAGATTTAGCCATTCCTTTTCCCATTCCCCTCACATCACCTTGATCACCCACTCTCTTTTTATTTTTACCACCCAGTTTCCTAGACTCAGTTGTTTCAACCGCAACCATAGTTCCTACCAAAACAAACATATTTTCCAGATTTTCAACAACCTCAAAGATTGTCTCAAATGTAATTTTTGGACCAGGTATTACCTGCTTTGTTTTAGATGAAACAATTTCTTCCCCCTCAATTGAAGACTTGAAGGAATCTTTATATTTTTGGGGTTCAACTGCCTAACTTGCCCTCAGTTGCTCATTGATTTTCTTAATTTATTCTCCTCCAACGACTACTCTGAGAGCAAGCATCTAGAATCTTCTTTTCTTAGATATAGGTGTGGTTGATGGTGTGATTGAAGGAGTGAGCATGGATTCCTTGGGTGGAAATGATAGATTTTCAGAGATGTTAGTTATTGATGGTTAGAGGATGAGAGAAGATAAGTATGGGTGTGTTTAGAAGATGAGAGAAAATAGAGAGAATTTTGGTAGCTATAAATTTATAAGTGAAGAAACAACTAAGACTAAATCAATATAAAGAGGGTGAATTTGATTGGATAACTACATCTTTTTCAAAAGCTCAAAAGTCTAATCAAACTGGGAGTCAGTCTGAAAAGACATTGAGGACTCTCTCTAGAATTAATGCACTTTTTTTTTGGGACACTCTTTGGGTGAAACTGGTTCATTTCATAACGGATAAGCTCAAGGAGATTAGGATTAAATGGGACTCTTCTTTTTTATCGTATTCCAAATATAATTATTTCAAGATATGCTGAGTGGAGAGTATGTACCATGTAATTTTGATGAACCGGATTCTTCATTGAGTAATCTCTTAAGTAGGAATGAGTTTTCCAGAAAATAAAGATAATATCATTAGAGATTAATGAGACATTTTAGCACATTTCACAAGAGTATACTGGTGAAGATATGAGACTAAGAAAAAATCTAATCTAATTATGTACAAAGTTCACAGATTTTCTAACTAATTTTTATGTTAGAACTAGTTCTTTTTAGGTTAAATTAATCATCTCTAATTCTAACCTGTTCCTTTTAAAGTGATCTCTACGTAGAGTTTTTGTAAAAATGTCAGTTATTTTCTTGTCAGCACAATGATCAATTCTTTTTTATAGTTGTCCCTAAAAAAGTGATGCCTATTCTATATGTGCGTAGTTCTTTTGTGATGAACCGGATTCTTGGTCATACTATTATAACAAAATATGGGGATACAACCTCTATAAAAAAATATGGGGATACAACCTCTATCAATTTTAAAATCCATTAATTTTTGTTTGATCCACAAAAATTGAGCACAACATGAGGCAGCGACAACATTCTCAGCTTTAGTAGTAGACAAGGCCACAGAATTTTGCTTATTGGTTGCCCAAGACACAATACATGAGCCAAGATAAAGTGCCATACTTGAGATGCTCTTACTATCTACAATAAAACTTGCATAATCAGTATCAGCATATCCCACTAAGTTGAAATTACTACCATTTGGATACCATAAATAGATGTTAGTGGTGTCTTTTAGGTATCTCAAGATCTTCTTAACATCAGTCAAGTGAGATTCCTTTGGATTTTCCTGAAATCTAGCACAAAGGCCTACACAGAAAATAATGTCAAGTCTACTAGCAGTGAGATATAACAAAGACTCGATCATTCCCTATACATCTTTTGATCAACGGATCAACTTGGTTCAGCTATACCCAATTTTGTGGTTGTTGATATAGGTGTGTCAATTTCTTTGGATTCTTCCATTTTAAACCTTTTAGGAAACTCTTTCACATACTTCTATTGATGGATCATAGTTCCATTTGAATTTTGTTTAATTTTTAAGCCTAAGAAGAAATTTAGTTCAGATATCATGCTCATTTTAAATTCGCACCCTATTAGTTTATCAAATTCTCTACTTATCTTATCAGAAGTTGTTCCAAAGATTATATCACCAACATATATCTAAACTATTAAGAGAGGTATTGTCAATTTTACCTCTCTTGTAGCCATGCTCAGGATATTTCATACCATGCACGTGGAGCCTGCTTAGCCCATAAAGTGCATTTTCATGCTTGTACACATGATTAGGACATTACTCTCAAAGCCCAACGGTTGCTTGACAAACACTTATTCCTTTAGATAGCCATTGGGAAAGACACTCTTGACATCTATCTGATGGAGAGTGCATTCCATGTAAGCAGCAAATGCTATGAGAAGTCTGATTGCTTCAAATCTTGCAACAGGAGCAAAAGTCTCATCATAGTCTGTGCCTTCCTCTTGACTATATCCTTGAACCACCAATCTTGCCTTGTTCCTTGTAATTGTTCCATCTTCATCAAGTTTGATTTTGAAGACCATTTTGTGCCAATTACTGATTTGTCCTTGGGTCTTGGAACCATATGCCAAACTTGGCTTCTCTCAAATTAGTTGAGTTCATCTTGTATTTCACTTATCCAGTCTACTTCCTACAAAGCTTCAGCAATATTTTTAGGTTCAATAAGATATAAGAAAGCATAAAAAACACTAAGATTCTTTTATGAATATCTAATTTTGACTCAAGAGGTTGGATCGGTAATTGTGTTCTCAATGGGGCGAGAACTTTGATACTTGTAAGGTTTCACAACCAGCTAGTTTTCCCTAGATGTTTCGTCAATATTTTGTTGCTTTCATGGACTGGTTCCCTCGAGGTTTGATGATTTGTTACTCTTTGGTCAATTCCCCCCGTTAGGTTGCCCTAAGTAGAAGGACCTGTTCCATCACATGTTCCTTCCTCTGGTGCAGCGTCAGTATGGGCTGTTGTTTCATTTGAGTTTCTTACTAGCTTAATTGCTTCATCATCATATTCCTGCTTCTCAAAGAGAATATTAGTTTCATCAGAAACCACATGCACACTTTCTTCTACACAAAAGTGTTTTTGTTATAAACTTTATAAGCTTTACTATGTGAAGAATATCCCAAGAATATTTCCTCATCACTTCTGGGATCAAACTTACCTAAGGAGACTTTATCATTATTATGCTCAAAGAACTTTCATCCAAATTCTCTAAGATGGATATATTTGCCTTTCTCCCATTAAGTAAATCATAGGGAGTCTTCTTAACAAGAGGTCTAATTATGCACCTATTTATAATGTAGCATGCAATGTTCACAACTTCTGCCTAGAAGCTATATGACAGTTTACTAGAAAGAAGCATAGTCATAGCCATTTCTTTTAATGTCTTATTCTTTCGTTCAACTACTCCAATTTGTTGTGAAGTCCAAAGAGCAGAAGAATTATGAGTTTTGCCAAGCTCATCACAGAATTCAGCAAATTTAGCATTCTCAAATTCAGTACCATGATCAGACATAATTGATGCAAGTTGATTACCTAGTTGTTTCTGAGTTTTTCTAACAAAAGAATTGAATATTGCCAAATGCTTCATCTTTAGATGTTAAAACAAGTGCCTAAGTAAACCTAGAATAATCATCAATAAGTACCATAACATATTTGTTACCACCTCTGCTCGGTGTTCTCATTCGCTCACAAAGATCCATATGGACCAGTTCCATCATCTAATTGGTGGTGCTTATCATTTTCTTGCTTCTGAAAGAGGATCTTACCTGCTTCCCCCTTGCACAAGCCTCACAAAATTTATCTTCCTTGAACTTAATGTTAGGCGGCCAATGGGCCAAGTCTTTGGAGACTAGTTTGTTAAGTTAGCTTAGATTGGCATGTCCAAGTCTCTTGTGCCAAATGAGGGTATCATTATACAACATAGTTAAGAAAGTGAGTTCATTATCTGAAAGTGTGGACAAATCCACAATATATATATATATATATATATATATATATATATATATATATATATATATATATATATATATATATATATATATATATATATGTTGTTCACTCTTTTTCCCTATAAAACTATCTTATTAGTGGTAAGATTAATCACAAAGCATTTTGTAGAGGTGAATACTACCATATTACCACTATCACAAAATTGTGATATGCTTATCAAACTATACTTCAATCTAATCTATCAAGTAGACATTCTCAATAGAGTGAGAACCAGTCTTACCCACCTTTCGAACCCCGGTGCTCTCACCTTTCTTCCGATTTCCAAATGAGACATTACCTCCTTTAAGGTCCTCAAGTGAAATGAACTGGTTCTTGCTTCCTGTCAAATACTTTGAACAGCCACTATCCATGTACCATGTTTGGCTACTCCCTTTCACTTGGACTTGCAAAAGGAAACCAGGGGTTAGTCTTAGGAATCTAAACTAGTTTGGGTCCCTTTCTATAAGCAAAAAGATGAATCAAATTCCTTTTAGCCCAACTAGGCAGCCCATTCTTCCTTTGAACAAATTCTTTATTCTTTTAACTTGCCTTTTCTTTTACAGTGCATTCACTTTTATGGTGACCAGTTTTACCATAGTTTGTGCAAATCCTGTTCTCAGGAAGTGTGAGGTACTTGCTTTTGTGATCCTACTTCGGTGTAGGGTTTGCAAAACCAAGTCTTCTTTATTGTTACTATGGTGTCCTTGTAGCCATGAAAGTACATCAGATGACCTGTTCCATTTACAAGTTCTGTATATCTGATGCTTGACCTTGCTTAGATCCTCCTTTAGAATTCTTACCTACTCATTTCTTTTGTACAACTCATATTTCATTTTTCCTATATTTCTTTCTAGAGTGAGTTGTGCGTTATCAATTGTCTTTTTTACCCGTTCCTAATTTCACTTTTAGGTTTTCATATATGAGTTCTAGGACAGTTGTATCAAGTTCATTAATCAGGTTCTTCAACATATCAATTTCACCTTCAGGTTCACTAGTCCTACATTCAAGATTTTTTCACTTAGCTTTTAAAACCACATATTATTTTGACATTTGTTCCTTTTCATTATTTACATCATCAGATTCATCAATTAGCTCTGATATCAACTCAGATAATCTTTCTTCTGACAAAAATTTAATTTTATCTTTTAAATGAAAGACACCTAACTCAGTTTCTTCATCAGATTCTCTAATGGCCATAAGTGCTTGTTCATCATCATCATCATCTTCATTTGAGCTTTCTCCCCAAGTAGCGACCATAACCTTGGTTGATCCCTTGTTGGTGTTTTTCTTGGGTTGAACATGTTCCCTCTTCCTGTTCTTTCATTCAGCTCTTTCCTTCTTCCATTCAATTTCCTATAAAGTACAATTCTTGATGTGGTGATAAGTCTTTTCACACTTATATCAACCATCATTAGTTTTCTTCTTAGGAGCTTTTGACTTGTTGTAGCTTCCACTTCTTGAAGAACTCGTTCTTCTCCTCAGGTACTTCTTGAGGTCTTTGGTGATCATAGCTATTTCATGATTTTCCAGATCAGAATCTTCAGTTATTCTGAGTTCCAAGATCCTTTCCTTCTTAGGTATATACATCATAATGGTTTGTCTCCTAAGTTCTTAGGCAGTGAGATTTCTAATTAGTTCATCCAGTGGGAGAGTGGAAATATTCTTTGATTCCTGGATGGCAGTGATCTTGCTCTCCCAATTGATAGCAAAACACTAGTCAGTATCTTCTCGACTCTTTCTTCTTTAGGAATAACCCTTCAAGAGATTTTAGCTCATTTGTCAGTGTTACATTTCTTGAATAGTTTGTCCTTCCTTCATAACAAAGTTCCCATACTAAGAATACAACAGTGTTCATCTAGATCTCTTCACTTGAGTAGTTCCTTTGTGAGCCACTTGCAGTGTATCCCAAATTTGCTTTGTAGTGGTACAGTCTTGGATTCTGCTATACTCATCTGGACCAACTCCACAAACAAGCTATTTCTTGACTTTAGCATTCTTGTCCCACTTCTTCAAGTCGTCAGCAGTGCAATCCACTCTGGCCTTTGGCACATCTACTCTTTCAGCATATTTCTAATAATGTTTATAAGTTTGATACGAGCAATGAAGTGGAGGATGTGGAATATGTTTCTCGTATTATGGACATGGTGAGGCAAATAGCCGAGGAACAAGATGAAAATAACAAAAAGACTGCAAGCTAGAATGGAAGAAGTAATGGCCAATTTTTAAGAAGGAACTTAACTCGATGAAGAGATGCGAGTTCCCGCAAGAAGATAACTTTGAAGAAGTAGATATCGTGAGTAAATTTTTGCTAGAGTAACAAGCACAATTGGCTCAATTGAATAAAAAAGTTGAGGCGTCTGATGCCCTACAACTAATTTTTATGGATACTGGCTAGCTTGTGGAGCGAAAAGAGGAATTTCAACTATTTTATAATAATAGTATTAATGATGCCAAGGTTAAGGAAATGTGCGTAAGTGGGTATGTTAAAAGTGAAGAAATTTTAGAGTTGGAGCATATTGAACCTCATTCTAACCATTTTTCAACATTGAGTTTGGTTGGTGACACGAGAATTGATCCATTCTAGCATATGGAGGAGTCAATGAATGAGGAAAAAAGTACATACATTCTGAAATTTTCTATGCCAAGGAGACAAAACGACATCCCTACTTAAAGGCCAAGAAGTGCAAGATATGATATCTATTACTTGGTTCCTTTATTTTTACACCATCGCCCTAGGAACGTGAAACAAAAATTGATGCAGAATTGCGGACACAATTCATATCCTCAAGGTGGAGGAAAAAGTGATGAAAGTTATGACGTCGTACTACGACATTAAATCAAGCGCTTGTTGGGAGGCAACTCAATTTTATTTTTTTGTTTAATCTTTTTCTTGTTATTCTGTTATCTTTGTAGTGTTGTTTTTGTATTTTCTAGGAGTAGGATCATAGAGTCAAAGCGAACAGGAAGTATGCAAAAGTAAGCATGTGGTTAGAACCAAGTGTGAGGTGACCAAACAAGGGATCATACTTGGGAGAAGTCTGAGTATTCCGTGAGCTGCTAATATTTCGGCCTTTGGCCTACCAGGGAGTCTCATTTACCCTCTTGTTATTTATTGTGTGCATTGAGTACATTGCACAATTTTAAGTATGGGTAAAGAGATTGTCCAGGTTAGATGTCCAACTTAATTGTAGTATTCTTTCTTAGCGTAGTGATTTTTGTAATTAAAAAAATAAAAAAATAAAAAAGAACAAAAATAGAGAAAAGAAAATAAAATCTGAAAAAAGCTCGGACTTTTCTCGACTATGGATCTTTTGGACAATTTTCTTGCAGGATTAAAGTTCGATTAAAAAATAGTAAAAAGATTTTTTTAGGATAGCTAGGTAGGATTCCTTTATTTTTCTTTGATTCTTTCCAAGGGTGTAGCTCGAAACGGGTACTTTATTTTTTAGGAGTAGGATAGAAGAAGCTAAATTTCTCTGAGGTACCTATTGATGTGTTTGGTGCTGACATATTAGGCTATGGAATATGCTCTGTCTTCCCGTACATTTGATTTGAATTTTGATGCCTGAGTAAAATAAATAGCCTACTCTATGAAGCATTTTATCGGTTGTTTGACTTGTATGCTAAATAGTGCAATATTGCTTAAAATTTCTCAAGTATTTGTGCTTGCTTGACTTTAGAGTTGAATAGAACCGTCTTGTTTAAGTCATGTACAATATGTCTGTGAGAATTTGTGATCTTATGGGCTATCCTGTGTAGTTTAGAGCTTGCGCCGTGTGTTAATTGAAGTGAAATCATTTAGTTGTGCTAGTCTAGGAGATGATTTAGGCGTTTCTTGCTTGATCATAGATGTTCTTGTCACTTAAAAATAAAATTTTCATTACTATCCCCTTTGATCCTATAAACCTTTTCTTTGGCACCCACATTACAAGTAATACCCATACTTATTCTTAGTTTGATATTGTTGAACATTTACCTCATAAGTCACTTAGTTGCTCAAAATAAGTAAGGTGAGAGAATGAGGAGTAGCTTGTGAGTGGAACAATGGAAGGGCCTTTAAGGTACACTAATGTTGTGGGAAAAAAGTTCACTAACAAAGAACCTTAATGCATGGAGGGTGTGGAGAAAAGAAATAAAAAAGAGAAAAGAAAAAAAATTGCAAGAAGGAAAAAAAATAGTAGTTCAAATAATGTAGAGAAACACACACCTCCGAATCTTACTAATTTTTGCTAGTGGGAGTATTGAAGTGATTAATTGAAAAAGGGATTATGTTATATATTCTTTGTGGTGTGTGAATTGGTTGAGAATATTATGTGCTCGAATGTTGAGTGTAGTGTATTAAAGTTCTTACAGTGGCGAATCCAAAATTTTAAACTAATGGGTGCTCGCCGATAAAAAATCTAAAAGAAGAGAAAAAATGCGTTTATTTGTGGGTGCTCACTATATACTTAACTAACTATTTTTATAATTTCCTATGTAAATTTACTAAATCTGGTCAAAAGTAATGGGTGCTCAAGCACCCATAAGTGCCCATGTACATCTGCCACGGAGTGCTTAGGAGGCTTAATCACTATTCCTAAATGTATCCTACCGTCCCTTAGCTTATACTACAACCTTAAAGTCCTAACTAATCCTAGATTTGACTAGCTTAGATTAGTAAAGATGTACACTGCTTATGTTCTTAACATCAATACCACACATGGGGGGGGGGGGGGAGGGTGTGATTTGTGTGGTACCCAATTTTTCGATCTAGAAGAACTTGGTCCTTCTAGGTGTTATAACTTCTACTAATGTGGAATTAAAAGTACAGAAAATAAGGAACACATAGATTTTTATGTGGAAAACACCTAGCTCAAAAGGTGAAAAAATCACGACCTACTACTCAGTAGGATTTTCCCAAACATCCACTAAAATCACTTAGCCAAAATAGAATTTACAAAAACTCTTTGTAAACCTAAGGATTAACTCTAATTCTAGTGTGGCACACAATCTCAACTGTTGCGACACTTTCAAGTTAACTCTAACTTGAATACTTAAAGTACCTGATACAATTGCTTCAATGAAAGCTGGAAAGGCACAACTTGAAACCACTTACTACAATTAAACTAGAATAAGAATAAACATAATGGAGTTGGTTATTCTATCTCGTTCAACTAGCTTCAGGAATGCACACTCAAATCTGACATAAATTTCTTGGAAATTGCCTCGCCTTTTTGCTCTCAATTTAGTTTCACTTCGACGTTTGTGCAATACATGTAAAGAGAACAATCACAGTTATTTAATGATTTAGTAGTTAGAGTTTTATTGAGACTTAATTGTTGATCTTCCATCGAAGTTGAGTCCTGGAACAATACAAACTCCAACCCTATCTTTTATCCGGATTATGGTCTTTTCGTAGAAGGAGAGTTCCTCTCCTCATTCAATATGAAACCTTTTCGATCAGTTCAGAAGATATTTCTGCTTGAACCTTGAGACTTATCTTCTTAACGTGCAACTCACATGTATAAATTGATAAACACTGTGTCTCTCATGATGGACTTGGTCCATGACTGAGTTCATTTGTCCTTCTTCAAAACTTCACCTGAACTTGGGCCAACAAATTCCCCCTTTTTGATGATGACAAACTCTATGCTTTTACTGCTCATATAACTTGTAGGAACTCAGCTTAACCATCAACAATTTAACTTAAAATTTTTAACTTATCATTAAGGACTATGTTTAATTAGGTTATAAATATCATATTATTCAGAATAAAGAGTAAAGCACAATATCTCTTCCCCCTTTTGGTATCAACGAAAAGTTGCATACGCATTGTGAATCCAAGATTTATTTAAATAGCATAGCTACTGGGGCAACTGCAAGTGAAAACATGGTTCAATTAATCAACAATCAACAAACAAAATTAACTATTAAGATCAATATCTTCATAGATCAAGAGAAAAGCCATTTTCATTGATAAGTATATGTTTCCACCAACAAACCACAAGAAGAAATAAAAACTTCCAAACATGAGCAACAAAAACAGAAAAAGTCCCGAATCTGGGTTACTGTGGGGGGGGGGGGGGGGGTTCTAGATGGGTGCAGAAGACAAGAACTGGACATCCTAAGGCTTGGAGGTACTAAAGGGCTGAGTTTGGAGAAGGTTGAGCATATTCTGAAGAATTCCATCACTCTTCTCCTTTTCCTTTGCTAGCTCAGCTCTGTTGGAAACACGTTCTCAATGCAATATACTAAAACGTGTGTTCTTTTGTGTAGGTTTTGATGAATGACAAACGAAGCGAAAATTGATATATGACGAAGTTCAAGAAACAAGCGCACAATTGATATACAACAAGATTCAAGCTCAAGACAAAGTTTTATAGTTTAATTGAGTCATTCTTAATTGTGATCTTGATCCTACAACTTGACTCGTAACATGGCTTCTCTCATAAAATTATTTTCCAAAATCATGCATATTTAATTTAATGCTAAATGATTTTAAATCATGCATATTTTCATTAGTCAAAATGATTTTTAAATGCCTCTGAAAACTGGACTAAGATAATCGATTATGTACCAATGATAATCGATTATGTTGAGCCAAGACTGCATGACAATCGATTGTGAACTAATGACAATCGATTGTGTTAAGGCAGTGAACATCAGGTTTTTTTCAAACCTGCATGACAATCGATTGTGAACCTTATGACAATCGATTGTGATGAGGCAGTGTCCATCAAATTTTTTCAAAACTCAGAATAATCGATTGTGAAGCTAATGACAATCGATTGTGAAGAGACAGTGTCCTTCAGATTTTTCAAAGTCACAAAATAATCGATTGTGAACTAATGACAATCGATTGTGTTGAGGCAGTGACTTCCAGTGATTTTCAAATTTATTAAATAATCGATTGTGAGTATATAACAATCGATTGTCAAGAGGCAGTGTCTAAAATGTTTTTCAAAAACTGATAAGTAATCGATTGTTGACTTTGTGCAATCGATTGTGAAGCTGACCGTTGTCGTAAAGTTTTCAAATACCGTCAGGTAATCGATTATTGATTCTGTATAATCAATTGTTTTGATTAAAATCCGGAAAAGATTTTTTGAACGTTATTGGGTAATTGATTATTGATTCTGTATAATCGATTGTTTTGATTAAAATCCGGAAAAGATTTTTTGAACGTTGCTCAGTAATCGATTGTTGATTCTGAACAATCGATTGTTTGTGGTAAAATCTGGAAAGGATTTTTTGAACGTCGCCAGTAATCGATTATGGATTGTAAGTAATCGATTATCAAGCGTAAAATCTGGGATTGAATTTTGATCTGACTGGCAGACAATCGATTGTTGGGGTTTGACAGTCGATTGTCAGTGAGCAAAATCAGCAACTCTTAATTGGCAATTAGGCAACGGTAATGCCAAGTTTTTCAACTATAAATACAGCTTCATTTCAGTGTTTTAAACACAACAACATACTACAACTGATCATTACATTGCTATAAGCTTGCATACTTTTGTTTATCATTTTATATTCAATTTCATAAAGCTTTTGAGAGCCATATTCTTGTCCAAAGTTGTTGTGATCCAGAGCTTACTTCTTTTACTCATATCTACTCATTAAGGAGTATTTTGTTTGAGTGTTTTAGTGTTGTATACACTTGTAAGAGAATTGTAATTCTCTTGTTGTAAGGAACTTGTGTTTCCTTGGTTGAAGTCTTGGAGTGTTGTAACTCCGAGCAAAGGTGTTGAGGCTTGCGTCCTCAAGTTGTAAAGGTTTGTTAAGCACCCGGAAGCTTGACACGTTAGTGGAAAATCTCGAGAGAGTCTCTCGGGGACTGGACTAGCCACACGTTGTGGTGAACCAGGATATATCTGTGTGTAAGTTATTATTTATCGCACTTATTTACTTCCTGCAAATTTTAATTTCCGCAAGTTTACGCTAAATTTTATTATAACGCTATTCACCCCCCCCCTCTAGCGTTAAGCGTATTATCTAACAATTGGTATCAAAGCCCAACTCTCTGAAAACTTAACAGTTTGAGAGAACCATCCATGGCTTCTACTCGTGATTCTTTTGCAGGAATTGATGAAGGACAGTGCTCCACATGACCACCTCTATTCAACGGTACAAATTACACGTACTGGAAGGAGAGGATGAAGATCTTCATTCAGTCCAACAGCTTTCACCTTTGGAAGGTGATAATGAAGGGAAACCAAATTCCAACAAAGAAGGTGGAAAACGAATGGGTTCCTAAGCCCGAGGATGAGTATGACGCGGATGACATCCGAAAGGTTCAAACTAATGCTAAAGCAATTAATTTATTATATTGTGCTGTTAATGCTGACGATTACAGGAAAATATCATGTTGCACAACGGCAAAGGAGATGTGGGACAAGCTAGAAGTTACGTACGAAGGTACGGACCAGGTAAGGGAAGCAAAAATTGATTTCCTAACCCATTCTTATGAATTATTTCACATGAAGGAAGGTGAAAAGGTGGACGAAATGTTTGAGCGATTTTCAATAATCGTAAATGACTTACGTGCTCTCAAGAAAACATTCACGGATAGAGAGCTCGTTCGAAAAATTCTTAGAAGTCTCACACCGGCATGGAGATCAAAGGCCGATGCAATTCAAGAATCCATTGGCGTTTCAAACGTCACCATCGATGCACTAAGAGGTAACCTTAAAACCTATGAATCTACTATTCTTAACCCTTTTGTTGATGATCAAAGGAGGCAAAGAAAAGCTCTAAAGGCGAGCACAAGCCAACCGCAAATTGATGAGGAAGGAGACAACGAGTTTGGACTCGTTATAAAAAGATTTCAAAGGTTCATGCGCAAGGAGTATGAACGCAAGGGCAAAAAGCAAGGCGAACAAATCAAGTGCTATGAATGTGGTGAAACCGGGCACATCAAATCAAATTGCCCAAACATCAAAAAGGAGAAGAAACCTTTTAAAAAGCAACGTGCATACATTTCTTGGGGAGGTGACTCCGGAGATGAGTCAAGTGAAGGAGAAGAAGACGAAGCAGCAAATCTTTGCCTTATGGCACAAGAAGACAACAAAGATGAGGTATGTCAAATTTTGTCTAAAAACTTCTTTACTCTTGAAGAAATGCAAACTGCTTTTGATGAATTATATGCTGAGTTTATTAAGGCTTCAAAAACTGTTAAGGGCATAAAGAAAATGCTTCATTAAAAGAAAAGGACTTTCAAAAACAGCTTTCTTTGAAAGAAAAGGATTTAGAAAAACTGGTTTTAGAAAATGAGAAGCTGAAAGAGGAAAACAAGTTTTTTGGAAAAAGAAGTTCCGATAAGCCCAAAAGCTCTACTAGAAATTGCACTTCTTGTTTGCTTCTTAAGAATGAAGTAAGTAGGCTTAAAGGCACATTAGATAAGTTTAATTCTTCGCACAAAAACTTGAATGATGTTCTTGTTAACTTGAAATCAACCAAGCATGGAATAGGCTTTAAGAATGAAGAAAAGGTTGACGCTAAACCCCAACAACCTAAAGCTCAACCTAGGATTAACAACAGAAATGCTTATCCTAGAAACAACAACTCTAGAGCCAATATGCATGCTAGACAAAATGCTGAACTTTTTAGAAGACCTAGGAATGACTTACCACCTAGAAATAGTCACCCTAGAAATGATGCATATTTTAGGCCAAATTTTGAACCCCTTAGAAGACCTAGCAATGGCCCTCAACCGAGAAACAATTACTCTAGAAATGCTGCCCATCCTAGAGCTCATAGTAGGAGAAATAATTCTCATGAAATGTGAAATAGTCATAGTGTTCAAAATAGAGTGAGAAATTTTCATCCGTCTAGTTACTATGAACATAGAAGGATGCATAACCCAAATGTGACTTGTCATTATTGTAGACGTATTGGTCATATTGCTCCTGCATGCTTTACACGTCATAGACATGCTACTCAATCGCATCATTATAATATGCCTAACCCCCAAGGACCCAAGATGGCATGGGTACCTAAAGAACATTAATTTGTTTTGTAGGTGTGCTTGAAGGGATCAAGTGTACTATGGTACCTTGATAGTGGATGCTCCAAGCATATGACGGGAGATGAATCCAAATTCCTTCAATTAGAGCACAAAGAAGGAGGAAGTGTTAACTTCGGTGATAACAATAAAGGAAAGATCATCGGCATCGGCTCGGTCGGTAAGGATGAAAATTCCTCTATTAAGCATATATTACTTGTGAAAGGTTTGAAGCATAATCTCTTGAGCATAAGCCAATTATGTGACAAGGGAAATCTTGCTCTATTTGATTCGGATGAATGCCTAGTATTTAGATGTAGTGATTTCAAAATCATACTTCGTGGTTTTAGAGTTGATAATATTTATATGGTTGATCTTGCTAATTTCTCACCCGAATATGTTGATTGTCTTATGAGTAAAGAGGATGATACTTGGCTATGGCATCGTAGAGTAGCACATATCAATATGCATCTTTTGAACAAATTGATTTCTCAAAACTTAGTTGTTGGTCTTCCCAATTTAAAATTTGAAAATGACTCTATTTGTGACTCGTGTCAAAAGGGGAAGCAGACAAAAGCATCTTTCAAATCTAAAAATATTGTTTCAACTTCTAGACCATTGCAATTACTTCATATGGATTTATTTGGTCCTTCTCGCATTGAAAGTCTAGGAAGAAATAGATATGCTTTTGTGATTGTTGATGATTACTCGAGATTTACTTGGACTTTATTTCTTGCCAATAAAAGTGATGTTTTTCAAAATTTTAAATATTTTCTTAAGCGTGTTCAAAATGAGAAAGACGCAACCGTCACTTCAATTAGAAGTGATCATGGGGGAGAGTTTGATCACAATCTCTTTGCGGACTTTTGTGATGAACTCGGAATCGAGCATACCTTTTCCGCTCCACGTACACCACAACAAAATGGGGTGGTGGAAAGGAAAAATTGGTGTCTCGAAGAGATGGCTAGAACCATGCTCGACGAAGCTAAGATACCCAAACATTTTTGGGCGGACGCCGAGTACCGCTTGCTATGTTCTAAATAGAGTAGTAATTCGGCCGATACTCATGAAAACCCCCTATGAACTTTATAAGGGTAGAAAACCAAATATTTCCCATTTTAGAGTTTTTGGTTGCAAATGTTTTGTTCATAACAATGGCAAGGACCAATTGGGTAAATTTGATGCTAAGTCGGATGAAGGTATTTTCATTGGATATTCCTCACGTAGTAAAGCATATAGGGTCTTTAATAAAAGAACCCAAATTGTGGAGGAATCCCCTCATGTTGTATTTTTCGAAAATAATGCTCGCTTGGCGAGAAAGGATTCCAGTTTTGATCTTGCAGGTATCTTAGATAGCTTGAAAGACAAAATACAAGAGGAACCACCCAAGGAAAATAAAGATGAAACTGAGGAACAACCAACGGAAGAAGCGCCACAATTGGAAAAAGAAATGAATATGCCTAACGAGTGGAGGACAATCCAAGATCACCCTCTCGAACAGGTAATTGGCAACGTCGGAGGAAAGGTAAGTACCCGAAACTCTCTTAAGAACACTTTAGGACACACTTCTTAAGAGCTCACGTTCTCACTTGGCAACACTAGTTTAAGTTATTACTTCTTTACAAATTACTGACTTGAGCGTCGGAGACGTTTAATTCTATTTTGCAGGTATCGCCCTAAAAGATAGGGGGAATTATAAAGTTTTGGCACAAAACAATCGATTGTTCCAAGCAAATAATCGATTATTTTACTGTGCTGAAAATCGATTAGCAGTATCACTAATCGATTGTTTATGGTTTATGTTTATTATGCAGTTTCGTTAAATAATCGATCCTTTAAACTGCAAAATCGATTTCCGTCTCAATCATTTAGCAAGGCTTTTCCAAAACAATCGATTGTTTCAAAATATAATCGATTATTTTCAAAATCAGAAAATTTCTGTGCTCACTGTAACATAACAATCGATTACCATATTTTGACAATCGATTATTTAATGTCAGAAATTTAAATTCTTGTTACCGTTTGGCTCCTCAATCGATTTGTGTCAGTTCCAAGTCAGGTCATAACTCTTCAACAATCGATTATTGCATCTCAACAATCGATTGTCTAACGGTCAGTGAATTTATTTTTTACCGTTTCTGACTGATTTGGTTTTAAATTCTCAGCAGATTTCTTCCATAAATGATAAGCCACTCACCCCTCTATAAATAGGCTTCATATATGTTCATATTCATTCATTCAAGCATCAATTCTAGCTTTCAAAATATCAAATTCTCTCTAATTCTTTGCAAAATCCAGCAGCTTTCATTAAAAATGTCAGGCCGTCACTAAAAACGTTCCCGTTCTGCTAGGCACGGCGCATCCACCTCGGCTGCCCCTCCTCGTCCAAACTTTCCCTATCAAGATGGTTCCGTTCTATATTTCAATTCCGACATCGAGCTTACTCGATTCCTAACCAAATTTGAAAAGCGCGACATTCTTCCACCCCGCTTTTCAACCCACAAGTATCTTGAATCATTTGGGTCTGCTGCAAATATGCTCAAAAATTCTCAACTTCTTGACTTTTTACTCCTTACTCATCCTTACATCAATACTACATTGGTTCAAGCATTTTATTCCAACCTCCATGAGGATGATGATGGTGAGCTTGTCACCAACATTAATGGTGTTCAAATTCTTCTTTCCGATGAAAATCTTCATACCATTGCCCGTCTTCCTCATAACGGTGAAGACATTTTTCGGTACACCGGAGAGGCCGGAGCCCTTTTTGATCAAACATCCCTCTTACACCAAATCGGTCTTACTTCTTATGATCCAAATATCTCCTCCCGTCGTCCTACAATTACGGGAATGGATCCAAATTACCGATTAATTTTCTATTTCATCACCCGAGTCCTCAAGCCTCGTAAGCACAACCATACCACCATTTCCCAAGAGGACACCAAGCTCATGCATGCCATAGTTACCGGAGCTAACATTAATTGGTGTCGGCTTATCAAAATTTCATATGCGTGATGCTATCGGAGATGATAGGCCTCTTCCTTATGCTCTCCTCATCATGAACTTTCTTGAAGCCACCGGATTCGTCACTGGAAATGGTCATCTCAAAAAGAGTACCAAAAAGTGGGAAATTTCGGAATCCTCCTTTCATCATGACGGTGATCATGTAGCGCCTGCTCCTCCTCCAACCCGCCGTGCTCCTCCACCTCAAGAGCCTTCCCTCCAATTCATTTCCGACCAAATTGCTTCATTGACCTCTTCTTTCGGTCAATAAACTCACGAGATCCATGGATATTTTGACCACGTTCATTATCCATATGCGGGTCTTGTTCCATATGAAGCAGCGCCGGATGATGAGGCGGAAAATGATGAATGAATAATTGTAGTTTTTTTTGTTTGTTTTTACATGTTGTATTGTCTTCCCTGTTGCTGTAATTTTTTTAATAAATAAACAAGGTTTATTTCATCTTTGGCATCTTATTTTTATGTTATTTTTGCTAATGGCAAAAGGGGGAAGATAACGGGTATGCAACTCTCAATATTTATAAGCTTAAATTGAGGGGGAATTCATATATTGAGGGGGAACAAATTGCATGCTTGTTGCATGAATATACTTGTCATGAATCGTCAATATAAATTGCTTGCATATCCCGCTTAATGTTTGCCATTATCAAAAAGGGGTAAATTGTTGGAAACACGTTCTCAATGCAATATACTAAAACGTGTGTTCTTTTGTGTAGGTTTTGATGAATGACAAACGAAGCAAAAATTGATATATGACGAAGTTCAAGAAACAAGCGCACAATTGATATACAACAAGATTCAAGCCCAAGACAAAGTTTTATAGTTTAATTGAGTCATTCTTAATTGTGATCTTGATCCTACAACTTGACTCGTAACATGGCTTCTCTCATAAAATTATTTTCCAAAATCATGCATATTTAATTTAATGCTAAATGATTTTAAATCATGCATATTTTCATTAGTCAAAATGATTTTTAAATGCCTCTGAAAACTGGACTAAGATAATCGATTATGTACTAATGATAATCGATTATGTTGAGCCAAGACTGCATGACAATCGATTGTGAACTAATGACAATCGATTGTGTTAAGGCAGTGAACATCAGGTTTTTTCAAAACCTGCATGACAATCGATTGTGAACCTTATGACAATCGATTGTGATGAGGCAGTGTCCATCAAAGTTTTTCAAAACTCAGAATAATCGATTGTGAAGCTAATGACAATCGATTGTGAAGAGACAGTGTCCTTCAAATTTTTCAAGGTCACAAAATAATCGATTGTGAACTAATGACAATCGATTGTGTTGAGGCAGTGACTTCCAGTGATTTTCAAATTTATTAAATAATCGATTGTGAGTATATAACAATCGATTGTCAAGAGGCAGTGTCTAAAATGTTTTTCAAAAACTGATAAGTAATCTATTGTTAACTTTGTGCAATCGATTGTGAAGCTGACCGTTGTCGTAAAGTTTTCAAATACCGTCAGGTAATCGATTATTGATTCTGTATAATCGATTGTTTTGATTAAAATCCGGAAAAGATTTTTTGAACGTTATTGGGTAATCGATTATTGATTCTGTATAATCGATTGTTTTGATTAAAATCCGGAAAAGATTTTTTGAACGTTGCTGAGTAATCGATTGTTGATTCTGGACAATCAATTGTTTGTGGTAAAATCTGGAAAGGATTTTTTGAACGTTGCCAGTAATCGATTATGGATTGTAAGTAATCGATTATCAAGCGTAAAATCTGGGATTGAATTTTGATCTGACTGGCAGACAATCGATTGTTGGGGTTTGACAGTCGATTGTCAGTGAGCAAAATCAGCAACTCTTAATTGGCAATTAGGCAACGGTAATGCCAAGTTTTTCAACTATAAATACAGCTTCATTTCAGTGTTTTAAACACAACAACATACTACAACTGATCATTACATTGCTATAAGCTTGCATACTTTTGTTTATCATTTTATATTCAATTTCATAAAGCTTTTGAGAGCCATATTCTTGTCCAAAGTTGTTGTGATCCAGAGCTTACTTCTTTTACTCATATCTACTCATTAAGGAGTATTTTGTTTGAGTGTTTTAGTGTTGTATACACTTGTAAGAGAATTGTAATTCTCTTGTTGTAAGGAACTTGTGTTTCCTTGGTTGAAGTCTTGGAGTGTTGTAACTCCGAGCAAAGGTGTTGAGGCTTGCGTCCTCAAGTTGTAAAGGTTTGTTAAGCACCCGGAAGCTTGACACGTTAGTGGAAAATCTCGAGAGAGTCTCTCGGGGACATGGACTAGCCACACGTTGTGGTGAACCAGGATATATCTGTGTGTAAGTTATTATTTATCGCACTTATTTACTTCCTGCAAATTTTAATTTCCGCAAGTTTACGCTAAATTTTATTATAACGCTATTCACCCCCCCTCTAGCGTTAAGCGTATTATCTAACAAGCTCTAAGGTCATCTCTCTCAGTTTCCAATTTAGCAACACGAGCATATATCCTAGAAATTTCAACATCCTTAGTTTCCACATTCTTGAACCAAAGCTCTGACCTTGCTATTCACTGAGTCTTTAGAGAAAAACTAGGTTCAATTGGGGTGGCATTTACTGGATAGTCACAAGCCATAAGAGTCTTGACACCAACGTGTTCCTTGCTTGATGCCATCTCTCATTTCTTTAAAGGCACATTCAGCCTTTCTAGAACAGTAGTCAATAGGAACCCATATGGAGTGGCATGAGCTTTGGAGCCATTAATGACGGTATCCAGCAGTTTGACAATGAACGTAGGCCAATTTATCTGTATTCCTCTCACAAGGAACTCCATAAGAACTAGGTCTATATAGTTAGAAGTGTGCCTCCTTTCCTGTCTGGCAGCAGAAACTTGTTAACAAACTCAAACAGGACCTTGTGCTCAGCCCTCATCTCACTTTTCTGCACAAATCTGACTTCAGGTACATCTTCAGCACTTACAATATCACAAAAATTTCTGGTGATTTGGAGAGCAGTAGGGAGAGAATCTAGACAAGTCCACCTTTTCCTAGTATAATCATCATATCCCACATTGGGTATATCCAGAATCTCACCCAATTTGGGTGCATCAAACTTCACCTTTACTCCTTTCACCATGCTGGTGAAAACCCCATTCTTCACTGTAGCATTGTCCATAAACTCAACCAACTCCTTCCTGGCAGCTTTCCATCCATTTCAAGGACCGTGTCCTTCCACCCTTGTGCAGTTAGGGCATCCACCAGTCTTCTCATTCCTGGCTCATCCAGGTCTTTCAAGAATCTTTCTTTCAAAATCTTTCTTCTGCCAAAAATGGTAAGCCTATCTTGCTCCTTTTCAGATTCCTCTTCTTCTTCTCCACTCCAGTCTTTTTCTTCTTCAGTAATCTTTGGATGCTTTCTTTTTATTGTAGATTTAGTTCTTTTGGCTAAAGAGGGTTAAGCAGATACATGCTCAGAGAAAGACTTCTTGGAAGAAGTCCTGGAACCTTTTGATTTGGATGTTGGAACCTTCACAGTTGTTCCTCTTTCCTGATGGACCGGTTTCATCTCCCCCTTTTCTTCTTCTGTAGCCTCAGAACTTTCCACAACCTTTGCTTTTCCCTTCTCCTTCTTCTTTTTCCCGCTTTCTTCCAGAGCTTTTTGTAACTCTGCTTTACTTTGTTTGACCATGCTTCTAGTAGCTCTTCCCTTTGGTACTAAGGGGACAATAGGGTTTGGAGATGACACTTTACTTTTCTTTGTTGACTTGGAAGCAGTTGGAGTCATTTGTGAGGAAGCTTTGCGCTTCTTTGGATCATAACTAGCTCCAACCTTTTTCAGAATGTCAGCTAGATTTTCTTCAATAGATGAACTAAGTTCATCTTGTTGTTTGCTTAGATGAACAAGCACTTCAGTAGCCTCCCTAGAGCCACTTTCCCCTGACTTGTTGTCACTCTCTTCAACACCTCCACAGTTACCAAGGACTTTTTCTTTCGTTTTACCTCTCATCCTACTTGACTCAGCCCCCTTTACATCTTTCACAGAACCAACCAAAACAAACCTATTATCTACATTTTCAACCACATCAGAGAATACCAAACAAGTGTTTACCTCATGGGGTGTTTCTTGATTTTTGTTAGTGTCAGAAGACCCATGTTCTTCACATTCGCTGGCAGAAATAAAATCTTTAGACTAAGAGCTGAAGCCAGATTCTTGAACATTACTTTCCTTCTTCTGGCTAGCTCTTAATTTCTCATTTATATCTTTTCTTAGATATCAGAAGCCAAAGTGTTACTAGCCTACATTTTCTATCTATGAAATCTAGGTTTTGGGGAAATACTAGGAGGAGTAGATGAAGATGTATTAGAATGGGATACTGGTGGGGGAGTTCCTGGATTGTCTTGGAGGTTAGTCATGGTGAATTATTTCTGGAGAGGATTCGGGAATTTTGGAGAGAAAAGAGATGATCAGAAGTGGATAGGAGATTTTACGGTTATAAAATAATGAAGAAGGGTGTGGTGAGCATTTAGAGGTGATTAGAATTAATTGAGGTAACAACAACTTTTTTAGGAGTCAATCAGGAGTCTAATCAAAGCAAAATTCTGGTCTCTTTAGTGATTATTTGGCATCACTAGATTTTAGGCAAAATTCCCATTTTTAGAGTTTTAGGAGAACAGAACTGGTTCATTGCTCAACAGATTAAATTTTTGGGAGTTTGATGAAAGTAGGACTTCTGCTCATGATTGAAAAATTAATCTTTCTAATTGTGAAAAGTATAGAAAATATACCTAAACTTTCGCAGGAGCATATACTGATGAATTAGGTTCTTCAAGTAGAACTCTCTTGAACATGCCTCAAATGTCATAATAGAAAAAACTTTGTAATAGATCATTGGGTCATATATACACATGTCACAAGAGTATACGGATTAAAGTTTGAAACTGAGTAAGAATTGATCTACACATTAATACAAAGTTAGAACTCCTAACCAAAAACAAATTTCATTTTTTTTCATTGTGCATTTTCAACTGGACCTTTTAGGTGATCTTAATCATCCCTAATTCCAACATGTTCCTCTCAAAGTTTTCTCTACTTAGTGCTTTAGTGAAGATGCCATCTATTTGTTTATCAGTAGGACACAATTCTATTGAAATCAATGCTTTCTCATAGTTATCTCTTAAGAAGGTGGTGTCTAATATCTATGTGCTTGGTCTTTTTATGATGAACATGGTTCTTTGTCATACTTATAGCACTAGTGTTATCACAGAATATTGGAATACATCCCACTTCAATTCAAAAATCTACCAGTTTTTGTTCAATCCATAGTAATTGATCACAACAAGAAGCAACAACAACATACTCAGCTTTAGCAGTAGATAAAGCTACCGAATTTTGCTTTTTTGATAGCCCATGACACAAGACAAGAACCAAGGAAGTGTACCATACCCGAGGTGCTCTTCCTATCCACTAGGAAACCTGCATAATCATCATCAACATATCCTACTAGATTGAAGTTACTACCTTTGGGATACTAAAGACACATATCACTAGTGCCTTTCAGATATCTTAGTATCCTTTTGACAATAGTCCAGTGAGACTCTTTTGGATTTGCCTGAAAACGAGCACACGGTCCTACACTGAAAACAATGTCAGGTCTGCTAGCAGTAAGATATAAAAGTGAACCAATCATACTCATATACAACTTTTGATCAACTGATGAACCATGTTCATCAACATCTAATTTAGTGGCAGTTGCAATAGGTGTGTCTATTTCTTTAAAATCCTCCATTTTAAACTTTTTGATGAATTCTTTTGTATACTTCTGCTGATGGATCATAGTTCTATTTGGACTTTGTTTGATCTGCAAGCCTAAGAATAAGTTAAGCTCACCCATCATACTCATTCAAACTCACTCCTCATTAGTTTTGCAAAGTCCTTACTTAACTTATCAGTAGTGGCCCCAAATATTATGTCATCAACATATATTTGCACAACAAGAATGTCTTTACCTTTTTCCCTTAAGAAAAACGTGCTATCAATTTTACCTCTTTTGTAACCATGTTCCAGTAGGAATTTAGATAGTCAATCATACCAAGCTCTTGGGGCTTGCCTTAGCCCATATAGAGCCTTGTCTAACTTGTAGACATGCTCAGGACATTGGGGGTTGTTTCACAAACACTTCTTCCTTTAGGTAGCCATTCAAGAAGGCACTTTTAACATCCATCTAATAGAGAGTGAATTCCATGTGTGTTGCAAAGGCTATGAGGAGTCTGATTGCCTCTAGTCTTGCAACTGAAGAAAATGCCTCAGCATAGTCAATGCCCTCCTATTGGTTGTAGCCTTGAACCACCAGCCTTGCCTTATTTCTTGTAACTGTTCCATCTTCACCAAGTTTGTTCCCGAAGATCCATTTTGTGCCAATGACTGATCTATCCTTGGGTCTTGGAAATAGATGCCAAACTTTACTTCTTTCAAATTGGTTGACTTCATCCTGCATTGCATTCACCCAATCTGCATCCTACAAAGCTTCAACAACATTTTTAGATTCAATAAGAGATAGTAAAGCATCAAAAGCACACAGATTCTTCAATTGTGATCTAGTTTTGACTCCAGATGTTGGATCAGTGATAATGTTCTCAACGGGATGAGAACTTTGATACTTGTGAGGTTTCACAACCAACTAGTTTCTGCTAGATATTTCTCCCATGTTTTATTGCTGAGGAACTAGTTCATGAACAAGTTCCTTTTGGAGGTTTGATTCAATTTCTCCTTGATTAGTTCCCCCTGACAGGTTGCCCTTACTAAAAGGACCCATTCTATTACCTGTTCCTTCTTTTGATGCAACTTTGTCTTGTGCTGGGGATTCAGTCAATTCCTTTGCCAGTCCAATAGCTTCATCTTCATATTCCTGTCTCTCAAAAAGAATGTTAGTTTCATCAAATACAACATGTGCACTTTCTTCTACACACAGAGTTCTTTTATTAAAGACTTTATATGCATTGCTATGTGAAGAATATCCCAAGAATACTCCCTCATCACTTCTGGGATCAAACTTACATAGGGAGTCCTTTCCATTATTGTGCACATAGCACTTGCAACCAAATGCCCTAAGATAGGATATTTTTGGTTTTCTCCCTTTAAGTAACTCATAGGGAGTTTTCTCTATCAAAGGTCTAGTCATGCATCTATTGAGTATGCAACATGCCGCGTTTGCAGCCTCTGCTCAGAAGTTGTAGTGCAATTTACTAGAAAGCAGCATGGTTCTAGCCATGTACTCAATAGTTCTATTCTTCCTTTCAACTACTCCGTTTTGTTGAGGAGTCCTAGGGGCAGAGAAATTATGATCTATACCATTTTAATCACAAAATTCAGCAAACTTGGAATTTTCAAATTCAGTTCCATGGTCATGTTTGAAACACGTTCTCAAGGCATTATACTAAACATGTGTTCATATTTGTAGGTTTTGATGAATGACAAACTATGCGCAAATTGACATATGACGAGGTCCAAGCACAAGCGCGAAATTGATATATAACAAGATTCAAGCACAAGACAAAGATCGAGATTAAGTTTTATATGAGTCGGTATTTAATTGTGATCTTGATCCGACAACTTAAACTCAAGACTTGGCTTCTCTCGTAAAAATACTTTTAACAAATCATGCATATTTAATTTAGAGCAAAATGATTTTAAATAATGCATATTTACTTTTGTCAAAATGATTTTTAAACACGCCTCTAAAATCTGGACTAAGATAATTGATTATGTACTTATGATAATCGATTATGTTTAAGTCAGCTGCTTGACAATCGATTGTGAACTAATGACAATCGATTGTGTTAAGGCAGTGAGCATCAGATTTTTCAAATCTGCATGACAATCGATTGTGAACCTTATGACAATCGATTGTGATGAGGCAGTGTCCATCAAAGTTTTTCAAAGCTCAAAATAATCGATTGTGAAGCTAATGACAATCGATTATGAAGAGACAGTGTCCATCAGATTTTTCAAAGTCACAAAATAATCGATTGTGAACTTATGACAATCGATTGTGTTGAGGCAGTGACTTCCAGACTTTTTCAAAGTTATCAAATAATCGATTGTGAACTTATTACAATCGATTGTCAAGAGGCAGTGTCTAAATTGATTTTTCAAGACTGATATATAATCGATTGTTAACTTAGTATAATCGATTGTATAACTGACCGTTGCCAAAATATTTTCAAATACCGTCAGGTAATCGATTATTGATTTCCTATAATCGATTGTTTTAATTAAAATCTGGAAAGAATTTTTTGAACGTTGCTGAGTAATCGATTGTAGATTGTTGACAATTGATTGTTTTACGTAAAATCTGGAAAGGATTTTTTCAACGTTGCCAGTAATCGAATATTGATCTTATATAATCGATTGTTATGCGTAAAATCTGGGATTGATTTTTGGAAGAACTGGCAAACAATCGATTGTGGTAACTTGACAATCGATTGTCACTGAGTAATTTCAGCAACTCTTAATTGGCAATTAGGCAACAGTAATACAAGGCTTTTCAACTACAAATACAGCTTCAATTCAGTCTTTTAAGTACAACAACATACAAGAATTGATTATACAATTGCTAAAGCTTGCATACTTTATTGCTTATCATTTTATATTCATTACATAAGTTTTTGAGAGCCAAATTCTTGTCGAAAGTTGTTGTGATCTTGAGCGTATTCTTTTATTCATATCTACTCATTAAGGAGTGTCTTGTTTGAGTACTTAGTATTTTGTACACTTGAAGAGAATTGTTATTCTCTTGTTGTAAGAAGAAACTTGTGTTTCCTTGGTTGAAGTCTTGGAGTGTTGTATCTCCGAGCAAAGGTGTTGAGGCTTGTGTCCTCAAGTTGTAAAGGTTTGTTAAGCACCCGTAAGCTTGACAAGTTAGTGGAAATCTCGAGAGAGTCTCTCGGGTACTGGACTAGCCACGGGTTGTGGTGAACCAGGATACATCGGTGCGTTCTTTCTTATTTATCGCACTTATTTATTTCCTACAACTTTTAAATTCCACAAGTTTACGCTAATTTTTATTATAACACTATTCACCCCCCCCCCCTCTAGCGTTAAGCGTATTATCTAACAATTTGTATCAGAGCCCAACTCTCTGAAGACTTAACAGTTTGAGAGAAACATCCATGGCTTCTACTCGTGACTCTTTTGTAGGAATAGATGAAGGACAATGCTCCACCCGACCACCACTATTCAACGGTACAAACTATACATACTGGAATGAGAGGATGAAAATCTTCGTTCAATCAAATAGCTTTCATCTTTGGAAGGTGATAATGAAGGGAAATCAAATTCCAACCAAAAAGGTTGATAACGAATGGGTTCCCAAGTCCGAAGAAGAATATGACGCAGATGATATCCGAAAGGTGCAAAATAATGCTAAAGCAATTAATTTATTATATTGTGTTGTAAATGCTGATGATTACAGGAAAATATCTTGTTGCACAACGGCGAAAGAAATGTGGGACAAGCTGGAAATTACGTCCGAAGGTACGGACCAGGTAAGGGAAGCTAAAATTGATTTCCTAACCCATGCATATGAATTGTTTCACATGAAGGAAGGTGAAAAGGTCGATGAGATGTTCGAACGATTTTCAATAATCGTAAATGACTTACATGCTCTCAAGAAGACATTCACAGATAGGGAACTTGTCCGAAAAATTCTTCGAAGTCTCACTCCGGCATGGCGATCCAAGGCCGACACGATTCAAGAGTCCATCGGCGTTTCAAATGTCACCATCGACGAATTAAGAGGTAATCTTAAGACTTATGAATCTACTATACTTAACCCTCTTGTTGATGATCAAAGGAGGCAAAGAATTGCTCTTAAGGCAAGCACAAGCCAACCTCAAAACGATGAGGACGGAGACAACGAGTTTGGACTCGTTATCAAAAGATTTCAAAAGTTCATGCGAAAAGAGTATGAACGAAAGGGCAAAAAGCAAGGAGAACAAATAAAGTGCTATGAATGCGGAGAAACCGGGCACATCAAATCAAATTGCCCAAATATCAAAAAGGAGAAGAAATCTTTCAAGAAGCAACGTGCATATATATCTTGGGGAGGCGACTCCGGAGATGAGTCAAGCGAAGGAGAAGAAGACGAAGCCGCAAACCTTTGTCTTATGGCGCAAGAAGACAAACAAGATGAGGTATGTCAAATCTCTTCTAAAAATTTCTTTTCCCTTGAAGAAATGCAAAATGCTTTTGATGAGTTATATAGTGAATTTATTAAAGCTTCAAAAACTGTTAAAAGCATAAAAGAAAATGCTTCTTTAAAAGAAAAAGATTTTCAAAAACAACTTTCTTTGAAAGAAAAGGATTTGGAAAAACTAATCTTAGAAAATGAGACGTTGAAAGAGGAAAACAAGTTTTTCGGAAAAAGAAGCGCCGACAAGCCCGAAAGTTCTATTAAACTACTTCTTGCATGCATCTCAAAAATGAAGTAGAAAGGCTTAAAGGCACCTTAGATAAGTTTAATTCTTCTCACAAAAATTTGAATGAGGTTCTTGTTAATTTGAAGTCAACCAAGCATGCCATAGGTTTTAAGAATGAGCCTAAAGAAAAGGTTGAAGCCAAACCCCAACAACCTAAGGCTCAACCTAGGATTAATAAAACAAATGCTTATCCTAGAAATAACAACTCTAGAACCAATATGCATGCTAGACCAAATGTTGAACACTTTAGGAGACCTAGAAATGACCTACCACCTAGAAATAACTACTCTAGAAATGATGCATATTCTAGGCCAAACACTAGAAGGAATTTTGAACCTTTTAGAACACCTAGAAATGACTTCCAACCTAGAAATAATTATTCTAGAAATGCTGTACATCCTAGAACAAATAGTAGGAGAAATGATGTTCATGAAATGCGCAATAGTTATAGTGTCGAAAATAGAGTAAACAATTTTCGTCCGTCCAATTACTATGAACCTAGAAGGATGCATAATCCTAACGTGACTTGTCATTATTGTAGACGAATTGGTCATATTGCTCCTGCTTGCTTTACACGACATAGACATAACACTCAAACGCATCATTATGATATGCCTAACCCCCAAGGACCCAAAATGGCATGGGTACCTAAAACTCATTAATTTGTTTTGTAGGTATGTTTGAAGGGATCAAGTGTACTATGGTACCTTGATAGTGGATTCTCCAAGCACATGACGGGAGACGAATCCAAATTCCTTCAACTAGAACACAAGGAAGGGGGAAGTGTTATTTTTGGTGATAACAACAAAGGAAAGATTATCGGCATCGGATCGGTCGGTAAGGATGAAATTTCTTCCATTAAGCATATATTACTTGTTAAAGGTTTAAAGCATAATCTCTTGAGCATAAGTCAATTATGTGACAAGGGAAATCTTGCCTTATTTGATTTGGATGAATGCTTAGTGTTTAGACGTAGTGATTTTAAAATTATCCTTCGTGGTTTTAGAATGGATAATATTTATATGGTTGATCTTGCTAATTCCTCACCCGAATATGTTGATTGTCTTATGAGCAAAGAGGATGATACTTGGTTATGGCATCGTAGAGTAGCACATATCAACATGCATCTTTTGAACAAATTGATTTCACAAAACTTAGTTATTGGTCTTCCCAACTTGAAATTTGAAAATGACTCTATTTGTGATTCTTGTCAAAAAGGGAAACAAACAAAAGCATCTTTCAAATCTAAAAACATTGTTTCAACTACTAGACCATTGCAATTGCTTCACATGGATTTATTTGGACCATCTCGCATTGAAAGTCTTGGTAGAAATCGTTATGCCTTTGTTGTTGTTGATGATTATTCCAGATTTACTTGGACTTTATTTCTTGCCCATAAAAGTGATGCGTTTCAGAATCTTAAATATTTCCTTAAACGTATTCAAAACGAAAAGGAAACAACCGTCACTTCAATTAGAAGTGATCATGGGGTAGAGTTTGATCACAATCTCTTTGCGGACTTTTGTGACGAACTCGGTATCGAGCATACCTTTTCCGCTCCACGAACACCACAACAAAATGGGGTGGTGGAAAGGAAAAATAAGTGTATCGAAGAGATGGCTAGAACCATGCTCGAAGAGGCTAAGATTCCCAAACATTTTTGGGCGGATGCCGTGAGTACCGCATGCTACATTTTAAATAGAGTAGTAATTCGGCCGATACTCATGAAAACCCCCTATGAACTTTATACGAGTAGAAAACCAAATATTTTCCATTTTAGAGTTTTTGGTTGCAAATGTTTTGTTCATAACAATGGCAAGGACCAATTGGGTAAATTTGATGCTAAGTCGGATGAAGGTATTTTCATTGGATATTCCTCACGTAGTAAAGCATATAGGGTCTTTAATAAAAGAACCCAAATTGTGGAGGAATCCCCTCATGTTGTATTTCCCGAAAATAATGCTCGCTTGGCGAGAAAGGATTCCAGTTTTGATCTTGCAGGTATCTTAGATAGCTTGAAAGACAAAATACAAGAGGAACCACCCAAGGAAAATAAAGATGAAACTGAGGAACAACCAACGGAAGAAGCGCCACAATTGGAAAAAGAAATGAATATGCCTAACGAGTGGAGGACAATCAAAGATCACCCTCTCGAACAGGTAATTGGCAACGTCGGAGGAAAGGTAAGTACCCGAAACTCTCTTAAGAACACTTTAGGACACACTTCTTAAGAGATCACGTTCTCATTGCATTTTTTCGTTACAAATTACTAACTTGAGCGTCGGAGACGTCTAATTCTCTTTTGCAGGTATCGCCCTAAAGGCAGGGGGAATAATAAAGAAATGGCATAGAATAATCGATTGTTACAGCAAATAATCAATTATTTTACTGTGCGGACAATCGATTAGCAAGTATCACTAATCGATCATTTATATTTGATGCCTATTATGCATTTGTGTTTAATAATCGATTTTTTAACTGTATAATCGATTACCGTCTCAGCCATTCAGTACTGCTTTTCTAAAACAATCGATTGTTTCATTAATATAATCGATTATTTTCCGAGTCTGAAAATCACCGTGCTCACTGTATCACAACAATCGATTATTTTTTTTGTCAGAAATTCAAATATTTGTTACCGTTTGGGCCCTGCAATCGATTTTGTGTCAGTTTCGAGTTCAAGTCAAAATCTGCTCAAACAATCGATTATTTCGTGTCAACAATCGATTGTCTAACGGTCAGTGCAATTTATTTTTACCGTTTCTGACTGTTTTGGCTCATAAATTTCTGCAGATTTTCATCATAAATGAAATGTCATTCTTCCCATTATAAATAGGCATCATAAGTCTTCAAATTTTATTCACTCTAGCATCAATCTTTGCTCCCAAACCTTCAAAAATCTCCCAAGCTTCTTACAAGTTCATTACTACTTTTTGAAAATGTCGGGCAGACACTCTAAACTTCCCGTTCAGGTAGACAAGGTGCATCTTCTTCTGCTCCTCCACCTCCAACTTTCCCTTATCAAGATGGGTCTATTTTACAATTCAATACTGAAACCGAGCTTACTAGATTTTTGACAAAATTCGAAAAGCGTGACATTCTTCCTCCTCGCTTTTCAACAAGCAAGTATCTTGAATCATATGCCCCTGCTGCAAACATGCTCAAGGAATGTCAACTTCTTGACTTCTTATATCTTACCTATCCTTATATTAATCCTCCATTAATTCAAGCATTTTACTTAAACCTTCATGAGGATGACGATGGTGAGCTTGTGTCAAATATTAATGGTGTTCAAATTCTTTTGTCCAATGAAAATTTGCATTCCATTGCCCATCTTCCTCGACGTGGCGAAAACATTTCTCGCTACATTAGAGAGGTTGGCGCCTTATTTGATGAGAAAACTCTCCTAAACCAAATAGGTCTTACATCTTATGATCCTAATCTATCTACTCGGCGCCCTACTATCACGGGAATGCTCCCCGAGTATCGTTTGATTTTCTATTTCATCACCCGAGTCCTCAAGCCTCGGAAGCATAATCATACCACTCTTTCCCAAGAGGACGCTAAGCTCATGCATGCCATTACAACCGGAGCTCACATCAATTGGTGTAAGTTCGTCAAAATTCACATGCGTGATGCCATCGGAGATGATAGACCTCTTCCATATGCCCTCCTTATTATGAATTTTCTTGAAGCTTCCGGATTCAACACTTCCATCGGTCCTCTCAAAAAGATCACCAAGAAGTGGGAAATTTCAGAATCCTCCTTTCCCCATGAAGGCGATCATGTAGCTCCTGCTCCTCCTCCAACTCGTCGATCGCGTCAGCCTCAAGAACCTTCTCTTCAATCCATTTCCGACCAAATTGCTTCATTGACCACCTCTGTCGGTCAATTGACACATGAGATCCATGGATATTTTGACCATGTTCATTATCCATATGCCGGTCTTGTTCCCTATGAAGCAGTGCCGGATGATGAGGCGGGAAATGATGATGAATAATTTCTTTATTTGTTTTTCTATTTTATTGTTCTGTGTTTTATTGTTACCGTTATGTAACCGTTTTTCTAATAAATAAACAAGTTTTTTTATTAATCTATATTATTATTTTTGCTAATGGCAAAAGGGGGAAGATAACGAATATGCACTCTCAATATTTATTAGCTTAAATTGAGGGGGAATTTATATATTGAGGGGGAACTAATTGCATACTTGTTGCATATCTTTACTTGTCTTGAATCATCATTATGAATTGCCTAATATGCATATCCCGCTTAAAGTTTGCCATTATCAAAAAGGGGGAAATTGTTGGAAACACGTTCTCAAGGCATTACTCTAAACGTGTGTTCATATTTGTAGGTTTTGATGAATGACAAACTATGCGCAAATTGACATATGACGAGGTCCAAGCACAAGCGCGAAATTGATATATAACAAGATTCAAGCACAAGACAAAGATCGAGATTAAGTTTTATATGAGTCGGTATTTAATTGTGATCTTGATCCGACAACTTAAACTCAAGACTTGGCTTCTCTCATAAAAATACTTTTAACAAATCATGCATATTTAACTTAGAGCAAAATGATTTTAAATAATGCATATTTACTTTATCAAAATGATTTTTAAACACGCCTCTAAAATTTGGACTAAGATAATCGATTATTTACTTATGATAATCGATTATGTTTAAGTCAGCTGCTTGACAATCGATTGTGAACTAATGACAATCGATTGTGTTAAGGCAGTGAGCATCAGATTTTTCAAATCTGCATGACAATCGATTGTGAACCTTATGACAATCGATTGTGATGAGGCAGTGTCCATCAAAGTTTTCAAAGCTCAAAATAATCGATTGTGAAGCTAATGACAATCGATTGTGAAGAGACAGTGTCCATCAGATTTTTCAAAGTCACAAAATAATCGATTGTGAACTTATGACAATCGATTGTGTTGAGGCAGTGACTTCCAGACTTTTTCAAAGTTATCAAATAATCGATTGTGAACTTATGACAATCGATTGTCAAGAGGCAGTGTCTAATTTGATTTTTCAAGACTGATATATAATCGATTGTTAACTTAGTATAATCGATTGTATAACTGACCGTTGCCAAAATATTTTCAAATACCGTCAGGTAATCAATTATTTATTTCCTATAATCGATTGTTTTAATTAAAATCTGGAAAGGATTTTTTGAACGTTGTTGAGTAATCGATTGTAGATTGTTGACAATCGATTGTTTTACGTAAAATCTGGAAAGGATTTTTTGAACGTTGCCAGTAATCGATTATTGATCTTATATAATCGATTGTTATGCGTAAAATCTGGGATTGATTTTTGGAAGAACTGGCAAACAATCGATTGTGGTAACTTGACAATCGATTGTCACTGAGTAATTTCAGCAACTCTTAATTGGCAATTAGGCAATGGTAATACAAGGTTTTTCAACTATAAATACAGCTTCAATTCAGTCTTTTAAGTACAACAACATACAAGAACTGATTATACAATTGCTAAAGCTTGCATACTTTATTGCTTATCATTTTATATTCATTACATAAGTTTTTGAGAGCCAAATTCTTGTCGAAAGTGTTTGTGATCTTGAGCGTATTCTTTTACTCATATCTACTCATTAAGGAGTGTCTTGTTTGAGTACTTAGTGTTTTGTACACTTGAAAAGAATTGTTATTCTCTTGTTGTAAGAAGGAACTTGTGTTTCCTTGGTTGAAGTTTTGGAGTGTTGTATCTCCGAGCAAAGGTGTTGAGGCTTGTGTCCTCAAGTTGTAAATGTTTGTTAAGCACCCGTAAGCTTGACAAGTTAGTGGAAATCTCGAGAGAGTCTCTCGGGGACTGGACTAGCCACGGGTTGTGGTGAACCAGGATACATCGGTGCGTTCTTTCTTATTTATCGCACTTATTTATTTCCTGCAATTTTTAAATTCCGCAAGTTTACGCTAATTTTATTATAACGCTGTTCACCCCCCTCTCTAGCGTTAAGCGTATTATCTAACAGGTCAGACCTCATAAATACTAGTTGATTTCCTAATTGTTTATGAGTTTTTCTAACAAATGTAGTAAACATGTCAAATGCTTTATATTTGGAAGTTAGAAATAGAACCCAGGTAAATCTAGAGTAATCATCAACAAGCACCACTACATACTTCTTTCCACCTCTACTTATGGTTCTCATTAAACCACACAGATCCATATGGATCAGTTCCAACGACTTAGTTGTACATACCATTTTCTTGCTTTTGAAGGATGATCTTACCTGCTTTCCCCTTACACATGCCTCATAAACTTTGTCTTCCTTAAACTTTATATTAGGTAATCCTATCACCAAGTCCTTAGAGACTAATTTGTTTAGTTGATTTAGACTTGCATGACCAAGTTGTTTATGCCGTAGGAGGGGATCATTATCCACCAGACTTAGACAAGTTAGTCCATTTTCTAAGAGAGTTGACAAATCTACAATGTAAATATTGTTAACTCCCTTTCCCTGCAAAACAATCTTCTCAGTGGTAAGGTTAACCACAAAGCATTTCGAGGAAGTAAAAGCCACAAGGTTTCCGCTGTTACACAGTTGTGACATACTTATTAGGCTATATTTCAAGCCATCTATTAAGTAGACATTCTCAATGGAGTGAGAGTCTGTCTTACCTACCTTTCCAACCCTAACAATCTCACCATTCTTCCCATTGCCAAAGGAGTTATTGCCTCATTTTAAGTCCTCAAGTGAAAGGAACTGGTTCTTGCTCCAAGTCATATGTTTTGAGCAGCCTTTATCCATATACCATATTTGGCTACTTCCTTTCACTTGGACCTGCAAAAAGAATTCAGTGGTTAGTCTTAGGAACCCAAACAAGTTTGGGTCCCTTTCTATAGGAAAAAGGATGAATCAGACTCCTTCTTGCTAACCGAGGCACCTTACTTTTATCTTGAACAAAGGCTTTGTTCTTTCGACCGGCCTTTATTTTTGCATTACACTCACTCTTGTAATGGCAGTCTTGCCACAATGTGTGGAGATTTTATTTTCGGGAAATGTGAGGTACTTGCTCTAGGGTCCCACTTTGGTGCTTGAGTCCCATAGCCAAGTCCTCTTTTGTTGCTACTATGATGCTCTTGTAGCCAAGAGAGTGCATCATAAGCCTTGTTCCACTTACAAGTTCTGTCTAGTTCATGTTTCACCTTTCCTAGATCTTCCTTTAGGACTTAGATGAATTCATCTTTCTTATACAGTTCATCTTTTATTTTCCCCAAATTTTATTCTAGAGTGAGATATGTGTGATCAACTTTCTTATATCCTGTTTCTAGTTTCAGTTTTAAGTTTTCAGGCCTAAGTTCCAGGACATTGTTATCAAGTTCAAGAACCTGGTTCTTCACCTCAGCATTTGTGTTATCACTCTCATCAGCCCTAGACTCTAGACTCTTGCATTTTTCTTTTAAGACCACGCATTCCCTAGATAGAAATTCCTTCTCATTGTTACTTATCTCAGACTTATCAATGAAGTCTAGTAATAGCTCAGCCAACCTTTCTTTAGACAAAAATTTAATCTTGTCTTTAGATGAAGAATACTTACCTCTTGTTCATCATCTGGTTCTCCAATGGCCATCAGTGCTTGTCTTCTTTAGCTTCATCTTATGAGTCTTCATCTGAGGTTTCTCCCCAAGAAAAAACCAAAGCATTGGTTGAACCTTTTTTCCTTTTTGGTTGAACCTATTCCTTCTTTCTGTTCTTTTGTTCAGCCTTCTCTTTCTTCCACTCAATTTCCCATTGAGGGCAGTTCTTGATCATGTGATCAGTCTGTAATGACCTGACCTGTTGTTTTGAGCTCTAGCACGTCGTTCAACAGTCTAAGGCCATGAACAACTTCATTTTAGGTATTATGACTTGTACGCGTGGTCAGAATTAAGTTTCGGGAAGTTCAGAGTTGATTTAGAAAGAGAATTCTCATTTAGGAAGCTTAAAGTTGAAAGAATTAACTAGTACTGGAATTTTGAGTAAACGACCTCGGAATCGAGATTTGAAGGTTCCAGTAGGTTTGTATGATAATTTCGGACTTGGGTGTATGCCCAGATTGGGTTTTGGACGATCCAGGAGTGTTTTGGCGTCTATTGTGGAAAGTAGCAATTTGAAAGAAATTTCATAAGTTTGGTTTGAAGTTCATTTCAGTGATATCGATGTTCGTTTAGGATTCCAAGTCTGGGAGAAGCTCCGTATTGTGATTCTGGAGTTGAGAGCGTGATCGGAAGTGAATTCGGAGGTCTGTAAGTAATTTTGGAGCCATTTGGCTAAAGATAGAAATTTGAAGGTTTTTGAGAAGTTTGACTGGAAGTGGACTATTTGACATCGGGGTCGGAATCTAATTCCGAAATTAGGAGTAGGTTTGTAATGTCGAATATGACTTATGTGCAAAATTTGAGGTCAATCAGACGTGATTTGATAGGTTTAAGTGTCGAAAGTAAAACTTGGAAATTTCAAAGTTCATTAAGCTTGGATTAAGGGTTGATTAATCATTTTAGCGTTGTTTGGTGTGATTTGAGGCTTCGAGCGAGTCCGCGTTATGTTTTTGGGCTTGTGCAGGTGTTTGGTTTGAAGCCCCGAGGGCTCGGGTGAGATTCGAGATAGCTTTGGAGTGATTTGCTAAGAAATAGGATTGCTGGTGCTGGTATGATCACATTTGTGATTCTGTCGCAAATGCGACCTTGCATTTGCGAGGTCCCATTCGCATTTGTGAGCCTAGGTGCTAGGCGAAAAGTTCGCAGTTGCGAAATGGGGGATGGGAATTGCGAGGCAGTGATCTTCACAAATGCGAAGATTTTGTCATTAATGCGAGAAGGGAATGGGCAGGCTCGGCTTCGCATTTGCAAAGCTTTTGTCGCAAATGCGACATCGCAATTGCGAGCCTAGAGTCGCAAATGCGAATTCTGCGTCTCTAGCTGTGGCTCTTTATTCGAAACTTCGCCAATTTCCCTCATTTCCCACTTGGCCTTAGGCGGTTTTTGAGAGCATTTGAGGAGGGATTCTGTCATCATCAAAGAGGTAAGTAATTTCTATGCATCTTAAGTTAAATATATAGATTATGGGTGGATTAATATGTAAAAATTAAGGAAAATCAAGGGGTTTAGATGAAAGCCTAGACATTTGAGATTTTTGGATTTTGACAACTATTTTGGGCATGGAATTGAGAAAAATTATATATTTGAGTTCGTACGGTTATGGGTGAACTTTATCTTCCAAACAATTCGGATTCCGGGTACGTGGGCTCGAGGGCATTTTCGTCAACGTTTCGTTCGGGGTTAGGAATTTGTTATAAATTGGACTATAATGAGTAATTGAACATATATTAATGGGTTTATATAATTATTAGCTAGTTTTGAAGCATTTTTGCATCGATTTGAGTCTTCGAAAGGGCGTGGAATACCGGCTATAGAACTTCAGAGTGAGGCGAGTCTCTTTTCTAACCTTGTAAGAGAGAATTGTCCCCATAGATGAAATAATCGATTATGTGCTCCTTATTGTGGGGGATACGTACGCATGAGGTGACAAGAGTCCGTGCGTAGCTACAATTATGCCATTTTCCGGGTAGTTAGGATCCAAAAACATGCTATACTTGGATTAATTGTAAACTTACTGACAACCTGACTTGCTTGAATCGCATTAAATCAGTAAATGAATTTCTAACAGGATTTAAACTTCACTTTCTTAAATTATTAAATGAGAGTTAGCTTTCTTCGGAAAACATTTCCATGATGACTTCTTGATTGACTGCCTCTGTGTGTTTATTTCCTATTAGAGTGAGCCGAACGCCTCGGTAGATTAAATGGAAGCGGGCCGAACGCTTGGAAGATTAAATAGATGCATCTATGGTTCGCGCCGTTCGACACTCGGCAATACACAGTTTATTTTTTCTGTTGGAATGGGCCATCGACCTCAGCATGATTTGCGCATACTTGTATTGCTGCCTTGAACTTATTAAAGTTGTTATTTTCTCTTCATGCCTTGATAATATTTGGATACTAAAGAAAAGGAAATTTTGGAAATTTCCTATAAAAGAAATAATTGTTTACTTGTTTCCTTCTATTGGATTAAAACCATCTTTAAAAAAATCTACAATTTAATGTATTATTGACATTATTAGATCACTAGTAAGTGTCGAAGTCGACCATCTCGTCTCTACTTCTTAGAGATTAGACGGGATACTCATTGAGTACACATTGTTTTCGTACTCACACTACACTGTTGTGCATTTTTGTTGTACATGTATATGTAACTGTACTGGTCTACTAGCGTAGCAGCACGAATGATTCAGGGACTAGGTGAGTTACATTATTCAAGGTGGCCCGTAGCTAATATAGTCCCTTCCAGTATATTGTATTTACTTTCTGCCCACTGTATTCCGGACGGATGTTTTATTTTTATTTCCTTCTTAGTATACACTCGTGATACCAGGTTCTAGAATGGTTATATGATTGTTCAATATTAAGTTTGTTAAAGATTCCATGGTTATTTCTGTGAAGTTAATTATTTACTGCTTAATGTATAAAGGAAAATGACTTCAACAAATATTAAAATAAGAATTTAATTAAGTATTTCAGCTGGCTTGCCTGACAGCGGATTCCGGCACCACCATGACCCTTAGAGGATTTTGGGTCGTGACAACATGGTATCAGAGCTCTAGGTTCCTGTAGGTCTCACGAGTCATGAACAAGTCTAGTAGAGTCTCGCGGATCAGTACGAAGACGTCTGTACTTATCTTCGGGAGGCTACAAGGCTGTTAGGAGTACTTCCCTTCTTGATTCCTTATCGTGTGATTTGATTCCTGTGAGGCTTATGCCTTTGGTTTCTTCCTACTCAATCTTATGCGACGCGAACCGCTTGTTATAAATCGAGAATTAAAGAATTGTAATGGCACTACGAATGAGGTGTGGGCGTTTCCTCTTCGGGGTTATTTGAGCTGTTATAGTCGCCTTGTGGAAGGATACTCTGTTGTTTCGGCTCAGTAGCAGTACTCCTGAGAGCCTTGAGGCTAGACACAGGTTTCCATGATACTTATAAGCGATTATTCTACAGTATTGTTATTATGGTCGGATGTTTGCCTGTGTGTTGAGACAGTGAATGACTTTAAGAGAGGTTTTCTCAGTGCATGATCTAGAGATTTGGTGTTTTATTCCCGGCAGAGGAAAGGCAATCGAGCATAGAATGTTCAGGTTTGGGTTGATGAGGTATCAAGACTCGCTATTCGCTAGCATGGTGGATATTTTCTTCTATTATGAGGTGTCGTTGTCCCTATTAAATGTAATAAATTTGTCGGTGTTTTTATCTTCTGCAATTCACCTTCGGAGCAAAATATTGCATGTCAGTATTGAAGAAATGGCTGTTTGATGTCGCGAGGCAAGGTGGTTCAGGGTTGAATCAATATTTATAATATTGACAGCTCGAGAGAGATGATCTCCGGCAAAATTTAAAGTTAGTAGCGATTTTGGATTCAAGTGCTACGAAGATAGATTTTACTAAGGTAACATCTGAGTATCAAAGGATGAGGAAAGATGTCTGGAAAGTGTTAGACGGTGGCTAAAATTCCTAGAAGTCCAGGTTTATGAAGCAAATGTCAAGTAGTTGATTAAACAAGCGAGTTTGCCCAAAGAGTGGGAGAGTGGTGGATGTTGCATATGGGCTTGGTGATAGGATGATTACACACCTTAAGGAGAGTTTGGAATGATTTGGGATATTAGTGGCAAATGATTGAAGTCTACGGGTTTAATTGGAAGTATGGGCTAATATGTAGCAAAAAGATCAATTGTTCAAATGTGGTTAATGATTCAAAGTATAAAAGGGGGTTTTACAGAAAGAATTCGAGAATTTAGGCGGTTGATTGTGCAAGGTTATGTCAATAAGAGATAAGGAATCCCGATGAGTTCCAGAGTTGTGTAATAGTGGCTTCAAGCTAAGTGGGAGAGTCCCACCTCCTATGATTGGGTTGCATGTTTAACCACTTGCGAGGTTTTCTGGTTGTTAGCATATTTATGGGTTATTTCGGCTCGGGAAAAGAACATAGGTGGTAAATTGAGCAAATGAATTATTAAAGGCGGGGTATCGTTAGCCATATTGGCTATTGTTCAGACTTTGGGGAGGATTCAGGATTGTGCTCTGTAAAGATGCGGATTCCAAAGGAATGATTCTTCCAGATGCTTCACCAATGGGGTATTCATGTGCTAGAAGATTTATGGAATTGATTATATTCGGGGCCAAGTCAGAGCGGGTGGCTCTCAACAATGGTCCTAGTGAATTCAAAAGATAAAGTGTGATGCCTAATGATTTCGAGCCTATGGGTATGGTTAAGAATCAAGCTTGATAGCAGCCTATGAGAAGAGGCACAAAATGTTCTATGATGTTTTGACTTCCGATGTAGCAATTGGGAGGTACGAAATGGTTCGTGGGATTTGAGATAGCATGGTCTCGTGATTCAGGGTCACCTGGGAAGAGTGCGAATTGAGTGTGTTAAGTGTTGAATGGGGTTATCATTGTTTCTATGGCAATCAAGGACAAATTGGAAGAAGAGGGATTGGTTAGCCATAGTCAAATTGGTATGTTGCTGGTAATGATCTGTTCTTTCAGCGTGAACAAGTTAGGCAAGTGAATTGTGACAGTGCGTGCGAGGCTTGTCGGCCTCCATAGTTAGTGTTATTCAGAAAGTATTCTACCGTTGTGGCTTATTATGTGGAGGTGTATCCCGGAAGGGCTATGGTGGTTTAGACCACTACTTAGAGATTTGCATATTCTACGATCATGAGAATTCACTTGTGTGTTGCTATGTCCTCCTGAAGTCAGTTACGTGGAAAGTTTTATATTATGAAGTGTTAATGTAACAGTGGTTCTGAAGCTATGATGAAAAACGAGTTCTATCGTATATTGGCACGTTGGATGCAGTGAGTGGTATGGAATTTGAAGTGAGGATCAAGGTTGCAGTTTTGGTGCTGACAGGGATGTCACGAGCTCGGATGAGCATGAAAGGAGTTTCGATGTTTAATGTGAGTTGGTCTTGTTGTCAGGATCACATGAGATCGGTGTTTTGTGAGAAAGTATTTGCATCCTGGTTAAGGATTCTTGATCGCTTTTCAGGGATAGTGCGGCCGGTGGTTTGGATGTGCGAACCCGTTATTCATTTCGGAAGGTTGTGGGAGCGTGTCCCACAGGAAGGTTGTATAAGTGTGACATGTAGTCAGTTAACTGACTAAATATTTAAACCAAGTACGAGGATTGTAGTAATATCATTAATTTGAGAATTTATGCCTGGAAGGCACTCTGTTTATTGGGTTATGGACTGTGGAGGTTTGCGCCGATTATGAGGGTTGTTCTTATGTGTTATGAGAAAAGGGGAGTTATTATGTACCTTGAAAGGTTATTATCCTAGTTGGTGCAATCAAAAATCGGCTTGAGATCAGTGGATTGATTTAAATATGAACAGGGTCTTTATATCAGGCCAGATGTGTTCATCTTCAGCAATACACTCCTTATGGAAGGGAATCAGGGTGTTATTTCGTTGTCAGCTATTTCATGTAATGATGTATTACGTCGTGTGAGTTGTGAGATGGCTTGGTGAATTTCTTATGTGTTGAGGTTCCGCATAGAGATGAGGTTGTATGAGCAGGATGGCTCTTGAGATTTTTAGATCATATATCGCACTTCAATTGTGCTCGAGTTTGTGGATTACAACGTTATATGTCTCCCTATGGAATGGTATTATGCACTTGGCATGTTTATGAATGATATTCAGTATTTTGTTGTAATGAGCAATTTAGCTCGATATACATCTCCTTATGTGTGTTCCATGTGTGGATCGGGTAGCACGCGACCATAGGTATGATCGGGTAGCACGTTGCCATGGTTATGTTGTGTGGATCGGGTGGCACGCCGCCATGGCTATGACTGCTCGGATCGGGTTGCGCGCCACAACAATGTGATGTTCATTACAGTTCCCCATATCCGTTTATTGTGTTTTGTTTTCGATTTTTTGAAAGAAGCTCATATTAGCTGTGCGTCCACGTCACATGTATGATTTGCGAGCGGGGTAATTGAAATTCCTTTTTAGAGTTCATTTTCCTTTTTGTATCGCATTCTAATTGGTAGCCTATTGGCATATTATGTCATTATATGGGACTTTTGGTCATGTCGGGTGGCTTATTGCCTGAGCAGTTCGTACTGGGTGAGGTGAGATTGTTGGACTTAGAATGAGTGCAATCTGATTATGTGAAATATATTAAGGAGCAAAGATTATTACTTGGTTTAGAATGAGGTAATTCTTCTTGTCAGAAGTATAGACTCAATGATTGGTTTACTCGGCAGTTGATTATGAATTTCTACACATCTCTTCCGTTGTGGCGGCATTGTAAGGGTTATAGTAAGACATATGTATGTCATGGGGTGAAATGGGAGCATCAGATTCATGGAATTTGACTAAGTTGATAAGAAAATATTATTGTGGTGCGGTGAGTAAAGCGATACTAGGTGTGAATTCAGCAAAGTTATGCAGCCATGTTTAGGGATAATGTGTAGTGATCGATATGGTGATCTTATGTTGGAAACAAGTTGGGCATAGAATTTTGGATGCCCACAACTTATTTGGAACTGGGATCTAAGGCTCATTTTCTTGAATAAAAGGGAATGTCTTCGGAAATGATCGAGTTGATGTGCTCAACTAAGTTGTGGTAGCATAGGAAGTTGCATGAGAAATTAAACAATGATTTCATACTACTTCAGTGTAGTTCTCAGCACGTTCGAGGATGAACGTATGTTTAAGTGGGAAAGAATGTAACGACCTGATTGGTCTTTTTCATCTCTAGCACGTCGTTCAGCAGTCTAAGGCCATGAACAGCTTCATTTCAGGTATTATGACTTGTACGCACGGTCGGAATTAAGTTTCGGGAAGTTCAGAGTTGATTTAGAAAGAGAATTCTCATTTCGGAAGCTTAAAGTTGAAGAAATTAACTAGGATTAGAATTTTGAGTAATTGACCTCGGAATAGGGATCTGAAGGTTCCAGTAAGTTTGTATGATAATTTCGGACTTGGGCGTATGCCTGGATCGGGTATTGGATGATCCGGGAGCATTTTGGCGCCTATTGTGGAAAGTAGCAAATTGAAAGAAATTTCGTAAGTTTGGGTTGAAGTTCATTTCAGTGATATTGATATCCGTTCGGGATTCCGAGTCTGGGAGCAGCTCTGTATTGTGATTCTGGAGTTGGGAGAGCGATCGGAAGTGAATTCGGAGGTCCGCAGGTCATTTTGGAGCCATTTGACTAAAGATAGAAATTTGAAGGTTTTTGAGAAGTTTGACCGGAAGTGGACTTTTTGATATCAGGGTTGGAATCTGATTCCAAAAGTTGTAGTAGGTTCGTAATGTCGAGTATGACCTGTGTGCAAAATTTGAGGTCAATCTGGCGTGATTTGATAGGTTTAAGTATCGAAAGTAGAAGTTGGAAATTTCAAAGTTCATTACACTTGGATTGGGGGTTGATTCATGATTTTAGCATTTTTTGGTGTGATTTGAGGCTTCGAGCGAGTCCGTGTTATTTTTTTGGGCTTGTACGGGTGTTTGGTTTGAAGCCCCAGGGGCTCGGGTGAGATTCGGGATAGCTTCGGAGTGATTTGCTAAGAAATAGGATTGTTGGTGCTGGTATGATCCCATTGTGATTCTTGGGTAGCAAATACAACCTCGCATTTGCGAGGTCCCGTTCGCATTTGCGATCCTGGGCGCTAGGGCGAAAGTTCGCAATTGCAAAATGGGGTATGGGAATTGCGAGGTAGTGATCTTCACAATTGCGAAGATTTTGTCGCAAATGCGACAAGGGCAGGGGCAGACTAAGCTTCGCATTTGCGAAGCTTTGATCACAAATGCGACATCGCAATTGCGAGCCTGGAGTCGCAAATGTGACTTCTGCGTCTAGAGCTGTGGCTTTTTATTCGAAACTTAGCCCATTTCCCTATTTTCCCTCTTGGCCTTAGGCGATTATTGAGAGCATTTGAAGAGGTATTCCGTCATCATCAAAGAGGTAAGTAATTTCTACGCATCTTATGTTAAATACATAGATTATGGGTATATTAACATGTAAAAGTTAAGGAAAATCAAGGGGTTTAGATGCAAACCTAGAAATTTGAGATTTTTGGATTTTGACAACGATTTTGGGCATGGAATTGAGAATAAATTATATATTTGAGTTCGTAAGGTCACGGGTGAACTTTATCTTCGGAAAATTTTTGGAATCCGGGCACGTGGGCCCGAGGGCATTTTTGTCATGTTTTTGTTTGGGGTTAGGAATTTGTTATAAATTGGACTATAGTAAGAATTGAACATATATTAATGGGTTTATGTAATTATTGGCTAGTTTTGGAGCATTTTTGCATCGATTTGAGTCTTCGAAAGGGCATGGAATGCCGGCTATGGAACTTCAGAGTGAGGTGAATCTCCTTTCTAACCTCGTAAGAGGGAATTGTCCCCATAGGAGAAATAATCGATTACGTGCTCCTAATTGTGGGGGTTACATACGCACGAGGTGACGAAAGTCCGTGCATAGCTACTATATGCCATTGTCCGGTAGTTAGGACCCAAAAGCATGCTATACTTGGATTAATTGTAAACTTATTGATAGTTTGACTTGATTAAATCACATTCAATTAGTAAATGAATTTCTAGCAGGATTTGAACTTCACTTTCTTAAATTATTAAATGAGAATTGGCTTTTCTTCGAAAAAAATTTCCATGATGACTTCTTGATTGATGGACTCTGTGTGTTTATTTCCTGTTGGAGCGGGCCGAACACCTCAGCAGATTAAATGGGAGTGGGACGAACACCTAGGCTGATTAAATAGATACATCTATGGTTCATGCCATTTGACCATCGGTAGTGCACAGTTTATTTTCTGTTGGAGCAGGCCGTCGACCTCGGCATGATTTGCGCATGATTGTATTGCTGCCTTGAACTTATTAAAGTTGTTATTTTCTCTTCATGGCTTGAGAATATTTGGATAATACAGAAAAGGAAATTTCCTATAAAAGAAATAATTGTTTACTTGTTTCCTTCTATTGGATTAAAACCATCTTTATAGAAATCTACGATTTAATGTATTATTGACATCATTATTGGACCACTAGTAAGTGTCGAAGTCGACCATCTCGTCTCTACTTCTTCAAGATTAGGCAGAATACTCATTGAGTACACGTTGTTTTTCGTACTCATATTACACTTCTGTGTATTTTGTTGCACAGGTATATGTAACTCTACTGGCCTACTGGGTGTAGCAGCACAGATGATTCGGGGACTAGGTGAATTACATTATTCGAGGCGGCCCCCAGCTAGTATAGTCCCTTCCAGTATATTGTATTTACTTTCTATCAACTATATCCCGGACAGATGTTATATTTTTATTTCCTTTTTAGTATACGTTCATGCACTCGTGACACCAGGTTCTAGGATGGTTATAGGATTTTTCAATATTAAGTTTGTTAAAGACTCCATGGTTATTTCTGTGAAGTTCATTATTTGTTATTTAACGTATAAAGGAAAATGACTTCAGCAAATATTAAAACTAGAATTTAATTAAGTGTTTCAGTTGGCTGCCTGACAGCGTTGTCCGGCGCCACCACGACCCTTAGAGGATTTTGGGTCATGACACAGTCTTACCACACTTGTAACAACCCTCATTGGTATGTTTCTTAGGAGCTCTTGACTTGTTAAAGGTTGTACTTCTTGAAGAACCCTTTCCCCTCATCAGGTACTTTTTGAAATCTCTAGTGATCATAGCCATCTCATCATCTTCCAGATCTGAACCTTCAGCAATTCTGCGAGCTAAGCTTCTCTCCTTCTTGGGTGTATCCATTTTCATGGTTTGCCTTCTCATTTCGTAAGCAGTAAGATTTCCAATCAGTTCATCCAGTCTGAGAGTAGCAATATTCTTGGATTCCCGAATGGCAGTGATTTTGTTTTCCCATGTGACTGGCAGAACCTTTGTCAGAATTTTCTCAACCTTGTCTTCTTCAAGAATGACCCTTCCAAGAGACTTAAGTTCATTTTCAGTGTAGTGAACCTAGTATACATCTCTTGGATAGTTTCTCCTTCCTTCATAGTAAAATTCTCATATTGAGAATACAACAGTATTCCTCTTAATATTTTCACTTGAGGTGTTCCTTCATGGGCCACTTGAAAAGTGTCCCATATCTCCTTAGCAGTAGTACACCTTTGGATCCTACTGTACTCATCTAAACCCAGTCCACACACAAGCCATTTCTTGGCCTTAACATTTTTCTCCCACTTTTTCAGATCTTTGGCAGTGCAATCAACTCTTGTCGTTGGTACTTCCACTCCATCCTCATTCTTCTTTGTAGTTGCCAAGGAGCCATCATGACTATGTCCGAGAGTTCATAGTCCTTTCCAATGATATGATCTCTCATCCTATTTTTACACCAAGAATAGTATTATCCATTGAAAAGGGGAGGTTTGGTAGTAGATTGCCCTTCCTAGTTCCCAGGTGGTGCACTCATGTTGATCTTTTCCTAAGGTTTTAGCCTTTTCAAGGATAACCCGCTCTGATACCAATTGATGTTCTTAACGTCAATACTACACTTGGGGGGGGGGGGGGTTGATTTATGGTACCCAATTTTTCGATCTAGAAGAACCTGGTCCTTCTAGGTGTTTTAACTACTACAGTTGTAGAATTAATAGTACAGAAAATAAGGAACACAGAGATGTTTACGTGGAAAACACCTTGCTCAAAAGGTGAAAAAACCACAACCTACTACTTAGTAGAATTTTTCCAAACATCCACTAAAATCACTGAGCATCATTTACAAAAACTCTTTGCAAACTTAAGGATTAACTCTAATCCTAATGTGGCACACAATATCAGCTGTTGCGACACTTTCAAGTTAACTCTAACTTGAATACTCAAAGTACCTAATACAATTGCTTCTATGAAAGATGGAAAGGTATAACTTTAAACTACCTACTACAATTGAACTAGAATAAGAATAAACATAATGGAGCTGGTTATTCTATCTCGTTCAAGTAGCTTCAGGAATGCACACTCAAAATTCACATAAATTGCTTGCAAAATTGCCTAGCATTTTTTGCTCTCAATTAGTTTCACTTCTGCGTTTATGCAATACCTGTAAAGAGAACAATCACAGTTATTTAATGAGTTAGTAATTAGAGTTTGATTGAGACTCATTTTCTGATCTTCCATCGAAGTTAAGTCATTGAACAATACAAACTCCAACCCTATCCTTTATCTGTATTGTGTTCTCTTCCTAGAAGGAGACTTCCTCTCCTCATTCAATATGCAACCTTTCCGATCAGTTCAGAAGATATTGCTTCTTGAACCTTGAGACTTATTTTCTTCATGTGCAACTCACATGTATAGGTTGATAAACACTGTGTTTCTCATGATAGACTTGGTCCATGACTGAGTTTATTTGTCATTCTTCAACACTTCACCTGAACAAACTTCACCTGAACTTGGGCCAACAACTACGGGCAAATTTATGGTACGACCATGGGATGCACATGAAATTCTTTATGAGAGTGACCGAATTTTGTTCAATTGCGTGATATCCTTAAATTATGTTCAAAGGCATACTTAAATATTTGGACTATTCTATATTCTCTTTTTTGTTTGTAGGTGAGGGCACATGATCTCATGAAGGATTGGTAATATTGTGAACTTCTTTTTTTGGGTGAGTGCGCGAGTTGAGGGTGCTTAGTGTAACGAGTCGAATCTTCAGGTATGATGGTTACATATAGGTTGTTTGAATTGATTGAATGAAATGTTTATACTTGGGCATGTTTAAAATGAGAAGAATGTGAAATTTGTATGTTTGTGCTTGATTGCCGGTATCGATCATAGTCAAGGGTAGAGAGTATGTTTAAAAATTGAATTGCTCTTCTCTAGTTAAGACGCGTACTTGTTGGGTGTAGTTGATAGTCCCATTGCTCGAGGACAAGCAAGGGTCTATGTGTGGGGTATTGATATTCAACTTGAAGTATATATATATATTTATATCTATATCGCCTTATATTTTACTCGTGTTTCGCATATTTCGATGTAAAATATATTTTATGCTAATTCGTGGTATTTTGTTATGTGTTGGAATCATCAGGAGGCGATATGAGGTGAAAGGTGCGAGATTATAGGAAAAAAGGAACAAAATTCTAAACTTGTGGCCAGTTTCCAGAACCTCAAAAATCTCGGCTAGCGCCCCACGCTACCCTAGGCGCCGGTGACATGAAGTTTCTCCTATTTTGTCTGGGACAAGTTTATTTTGGCCAAAGATCCCCCAACGTGTATAAAATCAATTCTATACCTAATTTGAAGGATATCTAACATATTTTGGGAGGAGAACACACCACTTTAGAAGGGGAAACACTCATCACACTTGGAGGAGGCTTCTACTAGTTTTTCTGCTCTTCTCTTCTTTTAATTTCATAATTTATTAGTTCTAAAGTTGTGGGTGCTACATGAAAGTTGTAGTTTAAAAACTTCGGTTCTTTTTATTATTTTATCATATTGGTTTATTTAATCAATCTTGCACTTAGTTATTTGATTGTTTGATCACTAAAATACTATCTACAAATCTACAATTGAACTCGGTAGAGGGAATTCTAGTTGCATATAAGATTGAGTAGAGCAAAATCTTGAACTCGAGCATCGGTAACAGATTTGCAGATAGGATATGGATATACCTAATCGTAGGGGTATCCATAAAAACCCGAAAAACTGAACCAAACTGAAAACCGAACCGAACCGAATCGACTAAAAAACCCGACACTTTTTAGGTTTGATTCGGTTTTGATTTTGAATTTCAAAAATCGATCAAATTTCATTTGGTTTTGGTTCTAATAAAAAAATAACCGAACAACCGACTATAAAAGTAGATATTTAAATCTCTTATTACACCTATATATGTGTATATTTTATATAAAGTTTCTAAAAGTTTGGTACATATTAGTCATTTATATTTTTAGTCTAGTTCTTTGCTATTTAATAATCTAATTCATTTCCTTTACATTCTACTTTGATTGGTAGTTTTTTTTGCCTATGTACGAAAGGAATTTATTTCATGTTAAAAGTAATCAATTTCTGATTGAGTAGTTAAATTATTCATCACTATTGATTCAATTATCATCAATATATCTTGGTAAATGATAGATTTCTCAAAGAATAATTTGATAGTGGTATGTTTAAAATGTAGTAGCCGGAATATATATTTGGTAGTGTATGTCTCATATTTAAGAAAAAATCTGATAAATAACCAAAAAAACTAAAAAAACCGACAAAAATCGAATCAATAAAAAATGACTTAATTGGTTTGGTTTTGTTCCAATATTTGAAAAATTGACTTACTTGATTTTTTTCTTTTTCGAAAAAAAACCGACCCAAATCGAACCATGAACACCGCTACCTAATCGCATTGCTTGGTTATTATACATGAATTGTTAATATTGTTAATCCTCCTCGTTCCATCGGAATATATGCGGTAGGTTAGCTTGAATAGGCGAGTCGGGAGAAGACTACGAGTAATATTAACCTTGTCAATCAATAAAACCAAATAAATTAATTAGACAGTTTATGTAAAAAAATTCAACGGAATTATTAGCTAACCAATAGCTCAGGCATATTCTCTCCCATTGAATTCATTTCTAAGATTGCCTGCTTGTTTACTGTAATTGCTTAGTTTGCTACTCTAAATAAGTTTTAAATAATATTCATACTTTAAAAAATCTCTTGAATAGATTAGTACTCTTAGTTTAATTCAATAAATAATTAATCACAAGTTTCCGCGGGTAAGATATCTGAACTTACAATCCTATATTACATGTAAGATCACGTATACTTTCGTGTGTATTTGGAAGCAACAAAACATACATCACAGATTTTCTTTTTCAGCTACACTATTGTTTATCTGCTGAATACAACAATTTCTTTTAAGTTCTTTCTACATGCTTGTTTCCTGACAATGACAGTAGACACGAAGTGTACTTTTGGTATTGTTACAAGGACAAAAGAACGAAGTAAGCGGCACTTGCTCAAACTTCAGAAGACTATATCTTGATGTTATTGCCTGAGACTTTTGGAAAAGACTAAGAGAAAATTTTAGCCAAAGAATGAGATGAAAAACTGATTTACGCCAAAATATGCAGAATTTTTTTTGAGATGCCGGACAACCTTCATATCATATGTACTTCACCAACCATTCCAAGCTCTGTCATGTGTGAACATATGCCATCAGATAGCTTCTTTGATAAGCTAAAAAGAGTAACTTCATTAAACAGAGAGAGAAAAATGAGCTTAATATTGGTAGATTGCCATATAATACCGTTATGCAATCAGGTAAATCCTCGTCTTTTATTCTCGCATGAGTCTGCTGATGAAGAGATCAAGAAATATGTGAATTAGAGTTCAAATGCACTTCCATCATGACATTTGGGGAAAATGTGGCGCCTGCAAAGCACAATTATGGATAATCTAGTGCTTACAAATATACTTGGAGCTGATGTTGTTTTTGAAGTCGTATTTCCAAGTAGAAAACATAGTCACAGACACATTTCACTTGGATTAATAATCATCTCTTACAGAAGTTACCTCTGCGACCAAATGGTAAGAGGCATAAAGGTTTGCAGCTGATGAAGCAAGAATCACAAGTGCAGAAGCTACAGTTGACGGTCTGTAGCACAAGTGTTCATGACCCTGCAAAGCTAGTACTGCCAGGTACTTGGCAGTCCTCTCCACGTCTTCAGTAGCTCGAGCAGCCTTAAGATAAAACCTATATTGGTCGGGACAAAAGCCGTAAAAATTAAATGGCTTTTTACTTAGATTTAGTAGGGGTAAGGCAAAATCATCAAGTATCATATTTCGAGCAATAAGAATTTCTATAGCATGGTTGATCATTGTACCATAAGAAGTTGTATATCGTTGGAAGCAAACACTGGAAGTTTAGGACCTCCTGCAGCAACCACTCCATAGCCACCACTTCACTACAGTTATAAGCAGTGCCTGCAACAACAAATGTCTTCTGGCGGATGCTGAAATGGAAGTTGTGAACTTGTCAACTGGAGTAAGTAACTATTTTTGCAAATGAAACCTAAGCAGATAAACATCTTTTAACGATGATATGGAACGTTAATGACCAAGACTTTTAACTTGTGCATCAATTTGAGTTTTCCCTTTAAAAACGTTAGCAATCTATCCCAGTGACTTAAACATCAGAGAAAATAAATGCAAGGCAATTTGCAATGCTGAGCTTCCACAGATTTTATAGTTGATTTCAAACTCTGCTAGTATGCACTTTCTTTAGCTATTTCATTCTGATACTCTAGCGGCACTCAAGTGAACAAGCCTAGAAATAATGTCAGAACAAGAAACGTTACCTATTGTAAGGCTGGTTTTCTTCTATCCTGACTGCCAGAGTAAGGCAGGCTACACCAGCAATTTGAAGGCATCTTCTGGTTTTGAAGTACCCTTTACTAAGAAATCGATCAAAGAGGTTGACATTTAAGAACATCGTCTCCTTCTGAAGTTTCTTCCTTGTAGCTTGCTGTAAAAGAAGTAATGTCCAACATTAGACGGCAAAGGGAACTGCCAAACACTAATGGCATTAGTATGTATTTGCACATTTCCGCAACATAGTCTGTTAAAACAAGATTTATCTCACTGTACTCTTAGGCTCTTAATCAAGGTTAATAGCATCCATCAGATGGAAAAAGGGTATATTTTGTACTGCAATTCTCTGCTGATAAAAAGATGGGAGTCTTGGGATGTCAAAGAATGGTCTCCCACATTTCACCTTGTACAGAACGGTAAAATTTCTATCATTTTTTAGTAACAGCAATTTAGTGGAAGCGGAATCCTCCCAGCACCATGGGGTTTAAGGGCCATCAATTGGTAAACCCCTGAAATGCAAGTGAAATTTAAAAATCAAGTGCGGACAATTTTTTTGCTTTTCATTAGAAATTTTTACTGCGACCTGCCCATCCCCATCATTTCCCGCGTGAGTTACTCTATTGAATGAAAAACAAAAACGTAAGCAAAAAGTTGAGTTATGATACTCTGTCTCTATTTACATATAGCATCCTTTTTATTTTCGAACTTACCTAAATGTTTGACAATATTGTTCTATTCAATTTTCACAAATTTCATGATCAATTTAAAATTCATCTTATTATTCAATATTGAATTTTAATGGAAATATCTTCCCGATCAAATTACTAATATTCAACCACTATTAATTTTCTTCTACTTTTTTTTTTGTTGGTAAATACAAGTTTTTATTACCAATGGCAATCTGTACAAGGAAAAAAAACTGCAGAGTGACCTCTCCAGTCTGCAGCAACTACAAAGTTACCTCCAATCACTACTACAACGATTGTGCTACCAGAGTCCCACTAGACAGGGTAAAAAAGTTAGCTTTCTTCTACTATTATTGACTCAACTAGTATATAAAAGAAATAACCTATTAATCTCCTCATTCATTCAAGCATCTTCATGTAATATAAAAGGAAGGATTATACTTTATATGGACCTTACTTTTATAATTTTAAAAAATATAAATTGTTATGAAATAATATAAGAACAAGTAAAATAATGCAAGAACAAGAACAATATAGAGAGAATAGGGAGAGGAGTATTCTTATTGATACTTAGGGATTGTTAGGGATGATTTACAATGGTAGAAGACCCCTTTATTTATAGGGAGGTAGTGACTTAGCTACCAAGAATAAAACTCTAGAATCTCTCTAATTATAGACATTCACCTTAAATAGAAGTCTATTTATAACACTCCCCCTTGAATGTCTATTCAACAATGTGCCTCGTTAAAACCTTAAAAACCAAAACCCAATGGGAAAAATTAAAGAGAAGGAAAAAGAGTACACATGTTTGAATATGCGCCTATTGGTTGCCTCGTTAAAAACCTTGCAAGCACCGGCCAGGCTGCGGGTTAATAACAATTGCGCATGTAACCATTTCATAGATGCATCATATGTGGTATACATGGCAGGTGAATGGGCCCATATTCACCTTTGATATTTCCAGAATTTATGGGCTTCAACCCGAACTCTTTAGTTGGTCAGTTCATTAATGAGAACAAGTGATACAAGAGAAGTCGTAAAGAACTTTCTAGTTCTTTAATATTCACCTATGTGAATTTGCACATCATACTTAAAATGAGATGGCTAACACGAATGCCAACTGAATAAATTATCAATATTGGTAAACTTCAAATTTACACCATGACATGTGCACTTATCAATAAACTTCAGGTTTATTATGACATGGGTTTTTATACCAATAGATATCCACTTTATTGTCGCATTCTTTCGTTTGTGTAGTACAAACTGGAGAATAAAGCGGGTAGCTTTTCATATACAAATTACCCCGCTACAAGTTGTAGTAATAGGAGATATCAAATCCTTCCTTTATTTATAGTCTCAATATAATCAATCGCTTTCGCGTGTACTTTGGAAACTAAATAAGTTTCTTTGAGACTTACTACAGCACAATACTCAATTGTGTTTCTCCAACATAGTAATAATTGGCTCTTCTAGAGCTCTCAATTAATTTTGTACTACCACAGATTCATCAACATCCATGTGGTGAATATCTTTCTTAAAAAGAAATACCATTATGGTCATGTCAAACTTATATGCAAGATATGTTTCTTGCATTATCGTTGTCCTTTAATAGTCATATTTCCAAAATACTTTGGCGTACAATAGGTACGTGACCAACGATCATTCATGCCATATATAGCCAACAGGCGTGACACCATTAGGTGTTTCAACTATAGGGACAAAAACTTCACGTTTTGCCAGCGAATTCAATTCTGATTGAATTGCTTCTTGCCACTTTGGCCAATCATGTCTTTTTCGACATTCTTCAACAGATTGAGGTTCGAGATCCTCACATTCTTGCATAATGCTAGATGCGACATTATAAGCAAAGACATTATCCACCACTATATCCACTCGATTAATATTTGCCTCAATATTGATTGGATTTATGGATAGTTCCGTATTTTCCAGAGCCTCGGGCTCAATGGATTCTTCATGAATCTCAGAATTTGTTAAATCATGAATTTCCTCATGAGATTCTTTCGTAGTGTCATTTTGATCATTTGCTTTCCTCTTTCTAGGATTTCGATCTTTGAAACCTAATGGTCTGCCACGCTTCAGGCGTGCATTTGACTCATTGAATATGACACTAGATGATTGTCCAACAGGCACATCAATACGGATTGAGACATTTTCTGCGGGGATATGGGATTTCGTTATCCTTTTCAAGTCCGTAAATGCGTCAGGCATTTGATTTGCTATTCTTTGCAAATGGATAATCTTTTGTACCTCTCTTTCACAAATAGAGGTATGTGGATCAAGATGAGATAGTGATGCATTTTTCCACAAAATTTCCCGTTTGGTTTCACCAACTTCTCCCCCTAATTTTGGGAAAAGTGTCTCATCAAATTGACAGTCTGCAAATCGTGCAAATCTCCTGTCAATGTTTCGAGGTAGCGAATAATGGAGGGCGATTCAAACTCAACATATATTCCTAACCTTCTTTGCGGACCCATTTTGGTGCGGGATGGCGGTGCTATAGGCACATATACTGCGCATCCAAAGATTCTTAAATGGGATATATTAGGTTCATGACCCAAAACCAATTGCAACGGGGAATATTTGTGTCAATTCGTCAGTCAGAGACGAACTAGCATTGCTGCATTCAAATTGGCGTGACCCCAAACCGAAGTGGGCAGCCGACGAACTAGCATTGTTGCATGCAAAATGGCGTGACCCCAAACCGAAGTGGGCAGCCTCGTTTTCATGAGTAAATGAGGTATTCAAGATTATACTCATGTATTGTCTCAATCTGATATCCATTTTGAATGATATCTTTAAAACTCAACAAGTTCCTTTAAGACTTGGAGGAGAACATTTTGATTGATATCATTAAAACTCAACAAGTTTTTCTTAGACTTGGAGGAGAATATTGCATTCTCTAAGATAAATGTCGTGCCTTTGGGCAGAGTTACAGTTGCTCTTCCGGAGCTTTCAATCAATTTACTTCCCATGGTTTGGCATACAAAAGAAAATATACGAACATGAGAATAAACAACCTTTTGTTTCACATTTAAACAATATTTTCAAAATCTGCTAAGGTCAGTTGACAAAGTAAATCAGATAGTCGATTATATGTTTTCCATAATCGATTACTATGCAGTTTGAAAATTTCAGTTTAAGCATTTTCTTAAAACAATCGATTGTTAAACACACACAATCGATTGTTGAGCATTGACAATCGATTGTTAAACATAGACAATCGATTGTTGACTATTTTTGAAAAATTCCAGATCACTGTTTTAAGACAATCGATTGTTAAACATAGACAATCGATTGTTGACTATTTTTGAAAAATTCCAGATCACTGTTTTAAGACAATCGATTGTTAAACATAGACAATCGATTGTTGAACATTGACAATCGATTGTTGAACATTGACAATCGATTGTTGTGCAGTTTTGAAAAATTCCAGATCACACTGTTTTAAGACAATCGATTGTTAAACATAGACAATCGATTGTTGACTATTTTTGAAAAATTCCAGATCACACTGTTTTAAAGACAATCGATTGTTTTGCAGTTTTAATGCGAAAATATGAGATAACCGACTAGTTTTTCAGGTTAGTCGATTACCTGTACTGGAAAGTAAAAATATTATTGATATTTAAGCATATTGATACTTTCTAAAGAACTAATACTAACATTATATCATGAACTAACTAATACGAGCTAATACTAATGGCTATTAGTTTATTTATTAACTAATACAAACAAGTAAAATAAAATCAAACAGCTCCATCTTCTTTCATCACGGATCCATCACCGATTAGGTGGTCTATCTTCCCCCCGGGTTACTCAAAGAAGTCTGCCACGTCCAAGTGGGTGATGTCAAAGTTGTTGTCAGAGACAAAATTTGTTTCCGGGCCTTTACTCTTTCGAGATGCTTGATAAAGGTCAACCAAATGTCTTGGTACACGGCAAGCTTTTGACCAGTGCCCTTTCTCACCGCAACGATAACATATAGTTTCTGAACCTTTTGCCTTAGGATCCTCATAATACCGTTTCTGCTTTCGGCGGTTATCTCTCTTCGGGGGGTGACGGACATCATGGATATTTCTTCCTTGTCTACGTCCACGGCTATGACCCCGATTACGACCACGACCATGGCCCTTTTCATGATTGGCATAATGAGAGTGCACCTTATCTGCTTCAGGCAGTGGTGTAGACCCAGTGGGTCGATTTTTGTGATTTCTCATGAGCAGGTCATTATTTCGCTCAGCCACAAGTAGAAGAGAAATCAGTTCAGAGTACTTTGTGAAGCCTTTCTCTCTGTACTGTTGTTGCAGTACCATATTGGAGGCATGAAACGTTGTAAACGTTTTCTCAAGCATATCATAATCAGAGATATTATCTCCACATAGCTTCAATTTAGAAGTAATTCTGAACATTGCAGAATTATATTCAGAAACGGACTTAAAGTCCTGGAGCCTCAGATGAGCCCAATCATATCGTGCTTGTGGCAGAGTGACCAACTTGAGGTTGTCATATCTCTCCTTTAAGCCTTTCCACAAGATGAGTGGATCCTTGACGGTGAGATATTCAATCTTCAAACCTTCATCAAGGTGATGGCGCAAGAAAATCAAGGCCTTCGCACAGTCTTGGGTGGATGCTTTATCTCTATCTTTAATGGTGTCTCCAAGACCCATAGCATCTAAGTGGATTTCAGCATCCAACACCCATGTCATATAGTTCTTGCCCGAAATTTCAAGGGCAACGAACTTTCTTTTCGTAATGTCAGACATAATCGAAAATCAAATTAGAAAGAGAGAAATACCTTAGTTTTTCTCGATAGCGATTCTTGAGATGGTAGAGTCTCGTGCTGATAACGTATTATGAAATAATATAAGAACAAGTAAAATAATGCAAGAACAAGAACAATATAGAGAGAATAGGGAGAGGAGTATTCTTATTGATACTTAGGGATTGTTAGGGATGATTTACAATGGTAGAAGACCCCTTTATTTATAGGGAGGTAGTGACTTAGCTACTAAGAATAAAACTCTAGAATTTCTCTAATTATAGATATTCACCTTAAATAGAAGTCTATTTATAACATAAATATAGAATTTACGATATATACGAGTTTTTATATTATCACTGGATTATCAGCTAATGCTTGAAAATTCTACCAGTTAATTAGACTCGTCAATATATAACTGCACCATGAATGACATGTATCGCGTAATATGGTCAGCAACATTATAGGCTCACGTGCAAACTGGATTCTATTGGCTTATTGCCAGTAAGTAGAAAATATGACTTCCAATTCACATGCACAACCAGCGTAAATTTTCCACATACATAAAAAATTAACATATCAGACAAATTTTATTTGATTTGCTAGCAATATCATTTTCCAGAGAAATATAACTTGAATTTTGCATCAACTAGAAATTAAGAAACGTGGAATAGCACATCTCATCACTAATTAACTAACCTCAAGGATCCAACGAACCATCTGCAACCGCTGCTGGACGATGAGATCGCCATAGTCCGTCGTGGGGCAGTACTCCTCGGCGTAGTCACGTAGATACAATTGCCTCCTCTCTCTCTTCTTTATCATCCTATAGCTCTCTTCATCGTCTTCTTCTTCCAATCCCTGCTTCGCACAAAAACGAAAAACAGAAGAATCAGTATGAATTTTAAGGCTAACAAAACTAAAATAAGCTTAAACTAAGTTGAATTTCATCAACTCCTAACAACAAGTACATTTCAATTTCGATGAATTTTGAGCTGAGAGATAAAAAAAGAAAAGTAAAATTAAGGTACAAAGGAAGTACGATTTATAGAACTTACGGTGAGTTCAGAAAAAAATGTGATCATCGTCTGGAGAGTTCACGGAAGTGGATTGCAAACTGACGGTCGATGATCTGTAGAACTGTTGACTGAATTGAAGAAACAACGCGAAAGTAGGAGAAGGACTAGCGTCGGCGTTCGATTTTTCCGAGAACTGGCTTCCGGAATCGTACCAATCTGATGAACTATAATCGACGATCAGATCTATATCGGAACGCTCCGGTAAAATCTCCGACTGGAGTTCAGAGTAAGTTGATGAAGAATAATCATCAGAAATATCACTGTTTGACAGTTGTTCAGAACATTCCAGATCAAAATCCGCTCCAACGAGCTTCTCATGTGCATGTCCTGTACCAGATTCTACCTCTAGACAGGCTCGTGAAACTTCAGAATACTTCACATTCTCCGCTGCTCTGTTTTCACTACGTTTGATTGTTTGAACTGATAATTGTCCATATTTGGACTCAGAAGGCGATTGTAACACTGAATTGAACGAAACAACATCGTTGTCTTTGATTTTCTCAGCATTTTCAGAGCTTTTGCCGCAAAAATCACCAGAAGCTTCATTAGAATCCTCAGTTTCTTCAATATCTTTTACATTTCGCTTCCTTTTTGAGACGATATCGTGAGAGATATCTACTGGATTTTGATCAGTTCTCGTGATTTTAGTGGAAAATGTCAGAAAACTAGATATCTCCGATGACTCAACACAAGAGCACTCCGACAATTCCACTTCAGCATCTGTGCTTCGTCGCTTCTTCATTGCCGTTTCCTTATTCACAGAACTTTTGCTCGATTCACGTGAGAATTCGCTGGTCAAGTGCGACGAACCAGCAATATTTGATAAGGAACGTAGAATTATCGGAGCGATACGTGATCTCCGCCGGAGATATAGCTTCGACCGGAGTTGCTTCGTCACCACTGGCGGGAGGATTTTCTCGGTCGGTTGCCGAACCGCCGATTGAAGAGCTGCTTCCGATGGTAACTTTCGCTTCATTACTTGTACTTTTGTTCCGACAGTGGGAAAAATCTCAAATCTTAACTGAGTGTTCTAGTTGTTCGGTGAGAGAGTAGCTGAGAGAAAGCCGTTAATGGTGTTTGTTTGCTGCAGAGAAAATGGGAGTGTGAAGGCTTTATATACCCCGTGGTTGAGGGGGACCTACCTTGGTGTCACTTCAGTCACGCTTTTGCTATTTTCTTCACATTTTATTTATTTGTTCTCGTAGTGTGGATTTCTACTTTTGTACCATAAATTACAGTATATAGTAGTACTATAATTTTTTATGATTTATTGTACAAATCCTACATTTGCCTTGTCACATTATTTCTTTCTTTGGAAAGGGAACTCTACGTAAAACACCGTGTGTTTTGGAAAGAGAAGGTAAACGAATGAAAAAAATGGACTTCTATATGTGTTTGCACGGAAAATTTTATTTTACGTTTATCTAACTGACATTAATTATAAGAGGTATTTTTTTTGTCTCACAGTTTTATGAATCCAAATTTTTATGGACTCAGAAGTGAAAAATTTGGATCCATAAATTTATAAAACAATCATACAACTAATGTAAATTGTGTGAGGCACACGATAAAAGTTCTCATGTCTGCACACATTATATGTATGAAAAAGTATAAGAATTAAGGATTATTAATGATAAAATATAGGTGTAGGCGTCAAAATCTGACTAGAAGAATTTGGCACGAGGAGATATCATTAGAAGTGATAAGGCTGAGGTCGAATAACAATTAGTGGAACTTACTATAGAGTTGTTAGTTATGGCCTATGTCAAACGTTTAAAGCCACAATAACAACTATTTTTGTAATAAGATATTAGGAAGATACTTATACTTTTAGGTTTGATTAGGAGCATTTCCCATATAAATAGAAATAGGAGAGAGAAAGAAAAGGGCATATATTATTCATTTTGATAAGAACTTTCTTGAAAAGTTGACTTTCTAGATAAATACAATCACTACCTTTCTAAAGAGATTTGATTAATTATTTATTCTACACTTTTCACATCAAATCCTAGAAAGTCTCATACATTACTATAGTTATTTGTCTTACATCATTGTTAGAAAGAAACATCATCCACTTCATCTTATATTGGGCGAATCATTCTTTTTATTTGTATTTAGTGCTATTTATTGTTATTTAATGTTTGTTATTCTCATTCCATCGTTAACCTTGAACATTTAATATACGTTTCATTAAAACCTTTTTAATGTCGTCCCACGTTATCCACATAGGCCAATTTCAGATCTAAAGTTATTATTCTGAACTAGGATTGATCCATTGTCCTTTTACTTAATTAGTTTAATCAAACATTCATATTTGTATGTCAAATAATTTGGCGCCGTCTGTGATAATTTTCTAGTTAAAATTTCAGTTTTTTCTAGATCTATAACCAACCAAAAAAATAAAAAATAAAGCCCTAGGTTTCTTGTGCACACAGATCTAACATGGCATGTAGTAGAGAAGAAAGGAGAAAGGTAGTAGCCGACCATATTGCCAACCTCCTTAGCGCCATCAATGAGGTCTCCGAAACAGATGGTGGGGACATAAAACCAAATCTCCTTCCCTGGCGGAATGAGTCACCCCCTCCTCATGAGAGCATCACACGTCATCCGGTAAATGAGCCTCCACGTCCATAACAGAAGAAGCACCACTAGGTGAAAAACTGTTCGAGTATCATCACCCAATTTCCTCTCCGTTGAATTTCGTAATGGCACCTAGTCTTAGGGACTAGGTAACCCTAATATTTATTGAATATTAACCATATAAAGAAATTCTAACAGCTTTAGCATAGAAATCTTTATAGAATATACATTTTTTCAAAACTCGCGGTACAAGTCATAAACTCTACAGAGTTTTGCTACAAGTTCTAAATACAAATGTATTGAAATAAGTACAACAATATGAAATACAAAACAGGAATATGACTCTGAAGCCTGCGAACGCAAGAGCAGGGTTACCTTGAGTCTCCTCGGTAAGAATCCGCACAGCTACTATCGAAGAATACCTGGATCTGCACAAAAAAATATGTAGAAACGTAGAATAAGCACATCACAGCGGTATCCAGTAAGTATCAAGACTGACCTTGGTGGAGTAGTAATGAGGAACAGTCAAAACATCCACTAGTCGAATAAGCAAAACAAGTATAAGTATAGAAACAACAGAACATAATATCTATGTAAAGACTATGCGATAAAACTAACAACACAATAATCACAATAAGGAAGAAAAACAACAAGTAACAACAGAACACCATGATAATAACACATAAAAGTGAATGAAACTATAACTCAAATCCGAAATTACAAATATAGCAAGGACAAGTCATAACTCAGCAACTACGACAATTTTTCACATTCGGTCTTAGCTAGAAAACTTCAATCGATTAGTCAAATTCTTCAAGTGATAAAAATGTATCGAAATATACTTCGTTCAAATAAATATTTTCCAATAATAGTTCTTTCAAAGTAAATACCTTTCGAGTATAATCTCAAATAAATAACCTTCGAATATAAGTCATCATGTGACACCTCATCTCATAATCATACGATACGGGTCTCAATACATGAACCCTAATACTTGGTATCCTGTGCCCTCATCATACCACATAATTATATTGAGAACTCGCGTACCAAATAGATCCATTCTCACATGGAAAACAAATAAACAAGGGTGTGCGTCTATACTCGACAATACCAAGAAGCCTCATATCCGATTAGGGTGCTTAGCCACTTGTATGCTTGTGATAGTGTCCTAAAATAGTTCATACCATCTAGTAAGTATAAAAGGAATAGAGCGGACCGCACATATAATGTTTACATAGGGATAGGATTAATAAAAAAAACAGCTCAAAACACAGTGATTTTAACAGGGGATCTCATAGGATATTGTCCCATAGTCCCAAACGTAAATGTGCAGAGGATCTTTGGGATATCGTCCTATAGTCCAAATTGTAAATATATAGGGAAATCTCTCGAAATACTGATCCGTCATCCCAAAGTAAATATCTAATATAGAGGATATCGTCCCGCAGTCCCAATTATAAATGTCTAGGGGGATCTCTCGGAATACCGATCTATAGTCTCAAAGTAAATATACAAGGGGATCTCCATGAATACTGTTCCGCAGTCCCAAAGTAAATGCAACACAACCAATAGAAACAACAGTTACATCAAAACAGAAACTCGTACATCACCACATTATGTATAACAACAACAACAATGACAATAATACAAGGTAAGACAAGTAATTCAACTCAAGAACTATAAATTAGAAGGAAATGGTAGAACCAGCTCGCAAGGAATAACTGCAGAAAAAAATGCTGGCGTTAAGGGAACAGTTCAATAACGGGAGAACTAACATGTAGTAACGATCCCATAATAAAAGTTAATAACAAGGAAATCAACACGAGTCAAGTAGTCCCAAATAAAGGCAAGTCAACAAATATATAGGTTATCTAAACTCCTTTTAAGGTTGGACAATTTTGAGGATATCCGAAAATTCAATTAAGGAAAGATGATCTTAGCTTCACTTAAGACCTAGCAATTTCAAAAGAGATAATAATAATTCTCAAATAAGACAAGAAGCTATGAAAAGTTAACATGACAATAGGAGAGGCAAAATTATTCAATTAAATCAAATAGGAGTCAACTGGGCAATAATAGTGAATCGCGAAGCAGTTAATTCGAATTAAGCATGTAGAGGTGAAACTAGTAAATAGGAAACTCAGTTATGTCAAGAACACATTCATACACACTGAATATAAAGACCTAAGAACACTAAAAGGCCAATTTTTCCACAAATACGTCTGATCACACGCTCGTTATCTCGCATACACGAACGACAATCAACATAGAAGCCTTAAATTCTAAGGGGAAATCCCCACACAAGGTTAGGCAAGATATTTACCTCAATGACGATAGACCGATACTCTAAAATACACTTTTCGAGTGAAAATCCTCTGGACGGCTCAATTCTAGCCATTAACTTCAAAGCAAAAATAAAATACATAATAACTATTTCGGATCATAAAGTCTCAATTTTTAAGAAAATTCAAAAATCGGTCCAAAAGCTGACCCCCGGACCTGTACCTCGGAACCCGACAAATTTTACAGAAATCAGGTACCCATTATGATACGAGTTCAATCATATAAAAATTATCAAATTCCGATGCCATTTGGTCCCTCATATTATGATTTTTCATTTTAGAAATTTTCTTTCAAAACTAACATTTTCCTCAACTCAAAACATAAATTAAATGATAAAAATGAAGATAAAATCATGGACTATGTTATATTTTAGTTCAAGAAATAATTACCCAATTGATTTGTATGAAAACCCCTCAAAGAATCGCTCAAAACCGAGCTCCACAAGTCAAGATATGAATAAAATGATTTAACCCGCAATTATGGAATATATTATGTCTGACCAGGACTTTGTTCATCACGAATGCGGAGGAAGGATCTCGTTCGCGAAGAGGAAAAATGAAGGTTGCCCAGGTTTCTCATCATGAACGCAACAATTAGTTCGCGAACGCGTAGGAGAAGAGCCAGGAACCTACGCAAATGCGTAGGGAAGGACACGAACACTCTGAGCATGTGATTTTTGCCTCGCTCGAAATGTTCCTATAGAATTCATTAAAATTAGGAATTTCTTTTATTATTTTAATTTTTAGGAATTAATTGCGTGATTTTTTATTTATTTGTATTTTTCCTTTTATTATTTGAATTTTTAGGAATTAATTGCATGATTTTGTGTTTATTTGTATGTTGTGTATTTTTAATTAATATAATTCATAAAAAATATAAACATAGCATGTTTGCATTTAGGACTTAATTTTTACATTTTTCTTTTGGGTTATTAGTTAATTAATATTGAAATAACAAAAAGAATTGGTTATTCTTACATTTGTTTAATTTTCTTTTTAAATTTAGAATTTAGGTTATTTTAGAGGTTAATTAGTTTATTTTGTGGAATATAAATCTGGTTAGGGTTATTTTTATTTTTATTATTAAAATCTAAAAACAATAATAAATAAAAATATAAAAAGAGAAAAATACATAAATTGGGTCTCTTAATTAAAGACCCATGATTTGGGCCACCATTTCGGAGCCCAAACCATCAGATCCATCAAATTAAACCTAAACCCAAAATCCCCTACCTGATCCAGGAATTCCAATGTCCAAAACGGTGTCATTTTCTTTAAAATAAATCTTAGCCGTTGATTGATCTTGATCAGACGGTTGAGATGCGAGGATGTCACACTATAAATGTTTTATATCACCCTCCCCTGCCCAGAAAAACATCGTACCTTGTCAATTACAACCCTAATCTCATCGGTGTGACACCACCGCAAACCTTCGTCTTTTTACCGTCCGTCGACGTCCGGAAATCGCTGGCTACGGCAGTGTAACTCCAAATCCACCCAAATATACACCATTTGTTCCCCGTCTTCTCCTCTTTCCAATCCCTTAAAGATCAACCCTTGAATCCCAGCCCAACTCTTCAAATATTCGTTCAAAGGAGCGGCTGCTCCGCCGCCCACGGCGGTGCCGGCTCCAATGGCTACCAAAAACATACCCCATACTTTCCTTTGCCTCCGCTACCCAAAACTAAACCCTATTTACTTCGAACAACCCTGAAGCTTATCAAATTTTAAATCTAAAATCGACCAAGTTCTGAGAAGATTGTCAAACCCCGATTTGAGTTCCCAAACAAAGTTGCATGATTGTTCTTACCAAGAACAAACATTTAACTCTATTTGGGGATTCAATTTGAATCTACCCAAGTTTTGTTTGAAGACCAAATCAGTAAGTTTTTATTTTCTTTCAATTTTTTTATTTTACTTCTTTTGTTGATGATTTTGTTTTGCATTAGTTCTGATTATTTGTTTTAATTGGAAATATTGATTAGTTAGTTTCTCTAGTTAATCTGGTTAGATTTGATTTTGGATTTTGGTTACCCTTTATTTCAATTGCATTATTATTTTTTTTCTGATGATTCCATGAGTTTAGTTTCCGACCATGTTTCTTTTTGCTTTAGTTAGATTAATTAAAATCGACTTCTGGTTCCTGTTTGTTAATACTTTACTTGATGATTCTTTTGCATTAGTTATAATTTGTTAGCTTAGCTTTAGTTTTGATCAGTTGATTCAGTTTTAGTTCCTGTTCAATGACTTTTTACCTTTTATTGTTTAGCTTAACTTAGTCTAAATGTCAATTTAGTTTAATTGATAATTTGATAGTGTATGAACTAAAATTAGTTTTTCATTCTTGATTGGTTTTCAATAATAGGATTGCATGTTTAGCCATAGATTTGCATTTTTGTTTTGATTGTGTGATTTTCAGCCATTTTATTTGAAGTTGGTTGATTAATTTGCAGTTGTCAGTGGAATTTCTGATTAGCTATTTAGAGGTTCAGATTTGATTGTGGTTTGGTTATAGCTGGTTAAGCTTCTAGTCTTATAATCAATCAATAATGGTTAGTTTTTACAATGGTAAAAGGGGCTGGGGTTTTGTGGTAGTAATTCAAGGTTCATTTTAAGGGTAGTTTAGGTTTTTACTTAAAGAATTTATTAGCAAGTATACTTTAGACCCTTCTGAAATAGGACTGAAGTCATAATTTTAAAATTACAATGATATGACTTGGCTAACAAGTCAAGAATCTAGGGACTAAGTGAGTAAAAATTGAAAATTAAAAGAGGAACTAGTGGTTAAAACTAAATAAAGGGGTTGCCCTAGGCTTTGGCTATAAAAATGGCACCCTAGTTCATTCAAAAAAAGCCTTTTGACAATATGAAATCTCTCAAAAATTTTCAGAAATATTTGAAGTTAAAAACAATCCTGAAAATTTCTAAATGAAGTCTAGTAGCTAAAACACTTCAAAAATTCAGATCTGGAATTCAATTCCTATAATTCCAATCCAAATCAAACACCAGAAATGTTACTTAGTCTTAATACTTGAAAGTTTCCTTCAAAATTAAGGCATTTAGAGCTTCAAAACCAACAAAAATTCAAAAAAAGTATTGTTCTATTGGAGGATAAGTTGATGTCAGATTCTGGTTTTTGGATTTACATCCTTTAGTTTAGGTTTGATTATTTAAAATTGCTTGAAGTTCCTTGGTTTGGTTTCAAGTTGTTTTAAGGTCAATTAAAGGCTGATTTGGTTCATTTTGTTGTGGTGCAAATTTGGGCTATTAGATTGGTCCTATTGTTGTGTGGTTGTTGTTTACAACTGCTGGTGGTTTAAATTGCTGCTGACTTCCCTTTCTTCTTATTTGCATTCCAACTTCCAGGTACACTTCTTAAGCTTGACAGTGTAGAACTCAATGTGAGATATGAGATGCAGCTTGTCGCGCAACTTTGTGGATCTGTTTGTTTAAATTTCGAGTAGCTGCTGTGAGTTGTCTAAATATTCAATGTAAATAAATTTAGGATTGTGCTGGATTGTTTTGAACCATTTGGACCTTTTATTTTTGGATTATTTTGAATTTTAGCTAGATGAAATATCGTATTTAGTAATTGTAGATTGCTTAGACCCTCATGTTTAACTAAATAGTAGAGATGATATGTGTACACGTATTCAAATTCGGATAGATGAGTTTATCAGCTTAGACGTTGGATTTAAATTTGATTTTCAGCATGTTGGTTCACAAATGAGAAAACCCCATTTCAAAAATAGGATCCCGAGTTTGACAACTCCTGCTTTAAGACTCGAAGTTGTACATTTATCCTGTTATACTTGAAGTGTTAAAATGACAAAACATAGGGGTTAACAAAAATGATTTGGGATGGTTGTAGCATTATTATTTGTGGAATGCTATCCTTGATCCCTGACTAAAATTAACTCTGTTTTCTTAAGCTTCTGGGTTCAAACGCAGGGCCCAAGCCATTGTAGCTGAAATGCATATGAAAAAACATACTTCCTGGGCTTTCTTCTTTCAATAATGAGCCCAATTGCAAAAATAAGCAAATAAAGCATGCTGAAAATATGCAGCCTGAAACTGATTCGATTTAATGTAGTGATGCAATACTTTCAATGGTAGTTCATTAACATGCTACTTAGTTAGGACGTCTTCTTTTATTTTTAGAGACAATACATATTAGAAAATAATAGTTTGTTCAAGGATCGGCCTTTAAATTAATAAAATGAGGTGCGCCACGCCAAACGGAACCCATAAATTGCGTGTCCCTCCTTAAATGTTCATACTTAGAGATTCAGGACATGCCGTTTAGCTAATTTCATGGCTTCCCGCAAACATAATAACATGCTAGTCGCTTTAGGCACGTCTTTAATAATTTTATCTTCCTAAGTACGGGTGCGCATTTATGTGACCCAAATCCAAATATCAATGGAGTTGAAATATGTCAAAAACCGCTAGTGCATTTATGTGACATGGTTCGCGGCATGTTTTAATGACATTGCAATCTTCTTTTAAAAAATGTTAAAATTGGTATAAAAAATAATTTAAAATTGCACTATAGGATGAACATATATAAAAATCAGAATGTTTAGATAATTATAATAGATTAAGAGACCGTGCTAGAACCACGGGATCCGAGGGTGCCTAACACCTTCCCTCGGGTCAACAAAATTCCTTACTTAGAATTTTTGGTTCGCAGACTCCATTTGGGCAGTCGAAAATTTCCTCGATTTGGGAGTCTAAATAAACCGGTGACTTGGGACACCAAAAGCCAAACCTATCCCAAGTGGCGACTCTAAATAAATAAATAATCCTATTTCGAGTAATGTCACTTTAATTGGAAAAACTCGCTTATACATTTTTATCCTTCGGGGTATCCGTGTAAAAAAGAGGTGTGACAGTTCTGGCGACTCTGTTTGGGATCGAGCCTAGAATATATGGTTCAGGGTATAAGAATTCGAGCTTAGAATAACTGTTATATTTTTCATTACATGTTCCATGCTAATGTGCTAAATGCTTAACCACTTTGATATTGGATGAATTGTACATAAACTATTACGAAACCCTTCTCTCTTTACCTTCGGGGATGTGCTCGCTGGTCGAGACTCCCCATTCTGTTAATTTCATACCTTGAATAAGAAAGAGGCTCAGACAAGTTACTAAGCTGGACGATCTTGCGGGTCCCCGGTACATATTCCCCTCCTCGACTCGAGTTGTCCGCTTGGGTACACAGTCTATATACCTAGGTTCTGAACTTAGTATAACAAAGCCTCATGCCAGATCCCTAGTAGGAACATTTGTTTGCATCACGTGCATTTGACTTAGGGGACTCAACACAGGAGTTGGGTCCGTCTAGGACAGGTGACCTGAATTGAAAAGATCATCTTGATGCATATTACGTGCTACTTGCGCATTTATTTGCTTTGGATTTGCATGTTGATTGGCTTGTGAATAAGGAGAGAAAAATTGAGAAAATAATGGTATCCGGGCTGACTAAGAGTAACCATTTGTTTTGCAAAACCAATGCTCAAATATCGCCGAGATACTACCAGATTTTTGAAAGAAAAAGAAAGAAAAGAGAAAAAGGAAAAAACAAAAGAAAGACAAGAGGCCTTTTCAACAAATATTGGTTTTGACAAAATGTTTTGCCGAACTACGTCAATTTGATTCTCATCGGGTGTGAGATACATAGGCAACCCCCATCGGGTCCAACCTCCCTTTTGAAAAAATAGCCCAAAACAAAGAAAAACAAATGTCAGATTTTTAATTTGTTGTCCTAATTAAATAGGGTGATGCCGTTGTTTTCAAGAATAGCCGAATGTTCCTGAAAGGGAAGCTGGAAGGCTGATTTTGCAAAAACGGCCGCTTTTGGGTCTTTACTTTATTTTTTGGACCAGTTAGCGGGCACGACCTTAAAATCTTCCTCCGGGAGTGCTGGAAGGCTATTTTCTCAAAGCTGGGCTTTTGGTTTTAGAAAATAAATTTCATAGAAGAAAAGGGGTCAATTTTTTATTTTTGAAGTCCAACAGGAATAGAGTCATAAGTTACTAATTCGCCTTAATAAATGTGCAGGATGAGCATAATCCAAAACGAACCTTTTTCATTCGTAAGCAGAATCCCTTTAGAGTTGCGACTATGGTGGAATGATCTAGGTGTAGAATGGCAAGATGAGGTGAATAAATACTTGGGGGGGGGGGCTTCCAGGCTTGTTGGAGATTGTACCCGAGGAGACATCATAAGAGCGTTGGTCACGTGGTGGTACCCGGCGTATAATATGTTCCACTTCTCAGATTTTGAACTTACCCCGACATTAGAAGAAGTAGCTGGGTTCATCGGAGATGCTGAACTTCCTTTGAGACACAAGTATTTGGTTGCTCCAAGAGTGGTTGCTGTGCATAAATTCTTAGATACACGACTCGAACTTGGTGGCAGGTTTTTTCACCTTTTCATTCCTGTATAGCAGATATGGTCACATAGAGGGGTTCAACAATCCGAAGAACAAAATTTGTAGCAAAGGAAATATTGTCAAATGGGAAAAGCATAGACATTTCGCTTATACGGTGGATTTCTAGGGCTTCTGGTGTTTCCAAGGAAAGACGGGAACATCGACATGAAAATAGCAGGGGTTTTCATCGCTCTGCGCACCCAATCAAAGTGCACACTCGCGCCTATGATAGTAGCTGAGATCTTTCGTGCTCTCATTGTTTGCAAGGCCGAGAGAGATTTCTTCGAAGGGTGCAATCTGTTATTGCAAATGTGGATGACCGAGCATCTATGTCACCGCCCCCAATTTATGAGCTATGGCTCCCGCAGAGAAAACTTGTATACAGGAATTATACACAAGAATTGAAGGGCTCAGTTTGCCCGAAGGGGTAGTAAGATGTATATCTTACTTTCAGTCCCTCACTGCCGGGCAAATAGAGTGGATGCTGGGATGGTTGTCTGTGGACGAGATCATATACATGCCAGAAATAGAGCCTCACTTCCTTTTGATAGGTCTTAGAAGTATCCAGCCTTATGCCCTACACCGGGTCTTGAGACAACTTGGAAGGTGCCAGGTAGTGTCAAAAGACGAAGACCTCAATGCCCGAGTAGTCGAGATTGGACTTGATGGCTAGTTCCCCGAGGCAGCAGTCCCCAAAATTTGGAATGAATGCCAACATCTAACGGCAAATACTTGTGTACGGGATTGGTCCAAAGGCAAAGTCTCTCCAGGATACCTTGCTTGGTACAGGAGAGAAATTGAGTTCGAAACGCCGGCCAAAAGGCCCCATCTCTAGTAATTTGTTGAAGCATCGCAAGAGCAGTGAGATTGGTTGGCTAAAGAACACGAGTACAGGGCTACGATAAGCAAATTGGAGAAGCAGGTCATGAATTTGCAATTCGAGAAAGATTTACTAGCCTCCACGTATCAGGAAGAAAAGAAGAAACTGGCAAGGAAAATGAAGCCCTTCGGGCCCAAATTCAGAAGATGAAAGTAGCAGCGAAAAACCCCGTCCGGAGTGCCAAGGATGCAAAACTTATAGATGGCTTGAGACAGAAGGTGGATGACTATAGTTTTGATTTGAATTAAGCAGAAAAGGAACTAGTCAGGGCTCAAAAAGAATTGGCTTAAAATGCGGCAGAACGAGCACGTATGATCAGGCAATTAAAAGAAGAGTTCGACGGTGAGGTGTCAGGGTTAAAGAAAAGGGTTGTCATTGCAGAAAACAAAATGCTCAAATAGGCAAAAGAGTTCAAAATTGAAAGAACATTGTTAAATAGCTTTGGCACAATTAGAATTTGATTTGCAACAACTTCAAAAGCAAAATCAAGTAGCAGAACAAATTTTGGGAACCAGAACTGAGCAAATTGGGCGGTTATTGCAGGAGAAAGTTGTCATACGAGAAAAAATCAAAGGAATGGCTCGCTACATCACAATGAAATGTAACAGTTGTGAGGACATGCCTAGATTTATGTTCTTTGCCACTATGATGATTTTTGTTCACCGCATAATGGAAGATCTTCATCACCTCCAAGGGGATTTAGCTAGTTGACCTTCGGCAAGGCCGAACGATGCCTCGCGGGCCCCAGGAGCAATTGAATCCCAAATGTATTCGTGATATCCGAAAACTGTATTTTTCTTTGAAGTTTGTCAGTTTGTCTTGGAGTCTGTATTTTCCTTTACACATGGTTAGTTGTTCGTCAAGTTTGTAGTTCTTCTTATGTCAGAGTATGTACCTATTTAAATCCGTAAGTCTTTGTAATTAAAGTTTGTTATTATGGAAATTGAAAACTTCCAAAATATTTTATTGCTTTACTTTTATATTTCATGAACTACGCTCGGTCTGATTCATGCTGGGCATGTTACGTAGGCAATCTTCATAAGATTCGACCGTAATCTAAAAAACAAAAATAAAAGCCACAAAAGGAAAAAGGGAGGAATGAAAAGAAAGAAAGAAAACCCAAAACAAAAGGAAAACCAAAGAGGTAGAAAATACAAAAAGGGGGAAAGCAAGAAAAATAAAGAGTGGAAATCAAAATGGCAAATTGGAATAAAAGTCGGGATGACACATGCAACCATCGCAAGCATGTAGATATTTGTTAACTATCTAGGTGCATCCCGCCCCAATGTGTGATTCCCTATATGTTATCTGTCTCAAACTATTCGTTTGTTGCTGTTAAAATTCCAGTCCAGGTTTTAGAAATGGTGGTTGGTTTGTGGTAAACTTGCATCACATCGATATTTCACCAGATCGAAAGGAAGAGCAGAAATGTCATCTGAAATAACTTTGCCGGCAATTCCCATCTCAGAAGATAGCCTAGTTACAGGCATCCCGGACTTAGAGTCTCCGGCGGCCAAAGAAAACAGGATCCTACGACTTAGGGTCATAGAGATGTTGGATGCATGGATAAATGGAAATGAGCCTCCGAGTGCCATCCCTGGATTTCCTGAGCTCTTCCTAAGGTCGGGGGGGGGGGGGTACTTCTACTATTTCCATTAGCCATCCAAACATCCTTCTGGGAAAGCCTACCATACTGGCCAATTTTGTCGGAGCACCTTCTGAAGTTCACCCTCAGGTGTTCACCTCTGGCACAATCCCTAATATTTTTATGGCTCCCCCATGTGCAGCCACCACACAGCATGCAGTGCCAAGACCTATGTTTGACCCAACGGATTTTACATTTCAAACTCCCAATTACCAAACTGAGCCTCCCACATACCCCACATACACTTATCCTTAACCAGCATATGAACTTACACCAGTGCAGGATAGAACTCCTAATGTGCCTGAACATGATGAGATAGCAAAAAGGATGAAGAGCCTTGAGAAGAGCTTAAAGAACATGCAGGGCTTGAGTGGGCAAAAGTGCGTTTCTTAATCAAATCTGTGCATGTTCCCGCATGTACATTTTCCCATGGGATTTGAAACGTCAAAGTTTGAAAAGTATGATGGTCATGGCGAACCCATTGCTTACCTGAAAAAGTATTGCAACCAATTGCGTGGCGCGAACGGAAAAGAAGAACTGTTGATGGCATACTTCAGAGAGCCTGGTAGGCATTGCTTTATAATGGTATATGGACCAAGACGTCTCACGATGTCACATCTGGGACGATCTTGCCAGAGATTTTTTAAGGCAGTTCTAGTACAACATTGACATTGCGCTAGACATGAATTCCTTGGCTAATCTAAACAAGAATCCTTCGGAGAGCTTTTGAGAATATGCCATTAAGTGGCGCGAACAGGCGTCGAGGGTGAAGCCAACCATGGATGATATAGAGATGGTCACTATTTTTCTCCAGGCTCAAGAAGCAGATTAGTTTCAAAACGTGATGTCGGCCATGGGCAAGCCTTTTGCGGAAGCAATCAAGATTGGCGAGATGGTAGTAAATGGCTTGAAAACGGGAAGAATTTTAAGTCAGTCAGCAATCCGAGCAACCTCCCAGGCTATCCAAGGTGGGGCAGGAGGAGTTGCAAGGAACAAAAAGAAAGAAGAAACTTCGATGACAGCCTCCGGTATGAGAATACATCATTCTCACAGGCCCATGTTCTCGGAACGAGCCTCTCAACACTATTATCCCCATCAAGACATGCATTATTCTCCCCAACCTTATGCGGTTATGAATGCTCAACCATTTGCACGACCGCAACAGCAGGTCAACAGGAACCAGGCTTGAGAAACCAGCCTCCCCAAAACCACTATAATCCCCGCCCTCCTCAAAATAATTTCCATCCAAGAGAGCCACCCAGGAGGCAAAACTTTACGCCAATTGGGGAGTCTTATTCTAGTATGTTCCCAAAGCTGGTTCAGATGGTTCTCTTTTAGCATGTCCCTCCGAACAGACAAAACCCTGAGTCGCCTTCTTACCAACGGGGTGTCTGGTGTACTTATCATTCAGGGGCTAAAGGACATGACACAGAAAATTATTGGACTCTAAAGCGAGCTGTGGAAGATGTAATAGAACAAAGGAAAATAGTGTTGAGGGATGAAGATGTCCCGAATGTGATGAACAACCCATTACCGGCCCACAATAATGGACCAGTAATGGGGATGATCTGCGAAGATAAAGAATTCGATCCTGCTTTGAAAGCCATAATTGCTATTGCTGACGTAGATAAAAAGCCAAGGGTGGCCTCCAAGAAAGCTTAAGGAAAGATGATGAATGAAACCACGCACTCAGAAGCTGAAAAGAAGGTTGAGGCTAAAATTGAGGCGGGACCTACCAAAGAAATTGTCCTTCATGTCCCACGGGGTCGTCGAAAAAAACAGCCTACTCTAAGTCCCCTAAGGAGATTTACTATGTACGTACACAAAGGAACCTATGTGGTGCGGGGACCAACTAAACCCCACGGCTGAATGGGCCAGTGGTAGTTGGCCGCGCACCTCAGAGGCCTATGACAGACCCTTCTGCAGTCCCTTGGAACTATCAAGAAACAGTGGTGACATAAAAAGGCAAAGAAATCACTGGGAAAACTCAAGAAAGCCACCCTATAAAGAAATATTCTGACTTGGAGGAAGTGAACAGTGCTGCCAAAAGGGGATTCTCACCCACGAAGCCAGTAAGCGCCGAAGAGGCGGAAGCCTTCTTTCGAAAGATGAAAATGCCGGACACCAGCTCCGAAAGTCCCCTGAACAAGTCCCTTTATTATCCTTGCTGATGGATTTCCGGAGCACCAGAAGGTGTTGTCCAAAACTCTCAATGAGGATTACGTGCCGGTTCAAACCTCTGTGGAACAATTGGAGAAAATGGCAGAAAGATTCTTCGCTGTTAATTAGATTACATTAGGTAAGAATGATTTGCTTCCAGAGGGAGCCACCCACAACAAAGCCCTGCATCTCACCATCAAATACGGAGGCTATTACGTCAAAAGAGTAATGGTAGATGGAGGCTCGGGGGTGGACATATGCCCACTTTCAACATTGAAAAGAATGGAAATCGGGACGGAGAGGATCCGCCCCAACAATGTGTGTGTCCGAGCTTTCGATGGAATTTAAAGAGACACGGTAAGAGAGATTGATCTGGTGTTGACCATTGGCCCAGTTGATTTTGAAGTAACATTTCAAGTGTTAGATATGGACACATCCTACAATTACCTACTGGGAAGGCCATGGATTCATGCAGCGGGAGTTGTGCCTTCTACTCTGCACTAGATGGTGAAATTTGAACATGAGAACCAGGAAATCATGGTCCATGGCGAAGATGAATAATCAATTTACTGTGATCCCTCCGTCCCTTGCCTCAAAGCTAAAGAAGGAAGTGAGCATATGGTCTACCAGGCTTTTGAAATCGTGGTAGCTGATCAACATGAAGAAGGCAAACCATGTCCCCAACATTTCATCTCCAATGCCTCAATCATGGTAGCTAGAGAAATGATATGTCAGAGATTCAAACTAAGGAAGGGACTCGGAAGTTCTTTACAAAGGATAGTTGAGCCGATTGCTTTGCCTACTGCAGAGAAGTTTTTCGGGTTAGGCTTCCACCCGACACCTGAGGATGCAACATGGGCGAACCGCAGAAAGTGTAATGGATGGGCTTTGCCTCAACCCTTGCCCCACTTGTAGGAAACATTTGTGAAGCCAAAGTACAGTGATGAGGAAGAAGATGAGACCTTCACAGTGGAAGAAATCAAAGACATATGTGGGGCCATGAGAAAACTATTGTTTGAAGCTAACATGGTCCAGCTTGGAGAAGGCTCGAGCACCGCTGAGGTTCTTTACATGGGACCGGACGCCAAATTGCAAAATTAGAAGGCTACACCTTTCCCAGTCAGGCGGGAGGCCCGGTAGTCCTGTCTTGCCATATTTTCTTGCATCACGAGTTATTTCAGGGTGTAACTCGAGTGTTATTTTGTCCTTTAATTTCCAAATGTAAACCCTGTTATCTTACAATTTCAATGAAATGAAATCAATATTTCATCGTCTACATTCCCTTATTCTTTATGATCTTGGTGTTTTCTTTTTATTCATTTCTTCCAGTTCCAATAACGCGGCTTTAAATAATATGACATAATCGCGGACGTCATGCCCTGATCCAACATGCCACCTAATTGTGAAATAATGAACTAAGAACTGGAGTATGACGAAGAAGAGGCTACTAGGGAAATCGATCGAGAACTGGAACATTTTTATAATATACCTAAGACAAATCTAAATGATACAGAACCGGTTAACTTGGGTGGTCCTGGCGAAACCAGGGAAACCAAAATAAGCATCCATGTAAATGAGGAAATCCAGGACTCACTAATTCAACTTCTTTTTGAATTCAAAGGCGTGTTTGCTTGGTCCTATGACGATATGCTAGGGTTGAGTGTTGATTTGGTGGTTCATAAGTTTCCTACATACCCCGAATGCCCTCCAGTCCAACAAAAATAGAGAAAGTTCAAGTATATCAGCAATAAGATCAAAGAGGAGATCACAAATCAGTTGGGGGCATGCGTAATCCGAGTGGTTCGATACACCAGATGGCTCGCCAATGTAGTCCCGATGCCAAAGAAAGACGGGAAAACCCGAGTGTGCGTAGACTACAGAGTTTTGAACAAGGCAAGTCCCAAAGATAATTTCCCTTTGCCCAATATCCACATCCTTGTTGATAAGTGCGCCAAACACGAGATACAGTCTTTCATGGATTTGTACGCAGGATATCACCAGGTGTTGATGGATGAGGAAGATGTTGAGAAAATTGCCTTCACCATGCCTTGGGGTACTTATTGCTATAGGGTCATGCCTTTTGGTTTAAAGAATGCTGGGGCAACATATATAAGGGCTATGACCACTATCTTCCACGACATGATGTATCAGGAGATAGAAGTGTATGTGGACGACGTGATTATCAAGTCCAAGACTCAAGTTGATCATGTACAGGACCTGAGAAAGTTCTTTGAAAGGCTTTGCAAGTATGATTTGAAATTAAACCCAGCCAAGTGTGCTTTCAGGGTCCCGCCGGGCAAGCTCCTGGGGTTCATTGTCAGTCGGAGAGGTATTGAGCTGGATCCAACAACGATAAAATCCATTCGAGAGCTAGCTCCTCCGAAAACCAAGAAGGATGTAATGAGCATGTTGGGAAGACTGAATTACATTAGACGATTCATCACCCGGTTGACTTCTACGTGTGAGCCCATATTCAGCTTGTTAAAAAAGGATGCAACAATTAAATGGACTTATGACTGTCAAGAAGCTTTTGACAAAATTAAAGATTACATGTCCAATCCACCAGTCTTGGTCCCGCTAGAACCGGGAAGGCCATTGTTTCTATATTTGACGGTCCTGGAGAACTCTTTTGTTTGCATTCTCGGGCAGCATGATGTCACTGGAAGGAAAGAGCAGGCCATCTGTTACTTGAGCAAGAAGTTCACCAGTTACGAGGCCAAATACACCCTGCTAGAAAGAACCTATTGTGCCTTAACTTGGGTGGCTCGAAAACTGAGGAATTACTTGCAAGCCCACACTACCAACCTCATAACCAGGCTGGATCCTTTAAAGCACACATTCCAAAAACTGATGCCCACAGGGAGATTGGCGAAATGGCAAATCTTGCTCACCGAGTTCGACATAGTCCATGTCACTCGCACGACAATGAAGGCCCAAGCACTAGCAGATCATCTAGCTGAGAACCCAATTGATGATGAATATCAACCCTTGAATACCTATTTCCCGGATGAAGAAGTGAATTCGGTGGAGGTAACATCTGAAGACATCACTGCTTGGAAAATGTTCTTCGATGGTGCAGTAAATGCAAAAGGTATAGGAATTGGGAAAATCTTAATCTCACCCGCTGGTCAACACTACCCAGCCACAACACAGTTTCAGTGTTTCTGCACCAACAACACAGCTGAATATGAGGCCTGCATCATGGGCATGAATATGGCCACTGATCAAGACGTCGAGGAATTATTGATCATGAGAGATTTAGATCGCATTATCTGGGAAGCCCAAGGAGAGTGGGAAACAAGAGATGTCAAACTCATCCCTTATCGACAACATGTGGAGAATCTCAGCAAACAGTTCAAGTCGGTAAAGTTCAGGTACATTCCTTGCTGTCACAATGAGTTAGAAGATGCACTCGCAACTTTGGCCTCCATGTTTCCTTACCCCAAAAATGCCTACATCGATCCATTGGAAATCCAAATCAGGGAAAGGCATGGGTATGGTAATGTGACTGAGGTAGAATCCAGCATTCAGCCATGGTATTATGATATCAAGAATTTCTAAAACACAAGAGTATCCGAGCAGGCCACTGGGGATCAAAAGAGAACCATCCAACGACACGTGAGTGGTTTCTTCTTGAGTGGTGATATCTTATATAAGAGGAACCCAGATCTTAACTTGCTAAGATGTGTTGATGCTGAGGAAGCCGGAAGGATAATACACGAAGTACATGCGGGAGTGTGTGCGCCTCAATGAATGGGTACGTATTGGCAAAGAAAATACTTCGGGCATGGTATTACTGGATGACCATGGAGAAAGACTGCTTCAACTTCGTTCGAAAATGTCATCAATGTCAGGTGCACGGTGATTTGATTCATGCACCGCCAACTGAATTGCATCATATGTCAGCACCTTCGCCATTCGCTGCTTGGGGCATAGATGTCATTGGGCCAATTGAACTGAAAGCCTTGAATGGACATAGATTTATGTTGGTTGCTATCGATTACTTTACGAAGAGGGTTGAATCCATCACGCTTAAGTCAGTCACTAAGAAAGCCGTGGTGGACTTTGTGCATTTCAACCTCATTTGCCACTTCGGTATTCCTGCAATCATCATTACAGACAATGCTGCTAACCTGAATAGTCGTCTGATGGGAGAAATATGTAAGCAATTCAAGATAACACATAGAAACTCCACTCCTTACCAGCCCAAAGCCAATGGTGTCGTCGAAGCAGTAACAAGAACATCAAGAAGATTTTGAGAAAAATGATTCAAAGCTCAAGAAAATGGAATGAAAACCCGCCTTTTGCATTACTTGGATATCGCACCACGGTGCGCACATCGGTAGGGGCAACTCCATGCTTATTGGTCTATAAAACTGAAGCTGTTATACCCGCAGAAGTAGAAATTCCATCGCTCCAGATAATTATAGAAGAAAAAATTGAGGATAGTGAGTGGGTTAAGACTCGGCTGGAGCAGTTGTCATTAATTGACGAAAAATGGATGGTCGCGGTTTGTTACGGTCAGTGGTACCAACAAAGAATGGCCCACGCTTAAAACAAGAAAGTTTGCCCAAGGAATTTTGAAGTCGGACAGCTTGTATTGAGGTGTATTCTCCCTCACCATCAGGAAGCTAAATAAAAATTTGCACCTAACCAGAAAATTCCATACATTATCATAAAGATACTGCCCAAAAGAGCATTGTACTTGGGTGACGTCGAAGTAGACGATCTTGATATAGAAGTGAATGCAGATGCAGTAAAAAGGTATTATGTTTGAACTCCTTGTAGAAATATTCAGTCTGGTCGAAATGACGAAGGCTTTTCTTTCCCCCCTACCCTAAACACTATCAATCCTTCACAAACCCTTTGAGCCGATTACTTTCCTTTGATCACCCTCTTTGGAAACCGGAAGTGCTATTAAAAAAAAGAAGAAGAAAACAAAAGAAAAATGAAAAATGATGAAAAAAAAAGAAAAAAAAAAGAGAAACAACAAAATCAAATTAGTTTAGGAAACACTTCCTGAACTACGTCAACTTGATTCTGAATGAATACGTAGGCAGTCTCTCCTTGAGGTTCAATCATATCAAAATAAAAGCCCCAGTTCCCCAAAATTGAAACTGGGGCAGATGATGCAATGGTTCGGCCATTAACCCGCCAGAATGGTTCCAAAGTTGTAGTTTCCATCCAATTTTCTTTACCCAAAAACCTGGCCCATGTCCTTCCGATCGATTGACAGAAGCAGGGACACGACAAACGTCATTGTTGGGATTTGGCACATTTGAAATTGAGAGAAATAAAATGATAGAGTCTTATCGGTGAAAACCTTCGGGCACCATAAGGTGATGAGTCTGTTTATTGAAAACTCGTAAAGAACGCTATCGGGCGACGGGAGAAGAGAATTGAGAGAGGTCGATTAGAGAAAAGCAGCAAAGGACTCCGTCAGCCGAAAAGCAGATATATATCACCATCAAAAAGCCTAAGCAAGTTTCCCTGGTTTCGAAAGATTGAAATATGGGTCACAAGAAGCAGGAAATGTGTATGGGCCGGGCATCCATTCCAAGAAGCATGTCATGTCCATTTGAAGTCAGCACACACCCCCAGATAAGTCTTTCTCTCTTCCCTGAAAGGGACGTTTCTCTTTAAACCCATATGATTGATTGGTTTTGTATACCGGTTCCTTGAATCCCTTTTGGCTTAACCTTATATTTCATGATTATTCCACAAGAAAAGGTGGTAAGGCCATTTTCACAGGGCTCGCCTGGCAAGGACTAAAGAAAATACCCAGTCTCAGCGGGCGCATCTATCCGATCCCGGTTGACCATGATGGCTGACACTTCAGAAGCGGAAAGGTGAAAGAAAGAAAATCAAAGTACAACCACGAAGGCAAAATGAAGATTAGAAAGGTTAAGCCAAGTGGGCCAATTGTCCTAACATAGTTTCAAAAGGCAGGATTACCCAAAGGTTCTGAAACGAAAATCGGGGTAAAGAAATTGTAACCAAAAGGACTACGAAGGAAAAATAAATCTGAAAGATGAGATCTCCCGACCAGCCAACAAGTCAAAGTCCGTAAGGCCAAACGTATTCTCAATAGAAGTGAGGCCGGGATCAAGCAAATCAAGGCCACAAAAACGACTACCGTTTCGAACTAACAAGTCGTGCTTTGTTTGAAAATTTGAAACAGGTGTAATCCAAGCAATGGGATAAATGGCCAAATGCAACCAAAGGAAATGCACAGGAGCTAAGAATAGCCTTGCAGCAATGATCAACCAAAAGGGAAGTTCTCTTTGCATCTTTTCCCGCAGTTTTCATAAAAGGAAAGAAGAAAAGGAGAATCGCAAACTACGGCAGCATATGGCTCCGATCCTCGATTCCATCTTCCCAAATCTAGGACCATATCCTCTAGATCTCCCCATCATAACCCGAGCATTCTTTTCCTTCATTCCCCGGCATAACCCGAGGATCATGCTCCATTCTCCCCAGCATAACCTGAGGATTCCTTTCCTTCATTCCCGGCATAACCCGAGGGTTCCTTTATTTCTATCCCCAGCATAACCTAAGAGACCTATCTTTGTTTCATTCCCCAGCATAACCTGAGGGACCTGTCTTTCCTTCATTCCCCAGCATAACCTAAGGACCATTTTCCTTCTATCCCCAGCATAACCTGAGGGACTTTTCTTTCTGTCATTCCTCAGCATAACCTGAGGATTTTTCTCCTTTTCTTCCGCAGCACGAGTCTTTTTGTCAATCCCGGCATAACTCGCGGATCCCCTGGTAATAACCCAGGACTCTTTTCTTTCAATCCCGGCATAACTCGCGGATTCCCCTGGCATAACCCATGAGCATTTTTCTTCCTACCCTGGCATAACCCAGGAGCCTTTTTCTTCCTATCCCGGCATAACCCTTGGATTCCCCTGGCATAAACCAGGAGCCTTTTTCTTCCTACCCTGGCATAACCCAGGAGTCTTTTTCTTTCTATCCCGGCATAAATCGCAGATCCCCCTAGCATAACCTAGGAGTCTTGTTTCCAAATCCCGGCATAACCTACGCATTCCCCTGGCATAACCCAGGAGTATTTTTCTTTCAATCCCAGCATAACCCGCAGATTTCCCTAGCATAACCTAGGAGTCTTTCTTTCAATCCCGACATAACCCCCGGATCCCCCTAGCATAACCTTGGAGTCTTTTTCTTTCAATCCCGGCATAACCCGCAGATTCCCCTAGCATAACCCAGGAGTATTTTTCTTTCAGTCCCGGCATAACCCATGGATCCCCTAGCATAACGTAGGAGTCTTTCTTCCAAATCTCGACATATCCCCCGGAGTCCCATGGCATAACCCAGAAGTCTTTCTTTCAATCCCGGCATAACCCGCGGATCTCCCTGGCATAACTCTGGAATATTTGTCATACCGTCCCGACATAACCCGTGGATTTTTCTTCTTCATCCCCAGCATGAACTCTTTATTCCTATCCCAGCATAACCTACCGATTCTCCTCTTATCCCCAGCAGGGACTCATTTTCTCTTCCGACATAACCCGGCCATCTGCCAGCATAACCTGGTAATCTTTCCAAAAATAAACAATCCTGACTTTTATTGTTTTCAATAGATATAGTTAAGATTTGTGTTACAAATAACTCAAATTTTTCTAGTGAAAATTGGGGCAGAAATTTTCGTTTGTTTGTTTGTTTTGGTGTTCGAACAGGTTTTACCTCAACGCGCATGATTTGAGATGACTGGAAGAGCGAATCTCAATAAAGGATAAAGGAAAAGAAGAAAAGAACAAAAAGGAAAAGAAAAATGTGGATCGCCAAATTTGATTCAAAATCAGCAGTCGCGCATGTCCCGTTTGGCTTCAATGCTGAAGAAAGAACCGGCACCTGCAGCTTACGAGCATCAAGATTCAGATCGGAGTCCACGACGAATCCAGTTAAGACTCAAGATCAAGCTTTCAAGAGAATTATAGATAGAAATCTTGTAACTCATAATTGATAGGCATAGCTAGTTTAGCTTTTGATTTTCTTTTGGTGTAATAAAGAGGTCAGCAAGCAGTAGCAGCATCATCAGCAGTTGAAATCACAGCTCATGGTAGTCTCAGCTACCCAAACACTCCAGAACTACACTGACCTGATTCCTTTGTAGCCAGGGATATGTAGGCAACCTTTGAAGCAGGGTTCGGTCAAACAGTTTTCAAAATGCTTCTCATGGAACGCAAAGCAGGCAAAATCTCTTAGTTGCTCATTTATCTTTGCCCGGAAACCCTTTGTGTCTCCGAGCAAAGAGGGGCAGCTGTGAGCACGTGGTTTTTGCCTCGCTCGAAATGTTCCTATAGAATTCATTAAAATTAGGATTTTTCTTTTATTATTTGAATTTTTAGGAATTAACTGTGTGATTTTTTGTTTATTTGCATTTTTCCTTTTATTATTTGAATTTTTAGGAATTGATTGCATGATTTTTTGTTTATTTGTATGTTGTGCATTTTTAATTAATATTATTCATAAAAAATACAAAAATAGCATGTTTGCGTTTAGGAATTAATTTTTACGTTTCTCTTTTGGGTTATTAGTTAATTAATATTGAAAATAACAAAAAAATTGGTTATTATTACATTTGTTTAATTTCCCTTTTAAATTTAGAATTTAAGTTATTCTAGAGGTTAATTAGTTTATTTTGTGGAATATAAATTTGGTTAGGTTTATTTTTATTTTTATTATTAAAATCTGGAAAAAAAATAATAAATAAAAAGAGAAAAAGAGAAAAATACATAAATTGGGTCTCTTAATTAAAGATCCATGATTTGGGCCGCAATTTCGGAGCCCAAACCACAAGACCCATCAAATTAAACCCAAACCCAAAATCCCCTTCGGGGTCCAAGAATTCCAATGTCCAAAACGGTGTTGTTTTCTTTAAAATAAATCTAAGCCGTTGATTGATCTTCATCAGACGGTTGAGGTGCAGGGATGTCACATTATATAAATATTTTATATTACCCCCTGCCCAGAAAAACATCGTACCTTGTCCATAACAACCATAATCTCACCGATGTAACACCATCACAAACTTCCGTCTCTCCACCATTCGCCGGCGGCGGCATAACTCCAAATCCACCCAAATTAACACCATTTGTTCCCCGTCTTCTCCTCTTTCCAACCCCCCAAAGATCAACCCTCGAATCTTGGCCCAACTCTTCGAATACCCGTTCAAAGGAGCGGCTGCTCCGTCGCCCTCGGCGGTGCCGGCTCAAATGGCTACCAAAAACACACCCCATACTTTCATTTGCCTCCGGTACCCAAAACTGAGCCCTCTTTCCTTCTAACAAACTTGAAGCTTCTCGAATTTTAATTCTAAAATCGACCAAGTTCTAGAAGACTGTCAAACCTCGATTTGAGTTCCCAATCAAAGTTGCATGTTTGTTTTTACCAAGAACAATCACGTAACTCTATTTGGGGATTCAATTCGAATCCAACCAAGTTTTCTTTGAAGACCAAATTAATAAGTTTTTATTTTCTGTCGATTATTTTTATTTTCCTTTTTTTGTTGACGATTTTGTTTTGCATTAGTTCTGATTATTTGTTTTAATTGGAAATACTGATTGGTTCTTAACTATAAGAGTACTCATTTTCTCTAGGTAATCTGATTAGATTTGATTTTGTTTTTTGGTTACCCTTTATTTTGATTGCATTTTTATTTTTTCTGATGGTTCCATGAGTTTAGTTTCGGACCATGTTTCTTTTTGTTTTAGTTAGATTAATTAAAATCGACTTCTGGTTCCTATTTGTAAATACTTTACTTGATGATTCTTTTGCATTAGTTTTCATTTGTTAGCTTAGCTTTAGTTTTGATGAGTGATTTAGTTTTGGTTCCTGTTATGTGACTTTTCACCTTTTATTGTTTAGCTTAACTTAGTCTAAATGTCAATTTAGTTTAATTGATAATTTGATAGTGGTATGAACTAGAATTAGTTTTTCGATCTTGATGGGTTTTCAATAATAGGATTACATGTTTAGCCGTAGATTTGTATTTTTCTTTTGATTGTATGAATTTCAGAAATTTTGTTTGAAATTGGTTGATTAATTTGCAGTTGTCAGCAGAATTTCTGATTAGCTATTTAGAGGTGCAGATTTGATTGTCATTCTAGAATAGGACTGAATTTATAAATTTAAAACTACAATGACATGACTTGGCTAACAAGTCAAAAATCTTGGGACTAAGTGAGTAAAAAATGAAAATTAAAAGACGGACTAGTGGTTAAAACAAAATAAAAGGGATGCACTAGGCTTTGTCTATAAAAAGGGAACCCTAGTTCATTCAAAAAAAAAAGCTTTACACAATCTGAAATCTCTTAAAAATTCCCAAAAATATTTGAAGTTAAAAACAATCCTGAAAATTCCTAAATGAAGTCCAGTAGCTAAAATACTTAAAAAATTCAGATATGGAATTCAATTCCTATAATTCCAATCCAAAGCAAACACCAGAAATGTTACTTAGTCTGAATACTTGAAAGTTTCCTTCAAAATTAGGCATTTAGAGCTTCAAAACCAACAAAAATTCAACAAATGTAATGTTCCATTGGAGGCTAAGTTGATGTTAGATTTTGGTTTTTGGATTTACATCGTTTAGTTTAGGTTTGATTATTGAATATTGCTGGAAGTTCCCTGGTTTGGTTTCAAGTTGTTTTAAGGTCAATCAAACGCTGATTTGGTTCATTTTGGTGTGGTGCAAATGTGGGCTATTAGATTGGTCCTATTGTTGTGTGGCCGTTGTTTTCAACTACTGGTGCTTTAAATTGTTGCTGACTTCCTTTTCTTCTTATTTGCATTCAAACTTCCAGGTGCACTTCTTAAGACTGACAGTGTGAACTCAATGTGAGACATGAGATGCAGCTTGCTGCATAACTTTGTGGATCTGTTTGCTTAAATTTCGAGTACCCCCTTGTCTAAATATTCAATGTAAATAAATTTAGGACTGTGCTGGACTGATTTGAACTATTTGGACAGTTTATTTTTGGATTATTTTGAATTTTAGCTGGATGAAATTTCGTATTTAGTAATGGTAGATTGCTTAGACCCTCATGTTTAACTAAATAGTAGAGTTGATATGTGTACACATATTCAAATTCGTATAGATAAGTTTGTCAACTTAGATGCTGGATTTAAATTTGAGTTTCAGCATGTTGGTTCACAAGTGAGAAAACCCCATTTCAAAAATAGGATCCTGAGTTTGACGACTCCTGCTTTATGACTCAAAGTTGTACATTTGTCCTGTTAGATGTTTTGAAGTGTTAAAATGACAAAACACAGGTGTTAACAATAATGATTTGGAATGGTTGTAGCATTGTGATTTGTGGAATGCTATCCTTGATCCCTCACTAAAATTAACTCTGTTTTCTTAAGCTTCTGGGCTGAAACGTAGGGCCCAAGCCGTTGTTGCTGAAATGCATATGAAAAAATATACTTCCTGGGCTTGCTTCTTTCAATAATGAGCCCAATTGCAAAACACCAAATAAAGCATGCTGAAAATATGCAGCCTGAAACTGATTCGTTTTAATGTAGTGATACAATGCATTCAATCGTAGGTCATTGACATTCTATTTAGTTAGGGCGTCTTCTTTTATTTTTAGAGACAATACATAATAGAAAATAATAGTTTGTTCTAGGATCAGCCTTTAAAATAATAAAATAAGGTGTGTCGTGCCAAATAGAACTCATAAATTATGTGGCCCTCCTTAAATGTTCATACTTAGAGATTCGGGACATGCCATTTAGCGAATTTCACGGCTTCCCGCAAAGATAATAACACGCTAGTCGCTTTAGGCGAGTCTGTAATAATTTTATCTTCCTAAGTACGGGTGCACATTTATGTGACCCAAATCCAAATCTCAATGGAGTTGAAATATGTCAAAAACTGAGGGTGCATTTATGTGATGTGGTTCGCAGCATGTTTTAACGACATTGCAATCTTCTTTTAAAAAAATATTTAAAGCGGTATAAAAATAATTTAAAATTGCACTATTGGATGAACATGCATAAAAATCAGAATTTTTAGCCAATTAAAATAGTTTAAGCGACCATACAAGAACCACGGGTTCCGATGGTGCCTAACACCTTCCCTCGGGTCAACATAATTCCTTACTCATAATTTCTGGTTTGCAGACTCCATTTGGGCAGTCGAAAATTTCCTCGATTTGGGATTCTAAATAAACCGGTGACTTGGGACACCAAAAGACAAACCTATCCCAAAAGGAGACTCTAAATAAATAAATAATCCCATTTCGAATAATGTCACTTTAATTGGAAAAACTCCCTTATACATTTTTATCCTTCGGGGTATTCGTGTAAAAAGACGGTGTGACAAACGCATAGGAAAGGACACGAACGCAAAGAGGAAAAACGTTGGGCTTCGCGAATTCGGAGAAGGATTTTGGGGTAGTTGGCAACAACACATCGCGAACGCGAAAGTCTATTCGCGATCGCGAATGAGAACACCAAAAGCAAAAAAACAGCATTTCCAAAAATGGAAACAATGACCTGTAGCGCACCCGGAAAACACCCAAGGCCCTCGAGACCCCGTCCAAACACACTAACAAGTCATATAACCTAACGTGAATTTGCTCGAGGTCTCAAATCATATCAAACAACGCCAAAACCAATCAAATCAACTCGGAAGGATGCCAAATTTTGCAGACAAGTCCAAAATTACATAACAGAGCTGTTCCAACTCTCGAAATCTCATTCCGTCCCTGATATCACAAAAGTCAACTATGTGTCAAACTTCTCCATTTTCCAAACTTCAATTTTTCTAACTTTTGCCGAAATGCCTCAATTTACCCTACGAATCTCCAAGTCAGAATCCGGACGCGCGCCTAAGTCCAAAATCACCATACAAAGCTGTTGACATCATCCAAAACTCATTCAGGAGCCGTTTACTCAAAAGTGACATTCCGATTAAATATTTACCGCTTAAGCTTCCAAAACTAGATTCATTCTTCCAATTCGATTCTGAATCATCTGGTAACTGAATTCAACCATGCACACAAGTCGATACTCATAATATGAAGTTGTTCCAGACCTTACGCTGTCGAACAGAGCTTAAACTTTCAATATGACCGATCGGGTCGTTACATCCTCCCATTTAAAAAAAAGTTCTCCTCGAACGTGCCGAGATTCACCTCGAAGTACTCAAATCATTGAATGCACGCTTCCAACTTACACTCGGGGGTAATCCCACGTCACCCCAATCAACATAAGTTTGACGACACCTTATCAACTAAAATTTAGCCTTTCTAGCAATACCAATAAGCTTTAGAGCAAGAATTCTCACCGTCCATTCATTTCCAAAAGACCCGATTCTAAATCCACATCTGGTACCAGTCTCAACTAGATGCAACCACTTATGGATATACCCACAGAGTACAACAACACAACATACACACGACAAATGGGCCTTTAATAACATTATTAGTCACAATACCTACCCAAAATCAGTTCATACACTGGCCACTAGCCTCATATTCAATAGGAACATGTTTCAAACCTCCACAACACTGATGATGATACAAAAACCACAAAAACCTCATGACTAACACCTGAATCAACATGTCACAACTAATACCACCATGCAAACACCCCGCAAGCTATAACTCAAGAAGCACATAATGATAATGACTGAATATTGAAAGAGAAACACATAAGAGAACTATCAACAAGCCCTATAGGCACAACTCTCTATCAGTATTAGCCTACAAAACAATATAAGAAGAAGATAATCAAAAAATATAAACCAATCACAAGGATCTCATACTGATATAACTTCCACCGCGGTACACAGGCCTGTTCGAACACATCAAATCACATGAAATAACGAGGGTCCTGTATTCAAATCTGAATCACAAGTAGGATACACATCAAACTAACTAGAACCTTTCACTAGATCAATTCCGTCACAAATTACAACAAGTACTAGCTCCCATACCGCTGGAGCATAAAAATCGCAGCTCGTAGCCAAAAATACTCATAAATCACATCAAGTCTATCAAAAAGGACAATAGGAATTTACTAATAGTCTTATAACTCTCAACAAGGACTAGAAACAGAGGATAGCCACGGCTATCACTCATAGAACCCCCAATAGGGTAGCATATAAATAGAGTGATAATCATGAAACACACCCATAAGGCAGCGACAAATAGGGGAACTCGCCCCGATAAGCAGAACTGTAATGAACTACGGATGGTGCTCCTCTATGACAAACCGAAAACATACCTGCATGACATCATCTGGCACAACGACCTTAAGCATACTATATCAAATATATTAACAGGTCGGGCGTCCCATTCTTGGGCACTCTCTACTCACCTGAATACCTCGCTGTGACACATCTACCTAAAATCCAGGGAAATCTCTGACCATGTGTCTTGTATCTTCACACTCAAATCAATCTCTCTACTGATGTGGCTGTGGAAAATATGCAATACGGGTATTCTAAGACCCATTACACCTAAATCACTGTGCGAATCTTGAAGCGCAAACTGAACTGGCTCACCTAATAAACCTCTACCATGTTGCACCCTGCCTCCAAAATAAGGTCCAGCAGATCTCTCTAGTCTACGAGGCCTCATCCCTCCCTATATCCTCTTTCCTGATCTCATCTATTCTCTCACCCCCAATCCCATATTCCCTCAAACCAGCGAGCGATCCCCACCACATGCTGAAATGAAACATCTGACTCCAACTCTCGAGCCATGCTGAATCGAATATTATTCCTAAGCCCATCAATAACTCTACATACTCACTCTCTAACTGTAGCGACCAAGGCAGTTACATGTCAGGCCAAATCACTGAATCTGACAGCATACTCTGATACTGACATCGTGCCTTGACGCAGTTGCTCAAACTCCGCACGTCAGATATCCCAAAGTAACTATGGTACAAACTCTCTCAATATATCTCTGAAAATTGATCCCATGTAAGTAAAGTTGCATCGGTCGGGCTACCCAACTCATGGGACCGCCACCACTTATAAGTTTTTCTCTCAAGATGGAATGTATTGATAGCAACTCCACTCATCTCAACAATACCCATAGTACGAAGAATGCGATGACACTCCTCAATAAACCCCATGCGCTCTCTAAAGACAAACCACTGAATGTAGGAGGGTCACATTTTCTTGAACCTTGCAAATCTAAGCTGCTCTTCCTCAGATACTGCTGCCCTGACCATGGGCTGAACTTGAACCACAAGTTGTGTTGCCATGACACCTGGAACCTGAAAAACGTGAACTCGCTGCTATGAAGGTTCTCTAGCTGCGGCATGTACTCCTCGTCAGCCTCTGCCTCTAGCGACACCTACTCCAGAATTAGCATCATCGATAACCGCAACTCATATCTTCACCATCGGCTGGAAGGATAAAAGTTCAAACTCCAAGATCAATAAGCTCGCACGATAGGAATAAAAGAAGTGAGATTTTCCTAATAGTTCCATAGCCTCTCGAAGATAAGTACAAACATCTCCATACCGATTCGCAAGACTCTACTAAACTCGGTTATAACTCGTAGCACCTATGAACCTAGAGCTCTAATACCAACTTCTCACAACCCAATTTCCTCTCCGTTGGGTTTTGTGACGGTACCTAATCTTAGGGACTAGGTAAGCCTAACATTTACTGAATATTAACCATAATAAAGAAAGTCTAACAGCTTCAACATAGAAATTTTTATAGAATGTACATTTTCCCAAATTCGATAGTACAAGTCATAAACTCTATAGAGTTTTGCTACAAGTCTAAACACAACTGTATGGAAATAAGTACAACAGTGTGAACACAAAATAGGAAGGTGACTCCGAAGACAGTGAATGCAGCAACAGGGTTACCTTTATTCTCCTCGGTAAGAATCCACACAGCTACTATTGAATAATATCTAGACCTACACAAAAAAATGTGCAAAAGTGTAGAATGAGCACACCACAATGGTGCCAGTAAGTATCAAAACTAACCTCGGTGGAGTAGTGACGAGAAACAGTCAAGACACCCAATGGTCAAATAAGCAAAACACGTATATGAATAGAAACAACAAAACATAATATATTTATAAAGACTATACGATATAGCTAACAACAAAATAATTGTAATAACTAAGGAAAATAACAAGTAACAACGGAACACTATGATAAGAACACAGAAAAGTGAACGAAAATACAACCCAAATTCGAAACCACAAATATAGCGAGGACAAGTCATAACTCAGCAACTACGACAATCTTTCACATCTGGTCTTAGTTAGCAAACTTCAATCGTTTAGCCAAATACTTCAAGTGATAAAAAAAATTCGAAATATGCTTCGCCTAAGTAAATATTTTCCAATAATACTTCTTTTAAAGTAAATACTTTCGAGTATAATCTTCAAATAAATAACCTTCAAATATAAGTCACCCTATGACACCTCATCTCATAACCATGCGATACGGGTCTCAATACCTGAACCCTAATACTTGGTATCTGGTGCCCTCATCCCACCACATAATCATACTGATAACTCGCATACCAAATAGAGCCATTCTCACATGGAAAACTAATAAAAAAAGCGAATGTGTCTATACTCGAAAATACCAAATAGTGTCATATCCGATTAGGGTGCTTAGCCATGTGTATGCTTGTGCAAGTGTCCTAACATAGTTCATACCAGCTAGTAAATATAAGGAATAGAATGGAGCACACATATAATGTTTACATAGGGATAGGATCAATGAAAATAATAGCACCTAAAACATTGATTTTAACATGAGATCTCCGAGGATATTATCCCGTTATCCCAAACGTAAATGTGCATAGGATCTCCTGGGATATCGTCATGTAGTTCAAATCAAGAATATGTAGGGGAATATCCCAGAATACCAATCCGTAGTCCCAAAGTAAATATATAGTACATGGGGATCTCCCGGGATATCGTCCCGTAGTCCCAATTGTAAATGTGCAGGGGGATCTCCCAGAATACCGATCCGCAATCCCAAAGTAAACATGCAGGGGGATCTCCCAGAATACCGTTCTGTAGACCCAAAGTATATATGCAGCACAACCAAGAGAAACAATATTTACAGCACAAAATAAACTCGTACATCACCACAATACGTATAACAACAATGACAATAATACAAGGTAATACAAGTAAATCAACTCAAGGACTATAAATCACAAGGAAAGGGCAGAACCAACTTATAAGGAATAACCATAGAAAAGAATTTTGGCATAAAGGGAACAGTTCAACATCGGGAGAACTAATATGTAGCAAAGATCCTACAATATACAAGTCAATAACAAGGAAATCAACACGAGTCCAATAGTCCCAAATAAAGGCAAGTCAACAAAGATATAGGTTATCTAAACTCCTTTTAAGGTTGGACAATTTTGGGGATATCCAACAATTCAATTAAGGAAATATTATCTTAGATTCACTTAGGATCTAAAAATTTCATAGGGGATAATCATAATAGTTCTCAAATTAGACAAGTAGCTATGAAAAGAAAGCATGACAATAAGAGGGGCGAAATTCTTCAATTAAATCAAATAGGAGTCAACTAGGTAATAAGAGTGAACCATGAAGCAATTAATCCAATTAAGCATGTAGAGGTGAAATTAGTAAATAGGAAACTCAATCATGTCAAGAACACATTCATACACAATGAATATAAGAATCCTAAAAGGCCAATTTTTCCATAAATAGGCCTGAGCATGCACTCGTTATCTCCAATACACGAACTTCAATCAACATAGTAGACTCAAATCCTAAGGAAAAGTCCCCACACAAGGTTAGGCAAGATACGTACCACAAGGACGATAGACCGATACTTTAAAATACACTTCTCGGGTAAAAAAACCACTGGACGGCTCAATTCTAGCCAAATTAACTTCAAAGCACAAATAAAACACATAAGAAACTATTCCGGATCACAAAGTCTCAAACTTTAACAAACTTCAAAAATGGGTCCAAAAGTCAACCCCTGGGCCTGCACCTCGTAACCTTACAAATTTTACAGAAATCGAGTACCCATTCTAATACGAGTTCAACCATATAAAAATTATCAAATTCCGATGCCATTTGGTCCCTCAAATCATGTTTTTTCATTTTAAAAATTTTCTTTCAAGACCAACATTTTTCTCAACTCAAAATACAAATTAAATAAAAATAAAGATAAAATCATACCCAATCAATTTATGTGAAAATCCTCAAAGAATCACTCAAACCCGAGCTCCACAATTCAAGATATGAATAAAATGGTCTAACCCACGATTATGGAATATATTCTGTCCGCCCAGGATATTGTGCATCGCGGACGCGGAGGAAGGATCGTGTTCGCGAAGAGGAAAAATGAAGGCTGCCCAAGTTGCTCATCGCAAACGCGATGATGAGCTCGCGAACGCAAAGGAGAAGAGTGAGGAATCTACGCGAACGCGTAGTGAAGGACGCAAACGCGAAGAGGAAAAATGCAGGGCTTCACGAATGCAAAGTATCAAATGCAAATGCAAATAAGGATTTCGGGATAATCGGCAACAACACACCATGAAATCGAAAGGTTGTTTGCGAACGTGGAGGAGAACACCAGAAGCAGAAAAGCAGCAGTTCCAAAAATGGGAAAAATGACTCATAGCCCACCCGGAACACATCCGAGGCCCCCAGGACCCCATCTAAACACTAAAACAAGTCATATAACCTAACAAAGACTCGATAGAGGTCTCAAATAACATAAAACAACATCAAAATGATGAATCACACCATGAATCAAACTTAGGAACTTTCAAATCTTTCAACTTCCAAAACTCGCGTCGAAACCTATCAAATCAACCCATAGTAACGCCAAATTTTGTAGACAAGTCCAAAATAACATAACGGAGCTGCTCCAATTCTAGGAATTGCATTCCGACTCTAATATCATAAAAGTCAGCTATGGGTCAAACTTCTCCATTTTCCAAACAACTTTTCCAACTTTCGCCGAAATTCCTCAATTTATCCTATGGAATTCCAAGTCCGAATTTGGACACGCGCCTAAGTCTAAAATTACCATAAAAATATGCTGACATCATCCAAAACTCATTCCAGAGCCATTTACTCAAAATCACATTCCGATCAAATTTTTATCGCTTAAGCTTCCGAAATTAGATTTATTCCTGTAATTCGATTCTGAATCATTCGGTAATTGAATTTAACCATGCACACAAGTCGATTATCATATTATGAAGCTATTCCATACCACATGCCGCCAAATAGAGCTTAAATTCTGAAAACGACCGGCCGTGTCGTTACATCGAGGCTCAGCTAACAACTATATTGCCTGGCCTTCTTGACAAACCCGCTCAAAAAGCAACCGGAGAGGGCCCGAGGATCTACATTGCACCAACACCAGTCAAACAGCATGGCACCCTCCCAATCGCAACAAGTATCACTCACAATGTTAATTATGTAGGTAACAACGCCATCACAACCATCTGAAGGAAAATGGAAGAGATGGAGAGAGAAAACAAAACGCTCCGAGATCAAATTAAAGAACATCAAGAAAGGGTAGGAAAAAAATACCTGGAGCCCAAAAACTCTTGTCAAAAAGAGATGCCGGTCGGTTGGTCGAGCAACTGTACAGTGATGAAGCCGCATAGCATACCATACCCAAGATCTTCAAAATGCCTCTGTAGACAATAAATTGGCGTCAAAAAAATAAAATCAAGACGGAAAAGTGCAGTTATCGTAATATTTGATTCAAAATAGTTTGAGTATTACGATCTCTATTAACCTTTGATTCTACCTTTTCAATATAAATTCAAAGGCCTTTGAACTTGTTCTTGAATTAAAATTTGATTTATCCGTCGTGAATGCTTTGATTGTTGCCAGGAATTTTACTACAAACAAGTAGCCTTGATATTGAACGCCTTGTATTTGATTTGACTTTGTTTTTATTTTGAATAGTTGAAATTTGTATTGAAGTAATTGAGTGCTTGAAATCTTGTAGTTTGCGTAGAATTGTGGCCTTTGATCCACGAGCTCCCTACAACTACCCAGTATAGTCCCACAAAGTGGGTTCTGGGGAGGGTAATATGTAGACGAGCCTTACCCCTCCCTAGTGTCTTCTTGTTATAACTTTTGGTGTCTTTTCTGAATTATGAAGACCCCTTTTTATAGTTGTGAAAGAGAAGAGTTGTGATGAGAACAAAATCTTTTCGACCAATCAAATTGAACTGTGACAAGGACACATTTGATTGGCCAGAACATGTCACTTGTACGTGTGAAACACTTTATTGGCCTTTAATTTGACTTGGTGTGCCTTATCATTTTTGACACGTGACATGCTTCTACTGATTCTTTTATTGACTTGGCATGAGATATCATTCAACACGCAGGATGGACATTAGTTTAATAAAGTGGGCTCTTCTCTTGAAGGCTAACTCAACGAACTAGCCCAAACAAAGTTGCACTTATAGTTTGAATCTATGTCTTAGCCTTAAATAATTAAACTTGATTTGGTCCAACATCTTTTGTATTTTGGAATTAAGACAAAAATTTCTATGGTAAAAATTCTCTAAGCACCTGAACCAAAATAATTCCATGTATATATGCAACAATTCTGCATGAACATCTAAGCATATATCCATTTCCATAAAGTTACAAATGCCACCTAGCTAGGAATCTTCGTAGAGACCATAGTTCACTGCTTTTGGACTTATTTTGGAGAGTTTGGCTTCCACTTGACTTCATATGCAATTATAATGTCTTGACACATTACAAATCGCAACAGCAGCAGCACTACTACGCGGATATAAGTCCATTCCCCTTTCCTTTTGCTGCCACTTTGCAAACAAATTGAATTCCCTGAAACATAGCAATTCCACTTTGATTAGGCCTTTAGGTGCCAGAATCAATGTAGCTTGACAAAGAAGTACCCTTTGCACTTTCCACAGATTTAGAGACTTTTAGTGTGGCAAGGACTATTTGGTATGTCCAGCTCCCTTGAAGAAGTACCTGAGGCATCTCCTCCTTGTAGCTTGACAAAGAAGTACATGACGTGTCTCTTCCTTACCTCTTGGTGAGAAAGAGGGCTTGGGGCAACCACATTTCATCTTTAGAGAAGGCATGTGGCACATGTCGTCCTTGAGGCTTGGAGCGCAAAAGATTCGTCCTTTGAGGTTTGGCGAAAGAAGAACATATAGCATCCTCTTCCTTGTGACATGACTGAGTACTCTTTTTGCAGCCTTGACGAGCTAGAACACGCAATGTCTCTTTATTTTATGTTCTGATGTAGAACAAGCCTTTAGTCCAACTAGGCGAAGAATAGCATTGAGAGTCCTTTTCGGAGCTCGAAGGAAGAATACATGGCATGTTTCAGCCTTAAAACCTTGGCAGAGAAGTACACATAGCGTGTATCCTTAAAACTTTGGTGGAGACATACATGAGGCATCGTCCATTCTTCAAATTTGACGATTTCCAACTCTGTGCACCTTTGAAAAATATTTGTTTCGTAATGTAGGGAAGATGGAATTGTCAGCCACATGATTATTGCAGAAACTAGACTTTGGCGGCAATAACATATCCAAGTTTTAGCTTGAAATTCCTTCTGCATTGGCAAGAAGTAACTTAAGTTGGTATATAATGTGGGTCCCCAAATAAAGAAATAAAAAATATGATTGGATGAATTGAGAGGCAATTATGGGCGGCAACTGTAAGTTGCAAAACCAATTTGCTAAAGATGGTTTTCCGATGGATTTTGCAAATTGAAGGTATCAATGTTTTGATTGATTAGAGCTGCGGTGACTTCTCCTATAAATAGAAGCGTTCAACTTCATTTCAAGTACACCAAATCGACAGAAGCAACGTAGAGTTAGAGAGAGTAATCCACGTATTGTAGTTTGTGAGATAAATAGGGTTTGGAAGTAATATTATAGTGATGTATTTAAAATAAAAAGTGTTATTTTCTTTGAAGTTGTAGTAGTCTCTTGACACTACTGAGTTGTAATATTATAGTGGTAATATTACTCCATTGGGGTATTGTATTTTATTTCGTTAAAATATTTGGTGTCGTTGTTACTTTCTTGTGTTATTGTTATCTACCATGAATATTATTCCTGGATGGAATATTATTTTTATCCCAACATCTAACCCTGGCCTGTTTGTTTTGCAGCTTCGTGCACTCTCACCGGATAAGCCATAACTTGAGGTTGCAGCTTCTAAATCGCAAATGGTTTGAGTTTCTGAAAATTTAACATCCAGCACTTCAACATATTTAAATTTCGGATCAGAATTCCATGTCGATAGACCGGTACAATTTTTTACAAAGTTGATCGAGACGTTTGACCAGGTAGCATTCCAAATTCGCATACTTTCACCGTAATTTTCATAACTTGAGCTAGGAGTCTCTATATTGTAAGATTCTCAATTGTACAGAAGCATAACTCAAAGATGTCCAACATAAATCAAAACTTACATGCAAATTTCTTTTGGTATGGGCTGAACTAAATTTCAAAGTTGCGATACTAGCCTCACGTTTTAGCCTTACTGCTTCGCGCGTTTGCAGGAAAAAATCCATATCTTGCTGTAGGAGCATCAAAAGTGAAAGCCGCTTAATGTCCTGAAACAAGACATAAAGTTCAGCAACATATCCAAGAATCAGAGAAAAAAAAAATCCTTTTGTACCATCTCAGTTAATGTTTTGAATTTTCATTTTAGATGTTGTCGTGTTCAGCCTTTTAGATTGCATGCTTTCGGCAAAAAATTCATATCTTGAGCAGGAACATCGAAATCACAAGCCATCTGTGGCACTAAAAACTAGAATTCCAGAGCTACGACATAGACAAAAATAAAAATCAGACTATCTTTTTATCTCCCCAGATATTTTATTGAAGTCAGGCAACAAAATCTATCATGCTAGCTTGTCTTCAGTTTTGCGTGTTTTCATGAGCTCTTTTTTGTGTGTGCAAATTGTCAATACATAGAGAATCTTGAACCTTGTCAGAAAAGACACACTTCAGTCATGATATGCCATACCCGTACCTTGAGATTGTTGGCGGCTGTTAGATCTAAATCTATGTTTCAATAATGACAACCTATTTACATTGATTGCAGAAATCAAGGGATTACAAAAGGAAAAAAACTGCCAAAAAGGAAAGAAGCTGATAATGCTAAATCAAAAGAGTTGATGGTGTCTAAACAAAAGGAGATGATACTGGATTGAAGAACAAGAAGCCATCAAAAAGGAAACCAAATCTGTTGTATTCTCTAAGTCTTAAGCGCAGTGAAGATCAAAGTGTATCCGAGTTATTCAATCAATAAAGTTAAAAGCTCAAATCTCTCTATAAAATAAGGACGTGATAAGGAAAGTCATGGATGAATCCAACACATCTTTAGGCAGGATTTGAGAGGCATCCATTGGGTCAAATCTCTTATAATATTTTATGCTCAAATTAAATGAAAGAGCAACGGCTCACAAACTCTCCTATAAGAAGTCTGCTTAGTTCATGAAGAAGTTTTGCGCAACTACAAACATCGTCTTCTAACTCTCGTTACTTCTTAGTATAAATATTGTATTCTCAAGTTTAGCAGTGCCATAAAAGATAGAAAGCGTTAGAAAGCAAAAGAGAGTTGTGTCAACATTCAAAATATAGCTGCTATATTCCGTTGGTGGTGAACGAGTTAAAACCATTATTGCTGTAACTATTTTTCGAGATCTAACAGAAGCTTTGTGACCCAAGATAAATTGGACGTAACTTCCACACCGGTATCAAACCAGTATAAAAAATTTTGTGTGTTGCTCAGTTTACTATTCTGTCTGTTTATTTCCATTTTCACTCCGCACGATATCTAGTATACAAATCTCATCCTTAGTAAAGTAATTTTAATAGACCACAATAATTCCCCCCCCCCCCCCCTTCCACTTGTACTTTCAATTGGTATCATAGCAAGGCTCACAAACTTTGCTTAACAGCTAGTGAGGAAAAGATCATGGGATCAAACACAGTCGTTGGTGCATTATTTCAAGAAGGAACTTCTCAAGTACGACCACCATACTTTAACAGATAACACTTTTCTCATGGGAAAGTGCATATAGAAACATACACCATGCCGCATGATATCAAAGTCTTAACGGGTTATCCAAAAAGGAAATCTTTTAGTTCCCCCAAAGAAAGATGAGAATGGTAAAGTAATATTATCCATTTATCCACTTGATTTGGATGACAATACTGATAAGCAAACTACTGTTATAATTGTGAATGCTAAAGCACAAAATATGCCGTGCAATGCTATCAGTGGTGAAGAGTATGAAAATATCTCAAAACGTAAAGCAGCTAAGGAAATGTGGGATAAATTGGAAGTCACACTTAAAGGAACAAACAAGGTAAAAGAAACAAGGACAAATCTTTTGGTTCGTGAGTATGAGCTATTTCAAATGAAGGATGGAGAGTCTACTGAAGAAATGTTCTCCGAGTTTAGCAAAATTCTTGGAGATCTCAGGAGAACAAGTCAACTAATTCTCAGACGTCTACCTACGATTTGGCAGCCAAAGGTCATTACTCTCAAATGTCAGGATCTTGATAAAATGTAATATGATGAACTCAGAGGTGACTTAATAGCCTTTGAAAAAACTCACTTGTACAGACAAATTCAATAAGAAAAGGAAAAACAGTTTCTTTCAAAGAAATTGTGGTTGAACCAGAAGATGAAGAAGAAGGGGAAGGAGGAGAACAAGATGAAAACATAGTCATGCTCTCTCAAGTTGTAACAAGCATGATGAGGAAAAACAGAAATAACAGAAGAGGTAAACCAAAATTCAGAAAAGGAAGAACAAACAATGAAAATTATTAAAGATGCTACGAATGTGGAAAACACTAACACATTCAACCTGATTGTCTTGAAATAAAGTAAGCAACTCAGTAGAAACCTTCAAAAAAAGAATTCTTTTGGAGCCTGGAGTGATGAAGAAGAATCTGACCATGAAAAAATTGCGAACATGTGTTTCATGGCCATAAAATATGATATCAATGAGGAATCAGGAGAGCGTTGATTCACAGGAAATAAAGGAGCAGATAAGGAAGAAGACTCAGGTGAACTTGGCCTTATGGCAGATGAGGGAACCAGCGAGGTACGTCCCCCTACTTGTCCTAACTATTATGAACTTCAAGAATTTGTTGATGTTGCTCTTGCAGATACTGAAAGAGTTCTAAATGAACTTAGAAAGATCAAAAGAGAAAAGAAAGATTGGGCCTTGAAGCTGGAAGTTTGTGAAATTGAGCATGACATGCTTCAAGAAGAAGTTAATAAACTTCAACTTCAACTAAATGGGTTACAAAAATCCTCTAGTCATAGCTCTGTAAAATCAAATCATACTACATCTCATAATTTCTTGATTAGAACTAGAAATTGTCATACATGTTCGTACTATGGTAAAAATGGTCATAACACTAACCAATGCAGGAGCAAAATTAAAGCAAAAAAAACTCTGAGAATCCCAGAATTCCATCATGTTTTTATTGTGGGAAACATGGTCAAACCTCTAACCGTTGCAAGTTCAATGATAATAGGAGATGGGTCTGACGACCTAAATCTTCTAGTCAAGCTAACACTCAGCAATCTAACCATTCACGACTCAAGTAGGCTTGGGTACTTAAAATAAGTAACTTTGTTTTGCAGGAACATCGCAAGAAGAACAGAAAAGGAAAATGGTATCTTGACCATGTTCCAGACATATGACTGGTGACAAACAATAATCCAAAACAGTCACCAAACTAGATGGAGGAATAGTTACCTTTGGATATAAATCAAAAGGAAACATTATTAAAGTTGGAAAAGTTCCCCTACGCTCCACATGTGATGTGGACGAAGGTTACCTGGTCGATGAACTCGGTTACAATCTTCTCAGTATCATTCAACTATGTGACAATGACTATGAGGTTTGTTTTAAAAGACATGACTGGTATATAGAAGATAAATCAGGTAAAGTTACTTTCAGGAAATAGAGACAGAAATGTCTATACTATCAGTAATTTAGATAACCTTAGTGATCAAATATGTCTTGCATCTATGATTGACGATCCTTGGGTTTGGCATAGAAAACTTAGACATGATAGCATGCATACTATTCAAAAACTTTCTAAACAAGATCTTCTCATTAATCTTCCAAAACTAGAATTATCAAAAGATCATATTTGCAATACATGTCAACTTAGAAAACAAACTCAGTCATCTTTCAAAATCAAAAATATTGTTTCTACCTCTAAACCTCTTTAACTACTGCATATAGATTTGTTTGGCCTAACTAGAACTGCTAGTATAGGTGGTAAAAAATATGCTTTTGTTATTGTGGATGATTTCTTTATTTACATGGGTTATGTTTTTGAGTCATAAAGAAGAAGCTATAAGGAATTTTGAAGTATTTTGTAAGAAGGTTCAACGAGAAAAGGGATACTAAATTTCTTTCATAAGAAGTGATCATGGAGGAGAATTTGAAAGAAGAGCTTTTGAAAATTTTTGCAATGATCAAGGAATCTCTCACAAGTTATCTTCACCAAGGCCACCACAGCAGAATGGAGTGATAGAACATAAAAAAGGAACTTTACAGGACATGGCAAGGACCATGATTGTGGAGAATTCTCTACCTCACCAATTTTGGGCAGAAGCTGTGAGCACATCATGTCTATCATCAATAGGTGTCTGATTAGACCAATTCTCAAGAAGACTCCATATGAACGATGGAATGGTAAGAAATCCAACATCAGCTATTTTCACCTTTTTGGGTGCAAATGTTCCATTCACAAAATGGTAAGGACAATCTGGGTAAGTTTGATCCTAAAAGTGATGAAGGTATATTTCTTAGATACTCTCCCTCAAGTAGAGCAATAGGGTTTATAATAAAAGAACCTTATGCATTGAAAAATCAATTCATGTTGTTTTCATTTATACTAACCCTCACTTAAGGAATGAAAAACTTCCTGAAGATGATGAAATTTCTATTGTCCCTAAATCTGGTGTTGTAGGAAACGATCATCAGAATGAGTGAATTGGTTAGAAAACTCAATCAACTGAAGAGCATATTGAAGATCACAAACCTTCTCAAATAGATCAGTCAACTAACGTGGAAAGAGAACCTTCCTTAAACACTCCAAATGAATAGAAAAGCGAACCTGGCTATGCTCACAAATTTATTATCGGAGATCCACAAGAAGGAATCACTAATAGAAGATCCCAAAAGCTCAAATCTTATGTGAATTTAATTTATCAACTTGAGCCAAAGAAAGTGGACAAAGCTATGAAAGATATCCACTAGCTAAAAGAAATACAGGATAAACTTGATCAGTTTGAAAAAAATAAAGTGTGGGAGCTGGTTCCAAAACCCCCAAACTCATCTATTGAAGGAACAAAATCGGTGTTTAGGAATTAATTGAATGAATCTGGACAAGTAGTTTGAAAAAAATCAAGGGTTGTTGCACAATGATACTCTCAGCAAGAAGGAATTAACTATAATGAAACCTTCGTACTTGTAGCAAGACTGGAATCTATTCGAATAGTACTTGCATTTGCCGTTCACAAAGGATTCAAACTATTTCAAATAGATACATAATGTGCATTTTTAAATGGGTACATTTCTGAAGAGGTATATGTAAAGATAACTCCTAGATTTGTGAATGTCTCTCTTGGATCATGTATACAAGCTGATTAAAGTTATGTACTTCTTAAGCAAGCTCCTAGTGCTTGGTATGAAAGGCTAAGCTCCTTCCTTCTAAATCAAGGTTTCAAACAAGGTACTATAGATACAACTCTATTTATTAAGCATTCAAGTTCAGGTAATCTTATTACTCAAATTTATATCGATGATACTATTTTTGGTAGTCCTAATTCTGTTCTATGTGAAAATTTTGATCTTTCTATGAAAGGAGAATTTAAAATGAGTATGATGAGAGAATTAAGCTTTCTTCTTGGACTGCAAATCAAACAGTCTCCTAAAGGGATTTTTGTTAGCCAAACCAAGTTTACCAAGGAACTTATAAATAAGTTTGGAATGGAGAATGCTAAGTCTATTGGAACTCGAATAAGTCCAACAACGATGCTTGATGAAGACAGCAATAGAAAACGTGTTGATGAAACTGTGTAGAGGAATGATTAGATCCTTATTATATCTCACTGCTAGTCGACCAGATATTATGTTTAGTGTTTGTAAATGTGCAAGATTTAAGTCGGCTCCTATGGACTCTCATCTTACTGTTGTTAAACATATTATAAGATACCTCATTGGTACTTCTGAAATAGGATTATAGTATGCTCATTCTAATAATTTTTATTTAAGTAGATTTTCATATGCAGATTGTGCAGGTGATAAGAATGACAGAAAATGTACCAGTAACACATGTCAACTCTTGGGAAATGCACTAGTTTCTTGGCATATCAAGAAACAAAATTGTATTGACTTATCAACAACAGAAGCATAATATTTAGCTGTTGGAAGCAGTTGCACACAAGTTCTATGAATAATGCATCTATTTCTCGACTACACAAGAAACAAAATTGTATTGCCTTACCAAAAAGGATTCTAAAGCTAGATTGATGAGATAGGTTTTGTTGCTTAAAGAATTTTACCTAGATATTGTTGATCGAAAAGGAAGTAAGAATCAAGTGGTGGACCATTGGTCAAGCTTAGAAGAGTAGGGGATACCCAAAGATGGTCTCAAAATTAATGATGCATTCCCGGATGAGCAACTCCTCTCAGTTTCTTTGAATCGTATGCCTTGGTTCACCGATGTGGCTAATTTTCTTGTGACCGACATTATTCTGAGTGAGCTCTCTTCTAACCAAAGGAAGAAGCTTAAACGTGATAGCTTGGATTATTACTAGGACATGTCTTATCTTTTCAAGATTTGTAATGATGGTGTGATCCGGAGATTCGTTCCAGAAGAGGAGCAAATGAGTATTCTTGATGCTTGCCATTCCTCGCCCTACGACGGTCATCACGCTGGGGCGAGAACTGCTTCAAAGGTTCTTAGATATGGTTTTTGTTAGCCTACTCTATATAAAGATGCTAGTGAACTTGTCAAGACATGTGATCAGTGCAAGAGAGCTGGTGAAATTTCAAAGAAGGATTAAATGCCTCTCACTACTATTCTTGAGGTTGACATTTTTTACATGTGGGGAATAGACTTCATGGGGCCTTTTGTGAGTTCGTGTGGCAACACTTACATTCTGGTGGTTGTTGATTATTTTTCCAAGCGGACTGAGTTCGTGGCTTTGCCTAACAATGAAGCCGTAGTGTGGTGGCATTTCTCAAGAGAAATATTTTCACACGGTTTGGCACTCCTCGGGCAATCATCAGTGATGGGGATTCTTATTTTTGCAATAAGACATTTGACACTTTTCTTGCAAAGTGTGTTGTTAATCACAAGGTATCAATCCCTAATCATCCTCAGGCTAGTGGACAAGTTGAGGTCTCCAGTATGGAGATAAAGAGCATATTATCAAAAACTATTAATGCAAATAGGACTGACTGGTCAAGGAAGCTGGATGATGCTTTGTGGGCTTACAAGGCTGCTTATAAGACTCCAATTGGCATGTCTACATACAGGTTGGTATTTAGGAAAGCGTTCCATCTTCGAATTGGGTTAGAGCACAAGGCCATGTGGGCACTAAAGAGATTAAAATCTTGAGTGGGATGTTGCAGCAAATGTCTAGGTAGAGCAACTCAATGAACTATATGAGTTCCGGTTTCATGCCTATTCCATATCGTCCTTGTATAAAGACAAGATGAAGTACTTACGTGACAAATATGCCCAGGAAAGGAATTCAAGGAAGGTGACTTGGTTCTCTTATTCAACTCTCGGTTATGACTGTTCCTGAAAAAGCTCAAGTCAAAATGGATTGGCCCATTTGAAGTGGTATATGTAACTCCATTTGGTGCTCTTGATTTGAAAAATAAAAATAGTGAAGTTTTCAGAGTCAATGGACACCGAGTTAAACATTATCTGGGAAAATTTGATGAAAGCCACGTGGTAACCTTGATGAATTCCAAATGAGAGTAGTAACATGCATTGTACCGTGGTGTTAAATCAGGCGCTTCTTGAAATGCCCCAAAACCGAGGGACATGACCGGCGCTCGACCGGGTAGACCCAGTCAAGCGGACCTGGTTGCTTGTCCTATCCCACGTGTTACCCCGTGATTAAATTACTCATTATTCAAGTAATATAGTCATTTATAATTAAACACATTCTTACGAGATATACATAACATTCATGGTTACTTGGCATAGTTTACAAGTTACACTACCAAATACATAGGTACATACTTACATAACCCACGTTTCCTGTCTACGGAGCCTCTATGGATACAAAAGAGTGTTAAGGTACCTGTCGGTAACAAAGCTTCGGCTATACCTTACGCAAATACCAAATTAAAACTCCGGAAGGGAAAAAGAGTGTGAGCCACGTAGGCCCCGAAAGGAAAGAGGCTCACCAATACAGTGCGGAAGTGGAGGAGTGCTACTGCCAGTGGACTGGAGTACCTGCTATAGAACCACCTACAATCATAACAAGAATGTAGTGCCCCCCCCCCCCCCCCCCAAAAGGGACGTTAGTACATTTCACACAATAACAATAGTTTATAGTTTAATCACATGGATTCAAGACATCCAGAATATCATTTCACAACAACAATAACAATTTCACATCGAGTTTTCATTAACCTCATTACCATTTCCATTATATCCAACAGCCTGTATAAAATTTAAGTCACAACGATAATTAACCACGACAAGCCACACATGATGTTACCACAGTTATTTCAATTGCAGTAATTACGACTTCTTTCCATTATTTATTAGACAACCCTTACCACATAAACACATTCTCACACACACTTGGTTCGTTGCTATTTATTTATACCATCATATCAGGTCGTTTAACCAACAATGTTCAAGGCATATAAATCACAAGAATTCATGAAATATGCCATATTGCCTTAACACCCGTGAAAAACCCAAAATTCACAAATAGTTCACATTAATAGCACGTACCAATTACTCGCACACCAAACAGGGTGACTTTACAAAGGTTAAAATTTGCCATACATACCTGGAGTCAAATTTCCCTTTTAACTCCTACTTTCAATTCACCAACTGCCTAGTACCGTCAATCTAGTTCACAAGTTAACACATATATCTTATAATTGAAGTTCACAAACACAACCCAAACTTGTTTAGGTTATCAACCCCTCTTTTCCAAATCTTTACCTCTACCCAATTCCTCTTACTAAATTTTAGATTTTAAAGAACATGCATGTATGTTTAAACTTTTATTTTTCAAGAATCAGTGCATGAGAATCCCCCCCTTTTTGTTTAAATCTGAAAACAAATGAAAAAGGGCTGGGGATTTTACTTGCAAGAAAGGAGATGAAGACAATTACTTGTAATTTCTGGGCCTGGGTGACTTTGATAATCAAATTGATGAAGATAAGACATTCTCTCTAAAGAATTATCTCTTCCCTCTCTCTAGTTTTGTTCAGAAAATATGTAAAAATGAAGGGTTGGGGGTGTTTTATTGAATAAGGGGTCGGGTTTAAAAGTTAGAAAAATTAGAGCCCGAGTCAGATTTGTGGTAGCACTTTGCAATCGCAAAGTGGAAATGCGGTCCACAGAATGACCGCAAAAATTCTCCCAAAACCTGGGCGAACTGGTTGGATTTGCAGCAAGAATGTGGTCCGCATTCGCATTCTGCGATCGCATAATGCACCGGAGAATTTCCCTTCACAAAATCCTTGGGAAATTATACGAGGACTATGCGAGCCGCATATTAGTTATATGGTCGCATAATGGACCGCATTTTGACATTAATTTTAACCAAACCACTGACTCATTTTGCGGCAGAAATGCGGTCCGCATACTTGATTTGCAACCGCATTTTGTACCGCATAATAGCACTTTTTTGGAAAACTTTGATTCATGATTTTTAAATGCTAGATCAGTACTAAGGGTTCGAACCGATACACATTCCAAACACATATTCAAAACTTGTTACTACGAGCTACTAACCTTTGAGTATAGAAGTTTTCACGGGGCCTTACATCCTCCCCCAATTAAAGTCATTCGTCCTCGAATGAGGATTTTGGAAATCAGTTGGTTTTGAAAACACGATATGCAAACTCCCAATTTTACACTAAATTCCCTATTTTTAGAAAATTTTGCCAGAGTTTCCTTTGTAATTTGACTTATCTACCTATCAAAGACCCCCGAAACATATTTCCAAGCACCATTACACAATTCCTGTAATCCCCACAACTAGTATACAGTTCATTACCTCAACACTTGCACATATTCAATCATTTGTCATATTTGCACATAAATTAGTAAGTTCAATGAGTCCCATACAATTCAACCACTTCAATATACTATACGCATTCTAATTTATCATTGTCAATTAACACTACGATTAGTCGTTCACTTATCACATGCGTTTTTACAAAACTTTCATTTGCCAAAAGGGGTTGCACATGACTCAAATAATCACAACACATACAATTTTTACACAACTTGAGGAATTAAAATAGTAAAGTATTTAGGGGGAAATGGGGTGTCTTTGCACCAAATTGAACACAACATCAGTTTGCTTAGAGATATGAGTTCGCAAGATCACCACTAGACTTGTTAAAACAGGTGGGGATATTTTTCTTTCATTTCATTTTCCGCTTCCCATGTGGCTTCCTAGACTCGTTGAATTTTCCATAATACTTTAACTGATGCAATTTCCTTGTTTCTTAATTTACGAACTTTCCTTCAAGAATAGCAACCGAAATTTCTTCATACGACGACTCCTCATTATCCTCGATAGTCTCAGCTAGCACGATGGTGGATGGATCTCCAACCACTTTCTTTAACATAGACACATGGAACACCGGGTGCAATAATGACATTTCATAGGGCAATTCCAGCCTATAAGCCACTTGTCCTATCCATTGAGCAAGCCGATACGGCCCGACATATCTAGGGCTCAACTTTCCTTTCTTCCCAAACCGCATGGCTCCCTTCATAGGATACCTTCAAGAACACCCAATCATCTACTTGAATTCCAATTCTCTTCGACAAATGTCCGCATAGGATTTATGGAGACTCTGAGCAGTTTTCATCCTCTCCGAAATGATTTTAACTTTTTCCATAGCCTGATGCACGAGATCCGATCCTATCAATTCTGCTTCGCCCACTTCGAACCATCCAATCGAAGACCTACACCTCCTTGTGTACAATGCCTTAAATGGGGCCATCTGAATACTAGAATGAAAGCTGTTATTGTAAGAAAATTATAAGTGGAAAGTCATCATCTCAATTACCTTTGAAATTCAAGACACAAGCCCACAACATATCTTCGAGCGTTTGAATAGTCCGCTCCGCTTGACCATCAGTCTGTGGATGGAAAGCCGTGCTGAGATTCACCTAAATACCCAAACCTCGCTGAAATTTCTTCCAAAAATTAGTTGTAAACTGGGGCACTCGATCTGAGATAGTAGAAAGTGGAGTGCAATAAAGCCTTACTATTTCCTTGATATACATATGAGCATATTGTTCTGCAATATCGGTGGACTTGACTGGCAAGAAGTGAGCTAATTTGGTGAGTCGATCCACTATTACCCAAATTGAGTCAAACTTGTGCTGAGTGCGAGGTAACCCTACCACAAAATCCATGATGATCATCTCCCATTTCCACATTGGTATTTTCATAAGTTGAGCTAACCCACCGGGCCGCTGATGCTCATCTTTTACTTGCTAACAACTTGGACATTTAGATACAAAGTCCACCACACTCCTCTTTATACCATTCCACCAATAAATTTCCCTGAGATCATGATACATTTTCATAGAGCCCGGGTGCACAGAATACCTAGAATTATGAGCCTCCTCCATTACCCTAAAGACTTTCCATATCTGGAACACATATCCTACCTTGACATCACAATACATCATCCTCGCTGCCGAGTGAAAATGTTGAAGTCTTGTTATTCAAAACTGCCTCCTTCATCTGTGCCTATGCTGGATCAATAAACTGTTTTTCCTTGTCTTCCGCTACAAGTGACGATTTTGCTCCATTGTGCACCATAACATTCCCCTCGTCTAAGGATGAAATACAAACCCCTAGGCTGGCCAATTGATAAACCTCCCGAGCCAAGGGCCTCCGATCCGCTCCCAAATAATCCAAACTACCCATAGACTTCCGACTGAGAGCGTCAGCCACCATATTTGCCTTCCCTGGATAGTACAAAATGTTCACATCATAATCCTTTAGCAATTCTAATCACCGCTGCTACCTTAAATTCAACACCTTCTACTTGAATATTGGAGACTCTTTAGGCCTAAGAACACATCCACATGGACCCCATAAAGATAATGCCGCCATATTTTCAAGGAGAACATAACTGCCGCAAGCTCCAAGTCACGCGCCGGATAATTCTTCTCATGATTCTTGAGTTGCCTTGAAGCATACGCTATAACCTTCCCCTTTTGCATCAACACACACCCCAAACCAACCCTAGAGGTATCAATAAACCATAAATCCTTATGTGCCTTCTGAGAAGGTCAATATCGGTGTCGAGGTCAACCTCGAATTCAATTCCTTAAAACTTTTCTCACAAGCATCGGACTATTGGAACTTAACTGTTTTCTATGTCAACTTAGTCAATGGGGAGGCGAGGGTAGAGAATCGCTCTACAAACCTTTGATAGTACCCTGCTAAACCCGAATAGCTACGGATCTCTGTCGGGGCCGTGGGTCTAGGCCAATCTTTCACTGCTGTAATCTTCTGGGATCCTCCTGAATCCCTTCACTGGAAACAACATGACACATAAAGGTAAAAGACTCCAACCAAAAGTCACATTTCGAAAACTTAGCAAACAACTGGTGCTGATGAAGAGCCTGCAGAACTGCCCTGAGGTGATCGGCATGATCCTCCTGGCTCTGCGAATAAACAAGGATGTCATCAATGAAGACAATGATGAAGAAGTCTAGAAATGGCTTGAGACTCAGTTCATAAGATCCATGAAAGCTGCCGGGGCATTGGTTATCCCACAAGTCATCACCAAGAATTCAAAGTGACCATAGGGAGTTCTGAAAGCAGTCTTAGGAACATCCTATTCTCTGATCTTTAATTGGTGATACCCGGATCGTAGATCAATTTTGGAGAAGAACCTTGCACCTTGAAATTGGTTGAACAAATCATCTATCAGAGGCAAAGGATATTTATTCTTGATGGTGACTTTGTTGAGCTACCGATAATCAATACACATCCGGAGCGACCCATCCTTCTTTCTGACAAAAATAACCGTATCACCCCACGGTGACACACTCGGCCGAATGAACCCCTTTTATAATAAATCCTTCAGCTTCTCCTTTAACTCTCTTAACTCCGCTGGCGCCATTTTGTATGGTGGAATAAATATTTGCTGCGTATCTGGCAATACATCAATCCTGAAATCAATCTCCCTATCTGGTAAAATCCCGAGAAGCTCATCCGGAAACACTTCAAGAAACTCATTCACGACTGGCACGAACTCGGGTACAGACACCTCTGAAGTGGTGTCCGCCACCCAGACCAAATGATAGATACACCCCTTCTTAATCATCATTGAAGCCTTAAGGAAAGAAATAAACCTAACTTTCAGCACCACACCATTTCCCTTCCACTCAATAACCAGCTCATTAAGGAACTCGAGCCTCATGACTCTCGTTCAACAGACAAGTTTAGCAAAGCACGAATAAAGCCAGTCTTTCCCTAATAACATCAAAATCTACCATTCCAAGCTTGATAAGATCGGTCGTGGTAACACGACCACATATTGTGACAACAATTCCTACAAACTCACGTGGCTGTAATAGAATCACCAACCGGAGTCCATACGGAGAACGGCTCATGAAGTTGTTCAGGTTCTATCCCAAAACATGTAGCGATGAATGGGGTGACATAAGACAAAGAGGACCCCAGATCAATAAGAGCATAACAATCAATGGCCTGAACAGATAAGATATCAGTAACAACATCTGGAGAAGCTGTTGCACTCTGGCGACCACTCAAAGCATCAAACCGGCTGGTTCCACCTCTACCTCGAGATCCACCCCTAATTGAACCACGCCCTATTGGAGCTAGAGGATGCACGTATGATATGGCAGCTGAAGAACCGGATGACTGAGCAAATCCCATACCCATGCCCTGACTGGGTGCACGACAGTCCCGCTGGATATGACCTCTCACCCCGCATCTATAACACACCGGGATATCCAAATAACAAGTCTCGGAATGGAACCTCCCACACTTGGGGCATAGAGCCCTCCCCTTATGATGTGACCTCCTGGACGACCGGACTGATGGGGTCTCCTACTGTCTGAACCTGGTCTCAAGTGACTGCTCTGCTGATAACTGTGCACAGATGGCAGTGCGCTCACTGAAGCTTGAGCATATGACAGGGATAACCCTGATGTCCCTCTCCCCTGAACTGGTCTCCCTGAGTGACCCACTGATCAAGCCCTATTGCTACTCTCCCTTTTTGCCCCTATCTTCAACTTTCTAGCCTTTGTGACCTGAGCGAATCCCACAATCTTTCTATAATTCATATCTGAGTGTAAGGCCGCTGTAGCAGCCTCATTCACCACCAAAGGACTAAGTCCCTGAACAAATCGCCAAATTCACGCACCCATGGTCGATACTAATTGTGGAGCATACTTGGACAATCTCACAAATTCCATGTGGTACTCTTAGAGACTCATACTACCTTGCTTGAGGACCTCAAACTCAGTGGCACGTGCTGCCATTGTCTGGGAAGGTAAGAAGTGGTCCATAAATGTATCTACAAACTCATCTTATTAGCCGAAGGACTTCCCTTCCCACGGGAATCCTCCCACATCTTGAACCACGAATACACCGCTCCCCTCAACCTGTATGAAGACAACTTAGCTCACTCCGCCTCTGTGGCCTTCATCACACGAAGGGTCTTACACATTTTATCAAGAAAATCATGCGGATAGGCCTTTGTGTATGTGCCTGTGATCTCTAAAGGGGTCCACACAGAAACTGGTTGACTCGGAAGCTAGCGAAATCTCCCTGTCCGCTGGAGGACGTAGGGGCATCGTGATATCCCCGGGCCTGAGAGGCCACTAATTGGGTCAACATATGGATGGCTCCTCTAAGGTCCCCATCAGAAATCCCAGGACCGAAAGCTGGAACTGCATCATGATCATGAATATCGGTGGGAGGGATAGTAGCACCCTCTGCTGTAGCAGGAATATGAATCCTTTGATCTGGAATAGATGGGCAAGGTAGATTCAAGACCGAGGGATACCCTTACTTACGGCATCAGGTACATGATCCATATCCACACTTGGGGTGGCATTGGCCCCAAGGCCGAGTCTAGCTCTCTTCCTAGGTGCCATTACTGAAAATTTCATAATAGAGTACGAGTTAGACATAAATAATTTCACTTTTCACTTCACCGCACGATATAGAATGACAAAGAAGAGGGTAATTTCCTAAATGTCCATGTAGCCCCCTACTTATAGATACGGTCGAAAACACATCGATAAGAAGGGCTCTACTAGACATGCCTCTGAGACATCCTAGGACTCTTTTAAAACCTGGCTCTGATACCAAGTTTGTCACGCCCCAAAACCGAGGGACATGACCGGTGCTCGACCGGGTAGCCCCAGTCAAGCGGACCTAGGTGCCTTTCTTATCCACGTCTTACCCCATGATTTCATTACTCAGTATTCAAGTGAAATAGCCTTATAATTAAGCACATTCTTACGAGATATACATAACATACTTGGTTACTTAGCGTGGTTTACAAGTTACACTGCCCAAATACATAGATATATACTTACATAACCCATATTTTCTGTCTCCGAGCCTTTATGGATAGAAAAGAGTGTTACAATACTTGCCGATAACAACGTTACCAGCTATACCTTACGCAAATATCAAAATAAAACTCCATGAGGGAAAACGGCATGAGCCACGCAGGGTCCCGAAAGGAAAGGGGCTCACCAATACAACTGACGGAAGTGGAGGAGTGCTACTGTCGGTGGACTGGAGTACCTGCTATAGAACCACCTACAATCATAATAAGAATGTAGCGCCCCCGGCAAAAGGGACGTTAGTACATTTGAATTGTACTGGTATGTATGAATAAACTTTATCCCAAGTAAAATCAATCAATACACAGATAACAAACAGTAATAGAATCAACAATCAAATGCACATGAAAGGAACAACCAAAGCCAACAAGTTTCACAATCTCTCATTTTCCCCATTCAACATCATTTCGTACTCAAGAGTTTCATACATTTTCATTTCAATAGTGGTTATGATCACTTTTTCACACTTATTACCTCGGCCACCCTTATCATCACAACCCACAAATATAACTTCGTGTTCCGGCGGGCAACCCGACCCTACTGGACAATCACATTTCACACAACAACAATAGTTCACAGTTTAATCACATGGCTTCAGGCCATCCAGAATATCATTCCACAACACCAATAACAAATTCACATTGAGTTTTCATTTACCTCATTACCGTTTCCATTATATCCAATAGCCCGTATACAATTTGTCACAATGATAATTGCTCACGACAAGCCATACATGATGTTACCACAGTTATTGCAATTGCATCAGTTACGACTTCTTTCCATTATTTATTACACATCCCTTACCACATAAACGCATTTACACATACACTTGGTTTGTTGCCATTTATTTATACCATCATATCGAACTGTTTAACCAACCATGTTCAAGGCATATAAATCACAAGAATTCATGAAATAGGCCATATTGCCTTAACACCCATGAAACAACAAAAATTCAAAAATAATTCACATTAATAACACGTACCAATTACTTGTACACCAAACATGGTGACTTTACAAAGGTTACAATTTGCGATACATACCTGGAGTCGAATATCCCTTTTAACTCCTACTTTCAATTCACCAACTGCCTAGTACTGTTAATCTAGTTCACAAGTTAACGCATATATCTAAGAATTGAAGTTCACAAACACAACCCAAACCTTATTTAGGTTATCAACCCCTCATTTGCAAATCTTTACCTCTACCCAATTCCTCTTACTAGATTTTAGGTTTTAAAGAACATGCATGTATGTTTCAACTTCTATTTTTCAAGAATCAGTTCATGAGAATCCCCCTTTTTGTTTAAATCTGAAAACCAATGAAAAGGGGTTGGGGATTTTACCTACAAGAACGGAGATGAAGACATTACTTGCAATTTCCAGGCCTGTGTGACTTTGAAAATCAAGTTTATGAAGATAAGACTTTCTCTCTAAAGAATTCTATCTTCCCTCTCTCTAGTTTTCTTCAGAAAATATGTAAAAATGAAGGGTTGGGGTGTTTTATTGAAGAAGGGGCCAGGTTTAAAAGTTAGAAAAACTAGAGCCCCAATCAGATTTGCGGTCGCAGTTTGCGATCGCAAAGTGGAAATGCGCGTGGAATAGACCGCAAAAATGCTCCCAAAAACTAGGGAACTGGTTGGGTTTGTGGTAAGAATGCGATCTGCATTCACATTTTGTGGTCGCATAATGCATCCCAAAACTGCCCTTCACAAAATCCTTGGGAAATTATGCGACGACTATGCGGTCCGCATAGCAGTTATACGATCGAATAATGGACCTCATTTTGACCTCAGTTTTAACCAAACCACTGACTCATTTTGCGGCAGAAATGCAGTCCGCATACTTGATTTGCGACCGCATTCTGGATCGCTTAATAGCACTTCTCTGGAAAAATTTTGATTCTTGATTTTTAAATTTTATATCAGTACAAAGAATCAGAATCGGGGCTCGCAAGCTTTCCGCGAAGAATTGTACACATTCCTAACACATATTCAAAACTTGGTACTACGAGCTACTATGTTTTGAGTACAAGTTTTCACGGGGCCTTACACTTCTTGGGAGGCAACCCGTGTGTTTTTTATTTTCTTCTTAGTGTAGGATTTGTATTAGACTAACTGGTTATGGGATTTGTGTTGGGATTTTTTATGTAGTACAGAACTAACACTGGAAAAATTTGGTTAAGTATGTAATTGGACCGCTAACCGCGCTCAAAATTATGTGGTCAGCGAAAGCTTTTTGTAGGGGTGTAATTTGGTAGCAAACTCGAAAAGTCCAAAATGTGACCTCTATGAAGTTTAAACCGCGTCGGGGGTGGTTGTTTCGCGGTCAGCGAACCCTTTTGCACGGCCACAACCATTTTTTCTCTTTCAACGGTAGCAATGAACTTTTGACTCTTCAAACATCCAAAGTGCAGACCGCAGTGGAATTCCGTGGCCGCGCCGGGTAGGTCGGTGTAGGCCCTCGATTTTTTAGTATAAATAGGAGGGCCTTCTCTTTTTTCCCTTTTCGCTATTTGAACTCTCAAAAGAAAATTGATATTGTTCATCAGCCCTAAATTTGATCCCATTTGCATAACACTAATTAGAAGTTCATTTCCATTGCAAATTTTAACAACTGGGATGTTCAAATCAAAGCATAGCTTCTATAGTTTTGTTTTTTTCCCTTTTATTTTTAACTTCTTCCTCTTTTCTTTTAATTTGAACTACGGTTAAGTAGTTATTAATTAGTTTATGCTAAAAACTTAAAAAAAGAAACTTGTTGTGTGTGCCTAGTAGGGGTTCATATGGATTTTTAATAACTAAAAAAGTGAAACCCTAGGTCTAAGAAAGTCAAAATGCTTGTCTGGTCGTAGAATTTGCGGATAGCGGTCCAAATTTGTTGTCTGTGTTCATACTGTGTGGACTTAAAAGTGGGTTGAATTCCGCGATCAGCGGTTGAAATTCCGTTAACAGTGGCCCGCTTTATAGGACTGTGCTTCAATTTTTGCGGATCACAGATGGATGTTCAGAGACTTGTCAAATTGGGTCCACAACCGTGTTTGTTTTTCCGCAAACAACAGTGAAGCTTTCGCGGCCGCGTCCATATTTCCACTCTCAGTGGTACCTCAGATTCAGAGTATGGGTAGTGTGATCTCCTTTCCTCTACAGTCGCAGCCCTTTTTCCACTGTCTGCAGCACCCATTCCGCGGGCCGCCCTCTTTTTTCCGCTGTCAGCAGACCTTTGCTTGTGAAACACTGTCATTTTTTCATCTATTTTCTTTGATGATTCTTTGAACAACTATGCTAATGATCTTTCACTTATTTTGTCTGCAGACAATGGTCCGATCTAGAGGTGCCGATGATACACAAAAGGGGAAGGCTGAATTCTCCCGAGGTAGGGGAAGAAGAGGACAAGGAATGACTAAGCTACCACAAGCGGTCCATAAATCGATAGGGAAGTTCAGGAAAATAATCAAAGCTGCGTACAAAGCCGCATCCCATTATGAGGGTAGCAAATATGTCCCCTCCCAGGAAGTTTCGAAGGGAGATTCAGTGCTAACCCATATCCCAGCAGACTTCCAAGGGAGATTCCAACTGAGAGACGAGCCTACACCCCATGCTTCTCCTGCTTCTTCTGAGTCGTTGGCTTAGAGGAAAGTAGTGAGTCTTCAACATCGGCCTCTCCTCAAGCTTCTCCACCTAGACAGGACCCAATTGATGTCGATGTTGATATTTGATAACTAGGGATTATGATGCATTTTACACTCCTTCTTGCTTAAGTTTTGATTAGAAATGTGAACAAAATAGTCCCAAAGTCTTACAAGTTGTGATCGATTGCAGGTTTGATCATAAGGCGACAAGGAGTCAAAAACCAGCTCAAAAAGGAGTGAAACTTGTGCAAGTACCAAGATAAGACCAAGCTTAGTCAAACAGGGCCAATGCGGCCGCATACCATTTTGTGTGGTCTGCAAGGAAGAGGTTCAAAGAGTACTCATCTCAGGCAGAAAAGCAATGTGGCCACACTCCATTCTATGTGGTCCGCAATGAAGAGAATAAGAGAGTGTTCAATTTCAGGCAGCCAAGTGATGCGGCCACACTCAATTCAATGCGGTCCACATTGACTTCATTGCGGTCGCACTTGGTTCTGTGTTGTTCGCCGAGCTCAACTTCAGAGAGTTGCCAAATAGGAGGATTATTTCCAATGCAATCCGCGCTCCATTTTTGTACGGAACGCAATAGGAGCCACCGCGACCGCAGTGCATTTTGCGCGGTCTGCGGTGACCATGTTCAGAGAGTAGGATTTTTAAGCCAAGAGCCTTCCACCGCGACCGTGGTTAATTTTGCGCGGTCTGCGATGACTACGTTCAGAGAGTATGATTTTTAAGCCAAGAGCCTTAGTGCGGCTGCACTCAACTTTGTGCGATCCACACTAGCCCTGCAAGGGTATTTTTGTCCAGAATTTTTGGCCTAGTATAAATAGTTTATTCCATTTTTAGGGCATTATTTAGATTCTACAGCTGAGCTGCGCTTGTGAACATGGTTTTCTTGCCATTTGGAGTAATTTTACAATAATTTTACCATTTAATCTTCAAGTTTTAATTAGTAATTTAATTTTATAGGTTTATCTCATGTATTTCTTTATTTTCATCTACAATTATGAGTAGCTAGACCCATAAATTAGGGTTGTGTCTCAACCCTAGTGTCGGTATTTGATGGGTCTTGTGTTTGATGCTTGATTGTCTATGGGTGTTTGGTATTAGGGCTAATTTAGGGGTTTTAATATTGAATTAGTGGTTGCAACACTAGTTTATGCCTAGTAGACTTTGGCCCTTCTTGAGAAAGAGAACCTAAGTCCATGAAATTGGTCCAACAAGGAATTGGGTCATATTCAAGAGAGTGATAGCCCCAATTAAATGGTTATACCTAGAGATAATACTACCCGACTTGAACCTTGATTGCTTGCACAAATTTTCAAACCCAATTGGTCTTGAGAAAGTCAATTCGGGCATAATCACTCGAGATACCGAGAGATATAGAGTGAGTAGAATCGTGAAATGGTTATATTATACTCCCCAAATGTGACAATCTAGATTTAGACTAAAGACTCCGTCAATTGACCACCTAGGAGAAAGTCACTACCTTAGTGCCTTTTATCCATTTGAACAACTTGAAATAGTTTCACCGTAGCTTTACTTGGTCTAATTTAGCATTGTAGTATTATAAAATTAAAATTATATTAAAAACAAACATGTTTATAAGTGCAATTAGGAACAAATACACAATTGGACTTTAGATAGAAAATTGACTCTAATATCTAGCTCCTTGTGGAAATCAATACCGACCTCATCGGATAAAAGCTGCTTCGACCTCTCTTGCTACTCAATAGTAGTGGAGGGTTGGCCTTGATCACTTTTTGGTGTCATTGTGGGGGAGCTAACGGTTTGTCTATCTATCTAAATATTTTTGTGTATTGTTCTTATTTACTTTCTGTGTTACTAGTGTGTGGGTGTCACAACTTTCGGTACAAAAATGGCAGCAAACAACAATGATCCTCTTGGAAATGTAATTATGGGGGAGGAGGTAGATGATAATAGAGAGGATGAGGTGCCTCTTGTACCTCAAGGGCAATGGAGAGGCCTCCAGGCCAATGCTAATGAAAATATTCCGGACCCTCCTCTGCCACCTCTAAGAGTGGCTCCTCGAATGCTCCCAAACCAAGGCATGCAAGTGCAATTGTCCCACTTACTAATTACTAATGTGATGCTGACATTACTGGAATAGTGTGGATATTTCACGGGAGTTGCCAATCAAAATGCTAACAAACGTATCAAAGGGTTCGTGGATACCTATTGGGGGAGCAAGCAAACTAATGTGTCCAAGGATGCACTTTGATTGAGACTTTTCCCATTTTCACTTAGAGGGAAGGCATTGGATTGGCTTGAGCGACTTTCCAACCATTCCATCACTAGTTGTGAAGAGTTGGCAAACAAGCTCATTGCAAAGTTCTTCTCACCAGGGCATATGGGAGCATTGCAAGATGAGATCATAGCTTTCAAGGAGGAGCCCGCCGAACCATTGCATAAGGTTTGGGAGAGATATAGAACCATGGTGAAGGAATGCCCCAATGATAATATGATGGAAATATGTTGCAACAAACTTTCTACCGGGGCATCAACACAACAAATCAATACATAGTGAATCAATTTGTTTGGGGTAATTTCATGAAGCTGACTTATGATGAAGCTTGTGCCATTCTTGACGAGATGGCTGACACATCCTCCACTTGGCAAAGTAGAGCTAATGTGCCCCGGGGTGACCCCACAGTCACTCATTTGCATAAAGAATTACATGATCATGGGCAGGCTATAGCTAAGTTGATAAAGACCATGAATCAACTAGCAAAGGCACAGTTGCAACAAGTTCAAAATCCTCGCCAAGTGAATGCCATGGAGGGTGATAATATGCTAGTGAACCAAAAAAAGACAAAGAGGTCAACCGAACCAAGTTAGTTCAGATCAATTTGACAATGATTGTGGTGGATTCAAAGATGATGGCTATGATGGGAAGAATGAAGAGGTACAATATGTGAATAATTATAAAGGCCAAAGAGACAACTCTTCCAACCAACAGCAACAATGGAGATCCCACGGCAATTGGGGTAATGAACAACAATTGGAATAATCAACAACAAGGGAACAAAAATTGGGTAAAGAAATATCAAAATCCAAATTGGGGCAATCATAAAAACAATAAGAGCAATCAGGGAAACTGGGGCAATAACAACAACCATGGTGGATGGAACAATAACCAGGGAAATCAGGAGCAAGGATTTCAAAGGCCGCAAATGTACCAACAACCGAGCAATCCACCACCTTTTCCATTCCAGGGTCCTAGATCATCCGACAATGAAATGGAGAGAACTGAAAAGATGTTTGAACATATGATAAAAAAGAATGCTAACTCCGATGGGCAATTGGCTTCTCACAACACTTCAACCAGGAAGTTGGAGGTTCAGCTAGGCCAAATCTCACAGTCATTGAATACTCGCCCTAAGAAGGCTCTACCGAGTGATATGGTGGTTAACACAAAGGGTGGGAACAATCATGTTATGTCGGTAACTACTAGGAATGGGCGAGGCGAAGATGTTAATGCCTCCAAACAAAAGAAAGTTTTATGCGATGAAGTTGATTCAAGAAGATGAAGTTCCTTTGGTTGTTAAGAATGTGGTTGATGAGAATGTGAATGAAGAAGTGAGGATTGATATTCAAGATGCCTAGGTGGAAACACAAAATGACGTGAACCCATCTAGCGAATAGGTAATAGACATGCCAGAGACTCTTATGCCAAAATCCAAGGCACCCTTACCTAGGCTACCTCCACGTTATCCTCATAGGCTAGCCAAGCACAAAAATGACAATCAGTTAAAAACATTCATTGACATAATGAAGAGATTGTCCATCAATGTGCCTTTGGTGGAGGCTTTGGAGCAAATGCTTGGCTTTGCTAAATTCATAAAAGATTTGGTGACAAAGAAAAGATCCATGTGAAACTATTAAGATGACCCACCAAGTTAGTGCTATTGTACATTCAATGGCTCCAAATTTGGAGGATCTATCCCTTAACTATTGTAAGTGCAGACTTTGCTAAAGCTCTATGTGATTTAGGGGCAAGTATAAACTTGATGCCCTACTCAGTTTTCAAGACTTTAGGTACTGGGCCACCGAGGCCGACTTCCATACGATTGCAAATAACTAATAGATCAATAAAGCGACCATTGGGTATTGTTGATGATGTGCTTGTCCGGGTGGACAAATTTATCTTGCTAGATGATTTAATGATCTTGGATTGTGAGGTATATTATGAAGTTTGGATCATGTTGGGGAGGCCTTTCCTTGCTACGGGGAAGGCTCTACTTGATGTGGAAGTAGGGGAACTCACTTTTCGGGTGGGTGATAAAAAGGTGATCTTTTATGTGTGCAAGTTAATGAAGCATCCCAATTGTATCGAAGTGCGCTCATTTATGGATCTTGTCCTGTGATAATTGACGATACTAGTGCAACGATCAATGAGGAGGACCCTCTAGAGGCCATATTATTAAATCTTGACATCAATGATGATGAGGGCCAAGTGGAGTGTGTGAATGCTTTACATGGAATGGGCTCTTATTCATATGAGCCTAGGAAACTCTCTTTGAATCTTCAAAATAGAAAGACTCCTCCATCAAAGCATTCAATAGAGGAACCTCCATTTTGGAGTTGAAGCCATTGTCTCCATACTGTATGAATTCTTAGGCCCTAGTTCAACTTTACCAGTTATTCTTTCCTCTTGTCTTACTAACATACAGGTAGATGCCACATTGGCGGTGCTCAAAAAGCGGAAGAAGGCAATTGGATGGACTTTAGCTGATATTAGGGGAATAAGCCCTGCATTCTGTATGCACAATATTATTCTTGAAGATGATGCAAAACCCTCCTTGGAACATCAAAGGAGGTTGAACGAGGCAATGCAAGAAGTACTGAAAAAAGAGGTAATCAAGTGGTTAGATGTTGTGGTTGTGTACCCTATCTCTGACAGCTCGTGGACTTTCCCAGTGCAGTGGGTGCCGAAGAAGGGTGGTATAACCGTGGTGACCAATGATAATAATGAACTAATTCCTACCCGGACAGTTACCGGATGGAGGGTGTGCATGGACTACCGCAAGCTGAACAAGGTGACTTCTCATTGCCTTTCCTTAACCAGATGCTTGATCATCTTTCTGGGCGTGCCTTCTATTGTTCTTTGATGGATATTTTGAGTACAATCAAATCTTGATTGCTCCGTGGGATCAGGATAAGACAACATTTACTTGTCTATATGGCACCTTTGCTTTGTCTCGGATGCCTTTTGGGTTGTTTAATGCACCAACGACATTCCAACGGTGTATGATGGCCATTTTCACCGGTATGTTGGAAGATATTTTGGAGGTGTTCATGGATGACTTTGGTGTGGTGGGTGATTCATTTGATGAATGTTTGAAAAATCTTGATAGAGTGTTGGCCCTTTATGAAGACACCAATCTTGTGCTCAATTGGAAAAAATGCCACTTCATGGTTGAGGAGGGCATAGTATTGGGTCATAAATTTCAAAGCATGGCATAAACATTGATAAAGCCAAAATAGAGGTGATTTCAAGGCTTCGTTCCCCCACTTCTGTCAAGGGGGTTAGGAGTTTTATTTGGCACGCGGGGTTCTACCAGAGATTTATAAAGGATTTTTTGAAGGTAGTGAATCTTTTGTGCAAGATACTAGAAAAGGATGCCAAGTTCGTGTTCAATAAGGGATGTATGTAAGCATTTGAACTTCTCAAGCATAAGTTGACCACCACCCCTATCATTACGGCACCCAATTGGAGTTTTCCTTTCGAGCTAATGTGCAACGCGAGTAATGTTGTTATTGGGGTAGTTTTGGGTAAAAGAGTTAACAAAATATTTCATCTGGATTACTACGCGAGCAAGACAATGAGTAAGGCTCAAAGGAGCTACATGGTAACTGAGAAAGAGTTGTTGGATATTGTGTTCGCAATGGAAATTTTTTTACTGTATCTCATAGGAGCCAAGGTCATAGTGCACATCGTTCATGCAGCTCTTAGGTACTTGATGATGAAGAAAGACTCCAAAGCCAGGCTAATGAAATGGGTCTTGTTACTTCAAGAATTTGAATTGGAAATTGTGGACCGGAATGGTAGTGAAAACCAAGTGGCAGACCACTTGTCCCGCTTGGAGGAGGAAGGAAGGTTGTGTGATGGCTTAGAGGTCAATGATGCATTTCCTGATGAGCAGCTACTTTTTGTGTCAATGAGTGATATGCCATGGTTTGCGGATGGTGCTAATTACCTTGTGAGTGGCATCATTCTGTGTGAGCTCTCTTCTAACCGAAGGAAGAAGCTCAAACGGGATAGTTTGGGTTTCTATTGGGATGAGCCGTACTTGTTCAAGATTTGCAGGAATGCTGTGATACGAAGGTGTATCCCGGAGGAGAAGCAATTGAGTATCTTAGAGGCTTTTCATTCCTCTCCTATGGTGGCCATCATGGCGGGGCAAGGACAACTTCGAAGGAGATGCAAGTGATATTGTGAAGAGGTATGACGAATGTCAAAGAGCGGGTGGTATTTCAAAGAAAGATGAGATGCCTCTCAACACCATTTTAGAAGTGGATATCTTTGATGTGTGGGGTATTGATTTCATGGGCCTATTTGTAAGCTTGTGCAGGAACACCTACATTCTAGTGGTGGTTGAATATGTTTCAAAATAGGTCGAGGCCGTGGCTTTGCCCAACAATGAAGCTAGGAGTGTGATTGCATTTCTCAAAAAGAGCATTTTTACAATGTTTGGCACTCCTCGTGCAATCATAAGTGATGGAAGGGCGCATTTTTGCAGTAGAGCTTTTGACACCTTGCTTGGAAAGTATAGTGTCAACCACAAAGTGTCTACTCCTTATCATCCTCAGGCAAGTGTCCAAGTTGAAGCCTCAAATAGGGAAATCAAGAGTATTCTATCTAAAACGGTCAATGCAAATAGGACCAAATGGTCTAAGAAGTTGGATGATGCTTTATGGGCTTACATGACTGCTTACAAAACTCTGATTAGTATGTCTCCGTACCGGTTGGTATTTGGGAAAGCTTGACATTTACTAGTTGAGTTAGAGCACAAGTCCATATGGGCTTTGAGGAAGTCAAATCTTAAATAGGATGCAGCAGCTAATCTTCGGGTGGAGCAGTTTAATGAACTTGATGAATTCTGATTCTATGCCTACTCCAGTTCGTCCTTGTACAAGGATAAGATGAAGTACCTTCATGATAAATATGCTCGTGGAAAGGAGTTCAAAGTGGGAGATTTGGTTCTGCTGTTCAACTTTCGGTTACGGTCGTTTCTAGGAAAGCTTAAGTCAAAATGGAGTGGACCATTTGAAGTGGTGTTTGTGACTCCGTTTGGTGCACTTGATTTGAAGAATAAAAATGGGGAGGTTTTCAGAGTCAATGGCCACATGGTCAAACATTACTTGGGCAATATTGATGACAGCCACGTTGTGGCACTCCTCCATCTAAAGTGATCTGATGGTAACCTGCATCGTGTCGCGACGCTAAATCAGGCGCTTCTTGGGAGGCAACCCATATATTTTTCTTTGATTTTATTATAGTGTAGGATTTATTTTTGGACTAACTGGTTGTGAGATGCTGCAGGATTGTGTCAATGCAGTGCAGGACAAAGTGAATAAAAAATTGTTAAAGTCTCTATAGTTTGCGATGCGAACCGCACTACATTTTGTGTGGCCGCAAAGAATTTAATGCGGGGGAACAAAATCAGTATGGACCGCACTGATGATGGATGTAAAAAACCAACTCTATGAAGTTTTCTACCGCGGCTGCATTACATTTTATGCGGCCCGTAGTGGACCACTACGGCTATAGAGCATTTTGTGCGGACTGCAGTGATTGCCTTCTCAAACTTGTATAATTCTGTATGGTGTGGATCGCACTGCATTTTGTCTGGTTTGCGATGGATAGGTAAGTTGTGCCCCATGACTTTTTTGATAAATAGTACCTAAGGCCTCCCTTTTGAACTTTTCGATCCTTCTACTCTCAAAGCCCTAAAATCACTATTCATCAGTAAAATTGCACAAATTCATCTGCATAGTTTCAATTACTCATCAGTGCATCTCATTTCTGGTAACTTTAATTCTTTCTTAGTTCTTTAATTTTTATCTTTTCTCATGATTCCTATTTTTCTCTAATTTTTCTTCTGTTCTTCCCGTTTTTCCTTCAATTTTGTTGCTTAGAGTAGTTAAAATACTGTGTTAATTAGGATTAGGTAGTTAAATGACTGAACCAACACTTATGGACTCTTCAATAGGTGTAAAATTGGAATAAATTGGATGAACACATAAACCCTACGCTGGTATTGCTGATGGGCATTCAATGCAGACCGCGGTGGATTTTGTACGGCATGTAGTACCCCTATGCGGTCCGCAATGGTATTATGTGCGGACAGCAATCAAAAAGTTCAGCAAGCTGTACATTGAAGGACTGCGGCTGCATTGCATTTTGTGCAATTCGCAGTGCCTCAATGCGGACCACATTGCATTTTGTGTGGTCTACGGTGCATAGATTCAGAGAGTGGGTAGTCTGAACCCTTACTCCGTGTGGACCATAATGGTTTTTGTGCAGTCCGCATTGGCCTCTGTGCGGCCGCATTGCATTTTGTGCGAACCACATTCTGTAATTTTTTATTGTGTGCAACTATTTTTTCTGCAACTCTGAATTATATTGATTATATTGATACTAACAAAGAATGATTGAATTTGTTTGCAGACAATGGTTAAATCTAGAGGCAAAGGTGCTAAACAACTAGAAAGATGAGAGTCCTCCCGGGGTGGGAAACAAAAGCTGATAAAATGACCCCTCCCCCCCCCCCCCCAAGTTAAGGAAGCAATAAAAATAATAAGGAAGGAGATTCGGGTCGCTGATAGAGCTGCTTCCCACTCATCGGGAAGTGAGTATGAACCCTCCTGGGAGGCATCTTCAGACTCTGTGCCAGAAGTTGTTCTTGACTAGTCGGAGAGACACAGGTTGACAGACACACTTCCAGCATCCCCCACTGCTCAGGCTTCAGTGCATGTATATTCTGGGTCATCTGAGGGCTCAGCTAAAGGTAGTGGGGATGAGTACTCCACCTCTCTTACAGCTTCATTATCCGGAAAGGGTGCAGTGGGAGAAAAAGAGGCAATAGGTGAAGAAGGGGAAGAAGTGGAAGGGGGTGAGCGTCAGGTAGGAGGAGTAGCGAGAACTAGAAACTCAGAGGTGTGGCAGGACCGTTTTGTGAGTGAGGTAGCATACCATAAGTTCAAAGAATGGTGGCTGTGAGGAAATTGATTCCAGAGTGTAGTTTTGTGGATAGAGACCTCTTGTCTCACAACCCCGATGTGAGAAGACAGTTTAGAGAGAGAGTGGGTTGGGAATACTTCTTAAGCAACTGTGTGGATGCAAACGAGCACTTGGTCAAAGAATTTTACACCAATGCTGCCCACATCAAGAAGGGCACCAAAGTGACCAAGGTGCGGAATTTGAAAGTACTATTTGATGGTAAAGCAATAAATCACTACTTGAGCTTCGATGAGGAGGATAAATCATTGTATCTGGAGAATATGGAATTAGGTGAGAAGGCCCGTCTTTGGTAGGAACAGTACTTGGCGATCCCAGGTACCATCCTCGATTGGTTGAATGCAGGAGTAAAGATCTTAAAGAGAAGTTTGAATTTCGAGGCTAGGGGTTGGGAGACATTTGTGTGCGGTGTATTAGACCCTACTACCCATGATAACTCACTCCCTTTTCATCAGGTTGTATTGGTAGCATCAATTATGGCGGGGTACCCGATTAACGTTAGAAAGGTGATGTCTCGGGTTATTACACAGGTAGTGCGTGAAGGTGACAGAAACTACCCCTTCCCCAGCTTCTTAACCATGTACTTGAAGGACATAAATGTAGAGGAGAAGAAGTTTGATGTCAAAGTGAAAGCAAATGCATCGTTATCATGGTACAACATATAGGGTGATGAAAACCTGAAAGGCAAAAACTACAAAGGAAAAGCCATTGTTTCAACTAGCCAGTCTGAAGAGCCAGTAGTGGTAGTGGCTCCAACTCAGCCTCATTACACCTCAGTGAACATGCCCCCAGGACCATCCACTTCGGTAGTTCTAGACATATCCTCCACCCTGGCTTACCCATTGACTGCCCACCGTCTGAGCCAGGCCCTTCTTTGCATCAACAACTGGATGCAGAAAGCTTCCTCTAAGTTGTTTTTCCTTACTACTACAGTGGCATCCCAGTCAGCACCCCCTCCTCCACAGGTCCCACGGTCCATTAAGGAAACTCTCAAGGAGCTTTTGGAAAACCAAAAAAAGCCTTTAGACAACCAGAAATTGATCTCCGAAGCCATTGATTCACGTGGGAATGCTCTCAAGGAGCTTGCAAACGAGGCAAAGAAGATGAGAAAAACTCGTGCTTCAAGGGAATCGGTGAAAGAGCTCAGGGTAGAGGTTGACAGCCTAAGGCAAATCATTTGCCTTTGGATTTGTTATTGCATGACCCAGCACATACAACCCAGCCCCAACCACAGAAGGAGTTAGAGAGGCCTCCCAAGAGGCGGAGGGTGATTCCCAGTGCAGATTACACAGTCATACAGTTGGAGGACCCGCATGGAGATTCCTCTAGCCAGCCCCAGGAGTTAGCCCAGACCTCAGTCCAGGTCCAAGCACAGGTCCTAACAGAGCCACATGCACTTGGAGCCAGTCACAGGTTCCCGAGTAGACAGAGGACCCAGAGACTCGGATTCAAGATCCCATCCGGGCAACGGACCCATAGGGAGTTTCTTTTTCTTCCCTTCTCTTTTTGTGCTTATTTTGGTTAGTTGGCATTAAGTACAATGCCCATTTTCATTTGAGGGGTAGCCTACTTGGATTTGGATAATTGTACATATGATGACATTTTATGCTTTATCTCTTGTTTTTTTATCTTTGGTATGCATATAGCTTTAGCATTTCATTGCACATTTCATACTTTTTACTTTGGGTCTGTATATAAAGTTAACTTCTTAGGTATACATTCATTCTCCCTATCGTATATTCTTCTAAATCCCCTCTTGTACATATTTAATTTACTTTACGCATTTTTCATTTTTTTAAGCTTCTTATTTTATGTTTGTAGCTTCTTGTTTTGAGTTTTTGAAATAAGCCTTTGGTTTTCTTAATGTCGTGGTTCTTTCCAAAGGAGTAATTTGTGTGAACCGGGTGGCTCTTCCCGATAATGGATGGCATGACAACCTTTTTAAGGGTTTGAGTCTATTTTTCTTTTTGCTTTTTAGTGAGTTATTTGGTATGGTTGCCTCAAGAAAAGCTGCCTAACACATATGTCTTTGATCCCATAGTCAAAAATAAATTATTGTGTATAGGATGGTGAAAGTTATGAACTTGAGACTCTTATGTTGGCCAATAATCATCAAGTGATTTTTCGGAACCATTGTGTGCTCAAATCTTATCTAAAACTGTTGTGGACCCCAACTTCGTGTCTTTAGAAATCCCAAAGCTTGTGTGGTGAGAATTTGAATTGTAAGTCCAAGTCCCGAGCCATTGCTCTAGAACTAGTCTTGAATGTTTGTCTAGGATAAATCCTAAGTGGAATTCGACTTGAGATGTGATTATAGGCTCTCCTTGATCCAAATAATAGCTTGGACACTTCCATAGCCTACCAATAATAAAATCCTAGTCAACCTTTTTGAGCCTTAAACCTTTTTTCTTCAAGAACCACGATACAAGCCTTTACCCATTCTAAAGATACCCTCTCTTAGCAATTGATCTTTCCTTAGCACATGTCAAAATTATAAGTTTGGGGGGGGATACGAGGATTGCAATAAAGTGGTAAAAAGGCACAAAATGAAGAAAAAGGAAAGACATGAAAAAGAAAGAAAAGCAAAAAGACAAAAAGAATGTTCAAAGTAGAAATGAATAAAGGGATTCAATAAAAGCAAAGAATGAAAGGTATGGAAAGTTGAGAAAGGAGAAAATACTTGAAATGAACAAGAAATAGCGGCATTGCGTCTCTCTAACCCCTTAGAAAGAAGTCAAATGACTTAAAAAGTCAAATGAATGTGTTCCAAAATAAAGAAAAAGAAGTGCTAAAGGGAAGATGGAACCTAATTAGACCAAACATTTCCTACCCTGAACCAAAAGCCTTCACTATGCCTCCACAAAAGCCCTATATGATCTTTAGTTGAATGAATCTTACATTAGTGGTGATTTACATAAGAGGCAAGCATAAGGTACTTAGAGCCGGACTTGTGACTTTTTCTTAAGAGAGATAAGTGCATTTCCATTAACCTCATTTTGAGTGCTAATATATTAGAGGTGAGGTTTGCTTAGGGAGAGTCGAGGATGTGTGAGTTTGGGTTCCACAATGACCAAAGTAATAGAATGAGTTTCTTTGATGTGTTGATTCAACTTTTGATGCTATTGTGTCGCACTAAATCCATGATGTTTAAAAGAGTGAATGTTGTTAATGATTCATTTGAATTGAGGAAAATTGTTAGTCCCAATTGAGGCTAGATGAGGTCACTTTAGATTGGCCGAATTTTTCTTGGATTAACTCTTAAAGGGTGGGTCTTATTTTGTTTGCTTGAGGAAAAGCAAAAGCTTAAGTTTTGGGGGAGTTGATGACTAGGGATTATGATGCATTTTACACCACTTCTTGTTTAAGTTTTGATTAGAAATGTGTACAAAATAGTCCCTAAGGCTCACAAGTTACTATTGATTGCAGGTTCGATCATCAAGGTGACAAGGTGTCAAAAACCAGTTCAAAAATGAGTGAAACTTACACAAGTACCAAGACAAGACCAAGCTTATTCAAACAGAGCCAATGTGGCCCGCACACCATTCTGTGCGATCCACAAGGAAAATGTTTAGAAAGTACTCATCTCAGGCAGAAAAGCAATGTGGTCGTACTCCATTTTGTGTGGTCCGCAATGAAGAGAATCAGAGAGTGCTCAATTTCAGGCAGCCAAGTGATGTGGCCGCACCCAACTCTATGAGATCTGTATTGACTTCATTGCGGCCTGCGGTTGGTTTTGTGTTGTCCGCAGAGCTCAATTTCAAGTAGGACGATTATTGCCAATACGGTCCGCGTTCCATTTTTGTGCGGACCGCAACATGAGTCACCGCCGCTACGGTGCATTTTGTGCGGTTCGTTCAAAGAGCAAGATTTTTAAGCCAAGAGCCTTAGTACATCCGCACTCGACTTTGTACGGTCCGTATTAGCCCGCATGGGTATTTTTGCCAAGAATTTTTGGCCTAGTATAAATAGTGTCTTTTCCCATTTTTAGGGCATTAGTTAGATTCTACAGCTGAGCTGCGCTCGTGAATAGGGTTTTCATGCCATTTGGAGTAATTTTATAATAGTTTTATCGTTGAATCTTCAAGTTTTACTTAGTAATTTAATTTTATGGGTTTATCTTCATCTATTACTTTGTTTTCATCTACAATTATGAGTAGCTAGACCCATAAGCTAGGGTTGTGGCTCAACCCTAGTGTGGGCAATTGATGGGTCTTGTATTTTGATGCTTGATTGTCTATGGGTATTTGTTATTTGGGCTAATTTAGGGTTTCAATATTGAATTAATGGTTGCAAACACTAGTTTATGCCTAGTAGACTTTGGCACTTCTTGAGAAAGAGAGCCTAAGTCCATGAAATTAGTCCAACAAGGAATTGGGGCATACTCAAGAGATTGATAGTCCCAATTAGAGTTAAACCTACAGATAGTACTACCCAACTTGAACCTTGATTGCTTGCACAAAATTGCATACCCAATTGGTCTTGAGAAAGTCAATTCGGGCAAAATCACTCGAGCTACCGAGAGGTATAGAGTTATTAGAATCATGCAATGATATATCATACTCCCCAAATGTGACAATCTAGCTTTAGATTCGAGAATATATCAATTGACCACCTAGGAAAAAGTCACTACCCTAGTGCCTTTTTTTCCATTTGAACAACTTACAATAGTTTAACCATAGCTTTACTTGGTCTAATTTAGCATTGTATTACTATAAAATTAGAATTAGGAACAAATACACAACTCAACTTTAGATAGAAACTCGACTCCAATATCTAGATCCCTATGAAAATCGATCCTGACCTCATCGGGTAAAAGCTGCTTCGACCTCTCTTGCTACTCAATAGTAGTACGGGGTTGGCCTTGATCAAGATCCCTGATGATGGGAGGGGTGGTGACAGCCAGACATGAAGATTGGAGAGAATAAGGAACCTGGTAGTATGGCAAGAAAGATTTGTTAGTGAAAAGGCCAATGGTGGCCTCAGAGGTCACTCACACATGAGAGGAAATTTATAAAAATGGATCTTCTACCCCATAACCCCAATATAAAGAGGCAATTTGATGAAATAGTGGGGTAGAAATTCTTCACAAGCAAGCTGCCGAAGGCCAATGAGCATTCAGTCAAGGAGTTTTATGCCAATGTCGTCCACATAAAAAATGGCATATTTCTTACCAAAATCCGGAATAAGAAGATTAAATTTGATTGAAAGACTCTAAACGATTATACTGGGTTCAATGATGAGGATGAGTCCTTGTATCTGGAGAAGGTGGCAATGGATGAGTTAGCCCGTCAGTGGCTAGCTGATTGCTCTCTCGGGAACTACTCCAGCTTGCATGACACCTGGGGTCCCAATCTACAGTAACACATTGAGCTTTGAGGCGAAGGGTTGGGAAACGTTTGTGTGCAGCCGGATAGACCCTAATTCTTATGACAGTGATACGTTAGTATCCCAGGCTATTATTGTAGGGGCATCATGGCGGGTTACCCGATTAATGTCGGGAATGTTATGTCCAAGGTGATCACCAGAGTGGTTAACAAGAATGAGAGCTCCTACCTATTCCCGAACTTCCTCACCGTGTACCTGGAGGATCAGGAAATCGAAGGAATGGATTTTGAAACCAAAAACCAAGGAGACCATCTCCTGGTACAGCCTTTAGGGTTCCGACAACCCCAAGTCCAAGGGAAAAACCTCAACATCCACTGGCCAGAAGAGCCGGGGGTGGTGGCCATTGATTCCGAGCCTCCCATTGCCATACCTCATCCTCCTTCCGAACCATCTAATTCAATGCCTTCTTCGGTGCCTTCATCATTAGCCTACCCTCTGACTGCACTGAGGGTTAACCAGACTTTGTCCAGCATCAAAACTGGATGCAGGCAGCTACCTCAAAGTTATCTATCCTATCCAGCATAGTGGCAGCTCAGTCAGCTCTGGTACAGCCTCAAGTTCTTGCATTGGTAGAAGAATCACTCAAGGAGCTTCTGGACAATCAGACGAATCTCCTTGACAACCACAAGATTATCTTGGCCACTTTGGATGCTCAGGGAAAAGCAATCACAGAACTTGGAAAATAAACGAAGAAAATGAAAAAGACTAGGGCCTCAAAGGAGTCGGTAAAGTTGCTGAGGAAGGAGGTGGAAAAGATTAGATTAGTTGGAGACATTCCATTGGACATACTATTGGAGGAGCCAGCCCCAGTAGCTCAGGCAACACAGGCACAAGAGCAGAAGGCTGATAGAGATCCCGTAAGGAGAGAGGTGATTCCCCGGCCTGATACCTTGGAGATTGATCTATTTTTTGCTTTTAGCATTAAGGACAATGATAGTTCTTATTTGGGGAAGGGGGGGTCCTATTTTTATTTGATGGCTACAATGTAATTAATGATACTTATTTTTATTTATCATTATTTTTCACTTTTGGTATATATATATATATATAAGTTTACCATTTATTTTACACTTTTTGTTATGTATAAAGTTACCTTTCCATGTATATATTCATTCCCCTTTTATGTATATTCATCTCAATCCCCTATTGTACATCAGTGTACTTTTCGTATTTTACATTATAACTTCTTTTGCAATTTTCCTTAATAATAAACTTCTTATTTCATTTAGTAGTTTTTTTTCAATTTGTAGCTTCTTACTTTTACAAGTTTTCATGATCAATAAGCCTTTGGTTTTCTTAATGCCACGGTTCTTTCCAAAGGTGGAATTTGGGTGAACCGGGTGGCTTTTTCTGATGATGGATAGCATGACAACCTTCTTAAGAGATTGAGTCCGTTTTCTTTATGTTTTTGTGTAAATAGTAATAAAGAATAAAAGTGTCTCAAGCAAAGCTTCACTTGGGCCTAACAGATTTACCTCTGACCATATGGTTAGAAATAAGTTTTTTTTAAAAGAATGGTGCTAGTTTTGACCTTTAACTCTTTTGTTTACTAAACAATCATCGAGTGGTTTTTCGGGACCATTTGGCTTGCTCAATCTTAGCTAGCTAGTTGTGGTCCGTCGACTCGGTTCTCTTTAGTAATCCAATAGCTTGTGAGGTGAGGTATTGATCCAAATTGGAACATGAAAACATATATAGCCCACCAAATATGATATCCCTAGTCAACCACGTTGAGCCATAGCCCTTGTTTTTTCAATAATCATGATACAAGTCTTTATCCGTTCTAAAATGACCCTCTCTTGGCACCCGATCTTTCCTAGCACAGTTGGCAAAAGCATAAGTTTTGAGGGAGAGACGAGGAATATAAAAGTGATAAAAGGTACAAAATAAAGAAAAGGGGAGGCAAAAGAAAAAGAAAGACAAGCCAAAAAGTCGAAAAGAAAGTGAACAATATAGAAAAAATGAAGGGATTAAACAAAAGCAATGATGAAAGGCTTGGAATGATTAGAAAGGAGAAAAATGATTGTCATGAACAAGAAAAAGTGATAGTGTGTCTCTCTATTCCCCTAAGGAAGAGAAAAATGACAAAAAAGTCAAGAAAGTGTGAGCCGAAAATGAGAAAATAAAGTCCTTAAGGAACGATGAAACCTTCATAGACCTATATATCCTACCTTGAACCAAAATCCCTCATTATATTCCCGAAAAAGCCCTATATGTGGTGATTTATATGAGGGGCAAGCTTATGGTACTTAGAGCCGGACTTGTGACCTTCCTGTGAGAGAGATGAGTGTATTTTTCCACAATCCTTGTTCTGAGTGCTATAAAATAAAGTGAGATTTGCTTATAGAGAGTAGAGGAAAAAGAGTTTGGGTTCCACAGCGACCTACATAATAGAGCTAGCTTCCTGGATGAATTAAGTCAACTCTTGATGCTCTTGTGTCGCGCTAGAGCCATGGTGCTAAGGAGGTTGTATGTTATTGATAATACATTTGTGTTGAGCATAATTGTTAGTCCCAATTGATGCTTGCTGAAGTTACCTTAGAACAGTTAAATTTCTTTTTTCTTTTACCTTCTAGAGGTGGGAATTACTTTATTTGTTTAAGACAAGCAAAAGCTTACGTTTGGTGGAGTTGATAACCACGGATTCTAGCCTATCTTATGCTCTCTTTTGCTTAGGTTTTGGATAAAAAACGTGTAAAAGTTTTCTCGAAAACATACTTATTGTGCTTGTTTGCATGGCTTGATCTAAATGAGGCAAGAAAGCTATAACCAACTCATGAAGGAGTTAAAATTGCACAAGTTCAAAGCTGAGATAAAATCGCTCACCGTGAAGGAAAAGAGAGGCCGCAGAAGGTCCACCGTCGGGCAGCCACAAGTACGCTGACAGCGGACTTGAGATTCAGATAAGGAATTTATAGGATACAATAGACACCGCTGACCGTGGTGAAATAACGCGGGAGCTGAATACTTGACGTGGCCGTGGTGCAAATTCCACTAAGGGCGAAATAGAGATTCAGAGGCTTGGATATTTGAGATCAAATAAAAAGCACGGTCCATGAACATTTTATGCGCCCGTGGTTGAATACAACGCTGATGTAGTTGCTTTTACGCTCTCAGCAAAATCAAGCCCAACCCCAGTCCAAAATGGAAGCAACGCGGTCCACGCTTGCTTTTGTGCGGCCGCGAAAGTTCAAGCATTGAGGTGCTCAATATTGCACTGACAACAAAACCTCCGTAGAGGTATTTTTTTCCAGTAACTTTAGCTATGTATAAATAGATCTTTTTCACATTTTTAGGTCATCTTTTGCTTTGAGGAGCTCGTGAACAACCATATTTTACTACTTAGAGTAATTTTAGAGCAGCCTTAGTTATTAATCTTAAATTTTATTCTTGTAATCAACTTTTATGGCTTATATTTTTATCTTTTATTTTTACCCATATTATGAGTAGCTAAACCCATTAGCTAGGGTTGTGACCCAACCCTAGTGTGAATATTTAACGGGTCTTCAATTTTAGGATTTAATTGTTTATGGGTTAGTAATATTTAGCTTGTTTCATGATTTAATTGCAGAATAGGTGGTTGAAAACATTGATTCATGTCTTTATGGCTTAGAATCTTCTTGAGAAAGAGGGATTAAGTTTAGGAAATTCAGGCTAATAAGGAATTGGGGTGCATTCACGCGATTGATTGCCCCAATTAAAGAGTTAAACCTAAAGATAGTAATACCCGACTTGAGCCACTTTTGCTTGCATTGTTTTAACACCCAATTGGGCTTGAGAAAGCCAATTAGGGAAAAGTCACTCAAACTACCGAGAAGTATAGAGTGAGTAATTATGTGCAACAGTTATATCACGACCCTAAATATAACAAGTTCTTCTTAAGTTTTAGATCCCATTAGATACTCACCTATGTGTAAGTCACTTTCCTAGTGCTTTTTATCACTTGAGAAACTCTTACAAAAATATTGTACTTAGTTTATTTTCAGCAATTAATAGGCATTAAAAATAGAATTGTAACAAAATGCAAACATGGTTAGAAGTGCAATTAAGAGCAATACACATAGCTAGATTGGATAGAAACCCAACTTCCCATCCAATATTAGCTCCTTGTGGATATCGATCCCGACCTTTTAGGTAAAAGCTGCATCGACCGCCCTTTGTCATTATATGGTGGTCTAAGCTTGGAGTTGATCAGTCAACCCCGACCAAATCAAAGTTATAGAAGGATACAAAGAACTTAACCAACAAAAAATAGGTTCAAAGGTCGGCCGGTAATATAGCCTCCCTGTCAAGATTCATCTCGCGGCCTTCCGACGTGAGCTATAATATATTTGGCATACTAATAAAGACAACGGCCTCCAGTGGAACGCCGATTGCGTCGACACCCTAAAGGAAGTAACAGCCTACCTATCATCGCCCCCATCGCTCTCCAAAGAAGAAACTGGAAAACACTTTCTCGTCTACCTGGCAGTAGTCGAATTGGCGGTGAGTGCAGTCCCGGTCCAAGAAAATAAACGTACACTATCTCCCATCTATTACATTAGCAAAACTTTAGTCGATGCCGAAATAAGGTACCCCACTTTGAAAAGTTGGCCCTGGCCTTGGTCATAGCTTTTTTGAAGCTGAAACCTTACTTTCAATACCACCTTATCTCGATAGTCATGACTTTTCCCTTAAGAAGTATTTTGCATAAGCCTGAACTTTTAGGCAGACTGGCCAAATGGGCTATAGATTTAAGCGAACATGATATCATTTATCAACCGTGAATGACGATAAAGTCGCCAAGCACTTGCTGACTTCGTCGCCGACTTCAGCACAAAAATAATACCTGAAGTCAAAAGAGAAGTTGTCCACACCTCTTCCCAAATAAAAGACCTATGAATTTTGGAAATCGATGGGCGCTTCTTATGCATCAGGGACCGGACTTGGACTCATGCTCGAGGTCTCGACAGAATTTGCCAGTCTATCATATGTCCGGGCATGACTAACGATGAGGCCGAATGCGAGGCCGTGATTGCAGAATTAAGACTGGAACTCTAGTATGGAGCAAGACGTGTCATCTTATACTACTAATCTCAGTTGTAGTCAACCAAGTCACCAGGACTTTCCTGTCACACCTTCTTTTTCCTACACCCTGCAAGGGTATAAGGGAGTTTTTTTTAATTTAAGTTACAATCGAAACAGGATATTTTATTTAAAAATCAGAGTCGCCACTTGGGATAATTTATGGTGTCCCAAGTCACCCTGTTTAAATCCTGAACCGATGAAAGATTGACATCGTTTACAGTTCGCGAATACAAAAATCCGAACAAGGAATTCTGTTAACCCGGAAAAAGGTTTTAGGCATCCTGAGTTCGTGGTTTTAGTACAGTCACTTTGATCATACTTGGCTTATTAAAATTGTTTAATTACTCATTTTATAACCTGTGTGCTTTTACCTTTTACCGCTTTTAAATTAAGGAAATTATCTTGAAATGGGTCACGCATACATGTACCCATTTGTTTGGCGCGTCAATAATTATGTCATGCAAACGTGTCCACAATTAATAATGTTTTATTGTTAAAAAAAAAGTTTGATCAAAGTCGCACGAACGCATACTCTGGTTTTATCTTTTTAGAATCGCAAGTATGTGGTGCGTACGTGTCCACAATCACAATGATATATTAAACGGTCCTAAAGCAACTACAAGCATTTGTCATTTTTATATCTAAGTTATAAAATTAATACGAGGGCCATGGGTGATTAAATTGTGGATGGTACACCTCGGACTATATGAACTAAATTAATAAATAGCCTATGAAAACCCATTATATTATCAAGAAGGATTTACTTCGAGTTGATTTTAAAAATCATAATTATATCACGCGAAAGTGTACACAATCACAATTGTATTTAAACGTGTGTAAAGGCTTTCTACGAGTAATATAACAAGATAAAATTATCATCTATGACAAAATCATTATTAAACTACATCTGAAATCACTTTTATCATTTAATCAACATCTATGAAAAAATCATACTTCAGAATTGAGATAAAAGATAAGGAAAAGTCATTTATGAGTGGAGTGTGAAATCAATTAAGCATTTAAGTATATAGCAATTTACTAAAATTTAGGAACACGGTAGGATAATTGTTACAGATTTTATTATGAATGTAAACATGTAACTGCTAGAAATGTTAATCAAGTGCGACTGCTATGGCATTGTAAAATCTTTAAAAAATATTGGAAAACCAAGTTTTTTCCTCTTAATATTAAGTCCAAACTCAAAAATGAATCACTTTAAACTTCACTCCAAACCCACAGCCTTACACTTTTAAAACAACTGAATAATCAATCCAACAATATATTTTCATTACAAGCTAAATCACGTTTTGGTTGAATTAGTAACATAAGAACAATGCTAGTTGTCCTACTTTAAATCACCCGCACAACAAAGAAGACATTCGCATTCACGTAGTTAACAAATCCGGCCACAAAACTCGAGCAAATTTCACCCAAATATCAAAAGATATCACAAATAATCATGGAAATCAAATGAATCTACCATTCAAACACATATGCGACAGAACCAATAGGTAAAATATTGAAGATAGAAATGGACCTCATGTCTGTACCACAACCATTTTCAAACACATGAAATCTTCCTTTAACAATTGAATCAAGCAACAAGACCTCAAGCCTATACCCGAATCGCAGACCAAAACCTCGACTCAACTAAAATGACGCTTTTTCGAGAAAAATGGAGCTGCGGCTAGAACTCGACAGATCTCGATTCTTACGTGATAACTGAAGGGGATGGCTATTGTCATCGAAATTTCTCACTCTGCTTCTGCCCGTTCACCCTCTCTCTCTGTTTTTCCGTTTTTTTTTTAATTTGAATTCAGGTGAGTTTGGTTGCTGTTATGATATGGAGAAGGATGGGGCTGGTCGTTTCTCGATGGCGTGCAGGGGAGTCTGAGTCGTTCCTCTGTTGAAGAGATGTGAGGGAGAAGAAAGGGTGTTGTATGGAGGAGTTCGTTGTTGTTGTTCGAGCAGCTGGTGGGTGGGCGACTGGTTTGTGCAGTGAGGTGAGAGGTCGTGATTTTGGTTGAAGAAGAAGCAGAAGGGTGGGGTGAAGGAGACGACCTTTCGGGGGGAGGGGGGGGGGGGGGAAGGGGGTGTTCTGATGTGATGAAAACAACGCTCCTACTTAGCTCTTAGAGTCCCTGGGTCTATTTTGGTGTTAGGTCTATATCTAAGAAATTAGATCTAAGGTAATTTTTTTGTATTTTTTTGCTCTTAGGTTGTTAGGGTTTTTCTTTTGTTCCCAAGAAAAATCTAGAAGGATCAATAAGGTTAGTTGATAGTTATTGGATATTGGACTTAATATGCTAATCTGAATAGGGCCAAAAATTGGGTTATAAAGCTACTAATATTATGGTCCGACACCTTAATTGACTCATTTTAAAATAAGATAAAAATACCATACAATGCAAAAATTAATTCTAATTAATTAAACTAAATTATATATATATATATATATATATATATATATATATATATATATATATATATATTCAAAATTATGTAAAGATAATAATAATGTACTATTTTTTTGTATTTTTTTAAAAAATTTATGAAATAGCAATATTAGGCCTAAATTAAATATTTACATGCTAAAATATGAGAAATCTTGTGAAGGGTCAAAAATCACATATCTACATTTTCAAATCAAAGAGCAAATGTTACAAAAGTATCAAGTCGAGATCTGCAGGCTGCTACTCGAATTCGATGAATGCCAGATCGGTCAGATCCCTCGAGCACAAAATATCAAAGTGGACGACCTCGCCAAGCTAGCGGCGGCCAATAAAAGCATAATCGAAGAAGAAAACGTGGTCACCCTCCTCCACTCATCAATCGACCAAATCAAGGTAAGGACTATAAACTTAACTTGGGACTGGTTTAACCATATTGTTGCATACTTGCAGGACAGTGTGCTCCTTGATGATAAAAAAAAGGCAAGAAGTTTGGAATGCAAGCGTCAAGGTACAACGTCATTAACAATGATCTTTATAAAAGGACGTACGATGGCCCCCTAGAAAAATTCTTAGGTCCGAACCAGACGCAACGCGTTCTAGAAGAAGTCCATTAAAGCCACCACGGAGCACATTCCAGAGATTGGGCTCTGTTAATGTCTTATACATGCAGGTTATTGCTGCCCACCATGAAAAAAGAGGTTGCTGACTGTCACGCCCCAAAACTGAGGGGCGCGACTGGCACCTAATCGGGTATCCCCAGTCGAGCGGAGCTGGGTGCCTTTCCTATCCCACGTGTTACCTCGTAATTTCATTGCTCATTAATCAAAGGAATTAGACCTTTATAATTAAAATACCATTTTACAAACATACATGGTTACTTAAAGAGGTTTCCAACTTACAGCACCCAAGATACAAAATACATATTTACATAAGTTTGCAACTCATATTTACTTTCCACTGAGCCTCTAAGGATACAAAAGGATGATATAATAATTGCCGGTAACAAGGCTCTTGCTATACCTTACACCAAAAACCATAACAAGACTCTGAAATAATAAGTGGTATGAACCACGCAGGGCCCCGAGAGGAAAGGGGCTCACAAATGCAGCTGACGGAAAGTGAAGGGGAGCTACGGCCGGTGGAATGGAGTACCTGCTATGGATCTACCTACAATCATAACACGAATGTAGTGCCCCCGGCAAATGGGATGTCAGTACATTTGAATTGTACTGGTATGTATGAACAAACCTTGCCCTAAGTAAACTCGAACCATACACAAGTAGCAAATGTTAATGGAATAAACAATCAAATACAAATGAAAGGAAAGAATCAAGCTCAACAAGGCTACAAACTCTCCATTTCCCCTTCAACATTTTCACATCAATGATTTCACAACTTTTTCATATTTTCATTTCAGCAGCGATTTCGATCACTTTCCACCCTTATTACCTCGGCCACCCTTATCACCAAAACCCACACCTTATTACTTCGTGCTTTGGCGTGCAACTCGATCCCACCGAAACAATGACGACTCACAAACAACACAACAACAACAACAATTCACAAGGAACAACAACAGAAATCCTCAAGGACAACCACAACAATTCACAAAGGGTTTCCACAACCATCAATACATCTTCCATATTATTCAACAGTTCATATGCAATTTATGTCACCACAATAATTGCCCACAACAACCAAACACGTTACTACCTCAGTTGTTTCGATCCCATCAATTACAACTTCTTTCCATCATTTTTTTTCGACTCTTACCATATAACACATTCACAACCACATATCCGGTTTATTGCGAATTGCTTACACCATTATATCAGGAGACTTAACCACGAACACTCAAATCATGCTAATCACAAGAATTTCACAAATAATCTACGTAGATATCATATACCAAATATTCGTATACCCAACAAGGTGATTTTACAAGGCCAAAGTTAGCCATACATACCTGGAGCCGAATTCCCTTTTAACTTCTACTTTCAATTCACCAAACCGTCTAGCAACATCGATCTAGTGGACAAATTAACACACATTATTAGAATCAAAGTTCACAATCACTACTCGAACACATTTAGGTTATCAACCCTCCTTTGAATAATGCTTTACTTCTACCCAATCCCTCTTACCAAATTTTAGGTTCTAAAAGACATGCATGAATGTTTCAACCTCTATTATCAAGAATCAATGCATAAGAATCTCCCCCCGCCCCATTAATCAAACTTTAAAGTTAATAGAAAGGTTTAGGGATCTTGCCTGCAAGGATGGGGATGAAGACACTCACTTGAAATTTTCCGATCCGGATCGTTTAAAAGGATTAATTTGAAGAAGATGACTCTCTCTCAAGAATCCTCCTCCCTCTCTCTTATTTTGCTCTGTAAAGTGATTAAAAAGAGGGGTTAGGATGTTTTATTAGAAAGTGGTCGGGTTTAAAATTTAGAAAATTTGGAGTCTGAGTCGGGTTTGGGGTCGCACTTTGCAATCGTAGACATGAAATATGGACCGCATAATGGACCGCGAAAGGTGTTCCAAAAACATGTCTCCACTATTGGGTATGCAACGGGAATGCGGTACGCATACATGGTTTGCGTTTGCAGAATGGACTGCATTTTGACCTCAAATTGACTGACTCATTGACTCACTTTGCGGTTCAAAATGCGGTCCCACATATCAATTATGCGGTAGCATAATGGACCGCATTTAGGCCTCAATTTAACCAAAAACCTGACTCATTATGCGACAGGAATGCGGTCTGCATACTAGATTTACGACCGCATTCCGGACCGTAAAATGGCACTTTTCTGGAAAACTTGATAATTTGATTTTTAAAAGCTTAGATCAATACAAAGGGTCTGAACCGCAGCGAGGAAGAATTTCACACATTCCTAACGCATATTCGTATCTGGACACCACAAGCTACTAGGTGTTGAGCACAAATTTTTACGGGGCCTTACATCCTCCCCCACTTAAAATCATTCATCCTCAAATGGGGACCTTGAAAATCAGTTGGTTTTGAAAACAGGATATGCAAATTCCCAATTTTTCACTAACTCCCATATTTTTAGAAAATTTCGCCAAAGTTTCCTTTGTAATTTAGACATATCTACTTGACATAGGGCCTCCGAAACAAAACACCATTACACAATTACAACCATCCCTACAGGTGGTATACAAATCATTACCTCAACAATGGCACATATTCAATCACTTGCTACCCTTTGCACATAAATTAGCCATTTCAATGAGTTCCACATAATTTAATCACTTCAATATACTACATGCATACAAGTAGTTCATTACGAATCTACACTATCATTAGTTGTTTACTTATCACAAGAGTCTTTATAAAACTTTCATTTACCAAGGAGAGGTTCACATGACTTATAACAATCACAACATATACAATTCTTGCAAAACTTGAGGAATTTCAATAGTAAATCATTTAGGAAAAAAGATGGGGTGTCTTTGCACCAGTTTGGGCACAATATCAATTTGTTTAGGGATAAGAGTTCGCACGATTACTACTAGAATTGCTCAAATAGATGGGTATATTTTTCTTTTATTTCATCTTCCGCTTCCCGTGTGGCTTCCTCAACTCGTTGACTTAGCCATAATACTTTAACTGAAGCAACTTCTTTATTTCTCAATTTACAAACTCGCCTATCAAGAATAGCAACTGGGATTTCTTCATACGACAACTCTCCATTGACCTCTATATACTCAACTGGCACGATGGTGGATGGATGTCCAACCACTTTCCTTAACATGGACGCATGAAACACGGGGTGCACTAATGATATTTTGGGGAGCAATTCCAGCCTATAAGCCACACGCCCTATCCTTTGAGCGATCTGATACTGCCCGACATACCTAGGACTCAACTTCCCTTTTCTTCCCGAATCGCATGACTCCCTTCATAGGAGATACCCTTAAGAACACCCAATCATCAACTTGAAATTCCAATTCCCTTCGACAAACGTCAGCATAGGATTTCTGGAGACTCTGAGCAGTTTTCATCCTCTCCTGAATAAATTTAACTTTTTCCATAGCCTGGTGCACGAGGTCTGGCCCTAACAATTCTGCTTCACCTACTTCGAAACACCCAGTCGGAGACCTACACATCCTTCCTAATAATGCCTCAAATGGGGCTATCTGAATGCCGGCATGAAAGTTGTTATTGTAAGCAAACTCTATGAGTGGCAAGTGTTCATCCCAATTACCTTTGAAATCCAAAACACAAGCCCGCAACATATCCTCAAGAGTCTGAATAGTCCACTCTGCCTGACCATCAGTTTGTGGGTGGAAAGTTGTGCTGAGATTCACTTGAGTACCCAAACCTTGCCGAAATTTCTTCCAAAAATTAGCTGTGAAATGGGCCCCCGATCTAAGATGATAGAAAGTGGAGTGCCATGAAGCCTTACTATTTCCTTGATATACAGCTGGTGTATTGTTCAACAGTATCAGTGGACTTGAGTGGCAAAAAGTGAGCTGACTTGGTGAGCCGATCCAGTACTACCCAAATTGAGTCAAATTTGCGCTGAGTGCGAGGTAACCCCACCACGAAATCCATGTTGATCACCTCCCATTTCCACTTTGTATTTCCATAAGCTGAGTCAACCCACTGGGCCGCTGATGCTCAGCTTTTACTTGTTGACAATTCGGACATGTAGACACAAAATCTGCCACGCCCCTCTTCATACCGTTCCACCAATAAATTTCCTTGAGATCATGACACATTTTCGTAACGCCTGGGGCCCCATTATCTGTTGGTTTAGTCAGATATTGCAACTGATCTGTTAGCCAACATATCAAATTGATCAAATAGCTATTTTTTTAATTTTAAGTTTTTAACCCTTTTTGAATTTACAAAATTAACTTTTTTTAAAACTATAAATATCTCTCCCCCTCTTCTTCATTTCTTCACTCAAAATTCAAATCTCATTTCTCAATCTCAATTTCTCTCATTCTCCAATTTGCAAGACTTCAATTCTCAATCTCAAATTCTTAATTCTCAAATTCCAAGTTAAATCATGCCTTGTACTTCTAGAGTGCATTTACATGTTTGGCAACACTTTGATGTGGTAGAAGAAAATGAAGAAGGTTAGAAATTAAACTGCAAGAACTTTGGTCTAGTCTTAAAATTTCATTCAGAGTGTGGCAGTGGCACAGACACTTTAAGGAGGCATATAAAGTATTGTCTTAAGCGTCCTCCGGAAATTCGTATTTAAGATTTTTCGATAATTTGTGTTATTTTAAAATTATTAGACGTATTTATGCTTAGTGTTTTAGTTTGTTAGATTTATTTGAATTTTTGAAGTATTATTAATTTATTATGCATGAAAATTTAGTTTTACTATTTTTTTTGTTAATTTACTTTTTAAATGCAAACTTTTAATTTTTAAATTTTAAAATAAAGTAGCACTTGCAATTTATAAGTGTAATTTTTACCCATATTCCTTGTATTCTTTAAATTAATACGAAGTATTAATATACCTTATAATAGTTATACAAAACTCCAAAAAAAATTAAAAAGATACTAAACCCGGCCCAGCCCTCTCAACCCGTAACCCTTACGGTTTAATTTTTACCCAGATGAACCCGAACCTGTTAAACCCGTTAAGACCAAGCCTAGAATCAAACCCGTACGGGTCCATAAAATACAGGTCTGGCCAAGCCCGGCCCACCCGTTAAACACCTTTATATTATACTAACTGTTGGCATCCATGCTCTAAGAAAATAGATGGTACACTTAGGTGAAGGTTGAATTATTTACCAAGAGGAAGATGGGTCAATTCCCACTTAATACATTTTTTTGGTAGTGCATTCATACACTAGAGATTCTAAATCCGCCCCTTGATCTCTATTAATTTCTCAACCCATCCTTCATCTCTTGTGAGATCACTTCGACCTTGAACATACCTTTTATCGAAGATATATTGATGCCACGTGGTGACCCTTGAAGGCTCTTTTAATACTGATATGATTCAAACATAATTAAGATAATTTTTGGCCTATACTACAATGTCGTTTCAACAAATGTTGATAGCCTAGACCGCAGAAGTTAACAATATTGATAATTGTACTATTTGATGTACTAATATTCCCAGATTTTGGTTGTGGTGTTTGACTATTTTTAATATAAAAAAGGTACATATAATTTTTCATTCTGTTATTGATTCCTGCAATATAGATAGATAATTAATTTCGTTTAGTTTGTAGCTCAAGCTTGCTTATAGAGATTGTAGTGTCGGTCAAAATAGGGGGAAGTGCACGACTAGTCATTCTTAGGGATGCTATTTAGGGAAGAAACTAAAAATTAGTTAGATTTACAATTGATCATTTAAAAATAGCCAGATTTTAAAAATAATCAAAATTTAGTCATTTTTTATGTAATAATAAATTTGAGCGAAAATATTGTTCAAAACCTGAAAAATACTCCAGTATATTATGTTGGAGTTCCAACATAAGTATACTTGAGCTCTAGCGTATTATACTGGAGTTCCAGGATAAGTATATTGGAACTCCAACATAATATGATGGAGTTCCAGCATAAGACTAGAACTCCAGCATAATATACACGAGTTCCATTAAGTATACAGGTCCAACAAATATACCGGAGATTGGAGCACCTCCAATAAATTATACTAGAGCCAACAAAGTATGTCGGTCCAACATAATATGCATGAGTTCATACACAGGTTCAGTATATTATGCTGGACCGGTCTCTATTGTAGCAAAATAATGACTATTTTTTATTGACTTGGTGAACGCTGACTATTTTGGAATGGCCAGTTCAAAAACTGGCTATACGTACGTTATGTAAAGATTAGTCAGTACTTATTTTGTCCTAAAAGTTTGAACTAAAAAAATTTATTTCAGGATAATTCAAGATATTATTATCCAAAAAAATCTAGAAAACTAAAACTCACAACAAATTAACTAATTTCTACATAGCAGCCTTTAAAGTGGCTATGTGTGTCATTTCTACGCAAAAAATACACGGCGCTAACCTAGGATGGGCTGAAATAATTGGAAAGAGCCCAAACAAAGTGTAGTCCAAACTTCCTAGGGCTCTAATTCTATAATTCCGCTCACTCTTGCCCTTATAAATAAAGCCCCAATGTCGGTATCGTTGCTAGGGTTACAGAAGTTGCTCCTTCTAATGTCAATCAACTCTCTCCGCCAATTGTGCCGCTTAAGCTTTCTTACGATGTATTATATGAAATAGATCTATAGTTTATCGTTATTTATGTTACTTTTATTTTGTTTACTGTTATGAAATAAAGACCTCTTTTGTCTCTGATGATGAACAAAATATAACTTTCGTTCTTCTGAGATTAACTATGCGGAAAGTTATGGAGACCTGAACTGAAGAAACAAAAGAGGGATTTTTACTTAACCCTTCATTAATTTTTGAAGCCAAGGATTTATCGGAAATAGTTTTTTATTCTTAAATTTCGGATTTTTGCTGGGTTTATTTTAATTTTCTTTTACTTCAAATTTTCTTTGCTAAAACGAGGTTGCTATTTTTTCACAATATCAGAACTCTCCTATTTTTTGTCCCCCCTTTCAAATGGAAAGGATTAGGAATGTAACTCCATTTAAAAACCTTTTGACGATTATTTTGATTAAAGATGATTCGGTTTTAGTTATTACATCTTTAAAACGCTGAAAAATATATTAACATAAAATACAATATTATTTGTTTTTATTTTGGTAAGGGGTAAGGATAATCATTTGGGTCAAAGAGTGATTTTCATCCTCCCATATTCCATATTAAAAAGTTTTTTTTTTCTTAAGTACTTTAGCTAATGGCCTACAATTCACATTTTGATCATATTCTAAATTGTAATTACATCAGAGAAAAACATCCCAACGATTATCTGTTCGAGTTTTGCTATGTAGCAATAATGAAATAGAAAAATATAATAATCATAGTCAAACATTTTTGTGTCTGTGTTCTTAGGGGTTGTTTGGTAGCTAGTTACAGGCTAAGTTATTCATGTATTAAGAGGAAAACATAACTAATACATTACCTTGTACAAAAGTCAGTATAATTGATGATTTGTTTTGTTGCTCTTTCCATTCTGGGTATAAATAATACATGGATAAGTTATACAATAGATCTATTATTTATGCAAGGTAGGATGTGAAAAATTAGTACATATATTATTAATAATGGATTAAACAATCAAATGACCAAAAAACTCTCATATTTATTTTAAATTAGTCATTGTATAATTAGAATTAAACCAACATTTAACAAAAAACAACAAATAATTTCTACAATACCATTCATAAATTACCAATCCATATATTACTATTCCTACATAATTATTTTCTTCATAATTAAATCATGCATGATTAAACTTTGCATAACTAATTCATATATGACTAATTCATACTTAATTGATTTTTACATAACTAATTCATACATTACTAATACTTGTATAACTCTAATATTCCACGCAATTTAATCTATAAAAATAAAATATACATAAAAGAAAAAGAAAGACTTTCTAATGGTAGAGAGAGAAGCTCTTCCTTCTCTCTAACTTTTACTGCTTCATCTTCTTCTCTGCTTCCTCTGCGTATGTAGGTTAACCTGCGCTGAGGGTGCCATGGCGAGAGGGAGAGGTCGACCTAAGAAAGTTCTGGTGCCAATTTATGCAAACAACACTGTTTTCCCAAAATCTGTTAACACTGTGCCACAGTCGGTTAACACTGTTCCATTGAATCCCACTGAAGATACTGTTTCATTGCCTCATGCAACTGTAGATTCGCAGCCATCTGGAGTTCCCGTACTTCCAACAGTAGCTGATATGGTTGATAGCAACTCAGAGCCTCAATCTGGACCAGTGATTCCACCTGCAGATCCTTCTCAAAGTTTACCTAGAAGTCAAGGACCTCCAGATGTACCATTGATTCCGATGGTACAAGCTAATAGTGGAAGCGAGCACATGCAGCACCATCCACAAACAATTTGTGCAGATCTAGAGAAGGAGACCAAAGAGGAACCAAAGGTATGGGCAAATTTGATCCAGAAAAATAGACTTGCTGCTAATGGCATGTCCCTAGAGTATATCCCACCGACGGTTATCAATGGTAAATCAGTAGGTCAGCTGCTCAAAGAAGAAGTCGTGGAAGAGGAACAAAAATGGAAATGTGCTCTAGTTGTGTTTGTATTAGGGAATATTCCTGGATACAATGCTATGAAAAGGTTTATAAATCTTCATTGGTCCCATGTGTCAGATCCAGACCTCTATTATCATGAAGAAGGTTATTACATTGCAAAATTTCAATCTCTTGATGATGCCAAGGAAGTATTATGTTCAGGACCATATACTATTGCAAATACACCAATAATTTTGAAACAATGGTCGGCTGATTTTGATTTTAAGGCTACTTTCCCATCAGATATTCCCCTGTGGGTTAAATTTTCCAATCTGCCTATGTCTTGCTGGGGTAATAGGGCCCTTAGTCGAATTGCTAGTGTGTTGGGTAAGCCCATCTTTGCCGATGAGTGTACGACTAAACAAACTAGAATCTCATATGCTCGGATCCTTATTGAGGTGAATGTTTCAAAAGAATTACCTACTGAAATTGAGATAATGGATCCAGATGGGAAGCTTTTTCTGCAGGATGTAACCTATAACTGGAGGCCTTCCTATTGTGGGAAGTGCCTAACCGTTGGGCACAATTGTCTGGCTAAGCCTATCCAGTCTAACAACATACAGAAATCTAAGGTGACTCAGGAATGGAGAGCAAAGCGCCCAATTCATCCTGGTCAGGACAAGCAGGAAACTCATATCCAGCAGCCAGCTCAGAAGGATCAATGTACCACTGTGGCTACTTTTGAGGGTAGTGGTACTCTTTCAGCTTCAATTCATGACAAGCAGAAAACTCATATCCAGCAACCAAATCAGAAAGAACAATGTACCACTGTGGCTACATTTGAGGAAGTGAAAAAACAAAAGGGTATTGATACTCTTTCAGCTCCAGTCTTTAACACCAAAAACTTTCCACCCTTATCCCGTATTGTGATGGCAAATAGATTTGAAATAGGGTCAGTAAGTTGGGCAGATCACCCCTTAGATGAAGGGGGAAAAAGTTATACCCAATGAAGTGGATATTTTGGAATATTAGGAGTATAAATAAAAGATTCAAACAGAAGGAAGCTAAAGAATATTTTAGAGTCAATAAAATTGACCTTGTTGGTCTAGTAGAAACTAAAGTAAAACAGAATAATGCAGCAAAAATATCTGAATTTTTACTGCCTAACTAGGGTATGCTAGCTAACTACAGCAGTGCCATAAATGGTCGAATTTGGATCTTATGGGATACAACCAAGCTCTTGGTCACTGGTGTTCAAGAAGAGGCACAATACATCCATTGCATTGTTAGGAAGCTCACTGATGAATTAATCTGTTACCTTACAGTGGTATATGGCCACAATGACATTGTACAAAGGAAGTCACTGTGGACAGCTCTTCAGAATCTTGCTGCTAGTATCACTGGCCTCTGGTTGATAGCAGGGGATTTTAATGCCATTATGTCCAGCACTGATAGAGAATCTTGTCATCAAGTTAGACTAGCTGAAGTTACTGATTTTATTCAATGTGTGCAGCATGCTGGCCTAACAGAACTACCTTGGAAGGGAGACTTTTTTACCTGGACTAATAAGCAAGGTGGAGATGATAGAGTATGCAGTCGTCTGGATATAAGTTTTGGTAATTGTGAGTGGATGCTAAAATGGAGCCATGTGCATACTGTATATGGAGCCCCATTAATCTCTGATCATAACTCCATGGTACTGACCTTGACAGAGGATATTTCAATCAGGAAAACCCCCTTTAGATTCTTTAATGCATGGATACAGCATCAGGATTTCCAACAACTAGTTAAAGCTTCCTGGAATGCCAATGCTCAGCCTACCCTTCAAGGGGTGTGGAACAACCTCAAGTCCCTTAAACCAGTCTTGAAATCTCTAAATACCAGAGAATTTAAGACAATTTCACAGAAAATTGAGGTCAGCCGTAAGGAACTGGAAGCTTTACAACACCAGATGACTAGTGCCTATTCTGATTCATTGCAACTAAGAGAAAAAGATCTGATACTTCAACTGGAAAAATGGTCTCTGCTGGAAGAATCAATATTACAACAGAAAGCTCGAGCAAAATGGATTCACCTAGGGGATGGTAATAACAAACACTTTTCTGCTGTAATGAAAGAGAGAAACCAACACAAGAAGATTACTGAATTGATCATAGAGGAAGGCTTGAGGATTACACAACCAGATGATCTGAAGAAGGAAATCACTGCTTTCTACAAATCACTTATGGGGACTTCAGCTCATTCTCTTCCAGCTGTTAATAGATTGTATATGGCAAATGGCCCTACATTATCTCACCAACAGAAACTGGATTTGGCTGCTGACATCAGTGACACTGAGATCTTGGAAAGCTTAAAGGCAATTGGCAGTGATAAAGCCCCAGGTATTGATGGTTTTAATGCACTATTCTTTAAACAAACTTAGCATACTACAGGGCCACAGGTAATACAAGCAGTCAGGAATTTCTTTGCATCCACCAAAATGCATAGACCAACAAACTGTGCCTCCCTTACTCTGATTCCTAAAGTTCCCAACCCACAAACAGTCAAGGAGTTTCGACCAATAGCCTGCTGTTCAGTTGTCTATAAAATTATTTCCAAATTGCTGGCCAACAGAATGCAAAGAGTTATAGCCAGCATCATATGAAATGCACAGGCTGGTTTCATTCCAGGGAGAAGAATTGCTGATAATGTCATTTTGGCTCATGAGCTCATCAAGCACTACACAAGATCTCATATATCACCTAGATGTATGGTCAAGATTGATCTCCAGAAGGCCTATGATTCAGTTGATTGGTGCTTCCTACAACAAGTATAGGAGGCTCTGGATTTCCCAACCAGATATACAAATTGGATTATGGAATGTGTGCAAACTGTCAGCTATACAGTGATAGTTAATGGAGAAACTACAGAACCCTTCCAAGCAGCCAAAGGTTTGAGACAAGGTGATCCTATATCACCTTTCTTATTTGCTATAGTGATGGAATACTTAAGTCGATCTCTGGCAGAACTGAATAAAACTAAGGGTTTCACCTTTCATCCTGGATGCAAAAAGCTGGGAATTACACACCTCAGTTTTGCTGATGACCTCTTGTTATTTTCTAAAGGAGATAGCCAAGCTGTGCAAACCATGTTTACATATTTTGCCCACTTCACTGCAGCATCTGGAATGAAAGCTAATATGCAGAAGAGTGCTGTATATTTTGGAGGAGTAAAGCCTGACCAGCAACAACAAATCCTTAGTCATCTTGGTTATATATGTGGGGAGCTTCCTTTTAAATACTTAGGGGTTCCACTATCAACCAAGAAACTATCTGTTCTCCAATGGCAACCACTAATCGACAAGATCACAGCTAGGATTACATCCTGGACTGCTAAACAGTTGTCCTATGCTGGTCGAATGCAGTTGGTACAAGCAGTTATTTTGGTATCCAATCATATTGGGCTCAGTTGTTTCTCTTCCCATCCAAGGTTATAAAACTGATAGAGGCAATGTGTAGATCATTCATATGGTCTGCCTCAGCTAATATTACCAGGAAAACATATGTAGCATGGGACAAGATCTGTCAGCCAAAGTCTGCTGGAGGCCTGAACCTAATCAACCTTCTGCTGTGGAACAAGTCTGCTGTTGCAAAACTAGCCTGAGACTTGGCTCACAAGAAAGACTTATTATGGGTAAAGTGGATCCATACAGTGTATATCAAACATCAACAACTGGAAGGTATGAATATTCCTGCACAAACAAGTTGGATAGTCCGGAAGATCATTAAGAGTGCTAGGCTACTACAACAACACCAGCTGTTGTATACCAATACATGTTCTATCAAACTAATCTATCTTCAACAAATTGGTCAATTGCCTAGAGTTCCATGGAAAAACCTAATCATGCAGAATGCTGCCGACCTAAAGCACTCTTCAACCTCTGGCTACTGCTCCAAAATAGACTCCCTACCAAAGAGAGGCTGATCAAGTGGCACTTGAGTGTTGATGGTAGCTGTGTTATGTGTCAACACACAATGGAGACTAGAGATCATTTGTTCCTGTACTGCCCCTTTGCTGAACAACTGAGACATCTCATTTTGCAATGGCTTGGCATGTCTCAACCTCCTGGACAGGCTTGGCCGCAATATGTTAGCTGGATCACTGAGAATTCTAAAGGCAAATCTCCCCAAGCTCATGTGTTCAAAATGGTACAGAGATGTCCTATGCCATTTGGTTGGAGAGGAATGCACGTATCTTCAGAAACACTTACTGTCCCAGTGAAGTTCTAGTTAGGAGCATTGCTTACATTTGTAATATTAGAGTAACCCCTAGAGTTGGGAAATACCTTCAACAACATTTTCTGTAAATATGGAACTCTAGTTATAGTCTAGATAGTTAGCTTACCTGAAATTTTGATAGACAGTTTGAGTATATAACTGACCTATGGGATTGTACGCGGAACAATTTGGTGATTAATATAATCTTTAATTACCAAAAAAAGTATATATACACAAAAGTACATATACTGCTTTTAACTTGTGCACCATTTCAAATAAAAAAATAAGAAACGGAGTTTATTGTTTATTTAGTATCACATGAATTGGTCGAGCAAAATTTGGATGGTTTTAGATCTGACGAACTGTGCTAATTAGTTCTTACCCGTTAATATAGGAAATAAGAATGAGAAGTAGGTCAATAAACCGAGTGGTAACCTAACTTATGTTAGTAAATTGTTTTTGTAAGCTAATTATGAAAAAATAAAGTAGAATAATATATAAATAGAAATATAAATGAAATACAAAAACCAATTCGAGTCGACTGAATTCACAGTGTTTTAATTTCTGTTACCAAAATAGAAAAATGGATTGGAGGATTTAATATTCATACTTATTTTAATATTAATATTCTATTATTAAAATAAATATTTAATAACATCTATGTTAATATTTCATTATTACCAAATAAATTTGGTTCAAAAAAATTAATCAATTAGTTGATCATTTAACCAAACTCGAATCCAAATCCGAATCCGAATTCGAAATCGAAATCGAAGCAAAAGCCAAGCGGAGCGAACGACGACAACGACGAGAAAATTGCCTTCTTCTCAACTCTTTAAAAGCTAGAAGAAGAGCAATTGCTTATATATCAATAAGAAATCTCTTCCTCTTCCAATATGAAACAATGCCTCTTTACTGGGGGGGGGGGGGGGGATTTAAAATTTCACTAAAGAATTCCATTTCCCTTCATTTCCCATTAAACACAACAATCCCCCATATGGATGGGGAATAACTATATAACAGAATTATGCATGAAAAACTGTGTAATTCGCAAACAAGGATTAATTGCATTTGGATAAGGATGTTTCCCTCTGAACTTTCGGTAATGAACTTATGTCGGATATACTTGATTAATCGGTAGATTTGATATCTTTGAACCGTCGTGTAGAAAATCACTCTATCTATGATATGTGCGCTTTGGTGGTATGAGCATGATTTTCAGGTATAGGTTTTGATGAATGACAAACAAATAAAGTCAAGTGTCAAACAACGATATTATATGACAAACAATCGAAATTGAATGGCGAGAAGCATATTGATGACGGAATTGCATAGACAAGCCAAAGACGAGCTCAAATGTTCAAGACCGAAGACCCAAGGCGTAGGTTGTTAGGTAGAACCAATGTAAGAGCAACGTTTAAGTTATCTCGTCTTTTGGCTCAACATAGGTCATCATAAATATGCATAAAATTATTTTATTAAATCATATTTATCATAAACATATTTTAAATACTTCAAACAAAATGATGTTAAAGTTTGCATTTTAACCAAAAGGGTTTTTGAAGTAAGTTTTCAAAACTGGACTAAAATAATCGATTATACAAATCAGCATAATCGATTATGTTATAACAGTGGCCAAAGTGTTTGAACACTGCCACAGAATAATCGATTATACAAAGTGCATAATCGATTATGTGATTACCGTTGCCAAAGTGTTTGAAACACTGTCTCAATATAATCGATTATATCAATTAGATAATCGATTATCCAGCGAAGAATCAGCTTTTGATTTTCGGAACGTTAGAGACATAATCGATTATCTCTATCAAATAATCGATTATTTGGCAGAAAATCAGGGATTCTGATTTTCGGAACGTTAGAGGCATAATCGATTATATGGATGAAATAATCGATTATATGTGAGCAGAATCTGATTCCGATTTTGTAACGTTAACAAATAATCGATTATGTGACATAAATAATCGATTATCTCAGCACAAAATCTGCATAATTAATTGTCAATTAAGCAACGGTCATGCACCCTTTTTCACCTATAAAAAGAGGTCTTTTGAGCTGATTTTAAACACACAACACCTCCCAATATTGATATACATATTGACATTATTTGAGCATCATTTTAGAGCTTTTGTTGAGCCATTTGAGAGACAACTTTGTGTTGTTCATAGAGCTAAATTTGTATCTCTTTATCTACTCTTTTAAGAGAGTCTTGTTGTAAGAAGAGAAAGGTGTTTGGGAAGAACATATCTTCTCATTGATTGTCGGGTTCGCTAAGTACCCTAAGTCTTAGTGGTTGAAGTCTTGTAGAGTGTACATCTACGAGCAATTGTAACGGTTTGTTAGGCACCCGTAAGCTCAACGGAGTTAGTGGAATCTCGAGAGAGTCTCTCGGGGACTGGACTAGCCACAAGTTGTGGTGAACCAGGATAAATTCGGTGCATTCTTTCCTTGTTATTTTAATTACCGAATTTATTTTATTCCTGCAATTTTAATTCCGCAATATTTATCAATATTCTCGTGCCGCACTATTCACCCCCCCTCTAGTGACGGGCATAAATCCTAACACGTCGAACTTTGGTGTATACGTAAACCTAGATAACCACAAGTCATACATCAACCCTTAACCGTCTTTGGTTCTCATTGTTGTATTCATTTCAACCATAAACACTGCTTGGTTTCATAAGCGCGTAGAGAACCGGCCTTACAAAGTTCTCCTTGAAGCGGCTAACACTTCACACTTACATAGGTAATTCTTAAACGTGTCATCCCGTAGATACACTATTTGATATACCCCGTATCAAATTTAAAAATCATAAAAAGCTTTAATGTTGTATCGTTGGTACTGAACATTATTTTATCACGAGAATGGACAAAATATTTAGTTAACAATGTTGAACCGTCATTAATGACTCTGTTTGATCTCCTTGAACTTAGATCTTGGGATCTCTAGTCTTCTAGGTAGAGTTACCGCCACTATCTCTTGTTCTCGGCCAGTCTCAATCCCCTTGATGATTTATCAACTACCTCTCTAGTTAGGCCTTTTGTATGTGGATCTGAACATTAACACTTGACTTTACATAGTCAATTGTTATAATTCCTCTAGAGAGTAATTATCTAACAATTTTATGTCTTCGTCGTATATGACGAGATTTGCTGTTATACATAACGTTCCCAACACTTCCAATTGCCTCTTGATTATCGCAATGTATGCATATTGGTGCCAACGGTTTGGGCTAAAATAGAATATCTTCCAAAAAAATACGGAGCCATTCAACTTCTTCACCGGCTTTATCCAAGGCTATGAACTAAGCCTCCATTATAGAGCGAGCAATACAAGTTTCTTTGGACGAGTTCCAAGATACTGCTCCTCCACCAATAGTGAATTCATATCTACTTGTGGACTTGAAATCATTTGATCCGGTTATTCAATTTGCATCACATTATTCCTTAATGATCACGAGATATTTACTGTAGAGCAAAATAAAGTCATGGGCATGTTCTAAATATTCCAAAACTCGTTTCACTGCCATCAAGATTGACCTGGATTGCTCGTATATCGACTCAATTTACTTATGGCACAAGCTATATCTGGTCGTCTACAATTCATGATGTACATTAAGCAACCCAACATACAAGCATAATCCAATTATGATATGCTTTGACCTTTGTTCTTTGCTAATGTAAGATTCATGTCAACTGGAATCTTTGCAACTTTAAAGTCCAAGTGCTTGAATTTTTCAAGTACTGTCTTAGTATAATGAGATTGTGACAATGCCAGACCTTGAGAAGTCTTATGAATTTTAATTTCCAAAATTAAATCAGCAACTCCAAGGTCTTTTATATAAAACTTGCTAGTTAGCAAGTTTGCGGAGATGAAGATGCTCAGGTGGATGTGCGGGCTCACCAGGTTAGATAAGATTAAGAATGAAGTTATTCGAGAGAAGGTGGGGGTGGCCCCGGTGGATGAGAAGATGCGAGAATCGAATCTGAGGTGGTTCGGGCATGTGCGGAGGAGAAGTCCTGATGCCCCGGTGATGAGTTGTGAGCGGCAGGTGCTGGTCGGCGTACGGCGAGGCAGAGGGAGGCCTAAGAGGTATTGGGGAGAGGTGATTAGGCATGACATGGCTAGAATGCGGGTTTCCAAGGACATGACCCTTGATAGGAAAGTCTGGAGGTCTAGTATCAGGGTTGTAGGATAGGGGCTCCTAGAGTGTTTCGTACTCCTCACCCGGGGTTGGGTGAGGCTTGGCAAGCCTATCCGTAGAAGATTTGTGCATTGGTTTGTGTCTCCCTTTGGTAGTTATTTATGGTAGTTACTATCTGGTATATTTGCATGCTATTTTATTTATGGTTCTTATGCTTAGATAATAATTATTTAGGCTATTATGCTGGAGTTACTAATGCTCTTTTGTTTTGGTTTTTGTTTTTCCTTTCCTCCACTGAGCCGAGGGTCGATTGGAAACAGCCTCTCTGCCCTTTCGGGTAGGGGTAAGGCCCGTCTACATATTACCCTCCCCAGACCCCACTTTGTGGGACTATACTGGGTAGTTGTTGTTGTTGTTGTTGCTAGTTAGCATACGGTTAGTAGTATTTATGTCGGCAATGTCATTATTGTCACACCTTATTTTTTACGCACCACCCCCAAAAGATAAAGTATAAGGGAGTTTTTCCATTTAAGACATTATTTATTTATTTAGAGTCGCCACTTGGGATAGGTTTGGCTTTTGGTGTCCCAAGTCACCGATTTATCTTGAATCCCAAAACGAGGAAATTTTTAATTTCCCGAATGGAGTCTGTGAACCAGAAATTCTTGAGTAAGGAATTCTGTTGACCCAAAGGAATGTGTTAGGCACCCCCAGATCCCGTGGTTCTAGCACGGTCGCTTAAACTCTTATACTTGGCTAAAAATATGATTTTAATACATGCCATCCTATAGTACAATTTTGAAATTATTTACCTCTTTTGATTAATAATTTTTTAGGAAAACGAACATTGTCTAAAATGTGCTTACGGATCACGTCACATGAAATGCACCCAGATTCTCAACAAATTTTATTCAATGTTTTTGGGATTTGGATTTGGGTCGCATGAAATGCACACCCGAATTTAAGAAGGTAAGGTTATTAAGAACGCGCCTAAAGCATCTAACGCGTTGTTAACTTTGCGGGAGGACATGAGAATTCGCTAAATGACACGTCCCGAGTTCTAAACATTTCTATAGAAACAATCGAGGGCCACGCTGTTTATGAATTTTATTTGGCGCGGCGCACCTCGTTTTATTTTAAAGGTCATTCTAAAATGAACTATTATTTTCTATTAAGGATTGTTTCTAAAAGTACCTTAATTACATATTGTAATAAAACTCGGGCCTCAAGTTCAAGCCCGAACTCAAACAAGAGGGGAAAAATCTTAATTTGAATTCGCTACCTAACTCAAAAGTCCCAAATCTATAATTCAAATTTATCTACTATCATCACATCTGAAACTCTAATGAATAAATTAAACCTTCAATGAACCCAATACAAAACAAAACAATTAAACTGGGCTTTAAGCCCGCATATGTGCCATCCTTCACCCTAATAATTAATCAGCAAGGTTAGGCCCAACCTGATGTTCTGGGCAGTTTGTGACTAGGCAAATTAGGCCTAAAATTATGTCCTAGACAGTTCGGTCATATTTGAAACAGGTTGAATCTTTTTTTACTATGTTAGCTGATTTTAGAACAAGTAATTATGTAATTAATGAGCTAATGACAAGACTTAAACTCTGATTTATACAAAATATGAATTAAAATTGAAGAAAACAATGAGAGAAGACCTTTGAGATAATTTCACATACTAGCAACTACTTGGCCTGAAATATACTACTTTATTAACCTAACTGAGAGCAAGTCGTGTGGAACTAAAACATGCTACTGTTTCGAATTTTAAATGAACTAATTTTGAGCTTTACTTCTTCAAAAGGGCATGGTAAACAAATTGAGAGAACTAGCTACTCTAAAATGCAAGAGATTAACTATACTATGAACTTCTCACAATAATCCTCTAAATCTCAAACAAATAAAACTAGCACAAGAGGTTAAACTATATTATGCTAGGCTAATATCAGATGAATAAACACAAGTCCAATTGTTCAACAATCCATTACAGTCCATATTTATTTACAACGAGAACATTAACTAAATCGAGGAAAATATTCAAATATAGAACATTAGGTAGCCAAATCTCCAACAAAATCATGCAGCAAACTTCGTTTCACATTTCAACTTGATGTCTACATTGTGTTGGGTTCATGAAATGTACCTGGAGGTTATAACAATGAGGAGATAGCAGTAGCACCAAACAACAAGTCACAACAACCCAAAAAACTGATCTCAAATTCCAGAATTGATGTCAAACAAAATCCAACACTTAACACAACCAGTAAACAGTCAAAATGACCAACTCAAACAGACCAAAGCAACTCGAAAAGAACTCCAGTGAGTTATAGACCTCAATTACTGAACAAAATCAAGGAATTATTTTTTCTTTGATCTTAGATAAGCTAGGAAACTTAAATTAAGAGTTGGAATTCGAAATTATTGTAAAGTAACTTTTAGATTTTCCAGAACTTTTCCAAATATGAACGGACCAGAGAATATTGAAATAAAAATGCAATGGAACAGTAATTTTAGCTATATTTTTTTAGAATTTCTCTTTGGGCTCCTCCCCTTTTTAGAACAAGGCAAAGAGTGTGCCCTTTATAACCAAAAACTAGGGCTGCCTTCAGGTTTTATTTTTACACCTATAGTCCTTCTTTTTATTTTCTGTTTTTGCTATTTAGTCCCTTAAATCTTGACTTATTACCCAAGTTATATCACTAAGCTCCTGATATTCAACTTTACGCCCAGCGTAGAGGCTTCTAGATAGTTCCATTTTCTTGTTGCTGCAGGATTCTTTAACTAGAACTACTCGATACACCCTTGAAACTACCTAAAATTAGTAACCTAGGTTACAACTAACCCATCCTCTTAAGCTTTGTCAAACGACCATGGTTAATTACTTACCAATGCTAGAAATTTTTAGCTATATCCAAACAACTAATAGAAACCCTAACTATTAAACTAATCAGCCTAATTAATCAAAACTAGACTTTAAACTTAGTGAAACACTAGTGCCCTAAGGTTACAACAGTGAATTAATAATTAACTAACAAGTTAAAATTGAAACTAGTGTAAAATTCATGTCATGTGATCAACAACCAAAAATCATGAATATGAATCAAACAGAATTGCCATTAATTCAAAGAACACTGAAGATAAACAGAAAAACAACCAAATTAACTAAACTAAACAATGAAAATTAAAAAAAAAAGAACTAAACAACGGATTAACTAAACAAAACAAAAACTAAAATAAAAATCAAAATAACGCCAAATAGAATTAACACACACGAAAAAATGTGAAATATAGTCACATAAGATGGAAAACTTACTGATTTTGGCTTTAAACTGAATGACTCCAACTCTGGCCGGTTTTCTTGACATTATTTGGACTATAGTCGTCCTTAATGACGTGTTTTCATGAGAAAACACATAATTAAGGGCTATTATAGCCAAGAACCCATTATCTTCCTATATGGCAAGATTATTGTTTCCAGCCCAAATTTCGATCTAAGATTTGAGGTGCTTGAAGAAGATTCGAAGGCAAGGGGTTGCAGATTTGGGATGGACAGGTTATGGTAGTTAAGGGGTGTAAATTTGGTGGGGTTTGGCGCTGGCGCCGCCGTGGGCAGCGGAGAAGCCTCAGCTGAATGGATATTCGACGCGATTGGCGGGGATTTGAGAAAAATCGAGGTCAGATTCGGAAAGAGGAGAAGGAGGAGGTGTGGTGGTGTATTTTTGGGGTTATTTGGAAACTCGCCAATGTTGAAGGCAATTTCTGGCCAGCGCTGGACTGTGGAGGGACAGTGGGAGACGGCAGCGTTACGCCGACGCAATTAGGGTTAGGGAGAGACAGGGTACGAGGTTCTTTATGGGTAGGGGTGGTTGGAACGCTTATATATTAATCCCACCCTAGCTTTGACACCATTGGATCAAAAGAGATGGACGACTGTGATTAAAACTTCCAAACGATGTCGTTTTGAGGGTGGGGGGTTTGGACAGGGTTATCTGTGGGTTGGGTCAGGTCAAGAGTGGATTTGGGCTGCCTTACCTTTACAAAATGGCCCAAATCTGGTCTTTCAATCAAGACCACATTTCAAACTTCTTTCTTTTCCTTTTAATAATTTTAATTTCTGAATGATTTTATTAAAACCAAATTAAAACCTGATTTGAACCTAAAATTAAGCTAATTAATTTTCCTAAAATTAATCAAGTCCCAGTTTTAAAAAAATAGAAATAAAATGTAAAATCACTATTTTTGTTAATTTCTTTTATTTTTTGTAATATTAATTAACTAATAAGCTAAAAATATCAAATTGAACCCCAAATGCAAAATGTGATATATTTTTGTAGTTTTATGAATTATATTGACTAAAAATGCACACAAAATAAAATTGAACACAAACTCATGCAATTAAATTATAAAATTAAGAGAAAAATCCTAATTTTATGAATTCTATAGGAATAATTCAAGCTAGGCAAAAATCACATGCTCATAATTACTCATTATGAGCATATCATCCATATATAAGCAAACAATGACTATGTGATTTGGAATATTTTTAATGTATAAATATTTGTCACATTCATTTATCTTAAATTCATTTGACAACATTGTTTGCTCAAATTTCGAATACCATTGTTTGAGTGCTTGTTTTAGTTCGTAAAGGGACTTAACAAGTCTACAAACCTTCTTTTCTTTACCCGGAACCACAAACCCTTCAGATTGTTCCATGTAGATTTCTTCCTCCAACTCTCCATTTAAAAGGCCGTCTTAACATCCATTTGATGAATTTCAAAATCATAAATTGCTGCTAAAGCTACTAACGTTCGTATCGACGTAATTCTTGTAACTGGAGAATATGTATCAAAATAGTCAAGACCTTCTCATTGTCTATACCCTTTGACCACAAGTCTTGCCTTATATTTGTCAATAGTGCCATCATCTTTCATTTTCCTTTTAAATATCCATTTAGAACCCAACGTTTTATTTTCAGGAGGAAGATCAACCATTTCCCATGTATGATTGTTCAATATGGATTCTATTTCACTATTGACCGCCTCTTTCCATAACAATGATTCTGAAGAAAGACATATCTTCTTTAAATGTTTGAGGCTCATTTTTCAATAAGAAAGTCACAAAATATGGTTCAAATGAAGTGGACGTTCTTTGATGTTTACTACGTCTTTGATCCTCCTGGTTAAGTGTACTTTCTTTTTGTTTCTTCCCGAGGTCATTTGGATCCTTCACCAATCGACTCACATTCCTTTTTATATGGATATATATATATAAATATATATATATATATATATATATGTATATGTATATATATATTTAAAGAATTCAGCATTATCTGATTCTATAACTGTATTGTTATACTATTACTTGCATATCCTATGAAAACACAATCAACCATTTTCGGTCCTATTTTTACCCTTTTGAGTTTAAGAACTTGCCCTTTTGCCAAACACCCCCACACTTTAAAATAATTCAAGTTGGCTTCCTTCCTTTTTATTTTTCATATGGAATGGAATGTGTTTTGCAATGGGGATACTCGATTTAGTACTCGGCTAGCCGTAAGAACGTCTTCCCCTCAGAAGTTCTGTGGCAAACCAGAACTTATCAATAAAGCGTTCATCATCTCCTCTAATGAACGATTATTTCTTTCTGCAATCACATTGGATTGGGGCATGTAAGGGGTCATTGTTTGATGAATAATTTCATATTCTAAACATATTTGTTCAAAACGATATTTATATTCACCACCTTGTCACTTCTTATCATTTCGATTTTCTTGTTAAGTTGCATTTCAATTTCATTTTTTATTGCTTGAATGCGTATGTTACTTCTTCTTTACTATTAAGTATGTAAACATAGTAATATCGGTTACTATCGTCAATAAAAGTTATGAAATACTTCTTTCCACCGCGAGATGGTATTGACTTCATGTCACAAATATCTGTGTGAATGGATTTTAATTCCTTTCAACCGACTTATAAGGATGCTTAACATACTTAGGCTTCGTTTGGCCATACATTTTGGCAACGTTTTTTCAAATCTTTTTTGAAAATATTGTTTGTTCATAGATTAATCATCTATTTTTGAAAATTTTCTGAAATTATTTTTCAAGTTACCAAAATCTAGTTTAGGGTAGATTTTGGGTAAAACTTGTTCTCCCACTCACAAAACATTAAATTTTTTTCAAATAAGATGCATGTCCAAACATAATTTCAACTTTCAAAATTATTTTTTAAAACTACTTCAAAAATTATTTTTTCAAGTTTCAACTAAATGTATGTCTAAACGCTAGCTTAGATTCCACACATACTTGACACTTTGGTTTGTCATATTCAAACTTAGGCAATACTTTCAAATTAATCATTTTTCGTAAGATTTTATAATTGACGTGACCCAAATGTATATGTCATAATTCATTTGACTCAAGTAAGTAAGACGAAGCTGAAATTTTATTATTATTTGCAATAACCATTACATTCAGCTTGAAAAGGCCCTCAGTGAGATAACCTTTTCCTACAAATATTTCAATCTTACTTATTACAACCTTATCAAAAATGACAACACATTTAAAACCATTCTTAACAAGAAGTCTTGTAAAGACTAAATCCTTCCTAATCTCGGGAACATGAAGGACATTGTTCAAAGTCACCACTTTGCCAGAAGTCATTTTGATAAATATCTTCCCACATTCTTCAATCTTGGCCTTTGCAGCATTTCCCATAGAAATCGTGTCATCGGGTCTAACAGAAGCATAAGTAGAAAAAGCTTCTTTAACATCACAAACATGGCGAGTGGCTTCAGAATCAATACACCACTCTTTTGGATTGTCCACCAAGTTGCATTCCGAAAGCATGACACATAAGTCATCAACATCGTCATGCTTTTCAACCATATTTGCTTGACCCTTCTTCTTGTCCTTCTTCGGAGCATGACACTCTAAAGATTCGTGTCTAATTTTTCCACAGTCGAAGCCGTTTCCACTGAACCACTTCTTGCTTGGGTTGTATTTCTATCCAGAAGCCTTCTTCCTCTTTTTTTTTTGTCTTCAACAATATTTGCTCCCATTATTATTGAGTTTCCATGACTTCTCTTTTCAGCAGCTTTATTGTCCTCTTCGATTCTCAACTAAACAATGATATCTTCAAGGGACATGTCCTTGCATTTATGTTTCAAGTAGTTTTTAAAGTCCTTCCACAAAGGAGACAACTTCTCATTACTGCTACTTGGAATGCTTCATTGATGACAAGACCTTCAATGAAATTCTGTTAGTAAAAATACTACGATTGCTAATTTTAACATCAAATTAATTTGATTTATACCTTCAACAAGCAGATCGTGAATAATCACTTGCAATTCCTGGACTTGGGAATAAAAGACTTGCTATATACTATTTTTTAGTCCAAAAACTTTGCAACAATGAACTTCTTCAACCCGACATCTTCAGTTTTGTATTTATTTTCAAGCACAGTCCATAGTTCTTTTAACGTTTCCATGCCACTATAGATGTTATACAAATCATCCTCCAGCCCGCTTAGAATATAATTCTAGCACAAAAAATCTGAATGCTTTTACGCCTCAATCACGAGAAAGCGTTCAGTTTCTAGATTTTCACCGGCCAACACAGGAACATCTTTCTTGATGAACTTTTGGAGACTTAGAGTAGTCAAGTAGAAGAATATCTTTTACTGCCAGCGCTTGAAATCAATCCCAAAAAAAATTTCGGGTTTCTCCGTCGGTGCCAATGCTATCAGTGTTGTTCGGCTCATTGAGGCATGTCAGTTACCATCGGAAAAGCTTAGTTTCCGTTATCATTAGTCATTTCTGTAAAAGAATGACACAAACATTAAAATTACGTATATTCTAATCTCCAATAGAGTACAAAATCACAAAGGTTTTACTCTCCAGAAATAGTGAGTACAAATGCAGAAAATAGATTAAATTCCTTAAGCTTGTTAGTAAACTGTATTTATAAAATAATTCCTGAAAAATAAACTAGAATAAATATAAATAGAAATGTAAACAAAGTAACAAAAACCAATTCGATCCCACTGAATTCGCAATATTTTCTTAAGGAATTTAAACCCCTCCTAGTACCCAAGGTTATGGATTATTTCCTCACAGGATAGAAAAATTACACACTGGTGTAGCGGTGCTTCAAACCCCAGTATTTCAGCGAACTCGAAGTACGGTAGCAAATCACACTTACTATTGCTTTTTTTGAAGTTAAAATATCCGTAAGAAAGGAGAAGAACTCAGAAAATTCGTATGAAAATTCTGAGCAGAATAGCCTTGTATTCATCGTCAAAGTTGGGCTGAAATCTGAAGAGGTGCAACTCCTCAGAATGACTGTTTATGCAAAACGGCCACGACATAAATAACATTACATAAATGGTTATTTATTAAACAATATAGAGGGAAAATTGAAGAGTGTAGTTAATTTTCTGTTGCCAAAATAGAAAAACATATTAGAGGTTTTGATATTAATATTTATTTTAATATTAATATTTTATTATTAAAACAAATATTTAATAATATTTATGTTAATATTTTATTATTAAAAAATAAATTTGGTCCAAAATATTAATCAGTCAATCGATCATTTGACCAAATCCAAATCCATATCCGAATCCGAAGCCGAGCCGAGCGAGCGAGGACGATGGTGGCGCGGGGCTTGCCTTCTTCTCAACTCTTTAAGAGCTAGAAGAAGAGCAATTTCTTATATAACCATAAAAATATTTTCCTCTTCCAATATGGGACAATGTCCCTTTGTCAAGGGAAGAAACTTATAATTTCACTAATATTTTTTATTTTTCTTCATTTTCCATCCACCTTGTTTTATGTATTTAATATATTAAATACATAAACAACCCAACAACTTATTCAAATGATCTTTTTAACTAACCTTTGTTAGACTCCATTATTGGAGACGATAAAGAGAAATTGAAATTGAAGAGGAAAAAACCATAGTTGGGCGATAGAGAGAGTAAAGAGATATTTTTCTTTTCTTTTTTCATTTTCTATTAAAAGCATTGTGTTCCAGAAGAGACTACGTATATATATTACATGTATGAATTTTATTACAAATGTGGGTTGGATCTCTAACCGTGGGCCCAAGTATTGTTTAAGTAAAAATAGCTAATCTATTGGGCTCTTTTCTAACTCTAGGCAACTCAATACCCCCTTAAGCTGGAGGGGGAATCCACTCCAAGCTTGCCAAGCAAATGATGGTGAAGAGGCCTGCAAGAGACTTGGCTAGAATATCAGTAGGTTGGTCAGCAGTAGAAATGTGGTGAAGGGAGATCAAACCAGACTAGTCATAAGCAATCATGAATAAAATAACTGTCAATATCAAAATGCTTAGTACTCTCGTGAAAGAAAGGATTTTTGGCAATATGAAATGCAGCATGGTTGTCATAAAACACCAGAACATGAGCATGAAAAATCAAATCAAGATCACCAAATAATCAAACCAGCCAGGAGATTTCAGTCGTAACTTTCCTCAAAGCTTTTGTATTCAGCTTCAACAGAGGTAAGAGAAATTATAGGCTGCTTATTGCATTTCCAAGAATAGGATGCCCACCAAAACTAATAAATAAACCGGTGATAGACTTGCAAGACCGAGCACAATCAGCCTAATCAGAGTCAGAATATGCCACAAGAAAAATATTAGGAGACTTAGAAAGGAGAATACCTTGCCCAAGGGCATTCATCAAGTATCCGAACATATATGGCAGCCAACATATGGGGAGCCTGAAGGAATTGCATTAATATTGGATAGATAAAGCAATATCATGTCTGGTGTGCTGTAAAAAATTAAGTTCCCCACAAGTCCTCTGTAAAGACTAGGATCAGTAAGGGGCTAGCCCCAGTCAGAAGTTAGTTTGGTAGATGATTTAAGGAGAGTCACAATTGGAGTGAAATGCATACAACTGAATTCAGCCAAGAGGTCAGTAGCAAGTTTCTGTTGACTGACCAAGTAACCTTGACTACTTCAAACCCAAAAAAATAATGGATAGAGCCCAGATCTTTGATATTGAAATGAGAATCCAAGAAGGATTTCAGATTGTCATGCTCAGCTACACCATCCTCAGCAAGGAAGATGTTATTAACATAGACAGTTAGGACCATTAAGAAAGAATTAGAAGACCTGATGAAGAGTGAATAGTCATTCTTATTTGAAATGTAGCCTTTATATAGCAGAGCTTCAGACGGTTTGGGAAACCACTGCCTGGAAGCATGTTTGGGGGCTATAAAGTGACTTGTGGAGCTTGCAAACCAATAGAGAAGAATCAGAAGCCACAGAAGTAGAAAGTTGAAGACTAGGAGGTAGTTTCATATACACTTCTTCATGAAGATCACCATGAAGAAAGACATTATTCACATCAAGTTGATACACACTCCAATCCTTCTTAGCAGCAAGAGAAAGAAGACACTTGATGATAGTGAACTTAACAACGGGAGAGAAAGTCTCTATGTAATCAATACCTTCTGTTTGAGTGTCACCTATAATAACCAATCTAGCTTTGTACCTCTCAATGGAGCTATCCGATTTCTGTTTAATATTGTAAACCCATTTGTAGGGAATAGACTTCTTGTAAGGAGAAAGAGGAACAATCTCCCAATTATGGTTTGACTCTTGGGATTGAAATTCCTATAGCATGGCCTCTTGCCAAGCAGGATGAGAGGAAACCTGCTGATAAAACTGAGGTTCATACATTTGTAGCTCAGCAAGAGAAACCTTGGATGTAGCAGACACAAGATTGAAAAGGGAAGAAGAGTAAATATAGTCTTTAAGATAGGAAGGATTATGAAAGACCCTGGTAGACTTCCTAAGCAAAGGAGAAGTTGGTAATGAAGGGACATAAGAGGAATCAAAGGTAGGGAAGACAGAAGTAGAAGGGGGCTAAGGAGGAAGATGAGATGTAGGAGAAGGTGCAGGTATAGAGGAAGATGAAGGAGGAGAAAGAGTAGAGGCACAATACACAAAGAAAGGAGGAACAAGATGTACTGGGAAAGAAGGTATGGAATAAGGAAAAACATGTTCATGTAATACCACATCTCTGGAAAAGAGAATAGAATGATTGTTGAGAATAAGGAGTTTATAACCCTTTTTACCACATGGATGCAAAAAAAAACATATAATGGTCATAGATTGGAGTTTATCCTTGTGAGGTTTGGTTGTGGTAGAATAACATAAACAATCAAAGATTTGAGATGATCATAGGAAGGACAAACCTCATGTAACCTTTGAAAAAGAGACAGAGTGCATCCTATTTATTAGATAGTAGCAATCATGACACATTCACCACAATACATGGCGGGAAAGTGAGATTGAAAAAGCAAGGTTCTAGAGGTCTTTAACATGTGTTTATATTTTCTTTCAGCTACCCATTTTGTTGTAGAGTATGAGGAATAATGGTTTGGTGAAGGATCCCATTTTCAGAAAAAATGCTTGTGCTTCAGAACTACTGCCTAATCAAAGGCATTATTAGCTTTGAAAAACTGAATAGAGGAATGGAAATGAATTTGAACCATTTTAGTGAAAACTTTGATAACGGAGAAGGCATTAATCTTACATGACATGAGATGGGTCTATGTAACTCTAGAGAAATCATCAATAATGAAAAGAATATATCTAAACCCATTGTATGCTCTGGTGTGGTAAGGACCCCAGAAATATAAGTGGACAAGTTGGAAAAGAGAAATGAACTTGATATGGCTTTTAGGGAAGGAAAGTCTCTTTTGCCTAGCCATAGGCAAACATAACAGGAAAATGACTGCTTAGCAGAAACTGTGTTAGATAAAATTGGAATAGACTTTATTTTATGAAAAGGCATATAACCTAATCTATGATGCCAAAATAGTTCCAATTTATTAACACTAATGGAAGAAATACAAGAGGGACTAGGAAAGGGCAAACAGAGTTAAAAGGAAGAACAATCTAAGCAGTACCAAAAGAAATAGTAGAAACAGAAGGTGAATACTCACATATGTCAGGTAGCAAAAAATACAGCCTATGAGAAGCTCTACTAATTTGCAATGGCCTCTTCAGGGAAGGGCCTATAGAAAACAAGAGTGACTATTGAATAATGCTAAGCATTATAATTGAGAAAGAAGTTGGTATACAGAAATAAGGTTGAAATGGAAAAGATAGGAACTAAAGTACATTGTGTACAATATCTCTTCTAAGTTGTAAGGAACCGGTAGATATTACTTTGACTTTATCACCATTTGGTAAAGTTATTAAGTAAAATTTAGGTAAAGGCTATAAATTCTATAAGAATTGTTTATTGGAAGTCATAAGATTGGTGGCACCTGAATTTAGTATCCAAGGTATTTTTTCTAACTGGACGGACAAAGAATATACTACAGAATTAACTATAGAGAATTAATTAATAGGAATATGACATACACTTACAAAATTGGCATAACCAACATTGTCATCATAGGGTGAAAAATGGATGCCAGGAGAGATGTGTGCTTATTGGAACAGAGAATCTTTGCTGAAACCATAAGCTGTGGAGTCACTGGATTGGATACTAACATCAGCAACAACTTCTTCTATTTGAACACACGAGGGAGAACTCTTGTTTTTGGTGAATTTGAAATCTCTAGGGAAGCCATTGAGCTTATAACAATTATCTACTGTATGACCAGGCTTTTGTAGTACTTGCAAGATATAGAAGATGAGTTTCTTTTTTGGATCAAAATTAATTCTTTGGCTATAAGAAATGATATTGTGTTGAGGATTCATTGAATTGGCATGTGCTTAATTAGACGTGGTGGTAGAGAAGGATGCTGAATAACTAGAAAATTCCAAGGTTGGAGGTTGATTCTCCTTTTGACTTTCACCATGTTGGAGTAGAAAATATGCCTTACTTATGGATGGGAGTGAAGACATGAGCATGATGCTACTCTTTATAGTTGAATAAGACTCATTCAATCCACTTAAGAATTGAAAAAAGTGCTAGTTTTCCATAAATTTGGGCAGGGCCCCATAGGAACATGTAGGACCAACATAAGCAGAATTTAACTCATTCCAAAGAGCCCTCATTTTGGTGAAATAAGTGACAATATCAAAAGACCATTGTGAGGTAAAACTAGTTTCTCTATTGGAGTTGAATATATTTGGATCCATTAGATTGTCCAAACTTTTCATTTATATTACTTTATACTTCCCTAGCAGTGTTGAGACACATGACACTAACTGCTATCTCCATAGTCAATGAATTGGTTAGCCAAGCCTTTAGCATATCATTACATTATTTCCAGTAAGGGTAATAGGGAGAATTAGGTGGAGGTTGAGGAAATTTACCAGCTAGCTTGTTCTTAGTAGAAAGTGAGGTGAGCATACTACTACACTATTTTACAAAACCAGTCCCATTGAGAGAGATATAAACTAATTCAATACCAGGACTATCGGATGGGTGAACATAGAAAAGGTGAGCGGAGTCCAAAGTAAACACAACAAACCCATCAGTAATGGAGGAAGGACTTCCCATATTCAGAAAATGAAATAGCAGTTTTGTATGATAAGAAGTCTCAATTGAATGAGATAACATAGATATCAGATTCGAACTCGAACAGACAAAACCCTAATGGCACATTAATTTTGACATACCGATAAAAGATAGAATTTTTACCCTCCTTCTTTGCACACCTAAAGAAGTTAAGGCCTTCTATATGCAACACGGAGAAAGAGCTCCCAAAAAAACTTGAAATACCAAAATCGCTTAGATCGAAAACCTTAGTGTGGAACCAAAATCATTGAACAAACTCGAGGGGCACCATTAGACAGAAGTTGACAACAAGATTGATCGATTGCTATTTTCTGATACCATATTATATTTCATTATTGGAGTCGATTAAGAGAAATTGAAACTGAAAAGAAGAAAACCCTAGTCGGGCAATATGATAGAGAAAAGTGATATTTCTATTTTTTCATTTTATGTTAAAAGAACTATCTTCCAGAGGAGTCTATGTATATCTATTACATTTATAACTTTTGTTACAAATGTGTGTGTAAGTAAAAATTGCTTATCTATTGGGCTCTTTTCCGAGACTTTAGGCATCCCACAAACCTAAATATTCTCTTATGAATAACACATACTTTTTTCCCAAAAAGAAAAGGGTCATTTAACGTCATATATCTCATGTTTTTATTGTTCAAATCTAATAAAACTCACTATAATTATCATAGCATTACCTTTTATTTGTAGGTCAAGATCTAGGGGCGGAGCTAGAGTGAAAAGAATGGATTCGACCGAACCCAATAGTTTTAGTTCAAATCTTATATGTGTCATAAAATCTAACACTTATAAATTATTAATTTAGAACCCAGTAACTTAAAATGATTAAAATTTTCAAACCCATCTTGAAATCTTGGTTCTGTCTCTACTAGAATCAATATATTTGAAAGAGATTTTTACCTTCGTATACTATATATGAAACTTTATTACCCTCCATAATCAAGTTTTAATTTAATTACACTGGCATATATACTTTAATAATTACATACAATTTAGTTTAAATGAGTATCCCTTTATATTAGAAATTGAATAGGGAATTCACATCTCTCTCTCTCTCTCTCTCTCTCTCTCTCTCTCTCTCTCTCTCTCTCTCTTTCTCTCTCTCTCTCTCTCTCTTCCCCCTTCACTATTCTTCCTCAATTTTCTTCCTTCGTTTTTCTTTGCTTTTCATCCTTCCCCCCAGAAAATTCATCAATGAATTTCAATGTAGAGTTTTAACTTAGCAATGTCCTTTCATGTTACACAATTGGTGTTCAAATTGCAATTGTCAATCAATAAATTTTGAAGGTATTTGATTCTTCACCATTGACAGCTATTAAAAAGCTCCGAACTATTGAATTTAAATTTAAATTTTCAAAAATAATTATTTGTTTGGATTGGATGTTGTTGCAAACAACTAGGATTTTTTGGAGCTTATATCTCAAATTTGAGTATGTTTGTTGAAGATTACACTTAGTTTTGGCTGAATTTCAGATTGAAAATTGAAGAAGAAGAAAAGAAGGTTAAGAAGAAGAAGAAGAAGAAGAAGAAGAAGAAGAAGAAGAAGAAGAAGAAGAAGAAGAATGATAAACAATAGTTACAAAATTTTATTAAAGTTATATGCAAATTATATTTAAAATGTATTCTGTTGTAATTATATATTTTTTTTATATTTGAATGTTGTATAAAATTACAAAATAGTTGTATAATATATGAATCGGTGTATGAAAGTTATATCTAAATTAGAAATACTATATTTTTATATAAAGTTATTGATATGTATCAAAATTATATGTAATAAGAGAGAGTTTTAATTGCAATTTCAGAGAGGAAGAAGCACACACCCCATAAAAAATATATACAAACCTGATACAAAATATACAATAACAACAACAATAATCCAGTAAAAGACATTATTATTTGTATAAAATTTATATTAAGTTGTACGATAATATAAATGTATTTTAATTAAGTAAAAATAATGTATGAAAGTTGTAGATAAGTTGTAAATAAGTGTATACTATATAATTAGTTGTATGAAATTTATTTTTAGCATGCATGTTATTGTAGATATATCAATTTGTATTAAATTTATATGTTGATGTACCATCAAATTGTATAATATTAATTTAACTAGAGGTACTATTCATCTCTTGAAAAAGACCATCAAACAGCAGGATAATTCGATTTTTAAGAGAGCACAATACAAACCGAAGTGATACAAGTTTGAATTCAAAAATATTCTTGCATTGTTAAAGTTCCATCCTTAGTTGGTAGCAATGTTAAATAGAAAAGAGCAAACTAGTGACAAACTGGAGGTTCTTTTAATAAGTTGATTAGTAAAAACAACTTTTAAGTTTACCTTATAGAGAGAGAGAGTGATGAGGAAAGAAAGAAAAAATGATGAGGGAGGCCGTGGTGAGGAAACAGGGGAGAAGAAAAAAAGCAGAAAAACATGTAAACGAATCCCCTAATTTAAGGCATTAATAATTGATTGTATATAATTTGTAAGTAAATCCTAACTTAAGTTAGCTAATATAAAAAACTATGACTGTTTTAATAAATAAGTTTCAATTATTATATGAAAAGAAAAAATTCCATTTTTAAAATCCAAAATCAACCCAATCCACAAATTTAACAAAAATATTGTTGTCACGAGAACCTTGTTATCACAGTTTAGCTCATGCTATAAATCTATCCTTCGACCAGTTGACTGATATGGCAATCGAGATACTGATATATACGATTATAAAAGCGATCAACAACTCACTTTCCACGTTTGCGACCTATATATCGCATACATGGAGGGTGGCCTCCTCATACTAGCCAACCCGTAACTCATTATTATCGCGACGACTATTTCGTGTGTTCCCCGAGTATCAAATACCAGTAAAAATTTACAATTCGATTTGGGCTTAATGTATGCTGAAACACCCTTGAGTCTTAGAGTTAGGACTCAACCCAAGCATCCTGACAAGTCCCAAACAGTTATACAAACTTATGTATATGTTTTGAAACACAATATAACTCACAAATACTGAAGTGGAAGGGTATTTTTTATTCTTTAAAAATAGAATTCACATTAAATAAAACAATCATTTAATTATTTTTTAATATTTAAAGCCGAAAAATTCGTTGACATTGGTTATTAAGTCTTTCCTTATTTAAATTGAATAACAAAAATTTAGGACTTTAAAACAGATTAAATTTTTACCTTAACTAAATAGTAAATTTGAAATATTAATAAAAGTTGTAGACTTTCTTTGAAGTAGTTAGACAATTAAGTGATATCTTAATGATACTTTTAATTGTATTCATGACGAATAAATTAATTTCTAATACCAATGAGTAATTGATTTAAAAAACAATTTTACTTCATTTAGTATTTACAACGACTTACATTAGTTTATTCTATTTATATGATAAATAATGTGAGACTAAAATTAAAAACTATTAAATATATAAGAAAATAATGTTTCGCTTTTCTTTTAATTGTCTTCTTCAATCACTCTAGACTATCATAAGAGCATGAAACTTCAAATGCAAAATTGATCGTATTTTTATTATTTGAAAATAAATTCATATTAGACAAAATCATCGTTTAATTTGTGCTTTATGATATTTAGAAATTAACTAACATATTTTTTTTGGTAATTAAAGGTTTTCATTAATCACCAATGAAGTAGCTTTACAAAACCACAGTCGAGCTTCAACTCAGCTGACTGTCTAGGGGTTAACATATACACTATTTCTACTTTCCTAACTATCTAGCACTACTATATGTGAAGGTGTTGTAATATTTGTCTAATTCTTGGGGTACCTCTAACATAACAATTATACACTATGTCTCTTAGTAGGGCAGTGTTACATCGGAATATTTTGTTGAAGACTCTTGCATTCCTTTCCAACCAGATAGCATATGCAAATTCTGCTGTTACCAATTTTAAAGTGGCAGCTCGAATTGTTCGACCTTTGGCTTTGCTAATTAACCATTGCATTTTCTGGTTCCAGTCAGAACTAGGTGTGTAGGTTTCCTGCAGCCAGTTCATTATTCTTTCCCATAAATCCACCGTGACAGGGCAGTTCATTAACAAGTGAGCTCTTGTTTCCGGGTGGATTTGGCATAAGGTGCATTGTTGGTCAATATTCATTCCCCAACTGTGTAGTCTGTCCTTTGTTGGGAGTCTCAATTAACTAACATATTGATTATTAACTCTTTTCTATTTAAACTATATAGGAGATCCTCATATTAGTAACAATAAGATTAATTATATAGGTCGAATAAATTAATTTTCACAAGAATTTATAATTTTAGAATCTGTTATTTCAGCCGGAACAACAATAATACATGGGATATTAGAAGTCTTCCACTTCAAAATACCACGAGACTAAAACTTAAAGCCAATTGTAACAAAATCATAATCAGGAGCTCAATATTATTTTAATATTTCTAAAATTTTAATATTCAAGGTTGGTAATGTTGAAAATATTAGCTATTTCAACTATTCCTTTTTAAGTAAATATTAATAAAAATTATAATATTGATAAATTTATTTAGCGGATAGATATTGCACTAATCACAAATAAATATCAAATTAGAAATATTGTGGCTAACTAATATTAGCAGTTACTATCGAGTTAAAGGAGTTTAATAAGATATATTAATATGTATCATCTCTTATCATGACAATGATCGAATTTACCTAGAAAGGATGTTGTGAGAACCTAAATCTATCCTAACGAAAGTCCAAATAATAAGACATTTTTAAAGAAGAGATATTATTTTATTGAGTTAGATAAATGTGATTAATGTTCATGATTTATTTCCAGTAATTTGGATTTTTAATTTTTGTTGATAATTCAAACACAGTTGGGTATAATATGTATAAAATTCTTTAATGTTTATATTCATTAATATGAAATACGCGCACAACACAAATACTTTAAGACTAGTATAAGTAATGTTTTCATATGCTGAAATTTGTATTTCAAATGAATTTTAGATTTTTTGTAAAATAAAAAGAGGAGTTTTATATTCTTATGGTGCTTCAAATTTTTCATATTTTATAAATTGCATTACAAAAGAATTAACTAGCCCCAAAGGAAACCAATTAATAAATTAAGAAATTCATCTTTTAACATTAATTAACAATAGAATTGACCAATTTGTCACGAGCCGCATTTTTCACCCTCGAGAGTCGTGATCGCGCCTACTAATGTGAGCTAGGCAAGCCAATTATTTGAACAATTTGACTTTTCACCCATTTTATATTCTTTAGCAATTACAAAGATATAACATTAAAACAACATAATTAACATAAGCGGAAAAAGAACAATAATTATCTAAACATAAACACATAATACAACTGTTTGAGTCTCGACTACCCAGACCTGGTGTCACAGTTTCAGAGACGATCTAAGAATTCTACAAATAAAGTTCTGAAAGAATTAAATATAACGTTATTTCTGGAAATACATGTAAGAAACATGAAAGCAGATAGAAGGAGAGACCAGGGCGTGCGAATGACTGTAGGGCTATCTCGGGTCGCCTGATGAACAAGATCCAGCAATCTCACTGTAGTTCGAAATCTATAACACTGGGATCTGCACAAAAGAATGCAGAGTGTGTATCAAAACAACCGACCCCATGTGCAGGTAAGTGTCTAGCCTAACCTCGGGGAAGTAGTGACGAGGCTAGGACCAGACTCCAGATAAACCTAGGCAGTTATACAATATATGACGGAAAAGTAAACAGGTAATAAGCAATTAGAATTGGGGAAGGGGAACATGCTGCGGGGGTGGGAGATAATCAGAATATCAAAGAACAATAAGAAAACTATAAATTTAACTTCTATCACAGATAAAGAGAAATAAAGGCAACTTTCACTTTGAATTTCATCTTGTTGCAAACGTGCAACACGATCTCATTTTTCATATCTCGTGGTAGGCATACCACCCGCTCCCATTTTCATATATTAATAGCTCTTACAAATGAAACAACAACCTCAACAATTAATGCAAATTCATAAGACAACAAAGTAAACAATATTTGCGATTCACTGAGAAAAAACAAATAATGGCAAGTAGCAATTAATTATGGACTTTAAGGAGCAACCATACAATTTAATATTTAGTATGCTAAATGGAAAGTAGCAATTAAGTCACATAAACACGTAGCAGTTATAGCATGAATTCAACAATAACTAGTGACACATAAAGGAAAATGTCAACATAAAGAATTACAGCAATTGTGGAATAAGACAATTAATGCATTCAAACTGATAACAAGGAATCATAACAAATAGCAATAAGTGCACGGCATCACCCTTCGTGCTTTAACACTCTCTCACCAAAATTATACACGACATCACCTTTCGTGCTTTACACTCTTCCTCACCCTAGCAACAAAATTCAATGCTATCAGGGCAAGGGAATCAATGACATCACCATTAAGTCAAGTAACAAAAGAAAATCAGTAAAGTAAACATAAAGAACAACATAACTCAATTATCAGCAAGAATCAGGAAAATCAAGGACAAGTGCACGACATCTACAATAATTCAATAACACTACTGTTGCGGCGCGCAACCCGATCTCTTATTGATTAACTCTATTGCGGTGTGCAACCCGATCCATATACATCTAGCTGTTGCAGTGTGCAACCCGATCAAACTTTGATATCTGTTGCGGCGTGCAACCCGATCCAATATAATATCTGTTGCAGCGTGCAACCCGGTCCAAATATGATATCTGTTGCGACGTGCAACTCGATCCAATATAATATCTGTTGCGGCGTGCGACCCGATCCCTGATATATGTTGCGGCGTGATATCCGATCCGATAAAATTTCAAAATAACAACTTACAATGATCATGACAACACTCCCAACAAGGGATTAACCATAATTTATACTATCCCGACAAGGGAACTGAACAGTACAAGTACATACATTCCGACAAGCAAGAATATCAACAAAACATCCCGGCATGGGAATAAACCAATAACTTTTTCTCTTTCTTTCATTTTCATCTCATAGTTCACATTATCACATGAGCCAATTCTCAAAGGATTTAATTATCTCATATACCTCCACAACTTGCATTTCAACTCGAGCTAATGCTCCTTGAAGTTTAAAGATCACAATTCCTTTCACATGCTCTTTACAACATATAGAAATCATCAATTAAGCATGAAAGTTACCACAAAGATCAAAATTTTGCAATATGAATACTCATGGTCATGCTAAATACCAATGTATCGATACTCGTCACCATGCATGTACATCGCACTCGAAAATTAAAAAATAGCAAGTAAGATTCAACATCTATTCCCTCAAGCTAAGGTTAGACCAAACATTTACCTCAATGCCTTGAATTCAACTCAAGCCTCAATTATAGCTTTACCCTTCAGTTCCACCACCAATCTGCTCTAATCTAGTCACAAGTTACTTAATTACATCAAATAAATGCTAAATGAATCAATTTGAATGCATAAATAAATTTCCCAAAGTTTTTACCCCAAAAGTTAAAAATGCCCCCGGGTCCACGTGGTCAAAACCCAAAGTTTGAACCAAAACCCAATTACCCATTGCCCCACGAACCCAAATATGTAATTTATTTTGAAATCGGACCTCAAATTAAGGTCCAAACACCCAATTATAGAAAAAACCTAGGTTCTACCCAAAACCCCCAATTTCTCCCATGAAAATATTTGATCTTAAATTGAAAACATGTTAAATGATGTTAAAGATTGAAAGAAATAAGTAAAAGCCAACTTACAAATAATTTGGAAGAAGTCTTGTTCTTGAAAAGGGGTTTTGAAAGAATGGGTTCAAAATTCGACTAAGTGTGAAAAATGCAAGTTGCATGTATAGAAATTGCGAGATAAAGTCGCATTTGTGAACACTGCCTAGAACTCCGGGTTTTTCATTTGCGAGCCAAAATGTCGCATTTGCAATAGGCTCTACTTCGCATTTTGCGGACCAAATGGTCGCATTTGCGACCCAGCTACAGGACTTCCCCTCCTCGCATTTACGATGCCACCCTCGCATTTGCGAGACCTGCTTCGCAAATGCGAAAATTGCAGAACTGAAGATACCAGTTTTCTCTAAGTTCATAAATGCACTCACGGCCTATCCAAAACTAACCCGAGCCCTCGGGGCTCCAGACCAAATATACACGCCACCTAGAAAATATCCTACGGACTTACTCGCGCGATCAAATCGCCAAGATAATATCATTTACATCGTATTAAGCCTCAAAATCCATGATTTCTTCCAAATTTCATAAAATATCAAATTTTCCATTTTAAGTCTGAAACACGTCAAATGACATCCGTTTTTAACCAAACTTTATAGATAGTGCTTAAACCATATATAAGACCTGTACCAGGCGCCTGAACCAAAATACAGGCCCGATACCAACACGTTCTAATCAATTTTCATTCAATTTTCCTTAATAATTTTAGAAAAACAATTTTACTCAAAAATTTATTTCTCGGACTTGGGACCTCGGAATTCGATTTCGGGCATACACCCGAGTCCCATATTTTTCTATGAACCCTCCGAGATGGTAAAATTACGGGTCCGGATCCGTTTACCCAAAATATTGACTGAAGTGAATTCATTTTAACACCAAAAATTAGCATTTTTCACATAATTCCACACTTAAGTTTTCCAGCTGCGCGCCTAGACTGTGCACGTGAATTGAGGTGACTCTACATGAGGTGTTTGTGGCCTCAGAAGCACATAATGGATAAGAAATTAAGTGATGACCCCTTTGGGTCGTCACATTCTCCACCTCTAAGACAACCGTTCGTCCTCGAACAGACAGAAGAATGAAGTACCTAAGTCGGGGAACAGATGAGGGTAACGGCTCCGCATATCAGACTCGGACTCCCAGGTTGATTCCTCAGGAGGCTGACCTCTCCACTAAACACGAACATAAGGGAAACTCTTAACTCTCAACCAACAAACCAACCGGTCTAAAATAGCTACCGGCTCCTCCTCTTAAGATAAGTCCTTGTCCAACTGGATAGTGCTGAAATCTAACATGTGGGATGGATCACCGTGATACCTATGAAGAATGGACATATTAAGCACTGGATGCACAACTGATAAGCTCGGCGGCAAGGCAAGTGTATAAGCCACCTCTCCCACTCTATCGAGAATCTCAAACGGACCATCAAAGATCGACAAGTTCGACCTTGTTCGAAATGGGACATAAGGCTAAGGCCTTCGCCGTCAAAGATCGACAAGTTCGGCCTCGTTCGAACTGGGACTTAAGGCTAAGGCCTTCACCATCAAAGATTGACAAGTTCTACCTCGTTCGAATTGGGATTTAAGGCTAAGGGCTTCACCATCGAAGATCGACAAGTTTGACCTATTCGAATTGGGACTTAAGGCTAAGGCCTTCGCCATCAAAGATCGACAAGTTCGGACTCGTTCGAACTGGGAGTTAAGACTAAGGCCTTCGCCATCAAAGATCGACAAGTTCGACCTCATTCAAACTACGACTTAATGCTAAGGCCTTTGCCATCAAAGATCGACATGTTCGACCTTGTTCGAACTGGGATTAAGGCTAAGGCCTTCGCCATCAAAGATTGACAAGTTCGACCTTGTTCGAACTGGGCTATAAGGCTAAGGCCTTCGCCATCAAAGAATGACAAGTTCGACCTCGTCCGAACTGGGACTTAAGGATAAGGCCTTTTCCATCAAATATCGCCAAGTTCGACCTCGTTCGAACTGGGACTTAAGGCTAAAGCCTTCTCCGTCAAAGATTGGCAAGTTCGACCTCGTTCAAACTGGGACTTAAGGCTAAGGCCTTCACCATCAAAGATCGACAAGTTCGACCTTGTTCGAACTGGGACTTAAGGCTAAGGCCTTCACCATCAAAGATTGACAAGTTCGACCTCGTTCGAATTGGGCTGTAAGGCTAAGGCCTTCGCCATTAAAGATCGACAAGTTCGGCCTCGTACGAACTGGGACTTAAGGCTAAGGCCTTCGCCATCAAATATTGACAAGTTCAACCTCGTTCGAACTGTGATTTAAGGCTAAAGCCTTCGCCATCAAAGATCGACAAGTTCAACCTCGTTCGAAATGGGACATAAGGCTAAGGCCTTCACCATCAAAGATCGACAAGTTCGACCTTGTTCGAACTAGGACTTAAGGATAAGGCCTTCGCCATCAAAGATTGACAAGTTCGACCTCGTTCGAACTGGGCCGTAAGGCTAAGGCCTTCACCATCAAAGATGGACAAATTCGACCTCGTTCGAACTGGACTTAAGGCTAGGGTCTTCGCCATCAAAGATCGACAAGTTCGACCTCGTTAGAACTAGGACTTAAGGCTAAAGACTTCGCCATCAAAGATCGACAAGTTCGACCTTGTTCGAACTTGGAATTAAGGATAAGGCCTTCACCATCAAAGATTGACAAGTTCGACCTCATTCGAATTGGGATGTAAGGCTAAGGCCTTCACCATCAAAGATCGACAAATTCAACCTTGTTCGAACTGGGACTTAAGGCTAAGGCCTTCGCCATCAAAGATCGGCAAGTTATCCCTCATTCGAACGGGGACTTAGGCTAAGGACTTCGCCATCAAAGATTGAAAAGTTCGACCTCGTTTGACTAAGGACTTAAGGCTAAAGTCTTCGCCATCGAAGATTGACAAGTTCGACCTCGTTTGAACTAGGACGTAAGACTAAGGCCTTCGCTATTAAAGATTGTTAAGTTCGACCTCATTTGAACCGGGATAGGTTAATATTTCGATACGTTTGAAATAACACCCTTTAAGCCAATGGCCTTCGTCGAAAAGAAGAGTTCGATCTGATTGAACGACGAGGGGTTAACATTTCGATACGTTCGAATAACACCATTTTAAGGTAAAGGGCCTTCGCCAAAGAAGAAGAGTTCGACCTCGATCGAATGACGACGGATTAAAATTTCGATAAGTCAAAATAACACTATTTAAGGCCAAGGGCCTCCGCCAAGAAGAAGTGTTCCACCTCAATCGAATGATGATGGGTTAATATTTCGACAAGTTCGAAATAACTCCCTTTAAGGCCAAATGACTTCACTAAAAAGAAGAGTTCGACTTCGACCAAACAATGACGGGCCAATATGTCGATAAAATCAAAATAATACCCTCTAAAGACATGGGCCTTCGCCAAAGAGAATTAGAAATGTCACTAAGGCCAAGTGTCGTTAGAAAATATAAAGGGAAAGATCGGGACTCACAGTGGAGGAATCTACCCCGTACCAAAGTCGCGAAAAGCAAAAACATGGAAAAGTACAAGCGAATAACAACAAAAAATTCTTCCTTATGCAACGTCATTGCCCAAATAGTCACAGATTACATACGACCTAGATCAATGGCCAAAAAAGAAAACTATCTTTTCACTCGGCATCACCATCGCCACTCTCTTCACCACCATTTCCAAGATATTCTCCATCGGCATCCTCAACTGCAACCCATACTATTCGACCTCCCCATTCGAATTTTTCGAACTACAATTAATGAAGTCCGCTCACCGAGCTTGACCAAGAGACGACCTCAATAAGCGGAGGTACTAACTGTATGGGTCAAAATTAGACCAAAGAAATTCGGCACGTGAAGACATAAGGCCAAGGTCAGACCATCATCAATAAAACCAAGGTCTGACCGTCATCAATAAAGTCGAGGTCGGACCGCCATCAATAAATCTAAGGTCGGACCATCATCAATAAAGCCGAGGTCGAACCGTCATCAACAAAGCCAAGGTAGGGGGGGGGAGGGAGGGGGCAAGGTCGAACAGACCGAGATCGTGATGAAACAAATAGTCTGCTTTGGGATCGTATAAAGGAATATTTTGCTGAATATTCCCTCTAATTGTACTTTTTTGTAGGATTTTCTATGGATACCCCCTTATAAATAGGAGGGGGGACTTCCCCAAAAAGGGGACCCTCTCTTTGCCTCCCTCTCCCTCTTTCTAGAAAATATGTTAATACGCCTCTCCAGTGAACGGAGAGGATCGGTGATTCCCATACCTTCATCAGATCCAAAAAGGGTCAGAAGGTTCTTGTATTTGTCTACCATTGATCTTTATTAAATAAAAGAAGGTCCGTCTCACTAAAGATCGGGTGAATTTTTTCCTTTATTCATATTTTTGTTACTTAATGCATCTTTACTTTTGCCATTAAATCTTATCATTATCGCTGCCAACATTTATATTTGACTATGTTTTTCTATTTGTCATACTCATTTCGGATCTAGAGTTAATTATCTTTAACTAGGATTTACCCATTCATCTTTATTGATTGATTTGCTTAAAAAGAGCTTAATATCTTTTGAGTCAAACATGGTGTTTAAAATTTGAACACCCTTATTGAGTCCTTGGCTTCGCCAGGGGTGGAAATAATTGTTATTGTCACAGGACTAACTATTTGGAATCAGAGGCAAATCTAGGACGATAGATTCAATTGAACTCATTACTTTTGGTTCGGACAATATGTATACATATGCTAAAAACATTGAAATCACATTCAAACCCACTAATTCTAAATCTTGAATTTGTTTTGATTCGAAGCACAGTCTCGAGACATAAATTTGCAGGTCTCTCATGTTGATAATGAAAAAGAAGCAGATCAACAAATATCATGGTCATATATAGTTGTAAGTTTTTGACATTTGATTAAATCCTCATTTTCTTTAAATAGTAAGTTATGATACATGGATTTCATCTTTCAGTAGTCTTCCCTACAAATGTCAAAAAATAAATGAAACTTACGTCTTTTTTTTTTGGATAACGTGCATATATTTAAGACAATCATATGCACATTTGAGTCTTATAGAATTATCTGTATAACATACTCTTTTAGAACAATTAATATAACTGAAACAAAATCCGTCATATTTCACTAACTTGAGCCTCCTTTTTCAATGAATTATTTTCATTTTGTTTGCTTTTGGTGGCCTCCTGAATAACCATATTCAGAACTGAATTCACTGCTTGAGGAAGAAGGATTGAGTCCATAATCACTTGTAGCTCCATATTCGCTGCTGTTAAAGTCTTGGCTTGTCATTACCATTTGCCTAAACTTCATCATATCAGCATTGTATGCTCGAGTATCGTAAATATCAGATGCAGCCCCATTGCTAAGGTTAGCTGTATTTTTGCCAGGTTTTTCATTCAAGTCTTCCAATGATGAATCACCATCCAAGGCACGTACTATCTGATCATAATAATTTGTGTGTAAGTAAATGTATTACTATCTCTCAATTTTTCCACAACAACAACAACAACATGCATACTCAGTGTTTCTATAAGTGGGGTCTACGGAGAATATTATATACGCAGACCTTATTTCTATCTTATAAGAAAGTAAAGAAATTATTTTCGATAGATCTTCGGCCAAAGAGAAGTAGTATGCATCTCTCAATTTTAATCATAGGAAGAAATAGTGATAACTAATTTCATGTATGGTTACCTGTACGTTATCCATTGAGATATCTAGTAAGCTTACGATAATTTTTTTTATCATATTAAAGAAATTGAACTATGAATATAGCGCTCAAAAAATACAAATAACAGGAAGGTCAAATTTCAGGCTCAAAAAATAAAAAAAATCACCGTGTAAAAATTTTATTACCTATGTTTCATAAATCAAAAGATAATTGAAAAAGCATATAAGTGAAGAAGCATAAAAAAAAAAAAAAAAAAGAAAGATATTTACCATGATCAAGAAACTTGACCTTCTGGTCATTTATGTTATTTGAGCAATTCATATATAGTTCAATTACTTAAATGTGACAAAAATAGTTATGTGATTTTACTAATACATAGTTAAGTTCCGTTACTTTAATATGAAATTTTTTGACTTTTGTACCTTATATTGTAGAGTGGATGTCGAAAGATATGAAAATTTTCCTCCAAGTCGACATACGGCTTTTACAGAATATGAGTTTTCGTAGAATTTTTACGAGACCGAGTATGGAATTTTGTTTATTCACTTTAAATTGTGTATTCCAAAACATAATTTGGTGATTTTACTGTTATAATAAATAGAGTTTAGAGGACTTGCCTGGCTCATTCTTGGACGTCTTTTAGCAGAATGGCGAACGCTAGCAGCAGCACAAGCTACCATCCGATGCAGCTCATGGGGATCAAATTTTCCTTCTAGTCGCGCGTCTACCAATTCATCGTATTGATTCTCTTCCAATGCTTTTGCAAGAAAGGGTCTAGCCTGAGTTAATAGTACAAAATTATCTGTTACAATATGAATAAAAAAAGGCATTTATATTTTTGTCCCGGCTGCCCAAAATCATTGGGAGAACTAAAAAACGGCCAGATTTACAAGTGGTAATTGAAAAATAGTTACAATTTCAAAGTAATCGAAATTTAATCATTTTTATGTAAAAATAAATCTAAATAAAAATACTGTTCATAATCCAGAAAATACTCCAGCATAATATACTGGAATTCCAGTATAATATACTTGAAATTCTAGTAAGTTATACTGGAGTTTTAGTATAATATACTGAACTTCCAGCATAATATTCTGAAGTTCCAGTATAATATACCGGTCCAGCATAATATGCTAGAACTTTCCGCATGATGGAGTTTCAGTAAAATACACTGGAAGTTCATATATAAGTTCACCAATCTCCAGTATATTATGCTGAAACTTTTCATGTTTCAGCAAAATAATGGCTATTTTTTAATAACTTTGCAAATGCTGGCTATTTTTCAATTACTAATCTGAACACTTGCTAACCCGTGCTATTTTCACAAAATAATTATAAGCGGTGGCCCAAATATATTAAGCATATGTACTGATTATGTATATGATATATATATAACATGTGTGTTATATGTATATGTATATACATATACTCCAGATACAAAACATATATATTTACTGGCTATTAATTTTGGACAACCCAAAAATGTAATCCCTATAAAATATAAGCATTTATTTATGCAGTGGAATTAGGAAGTTAATATAAAGAACAAATTACCCAGTCTACTAGGCAGTCTTCCATGAGTTTATTGGTAGTATCCAGAGGTCTCCTCCCTGTTATGAGTTCCAATAGCATGACTCCAAATGAAAACACATCTGATTTCTCTGTTAGCTTACCGCTTGATGCATATTCAGGAGCTAAGTACCTGTCACATAACAAAATAATCTTCTTGCTTAGATATTCTACTATGTAATATTCATTTTATATGATGATGTTCGACAAAAGTTTAAGATACAAAGAAATATATACTTTTGACACAAATTAAATACATGTAAATAGTGAAGTACTATCAAAATTGCTCTTACTATTAACAATTTAATGCGGGATATTAAGAATTCCATACGTCCTTTTATTTATATATTTCTCTTCACAAAACAATGTGAACTTTCATATGAAATGGGTCCAATAACTCATTTTATTAAAGGTGAAAGAGGAAAGATAAGATTGAATGGTTTCTAAAGATAAACTTATGATATTTTTTGTGATAGGCTAAAAAGGAAAATGCAAACACGTAAAATGTGACAGGAGTACGATTTCTTCAAATGCCTATGTTTATGGAAATTAAAAATTTAAGCAGTATTAATTAGCTCTAGTTTAATCTTGCCTGTAACATATAGAGAAAAGTACTTATTATTAATCGCATATTCGAGCCTTAGATATAAAATTAATTTTATAAAGGAGTATTTTACCCCTATGTGTGCACGAATTCGAATTTATTCAGATTCTAATAAAATGCGAAACGTTGGGATGAGAAATTAACTTTAAAAAACTAAATAAAAGTAATTTTAGACTCACCCAAAAGTTCCCATAACACGGGTCGACACATGAGTATTGGTGTCTTCTGTGAGTTTAGCCAATCCAAAATCTGCCACCTGATAAACCGTAAAAAAAAAAAAATTATTCTAAATCCTAGTTCAATATGAAGGTTAACACTTTAAACAGAATAATACTGGAGGTCTATACTAAAAGAATTATTCCCAAATATTTTTGCAATATCCAAAAAACAAATGCCTCATTTTACCATAGCTTCATAATTGTTATCAAGTAGAATGTTTGCAGCCTTGATGTCACGGTGGATAATGCGAGGATGACCTGCATGTAAAAAGCGAAGAGAGAAGAATTAATTAAAAAGAAAGAAGATTTATTTGGTTTTACTATTAGAATGATAAAATTTAATTATTTCTATATAAAATATAAAATTCAGTTATTTTATAAATAGAAAAGGAAGGGTTAAAAAAAACATACAATCTTCGTGGAGGTAAGCCAGTCCCTTGGCTGATCCCAACGCAATTTTAAGCCTTGTTTCCCAATCCATGACAGGTCGACCTTTGCCTGCAATGGTACATTTTATAAAGTTAAAAAGGAAGTTTTTCCCGGTAAAAGTATGTCATTCTTTTTCTAACGAACTAAAAAAAAATATTAACTGAAATACTCCCCCGTGATCACAAGGATTATTTTAATTATTTAAAAAAAATTTATATATTTAAAAATTAAATAAATCTACAATTATAAATTAAAGTAGTTAATAATACAAAATATTTAATAATATTTTGCACGGACTCTCCAAAATGTTACCGCACCATATTTGATTTTCCAAACATATACATTATTTTTGGAGTATTTCACATGCACCCAACGATACTTTTAGAGAGTCCGAACATAGATTTAAACTATGGTCCAAGAAATGCCTTTCTGACTCTCCAAATAGTAATGCTGTCATATACAATGGAACAAAGTTGAATATAAGGAAAGTACCATGAAGATGAAACTCCAAGGTTCCATTAGGAACAAATTCATAGACCAACATTCTCTGTCCATCAGCAATACAAAATCCAACAAGAGAAACAAGATGCCTATGATGAACTCTGCTAATAATCTCAACCTCAGCTTGAAATTCTCTTTCACCTTGTCCACTCCCAGATTTCAAACTCTTTACAGCAACAATACTTCCATCAGTCAAAATACCTTTGTGTACAAACCCAAATCCTCCTTGTCCTAACAAATTAGCTTGTGAAAATCCACCTGTTGCTGTTGCTAAGTCCTCATAAGTAAACTGAATTTTTGCTAGTCCACCAAGATTAGGTGATTTTGGTGGTATTGGCCCTCCAGGTACATGGCTTGAATAACCTGAGCTATATTCACTGCTTGTGTTAGCGGCCGGAGGCGGTGGCGGTGGGGCCCACCCACGAGGTCCTTCTAGAGGAGTTCCCATTACACCTGGTGGTGGAGCTAGCTTAACAATGTGCTCAGTATTTGGTAGAGGGCTAGTTGAATAATTTGCGGTATTGTAGTAAGGATCACCACCTACACTAATGCCAAGAATATGCAGTTGTTATTCAGAACACGAGTTAATTTACGCTATATACACTAACAGTATTAACGATGACTTATACTTTGGTAATACCAAGAAAAGCAATATAAATGCTTGTAGCAACAACTAATTATATGAAAATGGAAAGACCGATCCAGCTAATAATTCAACGTACCATGAGGTGGACGGATCCACATAGTAAGGTTGTTTCTTCTTCTTTCTATTGCATAATAAGCAGACAATGACAAGTGCAAGAATCAATAAACCAGCCACAGCTATTACAGCTACTATTACCACGTTTGAGGTAGATGAGGAATTATTAGATGGTGGCGACTGATTGCTTCCTGAGGAACCATGTGATTTATTCGATGGTGCATCTCGCGAAGGTGGAGAGAGTGGAGGAGGAGTTAACTTTTCAGGAGGAGGTAGAGGTGATTGTGGAGAAACAGGAGCTGGTGGAGAGAATATAGGTGATGGAGGAGAATTAGGTTGAGTAGTTGAGGCATTTTTGGGAGGAGGGGGTGTTATGTTCGTGGTGGGTGGTGGTGGTGAGGGTAATGAGGGTGGTGGTGATTCCGTAGGTGTATTAGAAGGAGGAGGAGGCGAATCAGATTTCGGTGGTGGTGGAGATTCTGCAGATGGTGGGGGAGGAGATTCCGTAGGAGGTGGTGGTAATGCAGGAGAAGGAGAATCAGATTTTGATGGTGGTGATTCGAGGGATGGAGGAGGAGGAGAATTATCAGATTTCGACGGTGGCGTTTCAGGAGATGGTGGCGGTGGTAAAGAAGGAGGAGGTGAAGAGGGAGGAGGTGAAGAAGGAGGAGGAGAAGAAGAAGAAGGAGGAGGTGAAGAATCAGGAGAAGGAGGAGGAGAAGATGAAGGAGGAGGTGAAGACGGAGGAGGAGAAGACTCCGGAGGAGGAGGAGAGGACGAAGGTGGCGAAGGAGGAGAAGATGACGGAGAATTGTCCATATTCACCGACGATGAACTTCCGGCCAAGATTGAGCGTGAAGATACACGCAACCGCCGGAATATCAACTTTCCCTTTAACTATTTGTCTCAATAACTCCCTCAATGCCCCTAATAGATTGCCATGCAAAGAAAGAAAAAAGATTACCTTGGCATTGTCAAAGAAAAAAGTGGCAGCTGCATCATTTATTTGCATGTAAAAAGAACAAATCAGGGCTATAAAATCTTTAAACTCTGAAATTAATTAATTTTTTATGGAGTTTTGTTGTAAAGAAAAAGGAAAATGAAACACAAAAATAGAAAACATGTACCTGAATGAAGACCGAGAAAGAAGGGTTCTCAAAGGGGAGAAGAGAGAGAAATCTTTATTGGGGCAATGTCATTTTTCCTCTCTTTATTGGGGTAAGAGAGGAGAATGTCTCTTACCCCTCCTCTCTCTCTTCCTCTCACTCAAAAATCTTTGGCTTTTAAACATATCTAATATGGGAGTGTGAGGTGACATTATTCTCTTATGACCTGACAATTGTCCAAGGGGTACATAGATCGGGTTGGTTCGGATTTTGCAATTACTAAACCAAACTAATTGTGTCGGGTTATTAAATCTAAAGACCAAACCAAATCAATAAATTCGGGTTTTTCAATTATCGGTTTTTCTCGGGTTTTCGGGTTTTCGGGTTTTCGGGTTATTCGGGTTTTTTCGAATTTTTTTCCGGTAAAATCTTCGTAGAACAAAATATATAATGTATGTTCAAAATATTTTTTTAATCCTAGTAAGATACAACTATATAATGTATTTTTCAAGAAAATAATACAAAATATTAGATATGTCATGACTCATGACATTATCCTAAAATATTTAACAATAAAAAATAATAAAATTATGTACTATAAATATTGCTAATTAAAAAGTCGTAATAAAAATAAACATAATCTAAAAGCACTAATTCATGCTAAACTAGATAGACTAATGAGGGAGTATTAATTATATGCCTAAAAGCTAAAGAAAAATAAAAATAGGTTATGTATTTTTATCTAAATTATTGCAAAATAAAAAAATAGACATTTAATACATTCTTGTTCGTAATATTGAATTGAATATCTTTTGTTAGCATTAGTATTGATTGCTAGCATTATTTAATTTACTAATATTAATGGCTATAAAACTTATTGGAGCATTCAAAAGTTCTAAATCAAACCTTGAAATAATACCTTAAAAGTTAAAATTATGAAAATTTTTAAGAAATATTTATAAATTACATTACAATAAGTATATTTATATATTAAATATATCTAAAATTGCTATATATGTAATGTTGGGTTGGTTTGGTTTCGGTTTGACTTTCTTTAGTTAAAACCAAACCAAACCAATTATGGTCGGGTTTTTTTTTCCAACACCAAACCAAGTCAAACCAAACCATAGTCGGATTTTTTCTTTTCCGGCTTGACTCGGATTATCGGATTGGTGCGATTTATCGGTTTTCTTTGTACACCCCTACAATTGTCACTAATTTTCTAGTTAGACGAAGGTTGTTTTACTTGTAACTAGTTTTTATCCCTACTCCATGGTAAAGTCGTCATATTTGAAAGAAAAAAAGGAGATAAAAGAATTAGGGAATAGTCAATCTTTTTTAAAGAAAAGTGCAGTCCGATGCACAAGGTATTTTGCGTTCACATAAGATGCGGAAAAAAAGACTGTACCCAAGGAACGTAATATAGACAAGCTACCATAATATAAATATTAATAATTACTTTCACGGTTCGAACATGTGACCTATAAGCTATACAAAACAACTTTACGTGTATTGGCTTTATAGAACATATAGCCTCTCGAATTCGATATAAAATCTTGCATAATTAATTATAATCTTCATATAACTAATACTCATAACATTTGGTTTTCAATATTAAACTACTTAGTTATGCAGGTTATGATGCTTGAATCTTAATGTTGTATTACTAATTTCGGTACGACTTACAATATGATAATCTATATGTTATTTTATACGGGAAAAAATACGTGGATCTATACGGGTGTCTAAAGAGAAAATTACCTTAAATTAGACAATCCTTTACATGATGATCCATGTATATTATTCACTGCTTAATAATCTTCGCATTCTTATTAGTTACACATATATGTCTATCTTATTATTATTGTTGTCGTTTACCTTATAAACACAGGGGCGGATCTAGCATGTACTATACAGATTTTCACGAACTCAGTAACTTTTGCATAGACTCTATATTTTTGTTAAAATTTTTATTAAATATCTATAAATATTTATTTGTGAACCCAATTATTATTGTATATTAATTTGAAATTGCGACAGAAACCCACAATTTTAATATTCTAGATCTGGCTCGGCATAAACATCTCGCAAATTATAATCTTGTATACCTAGAACCATTTTTTATAAAGGCGAAATTCGTTCTAATGTGTTTTGGGTCTATCAGAGAATTAAATGCAAACAAAATTAAAATGCAGACTTTAGTTTAAAAGGTGCAACAAATACAAAATAATAATATAAAAAAGTAACAATTTCATTCATAATAATTTCCTCACCAAGTAATATATATTTTTATCAATCATATTCCTAAATCCTAAACCCTCAACTAATAAGGTTCGTATTTCTCAATGTGTTGTTTTTGATTAAAATATTTTTTCTTACACCCATTCCCAAGAAATGTCCATGCAGTAAAATTTAGAAGTTGCAACATTTTCATATTCAGATGCATGGAGAAAGAGAGAGATTGACTTCAAAATCTGAAAAGGGAGTGCACCACAATACACAGCTACTAAAGAAATCGATATACAAATTTAAAAGGGGGATCGTGCACTCTGTGTGATTAAGATCATGTTATCAAATCTCAAAAAGAAAATAAGAAGAGAACTCAGCTGTAAGATTTGGAGTCAGAAAATAACACAATGCTGACTTGGATAATGCAACATAAAAATCTAAAAACTCATGCAACAGAAAGCGAACAACTCGTGTCAACAACGAAATCAGAATCATTGAGTGTCAAACTCGAGCATGTTTGTAATGGTGCCTATTATGATATTAAACAAGCCAACAACTTACATATACTAATACTTTTAAATTTAAAATATAACAAAACAGGTTTAAATAAGTAAAAATATCATAAAATTGATGAAAACGTTACAATTCAATATAGAAATTTTCAAAAATTCTGATGTCACTGAGTACACGATCATCTATATAGTAACAAAGTCTGCGTCTAAGAGAGTTGAACAGTACAAATAGAACTAGATAATAAAGGAGGAGAGTCAAGGGCTACGAACGCCAAAGCATCTACCTCGAGGATCTCCAAACTGAATAATAGCTCCAAAGTCAGCAACCACCATACCCAGAAGCATCTGGATCTACACATGAAGTGCAGGGTGTAGCATAAGTACAACCAACTCAATAAGTAACAAGTCTAGCCTTTGGGCAGAAAGCAGTGACGAGCCTCACAGCTACAGTCCAACTATAGAAATACAATATGGAAATGTAGACATGCTTTCAAGTTTAATAGTTAAAGCTCAAACAGGTAAGATATGTCAAGTGCAACTGAAATAAGAAATGATACATTTTGATATCTACATGTCAGTTATGTATGCCAATTGAAATACAAAACAATGATGAAATCATATGCATACTCTCAGAGTATCAATCACTTGGTCCTCCCATTCACTCCATCTTAAAAGTCATTCATTCCTCACAGTCACTCAATACTCCCAATCGCTTGGCATTTGCTCTCGGCGCTCGCACTCGCATTCAGTAAGTACCTATGCTCACGGTGAATGTGCAGAATCGGGAGGGGGCCAGATCCATCCCAAACGCTATAATAAGCAAATCATGGAATAAATCAATATACATTTTGTGGCGATGTGCATCCCAATCCCATAAATATCCTCACAATCAGGCCCTCAACCTCACGCACTCACTGATCTCCTTAGTTTCTCGGGCTTACAATGTCACAAAAATCAGCCCGAACAATAATGATATGAAGTATCAATAAATGGCAACATAGACTAAGATATGGTATGTGGATGATAGATGTGACTGAGTACATAATTACAAATTAAGGAAGTAAATTAACAGCAATACAACATTTGTGGGTCCCAGCAATACAAGCATATAGTCTAAGCATGATATCTAACATGATCGTAGCTTAATTTCTCTAACACATGGAGAATATACGAATAACAACAACGTTATTCAACTATGCATTTCTACGGAATCAACCGAGTAACAATTCCTACGGTGCATGCCCACAAGCCCGTCACTTTAACATCGACCACATAACATATTCAGGGATTCATGCCCTCATAACCAAGTTTAGAAGTATTACTTACCTTAAAATGTATAAATATATATTCCAACAAGCCTTTGCCTCACTAATCGGCCTCAAAATGCCTTGAATCTAGCCATAAACAATTTGATATAATCAACTCAAGCTGTAGGAATCAATTCCATATGAAAATGCTAGGTTCTTAATCAAAAGTCAAAAAGTCAACTTAAAAGTCAACCCTAGGCCCCATGTCTCGAGATCTGACAAAAGTTACAAAATTCGAACACCCATTCAACCACGAGTCCAACCACATCAAAATTAATCAAATCCGACACCAAATCATCACTTAAATCCTCAAATTTAACTCTCCAATCCCTAGCCCAAAACTCCCAAATTCTACCTCAAAACACACAAACTAGGTGGGAAATTCAAGGGGGAAACAACATTATTGAATAAAAATGATCACAAGTGACTTACCTCAAGAAACCCCTCGAAAACCCTCCGAGCTTGAAATGTCCAAAATGATTGAAAATCACGAAGCCCTACATTTAATATTCTATGAAAAGGTCTTCGAATCTGTGGACAATTAACCTACATCTGCAGTCCTGTATGTGTGGTAAAGCTTCGCTTCTACTATTCCCACTCAACCCTCGACCACGCGCACCTGCAGCCAAATCCGCACATCTGCAGGTGCGATTCTGTGAGACCTTGTCCATTTTTTTCGGAGACTGCTTCCGCATGCCCCTCCAATTATGCAACCTTATCCCGCATCTACGATCTCGTATATGCAACCCAAATCATCGCACCTACAATCACTGCCTATCTTCCTAGCAATCCACTTCTGTACTCAATACGTTGCTTCTGCGGTCACGCACCTGCGACCAAACTCTCCACATGTGCGATTGCACCAGACCTGGTGCACTTCAGCAATCCCTCAAGTCCAAACTTTGATTCGTTGATCACCCGAGGCCTCTAGGACCTCCACCAGATATACCATAAAGTCCTAATAATGATACAAACTTAGTCGATGCTCAAATAACATCAAAACACGAATCATACCTCAATTCAAGCCTAAGAAAAACTAAGAAATTCAAACTTCTACAATTGATGCCGCAACCTATCAAATCACATCCGATTAACCTCATATTTTGCACATAAGTCATTAAAAATACAATGGACCTATTCCAACTCCCGAAACCAAAATTTGAGCCTAGTAGCTATAACGACCCGATCGATCATTTTGAGCATTTGCACTTCGCTCTTGATGTAGAAAGGACTATTGGGTACTTGATTTCTATCTTGATGTGACGCATAGTCTCGAGTTATGAGTGTATTGAAAGATCTTTCATGTTACTTAATTGTGGAACAAATTAGATTCTCGTGGACTTATTGATAGGTTCAGACTCAGGAAGATTAATGATTGCATAGTAGTTATAGCTGCGAAAGGGTATAAAGAAACGTCAGTTTGAGGTTAAGCAGGTAGGTTATAACCTGCGAGGTAATCTATGGATGTGTGACTTTTATGATGTTCTGTGGGGGATTTCCTATCTACATGTGGGTTATACTTGTGCGTCTTGAGTTTGGATCAGTTGTAATAGTTGATCTGACCATCACCATAATGAATGCGAGATTTGCAGATGATTTGAGGCATTAGATAGTTTATGTTACATGAGCTTATGAAGGATTTCGTTGAATCTTATTGCAGTATTATGGCAGTAATTGAGCATGGTTATTATAAGTTATCAGATGTTTTATTCCTTGGGTTTGAGCCAAGTGGGGGAGTCTGCTATTGATGAGTTGATTGCACGATTATGTGTTGTAATGATAGGTTTGAGGCATACTTGTGAATTAGTTATGACTTGCACAATTTGAGCTCGAGGATGACTCGCGATAAGGAATTTCTGGATACGGGTTATATTATACTTTATGGGTATATGCGAACCATGAAAAGATTGAGTTGTTATTGTGGTAGAAGATATTATGGCATGGAGTAAGACTTTACTCAATCACGTTAATGCAGGGTAACTTCTTTGGATGTTGTCGTTCTACTAGGGCACAGATCGTTCAGTCCGTTTGATCGGTGCAATTGAGATTTGAACATAGTGGGCGACTCTTGTGAAAGTTCTAATGGATTCAAGATTTATATGTAGCAATTGAGAATTCTGCAGATTTTTCTATGGATAGAATTTGAGATTTAAGTCGGAGGGTGCCAAGACATATGGAATTTCTATATCATTATGGATTATACACTTCAGTATCAACTAGGTAAAGGAAAATTTCAGGTTCACATAAGCTCTCTTCATAGAGAGTGTATTGATTGTGGTGATTGGGCTTCTTAATAGAGAATTCAACGACTTATGTGCCTTAGGGAAGAGTGATTTTATGCTAGGATCTCGTGGGGTGAGTTTTGGTTGATAATCATGGTGTTTTGACAAGGAGAAGTGTCAACTTGAGGATAATTCAGAAGGAACTTCGAGAAATAGGACAACTTGAAAATAGGTTAGATCGGTACAGTAATGGGTATGATCGGTTCTTTTGTTACTTATGACGGGGAAGTCTCTACAGGTGTTTAGTGGTAATACTCTTCGGTTTTTATGACCTGCATGACTTGGTTGAGATATAGGGATTTGGTTCTAATAGCTTGGTTATGTGAAAATGGATTCCAAAGAGTTCTCAATGATTTCTACCACGATTTGAGGTGGATATTTCCTACCGGCCTGAGGAGCATGTTGAGTATTGTAATTTTCTACTGGATAAGAGCAAATGGAAGGTTCCTGGCTCATTGGATATGTATTCTACTTGTGACTTAGGGTTGATTATGAGATTTTTGTACTTTTCATATGATAACATGATAGATGTGGTGTGTTGTGTAGGATTGAGATTTGCATATGCAAGGTCACCGTTCAGTTTTGAAGAGAAGGTTATGAATTCTTAGACAACATGGACGGTTTCAGCTATGTAGATGAATGTTATTATCACTTGGTAATGCCTGATAAGGGTACGCATTTCAAAAGTTGCATTGTGTTTGGACTTATGGATACTTTATTGGTATTGCGATGTTTGCCTGGTTGATCGACTTTTAATATTCAGATCTTGCTATGTGGCATAGAAGAATTATAAAAGTATTACTCGTGGGATAATCGTGTATGAGATATGTGTTAGACATTTTGGAGATAAAGTTGCGATTAGATATGGTGAATTGTGTGTTCTATGAGTTTGGAGACTGGGAGTTCTCACAAGCAGATTGTTCTAGTTGTGGACTGTGAAATTGCGTCTAAAGCTATCCAGATCATAGTATGCGTTATGATTCAGTCATTTTGGCTTTCGGAGGGTTATTTATCTATTTTGGATGACCAGATTTGATATGGGGGCCCCATTGGTAGGCCTAATGAGGATGTGTATTCTACACTGGGTCGAATTGCTTGACTCCAAACTTCTATTATTGAGGGATTCTCCATTTGGTTAGATATAAGATTAGTCGTGTTCTGATATATTCTATGAGTTACCCTTCTATGTCACGAGGGGTTGTGATTCGTTGGTTATATGCACACATGGTGCGATTCTATTTGGGCCTTATAGCGGAATTTAAGCAAGATGGGTATTTGGGTTTTGAATGAGAGATTGTGCATTGGTTATGTTATTTTTGGATTGTGATTTTTTTGTTTCTCCATGGTTATGGTCATGCATCTTGGGTACTTGTTGAACTTGCGGGATGGTTTTCTCATTTGAGTCATTTTTCATGTTTGAGTACATTTGAATTGTTACATATTGATGTATGTATTGCACATTTTGTGGCTCTGGGTAGTATTGGCGTGAAATGTTAGTACAATAGCTGGTATTTAAAAAGATGAGGTCGTCGTATCTGATGGAGGCTATCGGATTTGATTGTGGTATGTTTTGAAAGGAACGTAGTTGATCGGGTTATTTTACTGTAGTTCTTGTCGAAAGATAGGGGCTCCAAGACTTGTTGATCTGATGAATGGTTATGTGTTCTGCGTGTTTTTTTCATCATCAGCAGTGTACGAAGGTTTTGGAACGAGGTTTTGTTTGATATGACATTTATTATCGATATTAGGTTGCTTTGAGCAACTATTGTGATTGGAAGTTATTTATATGAGTATTTGAGTTATGTGGTACATCAAGTGATTTTGTCTTGGGTTATGGTTATGGCTTAATGCTTCTGGTTCAGACTTATTTGGTGTGCAGATGCAAGATTCGGGTCTTATAAGAAATTTCGGATATTGGAATCGGATTATGTGTTTTACGGGCTAAGGTTGAAGTAATGATCTTTAGTTATGTAGTGTTATCAGGCCTAGATGGAATAGGGTAACGTGGTATCACCCCTGTGCATGTGCATAGTAAGGTTACACGGCGATTTGACGACGTTGGAACAACTCTGAGCACGTTTGAGGACGAACGTATATTTAAGTGGGGGAGGATGTAACCACTAAAGCGGTCATTTTGAGCATTTGAACTTCGCTCCGTAGTTTACTAGAGTGAGTATCTCCTTATGATGTAATATGACTTATGTGACTCGTCGGTTTGGTTTTTAGGTTATTCGTAATTGATTTGGAAGAATGAATTTCATGGTTTAAGCTTTAAGTTGGAAAAGTTGACCAAGTTTGACTTTTGTGAATTTGACCTTGGAATGGAGTTTTGATGGTCCCGTTAGGTCCGAATGATGATTTTGGACTCGGCTGTATGCTCGAATTTGCATTTGGGGGGTTTCTAGAAAGTTTCGGCACAAATCGGCGAAAATTAGAAATTTAAAGGTTTAGAAAGTTCATAAGTTTGACGGAGTGTTGACTTTGATGATATCGGCTTCGGATTGTGGTTTTAGGAATTTCAATAGATTTGTTATTCATTGGGGGCTTGTGTGCAAAATTTGAGTTCATTCCGGATTAATTTAGTATGTTCCGGCGCGAGTTTTGGAAGTTGAAGGTTCAAAGTTTATTCAAGTTTGAATTGAGGTATGATTTTTAATTTCAATATTTTTATGAGTGATTTGAGGCCTTAAGTAGGTCCGTGTTATGTTACGGCACTTGTTGTTATATTTGAACGGGTTCCTGAGTGGCCCAGGTGATTTTCAGACGAGGTTCAGATCATTTTCAATTCATTTTACATTGTTGAAGATATGCTGGTTCTGGTGTTTCTGCATTTGCGAAAGAATGGACGCAGATGCGAGTCCGTAGATGCAAACAATTGGTCTAGGAGCACAAACAAGCTCTGCAGGGGACCATCGCATATGCGGAGGAAAAAGCGATATTGCGTATGTGCATAAGCAAATCATTTAGGCACATAAACAAGGTCTTGCGCAAAAGTGAAGGGGAGCTCGCACCTGCGATGTCGCAGAAGAGAAAATTGTTCCGCATGTGTGAGGGGCCGATTGTTTAGTTATAGTCGCATAAGCATGATGTTGTTGCAAAAGCGACATCACAGAAGCGATTATTTTCTTCGCAGATACGAACATTACTGGGCTGAAGCTATGAAAATAGAGGTTGTGGTTCTTTAATCATATCTTGAGATATGAGAATCGGATTAAGGCGACTTTAGAAACAACTTTCATCACAAGGACCGTGTAAATGTTCTACCCTTGGTTTTGATATTATTTCATGAATCAATCTTCATTTTTGGCAATTCGTTGATGAATTTTAAAGAAGAAATTGGGGGGGGGGGGGGAGGGTTAGCCTAAAGTTTCATAAAGTGAGTTTTTGCATTTTGAACATCAATTTGGAGTCAGATTTGAGTGAAACTAGTACAGTTGGATTCGTGATTGAATGGGTTGTCTGTTTGTGAGTTTTGTTGGGTTCCAAGGCGCGGCCGGGGTTTTATTTTTGGTCGATTTTAAGATTTTGATTAAAGACTCAACCTTTATCAATTAGGTTTATATCCTTTGGCATTATTTGATGTATTTGAGTTGCTTTAATCTAGTTTCGAGCCATTCGGAGGTCGTTACGTGCGGGATGGCATTTTTGGAGCATTTCTTGGATTATTGGGTATTAGATTTGGCTTGTTCAAGGTAAGAAACACTTCTAAACATGATGATGAGGATATGAAACCCCGAATTACGTGATATGTATTTTGTGTTGAGGTGATGCACATGCTAGGTAACGGGCGTGCACCATGTGATTGTGACTCTGTTATTCCTATGATATTGTGTAGTTAATTGATCTTATCTGTAGCCATGAAATCTCAACGTACTAGATCTATCGAGCTGAGATCCAAGTTAGAAACTATCTAAGCTACATGCTTATTCTGTTGGGACTCACCGAGTCATATTGCTGTTGAACTATTTGTTTAAATTGAAATTTCATACTCAGTCATATTCATTCATTTCATATCATATCTCAGTCTTTGTTGCTATTTATTGACATGTCATGTCATCATTTTGGGCTAGCTTCATGGCATTATGAGCCTGAGAGACTGGAGAGATTGATGACTGAGTGAGGCTGAGGGCCTGAGCTATTAGTGATATTTGTATATATGTGGATCAAATTGCATGTCGCAATGAGCCTTATGGCTGTATATATGTGGACCGAGTTACACACTGCAATGATACTTATGGCTATATATATTTGTGGGATCGGCATGCACTCCGCAACATGTATCATTGGTTTATTGCCAGAATAAGCTTGGTATAGCACTTTGGCTGAAGCAGCCCCTCCGGAGTTTGCACAAACTCCCCAGTGAGCATGGTTGCTTTATATTGAGGGTTGGATCTTCCTTGGGCATGGATCTTTCCTGAAGCATTTATTTTTGGGGATGTATCTTCCTCGGGCTGGATTGGCCTTATACAGTACTAAGTGACTGACTTGCAATTGCTATGTATATATTCGGGATGGATCTTCCATGGGCTAGATTGGACATATACAGTACTGAGTGACTGAGCATGTCGAGTGATTGAGCATGATAAGGGAAAAGTGTGAGACTGTGAGATTGAGTACTCTGAGAGTGTAAGTACATGAGTTCATCTCTGATATACATTGCATTGACATGCACACATGACATACATGCATAGAGATGCATTTTCCTCATATTGTATGGCATCCGCCATTTCTAACTTCTCACACATATTGACATATGGCATAGATATGTATTTTCATCATTCCATTTGAAAATGAAACATTTACCCGTTGAAAGTTTTTTTTGGGGAAAAATTACAGTTTTCAAACTTGCTCATATTTTTGGCGATTTCAGTAAAAGATTTGGATTTGCACTGATTTACTTGAAAATCAGACCTATTTTCTGGAATTATGAACAAGCTGAGCATTTTATCTCCGAGCTACTTCTTTCATTACTACCATTATGTTGTTATGAACTGTTGTTGGTTATTATTGTCGGACTCGGACCTATGTCCCACTCGTCACTACTTTCAACCTACGGTTTTTTGGTTTGTTACTTATTGAGTACATGGGGTCGGTTGTACTGATACTACACTTTTGTACCTTGCGTGCAAATATTGGATACTGATATTGGTGTGTTCGACGGGAGCTTGAATTGAAGACGTACATGTGTTCTGATTGTAGCTACCTCTTTTTCATGATAGCCTTAAATTCATAAAAATCTATTTATGTACATTTCGAACAGATGATGTATTTATTTCATACAAGCTTTGTAAATTCTAATCTTAGAAGATCATGATTTATACAACCAGTCCTTGGGAATTTCTTGTATAAAAGCAGTTGTATTATTATTTCTTTTCTTAATAAATCTCCTTAAATTGGATAGTTGTTAATTGGCTTACCTAGCAGGTTGGGTTAGGTGCCATCACGACTAGTTAGATTTTTAGGTCGTGACATAAATAGATACTCCATGATCTTTTATTTCAAATAAACTTTGCAAAAAGCATATCGAAATAGAAAATTCTAAGGCAAAACTTCTTGTTATGTGAAACCTTGGGCGACAATCTACCATTGTTTCTTACTATATTGTCATTCATCGCCTAATGCCTCTTCATGTATGTCTAGTTCAATTAGCATGGATGTGCCATTATCAATTTATTTCTAGCTATTCGCTGCAAGTTCTCCATCCTTATTCACAATTTGCTTAGAAAAGTAGTAGTGTAAGAAAAACGCGCATGTTGAGATTTATCTACAACTAATATTCTAAATTTCATATAATTGTAAGTAGTAATGAATAAGGAATATACCAAGAATCTTACGAAGGCAGTGTCACGACCCCAAAACCAACCCGGTCGTGATGGCGCCTATCGTGAAATTAGCCCAGCCGACACATTTCAAAAATAATCCATATTTTAATTAAACTTAAGTTAAACCATTTTTCAACTGAAATCCAAAAAAAGATGTAAAGTCAAAACAAAAGCAAAAGCAGAATGTAAAAGCTCGACCTCGGTGTCACTAAGTCATGAGCAATAGTACAATAGTTCCGAAACAAGACAAGACCAAATAGTCTGGAAATAACAACAATGTACTAATAGGAAGATAGAGAAGGAGAAAGGCAGAACGGCAATCGCCTGGCAGCTACCTTGCTATCTCCGTGAAGTCTGCGACCAGAATAGTCAACAGCCACTATCGTGCCCTGAGATGCCTGAGTCTGCACACAAAGTGTAGGGGGTAATGTGAGTACACCAACTTAGTAAGTAGCAAGTCCAAACTATGGACTAACAGGTAGTGACGAACCAAACCTCAACCGATTATACAATTAAACTGAACAATAAAGTAGGAATGCTTGCAGTTCAAGAATTCAACTCAACAGTAAATAAATACAATATGAACCGTGTGGAGTATAAAGCTCAGCAAATCTCTATGTACCAATGCACAGAAAGAATGAAAGATGTACCATGTACCTCCACTCTCAAGTTCTCAACCACTCGATATTGCATATGGCCATCCGGCCCTTAGAAGACCCATCTCGGAATATATACACATCGCTGACCGCAGTCATCCAGTACTGAGAAAGGCCATTCCAACCTTATGAAGAAGAACCATCTCCAGTAATAAATACTTTGGACAAGATCCATGTTTAGGGAAGATCCATCCCTTACATATATCAACTACGCTCACTTGGGATGTATAGACTCTGGAGGGGCTCCTTTCAGCCCAAGCGCTATCACAAGCCAATGAAGGCATAGTCAATAATCAGTTGTGGCGTGCAACCCAATCCATACTGTCACTCACGATCAGGTTCTCGGCCACACACAGTCATAACTCTCTAGTCTCACACACAAAAGCTCACAATACCAAGAAACTAGCCTGAAACAACGATATAATATCCCAAAATAACAATAATTGAGACTGGGATATGATATAATATGCATGGACAAGATTGAGTATAGAATATCAATGAAGCTAATGATATGAAATCAAGAAACAACCTCTCAGGTCTCAACAGTTACCGGCATGATGCTTTAACATGATAACTAGCATGATTTATAGCTTATTAACTTAATCGCATAATCATTACTCAGGTATCAGCAATAAAGAGTCACTAAGCGGTGCCATGGAATGATCTAGGCCGCAATACTCATAGTGCACGCCCATACGCCTGTCACTTTGCATTTGCGTCACCTCAATATTAATCATAGAACACATAGTTTGGGGTTTAGAACTCTTAGAACCAAGTTTGGAAGCGTTACTTACCTCAACCAAGCCAAAACTCTAACCTGCAATGCCTTTGCCTCTTAATTCGGCCTCCAAATGCTCTGAATCTAACAAAAATCGATATATTAGCATCAATATATGCTAAAGTAATGAAACCCATACGAAAATGATCAAATTAGACCAAAAATCCCAAATTTGGCTCAAACCAGACCCTAGGCCCACGTCTCGAACAAACCTAGAAAGCCCATTTATTTGCGAGTCTACCCATATCAAATTCACCAAAATCCGATGTCAAATGGTCATCCAAATCCCTAATATTTACTCTCCAAATTTTCCTCCATTTTCCCTAATTTTCACCCTAAATTCTCAAATTCAATGATAAAAATCAAGACACAATCATGGAAGTTAACCAAATTTTAGCAAATAACACTTAACCCAATCACTCCTCTAAGAAATTCCTCCAAAATTAGCCTTCTCCCGATCTCTCTAATGAATTTTGGAATTATGGACACAAACCTTATTTTTGAACTTCAACATTCTGTCCAGATGCCTTCCTCTTCACGAACGCGGTATTGCCCTTGCGTTCAGGAAGCACAAGCTTCCTCTGAACAAGATTCCCTCCATCACGAATGCGAGGGACCACTCGCGAATGCGAAGACCAAACAGCTCGACTCTATGCGAACGCGGAACACCCCTCGCAAACGCATAGTCTTAAGTGCCTGAATTCCACATGACTATTAACTCTACGTGAAAGCGAAGCCCAGGTCGCGAACGCGAAGCGCAGGTCGCGAACGCGTAGCCTTACTCTTCGGAACATTAGTGAATGTGGGACCGACATCATGAAGGACAACTCAGCTTCCTCCCTCAAAATCCCTTCGCGAACGCGAAGAAGGATTTGTCTACTATAAAATACCAGAAATCTGCCAATTTCTAAAACCAAGAATTGGTCCATTAACCACCCGAAACTCACCCGAGGCCCTCGGGACCTCAACCAAACATGCCAACACATAATTCAAACTTAGTTGAGCCTTTGAATCACTCAAAATAACACCACAACACCAGATCAACCTCAGATTCAAGCCTAAGAACTTAAAATTTTTCATATTCCACAAACATCACCGAAACATATCAAATCACCTCCAAATGACCTCAAATTTTGCACACACGTCATAAATGACACTACGGACCTACTCAAATTTTTGAAATTCCATTCTGACCCCGATATCAAGATTTCCACTATCGACTAGGAAACGCCAAATTTTCAATTTTGCTAATTCAAGCCTAAATCTATCACGGACCTCCGAAATACATTCTGAACACGCTCATAATTCCAAAATCCCCCAACGAAGCTTTCCACACCATCATATTTTACATGTGAGACCTTCTACTCATAAGTCAACATTTGGTTTACTATTTCCAACTTCTGTTTCTAAATAAGAGACTAAGTGTCTCATTCCACTCCATAACCACTCCAAACCCGAACCAACCAACACAATACCACAAAATATAGCCGAACAATACATAAAGAGACATAAATGGGTAAAATGGGACTGACTCATGAAACAACCGTCCGAGTCGTTACATCCTCCCCCTTTTAAACAAATGTTCATCCTCGAATGAGTCAACAAATATACGTGACGCCTCAAACATGTGTGGGTATCTACTATGCATCTCTCAATCGGTTTCCCAAGTAGCCTTCTCCACGGGCCGTATTCTCCACTGTAATTTCACCAAAGCTATATCCTTTGATCTCAACTTTCGGACCTGCCGCTCCAAAATAGCCATTTTTCCATATTATAGGTCAAATCACCATCTAAGTGAACCATGCTAAAATCCAAAACATGAGACGGTTCGCTAATGTATTTCCAAAGCATAGAAACATGAAGTTCCGGATGTATGATCGACAAGCTAGGTGGAAAATAAGCTCATAAGCCACCTCCCCAATCCTTCGAAGCACCTCAAAAGGACCAATGAACTGAGGGCTCCTTTTTCCCTTCTTCCCAAATCTTATAACACCCTTCGTGGGTGAAACCTTCAGTAGAACCTTCTCCCCAAGCATATAGGACACATCTCGAACCCTCTGGTCAGCATAACTCTTTTATTTTGACTACGTCGTACAAATTTGCTCCTGAATTTACCTTCACCTTGTCCAAAGCATCATGTACCAAGTCTATACAGAAAAGCCTAGCCTCGCCCGGCCCAAACCAACCTACTAAAGATCTACAATGTTTCCCATACAAAGCATGATATGGAGCCATCTGAATACTCAACTGATAACTATTGTTATATGCAGACTCCACAAGTGGTAGAAACTGATTATGACCCTCCCAAAATCAATGACACAAGCATAAAACATATCCTCCAATATCTGAATAGTGCGCTCAGACTGCCCATCCGTCTGAGGGTGAAAATTTATGCTCAACTCAACCTAAGTATCCTACTCTCACTCATGGCTCTCCAAAACTGCAAAGTGAACTAAGTACCTCTATCTAAGACGATGGAAACTAGGACACCATGCAGGCGAACAGTCTCTCTGATATAAATCTCAGCTAACTCAAAAGAATAGGTAGTACATACATGAATGAAGTGCGCGGACTTGGTCAGCAGATCCACGATCACCCAAATAGCATCGAACTTCCTCAAAGTCCATGGGAGTCCAACTACAAAATCCATGGTGATCTGTTCTCACTTCCACTATGGAATATCCATCTGCTGAAGTAAGCCTCCTATCTCTGATGCTCATATTTCACCTGCTGATAATTGGGACACCGAGCAATAAATCCTACTATATCTTTCTTCATTTTCCTCCATTAGTAGTGCTATTCATTGGGCATATATATCCAGACCTTCATGGAATACTATGACCTATGGGCCTCCTCCAGAATCAAGAAGCTCATCTACATTGGGCATATATATCCAGACCTGCATCCTCAATACTCCATCCTCACCAATAGTCACATCTCTGGCATCGTCGTGCTGAACCCTGTCCTTGAGGACAAGCAAATGAGGATCATCATACTGGCGCTCTCTGATGCGATCAAACAAGGAAGACTAAGAAACCACACAAATAAAGACTCTACTGGGCTCCAAAATATCCAACATCACAAACTGATTGGCCAAGGCATGAACATCAACTACAAGAGGTCGCTCCCCAATAGGAATATATGCAAAACTCACCATACCCACCGCCTTCCTACTCAAAGCATCGGCCACCACATTGGCCTTCCTCGAGTGATACAAGATATTAATATCATAGTCCTTTAGTAGCTCCAACCATCTCTGTTGCCTCAAATTGAGATCCTTCTGCTTGAACAAATGTTGGACGTTCCGATGATTATTGATACCTAATTTTTCCCTATGTATTTTTTTATGCTCAAAATAATTTAAAATGGCGTATGTATGCATATATAAGCATACCCAAAGAGTTTGTCATTTTTCCCTAATTTTAAAGGATTTCAAAATCAATTTACTGTCTATTTTTTAGTAGTGCAAGATCCAATAATAATTTCAAAAATTATTATTTTGGTGAATAATTTATTTCAGTTCTCACATTTACACCAAAATATGAAATAAGGTAATTTCTACATATTTTATAAATTTTATTTGGTATTTTTAAAACTAAATTACATATAATTGCAATTATAGCCTATTTTACAATTAAAAATATTTTACAATTATAAATTATTTCCAGTATTTTCTTATTATTGTACTTATATTATTAATTAGTTTAGTTCTTTTATTTTTTTTAAAATCATTTTTTTAAATACTATTTTTTTAAAATAAAAGGGAAAAATTGCCTATTTTTAGCCTACTTCTATTGCAATTTCAGCCCATTTGATATTTCAATTATAGTCTAAATTGGCTCAATTTTTTAACCCAATTACCCAATACCCAAACCAACCCGACCCGGCTCAGAGTTGATCTTAGCTGTTGATCAAATAAGATCAACGGCCCAAATTTATTTTCCATAATTAAATCCCTAACTATCCCCCCTTCACCCCTCATTTTTCATGAGACTGTCTCTCTCTCTCTATCTCGTCTCTTCCTCTCACTTCTCTCTAGAACCTTCTGGTTCTCTCTTCTCCTATGATCTCCAGTCTCCAACCACAACCTCACCGGAATCCATGGCATCTCAGGCCATACATAACATATATTCACCTCCTGTTACTCCAGTGTGCCTGATGCTTGAAGGTTTGATACCAGACCTTCGCCGACTCAAGGTTTTCGGCCATCTCCGGCTTTGCTTCGGCATATCCTAGCCTCCTGAGCGTGATTCCGGCCTTATCCGACTTAGATCGAACATGTCCAAAGCCTTTCTCTCTCTAGGGTTCTAAAGCCTTGGCTATTCGAGGTTTTTCTTCGATTCTTTTTAGATCCGTTGTGTATCTATGCTATGCATGAGTTTTCAAACGATTTTCCTAAATTTTCCTTTGAAAATTACTTTGAAAACCTTTCTTTGCCTATTAGGGTTTTCTGAAAAATGTCTAGGAGTTTTATGATTTTTATTCTTTATGTTGTCCTCTGCTGTGTTCTTGTATCATCTTTTGTATGCTTCCTTTATTGTGTTTTCTATAATATGGTCTTGTAGATATTTTCTACTGTATTTTAACATGTTCTTGTATGTTTATTGTACTGTGTTTTTCCTATATGTTTTTTTGTTATACCTTTATCGGCGATTCTTGTGTTTTATATTATACTTTTCTTGCTAAGTTCTTATGGTTCTTTGTCTGCCTTCTATATAGTCTCGTTTAGGGTTCTGCTAAGCATGTTTCTCCTGTTGTTCTTATCAGTATTATCCAATGTGTACTTTGAATCTTTCTACTGGATTGCATGTTACTCTTGTTAATCTTTGCTATATTCTCATTACTCTTTTACTATGTGCGTTTACCGTTAAGTTATTTGATTTTTGTTTACTGGACTTTGTTCATGTTCTTACATGCTCCATCTGCTTGTGTTCACGTTTGTGATATCTCCTTCTTATGAACTTGTTTAGGTTCCGCATTTTCTCAAAATATGTTCTTCACGATTCTTCTTCCTCTCTCACTCAACATGCTATCATATCTGTTTTGTTGAGACTCTGAAGTAAATGGCTTGCTTTCTCACTTCCATGCCAGATTCAATTTTTGAGACCCTAGGATTAGGGGGTTTCCTTTGATGATTTTGATTCTTTGTGTTTGAGTTAAGGCTCCGCTTTGGGACCATGGAATCTCAGACTAACTATGAGTCTGCAAATTGAACTTGTATCTCTTTTCTTATGATTTTGAGTTTTTATAATTCTAAACTCCTCTCTCTTTTACATAACTCGACAGTCTCTTCTTGATTCACATGTTTGGTGTACTTTATATATGAGAACTCTTCTTTCAAAAGGTTTTGCGAACTACTAATTGATTCTGAATCCCTTTGATGGTGTTTACTTGATTGTTCCTGATTTTCCCTAGGTGAACCTTTCTTTACCCTTCTTCTGGACCTGATTCACTCGAGTAAGCATGTAATTTTGGTTTTACTGATTGATTCCCTTTCCTTTTTTTTACAAAATGTGTACTATTGGTTTTCTTCCTTAAATAGCTTCTATGCACTTACCCTTTATTATACTGCTGGGGGAAAATATTCTTTCAAAATCCCTTCCCTTAATTGTTTCACCCCGTTTGAATTTTAATCTCTTAATTAAAGGGAGTCTTATGCAATTGATTGACAATTAGCATTCTATTATTTTCTTACCTTATTTTTTCACATGGCTTTCAAACTATAAATACGTAACTTTTTAACATAATACACACACTTCGAATTGCATATTCTTACACACACACTCTCGATTAAAATACTCTTCTGTACTCTTTTCTAAGATCTTTTGTATTGCTTGCTTGCAAATTTGGCTTACAAGACTCCTGCTTTCATTTATTTATTTTCCTGAAACTGGTATGTCCTAATTTTGATTCCAGGATCACTCCAATGTGTTTGTTTACTAGCTTTTACACCCATGTATACTTTTTTATTCTGTAGAGTTCAACATTTAAAGTAGTATGCTTATGTCTTGCTATCTGTTTCTGCAATGAATCCCTACTCCCTACCCCTTTATGTGTTTGAGCTATGGTTTAAGACATGGCAATATACAAGTTATTGTCCATGGACTAAAACCAGATCTTATGTATCCTTGCCTCTAAATAGTGTAACAGGCTCGTGGGCATGTTAGCACTCCTTATTGCTAGGTATGCCCACAACCTACTATTGTCTCTTTCAGTTCCACCATACCTAATTCCCCTATGTGTGCTGAGTTAAGGTATAGCCTAGCAACATCCAAATTGTTGTCCATGGTTGAACCTGACCCTCAACAAGTCTTAACTCCTCAGTTTGGATTGACAAGCTGGTCAGGGGTATGCCAGCACCCCAAATTGCTAGGCATGACCACCAGCTTGCCTTTTCCCCTTCTACTACAATTGAACTTACTCTTAGACCCTAAGTTTTGCCCCCTCCTATGGGCCCTGCCTTGGGAACTTTGAGTCTCCCTCTGAACTTGGACATTTGAGGGCTGGGTGTAAGCATTACCCGGAGTTCTTTGAGATTCTTAGGGAACTCTGACACATCACAAATAAGAGAAAGGCTTTGGAATTCTGATCTCGGGAGTTGGTTTACTTCATTCTTCAGACAGAAGCCTGAGTCAAGCTCTGGTTGGCTGGGACCGTTTAGCTTTTGGATGTATTATACTTTTTTATTCATTTAGGTCTGTAATAACTATGGGGTTCTAGTAAAAAGGGGAGGTTTATTCATGTGTGCATATGGGTAGACATCCTACTTTAGGTATTTACTTTTGCAATCACAGCATGCTCCTTCAGCTATGCATTACATGTAAAAAATTCTGCATATAAGTTATGCATTTCATGTAGTAATTTCTGCCTATAATTTTGCATATAAAAATCCTGCCTATAAGTTGTTTCATTTCCGTATTAGAAACCATGTCTTTAAGTTTCTGCATTTTCACCATATAGATACCATGTTCATAGGGAATTACTATTTCTGTAATTCTGCATTTTATATAGATACTATGTTCATAGGGAATCACTACTTCTGAAATACTGCATCTTATATAGATATCATGGCTATAGGTTTTTTTTTTCGGCACTTCATATGGATATCATGCCTCTAAGTCATCTCTGAAATTCTGCATATATATGATATGCCTATATGACTTCTGCATTTTTTGCATATGCATCTATCACTAGGCAAACCTGTTATAGGATTTGAATAACCAATAGCATATAGATGACTTGTCTATAGGACTTCTGCATGTTTATAGCTCTTAAAAATCAGTAACGCCTAGAAAGCATGCCTATAGTAGCTATCTTCCAAATCTGAGTCGTCAAGTCTAAAAAATCAGTAGCAATAACGTTCCTGCAATCGACAATTCTTTTCTACAATCAGTTTACTTCTTTCTGAATTGATAGACATCATGCCAATAGGTTCCGTTTAACACCTAGGCAAGCATTAGGGTAAAAAACTATAACTACATCAGTTTACTAATTCCAGCCAGCAGGCAGGTCTGATTCAAGTTTCTTATCTGAAACATGTAATAAGCCAGTCTGCCTCCTTAACGCATAAGTTTTAATTCAGACCATGACAAGTATGTGTAAGACATGCTAGACTATGTACTTTTCTTTGATTCAAGGAGGTTTATTTTAGCGGTATCCGCTTAGTTGCTTTCCCAATACTTGCTATATATGTTTTGATTATCGCCTTAGAATTTTATCCTTTGAAAACTCTCAAAAGCCTCCACTCCCTCCCTTTAAGGATTAGTAATCCCATATGCTTCCGGGATTGATAGGATTGGGACGGGTAATAGCATGCGATAGGTAGCGATACCACTCCGCACTTTAATACCTTAACGGGGTGGGAAGGGTAGATATGGAGATGATGACCGATGCACTAATATCTCATGTAGCCCCTCTTCCGAGGAGTGATTACTGGATATTACATTTACGTGATCCATACTAGTCATACTCCTAGGACTCCCCTCCCTTTTACTTGCTTCTTATCCGCTTTATTTAAGGTGTTAAATCTTCATGAATTTTGTACCTTCTTTACTTTCCCTCAAAAGTTTCAACTTATCCGTAATGTTACATGCAAGTCCCTCTATTTGAGCCCTTAATTTCTTACTTGATTATATGAAGTCACAATATAACATGGTTGGGAACCACACTAGTGTATATTTATGATATATAATGATTTTGGTTTGACTCAGAGCATTTGGAGGCCGAATCGAGAGGCAAGGGCGTCGCGGGTTAGAGTTTTGGCTTGGTTGTGGTAAGTAATGCTTGTAAACTTTGTTCCGAGGATTTGAAACACCAAACTACATATTCTATGATTAATATTGATGTGACGCAAATGCCAAGTGACGGGTGCGTGCGGCCTGGATTATTCCATGTCACTGCTTAGTGACTCCTTCTTGCTGATATCTGAGTAATGATTATGTGATTAAGTTAATAAGCTGTAAATCATGCTAGTTATCATGTTAAGGCTTCATGGCGGTAACTGTTGAGATTCGAGAAGTCATTTCTTGTTGTGATATCATTAGCTTCATTGATATTTTGTACTCAGTCTTGTCTATGCATATCATATCATGTCTCAGTCACAGTTATGGTTATTGTGGACATTATATCGTTGTTCCGGGCTAGTTTCTTAGTATTGTGAGCCAGTGTGTAAGAGAATGGATATTTATGGCTGAGTGAGGCTGAGAGCAGCGTGATCATGATAGTATTGGATTGGGTTGCACGCCACAACATATTATTAATTATGCCTTCGTTGGCTTATGATAGCGCTTAGGCTGAAAGGAGACCCTCCAGAGTCTATACACCCCCAGTGAGCACAATTGATATATGTGAGGGGTGGATATTCCCTGAACATGGATATTGTCTGAAGTATTTATACCTGGAGATAGATCTTCTCCATAGTGCTAGAATGGTCTTCCTTAGTACTGGATGACTACGATCAGTGATCTGTACATATACCGAGATGGATCTTTCCTGGGCCGGATGGACATATACAGTACCGAGTGGTCGAGCATTTGAGAGTGGAGGTACATAGTACATCTTTCATACTTTCTATGCATTGATACATGGATATTTGCTTAGCTTTATGCTCCACACTGTTCATATTGTATTTATTTACTGTTTAGTTGAATACTTGAACTGCAAGCATGCCTACTTTACTATTCAAATTAATTATATTACCTGTTGAGGTTTGGTTCGTCACTGACCGGACAGTCCATAGTTTAGACTTCTTATTTACTGAGTTGGTGTACTCACGTTAACCCTTGCACCTTGTGTGCAGATTAAGGCATCTCAGGGAACGGTAGTGACTGTTGACTATTTTGGTCGCGGACTTCATGGAGATAGCAAGGTAGCTACCTGCCGATCGCAATTCCCCCTTTCTCCTTCTCTATCTTCCTAGTAGTACATTGTTGCTATTTCTAGACTATTTGGTCTTGTATTATTTCACAACAACTGTAGTGTTGCTCATGACTTAGTAATACCCAAGGTTGGGCTTTTACTTTCTGCTTTTGTTTTGGTTTTGACTTTACATCTTTTATTGGATTTTAGTTGAAAAATGGTTTAACTTAAGTTTTAAATGAAATGTGGATTATTTTTGAATTTTGTTGGCTGGCCCAGTTTCACATTAGGCACCATCACGACCGAGTCGGTTTTGGGTTCGAGACAAGTTGCTATCAAAGTCTAGGTTACATAGATCTCACGGGTCATGAGCAGTTTAGTAGAGTCTTGTGGATCGGTACGGAGACGTTTGTACTTATCTTCAGAGGCTACAAAAACATTAGGAAAAACTTCACATTCTTGAATTCTTGTTGTGCGAATATGTTGATTCTGGTAACTAAACTTCTGTTATTCTAGTCTCCCATAGATGGTGAGGACACATGCTACCGGTCTGGGCGAACGACCACCAATACCATCAGTTTGGTCCACTATAGGCCGAGGTCATGGTTGAGGCCATGGTAGGGGCAGGGGTTTAGCCCCCACAGTAGATAGGGCAGCACCTGCAGATCCACCAGCCGCCCCAGTTCATGATTGGGTTCCACCGAGGGATTCTTCAGTAGGACCAGCTCAGGCATTGACTGTGCCCATTGTTATTCTGGGTGTTCAGGAGACCTTGGCTCAAATCCCGACCGTGTGCACTAGTCTCTCTCAGACGGTTGCAATTTCTACTATAACAACTACTTTTCAGGCAAAGACAGACAGTCATGCTTCCGCCGCTCGTACACCCGAGCACGTTGCTTAGGGGTATAGGTGTTAGACGTGGATGTATAGCTGCCATAGGTGGAGGCCATAAAGCTAGAGGTGGAGGCCATCCAGCAGGAGGTCATCCTACGGATGCAGTTCAGAGTAGTGGGGATCAACCCTGATGTTATGCCATGTCATACAGACCTAAGGCTGAGGCCTCCGATGCAGTTATTATAGGTACAGTTTCAATGTGCAGTATAGATGCCTCAGTCCTATTTGATCCAGGGTCCACATATTCTTATGTACTTATTTTTACTTATCTGGTTGTCCCTCGTGATTCTTTGAGTGCTCCTGTCTTTGTGTCTACACCTGTGGGTGATTCTATTGTGGTAGAGCATGTTTATCGTGCTTGAACGGTAGTTATTGGGGGTCATAATACCCATATAAATCTCTTATTTCTCGATATGGTAGATTTCAATGTCATTCTGGGGATGGATTGGTTATCCCCTAATCATGCTATATTGGATTGATATGCTAAGATCATGACCTTAGCACACTCGGGTTGCCTCGCTTGGAATGGAAGGACTCCTTGTCATTCTACCAGCAGGGTTATCTCATATATGAAGGCTCTGTGTATGGTTGATAAGGGATTATTGGCCAATTTCGTATGTTTGTGATTCTAGCACAAAAGTTCCTTTTATGGGTTATGTGCCCGTTGTTCGTGAGTTTCCAGAGCTATTTTCATTAGACATGCTGTGGATGCCACCCGACAGGGACATTGACTTTTGCATTATTTAGCTCCGAGCACTCAGCCCATTTCTATTCCACCGTATCGTATGGCCTCGCCTAAGTTGAAAGAATTGAAGGAGCAATTGCAAAACCTGCTTGATGAAGGCTTTATTAGATCTAGTATCCCGCCTTGGGGTACACTGGTGTTATTTTTTAAGAAGAAGAATGGACAGATAAGGATATGTATAGATTACCGACAATTGAACATGGTCACAATCAAGAATAAGTACCCATTGCCGAGGATTGATGATTTGTTTGACCAGCTTCAGGGTGCCCAAGTGTTTTCTAAGATTGACTTGAGATCTGGCTACCATCATTTGAGGGTTAGGGCATCCGATGTCCCTAAGACAGCTTTCCGCACTCGGTACGAGCATTATGAGTTCTTGGTAATGTCATTTGAGTTGACAAATTCCCTATCAGCTTTCATGGATTTGATGAACCGAGTGTTCAAGCCTTACTTCGATTCCTTTGTAATAGTCTTCATTGATGATATTTTAATCTATTTCCACAGTCAAGAGGAGCATGAGCAACATCTGAGATTTGTCCTTCAAACTTTGAGAGATAGTTAGTTGTGCGCTAAGTTTTCGAAGTGTGAGTTCTGGTTAGGATCAATTGATTTCTTGGTTCACATTGTATTAGTAGAGGGTATTCAGGTGGATCCGAAGAATATTGTGGCAATCAAGGACTGGCCCAGACCTACATCAGCTATAGAGATCCAGAGTTTTGTTGGGTTTGGCAGGCTATTATTGTCAGTTTATGGAGGGGTTTTCATCTATTATAGCCTCGATGACCAGGTTGATGCAGAAGGGTGCCTAGATCAGGTGGTCCAATGAGTGTGAGGTAAGCTTATGACACCTTTGACTACGGCTCCAGTGTTGGTTTTGCCCACAAGTTCATGTCCATATATAGTGTATTGTGATGCATCACGTATTGGACTTGGTGCGGTATTAATGCAGAATGGAAAAGTTATTGCATATGCTTCGCGGCAGCTGAAGGTCCACGAGAAGAATTATCCAGTGCACTATTTGGAGATAGCATCCATTGTTCACGCGTTGAGATCTGGAGGAATTATTAATGTGGTGAGTCAAGTGAGGTGTTCAAGGTTCACAAGAGTTTGCAATTCTTTTTCAATTAGAAGGAACTAAATTTGAGGCAGAGGAGGTGGTTGGAGTTGTTAAAAGACTATGGTATTACCTTCTTGTATGATCCGGGAAAGGCTAATGTAGCGACCAATGCATTGAGTAGGAAGTCAGCTGGTATAGGTAGCCTTGCGTATATTCCGATCGGGTAGAGACCGCTTGCTTTGGATGTCCAGGCTTTAGCCAATCAGTTCATAAGGTTGGATGTTTTTTAGCCCAGCTGTGTTCTAGGTTGCACGGTCGCTCATTCTTCACAATTTGAGTGTATCCAGTATCGGCAGTATAATGATCCTCACTTGCTTGTCCTTAGAGACACAGTGTGGCACAGGGGTAACAAGCAGGTTGTAGTTGTAGATGATGGAGTTCTGAGGATGCAAGGACGTATTTTTGTGCCAAATGTGGATGGACTTCGTGAGTTGATTCTAGAGGAGGCCCATAGTTCCCTATATTCTATTCATCCGGACGCTGCTAAGATGTATCAGGATTTGTGGCAGCATTATTGGTGGAGAAGGATTAAGAAGGACGTTGTTGCCTATGTAGCTTGATGTTTGAATTGTCAACAGGTAAAGTACGAGCATCAGAGACGTGGTGGTTTGTTTCAGAAGATTGAGACTCCTGAGTAGAAGTAGGAGCAGATCACTATGGATTTTGTTGTTGGACTCCCACAGACTCAAAGGAAGTTCGATGCAGTATGGGTTATTGTGGATAGGCTAACCAAGTCAGCATATTTCATTCCGATAGTGGTTTCTTGTTATTCTTAGCGGTTGGCAGAGATTCATATGCGGGAGATCGTTCGTCTTGATGGTGTGCCCGTGTATATCATTTCTATCGGGGTACACAGTCTACCTTGCATTTCTGAAGGGCAGTACAACGTGAGTTGGGTACGCGGGTTGAGTTGAGCGCAACATTTCATCCCCAGATGGATGGACAGTCCGAGCGTACTATTTAGATTTTGGAGGATATGTTTCGAGCATGTGTTATTAACGATGGAGGTTTTTGGGATCAGTTCTTGCTATTAGCAGAGTTTGCCTACATTAAAAGTTACCAGTCAAGCATTCAAATGGCTCCCTATGCAGCATTATATGGTAGGCGGTGTAAGTCGCCGGTTGGGTGGTTTAAGTTAGGAGAGGCTCGATTTTTGGGTACAGATTTAGTTCAAGATTCCTTAGGTAAGGCGAATATTATTTAGGATAGGCTTCGTACAGCTCAGTCCATGCAGAAGAGTTATGATGACTGCAAGGTTCGTGATGTGGCATTCATGGTCGGAAAGTGAGTGTTGCTTCAGGTGTCGCCCATGAAGGGAGTGATGGGATTTGGGAAGAAGGAAAAGCCTAGCCCTAGGTTCATTGGCCCTTTTGAGATTCTTGATCGAGTGGGAGAGGTGGCTTACAGAGTTTCGTTGCCGCCAAGTTTATCAGTTGTGCACCCAGTGTTTTATGTGTCCACCCTTCGGAAGTATCACAACGATCCATTTCATGTGTTAGACTTCAGCACTGTCCAGTTGAACAATGACTTGACCTATAAGGAAGAGGAAATGTTCTACACAAACGCGACCCTTTGATCGCGAATGCAAAGTCCTGAGGAGATAAAGCTCCACGAATGTAAGCCATCCAACGTGAACGCGAGGCCATTTGGGCCTGACCCATCACAAACGCGACAGGCCCATCACGAACGCGATGAAGGCCTGCCCAGTCTTTTTAAAATAAATTTCAACACCGGCAGAACCCATTTTCTTTATGTTTTCAAACTCCTAAAGCCTAGAGGGATTTTCTTTACACAAATTCATCCCCAAAGTGTTGGTATTCAATTCTAAACTTTACTCTTTCAATTGCCTAATGTTTTTCATCACTCTTTAATCAAAAATCAAAAGTTTCTGGTAGAAATTAGGAATTCTGGTAGAGTTAAGGTTTTTTGAATAATTGGAATTTAGACCTCATTTTGGGATCGGATTTTGAAATTAATTATATATTCGGGCTCGTATGTGAGTGAGTGATTGGGTTTTGGTCCAACGGCAAGGGGTCAATTTTTGGATTTTTGGAGAAAATAATAGAAAACATATAATTAAGTATTGGGTATGAATTCTTTAGCATTTATTATGTTATTAAATTAATTTGGTCTAGATACAAGTAACCTGGAGGCAAATTCTAATGGATAAGCGGTGTTTGAGGCTTGAGTTGGCCATGGAAGTTCGAGGTAAGTTTTTGATGTAACTTAGATTGAGGGAATAAGTATTATGTTTTATTTGCTAGGTGCTAGTGTAGTGTATGACGTATAGGTGTGATGACTAGTATCTGTACATTGGTGTCAAGCATGCCCCGTGAGTCTTAATAAGTACTATGAATGTCTAAATTGTTGATTATCCATGTTGAGCAAGATTTATGATTACCTTCTTGGTATTTGGTTATTTTTGAGCATTGACTATAGTTGAGGTTCAATTGTGAAGTTGATTACTGGTACAACTTTGGTTATAGTTGATTCCCTTGCTGGGACGTATTCATTCTTATTGTTGATTCTCTTTCCGGGATGTGTTTATACTTATTGTTGATTCCCTTACCGGGATATTGTTGTTGCTATTTGTTTGGGCGAAGAAAGAGTGATAAAGAACAAAGGGTAATGTTGTGCACTTTCATACTTATGTATATGGTGAGGAAAGAGTGATAAAGCACAAAGGGTAATGCCGTGTATATATATATTGATATTGATATATATGGTGAGGAAGAGTGATAAAGCATAAAGGGTGAGTGATAAAGCACAAAGGGTGATTCCTTGCACATTTTCATTACTTGATTGCATTGGTGAGGATTGAGAGTAAAAGCATGAAGGGTGATGTCGTGCATTTATTGCCTATTTTTTATGATTTCTTGTTGTACTCGGTCCAAATAACTTAATGTGTCTTATTATGATTTTTTATGTTTGTATTTCCCCCATAGCATGTTGCCCCTCCCCCGTTATGGTTGAATTACTTCTATTACTATTATTCTGCTAGATACTGTGTAACTGCAGGTTATTTATTTATTGTGTCCTAGCCTCGTCACTAATTCGCCGAGGTTAGGCTCAACAGTTACAAGCACATTGGGTCGGTTGTGATGATATTACATTTTGCACTCTTTTGTACAAATCCCGGTACTGGAGCATATAGACCTTAGCTAGGTGTTGCTACCTTCAGTCTATCAGGAAACCCGTGGTAGACCTTCAGTCGTCTGCACTTCTTGGCGTCCCCTTCCTATCTAGTTTCTTTCTATTCTTTTCTATTTCAGAGACATACATGTACTTCTTGTTCAGACTTTATTTGTAGTTTTGTTAGATAGTCCGTGAGATTGTGACACCAGTTCTGGGTGGTTTATGTTTATGGATTCGTATTGGTATTAGTTTAATTGTTAAACTTTGTTCTTCTGCATTATCATATGTTAACTTGCACTAGTTAAGAGGTTAAAAATGAAAAGGGCAAATTAATCAAAATAGTTGTTTTGCCTAGCTTTTACTAGTAGGCGCCATCACAACTCCCGAGGGTGGGAAATCTGGGTCGTGACACCACTGTCGACTGAAAAATGCTAAATTTCCAATTTCGCTAATCATGCCTAAATCTACCGCAGACCTATAAAATACATTCTGAACATGCTACTAAGTCCAAAATCACCTAACGAAGCTTTCTAAACCATCAAATTTCACATTTGAGACCTTATACTCATAAGTCAACATCTGATAGTGTCTCATTCCACTCCACGAGCACTCTGAATCCGAACCAACCAACACGATATGGAAAAATACAACTAAACAATAAATAAAGAAGCAGAAATGAAACAAATAGGACAATAACTCATGAAGCAACTGGTCGAGTCGTTACAGGCCGTTGGAACCAAAGGAATTAAAATAACCAAAATTAATTTGTTTTCTTCCTTCCCATAGCTCAGATAGAATTTCATTCTAGATAAGATCTAATGAAAAAATATTAAAGCACATATAATCCAATTATGACAATTTATGCAAAAATGATGTTTTCTTTTCAACTCTGCATTTAATTCAGGCTCCAAACTAAATATGTGAAAGATCATGCGTGTTGTAAGAAAATGTCAAGCAAATACTATTAAAACTCACATTAATGATCACTGCAAATGTGTCATTTTCTTATTAGAAAATATGACCTATGCAAAATTAAGGATAATCATCAATAGAAATATATATACTTGGACTTTCCAAGCTTTTGAGTCTTAGGAATAGCCGAGTATCTCCACATGCACAGGTTACCGAGGCGTCAAGGTTAAAAAAAACCTTCTCAGATTTGAATAAAGTATTGAAACTTTCTCTGAGAGAATGGATATAAGAAGTAATTCTCCTCACAAATGAACTTAATCTCATAACTACATGAAAAGAATGGATGCATGCTTGCTTATCATAATGCTTATACAAATGACATGGTTGAGGCGAGATATAATTTTATGCTATTTAATATCTCTAAGTCAATGATAAAATTAACACCAAATGTAATAGTAGTTTGTATGAACTTTGAAGCATCTTTAATCATGTGCCTTGACCAGCCATTATGCAAAGGTCATTTATTCTTTTTATGGTTGGACTCAGAATTCCTGCAAAATTATTTATTTATTTATTTTACCCAAATCTTTTTGGGTCCTTTATGGTTAATAGCTAGTGTAATTGGAGCATGTATCTCATTAGGTATCCAATTAAATTTTGATCTAATATGACTTTTGTCATAATCATGCAAATACCTTATGTCCAGAATTACCACAATAATGACATGTAATATGAGAAAAAGAGTGTTTACCTATAGATACCTTACTAGTCAACTTAAAACTTCCATTAGTCAACTTGTTTGAAATAGAATGTCTACTAGTGAATTCCTTTTCAATTGACTTATAGCAGTTAAAGTTTAGAGTCGACTTTGATCGGTCAAAGTAATGGCTGGAGGATTTGTGAAAGCTGGTTATTTGTTAGTGAAGCACAAAATTCTCTTCGAAGTAAGTTGTTCTTCACCAGATTTTCTTCAAGCTGAATATCCCAATCTTTATTTTCATTTCTCAACTTGTTATATTATTCAAGTTGGATCTCCCAACTCTTCTTCTCTATCTTTAACTTATTATATTCATTAAGAACTTTCTCAAGGTCATTGAGAACCAATTCAATATTTTCCTGTAATTTATCACATTTATCGCAACACGTAATAGGAGTAGGACATGCCTTGTCAATTTATCCTATTGCCATGAAACATAAGCTCTCCATTCTTTCATGATCGTTTTCTTCTTTAGATTCATCCTCGTTGCTCCATGATTTGTGATTCTTTTTCTTGAGATCACAATACAGAATATCATTAAAGCACACCTCGTTAGTTTCTCCTCTTTCCTTGAGATATATGTTTGTCATTTCTTCTTAATCATCCTTGCTCCAAGTTGAGGATCTATGATTTTTTTTCTTGAGTTTAAGGCATTTTAATTCCATATTTCCAAGTTTACTACATTTATAGCAGCATATGTTCTCTTGTTGTTGAATCTCGTTCTTGTGGTTCTTTTGATGATTCTGGATGGATTGAGATTTTCTATTATGCTTATTTCGACTTTTCTTTTTTCTCATATTGAATATCACGGCCAAGTCTTCATGATCTTCACCATTTTAAGATTCTTCAATAGTGGACTTAGATTTAATTTCCTTAACTTTGTTGGTGTCTTTATTGGATATTTTCCTATCTTTTCCATATAGCTTTATCAGTCTCACATGTGGATATTTTCTTATATTCTTCTTCACTAATCGCACAATAGAGCCTATTGATTTCTCTAGTATTAGTTTGCATAATATCTAACTATTATTTTATGTAGTCAAATATGGATACCCCTTTTACAAGCTTATTTCCATCACTGTTGTTCGGAATAGGCCTTGGTCCATTCTGAATAACTAGGTTGGCTCGATAATTTATGGATTTAACATGAACCTTCATCCTTTCTTTCCAATGGCTATAGTATTGACTATTGAAGCACGATGACATTCTTGTTGAGTATCCCTCTTGAAGTAATCTAGTAACTTGTTGACCTGCCACAGATATTTTTTCACTTGCTGTTAAGAAAAAATAAAGATGTGAGACATGTTATGATACCAATTGAAAGTACAAGAGGGGAAGGGTGAATTGTACGCCTATTAAAAAATTGGTCAACTATATTTAGACTTAGTAGACTGATACGGAGATAGTCTGCACAGAACTTTCAGTCCTTTCAATTTAAACACGTGTAAATTACAACAAAAAATAAAGGAATAGAATATAATATGAGAGCGATAAAGTAAATGACACCAGAAATTTTTATTGTAGTTCAGAACTTATGTGGTATTCTAATTCAGTCCTCTTGGGTTGCAAGAATGTTGTCTTTTAGAGCTCTTTATAAATACAATTGAGTATAGACTTTTTGGTATTCAACGATCACCACCAAATGTTAACAAGGTTGATTTTCACTCGCCCACCAATAACGAACAAGAGTTGGTTTTGACCAGCTCACCAACAACGTATAAGATTAGTTTTCACTCGCTCGCCAATAACGATACTTTGGTTTTTACTCGCTCACAAAAAAATAAAAAATGACATAATCTCTCGGTATTTGTCCCTTTCTTTCTATTTTTATGATACCTGTAAACTTAAGAATACAGTGCTTGACTAGGGTAAAGAAAGAGTAAGAAAATTGTCTGCGAAGCTAATACTGTGAAGTGTCTTTAGATCTTCTTTACATAGTTGTTCCTCTTGCTGCCAGTATAATCTGCTCATACTTGTTGTAGATCTTCCTTGATATGAATTGTCATTTTCCTCATTGTATTGGGAAAAATTATATTTAAGGAAACGTATCAAGACACGTAAACTTATTAAGTGGTCAAAGAATGAGAGTTAGTTAAGAGGCACGAGCTACAACAGGGACGAGCTACGACAGACACGAGCTAATGACAGAAGAAGAGGCACGTGTAGTTAATAACTCAGCACCCGTACCTATTGAAGTCATTTATATTTAAGAGTCCAAAGAAATTAATCTGACAATAAAAAGAGCAGAAATAAGATATTTAATGGACATTAAATATGAAATTATGTAACGTAGCATTCAATGTCTTTAATTACTCATAATAGCCTCATTATGATTTAGGAAAAACGTATATTTTTAGGACACCTATAAAAGGGAGACAACTGATCAGTTGAGGACACGAAATCATTGAAATATATCTTGGTTTACTGTCTTTCTCTTGAAATACTCTTTTGCTACTTAAATTATTTCTTTTAATACATTCTTTTGATTATTAGTAACCCATGTTCTTCTAAATTCTAGCTTTGACTAAAATTCTATTTTTTTGTTAAATAAATTGGTTCCGTTACCAGGAATATGATAATCTATTTTTTCTCGATTAACTTTTCTTGTTGGTCAATTATGTCGAACAACAATGTCAACATTCGAGGAAACCAAGAAAACCAACAAAATCAAGGAGATCCACAAGATATTAACACTTCGATTCCTATTCCACAAAGCTCTCCTTGACAATCTCGTGAAGGAACCCTTGATTGGTCTCAAAAGAATGAACATGCTCAATTTGAGAATGCCGAAACCGTTGATGATGCTTTGCAGAAACTAATTGCTGCTCAGGTCAATAAAGCTGTTGAACTGCTTGTTAACCAGTTACCTATTGCAACCCCTGCACCAACACCAAATAATAAAACTTTGGAATACCCTCGTTCTAGACTTGTCAACTTAGGCAGCGGAAAGACTCCCAATGAATCACAAGAGAGGAACCAGGTAATGTGGTTAATTCTGATTTACAAAACTTAGTACTAAAATTGCAGAGACAACTCAAGGAGCAAAGTGAGCGCATAGAGAAAATACCTGGGGTGCCACCTGTAATTAAAAGAGTAGATATGGATCAATATTTGCAACAACCCTAGAAGCCAAGTGTTGCTCCTCTTCCAATTCAAAAAATTTCAAAATGCCTGACATTCCAAAATATGATGGAATATCAAACCCACGAGACTACGTGACTGCATTTACAACGGGTGTAAAGGCAACGACTTAACTAAACAGGATATTGAATCTGTATTAGTTAAGAAATTTGGTGAAACACTCACTAAAGGAGCGCTCACATGGTACTCTCTTCTACCTAAAAATTCTATAAATTCTTTTGTTGAGCATGTAGATTTTTTCATCAAAGCACACTCAGGAGCTCAAAAGGTGGAAAAAAATTGAAGATATTTTAAAAATTGAGCAAGGAGACTCAGAGTTGCTTAGAAAATTTGTGGGTAGATTTTAGCATGAGAGAATGACATTGCCACGTGTACCTGATAACTGGGCAGCTATAGATTTTGCAAACAACTTGAATGAAAAAAGCTCGGAAGCCACGAGGAGACTCAAAGAAAACCTTCGATAATTCCTAGATACAACGTGGAATAATATTTTCACAGATATAACACGAAGCTGAGAATTGAGGAAGATACTGTTCCATGATTTCAAAAAGAAGAAAAGGTAAGTTCAAGATGTACGGAGACCGAAAAAAGATCCGGTAAAAATAGATACGAACCTTACATGTGACCTACAAAAAGAGACTCACGATCAAAATAGACAACTAGAGGTACTATCACAGATCAATGAATAGAGAGTCAGGCTCGAGATTTAGGAGCAATCGAAACACTCATGAGGCACGAGATGATGATACAAATTTAAAATCAAGATTCGGTGGCTATAACTTCAACATCAGCATCTTCGAGCTCGTGTCTGTATTGAGAAGCATGGCAGATAAGGTTCGATGGCCAAAGGAAATAAGATCAAATCCAAACAAACGCAACCCTGATCATTGGTGCGAGTTTCATAATGACCACGGACATAAAACAACCGACTACAGATTTTTACAAATTGAAGTTGATCATCTATTGAAGCAAGGGTATCTCATGGAGCTGTTCAGCGAGAAAGGCAAGCAAGCTTACATGAAAAATAGGCAAGAACCTCCAAAACCACCATCCCCCTAAAGGACTATAGATGTTATAAGTGGAGGTGAAGATATCAATGGTATATCATACACGGCCGCTAACAAAATTTCAAAAATAACAATTACTCAAGGGAAACGGATGCGGCACACCTTAGAAGAAGACATCTTTACATTCAATGATGGAGATGCAAATGGAGTATTAATACCCCACAACGATGCACTAGTAATATCTTTAATTGTATATGATACTAATGTAAAACGAGTTTTGATTGATCAAGGTAGCTCGGTAAACATTATATTGCTAAGAGTATTGCGTGAAATGCAAGCCGATTACAAAATAATACCAAAGGCCCACACTCTATCTGGATTCGATAATTTCGGCGTAGTCACAAAAAGGGAGGTAACACTCACCACATTCACTGAAGGTGTCATCAAATATACAAAGTTCCAGGTAGTAGATATGGAGATGCCTTACAACATAATTCTAGGGAGGCGATGGATCCACGAAATGGATGTAGTACCTTCAACTTTACATTAAGTTATTAAATTTCCATCGCCATGGGAAATATGTTAAATTCGTGGAGATCAACATGCATTCAGGGCGATCAACTCCATTGCAGATACAAGCACGAGAAATAAAGGTAAATAGCAACCACAGAAGGAAGTTGAGGTCACCACAACACAAACCTCTTTGAGCAAAGGCAAACAGATATAGATTCAAGATCTAATACTATTCAAGAACTAGAAGAAAATGAAAATATCAAAACTACGACCGAAGATTTGGAGCTTGTTTGTTATTTGATCGATGGCCTGATAGGAAAGTTTATGTTGGAGCTAATCTTAGCCAAGGAACAAGAGATAGGTTAGTTGAATTTTTGAAAACTAATGTGAACTGCTTTGCTTGGTCCCACTCTGACATGATAGGGATTCCATCAAAGTTAATGACTCATAAATTGAATGAAGATCCCTCGTACCCTCCAGTCAAACAAAAGAAAAGAAAGCAAGGAACTTTCAAGAATCAAGTGATTCAAGATGAAGTCCAAAAATTGCTGAAAATTGGTTTTATTTGGGAGGTTATGTACCCTAACTAATTAGCTAATACTGTTGTGGTTTCAAAGAAGAATGGTAAGTGGCGAGTTTGTGTGGATTATACTGATCTTAATAAAGCTTTCCCTAAAGACTCTTTTCTACTACCACACATAGATCAATTGATTGATGCGATTACAAGTCAGGAGCTATTAAGCTTTTTAGATACATATTCAGGTTATAATCATATTAAAATGGATCCAGGAGATGAGGAAAAAACTTCATTCATAACAAACAGGGGGACTTACTATTATAAGGTAATGTCCTTTGGTCTAAAGAATGCAAGTGCAACGTATCAAAGGTTAGTTACCAAAATACTTCAAGAACATTTAGGAAAAACTATGGAAGTATATATAGATGATATGCTTGTTAAAACTCAGTATTCAAAGGATCACATATCTCATAAAGCTGATACATTTTCAATTTTGCGCAAATATAATATGAAATTAAACCTCGAGAAATGTGCATTTGGTGTTGCATCATGTAAGTTTTTGGGTTTTCTTGTTTCTAACCGTGGTATTGAAGTAAATCCTGCACGGATTAAGGCCATTGAGGAAATCCTTGATATACTTCCAAACAAGAAAGAAGTTCAAAGGTAAATAGGGAGAATTATAGCTTTGGGGAGATTCATTTCTAAGTCATCAAAGAAATGATTTAAATAAAAATTTTCTCGACCCTTAAAAAGCAGGATCATTTTGAATGGAATGAAGAATGTCAACAGGCACTCACGAACTTGAAAACATACTTGTCAAATCCACCCTTACTGGCAAAACCAAAGGCAGAGGAAAGGTTACTTATTTACCTTGCCATTTCGGAAGTAGCGGTAAGTGTTGTATTGGTCTGGGAGGAGAAACGTAAACAATCCCCCATCTATTATGTTAGTAAATCTTTGGTAGAAACAGAGACGCGGTATCCTTAGATAGAAAAAATAGCACTTGCATTAATCATGGCATCTAGAAAATTAAGACCTTATTTTCAGTGTTTTCCTATTGTTGTAGTAACTGCTTGCCCTTTATGAAATATATTGCATAAACATGAGTTATCAGGTAGATTGGCTAAGTGGGCTATAGAGTTAAGTGAATACGAAATCACCTATCAACTTAGCAATGCTATAATGTCACAAGTTTTGATGATCTTGTCACTTCTCTTAAACTATATCTTCAAGCTACTATTGATGCAGGAACAAACCACTATAAATAGGTATCTCTACGCGTAAGAAGGGCGAGCCTATTTGATTCAAAAGGCGCTACTAAACTACTCTAGTACAGCTAGTGTTAGTAGTACAACAGAATGCCGTTCACCCCGCAAGCCCTTCGTATGCAAGCCCTACTGAAGTACCAAAGGCGAAAGCCGGCAGTTATTGATGGCTCGGAAAGAAAGCTGGCGAAAAAAAGAGAGAGCGTTGAGAGAATCGGTATGGTCAACATGGGATTGGCCCAATAGAAAAATTGCTTATTCATAGGCTATTATGAGTTCAAGACAGGCCGCTATGGTGAAATTGGTAGACACGTAAAAGGGGTATCCGCATAGAAGGATTGCTGGTATACCGGGTAGATGTTTATCTTTTCGACTTCAGCGAAAATGTTCAAAGCACCACCTTCGTCAATTATCTTGATGTCGAAAGGAAAGTGGATGCAGAATTACCCATTGAACAAGATTCCCAAAGGCCCCTAAAGAGAGAGACGAGTGCGCTCAAGCGGCTAAAGCCCGAAGCAGCGGGTACGTCTGTTCGGGTTCATTCATGTCCAATAAACTTCAAACAAAAGGAGCCGGAAGCTTCACTGTGGAGGCTGGCGGTCAAAAGAAAACGTCTTGTGCAAACATTATTTTTTTAGTGATACAGATAGGCTCTTTTCCCCTATTTTCCTATTCTCTGATAAAATTGATTCCGCACAGGGGAATATCTTCTTTAGCCGAGTGGTGTTTCTGGGTTCATCATGTGGTCGAGCGAAGCGCACCTCTGTGAAGCAGCCTAGCATCACTTTAGATAGGAGCAGAATGGATGACTTAAACTGAAAGTAAGTTCTCCGGATCGATATATCGTACGACGTAATGGAGATCTTGATCTAGATTCTCGGCATCTCAGAGCAGAATGGATTCCCTTCTTGTCTCCCTTTCGTTATCTTCCGCTCTCCTTGTATAGGTTGGGAAAGGGCCGGGTGGATTACCTTTGGGAGCTTGAGGCATCTTCGCTCCGTGAACCCGGCTGCTATTGAAGCCCGAATGGAAGCAAGCCGTCAAAGAATTCGGGAACTAGAAGAAAGACTCCAGGGACTACGCCAGGAGCAGCAGGCACTGATCGTGGAGGCAAAGAAGGTTGTGCATCTTTTTTTCTCCCATGCTTTCCGTTGGTCAACAACCAACTAACCCATTTATTACGACAAGTCTTTCTGAATTGGAAGGGCGGGGCATCAAGTACATCTATCTTTACCGATTAACCAATTTCTAAACGCTTGTCGGTAAGTATATCTGTTATGGTATTGCTGTCGTGCCGTTCCAGTAGTGTTTGTTAATTTGTAGTTTTGAGGGGGGCCATCCGGGTCTTCCTTCCATCTTTAAATTAAGGTTCAGACTCAACTACCGATTCCGAAGGAACTGGAGTTACATCTCTTTTCCATTCAAGAGTTCTTATGCGTTTCCACGCCCCTCTCTTTAGCGTCCCACCATTCCTTCTTGTTAACACAGGAAATCTAACTCATTCTAAGAGACGCAGACGATGAGCAAAAGTCTGCTTTAATAAAGTAGCTCGGGGGAACCTTAAGACGCAAGGAGCTATGCCCAAGGGGGAGGGTGTCGAGAGCGAGGATCCATTTGCTTATTCTCGAATGGTTCATGGGGACCCCCAAAAAAGGGGATAGAGAGCGCGGAACGGGCTTTCCAAGAATCTTGAATCTTTAGTGACTCATTCATCTGGAGCAGAAGGAATGGCTTCAACGGGGGTCAGAAAGGCAACCTTTGCCTACTGTGATCAATTCTCACTCGCTTGAATAAGCATGCGCCGCTCATGTTGAGGTTTAGTTGTGTCCTTCGCTTGGTAATCCGAGTATGGTAGCCAGAAGAAAGTGCTCAGGATTGTGGGCCATTCCATCAAATCTTTGAGAAGGGGCCCAATCTCGTATTTGATGGTCGGCGTGGCGATAGGCTTCGTTTCTACGACTGCCTTCCCAGGATGGAATAGTCGCTAATCGGTTGTAAGCTGAGGGATAGAACTCTCCCAATGAAGTAGGTGATACATCCGAACAAGAAGAATATAAGCAGACTAAGACAGTGATTCGGATCTCACACCTTCCACCAGCCTGGTAAGAGGCTGACAGGGAAAAGATGGTGGTTGAAGCATAGAGCACATTTCCTCTTTCAGATAGACTTTTCCCTTATCCCTTAGTCCTATCTCGCAAAAGCAATGGTAGGCCTTTGGAGCTAGTTCAGTTCTTTCATCGAGTACTTTCCTTACTTAACTGCTCACCGGAACTCTTTTTCCTTCACTTACAAAGGGAAGAGGCGAATGAACAATTGACTACGAGAACCGGCTGAAGTATCTTCCAAAGCATGACCAACCCGGAGAGGGAGCTATCACACAAATCAACTGCAGCGGGTACAGCTGCGCGCCCTGAAGAAATCCCAAGTCCTTCTCTCTCTCGAATGTATGCCCGGTTTTCGTCTGATCACTCCCTCCTATGTTGTAAGTGTAAGCAATGTCTGGGCGATAATTAGTCAGTTTCCGCTGATACCTAATCGATAACGAACCTGAATGGCTTTTTTAGGTCCAATTCCATCAATTTTGGTTGAGGCAATTCTTACTTGTTCATCGCCAACTAATCTAGCTCCGAGCCGAGTCAGTGTTGGGGTTGGGTTGGTTGATCGCCCAAAAAATGATTCTTATCCCATCCGTCAGGTTTGTATGTACCCACGCTCCCGAGTCCATCCCTTGAAGTCGTACCCTCCCAGTATGCGTGAGTCTTCCGCGACCGACCCGGGTTTTCACGAGCGTTGGCGGGTTCTGGAGTGCCTGTCAAGGGACTTTGCTTCGAATCAATCCTACGGGAGCTGATTTCATGGCTAATTTTAGTAAAGATATGCAATTAGAAGCAGAAAAAGAGTTACAGGTGTTCAATGGAGCTAATCCGGGAACTTGGACTTTATTCGCTGATGGTTCACTAACATAAAAGGTTTAGGTTTAGGAATTTTTTTGGTACCACCTACGGGTGAAACCATTTGATAAGCCAGTAAATGTAACTCCATGACTAACAATGAAGCAGAGTACGAGGTTGTAATTGCAGGTGTAGAACTAGCATGGGAACTTGGCATAAATCAAAATATAATCAAGAGTGATTCACAACTCGTGGTTAATAAATGCTAGGGACTTATACAGCTAGGGAAATAAGGATGCAGCAGTACCTAGAAAAGGTACGAGAATTGATAAAGCAATTTCAAACTTGGAAAGTTACACAAATACCAAGTGATGAAAATGTTGAAGCAGATTCTTTAGCTAACCTCGCATCAGTGACAGATGTAGTGAGCGATCCAAACGCCTCAGTTATACATTTATTTCATTTAGTTATTGACCATGATAAGAATAAGGTAAATTTTAACAATTTAACTTCGGATTGGAGGAATGAAATTGTTGCTTTTTTGCAGTATGGTACCGTGCCTGAAGATAAGAAGAAAGCTCATGCGCTTCGAAAAAGGGGTGCCCGTTATTGCTTAAAGCAAGGAAATTTATATCGCAAAATGTTTGGAGGACCTTTAGCAAGATGCCTCAGACCTTCTAAAATGGATTATGTAATGAGAGAGATTCATGAGGGGCATTGTGAGAATCACATAGGAGGAAGGTCATTATTAAGAACCCTTATTAGAGCAGGCTATTACTAGCCTAAAATGGAAGAAGAAGCAGAAAGTTTTGTGGCTAAATACGATAAATGCCAAAAGTACAGCAACAATATGCATAGACCTGCGGAATTATTACATCCAGCAATCGCACCATGGCCATTTATGAAATGGGGAATGGGTATCATTGGTCCATTACTACAAGCAAAAGGACAGGTAAAAGTTTTGCTCATATTTACTAATTACTTTACCAAATGGGTATAAGTGGGTGCATTTAAACAGGTACGAGAAAAAGAAGTCAAGTATTTCATTTGGAGGAATATCATATGCCGATTCTATGTACCAAAGGAGATTGTGCGTGATAATGACCCTCAAATTATAAGAGCTCAAATCACTGAATTTTTTCAAAGTTGGCAAATTAAGAGGATTATGTCAACCCTTATCATCTAGCGGGTAATGGGCAAGCAGAATCGACGAACAAGGTTATTATTAACAATCTAAAGAAGCTATTAGAGGAATCAAAAGGTAGCTAGCAAGAGGTATTATCTAGAGTTTTATGGGCATATCCTACAACTACAAAAACAAGCACGTGAGAAATATCGTTTTTATTAGTTTATGGAGATGGGGATCTGATTCCAGTTGAGATAGGAGAGCCAAGTACACGGTTCACACAGGTAACAGAGGAATCTAATGACAAAGAAATACGGGTAAACCTTGACTTACTCGAAGGGAGGAGAGAAGTTGCATTAATAAGAATGGCAGCATAGAAACAAGTAATAGAGCAATATTACAAACGAAAAGCATGCCTCAGATTCTTTAAAGTTGGGGACTTCGTGCTTAAAAAGGTTTTTCAATCTTCAAAGGCAGCTAACACGAGTAAATTAATTCCAATGTGGGAAGGACCCTATATAGTTCGGAATATAGCAGGAAATGGAGCATATGAACTGGAGACAATGGATGGCAAGATACTTCCTTCACATTGGCATGATGTTCATTTGAAGAGATATTATTTCTAAGGAATACTCACGGTCAGGTTTACTAAAAATTTTAGATAATAGGCAAAAAGCTTACCCGTACTAAATGATGAGTCACGACCTGTAAGGTACACGGAATAACCTAAAATTTCTGGCCTAGGGTTACAATTATTCTGATACAAATTCAAATGGGTTAAGTAGTCTTCATCTATAATTGCACCTCCGAGTCTCGTATGTTTTTCCTTTTCAGGAAAAGGACCAAATGAGAGAAACAATCAAGTGCTCGAGGCTTCATACTTCAACACTCAAACACTTGGGGGACTACATAATATACACAAATATGCATAAAGGAGGCAAAGAAGATTGAATAAATCAAGCCTGAAAAAGTCAAGTGCGGAGTAAAAATCACATGAAGTCACGAGCCACTGTTAAATAAAACCTGACTATAGTTAGCGTAAAAGCTCTGTAATAAAGCAGGTTATAAAGTAAAACCTTGAGTTTATTGTTCAAAAACGGGTAATAAAGAAAAACCTTATGTTTATTATTTTTTCATAAAAATCTATTACAAAAAAATAGTTACAAGAAAGTTATAGATGTACTTCAAATACATGTAAAGTATTATTTAAAACTTGTTAAGTATTAAACATGTGTTTTCCTATTTCTTTTATCGTATGATAACACCATTATGCCTCTTTTATAAAATGCATGTTTAAGTTAATAAGTCATTAGATTTAACAGAAGCATTTTTATAGGATAAAAATACAAAATTATTCTGTAAGTCCTTAAGAAGAAAAAGGCAAGAGTAAACATAAAAAAAACTTAAGACTAAAATACGAACTTAGTCATAAAGCTACGAAATTATTTATACAGATTGCCCCATAAAATACTGGGGGACTTGCGTTCCAAAATCAACCCTCAAATGAAGCCACGGGTTCTTTACATTACTTTCTGGAGTAAAAAAGGGATTCAAGATAATGAAAATTTTTCACTAAGAAGTTGAGGGAACTGAAGAAGATGTATCAATGGCAACAGACTCAACTTGGACAGCAGCACCAACTGTTGCAGGTTGATCTTGACCCATAGTAATAGGTTTAACTTGGCTAAGAGCAACATCAGGTACGGTTTCAATTTGGCTCGCAGCAATAGGTTCGATTGGGCTCGAAGAAGATGTGATACCCGTATGAGTTTCAACCACGGGAGTTTCAATCACGGGAGAAGGAAAGTCCTAATATTGCTGAGTTGGTTCAATGGTTTCATTAACTTTAGCTAATTCAGACTCCAGGTCGAAGTTTCCTTGACCAGCTTCAATCAGGGTATGACGACGCGAATTGAAAAAAGCCCAACTTATCTCGACATCAAATTATTTTTCAAGGATCTCATAATCCTTTTCCAAGGAGGTAACTTCATTCTTAAGCTCTTCATTTTCGGCCAAGGCAGAATTATATGAAGCTTGAACAGAAGCCTGAGAGCTCTCTAAATCGCGTACCTTATCAGTAGAGATTCGAATGTCTTCTTGTGCTTGAGTTAAGTTTTGTACGAACTCCTCAGTATAAACTTCTTTCTAACTCAACAAAGCCTTCAACGCCTTGTTCTCTTCACTAGCCTTAGATAATTATTCGGAAAAGGAGGATTCAATACGTTCTTTTTCTTTTTCTGCTTGGCTCAAGGAAGCCTTGATAACTGCTAGCTCCGAAGTTACTGCTTGTACCTGCTACTCTAAGGTATCTTCGCTCTCTTGCAAATCCTCTATGTCAATTTGAGCGCTGTCGAATTGTTCTTTCCAATTAATTGCTTCCAATTGTGAATCACGTGCAACATCTGAATCACGTGCTACCTTCTCCAAGAGGGAGATTCTGTTCATTAGCTCTGTGCCGATAAGATTGGGCTAAAAAAAGGGAAGGGAAATAAGAATCCCAAAGATAGAAATTTTGACAAAGTAAAGAAGAAAAAAAAGAAAAATACCTTCAAAGTGTCATGCACTATGTCATTCATCAGAGTCAGGCAGCTATGGCTCTCTAGTTTTGCTTTCTCAATCGGGCCTATTAAAGGCTCAAGCCAAACGTCTGCTTGACCCGACTTCCTCAAAGATTGTTGTCTGCAAGAACTTCAATAGTAACGCTCCTTATTGCAGCACTTCTACTATAAGAACCCACATCTATATGGTGAACGATAGGTGGGGTAATTGACAAAGGAGAAGCGGAGGAAGGAGTAAAAATAGTAGAGGGAGGAACAAAAACATTTGGAGAAGGTAAGGAAAGAATCGCAGGTGCGAGAGTTCAAAAGAAAGACAAGGGGAGTTCATCTAAAATTGGTCCTAAATCTCCACTATCAAAACCACTGATAATAAGTTGGTTAATGGACTCATGAGTATCACGAGGAGTGACGTCTTCATCATGAATAATGATTGGTGCATCAACAGGAAGACGAGGTGAGACCTCAGCTTCGTCATAAGAGACGATACGCCTTTTTGCTTGTGGTATCATCACCAGGGAGCCTCCTCCATCTTCTTCTTTTTCAAAAGCTTTCCTTTTTGCAGAAGAAGAGCCCAAGATTGTTTCACAGGCTGTGGAGGTCTGAGTACCCTAAGAGTCACGAGAAGCTGCAACTTCGTCAGCAGTAACTCCTCGAATAGCAAATCCTGATAAAAAAAGGATGAAAGTTAGAACAATAATATAAAATCTTTATATGCGTGAAAGGTAAAATAAAAACTCTCACCATGAATCTTTGCTTTCCAACCGTAACGGTTGGAAAGGTTTTTCCAGGACCTACCTTCCATTGGGGTGGTCTCAACCACGAAATTTGGGTACATCCTCTACAACTCCCATGGTTGCTAAAAAGAAGCAATATTAGAGAAATTAATAAACTTGGAGGAAAAAGGCACGAGGAGGATATAAAACTTACGTGCAAAATTCTATTTCTTAGTGAAGGGAACGTTATCTTCACCCACTAAGCCAGTAGTGGGGGCAGTAACAAATCGAGCATACCAGGCAAGATCCTTATCAACTTTGGGACTCACTAAAATCCTCTTGCTCCTGGTCGCTAGGGTAAAAATGCCATTGCGAAAAATCCTAGGGGAGTAAAGGTGAATTAGGTGAGGGAAAGTAAAGCTAACATCTTCCATATTGGCAAGATGCCTCAAACAGGCAACCTCCCTCCATACAATTGGACCCTGACCCAAGCAGACATTGAAAAAATGGCAAATATTTAGAATGACCGGGTCGATGGCTGGTTTGAACCCTAAAGTGAAAGGGTATGTATAAACAAACGAGAACCAAATCATGTAAGAAGTGATCCTATGATTTGTATTGGGAATAATAATGGGAAAATCATTGCTCCGGTAATAGACTTTACGAACTATGGGAGCTAAAATTTCTATAATTTGAGTTGGGAAGGTATCGACATGATCTAAAGTAGCGACTTGGTTTTTAAGAGATTCCCTATCATGGTAAAAGATAGCTTTGTTGGAACTATTCTCTTCAACCAAAGGGCTCACGTAAGGGATCAGAAGGTTCTTTGCTTCTACACAAAGACCTTTGAGAAATGGAACCTCTAGTTCTAGAAGAGGGACCAAAACTAGGAGAAGGGGTAAAAGTGCTACCACTGCGAGCGGACACTAAGCTACAGAGTTTACCACCTCTTTATGCCTAATTGGGGCATTGGGAAAGTGATCTTTTGGAGTTCTCCTGGGGTTAGGGTTTGGTGAAGTCATGGCGAAGAAGATTGAAGTGAGGAAGAAGTGAATAGAGATTTGAAGAATTGAAGTGTTCAATAAGTTTTATGTGGTTGAAGACAAAGAAATAAGTTATATTTATATTGATGGGCAACCGAATAAAGGAAAAAGTACGATGATGGAAGAACCATAATAATGATAACTAACACTTCGAGAATAGTGGAGCCGTAGGAAAAGCCTTGAAAAGGGCTGCAAAACTACAGAACCAATGAAACAATGACACGTGTACGGAGCATTAAATGGAAGCGACAATTGAAGCATCAGTTTTTGTCATAGCATTTATGGTGACAAAATTCTCTTTTAAAGAAATACACTTCCCAAGTATTCAACTGATGAATAAATGGAAAGTTGGGGGAACTGTCTGTATTGGAAAAATATATATTTAAGAAAATGTGTCAAGACACGTAGATTGATTAAGTGGTCAAAGAATGATAGCTAGTTAAGAGGTACGAACTACAACAGGGACGAGCTACAACATGCACGAGCTAATGACAGAAGAAGAGGCACGGGTAGTTAATAACTCAGCACACGTACCTATTGAAGTCATTTATATTTAAGAGTCCAAAGGAATTAATCTGACAATAAAAAGAGCGCAGATATGATATTTAATGGATATTAAATATGGAATATGTTAAAAAATTTATATTAAATGTAATGATTATGTAACGTAGCATTTTATGTCTTTAATTACTCATAATAGCTTCATTATAATTTTGGCAAAACGTATATCTTTTGGACACCTATAAAAGGGGGACAAATGATCAGTTAAGGACACGAAATCATTGGAATATATCTTGGTTTACTCGTCTTTCTCTTGAAATACTTTTTCGCTAATTAAATTATTTCTTTTTATATATTTTCTGGTTATCAATAACTTGTATTCTTCTAAATTCTAGCTTTGACTAAAATCTCTTTTTTTTGGATTAAACGCTCATAGTTGAAGTGCTTGGTTCCTTTTTGAGATTAGATTGTTGAATGAAATTCCTTTTGTAGCAGAAGCATCATTAATTCCTTTTCTATAAGTTGATTGCTTCAAAGTGTACTTGAATTGCAAATCTCCTCTATATTAGATGGAATGACTTTGGCGATGCGTACCATGTTTGGAGTTGGCTTCCTTATCTCATTAGGAGAGAATCTTGATTTAAGGAATGATTCATTAATAATTGATCTCTTTGCTTTTATAACTCAACGCTGACATCTCCTTTATTCATGCCTATGTGGGAACTTGCAGAATATTCTTCTTAGAGTATTAGCTATCTTCTTTCCTTTTGTGCAAGATCACCTATTGGATGTACCTTCTCGTATTTTGCTTTCTTCCCTTGCAGGATCTTTATGTTATTTTCCCAGTGTCTTGATTCACCCGTTGATCTTATCCTTCTTCCTCTTGATTTGGCCTCTTTCCAAAATTTTGTGCTAATCACTTTTAGACCGTGAGCTTGTTTGAGATTTCTTTGCAAATAACTTTTTCTTGTGCACTATATGAATTTGGTATTCCCTTAATTTAAGAAAAAATTTCTTTCCTTCAAAGAGTAAGTAGTGGAAGGTTTTCCAAGTCTTCTTTGGCCTTGCTATTGATTTCCTCCATAGTCTATATATGATGATGTCTTGTATCACTAGACATATTCGCCATCCTTTGGATATATACAATATTCCTTGATCAACGTAGCACATTTCCTTATTAAAATATTCCATGTTATCTCCTTCAATCTTCTAATTTCTTTCCTTTTGTTATTCTTATACCAATCTTGTCTATAATTCTTTCCATATCTTCTTTGATACATTTTGAAAATTTCTTCAAGCAAGGTAAATCATCCCAATAAATCTCAATAATATCCTCTATAAAAGTAAGTGTGCATTATAGATATTTCGTTCCTCGGCTTTCTAGTAAATCAACCATCATTCTTTCATCTGCTTTCCACAATAAATTTGTACCAATAAAATAAATTTATCACAAATAAATATTCTTTGATTAAACCCTTATGTGGTTTGGTATCATCAAAATTAGTCTACAAGACCTTGGGGCTAATACCATCTGTAATAACAAAAGAAGGTTGCTTGATAATAAGTAGCTTCTCTAGAAAGACGGTGAGTGTCACGATCCAAAACCCTAACCTTTCGTGATGATACTAGGCAAGCTGATATTTTCAAAACATTTCCAATAGTTACAGAAAAATAAATCAAAATAATTTTAAATAACAAAAATTTTCATAAAGGGGTAAAAACCCAAAACATACATGCGTAAAATTCCCAAATCAGGGTATCACCAAGCACAATAGCATCTATACATTGCCAATCTAGATTAGAAGTGTCAATGAAAGTCTGAACCTAAATACAATAAAAGAAAAGATAAGGAAGCTAAACAAGGACTACCAACGACAGAAAGCTACCTCGCAGTCTCCAAAGATCAATTGTGCACGATATCAACACCCACCGTATCCATAAACATCGGGATCTGCAAACGAAGTGTAAGGTGTAGCATGAGTACAACCAACTCAGTAAGTAACAAGATTAAATAAAGAATTGAAGATAATGATGAACTACTTAGTTATACTTCATTTTCAATAGTCTCAACAAAAGAAAGTAGGCATATTTTAAAATCTAGCAAATTAAGTCAAATCAGTTTATACAAGCCGAGTTCAAGTAAAAATCGTATATAATATCTCTCAGGAATTCAAATGGTGATATATGGTAGCTACGTGCAACAACAATGAAAGAAAATACAGCTATTAGGGCAACAGTCACTCAGACTTTCTCAATAGCTCATCACCCCGCACTCAGTCCTCAACACTCGCACTCATAGGTACCTACCTCACTGGTGTTGTAAAGATTCTGGAGGGACTCCTACAGCCCAAGTGCTATATGTACACGGATAACTCACGTGTTACGCGGATGACTCACGTACGATAGTATCATATCAGGATCCGCACGGATAATTCACTTGCTATGATATCAATATATCACAATCATGCCCTCAACCTCACTCAGTCATCAACCTTTCTAGTTTCAGGGGCTCTCAATAATCACAGAAATCATCCCAAAAAAGAAATGATACAATGTATCAATAAAGAGTAACAAAGACTGAAGTAAGATATGCAAGTAAGACTAGACTAAGTACAAGTAGAAATTAACAAATAATTCAACAGGTATCACGGACTTTGTGGGTCCCTACAGTACCAACACATAGCCTAAACATGATTTCTAACATGATTTACAGTCAAATTTCTATAACACATGGAGGGCATATATGGAATAACAAGTTATTCAACTTTAAGTTCCACGGAATGGACCAAGTCACAATTCCCGCGGTGAACGCTTATACGCCTGTCGCCTAGCATGTGTGAAACCTCCAAAGAAATCACATAACACATAATTCGAGGTTTCATACCCTCAAAACTAGATTTAGAATCGTTACTTACATTAATCCGAGCTAAAACTCTAATATAATACGCCTTTGCTTCGCAAATCAGCCTCCAAATGTCCAGAATCTAGCCACAAGCAGTACAATACAATCAATACGGGCTAAAGGAATTAATTCCATAAGAAAAAATATAAAATTATGAATCAAACTCCGAAATCGGCTTCAAGCCGGCCCATGGGCTCACATCTCGAAATCCGAAAAAAAAGTCAAAAAAACCCAAATCCCATTCAATCATGAGTCTAGTCATACCAAATTTATCAAAATCTGACATCAAATCGACACTCAATCCCTAAAATCAACTCTCCAAATCCCAAGCCTCAAATTCCCAAATTACACCTCAAAAACACACCAACTAGGTGGGAAAATTAATAGGGAAGCATAATTATTGCAGAAATTTAACCACAAGTGGCTTACCTCAAGAATCCCTTCAAAATACCTCTAAAGATTTCCCAATTTCTAGTCCAAAATGTTAAAATGAAGCCAAAATTCGCGAGCCCTAACATTTATATGTTCTGTCCAGCTAAGCCGCACATAGGTCCCAAAATCCTCTCCTGTGGTCCCGTTTTTGCAGTAGAAACTCTGCTTTGGTGAAAGTCACTTAACCCAGCTGCATACGCTTCTGCAGCACCTGATCCACATCTGCGGCCTCGTAGGTGAGGAAGAATATTCGCACATACGCCCCCAGCTCCTCTCTTTCTTGCCCTCTTCTACGACTTACTACTCGTTTTGTGGTCTCGCACTTGAGATGTTCACTCCGCAAGTGCGATTACACCAGCATTGGAAGTTCTTCAGCAACTTTACAATGTCAAACTTGATCCATTAATCACACGAAATCAACGCGGAAGCCCTAGGGACCTCAATCAAACAAACCAACACTTCTTAAAACATCATACGAACTTAGTCGAATCCTCAAACCACCTCAAACAATATCAAAAACATGAATCGTACATAGATTAAGCCTAATGAACTTTGAAATTTTCAAATTGTACAAATATCGTCGAAACCTATCAAATTACGTCTCATTGATCTCAAATTTTGCACATAAGTCAAAAATGACACCACGGACCTACTCCAACTTCCGAAATCTCAATTTGATCTTATATCAAAAATTCCACTCCCAGTCAAACTTCTCAAAATTTTAACTTTCGCCACTTCAAGCCTAATTCCACTACGCACCTCCAAATCACAATATAGATATGCTCCTAAGTCCAGAATCACCTGATGGAGCAAACGTAATAGTCAAAATTCAAATCTGAGGTCATTTACATATAAGTCAACATGCATCTGTCGCGCCCCCTTTTTCCTCCGCGGAAATCGGGTTTATGATATTTGGAGGGACAACTCGTTCCTTTTGGGAGCTGGGTTTTGCATTTGAAGAGTCACCACCTAATGATTAGGGTGCATTAAGACACCAAAATAGTTTGATTTGAACAACCAGAGATAGGTTAAAGGCTTGAAATTATTCTAAGGGAAAGGTGTGTTAGGCACCCCTCAGAATCCACTAGTGTAGTTCCCGGCCCGACAATCATTGTGAATTTGGAAACAATTAACATGTAAGCAAATAAGGCTCAAATAAGAGGGGATTTCAACACATAAAGGTTTGAGAGTAAACAAGGTTGGAAAGAACAATTAGAAAAGCTGATTTTTTTTTAAAAAAAAAATAAAGAGTTACACGAAAAAAAGACTAAAGAATAAAGAAAGGGGGTCCTAGGTTTATTAAAAATATGGATCACCCCACACAATTTCCCATAATCACTCATCAATTAGGGGCTACACATGACATTATCGCGTGTTCATCATATCGATATTTACCCTTCCCACCCCGTTAAGGTATTTAAAGCGCGGATTGGTCTCGATTACGTATTGCATACCATTACCCGTCCCACTCCTATCAGTTCTGGGGGCACTTAGGAGTACTAATCCTAAAAGGGACGGATATTAGGCTCGTTTGAGGTTGCAAAAGGTAAAACTCTAAGGCGTCAGACAAAAAAACATATTGCATATTATGGGGAAAAGCATATAGACAATCAGAGGCTCGGGTATACCTCCTCGAACAGAAAAAGCATATAATTAGAATGACTTTCACATAGCTTTTTAGGTCTGATCAAAATTAAAGACGAGTGAGTTCAAATGTTGAAGCAGACTAGTTTATTACATAATTCAAATAAGAAGCCCAAATCAGGCTTGCCAGCTGGTTGTAATAGTTAACAGAAGCAGATTCAATTTTTAATTATTACTCTAATGCTTGCCTAAGTGTTCAGACGAGATCCTATAGACATGATATCTACTGAATTTAGAAGGTGATAAGACGGTAAAACTTGAGATGAATTATTTGGGATCTTGTAGGTATGTTTGCTAAAATTTTGTTAAGTAAAGGACTTAGATCATCAAAAGTGATGCAGAATTAACCGATTGATTACAGGTTCTGCAGGTGATAGCATATATTTTTACTGATTTTATCTCTAGCATTGAGTGAAGCGAATCAGATTTATTTAGAAACTCTTATAGGCATATTTTCTACACGTTGTTGATTTTAGGCACTTATAAACGCGGTATCTGAATACAGGAACTTGTTTTTATAACCTCATAAACATGATTTCTAGATGCAGGACTTGCTTTTAAACCTATAGGTATAGTGTCTAATGCAGTTTGAATTAAACCTCCTATAAGCATGGTTTCTAGGTGAAGTTTGGGATATGCAAAATTAACAGTCCTATAGGAATGGTTTCTATACGTATTTGAATATGCAGAATTAGAACATTCCTATAGGCATAATTTTTATATGTAGTTGAATATGCAAAATTAGAACAGTTCTATAGGCAGGATTTCTACCCTTTGCATGCATAGTTACTCCAACCCTTTTCACTAGCCAGCCCTAAATGTTTATTACAACTTATTACAAACCAAAAATAAATTACACAAGAAAAGTACAAAGAAAGTACAACTATAGGAAGCTTGATTTTGACTTCCTATCTGAATTATGAGATAGACCAACTCAAAGACCATCGATCCAAAGCCTTCTCCAATTTGAGTGTGTCAGAGTTTCCTAAGAGCCTCAATGGGACTTCGGGCAGTGCTCACACCCAAATTGTGTCACCGGAATAGGGGAAAGTACAGTGTGAAAGGGTCAGACCTCAAGTGTCTAAGTTCAGAGAAAGCTCAATGGGTCTCAAGGCAAGGCTCACAAGAGAGGGGAAGAACTTAAGTCTAAGAGAGAGTGCAAGCGCAGAAACAGAACTTTAAGAACTAAGGCAGTAGAGAAGAGAGAAAGAGTTGTTGTGAAGTAGCCATAAACAAGTCATACAAAGGGGTTCAAGGGTTGGGGAAATCTCCAAAGAGCCTATGCACTTAGGCATTAGATCATCTTTGTCCATGCACAGCAATAGAAGATGCTGGCATGCCTAGAAACCTCCCAGAACACACAATGCTAGAGAAACATAGAGGTTAGGATCCCAGGGGATCAAGTTTGAGTCATAGGCAGTAATATTTAATATTTTCATGCCTCAAGCAAACCATAAGCATTAAACACATTGGGGTAGGGGTTTAGGATGTATAGTAAATACAGACAGTAGGCAGACAAAAAAAAAAGAAAAAGCATTATGTAAACACATTGTTGTGATACTGGAATCTTAATCAGAATATACCAGTTCAAAGAAGCAAAATACAATAAAAGTAGGTAACAGGACTTTGAAGGTAGGCCAAAGTACAAGTATCAAGAAGGAATATGTTTTGAGTGTGAGTGTGAGTTCAAAAACTAAGAGTATTCATGTGTAAGCGATTTTAGAACTCAGAGTGTTCGTGTGTGTTAATGAAAAAGCCAGGGCATTTATAGTTTTGAAAATAGGTAGAAAATAAGGCAAGAAAATCATTATTGAACTATGCATCAATTAAAATCAAATCAGTACCAAAGACTTCCTTTAATTAAGGAGTTAAATGCAAGTACTAAATAAGGAAAGAAATCGCATAGGGCTGAATATGACCAATAAGGAAACATAGTACAAGTACAGAATAGGTAATAGAGACTAGGTTCATCAGATTCTAATCAAGGAAAGGTCGGCAATAATCAAATACCAATGTAACCAAGGTAAGGGAATTAATCAAATTGAGTAGAAAAGATAGGGATCGAAAGTTCAAAGGGAAGTGTTCGAATTGGTCCAAGAAATAGGGATATCAGTAAAACAAGGAAAGACTCAAACAAAATTACACAATGAGGCTTGAAATCAGTCCACAATTGTAGGTCACTTAATAGGAAAATTCAGTATATAAAGAGTGCATAAACATTAGGCATGCAAGGGTGAATCAATGACAAAGATAAGTGTCATGCAATCACAAAATCAGTAAGTAATGGTGATCGCGTAGGTCAAATCCTTGTAACTCAGTAATAGAGAAGAGAGAGTATCAAATAGCATGCAAAGAGGTCAAGCGAAAAGACCTTGTAGTAGAGTTTAATAGGAAGTCAAAATCACATAAAGAAGCAAAAGATTTCGAAATTCAGTTGAGCAACAAATGAAGCAACTTTAGAAACTCGAATAGGTCAAAAGCAAATTAGGGTTTTGAAACCAGTCGAATTCAGAGTATGACGAACACGTAAAACACACAGAAAATAATCTCAGAACTCGAATGAACCCCCAACTTTTAGGGTTGTCACCATCAATCAAGTATAGAGATGACAACAAGTAATACTAACAAAATAAATTCAAAAAATCTCAAAAAGGAACTAAGACCTTTAATATGCACACTTCAGTTAGATGAACAACATCAAGAAACACAGTAGAACACGTTAAAAATTGAAAAAGCTTTGACATAATTTAACAAACCCTAAATCAGAAAAGATAAAGGTTCTGAAGGTAAAGTTTTGAAAGAAAAATTGAGAAAACGTTTAGGAGATTAGAGTAAACACAAATTTTAAACGGATCTAAAATAATATGAAGGACCTCGAAGGTTAGGATTTTAGAACAACCCCCATATGGTGGGAAAGACTTGGAAATCATCGATCTAAGTAGGAGAAGCCAAGATTAGGCTTCAACGGCCATGGTTGGCCGGAGCAAGGTCGAAGATGACCGGAAACAACCCTAGACCACGAAAGCATCCGAGGTCTGGACCAAGCTCCTTCAAGGTCTGTCCTTGAAACCACAAAATTCAAATGCATGGAGGCCAAGGGAGGTAGATACATGCTTTCTATGTCTTTGGAAGCCATGGATTTGGGAGCTCTTTAAGTGGTGATTGAAGGCGGCGACTTGGGTTTGAGAGAGAGCTTGAGAGAGAATTGGGAGAGGGGGGATTCAAAGGTGGCTACATGTGAGAAATAACTAGGTTTAGGGGTGATTGGGAATTAAAAAGGAAAGGTTTAATGGTGGTCGTTGATCATTTTGATTAACGGCATGGATTGAATGGGTAGGTAAGGGGATCCGGGCGTGTTGTTTAATTGGGTCGTGGGTCGGGTAGCTTAGGATTTGGTCGGGGTAATTAGGTTAAAAAATTGGGGTTCAAATCAGGCTAAAATTAAAATAAACGGGGCTAACATTTAAATAGCCATTTTTTTGGTTTATTTTATAAAAAATAGTAAAATAATTTCTGGAAATAAATGGTATTGAAATAATTAATATTACGTAATTATCAATTAAAAAATACTGGAAGTAATTTTAAAAATATAAACACGATTAAATCTTAAAATAGGCTAATACTACAATTATCTATAATTTAGCTTTTAAAATACTATATAAATTTGTAAAAATATGCAACAAAAAAATATGTTGGCTATATTTTGGTATGAATATGAGAATTCAATAAATGAATTACCAAAATAATAATTTGGAAAATAATTATTCGATTTTTCTGGATAAAATCGGGCAATAAATTGATTTATAAATATTTAAAAATTAAGAAAAATAATAAAATGTTTGGACATACTTATATATGCATACATATGCTATTTTAAAAGTATTTTTCATCTCAAAAATATATAGGGAAAAATTGGGTATCAACAGCATCCGATTAATCCAACTTAAGCTTTCAATTATGAGATTAAGTGTCTCAATTCATTCTGAAATCCTTCCGAACACGAACCAACTAATCCGGTAACTCAAATAATAACTGCAAAGCACATAAGGAGCAGAAAAATAGTGGAACGGAACTACAACTTTCGAAACAACCGATCAGGTCGTTACAGTGAGGCGAGAGAAGGAGACACCATTCTATAAAGAGTGTCATTAGATAATGTTTAACCAAAAAGTATTAAACATATAATAAAAATGGAGTAGAAAAATAAAACCTTGTATCTTTACAATCCTAAATTACAATTACGTACAAATTGGATTGTGATAATAAATCAGCGTCACTTACAGAAAATCTTGCCTAATCCACTGACAGGGCCTAGTGGATGGCATTCTCTAAAGGGCAAAATACAAAACTATATAAATTAATTGTATTCCCTAGCCAAAAATTATATATATGTTTTTATATATAATACATATATGTATTAAAAAATTATACATATTATCAGCCATTATTTTTAGAAACAGCTAAAATATACATTTCTCTTGTCTAAATGTCCATATATTCGTAATGATGCTCTTCCGGAACGCAAGTGAATCTTGCTAGTAAACTCTCTTTTGTATGTGTCAAGATTTAAGAATGTACTTATGCCCATTTGCACCTTCAGTCGAAGGTCTATCAAAAATAATTTTTTTTGTCTTTTCAAGATAAAAATAAAGTTGCACGCATTCTACTCTTTCATGTTCATTTGTAAAATTATACTGGGTGGTATATTGTATTCATGCCCATTTGCCATTTCGATTGCAACTTATTTTTTCTTTTCTTTTTTTTCTTTTTCCTTCTTTTAAGATATGTTATGGTTTTGATTTCTGGAAATTATAAGATTGTGTTTCCTAGTGTTTATGAGACACGAAAATGTAAGATATATTGATCGCATTAAAATTGTTGGAAGATATTTGACTATTTGAATTGTGAATACGAGACAGTTTTCATTAAAAAAAATAGAATAAAGAGCTCCGACATTGCTAATAACATTGTGAATGAAATAATTAAGAAACACAAAAAATGGATACAAATGGAGGGCGTTATTATTCACATACTAAATGCGGTTCGACCGGAAAATCTTTTTGACACGCACTAAAAAGATACGGTGACATGGAAATTCTTTTGTTAGTTCATAAAATGTTTTGTTAAAATTGTTAGGTTTTGTGAATAGGTGTGAATAGAAAAAAACGCCGTTTGAGTTGCACCTCTTTATTTCATTTTTTTATTGTTTATAAATTTAGAGGTTTAGCCTCATTTTTCATATATGGAAAATCTGAAAACTTCTCCTCTCTTGTATACCTTGTTGCATTATTTTTCCAAATAAACATAAGTGTCAAGTGTGATTTGCTTTATAGTTGAGTTCGCTAAAGTTTTGTGATTTGTAGTATCGCTATCACATAATAGTTATTCCGTTCTATTTTTGGAGGAATTAATCCATAACCTTGGGCAACAGTGAGAGGATTAAATTCCTTAAGGACGCACGAGTAACTTTTGGGCTCGGAATTATTTTATATATTTTTTATTGAACTAACGTTTTTCCTTCTCTTATTATTTGATTTTAAATACATATTATTAACAATCTTAAGGTATTTAAATTATATTTATGATTTACAGAGAAAAGAACCGGATCGACTGTGATGATTGAACAAGCAATATTGTTGAAGTTGTCTTTGTTTAATCAAATAACAGGAATTTTAGTCAAAGCTTGTTTTGTAGAAGAACTCGGGTTACTGATAATCAAACAGAAATAGAAATAATTGAAGTGACTAATAGCATAATAAAAGCAAAGTAATTTCGAATATTCCAATAGTATTCCGTGTGCTTACAAATGTTCGTTCCTCACCTTTTATAGCCATTTTTATGTAATACGTTTCTCTCCTTTCATAATAAATTTATTATGGACAATTAATAACATTTAATGTAACATTATAATTGATAATCATAACTATTTGAATACAGATTCTATAATATTTTTCATAATTAATGCCTATTAATTATCAATAATACGTCTACACTCTTTTGCTATTTAGTTTCATTCTTCTGATACTTTTTTGATTTATCAAGAGGTTCGAGCATCCGTTCCTTCTAATTTTCTTGGATCTTTGCCCTTGCCTGTTAAAGTTCGTGTCTCTTCAACTATTCTTCACCAGCTGCTATTTCTTTACTTATCCACGTGTCATGACATGTCAGCACATAATTAATTCGGTATATTATCTAGATTTTTCCAATAGAGATAGTCCCCTTGCTTGTCATTTTTCATCAGTAGAATATTTGGGAAGTGAATCTCATTAAAGCGGGAATTTTTGCCGCCATTATACCTTTTCTGGAACTGACGTTTCATATATCACTTCCATTTAATGCTCATGACACTTGGAATTTTTCGATTGGATTTGCAATTCTTCAGCGCCTTTTAGGGACCTTTTATGTCGTCATCAATTACGAAGTGACAGTTTCCATCATGACGTTTTCATTATTGCACATTTTCCTTTGACGGTTACTTTTGAGTATAAATATAGCTTTTGTCTTTGCCGTTCTCATAAAAAGTTACCTATCGTAGAATATTCACTCTTGTTTTCTTCTTCGTCGTACAGACATGTCTTTTTCAAACCCTATCCCTCAAAGAGTTCCCATTGTCAATGACCTTCCTCTCGCTTCTGTTAGAAGTAGAAGAAGGGGAAGATTGCGTAGTTTAGGATCTTCATCCATAAGGAGTGTTTTTATACCTCTAGTGAGTTTTACCCTCTTTCTCGAACTAGGGGTTCTTTCTCACACAGGCTTTTATCCAAAAATAAAGATTCTAATGAACCGGTTCGTGAGCCTTTAGTAGATGAGATTGTTCCTTGTGACTATCTTTTTACACTGATAGAGAATCGATCAGAAATCAAGTTTCTTCTACGTCTTTTTTAGATCGTGCTGACCTTTGTCCTTCTCAAATTACTGAAGGCCTAATTTGTGTTATTCGTAGGGATTGCCACTGGAGACCTGACTTCCCTATCATTATTCCTAATGCAAACCAAAGATTACATCTTACATGTCCTTATTTCTTCTTATGTATACATATCTATTTATGCTGAATTTCAAATCCACCATTGATCTTGTTATCATTGAGTTCTGTCATTTTTTTGACGTTTGACTAGGACAGATTGGCCCCATTGTATAGAGGGTTGTTGCTTGTTTAAGGCACTTAACAAAGTTGGATAACTTACCTTTTACTTTTTTCCATTTGATCCATCTCTACTCCCTTAAGCTTTTCTGTCACGGGATCTTTACTTTAGTAGTGAGAAGTAAGAGAGAGTTAATTAGCCCAAAGAATGATAAGGACCGTCGCTGGTATGCCAGGTTTGTTGTTGTCCCCACTGTTGGTTTCATGGGTGAAGAAAATGTTCCATTTCCTGAAAAGTGGAATTTTACATGTAAGTTTTTCTTTTACAACTTTCTCTCTTTTTTCCTTTTATTTTTCCTGCTATTGTTTAACCTTTTCTTCCTTCAGCAACCATGGGAACTGTTGATGAGATTCTCAATTTTTGTGGTTCGGTAGAAAAGTTATTGAAAGTTTCTCCAATAGAAGGTAGATCTTGGAAAAACCTTTTGCATATGTTTGGTTGGAATGTTAAAACTCATGGTAAATGTTTTACTCCTCTACTTTTCATATTTTCATTCATCTTTCCCTTAGAATTTATTTGATCATTCTTTTTATCAGGATTTCCCATTCGTGGTGTAAGTGCTAGAACAGTCGCGACTTCATGAGTTTCTTTGGAAATAGCTCAAGAGATAATCTCGAGTTCCACATTGAAAAGGAAGGCTCATACAACCCAATATTCTGAAGAGGGGGAGGAACATGATGGAGGTTCCTTGGTTAAAAGGCCGCAGGCCAGAAGACGTGTCTTTTCAGATGATGAAGCGACTCTTCCGTATTCTATTCCCATAACCGAGCCTGTTGAAGCCACCTTGGTGAGCTCTGATGATGATACTCCTACGGCAGCTCGTGACTCTAATGATCAACTTTTTTCTCATGGGTTTGATTGTGAAAATTTGGATTTAGTTTCTGATGAAGCACCCTTTGCCTCTTTTACCATGCATGTCCCTGTGCCGCGTTCTTTGCCAGTTATGACATCTACTATTGATGTTTCGCCCCAAGCTGTTATGATTTCTTCCACAGCTCCCCTACTACCGTTCCTCGTACTGAGTTGGTTCCTCGAGTGGAATTGGAGCGATGAAGCAGATTACTATTGAGGTCCCTACCGATGGTAATCTTTTAAAAAATTTAGGTGGGGCTGGTGTATGATTTAAACCTCTGATCGGTCCAGTTGAAAAATCCAAGACCAAGAGTCATAGCTCTTTGACTTGGATTAATGATATAGTGCAATCATCATTAAAGGTATTTTCTTCTTTTTACACTTTATTCTATTCCTCTTTCATTAAGGTTCTTACCAATTTCTTTTTATTGGCGCAGAGATGATGAAGAGAGTTTCTCATATGGAGCAGTTAATGCATGATTATCAGATTGAAGCAGACAATTGGAAAGAACAATGTGAAAGCCTTCAACTTGATATGGAAATGTTAGAAGAAAGCAAGTACACCTTAGAGCAGTAGTTGAAGGTTTTGACTTTAGAGTTAGCAGTTGAGAAGGATTCCTCAAATCAAAATGACAAGGATAAAAGTCTCCTCAATATATCATTTTCTAAGCAACTCTCCAAAGCCAGCAAAGAGATTAGAGGGTTGAAGGCATTGCTAAACGAGAAGGAGGTTACGCTGGTGAACTTGTTCAGACACTTACCCGGACCTAAGAAGATCTTCATGAGATTTCTGATAAGGTCAGATTTTTAGAAAGTTCACTTGCCACTCTGGAATCTTCATATGATGCTGCTTTGGTTGAGAAAGAAGAGCTTAAAAACTAGATTGACCAATGGGAGAGAGATTATGAGATTCTTGAGAAGAGACTGCTATTGAAGTGAGTTATGCTATTTTAAAGGGAAAATTTTATATTAGAACAAATGGGCTCCCTACTTTTCAATTTTATAGCTTATATTTTAATTTACAACTAACTAGCCCAAAAATAATAGACTAAAATTCAACATCCAACTCCAATGGGTTCTCAAAATTACTATTTAATTTTTAAAAAGATTCCTCAAGCTTTTAAGCTAATTTTTGAATCAGTAACTATGGCTCAAATATTAATTCAACAAACCAAATTCGTTTGGGTGGAGAAAATTAGATTTTAACAAGATTAAATATGTGAGTTTAAATTTCGAATTTGATTTCGTGAGAAATTTGGAATGGGTATTGTTTAGACTTGCTAGAAATAGTATAAGAAGGTTGTGTATAAAATTTGAAGTCATTTAATGGAGGTTTGAACTGGTTTTGAATAAGAATTGCAATTGAAAATTGTAGAAGAAGTTCTTCTACAGACGCTTGTATAAAGGTCTATGAAAGTGTATAAGGTGTATTTTGTACACTCATATACGCTATTATACAAGATTATACATAGTTATACAAAAAACTAACTTCGTCTTCTTCTTAATGTCTTTTCTGAAATTTAACTCAAAATCTTGCTCAAATCTACTCCAAATCACTTCAAATTTAAATTTTGAACTCTTTTTGATATTTTCAATCAATTGAATAACACTCAATCTAAACAACTAAAAAATTCAAAATACCTATTTTCGAAAGCAAAGCTTTGAATGATCTTCAATAGTGGACTTCTACTCTTCAATTTTCTTACATTACAATTAAGGTGACACAAGAGTAGAAGCAGAAAGTAAACGGTCCCTTGAATCATATTTAGAAGATGTGATAAGAAGAGAGAGTGAAAGTAATGGTTGTGAGAACACAAATTTAACTCCATAGATGTTAGAAGCAATGGTTGTAAGAACACATATTCTGAATTTGCCAATGCTTTCAAAATATGTATAATGCGGGCTAGATAGGGTAAAACTTAAAAACATGGGCCATTTTTTGTTGTGGTGTGAAATCATGTATATTTTCTATTAAATCTTTCTATTTTAAACAACACGTCATGATACCCTTGTGGAGGCTAGCCAGCAGGGTTTTAACTTGGATACTGAGTTAGCCAAGATAAAGGAGACTATTGAAAAAACACAGCACGACCAAAGTTTTCAGTCTCCCATGCTGATACTCTTGAGCATGTTGAAACTGATATAGGTACGGCGAATGCCCCATCTCCTTCAAGTCAACTCAAACCTTCTGCTACAAATGATGCTGCTTTAGATTATTCTTCTGCCCCTTAATGAAAATTTATGAAGTGTGACTCCCTTTTTTTCTTGGTGGAATGTGGTTTTACCCCTAGTCCCATATGGGGGTTTAGATTTTAAAAATGATAAGTCCCCAGACCTTTTTGTGGTATTTTTTAAAACAATGACAATTAGTTTATGGCTAAGTTCATACTTAGTCTAAACTTAAAATTATGAAGTTTTTCTTTAGCTTAATTGTCTTGAGCTTCTATTTTGCTCTTTTTTTCCTCTTTATTCAATGTCTTGTTTGGTAATTCGTGAGTTTTTGCCTTAACCTGTTAACTTCATGGATCTCTGAATCAAACATAAAGTTATAAAAGGGGACCATTTTATATATGACACTTAATAAAAAAGATGTCTCAACTTCATAAGGGTGTAAATATATAAAAAAAGAAATAGGAACACACATGTTTCCTTGAAATAATTTTGATAAAGTTTTCATTTAAACTTGGTCAATTTTAAATTACATCTTACATGTATTTAAACATCTTCTATTACTTTTCTATAACTGTTTTTCTACAACACATTTTCAACAACCCATGGATTTTCTATAACCCGTGGCTAAATACAGCCTTTAACCTAGACATAATAAGATTTGAAATCTATGTGAAGGTTTTTTGATTGGCTTGTGTTAGTAGCTTGTGACTTTGCTCTGAACTTGATTCATTTGATGAGTAGACTTTTGAGCTTTACTTGGACTTTAATTGTTTTAAGTCTTCTTAGCCTTCTTTATACATATATCATATGTATACTATATAGTTCTCCAAGTATTTGAGCTTTGAAGTATAAAATCTCGAGGACTTGATTATTCCTTCCATACGGTTATTTTCCTGAAAAGGAAAAACAAATGGTACTCAGAGGTACGATTTTAGATGAAGACTGCATAACCCTTTTAAATTTCCATTAGAATAGTGTAACCCTAGACCGGGAATTATGTTATATCTGCATGTCTTACAGGTCATAATTCATCATTTAGTGCGGGCTAGCTTTTTGCCTATCATCTAAAATTGTTAGTAAAATTTAAATAATTCAAAAATAAAAATGGTTAAAGGGGATACTTGTCTGTAGGTATTTGTTTTGTTTAGAAATAATACCTCTTCAAATGAACAACATTCTAATTTGAAGGTAGAATATTGCCATCCAATGTTTCAAGCTCGTATCCACCTTTTCATGCGATTCCATGAACCTTATAAGGTCATTCCCAGGTTGGACTTAACTTTCCTACATTAGTTGCCTCGTGAATTGGAAAATTTTCTTAAGTACGAAATCCCCAATCTTAAAGTACTAAGACGAGCTTTTCAGTTATAGTATCATTCCATAACTTATTTTTGTGTTGCCATCCTTATTAACGCAGCTTCCCTCCGTTCTTTAAGCAAATCTAGGTTTACTCGCATCTCTTCTTCATTTGATTCCTTGGTAGTTTGTGTATATCTCGTGCTTGGTTCCCCTATCTTGACTGGAATTAAAGCTTTAGCTCCATATACAAGTGAGAACGGTGTTTCCCCTATACTTGTTTTGCGGTTGTTCAATAAGCCCACAAGACCCCAGGTAACACCTCTGGAAAATTGCCTTTAGATTCCTACTACCTTTTCTTCAAGTTATTAATAATGAATTTATTTGTTGATTCAACTTGCTCATTACCCACTGGTAAGGCATTGAAGTAATCCTTTTAATTTTCTAACTTTGAAAAAATTATATGACTTGTGTGCCTATGAATTGCGGGTCATTATCACATATGATTTCCTTTAGTATCCCGAATCGATATATAATGTTTTGCCAAATAAAATCTCTAACCTCTTTTTCTTGTACCTGTTTAAAAGCTCCTGGTTCTACCCATTTAGTAAAGTAATCACTAAGTACTAGCAAAAATCTTACCTTGCCTTTGGCTTGCGGTAGTGGACCCACGATATCCATCCCTCATTTCATAAAAGGCCATGGTGCAATGATCTGATGTAATAATTCAGCAAGTCTATGCATGTTATTACCATATCTTTGGCACTTGTAACATTTAGCCACAAAATTTTTCATGTCTTCTTCCATTTTTGGCCAATAATAACCGACTCTAATCATGGTTTTTACTAAAGATCTTCCTCCCGCGTGATTTCCTCAATTACTTCGTGTATTTCTCTCATCACATACTCTATTTAAGAAGGCCCGGGGCATCTTGCTAGAGGACCGCCGAACATTTTATGATAAAGATTTCCTTGCTTTAAATAGTATCGAGCAGTTTTTTGCGAAAGTAATTGAGCCTTTTTCTTGTCTTTAGGTAAAATTCCATATTCCAAAAAAGTGACAATCTTGTTCCTTCAATCCGAAGTTAAATTATTGAAATTTACCTCGTTTTTGTCTTGATCAAGTACTGAATGAAATAAATAAATTATAGAAGCATTTTCGTCATTTGTTACTTCTGCAGCAGATGCAAGATTAGCTAGGGCATCGGCCTCAAAATTTTCCTCTCTTGGTATCTACACGACTTTCCAGGTTTGGAATTGACTAACCAGATCTCGTGCCTTTCCAGGTATCGCTATAAGTCCCTATCATTTGATTAAACACGAGTTGTGAATCACATTTGATTACAACATATTCTATGCCAAGCTCTCATGCCAGTTCTAAACCTACAATCATAGCTTCATACTCTGCCTCATTGTTAGTAATAGGGTGATATTTTATGGCTTGCCGTATGGTTTCTCCCATATGTGGTACCAAAACAATGCCTAGACCTGCCCTTTTTACATTCGATGAACCATCAGTAAATAAGGTCCAAGTTCCTGGATTAGACCCATTAAATACTTGTACTTCATTTTTTGCTTCTAGTTGCATCCCTTGGCTAAAATCTGCTAACACCTGTGACTTTATTGCAGTTCTAGGTTGATACATAATGTCGTATTGACTTAGTTTTATGGCCCACTTGGCCAATCTACATGATAACTCTTGTTTATGTAATATATTACGTAGGGAATAAGTAGTTACTACAAAGATGGGATGACATTGAAAATAAGGTCTTAATTTTCTAGATGCCATAATTAATGCAAGTGCAAGTTTTTCTAGATGAGGATACCGAGTCTCAGTATCTAATAATCACTTACTAACATAATAAATTGGAGACTGTTTACCTTGGTCTTCTAAAACTAACACAACACTCAGCGCTACTTCTGAAGTAGCAAGCTAGATGAGTAGTTTCTCCCCGTCTTTTGGTTTTGCAAGCAACGATGGATTTGACAAGTATACGTACAAATTTGTAAGCACTTGCTGACATTCCTCAGAACATTCTAACTGATCCTTCTTTTTTAGGCGAAAAAGAACTTGAAGCATTTTTTTGATGATTTGGAAATAAATCTTTCCAAAGTTGCTATCTTCCCGTCAGTCTCTGTACTTTTTTTACTTGTCAGTGTATCAGGCATTTCCTCAATAGCTTTAATTTGTATGGGCTTTAGTTCAATGACACGGTTAGAAACAATAAATCCTAAGAACATATTGTTAGAAAATACGCTTAACGCTAGAGAGGGGGTGAATAGCGTTATAATAAAAATTAGCGTAAACTTGCGGAATTTAAAAATTGCAGGAAAGAAAATAAGTGCGATAAGTAAATAAATAAGAACGAACGCACCGATGTATCCTGGTTCACCACAACCCGTGGCTAGTCCAGTCCCCGAGAGACTCTCTCGAGATTTCCACTAACACTGTTAAGCTTACGGGTGCTCAACAAACCTTTACAAACTGAGGACACAAGCCTCAACAACCTTTGCTCGAAGATACAACACTCCAAGACTTCAACCAAAGGAAACACAAGTTCCTTCTTACAATACAAGGGACTAACACTTCCCTTCAAGTGTATAAAACACTTAGCACTCACTTAAACAAGACTCTCTTAATAGAGTAGATATGAGTAAACAGATACGCTCAAGAACGCAACAACTTTCGTCAAGAATTTTGGCTCTCAAAACTTATGTAATGAATAGAAAGTGATGAACAATAGAGTATGCAAGCTATAGCAATAATATGATCAGTTGTTGTGTATAGAAGACTGATTTGAAGCTGTATTTATAGTTGCAAAACCATGCATTACCGTTGCCTAATTGCCAATTAAGAATTACTTATTTTACTTAGTGACAATCGATTGTCAAAATGCCACAATCGATTGTTTGCCAATCGTTCCAAAAATCATTCCCAGATTTTACGCTTAACAATCGATTATCTAAGATCAATAATCGATTACTGGCAACGTTCAAAAAATCATTTCCAGATTTTACTTAAAACAATCGATTGTCAAAAATCTACAATCGATTACTTGGCAACGTTCAAAAAATCATTTCCGAATTTTACTTAAAACAATCGATTGTCAGAAATCTACGATCGATTACTTGGAAACGTTCAAAAAATCTTTTTCAGATTTTATTTAAAACAATCGATTATTAGAAATCTATAATCGATTACCTGACGGTGTTTGAAAATATTTTGGCAACATTCAATTACACAATTGATTATGCTATGAGAACAATCGATTATATATCAGTCTTTGAAAAATCAATTAGACACTGCCTCAATGCACTCGATTGTCAAAGGTACACAATCGATTATTTTATGACTTTGAAAATGTCTGATAGACACTGCCTCAACACAATCAATTGTCATAAGTTCACAATCGATTATTTTGTAGCTTTGAAAAACTTTGATGTACACTGCCTCAACACAATCGATTGTCATAAGGTTCACAATCGATTGTCATGCAGATTTGAAAATTCTGATGCACACTGCCTTAACACAATCGATTGTCATAAGTTCACAATCGATTGTCATGCAGCTGACTTAACATAATCGATTATCATAAGTACATAATCGATTATCTTAGTCCAGATTTTAGAGGCATGTTTAAAAATCATTTTCACTAATGTAAATATGCATGATTTAAGACATTTTGCTTTAAATTAAATATGCATGATTTGATAAAAATATTTTTACGAGAGAAGCCAAGTCTTGAGTCAAGTTATCGGATCAAGATCACAATTTAAAGAACGACTCATGTATAACTTTATATCTTTGTTTGATCTTGGTCTTGTGCTTGAATCTCGTTATATATCAATTGCGCGCTTGTGCTTGGACCTCGTCATATGTCCATTGCGCATAGTTTGTCATTCATCAAAACCTACAAATATGAACACACGTTTAGTATAGTGCCTTGAGAACGTGTTTCAACACTTATCTGAATCCAAATGCACACTTCTCAAGATTTAATTTCATGTTATATTTACGAAGAATCTGAAATGAATCGGAGAAGTGTTGAATGTAAGCCCCTGCTTGTTGTGACTTGGCCAGCATATCATCTATATAAACCTCTATAGTTTTCCCTAGATGTTATTGTAACATTTTGGTCACCAATCTTTGATATGTGGCCCCAGCATTCTTGAGATCAAATGGCATTAATTTGTAACAGTAAGTCCCCTTGTCTGTTATGAATGAAGCTTTTTCTCCATCTATAGGATCCATTTTTATCTGGTTATATCCTGAATATGCATCTAAAAACCTTAACGATTCGTGCCCTGTAGTAGCATCAATTAGTTGATCTATATGCGATAATGGAAAAGAATCCTTAGGACAAGCTTTATTTAGGTCCGTATAATCTACACAAACTCGTGAGTTACCATTCGTTTTAGGTAATACCATTGTATTAGCTAACTAGTTTGGATATTTTACCTCGCGGATGGACCCAATTTTAAAATTTTTTGTACCTCATCTTGAATCACCTAATTTTTGAAAGATCCTTGCTTTTTTTTCTTTTGTTTGACATGTAGATATGATGGATCTTTATTTAACTTGTGGGTCATCACTTCCGAAGGTATTTCTGTCATGTCAGAATAAGACCCGGTAAATAATCAACGTTAGTTTTCAAAAATCCAGTCAACTTACCTTTCATTTCTTGGCTGGGGTGTGCCCCAAGGTAGATTTACCTTTCAGGCCAGGATGCAAATAGTACTACATCTCGTTTTGATATTTTTAGTTTCCTCTAGCTCTTGGATGGTATCAGACCTCGAGTCTATATCTGTTCGCCCGTGCTCAGTTGAGGCTTGTGTAGCAGCATCCTCAACTGAATTATTTAATTGCTATTTTCTCTATTTTTTGCGCTTGAATCTGCTACAGAATTAATGCTTCTAGATACTTGCTGGTCACCACGTATTTGTCGTATTCCCCGTTGAGAAGAGAATTTAATAACTTGATGCAGGGTAGATGGAACAAAATTCATTTCGTGAATCCATAGTCTACCGAAAATCATATTATAAGCCATATCCATTTCTACTACTTGAAATTTGGTGTCTTTGACTACTCCTTCAGCAAATGTGGTGAGTGTTTATCTCGCCTTTTTTACGATGCTCGGGCTGTCAAAACCAGATAATGTTTGAGCCTCAGGTATCAACTTATTATCAGCTTGCATCTCATTTACCACTTTTAATAGAATTATATTCATGAAACTACCTGGATCAATTAAAACTTATTTTACATTAGTATCATGTACAAGTAAAGAAATTACCATATTTTACATTAGTATCATGTACAAGTAAAGAAATTATCAGTGCATTATTATGTGGGGTTAGCATGCCATCAGCGTTTGCATCATCAAATGTAATATTCTCTTCTTCCATAACTTGTCGAACTCATTTCCCATGTGTAACTATTATTTTTGACGCCATCCTTGTTGTTGTTATATCGTTGATCTCTTCTCCTCCGCTTATGACATTAGCAGTCCTTTTGGCGAAGGGAGTTGTGGAGGCTCCTATCTATTTTTCATATATGCATGCTTTCCTTTTTCGCTAAATAATTTAGTTAAGTACCCTTGTTTCAATAAATGTTCTACTTCACCTTGCAATAATCTACAATCCGCCATTTTGTGACCTTGATCATGGTGAAACTCGCACCAAAAATTAGGATTTCGCCTGTTAGGATTTGATCTCATTTCTTTGGCTAGCGTACCTTGTCGCCCATGTTTCTTAAAACAACCACTAATTCGGGCGTGCTTATATAAAAACTATAACCGTCGATCTTCGCCTTAGAGCTTCTGTAATCACTATGTCTCTCTCGTGTGTTTCATTCTTTCCCGGACCTTTATGATGAACCCGACTCCCTATCTCTTGATCTACGATCATACTTGGGGTTATCCTATTTTGATTGTCAGTCTCTTCCCACTGGTCCCATGTAATATTCGTACCCGTTTCTATCAGACCTTTCTTCAATTTTAGCTTGTCGTGAACTTAGCTTTTCATCCCTTTGAGATTGAATAATGGTATCCTCTTCTATCCGCAGCTTCGTGTTGTATCTGATATAAACATCGTTCTAAGTTGTAGCTGGGAATTATCGTAAGCTTTCCTTGAGTCTCCTCGTGACTTCTGAACTTTTTTAAAAAAAAATTCTGGAAAATGCCATAGCTGCCCAGTTATCTGGTACACGTGGCACTATCATCCTTTCACGTTGGAATCTGTCTACGAATTCCCTGAGCAGCTCCATATCTCCATGATTTTGTTTAAAATGTCCTCCATTCTTTTCTTAACTTTTTGAGCTCTCGAGTGTGATTTGATGAATGAATTTGCAAGTTCAGCAAAAGAATCTATAGAATTTTCGGGTAAAAGAGAATACCATGTTAATGCTCCCTTAGTGAGTGCTTCTCTGAATTTTTTGACCAAAACTGATTCAATTTCCCGCCTTGTCAAGTCGTTGCCTTTTACACCGGTTGTGAATGCAATTATGTGATCCCCTGGATCAGTTGTACCATCGTATTTTGGAATATCGGGCATCTTAAATTTTTTTGAAATTGGTAAGGAGCATCACTTGGCTTCCGAGGTTATTGTGAGTATTTGTCCATATCTATCCCCTTGATTACAGGCGGTACTTCAGGTATTTTCTCTATGTAATCGGTTTCTTTCTTGAGTTGTTTCTGCAAAGTTAAATTAGGATTCATTGGGTTACTTGACCCTCCGTCACGAGATTCTTTAGGAGTTCCTCCACTGTCCGAGTTAACGAGTCCTAAGCGAGATTTTCTAAGGTGTTGTTGTTTGGAGTTGATGTTGGTGGCACAACTAGTATCTGGTTAGCAAAAGCCTCAAGAGCTTTGCTGACCTGTTGAGCGATTAATTTTTACAAAGCTTTGCTGATAGCCTCATCATTTTCAAATTGACCATTTGCATTTGATTGAGATCCATTAGGATTTCCTTCTCGAGATTGTCAAAGAGAATTCGTGGGGAAGGGACCGGGGTTGCATCACCTTGCAGATTCTCCTGGAGCTGACGGTCTCCTTGATTATTTTCATTGACATATGACATGACTGATTTGACAAAAATGTTAATTTAGGAAGTAATAGATTATCAAATTCCTGATAACGGAACCAATTTGTTTAACTAAAAAATAGAAATTTTAGTCAAAACTTGTTTCGTAGAAGAAGCTTGGATTACTGATAATCAAACATAAATAAGAATAATTAAAGTGAATAATAGTAGAATAAAAGCAAAGTAACTCTGAATATTCCAATAGTATTTTGTGTCCTTACAAATGTTCATCTCTCACCTTTTATAGTCATTTCTAAGTAATATATTTCTCTCCTTTCATAATGGAGTCATTATGGACATAATGACATTTATTGTAACGTTACAATTATCAATCGTAATTGTTTCAATACATATTCTATAACGTTTTTCGTAATTAATGCCTATTAATTACCAATATTACGTATCTATACTTTTTTATTATTTAGTTTCATTCTACTGATACTTTTTCAATTTATCAATAGGTTCGAGTATCCGTTTCTTCTGATTTTCTTGAATCTTTGTTTGTGCCTGTTAAAGTCCGTGCCTCTTCAATTATTCTTCGTCAACTATTATTCCTTTACTGATCACGTGTCATGACATATCAGCACATAATTGATTTGATATATTATACAGATTTTTCCAATACAGTATTATTTTTCTGAAGTCAAAGCAAATGCCAACGTTTCATTTTGATATAATGAAACAGAAAGTAAATTGCAATACTCTTTATAGTAAACCATTTTCCAACGGAAACTATGGGAATGCAATTTCCAAAGGGTTTAAACACCGTTGTGATCCGTTGCTTCCAAGAAAGTGAGTAAAAGTGCTGTTAAGGGAGCAAACACGAAGATATCACTTTTGGCCGTTTTGGGTATTGATATCTAAAAATTTAGAGAAGTTTTATTTTGTGGCTCATACAATTAACATTAGTTATATGAGGTTTTTTTTTTGGTCTTATAAAATTGTGAATCCTAATTTTATATTTTTGGATTCACAAAATTCTAGGTCCACAAAACTATGAGATTAAAAATTACTTCATAAAATTAATGTAAATTATATGAGACACAAAATAAAATTTTCCAAAATTTTACATAGATTAAATTGGCAGCTTTAGTTCCTGTCTCGAATGTGTCCTTTGAAGTTTGAAAAATATTTTTCTTCGAAATGTCGCATTTTTTAAATCTATATGAAAATGTCACAGACGAAATGATACTGTCGTTTCTCTTTATTTAAAATAAAGAAGTGGCAACAAGTTAAAACGGGTTTTATTTACTCTTATGCAAGTAATAATCTTCTCATATTACAAATTAGAAATATATCCATGATTAGGAATGACATGTATTTATGGTTAATTTTGTTGTTCGTTTGAGCAAACGAGAAACTATTATTAGTTGATATACAATTTAGTAGCATGCATGGTTTCTTCAAGAAAGTAAGACATGAATTAGATTTATAGTAATATTTGGAGTATCTTGAGATCATGAATATGATATATGTAATTTACACATATGTTAGTTTAGGAGAAGGTCAAAGCTCGGAACATCTCTCTAGCCTTCTCCATCCTTATAAATATTTTTTTATAATTTGATAGTATTTTGAATTCAGCAATAATAATCAAAAGGGTCACTTGGCCACCAATAGCATATCTCTGGTACTGTTCTACTCTCTCTCTCTTTATTTACAATATTTGAAGTACTGTTAGCCTAAATGATAGGCTAAACAGGTAAGTGTTAAGCTTAGTATTCAAAGGTTATTTACACAGCATGCTTTGTTACTCTAAATAAACTATATCACCCCGATAGAGTGTTAGGTTAAGAACTATATAGACCAGACTACTAACCTTGACAGTAAATCTTGTTAGGATATCCTAACCGGTGGTGCCCGTAAACTCGTTTAGGCAGATGGCCGTGTTGAAGAGTTGTGAGGAGCATCATGGTTTAAGATCTACCTAAAGATTGGTAATCTGTCTGGAATACAGTTCTTGTAATTCTTCCTGAACCTCATTCGGAAGCGATCCCGCCCTCGTTATTGGTTTGATAAGAACAATATGTCAAACTATAAAAAATGTTTAGCGGTTCGAAAAAAAATTAAAAATATTTGTGATTTTCTACCTCTATTTGGATAATAAAAATTCCTTATAATTTTCTAATGGAGAATAAAATTTTGTGATTTTCTACTTCTGCTTTGAGATAAAAACCCGCGTGATCTTTTACTCATTGAGATTAAGGTTTTTGTGACTTTCTGCTCATTTGACGTAGTAAAGTCTATATGAAAATTGGAAAAGGAAGAAACTCCAACTTAAAATATTTAAAAGGTGGGGTACTTGGCTAAAGTGCAAATTTTTAAACCCATAAAGGTAAATATTTGACAAAAAATCGTTGATTGCGTTTTCATAGGATATACAACAAATAGTAAGGCATATTTTTTTTGGTATATAAATCAAAAAATCCCGACATTCATATTAATACAGTAAATGAATATGATAATGTTAAATTCTTTGAGAATATTTATCCATATAAAAAATCTAAATGACCTCGAGAAGAAGCAAAGGAAAGTACGTTTAATGAGAAAATTTAAGGCGTAGTAAACATCAAAGGACAACTACTTCCTTTGGACCAAATTTCTGACTTTTTTGTTAGAAAATGAGCCTCAAACATACAAAAAGCTATTTCTTCCTCGGAAATACAATACTGGAAAGAGGCAGTCAACAGTGAGATAAAATCCATATTAAGTAATTATACTTGGTAATTGGTTGATCTTCCTCCAGTAATAAACTTTTAGGTTCTAAGTGAATTTCCAAAAGTAAAATGAAAGCTGATGGTACCATTGACAAATACAAGGCAAGATTAGGTGTCCGTTTGGATTGGCTTCTTTAAGTACTTTTAATCCAAAATAACTTTTAAGTCATTTTGTAGTGTTTGGATAGAGTAAAAAATGCTTTTAAATACTTATTTTTAAGTTAAAATGACAAAAACAAGCCTAAAACTAAAACTTAGAATTCCTAACTTATGACTTAAAAGCTATTTTGGCTTAAAAGCAACTTAAATTAAGCCCTTCCAAACGGGCTCATTGTTGTTTGAGGATTCAGACAATGAGAAGGTCTTAATTACTTTGATACATACTCGCATGTATCGAGGATTACATCTATTCAGATGTAACAGTGTTAGCCATTATGTATGACCTTGAAATCCATCAGATGTATATGAACACAACCTTCTTAAATGGAGACTTGGAGAAAGAAAATCATATGAAACAACCTGTAGGTTCGTGATTCCCAAAAAAGAAAAAAAGGTGGGTCGACTTGTTAAGTCACTTAAGACTAAAACAAGTAGCAAAACAATAGTAAGCGACATTTAACCAAACAATGGTATCAAATCGTTTTAAAGATTAGTGAATAATATAAAAGGCTCATGACGTATTTGAAATGTAGGGGTGTTTATCTTATGCATGACAAAAACGAACGTTAGCTGTAATGTTTATATTATTTGGAAGAACCAGATGATATGATTATTCGAGCCATATAAATTCTTAATTGATATGGGTGAATTCATTACTTGTTCAATCTTAATGATGACTAGTTGATGAAAATACCAATTCAAAGGTTGTTCACGTGCCTTTCCAAAATGAATGTATTAATACGTTATTCTATAATATAGTGAACATAACTGTTGAAAATGATAAAAATCCATAGCAAGTTGGATTTATTTCGTGAATGAAGGTGCTATAATTTCTCATATAGACCTGCATTGCATTTTGGATTAAGTATAAATAGCATACAAATACTTGAAAAAAGGCAGAAAGGTTTGTGGCCACAATGTTGAATCATTCCACATGTTGTTATAACATAATATTGTTACATTAAGTATAGTTAATAATATGATATGCAATTAAAAGTCAAGACGTATTAGTCTACGACATAAGGAAGTTCACATTGAACTGTCATGACAATGAAGCGAGTATTAAGATATTTGAAATATACTCAAAATCGTGTTTTGTACTATAATAAGTATCCTGCATTAAGAAGAAATACATTGATGCAAATTAGATCAACGCTTCGACTGTTTTAAATCCACAAGTGGACATATTTTCACAGACGGTGGAGGAGTAGTATCTTGAAAATTATCCAAATAAATGGGTATTTCCCGCTCTATAATGGATGATGATTTTATAGCCTTAGACAAGGATGGTGAAGAAACCGAATGGCTCCGGAATTTCTTAAAGATATTTTATTTTGTCCCAAATCATTTGCACCAAAAAACATAGGTTGTGATAGCCAAGCGGTACTAAGAAGGACTTGGAGTGTTACGTATAACGGAAGATTTCGTCATATACAATGAAGACGTGTAACCATTAGCTAACTACTCTCTAGGAGAATTATCATAATTGACTACATGAACTTAAGTGATTGTGTATAGGATCCACTTATAAAAGGCCTAACTATAGAGGTAGTTGAAAGATCATCGAGGGAATGAGACTATGACTGAGTACAAGTCATTGTGACGGTAACTCTAATTACAATACTAGAGATTCCAAGATCTAGGTTCAAGGAGATCAAACAAAGTTATTAATGATGATTCAATATTATCAAGTAAAATTTTGGTCCATTCTCGTGATGAGACACTGTTCAATACCAAGGATAAAGCATTAAGATTTTTAATAATTTCTAAGTTCAATACAAGATATATCAAATAGTGTATCTACAATATTTTACGTTTAGGAATCACCTATGTAAATGTGATTTGCAAACCTCTTCAAGGAGAATTCAGTAAGACTAATTTTCTATGCACTTATGAACCAGGCGGTGTTTATGGATGAAACTAACACAACAATAAGAATCAAAGACGGTTAAGGATTGATTGTGTGACTTATGGTTGTCTAGGTATACACTAAAGTTTGATGGCTTAAAGACATCAAATCTATTGATTGACCGAGTATATCCAACCTAAGTTCATTACGGAAATTTCAAAGGGAAACCTACTTATCCAGACGTAATTAATTCTTACTTGCGAATCATACAATTTTTCATGCATACTTTTATAATATGGTCATTCCTCTTCATGTGGTGGATTGTTAGATTTTGTTAATGGGCATTACTGGGAAAATGGAAGAGGTACCTTTTAAGTTTCACCTCTTTATCTCACCCTTTAATTGCCTATAAATTTAGAGGCTTAGCCCCATTTTTTATATACGGAGAATCTGAAAACTTTTCCTCAAATAAACATAAATGTCAAGTGGAGTTTTCTCCGTTTATTTTTTCGCTAAAATTCTATGATTTGTAGTACCGCTATCATAGAATTGTTATTCCATTCTATCTTGGGAGGAATTAATTCATAATCTTGGACAACACTGAATGACTAAATTCCTTAAGGACACATAAGTAACTCGTGGGCTCAGAATTATTTTATATTTTATTTATTGAACTAACGTTTTTCCTTATCTGATATTTTGGTTTTAAACACAGATTACTAACATAAATCTGTAAGATAAATTGTTATTTAGGAAATTAAAGTTAAAGTTAAACAAGTCGTCTTGGCCTACTAGAAGCCAGAGACAAGAATTATAAGTAACTGCTTCTAAAAAATACCTCAGATATGTAGTGTAGGTAGAAGTATATAATTCTTACTACATCACAGTCAATAATGTCATAAACCATGGTCTATTTATGAGCACTCACAAAATTGATTACCTTTGAAAAAAGTAAATATCATCTGTTCACAAATGGTGAATCGTGAAAATGGTTTACCTCGAAAATACGCATAATAACTAAATTTATTTGTGATATAAAAAATGTGTAATTTAGTTCAATACTAATTAATAATCAAGAAATCAAACGTATAAGTTAAGGAGATAAGTTGAACCAATATAATGTTTAAGCAAGTCTCGACATCGAGCTGTGATGGCCTCGAGGTTGGTCAACAAGAACAGCAAAATAAAGACAATGGAGTTAAGAGACAATTCTGATGAAATATGAGCAAGAAAGCAAGAGAGTATATTCTTTGCCAATGATTGATGATGGTTACAAATTATTGGGGTCCCCTTTATATAGTAAGGGAACCCTAAATAAGGTACATTTCTATTTATAGTAAGGAACCATATTGGGGCACATGTCTAACCGCCAGTAGGGATTCGTACAAACTCGTACAAATCTATTCTGGAATTTATGCCATGATATTGGAGACGTGGAGCGAATCTTGCTCATTCTGTTGTAAAACCACAACGACATTATCTCGAGGTCGGTCACATTCGGCCTCGATATTCATCGGTCACTTTGATCATCAAACTTCTAACTCTGAGATCGGCCTTGAACCCGGTGTACTTTGGACTTCTTCCTAAAATGGTTTCACAAGCCTGCTAAATCGAGCATACCTGATTTTGACCGTATATACACAGCCCCCACGTTTCTTAGAATAAGATAATAAGAAATGATTTGAGCCTCGGTTCTTCGGAGTCCCTGATGATGATGTCATTTCCGTGATGTAAGCACTCGAGGTGATTGAAAAATCATGTTGGTTCGCTTTCCCAGAATATTAAATACATGCTAGTAATGGTCGGCCACTAACACCGTCGAACCGTCGCCGCTTACCTATAAATACGAGGCTCTTTTTTTGAATGAAATACTTTACTTCTTCCTTGCAATCTTTCTGATCCTCTCTTCTCTTAATCTCTTTCTCTCACTATCTGCTTCTAACACCCTTTTACTGCAAAACACCAAACTTCGCCACCTTCCGCATCTCTAAACTGAAATCCATGGCAAAAACCTCTAAAATAGTTCCTCAAAAGGAAAAGGCATCCTTCTCTTCCTCCTGTCCGGTTGGTGATAAAGCATCAGCCTTTCATGAGATCATTCCCATTGCCGACGTCATAAAGAAAGACTTTAATGTCGAAAAAACCCTGCAGTTCCCGACCAATGTGAGCATGTATCGAAGTATACCTATTCGATAGTGGAGAAATACCTCGAGGTTGTGAAAAAGGTTTGTGGATGGGGGGATGAGGTCGTGGTACAGATCTCGACCCCCAGGAGACTATCACCACTCACTTGGAGGGTTTCCTGAGTGTTTACACTCACCCTTCACATTGCCTCCTCTTGATCCGGTTGTGATTGACTTCTGTAAAACATAACAAGTCACCTTTGGCCAGATCCACCCTTCCTTTTGGCGTATAGTGATCATGATTTGTTATTTCTCCAACATACCAAAGGACTGGAGTTCACCCTCAATCACCACATCCGATTGTATCAACCTCAGCTTTTTCAAGGATTGATTAAGCTCCAACACTGATCGAGCAAAGCCTTCTTTGCTAGCAATGATGAGGATAAAGATCGAGATTGGATAAGACGATTCATTCGAGTGAGAACCTCGGACGTCATCACTAAGGAGAAAATGTCATTCCTAGAGAAATGGAACCCCGATCGTAAGTGAAATCATTTTTCCTGGTATCCCCTTATACTCCTTTTCTGCATTGTGTGATGCCTTTACCTTTTTGCAGCTACTGCTTGGATGCCCCATGTGATCCCTGACCTCGAAGGGTGGGTCATAAAGTTAGTTGCAACCTCCTCGTATAACGAACACCAATGGCGTGACTTGTCTAGGGGAAATGGGAAGCCAAAAGCCATGGTGAGTCTTTTGTAAGTTTTTTGATGTTTTCCTTTTTTACCAAAGACATTTGTTTGCCTTACACTTGATTTCTAATTTATGCAGGTATTAGAGATTTCTCCGAGACAAGGACAACCCCTCCTTTGGAAGAGATCGAGTCCCTGATTCTCAAATCTAGGAAAGATAATAAGAGAAAAAGGGTTTCAGAACACGAAGACCCCAGGACAAAAAGGCTCCTACTCAAAGACACGGGAGGAATGTCCTTCACGTGGAAGTAGACACTGCCCACCAGTTTCTGGATGAAGAAGGAAACAAGAGAGAAGAATCGATGTTGGTGACCTGAACTAGGAAACCAATTGAGGCTGCCAAACCCTCAGAATAGGAGACATTGTCTCATGGTGAGAAAATTCTAAAGGAAGACTCGGACAAAGCCCCTAAATATCCTGGGGTCGAGATTATTCCACAGACTTCGACAAGCACACCCAAAGGGACAAGTACCGAGATCCTCGAGATTGAACATAGCGACCCGAGTGACTTGCTCAAGGGCGTGACAATGGGTCATTCTCCTTATTTACCATCTTATTCAGAGGAGACAATAAATGAAGCTCGAGCTCTGCGAACGCCTGATCCGAGCAGAGTCCCCGATGAAGAAGATCCTTTACAGGATTGCTTTACTGGGGTTGATGATGCTGCCTGCCTCAACGACGCATCTACCCTCTTTGTATAGGCCCATCGTCTTTTCTTCCGGTTAAGTATGTCACGATCCATTTCCATAATAGGTCATGATGGCGCCCAACACCATTGCCGGGCAAGCCAACGCAGAAATATAAATAAGTTCTCATTTTACTTTTACCAACTAATTGCAGAAATTTCTTAAGTTAAAGTTAAAACAAGTAATAACCCGTAATGTACCAAAATAATTATACAAATTCCCAAAAGAATAGTCTACTAATGTGTGTGCCAAGACCTGGTGTCACAAGTTGTTGGCAACTAGTAGAATACACAAAAAAATATTCCATCCTACTATCCTAAATAGAATAGACAACAAAAATAAATAAATAGAGACCCCATCAAGCTGCTAAGCGGCACAGGAAGGGAGCAGCTCACAGTGGAGGTCTCGAAATATGCTCAAGGACACGCACCAGACTGATATCCATATGTGCCTGCCTCAGATCCTATACAATTAAGTACAGAAGTGTACTATGAGTACATAAACAATATGTATCCAGTAAGTATTCTGTCTAATCTCGAAGAAGTAGAGACAAGAAGTCGTCTTGACACTTACTAGGGTCAAATAATATGAGAGCTGAAATATACCGATTCTGGATAAAAAAATAATCAGCAGTGTATAGCAAGAACTAACAGGTCCTCTCTTAGATAATGTCACACCTGGCAACTTCCATTCCAGGACAAATAATAAACTCAAGTCATAGAAAAATACCGAGTAAAGCAATCACGAGTAATGCCGAGGTCGTCCGGTTCGATCCAAGATAAAGTAAATTGTGCACTGTTGAGGGACGAACAGCACAAACCATAGATGCATCTATTATCCCGCTCGTGAATCAACTATGCGATACGTTCAAATGTAATTAAACACCACAACAAGCAGACAATAACATATAACTGGGGAGAAATTACTCAATGAATTATCAACTTCTCTTTAAAAAGGCCAAGAAAGGTCATGTTCCTCTTAACTAGTCTCATTTATTATAATCACCATGAATTAAGCAATCCAAGTTTAAACATAGAGTTGCAAGAATACCACATAAAGCATGTTTTTGGGTCCTAAACTACCCGAACTTAGCATAATAGTAGCTATGCACGGACTCTCGTCACATAGTGCATAAGTAGCCCTCACATTTAATGGAAAATTATTAGATTACATCACCTACGAGGAAAATTCCCTTTTACGAGGTTAGATAGGAGACTCACCTTGCTCCAAAGTGCACTTTCAATATCAAGAACGAGCCCGAACTCCCAATTTGGATACGAACGATCCAAAACTAGAATAACGAGGTAGGAACTAGTCAATACAAGCTCACACGATTGCATTCTAACTACTTCAGCAACTCCCCACCCTTAAACACAAGTTTCCTAAAATCCGACCCCGGGCCCACCTGTTTGTATTTCGAAATTTTTGTAGGAAGTTGTTCTTTGTAACCTAAGGATAAATTATATTTGATTTTTACTTCATTTCATAACCAATTTCGTGGAAAAATCTATATTTTTTACCAAACCCCTAGGTTTTGCTCTAACATCATGATTTTACCCTAATCTAAGTGTGTTAATCTACCTAAGACACAAGTATTAAACTAGGAATTGGTAGAATAAACTTACCTCAAGACGCTAAGTGGTAGGCTTCTCTCAAAAGCTCTAAAATCACTCAATGGAGGAGTGAAAAATGACAAAATTGACATAGAACCCGTATTAAAGGAAGCTCACTGCTTTAGGGATTTTCGTCGGTCCTGCTTCTGCAAAAAGAAGGTTACATCTAAGAAATTGGACCAAGCGAGCTAGGATTTCTTCTACGGTCTTGAAGCAAATTTTGCACAGCCGCTTCTGCGGCTAAGAGGCTGCTTTTGCAGTTTTGGCCTAACCAGCCATGGGCTGCATATACGAGGGGACGACCGCTCCTGCGGTCTTGCACCTACAACTGACCAACCGCAGGTGCGGCTATGACAACATCTGAAGCTTTAGCACTTCTCCAATTTTTCCAACTCCACTTGAGCCTCGTCTGATTGACGCTCGAAGTCCCCGGGCCCCGCCCGAACATACTAACAAGTCTGAAATCATGAAACACACCTACTCGAACCTTCAGAATGCTTGAAATAACGCTAAATATAAGAATCACCCCCTAAACCCAATTGAATCATACTTATGAACTTTAAGTTCTTAATTCACCTCTAACGAGCCGAAACACGCCTAAACTACACTTAACGAGAACTCTGCAAGAGCCAATTATACTATTTTGGAAAAACACAATTGATTACCAATAAGGTATTGTGTTGTAGTAAGTCTCAAAGAAACTAATTCAGTTTCCAAAGTATATGGGAAAGCGGTTGATTATATTGAGACAATAAATAAAGGAAAGATTTGATATCTTCTATTACTACAACTTGTAGCGGGATAATCTGTATATGAAAAGCTACCCGCTTTATTCTCCAGTTTGTAATACACAAATAAATGAATACAACAATAAAGTGGATGTTTATTGATATAAAAACCCATATCATAATAAACTTGGAGTTTACTGATAATTGCACATGTAAATATGAACTTTATCATATTGATAACTTATTCAGTTGACATTTGGGTTAGCCATATCAATTTAAGTATGATGTGCAAAAATAATAGAGAATTCACATGGGTAAATATTAAAGAACTAGAAAGTTCTTTACGAATTCTCTTACATTGCTTGTTCTTATTAATTAATAGACCAACTAAAATTGGGATTGAATCCCATGAATGCTGGAAATATCAATGGTGAATATGGGCTAATTCATCTGTCATGTATACCACATAAGATGCATCTATGAGATGGTTACATGCGCGATTATTATTAACCCGCAACATGGTATTTTGCGAGGTAACTTGCTCAATAATATAATATAGAGCATAATTTCCAGATTTTTTATTCAAGATAGTTCTTCTTGATAAGTTGGTTTACATTATAGTTGGTTTAGCAAGATAATTTATTAAGTGCCTCCACTTAATAGCTAAACTATTGCTTAGGAGAACAAAGTTATCTATCTCCGTTTGATATATGGTATATATGAAAGTATATTACATTCTCCCCTCACAAGTGGTTCAGGGTCAGAAACCAAATAATTCCATCTCAATATTATTGATGTGTGGTGTATATTTTGATAACACCATAAAGCACAAAGATGAGTTCTCAAAGTTGAGGAAGCAAGTTAGTTTTTCTAACATGAGGGGGAGACATGATAAACAGTTGAGAAAAAGTTACGTGGAATGAATTATCATTTGTACAACTAGATGCTCGAATAAAATAATATGAACTTGAAGTTCATAAAAAGATAATTCATTTGTAACATATTGCAAAGCATTCCATATGCATTTATTGACCTAAAGAAAGTAACTATATTTTCATTGCAAATGCTCATATTAAGTCCTAGAAGGACAAAATCTATGGTACGCTTAAAGCGTATAGACAAATTAGTTTCAAATAGAACTTATTAATAAAGAAGATGAGCAAATGATCAAAGTGATCAGAATAAATGAGGCAAGTGATCTAGAAGGTCACGTGACATAACACTTCATAAAATCTCATGAGAGATTCAGGTACCTGAATATATGAATGAAAAGATCTATATGTTATGTCTTTATGAAAATTTATTGGAACTGATATAAAATGTTCGTCGAGGACATCTATGATAGCGCTAAATATCGATGAGGATCTTAAGTTTGTCGAATACAGACAAATATATTGGCAAAATGGAAGAGGCACAATTCAAGTAGAATTGATTCTATATGAAAGACATGTAGTTTTGGACATGTAGTTCAAATACTTGAAAATATAAAGTCAATGGTATGTGCAATCAGTTTTCGATATCTTATGTCTAGCATGACATAAAAAACTGGATATGCATCTAAAGTCTATAATATGGCTTATATGACTTAACTTATATGACAATCCATGAAGGATTTAAGTTGCTTGAAGCATCTACAATTCTTGATCTTGAGGTACCGCTTCCTCAGTGCAATTTATGCACAAATGTATCCTGCTATAACTATAAGCATGATAATGTGATAGCGAGGATACCTTTATGGAGATATTGAAGAGCCATTCCACGATGTTTGTGAAGACATTATATATCTATCATGAGTTGTGATTTCAAGGTGCAAATATTCATTATAGTTAATACGACTGATTTATTTATCAAATCTCTACCAACGATCTCTTGAAGATGGTGCACAAGATTGGGATGCGAAGGCTCAAGGAGGTGAATTGATGTTCTCTTCAGGGGGAGTTAATGCGCGTTGCACTCTTTTTCCCTTTCAAGGTTTTGTCCCACTGGGTTTTTCTTGCAAGGATTTTAATGAGGCAACAAAAGGGCATATTTCTATACATGTGTACTCTTTTTCCTTCACTAGAATTTTTTCCTAGTAAGGTTTTAATGAGGCACATTATCTATGGACATCCAAAGGGGGAGTATTATGATAAATATCATATTATGTTGGATGTCTACTCATCTTCCATGATCTTCATCTCAAATGCTTAATGACATATTTTGTATGTTCAATGACATATTCCATGACATATTTTTTCACTTTTTATGCCTATATAAAGTATAGCTGACCAGCGGGTGGGCCGGGCCGGTTACGGGTCCGGATTTTTTGACCCGTCCGGGTCCGGGCCGGTCCGGTCCGGGTTCAATTGGGGGCGGGTTGAATTGGGCCGGGTTCGATCCGGTCCGGGTCAGGCCGGACCGGGTTTTACTTTTTTTTTTTTTTTTGTATTTCGTATAGTTTAAATATTAAGTTATATTAATACTTTGTAATAATTGAATGAACACAACAAAAGATGGGAAAAAATTGCACTTATTGCAAGTGCTACTTTATTTCTTAAATTGAAAATTTCAAATTGAAAAACTAAAATGTATCATAACTAGTTTACAATTTACAATTTTACATCAAATGGCTTGCATTGCAATAGCAAGTTCTTCCATATTAATATGAACCTCTGGACCTTCTTCTGGAGTGTTAAATTCGGATGGGTTTCCGTGCGTTAAGATATCTCCAAGTTCTTCGTCTTCCGGGCTATCCAGATCTTCCTTTCCTTGATTTCTTCTTTCAGATCTTATCCAATCTCTTAGACACACTAAGACTTCCAAAGCATTGCTTCCCAATGAGTGCCGCGTGTCTCCAAGTTGTTGTCTTGCTTGGCTAAATGCACTCTCGGATGCAACAGTGGAAATTGGGACATTCAGGACATCCCGCGCCATAGCGTAAAGAACGGGAAATTGCTTTGAATTTTCCTGCCACCAGCCTAACGGTGAAAATTCCTTGGTGCGAGGCTCCTTTTGCTTCTGCAAGTAAAATTGCAATTCATCTATATTCCTGCTACTAGATTGAGTGTTAGCAAAAGTTGAAAAAATATTAAAACTATCAAACCCTTCATCATCATCTCCGACTACATTAGAAGTGCTACATTCCATAGTGGGATTTGCAGCAGATGATGCATGAGCAATATCACATTGAGTTGCATAATAAGTATATAGATATTGTAAGTGTTCATTTAGTTGGTTCATAGATTCATACAAATTTGGGCTTTCAGTGGGCCCAATCTCCATATAATTGTATAAAGCATTCATTAATTGTTGACAATCAGACATTTTAATTGAAGGATTTAAAACTGCACCAATTAAGTAAATAGGAGGAATTGGAAATAAATATTTTTTAAATTTTGCTTGCATACTTGCAATAGCATCCGTATATCTATCGTTCTTCTTAAATTCAAATAGTAGCAAAGAAATTTCAGCTATATGTACTAAAGCCAAAGTAATAGTTGGGTAATATGCCCCAGAAAACACAACAGTAGCAGTATAAAACTTATGTAAAAATTTAATGACATCACTAATGACCTCCCAGGTATCACCGATTAACATACGACTAGGATTAGTACAATGTGCATTAGCAACTTCTGTTATTGGAAATCTATATTTGTAGCAACATTTTAAAAATATATACGTATAGTTCCATCTAGTAACTACTTCGTCGGGCATGAATCTAGGTCTAAGGTTATATTGTTGACACTTGTTCTTAAATTCTCTTATTCTAGATTGTCTATTATTTCCCTGAATTACTCCAACAGCTCTTCTAACTAGAGTAATCTCATGTAAAAATAAATCTAGCCCACTTTTAACAATTAAATTGTATACATGACATGCACATCTAACATGAAAAATATCATCAAGAGGTGGATGTAAATTCAATTTTAAAATTGAAACTGCAGCATTGTTGTTTGAAGCATTATCAAAAGACATACACAAAACTTTTTGGTTTAGATTATAAAATTCGACAACTTCAACAATTGTAGTACTAATAAATGTTGCAGTATGACTCTGATCTTCATCATATTTAAAAGCAATTATACGTTTTTGCATACAAGTATTGTCATCTATCCAATGACATGTAATTGTTAAATAATCATTTCCATTTACAGCATGGCCAATATCAGAAGTTAGACATACTCTAGAAGGAAGGTGACTAAACAAATAACGTATGTACGTTTGATATTGGTGTAATTGTTCATAATCAATATTTACATCTTGCAAATTAGGCGATGATTCAGAAACATGTGTTATTGGTTCATTATTACTATTACTACCAGAAGCTATAGGACTTTTTTTACTACTTCCACTTCCACTTCCACTCCTACCAGTAACTTTTCTACACGCTCTTTTAGCAGCATTCAACATATTGGAAAATTTAATATATAAGCTAAACTAAAATCAAATATGCAATTAAAATATTAAATAAGAGAAAGAGTTGGAGAGAGTGCACCGAATTCGACAATAAATTGAGCACTTGAACAGGTGAACTTCAAGAATGTTGAACACTTGAACTTCAAGAATCAAGCTTCGAATGCCGAATTGCCGATTTCCAAATAAGAAATTACGATAAATTTAATTCGGGAAAATAAAGACAATAAAATTATGAAAGTAGAATATGAATTCTTGAATTGAGAGAGAGATAGATAATTTGAGAATTGAGAGAGAGATAGATAATTTTGAGTGAGGAAATGAAGAAGAGGGGGAGGGTATTTATAGATTTTTAGAAGGGTTATTAATGTAATTAAATAAAAACTAAAAAAAAATCAAAAAATGGCCAAATTTGCAAAATTTACCCGTTGGCCAACGGATCTGGTCTTCTGGACCGTTGCCAACGGGCAAGTGGGCCCCACAAGTATAAAAATTTTTTTTTTTTTTTAAAAAAAAAAAAATTTGACCGTTAAAACCGGTCCGGGCCGGTCCGGGTTGGCCGGTTCGCCCGGTAATTCGCTTCCCGGGCCGGTCCGGTCCGGGTTATTTGCCCGATAAGGCTGTCCGTCCAAACCCCCTTCCCCCCCCAACCCAGCCCGGCCCCCCCCGCCCTTAACCGGTCCGGTCCGGGCCGGTTTTGACCGGGCCGGTCCGTGCCGGTCCCGGGTCAACCCGGCCCGGTTGACACCCCTAATATAAAGGCCTTGTAATAGATAAGAAAATACACACAATTGAAGAAGAAAATCTGTTCCTTCTCTCTATCTATATTTCTTGTTCATGTTTCACTAAGTTACTTATATTTCTTGTTTATGTTTTACTAAATTATTTTCATTTTATAACAACCTCATATATGTTGGAGATTTGGTCTCCATAATATATGGTTGTGGGTTATCAAGTAGTTGAATCTATCTTCAAATTATCATGTACAAACGAAAAAATTATCCTATGATCAGCTTCGAAAAAAGAAGAAATTAAATATAGTTAAGCGGGTTTACGTTACTTACCATTATTTTCGTTCTAATAACGATATAGGTATCTAGTGAGATTAGTTATCCTATCTTGTATATGGGATTACTACTCTCACTATTTTAGTGTAACAATTACTGTGAGATTAGCTAATAACTTCAAAGCAAACATGAGATCAAGTTAAATCCAAACGTATCTCGAATAATTATTTTTATTTTAGGTATTGAAATTATTATACTTATACCATGTACCAGAATTAAAAAGTCTTACACAGTCATTAAAATTTACGTTCTAATCAAGTTCTTACACGAACTGAGTATTAGATTGCCATAAATTATGTAACGAAGCAACATATTTTCTACCGAATTATTATGCCCAATAATATGCTTAATTATTTCGTGCTGATATGATATGAAATTAAATTACTCCTATATGCTTATTTAATACTGAGATGAAATAAGATTATCCATTTTTACTGAAAATGGTAGCTATGAGAGTCGTTGTATACGATTCAAATGGTAGCTATGAAAGTTGTTATATACGATGAATCGCTGTATATGATAATTGATTTTTTTGGAAAAAATAAGTAGGCATTTGGACATAAAAATTGTAATTTAAAAAAATAGTATTTAAAATTTAATTAAAAAATAAGATTTAAAATTTAGAATTATGTTTGGATATTCATTTTACTTGAAAAAATATTACAGTTTTGTACGTTGAAATTTTTTCAAAAGTTATTTTCGAAAAATTTCTAAAAGCTTACAAAGTTTCAATGACAAACATATTTTTGAAAAAATATTTCAATATTATTTTTATTTTTATTGACAAACAGATCCTAATTTATTTTTTGATAAAGTAAATATTATTTAGGCGGAAAAACAAAGGGCTTTTCTAATTTCATAGCAGCCCAAACCCCAAAGGACACGAAGTACTCTGGCTCTATGTGAAAAGGAAAAAGAAAAAGAAGTCATGAAACTAAAAAACAAACAAACAACTATTCAGTATAGTTCTACAAAGTGGTATTTGGGAAGGATGGAATCTGAGGAGGGTAATACGTAGACAAACCTTATCTCTACGCAAAATGGCAAAGAAGCTGTTTTAGTCTACCATCGGCTCAATGTCATGAAACTAAAAGAATAAGAAAATAGTTTCTCGTGTTATTGGTCAGTGGTGTTTCCGTGATATTAAAGAATTAATGGGGCATATTCAAATATTCGCCGATATATACTAACGTCAAGAGTGACGTGTCACGCTCATCAATTCCGAAATCAAAACGAGTCTTCCAAACCCTACACTCTACGCCCTTCCTTTTGAAAAGAGAAACACGTCCTTCAATCTCTACCGTCTAATATTCAGCCACATCATCAATCCGTGTCTCTCAAAATCAACGGCTGTAAATTAGTCTCCCAACAAACACATATTAACCCTGTACTCGGGTTAGTTAACTTAACCCTGATTACTCTTGTTTCCCAAACCCTGAATCGACCTCGAGTTTTCTCGACTCGCCTCCCCTAATATATCAAGCGATAGAGTGAAGAGTTTTTAGAGAGAGAAACTAGAGAGAGAAAGAAAAGGCAGAAAAATTAGGTTTTCTATATGTATTCTCCGTTGCCGTAGAAGATACCGGAAAAGTTTGTGGAATTTAACTTCTAGTCCTGAATTTTATCTATATTCCAATTTAGTCCCGTAGTTCTTAGAAAATTCGTATCATATGAGTTCTGGCTCTGATTGATGGACGAGATTTGGGAGAGAGCGGTGGAGACGGCGTTAGACGGCGAGAGAAACTTCGGTTCTGTGCGAACCCTAACTTTAGACGGAGCCGTTAAGTGTATTCATGGTAAGTTACCTCCTCCGTCGATTTTTGAGAAGTTTCAGAATCTTGAGCACCTTTCGATTGCAAACATCGGTGTTTCGTCGCTAGAACAGTTTCCTCGGCTACAGAATCTGCAGAAGTTAATTTTATCGGATAATAGAATCGCCGGAGGCCTCGAGTTCCTCGTGGATGCTGGTTTAAATTCACTCCGGGACCTTGATTTGTCGAATAATCGGATTCAGGATATCAACGATCTCCGTCCGTTGGCTGAACTCCGGCTTGTGTCGCTTGATCTCTATGAATGTCCGGTTACGCGAGTTAAGGACTATCGATCTAGGGTTTTTGGATTGATTAGGTCGTTGAAGTATTTGGATAAGATGGATGCGGAGGGGAACGAGAGGCCAGAGTCGGATGATGAGGATGAAGATGAAGAGGAGGATGAAGAGGATGATCCAGGGAGTGGGGAAGTTGATGGAGAAGATCGGCCTTACAGGATGAATAATGGACACGGGGTTGGGAGTGAAGGAGTTGTGGATGTGGATGAGGATGAGAGTGATGCTGATGAGGAAGAAATGGAGATAACTCGAGGGATTAATGGGTTGAAACATGACGGTTCTAGTTCCACTCACCACTCAAATGGTTTTCGGATAGAGGCAGTTGGGGATGGAGACAACGAGGAGGATGATGACGATGATGACGATGAGGATTTTGTGGAGGAGATAGATGAAGAGGGCGATGAGGAGGATGTAGTGGAGGTTCATGAAATAGAAGATAGTGATGAAGAGGAGGATGGTGTGGAAGATGACGAGGACGATGATGACGACGACGATGAAGAGGATGAGGAGGAAGTTGATAATGATGATGGAGATTTTGCGGATCCAGAGAGCACGGGGAGGTTACATAGCACTGAAGGGGAGATTGATGGGCATGAGCAGGGGGAAGATGATGCAGATGAGGATGATGATGGGGAGACAGGGGAGGAGCAGGGTGTTGAGGAAGATGGCGATTTCAATGATGAAGAGGAGGCTGAAGATGAGGTGAAAATCTTTCCTGTTTTATGTAGTTATGTTTTTATTTTTATGTGTTACATGTCATATTTGGTTGTTTGGTTAGAAGGCTTTCTTGCTAGTCTATATTAAGCGTAATTTGTTCTGTTTTATTTGCTAATGTGTGGATTGTTTATTTTGTGTGTTAGTTTTGTTAATTTCTCTTGCGATTTGTTTTCTAAGATATGCATGTCTTGCAATGTTTGACAATTTTTATAATTTATGGTTTTCCCCCTTCAATCTGGGTGATTCATGTGCTTATTTCTGCTGGAAGAATTGTCACTATTTGATCTTCATAACCAACAACATCAACCTAGTATAATCCCACTAAGTGGGGTCTGGGGAGGGTAGTATGTATACCCCTACCCTTGGGTAGAGAGGCTGTTTCCAAATAGTCCCCCGGCATCCTTCCCTCCAAGAACTTCCCACCTTACTCTTGGGGAGATTGTTGATCGTTAAATGATTTTTGCTGGTACTACCAGTAATTTTTGGTAGCATATTAGTTAGAAAGTCTTGTAATATCAGATTACCCCCAAAAGAAATATTAATTTCATGTTAGTATGAACCTGGAAGTTTTGATGCACAGGTGGTGTCCGTTGCCACTTTAGAAACCAAGCTGATTTTGTGAATCCTTTTTTTGGAAATTGGTGATTTCTTGTTAGATCAAGGTGGTGTGGAATGTTTATATTATTTCAGCATGAATTGTATCATTCTACAGAAGAGTGACTAAAGAGGGATTAATCAGCAGTTGTAAGAGGGGAATGACTTTTGGCACGATTTATTTATGTGAGATCTTGACCATAATTTGGTTATTCTACCCAAGTAATGTGCATTCAAATGCTAAGGCTCTAAGTGCAGTGATCTAGATTCACAATTTTCCATGTCTTTTGTAGGTCTGCTTTTGTGCCATCTCTTTGTTCCTCCTTGTAGCTTAATTGTTTTTATGCACAATCTCTTGATTTCTGAAATTTTGGAAACTAAAACTTTGCGGTGATCTGCCCTTTCCCCATTGAGCTCGTTTCTCTCGATAGAAACTTCCCTTAAACCTCTTTTTTGGGGGTTGTCTCCTCCTGGCTTAATATAGTATTATCAGTTCCTTACAAAGGGGTGTCGGATTATGGTGTTTTTAGTTTTTCATCTTTTTGTTGGTTTTGAATTGATGTGTACTTTGTTGGATCTCCTATGGACTTTTACCTTTCTGCCATCATATCCCTTAGAGGTGGCCATGTCAATTGCCAAAGTATAGTGAATGTTACCTTGTCGAATCTGCTGCTTATGTGCTATTCTGCATTTTCTTAGTTTTCATGAAGTGGTTTTCTATTTTATGACTGAAAATTTGTTTTTTCCCTTGTCATCATCTATCATTATCTTCCTTTTTTTTCCGGAAAGGATTGTTGGATTTTGCTGCTGGGATATGCGATAATTTGGTGTTGTTGAATTCACTGCTTATGTTCCTTCCCACTTTTCTGCCATGGTGTCGTAATGGTTATTTATATTTTTATTCTTGCTGCTATAAGATATGTTTTCTGAGTTCCATTGGCCTAGCTTCGTTGGCATATTTAAATGATCTGCTTCCACAATGATCTGAACCTTGGTAATTGTTTTATGGTTAATTTGGTGATCATTATCTTGTTATCTTCTTAAAATTTTGCATCTTAGGGTTTTGCAGTATATCGGTTTCTAGGTTTCCTGAGCTTACTATGCTAATTTTCATGTAAATGGCAGGAGGAAGATAATGACAATGGCTACCTTGTTCAACCAGTTGGTCCTATTGAAGTAGATGATGTTGAAGGCAGTGATATGGAACCAGTAAATGGTGATGAAGATCCTGAGTTGGAGGAAGATGTTGAAGATGAAGAGGACGACTATGGTGAAGTTCAAGAGGTGCCACCTTCCTCCTCTCAAAAGAGGACGCGTGATGGCGACGATGATGATGGTGGTGAAGAAGATGACGATGAAGAGTATGCGAAGTCATCCAAGCGCCGTTAGTGACTTTATCTGTGGTGGGTTTGACGAAAGTGATGAACTTGAGAATAGATTTGTCTGGAGGCTGGAAGTAGTTGACTGTTGAACATCTTTTCATGGACAGGACACATGTTTTGGTGGGAAATTCAGGTCTAAGAGGTATACAAATGTTCAAAAGGTCGTTAGTAAATATTGGCCGTTGCATTGTGATTCAAATGGCAGTTGATGGGGAGATCCAACCCGCTTCATGAGTAGGGTATTGGAGGGTAATTTGAATTGGGGAAAAGCTAAAAAGAAAACCTCTGCTAGTTCAACAGTAGAAGTAGTGATAGAACTTGTTTTCCGCCTTTTTTCTTGAATTTTAAAAAGGACGCTTTGCTTTTCCTGGGGGATAGTTTTTAATTGGCTTGTAAAACAGTCTTGTGGATAGTTGTCTCAGTTAAGTGTGACCGTTTATCATTATGATGAGGCCGTCCTTTGATCCATTTATGTCACATGCAATTTGTTGTCAGCCTACTTTTACATCTAATTTTTTTTCCCAATTTGCATGTGATGCCAGGTGGCAGCTGTTTGGGTGTCAATTGATTGCGCACCTATTCGCTGTTCTTCCAACTATGTGACCGAGCGATGATATTGTCGAGAACTTCGTTAAATAAAGAGAAAAAAGCAACGGTCCCATAAGCAAACAAGAGGGATAAAAGAAATTCCGCGCTTATATTCTGTTTATAAAATTTTATACCACTAGCCAGCCCATCAGTTTGGTGCCATCTCGGGTGTCTTCGAAGCACACTTTTGGCCGTCGTAAAAGTATTTTGGGGCTTGGAAGCCCAAAACACTGTGTGGTCAAATGATGGATATGCGCCTTGAATAGATTGAGCAGGTCAATGAGTGTACTGAGTTTGGGCCGGCTTAAGTATAGCAGGATTTGGCTTACCTTGGGATTTCCATCAAATCTTTGGTCCAAGCGGTCAATGCGCGTGAACATCACGAGCTGGTTGCGTCAAAATGGGATTCCTCTTGTTTGTTTATTTGTACTTGTAATTTTAAAGCAAATTACGTTACAAAGAGATGCAACGTGTGTGCGCTTGGATTGTATTTAATTTCTTGAACTTCGATTATTGAATTCAAATCAATGGTAATACATCTATTCTTATTTCTTCCTTCCTCACCTGGACTCCTGCTCCCCCCCGCTCCCCCAAGAAAAAAAAAACACCCTAAAAAATAGGGAACACTATGAGGGTGATTATTGTCATTAAACAAAGTGATATCTCCTTGAGGGAATAGGTGCACGACGTAGTGGTTAAGAAATAACTGAATTTTAATCTCATATTACGCGTGGAGTTGTAGTATATTGGTTGCTAAAACCGTTTTGATTTATAGTATTATTATTTTTACGTTGTCTATTAAATTATTGCTACTTTTCTTTATTTGTGCTCTAGCAAAGTTTTAGGAAAATTTTATTGTGTCTCATATAATTAGTTAATTTTGTCTCGCAGTTTTGTAGACCTAGAATTCTATGGATCTAAAAGTATAAGATTGGAGTCTACAATTTTGTGAGATAAAAAAGAATCTCATACAATTAGTATCAGGCGTATAAGACACAAAATAAAACTTTTCCAAGTTTTATGAAGCGGAAGTACGGTAAATATAGAGGATGCGGAAACATAATATATTGAGACGTCCCACATAATTTGCCATTACACGACCAAATAAATCTGTACACACCCAATCTCCACCTCACAGCAACTCAAATTTCATTACCTTTTATCCCTTCTCCCTCAACTCATTTTTGAAGTCTAACAATGTTAATCTTCCTAGCCCCATCATCTCCAAAGTATCTCCCATCACAAAAACACAACTACAATCACTATGTCAATCCCAAAACAACTCACTCCCCTTCACTATTCAAGATCCAAGCCATGGCTAAAGAAAGTAGCGAAACCTCAAGTTCCATAGAGAAAATTGGTATAGTAGGTGGACTGATATCTACACCAGTAATTGGATGGTCTCTTTACACATTAAAAACAACAGGGTGTGGTCTGCCACCTGGACCTGGTGGTTCAATTGGTGCACTTGAAGGGGTGAGTTACTTAGTTGTGGTTGGAATTGTGGCTTGGTCATTGTACACTAAGTCTAAAACTGGCTCAGGTTTGCCCAATGGACCATTTGGTTTGTTGGGTGCAGTTGAAGGCTTGTCATACTTGTCATTGTTGGCCATTTTGGTTGTGTTTGGGTTGCAGTTCTTGGATCAAGGTTCTATTCCTGGGTCACTTGCAACAGATCAATGCTTTGGTTAAAATCTGCTTTGGTTGCATTCTTTTTATAATAAATACTTCTTTGATCCAAGAATCAGAATGAAGAAAAGATCAAAAGAATTGTAGTTTAAAATCTTACTTCACTTTTTTTGTGCTATTGTTGATAATGTTTTGGAATAGGCCATGGAATCGTTATCCAAAGTTATGTGGCCTCGGTTTGTCTAGGCTGCATTAATCAAAGAGACGCAGTTCTTTTTATTTCTTCGGTGGACAATGGTATTAATACTAGTGATACTTTTTCAGATTATAAAATAGAACAATTCAAATGATTAAAGCATATTGGATTATTGGTATAAATATCACAGAAAGAAACATATCAATTAATTTGTGAAAGTGTAACATCATAGGCGTATTCACGAATTTAAAAACATGGGTGTACTATTATCTTTAGATAAATGCTTGGTTCCATTAAATAAAATTTTATGGCAACAACAAGTTGACTAGCAAATTGTATCATTACTATATGCGCAAAAATTATCATTCACTTTACAGTTTGCAATTGTCTTCGGCAAGTTTTTATACTTTAAAAACAATTAATAATAACATTATTACTTATAATTTTAAGTGTATCACGCTTATATGGCAAACTAAATAATTATTCAAAAATAGCACCGCTTAATATTGAGCAGTGATTTTTCTTGCTTTGAATCAACAGAGAGCCTTAGAGTCTCGAGAGACGAATCACGAGTACTTTATTTTTAGGAATTTCAAAGTTTAAATGATTAAGAGAAGAAAAATAAAACGTATGTAGGTAAAAAGGATTTTTTTTTAAAAAAAGAGTAAAGATTAAGTATTTGTTTGTTAAACAGAATTATTCGGGGATCAAACCATAACAGGTAACAAAAAGGAGACAAAAGGGGCACTCGTCACCGGTGCACCAAATTAGTCACTTAAGCATACGTGGCCACAAATATATTTAAGTTATAGTACGAAATATTACTACTGTTAAGAATAGAATTCTAATTAGAGTGAATGTTTATCTTGTAGAGAGTTTTATTTTGAGGCTAACTTATTTTTCCTCCTATAAATAGAGGGATCTTACCCCATTGTAAACCATCCCAAAATTCAATAAGAATTTTCTCTCTTTCTCTACAATATTGTTCTTGTTCTTTTATTGTTTTATAACACGTTATCAGCACGAGACTCTACCGCTCTTTGAAAAGAAGGCAACGAAACTAGAAGAAGAAGGGATTTTGAAAAAAGAAAAAAAAAATTCAAAGAAAGAAAAGAAGGAACAAAAGAAAAGGAATAAAGAAAGAAACGGAAAACAAAATAACAGAAAGAGAAAGAAGAAAAAGGAAGAAGAAATCAAAACGTTGAAAAACGGAAGAAAACAAAACATTGAAACACAAAAGAGAAAAAGCAACGAAGACAGAAGCAAAGAAAGAGAGAAAAGGAAGAAAACAGAAAGAGAAAAGAACGCGAAAGAAAGAATGGAAATAGGAGTTCGGGATTTCGTTCGTGATTTTGTGTTTTGGGTTCTAAAAAGCAGAACATTATGGAACTGGAGAATGATATTATGGACGGATTCTTCTTGCTTGGAGGCTTTTCGCGATTGCGGCTACGCTTCATGTTGAGATATTGGCTATGATGATACACTATTCTGAGCCTAATAATTGGTCATTTCCTTAATTGTGGCTACTTCTGTAATTCCTTTATTCTTTTGTATTCTTTTGTAAAATAGGCTATGTGTGCAAATAGGTTGTATTTGTAAATAGGCTATTCTTGTAATGAGTATATCTGATATATACTCTCTCTCTTAACTCGACCCTTCAGAGGGGTCATTTTGGTTCTTTTGGGAACTGAGTCTTCTTCGAGACTCTTCTATTCTCTCCTCCTTCTCTCTACTTTCTCTCTCTAAATTTTCTCCGATTCTCTGCATGTTTTCATGGTATCAGAGCCGGTACAATGATCCGGTGATGTTTATCGTGTGAATCAATAGTTCATCTGAACTATTTTTTAACAAAATTTGAGATTTTTCTGAGATCGAAAAGATCGATGATGGTTTCAACCATGTTAGGGTTCTTCGGTCCATTTATCTTCACGATCTACGTTTGTTCCTTCTGTATTGAACGGTTCAATCGTTTATTGTGAGTCTTTCGGAGATTTTGCGGTGAGTTTCAACCTCTAGGGTTTTCTGGTGGTCAAATCGAGTGTTTGATTACCATCCGGTGGTTTGATACTTACTTTGCTGAAATTTTGGTCATCATCGGTGGTGCTGTGACATCTTTATCAACGTTTGTGGTAAAATTTTGACGGTTTCACTACCTAGGGTTTTGTCTATTGTTAAAGGCCGATCTTCCGGTTGCGAAGAAGGACGGTAACCTCGTTCCTATTCTCTGGTTGTGATTCCTTGTTTGTATATATGATTGTCCATTTGTGAATAAATCATTTAACTTGAGAATATTGAGTGTGTAGACTGTCAATATTGTTTGGTGATATTGTGTTTTCAAAAGATTTGATTCATTTGTTGAGCATGGCTGCTAACATGAATGCTGGTAGTTCTGGTGCTAACTCCGGTCCTATTGACCCTTCCAATCCATTATTTGTGCATTCTTCTGATGTTCCTGGTGCATGTTTAGTCCCCACTCCTTTTTCAGGAAGTGGTTATGGAGGATGGAAGCGTAAAATGACTATGGCTTTATCTGCTAAAAATAAAATTTGTTTCATTGATGGTTCCTTTTCCAGACCTAGTAATAATGTGAGTTTGCAAAGGTTGTGGGATAGATGTAACATGCTTGTTATGTCATGGTTAACCTCTTCTGTGTCATCTCAAATAGCTGACAGTGTTCAATACTCTGACACTGCACGAAGCATGTGGTCTCAACTTGAGAAGAGATATGGTACTCCTAACAAAACCAAAATTTTTGAATTAAAGCGAGAACTCTCCCAAACTTCCCAGGGTTCCCTTGATGTAGCCTCATACTTTAATAAACTCAAGAGTTTGTGGGATGAATTAGGGACAATGGTCCCAAACCATGGGCAGAAGTGCACCTGTGCTGCTAAGAATGGTATCATTGAGGAAGATGATGAGAACAAGATTTATCAGTTCCTTATGGGACTAAATGAGACATATTTGGGTGTAAGAAGCAATTTGTTAATGATGCAACACTTTCCTTCCCTTGACAGTGTCTATAATATTGTGTTGAATGATGAAAAGCAAAGACAGGTCAAGTCCATTTCCCATATGAGCCCAGACTCAATGTCTTTTAATGCTCACACTGATAGGCCCCCTGCTGGGTCCAACCAAGGGAAATTGTCTGGCTTTAATTTCAGACCTAAAGTCAATTTTGAACAAAACAGAGGAAACTTATTTTGCAGATATTGCAAGAAGTCTGGACACTTAATTGATAAGTGTTTCAAACTCCATGGTTTTCCTCAAAGCAATTCTTACATCAAGGGAAGGAAATCTGCTGCTCATCTTTCCACTAGTACTGATTGTGTATCTGTTGATTCAAGAATTTCAGGTGTGTCTGCTCCTCTAGGGGATCCTGTTGCCAGTCAACCTGTGATACCAGGGTTGAGCAGACAACAATGTGATCAGATTGTGAGCTTGATTCAACAAACACTTTCAACCAGTGATCAAACTTCTTCTTCCATGAGTTCTGCTAATTTTGCTGGTACTTTAATGTCTGAGAGTCTTGTTTCTGATTCCAAGTTATGCATGCTTACACACATAAATTCTGCTACCTGGATCATTGATTCAGGAGCTTCCAATCATATGACTTATGATAAAAATCTATTGTTTGACATTATACCCCTAACTGTGCCTTACCTTGTTTCACTTCCTAATGGATATAAAGTCAAAGTTACTTGTACAGGATCATTTGCATTAACTCCTTACCTCATTCTTCATAATGTACTTCTAGTCCCTTCTTTCAAACATAATTTGATCTCTGTTCATAAGTTGATGAAACAATTGAATTGTTTAGTCTTGTTTACACCAACCTCATGCCTTCTTTACCTGTTACAGGACCTTTCTCTGAAGAGGCTTCTGGATCTTGGTAAAGAGGAGGCTGGCTTGTACAAGTACTCTTGGTCACCCTCTTCCTCTTCTGCCTCTTCCAAGCCTTCTTCTCTTGAGCATAGTGACTCAGATGTTTGTAATGATGACATTGTTTCTGATAACAAACATTCTAGCTCAGTTATTCAATCTTCTAGTTGTAATAATGCTGTTCCTGATGATATGAACTATATTTGGCATTTGAGATTAGCACATACATCTTTTGCTAATATGAAACATGTTTCTAATTTGCCTTTTTCTATTGCTGCTAAACAACCTTTTCCTTGCTCAATTTGCCCTATGTCTAAACAAACCAGATTGCCCTTTCCTGACAGTAGCATTAGCACTACCAAACCATTCCAACTTATTCATGTGGATACTTGGGGTCCTTACCATACCCCTACATCTCTTGGTAGCAAGTATTTCCTCACCATAGTTGATGATTTTTCTAGAGCTACCTGGACACATCTAATGGGTTCTAAAAGTAATGCATTCCCTCTACTACAATCCTTCATTTCCTATGTTCAAACTCAATTCAATTCCCTGGTCAAAGTTGTCAGAAGTGATAATGCCCTGGAACTGGGTTCCAGTGCTGAAGGGATTTCCTATTTTAGTAAACTTGGGATTGTGCATCAAACAACTTGTCCCCATTCCCCTCAACAGAATGGGGTTGTTGAGAGAAAGCACAGGTCTTTACTTGAAACTTGTAGAGCACTTCTCTTTCAGTCTGGTTTGCCTATTTCTTTTTGGGGTGATTGTCTGTTAACTGCAACATATATCATTAATAGACTGCCATCCAGGGTGCTTCATTACAAATCTCCTCATGAATTATTACATGGTTCTCCCCCTTCCTATTCTCATCTGAGAGTTTTTGGCTGTTTGGCTTATGCTGCTGTACCTATCCCTCATAGGGATAAGCTGAAATCCAGAGCTCATTCCTGTGTTTTCCTTGGTTATCCCTTTGGTAAGAAAGGTTATAAACTTTATGACTTAAATTCCAAGAAATGCTTTATTTCTAGAGATGTTGTTTTTCATGAAACTCACTTTCCATTCAAGTCTCCTCCTCCTTCTTCTCCTTCTCCTCCACCTGTTCCATTTTCTGATGACATTCTCCCTCAACCTTTCACCCTACCATCTTCCCATGAATCTTCCCCTTCTTCTTCTCCTCACCCTTCTCCTGATTCTCCAGTGTCTATTCCTTCTCCTATTTTCAGTCATGACATCTCCCCTCCTACATTGCCTGTCTCCCAGCCTGTTTCTTTGCCCAGAAAATCCACCAGATCACATCTCCCTCCTTCTTACCTCAAAGACTATGTTTGTCAAATTCCAGCCTTTTCTGGCTCCTCTTCTTCTCACTTGGAATCTGAACCTATGTTTTACTCTCAAGCTGCCTCTGTACCAGCTTGGCAGGATGCTATGAGGAAGGAATTTGATGCATTGGATGCTAACCACACTTGGGACATTGTGCCTCTTCCTCCAGGTAAGAAACCTATTGGCTGTAAGTGGGTTTACAAGATCAAATATAAATCTGATGGCTCTATTGAAAGATACAAAGCCAGGTTGGTTATTAGGGGTGACACACAGGTTGAAGGTGTGGACTTTACAGACACTTTTTCTCCTGTTGTCAAAATGACTTCAGTCAAGTGTCTCATTGCAGTGGCTGTTAAAAATCACTGGCCATTGTTCCAACTGGATGTTAACAATGCCTTTCTTCATGGTGATTTGGATGAGGAAGTGTATATGAAACTTCCTCCAGGTTTGGTGGTGTCTGATCCTTCTTCTACTTCTTCTTCTACTACTTCTTCTTCTTCTTCTTCTTCTTCTCTTCCTCTGGTCTGTAAACTAAAGAAGTCTTTGTATGGGCTCAGGCAGGCCTCCAGGCAGTGGTATGCTAAGCTGTCCTCTGCCCTTCATTCTCGAGGTTACAGGCATTCTTTAAATGATTATTCACTGTTCTTGAAAGGTAATCCTGATTCCCTTGTTGTGGTGGCTGTGTATGTGGATGATATAATTGTTACTGGGGTTGACTGTGATGAGATTGCAGGCTTAAAAGCCTTCTTGGATGATACTTTCAAGATAAAGGATTTAGGGTCATTGCATTATTTCTTGGGTCTTGAGGTTAAACAAATCCCTGGTGGGATTCATCTGAATCAGCATAAATATGTTCATGATTTGTTGCATCATTTCGACTGTGTATCTGTTTCCCCTGTTGTATCCCCTCTGGACATTTCTTTAAAATTACATGCTGATTCTGGTGATCTTTTACCCGCTCCTGATCAGTTCAGGAGTCTTGTTGGCAAATTATTGTTTTTAACCCATACTAGACCTGATATATGCTTTGCCGTGCAACATCTGAGTCAGTATCTCAAATCCCCAAGGGTTCCCCATATGTCTGCTGCTTTGCATGTTTTGAGGTATCTTAAGGGCACTTCCTCTTTGGGTCTATTTTACTCTGATGCTGCTGACTTCTCTTTGTCTGGGTACTCTGATAGTGATTGGGCAGCTTGTCCCGACACTCGTCGCTCTGTTGCTGGTTTTTGTGTATTGTTGGGTGGCAGCCTGGTAAGTTGGAAGTCGAAGAAACAACCTGTTGTCTCTCTTTCTTCAGCTGAAGCTGAGTATAGGGCTTTAAGCAAAGTTACTGCTGAACTCACTTGGTTATCTCGTCTGCTTACTGATCTTGGGGTATCTGTTTCCTCTCCTATTTCTGTGTTTTGTGATAGTCAAGCTGCTGTTCACATTGCTAATAATCCAGTTTTCCATGAGCGTACTAAGCATATTGAGGTGGATTGTCATTACGTTCGTACTTTGATACGCAATGGTTTTCTCACACTTTCTCATGTTTCCACTTCTCAACAGTTGGCTGATCCGTTGACGAAACCTTTATCCGGGACTGCTCTTTCTCCTATTTTGTCCAAGTTAAAGGTGGTTTCCCCCCTTCAACTTGAGGGGGGGTGTTGAGATATTGGCTATGATGATACACTATTCTGAGCCTAATAATTGGTCATTTCCTTAATTGTGGCTACTTCTGTAATTCCTTTATTCTTTTGTATTCTTTTGTAAAATAGGCTATGTGTGCAAATAGGTTGTATTTGTAAATAGGCTATTCTTGTAATGAGTATATCTGATATATACTCTCTCTCTTAACTCGACCCTTCAGAGGGGTCATTTTGGTTCTTTTGGGAACTGAGTCTTCTTCGAGACTCTTCTATTCTCTCCTCCTTCTCTCTACTTTCTCTCTCTAAATTTTCTCCGATTCTCTGCATGTTTTCACTTCAAGAGATAAGTATCGATTTTATGTTCGATTAAAATCTATGATTATGTGTTGTCTATATTACATGCAAGTGATCCTGGCTATTTGCTTCCACTGTTCATATTTGCTTCCGCCGTTCATATTTGCTTCCTATCAATTGGTATCAGATCCTGCTTGCATCTAAGTAGATAACGTAGATAATATATGTGCGATTATATATCTCGGTGTTAAGTTACGTTGAGGACGTACTGGTTTTGCAAATATGAGCTTTTGTGATTTTAAAAGACGGGAACGAAATTGCTGTTTATTCTCGTTCTCAAAAGTAACGGTGTTTATGTTGGTCTTCAATGTGAATTTTAGTTGCCTCTCCTTTTGTTGATTGAGGAGGAAAAGAATACAATATTGCCGCTAGGGTTCTTTTTAAAAGGATTGTGTCTGTGGCAATTCTTTTTTTTTTCTTTTTCCATGTGGTTAATTAGAAAGAACTAAAAGAAAACAAAAGGAGGGTCTCTGGTTGTTATTTTTGTCGGCAATGGCATGAAAGTGGATTTAATATTTTACAAAGATTATAACAATGGCGACTAGATCTATTGATAGTAGTGAAATACTTATTATTAAAGGAAAGGTAGAAGGCAACTGTCGTGTTTTTGTGGTAAGAAAAGATAATACAAATTATTTGCACATGGACAGGTAGTGGTTGGAACAAGTAGGTTTAATCACTAAAATGTGTAAGAATGACTGCATTGTTTTGTTTATATTATTGCTCTATTTTAGGCACACGTGCCTTGTTAGATGGTTTAGCCAAGAATCAATGATGATAAATGATGAATTATCGTGGCAGCAAAGTCATTATTTGGTTATGTGGAATTATAGATTGATGGCTAACATAGGCTTTATAAACAAAGAGTCAAAAACCAATAATGATGGTGCTATTATTATCTACTTTGTTAATAAGGATTATAATTATATGAACACAGTCTTTCTCCTTTTGTATGCATATTATTACAATGTATATTTAATAATTCACGATAAATGTTATGAAATATTAGATTATGGTGGATGTCCATAACTCCTATAACACATAAAATCTGCATTACAAGTCTAATCAACCCCTAGCTGATGAACTTGAAGAAACACATTGTACAATTTTTCGCAATGTAACTGATTATCTTGCAAAAGGCATAGAATTTATTTTTTTCTTTTAGTCATTCTTAGAATGAATAAGAACAAGCAAAAGATCAGCCTAGCTGGCTGCATATACAAATAGTAGGCTGTCCAACTTTTTTTTAATCAGGAAGAGTAGCTCGCCATTTTCAAGTATCACCAACAGTTAAGATGCATAAAAGTACCAATTTTCTTTCCTTCCGTCAGTATATATTTAATCCATTTTTCCAAGTCAACAGGAAAACACCAGCTGGTTGATTTTCATCACAAACTTTACATGTTGATATTTCTTTACCATCTAGTTCAAATCTAATACTTGGTAAATGGTAATGGAATAATTACTTTTTTCTAATAATTACCTTATTTTGGCGATAGTAAAGTATTCCTTTTTTTTCCAGATTTTTCTTAGTCTACTATTCCTTGGAAAAATACAATAGAGTAGATCATCACTGCACAGAGTTTGCAGTATTAGCTCTTTTTCTTCTTCTTTTCTCCTCACGTTTATTTTCTAATTCTAATATGCACTCTCTTGAAAATTTGGCGAGCCCAAAACAGTCTTATTTCTCAGGTATCCGTAAGTTTCGTTAGTGCTTCAAATCGCATACATTACAGATTGATACAAACAGCACGAGACTCTAACCAATGGAGTAGAAGCTTTAGGATTGAGCATAAAGATTGTCAATTGTTCCATGAATTTCCTTCATGATTAAATTATAGATTTAAGGTAAGTAATTTACTTTTCTCTTTCAGATTCTTGAAATTCTACGATTTGATTTCATATACAAACAAAGACAACAAAGTTTGATTATAACTCTAATGGAGTTTGTAAGAAATTATAACCACGTGAAGTGGTAAAATTTCTATGCCTTGCCATGATTAAATTCATGTATGATTGTGGGCAAAGAATTGAAAACCCGTCCAATTAAATTTGCTCCATTCTCATTCCCTTAAGAGAATGTGATCGCAGTATGTGATAAGTCTGAAAGAAGACAAAATTATTACCGTGAAGGTATCAATGGATGTGGACGTGGCAATAGACGAAATTATAATCGTCATCATTGTGATAATGAAGATAATAAGGATTCTCAAAATAATCCTTCACTCTGTGAAAGTAATATTTGTCATAAATTTGACAATATGAGATTTTATAAAGCACATATAGATGATTATGGTCCATTCAAGATGTGAGTGTGATAACATCTAATTTATGAATACATATTCATTCTTGGAAGAATATGAACATGCTAGTGGTAGTGAATATACCACATCACCTCCAGAAGGAGGTTTGAGATGATATATGAAAATAATGTCATTATTATGGCATGAATGATCATTGGTCACGTACCTAATGTACGCCAAATATTTTGGAAATATGATTATTAAAGGACAACGATAATACAAGAAACATATCTTGCATATAATTTTGACCATGACCATAATGGTATAACTTTCTCTTTAAAAGAGATATTCACCACATGGATGTTGATGAATTTGTGGTAGTACAAAATTAATTGAGAGCTCTAGAAGAGCCAATTATTACTATGTTGGAGAAACAAAATTGATTACCAATAAGGTATTGTGTTGTAGTAAGTCTCAAAGAAACTTATTCAGTTTCCAAAGTATATGCGAAAGCGATTGATTATATTGAGACTATAAATAAAGGAAAGATTTGATATCTTCTATTACTACAACTTGTAGCGGGATAATCTGTATGTGAAAAGCTACCCGCTTTATTCTCCAGTTTGTGCTACACAAACAAAAGAATACCATAATAAAGTGGATGTTTATTGATATAAAAACCCATATCATAATAAACATGGAGTTTATTGAGAAATGCACATGTCATGGTGTAAACATGAACTTATCAATATTGATAATTTATTCAGTTGGCATAATCAGTTTAGCCTTATCAATTTAAGTATGATGTGCAACAATAATAGAGAATTCACATGGGTAAATATTAAAGAACTAGAAAGTTCTTTACGAATTCTCTTATATTACTTGTTCTCATTAATTAATTGACCAACTAAAGTTGGGGTTGAATCCATAAATTCTGGAAATATCAAAGGCGAATATGGGCCCATTCGCCTGCCATGTATACCACATATGATGCATCTATGATATGGTTACATGTGCGATTATTATTAACCTGCAACCTGGCCGGTGCTTGCGAGGTAACTTGCTCAGTAATCTAATTTCGAGAATAATTTCTAGATTTTCTATTCAAGATAGTTCATCTTGATAAGGTGGTTTATATCATAATTGGTTTAGCAAAATAATTTATTGAGTGCCTCCACTTAATAGCTAAATTATTGCTTATGAGAACAAAGTTATCTATATCAATTTGATATACGTTATACACGAGAGTATATTATATTCTCCCCTCACAAGTGGTTCAGGGTCAGGAACCAAATAATTTCATCTTATTATTATTGACGTGCAGTGTATATTAACATGATAATGCACAAAGATGATTTCCCAGAGTTGAGGAAACAAGTTAGTTTTTCTAACATGAGGGGGAGACATGATAAACACTTGAGAAAAAGTTACATGGAACGAATTATCATTTGTATATATAGATCCTCGAATATCATAATATGAACTTGAAGTTCATAAAAAGATAATTCAATTGCAACATATTGCAAAACATGCCATACGCATTTGCTGACCCAAAGAAAGTAACTATATTCTCATTGCAAATGCTCATATTAAGTCCTAGAAGGACAAAGTCTTTGGTACGCTTAAAGCATATAGACAAATCGGTTTCAAATAAACTTCTTGATAAAGAAGATGAGCAAATGATCAAAGTGATCATAATAAAGGAGGTAAGTGATCTAGAAGGTCACATGACATAACACTTCATAAAATCTCATGAGAGATTCAGGTACCTGATTGTATGAATGAAGAGATCTATATGTTATGTCTTTATGAAAATTTATTGGAACCGATATAAAATGTTCGTCGACGACATCTATGATAGCGCTAAATATCGATGAGGATCTTAAGTTTGTCGAATACAGACAAAAGTATTGTCCAAATGGAAGAGATACAATTTAAGTAGAATTGATTCTATATGAAAGACATGTCGTTTTGGACATGTAGTTCAAATACTTGAAAGTATAAAGTCAATGGTATGTGCAATCATTTTTCGATATCTTATTTCTCTAACATGACATGAAAGCTTAATATGCATCTAAAGTCTATTATATGGCTTATATGACTTAACTTATATGTCAATCTATGAAGGATTTAAGTTTCTTGAAGCATATACAATTCTTGATCTTGAAGTACCACTTTCTTAGTGCAATTTGTGCACATATGTATCTTGCTATAACTTTAAGCAGATAATGTGATAGCGAGGATATCTCTATGGAGATATTGAAGAGTCATTCTACGATATTTGTGAAGACATTATATCTATCACAAATGATAATTTCAAGGTGCGGAATATTCATTCAAGTCAATATGGTTGATTTATTTATCAAATCTATACCAACGATCTCTTGAAGATGGCGCATAAGATTGGAATGTGAAGGCTCAAGGATGTGAATTGATGCTCTCATCTGGGGGAGTTAATGCGTGTTGCACTCTTTTTACCTTACAAGGTTTTGTCCCACTGGATTTTCCTTGCAAGGTTTTTAACGAGGCAACCAATAGGCGCATTACTAAATATGTGTACTCTTTTTCCTTTTCTAGAATTTTTCCCATTGGGTTTTGTTTTAGTTAAGGTTTTAATGAGGCACATTAGTTATTGAGTAGACATTCAAAGGGGAGTGTTAAGAATAGAATTCTAATTAGAGTGAATGTCTATCTTGTAGAGAGTTTTACTTTGAGGCTAACTTATTTTTCCTCCTATAAATAGAGGGGTCTTACTATTTATACATAATCTCAGGAGGGGAGCATGGGTTCATGTACCCCACTCTTTTCATATAAATCCGTCTCTGTGTAATATCCTTAGAGTCAGAGATAGGCCCAGAATATTAAAAGTCGGGTTGTATTTATGGATTTAACCAAATTATGCTTTGTATATATGATGCCACTACTAATATATTACTATTTTCTATATATATATATATATATATATATATATATATATATGAAAATTTTGTCGAACTTTTCGGATGTCGTTGACCCCTCTCAGTATAGCATAGGTCCACCAGGAAATATATATATATATATATATATATATATATATATATATATATATATATATATATATATATATATATATATATATATAAATTTTGTCGAACTTTTCGGATGTCGTTGACCCCTCTCAGTATAGCATAGGTCCACCAGGAACGGATCCACTCTCTTAGGAAGGGGTGGCATGACACCCACTAAGATGATAAATTATATATATATATATATATATATATATATATATATATATATATATATATATATATATATATGTATATATATATATATATATAAAACTAGGTTAAATATTTGATTCTACCACCCGCAGTCGTAAACTAGACAAATGTGTCATGACTGGTAGACCTTTTAGAAGCTTTTTTCGTGTGAAAATTTCAAGTTAGAATTTATCTTGAATATTGTCCGACTTTCCCCTTTCTTTGTGCTTTTTATTTCCTTTTATCTAAGTCATTTCCATTTTTGACTCCTCCTAATATTTTATTTATTGTTTATTATTTTTTATATTTTTCTTTTCTCTATTTTATTATTTTATATATGGTCTCTAGCAAAAATATTCAAAAGAGGGACTCCAAAATTTTAAAATTATATAAAATTAATATTCCTCTTAATCTTATTTATGAGTTTACTTCTTTTAAATCCAAAAATTTTGGGGTTTAATGGGATTTTTGGATTGAGATCAAAATTTTCCATCTTTGTTTATTATATCATAAAAATTTTGTATTATTATATAATTCTTATATATAATTTAAATCGTTTTACTATTAAATTATGATGAAAATTTCGTAAACGTTTCTTTAGAAAAAGATGAGATTTATGATTTTGATTTTTGAGAAGTTGTAGTTTGTTTAATTTTATATTTTTGGGGCATAATTTATCTATTGAAGATATCTTTTAAATTTTTTTTTATTCCGATCGATGTAATTCTTTTATTGAAGATGTTATCTTATAGAATAAAATATAATTCCTAGTAAAAATATTAATTTTACTTGTGTTGTTATAATATTATTCCTTATTTAATAACTAATTACGTTTGTTTTTTGATTGTATATCAAAATTACCTATTGGATTAACCTGAGTAAACTCAAAAACCTGAATAAATATTCGAACAAATTTCATATTAATTGTTACGAGATATACATTAAAAAAAATTATGACACCCGCTTCTGAGGTCCACCCCTGCTTTGAGTGCAACAACTTTTCCATCGAATTATTTATCTAAACATTATAAATTATGTACTTGTTAGTCAATGTTCAAATTAGTTAATGCATATTTTGAAGTAAGCTAGCTACTCAAAATCTTCTGATATGTTCATTATTTTCCTACTATTAGTAAGAGGGAGTTTGAGTTGGCTCCAGTAAACAACTGAGCTGCATTTGGTTTCAATAGCCACCAAGAAAAAGAGGTATCTATGACCAGAACGCATGAACATCTTCAATTTCAGCTCCCCCCATACACAGTAACATCAACATCCAAAATTGGCACGCAAAATGTAAAACTGTAGTATGAGTATGACCGACTTTATGTACTCAATAATTAACAAACCTAACCTTAGATTGAAAGCAATGACGAACTTCGACAACGGCCAAGGTCCAACACCAATAACCAACATCGACTCAAAATTCTATAATAAAAGTAGTACAAGAAGAAACTCAAAGATATGATTCTTAGCTCATTTACAATTATGGAAAACACGCATGCTTTTAAAGTTTAACAGTAAAACCCAAATCTTTCACCGAAATCACCAAAATATGAGTAAGTCAGAAACCTTTAATTTTTCCCTAAAACTTTCAACAACAGATAAGATGATTCAATCTCAGAGAACATGAGAAAAGTACATCTCTATGCATCCATGTCTATGTGCCTGTGAAGTCATAAATGCCACAAAACTGTGTAACATAAGAGAATGCATCTCTATGCCTGTGTGTCTAGTATGCATGACGATGCGATACACCACAAAGATGAACTCATGTACCCATACTCTTAGAATACTCAATCTTACTGTCTCAAACTCTCACTCATCACGCTCAGTAACTCAACACACTCAGTCAATCAGTACTGTACGGTACTTGGTGCGACGCACAACCTAGTCTCATCATTAATCAATAGAACATGCAATCACTGTGGGTGTAAAGACTCCAGAGGGGCATATCCAGCCCAAACACTAATAGATCCTATTGCAGCGTCCAACTCGATCCCATCGTGAGTCAATAATACATGCTGCGACGTGCAACCCGAGTCCATCATAAGTCGATGGTACTCGCTGCAGTGTGCAACTTGATCCCATTATGAATCAATAACACTCGATGCATCATGCAGCTCGATCCCATCATGAATCAATAAAACTTGCTGCGACATGCAATCCGATCCCATCAATATCATTCACAATTTGGCCCTCGTAAACTAACTCAATCATCATTCTCTCTAGTCTTCCAGGCTCACAAATCTCATGCCAATCTACCCAAGTAATGAAAAAACATGATGTGACAACAAATGATATCAACGACTGATATGCAAATGAATGAATGTGACAGAATATGTAAATGAAAATTAAGCAAATAACACAATAATAGAATTGACCTCAATGGGTCCCAACAAAATGAGCATATAGCCTAAACATGGTTTCTAATATGGCTCACAACTCAGTTTCGCTAGCACGTAGAAATTTCATATATACAGATAAGATTAGGTAACTATGTAGTGTCATAGAAATAATTGAGTCACAATTCATACGCTGCACGCTCACACGCCCGTCACCTAGCACGTGTGTCACCTTAACACCAAATATATAACACGTATTTTCAGGGGTTCATACCCTCATCACCATGTTTAGAAGTGTTACTTCCCTCGAACTATCCGAATCCAATACCGATCAAGCCAAACAATACTATGAAAATACCATCCGAAGCGTATCAAACTCCGAACGACTCAAAACTAGCCAAAAGCGACTCAAATACACCAAACAAAGCCTAAGAAAATAATTCCAAATTATAGAGGTGGAATCTTAAATCAAAAGCCCAAAGTCAATTAAAATTCAAATCCGGATTCGTACCTCGGAACCCTACAGGATTCACAAAATCTGACAACCCATTCAATTACGAATACAACCATACTAGTTTCACTAAAATCCGACTCTAAATCAATGTTCAAAACTCAAAATTCACTCTATAAAACTTTAGACAGAACCCCCAAATTTTATCTTTAAAATTCACAATACAATTACCAAAACAACACGATAGATTTATGAAATATAACCAAAATCGAATAGAGAACACTTACCCTAATCCATATGGTTAAAATCGCTTCAAAAATCATCTCAATCTGATCTCCAAACTCCAAATATGAATAAAATGACCAAGACCTCGATTTATAATTTTTTCCCAGCAATTTTCGCATTTGTGAACAAATTCTCGCTTCTGTAATGTTGATTTTGCGACAAAAATTGCACTTTTGAGGTAAGTCACCAGAAATTCGCCCATCGCATTGCGACTAAATTCCCGCTTCTACGAGATCACAAATGCGATACCAAACACACATCTGTGCATAAGTCTTGCCCCTACGCCTGAGCCATCACTTCTGCGATAATGCATATGTGTCCCAAAACCTCACATCTGTAATGCTCCCAAACATAGCCCTTTTCTGCTCCTACGACCACTTTGCTGCTTTTGCGGCTCCGCACCTGTAAAGATATAATTGGTCATTTTAAGATTTTGCACGTCATTCAGTGGTTTGAGTCCTTGAGTAGCTTCACTTCATGTATCATGACTTGTACGTGTGTTTGAAATTTAATTTCGGGAAGTTCAGAGTTGATTTGAAAAGAAAGTTCTAATTTCAGAAGCTTTAAGTTGGAAGAATTAACTAGGGTTTGACTTTTGAGTAAATGAACTTGAAATTGAGGTTCGAAAGTTCCAATAAGTTCGTATGATAATTTTGGACTTAGGCGTATATCCAGATCGAGTTTTGAATGACCCGGGAGCGTTTTGGCGCTTATTGTAGAAAGTTGGCATATTGGAAGAATTTCATAAATTTTAGTTCAAGTGTATTTTAATGTTATCAATGTCTGTTTGGGATTCTAAGCCTGGGAGTAGCTTGTTATGGCAATTCTGCTCTTAGGATCGCGTCCAGATGTTGATTTGGAGGTCCGTAGGTCATTTCAGCATTGAAAATTGGATGATTTTTGGGAAGTTTAACAAGAGTGGACTTTTTGATATCGGGGTTTAATTTAGATTCCGGAAGTGTTATTAGGTCCGTAATTTCAATTATGACTTATTTGCAAAATTCGAGGTCAACTGGGCTTGATTTGATAGGTTTCGGTGTTGAATGTAGATGTTTTAAGTTCTAAAGTTCATAAAGTTTGAATTGGGGTGCGAATCATGATTTCAATGTTGTTAGATGTGGTTTGGGGCTTCAACTAAGTTTGTGTTGCATTTTGGAACGTGATGGTATATTTGGTTAAGCTCCCGAGAGTCTCGGGTGGATTCGGATGGTCAACGGATCAGATTTTGGACTAAAGGAAAAGCAAAAGAATTTCTGGTGCTGGTGCAACCGCTTCTATTGAAGTTTGGTCATAGAAGCGACCCCGTAGAAGCAAGGTGAGGCTCGCAGAAACGACCTGGAAAGGACTGCACTGGTGCCACAGGTGCGAGACTTTTTCTGCATTTGCGTCCTGAAGCGTCGGAGATGAGCGCAGGAGCGAGGGGGATTTGTGCACCTGCGATGCTGCAAGAGCGGGGCCTTATCCACAGATGCGAAGGGGAAGCCTCTAGTGTTTCTAAAGAAGAGGATTTGGTGCCACAGAAGCGATGCCGCAGGGCAGCCTTTGTCTCCGCTGATGCGAAAGGTCGTTGGGCAGTGTGTTCTTTTAAGAATGGGATTTGGCCCATTTTCTTTCATTTCCCTCTTGGGTTGGGCGATTTTTGGAGAGTTTCAACTGGAGGTTTTCATTATCTATAGCAAAAGTAAGTTATCCCCATCTATTGTGAGTTAAATACATGGATTCTATAAGGATTTGAACATAAAAATTTGTAGAAGTCGTGGGATTTTTGTAGAAAACCTAGAAATTGATATTTTTGGATTTTAACCATGAATTTGGAATAGGAATTAGAAATAAATCATATATTTAAGTTTGTAGTGTTATGGGTAAGTTTATCTTCAAAAAGTTTTGGAATCTGGGCACGTGGGCCCGAGGTTTAACTTTATCGACTTTTTAAGCGGAGTTGTGAATTATTATAAATTGATTTATTATGAGTATTACAGTATATATATATATATATATATATATATATATATATATATATATATATATATATATATATATATATATATATATATATATATATATATGGATTTGAACATTTATTGACTAGTTTTAGAGTGACGGGCACATGTTTGAGAGGCTTGGTAGCCGGTTATGGATCTTCAGAGCGAGTTAAGTCTCCTGTCTAACTCTGTGAGGGGGAAATTACCCCTAGGTGATGTATTTGATATGTATTACTTGTTGCGGAGGGTACGTATGCACGAGTTGACGAGAGTCCGTACGTAGTTAGATCCATGTTATTATCCGGGTAGACTTAGCTTCACACTATGCTATAGCTATACTATTTGAGCAGTCCCTTCTCTATCAAATTTCTTTATTTACATTACGACTTGAGACTAGACTTGTGTAGAGCAATAGGCTCACTATTGTAGAGATTCGGTAATTGTATAACCCTTACGAATTTCTCCCGCATTATGCATTCTCATAAATAAGTTTTCCCCAAAGCTTCTTATAACTCACATGTCCCTTCGTGAGTGAGGTCAAGACCCGTCAAAGATTCTTATTCTAATGGGATCAGGTTTTTCACCTGGCAGGATAGATACATTTATTGTTCGTGTCGTTTGACCCTCGACAGTGTGCATAATATGATGGATCGGTCCGTACGCCTTGGAAGGATTATGTATCACACTCTCATGGGAGCGGGCCATTTGCCTCAGCAATGTAATAGATGTATATGTGTTTATGTACTGAATTATGATGGGATCGGGCCATATGCGTCGACATTTCTATAAAATACTCCTATGGAATTGTATGCAATATTTGTTGAGAGGCCAGTGCATCTAGGATTTTCTTGATTTGAATTATGACAATCTATCTGGTGAGGTCCATTATATATATATTCTCTGGTTGATGAGGTAACTGTTAATTAAGAGTTGGAGTTGCAGTTGAGAGGAGGATTGTACCACGTATTTCACCTGTTTATTTCGTTTTACTTTTCCCCATATTTGGTTACTTCTTACTGTATCTATCTTATTGGACCACTAATAAGTGTCGATGTCAACCGTTCGTTGCTACTTCTCTGGGATTAGGCTAGATACTTACTGGGTATATGTTGATTTTCGTACTTATTTGCACTTGTTGCACTTATTTATGCTTATAGGTTCCTGGTGGTCCTCTGGGTGCAGAGGCGTGGCTTTTGCGGGGACTTACGTTGAGCTGCACTTCCTTGATACGATCTGCAACATATAGAGTCTCTATTAGAGTTATTTATATTCCTCGTCTAACTTGTATTTCAGACATATATTGTATTATTGTTGTACTCATTAATAGATGTTCATGTACTTGTGATACCGGGTTTTGAGGGTTCTTACGTGTTGTCCATTATTGTAGTTCATGTAAATATTATCATTACCATGTAAATATTATTTCACACTATTTAATTAATGAAAAGTATGATTTCAAATACTAAAATAAGTAATTAAGTTAATCATTCACCATTGGCTTACCTGACGACAGTATTAGGTGCCATCACGACCTTTAGTGATTTTGGGTTGTGACAACACCTGCACCCATAGCTCCGCGGGTGCGGTCACACCAGGATCCTGCCAAACCAGCATAGTAAAAATATGATCCAAACGATCTGAACCTCATCTGAAATTCCCCCGAGTCCGAATATACCAACAAATTCCCAAATATAACACGAACATACTCGAGGCCTCAAATCACACATAACAACATTGAAACGACGAATCGCACCTCAAAATCAAGCTTAATGAACTTTGAAAATTTCAACTTCCAAAACTCATGCGAAAACAAACCAAATTAATCAGGAATAACCTCAAATTTTGCACACAACTCCCAAATGACATAATGAAGCGATTCAAATTCTCGAAACTACAATTCGAATCCAATATCATCAAAGTCAACTCATGGTCAAACTTATGAACTTTCCAAACCTTAAAATTTTTAACTTTCACCTATTGATGCTGAAACCATCTAGAAATATAAAAATGCAAATTCAGGCTCATGCCCAAATCATCGTCTGGACCTAACAAAACCATCAAAATTCCGATCAGAGGTCAAATACACAAATGTCAAACTTTGTAAAGTCTTCCATGCCGATGCCCCATTTTCCCCCGAAATCGGATTTATGACATTTGGGCGGATAACTCTTTTCCTTTTGGAAATTGGGTTGGAATTGAAGAGTAGCCACCTAATGATTAAGTGCATTAGGATACTAAGAAGAATTTTGACTTTGAAAACTTGAGACTGGGTAAGGGCTTGAAATTATCTCAAGGGGAAGGTGTTAGGCACCACTCGAAATCCACTAGTGTGGTTCCCGGCCATGCAATAACTGTGACTTTAAGTGCAAATGACAAGTAAACAAGCAAGAATTACAAATACATGGTAGTTTTCACATAATGGTTGCAAGCAAAGAAGTTAAAAAAGCTGAAGTCTGCAAGAAAGTAGTTTTGAAGTTCTGAAAATAAACTAGTAAAGAGAAGGGGTTTTCAGATAATTGTTGCAAGCAATTAAAGTAAAATAAGTTAAAGAAGCTAAAAGTTGAACAATATTTAAAAGGGAAAAGGGTCTAAAATGCCCTTCAACTATCAGCGTAGGTCTAAAAATGCCCTTCATCCACCTATTGGGCCAAATATGCCCTTCCGTTAATGTTTTCGGCTCAACAATAGCCTTTGTTAATTTTTGTGGCTCAGGAATGCGCTTTGCGTTAATGGAGGGACACGTGTCATCCTCTTGTTGGCTCATTCTAAATATTTCTTAATTTATTAAAAAAACTCATTATTCATACATGAAAAATAATTTTCTAAAGCAATTAAAAAGGGGTTTTTTTCCCAGTATTTACAAAAAAATTAAAAACTTTTAAATATATTTTTCTATAATATTTACAAAAATTTATTAATTTTTTTTTGTAAAAACTGGAAAAAATCCTTTTTTTCTTTAGTTTTTAGTAAAAAACTGGATTTTTTGAAACATTTAAAAAAAAAACTGTTTTACACTTTTTTAAAACTGGATTCTTTTTGTAAAAATGGATTTTTTTAAAACTGGACTTTTTTGTAAAATCTGTTTTTTTAGAAAACTGTATTTTTTAAACTCCAGACCCCACCTGGTGGGAATAGACTGGGTAGTTGTTGTTGTATTTTTTAAACTGGATTTTCGAAAAATCTATTTTTAGAATTTGTTTTTTAAACTCCATTTTCTAAAAAGCTGATTTTAAAAAAATCCAGTTTTCTAAAAAAATAGATTTTACACAAAAAAAAAAAATTCTAAAAAAAATCCAATTTTTTTTAAAAAGTTTAAAACAGTTTTTTACTAAAAATTAAAGAAAAAAGGATTTTTTCCAGTTTTTACAAAAAAACAATTTAATAAACTTTTGTAAGTATTTTAGAAAAATATATTGTAAGTTTATATATTTTTTTTGTAAATACTGGGAAGAAACCCTTTTTTAATTGCTTTAAAAAATTATTTTTCATGCATGAATAATGAGTTTTTTTAATAAATTAAAAAATATTTAAATGAGCCAACAATAGGATGACACGTGTCCCTTCGTTAACCTAAAGGGCATTTTTGAGCCACAAAAATTAACATAGGCTATTGTTGAGCCGAAAACATTAACGGAAGGGCATATTTGGCTCAATAGGTGATGGAGGGCATTTTTAGACCTACGCTGATAGTAGAAGGGCATTTTAGACCATTCTCCCTATTTAAAATTCTGATAATAAACAAGTAAAGGGAAGGGGGTACTAGGTTTATAAATAATATGGATTACCCCACACAACACCCGATAACCATTTATAGACGTGGTGTTATCGCGTGGTCATCATATCCATATCTATCCTTTCCCACCCTGTTAAGGTAGTAAATGCATAATGGTCTCGTTTTCCCATTGCATGCTACTACCTGTCCCAAATCCTATTAGTCCCGGAGGCATTTGGGACTACTAGTCCAAAACGAAAGTGAGATTTGACTTCCGTGGTTTAAAAGGATAAAATTCTAAGGCGAAAATCAAAACATATAGAGCAGGTATGGGGAAACACACAACAATTAAAGGCTCAAACGGGCCTCTTCAACTGAAATACGGATCGTTCAGCATGTCTTACATATACTAATTATGATCTTAATTAAACTTAAAGGAAATAGGAGGCAGACTGATTTATTACATATTTTAGATAAGAAACCCGAATCAGACTTGCATGTTTGTTGGAATTTTAACGAAGCTTGATTCAATTAACTAATTCACCCTATGGCTTGTCTAGGCGAAACCTATAGGCATGATATCTAACAATGCATGAGCCTACTAATTTCAAAAGAAGAAGACTTGTTGGTTACACAGAAGCATAAGCTCTGTAGATATTAAGGAATCTATTTACTGATTTTATACTTAGACAAATAGATGATTTAGATTTAGTTGATAGCTCCTATAAGCATGCTTTCTAGGTGCTAAATGATTTAAAACGTTTGCCGTCGAAATAAAAGTACAGGAATCCTATAGGCATGTGTCTAGACTGCTGTTTGTTATTCAAACCTATAAATACGTTTGCCTAGTGATAGATGCATATGTAGAATTCAAGAAGTCCTATAGCATGTTATCTATGAGGTATGCATAAATATGGAGAAACTCCAGATATATGTAATGCAGGAAGCTATAGGCATGGTTTTATAAATTCAAAAATGTAGAAACTTATAGACATAGTTTCTATATGAGAATGTAGAACCTATAAACAAGATTCCTATATGAAGTGCAGAACCTATAAACATGTTTTCTGGATATTACAGAAGTGCAAAAACTTATAAGCATTGTTTTTATATGAAAATCCAGAACTTATGAACATGGTTTCTATATGAAATATGTAACCTATACACATGATCTCTCTATGAAAAATGCAGAATTGAAAGTAGGATATGATGGTTGAAATGTATTAAATTCCTATGAACATCATATCTACCCCTTTCATGCATTATGTACCCTCCCCTTTTCACTTAAAACCCAAATAGTTATCACAAGATTATTACAACCCAGAATTGAATAAGAAAAAGAAGGAAAATTACTTCAGAAAACTAAAAATTTTCCAACCAATGAGAGCCTGATTCAGTCTTCTTTCAAAAGCATGAAGTAAACCAACTCCAAACATCGAATTTTCAATGCCTTTCTCATTTTTGGATGTATCAGAGTTCCCAAGAGCCTTATGGACTCCGGGTAGTGCTTTAAACTAAATTAATTACAGAATTAAATTATATTGAAGTATGGAAGGGCCAACCCTCAAATGTCCAAGTTCAGAGGGAACTCAAGGTCCCAAAGCAAGGCTCATAAGAGGAGGGGGGCAGAACTTAGAAGCTAGGAGAGATTGTAAGTGCAATAGAGGGGATTATGGGAAAAGCCAAGATAGGTTGGTAGTGATACCCATCAATTGGAGGTGCAGGCACACCCCAACCAGCCTGCTAGCCACATTGTTTGGGAGTTAGGACCCCTTAAAGGATCAAGTCCAGACATGAGAAACAATTTGGATATTGCCATGTTCTGAACTTTAACTCAAACACATAGAGGGGAATATGGGTATATGGATTCACAATAGAAATAAGTTCAAAGAGAACAACATACAAATTTGACCCTAACCATAGGTAACAAAGTACATAGGATCGTGGAAGCTGTAAAATAAACACATTAGGATGAGGCTGAAAACTAAACTAGAACATACCAGTTTCAAGGAAACAAAAGAAGAAAGCAGTAGTCTTTTGAAGCCAAAGCGCAAAAATAGTCAGAATGCTAAGATCAGAGAAATATGGTGTTGAATGGATAGTGTGTGATTGAAAGTTGGTCATATTAACTGTGCTAAAGAATCTCATGTATTTATGGTGTAGAAAGCAAGAAGAAATAGATAGGAGAATAGTTTTGAAATCAATTTCACAAAGTCTTCCTTTAATTAAGGGATTCTAATTTCAAACGCGTAAAAGTAACCGAGGAAAAAGACCAATCAAACTTCTTTTTAAAGCAGTAGAAGAGGGGTAAATACATAGAGATATATTTAAGTAAAATTCTTGACAGTACTCGGTTTGTGTAAATAAGGAAAGGAAATCAATTAAACAGCCAGTAAATCCCAATGTTTGAATTTGGTATGGATGAATCCAATTAGAAAAGGTGGAGAGAGGTTTTACTTAAAGAAAAATCAGTGACAATCAACTAAACCTAAAGAAAAGGATTCTAAATCAATCATAAGTTGGAAAACCTTTTCAAAAGAAAGAATTCATTACACGTATAAAACATACAGCCATGCTCAAGCACGCAGAACTATCATACCGATCAGTAGAAGAGTCTAGCGTAGAAAATGTTTCGAGTTGTAAACGCAGATGTTTAACTTAGTATCATAGACTCAGAATGAGTCTAAAAGAGTCGAGGGTTCCAAAATAGAACTTTAGTCCAAACACAAGATCAAACTCGTCAAAGCTCCCAGATTCTAGGGTTTCCAACTCGAATTAGAAATAGAGACGAGGAGACAAATAATTGAAGCGGGCCCAGAGGTCTCTTTCAGAGACTTATGGGAAACAAACAGATGCAATAGAAAGTTTGAAACAACAAAGTGAAGAAACTAATTTGGTACATAGTGGGGGTAGAACGAACATGTTTAAGAAAACCTAGGATTTAAACAAGTCCAGAAGAGAGAAGAGGTAGTATAACACTTAAGAAGACAAAACATGTTTAAAGAGAACTCAAACAAGGTCCAGTAAAAAGGAAAGCAAGGAACTTAAGAACTCAGTAGGAGATATGTACAGTAGGAGAACACAAAATACCAAAAAAGTATATCAACAAGACATATAGGAAAACACAGTAGGACGAACATGTAAGCACGGTGTAGAAACACAAATAGAAAGGCAAGGCACAGAAGAACATATATAATAGCAAAACATAGGAAAGCAATAGAAACACATGCGTGACATATACACAAAGAAAAAGTAAAAGAACAATCAGAGAAAACATTTTGAGTTTTTCAGAAACTCTAAGTCGGAGAGAAGTAATTTTTGAAAGAAAAATTGGGGAAAATGTTTCAAAACTCAAGTAGAGCACATATATAGAACCGATTTAGAAAACTAACAGAGAAAATTGCGGATAGCTAGGGTTTCAGAGGAACTCTAAAGCGAGAAAGTCTTAGAAAAGGTTTGATCTAAGTCGGATGAGTCAGATTCAGGCTCGAAATGCTTTGGATACGTCGGAGCAAAGCCGGAGAGGCCATGGAACCTTGAATCAGAGAAAATCTAAAGGGACACTATCGAGGTCAGACTCAAACTTCGAACACCAAGCATTTAAGAGCAGAGATAGATGGTATAGGCCATCCATGGCCTGAGAGGCCATGGATTCTGGTATAATTATAAAGTATTTTGCGTATAAAAAATAGACGGGAAACAATTAGATATCAACATTCCAACTTAAAGCTTCAAACATAAAATTCATTCTTCCAAACAAATTTCAAACCAGAACTGATGATACACACAAGTTATAATACATCATACGATGCTGCTCAAGACTTCAAGTAGCTGAACAAAATGATATTGCTCAAAATGACCGATTGGGTCGTTACATTCTCCCCCACTTAAATATATGTTCGTTCTCGAACATGTCCAGAGTCGTTCCAAAGCTGGCTAATCATTGTTTAACCTTACGATGCACAAACCCGAGGGTGATCCCACATCACCTTATTCATTATAAGCCCGACAACACATACTCCAACCTTAGTCCATAAGCCTTAGAATCTAATTTCCAATATCCGAAATTCCTTACAAGACCCCAATCTTGCATCCACACATTGTATAAGTCTGAACAAGTTGTATCAAGTCTTAACCATAACTCAAGATGTAATCACATTACATACCACACTCATAGAAAAATTTCCTATCACTGTATCTACTCAAAGTAAATCCGATAGTAAACCTTAAATCAAACAAAATCCCATTCCAAAACTTTCGTACATTATCGATGATGAAAAAACACACAGAAAATCATAACCACTTATCAAATAAAAAAAGCATGGATCAGTCTCTCGTCCAATCAGAACCAAAGCCAAATCTTACGCTGACTTCTGATATTATTCCTCCAAACACACTGTGATAAAATTCGATAGCAATCACTTTAGGCCCAACGACTTAATATCATCACATACAAGCTACTTTATTGACATGTCACACTAATAATACCTAGATCCACATGCCGTGCAATCCGTGCACCAATACGCACGATTCAAATGCACTCAAAATAAAAAATGACTCAAAATTGAGAGAACCGTCAGTGATAAGAATATTGGTTGATTGTTCATGAAAAATATTTATAAATTACATGGGAAACAAAAAGACTGTTAGTGATATGGATCATGTCTTTAAATGTAAGGCATGGCAAGAGCTTTTCTCCGTGGTGGGAGTGAACCATAACATTTCAACAATATATCACTCCCAAACAGATGGAAATACAGAGGTAGTGAATAAGTGCTTGTAAACTTACCTGAGTTGCTTTGTTCTGATTCTCAGTCTGATTGGTATCAATATTTAGTTGCAACAGAATGATGTTTCTATATCACATTTGACTAATCTATACATTGCACCCACAACGAAGCATTGTACGGCGAACCTCCACCCTTGAATCTTCCTCATATGGCATAAGACTCGAATATACAGGAATTTGACAAGATTAATCACAAGAGAGTTTAACTGCAATTGTAGAAATATCACCTATATATGGCGCAATAAAGAATGACTGAACAAACTAATAAGCACAGGTCTGACAGACAATTAAAAGAGGGGGATTGGGTATTCCAGAAGATTCAACCTTACAGGCAAGTTGCTATCGTAGAAGCTCATTTCTCTTAGCTTTAAGCAAAATACTATGGCCCTTACCAAGTCTTCAGAAGATTGTTCAGTAGCTTACATATTTTGGCTTCCTTTGTAGTTGTTGTTACACCTGACCTTCCATGTATGAAATGCCATGAGTTTCCATAACAAATATTACATCCTCCAGTTTTGGACTTAGCAAGTCCTTATTGTCCTCAGCCTTAAGAAAATCTTAGAAAGGTGTATGATTCAAAGCGGAATAAAGCAGTATTTTGGCCCTCTCTCATATCTCATAAACCAATCCAGAAGGGGGTTGATTAGAAAATTAGAACCTCTAGAACTCGCGACTTGGGAAGACTACAAGGCTAGAAAAATTCGTTTCCCCACTTTCCCCACCTTCCTTCATTACGGGGAAGGAAAGGCTCAACGTGGGAGAATTGATGCGAGAAGAAATGAGCTATGTTGGGGAAAATAGTACTTTAAGTTGTTAAGGTTTGAAGTAGTCGTTATGTTAGTTAAAATAAAGGTAAATGCATTTTAGTAGACATATATTTGAGTCCCACTAGAGGTTTTATAATAAGTCTTCGTTATTACACATTTGTACCTTATATTTAAATTGGCAGGCACTATTAATCATATAATAGTTTGTTAGGAAGTTTAGTCTTATAGTGAAATGATGCTCCCAAATACACACGTATGTATACGTGGCCGACAAGTAATATAATGATAAGTTGAGTGAATCCACAGAGACTTATGTAAACTACTCACTAATTCGCTAAAATTTTATTCAATCCAGCTAAAATCAAAGTCTGAAAATATGATTATACTATACTACGATTCTAAATAATAACTAAATTATCAAGTCATGAGTTGATTGTTATATATTCAGTAGAGACGAGTATTCCAGGGTTGTGATCGATTCACCAATCATATTGTGTTCTACTTATCTCTGCCTTTCATATAATTTACTCATGGTTGCTCATTAATCGATAAATGCTCTCATAGCCTTCTCCCTAGGTACTACTCACATATTCTCAATAGATTAATACCTATATACCTATGAAATCAATCTATTAAGAATGCATTAAGATCAAGATATTTAATTAAGTACAGTGACTAGGTATATTCTTATCCTAACCACAAATCTGCTCCCCTAAGGGCTAAGATCATGCTCTGTTATGTTCTTCTTTAATCTAAACACGGCTTTCCCAAGCATAGCATATATAGTAAATAGAACATAGCTGCTGGCCAGCAAATTAAGCAATTAAACACAAAATTGAAGAAACAACCATATGTTGGTGAATTATAATCAAGGTTAAGTTAATATCAAACAACAATATTCATGGCTAAATCACAACCCCATAACAATGGGTGTTTAGCCACTCATGATGTAATCAAACAATTGCATAAGTTTTGATTAATTGAAAATACTGGAAAAGATGAAGAATTCCGAGTTGTTCTTGCTCCTCAAATGTTCTTAAAATAGGTTGAGCGTATGGGATTGGGATGCCCCCGTTAGGATTCAAAATTGGGTTATTTAGGGGTAGGGTCAATGTATCTATAATCGAAATGTAATGGGGCTATAATTGAAATGAAAGAGGCTAAATTTTAAATAGCAAGTTTTTCCCTATTTATTTTATAAAAATATTAATCATGATTTTGAAATAAAATTAAATGTAGTGTATCAGTTAATAATATGTAAGTATTAATTTAAAAATATTGGAACCAATTTCATAATTATAAATGTTACTAATTCTCAAAATAGGCTAAAATTATAATCATATGCAATTTGACTTTTAAAATACCAAATAAATTTGTAAAAATGTATAAAAATTACTATAACTATATTTTGGTATATATATGAGAATAAAATATATTATTCACGGAGATAATAATTTTAAAACTAATTATTGGTTTTTATACTGCTAAAATGGAAAATAAATTAATTTAAAAAATCTTTTAAAAATTGGAAAAATACTAAAACACTTAGGCATATATATATATATATATATATATATATATATATATATATATATATATATATATATATATATATATATATATATAAGTATTTGAAAGTATTTTACATATATAAAATAGGGGAGAAAAAAATTGGGTATCAATAACTACCCCTATTTACTTGGGAAGGATGGATGAGTTGTCGGGTAAAGATATGATGGCCAATTTTGACCGAACGGAATAGTTTGAAGAGATTGACCGTGCTCTGGTTCCTGAGCTACCTACATGTCCCTGGTCTTACATGAATCAAGTCGTATGTAGTTCAGGATCCGTCGGCGGAGTATGCCGATGGAGATCTTTCAAGAATGGACGCGATATTTAGGTTGGGATGGACGGTTAAGAGTCTAGTAAGGATGTGGGAACCGGAGCGGGATCGCTCCTACCGAGATGGCCGTTGCTTGCTGGTTTACCTGCAAATAAACAAGATGCACATATATTGTGCATAAATTTAAATGTGATGCAATTTCTCGTCGGACCATGAATATTGTCTTTGGATGGTTAGGATGACGTCCTCAGACCATGATGTCCTGGGCCTTGAAGCATATAATAAAATATTTGCATACTTTGAAATGATGCCGGGCCATGAGAATGATGCCTCTAAGCGATGATGCCTTTGAATAATGATATGCAAGAGATAAAGAAGTACTCAGGCCATGGCATGGCATTCTCGGGCTATGAAGATGGTGCCTCCGAACAATGACGCCCTTGAACAATTTGGCGATCTTTCCGTGCATGAAATGCAAAAGGTGGCAATCATTCAGCCCATGAGAGTGTAAATAAAGTGGTGATATTTCAGCTGATGCAAGACATAAATAAAGGAGGCGATATTTTAGCCAATGCGGATTTAAAGAAGTGGTGATATTTCGGCCGTGCAAAAATATAAGTAAAATGGCAATCTTTCAGCCGATATAGGATTTAAACGAAGTGGAGATATAAAAAAATGTAAGTAAAATGGCGATCTTTCTGCCGATACAGATGGAGACAAAACTTACTCTCGGAAGGCAGAATAGTAGCCTTATGCGAAGAAGGAAATGTATATGGAGATAGTGCTTAGTCTCGGAAGGAAAAATAGTATCCTTATCCAATACGGGAAAAGTAGATGGAGATAGAGCATAGTCTCGGAAGGCATAATAGTAGCGTTATGCAATGCAGGAATGCAGATAGCGGTAGAGCTTAACCTTAAAAGGCAGAATAATAGCCTTATACAATACAAGAAATGCAGATGGAGGTAGAGCTTAACCTTGGAAGGCAGAATAGTAGCCTTATGCAAGGGATAAAAGGAGAATAGTGATTAAAGTTCTTAGCTGACAGTTGGTAGCTGATTGTGATATTGCGACTGCTGGGAATATTGTATGCGGATAAGGGATGTGAAGCGATAATTCCGATAGTTATATTCTTGAACGGTATGAGTATATAAACTTGCGACTTGGGTGATCCATCCAAAGAAAAATCGTGAATTTTGTAAAGGGAAAAGGTTAGTTCCGTGTCCCTGCTGACTTTGCTTGACCGACTCGGCTCTGATTTGGTAATACTGTGGGTATCCCTGGAGTAGTGTTGCTAAACAGAATAATTTTGGTGACAGACATGCATGAATTAGTAGAAATATAGCTTAAATACATAATTAAGAATCATTTTCTTTAGATGAACCAACGACTGAGACGTAGTCTAAGACACTGCAACCTCTCTTACTTTGGAATTTTGAGGGTGCCCTCAAAATTCTGCCCCAGTTTGCTGGATTGATGGCTGCTTGCGATGATCGGCTGAAATTACTTCAAAATTTTGAGGTTCCTCCTCAAAATTCTTCCCAGTTTCCAATTGCAGAGGGAAATGAAAATTTTATTAAATTGTGACCAAACCCATAAGGCTTCCTACGTATCCCCTCTTAAATGGGAATAAGGTCAGACGTAGTTCAAATTGCATAAGGAAATCATAAATAGTTACCTATAGTATCGCTTGACTGCATATAAATTGATTGGTTTTGGCCAAACTTCTCCGTCCATTTCTGCGAGTATAAAGGCTCCTCATGTTAGAACCCGGTGAACCATATATGGGCCTTGCTAGTTGGGAGAGAACTTCCATTTAGATTTATCTTGATATGGAACAATCTTCCTTAATACCAGCTACCCGATGTGAACCGTCTTGGTTTGACTCTTTTGCTGAAAGCTCTGGACATTCTGTTATGATAAAGCTGACCATGGCAAACTGCAGTCATTCTCTTCCCATCTATATGATCCAACTGCTCGTAACGACTCTTCACCCACTCCGCATCGTCGAGTTTTGCTTCCTGTATAACTTTAAGGAGGGAATTTCTACCTCAACGGGAATGACCACTTCTGTACTGTAAACCAGCATGTAGGGAGTTTCCCCAGTTGATGTGTGGACTGTGGTGCGGTACCCCAATAAAGCAAATGATTACTTCTCATGCCACTGCTTATGCTTCTCTATCATTTTTCTTAGTATCCTCTTGATATTCTTATTGGCGGCTTCTACAACTCTATTCATCTGCGGTTTGTAGGCTATAGAATTCTTTTGTTTGATCTTAAAGGTTTCACACATGGCTTTCATCAAATCACTGTTGAGGTTGGAGCCATTATCAGTAATGATTGACTCTGGAATTCTGAATCGAAAAATGATAAGGTCGCGGGTTTGTCACGACTTTCTTGGTCATTGCTCTGTAAGATGCTGCTTCAACCCATTTGGTGAATAGTCAATTGCTACTAGGATAAAATTGTGCCCGTTTGATGTGGTAGGTTCGATTGGTCCGATAACATCCATCCCCCATGCGGCGAACGGCCATGGAAATCTTGTTGCATTAAGCTCATTTGGAGTCACATTTATCATGTCGGCATGTATAACAGCGGTGGCATTTTCAGACATACTGGATGCAGTCTATCTCCACAGTCATCCAAAAATAACCTTCCCGAAGTATCTTCTTGGCTAAGACAAAACCGTTCATATGTGGTCCACAGGTCCCGGCATGAATTTCCTCTAGCAGTTTAGATGCTTCCTTCACATCGACACACCTTAGCAATCCCAAATCTAGAGTCCTCCTATACAGGATTCCTCCACTGTGAAAGACATTATTGGACAATCTTCGAAGGGTGCACTTATGAGGAGTATTTTCAAGCTCTGGTATTCTCCTTTTGCCAAATATTCCTTGATATCATGAAACCAAGGCTTTTTGTCTGCTTCTTCTTCGACGTGATCATAGTAAGCTGGATGATTGTAGATCTTCACGGGAATTGGATCGATGAAGTTCGTATCTGGATGTTGTATCATACATAATAGGGTCACTAATGCATCAGCAAACTCGTTCTGGAGTCTGGGAACATGTTGGAATTCCGTCTTTGTGAATCTATTCCTCAACTCCTACACATGATGTAGGTACGAGAATATCTTGGAGTTCTTGGTTGCCCATTCTTCTCAGACCTGATGTATAGGTAAGTCTGAATCTCCAATCACTAGCAACTCTTGGATGTTCATGTCAACGGCCATCTTGAGCCCTAAGATGCAGGCTTCATACTCAGCCATATTGTTAGTTTAGGGGAACCTGAGCTTGGCGGATAACGGATAATGCTGGTTGGTTTCTGACACTAGGACTGCTCCTATGCCAACTCCATTGAAATTTGCTGCTTCATCGAAAAACATCCTCCAATCATCATAGGATTTTGCAATGTCTTATCCTACAAATGATACATCCTCATCAGGAAAATACGTCTTCAGGGGTTCGTATTCTCCATCCATCAGGATTTTCCACAAGGTGATCTGCTAGTGCTTGTCCCTTGATTGCCTTCTGAGTCATGTAGACAATGTCAAATTCACTCAACAAGACTTGCCACTTGACTAGCTTGCCAGTAGGCATGTTCTTCTGGAAGATGTACTTCAAAGGATCCATCCTTGATATGAGATATGTAGTATAAGCACACAAATAGTGCCTCACCTTCTAAGCTACCCAAGTCAGAGCACAACAGATGCGTTCCAACAGAGAATACCGGGCCTTGTACGGGGTGGACTTCTTACTGAGATAATAGATTATCTGCTCCTTCCTCCTCGTTTCATCATGCTACCCCAGAACACATCTGAACACTCCATCCAATACTATAAGTACAGTATTAGGGGTCTACCTAGCTCAACGGGGACCAAAACTGGCAGTGTTGACAAGTACTCCTTGATTCTGTCAAAGGCCTTTTGGTAGTTATCGGTCCATTTGGTAGCGGCGTCCTTCTTCAATACCTTAAAAATGGCTCACAGATGACAGTAGATTGTGCTATGAACCGGCTGATGTAGTTAAGTCTCCCCAAGAAACTCATTACTTTTTTCTTATTCTTTGGCGATGGAAATTCTTGAATAGATTTGACCTTTGATGGATCCATTTCTATCCCTTGATGACTCACGATGAACCCAAGCAATTTTCCAGCTGGAACCCCGAATGCACATTTTGCAGGATTCAATTTCAGGTTGTACCTTCGCAGTCTATTAAAGAATTTCTTCAAATCTTCCATTTGATCAACGACTTTCTTAGACTTGATGATGGCGTCGTCTACATACACTTCGATCTCCTTGTGTATCATGTCATGAAAAATGGTGGTCATGGACCTCATGTAGGTGGCCCCTGCATTCTTTAACCCAAATTACATCATCTTGTAGCAATACATCCCCCACGGCGTAATGAAAGTTGTTTTCTCAGCATCTTCTTCATCTATCCCTATCTGCTTGTACCCAGCAAAACAATCAACAAATGACTGCAGCTCATGCTTGGCATATTTATCAATCAAGATGTATATATTTGGCAAGGGGAAGTCATCTTTTAGACTGGCCCGGTTGAGATCCCGGTAGTCGACATAGACTCTAACCTTCCCATCCTTTTTCGGTACTGGCAAAATATTGGCTAACTATGTCGGATACTCTACTACCTAAGAACCTTTGCTTTGGCCTGCTTAGTGACCTCTTCCTTGATTTTCAAACTCATATCTAGCTTGAATTTTTTGAGCTTCTGTTTTACTGGCGGATAAGCTAGATCAGTCGGCAATTTGTGAGCCACAATGGATGTGCTCAAACCAGTCATGTCCTCGTATGACCAGGCAAATATGTGCTCATACTCTCTTAGAAACTCCATATATTCTTTCTTTTTTGACGGTGATAAATGAATATTGATTCGTGTTTCTTTGACATTTTCTGCATCTCCCAAGTTAACAATGTCAGTTTCACCCAAGTTGGACTTGGGCCTATTCTCAAAATTCTAAACTTTCCTAACAATCTCTTTTGGTAGATCATCTTCTTCTGAACATGTAACAGTCATCGGTTCATCAAGATAAGTAATAGTAATGCTGTATATGTAAAGTAATGAGAGAAAATAATGAGAGTAAGATTTATGATAAAACTAAAGTGCTTTTGATAAATTCCATAAATGATTTGAACATTAGAGCTCTTTCTTGCAAAAACAAAAGTACGAAAGGAAAGTAAACTAGTAAAATAAAATAGTGCATGGTTATTGTTTAGCCTTGCTAACCCGAGGCACGCCGGGCTCTGGTGGTTCTAACGGTCCAGTTGTTAAGGCGTGCTTCTCTATTTATATCCTGTATGGAAGGGCCTTCCTCCCCCTCCTCCTAGAAAATGACACAACAATCCATGTTATCGTCTTCTAGGAACACATTCCTCATCGCAGCTAATGCTTCCTCTTCTTCTGACCTGTAGATAACTTCGGCCGGTTGGAAGGTCTGCTCCAAATGGGGTATTGGCTGCTCTAATGGAAGTAAGGACCGTGCCAAGGTGGTGACCATTCATTGAATTCTTTCCAGGTATACTCATATCCAATCCGAAGGTGGTGCCGTGCTTCTTGAGCTTGATGGGCTTAGCGGTTCCTTGGAGATTCTTGCTAAGTCCCTTGCCAGGTTCATACCCACTTTAGTTAAATATTCTTTCAATTTTGTTATCCCACCACTTATCCTTATCGACGACGTTGACTTGTTTTATATGGTGGTAAGTTATCTGCCTATCTTTCTTCTTCCTCCAATCACTGGGATGGTCTGGCGACTATATATGCGATTGCTACCATCGCCGTGAATGATTACCTTTTGGTGATTCCACTCAAATTTCACTACTTGATGTAGTATGGATGCCACAGGCCCGGTATGAATCCATGGTCGTCCCAACAACAGATTATTAGATGCCGACACATATATCACTTGAAAATCAACATCAAACCAAGTAGGCCTCATTTGCAAACACAAGCTAATTTCCCCAATAGTATACCTTTGAGACCCATCGAAAGCCTTAACATTGATGGCCCCGTCCTTGATTTCATGCAACCTTTTCCCCAGTGCCTTGAGTGTCACTAACAGACAAATGTTGAGACTGGACCCCCCCATCGACTAGGATCCTAGTGATAAAATAATCTTCGCACTGCACAGTGGTGTGCAACAACGCCTTGTTGTGACTTAATTCCTTCGGTGGCAGCTCATCTTCTTGGAAAGTGATATTGTGACCTTCCAATACCTGACCTACCATGTTCGAAATTTCTCCTCCAGTGATGTTGCTTGGTACATATTCCTCACTCAGTACTCTTAACAAGGCATTCTTGTGTGCATAAGAACTCTGTAGCAAAGCAAGGATAGAAATCTGTGCCGGTGTTTTGTTCAGCTGATCAATCACTGAGTATTCCTTTGCTTGTATCTTTCTCAAGAAATCATCGGTCCTGGTTTCATGGTTTCAGTGATGTTTGGCCGACTGGAAGCCTGCTTGCTTGTTTCAACCAGATGCTCAAGAGTATAAACCATGCCGGTTCTTGGCATACCTTGTGCCATAACTTCTTCCCCGGACTTGGTTTTCCTTTCCTTCTTGCCTCGACCGTGTAGTCCTAAGGGATGGCCTTTGTGTGGAAGGGTGATACGGCTATCATTACTACCAGAATGGGCATTCTTTCTTTGAGAGGTAATATAGCAACTTCAAATGGTACAGGTGCCTTTGGGGACCCAAACCCGACCTCAATTGGTGTTGATGCCTTCGCAGAGGTTGGTGTTTTGAAATCTAGTAGTATGGACATATTTACCTTGTTGCCTCCAGAAGGCTGAATCTGGACCACAATTAGATTGAGGGTGACTACTGCTTCTTTGGATCATCGCCTTCTGTGATTAAACTCATTGATCCCTTGGGGTCCCAATCATCCTCTATCTCGATCATGTGAACGCTTCCACCCTTATGGTCTGGTAGAAGGTTATGGTGGACATACGGAGCGGGCTCCTTTACTACGATGATCTTGCTGTCAATCAAAGCCTAGATCTTATCCTTCAAGGAGCGACATTCATCAATGGTATGTCCCTTTTATGCTAGAATGGTATGCACATGTTTATTTGGGTTGATCCATTGGGAAGGGTTTTCAAGGGGTTATAGTAGGGATATGGATGACATAACCATCACATTTGAGTCTTTCATACAGCTGGTCGATTGGTTATGCAATGATGGTATATTATTTGGGAGGTCTGCGGCAGAAATTTGGTCGGGGTCTAGGAAAGTTTTGACAAGGGGGAGGTGATTGATAGTGGGATTGTTGAGTGTTGTAGGCTTGGTAGACATATGCGGGCTGGGAATATCTGGGTGAAGCAGGTTGGTATGTAGGAGGTGGAGGCGATTGATAGGTAGGTGGTGGGGTTTGGTAGGAAGGTGCGGGTTTTGGAAATTTGGAGTGGGTTGATATGTACGTGGAGGTATTGGGTAAGTTTTGTATTTGATAGGTGATTTGGTTCTCTGTGCAACCATTATGGCACCTACATCCCTCTTCTTGGACGTACCAACATACTGTAGAGCCTTGTTGGTGGCTTACAAAGCTTCAAAGTTCGTAAACATACCACTCTTGATACCTTCTTCAATCCTTTCTCCTAGCTTGATGATGTCAGAGAATTTGTGGTTTTCAATCAACATCAGTCTTTTATAGTATTGCGGATCCTGAGCCCGAACGAAGAACTTGTTTATTTGTTCCTCCCCTAAAGCAGATAGGACCTTAGCAGCCCCTGATCTCCAATGAGTGGCATACTCGCAGAATGTTTCTGTGGGTTTCTTATTTAAATTCTGAATGTAAAACACATCTGATGCATTTTCCATACTGAACCTGAATCTTTCCATGAAGTCGGATGCCATACTTAACCAGTTCAACCATTTCTTTGGGTCTTGTCTAATGTACCAGGACAAAGCATCTCCTTTCAGGCTCCTCATGAAAAGCTTCATGCGGATCTTCTCATCTTTTCCTACTCTGACCAGCTTGTCACAGTATGTCCTCAAGTGAACCCTGGGATCCTCTGTACCATAAAAAATTTCAAACTTGGGAGGTTTGTACCCCTCGGGCAGTTTGACATCAGGCTGTATGCATAGATCTTCATAGTTTAGCCCCTTAATTCCCTTACTTCCTTCAACATCTTGAATTCTGGTGGTCAAATTCTTAAGCTCCTCGGCCAGATTTCTGATGAACAAGTCCTTATCATCAGACTCATGTGTGCTTGAGATATACTAGATGGAGTATGGCATGGTCTCCATATAGATGAGGGTATTGTGTTGGGTGTGGAAGTGGTCATTTGTGGAGCTCAACGGTTCCGGGATGAGCAATAGAGTGTTGTTGGGAGTGTGGCAAGTATTGCAGTGGTGGTGAGGAGCGGGTTGCTTTGGGATGTTTTGTGGTGGTATGGGATTTTGAGTATTTGGGGAGGTAGCTTCTGGAGTAGTAAGGGAAAATGACAGACTTGCCAAATTCCAGACTTGATCAAGTTCTTCTTGGAACTTCAATAGTTTTTGTTCTAGTTGGGACACACTTTCTTTGGAGACCTGAGTAACCTGAGTGATTTCTACCCGTTTAGCTGAGTTGTCCTTTCTGATGTTGCTCAAATCTTCTATTTTTCCCTTGTTCCTGTTTCTGATAGGACTAGAAGTAGGAGTGGGTGGAGGGACCTTGGATCTTGTGGAATATGATGATGATGCAAGAGTTCACGAAATAACCTTTGGGGAGGGGAATAAACAAAACTAAAAGCAAAAAGGTAACAAGTCAGTAAGGATCATAAGAGAAGATGCTGTGATATTTGAACACATAGTGCAGGAATGTAAATCGTGTCCGAATTTGGGAGCCTCATTGTGCCCGAGGTAGGGTTAGCGACAAATTGATCTGGAGAACTTATAATGCTAAATACCTCATTTATTGATAGAAAATAAGACGAACCCCAAAACGACACTAAATAACAAGAAATAAAAATGTCACTAATGGCCATTGGCCTTATTACATCCATAAAGGAAAAGGTAAAATCCTATCTAGTTGGTCCCAGAAGGACCTTCCCTAGACCCGACATCTTTGGCTCCCTCGAAAAGCTGCACCAGCTCGTGAAGTCCCAGCATCAAGTAGGTTCTATCTAAGTGCTCATCTTCATTTCCTTTAGCATTCTGGAAGTCCTAATCCCTTTTGACGAATTTCCTTTCCAGCTCTACTAAGCCCCGCTCCAAGTAACCCAGTCGTTTGTTGGCGTTGACAGCCAAGTTCTTCCATTCTTCAATCAGCTTTTGGTTGGCTTCTTGAATTTCACGGTGCTAATGTTTGCAATCCCAAATCCTCTTGCACAATTGATTGTATTTGACCTGTGCTTCCTTTTCATCGATGATCCTGTGACCTTGAGCAAATCCGGGTTAACCCAGACCATTATGATTGTCTTCTAATCAGCCGGGATAGTATGGAGTATAACCAGTATGACACCTGTCTGGCTCAATAGTATCCCTTCCCATGACTATTTTGCAGTGCCACATGTGCTAAGCTTGGAACTTGTAAGGGCTATCATCATCTTGAAACTCGTCTAGAAAGTGACGCATTTATTCAACCCTTAGTATAACCTGCTTCCTACCAGCCTGTCTTATAACTTGAAGAGGGACATAAAGATAAGTTCCCCTCAAACCAATAAGTATTAGATACGGTGCATCCCGAGATCGAGCAATGAACTCTTCAGTAGGGAACTATTCGAACATCCATTATACTTGGTCCTCTTTTAGATTTTCAAACAGTTCTACCCCTCATTTGGAATCTTTCTGCTGAGCAAACATGTTGGGCATGTAGTTCATCCTCCTTGGCTATATGAGCCAGAGTTGGAGTAGAAAGTTGCAACCCTCGAAGTGTTTGACTCCCTGTTGACACCTTTCTAGGGCCTGGTATATTTCCGCAATGATCATTGGCACGAGACTAAATGGTTGTCCGTCAATTCCTTCCATTAGAGTTTTGGTGACCATAGCTAGCTTGGTGTAGTTTCTTGCTTTCTTCTTTGGAAACACTATCATCCTAAGAAACAAAACATGAAGACAAAGACCCTTCGATTGATATGCCCCAGTGATGTAAGGGCGAGCTCATCAGGATAAGTACGGTAAGATTTGTTGTGACCGTACCTTTCGTACAAATAGTCAAAGGGAATATATGACTCCTTAAAACATGTCAAGTCTGGATTCTTCTCCAGACCCATCATTTTGAGAAAACCTCTACCCTTGCGATTTTACGGTATTAACAAACCCGGAGTTTCCCACAACATTCCAGCCAGTCCTCATATTTCCTCAAGTAGGGGTGTCATCTCAATATCTCCAAAGTGGAACACAGACCTATCACAATCCCAAAATAGAGTGCAGCTTTTATGATTTGTTGTTGGGTTGAATTTCCAGGAGAGAAGGTAGATTCCCTAGATATTTTCTGACAAGAGCCTGATCACTGAAATGAAGCTCCTCCTACCAGCTTAGTAATTAGGGGTGGATATTGATGACCATGCTGAATCCGGGGACTTCGTGCCTCATATTTCTGCAAGACAAAAAATTAGGCCCTTACCCCCACCAGACTCGACTATTTTAATATCAACAATTAACATAAAAGGCATTTGGTTCTCCAAACAAATAAACAAAACGTGGTAATGTCCGTTTGGTTTTCAAGGAAACCCAATGAACTTGGACAAGGGTATCTTAAAGAGTCATTATACGGACAACATAACTGGCTCAACTAGGTTTGACAATGATGCATGCACCTTTAAACATAGTAAGGTTTCTATGAGGTATTAGACTGGTACCCTTAAGTGGATAACTTAAGAGGGAAAGGCACGGAACCATCGACTACACTGTTGATCGACTCGTTTTACCACAAATATGCCTTTGCCGGATTTAGGGTGATAATATTGGAAGGGTATAACTACTCATTATGTTGCTAGGGTATTTTGATTGGCATGAGTTATATGATGTTTAATATGTTGTTACAATAATTAAAAAGTTGTCACGTATTTCCACGTTCATAAAGCAATATGACAATAGTTTCTCATAGTTTACAACAATATTAAAGGAAAGCGATAAAGGAAAGAATTAAGAGAAATAAGGAAAAGAAACAAAGAGCCAAGTCAGTTTTAGGGAGAAAAGGAAAAGTAATTAAAGGAATTTAAACAAACAAAGATATATAAAGAAGCATAAAGTCACAAATAGCATGAAATGGTAAAAGCCTTAAAGAAATCCCCAGCAGAGTCGATATGCTGTCGATGCCTCCTTTTTCTCGCGATTCCTTTTGGAAATTGAGTTGGAATTGAAGAGTCGCCACCTAATGATTAAGTGTATTTGATGTAGAAAACCTGAGAATGGGTAAGGGCTTGAAATTATCTCGAGGGGAAGGTCTTAGGCACCACTCGAGATCCACTAGTGTGATTCCCGACCATGATATAATTGTGACTTTAAGTGCAAATGACAAGTAAACAAACATGAATTACAAATATAGGGTAGTTTTCACATAATGGTTTCAGGAAAAGAAGTTAAAAAAGCTGAAGTCTGGGAAGAAAGTAGTTTTGAAGTTCTGAAAATAAACTAGTAAAGGGAAGGGGTTTTCACATAATTGTTGCAAGAAATTAAATTTAAATAAGTTAAAGAAGCTAAAAATTGAACAGTTTTTAAAATTCTGAAAATAAACAAGTAAAGGGAAGGGGGTCCTAGGTTTATAAATAATATGGATTAACCCACACAACACCTGGTAACCGTTTATATACGTGGTGTTATCGCGTGGTCATCATATCCATATCTATCCTTTCCCACCCTGTTAAGGTAGTAAATGCATAATGGTCTCGTTTTCCCATTGCATGCTACTACCGTCCCAAATCCTATCAGCCCCGGAGGCATTTGGGACTACTAGTCCTAAAGGGAAGTGAGATTTGGCTTTCGTGGTTTAAAAGGATAAAATTCTAAGGCGACAATCAAAACTTATAGAGCAGGTATGGGGAAACACACAACAACTAAAGGCTCAAACGGGCCTCCTCAACTTAAAGACAGACCGTTCATCATGTCTTACATATTAATTATGATCTTAATTAAACTTAAAGGAAATGGGAGGCAGACTGATTTATTACATATTTTAGATAAGAAACCCAAATCAGACTTGCCTGTTAGTTGGAATTTTAACGAAGTCTGATTCCATTAACTAGTTCACCCTATGTCTTGGTTAGGTGAAATCTATAGGCATGATATCTAACAATGCATGAGCCTACTAATTTTTAAAGAAGAAGATTTGTTGGTTACATAGAAGCATAAGCTCTGTAGATATTAAGCAATGCTATTTACTGATTTTATACTTAGACAAAATAGATGGATTAGATTTAGTTGATAGCTCCTATAAGAATGCTTTCTAGGTGCTAAATGATTTAAAACGGTTGCCATCGAAATAAAAGTACAGGAATCCTATAGGCATTGTGTCTAGAATGTTTCCTATAAATATGTTTGCCTAGTGATAAATGCATATGCAGAATTCAGGAAGTCCTATAGCCATGTTATCTATGTGGTATGCATAAATATGGAGAAATTACAAATATATGTAATGCAGGAAGCTATAGGCATGGTTTTATAAATGCAAAAACGTATAAACTTATAGACATGGTTTCTATATGAGAATGTAGAACCTATAAACAAGATTTCTATATGAAGTGCAGAACTTATAAACATGTTTTCTAGATAATATAGAAGTGCAAAAACTTATAAGCATTGTTTCTATACGAAAATCCTGAACTTATGGACATGGTTTCTATATGAAATATGTAACCTATAAACATGATCTCTCTATGAGAAATGCAGAACTGAAAGCAGGACATGATGGTTGAAATGTATTAAATTCCTATGAACATCATATCTACCCCTTTCATGCATGATGTACCCTCCCCTTTTCACTAAAAACCCAAATAGTTATCACAAGATTATTACAACCCATAATTGAATAAGAAAAAGAAGGAAAATTACTTCAGAAAACTAAAAATTTCCAACCAATGAGAGCCTGATTCAGTCTTCTTTCTAAAGCATGAAGTAAACCAACTCCAAACATCGAATTTTCAAAGCCTTTCTCATTTTTGGGTGTATCAGAGTTCCCAAGAGCCTCATGGACTCCAGGCAGTGCTTACACCCAAATTAATTACAGAATTAAATTACATTGAAGTGTATAAGGGCCAACCCTAAAATGTCCAAGTTCAGAGAGAACTCAAGGTCCCCAAGTAAGGCTCATAGGAGGAGGGGGCAGAACTTAGAAGCTAGGAGAGAGTGTAAGTGCAATAGAGGGGATTTTGGGGAAAGCCAAGATAGGTTGGTGGTGATACCCAGCAATTGGAGGTCTTGAACACCCCAACCAGGCTGTTAGCCACATTGTTTGGGAGTTAGAACACCTTAAAGAATCAAGTCTAGATATGAGAAACAATTTGGATATTGCCATGTTCTGAACTTTAACTCAAACACATAGAGGGGAATATGAGTATAGGGATTCACAATAGAAATAAGTTCAAAGAGAACAACATACACATATAACACTAAGCATAGGTAACAAAGTAGATAGGACCGTGGAAGCTGTAAAATAAACACATTAGGATGAGGATGAAAACTAAACTAGAACATACCAGTTTCAAGGAAACAAAAGAAGAAAGCAGTGGTCTTGTGAAGCCAAAGCGTAATCAAATAGTCAGAATGCTATGATCAGAGAAATATGGTGTTGAATGGATAGTGTGTGATTGAAAGTTGGTTATATTAACTGTGTATAATGTGTTAAAGAAGCTCATGTATTTATAGTGTAGAAAGCAAGAAGAAATAGGTAGGAGAATAGTTTTGAAATCAATTTCACAAAGTTTCCCTTTAATTAAGGGATTCTGATTTCATACTTGTAAAAGTAACTAAGGAAAGAGACCAATCAAACATCTTTTCAAAGCAGTAGAAGAGGGGTAAATACATAGATGTATATTTAAGTAAAATTCTTGACAGCATTCGGTTTTTGAAAATAAGGAAAGGAAATAAATTAAACAGCAAGTAAATCCCAAGGTTTGAATTTGGTATGGATGAATCCAGTTAGAAAAGGTGGAGAAAGGTTTTACTTAAAGAAAAATCAGTAACAATCAATTAAACCTAAGAAAAGGATTCTGAATCATTCATAAGTTGGAAAACCTTTAAGAAAGAAAGAATTCATTACACATATAAAAAATACAGCCATACACAAGCACGAAGAACTATCATACCAATCAATAGAAGAGTCTAGCATAGAAACAGTTTCTTGTTGTAAACACAGAAGTTTAACTTAGTATCATAGACTCAGAATGAGTCTAAAAGGGTCGAGGGTTCCAAAATAGAACCCTAGTCAAAACACAAGATCAAACTCGTCAAAACTCTCATATTCTAGGGTTTCCAACTCGAATTAGAAATAAAGACGAGGAGACAGATAATTGAAGCGGGTCCAGTCAAAAGGAAAGTAAGGAACTTAAGAAGTCTGTAGGAGATACATATAGTAGGAGAACACAAAATACCAAAAAAGTATATCAACAAGACATACAGGAAAACACTGTAGGACGAACATGTAAGCACGGTGTAGAAACACAAATAGAAAGACAAGACACAGAAGAACATATATAGTAGCAAGACATAAGAAAGCAGTAGAAACACATGCGTGACATATACACAAAGAAAAAGGAAAAGAACAGTCGGAGAAAACATTTTGAGTTTTTCAGAAACTCTAAGTCAGAGAGAAGTAATTTGTGAAAGGAAAATTGGGGAAAACGTTTCAAAACTCAAGTAGAGCAGAGATATAGAACCGATCTAAGAAAAAAAATAGAGAAAACTATAGATAGCTCGGGTTTCAAAGGAACCCTAAAGCAAGAAAGTCTTGGAAAAGGTTCGATCTAAGTCGGATGAGTCAGAACCAGGCTCGAAATGCTTTGGATACGTCGGAGCAAAGCCGGAGAGGCCATGGAACCTTGAATCAGAGAAAATCTGAAGGGACACTATCGAGGTCAGACCTTAAAACTTCGAACACCAAGCATTTAAAAGCAGAGATAGATGGGTATAGGCCATCCATGGCCTGAGAGGCCATGGATTCTGGTAAGTTTGCGGTTGAAAATTGTAGAAGGCGATTGGGGTTTCAAGAAACTTCAAGAGAGTTTAAGAGAGGAGAGTGTTTGGGGGCGGCTGAGAGAAGAGAATGAGGGGATTAGGGTAGTAATTTAGGTTTAATTATGGAAGGGTGTATATGAGCCGTTGATCTCAGAGATCACTGGTCCAGATCAAAAGAGCTTAGGTCGGGTAATTAAAATGGGTTGTGTGTATCGGATTGGGCTGGTCCGGTTAGGGTTCGAAATTGGGTTAGTTAGGGGGGAGGGTCAATGTGGCTATAATCGAAAAGTAATGAGGCTATAATTGAAATGAAATGAGGCTAAATTTTAAATAGCCAGTTTTCCCCTTTTTTATTTTATAAAAATAGTAAACATGATTTTGAAAGAAAATTAAACATACTGGATCAGTTAATAATATGTAAATATTAATTCAAAAATATTGGAACCAGTTTCATAATTATAAAAATGTTATTATTTCTCAAAATAGGCTAAAATTGCAATCATATGCAATTTGACTTTTAAAATACCAAATAAATTTGTAAAGATGTATAAAAATTACTCTAGCTACATTTTGGTATAAATATGAGAATAAAATAAGTTTCACCAAGATGATATTTTTGGAAATAACTACTGGTTTTTATACTGCTAAAATGGACAAAAATATTAATTTAAAAAATCTTTTAAAAATTGGAAAAATACTAAAATACTTAGGCATACTTGTGTGTGTGTGTGTGTGTGTGTATGTATCTACGTTAAAAGTATTTTGCATATAAAAAATAGACGGAGAAAAATTAGATATCAACATTCCAACTTAAAGCTTCAAACATAAAATTCATTCTTCCAAACAAATTTCAAACCAGATATTGCCGATACACACAAGTTATTATACATCATACGATGCTGCTCAAGACTTCAAGTAGCTGAAAAAAATGATCTTGCTCAAAATGACCTATTGGGTCGTTACATTCTCCCCCCACTTAAATATATGTTCATTCTCAAACATGTCCAGAGTCGTTCCAAAGCCGGCTAATCACTATGTAACCTTACGATGCACATACCCGAGGGTGATCCCACATCGCCTTATTCATTATAAGCCCGAAAACACATCATAGCCGAAGGCCATTACTCCAACATTAGTCCATAAGCCTTAGAATCTAATTTCCAATATCCGAAATTCCTTACAAGGCCTGAATCTTGCATCCACACATTGTATAAGTCTGAACAAGTTGTATCAAGTCTTAACCATAACTCAACATATAATCACATTACATACCACACTCATAGCAAAATTTCCTATCACTGTATCTACTCAAAATAAACCCGATAGTAAACCTTATATCAAACAAAATCCCATTCCAAAACCTTCGTACATTATCGATGATGAAAAAAACACACACAAAATCATAACCAATTATAAGATCAACAAATCATGGATCTATCTCTCGTCCAATCAGAACCAACGCCAAATCTTACACTGACTTCTAATATTATTCCTCCAAACACACTGTGATAAAATTCGATAACAATCACTTTAGGCCCAACGACTTAATCTCATCACATATAAGCAACTTTATTTACATGTCACACTAATAATACCTAGATCCACATGCCGTGCAATCCGTGCACCAATACACACTAATTCAAATGCACTCAAAATAAAAAATGACTTAAAATTGAGGGAACCGTCAGTGATAAGGATATTGCTTGATTGTTCATGAAAAATATTCATAAATTACATGGGATACCTAAAGATACTGTTAGTGATATGGATCATGTCTTACATGTAAGGCATGGCAAGAGCTTTTCTCCGTGGTGGGAGTAAACCATGACATTTCAACAACATATCACTCCCAAACAGATGGACAAACAGAGGTAGTGAATAAGTGCTTGCAAGCTTACCTGAGATGCTTTTGTTCTGATTCTCAGTCTGATTGGTATCAATATTTAGTTGCAACAGAATGGAGTTTCTATACTACATTCGACTCATCTATACATTGCACCCACAACGAAGCATTGTATGGCAATCCTCCACCCTTGCATCTTCCTCATATGGCATAAGACTCAAATATACAGGAAGTTGACAAGATTAATCACAAGAGAGTTTAACTGCAATTGTTGAAATATCACCTATATATAGCCCAATAAAGAATGACTGAACAAACTAATAAGCACAGGTCTGGCAACGATTAGAGCTCATTTCTCTTAGTTTAAGCAAAATACTATGGCCCTTACCAAGTCTTCAGAAGATTGTTCAGTAGCTTACATATTTTGGCTTCCTCTGTAGTTGTTGTTACACCTGACCTTCCATGTATGAAATGCCATGAGTTTCCATAACAAATATTACATCCTCCAGTTTTGGACTTAGCAAGTCCTTATTGTCCTCAGCCTTAAGAAAATCTTAGAAAGGTGTATGATTCAAAGCGGAATAAAGCAGTGGTTCAAGTACCTCTAGAACTCACGACTTGGGAAGACTAAAAGGCTAGAAAAATTCGTGTCCCCACCTTCCTTCATTAAGGGGAAGGAAGGGCTCAACGTGGGAGAACTGATGCGAGAAGAAGTGGGCTCAGTTGGGGAAGATAGTACTTTAAGTTGTTAAGGATGGAAGTAGTCGTTATGTTAGTTAAAACATAGGTAAATGCATTTTAGTAGACATATATTTGAGTCCCACTAGTGGTTTTATAATAAGTCTTCGTTATTACACATTTGTACCTTATATTTCAATTGGCAGGCACTATTAATCATATCATAGTTTGTTAGGAAGTTTAGTCTTGTAGTGAAATGTTGCTCCCAAATGCACACGCAAGTATACGTGGCCGACAAGTAATATAATGATAAGTTGAGTGTCGAACTCACAAAGACTTATGTAAACTACTCACTAATTCGCTGAAATTGTTATTCAATCTAGCTAAAATCAAAGTCCGAAATAATGATTATACTATACTATGATTCTAAAAAATAACTAAATTATCAAGTAACGAGTTGATTGTTATATATTCAGTAGAGACAAGTATTCCAGGGTTTTGATCTATTCACCAATCATATTGTGTTTTACTTAACTCTCCGTTCCATGTAATTCACTCATGGTTGCTAATTAATCGATAAATGCTCTCATAGCCTTCTCCCTAAGTACTACTGACCTATTCTCAATAGATTAATGCTTATATACCTATGAAATCAATCTATTAAGAACGCATTAAGATCAAGATATTTAATTAAGCACAGTGACTAGGTATATTCCTATCCTAACCACAAATCTGCTCCCCTTAAGGGTTAAGATCATGCCCTCTTAAATTCTTCTTTAATCTAAACACAGCTTTCCCAAGCATAGCATAGATAGTAAATAGAACCTAACTGCTGGCCAGACAATTAAGCAATTAAACACAGAATTGAAGAAACAACCATATGTTGGTGAATTATAATCAAGGTTAAGTTAATATCAAACAACAATATTCATGGCTAAATCAAAACCCCAGAACAATGAGCGTTTAGCCACTCATGATGTAATCAAACAATTGCATAAGTTTTGATTAATTGAAAATACTGGAAAAGATGAAGAATTCCGAGTTGTTCTTGCTCCTCAAATGTTTCTTGCATGTCGTTTTTGCTCCCAAGTGCGTCTCCCCCCATAAAATTAGGCTTACTCTTCGTTTTATACGTGTTGGATAGGTCTAGGGTCGAATAAATTGTGTTCTGGGCAAAATAGGATATAATTCACGTAATCGGCGCCCAGCCCGGCGCCAGGCGCCCTCCATAGCGTCCAACTTTTGTGCATACTATTTTTGGCGCCACTGGTGGCGCCAAGAACTTCCTGTGACGCCTAATTGGCTTCATTTTTTTGATTTTGTCAGTTTAAAATCTTGCACGGTTTGCTCCCACTTGCACCCGAATCATTCCTACTAGTAAAAACACTTCAAATTAATATAATTCATAGCATTTAACATCCCAAATTCATGAAAGAAGACTAAAATATGAGGCGATATACATAAAAATATATATAGTTTAAGCTGAACATCGACACCCCACACTTAGACTCTTGCTCGTCCTCTAGCAACGGGACAATCTAATAAACCCTCAACTACGTACAAAGTTCAATCATAGAGGAGCACCCTAACTTTTAACCACACGCTATACACCTTGACTACAATCAATATCGGCACATAAGCATGAACACAAAATTTCACATTCTTCTCGTTTAACATACCCAAGTAGAATATTTCAATTCAAAAGATTCCAACAACCAATTTTTCATCACCCAACCTCAAAAATTGACTTGCAACCACTAAGCATCCTCAATTCATGCACTTTCCCAACAAGAAAATTTATAACATTACCAATCATTCATGAGATCATGTGCCCTCACCAACAAACAAAAGAGTGAATATAACTTGGTCCACACATTCAAACATGCTTTTGAATATTGATTAAGGATATCACATAATTGAACAAAATTTGCTCACTCTCTCAAAGAATTCATATGCATCCCGTAGTCGTACCATAAGCTTGCCCATAGTGTACATATCTACTAATTTAAGCTAGCCAAATCTAGGATCAATTAGGACTTTATAGGTTGCAATGTAGGCTAAGGGACGGGTAGGATATATTTAGCAATACTGGCTAACCCTCCTAAGCACTTTAATATACTACATTCAACATTCAAGCACATATTATTCTCCTCCAAACTTTCCATATACAACATACCCCTCTTCACAATTAAGCACTCTCTATTTTTCACTAGCACAAATCAATAAGAATTGGAGGTGTTATATTTTTCTATATACTTTCATTATCATTTTTCTTTTATTTTCTCCACACACTCCATACAATAAGTTTCAATGGCTAACGACCTTTAATTTCAACTTTAGCGCACCAACGGGCTCTTCCATGGTTCCTCTCAAAAGGTACTCCCCAATATCTACTTTACTTCTTTTAGCGATTAAGTGCCTTAGGAGGTAAATGTTCAATCAATATCAAATTAAGAACAAAATAGGGGTATAACTTGTAATGTGGTTGCCAAAAGAAAGGTATATAGGCTTAAAGGGGCTGACAACGATTTTTTTTTATGTGACAAGCACATCCATGATCAAGAAAGAAAATGCCTACGTCATCTCCTAGATTAGCTCAACTTACAATTTTGCTTCAATTAACACACGAGGCAAGTTCTAGACTACACAAGATAGCGTAGAATATCACAAATACTCACACACACGTTACACATGACTCAATCAAGACCGTTCTGTTCAACTCTCAAGTCAAGCAAGCACAACTAAATGAGAAAATTAAGCAACATTGCACTATACAGCCTACAAGTCAAAAAGCTGAGAAAAGGTGTCACATAATAGGCTATTCACTTTACTTAGGCTTCACAATTCAAACCAAGTACATGGGAAAACAGAATGTAGTCATAGCCAAATGTGCCAGCATCAATCATGTCATTGAGTATCTCAGAACGACTTAGTTTACTTCTAAACTACTCCAAAAAAGAAATTAAAATGGCCGGTTCGAGCTACATCCTTGGAAAAGAACCGGTTCCTAAAGAAACACCAAGGAATAGTACCTAGCTATTCTAAAAAAATATAAAAGAAAATAAAAATCTTTTTGGAGCTTTTAAATCAGATTTTTATCCCTCAAGAAAATTGTCCAAAAGATCCATCGTCGGGAAAAGTTCGAGCTTTTTCAAATTTTTTTCTTTTTGAGCAACTAATACTAAACTAGACCGACTACACTAGAACTACTGAAAGAAACAAAACAAAACAAGCTTTAATGCAAAATATACAACTACAGGACATGTAGTATGCCTCCCACCCCACACTTGAACTATGCATAGTCCTCGATGCAAATAAAATGAAAAAATAGAGTAGGGTGAAAAGAAAAACTCCCTGTCAATCAGAGTACACTCCCTCCAACAGTGATGGGGCCGTCATCATCCTCAGTATCTGAGATTTTGGCAGAGTTGATGTCCTCAGACGAGTGAACAGGGCTGCCAGGTGCAATCCCCAACATCTTCTTTGACGCGCTGGACAAGTCATTGCGCAAATGTGTGCGTTCTGCGTCTGTAATGCCAACCCTTCTCATGAGTAGGTTCAACGACTTATATATGTACCTATTAATGTTTTCCTCTCGCTCTATTCGAGCAGCGGGAGTGAGTTTGGACGATGTCTCCACCATAGATATGATGTCCATAAGCCCAGCCGGAGTCTCCAGCACCTCATCATGTCTGGGGTACTCCCACACTCCGCGAGAGATCATATACTGGGTAAGTAAATTGCCAAAGAAGAACCGCCAAATCTATTGCCCAAACCTCGTGCTCTCCATCGCATTGAGCATGATCTCAGCAACATTAATTGGTCTGTCGGTCATCAAAGAGAACCTGAGACACACTCAAGCTCGAGTGCAGTCACTGCTGTGCTCACGCGACATTAATTTCGCCTGCACAAAGTTCTGCCACACTTTGGCAGCATTGTTGAAGTCTGAGCAAGCCATATAAAGGTGTTTGGTGGTGCCCTTCTTCTCTATCCACTTAGTATTGGAATCTACGCCACATAGAGTGACGTATGAGCTTATATTTCGGCCTTTCGATCAAGTATTGGAGTCTCCGTGGATCAGCATTCTCAACCCCCAAATATTCACACAAATCCTTCCTGCCCATTAGCACATCTCTTCCTCTTACACGTGAAGTGCACTATTTGTATTCCTAGTCAGCATACAACTCTCGAACCATGCTCAGGTTGGCATGCCCCGGGCATTTCAGGAACTTGGTCATCTTTAGAGCTTGCAGCCTGTCAAGTATCTACGGAAATTTCCTCCCTAAAGCTTCGCTGTTAATCCCCATCTCATAAATATACCATACAGACGACATGGAGTCACTGTGCCATGCAATAGCCTCATCATCTACCAAGTCCAAAAAAGACCTTGGCCTCATTGGCATAGGCTGAGATCCTTCGGTGACCTGCTTGCCTTTAAGCTTCCGTGAAGAGCTTTCACCCTGCTTGCGCTTTATGGGCACATGAGAAGTGGTGGAAGACCTGCCAATGCCTTTGCCTTTTCTAGCGCGATCATGAGCCACAGTATCCTGCAACACTAGTAAACATGAATGTGAGAATGGTTCAAGAAATATGCCTAAGGTTGTAGTACAAGTTATGAAATGACCCTACACTTATAACCGAAGGCACAAGTACAAGTGTTGCACCTCAAAGCTATAGGTACTCAAGACTTCCCCTAGCTACGCAATAATGATTGATCATGGCAACGTGAATTCACAATAAGGTAAGCAAAAAGTCATATGGCAATGTGAATTCACAATAAGGTAAGCAAAAAGGCATATGGTATGCTCCTTTCACAAATACTACACTATACAAAATTAGGCTAACTTACAAGGTTCTACAACATACAACATATACAAACAATGGTATGAGGATATGTTCTTCATAATGGCCTCCCGTAGCATGTAGAGGTATCCCTATAAACTGTTAGAATATACGCTTAACGCTAGAGGGGGGGTGAATAGCGCTTAATAAAAATTGCAGGAATAAAAAACAAGATAAATGCGGAAATACAATAGTAAGGAGAGAGCACACCAAATTTATACTGGTTCGCCACAAAGCGTGGTTACGTCCAGTCTCCCGAGAGACTCTCTCGAGTTTCAACTAATCTCTGTTAAGCTTCCGGGTGCTCAACAAACCGTTACAAACTGAGAACTTGAATCACACAAGCCTCAACGACGCTTGCTCGAAGATACCGCACTTCAAGACTTCAAGTGAAGGAATTAATCTTTCCTTCTTACAAAAACAAGGGATTAGAACTTCCCTTCAAGTGTATACAAACACTTAGCACTCACTTAAACAAGACTCTTTTCTAGAGTGGATATGAGTAAAATGAATACGCTTAAGAACACAACAACTTCTTCAAGAATTTGGCTCTCAAGAACTATGAAATAAATATGAAATGATTGAAATGAAAGTATGTAAGCTTATAGCAGATTTGTATTCAGTTGTTGTGCTTAAATGAGAGGTTTTGAGGTGTATTTATAGCCCTCAAAGTCTTAATGACCGTAGCTTAATTGTTAATCACGGATTGCTGATTTTACGCAAGAATAATCGATTATTGTATTTACATAATCGATTATCTTCTCAACGTTCAAAAAACTAGATGTTGGATGGAACCGGTCACTAGAATAATCGATTATTCTCCATTTGATAATCGATTATTTAACCTCTCTGGAATTCTAGATCAAGCTGGAAAATGAGAATAATCGATTATCATAGTGATAGTCGATTATCTTGCTGTTCTGTAATTTCCAGTTTTAGCTGAAACTCAACATAATCGATTATCATATTTTGGATAATCGATTATCTGACAGTTCTGTCCAGAATTGAAAACAAGTTCAAAAACCATTTTGGCTAAAATGAAAACGTTTAAAAGTCATTTTGTTTTAAATCAAAAATGCATGGTTTGATAAAAATGATTTTCCGAGAGAAGCCAAGACTTGAATCTATTGTCGGATCAAGATCACAATATAAAACGACTCATTTATATCTTCGTTGCTTTTCTTGATCTTGTTCTTGTTTCTTTTGTGCTTGGACTTCGGCTTTGGTCCGCTAGTTAATCTTGCGTTGCCTGTTTAATGATATGACTTGATATTTGATTATCTTGCTCTTACGTCATTCATCAAACCTACAAGAGTGAACACAACTTAGTTTAATGAAAATGAAAGTGCGTTTCAATAACTCACGACGATTTGGCATATGTCAATTTTCCATCCAAGTCGGTTTGTCATTTATCAAAACCTACAAAGATGAACACAACTTATAGTTTTAACGACTTAAGAGTGTGTTCCAACAATTTCCCCCATTTTGATAATGGCAAACCGATATGGAGATATGCATAGGTTATGATAAATAGTTTATAATGACAAGCCAAGACAATTTTAACTCATGCCAAACATATATAAAGAGTTATCATGAGTTCCCCCTCAATTTATGCCAAATATGTAAATGTGCATAGCCCCTTTTGCTTCCCCCTTTTGACAGTAGGAAAAAAAAATATTTTTATTGATTAAGGATAGAACCGTTGACTAAAATATGGACTAAAGAATTATTTAGAATGAGGAGCTTTCGTCATCTTCATCATCGTTGTCGATGTCCGGTGCTTCACTGGACTCTTCCGGAAAGTCGACTTGGGCATAGGGGTAGTTGACGTGGTCAAAATACCCATGAAGCTCATGAGTCAGTCGTTGCACGTTTCGTTCCGTGCGAGCGACGTTCCTATCGATGCGAGTCATGGAGGTAGATAGGGATGCAAGTTGCTCCGAAATTGTTTGGAGGGTAGCAATCGAAGGAGCACGAGGGCGACGACTTCGAGTAGGAGGAGGAGCCGTTGATCACTGCTAGTATGAAAAGAGGCTTCTTAAATTTCCCAATGTTTTGTTCTCTTTTTCCTTGGACCGACATTGGTATTTATCTCTGAGGCTTCAAAGAGAGCCATTATGGTGGGAGCATAGGGGAGTGGCTTATCATCCCCGATGGCATCATGCATGTGGGTCAATACAAACTTGCACCAGTTGATGCGAGCACCGGTGATTATTGCATGCATGAGTTTAGCATCCTCATGAGAAAGTGTGGTGAAATTGAATTTTCTTGGTTTGAGAACGCGGGTTATGAAACAGAAGATGAGACGATATTCCGGGAGCATTCGAGCAATGGTTGGTCGACGTTGCTCTGGAGTTGAAACAAATTCTCCAATTCCAATTTGGTGAAAGAGGAGTTGCTCATCAAATAAGGCTCCTTCTTCCCTGGTGTAGAGTGCTATATCTTCACCATCTCGAGGAAGTTTTGTGAGGATGTGCATGTTTTCCTCATTTAAGAGAATGGGAACTCCATTTACATTTGACACAAGTTCACCATCGTCATCCTTCCTTAGATTGGAGTAGAAGGCACGGATTAGGTGTGGATGAATGTAAGAGAATTGAAGATAGATGAACTCAATAAGTTGGCTTTGTAAAAGTATGTTTGCCATTGATAAAGGAGCGCTGTTGCTAAGATATCGAGTAGTTGAGAAACGAGGAGGAAGAATCTCTCGATTCTCGAATTTCTCTAAGTATCGAAAGAGTTCGGTTTCACTTTCGAACCACAAAAATGATCCGTCTTTGTAGCAATAAATGGATGGAGGAGCGACAGAAGAAGAGGCAATATTTTTGCCGGAACGAGCTCTTTTAGAATTCTTGCCCGCCATTTGTATGAAGAAGTAAGAGCCTTTGCAAGATTTTTGGAGACTTTTGAAGAGTGTTTGGAGATAAGAGTGATGGTAAAGTGAAGATTTTGAAGAGATGGAACACCTATTTATAATGTGGAGGTATTGAATGCATTTAATTGGAAAAAGTCATCAGAATTTAGTGTTCAACGGTCACAAAAACGGTAAAAATTTTGAAAAATAGACCGTTGGTAATCGATTATTGGTAGCTGATAATCGATTATCGTTTCGCAGTTTAAATTTCGGACGCAGTGCATAATCGATTATCCTTTTGGCAATAATTGATTATCTCAGGAAGCGTATTTGAAGTCGTAAGACAGAAATGTTGGATAATCGATTATGCTTTGGCAATAATCGATTATTCCATCTTCAGCTTAAAATCCTGCAAAACAGAAACGTTAGATAATTGATTGTGGCACTTTGATAATCGATTATGTGTTTTGACATCAGAATTTCCGAAAAACAGAACTATGGTATAATCAATTATTCTAAATAGGTTATCGATTATCTATCATTAGTGCAAAAAAAAATGTCTAATATGACTTAAGGAGGTTTGACTATGTTCCCCCTGACATGGTGGGTATACCTGCAAAAAAGAGTTAGGCGCCTCCGACGCTCAAGTCAGTAGTAGTTCAAAGAATATGCAATATTATAAGAGCATGTATTAGATCATCGTGGAGTCAAGTATTCCGAGTTCACTACGAATGCGGAAGAATGACTCTTTCTCTAACGGTTTCGTGAAGATGTCGGCCAATTGAAATTTACTTTCAACAAACTTAATTTCGACATCGCCTTTGAGAACGTGATCTCTAATAAAATGATGCCTCGTTTCAATATGTTTCGTTCTTGAATGAAGAATGGGGTTCTTCGTCAAGCTTATGGCGCTAGTATTATCACATCGAAGAGGGATATGATCAATACTAAGACCATAATCCGAGAGTTGTTGCTTCATCCAAAGGATTTGTGCACAACAAATCCCCACGGCTATATATTCAGCCTCGGTTGTGGATAACGCAACACTTACTTGTTTCTTGCTAAACCAAGAAACTAAGGAACTACTGAGCAAATGGCAAGTGCCACTAGTGCTCTTGCGGTCTAATTTGCAACCCGCAAAATCAGAGTCGGAATAGCCGATAAGTTGGCATGAAGAACCTTTGGGATACCAAAGTCCCACATTCATAGTTCCAACAAGGTACTTCATTATCCGTTTTACCGCAGTTTGGTGTGATTCCTTTGGACACGATTGATATCGAGCGCATAAACATACGCTGAACATTATGTCCGGTCTACTTGCAGTAAGATAAAGAAGGGATCCGATCATACCTCGATATTTCTTTGTGTCTACTTCCTTACCTTTCTCATCCATGTCAAGATGGTCGGATGTGCTCATTGGAGTAGCCATTGACTTGGCGTTGTTAATTGCAAAACGGTTGAGCAATTCCTTGGTATACTTAGATTGACAAATGAACGTTCCTTCTTTCATTTGTTTCACTTGCAATCCCAAAAAGAAATTGAGCTCACCCATCATTGACATTTCGAACTCACTTGTCATTATTTGTGAAAATTCCTTGCATAAAAATTCGTTAGTAGCACCGAAAATAATGTCATCTACGTACACTTGAACTAAGAGGATGTCTTTGTTTTTACTCTTGATAAAGAGTGTTTATCAACTTTCCCCCTTTTGAACTCATTGTCCAAAAGAAATTTACTCAAGCGTTCGTACCAAGCTCGAGGAGCTTGTTTAAGACCGTAGAGTGCCTTCTTGAGTTTGAAGACATGATTAGGGGACTCAAAGTTTTCGAAACCCGGGGGTTGTTCAACATACACTTCCTCTTTAATAAATCCATTGAGGAAGGCGCTCTTGACATCCATTTGGTATAATTGAAAATTCATAGATGAAGCAAAAGCTAGTAATAACCGAATAGCTTCTAAACGTGCTACCGGTGCATAAGTTTCCTCAAAATCAATACCTTTTTCTTGATTATACCCTTTAGCGACAAGTCTAGCTTTGTTTCTAGTTATTATTCCGTTTTCATCTAGTTTGTTTCGGAACACCCATTTCGTACCAATTACGGTGTGATTATTGGGTCTTGGCACCAATTCCTAAACGTCATTTTGTTTGAATTGGTTAAGCTCCTCTTGCATTGCCAAGGTCCAATGCTCATCCCCAATTGCTTCGGAAATGGTTGAAGGTTCTATTTGAGAAACAAAAGCCATGTGTCCTATAGTGTTCTTAAGAGAGTCCCGAGTACTTACCCCTTGTTCGATGTTGCCAATCACCAATTCCTAAACGTCATTTCGTTTGATGGCCTTTGCATTATTTTCCACCTTTTTGATGTCGTCTGCATCATATTCGTCTTCCGATTTTGGGACAAGTTCATCTCCAACCTTTTTGGTGGGTAGTTGTTCTCCATTCTTTATAATTTTCCACAATTGGAAATTGTTTGATTTGATGAAAATTCTCATCCTCTCCTTCCAATAAGTGTAATTGGTGCCATCAAAGAGTGGTGGCCTTGTGAAGCATTGTCCTTCACCTAGTCCTGCATAAACGTTACGAGTAGAAGCCATGGATTGTTTCTCTCAAACTGCTAAGTCTTTCAGAGAGTTAGGCTCTGATACCAATTGTTAGAATATACACTTAACGCTAGGGGGGGGGGTGAATAGCGTTTAATAAAAATCACAGGAATAAAAAACAAGATAAATGCGGAAATACAATAGTAAGGAGAGATCACACCAAATTTATACTGGTTCGCCACAAAGCGTGATTACGTCCAGTCTCCCGAGAGACTCTCTCGAGTTTCAACTAATCTCTGCTAAGCTTCCGGGTGCTCAACAAATCGTTACAAACTGAGAACTTGAATCACACAAGCCTCAACGACGCTTGCTCGAAGATACCGCACTTCAAGACTTCAAGTGAAGGAATTAATCTTTCCTTCTTACAACAACAAGGGGTTAGAACTTCCCTTCAAGTGTATACAAACACTTAGCACTCACTTAAACAAGACTCTCTTCTAGAGTGGATATGAGTAAAATGAATACGATCAAGAAAACAACAACTTCTTCAAGAATTTGGCTCTCAAAAACTATGAAATAAATATGAAATGATTGAAATGAAAGTATGTAAGCTTATAGCAGATTTGTATTCAGTTGTTGTGCTTAAATGAGAGGTTTTGAGGTGTATTTATAGCCCTCAAAGTCTTAATGACCGTAGCTTAATTGTTAATCACTGATTGCTAATTTTACGCAAGAATAATCGATTATTGTATTTACATAATCGATTATCTTCTCAACGTTCAAAAAACTAGACGTTGGATGGCAACGGTCACTAGAATAATCGATTATTCTCCATTTGATAATCGATTATTTAACCTCTCTGGAATTCCAGATCAAGCTGGAAAATGAGAATAATCGATTATCATAGTGATAGTCGATTATCTTGCTGTTCTGTAATTTCCAGTTTTAGCTGAAACTCAACATAATCGATTATCATATTTTGGATAATCGATTATCTGACAGTTCTGTCCAGAATTGAAAACAAGTTCAAAAACCATTTTGGCTAAAATAAAAACGTTTAAAAGTCATTTTGTTTTAAATCAAAAATGCATGGTTTGATAAAAATGATTTTCCGAGAGAAGTCAAGACTTGAATCTATTGTCGGATCAAGATCACAATATAAAACGACTCATTTATATCTTCGTTGCTTTTCTTGATCTTGTTCTTGTTTCTTTTGTGCTTGGACTTCGGCTTTTGTCCGCTAGTTAATCTTGCGTTGCCTGTTTAATGATATGACTTGTGTTAGAAAATACGCTTAACGCCAGAGGGGGGGGTGAATAGCGTTATAATAAAAAACAGCGTAAACTTGCGCAATTTAAAAATTGCAGGAATGAAATAAGTGCGATAAGTAAATAATAAGGAACGAACGCACCGATGTATCCTGGTTCACCACAACCTGTGGCTAGTCCAGTCCCCGAGAGACTCTCTCGAGATTTCCACTATATTCGTCAAGCTTACGGGTGCTTAACAAACCGTTACAGTTGCTCAAGGATACCACACCTTAAGACTTCACTTGCTTGAGGATACCTCACCCCAAGACTTCAACGACTAAGACTTTGGGTACTTAGCAAACCCGACAAATGAGAAGATATGTTCTTCTCAAACAACTCTCTTTTACAACAAATACTCTCTCAATAGAGTGGATAAAGAGATACACAATAAGCTCTATGAACAACACAAAGTTGTCTATCAAATGGCTCAACAAAAGCTCTAAAATGATGCTTGAAAATGATCAATATGTATAACAATGTATGGAGGAGTTGTGTGTTTAAAATCAGCTCAAAAGACCTCTTTTTATAGGTGAAAAAGTGGTGCTGACCGTTGCTTAATTGACATATAAAATCCCTGATTCTGTGCTCAAACAATCGATTGTTTGGAGTAGATAATCGATTGTTTGACCAACGTTCAAAAGACAGATTCCTGATTTTAGGCTAAACAATCGATTGTATGGACTAAATAATCGATTGTATTCAACGTTCAAAAATCAATTTAGGATTCTGTGGGAACGGTCAAAATATAATCAATTGTATGGAAGTGACAATCGATTGTTTATGAATATAATCGATTGTATGACAAAAACAATCGATTGTTTAGATGTTTAAAAACTTCGGTTGCACACTGTCTCAAAATAATCGATTGTTAAAAGTAGACAATCGATTGTTTGTTATTTTGAAAAACTTCAGATTACACTGTCTTAATACAATCGATTGTAGGATTCAAATAATCGATTGTTGAGGCCCAGATTTAAAAGACATGTTTAAAATCTTCAACATCATTTTGTTTTAACACAAAGATGCATGTTTATGATAAATATGATTTAATGAAATATTTATGCATGTTTATGATGACCTAATGTTGAGCCAAAGGATAAGTTAACTTAAACGTTGTCCTTACATTGGTTCTACCAAACGACCTACGTCTTGGGTTTTCGGTCTTGAACTTGGCTCGTTCATGCAATTCTGTCATCAGTATGCTTCTCGCCATTTGATTGATTGTCATATTATATCGTTGTTTGACACTTGACTTCATTGTTTGTCATTCATCAAAACCTATACCTGAAAATCATGCCCATATAACCAAAGCGCACATATCATAGATATACATGATTTCCAACAATTTCCCCCTTTTTGATAATGACAAACAACGGAAGATATGCATATTGAATTCCCCCTAAATAGATGCTATATCTCAACATACAATTTATGCAACCAATTCAATTCAATATAATTCCCCCTTAGTTGAATATTCTCCCTCAATTAAAGCATGCATATCGCTCATATTCTTCCCCCTTTTGGCATTAGCAAAAAGAGTATACCAAAGGTCGATTGTTGAGGCCCAGATTTAAAAGACATGTTTAATATCTTCAACATCATTTTGTTTTAACACAAAGATACATGTTTATGATAAATATGATTTAATAAAATATTTTATGCATGTTTATGATGACCTAATGTTGAGCCAAAGGATAAGATAACTTAAACGTTGTCCTTACATTGGTTCTACCAAACGACCTACGTCTTGGGTCTTCGGTCTTGAACTCTTTGGCTCGTTCATGCAATTCCGTCATCAGTATGCTTCTCGCCATTTGATTGATTGTCATATTATATCGTTGTTTGACACTTGACTTCATTGTTTGTCATTCATCAAAATATATACCTGAAAATTATACTCATACAACCAAAGCGCACATATCATAGATATACATGATTTCCAACAATTTCCCCCTTTTTGATAATGACAAACAACGAAAGATATGCATATTGAATTCCCCCTAAATAGATGCTATATCTCAACATACAATTTATGCAACCAATTCAATTCAATATAATTCCCCCTTAGTTGAATATTCTCCCTCAATTAAAGCATGCATATCGCTCATATTCTTCCCCCTTTTGGCATTAGCAAAAAGAGTATACCAAAGGTCGATTGTTGAGGCCCAGATTTAAAAGACATGTTTAATATCTTCAACATCATTTTGTTTTAATACAAAGATGCATGTTTATGATAAATATGATTTAATAAAATATTTTATGCGTGTTTATGATGACCTAATGTTGAGCCAAAGGATAAGATAACTTAAACGTTGTCCTTACATTGGTTCTACCAAACGACCTACGTCTTGGGTCTTCGGTCTTGAACTCTTTGGCTCGTTCATGCAATTCTGTCATCAGTATGCTTCTCGCCATTTGATTGATTGTCATATTATATCGTTGTTTGACACTTGACTTCATTGTTTGTCATTCATCAAAACCTATACCTGAAAATCATGCTCATACAACCAAAGCGCACATATCATAGATATACATGATTTCCAACAATTTCCCCCTTTTTGATAATGACAAACAATGGAAGATATGCATATTGAATTCCCCCTAAATAGATGCTATATCTCAACATACAATTTATGCAACCAATTCAATTCAATATAATTCCCCCTTAGTTGAATATTCCCACTCAATTAAAGCATGCATATCGCCCATATTCTTCCCCCTTTTGGCATTAGCAAAAAGAGTATACCAAAGGTTATTTAAACCATTGACGATACCAATCTTTATAGACAAGATCATATAAAAAGTTAGTAAATGGCATAATAATAATAACGATCATTTTTCTCAACTATGCCAATTGGTATTTAAACTAAAAATATTCATCAAAACATGAGTCAATCATTTATTATAAAACCAATTGATACTAATTGTTATTCAAATATAAAACTTATTAAAGCATGTATCAACCAAAACTGATATAGATTATTTGCACATATCAACTCATTGCGTTTTTATTCAAAATACGATAACTAACCGACGTTCCCCCTTAATGCATTAAGGTTTCGTGCTTGGTGCATCCACTACAATATTGTAGTTTTTAAGCACACCTGCAAAAAGAACCTAAAAATAGGTTTTTGATACCCAACTTCTTTTGGGTCCTTGGGGGATAGGATAACGATAGTCATAATCAACACATAAATCTCTATGTGTAGCAAAACAAACGGGTGCAATGTGTCCTACCCGATTACAATAGTGACATATAACATTAGGATTGTGCATATGTCTAGGTTGAGCCAAATGCGTTCTAGGTGATCTAAAGTTGTTCCCCCTAGAAGCGTTGAATTTCCTAGAGTCATGTCTAGGTGGTCTAAAATTATTCATTCTAGACTCATTTATAAAATTCCTAGAATTGTGTCTAGGTGGTCTAAAACAATTAATCTTAGACTCATTAGTGGGGTTCCTAGAATTCTTTCTAGATGGTTCGACCTCATTACTTTCATCCTTTTTAATATCTTCAATTTTAGGAATATCAACACTACGTGTTTCTAGTGCTTTCCTAAGTTCTGTGTTCTCTAGTATTAAAGAACTACAAGAAGAACAATTGGAACATTTATCAATAGAAGAGACTTCATTCAATTCCTTGATTTTATTTTTAAAATCAACAATGTCATTTTTCAAAAATTTATTTTCTTTTTCTAAAACCTCAATTTTATTTTTAAGAACATCATTTTCATTAGTCAATTTTTCAAAATCTATTTCTTTTAAAGAAGAGGATTTTTCAAACTCTTTTTCTTGTAAAGAAAGTGTTTTATGAAAATCTATTTCTTGCAAAGAAAGTGTTTTCTGCAAAGAAAGTGTTTTCTTCAAATCTTTTTATCATTTTGGAAGCATTAACAAATTCACCATACAATTCATCATAGGCATTTTGTAATTCTTCAAACGAGTGAGAGTTAGAAGTACTTACCTCTTCTTCTTTGTCGGCCATGAAGCATAATGCGGCAGTTTCATCGCCTGAGCTGTCCGAATCCCGTGATACGCGCCTATGGTGTTTCTTCTTTTTCTTGTCCTTCTTCGTAGACTTACAAGACTTTTCAATTATATTATCATCATCCCTTTCCGAATCACTTACCTCTTCTCGTTTAGAGGATGAGGCTTTGAAGGCGAAATTCGAATTGCTTCTAAGATAAGGATTAAGAATTGTGCTATCATAAGTTTCAAGGTTACCTCTTAGTCCATCAATTGTGATATCCGTGAATTCCATCGACTCTTGGATGGCATTGGCTTTGGAGCGCCATTCGGGAGTGAGACTCCGTAGGACTTTTCGAACAAGATCTTTGTTCGTGTAAACTTTCCCGAGAGCATGGAGATCATTGACGATTCTTAAAAATCGTTCAAACATAACACCAATGGGTTCCTTCTCCATTTTAAAGATTTCATATTTATGTGTTAGAAAATCAATTTTGGCTTCTCGGACTTGAGGCGTACCTTCATAAATGATCTCGAGCTTATCCCACATCTCCTTGGCGGTTGTGCAGCCAGAGATTTTTTGATAATCATCTGGATTCACCACACAATATAATACATGGATGGCCCTTGCATTATTTTCAACTTTCCTGATATCCTCGGCATCATATTCATCTTCCTTCTTTGGAACCGTGGTCTCTCCAACTTTCTTTGTTGGCATTGGTTCATCGTTTTTGATGATTTGCCACAAACGAAAACTGTTTGCTTTGAGGAAGATGCTCATCCGCTCTTTCCAATATGTATAGTTTGTTCCGTCAAATAGTGGAGGGCAAGTGGTGGACTGTCCTTCATCCATCGTTCCTGCGTTCAATATTCTCAACAGAAAAATATATATTTCTCTCAACCGGTTAAGGCTTTCAGAGAGTTAGGCTCTGATAACAATTGTTAGAAAATACGCTTAACGCTAGAGGGGGGGTGAATAGCGTTATAATAAAAAACAGCGTAAACTTGCGCAATTTAAAAATTGCAGGAATGAAATAAGTGCGATAAGTAAATAATAAGGAACGAACGCACCGATGTATCCTGGTTCACCACAACCCGTGGCTAGTCCAATCCCCGAGAGACTCTCTCGAGATTTCCACTATCTTCGTCAAGCTTACGGGTGCTTAACAAACCGTTACAGTTGCTCAAGGATACCACACCTTAAGACTTCACTTGCTTGAGGATACCTCACCCCAAGACTTCAACCACTAGGACTTTGGGTACTTAGCAAACCCGACAAATGAGAAGATATGTTCTTCTCAAACAACTCTCTTTTACAACAAATACTCTCTCAATAGAGTGGATAAAGAGATACACAATAAGCTCTATGAACAACACAAAGTTGTCTATCAAATGGCTCAACAAAAGCTCTAATATGATGCTTGAAAATGATCAGTATGTATAACAATGTATGAAGGAGTTGTGTGTTTAAAATCAGCTCAAAAGACCTCTTTCTATAGGTGAAAAAGTGGTGCTGACCGTTGCTTAATTGACAAACAAAATCCCTGATTCTATGCTCAAACAATCGATTGTTTGGAGTAGATAATCGATTGTTTGACCAACGTTCAAAAGACAGATTCCTGATTTTAGGCTAAACAATCGGTTGTATGGACTAAATAATCGATTGTATTCAACGTTCAAAAATCAATTTAGGATTCTGTGGGAACGGTCAAAATATAATCGATTGTATGAAAGTGACAATCGACTGTTTATGAATATAATCGATTGTATGAAAAAAACAATCAATTGTTTAGATGTTTAAAAACTTCGGTTGCACACTGTCTCAAAATAATCGATTGTTAAAAGTAGACAATCGATTGTTTGCTATTTTGAAAAACTTCAAATCACACTGTCTTAATACAATCGATTGTAGGATTCAAATAATCGATTGTTGAGGCCCAGATTTAAAAGACATGTTTAAAATCTTCAACATCATTTTGTTTTAACACAAAGATGCATGTTTATGATAAATATGATTTAATAAAATATTTTATGCATGTTTATGATGACCTAATGTTGAGCCAAAGGATAAGATAACTTAAACGTTGTCCTTACATGGTTCTACCAAACGACCTACGCCTTGGGTCTTCGGTCTTGAACTCTTTGGCTCGTTCATGCAATTCCGTCATCAGTATGCTTCTCGCCATTTGATTGATTGTCATATTATATCGTTGTTTGACACTTGACTTCATTGTTTTTCATTCATCAAAACCTATACCTGAAAATCATGCTCATACAACCAAAGCGCACATATCATAGATATACATGATTTCCAACAACTTGATATTTGATAATCTTGCTCTTACGTCATTCATCAAACCTACAAGAGTGAACACAACTTAGTTTAATGAAAATGAAAGTGCGTTTCAATAACTCACGACGATTTGGCATATGTCAATTTTCCATCCAAGTCGGTTTGTCATTTATCAAAACCTACAAAGATGAACACAACTTATAGTTTTAACGACTTAAGAGTGTGTTCCAACATAAACCCCACACTTAGACCGAATGCATATACAATTCCATGCGGTTACTCAGACTTCATCGGGCACCAAAAATCCTCTTTCAAACATTTAAGCAAACACAATGTGGGCATGAAGTGTGTTCTTATAATTCAACAATGGTGGAACATGGTGGTTCTCCCAATTTTCAACGAAGTAGAGGGAATTCTATTTTACTACTCCGTATGCACATCAAACACGAATTTCAACTAAAGCACATCACCCACCATACAAATTTCATAAGAATTCCATGGGGAAAACTATGGGGAATCAAGGACCTTGGGAATGGGATTATGTTTATATACTAGTTAAAACACACAAGAAATAGATGAGAAGAAGAAGCACATACCTAGAGAAAGGGTGCAAGAAAGAACGAAGCAGAATTGTTCGTGAGGAATGAAGAGAGGAAGCGGGCAGAGGCATGAACTTTTGGCTTCTGTAGGTTTTGAAATTTTGGGTTTTTATGTGTGTTTGGGTGGGTTTGGGGAGGAATATGAGTGTTGGTATTAGTGTAAATGGGTATTTGAGTGGGTTAGATGGATATGTGTTTAGAATATAATAAAAACGAAAAGAAAAAAAAGAAATTCAACAAAACTTACCTGGGAAGCACCCACCTGGGCGCCTGGCGCTCTGTTTGGCGCTAGGTTCTTGGAACCTACTATTTTTGGTGCCCCTGGCAGTGTTGGGCGCTCTTCACATAATTTTTTATACCTATAATGAAAATGCAATACTCTACCTATTTAAAAGAAAAATTAAGAAGTTAAGCTAGGAAAACAATAAAAATTGGGTTGCCTCTCAACAAGCGCCTGATTTAACGTCGCGGAACGATGCAGAATCTTGCTTACTCATCAGCGAGTACAACCTTGGTCTTCTCATGATTAATCATTCCTCCCCAATAATGCTTGATTCTATTACCATTCACTAATAATTTCCTCTTACTATTTAAAGCTTGCAGCTCGATTGCACCATAAGGAGTGACTCTCACCACCTCAAAAGGACCTACCATCTCGACTTTTGTTTCCCAGTGAACAGCCGTAGTCTAGAATTGTAATACCCGTTGGCCTGGATCAAAGTGACGCGGCTTGATATTCTTGTCAAGCCATCTTTTTGTCTGTCCTTTATATAGATTAGCATTTTCATAAGGGTGTAGCCTGAACTTGTCTAACTCATTCAACTGCATAAGTCTTTTCTCACCTACGGCTTCAAGGTCCATGTTCAGCATCTTAATGGCCCACTATGCCTTGTGTTCAAGCTCAATAGGCAAGTGGCATGCCTTCCCATAAACCAACTCGTAGGGAGACGCTCCAATTGGCGTTTTATATGCGGTCCTATATGCCCATAGGCATCATCCAACTTTGCAGCCTAATCCTTCATATTCACACTCACCGTCTTCTCTAATATTTGCTTGATTTCTCTGTTTGACACCTCAGCTTGCCCACTTGTCTGCGGATGATATGTTGTCGAAACTCTATGGCGAACCCCATATTTAGATAGAAGGTTATTCAACAATCGATTGCAAAAATGAGTCCCTTCATCACTGATTAAGGCATGTGGAGTCCCAAATCTCGAGAATATATTCCTTTTCACAAAAGCAGCTACCACCATGGCATCATTCATTAGCAAAGGAATTGCTTCCACACATTTTGATACGTAGTCAGCGGGTAGGAAAATGTATTTGTTTCCTCTAGATAGTGGGAATGGCCCCATAAAATCTATTCCCCACACAGCAAAAAGCTCAACTTCTAGAATGTTATTTAAAGGTATCTCATACTTCCTTGTAATTGTTCCTGTTCTCTAACATTGGTCACACTTCTTAATGAATGCATGGGCATCCTTGAATAAAGTCAGCCAAAAGAGACCAGATTGTAGTACCTTTGCAGTTGTTCTATACCTCCATGATGGCCCCTATAAGGTGACACCTGACAATCATACAACACTAATTCCACCTCTTTTTCAGGAATGCATCTCCTCATTAGCTGATTAGAACATTGCTTGAACAAATAGGGTTCATCCCAATAATAGAAGTTCACATCATGTGAAAACCGCTTTCTAGCTTTAGATTGGATTTCAGGAAGAAGTACCACACTTACAAGATAATTCACATAGTTTGCATACCATGGGGAAGGGTCTTGGGTTATAGCAAAAGGTTGCTCATCAGGAAATACTTCTTTAATTTGGCCACCCTCCTCCACGTGATTGTGATTTTCCAACCTTGATAGATGGTCAGCTACTTAGTTCTCTGTCCCCTTCCGATCTCGTATTTCTACATCAAATTCCAGCGCAATAAAACCCAGTGCATCAATCTAGCCTTAGATTCCTTTTTTGTACACAAATATCTGATTGCTGCATGATCCGTCTGGACTATGACTTTCGTTCCCACCAATTATGCCCGGAATTTCTCAAAGGCCCACAAAACAACTAACAACTCCTTCTCAGTAGTGGTGTAATTCAGCTATGCATCGTCAAGAGTCTTACTAGCATAGTAGATGGAATAAAATTACTTGTCCTTCCTCTGGCCTAGCATTGCCCCAATAGCAAGGTCACTCACATCACGCATAAGTTCAAATGGTAAAGACCAATCAGGTGCCAGAATAATGGGAGCAGTCACCAACTTCTTTTTAAGTTCTTCAAATACGTTGAGGCAAGTAGCATCTAAGTTGAAAGTTATATACTTTTCAAGCAGCCTGCAGAAAGGAGCAGCAATTTTGAAAACACTTTAATAAAGCGCCAATAGAAACTTGCGTGTCCCAAGAAACTCCGGACACCCTTCATTGAAATAGGTGGAGGTAATTTTTCAACCGCCTCCACCTTCACTTTATCAACTTCAATGCCCCTCCTAGATACTCTCTAACCCAACACGATGCCTTCTTGTACCATAAAATGGCACTTTTCCAAATTTAGTACCAGGTTTGTTTCTTCACAACGGGCTAGCACTTTGCTTAAACTTCTCAAGCAATCATCATAAGAAGACCCAAAAACTGAAAAAATCATCCATAAATACTTCCACGAATTTTTCCACCATGTCGGTGAAAATAGCCATCATGCATCTTTGGAAAGTTGATGGTGCATTACAAAGACCAAACAACATTCGCTTAAAGTCAAAAGTGCCATAAGGACAAGTAAAAGTAGCCTTCTCCTGAATCTCTGGGCATATGGCAATCTGATTGTATCCTGAATAACCATTAAGAAAGAAGCAATATTTATGCCCGACTAACCTATCTAGCATTTGGTCGGTGAATGGAAGTGGAAACTGGTCATTGCGAGTTGCCTTATTGAGCCTTCTATAACCAATGCAAGCTCTTCATCCCGTAATAGTGCGAGTGGGGATCAGCTCATTGTTGTCGTTCTCGACTACAGTCATTTCTCCCATTTTTGGGCACACATTGAACCATACACACCCAGTTGCTATCAGAAATAGGAAAAATGACACCTGCAGAGCAACTTGATTACTTCTTTTTCACCACCTCTTTCATAATGGGATTTAATCTCCATTGCTGCTCCACACTCGGGCGCTGCCTGTCCTCTAAAAAGATTTTATGCATGCAACATGATGGACTAATATCCTTGATGTCAACTATATTCCACCCAATGGCCTTTTTAAGCTCGCGGAGGACTCTGAGCAATTTTTCTTCTTGAGTGGTGCTCAAGCTGGGTGAAATAATCACGGGCAGTGTCTTAAAGTTTCCCAAATAAGCGTAGCGCAGATGCACTTGAAGTGGCTTAAGTTCTAGTTACGGGGCTTCTTCAATAGATGGACTGAGGAAGGTCAGAGTAATAGGCCTGTCCAATTCTTTAAATTTTTTGAACCCATGTACATAACTGCAGAACATATCCAACACCTACTCATTTCTCTTGTCCTTTCATCTTTACTATTTTCTACATCCTCAATACTTGTTCAACAGGATCTACAGGGCTCATATTGGGTAAACGATATGGCATCACACTCCACCATAGAGATTATGGATAACTCTTCATAATGGGCTAGTAACTTGAGTGCTCTATTAATATTGAATACCTCCACTCGATCACCTACTCTCATCATCATCTTTCCTTCACAGAAATCAATAATAGCTTGGCCCATGGCTAAGAATGGATGCCCTAAAGTAAATGGGACTTCCTGATCAGGCTCGTAACCAAGGATAATGAAATCAGCATGGAATATAAAAGAACCCACTTGAACTAGTACATCATCAATCACTCCCTTGGGATGAGAAAGGAAGCGATCCGCTAACTGTAAGATAATTGTCGTTGGTCGTGGTTCACCCAACCCCAACTATCTGAACACAGATAGCGGCATCAAATTGATGCTCGCTCCAAGATCACATAAAGCTCGCCCAACAACATGTTTACCAATCGATATTTGGATTGTGAAACTACCTCGATCTTTCAGTTTCTGAGGTAACTTACCTTGAATTCTGGAACTGCACTTCAAAGTCTCGAACTCGATTAGCCTCCTTTTATTTTCCACAATGTCCTTGATGTATTTTGCATATTTGGGTACTTCTTGTGAGATGTCAACCAATGGAATATTAATTTGCACCTGCTTCAAGATATCAAGAAACTTCTTATAAGAGACATTATCTCTTAATTTCTACAGTATTTGAGGGAATGGAGGTGGTGGCCTTGCAACCAATTTTGGGGACTGCTCAGCCACTGCCTCTCCAGCTGGCTTCTCTGGTTCCTTATCTTTCTCTGATGTTGATTCAATAGTGGTTGGCTTCTCATTAAAAATCACATGTTTCCTCTTTTTAGACAGAACTTCCTCTAGTTGTCTCCCATTCCTCAACGACACGACATTAAGGGCCGCCCTAGAATTTGCTTCAGTGTCACTTGGAAGAGCTCCAACTAGTCTAGTGTTTTGAGCACTAGCAAGTTGTGCCATTTAACACTCCAAATTTCTCACTGTTGTGGTGAGAGCTTGCTGTTCAGCCATCATTTTTTTGAACATGTCTTCAAGGTGACTTGTAGGACTTGCTTGTTGTTCAACCTGAGGTGGTCTATACTGTTTTTGAGGTGCTTGAGGCCTGTATTGATTTTGGGTGCCCTCATTTCCACCCCAAGAGAAGTTTGGGTGGTTCCTCCAGTTGGGATTGTAAGTGTTCCCATATTGATTTTTTGGCCCCTATTTGAAATACCCACAAAGCAGACAGACTCTGAGTTTGCGGGGCATATGTCGCTCGTCTTCCCCTCCAAATATTTCACAAAAAGCTAGAACTTGTTGTACCAGTTGTACTTGTTGCTTGTTGATACTCAAGTTCATCTGGTTGACTTGATTGGTCAGTGTAGCAATCTGCACTGATAATGCTGAGACGACATCTAACTCAAGAACCCCTGCAGACTTTTGCACTATGTGTTTGCCTATCTCTCTTTGCCAATCCGAATTGCTCTTGGAGAATTTGTTCAATAATGCATATATCTCGTCAAAACTTTTCTCCAACACTTGACCCCCAACCACAACATCTACCACGATCTTTGTTTCAGAATGTAGCCCTTCTATGAAAGTGTGAGCTAACATTTCATTCGTCTGATTGTGATGAGAACAGCATCTGAGTAGCCCCTTGAACCTTTCCAAAGCCGAGTATAAGGATTCTCTTGCTTTTTGTTTGAAGGCCACTATCTCACATCAGATATTTGTAGTTTTACCTAAAGGAAAGAACCTTGCCAGAAATTTTCTTGCCAAATCATTCCATGATGTAATGGAATTAGCTGGTTCTGACTTCATCCATCGCTTAGCCTCGCCCAACAGAGAGAATGGAAAAAGTGTGAGCCTCACATAGTCTAGAGTGACCCCGTTAGTGATATAAGTATCACTAATCTCCAAGAAGTTCAGATTATGGTGCTGTGGATCCTCATGTGGAAGACCTATAAATTGCCCGTTTACATGAAGTAACTGGATCATTCTTTGTTTCAGCTCAAAGTGCCCAGTGATACTAGGCTTCACTATACTGGAGGTGACATTAGCAATGCTGGGCATCGCCACCTCCTGAACAGCCATGGGTTGCTCTTATGCCATGTCCACGGGAAATTGAACAAGTTCCTGAATATTATTCGTGTCCCTTGCTTCCCTCAACCTCTTGTGAAATGTTCTCTCAGGTTCAGGATCAAAGCCTTGAAGTCGGTCTTGGCTTCTGACCCTACACATTCAATCAAAGTTCTTGAGATCCGAGCAACAATCAAGTAACATTAGACTCGATGAAATAAACAATTAAAGCAAAAACTAGCAAGTAGCTAATATTCAAGTCCCAGGCAATGGCGCCAAACACTTGTTGCTCCCAAACGCACACGTAAGTATATGTGGTTGACAAGTAATATAATGATAAGTTGAGCTTCGAACCCACAGAGACTTGTGTAAATTACTCACTAATTCGCTAAAATTGTTATTCAATCCATCTAAAATCAAATTCCAAAAATATGATTATATTATACTATGATTCTAAAATAACTAAATTATCAAGTTGTGAGTTGATTCTTGTATATTCAGTAGAGACAAGTATTCCAGGGTTTTGATCGATTCACCAATCATATTGTGTTCCACTTAACTCTCCCTTCCGTATAATTCACTCATGGTTACTAATTAATCGATAAATTCTCTCATAGCCTTCTCCAAAAGTACTAATCACCTATTCTCAATAGATTAACGCCTATATTTCTATGAAATTAATCTATTAAGAATGCATTAAGATCATAATATTTAATTAATCACAGTGACTAGGTATATTCCTATCCTAACCACAAATCCGTTCCCCTTAAGGGTTAAGATCATGCTCTCTTCAATTCTTATCTAATTTAAACACGACTTTCCCAAGCATAGCACAGATAGTAAATAAAACCCAACTACCGGCCAATTAATTAAGCAATTAAACACATAATTGAAGAAACAACCATATGTTGGTGAATTATAATCAAGGTTAAGTTAATATCAAACAACAATATTCATGGCTAAATCACAACCCCAGAACAATGGGTGTTAGTCACTCATGATGTAATCAACACAATTGCATAAGTTTTGATTAATTGAAAATACTGGAAAAGATGAAGAATTCCGAGTTGTTCTTGCTCCTCAAATGTTTCTTGCTTGTCTTTTTTGCTCCCAAGTGCGTCTCCCCCTATAAAATTAGGCTTAGTCTTCCTTTTATACGTGTTGGATAGGTCTAGGGTCGAAAAAACCATGTCCCGGGTGAAATAGGATACAATTCACGTAATTGATGCTCAGCCCGGTGCCGGGGGCCCTCATAGCGTCCAACTTTTGTGCATACTGTTTTTGGTAGGGGTGTTCAAAACCGATCCGAAACCGAAAACCGACCCAAACCGAAGCTTAACGGCTTATTGGTAACGGCTTAATGGATGGGGAACGGATTGAATTTTTTTTATTAACGGCTTATCGGTTTGGGGATGGATTATTCAATTTCTTAACGGCTAATCCGTTAACCCGTTAAGAATATAAATAAATAAATAAATATATATATATATATATATATATATATATATATATATATATATATATATATATATATATATATATATATATATATATATATATAATTTAGTGATAGAATTGAGTTGTCTAATACATATATGGTTCTATGTGTGTCATGGAAAAAGAAGAATTGAAAGGTTGGTTATGACTAGAGGAACGACACCCCATAAAATAAATTTGTGCATTTTGGATGATTGCTTGTGAAAAATGGAGAACGATAGTTATTTATAGAAGAGGAGTGTAGAGAGTAGAATTTACCAGAGCACTTCAGTTTTTAAAAGTTCATTGTGGGAGCTGAATGGAAATTTGCGCGACAGATTTTTTTGGTTATATCCGAAGCTTATGAGTACACATGTAGTGTGGCCTCTAACAGAAGATAAGTTATGTTTTATTTTTCTCGATACTGAACTAGTAGTGAATTTATCTATTTTATAATCTACATGCTGATGGCGATTGTTTCATTAGCTACATCATATTGCCTCTAAAATATTATTTTTTAGGGCAATTCATTATTTCTAAGACGAGGAGTATAAGAGATATTTAGTGAACATGTATGTTAGGCCGATAAACCGCCCATTAACCGCCCTATAAGAGCTAACCCGATACCAATCCGCCCGATATCTTATCGGGTGGCTAACCGATTAATACATTTAAAAGCCGATAACCGTTAAGCCAAACCGTTAAGAGTAAAAGCCGCCCAATCCGCCCGATGAACACCCCTAGTTTTTGGCGCCACAGGTGGCGCTAGGCACTGCTTGTGGTGCCCAAGTGGCTTCATTGTTTTGATTTTGTCCATTTTAGCTTCAAATCTTGCACATTTTGCTCTTACTTGCTCCCGAATCATTCCTACAAGCAATAACACTTTAAATTAATATAATTTATAACATTTAACATCCCAAGTTCACGAAACAAGACTAAAATATAAGATGATATACATAAAAATATATATATTTTAAGCTGAACATCATGAATAGTGGAGAAGCACTTATATACGATGTAATCAACTGGTTGCAACTTATAATTATCAATCTATTTCAATTTTCGCACTAGTTCTTCAATTTTTCTTATCTGCATTTACTTTTTGTTTTTAGTTCTTTCTCTGCCTTTGCAATACGTTCCCCACTTTCTTAAGAATTTTGTCAGCAATAGAGAAGCTTCAACGACGATTTTGATCCTAGTTTTGTTAACTTAGTAACTAAAATGTTCTTTGGTAATACCTCAAAAATTATTCAAAAGCTTGTATGTGTAAAGATGATTTGAGAACAATCGTCCTCCGTCAACTCTCGAAGCTTGGCCATAATTAGTGCTTCAATTGCAAATTTAAATGGGAAAAGACTTATTTTATATCTAGAGATTAAGGCTGTATTCGGTTCCGGTTCTGGGTCTATTTGGGTCTGTCGTTCCGGTTCTGGCGGTTCCGGTTCTGGCGGTTCCGGAGCCGGAACCGCTACCATACGGTTCCGGTTCTGGCGGTTCCGGTTCCGGCGGTTCTGAAATTTTTTTTTTAATTTAAATCAATATCTTGTATTGTAGTCATTAGTATATTGTAGAATATATTTTATATGGTGTACTATGTTATTAGTATAGTATATATTGTGTTTGTTAATCAGTATATATTGTGTATAAGTAGTGTATATTTTGTATATAAGTAGTATATATTGTATGTAAGTAGTATATATTGTCTATAAGTAGTGTATATTATGTTGTAGTTAGTAACTAGTATAAATTGTATATAAGTAGTATATATTGATAAAGAAATATTGAGACAAAAGATATTCAAGGATATGATAAAGAGCATATTTATTGACCAAAATGGCATATCTTTCTTAGCCTTCCTTCCCCCAATGGAATGAGCACAACATGGTACTAATACCACCATTAAAAGGAAAAAAAAAACTAAAAGAAGACATGCCAATGTACAAGTTACATCATAATTTATGTATTATTTCTAACAAAACTCATAAAACCTTCAAGGTTTGGAGGTGGTTGTGTTGGCGGTGGTGGAAATGAAGCTTGTTCATTACCACTTCCGGGTGAAGATGTTTCCTGAGCAAATTCTGCTAGCATTTCTTCATAGCACTCATCTATTTCTGGTTGTGATTCAGCTAGCCCAAAGTTCCTTCTTTCTGTGCGGATCCAATCTCGAAAAAGCACTGATTTTTCCAAGTTGTCCCGCATCGACGCTCTCTGATTACCTATTTGTAGTCTTGCTTGACTAAAAGCGCTCTCCGATGCAACAGTTGACGCTTGAATCGACAGAACATCTCGACCCATCCTTGCAAGAACGGGAAAATGCTTTTCCCTTATCTTCCACCAATCCAAAAGTTCGAAAGAGCCGTTTGGATTTTCATTCTCTAGTCCCTGCGACAAATAAACTTGAAGCTCATTTAGATGGGAAATTTCATCTAAATTTTCCCCTTGAGTACCCCTGAACTCCGTCCACGATTTAAGAGCTGTTAAGCCAGCAACTCTTTTAGACGACTGTGATGTAGACGAAGTAGGGGTTGGAATATTAGGCCTAGCATGCTCTAAGCCTGTTTATATGCATTATAAACAGTTTGAGCATTCACTTTAATTGATGCTTTCGCATCAGCTAGTGTAGCCATTTCTACTTCTGAAAGATCTAAAGATTGATAAATAGTAGAATACCAAAAGTGAGGACCTCCTAATTTCATAGTAGTATTTAACATAGCAGACAGACCAAATATAGCAGGGATTGGAAAAAAATATTTTTTAAACTTCTTTTTCATTTCAGTTATTGCAATTTCATAAATTTCCCCTCCCTCGTTAAAATCAACAAACAAATTAGCAAGTGCAGCAATATAAACTAAACAGTTAGAAATAGTTGGATAATATTGGCCAGATAAAGCATTTGTAGCTACATGAAAATATTCTAAAAATTCTAAAAGAATTTTAACGTTAGTCCAATCTTGTGTAGTTAGCATGTCATTATCTTCCTCCCCACAATCCCGAGAATTATACGTAGCGTTAATTGGGTTTCTATATTCGTACGCTACTACTAAACTTTCGTACATGTAGTTCCACCTAGTCGGGCAAGGTTTAGGAACCTTTCTTTCTCTAAGGCCATATTCGTCACACTTTTTAAAATATTCTCTAAGTCTACTTCTACGGTTTGAATAAAAAAGCCAATTAAGAGCCATTTTAACCTTTTTAATTTCTAAGTTTAATATTCTCATACCATCACCAACAATTAAATGATAAATATGACATATACATCTAACATGGAAAATATTAGTAAAAGCAGGATTAAGTGTTCTAGTTAGCATACCTATTGCACTAGTGTTGCTAGAAGCGTTATCCATGGAAATTGACATTATTTTATCACTAAAACAAAAATATCTGCATACATCTGAAACAGTGTTAGCAATAAACCTACCCGTGTGCCGTGAATTAATTATCCTATATGCAATAATGCGTTTTTGCATTGTCCAGTCTTCGTCTATCCAATGACTGGTTACGGTTAGATAATCACAATCATTATTACTTCTACTAATATCAGTTGTAATAGACATACGATTAGTTATATGGGTAAATAAATAGCGCAAATATTATTCATATTCATACTTGTATTTATAAATATCGGCCTTAACTGTGGCACGAGGCCAACCTTTATACGTAGGATTAAATACTCTTCTAATATAATGAATCCATGCAGGATTAGAAGCAAAAGAATAAGGCAAACACATAACAGTAATCATTTTAGCTAATTCTTCACGATCCTTATTTGGATCGTAATATAATATACCTCCGGTGACTGTGTTTATTCCTGGTTGAACTAGATTTGAACCAGTACTTGGGTTAACTGTACTATCAGGACTTGTCCTCCCCTCTTGTTGCGCTTTCAACTGCAAAAATCTAGCCTTATCACTAGGGTGTAATCTTATATGCTTAACTAAACTACCCGTGCCACTACGATCTCCAGTATACATATGCACAAGTAATTTCCCACAAGATTTACACTTAGCCTTATTTTGTTCTCTTAGTTGAATAAAAAATTGCCAAACTAATGATGTTTCTGAACGTTTAGGAGGTTGTCTACTAAAAGTGGGAGTTTGTACGGGTGGGTGTTACGGTTCATCACCTAAGTTATGAGCAGGACTAGTAGGTGTATCATCTAAATCTACTGGAGCTTGGGTTTCGTCATCATCATCATCCTCATTTCCCTCTAAGATAGGTGCATTAGGATAAAAAGCATTTATAATATCATCATCTATTCTATCACCAACTGCTACATCATGTAGAAAATCAATATCGCTAAATTGAAAACACGGGAGATCACTATCAAGGATTCCGAAGGGTTCATTAGGATTTCTAGGTTGGCTACTTCTTTGAACTTGCTTATCTTTTCTAGGTCGGGGAGCCGGGGGAGGGGTAGTATTTTGGCGACTACTTTCACCGGTTTTAGATTTTCCTTTACCAAACATATTTTTCAATGAAAATGCCATAATAATTATAATTAAGCAAAATAACAACACACAAAAATATTCTTAGCACGTAAGAGTTGAAACGAGTTTACCGGATTGACGAACAACTTCTTGAAAATTGAAAATCGTTGAAATTGAACACTTGAAAACTTCAATTCAACAACTTCACAATGTTTCACGAATTTGCAACAATAAATTAAGCACTTGCACTAGAAAGATAGAAAGAGATCTTGAGAGAGATTGAGAGATATTGATGAATTGGTGAATAAAAATAAAAGAATGAGCGGGTATTTATAGTTGTGAAATGGGAAATAGTGTAATTATATAAAGTTTGGGGTTAAATTAAAGTTTGGGAGCAAATTGGCTATTTTTAAACTTCCAAACGGCTACTTTTGAAAAAGAGCCGTTTGGAAATTATTTTAAATTTTCTTTTTAAAAAAAAATTACCGTTACAGAACCGCCGGAACCGGTCCGGTTCCGGTTCCGGTTCTGATTCTGGCGGTTCCGGTTCTGACGGTTCCAACGGGTAGAACCGCCCCGCCACGGTTCCGGGGAACCGTCAGAACCGGAACCGCCGGAAGCGGCAGAATCGCCAGAACCGCGGTTCCGATCTGGTTCCGGTTCGGAACCGCGAAAAATACAGCCTTACTAGAGATACATAACCTGTTTTTTTGTATGTGCTTTACTGGTGTCTCTAAATTTGTCTAATTTTGTACTGAGAACTTTTTGAAAATTATTTTGGTGAATATAAGTATATTGATGTGATGACAAATGTGGGGGTGAAACTGCTAGGTTCTTTTCGGTGGAGCTAGGAAGAAGAATATCAAGGCGTGGAGATAGGTTTTTTTTTTCTTAAGAAAATGTTTTTCACGTGTCACATAATTATTTGCTCTTTGTCATGTCATAACGTCTAATAGATAGAATTTGCTCGAGTTCAAGTGTTCCATACATATTACACTTAGTTCAGCTGTCTAAATAGAATTTCATGATAAGTTTAAGAGGCCAATATGTATTTGGACTATACCTAATCTTTTCAAAATATTTAATTGACACCTATTATAAGTAAACATCAGGCAACCAAAAACTTCTCTTTATCCTTCCTCTTTTTTTCTCACATATATTTGAATCTTTGGTTGAAAATCTATATTTGGAATATTGATTGTTAGCATATGAAAAAATTATTTGAGCTTTGGATTATCGATGGGAGGTCAATGTCAAAGTTTATGTTTTATTAAAAGTATTTATTTAACAGTAACAGGTGAATGTAACAAGAGATAATTTTTGCTTCGATTGCATATTTTGTCAAAGTTTCATGTTTTGTGGCAAGTAGTGCTGCTGAAGCTAAATATATATAAAGAGTGATTAAATCACAATTATTATGTCTAAAGGTAGCTAATAAATTATAATGAGACAATAATAAAAAAAGAACACAGAAAGTTTACGAGGTTCAACAAAATTTAATTTTCTGCCTATTCCTCAGACGCAATTAACTCAAATTTTATTACGCTCAAAAATATAATTGAAATACTACAAGAGAGAAAGAAGACTCATATGCCTTTGGAGATAATAAGGCAAGTGAGAGGTGTTTACAAATGAACAAAACTCTTTCTATTTAATAAAATTGAAATGGACATAATAATGTCATACATAACATCACATAAAGTGTGATCATCAATGTAAATGCATGAAAAATACATCTACCAATTTCTTCCTAAAAGGAAACTTCTAAATGTTCACACTAGTTCACAAGAATCTTGTCAATTTTAACAAATCTTCACCTTGGCAAGATTTCACTCTTTCAATTTTCTCTTACTGATAAGTTTTGATTGTGTCTTCAACTTCAATCTTCAAAGTTAAACAATATTTATCAAGTTCAAATAATCTGGAAACTTGATCGCAGTCACTACTTTTGTAAGCATAACGACAGAATTGTTTGTAGTCCGAATTCTGATGCACCATGACTCCTCCTTCTTCTATAATATCTCATAAATATGATATCAAACATCAATGTACTTTTTCCTTGCATGATAAACTTGGTTCTTTGCTAAGTAGATAATGCTTTGACTATCATAAAATATTCTGATACTTTTTTTGACTAATAACAAGATCTCTACACAACCATTGAAACCAAACTGCTTCCTTTACAACCTCCGTAATTGGCATGTACTCTGTCTCAATAGTAGAGAAAACAATCGTTGACTGCAAGGTAGACTTCGAACTACCTGGTGCATTTGCAAAAGTGATAATATAACTAGTAGTTGATCTACACTTGTCCAAATCACCTACATAATCTAAGTCACAATATCCAATCAAATACTAACTATCTTCCTGCTAAAGAATCAATTCAACGTCTACAATATTACGAATATACCGTAGAATCCATACCCTAGCTTGCCAATGCTCCTTTCCAGGATCATGCATATACCTACTTACAACTCCGATAACATGTGAAATATCATGTCTTGTGCAATCCATTACCTATATCAAGCTACCAACGATATTTGCATATGGTACTCTTGATATATACTCTTGTTCAGCTTCATTCTTCGGTAACATAGAAGCACTAAGCTTAAAGTGAGGAGCAAGTAGAGTGCTAAAAGACTTTGTGTTCTCATTCATTCCAAATTGATCTATTACTCTCTTTAAGTATTCTGATTGGGATAGACAGAGTTTTTTTGAATGTCTATCTCTTTTTATCTCAAAGCCAAATATTTCTTCGTCTCAGCTAAATCCTTCATCCCAAATTTCCTTTTTAGTTAATCTTCAACTTTTCAATTTCCTCTTGAATTTTTGAAGCTATTAACATACTATCAATGTATATGAGAAGATATATAAAAGATTCGTCTTCAAGCTTGCGTAGATAGACTCAATGATCTTATTTGCTTCTTCTGTATTTTTGCTGTAATATAGAAATGTCAAATCATTTGTACCATTTTCTAGAAGATTATTTCAATCTGTAGAATATTTTGCAAGTATGCATACTAAATTTTTCTTCCAGCAACTTTGAATCCTTCGAGATGAGTCATATAGATTTCCTCTTCCAAGTCTCCATATCAAAATATAACTTTTACATCTAACTGAACCAGTTCCAAATTCAGTTGTACTACCAAAGCCAACAAAACTCTAATGGATGAGTGTTTTATGGCTGGAGAAAATACCTTATTATAATCAATTCCCTCCTTTTGAGAATATTCTTTGGCCACCAATCTAGCTTTGTACCGAATATCTTCTTTGTTAGAAAATCCCTCTTTCTTTGCAAATACTCATTTGTACCCAATTATTTTCTTGCCCTTCAGGAGATTGGTCAATTTTCATGTGCGATTCCGATTAAGGGACTACATTTATTCATTCATGGAGATCATCCACTTATCTTTTTCTGAACTTTGGACTGTGTCTTTATAACGGAACACCATCAACTACAATTGAGGTCGCACAAGCCACCATCTCTATGAGACATGCATATTTCTTTAATATTATTTTTGGCTTGCTGGTTGCTATTGATTCAAGTTGTTGTTGAGGTTCATGAGTTAGAATCTTCCATCTCCAGTAGATCTTCTTCCAGAAGAAAATATTCTGTTATTTTCTCATTTTCTCCCTGCGTTGGAAAAATTAATTTTCTCTCAAACTCCACATGCTTTGAAGCACTATCGGTTTGTTTGACATCTTCAACTATTACCTTATATGTTATGGAAAACTCATCAAGAGTAACATCTCTGCTGAATTGAATTTTTCTTATCTCTGGACACCATAAGTGGTATCCTTTGACTCCAGAAATAATCCCAATAAATAAATCTTTCTTTGCTCTCAGGTTCAATTTTGATTCTTTAACATGATAATATGCAATTGAACCCAATACATGTAAAAAATTATAATCTTCAGAAGGTTTTTCATATCGTTTTTCGAATGGTGTCTTGCCACCAATAACGGAAGATAGTAGACGATTAATGAGGTGGCATACATATATTATTTTCTCAGCCCAAAATTCTTTTCCCCGGCCAACATTTGACAACATACACCGAACATTTACCAATAAATTTTGGTTCATATGTTCAGCCACTCCATTCTGTTATGGTGTATTTCTGACTGTGAAATTTCTCAAAATGCCATCATTTTCACATATATTATTGAAAAGATCATTTTTTTATTCTCCACCATTGTCTGTGCGAATACACTTTCTCTTTCAGCATGTTTAGCCTCTATCATCGCCTTCTATTTGAGAAAAATTTCCAACACCTCATCTTTGATTTTCATCATATACCCCTACACTCTCTGGAAAAAGGCATTAATAAAGGGTACAAAATAGTAATTCCCACCTAATGAAGGTGTTTTCGAAGCACCTCAAATATTATAGTGAACATAATTCAAAATAACTTTAGTATTATGGATAGTTATTCCAAATTTGACCTTTGTCTGTTTCCCCTTAACATAATGATCACAAAACTCTAAATTGTAAGTCTTTATTCAGTTTAACATCCTGATAAAATTTTCAAGGATTTTCCTCTAACATATCCTAAGCACATGTTCCATAGCTTGGTCGCTTCTTCCTCCTTATCATTATTGGATATCACTGGCATTGTCCTAATAATTGTACTACCGTGATAGTGGTACATATTATTGTTTCTCCGAATTATCTTCATTACCACCAGTGCACCAGAGCATATTCCTATTACCTCATTTTTTTGCAATGACTTTGAACCCCTTTTAATCGAGGGCTCCTACAAAAATGAGATTTTTCTTTAAATTTGATACGTATCGAACATCTGTTAATATTCTGATCAATCCATCACGGTTCCTTAATTTAATTGAACCAATACTATATGTAATAAGAGGGTTGTTATTTAGTGTGTGAATAACTCCATATTCTCATTCTTGAAAATCAATGAACCAGTCGTGCTTGAGACATATATGATAGCTACAAGAAGAATTCATCAGCCATATGTTAGATGGTTTGAATGGATTTGTTGTAGTTACTGAGAAATCAAAGTCGTCACAATCAACTATATTTGAATCCATGACAGCCTTCCCAGTGTTAGGTTTGGCCTTGTTTTTCATCTTTGGACAATCTTTCTTCTAGTGCCTCTTTTCTTAGCAAAAAATGCATTGATATCCGCTGGATTTGGATCTTGACTTCGATCTTTCTTTATTTGTTCTCATCTGGTTTTGAGAACAATCTCTCATGACTAGTGCTTCTCCTTCTGCACTCTCTTATTTTTCTCTTTTCTTTGTTCATAGTTGCATAAGGTAGAACAAACTTCTTTGAGAGATACTTCATCGTTCGCATGAACGTAAAATAGTATTGAGGTGCTCGTACTCATTGGGAAGCCAACTTAATAACATTAATGTCAAATCTCCATCACTAAAAGTTGCGTCCATATTCTGCAAACTTGTCGCCAACTTAGTAAAGCTGGTGATATGATCATTCATTATAGTACCAGGAACATATGTAAAGCGTAATAATCTTTTTTCAATGTAAAGTTTATTTTGATTATTTTTCTTCAAAAATTTATCCTCTAATGCATTCCAAAATTTACTCACAGAAGTTTCTTTTGAGTATGGATACTTCTATCATCTTGGAAGGTAAGATTGAATGGTACCACAAGCAACACAGTTGATAATCTCCCAATCTTCTTCTCCTATACTATCCAATTTTTCTTCTTCTATGGCGATATCTAGCCCTTGTTGAAAAGGACATCAAGAACCTCGTCTTGACACATCCCGAAATGTATTGACTCGTCAAAAATTTTAACTACAAATTTTGCATTTGACTTAATTTTTGTCATAAGTGAAGATGGCAACGACGTATTACAACACTCGATGTGGACTCTTCATTTTTCTTATCTCCCATTTTTGCCACAGATACTATTTATATACTGACACTACACAAAACTAAAGTAATTCTTTTCTAGTGTGGAAGTTAAGACTATGTTGCAACCACGAAGTATACTCAAATAAAATATTAGCTCTGATACTAATTGTTGCGAAAGCCGAATATATATAGAGAGTGACTAAATCACAACTACTATATTTAAATGTAGCTAATAAATAGTAAATAAGACAATAACAAAAAGAACACCAGAAGTTTACAAGGTTCAACATAATTAATTGTCTACCTAGCCCTTAGACACAATCAACTCAAACTTTATTTTACTCCAAAAATATAACCATAATACTGTAAGAGAGAAAGAAGACTCAAATACCATAGGAGATAAGAATGCAAGTGAGAGGTGTTTACAAATGAACAAAACCCTTTCTATTTATTGAAGGAAAATGACCTTGATAATGTCATGCATGACATCACATAAAGTATGATAATATATTGTAAATGCATCTACCAATTTCTTTCTAAAAGGAGGCTTCCAAATGTTCTCACTAGTTCACATGAATATTGTAAAATTTAAAAGTAGTTTATTTAATAGTAGCAAGTGAGGTCTACATTTTCTTCTTCGCCTTGGTTTTTTATAGGTCAACAACAAATTAACTTAAGTTCAAATGTCTAAAGTAATTGAACTATCTCAATGTCAAACAAAAGTATTTAAAGTTAGGCTAAATTTTAATAACAAAATATTCAAAATTTAGCCTTGTCAATGCCACAAGTTCAATAAATATATTCAAAGTTTTGTCTTGCCACGATAACAACTTCATAAAAAAAAAATTCCAAAATTGAGCCTTGACAAAGCCACACTTCTAGTAAAAAATTGTCTCGACCCAAAATTTCACCTCTCGTGATGGCACCTAATGTGGTACTAGACACACCGACACTTTAAAATTTTTCCAACACTTTTTAATGAAAGATGAGCTAAAATTTAAATAATCAAAGTTATCATAAACTGGATAAAACACCAAAACTCAACTTGGAATTTCCCAAATCGGGATGTCACTAAGTACATGAGCATCTATACAACACAAGTCCAAAAATACTATATATTAAAAACCAGAACTAAATATATAAAGTTAAAAGATTGGGAAGGAGAGTCAAGGTATGTGAACGCTGGGCAGCTACCTTGAAATCTCCGAGTGATCAAGCTGCGCAAATAATCAACACTCACCGTGTCCAGAAACACATGAATCTGCATACGAAGTGCAGGGTGTAGCGTGAATACAATCAACTCAGTAAGTAACAAGACATAAATAATGGGCTGAAAGTAGTGATGAGCTTCATGGATATAGTTCAATTTCAGAAATCACAAATAGGTAGATAAGCATGTCTTCAAGTTCGACAATTATGGCCAAAACAGTTAATTCATGACAAGTCACTTGAAATAAGATATAATATCTCTCAGAAATTTCATGACAGTAAAATATTCCAACTCAAGTACACATAAATGATATCAAGTGCATAATCTCAAAGCCAAAGTCACCCAGTCCTCCTATTCACTCCAACCTCACAGTCGCTTCTTCCTCACAATCGCTCATTTCTCTTAGTCGCTCGGTACTTAGCACTCAACACTCACACTTGCACTTGCACTTAGTATGTATCTACGCTCATTGGGGTGTATATAGACTCTGAGAGGACACATTCAGCCCAAATGCCATAATAAGCCAATTATGGAATTAATTCATAAAATATGATGCGGCGTGTAGCTCGATCTTATAAATATACTCACAATTAGGCCCTCAGCCTCACTCAGTCATCAATCTCTTCAGTCTCTCGTGCTCTCACTAATCATGATTATCATCCCAAACAGAAAAGATATAATGTATCAACAAAGAACAATAGAGCCTGAGATATAATATGCAAGTAAAGCTGTAACTAAGTACAAAACAACAATTTAGCAAATAATTCAACATGTAATACGGCGTCTGAGGGTCCCTACAGTACCAAAACATGGCCTAAACATGATTTCTAACAGGATTTGCAGCTCAATTTCTATATCATGTGGAAAATATACGGATAACAACAAATTATTCAACTATACCATTTCATGGAATGGACCAAGTCACAACTCCTGAAGTGCACGCCCATACGTCCGTCACCTAGCATGTGCATCACCTCAACACCAATCACAAGATACGTAGTGCATGGTTTCATCCCCTCAAAACCAAATTAGTACTATTACTTACCTCAAGTCGTGCAAATATCTACTCCAACACATCTTTGCCTCGCAAAACACCCTCTGAATTCCTCGAATCTATCCACAAACAATTTGATAATATCAATGCGAGCTAAAGGAATCAATTCCATATGAAAATACTAAGCTCTTAATCAAAAGTCAAAAAGTCAACCCAAAAGTCCGCCCCAACCCACATCTCGAAATTCGATACAAGTCAAAAAATCCAAAAGCCCATTAAATCACGAGTTCAACTATACTAAATTTACCAAAATCTGACGCCGAATCAACACCCGAATCCCCAATTTGAACTCTCCAAAATCGTAGCCTCACCTTCTAAAATTACATCTCAAATCCACACAATCTAGGTGAGAAAATCAATAAGAAAACATGATTAATGAATAAAAATGTTCACAAGTGGATTACCTCTAGAAACCCGTCGAAAATACTCTCAAGAATCGCCTTATACCGAGTTTGCAAAGTCAAAAATAAGAGAAATCATGAAACCCTTTATATTTAAACACTACCTAGTGGTTCCGCTTCTGCAGTCCACTTTGCCACATCTACAACACTGATTTTGCAGTCACTAATTCACTTCTGCAAAAATACTTCACTCCCGACCTCGTGCAGCGGTGGCGAATCCCTCGTATCTTTGGGTGCGCTCTTGCAAGCCCGCACCCGCTTCTGAACTCCAACATGACCTGCTCCTTTGCGTTTTTGCAGAAGACCTAAGGCGTATCTGCAGAAACATTTCGCTCCTGTGACCACTAACCAATCTCTTCCAGGTCACACCTGCGCTAGCCATCCCACACCTGCGAGGCTGCGACCAATGTTCCTCAGGTGCGATTGCACCAAAGGATTTCAGCTACATCAATCTTTTAAACTCAAATTTGATCCGAAAACTGAGGCCCCGGGACCTCAACCAATCATACCAACAAGTCCTAAAATACAATATGAACTTATTCGAGCCCTTAAATAATATTAAACAATATCAAAACACGAATCGCAACCCAATTCAAGCCTATTGAAACTAAAGAAATTCCAACTTCTACAAACAACACTGAAACCTATCAAATCACGTCTGATTGACCATAAATTTTACACACAAGTCACAAATGATACCACAGACCTACTCCAACTCATGGAACTCCAATCCGAGCACATATCCACAAAGTACAATCTCGGTCAAACTTTCAAATTTCCAACTTTTGTCATTTCAAGCCTAATTCAACTACGGGCCTCCATATCACAATCCGAACACACTCCTAAATTCAAAATTACCCAATGTATCTAGAGGAACTATCCAAAATCCATTTCGGATTTGTTTATATATAAGTCAATATGGGGTCAACATTTCCAACTTAAACTTTCAAACTTGCGACTATGTGTTTCAACTCATCCCGAAACCTCTCCGAACCCGAACCAACTACCCCAGTAAGCCATATAGCAACTGTAAAGCATAAAATGAGTAGTAAATGAGGAAATGAGCCTATAACTCTCGAAACGACCGGCTGGATCGTTACAAAAATATGCCAGAATCTAGACATATATTTTTGCAACTTCACTCCCGTATATTTGTTGTTGGTCTGAAGTTGATAAAGTTTCCAAAAAGTTGAAATATTGACACTGGATAACAACATACAAGAGGAATTGAAAAATTATTAGCCATAAATTATTTTGGCAAAGACAACCCCAAAAATATTACCATTATATAGCATAACTTTAAAAAACATACTTCCTATTTATTCTCTCTCTATAACCCCCACTCTCTCTCTTTCTATAACCTACGTATTTTTTTTCCTCTCCCTTTCTCTTTTTGTATTTCTTCTTCCATCTCTTCTCTTTCTTTCTCATAGTTTAGCAAAATCAAAAGTTATGATTGATCTGACATCAGAAAAAATCAGAAGCAAAAACTAAGAGAGAAAAAATACATTTCAACTTTATTTTTCTTCTCTTATTTTTTGGTTGGATTGAACGAGTAGGTGTGATTGAAATTGGTTGAAAATATCTAGACGGGCTATGTGAGAAAGATTAGAAAGTGATTTAGATTGGTATCAGGTAAAAAATCAGACTAAAAAAATCCAACTGTGATATATGTATATCATGTTGTATATCATGAACATCAATATATATAACACATGTGTTTTTTATGGACATCTGTGTATATCATTCTGTATATCATATATACAATACAATTTTTATTGGACACCCATATATATCACATTGTATATCATGTATATAACATAAATTTTTATAGATATACACCCATACACATGATATACATGAGATGTCACTAATATACTAGATATATACACGATATACAATAGGGGCTACACATGTGGAGTTGTCTTGAACTTGAATTTTCAATTTAAAATGTGTTATACAGAGAAGGAAAATAAAATTTACTTTTTTGATATACACATTATTATTTAGTTATACACTATGATATACAAATGAAATAATTATTGTTGTGTTATATATATATTTGGAATTATAGATAAAAAATTAGAAAAATAATTAAAAGATATTTTTGAGTTTTTCGGATACTATTGAAGGAATGAAACCTAATTTCAAGGATGCTGGTTGCGATGAGAGAGAGAGAGAGAGAGTTTAAAATATTTTTTGCTATTTTTAAGAAAAATAATTTTAATGGGGCTTATTATTAGGATGCTGGTTGAACTATTAGAAGAGAGCGAATAACTTTCGGTTGCCATATGCTAAATCCTAAATTATTGGATTTTTATGCCAATTGTGGGACCTAGTTATCATACCATGCCAAATTCCCAAAAAAGTTATAACCTCTACTATAGTTAAAACAAGAAAAGTGTATATTTTTAGCCACTCTTACACACACACATATGAAAATTTTAGTCAACCCATCAATTTTATATTTTGCCGTTAAAACCAGGATCCAAAATCGGATATTTGTGCACTTTGCCCAAAATAATCACTAGCCCATTATCCATAGGGTGCTGGTTGGGCTAACCGAACCCACCGACTATACCATATTTTACTACAATTAAATCCGTAAAAATTGCATGGAATATTCAGTTTGATCGTCCTCGTTTAACTTATATTTATAATTACACTTTATTTTCTCTTTTTTTTTGTTCTTTTTTTCTCTCTCAAATATGTTATCCCTGCATCTCAAACATTAATACAATCCAGCACAAAGTACGTAAATAATAAAATAAAGGTTTATTGTCAAAACACATAAAAGCATCAATTGAAATTTGGAACGACAAGGTCAAACTTCAGATATTACTAGGTTAAATTTTGTGTCAAGTTTGCAACTATCGTGCAGGAAAAATTATCCGAAGTTCAAATATAGCAACTTGATTTTATCTGAAGTTTGAAATTTCAGATTAATTTGTCTTAAGTTTGCATTATAAACTAAAAAACTTTCGACTAATTTATTTGAAATTTGTACTATTAACTGAAATTTTTTGATTACTTTTGTAAATAAAGCCAAATTTTACGCGAAAGTAATTGAAATTTTATTTTGATAAAGTCACACTTTAACCAAAAAATTATATAAATTCTTGCTACTTAGGCCTACACGAAAAATAAGCATACTTGGAAATTGTGACCCACCAACTTGGGATAGATGCAAATCCGCAGGTAAGACCCATTCTCTTTCCGTTCAACGTGGCTAGCAAGCAAAATCCCAGATCCCTTCCCTTTCCCGGTAACACAGAATTACAGATTCTCTCTCTCTCTCTCAGATCGATTCAACTGTGCATCCACACTTCAGATTTCTCATTCAACAAACAAATTTAGGTACACGAAATACTAAACAAATTCACACGCATATATCATTGTGGAAATGAAGGATGATGAATCCATACCAGTTCCAACACCTACAACACATTCGAAGAATTCCACATCTGATGCCACACTATTCGGAAGAGGTCGGTACAAGTTCTGGGCGTTGGCCGGTATTCTTTTGCTTGCATTTTGGTCAATGTTTACTGGTACTGTTACTCTCCGATGGTCCGCCGGTAACCTCAACGGTCTCTCCGATTACTTCAATGTTCCTCTCTCCGATGATCTCGACGTCATCGTACGGTTACTATGCCTGATAATTTTTCCTTTATGCAAATAAATTCATCCATTACTATTCAATTTTGACAATGATTTTTACCAAGTTCTATGCAGTGAAAGGTTTAAAAAGTATTTTACCCGATCATGTCACTTAATAAGTGATTGCATGTAAATCTTCTGATAAATCTGTAATCTAGGAAAAGAATGCAATTGACCTGCTATCACATGTTAAAACTCACTGATAATGTACAAAATATTTATCCAATCGGATCACTTAATAGGTCATACAAGTAAATCTTTTGATAAATGTTAATTGGTAGTCTAGTAACAATGGTTACTAACCTGTTATCATAGGTTAAAATTCATTGACAGTGTAAAAGAATCTAGTGTATATAGCTTAAATCCAAAACAGAAAATTTACACAATCAGGTCAGTTAATAGGTAATAATCGGTAATCTAGTAAAAGAAGATAACTAACTTGGTATCACGTGTTAAAATTCGCTGATAGTGCACAAACTCTTTACATTTTCAGTATACGTAACTTAAATGAAGTAAAATATTTATATAGTCAGATCACTTAATAGGTAATACAAGTAAATCTTTTGATAAGCCTTAATTGGTTATCTAGTAAACACAGTTACTTGCTATCATAGGTTAAAATTCACTGATAGTATTGTAAATTTTTAATTTAAAAATGAGGAATTAATCTTGTTCGATTTAGCTAGGAGAAATCGTTAAATTGATGTGTGTGTGTGTGTGTGTGGGGGGGGGGGGGGGGGTTACATTATAATAGTGTTGATTTGATTCTTTGAGAAAATGATTTAATCTTATTTGGTAGGAAATGGAAGAGAGGGAGAAGTTAGTGAAGCATATGTGGGATGTATATACTAATACTCCTCGGATCAGATTGCCTAAGTTTTGGCAAGAGGCATTCGAGGCAGCCTATGAGGAGTTAACCAGTGACCTTGCTGATATTCGAGAGGCCGCCATCTCTGAGATCTCTAAGATGTCTCTCCGATTTGTTCATATGGAGCGGCCACCTCTGCATTCATTGGTTAGCTCTCTCTCTCTCTGTTTCAATCCAGTTATTTTCTGTATTCTACATGTGCCTGTTGATCCTGCAATTTAGCCTTCTGTTGAGGCCATCTAGGTTCGACAGAAGGTAGGGGTGGCCCCGGTGGACGAGAAGATGGGGGAAGCGAGGCTGAGGTGGTTCGGGCATGTACGGAGGAGGGGCCCCGATGCCCCGGTGAGGAGCTGCGAGCGGTTGGTGATTGTTGGTGGTCGGCGAGGTAGAGGGAGGCCTAAGAAGCATTGGGGAGAGGTGATTAGGCAGGACATGACTAGAATGCAGGTTACCGAGGACATGACCCTTGATAGGGGAGTCTGGAGGTCTAGAATCAGGGTTGCAGGCTAGGGGCTCTTAGAGTCCTTCGTTCGCCTCACCCGGGGTTGGGTGTGGGATAGTAGGGTTACCCATAGATGACTAGTGTTTTAGCTTAGGTCCCCTTTTGGTTGTTAGTATGGTAGTTACTGCTTGTTATTATTGCATGCGACTGTATTTATGTTTCTTATGTTTGCATAATTATTTACGTTATTTCTGCGGGATTACTTATGCTTTATTATTTTGTTTTGTCTTGCTTTGGTTCCTAATTTTGTCTTTGTTCCAATGCAGCTTTCCATTTTATCCTATGCGCCGAGGGTCGTTTGGAAACAGCCTCTCTGCCCTTTCGGGTAGGGGTAAGGCTCGTCTACATAATACCCTCCCCAGACCCCACCTGGTGGGAGTATACTGGGTAGTTGTTGTTGTTGTTGTTGTTTGAGGCCATCTAGGAATTGTTGTCTTTCCTGGTTTTCGAGAACCCTCCAGTTTGCTATAATTATAAAGTATTGGAATGAAGTGAAGCCAAATGGAGTGTAGTGGATGTAGAGGATTCACGTAACTGACTCAACTAATTTTGCATTTAGTCATAGTAGTAGCAGTTACTGCGCTTGGGAATGATCATATTGCAGATTGGTGTATTTCATGGAGAAGTTGCGAATCAATGTTCAGGAATTAGTTGAGTGCCTCTTGTTCATTGAAAGTTGTTTCCTTTATTTTATGGCTTCTGAGCATGCTACTTTGAATAGTAATTAATGGTCCTTAAAACCTAAGCTGCTGTTATATGAGGATATAATAAGTTTCGACAAGAATCAGTTCGTGGAAGCTAACATCGAATATACATGACTTGCAGGCAACCTTACATGATAAAAAACAGATCTTGTAGGATTTTGAGTGCATAGGTGATAGAGTATTCGGTGAAATGCAAGTAGACAGTATAATATAGGTAATATATTTTGAAGGCATAGAAAAAGTTCAGGTAAGCTGTATCTGCACTATTGGACTTTGTCTTGTGGGGCTTGGTGGAACTTGATCCTTTGTGCAAATGTTCTTACACATCAAGAAAGTGGTTGGTATGTTACTATCAATTTGAATATTGTCTCTATTTGCCTAACAAATTTGACCTTATTTGTCTTGAGTGTATTCACTTGTTAAGTTACTTGTCTATTTAGTGGAGATGATTTCATGTGAGTTAGAGAAGTGGATTTCCCACTGTAAAGAACTTCCTCTTTCCAAAAAATTGTATAATTTGGTGACTTTTCATGTTGATTAAAAGAATAGCGTGTTAATGAGTTACTGTTATATTTTGTTAGGCTTAATATGTTATTTTAAAGATTCGAAGCTGAATTAATGTATAGTGGGAGAATCCGGGCTAATCAAGTAATATGCCTTAAACAAGCTTTCACATCTTCGAATCATCATCTCCCATCACTTCATTGTAATTATTTGGGTTGTCATTTAGAAAAAGGTTATTCTGAGCTCTGTGCTGAACTGCTGATATAAGAAGTAATATGCACCACCGAAAAAGAAAAATAGGAACTTTCTTTTATGTTGTTCTGTATCTCAAAATGATAAAAACATGAACACTTAAAGTGTTAGGAACTGGATTTCTATCTTCATGATCTCTCATTGAATTAGTGTTCATCTGTGTCCATGAATGTTGGATGATTTTTCCTATTGAAGTTTGTGTTTGGCATGCAAAATTCTCTTTAAAAAATATTCCATGTTTTGAGATTTTGTTTGGCCGGTGAATTTTCCAAAAAAGATTGAGAAGCAAAATAAAATATATTCTTCAACACATTTTTATTTGTTTAAAATTATTTCAAAAGAGATTCTCCAGAAAACTTTTTCAGAAATGTGTTTCCATGCCACTGAAGTATTTAAATCAAAGTTCCTGAGGATATTAACACATGCAACCTAATTTGGACTTTCCTTTTATAATTTTTCTTTGTTTAGTTGAGATTTTTGAAATCCTTCATCATCTACAAACTTTATTAGTTCAATTGTTTAGTTTGTCCCGTGGAATGCAGTCAATCTATTGGTGCAATCTGTCTGTCTGTTCTTCTTCCTGTCTACGCATTGTTCAGGACTTTTTTTCCGTAACTAATTTTTCTCCATATTTCTAAAATCTTTGGATGATAAAACTAAATTTTCTTCTTCTAGCCAGCAGTAATCTTTTATGTCTGTTATGGAATCTGGATACTTCTTAATTTTGATTTACTTAATGATCTGTCATCATTAGCAGTTTTCATTAATTAAACTGAAAACTATCATCTAGCTGTTTCAGTGCAAAGGCATGAGGTCTTAGCTGTATATTCCGTCACTTTTAGGAATTAATGACCACTCTCGATTATGATGGTTGAATAGCTGTTTCTTTTGTCTTCTGAATTTTATCTTTAAAATGAGAATGCATTTTTCTTTTGATCCAAAATCTGCCTTGCCTTTGCATCCACAATACTCGACTCTTCTTTTCTGAGGTGGTTGTTGTTTACTGTAGGACTTAGTCATCTTTAATTTAATATGCATTTCGGGCATCAAGAGAAGGAAACAATTTACCGCACTCAGTGTTTGCACCAAGCAATTGAATGCAAGACATGTTTCTTGGATATAAACGTTGATCTCTTAACCATGCTTAAGCTAAATAGTGTATATTTCAGTTTAATTTGAATCTCTTAATGTTCAATTGCTTGGTTAGGTGCAAACACTGAGTGCTGATAAGTTTCATTCTATCTGCTATTGTGAGTTGCAGCTAATTCCTAACTGTTGCTAGAGTTATAAGCAAGGATGTTGTCATCAAGTGGTGGCATGATACTTATTGCTTCTATTTTTGAGTCTTCCTTACATTAGAGAGCTTGCGAATTCATTCGTTCCTGTCATGAATATCACGAAGGAGTTAGATAAGTACAGTATCAGCCATTATACTTTGGCTGAATCTTTCTTGGAGTTGCTAAACTGCACTTTACCAAGTTAACTATTCAAGTTCTGAAAGCAAGCAAATAGTCCATTCAGAGGAGTTATTATGAACTTTAAGGGGAAAATGTATCATTGCCACACTTGTGGTCTTTTAAGGATGATACTACTTTCAGGGAGAAACAAAGGAATTTAAATCAGGAATTCAGTTATGTCAATCCCTCTCTAGTGAACTTTACCATCCCTAAAACCTGTTATCCACCTTAACATATTTAAGTGCAGGATCTTACAGGGAGAACTCCCTTGTGAGATGTAGTAAGACTTGTGGAAAAGGTTACATGATCCTTTTGTCGATCTACTTGTTACTTTATGCTAAATGATCCTTTTGTCGATCTACTTGTTACTTTATGCTAAATGATTTGTGGTTGATCTTCATGAGGGTCGCTGTGGATTTGTTGCATGTGCCTATTTAGGTTTGACAGATGAACCAACTGCCGCTTGCTATTACTTTGAAATTTTTTTGTTAGGTTTTTTCTAGTTAAGATATATAAATTTATTTTTGGGCAGCTGCTCTTAGTTCTCTCCATAGTCCCTTTAACCTGCTCCTCTTTCACCCATGTTCTCCTGCAATTGCTCCTTGAACATTTTCAATCATTGAAATTGACATGCATGTTTGTTCTTTCTGTAAATCATTTCAGGCAGTAAGAGAATTGAGTCAAAAACAAGCTGAGAACAAACAGACGAATGCAAAAGGAAGTAAGTTATGACTAGAAGAACATCAAGGATCCAAATTTCCACGGTTGCCACTTATTTATACAAAATATACATGATGAATGAGAACTTACAACAACCTGCTCTCTGGTATTTGACTAAAGGGAGCATTTGAGAACACCTTACATTCAGGTCCCTCGCACTTTTGCAACAGGGATAAACATAATTAAGTTTTTGTTACTTCAACCTCTTTTTCTCTCTGTACCCATCTCCCCATTGAAAGCTCATATGAGTGCAGAATTCAACAGTATCACGATTTAATTGATTCATGTAAAGAAATCGGGAAGTTACTTCCGAGGTTTTTACGTTAGAATTGCCTTTCTAATTCTTTTGTTTTCCTCTTGAAATACCCATTACACAAACTTGCAATGGAATAGAAAGATTATATTTTGTTCTTGTGGTGAAACATTGTCCACATAAGCACCTGAAGTGTTTTGTGTAGCACCCAGCCTTATCTTAGGAGTTCTCTTCCTGTATAATTATGTGTTTCTTCAGATCCAGTGGAAGCTGTTGACGCCCTTGCTATTTTTTTTAATGACGGAATGGTGTCTGCGTCAGCTTGCGTGCATCTTTTTCTCTTTGCCTTATTTACCCTTCTGCATTCACTGATCATGCAAAAGGTTCCATTACATGCTTAACTGCTGGCTTGATAATCCTCCATTCGTCTTGACTACTTGGGCCACATTGAAAATTGAGATGAGATACACATGAACAAAAGTATACCTTTGTTTCCAACAACTCCCAAAAGGAACTAAATGTTCTTTTGTGCTTGACAAACACTAGATGCCTACTGTTAGGCTCAAGTATGACGAAGCAAATCTTTTTGTTAGCTAAGTAGTAAATGTCTTGTACTTTTAACAGAGGCGCAAACTAATTTAACAACCTCTGTTGGATGTACATCACTGTGTTGTAATCCTTGGAGGTAAGGCTCACACCCCCTCCTATCTTTTGGAAATAAATACAACATCCCAGGAAACCTGGGAAATTCTATTAAAAAAAGAAAGAAAGATGATACACATGAACAATTAAACCAAGGAAAATTAGATGTAAAGGGACTATATCTATAGCCAAAGTTCATTTTCTTGTTAAAATTTTGTGACTTTAACCAAGTTCTCTGGTGAATAAAATCTCCAAGTATCATGTTATTCAGAATACTCTTTTTCAGAATAATATAGGTACTCTTTCACATCAAAACACTACTAACCTGTGTTGATTGGGCTTACTATACAAAATAAACATGAGTTTTTGTCACCTTTTTTATCATGCTATAACCTTGATGTGATAGATCATGTTAAAATGTTATTTTTTCCCCGTAAATAGAGAATTTTATGGACAGAGTTTTCACATTATTAGTGGATGCAGCAAAGACTCAAAGTAAGCAGATGGCTGCCAAGTGAAATCATATTTTGTCTTAAACTTACAAACCAAGCATATTGAAATCATCCATTTGCATCAGTTTGGCTAAGTGCAATCCTTGCGGAGAAAAAAAAGGAACTTGATTAGATGAATAAACTTAGCTTAGACAAGCTGTGTACACATAAAGAAGAATGGTATAAGTCAATCTTGAAACTCATTATATAATTCGTATTTTGTGCATCAGTTATCGCCCTTCTGCCACTGATACAGTTATATCATTAACAGACTTAGCTTTGCTGCTTTGTGATTGAAGATCAGAATATAACCATCTTTGAAATATAAATGTAGGTTGCTTTGGTTGAGGCAGATCCATGTCGTTACTACTTAGCATAAGAACAACAGATGACATTGATGGTCTATCAGCTGCACTGTCTTGGACACAAAGCAGGCCAATATGTATGCATCTCACCACAGTCACAGGGGAAAATGAGCCGGAAAGTGTTTTATCCACTAAATCTAGTGCCTTGCTTTCAGTCAAAAGCTGCCATGCCTGAAATTATTTTAAAATTGGAAATAGGTAGATAATCTTACAACAACAAAAAAAAACTCGGTATAATCCCACAAGTGAGTAGGGGTGGCAAACGAGCTGGATGGGTCGGGTTCGATATGGGCGGGTCAAAAACGGGTAATGCAAAACGGATAAATTATCTGACCCAACCCATGTTTAATACGGATAAAGAATGAGTTAACGTGTGGATAATATGGATATGGCTTCTTCAATATGATCACTTGGGAGAATTCCCAATCTCCTAAATTTGAGAAACTCCCAATTTGAGGCTTTACAAATGTAAAAGTTAAACCTATTAGTTATTCATTTCCTAAGTGGATAATTGGTTCTTATCCATATTTGACCTGTTTTTAAAAAGTTCATTATCCAACATATTTTTTAATGGATAATATGGGTAGATAATAATTTTCTTTTAACCATTTTGCCAGCACTACAAGTGATGTCTGAGAAGGATAGTGTGTACGCAGACATTACCCCTACCTTAAAGTGGCCCAAGGAAAGATGAAAAGGATGCAGTAACAAGTAGCAACAAGCAGTAAGAAGAAGGAAGTGAAAGGAACTATGTAGTGGTAGAAATCTTACGATAATAAAACACAAGACTAACGTTAATACTGCTGGTGCGGGAAAATAAGTAGATAATCTTCCTGCTAATTTTGGACTTACATAACTAAGAAGGCTCGAATGCCTGTCGTGGTCATAAAATCCTCTGTTTCTCCTGCCACTGACAATCTCCAGTACCAAAACACCAAAGCTGTAGACATCAGATTTCTCAGAGAATAGTCCTCCCATTGCATATTCAGGTGACATATAACCGCTGCAATATATTTGGATAAATAATATGTGTCAGTACTTGCTATTATGAACTATTCATTGTCTGAAGCAACAAGAAGAGCAAAAGAGAGAAACTTTTGCTTGCAAAAACAAAGGAATTTACAATGTTCCCACAATTCTCTGAGTGTTTAGTTCTTGAGTCACTTGAAAGGTTCTGGCCAACCCGAAATCTGAGATTTTTGGAGTCATATCATCGTCCAAAAGAACGTTGCTTGCCTTCAAATCTCTGTGAATGACCCTTAATGAAGAATCGCGGTGAAGGTAAAGAAGCCCTCTAGCTATTCCATGAATCATGTTGAAACGTTTTGGCCAAGAAAGCTGATGGCTTTTGCTTGGATCTGACAGTATGATTAACAACACATCAAATATAGTTATACAATTGAAGAAAGCAATGAAACTCCTTATCATTAAAAAAAGGGGATCCCACTATGTGTGGGATCCGTGGAAGGGCCGGACCACAAGGGTCGATTGTACGCAGTCTTACTATACATTTCTGCAAGAGTATGTTTCCATAGTTCAAATCCGTGACTTCCTTATCATAAGATATATTATAATTTTTGGAACCACTTACCAAACAACAAAGTGTCTAAGCTTCCATTAGCCATGTATTCATAAACTAGTAACTTCTCTTTCCCATGAATACAATAGGCCAATATTCTAACGAGATTTCTGTGCTGCAGTTTGGAGATTAGCAAGATTTCATTCTTGAACTCTTTAATTCCTTGTCCAGAGTAACTAGATAATCTTTTCACAGCTATTACTTGTCCATCTTCCAGTTTTCCCTGTATGATATCCGCAATGATGGTTTTAGTTTTCACATCAGCAGAAGTTATTCGTCTGTAAATCACTCGACAGACAGACGGGTATTACCTTATAAACAGGGCCAAATCCTCCCGCTCCAATCATATTTTTTTCACTGAAATTCTCAGTCGCGATTGTCAACTTAGCAAAGTCAATAACCAGTAGTTCTGATGAATCTTTTCGCAATACTTGCTCTTCCCACATATTGTCTGTAGTTGTATCAGCCGGAATAGGGTCTTTCACTCTATTTATTCTATTTACTGATTTTAGTTTGGATCCACATGTGAGCATACATTGTAGGTCAAACAATAATATAAGAAAGCAATTCAAATGTTTTACAATGATACTAGTCTAAGTAATTACTATGATCTGCAATAAACTCTTGAAATCAGGAGAATAGTTTTTACCTCTTTGACTTGCTTTCCACCTGTAGAATATGCATCCAAAGATACCTAGTATGAGAATGCTTGAAACAGTTGTGAAGCCGATGATAAGTTTTGCCTTCCTTTTATCTTCATCTGAAAATATATTATGTTATACAGTCAAAACTTTCTATAACATCCTTGTTTGTTCCGATATTTTGTGGCTGCCGTAGTAAAATGCTGTTATAAAGGACATATTGTGTAACATAACATAAAACTCAGTTTCGACAGACACTTGACTTTTACAGTGAATGACTGTTATATAGAGATGGTATTATAGAGAGGTATGACTGTACTACAAAAAGGCGACAGCATAAATTTGAAACATCCAAGCATAATGGTGAGAACTGAATTTACCTAGTTCAGAATAAGCAAGACGAACAAACAAATCTGCACCATCATATGAAAACTGCTGAACATCCATAAGTTCTTCTGCAGTCCAAACCATGCAGTTAATTCCATCTGGATACGCATAGGCTGCACAGGAACAGTTGTTCAGGCACCACTCTTTGCAGTTTTGAGAACCATAATCATACAAATATGTGTAGCGATCTGGCAATTTCATCTCACTCAGCTGCAAAAACTTGTCATTTTTCGTTCCCTTTGGCGCTATGGCACTTGTAGTACTGATTTCACATACAAGTTTAGTTCGCCTCACACAGCCACCAGTCCAATTTCCTCTACTCCATTCCTCAGTCGACTTTGGTTCAAATCCTCTCAAGCAATTACACATTGGAGACTTATTCTTATCGCATACACCATAAGGACCACAAGTTCCATAAACATCACACGGATTATCTGGTGCCTTCCATCTGACTTTCCACGCGTTCAGTCCATCTTCCCATTGCATCATCTGCAATAGCCCTGACGGTTTTAGGACCATGATTTTAACATATGAATCGTTGAAAGTATTCAAACTGAGAAATGCAGACTCCTGCTGCTTATTTGATACTATATTTATACCACTTGCATACCCCTTTTCGTCATCAGGTACGCCTATGAAGTTCCCTCCATCCCACGGGCCACCTCTACTGTATGGCCTCGAGTCATTAGTCCAAGTGAAGCCTTGAGGTGGCATTTCTACCGAAAGTCCAGCAGTAAAATTTCCAGGTGATGGGTCATCTTCAGCTTTCCACGACGATAAGACTAGCTTCACCCCGGTCCTGCTGCTGTATCCTATGACCATTCCTGATAACAAGGTATCACAAGGATAGTTGAAACTATCCCATAAAGATGTTCCAGAGCCAGTATCTTTAAGAATAAATTCTCCTTTGTCTGTAAGCACAGCAATTGTATTGTTAGACTGGACACTAACATTTGTTGACCAAACGGTATTTTGGTTGCCATCTATAATTCTGAGGTTTCCATCAATTCCAATCTTCAATATTGCAGCAGAATCAGAAGCTTGTATTGGATCTTCTCTATCTGCTACCCATACAATCCTCTGACCAGGAATATTTTTGAACCATATACCGAGATATAGTTTGCCCGAGTTACTTGGATTGAAGAAGCCTAACTCAAATATTTTGCCAGCAGAAACAAGCGTCTGATTCAACGACAGTTGTTGAGCTTGAGTTAAGGTATCATTTTCAGCAAAAACTTGTGGTAAAAGCATCATTCTACACATCAGAAACAGAAAAAATATCCATCTTTGCCTTGCCATTTTCTTTGGAAATTCAACCAATAAGCTTCCTAAAAGTATATGTCCAAACATCCCTTTGAGGTATTCAGTCCCATTTCCTTTCTTTTTCCATAGAAGAAGTTAGGAAAACGTGAATCATTTGAGAAATTGTTTACGAACTATATGTTCAACAATATACCTTGTAGTTTGACATTTTCCTTGTTTAATACTTATTTATTTGTGTTTACTTCATTATTTATTGATTGATGATTCATCAATCAGCCCATTTGCTATTAAGAAATATATGAAAATGGCTTCTTTTTTTTTTCAACATTGACTTCAAAATCTGTAGTATTATCTAAAGCTATACTTCATGTCTGCTCTCAGGTCATGAAGAAAGAGAACTAAACTAATCCAAGTAGAAAGTAATCTAATCATAGAGGCACTGTTCTATTAAGTATCAACGTCAATATAATTTGAGTTACTATGGTTCTAACCCCGAAATATATGGTTAAGTCCATAGATAGGGGCCTAGCTACCTTAAAAAAAGTGGTTCAATTGAATCTCCCTTACCAGGAAATTACACTATATAAAAAGGTAAAAATAAAATTTTTGATGTATATATATCATAGTTGTGATATTATTAAATTTTTTTGTATCCTTTACCCAAATTCCTGGCTTCGTAACTAAGGTAACCCAACTATCCCACCACACCGCTCAAGGTATTACTTGAGCATCAATTTGCTATGGATCGACCTGTCTATTTTCAAGGGTAAACATAAATAAGAATACAACTACATTAAAACTATGGAGCAAAAGTGTTGGATTTATATTTGGGCCGTCACTTTGGGCCTTGTAATTATTTTCAGGTAGATCAGTCGCACATATGTATTTAGACTTTCTTTTTCGGGATTTTTACCTATCTATACCATATAGCAAACCTTATTACCAAAATTGTGTATGATTTGGTATTTACCCGCCTGTACCATATTTTGTTTACAAAAATTGTACCAAACCAAAAATAGCTGAATTCTATCCTAAAATTGCGCCATTTTTGTAGCTATCAGAATTAATGGGATTGTGTCACAATTAATTCCGAGTTTTAAAATGGAACAAAATCATAAACCAGTGTGATTCTCTCATTCTGTTACAGCAATCAAATTGTAGAACTTCAAAATTGTTGAATACAGTTCTTCGTCTACATCAGTACACAAATTCTAGAATCTAAATATGTTCTTCGTCTACATCAGTACACAAATTGTCGAATCTAAATTTGTTCTTCGTCGAAATCAGTACAAAAATTCTCTAATTGTTGAATACAGCTCTTCGTCGAAATCAGTACAGAAATTATCGTATTGTTGAATACAGCTGTTCGTCGACATCAGTACAAAAATTGACAAATCTAAATCTGTTCTTCGTCTGTTTTTCTATCAACTACACAAAATTATGTCAAAAATCCCAATAATGCTGAAATCGAATGGTTATTGGGATAACTATGGCAGATTCCGAGATTTTGAAGTTGATGCCATTTTGGTAGATGATAATGCAAGCTACCAAATTCTCCAATCTACAATTGCAGAACAATTATCAATTGATACATCGGATAAAATTGTAAAAATAAAATACATTGTGAATGATAGTTGTCCTCCATTGGAGATTAGGAATGATATGGGGGTTCATGTATATATGGAAACGAAAAAAATAGAATAAAAACTTAGGTTCGTATCCCTTATGTATTAGCGTATGAGATTTCAATATGGAATTGGCAATCACCAATGAAAGCATCAGTACAGGTATGTTTGATTCGACAATGCTGAGTGTTTTTATGTTACCTACTAATCTATGATTCAACGACATGTATCTACAATTAAACTACAATGATGATATAGTACTGGAAATGACACAGCGATGTTGCTTTCAAATTTACATGCATAGTTAGTACATTTGTGAATTTATTGTCTGCAGGTTCTTCAGGATCACTAAGGTTACTACAAATTCCATCCTCACCAGCTATAGAGGAATATCAAAGTGAAATAATAATTGAATCTACGCAAACATGTATTGAAGAAGGACAAGTGTACCAGGACAAGAAAACAATAGCTGTTGCAATGAAGAATTATGCAGTTATGCACAAGTTCCAGTTCAGAGTGAAAAGATCAAGTAATAGAAGGTATGTAGTTATTTATGGATTTGAAAAATTACTGTATTATTGAAGATAGGTTTGTTTATGCAATTGTAGTTAAATTGTATTTAATTTGTAGTTAATTGTAGTGTTTAATAAATATGTCTGAATATTGTATTGTTTTGTAGCTACTGGTTTGTATGTGTAGCTGAAAACTGCAAATGGCATTTCAAGGCAATATCAATTAATGATTCTTCATTGTTCAAGATAAGAAGTTTTAGCCGACAACACACATGCTGCCGAATGGACGAAACATTCATACAGCGCAAATGTACTGCAACAGTAGTTAGTAGCATTGTCCTTCCAAAGTATTGTGATCCTAAGACTGTTTACACGCCAAAGGAATACAAACTGACATGTTATCCGAACATGGAGTGAACCTAAGCTACATGCAAGCATGGAGAGCAAAGGAAAAAGTATTACAGTTTTTGAGAGGGAATCCGTGTGACTCATACAACAGATTACCAAAATATTTTTATATTCTTGAGAAGAATTATCCCGATTCTGTTGTTTAATTGAAGAAGGCAGCAGATGATTGCTTCTTGTACGCATTTGTTGCTCTTTGTACATCAATAAATGGTTGGCAACATTGTAGGCCGGTAGTAGTGGTTGATGGGTCATTCTTAAAATCAGCATATAGGGGTATTATGCTGACAGCAAGCACCATGGATGCAGCAGTTACTAGATGCAATAATTTTGTAGTTGTTTTGTAGACAGTTTAAACAATGTTGGTAAATTGTAGTTATAATGTAGTTAGTTAGTATTTATATAAATCAATGTAGATAAATTGCCTAAATTCTCAATATATATTTGTATTTAATAGTTAATCTTATTTTATGTCTACAAATTGTAACTTCTATCTTGCCCTTGGCACATGTTGTTGTTGATTCTGAAAACGACGCGTCTTGGAAGTGGTTCTTTGAACAATTCAAGGAGGCATATGGTGAAAGACCTTCAATGTGTGTTGTCTTAGATAGGAATGAGAGTATATCGAAGGCAACATCAGTTGTGTATCCGGGAATGACACACTACTTTTGCATGTGGCATATATGGACAAATATAAGGTCAAAATTCAAGAAGGCACATATACAATTACATGAATTGTACTTTGCTACAGCACGGTCATATACTCTGGATGAATTCAATGAAAGGATGATGAAGATTGAAGAGGTACACCCACGTGTATCGTCTTACCTACAAGATATTGGTGGTCATAGATGGTCAAGAGTACATGCAACGGTGAATATAACTTTTACTATGACATCAAACATTGCCGAGTCGTTAAACGCTGTAACAAAAGAGGCAAGAGAGCTGCTAATATTTGATCTATTTGAGTATATGAGGACTATTCTAGAACGTTGGGCAAAAGAAAAGTTATTGAAGGCAAAGGGTACTTTTACATTCCTTGGTCACAAATTCAACAAAGAATTGGAAGATAACAATACATTATCCGAGAAACTAAAGGTAATATATTCTTGTTTGGTGCAGGAGAAAAAACAAAAATAGTAGTAGCTGCAGTGTTTCCAGTTTGTACTTAAAATGTAGTCAAATTGTGGGTAAATGTAGTTATCGTTTATATGTAGTTTATTTGAAGCTGATTTGTAGTTAACTGATTGTTGCTTATCTAGTTAACTGATTGATGTATTATTATTTCTGTTTGGTCTTGAATTGTAGGTGAAGGCTTCAACAGATCATATACATACTGTGTTAGATGGTGTGAAGCGGTACATTGTATGTCTAGAAAACAAGAAATGTAGCTGTGGACAATTCCAACTTGATGAACTTCCATGTGCCCATGCTTTGGCAGCATTAAGGCATAGGAATGGAAGGCCTGACAACTATTTCTCTCCGTATTACACAAGGAAGAGCCTTCTTCTTACCTATGAAATGCCAGTAAATCCTCTTCCTGATGAAGCCAAATGGGATGTTCCACAACATATTTTGGATGAGGTAGTAAAGCCACCGGCGGGAGATAAAAGGCAGCCAGGTAGACCTCACAAGGAAAGATATAAAACATTTGATGAAATAAACTCAAAGAAGTACAAGGTGTCATGTGGCAATTGTGGAGGTGAAGGGCATAACAAAAGAACTTGCAAGAATGCGCCGAAAAAGAAATGAATATCATGTAACTAGAATAGTTATTCAAAATAAATGTTAGTGAGCTCAAATTATCAGAATTTATTGTGTAATTGTTCTACGTTTTGACGATAATTAAGAAGTATAACCATATATTTGAGGGTCTGCATTATTTACATTTTTTATGTATTCCGTCAAGCATCAATTATTTTCATTTTTTATTGAATAGTTAAACTTTTGTAAAAGCTATATGGAAAACGTCTAATGTTAATAAAGAAAACAATGAATGTAAACAGTTGCCAGATTGTAGTTAAAATGTAGTGTAATTGTGGTCTAAATGTAGTACTGAGAATCACCTAATGGGAATTTGTAGTTACAATGTAGTTCTTTGTAGTTTAATTGTAGATAAATTTATCTTTTCTGAAAATAATTGATGATAAGGGGTGGCTAAATTATTTATCTGAGACCTATATACATTTCATCTTTATGCTGTGTAAGAACTGACAGTTATATAAACATATTAAATTGCAACTGAAGGTATTATATAAAAATAACTCCAACATTAAAGTGAAATTATAAGACAAAGCTATTACTGCAAAAATGCTATCATATAACTCGAATAATCGAGTATAATGTAATCAAGAAAAATTATTGATTACAACCAAAATGACTAAATTCAATACATTGTTTTCCAATTCAACTACCAAATAGGAATAAAATAGTCTACTTCTTCTTTCGTTGAACTTAGTCCTCTCATTCTTTGCCGGTGTACCCTTCCTCCTTGCAAGTTTGGCAGTAACCTCGATCTCACTGATTGAACCATCTGTTAGCTTATTTGTGGCGTAGTCCCACAATAGAGCTCCATAGCGTCTACGGTGTTGGTCAATATCAGTAAGATCTTCCTTTGGGATAGACAAATCACCATTGCTAATATACTCCACAAAGGCAGCCACAAATACACCACAATCCCTGCAGAAGATGAGAATTTTTCATTATATAACAAACTATAAAATAAAAATTAAACATATAGAAGGGAGATTAGTTTTTTACAGTGAGCCTTTCTTTTGTTATGGAATATCATCAACCATCCATTGTAAGTCGAGAGGGTCTGTAACCGGTTTCTCTATGTATGACTTTGTAGTCTTGAAGTCAATGTCTTTGCGTTTACCATAGAAACCAGTGCATGACAAATAAAGAGGAATAATGACTGAAAATTTCTCAACCAATGTTTGAACTGTTTGATTACGCTTTGCTCTCATCAATGAATCATAAACATAAGGTTGCCAGTCCTTTATGTCAAAAACTAGCAACAACCAATGAAAGTTCTCCACAAGGTTAACAGGCATGAGCACATAGTCAACAAGATCCCATGCTACATTAGCAAGAATTCTGTAGCCTATAATATATTCTCCAATATCATCCTCGGCATTAACAACAGAATTCCTTTGATCCAGTGGAGAACTAGTGAACTTCTCATAGATTCTTTCAATCATTGTCTTGAACAAGCAATCAGTTGTTGTAAACCTAGTTTGGATGTTGGGGCCATATTTTCCCTTTTTTTCTCAGATAGTACATAATAGCATCAATGTGCTGCCAAAGTAAAAGTGCAATATACAATAAGTTGTAGTGTAGCCAATCACATCTACAAAATGACTACATATTAACTACAATTAGAAATTAATAAAAAATCTAACAGCTTGCTTCACTTTAACAACACCATAACTACAGATATATAACAGTTAGCCCAAGTGCATCACAAAATGTAATTTGATTGCATTTAGCATGAAAGATATGTAAAAAAGTACTATATCTACAATTGACCAATCATAATTACATAAGAACTACACATTAACTAAATTTTGCACATTGCCTGCATAAGGTTCAAAAAAGCATAATTTTTATGTAATTGAATAAATGTAGTAATATATCTATGATGTGTACAATATAACTACATTTAAACATCATAGTTAAAGACAAAACTACAATTAGAAACTATTTACTTACTGTGCTATTGATTACTTGTCTGGGGTGAGCAAGGGCATATAACCAGACCTTCTTATCAATCTTCTCACAACCCAAGTCCAACCAAGGATTGATCTGGCTATCCTTATTTGAAAAGAAATCTTTCCTCCTGTAATAATAAGAGAATGAATCAAATACAAAACATTTTAAAAAATATTACAGCTTTAAAGTCTAAAAAAGGTGAACAGACAGTGTAAATTTAAGCACCATACCTCCTAGATATTTTGTCAGTGCGATGGTATAACCAGGTTGTGAACCTATCTATCAATTCAGGATCTACATCTTCACCTATGACACTTGTGAAAGGGTGATTTAGGTAAAAATATTTTGGCCCAACAGAGGTGCTACCTTCGGTACTATACAGGGGAGTGAATGGTGATCGTGCATGTTTGCCTGGTAACCTTGTTCTTCCTTGATGAACGGGGGTTGAATCAACTTGTATGGGTTCGCCATACATGACCAACTGTGATAGGTTTTCCGGCAGCTCAAAATCATCCAATGTCACACCTTTGTTTTCAATGCCTTCAGGCACAACTTCAGTCTCCTCTTTTTTATCAAGGCATTCCTTGACAACTTCAGTCACTGTTACACCATGAATTGGTAACTGTGGAATGTTATCTTCAACATCTGTTACATAAAAAATGACATACTTAACAGCATTATACCAGTGTATAATCAACTATTTTCTATTAAAAACTATATTATTAAACAATACCTTCTTTTACTACCTCAGCTGCTTCTTGGAAGTCAGCATACAAGTCAACTTGTGGTTGAACATGTTGTGGAGAAGTGGGAGCTGGAAAACATAGTGAAAAAGTGATTAGCAATTCTTGAAGTTTGTAGATATCTATGTAGGAATTATGTAGATACAAGTACTACTTGTGCTTGCATGGAGTTGTTCACCAACATTGAACTGAAAATGTTTGTTTTTGTCTCCTTGATTTTGGTCATTATATTTTGTTGAACTACCAGCAAACTACATTTTTGGGAAATATTTGAGAATGCTTTTTTGTCATAATTATTATATGGTCTTAGCATAAATTATTTGTAAATTCTTACCTTTGACTCATCCAATTCATTCCTCCTGTTTACAGCATTCATTACACTGTTCAAAGATTGATCTATGAACTCTCGAAGGCTTGAGAGTTCATCAAAAACATCCTTCTTAAACTGATCTAACTTGACATCAACCTAAAAATTAATTATGTGTAATTAGTTGGTAAGCATATTTTATTAGTTACACTTAACTAAAAAGAAACTACAATACCTGCTCAAGCCTCTTTTCCAAATTGCCGATCTTGCTACTGACAGATTCCATGGCATTTTGAGAAGTAGTTTCTTTGGGTTCAACTATCGGAGAAGAAGCAGTTGGGACATTTGATGGTTGAGCAACCTCTTCATCTTCATATTTTATCTTCTCTGGGAGATTAGGCACTCTAAGCTCTTCTCCAGATTCAACCATGTTTGAGAACTGAATGATGAAAGTGACAGTTAATTCAATTGAAAAGAAAAATGTAGATGAAATGTAGTTACTATAAATGTAATTGTAGAATCATACAAAGGTTAAAAAAAATACCTTGAGCCACTCAGGCTTGATAATCTTGTCTTCAATTGCAGTTAACCAAATCTGTCCCTTTGTAGCTGACCATCTTAAAATACGAGGAATCGATTCTGAACACCGTGTAGCAAGCTCGGTGCTGACGGAAGAGCAACACTCGTATAGCCACACTTGCAAGGCTAATGAGCATCCACGTATAAGATAATAATGTACATTGGGATTAAGACGATGTCGGACAGATTCAATAACTTGCTTGAAGGATTTTATACCCCATGGGTATGACTCAAAATTACCAGACTCGATAAGAAAGAACATAAACTTGTCTATCAAAGTAACATTGTCCTTATCTGAAGGACAAACAAAGAATTCCAACATATAAAGGACGCACAACTGCACAGCATCCACATCGTTTGTCCATGATTTCTTAGTGATTACATTTTATAGAAGCCATTTATCAACCCTTTCTTTGTTTGGGAAATATGTATTCATTAAAGGGCTAACATAGTTCGAATTGTAACCATAGTCTGAGAAACTATTGACACAATTAAAACCAGTAATCAAACAAAATTCTCTCAATGAAAAAAATCAAATTTTCACCATTTAAAAGAACAGAAAAGTATGCGTCAGTAGACTTTGACAACTCATACTTCATTAGAAGATGAATGGACTGGTTTTGCATATATATTGGGGGCAGGTAACCAAAACACGTTTTCTTGAAAACACGATGTTGATTTGGCTATAGTAAAACCTTTATCTGGTTAGGTATTGTTGGATCACACAAGCTGTGAAATCAAAGCACACCATAATCAACATTTTGTTGAGCAAAGTAAGGTCCATTCTGCAAAAAAAGTATATTAACTGTGGTTAGAATGACGTTATAGATTTCAGCATTACAAGATAGAATGTAACATATCATACCTACAATTTCAATCAACAGATTACAATTAAACTACAATCTAACTACATTTATAAACTGTATAAAAGGCATTTCTCCAATTAAACTACAAATTGAGCCAAATAATCTACAAAATTAGGACCAGACCACATTTTACAAAAAAATACACTTGAACAGACAAATAAGAACAAAATAACAGTTAAATTTAACAGTTACTTAATGTAACCTTGAAAAAAATGGAGTATAATTTTATTGAGCATGAAGTTAAATGTAGCAGCTATACAAGTTGCAATACAAGAAGCATAGATACAATTTACTTAGCAGACTACAAATAAACTACAATCTAACTACATTTATACCTTGTCTTTTAATCACAGTTCCAAATAACCCTAAAAAATTGCGACAAATAATCTACAAAATTGAGACAATATCACATTTTGCCAAAAAACACTTCAACACCAAAAAAATACTTGCAGAATATTTTTTGGCAAAAAGAATTAAACTAAGAAACAGTGAGGACAATAAATATTGTTTACCTTTAATGAAATTTTTCGAGGAACCAATTTTGTAGATTTTTTTTAGGGTTTCTTCTTTTTTTTGTTTTGACGATGAAGGAGACACCTTTTGTTTTGTTTGATGTTTGGGTGAATATTCTACAAAATCATCATCATCTACCATTAAGTCTTTCCCCCTGCGCTTAAGTTGTTTATCGACTTCTTTTCTACTCCGTTAGCATCAACATAGTGCAAATGCTTGCTTCGCATTTCAGCACGGATTTGTCTTGGAGATGCACGAGCTGTATTTTTTTCACTTGCATGGAAAGATTGTGGGTTTTTGGGTGGTGATTTAGGTGTTAAAACACCCAAATCAAAAGACGGAATATCGGCTAATACATCTTTTGATTGTTGTTTTTTTGGAGTATTTGCTTTTTTCATCATTTCTGAGTTGAATACAAATTTGGAATGTGGTTTGAAACTGTGGGGGATTCAACAGAAATTCTTGAACTGGAAGTTTAGGGATGTGCGATAATGGTGGAGAAAAATCGATTTCAAACAGTGGTGTGTAAAAATCGTGGGGGGAGGGTAATTAAAACAGAGGTAAATCGTGGGTTTTGAGAGAGAGAGAGAAGTGTATAGAGATATGTAAAAATCTGAGAAGATACGGTTCCAAAAATAAAGCCTACAATTAATGAGGCTTTAATTAAAGACTTAAATTGAATTATGGTACATAAATTGAAATTTGATATGCTTAAATATAATAAACACAATCCCTTCTTTTTCTTCTTCTGGTTTTGACCCACCTTGAGTTGGGCTTATATATATATATATATATATATATATATATATATATATATATATATATATATATATATATATATATATATATATATATATATATATGTTGTTGGTTCCGAGTTTGAAGACCAACGGTTATATCGCAGATTATCTGAATAGTGTCGTCTCTCTCGAACCTTCCTTCCCCAAGTTAGATTTCTGATTTTTTCTTTGTCTCTGATCGATTTCATGCAATCTAATATGATATCAGAGCATTATCATCAAAGAACCGGCATAATCTCCAATTTTTAGTACCTCAATTTCTCTATTTTTTCCTATTTCCAAAAAATTGGAAAACCTATTTTTATTTTTTATTTTTGATGTTCTAGCCCAAATTTTCGGTTTTTATGATGGATCGAGTGCTTTTCGAAGTTTATTGTGGATGAAAGCTGTGATTTAACGGCCGTTTTCTCTCAATTTGTGGATTTAAGTTGTGGTTACTCGGTGGTACGTGAGGACGATAAGTCCATTTTTTTTGGTTTATCAGGTTTTTAACTTTCCTTTTTCCGGTGGATTCTCCCTATATTTTGGTAATATTTCTTGCTGCAGCTAATTCATTTTATTGGTTATTATTGTGCCTTTATCATCTGTTCCCTAACCTTTACATATTGTATCTCGTTAATCATGGAGAATGAAAATAATGCAACCACATCTGAAACCTATCCTAACTCCCATACTTTTACTCAAACTGAGCTTGTTTTACCTCCCTCTTACCCATTCTATATTCATCCTTCTGATAATTCTAATACTATTCTCGTCACCAAACAATTTAATGGGGACTATTTTGGAGCCTGGAAAAGAGGCATTATCATTGCTTTAGGGGCGAAAAAGAAGTTAGGATTCATTAACGGGAGTTCTGTTTAGCCTTCTCTCGATTCTTCTTTGTTTGGACATTGGGAATAATGCAATAACATGATCATTAACTGGATCCTTAATTCCTTAGACCGTGATATTTCATAGAGTGTCATATACTCCAAGTCTGCTAAGAGTGTATGGGATGAATTGAACCAGAGGTATTGGCAAGCAAATGGTGATAGGATATATGAAGTCCAAAAGGACCTAAATTCTATGTCTCAAGGCTCTTCTGATGTGGGAGGTTATTTCAATAGGGTAAAGAGACTCTGGGATGAAATAAAGTCTCTTGATGCTGACTCTTTTTGTATATGTGAATGTAAATGTGGAGGTTAACACAAAATGATCAAAATGATGGAAAATCAGAAATTGATTCAATTTTTGTTGGGTTTGAAAGAGGTATTCAACAATGCTAGAGGAAATATTCTGATGATGCAGCCATTTCCTGAAGTTAGCAAGGCTATTTCTCTATTTGTTTAAGATGAGAAGCAAAGTGGGATTCACAATATACTTGGTTTTCAATCTGACTCTGCAGCTTTTTTTGCTAGCTCTAGTGGTCCCACTTATAATCTAAAAGCACCACAAACCACAAATTTTACACGGAGATACACTTTTAACAATCCATATCCCAACAATCAAGGTTTCAACAATCAAAAGGGACGCTATAATCCATAAAGGCTATATTGCAGATATTGTAAAAAGCCTAGACATGTAACTGAGAAGTGCTACAAGTTGCATGGTTTCCAAACCTTCAAAATCAGGGAACAAGAATATCGGAGATGCTGCACGTGTTCATTCTTCTCCTGATGCCAAGCCTGATCATTCCCTTGAGAACATCAATATTGCCAATACCTTTACACTTGATCAGTACAGGTAACTCATGAATATCCTTCAACATGTTCAAGTTGGTCCTGATGATTCTCAAAGTCACACTACGACAACCAACTTTGCAGGTATATTTGCTTTCTCATCTTATTTGATGAGTTGTGGTAATTGTACTTGTCTAAGTAGTGTTCTAACTCCTGAAACCTGGATTCTAGATTCTCGAGCATCAGATCATATGACCTTGTACAAATCTTTGCTTATAAATATAACAACCCAATATGTTCCTTATCTTATCACATTACCTCAGCGGTATAAAGTAAAAGTGACCTCAACTGGTTATGTCCAATTAAATCCTTCAGTTACTCTGTCCAAGGTGTTATATGTGCCTACTTTTAAATACAATCTTATTTCTGTCCATAAGTTATTAGTTAATACTTCATTACTGTTATTTTTTTCACAACATGCTTGTTTTCTACCGGGCCCTTCTCTGAAGATGTCGTTGGTACTTGGTAAGATAGCTGAAGGGCACTATCTTTGCAACTCTATATCACAATCTGCAGTCACACATTCTGAACCTCCATCAACTTGTTATTCGTCTACTTTAATTCCTTTTACTGTTCATGCAAAAACATTATATGTAAATACGTCCCAACTTCTATGACATAATAGGTTGGGACACCTTCCATTATTAAAATTATAGAAAGTAAACTCTTTGAATGTGCCACAGATAAAAAAACCTTTCATTTGTGATATATGTCCACTTACTAGACAATAGAGAAATTTTTCCCCTAATAGTAATTCCCATTCTTCCCATTTATTTGATCTTATTCATGTGGATGTTTGGGGACCTGTTATGAAGCTAGTCAATTTTTTCACTCCAATGGCATCTTACACCAAAACTCTTGTCCTTACACACCACAACAAAATGAGATTGTTGAAAGAAAATATAAATATTTGCTAGAAACAGCAAGAGCTTTATTTTTCCAATCCAAACTCCCAATTATATTTTAGGGAGACTGCGATTTAACGGCCACCTACTTCATTAATAGATTTCCTAGTACCATCTTATTTGGCAAGACTCCTTATGAGGTTTTAACTGGGGAACAACCTTCTTACAGTCATCTAAGAAGCTTTGGGTGTTTGTGTTAAGTGATGGTCCCTAAACCATATAGGAATAAGTTCTCTCCTAGGTCTAGCACATGTGTTATGTTGGGATATCCTCCTGGGAAAAATGGATATAAACTCCTACAGCTTTCTGATAAGAAAATTCTTTTTTCAAGGGATGCTGTTTTTCATGAAAACTTCTTTCTCTATTCAGATATTCCTTCGTCCAATGTTTTATTCTCTTCTACACATATCTTCCATGATTCTACTCATCCACCTCCTTCATCCATTGCTTCTGTACCTACAGAGCATTGTCCTACTTCTTCCTCTCCATTCATTCCCCGTCTTGTTCCTTCTCACCACACTCCAGTTCTTATTTTCTACCTTCTGAACTTGTACCTTCACCTGGACCAACATCTCTGAACGTGTTCCTTCACCTTCCTCACCTAATACACCCTCCTCCTTACGTCCTCACACTTCAAGATATCCTTCCAGAGCACACAATCCTCCTCCTTACTTGTCATATTTTTTTGTGGTGTTCTTCCTCCTGCCTCTCTAACTTCTATTCCTGTTTCACCTACTTCTGTATATTTCAATAGTCTAAGTTTAGTCAGTTAGACTTTAATTCATAATTTAGACATTGTACATGAGCCCTCCATCTTTCATCAGGCAGTGTTGAATTGAAGGAGTTTGAGGCTCTTGAACTTAATAGAACATGGGATATAGTTCCTCTCCCTGTGGGCAAGAAGCCAATTGGTAATAAATGGGTTTATAAGATAAAACATAAGGCTGATAGTAGTATAATAATATTCAAAGCGAGGTTGGTGTTAAGGGATAATACTCAACTAGAGGGGATTGATTATATTGAAACTTTTTCTCGCGTAGTCAAAATGACCACCATTAGAACGATCATAGTTGTGGCAGTTAAAAAAGATTGGACTATTTACCAATTGGATGTTAATAATGCTTTCTTACACGGGGATCTAGATGAACAAGTGTATATGTAAATAGCCCAGGGCCTGATAGTTTCTGTACTGAACATGGTTTGTAAGTTGAACAAATTCTTGTATGGCCTAAAGCAAGCTTCTAGGGAATGATATTCAAAATTGAGTGATTCTCTACTTTCTAAGGGTTCTCAGTTTCTAAGAATGACTACTCTCTGTTTGTCAAATCCACTGGTTCTCATATTATAATTGTTGTTGTTTATGATTATGATATTCTCTTGAGTGGAAATGATGATTAGGAGATGACTTCTCTCAAGCTGATTTTGGATGATCAATTCAAGATAAAAGATTTAGGGCATATACATTATTTTCTGGGTTTGGAAATTCTTAATGAATCTGGAGGTGTTATCATCTGTCAAAGAAAATTTGCCTTGGAGCTCTTATCTGAATTTAATTGTCTAGATTGCAATGCTGTTGCCATCCCCTTTGATGTGCATTTGAAACTCTCCATTGAATATGGGAAGCCCTTGTCTGGCCCTTTCTTGTATATGAAACTCATTGCCAAGCTGAATTTTCTCACAAATACAAGGCCTGATTTGGCCTTCTCTGTACAATTATCGAGTCAGTTCATGCATGCCCCTACTTCATCTCATCTTTCTCCTGCATATCATGTTCTCAAGTATGTTAAAGGTACTTTGGGCCAGGGTTTGTTTGTGTTTGCTCTTTCTGATTTCTCTTTACATGCCTACTGTGATTCGGTCAGGCTTCATGTTCTAGTTCCCGGAGGTCTATTAGTGGTTATTTGGTGTTACTTGGTGGTTCGTAGTTCACATGGAAGTCTAAAAAGCAGAACACTGTTGTTTGAAATCATGCTCTTGTTGAAGTTCACAAAGATTCTAGAATTTTTTTTCCAAATCTCAAAAAGACATCGAGTACATAGAATATTGAGAAAGCTTTGAATAATATTCACTGTATTTCTTGAATAGGAAATAATATGTAATTGCCAAAATCTTATTGTCAAAGTCGCGGTGGTCTGTTCATACAACGTCCTGCTGCGATTTAACTAATCTCAGTTCATATTATATAGTCCATGCTCCATATATATATGTGTGTGTGAATCATATATTAATATTTATAAAGAGAATAGTCAATGATATACATCGCCTCCACTGTAAGATAAATATATGTGTAGTTGTGGACCAGCTATTAGAAATTCTTGACCGGAAAGAATAGGTAGTATTCTTAGAAATAGCAATGGAGATGGATCATATATATTAGGATTGAAAAGAAAAAGAGAAAAATAAACAGCAGTGGCGGAGCCACTTTTGTTTAAGGGGTGTTAGTTGGTATTCATTGTCGGATAATTAATTGTATAGTTAGATACATTTTTTTATAATCACCTTAAATTTTTTTGCGTATTTAATACTTTAAATTTTAACTATAAGTAAAAAGTCTGACTACATGCATTTTACAGGGTTGGCAGCACTTCAACAAGGACTAAACAACATCACGAATAAATTAAAAAAAGAGGAGGAAAGGTCGAAATCTATCTCCACTAAAAATTTTGCCTAAAATATATTTCTCGTGCCCTTTTGGTCACATGACTGCTATTTTTTCTGTCATGCCAAGGCTCTCCGTCCATGATTCTTTCTGTTATATACCCATATAATTTCTGGTCACAGCATGTCTTTGTCAAAAGGTAGGATTTGGCTTCAAAGCGAGTGAGCCGACCCCAAGGGTTATCCAATTGATTTTATAGAGGTTTTCATTAGTCTTTTTTCTTTAAACATAAGTGTCCTATGCCTTTTTGGTTCTGACTTTGCTGCAGATTCTAGCCCAAGAAAATGGCATAATAAGCAAACATCTGTTAGGATGTGCTTCTTATAAGCTTAATGAGTGTTTCCTCAGCATCTTATAAGCTTAATATGAAAGGGGCTGATGTAGAGTAGCGGATATTTTTTATGCGAAATATAAATTTATATGTAAAAGTTATGTAAAACTGCTACAAACGGTAATTATGAACCATAAGTTTAAAAATGCCTGTGTTTAATGTTAAAAATTTTAAGGGTTAGAACCCATAAATTTTAAATTTTGAATCCGCCTTAATAATGCAAAAGACAGCTTGATCTCTGTTAAAAGAGACATAGTTACAGGAAAAGGAGAGGAAGAAGTGACATGAGCATATGGATGCATGATTTTGCTTTGTTACCTTGGATTCCATTTTGTATCTTCTTTGTTTTGACTTTTCATTGGACCTACTATGCAAAAAGCTTTAATTTCATCCAAAATGGATACATGATGAAAGACAACTGGTTACTTTTTCCTCTCCTATATGCTTTTATCAACAATCCTCACATGTTTACCAGATTATTTTTAATTTTGGATTTTTTTCGAACGTTGTTAATTTATTTCTTATGATGGGGAGTTTTAGAGTCACAAAAATTGTCTTTATATATATGATTTATAAGTCATATATTTGAGTCGTGAAAGCAGCCACTAATGCTTGTATTAAAGTAAGTTGTTTTGGTGCAACTCTTATCAAAATTATGTGTGAATGCGAGATGTCTTGTACACCGAATTTTCTATTTTTTTTGTTGGTTAATTTCTTTCTTATGTTTATGTTTGCTGTTAATTATGCTAGTCTATGTTTGTGATTTCTCGTTTTCTTATACTTTTTCTATTTCATTTACTCCAACTCTCTAAGGGAAATGAACACTATCCCAATTTTATCTCTTTATGACTCAAATCTCCAATATATTGATTAGTACTGAAGGTATATACTCTACCATTAAAGTAAGTCTCATCCTTTTTAGACTAATCTGGTGGGAATAAACCCCATAAAAATAGTATTTACGGTATTATGATAAATACGAAATATTAAGTTATGGTTAAATTACCAAGAATAAAAATACAGCAAAAATGACACCAAGATTTTACGTGGAAAACCCTTTTGAATAAGGAAAAAACCACAGCCAAGAGGAACAACTGATATCACTACAGCGAGGAATTTTGCACTGTGTAGTAACAAGTAAAAATACTCCTAAGACCACTACACCATCAAAAGGAGTAAACATCCTTTTGCATTTTTTTTATCTCACTACAATATCTCTCACACTCTATTTTTCTTCACAAACTATTTTTTTATAGTTTATGAAATACCTTGCTCTCACTTTTCTCTCTTTTATTGGTGTGTCTTACAATGAAGGTATATGCACCCATTTATAGTTGCAGAATACCTATATTGATGTATGCAGTGACATCAACTCTATTGCAAAAGTCAGCCGCCCAAATCTTAAGCCAGCCGCCCAACTCTTTTCTTAAATTGGCTGGCTTGACAAAATGAGGAAAGAAGAAACTTTTCCACATTTGGGGCTGGACCCCACAAATTCCCCCTTCAGTCCCATTCACCTGCAAGAGGTAATACCAGAGGTCCTAGTTTGAGTGTATGCCGGCAAGTTCTTTGCATAGTTCGAACTTGTCTCTTGGTACTACCTTGGTCAACATATCTGCAGAATTTTTACTCGTGTGAATCTTTTTAACTTGAAATGATTCGTTCTCCATTTACTCACGAATCCAATGATATATGATGTCGATGTGTTTTGTTCTCGTATGGTACATGGAGTTTTTGCCCAGGTCTATTGCACTGTGACTGTCGTAATAGACACCATACTCTATCTGTCGCAATCCAAGTTCTTGAAGAAATCTCTTTAGCCATATCATCTCTTTGCCAGCTTCAGTAGCCGCAATATACTCTGCTTCAGCTGTAGATAGTACGACACATTTCTGCAACTTCGACTTCCATGATATATCTCCCCTAAAAAAGTAACCAAATATCCAGTAGTGGTTTTCTATTATCAAGGTCACCTGCTATATCAGAGTTTGTATAGCCCTTCAAAATTGGATTTGATCCTCCAAAATATAAGCATTCACGTGAGCTTCCTCTTAGATACCTGAGTATCTACTTTATAGCTTCCTAATGCTCTTTTCCTGGATTTTCGAGAAATCTGCTAACAACACCGACTGCATGAGCAATGTCTGGTCGAGTGCATAACATTGCATACATCAAACTTCCGATGGCAGAGGAATAAGGAATCTTGGACATTCTCTCTTTTTCCTCCGTTGGTGTAGGACACATCTGCTCAGCTTCAGATGACCAGGAAGGGGTGTGTGGACCAACTTAGCACTTTTTATATTGAAGCGCTCTAGTACACGTTCTATGTACTTCTCCAGTGATAAGTAAAGCTTCCTTTCATTTCTCGAACGAGTAATTTTCATGCCCAAAATTTGCTTAGCATGAACCAAGTCATTCATTGCAAAAACACTTATTCAACTGTTTCTTCAACTCATCAATCTTGGAAGCATTCCTCCCCATAATCAATATATCATCCACATATAGCAAGAGGATGATAAAGTTATCATCAGAAAATCATTGTATAAACACACAATGATCTGAAAAAGTCTTCTTGTAGCCTTGCTCCCCCATAACACACTCAAACTTCTTGTACCACTGTCTGGGTGCTTATATCCATATAGACTCTTCTTAAATTTGCATACAAGATTTTCTTTACCTTTTACCTTGAAGCCCTCAGGTTGTTCCATATAAATCTCCTCTTCTAAGTCACCGTGAAGAAAAGCAGTCTCACATCCATCTGCTCAATCTCCAAATCAAGACTAGCAGTCAAACCAAGAACTATACGAATGGAGGCCATTTTCACAACAAGAGAAAATATTTCGTCAAATTCAATACCTTTCTTTTGGCCAAATCCCTTGACAACCAATCTAGCTTTGTATCTGGGCTTCAAACTATGGTTTTCAACTTTAACTTTGAACAACCACTTGTTTTTCAAAGCTCTCATGCCCTTTGGCAATTTCACCAACTCATAAGTATGGTTTTCATGTAGAGATTTCATCTCTTCTTGCATGGCTTCAATCCATTGATCCTTGTGCTCATCTTCTATGGCCTCCGCATAACATTCTGGTTCTCTCCCATCAGTGAGTAATCATACTCATTGGGCGAATAACTGGAGGAAGGAGTATGAGGTCTAGAAGACCTCCTGAGTGGAATATCTAGCTCGTCCACAACTTCGTGAGTAAGAGCATCTACCTCATCAACATTAGCATTGTTATCACCATCACCATCAATATGCTGATCTGGATTATGGTTCTGGGCATCACCATCATCATTGAGTCCACCAACGTCATCCGCATTTGTATGAGGAACTTGATCAATATTGACTAAACCTTCAGAACTTGGAGATTTTAGTTTCTCTACTTTGTTAATATCTTCAATGGCTTGATCCTCCTCCACGAAGATAACATTACGGCTTCTCACGACCTTCTTCTCAATTGGATCATACAGCCTGTAACCAAACTCATCAAGGCCATAACCAATGAAGATGAACTTCCTTGTCTTAGCATTTAATTTTGACCTCTCATCTTTAGGCACATGTACAAAAGCTTTCCAACCAAACACTTTCAAGTGGTCATAGGAAACATCCTTTCCATACCAAACTCTGTTTGGAACATCACTTTGCAAAGCAACTGCAAGGGATAGATTAATAACATGTGCCAACAAAGCCTCACCCCAAAAGGAATTCGGCAACTTTGCTTCAAAAAGCAAACATCTAACTCTTTCCATCAAGGTCATGTTCATCCTTTTTGCTAAACTGTTAAACTAAGGAGCCTTAGGAGGAGTCTTCTAGTGTCTGATACCCTGTTGCTTGCAGTATTCATCAAATGGTCCACAATATTCACCACCGTTATCAGTACAAATACACTTTAGTTTCTTTTTAGTTTCTCTTTCAACTGAAGCCTGAAACGGCTTAAAGACACCCAACACTTGTTCTTTAGTCTTCACGATGTAGACCCAAAGTTTCCTTGAGCAATCATCAATAAATATAGCAAAATAAAGTGCATCCACCAAATCCCTTGTCTTCATTGGACCACATAAATCTGAATGCACCAACTCAAGCAACTTTGTCTTTCTTGAAGGAGGATGAGACTGGAAATAAACTCTTTTTTTTCCAGCCAAACAGTGCTCACATTTTTCAGATTTTGCACTTTTAAAATTTGACAACAATTTCTTCTTGGCGAGAACATCTAGTCCTTTCTCGCTAATGTGGCTAAGCCTCTTATGCCATAACAATGAAGAGTTATGGTTCTCAACGACATTCACCCTATCAACACAGGTAGAGGCTAGACCACGACGCTTTTCCCTACGAGCCAGAATCATGGAGCCCTTAGCGAGCTTCCACTTTCCATCACCATTAGTACTGACATATTCCTCATCATCCAAAACACCAACAAAGATCAAGTGCAAACAAACATCATGTGCATGTTTTACATTGTTTAAAACTAGTTTAGTTCCAATACTAGTTTCCAAACAAATTGTTCCAACACCAGCCATCCTAGATACAATCTCATTACCCATACTCAAAGTTCCATAGTCACCCTGAGTATAGGATGAGAAAAATTCCTTCATTGATGTCACATGAGATGCGACACCACTGTCCACAAACCAGCTTGACTCATCACAAGCAATATTTATCAGATCCGCATCAAGGACAGTAACAAGATCTTGACGGTGGCCACACGATTTTCATATTCTTTCTGTTCTCACTTTTCAAAATTCGGAAGAACTTCTTTGTGTTCCCTTTCTTCCTGCAATGATAGCACTCAATATCTTTACGTCTGCTTCTGGATTTGCTTCTATTATGTTCTCTATTTGAGAACCCCGATTCTTTCTTTCCCCCTAGAGTCAGTCACCAAGACATCTGATAAGGAGGAACCTTGAGATTTTCTTCTCATCTATTCATTTAAAAGGCTTCTCTTGGCAAGATCCAAAGAGATCACACCATCCGGAGCAGAATTTGATAATGAAGTTCTAAGAATTTTCCAAGAATCTAGTAGGGAACCGGGTAGAAATAAGCCTTGAATTTCTTCATCAAATTTAACGCCCATAGCAAATAACCGGTTCATGATCCCCTGAAAATTATTCAGATAATCTGTATCGCGGAACCAACGTGGTATTTTAAACACAACATCTGCTTTATTAGAAACATCTTGTTGTTTTCAGTTTTTCGAGCATACAAACTTTCAAGGTGCTCCCATAGGGTCTAAGCGTGTCTCTCTCCAGAAATATGGTTCAAAACATTATCGTCAACCCACTGTCTAATAAAGCCGCAAACTTGCCTGTGTAACAAACTCTACTCTTCATCTGATTTATTATCAAGCTTTATAGTGGTGAAGACAGATTGATGAAATTTTTTGACATAGAGCAACTCTTCCATTTTGCCCTTCTAATGACATAATTTATGCCATTCAAAGTAACCATTCTACTAGTGTTGGCTTCCATCGTTTATCACAAATACAAATACTTTTTATTAGGAGACTAAAGTAATTTTTTCTGATGTAGAAGTTCAGACTGTGCTGCAACCATAGAGCATGCTCAAATAGAACCTTAGCTCTGATACCACTTGTTGGGAATAAATCCCGTAAAAATAGTACTCACGGTATTAGTGATAAACGTGAAACCCTAAGTTATGGTTAAATCAGCAAGAATAAAAATATAACAAAAATGACACAAAGATTTTACGTGGAAAACCCTTCTGAATAAGTGAAAGATCACGGCAAGAGGAGCAACTGATATCACTATAGACATGAATTTTATACTCTTTTAACGAGTAAAAATACTCCTAAGATCACTACACCCTCAAAAGATGTAAACACTCTTTTGCTTTCTTTTTTAACCTCACTACAATATTTTTCACACTTTATTTTTTTTTCACAAACTATTTTTTTACAGTATATGTAATACCTTGCTCTCTTTTTTCTCTATTTTGTTGGTGTGTGTTACAATGAAAATAGATACACCTATTTATAGTTATAGAATATCTATATTAATGTACAGAGTGGCATCAATTCTACTGCAAAAGTTTTGTTAGATTAGGTTGATCACTCTAAGCTGACTTGCTTTGAAATATGAGAATTTTAATTCCTTAAAGAGATTGAATTTGTCCTAGAACTTTGTAAAATGGTCCAAGTTTACCTCCGTAATTAATGGTCGAGGTCAAATATACCTATGTTGTTATAAGATAGGTTAAATAATGTCCTAACTGACAAAAGCTATAGGTGACCAACGGGTGGGCCGGGCCGGGTCCGGGTCCAATTTTTCTGACCCGTCCGGGTCCGGGCCGGTCCGGTCCAGGTTCAATTAGAGGTGGGTTGTTAACGGGCTGGGTTGATCCGGGTCGGGCCGGGCCGGGCCGGGGTTTTTTTTTTTTTTGGAATTACGTATAGTATAAATATTAAGTTATATTAATACTTTGTAATAATTGAATGAACACAACAAAAGATGGGGAAAAAATTGCACTTATTGCAAGTGCTACTTTATTTCTTAAATTCAAAATTTCAAAACTAAAATGTATCATAATTAGTTTACAATTTACATCAAATGGTTTGCATTGCAATAGAAAGTTCTTCAAAATTAATATGAACCGAATGACCTTCTTCTGGAGAGTTAAATTCGGATGGGTTTCCGTGCGTTAATATATCTCCAATTTCTTCGTCTTCCGGGCTATCAAGATCTTCCTTTCCTTGATTTCTTCGTTCAGATCTTATCCAATCTCTTAGACACACTAAGACTTCCAAAGCATTGCTTCCCAATGAGTGCCGTGTGTCTCCAAGTTGTTGTCTTGCTTGGCTAAATGCACTCTCGGATGCAACAGTTGAAATTGGAACATTCAGGACATCCCGCGCCATAGCGAAAAGAACGGGAAATTGCTTTGAATTTTCATGCCACCAGCCTAACGGTGAAAATTCCTTGGTGCGAGGCTCCTTTTGCTTCTGCAAGTAAAATTGAAGTTCATCTATATTCCTGCTACTACTTTGAGTGTTAGAAAAAGTTGAAAAAATATTAAAACTATCAATGCCTTCATCATCATCTTCGACTACAATAGAAGTGCTACATTGCATAGTGGGATTTGCAGCAGTTGAAGCACGAGCATTATCACATTGAGTTGCATAATAAGTATATAGATATTGTAAATGTTCATTTAGTTGGTTCATAGATTCATACAAATTTGGGCTTTCAGTGGGCCCAATCTCCATATAAGTGTATAAAGCATTCATTAATTGTTGACAATCAGACATTTTAATTGAAGGATTTAAAACTGCACCAATTAAGTAAACAGGAGGAATTGGAAACTCCACTCCTACCAGTAACTTTTCTACACGCTCTTTTAGCAACATTCAACATATTGGAAAAATTAATATATAAGCTAAAATCAAATATGCAATTAAAATATTAAATAAGAGAAAGAGTTGGAGAGAGTGCACCGAATTCGACAATAAATTGAGCACTTGATTACGCAAATCCGGTGTTACCACGAACAAACGTCAAGCAAGTATTTCAATGTTGAACACTTGAACTTCAAGAATCAAGCTTCGAATGCCGATTTCCAAATAAGAAATTACGATAAATTAAATTCGGGAAAATAAAGACAATAAAATTATGAAAGTAGAATATGAATTCTTGAAAATTGAAGAGAAGAGAGTGATTGATATTTGCTAATTTGAGAATTGAGAGAGAGATAGATAATTTTGAGTGAGGAAATGAAGAAGAGGGGAGGGTATTTATAGATTTTAAGAAGGGTTAATAATGTAATTTAAAAAAAAAAAAAAAAAACTCAAAATTGGCCAAAAATGCAAAAAGTCCCGTTGGGCAACGGTGCTGGACCGTTGCCAACGGTCAAGTGGGCCCCATGTTTTCAGAAAAAATTTTTTCTTTAAAAAAAAAAAAAATTTTACCGTTGGGGACCGGTCCGGGCCGGTCCGGGTTGACCGGTTCGCCCGGAATTTTCCTTCCCGGGCCGGTCCGGTCCGGGTCAATTGGACGGAATCGCCTAACGTCCTAACCCCTTTCCTCCCCCTAACCCAGCCCGGCCCCCCTGCTATAAATCGGTCCGGTCTGGGCCGGGTTTGACCGGGCCGGTCCGTGCCGGTCCCGGGTCAACCCGGCCCGGTTGACACCTCTAACAAAAGCTTTCCCAACACATGCACTTTTTATAATAAGTGAAAAGAATCAAATTTGCTTTTGAACTATACGAAATGGTTGAGATTTATGAAGAGAGAGAAATACTTGTCTTAATCATGTCATCGAACAAAACCATACACAATTATACATAATTAAAAGTAGTAGTAGAAATAAATTATGAACTTCACTCCTTCTCACTAGTAAGTTAAAAAATAAAGGCAAAAATAAAGTAGCAATTCCCTCCTCCCCCTACCCCACAAACCCAACCTCCAATTTCCCTCTTTTAGAATGTTCACTATTAATTCTCGCAACAATCAGTTTCAATATTTTCTCTTTGTCAAAGGTCAAAGTGCCCTCCACCATATGATGCAGACTTCACAAGAAAAATAAAAGAATGGAAAAACGTTTCAAGCTTAGAATATCTAAAGCTGTTTCAACCTTCCATTCCTCTTGCCGTACCAAAGACCCTTCCATTCTTCCTCAAAATCCTGTCCCTTCCTTCTTCCAATCATCATCCCTTAACCCTAACACGCAACTCATCACTACCGTTGATAATTTCCCAATCACCCCACCCCCTCCTTCCATATCCCATCACCATCAGCATCCTCATCGTTCCTCCTTCAAACGCCACGTGTCAATGGTTATGGTAACCGCCGGCTGCCGGTGTAGCTCGAGGAATGGAGAAGCATATACATCCGATGACAATCACACTAGGTCTTGTTAGATACTTTATTAACACTTCTCATTTTATCCTTAATAGGAGTAATATTTTTTAATAGCTGTACAAATACTGTGTCAATTATGGAGTTTAAAAGTTTTATAGTTGCACAAATAATATTATGACGTGTTAAGAACCACAAATTTAAATTTTTTAATATTAATTTCATGTCTAATTAATCATGTCACGTAAATTGAAATGAAGCCAGTGCATTTATTGTGAAGCTATTGTGTCTATAGTTTTTCAAATACTATAATACAAACAATATCTGATTAACAAAATTTTCGTGCAATAAAGTATTACAATCTGTTGTGTATATGTTTATTTATTTTTCTAGCAGGTCGTCACTTTCACAAGAATTCAAGTGGAAAAAAGAGGACAAGTGGCACACTGTTAAGATCGACGATGACACAGAACAACCTCATAGGAAAATCTCTAATTCTTCTGCCTCCGACGATTCCGACAGTGAGGTTTTAGCCTTACCACCACCCTCTCATTCCACCACAGAGAAAAACAAACGTCGAATTAAAAAGAAGAAAAATAAAACAAGATTTAGCATGAGCACGTCCTCAGCTGATGAAAGTGGGAATTTTAGTAATGAAATTTGGGATGAAGAAGAAGACGAGACTGAGACATTAGTATCATCTTGTAGAAGCTTGGAGTTTTCTTCCACTGATTCATCTCCGGATTCAAACCAACAGTTGGAGACCATATACGAAGCTACAAAGACAAGGCGTCAAAAAAGGACGAGCCGCAGCAGCAGCAGCAGCAAGAGGAGGCCGGTGAACAATTCAAAACGCAGCGGTTTGAGGGGCATGAACATTGGTAATGCTGAACAATAAAGTTTTATGAAATATTCACGCAATTAGATCACTTATTAGGTACTATAAGTAAATACCTTTAGAATCCAATAATCAATATCTGGTAAAATTAAAGCTATTTAAAGTTAAGATTTATATTGTCAATATATAATTTAAATCCACGTTGAATAATGCGATCATAGGTTAAACTATCAGATACAACCCATTTTTAGTTGCTTACCTTATTACTATATTATAAGTTTATTTTAGTGTGCATTTACACAATTGACCCTTTTTATGAAACTAGTTAAGTTTTATCTTAAATTTTCCCCATTTGGCTAAATTTGCATGAAAAAAGAAAAATTGATCACACTACTTCTAAAGGTCCAATTTACTTCACTAAACTAACGGAGACCAAATTTAAAGAGTGGCTTAAAAAATGGCCATATGATGCAAATAATATATTTTTTTTGTAGCGACGAACCAGGACCTCCTTAATTTGGTAGCATGTCTCAATATGTGATGGTCTCAGTTTTTTTAAAGAGAAGACATTTGAATTAGTTAATTATATTATGTCTCAACAGGTTCTACTACATCATCGGACAAAGAGCTCCCTCCGAGGTTGTCTGTGTTCAAGAAGCTGATACCTTGTAACGTTGACGGGAAAGTGAAGGAGAGTTTTGCGATCGTGAAGAAATCGGAGGATCCATATGAGGATTTCAAAAGGTCTATGATGGAAATGATATTCGAGAAACAAATGTTTGAGAAGAATGATTTGGAGCAACTTTTGCAGTGTTTTCTTTCACTAAATGCTAAGCATTATCATGGGATGATCGTTGAGGCTTTCTCTGAGATTTGGACGACATTATTTTCACCTAATAATAATTGATTGTTCTTGAGTAGTAATTTTTTTTTCTTGTGTCATCAATCAAAGATTCTAGGGTTTAATTACGCCTATAATGGACAACTAGTAGTAGTTGCTAAAGTTAGGGTGAAATTTTTAGGTTGAAATTCTGAGCTGTTTTCAGTTATCATTTTCTTAACTTGATATTGTTGGAAGAGGATTGCTATTAATATTTGGAGGGAGGCTTTTAGGCTAAGGGAATTTTGGAAGAGTAGAAAGATTTTGGAGAAGAGAAACTTTTATTACTCAAACTTGTTTTTGATTCTTTTGGCTTGATATGTTGTGTGTTGTGTGTTATACAAATGCCAAATGCCATCCCATATTTACAGGGGAGGCTTGCCAAGCTCTAGAGTGTCTAGAGAGTTCTACCATTTCCTAGCTATGTACATGTGCTAGAATTCTATGGAGAATTCTAGAGAGTCTAGAGAGTTCTATTACTTTCTAGCTAGGTACATGTGCTAGAATTCTATGGAGAATTCTAGAGTATTTCCAAGCTCAAATGGACTAGAGTTCTCTAGAACATTCCGGAATCTAGAGTTGCCTAGAATGTTCCGGAATTGGGCTATTTATTTTTCATAATTTCTTAAGCCCAAATAATTATAACAAAATCAAGTTTATTTTATTTTCAACACCCCCCCTTAAACTTGATTTGTCATTCCAAGCAGACTTCTTAACTTGATGAATTCCTCTTGCTTGAGTGGCTTGGTGAAGATATCCGCAACATGGTCTTTGGACTTCACGTACTCTACTTGTACATTCTTTCTTGTGATGCACTCTCTTATGTAGTGATAGCGTGTGTCAATATGCTTGCTTCGATCATGGAACACCGGATTTATCGCCAACGCCAACGTCGACTTATTATCCACGCATATTGTAGTTGGATCTTCTTGTGGCCATCCCAGCTCCTTTAGCAAACTTCGCATCCAAATTGCATGACATACACAGGAGGTAGCGGCAACGTACTCAGCTTCACATGTGGATAGAGTGACAATTGGTTGTTTCTTGGACATCCAAGTGAAGGCGGTGTCTCCCATGAAGAACACGAAGCCCGTGGTACTTTTTCTATCATCAATGTCTCCGGCCCAATCGCTATCGCTATAACCAACAAGCTTATAATTATTAGAAGTTGAATAGAACAAGCCAAAGTCCATTGTACCTTTGAGGTAGCAGAGAATTCTTCTTGGAGCCTTCAAGTGTGTAGTAGTTGGATTCTCCATGTAGTGACTTATGAGGCCGGTGGCGTAGAGAATGTCGGGTCTCGTGCAAGTCAAATATCGTAAGCTCCCAACTAAGCTCTTGAACATCGTCGTGTCCACTTTCTCAGCTTCATCATGCTTCGACAACTTGATCCCGCACTCCACCGGTGTGTTAACTGGGTTGCAATCATCCATCTTGAACTTCTTTAGGATCTCCTTCGCATAGCCCTCCTGTGAGATGAAAATTCCATCCTCAAGTTGTTTGACTTCAATGCCAAGATAGTACGCCATAAGCCCAATGTCGGTCATCTCGAACTCTTTAGCCATCGCTTGCTTGAACTCATCGATCATCCTTTGGTTATTTCCTGCAAAGATTAAATCATCCACGTACAAGCAAACGATCAAGATATCTCCATCTTTCATCTTGGCATAGAGCGCATGCTCATGTGGGCATTTGGCGAAGTCATTTTCTTGCAAGTACTTGTCGATCCTACTGTTCCACGCCCTTGGTGCTTGCTTTAGTCCATATAACGCCTTCTTCAATCTTAAGACTTTGTCTTCCTGCGTCTTCACCTCATAGCCTATAGGTTGTCAGATGTAAACTTCTTCCTCAAGGACTCCATTCAAGAACGCCGACTTTACATCCATTTGGTGTATCTTCCATTTATTTTGAGCTGCCATAGAAATGATTAGTCTTACAGTTTCTAAACGGGCTACAGGGGCAAATACCTCGTCATAGTCGACGCCGGCTCTTTGACTGTATCCTTTTGCAACAAGCCTCGCCTTGTATCTTTCGATTTCTCCCTTGCAGTTTTTCTTTGCCTTGTACACCCACTTGACGTCGATCGCCTTTTGCCCTTTTGGAAGTGAAGTCAGCTCCCAGGTGTCGTTCTTTTCGATGGACTGGATCTCCTCATCCATTGCATCTCGCCATTTCTTACTTTGTACGGCTTCTTCAAAGGTAACTGGTTCACAATCAGCAAATAGACAAAGAAGAGTTAGGTCCTCTAACCTTTCAGTGTCTTCGTAAATGTCTTCCAAACTCCTTGCGCGTTCCTCGCTCCTTTCATTCAGAAACGATGGTGGCGAGTCATCTTGAACTGTTGTTGGCGAGGTAGGTGGAGTAGTTAGCTCTCGATGGGCATCCTCTGCTGTAGATCTTTGTTCTTCTTCTTCGGTTGGAATAATGGAACTAAAGTCCTCGAGAGAACTAAAATTCCATTCTCCTTCTTCATCAAACTCCACGTCCCGACTTATCACAAGCTTGTTAGTATCTGGATTATATAATTTGTAGCCTTTGGAGTTGGAATCATACCCGATAAAGATGAACGCCTTACTTTTGTCATCGAGCTTGCTCCGTGTCTCGTCAGGTACATGTGCGTATGCTTTGCTTCCAAAGACTCTTAGATGGGAGATTCCTGGCTTCCTTCCACTCCAAGCTTCTTGTGGTGTCTTTCCCCACACGCTCCTTGTTGGTGATCGGTTGAGTAGGTAGACTGCACACGCTACTGCTTCGGCCCAGAATTCCTTTGGTAGCTTCTTGCTCTTTAGCATACTCCGCGCCATGTCTAGAATTGTCTGGTTCTTCCTTTCCGCCACTCCATTTTGTTGGGGGGACCTTGGTACCCTTAGTGGACGCCTTATTCCATGCTCCTCGCAAAAATTCTGGAACTCTCTAGAAGTGAACTCGCCTCCACGATCGGATCTCATGGCCTTTATGTGTAGTCCACTTTCTTTTTCCACTGCCGCTTTGAATTTCTTGAATACTTCAAATGCCTCCGATTTTTGCTTCAAGAAATACACCCATGTCTTTCTAGAAAAATCATCAATAAATAGAAGGAAATAGTTGCTTTTACCGAGGGAGCTTGGCTTGATCGGACCACATATGTCGGTATGTATGAGCTCCAATGGCTTTTGGGCTCTCGAGCTTGACTCCTTTGGAAAACTCTTTCGAAATTGCTTTCCGAGTAGACATCCTTCGCATAATTGATCGGGGTGTCTAATGGATGGTAGTCCTCGCACCATGTCCTTCTTGGATGGTAGCTCCAAGCCTCCAAAATTCAAGTGCCCAAATCGAAGATGCCAAAGCCAAGATACATCTTTGTAGCAAGCTTTAAGACACTTTGCAACATCATTTTGAATGTTCAACAAGAACATTCTATTTTTGGACATAGGCATCTTAGTGATTAAATTATTTTTATTATCTCTTATGGAAAGACTATGATCTTTCATGTGAATGTCATAGCCCTTCTCTAAGAGTTGCCCCAAACTCAATATATTATTTTTCATTGTTGGGCACATAGTAGACATTTGAGATAAATTGGTGATTTCCATTCTTCAAGCGGATTAGGATGTTACCTTTGCCTTTCACTGGTATTTTGGATTCATCACCAAAAGAAACATTACCACTCACCGATTCGTCGAGCTCCACAAACATGCTCCTCTTTCCACACATATGGTTGCTCGCCCCGGTGTCAAGGTACCAAGTGTTGTCTTGTCTCCCTTCTTCTCCTTTGTATGCTAGAAGTAGGGTCACGTCTTTTTGGCCCTTATCCTCCACAAGGTTGGCGGTCTCTTCGACTTTGGTTTGAGACCCTCTACATTGTGAAGCATAGTGTCCATATTTTTGACAAGAATAACATTTGATTTGAGATTTATCGTACCTTGCACCTTGGTTGTCTCTCCCACGACTTGGGTATTCTCTTCTTTCTTCATTGATGTTGAAACCTCCTCCTCCATGTCCATGGCCTCGACCTCGTCCACGACCACGACCTCTTCCATATTGACCTCGTCCATTTCCGATATTTTCTTCCTTATCTTTTATTTGCATCTTGAATAATTGCTCCACTATATCTTGTTTTTTCTTATGCTTTTCTTCATATGCTTGTAAGGATCCCATTAATTGATCAATTGACATCTCCTCCAAATTTTTAGTTTCTTCAATTGTTATGACAATATGCTCGAATTTGGAAGTTAATGACCAGAGTATCTTCTCAATAATTCTAACATCTTCCAATTTTTCACCATTTCTTTTCATTTGATTTGAAACCACCAAAACTCTTGAAAAATAGTCGGAAATGGACTCCCCTTCTTTCATATGCAAAGACTCAAATTCTCCTCTTAAAGTTTGGAGACGTACCTTCTTTACTTGCTCGGCACCTTTGCAAGACGTTTGGAGTTTCTCCCACGCTTCCTTAGCAGTGGTTGCACTTGAGATCTTCTCGAACCCATCATCATCCAATGCTTGGTAGATGAGGTAGAGAGCTTTCTTGTCTCTCTTTCTTGAATCCTTCACACCATCCTTTTGAGTTTGGGATAATGTAGATTCATCTAGGGGCTCATTGTAGCCTTTCTCTACAATATCCCAAACATCATGTGCACCTAGGAGAGCCTTCATCTTGATACTCCAATTATCATAGTTGCTCTTGTTGAGCATAGGAACTTGGAAGGATGCAACACCATTTGCCATGATATTAGAAATTTTTTGGTTCGAATCTTGTGGCTTTGATACCACTTTGTTGGAAGAGGATTGCTATTAATATTTGGAGGGAGGCTTTTAGGCTAAGGGAATTTTGGAAGAGTAGAAAGATTTTGGAGAAGAGAAACTTTTATTACTCAAACTTGTTTTTGATTCTTTTGGCTTGATATGTTGTGTGTTGAGTGTTATATAAATGCCAAATGCCATCCCATATTTATAGGGGAGGCTTGCCAAGCTCTAGAGTGTCTAGAGAGTTCTACCATTTCCTAGCTATGTACATGTGCTAGAATTCTATGGAGAATTCTAGAGAGTCTAGAGAGTTCTATTACTTTCTAGCTAGGTACATGTGCTAGAATTCTATGGAGAATTCTAGAGTATTTCCAAGCTCAAATGGACTAGAGTTCTCTAGAACATTCCGGAATCTAGAGTTGCCTAGAATGTTCCGGAATTGGGCTATTTATTTTTCATAATTTCTTAAGCCCAAATAATTATAACAAAATCAAGTTTATTTTATTTTCAACAGATATGATGCAAAGTTGGAGTTAAACTTTTGACCACTAATGCTTCTTTTGAATTCTGAAGGTAGCTTTGCGGGAAGGGGTTGATAAAACAGGGAGATGATATAAATAGAATTATTTGGTGGCACTATTTAAATTTTGACCCAATCATAAGGAAAGTCTTGGAATAATAATCTTCGGCCTAGTGATAAATTATTAGGCAAGTATTAATCACTTACTATTTTTTTTTTATCTCTAATGAAATTTAAATCCTGGTCTTCTATATTTCACTTCTGTGAATCCTTATGTTATCACTCTTTCATTTTACTATGACCATTCCTGATAGAATATAGGGTATTTCGTCAGTAAATACGAAATATTACTACATCCAGTAATACTTTTTTTGTGATAATAATTCAAATTCAATATAATAAATAATTTAACAATATATAATTTGAGTCGAGTGGACTTGCATCTCAATCTACTATAAAAATAGTACTGAATAGACTATATAACAACGCTAAGATTAGTTATGTTGAAAATATACTGAAATAATTTATTATTGGCTGTTTGTTTAGTGTATAAAAGATTTTAAAAGGGCAAGTAAAATACATACTTATTCATGTTTTAAAAACTATAGTATTACTAATAGGTTGAAAAAGCACTAGCCAACAAGAGATTAATAATACCAATACTAATAAATATATTATTTTCTCTAATATATCCTATTAAACGACCTCTTAGGTCTTTCCACTCCCCATCCCCGTAAGACAAAAATGAGGGAGCATAAGAGTTCCATATGATTGGTCAGGGGAAGTAATGATTTTGGAAGACAAACAGAAATGATTACAATAATAATCCTCTCTACCTTACGGGGTTAAACAAAGAATAGATGATAATAATGTTGCTCTTTGGTTGCACAATTTGGAATTAGTCATATGTTTATGGCTTCACAAATTTCCTTCAATAATCAACCATACGAACTCATAACAGCTATAGCTTTGTTCATCAACACTAATATACGACACAATCATCATTTTGTTTTTGGTACAGCGTTTTTCTTTTTCTTTTTTTTTTTTCATTTTGTGTTTGGGCAGTGCATTTGAAATTGAAGTTTCGCTGGTAATTAACTACGCGTTAATTCTAAATTAGTTAACGTCAGAAATATAATGTTTTATATTTATTTTGTTCTATTTGAGCGGATAATACAACTTAGTAAAAAATTGCTCTTGATCAGGTATCAGCAAAACCCTTGGCGAATCCGTGCTTTAAAATTATTAACAAATACAAGAATTTCACTGAAAAATGTAGTATTTTCTTCGTTTTATTTATATATGATGATGTTTGATAGGATACATAAATAAATAAATAAGCAAAAGAATTTTGAAAATTATTAAAATTGCTCTTAAAATTTATATCTGTCGTGACATTTTTCTTATGGTAAGAGTATGCCATTTAGGTAAAAGGAAAAAATTAAAATTAAAGAATTTTCACATAAGATTTACATGTTTTAGTTTACACGATGTTAATTCCCTTTATAATAATAGTAAGTTAAACTGATTATAGGGAGTTTGCTATTTGGATCATGGTCCATATATTTAATATTTTGCTGAATGGTCAAATTATTAATATTTAGACAAGAGGGGTTGCTCTGATGGTAAACAACCCCACTTCCAACCAAGAGGTTGTGAGTTCAAGTCTCCCTAAGAGCAAGGTGGGAAGTTCTTGGAGGTAAGGATGTCGGGGGTCTATTTGGAAACAGCCTCTCTACCCAAGAAGGGGTTAGGTCTGCGTACACACTACCTTCCCCAGACCCCACTAAGTGGGATTATACTGGGTTGTTGTTATTGTTGCACGTGGATTTCACAGTAAAAATGTAAGCTTAGTGCACCAGACTGCCTTTTTTAGTTGTTGGCATAATGAAATACTGCTATGATACATTGTGCAGCTTGGATTAAAAACTACATCGTGCAAAACTCAGATTTGGTATTATATTTTGTAGAATTGCAGAAATACAGCAGGAAATGCATACGCAAGAGATAACGAGTTGTTGAGTTGATATTAGCTATACTCTTGTCCTTATTCATTTTCTATTGTGTTGAAGATGCTATGCTAATGCTTTCTGTACAATGTCAAGAATGATGGTGTATTCTATACTTTCCGTATATCCTAACTATAGCAAAATCGGCAGAGGCAGGACTTGTAATTCTTGCATCAATTATCTACATTTACCTTGACCAGTGAAAAGCTACTGCATTTATTGGAGATTGTCATTGTAGCCACTCTTGAAACAGCATAACAAACTCTTGCTTTTCTTCTTCTTATTTTCTGCACCCTTATCCATCAAACTGCTGGTGCCAGGAGAATTAGCAATCTCTTGGCTCGCGGATTGACCTTCATCAGAGAGGTTTGGAGTTATCGTTTGTAGAGTATATGAATCAGTCTGCTTCTCCTCAGAAAGATTTGGCGCTATCGTCTGTGGGGTATATGCGTCGCCAAGGATGTTTGCAAGGATATCTGATATTTGCGCAAATTCTGGTCGATCTGCTGGATCCTCCGACCAGCAGGAGCTAATGAGAGGTACAATGTCCTTAGGAATGTTATCCGTGCTAGGCCTTAAATTCTGGAATTTTATCATGGTCATGAAAATTATATTCTACCTCAGTGAAAACAACAACAATTACGCCTCAATACAAGCAAGCATCGACATAACTCTAACATTTAAATCAATACTAAGCATGAATTCAAACTTCAGCACAACAGAAAATCAAATACAATGGTAAATTTATAATATGCTAAGGTACAGAAACATACTTTAGCTGTAGCATCCGCTGCCATTATGTCGGTTTTACCCTTGAATGGAGTGTCGTTGGTGAGTAGCTCCCATAGAACCATCGAGAAACTGTAGACATCTACTTTATGATTGTAGTATTTCTTCGCCCCATAATCAGCTGGTTCTGTATACAATAACTGGCATCGGCAAAAGGTAAGCATATAATATGATTTTAAGCAGGCCGTAAAATTTTTAGCCAATGTAAAATATACCTCAGGAGCCATCCAGCGGTATGTACCAGCTTCTGCGGTCATTTCAGTTTCTGCCACCACCCTAGCTAACCCAAAGTCAGCTAGTTTAATTCTTGTCTTGTCTTCTGTGAGGAGTAGATTACCTACAAATGAATGAGACAGATTTTGAGAATGAAAAAGTTCAATGTACTACTGGTTACTTACAACGTAAACATAAAACTTAAAGCGAAATAGAGAACTGAGAGATAAGGTGGAATACTTGGCTTCAGATCACGGTGAATGATGCCAATGGCATGTAAATACTCCATAGCCCTAGAAATTTCCAATGCAAAACTTAGAGAAAGGTTCAAATCCGGACAATGTGGTCGGATGCTCCACAGGTACTTGTCAAGTGTGTCACCTTTCATTAACTCCGTGACTAATATCAAAGCTGGTTCCGTGGAGACACCAATAAACTGTAAGGATTAACTGATATAAGCATTACCAGTAAAAAGAAGACCAATCACCACTACTCTATAATAAATTTCTGTATTGAACAGTTCTTTATATTTGATATGGTTACATACAACACATAACTGCCAATGTTAGTGTCTTTCCTTTGTGAAACATCAAAGTCATCAATGCCTTTCCTGGTTTAGACTCTTCGATTAAGTAAACACACGCAGTGACTCCAGCTAAACTAAGGTAAACACATGGAGTAATGCCACCTAAACAATGGTAGATTAAGTGAATGAAATTTAGCTTATGGCACATTTCTTGTTAACACTACAAACCTTCACAATGTTGTCGTGCTTCACTCTAGATAGCATCGTAATTTCCCTCTCAAATTTCACCTTCCTCTCAGGACTTACATTTGAGGATTTCTCTGGCTGTATTACTTTTATCGCAACAGGTTCGGATTTATATCTGGAACATGAAATATAAAATGTGCTTCAGAACAGCAATTATATGAGCTTTAGTACAAAAAACCTTTGCAAGAGTATATATAGTAACATTAAAACTGTCTAAAATCTGTGGTCAACCTATTTCCGTAACCAAAGTGCTGCATTCACCAATAGAATGAAAGGTATCTAAAGCATGCATATACGTAAGGGATATTAAAACCTATGTTGCTCGGACTCTCCAAAGATGTCTACGGATGGTTGTCGGATCCTCTAAAAGTAGTGTATTGTTGGAGGATCCGACGTGGGTAGCACAACATTTTGGAGAGTCTGCGCAACATAGATTAAAACAAATATCGAAAAGGGAGGTAAGTGAAATAGTGCATTCTCGGATATTCATAAATTAGTAGAACTATCTGCATAGCTTCATGTAGGTCAACCTGCTAATACTGAAATCCCATCACATTAGCAATTAGCAATATATTATCTGCAAAATTCTGCTAACAAGTACCATGTTTTCCAGGTTTTCTATCCAAAGTTGAATCTCTTTTAACAATACATTGACCTAGTTTTTTTTAATCTGGACTACCAAAAGAGAAATAAATATAAATTAAAAATATTATCCAACCCCCCTCCCCTCCCCCTCCCCCCCCCCCTCTGGGTTATAGTCCTCTTTTATAACAACCAGACTTGGTAGATCTCTTCCACAAACATTTAATCTAGACACCACATTAGCTTAAAACATTACCTCCATTTCTTAATCAACTCCAATAAAAAAAATTAAGATTTTCAACTCCATTTTCAATTAAATGTAGTCAGATAAAACGGATCGGAGGAAGTATTAAAAAAATTCATTAAAGCTAATATCAGTTTCAATTTAAGGAACATTCAATATCTCCCCTTTCACTGTTTAGATGAAATTTTGATTGTATAGGACTAAGAAGACGCTTCAGTATTAAATTCTTCGTTCAAGTCAAACTGCTTATTACCACATTGAAACTTTATTTTACAGAATCATCAATTAACTTTTTTCTAATCTCAAACTAATTGGAAACGGCTATCTGAATCCTCTTGCACATACATTATCTGAGCCGTAGCTTCATTTTCTTGTTCTAGTAATCTTGAATTAATCCAGATATTGTTAATATAGTCTGCACTCAATGGTAGAGAAAATTTTTCCCAGTATCATAAATTCATAATTGTCATGTACTCATACAAGCACCAGACATTCTTTCAGTTTGTCCAATTTCTAAGTTTTTTTTTAAGATTATCACATAAATTAATCAAGAAATAAGCATAATGCTGACAATTACTCTTACATACAAAATTTTGAAGCTAATTGAAAAACCCAAAACTTTTACCACACTTAATAACAGACAGCAAACGAATTACATATTAAAAGATAGTTTAACCCGGAAGGAAAACATAACAATAATGATAAAGTCCATTATAAGAACAAAAAATTATATTAAACCCAATTCAAGAAATTAATTCAAGATTACTAGAACAAGAAAATGGAGCTACAGAGAGAAGTAGAAATCAGTAAAATAACTCACAATCCTTGGTAAACCACAGAATAACGAGCTTCACTGATAATAGGTCCAATTGAAAGCTGCTGTAAATCGATCAATAGGTTATTGTCAATACTGATAGTAACATTTTGGTAATCAAGATTGTCACTTTTTGGAACGTCGGTAGTTTCCTCTGAGAGAGAACGTTCAAGATTTGGAGTATCCTTCTCGTTAGCCATGGATATTAAACAAACTGTTGCACTAACAGAGAGAGAAGGAGAGAGAGAGTTTTGGGTGTGGGAATGGCGTTGTATTTGAATTAGAGATACATACAGAGTGAGAAATAAGAGGGAAGAGCGGTTTTAATCAGCTCCCTTACTTATTGGTGGAAGAAAGGTTGCTCGCATTCTGCGTGGTCGCCACGTGTACAATTAAGACAGGTTTTTTTTTTCCAGTTAAAGCTTGGTATTCATATATAGCAAAAAAAGATGTACAAGTATTCCTACTAATAGCCGAGTGTACAGTCAGCTATTGATGCTATTTACATTTCAATTTCTACGAAACTACCAAAAGAAACTCAAACTCATATGTATTTGAGTTCTACAAGTAACGACACAAAAATATTTATGGAAAGTAGTTGAGTTGTCGTAGGCCAATCTGCCAGCTTCTGCTATGTCTCCCACGAATGTGAATGTGTAATGCAATCTCTCTAGTGGTTCTATCTTAATTATAAACCGAGTTCTGAAATCGTAGTTGGTTCCTAGCCTGCCATATTAAAGCTACTACATGTACAAAGGCAGCAGCAGTGATGGCATTCCTCCATGCACGACTACGAACTTTACTGCATATCCATTGCATTTCACTGTCCCAGTCAAGGATTTGTCTCGAATAGCACAACCAGCATCTAATTCTGGACCAGAGACTCTGAGTAACAGAACATTCAAAATAGAGATGCTGGAAAGTTTCCCCCTGTTGTTTGCAAAACACACACAGTGAAGGGATTTGAATACCATAGTTTGCTAGTCTATCCACAGTAGGTAACCTTCTTTGGGCAGCCAGCCAAGCAATGAATTTGTGTCGAGGCAGGACATTTTGAACCAGAAGTAAATTCCTCCAGTCGACTCTATCAAACCTAGGGAGCATGCTGATATACAGTTTCTGGATTTGAAGTTTGTCAAGGCAGCAGACAGTCTTGAATCTGTCATCAAGGGTGCCTTGTAGCTGCTGGTTGGCCATAAGATCATCTCTACATTGTATGATCTTCCTGATGACCCATGCTGCTTGCCTGGGTACATTGACTGTGCCAATATCAATTTTTTTGATGTAGTAGCAGTGAACCCAGCGGACCCATAGGCAATCCTTCTTCCTAGCAAGGTCCCAAAGTAATTTTGTAATTGCTGCTTTGTTCCAGATGGTTATATTCAGTATATTTAGGCCTCCAGCAGTTAAGGGTCTGCATACTCGATCCCAAAGCCACTAGGGCTCTCTTGGATACACTAGCTGTGTCAATGGCTTTTAATACTTTCTTCGGCAAGAGGAAGACTTGGGACCAATAGGCTTGTATGCCAAAGATGACAGCCTTAATTAACTGACATCTTCCAGCATAGGAGAGTAGCTTTGCAGACCAGCAGGTGATCCTGCCTATGATTCTCTCAATGAGAGGCAGGTACTGATGTATAGAGAGTTTCTTAGAATCCAGGGGAATGCCCAGGTATCTAACGGGAAGTTTGCCTTCACTGAAGCCCAAGAGTTCTCTCAATTCTGTTTTAACCTCTTGTGGTAACCCTGCAAGGTAGATGGCACGCTTGCTTGCATTTGCTTCCAGACCAGAAGCCTTAGAAAACATAAGGAAAGTTTGGTGTAGGATCTGGATGGAGATGGTGTCTGCACGACAGAACATAAGTAGATCATCCGCAAAGCAAATATGTGTACAGTTTAGCTGCCTGCACTTTGGATGAAAATTGAAATTTCCATTTCTGTGGAGTTGTCCCATGCTTCTGTTCAAATACTCCATAGCTAGCACAAATAGGTATGGAGACATTGAATCACCTTGTTTTATCCCTCTCTTGGCATTGAATGGTTTAGTGAGGCCTCCATTCATTACTAAGGAAAAGGATACAGTAGTGGTACAGGCCATAATCCAGTCAATGAATTTGGCTGGGAATCCATAAGCTATCAGAATCTGCTGCAAGAAGGGCCATTCCAGTATGTCATAAGCTTTCCTCAACTCAACTTTCAGTACACATCGAGGAGAGACACCCTTTCTAGAGTAACCTTTGAAATCTCATGACTGAGGAGAATATTATCAGCAATGCTCCTTCCTTCAATGAATGCAGACTGGGCTAGGCCAACTAGTTCAGTGATAACACCTTTTAATCTTCTGGTAATGTTCTTTAATATAAGCTTGTACAAGGTAGTGCATCAGGCAATGGGTCTGTAGTCCTTGACTGTTGCAGGAGAGCTGACCTTGGGTACCAATGCAATGGCTGTAGTATTGATCATATGTGGCATAGAGCTGGAAGTGAAAAAATCCCTTGTAGCAGCTAAGACATCATGCTTGATTATCTCCCATTTCTTGGTAAAGAACTCCACAGGATAACCATCTACTCCAGGAGCTTTGTTCTTTGGCATATCATGAAGTGCATCAGAAACCTCCTCCATAGTGATATCCCTAATTAACATCCTTTGTTGAGCTAGGGACAAGCATTTACCTATTTTGATGGTAGTAATATCCACACATGGCAATTCCTGAGCACATACTCCCATCAGCCCTTTGAAAACTGTCAGGAACTCCTGCTCCACATCTGTTGGATCAGTGAGTTTTACTCCTGTGTCAGTGTAGACTGAGTTGATAGTATTCTGGCATTGTCTGATCTTCCATAGCATGGAAATATCTAGTATTTGCATCTCCACAGTCAATCCAAATGGCCTTTGACTTTTGCCTCATCACTTGTTCTTCCACACTGCTCCATTTTTCTAATTCTACCAATGCTGACCTTTCCTCATGGAGTAAGTCCTCTGAAAGTGGTGTATTCTGCAGTTGAGTCTGAATAATATCAAGAGATTTCTCTGGCCTGGATAAGTTTCTGGCTGTAGGAGGCCATATGATTGTTAACATCCTTTAACTGCTGCTTCAAGAGCTTCAGTTTAGACCAAACCTGTTGCATAGCATTGCCCCTGCACTCCTGGTTCCATACATGCTTGACTATGTCCTCAAACTGTGGAAGGTCCATGATGCCAATGTAAAGCCTGAAGGGCTTAGGGTGCAGAAGCTTCTGGCCACCTAACTTGATAAGAATTGGTGTATGGTCTGATACTGAAGGGTTTAAAAATTCAGCTGCAATATGCCCATACTGTTGTACCCACTGGAAATTTCCCAGTGCCCAGTCTATCTTGCTGTAAGACAGTTTTATATTCTCAACAGCTCAATTATAGGTAAAAACCTACCCACACAGATTCAATTTAGTTAAGTTAATCATAAAATAAAAATAAAAGTTTAATAGGAGTCCTATTTTTAAATAGTAAATTTTTTAAAGATGGAGTATCTCTAATAAGGCACCGTGACAAATTTTAAGGTTGCCGTCACATTTCTATCGTTTATTTCGCTAGGTTTTTCTTCTAACATTGGTTTTAGAGTCCGCTTGAATATGTTAATTTTAAGTCATTTTTAAGTCAAAATAACTTTTAAGTAAATTAGAAATTTTAGCTTTTGTTATGAAATAGAAGATTCTTACACTTCTATTTAAGGTGAATGTCTTTAATGTATTTAATTAAAGAGATTTTAGAGTCCTATTATTGGTAGCAAGATCTTCCTCCTCCCTATAAATAGAGGTGCTCTCTACCATTGTAATTCACCCCTCTCAACACAATAAGAAGAACTCTCTCTACTCTTCTCTCTATTGCTATTGTTCTTGCTATATTGTTCTTGTCTTTTGCTTTAGTTTATAACACGTTATCAGCACGAGACTCTACCGTCTCAAGTATCATTCTCGAAAATCCAAGGTATTTTCCCTCTTCCTAATTTAATTTTTGAGTATGTCTGACATTATGAAAAGAAAGTTCGTTGTCCTTGAAATTTCGGGCAAGAACTATATGAAATGGGTGTTGGATGCTGAAATCCACCTAGATGCTATGGGTCTCGGAGACACCCTCAAAGATAAAGAAAAAGCATCCACCCAAGATTGTGCGAAGGCCTTGATTTTCTTGCGCCACCACCTTGACGAAGGTTTGAAGATTGAATATCTCACCATCAAGGATCCACTCGTTTTGTGGAACAGCTTAAAGGAGAGATATGACAACCTGAAGTTGGTCACTCTGCCACAAGCACGATATGATTGGGCCCATCTGAGGCTACAGGACTTTAAGTCCGTTTCTGAATATAATTCTGCTATGTTCAGAATTACTTCTAAACTGAAGCTATGTGGAGATAACATCTCCGATTACGATATGCTTGAGAAAACGTTTACAACGTTTCATGCCTCCAATATGGTACTGCAGCAACAGTACCGAGAGAAAGGCTTTACGAAGTACTCTGAACTGATTTCTCTCTTACTAGTGGCTGAGCGAAATAATGATCTGCTCATGAGAAATCACGAAAATAGACCAACTGGGTCTACACCACTGCCTGAAGCAGATATGGTGCACTCGCATTATGCCAAACATAAAAGGGACCATGATCACGGTCATAAACGGGGTCAAAGCCAAGGACGTGGACAAGGAAGAAATTCCAAAGAAGTCCGTCACCCCCCAAAGAGAGATAACCACCGAAAGCAGAAACGGGGTCCAGAAGATCCTAAGGCAAATAGTTCAGAAACTATATGTTATCGTTGCGGTGGAAATGGGCACTGGTCTCGGACTTGCCGTATACCAAGACACTTGGTTGACCTTTATCAAGCATCTCGAAAGAGAAAAGGCCCTGAAACAAATTTTGTCTATGACGACAATGAGGATATCACCCACCTGGATGTGGCAGACTTCTTTGAGCAACCCGAGGGAAAGATAGACCACCTAATCGGTGATGGAACCATGATGAAAGAAGATGGAGCTGTTTGATTCTACTTGTATTAGTCAATGAATAAATTAATAGTCATTAGCATTAGCTCGTATTAGTTAATTCATGATATGATGTTAGTATTAGCCCTTTAGAATGTTTCAATATGCTCAAATATTTTTATTGTACAGTAGAGGTAATCGACTAACCTAAAAACTAGTCGATCGTCTAATATTTAGCAATAAAACGAACTTTTTTCCGCCAGGCCAGATATTCGAATATCAGAGTCTGATATTCGAATATCTGGGCCAGATATTTGTATATCAGAATTCCTATATTCGAATATCTGGCAAGATATTAGAATATGTGCTTAAATATTCGAATATCTAATATTTTTCGCATTAAAGTATTATTTTTTCCGCAAGGCATTATATTCGAATATTAGAATACAATATTCGAATATCCTAAATAACTGCTTCCCAAAACGCTGTTTAAACGCGAAACAAAAGAATTGAAGTTGTTTATACTTATATTTATGTATTTTTTTTTGTATGTCAAACTATGGGAAAGCAAAATGGATATCTCACAAAGCGAACTTGGATCAACATCCAACTGTAAAAGTATTTGCCTAGTTGATTCATGTACTACACATACAATACTCAAAGAAAGGAAGTATTTCTCTCAACTGAATATGTGTAAGGCAAACATTACTACAATCTCTGGAAGTAGTAAATTGATTGAAGGCTCCGGAAGAGCTATTGTAACTCTGCCCAAGGGCACGATGTTAATCATAGAGAATGCAATGTTCTCCTCCAAGTCTATGAGAAACTTGTTGAGCTTTAAAGATGTACGCCGGAATGGCTACAATATTGAGACAATGGATGAAGATAATCTTGAATATCTCGTCCTCACTTCAAAGAATGTCTCCGGCCAAAAGAGGGTTATTGAGAAATTCCCGTCTTTATCTTGTGGCCTGTATTGGACAAGAATTAGTGCAATTGAGGCACATTCAACAGTAAATCTAAAGAATACTGAGTCCAATACATTTGTACTTTGGCATGATCGACTGGGTCACCCAGGATCAACCATGATGAGACGGATTATAGAAAGCTCATATGGGCATCCGTTAAAGAATTTCAAAATTCTCTCAAGTAATGAATATCCTTGCACTTCGTGTTATCAAGGCAAGCTGATTATCAGACCATCCCCAACAAAGGTTGGGACTGAGTCACCCCAGTTTCTGGAACGTATACAAGGGGACATTTGTGGACCTATTCACCCACCTAGTGGGTCGTTTAGGTATTTCATGGTCTTGATAGACGCATCCTGTAGATGGTCTCATGTGTGCCTGTTGTCATCTCGCAACCTGGCGTTTGCGAAGTTAATGGCACAAATAATTCGGCTACGAGCACACTTTCCAGATAATCCAATCAAGTCCATTAGACTGGATAATGCTGCTGAGTTTACATCCCAAGCATTTAATGATTATTGCTTTTCAATCGGGATAAAAGTTGAACATTCTGTAGCCCATGTTCACACTCAGAACGGTCTTGCAGAATCGTTAATTAAGCGCTTGCAGTTGATTGCAAGGCCATTACTGATGAGAACGAGGCTGCCCACTTCAGTGTGGGGTCATGCCATATTGCATGCAGCAATGCTAATTCGTCTCAGGCCGACGAATTACCACAAGTATTCTCCGTTGCAATTGGTTTTGGGTCATGAACCCGATATATCCCATTTAAGGATATTTGGATGTGCCGTATATGTGCCTGTAGCACCGCCATCCCGCACCAAAATGGGTGCGCAAAGAAGGTTAGGAATATATGTTGGGTTTGATTCGCCCTCCATCATTCGCTACCTTGAAACATTGACAGGCGACCTGTTTACTGCACGATTTGCAGACTGTCGATTTGATGAAACACTTTTCCCAAAATTAGGGGGAGAAGTTGGTGAAACCAAACAGGAAATTTTGTGGAAAAATGAATCATTATCTCATCTTGATCCACATACCTCTACTTGTGAGAAAGAGGTACAAAAGATTATCCATTTGCAAAGAATAGCAAATCAAATGCCTGACGCATTTACGGACTTGAAGAGGATAACGAAATCACACATTCCTGCGGAAAATGTTCCGATCCGTATTGAAGTCCCTATTGGACAATTATCTAGTGTCATATCCAATGAGTCAAATGCACGCCAGAAGCGTGGCAGACCATTAGGTTCCAAAGACCGAAATCCTAGAAAGAGGAAAAAGAACTATCTAAATGACACTATGAAAGAATCACATGAGGACGCTCATGATTTGATTAATTCCGAGATTCACGAAGAATCTATTGAGCCTGAGACTCTTGAAAATACGGAATGCAAGAATGTGAGGATCTCGAACCTCAGTCTGTGGTAGTACAAAATTAATTGAGAGCTCTCGAAGAGCCAATTATTACTATGTTGGAGAAACACAATTGAGTATTGTGCTGTAGTAAGTCTCAAAGAAACTTATTCAGTTTCCAAAGTACACGCGAAAGCGATTGATTATATTGAGACTATAATAAAGGAAGGCTTTGATTCTCCTATTACTACAACTTGTAGCGGGGTAATTTGTATATGAAAAGCTACCCGCTTTGTTCTCCAGTTTGTACTACACAAACGAAAGAATGCCACAATAAAGTGGATATCTATTGGTATAAAACCCATGTCATAATAAACCCGAAGTTTATTGATAAGTGCACATGTCATGGTGTAAATTTGAAGTTTACCAATATTGATAAATTATTCAGTTGACATTCGTGTTAGCCATCTCATTTGAAGTATGATGTGCAAATTCACATAGGTGAATATCAAAGAACTAGAAGTTCTTGTTCTCAGTAATGAACTGACCAACTAAAGAGTTCGGGTTGAAGCCCCTTGATTCTGGAAATATCAAAGGTGAATATGGGCCCATTCACCTGCCATGTATACCACATATGATGCATCTATGATATGGTTACATGCGCCATTGTTATTAACCCGCAGCCTGGCAGTGCTTGCGAGGTAAATCGCTCAGTAATCTAACTTCGAGCATAGTTTCCAGATTCTCTACTCAAGACAGTTCACCTTGATAAGTTGGTTTATATTAAAGTTGGTTTAGCAAGATAATTATTGAGTGCTTCCACTTAATAGCTAAACTGTTTCTTATGAGAACTAAGTTATATATATATATCAGTTTGATATAAGTTGTATACAAGAGTATATTCTCCCCTCAAAAGTGGTTCAGGGTCAGGAACCAAATAATTTCATCTTATATTAAGGTGCTGTGTATATTGACATAATGCACAAAGATGATTTTCCAAAGTTGAGGAAACATGTTAGTTTTACTAACATGAGGGGGAGACATGATAAACACTTGAGAAAGTGTTACATGGGATGAATTTCCATTTGTATATGTATATCCCCGAATATCATGATATGAACCTGTAGTTCATAAAAAGGGAAATGCAATTGTAACATATTGCAAAGCATGCTATACGCATTTGCTCACTCAAAGAAAGTAACTAAATGGAAGAGATATAATTCAAGAAGAATTGATTCCATATGAAAGACATGTAGCTTTGAACCTATAGTTCATATGCTTGAAAGTATAAAGTCAAAGGTATGTATAATCAGTTTTCGATATCTTATTTGTTTAGCATGACATGAAACTTTGATATGCAGCTAAAGACTATTATGTGACTTACATGACTTAACTTGAAAGATTTAAGTTGCTTGAAGCATATGCAATTCTTGGTCCTGAAGTACCACATCCTAAGTACAATTTGTGTACATATGTATCTTGCTATAACTATAAGCATGATGGCATTGAGAATGCATCTATGGAGATATTGAAGAGCTATTCCACGACATTATATGAAGATGTTCATATCTATCAAGAATGATGATTTCAAGGTGCGGAATATTTATTTAAGTCAATATGGTTGATTTATTTATCAAATCTCTATCAAAGATCGTTTTGAAGATGATGCACAAGATTGGAATGCAAATGCTCAAGGATATAAATTGATGTACTCATTAGGGGGAGTCAATGCGCGTTGCACTCTTTTTCCCTTACAAGGTTTTGTCCCACTGGGTTTTCCTTGCAAGGTTTTTAACGAGGCAACCAATAGGCGCATATTCAAACATGTGTACTCTTTTTCCTTTCTTTAATTTTTCCCAATGGGTTTTTGTTTTAAGGTTTTATGAGGCACATCATTGAATAGACATTCAAGGGGGAGTGTTATGAAATAGAAGATTCTTACACTTCTATTTAAGGTGAATGTCTTTAATGTATTTAATTAGAGAGATTTTAGAGTCCTATTATTGGTAGCAAGATCTTCCTCCCCCTATAAATAGAGGTGCTCTCTACCATTGTAATTCACCCCTCTCAACACAATAAGAAGAACTCTCTCTACTCTTCTCTCTATTGCTATTGTTCTTGCTATATTGTTCTTGTCTTTTGCTTTAGTTTATAACAGCTTTTGAATTGTTTTTATCATTTTAGTTTAAAAATAACTGCCTAAAATATTTTTTTTACTATCGAAACATAACAAAATAATTTAAAAGTTATTTTGACTTAAAAATACTTAAAATAAACCAATCCAAACGAACACTTGCGCTTCATCGTTGATTTAACAAGAAGCTGAAGTTTACTTTTTCAATAATACAATTGCAAAATTAATGTATTGTATTATGCCAAAAACTCAATTGTGAATATACTGCGGGAGACAAATTTTGCAAGTAAGCATAGGTTACATATTTCTTTGGAGTAAGCAAAACTATATTACAAATATAACTTCAATAAATGTGGAGTTATCTTTATGTTTTCATTGAATATATGAAAGTATCCAGAAAGAAATATAGTCTTCCTCCACTTTCTTTTTTTCCTTATCAATAAATCTGTTTACATCGAAAAATTTAAACCTTATGTCACAGAATGATCCCAGCTTGCAACATATAAAAGAGGCATCACAACAGACCTAGAGTGCAACACAGTAGATTCCAAGTAAATGATCACACTAGTCATTTTGTCTCTAACCTATACCTATTATCATGACAGATTCAAGGTGAAGCTAAACACCAAGAGAACACAAATTCTACTCATGTAACTAGAATGAAACTTCTACTATGATATCCCATCAGTCCCAAGTTAATTACTAGAACACAAATTCCACCAGCTACACCAGAAATTAATTAGAGAGACAATGAACTAGAGCTATAAAATACCATACAATAAAGAAATAAAACTGAAGTCATAAAACGAAATTGAAAACATGTTTTGAAATCTAGTTTTCCAATTCTTTCTTCAACTCAAGCTTCACATGAGTAGAACCAGAGGTTATGTACCTGATTACAGCAAACAGAACAGGTGAAATGAGCTGAAAAGTGAGACAACAAGGATAGAAGCAGCAATAAAATAGTAACAGCAGCATAACAGCCTACAACCCAACAATGGAACAGTAGAAAACCACAACAAAACTCCAAAGCAGATTCTAAAATATCCAGAATTCAATCCATTTTAAACCAGAATGTGAAACTGTGAATTTTCAGTGATTTGAACTAAACTGTGAGGACCAGAAGAACCAAAATCCAAGCAGAACTTTTAGTAGTTCTCCAGAAAATTCAAGGAATTCAAGGCTATTTCAGAATTTCTTGGAGAATCGTAGCAGTTTAAGTTTTTGGGTAATATTTCTCTTAAAATCTGACTTGAATGTCAAGTTATAATGCTTTTATAGGCAAGGCATTAGGGCAGCTTCAAAGAAATCAAATTTGCACTTTGCACCTTTCGATATTTTCATTTTAGCTTAGAAAACCTTAGTTTAATAATTGACTTCCCACATTAGTCGCAACACCCAGCTTCCTAGAAGATTCCTTAGGCTGTTACAAAGATTCCTCTACCTAGAGTTCCTAAACTAGCCCTTTGAACCCCTGTTATTACCCCTTGAACCAGTAAGAACCCGGGTCAAATTGACCCAATGACTAAACAAGAGTTGGGCTCCAACAAAACAATTAGAATCACTTCCCATCTAGGCTTTTTGATTTATCATGGAAAGCCTAAAAACTCTTGAGTATTCCACTTGTAGAGCCTTAAAGACTTGAATAGTTCGGGCTCCAATCGAAAACAAAACTCTAACCCGGACTTAACACCAGGACACAACTAACAATTAACACAACCTAAAACTCAAAATCAAGTACAAACAATGTGAAAAAACAAAAAACAAAAAATGAAAATAAAAATCAAAAAAATAAAATAAAGGGTAGGGGTAGATGATAAGAGAACAAATAAGAAATTAAAGATCGAATGGTAAAATAAAATAAATACCTAAGAATCTCGGACCAACTCTTGAAATCAAACCCAAGCCTTAAGTTTTTGCCAAATGAACCTTAATCATGTGTTTTCAAATGAAAACACACGAATAAGGTTAACTTTGACCTCAAATCTTCAACAAAAACTCGCAAATTCGAGTATTGGAAATTTAGGGTTCATGCTCTGATTTGAAATTCGAGGAGTTTGAGGAATACTCAGGGGAAAAGAGTTGTGGATTTGGTACGAGGGGGTCGTGGGGGTTTCAGGGTGTTAATGTTAGGTCGTTTTGTGGTGGCGCCGCCACCAGAGGGAAAGGGATTTTAGGGCGGGGTTAGGGTTGGCGTTTGAGTTCTGAGGGTGGAGAGATGAGAGACGACTAAGGGGGTGTAGTATTAGGCATTTGACATATAAATATTAAACAAACCCCATTCCGGACCATTAGATCAAGAGAGATCAACGGTCCTGGTTTAATCTGTTAAAACATGGTCGTTTGGTGGTGTCTGGACGGGGCAGGCTGGATAGGTACGTGATTGGGCTGGGGTTTAAGCGGGTATTTGGAATGGGTAAGGGGTAAAATGCTTTGGTCTGGGGAATATTAAAGGACTTAGCCCAAAAATCTAATTTGTTCAACTCTTTTTTTGTCTTTTCAATTTGTATTTTCCAGAAATTCTTGTTTCTTTTTTTTTTCAATTATTAAAATCTAACCTAAATGAATTCCTAAATCAAAATTAACCTATCAAAAATACTAATTATATCAAAATAATAATTAACACAACCAATAAAAATCCAAATTTATAGAATACTACCGAAAATTCCAAAACTAAAATTAAAAGTGCAAAAATAAACTACTTTTATGATTTTTTCCATTTTGATAAAAGAACTAGTTTTATAATTAGTCGAACAAATATAAAATTAAATCCTAAATGTACATGCAACCTATTTTTATATTTTTCATAAATTAGATAAAATAGACGTGCATAGACAAATGCAAACAGTCGACCAAAATGCCACAAAAATTACAAAATTATAATTAATGTGAGAAAATTATTTTCGTTGAATTCATATAGGGCAAAAATTATGTACTCACAACTGCCCCTCTTTGCTCGGAAACACGAAGAGTTTTCGTGCAAAGATAAAGTGAGCGGATAAGAGCGATTTTTGCCCGTTTGGATGCTCCGAGGGAAGCATTTTTTGAAAGATTTAATGGCACCTTGCTTTCGAGGTTTCCTACATATCCTTGGCTATAAAGGAATCAGGTCAGTGTAGTTCGAGAAATTTCGGTAGCTAGGACTACCATAAAGCTGTGGTTTCACTATTGTTGCTGCTGCTACTGCTTACTGAACTTCTTATTACACCGTGACAGAATAAAAGAAGCTAGACTAAACTATGATCTATGAATTACAAGAATCATATCTATATCATCAAACTTGATCTTGTGGTTCCTGTTTCCTTGTTGACTTGTATTCTCCAGGTGAAGTTCCTTTGTTTCCGACTTGAATTATAATATGAGATGCTTTCCCGTTTCTTTAGGTGAGCGCCTGATTGTTGAATCCTTGAAACTTGAACTATTTCTTTTCGTTCTTCAGGTGGGTTCCTGATTGTTGAATTCTTTTAAACCTTGTTGCTTCCCTGCGTTCTTCAGGTGGGCTCCTGATTACCAAAACTTGCACTGCTTCTCCCTTTGTTCTTCAGGTGAGCTCCTGATTACCAAGACTTGAATTCTTTTCCCTTCATTCTTTAGGCGGGCTCTTGATTACTCATACTTGAACTGTACTCCCTTTCTTTCTAGGTGGGTGCCTGATTTCCAAAACTTTAATTGTATTCCTTTGCTCTTCAGGTGGGCGCCTCACTGCCAAAACTTCAATTGTATTTCCTTGCTTTCCAAGTGGGCACCTGATTGCCAAAATCTTAACTGTATTCGCGTGCTCTCCAGGTGGGCACCTGATTGCCAAAACTTGAACTGTATTCACTTGCTCTTCAAGTGGGCGCCTGATTACCAAAACTTTAACCGTATTCCCTTGCTCTCCAGGTGGGCACCTGATTGCCAAGATTTTAATTGTATTCCCCTGCTCTCCAGGTGGACGCCTGATTGCCAAAACTTGAACTGTATTCTCTTTCTCTCCAGGTGGGTCCCTGATTGCCAAAACTATAACCGTATTCCCTTGCTCTCTAGGTGGGCGCCTAATTGCCAAGATTTTAACTATATTCTCTTGCTCTCCAGGTAGGCGCCTTATTGCCAAAACTTGAACTGTATTCGCTTGCTCTCCAAATGGGTGCCTGATTGTCAAGATTTAACTATATTACCTTGCTCTCCAGGTGGGTTCCTAGTTGTTGAACATTTGCACTACTTTTCCTTTAAATTTGAACTTTTTTCCTTTGTTCTCCAGGCTGGCTCCTGATTGCTGAACTTGAACTACTTCCTCTTGAGACTGCTTTTCCTTTGAATTGTCTTCCCTTTGTTCTCCAGGTGGGTGCATGATTTCCAACAGTTTAACCATATTCCCTTTTGTTCTCTGGGTGGTTGCCTGATTGCTTGAACATGAACTACTTTCTATTCTTGAAACTCGCATTGTCCTCCCCGGTTCTTTAGGTGGGCACCTGATTTCAACAAAAATAGACAAAATAAAAGAAAATTTTCTTCCCCAATTTGATATTTTGAACATCTATGAGTATTATCCATTCTTGTTATCAAAATAAGTTTTAAGCTAAATTCCCTTATCCTGAAAATTTCAAACATAGCCTCATCTCAAAAATGAAAAACTTTAAATGCTAAATCATACTTCCCAAAAGTAAAACTTACACTAAATCTTATTATCTAATTGAGGTCTCAAAGCTAGGTCCCATTATTCAGGAAGGTCCTGAAAATTTTAAATTAAGTCCTCTTATTCAGGAGGGTCCTGAAAATCCCTAGTTAAATGACAATTTTTAATTATATCTTCTAAAGATATGACTTCCGCTGAATCTTGTTATCTAAGAAAGCCTTAACATCCCATTATCCAGGAGGGGCCTGAAAATCAAAATCAAGTCTTATCTTAAGAGTGACAACTTTTATGGATGAATTATACTTCCCTACAGTAGAACTTACACTAAATCTTGTTATCTAATGGAAGTCTTCAAGCTAGGTCCCATTATTCAAGAGGGTCCTGAAAATTTAAAAATAAATCCCACCTTAAGAGTGACAACTTCAAAGCTAAATCTTATTTCCTAAAGGTAAAACTTACGCTAAATCTTATTTTCTATGAAGGTTTTAGAACTAAATCCCATTATCCATGAGGGTCCTGAATACCTAAAACTAAATCTCATTATCTAAGAGGGTCTTGAAAATTTTGAATTGAATCCCATCCTAAGAATGAAAACTTTGAAGCCACTTATATTTCATTGGGGTAAACCTTATGCTAGATCTTGTTACTCATGGATGTTGAATTTTAAACTAGGTCCCATTTTCCAGGAGGGTCCTAAGAGTATACGGTCAAACATGTATGGTGCTTGCTTTTGCTTGCGAAGTGTTTCTCGAAAACAACTAAAATTTTATGCCCCAGTTTCAATCAAAGAAAAATCTTGTCAATTTCAAATGTGGTGGTTAGTTTGTGGCATTCTTGCTGAGGGTGCCCCCCTTCCTTGCTCTGCTTTGACTGGCTTTCCAAACTGGCCAAGAACCGCTTGACTTTATGACTGACTTTTACCCACATGACCTGAGTGTTGTATACTTAACTATTGTGTTACATCACTGAACCATCTATCTGAACGTCTACATCTCCCATGAATTAACAAAATCATTCTATTGATGGAACTTTCGCTGACCCTTTATATCCCATTTTACATCGTGCTAACTCTGGCATGCTTAGGCCGCACTGTGCTTTGTGCAACTTTGGGAATTGGTAGTGATCTTTTGAATCCTTTCTTATTTTCTTAAAAAACAACTGACATTGAACACATATTGTAAAGACAACCCCAAAAGAAATGAAATGCAACGACTTTGAGAATTAGAAATAAGGAAGAAAATTCCGAAACCGGATGACTGTTTGAAGGGGAAAGGAAGAGAGGCTTATCTGAGTAGAGCAGCTGGTACCAATGATTATGACATGCACTTCAGATTAATCGGCCCAGTCTATCAAACCAATCAACTTTTGGTTTTCGTACTTTATTCATGGGATCTTCAAAAACCCAATTTCTTCACCAAACAATTGACTCTATTCGTCTTGTGGTTCCCTGAAAGGTTTTCACCAACAAACCCCTCTCATTTATTCATATCCCAATTCATTGTCGTCTTACTGTTCCCGTGATGGTTTTTACTAATAAAACTATCTCATTTTTTATTCTCTCAGCTTTCGTCGCCTTACGGACCCCGTGAGGGTTTTCACCAATAAGACTCTCTCATGTTTTATTTTCCTTGTTCGGACCGGAGTGTTGCCCCGGATATGAATCATCTCTACTTGCTCGACTTGGAATCTCTCAAAGACCGATTCTTTGGACCGTAATGTGGGCTCTTCGATAGGGTTAAAAATATAGGGTATCAAAAGGCTCAAAAAAATTTAGATGGGTTCAAGCTTATAACTTTCGGAATCAGATTTCTTACAACAACCAAAACTTCTGCCCCAATTTCATTTGCTGGGGGGAATTTTGAATTTTTATTTCGATAGGACCGAACTATGAGGCTGCCTACGTATCCTTAAAAGGAAGAGGTAGAACGTAATTCATGTCATTGAAATTGCTTTGTCGTTGTGAGTCTCTCTTTTTTCTTTCTTTTCTTTCATTTCTTTTCATCTACTTTTCTATTTTGTTTTCCTTTTTTTCCTCTTTTTCTTTTTTTCCTCTTTTTTTTTTCTCTTTTTCTATTTTTTTTTCTCTTCCTTTTTTTTCCTAACTTATCTTTCACGCTTGCGTTTCTGAACTTTGCAACTGATTCCAAAAGAGGGGTATGCAAGAAAATAAATAAGGCTCAAAGGGATGATAAAGGATAAAGTGTTTAGATAGCAGAACAAAATGTTTTCGTCATTCCAATCTTCAAAACATGCCAAGTATATACAAACACAATTTAATCAAAGAAATCACACAAAATATATTTTAATTGCATCGGAGTTAATAGCCATGTCTACACATTTGCCATATATGTCTGTTAAATACAATGCACCATTGGAAAACACTCCCGTTATGATGAACGACCCCTGCCAATTTGGGGCGAACTTGCCTTTTGCTTCCGCCTGATGTGGAAGGATACGTTTCAATACTTACTAACCCACTTCAAACTTCCATGGACACACCTTCTTATTATATGCTCTTGCCATTCTACATTGATACAACTGGCAATGACACACTACTGCCAATATTTTCTCATCGATCAAACTCAATCGCTACAGGCGGGTTTTGACCCATTCATCATTAACAATTTTGGCTTCCGTGGCAATCCAATGGGATAGGGTTTCAACTTTCTCTGATATCACTACTTCAGTTCCATATACTAGCAAATAAGGAGTTTCCCCTACTGAAGTGCGAACAGTAGTGCGATAACCCAAAAATACAAATGGTAGCTTTTCATGCCACTACGTAGAACCTTCTATCATTTTTTGAAGTATCTTCTTTATGTTCTTGTTGGCTGCCTCGACTGCTCCATTCGCCTTGGGGCGGTATGGGGTGGCACAGCGATGTGTAATCTTAAACTGTTGACATACCTCGTTCATCAAATGACTATTGAGATTGGCACCGTTCTATATGATAATCACCTTTATGATCCCAAACCGACAAATGATATTTGACTGCACAAAGTCGACTGCCGTTTTCTTGGTCACAGACTTGAAAGTTTTAGCTTCAACCCACTTGGTGAAATAATCGATGGCCACCAGAATGAATCTGTGCCCATTGGATGTTGTTGGCTCAATTAGCCCAATGACATCCATGCCCCAAGCAACAAGGGGCCACGATGCAGATACCACAAGGGTTTGAAGTGATTCCAAAGTGATTACACCCTATTTCAACATCAAAAGGTAGTTCTAAAGAAGAAGAACAACTCTTTGAGGTTGTGTTGTCAGTGAGGATTGCTGTGGGTTGTGTTTTGCTGAAATTCCAAGTTATTGCTACGGGCTAAGGTTAGTATAATAGCATAGTAATTTTGATTAAGCTTTCTTTTATGTTGGTAAAGTTGTTAGGATGATAAACTACAATATACTACTCGGATTAGCTTAAGTCACTTCGATGGTGTTGTATTGCTATTGAGGGTTGTTGTGAGCTGAATATAAGTTGGATTTCAACTAGAAGTTACTGCAGGAGCTGTGTGTATTGTGTTCTTGCATGTTCTTAAGGTTATCATGATGTTTATTAAGTTAAATGATTGGGTAGACATGAACTAGTGACCAAAGTTACTAATTGAAGATAGTTGGAGTTGACGATTCTTTCCTTTGTTATAAATATATGGTATATAGATGGAATCATTGACGTAGTTGTGGTGATATGGGTTATACAGATTCCAATCAGAGCTTGCCACTCATCGTGACGTAGTTGTGACTTGTTATTGTTATATGTTGTCTTGTTATTGATATTTATATGTTGTTGGACTTCCCTAGATTTTATTGTTGGTATATGGTATTGTAGCAGGCCCTTGTTGCAAGGTAGATGCTGCCCGAATTTACGTAAACGAGATACTTGCTTAAGTTACAGACTTAGCCTTTGCTCAACACTGATTTTGAATCTCCTTATGCTATGATAGATCGAGTTGACTTGTTTGAAGAGTTGCTTGGAAGGTATTAAGAACTCAACATGTTTAAGGTATGTTAAGGCACTTACTTCTTTCTTTGGTATGATCTAAAGTGACATGAACATAAACAGTACGCTAATTCATAGCGTATCTACTCCTAGAAACTAAGGTTTCCCACGTTGTTCTTTCATTATAAAGTTATTCTATGCAAGTGTGTGTGATCCTTGAATCCTACTGAGGCTCATATTGAGGTTATGGATGTCCAAGATGTTCTTAAGTCACCCGAAAGTATAGAACGTGATTCCATGAGTCGAGCATGCATGCATTATATATATATTTTACTCTACTGATCCTCGCTATAGTCGGTCGGGTACGACACCTATTGTGGACCGCTGATCAGTTGGGTTTACCGAGCTCCACGTGCCTGGGTACGATTCTACCGAGCCTTATGATGGCCGGGTACATTTTTATCGAGTCCTCTTTAATGTTTTTAAAAGTTTATGTATATATATGTATTTATGCATTTCTTGTTAGTAGTCCCTAGAGGCACTCAGATGTTACAGGTTGTATCTCCTCTATCTCTTTTTACATTACAGTTCTTATTTATGCTTTCCCACCTTACATACTCGGTACTTTGTTCGTACCGACGTCCTTTTTGCTTGGGGACACTGTGTTTCATGCCAGCAGGTCGCGATAGATAGGTTGACATTCCTTCTAGTAGGCTATTAGCTCAGCGAAAGGTGTTGGTGCACTCCTCTTGCTCCGGAGTTACCTATTTGGTCAGTATGATTTGGACATATATTGATTGGTATGGCGGGACCCTGTCCCGACCTTTATGATGTGTATGTATTCTTAGAGGCTTGTAGTCGGATATCATTTATATGAAAGATTTTATGGCCTTATCGGCCAATGTTCAGTGTACGAATGTTCATTTTGGTCTTATAGGACCGTATGTCACATGTATAAGTTTGTGTATCATATTGGGCCGTCGTATGTTTAGCATTCCCTTATGTTTTATTCTTGTTATCTCATGACGGGTTTTCTGGATCACTTACCCATGATAGTGTGATAAGAAAGGTATGTTACGTTGATACTCGGTCGAGTAGGGCACTGGGTGCCCATCGCGGCCCTTCGATTTGGGTCGTGACAAATGTGGTATCAGAGTAGATTTGTCTTAGGGAGTCTATATGTCATGCCTAGTAGAGTCTTGTTTATGGGTGTGTTGTGCACCACATTTATAAACAGGAGGATACAGGGCATTTAGGTATATTACTCTTTCTTCTTACTCTAGATCAAGTAGTAGAGCTCAGTTGTAAGAATTCAAACTCCTACATTCGACTTTTTTCGTAATACAATGATACCTACATCACAAAGACAGTTTGTAAGAGATTTTATGTGGATGTGGAAGAGTTGAGTCAGAGGAACTCGATTTCACATCATGCTTATGATGAGTAAATGTGAGGCCTTCAGCAAATCATATGTGTACTAAGATGTGTAAGTTTCTTAATAAGGAGCCTTATGGCAAGGATATCTATTCACGAATATGGTGAAAATCTATGAGGGATTCAGAAGCTAGATACAAGTCTCAAAAAGTAAAAGAAGTAAGGTGAAGAGGGGTACGAGGCACCAGTAAATGAATATTATCAATATTTTCAAATCAGGCAGAGAAATATAAGCATTTTGATACATTCATCAATGACAGGGGTACGTACAATTGGACACACCCATCTCAGTTATGCTCTATGGGAGCTAACATATATTATTTAAGAGAAAGATGGGATATTAGGATCTAGTTGGAGTTAGAGTAACCAAAATTTATGGATGGGTTGTTATCATTAATAATATTTCCTAAAGAGGGTGTAAATGTGGTAATAGATATGAATACTAGAATATTCAGAAATTTCAGAAGATAGGCAGTGGGATCCTAGAAGGGACAAATATTACCTTAGTATGACTCAGCCCCGAGTAAAAAAGAAAAGAATGTTAGGCATTCCAAAGAGCCAGTTAGATGAAGCTAGGGGAGCTAAAAGGGAAAGAACTTTTTGTTGAAGTTTTCAGAATAAAGTGATAGACAAAAACAATATTATCCGGAGAACAAGAAGAAAGTAAATGAAGCATCATGAGTAAGATGTGATATATGGGTGATAACAGTAAATCAAAATATGAAACAATGACAGAGTTTATAGTCAAGTGAAGGAAAATACAAGATATGACATGCCTTGAGGTAATAAAAAAGTATAAGCCATAAATTCATATCCTTATTTCGAGAAATGAGTTGGTGACTTCTACGTGATTACCAGGAAGCAAGGATAAACCTTAGAGTAATAAAAAAAATTAGTATGGGTTGGTGAAAAAGATAAAACCGAACATGAATTAGGGACTGGAGGATTTGATAATGGTCGACATCGTGAGAATTTCAAAGATCGTGCTCCAACAATAATAGAATAGACAACAGATGAATAATCTTTAAAGGTCCTTTAGGAAGTCACTTACTAAAGCAAGCACTCTGAGCAGAGTTAATCTTAAGGGACTAAGTGTGCCAGTTACAGTAGGTGTCACCTTCGTGCATAAGAAATTTAGCTATCCATAGTACAGAAGGTTACCATAAGGCGATTAAGATTCATTGATAATGTGAAAAGACGCCAAAGATGAAGAGGTAAAACAACAATAGGCTAAAGGGGGGAATATGGGATGATATGGTGTTAAGTCGGAGTTAAAAAGTTTAGTTAACTATGGAATTGTAAAGGTACCATCGTAGTACTAAATCTTAGTACTCCTCTAAAGGAGGAAATATGGTATGATATGGCATTAAGCCAGAGTTAAGCGGTTTAGTTAACTATGGAATTGTAAAGGAAGAATGCGGTAAAAAAGAGAAAGGGATGATGTTGCATTTATTAAGTTCCTATATATATGTTGTGACTCCAGAATATTATACAAGAACGACACCGGGGAGAGGCAGTAAAAGTTTCCGGCCAGGATGTTATAGATAAATAAGTATGAATAGACACTTGATACATCAGGAGCTAGTCGCAAGAGATAATTTATGACAAAGGATATATCCAAGAAAGATTATGCATAATATATATATATATATATATATATATATATATATATATATATATATCTATATATATATATATATATATATATATATATATATATATATATATATATATATATATATATATATATATATATATATATATGAGAATGGACTGACGAGTAATTAGTAGTTAATTCAGGAAGAGCCTAATTATGGCTAGACAAGAGGTCACATATAAATTAATAGATCATGCAAGATAAATGTAGTGAACTGCAGCATAGTGAATTGAGTCTCAACGATACGAGATCGTAATCATTTGGGGAAAAAATTTAGATAGGAGTTGAGGCAGTTAAAGGTACCATTTTTAAGGTTTATGAAAGTAAGAGAGAGTGCCACTAAGGTGAAAATAAAAATTTGAGCTTAAAGTAACCCTACGAGCACAAAGGCACAAAGTTATGTAACTACGGATTATTATTGGTGAGTAAGAATAAAATGTCCTTTGGGTGTGCGATATAACAAGCTTGCAACTTTATAAGAGCCAGAAGGTCTGCCTAAGTACTACAACAAAAGACTAGCTGAGGAAATAAGGAATAAGGTTTCCACCTAAGTATAGTGAGCTAAAGAGTAAATGATCATGTAACAACAGTCTTACTACAATATTGTACACACTCCATAAGAAAGCGGCACCTATCGTGGCTAGTGAATAGGAAGAAAATAAAATTAAAGGTGATGTTTGATATCATATGAGGTACAAAAAATTACAGTATTTGTAGGCAATAAGACAAGCCAAGTATTCATGCAACAAGTGATAGAACTACCAGGAAAAGTAATTGCTTACATTTAAGGACAACTGAGAAGGCACAAATGGAAATTTATGGTGCTAGCTAGTTAAAGAAAGGTTGTGAGTAGTATAAATAGATAGATGTAGGTCATAAAGTAAAGTATCGTGGACCAACAAGGTTTTAGGTAGATAGGAGTAAGGATAAGAAAAGACAAATGAGAAGGTGACAAGAATATGTGAGTCCTCAGGATTAGACCCATCACAACAATAGAGCTGATAGCTTCCTAACTTATTAAAAGCTTGCTATAGCCTGAGTGAACTCAGAGGAGTCTAAGACTAGGTGCATTTAGAAGAGATGTAATGTTACACTCATAGTAGAAGAAGGGTCTAATTGTGATAAATGATAAGAGAATAACATTTAGGCCTTTGATTGGGTAATGATTAAAAGAGAATGGATTTCATGAATTGCACAGGATTTGAATACCCCCATAAGAGGAATCATGTTGGGATACTATTAAATATGGTTACTGCAGTGTAGTATCGTCCTTAAGTGGACTAAGAAAATCTCTTAAAATGTTCCTCGAGGAGACGTGAGCCCTAGTAACAATGTATTACGTAAGAGGTTTCAAGTTATCAATGGTAGATTATGGATCAACATCAAGATGAATCGCCAATGGATGGATAAAAGTTGTAAAGTATGAGATAATATTAGACCGTCATTATTAAGGTGAACAGTAATGAGGAAGCATTAAATGACTTAGATTTATACATATAGGACAAATAGCAAAAGAGTAACCCAGAGTCGGGTAGCTTACCTCGATAATAATAAACCGAAGTAAGAGTTAGGATATAGTATGAACTACCTAGATATAGTACAACCATAAGAATAGATATGAAAGTCTTTCAAACAAGATATAACAATAGTCGTAAGTTTGATGAATTACCAAGCGAAGAACTTTAGTACACCTATAGATGCCTTGAGGGACATCTTATCATAGTTCTGTATATGTTCACAAAGTAAGGCCTAGAGATTGGCTAAAAGCTGGAGGAAAAATGAGAGAAGAGTCGCATAGGAATGCATACAAGTACACAGCTGCACATGATGCATGTTAGAAGGTGACAACGTTACGAGATTGGAAAAATTACCACCACATGCCGTGGTATGAGAAAGAGGCCTAAGAGGGGAGAATACCCTAGACATTGGATTTATTTATAGAACAGATTTCTAGATGTCAAGGACAATATTAAAGTATTCTTAAGAGTTACAGGTTATGAGACTGATAAGCGCATTAGTAAACATTCGAGGACGAATGTTCCAAAGGGGGGATGATGTTACACCCAATGTTTCCGTACGTAAAAGTACATCATAAGTCAATTAATGTAAGCTTAGAAAGGGAATCATCTTTGAAAAGTGCAAAAAGTTAGTTCATCATGTTAAGGTGCAGGTTACAAATATTTAAGATCATTAATACCAAGTAGCAAGATAGTTTCAAGGCTTAGAAGCTAAACGAATTGAAGAAAATAAGTTCCATTGAAAGTCGACAAGTTTGAAATGTTATAACATGTACTTAGAGGTGAGACTAAGATTCTTAACATGATAAGGAGGTTATTATATGAGTCATTTTAGTCGTATGATAGTCATTTTCTATGTTGAGGGCAAGCATTTTGTGGAACAAAAGTTGGCAAAGGTCATCGCAAGTTACATTCATAAATTTCTGAAATTTAGGTCAAATGTAAATAAACTTTTCTCTAATTGGAATAAAGGGATGATATACATACCAATTGGAATATCTACGAGTCTAGTTTCTAACACATTAAACCGTTCATACATAAGATATCATAGTAGAGAGATATTTATGTTTTCACGAGACCGCGCAAGCAGCTCCCAATGGGACTTACTTAGATGGTGGTTGACCTACTTCAATTTATAAATCATTTGGACGCCTATTTTTGCTCATTTTTCACCTAAACCTCGTATCCAAACATCTCCTAACCCTTTTAAGCAGATACCACAAGGGTTTGAAGTGATTCCAAAGTGATTACACCATATTTCTACATCAAAACTTAGTTCAAGAGACGAAGAACACCTCTTTGAGGTTGTGTTGTCATTGAGGATTGTTGTGAGCTGTGTTTTGATGAAGCTACAAGTTGTTGCTACTGGTTAAGGTGAGTATAACAGCCTAGTAATTGTTCTTAAGCTTGCTTGTATGTTGGTGAAGTCGTTAGGATGATAAACTACAAGATAGTACTTGGATTAGCTTAAGTCACTTCTATGGTGTTGTATTCCTATTGAGGGTTGTTGTGAGCTAAATATAACTTGGATTTCAACTAGAAGTTACTATAGGAGGTGTGTGTATTTTTTTCTTTCATGTTCTTAAGGTTATCTTGATATTGATTAAGTTAAATGGATGGAGTACACATGAACTAGTGAATAAAGTTACTAATTGAAGATAGTTAGAGTTGATGATTGTTTCCTTTGTTGTAAATATAAGGTATAATGATGGAATCATTGATGAGTGACTTCATTATCATATTAATAATACTGTTAAATTGATATATGAAGTCTATAAGGGTGATATGGGTTATACAGATTCCAATCAAAGCTTGCCGCTCGTCATGAAGTAGTTGTGACTTTTTGTTGTTATATGGTGTCTTGTTATTGATATTTATAGGTTGCTGGACTTCCCTGGCTGTTATTGTTGGTATATGGTATTGTAGAAGGCCCTTTTTACAAGGGATATGCTTCCAGAATTTACGTAGATGAGCTACTTGCTTAAGTTACAGACTTAGCCTTTGCTCAACACTGATTTTGAATCTCGTTATGCTATGATAGATCGAAATGACTTGTATGAAGAGTTGCTTGGAAGGTATTAAGGACTCAACATGTTTAAGGTATGTAAAGGAACTTACTTCTTTCTTTTGGCATGATCTAAAGTGACATGAACATAAACAATACGCTAATTCATACCGGATCTACTCCTAGAAACTAAGATTGTCCATGTTGTTCTTTCTTTATAAAGTTATTTAATGCAAGTGTGTATGATTCTTGAATCCTACTGAGGTTCATATTGAGGGTGTGGATGTCCATAATGTTCTTAAGTCACTCTGAAAGTTTAGAACATGATTCCATGTGTCGAGCATGCATTATATAATGTATCTATTTTACTCTATAGAGTCGCGCTATAGTCGGCCAGGTACGGAACCTATTGTGTAACCACTGATCAGTTAGGTTTACCGAGCTCTTCATAGCCGGGTATGATTCTACCGAGTCTTATGATGGCCGGGTACGTTTTTTCCAAGTCCTCTTTGAGGCCGAGTACGATATGATGATGATGATGCCCACAGAGGAGAATGTTTTTAATAGATTATGTATTTATATGTATTATGCATTTCATGTCAGTTGCCCCTAGAGGCACTCAGATGTTACAGGTTGTATCTCTTCTATCATTCTTTACATTACAGTTCTTATTTATACTTTCCTGCCTTACATACTCAGTACTTTATTCGTATTGACGTCCTTTTTGCCTTGGGAAGCTGCGTTTCATACACGCAGGTCCTGATTGACAGGTTGACATTCATCCTAGTAGGCTATCAGCTCAGCAAAAGGTGTTGGTGTATCCACTTGCTCCGTAGTTACCTATTTGGTCAGTATGATTTGGACATGTATTGATTGGTATGGCGAGTCCCTGTCCCAACCTTTATGATGTGTATGTATTCTTAGAGGCTTGTAGATGGATGTCATTTATATGAACGATTATATGGCCTTATTGGCCTATGTTTAGTGAATATTCATTTTGGTCTAATAGGACCGTAGATCACATGAAAAAGTTTGTATATCATATTGGATCATCATATGTTGAGCATTCCCTTATGTTTTATTCTTGTTATCTCATAACAAGTTTTCTGGCTCACTTACCCATGATAGTATGATAAGAAAAGTATGTTATGTTGGTACTCGATCGAGTAAGGCACCGGGTGCCCGTCGTGGCCCTTCGGTTTGGGTCATGACAATATGCAATTCAGATAGCAGGGAATGAATCAAATATTTGTGCACTTGACATTGATTATAACAAAACAGATACAATCTCGTTCTATTGTGAGCCAACAATAGCCTGCTCGAAGAATCTTCTTTGCCAGCACGCACCCACTCATCTTCGGTCCACAAACTCCATAATGCACTTCTATCATGATAGCTATGGCCTATCTAGCATCTACGTATCTTAACAATCCAAGATCTGGAGTTCTTTTGTACAAAGCTCCTCCACTAAAGAATAATCCACTTGCCAAACGACAAATTTTTCTCTTTGATCACATGTTTCTTGTATTGGGTACACTCCCATCCTGATATGCCCCTTGATATTGTTGAACCACGGCTCACCATCAATTTCTTCTTCCACCATGTTACAGTGAGCATGCTGATCGCGAACCTGAATATGGAAAGGGTCAATGTAAGCCTTATCTGGATGACGTAACATTGACGCCAATATAGCCAAAATATCGGCAACCTCATTATGGATCCTTGGGATATTCCTGAACTCTCCTGATCGAAACCGTTGACAAAGATCATCCAAGCACTGTCTGTGCGGTATGAGTTTTAGATCCCTTGTTTCCCATTTTCCTTGACTCTGGTGCACCAGAAGGTCTGAGTCTCCCAAGACCTAGACTTCCTAGACACACATGTCAACAGCTAACCTCAAACCCGAAATGCATGCCTTGTACTCAGCCATGTTGTAAGTACAGTAGAAATGAAGCTGAGTTGTAATAGGGTAGTGATGCCCTATTTCAAAAATAAGTATATCTCATATCCAACGCCTTTCATGTTAGCAGCTCCATCAAAGAAAAGTTTCCAACCTGGCTCTTTAGCCTGTTCCAACTCATCGATGTACATCACTTCTTCGTCAGAGAAGTAAGACTTTAAAGGTTCATATTCTTCATCCACCAGGTTCTTAGCCAAATGGTCGGCCAATGTTTAGGCTTTCATCGCAGTCCGAGTCACATAGACGATGTCAAATTCTGTGAGTAGGATCTTCCACTTTGCAAGTCTCCCTGTGGACATATGCTTCTAAAAGATATACCTTAACAGATCCAAACGAGAAATGAGGTATGTAGTGTAAGATGACAAATAGTGCTTCAACTTATGTGCTACCCAAGGTGTCATTTCAAGGTGAGTGTTCTAACCTTACAAGATGTGAAATTATTTCTGAGAAAATAGATGCTTGCTCCTTCCTACCAGGACATCGTGCTGACCCAACACACAATCGAACGAATTGTCCAAAACCGTCAAATACAGAATCAAAGGTCTTCCCGATTCTGGTGGCACCAAAACACACGGATTTGACAAGTACCCCTTTATTTTATCAAATGCTTCGTGACACTCATATGTCTACTTGACTGCAACATCTTTCTTCAACAATTTGAAGATAGGCTTACAAGTTGTCGTGAGCTGGGCAATAAACCTGCTGATGTAGTTCAACCTCCCTAACAGACTCATCACCTCAGTCTTGTTCCTTGGGGGTGGAAACTCTTGGATAGATTTGATCTTTGACGGCTCCAACTCATTGCCTTGACAGTTGACTAAAAATCCCAACTATTTTCCAGATGGAACACCGAATACGCACTTTGCTGGATTAAGCTTAAGATCGTACCTATAAAGCCTTTGGAAGAACTTCCTCAAATCTCTGACATGGTCAGACTACTTTCTGGACTTTACAATCACATCATCCACATAAACCTCGATTCCTTGTGAATCATGTCGTGGAATATGGTCGTCATTGCCCTCATGTAAGTCACCCCAGAATTTTTCAAACCAAAAGGCATGACCCGATAACAATATATTCCTAATGGTGTGATGAATGACGTCTTTTTCGCATCTTTCTCGTCTATTAAAATCTGATGATAGCCTGTATAGAAATCTACAAAGGATTCAATCTCATTCTTGGCACAATTATCAATTGAAATGTGGATGTTAGGCAATGGGAAATTGTCCTTCGGACTTGCCTTGTTGAGATCACGGTAATCAACACATAATCGGGTCTTACCATCCTTCTTCGGCACATGTACAACATTGGCCAACCAAGTGGGATACCGCTCGACTCGAATAACCTTTGCGTAAAGCTGCTTTTTGAACTCTTCATTAATCTTCACACTCATGTCAGTATTGAACTTCCTCAACTTCTGCTTGACGGGAGAGAACGTCGGGTTGGTGGGCAATTTGTGAACAACCAAGTCAGTGCTTAGACCCGGCATGTTGTTATATGACCATGCAAAAATATCTTTGTATTCAAACAGTGCTTTAATTATCTCTTCTTTGATTTGTGGTTCAAGATACACACTTATCTTAGTTCCATTGACATTAGCTAGGTCCCCTAAATTGATTGCTCCCGTATCACTCACGTTAGGCTTGGGTTTTTCTTCAAAATGGCTTAATTCTTTAGTAATCTCTTCAGAGGACTCTTCGTTATCATATTCTGATTCATCATCACACTCTATTTCTTGAATTTTTCACAATTGATTGGCATTTAAGACTGGGCCAAAGATTCCTCATGCATGTCGTGTCACTGAAACCAATATAAAAAGAATTGTAGATAGAAGAAAAGAAAAAAACAAAAATAAAACTATCGGGATTGACAGAAAAGGGAAATTGCATTTCATTGAAATCAAAAGATAACAAGGTTTATACATCCAACCCGACGGAACATAGAATCTGAATTACAACCCTGGAATAATCCAGATAAACTGAAAGAAAATAAAGCAAACTACCAAATCTCCTTCCGGTAAGGGAGAGGAGCAGCTTCCCAATTGTTAAGCTTTGCACTTGGCCCGACAAATCGCACATCCGCTTTGCTAGATCCTTCTGCTACTTCCACCATGTTCACTTCGTCGAACAACTTCTCGAACTTTCAACCAACTCTTTATCAAGATCAACCCCAGCACTGGGAACTGTTGTTACTGGGCGTTTCCTGATGCCAGGCTTGACAAACGACCTGGAGAGACGTGGGGTAGTCTTTGTAAGGACCCATGCCCTCTGTTTCAACTTTTCTAGCTCTTTTCACGCCTACGGCTATGGGATTGAATCCCAGACCAAATGTCTCCAAATTTGGAGGATGAGACACCGGCTGTATGATACCCAGGAGAGATGCACCCAAACCTATACCAGGTACAAAACCATTTTTCAACATTTCAAAGGCCACCATGATTGAGGCGGTAGTCACCTTCAAAATTGGAACGCGCTTCCCTTCTGGAATTTTCTCGACTGACACTGTGTCAAAACCTGATAGACCCACATCCCATTTTCATCTTCAACTTCAATGACCGGGACAACATCATCACTATGAGCAAACAAATTATCCTTGCCATGCACAAAGCTTTCTCGTCTATCCGATTCAAACTTAATCGTCTGGTGCAGAGTAGATGGGACTACTTTGGTGGCATGAATCCAAAGTCGACCTAGCAGCAGAATGGAGGAAACAGCTACATCCAGCACCTAAAACTCCATGGTGAATTAAACGGTTCCTCATGTCAGCTCAAGCACTATATCACCGACTGAATCTTTCCATCCACCATCAATCCCCGAGCGCAGATATTGTTCTTGTGAATTCTTTCATTATCTACTTTCAATTTGTTTAGAGTAGAGAATGGGAAAATGTTCGCACTAGAACCATTATCGACCAATACATGGGTGACCACAGAATCTTTGTATTTCACCTTAAGATAGAGGGCTCTATTGTGCTCAGTACCCTCACCGGGCAACTCATCATCAAAAAAAAGTGACTCTGTTTACCTAAAATATCTTGTTGGCTATCTTTTCAAAATGTTTTACTAATATTTTGACGGGAACATGAGCCGCATTCAAGATTTTCATCAAGGCCTGACGGTGCTCCTCTGAATGGATTAAGAATGACAATAGTAAAATATGATCAGGCGTCTTCCTCAACTGCTCCACAATGGAATAGTCTTGCATCTTCATCTTTCTCATAAACTCATCAGCCACTTCTTCACTCATAGCTTTCTTCACCAGAACAGGATTATCTTTTTTGAAGTTTTAGCTTTTCTTAACTTTTCCGGGGAAAAATATCTCCCAAGACGAGTTAGTCCATAGGCCTCATTGACCTCTTCTTTCACTTCCTTTCCTCTGTAAGTTACTGTCACTCGTTCATAATTCCACGGGATAGCTTTGTTGTTGACTATTGGTAACTGTGTTACAGGCTTGATAATGACCGAATCTGTGCAGGAACCTTCCACAGTTATGATAGGCTTGTTTGCCACTCTTAGCACAATCACTTCTGACCATTCTTGTTTTGCTGCAACATCACTGGAGGATCCCTCCTTGACCACCACAGACGTTCACTTTTTGTCCCGTTCAACTTGATCACTAATTTCTCACTATTTGATTTTTCAACTGGCCTGAGGTCACTGGACCGAATCATCATGACAGTCTGTGAAGGATTCTTGGGCTCCCCTCATTTATGCACTATCTCGATCATATTTGTCTCTTGATGGGTTGACAGCGAGCTCTAGTTGATGTTGGGTGCCTCCGGTGCTTGGACTTCAATCCTATTTGTGTCAATAAGTTCCTGGATAGCACTTTTCAATCGCTAGTATTTCTCCATATCACGAACCGATGCACCAAAATAATATTCACAGCTAAAAGAATAATCAAGATTCTTTGGAGGAGGACTTGGAAATTTTGACTCGATTGATCTCAGCATATCCAATTGTCTTATCTTGTGGAACAAACTGGTGTAGGATTTTCCCAATGGAGTGAATGTTTTCTTCTTCTACAACCTCTCCTTCTTTAATGCTTGATTAGGCTAAAACATGGTCCAGGAGGGTTTCAGTAGGCTCGTGGGGGCAAGTAGGTGTTTTGTATGGCTGACACATACCATTGTGCATGGGTGGGGGTTGGCTATATGTTTGAGCGCGGTGGACAGAAACCTGAGGGCCTGGTGGTGCATAGTAGTGTTGGGGTGGATTATACAGGTATGGGGGTAGGTTTGATGGTGGGGTCGAGGCTAACGATAGTGGTGATATGAGCCCCTGGGTCCTAACCAAGCTCCTGAATCAATCGTTGGCACATCCTCTTTCTTCTTCATTTCGATTACTCCCCCAGTGCCGCTCTGAATGGCTTGTGTAGTTGCCTTAATAGCCGAATAGCTTATGATTTTGTTTGACTAGAGCCCTTCCTCTAGCATACCACCCATCTTCACTACATCATTGAAGGAATTGCCTATAGCTGATACTAGATGGCCATAATAAGTAGTTTCTAGGGCCTGCAGGAAATAATCCACCATTTCACTTTCTTTCATAAGAGGGTCAACCCTTGCTGCCTATTCTCTCCATCAAAAACCACACTCCCTGAAGCTTTAATTGTGCTTTTTATCAATCTTTATCAACGACAGAAGATCCGGAACAATCTTGAGATTATACTGAAAAGGACAAGTGAATGCCTTGGCTAGATTATCCCATGTATACCACCTGCCGTGATCCTGCCGAGTGTACAACTCCAATGTCGGACCACTCAGACGTAGATTGAAATATGCCATTAGTAACTCGTCTTTCCCCCTAACTCCCCTCATTTTGCTAGAAAAACCTCTCAAGTGCACCATTGGGTGCCCGTGTCTATCATACAAATCAAACTTGGGAATCTTAAACCCCGCCGGAAACTGAACATCTGGTAATAATTATAGATCCTTCTAAGACACGCTGACTTGACCTCCCAACCCATGCATATTCCTGAATGACTATTCTAGGCTTTTGACCTTTCTGAACATCTCCTGTTATTCGGGATTCATAGATGGTTTCTCAGTTTCCATAGAGGGATCCAAGCAGGGAGTATAGGAGTAAGGTTCTGAAGCCTTGAAAGAGGGCTTCGGGGGGTAAATATTGGCTATCGTGGACATGGAATAAAGGCTTGCTGGATGATCGATGGAGTGTAGTGGGTAGGGGTTCCACAAAAACAGGAGTTATTGATGGGGGAAGGGTATGGAACTGGTTTAGGTGGTGGAGCTTGTGTGTTTAGGAAGTGGTGTAGTGGTAAAGGTGATGAATGGGAAAGCCCGGTGATAAACCAGTGGTGGGAGGTGCCTAGGACTGAGCCAATGGCGGGATGAAAGTGGGGTTGACGGGGTAAGGTAGTGGTGGGTGCCCTTTTTCCCATGCCTGGTATATTTTAGCCATCTGCTGTTTCAGCTTATACAACTCTTCTTCCAGGTTGACGTCCAACTCTTCCCTCTCTCTTAACGGATTGATAACGCTAGCATCAAGTTCTTTGTTAGCTATGATCAACATGTTTTTGGACCGGGTGTTGAACAAGTGAGTTTCCAGAATACCAATCAATCAACATGTTTTTGGACCGGGTGTTGAACAAGTGAGTTTCCAGAATGCCAATCAAACTAACCACCTTCCTGTACTCATCATCAATAACAAACCTATTAGCGGTTAGAGCATAAAAGAGAGGCAACCGCACATTCGGTAATGTAATGCACCTAAACAGTTAACCATATGCATTTGATCGGTTGCTTGCATCATCCCGACTTTCCTTTATTCCCATTTTGCAACTTCTTCTTTCTTTTTCAGTCATGACTTTCTCTGCTTGAATTTTCGTCATTTTTTTCTCTTTCGTTTCTCTCTCTTGTTTTTCCATTGTTTCCTTCCCATGGTGTCTTGTTTTCTCTCTCTTTTTCCCATGCCTGGTATATTTTAGCCATCTGCTGTTTCAGCTTATACAACTCTTCTTCCAGGTTGACGTCCAACTCTTCCCTCTCTCTTAACGGATTGATAACGCTAGCATCAAGTTCTTTGTTAGCTATGATCAACATGTTTTTGGACCGGGTGTTGAACAAGTGAGTTTCCAGAATACCAATCAATCAACATGTTTTTGGACCGGGTGTTGAACAAGTGAGTTTCCAGAATGCCAATCAAACTAACCACCTTCATGTACTCATCATCAATAACAAACCTATTAGCGGTTAGAGCACAAAAGAGAGGCAACCGCACATTCGGTAATGTAATGCACCTAAACAGTTAACCATATGCATTTGATCGGTTGCTTGCATCATCCCGACTTTCCCATATTCCCATTTTGCAACTTCTTCTTTCTTTTTCAGTCATGACTTTCTCTGCTTGAATTTTCGTCATTTTTTTCTCTTTCGCTTCTCTCTATTGTTTTTCCCTTTTTATCTCTGTTTTTATCTCTCTCTTTTTTTCTTTTGGTTATGATCGAATCCTATGGAGAATACCTGCGTATCATGACCCTTCATAAATCAGACCAAGCGTAGTTCTGGGGGATAAGTGCAAAACTAACTAATAAAACATTTTAGGATTTTCAAGATTTTCATAAAACAAAAATGTTTCGATTACAATGACTAACAGACTTGAAAACAAACACTAACAGATTCCGACAGAAATATGAAAACACATACTCAAAACAAACTAACAATTTGAACAGAAAGATGAAAATACAGACTCGAAAACAGACTAACAGACTCCGATAGAAAGGAAATGCAAACTCGAGTAAAATCATGAATACATCAATTTTTCAACTACTCCTGGGGCCCATGTGACATCATTTGGTCTCGCCACGGGCCTGCGTGCGAAATCCCCTTGAAGCCGCTCCAAATCACTCATTATCTGGCGGACAAAATCTCATCATTGCAGCGAAGAAAGTGGTTCGAGTCATGTCCTCACATGTTTGGCACTTTGCGACGATGTAGTCGGCAATGGACCTAACCCTTTCTCGAACAATACCCTTTTCTTGGAGAAGATGCCTGAGTTGCTGATTCCGGGATTCCAACACCTGAGTGTCATGCTAGCTTTGATTTCACAACTGTTGCATATCTTCTTCCATCTGGGCCATCAAAGCATAATAATGTTTCCTATCGGCTTTGGAGTTCCTAGCCTGACTGTCTGCCTCATTTTCAAGGGTAATTATCTTTCTTCTCAGATTGGTGATTGTCCCCTCATATTTGCTTTTCATTTGTTGCACAAATTGTGCCCTCCCTTTTGCATTCTTTTCCAATTGGGCCCGGACTTTTGCTAGACTGGCCTAAGATTTTTCTAGGTCATCTTGACACTCGTGTACCTTCTTTCTCAGGCCACTTATAAGCCTTTCATCCGCATGGCTTCTTTCCGTGTTTCTAGCTGCTATTCTTATTTTCTATATTTGAGCTTTGGGTACTTCATTTTCCCGAGTTAGCTTTTTCTTTTCCCCTTCATCTGCGGCATCTTGGATACTCTTGCCAAATTTGAGGTTCCTGATCTGTCCTTCTAATTTACTTATTTTGGCCCTATATTCATTCTCATTGGCCAGCTAAGCCAGCTGTTCTTGCGACGCCTCCACAAATTTCTAGATGTGAGGCTTTTTGGTTAGTCTTTTAGGTTCGGCTATTGTGGAATTCTTCTTCCTATACCAGGCAAGATAGGCGGGTGAGACTTCACCTCTAGATAAGTCATGCACTCGAGTGTTTGCTGTCAAATACTGGAACTCATTCAAAATATGAAGAATTGTTCCTTCATAAAATTAGCCGTCGGAGCTAACTTCAATTGCATAAACACTAAGATCTTCATCTGGGTACGTCACTTGGCATCTTCTCAACTATCTCATCACCCGGCATGGAGCGTAAGGCCGAATGCCTCGAAGACCTATTAGGAGGAGGTAAGGACCAGTGGCAGGCATATTCACAATTTCTTCAATAGGAAGCCAACCCAGTGTCCACTCTATTTGCCCGCAATGATGGAGCGAAGGCGGATACCCACTCTCCAAACCCTCTTGGCAGCTTGAACCCTAAAAACCTTGTGTTGATCTCTTCAATGCAACTTTTCTCTGCGGATCCATAATTCATATACTGAGGGTGGTGACTCAGGTGCTAGATCATCCACATCTGTAATAGCAAATTGCATGCCTCGAAGAAGTCTGCCCAGCTTTACATACTATAGAGCTCATTATATCTCAGATACTATTATAGGGGTGAGGGTGATCTTGGTGTTGGTAATCAAGACTTTGACGACTCCAGCCACCCGCAGATCGATATTCCCATCTTTTCGGGGAAACACCACGAGGCCTAAGAAAGCTACCATAAAAGCGAAGTTCCTATGCTCTTCCCTTTTTTCTTGGTTCCCCTTGCTACAAACCCCACTCTCCGAGTTGTCAAATCCTCCTAAATGCAAGTACCTTTGGTATATGAAGCGTAGAGTGGAAAAAACTTCTGCCAAATCAGCGTACTGGACCCCCTTGATTATCTTTAAGAGATCCAGGAACTTGGGAGAGCTAACAGTTCTTGGAGTGACCAGATACTTATGCCTTAGCCCTTCAGTACTTCCCATATAACCCGATATCTCTTCCAAGGTGGGTGTGAGTTCAATATCTGATAAATGCAAGACGTTGTGAGTTGGAGAATCCCAAAATGTTACCAATTCCCTAATTATGTCTCCTCTAGACCTGATCTTCCTTAATTCGGTGAGCCCTCCCAAATAATGGTTGACCACATCTCGTCCTTCTTCACCCAAATCTTCCCACCATATGTGTAGATCCAACGGAATCTTGGACATGACCTTCATTTGTAAATTTTGACTGTGCTCATTCTGCATATTCAAATTAGGGGGATTGGTTTACACACAAAGTGAATCTCATTTGAAAAACCAACAAAAGGGGTTATTTTGAAAAAGAAAAAAAATCAAGAAGTCAGGGCTACTTTTGCGAATACGACCCTTCAACACTTTGAAATGGAAGTCTATTTTTTAGGGTTGTGCTCGCTAGGTGGCCAAAATTTGACGAAACACGGTCCACAGTTATTCTTACAAAAACAGCCTTATGACGTCCAGTTGGGACGTTCAGCTATTTTAGACAAGAACGGCATGACCTATCTTATTTGCACCAAAATGACGACACCTCATATATTTTTCCAAAACTTTCAAAAAGCGAGGTTGGAACCGATGAAAGTCGCCTATGTATCCCACATCCGGTGAGAGTCAAAACTGCGTAGTTCGATAATTTTGACAAAACAAAACCAACTATTTCTTTTTCTCTTTTTTTTCAAAATTTCGGTAGAGTTTCAGTATATTCTGGGCATCGGTTTTTCAAAAATAGGCGATTATCTCTCTCAGCCCTCACATTGACTTTCCTTTCCTCAGCTTTTCCGCTATTATTCTATAAGCCGCTCAACATGCAAATCCGAAGCAAATGAATGCACAAGTAGCAAGTAGGATGTATCAGGATGGTCCTTTCATTTCGGGTACACTTATCCTAGATGGACCCAACTCCTGTTGTTGAGTCCCCAAAGTCAAATGATGCAAATATGCATTCCTACTAGGAGGCTAGCATAAGGCTGAGTTATTCTAGGATTAAAACTAGGTGTATTGTTCTAGACCTGGATTACCTGAGCGGACTAATCGAGCTGGGGGGAGGGGCAGCGTACTATAACCAAAAGATCATCTGGCTTTACAACTTGTCCGAACCTCATTCTATTTGGGATATGATACTAATAGAAAGAAGTTATGCCAGCGTGCACTCCTCAGAAGAGAGAAGAAAGGGGTTACATAGCAGTTTATATATAGAGTTCAGATAATATGAAAGCGGTAAAAAAGCAACATTTAGCATATTAGACTCAAACATGTAACAAAACCAGATAATAAATAAAGCCAAATATAATAATTATTCTAAGCTCGAATTCTTGAACCCTAAACCAAAGGTTCTGGGCTCCATTCCCCAACAGAGTCTCCAGAGCCTTCACACCTCCTTTTATCTACACCCCGGAAGGGTGTAGGGGACTTTTTTCCTATTTAAGTGACAATTGAAATGGGATTATTTTATTAAAATTCAGAGTAACCACTTGGGATAATTTAAGGTGTCCCAAGTCACCGGTTCGAATCCCAAATCAAGGAAAAGATTGACTCTTTATACTGTCCGCGAACACAAAAATCCGGGTAAGGAATTCTATTAATCCGGAAAAAGGTGTTAGGTACTCTCAGATTCTAAGGTTCTAGCACGGTCACTCAACTGTTATAATTGGCCTATTTGTTTGATTTTACTACATGTTTTAGCCTATGGTTGAGTTTTATCTTAATACCCGCTTTAATTAATTATTTTTTAGGAGAAATATTTAACGTTATCAAAAAAACATCTTGAACCACATTACATAAATGCACCAGCGGTCTGTGATACCTTTTATCTAATGTTGTTGAGATATGGATTTGGGTCACATAAATGTACACTTGAATTTAGGAAGGTAACTTTAATTACGCGCCTAAAGCAATTAGGTATTTTAATTTGCTAGGGCCATGGAAAATTCACTAAATGGCGTGCCTCGAATTCTAAGGATTAAAATACTAATTAAAATTAGGGTCATGCATTTTGAGATTTTATTTGGCACGGCACACCTCGCTTCCAATTTTAAAGGGATTCAAACTAACTCTGGAGTGCCATAAGCTATTTGTGTTATCTAATATGGATAACCTCCACTAATTAATGGGGCTAATTAATTAAAAGACTAAAGGGAATTTTGAATTTCTTATAAAAGCAAATGACTCAATTCAATTGTAAATCGACTAATCGCAATTGCAAAATTACCCAAACTCGATACGAATAAAACTCGGGCCAATAGAAACTTTCGGCAAAGATAACCATATTAAAAAGAAAAGGATGCAATCAAATGGTCCAATCCACAAAAGCCTCCAGACTTGGGCTCAAGTGAGCCTAAACTGATGAAATAACCAGCGTCTCATGAGGGTTAGTAATTGACTTTGATTGTTACTCAACATAGGCCAACGTTTGACCCAGTTCTTGTGATCCAAATGGTTCACACCCAAGACCAATAGTGCAAATACAATTGACGTTAACAGAAAAACATGAAATCCAATTGAAAGGTTAAGACTATGATTTAAAACATTTGACACAAATTAACTAAACTATAGTTCTAATTTTTTTAACATGCATGTTTGAATCATGTTTGCTATATGAAAAGCCCAGCAATAATACCTTGAATTATTGGGATTAAGAGACAAGCCCATTGGTTCTATCTTTGCGGATTGACCAACTCACTTCTATAAATGAGCCTAAAAAACAGAGTACCACTGAATCGACTAAACACTTCATTGAAAGGAATGCCTAACTTCTTTTAGCACGTTGCAACCATGATATGTATACCTAGCTTCTAGCTTTCCTTCCATGCTCGATACTTTTAGCAGATTTAGTCAAAAATTAACATCATCAACTTAAAAGGCATCCTTAGTCAATTCAGTAGAATGATAAGTCATTCAAATCAGTGTATCCAAATACCATATCACATTTATTCAAGAGCTTAAACCAACACTCAAAAGGGCAAGTGATTACAAATTTGCTAATAACAACTCTCAATATTCTTCATAACAGCACTGTGTGACAACAGAAATTGCCTATTGACACAGACTCAAAATGAAAGCTCTACATTCTCGTTTATGTGACCACTTTAACAAGTTTAAAATCAGAAATCCATATCAACCAATAAACCTATTGCAACCAAGCTAATTCACATATAACACATAACCTTATGTCACAAAATGATCCCAGCTTGCAACATATAAAGGAGGAATCACAACAGACCTAGAGTGCAACACAGTAGATTCCAAGTAAAAATCACACTAGTTATTTCGTCTCTAACCTATACCTATTATCATAACAGATTCAAGGTGAAGCTGCACCAAGAGCAAATATTGATTGTTCAATAAAATAAAACAACTCATGTAACTAGAATGAAACTTCTACTATGATATCCCATCAGTCCCAAATTAATTACACGAACACAAATTCCACCAGCTACACCAGAAATTAATTAGAGAGACAATGGACTAGAGCTATAAAACACCATACAATAAAGAAATAGAATTGGAGTCATAAAATAAAATTGAAAACATGTTTTGAACTCTAGTTTTCCTATTCATTCTTCAACTCAAGCTTCAAATGAGGTAGAACCAGAGATCATGTACCTGATTACAGCAAATGTTCAACAAGTGAAATGAGCTAAAAAGTGAGACAACAAGGATAGAAGCAGTAATAAAATAGTAACAGAAGCATAATAGCATATAACACAGCAATGGAACAGTAGAAAACCATAGAAAAACTCCAAAATAGACTCTAAAATATCCAGAATTCAATCCATTTTAACCCAACATGCATAATTGTGAATTCAACTAAACTATTATGACCATAAGAACCAAAATCCACGCAAAACTTTTAGCAGTAATCCAGAAAATGCAATGAATTCAATGCTATTTCAAAATTGCTTAAAGAGACGCAACAGTTTTAGTTTTTGGTAATTTTTCTCTTAAATCTGACTTGAATGTCAAGTTATGATTCCTTTATAGGCAAGGCATTAGGACAGCTTCCAAGAAATCACATTTTCACTTTTCACCTTTTGATATTTTCATTTTAGCTTAGAAAACCTTAGATTAAAAATCAACATCCCGCATTAGTCCCAACACCGAGATTTTTAGAAGTTTCCTTAGGCTGTTACAAAGATTCCTCTACCTAGATTTCCTAAACTACCCCCTTGAAACCCTATGATTACCCCTTGAGCTAGCCAGAACCAGGGTCAATTGACCCAATGACTAAACCAGACCTGGGCTCCCACAAAACGATTCGAATCACTTCTCATATGGGCTTTCTCATTTATCATGGAAAGCCTAAAAACTCTTGAGTATTCCACTTGCAGAGTCTTAAAGACTTGAATAGTTCGGGCTCCAATCAAAAATAGAACTCTAACCCATACTTAACACCAGGACACAACTAACAATTAACACAACCTAAAACTCAAATGGAAATACAGACGGTGTGAAAAATAAAACAAAAAATTAAAAATAAAAATCAAAAAATAAAAGAAAGGGTAGAGGCAGATGATAAGAAAACAAAAATAGAAATTAAAGATCGAATGGTAAAACAAAAGAAATACCAAAGAATCTCGGACCATTAAAATCGAACCCACTCCTTCAGTTTTGGCCGAAATAAACCTTAATCGTGTGTTTTCAAATGATAAAACACGAATAAGGTTAACTTCGACCTCAAATCTTCAATAAAAACTTGCAAATTCGAGTATTGAAAATTTAGGGTTCATGCTCTAATTTAAAATTCGAGGAGTTCGAGGAATATTCGAGGAAAAAGAGTTGTAGATTTTGTACGAGGGGGTCGTAGGGATTTCAGGGTGTTGATTTGGGGTCGTTTTATGGTGGCGCCACCACCGGAGGGGAGGGGATTTTAGGGCGGCACAAGGGTTGAAGTTTCAATTCTCTAAGGGCGGAGAGATGAGAGACGATAAGAGGGGATGGGTGGGATTAGGCGTTTGGACATATAAATATTAAACAGACCCCACTTTTGGACAGTTAGATCAACGATCCTGGTTTAGTGTGTTAAAAAGGGGTCGTTTTGGTGGTCAATGGACAGGGCAGGCCGGGTAGGTTCGGGTTCGGGTCGAGGTTTAAGCGGGTACTTGGAATGGGTAAGGGTTAAAATGTTTTGGGCCGGGGAAAATTGCTTAGCTCAAAAATCTAATTTCTTCAACTCTTTTCTTTTCAATTTTTATTTTCAAAAATTCTTCTGTCTTCTTTTTTTCAATAATTAATATATGGCCTAAATTAATTCCTAAATCAAAATTAACCTATCAAAAATACTAATTAAATCTAAGTAATAATTAACACAACCAATTAAAACCCAAATTGAAAGAAAACTACCCAAACTTTCAAAACTAAAATTAAAAGTGCAAAAATAAACTATTTTTGTGATTATTCTATTTTTATAAGACATCTAATTTTCTATTTAATCTAACAAATGTAAAATTAAATTCTAAATGCAAATGCAACCTATTTTTATATTTTTCATGAATTAGATAAAATAAACGTGCACAAACAAATGCAAACAGTCGACCAAAATGTCATAAAAATCTACAAAGTTGCAATTAATGTGAGAAATTTATTTTCTTTGAACTTATGGGAATAATTCATATGGGGCAAAAATCACGTCCTCACACCCATATAGATTTTGAAAAAAAGTTTAGCTGGAGAAGCCATCTAGTTCATGTTGTTATTTGGAATTGGATTAATTAATCAGTATGTCGCTTCTTTAATAAGTCTCTCAAACACTGCATTGACTTAATTCTAATAGAAAGCATGTTTATAGGATCCAAATCGCATGTTATAAATTAATCACTACTTTACTGTATCACTGTAGATATCATGCTCATAGGATCTCATTAAACGCCTAGGCAAGCCTTAGGTAACTACTTGAATAAAATTGGAACTGTCTTCGTTAATTATCAATTGCTACAATCAACAGGCAAGCCTGATTCGGACTTCTTTTCTAAGGTATTGAATCTGGTTCTGACTCAAATCCCCTCCTTTAAGACTTTTAAAATTCAGAGGTTTATATGAGCCTTCTCATTTCTCTCATGTTTCCTCTTTAAATGCAGTCCTACATGTTTTTGTATGTCGCCTTAGACTTTTACCTTAAACCTAAGAGACAGCCTAAAATCCTCCCTCTTATAGGAATACTAGTCCTAAAATTCCTCCAGTACTGATAGGAATGAGATGGGTAATAGAACGCAATGGAGTTTGATACCAACCCACGCTTTAATACCTTTACGGGTTGGGAAGGGTAGATATGGATATGATGACTGGTGCACTAATACCACGTGTTGCCCCTCTTTGAGAAGTAATTACCGGGTATTGCATTGATATGATATATATTACAAACAAACATAGAACCCCTTTACATTCATCAGTATGCTTTGTTATAACTATTTTAAAAACTTTTGCGTTATTTAATCATTTTTCAAACATTTGTATATTTGAAATCCCTCTTATTTGAGCCTTGTTTGTTTATTTGTTAATTGCACAAATTCACAAAGAACTATCTGGCCGATAACCATAATAGTGGATCTTGAGAGATGCCTAAAACCTTCCCGTTGGGATAATTTCAAGCCCTTACCCTATCTCTGGTTATCAAATGTAGTCGTAGGTGAACCCTTTAGGTGCCCTAAAACACTTTAAAATCGTTAGGTGGCGACTCTTAAAAAATTTCAAAACTCCTTTCCCTAACGGAAAGAGTTGTCCAACCCAAATATCATAAACCTGATTTCGTGAAGGAAAAAAAGGGGGCGCGACACCAGTCACACTTCTAATGGAATAAACCTCGTGCTAATAACACACTGCACGAATGAAACCTCATTTCAATCACACTTTGCACGGAAGAAACCGCGTGCCAATAACATATCGCACGGAAGAAACCTTGTGCCAATAACACTCAGCACTGAAGAAACCTCATGCCACAACTAAACAATCATCACAATAAGAATCACGAAAGTCAACAAGTAATAAATACAACAATGATATTATAAGCAAGAAAATCCTGCAGTTAAAGAACAAATATGGAATCAAGGAAAAACAGGTTATTCAACTAAGCATGTTGTACAAATTGCAACTAAGAGATGAAACACGTAGACATGTGAAACTAGGCTAAACATGAAGAGCATACGTGCTAGAATAACTCACTTAAGGTATAAAAGGAAACCATTTAGTAAACACCGATTTTCAACATTTAGCTCACGTACGTACTCATCACCTCGCGTACACGGCATTCACATAGCATAGTTGTTACAACAGTACCAAATCTTAAGGAAATTTTCCCCACACAAGGTTAGACAAATCACTTACGTCAAACAGCTCAATTAGTTAATAATAATGTTTTTCCCTAAACTTTCCGACTCCAAACGTCCCAAATCTAGCCAAATGCAATTACATACTTTAAATATAACTATAAGAAACTAATCAAATCAATGAAATCATGACATTAAAATAAATTAAAAAATTGCCCTAAAAAGTCGACCTATGGCCACGTCTCGGAATCGGGTAAAAGTTACAAAATTTGTAAACCCATTCACCCCACGAGTTTACCCATACCAATTTTACTCAAATCCGATACCAAATCTCAATCAAACCTCAAATTTTGTCTAAGAACTTTTCTCCATTTCCCCTAAATTTTCACCCCAAATAATTAATTTAATGATTAAATCAAAGGCATAATTATGAAAATTAAACAAAATAGGTAGTAATCACTTACTCCAAACAACCACGTGAAAATCTCTTTGAAGAATCCCTTCCACCGTGCTCCCAAATCAATTTTTGTGTTATGAACTTAAATACTCATTTTTGCAATGTTTAAATCTGCCATGTTACCTTCATTGCAATCACGGAACATTCTTCATGATCGCGAAGCACAATTATGCTACACTACTAACTAATCTTACGTGAATGAGGAAACCTCTACGAAAATGCGGTGCACTAGCGCTCAGACTTACGCAATCGCGAACTACCCCACGCATTCGCAATGAACAAATGCGTGACCCAACTTCTGCCTCATAAATTCTACACGAACACGACCTTAGCCACGCGTTCACGATTCACAGCCCGGCATTACTACATGATCGCATCCTTCTTTTCACGAATATATAGAACAAAGTCCTCCACTGCTCAGCTAAGACTATGCGATCATGGACCTTCCCAAGTGATCGTTTATAAGGAAACCAGATCAGAGACACACAAAAAATTTAGCAACCTTCTAAGTAAAATTTTCAATTCGATAACTATCTGAAGCTCACCCGAACAATGCGAAAAACACAAATTGCGCATTGATTAAAGCCTAATGAACTTTAGAACTTCAAACTTCAACATATGATGATGAAACCTATCAAATAAACTCCGACTGATCTCAATTTTTTCACAAAAGTCACAACACAAGTCACATTTGATATTACAGATCTACTCTAACTTTCGGAACCGAAATCAGAATCCGACCTCGATATCACAAAGTCCACCCTCGGTCAAACTTCCCAAAAACCTTCCAATTTTCAACCTAAGACAAAATTACTATATAGAGCTAATGGATCCGACGAAACTCTTTTCCAGAGTCTTCTTAACACAAGTCAAACTTTAATCAACTCTTACAACTCAAACTTCAAACTTAGGGACTATGTGTCTCGTTCAACTCCAAAATTCACCCGAACCCGACACCAAGCACCCCGACAAGTCGAGTAAGCATAAAAAGAAAGAAAAGGGGAAAATAAATAGGGTATCTGAGCTAATACTCCTATAATGACCTCGGGTCTTTACATCCTCCCCCTCATAAAACAAGCGTTCATCCTTAGACAGGTATAGAGACATACCTAAAGTGGTTAAAATATGAGGATAACGACTGAACATATCATGTGCGATCTCTCAAGTCCCCTCCTCGACTGGATGACACCTCCATTGAACATTCACTAAAGCAATGTTCTTCAACTTCAACTAACGAACATGCTTATCCAAAATAGCCACCGGCTCCTCAACATAAAATAGACCCTTGTCCAACTAAGCTGAAGTCTAACACATGAGACAGATCGCTATGATACTTTTGGAGCATAGAAACATGGAACACTGGATGAAATACAGAGAGACTAGGTGGTAGTGCAAGTCTGTAAGACACCTCCTAACCCTCTCAAGAATCTCAAAAAGTCTGATATACCTACGGCTAAACTTTACCTTCTACCCGAGTGTCATAACACCCTTCATGGGCGAAACTCGAAGTATGACCCACTCCCCAACCATGACTGCAACATCGCGAACCTTTCGATCTGCATAACTCTTCTGTCTAGATTGGGCTATACAAAGTCGATCCTAAATCACCATAACCTTTTCCAAAGCATCCTGAACCATGAATGAACCCAATAGTCTAGCCTCATCTGGCTTAAATCAACCTACTGGAGGCCGACACCATATACCATAAAAAGCCTCATACGGGGGCATCTGAATGCTCAACTAATAACTGTTATAGGCAAACTTTGCAAGTGAAAAGAAGTGATCCCAAGAATCCCCAAGCTCCATCACACACGTACGGAGCATATCTCCCAATATCTGAATAGGTGTGCTCGGACTGTCCGTCCGTCTGAGGGTGAAATGTTGTATTCAACTCCACCCGCGTGCCCAAATTATGTTGTATGGATACCAAAAATCGCACTGTAAACTGTGTACCCCTGTTAGAGATGATAGATACCAGTACGCAATTAAGCCTGATAATCTCGCGAATATATACCTGAGCCAGCTGATCTAAAGAATAAGTAGTCGCCACTAGAATGAAGTGAGCTGACTTGGTCAATCTTCCCATAATCACCCATTCTGCATCGAACATTCTCCGTGTCTGTGGGAGCCCAACAACAAAATCCATAGTGATCTGCTCCCATTTTCACTCTGGAATCTCTAACTTCTGAAACAATTCACCTAGTCGCTGATGCTCATACTTCACTTGCTGAAAATTAGGCACCGAGCTACATATTCCACTATATTCGTCTTCATCTGCCTCTACCAATAATGTTGCCTCAAGTCCTGATGCGTCTTCCGACACCCGGATGAATGGAGTCCTACGAACTACGAGCCTCATGGACAATCAACTCACATAATCCATCTATTTTAGGCATACATAGCATGACCTGCATCCTCAATGCCCAATCATCTATAATAGTGACCTCCTTAGCATCATCATGCTGAACCGTGTCCTTTAGGACAAGCAGATGGGGGTTATCATACTGATGCTCCCTGATACGATCATAAAGAGAAGATTGAAAAATCATACAATCCAAAACTCAACTTGGCTCAGAACATCCAATCTGTCAAACTGGTTGGCCAAGGCATGGACATCCAATGCCAATGGCCTCTTTGTTGCTGGTAGATATTCTAGACTGCCCAAACTCTTTGGCCTATGACTTAGTGCATCAACCACCACATTGGCTTTCTCGGGATAGTACAAAATAGTAATATCATAATCCTTTAGAACCTCTAACCACCTTTGCTGATGCAAGCTAAGTTCCTTCTGTTCGAACAGATTCTGCAGACTTCTGTGATCGATGTAGAACTCAAAAGGGAAACTTTACAGATAGTGCTTCCATATCTTCAAGGCATAAACAATAGCTGTTAACTTAAGGTCATGGACAGGATAGATTTTCTCATGCACCTTCAGCTGTGTAGACACGTAGGAAATTACCCTACCATCTCACATCAGCATAGTGTAGACACCAATTTGTGACGCATCACAATATACAGTATGACCCCAAACATGTAGGAAATACAAATACTGGGGCTGTAGTCAAAGCTATCTCTGCTCACACTCCTTTATCCACTTGAATGGAGCACCTTTCTGGGTCAACTGGGTTATATGTGTTGCAATAAATGAGAAACCCTTTACAAATCAACGATAATACCCCGTCAAACCAAGAAAACTCCAAATCTCCCTAGCTGAGGACAGTTCGGGCCAACTCTTCACTGTTTCAACCTTCTTGGATCTACCTTGATCCCTTGACTCGACACTATATGACCTGAAAATGCCACTGAATCTAGCAAGAATTCACACTTTGAAAATTTTGCACATAACATCTTTTCTCTCAAGGTCTGAAGCATAGTCCTCAGGTGCTACTCGTGGTCCTCTCGATTCTGGGAGTGCACCAGTATGTCGTCAATAAACAAAATGACGAATGGGTCAAGATATGGCCAGAATACAATATGCATCAAGTAAATGAATGCTACTGGGGAGTTGGTCATCCTAAATCTCATCACAAGGAACTTTTAGTAACCATACCGAGTCCAAAAAGTAGTCCTCGGGATATCTAGTTCCCGAATCTTCAACTAATGATAGAAAGTCAATCTTGGAAAACACTCTAGCACCTTGTAAATGATCAGATATGTCATCAATATGAGGCAATAGATACATGTTCTTCATTTAACTTTGTTCAACTGGTGATAATCAATACACATGCGCATAGGACCATCCTTCTTCTTTACAAACAATATTGGATCACCTCAAGGTGACACACTGGGTCAAATGAAGCCCTTATCAAGAAACTCTTGTAACTGGTGCTTTAACTCCTTCAACTTAGGTGGCGCCATACGATATGGAGGAAAAGAGATGAACTAAGTGCCCAGTAGCAAATCAATACTAAAGTTGATATCCCTATCGAGCGGCATGTTCGGAAGATCTGCCAAAAATAAATATGGAAAGTCCCTCACTATAGGAACTAACTCAATGGTAAGGGCATTAACAATCACATCTCTCACATAAGCTAGATATGCATCACACCCCTTCTCAACCATTCGCTGAGCCTTTAAAAATGAAATAACATTTCTAGGAACATAATCTAAGGTACCTCTTCACTCTAATCATGGTAATCCTTGCATAGTTAGTGTCACGATCTTGGCATGACGATCTAGAATAGCATAATGGGGCGACAACCAATCCATGCCTAAATAATATCAAAGTCTACCATACTAAGCAATAAAAAATTGGCTCTAGTCTCAAAACCAATAAGAACAGCCAAACACGACCGATACACACGGTCAACAATAATAGAATCTCCCACATGTGTAGACACATAAACAAGAGAACTCAAAGAGTCACGGGATCCAACCAAATACAGAGCAAAATAAGATGACACATAGGAATAAGTGGATCTTGGATCAAATAAGATTGATGCATATCTATGACAGACCAGAACAATAACTGTAATGACAGAGACCGATGTAATTGCCTCTATCTGAGCAGGAAGAGAATAATATCTGGCATGGCCTCCCCCTTTAAGGAAACCTTTACCTGCCCGACCTCCACCTCGAGTTGGCTGAGCGGATAGAGTTGTAGCTGGTGCTGTAATTATAGCTTAAGAACCCAGTGGGGCATGCGGTGATCGAGTAATTTGTGGAGGTGCAACCCTCCTAAGTCTAGGGTAATCCCTCACCATATGGAGAGTGTCACCATACTCAAAAAAAGCTCTCAAAGGACGTGATTGTTGTGACTGGCTTGGGAAAAATCGGTTGGAATAAACTCTAAAAGCACCCGGTGCAGGAGCTTTACTAGACAATGGCAGTGCATAATAAAGAGCTTAGGGCCTAGGAGTGGCCGGAATACAGCTGGCCGTTAGATGTTCTGAATTAACAGGACGACTGACATGTCCCCTACCATGGCGATCTATACTTGGGGCACGAGTAATACTACATGTGCCAGACTCTCGAGACTTCTTAGCCTCCCTCTCCTGAGTCAACATACTCTCCAACCTCCTAGCAATCCCTACAACTTGCTGGTATGAGATGTCCATCTCCAACTCTTAGGCCATACTAAGTCTGATATTGGGGTAGAGCCCCTAAATAAATCTACAGACCCGCTCTTCAACAGTAGCAACCAAGGCTGGTGCTACCTAGCCAAGTCAATGAACCGAACCACATACTATGACACAGTTATAGAACCATTGCGCAACTGCTCAAATTCTGCACACCATGCATCTCTGAGACTCTAGGTAACATACTCCCTCGAGAACATATTCGAGAACTGAGTTCAAGTGAGTGAAGCTTCCTTGGCAGGACTACCCAACTCATAAGCACGCCACCACTGATAAGTCGCTCACCTAAGTTGCAACGTAGTGAAAAAAACCTCATTCGACTCTACAACACCAATTGTACGGATGATATGGTGGCACTCCTCAAGAAAATCCTGGGCATCCTAGCACGCCAAGCCACTAAAAGTAGGTGGGTGGTACTTATTGTACTTCTCGAGCCTGAGATGCTCCTTCTTAGAAACTACTGCCCTATCGTCGGGCTGAACTAGGGATACAGGCTGCACTGGTATGACCCCTAGAACCTAGTCGACCTGAACCCGATGCTCTGGGGTGTGGGTAGCGGGAGTATGTACTCCTCCCCGGCCTGAGATTTACCATGAGCAAGTGTATCAACCTTGCCTGAGCTAAGGTGCCAAACATGCTTTGAAACTGCACGAGGGTCTCCTGAAGAGCTGGTGTAGTAATAGGCGTCTTAGGTGTCTGGTCTCTGACAGGAGCTACTGGTGGCTCCTCTATATCAGCTCGTGTGGGTGCCCTGGCTGTACCAAGTGGACGTTCCCGACCATTACCCCAGCCCTGACGTTGTTTTACTCTAGTAGGGGGCGCGAGTGTCTACTCATCTGATCCGTATGTACGTGTCCTCACGATCTAAGAGAGAATAGAAAGTTAGAAGTTTAGAATCCTGAAGTCAAAAATTTTGCACAACAAGGAATCAATGAAGTGAAACTTTTTTCTAACAGTTCCTTTGCTTCCCGAAGATATGTACAGACGTCTGCGTACCGACCCGTGAGACTCTACTAAACCTGCTTATGACTCATAGCACCTATAAACCTAGAGTTTTAATACCATCTTGTCACAATCCAAATTTCCCTCCATAAGATGTCATGCTGACACTTAGTCTCTATGAATAGGTAAGCTTAACAAATGCATAAAAAGGAAACTAAAATAACGACTAAAATGTCAACATCAATAGATAAAGATATAACTGTAAACTGTCGCTCAACGTGTACAAGTAAAATCTACAATTCATAACATAAACCACTCCAAAAACCCAATAGTTACAAGGCACAAACTTTAAGGAAGTGCTAAATATCTCTACACATCAACGTCTAAGAGAACAAAGAAAAGATAACATAATTAGGATAGAGGGGGACTCTGAGGTCTGCGAACACTAGCAGATATACCTTGAAGAATCCAAGCAGTAGCACACACTTTGCAAATATTGAGGCTAGTAGGTTGTACCTGGGTCTGCATGAAAATATGTGTAGAAACATAGTATGAGTACAACACAACGGTACCTAGTAAGTGCCAAGCCTAACCTCGTTAGAGTAGTGATGAGGTTAGGTCAAGGCCTTATTGGAATATAAGATATAAGGCGGAAGATTAAATGATAAAAAGGAAATAGCAAGTAAATGAAACAGTAAGAATGTACGGGAAGCAACAACATAGGAAAATAGGAAGATAATTTCATCACATAAAGAAAAGAACTTCTTACAAGTTATGGAACAACAACAACAACAACAACAACAAATACAGCAAGAAAAGGAACTCAATAGGGGCGCTCCCAAGGTACCACCTCGTAGTCCCACAAGTAAATATCTCACGATGGCACGACAGAAACCTCGTGCCAACAACACTCCGCACGGAAGAAACCTCATACCAAATCACACTCCACACGGAAGAGACCTCGTGCCAATCGCACTTTGCATGAAAGAAACATCATGCCAGTACCACATCACACAGAAGAAACCCCGTGCCAATCACACTCTACACGAAAGAAACCCCGTGCCAATAACACACCATATTGAAGAAACATCGCGCCAATCACACTCCACACAGAAGAAACCTCGTGCCAATAACACACCGCACGGAAGAAAACTCGTTTCAATCACGCTCCGCATGGAAGAAACTTTGTGATAATAACATACTGCACAGAAGAAACCTTATGCCAATAACACTCCACACGAGAGAAACCTCGTTCCACAACCAAAACAATCATCACAGCAAGAATCACGAAATTCAACACGTAATAAATACAAAATGATATTACAAGAAAGAAAATCCTACAATTAAAGAAATAATACGAAATTAAGGAAAAACAAAGTAATTCAACTAAGCAAGTTGTACAAATTACAACTAAGAAATGAAACATGTAAAGATGTGAAATTAGGCTAAACATGAAGATTACACGTGCTAGAATAACTCATTTAAGGTATTAAAAGAAACTACTTAGCAAAGATCGGATTATACATATTTAGCTCGCGTATGCACTCGTCACCTCACATACACGGCACTCACATAGCACAAATTGTTAGAATAGTACCAAATCCTAAAGGGATTTTTCCCCCGCAAGATTAGACAAGTCACTTACCTTAAACCAAGCTTAATTAGTCAATAAGAATGTTTTTCCCTTGACTTTCCGTCTCTGAACGGCCCAAATCTTGCCAAAAGCAGATACATATTATTAATATAACTATAAAAATGTAATCTAATTAATGAAATCATGACTTTAACAAGAAATTAAAAAATCGCCCCAAAAGGTTGATTCGGGTCCACATCTCGGAATCAGGTAAAAATTAAAAAATCTGAGTACTCGTTCACCACGAGTTCACCCATACCAAAATTACTCAAACCCAATACCAAAATCGCGATCAAAACCTCAAAATTTGTTCTAAGAACTGTCCTCAATTTTCCTCTAATTTTTCACCCCAAATCACTGATTTAATGATGAAATCAAAGGCACAATCATGAAAATTAACTAAAACTAGGTAGGAATTACTTATCCCAAACACCCACGTGAAAATCTCTCCAAGAATTGCCTTCCACCGAGTTCCAAAATCATTTTTTGTATAATGAACTCAAACTCTCATTTTTTTAAATGTTTAAATCTTCCTAATTACCCTTCATTGCGATCGCGGAACGTTCTTTGCGATCGCGAAGCACAACTATGCTACCCCATGAATTAACTTTATGCGAACAGGGAAACCTCCACACGAACGTGATGCACTATCCCTCATGCTTATGCAATAGCGAATGACCCCACGCGTTCCCGATGAACAAAATAATTGACCTAGCTTCCGCCTCATAAACTCTACGTGAACGCGACCATAGCCACACGTTCGCGATTCACGCTCTCCCACAGCTACACAATTGCAACCTCCTTATCGTGAAAGCTTAGAATAAATTCTTCCACTGCTCAACTAAGCCTATGCGATTGCGGACCTTCCTACACGATCGCGTATAAGGAAACGAGATCAGAGACACCAGAAAACGTCAGCAAACTTCTAAGTCAAATTTTCAATCCGATAACCATCTGAAACTCACCCCATACCCCCGGTTCCTCAATCAAACACTCCAACAACTCCGAAAATATAATACAAACTTAGTCGAGCCTTAAAATCACATCATATAACAGTAAAAACACGAATTGCGCATCGATTCAGGCCTAATAAACTTTAGAACTTTAAACTTCTATATCTGATGCTGAAACCTATCAAATATTATTTTGATTGACCTTATATTTTGCACACAAGTCACATTAGACATTACCAACCTACTCCAACTTTCAAAATCCAAATTCGACCTCGATATAAAAGTTTTTCCCTGGTCAAACTTTTCAAAAATCTTCCAATTTCTAACTTTCGCCAATTAACGCTGAAAATGACCTAACAACCTCCAAATCAACATTCGGACACAATCTTGAGATCAAAATAACCATACGAAGCTATTGGAATCGACGAAACTCCATTCCGGAGTCGACGTTGTCTTCTCACTGGTCAACTCTTACAACTCTAACTTCAAACTTAGGGACTATGTGTCCCATTCCACGCCAAAATTCCCTCGAACCCAACACCGTGCACCTCGGCAAGTTAAGTAAGCATAAAAATGAAGCGGAGGGGAAAATAAATAGGGGACGGAGGCTAATACTCTTAAAATGACCAGTTTGGTTATTAAAAAAATAGCCAAATTGTTATGTATTTTTATATTATTAGTTAAAATCGTGTGAAAAATATATGTAGCTAACTATGGTTATATACTAAGAAATATGGCTAAATAAAATGACATGTATCATTTATTTATTGAAGGGGTGTAAGCACTCGGTGCGGGTAAGTATTTGCCTCAATTATAAATGCATACGAAGATTTAGATTTGTGAATTAGTATTATAGCTTGTTTGGCCGTGCTTTAAAATTAACTTATTTTGAAAAGTACGTTTCTCAACCAAAAAAAAAATTAAAAATATTCTTTCATTGATGAACAGTTTGTATTGGCTAACCAATTTTAAAAATACTGAACAGTAATTAGATTCTTGACCAAGTTATTGAAAAGTGTTTCTAAGTATATTTTTATTAAAAGTACTTTTAAAAAAATTCTTTTGGAGACGATGATTTTTCCTGCTTCTGAAAATTTATTTTTATTTATACTCAAAAATCACATTTTTTTCTTCAAAAAACTTGACTACATTTTCTTTTGGCTGAAGTAAAATACTTTTGGCCAAAGATCAACATGGCCAAACTGACTAGTAATAAGAAGTTTCTCATCTAACCTCGAAAGTGAAGATCTTCTTGATAGCGGTGTCGACTTATCTTTCTAATAAGCCTTGTTTAGCACGAGTTTGAATTAGTGTGGTAAGAAAATTTCGGATACTAAATGATTAAATTTAAGAGGTACACCGCAAGGTCAAGTAACGAGGTAAAAAAGATTCAATTAAACATGCATGAACATTTGAATTGGTTAACCTGATTGTATGAGTGAAAAGAAGAACTCGGTCATACGATTGAATTATGGTTTTTAATAACTTCTTTGATTATTTCATTAGAATAGACATTGTTTTCCTAGAGGAAAGTAGATGAACGAAGCAACAATAGTTAATTGAAGAGCCTTATCAAGCCTAAAAGGCATCATATTTAATCCATAAATCATCAAATTTTCATGATTAAAATTCTCGTAAGTAACAATCATCTTAGGAACTGAAAGTGACCGCACTATTTATTAATCATAATTTATTCCAATACAAAATGGGTATGTCTTAAAATGTTAAGAGGAATTTGTAAGTAATCTTTTCCTTTTTTAAAAAAATGTATAAGTACCCTTGACCTATATTTGAATTTCCAATTACATTTTTTTTCGAAAATTTATTTTTTTTCTAAAAAACTTTAAATGGAATTATTTGCACCCTTTTTTTTGGTAATTAACTTTCTTTATATTAATCACCAAAGAGAGATCATTACAAAACTATAATCAGTATCAACTCTACTGATTATCTCAACTAGGACATAGTAACCATAATCTACTCCCAAGGACTATACATTTTGGTACTCTCTATATTAATAAGTATTTCGGTAATTGACTTCTAACTTAAGGCTCCACTCTAACATTACAAATATGGACTATCTCTCGAACTATACTATCACAATGCCGATATCTTTTTTAAAAGATACGATTATTCCTCTCAATCCATAATGCGTAGTATGTTTCTGTGAGTACCAATCTGCAAATACTGGCTTTGTTGGATTTCCCTTTTGCTTTCTTGATGATCCATTGAACGTGACATTGCCAATTGCTGTAGCTTCCTTGATCTTGTTGAATCTATTTCCATATTCTACTCCATACTTCTATTGCATAAGGACAGTACAGAAACATATGATCTCTTGTTTCTAGTTGTCCTTGGCACAATACACAGCTTTGGTCAGTAGTCATTCCCCAGCTTGCTATTCTATCTCTGGTAGGCAATCTTCCATGTTACATTAACCACACTGAAGATAGCCTTTGGTCTAGCAGAGTTCTCAAAAACTAAGCTCTTCCAACTCATGCTTGGTAGGTCTCCCAGAAGTTGTAGATACATATGTCTGATAGTCACTTTGTCCCCTCTTGTGCACTGTAGTTGTTGTAGGACATCCCTGGAAGCTATCATTCTTCTAACCATCCAGCTAGCTTGCTTTGGGATAGGCATAGTGTGAAATTGTTTATGTTTGATACAGTAGGCATTGATCCACCTAATAAACATCTTATCTTCTTTATGAGCTAAATCCCAGCAAACTTTAGCAATAGCTGCCTTGTTCCAGATCAGGAGGTTAATGATATTCATTCCTCCAGTTCATTTTGGAGTACACATTTTATCACATGCCACATAGCTCTTTCTGGTAATAGTATTGCTACCATACCATATGTAGTTTCTACACATAGCATCTATCATCTTTAATACTTTGGAAGATAGAATAAATAGCTGAGCCCAATATGCTTGAATTCCAAAGATCATAGATTTGACTAATTGAATTCGACCAGCATAAGAGAGCTTTTTTGCAGTCCAAGAAGATACTTTCCCTGTGATTCTATCAATTAAAGGCTTCCATTAGATCAATTCAATTTTCCTGAAGGACAAAGGGATGCCTAAGTAATTAAAGGGCAGCTCCCCTTATACAAATCCAAGATAGCTTAAAATTTGCTGCCTACAGCTTGTTTCAATCCCCCAAAATATACTACACTTTTGCTCATGATAGCTTGCAATCCAGATGCTTTAGAGAATTGAGAGAAGTACCGGTATAGGGTGGATATAGAAAGAAGATCACATCTAGAAAAAAGGAGAAGGTCATCAGCAAAACTCAGGTGAGTTATGTGTAGTTTCTTGCATCTAGGATGGTATTGGAACAACTTATCCATTCCCATTTCACTAAATGATCTGCTCAAATACTCCATAAAAATAGCAAACAAGAAAGGAGAGATGGGGTCTACTTGTCTAAGATCATTAGCAGCTTCAAAAGGTTTAGTAGTTTCTTCATTGATCAACACTGTGTAACTAAGTGGTGTGACACATTCTATGATCCACTTTATGAATTTATCATGGAAATCAGTTTCCTCCATCACTTGTTGCAAGAATATCCATTCAACTGAATCATAGGCTTCTTGAAGGTATATTTTAATCATGCACTTAAGGGAGATTTGGGCTTTAGTATAAGATTTCACTAGCTCACGGGCCAGTGTAATTTTCCTACCAGGAATAAAACCAGCTTGCTTATGAGATTATACATGCCATGATCTTTTGAAGTCTAGCAGCTAGAATCTTGGAGATCATTTTGTATAATACTGTACAACATGCAATTGGTCTATATTTTTTAATTGTGGTAGGTTTTAGTGACTTTGGGCACTAGGGTGATGGTGGAACAGTTGATTGGCTTATACATATTAGAGGTTAAAAAGAATTCCCTTATAGCATCTGTGACTTCTTTACGGATAATTCTCCATGATTTTTTGAAGAAGACAGCATTGTATCCATCAATACTAGGTGCCTTATCATCTCCAATAGCTTTTAGACTCTCGAGAATTTCTTTATCAGTAATATCTGCACATAGGTCTCTTCTTTGTTGTTGAGTTAGTATGGGACCATTGACATGTATGATCTGTTTATAGCTAGAAGTGACCTTGAGATTGATCCCATAAGAGACTTGTAGAAATCCAAAATCTCTTCTTTAATGCCTTTAGGATCAGTAACCTATCTCCACCCCCTGTTGTAATATCATTGATTTGTTTCCTCTGTGATCTATCTTTTATAACATATGTGAAATATCATAGACTAGTTCTCTAAGTTAAGTAATGTCTCCTTCTCCCTTTTCAAAAGACCATCTGAATACTTACTTGCAAGCTGTTCTTGTATATCTTTTAGATCCCTTTTAGCTGCTTCAATTCTCAGATTGATTCCTTTAAATTCCTTAACATTCAAAGCTTTTAGGGGAGCTTTAAATGCCTTCAGTTTATACCAAACAGATTTCATAATAACAATAGAGTTTATAGTATTCCACCCTTCGGTCACTATTTGAATAAAGTCCTGATGGTTAGTCCATGCATTGAAGAATCGAAATGGGACTTTCTCTTTCCAAGATGAGTTTGTCAAAGTTAGTAGCATAGGGGCATCATATGATATCTGAGGGAGATCATAGACTGCCTCCACATGATTCCAGTTTATCATCTATTCATAATTCCCAAGAACTCTATCAATTCTGCTGCTAACCTTATATATTCCAGGTTGCCTGTGTGTCTAATTATAGTGTTCACCCTGCCAAGGAAGTTCAAACAATGCTGTTTGTTGCAAATATGAGCTGCAATCCTGAGTTTCTGCAAAACTAACTGGATTACTAGACAATTGATCATTAGCATATAGCACAGCATTAAAGTAACCTGCAACCAACCATGGGCCAGTAGCAATTGTAGCAATTTGTTGAAAATTCTGCCATAGTTCCTTTCTTTGTTCTAACCCATTAAATCCATAAACAACAGTCAGATAATATTGGATGTCCCCTTTTCAGCTTTGAACTAGTGAGTGAATCATGATCCTGATTTTAATAACCATGAGAAGGTTAGAGTTCCATAGCAGCCATACTCTACCATTCTTAGCTTCTCTGTAGTTAGTCAGAATATCCCAGCCAGGAGCAATATACTTCAATATTTTTTGAGCATTTTCTTCTTCAACTTTGGTTTTCACTAATCCTACTAAGTTTATTTTGTTACTTCTTATATATTCACTAACTTCCTTTTACTTATACCTTTTTATTTACACTCCTGATGTTCTAGAAAAGCCACTTCATTATTGATAGCTTATTTTACCTCTATCACTAGGTGGAATATTATACTTGCTATTAGACACAGGCTCAAATCTATTCTTGATAGGAATAGGTGACAGTGGAGGAAAGTTGACAATGTTCACTCTGGACTTTGTATTGATTTCCCTTTATCTTCCTTCTCTGTATTATCATGATCAACCATTGGTTGGGCCTTCTCGTCAGTCTGTTGTAATTCAGCCATCCTGGAACCATAATCTCCCCTTCCTGCAATATTATGATCACCTGTTGGTTGAGCCTGCTCCTTAGGCTGTTGAGTTTCAACTATCTTGGTATTATTGCCTTGTTTGATCTCCTGTTTTTCTTCAGTAGGAACTGATATTTTAGTTCTCCACTCTTGGATGATTCTACCCTTTTTAGGAGGTCCTTGAATACCAATCTTGATATGAGCTTGGCATTTATGTCCCACTACTAGGCATTTCTCACAGTAAGCAGGTTTCTAGTCAAATGAGACACTGTAGGATTTTTTTTCCATATGGTTCCATCACCCATACTTCACTTGGTAGTTCCTTAGTAACATTAACCTCAATAAGCATCCTAGCATATGAAACTCTAGTCTACTTTGTGGTGCATTCATCAGTAAAAATAGATTTTTCAATCACACTTGCTATTCTACTTAAAGATCTCATACCCCAACATGGCATAGAAAGCTTAGGAAACTTTGCCCACAAAGGGATGGAAGTGGGAAATTCATCTGCAAAGTCAAAATCCGGGGTCCATGTCTTTAGGATGATAGGTTTACTAGCTATAGAGTAAGGTCATGCACATAGGATTTCACAAGAATCCTCCATATTTTTAAATCTGATTATATAGTAACCTTCCTCATGATAAAACTGGTCAGGTTCAGGCACATGAGACCAGTGAATACTAACAAATCTTTTCCAGTTAAAATTTCAATGCATTACTTTTTCCGGCATGGGAAGATTTTTCAGTGATGATTTTTCCCCCCAAATCTGAGTGTATTTTGCTTTACTTATGAATAGATTTTTTTGAGAGTTTAATTTGTGTGTGAAGTGAAAAAATGGAAGAAAAACGATTAGACAAAGTCGCCGGTGAATGAATATTCGCCGGAATTAGAGAAGAAATGAAAAAAAAGTAAAAAATAAATACAAAGAAAACAAAAGAGGAAAAGGGAAAAAAAGTAAGAAAAAATAGTAAAAAAATAATCTAAAAATCATTTTTTTCTTGCTTCTCACTCTCCTTTGGGAGATTGAAATACACACACTCTGCCACATCAATATTACGGGTGCAAACAATTCCATTTAAAAAAGGTTTAGGGGGCTAATAGGATTTTCGCAAAGAAAAAGTGTGTAATTGGAATCCGACTACCGATCAGGGGGGTACTTATGCATTTTTCCTTCATTTTTATTTTAAAAATATATAACTGTTGTACAAGTTTGAGGCAAAATGGATACAACACTGGTCTAAATTTGGCGAATAGGCAACGGTAGATAAACAGGAACGAGGATGGGGTCGACCGCGGCGTAATAGCGAAAAACTATCATCGGGAAGACTATTGTCAAGGACGAGCAACTGGAGTAAAGAAATAACGGTAGGATAGGTTTAGAAATGGACATAAGAAATATTTCCTTGGATATTCCTTTTTTTTTGTAATTTTTAGGATTTTTTGGAAATACCCCTTATAAATAAAAAGAGATAGAGAACAAAATGAGGTTCTTGACTTTTTGATAAGGGTACATTATAAATGGTTGACTAGAAGGAATATACAAAAATTGTCATGTTCACTGATTTTCTTATCCAAGTTGTTTAATCAATTCATAAGATCCAAAAATTTCTCATCCATCTTCACGTCTCATTTTTTCACGTTGCTATCAGGAAAAAGAACCATCCAAATCATATAATAAGCGAGTGGTAGATTCTTTGTTATTACATTTATTATCGTTATCTACATTTATTACATGCTCATATTATAATATTTATTGGTAATCATTGAGTATAAATCGGTAATTTACTGCTCTCAAACATTGTTCATCTTATTAATTTTCTACAATATTTGATCTAGAGTTTATTATATTTAACCAAGATTCATCCATCATTTTTTCATTAATTAGTTTAACAAAAGGCTTAAGACTTTTTGGTCAAACACAAAAGGTAATAAATAGTAACCTTTGTCCAAATTTATGTGTTCTCGTATGTCTTTTAGATATTTCACAAATTAAGTAGTGGTTGTGATGATAGGCTACAACTTTTATGTTATACGTTTTTTTTCAAATTCCCAACAAAACAGAGTGAAAAGTGCATGTCAAATGTGTGGCCGCGCTCAGGCCATGCTCGTCACGCAACATTAAAGTGGATATGTGCGTTCTGAGCGTGGTCCAAGCGTGGCCGCACACGTCTTATCCGAGAAAAGAGTCCATTTTTGCTTAGGAGAAGGCATAATTATTTGGGCCTGACCCTACTTGGTATATATACATGGGAAATGATATTTTGGGGACCTTTGACATACTTTTGACAGAAATTAGACCTAAGGAGGCTAAGGAGACCGAGGATTCGACCTTAGGAGGCAAGAACACACTAGGAGCAAGGTGGGGAATTCTTCTATGAGTTTCACTTTCTTCTTCATATTTCCATTATTAGTTGTAAATTCCAGTATTGTAGTTATGCATACTATTATGAATAGCTAATTTGTTATCTAGGGTGTTGACGGAACCTATTGGATGATGATTTTCCAGTTACATTAATATAGATTTGATGTAGTATTTTCTTTATTTGTTTAACTACTTATTATTATGGTTGGTTGAAGAGCTCTCAATTGACTAAGCATATTTAGTGTGTATTACTAGGGAGAGAGTACATATTTAGGTAATTGTTGAACAACATCACTCCTAACATATATGAGGGATCAATAGGGAGGGTTTAAAGGTGGGATTAGGGATAACGAAACTTTGGGTACGATCTAAGTGAGGTGTGCTTAAGGCTAGCTAGCGTAATTCGTGAGAATATGTCTAGGATATTGTTGTAATTACTCGGGAGAGAGTTATGACAATTAGAGTGCACATGATCAATAGAGAAGACTTAGGCAAATTTATAGGAAACGCAGTAGAAATGATTCCGACAATTGAGGAAATCATAACTCCAGACTTCCTTAATCTTTTCTCCAACCAATAGTATCCCTAGTTATTATCTATGTATATAATTTGTTAGTTAATTAGATAAAAGAATCTTAATATTTATAACATAGGAATTGTTCGAGCTTGTCTTTATGGCAATAATGAACAATTGTAGATACACCTTAGTTCTTTGTGTGATTTGACTCCGGACTTATAAACCGGATTATATTTGCAACGACCGCTTAGTCCTTTTTATAAGGTATAGTTGGGCGTGATGAATTTTGGCGCCGTTGCCAGAAAACTAACGGTGTAGTTGTAGGTGTACATATTTCTAGGTTGCAAGTTTGAACTATTATTTTTGTTTTCATGTATTTGACTATTTATTTATTTTTAAATTTTTTATTTTTTGGTTTGAGAGAAATAGCATCTTGGAATTATGAGAGTTTTGATGTTGGTAATTCTACTTTGATCCTCGTTATGTATATGGTGGAGGAAACACACGGGAAAAAATTATCAAAATATTCCCGAGAGCGAGTTGTGTATCAACTTATATGTGGAATGTGTGTGATATGTGTGGTGGTCAAGATGGTCACTTTCATGGTTGTGCCTATATTTCTTACCTTTCCCCAACATTTTACTTTGATGGTTCTTTTTTTTTTTGAAGTTAATAGGAACAAAGAACACAGGATGACACGTATAATGGAATTTTTCCAATTAAAGTGACATTATTCGAAATGAGATTATTTATTTATTTAGAGTCTCCACTTGGGATAGGCTTGACTTTTGGTGTCCCAAGTCACCGGTTTATTTAAAATCCCAAATCGAGGAAAATTTTGACTGCCCAAACGAAGTCTGCGAACCAAAAATTCTGAGTAAGGAATTATGTTGACTCAAGGAAGGTGTTAGGCACTCTCGGATCCCGTGGTTCTAGCACAGTCGCTTAAACTATTATAATTAAAATCTGATTTTAATACATGTTCACCCTAATTTTAAAATTATTTATCGCTTTTAATTAAATTTTTAGGAATGAACGTCATTTAAAACAGAATACCTGGAGTGTAAGTTTAGCGCCGAGCCGAGCGAAGTAGGCAGAAACGTGATGATTGGATCTCAGGCCATCGCCAAGAGGGACACTGTCAGATATCTTGGGTCGGTGATTCAGGGGGACGGAGAGATTGACGGGGACGTCACTCATCGTATAGGAGCGGGGTGGTCAAAGTGGAGGCTTGCATCAGGAGTCCTGTGCGACAAGAAAGTTCCACAGAAACTCAAGGGGAAATTTTATAGAGATGTGATTAGACCGGCCATCTGTATGGGGCGGAATGCTGGCCAGTGAAGAACTCTCATGTTCAGAGGATGAAGGTTGCGAAGATGAGGATGCTCATGTGGATGTGCGGGCTCACCAGGTTAGATAAGATTAAGAATGAAATTATTCGAGAGAAGATGGGGGCGGCCCCGATGGATGAGAAGATGCGAGAAGCGAGGCTGAGGTGGTTCGGGCATGTACGGAGGAGAAGTCCTGATGCCCCGGCGAGGAGTTGTGAGCGACTGGCGATGGTCGGCGCACGGCGAGGCAGAGGGAGGCCTAAGCGGTATTGGGGAGAGGTGATTAGGCATGACATGGCTAGAATGCGGGTTGCTGAGGACATGGCCCTTGATAGAAAAGTCTGGACGTCTAGTATCAAGGTTGTAGGATAGGGGCCCCTAGAGTTTTTCATTCTCCTCACCCGGGGTTGGGTGAGGCTTGGCAGGGCTATCCATAGTTGATTTGTTTATTGAATTGTGTCTCCTTTATGGTAGTTATTTATGGTAGTTACTGTCTGATATTATTGCATGCTATTTTATTTATGGTTCTTATGTTTAGAGAATTATTTACGCTATTTCTGATAGAGTTACTAATGCTCTCTTGTTTTTGTTTCTGTTTTTCCTTTCCTTCACTGAGCCGGGGGTCGATTGGAAACAGCCTCCCTGCCCTTTCGTGTAGGGGTAAGGCTCTTCTACATATTACCCTCCCCAGACCCCACTTTGTGGGACTATGCTGGGTAGTTGTTGTTGTTGTTGTTGTACGTCATTTAAAACATGCGTTTGGATCGCGTCACATGAAATGCACCCGGATCCGAAACACATTTTATCCAACGTTTTGAGATTTGAATTTGAGTCACGTGAAATGCATACTCGTATTTAGGAAGGTAAACTTATTTAAAAACATGCCTAAAGCGTCTAACGTATTATTATCTTTGCGGAAAGCTATGAAGTTCACTAAATGGCATGTCCCAAATTTCTAAGTATTTTAATATAAGACTTTAACGAGGGCCACACAATTTACGGGTTTTATTTGGCACGGCACACCTCATTTTATTTCAAAAGATTACACTCAACTTAAAGCAAACTACGAATGGTCATAATTATTTGACGAAACATTATAAATATTTACAAAATTCTCATTATAAACGTACCAAAACAAACTTGGAAACTAGAAAATTAAAAGGCAATAGCTAGCAGCAATTTAGACGAACTTCCAAACGTTGATATATTAAAATCACATTACTGAATCAAATATTGCATTTAGTTCTACATTTGAAACTCATGGATTGAGATATGTTCTAAATTTTTAGAACCTATTAAGACTGAAAGAAATATTGGCCCCATCAGATTGTAACTGATTTCAAGTGGGCAAATCTAAATTGGTAATAGTTAGATTAAGAGATTTGATGACAGTCAATAGTGTTAACTATATAATATGTTTGTGTTATAGCCCCGATTGCCTATTTTTATGGATCTTGTCTAAAGAAGAGGTATGGTATGATAAAATAAAGTTCAACTTCCTTTTAATTTCTCTCTTCCCTCTAACGCAAATGATATCTAGACTTTGAGCTCCAAATGCATATCAGTGAGACAAATCAAAATCCATGGCATGACTATTGAAACCAAACTCGTCCATTCAAGGTTTAAAGAGTACACAGGAGAACAAACAAAACTTATCTACTCAGTCACGAGGAAGGCAAGAAATATCTCACGAGAAAAGCCCCAAAATATTGTCACATAAGCCATAAGATACGAATAAGAGAAATCAAACAAATGATACTAACATTCACGACACAGATCTGAAAAGAACAACATTGAAATTTATATCAATTTTCACAATCCAAACCCATTTCTCAACCAATTTGCAAAAAAACGATTGAAGAAATACCTGATTTCAAGAGATTAAGGAAAACAGAAAATTACTTCCGAAACGAGCATCACAAGGTTTCGAATCAGAATCGACGTCGAACAATCTCGATCGGTGACGAACCTGAAAATGGACAGAACCCGGACTGATTTTCTTTTCAAAATAGAAGAGAGATATGCGACTGTCTTTATTGGAATAGATGAATGGATGGGGTGGGTCGTTTGTGTTCTGGCGTTGCCTTCTCCAGTGTCTAGCTCTGCATTTTTTTTATTTTTTATTTTTGTTCTTCAAATGAAGAAGAAGAAGTTCAGGGGGTTGTTTGGGTATGGGGTGGTCCGAAGAAGAAGAGACGTGGAGAGTGGGTCTTTATTGCACTGTTGCCGCCTTCTATATGTTAGAGTGTAGGTCTTTTTAAGCTTTTTTGTGTATTAGAGTGTGTTTTGTGTATTTGTGTAGATAGTATTATATAGGATAGGATTATGTTAGGGGTATGTGCCTGGGAATTATAGGTTAGGTAATAGGCTTGAGTTATGTGGGTTTGGGTAGTAAAATTATAGCTTGGGCTAGTTTTTGTTTAAAATGGCTCAATTGCTTAAATCAAAATCGCATTGCAATTAAATGTTTATTTTCTTTTCTTTTCTTTTTTTAATTAAAAATCATAGAAATTAAAAATTCTAAATTAATCTATTTTTGTAAAATTTAAAACTCTTTATTTATTCTTTTAGTAAATATGTAAAAACGACCATTTTTAGTATTTTTCTACGATTTAAAAATGTTAAAAATGCATAAAATGCAAATAAACAAAGAAAATTTTCTAAAATTAATAAAAATTAATTTTTGGTCTATTTTTTAGGAGTTATTCTCATGTAGGGCAAAAATCACGTGCTTACAGAGGATATGCTAAAGTGTCTTATGGAATAATATGATGAGATACAACTGCGGGTATGAAGGCAAGGGGCTACTATTCACAACATGGAGTCTCAAGTGAATAAATTAATTAAAATTTGTAAAGCACAACAAGTTGATATTGTGGATAATAGACAATATGAGTATGAATTGGCTGCAGAAATTGCCATTATACTGGAGGATTTAAAAAAATACGAGGATGACCTAGAGGAGAAGGCCAGAGTAGACCACCAACAATCAGTCGAACTAGATTTTGAGGATGTCGATGTTGTAGAAGAAATAATAGAGCCAACCAAGTATATTGAGGATATATATTTAGTTGATTCTATTGCCATTAGTGTTAAGAATGTAGACAACCCAATGTTTATGTAGTCGAGCGCATTGATCCACACTCCAAGCGTTTTTTTCAAATTGTGTTTGGATGATGATATAGAAATAGAATCATCTGAACTACTTGAGGAGTCAAGGAGTAAGGAACAAGATGCCTACATTCTGAAATTCTTCGTGCTAGAAAAGTCGGAGATACACATCTCATCCAAAGGCCAAAATATGTAGAATACTATATTATTTTATTGGGCCGGTCAGATTAGTTCTACAACCCCAGGAGTATGATCGCGGAGCAGAATCAAAACTTGGGGTCCAATTCAAAAGTTTAAAATGAAGGCAAAAAGTGATTCGTGTCGTGCCACAACATTAAATCAATAGCTTGTTGGGAGGCAACCCAGCTTTACTTCTTTCTTTTAATTTTATTTTAATTGTATTATTTTTGCAATGTCGATTTTTTATTTTCTAGGAGCATGGAAAGCAAAGCTATACGAAGGATGCAACAGCAAACCAGATGGTTGGAACTAAGTGTGACGTACCCGCACGAAGGACCAAGCCTGGGAGAAATCTGAGTACCCCATGAGCTGTTAGTGCTTCGGTATTTGGCCTACTAGGGAGTTTATTTTACCTTCTTATTAGAATGGTGTACATTGGGGACAACGCACAATTTTAAGTGTGGAGTGAGGAGATTATCTGGGTTACTTTTTAGGCTATTTTAGTTGTGTTGGTTTAATTGAACAAATCTTTTTATATTTTTTTTTAGAAAAAAAATGAACTTTCTCTGACGATGGATATCCCAAATAATTTTCTTGAGGGATTTTTAAGTCTAAAGAAAAAAGGAAAAAAAATTCTTTGTAGGTAGTTTAGTAATTTTCTCTTGGTTTTTCTTTTTGTTGCGGTTCTTTTTCAAGGATTTTGTTTGAATCGAGTGTAGTTATATTTTTTTAAGGAGTAGGAGCCAGTGTGTTTAGTTTTGAATTGAAACAATATCTCTTGACTTTGTTATGCCTTGAGAATAGTGAGTACTTTGGTTGTGACACTTAGGCTCAGTTTTTAACTCTTGTATAAGTACCTTAAATCATATTAGCTTAAATTTGCTTTAATGCTTTGACTAAAATATCTTGATGAGCCAATCTTAAGTGAGTTATGTGCCATGTGTGTGTAAGGATTTGTTATATTCTGTGCATTGCATTTGATGTATAGAACTTGCCTCGTGTGTTTTGCAAAGCGAAATAGTAGTTTTGTTTAGTCTTGAAAGTGATATAGGCATTTTTTTGTTGAGCCAGATATATATGTTGTACCCGCCTAATTTTTATGTATCATAGTTAACCCCTTTGAGCCTATAATCATGTTTTTTTGGCAACTACATTACAAGCTTTACCCCTTTATTTGAATTAACCATCTATTTAAACATTTTCACCTCTCGTGAGCACTTAAATAGGTGTGAACTTTTAAAAATTAAAGTGTGGGATGGTTGGTTTGGCTTTTGAGTGGTGCTAATGAAATAAGGAGAAAGGTGTACTGATTCGAAAAAGCAAGAGACACTTGAATTGAAAAAGAAAAGAAAGAAATAATAGTTGTATTACTGTAAAAAAATATATATTATTTGATAGTGGTGACTCTTGATATAATTGTGCTTAAATAATTTAGGAGTTGATGTATATTGATGTGAATGTGGAGTTTGGTTTAACATAAGTATGGGATTGAATGTTAAAGTATATGTATTAAAGTGCTTAGGGAGGTGTAGTCACTCTTATATCCAAATGTATCCTACCCGCCCCACAGCCTACATAACAAACAAATAAAGTCCTACTTGATCCTAGACTGAAGAAGCTTGATTAGTAGCATAGTACATTGCTGTAAAGCATATAGTGCATCTTTTGTGGCATAAATTTTATTTCTGAGAGTGAGTGAATTCGTTCTATCTTGAGTTCTTAATTGTTCTTAAATTTTATTTTGTAGAATTACTCTCTTTTGGTTGTGTGAGGGCATTTGATTCATACAGGAAAGGTAACGTCAGTGATAACTATGTTTGAGTTACTAGGTGAGTTGTGAATAATGTGTGGTACTTGTGAGTTAAATCTTGAGGTGAATTGTTTAAAAAGTCATATCTATATAAGTGTAGTTTGCTTGCTCGAGGGCGAGCAATGATTTAAGTGTGGGGGTGTTGATGATGGACTATAATTGTGTATTTTAGTCGCTTATTACACTCTAATTTACTGTACCTTAATTGAGTTTGAGCTTTTATCACTAGTATTTGCACTAATTGTATGTTTTATGCCTTGTAGGAGTGATTCCGAGCTATACGGATGTTATTGAATGAATTCAAGTGATTTGTGTCTTTGAATTCTAAGTAAAAGCCTATGAAATTAAGCCAGGATCATTTTCGGGGATCAACCGATGGTAGTTAGAACAAACGAAAAATCAAGTAGGTATATTACATACTGTCTAGTAAAATACACATAACGTTTTTGCTCAGAACTCAATTTGGGCTCTAAAATATATAGTTAGAAAGATATCTCAAAGAGTTACAACTTTCATATCTTACGTTTTTCAAAATTCTCAACAGAAAAGGGTGCAAAGCGCGCGTCAAGTGCGCGGACATGCTCAGGCCGCGCTCGACAGAAAAAATCAAAGTGGATATGCGCGCTCTGAGCGGTCCAAGGGAGGCCGCGCACGTCCTATCCAAAAAAGAGTCTTTTTCGCGTAGGAGAAGGTATAATTATTTGGGCCTGACCGTAATTGGTATATATACATGGGAAAATGGTATTTTGAGGACCTTTGACATACTTTCGACAGAACTTAGACCTAAGGAGGCTAAGGAGACCGGGGATTCGACCTTAGGAGGCAAGAACATACTAGGAGCAAGGCGGAGTATTCTTCACGAGTTTCACTTTGTTCTTTCTATTTTCATTATAAGTTATGAATTCTAGTATTATAGTTATGCATACTATTATGAATATCTAATTTGTTATCTAGGATTTTGATGTAATCTATTGGAGGATGATTTTCTGTTATGTTAATATAGATTTTTTGTATTATTTTCTATATTTGTTCATTATTATTGTGGTTGGTTGAAGAGACCTCAATTGACTGTGCCTATTTAGTGTGTATTTGTAACGATCCGGTTAGTCTTTCTGAGAGTTATAGCCCCGTTTTTATAATTTCTTTTTCTTTGAGTATTGTTCAGCTGTGTTGAGTTGTATCAAGTTGGTAATTTTGGTTTCAGAGTAGTTTTGGAGTGAAATGATCACTTAGTCTCTTAGCTAGAAAGCTAAGTTAGGAAAGTTCACCAGAAGTTGACTTATAAGTAAAAAATTTGGATTCAGATTTTTATGATTCGATTAGATTCGTCGGGTGATTTTAGAATTGGAAGTATATCCGAAATATAATTTAGAGGTCTGTGGTAGAATTATGCTTGAATTGGCGAGGGTTTGAAGTTTAGAAGTTCTTAGGCTTGCATTCGAGGTTGAATTGGTCTTTTTTGCTGTTTTGGGGGTTCCGAGGTTCAACTAAGTTCGGATAGTGATGTGTGACTTGTGAAAATTATTGGTTGAAGTCCCTAGAGCCTCGGGTGAGTTTCGGATAAGTTTGTGTTGATATCATACTGAATAAATTAGCTTCGGTTTTTTTTGAAGCATTAGATCTGTATCGTAATTACGGACCCGTAGCAAAAAGAATCATCGAATTTGGATATCGTATGAGGATTTTGTGGTCATTTTACTATAAATTAGGTTGTCAAACTTTTTCAAAATAATTACAAAATTGCCACTAGCAGCGTATTTAAAAATTTGCACTATTTGCAAATATTAAAACTTACATATCTCATTCATTATAAGGTCAAATTGAGTGATTCAAAAACCTAACCTGACTAGAATTTCACAAGGAACCCATTAGAGACATAAAATATCAGTTTCAGAATCGTTTGGCATGAGAAAAGAGGCAGAATAGATGGCAGAAAAATATATAAAACTAGAGTTTGTTCATTCGATCATATTTTGGGTTGGGAAGCTCGGATTTTGGCAATTTTGAAGGCTATTTTCATTATATGGATTGGGGTATGTTTTCTCTACTCAATATTTATTATATTTCATGAATCCATCTTCGTTTTTGGGATTTGATTGATGATTTCAAAGTGAAAATTGAGGGAGTTAGGGTTTGAGTTTTGGAGAGTTTTAAGTGAGGATTACTTGAGGGATCAAACGGAGTCCGATTTTGACGAATTTTATGTGATTAGACTTGGGAGAGGACGGGGATTATTAATTTTCCATTTTTGAGTGATTTCGATATGTGAGCTCGAGGGCCGAGTTTTAGCCGATTTTCGAATTTTTGACATATTATGTAGTTTTTATTATTGAATTTAGTTCTTTAGCACATGTTTATGGTATTAATCTAATTACGGCTAGATTCAGTACTTTTGGATACCGAGTACAGAGACGAGGTCATTCCAAAGTAGGATTTTACGCGGTTGAATTAAGTAACAGTTTTAACTCTAGCTTTGAGGGTATAAACTCGGAGAAGTTGATATCATGTGATTGTTTGGTGGTGATACCCCCACTAGGTGAAGAGCGTGTGGGTGTGCACCCCGAGTGATTGAGACTTGGTCCGTCCCATGAGGCTGTGAGGCCTAATGACTATTATATGTGGTTTTGTGTTTCTTGTTGTTGAACTTTTTTGCCTTCATGTTAGAAATCATCCTTAGGCTTTGATCATGCTCACATTATTTGTAGTCAGTCATACAAATTATTGTACATGTTTACCTCAGTCTCTATTATTTGCTAATATGTTGTGATACTTGATGTGGGTTGTATTCCCTTATTTGTTGATGATAGTGAGGCTAGTGAAGTATATGATTGAGTAAGACCGATGGCCTGGTTGTGAGGATATTAATACCATAGAGCGTGAGTTGTTCGCATAATACGTGAGTTGAACGTGCGGGTCCAGGTATTAATACGATATCGCATGAGTTGCCCGCGTAGCATGTGAGTTGACCGTGCGGATCCAGGTATTGATATGATTGCATGTGTGTTGTCCGTGCTTAGCACTTGGGCTTTGGGAGCCCCTCCGGAGTCTGTACACACCCCTAGTGAGCCCATAGCGTGAGTGTATTGAGTGTTGAGTATTGAGTGTTAAGTGCGAGTGCTGAGTGATGGAGTGACATTACTGTGAGGTTGCATTTACTTTTGTTGTTGTTGCATTTACCTATTAACTTTTATGTGGTATTTGTTGCTTTTATAGAATTTACCTATTTATTCATGTTTATTATAAATTATGAAAATAAATAATTGGACTATTTATCTTAGCTCGTTACTACTGCTCAGTTCCTTAGTTATTTTTATTACTACTTACGTGATTGTACTCATACTATACCCTGCACTTAGAGCGCTGCGATCGTTCAGTTTAGGCTGGCTTTAATTGGAGATTGCAAGGTAGCTGCTAATTCCGCAGGACCTTGTTATACCTTTTGTCGTTTCTTCTTTTGGACAGTTAGACAGTTTATATATATCTTAATTTATAGTTTTAGACGCTCATGACTTAGTGACACTTTGATGTTTGGGGCTAGCTTGCGTATTTTTATATTAATTATATTTAGAATTGATTTAGTTATGAGAAGTTTGAATGTTGGTATTGTTTTATTAAATCCTTAGAATTAATTAGTAATAATATTTTGGGAAATAGGCTTGCCTTGTAACGCGATAGGCGCCATCACAACCATGGTTATATTTTGGGTCGTGCCAGTATTACTCCGAAGAGGGTGCATATTTAGGTAATTATTGAACAAAATCACTCGTGACATATATAAGGGATCAATACAAAGGGTTTAAAGGTGGGGTTAAGTATAATAAAACCTTGGATGCGATCTAAGTGAGATGTACTTAAGGCTAGCAAGCGTAGGGAGAATATGTCTATTATATTATTGTAATTACTCGGGAAAGAGTTACAACAGACAGAGTGCTCATGATCAATGGAGAAGACTTAGGCAAATATATAGGAAACGTATCGAAAAGAATTCCGACCATTGGAAAAATCATTACTCTAGACCTGGTTAATATTTTATCCAAGCCTCGGTATCCCTAGTTATAATCTACTGATTTTATTTGTTAGTTAATTAGATATAAAAATTTTAAAATTTATAACATAGTAATTGCTTGAGCTTGTCTTCTTAGCAATATTAAATAGTTGTAGCTACGCCTTAATTCTTTGTGGGATTCAACTCCGGACTTATAAACTGAATTATATTTGTAACGATCTCTTAATCCTTTTTGTATAACATAGTTAAGCGTAATCAGATTGCAACGCATAAAATTAAATATACAACTAGCATTATTACAATTTACATGAATACACTAGTAGTAAGTACAAAGCTAGGATAGAAGAAAGAGGTACATACATTAGCTAGGTGGATCACTATCTACGAGGTTCTAGAATTTAAACTAATTAGTTAGGGACCATATATATCAAATATAAATAGGGTTAACCCATTCTAATCCCTCATGATAATTATAAGTATTTTCAGAAACAAAGAAGAGATTATCCATTAACATTCCCTCCATTCCAAACTCCCCAAGAAAAGGTTGCTGATCCATTGTGAGTGATGAAGTACTAATTGGGCTATTGCTTGAAACACCATCACAATTACGCTCCAATAGCAGCTTTTGTATCTCATTTTCTGCTTCAGATAATTGTTCCTTCATCTTTATGACCTGCAACAAAAAGACAAGTATATATGTAAGCTGAGGCGGAGCTAGCTTATAAGACGTGGGTTCAGTCGAATTCAGTCGCTTTTGTTTAAATATTATATTTGTACTAGAATATTAATTAAATATATATAAATATTTAATTACGAATCCAGTAACTTAGACGAACAATAAATTCTATAGAAAATTTAGAACCCATAAATTTTAAATCATGATTCTTCCTTTATTATGTAAGGACTCAAATATGCCTTCACTAAAGTTGTAACGGTATATTCCGGTGTAAAAAAAAATGAAGTTGTAAGCGTATACTACATTTTGAGTTAATTATTTTTAAATTTAAATATTATTTTTTCTGGAACAAGTTAAAAAAATATTATCTATAAATTAAATCAGGAGTACTACTTAATATTTCCTACGGTCTTCACTTTATCGAATCAAGCAACCATCATGCTCCTTCTCGAGCCTAGAGTCCAAGCATGATTAAACATGGCTCTTTTGCTTCTTGTTTTTTCATGTCTCATCTGGATAACCAGAATATTCCTTAAAATGAAGCCAGAATGGAGGGAAAAAGAAAGAAATATATTTTTAAATATATTTTTCAAGTCATTTATTCCACTTTTTAATTAAAGAGAATTATTCATAGTTATCTTTTAGTCATTTTATGTGCTTGAGTTTAGTTATCAATAAAATTATGTTTCTACATATTTATTTTGTGATTGCAATTTATTTTTGTATCACATATAATTTGATGCAAACAATTGGCACGCCAGTGGGACCAGTTCTGCCCTTCATCTCTTCCTCCTATAAATCAAAAACTCCAAGTTTCAAAACCATTTGTTGCGAGTGTCGAGTACTTCAAGTCTCGTCTTAAAGTTCGGCAAGCCTACACCCCGACAAACCTTGAAGTATGGAGCATTTGTAGACATCGAAATTTTAAGGGATCAAGCCAAATCTTAAATTAAAGATACTATAGGACTCTAGAAATCTTAGGAGTCTATCAGGGTTTCTTGTAGGGTACTCTACCCTGAACTCTAACTCACACCTATATAAAGGGATACATATTCTCCTAAAGAGGGGTCTAAAACAAATCTCATAAACTCACGGGATATTCACAAAGTGACCAAAATATGACCGGATACTTCTAGACAATAAAATAGTTCAAGAAACCGGATACATCTAGGAGCTCTGCATCATCCTCACATTCGAAAAATGTGCTGCTTCAGCCCTCGAATCACGAAGATTATCAGGAGAGAAGAATCAAGGGAGAAACAGGATTGTACCCGCATCATTTATCAATAAAATTATGTTTCTTCATATTTATTTTGTGATTACAATTTATTTTTGTATCACATATAATTTGATGCAAACATGCATGAAGTCTAAGAAAATAAATATTTTGAATTTTATCGTTTAAAATAATTTATAAATATTTTTGTTGTCATAAATCATCTTAAAGTAAGGAATATTTTAAAGTTAAATATAAAAATGTGTTTTTTTTTAAACTGACTAGAAATAAAATGGTACTCCTATTTGATACGTAGAGAATATTATATATGTCAAATATACAAAAATGTGACGTACCTCATTTTCAAGACGACATTTCTCAACAATAGCAGTGTCATGTTCAGTCTTTAACCTGGAATATTCCTCCTCTAATTTCTTGTTTTTATAACGAGCTCTCTTGTTCTGAAACCAAACAGAAACTTGGTGAGGATCAAGGCCAAGTTCAGAAGCAAGCTTGTCCTTCCTCTCTGTCTCCAGTTTGTGCTCATCCTCAAAACTCTGTTCAAGAAGATTAACTTGTTCTTCACTAAGCTTTCTCTTCCTCATTACTCCACTATTGCTGCTCCCTTCACCTTTGTTTTTCTTTCGTCTCCGTCGCCGTTTCGCCTCTCCTGATCACATATACCAAAACATCATGTTACGACATTGATATATATAGTACCAAAACTGGTGACATATATTGTACAATAAAATAACATATTTACCTTCGCAAGATAAGAGTAAGGTCTGTCTATATAATATTCTTTTCATATCCCACTTATTAAAATACACTAGGTATATTATTATTGTTGTTTTAGAAGAGATGATCACACCATTCATGATGATATTAAGCAATAAGTACTACTAAGTTCAAATTTCACTATTGCATGCCTAAAAAGCAAAAGAATTATTTTCATGTGTTTGGCCTTTATATATAAAGAATCAAGCCCACATTAATAAGGAGTGATAATATAATTGAAACTATTTAAAATGTACAATTATTTCTTACAACTTAAACATTAAGATGAGATACTCACATAATTTTATAAAACTACGTGCAACCCTTTTAGTGGCTTGAGACTTGGTAATACAAAGATACAGTAAAAGATTTCCTGCTAACCTGGTTCTGATATCAATTGAGTGTATATATCAGGATAGTACTGAGAGATCAGTACCATTTGATCATCAATATGGTGAATCATGCTGCTTTACATAACCCTTTCCTCTCTTTCTTTCTTTCTTTCTTTCTTTATGTCTGCCTTTCTGGTTGCTTGTTGATGTTGAGATTAATGTGGATAGATATAGTGAAGCAAAGAAGAAACACGAGACAAGTTATATATGGACTTAACTAAAGTTAGAACGAGGATTTTTAGACTACTTCTTGGTGTGACTATTTATAAAGTTAGCCCTCTGAAATGAACCTCCATTCTCTTAACAATATTCAGATTCCATGGGTCATCTTAAGATAGAATATTTCCAAAGAGTTGTAAGTTCTGTTAAATGCATGATGGTGAAATTTTTTTATACGATCAGATCACTTATTAGATAAATATATATAAATTTTTTAATTAATACTTCTTTCATGTGAATTCATTTAATCGGACACGAAATTTAAGTAAAGAGAGAAGCCTTTTAAACTTGTAGTATAAAATGATGCACATTTGTATGGCTAAAAATCAATGTATAAAAATAAATTATTTTCAAATAAAGAAAAATATTTATTTTTTACACTAAAAAAGAAATATATTCACATAAATAAAAATAAATGGAGTAATAGTTAGTAATCTGGTAAACAAAAATAGTAACAAACCGCAGTTAGGTAGTAATCGTTTACACTTGTTTGTGCGTATATATAATTTACACATCCTAGTAAAACGTTTAATAAATAGTTAATCAGAATACATTGAGTCTTACCTAAGCCATTACATCATGTATGATCATACCAATTCCTGCTATTAAAAAAATCCTAATATATGTTTGGTCGCGGCAGACTTAGTGCATGGACTACAGGTTTTCGGGAACCCAGTAATTTTTGTTTAAATTTTGTATATACATTAAAAAATTTATTAAATATTAATAAATATCTGACTGTAAACATAATTATTATTGCATATAAATATAAAATTGCAATAGAAACTCATAAGTCTCGTAATACTAAATCCGCATGTATTTGGGTCTGCGGGACAGATCATCAGCCAATAGCTGGGCAGATCAAAGACAGGATTCTCGTTCCCACTGATGTAGAACTCGTTTAAACTAATAGTATCGCGATCCTCGTATCGAAAAAAATAAGGAACGCCAGATCCATGGAAATTCAGGATGTGTGATCTAAAAAAATATCATGAACTAGTAAACTTCTGTTTAAAAAATTAAATAAGTTCTTTTTCATTTTTCGTGTGTCTGATTAATTTTGGGTTTTGTGGAGATGCTAGACTTTTTTAAATGGACTAATAATAAGTACATATATAGCCAGCTGATGCATATTAAATATCATATCATATTTCTGGTATAATAGAAAAAAGAGGGAGGGAAAAAAGCAAGAGCTTTGTTCCCAATTGTTTGAAAGTCTATTACTATCTCATTTAATATAAAACGCAGGGAGTACATTTTATCAGAATTTATCTAATGAATTAAATATTGGAGAAACTGAAAAATTTTCGGAAATCTTTTTTATGCACCAATCAATTGATAAAATTACGTATTTTCTAATAAAATATTTTCAAAGAAAATATTTTGAAAAAGATTTTCCAAGAATAATTTCCTCCATATATACCAACAACAACAACAACAACAACAACTACCCAGTATACTCCCACCAGGTGGGGTCTGGGGAAGGTAATATGTAGACAGCCTTACCCCTACCCAAAAGGGCAGAGAGGCTGCTTCCAAGCGACCCTCGGCGCATAACCTCCATATATACCAAACACACCCTAAAAGATTCTTTGAGAATTGGTTCATTATTTGGATAGCACAAAGGGGCTCTGGCAACACACATAGTCGTCAATGGATAAGTAGTACTACGTAAATTCATATGTCTGAATTTTTCTAGACTTCTGTGTTCTCATTTGGTCTACAAACGAAAGAACAGAAAATGAAATGAAACCATAGGGGCACCCTCTTAGTTTAGTTTGGATGCAACAAAGATAATTCATCATAAGAAACAACATGATTAGACAAATGTGGATAATTCACTTTCAGATTAGCTAGAACTATTATAGGTCTGTCAATTCTCTCTTCCTTTCTTTATTGCCTCCTTTGTTCTATTTTAAGGGACACTTTTTTCTTATTAATTTACCCTATGTCACCTTTTTGTGTTAAAAAATTATTTAATTTTAATTTATTTTGACCCTACATGAAATGGTTTATGGCCTCACAAATATTTAAGGTTTGCTTTAAATTATAAATTTTTTTATTTTTTACTTTTTATATAGGAATAACTAATAATATAATGGTACATAAATTAGGACCGATGAAATGATATTCAGCCTTTCATTTCTTACTACAACAAAAATTCAGCTTTAGGCGCAGTAAAGCCAAAATATGAAGGGAAGAATGAAAATGACAGCAACTGCTCAAGGAAAGGCACATGCTCTGTAATAGGGCTGGGCATATATCAGATATAATCGTAAACTGAATCAATATTATTGAATTATTGATATTGAATAATTAGGTAAATAATTCGATAACGATTTCATGTTATTTGACTAATGAGTTATCTATTTGGGTATCAATTTGCCCAATTTTATTAATAATTTAACTGATAGCCTAATAAGATTTATCAAAATTATAATTCTATCCACTAAGTATATATAATCACCTTATGGCTTCATTTTCTCAATTCTCTTGGTAGTTAATCTTCATCTTTTGATCTTAATCCTTAGAGTAAGTTTTAAACTTTTTTAAATTTCTCATTATAATTTCTCAATTAAGATTTTAGTTTTAAACTTTAGAGAATTGATTGTTTAGATTTTTAATTTACTATTTGTTTCTTTTGTTGCACCGATATACTTTAGTATTTACAAGAATAAGATTTTATTATTTTCCTACGAATTATACTCGCCTGCAGTGAAATAGTAAATAAAATTAGATTGTTTAATTTCTTATCCCTTATTCCTATTAACTTATAACTTTGAAAATTGAGATCATTCATTGAGATTTTAAAATGCAAAGAAAGTTTTATTTTTAAGTTGAAATTTAATATTCTCTTTTCTTTTAAGAGCAAAAATTCAATTCTTTTCTCTTAATAGTATGGTCACGATTTCTATATAAAAAGAATTGGATAGTTTTATTTTTAGTGCATAAACCAATAACCGAACAGATAAGGATTGATAACCGACTAACCGATACCTCATAACCGATATTTTGTCGGTTCAGTTACCGGTTTAGTATATTTATAAATCGATAACCTATATGAAGAACCGATAATATTCACAACCGAGCCGAACCGGCAAATGCCTACCCATACTCTACAACCTATCTCTCACACGTGTCGTCTCCCAATGCAATTGAATGGGACCACAGACTGTATCCATATAAATGTATTCCTTTCGTTTTAATTTATTTGAATTAGTTTGATAAAGGTTAAAAAAGGCCTTGTGTATGAGCTCTAAAATACAAGCATTGTGTACTCAGCCCTACTAGTGGTGATCGCTCCACTATGCGCTAGCAACCCCTACCTTCTAACTTTATTAAGCTTAATATAGACGGCTCCTTCCGCAACAAATACTCAATAAGTGGTATTGGAGGAATCTTCAGAAATGCCCACGGATAATAAATTTTTGTTTTTAGTAAGGTCATTTTGGGTCCTACCCCAATTGTCATGGAACTTTATGCATTAAAACACGGTCTTCAATTAGCTACGGAAAAGAATTGGACAAATCTTGTGATCAAAACAGTCAATACTAACATCATAGACCTTCTGCACTTGGATACACTTAATATTCATGCTAACATTATCTTTGATTGTAGGTATTGGATGAAGAAGTTGGGAAATCCATCAATCTAACACATTTACGGTGAAGGCAATAAAAAAGCTCATGTGCTGGTAAAGCAAGAAACAACCCAAGACATTCTCAGCTTCTACGCCATGTTTTTGCAAATGCCTGAGGCTCTTAAGGATTTAGTTCCTTTTGATATCAATGCCACTACTTCTGCATCTACTATTAGTACTAATGTCAATGTATTTAGCAACTTAACCCGACTACTACCCATGCTAGCCCTAACTTTGTAGTTAACCCCCCTCCTCCCCACCCCCACCTCCCCCGGTAACTAGTTCTCCCCTAGTTAATCAAGTTCATAGTCCTCTCAGGACACCCCTTTATAATGCTCCTTAATATAGTATGATATAAAGTATTTCTTGTTCTAAAAGAAAAAGTTTTCTAAACGTATGGTTTATAATATGACATAATATTTATGTAATTATAAGATATTTAAAATTTATTTGATATTAAATTTTTTATAATGGTTATGTGAGTATAAAAAATTTCTTATTAAAAATATATAAAATTAAATTATCTTCAAATATAAAATGAATTCATTTTTTTGGGTTGTTCCTTTCTTAGTCCTTTTCGAGAGTGAGTTCTAGGTATGAGCTCACCTTACATATTCTTATTTTGATTTGAATTACTTATACATAAAAAATAAAAAGTTATAAAATTTTAGTACTATATTTTACAGGCTCTTACAAATGAGGCTATACAACTACAATAATATAATATTTATAAGTTAAAAAATCGATCACATTAATAGCATGTTTGGTCAAACTTATTTTTGGTTAAAAGTGTTTTTTTTTTCAAAATTACTTTTGGTCAAAAATTGAGGTGTTTGGCCAAACTTCTAGAAGGAAAAAAGTATTTTTGAGGAGAAGTAGAAGCAGTGTTGGAAAGCAGAAAAAAGTAGGTTCTCTCTAAACGAACTTTTTTAAGAAATATTTTTGACAAAAATATACTTAGAAGCAGTTTTTTAAAGTTTGGTCAAACACTAATTCCTACTCAAAAGTATTTTTCAATCTAATTAGTCAAATATGAACTGCTTCTCACCAAAAATATTTTTAAGAAAAGTAATTTAAAAAAAATACTTATTAAAAAAGTTGATTTTTGAAACTTGGCCAAACAAAGTATAAGCCTTGCCGGAGAAACCATCAAACTTGCTTAATAATAGCCGCAGACATGACTTTAACAGTGTCTATTAGCAGAAAACCTGGCCCACATTGTTTACATTATATTACAAAAAAAGAACCAGAAATCTATATGAATGTAACGTGTTGGTATGACCTATATGTTATCGTTGAAGCCTTCATTAATATTACTTAAAGTTAGTTATTGGGATATATCATTTTATATGAACACAAAATGACTTGTATATCGAACTGCTTTCTTAATCTATATGAATGTATAATACAGCAACGGAGCACATTTAACCAAGTGGTGTTAATCGATATTTATTTGCCAGAAAATTATACTGTACTGATAGTATATATATATATATATATTATACACTAATTTCCTATAACTTTTCGATATATTTATTTATTTTAATATTTTAATACTTCTCGATAAAAATTTTAGCTTTGTCACTAAGATGATAACGAATACAATGGGATTAGTCCATGCAAAACAATTTGTAGGTAACCTTACGTACACTATCCTATTTCAACGAAAAGACGGGACTAGTGGTGAGAAGATGGGAACAATTAATGGGCATTCATGTTCGATAATCCCGAACATGCATGGTCGTATGAGGTTCACTTTCCACAGAGGTTTTTTTGTCACCTTATCTAGACTATGCAGGGATAGCATTTCCTTCTAGAAGGTTCAACATTTTGTTGACACGTGGTGTTTGAAGGGATGCTCATTCTTTAATTCCTTTAGGGTTTTATTTTATACAAAGTTGTATTAGTGAAAGAAACGATTTTGTTTAATAAACCAAACATGACAAAGATGTCATTAAACACACACACAAAAGAAAGAACACCATATATAGTAGAGGCTAAATTTACTAATAAATTAAAGAATGATGGTATTCAGTGGCGGAACTAAGTGCATTGAACGGGTTCAATCGAATTTTACTGTACAATCAAAGTAAAAATATGGATTGTATTAATCTTTAAATCCTTTTGACATGAATAAAATATAAAGTGTAATAGTAAAGGAGTTTAATAGCTATATTTGGTCATAGCTTCAAAGCCAAACTATAGTATCCTAGCATTTTTTCTTTATTTTCTTATATAAAATTTTACATCCGACACTGATAATATTAGTGGACTACTTTAAGAAGAAAATGAAAGGAGAAAATAACAAAACTTGTCCTTATTATAATTGGGATAGGTCTAAAATTATCCCTTAAAAATATAGATGAGCAATTTTAGCTCTTTAATTAAGTTTATCAATGTCAGCATGTTTGATCTCCATAAAAATTTAGTAAATTCTAGTTGTTAGATTTAATAGAAACTTTGAAAGAGAAGGATTTAATATGAACACACATTTGAAGGTGCAGCTTTCACTTTCTTCTATTTTGTGATTTATTTCTGGAGTCAAGTGCAAGTTTTAGAGGTAGAGTATCTATTATTCATTTCTGGCAAACCTAAAGAACCAAAGTCACTCAAAAATATACTTAAAGGACGATATATAACACATCAAATATAAAGGATCATCGTCTGCCATTTTCTCCTATTTTAAGGAAAAACTAAGTGGGCATTTGGACATAAGAATTGTAAAATTTCAAAAGAAAGTGTAAAAAATATTCAATTGAAAATAGTATTTGAAAATTAGAGTTGGATATGAATATAATTTTGGATTTTTTTGAACTTTTGTGAGTGATTTGAGTGATAATTTTGAAAAATAGTTTTTAGAGTTTTTTAAATTTTTGAAAAATTCCAAAATGCATCTTCAAATAAATATTAAAAATTTTATGAACAAATACTAATTTCGAAAAAAATAAATTTATTTCCAAAAAGTTTCATATGTCCAAACGGGGTCTTAAGGTTGTATAACTTAATCATGACATTGCTTTGCTAAGCTATAAAAGGTGGCTAATGAGGCTGTATATGTGTAGAAAACAGTAATTTCTTATTCAAGTTGGAGTTATCTTAAGCAGGAAGGTAAAGAATCCTTAGGGTTGAAATAGTTTACTGGTTTTGCTATTTCTATAAGATCAACAAGGATTAAAGTATATCTAATGATTTGTTTGAAAGGATAAGGATGAAGTGAGAAAGAGAGTTAGGGGATGCATATAGGAGATTCCTTCAAAGTGGGATATTCTTTTTAAGTTATGGTGTCTTCATATTTTGTGTTTAACTTCTATATATAGTGATAATGTAAAATAATTTTTGGACTATTAACTCATCTAAAAATATTTATATGCAATTATTCATAATAAGTTGAATCGATAACATGAACATAGAAGTAAATAACTTGCTATACTAAGCTCTTGCTATACAGATATCTGGGGCAGGGCCGGATCACAAAGGTCTATTGTACTTAGTCTTACTTTATATTTCTACAAGAAACTGTTTTCACGGCTCGAACTCGTAAAAAGTTAATAGCATCGAGAATGTAAAAAGTTCTATTATTGTTAATATATATTTCCTTCAATCGTTGATTTTTTAGTTATTTTTACACATACTAAGAAAATCATCTTATAACATTAATTAACAATAAAATTGATGATAATAATCTTTAATATTTTTTTAATTTGTGAAAATATAAAAGATAATCCTAGAACAACTTTGGAAAAAATAATTAATTTATTATGAATATAAAATTTTTAAATATTATAAACCATAAAAAAAGCTAAAAATCAATTAAAACAGACCACCAAAAGGAGTATACGCCAAATCCTAAAATATATACATATACAATGAAAAAGATCGAACTTTGAAGAAGATGCGCATGGCGTAGACATGATTCCCTTTCACATGATTTGATGATTTGTTTAACGTTAATTTGGTTTCATATGCTAATTAATTGGTGCTATGTTTATCCCGACAAGTCAAGGTCCTGTTTCCCATCTTGAAACTTGGGATTTTTAATAGCTAACACCTAATAAAGATTGGATCAAAACACCTAGTTCTTGGCAAATAAGAATCATCCCCATAATTGTGTTCCTTAATTCTATTTGTTTAACATTTTAATCAGTACTACATTTGATATCAAAGGTATCTTTATCATGTGACACAGTCACAATAACTTGGCACCTCTTCTTTTTCCTTCTTTTTAATTCAAAAGAGAATTTTATGCTTTAGTGGTCCTTGTTTATGGACTAACTTATTATATTTATCTTATTTAGTCCGTATATTTGCCCATTTAATTAATCATTTCTTCTAAATGACAAGCTCTATTTACAGCTCCTATGCCACTAATACACACATGACATTCCACTAATCATAGTATTTCCAAGACCAAGTGATGCTAAACAAATCTCCAAAGTATAGGAGATGCTAAATCTTTTGAGAAACCTTTCTATCTATAATTTCCTTCACTTCCTATATCTCTTATAAACAAATTTTAAAAATAAAACAACCCGATGCACAAAACATTTCGTATTTACGTAAGGTTGGGGAATAGTCGCACCTCAAAGAATTTGATGAACAACCTACCTTAATGTAAAAATCAGTGACTGATTTTACAATTTGAACCCATGAATAGGTCACACGAAAAATACATTATTATTGCTTCAAGGCTTCTCTTCTTTTCTTATATCTCTATATAGTACTGATATTTTGGTATGTAATCTTGTAAGTTCCAAACAAATTCAAATTAATTATCCAGTAAAGTTTATTGAGATACATGTAATTTGATCTGAATACCACGATAATTAGGGCGGGCTAGAGCCTAAGGCCACTAAGACAATGGCCTTAAGCCCCTAAAATACTTAGGGCCCCAAAATCTATACATAATATATATAATATTCAATAATTATGCACTATTAATAAAAAATTTAAATCATTTGGTTAAAATAGTTATAGCTAAAAGTTTCACACATTTTAAACTATAGTTACTAGTTGTTTTATGTCTAATAATAATAATAATAATAATAATAAATGCGTTGAGCTGATCCTTTTGTTCATTTCTCGTATTTCCAAATTGTATTGTATTTGTATGTGACATAAACGAGCTATTTCTGCCTGTAGTACGGAAAGCAGTCTCTTTCGATGTTTTCCTCTCCACTTCCCATTACTCTATGAGTATATTTTTTTGGATCATTTTTCCTCTGACTTTGAGCCCATTTTGCCTAGTTGCAAATTCGTTTTTGTTTTCATTCGATATTTGATATTTGTATTAAAGTTCTATTTAAATTAAAATTTGCATCAAGAAATTTCACGTTGAGAGATAAAATTCTTTTTATCAAAGGCAACTTTATATTCGTAGTTAAATTTAAAACTTCTGGTTGGTAACGAAGGAATACTTAATACTTAACGACAATCGTTGTTGATAGTTGCAAATTCTTATTAGCTCTTAAATTGTGCATCCTAATTGAATAATCAAATCTTTTAAGTTTTCCAAAACTTTTGAATTGAACAATCCATAATTTACGCCTTAATTTGTGCCATAATCGTGGTAAAGTACGACTTTTTCTTTGATCTAAACTCCATTAGCCCGAGATAATGTCACAAGATTACTAAGCAAACACACCATTCTCCTGCTAATATTAATCTTCTTTAAACAGAAAAATATTTTGTTTTTACAATAAAATTTTACATTCAACCTTTTATTTAATTGATCAACATATTAATTTCTGCTAGCTAAGATATCTTTTTAATTCTATAATGTGATTTGAACAAATTGCATTTAATCTAATGATAGAAATATTTCTCTTATTAAATGTACTAATATTATCATTGCGATTGATAACCAAGTGTTCATGAAGAACCAAATTACCTTTTATTGGATTCTCTTCTTCGCTTCCGACACGAAGCAAGAAGACATTGAATACTGAATTTATTTTTATTTTATATTTCTTGTTAGTTGAATCTTTTGAGGCCAGAAGTATAACTTTAGCAAGCTAGCTTTTACAGTCTCTGCTTTTGTCAATTATGAAATTACTAGTAGTACCTGACATAAATTACCTCCCAAACCATTAGTTTCCACCAAACGGTTCACTAATATCTAATATATCTCCGGAACTCTGGGCAATTATTTTAATCGTTTGACACGCTTAGCCATAAGTGTTTCATCCCATATTATTAATATTGCTTTTCTTATAAATTTAGCATGATTGCTCTACTTTGATATATTTGCGATTGTTATTTAAGTTGTTTGAAGAGGTATATCAAATCTAAAGTGGGTGGCCTCACAATAAAATTACTGTTGGTACACCACTTGCTACTATTGCTAACTGTGTCATGCCTCTTGAATGATATTTGCAAATAATGCATAACATAGAAATAATAATTTAATTCCGCCAAAGACATCAACAAAGAATAATTTTGTTATAGCAAAATCGGCTCTTTATAATGTAGTCTTGAAAGCTTGTTCTTGTTTAGGATTTAACTGTGATTGTGCTTCCTCAGACACTTGTATATCATTTTGATTCTTAATAAAATACAAACATTTTTACTTTGAGTTCTAACGCTCTTTTTATGAAATAAATTTATGTATCCTGGGATTTTTTTTAAACTTGAATAAAAAATTTACTCATATTGAATTTTAAAAATAATTGAATTGGATTCTCCTACAAAATAATTAATTATAAGAATTAATTATTTGGTTTTAATATAAAAAATAATTTATCCTATATTGATTCATATATCTTAATATTAGTCTATCTCTTATTTTGATTAATTAATATTAATTAGAATTTTATTCACCATAAATTTGATTGTTAAAGCATAAAATATTGATATGATATTATATTTTTAGATCTTTATGTCTGTAAAACTATTAATGGTATTGAATCTTAGCAACCATTTTTTTTCACTTTCTCTCACATGTTCTTAAATATTTTTTTAGTTGTTGTTTAATAATTGGGTATTTTTTTTGATATTTCACAAAATTAATGAAAAAATATTATTTAAGTAGGAAAATAATTTTAAAATAATATAAAAATATATTATCATGGGGGTATTTTTTTTCTCCTCAAATTTTACTCTTTATGCAATCCATTAATATTGCTTTTATTTTTTTCTTGGTATTGAACATTATAGAGTGGTAATGTATTACTAATATGGAGTATTATTATGAAATTAATTTTATTAAACCTTCCTACATATTTTTATAAAAATTTAATAGACAAAATTATATAAGTTTTAACATCTTAAATATTGAAAATTAACATAGACAGTATTGTAGTCCAAAAAATAGGGTATTGTATTCATGTCAGTTCCCTATTAGTTCTTCTGTTTAACATTTTAGAACTATTTTGGTATATTACTGTATTTATGCTTCTATTATAATATAGGCCCTCCTTTTTATAAATGGATTTGGATAATATAATTCATTCTCAAATTAAATTAGTAAAAGTGTTATGAAATAATATAAAGACAAGAACAATAATGCAAGAACAAGAGCAATAGAGAGAATAGAGAGAGAAGTATTCTTATTGATACTTTAGGATTGCTAGGGATTGTTTACAATGGTAGAAGACCCCTTTATTTATAGGGAGGGGGATGATTTATCTACCAAGAATAGAACTCTAGAATCTCTCTAATTAAAGACATTCACCTTAAATAGAAGTGTATTTATAACACTCCCCCTTGAATGTCTATTCAATGATGTGCCTCATTAAAACCTTAAAACAAAACCCAATGGGAAAAATTAAAGTAAGGAAAAAGAGTACACATGTTTGAATATGCGCCTATTGGTTGCCTCGTTAAAAACCTCGCAAGAAAAACCCGGTGGGACAAAACCTTGTAAGGGAAAAAGAGTGCAACGCGCATTAACTCCCCCTGATAAGAACATCAATTAATGTCCTTAAGTCTTCGCATCCCGATCTTGTGAACTAGCTTCTTGAAGGTTGACTTTGGTAGAGATTTTGTGAACAAATCAGCCATATTGTCACTTGAACGAATCTGTTGAACATTGATATCACCATTCTTTTGAAGATCATGTGTGAAGAATAACTTTGGTGAAATATGCTTCGTTCTATCTCCTTTTATGAATCCTCCCTTCAATTGAGCTATACATGCTGCATTGTCTTCATACAAAGTTGTGGGTAGTTTATCACACTTCAAACCACATTTGTCTTGGATATGATGTATTATAGACCTCAACCACACACACTCCCGACTTGCTTCATGAATAGCAATTATCTCGGCATGATTAGATGAAGTAGTCACAATTGATTGCTTAGTCGATCGCCAAGATATGGCGGTTTCTCCACAGGTAAACACATAACCCGTTTGAGATCGAGCCTTGTGTGGGTCGGACAAATATCCAGCATCAGCATAATCAACAAGATCCGGGCTGCAATTCTTGCCATAAAATAAGCCCATATCGGTAGTTCCCTTTAGGTACCGCAATATGTGTTTGATCCCATTCCAATGTCTCCTCGTAGGAGCCGAGCTAAATCTTGCTAAGACATTAACTGAAAAGGATATGTCAGGTCTTGTAGTATTTGCAAGATACATTAGTGCGCCAATTGCGCTAAGATATGGTACTTCAGGACCAAGTAGCTCTTCATTCCTTTCTTGTGGTCGGAATGGATCTTTGTTCACATCAAGTGATTGAACAACCATCGGTGTACTTAAAGGATGTGCTTCATCCATATAAAACCGTTTCAGTACCTTTTCTGTATAGGTAGATTGATGAACAAAAATTCCGTTTGGCAAATATTCAATTTGCAAACCAAGACATAGTTTAGTCTTTCCGAGATCTTTCATCTCGAATTCATCCTTTAGATAATCAATTGCCTTTTGGAGTTCTATAGGGGTTCCAATAAGGTTTATGTCATCGACATATACGGCAAGTACAACAAATTCCGATGTTGTTTTCTTTATAAAAACACACGGGCAAATGGCGTCATTTATATAGCCTTCTTTTAACAAGTACTCACTAAGACGATTATACCACATTCGTCCAGATTGCTTTAGACCATACAAGGATCTTGCAATTTAATTGAGAACATTTTCCGAGATTTTGAATTATGCGCGTTTGGCATCTTGAGTCCATCGGGAATTTTCATGTATATCTCATTATCAAGTGAGCCATAAAGATAGGCAGTAACCACATTCATTAAGTGCATGTCAAGCTTTTCATGGACAGCAAAACTTATGAGATAACGAAAGGTTATCGCATCCATTACAGGCGAATATGTCTCTTCATAATCGACACCAGGCCTTTGAGAAAAACCTTGTGCAACAAGGCGTGCCTTATATCTTTGTACCTCGTTTTTCTCATTTCTTTTGCGTACAAAGACCCATTTATAGCCGACAGGCTTAACACCATTAGGTGTTTCAACTATAGGGCCAAAAACTTCACGTTTTGCCAGCGAATTCAATTCTGATTGAATTGCTTCTTGCCACTTTGGCCAATCCTGTCTTTTTCGACATTCTTCAACAGATTGAGGTTCGAGATCCTCACATTCTTGCATAATGCTAGATGCTACATTATAAGCAAAGGCATTATCCACCACAATATCCACTCGATTAATATTTGCCTCAATATTAATTGGATTAAGGGATAGTTCCGTATTTTCCAGAGTCTCGGGCTCAATGGATTCTTCATGAATCTCAGAATTTGTTAAATCGTGAGATTCTTTCGTGGTGTCATTTTGATCATTCTTTTTCCTCTTTCTAGGATTTCGATCTTTGGAACCTAATGGTCTGCCACGCTTCAGGCGTGCATTTGACTCATTGGATATGACACTAGATGATTGTCCAACAGGGACATCAATACGGATTGGAACATTTTCCGCGGGAATGTGGGTTTTCGTTATCCTCTTCAAGTCCGTAAATGCGTCAGGCATTTGATTTGCTATTCTTTGCAAATGGATAATCTTTTGTATCTCTCTTTCACAAATAGAGGTATGTGGATCAAGATGAGATAATGATGCATTTTTCCACAAAATTTCCCATTTGGTTTCACCAACTTCTCCCCCTAATTTTGGGAAAAGTGTCTCATCGAATTGACAGTCTGCAAATCATGCAGTAAATACGTCGCCTGTCAATGTTTCGAGGTAGCGAATGATGGAGGGCGATTCAAACCCAACATATATTCCTAACCTTCTTTGCGGACCCATTTTGGTGCGGGATGGCGGTGCTATAGGCACATATACTACGCATCCAAAAATTCTTAAATGGGATATATTGGGTTCATGACCCAAAACCAATTGCAACGGGGAATACTTGTGGTAATTCGTCGGTCTGAGACGAATTAGCATTGCTGCATGTAAGATGGCGTGACCCCATACCGAAGTGGGCAGCCTCGTTCTCATAAGTAATGGCCTTGCAATCAACTGCAGGCGTTTAATTAACGATTCTGCAAGACCGTTTTGAGTGTGAACATGAGCTACAGAATGTTCAACTTTTATCCCGATTGATAAGCAATAATCTTTAAATGCTTGGGATGTAAACTCAGCAGCATTATCCAGTCTAATGGACTTGATTGGATTATCTGGAAATTGTGCTCGTAGTCGAACTATTTGTGCCATTAATTTCGCAAACGCAAGGTTGCGTGATGACAACAGGCACATATGAGACCATCTACAGGATGCGTCTATCAAGATCATGAAATACCTAAACGACCCACTAGGTGGGTGAATAGGTCCACAAATGTCCCCTTGTATACGTTCCAGAAACGTGGGTGACTCAGTCCCAACCTTTGTTGGTGATGGCCTGATAATCAACTTGCCTTGATAACACGAAGTGCAAGGATATTCATTATTCGAAAGAATTTTGAAATTCTTTAACGGATGCCCATATGAGCTTTCTATAATCCGTCTCATCATGACCGATCCTGGGTGTCCCAATCGATCATGCCAAAGTACAAAGGTATTGGAATCAGTAACCCTTTGGTTTACTGTTGAATGTGCCTCAATTGCACTAATTCTTGTCCAATACAGGCCACAAGATAAAGATGGGAATTTCTCAATAACCCTCTTTTGGCCGGAGACATTCTTTGTGATGACGAGATATTCAAGATTATCTTCATCCATTGTCTCAATATGATAGCCATTCCGGCGTACATCTTTAAAACTCAACAAGTTTCTCTTAGACTTGGAGGAGAACATTGCATTCTCTATGATTAACGTCGTGCCTTTGGGCAGAGTTACAATTGCTCTTCCGGAGCCTTCAATCAATTTACTACTTCCAGAGATTGTAGTAACGTTTACCTTACACATATTTAGTTGAGAGAAATATTTCTTTTCTTTGAGTATTGTATGTGTAGTACATGAATCAACTAGGCAAATACTTTTACAGTTGGACGTTGATCCAAGTTCGCTTTGTGAGATATCCATATTTGCTATCCCATAGTTTGACATACAAAAGAGATAAACAAGTTCAATTCGTTTGTGTCACATAATATTTTCAAAATCTGCTGCTAACAGTTGACTAACAAAATCAGATATGTTATCCATAATTTTGCAGTTTGAAAATTTCAGTTTAAGTATTTTCTTCAAACAATCGATTGTTAAACACAAACAATCGATTGTTGAACATTGACAATCGATTGTTAAACATACACAATCGATTATTTGCTATTTTGAAAAACTTCAGATCACACTGTCTTAAGACAATCGATTGTTTAAATATAGACAATCATTGTTGGCTATTTTGAAAAATTCCAGAGCACACTGTTTTAAGGCAATCAATTGTTAAGCATAGACAATCGATTGTTGACTATTTTGAAAAATTCCAGATTACACTGTTTTAACGACAATCGATTGTTAGACAAAGACAATCGATTGTGGATGATTTTTGAAAAATTCCAGATTACACTGTCTTAACGACAATCGATTGTTAGACAAAGACAATCGATTGTGGATGATTTTTGAAAAATTCCAGATTACACTGTCTTAACGACAATCGATTGTTAGACAAAGACAATCGATTGTGGATGATTTTTGAAAAATTCCAGATTACACTGTCTTAACGACAATCGATTGTTAGACAAAGACAATCGATTGTGGATGATTTTTGAAAAATTCCAGATTACACTGTCTTAACGACAATCGATTGTTAGACAAAGACAATCGATTGTTGATCAATTGTTTTTCAACTTTAATGCGAAAATAGTAGATAATCGACTAGTTTTTCAGGCTAGTCGATTACCCCTACTGGAAAATAAAAATATTATTGATATTTGAGCATATTGAAGACATTCTAAAGAACTACTGCTAACATTGCATCATGAACTAACTAATACGAGCTAATACTAATGACTATTAGTTTATTCACTAACTAATACAAATAAGTAGAACAAAATCAAATAACTCCATCTTCTTTCATCACGGACCCATCACCGATTAGGTGGTCTATTTTCCCCTCGGGTTGCTCAAAGAAGTTTGCCACATCCAGGTGGGTGATGTCCAAGTTGTCGTCGTAGACAAAATTTGTTTCAGGGCCTTTTCTCTTTCGAGATGCTTGATAAAGATCAACCAAGTTTCTTGGTAGACGGCAAGTCTTTGACCAGTGCCCTTTCCCACCGCAACGATAACATATAGTTTCTGAACCATTTGCCTTAGGATCTTCATGACCCCGTTTCTGCTTTCGGCGGTTATCTCTCCTTGGGGGTTGAAGGACTTCATTGGAATTTCTTCCTTGTCTACGTCCCTGGCTATGACCCCGTTTACGACCATGACCATGGCCCTTTTCATGTTTGGCATAATGAGAGTGCACCTTATCTGCTTCAGGCAGTGGTGTAGACCCAGTGGGTCGATTTTCGTGATTTCTCATGAGCAGGTCATTATTTCGCTCAGCCACTAGTAGAAGAGAAATCAGTTCAGAGTACTTTGTAAAACCTTTCTCTCTGTACTGTTGTTGCAGTACCATATTGGAGGCATGAAACGTTGTAAACGTTTTCTCAAGCATATCATAATCGGAGATTTTATCTCCGCATAGCTTCAATTTAGAAGTAATTCTGAACATTGCAGAATTATATTCAGAAACGGACTTAAAGTCCTGGAGCCTCAGATGAGCCCAATCATATCGTGCTTGTGGCAGAGTGACCAACTTCAGGTTGTCATATCTCTCCTTTAAGCCGTTCCACAAGATGAGTGGATCCTTGACGGTGAGATATTCAATCTACAAACCTTCATCAAGGTGATGGCGCAAGAAAATCAAGGCCTTCGCACAGTCTTGGGTGGATGCTTTTTCTCTATCTTTGATGGTGTCTCCGAGACCCATAGCATCTAAGTGGATTTCAGCATCCAACACCCATGTCATATAGTTCTTGCCCAAAATTTCAAGGGCAACGAACTTTCTTTTCGTAATGTCAGACATAATCGAAAATTAAATTAGGAAGAGGGAAATACCTTAGATTTTTCGAGAATGGTTCTTGAGACGGTAGAGTCTCGTGCTGATAACGTGTTATGAAATAATATAAAGACAAGAACAATAATGCAAGAACAAGAGCAATAGAGAGAATAGAGAGAGAGAAGTATTCTTATTGATACTTTAGGATTGCTAGGGATTGTTTACAATGATAGAAGACCCCTTTATTTATAGGGAGGGGGATGATTTATCTACCAAGAATAGAACTCTAGAATCTCTCTAATTAAAGACATTCACCTTAAATAGAAGTGTATTTATAACACAAAGGACATTATAATATGCTTTCAAATTAAATTAGTAATAAAATTTTTTGTGAAGTATATCCTAAAAGTGATAAAATTACATGACTAAGGATGTTTACTTTTCTAGTTACGGTTACATAAGTCATTTGATGAATGTTAGTTTTTCATAGCATTATGATCTCATTTTTCTTCAAAATTATAATTTATACTCAAGGAAGATAAATCCCATTTTATATTAATATGATACCTTAAACTCTTCGATTAAAGTAGTAACCAATAAAAAAAGTAATGTATCGCAAAGCCATAGAGTAATCCAAAACCACGTAAAAGAAAGGTAAAGGAGTTTAGTTGTCAAGAGAAATTAAAATTTTAGTAAAGCTTATTTTTTGCTATTGGCTTTAAAACCCTTACGAACTATGGTTAGATGAAAGAAAAGAAGGCGTACGGTGATATATACAAACTAAAATCTGTAATGATTCCCAATTGAATAAGAACTCTTTAAGCATTTAGAGAGTTACGACCTAACCCATTAAGAATTTGATGTAGTGCGTGAAGGATTTGTGTGTCTGTCAAGTATATACATAATACTAATATTAATAATAAATTTTATAACGAACCTATGCAGTAGAATTCCATTTGATATTAAAGTATTTAAATATTTGTTCAATTTTATATAAATTAAATAGCCCGAAATTAATTATACTATATATACTAATACTTTTACGAATGCGTGTTGCACGTTAATACCATATTAATTATTGTAAACTTATATAAAAGAATAAAGATTGTTATAAAACTTAAATGGGCATTATTATTTTAATGATTTTTTGAATCAAAAGACATATTGCAAAGCACTAGAAAGAATAGTTAGATAGTAACCTAAAGAATATTTGCATATTAAACAACCACTAAATTATAAAAAGTTTTTGTTCTTAAAATCGTTGCAAAATTCCAAATATTTAGATACTTCTCAATAATTTTAAAACAAAAACACAAACAAAAAATATTTTCAGAAGAATTAGCATATAAAAAGTTACAAAACATATTTCGACCATTGTGGGATTTACCAATAATTATCTTCTATGAGACACTTTTTAGTAGGCCCCATGCCTAAGTAATTAAAAAAAAAGGTTCTTCCCTCCTAATACTTCAAAAAGGATTCTATCAATAATCCACATATCAAAAGGAACACGTATGCGTTTGTTTCATCTATATACACATACACGTACATGTGTAACGACTCGATCAATCGTTTTGAGTTTTTGTACTTTGATTGTCAGTTCTCGAGCACGATCTGCACCATGTAATGTGTTATGACTGAGGTAGATCATTGACTTTGGTTTTCAGGAAAATCGAAATGAATTTGAAAGAACAATTTCAGTTGAAAGCTTTGAATTTGAAAGGTTTGACCAAGAGTTAACTTATTTGAATATGAGATCAGATCGGAGTTTTTATGATTTGATTACCTTTGTTGGGTAATAATAACTTAGGAGCCTGATCGAAATTGGTTTTGGAGGTTCGGAGTGGAATTAGGCTTGAATTTGCTAAATTGAGATTTTGGCGATTTCCAGTTGGTAGTTGAGATTTTGATTCAGGAGTCGGAAAAAAAATTCTCAGAGCTGTTGTAGCTTCGTTATGTGATTTGAGATGTGTGTGCAAAATTTCAAGTTATTTGGATGTGGTTTGGTCGGGTTTCTAATCGAAAGAATATTTCAGAAGTTTTTACAAAACTTAAGCTTGAATTCGATGAGCTTTGGGTAATTCGATGTTGTTTGAGGTATTTTGATGATCGGAACAAGTTTGAATGATGTTATGGGATATGATGGTGGCTTTCGTTAAGGTCCCGGAGGCCTCGGGTGAGTTTCGGATGGTCAATCAGTCCATTTTCTAAGTTTTAAAGTTGCAGATTTTCATTTAAGGAGTTGCAGAGATTTGTCTCTTTGCGTTCGCGAGAGGAGCCTCGCGTTCGCGTAGGAGGAATTTAAGCCATCGCGTTTAAGCATCGCATTCGCGTAAGACTGAGATGGCTCTTCGCATTCGCATGAATCATCTCGCGTTCGCATAGTTTGGAAAAGGGAAGGCATCGCGTTCACATGGGTGTATTCGTGTTCGCATAAGAGGAATTGGGTCAGGTGGATTGGTAGTGAATTTGTGCTTCGTGTTCGCAGGAGTGGGGTCGCGTTCGCGGAGGGTTGCCTGGGTAAAGCTACGAGTTCGCCATGTTGTTGACGTGCTTGCGTTGGAGAATTTTTGTCAATGGAATTGTTGTGATTCGCGAACGTGAGGTTTTGACCGCATTCGCGAAGAAGGAATTTTAAGAGTTGCACAGAAGGTTTATAAACATCTCATCCGTGGGTTGGAGCTCATTTTCACTCCATTACTGGCAATTTTTGAGAGCTATTGAAGGAAATTGAAGGGGGATTCAAGGGCAATCGATTGGAGGCAAGATTTATGAACTTAAAACTCGTTTTTATTGTAAAATCCACCTAGAAATTCATGAAAACTAAGCGTAAAATTGAAGAACTAGCGCTTGAGAAATTAGAGTTTTAAATTGGGATTTGACGGATCATTTGAGGTCGGATTTTAGAACTTTTGGTATGTATGAACTCGTGGGAGGATATGGAACCCGTTGATATAAAATTTTTTGGAATTTTGAGAAGTGGGCCCGGGGCTCGAGTTTTGGTAATTTCAAAATTTGTGCTCGTTATTGATTGTTTTTGTTTGGGCTTTGTTCCCTTATCATATTGTGATGTATTCATTCTGATATTGGATAGATTTGACGCGCGTGGAGGCCGATTAGAGGGGCAAAGGCATTGCGAGCTAGAGATTTATCGGTTCGAGGTGAGTGATGATTGTAAATGATGTTCTAAGGGTTTGAAACCCTGGATTGGACGTCGTAGTGTAAATTATCTCCAAGAAGAGAGGGTGGTAGCCACTTTATTGGGCTGCATACAACGAAGAATGGAGAGAATGAACCTAGATAAAGGAAGTAATCCCCAAGTGAAGATGAAATTCAATGATGATGTCCTTAGGATAAAATATAAAAAAGGAAGTGAGGACAGAACAAATCATCGTGCAAAAACCTGGATCTCCTCACTCGCTTAGACGCTTCATAAAACCGCACCGATCTACGAGAGGAGATGATAGATGAGTAGGCTTCCCCTTTCGATTCACGGAATGTGATCTGGGACACGATGGGAGTTAGCGTGTCTCGGTAGGAAAGAGATCATCGGAGTATAGCACAAGATCGCCTTTTCTTGCTGGCATGGGGTCTGCTGTCGATATTGGCAACGTTTTTAGGGAGCTCTTTGGGAGCGAAATGACTGACGCGCTAGGAGTGGTCTTTAAGAGCCTGCTTTCGAGTCACCCGGTGAATTTACCAACCCTGTTCGACTTCATGGCTACGCCCCTTACCTCTTCATTGGGAGCAGGTTGACTATAGAGGGTTCCCCCTAATTGAACTCAAGCTTCTTTTTATGCTATTTGGAGGTGAGTGATGATTGTAAATGATGTTCTATGGGTTTGAAACCCTGGATTGGACGTCGTAGTGCTATACTGAGGTGATTTGTACGCTGGATAGCGAGCGTGGGGTAGAGCACCGTTGGGGATTATCACTTGGTCCGTCCTGATTGGCAATTTTACCATGTATTTGACTGAACTTATTTGCTATAATCTTGACTTGGGATGATTGCCATATTTGGGCTTCGTACCAGCTATTTGAAACCCTTTGGTGATGGTTGTTGATATTTCCTCACTGTTTTAATTTAATAATTGAACTCAATCATGTATTTTCCACTATTTCAAAAATCAGCCAAGTTTACTTTGCGTTAACACTTGAAATGATATTTCCAACAATATTTTTGGGCTGAGCATCAAGTTTTACTGTTGCCCGAAGGGCTTATGTTATTTTTGACTAAGTAAGGCCGAGGGCCTTTGTGAAGTTACTTTTGTATCGGCCTACACGCCGCATCAATGAGATACTAATACTAATTGAGGCCGAGGGCTTAGATTTGATGCTACGAGATGGCTTGATATTGCGCTTGAGCCGTAAAGGGTCCCTCCTAGAGTCTGCACACCCCCGGTGAGCGCTGTCGACGCGGGCTGCATGCCGCAGCGATATATGGATCGGGTTGTATGCCGCAGCGGTACCGGTACTGTTTTATGTGTTTACTTATTTATTTGTCTGCCATTATGTGTTGTTGTGCTGCTTCATGTGATATCTACTTGATTGCCTGGCATTATCTGTTGAGTGAGTGTTGCGCCTGAGGAGCAAATTTTTATGCTTATCTGCACAAATTATTCTACATTTGTTTGTATAACTGTTGAAAAAGTCATTTTCAAAAGAGGTTTAAACTGGGTTAAGGCGTCGTCTAAAGATTTCACAGCTTCATTATTTTTCTCAAAGGTTTTTATACTGCTTCAATACAGCATGATGATTTGCCTTACATGATTTTCTTACTGCTCAGTTATTATTTATCTTTATTACTCACTAAGTTGGAGTACTTACTTTACTTCCTGCATCTCGCGTGTAGATGCATGTATTTGTTCCCCTGATAACGGGTCTTGAGCTCATCGACAGCTAAGTTATCGGAGTTTAGCAAGGTAACTACCAGCGTTTGCGGGACTGCATTTCTTTTGTTATCAGTCCTATTTTGTGTATTTCAGACCTTGTAGTTGTATTCAGACTCTAATAGATGCTCGTGACTTGTGACACATCGGTTTGGGCCGTGTTGGGTGATACTTCCGGTAATTAATACCATTAGATCATATTTAAACTGCTTATGAACTGTTTAACTGCTTAAAAGAGGTGTTCTACAATGGTCTGGTTGGCATTGTCTTCACCAGAGGCGCCATAGAGGTGTTTGGGTCGTGACAAGTTGGTATCAGAGCCTAGGTTACATAGGTCTCATGAGTCATGAGCAGGTTTAGTAGAGTCTAGCGGATTAATACGGAAATGTCTGTATTTATCCCCGAGAGGCTACAAAACCATTCGGAAAACTCGACATTCTTTAATTCTCATCGTGCGTCCTTAATTTAGCTTGAAAGGTAACTCTTGGACTTCCTTCCACGTGTTCGCATGCGCGCTCAGTGCCAGAAGTGCCTTGATGGCTTGTGATTCTATGATCGAGGGGCGAGATGTGATCCCTTTGAGTTGATGTTGGGCAAGTCTAGAGGACTTGAGGCCGGATCTTTGCCAATGGCTTGGGCACCGAGGTGCTGATTATGTGAGTAAGTGTTTTTAAATTATATGTTCGGTATTGTCCCTATTAGTGGGAGTGACAGCTGGATAGCTATGTGTCGAGTATGTTAGTACTGCAAGTTATATCCATATGATTTGGAAAGCGACGAGAAATTTCTGCTGGAGGATAGAAGAACTATTAGGTGCTTGAATTCCATCGTGATTCGAGGTATAGCCCCGAGTTATGGGCGTGCAAAGAATCATTTCATGTTTCCTATTCGGGAGTGAGGTAAATTTCATGTTACAATATAAGTTCAGACTCAGAAAGGCTAAGTGACTGCATAATGTCTGTGACGGTGGAAAGTGTACAGAAATGTTAGTTAAAGGCAAAACAGGTAGGTTATATCATTCAAAGTGTTCTGAAGTGGTGCGATCCTTATGTTGTCTGTTAGAAGATCTCATTGAGAAGTGAACAATGTGTTGAAATTTAAATTTGGGTCACTTAAGAGAGTGCGCTTGACTGTTGCAAGGATGAATGCGAGACTTGCAGAAGATTTTAGGTACTAGATGATCTGTATTTTCACAAACTTACAACTAATTTGAGTTTCATCTCACTATGGTATTATGGCATCAATGGAGAAAAAGTGTTGTGAGTTATTGAGTGTATCTTGATCTATGGCTTCGAGCCAAGTGGGGCAGTCTGCTGTGAGCAGTTGATCGCATAATTAGGTGTTATGTTGGTTCCAGTTTGGGGCGTACAGGTGAATTAGCTGTGGCTAGAGTAAAGAAAAAAAAAATTGACAAAAGTTGTGTCATACTTCATAGGTGTTTGAGAATCACGGAATGTCTTGAGTTACTATTGACAAAGAATGCTCGGTGCATAGAGCAGGAAGGTGCTGGGTTGTAATGGAATGATTTCACATTCCGCGGTGTCAGAGTGCTAAGGAGGCGCAGGTTGTTCGGTTAATTTGATCGGGTTAATTGTGGTTTGAGTAGAGTGAATGACTCTCGATAATGGTTCTAATGTTCGAGATTCTACATGTAGCAATAGGGTATTTTAAAGTTGTATATGTGGTTAGAAACTGAGTTTTCTTTGGAAGAGGTCAAGACTTGTGGTACTTCTGTGTGAATTATGGGATTCTATGTATCGGCTTTAGGAAAGTAAAGGTGACATAATTAGATTCGTAGGAAGTTCTTCAGATTAAAGTATTCGGGAACGTGATGGTACTAAGAATGATTGAGAGAGTAGTCAGCAGCTTACAGGTCTCAAACAGTGTGGTTTTACGCTTGGGTCTCCTGTGGAGAGTTTGGGGTGAGAAATTGTGGTGCTACAGTAAGGGGGAATATCAAATCGAAGGTGACTCAGAAGGAAACTTAGATAGTTGGGGTAGCTTGATAGTAGACCGGACCGGTATGGTAAGAATATGATTAATTCCTTGTGTATGTTCGAGGTGATGAGTTCTTATAGGTATTTTGCAGCAACACTCTTAGGTTTTGATGGCTTGCTTAGCTTGGTCGGGTTAGAAAGATTCAGTCCAGGCAGGTCCAATTTGTGCAAAGGGAACTCGGAGAGTTCTTGATGTTTCTTACCATAATTTGGAGATGTATATAATATATGTGCATGCGGAGCATGGGATGTATAATGATTTTTCTTCTAGATGGGACCAATAGAAGGTTCTGCACTAGTTGAGAAAGTAGATGTTTGTGGCTCGGAAGGGAGACGAAGTTCTCATGTTATCCTACGTTGGTTTGGTATATGCGTGTTGTTGTGGAAGATCGAGATTTCCGCGTGTGAGGTCTCAGTTCAGTTCTGAAAGGAAGGTCATAAAACTCTTAGGCAACGGGTATCCTCAAATGATTAAAGAAAAGGTATTGTTGATTGGTAGTGATCTGACAAGAGTATATGTTTCAGAAAAGTCCATGTGATTAGGTTGATTGTACTTCAGAAGTACTGCGACGCTATGTTGTTTGGATCGGATGTTGATATTCGAGTTTTCTTGATAGCATAGGGAAATTTCAAGATATCTTTCGTGGAATGATTGGGTACTTGAGGTGATATATATTCGGGCGGCGGAATTTGGGATCAGGTATGGTGATTTGTATGCTATATGGAGTTGGAGACTGGGAGTTCTCATGTTTGGGCTATATTGTTATTGTAAGTCGCGCGTATCGGATGTCTAATGAATATCGAGTTCTGGTGGCCCGAGCGGATCTTTTATGCTTTGTATGTTGGATTTTGGAAGTGATATTGGGTTCAGACTGGTTGTCTCCATGTTGTTCAATTATGGACTATTACGATAAGATGACGCTGTTGGCTATGCCGGAAAATGCCACTTATTGAGTGGTGATGTTTGACGAATTATGTCCTATTGGGGATTTTATATTCTGAAAACCCAATGGGCGGCTGGGAAGGATTGTCTTTCTTACTTGGGCTCTTATGATGAGTGTCAGTGATGAGGCCCTTGATATTGATTTAGTTCCGTTGTTGAGGGAGTTTTTTGGATGTGTTTCTTGTGGCCGGGCATATCGCTGGGCGAGGTTGTAGATTTCAGTATTGATTTGGTACCGGGCACTGTGTCTTATAGCACCGGTAGGAGTTATAGTAGTGGAAGGAAAAACTTCAGGATTTCCTTGATAACGAGTTCGTTGTTAGGCCAATGTGGGTGCGTGTTCTAGCTTGAGTCGGCTTGGCTGGCCCCAAATTGTATTATTGAGGGATAGGTTGATTCGACCGTAATTGAGCTTACCAATGATCTGGGAGATCTATGGGTGGCCTGTCTGTGTCGAGGCGTTATGATTTGTTGGTTATGGGCATATATGGTGCGGTTCTATTGGGGTTCATAGTGGAAGTCGAGCGGGAAATGTAATTGGGTATTGCTCGGTAGACGGCGTATTGGTTATGTTCTATCGGGTTTGTGTGGCATATGTTACTTCTTTAACTGAGGGTGTAATGATTTGTTTTTGTTCCTGACATCAAATTGTGCACAATTGCCAATTTAGAGCATAATGACTTGAGGTGTTTCATGTGGAACGTAGTTTGGATAGGATCGCGCATTTGCAGCAAAGCTATGCGGAGGTATGACCTAACAGGTTAGATTCATGTGTTCTATTTCTCTGATGCTAGACGGGTTCTCAACGTGTGTTGTGATGATACCGGTGAGCTTGAGGTACAACTCTTTCGTTTAAGTCAATTTCATGATGTGAGTATGTTCAGATTGTTGCTTCTTAGCGCGCAGACTGCGCAAGTTGTGGCGTTAGACTGTCTTGGTGAGCCATGTCACTAAAGTAATTGTGTTGGATTAGATGAGGTCGTTGGGGTCTGTAATGAATATAAACGGATTCGATTTTAGCTTTGATGGATACATATCGAGGTTTGGTTCAGAAATATGCTATGGTTCTTGCCAAAAGAGAAGTGACCTTATGGATGGCTGATCTAAGAAATGGTTATCATTAGTAGTATATGGAAGTTTTGGAATGAGACTTTAGTTGATAAAAAGTTTTCTACCTATATTTGGGTGTTGTGTGCAGCTGCGATGAAAGAAAGTTATCGCTACGAATGTTTGAGTTATGTGATATACCATGGGTTTCCTCCCGAGGTTGCAGGCTTAGGTTATTACAGTTGGTTTGGGTCTATTCAGAGTATAGGTGTGAGGTTTTAATCGTATTGATGGTTTTAGAAGTGAAAATGTGGTTCTATGATCTATGGGCTAGACTAGATTGTGTAATTTCAGTTAAAATATGTTATCGGACCTATATGAGATAAGGTGGCATGGGATCACCCCCAGGTATATGCATGGTAAGGTTAGTCTACGATTGGTTGGCTTTCAGAACAACTATGGGTACGTTTGAGGATAAACGTGTGTTTAAGTGGTGGAGGATGTAACGACCCGACCGGTCGTTTTGAGCTTTTGCACTTTGATCTCCAATTCTCGGGCACGACTTGCCCCAAGTAATGTGTTATGACTGAGGTAGATCGTTGGTTTTCGTTTTCAGGAAAATCAGAATGAATTTGAAAGAACAGTTTCAGTTGAGATTTTGGCGATTTTCGGTTGGTAGTTGAGATTTTGGCGATTTTCGGTTGGTAGTTGAGATTTTCGAAATGGAATTTCGAGAGCTGCTGTAGCTTCATTATGTGATTTGGAATGTGTGTGCAAAATTTCAGGTCATTTGGATGTGGTTTGGTCGGGTATTTGATCGAAAGAGTATTTCAGATATTTTTAGAAACTTAGTCTTAAATTCGATGAGCTTTTGGCTAAGTCGATGTTGTTTGAGATATTTTGATGATTGGAACAAGTTTGAATGATGTTATGGGATATGTTGGTGGCTTTGGTTGAGGTCCAGGGGGCTCGGGTGAGTTCTGGGTGGTCAATCAGACCATTTTCTAAGTTTTAAAGTTGCAGATTTTCATTTAAGGTGTTGCAGTGATTTATCTCTTTGCGTTCGCGAGAAGAGCCTCGCGTTCGCGTAGGAGGAATTTTTAAGGCAGGAATTTAAGCCTTCGCATTTGCGTTTTAGCATCGCGTTCGCGTAAGCCTGTGAGATGGCTCTTCGCATTCGCATGAATCATCCCGCGTTCGCATAGTTTGGAAAAGGGAAGGAATCGCATTCGCATGGGTGTATTCGCATTCGCATTAGAGGAATTGGTTCAGGTGGATTGGAAGTGAAATTTGTGCTTCGCGTTCGCAAGAGTGGGGTCGTGTTTGCGGAGGGTTGCTTGGGTAAAGCTACGCGTTCGCGAGGTTGTTGCCATGTTCGCGTTGGAGAATTTTTTTCAATGGAATTGTTGTGCATCATGAACGTGAGGCTTTGATCGCGTTCGTGAAGAAGGATTTTAAAGTGCTGGATAGAAGGGTTATAAACATCTCATCCGTGGGCTGGAGCTAATTTTCACTCCGTTGTTTGCAATTTTTGAGAGCTTTTGAAGGAAATTGAAGAGGGATTCGAGGGCAATCGATTGGAGGTAAGATTTATGAACTTAAAACTCGTTTGTATTGTGAAATCTTCCTAGAAATTCATTGAAACTAAGCCAAAAATTGAAGAAATAGGGCTTGAGAAATTGGACTTTTAAATTGAAATTTGACGGACCATTTGAGGTCGGATAGAACTTTTGGTATGTATGAACTCGTGGGAGGATATGGAACCCGTTGATATAAAAATTTTGGAGTTTTGAGAAGTGGGCCCGGGGCGTAGGTTTTGATAATTTCGGGATTTGTGCCTGTTATTGATTGTTTTCACTTAGGTTTTGTTCCTCTAGCATATTGTGATGTATTCTTCTGAGTTTAGATATATATGAGGCGTGTGGAGGCTGATTAGAGGGGCAAAGACGTCGCGAGCTAGAGATCTTGTCGGCTCGAGATGAGTAATAATTGTAAATGATATTCTAAGGGTTTAAAACCTCGGATTGACATCGTAGTGCTATATTGAGGTGAATTGCACGCCAGATAGCAAGCATGGGGTAGAGCACCGTTGGGGATTATGACTTGGCCCGTCTCGATTGACGATTTTACCGTGTATTTGAATGAAACTTATTTGTTATCATCATGACTTGGGCTGATCGTCATATTTGGGCTTTGTGCCTGCTATTTGAACCTCTTGGGGGATGGTTGTTGATATTTCCTCACTGTTTTAATTTTATACTTGAACTCAGTCTTGTATTTTTCACTATTTCAAAACTCAGCCAAGTTTTCTTTGCTTTAACACCTGAAATGATATTTTTAATAATATTTTTGGGCTGAGCATCATGTGTTACTGTTGCCCGAGGGGCTTATGTGATTTTTGACTAAGTAAGGCCGAGAGCCTGTGTTGTGAGGATACTTTTGGATCGGGCTGCACGCCGAGACAGTGAGATACCGATACTGATACGAGGCCGAGGGCCTAGATTTAATGCCACGAGATGGCTTGATGTTGTGCTTGGACCGTAAGGGCCCCCTTCCGGAGTCTGCACACCCCCAGTGAGCGCCATCGACGAAGAATATGGATCGGACTGCACGCCGTAGCGGTATATGGATTGGGCTGCATGCCGTATCGGTACCAGTACTATATTATGTGATTACTTATTTATTTGTTTGCCATTATCTATTGTTGTGCTACTTAATGTGATATCCACCTGATTGCCTGTCATTATCTATTGAGTGAGTATTGCGCCCGAGGGGCGAATTTCTGTGCTTATCTGAACAAATTGTTTTGCATTTATTTTCATAACTATTGAAAAAGTCATTTTCAAAAGAGGTTTAAATTGGGTTAAGACGTCTTCTAAAGATTTCACAGGTTCATTGTTTTTCTCAAGGGGTTTTATACTTCTTCTATACAACATGAAGATTTGCTTTACGTGATTGTATTACTGTTCAGTTATTATTGCCTTTATTACTTACTGAGTTGGAGTACTCACATTACTCCCTACACCTGGCGTGCAGATGTAGGTGTTTGTTCCCCCAGTTGCGGGTCTTGAGCTGATCGGCGGCTAAGTTACCGGAGTTTAGCAAGGTTACTGCCAGCGTTCGCAGCATCGTAGTTTTTCTTCTTTTGTTATCAGTCATATTTTGTACATTTCAGACATTCTAGTTGTATTCAGACTCTAATAGATGCTCGTGACTTGTGATACCCTGGTTTGGGCTGTGTTGGATGGTACTTCCGCTAATTAATATCATTAGATCATATTTAAACTGCTTATGAACTGTTTAACTGCTTAAAAGAGATGTTCTGTAGTCTGGCTGGCCTTCTCTTCACGAGAGGCGCCAACATGATCAAAGTGGGATTTGGGTCGTCACAATACAGTAATTTTATTCAAATTGAAACATACTTTGTAAAGAGATTTCTTTACAAACACAAAACATATGTAAAATGTGAAAGAGGCGTTCAACATTTCATATTGGTGTTTATATTATTTTATAGTTCTATAGATTAATATACAGATTATGTATAAGCATCAAAATACAGAATTTTTAACTTTTAATTTACATAATCAATTCACGGTAACCCAGGACTCTCAATGGATCCATTGATTCTTAGCTTCCTTCCCTTTACATGAAAATTATTAAAAGGAGACAGTGCGAAGTCGTAGAGTACTCACTTGAAAAACTATTCTTCCAAAGTACGAAAATCATAATTATAATTAATTAATTTAATGATTAATTTTAAAATCCTAAAATGTTAGGTAAAAATAAGATTTATAATGCTACGATTTTATCTATTATGGGTTTAGCTATAAGAAACTATCAATTTTTTAATTGAATGCATGCATAATTCTATAAAAATGTTATATCAGTATCTCTAAATTCCTTTTTTTTGTCCCAAATTTTGTAGGTGAACATTTATCCAATAACTATAATTTTTAATCAACTTGTCTATGATCAAAATAACATAATATTCCTAATGAATAAATATTAATCAACTATGGTGTAAAGAATTAGGAGATCAAGTAGGAGGAACAAATGAATTGCACTCGTATTTCTTTTGTTATCCTAAATATGTTGTTGCATATTAATATCGGTGATTCAATTGATCCAACAAGAAATTAAATTTATATTTCAAAACACATTTTCTTTCTCATTAATGGAAACATGAACTAACTAATGTAAGCAATCTCAAAATTAAAAGTGCCATCAAATGGTTGGCAATTAAGAAATTTGCCGATTTATTACAACCATATATCCTCAAGTAAAAGCAACACATGAATATAAAGTTATTACCTATATTTCATATTATTAGTGGTAACGATTTTTTAAATATGTAATCTTATTTTAGTAACAATAGGTCTTCCAGATAGTCAATCCCTCTCTACTAGTATTACTGTGAGATATTAGAAAAGAGGTTCGAGGAAGGATAATTTATGGGTATAGTTTCAGCCACAAGTGTTTCAACATTTTAAAATAGCATGAAAATAAGATTAAAGGCCAAATCCTTCCTTTCTGCTATTTATTTTTAATTCACGAAACATCTATATTTACTAAATATATATGATGGTAAATTTTAAGACATTTTCATTACGATAGAATGAAAAAGAAACATTAGAAATTAGACATGCACCTTTCACCAAACCTTGAGTATTATTCAATTTTATTTTCAGTATTAAATTTATTGTTGGGAAATATTAACTTCCCTAAAAATTACTCAACTTTCAAAAAACAAGAATATTGTACAAATATATTGACGTATTTCTATTTGTTGATTGACAATTGAGATACACAAATGATTAAGCAAATAAATTGCCTCGAACATAACTGATATTCCATATGTACAAAAATATTATTTTTTTGTAATTAAGAAACTTCTTATAGCCACTAGCAAATATTCACATGTATAAACAGAAGCAAACTAAGTTTGGACATATAGTACATCATTCCTAAACATTTATCTTTTTTTTTTATTTTAATTCACTAGGCAAGCGCCTAGTGCTAGGTTTTTATTAATAACTGAAAAGAAAATTACAAACAATTAGGAAAGTACAAATAATGGGGACATTAGCACCGGTATTGTTAAACACAAACCGGGCTAACCTTACCGTGCTAATCCTATTGAGGCTTGGCAACCTTACTTATAAACAAGAAAGCATAAAATAAGAACTTGACACGACTAAATATTTTATGATCATCACAGAGTTTATAACATACTATGTGATGAAATTACAAATGAGGATACTATAAAAGTGGTAGAATAAAATGTAGTACCCAGTTGATTGATGTCCCTTCTTTTCCAATCTTGTATAAACTTCAAGTAGTATATCGTTCTCCTCTAACTTGTTCAAAAAGTATTCAAGAATCATCTTTTATTTTTACGATTGGACTTTGATGACGAAATTGTAGTAGCCTGCTTTTGTTTGGCCACTCTCATTGGAATTTGCCTAACATTTTGTTTCTTGTCGGACCATGTTGCATTTTTCATCAAGATAGCACCTGACTTACTCGTTCCAATGTGGCCATCCGCAATGTTTGGTGGTGTATCTAGGACGTGAATGCATGTGGAATAAGGAGGCTTACTTGGAATGAAATCTGGAGCCTCCCACTTGGTCTTTAATTTTCCATTTAAAGAGTTTTCAAGATATGGACTTTGAATTGCATCCTTGATTACTCTTTCGACTCGATGATTTTCGAAAAGAAAGAGTTGTCTGAGCGTATTTTCCCGCTCCCTTTTCAAATTTGCACAAAAATGTCGATGATCTTTCCACTTAGAGACATCGCCAGCAGCTATATCTTTAGTAGAAGTCACACTAAGTTGAGTTTGAACCATCTGATTGTTGGCCATGTGCAGGTTCTGTCCAGTGCTAGCTGGCGTAATATCTGCACAGTTCGTTTTGTTATTGGATTTTGGAGTTGATTGTTGTCATTGAGATATTGCTTCATTAGAAACTGTAACTGCTATATCAGTGAAGTTGATCAAACTGCTTTGTTTAAACATATCCTTCTGATTTGAAATATGTTGTCGACCTGTATTCTGCACAAACTCTTCGTCTGTACGACTTGCTGTCGACTTCTCCCCTGGTTGAACTGACAAAACATTATGATCTGTAACATTGTTGAAATTATCCGAGGCCTCCAACTTACTTCCATTTGCTTGACCAGTCAAAGTAGAGTTTTTATTGTTAGTATTGTGCTTTATCTGCTGCTGCTCGATCATCTTCTGATTATTGGATTTTGCATTGTCAGTAGATGGATCTGTAGGATTCTGAATTAATACTATCTTTTCATTTACAACAATGGCAGAATCATTTGTATCCCCTCTTGGCCTTGGAAGATTTTTTGCAGATGTAACCTTTGTAACAGAAACTTGAGGTCGTAATTGATGCACATTGCACCTGATCTGCTGTCCATTAATCTGGCCAGCCTGTGCACTAGAAGTAAAGCTATCTGCAGAGGTCTGCATTGTCTTTGGAAGAGCTTCTGCAGATGTATATGTAGCTGAAACATTTTTTTGAGTTCCTAGCTGCTGCACATTGCATCTGTGATGATGTCAATGAAGATCCAACAGCTGCCCAGCCTGTGTACAGTAACCTGCAGAGGTCTGCCTTGTCCCAGCAGTATCCACATTTGTAACCACAACCTTCAATGGAACAGTGTTATGCATTTTACTAAACTGTGCATGATCACCCTTTGGCTTTGGAAGAACTTCTGCAAATGTAACATTTGTATCAGAATCACTAGTTTGAGCTCCTAACTGCTGCACCTTGCAGCTGTGATACTGTCCAGCCTGTGCACAAGTAATAACATGATCTGCAGAAATGTGCATTGTCCCAGCAGTATCCACCTTAGGAGGTCCTTTATCCTTCAATACCTCCTCCATATACTTCACTGGGACTGATACAATTTATGCATCTGATACATCAGCAGCCACAACATTCATAGGCATTACTTGTTGATTTGCATCACCCCTATTCACTTGATTCAGATTTATAGAAGGTCTGAGGCTATCTGCTGTAAGATGCATTGCCCCAGCAGTAAGCTCATCTGATCGTGCATAGGAAGTAGTAGCAACAGCATCTGTATAAAGCTTAGATAGTCCTTTATCCAATTTCAATACCTCCTGCATAGACACAACTGGATCTGCTGCAAGAGTTGCATCAAATACAGCAATAACCACATGATTCCTAGTCATTTCCTTACCAGATTGTATGACAGAATCCGAGCAACATCATCCTGCACGACTGCCTTATTTTCCACATTCCCTCATTCTACACATTGTACATTCTGATGCGAGTCTTTTATTAATTCAATTTCTGAATTATCATCGTTTGCTTGCGAAACCTTGATTCCTTGTCCAGCTCTTTTAGCATTTAGATATTCCCTTGCATCCCCTTGTAATTTGACTAAGTCATCACCCTCCTGACCAGACAGATCACTGTCCAAATGTGCCTCTGCCACCATCTCTGCTCCAGGTTTTTGTTTTTTAATTCTACAGGACTTGTCATCGTGACCTTGATGCTTGCAATAAGCACAATACTTAGGCAGGTTGTCGAACACTAATTGTTGATGAATCTAGACAGATTTACCTGAAATTCTATCGAAAATCTGCAGCTTGGCCTTTTTAGGATGATTATCCAAAAGATCAACTATAACCTTAACTCTTGCCGTGCTAGGTCTCGATCTATCCTGTGTTGCCTTGTCCACAGCCAGAGGTTTTCCCACAGCTGAGGCTATAGATAATAACGACCTCTTAGCAAAAACGTTTGGTGTCAAACCTGGAAGACAAATCCATACGACTGCCATCGACGTCTCCTCCTTCAGATTGAATTCTAAAGACCATGGGAATATTCTGAAGAAATATTCGTTGTCTTTGGATTTAAGATATCCAGTCGACTTTGAAAGGAAATGAACATAATCATTGTAAAGATCAAACCTGACTAAAAGATGACGAAACTCCAAATGACCAATGTTACAATGACCTTGAACATCAAATTGCGACGAAAATATTCTTTGCACTTCCGATAGATCAGGTCTGCCATAAGAAAATTTAATAACAACTGCCTGATACAATCCTTCTTCCCTAATGAAATTGTTAACCTCTTCCTTAGTGAATTGAATAACAGGTTCTCCATTGTTAACTAGAACTGGACATAGCTCTATATTTGCCGGAGCAGATTGCTTAGATTGAATTGTTGATGCATACGATAGCTATTTGATTTCTTTTGGAGCCTCGGTTAGAACGTTATGAACCTCTCCCATGTCCAGATGCTAGGGAGAGGAAGGAACATCCATGGATGCGATTTACAGATCCATATCCATGCTATACAACAACTACAAAGCTGCTGAAATGTCGATGCTGCAGAAATAGTCTACGATCTGTTATTTCTTTAATAGCAGATCCTTATCCGAAAAAATCAACTATCAAACAATCCATAAACTTCACAGGAGAAACAGACAGATCGCAGACTGGAAATTCAAATCTACAGTGATCGCGATCGTTAAATTCAAGATCTATTGCGATTGGTTTAGAGTTTTGGAATAAAATTGAAAGGAGATGATCACCACAATAACGAGCTTGCTGTATGACTAATTCTTGATGATAATTCACGGAATTGTGCCCGATGAATAGTGACGGAATCACTATTCACCCTTCTTCCAATAGAGAAGGCAGAGGATTTGTTTTCTAGAGAGAGAAAGGGCTTCCTATCATCTCTAAACACTTATCTTCAACTAAGTTATAGGTAAAAATTTCTATATTGTAGTTATTTCTTCAAATTGCTATGTATACTTCCTCGACGGTGGATTTCACGTATAATGTGCCTTGTGACATCCCCACTTCCTCTCTTTACTTGTTGAAAACTTCTGTAGTTTCTTTGAATCCATACATTATATACAACTCCAGTCATGCTCAAGCTGTATAGTTTTGCTTTAGCTCCCTTCCCAGTTGCATTTCTGTGGCCCATTCAACTTCATCTTCTCAGCTATACACCTGTCTTTTTATTTCCAGCCATGTTAGTACCTTACTGTCACGATCCCAAATCTGCCCGGTCGTAATGGCACCTCTCTTGAAGACGAGGCTAGCCAACACAACACTCACATTAACCCCTTAAGCATTAAGAGTTATTTTTAAGCCTTTAATTAAACAAAATTTCATAATAAGTTTTGAAATAACAGTGCGAAATAAAAATACAAGCCCGACGTCGGGATGTCATTAGTCATGAGCATCGATCAAGGTCTGAATACAACAAAAATAAAAAAAATACCTAATACAATAATAGAAATGTGAGGAAGGGAGCGGTGTTGTGAACGTCATGCAACCACCTGCTAACTCTGATGACTTCGCGTATGAGCAAAACAACACCCGCTATCGGGTTCCGATATGCCTCCATCTACACACGAGGTGCAGGGAGTAATGTGAGTACTCCAACCCAGTAAGTAATAAGAGTAAATAAATTGAGTAGTAGGAATCAATATATCCACATTCACACTACGCTCAATAAATACAATAGCCTTTCACATCATAAAAGAGTCAACCTTCCCTTTTAAAATCAGGCTTTTAGTAAAAACTATTTTAAAAATCTTTCCAGCAGTCGTAGTGGGGTTCAATACCATTTAAAATGATAATATAGATTAAACCCATAATCGGTCCCTCGGGCAAAACATAGTTCGCAAAACAGCCCCTCGGGAAAAATAATAATAATAAATACTTCATAAATTGAAGTCTCGGTGGTAATAGCCAAATACCAAATCAGTGATTAATTTCTGAACGTCTCGTAAATCCTAGTTTAAATAAAAGTTGTTTTAAAATATTTGTTTAACTTTTCGAATGAGGCTCAATATAAAGATGACTGGAAACAGTCAATAAATCAATATATTCGATAGAAACTCGCTTCAGTGAAATCAATAAGTTCATAAATAGGTCTTTTAGGAAAAATGTCACTCATGTGCATGTATATATATCTATCGCCCTTTGGGCTAGCCTCTCTATCACTCGTGACTCATCTCTTACCCAACATTACGCGCACTCATCATTCATGCTCAATAGTTACCATATAGTAACCAATGCGGCGTGCGACCCGATCCATATATCGCTGCGACGTGCAACCCGATCCATATGTTTTGTCGACGGCACTCACTGGGGGTGTGGAGACTTCGGGAGGGGCCCCTAACGGTCCAAGCGCGTAATATTGCTGCAGTGTGCAGCCGGATCCAACATATTACTACAACGTGCAGCCCGATCCATATAAGTATCGCCACGACGTGCAGCCCAATCCGTGTGTGTGTGTGTGTATATATATATATATATATATATATATATATATATATATATATATATATATATATATATATATATATATATATATATATACATATATATTGCTGCGGCCTGCAGCCCGATCCATGGATATATAATCCTCACAACTAGGCCCTCGGCCTCTCTCTGTCATTAACCTCACCATAAGACTTTCAGTCTATCTCAGTCGTCAGTCTCACCTTCAGACCCTCGGTCTATCTTAGTAAAAGAAGGAACTCAAACCAAAATAGTTTTCACACTTTAAGAATATTGCCATAAAGCCAAATTTGAGTAATAACAGGTAAAAAACATGACTGAAGATATGCTTTCAATAAATAGAGTGAGGAAAGATGGTAAAAATGTCCCTAAGGTTCTCAACAAGTCGGCACAAGGCCCCAAACATGGGATACAACCCAAATATAGTAACATTAAACAATTAACTATCAATTACGCATGAAAATAATCGTTCGGGATGGACTAGGTCACAAATCCCCAGCGGTGCTCTACCCCACGCTCATCATCTAGCGTCTAAGTCACCTCAAAGTAACACAACGATGTGTAATCCGGGGTTTTCAAACCCTCATGATAGTATTTACAATAATTACTTACCTCGAACCGGCGAATTCCCTAGCTAGCGACGTCTTTGCCCCTCGAATCAGCCTCCATGCGCGTCGAATCTATCCAAACTCATAGCGAATAAATCACAATATGCTAAGGGAACAAAGCCCAAGCAAAAATAATCAATAATAGGCACAAATCCCAAAATCACCAAAACCCGAGCCCCAGGCCCACTTCTCGAAACTTAGAAATTTTCACATCAATGGGTTCCTTATCCTCCCACGAGTTCATGCATACCGAAAGTTCTAAAATTCAACCCCAAATGGTCCGTCGAATCCTAATTTAAAAGTCCAATTTCTCAAGCCCTAGTTCTTCAGTATTAGGCTTAGTTCCCATGAATTTCTAGGTGGATTTCACAATAACAACAAGTTTTAAGCTCAAGAAACTTACCTTCAAACGTTTCCCCTTGAATCTCTCTTCAATAACCTTCTAAAACCCTTCAAAACGAGCAGCTATGGTGGAAAATACCCCTACCTTCGCGAACAAAATGCCTTTAAAACATTCTGTCCTAGCCTGAACTTCCTCGCGAACGCGGTCAACATCTCGCGAACGCGTAGCAAAAAACTATATTGACTAATTTTTACCTTACGTGAACGCGACATGCCAGTCATGAACGCAATGCTTCCACAACCTTGAACTTCACGAACGCGATGAATAACTGACCATGAGCCCCAAATCCTCTTCCGCGATCACGTACACATACTCGCGATAGTGATGATGTCCCCTCACAAGACTTCTCAAACCCGGCATGGACCCTCGGGAACACGAATCTTACAAAACTCAACCCTTTGCGCATGCAAAGACCAAAATACCTGCAACACTAGAACTGAAAATGTGCAATCTCTCAAACACAAGAATGGTCCGATTGACCACCCGAAACTCACCCGAGGGCCCCGAGGCCTCAACCGGAGCCACCAACATATCCCATGACATCATTCGAACTTGTTCCAATCATCAAAACACCTCAAACAACATTAAAAGCATCGAATTGCATCCAGTTCAAGCGTAAGTTCTACTAAAACTTTCGAAACACGCATTTGATAAAAAACCCAACCAAATCACTTCCGAATGACCTGAAATTTTACAAACACATCCCAAATCACGTAACGAAGCTACAGTAACTCTCAGAATTCCATTCCAACCCTTGGATTAGAATCTTTCCTATCAACCGGAATTCACCAAAATACTAACTTTGCCAATTCATGCCAAATCCTTCCACGGACTTCCAAAATGCATTTTGATCGCGCTCCTAAGTTATAAATCACCTAATGGAGCTAGAAAAATTATAATAATTCTGATCCAAGCTCTTATACGAGTAAGTCAAATCTTGGTCAAACCTTTCAAATTTTAAGCTTTAAATTGATAATTATTCTTTCAAATTTTCCTAAAAACCAAAACAAACGAGCTACATCAATCATAATATATTACACGAGACAAGTCATGCCCGAGAACTGGCTATTGAAGTGCAACATCTCAAAACGACCGATTGGGTCATTACACTTACTCCATATCTCAGTCGAGTACTTGCAAGAGAAGAAGAGATGTTGATGGCTCTCCAACTCTTTTTCACACAAAGGACATGTTTTCTCTACTTGTATCCCCCATTTGCTCATTCTGTCTTTGGTAGATAGTCTCTCCTGTAGTGTTAGATACATAATTAAGATCCATTTTGGGCACCCTTTATTGTTACAAATTAGTCTTTTCTAGCTTGCACTTTCATTTGTAAAGTCTCCTCGTAATTGATTATACATGCTACTAATAGAGTATGTTGCATCCATCAAAATCTTTTCTATCTCTAATCCTGCTTCAGGTGTATACTTTGCTGCATGTAAAATCTTCTTCATTATCCATGATGCTTTTTTTTTTCTTCCACTGTCCAAGTCTCTCTCCCTTTAGTATAGTACATATGAACACATTTGATCCATATATTATCCTTTGTCTTGCATATATTCCATAAATGTTTCAGTAAAGCAGCCTTGTTCCATGTAGTCATATCAATGATATTTAGGCCCCCTTTTGATTTTGGTTTGCATAGTTTATCCCATGCAACCAAAGCTTTTTTACTTGCATTTGCATCACCTGCACAGAAACATCCTGCATATAGTCTCCACTGCACGGATGATCCTTTTTTGCAGAAGAAATTATGAGACCAAAAGAATTGTATGGCAATCAGCACACTTCTAACCAATTGCAATCTTCCTGCATAGCTTAAGAATTTCATAGTCTATTGCTTTATTCTTCCCAATATATTATCCAATAGAGGTTGACATTGTTTTACTGATAGTCTCTTGGAGCTCAATGCCACACCCAGGTATCTAAAAGGGAGTTCTCCTGCTGTGAATCCAATTTTCTGTAGTATCTTTTGTTTTCCAGCTTCTGTAACTCCCCCGAAGTATACACAAATTTTACTTTTGTTATCAATTAGATCTGATTCTTTGGAGAAGCTTTAAAAGCGTTCTTATAGCATCTGCACAAAAACCACATCACCTCAGTAAAACAAAAGCAATTCATCTGCAAAACTGAGTTGGATAATCTGCAACTTTTCACACCTAGGATGAAAGTTAAAATTTTGTTGTTCCCTAGAGTTTCTCAGTATCCTTGTTAGATATTCCATTGCTAACACGAAGAGCAGAAGAAACATTGGGTCTCCTTATCGTACTCCTCTTTTAGCTGCAAATGGAGTAGTGGGACTCCCATTGATAGTTATTGAATAAGACTGTCTTTATGCACTACATGATCCACTCCAGAAATATCTTGGGAAAGCATAGTCTTATGAGTAGTTGTTCCACAAAATTCCACTCAAGAGAATCATGTGCTTTTTGCATATCTATATTTTGCATGCATCTTGGAGAAGTACCTTTCCTACCATATCCTTTTACTAGCTCATGGCTAAGTAAAATATTGCCAGTTAGTACTCTTCTCGGTATCAAAGTTGTTTGACTCTCATCCACCAATGTGTTAATCACTTGCGTCAGTCTACATGTTATCATCTTCTTGTATAAAGTTGAGCAGTATGAGATTGGCCTGCATTCTCTAATAGAAGCAGGATTCATCACCTTGGGGATTAGAGTGACTGCTGTAGTATTAATTGCCTTATGCATCTTTCTTGTACTAAAGAAATCTAGCACATGCTTCAGTTATTTCATCACTAGTAATATGCCATATTGTTTTGAAAAAAATATGAATTAAAACCATATCCTCCAGGTGCTTTCATATCATCAATCCCTTTTAATGCTTGCGAGACCTCCTCTTTAGTAAAAGGTCTTACAAGCAGCAGCTGTTTCTCCCTTGAAAGTACTGGTCCATTCTTTATCCACCCAGGGTGAATTGCAGGAGTACTCTGGGCAACAGTTCCTAGAAGTTGTTTAATAGTTATTTCTTCTTCAATGCATTTAGGCTTTGTCAATACACATCCGTTGCTATCTATTAACTTTGTTATCTGGTTATACATTTTCCTTCCCCTCATAGTATCAAAGAAATATGCACTATTAGCATCATACTCTTTCAGCCATTGCACTTGAGATTTCTATTTGTATATTGATTCTTCTATCATACACCATTTTTCCAGCTGGACTAGCATATTACTCTCTTCTTCAAATAGACTTCCTGATATGTCTGCATGGTTCATTTTCTTTTGTATGTCTTTCAACTATTTTCTGCTAATTTTTATCTTCCTTGTGATATTTATGTACTCTAATTTATTCAGTCTCTTCAAAGTTGCTTTAACATTCTTCAAACTCTGCCATAATGCTGACATTTTCCCTTCATGCAAGTACTAGTTTTCATTTATTAGCTTTTCAAACTTAGGATCCACCATGCAATTATAAAACTTGACTCTCCCGGTATCAAAATATTGTCAGTTAATACTCTTCCCGGTATCAAAGTTTTTTGACTCTCATCCACCAATGTGTTCATCACTTGCGTCAGTCTACATGTTATCATTTTCTTGTACAAAGTTGAGCAGTATGAGATTGGTCTGCATTCTCTAATAGAAGCAGGATTTCTCACCTTGGGAATTAGAGTGACTACTGCAGTATTAATTGCCTTATGCATCTTTCTTGTACCAAAGAAATCTAGCACAGATTTAGTTATTTCATCACTAGTAATATGCCATATTGTTTTGAAAAAATATGAATTAAAATCATCTCCTCCAGGTGCTTTCATATCATCAATCCTTTTTATTGCTTGTGAGACCTCCTCTTTAGTAAAAGGTCTTACAAGCAGCAACTGTTGCTCCCTTGAAAGTACTGGTCCATTCTTTATCCACCAGGGGTGAATTGCAGGAATACTCTGGGCAACATTTCATAGAAGTTTTTTTTATAAAAAACCGTTATTTCCTCTTTAATGCATTTAGGCTTTGTCAATACACATCATTTGCTATCTATTAAATTTGTTATCTGGTTCTACAATTTACTTCCCCTCATAGTAGCAAAGAAATATGCACTATTAGTATCCCACGTTTTCAACCACTGCACTCGAGATTTCTATTTGTAGATTGATCCTTCTATCATACTCTATTTTTCCAGATGGACTAGCATATTGCTCTCTTCTACAAATAGACTTCCTGATATGTCTGCATGGTTCATTTTCTTTTGTATGTCTTTCAACTATTTTCTGCTAATTTTTATCTTCTCTGTGATATTTATGTACTCTGTTTTATTCAGTCTCTTCAAAGTTGCTTTAACATTTTTCAAACTCTACCATAATGCTGACATTTTCCCTTCATGAAAGTACCAGTTTTTGTTTATTAGCTTTTCAAACTTAGGATGATCCACCATACAATTATAAAACTTGAAAGGCCTCTTTTTACTATCACAATAATCTTCAACTTCTATGTTTATTGGAGAGTGATAAGAGAAAAGAGACTCCATTACGTGTGCTTGTACATGAGGCATACTAATTATCCATTGATCATTTACGATTACCCTATCTATTCTGCTGAAGACATGGCTATTTGTCCATGTATATGACTTTCTAACAGTTGGTAATTTTGTTAGGCTGGAATCTTCCAATTCCCTAAAATCTTTTGTTTCAAGATCTTGCACTTCTCTGCCATTCATTATATCATCCACCCATAGAACTTCATTGAAATCCCCCATCATCAACCATGCCCCTTTGATTTGTTTCTCTATGTTCATGAGTGAGCTCCACATGTCTTTTCTATCTTGCGCTGTATGTATACACTATAGTGAACTGGAATTCTTTATTACAGTGCACCATTTGGACTTGTCCATGAATAATTTGAGCAGTACTTCTATGACTTTGAAGATAATAGACTTTGGATTCTATACTACCCATAGTCTGCCTTTACAAGAATTTGTGACATTGTGACACCAACTCCACCCCAACATTATTTTATTTATGATTTGGTCAGCTTTTGTTTCATGAACTCTGTGTTCACTTATTGCTATCATCTTTACCTTATTTTACTTCAAGAACTCCTTTAGCTCCTTGTGTTTAAACACCCTATTTAGTCCTATCACATTCCATGCTATTACCATATTAGTTGCTTGGACGGATTTTGTGATATCAGCTCTACTCCACCTCATCCACTTGAACTACATTCTGCCTCCTTAGTTCTTTATTCTTGCCTTCTAGTCATTAGGATGTTGAAATCGTTCAGTATAGTGTTATGCTGTTCCGGATTTATCACTTTCTGCCCTTTTGCAGCTGATTTATTCTTGACTTGATGCCATGGCTGTCTTATTTCCAACTAAGATTGGGAAACTCGTAGTTCATGCCATGGCCGTTTTGCCCTTTTTTCTATGGCATTTCCTTTTGATTTTCACTTTACACCTTGTTGGTTTCATTTACTAGTCTTCATGTTTTTTGTTTTTTACCTGTGGGCTGTTGCTATTGTACTATCTTCTTGTCCATCATTTCTTTTTGAACCTGTTGTTTTTGGCAATTATGTCCAATCTGCATACACTTTGGACAATATGTAGGTTTCCAGTCATATCATAATTCCTGATTAATCAATTTGCCCTTTGGATCCCTTATCTTGATCACATTTGGCAGCTTCTTTGTCGTATCTATCTCGATGAGGATTCATGCATATGAATTTTTTTTTGCATTCGTCGTACATGCATCAACATAGATAGGTTGTCCTAGCCCACTCCCAATCTTGCTTAATGCTTTTGCACTCCAGCATACCGGTGGCAAATTTGGTAACTTGACCTAAATTGAAATTGTTTTCAAATCTTCAGCATCAAAATCAAAGTCCATTGTCCATGCTTTAATTATCACTGCCCTATTGTTCAACATATGGGGCCTTGAGTAAAACACTTGGTTCCTTTCTTTCATACTTGAGAAACTGATTATAAAATATCCAACATTATGATATATTACCTTTAGCTTTGTTGAGTATTCCCCTTGAGCTGCTACAAACCTCTCCATAGCTCTTATCTTAAGGGATCCTCCAATAACATATGCTATTGCTGCATATTTTTATTTCTCGATCTCACTATCCATGTCTTCATGTTCTAGTTCTACAATCACCTCTCCCTCAACAACTGCTGGTGGTATAAATGTCACATCCATACCTCTTGTTGCCATTTTGTTCTCTTCAAATAACATCGCACATGTTTTCCTCCTATTTTTCCTGATTCCACCTGCAATTTCCATTGTGCTCCCACATTATGTGTTGTTGAGCTTTGTACCACATGCATGAGCAGCAGATCTGCCCTTGTAGATGCAAGGGTTTTGGTGCCTTCGCTACGAACAGGGAGATTTGGCCAGAATTCTGGGCTATTTGTTGCATGTTCCTTTCCTTTGGTTCCTGCTAGTTTCTCAGTTATTTTTCTTCCATTAATGCTGGAATTGCTCCCACTTGTCCTTGGTTTTGCCAATAAAGTAGTGCTGACAACTATCATTTTTGCATTTTTTGGTGTTCCAATACGAATTCCTTCTGTTTCCATTCCTCTACGAGCTTGCTTTCTTCCTCTATCACTTACTTTGTTACCTTCAATCGTCGACCTCTAGCCCTCCCTTTTTCTGACGAGTGCAGTATAGCAATTCATGCTTATCTTGTGCTGAGAGAAAAAGAGAGAGAATTAGCCTAAAGATATTAAAGTTGAATGAACTATGCAACACGAAGACCAAAATCTCAACAAATAAGTCTCATTACCTCAATTAGAGCATAAAAAACATTAGATGTTCATTATTTTACGAACTTACATTTACAAAGAGAAGACCCTACCCAAAACGGCAGCAAAACCCTAGTCACCTGAAACAACAGTCATCATTGACAATTTTGTGAGTAATAAAATAAAAATATCAAGAGGGAAATGCATACTTTATTACATAAATTACCTGTAGAAGAATGATATATTCATATATATGTGCGTGGCAACATAATCCTACATACAATATGCAGTATTATGTTCTAAAACTAATAGGATTACAATGCTAATATCTAAAATTTGATTATGTCCTTTTATTATGAGTTATTATACTTAATATTAAAATGTTATTTTTATAAACCAATATTTTATTCATGCTTTTATAATAATATAAATGTAGATAGATAGATAGATAGATATAAATAATATAAATAGATAAATAAATAAATAGATAAATAGATATACAGATGGATAAATAAATAGATAGATAGATATAAATATACATACTATTTTTTTAAAAAATTTTCAGAATTAAAAGATTCCTACACGAGTCTCTGTCAGATGTCCTCGATCCAAAGACATGGTATGTGGTAATGTAGATGCTTTTGTGGTTCTAGCTAAGAGTTTATTGCCCTGCCTCTTTCGTTTGGGGAAATTTTTACGTTTACCTATGAATTCGTAAAAGATTCTAGAATTTAAAACAATTAAAATAATAACAAATTCAACAACATAAACTTAATAAATGTATAAAACGTATACCCTAAAATACAGTAAAGTACCTATAAAGAAGGAATCTAATTTTGAAACGTATCCATAATTAGTCCTATTCATAATTAGTCCCTTAAAATTCTCTTTTTGGTTTGTTAAAGATTATTACTGTAAATGTTTTAGGTTACCATGATAATATTATCTCATTACCAGGAGGCATCCTCCATAAAAATATGTTGCATCCTCTATTAATCTAGGTTTCACATTTTGGGATTCTTCTGTTCTTTCAATTTCATTCCCCACTTTGATATACATATCGTAGGAACATTATCATATAGGAATATTTTCCTGATAGAATTTAAAGTCCACCAAATTATACAGAGAACCAAGCTCTCTATTAGTTCCCATTAAAATCACGCACATGCAGTAAATACATAATAAAGGAATTTTACGTGGAAAACTCTCAGCTCAACAGGATTAAAAATCACGACATATCCTTATAGGATTTCAACTTCACTACTGAGCAATTTTAGATTACCTATGTAATCTATGAATTAACCTCTTAATTCTTCACTAACTTGTAACACTCGATTACAAGCCACTTAGTTGTTTATCCGTGTCGTTACAAAATGGAGGCGAATATGATAAAGATGGTAAATTTAAATGGGAGAAATTATAATGTTTGGAGAAGCATGATGAAAATTTATTATTCGTGAAGAAGATGCTTCTACCCATTTTTGCAGCTTATAAACCCAAGAGTATATCTGATGAAAATTGGGATTTCGAGCACCAATAAGTATGTGGATATATAAGACAAGGTGTTGAAGATAATGTTCGCAACCATACTGTAAATATGACACATGCGAGATCATTGTGTAAAAAGCTAGACACTTTTATGCTTCAAAAATTGGGAACAAGAAGTTATTTTTGCTAAATCAATTGATGACCATTTGAATACAAGGAAGATAGCCCTATCCTTGATCACATAAATAATTTTCAACTTGCGCGGAGTTTTCTTATAATGAATTCCTTGTTCATTGCAAGAGTTATCAAAGGGGTCACAATATTCACCATCATTGTCAGTGTGAATACATTTTCATCCCCGTTTGGTTCTCAGCTAAGGCTTGAAATTCCTTAAACACGCCGAGTGTTTGATCTTTGAATTTTAAATGATACACCCAGAGTTTGCGAGAATGATCATTAATAAAGGTCACAAATAAAGTGCATTACTTTTTGACTTTACTTTAAAAGGACCACATGAATCAAAGTGTACTAACTCCAATAAATTGAGCTTTCTTGAGGGAGGATACCTACGAAAGGAAACCCTTTTTTGTTTGCCAGCTAAACAATGGATACACCTTTTTTACTTTGCTTGTCTCATTCCAGAAATTAATTTTTTTTAGCCAAACACGAAGTCCTCCTCTCGCTCATATGAATCAATCTTTTGTGCCACTATTTTGATTAAGTGTCACTTTCCATCAGATTTATAGAGTCATTAAGAATAAAGCCCTGTATCACATATAAATGCCCAGATTTGACTCCTTGAGCCACTATTAACGAGCCCTTGGTAAGCTTCCATTGGCAATAAAGAGGGAAGTATGGTAACCTTCATTGTCTAATCTTCCGGCAGAGATCAAATTGAAAGGAAAATATGGAGCATGCTTGACTTCTTGAATAACTAACATTGAACCATTATTAATTTTCAAAAAAAAAGTGGCAACACCAAACACCTTAACTTCACTGGCACTTCCCATCTTTAACATTCCATAATCAATAGGAGTATAAGATGAGAAAAATAATCTTTTCTTGGTATGACATATGAAGTAGGTCCAAAATCTACTGTCTAGCTCGTCTTATGTGATACCAAATGTTGATGCAAAATGTTTCCCTCATATATTTTTACAATATGAATACACACATTAAAAGTATTGTATATGCATTTACAAACATGCACAAGTGTTCAACAATTTTCTCTATAATTATTAATGCCCTAAATCAATTTATTTTTATATTTTTAATTACATAAATGTTCAAAATTTTTTCTCATATTATATATGATGGTTTAATCATATAAATTCATCATTTATGTTTGTATGAGTGTTCAAATATTTAAATTAAATTTTTATAATTATTTTTTTTGCATTCTCGAGACTATAATTGCATATGTTACAAAAATATCCCCTATATGCATATAACTACATTACACAAATAATGTCTTCTTATATTTTTACAATGTTAAGTAGTTATTTTAAATCATCTTCATGCATAAAATTATTTTTATCATTTCATTAGATATTTTACAAATTAATTAGGTTTAACAAATAGTCTCCTTTAGTTTAATTATAACCCAACTTTATCAGCCCAAACCCCTTAATATACTGGCCCAGTTCACCCCCTAAGCCCAATCTGCACCAACCTGACCCAACGCCCCGTCTGTTCTTGGCTATTAATATTTTAGATCAACGGTCCACAATCTTTCTTACCTAAATTAATCCCAAACGACCTCCTAAGCCATTTCATTATTACCAAACAACCGCCCTAGAATCCCTAATCCTATCAATCTCTCTAAGACCTAATCCTAACCCTAGCCGCCGCCACCCAACACCAGCCATAATCCGTTTGATTCCTATTTGATCCATGGATTTCCATGGGTGTTTGAGACACCTGCTGATCTTCTATATCTCCTGGTTGCTCGCTCTTATGATTCCCTAGAAAGATCTCGTACAGATCTAACTAGATTTGGTTCAATACTCTTTACGAGTCCCTCTATGGTTGTGAGCTTTGTTATCTTGATACTTTTACGGTCAAAATCTCTTGTTTGACACTGGATTCCCTTTACCCTTTCATTCTTTCTTCGAAACCCTAATTTTTTAACATGGATCCTTCCAAATCTTTGTAAGTCCGGAGAGATTCCGCGTTTGTCACCAATTTTTCTTTAATGTTCTTCTGTTTCCCTACTAATCAAAAGTTTTTAGCACTATATTTCTTTATTTTCAAGTTTTTATTATTCTTCTTTAAGTTTCTCTTATTCCTTGAATATAACCGATTTTGAGAACTATGAAACTTTATATTGGCCCAAGAACAGGTGAAGTTTTGAAGATTGAAAAAAGAAGTCAAACTTGAACCAGGTCCATCTTGTGAAGCACAGTCATGCTCAGTCTATACATGTGAGATGCACGTGAATGAGATAAATCTAATTTATCAAGAACCAATATCTCCTGATCTAATCGAAAAGGTTGTATATTGGATAACGAGAGAAAGACTCCTTACATGAACACAATTTACGAATAAGATAGTGTCAGAGCTTGAGATCACCATGAACTCTTCTACGATAGAAAAGTAGAAATTTAATCCCAGCCAAACTCTGATTAATAACCTATTAAATTTTAGTGTTGTTCTCTTTTACATGTAATTCACACAAGCAGAAGTTAAACTTATATTTAGAGCAAAAGATCAAGGCGATTTTGCAAGCAATTTATATGTGATTCGAATGTGCAATGCTTAAGCTACTTGAACGACACAGAAGAACCAGTTCCAAGTGTCTATCTTTTATTCTAGTTCAATTATAGTAGGTGATTTTACATTGTACCTTACAGCTTTCATAGAAGCAATTGTATTAGGTATTTAGAGTGTTCAACTTAGAGTAACATGAAGTTGTCGCAACAGTTGAGGCTATATGCTACAACGAGATTAGAGTTAATCCTTAGGTTTACAAAGATTTTTGTAAATGCTATTTTGGCTCAGTGATTTTAGTGGAAGTTTGGGAAAATGCTACTGAGTAGTAGATCGTGGTTTTTCACCTTTTGAGCCACGTATTTTCCACGTAAAAATCTATGTGTTCTTTATTTTCTGTATTTATTATTCCGCAAACAAAAATAGTTGGAACATCTTGAAGAACCAGGTCCTTCTATAGTTCAGATAAGCAAAACTCGGGTACCACACAAATCACCCCCTCCCCCTTTTGTGTGGTATTGACGTTTAGAACATTACTTTAAGTTTTTTATTTCTCTGATTTTATGGCTAAAATCTCTGTATGTTTGAGGTGCTTTCTGATTGCATGGCTATTTCTTTAAAGCTCCCCTAATCTTCCTGCTACTAATAAACCCTAAGTATATTTTTAAAAACCAGGGTTTTGTCATGACCCCAAATGCCCCGGTCGTGATGGCACCTATCACAGTACAAGGCAAGCCAACCCAACAAATAAACCCAGTGAATTCTTTTTATAAAACCATTTTCTAAAACTGATTAAGCCTCAAATTCTCATATGAAATGTATAAATCAACTGAAATGTGCGGAAAACAAAACAAAATAAACTAACACAATCCAATAATCCGGTGTCACAAGTCAAGAGCCTCTAAATACAATCCAGCCTGTCTGACTAATACATAATAAGCCTAAAATTGTAGAAAACTAAGATAGGAAGGAGGAAAGCAGGGTGCGAACACCGTGCAGCTACCTTGCAGTCTCTGGAAAGCTCTGAAAATGTTGGGACCCTCACTCTACCGCTCGGGCACTTGGATCTGCGCAAAAGGTGTAGGGAGTAACGTGAGTATGCTAAATCAGTAAGTAACTAAAGTAAATAAGATGTGAGTGCAATGACAAGCAGTTAAAAATAATATATAAGGGTATTCAAAAGAATATCAAGTCAAATTCAACAGTTTAAAAGCTCGTTACTTCGTAAAAAATATAGTTTCAATTGAGATATTTGAAATCATTTACTTAGCTGTTTTCAACAAAGGCGCATTATAAAAGAAGAGCAAAGTCAGCAACAACGTCATAAATGGGATCCTCGGGAAAGGTATCACTCATAAATATGGCCTCTCGGGCTAGCCTCTTAGTACTCGTGACTCAGATCTTATTACATAGTACTTACACTTAGCATTTCGGCTTAATAATATCTCATTATCATAATAATCATAATAACCGCTGTGGCGTGAAACCCGATCCATAGTTTATAGTCAGCTATGCTCACTGAGGGTGTACAGACTCCAGAGGGGCTCCTAAAGCCCAAGCGTCATATCGCTGTGGTGTGCATCCATGTCCACTATATATATCGTTGCGACATGCAACCCGATCCATATAGGTATCACTGCAGCGTGCAACCCAATCCATAATATATACTATTGCTGCGGTGTGCACCTCGGTCTATAATATATATATATATATATATATATATATATATATATAATCCTCACCATTAGGTCCTCAACCGCTCTTAGTCATTAACCTTACAGCCACCCGAGCATATCAATGAAAATCAGGAAACTCAGTCCAAACAATTTTCATATATTAAGAAGTTGTGTGATACAACCGTATTTAAACAATAAACAGGTAAAACATGATTGAGGATATGTTTTTAAAACAAATAGAGTAAGGAAAAACGCCCATAACGGTCTCTACAGGTCGTCACAAGGCCCCAAATATGGCATACAATCCAAAATATTGTATCAATCTCTAAAATACGGAATATTGTAATATTTCAAATCAAGTACGCCGCTTAATAGTCACTACTGGACGGATCAAGTCACAATCCCTACCGTTGCATGCCCACACACTCGTCATCTCGCATGTACGTCAATTCAATTATCAAAGAATTTGAAATACCGGGGTTTCATACCCTCAGGTCCAGCTTTACAATGGTTACTTACCTCAAACCGGATGAAATACTACTCCACGACGCCCTCGCCTCTCGCCTCGGCCTCAACTCGCGTCGAATCTATCCAAAATCAAAATCATGAAATCAAAATATTCTAGCCTCGGCCTCAACTCGCGTCGAATATATCCAAAATAAAAATCATGACATCAAAATATTCTAAGGGAACGAATGAGAAAATAATCAAATTACAACACAAATCCCGAAATTGACCAAACCCGACCCCCGGGCCCACGTCTCAAAATCCTATAAAATTTACATCATACACTACTTATCCTCCCACAAGTGCATACATACCAAGAATACAAAAATGCGATCACAAATGGCCCCTCAAATCCCTAGATTAAGGTCTCAAGCTTCCAAGCCCTAACTCCCCAATGTTAGGCTTTAAATCCCCCTGCCCCCCCCCCCCCACCCCAATTTCATGTTTAATTAGGTAGAAATCACAATAGGATCGAGTATTAAATCCATAATTCTTACCTCTAAGAATTTCTCTTTTGATTCCCTCTTCTATCTCCCTCGCGAAACTCCAAAACCAAGTCAAAAATGGTGTACTTAGGCCAAAAATCGCAAAAATAGCCTTTTTAAACATTCTACACAGTTATTAAATTTACTTAATTCTGATCGTGGGAATTACACAACGATCACATAGCACAAACCCGCTGGCCCAATTTTTTACCCTACACGATTGCGAATATACCCACACGATCACGCTTCATCAACTGGACAACTCACGCGATCACGACTCCAGATACACGAACGCGAAGAACGACCTTGAATGCCCCCTATCAAAGCTTTATGTGAGTGCAAGCCTCCTCACGTGATCGCAAAGAAGGTAGCACATGCAATTGAACTAAAGCAAAATCTGCAACTTTTCAACATGCAGTTTAATCCGTTTAACCACCTGAAACTCACGAGAGACCCTCGGGACCTCAACCAAACATGCAAACATATCCCATAACCTCATTCCAAATTGTTCGAACCTTCGGAACGCTCTAAACAGCATCAGAACACCAAAATCACATCGGATTCAAACCTATGAATTCCAAAAACTTTCAAATTGCACTTTTGATCAAAACGTCTATCAAATCTCGCCTGAATAACCTGAAAATTTGCATACACGTCATAAATGACACAACAGACCTATTCCAACTTCTAGAATTCCATTTTGATCTCTATATCAAAATCTTTCGCCAATTCAAGCCTAAATCTATGTCGGACCTCAAAAACACGTTCCGATCATGCTCTAAAGTGCCCACTCACCTCCCGAAGCTATTTGAACCGTCAGAATTCACATCCAAGCCCTTTTTCACATAAGTCAACATCCGATTGACTTTTCCAATATAAGCTTACTTAAAAGAGACAAAGCGTCTCAAACCTATCCGAATCCGAACCAACCAACCTGATAACACATAATACAGTTGAACAAGGCAATAAGAATCAGAAATGGGGGAAATGGAGCGGTAACTCATGAAATAATCGACCGGGTCGTTAAATCCTCCCCCTTTTGAATAAACGTTTATCCTCGAACAAGTCAAGAAACATACCTATAGCCTTAAATAGGTGAGGGTATCTGCTCCGCATCTCCCGCTCGGTCTCCCTGGTAGCCTCCACCACGGTTTGACATCTCCACTGCACTTTCACTGAAGCTATATCATTTACCTCAACTATCGAACCCGACGCTCCAAGAGAGCCAATGGCTCCACATCATTAGTGAAATCATCATCCAACTGAACCGTGCTGAAATCCAAAACATGAGACAGATCTCCAATTTACTTCTAAAGCATAGAAACATGAAATATCGGATGCGCACTCAATAAGTTGGGTGGCAAAGCAAGCTTATAATCCACCTGCCCAATCCTCCGAAGTACGTCAAAAGGCCCAATGAACCGAGGACTCAATTTACCCTTCCTCCCAAATCTCATAACACCCTTTGTGGGTGAAACCTTCAATAGAACCTTCTCACCGACCATGTAGGACACATCCCGAACCTTCCTGTCAGCATAATTCTTTTGTTTGAATTGTGATGTACGAAGCCTCTCTTGAATCACCTTCACCTTGTATAAAGCATCCTGAACCAAGTCTTTATCCAATATCCTAGCCTCACCGGTCTCAAAAAACCGACCGGAGATCAAAGCTGTCTATCGTATAAGGCTTTATATGTAGCCATCCAAATACTCGACTGATAGCTGTTGTTATAAGCAAACTCTTTGAGTGGTAGAAAATGATCACATGAACTCCAAAATCAATGACACAAGCATGCAACATGACCTCTAATATGTGAATTGTGCGCTCGGACTGCCCGTCCGTCTGAGGGTGAAATACTATGCTCAACTCAACCTGAGTACCCAACTCTGACTGTACAAACCTCCAAAACTATAAAGTAAACTGAGTACCTCCATCTGAAATGATGGAGACTGGGACACCATGCAACCAAACAATGTATCGCATATAGATCTCTACCAACCACTTTGAACAATAGGTAGTACACACAGGAATGAAGTGCGTGACTTGGTTAGCCGATCCACAATCACCCAAGTAGCATCAAACTTCTTCAAAGTCCATAGGAGCCCAACTACAAAGTCCATGGCTATCCGCTCCCACTTTTACTCTGGAATATCCATTTGCTGGAGCAAGCTACCCGGTCTCTGATGCTCATATTTCACCTGTTAATAATTAAGACACCAAGCTACAAATCCCACAATGTCTTTCTTCATTCTCCTCCACCAATAATGCTATCTCAGATCCTGATACATTTTTGCGGAATCCAGATGAATGGAATACCACAAACTATGGGCTTCCTCCAGAATCAACTCTTGAAGCCCATCCATATTGGGCACACATATCCGGACCTGCATCCTTAATACTCTGTCATGACCAATGGTCATATCTCTAGCATCATTGTGCTGAACCCTCTCCTTTAGGACAAGAAAGTGAGGATCATCATAGTGGTGCTCTCTGATGAGGTCAATTGAGGAAGATCGAGAAATCACACAAGCCAATACCCTATTAAGCTCCGAAATATCTAACCTCATGAACCAATTGGCCAAGGCCTGAACATCATCTGCAAAAGGTCTCTGTCCAACAGGAATATTCGCTAAACTCCCTATGCTCACCGCCTTCCTACTCAAAGCATCGGCTACTACATTGGCCTTCCCTGGACTGTACAAAATAGTGATGTTATAGTCCTTTAGCAGCTCCCACCATCTCCTCTACCTCAAATTGAGATCCTTTTGCTTGAACAAGTTCTAGAGGCTTTGATGATCAGTAAAAACCTCACAAGACACACCATACAAGCAATCTCTCCAAATCTTCAACGCGTCAACAATGGTGCCAACTCCAAATCATGAATAGGGTAGTTCCTCTCATGGCGCTTCAACTGATGAGAAGCATAAGCAATAAATCTTTCCTCCTACGTCAACACATACCCAATACCAACTATCAAAGCATCACAATAGATGGTATAGGAACCTGAAGCTAATGGCAAAACAAACATTGTAGTTGTGGTCAAGGTAGTATTGAGCTTTAAAAGCTCTCCTCACACTCTTTCGACCATATAAAAGGAGCACCCTTTTGAGTCAACTTGGTCAAGGGTGATGCTATAGATGAGAATCCCTAAATAAACCGATGGTAATAACACGCCAAAACTAAGAAAGCTATGAATCTCTATAGCTGAGGATGGTCTGGGCCAACATTGAATCGCCTCTATCTTCTTCAGGTCAACTTGAATACCCTCACTAGACGCCACGTGCCCCAAGAATTCCGTTGAACTAAGCCCAAACTCACACTTGGAGAACATTGAATAAAACGTCTCCTCCCTCAATCTTTGCAACAAAAATCTCAAATGCTCCATGTGCTCCTCCTAACTATTTGAATACACCAAAATATCATCAATGAAAACAATCACGAATGAGTTGAGACAAGGTTGAAACACGCTGTTCATAAAATGCATGAACACTTCTGGGCATTGGTAAGCCGAAAAGACATCACGAGGAACTCATAATGAATATATCGGGTCTTGAAAGTTGTCTTACGAATATTGGAGTCCCAGATCTTCAACTGGTGATAACCTGAACATAGATCAATCTTGGAAAACACAATCGCTCCTTGAAGCTGTCAAACAAATCATCGATACGAGGCAAATGATACTTGTTCTCGATTGTTACTTTGTTCAACTGCCTGTAATCAATGCATATCCTCATTGTGCCATCCTTCTTCTTCACAAATATAATAGGGGTACCCCACGGAGACATACTACACCAAATAAACCACTTATCAAGGACTTCCTAACGCTAATCCTTCAACTCTTTCAACTCTGTCAGCGCCATACAATATAGTGGAATAGAAATGGGTTGAGTGCCCAGCACCAGATCAATACTAAAATTAATATCCCTGTCCGATGGCATGCCTGGCAGGTCTGTAGGAAAAACATTAGGAAAATCCGTCTCAATAGGAACAAAATCAATACCGGTAGTCTCTGCACCAACATCCCTCACAAAGGCTAAAATTTTTTCTCTGCACCGACAAAATTTTACCTATTGCATACTATTACACGCCCCATCCTATCAGTCCCGGAGGTACTTAGGACTACTAATCCTAAAAGGGTAGGATATTAGGCTGATTGATTTCAAAGGACAAAAATCTAAGGCGACATACAAAACACATAATACATGTTAGGGGGGAAAGCATGTAGTACACTTCCCCAAACAAAACACATGAGTAGGATGACATAAACATAATTAAGGTATCAGAAGATAGGAGCAGTTAAAACATGGTCTTGAAAATGAAGTAGTAACAATAATAGCATGATTTTGGGCAGAGATGGGTAATCCAGTGATTTGAAGACATAGAAATCAGAAGCTCAGTAAAAGTAAATAGGTGAATCACTTCAAAATTCAATAGAGTTTTGTTTTAAGGAAAGAAAAACTGAGTGAACTTCAAAAGATCACAACAAGAAGGGGAGCTGCAGAGTTGAAACATTAAGAAGTTGGTTGGTCTTAAATGAACAGAAAACACAATTGATTAGGCCTAAAGTTTGCCTAGGCATTATTGTATATTATTTGTTTTTTTTCTTTAAAAAATGATGGACATGCATATTTTGATTCTTCTTTATAAAGCTACGTGTGATAAGGTATTTGCAGAAAATGTTTCAAACACTTAGCCATATTTTAACAAAGTTATTAGACAAACTTGAATTAACTACTACAACTCTAACAAGTGAGAAGTCCTAAGGGCAGGATATCTAATGCACATAAGAGTTCCTAAAATGTGATTTCTAACATGCCAATGCAATAATGAAAAGTTATTTGGCTTGTTGCTAATTTCTTGCTGGTTATTGACTGATCATGATTACGAGGTGAGCATATTGTCAAGCATAAAGTAAAGAACCTAAAGCATGATCTCTGATGAATGAGATACACGTCCTATGCAAGTTGTTTATTGGCGCAGATAAACAAATAAAACCCAATAAGCATGTTTTCTACCATTATTGATACTAAGCATGCATAACCCTCCCCCATATCCACTATCCATCCCAATTGTTTGTTTACAAATTATTACAAATAAACGGTACCTGAATTACAACAACAAAGAATAGAAAAAATAAAAAGTCATCCCATAGGGAACCTTTAATCATGCCCAATCTTCCAACCTCAACCCCTTCGGGTTTACAGCCTTTGCCATGGTCTAGGTGCGACAAAGCTCCCTAGGACCCCATTAGGTCTCTGGCCAATACCAACGCCTAGGAACTTAAGAGAATGCAGAACAAGTGCACTGTGAAATACTAACATTGTGTGTCAAAGTTCAATGAGTACTCAGAGGTACTCAAAGCAATGCTCACACAAAGGGGCAGAACCTATTCTTTAGGAGTAATGTGTAGTGCAGGAAGAAGAATTTTAAAGAAGAGTTTCAGAAAAACAAGGGATCTTTTTGGAAAGAAACAACAAAAAAATAATTGTTTAATAGTAGTTAAATAGCATAGGATTGCATACAAGGATCATGGAGAAAGGGAGAAAATAGGTCACACAACATTAAGGAGGATACATGCCTAATGAACATGACTACACAAAATCAGGGAATTCAAGGGAATTGGGAAGAAGGCCTGCTAACGTATAGCAGTGGGACATATGCATAGCAAGTAAAGTTAGGAATAGACAAAGTCAGACTTAGCATGTAAATCAGAAAAAATGGTGAAGTATTAAAGCAAAGCATCAATTACACATTGAACATGAGAAGCATAAGTAGAAGACAATAAAAAAGATAATGAACTGAAACAAAAGTAAACACATTGGTTGGAGGCTAAAAGATTAATTAGGACATGCTAGTGAAAAGGAAAGAGCAGGGTGCAAAGACAAAGTAGTAACATTATATTAGCCTTGGCTTTCAGCCGGCTAATAATAAGCAAGAGCAGGGAACAACAAAAGCAAGAGACAGAGCACAAGAGAATGCAGAATTGAGAGTATTCTGTGGTGTGTGTTCAGAAGATTGTCCTCTATTTTCTTTGAAAGACTTAGGGTCTTTATAATTGAAAGTAGGTGGTAAAATAATGTAAAATTCACAGAAGTATGTCAGTTTAAGTACTCAGAATCAATTAACTGAAGAATCAAGGAAGTACTCCCATTAATTATGGGAATCAAAATCAAACGAAAAGATTCAGCACCATATAAGGCAAGTAGAAAAATTAGTGTAGGATTAAATAAGGAAGGAGTCAAGGTTCAGTATTGCATAAGAAAAAATTCAGGAAAATCCCAATTAAGGAAAGGCTAGGTAGAATAGAGTACAATAGTAAATAAGGTAATAAAATCAATTAATTTAAACAGGCGAGTAGAATGCTAGGGTGTCGAAAGAGAGTTTTTAAAGTACCAATCAATTAAGGAAAATCACAATCAATCATGCGAAGTTATGATTCTGCATTCTCAACATATAAATAGAGGTGAATGAACAAGAGTAGCAAACAAAATTAGCCAAATAGACAGAAGGGAACAAGAGATGAACAAATACAACCATTCAAAGATAGTTAAAATAGGTCAAGATTCAATGTGACATATTCGAAGCATGTTGACCACGAAACATTAACAAGGATCAAATAAATAGTCTAGTAGACAGAACCAAAGCAAGGAAAATCAGGTTAACCCACACAATCAATCGACGAAACATCCTAACTCATAGAAACAAAGTAAAGAAAGTCATGCAAACACACATAATCAAACAAAGGAACATGCTAACACATAGAGACAAGTCAAAGAAAATTAAGCTGACACACATAATCAAAGAAACATGCTAACACCCATAATCAAAAAAATAAACATCTTTATAAATTAGGGTTTTTTAGCAGAGTCAAACTAAAAAAACAACAAAAGCACAGAAATCGGTCAGAATAAGCAAAGAAAAAGATTTAATCATAAAGAAAATCAGTCGAAGCATGCGTAAAAGAAATCCAAAAAGCCCTAATTTTCAAAGAATGTAAAAAATGGTTCAAAGTAGAGGATCTTTTAGAATAAACTCGAGAATAGGCAGAACATGAAGAAAACATAAGAATGGCATGAAAATAGCATTTTTTTGAGAGATCTAGGAGAAAGTTAGGGTATTAAAAATGGAAACCCAAATAGAAGTTGAGAGAAACTGTTGAGACTTTACAGATCGTGACATATAGGGTGTGATTTTGCCTGAAACCACCTTGGAGAACTCATAAGTAGCAGAACCAGGAGCCCTAGGTCTAAATCACCATGGTCCATAAACCTCGAAGGTCCTAGGGATGTTGAACAGGACGATGAGAGGCCCATCGGAGCCTTGTGGTTGAATGGAGGTGGCCGGAGATGGCTGAAAACAAACCAGGTGGAGATATTAGGGACTGATTTGCATGGTTGAGGTTTCTCGGTCTCAAAAATAGAGGGAATCGGTGAGCTAGGGTTTCATGGCGGCTGATGGTCGAATGGGGGTGAGATTGGAGGAGGCTGGTGAGACGGTGGAGATCATCGAAGAAGAAAGAAATAGAAGGTTCTAGAGAGAAGGGAGAGGTAGAGACGATATATAGGGAGAGAGAGACCATCATGTTGAAATGAGAGGTCTAGAGGAGCGGTAGTTTAGATTTAATTAAGGCAGATGAATCTGGGCCGTTGATCTCATTTGATCAACGGCTCAGATTAAAATGGGGTTGGACCAGGTTATATTCGGGATTGGGCTGGGCTAGTTTAATTTGGATATTGGGCCAATGAAATCTGATAGGCGGTATGGCCAAATTGGCTAAAATCAAAATAACAAAGGGCTATTGTTAAATAGCCAATTTTCCCATGTTATTATTTTACAAAATAGTAAATATCTTTTTAAAAACAAATCACAAGTAATGAACGAATTAATAACATATAAATATTAATGTAAAAATACTTAAGTGATTTTATGATTATGAAATGCTGTTAATTGTAAAATAGGTTATAATTGCAATTATATGCAATTTAGCTTAAAAACTATGAAACAAATGTATAAAAAATATGAAAAATTATTTTAATTATATCTTAGTATAAATATGAGAATGAAATAAATTATTCACCAAAATGGTAACTTCTGAAATAATTATTAGATTTTGCACTGCTAAAATAATCAATAAATTATTTTTGAAAGTTCTTAAATTTTGGAAAAAATACCAAAACTCTTGGGCATTATTATATATGCACATATATATTATTTTGAAAGTATTTTGAGTGTAAAAATACATATGAAAAAATTGGGTATCAACAGCTGCCCCTCTTTACCCGAGAAGGATGAAAGAGTTTTTGGACAAAGATATGATGGCCAATTTCCACCGAAAGAAAGGATTCAAAGAGGTTTTGACTGAGCACTGGCTCCTGAGCTACCTACATATCCCTAGTCTTACAGGAATTAGGCAATATGCAGTTCAGGGGTTCCGTCGGTGGAACATGCCAATGGAGATTTCAAAAGATGAACGCAATATTCGAGTTGGGAAGGATTGTTAGGGACCGATGGGCTGCTTGAACCGGAGTGAGATCGCTCATACTGTGATGGATGTTGCTAGCCGGTGTACTTGCAAATGAGCAATACGAAAAAAATCGTGCATAAATTAAACGTGATGCAAATTCCAGTTGGACCATTAATGTTGTCTTCGGGCGGTAGGATGACGTCCTCAGACCATGGCGTCCTGGGCCATGAAGCGTATAACAGAGGACTCGCAGGCTATGAAATGATATTCTCGGGCTATGAGAATGATGCCTCTGAACCATGATGCCTTTTTATAATGATATGCGAAAGATATAGCGGGTTCCTCAGATCATGGCATGGCATTCTCGGGCTATGAAAATGGTGCGTCTGAACAATGACGTCTTTGGACAATTTGGCGATATTTCAACCCATGAACTCCAGTATTTGGTGGTGTTTCAGTCGATGTAAAGTATAAATATAAATGGTTATGTTTCAGCGGACATAGAGATTTATATATAGTCGGTGATATTTTAGCCGATGTAGAGCATAAATAAAATTGGCGATATTTCGGCCATGCAGAGATTTAGATAAAATTGGCGATAAATCCAGCCATGTAGAGATTTAGATAAAGTTGGCGATATATTAGCCATGCAAGTGAAGGATTTTTCAATGTTTCAGCCGATGTAAAGCATAAATATAAATGGCGACATTTTAGCCGACATAGAGATTTAAATAAAATTGGCGATATTTCAGCCATGCAGAGATAAAAATTGGCGATATTCCAGTCATGCAGATGGAGGTAATACTTAGTCTCAGGAGGCAGTAAGGTAGCCTTATGCAATGCAGGAAAATGCAGGATGGAGTTAGTGCTTAATATCAAAAGGCAAAAAAGGTAGCCTTATGCAAGGCAAGGGATGCATATGGAGACAATGCTTAGTCTCGAAAGGAAGAAAGGTAGCCTTATGCGATGCAAGGTAATGTAGATGGAGACAACACTTAGTCTCGGAAGGCAGAAAGGTAGCCTTATGCAATGCAAGGAAGATGCAGGATGTAGGTAGTGCCTAACCTCGAAAGGCAGAAAGGTAGCCTTATACGACTCTAGGGAATGCATATGGAGACAACACTTAGTCTCGGAAGGCAGAAAGGTAGCCTTATGCAATGCAAGGAAAGGCAGATAGAAATGAAGGTGAATGGTAATGAAATCTCTGCTGATAGATGACAGCGGATAGCTGATTATAATATTGCGGCTGCTAGGGATGTCGTGTGGGGGTAACAATTGTAAATAGGCAATGATTCTGAGAGTTGTACACCAAAAAAGTATGGGTGTGTAATTTTATCTGATGATTTATGGCTTGAGTGCCTGCATCCAAAGTAAAACCGTGAGTTTTGAAACGGGGAAGGTTAGTCCGTCTTCCCGTGGACTTTGCTCGTCACCCTTGGCGCAGTGTACCACTAGGGTAGTGTTGCAAAACAAAGCAATTCGGATAATAGTCATGCATGATTTAGTAGGAAAATGTAACATAATTGAAAATAATAGTTTTCTTTTTTTTTTATGAACTAACTACGGCGACGTGGTTCAAGATATTGCAATCTCTCTCACTCTGGAATTTTGAGGGTCCTCCTTAAGATTCTGCCCTAGTTTACTGGGGTGGTGCAATGAATGACTGACAATCAACTTCAGAATTTTGAGGGCCCTCCTCAAAATTCTGCCCCATTTCCAACAACAGGGGTAAAAGTGGAAATTTTATTTAATTGAGACTGAATTCATAGGGGTGCCTACGTATCCCCTCTTAAACGGGAATCAGGTCAGGCGTAGTTCAAATTACATCATACAGAAATCATAATGATTACACATAATAACATCTGGCTGCATCTGAATTAATTGGCTTTGGACAGACTTCTCCATCCATTTCTACGAGTATGAGGGCTCCTCCTGTTAGGACCCGGTGAACCATGTACGAGCCTTGCTAGTTAGGAGAGAACTTTCCTTTGGCCTCGTCCTGATGTAGGAAAATTTTCTTCAACACTAGCTACCTTGGCGTAAATTGTCTCGGCTTGACTTTTTTGTTAAAGGATTTGGAATCCTGTTATGATATAATTATCCACGAAAAACTGCATTCATTCTTTTCCCATCTATAAGGGCTAACTGCTCATAGCGACCTTTTACCCATTTTGCATCTTCAAGTTCCACTTCTTGTATAATCCTCAAGGAGGGAATCTTTACCTCGGTGGGAATGACTCCCTCTGTACCATAAAGAAGTATGTAGAGAGTTGCCTCGGTTGATGTGCGGACCATGGAACGGTATCCCAATAGAGCAAATAAAAATTTCTCATGCCATTGCTTATAATTCTCTATCATTTTCCTTAGTATCTTCTTGATATTCTTGTTGGCCTCCTCTATAGCTCCATTCATCTGAGGCCTGTAGGCTGTAGAATTCTTGTCTTTGATCTTGAATGTTTCACACATTGCTTTCATCAGGTCACCGTTGAGATTGGAACCATTATCAGTAATGATTGACTCCGGAATTCCGAACCGACAAATATACGGCTGCAAATGAAATCTTCCACAACCTTCTTGCTTACTGCTTTATATGACGCTGCTTCAACCCATTTGGTGAAATAATCAAGGGCGACCAAAATGAACCTGTGCCCATTTGATGCGGCAGGCTCGATTAGTCTAATAACATCCATTCCCCAAGCGGCGAACGACCATGGTGAGCTTGTTGCAGCAAGCTCATTTGGAGGTACTTTTATCATATCCGCATGTATCTGATAGTGATGGCACTTGCAAACATACTGGATGCAGTCCGTTTCCATAGTCATACAAAAATATCTGTCCCGGAGTATCTTCTTTGCTGAAAAAACAATTTATATGCGGATTGCAAGTCTCTGTATGGATTTCTTCCAATAATATGGATGCTTCCTTTGCTTTGACACATCTCAGCAATCCCAAATCGGGAGTTCTCCTATATAGGATTCCTCCGCTGTGAAAGAAGTTAGATAATCTCCGAAGTGTGCGCTTCTGAGTAGCGTTTTTAAGTTCTGGATTTTCTCCTATTGTCAAATACTCCTTGATGTCATAGAACCACGATTTTCCGTCTACTTCTTCCTTTAAATGAGCACAGTAAGCTGGTTAATCATAAATCTTTATCGGAATGGGATCAATGAAATTCTTATCTAGATGTTGGATCATGGATGATAAGGTAGCCAATGCATCGGCAAACTCATTCTGCACCTTGGGGATATGCTGAAAGTTTGTCTTTGTGAATCTCTTCCTCACTCCTATATGTGTTGCAGATAAGGAAGTATCTTAGATTTCTTGGTTGCCTACTCTTCCCGGACCTGATGTATGAGCAAGTATGAGTCTCTGATTACTAGAAATTCCTGAACATTCATGTCAGTGGCCATCTTGAGCCCTAAGATGCAGGCTTCGTATTCGACCATATCGTTGGTGCATGGAACCTTATCTTGGTGGATACCGGGTAATGCTGGCCGGGTCTCTGATACTAGGACTGCTCCTATGCCCACTCCTTTGAAATTTGTTGCTCCGTCGAAAAATATTCTCTACCCATCATAAGATTCTGCAATATCTTCTCCTATGAAAGATACCTCTTTATCGGGAAAATACGTCTTTAGAGTCTCGTATTCTCCGTCCACGGGATTCTTGGCTAGATGATCTGCCAAAGCTTGTCCTTTGACTGTCTTCTGAGTTACGTAAACAATGTCAACTTAACTTAGCAGGATTTGCCATTTTGCTAGCTTGCCAGTGGGCATGGGTTTCTGAAAGATATATTTCAGTAGGTCCATTCTGGATTTGAGATAGGTGGTGTAGGCACAGAATTAATACCTCAATTTCTGAGCTACCTAGGTCAGAGCACAACACTTGCTCTCTAATAGAGAATACCGTGCCTCGTACGGGGTAAACTTCTTGCTGAGATAGTAGATGGCTTGCTCCTTTTTCCATGTTTCATCGTGTTGTCCCAGAACACAACCGAATGCTCTATCCAATGCTGCAAGGTAGAGAAATAGAGGTCTACCTGGTCCAGGCGGAACCAAAACTAGCGGCGTTGACAGGTATTCCTTGATTCTGTCAAAGGCCTTATGATAATCATCAGTCTATTTGGTAGAAGCGTCTTTCTTCAACATTTTGAAGATGGGTTCACTAATGACAGCGGATTGGGCTATGAACCGGCTAATATAGTTAAGTCTTCCCAGGAAACTCATCACGTCCTTCTTGTTCTTTGGTGGTGGAAATTCTTGAATAGCTTTAGCCTTTGATGGATCCAATTTCGGCGACTCATGATGAACCCCAGTAATTTTCTGGTAGGAACCCGGAATGCGCACTTGGCGGGATTCAATTTAAGATTGTACCTTTTTAGTCTGTTAAAGAATTTCCTCAGATCTTCCATGTGGTTAGCGGCTCTCTTGGATTTGATAATAATATCATCTACATATACCTCAATCTCTTTGTGTATCATGTTATGGAAAATAGTGGTCATGGCCCTCAAGTAGGCAGCCCCAACATTTTTTAACCCAAATGGCATCATCTTGTATCAATACATCCCCCACATAATGAAAGTCCTTTTCTCAGCGTCTTCCTCATCCATCCATATCTAATGATACCCAACAAAACTATCAATAAATAACTGCAGCTCATGCTTGGTGCAGTTGTAAATTAGAATGTGTATGTTTGGCATGGGGATGTCGTTTTTTGGAATGGCCCAGTTGAGATCCCGGTAGTCAAACAGACTCTAGCCTTCCCATCCTTCTTCTATACTGGCACAATATTGGCTAACCATGTTAGATACTCTACTACCCTGAGAAATTTGTCTTTGACTTGTTTGGTAACTTCTTCCTTAATCTTCAAACTCATGTTGGGTTTGAACTTTCTAAGCTTTTGCTTTACCGACAGAGATGTTGGATCTGTTAGCAGTTTGTGAGCTACAATGGATGTACCCAAACCAGTCATATCATCATACAACAAGGAGAATATGTCCTCATATTCCCTTAGAAATTCTATGTACTCTTTCTTTTCTAATGGTGTCAAGTGAAACTTAATGGGTGTTTCCTTGACATTCTCTGTATTTCCAAAGTTAACGACCTCAGTATCGTCCAAGTTAGACTTAGGCATATCCTCAAAATTCTGAACCTTTTTAACGACCTTTTCTGGTATATCATCCTCTTCTGAATCTATATCCGTTTGTTGTGTTGTCTCGTTGCAAGTAACAATCGTCGGTTCATCATCAAGATAAGTAATAGTAGTGCTGTGATAATAAAGTAAACGATAGAGAAAATAATAACAGCGAGATTTATAAGAAACTTAAATGATTTGATAAATTTCATAACTGTTTTGAACATCGGAGCTCTTTTCAAAACTAAAGAAAACACGGAAAGGAAATACGGAAAGCAAATAACCTAGCAAAAGATAATGAATGTGCTTTGTTTAGCCTGGCTACCCAAAACTCTTTGGGCCCTGATGGTTCTCATGGACCAATTGTTGAGACGCTCTCCTGGGTTCACAGCTTGTATAGAAGGGCCTTTCTCCCCTTCCTCCTCGAAAATGACACAGCAGTCCATATCATCATCTTTAAAAAACAAATTCCTCATTGCCACCAATGCTTCCTCTTCCTCTGACCCATATATGACATCTGCCGGCTAAAAAGTCTGCTCTAGGTGAGGTATAGGATGCTCTCGTGGGTAGTAGGGACCACGCTAAGGTGGCGACCGATGGTTCAATTTCTCCCAAGTATACTCATATCCCAAACCGAAGGTGGTACCGTGTTTCTTCAGCTTGATGTCTGGGATGGTAAGGGAAAATGATAAGTTTTCCAAGCTCTGAACATGATCTAGTTCTTCTCTAAACATCAATAACTTCTACTCAAGTTGGGCGACACATTCCTTGGAGACCTGGATACACTGAGTAACCTCTGCTCATTCACCCGAGTTCTTCTTTCTTATGTTGTTCAAGTCATCCATTTTAGACTTGTTCTTGTTTCTAATAGGACTCGGAGAAGGAGGAGGTAAAGGGCCCTTGGATCTTGTACAGTATGATTATGATGCCAGAGTGCTCGGACTAAACATTAGGGAGGGGACTAAAAATTTAAAAAAAAACCAAAAAAGTAACAAGTTAGTGCGGGTTATGAGAAGGAAATGTTGCAATATTTAAACACATTGTAAAAGAATATAAATCATGTCCTAATTTGGGTGACTTGTTGTTCCCGAGGTAGGCTTAAAGACAACTTAATTTGGAGAACTTACAATGCTAAATGCCACATTTTATTGATAAAAATAAGACGAATCCCAAAGAGACACTAAATAACGAAAAGTGAAATATCATTAATGGCCATTGGCCTTATTACATTAAAAGTGACAAGGAAAGACTTCTAACTACTTGATCCGAGGAGGACCTTCCCCAGACTCGGCATCTTTAGCTCCATCGAATAGCTTTACCAGCTCGCGCTGTCCTAGCAACAAATAGGCTCTGGCCAAGTGCCCTCCTTCATTTCCTTCAGCATTCTGGTAATTTTCAATCTTCTGCATGAACTTCCTTTCTAACTCTACTAGACCCCACTCCAAATATCCCAGCCGCTTGTTGGCGCTGATAGCCATATATTTCTATTCTTCAATCAACTTCTGATGTGTTTCTTGCATTTCCCGATGTTCGCTTTCGCACTCATGAATCCTTTTGCACAGTTGGATGCAATTGACTTGCACCTCGGCCTATTTTTCGATGCTTCTATTACCTCGAATGAACCCAGGCTGACCCAAACCATTGTGATTTTCTTCCTACCAACTTGAGTAGTGTGGCTCCCAGTTGGCGTGGTACCTATCTGGCTCAATAGGATCTTTCCCCAAGATTATTTTGCAGTGCCACATGTGCTGAGTTTGGCACTTGTAAGGGCTATCACTATCCTGGAAGTCAACCTTCAAGTGACTCATCTTGTCGACCCTTGGTATGACCTACTTTCTTCCTGCCTGCCTCATGACTCGGAGAGAGACATAGAGATAAGTTCCCCTCAGACCAATGAGTATGAGAAATGGTGCATCCCGAGATCGGCCAATGAATTCTTCCGTAGGGAACCACTCGAACATCCATTGTACTTGGTCTTCATTCAGATTTTCAAATAACTCTACCCATCATCCAGCGTCCTCTGGCTGAGCGAACATGTTAGGCATATAATTCATTCGCCTTGGCTGATGGAAGGCGTTGTGATCATCCCAGTCTTTTCACAGAATCTTTTGCCGGTATTCATCCTTTTGGATGTGTTCCATGAGCCAGAGCTGGAGTAATAACTTGCAACCTTCGAAATGATTGGCCCCTCATTGATAGTTTTCCAGGGCTCGGTATACCTCAGCAACGATCATAGGTATTATGCTGAAAGGCTAACCGGCAATTCCTTCCATTAAAGTTTTGGTTACCATGGCTATTCTGGTGTAGATCCTAGCCTTCTTCATAGAGAATACTATCATTGACAAAAAGTTGAACATAAAGACGAAGACCTTTTAGTGGATATGCCCCAAAGAGGTAAGGGCAAATTCATCTGGGTAAGTGCGATATTGTTGGTAACACGTTTCGAATGCAATATACTAAACGTGTGTTCTTTTGTAGGTTTTGATGAATGTCAAACAAAGCAAAAAGCGATATATAGCAGTGCTCAAGGACAAGCACAAAATGGATGCATTACAAGAAGCTCAAGACAAAGTTTAGAAATGTTATAATTGAGTCAATATTAATTGTGATCTTGATTCCTCAACTTGGCTCATAACATGGCTTCTCTACCAAAATTATTTTTCCAAAATCATGCATATTTAAATTAAGTGTCAAATGATTTTAAACTATGCATATTTACATATTTTAAAACGTTTTCCAAACATGCCTCAAAAATCTGGGCTAAGATAATCGATTATGTACTTATGATAATCGAGTATCTCTAAGCCAAGACTGCATGACAATCGATTGTGAATTAATGATAATCGATTGTGAGTAAGTCAGTTAACATCAGGTTTTTGCAAACTGCATAACAATCGATTGTGTACTTATGATAATTGATTGTTAACTGAGGCAAAGTTTTCAAAACTCATAAAAATCGATTATGAACTAATGGTAATCGATTAGAATGAGAAAAATGTCTCCCAGTGATTTTAAATAAAATGATAATCGATTGTGGATTTTGATAATCGATTATATATGAGACAGAAAGTTTTGAAATTAATTAATAATCGATTGTGGCTTTTGATAATCGATTATATATGAGACAGTAAGTTTTGAAATTAATTAATAATCGATTGTGGCTTTTGATAATCGATTATATACAAGACAGTAAGTTTTGAAATTAATTTATAATCGATTCTTCTATTTGACAATCGATTATTGAAGTTAACCGTTGTCATACCTTTTTCAAATTACCTTCAGGTAATCGATTGTTGATATTTAACAATCGATGTTTTGCGTAAAATCTGGAAAAGATTTTCTGAACGTTGTTAAAATAATCGATTACTGATTTCCTGATAATCGATGTTTTATGCCAAAAATTGGAAAGGATTTTTTAACGTTATAAATAATCGATTATTGATTTGAAGTAATCGATTGTTGACGTAAAATCTGGGATTGAATTTTTGATCTGATAGGCAAACAATCGATTGTTTAGTCTTGACAATCGATTGTCACTGAGTAATTTCAGCAATCCTTAATTGGCAATTAGACAACGGTAAGACTGAGTTTCCCACCTATAAATACAGGTTTAACTCAGTGTTTTCACAACAACAACACATACAATTTAAGTATTTTCATTGCTAAAAGCTTTCTTACATTGATCATCATTTTCATTCATCCATAAAGCTTTTTGAAGAGCCATTCTATTGAGCTAAGTTGTTGTGATCTTGAGCGTACTATTTCTACTCATATCTACTCATTGAGGAGTACTTTGTAAAGTGAGTTTGTTTTGTGTTTGTAAGAGAATTGCGATTCTCGTTTGTTGAGGAACTTGTGATTCCTCAGTTGAAGTCTTTGGGATTGTTATCCCCGAGCAATTGAAGTCTTTGGGATTGTTATCCCCGAGCAGTTGAAGTCTTTGGGATTGTTATCCCCGAGCAGTTGAAGTCTTTGGGATTGTTATCCCCGAGCAATTGAAGTCTTTGGGATTGTTATCCCCGAGCAATTGAAGTCTTTGGGATTGTTATCCCCGAGCAATTGAAGTCTTTGGGATCGTGATCCCCGAGCACCTAGGTGAGGCTTGTGTCCTCAGCTGTAACGGTTTGTTAAGCACCCGTAAGCTTGACAAGTTTAGTGGAAATCTCGAGAGAGTCTCTCGGGGACTGGACTAACCACGTTTGTGGCCAACCAGGATACATCATTGTGTAAGTTTATTTTACTGCACTTGTTTTAATTTCTGCAAAGTTTTTAAATTCCGCACTAAAACGCTTAAAAATTTTAATACGCTATTCACCCCCCCCCCTCTAGCGTAAAGCGTTATTTCCAACAATTGGTATCAGAGCCATACTCTCTGAAAAACCTAACCGTTTGAGAGAACCATCCATGGCTTCTACTCTAAATTTCTTTGCAGGAATAGGTGAAGGAGAATGCAGCATGTCACCTCCAATATTGGACGAAAACGACTACTCAGTCTGGAAATATCGGATGCAAGTTTTTACAATGGCAAACGATTTGTATCTATGGCAAGTTATTAAACACAGTGATCAACTGACGACAAAAGTCGGGAAAGATAAGGTAAGTGAATACAACACTAAAGCTATGAATATATTACATAACGCCTTGAACCAGGAACTTTGGCGAAAAATCTCCCACTATAAAACTGCTAAGGAAATGTGGGACAAACTTGAGGAATTGCACAAAAACACGCCTCAAAAAGCGGTCAGCACAAACGATGAAACAACTGGTCAGTGCCTCATGGCAGACGAAAAAGACGAGGTAAGTACATCTAACGATATGCAAATTGCTTATAACAAACTGCATGATGAGTTGGTAATGCTTCTAAGACTATTAAAGATTTACAAAGAACTCTTTCTTTACAAGAAGAGGATTTTCAAAAACAACTCCTTTTAAAAGACAAGGACCTTGAAGAACGTCTTTCTTTAGCTCAAAAAGGTGTTGAAAATCTGTCTCGTGATAACGAGAATCTTGCAAATGAAAATCAATTTTTGTTAAATGATAGTATAGAACTTAGACAAGTCATCAAGACTATGCATGAAGCCTCTTGTGTTGATAAATGCTCTACTTGTACTGCTTGTGAGTCCTTAAAACTAGAAAACACAGAACTTAGGAAAACTTTAGAAACACATAGTAAAGAAGTTCCTAAAGTTGTTGAAAAAGAAACGCCTAAGAAATATCAACGGCATAAAAACAAAAACTTCACTACTCCTCCTAGAAATAACTCTAAGGTATTAAACAAGCCTAGAACAAATTCTTTTAGACCACCTAGACATTATGCTAGAATGTATGAAAATAAGGGTAGAACTAATATCTTTAGACAACCTAGATCCGAATCTAGGATTCTTGCAAACAAGCCTACAGATAGTAATTTTCGGCAACCAAGAAATAACTCTAGGAACGAGCATAGACCACCTAGACATGACACTAGGTCCTTCAACAAGTCTAGCACTAATGACTTTAGACCATCTAGATATCATACTAAGAATGGGAAAAATATGTCTAGTGCTAATCATATTCATTCGCCTAGAACCTTGTTGGCTCAACCTAGGCATCAACACAACCCGAACGTAGTATGTCATTACTGCAATCGTATAGGTCATATTGCACCTATGTGTTTTACAAAGCATAGAGATTCTTCATATTATTATGGTCGTTATTTGCCTAACCCCCAAGGACCCAAAATGATATGGGTACCTAAAGAATATTAATTTGCTTTGTAGGTGTGCTTGAAGGGATCAAGTGTACTATGGTACCTTGACAGTGGATGCTCCAGACACATGACAGGAGACGAATCCAAATTCCTTCAACTAGAGCACAAAGAAGGAGGAAGCGTCGTATTCGGTGACAACAATAAAGGACAAATTATTGGCATCGGAGCGGTCGGTAAGAATGAAAAATCCTCTATAAAGCATATATTACTTGTCAAAGGTTTAAAGCATAATCTCTTGAGCATAAGTCAATTATGTGACAAGGGAAATCTTGCGTTGTTTGATTCGGATGAGTGTTTAGTGTTTAGACGTAGTGACTTCAAGATTATTCTACGTGGTTTTAGAGTTGAAAATATTTACATGGTTGATCTTGAAAACTCCTCATCCGAGTATGTTGATTGTTTGTTGAGCAAAGATGATAATGTGTGGTTGTGGCATCGTAGAGTAGCTCATATGAACATACATCTTTTAAATAAATTGATTTCTCAAAATCTAGTGATTGGTCTTCCCTTCTTAAAATTTGAAAGTGATACTATTTGTGATTCATGTCAAAAGGGGAAGCAAACAAGAGCATCTTTTAAATCCAAAAATGTTGTTTCAACCTCTAGACCTTTACAACTATTGCATATGGATTTATTCGGACCATCCCGTATCGAAAGTCTAGGAAGAAATAGATATGCTTTTGTTATTGTTGATGACTTCTCTAGATTTACATGGACATTATTTCTTGCACATAAAAGTGATGCATTTATTAGCTTCAAGCTTTTTCTTAAAAGAGTTCAAAATGAAAAGGAATCAACTGTCACTTCCATTAGAAGTGATCATGGGGGAGAGTTTGATCACAATCTCTTTGCGGATTTTTGTGATGAACTCGGAATCGAGCATACCTTTTCCGCTCCACGTACACCACAACAAAACGGGGTGGTGGAAAGGAAAAATAGGAGTCTCGAAGAGATGGCTAGAACCATGCTCGACGAAGCTAAGATTCCCAAACAGTTTTGGGCAGACGCCGTGAGTACCGCATGCTATGTTTTGAATAGAGTAGCAATTCGGCCGATACTCTTAAAAACCCCATATGAACTCTACAAAGGTAGAAAACCAAACATTTCACATTTACGTGTCTTTGGTTGTAAATGTTTTGTGCATAACAATGGAAAGGACCAACTAGGAAAATTTGATGCAAAGTCGGATGAAGGTATCTTCATTGGCTATTCTTCTCGTAGTAAAGCTTATAGGGTTTTTAATAAAAGAACCCAAGTTGTAGAGGAATCTCCTCATATTGTTTTTTCCGAAGATAATACTCGCTTGGCGAGAAAGGATTGTGGTCTTGATCTTTCAGGTATTCTGGAAAGCCTAAAGGACAAAATTCAAGAAGAACCACCAAGGAAAGAAATTGACAAAACGGTGGAACAACCAATTGAAGAAGCTCCTCAACCGGAAAATGAACCAAAAGAGCAAATAGAATGGAGAACAGTCAAAGACCATCCTCTCGATCAGGTAATAGGCGACGTTGGAGGGAAGGTAAGTACCCGGAGCTCCCTTAGAAATACCTTAGATCTTACTGCTTTTGTTTCTCAAATTGAACCCAAAACCATCTCTGAAGCAATTGGGGATGAATTTTGGACCTTGGCAATGCAAGAGGAGCTTAACCAATTCAAACGTAACAACGTTTGGGATTTGGTGCCAAGACCCGAAGGTCATACCATAATTGGTACGAAATGGGTTTTTCGAAATAAATTAGATGAAAATGGCATAATCACTAGAAACAAAGCTAGGCTTGTGGCTCAAGGCTATAATCAAGAAGAAGGGATTGATTATGATGAGACATATGCTCCGGTAGCTAGATTAGAGGCCATCCGTTTGTTGCTTGCTTTTGCATCTTCTATGAATTTCATTTTATATCAAATGGATGTGAAAAGTGCCTTTTTAAATGGTTTTATCCAAGAAGAAGTTTTTGTAAAGCAACCCCCCGGTTTTGAAGACTTTAATTCTCCCAATCATGTTTTCAAACTCAAAAAGGCCCTTTATGGTTTAAAACAAGCTCCTCGAGCTTGGTATGAAAGGTTGAGTAAATTTCTTTTAGAAAATAATTTTATTCGTGGAAAAGTTGACACAACCTTATTTGTCAAGCATGAAAACAATAATATCTTGCTAGTTCAAATATATGTAGATGATATCATTTTTGGTGCTACTAACAATGCTCTATGCAAGGAATTTTCAAACTTAATGACTAGCGAATTTGAGATGTCCATGATGGGTGAGTTACAATTCTTTTTGGGATTACAAGTAAAACAAATGAAGGAAGGTACATTCATTTGTCAAAGCAAGTATTGCAAAGAACTGCTTAAACGTTTTGACATGAACAATGCAAAGGAAATAGCAACTCCCATGAGCACATCCGATCATCTCGACAAAGATGAAAAAGGTAAGGAAGTCGACATCAAAAAGTACCGAGGTATGATTGGCTCTCTTCTTTATCTTACTGCTAGTCGTCCAGACATCATGTTTAGCGTGTGCGTCTGTGCCCGTTATCAATCATGTCCGAAAGAATCTCACCTTACTGCGGTAAAGCGGATTCTAAGGTATCTTGTCGGTACTACCAATGTGGGTCTATGGTACCCCAAAGGTTCTTCATGCCAACTTATTGGCTATTCCGACTCTGATTTTGCTGGATGCAAATTGGACCGCAAGAGCACTAGCGGCACTTGCCACTTGCTCGGTAGCGCTTTAGTTTCTTGGTTTAGTAAGAAGCAAGTTAGTGTTGCGTTGTCCACAACCGAGGCTGAATATGTAGCCGCGGGGAGTTGTTGCGCTCAAATCCTATGGATGAAACAACAACTCTTGGACTATGGCCTACGTCTTGACCACATTCCTCTTAGATGTGACAACACTAGTGCCATATGCTTGACGAAGAACCCCATTCTTCACTCGCGAACAAAACACATTGAAATTAGACATCATTTTATTAGAGATCACGTTCTAAAAGGCGATGTCGAAATTGAATTTGTTGAAACAAAAAGCCAATTGGCAGACATCTTTACAAAGCCCTTAGATAAAGAGTCCTTCTTCCGAATTCGTAGTGAACTCGGGATCCTTGACTCCACGTTGATCTAAGTCATGCATTGCATTTTATTTCTTACATAATTTCTAACTTGAGCGTCGGAGGCGTCTAACATTTTTTTTTGCAGGTATCACCCTAAAGAAAAGGGGATCATAAAAAAAAGCATGACGCAAAATACTCAAGTATTCTACAGGAAAATCGCCGTCAAACAATCGATTACTGTATCAATAATCGATTACTTCCGTTATCTATTTTCCAATAAATAAACTTGTGTTTATTTCATAATTTTTTCATATTCTTCCCTTGTGTAAATTTTTGCTAATGGCAAAAGGGGGAAGAAAACGGGATATCAAGAAGTATGCTATATTATGCTATATCATCTCTCAACTTCATTCATGCTTAAAGTGAGGGGGAACATGAATTGAGGGGGAACATCAAATTGCATACTTTACTTTTGTCTTGGATTATCAAAATAATTATTGCATATATCCCGCTTATGTTTGCCATTATCAAAAAGGGGGAAATTGTTGGTAACACGTTTCAAATGCAATATACTAAACGTGTGTTCTTTTGTAGGTTTTGATGAATGTCAAACAAAGCAAAAAGCGATATATAGCAGTGCTCAAGGACAAGCACAAAATGGATGCATTACAAGAAGCTCAAGACAAAGTTTAGAAATGTTATAATTGAGTCAATATTAATTGTGATCTTGATTCCTCAACTTGGCTCATAACATGGCTTCTCTACCAAAATTATTTTTCCAAAATCATGCATATTTAAATTAAGTGTCAAATGATTTTAAACTATGCATATTTACATATTTTAAAACGTTTTCCAAACATGCCTCAAAAATCTGGGCTAAGATAATCGATTATGTACTTATGATAATCGAGTATCTCTAAGCCAAGACTGCATGACAATCGATTGTGAATTAATGATAATCGATTGTGAGTAAGTCAGTTAACATCAGGTTTTTGCAAACTGCATAACAATCGATTGTGTACTTATGATAATTGATTGTTAACTGAGGCAAAGTTTTCAAAACTCATAAAAATCGATTATGAACTAATGGTAATCGATTAGAATGAGAAAAATGTCTCCCAGTGATTTTAAATAAAATGATAATCGATTGTGGATTTTGATAATCGATTATATATGAGACAGAAAGTTTTGAAATTAATTAATAATCGATTGTGGCTTTTGATAATCGATTATATATGAGACAGTAAGTTTTGAAATTAATTAATAATCGATTGTGGCTTTTGATAATCGATTATATACAAGACAGTAAGTTTTGAAATTAATTTATAATCGATTCTTCTATTTGACAATCGATTATTGAAGTTAACCGTTGTCATACCTTTTTCAAATTACCTTCAGGTAATCGATTGTTGGTATTTAACAATCGATGTTTTGCGTAAAATCTGGAAAAGATTTTCTGAACGTTGTTAAAATAATCGATTACTGATTTCCTGATAATCGATGTTTTATGCCAAAAATTGGAAAGGATTTTTTAACGTTATAAATAATCGATTATTGATTTGAAGTAATCGATTGTTGACGTAAAATCTGGGATTGAATTTTTGATCTGATAGGCAAACAATCGATTGTTTAGTCTTGACAATCGATTGTCACTGAGTAATTTCAGCAATCCTTAATTGGCAATTAGACAACGGTAAGACTGAGTTTCCCACCTATAAATACAGGTTTAACTTAGTGTTTTCACAACAACAACACATACAATTTAAGTATTTTCATTGCTAAAAGCTTTCTTACATTGATCATCATTTTCATTCATCTATAAAGCTTTTTGAAGAGCCATTCTATTGAGCTAAGTTGTTGTGATCTTGAGCGTACTATTTCTACTCATATCTACTCATTGAGGAGTACTTTGTAAAGTGAGTTTGTTTTGTGTTTGTAAGAGAATTGCGATTCTCGTTTGTTGAGGAACTTGTGATTCCTCAGTTGAAGTCTTTGGGATTGTTATCCCCGAGCAATTGAAGTCTTTGGGATTGTTATCCCCGAGCAGTTGAAGTCTTTGGGATTGTTATCCCCGAGCAGTTGAAGTCTTTGGGATTGTTATCCCCGAGCAATTGAAGTCTTTGGGATTGTTATCCCCGAGCAATTGAAGTCTTTGGGATTGTTATCCCCGAGCAATTGAAGTCTTTGGGATCGTGATCCCCGAGCACCTAGGTGAGGCTTGTGTCCTCAGCTGTAACGGTTTGTTAAGCACCCGTAAGCTTGACAAGTTTAGTGGAAATCTCGAGAGAGTCTCTCGGGGACTGGACTAACCACGTTTGTGGCCAACCAGGATACATCATTGTGTAAGTTTATTTTACTGCACTTGTTTTAATTTCTGCAAAGTTTTTAAATTCCGCACTAAAACGCTTAATAATTTTAATACGCTATTCACCCCCCCCCTCTAGCGTAAAGCGTTATTTCCAACAGATATGACTTGCTATGGCCATACCTCTCGTATAGATAGTCGAATGGAATGTAAGAGTCCTTCAAACAGGCTAAGTATGGGTTTGTCTTTAGTCCCATCATCTTGAGGAAACCCCTACTCTTGGAATTTTCTAGCATAAGCAAACCATGAATTTCACAAGGAATACCAGCTAACCCTCCTATCTCCTCGAGCAAAGGCGTCATTTCGAGGTCCCTAAAGCGGAACACGGATCTGTCACTATCCCAGAATAGAGTTGCAGCCTCTATGATTTTGTTGTCGGGTTGGATCTCCAGAAGAGAAGGAAAATTTCCCAAATACTTGCGGACGAGTGTCTGATCACTAGAGTGGAGGTCTTCCTACCAGCTTCGCAACCTTGGGTGAATGTTAGTTACCATGCCCCATCTAGGGACTTCGTGGCTCTTTTTTCGCAAAATACAGTGTTAGACCCTTACCCCACCGGACTCGACTATTTAAGCCAATAGTTACAATAAGCGACATTTATTTCTCCAAATAAATGGACATACGTGGTGGTGTTTGGAAAGAAACAACAAAAAATTGTTTAATAGTAGTTTAATAGCATAGGATTGCATACAAGGATTATGGGGAAAATGAGCAAATAGATCGCATAAGGGTAAGGAGGATACAGGCCTAATGAACATGACGACACAAAATCAGGGAATTCAGGGGAACTGGGAAGTAGGCCTGCTAATGTATAGGAATGGAACATAGGCATAGCAAGTAAAGTTAGGAATAGACAAAGTCAAACTTAGCATGTAAATTAGAAGACATGGTGAAGTATTAAAGCAAAGCATCAATTACACATTGAATAGGAGAAGCATATGTATAAGACAATCAAAAAGATAATGAACTGAAACAAAAGAAAACACATTGGTTGGAGGCTTAAAGATTAATTAAGACATGCTAGTGAAAAGGCAAGAGCGGGGTGCAAAGACAAATTAGTAACACTATATTAGCCTTGGCTTTCAGCCTGTTAATAATTAGCAAGAGCAGGGAACAACAAAAGCAAGAGAAAGAGCACAAGAGAATGCAGAATTGAGAGTATTCAGTAGTGTGTGCATTCAGAAGACTGTCCTCTATTTTCTTTGAAAGACTTAGGGTATTTATAGTTGAAACTAGGTGGTAAAATAAGGTAAAAATCACAAAAGTATGTTAATTTATGAACTCAGAATTGTTAATTTAAGAACTCTGAATCAATTAATTAAATAATCAAGGAAGTACTCCCATTTATTAAGGGATTCAAAATCAAACGAAAAGGTTCAGCACTATATAAGGCAAGTAGAAACATCAGTGTAGGATTAAATAAGGAAGGAGTCAAGGTTCAGTATTGTATATAGTAACCAATTAAGACCAAATTCAGGAAAATCCTAGTTAAGGGAAGGCTAGGTAGAATAGCATACTATAGAAAATAAGGTAACAAGTAGAATGCTAGGGTTTCAAAAGAGAGTTTTTAAATTACCAATCAATCAAAGAAAATCAGAATCAATCATGCGAAGTGATGATTCTACATTCACAGCATATAAAAAGAGATTAATGAATATGAGTAGCAAACAAAATTAGCCATATAGACAGAAGGGAACAAGAGATGAACAAACACAACGATTCAGAGATAGTGATAATAGGCCAAGACCCAACGGGACATATTCGAAGCATGGTGACCTCTTATTGGATTTCAACTTCACTACTGAGTAATTTTAGATTACCTATGTAACCTATGAATTAACCTCTTAATCCCCCACTAACTTGTAAAACTCGATTACAAGCCACTTAGTTGTTTATCCGGGTCATTACAGAATGGAGGCGAATATGATAAAGATGGTATATTTAAATGGGAGAATTTATAATGTTTGGAGAAGCAGGATGAAATATTTGCTGTTCATGTAGAAGATGCATCTACCCATTTTTGCAGCTTATAAACCCAAGAGTATATCTGATGAAGATTGAGATTTCGAGCACCAATAAGCATGTGGATATGTAAGACAATGTGTTGAAGATAATGTTCGCAACAATACTGTGAATAAGACACATGCGAGATCATTGTGTTAAAAGCTAGAGCCTTTTATGCTTCAAAAATTGGGAACAACAAGTTATTCTTGCTAAAGTAATTGATGACCTTTTGAATACAAGGAACATAGCCCTATCCTTGATCACATAAATAATTTTCAATCTTGCGCGGAGTTTTCTTATAATTAATTCCTTCTTACTTGCAAGAGTTATCAGAGGGACCACAATATTCACCATTATTGTCAGTGCGAATATATTTTAATTTCATCCCCGTTTGCTTCTCAGCTAAGGCCTGAAATTCCTTAAACACGCCGAGTGTTTGATCTTTGAATTTTAAATGATACACCCAGAGTTTGCGAGAATGATCATCAATGAAGGTCTCAAATAAAGTGTACTACCTATTGACTTTACTTTAAAAGGAGCACACGAATCAGAGTGTCTAACTCCAATAAATTGGGCTTTCTTGAGGGAGGATAACTACGAAAGAAAACCCTTTTTTTTTCCAGCTAAACAATGGATACACCTTTTTTACTTTGCTTGTCTCATTCCAGAAAGTAATTTTTTTTAGCAAAACACGAAATCCTCCTCTCGCTCATATGATTCAATCTTTTGTGCCACTATTCTAACAAAGTGTCACTTTCCATCAGATTTATAGAGTTATTAAGAATAGAGTCCTGTGTCGCATATAAATGGCCAGATTTGACTCCTTGAGCAACAATTAAGGAGCCCTTGGTAAGCTTCCATTGGAAATAAAGGGGGAAGTATGGTAACCTTCATAGTCTAATCTTCCTGCGTAGATCAAATTGAAAGGAAAATATGAAGCATGCTTGAATTCTTGAATAACTAACATTATTAATTTTCAAACAAACTGTGCCAACACCAAGCACCTTCACTTTACTAGTATTGCCCATCTTTAACATTCCATAATCAATAGGAGTATAAGATGAGAAAAAATTGTATGTGATGGTTTAATCATCTAAATCCATTTACTTTTATATTTTTAATTAGATAAATGTTCAAATTTGTTTCTCATATTATATACGATGGTTTAATCATCTAAACTCATCATTTATGTTTGTAAGAGTGTTCAAATATTTTAATTAAATTATTATAATTACATTTTTTTGCATTCTTGAGACTATAATTGCATATTTTACAAAAATATCCCCTATATTTTTAATGTATCTTCTTACTTTTCTCATCAGGACTACCCAAGGGTTTCTTGAATTACCTGTGTATGTATCTACCTTGGTGGGTGATACTATTATTATGGACCACGTGTATCAGTCCTGTTTGGTTACTATTGGGGGGTCTGGAGACCCGAGGTGACTTGCTGCTATTGATCATGGTATATTTTGATGTTATTTTGGGCATGGATTGGCTATCACCGTGTCATGCTATTCTGGACTATCACTCCAAGACAGTCACATTAGTTATGCCGGGTATTCTGAGGATCGTGTGGCATGGTACGGCGGATTATGTGCCCAGCAGGGTAATCTCTTCTTAAAGGCCCAACGGATGGTAGGGAAGGGATATTTATCATATCTAGCATTTGTGAGGGATGTTGGAGCTTAGGCTCCTAGTCTTGATTCGGTCCCCGTGGTGAGGGAATTTCCTGATGTGTTTCCAGCAGACCTGTCGGGCATGCCGCCGGAAAGGGATATTGACTTTGGTACTGATTTGGTGTCGGGCACTCAGCCCATTTCTATTCCTTCCTATCGTATGGCACCAGCAGAGTTAAAGGAGTTGAAGGAGCAGCTGCAAGAACTCCTAGATAAGGGCTTCATTCACCCGAGTGTGTCACCGTGGGGCGCACCGGTGTTATTTGTAAAGAAGAAGGATGGCACAATGAGAATATGCATTGGTTACAGACAGTTGAACACAGTGATAGTAGAGAACAAGTATCCCATACACCGTATTGAGGATTTGTTTGACCAGCTTCAGGGAGCAAAGTTATTCTCTAAGATTTATCTCCGTTCAGGCTATCACCAGCTGAAGATCGGGGATTCTGATATCATGAAGACAACTTTCAGGACAGGATATGGGCATTATGAGTTTCTGGTTATGCCGTTTGGGCAGAGAAATGCCCCAGCTGCATTCATACACATGATGAACAATGTATTTCGGCTGTATCTAGATTTTTTTGTGATCAGTTTTATTGATGATATACTGGTGTACTCGCGTAGCCAGGAGGAGCACGCGCAACACTTGAGGGTGGTATTGCATAGGTTGAGAGAGGAGAAGCTTTATGAAAAGTTCTCCAAGTGTGAGTTCTGGATCAGTTCCGTGGCTTTTCTAGGACACATAGTGTCCAGTGATGGTATTCAGGTTGACCCAAAGAAGATTGAGGGTGTGCAGAGTTGGTCCAGACCGTCCTCAACTACTGAGATTCGGAGTTTCCTCGATTTAGCGGGTTATTAATACAGCTTCGTTCAGGAATTTTCATCTATTGCTTCACTATTAATGAAGTTGATGCAGAAGAATGCTCTGTTGTGTGGCTGGACGAGTGTGAGGGGAGCTTCCAAAAGCTCAAGTCATCTTTGACTATAGCTCCGGCACTGGTATTGCCATCAGCTTCAGGATCATACTCGGTATATTGTGATGCTTTGTGAGTTGGGATCGGTTGTGTATTGATGCAGGAGGGTAGAGTTATTGCGTATGCGTCGCATTAGCTAAAGCCTCATGAGAAGAATTACCATGTTCATGACTTGGACTTGGCTGCTATAGTTCATTCTTTGAAGATTTGGCGGCACTATCTCTATGGCGTGTCCTATGAGGTGTTCACGGATCATCGCAGTCTCCAGCACTTGTTTAAGCAGAAGGACCTCAATTTGAGACATTGGAGTGGGCTTGAGTTACTCAAGGATTATGGTATTACCATATTGTATCATCTGAGGAAGGCCAATGTAGTGCCGATGTTTTGATCCGGAAGGAGGTCAGTATGGGTAGCTTGGCGTATATTCCAGTCAGGGAGAGGCCCCTTGTAGTTGATTTTCATGCTTTGGCTAATCGGATGGTGAGGTTGGATATTTCAGAGCCCAGCCGGGTGTTGTCTTGTGTGGTTTCCCGGGCATTTTTGTACGATCGCATCAGGGAGCGCCAGTATGATGACCCGTATTTGCTTGTCCTGAAGGGCAGGGTCCAGCATGATGATACCAGAGATGTGACTATTGTTAATGATGGTGTGTTGCGGATGCAGGTCCGAATTTGCGTGCCCAATGTAGTGGGCTCCAAGAGTTGATATTAGAGAAGGCCCACAGCTCGCGCTATTCTATTCATCCGGGTGCTGCGAATATGTATCAGGACTTGAGGCAACATTATTGGTGGAGGATAATGAAAAAGGATATTATGGGTTATGTCGCTCGGTGTCTAAATTGTCAGCATGTCAAATATGAACATCAGAGACCCGGTAGTGTACTTCAGCAGATGGATATTCCAGAGTGGAAATGGGAGAGGATCACTATAGAGTTTGTGAGTGGTCTCCCTCGTACCTCGAGGAACTTTGATTCTATTTGGGTGATTGTGGATAGGCTGACCAAGTCTGCGCACTTCATTCCGGTGTGTACCACCTATTCTTTAGAGCGGTTAACAGAGATTTTCATCCGAGAGATTGTGCGGTTGCATGGGGTTCCAGTTTCTATTGTCTCGGACAGGGGTACTCAGTTTTCTTCCCAGTTCTGGATGACTTTTCATCGGGAGTTGGGCACTCAGATACAAATGTGCACGACTTTTCATCCTCAGACGGACAGGCAGTCCGAGCGTACTATCCAGATATTATAGGACATGTTGCGTGCTTGTGTTATTGATTTTGGAGGTTCTTGGGCTGAGTTCTTGCCACTTGCAGAGTTTGCTTATAACAACAGTTACTAGTCCAACATTCAGATGACGTAATATAAGGCTTTATATGGGAGACGGTGTAGATCTCCAGATGGCTGGTCTGAGCCCTGTGAGGCTAGACTAAATGGGACAGAGTTAGTTTAGGATGCCTTAGAGAAAGTGAAAGTTATCCAGGAGGGACTTCGTACGGCTCAGTCGCGTCAGAAGAGATATGCAGACAAGAAGAGCTATGCAGACCGAAAGGTTCGGGATGTATCTTATATGGTGGGCGAGAAGGTTTTGTTGAAGGTTTCGCCTATGAAAGGCGTGATGAGGTTTGGAAAGAAAGGGAAGCTGAGTCCACGGTTCATTGGACCTTTTGATATACTCAGGAGGATTGGGGAGGTGGCCTATATGCTTGCCTTGCCACCCAGCTTGTCAGGGGTTCACCCGGTGTTCCATGTTTCTATGCTCAGGAAGTATGTTGGGGACCCGTCTCATGTATGAGATTTCAGCACGATCCAGTTGGTTGAGGACTTGACCAATGATGTGGAGCCAGTGGCTATTTTGGGTCGACAGGTTCGAAAGTTGAGATCAAAGGACATAGCTTCAGTGAAGGTGCTCGGCCCATGGAGAAGGCCACTTGGGAGACCGAGCACGAGATGAGAAGACAATATCCTCATTTGTTTGAGGCTCCAGGTATATTTCTTGACCCGCTCGAGGACGAGCGTTTATTTTAGTTGGGGAGGATGTGACAACCCAGCCCGTCGTCACGTGATTTACCGCCCCATTTTCCCCATTTTATGCTTCTATAGGCTTCATTATACGTGTTTGTAGAGATTGAAGTGATTCAGACAGAGTTTGGTTGGAATTGAGACAATTAGTCTCTTTAAGAGAAGGCTAGTTTGGAAAAGTCAATCGGATGTTGACTTATGAGTTATAGGGCTCGGAATGGATTTCCGATGGTTCGACCAGTTTTGGGTGGTGATTTATGACTGAGGGGGAAAATCGAAACTAAATTTGGAGGTCCGATGTAGAATTAGGCTTGAATTGGCTAATTTTGAATTTCGGCGAATTCCGGTTGATAAGTGAGATTTTGATCCTGGGGTCGGAATGGGATTCCGAGAGTTGGAGTAGCTTCGTCAGGTGATTTTGGATATGTCCGCAACTTGTTAGGTCATTTGGACGTCGTTTGGCTGGACTTTTGGTCCTATGTGCATTTCGGAAGTTCTTAAGAAACTTAGGCTTGGATTGGAGGAATTTGGTGATTTTTGGTGTTTATGTTAGTGTTTCTATGGCTAGGAGCAAGTTTGAATAATGTATTAGATCATATTTGTGTTTTTGGTTTAGGTCCCGTGGACCTCGGGGTAATTCTGGATGGTTGATCGAAGGTTGTAGGAGTTTTTGGCATTTTTGGGTGAGCTGCTTTTGCTATTTCCGCGTCTATGGAAAATGAGCCGCTTAAGCGGATCTGCAGACGCGACTCGTGAGCTGCAAAAGCGGACAATGGGAAGTGGCCTGGATCGCGGGCGCAAAAGGAAGACCGCATAGGCGGTGACCGCGTAAGCGGAAGTTGACCACAAAAGCGGTCCCAGGGGGAATAAGTTGGACTGTAAAAGCGGTTGAGAGGCTGCAGAAGCGAGAGCCGCATAAGCGAAGGTATGACCGCAGAAGCGGAAATAGGGTTGGTTTAATGAATAGTGATTTCAAAAGTTTGAAAAGTGAAGAACATTTGGAGCTCGGACTAAGGCGAGTTTGGGATCGATTTTGAAGAGGGTTTTGGGGGAAATCATCAGGTATGGATTCTTGGACTTAGAATATGTCGTTATAGTGTAAAAACATGGATTAAACACAAAGAATTCAAGGTTTTTAAGGTTAAAAATGGTGGTTAGGGCTTGAAACCCAAGTGAGCTTAGAGTGTTGATTTGAGGAGTCAAATGGACTCCAATTCTAGTAAATTGATATGTGCGGACCCGTGGCGAGACAAGAATTCCGGTGATGTGAATTTTGTAATTTTTCGAGAAGTGGGCCCGAGGCTCGGGTTTTACCAACTTCGTGTTTTTGGGTTTTTTCGAGTTCTTTCTATTGGTTTATGCCCCATCAGCCTATTATAACATATTCCTTATGGTTTTGGTCAGATTTTGCACTCGAGGAGGTCGATTTGCGAGGAAAGCGCAAGGCGAGCTAAGATTTTGGCCGGTTTGAGGTGAAGAATGGTTATGAATGATATACTGAGGGTTTGAAGCCACGTATTTTCACTATGCGGTGCTATGTTGATATAAAACACGAGTCATGATGAGCGTGGTGATACTTCTGCTGCGGATTCGGGCTTGGTCCATCCCGATTGATGACTTACTACACTTTTTGACTGAAACTGAGCTTGTGCCTGTATATATTTGGGCTAGTTTCCATGTTTGGGCCTTGTGCCGATCTGTAGAGATCCTAGGGAGCATGTTGAGCTGATTGACCTCACGTTACCTATTGAACACCTACTACCTGTCCTGACTCTGTCTGTAAATCATGAAATAAACTGAACGTAGTAACTTGCACCCTAAATGAACAATACCTAGGGTTGAATACCCTGTCTTAGATGAGTGGGCCCGAGATGCCGTCTATATTGACTGAGAGGGGTCAAGGACCCCGTAGAGAGGGTATTTTATATATATATATATATATATACCAGATCGGGCTGCACACTGCAGCATTATATATATTATATGGATCGGGTTGCATGCCGCAATATTTTATATATTATAAAGGCAGCCAGAGCAAAGCGCACGAGGTTATGCTGGCTTTAGGAGGAATTTTCGATAAGGTAAACCTCACTCGATTCCTCCCCCTAAATCCCTTTATCTTAGCGGTGACCTTTTTCTGCGTTGTTCCCTCGTTGATACGGATACCTCTAGGCTTTCCTCCCTTCTCGGCTTGTCTTTTAGGCTTGTTGTGCAATGATTCATGATTTGATCTTCTAACGTTTTGGTATAATATTATAAAGTACGATGCTTGATAGCATGATGGTTTGTTTAGCTTCTGTCGAGGGTCTACTGAAAATAACCTCTCTACTTTCACAAGGGAGGGGTAAGGTTTGCGTACACATTACCCTCCTTAGACCCTACTTATGGGATTATACTGGGTGTGTTGTTGTACTTGGGTGAATCTAATGGGATGATAAATATCTGATCACTTGTTGTCAAGACCAGTGTAAACATTGGTGTGACTTGCAAAATTTTGCATAAATTGTTCTGTTAATCCGTCAATCAACTAAACTTCACCCCTAGAATAGCTAGTTGGTGGCATCTGTAAAAATCTTGGATATTGTTAGGTCTAATTCAACCCCAACGTTAGCTCATGAGGTGAGATTTACCCGATTAGATCATATAAGGAGACAACATCCACTCCGTCAACCAATGTGGAATGTTATAACATCCCTTTGCTCGGGTAGAGAAGCTGTTTCCGAAAGACCATCGCCTCGAGGATAAAAGTATATTGAATATATAGTTATATTTCGTCCTTAGCTTCAAAATGCATTTAGTTTTATGTCATCCAATTACTCTTTCAAATTGTCTTGGTGCTCTGCAATGGAGCTTTTTTGAAATCTTTTAGATATATTTGTAAATCATACTCATCGCATCCTCATTACATGATTCTAATATATTGGAATGTAGCACTTCCAGTAATTTAAAAGAATTGGATAAACAAAAGATGTAACAAGCACAATCAGCTGATGCTAGATTCTGATGTACTATTAGGTGATGGTAGTTTCTTCACTTTGTAGCAAAATTGTTAATCCATTTGTCTTTTTGATCCAATCTTAAATGTTCCTCTAGTTATGAATAAATTTCATACCTTTGACACTAGTTGTCCCCTTAAATCAAATTAGATAACTGCAACGAGTCATTGCGATGACTCACTAACCCCCCCCCCCCCTCCCCAAACCCCAAAATGGCCCAAACGCACCGCATTGCCAAAAGAAATATAGTCCTATAGCTATTTTATGCTAAATTAGTAAATTGGAACTTGAATCTTTTAAAATCCAGAACTGGATGTAAGTTCCTGAAAAAATTCATGCTACTGCTAGAATGTGTATATAATAGCTACTTGAATCTTTTATATATATGCATTGATTGAAGAATGTGTATATAGCTAGTTAGTTAATTATTATCCTCGTTAAAATCAGAGGTGGAATCCAGGATTCGGTGGTCGCGGGTATACTATTACATTCAATATAATTTATTACTATTCATAACGATTGGTACGGAGCCTATGCCAACATCTGACTATTTATTGATGACATTTGCAAGTATATATAAAGTTTTTGCTGAAGTTTTCGGGTGCAGCTGACCCCTCAACTTATAGTGTAGTTCTGCTTCTGGTTAAAATGATATTTGCAGCACTTGGGACGAATAGGGAGATGAAAATCAGGTAAGCGATCGATCCATTCTCCTCAGTTGTTACTTATTCTTCTTCTGCACTCCATTCTCAATGTCAATCACTTAATAAGGTTAGGATTACTACTAGCAGTACTGTTTAAGCAGAAAATTCATATTGACGTTGTTATTATATTTCCTTAACTATTTCAGGAGTTCCTAACATGTAAATGGTGAATTCAGATGAGATAAACCTCTGAGTCCAACAACAGATAGATCGTAAGGTAATGATCTCCAATGACCCAAGGTTTTGTTATACGCTGATAATCATTCTTATTCCAACAACAACAACTACTACCCAGTATAGTCCCACAGGGTGAGGTTTGGGGAGGGTAATATGTACGCAGGCCTTACCCCCACCCGAAAGGATGGAGAGACTGTTTCCAATCGACCCCCGGCTTAGAAAAAGAAAAGGAAAGACAAACAAAAAATAAAAACAAAAGAGCATTAGTAACTCCAGCAGAAATCACAATACATAATTATGTAAACATAAACCACAAGTAACATGACATGCAAAAGAAAAAGGTAAACAAAAATAGAAGTAAAAGGGCATCCACAAATATTAATTTAGCCACATTCAGTAGATAAAATGGAATGCATTAACGACCACTACCTAAAAGCCTCTATCCTACAACCCTGATACTAGACCTTCAGATTCTCCTATCAAGAAAATTATTTTCTCGAATAATTTAATTTCTAATTTTATCTAACCTGGTGAGCCCGCACATCCACCTGAACATTCTCATTTCCGCAACCTTCTTTCTCTAAACATGAGATTTCTTCACCGGCCAGCACTCCGCCCCATATAACATGGCTGCTGTAACCACAGCTCTAGAAAACTTCCCCTTGAGTTTCTGTGGCACTTTCTTGTCATACAAAACTCCTGATGCAAGCCTCCATTTCGATCACCCTGCTCCTGTACGATGAGTGATCCCCGTCGATCTCTCCATCCCCCTGGATCACCGACCCCAGATATTTAAAATTGTCCCTCTTGGCGATGGCTTGAGATCCAACCCTCACGACCCTGACTACTTTTTCTTCGCTCGGCTCTGCGCTAAACTTACACTCCAGATATTCTGTTTTAGACCTACTTAATTTGAAACCCTTTGACTCGAGAGTTTGTCTCCGAACCTCCAATCTCTCGTTGACACCGACCCTCATCTCGTCTATCAAGATTATGTCATCAGCAAATAGCATACACCATGGCACAACCTCTTGAATATGGCGAGTCAGAGCATCCCTTACCAAAGCAAAAAGGAGAGGGCTAAGCGCAGATCCTTGACGGAGCCCCATAACCACCGGGAAATGATCTGAGTCTCTACCCACCGTCCTAACCCTAGTCTTAGCTCCATCGTACATGTCCTTGATCACTCTGATGTAGACTTCCGGCACACTCTTCGCCTCTAGGAACCTCCATAGAACCCCCCCCCCCCTTGGGATTTTGTCGTATGCCTTCTCCAAGTCGATGAACAGCATGTGTAGATCATTCTTATTATGAACTGTTCTACCATTCTTCTGACAAGGTGGATAGCTTCTGTAGTGGAACGGCCCGGCATGAAGCTGAACTGGTTCACGTAGATACACGTCATCTCCCTCACCCTCGCCTTCACCACCCTCTCCCAGACTTTCATGGTGTGGCTTCGTAATTTGATACCCTTATAGTTGTTACAACACTGGATATCCCCTTTGTTCTCATACACGGGAACCACTGTGCTCCCCTTCCACTGCTCCGGCATCCTCTTAGTCCTGAAGATCACATTGAACAACCTGGACAACCACTCCACTCCTGCCCTACCTATGCTTTTCTAGAAATCCATCGGGATTACGTCTGGCCAGGACGCACGACCCTTACTCATCCTACGCAAAGCCTCCACTGCCTCCCCCACCCTGATGCTCCTGCAATACCCAAGGTCTCTATGACACTCTGAGTACCCCAACTCTCTAACTCTAAGTCTCGATCCCCTTCCTCGTTAAGCAGATCACGAAAGTATGCCTGCCACCTCTTCTTTATTTGAGACTCCCCTGATTTGAGACTCCCCCATCAGGACTCTACCATCCTCATCCTTGATGCACCTCACTTGGTCTAGGTCCCACGCCTTCCTCTCTCTCACTTTAGCCAACCTGAATAACTTCTTGTCCCCGCCTTTCTCCTCCAATTCCTCGTACATGCGACCAAACGCCTCATTTTTAGCTTCCGAGACTGCCATCTTCGCTTTCTTCCTCGCCACCTTGTAGCTCTCCCTATTCGCTCTCCTTTCCTCCTCGCTTGTGCTCCCTGCCAACTTAGCGAACGCCGTTTTCTTCGCCTCCTGTTTTCCTTGAACTACATCGTTCCACCACCAGTCACCTAGATGTCTGCCTGAATAGCCCTCCCCGAGCACATCCCGTGCTGCCTCCCTAACCAGATTTGTCGTCTCTGACCACATTGCGTCCGCTTTGCCAGAACTCCTCCAAGCTCCACCATCAACTAACCTCCTCTCCAGCTCTTGGGCTTTCTCCTTAGACAAAGCTTACCATCTAATCCGCGGCGGCCCCGGGCACCCTTCCTCTTTCTCTTCACCTAGAGACCGACGTCCATCACTAGGAGTCTATGGAGAGTCGAAAGGGACTCTCCCGGAATAACCTTACAGTCCTTGGACAATCCACGATCGCTCCTTTTGCCGAATTGAGGTCATTCATTGGCTGCAGTGCCGGTTACACATCGAACATTAGGCAATCACTTCACTAACAACTAGAATGATAGCCGAATGGTTTAATGAGATTGCTAAGGGTATTGGGTCGGAACGATTGCATAACTCGAACTTCCAAGACTTTACAATTAGTGTCTTATAAGTAGTAAATAAAAATGTTATTATAACAGGGAGAACTGGAGCCCTTGGAAAATTCATCTCCATATCATCAGATAAGTTTTTCAAATTTTTCTATACTCTTAAGAAGCAAGATCATTTTTAGTGGAATGAAGAATGTCAGCATGAACTTAGGAATCTGAAAACATATTTATCAAATCCGACATTACTTGTAAAACTGTAAGACCCGGCACGTTGTCACGTGAGTTACCACCCTATTTTCCTCGTTTTATGATTCTATATGCTTTATTATACATGTTTGTAGAATTTGAAGTAATTCGGACAGAGTTTGGTTGGAATTGAGACAATTAGTCTCTTTAAGAGAAGGCTAGTTTGGAAAAGTCAACCGGATGTTGGCTTATGAGTTATAAGGCTCAAAATAGATTTCCGACGGTTCTACCGCATTAAAATTGAAACTTAATTTAGAGGCCCGGTGTTGAATTAGGCTTGAATTGTCTAAGTTTGAATTTCGGCGAATTTCGATTGATATGTGAGATTTTGATCCTAGGGTCGGAATAGAATTCCAAGAGTTGCAATAGCTTTGTTAGGTGATTTTGGATATGTCCGCAAATTTTCAGGTCATTCGGATGTAATTTGGTTGGACTTTTGGTCGTATGTGCATTTCGAAAGTTCTTAAGAAACTTAGGCTTAGATTGGAGGAATTTGGTGATTGTTGGTGTTAATGTTAGTGTTTTATGCACGAGCAAGTTTGAATATGGTGGTAGATCATATATGTGTTTTTGGTTTAGGCCTCGGGGGCCTCGGGGTAATTCCAGATGGTTGATCAGAGGTTGTAGGAGTTTTGGCATATGTGGGTGAGTTGTTTCTGATATTTCTGCGTCTGCAGAAAAAGAGCCGCTTAAGTGGTTCCGCAGACGCGGACGGTGAGCCACAAAAGCGGACAATGGGAAGTGGCCTGGATCACGGGCGTGGAAGGAAGACCGCATAGGCGTTGACCGCGTAAACGGAAGTAGACCGCAAAAGCGGTCCTAGGGGGAATAAGTTGGATCGCAAAAATGGTCGAGAGTCCGCAGAAGCGAGAGCCGCATAAGCGGAGGTATGACCGCAGAAACGGAAATCATGTTGGGTTTAATGAACTGTGATAACAAGTTTGAAAAGAGAAGAACATTTGGACCTCGTACTAAGGCGAGTTTGGGAGCGATTTTGAAGAGGGTTTGGGGGAAATCATCATGTATGGATTCTTGGACATAGAATATGTCATTATAGTGTAAAAACATGGATTAAACACTAAGAATTCAAGGTTTTTAAGGTTAAAAATGGTGGTTAGGGCTTGAAACCCAAGTGAACTTAGAGTGTTGATTTGTGGGGTCAATTGGACTCCTATTCTTGTAAATTTAATATGTACGGACTCATGGGGAGACGAGGATTCCGGTGATGTGAATTTTGTAATTTCTTGAGAAGTGGGCCCGGGGATCGGGTTTTTCCAACTTCATGTTTTGGGTGTTTTTCGAGTTCTTTCTATTGGGTTATTTCCCACTAGCCTATTATAACATATTCCTTGTGGTTTAGGTCAGATTTTGCACTTGAGAAGGTCGATTTACGAGGAAAGCTCAAGGCGGACTCGGATTTTGGCCGGTTTGAGGTGAGTAATGGTTATGAATGATATACTGAGAGTTTGAAACCTTGTATTTGCACTATGCAACGCTATGTTGAGATAAAACACGAGTCATGATGAGCGTGGTGATACTTCTGCTGGGGATTCGGACTTGGTCCATCCCGATTGATGACTTACTGCACTTCTTGACTGAGACTGAGCTTATGCCCGTATATATTTGGGATAGTTGCCATGTTTGGGGCCTTGTGCCGATTTGTAGAACTCCTAGGGAGCACGTTGAGCTGATTGACCTCACTTTACCTATTGAACACCTACTAACTGTCCTGACTATAAATCATGAAATGAACTGAACGTACTAACTTGCACCCTAATGAAAAATACCTAGGGTTGAATACCCTGTCTTAGCTGAGTGGGCCCGAGAGGACAAGTCTATATTGAGTGAGAGGGGTCAAGGACCCCGTAGTGAGGGTATTTGATATATATACCAGATCCGGCTGCACGCCGCAGCATTATATATATTATATGGATCGGGCTCTTCATAATATTTTATACATTATATGGATCGGGCTGCATGCCGCAGCATTATATATATTATATGGATCGGGCTGCATGCCACAACGATATATTATATGGATCGGACTGCACGCCGCAGTATTATAGCGCTTGGGCTGAAGGAGCCCCTCCGGAGTCTGCACACACCCCAGTGAGCACAATCCTATATTATTGGATCGGGCTGCACGTCCCAGCATTATATATATATTATATTGGATTAGGATGCGTGTCGCAGCATTATATATATTATATTGGATCGGGCAGCACGTTGCAGCATTATATATACTATTTTGGATCGGGTTGCGTGCCGCATCATTATATATATGGTATTGGATCGGGCTCCACGCTGCAGCAGTGTTAGTAACTAGTCGGACGGAATGAGAAGTATTTATCAGATTCTCTCCCATGTTTAGCATTATTCACTGTCATTGTTGTTGATATTAGAACTGTATAGTGTTCTTACCAGATTTATTACATTCAGTTGTTATTTATTACTATTACTCACTTAATTGGAAGTACTCACTCTACTCCGCGCACCTTGTGTGCAGATACAGGGATCTGAAAGCTTAGCTGCGATTAGCTGCTGTTTTTCAGTTCAGTACCAGAGTTATCAACGTAGCTGCTGGCATCTACAGGACCTGATCTCTCCTTTATATATCTTTTGTTTCCGTATCTAGACTTTTCCTTTGTATAGGACACTGTTCGATTGTATGTAGAGGCTCAGACATGTGACACCGGATCCTTTGGGCTGTTATTGCTTTAATCTACGCTTTCCGTGATATCTTCTATCATTTCAACTGAGATTTTATGTTAAATTTGGTATCTAAGTTAAGGATTTATCTGGGGAAGGTTTAAATGCTCGGGCTTTCCTAACAAGGTGTTTGGTGCCATCACGACCGCGGTTTGGGTCGTGACAAGTTGGTATTAGAGCCTTGGTTACTAGGCCTCGCGGGTCATGAGCCGGTTTAGTAGAGTCTGGCGGATCGGTACAAAGATGTATGTATTTATCCTCGAGAGGCTCCAGAACCTTTTGGAAAAACTTCATATTCTTGAAACTCTTATCGTGCGACTTTGTTGATTCGAGAACTAAACTTTTGTATGCTATTCTCTCGCAGATGGCGAGAAAGGGTGTGATCGAACGTGGCGGACGACCACCAATTCCACCCACTAGAGGCCGAGGACGCGGCCGTGGTCAAGGCAGAGAAGCAGGGGCAACACCAGTTGACCCACCAGTTGCCCCCATTAAGGATCAGCCTCCAGTTATAGAGGTTCCAGTAGCACCTGCTCAAGCACCAACAGTGCCTATTGTGACTCCAGGTTTTCAGGAGGCCCTGGCTTAGATCTTATCGGTTTGTACTGCCCTGGCTCAGGCAGTCTCGGCTACCGCAGCTACATCTTAGACCGGGGGTGGTCATCAGACCCCCGCAGCTCGCACCTCGGAGTAGGGTGTTCAGGGTTTGCAGACCCCAAAGGCACCACCAGTTCAGCCAGTTGCCCCTGTTCAGCCAGTTGTATTAGCTCAGGGTGATGGGGTGCCAGTGATGCCAGATGACGAGCAACGTCGTCTGGAAAGGTTCAGCAGGCTTTCAGCTTCTACTTTCAGCGGTGCTACGGGCGAGGATGCCCTGGGTTTTCTCGACAAGTGTCGACGCATGCTTCGGATAGTAGGATCTTGGAGATTAGTAGGATATCTTTTACCACTTTTCAGTTCTCAGGAGAAGCTTTTAGTTGGTGGGAAGCATATGAGCGGCGTAGGCCAGTTGGTGAAGCACTGTTGACTTGGCAGGAGTTCTCCACTATCTTTTTGGAGAAGTGGATACCTCGGTCGCAGAGGAAGGAGTTTTGCAGCCAGTTTGAGTGGCTTCATCAGGGTTATATGTCTGTGACGCAGTATAAAGTGAGATTTGTAGAGTTATTTTGTTATGCTCCGTGGATGGTTCCAACGGATCAGGAGAGGATCAGACGATTATTCTGGAAGGACTCATTTATCCCATCCGTATTCTGATTACTCGTGAGAGGGTCTTGAGTCACACCTTTGAGGAGGCGGTGGATATAGCCCGTGATATTGAGACGACTTGTCGTCAGGAGAGAGAGGAGAGGGAGGCTAAGAGGCCTCGAGGATCAGGTGGCTTCAGTGGTGCTCCGTCTAGGGGACAGTTTCAGCAGAGCATGGGTCATTCTTTCAGGCCTCCATAGCCAGCTCGGTCAGAGTACCGTGGTTCATCTTCTGGTCGGGGTTATCAAGGCTCTTAGCAGAGCCAGCCATCTCTGAGTGCACTTCCAGTGCAAAGTTCGTCTCATGCCCCATCTGTTGAAGGTTCATCTCGGCCTAATTCTTTAGCCACCTACTCTGACGCGAGGGGTTCCCTTCAGTCCCAGCCCCCAGCACCGGGGAGTTGTTATGAGTGTGGCGAGTTTGCGCATATACGGAAGGATTGCCCCCGCCGTACATCCAGTTCATCTCAGCAGAGGGGCCAGCCTTCATCTTCTGGTCCAGTGTCTTCAGCACCCACCCAGTCAGCTAGAGGCGAGGGTCAGGCAGGTAGGGGTCTCCCTAGAGGGGGAGGCCGATCCGGTGCTGGTCAGGCCCGTTGCTACGCTCTTCAAAGCAGGTCAGATGTTGTTGCATCGGATGCTGTTATTATAGGTATTATTTCAGTCCGCCACAAGATGCCTCAGTTTTATTTGATCCCCGATCCACATATTTTAATGTATCTTCTTACTTCTCTCATCAGGACTACCCAAGGGTTTCTTGAATTACCTGTGTATGTATCTACCTTGGTGGGTGATACTATTATTATGGACCACGTGTATCAGTCCTGTTTGGTTACTATTGGGGGGTCTGGAGACCCGAGGTGACTTGCTGCTATTGATCATGGTATATTTTGATGTTATTTTGGGCATGGATTGGCTATCACCGTGTCATGCTATTCTGGACTATCACTCCAAGACAGTCACATTAGTTATGCCGGGTATTCTGAGGATCGTGTGGCATGGTACGGCGGATTATGTGCCCAGCAGGGTAATCTCTTCTTAAAGGCCCAACGGATGGTAGGGAAGGGATATTTATCATATCTAGCATTTGTGAGGGATGTTGGAGCTTAGGCTCCTAGTCTTGATTCGGTCCCCGTGGTGAGGGAATTTCCTGATGTGTTTCCAGCAGACCTGTCGGGCATGCCGCCGGAAAGGGATATTGACTTTGGTACTGATTTGGTGTCGGGCACTCAGCCCATTTCTATTCCTTCCTATCGTATGGCACCAGCAGAGTTAAAGGAGTTGAAGGAGCAGCTGCAAGAACTCCTAGATAAGGGCTTCATTCACCCGAGTGTGTCACCGTGGGGCGCACCGGTGTTATTTGTAAAGAAGAAGGATGGCACAATGAGAATATGCATTGGTTACAGACAGTTGAACACAGTGATAGTAGAGAACAAGTATCCCATACACCGTATTGAGGATTTGTTTGACCAGCTTCAGGGAGCAAAGTTATTCTCTAAGATTTATCTCCGTTCAGGCTATCACCAGCTGAAGATCGGGGATTCTGATATCATGAAGACAACTTTCAGGACAGGATATGGGCATTATGAGTTTCTGGTTATGCCGTTTGGGCAGAGAAATGCCCCAGCTGCATTCATACACATGATGAACAATGTATTTCGGCTGTATCTAGATTTTTTTGTGATCAGTTTTATTGATGATATACTGGTGTACTCGCGTAGCCAGGAGGAGCACGCGCAACACTTGAGGGTGGTATTGCATAGGTTGAGAGAGGAGAAGCTTTATGAAAAGTTCTCCAAGTGTGAGTTCTGGATCAGTTCCGTGGCTTTTCTGGGACACATAGTGTCCAGTGATGGTATTCAGGTTGACCCAAAGAAGATTGAGGGTGTGCAGAGTTGGTCCAGACCGTCCTCAACTACTGAGATTCGGAGTTTCCTCGATTTAGCGGGTTATTAATACAGCTTCGTTCAGGAATTTTCATCTATTGCTTCACTATTAATGAAGTTGATGCAGAAGAATGCTCTGTTGTGTGGCTGGACGAGTGTGAGGGGAGCTTCCAAAAGCTCAAGTCATCTTTGACTATAGCTCCGGCACTGGTATTGCCATCAGCTTCAGGATCATACTCGGTATATTGTGATGCTTTGTGAGTTGGGATCGGTTGTGTATTGATGCAGGAGGGTAGAGTTATTGCGTATGCGTCGCATTAGCTAAAGCCTCATGAGAAGAATTACCATGTTCATGACTTGGACTTGGCTGCTATAGTTCATTCTTTGAAGATTTGGCGGCACTATCTCTATGGCGTGTCCTATGAGGTGTTCACGGATCATCGCAGTCTCCAGCACTTGTTTAAGCAGAAGGACCTCAATTTGAGACATTGGAGTGGGCTTGAGTTACTCAAGGATTATGGTATTACCATATTGTATCATCTGAGGAAGGCCAATGTAGTGCCGATGTTTTGATCCGGAAGGAGGTCAGTATGGGTAGCTTGGCGTATATTCCAGTCAGGGAGAGGCCCCTTGTAGTTGATTTTCATGCTTTGGCTAATCGGATGGTGAGGTTGGATATTTCAGAGCCCAGCCGGGTGTTGTCTTGTGTGGTTTCCCGGGCATTTTTGTACGATCGCATCAGGGAGCGCCAGTATGATGACCCGTATTTGCTTGTCCTGAAGGGCAGGGTCCAGCATGATGATACCAGAGATGTGACTATTGTTAATGATGGTGTGTTGCGGATGCAGGTCCGAATTTGCGTGCCCAATGTAGTGGGCTCCAAGAGTTGATATTAGAGAAGGCCCACAGCTCGCGCTATTCTATTCATCCGGGTGCTGCGAATATGTATCAGGACTTGAGGCAACATTATTGGTGGAGGATAATGAAAAAGGATATTATGGGTTATGTCGCTCGGTGTCTAAATTGTCAGCATGTCAAATATGAACATCAGAGACCCGATAGTGTACTTCAGCAGATGGATATTCCAGAGTGGAAATGGGAGAGGATCACTATAGAGTTTGTGAGTGGTCTCCCTCGTACCTCGAGGAACTTTGATTCTATTTGGGTGATTGTGGATAGGCTGACCAAGTCTGCGCACTTCATTCCGGTGTGTACCACCTATTCTTTAGAGCGGTTAACAGAGATTTTCATCCGAGAGATTGTGCGGTTGCATGGGGTTCCAGTTTCTATTGTCTCGGACAGGGGTACTCAGTTTTCTTCCCAGTTCTGGATGACTTTTCATCGGGAGTTGGGCACTCAGATACAAATGTGCACGACTTTTCATCCTCAGACGGACAGGCAGTCCGAGCGTACTATCCAGATATTATAGGACATGTTGCGTGCTTGTGTTATTGATTTTGGAGGTTCTTGGGCTGAGTTCTTGCCACTTGCAGAGTTTGCTTATAACAACAGTTACTAGTCCAACATTCAGATGACGTAATATAAGGCTTTATATGGGAGACGGTGTAGATCTCCAGATGGCTGGTCTGAGCCCTGTGAGGCTAGACTAAATGGGACAGAGTTAGTTTAGGATGCCTTAGAGAAAGTGAAAGTTATCCAGGAGGGACTTCGTACGGCTCAGTCGCGTCAGAAGAGATATGCAGACAAGAAGAGCTATGCAGACCGAAAGGTTCGGGATGTATCTTATATGGTGGGCGAGAAGGTTTTGTTGAAGGTTTCGCCTATGAAAGGCGTGATGAGGTTTGGAAAGAAAGGGAAGCTGAGTCCACGGTTCATTGGACCTTTTGATATACTCAGGAGGATTGGGGAGGTGGCCTATATGCTTGCCTTGCCACCCAGCTTGTCAGGGGTTCACCCGGTGTTCCATGTTTCTATGCTCAGGAAGTATGTTGGGGACCCGTCTCATGTATGAGATTTCAGCACGATCCAGTTGGTTGAGGACTTGACCAATGATGTGGAGCCAGTGGCTATTTTGGGTCGACAGGTTCGAAAGTTGAGATCAAAGGACATAGCTTCAGTGAAGGTGCTCGGCCCATGGAGAAGGCCACTTGGGAGACCGAGCACGAGATGAGAAGACAATATCCTCATTTGTTTGAGGCTCCAGGTATATTTCTTGACCCGCTCGAGGACGAGCGTTTATTTTAGTTGGGGAGGATGTGACAACCCAGCCCGTCGTCACGTGATTTACCGCCCCATTTTCCCCATTTTATGCTTCTATAGGCTTCATTATACGTGTTTGTAGAGATTGAAGTGATTCAGACAGAGTTTGGTTGGAATTGAGACAATTAGTCTCTTTAAGAGAAGGCTAGTTTGGAAAAGTCAATCGGATGTTGACTTATGAGTTATAGGGCTCGGAATGGATTTCCGATGGTTCGACCAGTTTTGGGTGGTGATTTATGACTGAGGGGGAAAATCGAAACTAAATTTGGAGGTCCGATGTAGAATTAGGCTTGAATTGGCTAATTTTGAATTTCGGCGAATTCCGGTTGATAAGTGAGATTTTGATCCTGGGGTCGGAATGGGATTCCGAGAGTTGGAGTAGCTTCGTCAGGTGATTTTGGATATGTCCGCAACTTGTTAGGTCATTTGGACGTCGTTTGGCTGGACTTTTGGTCCTATGTGCATTTCGGAAGTTCTTAAGAAACTTAGGCTTGGATTGGAGGAATTTGGTGATTTTTGGTGTTTATGTTAGTGTTTCTATGGCTAGGAGCAAGTTTGAATAATGTATTAGATCATATTTGTGTTTTTGGTTTAGGTCCCGTGGACCTCGGGGTAATTCTGGATGGTTGATCGAAGGTTGTAGGAGTTTTTGGCATTTTTGGGTGAGCTGCTTTTGCTATTTCCGCGTCTATGGAAAATGAGCCGCTTAAGCGGATCTGCAGACGCGACTCGTGAGCTGCAAAAGCGGACAATGGGAAGTGGCCTGGATCGCGGGCGCAAAAGGAAGACCGCATAGGCGGTGACCGCGTAAGCGGAAGTTGACCACAAAAGCGGTCCCAGGGGGAATAAGTTGGACTGTAAAAGCGGTTGAGAGGCTGCAGAAGCGAGAGCCGCATAAGCGAAGGTATGACCGCAGAAGCGGAAATAGGGTTGGTTTAATGAATAGTGATTTCAAAAGTTTGAAAAGTGAAGAACATTTGGAGCTCGGACTAAGGCGAGTTTGGGATCGATTTTGAAGAGGGTTTTGGGGGAAATCATCAGGTATGGATTCTTGGACTTAGAATATGTCGTTATAGTGTAAAAACATGGATTAAACACAAAGAATTCAAGGTTTTTAAGGTTAAAAATGGTGGTTAGGGCTTGAAACCCAAGTGAGCTTAGAGTGTTGATTTGAGGAGTCAAATGGACTCCAATTCTAGTAAATTGATATGTGCGGACCCGTGGCGAGACAAGAATTCCGGTGATGTGAATTTTGTAATTTTTCGAGAAGTGGGCCCGAGGCTCGGGTTTTACCAACTTCGTGTTTTTGGGTTTTTTCGAGTTCTTTCTATTGGTTTATGCCCCATCAGCCTATTATAACATATTCCTTATGGTTTTGGTCAGATTTTGCACTCGAGGAGGTCGATTTGCGAGGAAAGCGCAAGGCGAGCTAAGATTTTGGCCGGTTTGAGGTGAAGAATGGTTATGAATGATATACTGAGGGTTTGAAGCCACGTATTTTCACTATGCGGTGCTATGTTGATATAAAACACGAGTCATGATGAGCGTGGTGATACTTCTGCTGCGGATTCGGGCTTGGTCCATCCCGATTGATGACTTACTACACTTTTTGACTGAAACTGAGCTTGTGCCTGTATATATTTGGGCTAGTTTCCATGTTTGGGCCTTGTGCCGATCTGTAGAGATCCTAGGGAGCATGTTGAGCTGATTGACCTCACGTTACCTATTGAACACCTACTACCTGTCCTGACTCTGTCTGTAAATCATGAAATAAACTGAACGTAGTAACTTGCACCCTAAATGAACAATACCTAGGGTTGAATACCCTGTCTTAGATGAGTGGGCCCGAGATGCCGTCTATATTGACTGAGAGGGGTCAAGGACCCCGTAGAGAGGGTATTTTATATATATATATATATATATACCAGATCGGGCTGCACACTGCAGCATTATATATATTATATGGATCGGGTTGCATGCCGCAATATTTTATATATTATAAAGGCAGCCAGAGCAAAGCGCACGAGGTTATGCTGGCTTTAGGAGGAATTTTCGATAAGGTAAACCTCACTCGATTCCTCCCCCTAAATCCCTTTATCTTAGCGGTGACCTTTTTCTGCGTTGTTCCCTCGTTGATACGGATACCTCTAGGCTTTCCTCCCTTCTCGGCTTGTCTTTTAGGCTTGTTGTGCAATGATTCATGATTTGATCTTCTAACGTTTTGGTATAATATTATAAAGTACGATGCTTGATAGCATGATGGTTTGTTTAGCTTCTGTCGAGGGTCTACTGAAAATAACCTCTCTACTTTCACAAGGGAGGGGTAAGGTTTGCGTACACATTACCCTCCTTAGACCCTACTTATGGGATTATACTGGGTGTGTTGTTGTACTTGGGTGAATCTAATGGGATGATAAATATCTGATCACTTGTTGTCAAGACCAGTGTAAACATTGGTGTGACTTGCAAAATTTTGCATAAATTGTTCTGTTAATCCGTCAATCAACTAAACTTCACCCCTAGAATAGCTAGTTGGTGGCATCTGTAAAAATCTTGGATATTGTTAGGTCTAATTCAACCCCAACGTTAGCTCATGAGGTGAGATTTACCCGATTAGATCATATAAGGAGACAACATCCACTCCGTCAACCAATGTGGAATGTTATAACATCCCTTTGCTCGGGTAGAGAAGCTATTTCCGAAAGACCATCGCCTCGAGGATAAAAGTATATTGAATATATAGTTATATTTCGTCCTTAGCTTCAAAATGCATTTAGTTTTATGTCATCCAATTACTCTTTCAAATTGTCTTGGTGCTCTGCAATGGAGCTTTTTTGAAATCTTTTAGATATATTTGTAAATCATACTCATCGCATCCTCATTACATGATTCTAATATATTGGAATGTAGCACTTCCAGTAATTTAAAAGAATTGGATAAACAAAAGATGTAACAAGCACAATCAGCTGATGCTAGATTCTGATGTACTATTAGGTGATGGTAGTTTCTTCACTTTGTAGCAAAATTGTTAATCCATTTGTCTTTTTGATCCAATCTTAAATGTTCCTCTAGTTATGAATAAATTTCATACCTTTGACACTAGTTGTCCCCTTAAATCAAATTAGATAACTGCAACGAGTCATTGCGATGACTCACTAACCCCCCCCCCCCTCCCCAAACCCCAAAATGGCCCAAACGCACCGCATTGCCAAAAGAAATATAGTCCTATAGCTATTTTATGCTAAATTAGTAAATTGGAACTTGAATCTTTTAAAATCCAGAACTGGATGTAAGTTCCTGAAAAAATTCATGCTACTGCTAGAATGTGTATATAATAGCTACTTGAATCTTTTATATATATGCATTGATTGAAGAATGTGTATATAGCTAGTTAGTTAATTATTATCCTCGTTAAAATCAGAGGTGGAATCCAGGATTCGGTGGTCGCGGGTATACTATTACATTCAATATAATTTATTACTATTCATAACGATTGGTACGGAGCCTATGCCAACATCTGACTATTTATTGATGACATTTGCAAGTATATATAAAGTTTTTGCTGAAGTTTTCGGGTGCAGCTGACCCCTCAACTTATAGTGTAGTTCTGCTTCTGGTTAAAATGATATTTGCAGCACTTGGGACGAATAGGGAGATGAAAATCAGGTAAGCGATCGATCCATTCTCCTCAGTTGTTACTTATTCTTCTTCTGCACTCCATTCTCAATGTCAATCACTTAATAAGGTTAGGATTACTACTAGCAGTACTGTTTAAGCAGAAAATTCATATTGACGTTGTTATTATATTTCCTTAACTATTTCAGGAGTTCCTAACATGTAAATGGTGAATTCAGATGAGATAAACCTCTGAGTCCAACAACAGATAGATCGTAAGGTAATGATCTCCAATGACCCAAGGTTTTGTTATACGCTGATAATCATTCTTATTCCAACAACAACAACTACTACCCAGTATAGTCCCACAGGGTGAGGTTTGGGGAGGGTAATATGTACGCAGGCCTTACCCCCACCCGAAAGGATGGAGAGACTGTTTCCAATCGACCCCCGGCTTAGAAAAAGAAAAGGAAAGACAAACAAAAAATAAAAACAAAAGAGCATTAGTAACTCCAGCAGAAATCACAATACATAATTATGTAAACATAAACCACAAGTAACATGACATGCAAAAGAAAAAGGTAAACAAAAATAGAAGTAAAAGGGCATCCACAAATATTAATTTAGCCACATTCAGTAGATAAAATGGAATGCATTAACGACCACTACCTAAAAGCCTCTATCCTACAACCCTGATACTAGACCTTCAGATTCTCCTATCAAGAAAATTATTTTCTCGAATAATTTAATTTCTAATTTTATCTAACCTGGTGAGCCCGCACATCCACCTGAACATTCTCATTTCCGCAACCTTCTTTCTCTAAACATGAGATTTCTTCACCGGCCAGCACTCCGCCCCATATAACATGGCTGCTGTAACCACAGCTCTAGAAAACTTCCCCTTGAGTTTCTGTGGCACTTTCTTGTCATACAAAACTCCTGATGCAAGCCTCCATTTCGATCACCCTGCTCCTGTACGATGAGTGATCCCCGTCGATCTCTCCATCCCCCTGGATCACCGACCCCAGATATTTAAAATTGTCCCTCTTGGCGATGGCTTGAGATCCAACCCTCACGACCCTGACTACTTTTTCTTCGCTCGGCTCTGCGCTAAACTTACACTCCAGATATTCTGTTTTAGACCTACTTAATTTGAAACCCTTTGACTCGAGAGTTTGTCTCCGAACCTCCAATCTCTCGTTGACACCGACCCTCATCTCGTCTATCAAGATTATGTCATCAGCAAATAGCATACACCATGGCACAACCTCTTGAATATGGCGAGTCAGAGCATCCCTTACCAAAGCAAAAAGGAGAGGGCTAAGCGCAGATCCTTGACGGAGCCCCATAACCACCGGGAAATGATCTGAGTCTCTACCCACCGTCCTAACCCTAGTCTTAGCTCCATCGTACATGTCCTTGATCACTCTGATGTAGACTTCCGGCACACTCTTCGCCTCTAGGAACCTCCATAGAACCCCCCCCCCCTTGGGATTTTGTCGTATGCCTTCTCCAAGTCGATGAACAGCATGTGTAGATCATTCTTATTATGAACTGTTCTACCATTCTTCTGACAAGGTGGATAGCTTCTGTAGTGGAACGGCCCGGCATGAAGCTGAACTGGTTCACGTAGATACACGTCATCTCCCTCACCCTCGCCTTCACCACCCTCTCCCAGACTTTCATGGTGTGGCTTCGTAATTTGATACCCTTATAGTTGTTACAACACTGGATATCCCCTTTGTTCTCATACACGGGAACCACTGTGCTCCCCTTCCACTGCTCCGGCATCCTCTTAGTCCTGAAGATCACATTGAACAACCTGGACAACCACTCCACTCCTGCCCTACCTATGCTTTTCTAGAAATCCATCGGGATTACGTCTGGCCAGGACGCACGACCCTTACTCATCCTACGCAAAGCCTCCACTGCCTCCCCCACCCTGATGCTCCTGCAATACCCAAGGTCTCTATGACACTCTGAGTACCCCAACTCTCTAACTCTAAGTCTCGATCCCCTTCCTCGTTAAGCAGATCACGAAAGTATGCCTGCCACCTCTTCTTTATTTGAGACTCCCCTGATTTGAGACTCCCCCATCAGGACTCTACCATCCTCATCCTTGATGCACCTCACTTGGTCTAGGTCCCACGCCTTCCTCTCTCTCACTTTAGCCAACCTGAATAACTTCTTGTCCCCGCCTTTCTCCTCCAATTCCTCGTACATGCGACCAAACGCCTCATTTTTAGCTTCCGAGACTGCCATCTTCGCTTTCTTCCTCGCCACCTTGTAGCTCTCCCTATTCGCTCTCCTTTCCTCCTCGCTTGTGCTCCCTGCCAACTTAGCGAACGCCGTTTTCTTCGCCTCCTGTTTTCCTTGAACTACATCGTTCCACCACCAGTCACCTAGATGTCTGCCTGAATAGCCCTCCCCGAGCACATCCCGTGCTGCCTCCCTAACCAGATTTGTCGTCTCTGACCACATTGCGTCCGCTTTGCCAGAACTCCTCCAAGCTCCACCATCAACTAACCTCCTCTCCAGCTCTTGGGCTTTCTCCTTAGACAAAGCTTACCATCTAATCCGCGGCGGCCCCGGGCACCCTTCCTCTTTCTCTTCACCTAGAGACCGACGTCCATCACTAGGAGTCTATGGAGAGTCGAAAGGGACTCTCCCGGAATAACCTTACAGTCCTTGGACAATCCACGATCGCTCCTTTTGCCGAATTGAGGTCATTCATTGGCTGCAGTGCCGGTTACACATCGAACATTAGGCAATCACTTCACTAACAACTAGAATGATAGCCGAATGGTTTAATGAGATTGCTAAGGGTATTGGGTCGGAACGATTGCATAACTCGAACTTCCAAGACTTTACAATTAGTGTCTTATAAGTAGTAAATAAAAATGTTATTATAAGAGATTTTGAGGATCTATGATTGTTCATGATTCATTCTTTTTTGCTATTCAGTGATTATTAATGCTTGAAATTTGAGGTTGCAGCTTCTGCTTACTAATATACTTCATGTTGCTGCTGAACTTTTGTTGAAACTTTTATAGTGTGAAACAGAATGTATATTTTGGTATATCAGTTAATTAAATCTTTGGAAATGAGCTTTTGCTGTCTTGTCCACATTGATCTGTGTGGTGTTGTCTCCATTTCATATTTTATTTTCACGTATGACTTAGTAGGTGTTTGGATATGAATTTCAATTATTATTTTTTCCAAATTTCGAATCAAACTAAAATTTGAAGTAAAGATGAAGTTTTGTTTGGTTATAATGTTTGCTAACATACTTGGATGTCTTTTTTTAACATATTTTGCTACTAAAAACTGGCAACCTACCCATTTTCAATTGAAAAATTGGTTCTCACCAGTTTTTCAAATTTAAAAATACATTTTCAAGTAAGGGAAAAATTGTAAAATTTTGATAACCAAACATTATTTTTAATTAAAAAAAATGGAAAAAGGGAAAATTTTCTTATGTCCAAATGGGCTCTTAGATTGCGGAGTAATTAGTTTTACACTGGAACTGAAAAATTGAATTTTAGTATTCAGCTTTTTGAAAATTTCTGCATGTGTTTTCATTATGTTGACCTACTTTCATCCTAGTCCATTCCATATAATTGACTATTTATTATATACAAGAAAACGTTACATTGAACTAATCGACTTTTTGTAATAACTTTTTCAAATTGTATTCTTGCTATGTCTGTAATAATTAAATAAGGATGGTTAAATTGAGATGAAAAGATTATATAATATGATACTAAGGGGCCGTTTGATATGCGGTTAGAAGAAAGGTTATGTATGTATAAGGGGTAGCATAACTTATATGATGTTTGGTAGATATTAGTTATGATGTATAAAATTTTGCATAATTAATACTATAATGTTTGGTTGACAATTTTCAATTATGCATAAATAATACATATATAAGTTATGACACAATATGGGTGATATCTTATACATAGAAGATGGAAGAACTAATACGTGTATTATAATACATGGATAAAATATTGAAATGATAAATTTACCCCTATCACTTTATATTGTTGTTTCAGTTTATAAATATTTCTGCCTAATGCTATATATAGTTTTCTGCAATAGTACCTTTTGTATTTTGCATTCTTTTGCTGATATGTAAACAAAATTAATAATAAATTAAAACATGTGACATTTGTTGCTTAAATAAATGGAAATAGGGAAAAAACAATGCAAAAGAAGGTTAGGGGGTATAGTTGTAAACAAACATTTTATTTTAAATTTTATGTATGTATATCAATTTCTGATACAACAAACCAAACATTCAAAAAAATAATCTCTGCATAACTAATACATGCATAACTAATACATGCATTATTAATACGTGTATAACTAATACCTGCATAACTTTAACCGGCAACCAATGATCCCTAACTGTTTAAAGTAATACTCTTTGAATTCATAATATTTGGTTTCTTTCTTTTTTGATGTATTCACATTTTCCATTCTTTTATTAGAGTAACTGACTACTAGGTGTGTTCTAACCGAACCGGAAAATCACACCAAACCGAAAAATTAAACTAAATCGATTAAAAAATTCGACTAGGTTTGGTATTGAGTAAAGAAATCGAACCAAACCGACATTTAAATATATAAATTTTATTTATATTTTAAGACTTTATAGTGAATTTTCTTTAGAAAATGTAGAAGTATTTGAATCCGCTCATGTATTAACCTTGAAAGTGTAAATTAACGAAAAATTATTGTTAGACGATTAAAAAAATAACTATTATGTGTTATACTAAAAAAATTCTTTCATTATAATATTTTAATAAATCATATGTTTGTCAAATTTTTTTCATATTTGTTAAACATATATTCACTTATCAAAGTTTTATCTATAATTTTAATAAAAATTGAAATAATATTCATGTAACAAAAAAATTCAAAAATACGAAAAATCCGACAAAATCGAACCAATACAAACCGATATAGTTGGTTTGGTTTGATTTTGATAATCACAATCAAACCAACCCGATTCATGTACACCCCTATCGACGACTACGTACTTTGGAGATGTTATTAGTTTGTTTCGTTCTAAAATCGTTTTGTAGGTGGTTGCAAATTTTCTCCTTTTCTTATCAATAGTTTTGGTAGTACTGTTCCTGCATATTCTTAGTTAATTTTATATTATATTTGTAAGCACGTAATTTTTGACTTGCGTAACTTTTAAAAGTGGTATTTTAAAGATATTTATTTATTTTTATTTATTAGGATTTAACCTATTTTTCACTTTTAGTTTAATAGTAGAACATAAAATTCAAAAATATAAAACTATTTTTAATTTATCTTTTATTTTTCTATTTAAGTCAATTACTAATTCTAGTAGTATTTTGCTATTTATTTTTATTAAAAAATATGAGTTAATTTTGATTTTAACTTGTCTTATCTTAAATAGAAGAACCCATTTTCAACTCATTTTTTATGAGGTTTAGGTTTAGCTCATAAAATGTGAGCCCAAAAATAATTGAGCTCAATCTTCCCAACCTTAGAACCTTACGTATTAAAAAAAACCTAGGAAGAGAGGACAACAATGGAGGTTAGCCATTCCACACCCTCTCCATCTCTTCAGCCGCAACCTGCACAAAAATAGAGACAAAAGAGACGGCAAAGAGAGAGCAAAGGCAAAAAAGAACCGCCGCTCATCTCCTTCTTCCTCAAGAATCCAAAACCAATAAAAAAAACCCCAATCCCTCCAACCTTTTAATCTCCTAATACACAAAAAGCTCACCGGAGAATCACCCCACTTCCACCGCTAGTGACCCCACTTCCACAGCTAGCGACCCCACTTGCCGGAAAACGACCTTAACTCCTCTCAAACCCGCCAACCTAGCTGCTCGATTTTCGACCACCAATAACGCACACACGGACAAAAAATAGTGGGGAGGAGAACAAATATCTGGAGAGGTCTTTGGTCAGAAAACGGAAAAGAAACGGAAAAACAAATGGAGTTCGACTGAGACGATTTGAGTTTCTGCCCGAGGTTGCTGATGCAGGTTCAAGTCCGAAATTTCGGTTCGGTTTTGCTGATTTCGTTCGAATCTGTGTCAATTTTCGGTCGTAATTGTTGCTTCCTTTCGTGTAATTGCGAGAGTTTCATTAATTAGAAGCACATCTCAGGTCCGTCGTCATCTTACCCTTTACTTATTGATTTTGTCTTGTATGATATTTTGGTGGTAGACTTATGTGAATCTCAAGCCTATTTGTCATATCTTGAATTGAAAATCTGATTTTGAAATGAAATGAAATTATATGATTCAATGGAAAATGACTGGAATGTTCAGTATTGTGACAATTTGCACAAATAATTATGGTCAATATATGCCTTTTAGACTCATAGTCAGTTTGGTATTCGGTTTGAAAGGAATCGAAATGGAAAATAATTTGGCCATGGTGCTCGGTTAAAAGCCGAAAAAGGAATTGAACCTTAGATGTTTTAATACTTCACTTTTCTTTATTGCTTGCCGCTAGGTTCATGTTTAGCCGTAGTATTTTTGTTAGTTTAAAGGCAAGGGGTCGTTCCCTTAATTATATCTATCCGGGATATGCCCGAGGAGTTTGTATATATTTTATCCGAAATATGCCCCGAAGTATTTGTATTTGAAGGCCGAAAACGGAACGGTTCGAGGAAGCATAGAATAGTATTTTATTTTTGTTTTATTAGGTGAGAACTACCTTGAGCCTCTTTTGATTGTTTATTTTCTCTTTGTGTGCTTTTACCTCAATTTGAATATCTTAAAAGTCAACTTGATCGAGTATGCAACCTTGACGTTCGCGGGACTTGAGGAGTGCCTTACCTTAATCTCTGGTGCAGACTTAGTTTTAGAGTTCAAAGTATTTTAAAAGGAAACTTATTATTTTTTTATTTTATTCTTTTTAGAAAAAGCGGTGACCTGGCACACTGAAATCAAATGTCAGGTGGCGACTCTGAGTTTATTCTCTTTTAAATACAATGTTTGTCACTTTTAAAATTGAAAATCCTTTTTAAGCTTTATTTAAATCTTTTTATTAATTTAAGAGGATTTAGTAGAGTTTGGTTAAAAAAAGGGGTGTTACAACGTTATGTTGTCTAGTTCGCTTCTGCTATCGTATTTACTGTTATTAATATTATTTAGGACTACTTATCCCCCCTCCCTTTTATTTTTCTTCTAATTCGCTTCTGCTATCGTAATTCACTGTCTAGTTCGCTTCCTGCTCGCTCTTTTCTTGATCTTCATCATTCTTCTTCTTCTGGTTTTTCTAATTTTGAGCTGATGGTCTATTGGAAATAACCTCCCTAATTCACTAGATAAGGATAAGGTCTGCGTACACACTATCCTCTCCAAATTCTATTTACGGAAATATACTTGATTTGTTGTTGTAAATCTATCTCGCATCAGACCAAGTTGAAGGATTAGTCATGAACTCAATTTCAAGATGGTTGAACTGAGGCTACCACATGGCACGGATAGTTCGAATTCCAGATAGTTCTTGCCTTTTGGTCAAAGAATAATGTCGATGAAGGCATGTAGGTGCAAATATTTTGTGGTGGGATTGTAATCTTTTGACAAAAAGTTTATTTGTCACTGAACGATGAAATCTTGCTTTTTTTATTTGTTTGGATAGAGGGTTGACAAATCGAATGATATTTACTTGCCTCAATTTTTTTGACAATCTTGTAAAGATTGCTGAAGGTCATCAGATCATAAATATATTTGGATTTGGAATTTCGTCATAGACCAATAATAAGACATTTCGATTAGTTAATTTCTCTTCTTGTGGATGTAAAATTATTAGAGTGTGCCACTTTAGATATCGACCTAAAACCGTGTTTTTGTTACTTGTTTCTTTCTTGAATTGAGTGTCTCCTGGAAATAACCTCTTTGTCCCTCGGGGTAGGGGTAAGGTCTGCGTACATATTACCTTTCCTAGATCATGTGTGGGAATATATTGGCTAGTTGTTGTTGATGTTGTGGTGGAATGATAAGTGTGTTTTCATCCTTAACTAGAGATTTAGGGTTTGAGCCCCGGATATGGGATCGTTTTTGCTAGAGAGCGCTTCACCCCTTCAATGTGGGATCTTCTGGCACTAATTTAAATTAGTCGGATCTCAATACTGAGAACACCAAATGGAAAACCCAAAAAAAATATTATATATAATCTATACCAACGTTGTGAGGGTCGGGGGAGGGGGGGAGGGATTCTCTATCATTAGAAGTAGAGCGGGTGACACACCTTACTAAGCTATCGACCGCAAAGCTATAGGGTGTTGAGACGACGAGGGGGACAAGCAAACATATAATGTCACTTACGAAACTTGTTTTTCCTACTCCCACTATGTTACAAATTGGACCAAACACATCGTAGAGCATGCACATTTTCATTCTGAGAAATTTAAAAATAGCCAGATTTATAACTGGTCATTCAAAAATAGTCCAGTTGTAAAGTAATTGAAATTTGACCACTTTTCATGTAAAGATAAATCTGAGTGAAAATACTGTTTAAAACTCGAAAAATACGTTAGTATATTATACTGGAGTTCCAGCATAAGTATGTTTGAACTCCATCATATTATACGAGAGTTACAGGATAACTATGCTGGAACTCTAGCATAATATGTTGGAATTCCAGCAAGTATAAATGTCCAGTATAATATACTGGAGTTTGGAGCACCGGTGTTCTAGTCTCCGTATATTATATAGGAGTCAGCAAAATATATCGGTCCAGCATAATATGCTGGAGTTCGTACACATATGCACCGAGCTCCCGTATATTATGCGGGATCGGTCTCTATTGCAGCAAAATAATGATTATTTTTTATTGACTTCGTAAATGATTGCTATTTTTAAATGTTCAGTCCGAAAACTGACTATATCGTGCTATTTTAACATTTCAAAAGAAATTGGGCCTTGAACTTGATGGGTGTCTACGTGAACATATTTGGACTTTTCTGTTCACTTCAAGTTCGGCCTTGAACTTAATGGATCAGTGGTCGTTTGTGGGCTGTGATGTGCATTTTCTAAAAATATTTTGAAGATTTGAACTAAATAGCCAACCGATTATCTTTACCTAGCTATAGGGATGGCAATTGGGGCGAGGCAGCGCGGGGCAGGGCAAACTCTTAACGAGGCGGGGCAGGTAAAAATCTAAATAGGGCAGGGCGGGGGCGGGGTGGGCCAGGGCAAAATATTATTTTTGGAAAAAATTTGATAGGGTAGGGCGGGGCAAGATGTAGAGCTTTTGAAATTGCTTAAATGTGTACAACTTGTTTTAGAAATTTGAAGCTTTAAGCTTCAGCTAATTTAAACAAGAGTTCCCACTTCACAGGAAGATTGTTAAGAAAATTAATATAATTAAATTACTCCTAACGATGAAATACTAGCTTTAACTTTCAAAATCTAAATATTTACATGTAGTTGTTATTGTATTAAATTTAATAAATTGATGTTGTATTTTAAAATAACAGATAATGAATGAAAGTGATGCCCCATAGTGTAATTTTACTGTCTAATTCGTTCACTAACTTAAAAAAGAATATGATAACGGAAGGAAACAAAAATTTTAAGTGACTTAAATTAGCTATTTACTTGGGCTGAAGCATTAATTTAAGGGGATTTACTCTTTAATAAGTTATACTATAATATTGATAAAAATTCTATTTTTATTCAACTGATAGAAATAAACTATTTCATATCAATAACACGTCAATTTAAAATAAAGAGAAAGAAATGAAAGAAAATTTAAACGAAGCGGGGCGGGGCAGGGCAGGACGGGGCAAAAATTTGGAAAAAGGCTAAACGGGGCAGGGCAAGGCGGGTCAAAATTTTAGCGAGTTAAGACTTGCCCCGCCCCGCTCCGCCCCGTCCCGCCCCGCCCCGGTCCAACTGTCATCTCTACCTAGCTATACTATACGAGAAATCTATTTACCATCTTTATTTAGATTTCTTATTAATTACTTTGTATATTTATATTTTTTAGTTATATACAAAATAATTAAAAAAAAGGAAATTCAAGATCCCTTAAATCTAGCCTATCAATTACATGATAAATCCCCACTCCCAATAATTCCTCCTACATTTGAGATTCTTCCCTTTTTCAAAAGATTACAAAAACATATTTTTCTTATTTTTAACAATTACCCAAAATTATTCTTACTTGTAGTAAGAAATCCCGCTAACCAAAATCTTGCTTACTCAAAGTTATCCTCCAAAATTGCAGATTTTTTTCCTTTTCCATTTCCAAAGTTTCGAAAATTCTTTCTTTCTTACTAATCACCCAATATCTCTATTTCTTATTGAAACAATACGACGAAATTTGAAATGTTGCTCTAGAATCAAGTTGTGGGTAAATTTTGAATCTTGTTTTCTTTCACCTAAAGTTTTTATTGTATGTGACAAGTATATAATACAATATTTAATATAATTATAATATAATTATATTAAATTTGTAGCAAAGACTTGTGATTGAAACTTGAAGAAGATCAAAAGTTTCACGATACATTCCACAGAAAATACATTCCTGTGGAACCAGGATATTGAGATCTTGGAGTCTGTCCACAGTTGCTAATCTCTTGTGCAGAGCCAACCACAGAATAAATTTACCTGGGATGTAATTGAGTCTGCAGTATGATGGCCTTCCATTGGACTTTACAGTATTGAGGGTGTTGGTGTCTGTATAACTTCTTGATGCTAAATGTATACCCTTCTGAAGCTGAAGCAATCTACTGTCCAGGTTATCGTGAAGAGTTGCAATGCCATTTATCAACTCTCTCGACTCAAATATTTTTCTTATTGCCCAAGCAGCAGACCTAGGCAATGGCATGTCATCAATACAGCAATTTTTAATATAGAAAGTATGCACCCATTTTATTCACAAACTATTCTTCTTCTTGGTCAGTGCTTATAAATGATTTACAACAGCAGCCTTATTCCATTTAAACAGGTTCAACACATTTAAACCCCCTGCACTGTGTGGCATACAGAGAGTTTCCCAGGCAACCAGAGCTTTCCTTGATACTGAAGCTGAACCTGTCCAAAGGTATGATCTGCATATTTCTTCAGTCATTCTCAGAACTTTTTTAGTCAGTGGAAATATTTGGGACCAGTAGGCTTGAATACCAAACAAAACTGATTTAGTCAGTTGAAGTCGACCAACATAGGAGAGGCAACCTTGATAACCAGCAGCTTATTTTCTGTGTGATTTTCTCCACCAATGGCCAACATTGAGCAATGGTCAATTCTTTGAATCCAAAGGCATCCCCAAATATTTAAATGGAAGCCTGCCTTCAGGGAAACCTAGCACCTGTAAGATCTCCGCCTTCTGCCAGTTTGTTAACCCTGCTATGTACACTGCACTTTTATCAGCATTTGCTTGAAGTCTAGAAGTTTTAGAGAAATTCTGGAAAGTCTGCTTCAGTAAGATTACAGACTGATTATCTGCCTTACAGAACATAAGAAGATCATCCGCGAAGCAAACATGTACTACACCCAGCTTCTTGCATCTAGGATGGAATTTGAATTCTTTCCTCATCATCATTTGCACAAATTCTCTTTGTAGATACTCCATGACCAGAACAAAGAGGTATGGAGATATCGGGTCACCTTGCCTTAAGCCTCTTCTTCCATTAAATGGTGCAGTGAGTCCACCATTGATGTTGAGAGAGTAGGTAACAGAGGATATGCACTCCATTACCCACCCAATGAATTTATGAGGAAAGCCCAAGTCCTGCAGCAGTCTTTCTAGGAAGCACCATTCAACTGAGTCGTAGGCCTTCTTTAAATCTACTTTAAGCACACATCTAGGAGAAATGCCCTTCCTGGAGTGGCCTTTGAACAGTTCTTGTGTACATAAAATGTTATCAATGATACTACGACCCTCAATGAATGCTGACTGTGATCTTCCAACCAGGTAGTCAATAACTGCTTTCAGCCTAGCTGTAAGGATCTTAGTGATGATTTTGTACAGAGTTGTACAACATGCAATGGGTCTGTAGTCCTTCACTTTACTTGGATTTTGCACTTTAGGAATTAGAGTTAGTGCAGTGCTGCTAACTCCTTTATTGCAATTTCCCAGTGAGAAAGAATTCTCTCACAGCTTCACAGATGTCTTCCCCCACTACATGCCAATGCGTTATAAAAAATTTATTTGGGAAGCCATCCACACCTGGTGCCTTATCATGAGGCATATCCTTAATTGCCATTAGTATTTCCTCCCTTGTGACTGGCTTTACTAGGTCATCTTTTTGTTGCAAGTTGAGATAAGGACCCTGATGGATTACTGCAGTGTTTGGAAATTGTCAAGCTCAATTATATAATTCAATCGTTGCTGTTTTAATAGTTATTATAATTCTGCTTAGCTTTGAATAACACCTGCATCGTCCATTTCAAACACTATTCCAAAATTGATTGTTAATAATAAACTTAAGTTCATAATATATTATTAATAAAATTGTCAACTCAGATCTAAATATCTACCCAAGTTTAAGATTATTGACCACAAAAGCATTCTGGCCTTACATCTATGTACTTTCTCTATTCATTTACTTAATCTATGAATAATTTGATATTTTTAAAGTCATAAGAAAATGATTAATGTACGTCATGTTTTGTTTTGTAAGTACAAGGTATCATTGTTGTTTTGAGCAAGTATAATAATAGTGATTCTTTGTCGTCTAAATTAGATTGTCATTTTCAGGAGTCTAATACATGTTTCTGATTTATATTTATATTATGTCATATAATTGGTCCATAATTTAATTTTTTTTTTTTGGGGGGGGGAGGGGGGGTTAGAGGGTTACATGTTAATTGCAAAATATAAATGGAAAATATTGAAACCCGATTAATTGGATTGGAATATGAGCAAAAAGAAACAACGATTTATCTATCTATTTATACTATATTAAAAGCACAAAAACCGTTAGCGAAATATTGATTGAACCTTTTACCTTTCATTAAAAGATACCACAATAAACAAAATTGTCATTTACAATTTTTCTCAAATTATTGGCTAATTATTTTTACAATATTTCACCTAATAATTACACACAAATTTATTAAAAGAAAGTTCTTATTCCCTTGATTTCTTTCCGAATATGGAGACTTGAAGAATCACTATATAAGTAATTAAAAACGTATAGTTGTCCAATTTGTTTCATAGTTTGTTTTGATTTGATTTAGGTTTAGCTTTTTTTTATTTTTGCTTTACTCTTTGTAGTATATTTTATGAATTAATATCTAACAATAATTTTGACTTTCAATTTAGAACTCCGCATACACTCTTCGCTAAAATTCTTGCTTATGCTTTCCATGGTTTTATTGCAATTTATACTATCAACCGACCAGGTATGCTTTTATGTTCATTTTAAAGTGTTGAGATTTTTTGCATTATTATGATGTGGTTTCTTTTATTATAATAATAATAATAGTGAAATTTGCTTCTTCTAGCCCTTCTACAAAGTGAAATTATTCTTTTTCCTAAATATAGTTTCTTCTTATATAGAATATAATTTCATACACAATAATTATCAACTTCGTTAATCCAATACTAGGCGATTTCCATTGATGCTTCTTTCGCTATTTGTAACATATGTATGTTTGTGCACGTGTGATCCTCTTTATATTTTTTAAATAGCAACAACATTTAAACTGCAAAAAAATTATAGGTTATGAAACATAAATAGCTGAACTCAAAACAATTAAAAATTTAACCTAATATTTATAGACAAAATTGTTCGTAATATTGTTATTTATAGACAAAATTGTTATTTACTATTTTTCTCAAAATAATATTTAATTTTACCTTATAAAAGAAACATTACCATTTAGGAAGAAATTTTCTCTCCCATGTAACAACACATCATTAATACTTTGAAATATATTAAATTAAAGGAGAGAATTTTATTTGTTTATTTACAAGAGTTGTTCGGACTTTGGATTGCTTTTTTTGTTTTTTCAAATGGAATTTCGCACATGTGAATCTCCTAAAAAGATGGGTTAACGTATAAAGAAATGTTTTGTCTCATAATAATAGAAAGGAGTCCTTCACTAACTGTAATTACAAGAAAACAAATTAGCAAATTATGTTTAGAAAAGACTTACGTAAAATTCGTTTACAAATGTTTTAGAAATATAACCAATAACTAATTTGTTTTTTTTTTTTGCAGGATACATACTATAAATTTAATGCACAAATAAATAATATAAAAAATAAAAATGATATGATCCTTAGAAATGTTGATTTAACTTTTTATCATTCACTCAAAATTTCAAAGTCACGAAAAAAGTCATTTGCTATTTTCTTAAATATTAAATAAGTATAATCTTATACAAAATATATGTAGGCTATTTTGGTTAATATATGTTGAAAATAAAAAGTCTAAATAAATAGTCATTTAGTGTCACGATTCAAAAGTATCTTTAATTAAGAAGATACGAAAAATATTATACAGATAATTTATAAGAGGAGTTTTTACAATAAAGTCGTCACTGATAAAGTTTAATACAATTCGTTTACAAAGTTTAAGAAATAAAACCAAGCTAATTAATTATTTATATTTTTTAATAATACATATAATAAAGTTAATGAACAAATAAATAATACAAAAAGTAAAAATGATAAGGTCCTTAGAAATGTTGATTGAACCTTTTTGATTCATTAAAAGATTCCACAGTGACAAAAAGGTCATTTGTTACTTTCTTAGACATTAAATTAGTATAATCTTATACAAAAATATATAGGCTATTTTGAAAAGAAGTGTGCTAAAAATATAAGTCTAAAAAAATATTTGTCATGATTCAAAAGTACTTTAATTAAAGAGATACAAAACAATATCATACAAATAATTAATAATAGGAGTTTTTACCATAAAATCGCCAATGATAAAGTTTATCAAATAAAACTTTACAACAATTATTCTTCTTGTATATTGTATTTTTTACTTATTGACGATGACATGCGCATGCAAAGCACATACACAAAGAGTATAAATATAACGGTGAGTAATTTAGCAAGAGATTAATGACGAAGTTTGTAACTAAGTTTAAATTTTTTTTTGTAGTATTTGTCGTCAAATAAGGTATGCGTTTTAATCATGCGCAAAGCGTGTACACTTAAACTAGTATACTGAAATATGTGTAAATTATATGGGAGTGAATATAAAAACTACCTAATGCTTACATTTTTATATTCCCTTGTGGCTTGTATACCTTTGTCTTGTAATGAAAATATTATTTTAAGACATAATATAAAATAGAGATCATATGCCTAGTTTACTATTTGATGCAGAAACAAGTACAAATAGAGATATTTTAGAATGAGGGTTTTTATACACCGATAGTGTAAAGTAATTCTATAGTTTACACAATTTGTGCCTAAAAAATAATTATAAATAATTATTCATAATAAGTAGAATTAATAACATAAAAAATATGGTAACTAAGTAAGCTACTACAACAAGTTAAATTTTACTGATAGTATAAATCTTCTTTTATTATATCATATAGATATACGTTAAAACTACTTAGAATCAAAAATCAAGTGAGTATTAAGTGGAAATCAATTTCCGTTCCTTTGGTAAAAAAGTGAGTATTCAATTAATTGCATCATCTATCTCTTTTAAGCATATGCTAACATATAATATTAGACTCATACTAGAAAATACTTACATAAAAATATTTAATTTGACAAAGAAATCATGGATTCACGTGATATATTCTGGGCTATAAATCTACTCCTGCCAAGTAGAATATGAACTTACAATCAATTAGTTATCAATCGATCGCCAAACCAATATATATATATATATATATATATATATATATATATATATATATATAGCTAAGAAACAAGAGGAGATTAATAGAGTTCAATTCTAGTCTTCAATTTTGAGCTAGATACTAGTGACTAATTCAAATGCCACTTGTTATCTTAGTAATCAATTAGTCTGATTATTGAAAATGACACTTCTAGCTAGATTTTGGATGGTTGCCTTAGCTCTAGTTAGAAATGTTCCTATATTTGTATATTAATTAATTTTTGGCTATGGTCATGGACCCCAATTGATGTCTTTCAACTATATTTTTCTAACTTTTTAGCCTCAAATTGTAGATAGATGAGTCACATCCTTATGAACAAGAAATTTCCTCTTTTAAAGACATGACTTTGCTTTACTTTTGCAGTGGAATTTACGTTTAGCTGTAATTATTTCCTCTATCCATTTTACCGTTTGATAATTTGTGCATATACGGTTCGTTTGGCACAAGGGATACGGGATAATTAATTCCGTGATTAAATTTGAAATAAGTTTATTTCATTTTGGTTAAAATAAAATCGTGACTAGCACCCGATCATACTTGCCTAGCACCAACGTATATTTTATCTAACCTTCTTTATTATCTCTTAGGGCTGAGGAGATCAATATACATGGTAGACATGGATCATGGACAACCAACTATAAAATATGATGGCATGAACCTAAATAACCTGGGATGACCAGACAATCAAGAAACTATATATATATGGTACGAGCTACCACGCTATCATGAACGGCTATACAACAACAACCAGCCGATAAGGCATACCAAACTATACATGAGTCGACACTGTCTATGAGCCTCTAAAGGAACATAAGTGCTGCAACATAGCCGGAACAGGGCCCCGACATACCCATAATGTCTATAACAAAAACGCATACCAGGACCAAGGCAAGTCCGGAGAAGGGATCTCGCCAATCACCGCTAAACTGGATAGCCTACTGTGGTGCGGGAGCTGCACCTGCCTGTCTATCAGGACCTGGACGTCGGTACGGATAATGTACCGAGTATGTAAGGCAGGGAATCATAAATACGAACAATAATGTAAACATGGATAGAGAATATACAGCCTGTAACATCTAAGTACCTCTGAGGGCTATTGACATGGAATGCATGATACATATGTATAAATACATAAACTCCTAAAACATACGCCTCTGTGGGCATCATCATCATATCGTACCCGGCCTTAATAGGCCCGGTAAAAACGTACCCGGCCATCATAAGGTTCGGTAGATTGTACCCGGCCTCGTGGAGCTCGGTAAAACCCAACTGATCAGTTGTTAAACAGTAGGTGCCGTAACCGGCCGACTATAGTGCGGCTCTGTAGAGTAAAATAGATTCATATTTATAATGCATGCTCGACTCATGGAATCACGTTCTAAACCTTTTGGAGTGACGTAAGGTCGGTATCCTCTGTACACGTTATTAGGACTAACTCTTCACTATAAACCTTATAAGAATCAGGAAGTACCAACAACATTGATAACATAAGAATAAGAGAAGCAACATTAACATCAATCGCTCCATAAGAGGGGAAACAATGTAAGTACTGCTAGCTTCTAAGAGTAGAGTATCTTTGGAAGCTCATTCATTACATTATAATCGGAGTCGTGCAAAAGAAGGAAAGGTATAGCCTTACATACCTTGTATATATTTCCCAAATCTCAAGCTATGTAATTGTCACACCCCTTAGTCTACAATAAGAGAAACGATACTATCGTTATCATATAAGCGGCATAGCTATTGTGTATCGACCACAACCTATTTTACGATAAACGGACAACACCTCCCCTATATTTATGACTTCACACCATTGAAAACAATCACCAAACAGCCCAAAAAACATCAACAATAATCATTGAGTCTTCCAAAACAGTCCACCAACCGATAACATTACTACCAAGCCTTTCAATATATATTTCACAAGTTCTAGATTCAATGGCTTAGCCACAACTTGGATAATCTTAAATACATATAGAGTAAGAGGTTCCTTACCTTTATAAAGAAAGAATAACTCCAATTTGACCTTAAATTTCCATGAAATATCCCTTCAATGCTACCACAACAACAAGGAAGCAAAACTAGCGGTCAATTAGTATTTTTCGACACTAGAATTACTTTAGGAGGCTTGAAATCACATAGGGTTGATATTAATAACATGAGGGAGTATTTACAGAACATAAACCCTCTAAAACAACCTCCCAAACGAGCTGGAACAACACAAAAATGAGACACAACAAGAAGAACAAGAGACTTACTAGCGCCATGGAATTCCCGACACTTGATTTGTATTGTTTGCCATTTGTTTGTGTATTGAACCTTGATAGAACCTTGAGAGGATGTTCCTAGGATTCTAAGGTCTGAAAATAGTGAAAATAGATGACTTAAAACGGGTTGGAAGCGGCATATATAGGCCCAAATGTCTTAAACCGCCTTAGTGGGCCCCATGGTGAGGTGCTTGGCGCAGTCTCGCAAAAACGCGAATATCTTTCTACTCCAAGATCGCATGGATGAACGGTTTAATGCGGTAGAAACTAGACTCATAGATCTTCAATTTGGTGGTTAGATCAATCCATAATTCTTAGTAAATTGGTATAAAAGCTTAGTAACATTTGACCTAATGTTTAAGTAAATTATGAACCTAAGTTGCGAAAACTTTTGTCGACTTTTGTCTCATAACTCATTTGACTTCAAGACTTATAATACGGATATTATATGATTAAAATATCTTAAAACACTAACTCTTTAGTGTACTAATCACCTCTAGGTATATCCGAAAATACGGGTGACAACATCTTTAATTCGTTTTACTTCTAGTACTTGTTATCCACCCACATACACCTTTTTATCATTTAAGACCAATAGAATTAACTTCTTATCACCTTAAAGATAATCCTTTCATGGATTTATGTTAATTACCTAATGGCATGAGCTAACATACATGAATATGGGTTGTAACACCCTTCCCCCCTTAAGAACGTTCATCCTCGAATGTAAAATAAAACTAATCTCAGAATTAAATATCTTGGGAGGTAGGCGTGGGTAGCTTACCGGCAAAAGGTGTATATGATAGTATTTTTTTTTATTATCAGCACCTCCTCGGTCGTCCCTTTATTCAGTATCCATCATGCTAAGAATAGGGGGTTTAGGAAGAATACAGGCTTTGTTTCGTGGTTTTCAAGTGACGAACTCTTTTATCTTCTTGACCTTCCGACATTTGGCAGCGGCAGCCCCCATACATGGTCTTACAACTTTGCGGAGACATGTTGTATTGGGAAAAATCAAGTTTACATATTAAAGATGACATGTCATGACACGTAGATCAGCCAAACAGTCAAAGAATTAAAGTTAGCCAAGAGACACGAGCTACAACGGATGCGAGAAAAGGTAGCGGAAGATGCACAAGCAATTACTCTGTGACGACCCGACCCGTCGTCTTTTGTATTTCAGCCCCATTATCCCCGTTTTATGCTTCCACATGTGTTATTATATGTGTTTGATGAGTTTGAAGTGTGTTGGGTTGAATTTGGTTAGAAATGAGATCAATAGTTTTATTAAGGAAAAAGCTTAAGTTGGAAAAGTCAGCTGGACGTTGACTTGTGAGTTAGAGGGCTCGAAATAGATTTTCGAAGATTCAACTAGTTTTGGATGGTGATTTATGACTTGGGAGAGAAATCGGAATCGAATTTGGAGGTCCGGTAGAATTAGGCTTGAATTGGCTAAGTTCGAATTTTGGCAAATTTCGGTTGATAGGTGAGATTTTGATCCGGTAGTGGGAATGGAATTTATAGCTTCGTTAGGTGATTTTGGATATGTCTGCAAATTTTCAGGTCATTCGGACGTCATTTGGTGTGGTTTTGGATCGAATGCAAATTTGGAAAAGTTCTAGTTTGACTTAGTCTTAAATTTGAGGAATTTGATGATTTTGATGTTAATGTTGGTGTTTTTATGGCCCAAGCAAGTTTGAATGAGGTATTAAGTTGTGTTGGTGGTTTTAGTTGAGGTCTCGAGGGCCTCGTGATGGTTTCGGATGGTTGAACGAGTAGTTTGGGGGTTGAATAGTGCTGCAGAAATGCAGCAGCAGCTGCAGGATCATATTGGCCTTCGCGTTCGCGAGGCAGTCCCGCGTTCGCGTAGGTCTGGGTCCCTTTGGTCTTTGCGTTCACGGATGAGGGTCGCGTTCGCGTAGGGTATTGGTCGTGTGAAGGGGGTTCAGGGCTATTGCCCTTCGCATTCGCGATGAAGGAGGTGGCAGTGGTGTACGCGTTCGCGGTAGGGCACCTCGTTCGCGAAGAAAGAAATTTTGCCCAGTGTTTAAATGGTCATCGCGGACGCGACTTGGCCACGCGTTCGCGTAAGAGGGGCCGTTTGGGCAATGTGTTTAATTAAGTTATTTCATCTGCGAGCAAGGGCCATATTTCCTCCATTTTTGCAATACCTTGAGAGCTCATTGACGGATTTTGAAGGAAATTTCAACTGGAAGTGATTGGAGGTAAATCTTGTGGTCGTAATACGTCATTTTATTGAAGAATCAACCATTAATTCTTTGAAATTGGGTGTAAAAGTTGATGAACTAGGGCTTGAAATTTCAAATGAAAATTGGGGATTTGGAGGAGCAATTGGACTCCGATTTTGATGAATTTTATATGTACGGACTCGTGGCATGATGAAGATTCTGAAAATGTTAATTTCGTAATTTTTCGAGAAGTGGGCCTAGGGCTCGGGTTTTGCCAATTTCGTATTTTTGGGTGTATTTCGAGTTATTTCGATTGGGCTATGTCCCATTAGCCTACTTTAACATGTTCCTTGTGATTTTGGTCAGATTCAACACTCGAGGAGGTTGATTCGTGAGGAAAGCGCAAGGCGAGCTAGGATTTTAGCCGGTTTGAGGTGAGTAATGGTTATGAATGATATACTGAGGGTTTGAAACCCCGTATTTGCACTATACTGTGCTATGTTGAAATGATACACGCATCCTGTGTTGAGAGTGGTGATGTATTTGTTGGGGACTCGGACTTGGTCCAGACCGATTGATGACTTACTGTACTTCTTGACTGAGACTGTGCTTGTACTCGTATATTTGGGCTAGTTGCCATGTTTGGGGCCTTGTGCCGATCTGTAGAACTCCTAGGGAGCATGTTGAGCTGTTTAACCTCACTCTACCTATTGGAAATATACTATATTTCCTGATTTCAACTGTAAATCATGAAATAAACCGGACTTAGGAACTTGCACTATAAATGAGTAATACCTAGGGTCGAATACCCTGTCTTAGCTGAGTGGGCCCGAGAGGCCAAGTCTATATTGACTGAGAGGGGTAAAGGACCTCGTAGTGAGGCTAATTGATATATATACATATATATCGGGTCGGGCTGCATGCCGCAGCAGTATATACATATACATGTATTGGATCGAACTGCACACCGTATTATTATATTATATTATATGGATCGGACTGCACGACGCAGTAGTATATTATATGGATCGGAATGCACGCTGCAGTGATATATGGATTGGACTGCACGCTGTAATATCTTAGCACTTGGGCTAAAGGAGCCCCTCCGGAGTCTGTACAGACCCCCAGTGAGCGCAGCCGGCTATACCTATTGGATCGGGCTGCACGCCGCAACATTTATATATTATATTGGATCGGGCTGCGCACTGCAGCAAATATATATATGTATCTGGTGTTGGACCGGGCTGCGCGCTGCAGCAGTGTCAGTAACTGGTCGGACGGAAAGGAAAGTATTTTATCAAATTCTTCTCTCTGTTTGGTACTTATTTACTGTTCTTGCTGTTGCAAATAGAACTGTATAGTACTTTTACCGGATTTTTTGCATTCAGTTATTATTTATTGCTATTACTCACTGAGTTGATAGACTCACCCCATACTCCCTGCACCTTGTGTGCAGATCCAGGTGCTCCCGAGATCTATCGCTGCTGCTCTTGATTACCCGAGCTGTTCAGAGTATTGAGGTAGCTGCCCAGCGTCCGCAGGACCAACTACTCTGTCTCTATCAATCTATTATTTTGCTATTTTGTCAGAACCTTGGTGTCATTTCTGTTCAGACTTGCATCTTGTTTTGTTAGAGGTTCTGTACTCGTGACTCCTCGATTTTGGGAGGATTGTTGATCTTACTCAGCTGTATTTTTACTGGTATTGTCTATCCCTGGTTGGGAGTTTAATATTAAATTCGCTTTGTTATCTTAAATTGCTACTTTGGCTGGAATGCTGTACTTAGTTGTGGTTTGGTCGGGCTTGCCCAGCCTCGTGGCCGGGCACCATCACGATCGGGTTTGGGGTCGTGACATACTCAAGTGATGCAGAGCCCATACCTATTCAAGACATTTAAAGCTGAAAGATCAAGAAGAATCAAGAGAATGAATCTGATAGCCAACGAATGTCCAAATGCATTAATGCATATTAAATACTAAAAATGTTAGAGAATATTTATTTAATGTAATGATTGTGTAACGTTTCATTTAATTTCATTAATTGCTCATAATAGCCTTATTATGACAAAGGTAAGGCACCTGCCTCCGAAATACTATTAAAAAGAGAATGTTGAACACTTGTAAGACACGAAATGTTATTGGAATATACATTGATTTACTTATTTTCTTATCATATTACTCTCAAAATTCTTTCTCTATACTCTCTTATGATTATCAGTAACCAGTGTTCTTATAAATTTCTAGCTTTGACTAAAAACCTATTTTTTGGTGAAACAAATTGGTTCCATTATCGGGAATCTAATAATCTATTTCCACCAACTATGGCGAACCACTATGATAACACTCAAGAAAATAGGGTAAATCAAAACCAACAGGTTCAGGGAGATCTACAAAATATTAACTTCGTCCCTTCTTCACGTGGTTCACTATGCAATATCGTGAAGGCACTCTTGAGTCTCATGCAGTTGGACAGGATCAATCTGAGAATTTTGAAGGGGTGGATGATACTTTACAAAAAGCAATTGTTGCACATGTCAATAAAGCTGTTCAAGATCTAGTTAGTCAGTTACCTGTTGTTCCACCCACACCTACACCCAATAACAACACATTGGAGAATTCTCGTTCTGGGCTTGTTAATTCAGGAAATGGAGGTACCCCCAGTGAATCAGAGGAGGGAGAACTAGGTAATTCAACTAATTCTCATTTGTAAAATTTAATACTAACCCTACAAAAATAGTTCAAGGAGCAAAATGACTGCATAGAGCAAATACTCGGGGTTTCGCCTGTAATCAAAGGGGTGGATGTGGATAATTCACAATAACCTTTCGATTCCAAAAAAATTTAAGATGCCTGATATTTAAGAAGTTTAACAGACGCACGAGACCACATGACAACATTCACAACTGGCGTGAAGGGCAATGATTTTACCAAACAGGAGATCGAATCGGTATTAGTCAAAATATTTGGTGAAACACTCACCAAAGGGGCGCTAACATGGTATTCTCTCTTATCCAAAAATTCTATAAACTCTTTTGCTGAGCTTGCAGATTCTTTCATCAAAGCACACTCGGGAGCTCAAAAGGTAAAAACAATGGAGGATATCTTCAAAATCAAGCAAGGATATTCAGGACTACTTCGAGATTTCGTGGATAGATTTAAACGTGAAAGAATGACTTTGCCGCGTGTACCTGACAACTGGGCAGCTATAGTTTTCACAATTAATTTGAATGAAAAAATCTTGGAGGCCACGAGGAGACACAAAGAGAGCTTTCGAGAATTCCCTGCTACAACGTGGAATGATGTTTATAATAGGTACAACACGAAGTTGCGGATTGAATAGGACACTGTTCCACAATTCTAAAAGGAGGAGAAGATAAGTTCAAGACGTGCAGAAAACGAAAGGAGGTACGGTAAAAATAGACACGAGTTTTAGATGGGACATGTGGGAAAGGACTCACGGTCAAGGCAAGATAATCAAAGGTACAATCATAAATCTAGAAACCATGAGTCAGGAACCTCCTCAAAATTTAGGAACGAGTGAAACAATCATGAGTCACGAGATGATAATAGAAGTTTAAAGGCAAGATTTGGTGGTTATAATTTCAATGTCAACACCTCCGAGCTCCTGTTTTGAGAAGCATGGGAGATAGGGTCTGATGGAAAAAAGAAATGAGGTCGAATCCAAACCGGCATAACCCTGATCATTGGTGCGAGTTTCATAATGTCCATGGCCATAAAACCACTGATTGCAGATTTTTACAAAGTGAAGTTGATCATTTATTGAAATAAGGGTATCTTACTGAGTTGTTCAGTGAGAAAGGCAAGGAAGCTTACATGAAAAATAGGCAGGTGCCCCCAAAACTATCATCCACCAAAAGAACCGTCAACGTCATAAGTTGGGGAGAAGATATCAACGGTGTGACATACACAACAACAACAACAACCCAGTATAATCTCACTTAGTGGGGTGTGGGGAGGGTAGTATGTACGCAGACCTTACCCTATCCTGGGGTAGAGAGGTTATTCCCAAATAGACCCCGGCATCCTTCCCTCCAAGAACTTCCCACCTTGCTCTTGGGGAGACTCGAACTCAAACCTCTTGGTTGGAAGTGAGGGTTTCTTACCATCATAGCAGCAACTTCCAATAAAGTTTATAAAGTCACTATTACCCACATGAAGCAGGTACGACAAGTCTTGGAGGAAGAAAGTATCACCTTCGATGATGCAGATGTAGATGGCATATTATCTCTACATAATGACGCACTGATAATATCATTAATTGTATATGATACTAATGTAAAACATGTTTTGATTGATCCAGTAAGTTCAGTAAATATTATCCTACTGAGGGTATTACGGGAAATGCAAGCTGAAGATAAAATGATACCAAAGGCGCATACCCTGTCTGGATTTGATAATTCCGGTGTAGTAACAAAAGGAGAGGTAATACTAACAACTTTTGCAGAGGGTGTTATTAAAGAAACTTAATTTCAAATAGTAGATATCGAAATGGCTTATAACATGATCCTGGGGAGACCGTTGATCCATGAAATGGATGCGATCCCATCAACTCTACATCAAGTTATTAAATTCTCATCATTTTGGGGAATTTGTCAAATTTGTGTAGATCAGCATGCATCTAGGAGTATTAATTATGTGACAGATACGAGCTTGATAGATGAAGAGAAATAGCAATCACAGAAAGCAGTTGAGGATATCACAGTTCAAACCTCAACTGAACAGGGATGGACAGATATGGACTCAAGGCTAATTCAAGAACCAATAGAAAATGAAAACATCAAAACAATAATTGAAGAATTGGAAGCTGTGATGTTATTTGAAAAATAGCCCGAGCGGAAGGTTTATGTGGGAGAAAATCTGAACCCAGATATGAAAGCTATGATAATTGAATTTTAAAAGCTAATGTGGACTATTTTGCTTGGTCCCATGCTGGATATATATATATATATATATATATATATATATATATATATATATATATATATATATATATATATATATATATACACACACAAAAAAAAATGACTTCTTATATTTTTCCAATGTTACGTAGTTATTTTAAATCATCTTCATGCACAAAAATTATTTATATCATTTCATTAGCTATTTTTACAAATTAATTAGGTATTTAACAAATAGTCTCCTTTAGTTTCATTATAACCCAACTATATCAACCCAAACCCCTTAATATACTGACCCAGTTCACCCCCTAAGCCCAATCTGCACCTACCTAACCCAACACCCTGTCAGATCTTGGCTATTGATATTTTAGATCAACGGTCCACAATCTTTCTTACTTAAATTAATCCCAAATGACCCCCTAATACATTTCATTCTTACCAAACAACTGCCCTAGAATCCTTAATCCTATCAATCTCTCTGAGACCTAATCCTAACCCTAGCCGCCGCCACCCAACACCAGCCATAATCCCTTTGATTCCTATTTGATCCATGGATTTCCATGGGTGTTTGAGACACCTACTGATCTTCTACATCTCCTGGTTGCTCGATATTATGATTCCCTAGAAAGATCTCGTACAGATCTAACTAGATCTTGTTCAATACTCTCTGAGAGTCCCTCTGTGGGTTTGAGCATTGTTATCTCGATACTTTCAGGGTCAAAATCTCTTGTTTGAGACTGTATTCCCTTTACCCTTTCATTCTTTCTTCAAAAACCTAATTTTTAAACATGTATCCTTCTAAATCTTTGTAGGTCTAGAGAGATTCCGAGTTTGTCACCAAGTTTTCTTTAATGTTCTTCTAATTCCCTACTAATTAATTGTTTTAGCACTATATTTCTTTATTTTCAAGTTTCTATGATACTTCTTTACGTTTATCTTATTCCTTGAATATAACCGATTTTTAGAACTATGAAACTTTATATTGGCCCAAGAACAGGTGAAGTTTTGAAGATTGACAAAAGAACTCAAACTTGAACCAGGTCCATCTAGTGAAGCACAATCATGCTCAGTCTATACATGTGAGATGAACGTGAAGGAGATAAATCTAAATTATCAAGAACCAATATCTCCTGATCTAATCGAAAATGTTGCATATTGGATAAGGAGAGAAAGACTCCTTACATGAACACAATTTATGAAGAAGATAGTGTTAGAGTTTAGGATCACCATGAACTCTTCTACGATAGAAAATCAGCAATTGAATCCCAGTCAAACTCTGATTAATAACCTATTAAATGTCAGTGTTGTTCTCTTTTAAATGTAATGCACACAAGCATATGTTAAACTTAAATTGAGAGCAAAAGAGCAAGGAAATTTTGCAAGCAATTTATATGTGATTCGAATGTGCAATCCTCAAGCTACTTGAATGATGCAGAAGAACCAGTTCAAGTGTCTTTCTTTTATTCTAGTTCAATTATAGTAGGTGATTTTACATTGTACCTTACAGCTTTCATAGAAGCAATTGTATTAGGTACTTAGAGTGTTCAAGTTAGAGTTAACATGAAGTTGTCGCAACAGTTGAGGCTATATGCTACAACGGGATTAGAGTTAATCCTTAGGTTTATAAAGATTTTTGTAAATGCTATTTTGGCTCAGTGATATTAGTGGAAGTTTGGGAAAATGCTACTGAGTAGTAGATCGTGGTTTTTCACCTTTTAAGCCATGTATTTTCCACATAAAAATCTATGTGTTCTTTATTTTTTGTATTTATTATTCCGCAAACAAAAATTGATGGAACATCTTGAAGAACTAGATCCTTCTATAGTTCAGATAAGCAAAACTTGGGTACCACACAAATCACCCCCTCCCCCTTTTGTGTGGTATTGACGTTTAGAACATTACTTTAAGTTTTTTATTTCTCTGATTTTGTTGCTAAAATCTCTGTATGTTTGAGGTGCTTTCTGTTTCCATGGCTATTTCTTTAATGCTCCACTTATCTTCCTGCAACTAATGAACCTTAAGTATCTTTTTAAAAACCAAGTTTTGTCATGACCCCAAATGCCCTGGTCATGATGGCACCTATCAGAGTACAAGGCAAGCCAACCCAACAAGTAAACCTACTGAATTCTTTTTATAAAACCATTTTCTAAAACTGATTAAGTTTCAAATTCTCATATGAATGTATAAATCAACTGAAATGTGCGTAAAACAAAAGAAAATAAACCAACACAGTCCAACAATCCGGTGTCACAAGTCAAGAGCCTCTAAATACAACCTAGTCTGTCTGACTAATACATAATAAGCCTAAAATTGTAGAAAACTAAGATAGGAAGGAGGAAAGCAGGGTGCGAACACCGTGCAGCTACCTTGCAGTTTCCGGTAAGCTCTGAAAATGTTGGGACCCTCACTCTATCACTCTGGCACTTGGATCTGCACAAAAGGTGTATGGAGTAACGTGAGTATGCTAAATCAGTAAGTAACTAAATTAATTAAGGTCTGAGTGTAGTGACAAGCAGTTAAAAATCATATATAAGGGTATTCAAAAGAATATCAAGTCAAATTCAACAGCTTAAAAGCTCGTTACTTCGTAAAAACTTTAGTTTCAATTGAAATATTTGAAATCATTTACTTAGTAATTTTCAACAGAGGCTCATTATAAAAAAAGAGCAAAATCAGCGACAATGTCATAAATGGGCACCTTGGGCAAGGTATCACTCATAAATATAGCCTCTCGGGCTAGCCTCTTAGTCACTCGTGACTCAGCTCTCAATACATAGTACTCACACTTACTATTTTGGCTTAATAATATCTCATAATCATAATAACCGCTATGGCGTGCAACCCGATCCATAGATTATAGTCGACTACGCTTACTGAGGGTGTACAGACTCCAGAGGGGCTCCTAAAGCCCAAGCGTCATATCGCTGTGGTGCGCATCCATGTGCACTATATATATCATTGCGGCATGCAGCCCGATCCATATAAGTATCACTGCAGCGTGCAACCCAAACCATAATATATAATATTGCTACGGTGTGCACCTCGGTCCATTACATATATATATATATATATATATATATATATAATCCTCACCATTAGGTCCACAACCGCTCTCAGTCATTAACCTTACAGCCACTCGGGCATATCAATGAAAATCAGGAATCTCAGTCCAAACAATTTTCATATATTAAGAAGTTGTGTGATATAACCGTATTTAAACAGTAAACAGGTAAAACACGATTGAGGATATGTTTTCAAAACAAATAGAGTAAGGAAAAACGCCCATAATGGTCTCTACAGATCGGCACAAGGCCCAAAACATGGCATACAATCCAAAATATAGTATCAATCTCTAAAATACGAAATATCGTAAGATTTCAAATAAAGTACGCCGCTTAATAGTCACTATTGGACGGATGAAGTCGCAATCCCTACCGTTGTATGCTCACACACTCGTCATCTAGCATGTGTGTCAATTTAGTTATCAAAGAATATGAAATACCGAGATTTCATACCCTCAGGTCATGCTTTACAATGGTTACTTACCTCAAATCGGATGAAATACTACTCCACGACGCCCTTGCCTCTCGCCTCGGCCTCAACTCGCTTCGAATCTATCCAAAACCAGAATCATGACATCAAAATATTCTAAGGGAACGAAGCCCATGCGAAAATAATTAAATTACAACACAAATTCCGAAATTGACCAAACCCGACCCCCGGGCCTACGTCTTAAAATCCGATAAAATTTACATCATACACTACTTATCTCCCACAAGTGCATACATACCAAGAATACAAAAATCCGAACACAAATGTCCCCTCAAATCCCTAGATTAAGATCTCAAGTTTTCAAGCCCTAACTCCCCAATTTTAGGCTTTAAATCCCCCCCCCCCCCCCCCAAAATTCATGTTTATTTAGGTAGAAATCACAATAGGATCAAGTATTAAATCCATAATTCTTACCTCTAAGAATTTCTCTTTGATTCCCTCTAGAATCTCCCTCAAGAAGCTCCAAAACCAAGTCAAAAATTGTGTACTTAGGCCAAAAATCGCGAAAATGGCCTTTTTAAACACTCTACACAGTTATTAAATTTACTTAATTCTGATCGTAGGAATTCCACCACGATCGCATAGCACAAACCCGCTGTCCCAATTTTTTACCCTACACGATTGCGAATATACCCACACGTTCGCGCTTCATTAGCTGCACAACTCACGCGATCACGACTCCAGATACGCGAACGTGAAGAATGACCTTGAGTGCCCTCTACCAAAGCTCTATGTGATTGCAAGCCTCCTCATATGATCGCAAAGAAGGTAACACCTACAATAGAACTGAAGCAAAATATGCAACTTTTTAACATGCAATTTGATCCGTTTAACCACCTGAAACTCACGCGAGACCTTCGGGACCTCAACCAACCATGAAAACATATCACATAACCTCTTTCAAAATTGTTCGAACCTTCGGAACACTCAAAACAACATCAAAACACCAAAATCACATCAGATTCAAGCGTATGAATTCCAAGAACTTCCAAATTGCGCTTTTGATCAAAAATTTTATCAAATCTCGCCCGAATGACCTAAAAATTTGCACATACGTTATAAATAACATAATGGACCTATTCCAACTTCTGGAATTCTATTTTGACCTCTATATCAAAATCTTTCGCCAATTCAAGCCTAAATCTATGCCGGACCTCAAAACCACATTCCGATCATGCTCTAAAGTCCCACTCACCTCCCGAAGCTATCTGAACCGTCCGAATTCATATCCAAGCCCTTGTTCACATAAGTAAACATCTAGTTGACTTTTCCAATTTATGCCTTAAAAGAGACAAAGTGTGTCAAACCTTACTAAAACCTCTTCGAACCCGAACCAACCAACCTGATTACACATAATAAAGTTGAACAAGGAAATAGGAAGCAGAAATGGGTGAAATGGAGCAGTAACTCATGAAACAATCGACCAGGTCGTTATATCCTCCCCCTCTTGAACAAATGTTTATCCTCGAAGGAGTAAAGAAACATACTTATAACCTCAAATAGGTAAGGATATCTGCTCCGCATCATCCGCTCGGTCTCCCAGGTAGCCTCCAAGAGAGCCAGTGGCTCCACATCATAAGTCAAATCATCATCCAATTGAACCGTGCTGAAATCCAAAAATGAGACAGATCTTCAATATGCTTCTATAGCATAGAAACATGAAATATCGGATGCACACTAAATATCTTGGGTGGAAAAGCAAGCTCATAAGCCACCTCCCCAATCCTCCGAAGTACCTCAAAAGGGCCAATGAACCGAGGACTCAATTTACCCTTTTCCCAAATCTCATAACACCCTTCATGGGTGAATCCTTCAATAGAACCTTCTCACCGACCATGTAGGACACACCCGAACCTTCCTGTCAGCATAACTCTTTGTTCTCGATTGTGATGTACGAAGACTCTCTTGAATCACCTTCACCTTGTCTAAAGCGTCTTGAACCAAGTCTATATCCAATATCCTAGCCTTACCAGGCTCAAACCAATCGACCAGAGATCTACACCGTCTATCATATAAAGCTTCATATGTAGCCATCTAAATACTCGACTAATAGCTGTTGTTATAAGCAAACTTTGTGAGCGGTAGAAAATGATCCCATGACCTCCAAAATCAATGAAATAAGCATGCAACATGACCTCTAATACTAAATAATGTGCTCGAGCTGCCCGTCCGTCTAAGGGTGAAATATTGTGGTCAACTCAGCCTGAGTACCCAACTCTCACTGTACAAACCTCCAAAACTATGAATTAAACTGAGTACCTTTATCTGAAATGATGGAGACTGGGACACCATGCAACCGAACAATCTATCAGATATAGATCTCTGCCATTCGCTTTGAAGAATAGGTAGTACACACAGGAATGAAGTGTGCGAACTTGGTTAGCCGATCCACAATCACCCAAATAGCATCAAAATTCTTCAAAGTCCATAGGAGCCCAACTACAAAGCCATGGCTATCCGCTCCCACTTCCACTCTGGAATATCCATTTGCTGAAGCAAGATACCCGGTCTCTGATGCTCATATTTCACCTGCTAATAACTAAGACACCGAGCTACAACTACCAAAATGTCTTTCTTCATTCTCCTCCACCAATAATGTTATCTCAGATCCTGATACATCTTTGCAGAATACGGATGAATGGAATACCACAAACTATGGGCCTCCTCCCGAATCAACTCCCCAAGCCCATCCATATTGGGCACACATATCCGGCCCTGCATCCTCACCAATAGTCATATCTCTAGCATCATTATGCTGAACATGTCCTTTTGGACAAGCAAGTGAGGATCATCATAGTGGTGCTCTCTGATGCGTTCAAATGAGGAAGATCGAGAAATTACACAAGCCAATACCCTATTAGGCTCCGAAATATCTAACCTCCCAAACCAATTGGCCAGGCCTGGACATCAACTGCAAGCGGTCTCTCCACATCAAGAATATATGCTAAACTCCCTATGCTCACCGCCTTGCTACTCAAAGCATCAGCCACTACATTGGCCTTCCCTGGATGGTACAAGATAGTAATATTATAGTCCTTTAGCAGCTCCTACCATCTCCGCTACCTCCATTTGAGATCCTTCTACTTGAACAAGTGGTTGAAGCTTTGATGATCATTAAAAACATCACAAGACACACCATATAAGTAATGTCTCCAAATCATGAATAAGGTAGTGTCACACCTCCTTTTTTTTTGTAGTGTACACCCACGCAAAGGAAGCATAAATGAGTTTTTCCAATTAAAGGACAATCAGAACGGGATTTGGTTATTAAATATTCAGAGTCGCCACTTAGGAGATTAATGGTGTCCCAAATTATCGATTTGAATCCTGAACCGAGGAAGATTATGAATCTGTTACAGTCTGCGAACCAAAAATTCAAGTAAGAAATTGTGTTAACCCGCGAGAAGGTGTTAGGCATTCCCGGGTTCCGTGGTTCTAGCATGGTCGCTTAACTGTTGTATTTGATTTTATCTGATTTTAATACATTCTACATTATGTGACCTTTTATATATATACCGCTTTTACAATTACTTATTTTAAAAGACTTGCGACATCGTGAAAATGTATTTCTAATCACGTCACCACCAGTGTACATGTGATCGACGACACGTTTTGACTTCGTTGAGATTTGGATTTGGGTCGCATCAATTTACACCCGAGTTTAAGAAAGTAATTTAATTAAATCGCGCTTAAAGGTTATAGCGTAATAATGTTTGGGAAAGGCCATTGAAATTCTAAAAACGACCCCTCCAAATTCAAATCATTTTTTAATAATCAATTATTGGGGGCACCGCAATGGTTTTTTCTTTGGCGAGGCTCATCTCAACATTTATTAAAAGGGCCAATCTAAAAGCAACTACATTTCTATCTTTGGTTCTTGTCTCTAGTGCATTAGGGAAAATTAATTACATGAAAAGCTGAAATAATCATTGAAACTGGTGCACCGAAGTTCAGTAACCCAAAACTCAACGATAATTCACTGATGGGCCCCAGAAGTGGCCCGATTATACCAAAAGGAAGAGAGAAATGAAAGTGGAATATTAAATCCCCAATATGCAAACAATTGGGATTGGGCTTGGGCCCAAAAATGAAATACCAGCTTCCATGGAGCTAACCTGGGTTTGATTCCCAACACGACGAAGCTGGATGCCTCTCAAAACTTCATTCAAAGTTAACGAGTCAGATGTCAAACAATTATAATTCTAGATTTCATGGGCCTTTCAACTTCATTACTTCAAGTTGTTGTAGATTTCCTTAATTAATTGCTTCGTGTGAATACTAGTTACATCATAAAATACATATCAAGTCTAATTACGAAGCTATTTCAATTGTCGATTAAGGACCTTTGAAAGCTAAAAATTAAAACTAACCATTCATATTTAACATCTTAAACAAGTCATGGAGAAAATGACTCACCTCCAAAACAACTAACACACCTGTATTAACGTCAACTATGCAGAATTATAAAACTATACTAGTAATACTAGGCTAGCTAGTCAAATAAATGGAGATGTGCTCATGAGAAACAGTTTTCCAATTTGAAAACAGTCCAGAATGGTCCAACTTTAATTATAACACTTAACTACCAAACATGAGTTAATGCAACGAATCAATGTTACAGTCCAGGATCTTTACGCATACTGATCAAATTTAAACTGAGTTAAACATTTACACCTAATAACTACCAGGACAGAGCAGTTCAAGCAGCCTAAATAGATGAATAATTTCATTCCATTTCAAGCTCAAGGTCACGGTATATTGGATTCAATGTGTACCTGGAAATTAGAGAAATATAGAAGAGGAAATGATCAGCAGCAATAACAACTCTCAACAACAGCCCAGGAATTAATCCAGAAATTCAGAAATATTTTAATACCAAACAGGATCAACAAACCAACCAAATAACACCCAAATAAACAGCAATAAACCAAGAGACCAGCCCAACCAGTGGATAACACCCCAGCTGGTTCAATTAAACCAATACCAATGACTTCAAGTACTTCAGATTGCAAATATTGAGTGGAAACAAAGAACTCGAGCCATTTAGATTTAGATATGAGATAGAAAATTGAACTTAATCTGGAATCCGAAAAAAACTGAAGAAAGTCAATGAAATAGTTTTTTTCAATTTTCTATTGTATTTTCCACCCCATTTTTTTGATATTTTAATTTGGAAGCTGTTTCAGATGTTCAAAATTGAACTGAAAGAATTTTTTGGGAGCTGAAACTGGCTGAAGTAAGTACTACCAAAAATCTGAAAGCTACAATTTCACCCCAATCTAGAATCACCTAGGATGCTCTTTTAGCCCCAAAATACCCATGCTACCCTTTAACCTATATTGCAATTACCAATTCTCAAAATACTACCCTTTTCCATACCCAAATTACCCTTTAAACATTCTGAAAATTACAGACCTGAATTAACTGCACCCAATCCCTCACCCCAGTTATGATTTAACTGAAGTTAACAAAAATCAAATATACCCAATCAATCTAACCTAGCAATGAACTAATTAACACTAACAATGACTGAAAATAAACTGATACTTAACTGAAACTAATCCAAAACGAGTTTATCTAACAAAATCAACTGAAATTTTATTAACACTAACGATTAACTATTCAAAACTAAAATCAAGCAAACTAACATCTAACGGAATATATTAAAAGAAATATGACCTTTTATACTAGGGAACTGAAACATCTACCAAATATATGCCACTCAATTAATTACCGAAATCCGGTCAAGTCCCCAAATCAGTATCGTATGAACAAAACAAGGGAATATCCAATTAAACTAGCGGCTAATTAACCAATTGATACTGAGCATTCAAACTTAGCAAAATAATCAAAATAAGGTCAGAATTTGGCCAAAGAAGTGCGGATTAACCCATAATTAACCAAAACATTTATGACCATTATGGCGTATAAGTTATGAATTAAGAATGATGCCTGAACGAACAGACCTAACACTAAATCAAAAAAGAAAACTAAAGAAAATGTAGAGAAGAAAACACATACTGAATTTTGGCCTTCATGTACATCTTTGAAACTAAGTTAAAGTTAGTATGATACGTCCATTTTACTCAAAATAAACCTATAATACTAGCCTGAGTTAGCTCAAGCTTAACAAATCACGGAGTGGCTGAGCACAATGAACCCTAGATGTGAAATAGGGGGTGGCTTGGTAAGATTCGAGGGTTTCTCGGTGGGGATTAGTGATGAGGGTGGGATGGGGAGTATATGGTATGCATTTGGATTCATTTGGGCCAACTTGTGATTTGGCCGGAAGATCAAAATTGAAGATTCGAAGACGTGGACTATGATTCGAAGGTTTTCAAGCATGGATTCATGACGAGGGAGATGAGGGGAAGCAATGATGTCATTTTTGGAGTTATTGGCATCGGCACCACCACCGGCGGCCTAGGGATTTAGTTGTGGCGCAACTAGGGTTTGTGAGGTTCTCTAAGAGATGGGGGGGCCGAAGGAGATGAGACAGGGGTGGGAGGGATCGTTCAGACAGTTAAATAATAAGGGAAGGGAGCTTCCCAGCCGTTGATCATCTAAACCTAGACGGTCTAGATTAAACGACACAGAACGACGTCGTTTTGAGGGTAGGGTCTTGGACCGGGTTAGGGAACGTCTGGGCCAGGTTCTGGAAAGGTATGTTGAATTTCGATTGGGCTAAGCCAATTTGGCCTAAATGAGGGGTCTCTTGTGAGACAACCCTTTTCCCTTTGTTTTTCTTTTATTTCTTTTTTGGTTTGTTTTTGTATTTTTTATTTTTGTATTTTTTTTCTGATTTTATAGAAATATACAAAAATTAAAATAAAATCCTAATATATTTCAAAATAAAACTAATTATCTCCTAAAATTATTTGAAACCTATTTCACGACAAATTCATAATTAAAACAATTAAAATGCAAAAGTGAACTATTTTTGTGATTTTTCATATTTTATTATAAAACAAACTAGCCCCCTAATTAATACTAAATATGAAATTTAATCCTAAATGCAAATGCATATTTTGGTATTTTCATATGAATTAACATGCACAAAAACAATTAACAAAAAATGACACCAAAACGCACAAAAATTGTAAGAATAAATAAATACAAAAAGAAGAAAAAATTATTTTGTTTGAATTTTTTGGAATTATTCATATATAGGGCAAAATTCACGTGGTCACAGCTGCCCCTCTTTGCTTGGAAACATGAAATGTGTTCAGGCAAAGATAAGTGAACAAATACGAGCGACTTTTGCCCGTTTGAAAACTCAGTTGTGAAGAATTTTGAAAAGTTTTGACCGCACCCTGCTTCATAGGTTGCCTACATATCTTGGGCTAAGCTGGAATAAGGTCAGTGTAGTTCGGGAGTGTCTGGTAGCTGGGACTACCCGGAGCTGTGATTTCACTACGATTGTTGCTGGTGCTACTGCTCACTGACCTTCCTTATTACACCGTGCCAAAAGTAAAAGAAGCTATCCTAAGCTATGAAACACGAATTACAAAAATCCTATCTGAATTCTTCAAACTTGCTCTTGTACTTCCTTGTTGTTTTGTTGTCTTGTACTTTCTCTTGTTGCCTTGTTGCCTTGTGTTTTCTTTGGAGAAACTCATTGTTGTTACTTCAAATTGTGCACCGAGATGTTGTTCTTTCCCTCCAAATTGTTGAACTTGAATAAAATTGAACTTGAATGTATTCCTCTATTCTTCAGGCGGGCTCCTAAATTCATAAAAATAGACAAAACAAAGAAAACTTTCTGCCCCAGTTTGGAAAATCGGGGTTTGTTATCGGATACTAATACGAATTTGAAAACTAAAATTGAAATGTAATACCTCTGTTCTTTAGGAGGGCTTCCTGACTTCAAAACTTGAATGTATTCATGTCTTCTCCAAGCGGGCTCCTGACTTCAAAAGTTCTAAATGTATGTCTCTGTTTTCCAGGAGGACTCCTGACTTCTGCTGCAACTTGAAATTCGACACCTCCATTCTCCAGGTGGGCTCCTGTTTGCTAAAATTTGAATTGTATGTCTCTGTTCTCCAGGCAGACTCCTGAATTCAAGATAAACAAAAAAATTGATCGAAAACTAAAATTGGAATTATATCACCTCTGTTGTTCAGGCGGGCTGCTGACTAGTGAACTTGAGTTGTATGTCTCCCTTATTCAGGCGGACTCCTGAATGCTGAACTTGAAATGGAAAGTATTCCTCTGTTATCCAGGTGGGCTCTTGACTACTGATTTTTGAATTGTGTGTCTCTGTTCTCCAGGTGGACTCCTGACTACTGAAATTCAAAATGTACGTCTCTGTTCTTCAGGCGGACTCCTGACTTCAAAATAAACAAAGAAATTAGTTGAAAACTAAAATTTGAATTGTATCACCTCTATTCTTCAGGTGGGCTCCTGACTGTTAAAATTCGAAATGCATGTCTCTGTTATCCAGGCGGACTCCTGACTTCAGCTGCAACTTGAAATTTAACACCTCCATTCTCCAGGCGGGCTCCTTATTGCTAAACTTGGACTTCTAGACCTCTGTTCTCCAGGCGAGTACCTGACTACCAAAATAAACAAAGGAATTGATTTAATACTAACAACTTGAATTGTATCCCCTCTATTCTTCAGGCGGGCTCCTGATTGCTGATTTTTGAATTGTTTGTCTCTGTTCTCCAGGTGGACTCCTGACTCCCAAAATTCCAATGTATGTCTCTATTTTCCAGGCGGACTCCTGAATATTGAAATTTGAATGTAGACCTATGTTCTCCAGGCGGGCTCCTGATTTTACAAAATAGACAAGACAACGAAAATTTTCTGCCCTGGTTTTAGAAGACTAAGGCTTGTTACCACATACTAAAACTGAAAACTTGAATTGTGATGAAACTAAGACTTGAATTGAGACTAAAACTCTAATTGCAATGAAACTGAAGCGTAAAACTTAACAATTAGATACTGAAATGTACTCCTCTCTTTTTTTTAGGCGGGCTCCTAACTTCAACATCTCTGCAGCCGCTCCTTATTTCCTAGCATTTTACCCATGCCACACTTGCGATTGAACTTGATTATTGCATGCTTTTCTTTCACGTAGAATTCTTCCTGCCCAAAAATTTTTTTGTCCCTGTTTCAATCACCAAAAATTTTGTTAGTATAGAAATGGTGGTTAGTTGATAGAATTCTTCGCTACATCATTCTTCCATTGCCTTGTTTTGTGTTGCCTGACTTCTTCTGAACTACATGACTTTCTGACAGACATTCACATTCCCCAATTCTGATAACCTGTATACTTTTGTACTCCCACTGTTGTTCCATCTTCCCAAATTTCTTTTGCATGTATCTCCTCATTTTCCCTATATTTCCCAAATATTCTATCGAAAAAACTTCCGGCAATTTCCCTATATCACTTTACATCCCGTTGTTGCTAACATGCTCTGGCCACCTTATGCTTTTCCATTTTTGGAAGCTGGTAGTGGGCTTTGAAATCCTTTTCCCCTTTTTATTGAACAAAACAGACATAGAAAATATTAGACAAACAAAATCCCCGAAAGAGAATGAAATGCAATAAATTTATGAGTTAAGGCTAAGAAGAATCCAAAACCAGATGACTGTTGAAGAAGAAACAGAAAAGAAACTTATCTCTCTGAAGCAGCTGACACCGATAGCCATGATATGCATTTTGGACTAACCGGCCCGACCAATCCAGCTACCCAGCTCTTCCATTGTTATACTTAATTTCCCAGAACTTCCATCACTTGATTACTTTACCCGAGCCTTAACCTTATTTAACCTGCCATGCCACGACACAGTTTTCACCAACAGACTATCTGAACTTGCCATTTCGTAAACTCACTTTCGCCCTAAGGTGCCCGTGAGGGTTTTCACAACTAAGACTCTCTCATTTTATTTTCTCTCAGCTCCCATCGCATCACGGTGCCCATGCGGGTTTTCACCAATAAGACTCTCTCATTTTTATTTTTCATGTTTTTTGTTTGCACCAGAGTGTTGCCCCCGTGGCGAATTACCTTTTCCTGCTTGACATGGAATTTCTAAAAAATTGATCAGAAGGTCTTTCTTTGGACTGTAATATAGATTTTTGGATGGGTTAGAAAGAACGGTATAAAAGGCTCAAAACAATTTCAAACTAGGTTGACACTACAACTTTCGGAATCCGATTTCTTTTGATAATCACTATTTCTGCCCCTGTTTCTTGCATGGGGACTTTGGTATGACTGAACGTCAGAGTAAGGCTGCCTACGTACCCTTTCAGGATCAAGTCAAACGTAGTTCATTGTATCATAATTACTTTTGTTGCGAATTTCTTCTCTTTTTCTTCTGTTTTTGTTTCTTTTTCCTTCTTCGTTTTTCTTTCTTTTTCTTTATTTAAATTTTTTCTTTTCATTTTCTTTTCTTTTAATCTTTCATTTTCCTTTCTTTTCTTTTCTTTTTATTTCATTCATTCTTTTTCATTTTTCTTTTCTTTACTTTATGCTCGGCACTTGTGTTGCTTAATTGTGCCGTTGATTCCGAAAGAGGGGTATGGATGAAAATAATTAAAGCTCAAAGGGGTAACAAAGGATAAAAGTGTTTGGATAGCCGAACAAAATGCCTTCTTCATTTCAATCTTTGAAATATGCCAAATACAAGCAGGTACATTCAGAATAAACGAATCATACATAATATCTATTGACAACATCGGAATTGATGGCTATTTCTACACATTTTTATTCTACAGATGTCAAATACAATACACCATTAGACAACACCCTGGTTACTACAAGTGGCCCCTGCCAATTCGGGGCGAACTTTCCTTTTGTTTCGGCCCAATGGGGGAAAATGCGCATCAGTACCAACTGTCCGACCTCGAATTTCCTCGGGCGCACTTTCTTGTTATATTCTCTTACCATCCTTCGTTGGTATAGTTGACCATGGCACACTGATGCCAATCTTTTCTCATCGATCAAACCCAATTGTTCCAGACGGTCCTTTACCCATTCATCGTCGTCGATCTCATCCTCCGCAATGATTCGAAGCGACGAAATCTCCACTTCTGCGGGAATTACTGCCTCGGTACCATAAACCAATGAATAAAGTGTTCCCCTGCCGAAGTACGAACGGTGGTGCGGTATCCCAACAATGCAAAAGGCAACTTCTCATGCCACTGTCTAGACCCTTCAACCATTTTCCGCAGTATTTTCTTTATTTTCTTGTTAGCCGCTTCAACCGCTCCATTTGCTTTAGGGAGGTATGGAGTACAATGAAGATGAGTAATATTGAGCTGCTCACATGTTTCCTTCATCAAATGACTGTTAAGATTAGCCGCATTGTCCGTGATAATCACCTTTGGTATGCCAAACCGACAAATAATGTTTGCATGCACAAAATCCACCACATCTTTCTTAGTCACAGACTTGAACGTCTTCGCTTCCACCCACTTGGTAAAATAATCTATTGCTACCAGGATAAACCTCTGCCCATTTGACGCCGCTGGATCAATTGGCCCAATAACGTCCATGCCCCAAGCAACAAAAGGCCACGGCACTGACACCGTATGCAATTCTGACGGTGGAGGGTAAATCAAATCTCCATGCACTTGGCACTGATGACATTTGCGTACAAAGATGATACAATCCCGTTCCATTGTGAGAAAATAATATCTTGCCCATAAAATCTTTTTTTCCAAAACATATCTGCTCATGTGCGGACCACAGACTCCAGAATGTACCTCAGTCATGATAGTGGTGGCTTTCCTTGCATCCATGCACCTTAAATGTACGAGGTCTGGTGTTCTTTTGTACATCACACCTTCACTCATGAAAAATCCGCTTGCCAATCGACGAATAGCCCTTTTGTGATCATCGATGGCCTGTGCCGGGTATACTCCCATGCTGATATACTCTACGATGTCATGGAACCACGACTCACCGTCAAGTTCCTCTTCTATCACATTACAATAAGCATTTTGATCGTAGACCTAAATCTGCAATAGATCTACATAAGCCTTATCTGGATGATGCAACATTGATGCCAAAGTTGCCAAAGCGTCGGCGACCTCAGTATGAATCCTTTGGATATGTTTGAACTCTATTGGCTGAAACCATTGACGAAGCTCATGCAAGCACTTTCTGTATGGTATCAGTTTCAAATTTCATGTTTCCCAATCTCCTTGAATTTGGTGTACCAGTAGGTCCGAGTCACCCATGACCAAGACTTCCCGGACACCCATATCCACTGCTAATCTCAACCCTATAATGCATGCTTCATATTACGCCATGTTGTTTGTACAATAGAAACGAAGCTGAGTCATAACAGGATAGTGTTGACCTGTTTTAGAAATAAGTACGGCTCCTATTCCCACGCCTTTCATATTTGCCGCTCCATCAAAGAACAATTTCCATCCTGGTTTCTCTGCTTGTTCCAACTCATCAATATGCATCACCTCTTCATTAGGGAAATAAGTCTTCAAAGGCTCATAATCATCATCAACTGGATTCTCAGCTAAATGATCGGCTAAGGCTTGTGCTTTCATTGCAGTCCGGGTCACGTAGATGATATCAAAATCTGTGAGCAGAATCTGCCACTTTGCAAGCCTTCCCGTGGGCATAGGCTTCTGGAAAATATACATCAATGGATCCAACCGATATATGAGGTAGGTAACACGACAAATAATGCTTTAACTTTTGTGCCACCCAAGTTAGGGCGCAACATGTCAATTCCAGATGAGTATACTTAACCTAGTAAGATGTAAACTTCGTGCTAAGATAGTAAATTGCCTGCTCTTTTCTACCTGTGACATCATGTTGCCCCAATACGCAGCCAAATGAATTATCCAAGACCATTAGATACAGAAACAAAGGCCGCCATGGCTCTGGTGGGACCAACACGGGCGGATTTGACAAATATTCCTTTATCTTAACAAAAGCTTTTTGACATTCATCCGTCCATTTAACCGCAACATCTTTCTACAACAATTTGAAAATGGGTTCACAGGTAGTTATAAGCTGAGCAATGAACCTGCTAATGTAGTTCAATCTCCCTAACAAACTCATCACATCAGCTTTGTTTCTTGGAGGCGGAAATTCCTGAATGGCCTTCATCTTCGATGGATCCAATTCAATACCTCGGCGAGTGACTATAAACCCCAGCAACATTCCAGATGGAACACCAAAAGCACGTTTCACAGGATTGAGCTTGAGATTGTACCTGCGTAGCCTTTGAAAGAATTTCTTGAAATCCATGACATGGTTGGCCTGCTGCCTTGATTTCACAATCACATCATCTACATACACCTCAATCTCTTTATGTATCATATCATGGAAGATCGTTGTCATAGCCCTCATGTAAGGTACCCCAGCATTCTTCAAACCAAATGGCATGACCTGATAGCAGTATGTTCCCCACGGCATGATGAATGTCGTCTTTTATGCATCCTCCTCGTCCATTAAGATCTGATGGAAACCCACATATCAATCGACAAAAGAACCAATCTCATGTTTGGCACAATTTTCAATCAATATGTGGATGTTAAACAATGGAAAGTTTTCTTTTGGACTTGCCTTGTTGAGGTCTCGATAATCAATGCACACCCTCGTTTTTCCATCTTTCTTTGGTATAGGCACAACATTATCTAACCAGGTGGGATACCGTGTGACCCGAATGACCTTTTCATCGAACTGTTTAGTGATTTCTTCTTTGATCTTCTCACTTATATCGGTTTTGAACTTTCTCAATTTCTGCTTAAAAGGCGGGAGTGATGGATCGGTAGGCAATTTGTGGGCTACCAGACCGGTACTCTAACCCGGCATATCATCATAGGACCAAGCAAAAACGTATTTATATTGCAATAACGGTGCGATTATTTCTTCCTTGAGCTGCGGCTCCAGATGAACACTTATTTTAGTTTCCCGGACATTATCTTGATCCTGTAGGTTAACTGCTTCTGCATCATTTAAGTTTGGTTTGGATTCTTGCTCAAAGTGTTGTAATTCTTTACTAATTTCCTCATATGCTTAATCATCATATTCCTTTTCATCATCACATTCAATTTATTGTATTATTATTTCCGAGTTAGGTTGGCTTATAAGACCGGGCCGAGAAGTCCTCATGCATGTCTTGTCAATGATATTAGTATAAAAAGAACTGTACAGAAAAGAAAGAAAAAATGGAGACGAAATTAGGAAAAAGAAGGAAATTACCTTTCATTAAAGCGTAAAGATAACCGGGCTTAGCTCATCCAAACAGACGGAACATAGTCACAAGGATTACAAACCCTTGAATAATCCAAGTGAATGTCTGCATTACTGGAACCTTCACCAGCCTGAAACATGTTTACTTCTGCAAATACCCTATCAAATGCTTCATCCAAATTACCCTCTGCTCCCATCAATGAAGCCATTGCTTGTGTTGCTAACTGCTTTTTGACCCTCGCCCTGACAAAGGACTTGGACAGACGCGGAATTGGTTTAGGCAGAACCCAAGTTTTCCTTTTCAACTTGCGGGCCCTTCTGATATCTGCTGTTGTCGGCTTAATCTCCAACCCGAAGGTATCTAAATTCTTGGGCAAAGATACGAGTTGAACAATGCCTTGAAGCTTGGCACCTAGACCTTTTCCCAGGACAAACCCTTTACCAATCATTTCTGAAACCACCATAACAGTTGCGCCTGCTACTTGGGGACGTGGGACTTTTCCCCTCTGGTACCTTGTTCACATTGATTGTGTGAAAAATCTGATAGACCCATGGCCCTTTATCGTCATCAGTTTCTACAAAGGGCACAATATCACCACTTGCAGTGTTCGTGGGGTCTTCTCAGTGTAGCACCACCTCTTGCCTATCCCATTCATATTTGACCATTTGATGCAGTCAAGAAGGCACTGCTTTAGCTGCATGGATCCATGGCCTTCCAAACAAAGGATTGTATGACACAGCCACGTCCAACACCTGAAAATCCATGGTGAACTCAACTGGGCCAATGATTAACTCGAGGATAATGTCCCCCACCGTGTCGGATCCGCCTCCGTCAAAACCCCGAAAACACACTGTTTCTGCGGATTCTTTCATTTTCAATCTTTCACTTGTTCAGTGTCGACATTGGGAAAATGTTGGCACTTGACCCATTATCTACCAATGCCCTGGTCACCGCTGAGTCTTCACATTTAACTGTCAGGTAAAGAGCTTTATTGTTCTTGGTTCCTTCTACAGGCAACTCATCATCCGAGAACGTTATCCGGTTTTCCTTGAAGATCCTATCCAAGTGGTTCATTGAAATCTTATCAGGTACATGGGCTTCATTTAGTATTTCCATCAAAGCTCGGCGATGTTCATTCGAGTGTATCAATAATGAAAACATCGAAATCTGGGCCGGTGGTTTCCTCAGCTGCTCGACAATAGAATAGTCCTGTACATTCATCTTTTTTAGGAACTCCTCTGCTTCCTCCTTTGTAATAGCCTTTTTGACCGAGGTTGTACTGTATTTAGTAGCCCTAGCCTTTCTCAACTCCTTGGGAGCAAAGCCACACCCCGATCGAGTCAAACCTTGTGCCTCACAACTCTCCTCCTCAATAATTTTTCCTTTGTACGTTACTATCACCTTCTCATATTTCCATGGCATAACTTTACTGTCAACCATGGGTAGCTGGACTACTGGCTTGATGAGCACTGGTTCTATTTAAGCGCCCTTCACAACAACCACGGGCGCGGGTAACGCCCCTGGTACCACCAACTTAACTGTTCCGTTTTCTTTCCAACAAGAGATAATTCTTTCCCCATCACTACCACTAGCTTGTCACTTGTACCTTTCAACTTCATCCATGTCTGTTCCCCTATCGGCTTTTCTCTTGAACTAGCCTCAACAGCGCAAATCATCATCACAGTTTGTAAGGGTTTCTTCACCTGCCGACCCTTGTGTACCAAATCAAGCATGTTGGTCTCATGATGTTCTGGAAGTGGGTTCGAATTGATGTTTGGTTCCTCTGAGGCCTGTACCTCAATATGGCGACTATCAATAAGCTCCTGTGCTGCATTCTTCAACTTCGAACATTTTTCAGTCTCATGCCCAGGCATTCCCGAGAAATACTCGCAGCAGACGGACTGGTCCAGGTTTCTGGGAGGTGGGTTTGGTACTTTGGGCTCGATTGGGGTTAACATTTCCAACTGTTTCAGTCTATGGAATAAAGCGGTGTAAGATTCTCCCAATGGGGTAAAAGTTCTTTTTTTTGTGGCCCTCTCCTTCCGAAAGTTTTGCTTCGGGCGGAAGCCAGGTCTTGGCATGTTTGCCCTAGAATGCGGATGGGTGTTTTGTGGGGGTGTATATGATGTTTGGGAAGCTGGAGCACGCCATTGTGGATGTGTCGGGGGCTGCATGTATGTCTGGGCATGGTGGACAGTGAAGTGGGGCTCTGAGGTGCCCCTCATGCCACGCTGACCTGGCTGCCTAAACCATGCATGTTCCTGAATGATTGCTCCAGGCTTTTGACTTTACGAATTACTTCCTCTTCTTCTGCATTCTTAACTAGTTTCTCAAGTTCTTCGGGGATCTCAAAATAGGGGGCATAGGTGTACGACTCAGGAGATTTAAAAGTGGGTTCAGAAGGGTCATATTGAGCGTTGTGAGCTTGGAACATTGGCTCACTAGATGATCTTTGTAATGTGGCTGGAGGAGGTGCCACGAAGACTGGAGCCAAAGGTGGAGGAGGGTTCTGTTTGGGTGGTGGAGCTGGAGGAGCGTATGAAGTGGTAGCATAGCAATTGGGTATGATATGGGAATGCTGGAGGTGTGTTAGGAGTAGGAGGCTCCTCGGCTTGCACTAAAGGTGGGATATAGGACGGTTGACGGGGTACGGAGGTGCCGGGTGCCCTTGAGACCAAGCTTGGTACATTTCAGCCATCTGTGCTTTCAACTTCCTCATCTCTTCTTTCATGGCAACCACATCATTCACCTCGACCTCTTTTGTAGGGTCCACAATACTGGAGTCATATTCCTGTCCTATCATCTTATCTTTCGACCGGGTGTTGTACGGGTGAGTTGCACAAAATGCCAATCAACTAACCACCTTCATGAGCTCACACATTTAAGCAACCACTTGGTTAATGATTAGTTTTAACAGATTTGATAACCGCACATTGGCATGAATGCACCTATATAATTAATCATTTCTATTATGCATTTGCTCGACCACATGTATCATCCCGACATTTTGTTTCATTTTTCAATCTATCCCGTTCTTTTCTTTCTTTTTCTTATTCTCACCCTCCATATTAGGGTGTATCTCGGGATTCTTTGAATTCTCCCATTTATGTTTCTACTCCTTTAGGAGATTATTTATTGGTCGTGTTTGGTTGCTTTTAGTGGTTTTGAAACCAGAGCCGATTTATTGTTACTCACCATGGTTGATTTTTGATATTATCTTGGGCATGAAATGGTTGTCTCCCATTAACCTATTCTTGATTGTCATGCCAAAATCGTGACGCTGGCTATGCCAGGTGTACCGTGTGTTGAGTGGATGGGTGTTTTACATTACACGCCTAGTAGAGTTATTTCTTTCCTTAAGGCTTAACGTATAACTAAGAAGGGTTATGACGCATATTTACCAATATGGTGGCTGATGCTTTACGCCGCCGGCCAAAGAGTCCGGGGAGTTTGGCTTATTTACTAGCAACAGAGAGGTCTATGGCAATGGATATTCATGCCTTAGCCAGTCAGGTTGTGAGATTGGATCTTTTGGATCCCAGTCGAGATCTATCTTGCATGGTCTCTCGATCTTCCTTGTTTGATCATATCCGGGAGTGATAGTTTGATGACCCTCATTTGCTTATCCTCAAGGACAAGGTTTTGCATGGCAATGCCAATTATGTGACTATTGGTTATAACGGGGTATTAAGGATGCATGGTCGGGTTTGTGTACCCAATGTTGATGGACTTCGAGAGCTGATTCTAGAGGAGGCCCATAGTTTGCGGTATTCCATCCGTCCGGGTGCCGCGAAGATGTACCAGGATTTAAGGCAACACTAATGGGGGAGGCGGATGAAGAAGGATATGGTTGGGTTTGTAGCTCGGTACCTCAATTGTCAGGAGGTGAAGTGTAAGCACTAGAGATCGAGTAGGTTGCTTTAGTAGATAGAGATTTCGTAGTAGAAGTAGGAGCGAATCACCATGGAATTTGTATTTGGGCTCCCACGGGCTTTGAAGAAGTTCGATGCTATTTGGGTGATTGTGAATCGATGACCAATTTCGTTCATTTCATTCTTGTGTGCACTATCTATTCTTCGGAGCGATTTGATAGAGATTTATATTTGGGAGATTGTTCGTCTGCATTGTATTCCAGTTTCCATCATTCATATAGAGGTACTCAGTTCACATCACGGTTCTGGAGGGCCATTCAGCATGAGTTGGGTACTCGGGTGGAGTTGAGTACAACATTTCACCCTCGGACGGACGGGCAGTCCAAGCGCACTATTCAGATTCTTGAGGATTTGATTCGTGCATGTATGATAGAGTTTGGAGGGTATTGGGTTCAATTCTTGCCATTGGCAGAGTTTTCATACAATAAAAATTATCAGTCCAGCTTTCAGATGGCACTGTATGAGGCTTTATATGGAAAGCGGTGTAGATCCCTGGTGGGCTGGTTTGAGTCGGGTTTAGGATGTTATAGAGAAGGTTAAGGTGATTCGGGATAGACTCCGTACAGCCCATTCCAAGTAGAAGAGCTATGCGGACCGGAATGTTTTTTATATTTCCTATATGGTTGGAGAGCAGGTTCTGCTTTGGGTATCACCCATGAAGGACGTTGCGAGACTAGGGAAGAAAGGGAAGTTGAGTCCTAGGTTGATTGGTCTTTTTGAGATATAGCGGTGTGTTGGGGAGGTTGCCTATGATCTTGCTTTAACTTCCAGCTTGGTAGGAGTTCATTCAGTATTTTATGTTTCGATGCTCTGGAGGTATCACGATGATCCGTCGCACGTGTTGGATTTTAGTTCAATTCGGTTAGACAAGGATCTATTCTATGTTGAGGAGCCACTGGAAGTATTGGACAGGCATGTTAGAAAGTTGAGGTCAAAAATACATTGCATTAGTGAAGGTTCAGTGGCTAGGTCAGCCGGTCGTGGAGGCGACTTGGGAGACCGAGCAGGATATGCGCAGGCGTTACCCTCATCTTTTCACTACTTCAGGTATGCCTCTATGATCTTTCAAGGATGAATGCATATTTATTTATAGAAGGATGTGACAACCCGGCCGGTCGTCTTAAGAACCAACGCTCAAATCCCTTATTAAATGCTTTTCCCGTATTTGTTTCTGCTATTGTGAGTTGTCGGGAGGAAATATTTTGGGTTTCAGAGAGTATTAGGACACTTAGTCCCTAAATAAGAGTCTAAGTTTTTGAAATTTGACCTCAGGTGGAATAGTGTGGAGACGGCATCATCCGATGGTTCCATTAGCTCCGTTGAGTGATTTTGGGTTTAAGAGCATATTCGGATTGTGTTTTGGAGGTCCGTAGCTAATTTAGGCTTGAAATGCCAAAGGTTAGATTTTTGAAGTTTTCGGTTCGACAGTGAGATTTTGATCTAAGGTTCGGAATGGAATTTAAAAGTTGGAATAGCTCTATTGTGTTGAATGTGACGTGTGTGCAAAATTTCAGGTCACTCGAACGAGGTTTGACAGAGTTTTCTGATCGAAATCGTATTTTGAGTGTTTTTGAAGTTCTTAGGCTTGAAACCAATGCTAATTGGTTGATTCTATGTTGTTGTGGAGATTTTTATTAGTTGGGATAGTAGTACATGACTTGTTCGTGCTATTGGTTGAGGTCACGGGGACCTCGGGTTGTTTTCGGATGTTGGACAGAAAGGTTTGGAGTTGTGAGTTGCATTTGAAGTTTCAAGGCAACTATCATAACTTCACCTGCAGTTTGGGGACCATGGGTGCGAGGCTACAAAAGCGGTGGAAGCAGCGCAGAAAGGAGAGGGCCACCAGAAGCCGTAGAAACAGAAGCTTCACTGCAGAAGTGGATTCACATCTACGTAAGGTCAATCACAGATGCGGGCAAGAGGCCTTAGTGATTTGTCGCAGAAGCAATTTTTTTCCACAATAGCAGGACCACGGGTGCGGTCCCATGACCGTAGAATTGAATTAGTTGGGCAGAACATATAAATCGTTGCCATCTCGCAAAATTTAGTTATTCTTTCACCATTTTTGAACGGGATTGAAGCTTTTGAGGAAGATTTTCTAGGAAAGCAAAGGGGAATCACTTGGAGGTAATATTCTTGACTTCATAACTCATTTAAATGTGATTAAAGTTCTAATTAGTGGTGAAAATTAGGAAAAATCAGTGCAAAATGGATAATTGGGGCTTGAGATTAAGAGACCTTAAAGTAGATATTTGTGGGGTCAATTAAACTTCTATTTCTATGTTCTTCTTACGTATAGATTCATGAGAGTATGAGGATTCTGAAAATGAAAGTTTTACCCGATTCTGAGACATAGGCTTGAAGGGCGTTTTGGTCATTATATATAATTTCGTGTATTAACTTAGAATTTATTTGTAGAATCAGTTGCTTGAAGTGTTATTTACATTAAACAAGTAATTGAATATATTTGGACCATTTAGAGTCGAGTACTCATGGAAAGATGTGGTTTCACGTTGACTTTGATTCGGTTCGAGGTAAGTGGCTTGTCTAACCTTGTGTGGGGAACTTCCTCTTAGGATTTTGTATTGTTGATTTTTGAATACCTTGTACATGAGATGACGAGTTCGTACTTGTGCTAATTGTTGAAAATTTTATTTTATTTAAGTACTTAAAATTGTGTTTTCTTCTCCCTATATTACTACTTGTAATTTAAGCATGTTGTTAGCTTAGGGAAGTATGTCTAAGTGAATTAATTGCCTTACTTCCTCAAACTGTTTACGTAAATTTTGTGCAACATGCTAGGCTAGTAATACCTATTTGTTTTTGTATGAAGTTGATAATTTATGAATATTCTACGTGTTGTTGTTGTATATTTATATTTGGACTACAGATGTGGGACTTCGGTAGATTCTACTTGTCTATTTATTTGGGACTACGGATGTAGGATTCCGGCAGTTCTCCCTTGTCTATTTATTTGGGACTACGGATGTGGGATTCTGGTAGATCCCCCTACACAGTTATATGGAACTACGGGATTACACCCGATAGGTTCCCCTAGTACTAGGTATTTACATTTGGGACTATGGATCGAGATTTTGGTAGATCCTCGCACATTGATAGTTAGACTACGGGACAGGATCTCGGGAGATCCTTCAGATATATATGATAGACTACGAGATGATATCCCAGAAGATCCACTGGATAGTTATAATTGGGACTACAGGACGGTATTCTGGGAGATTCCTTGTTGTTATCTCTATGTTGAGCTATATTTTCTTTCTGTAACTATCTTTTCTTTGTTCTAGATGTTGTTGTTCTTTCTATTCTGGGTTACTCTTACGGTTGCACTCATTTATACTATCTTATTTTACACTTTATTATATTTTATTTAACCTGAGTAGGGTCCTGACCTTCCTCATCACTACACAGTTGAGGTTAGGCTTGGCCCTTACTAAGTATCGTTGTGGTGTACTCATGCCCTTTCTGAACATGTTTTTCATATGCAGATCCAAGCACCTCCACTCAGACTCATCACACTTGAGATGAAGCGCTTAGAGACTCTGAGGTATATCTGCCACGTCCGCGGATTGAAGAGCCCCTTTATACACTTCCTTTTGTATTAGCCATTCTGTACTTTGGTTTCCTTGTTAGATATTCTAGAGTTAGATGCTTTTAGGCATTCAAAGGCTTATGATCATGAGATTTCGGATTTTGGGAAATGTATTAATTTTGAGAGTTTTTATTCTGTATCCATATAGCTATTGTTAATCACTGTTTTTATTTTACTATTTTGACTGTTTATTATTTCTTCCGCAAATTGGTTTATTTTTCGCATTGTTACGCTTACCTAATCGTAGAGACTAGGTGTTGTCATGATGGTTCACAGAGGACGAACCAGGATCGTGACAAAAGTAATCTCCTTTTTTGTGTGGGGGTGATAATGCTGGTGTCCGACTCGGCTTCCGTACACCTCTATTATTCCACCTACCTACTATTCCTATTAGCACAGATACTCTTAACTATTCCCAACATGAATTAGATGGATGGAAAAAATTACTTAATATTTCTTTAGTCCCTGCTGGAATTTGAATTCTGGTCTCCAAGGTTTACATCTATTTTATTGACCAATAAATCACACCCCAGGATGCATCCTTCCCTTTATTTTGTTCTTGGATAACTAAGCCACATATAGTATGAAAACAACATATGTGATTAACCTGTTCTCATTATAACTATATGAGACATGTATGCTTGCAAGTAGTATGGAAGTGCATATCCAAAGTTGAGGGTATATTTATTGCCAAGATGTTGCCCAGTGTTTGCGGATTTGGAGTACACACCCTTCCCCTTTTTATTCATCGTCATTAGTTTCAGATGCCCCTACTATACAAAATCAAGAAGAAATGGAGCAATGCAAAAGAAAATTGAGTTGTTGTCAAAATGATGTGAGACGGCCGAAGCTCACATTGCTAGAAGGGATAAATACATGAAAAAACACATGCCCACTCTTATGATGATGAAGAGACTGATTCTGATGTGTTGCGGTGATTTAAGGTTGATTACTGTTCTTCGATGTTTAAATTTATATTTAGACTTTATGGTAGATTTGAATGATGTGGTACATACATGTTTAGACTTTATTATATTAGTTTCGATATGTATTAGCTACTCAGACTTGATATTGAATATTTAGACGTTAAGTAATGTTTTGGTTTGATAGTATGGTAGTTGAATTTGTTTGTTGAAGTTGGAATTAGTTGGTTTGATTATTAGATTGTTTACTTAGAATTGGTTGTACCTTTGAAATTGATTCGTTGAGTTGGTTGTTTAGTTGGAATTGATTTGTTGAATTGGATATTTATAATATTTGCATTTGACAAGTGATGTGTTAATAAAATGACAGTATTATGTAAAATTTCAACCTACTTTTTCAACTACTGTAGTCGAAAAACGTGCACAACATAATGATTTTTCGACTATAATAATAAAAAATATTTGTTAAATAAATAATAGTTTTTTTTTATTTTTCGACTACTTCAGTCGGAAAATAGTTGCATTTTCTAATTTTTGGCAGAAAATATATTTTGACTACAGTAGTCGGAAAATATTTTCCGACCTATCTTTTTCCGACTACTCTAAATCAATCGTAAAGTAATTGAAATAGATACTTTTCCAACTACTTCCCTACTATTTTGATAGTGAGAAAATAGCGAATTTCTAGTAATGTATTGGTTCCCTTCTTATATTGTGCACGCTCCTAATATCTAGTCCTAGCGTGCATGGGAGGGAGTGTTGAGTTTCACATCAGTGGGTGGGGTGGTAATGTATTTCCTTATATGGTTGCAAAATCTTCACCTCTTGAGGTGATTTTTGAGATTGAGTTAGCCAAAAGTCTATTTTTCCATCATACAGTAACATATAGTATGTACTATCTAATTTTTTTTTTAAAATAATTATTGTCTGTCATATGTTTTTAGTCAACTGATAATATATGCGTTATTTAGAATTATTAATGTATAAAGGTTAAACTTAGAGGGAAAACTTACAAAAAGACTGGCCACCCCAGACCGGAGATAGGAGAATATGACCAGAATTATTATAATAGTGATGATGAGTGGGATGTGTGTGAATACGGCTAGTGGTTAATTATGCCAGAAATGAACTCAGCCAAAAATGGTACGTAGCATTTTCTTCTTTAAGGTAACTTAAATTTTATTCCATTTCTTTCTTTGGTATAAAATGGAAAAATCATTATGTCTTTGTTTTCACATTGATTCAAATGAACAAAAATTTAAACAACTTTCCTATGCCAACATAGTAAATACTTATATAATAGTAGGATATAGTTTAAATACATTCTAGTTATATCTTAATCTTCCGCCATAAATAGCTCCTTAATTTCTGCTTTTCAATTCAGAAAAAAAAATCATGGGGAAAGGAGGTGGATGTTTTCCTAGCAAGAACAAGATTGCTAAAACCACAAACAAATATGCAAATTCTGCTATAAAATCAACCATTGCAGCAGCAGACACAACAGTGACTTCTCCAACCAAGAATCTTAAAGTTTTTATTGTGTTTTATTCAATGTATGGACACGTGGAGAGCTTAGCAAAGAGAATGAAGAAAGGAGTAGACACAGTGGATGGAGTAGAAGGGGTAATATATAGAGTCCCTGAAACATTATCTGAGGATGCTCTTGTCCAAATGCAGGCCTCACCTAAGGATGACACCATTCTTGAGTTACCATCCCCATTGGAGCTTGCTGATGCTGATGGATTCTTGTTTGGGTTTCCCACCAGGTATGTATAGGCAGATTTCTGACGTTCCACGAGTAAAATTGTTTTCTGCACCAATTATATATATATATATATATATATATATATATATATATATATATATATATATATATATATATATATGGGATGAATTAGGGCTTGTCCGATTAATAAACGGATCGTAAACCAACATGCCCGAAGTTTGCTCGAGTAAAAAATAGTTTGGGTCAAATGGAGGGTCATATTTCAATCTGCCCACCATGATCTAACGTTTTTTTCGTTTTTAGTATTTGAGAAAGTAAACTAATTTATTTTTCTCAAAAATTAGTTAACTTCTTCCACATTTATATAATTCTCAATCTAAGTTTGATTTTGTATATTTTACTTTATTGTCGCGGGTTAATTTCACTCATGGTCATTGAACTATCTTTCAATTTCAATAAAGTTATTCAACTATTTTTTGTCACATAAAAGTAACTATACTTTATCATTATCACTTATAAATTATTTTTGCCTCAAACCTTTCCCATAAATGTGACATGGCATTAATTTTAATTAAAAAAATTCAAAAAAAATGCCACATAAGCTTAAATGGGCCATAACCATTTTAGATCCATGTCTCCCTTAATATGACTTGACCCAGACTCCAAATGGATTTCAATTAAAAAAAATATTAAATTCCACATTAGTTTAAATAATTATCTTATTCCACAAAATTTTTGCTTTCTGTTACAGTCTTAATTATTTTAGTATTTAATTAATATGAATGTGCCTTATGTAACAGAAGAAAGCAAAAATTTTGTAGTATAAGATAATCATTTTAAACTAATGTAGAATTTAATATCTTTTTTTTTTAATTGAAATCCATTTGGAGTTTGGGTCAAGTCATATTAAGAGAAATATGGATCTAAAGTGAGTATGACCCAATTAAGCTGATGTGGCATTTTCTTTGAATATTTTATTAAAATTTATGTTATGTCATATTTATGGAAGATGTTTGAAGCAAAATGATTTTTAAGTGATAATGATAAAGTATAGTTACTTTTAGGTGATAAAAAATAGTTGCATGACTTTATTGAAATTAAAAAATAGTTCAATGACCATCAGTGAAATTAACCCTTGTGTCTGCATTTTGACCCGTCAGGATATACTATTTAGAGCCATTTTAACCTACTAGTCTGATAGGTTATTATGGGTTTGATCTATCGAGTCAAATCAACAAACAGGTCATAATTAAATACGTTTAAACTTGGACTGGTTGATAGGATGCTAAAAAATTGGCTGAGTTTGCCATCTCTAGTTCAAGTGAACTCATTTGTTAGGCTCACACTATATATACATACAAAATATATATCTACATATAATAAACATACACACTCGTTCTGAATCCGCTGATATTAAACCTTGGATTCTTCCATGTAGATATGGTTGCATGGCGGCTCAAATGAAGGCACTCTTCGATTCAACTGGGCTTTTGTGGAAGGAACAGAAGCTTGCTGGAAAGCCTGCTGGGTTTTTTGTGAGTACTAGGAGTCAAGGAGGTGGACAAGAAACTACTGCGTAAGCTCCATTCATTCTCTTTATGGATTATACTATCTCGCTCATTACATGTTTAAGTGCATAGGCGGAGTCAGAATTTGAAATTACAACAATAACAACAACCCAGTATAATCCCACTTAGTGGGGTTTGGGGAGGGTAGTGTGTACGCGGACCTTACCCCTACCCTTGGGTAGAGAGGCTGTTTCCAAATAGAACCCCGGCATCCTTCAAGAACTTCCCACCTTGCTCTTGGGGAGACTCGAACTCACAACCTCTCGGTTGTAAGTGGGGGTTGCTTACCATCAAAATTTGAAATTAATGGGTTAGAATTCGAATTACTGCATTCTAATTAAATTAAGAATTTATACATATTCAATGGATTTCTTAAGATAAATGCAGGATTTAGATCAAAGTTACTAGATTCGGCTGAACCATAACATATACACCGGCTCTGCCCCTGTTTAAATGTGTTTATTTGTTCATAGCTACCAAAGTTGACGTCTAACTATATAGATCACAATTTGATTTAATATGTTTGGATTTTGTTTGTTCATAGTTTTTGAGTCGTTTTGATCCAATAGTTTGATGGTTGGTCATTTTGTGTTCAACCTATTAAGTAAAATCAACAAACGGTTCATAATTCAACTCCTATAAACTTGGACGGGTTACTAAAACATGAGTTACTCCGCGCAGTTGGACAGCAATCACCCAACTAGCACACCACGGAATGCTCTTTGTTCCAATTGGCTACACGTTCAGAGCTGACATGTTCGATATGGACTCCGTCCGAGGAGGTTCACCGTATGGTGCTGGTGTATTTGCTGGAGATGGTTCGAGAAAAGCTGCTGAAACAGAGCTGGCACTCGCGGAATATCAGGGCAAATATATGGCTGCAGTAGTCAAGAAGCCGGTTCATGGTTGATGAGGACATTGCCCCGAGAAGCTTTTATAATTTTTTCTTGCTTTACTCCAAAATTCAGTGCTACTATAATTTTTTTCCTATTGTTGAAAGATTTATCCCTTTTGCATTATGTTGCAGTTCATGTCTTCTAATTGGTCTTGAAGATACTGATAATCATCTTTACAAAGACTAGATTATTCATTCCTTCCCCTGCTTTGCCCTTAGATATCAGTTTATCAATCATTTTCATGGTCTCATATTTTTTCCCATTCAATGTAGTATTTTTTTTTATCGATATCCATCACCTTCATTTCTTTTGTCTTTTAAATTAGTTGTATCTTTGGTTTGCTTCCACAACGATATTAACAAATTCAGCATAGACTTACAAATGGGGTCCGAAGAGGATAGATACTAAATAGTATTGTATGCCAACATTGCCCCTATGGCGACTTTAAAGAGTAGGTTTACAATACACCCGACAGCAAAAAACAAGGGGGACACCACTTTTCATTATCTAGTTAAATAAAATGAGCAATTGATCAACAACAATGACATCATCATTTCAACGTTATGATCTAGGTCAAACAATAAGAACATAAAATTGAATCGGTGATGCATCTAACCTCCCTTGCATCCCTTGTTGGTTTTTAGTGAGTCGGAGTTTTCACAAGATCAATGACAGGGGCATACAACATCGAATTTGAACAAGTTGACCCTTTTTATTCTGAATAGTTTCACAACCAATAAAGATTCAAGTCTCTTTCCCAGTTGATAAGGCTTGGCGTTCATATCATAGGAAGAAGACACCGTTAAGTTGATAACAATACCTAACTAAAATCCCTCAAATGATGTTTGCATCTATTAAACTGTTGTCACCAACCGAAAGAGCTAAACACACCGCGGGAAGCATGTCTGATTGTTGGGTATTGAAGTTTTGTTATTAACAAATAAAGTGTGAGTACCTGCTCAAAGGACTAGGTCCTCAATGTAGTTGTTTAACAATTGTGAAGAACCAGCTCCTCATGCATGATATTTGTACGTATGTACTAGACAATAACTTAATCTCAAAGTTACCTAAGTCCGAGTTTGGTACAAAATGGCTGCTATAAGTGATAAGGGTAGTTGCTCAAGAAGATGCGGATAATTCAGTCAGAGACAAAAGTTTCAAAGCTTGTGGCATCCTTGAAACAGTAGCAGACCTATGTATCAAAGAAGACTCCAAGTAGATCCCAAGTGGTGTCTTAAATAGGGCTAACTTTGGACTTCTGAACTATCCTTTTACACATCAACTAATGTGTCATAAGTTGTTTTACTTGCGTTAAGTATTTTCTTTGTATTCTTCCGTGTCAGTCTAGCGAATGTGTTATAAGAAATTGAGTTGTAATCAAGTGTCATAAACAGTTAGTGAATTAGAGCGAGTATTTTCCGTTACAAGTCTGAGTAACTTGTTAATCAAATAGGAGCCGTAGGAGCATTGAAGAATGTTGAATTAGAGTCTTGTAATTGATACATTTTGGCTCATTGATCTAGTGGAGATGGAGTTAAAAATCCTACGTAGTAGGTCGTGATTTTTGCACATTCTGACCTGGGTAATTTTCGACATAAAAATCATTGTGTTCATTTTATTGCTTATTTACTATATGTTTAAGGAACACGATAAAGAATCAAGTTTTTTAGTAGTACATAGGGGCACTCAAACTAACATCGGTATTAGAGTAGGATCTTTTATTTACACGTCTAACACCTAGAGAGATATTGGAAGAAAGATGAGTGTTCCACCTTGAATTAATGAAGGACACTTAACTAGTAGACCACCCTTGTTCATTGAAAAATATTACAATTGGTGGAACACAAGAATGGAAGACTTTTTGAGAGTTGTAGATTATGAACTATGGACATAATAAACCAAGGTTCTTTGATTCCTACTAAACAAAATGCACAAAGTGAAATAGTTCCTAAGGACGCCTTCGAATTTGTGGCAGCAGATTTCAGTACGATGGAGAAGAATGCAAAGGCTAAGAAAATCCTTATCTATAGACTTGGTCCTGATAAGTATAATATAATTTGTTGCTCTAATGTGAAGCAGATTTGGGATGCACTCCAAACTGCTCATGAAGGAACAAATAAAGTAAAGAGATCAAGGATTGAAGTACTTATGAAAAACTATGAGCTTTTCTCCATGAAAGAGTCTGAGCCCATCCTAGATATGATGACTACATTCACTATAGTAATCGATAAACTAAAATCACTTGGAAAGGTGTTTATCTTAGAATAGTTGGTTAGCAAAGTTCTACGAATCCTTCTAGCTTCATGGGAATCAAAAGTCACTACAATCTAGGAAGCCAAAGAATGATACAATCTCACTTCATGAGTTGGTTGGGAACATAAAAACTCATGAAATGAGAAAGATAGAACTACGCAAGGAAGAATCAAAGAAGGATAAGATCTTGGTTCTTAAAGCGTCTGAGGATGATGAATATGACTACGATGATCCTGATCTAGCAATGTTTGCCAAGTTTAATAGGTTCATGAAGAATTCTAAAAGTGCATCCAAGAGAAAGACACAATATTAAGCACAAGCAGATCGACAAAGCTAACTATGATGGGTGCTACAAATATGGAAAGATAGATCACATGTTGAAGGACTGCCCAATGTGGAAAATCGAGCGGAGGAAAGAACTAGCTGAAAAAGAGAAACGGAAAAGATGAGAGAAAAGGGTTCCAACAAAGGAAAAATCCTAGGCAAAAGATTTAATGAAGCAATGGAGCAGGCAGTCTTGGCAGCATATAAGGATAGTGGGAGTGATCAAGAGGAAGAAAATGAGGATGAGTCTATAAGTCTCCATGCTCCTTTGTTTGATGAACACCACTATGATGAATGGAAGCTACATATGAAAATATTTATTGAGGCTACTAACTTTGACATATGGGTAATTGTTACTCATGGACCAATTCTCCCAATTAAATTGAATATTTAAGGTAACAAGATCAAAAAAGAGAAGACGGATACGATGAGAAAGATCGTCATCTAGTTTAAAAAAAGGATAAAGAAAAGGACTTGCTCTACGAAAATCTGTATAGAAAAACCCCCAAAGAGTGTCCTCTTGCATCTCTGGTCATGATATATGAAGGACCTTGGAAACTGACTTTGGAAATGAAAACATCGAAGTGGTTTTGATGGCGATTGAAGAATCAAAAACATAGGAAGAAATGATAGGAATGATGGCCACGAGTGATTTCGAAATTGAAGATGAGGCAAACCATGTAAGTATATCTAACTTGAAAGAAAACATTCATGCTATGTACAAAAAACAACTGATGACCATAATTGTGATCTTAACGAATAAAATGGATAACATGAGAACTAAAAATGATCAGCTAATCAACAACCTTTCTTGTGACAAATTTGATATCAAAGAGTTTGAATCTAATAAAGCTAGTTTAGAGAAACAGGTCAGAGACGTTACTTCTGAGAATGATAAGTCTCCTGATGCACATGGCAAAAGAAAAATGAGTCATATGCAGGATAAACATGAAAAGGAATTAAAATTTGCAAATGATAATCTTTGGGATGCTGAATGTAGAAATAAAGTCCCGCATGAAAACCTAGAAAAGGCTAATTATGTATTCTCTAAACTAATCTTGATACTGATGACATTATGTTAAATGGTAGAGACGTAACAATGTCTAGAAGATATCGATTATGTCACTTCCCCAGAGTGAGCACACACGCTTGAGTGTAATAGAATATGAACATGCCTGACTCTCTCAACTCAACAAGTTGGCAGTAAAGGGCTTGGTTCTTGGGCTACCTAAAGTTGAATTTACCTCTGACAAGGTATGTGATGCATGTGCAAAAGGGAAGCATGTTAGATCATCCTACAAATCTAAGAAGTTTGTAAGTGCTTCTAAACCTCTAAAACTCCTTCACATGGATCTATATGTACCAATGAGAATAAGGACCAGAGGAGGTAAGAGTTATGTGTTTGTGATTATTGATGACTTCTCCAAGTATACATGGACTCTGATTTTGGGGCCCAAAGACGACACCTTTGATGTTTTTTGTGTAGTTGTTAGAATGATTCAAAAAAAGCCAGGATGTAATGTTTTAAGTATAACAACTGAACATGGAACTGAATTAGAAAATTTTGAAATTCAAAGCTAACTAATGAATGTCACAATCACTCTATACAAATGAATCCACAATTAGTTGGAGAATTTTCTGAAACTTTTGATTATAATAAATTCCAACATTAGCAGAACATACAACTTGTGTCTCGTGAAACATTCATCGTAGGAATCCTTAAATTAACTAAATAAATAAGAGGTAGTACTTTCAAATCCAGCTTAACAAATCATATTACAACACTATAATTTCTGAATAAAATCTAAATAATCTGGATGAAAAATCTCCGTTAGTCACATGGAAATGATAAATAAAACAATAATATATAGTGTTCATAAGAAGAAGCCTTTTATAAAGTCCATGTGTATAAGAGTAGTTCTGCCAAATCTTACTCCACCTTGGTATCACCTAGCTACTAAAGATGTTATTCCCTTAATTAAGTCTTTATTTTTCATAACTTGAAAATATAGTATTTCGGAGCAGGAATATACAATGTAAGTAGCATGTGTTGGCAAACGTTAGCAAATACGTAAGCATTGAGAAAAAGGAAATTATACAAGTAGATAGTGAAAGAATTTATTAGTGAAGTACTCTGAGCAACAGAACGTCATAGCACAGCGCCAACACTAGAACCAAATGGACAGCAAAAGCAGCAGTAATAGAAACTCAAGAATATCCCCAAAAACCTAGCAAGAAAGCACTTGAACTAACAACTTATAATCCCAGAAATTACGTAAGAGATCCTCTTGTTTTTCCAAAGATTTTTCAGACAAACAATACTCTCAAAAGATCTGAAATTTCATATTGCCATATGTGCACAGCTGCTGATTTTCTTTAAGATAGGTGCCCTTTTTAGCGTAAAAGATGTGTAAAGATGTTCAGCCCCACGAGATCATAATCTTTTCAGCAACTAAAATATACTAGCAGAATGCTATTTTACTACCAATGTTTATATAAACATTACAGACTGTAGCCTAGAAACATGGATAGTATGTCAAACGTTTATCCAATCCAGTAAAAGCGCATCAAACATGTATGAAGAGTTGAAATGATCCTTATCTTCAACAAATCACTATAAAAGCTGCATTACAAAGTTTAAAGGTTACCCTGAAGGGCAGAAAATGACAAGCAGTGTAATGAGCACAAACAACAGCAGAAACAACAGAAGCAACAAAGTAGTGAAAGCAGCAGTGTTAAAGCAGCCGAGAAATATTAGTAAAATCAGTGATTTTTTAAGAGAAGGAACTCAAAAACTAACTCTAAGACTTTACAGTTTTTCTGTAAAATTATGCACTCTAAGACTCTCTCCCAAAGCTCACAATTTTAGCTTATTAAAGGAAGCCTCTATTGAAGTTTTCTATCAAAGTTATGTTCTTCTTTTTAGTATTAAAGATGTTCAAATACTGTATATGCTAGAGTGTATTTTATTAGAGTCCAAGATTTCTTGAAATGAGGAAAGAGCTCATCTTTTTATAGGGGGAGTAAGGACCTTGGGACATATTTGGTTTGGCCAAAAAATCTGTCCAAAATGATAGATTATTTGACCAAAAATCTGTCCAAAACCAGATTTCTATCCAATAAACAGTTGTTCCCAACAAATATGGATAGAATTTTGGAGCATTGTGTTGCACAACAGTCCGCAACAGTTAAAGCAACCAAACAATGAACCCTACACTCAAGTATTCTCTTTTCTTTCCCTTTCCTTTTAATTTCTCAAACCAGATTCTATGTTTAAACCAAACACATGACTCGTATTACTCAAATCTTACTAAAATAAACTTATCACTGTTGAAGTGATAATATACTAAGTATTTCAACACAAACTATCATCAAGCATTCAACCTATAGATTATCGCTTCATTAGAATAAATGAACTCATGTATTGAAAAGATCAATGACTCAACCAAACAATTTAACCATTTCAAAATGAATCAAGATCATGGATGCCTTTGAACGATGATCAATTAACACAAATAAACAAGCTAACTGAACTTCATATAACCTATATTAATAAGTTAACATAAGAACTAACAAACATAACTATAAGCTAATCAATCTAAGTGTCAAACGATGGTCCTGAACTAACATGAAATAAACCAACTACCAATTGATAATCGCCAAACCAAAACACGATTAAAATCTAGAAAATATAATCTAGTTAAATATTAAAAGATAAAATGAGGTAAACTAACAAAACTGATCATGCTTCCCAGGATATGCCAATCAAAACGGATAACATGACTAATACGAACAAGACTAAACGAGTGCATGTTAACCAAAAGACTTAAACTTTGAAACAAAATGCATAATTCAAACTAATATACATGAGCCGAAACCAACGGTTAAAACTACCTATATATGATAAAAATGATACTGAGGAAAACCTGAAACTAATTGAAATTGAATACTACATAATTACGTGATATTAAACAAGACAGAAACTAAAATATGATCCTAGCCCTAATAAATAGAACCGAAAATCATAAACGAGGGAAAGGGACAAAGGTTTTACCTCACGAGGAGATTGAGGCAAGCCCAAGAAACGAGGAAGCACTGAGGGTGTCGGATGGCGGCTGTACGACCTTGAAACAAGCATTTCTTTCTACCAACGTTGAATCATATGAGCTTCAACATCGTGCTAGAGAGAAACGAACGTATTTGGGTGGAATAAGCTAGAACAAAAGGGGGCAGTGCGGTGGCGGCAGTTGACGACAGTGTTGTGGCGGGCAGCGGGTTTTTTGGGTCAGCAGTGATGGGGATTTTTGTGACATGAGTCGGAGATATGGAGTAAGGAGGAGAGGAGGAGGAAATGGTACATTTCGGCGGAGATTGGAGGTGGCCAACAACGGCTAGGGTTACGCTTAGGTTTATATTTTGTGAGATTGAGCTGTTTTTTTGGGATTTTGAGTGGCATAGGAAGAAAGAGGAGGAAGAGGGGAAGAGAGGGTGAAATTTTGGGGTGGTGTGGGGTTCGTCCGCCGGCACTGGCAATTTTCGGCCGGCAGAATAGGGCGACGGGCGACGATCGGTTCTGTGAGAGAGGAGAGAGTAGAGAGAGGAGTGAAATAAATAATAGGGAAAAAATGAGGGCAAATTTTGGCTTCTTTAGGTGTTAAATATTAAGAATGAAGATCATATTTGGACCATTGGATCAAAGGGCTATGAATGGATGAGATTAAATCTCTGTCACTTAACCTAAATGACGTAGTTTTGATATAAAACTACTTCGTTTCAACCCTCATACAGAAGCCCCTTGTGGAACGGCTTTGGACAAAATGGGCTCAAATTTTGGGCTAATTTTGGCTTAGTATTAAATTAAATACACTAGTCCAATCCCTATTCCATTTATCACACCATTAGTGAACTTTTAAAACCTATACATACACAAGTAAGAAAAAACACACACACTCATACATATACACATACACACACACTCATGCATATATATATATATATATATATATATATATATATGGGGCAAAAATTGTGCAGTTATAATAATAAGGGAGAATCAAAGAATTTTTTTAGGCCTCACATACATTCCCAAAAAATAAATATGAACTTTTCACTTAATTACTTTTATGTCCTGATCTTATTTTTAATGTTAAATTTACTTTTTGTTTTATGGTTTACCACTTGCCATATCATTTAATGTCTCAGTAACACGTGTAACTTTGCTACAACAGTAAGTCCTATTGAATTTGTAATTTACACGTATACCAAGGTTAAAGGCTATTATGATGAATGGACCCCATGTAAATTTATCAATACCATATTTCTATTAGAATGATTTTGTCAGCACCACTTAAATAGCTACTATTAATGTCACGACCCGGAATTCCTACCCTTGGGAGTCGTGATAGTGCCTACTAATGAGAGCTCGGCAAGTCAACCTTTAACTACCTTCTTCATAACTGATTTATTCCTTTTAGCAATTATGGGTAATACCATAAAACAACGGAATAAAATGAATAAGTGGAAGTCTTAAATTAAAGAATTTGAACAATAATGCGGAGAAATCAACATAATATGTCCCCAAGAACTGGTGTCACATACTCACGAACCACTAAAAGTACTACACAACTTTTTGAAAAGAATGTAACATTGTTTGTCTGGGAATACATGAGATAACAAGATGAAAAAGTAAGATAGAGGAGACTCCGGACCTGCGGACTTCTGCAAGGCTACCTAGGTGTCTCGGTGGGCTGAAGGATGGATCCTGATCTAGTGTTGCTGCTCAAATGCTTACTCCGGCACCTGGATCTGTGCAAAAGAGCACAAAGTGTAGCATAAGAACAACCGAACCCATGTGCTGGTAAGTGTCTGTCCTAACCCCGGCGAGGTAGAGACGAGACTAGGACCACACTCCAAGTAAGTCGATACAATTATATAATTTATAGCGAAAAGGCAATCATGTAATAAGCACTTAAGCTGGGGAAGGGGAACATGCTATGGGGATGACAGATAAACAAAATGTCAATAACAATAAGGAAAAACTGTAATTTAACTACTACTGTAGGCAAAAAGAAGTAAAAAAACTTTCACTTTCAGTTTCAATCTTGTTGTAGGCATGCAAACCGATTCCATTTAACAATATCTCGTGGTAGGCATACCACCCGCTCCCATTTCAATATCTTGTGGTAGGCGTACCATCCGTTCCCATTTTATTATCTCTCGTGGTAGGCATACCACCCCCTCTCATTTTAATATCTTGTGGTAGGCGTACCACCCGCTCCTATTTCAATATCTTGTGAAAGGCGTACCACTCGCCCTCATATCAATATCTCTCGTGGTAGGCGTACTACCCGCTCCTACTTTAGTATCTCGCGGTAGGCGTACCACCCGCTCCCATTTCAATATCTTGTGGTAGCCATACCACCCGCTCCCATTTTATTACATCTCGTTGTAGGCTTGCCACCCAATCCCATTTCATGTTATAAATTAATCATAAAAAATCCCGGCAAGGAAACAAAGTAACATAATAACTTACCGTCAAGGGAACAACAATATAGAAACAATAATCCCGGCAAGGGTGAATCAACTATAACTAACCTTAACTCAGTTCGATTAATGAAGATACTCAATCACAATTAGGATCTACGGGGATAAACAAATCTTTACTCGATACGGTAGATCGTTATTTAAGGCATACATGATGTCATTTAAGAATACAACAACTTCTAATTTAGGACCCACGGTCATGCTTGACACCAACGCATAGATACTCATCACCATGCCTGTACGTCGTACTCAACAAAGAGCAATTAGCACATAAGACTCAACTCCTAATCCCTCAAGCTAGGGTTAGACCAAACACTTACCTCAATGCCTTGAATTCAACTCAAGCCTCAATTATAGCTTTTCCCCTTGGTTCCACCACCAACCCGCTCGAATCTAATCGTAAGTTACTTAATCTCATTAACAAATGCTAAATGAATCAACACGGATGCATGAAAATAAATTTTACAAAGTTTTACCCCGAAAGATCAATAATACCCCTAAGCCTACGTGGCCAAAACTCGAGGTTCGGACCAAAACTCGAGGTTCAGACCAAAACTCGGTTACCCTTTCCTCCACGAATCCAAATATATGATTTTTTGAAATCGGACCTCAAATTGAGGTCCAACCCACCAATTTTTAGAAAACCTAGGTTTTACCCAAAAACACCCAATTTTCCCATGAAAATCTTGATTTGAAGTTGAAATCATGTGAAAAGATGTTAAGGAGTGAAGAAAATGAGTTATAAATCACTTACCAATCGTTTTGGAGAAGAAGAGTTGGTTGGAAAATCGCCTCTTAAGTTTTGCAGTTTTTGAAAAGTGTAAAATAACTTAAATTCACATGTATATATACCCCTCTGAGGTCCCCTATGCGGACCGCGCATAAAAGACCGTGGCCGCACTGGCTTGCTGAAGGCCTGCGGGTCTTTGCCCAGTGCGGACAGCACTAAACCGACCTCAGCCGCACAACACCCACTGCGGACCGCACAAAGGTGACCGCAGCCGCACTGGACCATCTACAGCGGCATGCGTTTTCTCGCGGGCCGCGCTAGAGGGTTCGGTGACCTGTCAATTTTCTGATCCCGCAACATCTGATCCTTTTAAGCCTAAGGCATTTTGGAACCTACTCGAAGCTCACCCGAGCCCTCAAACTCTAATCCATACATATGCACACCTCAAAAACATCTTAAAAACGAGTTCGTGTGATGAAATCACCAATATAACATCTTGAACATGGAATTGAACCTCAAGGTCAATGAAATTTCTCAAATCTCCCTTTTAAGAATAAATTCCAAATTAGGGTCCGTTTCGCGTTAAACGACATCCGATTTTAACCAAACTTTACAGAAAGTGCTTAAATCACATATAAGACTTGTACCGGGTGCCGGAACCAAAATACGGGCCCGATATCATAGTCTTCCAATCGAATTTCATTTCCATTTTCCATAATCATTTCTAGAAAATAATTTTACTCAGAAATTCCTTTCTCGGGCTTTGGACCTCAGGATTCGATTCCGGGCATGCGTCCAAGTCCCATATTTTCCTACAAACCGTCCAGTAACGACAAAATGCTGGTCCGGGTCAGTTTACCCAAAATATTGACCAAAGTCAAATTTAATGATTTTAATATCAAAATTTAACATTTATTTCTCACAGAATTCATATTTAAGCTTTCCGGCTATGCACTAGAACTATGTACGCAAATTGAAGAAACCCTAAATGAGGTTTTCAAGGCCTTGAGAGATATAATTCAATTAAAAACAGGTGATGAACCTTTTGGGTCGAAACATTCTACACCTCTAAAATGACAACTCGTCCTCGAAACGGACAGAAGAAGGAAGTACCTGAGTCGGGAAAAAGATGGGGATTACGGCTCAGCATATCATACTCGGACTCCCAGGCTGACCTCTCTTCTAAACACACACAGAAGAAAAACTCTTCGACCTCAAGTGCCTAACATGCCGGTCAAAAATAGCCACCGGCTTATCCTCATAAGACAGATCCTTGTCCAACTGGACAATGCTGAAATCTAACATGTGGGATGGATCGTCGTGATACTTCCGAAGCATGGACACGTGAAACACTGGATGTACGGCTGATAAGCTAGGCGTAAACTGAACTCAACAATAATTCACACTTCGAGAACTTAGCATATAACCGACTATCCCTCAGAGTCTATAGAACCACTATAAGGTGTTGCGCGTGCTCCTCCTAACTACGAGAATATATCAATATATCATCAATGAGAACTATCACGAATGAGTCCAAATAAGGCCTGAACACTCGATTCATCAAGTCCATGAATGTTTCTGGGGTTTTGTCAACCTGAATGAAATAACCAAGAATTCATAATGCCCGTACCAAGTGTGGAAAGCTGTCTTAGGGACATCAGATGCCCTAATCCTCAACTGATGGTAGCCAGATTGCAAGTAAACCTTGGAAAATACACTAGGGCCCTAAAGCTGGTCAAACAAACCATCAATCCTCAGTAGTGGATACTTATTCTTAATCGTTACCTTGTTCAATTGCCGGTAATCAATACACATTCTTATTGACCCATCCTTCTTTTTGGCAAATAACACTGGCATACCCCATAGTGAGACACTGGGTCTCAGGAAACCCTTCTCAAGCAAATCCTGCAACTGTTCCTTTAACTTTTTCAACTCAGGCGGGGCCATACGATATGACAGAATAGAGATAGGCTGAGTGTCCAGAACCAAATCAATACAGAAATCAATATCCATGTCGGGAGGCATACCCGGTAGATCCAAAGGAAAAACATCGAGGAATTCAGAAACAGAGGGCACAGAATCAATAGAGGGAACCTCGGCACTGGAATCCTGAACATAAACCAAATAAGCCAAACACCCATTTTCAACCATACGTCGAACCTTCACATACGATATAACACTACGGGTAGAATGACCTGGAGTCCCTCTCCACTCTAAACGAGCTGGTAAAGCTAAGGTCACAGTCTTCGCATGACAGTCCAAGATAGCGTGATAAGGTGATAACCAGTCCATCCCCAAAATAATGTCGAAATAAACCATGTCTAAAAGCAACAAGTCTACACGAGCCTCAAGACCCCCAATCACCACAACAAAAGAACGATGGACTCGATCGACTACAATGGAGTAACCAACTGGTGTAGACACATAAACATGTATATCCAATGCATTACTATGCATCATCAAGTATGGGGAAAAATAAGATGAGGCCAGAAATAATAGAGTATATAATTCTTCAGTTAGACAGAGCCGGTCTAAGCGATCCACATCCCCCAGATGAAGTAGCAGGCATCGGTCCGTAGAACCTATAAAAAGGAGATGGTTGTGGCGCAAAGTATTTTTGTGCACCTACGTCATTCGGCTAGAGCGCAAGCCCGCCCCCTTATGTTATGGAAGAATTGAGCTTACATACGAATATGCAGACCTCAGATCAAACAACACTGAAGCATATCTATCACATACCAAAATTGTACCTGTAATAACCGCATCCGAAGCCTTTTCTTTGGGCCCTGCTTGAAGAGCATAACATCGGGGTTGGGTCCCACCACTCTGATCTACCTCCCTGGGACGACCTGCTGCTAGCTGGTCTCCATCCCTGTAGGTCTGAGCTCTACCTCTATGATCTCTGTCTTCACCTCTAACACCTCTGCCCCTACCTCTAGCCGGCTAGGCAGGCTGTAGAACATCTGATGCCTGAACCATAGCACGGGAACCATGCTGTTAAGAACTGCTCGAAGCTCGAGGACAGTACCTAGCAATGTGGCTCGTGTCGCCACAAGGAAAACAAGCTCTCGGCTGCAGGGACTGGTGACCTTGGAAACTCTGAAGTAGTGCTGATCAGAATAATGCGGTTGAGAACCACGACCACTTGAAGTACCATGAGAAACCTAGAGTGCTGACTGGAAAGGCCTAGGAGGATGACCCATATTATGCAAATCTCTGCCTCTAGATGTAGCACCACTGAATCGTCCTGAGTGACGGGGTATCTTATCTTCCTTATGACCATCCCCATGTGATAATACCATCTCCATCCTCCGAGCCACCTTGGCCGCCTCTTGAAAGGTTACCCTGTTCCCAGCCTCTCTAACCATCTGGAGACGAATAGGCTGAATGAGTCCATCAATATACCTCTCACTCTCTTCCTATCAACTGGAAGCATAACAAGAGCATGGCGTGCAGCTCAATCAACCTGGCCTCGTACTGGGTGACTCTCATAGATTCCTGACGGAGACGCTCGAACTGCCTCCAATAGGCCTCTCGCTAAGTAATAGGGAAAAACTTCTCCAGAAATACATGCATGAACTTCTCCCAGGTCAAGGCCGGAGATCCTACTGACCTAGCTAAAAATAATCCCTCCACCAAGCCTTGCCAGATCCATATAATCGAAAAGTAACAAAATCAACCCTGTTGGCCTCAACAATATCCATGTTCCGAAGATTCTTGTGGTAGCTGTCAAAATAATCCTGAGGATCCTCGATCGATGCACCGCTGAAGAAAGTAGTGAAGAGCTTGGTGAACCTATCCAACCTCCATAGAGTATCGACAGTCATAGCTGCCCCATCACCGGCCAGGGCTACCACGCCCGGCTGAGCTGCTCCAACTAGCTGAACTGCTGGAGTTTGAATCTGAGGAGCTACCTGCTCTGGAGTACTAGTAGCAGGAGTCTAGGCCCTCCTCCAGCCTGAGAGAGGGCTGGTGCTACTGGAAGAAAACCTACACGGGTAACACTTTCCATAAGGCCCATCAATCGGACTAGAGCGTCTTGAAGAACTCGGGAGCAATAAAACCCTCTGGGACCTGAGCTGAGCCCACCAGAACTACTAGAGCTGGGGCCGGAACCTCCTCATCAAAGTCGACTTCAGGCTCTGCCACTGGTGCTATTGCTGGGGGATGAGCTCCGCCCCTACCTTAGCCTCTAGCATGACCTCTACCTCGCCCTCTGCCCCTAGTGGGAGATTCCTGGGGCTTGGACTGGTGATCAGAAGATGAGGAAGTACGTGTTCTCGCCATCTGCGATAGAAAAGAGTCGAAAGACAATCAGTATTGAGAAATCAAACCCCACGATAGGAAGGAACAAATGCGAAACTTTTCCTAACTCTGTAGCCTCGGGGGATAAATACAGACGTCTCCGTACCAAACCCTCATGCCACACGTCCTTTTTCACTATACACCTCCGCAAAAGGGCGTAAAGGAGTTTTTCCACTCAAAAAGGACAATCGAAACGGGATTTATTACTAATTATTCAGAATCGCCACTTGGGAGATTAATGGTGTCCCAAGTCACCGGTTTAATCCAGAACCGAGGAAAAGATTGACTCTGTATTACAGTCCGCGAACCAGAAATCCAGATAAGGAATTCCGTTAACACGGGAGAAGGTTTTAGGCATTCCCGGGTTCCGTGGTTCTAGCACGATCACTTAGCTGCTGTATTTGATTTATCTTATTTTATTACATGCTAACTTAAGTGCTTTTTATTTGCATACCGCGTTTATCATTATTAATTTTAAAGACTTGCAACGTCGTGAAAACGTATTTATTACCACGTCACCACCAGTGTACACGTGATTGACGACACGTTTTGACTTTGTCGAGATTTGGATTTTGGGTTGCATCAATGCACACCCGAATTTAGGAAAGTAATTTAGTTAAAATGCGCCTAAAGGTTCTACCGCAATATTATTTGGGGAAAGGCATGAAATTTGCTAAATGACCCTTCCGCATTCTAAATTAATTCTTATACATATTAATCGAGGGCCCCACATTTGTTTTTGTTTGGTGAGGCTCATCTCATTTATTTAAAAGGATAAGCCTAAATGTGACTATATTTTCTATTTTTCATTTTTGTCTCTAAAGAAAAAGAAAAATCCTAATTAATCATTATCCGAACTCAGGCTCCAAGTTCAAATCCGGCATAATATAAATGACCAACGTTTTACTTTAGGAATGACCAACCAGCTCTGGGCCTTAATTTCCAGTGACGCTTCCTTTTTTGAGTTTTGTTTTTTAATTTTGCTTGTTTTTGGTTTTTCCTTTTGAAGAATTTAAAATCTAAGAGAGTTTCAGATCTGAAGTTTCAATTCCAGATCTGGAAGCTTTGGGGAATATTTTTGGGGAATTTGTAGGTTTCCAACTTGTTTATTAGGGCATTGGGGCTCCCCTTTTATAAGCACATATAAGGGCAGCCCTTCAAATTATGTTTTCACTTCAGTCCCTATGTTATTTTCAGTTTTAGTCCCTTGTTTTCTAACTTGCTGCTCAAGCAAGTGCACATTATTCTGAATTATGCACTGAAGTCCTACTTTTGAAGGTCCTAGAATATTCTATTTTAACCCACAACATTCTTGTGAGCCTCTAGATGTCAAACATACCCCTGAAGTTGTTTTGAATTACCAAGCCTTAACAAACTAACCATTTCAAGTACCCAAAATACCCCTGAAGACTTCCTGAAATTACTAACACAAATAAAAAATCTATCAGTTAAAATCAATCAATTGAACTAAACCTAATGACTAAGTGAACTAATTAATCCCATTAAACTAACTCCTAATTAATACTAGAACACTAAAACTAAATTTAAACCAAGGTCAGATTCGCACCCGACTCCAAACTTAGTAGAACAATATTATGATTTAAATCATAAAACTCCACAATAGTTTAAACTCGAACTCAAATTATATCAAACAAGCATAAAAGATAAAGGCGACAGATTCAATACTCGAAACAATGATTAGATGGAACTACTGAAATTGAAATTTAAACTACGACTGGCACAACACATTTGGAACAATAATGATTATGAACTAACCCTCACAACCAAACAAATGGATACTAACTGTGAAACGAGAGGAAAATAACAAGAAACGATGAACTCACTGATTATGATATTCGACCAACTTCAATGGCATTTGATGGCTACAAACGTTGAATTCGTCACGAGGCAAGCCCGAAGATCACATAGCACAAATTTGGAGTACTTCAAAGCGTTTAGCGTTTTTGGCCAAAAATTTCAAACTGAAATTCGAGCACTTCCGGTAAGGTTTGAGACAAGATGGTCATATATTTGGGTTGAGGGAAGTTAGGAGAGTCAATGGTGTAATTTTGGGCCGATTTGGACCAAATTTTAGCATGGGCGGAAAGTTTGAGAAGAATATTTGACAAGCTCTGGTGAGATTTGAGGGAAAACAATGGCGGCAATGAGAAGAGGGGAACGAGGCGAACCGGTGGTGTAAATTTGGGGCTCGTTGGCATAGATGGTGTTTCCCCCCGGTGAGGGATTCCAGCGAAGCTCAGAAGGTCTGTACGAGGAAGAAGCATATTGGCTTTAGGGTTGAGATTATTTTCGGACATCTTTAAGAAATTTGGGGGGTGAGCTGTGAGCCGTTAGATTAATGGAGATGGGTGGCTTGGATTCACTTGAGCCAAAATGGCGTCGTTTGGCTCTAGGGGTGGGCAGGCTGGGTCTGGGATTGGACTGGGGCATGTTTGGCTTGGGCCTGGATTTAAAATTGGTCCAAATGAGAGGTCTTTTATGAGACATCCCCTTTCCCTTTGTTTTTCTTTTATTTCCTTTTTTGTTTGTTTTTGTTTTTGTATATTTGTATTATTTTTTTCTAATTTTATAGAAATGCAAAATTTAGAATAAAATTCTAATATGTTTCAAAATTAAATTACTTAACTCCTAAATTTATTCAAAGCTAATTCGCGACGAATTCACAATTAAAACAAATAAAGTGCAAAAGCGCACTATTTTTTTTGTGATTTTCATGTTTTATTCTAAAACAAGTTAACCACTAATTAATCCTAGAACAAGAAGTTAGATCCTAAATGCAAATGCATATTTTTTGTATTCTTTTATATAAGTTAAAATGCACAAATAAAATGCGAACAATTAACACAAAAAGACACAAAAATTCGCAAATGTTAAAAAAATAAAGAAAAATTATTTTGTTTGAATTTTTGAATTATTCATATATAGGGCAAAAATCGCGTGCTCACACCTCAGACTGTACTAAGATTTTCCATGAGTCCTGAGACCTATGGAACCTAGAGCTGTGATACCAACTTGTCACGACCCGAAATTCTCACCCTCGAAAGTCGTGATGGTACCTACTAATGAGAGCAAGGCAAGCCAACCTTTAATTGCCTTCTCCATAACTGATTTATTCCTTTTAGACCTTTATCGGTAATATTATGAAACACAGAATAAAATAAATAAGCAAAAGTCTTAAATTAAAGAATCTGAACAATAATGCATAGAATTCAACATAATCTTTACCCAAGAACTTGTGTCACATACTCACGAACCACTAAGAGTACTACACAAAACCGTTTGAAAAGAATATAACATTATTTGTCTCGGAATACATGAGATAACAAGGTAAAAAAGTAAGATAGAGGAGACTCCGGGCCTGCGGACGTCTGCAAGGCTACCTCGGTGTCTCAGTGGGCTGAAGGATGGCTCCCGATATAGTGCTGCTACTCAAATGCTACTCTGACATATGGATCTATGCAAATGAGCACAGAGTGTAGCATCAGCACAACCGGCCCCATGTGCTGGTAAGTGTTTGGCCTAACCACGGCGAGGACCAGACTCCAGCTAAACCGGTACAATTATATAATAAATGGCGGAAATGTAAACATGTAATAAGCACTTAAGATGGGGAAGGGGCACATGCTTTGGGGATGACAGATAAACAGAATATCAAGAATAACATAGAAAAATTGCAATTAAATTACTAACGCAGGTAAAAAGAAGAAAAAACAAGTTTCACCTTTAGTTTCAATCTTGTTGCAGGCGTGCAACCCGATCCCATTTCATTATATCTCGTGGTAGGCATACCACCCGCTCCCATTTCAATAACTAATGATAGGCATACCATTTGTTCCCATTCATTATCTCTCGTGGTAGACATACTACCTTCTCCCATTTTAATATCTTGTGGTAGGCATACCACTCGTTTCTATTTCAATATCTTGTGGTAGGCGTACCACCCGCTCCCATTTCAATATATCTCGTGGTAGGCATACCACCCACTCCCGTTTCAATAACTTATGGTAGGCGTACCATCTACTCCTATTTAATTACATCTCGTGGTAGGCGTACCACCCAATCCCATTTAATGTTATCACATAATCACAAGAAATCCCGGCGAGGGAACAAAGTAACATAATAACTTCCCGGTAAGGGAACAACAATATGGAAACAATCATCCCGGCAAGGGTGAATTAACTATTACCAACCTTAACTCAGTTTGATTAATAAGGACAATCAATCGCAATTAGGATCTACGAGGATAAACAAAACTTTACCCAATACGGTAGATCGTTTGTTTCGCAAATACCCTGCAAAAAATATTTATCCGTTCCTATCCATTACTTTTCCCCTTCCCTATCTTTTTTTAATACCTAGCCAAATGAAGTCGATTCAAGATGCCATAAACCAAGCTATTCAAGTCAAGCCAAGCCAAACCGAATCAAGTTAATTCAGGTTAAGCCAATTCAAATCAAGTCAAATAAAGCCAAGCGAAATCAAGCTAAGCTAAGTCAAATGGATAAAAAAGTAGGGATGTGTGTGGGTAGGTAGGGATAGCTAGTTTCATTTGAATAAATATATATTATAAATAATCTTCAAGTGGATAAAAGAGGGTATTAGTTTAAGCCGAATGTATTTTTTGCATAAATTGCTCTTTTTTAAGAACGCTCTCACCTGGGCCTTTGAAATTGATAAATGTAACTTACTATGGATCTTGTTTTGGCCTTTGGTTACTTTTAACATAATTTGACCATATACATTTCACTAAATTTAGGCAAAGCATGCCAAAAAATTTCTCCAAGTGGACAACTTGTTAGGTCTTACTATACATTTAGACATCTCCCACGTTATATGTTCTTAACCATATTCTTCTCTCTCTAGTGTTCCTATATATACTAATAAAGACATGTCCGAATTATTTTCGGGTAGTTCTAAACTTTTTATATATTAAATTACTTGAATTATTTTTATCAATATACTTATAACATAATATTAGGTCAATTTATGTAAAGACTCTAAACTAAAAGTTCACTGGTATTATTTAGAGGCTTCTAATAAATACAATGTGGGTCTTCACTTAATACGAATGAATTAAAATATATTACTAAAATCTTAGATTATAATAAGCATAACGTTAATTTAAAGTAAATAATTTAATGAACATTGGATGTAGAGATTTTAAAGGACTAAACCAAATTTTACTTTTCTATATTGGAAATATATACTTATTTAAATTTTTAGTTACTATTTGGTATTGTCATTTTATGTGTTTTTTAAGTATTTAGCTCATCTATTACTAATCTCTCAATCCACTTTCTTTTTACTTTAAAGAAAATTAAAACCTACTATTTTATGGGATTAATTGAAATAAAGTTGATACAAAATATTTGAAAATCATTTAAGATGTTTTAATGAATAAGTGTTATGAAATAATATAAGAACAAGAACAATATAGAGAGAAGTAGAGAGAGGAGTATTCTTATTGATACTTTTGGGATGATTTACAATGAAGAGAACCCCTTTATTTATAGGGAGGTGGTGACTTAGCCACCAAGAAGTAAACCCTCGAATCTCTCTAATTATGGACATTCACCTTAAATAGAACTCTATTTATAACACTCCCCCTTGAATTTCTATTCAATAATGTGCCTCGTTAAAACCTTAACTAAAACAAAACCCAATGGGAAAAAAAATTAAAGAAAAGGAAAAAGAGTACACATGTTTGAATATGCGCCTATTGGTTGCCTCGTTAAAAACCTCGCAAGGAAAACCCAGTTGGGACAAAACCTTGTAAGGGAAAAAGAGTGCAACGCGCATTAACTCCCCCTGAATAGAGCATCAATTCACATCCTTGAGCATTGCATTCCAATCTTGTGCACCATCTTCAAAACGATCTTTGGTAGAGATTTGATAAATAAATCAACCATATTGACTTGAATAAATATTCCGCACCTTGAAATTATCATTCTTGATAGATATTAACATCTTCATATAATGTAGTGGAATGACTCTTCAATATCTCCATAGATGTATTCTCGATGCCATCATCTTTGACTTTACACTTTCAAGTATTTGAACTACATGTCCAAAACTACATGTCTTTCATATGGAATCAATTCTTCTTGAATTGTAGCTCTTCTATTTGGCCAATATTTTGTTTGTATTCGACAAACATAAGATCCTCATCGATATTTAGCGCTATCATAGATATCGTCGACGACCATTTTATATCGGTTCCAATAAAATTTTCATAAGGACATAACATGGAGATCCCTTCATTCATATATCAGGTACCTGAATCTCTCATGAGATTTTATGAAGTGTTATGTCATGTGATCTTCTGGATCACTTGCCTCCTCATTATGATCACTTCGATCATTTGCTCATCTTCTTTATTAAGAAGTTCCTTTTGAAACCGATTTGTCTATACGCTTCAGGCGTATCCAAGACTTTGTCCTTCTAGGACTTAATATGAGCATTTGCAGTGAGAATATAGTTACATTCTTTGGGTCAGCAAATGCGTATAGCATGCTTTGCAATATGTTGCAATTGATAATTCTCCTCATGTAACCTTTTTTCAAGTGTTTATCATGTCTCCCCCTCATGTTAGAAAAGCTAACTTGTTTCCTCAACTTTGAGAAATCATCTTTGTGCATTATCATGTCAATATACACAGCACATTAATAATAAGATGAAATTATTTGGTTCCTGACCCTGAACCACTTGTGAGGGGAGAATATACTCTCGTATACAACGTATATCAAACCGATATATATAACTTTGTTCTCATAAGAAACAGTTTAGCTATTAAGTGGAGGCACTCAATAATTATCTTGCTAAACCAACTTTGATATAAACCAACTTATCAAGATGAACTATCTTGAGTAGAAAATCTGGAAATTATGCTCGAAGTTAGATTACTGAGCAATTTACCTCGCAAGCACCGGCCAGGCTGCGGGTTAATAACAATTGCGCATGTAACCATATCATAGATGCATCATATGTGGTATACATGGCAGGTGAATGGGCCCATATTCACCTTTGGTATTTCCAGAATTTATGGGCTTCAACCCGAACTCTTTAGTTGGTCAGTTCATTAATGAGAACAAGTAATACAAGAGAATTCGTAAAGAACTTTCTAGTTCTTTAATATTCACCCATGTGAATTTGCACATCATACTTAAAATGAGATGGCTAACCGGAATGCCAACTGAATAAATTATCAATATTGGTAAGTTCATGTTTACACCATGACATGTGCAATTCTCAATAAACTTCAGGTTTATTGTGGTATGGGTTTTTATACCAATAAATATCTACTTTATTGTGGCATTCTTTTGTTTGTGTAGTACAAACTGGAGAACGAAGCGGGTAGCTTTTCATATACAAATTATCCCGCTACAAGTTGTAGTAATAGAAGATATCAAATCTTTCCTTTATTTATAGTCTCAATATAATCAGCGCTTTCGCGTGTACTTTGGAAACTGAATAAGTTTCTTTGAGATTTACTACAGCACAATACTCAATTGTGTTTCTCCAACATAGTAATAATTGGCTCTTCTAGAGCTCTCAATTAATTTTGTACTACCACAAATTCATCAACATCCATGTGGTGAATATCTTTCTTAAAGAGAAAGTTATACCATTATGGTCATGTCAAACTTATATGCAAGATATGTTTCTTGCATTATTTTTGTCCTTTGATAATCACATTGACAAATTATTTTGGCGTAAAATAGGTACGTGACCAATGACCATTCATGCCATAATAATGACATCATCTCAAACCTCCTTCTAGGGGTGAGTGTGGTATTATCTCAAACCTCCTTCTAGGGGTGAGTGTGGTATCATCTCAAACCTCCTTCTAGGGGTGAGTGTGGTATATTCAATCCCAATTTTATGTTCATATTCTTCCAATAATGAATATGTATTCGTGAATCAGATGTTGTCACATTCACTTCGGGGATATGTGATTTTGTTATCCTTTTCAAGTCCGTAAATGCGTCAGGCATTTGATTTGCTATTCTTTGCAAATGGATAATCTTTTGCACCTCATTTTCACAAATGGAGGTATGTGGATCAAGATGAGATAATGATGCATTTTTCCACAAAATTTCCTGCTTGGTTTCACCAACTTCTCCCCCTAATTTTGGGAAAAGTGTCTCATCGAATTGACAGTCTGCAAATCGTGCAGTGTACAAATCCCCTGTCAATATTTCGAGGTAGCGAATAATGGAGGGCGATTCAAACTCAACATATATTCCTAACCTTCTATGCAGACCCATTTTGGTGCGATTTGGCGGTGCTACAGGCACATATACTGCGCATCCAAAAATTCTTAAATGGGATATATTAGGTTCATGACCCAAAACCAATTGCAACGGGGAATATTTGTGATAATTCGTCGGTCTGAGACGAACTAGTATTGCTGCATGCAAAATGGCGTGACCCCAAACCGAAGTGGGCAGCCGACGAATTAGCATTGCTGCATGCAAAATGGCGTGACCCCAAACCGAAGTGGGCAGCCGACGAACTAGCATTGCTGCATGCAAAATGGCGTGACCCCAAACCGAAGTGGGCAGCCTCGTTTTCATGAGTAAATGAAGTATTCAAGATTATTCTCATCTATTGTCTCAACATGATATCCATTTTGAATGATATCCTTAAAACTCAACAAGTTCCTCTTAGACTTGGAGGAGAACATTGCATTCTCTAAAATATTGTTCCTTTAGGCAGAGTTATAGTTGCTCTTCCGGAGCCTTCAATCAATTTACTACTACCAGAAATTGTAGTAACATACACAAGATGGTAATTATATTTCTAATATACGGATGTATTATAATACACTTTGTACAACTTTTAATATTAAAATGGTAATCTACTAATACACAAGATGCTCATACTGTCATAATTAAGTTGTGCTCTTACGCATCGCTGTATAGGTAGGTTTAATATTAATATCTATTTAACATCCAAGATTGTAAAATATTTTGTAAATGTTTAATGCAGACATGAAAATAAATAACACATGTAAGCAAAAGAAAGTTTGTGAATTATGATTGCAAACATTTATATGTCGCCATATTTATTTTCATAGTTTTTCTTTACTTACACTCAGTAGTTTTATACAACACAAATTGTATGATAATAAACACAACTATGCCTCTGGCAAAAGTATTATTTTGACAAATACTTTTCACACACTCTGTGTAAAAATAACACATAAGACAATACGTGTGGGATGTAATCAGTAATTATATAATACATGATTTATAAACATGAATAAATTAATGAAAAAGTAGAATTGACTACATTAAGTTGGCATAGACATGGTTTGATGGCAATTAAGTTTTTACAGTATACACTATCTGAAATTATTGTGAGTTTTTACATATTTTATAAACACAAGGACAAACTACTACGAATAAGTAAAAATAAAAATATCAAACTGCTCAATCTTCCTTAATCACAGGTCCACCACCGATTAAGTGGTCTATTTTTCCTTCAGGGTGCTCAACTGCCACATTCAAGTGGGTGATCTCAAAATTATTGTTAGAGACAAAATTGGTTTCAGGGCCTTTACTCTTTAGAGATGCTTGATAAAGGTCAACCAAATGTCTTGGTATACGGCAAGCTTTTGACCAGTGCCCTTTTCCACCGCAACGATAACATATAGTTTCTGAACTATTTGCCTTTGGATTCTCATCGTATCGTGCTTGTGGCAGAGTGACCAACTTCAGGTTGTCATATCTCTCCTTTAAGCCATTCCACAAGATAGGTGGATCTTTGACTGTGATATATTCAATTTTCAAACCTTCATCAAGGTGATGGCGCAAGAAAATCAAGGCCTTAGCACGACCTTCATCAAGGTGATGGCGCAAGAAAAACAAGGCCTTAGCACAGTTTCAAACCTTCATCAAGGTGATGGCGCAAGAAAATCAAGGCCTTAGCATAGTCTTGGGTGGATGCATTATTTCTGTCTTTAATGGCGTCTCCAGAACCCATTGCATCCAAATGGATTTCAGCATCCAACACCCATGTCATATAGTTCTTGCCCGAAATTTCAAGGGCAACGAACTTTCCTTTTATAATGTCAGACATGAAACAAAATTAAATCAAGAGCGTGTTCATACTTACGGGCTCTATTACAATTATCACATTCACTTCAGGGAATGGATCATAATCAACTGTATGTGCTATACACAATCACATGTCAAATATTACTTTCATAAAGTGAAAGATTATTTTGAGAATCCTTATTGTTCTCATTACCACAATAATGACGATTATAATTTCGTCTATTGCCACGTCCACATCCATTGATACCTTCACGGTAATAATTTTGTCTTCTTTCAGACTTATCACATACTGCTACCACATTCTCTAAATGGAATGGAGCAAGTTCAATTGGACGGATTTTTAATTCTTTGCCCACAATCATACATGAATTTAATCATGGCAAGACATAGAAATTTTACCACTTCACGTGGTTATATATTTCTTGTAAACTCTGCTGGAGTTTAAGTGGATCTAACAATATTATCCACTTGTAATCCATTATTAAGATAATTAATAAATAACAAATATGAAACAATATTGAAAGACACTACGCAGAATAAAGAACAAGTTTAGACAGTAACAAACTATATCGCAATGAAGAATAAACACCAGTATGATGAGTGCTTGAGCAGTATAATTGAGATTTGCCTTTGCCCAAGGAATTGTCCGCACAACAACCAACGTAGGAATTGCACTAGCAGCACATGCAATCGCAGCTGCTTTAGTTCCGTATAAAAATTTTGGAAGGAGGAAGAAATCAAATTCAATTGGTTAGAGACTCGTGCTGATAACGTGTTATGAAATAATATAAGAACAAGAACAATATAGAGAGAAGTAGAGAGAGGAGTATTCTTATTGATACTTTTGGGATGATTTACAATGAAAAGAACCCCTTTATTTATAGGGAGGTGGTGACCTAGCCACCAAGAAGTAAACCCTAGAATCTGTCTAATTATGGACATTCACCTTAAATAGAACTCTATTTATAATAATAAGAGTTATTTTCAAAAGCTTATATTGATTTTGGTTGAGCTTTCTTCCTTTGCATGCGCAATTCATTTTTTAGAAGCTTTCTTACTATTTTTAACTTGAAGTGCATTAAATACATTTTTAAGAAATAAAAAATAAGCATTTATGACAGAAAAAATTAATAACCTTTATATTTTTTAAAATTCATCAATTACATTGGGAGATGAAAAACTAGAAAAGGAGAAGAAGTTAAAATTTGAAATTATCTTACTTTTTGCTGGTGATATATTATTCCTGTTGAACCAAGTACGATTCTCATTTAATTAATTTTTTGTGTAGCTCATTGAATTGAATTGCATCTTTTTGTGAACAATTATATTCATCTATGCTGCGTTACAAATACTAAAACTATGAATTATTGACAGTGCCACGTTATAACATTGAAAATGAAGGTAGCATTATCAACCAAAATCAAATCTCCTTGAAATTTCTTGGTTGATAACGTAGAATTGATTTTATATGCATAAAGCATGGAACTAAGTTGATCCTTAAGGTTCACTTTTGATAAATTTAGGTTTCTTTTTTAATTTCGTCTAAACTAAGCTTAAATCCCCACATTTAACTACATAACCCATGCCACGTGAAGTTATCAGTGAACAAATAATAAAATACAAAAAGAAATCTATAACTAAAGAAAGTATATGCTCACAAATTCATAAAAATATCAAATATTTTTCAATTTATGATCTTGACCGAGTTGCATTTTTTTTATTGCTTTAAATCATATTAATTTATAGAATATTGAATCACATGTGTTCCTTTAGTATTTGTTAATTCTCCGGCCAAACTTACTTCCTCATAAATAATTTTTTTCTTTAACAAATTTATTCAATTATGTGAGTAAGAAACTTTAATAATGATGAAGAATTTTCAACAACATTTGATTGACGTGCCACTATATTAAATTATTTATGCAGTAAAAAAATGTGATACAAATTAAATTTATTTAATTAAAATAAAATTATTAATTCTAAGAAAAATATGTTGAGTTTGGGCCCGAGCTTAACTTGAGGTGTACAATATATCAGTTTATCTCTAATCATTAACTAAGGAAAAAAATTGAGTTTTGACCCATCAATTAGTAAATCCGAACTTAATAATTTGGACTCTAAGGGTGCTTCGACGGTATAATAGGTTTCGGGATTTGAGCATGTTCACAGAAGTTCACTTTTAGTTGTCTTTGATTTGATATTCCAAAAATTATAAACTGATCCTGCCTACTATATTTTATATCAGTAATTAATATTTTGCATAGATTAAGGTCGTGGGAGGCCATTTGCTTGGACTTTTAAGTATCACTAAGGTTTAGGGAATTTTTTGTTAGCGGGGTAAGTGTTTGGTCTAACCTTAGGTTAAGGGAATAAGTACTGTTCTTTATTTACTCTGTGCTAGTGTAGTGTACGACGTATAGGTGTGGTGACGAGTACCTATACATTATTGTCAAGCATGCTCGTGAGTCTTAAATTGTAATTGTTATGTTACTAAATATGTGCTACAAATACCTAAATTGTTGGTTCTCCGTGTTGGAAAGACATATGATTATATTTGTGGTATTTGTTTGTTGTTGAGCATTAGCTCTAGTTGAGGTTTCATTTGTGAAGTTAACGTTGGTACAAGTTTGGTTATAGTTGATTCCCTTGCCGGGACGTATTTATTTCTTACTGTTGGTTTTCTTGCCGGGATGTTTCAATTCTTGTTGTTGTTTTTATTGTTTGGGTCAGGAAAAAGAGAAAAACATGAAGAGTGATGCCGTGCACATTCATATTTATGTATTTGCTAAGGAAAGAGATATACAACAGGAAGGGTGATGCCGTGTGCATTTCTATTAATATTGATGCCTATGGTAAGGAAGAGAGGTAAAGCAGAAAGGATGATGTCATGCACATTTTTAATATTTACATGGTAAGGAAGAGAGATAAAGTATGAAGGGTGATGCCATGCACATTTTCATTACTTGATTGCATTGCCGAGGATTGAGAGTAAATACACGAAGAGTGATATCGTGTAGTTATTGCATGTTATAACTCGTTGTTTTTGGTTAAAATATCTTAATTGTCTTATTCAACTACTACAGTGATTCTTCCTGTTGGTATTTCCCCGTAGCATGTTAGCCCTCCCCCGTTACTTTTGAATTATTTTTATTACTGTTATTCTTTTAGATATTGCTTAGCTACAGGATATTGGTTTTGTCCTAGCTTCGTCACTACTTCGCCGGGGTTAGGGCGACACTTACCATTACATGGATCGGTTATGCTGATACTATATTATGCACTCTTTTGTGCAAATCCCATATTGGAGCATACAGACCATCGCTAGGGGTTGTTGCCTTCAGTCCATCAGGAGATCCGAGGTAGTCTTGCAGGCGTCAGCAGGCCTTGGCATCCCTTTCCTATTTAGTTTTCTTATGTTCTTTATTATTTCAGAGGTACACATGTATTTATTTTGTTTGGACCTTATTTTTAGTAGTTCTAGATAGTCCATGAGATCGTGACACTAGTTGTGGGTTGTTTATGTTTATGGATTCGTGTGGTAGTAGCTTAAATTGTTAAATTTTATTCTTTCGCTTTATTATTTTCACTTTTTATATAAAATGTTAACTCACAATTGTTAAGAGATTAAAAATTATAAGGGTAAAATAACTAGAATAATTGGCTTGCCTAGCTTTCACTAGTAGGTACTATCATGACTCCTGATGATGGGAAACTTGAGTTTTGACAACTGGATCATAGACATGCAAGAAGAGCTAAATCAGTTTGAGAGAAGCAAGGTCTGGCACATGGTACAGAAACCCAAGAACAAAACTGTCATAGGTACCAGATGGGTGTTCAAAAACAAGTTGGATGAACAAGAAAATATCACAAGGAACAAGGATAAACTTGTGGTTCAGAGATACAATCAAGAGGGCGGTACTGACTATGATGAGACATTTGCACCTGTAGCTAAAATAGAGGCTATAAGAATGTTGATAGTCTTTGTTGCTCACATGGAGTTTACTTTATACTAGATGGATGTAAAGAGTGCCTTTTTGAACGGTTACTTGAAGGAGGAAGTGTTTATCAAACAACCTCCTAGATATGAAAGTGAAGTATTTTCTGACTGTGTTCAAACTGGATAAAGCTCTTTTTGGACTGAAACCGGCTCCAAAAGCTTGGTATGAAAGGCTCTCAAAATTCCTATTAGCCAATAACTTTGTAAGAGGAATGGTGGACAATAATTTATTTTTAAGGAGCAGAGGGAAGAATATTTTGTTTGTGCAAGTGTATGTGGAGGACATTATTTTCAGGGCTTCCAATGAAGCAATATGCAAGGAATTTGCTGATATAATGGTAAATGAGTTTGAAATGAGCTTTGATGGGTGAATTGAACTTCTTTCTAAGGTTGTAAATCAAACAAAAACCTAGTGGAACCATGATACATCAGCAGAAATATATCAAAGAACTACTGAAAAGATTCAACATGGATCCTCTAAGTCCATTAACACACTCATTGCGATTGCAACAAAGCTGGACCTTGATGAATAAGGGAAAAGTGTAGAGCAGAAACTGTATAGAGGAATGATTGGGTCATTATTGTACGTCACTGCAAGTAGGCCTGATATAGTATTTAGTGTGGGATTGTGTACAAGATTTCAGTTAAACCCCAAGGAATCTCACCTAAAGGCCGTCAAAAGGATAATAAGATATCTCAAGGGGATCCCTGATATCTGTCTATGGTATCCCAGAGAGTACCGCTTTGATCTATTTGGTTATGCTAATGTTGACTTTGCAAGTTTTCATGTTGACTGGAAAAGCACTTCAGGAACAACTCATTTTCTAGGTTCTTGTTTAGTGCCTTGGGGAACCCAGAAGCAAAATTTTAGTGGCCTTATTTAAAACTGAGGCTGAACATGTGATAGCAGCATCTCGTTGTGCTCAGTTACTATGGATAAGACAACAGTAAGGGACTACAGTATATTTATTGATTGTGTTCCCATTTTTTTGTGATAACACTAGTGCCATAAAACATTACTAGAAATCTATATCAGCACAAAGAAGCAAGCACATTGACATTAGACATCACTTTCTTAGAGATAGTGTTAAAAAGGGGAACTTCTCAGTTAATTTTTGTAAAACCGAAGATCAAATTGCTGAAATTTTTACTAAAGCTTTGAGTAGGGATCACTTTGAAAGGAACAGACTAGAACTATGTCTAATAAACTTCTCAAACTAAGTTAACTCCCAGTAATTTGTTAGAAAAGGCTTAACTAGATATAAATAACTAAGTACAATGTGTTTGATTCAGCTTTCTTCTTGTATTAAACTCACACACTTGCTTAGAAAATTTGGTTGATAACCGTGTTGCATGACACTAATATGAAGTGCTGAAGCTTTATTGCAGAATAGAATAAGGAGTTGGTTCTTTGGCTCAGATATGTGTCATACTGTAAAATCACTAGGACTTTATATTCTAAACTTATTGATGTACTCAGACTTTTAATCTATAGGCATCACTTCTAATCGTCCTCTAGTCAAAGATTAATAGGGAACCCTTATGCAATTAGAGATAAATTACTTATAAAAACCTTTCCGCCAAAGTAACTGTTATAAGAGGCCTCTTAGAACTCAAATTTGGTCACCTTCTCTCTTCTAGTATATCAGGAGTAACGCCTTTAAAAGGCTCTTATGATCAGCTTCTCTAGCATCACAGTTTCTCTCAAACCCAAAGAAAAAAATCAAAAGAAAGTATCAAAAATTAATCCTTTTTCTATCTTGTTCGAGTCTCTCATTTTATCACCATGCCTAAAGCCAGTCAAACACCCTCTAAATCTAAATCATCAAGCAAGGATGAAGAAAAATCCAAAATCTTGAGACCCAAATCAAAGAAAAATTCCAAGCTTTCAAGAGAATGCAAACCCACACTTGCTCCTTATCCTTCGATATCCTCTACCATACCTACCTCATCTTCCCTTATTCCTGCTGATCATGCAGTTCCTATCATTCCCACCTCCATTATACCCCCTCTTTAAAAATAACTACACATGCACCTGAGCTTCCTTTGAAAAATGCATCTCAGTCAACAAAGGTTAAATCAACTTCAAGAAAATTTGTCAAGAAAGTGCCTGAGGCTGCCACACAAGATGGTACTGCAGTCAAGGAATCTATGATTTAGGGGGAATCAGGTTTAGGCACTACTAATCGGGTACCACATCCTACTTTCAAGTTAGATATTTTGGATTTTTCTGGTTGCACCCCTAGATACTCTTCCACCCACGAGTGAGATGTTACCAATGGAGAAATTCATGATAGAAGAGAGTGTAGGGGATCTGGGAAAGGAGGTAGATACAACTGTTGTGGAGCTTGTGATTGAGGGGAATACACAAAGAACCCGTACGAAAGGAGGCTTTTGATGGCCTTGCGTTTAGTTGGACTGAGGATGAGGAAGGTGATGAAAGCGAACAAGAAGAAGAAACTATGAACAGTCATGAGGAACATGATGCTCAAAGCATACCCAATGAAGAAGGAAAGAGTGAGAATAAGGGAGTATCTGGAGATGAGAAGGAGAGTGATACAGAGGATAAGACACGTGAACAGGCTTGTGATTCTGTAGAAGAAGTAAATGAGAGTGACAAAGAGGAGGTTATTTAAAGTAAAGGTAGGCATCAGGAAGAGATGAATGAGAGTGAAGGAGGTAATGATGTAATTGAGGAAGAGGAAAATTTGAGTGAGGAATTTGAAGATTCCATGATGTTGGCCTAAGAATAGTCGTAGTTTTGAAGAATGGACAATGAACTCAGTCATGGACCAGGTCCATCAGGTGAAGCATAGTTTTTTTCAACCTTATGAGATGCACGTGAATGAGATAAGTCCCATTGATCAAGCAGTAAAATCTCCTGAACTGATCGAAAAGGTTGCATATGGGATAAGGAGGGGAAGTCTCCTTATGAGAAGAGAACACAAATCCGGATAAAGGATATTGTTGGAGTTTGTATTGTTCAAGGACTCAAATTCGATGAAAGATCAACAATTGAGTCTCAATCAAACTCTAATTACTAACTCATTAAATAACATTGATTGTTCTCTTTTACAGGCAATTGCACAAACGCAGAACTGAAACTAAATTGAGGGCTAAAACGTGAGGCAATTTTGCAAGCAATTTATGTATGATTTGAGTGTGCATTCCTGAAGCTGCTTGGACAAGAAAGAAGAACCAATTCCATTGTGTCTTTATTTTATTCTAGTTCAATTGTAGTAGATGATTTAAAGTTGTACCTTTAAGCATTTATAGAAGTATTTGTACTAGGTACTTTGAGTATTCAAGTTTGAATTAACTTAAAGGTGTCGCAACAGTTGAGGTTGTGTGCTACACATGGACTGGAGTTAATCCCTAGGTTTATAAAGAGTTACGTAAATGCTGTTTTGGCTTAGTGATTTTAGTGGAAGTTTGGGAAAATCCTACTGAGTAGTAGGTCATGGTTTATTACCTTTTGAGCCAGGTCTTTTCCACATAAAAATTTTGTATTCTTTATTTTATGTACTTTTAATTTCACAAACAATAGTAGTAAGTACACCTTGAAGAACCAGGTTCTTGTAGAGCGAAGATTGGGTACCACACTCCCCCGTGTGGTATTGACATTTAGAACATCAATTGGTATCAAATCGGGTTATCTGTGAAGACGATTACACCTTAGGAAAAGATCAACATGAGTGCACCACCTGGAAACTGGGAAGGGCAATCCACTGCTAGGCCTCCACCCTTCAATGGACAGTACTATTCCTGGTGGAAAAACAGGATGAGAGATCATATCATTGGAGAGGACTATGAACTCCAGGACATACTCACTGATTGCCCCTTCGCAAATACAAAGAAGAATGAAGAAGGAGTGGATGTACCAAAGACAAGAGCTGACTGCACTACTGAAGACCTGAAGAAGTGGGAGATAAATGCTAAGGCCAAGAAATGGCTTGTGTGTAGAGTAGGTCTAGATGAGTACAGCAGGATCCAAAGTTGCACCATTGCTAAGAAAATTTGCTACACTTTGATAGTGGATCATGAAGGAACACCTCAAGTGAAGAGGTCTAGAGGAACACTACTGTATTCTCAATATGAGAATTTTACTATGAATGAAGGAGAAACTATCCAGGAGATGTATACTAGGTTCACTACATTAACAAATGAACTTAAGTGTCTTGGAAGGATTATTCTTGAAGAAGACAAGGTTGAGAAAACCATGACAAGGGTTCTACAACTCTCATGGAAAAGCAAAATTACTGCTATTTAGGAATTTAAGAATATTGCCACCTTCAAGCTGGATGAACTAATTGGAAATCTTACTGCCTATGAACTGAGAAGGCAAACCATAAAGATGGACACACCCAAGAAGGAAAGAAGTCTGGCTTTCAGAATTGCTGAAGGTTCAGAAATGGAGGATAATGAAATGGCTATGATAACAAGGGATTTCAAAATTTACCTGATAAGAGGAAAATGTTCTTTAAGAGGTACAACCTTCAACAAACCAAGGGCTCCTGAGAAATAGACCAATGAGGGTTGTTACAAGTGTGGTATGACTGGTCAAACGATCAAGAACTGCCCTCAATCGGAAATTGAGTGGAAGAAAGAAAGGGTTGAAGGGGGAAACAGGAAGAAGGAACAGATTCAACCAAAAAGGAACAAAGGATCAACAAAAGGTATGGTTGCTGCCTGGGGAGAAACATCAGATGAGGACTAAGAGGATAAAGGTGAAGATGAATAGGTCCTTATGGCCATCGGATAATCAGATGATGAACAAGAGGTAAGTATTCATCGTCTAAAAGACAAGGTTAAACTTTTGTTTAAGGAAAGGCTAGCTGAGCTATTACTAGACTTCATTGATGAGTCTGAGATAATTAACAATGAGAAGGAAGATCTGTCTAGGTAATGTGTGATGCTAAAAGCAAAATGCAAAATTATAGAGTCTAGGGCTAAGGAGAGTGTGTGAGCACGTGATTTTTGCTCTATATGAATTACTCACATAGTTTCAAACAAAATAATTTCCTTTTGTTATTATAATTATGTTTAACTTCGAATGGTTTTGCGGCATGTTCTGTTATTTGTTTGCAATTGTGTGTGCATTTTTAAAGCATGAAAAATAACACAAAGATACATGCATTGCATTGAGAGTACTTCGTATATCTTAGGATTTAGGAGTTAGTTTACTTTTATTTTTATAATTGTTACATGTTGCCTTTTGCATTTAATTATTTATGATAATTGTCATTTAGAGCTAATTAATTTAATTTTTTCTTATTAGATAATTTTAATTTTAGGATTTAATTTGAAAAAAGGGGGGAAAGGAAGGAAAATAACAAAAATAAGTCTTTTATATTGTTTTGTCTTAATTTTTGAATTTATCATGGGAGTTAGTTATTAAAAAATAATTTGTTGAAATTTCGAATTAAAATAGATCTTTGCTATTTTTAATTTATCATTTTAACAAAATCTAGAATACTTCTTAATAATAATAAAATATAATAAAAAACAAAAAGAAAAAAGCAGAAAAAGGGAGATAAAAGCTGAAAATGAAAAGGATACAATACAAGTTGGACCTACCTAGTTACTACTCAATAACCAGCCCAAAGACACACCTCTAACCGGCCCATTTCCAGCCTGGGTCCGATCAAGCCCCACCATTCACCAAAACGATGACGTTTTGCCCTTATTGATCTGGATCGTTGATCTCAATAAATCGAACGGTCCGCAACTGGTTAGATTTTAGTATAAAACTTTCCAAATACACCCCCACCCCTCCAAGCCGTCTCCCAAATACCCTAGTTTCTTTGGTGTAACGCCACCCAACCTCCACCCTCCCTCCGCCGTTTGCCACCGGCGGCGGTGTAGCTCCGATGAACCCCAAAACAACACCACATCATCTCCTCACACCCCCCTTTCCAACCCCACCACCGGTTACCCTCAAACATTTCCCGATCTCTTCAAATATTTGTCTGAAATTCGACAACCCCGCCGTCCACGGCGGCGACCGGCTATGAAACACCCCAAGTTTTACACATTAGACTCCTCGCCATATCATCATCACGGATCTAACATAGGCATCCCTCGAATCATACCACAATTCCTCATATCTTAATTTGAACAATCCGGTCAAAATACAACCGCTTCCAAAAACCGCCAAGCCAACACGATGCATCCTCCTTGCACCCCTCAACTAAAATCCATGACTCATGGCCCTCGAATCTTCCTCATTTGGTTTGAATTCTGAAGCAACAAAAGCTGGAGCCCTTTTGTGGTGCATGTGGTTCCTGAAGCCCGGAAATTAATCTAAGTCATCTAACCATTATTAACTTTAATAGAGTATTATTTTATAGGTCATTTGCTATCTGTTTTAATATGTTCTTAGTCTTCATGATCTTTTCTCTTTTGTTCTATTTGGTTTAATTCATGATTCATTCTTTTGGCAGGCTTATAGTATTGTAAGCATAGTTGTTTCTTTGGTTAAATATATACGCCTATTGATTTGTTCTTCTCCTGAGTGTCTTTTATTTTTGGGTCCATTATTCTTGGCTGACCTTATTAGTCGGAGGTCTGTTTATTGAAAGGCAATTCGTGTTCGATTTTTTGTTAGTCTGATCTTTGGATCTTTGAGTAAGTACATACGCCCATTGATTGTTTTCTTCTTCTGAATGACATTTATTTTTGTTTCATTATTTCCTTCATTGGCGATTTTATTAGTTTGAGTTTGTTGTTGGAAGGCAACCCCCGTGTTTATACCTTGATTTTTGTTTTTTGTCAGGATGATTTTGTTTTGATTTTTGTAATCTGCTTTGGTTAGACCAGAGTTGCTGCATAATTGTAGTTGAGTTAGGACTGATAAGTTAACCAAAGTAGAGATGGGCAAGGGTTAGTGATTTTAGGAAAAATTCAAGGGTAATTTGGGTCGTTTAACAAGGAATCTTTGGCAGTTGACATAAGAAGCTTCCAGAATAGGGAACAAATTGGAATTTAGATTTCTATTTTGTGGTAACTTAGGTAGCAAGCTAGGAAATGAGGGACTAAGGTAGTAAGGACTAAGAGGCAACTTAAGATCTAAAGGTAGCCCTATGTATGAGCATATATATACTAACACTCTTGACTTTGAAAAGAGGAGAAAAGAAGGAGGGAGATGAATAAAAATCAGAGGGCTGCTACCAATTCAATTGATTTTCTGAGCTTAAATCTTCAAAATTTCGATCAAAAACCGGTTCTGATTTCTTCTTCGTATCATGGACTAAAGGATAACTGTAAGGTTCATGTTTGGGTAAAGTTCAAATTAGTTTGGCTATTTGAAATTAGTATTAGTTGTGCGAGTTACATCTCCTTGTCTTTTGAAAGTGTTGAATCTACTGGTCCATTGATTTGGGGTCCATTCACTATTCTTCTCCCAAAATCTGGGTTCTTTTGTTGCTACTATTGCTGTTTGTTTCTTGTAACTGCCTACTCGTAGGTCTTTTCCTTGCTTCATTCCAGGTACACACTCAAAAGCCCCATGATGTATTTCCTTCAATTGAAATGGAATGCAAGCCTGGCTTTCTGATTCGAGTTTACTTGGATTATATAGCTGATTAGGAAATGATGTACTCTATGTAGTTTAAATTATAAGTTTATGTAATTCATCCTAATTCATTTGGTTTGTATATGGATTCTACAATGACTGACTGAAAAACTTACATTGATTTGTTTATGGTTTATAGTAGAACAGTCGTCTAGTATAGTGCTAGATTAGGTAAATTGATTTAAAGGTTTTGAAATTTATCAATCATCAGTAGGGGATTATTAACGTGGTGTTTATTTTACTTCAATAACATAAAAACGGAAATTAGGTGTTTATTCATGTAAGTTCGTATATACCCAATTTAAATTATAAAGCTTTTTTTTTATAATTAATTTCGTCTTTAAATCGTTGGTCGTGTGTCTAAAATTCAGGTTTTAATCAGTTGTTTTATGTTAATTCCCTGAACCATGTGAGTATTAGTTGAATAATTAGTAGCCTGCTTGCATAGATAAGACATATATTTCTATCGTTAAAATTTGCTGGAAATAATTGTGCAAGTTGATATTCGAATAAAGATCTTGTGTGGATTGGATCCACTAAAGATCAGGGCTCAATAGCCCGTCTATGATGAGCTGGGCCTCAGCCAGGGCTACTACACAGCCCAATTTGGCCTTACTTTCACAAGACTCATCAATGGATGGTTCGATAAGGCTGGATAAAGGATTCACCATACTTGGGCTCATTTCAAAGCCCAATGGTTTGAGGTTGAGGTCTAAGCTATGAGATGTTCACAAATCAGATTTTATTAGAGACTAATGTAGTAGAAAACTATGGTTTGCCTTAGAGATGTCCTTAAAATAATAAATTGAGATGAGCTGTTCTGAATAAACAAACGATTTCACGGCCTTCACTTTAGTTAATCTTGGATTAATCCATAGATTCCGAGGTGTACCATTTAGTAAATTCCATGGCCCTCGCAAAGTTGCGATCTCGTAATTGCTTTAGGCACGTTAGTTTAGCAGTTTACCTTTCCTAAATTCGGGTGCACATTTAAGTACCCCGATTCCAAATCCCAACGAAGTTTAAATCTGTCAAAAACCACGGGTGCATTTATGTGACGTGGTTTGAGACATGTTTTAACGATGTTGCAATTCTCTTTAAAAATAATAATAAAAGTGGTTAAAAGATTCATAAATGCACATTGGTTCATAATTGTAAAAAACCAGAAAATTTAAGCCAAATATAACAGTTGAGCGACCGTGCTATAACCACGAAACTCGGGAATACCTTACACCTTCTCCCGGGTTAACAGGATTCCTTACTCGGATTTCTGATTCACGGACTGTTAAACAGAGTCATTCTTTCCTCGATTCGGGATTGTAAAAGGTCACTTGGGACACCATAAATCTCCCAAGTGGATAGTCTGAAATCTCTTAAATAATTGAATCCTATTTCAATTGTCCTTTAATTTGAAAAACTCCCTTATCTACGCCCTTCACTGAGTTGTAGTGTCCAAAAGGAGGTGTGACAGAGTGATAGCAAAAATGCTGAGTTGAAGAACCAAGTTCTTGAACTTGACTCCGGTGTCCTAGAACTTAGATCTGAAAACATAAAACTGAAACTAGGAACAGGAAAGAAGAAAACTGATCACACATATCTCACTTTAGAAGAAAACATAGGAAAAATGAAGGATGAGTTGTATTAAAAGGATGAATTGATTAAAGTACTAAAAGAAGATCTAGGAAAGGTGAAACATGAACTAGATAGAACTTGCAAATGGAAAAAGGCTTCTGATGCACTTTCTTGGTTGCAAGAGCATCATAGTAGCAACAAAAGAGGACTTTGCTATGGGACTCAAGCACCAAAGTGGGACCCTAAAAGCAAGTACCTCACATTTACTGAGAAAAAAATTTGCACATATTGTGGCACGACTGGACATTACAAAAGTGAATGTAATGCTAAAGAAAATGCCAGTCAAAAGAACAAAGCCTTTGTTCAAGAGAAAAGTAAGCTGCCTGGGTGGGCAAGAAGGAATTTGATTCATCCTTTTGCCTATTGAAAGGGACCCAAACTAGTTGGAGTTCCTAAGAATAACCCCTAATTTTGTTTTTCAGGTCCAAGTAAAACGGAGTAGCCAGATATTGTATATGGATGGTGGTTGCTCAAAACATATGACTGGGAGCAAGGAAAACTTCCTTTCACTTGAGGACTTAAAGGGAGGCAATGTCTCCTTTGGGAATAGGAAGAAAGGTGAGATTATTGGGGTTAGAAAGGTAGGTATGACAGAATCTCACTCCATTGAGAATATCTACTTAATAAATGGCTTGAAATATAGCCTGATCGGTGTATCACAACTGTGTGACATGGGTAACCTTGTAGCATTCACCTCTACTAAATACTTCATGATTGATCTTACTCCTGACAAGATTGTTTTGCAGGGAAAGAGAGTTAACAATATTTAGATTGTAGATTTGTCCACTCTCGCAAAAAATGAACTAAGTTGTCTAAGTGTGCTGGATAATGATCACCTCCTGTGGCCCAAAAGACTTGGTCATGCAAGTCTAAATCAACTAAACAAATTAGCCTCTAAGGACTTGGTGATAAGGTTACCTAATATCAAGTTCAAGGAAGACAAATTTTGTGAGGCATGTGCAAGGGGGAAGCAGGTAAGATCATCCTTCAAAATCAAGAAAATGGCAACCAAGTCGTTTGGACTGGTCTATATGGATCTATGTGGTCCAGTGAGAACCATGAGCAGAGATAGAAAGAAATATATAATGGTGTTTATTAATGATTATTCTAGATTTACCTGGGTTCTATTTCTAACTTCTAAATATGAAGCATTTGTTTTCTTCATTTGTTAGAAAAAATTAGAAACAATTAGGAAATCAACTTGCATCCATTAGGTTTGACCATGGAATTGAATTTGAAAATTCCAAGTTTGTTGAATTCTGTGATGAAAATTGTATAGATCATAACTTCTCTGACCTTAGGACCCCTCAACAAAATGGAGAAAGGAAGAATAGGACTCTTGAGGACATGGCTAGAACCATGCTGCTTTCTAGTAAATTGCCTTACAGCTTCTGGGTAGAGGCTGTAAACAGTGCTTGTTACATAATCAATAGATTCATGACTAGAACATTGGTAGAAAGGACTCCCTATGAGTTACTCAATGAGAGAAAACGAAGCATATCCCATCTTAGAGCAATTGGTTGGAAGTGATATGTGCACAATAATGGAAAGGACTCCCTAGGTAAGTTTGATCGCAGAAGTGATGAGGGAGTATTCTTGGGATATTCTTCACATAGAAAAGCAAATAAAGTGGTCAATAAAGGAACCATGTGTGTAGAAGAAAGTGTACATGTAGTATATGATGAAAACTAACATTCTCTCGAAGAGACATAAATATGAAGAATAAGCGATTGGATTGGTAAAGGATTTGACAAAAACCTCAGGTCAGGTCAAAGTGGCACTAACAGAAGGAACAGGTGATGGAACGGGTTCTTCCATCCAGGGAAAACTGACGGGGGGAACTTATTAAAGGGGAACTGAAAGAAATCCCTTGAAGGAACAGGTTCATGACTCTGTTCCTCAGCAACGGAACATGGGAGAAATATCTAGCAAAAACCAATTGGTTGTAAAACCTCACAAGTATCAAATTTCTCATCCCATTGAGAACACTATCACTAATCCAACATCTGGAGCTAAAACTAGATCACAATAAAAGAATCTATGTGCTTTTGATGCCTTTGTGTCTCTTATTGAACCTAAAAATGTTGTTGAGGATTTGCAGGATACAGATTGGGTAATAGATATGCAAGATGAACTCAATCAATTTGAAAGAAGTCAAGTTTTGCATCTAATTCAAATACCCAATGGGTCTTTAGAAACAAACTTTATGAAGATGGAACAGTTATATGAAACAAGGCAAGACTAGTGGTCCAAGGTTACAGTCAAGAGGAAGGCATAGACTATGAGTAGACTTTTGCTCTTGTTGCAAGACTAGAGGCAATCATACTCCTTATAGCTTTTACTCCACACATGGAATTCGCTCTGCATCAAATGGATGTCAAACGTGCCTTCCTAAATGGCTACGTGAAAGAGGAAGTGCTTGTGAAACAACCACCAGGGTTTGAAAGCAAGGAATGTCCTAAGCCTGCGTACAAGTTAGACAAGCCCCTCTATGGATTCAAGTAGGCTCCAAGAGCATGGTATGAACGATTGACAAAATTCATGCTGGAGCATGGTTACAAGAGAGGTAAAATTTATAGTACCTTATTCTTAAAGGAAAAAGGTACCGATCTCCTTGTTGTACAAATATATGTTGATGACATAATCTTTGGGACCACTACTGATAAGCTAAGTAAAGACTTTGCAATATTAACGGGGAGTGAATTTGAAATGAGCATGATGGGTGAGCTTAACTTCTTCTTAGGCTTACAAATCAAACAAAGTCCAAATGGGGTCGTGATCCACCAGCACAAGTATGCAAAGAAACTAATCAAAAAGTTTAAAATGGAAGACTCAAAGGAAATAGACACACCCATTGCAATTGCTACTAAATTAGATGTTGATAAACTTGGTTCATCTGTTGACCAAAAGTTGTATAGGGGTATGATTGGTTAACTTCTGTATCTTACTGCTAGTAGACTTGACACTGTCTTCAGTGTAGGAATTTGTGCTCGCGTTTAGGAAAATCCTAAAGAGTCAAAAGAAATACTAAGATACTTAAAAGGCACCACTGATATGTGTCTTTGGTATCCCAAAGGTAGCAATTTTGATCTAGTAGGATATGTCTATCTCTTGATGCAGGTTTTATATTGGATAGGAAGAGCACCTCAAATATGGCATTCTTCCTTAGTTCATGTCTTGTGTCATGCGCTATCAAAAAGCAAAACTCAGTGGCCTTATCTACTAATGATGCTGAGTATGTTGCTGCTGCATCTTGTTATGCTCAATGGTTTTGTATCAAACATCAGCTGGTAGATTTTGGCATTGAAGTTGGTTGTATTCCAATATGTTATGATACCACTAGTGCTATAAGTATGACAAAGAACCATGTTCATCATAAGAGGACTAAGCACATATATATTAGACACCACCTCTTAAGAGATAACTATGAGAAAGGACTGATCTCAATAGAATTTTGTGCTACTGATAAGCAAATTGCTGACATTTTCACTAGAGCACTAAGTAGAGAAAACTTTGAGTGGAACAGATTGGAATTAGGGATGATTAAGATCACCTAATAGGTCCAGTTCATAATGCACAATGAAAAAAGAAATGAAAAAAAAAATTGGCTAGGAGTTCTATTCTTTGTGTAAATAACAAGATTAATTCTTACTCATCTTTATACTTCAATTAGTGTAGTCCTATGACTTATTTATATATGATTCACTAATCTCTTATAAAGTTTTTCTATTATGACATTTGAGGCATGTTCAAGAGGGTTCTATATAAAGAACCTGGTTCATCAATATGAGTTCATGTGAAAATATAGGTATAATTTTCAATGCTTTGCATAATTAGAAAGGTTAATAATTCAAACATGAGCAGAAGTCTGGTCATTGCCAAATTAAAAGAAAATTCTATCTGTTGAGGCGTTGAACCAGTTTCATCCATTTAGAACTCTTAAACCGCGATTTTTGCCTAAAATCTAGGGAAGTCAAATAAATCATTAAAGGAATAGAATTACAGGTTGATTAGACTTCTCTTTGACCTCTGAAAAGTTGCCGCTAATGAGTAAATGTCTAATTGCCTTTAAATACTCACCACTTTTTAATCTTTTTCATTATTCAATAACCATCAAAATATTCCTCCAATTCTAAATCGCTTCTCCTCTCCAGAAATTCCTAAAATTCTCTTCGAAAAAAATTCCCAAAGCTTCGCAAGCAATGAAGAACCATGTCTAACCCCCAAGATAATCCTGGTACTCCTCCATTACCATCTCCATCAAATACATCCTCGTCTACTTCTCCCAGTGAGTCCCCAAAACCGAGGCTTCGAAGGCAGAAAATGTTGGCTAGAAAAACTGCAGCATTTGGAGCTGTAACAAAAGTTTTAATTGAGAGATTGAAAGCTAGACAAATGAAAGAAAACCCACCTCAAGAATCTGACTCCAATTCTGAGTCAGAATCCTTTATATCTTCCGGCGAAGGTGAAGAACATGGGTCTTCTGACACTAATAAAGTTCAAGAAACCCCTATTGAGGTAAGTTCTTCTCTGGTTGAAAACTTAGAAAATAGGTTTGTTCTGGTTGGACCTATTTGAGATGTAAAAGTGGCTGAATCGAGTAGGAGTAGAAAAGAAAAAGGAAAAAGAGAAGTTCTTGCTATATGTGGAGTTGACGAAAAGAGTGGCACAAAGTTAGGGGGAAGTTGATCCAGGAAAGCAGCTGAAGTGTTGGTTCATCTAAGAATATAAAGAGATGAACCTAGTTCATCTGTTGAGGAAACTCTGGCTGATCTTCTAAAAATGGTTGGGGCAAGTTATGACCCAAAGAAGACAAATCTACCTCACAAAAGGCCGCAACTATTCCCAAGCCATCCAAGAAAAGAAAGACTTCATCCCCAAAATCTACTGCTCATTCAGTACTTAGGGGAACGACTACAAGATGCAGGGTATGACAAAGTAAAGCTGACATACAAAAAGCTCTGGAAGAAAGCAAGAAGAACAAAATTGAGAAGGTAAAGAAAAAGGTTGTAGAGTCCTCTAAGGTTGAAGAAGAAGAAAAGGAGATGGAACTGGTCCATCAAGAAAGGAGAACAATAGTGGAGATTTCTACACTAACACCTAAAAAGTTCAAGACTTCTTCTAAGAAGTCTCCTTCTGTACATGTGTTTGATGAACCCCCACTAGCCATGAAGAAAAGATCTATAATGAATGGAAAGTAAAAGAAAATGGTTGAAAAAGATGAAGAGTGGAGTAGAGAAATAGGAGGAGGAGGAGGAATCTGAGAAGGAGCTGGATAAGTTTTCCATCTTTGGCAAAAGAAAATTCTGAAAAGAAGATTGCTGAAGGACTTGGTTGAGCTAGGGAAGATAAGACTGGTGGATGATTTAGCTGCACAAGGTTGGTAGGACATGGTCCTTGAAATGAATGAGAGGCCGGCTAGGAATGAGTTGGTTGAGTTTATGGCCAATGCTGCTGCGAAGGATGGAGCAGTCACTAGCCTGGTGAAAGGAGTGAAAGTGAAGTTTGATGCACTCAAACTAGATGTGATTCTGGACATACCTACTGAAGGGTATGATGATTATACAAGGCAAAGGTGACCATGGATGGATTCTCTTCCCACTGCTGTTGGAATCACTAGAAGGTTATGTGATTTTGAAGATGTGCCTGAAGCTAGATTTGTGCAGAAGAGTGAAATGAGACCTAAGCACAAGGTCTTGTTTGAATTTGTCAACTAGTGCCTCTTGCCCAAATAGGAGAGAAGACACACTGCCAATTACATGGACCTAGTTTTTATGGAGTGCCTTGAGCGAGGAATAAATATCAATTGGCCTGTTTTCATTGTCTAATTACTGGAGAGGGTAAGCAATGGCTCTAAGGCACATGCTTCTCAATATGGGTTCATACTGACTACTATGCTAGACAGGGTGAACGTACCTTTGAACAAATAGGAAATGGCAACAAGCAAAGAACATTTTGGAGATAAGACATGCTGGCTTATGACTATCCTGTCAATGCCATCCCTGTTGAACCTGGTTCATCTTTGAGGACACCTATTAATAGCAAGGTTAGGGCTTTGGTATAGGAGTGTGGAACTAAGGATGATGAAATTGCTTGGCTCAAGGCACATGTGATTGAATTGGAAACTGATAGATATGGCCTTAGAACTGAGCTAGCAAAAAAAAGGAGAAAAGTGATGGAATGCTTCACAATATGCTAAGCCTTCTCTGATCTCAAGCCTCTAGTTCCTACAAGCCCTAGGTCTCCCAGCACTTATCTTTTGAACCAGTCTAGTGACCCCTAGTGACCCAGATTTGGGATGTTTCTATTTTTGGTGCTCATGTTTGGAAGTTTTTCTTTCTTTTTATGATCTATTTTTTGAAAGCATATCTCTATCAATGACAAACTGTTATTTTCTCTTGTTCAATGATGATTTTGTTCTTAATGGATTAAATGTGTTTGTTAATTATTATAATTGCACAATATTTTCACTAGCAGTTGCCTCAGTGGCCATGAGTACTTTTTAACATCTGGTATTTACTTTAAGTATGCAACTTTTTGATGATGCCAAAAGGGGGAAGAGATATTGTTCTTTACTCATTATTCTGAATAAGTGATATTTATAACCTAATCAAACCTGGTCCTTGATGATAAGTAAAATTTTCTAAGTTAAGTGTTTATGGTTAAGTTGGGTTCTTACAGGTTCTCTGATCAGTGAAAGCACAGAATTTTTCATCATCAAAAACGGGGAATTTGTTGGCCCAAGAACAGGTTTATAGTTTTGAAGAATGACAAATGAACCCAGTCATGGATGAGGTCCATAAGGTGAAGCACAATGTTTGTCAACCTATACATGTGAGATGCACGTGAAGGAGATAAGTCCCATTGATCAAGCAGTAATATCTCCTGAACCGATCGAAAAGGTTGCATATGGGTTAAGGAGGGAAAGTCTCCCTATTAGAAGAGAACACAGATCCGGATCAACTTCGATGGAAGATCAGCGATTGAGTCTCAATCAAACTCTAATTACTAATTCATTAAATAATAGTTTGTTCTATTTTACAGGCAATTGCACAAACGCAAAAGTGAAACTAAATTGAGAGAAAAAAGATGAGGCAATTTTGCAAGCAATTTAAGTGAGATTTTGAGTGTGCATTCCTGATGCTACTGTGACAAGATAGAAGAACCAATTCCATTGTATCTTCCTTTTATTCTAGTTCAATTGTAGTAGGTGAACTAAAGTTGTACCTTTCAGATTTCATTGAAGTATTTGTACTAGGTACTTTGAGTATTCAAATTAGAGTTAACTTAAAGGTATCGCAACAGTTGAGGCTATGTGCTACACAAGGATTAGAGTTAATCCTTAGGTTTACAAAGAGTTTTGTAAATGTTGTTTTGGCTTAGTGATATTAGTGGAAGTTTGAGAAAATCCTACTAATAGTAGGCCATGGTTTATTTACCTTTTGAGCCAGGTGTTTTCCACATAAAAATTTTGGTGTTCTTTGTCTTATGTACTTCTAATTCCGCAATCAATAATAGTAAATACACCTAGAAGAACCATGTTCATATAGAGTGAAAATTGGGTATCACACAAATCACCTCCCCCACTCCCTTGTGCGGTATTGATGTTTAGAACATCACATGACAATTAGAAACACTGTCATAGCCGCTTTAGAATAAATTGGTGAAGAGACAAGAGCTCACGAAACTGGGTCTCTATTAACTCCTTTCACTAGAGATGAAGAAATTAGCAGTGATGAACATAATATGCAACTATTTGAGGTAGGAAAAAGGTCCAAGAAGACTACTGTGAAAGCTACCAAGTTAGCAGTCTCAACAAGGAAAGTAATGGTTCCTCCAGCTATAACTCCCATTACAAGGAGTAAAAGAAAGGTTGTTGATGCACAAATCATGAAGGAGTCCAAAAGTAAAAGAAGTCTAAGAAGAAGGTTGCAATATTGGAACACATTGTTGAAGTGGATGGAGAAGATGAATCTGGATCTATCTTGCCAGCAAAGTTTGTTACACAAAAGAAAAGGGTGCCAAAGTCACCAAACCTTCTACCTCTTATGAAAGAATGAGCAGGGGTAAGACAAGAAAGGATGTGGTAGCTGCAATTGATCGACTCATAGAGTTTAGGAATAGAAAAGTGCTAAATGGGATTTTTTTTGCGAATATTGATAAGAAGGGAATGGCTCAACTAGTGAAAAAATTTAGCTACAGGGGTGGAAGAATATGTTTCTCAAAGCTCCCCCGCCCCCACACCCTACAGTATGTGTTCCTGCAATGGTGGAGCTCTACACAAATTTCTTTTTTGATGGGAAGGTCCTCAAGAGTAAAGTAGGGGGCTTCGACATGAGTTTGATGCTGAGGAACTGGGTTTGCTTCTGAATATCCTTTCTTTGGGATTTCACAATTATTTGAAGAAGAAGTGGACAGCCATAGACAATGATGTTGACACTAGTATTGTGGTCACTAGGAAGTTCTCCCAAGAGTTTGAACTAGATGCTCCCAGAAATTTTATAAGACTGATGTGATTACCTTTCACAAGCTACTATTTCAGTTCGTCAACTCCTACATTCTTTAGAGGTCAAAGAAAATGCATGAAACTACTATATTGGGCATGGTTGTGGTGGAGCTACTTGACACTGGCCGACCTATCAATCTTCATAGCCTAATAATCTAGCACATGGAAAGAGATGCAGATACCTCTAAACTAAAGTATGTTATGCCATATGGTTTCATGTTTACTAAGTAATTTGATAAGATCAAGGTTTTCGTACTTGAGCTTATGTTCGGAAACCATAATGACATTTTGGATGATGTTTCCATCAAGCAGTGCGGCTATGAGGAGATCAAGGCTAGAGGACCCACATGATTTGCCATTCTTCCTGGGAGCAGTAGGGTTGCATAACCCAGCAAGATGTTGGAGTTGGCTATTAAAAAAAATGTCAAGCTTTGTGAAGACAATAATGAGCTAAGAAAAGAAAATAAGCAACTCGGGGAAGAACTTAGAAGATACAAGGAGGCCCATGTTCAATATATTTCTACCCTTGTGAAAGCTTTGACCCCATCTATCTCTCACCCTTGAACTTGTTCCTTCTCAGTGATTTTGTTATTCTAGTGATGCCTTATATTTTGTTTCTTCTGTCTTAGTCTGAGTAGTCTGAAATACGCTTAGTTTATTTTGTTCTAATTATGAAGACAAACCCCTAGGCTTCTTTTGGAACTACTTAATGTCTCCTGTTACTTTACTTTACTGCTTTGTACTCTTTTGGATCATCAGCCTAGCTTATTTTCCATTTCTTATGCTTGTGTTGTTGCCTGTTTGGTCTTGAATATTACATTATATGTTCTTAGTGTCTAACATATGTTTCTGTGTTTTCGATGATGCCAAAAGGGTGAAGATAAGGTTGTAAGGTTGTCGGTTGTGTATATATATGTCTGTCAACAGTACTTGTTGTCATCTTCTGGTTCTTTGATGTGATTACCTAGTTCTGTGTACAAAGTTTGTCATCATAAAAAGGGGGAATTTGTTGAGTATTGAACTTTTAATAACTAACAGAGTGTGACTAACTGCTCAAAGAACTAGGTCCTCAATATAGTTGTTTAGCTGTTGTGAAGAACCAGCTCCTCAGGTTAAAGGGTCAGCTCCTCATGATTGACAATTGTAAATATTTAAGACAATAACTTTGTCTCAGAGTTACCCATGTCTGAGTTTGGTGGAAGATGGTTGTTATACGTGATAAGGTTCATTGCTCAAGAAGATACCGATAATTCAGTTAGAGAAAAAAGTCCCAGAACTTATGGAATCCTTGGAAGAGTAGGAGACTAATATATCAAAGAGGAAGCTGACTATGAATAGGACTCCTAGAAGATATCAAGTGGTGTCTTACATAGGAGTGACTTTGGACTTCTGAACTATCCTTTTACATATCAACTAATGTGCCATATCTTGTTCTATGAACGTTAAGTATTTGCTTTTTATTCTTCCAAGTTAGTCTAGTGAATGTGTTTTAGGAAATTGAGTTGTAATCAAGTAGCATAAACAGTAGTGAGTTGGAGTGAGTATTTACTTTTATAAGTTAGAGAAACTTGTGAATCAAATATGAGTAGTAGGAGTAATGGAGAGTATTGAGTTAAAGTCTTGTAACAGATACATTTTGGCTCATTCTTCTAGTGGAGTTGGAGTAAAAAATCCTACATGGTAGGTCGTGTTTTTTGCACCTTTTGAGCCGGGTGATTTTCCACGTAAAAATCATTGTGTTCATTTTATTGCTTATTTAATTTATGCTTAAGGAATATGGCAACATAGATGAGTATGTTGGGACGGATGTACGGGCACAGCAGGTTTGATAGGATCATAAATGTGGTGATTCGCGTATAGGTGGGCGTGACCTCTATTGAGGGCAATGTGTGGAAAAGCGGCTTTGGTGGTTTCAGCATGTAAGGAGGAGGAGCACAGATACTCCAATGATGATATGTGAGAGGTTGAAATTCGAGGGGCTGCGGAGAGGTAGAGGTTGGCCAAAGAAGAAGTGGGGAGAGGTGATTAGGCAATACATGGTGCAACTTTAGCTGACCGAGGACATGACTCTTCATAGGAAGGTGTGTCAAGGATTAGGGTAGTGGAATAGGTAGTCTAGAGTGTTCATAATAGTAGGATTGACACGTAGGCTCGCTTTCTCTTGGTAGTAGGTTTTAATGACTAACCGTTATTTTTCTCATTGTTGATCACCTTACTATCATATTGTTTTTATTCTGTTTTTATATGGCTTTTTGGTACTGTCCCTTCTTGTTTATATTTTCACTACTATGGTGCTTATACTTAATTGATCGCTAGTTCTTGTTATAGTTATCAGTTTGTTTATAGTATTTATCTCTTTAGATTAGATTGCATTTATCTTCTAGAATAGATGATATTATTGTTAGGCATTTAGAGTTATCCATTTGATTTAGATAGAATTCATCGGTTATTAGGTTTATATAGAACTCTAAAAAGATGGTTACTGTAACTTGTATTTAAACTCATTTAGGTTCAATAACTGATACAATATTTTCCATCATCTTTTCAAGTCTCGATAGGGCATCAGAGCCTATACTAGTCTAACGAGCTAGATCCTTTCCTTTTTCAAACACCAAATCCTCCAATGACGAAACCAGAGTTTTCAATCTCAACAACACTGTTGGTACCATCACCATAGTTCAATTCAGCCTCACTTCCCAACTACCTATCAAACTTAGTGGCAGTCACAATTTTGCTACTTGGAAAGCTCTGTTCTCCATGCTTATGCATGGTCATGACCTCTATGGTTATCTTGATGGATCCACCCCACCGCCCATTCCGAGCACCACTTTTGGAGCCAACACAACCCCTAATCCTGCTTACACACTTTGGTTCCGTCAGGATCAGCTTATTCAAAATGCCCTTATGGCTTTCATTGACCCTACCATAGCCTACACAGTTGTCGCTACTAACACATCAAAACAGGCTTGGGACTCTTTGCACACCGCCTACGCAAACAAGTCCCAGACCCGAATCTTCAGTCTTCGTGATCAACTTGGACGAATCACCAAAGACACCACCCCTATCACCGAGTACCTTCAACGTATTCGGTCTCTTTCAAATGAACTTGCTACTGTTGGTGGCCGTAATAAATTTTGAACGCATAGTCAAAATCCTTAGTGGACTTGGCCCTGGGTTTTCATGAGATCTTGACTGCCATACGGGCACGTGACACTACTATTACCTATGAAGAACTATATGAAAAGCTGCTGACCATGAGCTCTTTCTTTGTCATGAGGAAGCTAAGAAAACCCCTTGTCCTATCACAGCAACAGTTGCCACTCACAAAAAGTCACATAACAACTCTAACAATTGCAATACTCACTGCCAATACTACAACAAAAACAACAACATCAACACCAATAACTCTCAAACATTGCGCCAAAATTCTCGCCCCAATAATGCCAGCTAGTAACATCCCTTAAACAATAACATCGTTGTTGTTATTCATTGTCAATTATGCAACAAGATTGGCCATATTACTATTGTTTCCGATCCAAGTCTCAATATCACTTTGAGGCTAAAGCCAATTACATCACAAGCTTCAACACTACTACTAACCCGTGGATAGTTTACTCTCGTGCCACACATCACATCACAACGAAGCCACATAACCTACAATCATACCACGGGAACGAGAATGTCTCTATGGTTGATGATAACAAAACTCTCATATCACATACTAGTTCCGCACAGTTACAAGCATCAAACAAAGTTTTTAAGCTAAATAATAATTTATTTGCTCCAGCTATTAAATGCAATATTATATCTGTATACAAGATATATCATGATAAATTAACATCTGTTAAATTGTTTCCCTTCTTTTTTTTATGAAGCATCTGAAAACGCGAACCTCGCTGGTGTACGGCCGGAAGAAGCACGGACTGTATGAGTGGCCCAATCTACATCTACAAGCTAACATATCTACCACTACAACCCCTCTGACTACTTGGCATCTAAGACAGGGCCATCCGCACTCTAGAGCTCTTAGTTATGTATTGAATAAATTCTCGCTACTAGTTGTTGAGCAAGATAAGTTTCATTATTGTAATTCATGTTTTTCTAATAAATCTCATAGGCTTCCATTACACACATTAAGTTTGGAAAGCTCTAAACCGCTTCAAATTATTATTAGTGATTTGTGAGGGGGACACCTATTTTTTCCCTTGATAAAAAATTATGTTATTTCATATCTGTTGACCAATACAAAAGATACATGTGGCTTTATACACTAAAAAATAAAAGTAAAGTCAAGGAGTTGTTTCAAAGATTAAAACATTTAACAGAAAAATATTTTGATACCAAAATTCAATCGCTTTATGCTGATGGTATAGGAGAGCATAAAAGTTTTGGCTCTTATCTCTCGCTTCATGGTATTGAACATCTTTACACCCCACCTTGTACACCTCAATGAGTTGCTCTTGCTGAGCATAGACATTGTTATATAATTGAAAGTCCAAGAATAATTTTACATGAGGCATCTCTTCCACCAATTTTTTGGTCCTTCGCATATCACTGTATTGTGTATTTAATTAATCGTCTACCCATACCACTCTTGAATAACTCATTCCTATTTGAAAAAATATTTGGCAAGTCACCTGACTATGCATCTCTAAGGACATTTAGATTCTTATGTTATCCCTGGCTTAAACTGCACTCTAAAAATAAACTTTAACCTAAGTCTAAACCATGTGTATATCTCCGGTTCTCTTTTTCCCGTCATTATCATCAGTTCTTTGATCCTATTTCTTAAAAATTTATTTATCAAGAGATGTTAAATTTATTGAAAATAATTTTTCTTTTAAAAGTTTGTACTCTAATACTACTATTAGACCCACTAGGTTATATTCCACAAATACAACTAGTGTTGATTTACCCATTTCCACCCTCAACCTTTCCATCTTTTTGATTTGCCCCCTCTCATCAAAACACCCACCCCCCACATATCCTCTGAGTCCCATCCCTCAACGATACCTCCTCCCCTATCTCCACAAAACACGCCTCAGTCTACCATATCCAGCAAAACACTAGCAGAAGATGCAGATTCCCCTCCTTCATAGAGCTCTACTCTAGGTATTTGTACTATTCCTCCTCCAACTCCAACTCCCTAAGAGCTTTTCTACCCAAGCCCATCCCTTAAGCCTTTTGTGAGACCCCAAGCATCCAATCCCTCTATAAAATTACCCACTCCATCTCTCATAGTCTATAATCATCGTTCCTCACACCCTAAATCAACCACTTCAATGGCACTTCCCCCTGCTTTACCACACGTACCCACCCCTTCTACTCATATTGTCACCCGCTCATAGAATAACATCGAGAAACCAAAAAATATTTTTGGTTACCTAGCCTACTCAAAACAATCTCGTGTGCCACAAACCTTCAGACCATCCCAAAAGCACCTTGAGTCGAGGAAAGCCATGAATTCAGAATTTGATGCTTTACTGAAAAATCATACTTGGGAACTAGTTCCATATGAACCCTCTAATAATGTTGTTTCATGTAAGTGGACTTTCACGATTAAACAGAAAGCAGATGGCCAGTTGAAAATTACAAGGAGAGATTAGTTGCAAAAGGATTCACTTAGAGGTCAGGCATTGACTTTCTGTCCGGCTGTTAAACCCACTATTGTGGGCAATCATACTTGTCGTTGCCATTTGGTTTCACTAGAACCCTTCATCAATGCGACGTCAACAATGATTTTTCTTTAAGGCGACCTTGAAGAAGAAGTGTACATGATGCAACCTCTAGGCTTGCTTGTGTTAATAGTCCAAGTCATATTGGTAAGTTGCGCAAGGAAATCTATGACCTGAAGCAAGCTCATTGCGCTTGGAATAATGCGCTCAAGGCCATCTTGTCCTATGGGATTTTCTAAGGCAGAATCAAATAACTCATTATTCATCAGAAATAATAATGTTGGTTTCATGTTTATTTTGTATATGTTGACGACATAATAGTAACTGGCAGCAATTCTATTACCGTCAATGAAGTTATAGCCTCTCTTGCCTCTCAGTTCTCCATTAAACATTTGGGAAATCTCAATTATGTTCTTAGTGTTGAGGTGGTTCGAAACACTGATGACATTATTCTCTCACAAGCCACTTATATCAATGAAATCATGAATGATGAGTTGGTGGATGATTGTATGAGCGCAAACACACCGATGAGTGCTTCTGAGTTGCTCAATCTCAACGAAGGGGCTCCGTTAACTGATACGACTCACTACCGTCGAGTCTTGGGTAGACTTCAATACTTGTCGTTTATAAGGCTGGACATTTCCTATGCAGTCAATAAGTTATCCCAATTTATGCAATCACCATCTGATCTTCATTGGAAAGCTATGAAGCGAGTTCTTAAGTACCTTCGTGGTACGATCAAGTTTGGCCTACGTGTGTCCCTGAATGCTTATTTCAATCTGTGTATGTACTCTGATGCCGACTGGGATGGAGATATCAATGATAGGTCCTCTACTTCCAATTATATTTTGTTTCTTAATAGCAATCCTATTAGTTGGTCCTCTAGAAAGCAAATGACTGTAGCTCGCTCATCAACTGAAGTTGAATATAGAGATGTTGCCAATGCACTCGCCGAACTACTATGGGCCAGAAACCTATTGCTTGAGATGCGACTTCCTGTCAGAGATACCCCTACTATCTACTGTGACAATGTTGTTGTCACTTATCTAAGTGAGAACCTGGGCCTTCATAGTCATAAAATATATTGCGGTGGACTTTTATTTTGTGCGCAGCAATGTTGAACAGAAGGTGTTTCGAGTTGCTCATGTTCATTCTGCTGACCAGCTAGCTGATATGCCCACGAAAGCACTGGCCAAACCAGCCTTTGAACGCAATTTGTTCAAGTTAGGCTTAGTGACACATAACCTAACTTGAGGGGGGCGCATTGGATCACCTGTTCTTGCTATAGTTATCGGTTTGTTTTTAGTATTTATCTCTTTAGATCAGATTGCATTTATCTTCTAGAATAGATGATATTATAGTTAGGCATTTAGAGTTATCCCTTTGTTTTAGATAGGATTAGTCAGTTATTAGGTTTACATAGAACTCTACAAAGATGGTTATTATAACTCGTATTTAAATTCATTGAAGTATTCAATAACTGATACAGTATTTCCATCATCTATTCAAGTCTTCATAATATTTTCCTGAGTCGAGGGTCAATTGGAAACAACATCTCTATCCTCGCAAGCTAGGGGATATGGTACGGATATGCACTATCCTTGACATGAAATAATACTGGGTATATTGTTGTTGCTTAAGGAACACAGTAAAGAACAAATTTGTTTAGTAATCCATGCGGTCACTCAAACTAACACTAATAAACATATCCACCGACCATAGCTGTTCTCACATATGATTGAAACAATTTAGGATTATCTCGTAACACTGCAGCAGCGGCGTGATTAAGAGGATCCTCATGATTTGATTCCTGTTCAAGTGTTGAATTGACCGAGCGAGATTGACCGCGTTTGTTGTTTTTCTATATGCAATAACTTGTTATTTTAGACACACAAAAATACCGTGAAAAGATTGTATATTCCACAAACAATGGTGTTAATGTTGAGGACAGGTTTCCAATCTTCTCTAAGTATGTTGAGGTAAACATTACCCTCTAAATTAATGTTAGGATGGTAAACCTGCATGTGAACAACAATAAATTTTGTGAATTCCTACCGGTGGAATTAAACACCAATATAGGTTACTAACCAATAAATTGACAAAGTCCCAAAGTATTTGAATTGGGAATGGATGAAAACAAACATTCTAGAATTTTCCATCTCAATTATCACATTTACACAAACAAAGAACCAACTCTAGATATAAAAAATAAGGCTATATACCCCATTTATTTTCAATTATTCAGAAGCCCAAAAAAAAAAAATAGAACCAAGAACACCGTAGATAATAAATTTGCGTCGAGAAAATAAAATAAAGATCGAAAAATATTGCATCAACCATAGCATTTTATTTCAAATATTTGAGTGTTACAATCTCTATGAATCCTCTGATTCTTCTTTTCAACAATAAATAAATTCAAGGGCCTTTGAGCTTGATCTTGAATATGTTGTTCTCGCCACAAACAATGATCCTGTTCTTGAGCTTTAGCTTGTTTGCTTGAACTTGACCTTGATTCATTCTTCGTTCTTGAGCTTGAACTTGATTTATTCTTCGTTCTTGGCTTGAATTTGACTGCTTGAAGCTTGAAGCTTGTAGAGAAATTTGCGGTGTTTGATCCACAATCTCTCTCTCGCTTCTTGTTATAACTTCTAGTGTCTTTTCTGAGTTATGAATGTGAGCAAATAATTTTTATCTTGTTGAAACGGCTCCTACAGGACTCTCAAAAGATTAGGATTTTCTTTAAATATTAATTTTTAGGATTTTAATTTTAGAATTTAATTGCATGCCAATGTGTTTTTATCAATGCGTGTTTTAAAATCATCTAGGATTTAAGTTCATGTTTTGGCCGAAATAATTGTTAACTAGGGTCATTTTTGCAAATAGAAAATACAAAAAAGTTTGTACAAGTAATAAATATCGCATTTTCAATTATTTTTCGGTTTAATTTCAACCTGTTGCATTTTATTTGTGTTAATTAGATATTCTTGTAAATTAAAATTAAAAAAATGACAAAAAATACATATACATGTGCACCGTCATTCAGGGTGGCCACAATTGGGCCAGGCCTGAGTGGCCCAAACAATTAACCCTTAAAAGACCCACATACTCAGCCCAACACCGCCTTAATCCAGTCCACACAAAGAGCAACCCAAACACACCGTTTAAAGACCAAGCATCCAAGCCGTTGATCATTTGATCATCCAACGGCCATGAAGCTTTCCCCCAAAAACATATATATATATATATATATATATATATATATATATATATATATATATATATGTATATATATATATATGTCCAAACGCCTCTATACACTCAGAGACCAAACCCTTCTCCTTCCTCATACCATCTTCCCCGATATAACACCACCCTTGACCACCCCTTGACAACCCCTGACCACCCATCTACCACCCTAACGCCGCTATCGGAAATCGCCTCATGGCGGCGGCCGGTTACCAAACCTCCCCAGATTTACACCATCAAACCATCATCACCTCCTCTTTCCCGTCCTGTGATTAGTTTCCGTCGAATAAGTCTCCTTCGTCTCGAATATTCAAAATAAGGTCGTCGGAACCACCGCCTCCGGTGACCTTGTCCCAAACCTCCCCAGCTTTACACCATAGGACCACCAGGACCTCTCCTTCCCCGTACTGCAGTCCTTTCCCTTCAAATGAGCCCCATCATCTCAAATCTTCACAAAAAGGTCTTCGGAACCTCCATCTCCGGTAACTCAATTCCAAACCCCTCACAAATCACTCCCCTGAAACAACTCACCCTCCCTTTTTCAACCATGTATATCACACCCTTCGAATCTGCCTGAAACATTTCGAATATTAGTTTGAAGCCTAACCCCAAAAATCAAACCCTGTCGGAATTTGGCCAAAATCGTCCCAGGCAACCCTTGGCCTTTCCCTTCCCCAACCATGCCACCTATGACTCCCAAATACCACCAACCACTGAATACATTCAGATCTGAGACCTCACTAGGGTCTCAGAATTAGAAATGCCCTTCCTGAACTCCTGAACCTGTCATCCACCATGCCGGTTGCCGTAGAAGGTTAAAGAACCTCTACATAAGGGGTCAAGAACCAACAAAATCGGCTCAAGTGGATGTGCATGTGTAAAACAAAAGCTAAGTATTCTGTCTTTTTCTGTATATATTTGCTTCATTTCTATTAATTGTTAGATGCTTTGATTTCTTTAGAATAATTGTTTGTTTGTCCACAATCGCATCTGAAATAGTTTTAAATAGTCATATGCCTTTGGTTGTCAATAATCTGAAATCTCTTCATCTCTTGAGTAGTTTTGATATCATGTTAGCATTAGCCTCCTAATTCTGGAAAACCTAGTTTGTTAATTCTTCAGTAATGTGATTTTTATGGCTTGATTCACCTCCATTTCGTGATCTTCATTTATTTTATTCCCTGATATTCTGATTAGTTTGGTTAGGTGTTTATGCTACTAAATGTTTGATTTTCATAGTAATTGTGACCTTCAGTACTGGCATAGTTAGGCTGATTTGGTTTGCTTGACCCTTTAATTGCTAATGTTAGCATTTACTTTTCTTGTTCAATTCATGAACTAAGTGTTCACTCCCTACTATGTGCTTCTCATTCTCAAGTTTTTCTGAGTACTTTGATTGGGCTATTTCTGAAAATTTAAGTGTTAATGGATGTGTTCATTCTTCTAATCATTTTGATCATTTGTTTTGATATTGAATGATCATCCGGAATAATATTTGTTTGTTGAAATTCCACATTAAGGCATTTGTCTAAAACCTCATTAGTTTTGGCTAATTTCAAACTTTAATATGCCTATTAATCCAAGACTAAATGTGACCTAAGCTTGAACACAATTGAAATGGGTCAATTATAACCAGACCAGATGACAAACCAAGGTTAAAATTCCAGGTTGGTTAATTAGGAAAAGGAAAAAGGGTAAAAGGGGGATTTCAGCCTTAAAAGAATCTGATAATAGCCCTTAGAACATTCTAGTGAGGGGCTAAAACTCAATTTTAGTCTCAAACTTGAGGCACAAGTCAGAAAATGAGGGATCATTTAAAAAAAGCTGAAAACTAACTCAGGGACTAAAGGAAAAAAAACAAGGAAAACTGATGCCCTAAGGCTCCACTATAAAATAAACCACGTGACATTTTATTGAGGGATCCGAAACCTTTCTTTTGAATTCTAGAGATAACAATACATATTAGCTCTTCCTATATTTGTGAAAAACAATCAGTGCTGTTTTATCATTTAGAGATTTTAATTCTCTCAAAAATCTGCTGAAGCCTTGGGTGTACTGTTTGATTGACTACTATTTTGCTTGGCTGATTAATTGCATTTACTCATGGGCTTTTATTCTCTATTGACTCAAAGGTACATTCGATGTTCATTGATGTATTGAAGCTCAAGTATAATGTATTCCTAAGTATGAAGATCTGCTTCTATTATTCATTATTTGTTTTGAATTCACACCCCGTTTTTCCCCGCCTTTAGTGTTAATATACTCACCTTGCTGTCATTAGACATTTGAACTGGTTCATTCTGTAATAACTGAACATTAGAGACCGATTTATCTTGTAATATCAGGACATTTGAACTATTATTTTAGCATGTATAACTGATAGTACGGTTAGCTAGTGATGTGGTTGTTTTAGGTGTTTATTTCCTGCATTGCGTAGAAATGAGGGATTCAGGAAATGTTAGCTTAATATTATCTAAAATCCAAACATTGTGTATCGTTTTAATTCGTTTAAGTTTCAACACATTAGCAATGCTTTGTTTCAGATCTATAAGTTGTAATCAAAATTATAATTGAATTTTGAAAGCTGGATTCATATACTTCGACTGGCGAGTATATGAATCATTTAGTTCAGATCTAATACTGAAAACTTATTTAAAATGATCATTGGTATCCTCTTTGTGAATGTGTAGATAATTAATCTTGTGTATAAACTCAAACAAAAAAAGGCATTATTGAAATGTGTTCATATGGATTCCGCAATTCAAATTAAATATGGGCCTAAGTGAAAGGGCCAGTAATGGTCAGATATGATGAATGTTTCTGAGCTGGCCAAAACTCGAAACCCAAAGCGTATAATCAGCCATGAATGAGGCTGAAGTGAATGAATTAATTTTCCCAAAGATACATTATCTATACATAAATGATTAGTGCATTTAAAACACCAGCAATAGTAGAGAATTTAGTATGCGTTAGAACGACCTTAAACATAAGGTGAGCCGTGTTAATCAAATCCAATACCATGCGATGGCTCCTTAATTCATTAAAATACATAGAAAATTGGAAGTGACATCTAGAAAATTTCACGGCCTTCTATAAATTTCGAAGACGTAGTTGCTACAGGCGCGAAGTTATTAATAAAAATACCTTCCTAAATCCGAGTACGCATTTATGTGACCCAAATCCAAATCCCAATGGAGTTAGGATATGTCTAATATTGTATGTGCATTTATGTGACGTGATTCGTGACGTATTTTAATGACATTGCAAACTTCCTAAAATATGTTGAAAGCGGTTAATGATTTAAAATTGCATTATAGGTTTAAACAGGTATAGCAAATCAGATCTCGAGCCACTTATAATAAGTTTGAGCGACCGTGCTAGAACCACGGGATCCGATACTGCCTAACACCTTCCCTCGGGTCAATAGAATTCCTTACTCAAGTATTTCTAGTTTGCAGACTCCAATTGGGTAGTCGAAAAGTTTCTCGATTTGGGATTCTAATTAAACCGGTGACTTGGGACACCACAAGAAAAACCTATCCCAAGTGGCGAATCTTGAAATAAATAATTAATACTATATCGAATAATGTCACTCTAATTGGAAAAATTCCTATACATGTGTCATCTTTCGGGGTAGCCACGTGTAAGCCAAAAAGGAGGTGTGACAGCTCTGGCGACTCCACTGGGGAGATAGTAAACCCAGAATCTCTGGTTTAGGGTTTAAGAATTTGAGCTTATAATAGCTATTATACTTGGCTTTATTTATTATCTGATTTGCCTACATGTTGATCCTAACGTGCCTAATGTTTTAACGCTTTGATATTATCTGAATCGTATATATGAATTGTTACGAAACCTTTCACTTCTCACCTCCAGGGATATGCTTACTTGTTGAGACTCCCTAGTCTGTTAGTGTCTTACCCTAAAACAAGAAAGAGGCCGGACAAGTTACTAAGCCGGATGGCCTTATGGTTCTCGGTAATCCCCTCCTCGACTCGAGTTGTCCGCTCGCGTACACAGTCTAGACCCTATACCAGGATTATAAACTTAGTATAACAAAAGCTCATGCCGAATCCCTAGTAGGTACGTTTATTTGCATAATTCATTTTGACTTAGGGGACTCAACACCGGGGTTGGGTCCGTCTAGGATAGGTGCCTTGAAATAAAAGACCATCTTGATGCATTTTTACGTGCTACTTGCGCATTTCTTTGCCTTGGATTCGCATATTGACCGGACTGCAAACAAAGGGAATAAATTTAGAAAAGTAGAAATGCTAGGGTAATCATCTTTAAAACCAATGCTCAAATAGCGCCGAAATGCTGCCGTATTTTTCACAATAAAAAAACAAACAAAAAAAAAACAAAAAGGTAAAGGCACCAAATTTTGGAGTTTGCAATAATGTCTGCAGGTTTGGATAAATTATTTTGGCCGGATCCAACCCCTTTTTTAAAAACTGTCAAAATACCCGAGTCTATTCACTTGTTTTGAAATAAGTCGAATGGAACCATTATTGCGATAATAGCTGAATGTTGCTACAAGGGACACCAAAAGGCTGATCTTGAGCAAATGGCCACCTCTGAATTTTATTCTGATTGGTAAGCAAGCACATCCTGAAAAACCTTCTCGCCGAAGTGTCAAAAGGTCGTATTCGCAAAGCCGGTTTTAATTTAAAAAAATAAATTTCATAAAATGTTAGTTTTAATATTTTGAAAATACTAATTTGCCCTAATAAATGTGCAGAATGAGCATGATAATGAACAAAATCCCCTTGGAGCTACGGCTGTGCTGCAATGATCTCGGGGATGCAGGACAGAAGAAGGTCAAGGTGCATCTGGGAGGCCTCACTGGTTTATTGAAAATTAACCAGGGGGGAGACATCATAAAAGCCTTAATCACCTTCTGGGACCCGGCCCACAACGTCTTCCACTTCTCGGATTTTGAGCTAACCCAGACTTTAGAGGAAGTGATCGGATATATTGTGACCCATACAATCCCTCTAAGACATCAGTACTTGATCGCACCCAGAGTCCTCGCTGTGCATAAAATTTTGAATGTTTTGAAAATTAGTAGAAAGGTCCACAATCCCGACTTATCGGCTGGCTTTTGCACCCTCAAGTTTCTATACCAAAGATATGGCCACATTGGAGGATTTTACAACCTTTAAAATCTTATTTCTAGCAAGGGTAATCGGCTAAAGTGGGAGGAGCATCGATGCTTTGCGTTCATGGTGTCTTTCCTGGGTCTTTTAGCAATCCCGCGAAAGGACGGAAACATCGACATACGGATAGCAGGGGTCGTTAGTACTTTGATGACCAAGGCAAAGAGTACTCTTGCTCCAATGATTTTGTCTGATATCTTCCGAGCCCATACTATTTGTAAAGCTGGAGGGGATTTCTTTGAAGGCTGTAACTTGCTATTGCAAATCTGGATGATTGACCATTTATGTCACATGCCTCGGTTCATGAATTATGGGCTGGCAACAAAAGGTTAAATGTAAGAGATTGACAACAGGGTGAATGGTATAAATTACCAGAGGGTGCCGCAGAATGGGGATCGCATCTCCGGGTTATTACTGCAAATCAAATAGAATGGACATTCAGTTGGCCCTCTATGGACGAGATCGTGTATATGCCTGCCACCGGACCTCATTTCCATTCTATGGGTATGCGAAGCATCCAACCCTATGCGCCATATAGAGTACTCAGGCAATTGGGTAGATGCCAAATGATTCCCAGAGACGAGGATATTAGCCGCCACGTAGTTGAGATAATCTCGAATGGTCAATTCCCCGAAGTTGTGGTACGCCAAATTTGGAGCGAATGCCAATACTTGACAGCTGACACTCGAGTATGTGACGCATCTAAGGGTGTGGTGGCACGGCGATATGTTACTTGGTGAAATAGGGATTAGAGCATGGGAGGCTGGAAAAAAGACCCCATCTCCAGGAATTTACTGAGACATCACAAGAGTAGTGGGATTGGTTACCAAAAGAAAATAAATACCGGGCTACTATTTGAAGACTGGAAAAGAAAATTCAAGAATTTAAATTTGAAAACAGTCTGCAAGCCGCATCCAGCAAAGGATAAAAGAAGGTATTGGTTAATGAAAACGAACCCCTATGAGCCTAGATTCAGAAAATGAAGACAGCCGCAGAAAATCCTCAGAGGAAATACAAAATATGAAAAGCTCATAGAGAATTGCGTCGAAAAGTATCTGAATACGATTTTGACCTGAATAAAGCAGAGGGTGAACTGTCTAGAGCTTGGAAGCAATTAATTAAAAGTTCAGAAGAAAGGGCCCGTATACTGGAGCAATTAAAAAGGGAAGCGGTAATGAAAGCGCTGGTTTAAATCAGATGGTTGTCATGGCTAAAAACAAAATGGCCAAACAAGCCAAAGATTTCAAAGTCGAGAAAGAGCATTCATATGCGGTAATAGCGGGATTGGAAAGAGATATGCGGCAGTTTCAAAAGCTAAATCAGGCAGCTGAATGAACTTTAGAAACATGGGCTGAACAAATAGGGCGTCTACTACAAGAAAAAAAGGGGTTATCAGATAAAAGGTGCGGGCAATTGCAGACTATATTACCACTAAATGCAATCACCGTGAGGACATGACAAAATCTATGTTTTTCGCCGCTATGACATTTGTCCGACAAGTAATGGAAGATCTCCACTATCTCCAAGGAAGTCTAGTGCTCAAACCTGCGGTAAGGCCGAATGATGCCCCGCAAGCTCCAAAAGAATTTGAAGTGTTAATATACTCATAGATATGTATTTTTCTGAAAAACAGTCTGTTTGTTGTCCTTTCGAGTCTGGAAGGTTATTAAGTCCCAGTTTGGTAGTTTCTTTTCGTCCTTGTAATCAAAGTTTATGTCTTTATCAAAATAAAATTGAAAATCCCAAAAATATTTTACTGTGTACTTAACCTTTTGTTTCCATGAACTACGCTCGGTCTGATTCATGCAAAGTCATGATACGTAGTCAATCTCTATATGATTCGACCGTATTCTTTTGTTAAAAAAAAAGTTAAAGAAATAAAAAGGGGAATAAGAGGAAAGTAACGAAACTGGGAATAAATGCCGGGATGACACATGCGACCATGGCAAGCATATAGAAATCCATTATCTGCATAGGTGCATCATTACCAACGTGTGATTTCTTCTTTGTTATCCGCCCCGAACTAACTACATTTTCCAGTTTACATTACAGATGTTTTAAGGACAGCGATTGATTTTGCGGTAAACTAGCTTCACACGGATACTTCACTAGGTCAAAAGGGAATACAGCGATGTCGACTGAAATGACTCAACCGGCCGTCCCTATTCCAGAGGACAACCCAATTATAGGAGTACCAACCTCTGAATCTGCAGCGGCTGAAGAGAACTTGATCATGCAACTACGAGTCATGGAAATGTGAGATGTCTGAACCAGTGCGAAGGAACCCCTAAACACTATCCCCGGGTTTCCCGAGCTATTTCCAATGTCAGGGGGTACCTCCACCATCCCTATCAGTCACCCAAGTAATCTCCTGGGGTAGCCCACCATATCAACCACTTTTGTTTGGGTGCCTTATGAAACCCACCCTCCAATATTTACATATGGTCCACTTCCCAACATCTTTACAGCCCCTCCGTGCGCAACTACCACACAGCCTGCGGTACCGAGGCCCGTGTTTGACCCCACAACCTTTACATTCCAAACTCCTAACTACCAAAATGAGCCTCCCCGTACCTTACATACAGCTACCCTTAGCCATCATATGAACTTATCAATGTGCAAGACAAAACTTCCGAAATGTCCGAACAGGATGAAATCACAAAGAGAATGAAGAGTCTGGAGCACAGCCTGAAGAACATGCAATGACTAAGTGGCCAGAAAAGTGTAGCTTATTCAAACATGTGCATGTTCCCCCATGTACATCTTTCTTTGGGGTTTAAAATTCCTAAATTCGAGAAATATGGTGGCCACAGTGACCTCATCGCCCACCTAAAAAAGTATTGCAATCAACTACGTGGAGCCGGCGAGAAGGAAGAACTCCTGATAGCATACTTTGGGGAGAGCTTAGTGGGTATTGCATCCAAATGGTACATAGATCAAGACATTACCCGATGGCACATACGGGATGACCTTACCCGGGACTTTTCAAGACAATTCCACTACAACATCGACATCACCCCGGAGAGGAATTCCTTAGCCAACTTGAAGAAGAAACCTGCTGAAAGTTTCAGAGAATATGCTATTAAATGGCGTGAGCAAGCATCAAGAGTGAAGCCTTTTATGGACGAAACGGATATTCTCACCTTCTTTTTGCAAGCACAAGAGGCAGACTATTTTCAGAACATGATGTCCGCAATGGGCAAACCATTCACAGAGGCAATAAAGATTGGGGAGATGGTAGAGAATGGCCTTAAAACAGGGAGGATTCTAAGTCAATCTGCCATAAGATCCACTTCCCAGGCCATACAAGGAGGGGCGGGAGGAATCCTAAAAAAAATAGAAAAAATAGGAAGCATCCATGGTAGCCTCCGGGATGAGGAAACAACATACTCACAGGCATGCATTCTCTGAAAGAGCGCCTCAACATTACTATCCTCATCGAGACATGCACAATGTCCCTCAACCCTACGCAGTTATGAAAGCTCAGCCCTTTCCCCAACCTCAACAGCAGAACAATAGAAATCAAACTCCAAGAAATCAACCTGCTCAAAATCATTACAATCCCCGCCCTCAGCAAAATAATTATCGTCCCAGGGAGCCACCCAGGACACAGAACTTCATGCCAATAGGAGAATCCTACGCCATCTTGTTCCCAAAGTTGGTCCACATGGGTCTCCTCTAGCCTGTACCCCAAAATAGACAGAATTCCGAATCACCTTCTTACCAAAAGAGGCGTGCGTTGTGCCTACCACTTTGGGATAGAGGGTCATGATACTGAAAATTTTTGGACCTTAAAATGAGCAGTGGAGGACTTGATAGATCAAAATAAGATAGTACTAAGAGATGACGATGTCCCAAATGTAACTGATGAGCCGTTGCCGCCTCACAACAACGGGCCGATAATCAGAATGATATGCGAGGACAAAGAATTTGATCCCGCTCTGAGAGCCATATAGCCATCGCTGAGGCAGATAGAAAACCAAAAGTTACCCAAAAGAAGATGGAAGAAAAGAAAAGGAATGAAGTCAAATGCCCCGAAGCAGAAAAGAGGGCTGAGGTCGAAGCTGAGACGACCCCTACCAAGGAAACAATACTCTACATCCCATGATGACGCAAAGAAAAGCAGCCCACTTTAAGCCCTCAAAAAAGGTTCGAGCTCAACAAAAACATGTATGCACCCAAGAAATCCAATGTGGTACGGGAATCGATTAAACTATCGATGCTGAATGAGCCTGTGGTTATCCGTCGCGCGCCATAGAAGCCCATGACCAACCCCTCAGCCGTCCCTTGGAATTATCAGGAAATCGTCCTTACATACAAGGGCAAATAAGTCCTTGGAGAAGCCCAAAAGGGGTTTCCCACAAAGAAATACTCAGACATGGAAGAGGTGAACGCCGCTACCAAATGGCAATTTCCGCCAAAGAGGCCAGTGAATGCTGACAAAGCAGAAGCTTTCTTCCACAAAATGAAAATACCGGAGTAAGAAGTGGTGGATTATCTCTGAAAATCCCTTGAGCAGATTTCTTTATTGTCACTCTTGATGAAATCTCCCGAGCATTAGCAGTTGCTTTCCAAAACTCTGAATGAAGCATATGCACCGGTTGAGACCTCTGTAGAGCAACTAGAGAAAATAGCGGAGAGATTCTTCGTTGTTAACCAGGTATTGTTTAGTAAGAATGACTTACCAGCGGAGGGAGCTGCTCACAAAAATGCTTTGCACCTCACTGTCAAGTATGAGGGATATTATGTCAAGAGAGTGATGATCGACGGAGGTTCTAGAGTAGGCATATGCCCACTATCTACCTAACATAGCATGGAGATCAGGATAGGGAGGATCCGTCCTAACAATGTATGTGTCCGAGCCTTCGACGAAATCAAAAGGGACACCATAGGTGAAATTGATTTGGTGCTTATTGTTGGTCCAGTAGACTTCGAAGTAACATTCCAAGTGTTGGACATGGACACCTACTATAACTACCTCCTAGGAAGGCCGTGGATTCATTCATCCAGCAGGGGTAGTGCCTTCGACCCAGCACCAAATGCTGAAATTTGATTGTGAAAATCAGGAGATTGTAGTTCATGGAGATGACAAAAATCGATTTACCGGGACCCCTATGTTCCCTGTCTAGAAGCCAAGGAAGGGAGTAAACACATAGTCTGTCAAGCTTTTGAAGTCGTAGTAGCTGATCAGCATAAAGAGGGCAAGCTGCTCCCCCACCCTTTTCTATCAAATAATTCAATTATGGTAGCGAAGGAAATGACGCGTCAAGGTTTCAAGCCAGGCAATGGACTCGGAAGCTCCCTATAAGGAATAACCGAGCCGGTCACCTTGCCTGCCACAGAAAAGTTCTTTGGACTGGGCTTTCATCCAACCTCAGAAGATATCACTTGGGCTAATCACAGAAAGCGTCAGGGATGGTCCTCACCACGACCCCTACCCCACTTGTACAAAACATTTATAAAGTCAAAGTACAGTGAGGATGAGGAAGAATAAACCTTAACGGTAGCAGAAATTGATGAGATCTGCAGAGCTATGAGGGAGTTGCTCTACGAAGTAAACATGGTCCAACCGGAGAAGGTTCAACTGCCGCAGAAGTACTTTATATCGGGCCAGATGCCAAACTTCAAAACTTGAGGGCCACACCTTTTCCGATCAGGCGGGAGACCCGGTAGTCTCGCCTTGCTACCTCTTCCCACATCACGAGCTATTTCAGGGTATATCTCGGTTGTTTGTTTTCCTCTTAACACTTTAAATCTCAATTGTATGCCTTGTTATCTTTTAAGTTCGAAGAAATAAAATCAATATTTTGTCATTCACACTTCTTTTCCTTTCTCTGATTTTATTCTTTCTTTTTATTTTGCAGCTTTTAATAAAACGACATGCTCGCGGACTTTTTTCCATGACCCAAACTCGCTGCCTTTCGGTGAAATAACGAACCAGGAACCGGAATACGATGAAGAATAGGCTTTTAGGGAAATCAAACGAGAGTTGGAACACTTAGAAAACAAACCTAAGCGTAATTTAATTGATACTGAACCGGTTAACTTGGGCGATCTCGATGAAATCAAAGAAACTAAAATATGAATCCACGTAAATAAAGAAATATGGGATTCATTGGTCAACTCCTATTGGAATTCAAAGACGTATTTGTGTGGTCCTACAACGACATGCCTGGCATGAGTATGGATTTGGTGGTTCATAAGTTGCCTACAAACCCCGAATGCCCTCTAGTACAACAAAAGCAAAGAAAGTTCAAGCCTGATGTCAACCACAAAATCAAAGAGGAGATTACAAAACAGCTTGAAGCGGGGGTGATCTGGATAGTTCGGTACACCACGTGGCTGGCCAATGTGGTCCCGATGCCGAGAAGGACGGGAAAACTTAGGTGTGTGTGGATTATAGAGATTTGAACAAGGCGAGTCCTAAGGATAATTTCCCTCTGGCCAACATCCACATCCTTGTCGATAACTGTGCCAAGCATGAGATTCAATCCTTTGTAGACTGCTACGCAGTGTATCACCAAGTGTTGATGGATAAGGAAGATGCAGCGAGAATCGCCTTTACCACACCTTGGGGAACATATTGCTATAGAGTTATGCGTTTTGGATTGAAAAATGCTGGGGAAACATACATGAGGGCAATGACCACCATCTTCCTCGACATGATGCATCGAGAGATAGAGGTGTATGTTGATGACGTGATAATGAAATCCAAGACACAGGGCGATCATGCAAAGGATCTGTGGAAATTCTTCGAAAGGCTCCGCAAATATAATTTGAAACTAAATCAAGCAAATGCGTATTTGGAGTCCCGTCGGCAAACATCCTAGGATAATCATCAGGCGAAGAGGCATTGAATTGGATCCAACCAAGATCAACTCCATTCGGGAGCTGCCCCTGCCAAGGACCAAAAAGGATGTAATGAGTCTATTGGGAAGATTGAGTTACATCAGCCGATTCATCGCCCAGTTAACTTCAACATGTGAGCCCATATTTAAGCTACTGAAGAAGGATGCGGCAACTAAGTGGACGTTCGAGTGTCAAGAAGAATTTGATAAAATCAAGCAATACTTGTCCAGTCCCCCAGTTTTAGTTCCGCCAGAACCGGGAAGGCCACTGTTTCTCTATTTGAAGGTCTTGGAAGGCTTTTTCGGTTGTATTCTCGGGCATCATGATGCCACGAGAAAGAAAGATCAAGCCATTTATTATCTGAGCAAAACGTTTACAAGCTACGAGGACAAGTACACATTGTTTCAAAGAACGTGTTGCGAGCTCAGAAGCTAAGGCATCATCTAAAAGCTCATACCACGTACCTCATAACCAGGCTAGATCCACTAAGGTACATATTCCAAAAACCAATGCCCACAAGGTGACTGGCTAAATGGCAGATCTTGCTCACCGAGTTCGACATTGTTTATGTCACTCGTACGGTGATGAAAGCTCAAGCATTGGCAGATCATATGGCGGAGAACCCCGTCGATTACGAATATCAACCTTTAAATACCTACTTCCCTGATGAAGAAGTGAACTCATTGGAAATAGCAGCTGGACACCCCCATCTGGAAAATGTTCTTCGACAGAGCCGCAAATGCAAAGGGCGTAGTGACTGGAGCAATTTTAATCTCACCCACAAAACAACATTATCCAGCTACAGCCAGACTTCGGTTCTTCTTCACCAATAATACAGCTGAATATGAGGATTGCATTATGGGCATGAACATGGCTATTAACCAAGATGTCGAAGAGGTGCTAATCACAGGAGATTCCGACCTAATCATCCCACAAGCTCAAGGAGAATGGGAGACAAGGGACATTAGGCTCCTCCCGTATAGACAGCATGTCGAAGACCTCAGCAAATGGTTCAGGTCCGTACAATTCAGGTACATTCCCCATTTCCACAATGAGTTAGCAGATGCACTCACAAAATTTGGCTTTCATGCTGCCATACCCTGGTAATGCCTATGTTGATCCTTTACAAATCTAAATCAAAGAAATACATGGGTGTTGCAATGCAACCGAAGCATAGCCTAGCCCACAGCCTTGGTATTACGACATCTTGAGATTCCTAAAAACACAGGAGTACCCTGAGCAAGCCACCGGAGAACAAAAGAAAACCATCCGATGGCATGCGAGCAATTTCTTCTTAAGTGGTGATACTTTGTATAAAAGGACTTCAGATCTTAATTTGTTGAAATGTGTGGATGCCAAAGAAATAGGGAGAATTATGCATGAACTACATGCGGGCGTGTGTGGGCCCCATATGAATGGCTATGTACTAGCAAAGAAGATACTCCGAGCTGGCTATTATTGGACGACCATGGAGAATGACTGCTTCAGCTATGTCCGAAAATGTCATCAATGCCAGGTGCACGGTGATCTGATACATGCAGCACCAAATGAGTTGCATCCCATGTCAGCACCCTGGCTATTTGCCCCTGGGGTATGGACGTCATTGGGCCGATCGAGCCAAAAGCCTCAAATGGGCGTAGATTTATATTGGTCGCTATTGATTATTTCACAAAATGGGTCGAGGCCATCACCCTCAAGTCTAATACTAAGAAAGCGGTAGTGGATTTTGTGCATTCCAACATCATTTGCCGCTTCAGGATTCCTGCTACTATCATTACTGACAATGCAGCTAATCTAAACAGTTAGCTGATTGGAGATATATGTGAACAATTCAAGATAATACATGGAAACTCCACTCCCTATCGGCCCAAGGCTAATGGTGCGGTCGAAGCAGCTAACAAGAACATCAAGATGATCTTGAGGAAAATGATTCAAAGCTCGAGGCAATGGCATGAATATGCTTTTGCACTGATGGGATATCGCACAACAGTACGCACATCGGTAGGAGCAACCCATTATTTGCTGGTCTATGGAACCGAGGTTGCTATACCTGCCGAAGTACAAATCCCTTCACTCCGAGTGATTGTCGAAGAAAAAGAAAGAAGAATACAAACAAATTTAGTTTAGGACCAAGTTTCCTGAACTACGTCTGACTTGATTCCGAAAGGATACGTAGGCAGCCTCTCCCTGAGGTTCAATCATATAAACATAAAAACCCCATTCACCCACAAAAAATCAAAACTGGGGCAGAAATGTATTGGTTCGGTTACAAATTCGTCCGAATTGTTATAAAGTTATAGATCCTCGGGGAGGAAAAAATACTGTTGTCGGGGTTCGGCACCAATAAAATTTTTGAGAGAAATAAAATAAAAGAGTATTATCGGTGAAACCTCCGGCCACCATAAGGAAACGGTCAGCAGAGAAAAATATAATGAGAGAGTCTGCTTAGCAAAAACTTGCAAAGAGCGCTATCGGGCGATGTGAGAATAGAAATGAGAGAGGCCAGTTGGAGAAAACGCGAAAAGGGCACCGTCGGCCGAAGAAAGGAAATATGGCTGCCCAGGCTCGAACAAGTTTCTTTGGTTTTCGGAAAGTTTAAGTCAGAAAGCATAAATGGATTTGGGCCGCATATCCAGTCCAAGAAGCATGTCGTCGCCATTTAAAGCTGGCTAATATGTCCAGATAAGTTGCCTCTTTTCGTTAAAAAAAAATCATACCTCTCTAAATTCACACTTCACTTCTTTCGACTTCAATTTTGATGTCGTGACCATTCCTTAAGAAAGATAGCAGGGCCAACTTCGTGGTTTTCTCCTGGCAAGAAACAAGGGAGTGCCCAGCATCGCCAAGCGTGCTTAGCCAATCCTGTTTGATCATGACAGTTAATGTCTCAATAGTAAGGAAATAAAAGAAAGGAAATTCAAAGTCAAAGAGGCACGAAGGTGAAGCAAAATAGGAGGGTTTTTAGCCGAACATGATGTTGATTCTTATCAAAAGTCCCAATAGCAAGCCCAAAATCAAATTCGCGACAAAACTCACAACACAAGGCCTGAGAAACAAAGACCAATCTGAAATGAGGACCCCCTAACCGATCAACAAAGTAAGGATTGAAAGTCGAGGGTTCACTTTTGAACACAAAGGAAGCTGAAATCAAGCGTGACAAGGCTGCAGAACCAATCACAGTTCAAACTAACATTTTGTTTTGTTTCTGAACTAAAATTGATGTGGGTGCAACCTAGAGAAGCAAAAGGAACATAGGGAAAAAACACCAAAAGACGGGCACAAAAAACCAAGGATGGTGTTACGTCAATAACCGAAGGGAAGTTTTCTTTTCATTTTCCTGCAAATTCGTAAATAAGCATGATAGCGTGGGATTCATATCCTTAGTTTCCCCTTGTGCAGCTTGTGGATTTCCTAGGCATTACCTAAGGATTTCCTTCCACCCCCTCCAGCATTAATAAAGAAGTTTCCCTCCACATCTCCAGAATAACCTTAGGATTCCCTCTATACACTTTCTAATCCCCATCACAGTCTTCTAGGAGTTAACGCTCCCCTACCCTTAGCATAACCTAAGCGTTATTCCTTTCCTCCTTTATCCCCAGCATAGTCAAAAGGATCTCTGTGGTCCTCCACTGCCTTGCATTCTCCCTAGCATAACCTAGGATTTTTCGTTCATCCCAGCATAATCCGTGGATCCCCCTAGCATAACCTATGATTTTTCATTCATCCCGGCATAACCCGTGGATCTCCCTAGCATAAACTAGAATTTTTTTATTCATCCCAGCAGAACCGTGGATCCCCCTAGCATAACCTATGATTTTTCATCCATACCGGCATAACCCGTGGATCCCCCTAGCATAGCCTAGGATTTTCTCATTCATCCCGGCATAACCCGTGGATCCCCCTAGCATAACCTAGGATTTTCTCATTCATCCCGGCATAACCCGTGGATCTCCCTAGCATAACCTAGGATTTTCTCATTCATACCGGCATAACCCGTTGATCTCCCTAGCTTAATCTAGGATTTTCTCTTTCGTCCCGGCAAAACCCGCGGATCTCCCTAGCATAACCTAAGATTTTTCATTCATCCCAGCAAAACCCGCGGATTCCTCTGGCATAACCCAGGATCTCCTTCCAATCCCGGCATAACCCACGGATCTCCCTAGCATAACCTAGGATATTTTCATTCATAGAATAACCCGCGGATCTCCCTAGCATAACCTATGATTTTTCATTCATCCCAGCATAACCCGCAGATCTCCCTAGCATAACCTAGGATTATTCATTCATCCCGGCATAACCCGCGGATCTCCCTAGCATAACCTAGGATTTTTCATTCATCACAGCATAACCCACGGATTTCCCTGGCATAACCCAGGATCCGTCCAATCCCGGCATAACCCGTGGATTTTCCTAGCATAACCTAGGATATTTTTCATTCATCCCGGCATAACCCGCGGATCTCCCTAGCATAACCTAGGATTTTTCATTCATCCTGGCATAAGCTACGGATTCCCTTGGCATAACCCAGGATCTCCTTCTAATCCCGGCATAACCCGCGGATTTCCATAGCATAACCTAGGATATTTGCTTTCATCCCGGCATAACCCGCGGATCCCCCTATCATAACCTAGGATATTTTCACTCATCCTGGTATAACCTGCGGATCCCCATAGCATAACCTAGGATATGTTCATTCATCCCGGCTAACCCGCGGATCCCCCTAGCATAACCTAGGATTTTTCATTCATCCCGGCATAACACGCGGATTCCCCTGGCATAACCCAGGATCTCTGTTCAATCCCGACATAACCCATGGATTTCCCTCGCATAACCTAGGATATTTTTCATTCATCCCGGCATAACCCGCGGATCTCCCTAGCATAACCTAGGATTTTTATTCATCCCGGCATAACTCGCGGATTACCCTGGCATAACCCAGGATCTCCTTCCAATCCCGGCATAACCTGCGGATCTCCCTAGCATATCCTAGGATATTTTCATTCATCCCGGCATAACACGCGGATCCCCCTAGCATAACCTAGGATATTTTCATTCATCCCGGCATAACCCGCGGATCTCCCTAGCATAACGTAGGAATTTTTTATTCATCCCGGTATAACCCGTGGATCCCCTGGCATAACCCAGGAATTTCTTCATAACCCATGACTCTCCTTCAATACTTAGCAGGAACTTTCCTATCCTGGCATAACCTGCGGATCTTTTCTTTCCATCCCCACAGAGACCCCTTTTCATTCATGTTCCGGCATAACCCGCGGATTCTCATCTTATCCCCAGCAGGAACCTTTTCTCTTTACCAGCATAACCTGGCGATTTTACAAGGGATGCACAATTCTGATTTTTATTGTTTTCGATAAAGAATAGCATAGATGTGTGTTGCAAATAACTCACGAAATTTTCCAGGGAAAACTGGGGCAGAAAAATTTCGTTCGTTTGTTTGTGTTGCTATCTGAGCAGGTTTCACCTCAAGGAACAAGAGTCGGAATGACTGAAAGCATGAGTGTAAATTCAGAACAAAAGAAAAGAAAAAGGATAAAAGAAGTGAACTCAAAATGATGAAGCAGACAAAAACATGGACTGCTCAAAATATAGTTGAAGTCACAATTTCCGCACGTCCCGCTTTTTAAAAAAATTGAAGACTGAGCCAGCAGTTGCAGCTAACGAGCATCAAGATTCAGATCGGAGTTTGCCGCAAAAGCTAACCAAGACTCAAGATCAAGCTTCAAGAGACTCATAGATAGGAATCTTGTAACTTGTAGTTGATAGGCTTAGCTAGCTTAGCTTTTGATTTTCCTTTGGTGTAATAAGAAGCTTAGCAAGCAGCAACAGTAGCCAATCACAGTTTCGCGGCAGTCCCAGCTACCAAAACTTCCAAAACTACACAAACATGATTCCTTTATTGCCAAGGATATGTAGGCAACCTTTGAAGCAAGGTTCGGTCAGAAATTTTTTAAAATGCTTCACATGCAGTATTCAATCGGACGAAAGTCGCTCATATTTTCTAGCTTATCTTTGCACGGAAACTCTTCGTGTTCCCGCGCAAAGAGGGGCAACTTTGAGCATATGATTTTTACTTTGTTTAAACGGCTCCTACAAGACTCTCAAAAGTTTAGGATTTTCTTTAAATATTTATTTTTAGGATTTTTATCAATTCGTGTTTTAAAATCATCTAGGATTTAAGTTCATGTTTTGGCCAAAATAATTGTTAACTAGGGTGATTTTTGCAAATAGTAAATACAAAAAAATGCGTACAAGTAATAATTCTGGCATTTTTAATTATTTTTTTGTTTAATTTCAACTTGTTGCATTTTATTTGTGTTAATTAGAAATTCTTGTTAAATAAAATAAAAAGAAAAGGACAAAAAATACATATACATGTGCACAGCCATTCAGGCTGGCCAGAATTGGGCCAGACCTGAGTGGCCCATACAATTAACCCTTAAAAGATCCGCAGACCCAGTCCAACACCACCCTGATCCAGTCCACACCAAAGACCAACCCAAACGATAGTGTTTAAAGACCAAGCATCCCAGCCGTTGATCATTTGATCATCCAACGGCCATGAAGCTTTCCCCCAAAAACATATACATATGTCCAAACGCCTTTATACACTCAGAGACCAAACTCCTCTCCTTTCTCGTACTATCTTCCCCGATATAACATCATCCATGATCGCCCCTTAACCACCTCTGACCACCCGTCTACCACCCTAACACCGCCGCCGGAAATCGCCTCACAACGGTGGCCGGTCACCAAACCTCCCTATATTTACACCATCAAACCATCACCCCCTTTTCTTTCCTATCGTGTGATTAGTTTCCGTCGAATAAAACTTCTCCGTCTCAAATACTTAAAATAAGGTCGTCGGAACCACCGTCTCGGGCAACCTTGTCCCAAACCTCCCCAGCTTTACACCATAGGACCACCAGGACCTCCCCTTCCCCTTCCTGCAATCCTTTCCCTTCAAGTGACCCCCCATCGTCTCAAATCTTCACAAAAAGGTCGTCGAAACCTCCATCTTTGGCGACTCAATTCCAAACCCCTCCAAAATCACACCCCCGAAACAACTCACCTTCCTCTTTCCAACCATATATATCACACCCTTATAATATGCTTGAAACCTTTCAAAAATTAGATTAAGGCCTAATCGAAAAAATCAAACCCTGCTAGAATTTGGTCAAACTCATCCCAGGAAACCTTGGCCTTTCATCTCCCAAACCATGACACCCATAACTCCCAAATACCACCAATCACTGAAGAAATTCAGATCTGAGACCTCACTGGGGTCTTATGATCATAAATGCCCTTGCTGAACTCCTGAACCTGTCATCCACCATGACAGTTGCCCTAGAAGGTTAAAGAACCTCTAAAGAAGCGGTCAAGAACAAACAAAATCGGCTCAAGTGGATGTGCACGTGTTAAACAAAAGCTAAGTATTCTGTCATTTTCTTTATATATTTGCTTCATTTCTATTAGTTGTTAGATGCTTTGATTTCTTTTGAATAATTGTTTGTTTGTCCACAATCGCATCTGAAATAGGTTTAAATCGTCATATGCCTTTGGTTGTCAATAATCTGAAATCTCTTCATCTCTTGAGTAGTTTTTATATCATGTTAGCATTAGCCTCCTAATTCTGGAAAGCCTAGTTTGTTAATTCTTCTGTAATGTGATTTTTATGGCTTGATTGACCTCCATTTCCTGATCTTCATTTGTTTTATTCCCTGATATTCTGATTAGTTTGGTTAGGTGTTTATGCTACTAAGTGTTTGAATTTCATAGTAATTGTGGCCTTCAGTACTGGCATAGTTAGGCTGATTTGGTTTGGTTGACCTTTTAATTGCTAATGTTAGCCTTTACTTTTCTGGTTCGCTTCATGAACTAAGTGATCACCCCCTACTATGTGCTTCTCATTCTCAAGTTTTTCTCAGTACTTTGATTGGGAAATTTCTGAAAAGTTATGTGTTAATGGATGTATTCATTCTTCTAATCATTTTATCAGTTGTTTTGATATTGAATGATCATCCAGAATAATGTTTGTTTGCTGAAAGTCCAAATTAAGGCACTTGTTTAAAACCTGATTACTTTTGGCTAATTTCAAACTTTAATATGCCTATTAATCCAAGACTAAATGTGACCCAAACTTGAACACAATTGATCTGGGCCAATTATAACCAGACCAGATGACAAACCAAGGTTAAAATTCCAGGTTGGTTATTTAGGAAAAGAAATAGGGGTAAAATGTGGATTTGAGCCTTAAAAGAATCTGATAATAGCCCACAGAACATTCTAGTGAGGGGCTAAAACTCAATTTTAGTCTCAAACTTGAGGCAGAAGTCAGGAAATGAGGGATCAATTAAGAAAAGCTGAAAACTAACTCGGGTACAAAAGGAAAAAAACAAGGAAAAACTAATGCCGTAAGGCTCCACTATAAAAGAAACCACCTGAGCATTTCTTTTTAGGGATCCAGAACCTTTCTTTTGAATTCTAGAAATAACAAGTTATATTATCTCTTCCTATATATGTGAAAAACAATCAGTGCTGTTTTTATCATTTTGAGATTTTAATTCTCTCAAAAATCTGCTGAAGTCCTAGGTGTACTGTTTCATTGGCTATTGTTTTGCTTGGCTGATTAATTGCATTTACTCATAGGCTTCCATTCTTTGTTGAATCACAGGTACATTCGATCTTCGTTGATGTATTGAAGCTCAGGTAGAATGTATTCTTAAGTATGAAGATCTGCTTCTATTTTTTGTTTTTTGATTTGAATCCCCATCCCGTTTTTCCCCTCATTTAGTTTTAATATACTCACCTTGTTGTAATTAGACATTTGAACTGGTTCATTCTGTAATAACTGAACATTAAAGACTGATTTATCTTGTAATATTAGGACATTCGAACTATTATTTAGCATGTATAACTTATAGTACGGTTAGCTAGTGATGTGATTGTTTTAGGTGTTTATTTTCTGCTTTGTTTAGAAATGAAGGATTCAAGAAATGTCAGCTTAATAATTAATTAAAATCCAAAAATTGTATAACGTTTTAATTCGTTTAATTTTCAACATATTAGCAATACTTTGTTTCAGATCTATAAGTTGTAATCTATCATAATTGAATTTTGAAAGCTGGATTCATATACTCCGACTAACGAGTATACGAATCATTTAGTTCAGATCTAATACTGAAGCTAATATAAAATGATCATTAGTATCATCTTTGTGAATGTGCAGATAATTAATCTTGTGTATAAACTCGAACCAAAAAAGGGCATTATTGAAATGTGTTTATATGGATTCGTCAATTTAAATTAACTATGGTCCTAGTTGAAAGGCCCAGTAATGGAGATATGATGTATGTTTCTGGGCTGGCCAAAACAGGAAACCTAAAGCCTATAATCAGCCATGAATGAGGCTGAAGTGCATGCATTAATTCTCCCAATGATACATTGTCTATACATAAATGATTAGTGCATTTAAAACACCGGCAATAGAAAAGTCTATAATACATAGAGTAAAATCTGGGAATCAAGATGAAGAAGAATCTCAATGCCGCGAACGTCGGCGGTCACCTAGCTTAGCTACGATAACAATACCTTCAATCTGCTACTAACCCGTTACCGGGTGAACAACACTTGCAACTGCACGCAAGGTGCAGTGAGTAGAGTGAGTACTTCCAACTCAATGGTAATAAAAGAGAATAATATCTGAGCGACAAGAAAACACGTATGAGCACACCAAACTGCAATAAAAAGACAGAACAACCCTTTTGAGAAAAACCAAAATACTGTAAAAATTCCTTTAGAAAATCTCAAGCAGTTCAAAATCTCTTTTGAAAAAATGTTTTTTCAACAGTTGCAAAGATAATTTCAACAAGCAGGAATTAATCAGAAACCTGCCCGTCGGGCTCAGCATCAACCTGTCAGTACAGTATCAGCCCCGCGGGCTCACTCCCGACTCACAACATATAACAACAGCCTCTCTGGATCAGCACTCCTTAAAATGTAACACTAGGGTATCAGGTCAACAAGTCAAGTAACAGTATGTATGCCATTGATATATGAGTTCTAAATATCGTGCCACGTAGTACAAACAGGAGGAAATGCATATGACTGCTACGGCGCGTAGCCCGATCCATTTGGGTACCCGCGCTCGCTGTGGGGGTTCAGACTTCGGAGGGACTCCTACAGCTTAAGCGCAATATCAATATGACACCGCTGCGGCGTGCAACCCGATCCATGCAATGTATATGCACATGTACACATAACAATCGAGGCCTGAAGCCTCCTTACATCATCTTCATGCCCTCACTTATGGCCCTTAGCCGTAATCAGTCCAAAATAGTCAAAAAGACCCTCGGGCATCAGTAAAACAATAATACTCAGCTCAAATGATAGTTCAAATATCATTTAAAACTCCAAGTTTGAGTAAAAAATTGAGTTAATGAAACAGTGTAAATCACATGGACTGCATTCAAATAATATTTCAAATAGTGAGGAAAACAGTGATGATAGCTCACAAAGAGTTCAAACAATCGGCAGTAAGCCCCAAGTATGACAATGAGCCCAAGTCATAATGATAACAACAAATCATTTGCAAATACGCGGTGAAAACCAACAATCAGGACGGACCAAGTCACGATCCCCAACGGTGCTCTACCCCACGCTCAGGTCCAGCGCGCAAGTCACCACAATACAACACTAAGATGTGCAAATCCGGGATTTCAAACCCTCAGAATATCATTCCCAAGTATTAATCACCTCGAACTGGCGAAATCTCAAGCTCGCGACGCCTTTGCCCTTCAAATCGGCCTCTACGCGCTAAGAATCTAGCCAAAGACAGAGCGATTACGTCACAATATGCAAATGGGACGGTACCCAATCGAAAAACCTCCTATTGCAAAGGTTAACACCTTATTTATTTTAAATAAATATCACTTAAATAGTAAAATATTTAATTTTGGTTACCTCCTAGCCCTAAGCCACTAAATATGCTAATTAGTTACTCTATTTTCTTTCTCTCTCTACTTTGATACATCATATTCTCTTTCCCCATCCGATTTAAATTTTCGATCTCCTACTCCTTCTATCGGATTTGTGCAAAGACCATCTCCTAGATTCTTCAAAACAATGACCCAATTTAAAATTTTCAATAAATTCAAACGCTTGAAGGCTTTTGAACCATCACCAGGTGTACTTGGCTGCTTTTTCTTCACTGTTTGCTTATTCTTGTGTCTTTTTTGTTGGATAACATAGAAGTAAACAAAAGGGCTTGTTTGTATCAGCAAACGTCCTTGTTTGCTACGTGGATTGGGCTCAATGTATCGTCTATTCCATATAACCATACTGAAAAGTTTGATTTTTTAGAAAATGAAGCAGAAAGTTGTGATCTTTTTTATGGAATTGGATTTGGGATGAAAGTTATCCACTGTATAAATCAAAGGATTGTAAGTTCTTGGATGAAGGCTTTCGTTGTTCTGAGAATGGTAGACCTCATAATTTTTATACTAAATGGCATTTGGTAACCTAAAGATTGCAAAGACAATAGCCGCCGACATATAATCCGGTCAGTTTGTTTTGAACAAACACGATGGAGTTTGGGGCTGAGCAACTTGGTTTTCTGTTCATATATTTCAATGTGTTTTCATGTATTTCATTGTATTCATTGTCTTCTTTTTCTCATTTTAATTCAATGTATCTCGTTGTATTCCGTGTATTTCATTGTATTCACTATCTTTTTTTATCATTATATTTCAATATATCCTATTATATTCTATGTCTTTCATAGCATTCACTGTCTGGTTATATGCCATATTGCCATGAATGTATTCATAAGTTTTTTTAATTAATATAATTTATATATTGAGATGTCTTATACAATTTCTCTGAAGATTTCTACGTTTTTGGGATATTTTCGGTTGAAAATATTTTTTATAACTGAAAATACGAAATTTGTGTGTTATAATTGAGTTATATTAGGAGTCTATTATATTAATTGATTCACTTTCCGTTTTAAAAATAGTGTAGTCCCCTATTTCACTCGATGAATACAGTCGAATACAATAATCTGTCAAGTTGTAATCCCATGTTTCACTGCACGAATACAATAACTATTAGCTGGACTTCCATATTCACACATATTTTTGCTACTTTATTCATGAATACAATAGTTTAAATACATAAAATATATCTCATAACCACATAAAAGGTATGTATAATCTGTAATATAACAAATGGTGTATATAGATGGCTAATTAATATAAAAGGATAGTGCTTTATGAAAATTTTCCTATAATTAATTTAATTATATTATCCCATAACATTTATTAGGACTAATATATTTAAGAATAGTCTAATTTATTTTATTAAATTTAAATTTAATAAATTTTGTATGCCTACAAATACCCCCTACTTCAAGACTTGTCGAGACATGAACTTATTGAGAACACCAAGACTAGTTTTGAAGTACTAGTCAAATTAGCCCCACGTCCAACAGAAATATTCATGTAGCTCATTTGTAGTGTGTAGATCTTACCACATGAAACAATTTATATGTGAGGCCTAAAAGACGAATCATATTCGATGGGAATAAGGACGAGCCATTTGGGGCTAAGCATTTAAATTCACTCCTATAAAGGATCTCCACTTTTGCTTGACAAGAAAATTACTCTTTCCCATTATAAAGATTGAGCTTGAACTCAAATGTTGTATTTTACTATTTTACGTGGCACTTCTGTATGTAATCAAGTTGATCGGTAAATACATAGTCTCCAAATTTAACATGGGCAAAGGTCGACAGTAGAAAACTAGGACATAAGCCACGCTACATCATGCAATGTCACGCCACTAGTATCCCAATCCCATTAGGAGATGATCATGTTACCAAGTCCTTGTCAGTAACCAATTTTGTTGCCTCATCTTTACAGATTCCACATCGAAATCATTGTTGTAACATCCTCTTCCAAAGTTCTATATAAACTCATGTGCTCGTATTTGTTGAGCATCAATTCAAACTATTTACAAGCCAGTTGAATTTATTTTTTGGACTTGGAGCATTAACGCGAAGGTAATTTCTTCTTCTTTTTTTGTGCTTTTCTTATTTTGTTATCTTTTTTTTTTGTCAAGCAAAAAAGATATGTTCTTGTTCAACAAGATAATCCACACATGAAGAAGATGGTCTTAGGATGTTGGGGGATGGGTACTCATCCATGCCCAAATATCGAAGAGATTATTTTCATAGCTTGACTATTAGAGAGAATACTCTTAATGTTGCCTGACTGACAGAGCAACTGACAGAGATATTACTCTCAAACTGGCCTGACTACCAAAGAGATTACTGTCAATGTTTCCCGACTACCAGAGATATTACTCTCAAAATGGCCCGACTACCGGAGAGATTACTCTCAATGCGGCTCGACTACCGGAGAGATTACTCTCAAAATGGCCCGACTACTGGATAGATTACTCTCAATGTGGCCCGAGTACCAGAAAGATTACTTTCAATATGGTCCGACTAGGGAGAGATTACTCTCAATATGGCCCGACTATTAGTAAGATTACTCTCAAAATGGACCGGCTACCGGAGGGGCCAACTTAAGGTGCAAAGGGACTCATATCACCATAAGACCGGAAATTTATAGTTCTTTTTAAGGATAAACCCACGAAGAGGCCAACTTATAGTGCAAACGGGCTTATATGTCCACCTTAAGATTGGAAAGTTATAAAGCTTCAACTCGAAGGCGACATCAACTTGAACACTTGGGAAACTTTGAAGATTTGGCGGACTTTGCAGACTTCAACTCGAAGATTCGGAGGGCTTATACAGTTCAATTTTAAAATCGGCAAATTTGATGACTGAAACTTGAAGACAGAAAGACTTGAAGACTTCAAAGTGGAGGGCTTAAATATTTCAACTTTAAGACCACAGAGTTTGAAGACTGAAACTTGAAGGCTGACAAACTTGAAGATTTCAACTTTGAGACTTGGAGGGCTTAAATAAATCAACTTGAAGATCGGTGAATTTGAAAACTTCAACTTGAAGACTAACGGAGTTGAAGATTTCAACTTAAAGACTTCAACTTGAATTTCGACAGACTTGAAGACTTAAACTTGGTGACTTCGAGGGCTTAAATATTTCATCTTCTCTTTTGCTTTACATTGTCCGACTTTTATCTTAGTCACATAATTTTTAGCTTTGCGTGCTTGTAACAAAAGATTCATATCTTATCATGGGAGAGTCCAAATAATGAAGTGTTTGATGACTTCAATATCGAAAATATATCCAATACTTAGAATCAAAAACCTTCAGAATCGTGTCGGATAATATTTTTAAACCAACTTTTGATTTTAGCGTGTTGAAAATTTCAGAATTGTGCAGTCTTACCAAAAAATAATATCTTCTGTAGAAATATCAAAATTGCAAACCGTTTGATTTCTTGAAGACTAGACTTAAAAATCTAGAATATATCCATTATTCTCATAAATAACTTCATAATTGTCTCAGATAATATTTGGAAATCAACTTTATATTGCACCATGCTATCAATTCCAGATTTGTGCAGTCTGACCAAAAAATTTATATCTCGGTGTAGAAATATTGAAATTGCAAACCGTTTGATTTCAAGAAAACTAGACTTCAAGAAAACTAGACTTCAAGTTCTAGAACAATCCAAAATTTTCAATCAAATAAATTCAAAATAGTCCCAGATAATATTTTGAAATCAATTTTATATTGTACCATGCTATCAATTCTAGATTTGCGCAGTCTCACCAAAAAATTTATATCTTGGTGTAGAAAAGTCAAAATTATGAACCGTTTAATTTTCGGAAACCAAACTTCGAAATTTAAATCATATCCAGAATGAAAATTTTAATATCTTAAGGATAGTTTCAGATAATATTCTAAATGCAACGTAAAATTTTGACACGATGACGATTTCAGATTGCGCGACTTCACCAAAACTCTTTCATCTTGGTATGGAAGCCTTAAGATCGGAAGATGTCTTACTTACCATCAATTGAAATATAAGAGCTATATTCTCACAAATATCCTGGGTTCAAGTCTTGAAGGCAGAGGGTAGACTTGGAGACCAACAAACTTAAAGGTTTGACAAACCTGAAGACATGGAGAATTCTTGGACTTCAATGCAAATACTTGACATCCTATTAAAATCGGCTCATTTAAGATATCAATTTACTATGAAGGGTTGCCCCCTTTAAATCAAATAAGATCAAAGTTCAACAAGAGGATGGTATTTCAGCTTGATTTTACATTCCTCCATACTTCACTCGGACAACAATTGGGGCAATATGTATCTTTTAATCTTATGCGACTGAACTTAGAATGAAACTCTAAGTTGCCTACGTACCTCGTGCAGAGGATCAAGTTATACCATAGTTCAAAATGGGTAGATTTTTTTTACGCCCTAACTTTTACCTAGGCCACCTCTTTCGAAATTTTTAACCTAGTGGACTGTTTTTTTAGGTCCGTACACAGTATATTCTCTTGCGGGCCAGGAGTGTAGCAACATGCAGTTTAGGCTCTTACGTCAAGGAGCGCATAATTTTATACATCAATAAATTTTATTAGAATAGAAAATTAAATGCAATCACAATACAAATATGAACAAACATAATTTTATTGAAAATAATTATGGGTACAATTATGTTTCTCCCTTAATTCTTTTCTCCTGATTATCCCAGTGATTCGATGGCTAGAACAACGTATTTCTCGAACGTAGGATGATGCAAACCTCCTGGGGATAGATTTTATATCCAGCTTCTTGAACTATTTAATTATCAAGAAATAGTCAGTCATATTATGATCTCTTTGTGCATATTTCGGGAGTTTATGAAATTGATGATATTATCTCCTTTTTCGAGATGTCTTTTAAGAGAATACGTAACTTTTTTATAGGAATGACCTAGGGTTAGGATAGAGTGGCCTCCAATGCTGGTTTTTGGTAGAGTAGACTCTAATGTTGGTTTTTGGTAGAGTAACCTCCAAGCAATACTGACAAACTCCTTCAATTTCAAGAGGTCTTGTAATATCTTGAATTTAGAATGTAGGTTGATCCATTAAAATTTTGATGTGTACAAATGCCCTTTACTTCAAGGTTTGTAGGGGTGTAGGCTTGGCGAAACTTGAAGATGAGACTTGAAGTACCCCACCATTGTAACAGATAATCTTGAAACTTTATGTTTTTGATTGCAGGAGGAAGAGATGAAGGGCAAGACTGGTCCCACTAGACGTGCCAGAATTTGTTGACAATAAAATTTCATCGAGAAAAATAAAATCAAGACCGAAAAATATCGTAACAATCGTGGTATTTTATTTCGAATATTTGAGTATTACAATCTCTGTGAATTCTCAGATTCTTCTTTTCAGCAGTAGTTAAATTCAAGGGCCTTTGAGCTTGATTTTGAATATGTAGTTGTTGCCACAAACGATGATCTTGTTCTTGAGCTGTAGCTTGATTGCTTGAACTTGACTTTGATTCATTCTTCGTTCTTGATCTTGAACTTGATTATTTTTTCTTGAGCTTGTACTTGATTGCTTGAAGTTTGAAACTTGTAGAAAAATTTGCGGTGTTTGATCCACGAGCTCTTTTTTGCTTCTTGTTATAACTTCTGGTGTCTTTGTTGAGTTATGAAGACTCCTATTTATAGTTGTGGAAGAAAGGAGTTGTGACAAGAACAAACTCTTTTAGAGCAATCAAATTGAAGCGTGACATGGCCGCATTTGATTGGCCAGAACATGTCACTTGCACACATGACACAATTTCATTGGCCTTTTAGTGTATCTTGGCATGGCTTGTCATTTTGACACGTGGCATGATCCTATTGGTTCTTCCATTTGACTTGGTGCTCCACATCATTTGACACGTGGCTGGCCTCTAGGAAGATGTCATCTTGGGCTTAATGAAGAGAGCTCATCATTTTATCGGCAATTAAATGAGCTATCTCAATGGATTAAGACTTATTTATTTAATCCACATATATAAGACTTATATAATTATTTCAATTATATTAACCTATAGTATTTATTTGGACTAATATATTTAAAAATAGTCTAAGTTATTTTATTGAATTTAAATGTAATAAATTTTGCATACCTACAATTATCAAAATTGGAGAAAGAACAACTTTTAGAGCAAAAACAAGGTGATATTTTCCGGAGTCTATATACTTCTCAACAGTGAGAATAAAAGAAAAAAAAAACAGCCACAAGAAAAAGCAAAGAGGAACATCACATGAGTTGTAAAGATAATATAATGCGCATAAGCAATTTGTCGATAACCTTGCAATTTTATTGTTTAAGCTGCCTTCCCTTGGTTCTGTATTTTTAATCCATAAATTAAAGCGTTCCTTAGTTTAACCACTTGAAGTTCGTATAGGTCCCTAATTTGCTCCTTTGCTGAATCCATCCAATCTATATATCATACTATAATATACGCAAAAAGTCCATTAATGTAGAATTGATTTACTAAAATTTTCTTCAAAAATTAAACGACTAATTTACCCTCTATCTAAAAGTAAAATTACCTCCTTTAATTTGAACTACTCAATGTTAGCTTACTACTTAAATGGAAGAGCTTTTCATCTTCTGATAACTACTTACAACCTTTTGATATGTTAAGTATGTCGTGTAATCTTTTCATGTAATGTGTGAATTTTATCTTGCTCTATATTAGTAATAAATTGAATTGTAGCCTTTTCAGCTTACCTTTATTAATTTCCATTGAGCAATTCTTTTTCTCATTCCTTTTTAGAAATTTCACCCCAGTTCTTAAAGTCTCTTCAAAATGTTAAAGCGCCTTTGGAATATTTCTCTCATAGATCAATTTTTTTTGCGTTCTTTAGCTTTCGAGTTTCTCCCGTTCCAGATTGACAAGAAGTTCCATTTCTAGTTCAGCAAGTTAGTTTCTTTTTTTATTAGTTCAAGATTCAATTTTATGTGACTTTTTTCATAACTTTTGCTAATGAGGGAGAGTATTTGTGTTGTTTTTAGGTATTTTGGAAAAAAGGTGTTGGAAGAATTCATCACCAGTAGTTTACAATAAATCTGATTATTGTAACTTCTAATCAATTGATTGTCATGGGTTTCCTTCTGATAAAATTAAAATTAACCAATGATAATCAATAATTTTTTCTTATGAGCAAAAAAGCCTCTTAATATAAAAGTTAAATTATAAAAAGTCTTTGATATTATAAATTTTCAGCAATTACACTTTATTCTCATTAATATTTTCGACTGGAAGAAGCCAGTTTGTCATAATTGTGATATTTCTCATATTAACAGATATTAATATTCCATCGTCTTAGATTGTGCAAGCTTGCAACGTTAAACCTTGACTTTTCATGTTTCCTTGTAGAAGTATAAAGGTCATAAAGTGGTTAAAATAATATTATGAAAAATATGAATACAAGTTAGTACATTATTGTGAAGATACGGTCAGTCGTCTCATGAGTTACTGTTTTGTCTCCTCCATTTCTACTTCTTATTGCTTTGTTTATCGGTTTTATATATGATCGGGTTGGTTGGATCGGGTTCGGAAAGGTTTTGAGAAGGTTTGAAACACTTAGTCTCTTTTGAGACAGCTTAAATTGAAAAAGTCAACCGGATGTTGATTTATTGTGTTAGAGCGCTCAGATGTGAGTTCTGATGGTTCAGCTAGCTTCGGGAGGTGATTTGGGACTTAGAAGCGCGGCCGAAATGTATTTTGGAGGTCCGGTGTATATTTAGACTTGAATTAACGAAGTTCATATTTTGGCAATTTTCTGTTGATAGGTGAAATTTTGATATAGGGATCGAAGTGGAATTCTGGGAGTTACAGTAGTTCTGTGGTTTGGTTGTAATTTTGATCAAAAGTGGAATTCGGAAGATTTTTGGGATATTAAGCTTGAATTTAATTTGATCTGGTGTTTCAATATTGTTTGAGGTGTTTTGAAAATTGGTACAAGTTTGAATAAGCTTATGGTGTATGTTTGTGTTATTCATTGAGATCCCGGGGGCCTCGGTTTGAATTTGGATGGTTGACGGAGAGTTTGGGAGTTTGGAGGAGCTGTAGATTTTTTGCTTCTAGTGTTTCTGTACATGTGGATTGGCGTACGTAGGTGCGATGCCATAAATGCGATGAAAGGCACCGCAAAAGCGGAAAGGAGCTAGGAAGTTGTGACCGCAGAAGTGGTTGGTGAACCTCACCTACGCCATCGCAAGTCCAACTTGTGCATCGTAGATGCGATTTTGGTTGTTTAAGTGAAAATCGCAGAAGCGGTTCTAGGACCCCAAATGCGGTACAGCATAAACAGAACTTTGGCTACAAATGCGAAATCCATGGGCTAGAAGGTATAAGTTATTTCCTTCGCGATTTTTGAGATATTTCAACATTTCTAAGTCGCTTTTGGAGCTTTTTGGACGATTTTGAAGAGAGAATTCAAGGGGACTTTATTGAGGTAAGGCTTTTGGACCTAAAACTCATTCCTATTGTACTATTTCGCAGATTATGGCTGTAATTAATGGAATTTAAAGGTTAAATTTGGGGAAATTAGTGCTTGGAAACTTAGACCTTTGATTGAGGATTTGACGGACAATTGGTGGTCGAGTTTATAACTTTTGATATAAATGAACTCGTGGGAGATAAAAATCTATTCATGTGAATGTTATTGAATCTCAAGATGTGGGACCAGGGTCAGGTTTTGATAATTTCGGGATTTCTACTATAAATTGATTATTTTCGCTTAGGTATCATTCCCTTAGAATATTTTGACGCAGTGATTCTGATTTTGGATAGATTCGATGCAAGTGAAGACCGATTCGAGAGGCAAAGGCGTCGGGAACTAGAGTTTGGACAGGATTGAGGTGAGTAATGATTGTAAATATTATCATGAGGGTATCAAACCTCTAATTGCACATCGTAGTGCTATATTGAGGTGACACACACGCTAGATGACGAACGTGGGGTCGTGCACTGTGGGGATTGTGACTTAGTCCGCTGAATGACTACTTTACCGTATACTCGATTGAAATTCTATTTTTTATTATCATGTTTTGGGCTAAATACCATATTTCGACGTCGTGCCAACTATTTGGACCCTTAGAGGAAATATATGGATATTTCTTCATTGTTTTGACTTTATATTTGAACTCAGTCTTTCTATATTCTACTACTTTCCATAACTCAGCCATGTTTACTCTGTTCTAACACTTAAATGATATTTAATTAATATTTTGGGTTGAGCACTATGTTTCACTATTGCCTAAGTGGCTGTAAGATTCTGACTGAGTAAGGCCGAGGGCCTTTGTTGTGAGGAAATATGGATTATGATTATAAGGTTGAGGGCCTGGAATATGTACGCCACAGGGTGGCTTGTTGATATGATGCCGAGGCCTAGTGATGATACCACGATATGGCTTGATATTGTGTTTCGGCCGTAAGGGGCCCTTCCAGGAGTCTGCACACAGCTAGTGAGCGTGTGCACCCATTGTGATGTGCCCGAGGGGTTGGTATTATTTCTGAGATATTGCCCGAGGGTCGAATTTGTTGACACTGTGCCCAAAGGGCGATCCTTTTAAGTGTTTATTTTTCTCTATTTTCATGTCATTTGCTTGCATAAATTGTTAAAAAGCCATTTTGTGAAGTTTAAACTACACTTAGTATTTTTAGACATCTTCACTTCTTCTTTATAGCCTGTAATGTGTCTTACGTGATTTCTTGATTTCAGTCTTTATTTATGATTATTACTCACTGAGTTGGAGTACTCACTTTACTTCCTACACCCTGTGTGCAGATTCCGGTGCTGATGATCCTGCTCGTGAAGGTTGAGAATGATGTTCTTAATGTCAAAACCACACAAGAGGGGGGGGGGTGCTATGTCTGGTACTCAATTTACGATCTAGAAGAACCTGGTTCTTCTAGGTGTTCTAACTACTACTGTTGCGGAATTAAAAGTACATAAAATAAAAGACATAGAGATTTTTACGTGGAAAACCCCTAGCGCCAAAGGTGAAAAAACCACGACCTACTACTTAGTAAGATTTTCCCAAACATCCACTAAAATCACTAAGCCAAAATAGCATTTACAAAAACTATTTATAAACATAAGGATTAACTCTAATCCCAGTGTGGCACACAGCCTCAACTGTTGCGATACTTTCAAGTTAACTCTAACTTGAATACTCAAAGTACCTAATATAATTGCTTCTATGAAATTTGGAAAGGTACAACTTTAAACCACCTACTATAATTGAACTATAATCAGAATAAACACAATCGAATTGGTTCTTCTATCTTGTTCAAATAGCTTCAGGAATGCACACTCAAAACTCACATAAGTTTCTCGCACAATTGCCTTTTTGCTCTCAATTTAATTTTACTTCTGCGTTTGTGCAATACCTGTAAAAGAGAACAATCATAGTTATTTAATGAGTTAGTAATTAGAGTTTGATTGTGACTCAATTGCTCACCTTCAATCAAATTTGAGTCCTTGAATAATACAAGCTCCAACCTATCATTTATCTTGATTGTGTCATCTTCCTATAAGGAGACTTCCTCTCCTCATCCAATATGTAACCTTTTCGATCAGTTCAGAAGATATTGCTGCTTGATCCGTGAGACATATCTTCTTCACGTGCAACTCACATGAATAGGTTGATAAACACTGTGTCTTACATGATGGACTTAGTCCTTGACTGAGTTCATTTGTCATTCTTCAAAACTTCACTGAACCTGGGCCAACAAATTCCCCTTTTTTGGTAATGACAAACTCTGTGCTTTTACTGCTCAAAGAACTTGTAGGAACTCAGCTTAACCATTAACAATTTAATTTATAATTTTAACTTATCATCAAGGACCAGGTTTAATTAGGTTATAAATATCACATTATTCGGAATAAAGAGTAAAGCACAATATCTCTTCCCTATTTTGGTATCATCGAAAAGTTGCATACAATTGTGAATCCCAGATTTATATATTACTCATGGCCACTAGGGAAATGCAGGTGAAAATATGGTTCAATTAATCAATAATCAACAAACAAAATTAACTATTAAGATCAAAATCTTCATAGAACAAGAGAGAAGCAATTTTCATTGATAAGGATATGTTTCCACCAACAAACCACAAAAAGAAAGAAAAACTTCCAAACATGAGCAACACAAACAGAAAAAGTCCCGAATCTAGGTCACTAGGGGTTCGAGATGGGTGCAAAAGACAAGAACTGGACATCCTAAGGCTTGGAGGAACTAGAGGGCGGGGTTTGGAGAAGGTTGAGCATATTCTGAAGCACTCCATCACTCTTCTCCATTTTCGTTACTAGCTCAACTCTAAGGCCATCTCTCTCAGTTCCCAATTCAACAACACAAGCCTGCAACCTAGCAATTTCAACATCATTAGTTCCATATTCTTGAACCAAAGCCCTAACCTTACTATTCAAAGAAGTCTTTAGAGGTAAACCAGGTTCAACTGGGGTGGCATTTACTAGATAGTCACAAGCCATAAGAGCCTTGACACCAAAGTGTTCCTTTCTTGATGCCATCTTCCATTTCTTTAAAGTCACATTCAACAATTCCAGAATAGTAGTCAATAGGAACCTATATAGAGTGGCATGAGCATTGGAGCCATTAATGACCCTATCCACCAGTTTGACAATGAAAGCAGGCTAATTTATCTGCATTCCTCTCACAAGGAACTCCATAAGAACCTGTTCCGTGTAGTTAGCAGTGTTCATCCTTTCCTATCTAGGCAGCAGGCACTTGTTAACAAACTCAAACAGGACCTTGTGCTCAGCCCTTATCTCACTTTTCTACACAAATCTAGCTTCAGGCACATCTTTAGCACATGCAGCATCACAAATTTTCTGGTGATTTGGAGAGTAGTAGGGAGAGAATCCACACAAGGCCACCTCTGCCTAGTATATTCATCATATCCCACACTGGGTATGTCCAGAATCTCACCCAATTTGGGTGCATCAAACTGCTCCTTTACTCCTTTCACCATACTGGTGATAACCTCATTCTTCATAGTGGCATCGGCCATGAACTCAATCAACTCCTTCCTGGCCAGCTTCCCATCTATTTCAAGGACCGTGACCTTCCACCCTTATGCAATAGGGCATCCACCAGTCTTCTTATTCGTGGCTTATCCAGGCCTTTCAACAATCTTCTTTTCAAAATCTTTCTTCTTCTATAGATGGCAAACCTATCTTGATCTTTCTCATATTCCTCATCTTCTTTTCTCCACTCCATTCTTCTTGTTCTTTGAGAATTTTTACTTGCTTTCTTTTTACTGTAGATCTAGTTCTTTTGGCTAAATGGGATTCAGCAGATACAAGCTCAGAGGAAGATTTCTTGGAAGAAGTCTTGGATCTTTTTGGATTGGGTGTAGGAACCTCCACAGTTATTCCTCTTTCTTGATGGACCAGTTCCATCTCATCCTTTTCTTCTTGTGCAGCCTCGGAACTTTCCACAACCTTCGCTTTTCCCTTCTCCTTATTCTTTTTACTACTTTCTTCCAGAGCTTTTTGTATCTCTGCTTCACTTTGTTTGACCCTGCTTCAAGTAGCTCTTCCCTTTGTTACTGAGGGGAAACAGGCTTTGAAGATGACACTGCTTTTATTTGTTGACTTGGAAGTAGTTGGAGCCTTTTGTGAGGAAGCTTTGCGGTTCTTTGGATCATAACTGGCTCCAACCTTTTTTAGAATGTCAGCTAGAGTTTCCTAAATAGATGAACCAGGTGCATCTTATTGCTTGCTCAGATGAACAAGCCCTTCAGTAGCCTCCCAGAACCACTTCCCCCTGAGTTGTTGCCACTCTCTTCAACACCTCCACTGATAGCAAGAACGTTTTCTTTCTTTTTACCTTTCTTCCTACTTGACTTAGCCTTTTTTACATCTTTCACAGAACAAACCAAAACAAACATATTATATACCTTTTCAACCATATCAGAAAATACCAAACAAGTATTTACCTCACCAGTGGTTTCTTGATTTTTGTCAATGTCAGAAGACGCACGTTCTTCACCTTCGCTGGCAGAAATAAAGGCTTCAAACTCAGAGCTGGAGTCAGATTCTTTAGCAAGACTTTCTTTCTTCTGGCTAGACCTCAATTTCTCATTTATGGCTTTTCTTAGAGATCTAGAAGCCACAGTTTTTCTAGCCAACATTTTCTGTCTACGAAACCTAGCTTTTGGAGAGACACTAAGAGGAGTAGATGAAGACGTATTAGAAGGGGATATTGGTGAGGGAGTGCCTGGATTATCTTGGGATTAGTCATGGTGAATTATTTCTAGAGAGAATTTGGGAATTTTGGAGAGAAAGAGTTTATCAGAACTGGAGAGGGATTTTTGACGGTTTTTTAATAATGAAGAATGGTGTGGTAAGTATTTAGAGGTGATTAGAATTAATTGAAATAGCGATAGATTTTTCAAGAGTCAATCAGGAGTCTAATCAACATAGAATACCGGTCTCTTTAGTGATTATTAGGCATCGTTAGATTTTAGGCAAAAATCCTGTTTTTAGAGTTTTAGGAGAACAGAACTGGTTCAATGCTCAACGAAATTTTTTTTGGGAGTTTGATGAAAGTAGGATTTCTGCTCATGATTGGAAAATTAGTTTTTTTACTTGTGCAAAGTATATAAAACAAACCTGAACTTTCTCATGAGCATATACTGATGAACCAGGTTCTTTGCGTAGAACTCTCTTGAACATGCCTCAAATGTCATAATAAAAAAACTTTGTAAGAGATTAGTGAGTCAAATATACACATGTCACAAGAGTGTACTGATTAAAGTATGAGACTGAGTAAGAATTGATCTAGATATTTACACAAAGTTAGAACTCTTAACCAAAGGAAAATTAAAAAAGTTCATTGTGCATTCTGAACTGGACATTTTAGGTGATCTTAATCTTCCTTAATTCCAACTCATTCCTCTCAAAGTTTTCTCTACTCAGTGCTTGAGTGAAGATGTCAGCTATTTGTTTATCAGTATCATAAAATTCTATTGAAATCAATCCTTTTTTATAGTTATCTCTTAAGAAGTGGTGTCTAACATTTATGTGTTTGATCCTTTTATAATGAACAGGGTTGTTTGTTATGCTTATAGCACTAGTGTTATCATAGAGTATTGGAGTACATTCCACTTTAATTCTAAAATTACCAGCTGTTGTCTAATCCATAGCAATTGAGCACAACAAGACGCAGCCGCAACATACTCAGCTTCAGCACTAGATAGAGCTACTGAATCTTTCTTTTTGGCAGCCTATGACACAAGACATTAACCAAGGAAGTGATACATACCGAGGTGCTCTTCCTATTCCACTAGGAAATCTGCATAATTAGCATCAGTATATCCCACTAGATTGAAATTACTATCTTTGGGATACCAAAGACATAGATCAGTTGTGCCTTTCAGATATCTTAGTATCTTCTTGATAGCAGCCAAGTGAGATTCTTTTGGATTTTCCTGAAAACAAGCACAAAGTCCTACACTGAAACCAATGTCAGGTCTGCTAGCAATAAGATAAGAAAGTGAACCAATCACACCCCTATGCAACTTTTGATCAACTGATGAACCAGGTTCATCAACATCTAATTTAGTGGCAGTTGAAATAGGTGTGTCTATTTATTTTAGAACTCCATTTTAAACTTTTTGATTAATTCTTTTGTAGACTTCTGTTGATGGATCATGGTTCCATTTGAACTTTGTTTGATCTGCAAGCCTAAGAAGGAGTTAAGCTCACCCATCATGCTCATTTCAAACTCACTCCCCATTAGTTTTCAAAGTCCTTACTCAACCTATTAGTAGTGGCCCCAAATATTATATCATCAACATATATTTGCACAACAAGAAGATCTTTACCTTTTTCCCTTAAGAACAAGGCACTGTCAATTTTATCTCTTTTGTAACCATGCTCCAGTAGAAATTTAGATAATCGTTCATACCAAGCTCTTGGGGCCTGCTTGAGCCCATATAGAGCCTTGTGTAAATTGTACACATGCCCAGGACAATCCTTTCTTTCAAACCCTGGGGTTTTCTCACAAACACTTCTTCCTTTAGGTAGCCATTTAGGAAGGCACTTTTAACATCCACCTGATGGAGAGTGAATTTCATGTGTATTGCAAAGGCTGTGAGGAGTCTGATTGCCTCTAGTCTTGCAACTGGAGAAAATGTCTCATTATAGTCAATGCCCTCCTCTTGGTTGTAGCGTTGAACCACCAGCTTTGGCTTGTTTCTTGTAACTGTTCCATATTCATCAAGTTTGTCCTTGAAGACCCATTTTGTATTAATGATTGATCTTTCCTTGGGTCTTGGAACTAGATGCCAAACTTTACTTCTTTCAAATTGGTTGAGTCCATCTTTCATTGCATTTGTTAGGATTTATGCCTGTCACTAGAGGGAGGGTGAATAGTGAGGCACGAGAATGTCGATAAATTTTGCGGAATTAAAATTGTAGGAGTAAAGTAAGTGTAGTAATTAAAAGAGTAAGGAGAGGACACACCGAATTTATACTGGTTCAGCACAACGTGTGGTTAGTCCAGTCTCCCGAGAGACTCTCTCGAGTTTACACTAACTCCGTTAAGCTTACGGGTGCCTAACAAACCGATACACTTGCTCGTAGATGTACGCTCTGCAAGACTTCAACTTGCTCGAGGATGCCTCACCTCAAGACTTCACCTTGCTCGTGGATACCGCACCTCAAGACTTCACACACTAAGATTGAAGGTACTTAGCAAACCCAACACTCAATGAGAAGGTATGGTCTTCTCAAGAACCTTTCTCTTTTACAACAAGAACTCTCTAAGGAGAGTAGATAAAGAGATACAATATAAGCTCTATAACAACACAAAGTTGTCTTTCAAATGGCTCAACAAAAGCTCTAAATATGATGCATAAATGTTATCAATATGTTCAAGAATAATGAGAGATGTTGTTACTTCCAAATGAGTTCAAATGACCTCTATTCATAGAGTTTAGAGGTGATATGTCCGTTGCTCAATATTTAAACAATAATTCTCAATTCTGACAGAATAATCGATTATTACATTTACATAATCGATAATCTTATTAAAACGGTCTAAAAACTAGTCGTTGGAAGGCAACGGACATGAGAATAATCGACTATTGAAACTTGATAATCGATTATCCTACTTCTCTGGAATTTCCAGCAAAGCTGGAATATACCAGAATATACCAGAATCAAAGCTGGAATATACCAAAATATACCAGAATCGAAAACTTACTTCAAAAACCATTTTGGTTAAAATGAAAAAGTTAAAAACATTTTGTTTGAAGTATATTAAAAATGTTTATGATATATATGATTTAATAAAATGATTTTATGCATATTAATGATGACCTATGTTGAGCCAAAAGACGAGATAACTTAAATGTTGCTCTTACATTGGTTCTACCTAACGACCTAGGCCTTGGGTCTTCGGTCTTGAACTTTTGAGCTCATCTTGGCTTGTCTAAGCAATCCCTTCATCAATATGCTTCTTGGCATCCAATCTTGATTGTTTGATTCATCATCATTGATTCGTCAACCATCTCGATTATTTGCTAATGCATCTTCATCGTTTGTCATACAATATCGTTGTTTGACAATTGACTTCATTGTTTGTCATTCATCAAAACCTATACCTAGAAATCATGCTAATACAACCAAAGCACACATACCAAATATATCAATGATTTCCAAACGACGTTAAACGAGGTCTTACAATTTCCCTCTTTTTGATAATGACAAACAATAGGAGATATGCATATCGGATTCCCCCAAAAGACATGCTATATCTCAACATATAAGTCATGCAAAATATTCCCCCTTAATTGAGTATTCCCCCTCAAATAAGGCATACTAAAAGGTAGAGACATTCCCCCTTATTAGATGCATATCGCCTAAGCTCTTCCCCCTTTTGGCATTAGCAAAAAGATTATACAAAGCCTACTTCTCCCTTTTGACACTTCCCCCTTTTGGGTATACCAAGTGTTAGTGTCAAAAATAAAATAGGAAATACAATGAGGAATATACATGATGACGATTTTCAAATAATTAAAAATCATACCAACATAAAATGATACCAAATGTTAGTAAAAACATAACAACCATATTAAAGGTTACTTTTAGCAACTCATATTACTTAAAAACATATCAATGTTAATTTTTAACAAACCAATAGTTGTATTAAAAACATGAATCATTTATTTTTCAAGAATATACCAACTGTTATTCAAACCAAAAATAATATTCATCAAAATATGAATCAATCATTATTTTTAACAAAAATAATTGATACCAATTGTTATTCAAAATAAAAGTTATCAAAACATGAATCAACAAAAATAATTGATACCAATTGTTAACAAAGACATATCAATCATTAACACATATCAAATATTACGTTTTTATCAAAAATATGATAACTAACCGAAATTCCCCCTCGATGCAATAAGGTTTCGTGCTTGGTGCATCTACTACGATATTGTAGTCTTCAAACACACCTGCAAACGTACCTAAAAATAGGTTTTAGGTACCCAAACACTTTTGGGTCCTTGGGAGTTTGGCAAATAATAATCATAGCTAAAAGATAAATCCCTATGTTTTGCAAAATATACGGGTGCTATGTGTCCTACCCGGTTGCAATAATGACATATAACATTCAGGTTGTGCATATGTCTTGGTTGAGCCAAAAACGTTCTAGGTGATCTAAAGTCGTTATTCCTAGAAGCGTTGAAATTCCTAGAGTCATTTCTAGGCGGTCTAAAATGATTAATTCTAGACTCATTAATAAAATTCCTACAATCATTTCTAGGTGGTCTAAAATGATTAATTCTAGACTCATTTACAAAAATCCTAGAATTATTTCTAGGTTGTGCATCGCAATTTCTAACATGATTCTTATTCTTTTTACGCCTTTTATTTTTCCTGGGCCTTTTCTTTTTAATTTCTTCAACTATTTTGGGATTGTCTACACTACATTTTTCTAGTGTGTTCCTAATTTCAATGTTTTCTAATTTCAAAGAATCACAAGATGAACAATTAGAATTTTGATCAATTGAAGAATCTTCATGCATCTCCTTAATTTTATTTTTAAGATCAATAATATCATTTTCTAAAAATTTATTTTCCTCTCCTAAAACGTTAATTTTAGCCTTGGCCTCTTTGGAGATTTTTGAAGTCTTTTTCAATTCACCATATAATTCATGAAAAGCTTCTTGTAATTCTTCAAACGAGTAAGAGTTAGAAGTACTTACCTCTTCTTCCTCGTTAGCCATGAGGCATAAAGCGGCTGTTTCATCACCCGAGCTTTCCGAATCCCATGTCACACGCCTTTGGTGTTTATTCTTCTTCTTGTCCTTGGATTTTGGGCAATGAGATTTGGTGTGGCCAAGTTTTCCACAATTATGGCATGAAGGACTTGGTTCTTCCTTCTTAATTTCCCTCTTCATAAACTTATAAAACTTTTCGATCAAGGCATTGGAAATATTATCGTCATCGCTTTCCGAATCACTTACCTCTACTCTTTTAGAAGATGAGGCTTTGAAGGCAATCGAATTTTTCTTGTTTACAAAAGAAGGATTAAGAATAGTGCTTTCATAGGTTTTGAGGTTACCTCTTAGTCCATCAATTGTGACATCCGTGATTTCTATCGACTCTTGGATGGCATTGGCTTTGGAACGCCATTCGGGAGTGAGACTCCGCAAGATTTTTTGAACAAGATCTTTGTTCGAGTATACTTTCCTGAGAGCATGGAGATTGTTGATGATCATTGAGAACCGATCGAACATAATATCGATGCTTTCATTCTCCCTCGTTCTAAAGAGTTCATATTCATGTGTTAGAAAATCAACTCTAGCTTCTCGGACTTGAGGCGTACCTTCATAAGTGATTTCAAGCTTACCCCACACCTCCTTGGCGGTTGTGCAGCAAGAAATCTTTCGATAGTCATCCGGGTTCATGGCACAATACAGCACATTAACGGCCTTGGCGTTGTTTTCAACCTTCTTGATATCCTCGGCATCATATTCATCTTCTTCCTTTGGAACAATGGCTTCCCCGACTTTCTTTGTCGGCATTTGCTCACCGTTCTTGATGATTTGCCACAAGCGAAAGTAATTTGATTGGATGTAGATTCTCATCCGCTCTTTCCAGTATGTATAATTTCTTCCATCAAAAAATGGAGGCCTAATTGTAGAGTGTCCTTCACTCATCATTCCTGCGTTCAACATTCTCAATAAAAAATATATAGAACGTTCTCTCAACCGGCTAAGGCTTTTAGAGAGTTAGGCTCTGATACCAACTATTAGGATTTAAGCCCGTCACTAGAGGGGGGGTGAATAGTGAGGCACGAGAATGTCGATAAATTTTTGCGGAATTAAAATTGCAGGAGTAAAGTAAGTGCAGTAATTAAAAGAGTAAGGAGAGGACACACCGAATTTATACTGGTTCACCACAACGTGTGGTTAGTCCAGTCTCTCGAGAGACTCTCTCGAGTTTACACTAACTCCGTTAAGCTTACGGGTGCCAAAAAAACCGTTACACTTGCTCGTAGATGTACGCTCTGCAAGACTTCAACTTGCTCGAGGATACCTCACCTCAAGACTTCACCTTGCTCGTGGATACCGCACCTCAAGACTTCACACACTAAGATTGAAGGTACATAGCAAACCCAACACTCAATGAGAAGGTATGGTCTTCTCAAGAACCTTTCTCTTTTACAACAAGAACTCTCTAAGGAGAGTAGATAAAGAGATACAATATAAGCTCCATGAACAACACAAAGTTGTCTCTCAAATGGCTCAACAAAAGCTCTAAATATGATCCATAAATGTTATCAATATGTTCAAGAATAATGAGAGATGTTGTTACTTCCAAATGAGTTCAAATGACCTCTATTTATAGAGTTTAGAGGTGATATGTCCGTTGCTCGATATTTAAACAATAATACTCAATTCTGACAGAATAATCGATTATTACATTTACATAATCGATTATCATATTAAAACGGTCAAAAAACTAGTCGTTGGAAGGCAACGGACATGAGAATAATCGACTATTGAAACTTGATAATCGATTATCCTACTTTTCTGGAATTTCCAGCAAAGCTGGAATACACTAGAATATACTAGAATCAAAGCTGGAATATACCAGAATCGAAAACTTACTTCTAAAACCATTTTGGTTAAAACGAAAACGTTAAAATCATTTTGTTTGAAGTATATTAAAAATGTTTATGATACATGATTTAATAAAATGATTTTATGCATATTAATGACGACCTATGTTGAGCCAAAAGACGAGATAACTTAAATGTTGCTCTTACATTTGGTTCTACCTAACGACCTACGCCTTGGGTCTTCGGTCTTGAACTTTTGAGCTCGTCTCTGCTTGTCTAAGCAATCCCTTCATCAATATGCTTCTTGGCATCCAATCTTGATTGTTTGATTCATCATCATTGATTCGTCAACCATCTCGATTGTTTGCTAATGCAGCTTCATTGTTTGTCAAACAATATCGTTGTTTGACAATTGACTTCATTGTTTGTCATTCATCAAAACCTATTCCTGGAAATCATGCTAATACAACCAAAGCACACATATCAAATATATCAATGATTTCTAAACGAGGTTAAACGAGGTCTTACAGCATTCACCCAATCTTCATTCTGCAAAGATTCGACAACATTATTAGGTTCAATAAGAGATAGGAAAGCATCAAACGCACACATATTTTTCAGCCGTGATCTAGTTTTGACTCCAGATGTTGGATCAGTGATAATATTCTCAATAGGATGATAACTTTGATACTTGTGAGGTTTCACAACCAACTGGTTTCTTCTAGATGTCTCTCTCATGTTCTGTTGTTGAGGAAGAGGTTCATAAATAGGTTCCTCTTGGGGGTTTGATTCAATTTCTCCTTGATTAGTTCCCCCTGTCAGGTTGTCCTTATAAGAAGGACATGTTCCATCACCTGTTCCTTCTTTTGATGCCACTTTGACTTGTGTTGGGGATTCAGTCAATTTCTTTACCAGTCCATTGGCTTAATCTTCATGTTCCTGTCTTTCAGAAAGAATGTTAGTTTCATCAAATACAACATATAGCGCAGAGTTCTTTTATTAAACATTTTATGCACTTTGCTATGTGAAAAATATCCAAGAATACTCCCTCATCACTTCTGGGATCAAACTTACCTAAGGAATCATTTTCATTATTATGCACATAGCACTTGCAACCAAATGCCCTAAGATGGGATATGTTTGAGTTTTTCCCTTTAAGTAACTCATAGGGAGTTTTCTCTACAAGATGTCTAGTCATGCATCTATTGATAATGTAGCATGTGGTGTTTACAGCCTCTCCCTAGAAGCTGTAAGGTAATTTACTAGAAAGAAGCATGGTCCTTGCCATATCCTCAGGGGTCCTGTTCTTCCTTTCAACTACTCCATTTAGCTAAGGAGTCCTAGGGATAGAGAAGTTATGACCAACACCATTTTCATCACAGTATTCAGTAAACTTTGCATTTTCAAATTCAGTTCTATGATCAGACCAAGCGGATGCAAGTTGATTTCCTAATTGTTTCTGGGTCTTTCTAACAAAAGCAGTAAGCATATCGAATGCTTCATCTTTGGAGGATACAAATAGTAAGGTAAATCTAGAATAATCATCAACAAGTACCATTACATATTTTTTTCCACCTCTGCTCATGGTTCTCATTGGACCAGAAAGATTCATATGAACCAGTTCTAATATCTTGGACGTACTTACCATTTTCTTGGTTTTGAAGGATGATTTTACCTGCTTCCCCCTTGCACATGCTTCACAAATTTTATCTTCCTTGAACTTGATGTTAGGTAACCCTATCACTAAGTCATTGGAGACTACTTTTTTAGCTTATTTAGACTGGCATGACCAAGTCTTTTGTGTCGTAGGATGGGATCATTAACCAACACACTTAAGCAAGTGAGTTCATTTTCTTAAAGAGTGGACAAATCGACAATGTAAATATTGTTAACTCTTTTTCCCTGCAAAATAATCTTGTCAGTGGTAAGGTTAATCCCAAAGCATTTGTTAGAGGTGAAAGCTATAAGGTTAACTCTATCACACAGATGTGACACACTTATTTGGCTATATTTCAAGCCATCTATCAAGTAGACATTCTTAATGGAATGAGAGTCTGTCTTACCTACCTTTCCAACCCCAATGATCTCACATTTCTTTTCATTACGAAAGGATACATTACCTACCTTTATGTCCTCAAATGAAAGGAACTAGTCCTTGTTCCCAGTCATATGTTTTGAGCAGCCACTATCCATATACCATATTTGGCTCCTCCTTTTCACTTGGACCTGCAAAAAGAAATCAGGGGTTAGTCTTAGGAACCCAAACTAGTTTGGGTCCCTTTCTATAAGCCAAAGGATGAACCAGATTCCTTCTTTCCTACCCAGGCAGCTTGTGTTTATCTTGAACAAAAGTTTTATTCTTTTGAATGGCCTTTTCTTTTGCATTACATTCCTTTTTGTAATGGCTAGTCTTGCCACAATGTGTGCAGATTTTATTTTTAGGAAGTGTGAGGTGCTTTCTTTTAGGGTCCCATTTTTGAGCTTGAGTCCCATAGCGAAGTCCTCTTTTTTTGCTACTATGATGCTCTTGCAGCCATGAGAGTGCATCAGAAGTCTTGTTCCACATGCAAGTTCTGTCTAGTTCAGGTTTCATCTTTCCTAGGTCTTCTTTTAGGATTTTGATGAATCATCTTTCTTACACAATTCATCTTTCATTTTTCCCAGATTTTCTTCTAGAGTGAGATATGTGTGATCGGCTTTTTCCTTTCCTGTTCTTAGTTTTAGTTTTAAATATTCAGACGTAAGTTCTAGGACACTGTTATCAAGTTCCAGAACCTAGTTCTTCAACTCAGCATTTTTGTTATCACTCTTATTAGCCCTAGACTCTAGACTTTTGAATATTTCTTTTAGGATCACACATTCCTTAGACAGAACTTCTTTCTCATTGTTAATTATTTCAAACTCATCAATGAAGTCAACTAATAGCTCATCCAACATTTCTTTAGAGAAAAATGTAATCTTGTCCTTGAGATGAAGAATACTTACCTCTTGTTCATCATCTGATTCTCCAATGACCATCGATGCTTGCTCTTCTTCAGCTTCATCTTCTGAGACTTCATCTGAGGTTTCTCCCCAAGAAGCAACCATATCCTTGGTTGAACCTTTGATCCTTTTTGGTTGAACCTGTTCCTTCTTCTTGTTCCTTCGTTCAACCCTTTCTTTCTTCCACTCAATTTCCCATTGAGGACAATTTTTGATCATGTAATCAGTCTTACCACACTTGTAGCAACCCTCATTGGTTTTTTTCTATGGAGCTCTTGATTTATTGAAGGTTGTACCTCTTGAAGAACCTTTCCCTCTCGTCAGGTACTTTTTGAAATCTCTAGTGATCATGGCTATCTTATCAACTTCCAGATCTGAACCTTTAGAAATTCTGAGAGCTAGGCTTCTCTCCTTCTTAGGTGTATCCATCTTCATGGTTTGCCTTCTAAGTTCATAAGTAGTAAGATTTCCAATCAGTTTATCCAATCTGAACATAGCCATATTCTTGGATTCTTGAATGTCAGTGATTTTGCTTTCCATGAGAATGGCAACACCCTTGTCAGGATTTTTTCAACATTGTCTTCTTCAAGCATAATCCTTCCAAGAGACTTAAGTTCATTTGTCAGTATAGTGAACCTAGTATACATCTCTTAGATAGTTTCTCCTTCCCTCATAGTAAAATTCTCATATTAAGAATACAACATTGTTCCCCTGGACCTCTTTACTTGAGGTGTTCCTTCATGAGCCACTTGCGAAGTGTCAAAGATTTCTTTAATAGTGGTACAACTTTGTATCCTACAATACTCATCTGGACTTAGTCCACCCACAAGCCATTTTTTGGCCTTAGTAGTTTTCTCCCACTTTTTCAGGTCTTCAACAGTGCAGCCAGCTCTTGTCTTTGGTACTTCCACTCCTTCATCATTCTTCTTTGTGTTGCTAAAGGACCGTCACTGACTATGTGCGAGAGTTCATAATTTTCTGCTATGATGTGATCCCTCATCCTGTTCTTCTACCAAGAATAGTACTGTCCATTGAAAAGTGGAGGCATGGCAGTAGATTGCCCTTCCCAGTTCCCAGGTGGTGCACTCATGTTGATCTTTTCCTAAGGTGTTAGCCTCTTCAAGGATAACCTGCCTTGATACCGATTGATGTTCTTAACGTCAATACCACACAAGAGGGGGGTTATTTGTGTGGTAGTAAATCTTTTGATCTAGAAGAACCTGGCTCTTCTACGTGATCTAACTACTATTTTTGTGGAATTAAAAGTACAGAAAATAAATAACACATAGATTTTTACGTGGAAAACACCTGGATCAAAAGGTGAAATAATCACAACCTACTACTCAGTATGATTTTCCCAAACATCTTCTAAAATCACTGAGTCAAAACAACATTTACAAAAACTCTTTGTAAACCTAAGTATTAACTCTAATCCCGGTGTGCTACACAGCCTCAACTGTTGCGATACTTTCAAGTTAACTCTAACTTGAATACGCAAAGTACCTAATACAATTGCTTCTATGAAAGATGGAAAGATACAACTTTAAACCACCTAATACAATTAAACTAGAATAAGAATAAACACAATGCAATTGGTTCTTCTATCTTGTCCAAGTAGCTTCAAGAATTCACACTCAAATCTCACATAAATTGCTCACAAAATTGCCTCGCCTTTTTGCTCTCAATTTAATTTCACTTCTGCGTTTGTGCAATACCTGTAAAAGAGAACAATCACAGTTATTTAATGAGTTATTAATTAGAGTTTGATTGAGACTCAATTGCTGATCTTCCATCGAAGGCGAGCCCTTAAAAAATACAAACTCCAGCCGTATCCTTTTTCCGGATTGTGTCCTCTTCCTATAAGGAGACTTTCTTTCCTGATCCAATATGCAACCTTTTTTATCAGCTCAGAAGATATTGATGCTTGATGCTTGAGTCTTATATTCTTCACGTGCAACTCACATGTAAATATTGATAAATATTGTGTCTCACATGATGGACCTTGTCCATGATTGAGTTCATTTGTCATTCTTCAAAACTTCACTGAACTTGGGCTAATAGAGAGCTCCCGACAGATTTCTGAGTCCATAAGGTAGCTGCTTGGCATTCGCAGCCCCGTGACTCTCCCCCTTTATCTCATTTCTATCTCTTTTCAGTTGTTCTGTAATAGTTTGATAGACATTTAAGACTTATAGTGTATTGATAGATGCTCATGACTAGTGACACCCCAGTATCGGGTTTTGTTGGTTTATATACCCAAACTATAATGTTTACTGCTTATACTTTTGGATTATTTATGATGTTTTAGACTTAATTCGCGTTGTTTAATTGCTTAAAACTGAATGGGAATGTGTCAGTTAGCGCTGTCTTAACGAGAAACTCCATCATGACCGGGTCCTGGTTTTGGGTCGTGAAAAGTTGGTATTAGAGACTAGGTTATATAGGTCTCACGAGTCATGAGCGGGTTTAGTAGAGTCCCGCAGATCATTACAAGGAAATCTGTATGTATTCTCGAGAGGTTGCAGTACCTTTAGGAAAAACTTCATATTCTTGAAATTCTTGTCGTGCGAATTTGTTGATCCGAGTATTAAACTTCTGTTATTCTATTCTCTTACAGATGGTGAGGACACGCGCTACCGGTCAGGATGGACGACCATCAGTACCACCAGTTGTGGCCACTAGAGGCCGAGGAAGCAGTCGTGGTCACAGTAAAGGTAGAGGTGTGGCCCGTACAACAGCTAGGGCAGCACCTTCAGATCCACCAGCCACCCCAGTTTAGGATTAGGTCCAAGTTCTGGATGCTCCAACAGCACCAGCTCAGCCACCAGTTGTACCCATTGTGGTTCCAGGTCTTCAAAAGGCCTTGGCTCAAATTCTATCATTTGCACCGGCCTTGCTCAGTCGGTTTCAGTCACTACAGCTGCAGCTACTTCTTAGGTTGAGGGGAGACAATTAGAATCCCGTCGCACGCACACCTGAGCAGGTTGTGTAGGGACTTTAGACATCGGGTGTACATCTAGCCCAGCCGGTTACAGCTGATCAGGACTATGTAATTCCTGCCATGCGAGAGGCAGGTTGGAGAGGTTTGGTAGACTTCAGCCTCCGACCTTTTTTGGTGTAGAGGGCGAGGAAGCCCAGGATTTCTTAGATAAGTGTTAGAGGGTGCTTCGTACAGCTGGTATTCTGGAGACCAGCAGGGTCACTTTCACTACTTATCAATTTTCTAGAGTTGCCTTCACTTGGTGAGAGGCATTTGAAAGGCGTAGGCATGTTAGTGCAGCACCCCTTACCTGGAAGTAGTTCTCTATTCTCTTTCTAGAGAAGTATGTGCTACAGTCTCGCAGAAAGGAGCTGCAGGGAGTTTGAGTGGTTACGTCAGGGAGAGATGACAGTGACGTAGTATGAGATGAGGTTTTCTGAGTTAGCTTGCCATGATATTTTGTTGGTTCCGGCAGATAGAGAGAGGATTAGGATGTTAGTTAATGGCCTTACTTACCAGCTTTGTATTCTAAGGACCAGAGAGAGGGTGCCTGGTGCGACTTTTGAGGAGGTTGTAGACATTTCTCAAGAGATTGAATCTGTTTGTCGCCATGAGTGAGAGGAGAGGGAGGCCAAGAGGCCTCGAGGATCTGATAGTTATAGTGGTGCTCCATCGAGAGGTCAATTTCAGCATGGCAGAGACCATACATTCAAGCATGCTCAGCCAGCTTTCCCAGGTTATCGTGGGGCATCATCGGTTCATGGTTCTCAAAGTTCTCATCAGGGCCTGTCATCACTTAGTGCCCTTCAAGTTCATAGTTCATCTCGTTCTCTCTCAATTCAGGTCTCTTATATGCCTGGTGCATCAGCTAGACATTCAGGTGCTAGGGGTTCCCTTCAGTCCCCTTCTCCAGCACTTGGGGAGTTGCTATGAGTATGGAGAGATAGGTCATATGTGGAGGCAATGTCCTCGTCATCTTGCGGGGTCATCTCAGCAAAGGGGTCGGTCATCGGCTTTAGCACCAATTATTCACCACCACCCACCCAACCAGCTAGGGTTGGAGGTCAGCTCGTTTGGGGTCTCCCTAGAGGGGGAGGTCAATCAGGTGGCGGTCAGGCTTGTTTCTATGTACTTCCAGCTAGACCTAATGTTATTTCTTTTGATGTTATTATTACAGGTATCGTTTCAATATGCCACATAGATGGCTCTGTATTATTTTATCTCGGTTCCACCTTTTCTTTTGTGTCATCATACTTTGCTCGATATTTGGGTACGCCCCATGAGTCTTTTGTTTTACCTGTTCATGTATCTACCCCGGTAGGCAATATTATTATTATGGATCGTGTATACCGGTCGTGTGTGGTGACTATTGGGGTCTGGAGACCTTAGTGGGTCTTTTATTATTGTGTATGGTGGACTTTGATGTTATCTTAGGCATGGATTAGTTATCTCTGTGTCGTGCTATTCTGGATTGTCATGCTATGATAGTCACATTGGCTATACCGTGTCTGCCACAAATTAAGTGGCGAGGTTTGACTGATTATGTTCCCAGTAGGGTGATTTCTTTCTTGAAGGCCCAGCGTATGGCTGGGAAGGATTGTCTTTCATACTTAGTCTTTGCGAAGGATGTAGGTATAAAGACTTCAAGTATTGGTTCTGTTCTAGTTGTGACAGATGTTCCCAATTTGTTTCGTACAGACCTGTCGGGCATGCCACCGGATAGGGATATTGATTTCGGTATTGATCTGTTGCCGGGAACTTAGCCCATTTCCATTCCGCTATATGGTATGGCACCAGCGGAGTTGAAAGAGTGAAAAGAGCAGCTTCAGAAGCTCCTTGTGAAGGGGTTCATTCAGCCTAGCATGTCACCTTGAGGCGTGCCGGTTCTATTTGTTAAGAAGAAGGATGGTACATGAGGATGTGCATCGATTATAGGTAATTGAATAAAGTAACAATCAAGAACAAGTATCCTTTGCCTCGTATGGATGATTTATTCGACCCCCTTCAGGGAGTGAGACTGTTCTCCAAGCTTGATCTCCACTCAGGTTATCACCAGTTGAAGATTAGAGACTCAAATATTCTTAAGACAGCTTCCAGAACACGATATGGTCATTATGAGTTCTTGGTGATGTCTTTTGGGCTGACCAATGCCCCAGTAGCATTCACGCATTTGATGAACAACATGTTCCGGCCTAATCTTGATTTGTTTGTCCTAGTCTTTATTGATGATATTCTGGTGTATTTACGTAGTTAGGAGGAGCACGTGGAACATTCGATAGTAGTGTTGTAGAGATTAAGGGAGGAGAAGCTTTATGTAAAGTTTTCCTAGTGTGAAGTCTGGCTCGGTTTCATGGCATTCTTGGGTCACATGGTGTCCAGCGAGGGTATTCAGGTTGATCCAAATAAGATAGAGGCAGTTCAGAATTGGCTCAGACCGTCTTCAGCCATAGAGATTAATAGTTTTCTTCGTTTGACGAGTTATTATTGCCGGTTTGTTCAAGGATTCTCATCTATCGCATCGCCCTTGACCAAGTTGACTCAGAAGGGTGTTTCATTTATATGGTCGGGCGAGTATGAGAAGAGCTTTCAGAAGCTCAAGACAGCCTTGACCATGGCTCTAGTGTTAGTTTTTCCATCATCTTCAGGTTCATATACCGTGTATAGTGATGCTCCGAGAGTTGGTATGGTTGTGTATTGATGTTGGAGGGTAGAGTTATTGCTTATGCTTCTCGCCAGTTGAAGCCCCATGGGAAGAATTACCCCATTCATGATTTAGAGTTGGCGGCCATAGTTCACGCGTTAAAGATTAGGAGGCACCACAAGGTAGTTGTATGGCGTTCGCAGTCTCATGCCTCTCCCCCTCTATCTCATCTCTATATCTTTTCAGTTATTCGGTAATAGTTTGGTAGACATTTCAGACTTGTGGTGTATTGATAGATGCTCATGATCAATGACACCCCGGTACCGGGCTGTGTTGGATTTATTTCCGCAAACTGTAATGTTCACTGCTTATACTTTGGTATTATTTATCATGTTTTAGAGTTAATTCATTTTTTTAAATTGCTTAAAACTTAATAGGAATGTATCGGCTAGCCTTGTCTTCGCGAGAAGCATCATCACGACCGAGTCCGGATTTAGGATCGTGACAATTAACCTATTTTGTCTCAACTTCTAAATCAAATAAAGGCAAGGGATAATTTATTTATTTATTTGAGAATGGGACGGGGCAAGAAAGTAACAATCATACCCGATATTGGACAATTGTACCTTTTCCTTTATTTTTTGTTTTATCACTCAAAAATATTTTCCAATAATATCTACGCAATTTTATATGTAGTCATTCGAACAGATCTGTTCATCAATTTCGACTTGCACTTTTCCACTTCAAAATTTTCACTATTATACTATAATATGATTTTTATAGTTTGCATTGTTTGACACGGGATGCACGTGAAACGTACATGTCCAGAAATTAGTATATATAATAAAGGGAATTAAAAAGACGACTTGACGTCTCTTTGGCCAAGGATCCTATTTATCTTTTTTTTTTTTCATTTTTATGCCTTTTCCCTTTCATTCTTCTCATTTAAATTGTTACTAATTGGAAATTGATCATTCTCTTATATTTATTTCAGCTACAAAATAAAATATTAACGGCCAGATTTCTTAGTTGATTGGGTTTCTTACATTGCTGATTGCACTATCATTACTAACTTAACCAAATATCATGTTTTAATGGCATAAAAACAAAAACTTGCGCCTTTTGGTCCATTTAAATACCCACTCTCTGTTCATAATCGTTTTCTCACCTAACTGTTACCATTTATTCCACATATAACTTCCTTTCGTCCATAAAGGCTTCCTTTATACATACCACCAGTTCATATAAGATCTCAAAAAATTCCTAAAGATTTAGTTGATTTAACCAACCTGCTTATTCTTAATAAATACATTTATTATGATTATTAATAAATTTAATACCCATTCAATTATAATTACTCAATATATGTTACATTTTCTTTTCCTATTAGTCCATGTAAGTTACTATTTGTAATTTGGTACAAATACTAAAACATATCTTCTCCTTTTTGTCACTTTTGTCTCTTCTCGTTGACCATTCTTCTCATTTTTATAAGAAATTAGTGACATTATCCGTGCTTCATGCGGTGATAAGAATATTATTAATGTTATATTTTAATTATATATGTATATCACCTAAATTTCTAAGAATAGTAAACCCCAATATATATATATATATATAAAGTTAATATACAAAAGTTTATATGATCGCATGTCTCTAAAACCTCCAATTGGTGATACCGAGGTGGTATTGTTTGAACAACTTTATTGTTTGTATATTTTCCGATAAGCTTTACAATAAATAATTTCTCAAGGTTGATTGTTTCTTCTCAAATATTTAAATCTCAGTTCTTAAATTTTAATGTATAATATCTAGCACAAAATCTTCATAATCATATAATATACTTGTATGTAATATGCATTTCTTATACTTTTCAAAAGATATGTCCAACCTCACAAAATTTCTCGTTAAACTTGAGCAACTAAAATTTGAAGTCATTTTACTCGATTTCATATATCTTGCAACACAACTAATGCCTAGTGGAATTAATTTATTGCCATATCACTCTCATAATCTTATTTTAACAATTATTGTTGGTGCTTTCTGTTAGCACATATATTAGGGCCTAAGCTGAATTAGTTAAAAAGAATTCAATTGTAAAATAGTAAAAAATATACTCCTTCCGTTTTATATTAAATGAGTTACTTTCCTTTTTAGTTTGTTTTAAAATAAATGATATATTTCTAAATTTGGAAATAATTCAACTTTAAACTCTTTATTTTACCTTTTTAACGTTTAATGAGAAGATTCTATAGCCAGACAAATGATATGGCCCTACAAACTTTTTACCACTTAAACTTTTAAAATCACATATTTCAAAAGTTTTCTTATTTTTTTTAATCTTCATCCCAAATCAAACTAGCTCAAACAATAAAAAATGAAGGGAATAGTAATTACCAAAATAAAAATAAGTATAGGTTGTGTTGAAACATATCCAATACAAAAGCTTAACTAAATAGATTTTTAATGAAAGCGAGAATTGAAGAAGCAATATCAATGGCTAGAGGATAAGGGAAAAACGTGCAGAATAGAGCCATTGCAACTGTAAAAAAATTTATTCTTTATAAATATGGTTTATGATGAAAAATTTTAACGGTCCAAAATACGGAATATCAAAGGTTGAAACTGTAACAATCATTCTTTTTTATATTTATAGATAATCAACAAAAAAAATTTGCTAACAAACTTTATATATATATATATATATATATATATATATATATATATATATATATATATATATATATATATATATATATATATAGATATATATATATATATATATATATATATATATATATGTGTGTGTGTGTGTGTGTGTGTGTGTGTGTATTAGCTAAACAATTTTAAAGAAATATGAAATCTTTAGTTTTACTACTTTTCACTAAAATAGGTATTTACAAAACTTCAGAAATTTATTGCTCTGGATAGAAACAGCAAAAGAACACATGTAATTACTCTTTTAATTTTACTACCCAATTACGAAATCCTTTTGCTTCTCCCTTCCCAAGGAGAAATTCAAAAAAAATTATCGAATTATTTACCACAAACTATAAAGTCAATTACTTGATGTTGTTTCAATTCTCCCCTGAAGATTATACATTGACAAAAGTTTCATCCAAGCAATCTGCAAACCATATCAATATTCAATCGTGTAGTAATCTTACACTATAACAAGAAAGAAAGAAAGATTAAAATAAAGTGTTATTGAAACTCTTAATTCTTAAACTTCATGGATTGTATGGAAAAAACACTTGTGAGAAGTGAGAATCAAAATTCAAAGTAGTAAAAAAGTCGATTTATTGGTGCATAGTTATGACTATTTGAACAGGGTTGTCCATGAAACTGACATATTTTTTTAAAAAAAATAGTGACCGAGTATTCTTCTACCAATATCTGGCTAGCCATAGTCCCTAGTTCGACATTTTCATTTTCTTTCAAATATAGGGTATTAAAACAAAGAAAGCCTGAAGCTACTACTTTAAAATTAATATTATCACGATTCAAATTTTTCATTCTCGGGGATGGTAATGGCGCCTACTCGTAGAAGTTAGGCAAACTGCGAAATATAGAAATCTTAACTGATTCATTTTAATCCTTCTTAAACAACTTAAATTAATAGGTGATCAATATTAAATAATAGCGAAAGATGAAATCAAGCGGATGACTTAGTCAAATTAAATACCAAAATTAGTACAAGAGTGCCTATATATGCCTCTACCTAAAAACCGGTCTCACAATGTCCACGGAAAATCTATGAGTTCTACATACAATGTTTGAAAAAGGAAATATAGTCTGTCTTGGAATCAAGTGAAAACAAAACATGTAAATAGATAGGAGAGAACGTCGGACATGCAAACGCCTGCAGGACTACCTCGGGCACTTTGGCTGGACTGAAGGCCGGCTCCCCAAGTGCTACTGCCCAAATAGTGCTCCGGTACCATTCGCATAGAGCAGAGTATAGCGTCAGCACAACCGACCCCATGTGCTGGTAAGAGCCTGGCCTAACCCTGACAAGACTAGGACAGACTCCAGATAATCCTGTAGAATTATATAATATACAACAACAACTAACAGAAATAAAAAATTTAAATGGGAGGGGGTACATGCCATGGGAAAAATGTCAAATCCAGCAGGAACTAAAGAGAAATATGAGAGAACAAAACCAAAACCAGCGCTTAAGTCAGAACTGTCTTGAGCTTCTGAAAGCTCGCCTCACACTCATCTGACTATCTGAACTACGCACCCTTCTGGGTCAACCTGGTTATCAGGGCTACAATAGATGAAAACCCCTCCACAAACCCACAATAATAGCATGTCAATCCCAAGACACTCCGAATCTCTGTAGCTAATGTTGGTCTAGGCAAGTTCTTAACTGTCTTAATCTCTCCGGATCAACCTCAATACCCTCTACTGATACAACATGACCAAGCAATGCAGCTGAACTCAACCAGAACTCACACTTAGAAAACTCAGCATACAACTGACTAACCCTCAAGGTCTGAAGAACCACTCTAAGATGTTGCTCGTGCTCCGCCTAACTGCAGGAATATAATCATCAATCAAGACTGTCACGAACAAATCCAAATAAGGCAGGAACACTCGGTTCATCAAATGCATAAAGCTGCTGGGGGAAAACACTTACCCACATCGGATATTTACACCCGTCATAGCACGGGTCCAGATTTTCTCATTTAAGCTTTCCAGCTACACGGTCGGACTGCACCGCAAATCGAGGTGATTCTACATGACGTTTTCAAGGCATCGAAAACACAAATTTCAATTTAAAAGCAAGTGATGGCTTTTTAAGTCATCACGAAAATTCAATTGAGAAAATCAAACATGAATAAAAACGTTGCACAAGCTATAATCTCATCGAGTAAAGAAAACAAACTTACAAAATAATATAGGATTAGAATTAGATACCCGGAGAGTAAAATACTTCTATTGGAATACACCTTGAGTATTGGAATTATTTTTGAGTTATGGAGACTAATGCATAGAAAGAAAAAAAGCGATTTAAAATAAAGAAATAAAGAGCACTAATAAAGATGTTTAAGGGGAAGAAAAATTGTAACGGAAAAAGAGAGTAGAAAATGTATTAGGAAAACAGACTAATAGTATATATTAATAATTACATTTGTATATTAATATAAATGTGGGCAATCAAGAAGCTTATGTGGCATGCCTCCTAAGCCATCATTTTTATTTATCTTTTTTCTCCAATATACATAGTTATTTTCGATTTTTTAGATTTTCTATTCATTTTTTTTGGTTAAAAAGATAACTTAAACTAGTACATTACACATATTAAGAAGATGCATAAGAGGCATCATTTGCCCCAAGTCACCCGTAAGGGAGATATTTCTAGTAGCAGTAGCAAAAGTAGACAACGTATTACTATGAGTAGACAACATACTACTATTATACACATTAGTTGAACTAGAGAGCAAATGGTCTGAAACCCTAGAGTTTTAGCTAATGAGTCTTTGTTGTAAAATGCATTGCTGATCCTGTGGGTAAGAAGGCATAGCAAAAAGTGGTGGACTTTCAAATATCATGAATTGCTCTATTAACTGCATGGCTCCATATCTGGCTAAATTATCAACAACACCATTCTGCTCTATATAGATGTGTTGTATAGATGAACTATCCAGCTGTAGAAGCAAGAAGCTGTAATTATTTATGAAATAAGCACATTTCATAATTGGTGAGCTAAACATACATATGATTGTAGGTGCCTCCGTCTCAATGACGAATGGTGTGAGATGTTTCTATACAACAATTTTGAGTCCCATGAGGAGTGCAAGAAATTCAATTTGAATACTTGTGTCTTCTTGGACTATCGCTGCAAAGCCTAGAATCCAGTTTCCTTAGATGTTTCTAAAATATCTCAAATGCCAAATTTTCCCTTATTCGGAGAACAAGAGCCATCAATGTTATGTTTATAGTTGTGTGGCTTGGTGGGTGCCACTATATGTAAAGGGGGGATAAGATAGAAGATTTTTTTGAAGGATGTGTTAAGAAATAAAATTCCACAACAAGTTTTATAATAAAGGGTATATTCAGAGTGACTTTTGGGCTTTCAAAAGTACGTTTCTTCCTAACTAGCTAAATGTACCACAAAGTAGAAGGGATTAGTGTTGTTTAGGGTATATTATGAGGGATGTAAGATGAGGGGGTGTGTATTAATTGGTATAACCAACTGAGCACATTATGATGTGTTATAGAAAAATTGATGGTAGGGATTCTTAGGGTAGTTTAAAGGTGTTTTCTATTAGGGCACTTAGAGAATAAATGTTGTATTTTTTCAGGGCCCATATGACATTGTTGGCATATGGCTGAGTGAATTATACCTAGCCTTGCAAGATATGAAGCTATTGGCAGCCTTTTATGGCGATGTAGCCATAAGAAGAAAGTAATTTTCGGGGGGTTGTGTAGTTTCCAAATCTACATATAGTTTTGCGAAGGTGGTATATTAGTAGGAGATGTGGGTGATTGTAAGACTTTGTAGATAGATTTAGTCGTAAATACCCCATTCTTATGTCCCACCTCCTTTTTCACACGGCTACTCCGAAAGATGACACGTACAATGAAGTTTTTCCAATTAAAGTGACATTATTCGAAATGGAATTATTTTTTTTAGAGTCACCACTTGGGATAGGCTTAGATTTTGGTGTCCCAAGTAACCGGTTTATTTAGAATCCCAAATTGAGGAAATTTTTTCGACTACCCAATTGGAGTCTGAGAACCAGAAATTCTTGAGTAAGGAATTTTGTTAACCTAAGGGAATGTGTTAGGCACCCTCGGATCACGTGGTTCTAGCACGGTCGCTTAAACATTATAAATGGATAATTTCCTGATTTTTATACATGTTCCTCCTTGCAATATTAAAAATATTAACAGCTTAATGTCACTTTTAGGAATATTTACAACGTTATTAAAATACGTCTCAAACCACATCACATAAATACACCTGGGTTCTCAACACATTTTAACATTGTTGAGACTTGGATTTGGGTCACATAAATGTGCACCTGAATTTAGGAAGATATCTTATTAAAATATCGTGCCTACAGCAACTACGCGTTTGAAAATTCGTGGAGGGCTGTGAAATTCGCTAAACATCACCTCCAAATTTCAATGCATTCTAGAGGAGTCCACGTGGTGCTTGATTTGTTAGGCGGCTTATTTAATTTATCTTAAAAGAAAAGACAACCTAAAGAGACTATAATTTTCTACTATACGCATCTCAAAAATAAGAGATAGATCCTAATTAATTCGTATGTTAACCATATATTGAAAGAAATGCCCAGCGTGTATTTCTTCAGCATTATTTAGGGCTTATTATTGCAATTTTGGGCTTCATTGTCGGAAATGGTAAGCCCAAGGAGTGTACTTTTCTGGTGCCTCACAATTGCAATAGTTGGGCCTTCAATTTGAACCCAAAAATTCGAAAGAACACTACAGTCCAAGGAGTGTATTTTTCTACTTATGAACCAATATACTATACACATGGTGGCTTCCTATTATTGAATTGGATATGAGGATCGAACATATTAGTGATTAACATATTTCACCCTATTAAAATTTACAATAATTTGAAATTAAACAGTCCAAATAATTTGAAATAATCCATCACAGTCCAGATGTTTATTTTTTACAACACACAAATTATTGAAAGATTGTTTAAGTATTAATCTAACAGTGTTCATAATTACGAGATTAATACAAGAGGAATATAACTTTGATATAAAAATGTGAGCATTTGTACAGGTCGATGTGCATTCAAGGTCTCATGAGTGAGAGTAGTACCTGGAAATTGGCAATAAAGCTAATAGAGGGTCAGCAGCAGCTGAGAACTTCAGCAATCACACACTAATCTGCAGTAGCAACTCGACAGTACCCAGGAACAACTACTGGCTAAGTAAGAGAGGAACTTTCAATAATTGACACCCAAAAAATGAACTAATTCGAGCTTGTCCAGACTCCAATGTCCTAATTTCAGAATCTTTCATTCCATTTTTCTTGATGGTTCTAATTGATGACTAAAACATATAATTGAGGAATTTGAAAGAGCAGAAAAACTTTATGATGTTCGAGATTACCACATTTGGAAGTTCAAATTTTATGGGAGCTTTTTTTTTTTTTTGAATTTTCTCCAGATTTCAGACTAATGAAAACTTTGAGGGACTCAAAACTTGTTCATGAAGGTAAAAACTTGCTTATTTATAACCTAACCTTAGGGCAACCCTTTTTATTCCCTAGTCCCTATCCTATTTCTCAGAATTGACCAATTAGTCCCTCATTTTTTGGCTTGTGCCTCAAGTTTACTAGAGAATTACCATAAATTCTTATTTTAGACATCTAACTAGAAGTTTCCAGGTGTTTTCTGCCAGATTCCATTGCCTAAATATCTATACTACCCTTCACTTATCGTAAATGACCAAACCAATAGACCAACCCTCCCCCTTGGTTAGAAGATGACCATGGTTATTGCACTGGAGAACCCAACCCTTGAACCAATTTCTCAAAGCTAAAATAGACTTTGACTGTAATCCTAGGGCTAAAATACATTGTATCGAGGTCCTATAGCTACACAAATAAATCAAAAACTAATTAATAAACAGAATCAACAAGTAATGATTGAAGATTAACACATATTGAATCAATGAAAGCATTAAATCCTTGGAACGCAAGTTAAACAAAACAGAGCTATTCGTAAAAAGAAACCAATTAGAGTCCTAAACTTCTAAATTAACTACTCTCAAGAATAACTTAATACAATACAGGAAAACAAAAGAAATCTGACTGATTAAAGAAGTCTCATAACCCGGAATCAAGAATTAAACGGTTTAATTTCTACTTATGGAGTTCATAATCAACTTAAACAATCAACAAAACAAGAGAAGAAGGACATTTTTAAACATAGTAATTAGTGAATTGCTATTCAATAGAGCAAACGAGTCATTTAATTCATGCAAGCAGAAGAAGGAATCCTCATCAAACAGATTAATTAAAAATGAGAAGGTAAATTAGTAGCACTTACTGATCCCAGCCTCCGACTAGCCTTGAAATTGATTTCCATCGATGTTACATGTTTATTTTGTTCGAAATAAACATATAACATTAATTTAAATCAATCGCACACTTCAATCTTTCAACACAGCTTCAGCCTAGATCTATTATTTGGGGAGTTTTGTTTAGATTTGAAGATTTTTGACTCGGGATTTGGTAAGACAAGGTTGAGGGGGTTATTGGGTACAAAATTGGGAACGGTTTGAGTAGTCGCCGCCGGACACGGCAGAGACGATGTCCACAAAAACTCTTATTCGAAAGGTTGGACTCACAGTTGAAGAAAGGCTCTTTGGGCATGGGGAAGAGGAGGATGTGAGGAGTCAGGGGTGTTGATTTGGAAGGGTTTGCGGGCGGCGCCATCGTAGACGGTGGAGGTGGTGGCCACTGATTCAAATATTTGAAGAGATGGGTGAGGCTTTTGGAGATGGGGGTTGTAGATTTGAAGAGAGGAGAGAAAGGCGGTTTGCGGGTGTATTTTTGGAAGGCAATGGAGGATTGCTACCGGCGGAAGCGATTTTCGACCGGCGAAAGACGGTGGCGTTAGGGTTATCGTATTAGGGGAGTGTGGGAGACGAAAGGAAGGGGGGATTTCGGACATTCTTTTATTAAAATCTCATTAGTTCTCGACCGTTGATCTGGCAAACCTCAACGGCCTGGATTTAACGAGACTAAACATCGTCGTTTTGGAGGGGGTAGCTAGACCGGGTAATTACGCGGGTTTGGGTTGGGACCCTGATTAATTTAGAGGTTTTCTTTTGGGCTGGTTAGCCCAAATTCCTTTTATTTTTGTTTTGTTTTTCGTTCCTTTTCTGTTCTTAATTCCTTTATTCGAAAAAAAAATTAAACTAAGCCATACATTAAATTTAAAACCTGACTTAGACTACCAAGTCAAATTAATTAAGACTAACAATTATTACAAACTTAATAAAATATCAAATCACTAAAAAAAACTAAATTCAAAGATTGAAAATTTTAAAGAAAGTAAACTACTTTTGTGATGATTTTTTTTAAATAAAAAATGAGTAATTTTCTTAATTAATGCAAGGATGTCAATTAAGTTCTAAATGAAAAGGCACATATTTTTTGGTATTTTTTATGACTAACCATGCACGCATCAATGAAAACACACACTAATATGCATAATTAAATCCTAAAAAAAATATAAAAGGAAAAATCCTAAATTTGAGAATTCTGTCGGAGTAATTTTAATGAGGCAAAAATCACGTGCTCACAGCTGCCCCTCTTTTACCGGAAACACGAAGGGTTTTTGTTCAAAGATAAATGAGTGTTATGCGGGATTTTTTCCTACTCAAAAACTCCATGAGAAGCACTTTGAAAAGACGCTTGACCGAACCTTGCTTCAAAGGTTGCCTACATATCCTTGGCGACAAAGGAATCAGGTCAGCGTAGTTCTGGAGTATTTGGAAGCTGGGACTAGCATGAGCTGTGATTTCACTGTTGTTGCTGCTGCTACTGCTTACCGACTCTTTATTACACAAAAAGAAAATCAATAGCTAAGCTACCTAGGCCTATTAATTGTGAGTTACAAAATTCCTATCCATGAGTCTCTTGAAACATTATCTTGAGTCTTGGCTAGCTCTTGTAGCACACTTCGATCTGAATCCTGATGCTCGTTAGCTACAGCCTCTGGTTTATTCTTTAATTTTGAAACAAAGCGGGAAAGGCGGGTCTTGTTATTTCAATAAAATTTTGAGCAGTTCGTATCTCTGTCCTCTTCATCATTTTGAATTCACTTCTTTTAGTTCTTTTTTTTCTTATTCTGGATTGAGATTCCCACTTCCGGTCATTTCGAATCATGTGCCTTGGAGTACAACCTGCTCGGACACCAAAAACAAACAAACGAACAAATTATTCTACCCCAGTTTTCACCGAAAAAATTTTGTGAGTTATCTGCAACACAAACCAAAGCTACTTCTTTATTGAGAACAACAAAACTCAGTATTGCGTATCCTTTGGACTAACTGCCAGGCTATGCTGGGGAAGAGAAAGGGTCAATGCTGGGGATGAAAGGAGAAGCCATGGGTTATGCCGAGATGAACTCGAAAAACATCATGGGTTATGCCAGGTAGATCCGCGGGTTATGCCGGGATTGAAAGAAAAACTTCTAGGTTATGCTAGGGAGATCCACGGGTTATGCCAGGATTGAATGGAGGATTCCTGTGTTATGCCAGGGGAATCCGCGGGTTATGCCATGATTGGAAGAAAAATTCCTAGGTTATGCTAGGGAGATCCACGGGTTATGCTGGGATGAATGAAAAATTCCTTCGTTATGCCAGGGAGATCCGCGGGGTTATGCCGGGATGAACGGAAAATTCCTACGTTATGCTAGGGAGATCCATGGGTTATGCCGGGATGAATGTAAAATTCCTGGGTTATGCCCGGGAGATCCACGGGTTATTCCGGGATGAATGGAAAAACTCCTAGGTTATGCTAGGGATATCCACGAGTTATGCCGGGATTGAATGGAGAATTCTTGGGTTATGCCAAGGAGATCCGCGGGCTATGCCGGGATTAAGTCAAAATTTCCTGGGTTATGCCGAATGAAAATTCATGGGTTATGCTAGGGGAATCCGCGGGTTATGCCGGGATTGAATGAAAGATTCCTGGGTTATGCTAGGGGAATCCGCGGGTTATGCCGGGATTGAGTGAAAATTTCCTGGGTTATGCCTGGGGAATCCGCGGGTTATGCTAGGATTGAATGAAAAAAATCCTAGGTTATGCTAGGGAAATTCAAGGAAGTGGAGGGCCACAAATATCCTTTTAACTATGCTAGGGATAACGAAGGGAAGGAAAAACCCTTAGGTTAGAAGAGCTTTCACTCTCAGACTATGGTGGGGAATAAAGGTGAAAATGAGGGTCCTCAGGTTATGTTGGGGATATAAAAAGAAACCTCCCGGGTTATGCCGGGGAGCGAAGGAAGGAAATTTCTCGGTCTGTGCTAGGGAGAGTGGAATACGATCCTTGGGTTAGGCCGAGGAAGTCCACAAGTTGCACCAGGGGAAGCAAAGGATATGGCCCTAAGTCTGGGGAAAGGATTTAAGGATCGGAGTCGCATGCTATCTTGTTTATTTATGAATTTGCTGGAAAAGAATGTAAAGGAAACTCCCATTTTGTTATTGACGCAACACCATTCTTAGGTCTTGTGCCATTCTTTCGGTTGCATTAGTCACGTGTTCTTGTTGTTTTTAGGTTACACTTGTGTCATATTTCAATTCAGAACAATTTGTTAGTTTGAACAGTGATTGGTTGTGGCCTTGTTTTGCTTGCTTTCAGCCTCATTTCTGTTGGAGGAATAACCCTTGACTTCCGATCTTTGCCTCGTAGGTTGGTAGGGCGTCCTCATCTTTCGGGTTGGTTTTCATTTCCCCAGCCCGTGGTTATGATTTTAGTCCCAATTTCCACTTTAGGGCTTGCCTTTGGGATCTTTGGTAGGAACCATTATCCTTCTTGGGCTTAACCTTTCCGATCTTGATTCACCTTCGTGGGCTCTCAACTTTGATTTTCTTTTCTTTCTATTTTCCTGCTTTTGAAGCGTTAGCCGTCATGATCAGGCGGGGTTGGCTAAATGCGCTTGCTGATACTGGATATTCTTTTAGTTCTTGACAGGAGAAAACCCGTGAGGCCGATCCTTTTACCTTCTCTTGCGGAAAGGTCAAGACATCAAAGTTAAAGGAAAAAGGAGTGGGAAAAACAACAAAACAAGTACATGGATTTAGGGAGGTATGTTTCTGTTGGAGAAAAATGGAGGATTATCTGGGAGTATGTGCCGACTTTAAATGGAAATGACATGCTTCTTGGACTAAATACCCGGCCCAGATCAATTTCTACTTTTGATTTAAATTATTTCGAAACCATGGAAACGTGTTTAGGCTTGAGTGGCAATATTTCATCCTTTCGGCCGACTACGCCCTTTTGCGGGTTTTCGCCAATCGGCCTCTCTCATTTGTCTTCTCCCGTCGTCCGATAGTGCTCTTTGCGAGTTTTCACTAAACAGACTCTCTTGTTTTGTTTTTCTCTGCTCACCGTCGCCTTATGGTGCCCGAAGGTTTTTGCCGATAAGACTCTCTCATTTTATTTCTCTCAAATTGAGTTCTGCTGAATCCCAACAATGGTCTTTGTCACGTCCCTGCTTTGGCCAATTGATCGGAAGAACTTGGACCAGGTTCTTGATGGAAATTTACAATTTTGGAACCGTTCGGGTGGATTTGTGACCGAAACAATACATTTCTGCCCTAGTTTTATTTTGTTGAGGAACTGGGGTTTTATTTTGATATGACTGAACCTAAGGGAGAGGCTGCCTATGTATCCTTTCAGAATTAAGTCAGACATAGTCCAGGAGTGTTTCCTAAACTAATTTGTTTGTTGTTTCTCTCTTTTTATTTTCTCTTTTTTTCATTTCGGCTTCATTTTTCTTTTTGTTTTCTTCTTATTTTTTCTGAATATCACTTTCGGGTTCCAAAGAGGGTGAACAAAGAACGCGGTAGGCTTAAAGGCTTTACGAAGGATTGGTAGTATTTAGGGTAGCGGGAAAGAAAGCCTTCTTCATTTCCACCAGCCAGAATCATTGTAATAGGGTGTTCAAAGGTAATACCTTTGTACTGCATCTGCATTTACTGCTGCCTCGGGCTCGTCTCCTTCAAGTCATCCAGGACAGTTCTCCTTTGGGTAATATCTTTTTGATAATGTACGGACCTTTCCAGTTCGGAGCAAACTTTCCTTTAGCTTCCTGATGGTGAGGAAGTATACGCCTCAATACCAGTTGTCCGACTTCAAAATTCCTAGGGCGCACTTTCTTGTTGTAAGCGCGGGCCATTCTTTGTTGGTATAACTGCCCATGACAAACCACACCCATTCGTTTTTCATCAATTAATGACAACTGCTCCAAACGAGTTTTAACCCACTCACTATCCTCAATTTCTACTTCGACAATTACTCAGAGTGAAGGGATTTCTACCTATGCGGGTATGACAGCGTCAGTCCCATAGACCAGTAAATATGGAGTTGCTCCTACCGATGTACGCACTGTGGTGCGATATCCCAGCAATGCAAAAGGCAACTTTTCATGCCATTTCCTTGAGCTTTGAATCATTTTCCTCAAGATCTTGTGTTGGAAACACGTTCTCAAAAGGCATTATACTAAACGTGTGTTCATATTTGTAGGTTTTGATGAATGACAAACTATGCGCAAATTGACACATGACGAGGTCCAAGCACAAGCGCAAAATTGATAAATAACGAGATTCAAGCACAAGACAAAGATCGAGATTAAGTTTTATATGAGTCGGTATTTAATTGTGATCTTGATCCGACAACTTAAACTCAAGACTTGGCTTCTCTCGTACAAATATTTTTAACAAATCATGCATATTTAATTTAGAGCAAAATGATTTTAAATAATGCATATTTACTTTAGTCAAAATGTTTTTTAAACATGCCTCAAAAGTCTGGACTAAGATAATCGATTATGTACTTATGATAATCGATTATGTTTAAGTCAGCTGCTTGACAATCGATTGTGAACTTATGACAATCGATTGTGTTAAGGCAGTGAGCATCAGATTTTTCAAATCTGCATGACAATCGATTGTGAACCTTATGACAATCGATTGTGATGAGGCAGTGTTCATCAAAGTTTTTCAAAGCTCAAAATAATCGATTGTGAAGCTAATGACAATCGATTGTGAAGAGACAGTATCCATCAGATTTTTCAAAGTCACAAAATAATCGATTGTGAACTTATGACAATCAATTGTGTTGAGGCAGTGTCTTCCAGACTTTTTCAAAGTTATTAAATAATCGACTGTGAACCTATAACAATCGATTGTCAAGAGGCAGTGTCTAAATTGATTTTTCAAGACTGATATATAATCGATTGTTAACTTAATATAATCGATTGTATAACTGATCGTTGCCAAAATATTTTCAAATACCGTCAGGTAATCGATTATTGATTTCCTATAATCGATTGTTTTAATTAAAATCTGGAAAGGATTTTTTGAACGTTGCTAAGTAATCGATTATTGATTTCCTATAATCGATTGTTTTAAGTAAAATCCGGAAATGATTTTTTGAACGTTGCTGAGTAATCGATTGTAGATTTCTGACAATCGATTGTTTTACGTAAAATCTGGAAATGATTTTTTGAACGTTGCCAGTAATCGATTATTGATCTTAGATAATCGATTGTTAAGCGTAAAATCTGGGATTGATTTTTGGAGGAATTGGCAAACAATCGATTGTGCTAATTTGACAATCGATTGTCACAGAGTAAAATCAGCAATTCTTAATTGGCAATTAGGCAACGGTAATACAAAGTTTTTCAACTATAAATACAGCTTCAATTCAGTCTTTTAAGAACAACAACACACAACAACTGATCATACAATTGCTAAAGCTTGCATACTTTATTGCTTATCATTTTATATTCATTACATAAGCTTTTGAGAGCCAAATTCTTGTCGAAAGTTGTTGCGATCTTGAGCGTATTCTTTTTACTCATATCTACTCTTAAAGGAGTGTCTTGTTTGAGTGCTAAGTGTTTTTGTACACTTGAAGGGAAGTGTTAGTCCCTTGTGTTGTAAGAAGGAACTTGTGTTTCCTTGTTTGAAGTGTTGGAGTGTTGCATCTCCGAGTAAAGGTTGTTGAGGCTTGTGTCCTCAAGTTGTAGCGGTTTGTTGAGCACCCGTAAGCTTAACAAGTTAGTGGAAATCTCGAGAGAGTCTCTCCGGGACTGGACTAGCCACGAGTTGTGGTGAACTAGGATACATCAGTGCGTTTGTTCTAATTTATTTACTTATCGCACTTATTTATTTCCTGCAATTTTTAAATTCCGCAAGTTTACGCTAATTTTTATTATAACGCTATTCACCCCCCCCCCCCCTCTAGCATTAAGCGTATTATCTAACAATTGGTATCAGAGCCCAACTCTCTGAAGACTTAACCGTTTGAGAGAAACATCCATGGCTTCTACTCGTGATTCTTTTGCAGGAATAGGTGAAGGACAATGCTCCACCCGACCACCGCTATTCGATGGTACAAATTATACATACTGGAAGGAGAGGATGAGAATATTTGTACAATCAAATAGTTTTCATCTTTGGAAGGTCATAATGAATGGAGAACAAATTCCAACCAAGAAGGTTGAAAATGAATGGGTCCCAAAGTCCGAAGATGAATACTATGCGGATGATATCCGAAAGGTGAAAAATAATGCTAAAGCTATTAATTTATTATATTGTGCTGTAAATGCTGATGATTACAGGAAGATATCTTGTTGCACAACGGCGAAGCAAATGTGGGACAAGTTGGAAATTACGTACGAAGGTACGGACCAGGTAAGGGAAGCCAAAATTAATTTCCTAACCCATGCATATGAATTGTTTCACATGAAGGAAGGCGAAAAGGTCGATGAGATGTTTGAACGATTTTCAAAAATCGTTAATGATTTACATGCTCTTAAGAAGACCTTCACTTATAAGGAACTTGTCCGAAAAATTCTCCGAAGTCTCACTCCGGAATGGCGATCCAAGGCCGACGCGATTCAAGAATCCATTGGCATTTCAAATGTCACCATCGACGCATTAAGAGGTAATCATAAAACTTATGAATCTACTATACTTAACCCTCTTGTTGATGATCAAAGGAAGCAAAGAATCGCTCTCAAGGCAAGCACAAGCCAACCTCAAAATGATGAGGACGGAGACAACGAGTTCGGACTCGTTATCAAGAGATTTCAAAAGTTCATGCGAAAAGAGTATGAACGAAAGGGCAAAAAGCAAGGAGATCAAATAAAGTGCTATGAGTGCGGAGAAACCGGGCACATTAAATCAAATTGCCCAAATGCTAAAAAGGAGAAGAAACCCTTCAAGAAGCAACGAGCATACATATCTTGGGGAGGCGACTCCGGTGACGAGTCAAGTGAGGAAGAAGAAGACGAAGCCGCAAATCTTTGTCTTATGGCACAAGAAGACAACAAAGAAGAGGTATGTCAAATTTCTTCCAAAAATTTCTTTTCCCTTGAAGAAATGCAAAATGCTTTTGATGAGTTGTATAGCGAATTTATTAAAGCTTCAAAAACTGTTAAGAGTATAAACAAAAATGCTTCTTTAAAAGAAAAAGATTTTCAAAAACAACTCTCTTTTAAAGAAAAGGAATTGGAAAAACTGATTTTAGAAAATGAGAAGTTGAAAGAGGAAAACAAATTTTTTGGCAAGAGAAGCGCCGACAAGCCCGAGAGTTCTAGAAATTGTACTTCTTGCATGCATCTCAAAAATGAAGTAGAAAGGCTTAAGGGAACCTTAGATAAGTTTAATTCTTTTCATAAAAATTTGAATGAAGTGCTTGTTAATTTGAAGTCGACCAAGCATGGCATAGGTTTTAGAAACGAGCCTAAAGAGAAAGTTGAAGTCAACCCCCAACCACCTAAGGCTCAACCTAGGATAAATAAAACAAATGTTCTTCCTAGATACAACAAACCTAGAAATGGTTTTCATCAATCGCAACCTAGAAATAATCATGCTAGAAATAATGCACATTCTAGGCCAAACACTAGAAGGAATTTTGAACCTTTTAGAACACCTAAAAATAACTTCCAACCTAGAAACAACTATTCTAGAAATGATGCATATCCTAGAACAAATGGTAGGAGAAATGATTTTCATGATTTGTGCAATAGTTATATTGTCAAGAATAGAGTAAATGAATTTCGTCCGTCCAATTACTATCAACCTAGAAGGATGCATAATCCTAACGTGACTTGTCATTATTGTAGACGAATTGGACATATTGCTCCTGCTTGTTTTACACGACATAGACATAACACTCAATCACATCACTATGATTTGCCTAACCCCCAAGGACCCAAAATGGCATGGGTACCTAAAACTCATTAATCTGTTTTGTAGGTATGTTTGAAGGGATCAAGTGTACTATGGTACCTTGATAGTGGATGCTCCAAGCACATGACGGGAGACGAATCCAAATTCCTTCAACTAGAACACAAGGAAGGGGGAAGTGTTATTTTTGGTGATAACAACAAAGGAAAGATTATCGGCATCGGATCGGTCGGTAAGGATGAAATTTCTTCCATTAAGCATATATTACTTGTGAAAGGTTTAAAACATAATCTCTTGAGCATAAGTCAATTATGTGACAAGGGAAAACTTGTTTTATTTGATTCGGATGAATGCTTAGTTTTTAGACGTAGCGATTTTAAAATTATCTTTCGTGGTTTTAGAATGGATAACATTTATATGGTTGATCTTGCAAATTCTTCACCCGAATATGTGAATTGTTTAATGAGCAAAGAGGATGATTCTTGGTTATGGCATCGTAGAGTAGCTCACATCAACATGCATCTTTTGAACAAATTGGTTTCACAAAATTTAGTTGTTGGTCTTCCAAATTTGAAATTTGAAAATGACTCTATTTGTGATTCTTGTCAAAAAGAGAAGCAAACAAAAGCATCTTTTAAATCGAAAATTATTGTTTCAACTACTAGACTATTGCAATTGCTTCACATGGATTTGTTTGGACCATCTCGCATTAAAAGTCTTGGTAGAAATCGTTATGCTTTTGTTATTGTTGATGATTATTCCAGATTTACTTGGACTTTATTTCTTGCCCATAAAAGTGATGCTTTTCAGAATTTTAAATATTTTCTTAAACGTGTTCAAAACGAAAAGGAAACCACCGTCACTTCAATTAGAAGTGATCATGGGGGAGAGTTTGATCACAATCTCTTTCCGGACTTTTGTGACGAACTCGGTAACGAGCATACATTTTCCGCTCCACGAACACCACAACAAATTGCGGTGGTGGAAAGGAAAAATAGGTGTCTCGAAGAGATGGCTAGAACCATGCTCGAAGAGGCTAAGATTCCCAAACATTTTTGGGCGGATGCCGTGAGTACCGCATGCTACGTTTTAAATAGAGTAGTCATAAGGCCAATACTCATGAAAACCCCTTATGAACTCTACAAGGGAAGGAAACCAAATATCTCCCATTTTAGAGTATTCGGTTGTAAAGTTTTTATTTATAACAATGGAAAAGATCAATTGGGAAAATTTGATGCCAAATCCGACGAGGGAATTTTTATTGGGTATTCTTCACGTAGCAAAGCATATAGGGTATTTAATAATAGAACTCAAACTGTGGAGGAATCCCCTCATATTGTGTTTTCCAAAAATAATGCTCGCTTGGCGAGAAAGGATTCTTGTTCTGATCTTGCAGGTATTTTAAATAGTTTAAAAGACAAAGTACAAGAGGAAACTCCTAAGGAAATTCAAGATGAAATCTTGGAACAATCAACGGAGGAAACGCCACAATTGGAGAAAGAAACGAAAATGCCTAACGAGTGGACGACAATCAAAGATCACCCTCTCGAACAGGTAATTGGCGACGTCGGAGAAAAGGTAAGTATCCGAAACACTGTTAAGAACACCTTAGGACACACTTCTTAAGAAACACGTTCTCATTGCATTATTTTGTTACAAAGTACTAACTTGAGCGTCGGAGACGTCTAATTCTCTTTTGCAGGTATCGCCCTAAAGGCAGGGGGAATTATAAAGAACAATCGATTGTTATAGCAAATAATCGATTATTTTACTGTGCGGACAATCGATTAGCAAGTATCACTAATCGATTATTTATGTTTGATGCTTATTATGCATTTGTGTTTAATAATCGATTTTTTAACTGTATAATCGATTACTGTCTCAGTCATTCAGTACTGCTTTCCTAAAACAATCGATTGTTTCATAAATATAATCGATTATTTTCCAAGTCAGAAAATCACCGTGCTCACTGTATCACAACAATCGATTATCATAATTCAACAATCGATTATTTTTTGTCAGTAATTCAAATATTTGTTGCCGTTTGGGTCCTGCAATCGATTTTGTGTCAGTTCCGAGTTCAAATCAAAATCTGCTCAACAATCGATTATTTCGTTTCAACAATCGATTGTCCAACGGTCAGTACAATTTATTTTTACCGTTTCTGACTGTTTTGGCTCATAAATTTCTGCAGATTTTCATCATAAATGAAATGCCATTCTTCCCATTATAAATAGGCATCATAAGTCTTCAATTTTATTCACTCAAGCATCAATCTTTGCTCCCAAACCTTCAAAGATCTTCCAAGTTTCTTACAAAGTTCATTACTACTTTTTGAAAATGTCGGGCAGACACTCTAAACGTTCCCGTTCAGGTAGACAAGGTGCATCTTCTTCTGCTCCTCCACCTCCAAATTTCCCTTATCAAGATAGGTCTATTTTACAATTCAATACTGAAACCGAGCTTACTAGATTTTTGACAAAATTCGAAAAGCGTGACATTCTTCCTCCTCACTTTTCGACAAGCAAGTATCTTGAATCATATGCCCCCGCTGCAAACATGCTTAAGGAATGTCAACTTCTTGACTTTTTATATCTTACCTATCCTTATATTAATCCTCCATTGATTCAAGCGTTTTACTCAAACTTTCATGAGGATGACGATGGTGAGCTTGTGTCAAATATTAATGGTGTTCAAATTCTTTTGTCCAATGAAAACTTGCATTCCATTGCCCATCTTCCTCGAAATGGCGAAAACATTACTCGCTACATTAGAGAGGCAGGCGCCTTATTTGATGAGAAAACTCTCCTAAACCAAATAGGACTTGGAGCTTATGATCCTAATCTATCTACTCGACGTCCTACCATTACGGGAATGCTCCCCGAATATCGTTTGATTTTCTATTTCATTGTTCTATGTTTTATTGTTCCCGTTATGTAACCGCTTTTTAATAAATAAAAAAGTTTTTTAATTATTCTATACTTTTTGCTAATGGCAAAAGGGGGAAGATAACGGGTATGCACTCTCAATACTTATCGCCATAAATTGAGGGGGAATTCATACATTGAGGGGGAACAAATTGCATATCTATATACTTGTTGCATATCTTTACTTGTCTTGAATCGTCACTATGAATTGCCTAATATGCATATCCCGCTTAAAGTTTGCCATTATCAAAAAGGGGAAAATTGTTGGAAACACGTTCTCAAGGCATTATACTAAACGTGTGTTCATATTTGTAGGTTTTGATGAATGACAAACTATGCGCAAATTGACACATGACGAGGTCCAAGCACAAGCGCAAAATTGATATATAACGAGATTCAAGCACAAGACATAGATCGAGATTAAGTTTTATATGAGTCGGTATTTAATTGTGATCTTGATCCGACAACTTAAACTCAAGACTTGGCTTCTCTCGTAAAAATATTTTTAACAAATCATGCATATTTAATTTAGAGCAAAATGAATTTAAATAATGCATATTTACTTTAGTCAAAATGTTTTTTAAACATGCCTCTAAAATCTGGACTAAGATAATCGATTATGTACTTATGATAATCGATTATGTTTAAGTCAGCTGCTTGACAATCGATTGTGAACTTATGACAATCGATTGTGTTAAGGCAGTGAGCATCAGATTTTTCAAATCTGCATGACAATCGATTGTGAACCTTATGACAATCGATTGTGATGAGGCAGTGTCCATCAAAATTTTTCAAAGCTCAAAATAATCGATTATGAAGCTAATGACAATCGATTGTGAAGAGACAGTATCCATCAGATTTTTCCAAGTCACAAAATAATCGATTGTGAACTTATGACAATCGATTGTGTTGAGGCAGTGTCTTCCAGACTTTTTCAAAGTTATTAAATAATCGATTGTGAACCTATAGCAATCGATTGTCAAGAGGCAGTGTCCAAATTGATTTTTCAAGACTGATATATAATCGATTGTTAACTTAATATAATCGATTGTATAACTGACCGTTGCCAAAATGTTTTCAAATACCGTCAGGTAATCGATTATTGATTTCCTATAATCGATTATTTTAATTAAAATATGGAAAGGATTTTTTGAACGTTGCTGAGTAATCGAGTATTATTTCCTATAATCGATTGTTTTAAGTAAAATCCGGAAATGATTTTGTAAACGTTGCTGAGTAATCGATTGTAGATTTCTGACAATCAATTGTTTTACGTAATCTGGAAATGATTTTTTGAACGTTGCCAGTAATCGATTATTGATCTTAGATAATCGATTGTTAAGCGTAAAATCTGGGATTGATTTTTGGAGGAATTGGCAAACAATCGATTGTGCTAATTTGACAATCGATCGTCACAGAGTAAAATCAGCAATTCTTAATTGGCAATTAGGCAACGGTAATACAAAGTTTTTCAACTATAAATACAGCTTCAATTCAGTCTTTTAAGAACAACAACACACAACAACTGATCATACAATTGCTAAAGCTTGCATACTTTATTGCTTATCATTTTATATTCATTACATAAGCTTTTGAGAGCCAAATTCTTGTCGAAAGTTGTTGCGATCTTGAGCGTATTCTTTTTACTCATATCTACTCTTAAAGGAGTGTCTTGTTTGAGTGCTAAGTGTTTTTGTACACTTGAAGGGAAGTGTTAGTCCCTTGTGTTGTAAGAAGGAACTTGTGTTTCCTTGTTTGAAGTCTTGGGGTGTTGTATCTCCGAGCAAAGGTTGTTGAGGCTTGTGTCCTCAAGTTGTAGCGGTTTGTTGAGCACCCATAAGCTTAACAAGTTAGTGGAAATCTCGAGAGTGTCTCTCGGGGACTGGACTAGCCACGGGTTGTGGTGAACCAGGATACATCGGTGCGTTTGTTCTAATTTATTTACTTATCGCACTTATTTATTTCCTGCAATTTTTAAATTCCGCAAGTTTACGCTAATTTTTATTATAACGCTATTCACCCCCCCCCCCCTCTAGCATTAAGCGTATTATCTAACATCTTGTTGATGCTCTTGTTAGCTGCTTCGACGGTGCCATTAGCTTTGGGCCAGTAAGGAGTGAAGTTTCTATGTGTTATCTTAAATTGTTCACATATTTCTCCCATCAAACGATTGTTCATATTGGCTATATTGTCCGTAATGATGGTTGCTGGAATCCCAAAACGACAAATGATATTGCAATGCACAAAATCTACCACATCTTTCTTGGTAACAGACATAAGAGAGATGGCTTCAACCCATTTTGTGAAGTAATAAATAGCAACCACTATGACTCTATATCCATTTTAGGCTTTTGGCTCAATCGGCCCAATGACATCCATGACCTAGGTAGCGAATGGCCAGGGTGGTGACATAGGATGCAATTCGGTTGGCGGTGCATGAATCAAATCACCTTGCACCTGACATTAATAAAATTTCCGAACGAAGCTGAAGCAATCTTTCTCCATGGTCATCCAATAATACCCGGCTCGAAGTATTTCTTGCGCCAGTACATACCCGTTCATATGAGGTTCACACACTCCTTTGTGCACTTTATGCATAATTCTTTCGACTTCCTCGGTGTCAACACATCTCAGAAAATTGAGATCTAGGGTCTTTTTGTACAAGGTATCACCACTCAAGAAGAAACTACTTGCGTGTCGTCGGATGGTTTTCTTTTGCTCCCCGGTGGCCTTCTCGGGATACTTCTGTGTTTTCAGGAATCTCTTGATGTCATAATACCAAGGCATTGTGCTGGACTGTGCTTCGGTTATATTACAATACCCATGCCTTTCTTCGATTTGGATTTTCAAAGGATCAATGTAGGCGTTTCCGGGGTAAGGCAACATGGAAGCCGGAGTTGCGAGTGTGTCTGCTAACTCATCGTGACAACGAGAAATGTACCTGAATTGTACCGACTTGAACCGTTTACGTAGGTCCTCCACATGCTGTCTATAGGGGATGAGTTTAACGTCTCTTGTTTCCCACTCTTCGTGAGCCTGTCGTATTATCAAATTTGAATCCCCCATTATTAATAATTCCTCATCATCTTGGTCAATGGCCATGTTCATGCCCATGATGCAAGCCTCATATTCAGCTGTATTATTGGTGCAGAAAAACTCGAGCCTGGCCGTAGCCGGATAATGCTGACTGGTAGGTGAGATTAAAATTTCCCAAATCCCTACGCCTTTTGCGTTTACTCCTCCGTCGAAGAACATTTCCAAGCGGGGATGCCTTCAGATGTCACTTCCACCGAATTCACTTCTTCATCAGGGAAATAGCTTTTAAGAAGCTGATATTCATCGTCAGCTGGATTTTCGGCCAGATGATCTGCCAATGCTTGAGCCTTCATTATGATACGAGTGACATAAACTATGTCAAACTCTATGAGCAGGATTTTCCATTTTGCCAATTGCTCTGTGGGCGTTGGTTTTTGGAATATATACCACAGTGGATCTAGCCTGGTTATCAGGTAGGTGGTATGAGCTTGCACGTAATGCCTCAGCTTCTGAGCCACCCACGTCAAAGCACAACAGGTTCTTTCTAGCAGCGTGTATTTGGCCTTGTGACTGGTAAACATCTTGCTCAAATGATAGATGGCTTGGTCTTTCTTTCCTGTGGTGTCATGCTGCCTGAGAATACAACTAAAAGAGCTTTTCAGGACTGTTTGATAGAGAAATAGTGGCCTTCCTGGTTCCGGCGGGACCAAAATGGTGGGTTGGACAAGTAGTGTTTGATTATGTCAAAAGCCTCGTGACACTCATCAGTCCATTTGACTGCCGCATCCCTTTGGAATAGCTTGAATATGTGCGCGCGTGTGAAAGTAAACTGGGCGATGAATCGGCTAATGTAATTCAGTCTTCCCAGTAAGCTCATTACATCCTTCTTGGTCTTTGGAGGAGGTAGCTCTCGAATGGATTTTATCTTGGTCGTATCCAACTTGATACCTCTTTGGCTAACAATGAATCCCAGAAGTTTGCCTGATGGGACCCCGAATACACACTTGGCTGGATTCAATTTCAAATCATATTTGCAAAGCCTTTCGAAGAACTTTCTTAAGTCCCTTACGTGATCACCCCGAGTCTTGGACTTGATAATCACGTCGTCCACATATACTTCTATTTCTTGATTCATCATGTCATGGAAAATGGTGGTCATGGCCCTCATATATGTTCCCCCAGCGTTCTTTAAGCCGAAAGGCATAACTCTATAACAGTAAGTTCGCCAAGGTGTGTTGAAGGCGGTTTTCTCAGCATCTTCCTCATCCACCAATACTTGGTGGTATCCTGCGTAGCAATCTACAAAGGACTGTATGCTGTGTTTGGCACAGTTGTTAACAAGGATGTGGATGTTAGGTAAAGGGAAGTTGTCTTTGGGACTCGCCTTGTTTAACTCTCTGTAATCCACACACACTCGAGTTTTCCCATCTTTCTTTGGTACCGGGACCACATTGGCCAACCATGTGGTGTATCGAACCACTGGGATTACCTCCGCCTCTAGCTGTTTTGTGATCTCTTCTTTGATCTTATCGTCGACATCAGGTTTCAACTTTCTTTGTTTTTGTTGGACTGGAGAGCACTCGAGGTATGTGGGAAACTTATGAACCACCGGATCAACAGTCAGCCCAGGCATATCATCGTAAGACCAAGAAAATACATCTTTGAATTCTAACAGAAGTTGAACCACTGAATCCCGAATTTCTTTATTCACATTGATGCTTATTTTAGTTTCCTTGATTTCGCCGGGATTTCCCAAATTAACTGGTTCAGTATCGTTTAAGTTCGGCTTAGGTTTATTTTCAAAATGTTCCAACTCTCAGTTGATTCCCCTAAAAGCCTCTTCTTTATCATATTTGGGTTCTTTGTTCATTATTTCACAGATGGGCAGCATGTTCGGGTCGTGGCATGATGTCCGCAAGCATGTCATTTTATTTAAAGCCGCATTATTGGGACTGAGAGAAAAAATGAAATAGAAGAAAAACAAAGATCAGAAAAAAGATAGAGAAGTGCAAACGATGAAATAATGATTTCATTTCTTTGAAATTGTAAGATAACAAGGTTTACATCTGGAATTTAAAGGACAAAATACTAAAGAAAATCACCCAAGTTACACCCTAAAATAACCCGCGATGCGAGAAAAGGTAGCAAGGCAGGACTACCGAGCCTCTCGTTTGACTGGGAAAGGTGTGGCCTTCCAGTTTTGCAACTTGGCATCCGGTCCCATATAGAGTACTTCAGTAGTGCTTGAGCCTTCTCCCAGCTGGACCATGTTGGCTTCATACAGTAATTTCCTCATGGCTCCACATATCTCTTCAATTTCCTCTGCTGTGAAAGTCTCGTCTTCTTCTTCCTCAGTGTATTTTGATTTCGCAAATGTTTTGTGCAAGTGGGGTAGGGCTTGCGGCAAAGCCCATCCACGATGTTTCCTACAGTTGGCCTAAGCGATATCCTCCGGTGTTGGATGGAAACCTAGCCCAAAACACTTCTCTATGGCAGGCAAATTAACCGGCTCAGTTATGTCTTGTAGAGAACTTCCGAGTCCCTTGCCTGGTTTAAACCCTTGGCTTGTCATCTCTCTTGATACCATGATTGAGGCATTGGAGAGGAAATGCTAGGGTAATCGTTCGCCTTCTCTGTATTGATCGGCTACCACAATTTCTAAAGCCCGGTAAACTATATGCTCACTTCCCTCTTTAGCTTCGAGGTAGGGAGCAGAGGGATCACGGTAAATTGACTGTTCGTCTTCTCCGTGAACACAATCTTCTGGTTGTCATGTTCGAACTTCAGCATTTGGTGCAGAGTAGAAAGCACCGCTCCTGCTGCATGAATCCATGGTCTTCCTAGGAGATAGTTTTAGGATGTTTCCATGTCCAATACTTGAAATGTTTCTTTAAAATCAATCGGATCGATGCTCAATACTAAGTGAATATCCCCTATGGTGTCTCTCTTGATTCCATCAAAGGCTCGGACACACACATTTTTGGGTCGGATCCTCTCTGTTCCAATCTACATTCTTTGCAATGTTGACAGTGGGCATATATCTACCCCAGAACCTCCGTCTATCACTACTTTTTTGACATAATAGCCTTCGCATTTGACGGTGAGATGCAAGGCTTTGTTGTGGGCGGCTCTTTCTGGAGGTAAATCATTCTTGCTGAATGTAACCTGATTAATAGCAAAGAATCTTTCCCCCATTTTCTCCAGTTGTTCCACGGAGGTTCCAACCGGTACATAAGCTTCATTCAAGGTCTTAGCCAACACTTTCTGGTGCTCTGGAGATTTCATCAGCAATGACGATAAAGAGACCTGCTCGGGAGACTTCCAGAGCTGTTCCAACACCTCATATTCTTGCATTTTCATTTTTTGAAAGAAGGCCTCTACCTCTCCAGCATTTACGGGCTTTTTGGTTGGAAACCGCCATTTGGTGGCAGTGTTCACTTCTTCCATATCCGAATATTTCTTTGCGGGATGGCCCTTTTGAGTTTCCCCAATGATCTCTTTGCCCTTGTATGTGACTATGGTTTCTTAGTGGTTCCATGGGAATACAGAAGGGTTTTTCTTTGGCTCCTGAGGCGCGCGGCCGATCACCACGGGCTCATTCAGCCTTGGTGGTTTAATCGGTCTTCGTACCACATAAGCTCCCTTGGGTACATACATCATTTTGTTCGTCTCAAACCTTCTTGGGGAACTCAAAGTGGTTGTTTTTCTTGAAGCCCCCGTGGAATGTAAAGTGTGGTTTCCTTGATGGATGTCGTCTCAGTTTAGATTTCAAACTTCTTCTCTGCTTCTGGATACTTGGCTTCACTCATTTCTTTTTCTTCAACCATTTTGGGGGTAACCTTTGGTTTTCTGTCTGCCTATGCAATGGCTATTATGGATTTTAGGGCCGGGTCAAATTATTTGTCCTCACAGATTATTCTGATGACTGGCCCATTCTTATGAGTCAGCAACGGGTTATTGGTTATATTTGGGACATCTTCATCTCTCAACATTATTTTCCTTTGTTATATTAAATCCACCACCGCTCGTTTCAGAGTGCACCAGTTTTCGGTGTCATGTCCTTCGGCTGATAATCACATCATACGCCCCTTTGATAGGAAGGTGACTCAGGTTTCTGTCTGTTCGGTGGCACGGGCTGCAAGAGACCCATCTGGACAAGTTTTGTGAATAAACTGGCATAAGACTCCCCTATTGGTGTAAAGTTTTGTCTCCTGGGTGGCTCCTTGGGAAGGAAATTAATTTGTGGAGGGCGGGGATTATAGTGGTTTTGGGGAGGCTTATTTCTCGGGACCTGGTTTTTGTTGCCATGTTGCTGTGGTCGAGTAAATGGCTGGGCATTCATGACTGCATAAGGTTAGGGAACATAATGCATGCCTTGATGGGGATAGTAGTGTTGAGAAGCCCTTTCTGAAAATACAGGTCTGTGAGCATGATGTCTTCTCATTCTGGAAGGCTGCCATTGACACTTCCTCTTTCTTTTTGTTTCTTGCGACCCCTCTTTCCCCGCCTTGGATGGCCTGGGAGGTTGCCCTTATGGAGCACTAGCTCAGAATTCTTCCTGTTTTCAGGCCATTTTCGACCATCTCGTCGATCTTAATTGCTTTCGCAAAAGGTTTTCCCATTGCTGACATCATATTTGAAAATAATCCACCTCTTGTGCCGGTAGGAAGACGATGACCATCTCTGTCTCATCCATGGGTGGTTTTATTCTTGATGCTTGTTCGCGCCATTTGACTATATATCTCTAAAACTTTCTGAAGGTTTCTTTTTCAAATTGGCCAAGGAGTTCCTATCCGGGGCAATGTCAATGTTATACTAGAACTGCCTTACGAAATCCCAGGCGAGATCATCCCAAATATTCCATCGAGTTATATCTTGGTCCATATACCATTTAGAAGCGATGCCTACTAAACTCTCCCGAAATATGCCATCAGTACTTCTTCTTTTCCACCCGTCGCACACAGATGGTTGCAATATTTTTTCAAAAGAGCAATGGGATCGCCGTGACCATCGTACTTTTTAAACTTCGCGTTTTGAATCCCAGGGGAAGATGTACGTGTGGGATCATGCACAAGTCCGATTAAGACACGCTCTTTTGTCCACTCAATCCTTGCATGTTTTTCAAATTCTACTCAAGTCTTTTCATCCTTCTTATTATTTCATCTTGTTCGGGTGTCTTAGGGGTTTTGTCCTGCACCGGTGTGAGTTCGTATGCTTGTTAATGATAAGTGTATGCGGGTTATGGGGGAGGCTCAGTTTGATAGTTGGGAGTTTGAAATGTGAAAGCTATAGGATCAAAGATGGGCTTGGCATCGCAGGCTGTGTGGTGGCTGCACACGGAGGAGCCATAAAAATATTAGGGACTGGGCCAGATGTGAACATCGAAGGACGGGCTTCAGAAGGCGCTCCGACAAAGTTAGTTGATATGGTAGGCTGCCCCAAGAGGATATTTGGGTGGCTGATGGGGATGGTGGAAGTACCGCCAACCTTGGGAAAAGCTCAGAAAATCCAGGGATAGCACTTGGAGGCTCTTTTCCATTTGTCCAAGCATCCCACATCTTCATAACTTTTAGTCGAAGGACCTTATTTTCTTTAGCTGTCGCAAATTCTGAGGTTGGGATCCCCGCAATCGGATTGTCCTCTGGGATGGGAACATCGGATGACATATTTGCGCTTCCTTTTGATCTAGTAAAGTATCTATATGATGCCAGCTTACCACAAACATATCACTGTTCTCTAAAAACCTGGACTGGAAACTGGATTCACAAACGGTTAGGTTGGGATAGATAACAAAACAGGAAATCGCATGTTGGGTATGACGCACCTACGCAGTTAACGGTTTTCTATATGTTTGCAATGGTTGCATGCGTCATACTGGCATCTATTCCAAACTTCCTTTTGTTTTCTACTTCTTATTTCCCATTAGCTTTCCCCTTTTAAAAAAATACGGTCGAATCCTATGAAGATTGCCTACGTATCATGACGCTGCATGAATCAAACCGAGCGTAGTTCATGAAAAAATGTTCTGGAAATAACAGGATATTTTTGGGATTTTCCATTTTTATAAAGGCAAACTTTTTATTAAAAAGCTAACAAAATTAAAGGCAACTACCAAACTTGTACACGACTTACAGACTCGAATGGTGGGTAAAAGAACATACAGACAGACAGTCTCTTTTAACAAAAATACAAATTTTCAGAAATTATGAATACATTAAGACTTCGACTGCTTTTGGAACTTGCAGGGCATCGTTCGGCCTTAACGTAGGCTTGCATGCTAAAGTTCCTTGGAGGTGGTGGAGGTCTTCCATCACTTGACGAAAAAATGTCATGGCGGTAGCAAAGAACATGGATTTTTTCATATCCTCACAGTGGTTGCACTTTGTGGTAATATAATCTGCGATTGCCCGTATCCTTTCCCCGATAACACCTTTTTCTTGCAGCAAACGCCCAATTTGCTCGGCCCTTGCCTCTAGAGTTTGTTCTGCTACCTGATTCAACTTCTGGAATTGCCGCAAATCCCTTTCTAATCCTGCTAGTACTGCATAAAAAGCTCTCTTTCGGCTTTGAAGTCCCCGGCTTGCTTGGTCATTCTGTTTTCAGTCATGATGACCCTACGCTTTAAACCAACAATCTCATTGTTATTCCCTTCTCTTAATTGCTCAAGGATGCGGGCTCATTCCTCTGCACTTTTAATCAATTGCTTCTGAACCCTAGATAGCTCACCTTCCGCCTTATTCAGGTCGAACCCATACTAGGTTACTTTACGCCGCAAATTTTCTATGAGTTTTTCATCTCTTGTACTTTTGGGGGGATTTCATGTGGCTTCCTTCATTTTCTGAGTTTGGGCTCGTAAGGCTTCATTTTCTTTGGTCAATATGTTCTTTTCTTCTTCACTGGCTGCAGCTTGCAAACTATTTTCAAATTGCAGGTCTTGGATTTGCTTTTCCAACCTTCTATTGTAGCCCTATATTCTTTTTCCTTGGCCAACCAATCCCATTGCTCTTGTGACGTCTCAGTAAATTCTTGGAGATGTGGTCTCTTAGCCGACCTTCTAGGCTCTATGTCTCTTTTGTACCAAGCAACATACTCCATTGCAACTTCACCTTTCGATATGCCGCGCATGCGATTATCGGCTGTCAAGTATTGACATTCACTACAAATTTGGCGTACAACGGCTTTCGGGAATTGACCATTTGGGCTTATCTCCACTGTATGGCGACTAATATCCTCGTCCCTGGGGATCATTTGGCATCTACCCAATAGTCTCCATACTCTGTACGGCGCATAGGGCTGGATACTTCGGACACCCATCAGAAGGAAATGAGGTCCGGTGGCTGGCATATACACAACTTCATCCACAGGGAGACACCCGAATGTCCACTCTATCTGTTTTGCAGTGATGACCTCGAGATGCGACACCCATTCTGTGACACCCTCTGGTACTCTAAGCCCATCGACCCTATTGCGAACTTCTTCTATGTAGCTCTATGTTAGCGACTCATAATTCATGAACCGAGGCCGGTGGCATATATGCTCGATCATCCATATTTTCATCATTAAGTTACATCCCTCGAAGAAGTCTCCCCCTGCTTTACAGGCGGTGAGAGCATGGAAGATTTCGGACAAGATCATTGGAGCAAGGGTACTTTTAGCCTGGGTCATTAAAGTGCTAACGACCCATGCTATCCGTATGTCAATATTCCCATCCTTTCACGGGAACACCAGAAGACCCAATAAAAATACCATGAACACAAAACATCGATGCTCCTCCCATTTTATCTGATTTCCTTTACTACAAAATATGATTTTCGTGGTTATTGCATCCCATGATATGTCCATACCTCTGATATATAAATTGCGGGGTACAAAAGCCATCTAATAAGTCGGGATTGTGAACTTTTCTACTGATTTTCAAGGAGTCCAAGAATTCGTGCACGGCGAGGGCTCTTGAGGCAATCAGGTATTGGTGTCTTAAAGGAGTTGTAGGGGTCCCGATATATCCAATTATTTCCTCCAATGTCGGGGTGAGTTTAAAGTCCGAGAAGTGGAAGACATTGTAGGCCAGGTCCCAGAATGTGATTAATGCTTTTATGATGTCTCCCCTTGGGTTAATTTTCAACAAACCAGTGAGGCCTCCCAGATGCGTATTGACCCGTTTTTGCCTTGCTTCCCCCATATCATTCCACCACAGTCGCAACTCCAAGGGAATTTTGTTCATGAAGATTATCGTGCTCATTCTGCACATTAATTAAGGTGAATTAGTATCCAAAAATATCAAAACCAGTACTTTATGAAATTCATTTCTTAAAATCAGGGCCCAGCTTTGCAAATACGGCCTTGCAACACTTCTGAAAGAAAGTGTTTTCAGGTTGTGCTCGCTTGCCGGTCAAAATAGAACTTAAAGGTGGCCATTGTGCAAGATCAACCTTCCGTCGTCCCTTGCGGTAACATTCAGCTATTTCTGGTAGTAACGACATCACCTGATTTATTTCGAAACAAGTGGATAAAATCAAACATTTTGTTAGTTTTTTTTTTGTTTTGGCATTTCGGCAAAATAGTTTTATCAAAAAACTCAAAAATATTGTTGAAAAACTTTTCCAATTTTAATTATGTTTTGTATTTTTGTTTTTGTTTTTTTGGAAAAAAATTCGGCAGCATTTCAGCGCAATTTGAGCATTGGTTTTACAAATTGTTTATCTCAAAACTCTCAAATTTCCTTTTATTCACAAACCGATCAACATGTGAATCCAATGCAAATGAATGCACAAGTAGCACGTAATATGCATCAGGATGGTCTTTTCATTTTGGGTCACCTGTCATAGACGAACCCAACCCCTGTGTTGAGTCCCCTAAGTCAAATGCATGATCCAAATAAGCGTTCCTACTAGGGATCTGGCATAAGGTCGAGTTATTCTAAGTTAAACACCTTAGTACAGGGTCTAGACTGTGCACCCGAGCGGACAACTCGAGTCGAGGAGGGGGATACGTACTGGAAACCAAAACGCCATCCGGCTTAGTAACTTGTCCGGCCTCTTTCTTATTTACAGGTATGACACTAACAGAATAGGGAGTCTCAACCAGTAAGCACATCCCCGAAGGTGAGAAGTGAAGCGTTTCATATCAGTTTATATGTACAGTTCAGATAATATCACAGCGGTAAATCATTTAGTACTTAGGATGAAACATGTAATGAAATAAAAAGAAGCCAAATATGACTGTTATTCTAAGCTCGAATTCTTGAACCCTGAACCAAAGATTCTGGGTTCGATCCCATGCAGAGTCGCCAGAGTTGTCACACTTCCTTTTTTACACGGCTACCCCGAAGGATGACACGTATAATGGAGTTTTTCCAATTAAAGTGACATTATTCGAAATGGGATTATTTATTTTATTTAGAGTCGCAACTTGAGATAGACTTGGATTTTGGTGTCCCAAGTAACCGGTTTATTTAGAATCCCAAATCGAGGAAATATTTTCGACTGCCCAATTGGAGCCTGCGAACCAGAAATTCTTGAGTAAGAAATTGTGTTGACCCGAGGAAAGGTGTTAGGAACCCTTGGATCCCGTGGTTCTAGCATGGTCGCTTAAACTATTATAAATGGCTAATTTCCTGATTTTTATACATGTTCCTCCTACAATGCAATTTTAAAAATATTAACCGCTTTATGTCATTTTTAAGGAATATTTACAATGTTATTAAAACACGTCTCAAACCACGTCACATAAATGCACCCAGGTTCTCGACACATCATAACATTGTTGAGACTTGAATTTGCGTCACATAAACGCGCACCCAAATTTAGGAAGATATCTTATTAAAATATCGTGCCTATAGCAACTACGCGTTTTAAAATTCGTGGAGGGCCGTGAAATTCGCTAAACAGCACCTCCAAATTTCAATAAATTTTATTACAATTGAGGAGTCCACATAGTGCATGATTTTGTTAGGCGGCTTACTTAATTTATTTTAAAAGAAAAGACAGCCTAAAGAGACTATAATTTTCTACTATATGCATCTCAAAAATAAGAGATAGGTCCTAATTAATTCATATGTTAACCATATATTCAAAAGAAATGCGCAGCATGTATTTCTTCAGCATTATTTAGGGTTGATTTTTGCAATTTTGGGCTTCATTGTCGGAAATTGTAAGCCCAACGAGTGTACTTTCTGGTGCCTCACAGCTGCAATAGTGTGGCCTTCAATTTGAACCCAAAAATTCAAAAGAACACTAAAGTCCAGGGAGTGTATTTTCCTACTTATGAACCAATATACTATACACATGGTGGCTTTCTATTATTTAATTGGATATGAGGATCGAACATATTAGTGATTAACGTATTTCACCCTATTAAAATTTACAATACTTTGAAATTAAACAGTCCAAATAATTCGAAACAATTCATCACCGTCCAGATATTTATTTATTGCAACACAAAAACTATTGAAAGATTGTTTAAGTATTAAGTTAACAGTGTTAATAACTACGAGAATAATACAACGGGGATATATCTTTGATACAAAAAATGTGAGCATTTGTATAGGTAGCTGTGCATTCCAGGTCTCCTGACTGAGAGTAATACCTGAAAATTGGCAATAAAGCAAAGAGAGGGTCAGCAGCAGCTCAGAACTTCACCAATCACACACTCATCAGAAGTAGCAACTCGACAGTACCCAGGAACAACTACCAGCTAATTAGGAGAGGAACTTTCAATAGACACACAAAAACGAACTAATTCGAGCTTGTCCAGACTCCAATGTCCTAATTTCAGAATATTTCATTTCATTTTCCTTGATGGTTCTAATTGATGACTAAAAAATATAATTTAGGAATTAGAAAGAGCAGAAAAACTTTATGATGTTTGAGATATCAACATTTGGAAGTTTAGATTTTATGGGCGCTTTTTTTTGAATTTTCTCGAGATCTGAGACTAATGAAAACTTTCAAGGACTCAAAACTTGTTCATGAAGGAAAAAACATGCCTATTTATAACATAACCTTAGGGAAACCATTTTCCTTGTGTTTTATTCCCTAGTCCCTTCCCTATTTCTCAGAATTGACCAATTAGTCCTTCATTTTTTGGCTTGTGCCTCAAGTTTACTAGAAAATTACCAGAAATTCTTATTTTAGACCTCTAACTATAAGGTTCCAAAAGTTTTCTGCCAGATTCCATTGCCTAAACATCTATACTACTTCTTCACTTATCCGAAATGACCAAACCAATAGACCAACTCTCCCCCTTGGTCAGAAGATGACCATGGTTATTGCAGTTGAGAACCCAACCCTTAAACCAATTTCCCAAAGCTAAAATAGACTTTCACTATCATCCTATTACTAAGCTACATTGTATTGAGGTCCTATAGCTACATAAATAAATCCGAAACTAATGAATAAACAGAATCAACAAGTAATGATTGAAGATTAACATATATTGAATCAATGAAAGCATGAAATCCTTGGTATGCAAGTTAAATAAAACAGAGCTATTCGTAAAAGGAAACCAATTAGAGTCCTAAACTTCTAAATTAAGTACTGTGAAGAAGAACTTAATACAATACAGGAAAACAAAAGAAATCTGACTGACTAAAGAAGTCTCATAACCTGGAATAAAGAATTAAACGATTTTTAATTTCTACTTATGGAGTTCATAATCAACTTAAACAATCAACAAAACAAGCGAAGAAGGACAATTCTGAACATAGTAATTAGTGAATTGATATGTAAGAGAGCAAACGACTCATTTAATTCATGCAAGCTGAAGAAAGAATCCACATCAAGCAGATTAATTAAAAATGAGAAGGTCAAAAAGTAACATTTACTGATCCCGGCCTCCGACTGGCCTTGAAATTGATTTCAATCGATGTTATATGTTTACTTTGTCCGAAATAAACATATAACATTAATTTAAATCAATCGCACACTTGAAGCTTTCAACATAGGTTGAGCCTAGATCTATTTTTTGGGGTGTTTTGTTTAGATTTGAAGATTTTTGACTCGGGATTTGGGAAGAGAAGATTGAGGGGGTTATGGGATACAAAATTAGGAACAGTTTGACTCATAGTTGAGACTGGCTCTTAGGGCATGGGGAAGAGGAGGATGGCGGGAGTCAGGGGTGTTGATTTGGAACGGTTTGGGGGGGGCGGTGGCAGTGGTGGCCACTGATTCAATGATTTGAGGAGATGGGTGAGGCTTTTAAATATGGGGGTTGTAGATTTGAAGAGACGAGAGGAAGGCGGTTTGGGGCTGTATTTTTCGAAGGCATTGGAGGATCGCCGCCGGCGGAAGCGAGTTTCGGCTGGTGGAAGTCGGTGGCGTTAGGGTTACGTATTTGGGGAGTGTGGGAGACGAAAGGAGGGGGGTGTTCGGACTTTTTTATTTAATAATCTCATTTGTTCTCGACCATTGATCTGGCAAACCTCGACGGCCTGAATTTAACTAGACTAAACGTCGTTGTTTTGGAGAGGGGGGAGCTTGTCCAGGTAATTACACGGGTTTGGGTTAGGAACCGGATTAATTCAGAGGTTTTCTTTTGGGCTGGTTGGCCCTAATTCCTTTTTTTTCATTCCTTTTCTTTTCTTAATTCCATTATTCCAAGAAAAAAATATTAAACTAAGCCCTAAATTAAATTTAAAAACTGACTTAGACTACCAAGTCAAATTAATTAAGACAAACAATTTTTACAAACTTAATCAAATATCAAATCACTAACAAACTACCAAATATTCACAAATTTAAAACTTTAAACAAAGTAAACTACTTTTGTGATGATTTTTTTTTAATTTTATAAAATGACTAATTTTCTTATTTAAAGCAAAGACGTCAAATTAAATTCTAAATGAAAAGGCACATATTTTTTAGTATTTTTTATGACTCACCATGCACGCATCAATGAAACCACACACTAATATGTGCAATTAAATCCTAAAAAATAAATAATAAAAGGAAAAATCCTAAATTTGAGAATTCTGTAGAAGTAATTTTAACGAGGCAAAAATCACATGCTCACACTTAGTCAGTGCCCAATAAAGTTAATCACACATAGTAGGTGTCATGGGCATGTAGAGATTGGTGATCTGAGAATGCAACTTCGCGGACAGTTGGAATGGTAAAGTATCTAAGTGTCAAATGATATTATAGTAATAATTGGATACTAACTTTCTCTCCTCATGTTGTGGTAGGGGACCATTTATATAATTACGAAGTGTGTTATTTTGAATGATCCAGGGATCAGTCCAAAATCTGACATGATTTCCCGTGGAAAGATTCCACTTAATCCTTAACTGACAGTAGGACCATCCCTTTATTATATTACGCCAAGCATTAGAGTCGTTAACTCTTGTTGAGTATTGAGGTCTTATATTGGCATGAAGAATTACTTGTTCCCACAGTTGGTTTAGGTGTGTAAATAATCTCCATGCCAGGCCTGGATATAGTGCTGTATTCTTAATGTGCAAGTTTTGAATGCCTAAGCTTCCTTGAGGGATAGGTTGTGTAACTGTTGACCATTCCATTAAATGGAGTTTGTTTTTTTGTGGTTTGTACCCCAAAGAAAATTGCATTGATATCGACTGAGGTAAGTTATGATACGATCCGAGATTTTAATATATTGCATAAGATGATTTGGAAGATGATTGAGAGTACGCTTAATCAGGGTAATCGTACCTGCCCTTGATAGGAAAGATGTTTTCCACCCTTGAAGTTTTTTCTGAAATTGTCTAGAAGAAATTGATAATATCTTTTGGAAGGTTTCTTGATAAAGATGGGAAAACCCTAGATATTTTCCAAAATTTTTCCCTTCATCCATCTGAAAGAGCTGAACAATGGTTTGTTTGACAAAAGATTGAGAATTGTTTGAAACGTAAATTTTTGATTTTTCAAAATTGATAGTTTATCCTGAATGGTGGGTAAACGTGTTGAGGGTACTAAGAATGGAATGACATGTCTTAGCAGTAACTTGGAAAGTCAGAATAATTTCATCTACAAAAAAAAAGTTAGATAGTTGGGGTCCCGTTTTTGATAGGGTAAGGGGCATTCATTCCCTATAATCAACAGATGTGTTTATTTTTCTTGATGGCATTTCCAGGCATAGAATAAACAAATAAGGTGATAGAGGGTCGCCTTTCCTCATGCCTCTTGTTGGGGGGAAGTAATCAGTAGGACTACCATTTATTAAAATAGAAGTAGAAGTGGTTGTAATGCAGGACATAATAAGCTTAATGATATCCTTAGGGAAAGTTAAAAAAACTAATGTGTGATAAATAAAAGACCATTCTAGTTTATAAAAGGGCTTTTCAAGGTCCATCTTAAGAAGAATATTTAATTATTTGTCCTTCCTTTTTTGAAATTACGAATGATCTCTTGTACAATTATAGCATTATCAGTTGCTCTCCTGTTTTTCTGAAAGCTAAACTGAGTAGGATGAATAATATGATCCAGAATTAGTTTTAGTCTATTCACAATAATTTTTGTTATGATCTTAAATGGTGTTATAAAGACTGATAGGTATGTATTGAGATATCATGGAAGCATTATCATTTTTAGGAATAAGACAAATAAAAGTGGTGTTAATAGAAGGATCAATATGGTGTTCATTAAAATTTTTTTGACAAAAACATTTGACAGAATCGCCTATAATATTTCAATATTTTTGGTAAAACAAAGGATGAAGACCATCCGGTCCAGGTGCTTTGAGAGGTTGAAAGGAATTAATAGCATTTTGAAATTCCTTATCATGTAAAGCATGAATTAGTGTTTGTTGATCCTTACTTGTTAACACATTGTAAGGGAAAACTTTATTGGTAGGATAAGAGATAGAATTCGTAGTTGTGAACAATTTTTGATAAAAAAGAGTAATGTGCTCTTTTATTTGATGAGGGTTGTCAATCCAGTTTCCTCCTTGAACTTGAATGTGTTAGAATATACGCTTAACGCTAGAGGGGGGGTGAATAGCGTTATAATAAAAAACAGCGTAAACTTGCGGAATATAAAAATTGCAGGAATGAAATAAGTGCGATAAGTAAATAATAAGGAACGAACGCACCGATGTTATCCTGGTTCACCATAATCCGTGGCTAGTCCAGTCCCCGAGAGACTCTCTCAAGATTTTCACTAACTTCGTTAAGCTTACGGGTGCTTAACAAACCGTTACAAACTGAGAACTTGAGTCACGCAAGCCTCAACAACCTTTGCTCGAAGATACAACACTTCAAGACTTCAACCAAAGGAATCACAACGTTCCTTCTTACAATACAAGGGATTAACACTTCCCTTCAAGTTTATAAAAGCACTTTGCACTCAAAACAAGACTCTTCTTAAGAGTAGATATGAGTAAAATAAATACGCTCAAGAACGCAACAACTTTCGTCAAGAATTTGGCTCTCAAAAACTTATGTAATGAACAGAAAATGATGAATAAGAGAGTGTGCAAGCTTTAGCAATAATATAATCAGTTGTTGTGTTTAGAAGACTGATTTAAAGATGTATTTATAGTGTCAAAAACATGCATAGCCGTTGCCTAATTGCCAATTAAGAATTGCTGATTTTGTGCTACAACAATCGATTGTCTATTGGCACAATCGATTGTTTTCCAATCGTTCCAAAAATCATTCCCAGATTTTACGCAGCATAATCGATTATCTAAGACGTATAATCGATTACTGGCAACGTTCAAAAAATCATTTCCAGATTTTACTTAAAACAATCGATTATCAGAAATATACAATCGATTACTTGGCAACGTTCAAAAAATCTTTTTCAGATTTTACTTCAAACAATCGATTATTAAAATCCTATAATCGATTATCTGACGGAGTTTGAAAATATTTTGGCAACGGTCATTTACATAATCGATTATGCTATATGGACAATCGATTATTTTTCAGTCTTGAAAAATCTAATAGACACTGCCTGAACACAATCGATTGTCATAATGTTCACAATCGATTATTTTGTAGCTTTGAAAAATCTGATGGACACTGTCTCAACACAATCGATTGTCATAAGGTACACAATCGATTGTCATGCAGATTTCAAACATCTGATGGACACTGCCTCAACACAATCGATTGTCTTGCAGCTGCCTTAACATAATCGATTATCATAAGTACATAATCGATTATCTTTGTCCAGATTTTAGAGGCATGTTTAAAAATCATTTTGCTAAAATAAATATGCATGATTTAAAATCATTTTGCTCTAAATTAAATATGCATGATTTGATAAAAATGTTTTTACGAGAGAAGCCAAGTCTTGAGTTAAATTGTCGGATCAAGATCACAATTAAAGAGTGACTCATGTATAACTTTGTTTAATCTTGATCTTTGTTTGTCTTGTGCTTGAACTTCGTTACGTGACATTTGCTCGCTTGTGCTTGGACCTCGTCATATGTCAATTGCGCATCGTTTGTCATTTATCAAAACCTACAAATATGAACACACGTTTAGTTTAGTGCCTTGAGAACGTGTTTCAACAATTTCCCCCTTTTTGATAATGGCAAACCTTAATCAGGATATGCATATTAGGTAATTCATAATGACGATCCAAGACAAGTATATATATATGCAATTAGTTCCCCCTCAACATATGAATTCCCCCTCAATTGGTGCCAATAAGTATTAAGTGCATAGTCCTTATTCTTTCCCCTTTTGACATTAGCAAAAAAATTGGTAAATAAGTAATAACATGTTTATTGATTAATCAAAAATTTCAACTTCATAAAAGGGATAATAAAGCAAATAATGTCAACATAATCTATTATTGATACTTGATAATCGATTATATACTAAAGATAAATCGATTATTCTGCAGAGGAATCGATTATTCTGCACCAGTCTTTATAATTCCCCCTGCTTTTAGGGCGATACCTGCAAAAATACGTTAGACGCCTCCGACGCTCAAGTTAATAATCATGTGAAAGGGAAAATGCAATGCATGACTTAGATCAATGTGGAGTCCAGAATCCCGAGTTCACTACGAATTCGGAAGAAGGACTCTTTCTCTAAAGGTTTTGTGAAGATGTCGGCCAATTGATCTTTGGTTTCAACAAATTCAATTTCGACATCACCTTTAAGAACGTGATCTCTTATAAAACGATGCCTAATTTCAATGTGTTTTGTTCTTGAATGAAGAACGGGGTTCTTTGTCAAGCATATGGTGCTAGTATTATCACATCTAAGAGGGATATGATCGATACTTAGGCCATGGTCCAAGAGTTGTTGTTTCATCCAAAGAATTTGAGCGCAACAACTCCCCGCGGCTAGATATTCAGCCTCGGTTGTGGACAACGCAACACTTACTTGTTTCTTGCTAAACCAAGAAACTAGAGAGCTATCGAGCAAATGGCAAGTGCCACTAGTGCTCTTGCGGTCCAATTTGCATCCAGCGAAATCGGAATCGGAATAGCCAACAAGTTGGCATGAAGAACCTTTGGGGTACCATAGACCCACATTTACAGTACCAACAAGATACTTCAATATCCGTTTCACCGCAGTTAGGTGAGACTCCTTAGGACATGATTGATAACGAGCGCATAAGCACACGCTAAACATGATGTCCGGTCTACTAGTAGTAAGATAAAGGAGAGATCCAATCATACCTCGATACTTCTTGGTGTCGACTTTCTTACCTTTCTCGTCTTTGTCTAGATGGTCGGATGTGCTCATGGGAGTGGCCATTGCTTTTGCGTTGCTCATTTCAAATAGTTTTAGCAATTCTTTGCAATATTTAGCTTGACAAATGAAGGTTCCTTCTTTCATTTGTTTTACTTGCAGTCCCAAAAAGAAGGTTAGCTCACCCATCATAGACATCTCAAATTCGCTTGTCATTAAATCAGAAAATTCCTTGCACAAAGCATTGTTAGTAGCACCAAAAATAATATCATCCACATAGATTTGAACTAATAAAATATCATTGTTTTTATGCTTAAAAAATAGAGTGGTGTCAACTTTCCCCCTAATGAATTCATTTTCCAAAAGAAATTTGCTCAATCGTTCATACCAAGCTCGGGGAGCTTGTTTGAGACCAAAAAGCGCCTTTTTAAGTTTGAAAACATGATTGGGAGATTTAAAATCTTCAAAGCCTGGGGGTTGTTCTACATAAACTTCTTCTTGAATAACACCATTTAGAAAAGCATTTTTTACATCCATTGATATAAATTGAAATTCATAGAAGAGGCAAAAGCAAGCAATAAACAAATAGCTTCTAACCTTGCTACGGGTGCATATGTTTCTTCATAGTCAATTCCCTCTTCTTGATTATAGGCTTTTGCTACAAGCCTAGCTTTGTTTCAAGTGATTACGCCATTTTCATCTAGTTTGTTTCGAAAAACCCATTTCGTACCAATTATGGTATGATTTTCGGGTCTTGGCACCAAATCCCAAACGTCATTTCGTTTGAATTGGTTAAGCTCCTCTTGCATTGCCAAGGTCCAAAATTCATCCCCAATTGCTTCGGAGATGGTTGAAGGTTCAGTTTGAGAAACGAAAGCAGTATGTCCTAAGGTGTTCTTAAGAGTGTTTCGAGTACTTACCTGTTGTTCAATGTCACCAATTACCTGTTCGAGAGGATGGTCTTTGATTGTCCTCCACGCGTTAGGCAGTTTCGTTTCTTTTTCCAGTTGTGGCGCTTCCTCCGATAATTGTTCCAAGATTTCATCTTGAATTTCCTTAGGAGTTTCCTCTTGTACTTTGTCTTGAGGACTCATTGAGATTAAACTACCTGCAAGTTCAAAACCAGAATCCTTTCTCGCCAAGCGAGCATTATTTTCGGAAAACACAATATGAGGGGATTCCTCCACAGTTTCGGTTCTATTATTGAATACTCTATATGCTTTGCTACGTGAAGAATAACCAATAAAAATTCCTTCATCGGATTTGGCATCAAACTTTCCCAAATTATCTTTACCAATGTTATGAATAAAACATTTACAACCGAATACTCTAAGATGGGAGATATTTGGTTTCCTTCCCTTGTAGAGTTCATAGGGAGTTTTCATGAGTATTGGCCTTATGACTACTCTGTTTAAAACGTAGCATGCGGTACTCACGGCATCCGCCCAAAAATGTTTGGGAATCTTAGCCTCATCGAGCATGGTTCTAGCCATCTCTTCGAGACACCTATTATTCCTTTCCACCACTCCATTTTGTTGTGGTGTGCGTGGAGCATAGAAGGTGTGCTCGATACCGAGTTCGTCACAAAAATCCGCGAAGAGATTGTGATCGAACTCTCCCCCATGATCAGTTCTTATTGAAGTGACGGTTGTGTCCTTTTCATTTTGAACACGTTTAAGAAAACATATAAAATTATGAAAAGCTTCACTTTTATGAGCAAGAAATAGTGTCCATGTAAATCTCGAATAATCATCAACAATAACAAAAGCATAACGATTTCTACCAAGACTTTCAATGCGAGATGGTCCAAAAAGGTCCATGTGAAGAAGTTGCAACGATCTAGTAGTTGAAACAATATTTTTCGATTTAAAAGATGCTTTTGTTTGCTTCCCTTTTTGACAAGAATTGCAAATGGAGTCTTTTTCAAATTTCAAATTTGGAAGACCAATAACTAAATTTTGTGAAACCAATTTGTTTAAAAGATGCATGTTGATGTGAGCTACTCTACGATGCCATAACCACATATCATCTTCTTTGCTCATAAGACAATTCACATACTCAGATGAAGAATTTTCGAGATCAACCATATAGATGTTATCCATTCTAAAACCACGAAGGATAATTTTAAAATCGCTACGGCGAAAAACTAAGCATTCATCTGAATCAAATAAAACAAGATTTCTCTTGTCACATAATTGACTTATGCTCAAGAGATTATGTTTTAGACCTTTAACTAGCAATATATGCTTAATGGAAGAAGGTTCATCCTTACCGACCGATCCAATGCCGATAATTTTTCCCTTGTTGTTATCTCCAAAAATAACGCATCCTCCTTCCTTGTGTTCTAGTTGAAGGAACTTGGATTCGTCTCCGGTCATGTGTTTGGAGCATCCACTATCAAGGTACCAAAGTACACTTGATCCCTTCAAACATACCTACAAGACAAATTAATGAGTCTTTGGTACCCAAGCTGTTTTGGGTCCTTGAGAGTTAGGTGTAACATGCTGTTGTGTTTGACATGCAGTTAATTGTCTATGTCTAGTGAAGCAAGAAGGAGCAATATGTCCAATTCGATTGCAATAATGACAAATAACATTAGGATTATGCATTCGTCTAGGTTGATAGTAGTTGGACGGACGAAATTTGTTTACTCTATTTTCGACAAATATGACTATTGCGCATTTCATGAAAATCATTTCTCCTACTATTTGTTCTAGGATATGCAGCATTTCTAGAATAGTTATTTCTAGGTTGAAAGCCATTTCTAGGTGTCCTAAAATGTTCAAAGTTTCTTCTAGTGTTTGGTCTAGCATGCATGTTGATTCTAGGATCTCTAGGATGAACATTTGTTTTATCTGTCCTAGGTTGAGCCTTAGGTTGTTAGGGTTTGGCTTCAACTTTTTCTTTAGGCTCGTTTTTAAAACCTATCCCATGTTTGGTCGATTTCAAATTAACAAGAACTTCATTCAAATTTTTATGAGAAGAATTGAACTTATCTAAGGTGCTCTTAAGTCTTTCTACCTCATATTCTAGATGCATGCAAGAAGTACAATTTTTACTAGAACTCTCGGGTTTGTCGGCTCTTCTTTTGCCGAAAAAATTGTTTTCTTCTTTCAACTTCTCATTTTTCAAAATCAGTTTTTCCAAATCCTTTTCTTTCAAAGAGAGTTGTTTTTCAAAATCTTTTTCTTTCAAAGAAGCATTTTCCTTAATGTTTTTAATAGTTTTGGAAGCTTTAATGAATTCACTATACAACTCATCAAAGGCATTTTGCATTTCCTCAAGAGAATAGAAGTTTTTGGAAGAAATTTGACATACCTCTTCTTGATTGTTTTCGTAAGCCATGAGACAGAGATTTGCGGTTTCGTCTTCTTCTTCCTCACTCGACTCGTCTCCGGAGTCGCCTCCCCAAGATATGTATGCTCGTTGTTTCTTGAAGGGTTTCTTCTCCTTTTTGACATTTGGGCAATTTGATTTAATGTACCCGATTTCTCCGCACCCATAGCACTTTACTTGATCTCCTTGTTGTTTGCCTTTTCGTTCATACTCTATTCGCATGAACTTTTGAAATCTCTTAATAATGAGTCCGAACTCGTTATCTCCGTCCTCGTTATTTTGAGGTTGGCTTGTGCTTGCCTTGAGGGCGATTCTTTGTTTCCTTTGATCATTAACAGGAGGGTTAAGTATAGTAGATTCATAAGTTTTAAGGTTACCTCTTAATCCGTCGATGGTGGCATTTGAAACGCCATTCCGGAGTGAGACTTCGGAGAATTTTTCGGACAAGTTCCTTATCCGTGAAGGTCTTCTTAAGAGCATGTAAGTCATTAACGATTTTTGAAAATCGTTCGAACATGTCATCGACCCTTTCGCCTTCCTTCATGTGAAACAGTTCATATGCATGGGTTAGAAAATCAACATTAGCCTCTCTTACATGGTCCGTACCTTCGTACGTGATTTCCAGCTTATCCCACATTTGCTTCGCCGTTGTGCAACATGATATTTTTCTGTAATCATCAGCGTTTACAGCACAATATAATAAGTTGATGGCTTTAGCGTTGCTCTGCACTTTTCGGATATCATCCGCATCGTATTCATCTTCGGATTTTGGAACCCATTCATTTTCAAACTTTTTGGTTGGAATTTGTTCTCTCTTCATTATAACCTTCCACAGATGAAAACTATTCAATTGAACGAATATTCTCATCCTTTCCTTCCAGTACGTATAGTTTGTGCCATCGAATAGTGGTGGTCGGGTGGAGCATTGTCCTTCACCTATTCCTGCAAAAGAATCACGAGTAGAAGCCATGGATTGTTTCTCTCAAACGGTTAAGTTTTTCAGAGAGTTGGGTTCTGATACCAATTGTTAGAATATACGCTTAATGCTAGAGGGGGGGTGAATAGCGTTATAATAAAAAACAGCGTAAACTTGCAGAATTTAAAAATTGCAGGAATGAAATAAGTGCGATAAGTAAATAATAAGGAACGAACGCACCGATGTTATCCTGGTTCACCACAACCCGTGGCTAGTCCAGTCCCCGAGAGACTCTCTCGAGATTTCCACTAACTTCGTTAAGCTTACGGGTGCTTAACAAACCGTTACAAACTGAGAACTTGAGTCACACAAACCTCAACAACCTTTGCTCGAAGATACAATACTTCAAGACTTCAACCAAAGGAATCACAACGTTCCTTCTTACAATACAAGGGATTAACACTTCCCTTCAAGTGTATAAAAGCACTTTGCACTCAAAACAAGACTCTCCTTAAGAGTAGATATGAGTAAAATAAATACGCTCAAGAACGCAACAACTTTCGTCAAGAATTTGGCTCTCAAAAACTTATGTAATGAATAGAAAATGATGAATAAGAGAGTGTGCAAGCTTTAGCAATAATATGATCAGTTGTTGTGTTTAGAAGACTGATTTGAAGATGTATTTATAGTGTCAAAAACATGCATAACTGTTGCCTAATTGCCAATTAAGAATTGCTGATTTTGTGCTACGACAATCGATTGTCTAATTGGCACAATCGATTGTTTTCCAATCGTTCCAAAAATCATTCCCAGATTTTACGCAGCATAATCAATTATCTAAGACGTATAATCGATTACTGGCAACGTTCAAAAAAATCATTTCCAGATTTTACTTAAAACAATCGATTATCAGAAATATACAATCGATTACTTGTCAACGTTCAAAAAATCTTTTTCAGATTTTACTTCAAACAATCGATTATTAAAATCCTATAATCGATTATCTGACGGAGTTTGAAAATATTTTGGCAACGGTCATTTACATAATCAATTATGCTATATGGACAATCGATTATTTTTCAGTCTTGAAAAATCTAATAGACACTGCCTCAACACAATCGATTGTCATAAGGTTCACAATCGATTATTTTGTAGCTTTGAAAAATCTGATGGACACTGTCTCAACACAATCGATTGTCATAAGGTACACAATCGATTGTCATGCAGATTTCAAACATGTGATGGACACTGCCTCAACACAATCGATTGTCATAAGGTACACAATCGATTGTCTTGCAGCTGCCTTAACATAATCGATTATCATAAGTACATAATCGATTATCTTTGTCCAGATTTTAGAGGCATGTTTAAAAATCATTTTGCTAAAATAAATATGCATGATTTAAAATCATTTTGCTCTAAGTTAAATATGCATGATTTGATAAAAATGTTTTTACGAGAGAAGCCAAGTCTTGAGTTAAATTGTCGGATCAAGATCACAATTAAAGAGCGACTCATGTATAACTTTGTTTAATCTTGATCTTTGTTTGTCTTGTGCTTGAACTTCGCTATGTGACATTTGCGCGCTTGTGCTTGGACCTCGTCATATGTCAATTGCGCATCGTTTGTCATTTATCAAAACCTACAAATATGAACACACGTTTAGTTTAGTGCCTTGAGAACGTGTCTCAACAGAATGGCTGTGATTCGATTATGCCTTATATGATTAATAGTGGATAGATCAAAAATTTTGGCATTTGCATCTCCATTGTTAAGCCAATTTGTATGGGACTTCAACCTCCAAAATTTCTCTTATAGTCTTAGAATGTGATTATACTCCATTTGTAGTTGATGTTCCAAATTTTTTAGAAAATTACTAGTGGGATAATGGATGGAGGATTGTAAGCCATTTAACCAAGTTAAGACGGTATTTTTTCTTTTAAAAATATTACCAAAAGTAGAACTGTTCCATTCTTGTACTATATTTGTAAACCTATGTATTGCAGGTAATAAATTTAAATCTTCATGCCAGGCTTGTTGAACTACAGATGAAAAAGAAGGGTGCATAGTCCAAATTGTTTCAAAATAAAAAAAATTGCCTTGGCAGTGTCCTGTGTTGGATGTCTAATTTAATGGGACAATGATCTGAGAGGGTACGTGGTAGATATGTTACCAAGGCTTCAGGAAAATGGTTAAGCTAGCTATAATTTTCTACGACACGATCAATGCGCTCAAGTATGTTTGCTCCATTATGCCTTCCATTGGTCCATGTGTAACGACTACCTTATAACCTAAATCTATCAAGTTACAATAGTTAAATAGTCTAATAGTTTATTTTAACGTGACATATTGATAGGAAGTCCACCAAACTTATCAGAGGCATCCGTAATTTCATTAAAATACCCTCCAAGGATCCATGGTCCTTTATAATTATCATATACACACATCAAGTTATCCAAAGATCTTTTCTATTACCAAATTTAGTGCTTGCATAAATAGCAGTGAACAAGAATTTGAAGGGGTAAGGGCGTACCTGGATATGGCAATGTATTTCCTGGGAAGTAGTGGCCACTAGTTCAATGTTAAGGATATCTGAAAGCCATAAGATGGCTATGCCCCCCGCTTGCCCTATAGCAGGAACTCTATGATCTCATTGAAGTTAAAATCCTCCTTCAAATTCTAGTGAGTTTGACAATAAGTTTCCAATAGTACAACCATATATGGCATGTTATACTCAAGAAGTGATCTAAAATTCCTTCTAAAATCCGCAGATTGGTCCCCTCGACAATTCTAAAAAATAATATTCATATTAGAACTATCTGATTTAACCAATTTGCTGCTCCTTGGATTCCTCCAATTGTTGTTTCTCTCTCTCTCGAACGTAGACGAAATGTAGGTAGGAGAAGCACGGCATACTTGCCTACGTCTGGATTTGTTGTTGGCTTTATCCGGAGAGACACCTTCATTAGCCTTTGAGGACACCTTACGCATATTTTTCTTTTGTATTCCTCCTTCTAGACAAATTGTTTGATCCCTTCTAGACATGCATGCACTAGTCTTGTTTCTCTATTGTATATGATTGCTGCTACTAATTCTTCCTGGAAATTCATGTCGTGTTCTGGTGAATTGGGAGAGTGAGGGGGTGACTGGGATGGTGAAGGAGTTGGAGTTGGGATGGGGTTGGCTCCAGTGTTAGGAGATGTGGTTGTGGAAGAAGATATGGTTGAATCCAATGAGTATTTCGTATTGGATAAGGGTAGAATGGCAGATGTACTCGATGGGGATACAAGTGAGTTGGATCCTAGTAAGGTGTTGTGAGAGTTAGTGGTTGGTATGGGGCAAGATGAGGTGCCTGTTAACGATCAATGGTACCTGCCATACATATTTGTCCCTATTTGCATTTCCTCTGCAACTATTTGAGTAAGATCTCTTGGGTTGTTGATTAGAATGGTCACTTCCTGTTGGTTTATCTCCATTGTAAACGTTAAAGCATGATTTTGGAGCCCGGTCTCTATCCAAGTGACTGGAGTTGGTATTGTTAAGGGAGTCTGGGCAGTTTATATCATGGAGTTTGGTTCCATGATCAAGTGTGTTAGAGGAATTGAGTAAGGAGTTAGAAGTGGACTGTGTTGTAGCCGGCGTGCATTCTGTCTGGATAGTGTGTTGAGGGATTCTTAAGTGTTGAAGAGGTGATGGATACATGTTGGGACTTGGGAGAGGTAAGTGAGGATTGATTGAAGAGTTTTTTTCCGAATTTGGACAAGAATAGTTGCATGCAACAATATTAGTGGTGGACATAGGCGGTTTTATTGATAGATTGGAAGGGTGGGTGTTTTACAGAGCTGATACTTGAGAGATCATAGTGGAAGCATCATGATGGACTATTTGCATGGGAGCTATAGTAGGTTTTTGGGTATTCAATGGTTTATTGTTTGAGTCGATCAAGAGAGCATTGGTTTTTTCTGAGTGTCTTTGGTAAGGAATTATGTATTGTGTCTGATGGAGTAGAGGTGGGTGAAGAGTATGAATTCTCTTGCATGTGGGAGTTGGCAATGTGACCTCTTGCATATGTTATGATAGGTTTATTTTTATTTCCTTTATCTGATTGGGCTGAGTAAGTCATTGGGTGTAGTGGTACTTGAGTGGGAGTAGTTGGTGTAGTATTAGGTTTTGGCAGTTGACTAATTAAGGAGTAATGCTCATTAAGGTGGATTTCATTTAACAAAACAAATTTGTTATTAGTCATTGGGTCGGTGTTCGAAATAATCTAATTTTTTGTTAGATTAAAACTATTATTTAACCGATTCATGTGAGCATGTGATTTTTGTCCCGTGTAAATTATTCTTATAAAATTCTTAGATTTACGATTTTTTCTTTTAATTATTTAATTTTTTCTAATTAAATGCATAATTTTCGTGTTTGTTTGCATTTTTTGTGCATTTTTATTCAGGTAATTCTTAAAAATACAAAATATTTTGCACGCGCATTTCGAAATAAATTTAACATTTTTCAAGCATTAATTTTCAATTAGTCATTTTATAAAAAAAACCAAAAATAAGTTCAATTTGCTCTTTTAGTTTTAATATTTGAATTTTTAGGTAATTCTTTCTTTTGATAATAATTCTATAGTAATGATTTGCTTTTTACAGGTGAATTGAGATTTTTGATCATTTTTAGGGTTTTTTTATAAATCTTGAAAATGAAAAAATGCAAGAAAAAATAAAAGAAAGAAATCTGAAATATAAGGACCAAATCTGGGCCAATTTTCATCGAATTCCAGCCCAAAAATACCCCCAATCTCATTCAAACCAAGCCCAGAACCTGCCCCAGTCCGGTCCAGACCTCCTCAACTAAAACGACACCGTTTAGCATTACTTTGATCTCAGCTGTCGAGGATACTAGATCCAACGGCTCGGAACTATTGGTCCTTTGATATAAAATGGTCGGGACCCCCTACCCCAATCCATCGTCTCTCCCACTCCCATTATCAGAAACGTAACACCACCGGCTCCGCCTTACGCCGCCGCCAGAAATCGCCTCTTCGCGGCGGCCGGTCTCCAAATCACCCGAAAATACACCCCTGAACCTCCTCTTCTCCCTCATATCGAATCCTACCATATTTTCCCTCAACTCTCCTTCCAGCTCCTCGAATATTCAAATTTAGGGTCGCCGTCTCCGCCGTGTCCGGCAGCGGTCACCCCAAACTAGTCCAAATTTACACTCCTCGCCCTTCTCCTTCCGAATCTACAGTCAATAAGTTTCAAGTCTTCATCAAACGTTTCGAATCTTAAATCAAAAAATGACCCAGAACCCTAATTGCTCAATGTTTGGGGCTTTTTGATTTTGGACTATAATAGCCCTTAATCATGCGTTTCTCATGAAAAACACATGATTAAGGACGGTTGTGATCCAAAAAAATTCCAAGAAAAACCTACCAGAGTCGAATCCAAATCCAAATCCAGAGGTATTTCATATTTATTTTATTTTCTGTTTTCTCTATGTTTTTTATTCTTATTCTTGTTATTCTATTTTTGTTTGCTTTTAGCATTTTAGTTCTTATTTTTTTGCTTAATTTAGGATTCTGATCATAATATGGCCTGTTTAAATTTTCATTTTGATTCCACGATTGTTATCGTGGCTATATCATGACAACTCTTTACTTCGTTTTTATTTTTTTTTATTTGCCCTGGTTGTTAGTGTATTGTTCTTAGTTTAATAATAACAATTTTCTGGATACGTCTTGATTAGGATTAATTCAAGTCTTAAATTAGGTTTAATTAATTTTTTAGTCCATTGTTAGATTTAACTTCATAATTAGTTAATTTTCCCAGTTTGATCCTAGGGCCGATTTGGTTGTAAACATTCGATTTTAACCTTTATTGGTCGACCCTAGTTAAGTAGATTGATTGGTTATAGAGGATAGTCTTTAATTAGAGTAAAGGAGTTTGAGGTATGGTTAGTAATTTTAGAGTAAATTCAAGGGTAATTTAGGTGTTTCATATTGGATAAGTGATGCAGCAATTGAAATAGAATTCCCTAGAACCTTCTAGAGGAGAGTCTTATTAGAATTTTAGTAGTTTTAGGGCAGTAACTTGGCCAACAAGGCATAAATAAAAGGACCAATGAGCTAAAATCTGGAAAAATAGACGAATGACTTAGAGTGTAATTAAAATAGAAAGGGTTGCCATAAGTTTTGCCTATAAAAAGGGCATATCTTTGCCTTAAAAAGAGGGGGGAGTTGGAGAAGTTTTAAAGAGGCAAAAAGTCCAAAAATACACAAAACAAAGCTTTTGGAGAAGTTTGACAGATCTGAAAATTGGAATTTCAAATTCAAAAAACAAAATCTAAAATTAGAGTTAGAAAGTCCCTTGTAAATCTTAAATCTTCAGGAAAACCAAAAACAGCAGAAAAAACTCAAAATATTACTGTTCCATTGAAGTTTCTTCACAACAATTTCGAGAACCAGTTTTAAAGTTGAATTCCTAGCTTATCTAGAGTCAAAAATGGTTCTAGCACTTCTTGTTTTTCCAGTGATTGAGGTTTTCTAAAGTTTCTGGTTAATTTCAAGTTGAATTTGGTTTATTCGAGTCAATTTTGGTTTGCTTGCTGGTTGTGTGAGTTGCTGGGTCTCGTGTGATACTATTCCTGGAAATTGAGGTCCATTTCGAGTTGTTGTTGCATGTGGTTTACTGCATACTGATTCTACTTTCTTCTTCTGATCTTGCTGTAATTTCAGGTACACATCCTGAGCTCCTTTTGATATATATCACAAATGGAAGATAAATGAACGTGATGCTTTATTTTGTTATAGATTTGGACTGTTTTTTTGTAGTAGTTTACTGTAATTAACTGTGGACTGGACTTATTTTTTACTTGTGTGACTCTAGTCAAATGATTTAGCTAAGATTTACAAACTAATACAGAAGTGGTTGAGGGGTTTATCAATGCGTTCCCTGTATTGATGTTGATTCTATCTCAATTTCTCGTAATTAGGTTCTCAATTTTAGCTTGAAAATTCCATGTGATCCAGGGGATAAATCATAAGGGATTGCGACCTATGCTAGTATTTGCTTATTTCATCTATTAGTAATTGGACAATTCCTTGTTTTAGTTGTAAAGTTAACTCATCTCGTCTTCAGAGTTTATAAAGATCTGTAAACATAAAAAAAGAAAAGTCCAGTTGTTCGCGCTTTAATTTTAAACCTGTTAATAAAATGGTTCTATTCATTTACGTGCCATAAATACAAGAATATGGACTTATAAAATGAACCTCCAGTAAATTGGTGTTATTTTTAAGTCAGCAAGTAGATCCTCGACTTTTTTTACATTACGTTCTTGTCCAGTATTAACAATCTAGTGTTATTGCTGATTATATCTTTGCATGCTTATGTTAATTGAACTAAAAATAACCGAGCTAACGTTGGCCCCAATTGTTTAATGAGGAGCCCAAAAATTTTTAGCTTCAGGCAAGTGCATTTTGCTAAGAACATGCCTCTTCAAATTGGGCCTGTAGTTAAGCCCAGCTGATTGGACAGCTTAAGTATAGCTGAAGGCATTTCAATCTTCAAGGGTTGGTCATAAAGCCCAATAGAATAGAGGCTTGAGTTCCTATCCAAAATCTCTAGCTTAATTTTGCATTATAATTTTAGACCTTTTAAGTCAAGTAACGCACTCGAGCTACGGGATTCTTCAGTAATGGAGATCGCCTTTTTCGAGTTTGCTTGAGCTTGAGGTCCGAATTTTCTTGAATACCATAATGTTAGTTAATTCATAATGTTAACAAATTAAGTTTTTGAGACAACACTTAATAGAAAATCATAGTCCCTTTAGGATATCTTTAAAATAAAGAAGGTGCACCACGCTAAATGAAACCTATAAATTGTGTGGCCCTCTTTAATTGCTTATGTTAAAATAGGAAGAACTTGAGACGAGTCGTTTAGTGAATTTCTATGGCCGCAAAGTTAATAACCCGTTAGTCGCCTTATGCACACTTTAAATAATTTTACCTTCTTAAATTCGGGTGTGCATTTCATATGACCTAAATCTAAATCCCAAAATATTGAATAAAATATATCAAGGATCCGGGTTCATTTCATGTGACGTGATCCAAAAACATGTTTTAAACGACATTCAATTTCCTAAAAATTTATTAATTTAAAGTGCTAAAAAATCCTAAAAATGCCACTATAGGATGGCATGTATTAAAATCGGATTTTTAGTCAATTATAATAGTTTAAGTGACCATGCTACGACGACGGGATCCGGGGGTGCCTAACACCTTCCCTCAGGTTAACAGAATTCCATACTTAGAATTGTAGTTCGCAGACTCCATTTGGGTGTCGAAAAATTTCCTCGATTTGGGATTCAAAACAAATCGGTGACTTGGGACACCAAAAGTCAAGCCTATCCCAAGTGACGACTCTAAATAAATAAATAATCCAATTTTTCGAATAATATCACTTCAATTGAAAAAAACTACCATATATATTATCCCTCGAGGTAGGTGTATAAAAAGGAGGTGTGACATTTAAGAGACAATTTAGTCAAAGGAAGAGAATTAGGAGTATTTGACAGCTTGAAATCATTAGCAAGAATACCTGTATGGCGTGTAGAATTTGGTTTCTCTTGCATTCTTGGTTGCTGGTTTCCTAAGTGAGAGTTGAAACTCCTATTTGATCTTTTTGTGAACTGCACAGTCTTCCATTCCACAGGAGATTGGAGATTAGGATTAGTAGTATTAGGGTTAGGATTTATAGGGAGGGTTGTTGTAAGTGCATCCAGATTATTATCGTTAATTTTGTATGTGCAAGTTCGTGTTATGTCCCAGTCGACCACATTTGGTACCTAACAAATTAAGGCCTTCATAGATAATAATTTGTTTATGAATGCTAATAAAAATATGAGTTCTTAATGGTTGATCTAATGGTACTTCAACTCATAATCTTGCGTATCTTCCTCGGGTTGTTGAAGAGGCGCAAGTATCCACTGTTAATAATTTTCCAATTTTGTTTCCAATTGGAGAAGAAGAGGAAGATGCATATGGTAAATGGTTCATAGTTGTCTGAAATCAGACAAATTCAGAGTCAGTTCCTATTCATTTTGATGTTAAAGCCTTAATAAAAGGTTTCAGTTATAAAATTGATTTTTCTTTCGGTTACACCCTTTGTGATAATGGATTTCTTCAAATTCTTTCAGTTACACCTTTATAGATGCATCCCTTAATTACAGAATTTGAAGGGCATCTTCACCATTATAAAAACCACTATATAAGCAGACATCATATTCACATATTGTGCCGTAAAATTTAGCAAAAATGGGTTTATTACAGCATCAACACCACTACTATCTGGCACTCCTCTTGGATCAGCGCACTATATCATATTATATATATATATATATAGAAATAGCTCTTCCTTGACCCATGGCAAAAGGAATCAGGCAGATTCCGTTGAGGGTTTAAATCTTATTTTTTGGGATTTTGCATAAAATTAGGAGGAATATATATCGGTATAGAAAAGGAAAATGAAAACAAACAAAGAGTAAAAGGAACAACGAAATATAAAAAGGAAAGTTCCATTTACAAAGTCAGACCGAGATTGAAGCATTGGTAAATAATTTAATATGATTCAAATGCAGTCTGATTCTATATTTCCAAACCATTGAAAGTTTTGAGTTACTTAATTTGCTCTTTTTATATTACCACTTGATCCTATACAGTAAATAGATATTAGGTTAAATAAACGAAATAAAGGTGCAAAAAGATATCATATATTAGGGTAGGTATAAACACATTTATAGAAAGTATAAGTAAATTTTATTCAGTAAAAAATTGGAATATGACAACTATTTCTTTAATATAACAAAAAGATTGTAAAATGATTATAAATCATTTAAGAAATATTTGAATCAGTATGCTATAACCTATTTCACTTAATTATATAATCCAGTTAAAATTTTTGCAGATGGAGAGAAGTGGAAAAAACGAAGAAGAAGAAGAAGAACTAGAGTAATAGTCACCATAGGGTATTGAAAACTTTCCACGACGGCAATACTCGATACTATATTTAAAGAACGACCGATATTTTACGTAATAAGATCTGAGCATTTTCAATTAAGAGAGAATCACATCTTGATGAATTGATATATATTTTATAGCTGATTCATTTGATTAGTCAATTATATTATTCTGATTAGTTAGATACACCAATAAACAAAATGAGTATAAATTGATCATTCAATATATGTATTTTGTTGACACATAGTTACTTTCTATTATTGCCTCAGGAACCATAACTTGCTTTTGACCCTAGAAATATTTTGACACTTTTGTTTTAGGCTTTTTGTAGTTACGCTAACTTCTCTTTAGTTTTCACTAAATATATAGGTGACATTTGACTTTTAGTTTGGTTTCCAACATTTAAGCTTCACCAAATTCATATCAGTTATATTTATGAATTTTTTTAGTTTATAGTAAGTAAAAAAGTAAAGAAATTTAAATTTAAAACATTTCTAATTGTTAATTAGTTAATTATGATCCCGCATCGCACGTGAAAGAAATAAATGTTTAATTGTTTACAAAATCAAAATGTAAATAATAAGGAAAAAGGCATAAAATCTAAGAAAAAAGATAAATGTGATTCTTGGCCAAAGAAACATGCCACATCATATATATATATATATATATATATATATATATATATATATATATATATATATATATATATATATATATATATATATATATATATATGATATATATATATATATATGTATATATATATATATATATAGTCTTTCTACATTTTTTTTTTATTTTTGACTTTTTCTTCTCATTGTTAGTGTTTTCGCCACAGTTGTAAGTTCAAACATAATATTGGTGCATAACTTTCATTGTTTAGGAAGTGAAGAAGAACAGAACATATCGTTTTTTTAAATAAATACTCCCATTAAATTTTGATATTTTTGCCACAGTTATTTGTTCACACACAATATTGGCGCATAACATTTTCTAATCATTATTGGTGTTTTTATCACAGTTATATGTCCATACACGATATAAATGTATAACGTTAATTGTTTAGGAAATGAGGTAGAAAAGTACATATCATTTGTTTTATACTTTTTCTTCTCATTGTTGGTATTTCTGTCACAATTATTTGATCATACACGATGTTGGTGCATAGCTTTTATTGTTTAGGAAGTGCGAAAGAAAAGAACATATCGTATTATTTATGGGTAGTATTTTAGGTGTTCAACTTTAATTTTGATAAGTACACTACCATTATTATTACTGTTTTACTATGTTGCTTGTAGTTATAGTGTGAATCTACATGTAATAAGTAATAATTTTGCTTTTTTTTGTCTTGCAGTAAAATGCTATATATTTTAAAAATATTTAGGAATGATTCTGATAAATTTACGTCGAATATTCAATATTTTTTCATTATTGTAGAAAGAATTGATAAAGTATGATTACATGCTCAAAACAAATGATAATTGCGATATGATGTGTCATAGTACTTTTTAGTGGCATTTTCACAGTTTTAAAGACACTAGCCAATTTCTTCAAAATCTATTGCTATATAGAGTGGCGGAGGCAGGATCTCCAAGAAAAAAATTTTAAAAAAAATATTTGTAGCTAATGGGAATTGAACCTATAACTTTTTGTTAGTTCTCAACCCCTTTGATCACTAAACTATACTTTTGGATTGTGTTTAGGGGGTTCAAAACTTAATATATAAAAGTTAAAAAATAAATTTTACTCTATGTACAATATAATTTTTCGACAAAGAAAGTTCGAGTGAACCCCTTCGTCCCCCTAAATCCGCCACTAACTATATATAGAGAGAAGTCAAGAAATATACAGTTTAATATATCTCGACACTCTCTATTAGTATATAAGGTAGGCGTGTTGTAGTGCCATAAGTGATTAATCAATCTTGATTTTAGAATTTTTGTAAGATTAGTAAGAAAAAAGGTAATTAATTTGATTATTCAAGAAAGGATAACAATTTTTGCTTGAGGTTTTGAATATGAGAAAGAAGAAAAAGAAACAAAGAAAAAGAAAATAACACTTGAGAAATATTCGAGCATTTAATTGTACATTTTATTGGCAATGTGATTTTTATAAATTAAAAAGAGATGTCAGTGAAAGAGGAGGAAGATAGAGAATTATAAGTAAGATTACTGAAGCAGTGACTATTGGGTCTCTTATTTATGTATCACAGAAATCGTCAACATTGTGACGAAAAGTTAATCAAGAGGGAAGAAATCGAGTTTTGTAATTTTCTATAAGATCGTTAGAAATAGAGATGAAAATTGAATTGATTATTTTTGGGAAGGATAATAGTAGTTCCTAATTTACAGAAGAATAGAAAGACATGACTATGATAAAGAAAACAATAAAATAAGAGGATTAGAAAAGGTAAAGAAATGAACAAGAGAGTGAGGAAGGATGGGAATTGATAAATAGTATTTTGAATAAATATACATATGGAAGTGAAAGGATTACATGGTAGAAAATTATCAAGAAAAAATATGAAAAAATATAAGCAAAGGAAGGCCTGATATAGAGAAAAAATATCAATAAAGGAAAAAGGAAATTGAAAAAGTAACAAGGAGATCATGAGAATACGATCAAATGAAAAGCATTCTTTTTTGTATTTCCTTTATAAAATATATAAAATCGTGAAAATAGAAATTGTTAAAATACTTGAAATCTTAATAACAATACCGAGAAGGAAGGGTTATGTTTAAGCATCTGCAACTGTCCCTTCTAACTAAAAATGCATAAAATTTTGATACAAAGAAGTAGACCAAGAATAATTTTTGACTTAACTATTTGTTAGGTAAAAATAATTTCAATAATAACATGGCTATTTCAATAGCATTGTTTTTATTCAGTTATATTTAAAAGGAATATATCAATAACTTAACAACTCGAAGCGTGCAAATTTACTAGTTTTGGATAAAAGTGTTTAACGAGTAGGCCAGGCCAGGCTGGGTAGAGTATTTTAGTACCTATACGGGTTATGGTCCGGGTCACTTACGTGTTGGGACATATCGAGTTTGGGTTCATCCGAGTAAAAATTAAACCGTAAGAGTTATGAGTTGAGGGGCCAGATCGGGCCGGGTTTTTTTTTTTTAAATTTTTTTGTGTAGAGTATTAATATAAAGAATACATGTCTTACACCCCATGTTTTCATACATGAGGGTATTCGTAAGTCAATTAATGTAAGCTCAAAAATGAGATCAAATTTGAAAGTACATAAAGTAATTTAATCATGTTACAATGGAGGCTACAAATATTTAAGATCATGAATACCAAGTACCAAGAGGGTTTGAAGGATTAGAAGTTAAATGAATTAAAGAAAATAAGTTTCGTCGAAAGTCGACAAGTTGGGAATGTTGTAACATGTACTTTTGGGGCGAAAATAGGGTGTTCAAAATTATAAGAAGATTATGTTATGAGTTATTTTATTCTTATGATAGACGTGTATTATAATTTTAAGTCAAGCGAGTTGTGAACAAAAGTTGAAAAAGGACATCACAACTTACATTCATAAATGTGTTGAAACTTAGGTCAAATATAACTGTGATTTTCTCCCAATATACTTAGAGTAAGAGTTATAGGGTGTTACACCTTGAAGCTCTGTGAATTTATTTTTAAATTAATTAAATCGTTTATCAATACGACATTGGAGGAGAGAGATATATACAGTTTTGCGAGATTGCGCAGGCTGCTAGGGGACAAGTAGGTCTGTCACATACTTGGTTAAATGAAAGTCCAAAAAGAAGCAATTTCGGATCAGCCAAAGAACCCATTTGAGGGCTTATCTCCTGCAATATCAACCTCTTTATATATCACAAATAACCAGACTTAAATCCCTGTCAACTTCCTCCCAAAAATTACCCACAAATCCTAATTGATTTTCTCTCCCTTTCAAATTCTAATTGGGAGTAAAACCTAGAGTTTGAGGAACCAAGATAAGGCTGAGTTATCTAACAAATAAGTTAAGTTTAGTTCTCTCTTTCATCCATTTTTCCTACTGTAAATTCATGGTAGGTCGTTCTATACTTGGAAGAACTTACGAGAGGCGATTGAAAGCCGTGAGTTCGAGTTATTTAGTTGTAGCGGACTATTTTATGGATTGTTTTCTGTTGCTGTTGCGACGAGTGTTATACTACTATTTTGTGAATTTTTGGAGGAGGAAGGGTGTGGGAAAATACCATATGGATATAGTTTGTTGGGCTGGTCGTTCTTCGTAATATTTGCGGATCATTTGACACTAGTACGGTGGTCCTTTTGTGTATGAAAGGACCGGAGCGTGTTGGGCTATTCTATAGTATTTGATGGTGTAATATAAGACTGAAAAATAATGTATGTATGTTGTTATTGTTGTGTTATTGGAATTATCTTGAATTTGGAGTAAGTAAAAATTATAGGGAAGATGCTACCCGTTTATATACCAAATATGATTGTCGTTCGTTATATGATAGTTGTTCCTTTCATAACTTGATAATAATATTATAATCACAATTGTAGATTAAGGTGCAAAGATGCGAGTTCAATTTGGTGATTGAAAAGATTGTGATTAAGGTATGTTATGGCACTTACTTTTTTCTTTTGGCATGATTTAAACTGACAGGAACATAAACGATATACTAATTCATAGCGGATCTACTCATAGGAACTAAGGTTGTCCATGTTGTTCTTTCCTTATGAAATTATTCTAAGAAAGTGTGTATGATCCTTGAATCCTACTGAGGTTCATATTGAGGGTATGGATGTCCAAAATGTTCTTAAGTCACTCCAAAAGATTTAAAACGTGATTCCATGAGTCTAGCATGCATGGTATATTATCTATTTTACTCTACCGAGTTGCGCTATAGTAAACTGGGTACGGCACCTATTGTGCAACCACTGATCAGTTGGGTTATACCGAGCTCCACATGGTCGGGTAGATTCTTTCGAGCCTTATGATGGTTGGGTATGTTTTTATCGAGTCCTCTTTGAGGCCGAATACGATATGATGATGGTGATGCCCACAAAGGTGAATGTTTTTAAAAGTTTGGGTATATATATGTATTATGCATTTCATATCAGTAGGCCCCAAAGGCACTCAGATGTTACAGATTGTATCTTCTCTGTCCCTTTTTACATTACTATTTTTGTTTATGTTTTCCTGTCTTACATACTCTGTACTTTATTCGTACTGACATCTCTTTTATCACGACCCAACCAAAGGGCCACAACTTGTCATAGTACTATATATGTTCACAAAGTGAGGCTTGGAGATTGGCTAAAATCTGGGGGAAAGGAGAGAAGAGTTGCATAGGCGCATATACAAGGTCAGAATCGTACAGGCTACATGAAAGAAGGTAGAAATAGATACGAGATTTGAAGAATTTCAACCATATGTCGAGGGGAAAGAAAAGGCCTAAAGGGGGGAATGCCCTAGCCTTTGGATTTATTAACCGAACAACTCCCTAGAAGGAAAAGACAATATTAAGGTATTCGTAAGAGCTATTGCTTAAGATACGGATAAGGGTATAAGTCAACATTCGAGAACGAATATTCCAAAGGGGGAATGATGTTACACCCCATGTTTTGGTATATGAGAGTATTCGTAAGTCAATTGATGTATGCTCAAAAATGAGATCAAATTTGAAAGTACATAAAGTAAGTTAATCATGTTATAATAGAGGTTACAAATATTTAAGATCGTGAATACCAACTACCAAGAGGGTTTTAAGGCTTAGAAGCTCAATAAATTAAAGAAAATAAGTTTCATCAAAAGTTGACAAAGATCGGAATGTTGTAACATGTACATTTGGGTCGAAAATAAGGTGTTCAAATTATAAGAAGATTATGTTATGAGTTATTTTTGCCTTACGATAGACGTGTGTTATGATTTTAAATCAAGCGAGTTGTGGAGCAAAAATTAAAAAAGGTTATCACAAGTACATTCATAAATATGTTGAAACTTAGGCTAAATGTAACTGTAATTTTCTCCCAATATACTTAGAGTTATGGAGTGTTCCACCCATCAAATTGAATCTCTATGTTCTACTTTTCAATTAACTAAACCTTTTATCATTACTACATCGGAGTAGAGAGGTATATACAGTTTTGCGAGACTGCGCATGTTGCTAGGGAACAAGTAGGTGTGTCACCTACTTGGTTAAATGAGAGCCCAAAAATAGGCAATTTCGGGTCAGCAAAAGAGCCCATTTAAGGGCTTATCTCCTAAAATATAAACCTCCTTATATATCACAAATAACCAGACCAAAACCCCTTCAAATTTTCTCCCAAAAATTACCCACAAATCCTAATTGATTTTCTCTCCCTTTCAAGTTCTAATTGGGAGTAAAGCCTAGAGTTTGAGGAACCAAGATAAGGGTTGAGTTATCTAACAAATAAGGTAAGTTTACTTCTCTTTTTCATCCATTTTTCCTACTGTAAATTCATGGTAGATTGTTCTATACTTGGAAGAACTCACGAGACGGTGATCGGAAGCCGTGAGTTCGAGTTATTTAGTTGTAGCGTACTATTTTATGGATTGTTTTGTGTTGTTTTTGCGCTGAGTGTTTTACTATTGTTTTGTGGAGTTTTGGAGGTGGAAGGTTGTGGAGAAACACCATATAGATGCAGTTTGGTGGCATGGTTATTCTTCGTAACATTTCTGGATCATTTGACACTAATACGGTGGTCATTTTGTGTATGAAAAAACAAGAGTGTGTTAGGTTATTTTGTAGTATTTGATGGTGTAATATAAGGCTGGAAAATAATATATATATATATATATATATATATATATATATATATATATAGATATATATATATATATATCTATATATATATATATGTTGTTATTATTGTGTTATTGTGTTGTTGGAGTTATCTTGAATTTGGAGGAAGTAAGGATTATAGGGGAGATGCTGCCAGTTTTTATACAAAATAAGCTCGTCGTCCATTGTGCGATAGTTGTACCTTTCATAACTTGATAATAATATTATTATCATTATTGTAGATTAAGGTGCGAAGAGGCGAGTTCAAATTGGTGATTGAAAATATTGTGATAATGTACGTTAAGGCACTTATTTCTTTCTTTTGGCATAATCTAAAGTGACAGGAACATAAACGATATGCTAATTGATAGGGGATCTACTCCTAGGAACTAAGGTTTTCCATATTGTTCTTCCCTTATAAAATTATTCTAAGCAAGTGTGTATGATCCTTGAATCCTACTGAGGTTCATATAAAGGGTATGGATGTCCATAATGTTCTTAAATCACTCCAAAAGGTTTAGAATGTGATTCTATGAGTCTAGCATGCATTATATATAGCATTTATTTTACTCTACTGACCGTACTATAGTCGGTCAGGTACATCACCTATTGAGAAACCACTGATCAGTTGGATTTTACTGAGCTCCATGTAACCGGGTACGATTCTACTGAGCCTTATGATGGCCAGGTACGTTTTTGTCGAGTCGTCTTTGAGGCCGGGTACGATATGATGATGATGATTCCCACAGAGCTGAATGTTTTTTAAAGTTTATGTGTGTGTGTGTATATATATATATATATATATGTATTATGCATTTCATATCAGTAGCCCCCAGAGGTACTCGGATGTTACAGGTTGTATCTTCTCTGTCCCTTTTTACATTACTGTTTTTATTTATGCTTTCTTGCCTTACATACTCGGTAGTTTATTCGTACTAACATCCCTTTTCCCTGGGGATGCTGTGTTTTTTTCCTGCAGGTCCTGATAGACAGGTTGACATTCCTCCTAGTAGGCTATCAGCTTAGCGAAAGGTGTTGGTGCACTCCACATGATCTGGAGTTACCTATTTAGTTAGTATGATTTGGACATGTATTTATTAGTATAGCGAGGCCCTATCCCAGCCTTTATGATATGTATGTACTTTTAGAGACTTACAGATTTCATGTATATTGATACTTGTATAGCCTTGCCGGCCAATGTTTTGAGTTTACAAATGATCATGTCGGCCTTATAGGCCCGTATGTCACATGTATAAGTTTGTATATCAAGTTGAGCCATCATATGTTGAGTATTCCCTTATGTTTTATTCTTGTTATCTCATGACAACTTTTCTGGCTCAATTACTCATGATAGTATGACAAGAAAGATATATTACGTTGATACTTGATTGAGTAAGGAACTAGGTGCCTGTCGCAGCCCTTCGATTTGGGTCGTGACAACAAAAAATATGGGAAAAATTGCACTTATAAATTGCAAGTGCTATATTATTTGAAAATTCAAACTTACAAATTGAAAGGTTTACATTTAACAAGTAGTAAATTAACCAAAAAAAGAGTAAGTTTAAAGGTTTTGCATTGCCTTAGTAAGTTCTTCATTATAAATATGAGCTGAGTGGCATTCTTCTAGATTGTTAAATTGGGATGGATTACCATGTGTTAATATATCTCCAATATCCTTGTCTTTTGGGCTATCAACATCTTCTCATCCTTGATTTCTTCGTTCTGATCTAATCCAATCTTTGAAACATACTAAAACTTCAAGCATTTCTTCCTAATGAGTGACGAGTGTCTCCAAGCTGTTGTCTTGGTTGGCTAAATGCACTCTCTGATGCATCAGTTGAAATTGGCACATTCAGCACATCTCCAGCCATAGCAAAAAAATAGAAAATTGCTTTCCATTCTCATGCTACCATCCCAACGGTGAAAATTCCTTTACGCAAGGCTCTTTTTGCTTCTGCAGGTAGAATATAAGTTCATTAGTATTCCTGCTACTGGTTTGAGTGTTAGAAAATGTAGAAAAAATGTTACAACTATCAAGGCCTTCTTCATCATTCACAGTAGCAGAAGTGGCACAGTACATAGTGGGATTAACATTGCCTACACTAAGAGCAATTTGCATAATAATTATATAATTGTTGTAAATATTCAATTAGCTTGTTCATACAATTATATAAATCTGGAGTTTTAGTTGGTCCAATCTCCATATATGTATATAAAGCATTCATTAATTGGCAATCAGACATCTTAATAGAAGAATTTAAAGCATCACAAATTAGGTAAATCGGATGAACTCCAAAGAAATATTTTTTAAATTTTGCTTGCATATTTTCAACAAGATCCATATATTGTTCTTTCTTCTTAAATTGAAAGAGTAAAAAAGAAATTTGAGCTATATGTATTAAAGCCTTAGTAAAAGTAGAGTAATATGCTCCATAAAATTCAATAGTAGCTGTATAAAATTTATGTAAAAATTTAATAAAATCATTAATGACTTCCCAAGTAGTAGTTGTTAACATACGGTTTGGATCAGTATAATGCGCATTAACAATTTCAGTTATTCGGAATCTATATTTTTAGCAATATTTTAAAAATATATGCATAGTTTCATCTAGTAACAATTTCGTCTAGCATGAATCTGGGTTTAAGTTTATACTGGACACACTTATTCTTAAATTCCTTTATTCTATATTGTCTATTATTTCCTTCAATAATACCAATTGCTCTTCTAACAAGAGTAATCTCAGTTGAAAATAAATCAAGTTCACTTTTAACAATTAAATTATAAGCATGACTTACACACCTAACATGAAAATTTTCATCAAGAGGTGGTTTCAAATGTAGTTTTAATATTGAAATTGTGGTACTATTGTTAGAAGCATTATCAAAAGACATACACAATATTTTTTGCTTGAGATTATAAAATTCAACAACTTCACAAATAATACTACTGATAAACACAGTAGTATGACTCTGATCTTCATCATATTTAAAAGCGATAATACGTTTTTGCATACAGGTAGTATCATTTATCCAATAATATGTAATTGTCAAATAATCATTTCTATTAACAGCATAGCCAATATCATAAGTTAGAGAAACTCCGCAAGGAAGGTGGCTAAACAAATAACTAATGTATGTTTGATATTGTCCATGAAGTTTAAAGATATCAGATCTACAAGTACTTCTAGTGATACCTTTAAATAAATAGTAAATCCTTTGAATATACATAATAAAATATGATGAAGAAGCAAAAAAAAGAGGTAGACAACCCAAAGTAATCATTTTTGCTAACTCCTCACGATCCTTCATTTTATCATATTTCACAATACCTCTAGTAGTAGGGTTTAGAGTTGATTGATTTCCATATCCATCAGATCCTTATTCTATAGGCTGCTCAATTCTCATATGTCTACAAAGTTTCTCAGTCCCTCCTAATTGTCCTCCAGTCTTATTTTTAAAAGTATCATTACAAAGTTTGCATTTAACTCTATTAGTACCTTCTATTTCGCCAACAAATTTCCAAACCTTACTTCTTTTTCTACGATTACTGGTCGGGGCGACGAGTGGTCTACTACTAGCACCACGACCACCACCCCTGCTAATAGCTCAAATACTACTAGGTGTAAGTGGCATCTCATCTTCCATTTCTAATTCAAAGTGTTATCTCATCTTCCATTTCTAATTCATTATCATCTATGCCAAAATCTTCATACAATTGTTCATAATCTATATTATTGTCACGTAATGTTTCAGGAATATTTGGAGAGGTATTTAAATTACTACCAAATTTTGATGCTTAAATACTACCTCTTTTTTTATTTTTTCGACTAGTAACCTTGTTACAAACTCTTTTTGCGGCATTAAATATATAGTAAAATTTTAACTACTAGCAATAAATAAATATGCAAATAAAATAGTAAACACTATGATAAATTAAATTCCAAAAAGAGCCAAATAGTTGATTGCACTTTAATAGGTGAAGAATGAAGATTGAAGATGAAAGAATATGAGAATTAGATTGAGAATTGAGAGATGCGTGAAGAAATGAGGAAGAGGTGGGAGGAGAGTGTATTTATAGTTTTTCAAATGGGAGTTAATTTTTTTTTAAAAAATCCAAAATTGGACTACTTGTGCAATTCAACCGTTGGGCAATGGCCATATTCTGAAATAGACGGTTGCCAACAATCAGATCTGGGCCCAGTTTTTTTTTAAAAAAAAATTATTGTTAAACCAGTTTGGGCCGGTCCAACTGGGCCGGTTAACCAGTGGAAGAACACTGTTCATTGACCGGATTTGACCGGCCCGGATAACCATTATTTCGAAAGTAAACGATGCAACCGGCCCTACATCTTTAATCCAGCCCAACCCAGTTCCCTTCTGTCATTACGGACCGATTCCAATTTTAATCGGTCTAGATCGGTCCAGAACCGGACTGACCAGGCCCATTTAACACCCTTAGTTTTGGGTATGAAGTAGACAGTAATGTACAACATTGTTTTAAACTTTCACAAGAGTTGCAAATAATTTCGACAATAATTGAGCTACCTTACGCGGTAAAAGGAAAGAAACATCCAAGAGAAAAAGATAGCGTGACGTTTGAGTAACACGTGAACAAGATGCGAAAGTAGCAAAAAACTAATTGCTGGAAAAATTCACCAAAAGAAATCGCCGTTGCCTGGATCGAACCAGGGTAATCCGGGGAGCAGGCGAGAATACTCACCACTATACAACTACAATTGTAAACGCTCATACAAAATTAATTAATATAATGCAGAATTCGTTAACAAAAAAGGAGAAATAAGCTTGATAATATTTTCAACTTTACTAAAAGGTTTTAACAATTGAAGAAAGCTAGTTAAAGATGAAATCATTAACTTGCTTCGTAAAGTTTACTAGCTTGGTGAATATGTGTTAGAGTCGGTGCTACACAGATAAACTATTAATCAGCAATAAATTGCAAATGGTGGAATTTTTCTTCAGAGATTTATTAGTTAAGATTTTGTCTAATTTTTTCAAAATTTAGTTATGTAAAGAAATTAGAACATTCGTCTCCGCATTTGGCTGTTACGATCCAAAAGACCTACTCGTCAATGGCCCTTATTTCATCGTAAAAATAATACGGTATAGTCAGTTTTCAGATTAATCATTTAAAAATAGCTAGTATTTATCAAGTTAATAAAAAATAGTCACTATTTTATGTAACAAAGATCGGTCTAGTATAATATACTGGAATTCGGTGCACTTGTGTATGAACTTCCAACATATTATGCTGGACAGGTATACTTTGTTGGCTCCGGTATAATATAATGGAGACTGGAGCACCGGTACTTCAAACTCTAGTATATTATGCTGGACCGGTATATATTATATTGGAACTCCAGTATATTATGCTAGAGTATTTTTCCGAATTTTGAACTGTGCTTTCGTTCAGATTTACCTTATATAAAAAGTGGCTAAATTTCGATTACTTTTGAAATTGGAATATTGTTGAACGACCACTTGTAAATCTGGATAGTTTTGAATTTTTTTCCTATTTTATCTAAGGGTGAAAAGTGGGCCGGTTAGGCCCGGACCGCCTAGGCCCACGAGCCCATATAGGTAGTGGGCCTAAATGGGCCTACCCGTTTAAGTCCGTGACTAGGGGCTTGAGGCCCAAGTGGGCCAGTTCATTGAAGAAGCCCGTTATGACCGGGACCGGGTCCTAAATGGGCCGGTTTAACCGGTCCTAAACGGGCCTAATGGCTACTTTAAAAAAGTTTAGTCGTTGGCCTGCAAAAATAGTCGTTTGGGCTTTCAAAAATAGCCATTTAACCCCTACCCCTCTCCTCCCCCAACTTTATTTTAACCCTAAACTTTTAATAATTATATTTTATCCCTACTTTCAACTATAAATACCCCCTTATTATTTCACTTTTCTTACAAAATCATCAATCTCTCTCATTTCTCAAACTCAAATTGAAGTATTCAAGTCTTGAAGTCTTCACTCATCTCTCATTTCTCAAACTCAAATTTAACTCAAGTTAAATCATTTCCGGTGATTCTAGATTGTACCCATTTTTTGAAATACTTTAATGTGGTAGAAGAAAATGAAGAAGTTTACATAATAAAGTGTAAGAACTGTGATCGAGTCTACACTCGTCGTCCAAAGGAGCGCACAAGCTGTTTAAGGAGGCATACAAAGAGTTGTCTTGTGCGTTCTCCAGACATTCATATTTAAGATTTTAAGTTGATTTAACACAATTTGTATTATTTTTAAAATTATTAGAAGTATTATGATTAATGTTTATTTTGTTAGATTAATTTGAATTATTATATTGAAGGCGTTGAACTTTAATTTGAACTATTAAATATAAACTTTAATTTGCAACTTTGATTATATTTATAGACGCGCGCACGCACATATACACACACGCATTTATATATATATATATATATATATATATATACATATATATATATAAATATATATATATATATATATATATATCTATATATATATATATATATATATATATATATATATATATATATATATGTATATATATATATATGCGTGTGTGTGTATATGTATGTGTGTGTGTATATATATACACACACATATAAGCCATGTATATTGTCAAGACTCAAAATTTAGTAAAGGTCGTTAAGCGTCGGACACTGCTGTCACGCTGGCCATCTAAAATACATAATTAAATTCTTCTCTTAATAATATTTAAAATAGATATTTTTCTCCAATTCGGATAGTAAAAGATAATCTTTACGAAAATAAATAAAAGAATCTTTAAAAATAAATACAGAATACCCCATAATCATCCCAGAATCAGGTGTCACAAGTGCATGAGCAATTTCTAATTTCTAAGAAAATAATGTAATACAACAACCGTCTAAGAATACAATATTTGACATAAAATAAATACAGTAATCTAAAAGAGACTCCACTGGCCGCAGATCGTCTTGGGAATGCAGCTCAACTAAGTCATGTATCAAGCATGCTGCCACACTCACTAGGCCGCTAGAGATGCATGTGGTTGTGCAATAAAAATACACAAAAAGTGTAATATGAGTACGAAAATAACATGTACACACTGAGTATCCCGTCTAATATCGAATACGTAGAGACGAGAGGTCGACTTTGACACTTGCTAGTAGTCTAATAGTAATATTTTTAATGCGATGGATCATGGATTTATTAAGAACAATAGTGAATTCAAATAAGTCATGAAACAACTAAGAATTTTTTTTTAAATTAAAAGTCTCCGAATTCATAATCCATTATTTAACAATTACCTCAAGTCGGGGAGAGCAATGTCAATAGCAATAACTCTCAAGGCAAGCAATACAAGCATGTGCAAATCATGTCGAGGTAGTACGGCCCGAACCAACATAAATGTAAATCCGCACTGCCAAGAGTCAAACGGCACGAAGCATAGATGCATCTATTATCCCGTTCACGAATCATACATGCGACACTGTCAAATTTAAACAAATAATCACCCTGCTCGCGAATCATACATGCGACGAAGGTCCACATAGGAATACATGTTCAAACAGCCAACTAAGTATTTATCGGGGAGCATTTATGCAATTAAAAGTCAATTCTCTTTTAACGATTTAAGCAAATGAAGTTAGATCCTTTTAGAAATTTATTTATCAATTCGATAGGGTTTAAGCAATTCAATTGTCAATAAGATTACATATATTCCATGTATAGCATGCTTTTGGGTCCTAGACTACCCGGACTTACACATATTAGTAGCTACACACAGACCCTCGTCACCTCGTGCGTACATAGCCCCTACAAATAGAAGCATATAACCAATTATTTTACCTATAGGGACAATTCCCTCTTATAAGGTTATAAAGGAGAGTCACCTTAATAATTCGATGCTAAATGCTCCAAAGCTAGTCAATAATTATGCTTTCACGACCCAATTCCTTAATAGATTGTGATAGCGTCCAACATCCTTGTCAGGCAAGCCAACGCGGAAATTTAATTAAGTTCTCATTTTACTTTCACCAAAAATAGGTGCATCAATTCCTTAAGTTATAGATAAAAGCTAGGAATGATCAATAACATGCCAAAAATAATTATACAACCCCAAAATAATAGTCTACTAATGTGTGTGCCAAGACCCGGTGTCAGAAGTGTGTGGACCACTAGTAGAATATACAAAAGAATAATACTATGCTACTGTGTGAAATAAAGTAGACAACTAAAAGTAAAGAAAAGACTCCATCATCCTGCTGAACGGTATAGGAATGGAGCAACTCACCGTGGAATTCCGGTCGGTCAAGGGTACGCACCAGCCTGGTAACCAGATATACCTGCCTCGGGTCTTGTACAAATAAGTACAAAAGCGTAGTATGATACATAAATAATATATACCCAGTAAGTATCCTATCTAATCTCGAAGAAGTAGAGACGGGAGGTCAACATGACACTTACTAGGGTGAAATAACATGATAAGTGATACACTGAGCATGGATAGCACAGTAATTAACAGTCTAAAGCATGAAGCTACACGTCCTTTACTAGGTGTTATCACAGTTAGCCATTTTCATTTTGGGGCATATAATGAAGTTCTATCCATAGAAAATACCAATCAACAAGCAGGCGCAAGTAGTGCCGAGCTCATACGGCCTGATCCAATATAAAACTAAAGTGTGCAATACCGGAGGGTTGAACTGCGCGAACCATAAATACATCTATTACCCCGCTCGTGAATCATGTATATACGACACGGTCAAATATATTTAAACACAACAACAGGTAGACAGAATAATCACCAGGAGAGAATGTCTCACAAATTATCAACTTCTCTTTAAGAGAGGCAAGAAAGTAGTGGTCCAATTATTAGGCATGTTTACTGTATTCAACATGATTTAGGCAAATCTCAGGTTAATCATAGAGTCATAAGAACATCACATAAAACATGCTTTAGGGTCCTAAACTACCCGGAGTTAAGCATAATAGTAGATATGCACTGACTCCCATCACCAAGTACGTATGTAGCTCCGCATTTAGTCGCAAATTATCCAATTATTACACCTGGGGGGACAATTCCCTCTTACAAGGTTAGATAGAAGACTCGCCTCGCTCCAAAGTGCACTTCCAATACTAAGAAATAGCGCAAACCTCAATTCGGAGCCGAACGATCCAAAACTAGTTAAATGAGGTAGGAATTAATCAATATAAGTTCACAAGATTGTATTATAGCCATTTAAGCAATTTCTCAACACGTACCACAAGTTTCCTAAAATCCGGCCCCGGGACCACGTGCCCGGGTTCCAAAATATTTCAAAGGAAGTTGTTCTCTATAACCTAAGGATCAATAATATATGATTTCTAATTCATTTTATTGCAAATTTCGTGGTTAAATCTATCTTTTGTAAAACCCAAGGTTTTGCTCTAACCCATAATTTTACCTTAATTCCAGAGTTTAATCTACCTAAAATACACGTATTAAACTAGGAATAAGTGGGATAAGCTTACCTCAAAATGCTAGGTAGAAGTCTTTTCTCAAAATATCGCAAAATCGCCAATGGAGGAGTGAAAAGTGACAAAAATGACTTAGAACCCGTATTAAATGAAGCTCACTGCTTCAGCAATTTCCGTTTTTGCGGTCCCGCTTCTGCGTGTAGAGACCGCATCTATGGGATTTGCTGAAAGGACTGGGATCGCTTCTGCGATCGTGAAGCTGCATCTGCGTAACCACTTCTGCGGCTAGAGGGTCGCTTCTGCGTTTTGACCTAGCCAGCTTTGGGCTACATCTGCGAGACTATCATCGCTTTTGTGGTCTCGCAGCTGCGGTCGACCAACCACAGGAGCGGGTATGACAGAAGCAGATGCTTCAACACTTCTTAACATTTCCATCCTCTCTCGAGCCTTGTCCGTTTGATGGGCGGGGCTCATGGACCCACCCAAACATACAAATAAGTCTGAAATCACGAGACGGACCTGCTCGGACCTTCGTAACGCTTGAAATAACGCTAAATCTAAGAATCACCCCCTAAAACCAAATAAATAAAACTTATGAACTTCAAGTTCTTAATTTTCCTCTAGCAAGCTGAAACGCGCTTAAACTACTCGGATTGACACCAAATTTTGCGGTCAAGTCTTAAATGTTATATTGGACCTGTACCGAGCTCCAAAACCAACACACGAGCTCGATACATATGTGATCAATCATTAATTAGTTTCTTTAAATCATTAAAATTTCACTTTAACAATTTATAATAAAAATTTATTACTTGGGCTAGGGCCTCGAAATTCAATTTTGGGTATACGTCCAGGTCCTATAATTTCCTACGGACCCTCCGGGACCGTCAAAACATGAATTCGGGTTCATTTGCTCAATATGTTGACCAAAGTCAAACTTAGCTTTTAAGAAAATCCTTAGAAATCAAATGAGCATATTTCGACCTGAACTCTTCCAAATCCCGAGCCAACTATCCCCGCAGGTCATAAATTAGATAAAACAAGCGCGGGAAGTTTTTATTTAGGGGAATGGGGTTCTAGAAAGCAAAACAACCAGTTGGCTCCTTACATTCTCCACCTCATAAACAACGTTCGTCCCTGAACGGAGATAGAAAAGTATCTGAGCTGCTGAATAAATGTGGACATCTGCTCTGCATGTCCTCCTTGGACTCCCTGGTCGCCTACTCGACTGGTTAGCCCCTCCATTGGACCTTCACGGTTGAAATCCTCTTGGATCTCAACTGGCAATCCTGTCTATCAACAATGGAAACTAGCTCCTACTCATAACCCAAACTCTCATCCAGCTAAATAGTACTGAAGTCCAACACGTGGTACAAGTCGACATGATACCTCCGGAGCATGGATATGTAAAAAATCGGATAAACCCTCGATAAGCTAGGGGATAAAACAAGCTTTTAAGCAATCTCTACAACTCGTCTCAACACCATAAAGGGGGCAATAAACCTAGGGCTCAACTTTCCCTTCTTCACAAACCTCGTAATACCTTTTATTTGCGAGACTTTCCAGATAACCTTCTCACCAACCATGAATGATACATCGCGCGCCTTATGATATGCGTAACTCTTCTGTCTGGACTGAGCTGTGTGAAGCCTCTCCTGAATCAGCTTTACCTTGTCCAAGGCATCTTACATCAAATTTGTACCACATAACTTAGCCTCACCCATCTCAAACTACCTAATAGGAGAACGACACCGCCAACCGTATAAAGACTCAAATGGGTCCATCTCAATATTGGACTGATTTTTGTTGTTGTAAGAAAACTTTGCCAAGGGAAAGAATTCCTCCCACTTTCCTCCAAAGTAAATCACACATGCTTTGAGCATGTCTTCCATGATCTGAACTGTCCGCTTTAACTGCCCGTCGGTATGTGGATAAAATGTAGTGCTAATCTCCATGCAGGTCACCAACTCACCCTGAACCGCTCTCCAAAAGTGGGTAGTTAACTGAGGGTCTCTATCTGATATAATGGAAACAGACATACCATGCATCCGGACTATCTCCCGAATATAAATCTGAGCATACCTCTATGTTGTATAAGTAGTCGCCACTGGAATAAAGTGGGCTGACTTGGTCAACCTATCAAAAATTACCCAGACTAAATCAAACATCCGCAAAGTCCGTGGCAACCCATCTACGAAATCCATGGTAATGTACTCCTACTTCCACTATGGTATAGGCATTTACTAAAGTAGGCCACCGGGTGTCTAGTGTTCATACTTGACATGCTGGCAATTCAAACACCAAGCGACATACTTCACTATGTCTTTATTCATCCTCAGCCACCAATAATGCTTCCTCAAGTCACGATACATCTTCATAGCTCCATGATGAATGGAATACCACGAGCTGTGTGCTTCTTCTAGAATCCTCTTCCTCAAACCATCAACATTAGGAAAACATAGACGGCCCTGGAGCTGCAAAACACCATCATCGCTAATAGAAACCTCCTGGGCACCTCTCTAAAACACCATCTCTCTGATAACCTCCAGATGTGGATATCGAACTATCGGGCCTTTATCTACCCCAATAATGAAGATTGAGCAACCGTACAAGCAAGAACTCGACTGGGCTCTGAAATTTCCAACCTCACAAGTCTGTTAGCCAAGGAATGAAAGACCAAAGCTAGTGGCCCCTTCTCTACTGGAATGAATGCCAAGCTACCCATACTCTCTACCTTTCTACTTAATGCATCCGGGACCATATTTTCCCAGCCCAGATGATAAAGAATGATGATGTCATAATCCTTCAGTAACTCAGGCCACCTGCGTTGCCTCAAATTAAGATCCCTCTGCTTGAACAGATGTTGTAAGTTGTGATGATCAGCATAAAACTAACATAACACCCCGTAGAGATAGTGCCTCCATATCTTAAGAGCATGAACAATCGCAGCCAACTCAAGATCGTGCAAGGGATAATTCTTCTTATGAACCTTCAGCTGACGGAAAGCATATGCAATAACTCGCCCCTCCTGCATCAATACACATCCCAAGATAACGTGTGAAGCATTGCAATATACTATATACATCCCTAAGCTGGAAAGAATACAAGAATCAGTGTCGTAGTCAGGTTGTTTTGAGCTTCTGAAAGCTCGCCTCACAATCATCGAACCAATGTAAAGGAGCACTCTTCTGGGTCAATCTAGTTAGAGGTGAAGTAATAGATGAAAAACCCTACACGAATTGTATGTAATAGCCTGATAATCCTAGGAAGCTCCTGATCTCGGTCACCGAGGTAGGACATGGCCAACTTTGAAAGGCCTCAATCTTCTTGGGGTCTATTTTAATACTGTCTCCTAACACAATATGCCCTAAGAATGCCACTGACTCTATAAAGAACTCACACTTGGAGAACTTAGCATATAGTTTCTGCTCTTGCAAGGTCTAAAACATTACCCTCAAAAGCTACTCGTGCTCACCTAGGCTACAAGAGTATATCAAGATGTCATCAATGAAGACGATGACAAAGGAATCAATATAAGGCTTGAACACTCTTTTCATCAAGTCCATAAATGTTGTCGGGGCATTAGTCAAGCCAAAGGACATCACCAAAAACTCATAATGGCCATGTCTAGTCCAGAATGCAGTCTTCGGAACATCCGAGTCCCGAATCTTCAGCTGATGATACCCTGACCTCAAGCCGATCTTATAGAAAACCCTAGCACCCTACAACTGGTCAAACAAATCATCGATGCAAGGCAATGGATATTTGTTCTTGATGGTAGCCTCATTCAACTGGTGGTAGTGAATGCACATCTACAAAGTCCCATCCTTCTTCTTCACAAATAACACTGGTGGACCCCAAGGTGAAACACTGAGCCTAACAAACCTTTTTGCTAACAATTCCTCTACTCCTTCAACTCTTTCAATTCCTTCGAAGCCATACGATACGGTGGGATAGATATAGGCTGGGTGCATGGAGCCAAATCAATACAAAAATCAATATCACGATTCGGAGGCATGCCAGGAAGATTAGAAGTTGTCACAACCCAAATTGAAGGGCGGCGATGGGCACCCAGTGCCTTACTCAATCGAGTACCAATCGTAACATATCTTCCTTTTCATACTATAATGAGTAAATGAGCCAAAAAACCCATCATGATATAACAAGAATAAAACATAAGGAAATACTCACCATATGATGACCCAAAATTATATACAAACTTATATATATGACATACGGGCCTATAAGACCGACATGACCAGTTGTAAACTCAAACAATAGGCCGACAAGGGCATACACGTATCCATACACCTGAAATTTATCTACAAGCCTCTAAGATTACATAAAATCATAAAGGTCGGGACAAGGCCCCGCCATACCAACCAATACATATCCAAAGCATACTGACCAAATAGGTAACTCTGGAGCAAGTGGAGTGTGCCAAAACCTTCGCTGAGCTGATAGACTAATAGGAGTACTGTCAACCTATCAATCGAGACCTGTAGGCATGAAACGCAACGTCCCCAGGTAAAAAGGGCATCAGTTCGAATAAAGTACCGAGTATGTAAGGCAGGAAAGCATAAACAAGAATAGTAATGTAAAGAGTGATAGCGAAGGTACAACCTATAACATCTGAGTGCCTCTAGGGGATGCTGACATGAAATACATAATACACATATATACATAAACTTTTAAAAACATACGCCTCTGTGAGCATCATCATAATCATATCAAACACGGCCTCAAAGAGGACTCAGTAAAAACGTACCCGGCCATCATAAGGCTCGGTAGAAATCATACCCGGTCACATGGAGCTCGGTAAGCCCAACTGATAAGTGGTTGCACAATAAGTGCTATACTCGGCCGACTATAGCGCGGCTTGGTAGAGTAAAATAGATACATATATATAATGCATGGTCGACTCATGGAATCACGGTCTAACCTTTCAGAGTGATATAAGGTCATTGCACCTTTCATTAACATTATGGACACCCCTACCATTAATATGAACCTTAGTATGATTTAAGGATCATACATACTTGGTTAGAATAACTTTTTAATGAAAGAACAACATGGACAACCTTAGTTGCTAGGAGTAGATTCATTATGAAATAACATATCGTTTGACGTTCATTTCACATTAGATCATGCCAAAAGAAAGAAGGAAGTGCCTTAACATACCTTTGAAGTCTTCTATCCAATCATCAAGAAAGCTCAATATGATCTTCTTACATCTACAATGAGTAAACCGACTTCGTCGTTATCATATAAGCGTTGTAACTCTCATACTTGGAAACCAATATTCTATAAGAAAATGGAAAACACCTCCCCTATTTGTTCTACATCCCATATGTTGTCAAAAGTCACCAAACAACCCAAATAACAAATAGTATAATTGACAATAAGCTTTCCAATTTGTTCAACAATCATTTTTAGCGGCAAGATCGATTTATGATTACAAAATATGGTATGAATCCAATTACTTTTCCATGAATCTCCCTACAATATATATAACATCATACTTATTTTTACCACATAATTTTCAACCCAAAATATCAAACGTGTAATCTTCAAATGTAGTCCACACACCTAGCACCTTAACTTTTATCATCAACATCTTATTTTTCATGTTATCTTCTTCAATCCACTGAATTAGCATATAGATAAGACTAAAGACAGCAGACACTACATAATAAAACTATTTATAATAATTTCCAGCCACAACAAACCATATATAGCCTCAATACAGCCCACAAAAATGATAACGATTCCTTATGCTATGTCAATTACTATCTTGTAGATTTTCACTCAAACAACTCAATAAATATATGATTGACCTTAAACACAACCATGAACATGGTTTACTTACCTTAGGCAGTAGATACAACTTGAACTCCCTAGCTGGTGTAGTTCACAACCACCCTCAATCACACCACCATACTCTAGGAACTGCATTCTCTTCTTGAATCAACTTTTGTGTTTATGTTGGTGTGTAAACACTTGTATTACGCCTTGAAACTCTAATATACATGAAGGAGGTACTGATTCTTAGATTAATCATAAAGAACAACACGAAATCTAAGTTTACTTACCTTTGAAGAACCCTCCAAAATAGCCAAAAGATGAAGAACTACGATCAAACAAGCACCATGGGATTTCTAGCGATATATTCATGTCTTTATCTTAGGTTTTTACCATAGAATCAAGTAGGAACCCTTGGAGAGAATTTAGGAATGTCTAGGAAGTGTAGATGTGAAAAACTGAGTCAAAGCGACATATAAATAATTAAATACAAGCTGAGTTTAAACCGACTTTATGGGTCCCATGGGAGCTGCTTGTGCAGTCTTGCAAAAATATGAATATCTCTCTAGTACAATATCATATCGACAAACGCTTTAATGCTTTAGAAACTAGACTCGTATATCTTCAATTTGATATATAGATAATACTTTGATTCCAAGTATATTTGGAGAAAAGTGCAGGTACATTTGACCTAAATTTCAGCACATTTATGAATGTATCTTGTGATGACCTTTGACAACTTTTGTTCCACAACGTGCTTTCCGTCAAAACATAGCAAATGACTATCATACAACTAAAATAACTCTTATCATAACCTCCTTATCATGTTAATAACCCTAGTGTCACCTCAAAGTTCATGTTATAACATTCCTAACTTGTCGACTTTTGATGAAACTTATTTTCTTCAATTCAGTGAACTTCTAAGCCTTCGAACCATCTTGTCACTTGGTATTAATGATTTTAAATATTTGTAACCTCCACATTAACATTATGAACTAAATTTGTAAACTTTTCAAAGATGATTCCCTTTCTGAGCTTAAATTAATTGACTTATGATGTACTTTTACGTACGAACAAATAGGGTGTAACAGGAAGGAAACACATTGGAAAACTCCCAAACTACTGAAACTAAATCAATCATCGGAGTCTCTGCGATGGTGTCTCGAACATAAGCCAAATATGCCAAACACCCTTTCTCGACCATTTACCGAGCCTTCAGGAAAGAGATAACCTGGCTAGATGTATCAACTATGAAGCCCTTCCACTCCAACCTTGGCAACCCTAGAATCGCTAAAGTAACGATCTTGGCATGGTAATCTAGGATAGTGTGATACCGAGATAACCAATCCATGCCCGGGATAACCTCAAAATCGATCATGTCAAGCAACATGAGATCTGCTCTAGAATAGTAACCATAGAATGCGACCACACAGGACCGGTAGATAAAATCCATGACCATAGAATCGCCCACTATAGTGGACACATGAACAGGAGTGCCAAAGGGCTCAGGAGTAATAACCAGAAAACGAGCAATCAGAGATAACACATATGAATAGGTAGACCCTGGATTGAACAATACCGAAGCATCTTAGCCGTAAACAGAAATAGTTATTGTGATGACGATATCTGAGTCCTATGCATCTGGCCTAGCTGGAAGGGCATAGAATCTGGCTGGAGCGACGGCTGACTGGAAACGGCCTGACTGAGTAGTAGCTGGCTGACCTCTCCCTGACAGACCTGCACCTCTAGGACGGCCCTTACCAGTCTGCCCTCCACCTCTAGGTGGCAGGTTAGCTGGTTCTGAAAGCATAGGTTGTTGACCCTACTGTACTACTTTGCCACAAAGCCGAGGATAGGTCCTCTTCATGTGGCCCGGGTCTCCACACTCGTAACAAACTCTGGGCATCATATCCTGTTGTTCGAAAGCCTGGCCTTGATGGCCTGAATACCCACCGGAGGAACCAGAAATGGCTGGAGGACGGTATGACCTCTCTGGCATAGCACTGAAATAAGAACCAAAGAACCTTGGGGACTTGAATGCCCACTGGAGGAACCCTGAATAGTTGGCGGGCGATAGGAACTCTCTGGTATGGCACTGAAATAGGGGCGTGCTGGAGCACCCTGAGCAGGTGGTGGTTCTAGATGTGGGGTCCTGCTGGGAAAATCCCTTCTAAACTGGCCTCTACCCCTAGTCGGGGCGCCTCTGAATTCTTTGGAGAATCTACCTCTCATACGGTAGCCCTGAATCCTCAAATACGTCTCCACCACTAGTTGATAAGAAGTCTCTATATCTACCTCTCGGGCCATGTTGGCCCCAATTCTTGAATGCAACCTAGCAATAAACCTCCACACTCTCTTTGCTTCAGTAGGAAGTATCATAAATGTATGGCAGGCACCTCAGAAAACCTCGCCTGATAATCAGTCACGGACATCTGGCCCTACTCAAGCTGCTCAAACTGATACTGCAGTTCTTCCCTCTCAAAGAGTGAAATATGCATGTTTAGAAATAATTGCATGAACTGACTCCAAGTGATAGGAGGAGAACCTGCTGGTCTGCCCAGAACATAAAACTGCCACCACCTGTGGGCCCTGCCCTCTAACTGAAAAGTAGTAAAGTCAACCCTATGCGACTCCAATATGTTCATGTTGTGCAGTCTATCCCTGCACCTATTAATAATGTCCTGAGCATCCTCATATTGCTCACCCTGAAGACAAGAGGGTGAAGTCTAGTCCATCTAACCAATAGCTTCTGCGGGTCACCATCCATAGCTGGTTTAGGCTCAGGTATCACTGTAGTAACTGGCTGAGCACACTCCACAGATAGTGCACATGAGGTGTGATGCACTACAGCCGCATGACCATGAGCTTGAGCAGTAGGGGTCTATGCTCCCCCTCATACCTGTGATATAGTTTGATTGACTGGAAATAAACCAGCCTGAGTTATGGTATCCATGAATCATAGCATATGACCCATGACCTCGTGGAATCCTGGTGTTGTCATAATGTCCGTCGGGGTAGGCGCAGATGCGGGCATCTCGTCCTGCTCCTCTATGATAGTATGTCCCGTAGGATCTGCTGGTGGTATTACTGGGATAGCTCTGGAACGCCCTCGTCCCCTACCTGAGGCGAATGCGCAGCCCTGGCCTCTGCCTCGGCCTCTTGCAACGAGGGGAGCAGCTTCTTCCCAGACTGGACAATCAGACGTGTGTGTCCTCACCATCTGTGAGAGAAAAGAAGAGGGAATTTAGTACACCAACCATTGCACGATAAAAATAAATAAAAAGTGGTATTCCTATCACCTTATAGCCTCTCGAAGATAAATATAAATGTCTTTGTACCGATTTGCAAGACTCCATTAGGTTTTCCCATAATTTGTGAGACCTACGTAAACCTAGTGATCTAATACCATGTTGTCACGGCCCATTTCCATAATAGATCGTGATGGCGCCCAACATCCTTATCAGGCAAGCCAACGCAGAAATCTAATTAAGTTCTCATTTTACTTTCACCAAAAATAAGTGCACCAAATCCTTAAATAAAAGCTAAAACCAGTAATAATCAATAACGTGCCATAAATAATTATAAAAACCCAAATAATAGTCTACTAATATGTGTACCACGACCTGGTGTCATAATGCATACGCAGCTAGTAGAATATTCAAGAGAATAATACTACTCTACTGTCTGAAATAGAGTAGACAGCTAAAAGTAAAGAAAAGACTCTATCGGGCTGATGAACGGCATAGGAAGGGAGTAGCTCACTGCGGAATCCCGGTTGGTCAAGGGTACGCACCAGCCTGGTAACTAGATATACCTGCCTCAATTCATATACAAACAAGTACAGAAGTGTAGTATGAGTACATATATAATATGTACCCAATAATTATCCTATCTAATCTCAAAGAAGTAGAGACAACAGGTCGACATCATACTTACTAGGGTCAAATAACATGATAAGTGATACATTGAGCATGGATAGCATAGTAACTAACAGTCGAAAGATGAAGCAACAAGTCCTTTACTATGTGTTATCGCAGTTAGACATTAACATTTCGGGCCATATAACAAGGTCCATCCACAACAAATACCAATGAACAAGCATGCACAAGGAGCGTCGAGGTTGTACGGCTCCATCTAACATAAAAATAAAGTGTGACCACTATCAGAGGGTCGAATAGCATGAACCTTAGATGCATCTATTACCCCGCTCACGAATCATACGTAGACATGGTCAAATGTATTTAAACACAACAAAGGGTAGACAGAATAATCACCAGGAGAGCAAGTACTCACAAATTATCAACTTCTCTTTAAGAGAGACAAGAAAGTAGTATTCCAATTATTAGGTCTGTTTACTGTATTTAACATGATTTAGGAAAATCTTAGATTAATCATAGAGTCATAAGAACATCACATAAAACATGATTTAAGGTCCTAAACTAACCGAACTTAAAAATAATAGTAGCTACGCACGGACTCTCGTCACCTAGTATGTGCGTAACCTCCGCATTTAGTGGCAAATTATCCAATAATTACACCTAGGGGAAAATTCCCTCTTACAAGGTTAGATAGGAGACTCACCTTGCTCCAAAGTACACTTCCAATACCAAGAATGAGCCAAAACCCTCAATTCGGAGCCGAACAATCCAAAACTAGTTAAATAAGGTAGGAATTAATCAATATAAGTTTACAAGATTGTATTATAGCTATTTAAGAAATTTCCCAACCTTTACCACAAGTTGCCTAAAATCTGACCCCGGACCCACGTGTCCGGATTGCGAAATTTTTCGAAAAAAGTTGTTCTCTATAACCAAAGGATCAACAATGTATAATTTCTAATTCATTTCATAGCAAATTTCGTGGTTAAATATAACTGTTGTCAAAACCCTAGGTTGTGCTCTAACCCCATAACTTTACCTTAATTTTAGTGTTTTATATACCTAAAATACAACTATTAAACTGGGAATAGGTGGGATAAGCTTACCTCAAAATTCTATGTAGAAGTCTTCTCTCAATAGCTCCCAAAATTGCCAATGGAGGAGTGAAAAGTGTAAAAAATTACTTAGAACCCGTATTATATGAAGCTCACTACTTCACCAATTTCAGCTTCTGCGGTCAGGGGACCGCATTGGGTGTCCCGCTTCTGCGAGTAGAGACAGCATCTGCAAATTTCGCTAAAAGGGCTAGGACCGCTTCTGCGGTCATGAAGCCGCATCTGTGTAACCACTTCTGCGGTTAGAGGGCTGTTTTTGCGGTTTTGACCTGGCCGGCTTTGGGCCGCATCTGCGAGACTATGACCGATTTGCGGTCTCGCACCTGCGGTCGGCCAACAGCACGTGCGGTTATGACTGAAGCATATGCTTCAACGCTTCTTAACATTTCCAACCTTACTCGAGCCTCGCTCGTTTCATGCTCGAGGATCCTTCCCCCCCCCCCCCCAAACATACCAACAAGTATGAAATCACGAGACGGACTTGGTCGAACCTTCGGAACGCTCAAAATAACGATAAATCTAAGAATCACCCCCTAAAACCAAATGAATCAAACTTATGAACTTCAAGTTCTTAATTTTCCTCTAGTAAGCTGAAACACACTTAAGCTACTCGGATCGATACCAAATTTTGTGGGCAAGTTTTAAATGATATACTCGACCTGCACTGAGCTCCGAAACCAACATTCTAGCTCGATACCCTTGTGATCAATCGTTAATTAGTTTTTTTTAAATCCACAGAATTTCAGTTTGCCGATTTATAAAAAGAATTCATTAATCAGGCTAGGAACCTCGGAATTTGAATATGGGCATACACCCAGGTCCCATACTTTCCTACGGACCTCCGAGACCGTCAAAACACGAGTCCGGGTCTGTTTTCTCAAAATGTTAACCAGAGTTAAACTTAGCCTTTTAAGAAAATTCTTAGGAATTAAATGAGCATATTTCAACCCGAAATCTTCTAAATCCTGAACCAACCATCCCCGCAGGTCGTAAATTAGTTAAAGCAAGCACGGGTAGTTTTTATTTAAGGGAATGGGGTTCGAAAAAGCAAAATAGCTAGTTGGTTCGTTACATTCTCCTCCTTGTAAACAAATGTTCATCCTTCAACGGAGATAGAAAAGTACCTGAGCTGCTGAATAAATGTGGACATCTGCTCTGCATGTCCTCCTCGGACTCCCTGGTATCCTCTTCGACTGGTTAGCCCCTCCATTGGACCTTCACCGCTGATATCCTCTTGGATCTCAACTGGCGATTCTGTCTATCAACAATGGAAACTAGCTCCTCCTCATAACCCAAACTCTCATCTAGCTAAATAGTACTGAAGTCCAACACGTGGGACAAATCGGCATGATACCTCCGGAGCATGGATACATGAATAACTGGATAAACCCCTGATAATCTAGGGGATAAAGCAAGCTCGTAAGCAACCTCCCCAACTCATATCAACACCTCAAAACGGCCAATAAACCTGGGGCTCAACTTGCCCTTGTTCCCAAACCTCGTAATGCCTTTTATTGGTGATACTTTCAAGAAAACCTTCTTGCCAACCATGAATGATACATCACGCATATTCTGATCCGTGTAACTCTTGCGTCTAGAGTGAGATGTGCGACGCCTCTCCTGAATCAGCTTTACCTTGTCCGAGGCATCTTACACCAAATCTGTCCTTATAACTTAGCCTCATCCATCTCAAATTACCCGATAGGAGAACAACACCGCCAACCGTATAAAGACTCAAATGGGGCCATCTCAATACTAGACTGATAGTTGTTGTGTTATGCAAACTCTGCCAAGGGAAAGAACTGATCCCACTTTCCTCCAAAGTAAATCACACATGCTTTGAGCGTGTCCTCCAAGATCTGAACTATCCGCTCCAACTTCCCGTTGGTCTGTGGATAAAATGTTGTGCCAAGCTCCATGTGGGTCCCCAACTCACCCTGAACCGCTCTCCAAAAGTGGGAAGTAAACTGGGGGGCCTCTATCTAATATAACACAGACAGGCATACTATGCAATCGGATTATCTCCCGAGTGTAAATCTGAGCATACCTCTATGTTGTATAAGTAGTCGCCATTGGAATAAAGTGGCTGACTTGGTCAACCTATCAACAATGACCCACACAGCATCAAACTTCCACAAATTCCATGGCAACCTTACTACGAAATCCATGGTAATGCGCTCCCACTTCCACTGGTATAGGCATCTGCTGAAGTAGGCCACCTGTTCTCTGTTATTCATACTTGACCTGCTGGCAATTCAAACACCAAGGGACATACTCCAATGTGTCTTTCTTCATCCTCCGCCACCAATAATACTATCTCAAGTCACGATACATCTTCACAACTCCTGGATGAATGGAATAGTGCAAACTATGTGCCTCATGTAGAATCCTCTTCCTCATACCATCAACATTACGAACACATAGACGACCCTGGAGCTGCAAAACACCATCCTCGCCAATAGAAATCTCCTGGGCACCTCCCTGAAGCAATGTCTCTCTGATAACTGCCAAATGTGGATCATCGAACTGTTGGGCCTTTATCTGCCCCAATAATGAAGATTGAGCAACTATACACATAAGAACTCAGCTGGGCTCCGAAATGTCCAACCTCACAAGTCTGTTAACCAAGGACTAAATGTATAAAGCTAGTGGCCCCTCCTCTACTAGAATGAATGCTAAGTTACCCATACTCTCTGCCTTTATGCATAAGGCATCCACGACCGCATTTTCCCTGCCTGGATGATAAAGAATGATGATGTCATAATCCTTCAGTAACTCAAGCCACATGCGTTGCCTCAAATTAAGATCCCTCTGCTTGAACAAATGATGTAAGCAGTGCTGATCATAAACCTCACATGACACCCCGCATAGAAAATGCCTCCATATCTTAAGAGCATGAACAATCACGGCCAACTCTAGATCATGCATGGGATAATTCTTCTGATGTTGACGTGAAGCATATGCAATAACTCACTCCTCCTGCATCAATACACATCCAAGCCAACGCGTGAAGTGTCGCAATATACTATATACATCCCTAAACTGGAAGGCAATACAAGAACTGGTGTCGTAGAAAAGATTTTCTTGAGCTTCAAAAATCTCGCCTCACAATCATCGAACCAATGTAAAGGAATACCCTTCTGGGTCAATCTAGTTAGAGGTGAAGCAATATATGAAAAATCTTGCACGAATCACCTATAATAGCCTGCTAATCCCACGAAGCTCGTGATCTCTGTTACCGAGGTAGGACGTGGCCAACTCTAAAATGCCTCAATCTTTTTGGGGTCCATTTTAATACCGTCTCCTGACACAATATGCCCCAAGAATGACATTGACTTTAGAAAGAACTCACACTTGGAGAACTAAGCGTATAGCTTCTACTCTCGCAAGGTCTGAAGAATTACCCTTAAATGCTACTCGCCTAGGCTGCAAGAGTATATCAAAATGTCATCAATGAAGACGGTGACAAAGAAATTAATATAAGGCTTGAACACTATGTTCATCAAGTACATAAATGTTACCGCGGCATTAATCAAGCTAAAGGACATCACCAAAAACTCATAATGGCCATATCTAGTCCGGAATGCAGTCTACGGAATATCCGAATCCTGAATCTTCAGCTGATGATACCCTGACCTCAAGTCGATCTTAGAGAACACCCTACCACCCTGCAACTGGTCAAACAAATCATCAATGCAAGGCAATGGATACTTGTTCTTGATGGTAGCCTCGTTCAACAGGCGGTAGTCAATGCACATTTACATGGTCCCATCCTTCTTCTTTTCAAATAACACTGGTGCACCCCAAGGTGAAACACTTGCGCAACAAACCCTTTTGCTAACAATTCCTCAAGATGCTTCTTCAATTATTTCAACTCCAACGGAGCCATACGATACTATGGGATAGGTACAGGTTGGGTGCTTGGAACCAAATCATTATAGAAAACAATATCATGATCTGGGGCATACCATGAAGATCATAAGGAAAAACATCGGCAAACTCCCAAACTATTGAAACTGAATCAATCATCGGAGTTTCTACAGTGGTGTCCCGAACATAAGCCAAATACGCCAAACACCCTTTCTCGACCATTTGCCAAGCCTTCAGGAAAGAGATAACCCGGCTAGATGTATCAACTGTGGAGCCCTTCCACTCCAACCTTGGAAACCCAGGTATTGCTAAGGTAACGGTCTTGGCATGGAAATCTAGGATGGCGTGATACCGAGATTGCCAATCTATGACCAAGATAACCTCGAAATCGATCATATCAAGCAACTGGAGATCTGCACTAGTATAGAAATCACAGAATGTGACCATACAGGACGGTAGATACGATTCACAACCACAGAATCGCCCACTAGAATGGACACATGAACAGGAGTGCCCAAGGGCTCAGGAGTAATAATCATAAAATGAGCAAATAGAGATGACACATACGAATAGGTAGAACATGGATCAAAAAATACTGAAGCATAATGCCGCAAACAGAAATAGTACCTGTAATGACGGAATCTGAGGCCAATGCATCTGGCCTAGCTAGAAGGGAATAGAATCTGGCTAGAGCGCCGGTTGGCTGGCCTCGACCTGACTGAGTAGTAGCTGGCTGAACTCTCCCTGACGGACCTCTACCTCTAGGACGGCCCTTACGAGTCTGCCTTGCACCTCTAGGTGGTGGGGTAACCGGTGCTAAAATCATAGGCTATTGACCTTACTCTACTGCCTTGCCCTGAATCCGGATTATATGGCATGGGTCTCCACACTCATAGCAAACTCTAGGCATCATAGCCTATTGTCCGGAAGCCTGGCCTTGATGGCCTGAATACCCACCGGAGGAACCAGAAATGGCCGGAGGACGGTATGAACTCTCTAGCGTCATAGAAATAAGAACCAGAAGAACCCTTGGGGCTTGAATGTCCACTGGAGAAACCCTGAATAGTTGGCGGGCAATAGGAACTCTCTAGTATGGAACTTAAAAAGGGGCGTGCTGGAGCACCCTGAGCAGGTGGTAGTGCTAGATGTGGGGGCATGTTGGGCTGATCCCTCCTAAACTGGCCTCTACCCCTAGCCAGGGCACCTCTAAACTCTCTGGAGAATTGGGCCCTCTTATCCTGTTGCGCCTGCTCTCTACTTCTCAGACGATATCCCTCAATCTTCTAAGAAATCTCCACCACTAGTTGATAAGAAATCCCTATCTCTACCTCTTGGGCCATGTTGGCCCTAATGCCTGAATGCAACCGTGCAACAAAACTTTGTACTCTCTCTTCGTCAGTAAAATGTATCATCGTTGCATAGCGGGGCAACTCAGAAAACCTCACCTCTTAATCGGTCACAGACACCTGGCCCTGCTCAAGTTGCTAAAACTGATACCGCAGCTCTTCCCTCTCAAAGAGTGAAATACGCCTGTTCATAAATAATTGGGTGAACTGACTCTTAAATTATCGGGGGAGAGCCTGCTGGTCTTCCTAGAACATAAGACTGCCACTATCTGCGGCCCTGCCCTCTAGCTGAAAAGTAATGAAGTCAACCCCATGCAACTCCAGTATCCTCATGTTGTGCAGTCTATCCCTGCACCTATCAATAAAGTCTGAGCATCCTAATGATTCTCACCCCTAAAGAAACGAGGGTGAAGTCTAGTCTATCTATCCAACAGCTTATGCGGGTCACCATCTGTAGCTGGTTTAGGCACAGGTATCATTACAGTAACAGGCTGAGCCCCCTCCGCAGATAGTGCAGCCGGGGTCTGTTACACTACAACTACATGACCATGAGCCTGAGCAGTAGGGGTCCCTGCCTGTGATGTAGCTGGATCGGCTGGAAATAATCCATCCTTAGTCATGGTATCCATGAATCATAGAATACGACCCATGCCCTCGTGGAATCCCAATGCTATCATAAAGTCCGTCGGGGTATGGTCATCTACGGGCGCCTCGCCTTGCTCCTCTATAATAGAATCTCTCGTAAGATCTGCTAGTGGTAATGTTGGGATAGCTCGGGGATGCCCTCGTCCCCTACCGCGGGCCGATGCTCTCCCCTGGCCTCTGCCTCGGCCTCTCTCAATGGGGGAAGTAGCTTCTCCAGGGTTTGGAACATCTTACATGCGTGTCCTCACCATTTGTGAGAGAATAGAAGAGGGAATTTAGTACACCAGCCAATGCACGATAAAAATGAATAAAGAGTGGTCTTCCTAAAACCTTATAGAATCATGAAGATGAATATAGACGACTCCGTATCGATCAACAAGACTCTATTAGGTTTGCCCATGACTTATGAGACCTATGTGAAACCAGTGCTCTAATACCATGTTATCACTACCCATTTCCATAATAGATCGTGATGGCACCCAACATCCTTGTCAGGCAAGCCAACACAAAAATCTAATTAAGTTCTCATTTTAATTTCACCAAAAATAAGTGAAGCAATTCCTTAAGTTAAAGCTAAAAACCAGGAATGATCAATAACGTGCCAAAAAATAATTATACAAACCCAAAATAATAGTCTACTAATATGTGTGCCAAGACCTGGTGTCATAATTCATATGCAGCTAGTAGAATATTCAAAATAATAATACTATTCTACTATCTAAAATAGAGTAGACATCTAAAAGTAAAGAAAAGACTCTATCGGGCTGCAGAACGACATAGGAATGGAGCACCTCACCGTGGAATCACGGTTGGTCAAGGGTACGCACCAGCCTGGTAACTAGATGTACCTGCATCAGTTCATGTAGAAATAAGTACAGAAGAGTAGTATGAGTACATAAATAATATGTACCGAACAAGTATCATGTCTATTCTCGAAGAAGTAGAGACGGGAGGTTGACATGATACTTACTAGTGTCAAATGATATGATAAGTGATACATTGATCATGGTTAGCACAGTAATTAAGAGTCTAAAGCATGAAGCAACAAGTCCTTTACTAGGTGTTATTGCAGTTGGACATTTACACTTCGGGGCATATAGCAAAGTTCCATCCACAGCAAATACCAATCAACAAGCATGCATAAGTAGTGTCGAGGTCGTATGGTCGGATCCAACATAAAAATAAAGTGTGCACTACCAGAGGGTCGGACAGTGTAACATAGATGCACCTATTATCCCGCTCATAAATCATACATGCGACATGGTCAATGTATTTAAACACAAAAATAGGTAGACAGAATAATCACCACGAGAGAAAGTACTCACAAATTATCAACTTCTATTTAACAGAGGCAAGAAAGTAGTGTTCCAATTATTAGGTCTGTTTACTGTATTCAGCATGATTTAGGCAAAACTTAGATTAACATAGAGTCATAAGAACATCACATAAAACATGCTTTAGGGTCCTAAACTACCAGGACTAAAGCATAATAGTAGATATGCACGGACCTCGTCACCAAGTACATGTGTAGCCTCCACATTTAGATGTAAATTATCCAATAATTACACCTAGGGGGACACTTCCCTCTTACAAGGTTAGATAGAAGACTCACCTTGCTCCAAAGTGCACTTCCAATACTAAGAACGAGCCAAAACCTCAATTCGGAGCCGAACGATCCAAAACTAATTAAATGAGGTAGGAATTAATCAATATAAGTTCACAAGATTGTATTATAGCTATTTAAGCAATTTCTCAACCCGTACCACAAGTTTCCTAAAATCCAACCCCGGACCCACGTGACTGGATTCCGAAATTTTTCGAATAAAGTTGATCTATATAACCTAAGGATCAATAATATATGATTTCTAATTCATTTCATAGCAAATTTGTGGTTAAATCTAGATATTGTCAAAACCCTAGGTAGTGCTCTAACCCCGTAATTTTACCTTAATTTTAGTGTATAATCTACCTAAAATACAACTATTAAACTAGGAATTGGTGGGATAAGATGACCTCAAAATGCTAGGTCACGTCAAAAATGACTTAGAACCCGTATGATATAAAGCTCACTACTTCAGCGATTTTCGCTTTTGCGGTCAGGAGACTGCATCTGGTGTCTTTCTTTTGCGAGCATTTGCGAATTTCGCTAAAAGGGCTGGGACCGCTTCGGCGATTGTGAAGCCGCATCTACGTAGCCACTTCTGTGGCTAGAGGGTCGCTTCTACGGTTCTGACCTTGCCAGCTATAGGCTGCATCTGCGAGACTATGACTGCTTCTGCGGTCTCGCACCTGTAGTTGACCAACCGCAGGTGCGGTAATGACAGAAATATGCTTCAGCACCTCTCAACACTTCCAACCGCACTCGAGCCTCTTCCGTTTAACGCTCGGGGCTCCCGGACCTGCTCAAACATACTGACGAGTTTGAAATCATGAGATAGACCTTCTCGAACCTCTGAAACGCCCGAAACAATACTATATCTAAGAATCACACCGCTAAAACCAAATGAATCAAACTTATGAACTTCAAGTTCTTAATTTTCCTCTAACGAGCTGAAAGACACTTAAACTACTCAGATTGACACCAAATTTTACGGGCAAGTCTTAAATGGTATATTGGACCTGTACCGGGCTCCGGAACCAATATACGAGTCTGTTACCATGTGATGAATCATTGATTAGTTTCTTTGAATCCTTGGAATTTTAGTTTAACAATTTATAATAAAAATTTATTACTCGGGCTATGGATTCTCGGAATTCGATTTTGGGTATACGCCCAGGTGTCATTTTTTCCTACGGACACTCCGAGACCATGAAAACACGAATCCGAGTTCGTTGTCTCAAAATATTGACCAAAGTCAAACTTAGCATTTTAAGAAAATTCTAAGGAATCAAATAAGCATATTTCAACCCAAACTCTTCCAAATCCCAAACCAACCATCCCACAGGTTGTAAATTAGTTAAAACAAGCGCGGGAAGTTTTTATTTAAGGGGACGGGGTTCTAATAAGCAAATCGACCAGTCGGGTCATTACATAAGCAGATCCTTCAATATATGTTCAATTACTCATTACAATCCAATTCATAACAATTCCTAACCCCGATCGAAAAGTTAACAAAAATGCCTTCTTGCCCACGTGCTCGGATTCCAAAAATGTTCGAAGAATAAGTTTCCACAACCTCACAAACTCAAATATATGATTTACTCTCAATTTCATATCCAAAATCGTGGTGAAATTCCAAGAATATCAATTTCCTGTGTTTTCCCTCAATTCCCAAGTTTCTACCATTTTTCATGCTCAAATCCGAAACAAAACCATGTATTTAGCATCCAATGAGTGGGAACAACCTAACTTGACATAGATGAAGAAAATATCTCTTCCAAAAGCTCCAAAATCTTCCAACCCGAAGTGAAAACGGGTGGAAATGATTCTAAACTCGATTTTTAAAGATAGCTCACTGCCTCCAGTCTTTTTGCACCTGCGGTCTATTGAGCGCTTCTGCGGTCCCTTAGGTGTGGACCAACTTCCGCTCATGTGGTCTTCCTGCATTCAACTTCTGCATCTACGCTTCTCCTTCCGTAGGTGTGGTCCCGCATCTGCGACAAAATGACCGCATCTGAGGTCCCAACCTAGCCGTCCATTTCCGCTTCTGCATCGCACTGATTGCATATGCGATCACGCAGGTGCAAGAATTCCTTCACACATACGCAGTTCCCTTCCTCTCTTCTACGGGGCCGCTTCTGCGGTGAACGCTCCGCAGAAGCGGTTATACTAGCAACCAGACCCCTTCAGCTCATCCTTCAAGTTCCAATTCGATCCGTTAACCACCCAGAATCCACTCGAGGCCCCCAAGACCCCAATCAACCATACCAACCAGTCCCAAAACATATTACGGACTTGCTCGAGGCCTCAAATTATATCAAACAATGCTAAAACCACGAATCGCACTCCGATTCAAGCTTAATGAACTTTAAAATTTCAAACTTTGACTTTTGATGTTTAAACCTATCAAATCACATTTGATTGACCTCAAATTTTGCACACAAGTCATATTCGACATTACGGACCTATTCCGACTTTCGAAATCAGATTCCAACCGCTATATCAAAAATTCCACTTCCGGTCAAACTTTTCAAAAACCTGTAAATTTTCACATCCAATCACGCTCCCAACACCAGAATCACCATAAGGAGTTACTCCCAGACTTGGAATCCCAAACGGACATCGATAACACTGAAATACACTTCGACCCAAACTTATAAAAAATCTTCCAAAATGTAAACTTCCATAATAGGCGCCAAAACGCTTCCGGGTCATCCAAACCCCCATTCGGACATATGCCCTAATCCAAAATCATCATACGAACCTACTGAAACCTTCGAATCCTGATTCCGATGTCGTTTACTAAAAAATCCAATCCTAGTTAATTCTTTCAACTTAAAGCTTTCAAAATGAGAATTCTCTTTCCAAATCAACTCCGAACTTCCCGAAATTCAATTCCGACCACACATACAAGTCATAATACCTAAAGTGAAGTTGCTCATAGCCTCAAACCGCCGAAGAACACGCTAAACCTCGAAACGACGAGTCGGGTCGTTATATATATATATATATATATATATATATATATATATATATATATATATATATATATATATATTCTGGACATGTGATTTTTGACCCTCCCCAAGATATTTTATATTTTAGTATGTATATATTTAATTTAGGCCTAATATAGCTATTTTAACTCATTTTTACTGTTTTACTCTATTTTATTACAAGAAAACGAAAATTACCAAAAATAGGTTCACTAATGTTTTGTAGTCATTTATAATCTTTAAAAAATATAAAAATAGAACCTTATTTTTATTTTTATATAATTTTAAAAATACAAAATTAGTTTTATGTTAATATATTATAAGTGTATATAATTTTAGAAGGAGGAATTAGTGTTGGGTTGGTTTATCCCATCTTTATGACTTTTGTAGTTTTTTTCAAATTTTTGGCCCAATTTCAAGGCCCAATAATGCCAAACTCATACCCAAACCTAAGAACCTTTCTACATAGCTGAAAATACAAAAATATACACACTACACTCCAATACACTAGACTAATGCCTGAAAACATCTGAAAAAAGCAGCCAAACCTAAGATCCCTAAGCTAAAGAGCGTCGTTCTTCTCCAAAATCAGATCAACAAAAGATAGACAAAAACTGAAGAGCATCAGCCGTTGCTGATAACACAAGACCCCTCCTCTCTAACCAAAAGCACAAAAAGAAAACACCTCCCTTTTCTCTTCAACTATTACACCATTTTTTAGCCATTAAATTGTAGCTTTTAAGCAGCATTTTTGTTTGATTAAACTATGATTTGATTCCTTAGTTAAAAGGATTTAGGAATCGTGAAATTCATTAGTTGTTAAGTGAGTTTGATGCATAACTTGTAGTTTTATGGTATTTATGTTGAATCTGAATGATAGTAGATGCAGTTCCGCAATTTTCAAGTAGCGACGAGTTTGGTTGAACTTTTTTTCATAATATGTGCTTTGTTTCATCTCATAGCTTGAGTGTCTCGTAATTTTCAATCTGCCTGATGATTGTAGTTTGATTTGAGGTTGTGATTTTTTTTTTCTCGTCTAGCTTGAATCTATTCAAATTTTATTGTTGTTGGGTTAAGTTCTGGAAATGACTTTCAAAAAGAGGAATCAAAACAAAGATGTCGGTATTTTAACTTGATGATGACCTGAGATTATCTTTCGATGGTTTTACTTGGTTTTTCAAATGAGAAGCTCGTTAAGCCAATAGGCTACTTAGCCTTGTTAATTTCATGTTAAGCTTTTCTTTATCATAAAGTTTTTTATCCTGCCTTTTTATTTTGGTGGACTCCATAAGCTCAAGTGATTAAGGAAATGATTCCATCGGCCAGAAACTAATCTTGAACATTAAATGGCTATTGGTTTTACTTGATGTGTTTCTTGTTCGTCATTGTTGTTACTGTTGGTACTTCCTAATTGTTTAAAGTCATGTTCCTTATGCTAAAGATACCTAAGTTCAAATTAGTTTAAAATATAAATATCTGTAATTCGTTTTGGTTGATTACAAAATTTTTTAATAAGTTAAGGTGTGTCATCCAATCACATAGTCCATGGCCCTCACATCAATATCTTAACTGGTGTAGAAAAATGCTTTGAACTCTCGTATTTGCTTTAGGAGTGTTATTTTAATAATTTATCTTCCTAAACTTGGGTATGCATTTCATATGACCCAAATCCAAATCTTAATAACGTTAAATAAAATGTGTCTCGGATTGCGGGTGCGTTTCATGTGGCGCGGTCCAAAGATGTGTTTTAGATGACGTTGAAATCTTCCTTAAAATGATTAAAAGCGGTTTTAAAGTTAAAATGCACATAGGCTTAGGAGTGTTTTGAAATCAGATAATTAGGCCAATAATAACTTTTGAGCGACCGTACTAGAACCACGGAACTCGAGAATGCCTAACACTTTTTCCCGAGTTAATAGAATTCCTTACCCGAATTTTTATTTTCGCGGACTGTAAAATAGAGTCAATCTTTCCTCGATTCGAGATTTGAACCGATGACTTGGGACACCATAAATTATCCCAAGTAGCTACTCCGAATTTTTTAAATAAATAAATCTGTTTCGGTTGTCACTTTCAGTTAGAAAAAACTCCCTTATATATTCTCTTCCTAGGGGTGTAGGTAAAGAAAGGGGTGTGATAGCGCTGGCGACTCTGCTGGGGATAAGAACCCAGAACTTCAAGTTCAGGTTTCAAGAATTTGAGCTTAGAATAATCATTATATTTGGCTTTATTTATTATCTGCTTTTATTTACATGTTTGGTACTAATGTGCTAAATGTTTCTTTTTACCACTTTGATATTGTTGAACTTTATATAAATTGTTGCGAAATCCTCTTCTCTCTGAGTCTTCTAAATCATCTGGGAAGTGTGCACTTCAAGTGACTTCTCTTCTGTAGAGTCATACTCCAATTTTAGAACGAGGTTTGGACAAGTTGCAAAGCCGGTGAAGGTTCTGTATTTTCGGTATGCTCTCCCCACCCTCCCTTGCCTCAAGCTGTCCGCTCGGGTAAGCCAAGTCTAGAACAAATAAACCTAGGTTTTTAAACCTTGAATAACTCAGCCTCATGCCAGATCCTAGTAGGAACGTTATTTGCATCATGTGCATTTTGACTTTGGGGGCTCAATACAGGGATTGGGTCCCTCTAGGACAGGTGTACCCAAAATAACAAACCATTATGATACATCCTATGTGCTATATATTGCATTTATTCAAAGATAAAAGTGTTATTTGGCGGATCAATGATAACTGAGGAAAATGAAAAAATAAAATAAAAAAGAAAACAAAAGAAAAAAAAAGAGGGTGAAGTATGAAAATAAAGCGAGTGGGTAGAGGTGGGCATATATCGGGTAAAACCGACAACCCGAACCGTTAATTCTCTATTGGTTTGTCGATATTGGGTTATTGGGTTAACGGTTCGGTAACTGGGTAAAAAAATTTTTATTGGGTTATCGGTTCGCTCTCGGTTTGCATTTTTGTTATTGGGTAAAAACCGATTACCCAATAAGAATGAAGTAATTTACTAATCTACCCTTAAGTATATACTTGGGTTTTATTTTACTAATTTCCTTCCCTCATTCATTTATGTCTCTCTCAACTCTCATTCTGTTTCGCAGCATCCCCTCAAGCTCACCACCAGTTCTCCGCATGAGCCTCACAAGTTCTCCTCCAGTCACGACGACTCACTCCCTCACTCATCAATTGCATCGTGTAAGTTTTGTCTCAAGATTTTTCTGTTTGCGCCTTATTATTTGTTGTGTTTGCCTAGTTTTATGGTATTTATGTTGAATCTGAATGATAGTAGATGCAGTTCCGCAATTTTCAAGTAGCGGCGACTTTGGTTGAACTCTTTTCCATAATGTGCTCTGTTTCATCACTTTGCCTGAGTGTCTCGTAATTTTTAATCTGCCTGATGGTTGTAGTTTAATTTGAGGTTGTAATTTTTTTTCTCTTTTAGCTTGAATCTATTCAAATTTTGTTATTGTTGGGTTATGTTTTGGAAATAATTTTTAAAAATAGGAATCAAAAAAAAATATGCCGGTATTTTAACTTGATAGTGACCTGAGATTATCTTTCGATAGTTCTCCTTGGTTTTTCAAATGAGAAGCTCGTTAAGCCGATAGGCTACTTGGCCTTGTTAATTTCATGTTAAGCTTTTCTTTATCATAAAGTTTTTTATCCTGCCTTTTTATTTTGGTGGACTCCATAACCATAAGCTCAAGTGATAAAGGAAATGATTCCCTCTGCCAGAAACTAATCTTGAACAATAAATGGCTATTGGTTTTACTTGATGTGTTCTTGTTCGTCGTTGTTGTTACTGTTGGTACTTCCTAATTATTTAAAGTCATGTTCCTTATGCTAAAGATGCCTAAGTTCAAATTAGTTTTAAATATAAATATTCATAATTTGTTTTGGTTGAGCACAAAATTTTAATAAGTTTAGGTGTGGCATCCAATCACATAGTCCATAGCCCTCACATCAATATCTTAACTGATGTAGAAAAATGCTATGAACTCTCGTAGTTGCTTTAGAAGCGTTATTTTAACAATTTACCTTTCTAAACCGGTGTATATTTAATGTGACCCAAATTTAAATCTTAACAACGTTAAATAAAATGTATCTCGGATTGCCAGTGCATTTCATATGGCGCGGTCCAAAGACGTATTTTAGATTACGCTGAAATCTTCCTTAAAATAATTAAAAGCGGTTTTAAAGTTAAAATGCACATATGCTTAAAAGTGTTTTGAAACCAGATAATTAGGCCAATAATGGCAGTTGAGCGACCATACTAGAATTACGGAACTCGGAAATGCTTAACACCTTCTCCTAGGTTAACAGAATTCTTTACACAGATTTCTGTGTTTGCAGCTGTAAAACATAGTCAATCTTTCCTCGATTCGGGAATTGAACCGGTTACCTGGGACACCATAAATTATACCAAGTGGCGACTTTGAATTTTTTAATTAAATAATCCTGTTTCGATTGTCACTTTAAGTTAGAAAAAACTCCCTTATATACTCCCTTCCGGGGGTAGAGGTAAAAAAGGGGGTGTGACATACATACATACATATATATATATATATATATATATATATATATATATATATATATATATATATGTATGTATATATATATGTATGTATGTATGAGCTATGTAATAAGAAACTGTGGTAGGTTAAAAAAATAAAAATAAAAGAGGCAAGGCCTATTTAGGCCCGTTTGGGCTTGGGCTTGGGCCCGGGACCATTAGTTCGTGGTCCCCATCCCGGTTCAATTACATCCGAAAGCTCATAAAATCCGAAACCGTTTAAACTTGGCCGACTTAGGAACGACCCACGAGGCCCGTTTAGGTCCAGCCCCGGCCCGTTTGCACCCTTAATTTCATCAAACCAATTGTTACTGTCGATATTTGGATTTATGACATTTAGTTTTAAGGATTTAAGTTGCATATGTTAAATGTGTAAAGATTATTTTTATATTATCTGCTAATATATACATGTGCTAACGAGTTAGTTTTACAATTGTATATATTAGTGATTTGTTTAATATGTGACTATATTGTGTAAATGTTTTTTACTCCAACACTACATAAAACTTAAACCTAGTTCTAGAAGTGTATGTACGTGTAATGGTTTCAATACTAAACTTATTTATAAGATGGAACAAGGATAACGAAAGCTATGTAATATTTTATTGAAGGTTTGCTTTTTCAAATTGAAAGTTTCATTGTCAACACAAAATCTCGTGTGCTTGGTCCATTAAATTGTTGTTATAATGTGCATTAATGGGAAAAATGCAACACGATTTTTCTAAACGGTTGCCAGATGTGTTTGATACGAAGAAAAATATTTTTAAGTTAAGGATTACATATTCTTAATTTATGTGTTTGTAACTCTAATTTAAGTACCAAGAGTGTGTTTGGTATGAAGGAAAATATTTTTTCTCATGTTTGGTTGGCTTAACTGTTTTGGAAAGCATTTTCCTTATTAAAAAAAGGGAAAACATTTTCCAAAACTCCTTATCAACCTTTCTCACCCTCACCAACTCAACCCGCCCATCCCCTCACTCCAAAAAAGGCTTCTGTCTTTTTTCAAAATTCAGTTTTTCTGTTACCATCCACCCTACTACCCCTACACTCCACCCCAGTCCTCCTCCCTCAAAAAAAAATTTTTTTATCTTATTCTAATTTATTTTTTTTGCAATTTCAATTTTTTGTTTTTTGGTTTTCTGCACCACCCACCCCAACTAACCACCCCCCCGCCACCCCCACCCCAAAAAAAAATTAAAAACTTTTTTTGTAATTTCAAATTTTTATTTTTTTTGTTCCCCCGAAGAAATATTTTTTTAATATATTTTTCAGTTTTATTTTTTATTTATTAGTTTAAAAGTTCAAAATTTTACAATTCCAAAGTTATGTGTTCGTAGGTTTATGTATTTGGAAGTTTATGGTTTCGAAATTCTGCATTTTGGAAAGTTTAGCAGTTTGAAAGTTTATGAACAATATGGGTTCGAAAGGTTGTTGGTTCGAAAGTTTATGGCTTCATGTTTATGATTACTAAATTTTTATGAATACTCTTGAGAAGTTATTTTCCTTAATTTGCATATCAAATACCAGAAAATGAATAAGATTACTACTTATTTTTCAAGAAAATATTTTCTTGAAAATATTTTCCACATAAAAAAAATTCTGTTATACCAAACACACCCCAAGTGTCCTTAATTTTGAACTTTCAACTCGCAGTTCAAGACCAAGTGTCCTTAATTTTTTAACATAGAATTTGAAGATTAGGACAAAATGTCATTAATTTATGTGCTTGTAACTTTAAGTTAAGGACTATCTGTCATTAATTTCCGTACTTATAATTTTAAGTTAAGAACCAAGTATCCTTAATTTTGAACTTCCAACTTTAAGTTCAGGACAAATTCTATTTTTTACCTTAAAAGAAACTTAGTTTTAAATGGTTGCACAATCCTATGTGAAAATTAATTAATAAAGGGTTTAATGTTGTTCTTTTGGGTTGATGTATTATAGTAGAATTAAACAATAAGGATGTATAAAGCGTGAGAGGAAAAAGGAGAAACCTACATCTTACTAACGTTACTAGCACCAAACATCTTGTGAACTAAGGTTGTACTGCGTAACGGTTTCGAATCGGAACCGGACCGGAACCGTAGCCCTGCCGGTTCTGTCGGTTCCGGCGGTTCCGGTTCTACCGGTTCCTGGAAACCGTGGCGGGGCGGTTCTACCCGTTGGAACCGCTAGAACCGGACCCGCCAGAACCGGAACCGGCTCGCGGTTCTGGACCGGTTTTGGCGGTTCCAGACGGTTCTGGCGGTTCCAACGGCCATTTTTCAAAAAAAAAAAATTAAAAAACAATTTCAGTAACGGCTCTTTGCAAAAAGTAGCCGTTTGAAAGTTTAAAAAATAGCCATTTGGCCCCCAAACTTTAATTTAACCCTAAGCTTTATATAATTACACTATTTCCCATTTCTCAACTATAAATACCCCCTTATTCTTTCATTTTTATTCACCAATTCATCAATATCTCTCAAGCTCTCTTTCAATCTTTCTAGTGCAAATGCTTAATTTATTGTTGCAAATTCGTGAAAAATTGTGAAGTTGTTGAATTTAAGTTTTCAAGTGTTCAAGTTCAACGATTTTCAATTTTCAAGAAGTTGTTCGTCAATCCGGTAAACTCGTTTCAACTCTTACGTGCTAGTAGTATTTTTTGTGTTGTTAGTTTGCTTAATTCTAATTATTATGGCATTTTCGTTGAAAAATATGTTCGGTAAAGGAAAAGGTAAAATCGGTGAAAGTAGTGGCCAAAAAACTCCCCCTCCCCCGGCTCCCCGACCTAGAAAAGATAAGCAAGTTGAAAGTAGTAGCCAACCTATAAATCCTAATGAACCCTTCGGAATCCTTGACAGTGATCACCCTTGTTTTCAATTTAGCGATATTGATTTTCTACATGATATAGCAGTAGGTGATAGAATAGACGATGATATTATGAATGCTCTTTATCCTAATGCACCTATCTTAGAGGGAAATGAGGATGATGATGATGAAACACAAGCACCAGATTTAGATGATACACCTACTAGTCCTGCTCATAACTTAGGTGATGAACCGGCACACCCACCCATACAAACTCCCACTTTTAGTAGACAACCTCCTAAACGTACAGAAACATCATTAGTTTGGCAATTTTTTATTCAACTAAGAGAACAAGATAAGGCTAAGTGTAAATCTTGTGGGAAATTACTTGTTCATAGGTATACTGGAGATCGTAGCGGCACGGGTAGTTTAGTTAAGCATATAAAATTACACCCTAGCGATAAGGCTAGATTTTTGCAATTGAAAGCGGAACAAGAGGGAAGGACAAGTGTTGATTCTACAGTTAACCCAAGTACTGGTTCAAATCTAGTTCAACCAGGAACAAACACTGTCACCGGAGGTATTTTATATTACGATCCAAATAAGGATCGTGAAGAATTAGCAAAAATGATTACTGTTATGTGTTTGCCTTATACTTTTGCTTCTAATCCTGCATGGATTCATTATATTAGAAGAGTATTTAATCCTACTTATAAAGGTTGGCCTCGCGCAACAGTTAAGGCCGATATTTATAAATTTAAGCATGAATATGAACAATATTTGCGCTATTTATTTACTCATATAACTAATCGTATTTCTATTACAACTGATATTGGTAGAAGTGGAACTGACTGTGATTATCTAACTGTAACAAGTCATTGGATAGACGAAGACTGGACAATGCAAAAACGCATAATTTCATATAGAATAATTAATTCACGGCACACGAGTAGGTTTATAGCTAACACTGTTTCAGATGTATGCAGATATTTTTGCTTTAGTGATAAAATAATGTCAATTTCTATGGATAATGCTTCTAGCAACACTAGTGCAATAGGCATGCTAACAAAAACACTTAATCCTGCATTTACTAATATTTTCCATGTTAGATGTATTTGTCATATTTATCATTTAATTGTTGGTGATGGTATGCGAATATTAAACATAGAAATTGAAAAGGTGAAATGGCTCTTAATTTGGCCATTTTATTCAAACAGTAGAAGTAGATTTAGAGAATATTTTAAAAAATGTGACGAATATGGCCTTAGAGAAAGAAAGGTTCCTAAACCTTGCCCGACTAGGTGGAATTTCATTTACTTGTCACAGGGACTAGAAAAGGAGAATCCAGACGGCTCTTTCGACCTTTTGGAATGGTGGAAGACAAGGGAAAAGTATTTTCCCGTTCTTGCAAGGATGGCTCGGGATGTTCTGTCGATTCAAGCGTCAACCATTGCATCGGAGAGCGCTTTTAGTCAAGCAAGACTACAAATAGGTGATCACAGAGCGTCGATGCGGGATAGCTTGGAAAAATCAGTGCTTTTTCGAGATTGGATCCGCGCAGAAAGAAGGAACTTTGGCATAGCAGAATCACAACCAGAAATAGATGAGGCGTATGAAGAAATGATAGCAGAACTTGCTGAGGAAGCAACTTCACCCGAAAGTGGTGATGAACAAGCTTCATTTCCACCACCGCCAACAAAACCACCTCCCAACCTTGACGGTTTTATGAGATTTGTTAGAAATAATGCATAAATTATGATGTAACTTGTACATTGGCACGTCTTCTTTTAGTTTTTTTTCCTTTTAATGGTGGTATTAGTACCATGTTGTGCTCATTCCATTGAGGGAAGTAAGACTAAGAAAGATATGCCATTTTGGTCAATAAATATGCTCTTTATCATATCCTTGAATATCTTTTGTCTCAATATTTCTTTGTCTTTACTTCGATATCAATCATTGAATATTTATATAACATACAATATATAACATACAACACAATATACTAATGACAACATTCTTTTATCAATATATACTACTTATATACAATTTATACTAATTACTAACTACAACACAATATACACTACTTATATACAATATATACTACATATATACAAAATATACACTACTTATACACAATATACTAATTACCAAACACAATATATATTATACTAATAACATAGTACACCATATAAAATATATTCTACAATATACTAATGACTACTATACAAGATATTGAATTAAAAAAAAATTCGGAACCGCCAGAACCGGAACCGCATGGTACCTGGAACCGTCACGGGCCGGTTCCACCTTCAGAACCGCCAGAACCGGAACCGCTAGAATCGGAACTGCCAGAACCAGAACCGCCAGAACTGAAACCGCAGATCCAAATAGACTCAGAACCGGAACCGAATACAGTCTTATTGTGAACAATGGCAAACTCGTGGAGATCATCAGGAGGAAAGTAAGGAGCAAAGATACAATCCTTGGCACAGTGACGCCTTAATAATTTGCAGGAAGCACAAGGAGAAATTAATGTGCATTTCCATTTGGTAAGGAAAAGAGATAGGAGAAAGGATAATACCCCATATAACTTCTACTTATTATCGTTTGGCAAGGCACAATTGGAGACAACGTGCCACTAATGCTGGTGCCTACCCAAAAAAAAGACAGAAAAAAGAAATCACTGAATATCGCAGGAAGAATATATGAGACACAGATAGGTAAAACTATATTGATATCAATCAAGAATAGGAATCAGGAAAGCGTCATTGACGGCATATATATATATATATATATATATATATATATATATATATATATATACCCGGCTAGTCATTTGCCTTTCGGATCTTGCTTCCTTAAATAAAACTTTTTATACTTGCTTTAGCTAATTTACGACTTGCAGGGACGGTTGATTCGGGAATTGGAAGAGTTTTGAGTGAAATGTGTCAATTTGATTCTTTAGGATTCTCTTAAAAGACTAAGTTTGACTTTAGTCAACATTTTGAGCCAAAGGACCCGGATTCGTGATTTGATGGTTCCGGAGGGTCCGTAAATAAATATGGGATCTGGTGTGTGCATGGAATAGGATTCAGAGGTCCCTAGCCCGAGAAATAAATTTTTATTAGAAATTGTTAGTTTGAAGCTTTAAGAATTTAAAGATACTAAATAATCATTGATTTCCTAGGTATCGGGTTCGTATCTTGGTTCTGAAGTCTGGTACAGGTGCGAAATATTAGTTAAGACTTGACTATAAAATTTGGTATCGATCCGAGTAGTTTAAGGGCATTTTGCCCCGTTAGAAGAAAATTAAGAACTTGAAGTTCATAAGTTTGATTCATTTGGTTTTGGGGGTGATTCCTAAATTTAGCTTATTTCTGGTGTTTTGAGGGTTCTAGTAGGCCCGCTTCGTGATTTCACACTTGTCGGTATGTTCGGACGGGGTACGGGAGTTTCGAGCGTCAATCCGGCGAGGCTCGAGTGGAGTGGAAAATTTGGAGAAGTGCTGAAGATTTGCTGCTTCTGTCATAACCGTATCTGCGGTCGTTGGATCGCAGATGCAAGACCGCAGATACAGTTGTCCTAGCGCAGAAGCGGCCCAAGGCGGACCAGTTTAGAATAGCAGAAGCGGCTCCCTATACCGCAGATGCGGTCCTAGCCCTTTGGCCCATTTTCGCAGGTGCGGCCCCTCTTTCGCAGACGTGGTCCCCTGACGCAAATGCGGAAATTGCTGGGCAGTGAGGTTCATTTAATACGAGCTCAAGACCATTTTTATCACATATACACTCTTCTATTGGCAATATTAGGAGCTTTGATGAGGAGACTTCCACTTAGCATTGTAAGGTAAGTTCATTCCACACATCCTTAGTTTAATACTTGCATATTTGGTAGATTAAGCACTAGAAATTAGGTAAAATCAAGGGGTTAGAGCAAGACCTAGGGTTCTGATAAAACTTAGATTTAACAACCAAATTTGTTATGAAATGAGCTAGAAATTATATATTATTGATCCTTAGATTGTAGAGAAAAACTTCCTTCGAAAAATCTTGGAATCCGGGCACGTGGCCCGGGGTCAGAATTTAGGGAACTTATCTAAAATGTTGGAAAATTACTTAAATATCTAGAATTCAATCTTGTGAGTCTATATTGACTGGTTCTTATTTCATTTAACTAGTTTCGGATTATTCGGCTCCGAATTGAGGGCTTGGACTTGTTTTTGATATTTGAAAGTGTGTTTGGGAAAGAGGGGAATCTACTTTCTAACTTTGTAAGAGGGAATTGTCCCCATAGGTATAATAAATGAATTTAATTGCCATTATATGCGGGCCTACGTATGCACTAGGTCGCAAGAGTCCGTACACAGCGACTACTATGTCAAGGTCTGGGTAGTCTAGGACCCAAAGGCATGCTCTACGTGATATTCTTGTAACTTGATGTTAAATTCTGAGTTGTATAAATTATGTGATTAAGTCAAGTACAACTAGTGGGGGAACCTTATTCTATTTTGTCCTTAAAAGAGAATTTGGGAATTTCCTATGAATAAGTGTTCCTCAGATATACACTATTGTCTGCTTGTGATGATTCTACTTATGTTTGACCGCAGCGCACGGGTGATTCGCGAATGGGGTAATAGATGCATTTATGATTCGAACCGATCAACCCTTGGCATTGCACAATTTATTTTTATGTTGCATCAGGTCATACGTCCCTTGGTGTTATTTGCGCATGTTTTGCTCAGCACTCTATTTGTGGACTGACTTCATATCTGCTTAATATATAGATGCACACTCATGATAATATTTGGAAAAACAACTGTTGTTCCGTGCTTACTATTTCTTATAACTTGTGTTATTCCTGCTTATTATAAATTCTCCTCATATTATTTGACCTTAGTAAGTATCGAGTTGACATCTCGTCTCTACTTCTTCGAGATTAGACGGGATGTTTACTGGGTACATGTTGTTTATGTACTCATACAACACTTCTGTACTTAATTGTACAGGATCTGAGGCAGGTGTATGTGGTTATCAGTCTGGTGCGCACCCTTGAGCGGACCCGGGACTTCTACGGTAAGCTGTTTTCTTCCATGTCATTTAGCAGCCTGAAGAAGTCTTCTTTTGTTGTCCATCCTTATTCAGAGAATAGTGTGATTCTTTTGTATATTCTACTAGTTGCCCATAGCTTGTGACATCAGGTTTTGCACACACAGTAGTAAACATTCATTTTTGGGTTGTACAATTTTCTTATATACATTATTGATCGTTTCTGGTCTCAATTTTAATATGAGAAAACCTATTTCACTTATTTTTAGTAAACAGCAAAAATGAGAACTTGATTATTTTTCCACGTTGGCTTGTTGGGCAATGGTGTCGGGCATCATCACGAAGTACTGTGAAAATGGACCGTGACACACACAATACACACACACACACACACACACATATATATATATATATATATATATATATATATATATATATATGTATATATATATATATGTATGTATATGTATATATATATATGTATGTATATGTATATATGTATGTATGTTATTTATATATTCATAACAACAACAACAATCCATTATAATCCATTTGAGGAGGATAGTATGTATGCAGACATTGCCGCTACCCTGGTGTAGAAAGACTATTTTCGAATAGACCCTGTGCGCACAAGAAGATAAATACGACAATAGACTAGTAACAACAACATAACCATAACCAGAAAGATAGTACCAATGAGCCAAGAGTAAGAAATATACTTGAAAGATCAATATCAATATGCAATACCAATAATAACTTCAGTGACAATATATATAATCACAAAACCTCCAAATTAAGTTCTGCTAAACTAATTCATCGGGCTATATGTTTAACATGTAAATCAAGTCAAAAATTTGAAGGTTGAATACATACGGAGACATTTAAAGTTGGCACGATTCTTCATTTAGACACCTAAACTTAAGGGTGTTCTGTTGAGCACTTATACTATCCGAAACTTATTCTAATTAAGTATATCTTACTGAGTTGGCACATAAAGTGAGTTTCACCCAATATAGGCGCGTGAAAACCCCAAAAAATAGATTTTGATATATTTTTTCTTTTTTATTTCCTTCTTCTTCTCCCCCAAAACAAAACAGATCTGGGGCAATTCCCATCTCTTCACTGTCAGAATCTGGATAGAGAAACTGTCAGCCTTATCCTCCCCAAAAACCAACGAGCCCCCTCTTTTTTTATTCATATTTCTGACAAAAAGTAGAACCATTGGAATACCTACATTACAATGCATAATATGCTCTAGTCTGCAACCAGTACCCCCTATTGTTCATTCCGATTTGGGAAAGTAGCTTGGCTTTGCTCATCTTAGTTCGAAGTTTGGTCCGCTATTTATGCTAATTCAGCTGCACTACATTATGTGAATAATTTTCTTTTGATGTTTGTTCAAGATTTGGGATCCTTCGTCAACCCTACGAAACCAGCTGCATCTCATCTCTTCTTTAGCCATTAATGGGTTCTTTAAAAAGTTTGAAGGTTTAAAATAGGTTACTCGATTTGATGAAAGTTTAGGAAATTAATATTGGGGTTGTCTTTGGATCGTTGTGGGGAATCTATAGCTGAAATTATAACAAATGTGGAGGAGTTTCTCTTAAAAATTTGGATTAAAATCGTTCTTGGAACAAGAACACACATGAACATATAGTGAATATGTTGCGTTAAGTAGTGTTTAGGTTTTTTCCTCTTTTTTACTCAAAATAATACATGTCCTTTTCTATTCGTCATTTTCCAAGTCAGCAGCGAGCACATTGCACAAACTTTGTAAGTTTGACTGATTGTCACAGAAGTGTTTAATTGGAATAAGTTTCGGATAGTATAAGGGCTCAATAGGAACACCCTTGATTTTATGTATTTAAATAAAAAATTATGCCAATATTAAGTGTCTCTGCATGTATTCAGCCTATTTCACAACTCCCGTAATAGTCACACCTTTTTGAGGTATTGTTACCTCAATGTAATGTCTCATATTATGACGACTCGTCCAGTAGTTTCATGAGTTACCGCTCCATTTCTCCCATTTCTGCTTCTTTATGCTTCATTATACGTGTTTTATGGTATTGGATTGGTCGGATCGAATCCGGAAATAATTTTGGTAAGGTTTGAGATACTTAGTCTCTTTTGAAGAAGTTTAAGTTGGAAAAGTCAATTGGATGTTGACTTGTATGTTAGAGGGCTCAGATGTGAGTTATGATGGTTCAGTTAGCTTCAGGAGATGATTTATGACTTAGGAGAGTGATCGGAATGGGTTTTGGAGGTCCGGAGTAGAATTAGGCTTGAATTAACAAAGTTGATATTTGGAGATTTCCATTAATGGGCGAGATATTGATCTAGGGGTAGGAATGGATTTTCGAGAGTTGCAGTAGCTTCGTTATGTCATTTTGGATGTGTATGCAAAATTTCATGACATTCGGACATGGTTTGGTTGGGTCTTTTATCAAAATCAGAATTTGGAAGATTTTGGAGACTTAGGCTTGAATCTGAGGTGTATTAGTTGATTTGATATTGTTTGAAATGTTTTGATGATTGAAAAAAGTTTGTACAAGGTATTGGGATATGTTGGGCCTTTGGTTGAGGTCCCGGAGGCCTCGAGGTGATTTCAGATGGTTATCAGAGAGGTTGGAATTTTGTTGCAGCAGTTGATATTGCTGCTTTTGGTATTTTCTCATCAACGGATCGAGTACCGCAGATGCGGGTGATTTAACCCAAAAGCGAAAAGGGTCAGATGTGCGGAGACCGCAGAAGTGGTATGGTGACTGCATCTGCGATGACGCAGATGCGGAAGTTTTGTTGCAGAAGTGGTGTGGGCTGAGTAAGTGAATTCTGTAGATGTGGAGGTTTAGATGCAAATGCGGTACCGCAGAAGCGGATCTTTGAACGCAGTTGCGGAAAGGCCTGGTCAGACCATATATGTTATTTCATTTCGCGAATTTGGCTTATTTCACCATTGTTGACTTCGACCTTGAAGATTTTTGGGCGATTCTGAAGAGAGAAATCAAGAGACTTCGTTAAGGTAAGGATTTTTGGACCTAAAACATATTTCTATGGTAGTATTTCATGGATTAAGACTGTAATTAATGGAATTTAAGGGCTACAAATGGGGGATTAGGGCTTGAGTTTAAGAGACCTTAAGTTGAGGATTTAAGGGTTCATTTGAATTGCGATTTTGATATTCTTGATATGCATAGAATCGGGGGAATATGAGGAATCTATTGATGTAAAAACATTTCTGATTTTCGAGACGTGGGCTTGGCTTGGGTTTTGATAATTTCGGGATTTGTTCCCTTTGTTGGTTTTTTCGCTTGGCCTTTGTTCCCTTAATAAATTTTGACATAATTCGTTATGATTTTGGATAGATTCGACGCGTAGAGGACGATTCGGGAGCCAAAGGCATCGTGAGCTAGAGATTTAGCCGGTTCGAGGGGATTAATGACCGTAAATGATGTTCTAAGGGTTTAAAATCCCGGATTGCACATCGTAGTGCTATATTAAGGTGAGGCACACGCTTGATGACGAGCATGGTGTCGTACACTATTGGGGATTTGTGACTTGGTCTGTTCTGATTGATGATTTTACCGCGCATTTGATTTAAATCTATTTTCTATTATCATTATTTGGGCTGAATGCCATATTTGGGCTGAATGCCAACTATTTAAACCCTTCGGGGCTTTTATTTGATATTTCCTTATTCTTTTGACTTATTACATGAACTCAATCATGTTATTTTCTATTGTTTTACTACTCAGCCATTTTTACTCAGTTTTGAGACTTAAATGATATTTTAAATGATGTTTTGGCTGAGAAATAATGTTTTACTAATGCCCGAGCGGTTGGTGATGATTTTCAGACTGAGTAAGGCGGAGGGCCTAGTTGTGAGGATACACTAATATTGATTTGAGGCTGAGGGCCTGAGATACATATAGGCCACGAGGAGGCTTGATTCATATGAGGCCGAGGGCCTAGATTTGATACCACGAGATGGATTATTATTGTTCTTGGGCCGCAAAGGGCCCCTCCAGGAGTCTGCACACCCCCAGTGAGTGTGGTACCCATTGTGACGTGAGATTGAGCCGAGGGGCTGGTATTGATATGAGATATTGCCCAAAGGGCAGATTCGTTGATACTATGTGCGAGGGGCAAACTTTTTATTTGTTTACTTTATGTTAAATATTTGTCAATTACCTGTTTTACTGGTTAATAGAGGATTTTACTTGATTTACATTGGTTTTACTGATTTTAAGTGATTTACTGCTTCATTATAAATTTTCTTGTGCTTTACATGTTTTCGTACTTTCAATCTTTATTTACATTTGTTACTCCTTAAGTTGGAGTATTCACTTTACTCCATGCACCCTGTGTGCAGATTCAGACATAACTTGTTCCGCTCCGGGGTGTTAATCTCCTCCAATTTCAGGCAAACCTTTCAAAGATTACGAGTTAGCTGTTGACGTCCGTAGCCCCGTGTCTCTACTCCCCTATCATTTTTGTCTTTTTTCAAACATTTTTAGTAGTTTATGACTTTAGTATACTATTTTATGGCTCATAGATGCTCGTGAGTTGTGACACCCCCGTTAGGGCTATGTCGGATTGTATTTTCGCTACATATTTGGGTTTGGTTGGCTGGCCTTATCTTCACAAGAGGTGCTATCATGATCGAGTTTGAGGTTTAGGATCGTGACAAGTTGGTATCAGAGCCTAGGTTACTTAGGTATCACGAGCCATGAGTAGGTTTTGTAGAGTCTCGCGGATCGGTACGGAGACATCTGTATTTATCCTCGAGAGTCTACAGAACCATTAGGAAAAACTTCATATTCTTGAAATTCTTGTCGTGTGAACTTGTTGATCCAAGTACTAAACTTTTGTTATTCCATTCTCTCACCGACGGTAAGGACACATGCTACCGGACGGGATGGAGGACAACTAGTGACACCAGCTGTGGCCACCAGAGGCCGAGGACATGGTCGTGGTCATAGTAAAGGTAGAGCAGCAAAGGCAGAACCTGTAGATCCACCAGCTACCCCAGATCAGGACCAGTTCCCAGTGGTAAACGCTCTAGTAGTACCACCTCAGGCAACAACTGTGCCCATAGTGATTCCGGGTCTTCAGCAGGCCTTGGCTTAGATCTTATCAGTTTGAACTAGCCTACCTCAGGTGGTTTCAGCCACTACAGCCACTGCTACTTCTCATGCCGGAGGAGGCAGTCAGACTCTCGCCGCTCACACACCTGAGCAGGTCGTGCAGGGACTTCAGACGCCAGGGGCACACCCCGCCCAGCCAAATGCAGCTGCTCAGGCTATGTAGTTCAATATGCTAGAGGATGAGCAGCGTAGGTTGGAGAGATTTGGTAGGCTTCAGCCTTCATCGTTCAGTGGTGTAGAGGGTGAGGATGCCCAAGGCTTTCTGAATAAGTGTCAGAGGATTCTTCGTACTGCTAGTATTTTGGAGACCAACGGGATCGCTTTTACTACCTATCAGTTTTCAAGACCTGCTTTTACTTGGTGGAAAGATTTTTAGAGGCATAGGCCTGTTGGTAAAACACCCTTTACTTTGCAGCAGTTTTCTGTTCTCTTTCTGGAGAAGTATGTGACGCAGTCTCACAGAGAGGAGCTGTGTAGGTAGTTTGAGTGGCTGCGTCAGGGGGAGATGACTGTGTTGCAGTATGAGTTCAGGTCTTTTTTAGTTGGCTCATCGTTCCATCTGGTTGGTTCTGACAGATCAAGAGAGGATCAGGAGGTTTGTTGATGGACTTACTTATTAGCTCTGTATTCTTACGACTAGGAAGGGGTATCTGGTGCTACATTCGAGGAGGTTGTCGACATTACCTGAGAGATTGAGTCTATTCGCCGTCAGGAGCGAGAGGAGAGGGAGGCCAAAAGACCTCGAAGATCTGGCAACTATAGTGGTGCTCCTTCAAGGGGCCAATTTAAGCATGGTAGAGGCCGTCCATTAAGGCCTGCTCAGCCAGCACACCCAGGTTATCATGGGGCGTCATCGGGTCATGGTTCTCATAGTTCACATCAGGGCCACTCATCACTTAGTGCCTTTCCAGCTCAGAGTTCTTCCCATGCTCCGTCAGTTTAGGGTTCTTCTGTGCCACGCACATCTACTAGTCAATCTGGTGCGAGGGGTTCCCTTCCGTCCTCTTCATTAGAACCTGGGAGTTGTTATGAGTGTGGTGAGGTGGGCCACATGTGGAGGAAGTATTTTCATCATGTTTCTAGTTCATCCCAGCAGAGGGGTCAATCATCGGCTTCAGCGCCAGTTGCTCCACCACTATCCACCCAGCTATCTAGGGAAGGAGGTCAGTTAGTCAGGGGTTGCTCTAGGGTGGGAGGTCAATCAAGGGGCGGTCAGGCTCGTTTCTATGCTCTTCCAGGTAGAGCCAATGCTATTGCTTCAGATGTTATTATTACAAGTATTGTCTCAGTCTGCCAAAGAGATGCCTCTGTATTATTTGATCCCTGATCCACCTTTTCTTATGTGTCATCATACTTTGCTCATTATTTGGGAATGCCCCGTGAGTTTCTTGCTTTACTTGTTCATGTATCTCCCAGTGGGCGATACTGTTGTTGTAGACCGTGTGTACCAGTCATATATGGTGACTATTGGGAGTCTGGAGACTTGAGTTGATCTTTTATTATTGAGTATGGTGGATTTCGATGTCATTTTTGGCATGGACTGGTTATCTCTGTGTTGTACTATTCTCGACGGTCATGCTAAGAAAGTCACATTGGCTATACCGGGTGTGCTACGGATCGAGTGGCAAGGTGTGACTGATTATGTTTCTCGTAGAGTGATCTCTTTCTTGAAGGCCTAGCGTATGGTTGGGAAGGGTTGTCTTTTGTATCTCGCATTTGTGAGGGATGTCGGAGCTGAGGCTCCTAGTATTAATTTTGTTCCAGTTGTGAGGGATTTACCTGATGTATTTCCTACAGACCTACCGGGAATGTCCCTAGACGGGAATATTGATTTTGGTATTGACCTGGTGTCGGGCACTCAGCCCATTTCTATTCTGTCATATCGTATGACACCAGCGAAGTTGAAGGAGTTAAAGGAGGAGCTTCAAGAACTCCTTGATAAGGGGTTCATTCATTCTAGTGAGTCACCTTGGGATGTACCGGTTCTATTTGTAAAGAAGAAAGATGGAAAAATAAGTATGTGCATTGATTATAGTCAACTAAACAAGTTAACAGTTAAGAACAAGTATCATTTTCCTCGTATTGATGATTTATTCGACCAGCTTCAGAGAGCGAGGGTATTCTCCAAGATTGATCTCTGTTTAGGTTATTACCAGTTGAAGATCAGGGGTTCGGATATTCTTAAGACATCTTTCAGGACCAGATATGGTCATTATGAGTTCCTGGTTATGTCTTTTGGCTTACAAATGCCCCAGCAGTATTCATGCATTTGATGAACTTCGTGTCCTGGACTTATCTTGATTCGTTTTTCATAGTATTCATTGATGATATCTTGGTGTATTTGCATAGTCAGGAGGAGCACGCGGAGCATTTGAGAGTCATGTTGTAGAGATTGAGGGAGGAGAAGCTTTATGCAAAATTTTCCAAGCGTGAGTTTTGGCTCAGTTCAGTGGCTTTCTTGGGGCACGTGGTGTCCACCGAGGGTATTCAGGTTGATCCAAAGAAGATAGAGGTGGTTCAGAGTTGTCCTGGACCATCCTCAACCATAGAGATTTGCAGCTTTCTTGGTTTGGCAAGCTATTATTGTTGGTTTGTTCAGGGATTCTCATCTATCGCATCGCCCTTCATCAAGTTGACTCAGAAAGGTGCTTCATTTTCATGGTCAGACGAGTGTGAGGAGAGATTTTAGAAGCTCAACATAGCTTTGAGCATGGCTCCGGTGTTGGTTTTTCCATCAATTTCAGGTGTATATATCGTGTATTGTGATGCTTCAAGAGTTGGGATTTGTTGTGTATTGATGCAGGAGGGTAGAGTTATTGCTTATGCTTCTTGTCAGTTGAAGCCCCATGAGAAGAAATATCATGTTCATGATTTGGAGTTGGCTAGGCATTACTTGTATGGCGTATCTTGTGAGGTGTTCACTGATCACCGAAGTCTTCAGCATTTGTTCAAGCAAAAGGATCTTAATTTGAGGCAGCAAAGATGGTTGTAGTTGCATAAGGATTATGACATCACTATATTGTATCATCCAGGAAAGGCCAATATGGTGGCCGATGTTTTGAGTCGAAAGGCAGTGAGGATGGGGAGTTGGCATATATGCCAGTTGGGGAGAACCTCTCACAGTTGATGTACAGGCCTTGGCCAATCAGTTTGTGAGGTTAGATATCTCGGAGCCCAGTTGTGTATTGGCTTGTGTGATTTCTCGGTCTTCCTTATGTGATCACATCAGAGAGCGCCAATATGATGATCTATATTTGCTTGTCTTTAGAGACAGAATTCAGCATAATGATGCTAGGGATGTGACCATAGGTGATGCTGGGGTGTTGAGGATGCAGGGCCGAATTTGCGTACACAATGTGGATGGGCTTCGGGAGTTGATTCTAGAGGAGGCCCATATCTCGCGGTATTCCATTCATTTGGGTGCCGCAAAGATGTATCAGGATCTGAGGCAGCACTATTTGTGGAGGAGGATGAAGAAAAACATTGTGGTATTTGTGGCACGGCGTCTCAATTTTCAGCAGGTGAAGTATGAGCATTAGAGACAAGGTGTCTTGCGACAGCGGATGGATATTCCAGAGCTGAATTGGGAGAGGATCACTATGGACTTTGTTGTTTGACTCCTATAGACTTTGAAGAAATTCGAAGATATTTTGGTGATTGTGGATCGGCTAACATAATCCACTCACTTCATTCCTATGTGTACTACTTATTCTTCAGAGCGGTTAGTAGGGATATATATCCAGGAGATTGTTCGGTTGTATGGTATCCCAGTTTCTATCATTTCAAATCAGGGCACTCAGTTTACTTCGCAATTTTTGAGGGGCGTGTTTAGAGAGTTGGGTACTTAGGTTGAGTTGAGCACACTATTTCACCCTCAGACGGACGGGTAGTCCGAGCGCACTATTCAGATATTGGAGGATATGTTGTGTTCTTGTGTTATTGACTTCAGAGGGTCATGGGATCAATTTCTACCGCTCGCAGAGTTTTCTTAGAACAACAGCTATCACTCGAGTATTCAGTGGCTCTATATGAGGCTTTGAATGGGAGGCGGCGTCGATCTCTAGGTTGTTGGTTCGAGCCCGGTGAGGCTAGGCTATTGGAGATTGATTTGGTTCAAGATGCTTTAGATAAGGTGAAGGTGATACAGGAGAGACTCCGTATAGCGCATTCGAGGCATAATAGCTATGCTGATAGGAAGGTTTGAGATGTATCCTACATGGTTGGCGAGAAGGTTCTATTAAAGGTTTCACCCACGAAGGGTATTATGATATTTGGAAAGAAAAGGAAGCTGATATCGTAGTTCATTGGACCATTTGAGATACTTTGGAGGATTGGGGAGGTGGCTTATGAGCTTTCCCTGCCATCCAGCTTATTGAGTGGGCATCCGAAATTTCATGTATCTATGCTCCAGAAGTGTACTGGTGATCCGTCTCATGTTCTGGATTTCAGCACGATTCAGTTGGAGGGTGACTTGACTTATGACGTGGAGCCAGCAACTATTTTGGAGCGTCAAGTTTGGAAGTTGAGATCAAAAGATATAGCGTCAGTGAAGGTGCAGTGGAGAGGTCAGCCCGTCGAGAAGGCTACTTGGGAGACCGAGCGAGAGATACGGAGCAGATATCCTCACATGTTTGAGCCTTCAGGTATGTTTCTTGACTCATTCGAGGACGAACATTTATTTAAGTTGGGGAGGATGTGATGACAGGGCCATTCAACTCATGAGTTACCGCTCAATTTCTCCCATTTCTGCTTCTTTATGCTTTATTATTCGTGTTTTGTGGTATCGGGTTGGTCGGATCGAATTCGAAAATAATTTAGGTAAGGTTTGAGACACTTAATCTCTTTTAAGGAAGTTTATGTTGAAAAGTCAATCGGACGTTGACTTGTGTGTTAGCGGGCTCGAATGTGAGTTCTGATGGTTCAGTAAGCTTCTATGACTTAGGAGCGTGATCGGAATGGGTTTTGGAGGTCCGAACTAGATTTAGGCTTGAATTGGAGAAGTTGATATTTCGGCGATGTTAAGTTGATGGGAGAGATTTGATCTAGGGGTTGGAATGGAATTTCGAGAGTTTTAGTTGCTTTGTTATGTCATTTTGGATGTGTGTGCAAAATTTCAAGACATTCAGACGTGGTTTGGTTGGATTTTTTATCAAAAGCGTAATTCAGAAGATTTTAGAACTTAGGCTTGAATCTGAGGTATTTTAGTTAATTTGATGTTGTTAGAAGTATTTTGATGATTGGAACGAGTTTGTATAAGGTATTGGGATATGTTGGGGCCTTTGGTTGAAGTCCCGGGGACCTCAGAGTGATTTCAGATGGTTATCGGAAAGGTTGGAATTTTGTTACAATAGCTGATATTGAAGATTTTGGTATTTTTGCATCTGCGGATTGGGTACAACATATGCGAGTGATTTATCGTAGAAGCGAAAAGGGTCAGATGTGCAGAGACTACAAAAACGGTATGGTGATTGCATCTGCAATGTCACATATGCAAAAGTTTTATCGCAGAAGCGGTGTGGGCTAAGTAAGTGAATTCCGCAAAAGCGGAGGTTTAGACTAAAAAAGCGGTAGCGCATAAGCGGATCTTTGACCATAGGTGCGGAAAGGCCTGGTCAAACCATATATGTTATTTTATTTCGCGAATTTGGCTTATTTCACCATTGTTGACTTCGAGCTTGGAGCTTTTTGGGCGATTCAAAAGAGGGAAATCAAGAGACTTTGTTAAAGGAATTTAAGGGCTAAAAATGAGGATTATGGCTTGAGTTTAAGAGGCCTTAAGTTGAGGATTTGAGGGGTAATTTGAACTCCGATTTTGGTATTGTTGATATGCATAAACTCATGGGGAGATGAGGAATCTATTGATGTAAAAAAATTAATTTTTGAGACATGGACCCGGGGCTTGGATTTTGGGAAATTTCGGGATTTGTGCCCTTTGTTAGTTTTTTGCTTGGGCTTTGTTCCCTTAGCATATTTTGACATACTCGTTCTGACTTTGGATAGATTCGACATCCGTAGAGGCCAACTCGAGGGGCAAAGGCATCACGAGCTAGAGATTTAGCCGGTTCAAGGTGAGTAATGATTGTAAATGATGTTTTGAGGGTTTGATATAGTGCTATATTGAGGTGAAGCACACGCTTGATGACGAGCGTGGGGTAGTACACTATTGGGAATTTGTAATTTGGTTCATCCCGATTGATGATTTTATCGCGCATTTGATTGACAACTATTTGCTATCATCACTATTTGGGCTGAATGCCACATTTGGGCTTCGTGGTTACTATTTAAACCCTTCGGTGCTTTTATTTGATATTTCCTCAGTGTTTTGTCTTATTACTTGAACTCAATCATGTTATTTTTCACTGTTTTACTACTCAACTATTTTTACGCAGTTTTGAGACTTAAATGAAATTTTTGGCTGAGAAATACTGTTTTACTAATGCTCGAGGGGCTGGTGATGATTTTCGGACCAAGTAAGTCCGAGGACCTAGTTGGGAGGATACACTGATACTAATTTGAGGCCGAGGGTCTGATATACACATACGCCACGAAGTGGCTTGATTTATATGAGGCTGATGGCCTAGATTTGATGGCATGAGATGGATTATTATTGCGCTTGCACCGTAAAGGGCCCCTTCATGAATCTGCACACCCACAGTGAGTGCAGGTACCCATAATCATGTGAGATTGAGCCCAAGGGGTTAGTATTGATCTCAGATGGTGCCCGAGGGGCAGATTTGTTAATACTATGCCCGATGGGTGAACTTTTATTTATTTACTTTATTTTATTTATCTGTCAATTACATGTTTTACTGGTTAAAAGAGGATTTTACTTGATTTTTTACTGGTTTTCCTGATTTTAAGCGATTTACTGCTTCATTAGAGAATGTCTTGTGCTTTAGTATTTTCGTACTTTCCGTCATTATTTACATTTGTTACTCATTGAATTGAAGTACTCAGTTTAATCCATGTGCCCTATATACAGATTCAGACGTAGCTGGTTCCGCTTCGGAGTGCTGATTTCTTCCAGTTCCAAGCGGGCCTTTCAGAGATTACGAGGTAGCTGTTAACGTCCGCAGCCCGGTGTCTCTACTCCTCTGTCATTTATGTCCATTCTCAAATATTTTTAGTAGTTTATGACTTTAGTAGACTGTTTTATGGCTCATAGATGCTCGTGACTTGTGACACCCCAGTTAAGACTGTGTCGAGTTGTATTTCCACTACATATCATTATTAAGCCATGTTTTAGACTGCTTTTGTGTTGTTTAACTATTTTTAATAATGATTTGGGTTTGGTTGACTGGCCTTATCTTAACGAGAGGCGTTATCACAATCGGGTTCGGGGTTTAGGATCGTGACACATATAGGATGCAAATCAACAAATTCAACAAAAATAAGTAAATACATGTGTGTTAGACTATTGTCATGTTTTTGTGCACGAATTAACTGTCTTTCCTAAGAAATTTTATTGTGTGCCTCATACAATTGATATTAATTGTGTGAGGTTCATTTTTATCTTATAAATTTGTGGACATCAATCTTATATTTTGGGGTCTACAAAAATTTAAATTCACAAAACTATAAAAATAAAAAGAGATATTTTTTACAACTAATATTAATTATATGAGATACAAAATAAATTTTCAATCTTTCCTTATCCGTACTTGCTGAATTGACTTAGACTCCTGAGTCAAATTTTCACAATACCACAACAAATATTTGATCCCATTAATGGAGTAGAGTCTCACTTGAAACGCATTAAACGAGGCTTTTCCTCAATAGCTTTATCCTTCGGATCAATTTTTCAACTGTCAATTAAACAAAACCAAATTTACAGTATAGCCTGTTTTGGCCAAGCTTTAGGGAAACTAAAAAATATTTTTTCTTTCAAAGAAAATTTATTTTTGAGATCTTTGACTAAGTTTTTAATCAAATAAAAAAGTGATTTTGTATAGTTGCAAACGTTGTTTCTCAAAAGCTAACAAGGTAGTATATTTCCCCCAAAAATACTTTTAGAACCTTGGCCAGACAAAAATGCTCCAATATTAACAAAAGTAGTTTGAAATTAATTAATCAAATATAAATAATTTTTTTCCAAAAATAATTTTTTTAAAAGCACTTCAGGCAAAAAAAACTTTTGCAATAAGCAAATTCTGAGAGCGTGGCAAACAGACTATTAAACTCTAATCATAGTGAAAAAACGAGGTGTCTTATCATATGGGAGACCTTGTCGCACCGTGACGCATCATATCTCTAAATCCATCGCAGTTTCAAAAAGAATTATTAATTACTGATTACCCTCATTATTTTCTTTTTGCTAAAACGTACAATTCTCATATTTCAAGAATGGATGGCTAGGATCATTGCCAAAACTTGGCATAAGTATTCATTAGCAGGGGAATGCATTCGATTTATTGATTTGATTTTGATATTTATCAATAATTACTTATCGATTATCGATTTGTTGTTTCAATAAGGTTACAATTTTATCGATTTCGATTTAGGAATTTTTAGGGCTTATCGATTCGGTTATCAATTACACCAATAAGAACACGGCTAATTCTATTTTTCATTTATTTGAACTTCATTCCCTTGAGTTTTAAATATGATCATTCCTTAAATGTGGTAGATGAAATAATAGGATTAGGGATTTAGGGCAAAGGAAAGGATATTATAGAATAAGGGTAAAGAAAACTTTTTTTATATATATTTTATCAGTTTATCGATAAACCGATAACAGAAGAGGATAAAATCAAAATTGAAATCGATAACTTGATAAGGAAAATTTTGAAATTGAAATATCGATAAACCAATATCGATAAACCGTTAACAAATACTCTATTCGATTTATCGATAAATCAATTAGAATGCACACCCATATTCATTAGTCCATATTATAAGATATAATTATGGTGGATGTCTATAATCACCAAATGAGTAATACCTATTACTCTTCTCTATCATCTCCATAACTCCCACTACTCTGATACTTATGGAGTTATGGTTGTAACTCCTATACCTCCCACGTGATCTTACACCATGATCTCAAATGCTTAATGGTGTATTTATGTAATTCTTTTGGTATACCTCCATGTAGTATTATAAATAGAGGATGAGAAGTCATTTTGTAATACACTTGGAATACATGGAATAAATAAGAATATCTCATCTCTTGCTCCCTACATTCTTGTCTATTTTCTTGTTTTATATTATTACTTTGAGCTAAGTTTTTTAACACGTTATCAACACGAATCTCTAATTTCATTTTTCTCACTATCTTCAAATTTATATTAACTCCTGTATATGTCCAATTACCATAACTTTAAATGTTGCTGCATATTTGGTATTGCGTTGATGCACATGACAATTATGAAGCTTGGGGTTTTGGTATGAACTCAGTATATAATTTTATTTTGAATAGAGGATGAGATATATTCCTTGTTTAAATTAATTCAGCATGTATACATTAATGTTATTAGAAATAGCAGCACAGTTCATGACACAGTTCTTTAGCCTTTATTTGCTTCTGGTTAAATTGCCATGGGTTTCTAAAGTAGTGCTACATGTTTTTTTATACAACTTAAATAAAAGTATGATTTAGAAATGTAACGACTTGGCCGGTTATTTTGATCTTTTGCACCTTGATCGCCAGTTCTCAGGTATGACTTGTACCGTATGATGTTGGTACTTTTGGTTAGGGTCTCGTAGGCCTCGGGTGAGTTTCGGGTGGTCAATCAGACCAAAATTTTGGAATTGCAAATTTTGTTGTCTTGATGTTGCGGAGTGTTTGGCCTTTGAAATCGCGGGGGTGATGTCATGATCGCGTAGAAGCAATTTGGGAGGCAGGAAATCTATTCTCTGCGTTCGAGTTTAAGTGTTTGTGATCGCGTAGGATTAGTTGGTGGTGCTTCGTGTTCGCATAAGGTATTTCGCGTTCGCGTATAAGAGTTTGGGGGTCCAATGATATTGCCCTTCACATTCACGTATATGGGGACGCATTCGCACAGCTTTGAGAATGGAAAAACATCGTGTTCGCTGGGCTCTAATCGTGTTCGCATAGTGTTACTTTGAGAGGCTGGATTTTTGTGCTTTGCGATTGCGATGAAGGAATTGCAAGAACTGGGGAGTGAGTTTATAAATATTTCATCCGCGAGTTTTAGCCATTTCTCCACCATAGTTGAGTATTTTCAGAGCTCATTAGGAGAAATTGAAGAGGGATTCAAGGAGGATTAATTGGAGGTAAGTTTTATGAACCAAAAACGTGATTATATTGTGAAATTAACCTATAAATTCATGGAAATTTAGCTAAAATGGAAGAACTAGGGTTTGGGATTTGAGATTTTTAAATTGGATTTGAAGGGCCATTTGAGGTCGGATTTGAGAATTTTTGATATGTATGAACCCGTGGAAGGATAAGGAACCCGTTGATGTGAAAATTTTTGAGTTCGAGAAGTGGGCATGGGGTTCAGGTTTTGCTAATTTCGGGATTTTTAATATTTTTTGATTGTTTTCACTTGGGCTTTGTTCCATTAGAATATTGTGACGTATTTTTTTTAATTTTGGATAGATTCGACATGAGTGGAGGCCAATTTGAGAGGAAAAGGCGTCGCGAGCTAGAGATTTCACCGGTTTGAGGTGAGTAATGTTGTAAATGATATCCTGCGGGTTTGAAACCCCTGATTGCACGTCGTAGTGCTATATTGAGGTGAGACACGTGCTTGATAACGAGCGTGCGGTCATTTACTACTGGGGATTGTGACTTGGTCCGTCCCGATTGTTGATTTTACCACGTATTTGACTGAAAACTTATTTGTTATCATCACGATTTGGATTGATTGTCATATTTGGGCTTTGTGCCAGTTATCTGAACCCTACAGGGATTTTTATCACTATTTCCTCACTGCTTTGACTTTATATTTGAACTCAGTCATGTTACTTTCCACTATTTTTGTCTAAACTCAGCCATGTTTCCTCTGTTTTAACGCTTTAATGATATTCTAAATAATATTTTAGGCTGAGCATCATGTTTATTATTGCCCAAATGGCTTATGTGATTTTTTGTTGACTGAGTAAAGTCGAGGGCCTATATTGTAAGATATTTTTGGATCGGGCTGCATGCCGCAACAATATATATATATATATATATATATATATATATATATATATGGATCGGGATGCATGTCGTAGAAATGTTATACTGATACTGATATGAAGCTGAGGGCCTAGATTTGATGCCACGATATGGCTTGATATTGCACTTGGGCCGTAAGGGATCCCTCCCTGTGTCTGCACACCCCCTAGTGAGTGCCGTCGACGAAATATATGGATCGGGCTGTATGCCGAAGCGGTATATGGATTAGGCCGCACGTTGTAGCGGTACTGGTATTGTTTTATGTGTTTACTTATTTATTTGTCCTCCATTATCTGTTATTGTGCTACTTCATATGATATTTACCTGATTTCTCGGCATTATCGGTTAATTGGGTGTTGTGCCCAAGGGCCGGATTTCTGTGCTTATCTGCACTATTGTTTTGCATTTATTTTGCATAACCATTGAAAAAGTCATTTTCAAAAGAGGTTTAAACTGAGGTAAGATATTTTTCAAAAGATTTCACAGCCTCACTTCTTTTCGCAAAGGGTTTTACACTGCTCTATACAGAATGTTGGTTGCCTTACGTGATTTCTTACTGCTCAGTTATTATTTACCTTTATTACTCACTGAGTTGGAGTACTCACTTTACTCTCTGCACTTCGTGTACATATGCATGTATTTGTTCACCCGGTAGCGGGTTTTGAGCTGATTGGAGGCTAACTTATCGGAGTTCAGTGAGGCGACTACCAGCGTTCGTAGTACTGCTTTTTTTTCTTTAGTTATCTTTCCTATTTTGTATATTTCAGACCTTGTAGTTGTATTCAATCTCTAATAGATGCTCGTGACTTGTGACACCCCGATTTGGGCAGTGTCGGGTTGTACTTCCACTAATCATTATTATCATTAAATCATATTTAATCTACTTATGAACTGTTTAACTGTTTCAAAATGATGAATTGGGTTTAGTTGGCTGGCCTTTTTCCCACGAGAGGCGCCATCACGATCGTGTTTGGTTTTGGGTCGTGACAATGAGTGCGAGATTTACCGAATATTTAAAGTACTAGATAATCTGTGTTTACACAAGCCTACAAAGGATTTAAGTTTAATCTCACTATGGTATTGTGGCATCAATAAAGTATAAGTGTTATGAATTATTGAGTGTATTATGATCTATGGCTCTGATCCAAGTGGGGGAGTATGTTGTGAGTAGTTAGTTGCACGGTTATGTGCTATGTTGGTTCCAATTTGAGACATGCAGCCGAATCAGTTATGCCTAGCGGAGATAGGGACCGAGGATGGTTCGAGTAAAGGAAGAATTTTGGCAAAGGCCATATTATGCTTCATATGGTAAGAGAATCATGGGATGTCTTTAGTGGTTATTGAAAAAGAATGCTTGGTGCATAGAGCAAGAAATTGCTTGGTTGTAATGGGATGAGGATTTCATTCTGCGGTGTCGGAGGCACGGATGGTTCTATTCGTTGAGCCAGGTAATTTGCAGTTTGAATAAGATTGAATGACTTGTGAGAATGGTTCTAATATGTTCAAGAGTCTGCATACATCAATTGAGTATTCTAAGTTGCATATGCGGTTAGAAACTGTGTTTTTATTGAAAGAGGTCAAGACTTGTGGTATTTCTGTGTGACTTATGGATTCTATATATCAGTATCGGTAAAGTAAAGGTAACGGATTTAGATTCGCAGGAGGTTCTTTAGATTAAAGTATTCGGGAATATGATGTTTCTAAGAATGATTGAGAGAGTATTCAGCGGCTTATGGGTCTCAGACATAGTTTTATGCTTGGGTCTCGTGTGGTGAGTCTGGGGTGAGGAATTGTGGTGCTAAAGCAAGAGGGAATATCAAGTTGAAGGTGAATCAGAAGGAAATTTAGATAGTTGGAGCAACTTGATAGTAGACGGACCGGTATGGTAAGGATATAAGTAATTCTTTGTATGTGTTCGAGGTGATTGACCTCTTACAGGTATTTTTCAACAATGCTCTTAGGTATTGATGGCTTGCTTAGCTTGGTTGAGTTAGAAGAATTCAGTCCTGGCAGGTCTGATTTGTGCAAAGAGAACTCGAAGAGTTCTTGATGGTTCTTACCGTGGTTTGGAGATGTATATCCTCTATGGCCATGCAGAACATGGGATGTATAGTGATTTTTCTTCTTGATGGGACCAATGAAAGGTTCTGGACTAGTTGAGTACTTAGGTGTCTGTGTCTTGGAAGGAAGATGGAGTTCTCATGTTATCCTAGGAAGGTATGGTATATGCAGGTTGTTATGGAGGGTCGAGATTGCGTGTGTGAGTTTTCTGTTTAGTTCTGAAAGGAAGTTCATAAAACTCTTAGCCAGCGAGTAGCCTTAGATGATTAATAAAATGTTATTGTTTATTAGAAGTGATTTGACGAGAGTATATATTTCAGAAAAGGACAATGTGATTAAGTTGATGGCATTTCGGTAGTATTGTGACACTTTCAGGCTGGATCGATTGCTGACATTCGAGTTTGCTTGGTGGCATAGAAGAATTTTTTAGTATCTCTTGTGAAATGACTGGGTATTAGAGGTGTGGCATGTATCCGGATGGCAGAATTGGGATCGGATATGATGATTTATGTGTCGTGTGGATTGGAAACGAAAGTTCTTATATTCAGGCTATGTTGTGGTTGTGGACTGTTTATGTCAGCACTGTTTAGCGACTATCGGAATTTGGGAGGCCCGAGTGGATCTTTTATTGCTTGGTATGTTAGATATTGGATATGATATTTGGGTTAGACTGGTTGTCTCTTTATGGGATTATTCTGGACTATTATGCTACGGGTTATGCCAAAAATGCCATGGGTTGAGTGGCGAGGTGCGTCGCATTATGTTCTAGTAGAGTGGTTTACATTTCAAAGACCTAGTGGATAGCTGGGAATGACTAGTTTTCTTAATTAGGCCTTTGCGATGGATGTTATTGCAGAGGTTTCTACCATTGATTCAGTTCCGGTATTGAGGCACTTTCGGATGTGTTTCTTGTGGTGGGGCATGTCATCGGGCGAGGTTGTGGATTTCGGCATTAGTTTGGTGCCGGGCACCATATTGTATGGATCTGGCATGAGTTATAGTAGTGGAAAGAGCAGCTTCAGATTTCCTTGATAATGAGTTTGTTGGCAGGGCAATGTGGATACGTGTTCTAGCTTGAGTGGGCTTGGTTGGCCCCGAAATTTATCGTTGAGGGATAGATTGATTCGATCATTATTGAGCTTGTTACTGATATAGGGAGATCTATGTGTGGCCTTTATGTGATGCGAGGCGTTATGATTTGTTGGTTATGGTCACATATAGTATGGTTCTATTAGCATCCTTTGTGGAAGTCGAGTGGGAAGAGTAATTGGGTGTGGCTCGGTGAGTGGCGGATCGGCTATGTCCTATCGGGTTTGCATGGTATATGTTACTTGTTCAACCGAGGTAGTAATGATTTGCTTTAGTCCCAGACATCAAATTGTGTGTGGTTGTCAATTTCGAGTATAGTGACTTGAGGTGTCTCATGTGGAGCAGTGTTGGGATAAGATCGCGCATAACAGCGAAGCTTTGTGGAGATATGACCTTGCGGGCTAGATTCGTGTGTTCTATTCTATAATGTGAGATGGGTTCTTAGCCTTGTGTTGTGGTGGTACTGGGGAACTAGAGGCACACTCTTTCATTTGAATCATGTTTCATGACTTGAGTATGGTCGGACCATTTCTTAGTGGTACACGTATTATGCTAGTTGCAGCTTAGGCCTCTATTGATGTGTCATGTCACCAGAGTGATGTGTTGGATTAGAGGAGATCGTTAGGATCATTAATGAATACGATCGGATTTGATTTCAGCACGTTAGAAGGTTAATATCGAGGTTCGGCTCAAAAATTTGCTATGATAATTGCCAGAGGAGAAATGGCTTCATGAATGGTTGATCTGAGAAATGGTTATGGTTTATTACATTTGTTCATTTATGGTTGGTAGTGTATGGAAGTATTGGAAATGAGGCTTTAGCTAATAATAGGTTTTTTATCGGTATTTGGTTATTGTGGGTAGCTATTGTGAATGGAAGTTATCGCTACATGTGTTTGAGTTATGTGGTATATCATATAATTACACCTGAGGTTGCAGGCATGGGCTATTACAGCTGGTTTGGGACTATTCAGATTATAGGTGCGAGGTTTTGATCGTATTGATGGTTTCAGATGTGAAGACGTGGTTCTATGATTCATGGGCTAGATTGGGTTGTGCAATTTCAGTTTCTATGTGTTATCAGACCTATATGAGATAGCATGATGTGGGATCAACCCCGGCTATATGCATGGTAAGGTTATCCAGCTATTGGTTGGCTTTTAGAACAACTCTAGGTATGTTTGAGGACGAACATGTGTTTAAATGGGTGAGGATATAACGATACGGCTGGTCGTTTTGAGCTTATGAACCTTGATCGCCAATTCTTGGGCATGACTTTCCCCATATGATGTATTGTGACTGATGTAGATCGTCGATTTTGGTTTTCACATAAGTCGGAATGAATTTGAAATAACAGTCTCAACTGAAAGCTTTGAATTTAAAAAGTTTGACCAAGAGTTGACTTATTTTTATATGAGCTCGGAACGAAATTTTTATGATTTGGTTAGCTTCGTTGGGTGATTTACAACTTAGGAACGTGATCGAATATAGTTTTGGAGGTCCGAAGTTGAACTAGGCTTGAATTGGCGAAGTTGCGATTTTGGAGAATTCCGGTTGATACGTGAGATTTTGATTTGAGAGTCGGAATGGAATTCTGAGAGTTTTTGTAGCTTCTTTATGTTATTTGGATATATGTGAAAATTTTCAGGTCAATCAGACGTGGTTTGGTTGGATTTTTTTATCAAAAGCATGTTCCGAAAGTTTTTGGAAAAACTTGGGCTTCAATTCGATGTGAATTGATGGTTTTGATGTTGTTTGAGGTGTTTGATGATCGGAACTAGTTTGAATGAGGTTTTAGGATGTGTTGGTACTTTTGGTTAGGGTCCCGAGGGCCTCGGGTGAGTTTCAGGTGGTAATCGAACTAATTTGGGCCTTTTGGAGTTGCAGATTCTGTTGTCTTAATGTTGCAGAGTGCTTGGCCTTCGCGATCGCGGGGGTGGTGTTGCGATCGCGTAGAAGAAATTTGGGAGGCAGGAAATTTGTTCTTTGCATTCGCACTTGAGTGTTCCCCATCGCGGAGGATTAGTTGGTGGTGCTTCGCATTCGCATAAGGTATTTCTCATTCGCGTATAAGAGTTTGAGGGTCCAATGATATTGCCCTTCGCGTTGGCGTATATGGGGATGCGTTCGCATAGCTTTGAGAATGGAAAACATCATATTTGTAGGGCTCTATTCGCGTTCGCGTATTATTATTTTGAGAGGCCGGATTTTTCTGCTTCGCGATCGCGATGAAGGAATTGCAGGAACTGGGCAGTGAGTTTATAAACATTTCATTCGCAAGTTTTAGCCATTTCTCCACCATAGTTGAGTATCCTGAGATCTCTTTAGGAGAAATTGAAAAAGGATTCAAGTAGGATTGATTGAAGGTAAGTTTTATGAACCAAAAACATGATTATATTGTGAAATTAACCTAGAAATTCATTGAAATTTAGCTAAAATTGAAGAACTAGGGCTTGAGATTTTAAGATTTTTAAATTGGGATTTGAAGGGGAATTTGAGGTCGGATTTGGGGGTTTTTGGTATGTATGAACCTACGGAAGGACAAGGAAACCATTGATGTGAAAATTTTTGAGTTTCGAGAAGTGGGCCCGGGGCTCGAGTTTTGCTAATTTCGGAATTTTTAATATTTTTCGATTGTTTTCACTTGGGCTTTGTTCCCTTAGCATATTGTGATGTATTCGTTCTGATTTTGGATAGATTCGATGCGCATGGAGGCTGATTTGAGGGGTAAAGGCGTCGCGAGCTAGAGATTTCTCCAGTTCGAGGTGAGTAATGATTGTAAATGATATCCTGAGGGTTTAAAACCTCGGATTGCACATCGTAGTGCTATATTGAGGTGAGACACGCGCTTAATGACGAACGTGTGGTCATTTACTACTGGGGATTGTGACTCAGTCCATCTCGATTGATGATTTTACCACTTATTTGACTATAAACTTATTTCTTATCATCATGATTTGGATTGGTTGTCATATTTGGGCATCGTGCCAGTTGTATGAATCCTCCGAGGATTTTTATCACTATTTACTCACTATTTAGACTTTGTACTTGAACTCAGTCAAGTTACTTTCCACTATCTTTGTCAAAACTCCGCCATGTTTACTCTACTTTAACACTTGAAATGATATTCTAAAAAATATTTTGGGCTGAGCATCATGTTTATTATTGCCCGAGTGGCTTATGTGATTTTTTGTTGACTGAGTAAGGCCGAGGGCCTGTATTGTGAGGTACTTTTGGAACGGGCTGCACGTCGCAACAATATATATATGGATCGGGCTGCATGCTACAACAGTTTTATACTGATATTGATATGATGTCGAGGGCCTAGATTTAATGCCACGAGATGGCTTGATATTGCGCTTGAGCCGTAAGGGGCCCCTCCCTGAGTCACACAACCCTAGTGAGCGTCGCCAATCAAATATATGGATCGGGCTGCATACCGCAGCGGTATATGGATTAGGCTGCACGCCATAGCGGTATTGGTACTATTTTATGTGTACTTATTCATTTGTCTGCCATTATCTGTTGTTGTGCTACTTCATGTGATATCTATCTGATTGCCCGGCATTACCAGTTAATTGAGTGTTGTGCCCGAGGGACAGATTTATGTGCTTATCTACACTATTTTTTTTGCATTCATTTGCGTAACCATTGAAAAAGTCATTTTCAAAAGAGGTTTAAACTGAGGTAAGATAGTTTTCTAAAGCTTTCATAGCTTCACTGCTTTTTGCAAAGGGTTTTACACTGCTCTATACAGCATGTTGGTTGCCTTACGTGATTTTTTACTGCTCAGTTACTATTTACCTTTATTACTCACTGAGTTAGAGTACACACTTTACTCCCTGCACCTTGTGTGCAGATGCAGGTATTTGTTCATCTGGTAGCGGGTTTTGAGCTGATTGGAGGCTAAGTTATCGAAGTTCAGTGAGGTGACTGCCAGCGTCCGCAGCACCATATTTTCTTCTTTTGTTATTAGTCCTAATTTATATATTTTAAACCTTGTAGTTGTATTCAAACTCTAATAGATGCTCGTCACTTGTAACCCCTCGGTTTGGCTGTATGGGGTTGTACTTCCGCTAACTATTATTATTATCATTAAATCATATTTAAACTGCTTATGAACTATTTAACTGTTTCAAAAGGATGAATTAGGTTTAGTTGGTTGGTCTTGTCCCACGAGAGGTGCCATCACAACCGTGTCTGGGTTTGGGTCATGACAAGAAAAAAAGGAGATATGCGAGTCCTTGGTTTATATGATCTCATGATCTATGTACTACTAAGACTGACAACCATTTTTTAACATATTAGTTGAGGATCGGGTAAGTTTTATTGTGTCCACACAAAATTACAAATATCATAAATGGCCTTATTTAGCACTCATATAATATATAGTTAATGTATTTTTAAGAAAAATATCTTGGACCTTTTTTTAGTTTTGCTTGTTGTGTCAAAAATTATTTTCCCTACATTAAGAAATTATTACTATGAGTCCATTGTTTTCTAATAAGTCTTGCAAGAAGACTTCCATTAGAATGGTTAATTAGTGATAATCCCTTTACCTATTACATTTGAGGCAACAAGGTCTATTCCTTTTGCCTATGTTATTTATTATTTTATACAATCATGTCATCCAGCATTATAAAATGATAGTTTCACGTGTTATTTGCATGATATATAGTTTCAAATTTACTTGCACTTATTACTTTATTGAGGTGATGAAAAAATTTATGAAATCAAATCCAATGAGCATTGTTAAGAGTACTCCTGAAAGGCTCGACGGTGAGGCTCAATGTAGTTTGGCCTATAATACAATTGGTGGAGGGAAAGACGAATGGTTCAAGTCCAAGCGTACCATGTTGATGAATATCGGGTTTGAGTGCTGGTGCACCATGATGAAAAGAGTTGGATTTAAGTCTCAACTCATTATTGTCTAACATGTCTTTATATGGGTAAGGCTTTGAATTTAAGTCCCAATTCACAGATGATATAATGATGACTAAAGAAAAATGAAATATTTTTCATGAAAATCATGAAGCTTGTTCCACTTGATTTTCTCAATTCTTAAAGTGAATATGATAGTGATGCATAATCTAGATGAAGACAAGTGGTTGATCAATGAACTGAGCGTACCAAAGATCAAAATAATAATAGTCATCATTAAAATAATTGTAAAAAGGAGAACAATAAGGGTTCTCAAAATAATCCTTCAAAGGTGAAGGAAATATGTATCAATGTGGTATGTTAATACGAGATACCCTCAAACATTTATAGTCTATTCATTGAAAATGAGACTTGTGACAAACATTGTAAATGCAGACTCATTTCTGAAAATGAATGTGAAAATATATATATATATATATATATATATATATATATATATATATATATATAAGTGTGTGTGTGTGTGAGTGTGAGATAAAGAATATGCATAATAATGTGGTTATGTATGGTTAAATAAATATCATAACTCACCTCTAAGGGAGGTTTGAGAGAACGAAAGATATCTACTGTGTTGTTACATGAATATGTCATTGGTCGCATACATGCGGTACGTCAAAAATATCTTAACATGCCTTATAAAAAGTTATTAAAGGCAAACATGACAATTATTATGATATAATTTTCTCTGTGAAGGAGACATTCATCATATGAATGGTGTTACAAAAAAGCTTGTAGCATAAAATTAATTAAGAGTTCCAAAAGAGCTAATTTATTACAACCCCTATGAATAAAATTATTCATGACATTGATATTATAGTAATTCTAAAAAGAATTTTTTTGAGTTTCAAATATATTAGTGGTTGGCATATTGAAACTATAAATAAAAGGAAGATTGGATATCTTTATAATACTTTAATCATACCGGGTAAAAATGAAATATTACCCTATTTTTCTTCTATCTGTACTACACGTGTATAAGCATGATGACAGAATCACATGCCACAAGTAAACAAGAGATTTAGTGAAACAAATATTAGCCGGCATGACCGTTGGTCATCCTGATTTATTAATGTGAAAATTAATTGAGAATTCACATGGTATATATTGAAGAAACAGAAGATTCTTAAAGAATTCTCTTGTGTTATTTTTCTCATGATATACCAGTTAAGATTAGATTAAATCTCTTAATATATGGAACGAATAAAAGGTGATATATATATATATATATATATATATATATATATATATATATATATATATATATATATATATATATATATATGGCTCAATCACCTGTCATGTGGACCGTTTACTATTATATGATTTTAATAAATGCATCTATTGTATGGTCACATGTGAGTTTCTTATCAACTTGCATGTTGGTTTTTGCAAGATTACTTGCTCAAATTATTAGAGCACGGTTTCAGAATATAAATTCTGTTAATTTATCTTGATAGTGCTGGTTTATATTCAAGTTAATTTAGCAGAATTTGTATTCCTCCAATTAAGATAAATCATTGTTTATGAGAATAAAACTCTCAAGAAGAAATTTACTATGAGGTGTATTAATTAAGATACAACAGTACTTGTATGTATTTTGCCAACAAGTTATGATAAATTCTCTCTATCACAATTGGTTCAGGTCAGGAACGAAATAATTTCCATTTATAGATATGGATGTGCTACACAATTTAATTATCGCACCACAATGCATAAATATGAGTTCCCAATGAAGGTTGGGAAATGTGTTGGTAACCCTAACACTAGGGGAGAAAATGGGTAGCTGAAAAAGGTGAAACGCAGAATGAATTATTATGAGTACATCTACATCCGCATACAAGAAAACGTGAACTTGAAGTTCAAGTGATACTTCATTTGCAAAATATTTCCAGGCGTATTTGCTGACCAAAGCTAAATGTCATATTTCAAATGTTTATACTCCGAATAGAATAAAGTCCATGATGGATAGAGTTTATGGGTTGCATGAAGCGTAATAAACTAATCGATTCTAAAGATAAAACTCCTTGAAGAAGGAGAGGAGCAAATGTTCAAAGTGGTCATAGTAAGGAGGCACGTGCTTTAGACGAGCACCATGACATAACACTTTATAAGACCATATGGGAGAGGCGCAGGTACCTGAAAATAATGAGATAAAGAGATCTCAATAAGTTATGTCTTTATTGGGTAACGATGAAAGATGTAAAATGATCGTCAACGATATTGTTGATATAATATAACTCTCAATATTATTAATATTGACGAGGATCTTGAGCTCAAATCTGTCATGAAATTTTAGATAGATGAATGATTGGCCGAACATTAAATACGCAATGAAAATTGACTTCACCTAAAAAATATTAAATTGGACGGATAGTCCATTATGAAAAAAGTAAAATGAAAATTCAAGTCAATAGACATAAAGACAACTTGTGGCACACGATTTTTCATAAATATCCTAGCATTACCTATATGGGGACAAGTTCTCCTATGGTGGATGAAATTATTTTCAAGTTTTAATATATGGCAATACATGAAAAACTTGGTATACGTATAATGAAAATCCTTGAAGGATTTAAACTATTCTGAAGCATATAGAGATTCCCGAATATTTTGTTAAATAAAGCTTTAGCGATTCATGTATGACATATATGATTTATTTTGGTGTCTTAGTGCACTAGGTGCACTTATGTTTCTTGCTAGAACCTTGAGTATAACGTTATACTAGCAAGATTTAATTCAATATGGAGACACTCGAATGTAATTAGTAATATATTACAAGAGAGTCATTGATAGATTTGTTTATTCTAACAAATATTGCCAAGATTTGGTTGGTTATGCTGAAACAAACACTTTCCTTAAGTTCGTTCTTCAAACAATCTATTTGCATGTGGGAGTACCACATATTATAATTTTACAAGACAGTTAGTTGTTGAAACTTATTAAAGTCGTGCCAAGATAAGCAACTGAAAAAGCAACGGACTCAATACACAATAGACGTATGACTTTCTTTGAAGAGAAGATTCCAATAATACTGAAGATAATGATGTTTGCTTATCTCAATTGGAAGAAGGATATATTGAAGGCAACAAAATAAAGCACATTTCGCTAAAGTTCTTTTCAGATATGATCTTCGATAGATTGATTATATAAACGTTCAATAAATTTATTTGATTGATAATTTGGTGGATCTGTTCAATGAATCATTACCAACCCCAACATTTGGGAAGCTGGTATACGGGATTGGAATGCGTCATTTTCGAAAAGTAAAGTGATGTTTTCATCAGGGAGAGTAAGATAAGCTCTGCACTCTTTTTTCTTTAGCTGAGTTTTTATCCCACTGGGTTTTCCTAGCATTGTTTTTAATGAGGCAGCAAACATTGCGTACTACAAGATATGTGTACTCTTTTTCCTTCACTAATATTTTTTTCCATGGAGTTTTTTTTAGTAAGGTTTTAACGAGACACACTATTATGGACATCCAAGTAGGACTATTATAAAACATAATTATAGTGGATGTCCATAACCACCAAATGAGTAATACCCACTACTCTTCTCCATTATTTCCATAACTCCCACTACTCTAATACTTATGGAATTATGGTTGTAACTCCCATACCTCGCTCATGATCTTCCACCATGATCTCAAATACTTAATGGCATATTTATCTAATTCTTTTAGTATACCTCTATGCAATACTATAAATAGAGGGTGAGACGTTATTTTGAAACACAGTTTAAATATATAGAAGAAATAAGAATATATCATCTCTTGCTCCCTACATTCTTGTCTATTTTCTTATTTTATATTATTACTTTGAGCTAAGTTTCGTAATAGTCACATTTTATTCTAAGGAATAGAAGAACTTATTAATCTTGGAGCTACGATTAAAGAATTTCTTCAATCTTGGCTCACGATCAGCGAATCCCCTAATTACAAGAGCCTTTTCAATAGATTTTTGGTCATAATTAGAGCTATCAAAATGGGTTTGGCCCGTGAGGTTAGCCCAACCCAATCCGCTACTTGGGTAGGGTTGGGTTGTAAAAATTGCACGTCCATTTGATTTATACCCATTTTAAAAAAAAATTAACTTGTACCCACTTTTTAAACAACTTTAGCTCTGTTTCTCCCCCTCATCCTCCTCCCCCTCCTCCTCTTCCTCCTCCTCCTTCTTCTTTCTTCTGCTGTTGTTGGTACTGCTATAAAATTTAAGTTCATGGAATGATTGCCATAAATACGTTTATCAGATTATTTAAAAATAAATTATAAATAATTACATAAGTTAGTAGACAATAATTTGTGAATATTTTCTCGTATGTAAGTTAGTAGACAGTAATAATTCTGTTCTTTTCACCTTTATTATTTCCAAAATTTATGATTTAGATACTGTTGGAAATCTGATTATTTATCTAGTATGTTAAAAAGCTTACAAATGAACAAAATAACTTCAGCATCTTCTGCTAAAGTTTAGAAAAAACTTTATGACAAAACTAATGAATCCAGGACATAAAAACTTCAGCTTTTAGTGCGGAAGTTTTTACATTTGAACTAAATAACTTTAGCATTTTCTGCTGAACTTTTTGAAAAAGCTTATCCATGGCAAAAAAAACTTCAACTTATTTAGTGCTGAAGTTTTTATAAATGAACTAAATAACTTCAGCATCTTCTGCTGAAGTTTTTGAAAAAGCTTAATGATGAAACTAATGAATCAATGACAAAAAACTTCAGCTTATTTAGTGCAATTACAAACAAAATTTTCAGTAAATAAAGAACAAAATTCAGCTACTATGCTTAAGTTCAGCAATTACAAACAAAAATTCAAGCAAATAGAGAACAAACTTCAGCTACTATGCTTAAGTTCAGCAATTACAAACAAAAACTTCAGCGCACTTGGTTCAGCACACTTGCTGCTTCAGAGCTGTCTACTAGAATTCTGAAGTTTTGTGTGACTTCTTTTGCTACTTTAGCTCTGTATGCTGAAGTTACGCGAAAAAGAAGGTACATTTGCAATTTTTTTGCAAAACACAGGCACAAGTTAAAGCGTGACTCAAAAAGCGAGTATAGATGCAAATGTCCCGGTAGGGTTTGGTTGTAAATTTTTTAGCTCATTTAAAACTGAGGCTTACAAGTCCACTCCAGATCAACTAGTTGGCCCTTGAGGCTTGACCGAGGGTGGGCCTATACCGGTCAATGGGCTGATAATTAATTAAATTTGAATATTTAATATTTTAAAAAAGTAAAAAATAAAAAATTATCAACTATAATCTTCATTCCCCAACCTTAGATTGATCATTTACCCTTCCATATCAACTAAAGTTTAAATTTTTGATATGTATGTAATATGACAATATTAGCTTTTCTTTTGCTTAATTAACAACGAACTAGGAAGGCTTTAAGTGGCCAATATTATTTTTTTTCAAAAGAAAATATTACTTTAAGTGGTAATGATCAGTTTGGTTACTTTAATATATTACTAATAATTAAAATGCTCTTCATTATAGAAAAGGTTAAGTTGTAATACCCAGAGAAAATTGACAACACTAGCAAATTTCATGAATTTTAAAAGTTTTATGGACTATATTGATGAACTCAGTAAATGATGTTAAACTTAAATTAAAAAACCCCAATATATAAATTTATTGAAGCAATCCTTGAACCTGAGGAAAGTGAAAGAAAAGTATTAAAAAATACATGTAACATTAAAAAAGAAGAGCGGGAGATGTAGAGAATTTGCATTTCAATTACAAAATTTCTTGTGAACATGATTAATAAACTATGTCCCGAAAAACTATTTAAAGATTTGACAGAAATTTTGTTTCTCAAGAAATTGAACGGCCGGCCAGCCCTAGCCCACGACCCTCTTAGGGCGAGATTGGGCTGACCATTTTAAGGCCCATTTAGATAGAAGGTCAACCCGGCCTAATCTATCAAATTTAAAAGCCTGCGAGACTTGAATTAGGTTGGGCTGGACTGGCCTGTTTTGACGGTTCTAGTCATAATACTACTCCACTACAACTAGTACCTTCTATACAAAGGTTGATACCTTATTTATTTTAAATAAATATCATTTTAAAAAATCATATTGTATAGCTACTTTTTGATTTTTTATAGTCAAATATCTATTTACGGTCACTTTCTGCCCCTTAAGTTCAACAATTGACAGTGCTTCTATCGAAGCCTTTGTCGCTGGCGATGAAGGCCCCTGTAGATTTTGAATAGTACTACTCGTGATTGATTCTCTACTACTTCTGAAATCCATGGAAACTTCGGTCACGTACGATCTCCGATACAATAACAGTTAAAATTTAAGGCGGCGCTAGATCGTCGGGAACAGTAGGTTTTCTGTACAACTTCAGGCGACAGACAAAAGTTTGAGGTTTCTATACAACTTGAGGCGATGGACAAAAGTTAGAGGTTTCTGTACAATTTCAGGCGATAGAGATAGCGCCAATAAAGATTTATCTTGACAGGTTGACCATTGGCTATACCCTGCCGAGCATGTACAAAAATATAGTACAGTTTCAGGAACGCAAATAAATACTTACCAAGAAAACAAAATCATTGTTCTTTTAGTGATAGATCCAGTGACCATCTATCGCTTGCTTTCACAAATCCTTTCCTTCCGTCAACAATGCTGTGGACTTGCAGATGGGACGTTCTTCAAAATCAACCATTTCTGTATACTGATGTTGTTTCAACGAGACGATATTAGGGTTATTTTTGAACAAAGACGACGGAGTTGGGCTGAGCAACTTAAATTTTCTATTAATATATTTTAATGTATTCTGTATTTTATTATATTCATTATTTTTTTCACTGTATTTCAATGTATCTTATTGTATTTATTGTCTTTTTTTAATATTGTATTTCAATGTATCCCGCTGTATTTTATGTATTTCATTGTATTCACTATCTCGCTATATTCCATGAATGTGTTCATATTTTTTTTAATTAATATAATTTATTTATTTAGTTGTATTATATAATTTCTCTAAAGATTGCTATATTTTTGGAGTATTTTTCGGTTAAGAATCTTTTTATAATTGGAAATACAAAATTTGTGTGTTATAATTGAGCTTATTGAATTATATTAGGAGTCTATAGGTTAATTGATTCACTTTCCGTTTAAAAATAATATAATCCCCTTTTCATACCGTGAATATAATTGAATACAGTCGAATACAATAATATGTCCAGCTGTAATCCCATGTTTCACACTATAAATACAGTCGAATATATTCGAATATAACAACTGATTAGCTGGACTTCATTGATTCACGTTTATTTTTGCTATTGTATCATGAATACTGTAGCTTAAATACATCTTATAATAACAAAAAAATGTATTTGTAATCAGTATTATAACAAATAATATCTATAAATAATTAACTACCACTAAAAAATAATACTTTATAAAAATTTCTCAAATTAAAATGTGGTTATAAAAGAAATAGCAGCAAGTATATTTTTAAAAAAGAGAAAAATAAACAAGAAGTAGAAACATTGCCACATCATCATCATCCAAACTTGTCACGAACATTTGGCGCTAGCTTCTCTCTACCTGCTGTATTTGCACTATAGCCTCTTGTTCTGCTCCAACTCATAATATCCTACCCAAAAGTGTAGCATCCATGGGAACTGGAGGAACCCTTTTTTGTTCTCAGAGTTTGAGTTTTGTAGTCTGCAATTACCCTCAAATTCATGCCCAAAATAATCGAGCTTTTGCATTGAAATCAGTACTTGTACACAAATTGACCAATTTTACTAATCCAGATTCTATTTTGAGAAAACACCAGAATCTTCCTGTTCTTCGACTTAAGGTTTTTACTAGAGCTGCTGATTCCTCACGGCCATCTTCCTCTGCTATTACTCCCTCCGACAAATCTATTGTCTCCGATGAAGAGTTTTCACTTGCCAAGGTACCTCCCTTTTTTTTTCTTTGATTTTACTTTTATAAAAAGCCTTTTACATGATCAAGCTACTTTAACCTGTTGTTATTTTTTAGTTTACTAATTCTGGATGTTTACCTATAGTTATCATTTAATTAGGTAATTTGATAGTGTAAAAATTACTGTTAATGAAATGAAGTTAATTTTTTTAATTGCGTTCGAAAAAAGCCTAAATGGAGCAGAATAATTATTGAAGATTCATATAGCGAGCCCATCTAGTTTGCGATCAAACCGTAGTTGTATTGTAATCTATTTCTTTTCAAACAAATTTAGCCGGAGACCGAATTTAAACAATGGAATAAAAAAGGCCATTTGGCAAATGTCCATTTCAATTTATCTGATATTCTTTCTATAATAGGAAAATGTTTGTTACTGTTCCACTAATAATATTATTCTAACTTCAAATGATTCACTATTCAATTTTTATATTCTGTTGTGATGTTTTCTCTATCAAACTAACAATTATCCTGTTAATATTTTCTTCCACTATAACTAAGATATATATCTTAAGTCACATTAACATCTGAATTTCGATCTGTCATATATTCTACGGATAAAGGTTCAAAATGCCCCTAACAATTGGAAAAAATTTATAAATGACATTCATCCACCTATTGGACTAAAAATAGCCCTCCATCCACCTTTTTGATTCACTTATGTCTTTTGACCGTTAGGTTAATGCTAAATTAAAAATAATTACTTAAAAAAATATTTTACAAAATATTTTGTTTTTTAAACTAATGCACCAGTAGTCCACTAATATTGTAATTTGTAAAGCCATCTTCTTCTTTTTTCAGATTTTACAAAAACAATTCAGCTATTACAAAAAAAAAAATTATTTTTTTTCAGTTTTTTTAAAGCATTTTTTTTGTAAAAACTGTTTTTTTGTAAAAATAGAAAAAATTTGTTTTTAATAAAATATTTTCGTTTCTTAAAAATGAAAAAACAAAATATTTTTGTTTTTGAATTTTTTTCCATTTTTTTAAAGCATTTTTTTTGTAAAAACTGAAGAAAAAAAAATTGTTTTTTAACAAAATATTTTTGTTTTTTAAAAACTGAAAAATATATTTTCCAAAAACGAAAATATTTTGTTGAAAATATTTTTTCAGCTTTTGAAAAATGAAAATATTTTTGTTAAAAACAATTGTTTTTATTTACAAAAAAAATGCTTTAAAAACTGAAAAAACATATTTTTTTTGTATAAACTGAAAAAAAAAAAAAAAGATTTTACTAAATTAGTGGACTACTGGTGCATTATTTTAAAAAAAAAATATTTTGTAAAATATTTTTTGTAAGTAATTATTTTTAATTCAGCATTGACTCAACAGTTAAGGGGCATGAGTGAACCAAAAAGATGGATGAACGAGTATTTTTAGCCCAATAGATGAATGAATGGTATTTTTGAACCATTTCCGATAGTCGAGGGGCATTTTGAACCCTTTTCCGTATATTCTATGTAAATGAAAATATGAAGTGGAGGGAGCATATTAATTGTTAATAAAACATTAAGAAGGAATATGCTAGAGGGTAGCGATGGGAAATTAGAAATGTAGTGCGAAAGAACTAGCTAGTCTCTGGATTTTTGTTTTAGAAATCTAAAACATTATCTTTGCTTTAGAAATTTAAGATGATTTTTTGGCTTGACCGATATGAGTATTTAAATTGTAGTTTTCACATCCTTTACCTACATTACTATTGTTGTGTTTATAGTTTTTTACACTAATATAAATTACTTTCTTTTGTTCATGATGTGTTTTGCTTTACTAAAATGCACAATTTAGTTCTACTTTTTGACTTAAAGCTCATCTGAACTTGGACTGTTGTTCACATTTTGCCGTCATTAAGAAAGATTGCGTGTCATTCCATGCTCAATATTTTTGGGTCTTATAATACTGGATATTTGTTGATGTACTGAGATATTTCAATTTGACTAAAACCAGGGGCGGATGCACGTATATTAAAGCGGGGTTACGTGACACCGCTTCGTCAAGCTTTTTTACCAAATTTCATATAAGTAATAAAAAAAATTTGTCAAATGAGGGATATATAATAAAGAGTGACCAGTTAACACAACTTGCTTCTTCGTCCGGTGGTCTAGCACCTAATTCATGTTTTCTAGGTCTGGCGTTTGATTCTCTTTAATAACTATTTTTTGGCATACTTTGAACTTATTTTGTTTGATAAAAGATATGTTGAGCAGGATTTGAACTGCTGGCCTCTTCTAAACCAAAACTTTCTTGTAACCGGCGGAAACGCCCATTCAGACTTATGGAACGGAAAAAGAAAATAATATAGGAATTAGGCTATTTATTCCCTTCTTTAAATATGACACCTCTTACAAAAAGTTTTGTGTGCGCTAATATGGACATACCACCTAAATATGCTTATAGGCTATTAATATCTTCTACTTCCTTTTGAATCTACTGGTCCGGAAGGAAATTATCTATAATGTTCTGTGAATGCTGTAATTTGCAGGTTTCTTTTGGTGTTATTGGACTTGGTCTTGGTGTTTCACTTCTCTCGTGAGTATAATTAAATTAATCAAGCTTTATACTATTCACTTCCTGGTTGTCTTAATTGAAAAAGAAATACTTCTATGGTAAGGGAGGGGGTGCATGTCAATCTCTACTGTCCATAACAAACACATATAATAACTATGTGTTATTCTTTCTTGGTGTCATGTTATTGAGTTGCTTTATTCTTCACCATCTTCTGATATCTACAATTTAAATCAAGGGTGTGTCAGCCTGATGGTGTCCTGGGAAGTGCCGCACCCAAAGGGGTGTGATGCAGACAGCCTAACCTAATGCAAGCATTAGTGGCTTCTTCGACGGGTTCAAACCCGTGACCTATGGTAATGTGTCAAAATCATTTTGAAGGATACTTGTCAAGTAGTTTAGGATTATATTAAAAAGAGAGAATTTTATTCTAATATACTCTTCTCATAATTTTCTTAAATCAATAGCTCTACTTTTATCGTATAGGTTTTTATACTTGTCCTCTCCTTCTGATTCTTCAGAGCCCCTTTGTTTTTTCTCTCCCCTTATAGTTTCATAGCAAAGAAAAGAGATTATTGGAGGTCACTTTTCCTTTCTTGCTTTCTCATTTTAGACACATTAAAGCTGGCATTAAGGTTACCTTGACTCTTCTATTGTTCCATTACACTCTACAGGTATGGATTTGGGGCATATTTTAACATCCTTCCTGGTTCCGAGTGGTCGGCATTGATGTTGACATATGGTTTCCCACTTACTATAATTGGCATGGCTCTTAAGGTGATCTACTTCTCCTTTCCTTGACCAGTTTGCTTGTACGGAGTAATAGAGCCTAGGTTTTTAGTATTGAACAACCGTGTTTCGAATTCAATGTCCTATCGACGATTATTTAATTCACTGATGGAAATATTTCTGTTATCAATACGTGAATGTGGGGACACACCTTTAGTTGGTGACCTTGATGATTCTGCTATAGAAATCTATTTGGAAGGGAAAACTTACTCTCCTTTACTTTTCAGTATGCAGAGCTCAAACCTGTGCCATGCATAACGTATTCAGATGCTCAACTACTAAGGGAAAAATGTGCTACTCCAATCCTTAAGCAGGTAATGTTCTTGTTGACTACTGGAAAGCCCTGCTGTTACCCAATGGTTTTCTTAATGCATGTTAATCCATACCAAGAAGCTCCAATCTTTTTTCCAGAAAGCGTGTCATTTTATTATGGTTAATCTGTGAAAAGTTTGTGCTCAGAAGTCAAAGATAATAGTTTCTTCTCAAGTTAAGCATCCTCTGTTCCTTTTTTAACAGCCCGACAGTAGTGTTTAGTATTGTGCAAAATACAAAATTTATCAAACCTTAAGCTATACAGTAATTACATGGAGTCCATCTTTACTCCTCTTATTACAATATTTTTTTTCTCTTCTATTACTAGAAGACCAAAGTAACTATGGTCCTTTATGTTCCCTGAATTAACACTAAATGATATATATGTGCTATACTTATGTTAATAACAATGAACAGCAAACTTGGACATGCATATTGAGATACTGTGAGTAACTTGTTGCATATCACTGGTCAGCTCAAGCTTTTATAATTCCTGATATGATTCTTCTACTAAGATAAATATGAAGACAAAATGCCATTGGATCTTAATATTGGTGATTTGCTACTGATACTTCATCTTATTGTAGTCTCCGATTTCAATTCAGTTATTTCAATCTGGTATCAGACATTCTTCACACTACTGACTAACTAGTGATAGGAATTTCTTTATGTAAGGTCAGGAGCGATGTGATAAGATACCGTTACGGGGATGAGCAGCATTTGGATGAGGCACTGAAGCGTATTTTCCAATTTGGACTGGTATTTCCCCTTATCTTTGTGTTGTGGAAACTGAGCTTTTATATTCGGATAAGCTTGTCTGTCTTTCTTGGCATGGAGATTTAACTTGAGGACTGAGCAATTCTCTGGAGAGGCCTTTGCTTTCCTGGCTGTGGATTTCATCAAGAATGGAAGTACCCCCCCCCCCCCCCCCCCAAACAAAAAAGGAAGAAAAAAAGAAGAAAAGAAATTGAGAAATAGGATGGAGAGATTAATGGAGAAGAAAACAGGAAAAATTTTCTGCTGAAAATATAAACAGATAAATATGATAGCTAACTTTCTAATTACTTGAGCTTTTGGATGATGTGAGCTTTATAACTCAATAGAAAATAATAACAAAATGGGGTCTTGGGTTTTTGTTTCATCTCCACCTCAAAAACATGATAGGGTCCTTCTTTCCATTGGTTTATGCATGAGCTTGTCTTCCATCTACTTTTACCTTCTAGCAAGTTCATATCACCCTCACAATCACCGTTTTATGCTCCAATTCTGACAGGGATGTACTTTTAATGTACTTATTAAAAACTTGTATTATGTCTTTAAGTTATTCAATCTATTGACCTTAGGTCTCAGACATCAAGTGTTTCTCTTGATAAAATTTTCTGACTACTCCTTCTCTTTTCTCTTTTCTCTTTTCTCTTTTCTCTTTTCATTGCAGGGTGGAGGAATACCACGTAGAAGTGCTCCCGTCTTACAAATGATTCGGGAAGAAGTATGGTCCCTCAACTTGATTATGTTTCTAATCAATAATTTGCTTCCTCTTATGAAATGATATGCTGAGTAGTTCCTTTATCTATGTTGCTTATTTTCTGCTTTCTTTATGAACTTTGCTTTTATCCCCTATTAGACTATCTGTTTTTTCTATATTTGATGAATCTCGTTGAACCCTGAATCCTGAACTCTGTTGGGACCAAGGGCCAACTAGCACGGTTTGAAACTCAAATAATGGGTCGGCCTCTTTACTCTTCTCCACTTAAATACCAAGGCACCAAGGCTTTAGTCCGTCGAGGCTAGGTCTCGATATGGAAGGAACATAGAGGGCGAGCGTTGAAACCCATGCTTTGAGAGTTCCTTTCTGCCCACACTTTCTCTATGGGGGAGTCACTTCATTGGGCTACCACTAGACTAAAGCCCCGAGGGCTCAGTTGCTATTTGGCTTTCGCTAAAAATGTTTGTGGATTTTGATCACTGTCCTGAGGAGCCATTACATAGCCAAACTTGAGTCAATCATGTCGCTCGCGAATGGCCATATTCTTATTGAGTATTGTCATGCTCATTTTTCTTTGAATTTTAATTTCAGCAGCTAAGTTTATTTGGTATTTATGTAATTCAGGTGACTGAGGATGGTAAATACTGTCTAGTGCTAGTCTTTGAGGCAAAAGCTCTGCAGCTGTCAGATCTTGAAAAACGACAGGTGACATGATAATATTGTGAATAGCTCCATCTCATCCATATGTTTTCAAAAGTTATATTCTAATCTGCTTAAATCTTGGTAGGCAAAATTTGCGTCCTTCTTTGGACCAGGAATATCGGCTGAAATTGGTTAGTTCTGAAATTTGATCTTTTTGTTGAACTTATATGACTTGTAAATTGCACTAAACTTCATAACTTTGTTCCTGCAGCAAAGGGAGATAAAGATGCAGTATATGAAGTACGACTAATTTCCAATACTACATTGTAGATTTTGAGAAATTTTGCAACTATGCTATAGTCTGTTGTTATCTAGTTCATTCTGCCACATAAATATATTGATATTTCTTCAAAATTGCACTGTACATTGTTGAACTAGGAATATATAGAATGATGGAAATTAAAACCCATATGGTGCCACATTGTATGAGACCTGCTTTTATTTACCTCTGCAGATCTTTAATATTTTGAAGAGGTGGTCGGTATAACATATAAAAAATTGTTTGCTCGAATTTGAGCTATAAGTTTCAATTTCATTTGGAAGTTGGAACAATTATGTTGGCCTGCAAAATTTGCCACACAAAAGATGCCATCCGCTGAAAAAACTAACACAGAGGCGTGCAAGCATATTTTCTTTTAAAAAATACTATGTTTATATAAAATAGACAAATATCAGTTGAAAATAACACAAAGTACACAATTTGGAACAATAAATAAAGCTTTAAAATTTCTACGACCCCAAAATCAAACATGCATACAGGTTAATTTGAGAGAATAGACGCTTGAACAAAATCATGTGTGCACCACTAGCGACACGGTTTGTTGCTAAATATGAGGTCATGCACACATAATGGAGATCAAAGTGGAAGAATCATATAAGGCATTGGTATGTAAAAACTAAAGGTGGCTATCGGCGGGGCTGGACCGAGCTGATGGTGGAAAAATCAGTCCGTCCAGTTATCAAGCGACAGGTAAAAATAGCACGATTTAGTAACTGGTTATTTAAAAATAGTCAGTATTTATCAAGTCAATGAAAAAGAGCCACTATTTTGCCGCAACAAAGACTGATCCAGCATAATATAGTGGAGTTCGGTGCACCTGTGTATGAATTTCCAGCATATTATGCTGGACCGATATACTTTGCTAGCTCCAGTATATTATGGTGGACCGGTATATTATACTGGAACTTCACCATATTGTATTGGAACGCCAGTATATAAGACTGGTGTTCCAGTATGTAATATACTGGAACTCCAATCTGGAGTAATTTTTCCTGATTTTGAACAGTGTTTTCGTTTAGATTTATCTTCATATGAAAAGTGGCTAAATTTCGATTACTTTAAAATTAAGCTATTTTTGAACAACTACGTGTAGATCTGGCTATTTTTGAATTTCTCCCAAACGACTGGGACACCTAGCTGTTAGTGGGCCGGGATTTTTTGGGTTCTATTGGGCCATCTAGGTTCGGGGCCTATGCAGTTTGAATTGGGCCAGGCTAATTATTTTGTTTTAAGAAATTTTTACACTATATGAAACTATATTACCCTCCCTGCTCAAGTTTTACTATAATTATATTTTATATACCCAATTACCTACAATTTATGTACATTTTAAGGCAATTAATGATAATAATTAGTGTTCTAAGATTACTCTAACATATCTTCCACTCCCCTACGTTTCTCTCTCTGCATCCTGCCCCGCTCCCCTACGTATCTTGCACAACAGAGCAACAATTCCACCATTGACAACCATTAAAAAACTTTGAAGCTTTGAATTCAAATTTGGGTTTTCAAAAAATATTGTTTGTTTGAATTGGATGTTGTTGCAAAGTATTGAGAATTCTCTCTACATCTCTCTATCTCTCAATCCATAATTTCAGTAATGTAAAGCAAAGGGAAAGAGAGCAGCAATTCCATCATTCACAGCCATTAAAAAGCTTTGAAGCTTTGAATTTGAATTTAGGTTTGCAAAAATTATTATTTGTTTGGATTGTGTGTTGTTGCAAACAATTGGGATATGGTTTGGAGTTTATATCTCAATTTTGAGGGAGTATTGGTGAAGATTAGACTTGATTTTAGCTGAATTTCAGATTGAAACTCGAAGAAGAAGAAGAAGACATGACATAAATTATACTGCAGAAATTATAGTAAAATTATAAATAAAAAAAATTGTAGAACAATTGTATTATGTTGTTTATATATATTTCTTTTATTTATTTAACTATTGTGTGAAAGTTGAACAATATTGTATAAAAATTATATTTAAGTTATATGATATTATTGCTGTATATAACTGAGTAGAAATAATGTATGAAAATTGTAGAGAAGTTGTATAATATATAATTAGTTGTATGAAATTTATTTTTACTATGTATAAATCAAATATAAAGTATAGAAAACACATTTTTTAAGTTGTATGTTATTGTAATTGTATTTAACTGGGTAGAAATAATATGTGAAAGTTGTAGATAAATGGTAGATAAGTTATATATTATTAATTTGGAATCTGTCTTATCATATATATTGTTTCTGTTTGAGCCATGGCTTATATCTAAAAGCTCGACTTACATTCTTGCTTTATAGTAGACCATAGTTCATTATGATTTTATTCGAAGAGTTACACAAGGTTTTGAAAGTATTTCCCTTTTGAATCAGCTCTTCATAATTGCTACTAAATACTAATAGTCGTGTTAAAAGGAACATATTGAGATAGTCTATTTACTGCCTGTAACCTCACTTTTCATGTCTGCTATTTTTATTTTTACCCCTTATAGGTGAGCCTCTCGGTTAAAGCAGCATTTAATACCCATAAGATTTGGCACCTTGGGTGCATTATTCTTTAGTTTCTCTTATTTTTTGGTGAATACTCATTTCTGTCATTCGAATCATTTATGCTTTGCCATTGATAAATTGGACATGATAAGAAATCACCATATCAAAATCTGATTACATATCTACAATGTATATAGGAAGATTACTCGAACAGAAACAATATATATAGGAAGATTACTGTATTTTAAGGCGGAGGAAAAATATGGAAAGAGAAGAGGAGGAAAAAAAAAGACAAGGGGGTAACTAAATCCCTTAATTGAAGTCCCTAATTGTTATAAAACAATAAAAGAAGAAGAGCAATATTACAGAGAAAGAAAGAAAGAAAATTCTTATTGAATTTTGGGGTGATTTACAATGGGGTAAGACCCCTCTATTTATAGGAGAAAAATGACTTAGCCTCTAAGTAAAACTCTCTACAAGATAAACATTCACTCTAATTAGAATTCTATTCTTAACAGTCCCCCTTGAATGTGTACTCAATAAGTAATGTGCCTCATTAAAAACCTTAACTAAAACAAAACCCAATGGGAAAAAAATTCTAGAAAAGGAAAAATAGTACACACGTTTAGAAATGCGCCTATTGGTTGCCTCGTTAAAAATCTAGCAAGGAAAATCCAGTGGGACAAAACCTTGTACGGGAAAAAGAGTGCAACGCGCATTAACTCCCCCTGAAGAGAGCATCAATTCACATCATTGAGCCTTCGCATTCCAATCTTGTGCACCAGCTTCAAGAGATCGTTGGTAGAGATTTGATAAATAAATCAGCCATATTAACTATAATGGATATTTGCACCTTGAAATCATAACTCGTGATAGATATATAATGTCTTCACAAATATCATGGAATGGCTCTTCAATATCTCCATAAAGGTATCCTCGCTATCACATTAATATGCTTATTGTTTTAGCAAGATATTTTTGTGCATAAATTGCACTGAGGAAGTGGTACCTCAAGATCAAGAATTGTAGATGCTTCAAGCAACTTAAATCCTTCATGGATTGTCATATAAGTTAAGTCATATAAATCATATTATAGGCTTTAGATGCATATCAAGTTTTCATGTCATGCTAAAAAAACTTATTACACATACCATTGACTTTATACTTTTAAGTATTTGAACTATATGACCAAAACTATATGTCTTTCATATGGAATCAATTCTACTTGAATTGTATCTATTCCATTTGGCCAATACTTTTGTGTCTATATTCGATAAACTTAAGGTCCTCGTCGATATTTAGCGCTATCATAGATGTCGTCAATGAACATTTTATATCGGTTCCAATAAATTTTCATAAAGACATAACATATAGATCTCTTCATTCATATATTCAGGTACCTTAATCTCTCATGAGATTTTATGAAGTGTTATGTCATGTGATCTTCTAGATCACTTGCCTCATTTATTATGATCACTTCGATCATTTGCTCATCTTCTTTATCAAGAAGTTCTATTTGAAACCGATGTGTATATACACATTAAGCGTACCATAGACTTTGTCCTTCTAGGACTTAATATGAGCATTTGCAATGAGAATATAGTTACTTTCTTTGGGTCATTAAATGCGTATGGCATGCTTTGCAATATGTTGCAAACAAATTATCTTTTTATGAAATTCAAGTTCATATTATGATATTCGAGGATCTATATATTCCAATGATAATCCGATCCACGTAACTTTTTCTCAACTGTTTATCATATCTCCCCCTCATGTTAGAAAAACTAACTTGTTTCCTCAATTTTGAGGATCCATCTTTGTGCATTATGGTGTTAATGAAAACATACACTGCACATCAATAATAATAAGATGGAGTTATTTGGTTCTTGACCCTGAACCACTTGTGAGGGGAGAATGTAATATACTTTTATATATAACATATATCAAACGCATATAGATAACTTTGTTCTCATAAGCAATAGTTTAGCTATTAAGTAGAGGCACTCAATAAATTATCTTGCTAAACCCGTTGTGATGTAAACTAACTTATCAAGATAAACTATCTTGAATAGAAAATCTGGAAATTGTGCTCTAAATTGAATTATTGATCAAGTTACCTCGCAAAACGCAATGTTGCGGGTTAATAATAATCGCGCATGTAACCATCTAATAGATGCATCTTATGTGGTATACATGGAAAGTGAATGGGCCCATATTCACCTTTGATATTTCCAGCATTCATGGGATTCAATCCCAATTTTAGTTGGTCTATTAATTAATGAGAACAAGTAATACAAGAGAATTCGTAAAGAACTTTCCACTTCTTTAATATTTACTCATGTGAATTCTCTATTATTTTTGCACATCATACTTAAATTGATATGGCTAACCCGAATGCCAACTGAATAAATTATCAATATTGATAAAATTCAGGTTTACATCATGACATGTGCAATTATTGATAAACTCCAAGTTTATTATGATATGGGTTTTTTGTATCAATAAACATCCACTTTATTGTGGCATTCTTTTGTTTGTGTAGTACAAACTGGAGAATAATGCGGGTAGCTTTTTACATACATATTATTCCGCTACAAGTTGTAGTAATAGAAGATATCAAATCTTCCGTTATCTATAGTCTCAATACAATCAACCGCTTTCGCATATACTTTGGAAACTGAATAAGTTTCTTTGAGACTTACTACAACACAATACCTTATTGGTAATCGATTGTATTTCTCCAAATAGTATAATTGTCTCTTACAGAATTCTCAATTAATGTGGTACTATCACATATTAATCAATATCCATATAGTGAATATTTCTTTTAAAGAGAAAGTTGTACCATTATGGTCATGGTCAAAATTATATGCAAGATATGTTTCTTGCGTTATTATTGTCATTTAATAATCACATTACCAAAATATTTTGGCGTACAATAGGTACGTGATCAATGACCATTCATGCCATAATAATGACATTATTTTCTTATATCATCTCAAACCTCTTTCTAGAGGCGAGTGTAGTATATTCACTACCAGTAGCACGTTCATATTCTTCCAAGAATGAATATGTATTCATAAATTAGATGTTGTCACACTCACATCATGAATGGACCATAATCATCTATATGGGCTTTATAAAATCTCATATTGTAAAATTGATGACAAATATTACTTTCACAGTGTGAAGGATTATTTTAAGAACTTATTATCTTCATTATCACAAAGATGACGATTATAATTTCGTCTATTATCACGTCCACATCCATTAATACCTTCACGGTAATAATTTTGTCTTCTTTCAGACTTATCACATACTGTTATCACTTTCTCTATAGGGAATGAGAATGGAGCAAATTCAATGGGACGAATTTTTAATTCTTTGCCCACAATCATACATGAATTTGATCATGGCAAGACATAGAAAATTTACCACGTTAGGTGGTTATAATATCTTTCAAGATACCTTACAGTTGCAATCAAAATTTACCGTCTATGCTTGTATTTAAAATCAAATTATAGAATTACAAGAATTTTGAAAGAGAAAAGTAAAATACTTACCTTAAATCCATAATTTAAGAATGAAGGAAATTCATGGAACAATTGACAATCTTTATGCTCAATCCCAAAGCTTCAACTCAATTGGTTAGAGTCTCGTGTAGTTTAGAGCTCGGATTCGAACGGAACCTCGACGCACTGCAACTCGACGACCTTGACTGAGTATGAATTGTTTCGACGACCCCAACCAAAGCTCGAACAAACGATGACGCTACTGTGGATACAGCAAAAGCAACGCTACTGTGGATACAGCAGAAGCGACGCTACTGGACGCTATTGGACGACGATGGTCATTTGGACGTGACGACGATGAAGGAGGTGAAGTAGCGAGGTCATTGGTTGGAGATGGGGTCGTAAAGACGATGAAACCAGCCATGGTCGCTGGAGAGGGAGCTGCCGAAGCATATCTTAGTATATCATCATCTGCTGAATTAAGTACTCCATCTGAGCGGTTTGGCAACGAGATGGGCGGACAAGATGGTGCTCAGCATGTGCAGCCAATGCAGTTGGAAATCCAAGTTAAAGCGTTTACTGTTCTGTGGTGGAGTATAGTCATTACTTTTGATCACAATCATACGGGATTCAAAAGAAGAAGAAGAAGAGTAGGAGGGTCGTGAATTCACTGTTGCAGCTCCTCTTTCCGCTGTTGCTTAATCTTCTAAAAAAGCTTCTTGACACGGTAGAGTCTCGTGCTGATAACGTGTTATAAAACAATAAAAGAAGAAGAGCAATATTACAGAGAAAGAGAGAGAGAAATTCTTATTGAATTTTGGGGTGATTTACAATGGGGTAAGACCCCTCTATTTATAGGAGGAAAAATGACTTAGCCTCAAAGTAAAACTCTCTACAAGATAGACATTCACTCTAATTAAAATTCTATTCTTAACACTAATAATGAATTTGGAGCCTTTTAAGGTGGAATGTATATATTTTGTAAACAAAATTTGTATAGATAGGGTAATTTATTAAACATGAATATGTAGGGTAATAAAGTTTCCAATAGTGAATAGGAATAAAAAAATCCCTTGTTTTAAACCGGCTCCATCGGATACCGGCCCCCTATACAACCCGTCCCACCACACTACCTATCAAGGTTGGATTGGACCGGATTTTTCCAGGTTGATCCTAGCCATTAACAGGTCAACCCAGCCCCATTAACAGTATTTTTAACATCTGACTAATAATTGTTACTAGACTGGCATCCAATGCCCACGGGTTCAAGAATCTAGCGCGGTCAAGAACATGGGCGTGTGTAGCATCAAAGTGACGAGTTCAATTGGACCCATAATTTTCGATAGGGATCATTAATTTATATGTAAAGATATACTAAAATTGCAACAAATAGCAAATATGAACTCATAGCTTTAAAAATATAATGAGTTCAATATTGAAATGTTAAAGGTTGAACCCATAAAGTTTAAATTATAGATCTGCCTCTAGACTCGAGGAGGCTGCAAGATAATTGATATGGGAACTATTGAATTATTGAATGACTTGAAAATACAAAGCTCAACAGTCAATAACATATGCAATTGAAACTAGAAATACAAGCCAATACATCAACGGCATGACTATATTTCTTATCGTACTAAAACATGTTTTTATATCAAACTACTTCAGCAGTAATACGAGGAATCATCGAATTATATCCATATCCAGTCTAGCTTTCACGCAGTAGTCCTATATTAAAATCAAACAAAATAAAGAGTAAAAGACTATGATGTTATGCCGTTACTGCTCTCCTTCGCCTAATTCGCATTTTGAAGCTTCCTTGATCTCATCCCCGGCATCATCCTGGAATCACATCATTTAACAACAGAAAAACCATTGCAGTGTCAGAATGGCAATGGTAAAAGCAATAACAAACAGTCAATTTGACTAAATTTTGAAGCTAAATTGGATTAGTTCAACTCAATATTTTAAAATTAAAATTTAGATATAAAAAATTATACAAAAGGTACTATAAGTTGCAAATCTACTCGTGTTAATATGATTAAGAAACATGTCAAAATATTGGTCAAACTTCACAAAGTTTGAATCACGAGAAGCAAAATGTGTCAGCATAAATTGAAATGGAGGGAGTGGCATTTAGTAATCAAGCTAGTCCATTTCCTGGATGTACATGTACAGAGGTCATACACCTCCCAAAAGCTTTTGCTAGTGCGCATAGCAGTGTTTGTGGGTGGGTGCATCTGCATTGGTGGGTTTGTATTTCTCTGTGTGAGAGAGAGCGAGGGAGGGAGGGAGGGAAGGAGGGAGGAAAGAGAGAGAGACCGTGGTATCAGAAGTCCAAAGTGTAAGATTGTCTCGGAGAAGCTGCATAATCAATGTACTGTCCTTGTAAGATTCCTCACCCAATGTATCCAGCTCGGCGATGGCATCATCAAAGGCCTGAAAAGAAACATCACCGTTTATAAATGTTTCTACACATTGATAGGAGCAGGGGTAGTAAAATGGTTCAAAGAAAACAGTTAACCACCCATACTATACATTAAAGAATGGATTGGATAATGAACTTTTTGAAAACGGGTCAAATATGGATAATAACCATATTATCCATTTAGAAAATGGATCACCAATGAGTCTAACTTTTACATTTGTAAAGTCTCAAATTGGTAGTTCATCAAGTTAGAGAGACTAAAAGTTCTCCCAAAAGTGATCATATACAAGAAGTCATGGATAATATGGATAACCCATATTATCCACCGGTTAACCCATTTTTTTATCCGTATTAAATATGGGTCGGGTCGGATAAATGATCTTTTTTTTCATTACCAATTTCAACCCAAATCATATCCAACCCGACACCCCCCCCCCCCCCCGTTTGCCACTCCTAGATAGGAGCATTATCTTGTTTTGGCGGCTCCAAAACTTCAACCAGCTACATAGAGCAGTAGGGGAGATAACTCCACCAAAAAAGTACAGACAAACCAGACCAGTATTTCAAACTCTGGAATACAAAATGCAACGACGACTATCACCCACAAGCTTGAGATGTAGAGCACGTGGAACAAACAGAAGAGTTTAGACATATATAAGTGAAATTATACTATAATTTCAATCACCTTCACCAGCTGAACAGTTCACACAGCGAAATACTATTTACATCTTCAAGAGTTTATCTTTGAAATGCTAATTACATCTTCATGAGTTTATCTATACTCTACTTGTCAAACCATTTGTTTTAAAAAAAATGCTTTTATTATGTGCTTCAGCTTTAATTTATTTGTAATAAAAGACCACGAAGAAGGTTTACAGTAAAACAACTTACACCAAAGTTCATAAAATTATACACCAAGCATATAGAAACATTCGACCATGCCAAATTAACTGGACATTAGTTTTGTCTGCTGTCTGGAGTAGTAAAATCATCCTTTCCTCAATGTCAGGTTATAATTATCATCCTCAACTGATCCCCCTTCTCATCTTATGCAAGTTGCTATCCCATCCCTTTCCCATTAAAGCTTGGCCAAAGCTTATAACCTTAAGAGATAACTACATTCTAGAAAAACCAAATCAGTCACATCCCATTTAACTCTAACAACGAAATCCTTCCACAAAACTATATATCTCTTCAAAACATTCATGTGCTTGGACATTTGTAATAGCTAGATTCATCCATAACAAATTGCATTAAGCTGATCTATCTTCAAAAGAACTTGTAAGCCTTAAGGTTCTGAGCTGGCTTTAAGCTTACAAATCTTTTGACAATCTTATTCTGTTCACTCTTCCTCAGCAGGAAGGTGGGGAATCGCAGAATCGCGTCTTTAAGCCTTAATATGTATCTACTCAAAAGAAATAGAATAACCCGATGTGATAAGTATATCACCTAATACCTAAAGATGTCAATTTCCTTTATCCTAAAATTATATAAATAGCAAGAAGATGCTCATTTGTAGTCCTCCTTTTTGTCTTAGCAATGTGTATATGACTGGACTTTGGATTGTCTTTTCCTTCACGAACTCACACTGGACAAAGGATTTATTCTTTCAGTTCCCCAATACCAAATGCGAACTAAAAGGTGGATGCTCATGCATAAGCAAAAAAGTATTCAGAATTTCAATGTGATTCTTAGCTCCATGCTAACTAAAGAAAAGCAATCTCATTTTACAAACTAGCCCAAGCAATTTCTCGTCTCGTCAATCTTTGTCACGATAATATTTTGTGAACCACATGTAGTGAGGTTTAGAATAGATATACACTCCCCAAACCTCTGGAGTTGCAGCACTGTTTTATCTTTCCATCCTTACTTTCAAATACTTAGTATTATGGATAAAACTATCTTTCATGGAGCCGAATAGGCAAGTAAAGTCAACAACAACAAACATCAAAAGCTAAAGTTAATTCTTTATTCCAACATGCAATTTAAAATTACTACGAATATCTGACTGTTTCATAGCCTAAGCACAATCGACCAATCAAACATAAGATGATATTCAAAGTTAAATGAATAAACAGAAGCTGAGAAAAGTACCTGCTTTGCAAGGTTACAAGCACGATCTGACGAGTTGAGAATTTCATAGTAGAACACTGAAAAGTTGAGGGCAAGTCCCAGCCTGATTGGGTGAGTAGGAGCCAGTTCAGCCAATGCAATATCCTAGATCACAAGACATAGAAAAAATAAAACAACTCAAATTGTTATATGCATTAACGAGGTGAGGAAACAAAGAGCTAATTATGGATCACATACCTGAGCAGACTTGTAGGCTAATAAAGTGTTCTCTGCGGCTTCTTTCCTTTCTGCCCCTGTCTTAAACTCAGCCAAGTACCTGTGATAATCACCTTTCATCTTCAAGTAAAACACTTTGGACTCGGCTGTTGAGGCAACTGGTATTAAATGGGACTCGAGGAGGTTCAAAATCCCGTCACATATCTTGCTGAGTTCAGCCTCAATTTTGCCTCTGTATTCTTTAATGCTGCTAACATGGTCTTCATTTCCACGGCTCTCTTCTTTCTGCTCAATTGAAGAGATTATCCTCCATGAAGCCCTTCTTGCACCAATCACATTCTTGTAAGCCACAGAAAGAAGATTCCTTTCCTCCACGGTCAGTTCTTCAACATCTACTGTCTTTGCAACCTTCTCCATAAACTCAACCATTTCTTCATACCGCTCAGCCTGCTCAGCCAGCTTGGCCATGTACACATTTTCTTCACGTGTTGACTCGGCCATGTTCGTTGTCTAGTTATCTGGTTCAATAAAAAATCCAGGTAACTAAAATTGACAAAAAAAAAAAGAGGACAGCCCAGTGCACTAAGCTCCCGCTATGTGCGGGGTACTAGGAAGGGCCGAACCACAAGAGTACATTGTACGCAGCCTTACCCCTGGCAACTAAAATTGACAAATGACAAAAAATATTGCTTCTATACATAGCTGGACTCACTTTGTGGGAGTAAATAATGGCAATCCTCCTTTATTGGGACTCTATGCCCGTGCAATTTTTTGGGATATAAAAGAGCTCTAGAATCGCGGATACTAGATTTATGGAATTTTGTTGTCCCAAACACCATGGATCTAGGAGTTACAGATGGAAATCATGCTTTAATTTCCAGATTTTTACTAAATAAAATGATGAATTTAGTATAATTTATGTTGTTGTTTGCCGTCCTAAGTATTTTCATCGTGGCATTGACAGCAAACAGTGACATAAACCCTCATGAGAAACTCATCCATATGACTGCTAAAACTCAAATTAGCATCTATATTCTCAAAATTCTGTCTCCCCAAATAAAATATGTACTCGTTCAATCCCAAAATTATTTACTTACAATCTAGTCAAACAATTTTTTCTTTAAACACTACTTTTTCTAACATTCTAAAGGTGTTTAACTACAAAGTTGTGATTTATAATTCTTTGTAGTTTTTTTTTTAAAAAAAAATTTTGAATTCATATAAATGTGTTTTCCTCCGTCATCCTTTTTGAAACTTACGATACTTATTTGCACCAGGTGTTTATCGCAAATCAAACAATTCAAGCTTAGCAATTAAAAATTAAAGTGAAAAGACATATCATTTAAACATAATTAGGTGATAAATGTGTGTTTGGATTGGCCTAAACACCGGTTGCCGGTAAGTTATTAGTTAGTACTACTTTGAAAAAAATATCAATACAAACAAGCAAAAGATTCCATACTTGGAGCCAATCACACAGTCAATGTTTTAATGTAATAACCCTAGCTATATCTAACATCTGAATAAGTCTGTCAACATTTTTTATGTATAGGAACTCAAATAACAAGTACCTGATTGATGTAAAACTAAAAATGGTCCTCTCCTCTGATTGTAGAGCTTTTTTTGTGCAGTGGAGAAACAAGAAATGAATGGGGGTATTTATAGTAAGGCGAGTTGAAGAGAGGCGGACTTTTGCAAATTTACATATTTCACGGGTTGACCCTGACCCGTCAAATGAATACTCGAAAGGGCTCTGTATTCGCTGCGGCTGCTGGACCTGGTTGGAGTCGCGCTGGCATTCACGGTTTTCATTTGGGGAAAAGCTCCCAATTGTCCAAAACTCCGCCTTTGACCAATGACCATTTGGAATCGTTTTTATTTTTTGCTTCTACGTTTATTTTTTTATAATTTTTTTTTATTACAAGTCTAAATAATACTTATAACTTATATTAGAAAACCAAACATTACAAATGTTGGTGATGCAACGTAATATATTAATATAGGGCTTTATGTTGGGATTAATTTTTTATTCTTATGCATGACCAAACCAAACCCATTCCAATTGTCTAAATATGATACAATAAACAATTCTGCAATCAAGAGCAATAATTCAAACTGATCAATTGGCGTTTATTTGAGAAAAATAATTTTCAAAAATTAAACATAAAGGCCCCCGTGGTGATATAAGAAAAATGAGTTATTTTATTATTTGGAACTATGATGAGGCACTTCGGAATGCCCCTGTTGATCTTCTCCAGTTGCTGTATTGTTGATTTTTGTTTCCTTATTTTGCAAAATTCTTGTTTTCCTTTCGTGTTGTATTAGTTTTCCTTGATTCCGTGTTGTTACTTCCCAATTTCTAAGCATGTTCGACACTTTGGCTCAAGTAAGGTTGATCCCACTTGCTCCTGCCACATTTCAGGTCGGGGGAGGAGCACAGACTTCCGCTATACCCCAGAGCAGCAGATCCAGGTTGACCAGGTCCCAGGGTTATACCACAAGTAATTTTGTTACTCACTAGTTATGAAGACTGTAGCTTATGACTAACTCTAGTCACAACACAAATTCATAAGGCTTATGATTTTAAGTTTCCTAAAACAAAACTTCTAAGAAAGCAAGATAGGAGTTACAAGAGCAACCAACAAGATTACAGCTCAACTACGGACATACATAGAATCATTATGGAACTGATCCTTAGTAGAGTTGTCTTCTTGTTCTTGACACACTTGTGACTTCAATGCATGTCAGATCTTTAATACTTGTGAGAATATCATTAAGTTCTCAAGTGAATATCTTATTCCTTACGCTATGTTTTTTTACTACCAAAAACATCCCAAGGATGATGTCAATTCTTGGTTGGTACATGCCTCTTCCCAATGGGAAGTGACTGATGCACTGTTTGTTGCGCAGTAGCAATTACAGTTGCAGGTAGTTACTTTCTACAGTTGTTTTTCAGCTGTATAGTTGACTTGTACTTCTGTTAGAGAACATCAAGGGATCAGGATCCTGTCTTGTTCCTCTTTTCTCTTCACTTGCAACAGTTCGCATTAGCTGGAGTTTAGGTTGGAATTCGTTCATTTGCAATGTGTACTAAGTGTGTCAAGTTCCCTATTTTGTTCTTGACGGTAAGTTTGTTAGATCATCAAAACACAAAGCAAAGACATTGGAAACCCATCAATTTCCCCCTTTTGATGATGACAAATTTAGACATTGATAACATATATTTAGAGCAGAAATAACCAGATGAGGTAACAGGAACTTCACAAGTTCCCCCTAACTTTATGCTTCCCCCTTAATCAGATCCCTTTAAATTTCAATTATACTTCCTCTTTTTGGCATCATTAAAAATACACAAGCAGGCAAACAGCATAAAGAAGTCTAACATATCAAAACCATGCAACATATATGCACACAACATGATAGAAAAGAGAAGCAAATGGAAAACACCATTGTACAAGCCAAAGGAATAGATGTTTCATTGATATGAAAATGGACAACAGGAGCAGTAACGGTGAAATCCAACATGCCATTACAAAAAACAAACAAAAAGAAAACAACAACCACGAAACATTATAACATAAGACAACTAGTCACTGAGAGGTTTCTAAAAGGCACTAGAAGAGGAAGACTCTAAGAAGGAGGCAGCAAGGGTTTTGAGAACCAGGTCCATACGGGCATTTACAGACACCTGGTGTTCAAACAATTTTGCGTGAAGCTCATCATTTTCCTTGGTCAAGCGGGCAACTTCTTCATGGGAAGAATTATCAAAACTAGGTGCCCCGACAACTTGACTAAGCTGAGTTTCTAGTATGGCATCCTGAGCCCTCAAACTCCTGATCTCTTTGGTAGCAACATTTTGAGCATTGATCAACTGAGAAATGGTCGAGGTTCTTCCACCTACCTTTTCTACATACTCACACTCTTCCAAAGTGGTTTTGAAGAAGGTTTGCCTGCGGGTGCTCACTTTGGGATTGGCCAAAGGAACCTTGTAGACCTGAAACACTCGAGTGATGAGAAAGCTATATGGAAGCTCGTGATTGCCACATTTAAAGTTTGAAACCTTTTGTATATGTTCTATCATGATTGCCGGCAGATTGATCGGGGAAAACTCATCAAGAGACTCCATTAAGACCAGATCACACTTTGAAGCGATTGACTTCCTTTCAGCACGAGGTAAAAGCACCTTATTGACTAGCTCAAAGAGAAGCTAATACTCAGGAAGTAGTGCCTTCTTATGCACTCGCTCCCTCTGCTGAATAGCTTGATCTTTTATAATAGATCTCCTAAAGTTAGCTCCACAAGCACCCTTGAATGAGTATATCCCTTCACATGGAACTTGGAGAACTTTCTCGAAAACTGACGCGTCAAGCACAATGTCTATTATATTTACTAGCACACAGATGTGGTCCCCTTCAATAGTGAAAAGAGATACGTAGAAGTTTTGTACCGCACCTTCGTAGACCTTAGGCACATCCTATTGCAACAAATGATCCCATTGCTTAAATTCTACCATCTCCATAACTTTCGTCATACTTTCCATTCTGAGATTGCTGGATCAAATATACGGCCCCACAAGACTTTCTGAGTTCTCAATCTTCTGCCAAAGACCATTGTCATTGGGTATGGTCTTCGTAGAACCACCCCCCCCCCCCTACAATTTCCTATTTTCATTTTCTAGACCTTTCAACTGACTTCCCTTTCTGGCTTGCAACCCCTACAGTATCTCCTTCAGACATAGTTTGCTCAACTATAACCTTCTTAGACTTACTGCTACACTTCACAAATGTTCCACTTTGTTTTTCAATAACTTCTTGTCGCGTTTTTTTTTCCTTGCGAAATCGGGTTTCGACGTGACATTTTGATTGCGACAACTCTTTCTTTTTGGAAAGGTGGTTTGCATTTTGAAGAGTCACCACTTAACAATTTAAGGTGCATTAGGGCATCTATGAGGTTCATTTATAAATACGTTTGGTAACTAGAGATATGGTAAGAGCTTGAAATTATCCTAAAGGAAAGGTGTTAGGCACCTCTCAGGATCCACTACTGTGGTTCCCGACTAAACAGTTATTTGTGGATTTGTACAATTAGCAAATAAACAAGCGTGGCACAAATTGTAGGGGATTTAAGTTTAAATACACAGGTGTTTGAAAACAATTAATGGAAAGTAAGATTTTGAAAAGAATTACAATCTAAGCATATTTGTGAATGTAGGGGGTGTCTTAGGTTTGTTTATAACATGGCTTACATCAATGCAATGCCCGATAATCGCACCTTGGAAAGGGATACACGTGGCATTAGCGCACCGGTCATCATATCCATATCTACCATTTCCCATCCCGTGAAGGTAATTAAAGCAAGGGTTGGTTTCGACTCATATTTCATATTGGTACTCTTCCCTTTCCTATCAATCCTAGAGGAATTTAGGACTCATATACTATAAAAGGGAGGTTCTAGGCAGACCCTCAAGTTTAAAGGTATATTATTAAAATGACACATAATAAACAAATAGGACTTCAATTTGGGAGGGCATGGGAGATAAATAAAAGGCTCGGATATACCTCCACACATAGTACACACAAACAACATAACTCATACGAAATTAAGGTCTAAATTCAGAATCATAAGCATGCAGCAGAGTCAGATTTATTACACGACTTAGAGAAGAAGTCTTAATCAGGCTTTCCTACTAATTTTAACATATTGATAGTTAAACACTAATCACAATACGGTTCTGGTTTTATTTTAAAGTTGATTACCTAAGGCTTGCCTAGGCGTAAAATAATATGCAGCGGTTACCAAAATTATTAAAATAGTTTAGAAGTTATTTTACTTAAAGCATGATGTTCTAAATGGTGCAAAGATATACGGGAATTGTGACCAGTTTCACTTAAACAAGATAATCAAACATGAGATCGTTTTATGTCCTTTTTCATGCATCAGTAGTTTAACTGGGTGTGACTGAGCGAATGTGAACGAGATCCTAAAACAAGGTATCTAATATGCACATATGAAAATACAGAATGATTTCAGGATATGTAGAACTCCTAAAACATGATTTCTAAATGCCCAAAAAGTTACAGCATGATTTCAAGATATGTAGGAGCAACAGTTTTATATTGATGTTGTTATTTAGCCTAGAGCAGGATTTGTAAGTGGTAAAATAATGTCAAATGGGATGCTGAAATAGTAAACCTAAGAACATGGTATCTAATGCATGACATGCTTTGAATGTGTTGGTCGTACACATGGATTCTAATGTGTGTATAGGAAATACAAAACATAAGGCATGGTTTCTACCTATTGATGTTGATAACATATGTAACTACTCTCCCATTTTCATTAGCCATACCCATTATTACAAACTAGTATTGAAATGAATTACATAAATGGACAAGAAAAAATAAGAAGTCACACTATAGAGAGCCTGAAAATAGACCCAAATTCCCAGAACCTCGATGCTAAGATTATTTCATAACTTTTCTCATATCTGGGTGTGGCAGAGTTTCATAAGGACCTTAAGGGATCCCAGGCAGTACTCACACCCATATTTCATAGCCAAGATAGAGTAAATGTAGTGTGGGAAGGCTAGCTTTTGTTTTTCCAAGTTCAGAGGAAGCTCAAGGGTCCCAAGAGAAGACTCACACAAAAGGGGTAGAACTTAGTGGTCTAAGAGTATAGTGAGAATGCTTGACATAGTTTTGAAAAGATTTAAGCAGGAAAACAGTTTGAAAAAAAAAAGAGACTTGTTTGAAATAGTTTTGTAAAACAACAAGGGAAGTTATTCAATAGGACAATTTTGAAAAGGTAGTAGAGTAACAAGCAACGGTCCAAACACAACACTCAAAACAGGTTCACACATAACCAAGGAACATATGACCATGCAGGTTCAACAACCAGAAACGGGGGTAGTGAGATTTAGGGAACATAGGTCACATAAGTAAACCCATAGTTGCAGGAGCACTTGAGTATAGAGTCAGCAATATGTTGAGGGGTTAGAGAACTTAAAATTTAACATAGAATCATATAACTCAAGGAGAGCCAACTATTTTGAACATAGAGGTTCATGCAAAAAATCATAGGAACATAAGTAAGGAAGGCCACATTGGGGTATACTAGGAGGGGGATAACATTTTATAAACATGTTAAGTCTAAGGGAGGGGATACATTCAGAAGCATGTTGATGAAGGGATGAAGTAAACATATTACTTGCATGTTGAATAACAAAGCCATAAGTGAAAACATACCAGAAACAAGATGAACTGAAGCAGTAAAAGAAACATATTGTTTTGAAACTTGAATTGAAATCAGAACATATTAGTAAAGAAGATAGTAAACAAAAGGTGAGGAGCAAGAGAGTGGACTAATCAGCCTTAGCTTGCAGTCGACTGATTTAGAATAATAGCAAGTAACCACAGAGAAGGGAACAGAAGAATGTTTCTTTCCGTATGAGAGAGATAATTTTGAACTAATGTGTTCGTGTGTTGTATGAATGAAAGAGCATGGTACTTATAATTTTAAAAACAAGCAGCAAATAAGGCACGAATCATAGTTCAACAGTAGCTATAGTAATATGTACCAATTAGAATCAAATCAGCATAGGTACTTCACTTAATTAAGGAGTTAAAATCCAAACGGTAATAAGAAGTAATAAACAAGGAATGAAATCATGTAAGACTAAATATGGCACATAAGGAAATAAGCATAGTACATAGTAAATAATAGAGACTAGGTTTGACAAATTCTAATTAAGAAAAATATCTAAGAATCAATTTGACAACATAATCGACCAAAAAATAAGGCAAAAAAATATATAGAGGGTGAAATCAGTAGGGAATAGAGTATACCAATCACAGGGAATTGGGGATTCCATTAGAAAGTAACATCAACCAAAGGAAAGTATCACAACTGAATGAAGAAACATAACACAAACAAGAATAGGGTAAAAGAATCACATAAATTCCTGAGAGGAAATAACCACAAATTTTCAGAAAATAAACATATAATAGGCAGGAGTAGTCGAAGTCGAAGAACCTAACAAGCAAACATAGGGTAAATATCAAAGAATCACAGAATTTTCATGAGAAATATACGTGTTAGTTGAACATATTATCAAAAACAAACTCAAAAACCCAAGATTAGAACTAGTAAATTTAGGGTTTTCAATAGAATAACTTAGATTAAAGGAAAAAGCTTGAATAAGTGTTTAAACATAGCGAAAACCATAGATTAATATCAAAAATCAAAAGAAAAAGCATTTTGAAAAGGGTTTACGAACCCTAGTCGAAGATGAAGAGTCGTTTTAGGAAAAAAGAACGAAAAATCATTAAGGAAAATAGCGAAATAACTCATAATATGCCCAGATCTATTACAGATCTAAGAAAATTCAGAGTTAGGGTTTCATTGAGACAACCCAAAGAGAAAGAGAACCGGCCCTAGAAACCACAGGTTCTAGCAAAAAATGGAAGAATCTTACTCGGACGGCCATGGACGGCCTGAGAATGACATAAAAACTATGGGAGGTGAGTGAACCACCTTCTGGTTACTTTGAGGACCTCAAGGAAGCAACAACCGGCATATGAAGATAGCCACGGGGCTGGAGATGGTGGTGAGACCACCATGGTTACCGGCGAGCCAACGACCGGTGAGTAGGAGCCATGATTGTGCAAAGAGCTTTGGCAGCTTTGAGAGAGTGTAACGACAGAGTGAAGAGAGGAAATGAGGGTTTGGGGGAGGGGTAGTCTATTAGGTTAAACTAGGAAGGGATTAACTTGGACCGTAGATAAAAATCGATCAACGGTAAAGATTTGGGCAGAACTAGGTCGGGCAAGATTTAGGTTTTGGGCCTGGGGTATTGGGCTGTTTTAATTGGGTTTATGGTTGTTTAATTGAAATGCAATAGGATATTAGTTAAATACCCAATTAAATTAAATAAAATAATTTATAAAGATAGTTGATAATTGTACCAAACTAATTTCATGCATAGAAAATAGTCAAAAATGACTACTTAGTATTTAAAAATATAAATGCTTAATTTCGGTCAAAACATAGTATAAAATTATATGATTAGGCTACAATTGCAAAGTTATTGCAATTATAGCCAAAAGATGCTAATTTGGCTAATTATGAAATAGTTTTGTTTAAATAGGACCATAAATAATAGATTACATCAAGAGATGCTTTTGAAATAATTTGAAATGCCATTTTGTAATTATTTATTGGGAATAAAAAATGCTAGACAAATTAATAAAAAATATTAAAACAATTGTAGAAAAATACCAATTGCTATTAATGCATGATTTTTGAAGCTATATATGCAATTTTAAAAATATTTTGAGGATAAATTGGTATCAACACTTCTTAGGAATCTCCAGCCACAGACTTCTGGATTTTTGTAAATCATTTCACTAAGGAACTAGGTTCCTCTACATCATCTTCATCAACCTCAACCACTGGAATGCTTTTGGCAGCCACAAAATCCCCTTGTCTCATCAACCTCTTCTTCTTTTTCTTGATACTCCTCTTACTTTTTTGCAAGTCAACCTCGAAAGCCTCTTTCTGCTGCAACCTGATAGTGGGTCGCTTGGAAAAGAATTCAGGAGTCACTGCTGGTTTGCGTATCTTAAAACGTGTGCTGAGAACTATATCATCTTCATTAACAGGGACCTCACTGGGTGGAATGGATTCGAAGGGCTTAGGATAAATAAGAGGTTCCTGGGTTGGTTCAACTGGAAGAGAATCAGGTTCTCCAATAGGTTTTTCTATGACTGTTTCATGGATTGGAGACTCGTAGAGTACCAAAGTTCTTTCATCCCCTAGGAATGGAGTTTGTTCCTTCTAAGACTCAGACAAAAGGGAGGCTCCTTCATTCAAAAGACTCTCAACAACGATATCCATGATATTGTGTGTTGCTTCCTTTTCTGGTGACTCCATGGGAACGAGTGAGTCCAAAATGGAGGAGTTCAAATACGGATCAAGATCATCCTTAGAGACCCCTAACACTTGATGGGTTTTTGGTGAGATCGGAAGAAGGTGGAGACATGGGGTTTTCAATACATGGAAGGGAGGTAGATTTTGACGGAGTAGAAAAGGCGATAGGAGATGATGAGGAAATAGGTGTAGGTGAAGTAGTATAGGGGATAGTGGAAGAGTGGGTTTCTGGGGTGGAGTTAAGGAAGAGGGAGAAGTGGGAGTGGTGTTGATGGCAGGGGAAGGAAGAGACTGTTGGTTTGCCACTGTAGGAGGATTTGGTAGAGAAATTTGAGTGAGAGAGAAGGGAAGAGGGGATCATAGAGATACAGAGGAGATGAAGGTTCAGGACTGCTATGAGAGAGAAAGGGTTTTATAGGAAAAAGGGCTAATAATGAGAGGGGAAAGGAACAGGTTCTGAAGGATTTTGAAACGGTGGTAGGTTTGTGGGAATACATAATGTGCAGAGGAGGTTAAAGGATTTGAAAGATAAGACGTGATATGGAGAATTTGAAAAGTTGGATGATGTGGCAGTTAAATTAATTTTGTTAACCTTTTTGAAAAAGTATGCGAAAAACACATTACTACTAACATGTGGTACATGAACTTGGTTCCTAACCGGTTTTTGTAAAAGAATTTTATACATCTCTTTAAAAATTCAACATTGGACCTTTAGCTTCTATGATCGTCATGTGTGTTTACCTGCAACGGTGTAGATGTGAGTTAGGCCTAGTCAGAAAACACTTTAACCAATATTACCTGAATGAGACTTTCATGTTCATGTGAGAAGAACCAGGTTCTCACGTACATTTAATTAACCCAAGTGTCATCCTATTTCTCTCAAAGTGTTCATTTCTCACATCTTTTGTGAACTCTGCAATTTGATCTCCTGTATAGCAAAATTTCATACAAATAAGTCCTTTTATCCACATTATTTCTCCAACCTTCTGCATAGGAACATGTGTACCATCACAAATGACGTCCAACAAATCAGAGTCTTCTGCCATTATAAAATCATGCATGCGAGTCTTCCACTATCTGCAGTATTGATCATTGAATCTAGGAGGTATGTAAGTTGATTGTCCTTCCTAAAAGTTATATGGAGCATCCATTGAGATCCTTTCTAGGTGTCAAGCTTTTAGAAAGAACCTATTATGATACCATGGTTTATATGAATCCACCAAACTATAGAGTACCTGGTCCTCTATGAGTTTTCGCTGCGAATACTAATTAAAACAGTAAGTAAATGAGACATAGGATTTTTACATGGAAAAATCCCAATTCAAGGGGACAAAAACCGTGACCTACACTTGTACGCTTTCAACTTCACTAACTTGTAAACACACTATTACAAGCCACTTTGTAAAGACTCTATTACAAATACTTCAACTCAACTAACTTGTGATACACTTTTCGCAAACCACTTTATCACTCACTAGTTCAAAGACTAACTCATGACTAACTCTAGTCACAACTCAAACTCATAAGGTTTATGATTTTGAGTTTCCTAAAACAAAACTTCTAAGAAATCAAGATAGGAGTTACAATGATGAACAAACAACAAGATTACAACTCAACTATGGATACACATAGACTTATTGTGGAACTGATCCTTATGGAGTTATCTTCTTGTTCTTGACACACTTGTGACTTCAATGCAAGATCAAATCTTTAATTCTTGAGAGAATATCACTAAATGCTCAAGTGAATATCGTGTGCCTTACACCATGTTGTTATACTACCAAAGACATCCCAAGGATGATGTCAATTCTTGGTTGGTATACGCCTCTTCCCAATGGGAAGTGACTGATGTAATATCGCGATTACAGTTGCAGATAGTTACTTTCTACAGTTGTTTTCTAGTTTTATAGTTGACTTGTACTTATTTTATAGAACACCAAGGGATCCGGTCCTTGTCTTATTCCTCTATTCCCTTCACTTGCAGCAGTTTACATTAGCTGGAGTTCATGCTGGAATTTGTTCATTTGCAATATGTACCAAGTGTGTCAGGTTCCCTATTTGGTTCTTGACAATTAGTTTATTAGATCATCAAAACGTAAGGAAAAGACATTGAAAACCCACCAAATCCTTTACTTGAAATTGTTATCCTTGAAATGTCTAATCATTGAGTTTGGTGTTGAATTGCAAGGTTGTGGTTCTTTTGAGGCAAGGTGTAAGTTGTGAAATATCATTTAGTTAGTTGTTGTGTCTTGGTTTCGTGTTATTGTTAAGGTGATTGTTTAGTTGTTGTGCACGAGTTTTTTGCCATGATGTTGTTATTGTTGCACGAGGTTTCTGTCATGCGATTGTTGTTGTTGCATGAGGTTTCTGCCGTACCGTTGAAATTATTGATACGCATGCGACATTATAAGATCTGGGTGCTGAAAGGATATAGTGAGATAAGGTGGGCTTGATATGCGTGGCTAATAGCAGAACTAATAGAAGCCATACAGTGTGATAAGGTGGGCTAAAACATAGTGTGCTACTTGGAAAATAACTTTTAAAATTAAATGTAAAGACCCATACGGTGATATAAGGAAAATGAGTTATTTTATAATTTGGGACTACGAGGCGGTACCTCGGTACTGCCTCTATTGATCTTCTCTAGTTGTTGTATTGTTGGTTGTTGTTTCCTTAACATGTACAATTCTTGTTTTTCCTTTCGTGTTGTATTAGTTTTCCTTGATTTCGTGTTGTTACTTCCCGTAAACTTTTTATTTGTTCACTTCCCTGTTATTTTATTATATTATTATGTTTTCTGTCTTGTTTCTTATTATCTATAGTAGGACCTTGACCTGTCATTGTCAGTAATCTTCCGAGATTAAGCTTGACACTTACTGGTACCATTGCAGTGTACTCATACTATGCTTCTGCACATATTTTTTGTAGATCCAGGTACATCCTATTAGCCTCGGTTAGTGCATTGTGTTGCTATTTTGGAGACTTCAAGGTACTTCTTCCTGCGTCCACAAGCCTGTCCGGTCATTTTTCTTATATCTTTAAATCTTTATAGACAGTGATGTATATGAGCATTCCGTACTGTATCTAGAGCTTGTGACTTATAATTCACTAGGTTTTGGGAGATGTACATGTTGGGGTGCAAATTTTCTTTATATATTGTTGGGGATGTTTTAAGATTTAAATTATTATTATTCCAATTATTCAACATGTTTATTAGGTTTAACTAGTCTTCGAAACTAGGTACCGTCATAACATCCTACAGAGGGAAATTGGGGTCGTGACAAGCATGCAAAAAAATTAATATTGTATTATCCCCAACAGAATATACCTCTTCAGCTGAAGAATACTCTCCAACCAATTCTTTCTCTACCTCATCATAGTCCCATCCTTCCAACACAAACAACTGCTTGGGTAGTGTACACTTGTGTCATGGAGTGAACTTATCATTACATAAGTAACAAAAAATGCTTGGATTTTCCCTCCTACATTTCAGCTGGGAAAATAGTTCTTCTGTTTCTAAGGCCAGGGGAACAGTTGAAGGTAGATGAATTAGGTTTGGTGAATGGAGTAAGCGAGGAAGATATAGGTTTAAAATCATGTGGCTTTTGGATTGCAAGTGAGTCGGTGAGGCTTACTAGTGTTTTTGTGTTCTAGCTTCAGCTACTAGGGCTAGTTCCCATAATCTAGCTAAGTAACAGACCTGGGGAAAGAGTTTGGGGATTTTGTATTATAATTGTGTAAGATATTTTTGGTCTCAATCCTATGAAGAAGCAACTCACAGCTTACCCAGGAATAATGTATACTTGGGTTATTAATCTATTAAGAGCAGTTTGGAATTCCTTAACAGTACCTTCTTTTCGCAGTTTTATATTTACTCATAGGATCAACAAAAACTTTCCCAAAATTCTCAGTTAATGTGATCACGCGCAACTATGCCTTATAAAAAGTACTAAGCTGTCGATATAAATATAATCTGGTTTACAAGTCCGGAGTCGAATCCCACTGAGAACTAAGACTTATTTACAACTATTCAATATTTCTAAGAAGACAAGCTCGAACAATTTCTATGTTATAAATATTAAGATTTATGTATCTAATTAACTAACTAACTAAAGTAGCAAAATTAACAACTAAAGATACTAAGGGTTAGAGAAAAGATTAAGGAGGTCTAGAGTTATGATTTTCTCAATCGTCGAAATTCTTCCCGCTATGTCTTCTATAATTTCGCCTAAGTATTCTCTACCAATCATGAACGCTCTGACTGTCGTAGTTCTCTCCCGAGTAATTACGACAATTTACTAGACGTACTCTCTCGAGTTACGCTAGCTAGCTTTAATTATAGCCCACTTAGATCGCACCCAAGGTTTCGTTATCTCTATTCCCACCTTTACACCCTTGGTTATTGATTCCTCACATATGTCGGGAGTGATTCTGTTCAACAACTATCTAAATATGCACTCACCATGAGTAATACATACTAAATAGGCACAGCCAATTGAGGGTCCTTCAATCAACCACAAGAATAATATAGTTGAACAAATAGAGAAAATACTATGGCTCAATTATATAAAAACATAACAAGAATTTATCCTACAAAAGGTTCCATCAAAATCCTAGATAACAAATTAGTTATTCATAATACAATGTAAAACTACAATATTAAAAGTCATAACCAACAACGAAAAACAGGAAGAGGAAGAAAAAACTCGTAGAAGAATTTTCCGCCTTGCTCCTATTGTGTCTCTGCCTCCTTAGGTCGAATATGTGTCTCAAATCTGTCCAATCTCCTTAAAACACAATTTTTCCGTGTATATATACCAAGTAGGGTTAGGCCAAACAATTACACCTTCTCCTACGTGAAAAAGGATACATTTTAGAGACAGAACGTGCACGACCACATTCAGACCACCCATATCCACTTTGATTATGCCTGACGAGCGCGGGCTGAGCGCGACCTCACTTTTGACGCGCACATATCACCCTGATCCATTCAAATTTGGAAAAATGTAAGCCATACGAGTTGTATCCTTTTGCGTTATTTTTCCAATCGTAAGCCGTACAAGTTGTAGCCATTTGCGTTATCTTTCCAACCATATATTGTGGAGCTCATATGGAATTCTGAGCAAAATGTTATGTGTATTTTACTAGACAGTGGGCAATATGCTACTCGATTCTTTTTTTGTTCTAACTATCACCCATTGACCCCCGAGCACGATCATGGCTTAATTCCTTGACCTTTTATTCAGACTTCAAAGCTCCAAATCGCTTGAATTTATTCCATAACATCTACATAGCTCGGAGTCACTCCTACAAGGCATAAAACACACAATTAGTACAAGACACTAACGATTAGATCTCAAACTCAATTTTGACTAAAGTACGTAAGTATAGCCTATCGTCAACACCCCACACTTAAACTATTTCTCGTACTCGAGTAATCAAACTACACTTTATATAGACATGATCGTTTTTTAAACAATTCTCCTAATTCATCACACTAATAATATTTAAAATAGCCTAAGCACAAAAGCGTAAGATTTTTACCTTAAGATTTGACTCACAAGTACCACACATTATTCACACTCACTCAATTACTCTAACATAAAGTTTACTGATATTACCTTTCCTTCATAAATTAAGTGCCCTCACACAACAAAATAGAGTAGTTCTACACAATAAAATTTAAGAACACTTAGGAACTCAAGATGGAAGAATTCACTCACTCTCAAAAACAACATTCATATGCCGTAATAGATGTACTATAGGCTTGTCAGTAGTGTACTACTATACTAATCGAGCTTATTCAGTCTAGGATCAAGTAGGACTTATTTGGTTGTAATGTAGGCTGCGTGATGGGTAGATTACATTTATATATAAGAGTGACTACACCTCCCTAAGCACTTTAATACATATACTTTAACATTCAAATTTCATACTTATGTCAAAACAAACTCCACCTTCACATCAATATATTTTACCTCATACTTATTTAAGCATAAGCACAATTACATCAAGAGTCACCACTTATCAAGGAATTCTTTTCACAACAATACAACTTTTTTTCCTTTTCTTTCTTTTTTTATTCATTTGGCTCTTACTTTTTCAAAATAGAGCATATTTCTCCTTATTTCATTAGTTCCACTCAAAAGCTAAATTAACTACCCCACACTTTAATTTTTATACGGCTCATAACAATTCAAGGGTTCATGAGAGGTTAGAAGGTTCAAATAGATGGTTATTTCAAACAAATGGGCAGGTCTTGTAATGTCGTTGCCAAAGAAACAGGATTACCTGCTTAAAGGGGTTAACTACGATACATAACAATTAGGCGGGTAAAATATACATATCTGGCTAAACAAAGAAATGCCTATATCACTTCTAAGACTGAACAAAACTACTATTTTGCTTTGCAAACACACGGGGAAAGTTTTAGGCATCAAATGCAATGCACAGAATAACACTCATATCTCACACACATGGCACATAACTCACTCACAATTGGATTCATCAAGACACTCTAGTAAAAGTAGTTAAGCAAAGTTAAAATCATACAATTCAAGGTATTTATACAAGAGTCAAAAACCGAGACTAAGAGTCACAACCAAAATACTCACTATTCTCAAGTCATAATAAAGTCAATAGATATTGCTTCAACTCAAAACACAACACAATGACTCCTACTCCCAGAAAAAAATACTAACTACACCGGTTCAAATAAAACCCTTGGAAAAGAACCGCGACACAAAGAAAACCAAAGAGAAATTGTTACACTACCTAATAAAAGAAAATCTTTTTGTTGTTTTTTTAGACTTAAATTTTTCAAGAAAATTGTCTAATAGATTCATCGTCGGGAAAAGTCCAATTTTCTTTTAAAAAATATTATTCAATAAAACAAACACAACTAAAATAGCATAGAAAGTCACCTAGACAATCTCCTCATCCCACAATTAAATTTTGCATTGTCCCCAATGCACAACATACTAATAACAGGGTAAAAGAAACTCCCTAGTAGGCCGAAGGCCGAAGTATTAACAACTTATGGGATACTTAGACTTCTCCCAGACCTAGTCCTTCGTGTGGGTATCTCACACTTAGTTCCAACCATCTAGTTTATTGTTACATCCTTCCAATAGATTTCCTTTTCATGCTCCTAGAAAATAAAAAATCGACACTAGAAAAATAATACAATTAACAAAATATATTAAAAAAAAAGCAGTAAAGCTGGGTTGCCTCCCAATAAGCGCTTGGTTTAACGTCACGGCATGATGCGAATCACTTTCTGCCTCCACTTTGAACTTATGAATTGGGCCCCAAGTTTTGGTTCTGCTATGTGATCATGCTCCTGGGGTGGTAGAACGAATCTGACTGGCCCAATAAAATAATATAGTATTCTGCACTTCTTGGCCTTTAGATGAGATGTGTATTCCCAACCTTCTGGCACGAAGAATTCCAGAATGTAGGTATCTTGTTCCTTACTCCTTGACTCCTCAAGTGGCTTGAACGACTCTATTTTCATATCATCATCCGTACATAATGTGAAAAAATGCTAGGAGTGTGGATCAATGCTCTCAACTACACAAACATTGGGATTGTTAACATCCCAAACACTAATGACACTAGAGTCAACTAAATATGTATCCTCAATATCCTTGGTTGACTCTAGTATCTCTACTACGAGTCGGCATCTTCAAAATCTAGTTTGATCGATTGTTGGTGTTTTACTCTGGTCTTCTCCTCTAGCTCATCCTCGTGTTTTTAAAATCCTCCAGTATAATGGCAATTTCTGCAGCCAATTCATACTCATATTGGATACTATCCACAACGTCAACTTTTTGCACTTTACAAAGTTTGATTAATTTATTCGCTTGTGCCTCCAAGTTGTGAATATTTGCCCTTTTCCTTTGTACCCGCAGTTGTATCTCATCATATTGTTCTATAAGATACTTTAGCATATCATCGATCTCTTTCAGTTCCTCATATCTGAGTTCTTTGTTCCTATTAAATTCATAAGAAAAAGAGCCATCAAAGTAAGGAGTTGGGGGAAGATAAGAAATATAAGCTCAATGATGAAAGTGACCATTTTGACCACCACACATATCACACACATTCCACACATAAGATTGAGTTGGTTTACATAACTCGCTCTCGGAAATATATTGATAATTTCGCCGTGCATGGTTACCTCCATAATATGCATAACGAGGATCAAAAGTAGAATTACCAACATCACAACTCTCATAATTCCAAGATTCCATGTCTCTCAGATCAAAAATAAAAATTTAAAAATAAATAAATAATACACGAAAACAAAAATTACCGTTTAAACTTGCAATGTAGAAATATGTACACCTATAACTACACCATTAGCTCTCCGGCAACGGCACAAAAATTTGATCATGTCCAACTATGACTTATAAAAAGGACTAAGTGGCCGTTGCAAATATAATCCGTTTACATGTCCGGAGCCAAATCCCAGAGAAAACTAAGGCTTAGCTACAAATATTAAATATTTCTAAGAAGGCAAGCTCGAACAGTTCTTATGTTATAAATATTAAGATTCTTGTATCTAATTAACTAACTAATTAAAGTAGCAAAATTAACAACTAAATATACCAAGGGTTAGAGAAATTATTAAGGAGGTCTAGAGTTATGATTTTCCCAATTGACGGAATTCTTCCCGCTATGTCTTCTATAATTTCGCCTATGTATTCTCCATCAATCATGAATGCTCTGACTGTCATAATTCTCTCTCGAGTAATTACGATAATTTATTATACTTACTCTCCCTAGTTACGCTGGTTGGCTTTAATTTCAACCCACTTAGATCGCACAAAAGGTTTCGATATCCCTAATCCCACCTTTACACCCTTGGTTATTGATTCCTCACATACGTCGGGAGTATTGTTGTTCAACAACTACCTAAATATATACTCTCTCCCAATTAATACATAGTAAATAGGTACAGCTAATTGAGGGTCCTTCAATCAACCACAAGAATAATTTAAATAGAGAAAAACTACAGCTCAATTATATACAAATATAACAAGAATTTATGCTACAAAAGGTTCCATCAAAACTCTAGATAACAAATTAGCTATTCATAATAGTATGTAAAACTACAATATTAAAATTCATAACCAACAATTAAAAATTGGAAGAGGAAGGAAAAACTCGTCGAAGAATTCCCCACCTTGCTCCTATTGTGTCTCTGTCTTCATAGGTTGAATTTGTGTCTCATATCTGTCCAACCTCCTCAAAATATCATCTTTCCATTTATATATACCAAGTAGGGTTGGGCCAAATAATTACACCTTATCCTATGCAAAAGGACACATTTTAGAGACAGGACGTGCGCGGCCGCGCTCTGACCGCCCATATCCACTTTGATTCTGCCTGACGAGCGCGATCTTAGCGTGACCTCGCTCTTGACGTGCACTTTGCATCCTGTTCCATTTGGTATTTAGAAAAACAATGCATGAAAGTTGTAATCCTTTAAATTAGATTTCCAACAATATATTGTGGAGCCCAAATGAAGCTCTGAGTAAAATGTTATGTGCATTTCACTAAACAGTGCGCAATATGCTACTCGATTCTTCGTTTGTTCTAACTATTATCCGTTGACCCCCGAGCTCGATTCTGGATTAATTCCTTGAGCTTTTATTCAGACTTAAAAGTTTCAAATCACTTGAATTCATTCCATAACATCTACATAGTTCAGAATCACTCCTACAAGACATAAAACAAACAATTAGTATAAGACACTAGCGATTTAAGCTCAAACTCTAATAAATTATAGTAAATTTGAATGTAATAAGTGATTAAAATACGTTATTATAGCCTATCATCATAATGCTACCAAATATTAATATCGTAGGCGGGATTAAGAGAACTCAGAAGATAAGAAAAAGAATAAGAGGACGGGGAAAAGGAGAAGAAAATAGACGAGGAAGAACAGATTTGTATTATCACTCAACATGACATTTACAATGATATGTTTAGCTCTTTATATCCTCTAGCTAACTCTTGGGTCACGCGAAATGAGTTTCCAACGCTACGCTGATAATGCAAAAATAAACGATTAAAAAAATATATATGTAACAAACGTTTAATTAAACTTTCTCGCAAAATTATTTGGTATTTTTGGATGTAAAAAGCAACTCGATCAATGGCCGATCCAGAGTTTTTAAGTTATATTTGCTCAACTATTTTTAATCTAAATATTGCAACTAAGATTGGGTGTTCAATAGATGTATTTATAAGAATTGTTAAATTTCTATATAAATAATAATATTTAGCTCTAACAGTAATAGATGTTAAATTATCCATAACTCACAATATAGATCCGTCATTGAATTCGATTTGATACTCCAAACAACACCAACAACAGGGGTAATTTATTTATCTAATATCTAATAAGGTCTTATTTTAAATTGAAGAAGTGAGAAAATGAGGGAGATTGGAGTCTAAAATGAATAATGTAATTATTGTTGGAGACTTAAATTATGGATATGCAATCGTAATAACTTATATGTTGTTTTACATCTTCATGAATGTAGGAACTTTTGCTTGCATTATATTATTTGGTCTATATACTGGAACCGATAATATTCTAGATTATCAGGATTATACAATAAGGCTGCTATTTGGGCCGAGCCCGGCTCTAACATGCCTAAATGGGCCGGTCCTGGCGGTCCTGGGCTTAAGGCGGGCCGGTATTTGGCGGTCCCGATTTTCACGGTCCCAAAGGGTGGAACCGGCCCATGGTGGTCCTAAGCCTACATGGTCCCAAGCTAAATGGGTCGGGCTCGTAGGCCTATACGGGCCTAACGGGCTTTTTTCGTTCCGAACTATTTTTAAATTTTTTTTTATCTAAGGAATTTTCTTGTCAACTATATATATATATATGGGTGTATTATGTGTATATATTATTATATATTGCGTTATATATATATATATATATATATGTAAATATATTATATAAGGGTGTATTATGTATAGAATATATGTTAGAATATTTATATATATGCAGTGTGTGTGTATATATATATATATACTACATATATATATATATACACACACACACACTACATATATGTATATATATGTGTATATGTATATGTATATGTATATGTATATGTATATGTATATGTATATGTATATGTGTGTGTGTTTGTGATAGCATATATTGTTTATATAGTATATATCGTATGTTATGTGTGTATATATATATATATATATATATATATATATATATATATATATATATATATATATATATATATATATATATATATATATATATATATATTTATATATATATATAATATTATAGTATATATGTATACACTATAATACTATATGTATATAACATACTATATACTTTATATATTCTCACTCAGAATAATTATACTAATATGTATATTAGTATTCTGAGAGAACAAGTTGTTACGATATCTTATATATACTATGTTAGTATATTTATATATAGTATATATAGTATGTTAGTATATATATAGAGAGTATATATAGTATATAGTATGTTACATATTTAATATATACAGCATATATAGTATATGTATGTTATATATATAGTATATATAATATGTTATGTATATATATATTATAGCTTATAAAGAATTGCAAGTTAAAGACCAAAAAAATATTGCAAAGAGATATTCAAGGAAATGTCTAATAATTTTTATTACCCAAAAATAGCATATCTTTCTTAGTTTTCTCCCCCCAATGGAATGAGCACAACAAGGTACTAATACCACCACTAAAAGAAAAAATAACTAAAGATGATGTGTCAAAGTACAAATTACACCATAATCTACATTGTATCTCTAACAAATCTCATAAATCCTTCAAGGTTCGGAGGAGGTTCCACTGGTAGTGGCGGAAAAGAAGCTTGTTCATCACTGCTTCCGGACGAAGCAGCATCCTCCACAAGTTCCGCTATTATTTCTTCATAAGCGTTGTCTATCTCTGGTTGTGATTCAGCAAGTCCAAAGTTTCTTCTTTCTGCGCGGACCCAATCTCTGAATAGTACTGGTTTTTCCAAGCTCTCCCTCATAGATGCTCTATGATCGCCTATTTGAATTCTTTCTTGACCGAAAGCGCTCTCTGATGCAACTGTTTAAGCTAGAATAGATAAAATATCCCGAATCATCCTTGCAAGAACAGGAAAATATTTTTCCCTTGCCTTCCACCATTCCAAAAGATCAAAGCTGCCGTTTGGATTCTCCTTTTCAAGTCCCTGCGACAAATAAACTTGAAGCTCATTTAGATGTGAAGTGTCATATAAATTATCACCTTGAGAAACCATGAACTCCGTCCAAGATTTAAGTGATTTTAGGCCGCATCCCTTTTAGATGATTGTGTACTGGACAAAGTAGGGGTTGGAACATTTGGCCTAGTATGATCTAAGGCAATTTGATAAGCATTATAGATTGTTTGAGCATTTATTTTAATTGAGACTTTTGCATCTCCTAGTGTAGCAAATTACTCATGTGAAAGGTCAACACTCTTATAAATATTTGAGTACCAAAAGTGAATACCTCATAATTTCATTGTAGGGTTTAACATTGCAGCAATACCATAAATAGGGGGGTTAGGAAAAGAATATTTTTAAAACTTTTCTTTCATTGTGTTTATATCAAGTTGATAAATTTCCCCACCCTCATTAAAATTCAACAAACAAATCACATAGTGCTGCAATATAAACTAAACAGTTTGAAATAGTTAGATAATATTGCCCAGAAAATGCATTCGTAGCAATTTGAAAATGTTCTAAAAAATTTATAAAAATTTTAATATTCATCCAATCTTGATTTGTAAGGATTTCATCATCATCCTCACCACCAACATGAGAAAACGTTGCATTGTATCTCTAACAAATCTCATAAATCCTTCAAGGTTTAGAGGAGGTTCCGCTGGTGGTGGCAGAAAAGAAGGTTGTTCATCAATTCTTCCGGACGAAGCAGCATCCTCCGCAAGTTCCGCTATCATTTCTTCATAAGCGTCGTCTATCTCTGGTTGTGATTCTGCAAGTCCAAAGTTTCTTCTTTCTGCGCGGATCCAATCTCTGAATAGTACTGATTTTCCCAAGCTCTCCCTCATAGATGCTCTATGATCTCCTATTTGAAGTCTTGCTTGACTGTAAGCGCTCTCTGATGCAACTGTTGAAGCTTGAATAGATAAAATATCCCAAGCCATCCTTGGAAGAACATGAAAATATTTTTCCCTTGTCTTCCACCATTCAAAAAGATCAAAGATGTCGTTTGGATTCTCCTTTTCAAGTCCCTACGACAAATAAACTTGAAGCTCATTTAGATGTGAAGTGTCATCAAAATTATCACCTTGAGAACCCCTGAACTTCGTCCAAGATTTTAGTGCTTTTAGGCCCGCAACCCTTTTAGACGATTGTGTACTGGACGAAGTAGGGGTTGGAATATTTGGCCTAGCATAATCTAAGGCAAGTTGATAAGCATTATAGATTGTTTGAACATTTATTTTAATTGAGGCTTTTGCGTCTCCTAGTGTAGCAAATTCCTCATGTGAAAGATCTAAACTCTTATAAATATTTGAGTACCAAAAGTGAGGACCTCCTAATTTCATTGTAGGGTTTAACATTGCAGCACCATAAATAGGGTGGTTAGGAAAAAAATATTTTTTAAACTTTTCTTTCATTGTATTTATAGAAAGTTGATAAATTTCCCCACCCTCCGAAAATTCAACAAACAAATCACATAGTGCTGCAATATAAACTAAACAGTTGGATAATATTGCCCAGAAAATGCATTAGTAGCAATTTGAAAATGTTCCAAAAATATTATAAGAATTTTAACATTCGTCCAATCTTGATTTGTAAGGATTTCATCATCATTCTCACCACCAACACGAGAAAATGTTGCATTGTATCTCTAACAAATCTCATAAATCCTTCAAGGTTTGGAGGAGGTTCCGCTGGTATGGCAGAATAGAAGCTTGTTCATCAAGGCTTCCGGAAGAAGCAGCATCCTCCGCAAGTTCCGCTATCATTTCTTCATAAGCGTCGTCTATCTCTGGTTGTGATTCTGCAAGTCCAAAGTTTCTTCTTTCTGCACAGATCCAATCTCTGAATAGTACTGATTTTTTCAAGATCTCCCTTATAGATGCTCTATGATCGCCTATTTGAAGTCTTGTTTGACTGAAAGCGCTCTCTGATGCAACTGTTGAAGCTTGAATAGATAAAATATCCCAAGCCATCCTTGGAAGAACATGAAAATATTTTTCCTTTGTCTTCCACCATTCCAAAAGATCAAAGATGCCGTTTGGATTCTCCTTTTCAAGTCCCTGCGACAAATAAACTTTAAGCTCATTTAGATGTGAAGTGTCATCAATATTATCACCTTGAGAACCCCTGAACTCCATCCAAGATTTTAGTGCTTTTAGGCCCGTAACCCTTTTAGACGATTGTGTACTGGACGAAGTAGGGGTTGGAACATTTGGCGTAGCATGATCTAAGGCAAGTTGATAAGCATTATAGATTGTTTGAACATTTATTTTAATTGAGGCTTTTGCATCTCCTAGTGTAGCAAATTCCTCATGTGAAAGATCTAAACTCTTATAAATATTTGAGTACCAAAAGTGAGGACCTCCTAATTTCATTGTAGGGTTTAACATTGCAGCACCATAAATATGGGGGTTAGGAAAAAAATATTTTTTAAACTTTTCTTTCATTGTATTTATAGAAAGTTGATAAATTTTCCTACCCTCCGAAAATTCAACAAACAAATCACATAGTGCTGCAATATAAACTAAACACTTGGATAATATTGCCCAGAAAATGCATTAGTAGCAATTTGAAAATGTTCTAAAAAAATTATAAGAATTTTAACATTCATCCAATCTTGATTTGTAAGGATTTCATCATCATCCTCACCACCAACACGAGAATGAAACGTTGCATTAATTGGGTTTCTATACTCATATGCAACGACGTAACTTTCGTACATATAATTCTATCTAGTTGGACAAGGTTTAGGAACCTTTCTTTCTCTAAGGCCATAATCATCACATTTTTTAAAATACTCTTTAACTCTATTTTTACGGTTTGAATAAAAAAGCCAATTAAGAGCCATTCTAATCTTTTCAATTTCTAAATTTAATATTCTCATTCCATCACCAACAATTAAATGGTAAATATGACAAATACATCTCACATGTAAAAAATTACTAAATGCAGGATTCAGTGTTGTTGTAAGTATGCCTATAGCACTAGTGTTACTAGAAGCATTATTCATAGAAATTGCCATTATTTTTTCTCTAATGCAAAAATATCTACAAATATCAGTAACAATATTAGCAATAAACTTACATGTGTGCCATGAATTTATTATTCTATAAGCAGTAATGCGTTTTTGTATTATCCACTCTTCATCTATCCAATGACTAGTAACGGTTAGATAATCACAGTTATTATTACTTCTACCAATATCAGTAGTAATAGAAATTCGATTAGTTATATGAGTAAACAAACAACACAAATATTGTTCATATTCAAGTCTATATTTATAAATATCGCTCTTAACTGTTGCGCTAGGCCAATCTTTGTAAGTAGGATTAAAAATTCTTCTAATATATTGCACAAAATGAGGGTTTGATGGAAAACTTAAGGGTAAGCACATAACGGTAACCATCTTTGCTAATTCTTCACGATCTCTGTTAGGATCGTAATATAAAATACCACCGGTCACAGTGTTAATTCCTGGTTGAACTAGATCTGAACCAGTAATAAGGTTATCCGCAGTATCTATACTTGTCACCTCTTGCCGCGCTCTCATTTGTAAATATCTAGCTTTATCTCTAGGGTGTGTTTTTATGTGCCTAGCCAAACTACCCGTACCGCTACGGTCTCCAGTATATTTATGCACTAGCAATTTTCCAAAAGTTTTACACTTAGCCTTACTTTGTTCTCTTACTTGATTAAAAAAAGCCAAACAAATGATGTTTCGAGGCGTTTAGAAGGTTGTCTATTAAATGTAGGGGTTTCTACAGGTGGGTCGGCCGGGGCATTAGTTGAGTTATTAACAAGACTAGTAGATGTATCATTTAAATTCGGTTGGGTTTCATCTACATCCTCACTTTCCTCATCATTTTCTAAGATAGTTTGATTATGATAAAGAGCATTCATAATTTCTTCATTTAATTGTTCACCCGATGCAACATTATGGCAAAATTGACTATCAGAACATTGAAAACAAGGGTTATCACTATCAAGAATAATAGGAGCAGCAGGACGGGTAAATGAGGAAGGTCGGGGAGCCGGGGGGAGGGTAGTAGGTTGGCCACTACTTTCACCAATTTTAGCTTTTTTCTTACCAAATATTTTTTTCAAAGAAAATATCATATTAATTATAATTATGCAAACTAAAACACATACAAATATATTCTTAAAACTTAAGAATTGGAACGAGTTTACCGAATTGCTGAACAACTTCTTGAATATTGCAAATCGTTGAAGACTTGAATACTTCAATTCACCAACTTCACAATTTTCACGAAATTGCAATAATAAAGTAAGTAATAGAAGAGAAATTAAATATAGATTGAGAGAGATTGAGAGAGCTTGAGAGCGATTGATGAATTGGTGAGTAAAAATGAAAGAATGAGGGGGTATTTATAGTTGACAATTGGAAAAAAGTGTAATTATATAAAGTTTGGGGGTCAAATGGCTATTTTTTAAAGTGGCCAACAAATAAATTTTGAAGGCCAACAACTAGATTTGAAAAATCTGACCGTTGACCATTTCTTAAATATTTTTTTTAAAAATGACCGTTGGAGCCCGTTTAGGCCCGATAGACCCGCGGTCCTGGGCCGGTCCCGAGCCAGGCCCGAACCACTTAGCAGCCTTATTGTACAAGAGATCATTTTTGGCTTTTTTAACTTTATATCTATTATCTCTAAGAGGTCTTCCTCCCCTAATGGATTTTTTCGAAAAACTCTATCTATTCTGATGTAGATAGAACGCAGGCCTATATTTTTTTAATATAATTATAAATATAAATATACTATGTAATTAAGAAGAAATCTCTATGCATATAATAAATATGGCTATAATTAAGTATATCTAGGTAAAATTCTATATAAAAATCCATTAGTGAAATCGGTCCGGGCTGGGGTATTAAGGAACTCCCGGGGCCTGGGCCTTCGAAAAAACAGAAGTATTCTTATCTATACATTTGAACATGACACAAATACAGAGTATGTTTTCTTCGTAGGAGTTTCTCCTCTCTCTTTCTCTCTCTCCTCTTTAACATAGAAATATATTGGCAGTTGAAGATGATGTTATCAGCAGCTACACAACCCACCGTGAATGGGGTTCCTGCAGTTTCTTCTCAGAAATACTTTTCACCCAAAATTGTCTCCTTTACAAAGCAGCAGCAGTCTCTTTCTCGACCTTTCAATGTCTCAGCACTTAAACCCAGAAGAAATCTTGGCGTCTTTGCAACCTCAGCCGTATCTTTTGCTGAAGAAACATCATCCCAAGATTCTTTCTCCTCAGCTCCTCGTCAAAAAGAGGTAATTTTGGTTCAATTCTTTACCCTTTTTGTTGAATTGTGGGGAGTGAACCATCTCCTGAAATTTGTAAGCTGTTCTACCCAAAGGTGTTATCCTAACAGCCAATAAAAATTAGAATGAAGTCCATGAAACCATGTAAGAATCTAGTAGAGGCAAAAAAAAAAAAAAAGAAAGAAAAAAAAATTAAGTTAGGTGGATACTTCCTACTTGCTTAATCCTACATTTATCTGGTACTTGTCCAGTGGAAACATATATTTCAGGGGTGAACCTTGACAGGTAATATAAAAAAAGCTTTAATTTTTAAGATATTGTAATGGAATATTTCTTTTATTTAGTTATGGCTGCCACATATCTCCGTTGGTCTGGTTGTTTTTCTAAGAATTATAAAAATTTGTAGGGAGAAAAATTTATCGACTTAGAGAAGACATATGATAGAGCACGAAGAAGTGTCATTTGGTAGGTATTGGAAAAGAAAATAATTCATGCCAAAAATATAAATGTCATAAAGGATATGTACAATGGAGCTGTCACAAGTGAGAGAAGAGTGGTGGAGGAGTTGGCCATTACCATGGGTTTGCACCAGGTCTGTGCTCTAAGCCCGTAACTATTTACTTTTGTTATGTATGATACAACCAACAGTATATAGGATAGGTACGATGGTGCATGCTCTTTGCAAACAATAATGTGTTAATTGATGATACGATGACGGTGTCAATGTCAAGCTCAAGCTATGGAGAAGCACTTTAGAGAGTAAGGAACTTAGGGTAAGATTAGATTGAATTGAGGTACTAAATATAGATAGTTTAGATATGTAGGCTCAATGTTTCAAGAGAATGAAATGGTATATGGAGAGGATACGGATAGCATTAAGTAGGATGGGTGAAATGGAGGAGTATTATGTGATAGGTACCAGAATGAAAGGCAAGTTCTATAGAATGACTATAAAGCCAGAATGTTGAATGAGAGTGATTGTTGGGCGTCTTAAGCACAACATATCCACACAATGAGCATCACGGAGATAAAGATGTTACAGAAGGCCAAGGAGCATATATAGAGAATAAATGAGAGAATGTCACTTGAGATGGTTTGTCTGTGTGTTACGTAGGCCTCCAGATGCACCGGTTCTTTGATGTGAAAGCATGGTGATTAAAGGTGTTAAAAGAGGAAGTGCTAACACTAAAATTACATGGAAAGAAGGTATCTCAAAAGATTTAGAATATACAGGAATCCAGCTAGATCTAGCAAACGTTAGAAAACAGTGGAAGTTCAAAATCCATATAAGTGATGTCAAGACTAGTGCTTATCAGAAAACCCGAAGTATATTAGAGATATAACCATTAGAATATATTAGAGAACCTCTAGTGTTAGATAATCCTTAAGTACGGGGTATTGAAAAACCATGGGCCAAACAAAACATTTGATATTGAGTATTCATACCGCCAGTGCCTACTAGCTTGGGATTGAGGCCTATTTTTTATCTTTTTCTTGGACCAAATTGATAAATAGCAGTTCAATCCACTACATCTGTCTGCTTGAATACTTTGATTTATTTAGTCGTGTAATATCTTTATTGCGGTGTTTGACTTTTATATTGTTAGTTATATTTGCAATGTTTTCAGTCTGGTGTTTGACTCTTACTATCTGATGGATATACAGAAGCTTGGAGTGGTAGTTAAGCCGTTGGAGAAACCTAGGCTAGTGTTGAAGTTTATGTGGATGGAGAAGAACATTGGGATTGCACTAGACCAGGTAATTCCTGGTCATGGTACGATTCCGTTGAGCCCCTATTATTTTTGGCCTAGAAAAGATGCTTGGGAGGAGCTTAAAATCGTGCTGGAGAGTAAACCCTGGATTTCACAGAAGCAAATGATTATTCTTCTTAATCAGGCTACCGATATCATTAATTTGTGGCAACAAAGTGGTGGTGATTTAGCCTAAGCCTTCATAGAACGGGATCTATGCATTGTGCTGCCACTATACGTCATCATTTTGTTTGCTAACATGCTTATTATGTGGCACATGTTGTTGTAACTTGTTTCACTCAAAAGGTCAGTCGAACTTATTCTATTTGATTGTTTTGATTTTCCTCTATTCTTTTTAGTTGTTGGATGATGTTGTAAATTATTTATCTTATGAGGCTAGCCTTGGTTCCACTTCATGAACATTAACATCTAAGGAAAAACAAAATAAAGTTGTATTGATGGTGGGAATTTGGGTATAATTCTAATTAACATATGACAAAAGTTTTCGATCATATTGCCGTGATAGTCTTGTGAAACGACATTGAGAAATGGCTTTCCGCTGAAAAGTCACCTTTGGTGGACAAGGACCCTTCCATTTACAGGTTCTTTTACCATTTAGCTAATCTTCTGGAAATGTTAACAATCAAAAAGGATCTTCTGGAATTTTGTATTAAGAAACTATTAAAAGAAATGTGAGTATTTCATTGTTTCTTCTTGGTCTTTTTTGGGTGGGGTGGTGGTGGTGGGGGGATGGGGATGGAGAGGGGGTTATGAGGGCTATTGTTTCCAAAGCCCTCATTTGGGATTTATTATTATTTATTTCCTGCAAAACGCATTGTGTTTGTCATTGGGATGCTCAGGGTATCTGAAGTCGGGCTTGCGGAGTCCTCATTGTCTTTATTATTGATTCTGATTTGTGAAGATCTGATTGCACCCCTTCTTTTATACCAAATATTGTTTTATAGTTCCATTGTCCATTAAATTAACAGGAAGGAAAGAGAAGTAATTATTAACTCTTGACATTTTTTTTAATATGGTGATTAATCCTATATATAGAAAACTCCCACGTACAAATGAATACATAAGAATCTTCATGCAATGGCTCTAACATATCAAACAAAAAGAGAAATTATAGCATTGATGAAATTTCTGTGTTTATTTCAAAAATTGTCATCTCCTGAACTTTGTATTTGCATAATCGATGCCTTTGCATACTGATCTATATTCAGTTATATATATTTTGTTTGCTGAAATAATTTGAAGAACTGAGCTGGTTGTTTTATAGCTAGTAATTCCACTCACTCCCCCCCCCCCCCCCCCCCCCCCTCAAAGGAGTAAAAGAAGAAAGAAAGGTTACTAATTACTCTAAGCACTCAATGAGACACTTCCGAGTAATATGATTGGAGGCCAGCAGTTCATCCCCTAATGGTATTTTTCATGTACAGCTACTTTGCACTTATTTTTCGAGGTCACCTAGTTGGATAATGCTAATTCATTTTTGGCCATGTGATATCTCTCCGTAACTTTGTCCTTACACAATCCCATATCTTCTGGTTGCGCGGATGCTATATGCTTTCCTATCGGTCGTGCTTGAAACTCTAATTTCCTCTTAATGCTTAGCATCATGCAATTGGATTGTTTGACTACATCTAGTTTTTTTGCTGAAGCTGCTTATGTACTTTGTGAATATCTCTCTTCACCTTTAAGTCAAAGTGTCATGCCATTTGACATTTCATGTCTAAAATTTCGATTTCCATTACAATAATTCAATCGCATTCTTTCTTTGTTTTCACCTTAGACCGTGGTGCTAACATGTGAAGTCTCAGCCTGTAGACAGAGAGTGCTTCCACAATATGTGCAATATCATTTAGCATGTCGTGTCTTGTCTTGATCCTATTTGATCTTTTGAATGCTGTGCTATCATCTGGGAAATGTTCATAATCAAATCGGTTTGAGAAGCCAATCGTCTGTAATTACAGAGGCGAGGAAATTAAGTGACTGTCATTCAACTCCTATCTCTGGAATCCACAGTCTCGATACAGGCTATGATAACAAAATATCGTTGTTTGATTCCTTATTCTACATGGTAAGATATGAACGACGAGAGTCAGTTTTAAAAGGAAGAGAAACAACACAAAGTATGATAGTAGAAAAGGTTATAGTGTGCAATTCTTTGTGTCTGCCTGGAAGAATGCTGCTATTATTGACACCAAGCAGGAGAAACTACCTGTTTAGATTACTCTGTAGTGCTTTATGATTCTACTTATTTCAAAGTTTCTGATCTTTTTAACATTCTACAACTATGTGATTATGTCTGTGATGCTGTTAGTTGTCCATATCATCGGACATGCTATTTTGTTGCCGTGGTGCTGACCAACAGATCGGAAACAACCTTTCTACCTTCTCAAGGCAGGGGTAAGGCTGCGTACACACTATCCTCCCCTCCCCAGACCTCACTTGTGGGATTATACTGGTTTTTGTTGTTGTTCTTGTTGTTGTTGTTGTGTTGAACAATAGTTGGTACGAATACTATTATGTTGCGTCTTTCTTCTTCAGGCAAAGCTTGTTGGTAATTGACCGGCCGCTTATTTTTTGCTGTCTAACATATTATGCCTTAACTCTCTATGTTCTTCTCTAAGGCGTGCAATGAACAAGTTCTGCATTATATTACTCTATATATATACAGTCTCTCGTTCTTCTCTTTGCACATTATGAGAATACCAGATTCATTTGTGTCGCATGATTACTCCCCGTGGTCAATCCAAAGGCATATATTTGCCTGATATTGACTTTTCTGGGAAACATAGTCCGTGAAAATTAAAATATAAACGTAATTGTGGTTGTCAAGGTGATTGTTGCAGCATAGAGAACACGATATGAAAGTGATGGGTGACTATTGTTCCTTTCATTATGTTCAACCATAATCGCAAAAACAAAGGTGTATTAGGTATTGATCATTTCTGCTACTTTTGTCAAAGTTATTATATATATAATTCTTCATTGTGAAATTTTGAGTTTGCCTCCGTTAGAACTCACTCACCTCTTTCCCCTTAAGAGTTTGTTGCTTCTTGCTAAAAAATTTACCTACGATTTTGTGTTTCTCCAAACTAATTTATGAATTGCAGAAGAAAGTGCAGTTTTAGAAAAATTCTTCAAAATTAAATGAAAATTGCACAGCCAGCTTCAGACGACAACTTTTCTATACCGAGGAAACTGGAGTTTGGGTAAAGGCAAATTGAGAATTTCAGGTGAAAGACCCAAAAGTCCCTGTTTTGCTAACATATTACCTTTATACGTATGAAATTTTCATATACATATACGTAGTATATGTATATCAGTTCTAGTTTGAAAAAAAATTGCTCATCATTGAGATCAAATCTTGATCAAAATTAAAGTCAATGGGTCCCAATAGCGAATCCAAGATTTTAAGATTGTGGGTGCTTATATTTTTTTTAATATAAAGGTGCTATCAATCACATAATATTAGAGCAAATTGTTTGAAACGGGTGATGAAAAAATTTAATGAGAAAAATACGATTACTGTTGTCATTACCAAAAATGACTTCTAGCCAGAAGTCACGATAATAATGTTATTATCATTACAAAAAAAGGACTTATAATCATAACGCATAAGTGTGGTTGATGATTTTTCATATGTTAAAAATGATGAATAATAATATTATTGCTTACACTTGCAAATATTTTATGCTTGACATAGCAAACTAACTAATTATTTAAAAATTCATCACCATAGTCAAATAAACAAGCGTTACTAATTCCCTTCATGCCAAATAATCTCTTTAACTTGATGATCAAATAAATAAGCGGCCAAGTTTGATGGAGATCTGGCTTAACCAATAGTTTAGCAAGGTTACTAATTCCCTTCATGCCAAATAATTTCTTGTCAACTCCACGAGCATAAACTATAAAACTATCAAGCCGACAACTGAGATCTCGAAACTTACTGCTATCAAACTCATTCAAATAATATTCAGCCAACCTCATTATCTTGTTCTTATCAAAGTTACCAAATGAATTAACTAGATTTAAATTAGCCATATCGAGGAGTAAGTCAGTACTCACAGCATCATAGTGACGGTTAAGCTCTTGAAAATGCAAATCTATAACAACATAAAATATCGACAAGCAAATGATGAGAATATGTAACATCAAAATCTCTACGCTTCGACTTCCCAGAAAAGTAAAGAGCGTCCATCTTTGGAAGCATTATATCATGTTTATCACAAAAAGAAGAGACAACTTCCATTAAAGATCCAAATTCATTATTCCTCATCATCTGTACTTATTGCTTTGTAAGAGAAAAAGTCATATAACATTGAAAATATCTTGATCCATCATTTGTAATGCACAGCTCAACTCATTTGTTATTGTTAAATCTTTTAACATCAAGTGCAACATAAAAGCAAAATCAAATTCCTTAATCGTACCCATAAAAATTTTAGCAACAATTCTGTCGGTATAGTTTGGACACTCACATGCAGTAAATTCAAGCACATGAATAATCAATGGAAATAGGACAATAAGGTTATCCAAATTTTTATAATGAGAACCCCAACGAGTATCTTCTGGTCGTTGAAGCCCACGTTCTTGATTTAATCATCATCCAATATGCACTTCACATAATTTGAGCAACTCTTCTAACTTTTCAGCTTGACGTTCTCGAAGCAAATCCATGCGCTTAAAAGATGCTTCAACAATATTTAAGATATTAGTAACTATACAAAAAGTCATCTGAATGATTTTTTGCAAGAGCCACAAGTGTTAGTTGCAATTGGTGTGCGAAGCGGTGAATGAAATATGCTGATGGAGACTCGTACAAAATCAAAGTCTTAGCACCATTTAGCTCTCCGTGGAAATACTAGCACCATCATAACCTTGCCCACGTATTTGTGTTGTACTTAATGAGTGATCAGAAAGAAAATAGCAGATTGCCTTTTTCAATGACATAGCCGATGTATTACTAACATGAACAATACAAAAAAATCTCTCTATGACTCTGCGTTCTTTGTTAATATATCTCAAAACAAGTGCCATTATGTGATATATCTTTTGATTCATCAACTAGTATCCCAAAAAAAATTTTCATCCAGGTCTTCAATGATAGCTTTAATTGTTTCTCTAGCACAAACATCAACAATATCTTTTGAATACTTAGAGAACACATAATTTCATTTTTTGAAATATTTTCTGATATAATGCTTCCAACATCCCGATAAATATCTCTATTGTCACGACCCGGATTTTTCACCCTCGGAAGTTGCGATGACGGCTACTCGTAGAGGCTAGGAAAGCCACGAAATTATGAATTCTTAACTCTTTTGTATTAATCATTTTTACAACATATATTAACAAGCGATAAAAATTTAGATAACAACGGAATATGAGATTAAGCGGAAGACTTAGACAAAATGAACCAAAATGATAAGAAAATCCATATGTGCCTCTACCCAGAAACTAGTGTCACATCATTTACAGACTACAAATATTACTGCATACAACTGTTTGAAAGAAAGTAACATTGTCTGTCTCGAATACAAGAGATAACAAAACATAATAAAAGATAGAGGAGACATCGGGCATGCGGACGCCTGCAATACTACCTCGGTGTCTCGGTGGACTAATGGCTGACTCCTGAACTATTGCTGCTGACCAAGAGCTGCTCTGGTATATGCACATAGTGCAAAATATAGTATCACAATAACCGAACACATGTGCTGGTAAGTTCTAGCCTAGCCTCGGCGAGGTAGTGACGAGGCTAGGACCAGACTCAAGATAAATTTGTACAGTTATATAATATATGGCGGATAATAAACAGGAATAAACAGCTTAAATAGGAGGAGTACATGCTTTGGGGAAACATATAAAATCTGACAGAACTTAATAAATTATGAAAGAACAATTCAATATCTGCAACGATACAATAACAATACTATTGCGGCCGGCAACCCGATCCAATATAATATCTGTTGCATCGTGAAACCCAATCCAATATAATATCTATTGCAGTATGCAACCCCATCCAATATAATATCTGTTGTGGCGTGCAACCCGGTCCAATATAATAGCTGTTGCGTTGTGCAACTTGATCCACATAAACATAATAATGTTGCGATGCGCAATCCGATCTATATATATAAAATAATATTGCGTCGCCTAACCTGTTCCACATATACAGTCAGTAATAATCGTAATAACCATCTCGACAAGGGACCAACAATAAACTACACTATCCCGGCAAGGGAACTCAACAGTACGACTATGTATACATCCCAGCAAGGGAGAATCAATTATTACCAATTTTAGCTCAACTTCTTCTCATTACAGTTATCACCATTTCTCAATCATAAATAACTTCCACAAAAATAGACTAAGTCTTTACTCGTTATCGAGAATTCACCCACTAAAACATTCGTAGAATCATTTAAGAATTCAACAAACATCAATTTAGGACTCACGGTCATGCTCGACACCAACATATAGATACTCGTCTCCATGCATATACGTCGTACTCAACAAGAAGCAATTAGCAAATGGGACTTAACTCCTAATCGTTCAAGCTAAGGTTAGACCGAACACTTACCTCAAACTTCCACGGCCAACTCAATCCTCAAAAACCTCCTTTTCTTTTGAATTTGGCTCCAACACAATCGTATTTATGCATAATCGATTTAGTAACATCAATAAATGCTAAACAATCCAATTCAAATGCTAATTTATAGCTTTATAATCATTCTTTCCAAACGGCCCCAGTCCCGCTTGGTCAAAACACGAGGTTCGAATCAAATTCTGATCACCTATTTACCCACGAGCCCGAATATATAATTTGTTTTGAAATCCAAACCTAAAACGAGGTTAAATTCCCAATTAATCAAAAAGCCTAACTCTACCCAAATACCTAATTTTCTACCTTTAATAACCTGTTTTAGGCCTAGAAATATAGTGGGTGTTGATAAAAATGGAAGAAAATATGTTAAATATTACTTACACAAGAGATTATGGTGAAGAATTTCTTCAAAAATTGCCTAAGAGCTTTGGAGAAGAAGAAGTTATAAATTTTGGTGATATTCTTGTATGGCTATTGTTCTGGGTTTTAAAATTTAACTGGGCGGATTTTGGTCTATGCGATCGCGGATAATGGATTGCAATCGCATAGGGTAAAAATGGCTGAGCACTGCGATTGCGGAAAATACCACACGATCGCATAGAAGGAAGTGAAGGCTATGTCTTAACATATTGCGATCGCAGAGGGAAGAATGTGATCGCATAAAACGAATTGTGAACTTCCAAAATTTATTCTACACGATCGCGGAAGGACTTATGCGATAGCATATAACAAAACAAGATCCCTGAAGATTACTCTACGCGATCGCGAGCCTACTTATGCAATCGCATAGTACAAATCACTGAACACCAGAAAAATCAGACTTTCTAAGTCTAAAGCACTCCGACACCTATTTAAAACTCACCGAGCCATCGGGGCTCCAAACCAAACATACGTACTAACTCAAAAATATCATACGAACTTATTCGTGCGATTAAATCGCAAAAATAACATCATTAACAATAATTTAAACCTCAAAATCAAAGAATTTTTCTCAGACTTCTTAAAACATCAACTTTTGAAATTTAGGTCCGATTCACATCAAATGACATCTATTTTTAACCAAATTTCACAGAAATATCTTAAATCTTATACAAGACTTGTACCAGGCACCGGAACCAAAATATGGGCCAAATACTAATGTGTTCTAATCAAATTTCATGTCAAATTTACTTAAACAATTTCAGAAAATAATTTCCTTTAAAATTCATTTCTCTGGCTCGGGACCTCGGAATTCGATTTCGGGTATATGCCCAAGTTACATATTTTTCCATGTACCCTCCGGAACCGTCAAATCATGGGTCCGAGTCCGTTTACCCAAAAAGTTGACCGAAGTCAAATTAATTCATTTTATAGCAAATTTCACCATTTTTCACAATTTTTCATATTTAAGCTTTTTGGTTACGAGCTCGGACTATGCACACAATTCAAGGCAAGATTAAAAGAGGCTTTCAAGGCCTCAGAAATACAAAACTTTATTTAAAAATAAGTGATGACCTTTTGGGTCATCACATCCTCCACCTCTAAATAACCGTTCGTCCTCGAACGGACATAAGAAAGAACTAACTGAGTCAGGGAAAAGATGGGAAAAACGGCTCCGCATAATGAACTCGGACTCCCTGGTCGATGCCTCAAGAGGCTGACCTCTCCACCGAACACGAACAGAAGTAAAACTTTTCGACCTGAACTAACGAACCTGCTGGTCTAGAATAGCCACCGGCTCCTCCTCATAAGACAAGTCATTTTCCAACTGGACAGTGCTGAAATCTAGCACGTGGGATGGATTGCCGTGATATTTCCGAAGCATGGACATATGAAACACTGTATGCATGACTGATAAGCTCGGCAGCAATGCAAGTTCATAAGCCATCTCTCTCACTCGATCAAGAATCTCAAATGGACCAATGAACCTAGGGCTAAGCTTTCCCTTCTTCCCGAATCTTATCACACACTTCATAGGCGACACTCGAAGCAATACCCTCTCACCGACCATGAAAGTCAAATCTCGAACCTTGCGGTCGGCATAGCTCTTTTACCTGGACTGAGCTGTACGAATCCTATCCTGAATGATCCTGACCTTATCTAAGGCTTCGTGAACCAGATCCGTACCCAACAATTGAGCCTCTCCTGGCTCAAACCATCCAACCGGAGACCGACACCGCCTACCATATAAAGCCTTATAAGGAGCCATCTAGATACTCGACTGGTAGCTGTTGTTGTATGCAAACTCCTTTAACGGCAAAAATCTATCCAACTGCCACATGAATGAAATGTGCTGACTCGGTTAGCCTATCAACAATGACCCATACTGCGTTGAACTTCTACCGAGTCTGCGGGAGTCCAGTAACGAAGTCCATAGTGATCCTCTCCCACTTCTACTTGGGAAGCTCAATCCTTTGAAATAAACCACCAGGCCTCTGATACTCGTACTTAACTTGCTGACAATTCAAACAACGAGCCACATATGATACTATATCCTTATTCATTCTCCACCACCAATTAATGTTTCCGCAAATATTGATACATCTTTGCGGTGCCCGGATGAATAGAGTACCGGGAGCTATGGGCCTCCGCTAAAATCAACTCTCAGAGTCCATCCACATTAGGCACACAAACTCGACCCTGCAATCTCAAAACTCCATCATCATCTATAGTAACATGCTTGGCACCTCCGCACTGCACCGTGTCTCTAAGGGCACACAAAGGGGGACTATCATACTACCGATCGCTGATACGCTCCAATAATGAAGAACGAGCGACCGTGCAAGATAACATAAAACCGGGTTAAAAAGTATCCAGTCTCACGAACTAATTGTCTAAAGACTTAACATCCAAATCAAGCGGTCTATCACCGACCAGAATATAAGCAAGACTGCCTATACTGGCTGACTCCTACTCAAAGCATCGCATATTGGCCTTTCCCGGATGATATAAATTCTGGTGTCATAATCTTTCAAAAACTCCAACCACCTCCTCTGCCTCAAATTCAACTCCTTTTGCTTGAACAAATACTGAAGACTCTTGTGATCCGTGAACACCTCACATGCCATGCCATACAGATAATGCCTCCAAATTTTCAATGCGTGAACTATGACTGCGAACTCCAAATCATGAACCGAATAGTTCTTCTCATGAATCTCAACTACCGCGAAGCATAGGCAATGACCTTGCCATCCTGCATCAACACTGCACCAAGCCCAATAGGAGAAGCATCACAATAAACTATGTAAGGACCTGAACCTGTGGGCAAAACCAACATCGGTACCGTAGTCAGAGCTATCTTGGACTTCTGAAAGGTTGCCTCACACTCCTCCGACCACCTGAACTGGGCAACCTTCTGGGTCAACCTGGTCATTGGGGCTGCAATAGATGAAAACCCCTCCATGAATCGACGATAGTAGCCTGCTAATCCCAAGAAACTCCGAATCTTTGTAGCTGATGCTGGTCTAGGCCACTTCCTGACTCCTCAATCTTCTTCAGATCAACCTGAATACCCTCTGCTAACACAACATGACCTAGAAATGCAACTGAACTGAACCAGAACTCACACTTTGAGAACTTTGCATATAACTGACTATCTCTAAGGTGCTGCTTGTGCTCCTCCCGGTTGCATGAATATATTGATATATCATCAATGAAGACTATCACAAACGAATCCAAATAAGGTCTGAAAACTCGGTTAATCAAATCCATAAAAGCTGTTGGGCATTCGTCAACCCGAATGACATAACCAAGAACTCATAATGCCCGTACTGAGTGTAGAAAGATTTCTTAGGGATATCAGATGCTCTAATCCTCAATTGATGGTAGCCAGATCTCAAGTCAATTTTTAAATACCTTGGCACCCTGAAGCGGGTCGAATAAATCATCAATCCTCAGCAGCAGATACTTATTCTTGATTGTAAACTTGTTCAATTATCGATTATCACTACACATTCTCATTGACCCATCATTCTTTTTAACAAACAACACCGACGTACCCCAAGGTGAAACACTGGGTCTAATGAAATCCTTCTCAAGCAAGTCTTGCAACCGTTCCTTTAATTCTTTCAACTTCGGGGGACATACGATACGGCTGGATACAAATGGGAATAGTGCCTGGAGCCACATCAATGCAAAAGTCAATATCCATGTGGGGGGGGTATACCCAGCAGGTCTGAAGGGAATACTTCAAGAAACTAAAAAAACGGGCACAGAACCAATAAAGGGAACCTTAGAACTAGAATCATGAACGTATGCAAAATAGGCCAAACACCCCTTCTTGACCATACGCTGAGCCTTCACATAGGAGATAACACTACGGGTAGAATGACATGGAGTCTCTCTCCACCCTAAACGAGGCAAACCCGATAAAGCTAAGGTTATAGTCTTGGCATGACAGTTCAAGATAGCATGGTAAGGTGATAGCCAGTCCATCCTAAATATAACATCGAAGTCGACCATGTCTAGAAGAAACAAATCTACACGAGTCTCAAGGCCCTCGATTACCAAAATACAAGAATGATGGACTCGATCTACCACGATAAAATCAGCCACCGGTGTAGACACATATACAAGGACACTTAGGGAATCACTAGGCATAACCAGATATGGTGCAAAATAAGATGACACATACGAGTATGTAGACCCTAGATCAAATAACACCGAAGCATCTCTATCACAAACCAAAACAGTACCCGCGATAACCGCATCTGAAGCCTCAGCCTCGGGCCTGGCTGGAAGAGCATAACATCGGGCTTGAGCCCCACCACCCTAGGCTACATCTCTAGGACAGCGTGCAGCTGGCTGGCCTCTACCTCTAGTGGTCTGGGCTCCAGCTCTAAATCCTCCCACCTCTAGCCCCTCTATCCCCACCTCTAGCTGGCTGGGCGGTCTGTGGAACACCGGGTGCCAAAACCATAGCACGGGAACCCTGTTGCTGTGACTGAGTACCTACCAACCTCGGGCAAGCTCTCTAGATATGACCATACTCACCACACTCATGACATCCACCTGAATGTTGCGGTTGAGAAAACTGAAACTGACCCTAGCAACCTGAACAACCACCCCGAAAACTCTGGATCGATGGTGCACTTACATAAGCTAGTGGTGCACTGTAAGGCTGTTGATCGAAATACTGCTTCTGAGGACCATGGCCACCTGAAGCACTGTGAGAAACCTAAAGAGCTGACTTAAAGGGCCTAGGAGGATGGCCTCTACCATATGAATCTCTACCTCCAGACGAGGTACCACTGAATTTTCCTGAATGACGGGGCCTCTTATCTGCTTCATGATCACCCCCCTACGATAGTACCATCTCAACTCTCCGGGACACATTGGCTGTCTCCTGGAATGATATATTATTCCCAATCTCTCTATCCATCCGGAGACGAATCGGCTGAATGAGTCCATCAATAAACCATCTCGCTCTCTCCCTCTTAGTGGGAAGTATAATAACGCCATGGCGAGCCAAATCTATGAATCTGTTCTCGTACTAGGTGACAATCATGGATACCTGCTGAAGACACTCGAACTGCCTCTGATAGTCCTCTCGCTGTGAAATGGGGAGAAATTTCTCTAGAAATAGCTGTGTGAACTGCTCCCAAGTCAAGGCTGGCGATCCTTATGGTCTAGCTTAGCAATAATCCCTCCACCAAGTCTTGGCGTATCTAGACAAGCAAAATATGGCAAATCAACCCCATTGGTCTCAACAATACTCATGTTCCGAAAAACCTCGTGACAGCTGTCTAGATAATCCTTGGGATCTTCAGTAGATGCAACACTGAAAGTAATAATGAAGAGCTTGGTGAACCTGTCCAATCAGTTATTACCAGTCTTCGCTCAACTTCTTCTCATCACAGTTATCACCATTTCTCAATCATAAGTAACTTTCACGAAAATAAACTAAGTTTTTACTCATTATCAAGAATTCACCCACTAAAACATTCATAATCATTAAAGAATTCAACAAGTATCAATTTAGGACTCATGGTCATGCTCGATACCAATGTATAGATACTCGTCACCATGTCTATATTCGTACTCAACAAGAAGCAATTAGAAAATGGGACTCAACTCCTAATCCCTCAAGCTAAGATTAGACTAAACACTTACCTCAAAATTCCACGGCCAACTCAATCCTCAAAAACCAAATTCTTTTCGAATTTGGATCCAACACAATCGTATCTATGCATAATAGATTTAATAACATCAATAATTACTAAACAATCCAATTCCAATGCTAATTTATAGCTTTTTAATCTTTCTTTCCAAAAATCTAAAATCGACCCAGACCCGCTTGGTCAAAATACGAGGTTCGAACCAAAATTCGATCGCCCATTCATTCACCAGCCCGAATATATAATTTATTTTGAAATCTGACCCCAAAACAATGTCAAATTTCCGATTAATCAAAAAGCCCTAACTCTACCCAAATATCCAATTTTCTACCTTTAATCACATGTTTTAGGCCTAGAAATCTAGTGGGCATTGATAAACATAGAAGAAAACGAGTTATAGATTACTTACCCAAGAGATTATGGTGAAGAATTACTTCAAAAATGGCCTAAGAGCTTTGGAGAAGAAGAAGTTGTGAATTCTGGTGATATTCCCGTATGGCTACTGTTCTGGGTTTTAAAATTTAATTGGGTGGATTTTGGTCTACGCAATCGTAGACAATGGATTGCGATCGCATAGGGTAAAAATGGCTGAGCATTACGATCTCGAAAAATACCACACGATCGCATAGAAGGAAGTGAAGGCTGTAGTTTAACACATTGTGATCATGGATGGAAGAATGCGATCGCATATAACGAATTGTGAACTTCCGGAATTTACTCTATGTGATCCCAGAAGGACTTATGCAATCGCATATAACAAAACAGGACCCCAGAAGAATGCTCTATACAATCGAGCCTACTTATGCGATCGCATAGTACAAATCACTGAAAACCAAAAAACTATAGAGAAACCAAAAATTTTAAGTCTAAAGCACTTCAACACCTATCTAAAACTCACCCGAGCCCTCGGGGCTCCAAACCAAACATACTAACCTAAAAACATAATACGAACTTATCTGCACGATCAAATTGCCAAAATAACATCATTAACAATAATTTACACCTCAAAATCAAGGAATTTTTTTCAAAGTTCTTAAAACATCAACTTTTGGAATTTAGGTCCGATTCACGTCAAATGACATTCGTTTTTCACCAAATTTTGCAGAAATATCTTAAATTATATATAAATTCTGTAGCGGGTGCCCGAACCAATATACGGGCTCGATACTAATATGTTCTAATAAAATTTTATTTTAAATTTCCTTAAACAATTTCCTTTAGAAATTCATTTCTCGGGCTCGGGACCTTAGAATTTGATTCTGGACATACTCCCAAGTCCCATATTTTCCTACTTACCCTCCGGGATCATCAAATCACGGGTCCAAGTCTGTTTATCGAAAACATTGACCGAAGTCAAATTAATTTATTTTATAGCTAAATTTTACTATTTTCACAGATTTCATATTTAAGCTTTTCTGTTTCGCGTCCCGACTATGCACGTAATTCGAGACGAGACTAAAAGAGGTTTTCAAAGCCTCAAAAATATAGAATTTAATTTAAAAATAAGTAATAACATTTTGGGTCATCACATCCATACCATTCAAAAGCTCAAGAAAGATATCTCCATTTGTAGAAGATTGACTCTCATCATGCCCATAAAATGGCAAACCTAGTCCCAAAAGAAATCTTGCCACATCGATTGAAGCACTCAAGCAACGTTGAGACTCACTTTTTTCTTTCTCGGATTGTTTGTCAAAAGAAGTGCAAATTAATTGTGATTGATTCGTTAAATCAAGTATCATATTAAAACACTTGTTGTTGATGATATTTACTTTTCCAACATATGTTTTAAATCTTTCAATAGCTTTGTTCCAGGTTTTAAAGTCATTTTTTGTAAAAGCATCTATTCCATGACTTTTATGTTCATTTTTTAACAAATAGCAACACAAACAATATGCAACATCTTTTGATACACTTAGAATGTTGCCCTTAAATCAACCAGGACAAAATGGCGCATTATCTTCCTAAACTTAGTTTTAGAAAAATCATGTTTCATAGGCTGACAAAGCTTTTTTTTTAATATAATGTCTTCTAACTTCATCACGTATATTAGGATTGTCTTCTGTAATAGGCTTTCTATCTCCGTGACCAGCGTTGAAAGTTTCTAAATCAAGATCAGAAAGTGTTATTTTGTGATCGATTACACATAACTATTGTTTACTTGCAACAAAATAATTACAATTAGTGTGTGCATTCGGAAAAAAAATTACTGAATCTATTTTAAAAAGCGTAGGTAATAAGAATTGTAATTTATAAAAACCCATTATCTTCGATAGAATATTATCATTTACACCCAAAATCTCTAATTTAAATCAGAATACCAAATCTTATTACCGTGTCCTTTGTGTTGTACTTTTGAGACATGGAAGTCAGAAAACTTGTTAATCATTGTGTTGCCTGCAAAACCTACAACGAGAACTGGAGAAGCCGAGAAGGATTCTGTTTTTGTATTTTAGTTTGGTGTTCTTTGAAAGCCTACCAATATTTTAAATAGTGGAGGATTCTTTCTCCTTTTCCTCTTCTAACTAGTAACTAAGATGAAATAGAAAAAATGAAAAAAAAAAAGTAAAAGAAGAGGTAAGTAATAAATCAACATTGAAAAGGATTAGGAAACAAAGAAGTCAACGCTTTATTAAATAAGGAAAAGTGTTATTTTTTGGAAAAAATAATAAACAACTTCAGGTAACCAGGCACCCGAACTTCAACCTCCAAACCAAAGCATTCATCAAACATTTTGGCTAATAGGTACCTAAAAATATTAATACAATTTTTCATAAAATTTTTATATTAGTATACCGAATCCCCTTCGGAGTGTGCTGCTGCACCCAGAACCTTATACGTGGGTCCGCCCCTGATGGATCCACATGGTCAAACTACAAAATAAATCAAATTCGAATTACCCATAATTTCACGCGTCTAAACCTATGCTTAGTTTTTCATTTGGAGTCCATTTAGCAATCCATATGATAGAATTGACGATTCTAAGTCTTAGGCTTGAAATTCCAAAATATCACCGTTAAAAACTATATTTTAATTTTAATTAATTAATAAGTAATTAAGATATCGGTATTTAGAATACTTATTCGCTTTTTAGGGTTTGGGAATGAAGCATAGTGCTATTGTTAACATTTGGAAAATGATTTGTTTTAAAATTGGAAAGAAGTCAGTTTAACTTTATCACGTTTTCAGTTTATTTTTTTTCTCTTTTTTATTTTTATTTTACATTATTATTAGGATTTTTCCTCTTTTAACATTTCTTCATTTTTTTTTGGATCTTTTACTACGTCTATTTTGTTATAAATAGAATCCTATTTAAGGTGAATGTCTATATTTAGAGAGATTCTAGAGTTTTACTTTGAGGCTAAGTCTTTTCTATGCCTATAAATAGAGGGGTCTTACCCCATTGTAAATCATCCCTAAGTATCAATAAGAATACTTCTCTCTCTACTTTTCTCTCTATTGTTCTTGTTCTTGTATTATTGTTCTTGTTCTTATATTATTTCATAACACGTTATCAGCACGAGACTCTACCGTCTCAAGAATCGATTCTCGAGAAAAACTAAGGTATTTCTCTCTTCCTAATTTGATTTTCGATTATGTCTGACATTACGAAAAGAAAGTTCGTTGCCCTTGAAATTTCGGGCAAGAACTATATGACATGGGTGTTGGATGCTGAAATCCACTTAGATGCTATGGGTCTTGGAGACGCCATTAAAGATAGAGATAAAGCATCCACCCAAGACTGTGCTAAGGCCTTGATTTTCTTGCGCCATCACCTTGATGAAGGTTTGAAAATTGAATATCTCACAGTCAAAGATCCACTCATCTTGTGGAACGGCTTAAAGGAGAGATATGACAACCTGAAGTTGGTCACTCTGCCACAAGCACGATATGATTGGGCTCATCTGAGGCTCCAAGACTTTAAGTCTGTTTCTAAATATAATTCTGCGATGTTCAGAATTACTTCTAAGTTGAAGCTCTGCGGAGATAATATCTCTGATTATGATATGCTTGAGAAAACGTTTACAACGTTTCATGCCTCCAATATGGTACTGCAACAACAGTACAGAGAGAAAGGCTTCAAAAAGTACTCTGAACTGATTTCTCTCCTACTTGTGGCTGAGCGAAACAATGACCTGCTCATGAGAAATCACGAAAATCGACCCACCGGGCCTACACCATTGTCTGAAGCAGATAAGGTGTATTCTCATTATGCCAATCATGAAAAGGGCCATGGATCTAATCATGGTCGTGGTCGTAATCGGGGTCATAGCCGTGGACGTAGACAAGGAAGAAATCTCCATGATGTCCGTCACCCCCCGAGGAAAGATAACCGCCGAAAGCAGAAACGGGATTATGAGGATCCTAAGGCAAATAGTTCAGAAACTATATGTTATCGTTGCGGTGGAAAAGGGCACTGGTCAAAAGCTTGCCGTATACCAAGACATTTGGTTGACCTTTATCAAGCATCTCGAAAGAGTAAAGGCCCTGAAACAAATTTTGTCTCTGACGACAATTTTGACATCACCCACTTGGATGTGGCAGATTTCTTTGAGCAACCCGAGGGGAAAATAGACCACTTAATCGGTGATGGATATGTGATGAAGGATGATGGAATTGTTTGATTTTATTTGTATTAATTAGTGAATTAACTAATAGTCATTAGTATCAGCTCGTATTAGTTAGTTTATGATATAATGTTAGTATTAGTTCTTTAGAATCTTTCAATATGCTTAAATTTCAAAGATATTTTTATTTTTAGTAGAGTTAATCGACTAACCTAACCGTTAGTCGATTATCTAATATTTCGCATTAAAACTGCAAAACAATCGATTATATACTTGTTAACAATCGATTATATTAAGACAGAATCGATTATGTATGTTTAACAATCGATTATATTAAGACAGTGTGATCTAAAGTTTTTCAAAATAGCAAATAATCGATTATGTATGTTTAACAATTGATCATATTAAGACAGTGTGATCTGAAGTTTTTCAAAATAGCAAATAATCGATTATGTATGTTTAACAATCGATTATATTAAGAGTATGATCTGAAGTTTTTCAAAATAGCAAATAATCGATTATGTATGTTTAACAATCGATTATATTAAGACAGTGTGATCTGAAGTTTTTCAAAATAGCAAATAATCGATTATGTATGTTTAAACAATCGATTATATTAAGACAGTGTGATCTGAAGTTTTTCAAATTAGCAAATAATCGATTATGTATGTTTAACAATCGATTACATTGAGACAAACAGATTGAATTTGTTTATTCTCATGTTCGAGTATTTTCTTTTGTATGTCAAACCATGGGAAAGCAAATATGGATATCTCACAAAGCAAACTTGGATCAAATATTTGTTTAGTTGATTCATGTACTACACATACGATACTCAAAGAAAAGAAATATTTCTCTCAACTAAGTATGTGTAAGGCAGATGTTACTACAATCTCTGGTAGTAGTAAATTGATTGAAGGCTCCGGAAGAGCAACTATAACTCTGCCTAGAGGAACAATGTTTATCATAGAGAATGCAATGTTCTCCTCCAAGTCTAAGAGAAACTTGTTGAGTTTTAAAGATATACGCCGGAATGGCTATCATATTGAGACAATAGATGAGAATAATCTTGAATATCTCATCATTACAAAGGATGTCTCTGGCCAAAAGAGGGTTATTGAGAAATTCCCGTCTTTATCTTGTGCCCTGTATTGGACAAAAATTAGTGCAATTGAGGCACATTCAACAGTAAACCAAAAGGTTACTGATTCCAATACTTTTGTACTTTGGCATGATCGATTGGGACACCCTGGATCAATCATGATGAGACGGATTATAGAAAGCTCATATGGGCATCCGTTAAAGAATTTCAAGATTCTTTTAAATAATGAATTTTCTTGCACTTCTTGTTATCAAGGCAAGTTAATTATCAGACCATCACCAACAAAGGTTGGGACTGAGTCACCCACGTTTTTGGAACGTATACAAGGGGACATTTGTGGACCTATTCACCCACCCAGAGGGTCCTTTAGGTATTTTATGGTCTTGATAGACGCATCCTGTTGATGGTCTCATGTGTGCCTGTTGTCATCACGCAACCTTGCGTTTGCTAAATTAATGGCACAAATAATTCGACTACGAGCACAATTTCCTGATAATCCAATCAAGTCTATTAGACTGGATAATGCTGCTGAGTTTTCATCCCAGGCATTTAATGATTATTGCTTATCAATTGGGATAAAAGTGGAACATTCTGTAGCTCATGTTCACACTCAAAACGGTCTTGCAGAATCGTTAATTAAACGCCTGCAGTTGATTGCAAGGCCATTACTCATGAAAACGAGGCTTGCCACTTCGGTATGGGGTCACGCGATTTTGCATGCAGCAATGCTAATTCGTCTCAGACCGACGAATTATCACAAATATTCCCCGTTGCAATTGGTTTTGGGTCATGAACCCAATATATCCCATTTAAGAATCTTTGGATGCGCAGTATATGTGCCTATAGCACCGCCATCCCGCACCAAAATGGGTCCGCAAAGAAGGTTAGGAATATATGTTGGGTTTGAATCGCCCTCCATCATTCGCTACCTCGAAACATTGACAAGGGACTTGTTTACTGCATGATTTGCAGACTGTCGATTTGATGAGACACTTTTCCCAAAATTAGGGGGAGAAGTTGGTGAAACCAAACGGGAAATTTTGTGGAAAAATGCATCATTATCTCATCTTGATCCACATACCTCTATTTGTGAAAGAGAGGTACAAAAGATTATCCATTTGCAAAGAATAACAAATCAAATGCCTGACGCCTTTACGGACTTGAAAAGGATAACGAAATCCCACATCCCCGCGGAATATGTTCCAATCCGTATTGATGTCCCTGTTGGACAATCATCTAGTGTCATAACCAATGAGTCGAATGCACGCCTGAAGCTTGGCAGGCCATTAGGTTCTAAAGATCGAAATCCTAGAAAGAGGAAAGCAAATGATAAAAATGACACTACGAAAGAATCTCATGAGGAAATTCATGATTTAACAAATTCTGAGATTCATGAAGAATCCATTGAGCCCGAGACTCTGGAAAACACGGAACTATCCATAAATCCAATCAATATTAAGGCAAATTTTGATCGAGTGGATATAGTGGTGAATAATGTCTTTGCTTATAATGTCGCATCTAGCATTATGCAAGAATGTGAGGATCTCGAACCTCAATCTGTTGAAGAATGTCGAAAAAGACATAATTGGCCAAAATGGCAAGAAGCAATTTAATCAGAATTGAATTCGCTGGCAAAACGTGAAGTTTTGGCCCTATAGTTGAAACACCTAATGGTGTTAAGCCCGTTGGCTATAAATTGGTCTTTGTACGCAAGAGAAATGATAAAAACGAGGTACAAAGATATAAGGCACGCCTTGTTGCGCAAGGTTTTTCTCAAAGGCCTGGTGTCGATTATGAAGAGACATATTCGCCTGTAATGGATGCTATAACCTTTCGTTATCTCATCAGTTTTGCTGTCCTTGAAAAGCTTGACATGCATTTAATGGATGTGGTTACTGCCTATCTTTATGGCTCACTTGATAATGAGATATACATGAAAATTTCCGATGGACTCAAAGTGCCAAACGCTCATAATTCAAAGTCCCGGGAAATGTTTTCAATTAAATTGCAAAGATCTTTGTATGGTCTAAAGCAATCAGGACGAATGTGGTATAATCGTCTTAGTGAGTATTTGTTAAAAGAAGGCTATATAAATGACGCCATTTGCCCGTGTGTTTTTATAAAGAAAACAACATCGGAATTTGTTGTACTTGCCGTATATGTCGATGACATAAACCTTATTGGAACCCCCATAGAACTCCAAAAGGGAATTGATTATCTAAAGAATAAATTTGAGATGAAAGATCTCGGAAAGACAAAATTATGTCTTAGTTTGCAAATTGAATATTTGGCAAACGGAATTTTTATTCATCAATCTACCTATATAGAAAAGGTACTGAAACGGTTTTACATGGATGGAGCACATCCTTTAAGTACTCCGATGGTTGTTCGATCACTTGATATGAGTAAAGATCCATTCCGACCGCAAGAAAGGAATGAAGAGCTACTTGGTCCTGAAGTACCATATCTTAGTGCAATTGGCGCACTAATGTACCTTGCAAATACTACAAGGCCTGACATAACCTTTTCAGTTAATGTCTTAGCAAGGTATAGCTCGGCCCCCACAAGGAGACATTGGAATGGGATCAAATATATATTGTGGTACCTAAAAGGGACTACCGATATGGGCTTATTTTATGGCAATAATTGCAGTCCTGATCTTGTTGGTTATGCTGATGCTGGATATTTATCCGACCCACACAAGGCTCGATCTCAAACAGGTTATGTGTTTATCTGTGGAGGCACCGCCATATCTTGGCGATCGACTAAGCAATCAATTGTGGCTACTTCATCTAATCATGCCGAGATAATCGCTATTCATGAAGCAAGTCGGGAGTGTGTGTGGTTGAGGTCTATCATACATCATATTCAAGACAAATGTAGTTTGAAGTGTAGCAAACTACCCACGACTTTGTATGAAGACAATGCAACATGTATAGCTCAATTGAAGGGAGGATTCATAAAAGGAGATAGAACAAAGCATATTTCACCAAAGTTATTTTTCACACATGATCTTTAAAAGAATGGTGATATCAATGTGCAACAGATTCGTTCAAGCGATAATATTGCTGATTTGTTCACAAAATCTCTACCAACGTCAACCTTCAAGAAGCTAGTTCACAAGATCGGAATGCGAAAACTCAAGGATATGAATTGATGCTCTTTTCAGGGGGAGTTAATGCGCGTTGCACTCTTTTTTCCTTACAAGGTTTTGTCTCACTGGGTTTTCCTTGCAAGGTTTTTAACGAGGCAACCAATAGGCACATATTCAAACATGTGTACTCTTTTTCCTTTTCTTTAAATTTTTCCCATTGGGTTTTGTTTTAGTTAAGGTTTTAACGAGGCACATTATTGAATAGACATTCAAGGGGGAGTGTTATAAATAGAATCCTATTTAAGGTGAATGTCTATATTTAGAGAGATTCTAGAGTTTTACTTTGAGGCTAAGTCTTTTCTATGCCTATAAATAGAGGGGTCTTACCCCATTGTAAATCATCCCTAAGTATCAATAAGAATACTCCTCTCTCTACTTTTCTCTCTATTATTCTTGTTCTTGTATTATTGTTCTTGTTCTTATATTATTTCATAACATATTTTTATTTTTTATCATTATTTGATTTTTTGATAACTCAATAGTAATATCAATAACAACTCCTTTATGAGTGTTTACATGTCGACGTATTTTAATTTTTTATAAGTACTCTTTCAATTTGCCTAAATGTTGGTCGTTTATTTCATATCAAGTAATTTTTTCTTTTATTGTCGTATTTTATTTGATAATCTGTTGGGGTATAGTAGTTCTCTACCTGCCAATCTGTTTCTATTTTTAGAGATTGCAACTTTTTGTTTACGAGGTTATGACATGTTACTTGGTCTACCAAAAGCTTCTGTTGGGGTTCTTAGTGTGCTGTCTCGTTTAGAATCGCCTCTCCTTTTTTGTCCTACTTAATATTTATAGCGTAATATTCTTATAAGACATAAAGCATGTAAGTTTGCAACATATATCTCATAGTAATATTATTATTTGTTAATTCAAGTTAGCAATACATTGCCCTGAATAATGTCATAAAAGAATTTATTTTCTAACATGAAGATTTGAATAGTTTAATTGAAATTTATAAAATATTTTTACTATTAAAAATCAAGCAATCTTTTTTTTCTTTCTTCTTTTATTAAGTTTTATAATTTTTTTTACTAAAGCAAAAAATCATAAAATTCACAAGGGGCGCCAAAAAGAATCTGAATTTTGGTGTCCTAAATTATAGGGGCTTAAAGCAAAGACTTTACTAATCTAAATATTTATTCAAATTGTGTATTTACGCCCAACTAAATAATTAACCTTATGAATTAATAAATTAAAATAAAATATACCTATCACTTAATCATGGTTGTATGCTAAAATGGGTATATGCAAAATATTGTCTCACATTCATTGACTTGGTATAAAAATTTATTTCTGATAAATTTTTACACTTTACTAGCCTCTCTCTTGAACCCCTCTTAGCGGGTAAAAAAAAATGAATCTGATTATTTTAGCTAAGCAGTCTGCTGCATTGCCATCCGTAATTTCAGCATAAATTAAGAATCTTAGGTTATATTTTTTCCGAATCAGTTTAAACCTTCATAGACAGAGTTACTAGCTTGTGCGAGTAGAGATAACAAATGCTTAGTAGAATCATTGAGAAAATGTGGATAAATTTACTTAAAACACAATTGACTTTCCTACTTGGGTTCCATGCATACGCTAGTCTACCTAGAAATAAGTACAGACTCCAGTTGGCGGGGACCACATAACTTTAGTTGTTTATTGCTACTAATTATTAATGTTTGAAACGAATTATCTTTATTCTTTTATTGGTTAAGCTGGTATTTTAGATGAAGGATGCATAAGAGAGACCAATCACAAGACTTAAGTGTATTCAATTTTGACGAACTTATTATTGATGAAATAATTATACCCTCAATAGAGAAAGATTGATCTCCGAATTCCAGTAAAATTTTAACAGATCAAGATAAATCCTAAATTCATAACAATTCTTGAAATATGAGTAGCTTATTAGGATTATTTGGTAACTACTTCATCCAAACCCTATTTCATGCCTATAAATAAGATTACATATGTTCTTCAAAGAGGATCTCAGTAATTTCATAAACTCTCGGAATATGAAGAAAGAGATCAAATATACGATCTCTAAATTTCTATAAACTTTTGGAATATTCATTAAGAGATTAAAGACGTATCAAATATATCTTGCTCAAAATTTTAGCAACATTCAAGATCCAAACGAAGTGATGCAACTTACTTCTTGATTGTCAAATACATTAAGGGGATGCATATCATTTTTCTTTCGAGAAATACGTCGCTTCAGCTCTCAATTTATGGACAATAAATCAGAGAAAAGAATCAAGGGATAAAATAGAATTGTACCCGCATAATTTTATCAATAAAAGTATATTTCTTCATATTTATATTGTGGGTGCAATTTATTTTTGCAAATAATTTGCTACAAACAAATTGACATGCCTAGTGGAACCAATTCTGTCCTTCATCGCTTCCTCCTATGAATCAAAAACTTCAAGTTTCAAAATTTTCTGTTGTGATGGTCAGGTACTTCAAGTCTTGTCTTCAAGTTTCAGCAAGCCTACACCTCGACAAACCTTGAAGTGTGGGGCATTTGTAGACACTGAAATTTTAACAGATCAAGATAAATCTTAAATTCAAGACAATTCTTGAAATATTAGGAGTCTATTAGGGTGACTTGGTAGCTACTTCATCCAAACCAATTCATGCATGTAAATAAGGCTACATATGTTCTTTAAAGAGGATCTCAATAATTCTATAAACTCTTAGAATATGCATAAAGAGATCAAATATACAACTTTGAATTTCTATAAACTCCTCGAATATTCATTAAGAGATTAAAGGCATACTCCTTCTATTCTAGTTTATGTGAACCTATTTTTTTTATCTGTTCCAAAAAGAATGACTCTTTTCTAAATTTGGTAACAATTTAGCTTAAATTTACAATTCTACCCTTGATGAGAAGCTTTTATATAATGGTGGCAAACGGTTTGGGTCCGGGCCTAAACGGGCCTCATGGGCTGATCCTAAGTGTGTTCGGCTTAGTGAGCTTTTGGATGTTATCGGAACGGGACCGAGACCACGAACTAATATTTTCGGGCTAAGTGGGCCGGTCCCGGGCCAAAGTGGGCGGCCTATTTTTTAAAGGTAATTTCTTATAAATTATATAGCTTATATATATATATATATATATGTATATATATATATATATATGTATGTATGTATATATATATGTGTGTGTATGTATATATATATGTGTGTGTGTGTGTGGGGGGGGGGGGGTTAAGTGGGCCTCGTTTTTTTTTAATTTCATGTAAATTATATTTTATTGTTGTGACTTAAATTTTTTTAATTCAAATTAAAAAGACAAAATATTGCAAAAATATATTCAAAAGAATGATTATAATTTTTATTACGGAAAATGCTAAAAAATGCCCTTAGCATATTAGAAATGGTTTAAATTTGCTCTCCTTCCACTTATTTGTCTAAAAATACCCTCAACGTTTATTTTCAGATAAAAAATGCCCCTCATTTTAATGAAAGTATGAGATGACATATGTGAAGCTTTTAATTAAATATGTGGTATTGATTAATTAGTCCACGTGGATATTAAACCTATCCATAATTAACCCCACCCATATAAAGTAAATCCAAAATCCAAAACCCTCTCTTTACCCTATCGATGAACTGGGTAATCTTCTCATCAATTATCCTCTCAACTTCAACATCACCACTTAACACATTGCACCTGCTTAATTTAATATGAAAACAAGAAGAAACTTAAAATCATGTTAGTAAATATTGGCAATATCTTCGAATAGACACCCCCCTCCCATGGAAAAAGAGGAGAAAGACTTAAAACTAAAAAAACAATCACTTATGATAGCACTCTAGTTATGACTATAACATCAACTTCTTATCTTAGTCTAATGTGTTATAATTGACATTGTCCATTTTAACCAGTAGTTAGTTTTAACTTAACTGTGAGTTTGTATCATCTTGAATCTTACCTTGTCTTTATTAACTTCTTCTTTCTTAAAAACTTATTTACATTTGATTTCAACTAATTATAGTTCCCACAGAGTTCATAAAAATTTTTATGTGCGAAGAAGAATCTAATGAATAAGTGAACTAACAGATATGGATTCACATTTCGTAGTTTGTTGATTCTTGCCTATGAAATTTTAAAAGAACAGAGTAAGGAGAGAGGGCTTCGGATTCTGGATTTACTTCATATGGGTCTAATATCCACGTGGACCAATAAATCAATACCACCTATTTAATTAAAAGCCCCACATGACATCTCATACTTCTGTTAAAATTAAGGGCATTTTTAATCCGAAAATAAACGTTGGGGGTATTTTTAGACCAATAGGTGGAATGAGAGCAAATTTAAACTATTTCTAATACGTTAAGGGAATTTTTGACCCTTTTCCATTTTTATTATTATGACATTAACAAAATATAGCACAATCTTTCTTAGTACCCCCCCCCCCCCATGGAATTAGCACATCTGAGGTTCTAGTACCATCATTAAGAAGAAAAAGAAACTAATTAAGATGTGCCAAAATACAAGTTACGTATTAATTTTACAAGGTATCTGATAACTAGGGATTATGATGCATTTTACACTCCTTTTTGCTTAAGATTTGATTAGAAATATGTACAAAATGGTCCCAAAGGCTCACATATTATACTTGATTGCCAGGTTTAGTTAACAAGGTGACAATTCGTCAAAACCAGCTCAAAAAGGAGTGAAACATGCACAAGAACTAAGAACAAGGCCAAACTCAGTATAACAGGAGTAGTGCGGCTGCGCTCCATTCTGTGCGGTACGAAAAGAGGAGGTTCAGAGAATTTTCATTTCAAGCAGTTAGGCAATGCGGCCGCAAAGCATCTCGTGTGGACCACATTGACTTCATTGCGGTCGCACTCGATTTTGTGCTGTCCACAAAGCCCAAGTTCAGAGAGTTTCCAAGTTGGAGGAATATTTCCAATGCGTTCCGCGTTCCATTTTGTGTAGACCGCAACAGAAGCCACCATGGCCGTGGTGCATTTTATGTGACCCACGATGGCCAATTTCAGAGAGCATATTGTTGCAGATAAGAGCCTTAATGCGACCGCACTCAATTTTGTATGGTCTGCACTAGCCCCGTGGGGGTATTTTTGTCCAGAATTTTTAGCATAATATAAATAGTTTTTCCCCCATTTTTAGGTATAAAGTGTATTCTAGACAGGAGATGCGCTCGTGGATAGTGTTCTTTTGCCATTGTTGAGTAATTTTCCGATAGTTTCATTATTAAATCTTCAAGTTTTATTTAGTAAATTAATATTATGGGGTTTCTTTCATCTATTTTTTTATTTTATTCTATAATCATGAGTAGCTAGACCCATTAGCTAGGGTTATGGCTCAATCATAGTGTGAGTAATTAATGGGTCTTGTGTTTTAAGGACTGAATGTCTGTAGGTGTTTGATATTTGGACTAATTTAGGATTTTAATGTTGAATTAGTGGTTGCAAACACTATTTTATGCCTAGTTGACTTTTGCTCTTCTTGTGAAAGAGAGCTTAAGTCTATGAAATTGGTCCAGCAAAGAATTGGAGTGTACTCAAGAGACTGATAACCCCAATTAAAGGATTAAACCTAGACATAGTAATACTCAACTTGAACCTCTATTGCTTGCAAATTATTATACCCAATTGGTCTTGAGAAAGTCAATTAGAGAAAATTTACTCAAGCTACTGAGAGGTATAAAGTGAGTAGAATCGTGCAATGGTTATATCGTAATCCCCAAATATGACAATCTAGCCTTAGAGTCGAGAATTTGTCAATTATCCATCTAGGAGAAATTTTTCTGGTGCCTTTTTAACTATTTAGAAAACCTTCAATAGTTACTCTTAGTTTCACTTAGCCTAATTTAACATTGTAGTAGTATAAAATTAGAAGTACTATAAAAACCAATAATGAATAGAAGTGCAATTAAAAACAATTACGCATCGCTAATTTATATAGAAACTCAACTCCAATCTCTACCTCTCTGTAGAAATCAATCCTGACCTTCTCAGGTAAAAGCTGCTTTGACCTTCTCGGGTAAAATCGATCACTTTTTGACATCGTTGCCGGGGAGCTAACGGTTTTGGCTATCTATCTAAATAGTTTTGTGCATTGTTCTTCTTCCTTCTACATTACTAATTTGTGTGTGTCACAACTTCAGGTACAAAAATGGCAGCAAACAACAATGACCCTCTTGGAAATATGATTGCGGGGGAGGAGGTAGATGATAATGGAGAGGATGAGATGCCTCTTGTACCTCAAGGACAATGGAGAGGCCACTAGGCGAATGCCAATGATAATATTCAGACCCTCCTCCGCCACCTCCAAGAGTGGCTCAATGAGTGCTTCCAAACCAAGGCTATGCAAGTACAATTATCCTACCTGGATCCGGCCAGGTAATTTTCAAATCACCAATGTTATTTTGACATTGTTGGAGTAACGTGGGTATTTCATGGGCATTTCCAATCAACATTCCTACAAATATCTCAAGGGTTTCGTGGATACCTATTGGGGGAGCAAGCAAACTAATGTGTCCGAGGATGCACTTTGGTTGAAACTCTTCCCATTTTCACTTAGAGGGAAGGCATTGGAATGGCTTGAGCGACTTCCCAACCATTCCATCATTATGCGAGATGAGTTGGCGAATAAGTTCATTGCAAAGTTTTTCTCACCAGGGCATATGGCAGCACTGCGGGATGAGATCTTAGCTTTCAAACAGGAGCCCACCGAACCATTACATAAGATTTGGGAGCGATATAGAACAATGGTCAAGGAATGCTCGAACTATAATATGACTGAGGCAATGATCCAACAAACTTTCTACCGGGGCATTAACACAAAAAAACAATGCATAGTGAATCAACTTGTTGGGGGCAATTCTATGAAATTGACCGATGATGAGGCTTGTGATATTCTTGATGAGATGGCTGACACTTCCTCCGCTTGGCAATGTAAATCCAATGTGCCTAAGGGTGACCCCACAGTCACTAATTTGAACAAAGAGTTACATGATCATGGGCATGCTATAGATGAGCTAACAACTACAATAAACCAACTAGCAAAGGCACAGTCGTAACAAGTTCAAAATCCTCGCCAAGTGAAAGTCATGGAGTGTGTCAACATGCTAGTGAACACAAGAAAAAAAAGTGGTCAACAGAACCAAGGGATTTTGGATAATTTTGACAATGTTTGTGGTGGATTCCACGATGATGGTTATGATGGGTAGAATGAAGAGGTGCAATACTTTAATAATTATCAAGGCCAAAGGTGTAATTCTTCAAACCAACAACACTGGAGACCCCAAGGCAATTGGGGCAATCAACAACAATAAGGCAATGGTAATTGGGGGAACAACAACCAAAATTCCAATTGAGGCAATCAAAATAATAATCAAAACAATCAGGGTAATTGGAGTGGAAACAACAACAATAACAACTGGGGTAGTAACAATAATTAAAGAGGTTGGAACAATGGAAATCAAGGAAACCGGGAGCAAGGCTTTCAAAGGCTCCTAATGTATCAACAACCAAACAATCCCTCCCTATTTCCATCACAAGGGCCTAGTTCTTCCAACAATGACATGGGAGAATTGAAATAATGTTTGAACAGATGATTAAAAAGACTGCGGATTCCGATGCTCAGTTGTCTTCCCACAATACTTCATTTAGAATTTGGAGGTTCAATTAGGCCAAATCTCACAATCCTTGAATACTCGCCCTAAGGGGACTCTACCAAGTGATATGCTAGTCAACATGAAGGGTGGGAACAATCATATGTCGGCGGTAACTACAAGGAGTGGACAAGGCAGTGATGTGAATGCCTCCAAATAAAAGCAAATTTTGAGTGATGAAGTTGAGGTGCAAGAAGATGAAGTTCCTTTGGTGGTTGAAAATGTTATTGATTAGAATGTGAATAAAGAAGCGAGGATTGATATTCAAGATGACGAGGTGGAGACTCAAAATGACGTGAACCCCTATAGGGAACATGTAATAGACATGCCAAAGCCGGTTGTGCCTAAAGCCAAGGCTCCTTTGCTAAGGCCACCTCCATCTTATCCTCAAAATCTGCAAAATAGAAAAATGAGAATCAGTTTAAAAAGTTCATTGGCATGATGAAGAGCTTATCCATTAATGAGCCTTTGGTGGAGGCTCTTGAACAAATGCTGGGCTATGCTAAATTTATAAAGGACTTGGTGACAAAGAAGAAATCCATGGATTGTAAAACTATAAAGATGACCCACCAAGATAGTGCAATACTGCATTCAATGGTCCCGAAGCTAGAATATCTCGGCGCTTTCACCATTCCTTGCACTATTGAGAGTGCGGACTTTGCTAAAGCTTTATGTGATTTAGGGGCCAGTATCAAATTAATGCCCTACTCAGTTTTCAAGATTGGGTATTAGGCAAACGAGGCCGACTTCCATGAGATTGCAAATGGAGGATAGAGCTATGAAATGGCCTTTGGGTAATATTTATAATGTTCTTATGTGGGTGGATAAATTTATCTTGCCAGCTAATTTTGTGATCTTGTATTATGAGGTAGATTATGAAGTTGAGATCATATGGTGGAGACCTTTCCTTCCACGGGGAAGGCCTTAGTTGATGCAAAAGCAGTGGAACTCACCTTCTAGGTGGGTGAGGAGAAAGTGGTCTTTCATGTGTGCAAGTCAATGAAGCAGCCCAACAGTTCTGAGGTGTGCTCTTTTGTGGACCTTGTCACGGCAGTGAGAGTTGATGATACTAGTCGAGTGATTAATGCGGAGGACCCTCTAGTGGCCGTATTGTTGAATCTTGATGTCAATTATAATAAGGGCCGAGTGGAGTATGTGAATGCTTTACATGGAATGGGCTATTATTTTTATGAGCCTAGGAAACTCTCTTTTGATCTTGAAAATAGAAAGACTCCTCCAACTAAGCCTTCAATCGAGGAACCTTCGATGTTGGAGTTAAAGTCGTTGCCTCTACACCTTAGGTTTGTGTTCTTAGGCCCTAGTGCTACTTTGCTAGTTATTCTTTCCTCTTGTCTTACTAACATGCAGGTTGTTGCCACATTGGCGATGCTTCAAAAGCATAAAGGGGAAATTGGATGGACCTTAGCTGATATTCGGGGAATAAGCCCCGCATGATGTATGCACAAGATTATTCTGGAAGATGATGCAAATCCCTCCTTGGAACATCAAAGGAGGTTGAACGAGGCAATGCAAGAAGTTATGAAAAAGGAGGTGATCAAGTAGTTTAAGACCGAGGTTGTGTACCCCATCTATGATAGCTCTTGGACTTCACTGGTGCAATATATACTGAAGAAGGTTGACATGACCGTGGTTGCAAATTTTCAAAGTGAGTTGATTCCTACCAGAACAGTCACCAGTTGGAGTGTATGCATGGACTATCGCAAATTGAATAAAGTGACCCACAAGAATCACTTTCCATTGTCGTTTCTTGATCAGATGTTAGACCGACTTACTGGGCGTACCTTCTACTGTTTCTTGGATGGGTATTCTAGCTACAACCAAATCTTGAATGCTTCGGGAGATCAGGATAAGACCACTTTCACTTGTCTATATGGCACTTTTGCCTTTTCTAGGATGTCGTTTGGGTAGTAGTGCACCGTCTAGATTTCAGTAGTGTATGATGGCCATTTTCAGCAATGTGGTGGAAGATATTTTGGAGGTGTTCATTGACGACTTTAGTGTTGTGGGTGATTCATTTGAGGAATGTTTTATAAATGTTGATAGAGTGTTGGCCCGTCGTGAAGAAACCAATATTGTTCTTAATTGGGAAAAATGTCACTTCATGGTGGAAGAGGGCATAGTTCTTGGGAATAAAATTTCAAAGCATGGTATAGGGGTGGACAAAGAAAAAATTAGTGTGATTTTAAGGCTCCCTCCCCATACATTTGTCAAGGGAGTTTGATTTTTCTTGGGCATGCGGGGTTCTACCGGAGATTTATCAAAGACTTTTCGAAGGTAGTGAACCCCTTATGCAAGTTATTGGAAAAAGATGCCAAGTTTGTGTTGGATGAGAGATGTATGCAAGCCTTTGAACTTCTCAAGCACAAGTTGACCACCACTCCTATCATTACCACACCTAATTGGAGTTTTCCTTTTGAGCTTATGCGTGATGCAAGCGTTGTTGCGGTTGGGGTGGTTTTGGGTTAAGAGTGAAAACAATATTTCATCCGGTGTACTATGTGAGCAAGACAATGAATGATGCTCAAGTGAACTACACGGAGGTTGAGAAAGAACTTTTGCCTATAGTGTTCGCAATGGAGAAAGTTTGGTCGTATGTTATAGGTGCTAAGGTCATAGTCCTTACCGATCATGCCGCACTCTGGTACTTGATGACGAAGAAGGATTCCAAAGCTCGACTGATGCGATGGGTCTTGTTACTTCAAGAGTTTGATTTAGAGATTGTGGACTAGAAGGGTAGTGAAAACCAAGTGGCGGACCACTTGTCCGCTCGAAGGAGGAGGGGAGGCCTCGTGATGGCCTAGAGATCAATGATTCATTTCTTGACGAACAACTACTTTCAGTGTTGGTAATGGTATCCAATGGTTTGTGGACGTTGCTAATTTCCTTATGACCCGTGTGAGCTCTCTTCTAACCAAAGTAAGAAACTCAAATGGGATAGTTTGGATTTCTACTGGGATGAGCCATACTTGTTCAAGATTTGAACGGACGGTGTGATCCAAAGGTATGTCCTGGAGGAAGAGCGATTGAGTATCTTGGAGGCTTGTCATTCCTCTCCTTATAGTGGCCACCATGGTGGGGCTAGAACGACCTCAAAAGTTCTTAGTTGTGGGTTTTATCGGCCATTTTTACACAAATATGCGAGTGAAATTGGGAAGAGGTGTGATGAATGTCAAAGAGTGGGGGGAATTTTGAAGAAAGATGAGATTCTTCTCAATACCATCCTTGAAGTTTATATTTTTTATGTATGGTGCATTGATTTTATGGGCCCATCTGTTAGCTTGTGTGGGAACACATACATTCTTGTAGCGGTTGGCTATGTTTCAAAGTGGGTTGAAGCCGTCTCTTTACCCAAAAATGAGGCTAAGAGTGTTGTTGCGTTTCTCAAGAACAACATTTTACAGGGTGTGGCACTTCTCGTGGATTCTTAAGTGATGAGGCGTCTCATTTTCGTAATAGAGCTTTTGACACTTTGCTTGCAAAATATGGCGTCAACCACGATGTTTGTACTCCATATCTTCCTCAAAGTGGGTGACCAAGTTGAAGTCTCAAATAGGGAAATCAGAAGTATTTTGTCAAAGATTGTCAGTTCACATAGGACCGATTGGTCAAAGAAGTTGGATGATTCTCTATGGGCTTATAGGACTACTTACAATACTCCGATTGTTATGTATCTGTATCAGTTGGCGTTTGGGAAAGCTTGCTATATAATGGTTGAGTTAGAGCACAAGGCCATGTGGGCTTTGAGGAAGCTAAATCTTGAATGCGATGTGGCAACAAATCTTCGTGTGGAGTAGCTTAATGAACTTGATGAATTCCAATTCCATGCCTACTCTAGTTGGTCCTTGTATAAGGACAAGATGAATTACCTTCATGATAAATATGCTTGTGTCAAGGAAGTTCAAAGTGGGTGATTTGGTTCTCTTGGTCAACTCTCGATTACGTCTATTTCCGGGAAAGCTTAAGTCAAATTGGAGTGGACCTTTTGAAGTAGTGTTTGTGACTCCATTTGGTGCACTTGACTTGAAGAACAAAACTGGTGAGGTTTTCAGAGTTAATGGGCACATGGTCAGTCACTACTTGGGGAAGATTGATGACAGCCACATGGTGGCACTTCTCTATCTAATGTCATTTGATAGTAACTTACGTCGTCCACGGCATCAAATAAGACGCTTCTTGGGAGGCAACCCATGTGTCTTTCGTTTTGTTTTTTCTTTGGTTTTCTTTGTAGTCTAGGAATTATTTTTGGGCTGACTGGTTGTGAGATGCAGTTGAATTGTGTTGATGCAGTGCAAGACCAAGTTGAAAATGATCACTCTCTGAAGTTTGCAGTGCGAACCACACTCATTTTGTGCGGCCGCAAAGGCCTTTGTGCGGAGTAAGGAAATCAATGCGGACCGCAGAAGTAATTTGACAAAAGTTGGGAGTCTTTGAAGTTTCACCATGGCTGCATTGCATTTTGTGCGGTCTACGATGGTACACTGTGGCTGCACTGGATTTCATACAGTCTGCAGTAGTCAATTTGCCAGTGCCCCATGGTTTTGAGCATCGCAAACCGCTGTGCCATTTTGTGCGGTCCGCGATGGGTAGGTGAGCTGGGCCCTGGACTTTTTTATATAAATAGTACCTGAGGCCCTACTTTTGAACTTTTGGATCTTTTTAATCTCATAGCCTAAAAATCACTGTTCACTCTCTAAATTGCGCAAATTCAATTGCTATTTCTTGATTAATCAGCAGTGCATCTCATCTCTGATAACTTTAATTCCTTCTCATTTGTTTAAGTTTTTTAAGTTCATTGAATTTTCGTTTTTCTTTGTTCCTTTTTCTTTCCCTTCCCATTTTTATTTCAATCTTGTAGCATAGTTTAGTTAAATACTGTTTTAATTAGGACTGGGTACGTAAAACACTAAGGCAAAACTTAGGGAACCATTAATAGGTGAAAATTTGGACTAAAAATGGACAAAACTTGAACCCTAGGTTGGTGTTGTTTTTAGGCACTATGTGCGGAGCGTGATAGATTCTGTGAAGTCCGCGGTGACTCTGTGCTATGTAGACCGAAATGGACCAATTGATTTTGTGCGGTTCGCGGTGCCTCAATGTTGACCGCATTGCATTTTGTGCGGTCTCGTGGTGAATAGATTCAGAGAGTGGGTAGTCTGAACCTCACCTCTATATGTACCACAATAGATTTTGTGTGGTCCGTGGTAGCCTATTTGTGGCTACACCACATTTTATAGGGTCCACATTGTGCAACATTTCAACTGTCTGCAACAAATTTTTCTGCAGCTTTGTATTTCATTGCTCCTACTGCTACTAACAAAGCATGATTGAATGTTGTTTGTAGACAATTGTAAAATCACGAGGAGGAAGTGATAAACATAAAGACAAAGGGGAGTCCTCCCAGGGCAGGGGACGAGGCATGATAAGATTGACCCCACGAGCACGATAAAACATTAAAAACACCCGGAGGCTCATCAAAGCTACAGACAGAGCTATTGACCAATCAGGGAGTGAGTATGAGCCTTCCCGAGAGGATTCATCAGACTCCGTGCCAGAGTATGTTCCTGACTGGCCGGAGAGGAACAACTTGAGAGATACACCTCCAGCCTCTCCCACTACTCAAGCTTCAGTGCGTATATCTTCTGAGTCATCTGAGGGCTCAGCTACATGTAGTGGAAATAAATTCTCCACCTCTCCTATAGCTTCACTATCCGGAGAGGGTTTCGTAACAGAAAAATAGGAAGTAGTAGAAGGGGGTGAGCCCCATGTAGGTGAGGTAGATAGGACTAATAGACATGAGGCATTAGAGGACCAGCTTGTGATCGAGGTCGCCTACCACAAGTTTAGATAGTGGTGGCCCGAGAGGAAGCTAATACCCAAGCGTAAATTCATTATAAATGACCTTGAGCCTCACAACCCCAATGTGTTGAGGCGGTTCAGAGAGAGTGCTAGATGGGAGTATTTCATAGGGCATATGGAGGAGGCCAATGAGCATTTGGTGAAAGAGTTCTACACCAATATGTCCCACATCAAAAAGGGTACCACAGTCACCAAAGTGTGTAACTTAAAGGTGAAATTTGATGGCAAGACCATAAATGACTACCTGGGCTTCACGGAGGATAATGAGTCCTTATACTTGGAGAAGATGGCATTGGGTGATGCTGCTCGTCTTTAGTTGGTAGAATACTTGGCGATCTCAGGTACCACCCCTGATTGGTTGACTGCAGGAGTGAAGATCTTGAGGAGAATGTTGAACTTTGAGGCTAAGGGGTGGGAGACATTCGTGCAGAAGGCTAGACCCCACCACTCACGACAACTCACTCCCTCTTTATCGGGCTATATTGGTAGCATTAATCATGGTCGGGTACCCGATTAACGTCGAAAATGTGATGTCTCAGGTAATCATATCGGTGGTGAACGAAGGTGATAGAAATTATCCATCCCCAAATTCCTAACCATTTACTTGGAGGAATTTGATATGAAAATGAAGCCGAAGGCACCTTTCTCATTATACAGCCAGCAGGGTGATGACAACACTATGAGCAAGCACTTCAAGGGCAAATCTACTACTTTAACTGGCCAGTCTAAAGAGCCAGTAGTGCTAGTGGATCCTATTCAACCTTCTTCCATATCATCGTACATGGGCCCAGGTCCATCCAATTCTATAGTTTTAGAGATACACTCCACCCCTGCATACCCATTGGCTTCCTACCGTCTGAGCCATGCCCTCGCCAGCATCAACAACTGGATACAGACAACTACTTCTAATTTGTTTGTACTATCTACTATGGAGGCAGCCCAGTCAGTACCTCCTTCTCCACAAGTCCCATAGTCCATTGAGGACATTCTCAAGGAGCTTCTAGAGAACTAGAAGAAGATCCTTGTGAACCAGAAATTGATTAGGGTCATTGTAGATTCACATTGGAAGGCACTTAAGGAGCTTGCAAAGGAGGCAAAGAAAATGAGGAAGACTCGGGCTTCAAAAGAGTCGGTGAAGGAGCTTAGGGACGATGTTGAGAGGTTGAAGGTGGATCACCTACCTATAGATCTATTGTTGCAAGACCTGATGCCCGCCGCCCATCCTCAGCCAAAGTAGGAGTTTGAGAGGCTTCCCAAGAGGAGGAGGGCGATCCCCTGGTCTGACGATGCAGTTATTTAGTTGGAAGACCTACATGGAGGTTCTTCTAGCTAGCCCCAGGATTCAGTGCAGGAATCAGTCCAGGTCCAGGTTCATGCCCAGGTCACAACTGAGCCATAGATCACAAGGAGCCAATCACAAGTACCCGAGCATATAGAGGACCCAAGGACCCAGACTCAGGATCCTTAGCAAATGGAGGGCCCATTGGGAGTTTCTTTTTCCTTTCTCTTTATTTTTGTGCTTATTTTGGATAGTTGGCATTAAGGACAATGTCATCTTTCATTTGAGGGGGTAGCCCTAATTGGATATATGTATGACTGTATCTATGATAGTATTTTATGCTTTCTTTCTTTTTATCTCTAGTATATATAATTTTATCATTTCATTACACGTTTCATACTTTTTACTTTGGGTCTGTATATAAAGTTACGTTCTTATGTACATTTTCATTCTCCTTATTGTATATAAATCCCCTATTGTACATATTCATTTTACTTTCTGCATTTTTTTCTTTCTTATCTTCCTATTTTATGTTCGGAGTTTCTTGTTTTGAGTTTTTGCAATAAGCCTTTAGTTTTCTTAACGCCACGGTTCTTTCCAAAGGTAGAATTTGTGTGAATTGGGTGGCTCTTCCCGATGATAGATGTCACGACAACCTTCTTAAGGGTTTGTCAATTTTCTTTTTGCTTTTTAGTAGTTAGTTAGGTGCCTCAAGAAAAGCTTCACTTGGGCCTAACACATTTGTCTTTGATCTCATGGTCAAAAACAAATTGTTGTGTGTAGGATGGTGAAATTTGTGACCTTGAGACTCTTTTGTTGGCTGATAATCACCAAGTGACTTTTTGGGACCATTGTGTTGCTCAAATCTTATTTAAGGTTGGTGTGTGCCCCCGACTCCATGTCTTTAGTAACCCCTGTCACACCTCTTTTTTTACACTACAACCCCGACGAAGGGCGTAAATTAGGGAGTTTTTTTCCAATTAAGGACAATTGAAACGGGATTTTTTTATTTAAGAGATTTCAGAGTTGCCACTTGAGATAATTAATGGTTTCCCAAGTCACCGATTTAATTCCCAAGTTGAGGAATGTTTGACTATGTATATAATCTGCGAGCCAGAAATCCGAGTGAGGGATTTTGTTAACCCGGGAGAAGGTGTAAGGCATTCCCGAGTTTCGTTGTTCTAGCACTGTCATGACCCTGTAGCAATATGTTCCATGTGGTATGATCAATGATTTTCTCTCCGCATCTTCCTCGTCCATCAAAATCTGGTGATAGCCTGCGTAAAAATCTACGAAGGACCTAATCTCATGCTTTGCACAATTGTCAATCAATATGTGGATGTTTGGCAGTGGGAAGTTTTCTTTTGGGCTTTCTTTGTTGAGGTCACAATAGTCTACACACACCCTAGTTTTGCCATCCTGCTTTGGCACAGGCACGACATTAGCTAACCAGGTGGGATATCGTGTGACTCGGATGACCTTTGCCTCAAACTTCTTGGTAACTTCCTCTTTAATCTTTACGCTTACATCCGTTTTAAACTTCCTCAATTTTTTTTAACAGGAGGACGAGCCAGATTGGTGGGCAATTTTGAACCTCCAAGTCAGTGCTCAGCTCTGGCATATCATCGTAAGACCATACAGAAACATCTTTGTATTCAATCAGCGCTGTGATTATTTCTTCCCTAAGCTTTGGCTCAAGATGGACACTTATTTTGGTTTCTCTGATATTATCTGGGCCCCCTAGGTTGACTGCTTCTGTATAGCTCAAGTTTGGCTTGGATTTTTTCTCAAAATGATTCAGCTCTTTACTAATTTCCTCAAACGCCCATTCCTCATCAGATTCTATCTCTTGAATTATTACTTCTGAATTAGACCGACTTTTAAGATTGGGCCGAAGAGTCTTTATGTAAAACAAATCATTGAAGCCAGCAGAAATATAACTGCACAAGAAGGAAAAGAAAAGTAAATAAAAATGAAAACTTTTAGCACTAAAGAAAAGGGAAATTGCATTTCACTGAAACAAAAAGATAACCAGGTTTTACACATCCACACAGATGGAACATAGACTCTGAATTCAACCTTGGAATAATCTAGAGAAATTTGAAAGAAAAATCAAAGCGAACTACCAAAACTCCTTCTTGGTCGGGAGAGGAGTAGCTTCCCAATTGCTGACTTTTGCATAGGGCCCAACAAATTGCACATCTGCCTTGGTAAAACCCTCTTCGGCTTCTACCACATTCACATCTTCAAACCCTTATCGAACCTTTCAAGCAGTTCCTTATCAGGATTAACCGCATCACTGGAACTTGTTGTTGTTAGTCACTTCTTGGTGTCGGGCTTCGCAAATGATTTAATTAGACGTGGCACTGACTTGGGGAGGGCCCATGCTTTTTTCCTCATCTTTCTGGCTCTCTTGATGTCTGCACTTGTAGGCTTGAATCCCAAACCAAAGGTTTCTATGTTCTTGGGGAGAGACACCAGCTGTGTGATACCCTAAAGAGAGGCCCCCAAACCTAAGTTTTAACAGTTCCACAGCCACCGACTGATGCAGCAGCTAACTTTAGCGTTGGAACATACTCTCCCTCTGAAACCTTTCTCACTGACACCAAGTCATGTATGTTATACACCCAGGGCCCGTTATCATCATCTGCCTCAATGAATGGTACAATAACATCACTATAAGAATAGAGATGGTCCTCGCCATGCACGACTATTTCGTGTCGATCCCATTCAAATTTCACCATTTGATTCAAAGCAGAGGGGATTGCTCTAGTAGCATGGATCCAAGGTTATCCTAACAACAGGTTGTAAAAGACAATCACATCAAGAACTTGGAATTCCATGGTAAAATCAACTGGTCCGATTGTCAGCTCGAGCACTATGTCACTGACCGAATCTTTTCCAGCACCATCAAACCCTCGTACACAAATGCTATTCTTGTGAATTCTGTCATCATCTACCTTCAACTTGTTCAACGTGGAAATAGGGAAAATATTTTCGCTTAAACCATTATCAACCAACACTCCAATGACCATAGAATCCTTGCACTTTACTATTAGGTAGAGTGCTCTATTATGCTCGGTCCCTTCTATGGGCAATTCATCGTCGGAAAAGGTGGCTCTGTTCACCTCAAAAATCTTATTAGCTGTCTTCTCCAAGTGATTTACTGTGATTTTATCGGGAACATGGGCCTCATTCATGATCTTTATCAATGCCTGACGGTGCTCATCCGAATGAATCAACAATGATAACAACGAGATTTGAGCAGGCGTCTTTCTCAGTTGTTCCACATTAGAATAATTATGCATTTTCGTCTTCTTCAGAAATTCTTCTGTTTCCTGTTCACTCACATTTTTCTTCACCAGCGCTGAATTATCCTTGGTCAGTTTTATTTTCTAAATTCTTCGGGGGCAAAGCACCTCCCCGATTGAGTCAATCCATGGGTTTCACAAACTTCTTCTCTAACCTCTTTTCCTTTGTAGGTCATTGTTACTCGGTCATAATTCCAAGGGACGGCCTAACTGTTGATCATCGGTAGCTGTGCTACCGGTTTGATAATGACAGGCTCTGACCGAGCGCCTTCCACGAAAATCGCAGGCTTGCTTGCTACCCCTGGTACAAACACTTTTGTGATTTCCTATTTCATCATCCCGTCCTTCGGGGATTCCTTCCCGGCTACAACAAAAGGCTCACTGCTTGCCTCACCCAACTTAAGCATCGACATCTCGCTTGTCAAATTCTCACTTCCGTTCACTTGCCCGAATCATCTTGACAGTTTGCGAAGGCTTTTTGGGCTCCCCCTTTATATGCACTATCTCAATCATATTTGTCTCTTGATGAGATGCAACGGGTGTTGATTAATGTTGCGTGCTGCCGGAGCTTGCACCTTGATCCAATAGGAATTAATGAGTTCTTGAATAGCACACTTCAGATGCCAACATTTCTCCGTTTCATGCCCTGAGGTACCAACACAATACTTACAACTGACAGAATATTCCAGATTTCTTGGAAAAGGGTTTGGAAATTTTGCTTCAATCAGCCTCAACATATCTAGTTGTCTTAATCTGTGGAATAAGCTGGTATGTGATTATCCCAATGGAGTGAAAGTTTTCGTCTTCTGCATTCTATCAGTTATTAAAACTTGGTTGGCCCGAAAAGCTGGTCTCGGGGGTCGTTGGTAGGCTCTTGGAGGTGGACAGTTATTTTGTTGAGTTGGCGCATGCCATTGTGCGTGGGAAGGAGGTTGGCTATATGTTTGTGCATGATGGACGGGAAAAGGGGGATCATAAGGTGGGTAGTAGTGTTGTGGTAGGCTATTTGGAGTTTTTAGGTAGATTTGGTGGTGAGGTCAGAATTTGTTGTAATGGGATGGACCCCGTGGCCCAAACGAAGTCCCTGAATCAACTGTCGCTACCTCTTCCTTCTTCTTCTTTCCGTTTGCCCCTCTGGTCCAACTTTGGATAGCCTGGGTGGTTGCTTTGATTGCAGAATAACTCATGTTCTTGTTGGATTTGAGTCCCTCTTTGACCATACTCCTTATTTCACTACCTCATTGAAGGATTTACCCACTGCCAATACCAGGTGACCAAAATATGTAGACTCCAAGGATTGCAAGAAATAATCTACCATTTCGCTTTCCTTCATTGGCAGGTCAACCCTCACTGTCCGCTCCCTCCAACGGAAGCCATGTTCTCTGAAGCTCTCATTGTGCTTCTTTTCCAGTTTCATCAAAGACAAACGGTCCGGGATAATTTCAAGGTTGTACTGAAAATGACATTCGAATGCTTGGGCTAAATCGTCCCACGTGTACCATCGAGCATGATCCTGTCGGGTGTACCATTCCAACGGTGAGCCACTCAAACTTTGACTGAAGTATGCCATCAACAATTTATCCTTTCCGCCTGCCCCTCTAATCTTGCTGCAGAAACCCCTTAAGTGTGCCACCGAATCACCATTTCTATCATATAACTCAAACTTGGGCATCTTAAAGCCTGGAGGCAATTGTACATCTAGGAAAAAATAAAGGTCTTTGCATGCCATACTCAATTGGCCACCTAACCCTCACATATCTCTGAATGATTGCTTTAGGCTTTTGACTTTCCTAAGTACCTCCTTTTGCTTGGGGTTTTTGACTGATTTTTCGGCCTCAACAGGGATTTCAAAATGGGGAGCATAAGAGTAAGGTTCATGAGCTTTGAAAGCAGGTTCTAGTAGGTAATACTAGTTATCATGATCTTGGAGCAAAGGCTCACTGGATGATTTATGGAGTGTGGTAGGAGGATGTGCTACACAGATTGGAGCAACTGGTGGAGGGGGGTGAGGAACAGCTTTGGGTGGTAGAGCTGGGGGTGTCTAAGAAGCTGTACCCTGGTATTATGGGTAGATGGGGAAGCTTGGGGGTGGATTAGTGGTAGGGTGGTCATGTGATTGGGCTAATGGTGGGATGAAGGTCGGATTAGCAGGATAAGCTGGTGGTGGCTGCCCTCTCATCCGTGCCTGATACATTTCATCCATCTTATGTTTCAGTTTGTACATCTCCTCTTTCATTGCATTAACATCCAACTCTTCCACCTGTTTCGAGGGATCAATGATACTTGCATCGGTTTCTTGATTGGCTATAATCAACTTGATTTTGGACCAAGTGTTATAAGAGTCGGTTGCCAGAATATCGCAAAACTAACCACCTGTCAGAACTGGAAAAGACAACACCAAAACAGTTAGCGGTTAAGCTTCAACATGTAGGTAGCGGCATATTCGGGGATGAATGTATCTAAACAGTTATCGGTTTCTATTATGTACATAGATTGGCTGCTTCCGTCATCCCGGCTTTTATCCTATGCCACTTTTCTTCTTCCCCTTTTCTTTAGCTCAACTTGTTTTTACCTACCTTCTTTTGTGATTTATTATTTTCTCCTTTATTTTACCGTTGTTTCTCTCATGATTTTCTCTCTCTTTCTCTCTCTTTTTTTCTTTCTTTTTCTTATATTGGTTATGGTCAAATCCTATGGAGATTGCCTACGTATCATGACCCCGTATGAATCAGACTGAGCATAGTTCTAGAGAATAAATACATAAAGTATTTTAGAAATTTTCATATTTTCATAAAGTAAAGCACTTGATTATAACTACTAAAAGAAATTAACAAACTTTGACTCAGCGGAAAATAACAGACTCTAACTTAGAATGAAAACAACCGACTCGACAATCTACTACAAACTCAAATAAAAGAAAATATAGACTTCACAAATGGACCAACAAATTTGAAAATCATGAATACATTAAATCCTCTAATGCTCCTGGGGCCTACAGGACATCATTCGGTTTCGCTGCAGGCCTGTGTGCTAAATCCCCTTGGAGGTGGTGGAGGTCTTCCATCACTTGACGAACAAAGGTCATGGCGATGGCAAAGAACATCTATCTTGTCATATCTTCATAATGGATACACTTTACGGTGATGTAAGCAGCGACAATCCGTACCCTCTCTCTTATAGCACCCTTTTCTTTCAACAATCGCCCAATCTATTAGGCCTTGGCCTCCAATGTTTGTTCGGCTATATGATTGAGTTATTGGAATTGTTGCAAATCTCTTTCCAACTGTGTTGTTGCTGTGTAGCAATGTTCTCTTTCAGCCTTGAAGTCCTTCTCTTGCATAACCATTTTGCTTTCAACCATGATGACTTTATTCTTCAACCCCACAACATCATTGTCGTACCTTTCTTTTAACTATTCAATCATGCGTTCTTGCTCCTCTACATTTTTGGCCAATTTTTTTCAGGCCCTGGACAGCTCACCCTCTTCTTTGTTCAAGTCTAAACCATATTCTCCTACTTTACGCCTCAGATTGTCTATGAGCTTTTCATCCACCGTGCTTCTGGCGGGATTCTCTGCAGCTATTTTCATTTTCTGAAATTTGGCTCGCAAAACTTTATTTTCTTTGGCTAGTATTTTCTTTCCCCCCCCCCCCCCCCCCCCGTCTGCTGCAACTTGCAAATCATTCTCGAATTGACTTGTTTTTCCAATTTCCCTATTGTGGCCCTGTATTCCCTTTCCTTGGCTATCCAATTCCATTGTTCTTCGGATGCCTCAGCAAATTCCTGGAGATGTAGCCTCTTAACGAGCCTCCCAAACTCTATTTACTTTTTATTCCAAGCGAGGTACCTTGGTGCAACCTCACCTTTAGATACGTCTAGTACTCGAGGTTTCCCCTCAAGTACTGACATTCGCTCCATATTTGACGGACTACTGCTTTGGGAAACTGACAATTGGGACCAATCTCGACCACATGGCGACTAATATCTTTATCCCTGGGAATCATTTGGCACCTCCCTAACTGGCCCAGCACCCTGTATGGAGCATAATGTTGGATACTCCGGAGACCCATCAGAAGGAAATGAGGCCCGGTAGCTGGCATATATATAATTTCATCAATGGGGAGCCACCCGAACGTCCACTCTATTTGACTTGCACTTATGGTCTGGAGATATGATACCTATCCCATGGCCCCCTCTGGTAATCTGAACCCATCAACTCTGGTATGAAGTTACTCTATGCGGCTCTTTTCTGATGACCCATAACTCATGTATTGAGATTGACGGCATAAGTGTTTAGCCTTCCACATCTATAACAACAAATTGCATTCTTCGAAGAAATCTCCTCCATCTTTACAGGCTTTAAGGGCACGGAAGATTTCAGATAATATCATGGGTGCGAGGGTACTCTTGGCCTGAGTGAGCAAAGTGCTGACAACCCCTGCTATCTGTATATGTATATACCCGTCTTTCCGTGAAAACACCACAAGGCCCAATAAGAATACCATAAATGCGAAACACATGTATTCTTCCCATTTCAATCACTTCCCCTTGCTACAAAGTTTATTTTTTGGGTCGTTAAACCCATCCTATATGCCCATATCTTAGGTATATAAATTGTGGAGTACAAAAATTGCCGACAGATCTGGATTGTGAACCCCCTTGATTCTTTCCAATGAGTCCAAGAATTTGTGTACAGTGACGTCCCTTGGCACAATCAAATACTGGTGTCAGAGGGATTTTTGGAACCCCGATATATCCAGTTATTTCCTCCAGGATTGGGGCAATCTCAAAGTCCGGGAAATGAAATACGTTTTAGGTTGGGTTCCAGAATGTAACCAACGCCTTTATGATGTCCCCTATAGGATTAATCTTCAACAACCAGGTAAGTCCTCCCAAGTGCACATTGACCTTATTTTGCCCCGATTCACCTACATCGTTCCACCACATGCGCAGCTCCAAAGGGGTCTTGTTCATGACTGATATTGGCAAATTTTGATTCGTGCTCATTCTGCACATTTTCTAGGGTGATTAAGAAAAAATCATGATTTATTTGACTCAAAAACAAAATTATTTTTTCAAATTTTCATTTCAAAATAAAATCCCGTCTTGGCAAATACGGCCTTTCAGCACTTCTGGGCGAAGATTTTAAGGTTGTGCCTGCTACCGGCCACAAAATAATCCAAGGCGGTTGTTTCTTGCAAGAACAAGCTTCCGGCACCCTTTTAGATACAATCGACAATTTTTTACAAAAGTGATTTATTTATTTACCACAAACAAAATCTGGTTCCTTTTTGGCTATTTTTGCAAAAATGAAGTTGGGCCCGATGGGGGTTGCCTACGTATCTCACGCCCTGTGAGAATCAAACTGGCGTAGTTCGGGCAATCTTAACAAAATTAAAAGCCAACTTCTATTTTCTTTTTCTCTTTTTTCGGAAATAAAATCCTTTTTTTTCATTTTTCGAAAACAAACTCATTTCTCTTTTTTGGGGTTTTGTTTAAAATTTCGGCAGCATTTCAGTATCGGCTTTTGAAATAGGAAAATCCCTTCCTCATCCCACACAGTTGTTAAATCTCCTTTTTTCCTTTTTCTCTATTTTTTTTGTTTTTTATCCAAAATCCGGGCGGCATGCAAATCTGGAATAAATGCATAAGTAGCACGCAAAAATGCATCAAGATAGTCCATCATTTTGGGTGCACCAAGACGGACCCAACCCCTGTGTTGAGTCCCTTAAGTCAAATGCATGACGCAAATAAGCGTTCCTACTAGGCTCCGGCATGAGGTTTAGTTATTCTAGGTTCAAAACCTAGGCATATGTTCTAGACTGTGTACCCGAGCGTACAACTCGAGTCAAGGAGGGAGCTATGTACCAGGAACCAAAAGGCCATCTGACTTTGTAACTTGTTCGAGCCTCTTTCTTATTTCAAGGAATGACACTTATAGAATAGGGAGTCTCGACCACCGAGCACATCCCCGAAGATGAGAAGAAAAGGGTTTCGGCGCAGTTTATATGCAGTTCAAATAATATTAAAGTGGTAAAAACAATATTTAGCACATTGGGCACAATTATATAATAAAATAGGATAATAAAAAATCCAAATATCACATTTATTGTAAACTCGAACCTAAACCAGAGATTCTGGTTCATTCCCCAGCAGAGTCGACAGAGCTGTCACATCTTCTTTTTTACACTACAACCCCGGCGAAGGGCGTAGATAAGGGAGTTTTTTCCAATTAAAGGACAATCAAAACGAGATTTATTTATTTAAGAGATTTCAGAGTTTCCACTTGAGATAAGTAATGGTGTCCCAAGTTACCGGTTATAATCCTGAGTCGAGGAAAGTTTGACTTTGTATACAGTCTACGAGCCAGAAATCCGAGTAACGAATTCTACTAACCTGGGACAAGGTGTTAGGCATTCCCGATTTTTGTGTTTCTAGCACGATCACTCAATCTTTATATTCACCTCAATTATCTGATTTTTACACATTTTATACCTATGTGACAATTTTAACTTTCTAAATGCTTTTATTTAATTTTGAGAAGATTGCAATATTGTTTAAACGTGTCTGGAACCACATTACATAAATGCACACATAGTCTTTGACATATTTCAACATTGTTGAGATTTGGATTTGGGTCACATAAATGCGCACCCAAATTTTGGAAAGTAAATTATTTAACTAGCACGCCTAAAGTAATTTCGTATGTTTAAATTTGCGAGTGCCACGAAAATTCACTAAGTGGTGCACCGTGGATTCAAAGGGATCGAATTTGATTGAGCAATGAAATCATTCAATTTCATTTAGCGTCGGCACACCTTGACTATATTTGCAAAAGGGGATTGAACTAGACGATCAGTTTTGTTGTACATTTTTTCAGAACTTTTTGCCCAGGCTGGTCTTTGGCCCAAATGATATGCGGTATTTCTAAATTAACAATAAATGGCAGCTGGGCTTAAACATAAGCCCAACAGAGGCTGAAGAATACATAGCTTGGTATTTGCAGCCCTAACATCGAACCTTTGTGGCAATAACGCACTTAACCATTTCAAGGAAATGATGACAAAAAATATACTCAACATTAAATTATTCTAATGTATTCATGCTACCTTAATTTTCAATATTGATTTAAATAGATAAACAACAACTCCGATAATGAATCAGGGATTCCAACATATTGGGGTCGAAACCGGCTCATAATATATACTCATACTAATAAACATATTGATCCTATAATCATTTTTCATGGTCTCACAATATTCCGAACTTGAACTTGAACTAAAATATTAAAACATGACCATAGAACCATGAAGATATTCAACAAGAATCAACACCATTATAGATCAAACTGCTGATGATATCAATACTTCATGGACAACGTAGTTCAATTACTATAGCCTAACCAACATGCTACATATATATCAAACTTACACATTTAGACAGTATTAGAGTCTAACTATTCCCAAATTGTTTTTACATTCAGATAACATGGATTGCAAATTTATCTTATAACACTAAAGCTAAACAGCCAACGAAATCTGAATACATCACTGTTTCCATAGTCCACGATTAATTACGGCATGAGATTTGACTACATAAATGGAATTGAATTAAGACTATACTATGAGTAAATGAACATTAGTCAAGGAAACTAAGAACTAAAGTAAAATAGTACTTCCATTTCATCCTTAAATCAAGCTTTACATCATGAAGGAATCAGAAATTTGTACCTGGAAGAAGAAAGAAACAAAGAAGAAGCGAGAGAGAAGGTTTAGTATCAGCAGTAGCAGGAACTAGAATCAACAGCAGTGACAACCCAGAATGACCAAATAAACTAGAAGAGATTCAAAATGGACCCAAACTTCCTCAAAATATCAAAAACCAAATTTTAAGACCTCCAAATTCGAGTTATTTCAACCAAAACAAACCAAAAATTACTTCAGGAATTTGAAAATTGAAAGAACCTCAACGAAGTTCAATCAAACAGTGACCAGAATATAGCAGCCTATATTTTATCTGTTCTAAAATTATAAGCTCTCAAATCTCTCTTTTTTCAGAATTTCGTTGCTCGAGAAAAACCTCAAAAAATTCCTAGCTTCTTAGCCATTTTTTAGAATTATGTCCCTCAAAGTCTGCCTTCTAAGGAAAGAAAGTCTGCCTTTACAAGCAAGGATTAAGGCAGCCTTTAGGTTTAAAATTTTCATTTGAGTCCCTCAATTTTTAACTTGTTAACCAAGTTTTATTGTTAATTTTAACAGGGAACCCCCCCCCCCCCCAACTAGAAGTTTCCATCTAACAGAATTGATTCTTTTCCCTAAATTGACCCTTAACCAGTTACTTATTACCACTTCTACCTGATCCTTAAACCCCTCTTTAAGTTTTTATTTGCTCAAATTCCCTTACCAATCCTTACTATCAGCAATTGTGACCAAACAAGTAGATTATCACATCACTTTTAATAAACAGATTAAAAATGAGATTTCAATGCTAAACTTGCACTTTTATAACAAACGTCAAATTAAAATAATCCTAAATTACTAATACTGAACCTGAATTAAACCACCAAGAACCCTAAACAACACAATAATTGAATCCTGCATGCAATTAAAGATGGCAAAACAACTAATCGATAGTTGAACCCTCAATCCTTGACATGCAATTTTTAAGGTAAAACACAATAATTAAACCTTCCACAAAATTTAAGTTGAGGAATAAATTGAGATTTAAACCCAATCAGAGACCTAATCATGATTTTTCATGCAAATTTCTACTACAAAAAATCTTAAGTTCAGACACACAAACTATTAAACGAACCAGAGAAATAAGAGGTAAGAAAACAGAAGGAAAGAGAAAGGTAAACCAAGAACATAAAACAAAAATAAGAAGTTAAATAATAAATAAAATAAAATAAAATAAAAATAAAAAATAAAAAAATTAAGTGGGACTCAGGACTCACCGAAAATGGGGCTAGATTTAGGAAGAGGAGGGCACAACAATGGCTTTTCGAATCAACATCCTAGAAGACCCAGAGATGTTTGGAGGATATCGAGTAGGGATTTGGGATGAGGGATAGTCAGGGATCAATTGGTATCAATTTGGGAGTGGTTGGGTGGCAGCGCCGCCCTACACGGCGAAGGGTTAGAATTTTTGTCTAAGATTCGAGGAGCTGGGTGGGATTCGAGAGAAGATGCTTAAAGATTTGGATAGAGGAGGGTGAGGGGAATCAATGGTGTGAATTTGGGGTGATTTGGAGTTCTGACGCCGTTGTGGGGCGATTTTCGGCCGGCAATGGACGGCGGTGGGCGCCGTAGCTGGGGTGGTACTAGGATTTCTTGTGATAGGGGTTGGAGACGGGGTGTTTGGGGGGTGGGGCGGGTCATTTATGCATTCATATACTAATTAACCTACGCTTCCCAGCTATCCGATCATCAAACCTCTACGACTGGGATTAATCTTGCTTAAACATCATCGTTTGAGGTATTGGAGCGCTGAACCGGGTTCGCGTGTTGGGCTGGTGTAAATCAAATGGCCCAATTGTTTTTATTATTCGTTTTATTTTGATTTTTCATATTCTTTTCTTCTTTTTCTATTTTTCATTTTCCAAAATCACTAAAATCCAAATTTAAATTATAAATCCTAAATTAACTATAAAATGCTAATCAATCCTACGTAACTATTGTCACAAATAATTAAAACAAAATTAAAAGAAAAATCACTTAAAATCAAAAGTAAACTTAAAAGTGCAAATTAATTTTTATTTTTTGATTTTTCCTTTTTATAAAATTACTAATTTCTAATTAAGTCTTGCAACATATTTTTGTATTTTTCACTAATTAAAATGCACAAACAAAAATGCAAACAATTAACAAAAAAATGCCACAAAATCCACAAAACATGTAGGGCAAAAACCACATGCTCAGAATCCCAAAGCTTGTGTTGTGAGAATTTGAATTGCAAGTCTAAGTCCTGAGCCATTAGTCTAGAACTTGCCCTGCATGTTTGTCTAGGCAAAATCCTAAGTGTAATTTGACTTGAGTCGTGATTATAGTCTCTCCTTGATCCGGATGATATCTTGAACACTCCCATATCCTACCAATGATAAAATCCCTAGTCAGCCCTTTTGAGCCTTAGTCCTTTTTCCTTCAAGAATCATGATACAAGATTTTACCTGTTCTAAGGATACCCTCTCTTGGCACCCGATCTTTCCTTAGCATATGGCAAAAGTATAAGTTTTGGGGGAGAGATGAGGATTGCAACAAAGTGGTAAAAGGTACAAAATAAAGAAAAGGATAGGTAGTGGAAAAGAAAGAAAATCAAAAAGACGAAGAATGTTCAATGTAGAAAAGAATGAAGGGATTCAATAAGCAAATAATGAAAGGTGTGGAAAGTTGAGAAAGGAGAAAAGATTTGAAAGGATCAAGAAAGAGTGACAATGTGTCTCTCTAACCCCCTAGAAAGAAGTGAAATGACTTAAAAAGTCAAGTGAATGTGTGCCAAAATGAAGCAAAAGAAGTGCTAAAGAGGCGATGGAACCTACCAAGACCAAACATTTCATACCCTGAACAAAAAGCCTTTACTATGTTTCCACAAAAAGCCTATATGATCTTGAGTTGAATGAAGCTTACATTAGGAGTGACTCAGATAAGGGGAAAACATATGGTATTTAGAGCCGGACTTGTGACTTTTCTTTGAGAGAGATGAGTGTATTTTCATTAACCTCGTTCTAAGTGCTACAATCCTAAAGGTGAGGTTTGCTTAGGGAGAGTTGAGGATGTGTGAGTTTGGGTTCCACGATGCCCAATAGAAATAGAAAGAGTTTCTTTTGATGTGTTGAGTGAACTCTTAATGCTCTTGTGTTGCATTAAATCCATGGTGTTTAAAAGAGTGAATGTTGTTAATGATTCATTTGAATTGAGGCTAATTGTTAGTCTCAATTGATGCTAGATGAGGTCACTTTAGTTCAACTGAATTTTCTTGGATTTACTCTTAAGGGGTAGATCTTATTTTGTTTGCTTGGGCACAAGCAAAGGCTTAAGTTTGGGGGAGTTGATAACTAGGGATTATAATGCATTTTTCATTCTTTCTTTCTTAAGTTTTGATTAGAAATGTGTACAAAATAGTCTCAAAGGCTCACATGTTGTACTTGATTGCAGGGTTTGGTCAGCAAGGTGACAATTTGTCAAAACTAGCTCAAAAAGGAGTGAAACATATAAATGTACTAAGAACAAGGCCGCCGTGCACCATTCTGTACGGTCCTCAAAGAGGAGGTTCAGAGAATGCTCATTTCAGGGAGCTAGGCAATATGATTGCAAAGCATTTCATATGGACCACATTGACTTCATTTCGGCCGCACTTGATTTTGTGCGGTCCGCAAAGCCCAAGTTCAGAGAGTTGCCAAGTTGGAAGAACGTGGTCCCCGGTCCATTTGGTGCGGACCGTAATACAAGCCACCACGATCGCGGTGCATTGTTGTGCGGCCCGCGGTGGCCAAGTTCAAAGAGCAGATTGTTGCAGCTGAGAGCCTTAATGCGTCCGCACTCGATTTTGTGCGGTCTGCCCTAGCCCCGCATTTTGTCTAAAATTTTCAGCATTGTATAAATAGTTTTTTCCCATTTTAGGGAATCTATTGTATTCTAGACAGCAGTTGCGCTTGTGAATAGTGTTCTTTTTCCATTTTGAGTAATTTTATGATAGTTTCGTCATTGAATTTTCAAGTTTTATTTAGTAAATTAATATTATGGGTTTTCTTTCATCTATTTCTTTGTTTTCTTCTATAATCATGAATAGCTAGAATCGTTAGCTAGGGTTGTGGCTCAACCCTAGTGTGGGTAATTGATGGGTCTTGTGTTTAAAGGATTGAATGTCTGCGGGTGATGATACTTAGACTAATTTAGGATTTTAAAGATGAATTAGTGGTTGCAAATACTAGTTTATGCCTTGTTAACTTTGGTTGTTCTTGAGAAAGAGAGCCTAAGTCTATGAAATTGGTCCAACAAGGAATTGAGGCATACTCAACAGATTGATAGCACCAATTAAAAGGTTAAACCTAGAGATAGTAATATACGACTTGAACCTCTATTGCTTGCACAAATTATCATACCCAATTGGTCTTAAGAGAGTCAATTAGGGCAAATTCACTCAAACTACCGAGAGGTATAGAGTGAGTAGAATCGTGCAATGGTTATATCGTAATCCCCAAATGTGACATCTAGCCTTAGACTCGAGAATCCATCAATTATCCTTCTAGGAGAAAGTCACTTCCCTAGTGCCTTTTTAACTATTTAAACAACCTTTAATAGTTTACTCTTAGTTTCACGTAGCCTAATTTAGCATCGTAGTAGTATAAACTTGGAAGTTCTATCAAAACCAATTATGAATAGAAGTGCAATTAGGTACAATTATGCATCGCCAATTTAGATAGAAACTCAACTCCGATCTCTAGCTCCCTGTGGAAATGATCCCGACCTTCTCGGGTAAAAGATGTTTCGACGATTCTTGCTACTTTGTAGTAGTACAGGGTTAGCCTCGATCAGTATCCCTTACAAATTTCATAAATCCATCAAGGTTCACAGGAATTTCTATTGGTGGTGGCAGAAAAGAAGCTTGTTCATCACCGCTTCCAGGCGAAGCTGCGTCCTCCGCAAGTTCAGCTAGCATTTCTTCGTAAGATTTTTCTACCTCTTGTTGTGATTCAGCAAGTCCAAAAGTTCTTCATTCTGAACTGATCCAGTCTCTAACAATTATTGATTTTTCCAATCTCTCCCTCATAAATGCTCTATAATCTTCGAGTTGAAGTCTTGCTTGACTAAAAGCGCTCTCTGATGCCACTATTGAAGCTTGAATGGTTAAATTGTCTCGGGCCATCCTTGAAAAGGTCGTAAGGTATTTTTGTTTGTCCTTCCACCATTTTAATAAAATAAATGAGCTGTCGGGATTCACTCCCTCAAGTCCCTGTGCTAAATAAATTTCAAGCTCATTTAGTTGTGAACAATCACTAGTGGGACAACCTTGAGAACCTCTAAACTCGGTCCAAGCAGTAAGTGCTCTTACTCCTACAATTCTTTTAGATGATTGAGAGCTAGAAGAAGAATTTGGAACATTTGGTCTAGCATTATCTAGTGCAATTTGATAAGCACTATAAATAGTTTGAGCATTTATTTTCATTGAGGCCTTTGCATCCGAAAGTACAGACAGCTCCTTATCTTCAAGTGTTAAACCATTATAAGTAGATGTATATCAATATTGAGGACCTCCTAATTTTATAGTAGGATTTGACAAGGTCGCAACACCATAAATAGGGGGAATAGGGAAAAAAATATTTTAAAATTTCTTTCTCATAGAATCAATAGCTTCTTCATAAATTTCTCCATCCTCTAAAAATAAGCAAATAAATTTGCAAGTTCTGCAAGATAAACTAAACAGTTTGAAATAGTAGGATAATATTGTCGAGAAAATTTATTTGTAGTAACATGAAATCTTTCTAAAAAATCTACAAGCATTTTAACATTAGCCTAATACGCATTTGTAAGGTGCTCATCATCATCACTTACATGAGCATTAAACGTTGAGTTTATGGGGTTTCTATATTCATTTGCAACAACTAAACTTTCATACATGTAATTCCATCTAGTTGGACAAGGTTTAGGAACTTTTATTTCACTTAGGCCAAATTCATCATATTAACCTTTTAACCTTTTCAATTTAAACATTTAATATTCTCACACCATCACCCAAATTAAATGGTAAATAAGACATATACATCTAACATGAAAACGTAATGTAGGATTTAGTGTAGTGGTAAACAAGGCTATAACATTAGTGTTACTAGTATAGTTATCCACTGCAATTGATATTATTGTATAAATAATGTAAAAATATATCTACAAATATCCATAATCATGCTAGAAATAAACTGCCTTGTTTTACGTGAATTAATTACAATATAAGCAATAATGCATTTTTGCATTATCCAGTCCTCATCAATTCAATGACTTGTAACAGTAAGATAATCACAGTAATTACCACTTCTACTAATATCAGTAGTAATAGCAACACGATAATTAATATGAGTAAATCAATAGCGCAAATATTATTCATATTCATGTTTATATTTATAAGTATCATTCTTTGCCATTGTGTGAGGCCATCCTTTATAAGTAGGATTAAACGTTCTTCTAATATAATGCACAAAGTGAGGGTTAGAAGGAAAACTATAGAGTAAGCACATAACAGTAATCATTTTTTCTAATTCTTCCCTATCTTTTCTTGGGTCATAATAAAAAATACCACCGGTAACAGTGTTAATTCCCGGTTAAAATGGATTTGACCCGATACTTGCGTCAGGCTGACTAGGTAGACTTGTCCACCAGCCACAACTTTCATTTGATTATATTTAACTTTATCTTGAGAGTATATCATTATGTGTCTCCTCAAACTCCCCCCCCCCTCCGGTCACAAGTTTTACACTTAACTTTATTTTTTTCTCTTATTTGAATAAAAAATAGCCAAACAAGAGATGTTTCGTCCCGTTTGAATGTTGCCTATAAAAAGTAGGGGTAGTAACAAAGGGGTCAACTGAGGAATCATTTGGATTAGTTGGGTTAACTTCAACAACATGACTAGTGGGTGTATCATCATCCGGTTGCGTTTCATCTAAATCTATTTCCTGCTCATCTTCTTTATCAATAGTTGGATTATCATAAAAATAATTCATAAATTCATGATCTAAGTGTTCACCGTGTCCAACATTATGCACATATTGACTCTTAGTAAAATAATAAATATTATCACTATCAAGAATAGGTGCAGGTGGAGGGTGGGTATGGGGTTTGGATAGGGAAGCCCGTGGGAATTAGGATGAATAGACTGGCCACTAGATCCACCACTCTTGGATTTTCCTTATTTTAACTAAACATTATTTAAGGAATACACCATCTTAATTATAATTATACAAAGTGAATAAAACAAAAAAAAACTATGATATTAAAACTAAAGGGTTGGATTGAATTTACCGAATTGACGAACAACTTGTATAAGATTAATTATCGTTGAAGACTTCAATTCGCCAACTTCATAATTTTTCACATAAGTTGCAACAATAAATTAACAAATTTTAGAAGAAAATATGTCACGACCCCAACCCTGATCGTGATGGCGCCCAATACATTGCTAGGCAAGCTCCCCCAATTATCAATCACAACCCCTCTCTTATATAGTTTATTACCAATTAACAGAGTTTAAGTACCAATTTAACATAAATAAAATCTGAAACAGTAGATAAAATGTGCGGAAAAAATAATAACATCACTACATAGGCCATCGATCTGGTGTCACAAGTCAAGAGCCTCTAATACAGGTTTGAATATCCTAATACATAGATAGTACAGGAATGCGGAAAAAAATAAAGGATAGAAGGACAAACCGAACCTGCAGACGCCATGCAGCTACCTCGACAAATCCGGTAAATGCTGATCAACGAGAAAAAACTCTCACTCAGCCTCTAGAACACCTGAATCTGCACGCAAGGTGCAGGGAGTAATATGAGTACTCTGACCCAGAGAGTAATAAGCATAAATAATGACTGAGAATAAGAAATCACGGAAAAACACATAATAAGCTATGATGCGGCAAATAAAACAAGTAAAACGAAAGCATTAAACCAATGAAAAGCGAAATATGATCATTCTACAACATGTAGAATTATTACTGTCATAATAAGTTAAGTGACAGGAAGTTAAAGAAAATCAACACATATAACATAACATATAGTTCCCGCTATGGCGTGCAGCCCGTTCCGTATATTGCTGCGGCGTGCAGCCTGATCCATATATCATCGACGACGCTCACTAGGGTGTGCAGACTCTAGGAGGGGACCCATAATGCCCAAGCGCAGTATCAAGCCATCTCATGGCGTCAAATCTAGTCCATAGGCCTCATGTCAGTATCAGTATAACACTGTTGGGGCGCGCAGCCCGATCCCATAGTATCCTCACATCTGGCCCTCAGTCATACTCAGTCCACAAATCACATAAGCCCCTCAGGTACTAGTAAAACAGTAACTCTCAGCCCAAAACATCATATAATATATCATTTTAGTTTGAAATTGAGTAAAAATGGCTGAGTTGTAAAACAGTGGGAAAACAGTACGAGTGAGTTCAAGTAGTAAATAAAAATAGTGAGGAAATAGTGATAAATATCCATGGAGGGTTCAACAAGTTGGCACAAAGACCAAATATGACAACCAATCCAAGTCATGTTGATAACAATTAAGTGACAGTCAAATATGCGGTAAAATCATCAATCGGTACGGACCAAGTTGAAATCCCTAATAATAAACAATCCCACACTCATCCTCAAGAGCGTATCTAACCTCTAAAATGTGCAAATCTGGAGTTTCAAACCCTCAGGACATCATTTACATTTATTACTCACCTCGAACCAGCTAAAGCTCTAGCTCGCTAGGCCTTTGTCTCTGAAATCGGCCTCCTCGCGCGTCGAATCTGTCCAAAACCAAAACGAATACGTCACAATATGCTAAGGAATAAAATCCAAGAAAAAATAATCGAAAAATATCAAAAATCCCGAATTTAGCAAAAACCCGAGCCCCGGGCCTACTTCCCGAAACTCAAAAATTTTCACATCAACGGGTTCCTTATCACTCCATGAGTTTATGCATATAAAGAACGCCAAAATCGGAGTCCAAATAACCCCTCAAATCCCAAATTAAATCTCAAAATCTAAAGCCCTAGTTCTTCCATTTTAGCTAAATTTCCATGAGTTTCTAGGATAATTTCACAATATAATCAAGATTTTGGTTCATTAAACTTACCTCCAATCAATCCTCCTTTAACCCCTCTTATATTTCTCCCAAAGAGCTCTCAAAATATCCAACAATGGTAGAAAAATGGCTAAGACTCGCAGATGAAATATTTAAAAACCTTCTGCTCAGCTTTCTAACTTCCTTCTATGCGATCGTGGCCCAAGGCTCGCGATCGTGAAGAGAAATTTTCCAAGACCTCTAATATGTGCTATGCAAACGCGACTGAAGACCCACGAACGTGATGCTCTATTCCTCAAACCAATGCGAATGCGGCCCCACTGATGCGATTGCAAAGAACAACATTACTGGACCCCTAAATCCTTATACGCAAACATGTACATCCCCCTGCGAACGCGATGCACCAGCTTCTAGACTTATGCGAACGCGAACCCTTCCTCGCAATTGCGAAGGGCACTAATTTTATCACCTCGAAATCCTTCTATGTGATCGTGGCTCAACTCACACGATCGCAGAGACAAATTTTGTATGCAAGTACTGCTGAAATTTTCTGCAATTCCTTAAGTCTCAAAACCTCCCGCTAGCCATCCGAAATCACACCGAGGCCCCTAGGACCTCAACCAAAAGCACCAAAACATCCTAAAATATCATTCAAACATGTTTGAATCATCAAGACACCTCAAACAACACCAAAACAATCAATTCACATCGAATTCAAGCCTAAGTTTTCCAAAAACTTCCGAAACTCGATTTTGATCAAAACCCAAACCAAATCACCCCCGAATGACCTGAAATTTTGCACACATATCCTAAATCTCATAATGAAGCTATAGAAACTCTCATAATTCCAATTCAACCAGTGGATCAAAATCCCACCTATCAATCGGAAATCGCCAAAATACTAACTTCGCCAATTCAAGCCTAATGCTACACTGGACCTCCAAAATCACTTCCTATCACACTCCTAAGTCAAAAATCTCCTCCCAAAGCTAACCAAACCATTAGAATTCAATCCAAGCCTCTAACTCATAAGTCAACATCCGGTTGACTTTTCCAACTTAAACCTTCTTAAAAGAGACTAAGTGTCTCATTGCTTACCAAATTCACTCCGAACTCAAACCAATCAACTCGAACATATAAAAATACGGATAACGAAGCATAAAGAAGTAGAAATAGGAGAAACAGAACGATAACTCATGAGACGACTGGCCGAGTTGTCACATCCTCCCCAACTTAAATAAACGTTCGTCCTCGAACGAGTCAAGAAAATATGTGAAGACTCAAAAGTGGTGAAGATATCTACTCTGCATCTCCCTCTCGGTCTCGCATGTCTCCTCCTCTATAAGACGATCTCTCCACTACATTTTCACTGAAGCTACATCCTTTAACCTCAACTTCCAAACCTGATGCTCCAAAATGGTTGTTGGCACTACATCATAAGTTAAATCACCCTCCAAATGAACCGTACTGAAATCCATAACATGGGATGGGTCTCTCTCACACCTCCTTTTTTACACGGCTACCGCAAAGGATAAACGTATAAGGGAGTTTATCCAATTAAAGTGACATTATTCGAAATGAGATTATTTACTTATTTAGAGTCTTCACTTCGGATAGGCTTGGCTTTCGTTGTCTTAAGTCACCAGCTTATTTGGAATACCAAATCGAGGAAATTTTTTCGACTGCCCAATTAGAGTCTGCGAACCAGAAATTCTTGAGTAAGGAATTCTGCTGACCCGAGGAAAGGTGTTAGGCACCCTCGGACCCGTGGTTCTAGCACGGCCGCTTAAGCTATTGTAGATGGCTAAAGATCTGATTTTTATACATGTACTATAGTACAATTTTAAAATTATTAACCGCTTCATGTTATTTTTAGGAATATTTACAACGTCATTAAAACACGCCTCGAGCCACATCACATAAATGCACCTGGGTTCTCGACGCATTTTAACATCATTGAGACTTGGATTTGGGTCACATAAATGTGCACCCGAGATTAGGAAGATATTGTATTAATAAATTCGTAACTACGCGTTTAGAAATTCGTGGAAGGTCAGAAAATTTCCTAAGCAACACTTCCAATTTTTCTATATACTTTATTTAGTTAGGGAGCCTTGTGTAGTGTTTGATTAAGTTAGCATGGATCACTTTATTTTATGAAGGCAATCCTAAAGCATACTAAGTTTTCTTTTATGCTAGTATCTAAAAATATCCTAATAATTTTATACATAAGTAATACATTTAGAGGAATTCAGTACTTGCATTTCCAGCCTAATTGGTGGTTGATTATGCACATTGCGCTTCATTGTTATAGCAAGCCCAAGGAATATGTATTATTTATGCCACAACTGACAGCCAATGGGCCTTTCATTTGGGCCCAGAAACGTTGGACTAATGAGTCCATTGTAGGAAAATAACAGCAGCCCTTATTTCGATTATACCACAGTCGTTAAAACTATACAAAAGATCATTCTGAAGTATACTGAAGATATTTATTAAGGAAGATACCGAGAATGATTTCACATTAATAAGTTGTAAATCGGATTTCAACCCTAATATTAAAAGGAAAAATTTGAAGTAGTCATCATTCAGAGTATATGCATATTCAGTTTTCGAATCTCTACTATAACTTAGATTACAAACACCAAGAAAATTTTGGACCAAACTATTTTTAAATCTACTGGAACTTATATAAATTAAAGGCATAGTCCTGATACACTCCATAATTAGTACACGTTCAAGTTCATTACAACACCAGAAATACTACTGAAAAGTAAATAACAGTCATAATATGGAATTGAAACAAAAGTATTATTGTCTTCATTATCAGCCACAATCTCGAATATACATAGCTATTATTTCTCAGCTTTTGAGTGAAGATGGGTACCTAGAATTTCATAAAAAATGGAACCTAGGAGTAAGGTTAAGAGAATAGCAAGCAAAAATAGCAGCCACACAACCAGTAAAAACCCAGGAACTCAGGAAATTTGAGAGGCAAGTAGCGACAATATATCTCTAAAACAACCCAAGACTTGTATGGATTGTTGAGGAAAATTCACTTAGAAGAAACAACTTGAAGATAATTTTCTGAATAGTGTATGAAGGTCTAAGGTGTATTCTATTCTAACTTTCTAGAGCCTCAAGAAAAATCCCTAATCCTTTTTAAAAATCGTCTCGAAAATCATCCAAAAAGCCGTTGAAATGATCAGATTGTTCACTTTTATAATTGAAGCCTTAGGGCAACATCAATTTCTTTGTTTTCCTTTTAGTCCCTTATCTAATTATCAGTATTGCCTAAATAGCCCTTAGTTTTCTGACTTATGCCTCAAGTGTGAGGCAGAAATTATATTTAGACCCCTCACTAGAATGTTCTAGGAGTTTGTTACCAGATTCCCTATATTCAAATGCCCTTAGTACCTCTGTCCATTTTCCTAATTACTAACCTAAGGTTTTTTAACCTTGGTCCTCATCTATTTGCTCAAATTTGACCCTAGTTAGCTATTTCAACTCATACAATAAGATTATCAACTAGGATCAAATTCAGAAAAGGTAACTGCCAATTTAATTGCAAACTTAGGCAAAACATACGTCTAGGGGTTGGGATTTAAATAATGCAACCTTCATACTCAGGCAAACTACAAAGCTTCAGGACACTAATCAAATATGACTAATCCTAAGCTCAGTGCAATAGTCCACACAATGTCGACAAGAATAGGCTACGACTTCAAATGTTAAGCAGACCATTTATGATAAGTTATCCAGACTTAAACACAGATAAGCTAGGAGGCAAATATTCAGGACATTTCAAAGATGAACAGATGAAACAATGAAAATAAGGAAAATCAAACAGAAAAAAAACAGGGCAAGTATATGACTCTAAATGACAATACCTAACCAGGATTTTCACACAAAAATAGAAATAAAAATAGAGAAGATTAAAACAAAGGAGGACAAGAAAAAATGTATAACAACTATTGTAAAATCAGAAATGTAAAGAAAAGAAGGATGAACATGTAATTTTGGATGGAAACCACTATTTATGGTACCTCATAGATGACAAGATGAACTAATAAACTTGAACATGCAACAATAAAAGGAAAGGGGGGCAAGGATGAACACATAATTACTCAGAACAAATAAAAATCAAAGCAAAAACAAATAGAAGAGAAAACATGCGAGATTATAGCAATAAATAAATAAAGCAAAAGGAACTTAACAAGTATAAATAAAGAAAAGTCAGGACAAGTATGTGACTCTAACTGTGGACAACTACTCAGAGTTTTCGAAGATGAACAAATAGCTATATAAAAAAAATGGAAGTAAAAGGAATCCAGGATGAACACATAGTAATTATTCAGAATCACAAATGCAACAAATTAAAACTCAGGAACATGTGCCTCTAGATGGAAATGACTATCCAGCATGTTTTGAAGATGAAGAGATAGAGACCGAGTAACAATCAACAAGCAAGAGAAGGCATATAACTTAAAAAATGAATAGTCGAACTCAAGCAAATGAAAAATCAAATAAAATCAACTAGATTTGCAAAGCACACACAAAGAATCAAGCACACAGAAACTTAGCTTTTAGCGTTGCAACACTAAATATAGGGTTTTCCAAATCTTCGGATTTTTTATCTCTTATGAGGTCCTTTTGACATTTCAAGGTCTTTGCCTCTCATAATGGAGAGGGAAAAAAGGGTTTCAGAGGGTCAACTGGTTCTGAGACCTAGTGGTTTTTTGAAGATTGGATTTTCAGTCACGCTCAGTGGTGTTTGAGGGTCACCTGGGACCAATTTGACGGGGTTCTGGTGAGTTTTAGGGTTTGAATTTCGATTTGAAATTCGAGCAGGTCTGTTAGGATTCAAAGGGTATGGTTTAGATGGTTGGAAAGAGAGAGGGGAGGTGGTTCAGGGGTGTTATTTTGGATTGGTTTAGGGTTGGTTCACCGAAGACGGTGGTTTCGGCGAACCTTCTGTCAAATATTCAAGGCGTTGGGTGATTGCTTGAAGGAAACTAACAACGGAAAGGGAATGAGGGGGTCGAGGTGGTCCGGTGGTGTAAATCTAAGGCTGTTTGGTGACCGTCCGCCGCCGTGAGGCGATTTCCGGCAGAGGCGTTAGGGTGGTTGATGGGTGGTAGACGGTGGTCTTAGGGCGGTGACGAGGTGGTGATACACTGGAGTTACATGTGTTAGAAATAACGCTCTACGCTAGAGGGGGGGTGAATAGCGTATTAATAAAATTTGGCGTTTTCTTGCGGAATTTAAACTTTGCAGGAAATAAACAAATACAGTAAAAAATAAATTACACCACGATATATACTGGTTGGCCACACTTTGTGGTTAGTCCAGTCCCCGAGAGACTCTCTCGAGATTTCCACTAACAACCTTGTCAAGCTTAAGGTGCCCAACAAACCTTTACACTTGAGACTTGAATCACACAAATCTCAAACACTTGCTCGGAGGTTCCTCACCTCAAAGACTTCAACTTGCTCGGAGGTTCCTCACCTCAAAGACTTCAACTTGCTCGGAGGTTCCTCACCTCAAAGACTTCAACTTGTTAAGCTTCCGGGTGCCTAACGAACCTTTACAACTTGAGAACTTGATACAACACAAGCCTCAAACAACCCGCTTAAGGAAACCTATCCCTAAGACTTTCCAAGAAGAATTACAACAATCCCTCTTGCTACAAGAGTTTACAAGAACACTTTCTTACTCAATTAAACTATAACTCTCTAGATAGAGTGGATTATGAGTACAAATGATATAGCTCAAGAACACAACAACTTAATCAATATTTAGCTCTTCAAAATAATATGTAAAATATGAAATTTGAATCACAAGAATGTAATGTATGCTTTTTAATTTTTCTGCAGTGTTGTTGTGTGTAAAAGTGATTTTCAGAGAGTGTTTTATAGAGAGAATGGAGCAATAGACCGTTGCTTTTAGTTCCAGAAAACGCTCCTGAAAATCTGCCTGACAATCGATTGTCGATACTACACAATCGATTGTTGGAGCAAAATTTCAACAGACAAATTCCTTAAAATCCGTTTAAAAAGATTTCTGTTGAATTTTTAAGAAAGACAATCGATTGTTAACATTTGACAATCGATTGTTGTTCAAATATTCAAAATATTTCTGGCAACTTTTTGACTAAAAGATTGTGTAATGATTACACCATAAATGTCGAAATAAAGCCGTTAAGAAAAATCTTTTGGAAATTCCAGCATGCACAATCGATTGTTAAATAGTGACAATCGATTGTTGCTTCAAAAATGATTTCAGACGAACTCTCTGTCTCAAGACAAGTTTTTTGAGACTAAGTATAAAACTTGACAATCGATTGTTCAACAGTGACAATCGATTGTTGTTTCGAAAATGATTTCAAACAAACTCTCTGTCTCAAGGCAACATTTTTGAGACTAAGTATAAACTTTGACAATCGATTGTTGGTCATAGACAATCGATTGTTAAACCCAATTTTCACAAGACGAGTTTAAAAATCATTTTGATAAATATGCAACTTATTTCTTTAAAAACTTATGATGCATGATTTTATGAAAATCATTTTAGGTGAGAGCCAATACTAGAAATAAGTCGTTGAGTCAAGATTACAAATTAAGACCTACTCAACAGTTGATTGCATCTTCTATTCTTGAACGCGTACTATCCATCTTGTACTTGGTCTGTTATTGTTCCATCACCGATGCTTGTCTCAATGTTTGGCATTTATCAAAACCTACATGAATCAACACACGTTAGTTCGAGAACGTGTTTCTTACAATTTTCCCCTTTTTGATAATGGCAAACATGTTATATGCATAATAATAACAGTTCAAGATAATTCAATATGCATCATAGACATGTTCATGTTTCATAAGATATTTCCCCTCAAATGATGATTCCCCCTAAATGTGTGCAGTTATATCAAAGTGCATGGGAAAATATTATGCATGCAAATATATTATGCATGCATAGCCCGTTTATTTTCCCCCTTTTGACATTAACAAAAAGTGGCTAGATAACAAGTCTAATAATAGCATGCTAGTTCAACAAACGTCAACATAATCGATTATTATACGAGATAATCGAATAGTTTGCACTGGAAAGAAAAAAATTCCCCCTAAATATAAGATTCCCCATGAATTTATGCAACACATTCAAAGAAAGCATGTAAGTATGCATAAACTCTAGTCTTGCATATAGCCTTTCTTTTCTTCCTTATAAAAAAAAAAGTATGTACTTCCCCCTTTTGAAAATATCAAATAATTCATATAATGGAGATAGGAGAGATATTTCAAATGAAAATCAACTTTCATTAAATAGATAAAATATTACATAGGCCACTAAATAAATAAAAATACAAGAAAATATTTAATCCTCGTTATCATCATCTTCGTCCATGTTTTGCGGCGGTGCCTCAAATGGGACAACAGCACCATATTGATAGTTGACATGGTCAAAGTATCCTTGGACATAGCGGGTTAAGTTATCAACTTTTGTCTCAATGCGGGTAAGATGATTTAAAATATCCGAATTTGGATCTTGATTTGGAGGAGGATTTTGAGGAGGATGTGGAGGAGGGTGATTGTCATGATCGCCACCACTGTGAAATGAAGATTCAGAAATTTCCCAGTGTTTGGTCCGATTTTTAAGTGGACCATTTGCCGTGATAATGCCGGGGGATTCAAGAAAATGCATGACAAGAAGTGCATAAGGAAGATGTTTGTCTTCGGCGAGAGCATCACGCATGTGAAGCTTGATTAATTTACAATAATTTAATCGAGCTCCGGAAGAAATGGCATGCATGAGTTTACAATCTTCTTGGGAGATAGTGGTGTGACTGCTTTTTCGGGGCTTGAGAACTCGGGTGATGAAATAGAATATCAACCGATAGTTCGGATCCATTCCCGTGATCGTAGGACGACGAGAAGTGAGACGTGGATCATAGTGAGTGAGTCCAATTTGACGAAGAAAAGAGGTTTCATCAAATAAGGCTCCCTCTTGTCCAACATATTGGTGAATGTCTTCACCATCATTTGGAAGTTTGATAATGGCGTTAAGATATTCGTCGGAGACAACTATTTTGACACCATTTACAAAAGTGAGAAGATCGCCATCGTCAGTTGGACGGAGGTTTGAATAAAAGGCCCGAATGAGTGTAGTATTGATGAAATCATATGAAAGGAGAAGGAAGTCAAGAAGTTGACTTTCTCGGAGTAAGTTTACAGCAAGACCATAGTTTTGGAGATATCGCATAGTAGAAAAACGAGGAGGATGAATATCACGTTTTTCAAATTTAGTAAGAAAGCGATTTAATTTATTTTCGCTTTTGAAGACCAAAACATCACCATCTTGATATGGATGATATCAGGAGGGAGGAAGAGCAGAGGTGGAAGCACCTTCCCTATTTGAACGGGTTCTTCTCGACATATTGATAGAAGAAAGAAAGCTTGAATTTTGCAAAAAGAGCTTTTTAGAGAGGATTTGAGGCTTTGAGCTTGAATATTTGGTGATGAGAATGAAGACACCATCTCCTATTTATAGAGGGGAGAATAGGAAAAAAAAATATGCCTGAAGTTAACTCAAAAACGGTCGAGTTTTGGAATTGACCGTTGAGACAATCGATTGTGTAATTGAGACAATCGATTGTTGAACAGTGTTATGCCAGTTGGATTGACTGATAAAAGCTGATAATCGATTAAAGGAGGCTGCAGGACGGAACGGTAAGAATTTTTGAATTAATACCGTCTGACAATCGATTTGTTTATACATGACAATCGATTGTTGAGTGTTTGACAGTTTCTGAACAGCTGGCAATCGATTAAAGAGAGCTGCAGGACTCAGAACGGTAAGAATTTTTGAATTAATACCATTGGACAATCGATTGTGTGATAGAGACAATCGATTGTGTCAAGTTTGACACTGATTCTGAGAATTTGGCTTGAAACAGAATGTTTTTGAAATTTCAGAAAATCACTGACAATCGATTGTGTAATTTGACAATCGATTGTGTACTGGGCAAAAATGGTCTAAGTCCTGAAAATTGATTTTGGAAGTATGGTAATCAATTTTGAATATGTTATAATCAATTTTAGAATTATGACAATTGATTATGAATGGAACAACGTCATCAACACATGGTGGAAGATAATGATTCTTCGGATGAAAACGTCTTTATGAAAATAGATTTTCCATCATGAATACATATAATCAACACCAATTGTTATAAATACCAATTTAGAAAATCAAAACTCAATACAATTTATGCACTTAATCAATTATGCAATTTATCAAAATAACGTTCATATCAATACTTGTGACATATAATACCAATTTAACTAGCTAAAGGGTAGAGTAAGGAACGATCATACCCGGTTTGTCTTGATGTCATCCTCCATCGTTGACATCTCACTTTGCTAGAAATTGAATTGAATGCTTCATGCGAGCACATTTGCATTTCCAACATTTAATCAAGTGAAGCCATTTCCGATATATATATATATATACAAGCAATTTATCACCATAATAACAATTCAAAAACCAAATAGATATTTGTTAAGAAAATATCATCAATAAAATTTATGCAATCAATTCTTTCAAAGCACAAGTTCCCTCTTAAGTAAGACAAAATGGAATGTAATGACATTCCTCTTACTTGTAACAAATTGCCTAAGACATTTCTTCTTTTGATAAGAAGATTGTATTAAGGCTAATTCCTTTTACCATATTTACAAAAGAATAGGAAGGATATTGAGGAATATACAATATGACGATTTTTATAAATTTATCAATTATATCAACCAAACAACAAAAAAAAAACCAATTGTTATTTTGGAAGGCATTTGTCAAAACATATATTGCATGCTGTTTCAAATAGCTAGTCAAATCATGAATCAACCATCTTATCACCTGTTTAAGCAAAACACATCAATTTGACATTTTACAGGAAATACCGATTGTTACAGAAGCAAAAAAAAAAAAATCCATTTGACGGAGAGCATAACAAATGCATCAAATGTTGTTTTATTAACAGTGATACACAAGGTTATTTTCAGCAATCCATATTACAACAAATGTCACATATTTAAGCGCATTTGCAATAATGAGAACCAAAACAAAGCATGATTCAAGGAGAATTGATACGGATGGTTAACAAAGACATATCAACACATACAATTGGGCATGATAAAAATGAAAGCCTAGCTTTTAAAAAAAAGAGTTCAAGAACGTTTATGCCTATTTTGAACTGACACGATGATAAATCATAGCTGTCGAGTTCAGAATTCAGAATGGTAACAAATCTTGAGATTTTTACCGATTGACAATCGATTGTTGAAAAGGGACAATCGATTTTTGAACTATTTGATACTTAGTTCCTGAAAAATCTGCAAGAAACAGTTTTTGAAAACTCAGAAAAAACACGGACAATCGATTGTGCCTGTGAACAATCGATTGTGGACTAGACCAAAAAGGTTTTAAGTCCTGAAAATCGATTATGAGAGTATGCTAATATAAAAAGCATTTATCAAAACATATATTAAAACATGATTTAAAACACTTTGCTGATTGAGAAGATTGTCAAGACATAATTCAACTAAACATGATTCTAGTAGGTACTCATTCAATGCACGAATCAACATTTGTCAAAGCATGGATCAAGCATTTAATAGTTGATACTAGTAATAAAAAATGAATTTTCAGCATGTCAATCAACAAGTATAGTCAACAAGAAATTTCACAAATTGATTCTTACAATTAACGCATGTCAACGTTTTTCAGGGTGAGAATCAAGTTGACAACTTATATGTTAATAACACCAGCTGCCATATATCAACAAATCTGTCAACATTAATAACTTTCACATATTCGGTTTTATCAAAAAGAATAGCTAACTGAAATTCCTCTCGATGCCTTTGGGTGTCGTGCTTGGCGCATCTACTACAATTTTGTAGTCTTCAAGCACACCTGCAAAAATACCTACGGAGAGGTTTTTGGTACCCATATCTTTTTGGGTCCTTTGGGGTTAGGCAAATAATAATTATAACCAAAAGATAAATCCCTATGTTTAGCAAAACACACGGGTGCAATGTGACCTATCCGATTGCAATAATGGCATACTACGTTCGGATTGTGCCAATGCCTAGGTTGCGCCAAATACATTCTAGGTGATCTAGAGTCATTCCTAGAAGCGTTGAAAATTCTAGTGTCATTTCTAGGTTGTCTAACGTAGTTCGTTCTAGGCTTATCAGCAATGGTCCTAGTATTGTTTCTAGGCGATGTAAAGTGATTAACTCTAGGTTCATTATTCCAATTTCTAGAGTTGTATCTAGGTGATCTAAAGGCGTTAGTTCTAGCCTTATTTTCGTACATCCTAGCGTAATGTCTAGGTGGTCTAAAGGAATTTGTCCTAGACTCATTTACACCCCTAGAATTATTTCTAGGTGGAGCAGTAAAGTTTCTAATGTGATTTTTGCTTTTATGCCGTTGATTATTCTTAGACGTTTCCTTTCTTCAACAGTCTTAGGAACGTTTACACTAAGTGATTCTAAAGTTTTCCTAAGTTCTGCGTTTTCTAACTTCAAAGAGTCGCAGGAAGCACAAGTAGAGCATTTATCAATGTAAGAAGCTTCATGCATAGTCTTAATGACTTGTCTAAGTTCTACACTATCATTTTGCAAAAACTGATTTTCTTTTACAAGATTCTCGTTATCACGAGTCAATTTTTCAAAATCTTTTTGTTTCAAAGAAAGTTGATTTTTGAAATCTTTTTCTTTCAATAAGAGACGTTCTTCAAAATCCTTTTCTTTTAAAGAGAGATTTTTCTGAAAATCTAATTCTTGCTGGGAAAGTGATTTCTTCAAATCTCTAATCATTTTGACAGCATTACCATATTCACCATACAAATCTTCATATGCATTTTGTAATTCTTTGAACGAGTGAGAATTAGAGATACTTACCTCTTCTTCGTCGTCTCCTTTGTCGGCCATTAGACATCGGGTAGTTGGTTTCTCATTTGAGCAGTCTCCTTCTGTTTGAGGCGTGCTTTCATATATTTCCTCAAGTTTATCCCATACTTCTTTTGCAGTTTTGCAGTGGGAGACTTTTTGATGATTTTCCTGATTCAAGGCACTATACAACATATTTATAGCATTAGTATTATATTCCTTTACCTTGGCTTTCCTGACTTGTGTTGTCATTTGACCGCCAAGTTTGATGATTTGCCACAGATAAAAGTCGTTGGCGATGACAAAGATTTTCATCCGATCTTTCCAACATAAGTAGTTGTTTCCATCAAATATTGGAGGCACTGTGTAGCAATTGCCTTCACCGATTCCTGCAAAAGAATCATGAGTAGAAGCCATGGATGGTTCTCTCAAACTGTTAAGTTTTTCAGAGAGTATGGCTCTGATACCAATTGTTAGAAATAACGCTCTACGCTAGAGGGGGGGTGAATAGCGTATTAATAAAATTTGGCGTTTTCTTGCGGAATTTAAACTTTGCAGGAAATAAACAAATACAGTAAAAAATAAATTACACCACGATATATACTGGTTGGCCACACTTTGTGGTTAGTCCAGTCCCCGAGAGACTCTCTCGAGATTTCCACTAACAACCTTGTCAAGCTTAAGGTGCCCAACAAACCATTACACTTGAGACTTGAATCACACAAATCTCAAACACTTGCTCGGAGGTTCCTCACCTCAAAGACTTCAACTTGCTCGGAGGTTCCTCACCTCAAAGACTTCAACTTGCTCGGAGGTTCCTCACCTCAAAGACTTCAACTTGCTCGGAGGTTCCTCACCTCAAAGACTTCAACTTGTTAAGCTTCCGGGTGCCTAACGAACCTTTACAACTTGAGAACTTGATACAACACAAGCCTCAAACAACCCGCTTAAGGAAACCTATCCCTAAGACTTTCCAAGAAGAATTACAACAATCCCTCTTGCTACAAGAGTTTACAAGAACACTTTCTTACTCAATTAAACTATAACTCTCTAGATAGAGTGGATTATGAGTACAAATGATATAGCTCAAGAACACAACTTAATCAATATTTAGCTCTTCAAAATAATATGTAAAATATGAAATTTGAATCACAAGAATGTAATGTATGCTTTTTAATTTTTCTGCAGTGTTGTTGTGTGTAAAAGTGATTTTCAGAGAGTGTTTTATAGAGAGAATGGAGCAATAGACCGTTGCTTTTAGTTCCAGAAAACGCTCCTGAAAATCTGCCTGACAATCGATTGTCGATACTACACAATCGATTGTTGGAGCAAAATTTCAACAGACAAATTCCTTAAAATCCGTTTAAAAAGATTTCTGTTGAATTTTTAAGAAAGACAATCGATTGTTAACATTTGACAATCGATTGTTGTTCAAATATTCAAAATATTTCTGGCAACTTTTTGACTAAAAGATTGTGTAATGATTACACCATAAATGTCGAAATAAAGCCGTTAAGAAAAATCTTTTGGAAATTCCAGCATGCACAATCGATTGTTAAATAGTGACAATCGATTGTTGCTTCAAAAATGATTTCAGACGAACTCTCTGTCTCAAGACAAGTTTTTTGAGACTAAGTATAAAACTTGACAATCGATTGTTCAACAGTGACAATCGATTGTTGTTTCGAAAATGATTTCAAACAAACTCTCTGTCTCAAGGCAACATTTTTGAGACTAAGTATAAACTTTGACAATCGATTGTTGGTCATAGACAATCGATTGTTAAACCCAATTTTCACAAGACGAGTTTAAAAATCATTTTGACAAATATGCAACTTATTTCTTTAAAAACTTATGATGCATGATTTTATGAAAATCATTTTAGGTGAGAGCCAATACTAGAAATAAGTCGTTGAGTCAAGATTACAAATTAAGACCTACTCAACAGTTGATTGCATCTTCTATTCTTGAACGCGTACTATCCATCTTGTACTTGGTCTGTTATTGTTCCATCACCGATGCTTGTCTCAATGTTTGGCATTTATCAAAACCTACATGAATCAACACACATTAGTTCGAGAACGTGTTTCTTACAACATGTACGAGGAAGAAGGTGTGTTTCTGAGTATACAGAGACGTTTGGACATATATATCTGATTTTTGGAATGGCTTCAGGGCCGTTGGATGGCCTGTGATCAACGACTATGGTGAATTTACCCAAAACGGTGTCGTTTTTTGGAGTCTCTTGTGGACTGGGTCAGAGACACCGGTTGGGCTGGGTCTTGGGAGTTTTTTACAAGATTTAAATGACTTAGGCCACCCAGGTCTGGCCCAATTGTGGCCAGCCTGGGTGATTTATTAGAGAATCCCTTTTTTGTTTTATTTTTCTTATTTATTTTCTAATTCCTAATTGTATTTTAAAAATTCTAATTGAGCTAAATCAACCTAATAACTACCCATTGTGAAAAAATAAATAAAAATGCAACAAATGAAAATAAACCACAAAAATGCAAAACAATTAAAATGCTGGAAATACTACTTGATTTATTTTGCAAAAATATCCTTAATTACCAATTAATTTAACAAAACCATAAAATTAAATCCTAAATGCTTGTGCAATTCTGTATATTTTATTTTTATGATTTTATGCATGCATTAATGAAAATAAACTAACACGCGCAATTAAATCCTATTATTAAATTCTAAGAATAAATTTTTAAGAGAAAATATCCTGATCTTGAGAAACCTGTAGAAGTCGTCTCAACAGGGTAAAAACCACATGCTCACAGCTGCCCCTCTTTGCTCGAAAACACGAAGAGTTTTCGTGCAAAGACAAGTAAGCAAATATGAGCGATTTTCATCCGACTGGATACTCCATGTGAAGCGTTTTTGAAAATATCTTACCGAAACTTGCTTCGAAGATTGCCTACATACTCGGCGATAGAATTAGGTCAGTGTAGTTCTGGAAGTTTTGGTAGCTAGGACTACCAAAGCTGTGATTTCACTGTTGTTGTTGCTGCTACCACTTACCGACTCTTTATTACACAAAAGAAAAAACAATAGCTAAGCAAGCTAAGTCTATCAACTACGAGTTACAAAATTCTTATCTATGAGTCTCTTGAAACTTGATCTCGAGTCTTGACCGGCTCTTGTAGCAGACTTCGATCTGAATCCTAAAGCTCGTTAGCTGCAGCTGCTGGCTTATCCCTAAATTTTGAAACGAAACAAGATAGGCGGGTCTTGAGATTTCAATTAAATTTGGGCAATCCGTGTCTCTGTCCGCTTCATCATTTTGAATTCATTTCTTTTTGTTCTTTTCTTTCTTTTCTTATTTTGGATTGAGACTCCCACTTCCGGTCATCTCGAATTTCGCGCCTTGGAGTACAACCTGCTCGGACACCAAAACAAACAAACGAACAAAATTTTCTACCCATGTTTCCACTAGGAAATTTCGTGAGTTATCTGCAACACAAATGTAAGCTATTTTTACTGAAAACAATAAAAGTCAGGATTGCGTACCCTTTGGACTGATTGCCAAGTTATGCTGGAAAGGAAAAAGGGTCCTTACGAGGGATAGCAGGTGGGTCCACGGGTTATGCCGGGAGAGGAAAAGTCCTTACTGGGGTAAGGAAAAGATCCGTGGGTTATGCCGAGATGGGAATGAAAGGTCCCTGCTAGGGATGGAAGGAAAGCCATGGGTTACGCAAGGATGAATGAAGAAATTCCCGGTTATGCAAGGAAAAGCTCCTAGGTTATGCTAGGGTGATCCACGAGTTATGCCGGGATGAAAAAGAAATTCCTGGGTTATGCCAGGGAGGTCCACAAGTTATGCCGGGATTGAAAAAAAAATTTCTATGTTATGCTAGGGAGATCCACGGGTTATGCCGGGATTGAAAGAAAATTTTCTAGGTTATACTAAGGAGATCCACGGGTTATGCTGGGATTGAAAGAAAATTCCTAGGTTATGCTAGGGAGATTCATGGGTTATGCCGGGATTGAGAGAAAATTCCTAGGTTATGCTAGGGAGATCCACGGGTTATGCTGGGATTGAGAGAAAATTTAATTTACGCTAGGGAGATCCACTGGTTATGCCGGGATTGAGAGAAAATTCCTAGGTTATGTTAGGGAGATCCACGGGTTATGCCGGGATTGAGAGAAAATTCCTAGGTTATGCTTGGGAGATCCACCGGTATACCGGGATTGAGAGAAAATTCCTAGGTTATGGTAGGGATATCCACTGGTTATGCCGGGATTGAGAGAAAAATTCCTAGGTTATGCTAGGGAGATCCACAGGTTATGCCTGGATTGAGAGAAAATTCCTAGGTTATGCTAGGGAGATCCACGGGTTATGCCAGGATTGAGAGAAAATTCCTAGGTTATGCTAGGGAGATCCACGAGTTATGCCGGGATTGAAAGAAAACTCCTAGGTTATGCTAGGTAGTTACAAGGAAGTGAAGGACCACAAAGATCCTTTTGACTATGCCGGGGAAAGAGAAGAGAAGGAGAAACCCTTAGGTTATGCAAAGGATAGAGGAGTGTTAACTTTTAGACTATGATGGGGAGTAAAAATGGGTCCTCAACTTATGCTGGGGATGTAAAGAGGAACTTCCCGGGTTATGCCGGGAAGCGAAGGAAGGAAATTTCTTGGTCTATGCTGGAGGGGGTGGAATGCAATCCTTGGGTTATGCCGAGGAAATCCACAAGATGTGCAAGGGGAAACTAGCGATTGGAATCCCATGCTATCATACTTATTTATGCGTTTACTTTAATTAAAAAGCAACAAATTGTTAATTTGAACAGTGATTGGGTTTGCGGACTTGTTCTGCTTGATTCCAGCCTCATTTATATTGGACGAGAAACCCTTGACTTTGATCTTTGTCTCGTAGGTTGGCTAGGGAGTCCACATTTTCGGGTTGGCTTTTGTTTTCCAAGCCTTTGGTTACGATTTTTGTCCCAATTTCCATTTTGGAACTTGCCCTGGGGATCTTTGGTGGGAACCATTATCATGCTTGGGCTTGACCCTTCCGATTTTGATTCACTTTCATGAACTTTTTAGCTTTGAATTTCTTCTCTTTCTATTTCTTGCTTTTGAAGCACCAGCCAGGATTGGCTAAGTGCGCTTGATGATGCCGGGCATTCCTTTAGTTCTTTCCAAGAAACCCGTGAGACCAGCCCTGCTACCTTTCTTAAGGAATGGTCATGACATCAAAGTTAAAGTAGAAAGGAATGAAACATGGATATTAGAGAGGTATGTTTCTTTTGGAGGGAAAAGAGAGGACTTATCTAGAAATATGAGCCGGCTTTAAATGACAACGACATGCTTCTTGGACTGAATACTCGGTCCAGATCCATTTCTGTTTATTGATTTCAACTCTTTCAAAACCAAAGAAACTTATTCAGACTTGAGCGGCAATATTTCCTCTTTTCGGCCGACGACGCCCTTTTTGGATTTTCTCCAATCGGCCTCTCTCATTTCTCTTCTCCCGTAGCCTGATAGTGCTCTTTGCAAGTTTTCACCAAACAGACTCTCTTATTTTGTTTTTCTCTGCTCGTCGTCGCCTTATGGTGCTCGGAGGTTTTCACCGATAAGACTCTCTCATTTTATCTCTCAAAAATTGAGTTGTGCCAAATCCCAACAAAGGTATTTTTCACGTCCCTGTTTTGGTCAACAGATCTGAAGGACTTGGACTAGGCTTCTTGATTAAAGGAAGTTGGACGCGAATCTACAGCTTTGGAACCATTCGGGCGGATTTGTGACCGAACCAATACATTTCTGCCCCGGTTTTGGTTTTCTTGGGTAAATGGGGTTTTTGTTTTGATATGACTAAACCTCAGGGAGAGGCTGCCTACATATCCTTTCGGAATCAAGTCATACGTAGTTCAGGAAGTTTTTTCCTAAACTAATTTGTTTGTGTTTCTTCTTCTTCTTTTCCTTTTTTTAAATGTTTTTCTTCTCTCTTTTTTCATTTTCTCTTTTCTTTTTTTCTTTTTTTTCATTCTTTTTTTTATTCCCTTTTTTTTTCTTTTGAACAGCATTTTCGTGTTCCAAGGAGGGTGATCAAAGAAATGTAACCGGCTCAAAGATTTTGCGAAGGATTAATAGTGTTTATGGTAGTGGGAATGAAAAGCCTTCGTCATTAGTCATTGCGGCAGGGAGTTCAAATGTAATACCTTTTTACTGCATCTGCATTTACTACAGCCTCGGGCTCCTCTCCTTCAACGTCGCCTAAGTACAATGCTCCTTTAGGCAGTATCTTTCTGATAATGTATGACCTTTCCAGTTTCGAGCGAGTTTTCCTTTGGTTTCCTGATAATGAGGAAGTATACACCTCAATACCAGCTACCCCACTTCAAAATTCCCAGGGCGCACTTTCTTGTTGTAAGCGCGGGCCATCCTTCGTTGGTACAACTGCCCGTGGCACACCGCAGCCATTCGTTTTTCATCAATTAATGACATCTGCTCCAAACGATTATTAACCCATTCACTATCTTCAATTTCTGCTTCGACAATCACTCGGAGCGAAGAGATTTCTACCTCGGCAGGTATGACAGCTTCAGTCTCATAGACCAGTAAATATGGAGTTTCTCCTACCGATGTGCGTACCGTGGTACGATATCCCATCATGCAAAAGGCAAATTTTCATGCCATTGCCTCGAGCTTTGAATCATTTTCCTCAAGATCTTCTTGATTTTCTTGTTAGCTGCTTCGACGGCACCATTAGCTTTGGGCCGGTAAGGAGTGGAGTTTCTATGTGTTATCTTGAATTGTTCACATATTTATCCCATCAGACGACTGTTTATATTAGTTGCGTTGTCTGTAATAATGGTAGCGGGAATCCCCAAACGACAAATGATGTTGGAATGCACAAAATCCACCACCACCTTCTTGGTAACAGACTTAAGAGTGATTGCCTCAACCCATTTTGTGAAGTAATCAATAGCGACTAATATGAATCTGTGTCCATTTGAAGCTTTTGGCTCAATCGGCCCAATGACATTCATGCCCCAGGGAGCATATGGCCAGGGTGATGACATAGGATGCAATTCATTTGGCGGTGCATGAATCAAATCATTGTGCACCTGACATTGATGACATTCCCGAACAACGCTGAAGCAATCTTTCTCCATGGCCGTCAAATAATACTCGGCTCGGAGTATCTTCTTTGCCAGTATGTAGCCGTTCATATGGGGCCCACACACTCCTGTATGTACTTCGTGCATAATTCTCCCAGCTTTCTCGGTGTCAACACATCTCAGCAAGTTAAGATCTGGAGTCATTTTGTATAAATTATCACCACTCAAAAAGAAATTGCTTGCGTGCCGTCGGATGGTTTTCTTTTGCTCCCCGGTGGCTCGCTCGGGATATTCCTGCGTCTTCAGGAATCTCTTGACGTCATAATACCAGGGTTGTGTGCTGGATTCTGGTTCGACGATATATTAACAATACCCATGCCTTTCTTTGATTTAGATTTTGTAAAGGATCAACATAGGCATTTCCAAGGTAAGGCAACATGGAGGCCAATGTTGCGAGTGTGTCTGCTAGCTCATTGTGGCAACGGGGAATGTACATGAATTGTACCGACTTGATTCGTTAGTTGAGGTCTTCCACATGATGTCTGTATGGGATGAGTTTAATATCTCTTGTTTCCCATTCTCCTTGAGCCTGTTGGATGATCAGATATGAATCTCCCATGATTAACAATTCCTCGACATCTTGATCAATGGCCATGTTCAAGCCCATGATGCAAGCCTCATATTCAGCTATATTATTGGTGCAGAAGAACCGGAGCCTGGCTGTAGCTGGATAATGCTGACCTGTGGGCGAAAATAAAATTACCCCAATCCCTACGCCTTTTGCGTTTACTGCTCCATCGAAGAACATTTTCCAAGCATAGATGCCTTCAGATGTTACTTCCACCGAATTCACTTCTTCATCATTGAAATAGGTGTTTAAAGGCTGATATTCATCACCAACAGGATTTTCATCGAGATGATCTGCCAATGCGTGAGCCCTCATTGCAGTACGAGTGATATAAACTATGTCGAACTCAGTGAGAAAGATTTGCCATTTCACCAATCGTCTTGTGGGCATTTGTTTTTGGAATATATACCTCAGCGGATCCAGCCTTGTTATAAGGTAGGTGGTATGAGCTTGCAGATAATGCCTTAACTTCTGGGCCACCCATGTCAAGGCGCAACAGTATCTTTCTAGCAGCGTGTGCTTGGCCTCGTAACTGGTAAACTTCTTGCTTAGATAATAGATGGCTTGCTCTTTCTTGCCCGTGGAATCATGCTGCCCGAGAATACAACCAAAAGAGCTTTCCAGGATTGTTAGATAGAGAAATAGTGGCCTTCCCGGTCCGGCGGAACCAATACTGGAGGGTTGGACAAGTAGTGTTTGATTTTTTCAAAAGCCTCTTGACACTCGACAGTCCATTTAACTGCCGCATCCTTTTTCAATAGCTTGAATATGGGCTCGCATGTAGAATTCAACTGGGCGATGAATCGGCTGATGTAATTCAATCTTCCAAATAAACTCATTACATCCTTTTTGGTCCTTGGCGGAGGCAACTCTCGAATGGATTTTATCTTGGTCGGATCCAACTCGATACCTCTTCGGCTGACAATGAACCCCAGAAGTTTTCCTGACAGGACCCCAAATACACACTTGGCTGGATTCAATTTCAAATCATATTTGCAAAGCCTTTCGAAGAACTTCCTTAAGTCCTTTACATGATCGCCCTGAGTCTTCGACTTGATAATCATATCATCCACATATACTTCTATTTCTTGATGCATAATGCCGTGGAAAATGCTGGTCATGGCCCTCATGCATGTTGCCCCGGTGTTTTTCACTCCAAAAGGCATAATTCTGTAACAATAAGTTCCCCAAGGTGTGGTGAAGGCAATTTTCTCAGCATCTTCCTCATCCATCAACACTTGGTGGTATGTTGCGTAGCAATTTACAAAGGACTGTATTTCGTGTTTGGCACAGTTATCGACAAGGATGTGAATGTTGGGTAGAGGGAGTTGTCCTTGGGACTCGCCTTCTTTAAATCTCTGTAGTCCACACATACTCGAGTCTTTCCGTCTTTCTTCAGTACCGAGACCACATTTTCCAACCATGTGGTGTATCGAGCCTCTAGGTATTTTGTGATCTCCTCTTTGATTTTATCGCTGACATCAGGCTTGAACTTTCTTTGTTTTTGTTGGACCAGAGGGCACTCGGGGTATGTAGGCAACTTATGAACCACTAGGTCAACACTCAATCCACGCATGTCATTGTAAGACCAAGCAAATACATCTTTGAATTCCAAAAGGAGTTGAACCAATGAATCTCGTATTTCTTTGTTCACATGGATGTTTATTTTAGTTTCTTTGATTTCAGCGGGATCTCCCAAGTTAACCGGTTCAGTATCGTTTAAGTTTGGCTTAGGTTTGTTTCAAAATGTTCCAATTCTCGGTTGATTTCCCTAAAAGCCTCTCTTTATCGTATTGTGGTTCTTGGTTTATTAATTCACAAATAGGCATCATGTTTGGGTCGTGGCATGAAGTCCGCGAGCATGTCGTTTTATTTAAAGCCGCATTATTGGGACTAAAAGAAAAGATGAAAAATAAAAGGAAGACAAAATCAGAGAAAGACATAAAAGTGCAAGTGATGAAATATTGATTTCATTTCTTTGAAATTGTAAGATAAACTGAAAATTAAAGGACAAAATGCTAAAGAAAAAAACAACCAAGCTACACCCTAAAATAGCTCGTGATGCAAGAAAATGTAGCAAGGCGGGACTACCGGGCCTCCCGCCTAACTAGGAAAGGCGTGGCCTTCCAGTTTTGCAGCTTGGCATCCGGTCCCATATAGAGCACTTCAGCAGTGCTTGAGCCTTCTCCCAGCTGGACCATGTTGGCTTCATACAATAATTCCCTCATAGCTCCGCATATCTCATCAATTTCTTCTGCTGTGAAAGTCTCTTCTTCCTCTTCCTCACTATACTTGGGTTTTACAAATGTTTTGTACAAGTGGGGTAGGGGTTGTGGCAGAGCCCATCCATGACGCTTTCTGTGATTGGCCCAGGTGATATCTTCTGATGTTGGATGAAAGCCCAGCCCAAAGAACTTTTCTGCGGCAGGCAAAGCGACCAGCTCAGTTATGCCTTGTAGGGAGCTTCCAAGTCCCTTGCCTGGCTTAAAACCGTGGCGCCTCATCTCCCTTGCCAACATGATTAAAGCATTTAAGAGGAAAGGCTGGGGGAGTGGCTTTCCTTCTTCGTGTTGATCGGCTACCACGATTTCAAAAGCTTGGTAGACTATATGCTCACTTCCCTCTTTGGCTTCGAGGCAGGGAACAAAGGGGTCCTGGTAAATTGACTGCTCATATTCTCCAAGAACTACAATCTCCTGGTTTTCATGTTCGAACTTCAGCATTTGGTGCAGAGTAGAGGGCACCGCTCCTGCTGCGTGAATCCACAGTCTTCCTAAGAGGTAGTTATAGGATGTTTCCATGTCCAACACGTGAAATGTCACTTCAAAGTCGACTGGACCAATGGTCAGCACTAAGTCAATTTCCCTTATGGTGTCTCTCTTGATTCCATCAAAGGCTCGAACACACACATTATTAGGATGGATCCTCTCTGTCCCAATCTCCATTCTTTGCAATGTAGACAGTGGGCATATATCTACTCCAGAACCTCCGTCTATCATCACTCTTTTGACATAGTAGCCTCGCATTTGACGGTGAGGTGCAAGGCTTTGTTGTAGGCAGCTCCCTCCGGAGGTAAGTTATTCTTGCTGAATGTAACCTAATTAATGGAAAAGAATCTTTCCGCCATTTTCTCTAGTTTCTCCACGGAGATTCCAGCCGGTACATGAGCTTCGTTCAAGGTTTTTGCCAACACTTGTTGGTGCTCGGGAGATTTCATCAAGAGTGACAATAAGAGACCTGCTCAGGAGACATTCGAAGCTGGCCCACCACCTCGTATTCCGGCATTTTCATTATTTGAAAGAAGGCTTCTGCCTCTTCAGCATTCACTAGCCTCTTAGGTGGAAATTGCCGTTTGGTAGCAGCGTTCACCTCCTCCATATCTGAGTATTTCATTGTGGGATGGCCTTTTTGATTTTCCCCGATGATTTCTTTGCCCTTGTATGTGACTATGGTTTCTTGGTAATTCCACGAGACTGCAGAAAGGGTTTGTCATTGGCTTCTGAGGGTCGTGACCTATTACCACATGCTCATTCAGCACAGGTGGTTTAATGGGTCCCCGTACTACATAAGCATTCTTGGGTACATACATGTTTTTGTTTAGCTCAAACCTTATTGGGGGACTCAAAGTGGGTTGTTTTTCTTGATGCACTCTTGGGATGTAAAGTATTGTTTCCTTGGTAGGGGTCATCTCAGTTTTGATTTCAGACTTCTTCTCTACTTCTAGGCACTTGGCTTCATTCATTTTCTTTTCTTCAACCTTCTTTGGGGAAGTTTTCGGTTTTCGGTCTGCCTCGGAAATGGCTATTATGCTTTTAGGGCAGGGTCAAATTCTTTGTCCTCACAAATTATCCGAATGACTGGCCCGTTGTTGTGAGCCGGAAATGGGTTATTGGTTACGTTTGGGACCTCTTCATCTCTCAGTACTATTTTCTTTTGTTCTATCAAATCCTCCATCACTCGTTTCAGGGTCCAGCAGTTTTCGGTGTCATGTCTTGCTGCCCCGGAATGATAAGCACAACGTACGCCCCTTTGATAGGAAGGTGACTCGGGGTTTTGCCTGTTCAGGGGCACGGGCTGCAGGAGACCCATGTGGACCAATTTTGGGAATAGGCTGGCATAAGATTCCGCTATTAGAGTAAAGTTTTTTCTCATGGGTGGTTCCCTGGGACGGTAATTATTTTGTGGAGGGCGGGGATTATAGTGATTTTGGGGAGGCTGATTTCTTGGGGCTTGGCTTCTATTGCCCTGTTGTTGTGGTCGAGCACAGGGCTGGGCATTCATGATTGCATATGTTTGAGGAACATAGTGCATGTCTTGGTGGGGGTAGTAATGTTCAGAGGCCCTTTCTGAGAATACAAGTCTATGAGCATTATGTCTTCTCATTCCAGAGGCTGCCATGGACACTTCCTCTTTCTTCTTGTTTCTTGTGATCCCTCCTGCCCTGCCTTTTATGGCTTGGAGGTTGCTTTTATGGCGGATTGACACAGAATTATCCCTGTCTTCAGGTTATTTTCTACCATCTCACCGATCTTAATTGCCTCTGCAAAAGGTTTGCCCATTGCTGCATCATATTTTGAAAATAATCTTCCTCTTGCTCTTGTAGGAAAACGGTAACTATCTCTGTCTCGTCCATGGGTGGCTTTACTCTCGACGCTTTCTCGCTCCACTTAACAGCATATTCTCTGAAGCTTTCTGAAGGTTTCATTTTCAAGTTTGCTAAGGAATTCCTGTCCGGGGCAGTATCAATGTTATACTGGAATTGCCTTACGAAATCCCGGGCGAGGTCATCCCATATATGCCATCGGGTGATGTCCTAGTCCATGTACCATTTAGAAGCGATGCCCACTAGATCTCCCCGAAATATGCCATCAATATTTCTTCTTTTCCACCTGCCCCATGCAGTTGATTTCAATACTTTTTCAAATAGGCGATGGGCTCGCCGTGGCCATCGTATTTTTCAAACTTCGACGTTTTGAACCCCATAGGGAGATGTATGTGTGGGAACATGCATAGGTCTGAGTAAGATACACTCTTCTTCCCATTTAATCCTTGCATTTTTTTCAGGCTTTGTTTGAGGCTTTTCATTCTTCTTGTTATTTCATCTTGTTCGGGTGTTTTAAGGGTTTTGTCTTGCACAGGGGTGAGTTCCTATGCTGGTTGAGGGTAGTTGTATATGGGGTATGGGGGAGGCTCGGTTTGGTAATTGGGAGTTTGGAATGTGAAAGCTGTGGGGTTAAACATGGGCCTCGGCACCGTAGGCTGTGTGGTGGCTGCGCATGGAGGAGCCAGATGTGAACATCAGAGGGCGGGTTTCAGCAGGCGCTCCAACAAAGTTGGTTGATATGGTGGCTGACCTAGGAGGATATTTGGGTAACTGATAGGGATGGTGGAGGCACCCCCTGACCTTGGGAAAATCTCGGGAAATCCGGGGATAGCACTTGGAGGTTCTTTCCCATTTGTCCGAGCGTCCCACGTCTCTATAACTCGGAGTTGAAGGATCCTATTCTCTTCACCCGCCAAAAATTCGGAGGTTGGGATTCCCGTAATTGGGTTGTCCTTTGGGATAGGGACTGCTGGTAGAGTTATTTCGGTCGACATCTCTGCGCTTTCTTTTGATCTAGTAAAGTATCCGTGCGAAGCCAGCTTCCCGCAAACCAATCACTGTTCTTAAAACACCTGGACTAGACATTGGAATTTCAACGGCTAGGTTGAAGTAGATAACAAGCAGGAAATTGCATGTTGGGTATGATGCACCTATGCAGTTAACGGGTTTTTATATGCTTGCAATGGTCGCATGTGTCGTCCCGGCATGTATTCCGAATTTCCTTTTGTTCCCTACTTATTATTCCTTGTTAGTTTTCCTTTTTTAAGAATACGGTCGAATCCTATAGAGATTGCTTACGTATCATGACATTGCATGAATCAGACCGAGCGTAGTTCATGGAAAAATGATATGTACACAACAAAATATTTTTTTGGGATTTTCAATTTTTATAAAGACATAAACTTTGATTACAAAAGCTAACAACATGAAAGAACTACCAAACTGGGACTCAATAATCTTACAGACTCAAAAGGTGCGTAAAAGAACATACAGATAGACTCTTTTAAAAAATGCAAACTTAAGAGTACATTAAACTTCCAATGTTTTTGGAGCTTGCGGGGCATCTGGCTTTTCTGCAGGCTTGCGTGCTAAACTTCCCTGGAGGTAGTGGAGATCTTCCATCACTTGACGGACAAATGTCATGGCAGCAGCAAAGAACATAGATTTTGTCATGTCCTTACAGTGGTTGCACTTTGTGGTAATATATTTCGTGATTGCCCGCACCCTTTCCCTGATAACCCCTTTTTCTTGTAATAGACGCCCAATTTTCTCGGCTCGTGCTTCTAGAGTTTGTTTGGCCACTTGGTTTAGCTATTAGAGTTGCCGCGAATCCCTTTCTAATCCTGCTATTACTGCATAGCAATGCTCCCTTTTAGTTTTGAAGGCCCTGGCTTGTTTGGCCATGACGACCCTCTATTTTAAACCGACGATCTCATTGCCACTTCCCACTTTATAATTTCTCTAGTATGCGGGCTAGTTCCTCTACACTTTTAATTAACTGCTTTTAAACCCTAGATAGCTCACCCTCCTCCTTATTCAGGTCGAACCCGTATTCAGTTGCTTTTCGCCGCAGGTTTTCTATGAGCTTTTCATCTTTTGCACTCCTAGGAGGAATTTCTGCGGCTGCCTTCATTTTTTGGATTTGGGCTCGTAGGGCTTCGTTTTATTTTGTTAATACCTTCTTTTCCCCCTCAGTGGCTGCAGCTTGCAAACTGTATTCGAATTTCGATTCTTGGATATTCTTTTCCATCCTTCCTATAGTATCCATATATTCATTTTCTTTGGCTAACCAATCACAATGTTCTTGCGATGTCTCAATGAATTCTTGGAGATGTGGTCTTTTTGCCGGCCTCCAAGGCTCTATGTCTCTCTTGTACCAAGAAACATACCCTGGTGCAACCTCACCAATAGATATGTCACATACTCGAGTATCGGTCGTCAAGTATTGACATTCACTCCAGATTTGGCGTAAAACGGCTTCAGGAAATTGACCACTTGGGCTTATTTCCACCACATGACGACTAATATCTTCGTCTCTAGGGATCATTTGGCATTTACCCAGTTGTCTTAGTACTCTATGCAGCGCATAGTGCTGGATGCTTCGGAGGCCCATTAGAAGGAAATGAGGTCCACTGGCGGGCATATATACAACTTCAACCACAGAGAACAAACCGAATGTCCATTCTATTTGATTTGCAGTGCTGACTCGGAGATGCGACACCCATTCTGCGACACCCTCAGGTACAGTAAACCCATCAAACCTGTTGCCAAATTCTTCTATGCAGCTCTTTGTTGGCGACCGGTAATTCATGAACCGAGGCCGGTGGCATATATGCTCGATTATCCATATTTATAGCAGCAAGTTACAACCCTCAAAGAAATCTTCTCCTGCTTTACAAACGGTGAGAGCACGGAAGATGTCGGAGAAAATCATTGGAGCAAGGGTACTTTTAGCCTGGGTCATTAAAGTGCTAACGACTCCTGCTATCTGTATGTCGATGTTCCCGTCCATTCGCGGGAATACTAAAAACCCAAGAAAGATACCATGAACGTCAAACAGCGATGCTCCTCCCACTTGAGCCAATTTCCTCTGCTACGAATAAGATTTTCGGGGTTGTAGAATCCTCCAATGTGGCCATAACTCTGATATTTAAATTGGGGGGTGCAAAATCCAGCCGATAAGTCAGGATTGTGAACTTTTCTGCTGATTTTCAAGGAATCCAGAAATTTGTGCACAGCGAGGGCTCTGAGTGCAATCAAGTCTTGATGTCTCAAAGGGATTGTATGGGTCCCAATATATCCGGTCATTTCCTCTAGTTTCGGGGTATGCTCACAGGTCGAGAAGTGGAAGACATTGTGGGCAGGGTCCCAAAATGTGACTACAGCCTTTATGATGTCCCCCTTGGGCTAATTTTCAATAAACCAGTGAGGCCTCCCAGATGTGCATTGACCCTTTTCTGCCCCGCTTCTCCGAGATCATACCACCATAGTCGCAACTCCAAGGGAATTTTATTCATTACCAAGCTTATTCTGCACATTTATTAGGCGAATTAGTATTCTCAAAATATTAAAACTCACATTTTATGAAATTTATTTTAAAAACAAGGACCGGCTTTAGGAATACGGCCTTACAACACTTCGGATAGAAGGTTTTCTAGGTTGAGCTTGCTTACCAGTCAGAATAAAATTCAGAGGTGGCCATTTGTGCAAGATCAGCCTTTCAGCGTCCCTTGTGGTAACATTCGGCTATTACCAGCTGTAATGGCACCACCCGACCTATTTTTAAACAAGTGAATAAACTCGGACATTCATTTTTATTTTTGTAAAAAAGGGTTGGACTCGGCAAAATAAATTATCAAAAGCCCGAAGATATTATTGAAAAACTCCCTATTTCTTTTCCTTTTGTTCTTGACTGTTTTTGTTTGTTTTTTGTTTAAAACATCCGGGATCACCCTAGCACTGCTATTTTTCTCAATTTATCTCCTTTTCACAAGTCGGTCAACATGCGAATCCAAAGCAAATAAATGCACAAGTGGCACGTAAAATGCATCAGGATGGTCTTTTATTTCAGGGTACCTGTCCTAGGCGGATTCAACCCCTATGTTGAGTCCCCTAAGTCAAATGCATGATGCAAATAAACGTTCCTACAAGGGATCCGGCATGAGGTTTTGTTATACTAAGTTTAGAACCTTGGTATAGGGTCTAGACTGTGCACCCGAGCGGACAACTCGAGTCGAGGAGGGGGCTAAGAACCGAGAACCAGAAGGTCATCCGGCTTAGTAACTTGTCCGTCCTCTTTCTTATTTCAGGGTAAGATGCTAACAGAATAGGGAGTCTCAGCCAGTAAGTACATCCCCGGAGGTGAGAAGTGAAGGGTTTCGTAGTAGTTCATATATACAGTTCAGATAATATCAAAGCAGTAAAACATGTGGCATTTGGCACAGAACATGTAAGAAAATTAGAAGAAGCCAAATATAACAGTTACTGTAAGCTCGAATTCTTGAAACCTGAACTAGAGATTCTGGGTTCGATCCCCAGTAGAGTCACCAGAGCTGTCACACCTCCTATTTTTTACACGGCTACCCCGAAGGAGAAACATATAAGGGAGTTTGTCCAATTAAAGTGACATTATTCCAAAATGGGATTATCTACTTATTTAGAGTCTCCACTTGGGATAGGCTTGGCCTTCGGTGTCCCAAGTCACCGGCTTATTTGGAATCCCAAATCGAGGAAATTTTTTTGACTACCCAATTGGAGTCTGCGAACCAGAAATTCTTGAGTAAGGAATTCTGTTGACCCGAGGGGAGGTGTTAGGCACCCTCGGATCCCGTGGTTCTAGCACGGTCGCTTAAACTATTATATATGGCTAAAAATCAGATTTTTATACATGTTCGAACCTATAGTACAATTTTAAAATTATTAACCGCTTGATGTCAGTTTTAGGAATATATACAACGTTATTAAAACACGCCTCCACCCACGTCACATAAATGCACATGGGTTCTCGACGCATTTTAACATCGTTGAGACTTGGATTTGGGTCAAATAAATGTGCATCCGAGATTAGGAAGATATTTTATTAATAAATTTGCACCTATAGCAACTACGCGTTTAGAAATTCATGGAAGAAGGTGTTAGGCTGGTTAATGGGTGGTAGACGGTGGTCTTTGGGCGGTGACGAGGTGGTGATACACCGGAGTTACATATACGAGGAAGAAGGTGTGTTTGTCTCTGAGTATACAGAGACATTTGGACATATATATCTGATTTTGGGAATGGCTTCAGGGCCGTTGGATGGCATGTGATCAACGACTATGTTGAATTGCCCCAAAACAGTGTCTTTTTGGGGCGTCTCTTGTGGACTGGGTCGGAGACACCGGTTGGGATGGGTCTAGGGCGTTTATTACAAGATATAAATGACTTGGCCCACCCATGTCTAGCCCAATTGTGGCCAGCCTGGGTGATTTATTAGAGAATCCCTTTTTTCGTTTTGTTTTTTTAGTTCCTAATTGAATTTAAAAATTCTAATTGAGCCCAATCAACTAATAGCTACCCATTGTGCAAAAATAAATAAAAATGCAACAAATGAAAATAAACCAAAAAAATGCAAAACAATTAAAACGCTGGAAATACTACTTGATTTTTTTATTTTTTTATATTTTGCAAAAAATCCTTAATTACCCATTAATCTAACAAAACCATGAAATTAAATCCTAAATGCTTGTGCAATTCTGTATATTTTATTTTTGTGATTTTATGCATGCATAATGAAAACAAACTGACACGCGTAATTAAATCCTAAAATTAAATTCTAAGAATAAATGTTAAAGAGAAAATATCCTGAACTTGAGAAACCTGTTGGAGTCGTCTCAACAGAGTAAAAAATCACATGCTCACAGTCTCCAATATAATTGTGGAGCATAGAAACATGAAAACTGGATGAACACTCGACAAGCTAGGTGGCAGGGCAAGCTCATATGCCATATCCCCGATCCTCCAAAGTACCTCAAAAGGCCTAATGAATCGCGGACTCAACTTCCCTTTCTTTCTAAATCTCATAACATCTTTCATGGATGAAACCTTCAACAGGACCTTCTCATCGACCATGCAGGATACATCTCGAACCTTCATGTCTGCATAACTCTTCTACCTTGACTGCGCCGTACGGAGTCTCTCCTGAATTACCTTCACTTTCTCTAAATCATCCTGAACCAACTCTGCCCCTAATAGGCTAGCCTCACCGGGCTCGAACTAGCCAACTGGAGATCTACACCGCCTCTCATACAAAGCCTCATATGGATCCATGTAAACACTCGACTGCTAGTTGTTGTTGAAGGCAAACTCTGCAACCGGCAAAGACCATTCCCATGACCTTCTGAAATCAATAACACGTGCGCGTAGCATATCCTCCAATATCTGAATGGTGCGCTCGGATAGTCTGTCCATCTGAGGGTGAAAGGTTATGCTCAACTGCACCTAGGTACCCAACTCTCGCTGAACAGACTTCCAAAGTTGTGAAGTCCATAGTGATCCTCTCCCATTTTCACTTGGGAATAACCATCTGCTGAAGCAATCCGCCCGGCCTCTGATGCTCATGTTTTACCTGCTGACAATTGAGACACCGAGCTACAAACCCCACAATGTCATTCTTCATCCTCATCCACCAATAGTGCTATCTAAGATCCTAGTACATCTTCGCGGCCCCTGGATGAATAGAATACCGCAAGCTGGTCCTCCTCCAGAATCAACTCTCGAAGCCCATCCATATTAGGCACGCAACAGTCACATCTCTAGCATCATCACGCTGGACCCTGTCCCTAAGGACAAGCAAATGCGGGTCATCATACTAGCACTCTCTGATGCGATCGTATAAGGAAGACCGAGATACCACGCAAGCCAATACCCAACTGGGCTCAGAATTATCCTACCTCATTAACCGATTGGCCAAAGCCTGCATATTAACCGTAATAGGTCTCTCCCTAACTAGAATATATGCCAAACTCTCCATACTGACTGCCTTTCGGCTCAAAACATCGGCCACCACATTGGCCTTCCCCAGGTGGTACAATATAGTGATGTCATAATCCTTTAGCAACTCTAACCATCTCCGCTAGCTCAAATTAAGTTCCTTTTGTTTGAATAAATGTTGAAGACTGCAGTGATCAGTGAATACCTCACAAGATACGCTATACAAGTAATGCCTCCAAATTTTCAATGCATGAACTATAGCAGCCAACTCTAAATCATGAACAGCATAGTTCTTCTCATGGGGCTTCAACTGACGAGAAGCGTAAGCAATAACTCTACTCTTCTGCATCAATACTTAACGAATCCCAACTCTCAAAACATCACAATAACGGCATATGAACCTGAAGTTGATGGAAAGACCAACACTGGAGATGTGGTCAGAGCTTCCTTGAGCTTCTGAAAGCTCTCCTCATACTCGTCCGACCATACAAATGGAGCACCCTTCTGAGTCAACTTTGTCAAGGGCGATGCAATGGATGAAAATCACTGAACAAACCGGTGATAATAGCATGCCAACCCAAGAGGACTATGAATTTCTGTGGCATAGGACGGTCTAGGCCAACTCTGAACTGCCTCTATCTTCTTTGGATCAACCTGAATACCCTTGCTGGACACCACGTGCCCCAAGAAAGCCGCTGAACTAAGTCAAAACTCACACTTGGAGATCTTTGCATAAAGCTTCTCTCCCTCAATCTCAGCAATACAACTCACAAATGCTTCGCATGATTCCCATAACTACGCAAGTACACCAGAATATCATCAATGAAAACAATAACAAACAAATCCAAATAAGACCGGAATACACTGTTCATCAAATGCATAAACGCTGCTGGGAAATTGGTTAGCTCGAAAGACATAACAAGAAACTCATAATGACCATCTGAATCTGTGATCTTCAACTGGTGACAGTCCGAACGGAGATCAATCTTGGAGAACACCCTCGCTCCCTGAAGCTAGTAGTATAAACCGTCAATGCGAGGTAGAGGGTACTTGTTCTTAATTGTCACCTTGTTCGATTTCCTATAATCGATGCATACCCTCATAGTGCCATCTATTCTTCTTCATAAATAGAACTGGTGCACCCTAAGGTGACACACTTGGCCGAATGAACCCTTTATCTAGGAGTTCCTGAAGCTGATCCTTCAATTCTTTCAACTCTACTGGTGTCATACGATATGGAGGAATAGAAATGGGATGAGTGCCCGGCACCAGGTCAATGCCAAATCAATATCCCTGTCTGGTGGCATGCCTGGTAGGTCTGCAGGAAAAACATCGGGAAATTCCCTCACAATTGGGATAGAATCAATACTGGAAGTCTCAGCTCCAATATCCCGCTCAAATGCTAGATATAAAAGAAAACTTTTCCCAACCATACGCCGGGCCTTCAAGAAAGATATCACTTTACTAGGAACACAATCAGTCATACCACGCCACTCGATCCATGGTACACCTGGCATAGCCAAAGTGATTGTCTTAGCATGACGGTCTAGAATAGAATGACATGGAGATAACCAATCCACGCCCAAAATCACATAAAAGTCCACCATGCTCAATAGCAATAGATCAACTCGGGTATCCAGACCCCTAATAGTCACAATATATGACCGATCCACACGGTCTACAATAATGGTATCGACCACCCGGGTAGATACATGAACAGGTAAAGTAAGAAACTCTCATGAGTACCCAAATGATGCGCAAAATATGAGGACACATAAAAATAGGTAATACCGAGATCAAATAGTACAGAGGCATCTCTGTGGCAGACTGAAACAATGCCTGTAATGACAGCATCTGAAGCAATAGCATCGGACCTTCCTGACATAGCATAAAATGGTCTGACCGCCTCCTGATCGACCTCCCCCTCTGGGGCAACCTCTGGCTGGCTGATCCCCACCCCTAGCTGGTTGGGGAGGTGGTGGTGGAGCGACTAGAGCTGAAGCCGATGGCTGGCCCCTCTACTGGGATGAACTAGCAATATGACAGGGGCATTGTCTCCCCATATGACAAAGCTCCCTCCATTCATAGCAACTCCCCGGTGCTGGAGATGGGGGCTGAAAGGAACCCCCCGTACCGGAGTGATCGGCAGATGAACTCGGAGTAGAAGAGCCCTGAACAGATGGAGCACGGGATGAGCTCTGAGCTGGGAGGGCACTAAGTAAAGGCTTGCCTTGCTGAGACCCATGACGACCACGACCAGAAGATGTTCCACGATACTCGGGACGGACCAACTGACCAGACCTGAAACACTAACCTCTACCGTGCTGGAACTGGCCCCTCGAAGGAGCACCATTATAATTTCCCGATCCACGAGGCATTTTGGCCTCCCTCTCCTCTCGCTCCCGGCAAATTTCCTCAATCTCATGAGCGATATCCGCCACCTCCTCGAACGTAGCACCCAACACTCTGTCTTTAGTCATCAGAATACGAAGATGGTAGTTAAGGCCATCCAAAAATCTCCTAATCCTCTCACGATCTAACGGAATCATCCAAATGGCATGACGAGCCAACTAAGAAAACCTCATCTCATACTGGGTCACGGTCATAGTCCCCTACGTCAACCACTAAAACTGCCTACGCAGCTCTTTTCTGCGGGACTGTGGTACATAGTTCTCAAAGAAGAGAGCAGAGAACTGTTTCCAGGAAAGGGGTGCTACGCCGACAGGCTAATGCCTCTCAAAATCCTCCTACCAAGTGAAGGCAGATCCAGTAAACTGAAAGGTGGTAAATGCCACACCACTTGACTCAAGAATCCTTGTTGTATGGAGCATCCACTGATATTTCCCCAAAAAACCCTAGGCATCCTCGCCCTCAGCACCACTATATAATAAAGGTCGGAGCCTACCAAACCTCTTAAGACGATGCTGCTCATCATCCAACATAACTCATACTACAAACTCCTGAAATGATGCAACTGGCTGGGATGCAGGTGTCCTCGGTGTCTGAAGTCCCTGCACTACCTAATCAGGTGTGCGAGCAACGGGGTTCTGAACACCTCCCCTGGTCTATGAAGTAGTTGTGGCCGTAGTAGCTGAGACCGCCTGAGCCAAACCGGTACACACTGATAATATATGTGCTAGAGCCTCCTGAAGGCCTAGAATCACAATAAGCATAGCCGGTACAAGAGCTGGTGCTGCTGCCACATCCACGATGGGCACCTGGTCCTAAACTGGGGCAGGTAGAGGATCTACAGGTGCTGCCCCAGCTGCTCTGCTCCTACCGCGACCACGACCGTGTCGTCGGCCTCTGGTGGTCGTAGTTGGTGGCACCGGTGGTCGTCCACCCCATCCGGTAGCACGTGTCCTCACCATCTGTGAGAGAATAGAATAACAAAAGTTTAGTCCACAGATCAACAAACTTGCATGATAAGAATTTAATAAAAAGTGAAGTTTCCTAAAGGTTCTGCAGCCTCTCGAGGAAAAATACAAACGTCTCTGTACAGATCCACGAGACTCTACTAAACTGGCTCATGACTTGCGAGACCCATGTAACTTAGGTTTTGATACCAACTTGTCACGACCCTAACCCCGGGTGTGATGGCATCCAACACATTTCTAGGCAAGCCTGGCCAATTACCAATCACAACCCCTCTCTTATAGAGTTCATTACCAATTAACAGAGTTTAAATACCAATTTAACATAAATAAAAGTCGAAAATAGTAGATAAAATGTGCAGAAATCACAATAACATCACTACATAGCCCACCGATCTGGTGTCACAAGTCAAGAGCCTCTATTACAGGTCTGAATAGCCTAATACATAGATAGTATAGGAATGCGTAAAAAAATAAAGGATAGAAGGAGAAATCGGGTATGCGAACGCCATGCAGCTACATCGACAACCCAATAAATGTTGATCAACGAGAAAAGACTCTCACTCAGCCTTTAGAACACCTGAATCTGCATGCAAGGTGCAGGTAGTAATGTGAGTACTCCGACCCAGTGAGGAATAAGCATAAATAACGACTGAGAATAAGAAATCACGAAAAAACACAGAATAAGCTATGATGCGGCAGATAAAAAAAGTAATACGAAAGCATTAAACCAATGAAAAGAGAAATATGATAAATCTACAACAGGTAAGCAGTTAAGTGACAGGAAATAAAAGAAAACCAACACGTATAATAGAACCATAAAGTTCCCGATGCGGCGTGCAGCCCGATCCATATATATCGTTGCAGCGTGTAGCTCGATCCATATATCGTTGACGGCGCTTACTAGGGGTGTGCAAACTCCGGGAAGGGCCCCTTACGGCCCAAGCGCAATATCAAGCCATCTCATGGCATCAAATCTAGTCCTTTGACCTCATATCAGTATCAGTATAACACAGATGCAGCGTGCGGCCCGATCACATAATATCCTCACATCTGGCCCTCGGCCATACTCAGTCCATAAATCACATAAGCCCCTCGGGCATTAGTAAAACAGTAACTCTTAGCCCAAAACATCATATAATATATCATTTTAGTTTGAAATCGATTAGAAGTGGCTAAGTTGTAAAATAGCGGGAAAACGGTATGACTGAGTTCTAGTAATAAATCAAAACAGTGAGGAAATAGTAATAAAATCCTTGGAGGGTCCAACTAGTTGGCACGAAGCCCAAATATGACAACCAATCCAAGTCATGTTGATAACAATTAAGTGACAGTCAAATATGCGGTAAAATCATCAATCGGGAGGGACCAAGTCGCAATCCCCAATAGTAAACGACCCTACGCTCATCCTCAAGTGCGTGTCTAACCTCAATATAGCACCACAATGTGCAAATCTGAGGTTTCGAACTATTAGGACATCACTTAAATTCATTAATCACCTCGAACCGGCTAAAAATCTAGCTTGCTATGCCTTTGCCTCTCAAACCAGCCTCCTCGCACGTCGAATCTGACCAAAACTTGAACGAATATGTAACAATATGCTAAGGGAATAAAACCCAAGCGAAAACAATCAAAAAATATCAAAATCTCGAATTTAAAAAAAAACCCGAGTACCGGAACCACTTCTCGAAACCCAAAAATTTTCACATTAACGGGTTCCTTATCACCCCATGCATTCATGAATATAAAGAAAACCAAATTGTGTCTCCAAATGACCCCTCAAATCTCAAATTAAATCTCAAAATCCCAAGCCCTAGTTCTTCCATTTGTAGCTAAATTTCCATGAATTTCAAGGTTAATTTCACAATATAATCACATTTTTGGTTCATAAAACTTTCCTCCAATAAATCCTCCTTGAATACCTCTTCAATTTCTCCCAAAGAGCTCTCAAAATACCCAACAATGGTGGGAAAATGGCTAAGACTCGCAGATGAAATGTTTAAAAACCTTCTGCCTAGCTTTTTGACTTCCTTCTATGCTATCGGGCCCAAGGCTCGCGATCGCAAAGAGCACTTTTCCAAGACCTCTAATAATGCAAACGCGACCAAATACCCACGAACGCGATGCTTTATTCCTCAAATTAATGTGAATGCGGCCCCATTGATGCGATCGCAGATAACATTACTGGACCCCCAAATCCTTATACGCGAACGCATGCATCCCCATGCGAATACGATGCACCAGTTTCCAGACTTATGCGAATACAAGCCCTTCCTCGCAATCGCGTCGCGAAGAGCAATAATCTGATCACATCTAAATCCTTCTATGGGATCGCGGCTTAACTCACGCGATCACGAAGACCAATTTTGTCTGCAACTGCTGCTGAAATTTTCTGCAATTCCTTAAGTCTCAAAACCTCCCGCTAGCCATCTGAAATCACCCTGAGGCCCCTGGAACCTCAACTAAAAGCACCAACACATCCTAAAACATCATTCAAGTTTGTTCCAATCATCAAGACACCTCAAACAATACCAAAACCGTCAAACCACATCGAATTCAAGCCTCAGTTTTCCAAAAACTTCCAAAACTCGCTTTTGATCAGAAACTCAACCAAATCACCTCCGAATGACCTAAATTTTGCACACGCATCCCAAATCACATAATGAAGCTACATCAACTCTTAGAATTCCAATCCAAACCTCGGATCAAAATCTCACCTATCAACCGGAAATTGTCAAAATACTAACTTCGCCAATTCAAGCCTAATGCTACACCGGACCTCTAAATCCACTTCCGATCACACTCCTAAGTCATTAATCACCTCCTAGAGATAACCGAACTATCGAAATTCACATCCGAGCCCTCTAACTCATAAGTCAACATCCGACTGACTTTTTCAACATAAACCTTCTTAAAAGAGACTAAGAGTCTCATTTCTTACCAAATTCACTCCGAACTCAAACCAATCAACTTGACCACATAAAAATACGGATAATGAAGCATAAAGAAGTAGAAATGGTAGAAACATAGTGGTAACTTATGAGGCAACTGGCCGGATCATCACAAAGTTAGAGAGAGATTGAGAGATATTAATATTTTGTGAAAAAAAATGAAAGAATGAGGGGGTATTTATAGTTGAAAATAGGACAAAATGTAATTATAAAAAGTTTGAGGTTAAAATAAATATGGGCCCACTTGGGCCTACACCCCTTCTGGTCTCGGGCTTAAACGGGTAGGCTCGTTTAGGCCTATTACCCATATAGGCTCGCGGGCCTGGGTCGGGATCGGCCCTAACCGGCCCACTTGCCACCCTTACTTTTATAACCACACAAATACTCTAGCCCTTTTTCTGACTTGTTTACGACCACAAATTCTAAAAGTCTTTATTTTTTCTTAAATTTCATGCCCAGTCAAACAGGTTTACATAAATTGAAACGGAGAGAGTATCAAATATGTCTTGCTTAACTTTGTAGCAACATTCAAGATACATAATGAGTGATGCTACTTGATTCTTGATTATCAAATACATCAAGGGGATGTATTAGCTTATGTTCAAAAAATACGTCGCTTCAGCCCTCGAATTACGGATAAGAAATCAGAGGAAGAATCAAGGGATAAAAAAAATTGTACCCGCATAATTTTATCAATAAAATATATCATATTTATATTATGGTTGCAATTTATATTTTTATCACAAAAAATTTGTTGCTAACACTTAACCCAAAACTTCATAAAACCAAAACTAGAACCAACAAGGGTTGTGGTGGACCAACAAGGATTGTGGTGGAGGGTAAGTAATCTTTCATCCTTAAACAGAGGTCTCGAGCTCAAGCCCCTAGATATAGAGGCTCCTTTGTTAGAGAGCGCTTTACCTCATAGTGGGACTTCCCGACGTGAATTTGGATTTGATCGTGCCCCAATATGGGTACCAAATACTGGGTGAGAAACCCAAAAAAAATAGTTTTACAACAAGAGAAGTGATATCCAGTTTTTTAAACCAATTATATATATATATATGGTAAGCCAAGTAGCAAGCTAATAAATAACTGACACTATAGTTAAGCCAAGTAGCAAGCTAATAAATGTCAATAGTATATGGTAACTTTATTCTATATTTGACTATTTTAGTTAAATACAAATATATTATTAAAATTTATCTTTTTTTACCATGGTATCATACTTAATTCGGTTAATGATCATAGTCACCACTTGTATGTCATTTCAAGCTTCCAAAACAAGTAAAAAAACACGTTGACGGAACTTTTGTTATTTTTTATAATTATTTAAAATCTACTTCACCTCTAGAAAAAAAACTAATCATATAACTATAAAACTCTTTTATATTTAAAATCCTATAAGTATATTTCTTTGAAGCACTGTAGCTAGATTTATATAAAACAAAATTCTTTTAAAATAAATGTAATGTATAAGGTACATGTCTATGTTTATCTAAATGAAAAAAGATTTTACAAAAAAAAAGTTTACTTACATATATAATAAAGTAAATATACATGCTGGAGAAAGAAATATCACAAAAGCAGTCAATATTAAAAAAGGTTGTTTCTTTTTTCTTCTTGAAGAATATTTCTTCGAAGAGTTAATTTGCATAAATGGACATCAAACAAATAACAAAATTTTTGCTTATACAATTGCTATCATTAACTTTCAATTTAAGCACATTCAAGGAATTGAAGGGCATATGGTGGAACCCCTTAATTTAGTTGTAGTCAAGCCAATATTACAAGGATATAATATTTTTTTCGTTGAAGAATATTAGTTTTAAATTATTAGATTACGTGAAATATTTTTATTTTCAAACTCAACAAGAGATAAATTGGTTTATAACTGATAGTTTCTATAGCGATTTTTAAGTGTAACAAATAGTATATATAAAGAAATAATTTGGTATGACGTGAAAGATTTTTTTTTAAATGTAAATAAATTATTTTGAAAAAATTCTTTACTTTTTTTAATTCAAAGATAATAAAAGATAAGAAACTTTTAAGCATTAATAGAGAGTTTTAAAGTTATTGTAATAGAAGTTATCTCACGTATACTCAAAAAACTGAAATCATATGGAATATTTACACACTATCAGGCCATATTTTTTGTTTACTTTTTAAACCTAATATAAATAGATGATATACCAACAACACGCGATTATACACATATTATATATGTAGTATATATAAATTAAATATCATTTAAATTTTTAATTTAATTTATCTGGTTTCAGAACGTATTTAGGCTGATTAGATAAAGTAAAAATAAAAAAATAAATAATATCAACCAAAGAGTAAAAATATAATTAAAGTTCATGTGTAGAAGATTTTTATCAAAGCTCATCCTTTTATAGTGAAATACATTAATTTTTATAACAGAATATGTAACGACCCGACCGCTCGTTTTGATCCCGAGCGCGTCGTTTAGCAGTTTGAGACCATGAGCAGCTTCATTTCAGGTGTTATTACTTGTACGCGTGATCAGAATTGAATTTCGGGAAGTTCGGAGTTGATTTGGGAAGAGAATTCTCATTTCGGAAGCTTAAAGTTGAAAGAATTAACTAAGACATGATTTTTTAGTAAACAACCTCGGAATCGGGATCTGAAGGTTCCAAGATGTTCGTATAATGATTTTGGACTTTGGCGTATGCCTGGATCGGGTCTTGGATGACCCGGGAGCATTTTGGCTCCTATTTTGGAAGTTAGCATTTTGGAAAAAATTTAATAAGTTTGGCTAGAAATGCATTTTAGTGTTATCGATGTCCATTTGGGATTCTGAGTCTGTAAATAGCTCCGTATGGTAATTTTAGTGTTGAGAGCACGATTGTAAGTGAACTCGGAGGTCTGTAGGTCATTCTGGAGTCATTTGGCAAAAGATAAAAATTTGAAAGTTTTTGAGAAGCTTGACCGGAAGTGGACTTTTTGATATCGGGGTTGGAATCCAATTTCGAAAGTTGGAGTACGTCCTTAATGTCGAATAAGACTTTTCTTCAAAATTTGAGGTCAAGAAATCGTGATTTGATAGGTTTAAACATCGAAAGTAGAAACTTGAAATTCTAAAGTTCATAAAGCTTGGATTTGAGGTCGATTCATGGTTAAGCATTGTTTGATATGAATTAAGGCCTCGAGCAAGTCTGCAATGTGTTTTGGGACTGGTTGGCATGATTTGGGGTCCCGAGGGCATCGGGTGGATTCCGGGTGGTTAACGGATCGAAAATGGAATTTTTGGAAGGCTGAACTTGCTGGTTGCTGTCATAGCCGCACCTGCGAGAGTTGGGACGCAGGTGTAGAGCTGCATATGCGGTTTTGGGCTGGAAGTAAAGTGTCATGACCCTAAACCCATACCCGGTCATGATGGCGCCTCTTGTGAAGACAAAGTCAGCCGATACATCTCCAATTCAAAGTCAAACAACAAAATAGAAATAAAGCAGGCTAAAACATGATTTAATAAATTCTAATCAGCAGATAGTATCATAACAATGTGGAAGTACAACCCAAACACAGCCCAAACGTTGGGTGTCACTAATCATGAGCATCTGTTAGAGCATAAATACAACTACAAGGTCTGAAATACAAAACAGGACTAATAAATAAAAGGGAGAAAAACGGTGTTGCGAATGTCGGCAGTCACCTTACGAACTCCGATAACTCTGCATCCGATCAGTCAAAACCCGCTATCTGGTGCAAAAATACTTGCATATACACACGCGATGCAGGGAGTAAAGTGAGTACTCCAACTCAGTGAGTAATAAAGGTAAATAACAACTAAGCAGTAAAAATCATGTAAAGCAACCAACATGTTGTATAGAAGTCGTGTAAAACCCTTTGAGAAAAGCAATGAGGCTGTGAAATCTTTAAAAATATTTTAGCCCGGTTTAAACCTCTTTTGAAAATGACTTTTTCAACAATTACACATCAAAATAGTTAGTGCCGATAAGCACAGAAAATTCGCCCCATCGGGCGCAAATACCATAGTATAACAGGTAAAATGACAAGAAAATATGGAAGATGAACACATAAAAGTTCGCCCCTAAGGAAAAATCTCAGAACAGTACCAGCCCCTTGGGCTACCTCACAATCACTCGTATCATCCCCTCAGGCTCACTCTCAGACAACCCCTCGGGCTACCTCATAATCACTCATATAGGCCCCTCTGGCTGAGTCTCAGAATAGTATCAGCCCCTCGGGCTACCTCACAATCACTCGTATTAGCCCCTTAGGCTCACTCTCAGAATAGTATCAGCCCCTGGGCTACCTTACATCACTTGGCACTAGGCCTCACATCACTCAAGCCACCTCGTGGTATGTAAATGTATCTCAGGCCCTCAGCCTCATATCACTCAGCATATCCTCACATATGGCCATCGGCCTCACTCAGTCCGAAAATCATCACAAGCCCCTCGGGCATTAGTAAAACAGTACTTCTCAGCTCAAAACATCATTTAGAAATATCATTTAAGTTTCAAATCTGAGTAAAAGTGGATGAGTTTGTAAAACAGTAGATATCAACAAGACTGAGTTCAACTGTTCAAGTAATAAATCAAAATAGTGAGGAAATAGTGAAAAAAATCTCCGAAGGGTTCAAATAATTGGTACGAAGCCCAAATATCGCAATCAACCCAAATCATGATGATACAAAATAAGTTTCAGTCAAATATGTAGTAAAATCATCAATCGAGATGGACCAAGTCAAAATCCATGGTAGTAAAAGACCCCACACTCATCATCCAGCGTGTGTCTCACCTCAATATAGCACTATGATGTGCAATCTGGGGTTTCGAACTCTCACGATATCATTAACAATCATTACTTACCTCAAACCACCAAAATCTCTAGCTCATGATGCCTTTGCCCCTCAAATCGTCCTCCACGCGCATCGAATCTATCCAAAACCAGAACGAATACATCACAATATGCTAAGGCAATAAAGCACAAGCAAAAACAATCAAAAAATATCAAAAATCCCAAAATTAGCAAAACCCGAGCCCTAGGACCACTTCTCGAAACTCGGAAATTTTCACATCAACGGGTTCCTTGTCCCCCCACGAGTTCGTACATATCAAAAGTTCTCAAATCAGACCGCAAATGGTCCTTCAAATTCCAAATCAAAGGTTCAACTTCTCAAGCCCTAGTTTTTAAATTTTTGGCTTAGTTTTCATGATTTTCTAGGTGCAATTTACATAATAATCGAGTATTGAGTTTCATTATGAACCCTTCACGAACTCGGCCTTCATCCTCACGAACGCGTAGCTTCCAGAACCAGCCCTTCGCGAACGCAAAGGCCAAAATACCTGCAATTGCTGGACTGATTTTTCTGCAACTCTCAACTCCAAAAATGGTCTGATTGACCACCCGGAACTCATCCGATGCCCCTGGGACCTCAACCAACGCCACCAACACATCCTAAAACCTTATTCAAACTTGTTCTAATCATCAAAACACCTCAAACAACATCAAATTATTCAAAACTCATCGAATTTAAGCCTAAGTTTTCTAAAAACTTCCGAAATACGCCTTCGATTAAAAACCTAACCAAACCACGTCCGAATAACCTGAAAATTTTGCACACACATCCAAAATGACATAACAAAGCTACTGCAACTCTCAAGATTCCATTCCGACTCCCGGATCAAAATCTCACCTACCAACCGAAAATCGCCAAAATCTGAACTTCGCCAATTCAAGCCTACTTCTACTCTGGACCTCCAAAAACAATTCCGATAACGCTCGTAAGTCATAAATCACCCAACGAAGCTAAATAAATCATAAAAGTTTTGATCCAAACTCATATATAAATAAGTCGACCCTTGGTCAAACCTTTCAATTTCAAAGCTTTCAGCTGAGACTGTTCCCTTCAAATTCATTCTGATTTCCTGAAAACCAAACCAACGATCTACATCAGTCATAACACATGACACAGGGAAATTCATGCCCGAGAAATGGTGATCAAAGTGAAAAAGCTCAAAACGACCGGTCGGGTCGTTACATGAAGGGACTGCAAATGTGGTCATTTTTCGTAGATGCGGTCACTTTTCCGCAGATGCAGTCAATTTTTTGTAGATGCGGTTATTTGAAATAAAATGTAGGACCACAGATGCGGTCATTTTTTGCACATGCGGAAAGTCCCGGAGGCAGTGGGGTTGTTTTAAAGTCGAGATTTGAGCATTTTCTCTTGGTATGGGCGATTTTGGAGAGCTTCGAGTGGGTTTGTTGTCATCACTAACAAGGTAAGATAACCCCACCTATCTTGAGTTGAATATATTGATTTTATATGGATTTTAGCATGTAAATTGGTAGAAATTAAGGGTTTGAGGGAAAACCTAGAAAAATTAGTATTCTTGGATTTTGACCATGATTTTGGGTATGGAATTAAGAAAAAATTATATATTCGAGGCTATGGGTAAACTTATTCTTCAAAAATTTTGGAAATTTGGTCACGTGGGTCCGAGGGAATTTTCGTCAACTTTTGATCGGGGTTAGGAATTGTTATAAATTGGGTTGTAATGTATAATTGAGTATATGTATTAATGGATTGGTATCATTATTGGCTTGTTTTGGAGCTTTGTTCATCGGTTCGAGTCTGCAAAAAACATGGAATGTTGGCTATGGACCTTCGGAGCAAGGTGAGTCTCCTTTCTAACCTTGTAAGAGGGAATTATCCCCATAGGTGAATTAATTGGTTATGTGCTACTATTTGTGGGGCATACGTACGCACAAGGTGACGAGAGTCCATGCGTAGCTACTGTTATGCTATCTTCTGGGTGGTCTAGGACCAAAAGCATGCTATATTTGGATTAATTGTAAACTTATTGACAGCTCGAGTTGCTTAAATCACATCGAATTAGTAAATAAATTTCAAAAAGGATTAAATTTCTTTTTCTTAAATTGCTAAAAGAGGAGGGGATTTTAATTGGATAAATGTTGCCTGATAAAGTCCTAATTGGCTATCTGAGCATCTATTTCTGTGTGTACCTGCGTTGCATGTATGATTCGTGAGCAGTGTGATTGTTTATTTTATGTTGACCCCGTCGCACGGATAGTTCGCGAGCGGGGTAATTGATGCATCTATGGTTGGCATCGTTCTACCCTCGGCAGTGCACAATTTATTTTCTATTGGAGCGGGTCGTATGCCTCAGCAAGATTTGCACATGCTTGTATTGTTGCCTTGAACTTATTAATGTTGTTATTGCCTCTTCATGGCTTGAGAATATTTGGATAATAATGAAAAGGAATTTTGAAAATTTCCTATAAACGAATTAATTATTTTCTTGTTTCCTTCTATTGGATTAAAATCATGTTTATAGAAATCCATGATTTAATGTATTATTGAAAACATTATTGGACCAATATTAAGTGTCGAATTCAACCATCCTGTCTCTACTTCTTCGAGATTTGATGGGATACTCATTAAGTACACATTGTGTACATACTCATACTACACTTTTATACATTTTTTTTGCACAGTTATATGTAACTTTAGTGGCCTACTAGGCGTAGCAGCATGGTGGATGTGGAGACTTAGGTGAGCTTCACTTCTCGAGGGGACCCACAGCTAGAAAAGTCTCTTTCAGTTATCTATATTTATTTTTTGTCCAATATTGTGTTCCGGACAGTTGTTGTATTTTATTCCCTTCTTTGTAAATGTTCATACACTTGTGACACTAGGTTCTGGGGTGGTTTTTAAATATTCATATTAATTGCTTATCATTTGGTTTGAATTGAAGCAGTTATCTTTTCATTTATAGGAAGGAAAATATTAGTTTTCAAGACAGTTAAAAAGAGAACTTCATTAAGTAATTTTGTTGCCTTTCCTGACAGCAGTGTCTGGCTCCACCACGACCCTTAGTGGATTTTGGGTCGTGACAATATAGTATAAACGCACTAGGTTCCTAGGGTCTCATGAGTCTTGAGAAAGTCTAGTAGAGTCTCGAGGATCAGTACGGAGACGTCTGTACTTATCCTCGGGAGGCTGCAGAGCTGTTAGGAGTACTTCCCTTCTTTATTCCTCGTCGTGCGATTTGATTCCTTGAGGCTTAGGCCTTGTTTCCTTCCTACTCATTCTTATGCGACACGAACAACTTGTTATAAATCGAGAATTGAAGAATTGTAATGGTACTATGAACATGGTGCGGGGTGTTTCACCGTGCGAGGTTGTTAGAGCTATTATCATCGCCTTTGGGAAGGGTATTCTATTGTTTCAACTCAGTAGCGGTACTTCTAAGATCTCTAAGGCTAGACACAAGATGCCATGATGCTTATGAATGATTATTCCGCATTTTTGATATGATGGTAAGATGTTTGCCTACGTGTCAGTACAGTAAATGACTTGAAGGGAGGTTTACTCAGTGCATGGTCTAGAGATTCAGTAATTAGTCCCGGTAAGAGAAAAGCAATTGACACATAAATGTCCAAGTCTGTACTGATGGAGTAGCGAAGCTTGGTGTTGCGAGCATGGTGGAGTTTTCTCCTATGATGAGGTGTCAATGACCCTATTGAATGTACTAAGTTCACCTATGTTATAATTTTCTACAATTCGCCTTGGGAGTAGGAAATGGCGAGATAGTATTGAAGAAGCAACTATCAGAGATGGCGTAGTATGGTAGTTCAGGATTGAGTTGGTGTTTCTAATGTTGACAGCTCGAGAAAGATAATCTCTAGAAAGGTTCAAGTCAGTAGCGTTTGTAGGTCCAAGAGCTATTAAGAAGGATTTTATTTAAGGCAACAACTGACAGCAAAGGACGAGGAAGGACATGCGGGAAGCATCAAGCGGTGTTCAAAAATTCTAAAAGGCCAGGTATATGAAGCAAAGGTCGAGTAGTTGATTAAGAAAGCGGGTTTGCCAAAAGTTGGAGAGTGGCGGAGTTGCGTATGGGATTTGTGGTAGGATGACTACGTACCTTAAGGAGAGTTCGGAGGGATTTGAGAATATTAGTGATTGGTGATTGGGGTCTACGGATTTAATCGAAAGTATGGGCTATTATACGGCAGGAGACTTCATATAACAGAAGGGAGTTGCTTAAAACGAAGAAGGATACAACGTAACTTTAAATCGGAAGGATGTTATTGCACCTTTAATTGGTGTCCGCAAGGGGTGAAAGGACTTATGCAGCTAGAGGGTTATCTCGGACTCGGGATGGGCTATTGATATCGTCGTGATTGTGCCCTGTGTAGCAGTGCTGGAAGATGTCAGGGAGTGATATCTACAAGTAGGTTATTCCTGTGAGTAGGTTAGCAGTCGCGTGGTTGGTGAAGCTTCCGTGAAAAGTTCTATTGGTTATACAGTAAAGAGATCGGCTGTGCAAATGTGTTTGATGATTCAAAATATTAAAAAGGGGGTTTTATGAAAGGTTTCGAGAATTTGGTGGTTGGTTGCGCAAGGTCGTGTCAATAAGAGATTAAGAATCCTAGTGACCTCCAGAGTTGTGTAATAATGGCTTCAAGCTAAGTGGGAGAGTCCCACCACCTATGATTAAGTTGCATGGTTATTAGCATGTTGATGGGTTATTTCAGCCACGAGAAAAGATCTTAGGTGGTGATTTGAGTAAAGTGATTGTTAATGATATGTTATGGTTGGCCTTGTAGGCTCTTGTTAAGATTTGGAATGGGGTCAGGATTGTGCTTTGTATAGATGCAGGTTCCAAGGTAAGTGATTTAGTCGGGTTCTTCGTCAAGAAGGTATTCAAGTGATAGAAAACTCATGGAGTTGATTATATTCGGGGCCAAGTCAGATTGGGTGGCCCTCAACAACGCTCCTAGTGAATTCAAAATTTATAAGTGTTATGCCTAATTATTTCGATCGTATAGGTATGGTTAAGAATCAAACTTGATAGTAGCCTATGAGAAGAGGCACATAATGTTCTATGATGTTTTGGCTTGCGATGTAGCAATTGGGAGATACGAAATGATTCGTGGGATTTGAGATAGCATGGTCTCGTGATTTAGGGTCACTGGGGATGAGTCTGGACGGAGTGTGTTAAGTGTTAATTGGGGTTATAATTGTTTCTATGGCAATCAAGGACAAATTGGAAGAAGAGGGATTGGTTAGCCATAGTCGAATTGGCATGTTGCTGGTAATGATCAGTTCTTTCAGCGTGATCAAGTTATGCAAGTGAATAGTGATGATGCGTGCAAGGCTTGTCGGCCGCCGTAGTTAGTGTTATTCATAAAGTATTCTACTATTGTGGCATGTTATGTGGAGGTAGGCCCCAGAAGGGATATGGTGGCTTAGATCACTACCTAGGTATTTGCATATTCTACGGTCATGAGAATTCACCTATGCGTTCCAATGGTTCTCCTGAATCAAGATAAGTGAAAAGCTTTTATATGATGAAGTGTTAGCCTAATAGTGGTTCCGAAGTTATGATGAAAAGCATGTTCTATCGTATGTTGGCATGTTAGGTGCGGTGAGTGGTATGGAATTTAAAGTAATGATCAAGGTAACAACTCGGTGTGGACAAGGATGTCACGAGCTCGGATGAGCGGGAAAGAAGTTTCGATGTCTGAGGTAAGTTGGTATTATCTTCAGCGTCACCTGAGATCGGTATTTTATGAAAAAGGCTTTGCATCCTGGTTTTCTTGATCGTTTTTCAGCGTTAGTGCGGCTAGTGGTTTGGATGTACCACCCAGTTATTTGTTGTGGTAGGTTTTTGGAGTGTGTCCCACAGGAAGATTGTATAAGTGTGGTAGGTAGTCACTTGACTGAATAAAGACTTAAACCAAGTATGAAGGTTGTGATAATATCGTTGATTTGAGAATATATGCCTGGAGGGCACTCAGTCTATTGAGTTGTGGACTGTGGATGATTTCTCCAACTATGATGGATGTTCTTATATGTTATGAGTGGAAGAGGAGTTATTATGGACTTTGAAAGGTAATAAGCCTAGTTCAGGGTGATAAGAATCGGCTTGAGGTCGGTGAATGGATTCAAATGTGAATATGGGCTCTATATCAGGCCAAACATGTTTATTTTAGGAATGCGCTCCTTATGGAGGAGTAGTCAGGGTGTTATTTCATTTTCATATATTTCATGTAGTGATACATTGCACCGTGTGAGTTGTGAGATGGCTTGAAAAATTGCTTATGTGTTGAGGGTCCGCGTAGAAATGATATTACTTGAGTAAATGGCTCTTGAGATTTAGATCTTTATCGCACCTCAGTTGTGCTTGATTTTTGTAGCTTATGGCACTATATGTTCCCCCAGGGACAATATTATGCACTTAGCGTGCTTGTGACAGATATTTGGTATTTTGTTGTAATAAGCAATCTAGCTCGGTGTGCATCTCCTTATTTGAGTTCTATGTGTGGATCGGGTGGCACGCCGCCATGGGTATGTTATTTAGATCGGGTGGCACACCGCCATGGATATGTTAGGTGGATCAGGTTGTACGCCGCAACACTTTGATGTTCAGTACAGTTCCCCATATCCGTTTTATGTGTTCGGTTTCCTATTTTCGTAAAGAAATCTCATATTAGTTGTGCGCCCATGTCGCATGTATGATTCGCGAGCGTGGTATTTGTTAAATTATATTGACCACGTCGCATGTATGATTCGCGAGCAGTGTAATTGAATTTCCTTCTCAAAGTTTGTTTTCCCTGGTATCACATTCGATAGGGTAGCCTATTGGCACATTGTAGCATCATATGAGACTTTTGGTAATACCGGGGTGGCTTATTGCCTGAGCAGTTCATACTAGGTGAGACGATATCACTGAATTCGAGATTAGTGCAAACTGAGTATATGAAGTATATTAAGGAGCTAAGGTCATTATTCGGTTCAGAATGGGGTGATAGTTCTTGTCAGGAGTATAGACCTAATGATTTATTGATTTGGTAGTTGGTTATGAATTTCTACATATCTCATCGATGTGTCGGTATTGTAAGAGTTAGAGCACCTATGTGTGTCATGTGGTACAATAGGAGTATCAAGTTCGTGGAATTTCGACTATTATGTTTAGAGGATGTTATTGTAGTCATGTAAGTAAAGCAGCGAAAATTGCGAATTCAGCAAAGGTATGCAGTCATGTTTTGGTGCATCCTGTGGTGATTGATACGGTGTTCATATGTTGGAAACAGGCATGGCAGAGAATTCCGGATGTTGGAATTGGGATATAAGGCTTAATTGCTTGAATAAAAGGGGATATCTTCATAATTGATCGAGCTAATATGCCCAACTGAGTTGTGGTAGCTCGAGGAGATGCACGAGGTCTTGAACAGTGACTTAGACTACTTTGGTGTAGTTCTCAGCATGTTCGAGGACGAACGTATGTTTAAGTGGGAGAGAATGTAACGACCTGACTGGTCGTTTTAAGCCCTAGCACATCGTTCTGCAGTTTGAGTCCATGAGCACCTTCATTTCAGGTGTGACGACTTATACGCGTGTTCGGAATTAAATTTTAGGAAGTTCGGAGTTGATTTGGGATGAGAATTCTCATTTCGAAAGCTTAAAGTTAAAAGAATAACTAGGACGGGACATTTGAGTAAACGACCTCAGAATCGGGATCTAAAGGTTCCAGCAAATTCGTATGATGATTTTGGACTTGAGCGTATGCCCGGATCGGGTCTGGATGAACTGAGAGCGTTTTGGCGCCTATTATGGAAGTTAGTATTTTGGAAGAAATTTCATAAGTTTGGCTTGAAATGCATTTCAGTATTATCAATGTCCATTTGGGATTCCAAGTCTGTGAATAGTTCTGTATGGTGATTTTAGAGTTGGGAGCACGATTGGAAGTGAATTCGGAGGTCCGTAGGTCATTTTGGAGTTATTTGGCTAAAGATAGAAATTTGAAGGTTTTTGAGAAGCTTGACTGGAAGTGGACTTTTTGATATCGGGGTCGGAATCCAATTCCAAAACTTGGAATGGGTCCGTAATGTCGAATATGACTTGTCTGCAAAATTTGAGGTCAATCAGATGTGATTTGATAGGTTTAAATGTCGAAAGTAGAAGTTTGAAATTCTAAAGTTCATAAAGCTTGGATTGGAGGTCGATTCGTGATTTTAGCGTTGTTTGATTTGATTTGAGGCCTCGAGCAAGTCTGCAATGTGTTTTGGGACTGGTTGGCATGATTCGGCCGTGTCTGCGAGAATTGGGCCGCAGATGCGGTTTTGGGCTGGAAGTGAAGGGACCACAGACGCGGTCATTTTTCCGCAGATGCGGTCATTTTTCGCAAATGCAAAAAGTGTTGTAGGCAGTAGGATTGTTTTAATGTCGGGATTTGGCCATTTTTCTCTTATTTTCTCTTGGTATCGGCAATTTTGGAGAGCTTCAGGTGGGAATTTTCGTCATCAACGACAAGGTAAGCTAACCACACCTATCTTGAATTGATATATTTAATTTGTATGGATTTTAGCATGTAAATTGGTAGAAATTGAGGGTTTGAGGGAAAACCTAGAAAAATTAGTATTCTTGGATTTTGACCATGATTTTAGGTATGCAATTAAGAGAAAATTATATATTTGAGTTCGTGAGGCTATAGCTAAATTTATTCTTCGTAAATTTTGGAAATTCGAGCAGTGAGCCTGAGGGCGTTTTCGTTAACTTTTTTATAGGGGTTAGGAATTGTTATATATTTGGTTGTAATGAATAATTGAGTTTATATATTAATGGATTGGTATTATTATTGGCTAGTTTTGGAGCTTTGTTCATTGGTTCGAGTCTTCGAAGAACATGGAATGCGGGTATAAATTTTTAGAGCGAGTTGAGTCTCCTTTCTAACATTATAAGAGAGAATTGTCCCCATAGGTGAATTAATTGGTTTTGTGCTTCTATTTGTGGGGGTATGTAAGCACGAGGTGACGAGAATCCATGTGTAGCTACTATTATGCTATTGTCCGGGTAGCTAGGACCAAAAGCATACTAAACTTGGATTGATTGTAAACTTATTGACAGCTCGAGTTGTTTAAATCACATCGAATTAGTAAATGAATTTCAAAAAGAATTAAATTTCTTTTTCTTAAATTGTTAAAAGATGAGGGGCTTTTAATTGGATAAATGTTCCCCGATAAATTCCGAATTGGTTATCTGACCATGTATATCTATGTGTACCTGCATCGCATTCATGATTCACGAGCAGGGTGATTGTTTATTGTATGTTGACTGCGTTGCATGGATAGTTCACGAGTAGGTAATAGATGCATCTATGATTCACGTCGTTCGACCATCGGCGGTGCACAGTTTATTTTCTGTTGGAGCGGGTTATACGCCTCGATATGATTTATGCATACTTGTATTCTTGACTTGAACTTATTAAAGTTGTTATTGCCTCTTCATGGCTTGAGAATATTTGGATAATAATGAAAAGGAATTTTGAAAATTTCCTACAAAAGAATTAATTCTTTTTTTGTTTCCTTCTATTGGATTAAAATCATATAAATAGAAATCCATTATTTCATGTATTATTGACATCATTATTGGACCAATAGTAAGTGTCGAATTCGACCATCTCGTCTCTACTTCTTCGAGATTTGATGGGATACTCATTGAGTACACGTTATTATCGTACTCATACTACTTTTTTATACATTTTTGTTGCACAGTTATATGTAACTCTAGTGGCCTACTGGGCGTAGCAGCATGGTTGATACGGAGACTTAGCTGAGCTGCACTTCTCGAGGCGACCCGCAGCCAACAGAGTCTCTTTCAGTTATCTGTATTTATTTCAGTCCAATATTGTGTTAAGGACAGTTGTTGTATTTTATTCTATTCTTAGTAAATGCTCATGCACTTGTGACACTGGGTTCTGGGATGATAATGAAATATTTCGTATTAAATGCTTATCACTTAGTTTGAATTGAAGTGGTTATCTTTTCATTTATAAAATTGAAGGAAAATCTTAGTTTTCAAGATTGTTAAAAAGAGAACTTCATCAAGTAATTTGGTTGGCTTGCCTGACAGCAGTGTCCGGCACCACCAACACCCTTAGTGAATTTTAAGTCGTGACAAAATATATAATAACATAAAAATAAGAAAAGAAAATAATATTGAAAAAATATTAGAAAGCTCTAAAAATGAGAAATAAAAAATGACAACAAATTTCTTCTTATGTTCCGTCTTTGTTGAGTATAAAAATATTGAAAGTTAATCTCATCAATTTCAAATATATTTTTTCAATTCAAGTACATAGACTATAAGATAAGGATATCTTCGAATATTTTTTTTAATTTACATTATATGTCGTTTCTTAAAAATCACTAGTACTAACAAACTGATATGATATTTGAATTTGAATTGGAATGCAATTTGAGTAGTTTGCATTGAGGTTAAGCCAACTATGGTGTCGAAAAATAAATTGTTGATTATTTTAAAATAATATATGCAATGTTCCATATTGATAAGCAATTAATTTAAGATTTAATGATTCAAAGAACAAAATTTTTGTATATATAGGATATTAAAATTTTAAATTTTGGGACTACATATATCATAAACTTAAAGTGGAGTCATACTGAAATAAATCCGACCAAAGAATCATTTAAATTTTTTTATAGCCGATCAAAGAAAATTTTAAATTAAGGATAATGTCTTCACCTGCATCATTATAAAGATAATCATTATTATAATATATATATATATATATAAAGTTTTAAACATTAAAATTTATAAATAGAAATATTTTTTGAAAGATAAAATCATACCAAATAAGTATTCAAGTCGCAGTATAAGAATCATGTCGTAATCAAAGAATCGTTTATATCGTGTCAACTTTTGTACTTTAGCATAAATATGAGTTATTATTTCACTTTGTAGCTATTTTTAGATTTCAGTGACACCTATGAGAATAGTGCAAAAATAAAATTTTCACTACGAGAATTGAAAATATATTAATCTTTTTTCATATAGTATTTCTTAATTAATATTTTATGATTATCTACAATTATTTGGAAGGTTTAAATGTTAAAATTATTTATATATAATTCAAATAACTCGAATATTTAACATAGTTTATGTCAAATATCAAAATAGAGTAAAAAAAATCACTAGCTAAAGAATTATTTTAGGTAGCCAACTAAAATGAGTTTTTGAATTAAGAATAATATTTTCAATTACATTATTATAAAAATAATGTTTTAGAAACTGAAAGTTTAAGAAGGAAATAATTTTTAAGAGATATCAACACACCAAATAAGAGTTCAAGTAGCAGTAAAAGAGTTAACTATTATTGAGAAAGTCATTCATTTTCTCAACACTTAATTGTTTTGCCATAAATATAAGTTATTATTTTGCTTACCGATTATTTTTAGGATCCAATGACACTAGCAAGAATGGTATCAAAAAAGAAAAATAGAAGAGATGGTTAATTTTTTTTTATGTAGATAATATCCAATGATTATATACATTTACTAAGAAAGTGTAAAAATTTAACAATCCAAATAGGTTAAATATTTGACATGATTAGTATTCGCGCGGGTACTAATACCAGTTTTGTCTTAAAAATAAGAAATCCTTGGATAATAAACTCATTATTATTAATTACCGCATACTGATTCCATCATTATTAATCACCACACAATCAATTCGTACATTACAATTACACGTACATGATTCATTCATTGACCATGTAGGAAACTGTCTCTACTAATGGTGAATGAGAATACCAGATATTGACTGATAAAAAAAAACCAGGCCTGGTAATGAGGTAAGATAGAAATGTTAAATTCTCAAAAAATAACCAGTACTCCCACTCAAAGGAGAACAACTTGAGTGTCTTGTATGTTTATTGTTTCACTTAAATTAATCTATGTAGAATAAATATATTTTAAAGAGCAAGATAAATCGATCAATTCATATACGTAGAATAAGCAAATTATAGAGAGTAACAATCTCACTACAAAGAAATCAAAATAAGGGAGTTGAGTGTATCACCTTAAGCCACAAGGAAGTTAAATGTTACAGAGGAAAACTGAAGCGAGATCTTTGAAATTTCGCCAAACGGTTTAACTACTTAACCTCTATTCAACCATAATGCACTACTCTTAACCAATGCATAAGGGAGGTGGGGGAAGTTCCATGGAATGTAAGCAGTTAAATTACTTATAGTTAACACTCTTAGAAACAAGTATAGCACAACATGAGATTAAATTAGGGTACAACAGTGATTAAAACCTGCCATAAGTATTTTTAGGAACTTGGTATCTAGCATCAATAATGGTAGGAACCTTGTGCAGTCATGTTCTGGTATGACGGCGGCTGCAGCTGCTGCTGCTGCTGCTGCTGCTGATGCTGGTGTGAGTTCATGCTCTGATATGGAGCTTGATGAGGATTATAGTTTTGGTAAGGCAATTGGGAAGGACTACCACTAGGGTAGCCACTTTTAGCTGTAGAACTTTCATAGGCACTTTGTTGAGCAGGATAACTCTGGTGGTAAGCGCCTTGCTGAATATTGCTGCTCTGTCCAGCAGGAGACTCGTATCCTTGAAAAGTAGGGCGGCCCACATTCAAATTCCCCGAAGACCCAGGAAAAACATTGTGCCCAGCATTCGTATAATCGGAAGTCCCCCGAATATCATCAATAAATCCAGGATTGATAGAACGAGGATCCTGAAATCTTGCCCTACTTCCAGCAACCTGTGATTTATACCAAGGATAATTAGCAATAAGCACCATATGAAGTAGAAATAAACAATCAAGTCACGAAAGCAACATCTTAATAAACAATCCACTTCCTTTTATGTGGATAAATCGGTATGATTAATATCTTGTGGCTTTAAGTTCTTGGGTCTTTATACTGCAGATAATTCTCTTTTAATAATTTGACACGTAACCAACTTTATAGCCTTCTACTGGAAACTTTAAATGAAATGCATAGTAGAATGCAAGATATTTTTTGACAAGTAGGAAATAACCAAGTGAAAGGATCCTCTACCTCTAACCTTGATGTTGGCTGTTAGAGTTGCTAAGGTAGCAAAGTAGGAAAAAGTCAGTTGACTCCTTGGCAAGGGTTATAGGAGGAGTGATGGGTAGGGTGAGGTCTGATTGGATTAAGAAAACTTCAGTTTCGATTTTCAATTTTTGGATTTAGAAATTAAAATTCAATCCAAACCACATAAGCTCGGATTCATTTGGTGCTTTAAAGTTTGGTTTCAAATTATTTGGATTGGTTATTTTGGGTTTCCAGTTTTGAGCCTATTAGTTGGATTTCTTCCTACAAAAGTGAATGTCCAAATAAAGCTCGGATTCAGTTTTGAGCCTTAATAATTCCTCACTCCCACCACAACATTTAAAAATTTGACTACAAATGCAAATAACCCAAAGGTATGGCCTAGTGGTCAATGAAGTGGGTGAGATCTTAGATTCAAATCCCAGCGGGTGAAAAACACTAGGTGATTTCTTTCCATCTATCCAAGCGTTGCTGGATAGAGTTGCCCGGTACCTGTTGTTGGTGGGCGGCAGCAGGTATCTAATGGAATTGTTTGAGGTGAGTGCAAGCTGACCCGGATACCGTTCTTTAAAAAATTGTACAAATGCAAACCTTTCATAAAAGAAAAGGTATTACAATAAAAAGAAAAACAAAGTAATATATCGTTAGGATTTTTAGCCATTAAATGCCCGTTCAACCATGAAACCTTTGAAATATGCCACAGGTCTGAATTTGTTTACAATAACAGCATATGAATCACTAATAGATAAGGAGTGCTCCACTCTTTGGAGTGACACCAAAAAGTATGTGAGACCAACAAAAGTGGAGCACGTAAGCTACTCAACTTCAGAAAGCAGCGAGTGTGGCGAATACCGTGTAGAAACTAGAAAAAACCAACATACTTCGAAACCCTGTTCTCTTTTTCGGTTGTTGTCTGATTTAATTTACTATTGGGCTTAGGACTGGACAAAGGTCCAATTGGTAGGGCCAAATTTAAAGTATAAAGTCAGTTATTCGAAAATCCACACCGTAATTCCAAATTAACCGTGGTGCACTTGCGAGAAACTCCTTGCCGAGGGCCTGTGTACCCCCGGGATTAGTCGGGGATCAAAGAGACTCGGATACCCGGTGCAAATCAAAAAAAAAGAGGGGCAGACGCCTTTGGTGTCCCCCACCAGTCAAGAATTGGGACCCTCACATCACTAGCCAATATGCTTTTTCTTCTGCTTTACTTCATTCATGGTTCGATAAATGGTGTCCTAGGCATAGGTTATATATTTTTCTAAAGCACATACTTTTGTTATTTTAAATCCTTTAAGAGCAGTAGAGAAATTGAAATATACACAGATATGAATAATCATGCCAATGTCGCCTCTTTCGATACACCATAGCACACCCCCCTGGAAAGGCCTCCAATAAAATTGTTCCCTTACAGGGTTACTCCCGCAGAAATATATCTTGGTGCCGTTATTGATGTTTAAAGCAACACATCTTGTGAAATTTTCTTTTTCCGTCATGATCCATTTCCTCAAGTTCAATTCTTACGTAGTTCTTACCTTCCCAAAAACCAACCTTCATTCCACCTCCCACATTTAGTCGTCTTCACTATCCGCCATAATATGTTCTCTTATGTTCATATTTCCCCATCTATTCCTCTAAAGATGTCCTATTGAAATATGGACAATGTTTGTATCTCTTGCCCCCACCCGTTGCTACGAATGTTAATTTCTTTTTCCAAACTACCAAGTGGTCTCCACAAAAATTCTTTCATCATCCTCCAGGGCATGTTTTAAGCACACTGTATCTGCTACCTCTTAGAAACACAAGTATTGGATAATTCTATTTCTATCTACCAAGACTCAAATGAATGGTAAGAAATCCCTTAAAGATTTCTTCTGAGCACGGCTATGATTTGAACTCTGGACTCCCATAGTTCATTCCATCTTCATTGACCACTAGGTCACATCCTAGGGCACAATGGTGATAAGTATGAAAAAATTTACTTTGTGCCTCACACAACTGATATTAATTGGGTGCGGTTCTTTTTGTCTCATAAGTTAGTGGACTCATAGTTTGTGGACCAAAAAGTGTAAGGTTTAGGCCCACCAACTTATGAGACAAAAAGAAGACTCACACAACTAGTTTCAGTTGTGTGAGGCACAAAATAAACCTTTTCGATAAGTATTGTCTTTTCTAATGATTAGAAATGAAATATGCATCCATGTTTCTGGGTATGTTCAAAATCCAACCTCTCAAGCAGATGTATCAAAAAAATTCACAATTGCAGTAAGCACGAGTCCAACTTACACAAATTCCCAATTGCTTTTAACCACCTCGATAGGAACATAAGCAATTACTTAATAGACTACTTTTCTTAAAAGAACAATATTTTATAGACATTCTCTACCAAACTAGCAGAGCAAGACTCTATATATCACTGTGGCCCCATTCTTCCAATAGAGCAAAATGAAAATGAGCTAAAACTCTTCTAAAAAGTACCATTCATGAAAATAATGGATGCAAAGACTCTTTATACGTCTTGGCCCAAATCTTCCAAATGAGCAAAATGAAATGAGTATAAACTTTCTCAAAAGCACCATACATAAAAAATAATGAATGTGTCCTATCACATCATTCTCCATTAATTCCCAGAATCGGAGGAAGAAGACCATCATAAACCCATAACCTAGAACCTTACTTCCCTCACTAGTCCCTCCATCAACTCTCTTAATGCTACGGTGGTCTAATGTTCTGAAATGTTATCCAGAGTTGGCCTCTAATTCTCCTCCTCACGAAATTGCTTGATAATGACTGACTACTCAATCGTTGAGTTCCCATTCCCTGATGTTATATATTACTCCTTCCGTTTCAATTTATATGACATACTTTACTTACTAGTCCATTTCAAAAAGAACGATACATTTCTACATTTGAAAAAAAATTACCTATTTTTCCATTAATGAGAAGCTTTTATAGCCACACAAATATCATGGTCCCGCAAAGCTTTTAGGACCACAAGATTCAAAAGTCTTTTTTTTCCTTAAACACCGTACAAAATCAAACCAACTCATATAAATTGAAACGGAGTACGAATTTTTTGTTCGTCAACTTGTATCATCAGCATTAGGAAAAATATTACTAAGTTAATTTTTGTCCTTCAATTACTCCCTTATGAGCTTTCTCCCCAAAAGTTCCCTCCTATCTCTTTTCCTTCCAACAATGCTTTGTTAGTCTCTAATATCCTGAAACCTCATGTTTACATCTCTTTGGGAAATGCATATGCCAAGATTTTCAGTTTATGTAAATGTTAAAGATTGGTAGAAATTTATACTATGCTCTATAAAAGACTTACTATATTAACTATACATTTTAAGTATTTTCTTATTTTCACTCTGTTAATTTTTGTCCTTCCAATTACTCCCTTATGAGCTTTCTCCCCAAAAGCCTCCTATCTCTTTTCCTTCCAACAATGCTTTTTTAGTCTCTAATATCCTGAAACCTCATGTTTACATCTCCTTGGGAAATGCACATGCAAGATTTACAGTTTATGTAAATGTTAAAGATTGGTAGAAATTTATTCTATGTTCTATAAAAGACTTACTATATTAACTATAGATTTTAAGTATTTTCTTATTTGGGTAACTACGCATACTATGACTCATATACATTCAGCTCAATCATAATAAACAATGCACAAATCAGGCCAAGCTCATCTTAACCATCTTGCATGCGTTAATAAGTGAATTAATTATGGCTAGAAACCCAGCTCCGGTTAAGTTACACATCGTGAGAACATACTTTCTCAACCAGATTTTCAGCACTACTACTATTAGCGACATCCTAAGGCGTCAACTAAAGAAATTCTAAGGCTCGTTCACTTGATTTTCCTTCGCTGATCCATCGACCCCTGAAGGTGGATGCATCAACCAAGGCCATTATAAGAGGGCACACTAACAACATTAAATATAAAGAAATGCCATTAATCAATTACGCAAACACAATACATAAGAAAATCAAGATGAACAATTAGCTTATGGATTATAGTGTGTAAGGAATGGCATAAAGAAATAGACCAAAAGAAGCAATAGGTCTTACCTTTCATAAATACATCAATTTAAACTTACCTACTCATTTTCTAGTTTATGCCTTACTGCACTTTACAAGTTCTAGAGTTAAAGAAGCAATAGACTAAACTATTCATCATCTAGTTTATGATACTGAAATGGATAAAAGCATGAGTATGGACATGGATCTGTCAATTATTCATACAGTGCAATGTTCTCTTAGTCAATTATTTTTAAAGTAAATTCTGTAGACGTGCTTTTTCATTTTATTTATTGGCCTACCATATATGTGAATTAGTTATGATCGGATTCTGTGTCGCATAAATGCAGCGGTAAGGAATTTTGAGGCATTGTATTTCCAAAATCTTCTTAGCAGTTACTTAATTTAGAAAGAAACCTAGCCAAGTTACCACATAATGATACTGTTGAATTTGCTTTCTTGAAAAGTTGAGTAGAGTAGAATTTAAGTATGGTATTGATTAGTAGGCGTAGCCTTTTTACCGGGATAACAATGAGATAAGCACCTTGAAAGAAGTTGCTCATGCTTCCGGTCTTGACCAGGCTAACTATAACTATGAAATATTATTACTAAAGTTGGATAAGTACATAAAAGGAGCAAAGGTGTTGCAGAGATTACTGAACCGACCATATTGTATAGCCCATATGGATGATATGTCCAGAGGCTCATAGCAGGATGCTTGGTCCAGGCAATGTACACAAAGTACCTCAAACTAGTTTCGCAATTCTAGAGGTCGAAATCGTTTAATTCCCAAAGCTCTTGTTCATGGCATTAGAGACGTTAACATAACTTGTGCTCCATGTATAGCATATGTTGAAAAACAATAATTAGATCATCTCTATATGCATGAGAAGATAATTAAGATGATTAGTTTGAATAAAATTGATGCGATCCTTCGTGATTTTGGCTAGTGAAGAAGCCAAGCTATATTAACATTGTCATGAACTCAGTTCCACTTTATTTTGTTATTGCATTACTGGAAAATTAAGCAGGAACAAGTTTTCCTAGAAGTGTTTCGTCTAATTTTGCAATATTTTGGCTAAAACTTGGTAATTTAAGCATCCTAAGAGATGCTCCTATTATTGTGTAATGCGTAATGACTATATCAGGTACGTAATAGTCGCAAACAACTGCTTCTACAAAATTATAGCTTATACCAAACTATATTTGAATAGGGAAGAGAATATTACAATTGATTATGTAAAATTTAGTAATACAGTTTATTATATAATGGATAGCTAAACCAGAAAGAGGTTTTACTTTTGGTAATTAATGATTACAGTATAATATATTAAATCAAAAGACTAAAGTCATTATACAATTATTAGGAGCATCACTTAGAATGCTCAAAATACCAAGTCTAGCAAACAACTACAAACACTAGTGGAAATGTTCTAGGAAAATCGTGACAATATTAGTAGTAGCTAGCTTGCCCCCTTCACTAGCCAAAACACGAAGCGTTGCATCAATTTTGTTCAAAGTTCAAACTAATCATTAAAATTATCTTCTCATACATCCATGATCCAACTCATTAAGGCATGAAAAAAGGGTTGGGATAAGCTTGGTCTGGTTTGTGCAATGTATTGTAGTAGGGCGGAATACAATGGAATAAAGTTCTATCATAACCAAAAAAAAAAATTACAACAACAACAACAACTACCCAGTATATTCCCACCAGGTGGGTCTGGGGAGGGTAATATGTAGACGAGCCTTACCCCTACCCGAAAGGGCAGGGAGGCTGTTTCCAATCGACCCTCGGCTCATAGGGTTAGGGAAAAACAGTAGTAAAACAAAACATAGACAAAACAAAACAGAAGCAGTATAGCATTAGTGCATTAGAAATTCCAGTATAAATAACGTTAATAATAATCCGAACAAAGGAAACAAAATACTAAAATACAATAGCAAGTAATAGTAACGTACAGTAAACACACATCATCTATGAGTAACCCTGCTGTCCCCGCCAACCCCAGGAGGAGCGAACGGAAAACTCTAGGGGCCCCTATTTTACAACCCTGATTCTAGACCTTCAGACTTTCCTATCGAGTGTCATGTCCTCGGAAACCTGCATTCTAGTCATGTCCTACCTAATCACCTCTCCCCAATACTTCTTGGGCCTCCCTCTGCCGCGCCGACCACCAACGATCTCCAGCCGCTCGCAGCTCCTCACCGGAGCATCGGGACTTCTCCTCCGCACATGCCCGAACCACCTCAGTCGCGCTTCACGCATCTTCTCGTCCACCGGGTCCACCCCCACTTCTCTCAAATAATTTCATTCTTAATCTTATCTAGCCTGGTGTGCCCGCACATCCACCTAAGCATCCTCATCTCCGAGACCCTCATCCTCTGAACATGGAAATTCTTCACGGGCCAGCACTACGCCCCATACAGCATCGCAGGTCTAACCACGGCTCTATAGAATTTTTCCTTGAGTTTGTGTGGAACTTTCCTGTCACACAGGACTCCTGATGCAAGCCTCCACTTAGCCCACCCTGCTCCTATACGGTGCGTGACGTCCCCGTCAATCTCTCCGTCCCCCTGAATCACCGACCCAAGATATCGGACGTTGTCCTTCTTGGCGATGGCCTGAGAGCCAATCATCACGTCCCTGCCTACTTCGCTCGGGTCGTCGCTAAACTTGCACTCCAGGTATTCTGTCTTAGATCTGCTTATTTTGAAACCTTTAGACTCGAGAGTCTGCCTCCATACTTCTAAACTTTCAATAACACGTGCCCTCGACTCATCTATCAATAATATCGTTAGCAAATAACATACACCACGGCACGTCCCCTTGAATATGACGAGTAAGAGCATCTATCACTAAGGCAAACAAGAGGGGGCTCAGCGCCGAACCTTGATGGAGCCCCGTAACCACTGGAAAATGGCCTGATTCACCACCCACCGTCCTAACCCTAGTCCTAGCTCCATTGTACATGTCCTTGATTACTCTGATGTAGGCTTCCGGCACGCTCTTCGCCTCCAAACACCTCCATAGTACCTCCCTTGGGACCTTATCATACGCCTTCTCCAGGTCAATAAGCACCATGTGAAGGTCCTTCCTCCTATCCCTGAATTGCTCCGCCAGCCGCATGACAAGGTGAATAGCCTCTGTAGTGGAGCGGCCCGGCATGAAACCGAACTGGTTCCAAGATATAGATGTCACCCCCCTCACCCTCGTCTCAATCACTCTCTCCCAAACCTTCATGGTGTGACTTATTAATTTGATACCCCTATAATTGTTGCAGCACTGGATGTCCCCTTTGTTCTTGTACAAGGGCACCACTGTACTCCATCTCCACTCATCCGGCATCCTTTTGGTCCTGAAGATCACATTGAACAACCTGGAGAGCCACTCCCCCCAGACTTACCCATGCACTTCCAGAACTCCACCGGGATCTCGTCCGGCCCGGTCGCTCGACCCCTACTCATCCTACGCAACGCCCCCATGACCTCCTCCACCCTAATGCGCCTGCAGTACCCAAGGTCCCTAAGACAACAAATATGTTACTCCATCTGTCCCAATTTATATGGTGGTATTTGACTAGGCACGAAGTAGGAAAGAAAAAGATAACTTTTTAAACTTGTGGCCTAAACAAGCAACAGAAATTTGTATGGCTGTAAATGATCCCATTAAGGGTAAAATAAAATAAAATTAAATTGTTTCTAAAGAAGTATGACATTCCTTTTGAGAATGACTAAAAAAGAAAGAACGCCAGATAAATTAGGACGGAGAGATTATCTCTTATGAGTAATAGTTACTCCCTCCATTTCAATTTGTGCAATGCAGTTTGATTCAGCACGGAGTTTAAGAAAAGAAGAAAAAAAATTTAAACTTGTAGTCTTAAAAGCTTTTATGGGGCTTTCAGTTAGTGTGACTATAAAAAACTTCTAATTAAGGGTACTTGCCATTTTGTGGGGTCGACACTCAGCCCTTTTTTGTTTGCTCTGACGATGGGCGTATTGACACGCCACATCCAAGAGGAGGTGTCGTGGTGCATGCCATTTGCAGATGATATTATATTGATTAATAAGACGCGGGACAGTGTGAATGCGCAATTAGAGGTACGGAGATAGACCCTGGAGTCTAAAGGTTTCAAGTTGAGCAGGACCAAGACAGAATACTTGGAGTGTAAGTTCAGTGGCAAGACACAAGGAGGGAAGGGGAGGTGAGGTTGGACATGTAGGTCATCCTTAGGAGAGGAAGTTTTAAGTACCTTGGGTCTATTATTCAGGGGAGTACGGAGATTGATGAAAATGCCACATATCGTATTAAGGTGGGATGGATGAAACAAAGACTCGCTTCCGGCGTTTTGTCTGACAAGGTGCCACCGAAACTTAAAGGTAAGTTCTACCGAGGAGTAGTCAGGCCAACGATGTTGTATAGGGCTGACTGTTGGCCGCTCATGTCCAAAAGATGAAGGTAGCACAGATGAGGATGTTGAGATGGATGTGTGGGCACACCAGGTTAGATAAGATCATAAATGAGGTTATTCGCAACAAGGTGGGTGTGACCTCCATCGACGACAAGATGCAAGAAGCGCGGCTTAGGTTCACGTGAGGAGGAGCAGAGACGCCTTGGTGAGGAGGTGTGAGAGGTTGACATTGGAGGGCCTACGGAGAAGTAAAGGCAGGCCGAAGAAGAGGTACGGTGAGGTGATTAGGCAAGACATGGCGAAGCTTCAGCTGACCGAGAACATGACCTTTGATAGGAAGGTATGGAGGTCGAGAATTAGAGTTGTTGAGTAGGTAGCCTAGAGTGTTTACAACAGTAGTATTGGCACGCAATTTCGCTTTCTGTTGGTAGTAGATTTCTCCTTTCATTGTTGATTACCTTAATATCTTGTTATTTTTATTCTGCTTTTATATGGCTTTTTGGTACTATCCCTTCTGTGATGCTTGTACTTGCCTGAGCCGAGGGTCCATTGGAAACAGTCTCTCTATCCTTACAAGGTAGGGGTAAGGCCTGTGTACATACTATCCTCCCCAAATCCCACGGTGTAGGATAATAGTGGGTATGTTGTTGTTGTATGTAAAAGACATGTGATTTTTTTCTATTTATCTCTACCATGTCCAAAATATATTATCAAATAAAAATGGAGAACATGAGAGATATATAATTCTGTATCGTAAAAAGGAAAAGGTGGAGTCAGAACAAAAATATCCAGCAATTCACTCAATAGGTCTATTATAACTCCATCGGAGTCCAACGGAGGGAATAACACAAGGTAAGAGTCTTCTATCTAGTTGGAAATAAAATGGATAGAACGAGACAAAGAAAAACTCACAAAACCACCTCTTTTTAGCTCTAGGCAGAGCAATTTACCTCATTAATGTTGTACCCTCCTGTTCTTTTTGCAGAGCCAAATGAATGGTCTGGAAACTTCACCTCCAGGGGACTACTGATACTTGAGTATCTAGAGTTGACAATGGTGATCAGATCAACTACAACAGAAAAATCAACGGAAAAAAGAATATATTCAGCAATGGGTACTGGTAGTACCTAGTGGCAATGGGAACATCTTGATAACTCGGATGGTCATATTCACGAACAGCACCCTACAGAAAGAATGTGACACTTCTTTAGTCAACTGGTCCAACTGAAAAGACCATGGCAGCAAATGGTTTCCATAACCCAGAAAGTGTGACAAGTCACTCATTCAACATCGAAATGTATGTTCAAGGGGAAACTACAACCAATTCACCACCTTCCTTATAGGGCTATTAGTTTTGGTCAAAATACAAAAATGTTTTCAAGACTCTAAAAGCAAAAGCAACGGATGTTTTCTGAATAGTTTGATCTGTTTCAATGGTGTGACAGTATGCTTCACATCAAACAGAACCGCAAAGAGCAAAACTATGAATATTTAAATTAATTACTATTTTTATAGTTTGCAAAGAATAATCACTGATCTTATATGACTAAAGGAGCTCCACTTGTAGTACCCAGAACCACTTCAATAAGAAGTATTCTCTTTTCGGTTATTCTCCGTCTTTTACATGGTATCAGAGCCTCTACGATTTTTCTAGAAACTCAAATAGCTTTCCCAACAGGTGGAAGGCCTTCCGCCTGCCTGGTGACCTGGTCTGTGTTTTCTTTTCTTTATTTCTTTCTTTCTACTGACTGGCGCGTCCTCTTTACAGTAAGAGTCATCTCCTTTCTCAAGCATCCAACAGCTCCTCCTTAGCAACTAGCACCTTTCCTCTCTTCTTTGAGTGCGGTGCCACTCTCTTTCCAAAATCAATTCTAGTGGCGATGTGCATCTTTCCAACAATTGACTTGGAAATAGCTTTTTAGCATGATTTTGCAGGCTAGTTTGTTTCCAAAATAATAGCAACAACAACAACCCACTAAAATCGCACTAGTGGGTTATGGGAAGGGTAGTGTGTACGCAAACCTTACCCCTACCCCGAAAGAGTAGAGAGGTTGTTTCCGCATAAAAGCAAAATAGTAAGACACAACATTACCTTTAAATAGGAACATGAAATTCAGAATAAATATGCAAAGCAAAAGCGATGGCTAGTAAATAGGTCCTGCATTGACAAGCAAAATAGTAAGACACAATATTACCATTAGCTATCTTAGACAAAAATCCTACCAGACTAGGCTCACAAAAGTACAAGGTAAGGCAATATTCAACTACCTCCTAACCTACAACCTTAATACTCGACCTCCACCTCATCTTATCATGTGTCTTATCGAGTTATCGTGCCCTCCACAACCAGCCGCTCACATCTCCTTACCGGAGCATCTAGGCATCTCCTTTGAACATGCCCGAACCATCTGAGCCTCGCTTCCCGTATTTTATTTCTAAAATAAGCAAGCTCAAATATATATTCTTCATTATTAGAAAATGATTACTTGATTTATAGATTATTGCTCCTAATTTAAGCAGCTCTTTTTGTAGTGACCAGAGATGATTCCATAAAAATATTTTTTCTTCGTATCTCTTTCCTTTTTACATGAGACATTGCCTAATTTTAGTCTCCAAACTTAATAGATAATCACTATTCTTATCTTTAGAAACTTTGAGAAGGTCAAACAAGAAATTTAACTTGAAATCTTGGAGCCAGAGAGAGTACAACCTTTTATCCTCATAATACTGAAATGGTAAGAATTGACGGAACAACACACCCATCTTGAAAACCACCTGTATAGTCTTATAAACTAGCGAAAGAAATTTTCACTAATGTTTTATGCCTCATCCAACTACAAGCTAGAGAAGAACAATGTTGCTAAAGGCTTGTATAGGCATGCTTAAACTCCTAGAGTTCAGCTCGGTGCACACCAGGGGCCTCACTCGCCCAATTGTCACTTTTATTCATGCAGCGTGTGGAGCACAACTCCTATAGGCTTTGTCTAACACTACATTTGACATAGATGAAAACGCGTTATACTGATTATTAATGGAATTTCATGGATGAATATGTTATTAGTGAAGAATACGAAAATAGAATTATAGTGAGAAAAAAAACTAGCCATTATTCTGAACAAGAAACTTGCATATGAATTTGAAATTTAAAACAATTTTTGAATTTGATTAGCATGATTTCCACGCCAAATATTCTAATCAAAGTGCAGTTTTTCAATTAATTGGTTCGCTCCTAGTTACAATAATTTTGTCCTAAAAGATAAAATATTAAGCATTTAATCAAAGGGACTCAAATACAACAAAAAAAGGCCCCGATGGCTATGAGTCTTGCCAAAATAAATTTGGAGTTTATTTTCAAAACTCGTGTTTGGCCATAAATTTTGCCCACATTTTGATAAAATCCCAAAATCACCCCAGTTGTTGATTTTGTGCCAAAATCCCAAAACTTGGGAATTATATACATGTTTTTCCAAAATAAAGTAGGGAAATATGTTTTGAAAACGTAACCAAACTTCACTCAAATTAGATTTTTCAAAACAAATTTGGAATCTATGGTCAAACGGCTAAATATAGAGGATTCATATAGCAACCCAACTAGTCTAACATTGAGACATAGTAGATGTGATGGTCGTTGTTTTAAATTCTTTGGTCCATAAAATTGTTTTTCGTAATTTGTCCTTGTTTTCTTGCATAACATGTATTTTTTCTTGTTTTCCTTCAACGGCTCCTTCATTCACCGAAGCTTGTGTTTAGTTGTGGTTTGTACTTAAAGCTCCACACGTCTGTGCACGATAAAAACATTAGCTACACTTGTAGAATTAGGCCAACAGAAGTAAATGATGCCATGAAAAATATGAGGATTCGAAAGGCTTGTGGTCCAGATACTATCCCTGTAGAGTTGCAAAGTGTCTTGGAGAGCTTGGACTTTGGATAAGAATGGTTCACCAAGATATCCAATACTATACTAAGAAAGGCAGAATGCCCGATGAGTGGAAGAAGAGTATCCTGATTCCAATTTATAAGAACAAAGGAGATACCCAATCATACGATAAAAATCTGGAAAAAAGGTGTTAGAATGTAGACTTAGGAACACGACGAGAGTGACAGAGAACCAATTGTCCTTTAGATCTAAAACGACGGCTATATTCTTGGTAAAAAGATTGATGGAAATTTCTTGCGAATAGAAGAAAGATCTACACATTTGTTCATTGACCTAGAGAAAGCATACGATAGAGTATCACAATACGCCCTTTGGTGAGTGATGGAATACATATTAAATATAGACGGAGCCGCCACTAGCCTGAAAACATTATTAGGAGATATAGAGGAGTTTTTCATAATAGCGGGTCTACACCAAGGATCAGCATTCAGCTCCTACTAGTTTACCCTAGTTATGGATGCGCTAACCAACATAATACAAGATAAATCTCATGGTGTATGTTATTTGTTGTTGATATTGTGTTATTGACAAAATTACGAGGTTGTCAACCAAAAACTTGAACTATGCAAAGTCAACCTCGAGAATAAGGGTTTTAGGATAAGTAGAAGTACGACTAAATACAAGCACAACAAGTTCATAAGCATGAGAAGAGGGCAGTTAAGGTGAGACTAGAGATTGTGGTGAAAAAATGGAAACAAGTTAAACATCTAGGCTCGTTGTTTCCGGATAATGGGATGATAGAAGATGTTACTCATAGAATTAAAATCGGATGGTTGCAATGGATAAGTATTACTGGGGTATTATGTGATAGAAGGATGCCTACCAAACTGAAAGATAAACTCTACCGACGAGCTACAAGACCCGCAATGCTATATGGTAATTGTTAGAAGTCTAATTATAGTAGAACTCTAGTCCAAACTGTATTAGGAGTAGATTAGGTTATGTGTATTATATATAGGACTCATTGTATCATGTTTAATATCAAGAGTTACATTCTTCTCCCGTGCTTTCTCACATGGTATCAGAGCTTTGGTGAGAATAGTATAGCTGTGCGTCATTCCAGCTATTTCCGGGAAGAAGACCTCGTCGCCGTGTAATTTTCCGGCGACTTAACAGGCTGTCCGTAACCTAAACTACCTTTTCTGTTGGTGTTGTGCAAAATCCGAGACCACCATGAGGTTCGGGAGAGAACTCCGACCAACCCCAGAAAAAATCACCGGAAACCGACGCTTCACGCGCCCCCACGCGCGGCAGGACCCTCGGCGCGTGAAGCCCACGCGCCGGCGCGTGAGAGCCTTTCCGGCCACTTTTTCCGATCGCTCCAGAAGGACAGTTTAGTCGGAATATAATTCCGACCCTACCCATCCACTTTTTGTTCGATTCCGACAACTTTGATTTTTTCCGGCGACCTACAGTGACTTTTCCGGCAGCTACAGTACTTTCCGGCCAGAATTTCTTCAGGAGAGTTTGCTCACCCTTGAATTCCGAGCCTATCCATATTTTTACTTTTCAATTCCGACAACTTTGAATTTTACCGGCAGCTACAGTGTTTTTCCGGCAGCTACAGTGTTCCTGTTTTCCGGCAGCGCCAGTTTTCAGTCCTCTGTTTCAGTAGCGAGTTTTCAGTTAATAATCCAACGATATCTTTGAGACTAGATGCTTTCGGGCCTAGAAACCAGGGTTCTGGCAGTTCCGGTATTATGATTACCTCAGAACCTTTAATGGGAGGTTCAAACTACCCAAGCTGGGCTTCGTCTGTCGAGTTGTGGTGTAAAGGCCAAGGTGTTCAGGATCATCTAACCAAGGAGTCTAGTGACGGAGATGAAAAAGCTAAAGCACATTGGGAGAAGATTGATGCTCAATTATGCAGTATTTTGTGGCGATCTATTGATTCCAAGTTGATGCCCTTGTTTCGTCCATTCCAAACATGTTATTTGGTTTGGGAAAAGGCTCGTACTTTATACACTAATGACATATCTCGTTTCTATGATGTGATATCGCGGATGACAAATTTAAAGAAACAGGAATTGGATATGTCTACTTACTTGGGTCAGGTGCAGGCAGTTATGGAGGAATTTGAGACGTTGATGCCAGTCTCTGCTAGCGTTGCAAAGCAGCAAGAGCAACGACAAAAGTTGTTTCTAGTTCTTACTCTTGCTGGGCTTCCTAATGATCTTGACTCAGTACGCGATCAGATTTTTGCTAGTCCGACTGTCCCCACAGTTGATGAATTATTTTCTCGCTTACTTCGCCTTGCTGCAGCACCAAGTCACCCAGTGAGCTCATCACAGACACTTGATTCATCTATCCTCGTCTCCCAATCCGTGGACAATCGGGCTTCTCATACTATGGAGTATAGACGAGGAGGAGGTCGTTTTGGAAGATCTAGACCCAAGTGTTCTTATTGTTATAAACTTGGTCACACTCGTGATGTGTGCCATTCTTTACATGGTCGACCAACAAAAAATGCTTATGTTGCTCAGACCGAGCCTACAGGTAACCAGGGATTTTCTGTATCTGAAAGGGAGTATAATGAGTTCCTTAAATATCGAGCAAGTAAGCAGACGTCTCCCCAAGTAGCCACTGTTGCTCAGCCTGATACTTCTGTTGCTGGTAATTCTTTTGCTTGTGTTCCCCAGTCTAGTCCTCTTGAACAATGGGTTGTGGACTCAGCTGCTTCTGATCATATCTCTGGTAATAAATCCCTTTTGTCAGATATTACGTATTCACAGTCTCTTCCCAACGTTACTTTAGCTAATGGGTCTCAAACTAAAGCAAAAGGAGTTGGACAAGCAACTCCTCTACCCTCTGTCACTCTAGATTCCGTTCTTTATGTCCCTGGCTGTCCTTTTAATCTTGCATCTGTGAGTCGTTTGACTCGTGCCCTCCATTGCGGAATATATTTTATTGATGACTCTTTTATTATGCAGGACCGCAGTACGGGATAGACGATTGGAACAGGACTTGAATCAGACGGCCTCTACTACCTTAACTCACTTACATCCTCTAAGGCCTGTGTAGTTGCAGATCCTCCAGACCTACTTCACAGTCGTTTAGGACATCCTAGCTTGTAACAACTTCAGAAAATGGTGCCTCGATTGTCCAGTTTATCCACATTAGAGTGTGAGTCATGTCAGCTCGGGAAACATACCCGCGCCTCCTTTCCTCGTAGTATTGAGAGTCGTGCAGAGTCTGTTTTTTCTTTAGTTCATTCAGATATATGGGGTCCTAGTAGAGTATGTTTAACCTTGGGATTTCGTTATTTTGTTAGTTTCATTGATGATCATTCAAGATGTACTTGGATTTTCTTAATGAAAGATCGTTCTGAGTTGTTTTCTATATTCCAAAATTTTTGTGCTGAAATTAAAAATCAATTTGGTGTTTATATTCGCACCCTTCGCAGTGATAATGCCTTAGAATATTTATCCTCTCAATTTCAGCAGTTTATGTCTTTCTCATGGAATTATTCATCAGACCTCTTGTCCTTATACCCCTCAGCAAAATGGGGTTGCAGAGAGAAAGAATAGGCACATTATTGAGACTGCTCGCACACTTCTCATTGAATCTCATGTTCCGCTGCGTTTTTGGGGCGATGCAGTTCTCACATCTTGTTATTTGGTTAATCGGATGCCTTCATCTCCCATCCAGAATCAGATTCCGCATGAGGTATTGTTTCCCCAGTCACCATTATACTCTGTTCCCCCTCGTGTTTTTGGGAGCACTTGTTTCGTTCATAACTTAGCTCCTGGAAAAGATAAGTTAGCTCCTCGTGCTCTCAAGTGTGTCTTTCTTGGTTATTCTCGTGCTCAGAAGGGCTATCGTTGTTATTCACCTGATCTTCGTAGGTACCTTATGTCGGCCGATGTCACCTTTTTTGAGTCTAAACCCTTCTTTACCTCTTCTGACCATTCTGACCATCTGGATATATATGAGGTTTTACCCATACCGGCCTTTAGGGAGTCTACTATATCTCCTCCTTCACCTTCCGCTACAGAAGTCTTACCCATTCCAAACGTTGGACCATCTACTATGGCTCCTCCTAGACTCCCTGCACAAGACACTCCACTCTTGACATATCATCGTCGTCCTCGCCCAGCATCCGGCCCGACTGATTCACTTCCTGCACCTGACCCTGCTCCTACTGCGGACTTGTCTCTTCCGATTGCACTACGGAAAGGTATACGGAACTCCCTTAATCCTAATCCCCATTATATCGGTTTAAGTTATCATCGTTTGTCATCACCCTATTATGCTTTTCTATCTTCTCTGTCCTCTGTTGCCATCCCTAAGTCTACAGGTGAAGCATTGTCTCATCCAGGGTGGCGACAGGCTATGACTGACGAGATGTCTGCTTTACATACGAGTGGTACTTGGGAGCTCGTCCCTCTTCCTTCAGGTAAATCTACTGTTGGTTGTCGTTGGGTGTATGCAGTCAAGGTCGGTCCAGATGGTAAGGTTGATCGTCTTAAGGCTCGTCTTGTGGCCAAAGGATATACTCAGATATTTGCGCTTGATTATAGTGATAGCTTCTCTCCCGTGGCTAAGATAGCATCAGTCCGCCTTTTTCTCTCTATGGCTGTTGTTCGCCATTGGCCCCTGTATCAGCTGGACATTAAAAATGCATTTTTACATGGTGACCTTGAGGATGAAGTTTATATGAAGCAACCACCTGGGTTTGTTGCTCAGGGGGAGTCTCGTGGCCTTGTATGACGCTTGCGCCGGTCACTTTATGGTCTAAAGCAGTCTCCTCGAGCCTGGTTTGGTAAGTTTAGCACTGTTATCCAGGACTTTGGCATGACTGGGAGTGAAGCTGATCACTCTGTATTCTATCGGCATTCTGATTCACGTCTCTGTATTTATCTAGTGGTCTATGTTGACGACATCGTTATTACCGGCAATGACCAGGATGGTATTACTAAATTGAAGCAACATCTCTTTCAACACTTTCAGACTAAGGATCTGGGCACACTAAAGTATTTTCTGGGTATTGAGGTCGCACAGTCTAGCTCAGGTATTGTGATCTCACAACGGAAGTATGCCTTAGATATTCTAGAGGAGACAGGAATGACAGGTTGTAAACCTGTTGACACTCCAATGGATCCGAATTCTAAACTTCTTCCAGGACAGGGGGAGCCTCTTAACGATCCTGAAAGATATAGGCGGTTAGTTGGTAAACTAAATTATCTTACAGTAACAAGACCTGACATTTCCTTTCTTGTGAGTGTTGTGAGCCAGTTTATGGGTTCGCCATGTGATAGTCATTGGGATGCAGTTGTTCGCATTCTTCGGTATATAAAATCAACTCCAGGTAAAGGTTTATTGTTTGAGGATCAAGGCCATGAGCAGATTGTTGGATACTCCGATGCTGATTGGGCAGGATCGCCTTCTGACAGACGTTCTACTTCTGGATATTGTGTCTTAGTAGGAGGAAATTTGGTATCTTGGAAAAGCAAGAAACAGAATGTGGTCGCTCGGTCTAGTGCAGAAGCAGAATATTGAGCAATGGCTATGGCGACATGTGAGCTAGTTTGGGTCAAACAGTTGCTCAAAGAGCTGAAATTTGGTGAGGTTAGTCAGATGGGACTTGTGTGTGATAATCAAGCTGCTCTTCATATTGCGTCAAATCCAGTGTTCCATGAGAGAACTAAGCACATTGAGATTGACTGTCACTTTATCAGAGAAAAGATACTCTCGGGAGATATTGCTACAAAGTTTGTAAAGTCAAATGATCAGCTTGCAGACATTTTCACCAAGTCCCTCACTTGTCCTCGTATTAACTACATATGTAACAAGCTCGGTACATATGATTTATATGCACCAGCTTGAGGGGGAGTGTTAGAAGTCTAATTATAGTAGAACTCTAGTCCAAACTGTATTAGGAGTAGATTAGGTTATGTGTATTATATATAGGGCTCATTGTATCATGTTTAATATCAAGAGTTATATTCTTCTCCCGTGCTTTCTCACAGTGATGAATACCCGGCCGCTAAAGTCTAACATATCTACAAGATGAGTGTTATAGTGATGTGAATGCAAAGATGGAAGTACGGTTATACAAGATTAGAAAAGTTTAGAAATGACTACACGCATTGAGGATAAAGTGGCAGAAGTTCACTTGAGATGGTTTGGTCCTGCATGCATATGCAGGTCCGTATGTGTGAAACTATCGTGAGTGAAGGTGTTATAAAGGGAATGGTATAGACCTAAAATCACATAGTAGGAAGTTGTCTTAGAAAGGTCACAAATTCTTAGGATCAATGCAAACTTAGCTAAAGATAAGACACAATAGAAGAAAAAAAGATTCATGTGTGTGATATCTACTAGTTGAGAATAGGTAAAACTAATTTTCCACTTCTATATTATTTTGATATGATGACATTAATTGGGCTTAAACGAAGAAGTGAGGATTCACATAGCCAGCCCCAACTTATTTGGTATTGCGACTTAGTTGTTGTTTTTGTACTTAAAGCTCCAGTAGGCCTAAAATTGCATACAAGTTGTCTTTGAAAGACCTACAAATCCTTGGAATCAATGCAAACTTAGCTAAAGATAAAACACAAAAGAAGAAAAAAAATTCATATGCGTGATATCTACTAGTTGGGAATAGTGTTGAAATTACTGCCTCAACAGCTGGAAATTTTGCATAACTGCTGAAATTCACAATCGGCTCAAAGCAAGGAAGTTGTTGAGATAAATAAGTGTTAGCAGAAAGATAAATCTTATCTTTCTGTTGCTATTTGTAGGATATAGTAGTTTAGTGATAATCTGCAGCTGATTTTTCTGCTTTTCTTTAGAGCTTTTCAGTTATAAATTCTTGATAAATATGGCTTTGATTATTGAATAAAATATAGCTTGATTATAAGTTCTTGTATAAATATGGCTTTGATTATTGAATAAAATATTATGAGCAGTATATTCATATCTCCTTTATTCCTTTGCTTATATCTTGCTTTAAATTACAACATATTGGTATCAACAGCCTGTCATCTTGAGGGACTTGTGAGTAGAGAGTAAACCAAATACCAATACTTCCACCCAAAGCACAACTAGTGTACAGAGGACATTCAACTTTACCATCAATGATGTCCCTAATAGACACCAATAGTTGTAATCTATTCCTTTATAAGAATGGGACAGAAATGAGGCATAAGAATATTTAAGAAGCTTCCCACATAGGCATGTCTCATGTACAATTCCAGTAAATTCATTTTGAGTACGGGATTGCTGCCTCATACCACCACAACATCTCCACCCTTTAAATGAATTAGATGATGCATTCTGCAGGTCATACGGTAGAGCAATGTTGCTATGACTTTGTGTTCTCCTATTGTATATGATCCTAGTAAAGAGGTTACAACAAACATATTGCAGTACTCCTAACACCAAATATAAACAATCAGAAATGAAGGTATGAATTGGTCCAAGCGCCACAGTTATTTTTTAAAAAATAAAGGTATAAACTCCTGTAGAAGCAACATTAGCAAGATGATCTTCCATACCTTCAAATGATCATATCTTCTAGAGTTGCCAGCTTCCATCACACCTGAAAGTTGTGGATCTCCACTTCGGAAATCCTCTGAAGGACCAAATCCAGAAAGTCGCCTAACAGGAGCAGATTCCGCCTTGCTATTTCCACCCCTAAGGGATCTTGCTCTAAGCCTAGAAGCAATCTCAACCAAGGCATCTTTTGCCACACCAAAGCTTCCAGATATCTGAATAAATAGAACTTCAATTATTTTGAGATTTTGAAATTTCTCACAAGATAGTGGAAACAACAGTACCGAGATGCACAAGAAAACTGAAACTAGGACATATGTGAACTGGAAGTGACTAGTTTAAACTTGCAGATTACAGATAAATCACCTGCACAAGCTCTTCATCTGCAGATGCGCATCTGGGTTTATCATCCTTGGAAATAACACGAATATCTGCTTGTGTCCTTCTCCTCATCTCATTGATAACCTGTCCTCCTTGACCAAGAATGCATCCAACCTTATTTGAGGGAACAAGAAGCCTTGTAGTGATAATTCCTTTGTCAGAAAATTCACTTGTTTTACTTTGAAGTTGAAGAATGGCATCAATAGTTTGTGATCTGGGATCCCACAGAGACTGGAAGGAAAAAAAAATGGCTTGGTGACATGCTCATGAGGATGCTAATATTATGAATTCCTCAATGAGATACATTACCTCCAAAGAGGAGACATGAATAACTCTTTCATCAGATTCGGGTACGACATCCTCAACATGTATACTTGCTCCTGTTTCCTGCTGCAGTTGTTTTACATTGAAACCCCCGTTGCCTATAACGCCACCAATTTTCGCAGCTGAACACAGAATTTTCATGGTGAAATCACTTGGAGCTTCACCAGCACAAGGGGGAGGATCATAATCAAAATCTGGACGACCAAATCCAGAAAGCTGGTTGCTATACCCTCCCACCCCTAACACAGGCGGCATACCATTTAAATTAGATCTACTTCGAGACCACATTGATTTTCCTGGAGGAATCATATTTTCCACGGGAGGACCAGGGGGGTGAAAACCTTGAGCACCATGTACCATGGGAAAACTCGAGGTAGGTTTGTCTTTGCGTGGATTCTGATGCAACAGAGTTGATACTTCATACAGGGCTTTTCTTACCAACGCAGGTTTACCTGATATCTGAAAAACCCTACCAATATTGAAAATTCTTTTGACATGATATGGCCCAAAAGAGACACTTAATATGTACACTCCTAAATTATCAGCAAAAAAATAACTAAACTAAGATGCTACTCGTTAAAAAAAGTAGTACGGACATGATTGTATCTTAAAAAATGTACTTACCACCATAAAACCAAGAAACTTAACAGAATCGAAATCACAAATCCTCTAATCATCTATTTTATTTTATTTTTATTTGCACCGGGTGTCCGAGTCTATTCGAGCCCCGGTTAATCCCGGGGTTGCAAATCCTCTAATCATCTATTGATGTTTCATACAAGAAATAGCATGGATACCCAAAAAGACAGACAGAGAAACAAACAAAAATTTGGCACGGTTACGAATTGCAAAATTTAGAGCGTAGACATTAACTAAGTGCACAGAAACTTTCAGCTTGTCAAAGGGGCACCTTGTTTCAAGATAAAAGATAAATGAGGAAACTAGCAGTCAGATAAACATTAGCTACTGGACAGCTGGTCTAGCCTACACGTCATTGAATAGCTAAATATTGGTGAATTATAAAAGACATTTCAGGACTAATGAATCAGGAGTAGATGCTTGAAGACAAACAGAAGATAATCTAGGACTAAGGAATCAGGACTAATAGATGCTTGAAGATAAGCTTAGGACCCAAAAAAACGTACAACAGAGCAAGAACATAATGCAACTGCTGCATGCAGAACTAAGATCAGTACAACAACAACAAAAACCCATTTTAATCCCCTAGAACTAAGATCAGTACAGATGAAGAATTAGTTTAAGTGTTTAACGGTACTCTTCCCCTTTCTCCTCTGCACTATCATACTCTCCAAGTACTGAAAGCTCATTTCAAAGCTCACTCACCTTAAAAATAACAAAGAAACTAAATAAGTTGTGCACCCATAGAAAAGAACATGAAACTTACTTGGACCAATTCATCAGTGGTCATAGCACAAGCTGGAAGATGGTCAGCAGATTGAACACGAATGCTTGCCCCAGTCTCACTTCGCAATTTCTGAATAACATCGCCTTTTCTTCCTAAAAGGCATCCAACCAAATTGTTTGGAACAAGTAGACGCGTGATGATTACAATTTCATTCTTATCCTCATCTTGTGCTTCATGCAAGTCTTCTTCAACAATCCTATTGTGAACTTTTAACAGAGCATCTTGCGCTGCACAATGTGGCTCCATGCTACCATTTTCTTCCTTTAATTCTGGATTTTCATTGTTGTTGTCAGTGTTTTGTCTCCTAGCTAGCTTTGCAGAGGGACTAGAGATAATTATTAGTCTATCATCAATACCAGGCACACTGTCAGCAACCGTAATCTTTGCTTGAGTTTCCTCTCTCAGGGCTTTGATTATGCTACCACCTTTTCCAATTACACTACCAATTTTTTTGGATTGACAAAGTATACAATAAGTAGTATCTGAGCTTCGAGAACTTTCAGATGACCGTTCATGACCAGGATAATTCCCCTTTGCATTTTTAGAGCCTCCCTTCCTCTTGAACTGGGGGTTAGAGCGTTGCTTGAGAAAATTTCTTTTGTATTCGTCCATGACTGGATAGACTAAATAACTCTCAACAAAAGAATCTTTTTATCCCTCGTGTAACTTTTTTCTATTTTAGTAGTTACTCCAATAGGGTTATGACCTGAAAAACGAAAATTGCTTAGCAAGAGACAGAGAGGGCACCAAGTACAAAAATAAACAAGTAAAATAACTTATAAGATATGATTGCATCCAAATTACTGATAGGGTATGAAAGGAGGAAGGAAATTTCTGCTAACATGAGAGGGGCTTAAGTTTCAACAATTGGACCAGTGGAAATGAAACAAACACATAATCCTCAGACATTGCAGAGATCCTTCAGCTCAGTTTTATTTAGAGACCAGCCAGTTGATTGTTCTCATAATTGGTGCTTTACCAGTCCCCATCTCTTTTGCAGTGTAAATAGGCTTATCGATAATCAGAGATCAATGCACCTCGGGTTAAGTTAATGGTATGGGTTAGAGGAATGAATTAACAATTAAACATGCCTTGTAAAATAAGCACACTGCCCCATTTCCAAAAGCAAATTAAACAAAAAAGCTCCCATCAAGTATCAAAAGCCTCCAATAACATTCAACGACCGGAATCCCCGGAGGAAAGAGAATCAAATAAGAGGTGGATAGTGTAAGATTATGTCTGGAGCAACAAAAGCGCTTCTAGAGAATCTTCTTCCAGCTTAATTGTCAAAAAGTTAACAGCCTAGAGAAGTGGCAAGATATGAAATGTGCACTTTAATGAAGAATATGCAAATGAAGGAATATATATTGTGTGTGTATATGAGTGTGTGTGTGCGCGCGCAAACACACACGAAAACTTACACAAAGCAATGACAAGTAATTATAACCAGAAAAATAACTATATGAAGAGAACACACCGCAATGACAACGTTGACAAGTAATTATAACCAGAAAAATAACCATATAGACATTTTGAAAAACATTTTGATAAGTTGGAAAAAATAAAAACTACAATTGAGTGAAAATAAATTAAGTAAAAGCCCTAATACATGAAATGAAACTCGAACTTGCACGCATTTGCAGAACTGGTCCCCTATAACTATATGGACATTTTGGAAAATATTTTTATAAGTTGGAAAAAAAAAACTACAATGAAGTGAAAATATATTAGGTAAAAGGCCTAATACATGAAATGAAACTCCAACTTGCACACATTTGCAAGTTTGTTCCCCTACTTAAACTTGTTCCAGATTAGAGCATCGACTTGTTAAAATCCCACATAATAAACACGTTTGAAAGAGGGACAAGGGTTTAAAATAGCACATGTTCCTCAATTGTGTTTACGCAGATAACACATAACTTATCACATAGAACTATTATTGACCTTCTCTTCAAAGTTCAAGCTCAAATCCATGCATCTTCAAGTGGAGCTGCATTTACTTGTTTAAACCCCAACTTATACCATACACATCCACAAATAATCATCTACCAAATAGACTTGCCACCACGGGGTTTCCCACAAGCCCAATTGACGGAATGCTATCTCCAATGAGGAGAGAACTACAAGGTCCTCCTCCTAAATCCTCTTAAAGTAAATAGAGATTCCTACAAAATAAAGAAACCTCCTGTTACTTCACACCCTCTAAACCACCCACTGCTGCAGCCTCTGCCACCGGCCACTACAGCTCCGCTGATGATGACTCAAATCTCACAAACTGTGATAATCGACATTATTTCCCCAAAAGTATTCAACACCATACTTAGTGACTTCACAAGTGTTATATGCCTTGCCAGATTCTCTTCTTCTTCTTCCTCCAGGGCGACAGAAACTTATCATCGACGACCAAGTTCGATACAATAAAAAGAGAATGAATTAGAGAAAGGAGGTAGGGTAGAGATTGAATGTGAGTGTTGTATAGAGAAACAGAGAATGGACAAGGTAAAGAGATTTTCTTAGAGAGAGGGAGGTGGGTAGAGATTTACAGGAAGAGGAGTGAGATGAGAAAGTGAGAGCAATGGAAGAAAGAAGATCAAGCAAGCTTCTATGTTCACATCGCCACTCCCTAAACGCCTATTCACATGCCACTAAACCAGCTCAGCCGCTTACATGTCACATACGTATAGTCTAGTGCGAATGTTGTTGATGATATGGGATTTTAATAAGTAGATGTGCCACAATTCTATGTAGGACATTGCGTGCAAATCGGACTGTCATTTTATGTATTGGGCCTAAATTTAGTATTTAAATGGAGGAGCGTAAAGGGACGGGCCCATCATCCCCGAGTTCTGAAGGCTAAGTTTGGCCCAAAGGATTGGCCCGAACGGATCTCTCAGACATAAAAAAAAGTATATTGGACCTAAATCAAAACTATGTCAATCACGGTTCTTTTATTCAATAAAACTATGTATCAAGTTCAAAATCATTTTACCAAGACAAAGTTTGTAAATTAGATTTAATGATTAATTTGGTCATACCAAATTTCTAATTTTTGTTCCCAATCACTAGTATGTTCATCCACAATGTTTTCATAATAATTGATATATCAGTTTACTAGTTATACCTTTTGGGTAATGTTCGCCACTTTAAGATAAAGCTCATGAGTGCTGAGACTTATAGCTCAGCGATTTCATGCCTAGACTAAAACAAATCTACACAGAATTTTAGGGCCTAATCAAGCCTTAGCTGTGCCTTTAAAAATGGTGGACCAGCGGGTTAGAAGAAAAATTGCACTAGATGGTTATTTGTTCTAGCTCCTAGTATCACAAAGAAACAATTTCTCGTTTAGCAAAACTTCATCAAACTCCTTGAGCCGGATCCTCTCGTATGCAATGAAAGATGGAAGTCATATTCTCCAAGTTGCTCTTATTAAACCTAAAGTTATACAATATCATTGAAGTGTGTGACTATCTCATCTAAAAGCTTAAGCTATTAGAGAGAACACACATTTAATTACTTATTTAGATACTATCTTTATGCACCCCTTTACATGAGGGCCTAATTCTTTTTTATGGGCCAAACACGTGGAACTTTTTTTATTTTTCAGCTTTTTGGGTAGTGGTGTGATTTGAACCCAGGAACTTTGCCCATTCGGATACTATATTGAACTGTGTGAGCATCTCAAGCAGGGGGAGATGTAAGCTGGAATATAAGGGTTCAGAATCAATAGCTTTACACATTTAATTACTTAAGTACAATATGTCTTAACAATATTTAATGTTGTTAAAAAGTATAATTACAGCTTCATCAATGTTGTGTCTGCTTCTCCCCCCAAAGTAGTATGTATTACTTTACCAGTTTCACAACATTGAGCAATTATATTCAACAAAAGAACAATCATTATGCTCAACAGTTCGAGTTATTATACTGTACGATAAAATAACCGATTCTGTGTATTTATAACTGAACAACTAGTAGTATTTATTATTCTAATTGGGGTGTGTGTGCGGGGGTGGGAGTGGGGGATGGGGGGAGGGGGCGAAGGATTCGACCTAGGTTTTCAATAGTGACAAACAAAAGCAAAGAGCATAAAGTCAGATGCTGTACCATTTCCAGTACACCAGGAAAGTAGAAGCAGGCGGCGGAGTCGATCGAGGTAAAGCTAAAAATGTTGGCAGGGACTATAGGGCTGGTTCACCGGCGGGACGAATTTTGGATTTGTTCCGTCATTGATTTCAGCAGGACCTAAAGAAAGCCAATTATGGGCCCGGGCTTCTCTAATAGTTGGGCTACAAAAAGAAGGCCTTCTTTGTAGGAATACTCACCTCGTACTCACCTCGTCTAGATTGATACTTTATTTATTTTAAATAAATATTTTTTTAAATAATTATATTTTATAGTTATTTTTAATTTTTATAATTAAATATTTATTTATGATCATATCCTAATTTTAAACCATAAAATCTGCTTTGTATTATTTTTCTCCACATTCTCTCTCTAAGCCAATCTTTCTTCATAAATACAACCATGATTCTCCACTGATTCGTCTCCATTGTCGAACAAAATTAGAAGTCATGAATGGTATCATGGCGGCCACGAATAGAATTAACAGTTGGTTCAGAAGTTTCCCAATGAGCAGAAATCATCAATATCACATTTGGCTTTTGATTTCAAAAACTTTCTATAAAGTCTTTTAAAAAGTGCCTGGCAGGCAAAGACTCATCTATGGAAAGCGCAGGGGAACCACGTGATATGAAGACTGTCTCCTTCAATTTCAAAGGCAAATCAATTCACTCTCTAAATTAAGTTTTGAATAAGCGAATTTGTCTTCGGACAATGGGCTTGTTATTTGGTACCTAGAGTTGTTTTTGTACGTCGGTGCGTGTCTTCACATAAATTAGGATTTATTATTGAACAAAGACACCGAGCAACTTGATTTATTATTAATATATTTCAGTGTTTTTTTTTTACGTATAACGTTGTATTTTCATATATTTCATTATATTCATTATCTTTTTTCATTGTAATTCAACATATCTCGTGTATTTAATTATTTTCACTATCTTTTTTATTATATTTTAATGTATCATGCTGTATTTTATGTATTTCGTTGTATTCACCGTCTCCTTATATGCCATGAAAGTATTTATATTTTTTTATTAGTATAATTTATGTATTCAGATGTATTATATAATTTTTTTAAATATTGCTATATTTTTAGGGTATTTTTTGGTTGAGAATATTTTTATAACTGAAAATACAAATTTTGTGTGTTATAATTGAGTTTGTTGAGTTATATTAGGAGTCTATTGTGTTAATTGATTCACTTTCTGCTTAAAACATTGTAACCTCCTGTTTTACACCGCGAATACAGTCGAATACAATAATCTGTCCAGTTGTAATTCCATGTTTCACGCCATGAATACAGTCGAATACACTCGAATACAACAACTGATTAGCTTGACTTCCCTAATTCAAGCCTACTTTTGCTACTATATTCATGAGTACAGTAGTTTAAATACATCCAATACATCTTATAATAACATAAAATGTATCTACAATCCATAATATAGCAAATGGTAGCTATAGATAGCTAATTACCACTAAAAGATATTGCTTTATGAAAATTTCTCTTCTTTGTACTTCTTTTAGTATATAGGGAGTTTTTCGCATAAACCTACTTTATGGGGCCATTGTTAAGTTTATACCCACACTACACAAAAATTTACAAGATTTGTTCATTGGGATCTAAAGTGCTTCTGTCTCTTCAATAATTTCAAAACCTAATATGACGTTATTTATTTTTCTAATATAACTTTAGAAAATCGGATCTTAAGTAGTTATATCTCTTTGCTTCAACGTTAGAATTGGATTTGAAGTTTTGTCTTTCCAATGCAGCTTTAGAAAAATCGGATCTTAAGTAGTTATATCTCTTCACTTCAACGTTAGAATTGGATTTGAAGTTTTGTCTTTCCAATGCAGCTTTAGAAAAATCGGATCTTAAGCAGTTCTATCTCTTCAATGCAACTTCAGAAATCGGTTCTTAAGTTCTTTTATTTTTCTGATGCAACTTTAGAAAATTCTGACCTTAAGTAGTTCTATCTCTTTAATGCAACTTCAAAAATCGAATTTTAAGTTTTGAAACATAAACTTATTTTTGAATTTTAACAATTCAACACCAATCTACTCGAAATAAACTCAAATTTGAAATATTACTTTTAAATATTATAAAGAATAAACCACAATCATCAAATTGCCAAAATAACAATAAATCTAACAAACCATTTTGCAACTAAGAAGAAGAGAAAATCCTATGTGTAACCCACAATGGTATTTTACAACTAAAAAGAAGAAAAATTAAACAACTCTTGGATACATGGGACATGAATACAAAAAAGAAGAAAGCAGCTGATCTGATCTTGGATTGTCCAGGAAAAATGAAGAATATTAAGAATGACCCCAAATTATCTAGTGGACGGTTGGCCCGTTCCAAATTAAATAACGTCAAAGGGATGCATGTTAAGGAATTGCATAATCTTCAACAAGTGACAAAAAGATGTTTGGAGAATCACTTTTAGGATCCATGTAAAGAATATCATATTTGGAGTCTTGAGAATTGAAGAATCAAGACCCCAAGTCAAACTGTGAGATGCGGTTTCATCAACTGTTGGCTATGGTTCAAGAGGGGCCTGAAAAGCCGAAGAAAACAAGCTTCTGAAATTCGACACAGTTCAATTGTGAGTTACGATTGGGGTTTGGTTTGGCTTGGCAAGTTTTCTTTAGAAAAATAACTTTGAAACTTTTCCTATTTTATCCATACGATATTTATAATAGCCTGGGGTTATTTTCATAAGCCACTTTGCATATTTTGACATAAGAAAACTCTTAAGAGAGATTTGGAACCTCTTGGTTTGAGTTCGACTTTGGATTACCTATTTTACAGACTTGAGTTGTTAATGGTAATCTTCTTTCCTTTCTTTATATATAGGATTTCTAATTTATCGTTCTTGGGAGGCGATCAGATAGTATTTTGATTGTTGCTTGAGATATTCACTTAGGGTTCTAGATTTTCTTTCTATGCTTCATTATTCAGACTATTTTGATTATCTTAATCAAATTTATTATTAGTTTTTCTTTAATTATTATTGTTGTTGTTGTTGTTGTTGTTCATATTTTGCTAATTTGTTTATCTCATATCGTATCAGTTGGTATCAAAGCGAAGGTTCGGGTACTGCTCTAAAACACCCCATTCCCTAGTCTTGAAATCAAGATCCGAATATGTAAAAAAGGCAAATAAAAAAATATAGTTCTTGTTTAATATTAAACCCTAGTCGAGTTGCTTAGAAAAATTATTCTTGAATTTTAAACAAAAATCAGAAAAAAAAAATTTATTGAAGTGTTCGTGTTGATTGTTGAGGAAAGATTACTTTTGGGTAAGAAAGATTCATTGGGGTTTTTTGTTAAGGACAAACTAGTGCTAGTTCGCTTTAAATCGTCCTTAATATCTAAAACCGGCTATTTATTTGGTGTCAATTTGTTCGTGCCTTTCTCGTTATTTTTGTAAAAATTTCTTGGCTCCCGTCTTAGTTTTTATAATGTCGTTCTTGATTACATAAACTCCACTCTTAAATTGCTTTCAAGAAAACTCATTCTAGATAGGTGATTTGTGAGCTAAGCCAAAACTTTGAGAATTTTCAATGGATGAGGCAGAGATTATACACGAGTGAAGAGTAAAAACTTATAAATGTGAGATAAAACATAAGATGTTGAGTTGTCTTTTCTGAATCAAACTACAAGAGTTGTGTTAGTATGTGATCCTCTTATTACTAATTAATTGTTTTTCCTATAAGCATGTCTTCTGCAGATTCAAGCGATTAGGGTGAAAGAATGGTTGAATTAGTGATGACAAATGTTGGATTTCTATGATGAAGATGATGGAGGAAGCAATTTATGTAATTCTTGTAGGGCCTACGATGGGCATATTACTTGTCATATTCAGGTGAAAACTCAAGTGATGACGAAGCAGGATATATTCCTTATCCGATTCATATGGTTGTGATTCGTACGAGTATGTTACTAATAAATATGATAACCATCATGATAATCATGGAAGACATGGAGTTGAATCAAGGAACATGAAAGAAAAATATGAAAAAATAATTTACAAGGGTAGTGAGTTGTGTTTGATCCTTGGAAACTATAAGATATTGATACCACTCTTTGAAGGTATTCATGGTCTGAATGCCTACCTTAATCGGGAGAGCAAGGTGGACAATGTCGTTGTATCTTATCCATACTTGAAAAGCAAAAGATTGGAGCTGGTTACTAAAGCACTCCATAGGAATGCTTCTTTTTGGTTGTACAACCATGAAACCATCTTTAATGGCACTTCATGTCCATCTATTAAGACTTGGGATACAATAAACTTCCATTTAAGAAGCAAGTTTGCACCTTTGAGTTTAAAAGATATGGGGCACAAAAATAATAAGGCTTTTAAGAGAGGAAAATCTATTTCTTTTGATTACCCAAGAACATCAAAGCATGGAAACCTTCCAAAAGGAGAGCTTCTAACGAAAGATTCTTCTTCATGTTTAACTCCATATGCAATAAATAAAAGTGAAAAAGTGAGATAAAAGAAAGAGATGAGAAAATGAGTGAGTTCACAATTTAATAGAAGCAAAAGGAGAGGTTGAGAGGAGTAATGTGAGAGAGATGACAAAAGGGAAAAAATCGAGGAAAATTAGAGAAGAGAGTATTGCAAAAGAAAGTTTGAGTGAAAATACTAATTGACTTCATTTTGACTTGTTAGTACCTTCTTTGTCTAGTGGGTATTTCTCTAATGTGCAAGCCTTAAATAATACCTTCCGCAGACTGGAGGAAATTATGCACAATGCTACCATTTTAAGTGGTTAGGGAAAGCAAGAGGATACAACATTAAAGCGTAATAATCCATTCTTAAGTGTAAGAAACAAAGGTAAAAAAGAACTTTTGGGAATAACTTGAGGTATAACGACTAAACATAACTTCTTTTCTTTAAGAGAATTTGATTCTCGTATAAGTGATTGTGTTAGATTTGATTCTTGTTAGCCTAGTGAATCTTTAATTTTTGTTTCTAATCATGAAGTTCGATGTGATGATTCACTAGCTGAGCTTAATAGTTGGGATAACAGCCACTCCTATGAGTTTAAACTCAATGGTCTTATATGGGGTGACCTTGTGCATAATCTATTTGAGAGGGAAGGCAAGTTTGTACAACTTATTCTAAAGGATTGATACTTTAAGTGGAGACATAACTCAAAGTACTAACGGACATGACTTTCTTCATTATTTGTATTAACTTCATAGTAACAATTGTGTTGTTCAAAGAACTTCCTTAACAAGTGAGTTTAAACTTGTTGATTCTTCTTCTCAAGAGAATAATATACTGCAATTTGATGAGATCATGTCACAAAAAAAGTTGAATTATAAACGCAAATAGAACTCTGGAGAGAACGAACCATGTTCATGTCTTAATCCATTAACTATTTCTTGTTTTAGTATTAGTTTTCCATTTATACAAGAATTAAAAAAATACGAGGAAAGGGACAATGATGAGAATGCAAGTGGCCAAGTTAAGGTGTATTATTTTAAGTCCCTTATGGGATGAGAAAATAAAGCAAAAGGTTACCAATAAGGAAAATTAGGCCCATGAAAACTTTGTCTACCCAGATACTACGGGTATGAGATAACGACTTAGCGTAGCAAATTCATCTTGAAAATCAGTTCACCAAAATAATAATAATAATAATAATAGGAAAGGATAAACATCAAATGCGGCAAAGTAGTAAACTAATGGAAATAATTCAATCCTCCAAAACCAGTAAAAATCAGAAATACCAATGCTCAAAGTCACATATGAAAGAACCGAAGCCAACACAAAATAATAAAGAACACAAATCACATAAATTATTGCGGCACGCAATCCGGTCTTACCGTATAACACTATCCTCCCTTATTTCACCATGTAAATATCAATAATAATAAATAAATATATATTGTAGCGCGCAAACTGTTCCTTCCGTACAATACTATCCTCCCTTATTCCATAATGTAAATGTCAATAATAATAATTAAATATATGTTACAACGTGCAACCCGATCCCACCATTGTGATGAACCAAAAGGTCATCACTTGTTTTAAAAATAATTTTTTGTTTTAATGCCTTAAAACTTCCCTTTTGTCTTGCCTTGATTTGCGTGCATAATCCGGACGTGTATATAAAAAGCCACTATGTAAAAATTTGTAAAAAATGATAAATTTTGCTTTAAAATAAATTTATGTTGACTTTGGTCAATATTTTTAGGTAAAACGGACCCGGACCCATGATTTGACAGTCTCGAAGGGTCCATAGAAAAATATGGGACTTGGCCTTATGCCCAAAATCAAATTCCGAAGTCCCAAACCTGAGAAATAAATTTTTGAAGAAAATTGTTTAACTGAAATTGTAGAGTTTTTGGAAAACTTGAATGTAATTGAATTTGATGGTACCAGGTCCGTATTTTAGTTTCGAAGCCAGTATATATCTTGTATGTGATTTAAATTGAGCTTGTAAAATTTAGTAGGAAACAGACTTGAAATGACGTGAATCGGACATTCGAATGTTAAAATTTGAACTTGAGAGTTCATGAGAATTTTCTTTTATTTTGATCCTAAATTCATAGTTATTGATGTTATTTTTATGATTTGATCGCATAACAAGTCCATATGATTTTTTTGGACTTGGGTGCATATTTAGCTTGGAGCCCGAGGGCTCCGGTGAGTGTTGGATAGGCCACAAAGTGAGATTTGGACTTTGGAAATTGATGGTATGTTGTAGGTCTGCAAGCTTCTCAAATGCGAAACCTAGATCGCAAATGTGAAAGAGTATCACAAATTTGAAAGATGACCTGGACTGCCTTGGTCGCAAATGCGACATATATATTGCAAATGCGATATCGCATTTTTGAAGGTCCCCTCGCAAATGTGAAGTGGACTATATTCCTTCAGTGTCGCAAATGCAACAAAACCTTCAGATTTGCGAAGTCAACAGTTTCTGAGGGGTTCGCAACGCAATTGCGAGATCAGAGACCAGTTAATTGAAACTTAGAGTATTTTCGGCCATTTTTCAAACCTTCTCAAAACCTAAACACCTTTGGGCAATTTTTCAAAGACAACTACTCTTCCAAATCATTTGTAAGTCATTTTTAACTCATTTCTTTCATTCTAATCCATCTTTTTATATGATTTCAACTCAAAATTAAGGGTTTTCATGGGAGAAATTAAGTGTTTTGGGTAGAACTTAGGATTTTTGAATTTTGGGGATTTTGAACTTGATTTAAGGTTCAATTTCAAAACAAATCATATATTTAGGTTCGTGGGTAAACGGGTAATCAAGTTTTGGTTCGAACCTCCGGTTTTGACCATATGGGTCCGATGTCGATTTTTGACTTTTTTGAAAAATATTAGAAAACCTATTTTCATGCAGTAAAATTAATTCATTTAGCATTTATTGATATAGTTAAGTAACTTGTGGCTAGATACAAGTGAGTTGATGGTGGAATCAAGAAGTAAAAGGTAGTTAAGGCTTGAATTATGCTCGTGCTATTGAGGTAAGTTTTTGGTTTAACCTTAGCTGAAGGAATTAGGAGTTGTGTCTTATTTGCTATGTGTTAGTTGTTGAGTACGACGTATAGGCATGATGACGCATATCTATACGTTGGTGTCAAGTATGTCCATGAGTCTTATACTATGATTAATGTGACTCCGTTTGCATTATTCATGCCTATGTGATGATTTCTATTATTGAGCAAGGCTTGTGGAAGTAATATTGGTATTTGAACATTGAAGAGCGTTGGCTCATGTTGTAAAATAATTTGTGGAAGTATAATTGACAATTGAACATTATAGAGCATTTGCTCAAATTGTGAATTGGTTGTGAAGTAGATGTGAAGAAAAAAGGATTTTGATATTGTTTCCCTTGTCGGAATATGATTGTTGTACTATTGTTCCCTTGTCGGGATTTTATTGTGATTTTATTGATTCCCTTGCCCTTTTTATTTCCTTGTGATTATTGTTGGATAAGGAAGAGTGTGAAAGCACGAAGGGTGATGCTATGTATGATATTTGTGAGAGAGTGTTAAAAGAATGAAAGGCGATGCCGTGTATGATATTCGTGAGAGAGTGTTAATGCAACCAAAGGTGATGTCGTGCCGCTCGATGTACAATTCCGCACCTTGATATGAGTGATAATACACGAAGGATTATTCCGTGCCATAATTATGTGAGGTAAAAAAACAAAGGGTGATGCCGTGCACTTGTCTTTGATTTTCCTAATTTCTATTGATAATTGAGTTATGGTGTTTCTTACATTTAACTGTTGGTTTGTGTTGCTACTTGTTGTTCCCCGCCGCATGATTCTCCATTCCTATCTTTAATTATAAAGTTTTGCTTTTATTTTCCGTTGTATATGATTTAACTTCACAAGTTTATTTGGTAGTCTGGTCCTGGCCTCGTCACTATTTCGCCGATGATAGTCTAGACACTTACCAGCACATGAGATCGGTTGTGCTGATACTACACTATGCACTATGTGCATATCCCGATACTGGAGCATACGGACCTTAGCTTTGGGTTGTTGCCTTCAGTCCATTCGGATATCTGAGGTAGTCCTGCAGACGTCTGGAAGCCTTGGCGTCTCTTTCTATCCTTTCATCATGTTTCATTTATGTATTTTCAGAGACAACGTTGTATTTATTTTTCGACTCTTGCTTGTAGTATTCCTAGACCGTAAGTGAAATTGTGACACATGTTTTGGGTAGTTTATGTTTTAGGATTTGTATTGGTAATATTTAAATGGTTATATTCTGTTCTTCTGCTTATTAAATTCCTCTATTTATACAATGTTGGTTCTTAATTGTTAAAGGATTAAAATAGGAAAAAGGTAAATAATACAAATGGTTGGCTTGTCTAGCTTCAACTAGTAGGCGCCATCATGACTCTCGAGAGTGAGAAATACGGGTCGTGACAAGTTGGTATCAGAGCCCTAGGTTACTTAGGTCTCATAATTTATGGACAAGCTTAGTAGAGTTTAAGGGATCGGTACAGAGACATCTATATTTATCCCAATGGCTACGGAGTTAGGAAAAACTTCACATCTGTTATTTCCTATCATGCAATTTGATTTCTTAATGCTGATTGAACTTCTACTTTATTCTTACACATATGGTGAGAACACGTACACGAGGGTTAGATGCCGAGGTCGTGCTACGGCTCGAGGTAGAGGAAGAGCTCAACCTATAATTCGAGCAGCATCACCAGCGGTTGGGGTAGTTCAGCCTGGTATTATGGCACAGATCAGAGAGGAGCCAGCTATGTATGCTGATACTTTGTGGAGATTGGACAAGGTTCACCAAGCTCTTCACTACCAATTTTAGCGGTGCATCTTCTGAGGATCCCCAAGATTATTTAGACAATTGTCATGAGCTTTTCAGGAACATAGGGATAGTGGAGACCAATGGGGTCGACTTTGTTGCTTTTCGTTTATCTGGGTCCGCCAAGACTTGGTGGAGAGATTATTATTTGGCTAGACCATCTAGATCACCAGCTTTGACTTTGGATTAGTTTTATCAGCTATTTTTTGAGAGTTTCTTCCTATCACTCAGAGAGAGAGCTATCGGAGGTAGTTTGAGCTTCTCCAGCAGGGTTCTATGACTATTACGCAGTACGAGACCAGGTTTATTGATTTTGCCTATCATGCTCTTCTTATACTTCTCACTGTGAGAGAGAGAGAGAGAGAGAGAGTGTGTGTGTGTGTGTGTGTGTATGTGTGTGTGAGAGGGATGAGGTTCATTAAGGGACTCATTCAGCCTATTCGATTTCAAATGGCTAAGGATACGGGGAGCAAGATTTCCTTTCAGGATGCGACCAATGTGGCCAGGAGGGTTGAGATGGTTCTATCACAGGGGGTGGTCATTTAGGTAGATTCAGTGGTGCCTCGTCTGGAGGCAGAGATTTGTATGGTAGAGGCCATCTTCCTAGGCGTTTTCAATCAATATTTCAGGTTTCTCCCGATGATTCAGGTGGTCGTGGTTCTCATATGCAATATTCCGATCAACAGTCCTACAGTGCACCACCAGCTCCTATCAGTGCATCCCCACTCTAGAGTTTTTAGGATGGTCATTCAGGTCATTAGGGTCAGTAGTATCAACAATCGAGGGCTTATTATACTTGTTGCGATATGGGGCATATTACTAAGTTTTGCCCTCGAGCATCAAGCATCTCTCAACATCAGGGTTCCTGTACCATGGTTCAGGCACCGAGTGTTCCACAGCCCACTCAACCAGCTAGAGGTGGAGCAGAGTTCTAGAGGTAGAGTAGAGGTACTAGAGGTGGAGGTCAGGCCGCTAGAGGTGGAGGCCAACCAACACCAGGCTATCCCAGAGATGTAGTTTAGGGTGGTGGGCCCAAACCCAATGTTATGCTTTTCCAGCTAGGCCTGAGGCTAAGGCTTCCGGTGTGGTTATCACAGGTACTGTTCTGGTTTGTAGTAGAGGTGCTTCAGTTCTATTTGATCCAGGATCTACATACTCTTAGGTGTCATCTGATTTTGCACCATATTTGGTCAAGCCTAGTAATTCTTTAAGTGCTTCTGCATATGTGTCTATACTAGTGGGTAATTCAATTATGGTAGATCGTGTCCATCATTCATGTATAGTTGTGATTGAGGGTCTTGAGACTCGTGTAGATTTGTTACTTTTAGATATGATGGATTTTGGTATCATATTATGGATGGACTGGTTATCACCTTGCCATGCTATCTTGGACTGTCATGCCAAAATTGTGACCTTAGCCTTGCCGGGGTTGCCTCGTTTAGAGTGAAAAGGGACTCTTGGCCATTTTACCCATAATTTTATCTCATATGTGAATGGTCGACGTATGGTGGAGAAGGGGTGTTTGTCCTATGTGGAATATGTTCGTAATTCTAGTATTGAGGTTCATTCTATGGATTCTGTGCCTGTTGTTTGTGAGTTTCCTGAGGTTTTTCTTTCAGACTTGTCGGGCATGCCACCCGACAAGGATATTGACTTCTGTATTGATTTGGCTCCGAGCACTCAGCCCATTTCTGTTCTTCCGTATCATATGGCTCCGCCCGAGTTGAAAGAATTGAAGGAGCAGTTGCAAGACTTGCTTGATAAAGGCTTTATTAGACCTAGTGTCTCGCCCTAGGGTGCGCCGGTGTTGTTTGTTAAAAAGAAGGGTGGATCGATGAGACTGTGTATAGATTACCGGTAGTTGAACAAGGTTACAATCAAGAATAAGTATCCATTGACGAGGATTGATGATTTGTTTGATCAGCTTCAGGGTGCCAAGGTATTTTCGAAGATTGACTTGAGATCGGGCTACCATCAATTGAGGATTAGGACATTCGATGTCCTTAAGACACCTTTCGCACTCGGTATGGGCACTATGAGTTCTTGGTGATGTCATTTGGGTTGACAAATGCCCCAACAACTTTTATGGATTTGATGAACCGAGTGTTCAAGCCTTAATTGAATTCGTTTGTGATAGTCTTCATTGATGACATTTAGATCTATTCCTACAGCCGGGAGGAGCATGAGCAGCATCTGAGAGTTGTTCTTCAGACTTTGAGAGATAATTAATTATATGCTAAGGTTTCGAAGTATGAGTTTTGGTTAGGATCAGTTTCTTTATTGGGTCATGTTGTTTCAGAGAGGTATTCAGGTAGATCCAAAGAAGATAAAGTCGGTCGAGGATTGTCCTAGACCTATATCAGCTATAGAGATCCATAGTTTCTTGAGTTTGGCGGGTTATTATCGTCGGTTTGTGTAGGAGTTCTCATCTATTGCAGCCCTATGACCAGGTTGACCTAGAAGGGTTGTTAGTCCAGGTGGTCGGACGAGTGTGAGGCGAGTTTTCATATGCTCAAGATAGCTTTGACTACGGTTCCAGTGTTGGACTTGGAAGAATGGCAAGGTCATTGTTTATGCTTCACGATAGTTGAAGATTCATGAGAAGAATTAGCTATATGGAGTTAGAAGCCATTGTTCACGCGTTGAAGAGTTGGAGGCATTATTTATATAGCGTGTCATGTGAGGTGTTCACAGATCACAAGAGTTTGCAATACTTGTTCAAGCAAAAGGAGTTAAATTTGAGGCAGAGGAGGTGGTTGGAGTTATTGAAAGACTATGATATCACCATTTTATATCATTTAGGGAAGCCCAATGTGGTGGTCGATGCTTTGAGTAGGAAGTCAGCCAGAATGGAAAGTCTTGTGTATATTCCTGTCAGTGAGAGACTGCTTGCTTTGGATGTTCAGGCTTTGACCAATCAGTTCGCCAGGTTGAATATCTTTGAGCCCAGTCGTGTGTTAGCTTGCACAGTCACTCGTTCTTCATTATTTGAGCGTATTCGAGATTGCCAGTATGGTGATCCCAATTTGTGTGTCCTAAAGGACACGGTAGAGCATGGTGGTGCCAAGCAAGTCACATTGGGAGATGATGGAGTTTTTAGGATGCAGGGTCGTGTTTGTGTACCTAATGTGGATAAACATCAAGAGTTGATTCTAGAGGAGGCCCATAGTTTCCGGTACTCTATTCATCTGGGCTCCGCTAAAATGTATCAAGATTTACGACAACATTTTTTGTGGAAAAGGATGAAGAAGCAAAATGTTGCTATATGTCTTGGTGTTTGAATTGTCAGCAGGTAAAGTACGAGCATCAGAGACCTGGTGATTTTTTTAAGAGGATTGAGCTTTCCGAGTGGAAATGGGAGTCAATCAATATAGACTTTATTGTTGGACTCCCACAGACTCAGAGAAACTTCGATGCAATGTGGGTTATTTTTGATAGACTGACCAAGTCAGCGCATTTCATTTCTGTGGCAGTCTCCTATTCTTCTGAGAGGTTAGCTAAGATCTATATCCGGGAGATTGTTAGTCTTCATGACGTGCCAGTATCTATCATTTATAATCGAGGTACGCGGTTCACCTCGCGTTTTTGGAGTGCAGCGCAGCATGAGTTGGGCACACGGGTCGAGTTGAGCACAATATTTCATCCTCAGACGGATGGGCAGTCCGAGCGTACTATACAAATTTTGGAGGATATGCTCCGAGCTTGTGCTATTTACTTTGGAGGCTCGTGGCATTAGTTTTTGCCTTTAGCGGAGTTTGCCTACAACAACAGTTACCAGTCGAACATTCAGATGAATCCTTATGAGGGTTTATATAGTAGGCGGTGTCAGACGCCGGTTGGGTGGTTTGAATCGGGAGAGGCTCAGTTGTTGGGTACAGATCTAGTACAGGATGCCTTGGACAATGTCAGGATCATTCAGGATAGGCTTCGTACAGCTTAGTCTAGGCAAAAGAGTTATGTTGACCGTATGGTTCGTGATGTGGCATTCATGGCCGGCGAGCGGGTGTTGCTTCAAGTGTCGCCTATGAATAGCGTAATGAGATTTTGAAAGAATGTCAAGCTTAGCCCTAGGTTCATTGGCCCGTTAGAGATTCTGGATCAAGTGGGAGATGTGGCTTATAGACTTGCGTTGCCGCCGAGCTTATCAGTCGTGCATCCAGTAGTTCATGTGTCCATGCTTCGGAAGTATCACGTCGATCCATCCCACGTGTTAAATTTCAGCACTATCCAATTGGACAAGGACTTGTCATATGAGGAGGAGCCGATAGCTATTCTAGACCGGCAGGTTCATCAGTTGAGATCAAAGAGTTTCCCTTCTGTTCGTGTTCACTGGAGAGTTCAGCCCTGTTGAAGCATCAACCTGGGAGTCCAAGTCCGATATGCAGAACCGTTATCCTCATCGTTTCTCCGACTCATGTAATTCATTCTTATGTCCAATCGAGGATGAAAAGTTGTTTTAGAGGTAGAGAATGTGATGACCCAAAAGGTCATCACTTGTTTTAGAAATAAATTCTGTGTTTCGAAGCCTTAAAACCTCCTTTTTTTCTCACCTCTATTTGCCTGCGCAGTCCGGGCGTGTATCCGAAAAGCCATTATGTGAAAATATATGAAAATTAATGAATTTGCTTTTAATATAAATTTACGTTGACTTCTATCAACATTTTGGGTAAACGAAGCCAGGACCGTCAAGGGTTCATAGGAAAATATGGGGCTTGAGCGTATACCCGGAATCGAATTCTGAGGTCCCAAGCCCGAGAAATGTTTTTTTTGAAATAAATTATTTAACTGAAATTGTGGATTTTTTGAAAAATTTGAATGTAATTGAATTTGATGGTATCAAGCCCGTATTTTGGTTCTGGAGCTTGGTACAAGTCTTATACGTGATTTAAGTTTGCCCTGTAAAATTTGGTAGGAAGCGGACTAGAAATGACGTGAATTGGACATTCGGTTGTTAAAATTTGAACTTAAGAGTTCATGAGATTTTTCTTTGATTTTAATGCTAAATTCATTGTTACTGATGTTATTTTGATGATTTGATCGCACGAGCAAGTCCATATGATATTTTTGGACTTGCGTGCATGTTTGGTTTGGAGCCTCGAGGGTTGGATGAGTTTTAGATATTCCACAAAGTGAGATTTGGACTTAGGAAATTGCTGGTATACTGTGAAGCCTGGCACACAAATGTGAAATAGTATCGCAAATTCTAAAGATGACCTGGGCTGCCTTGGTCGCAAATGTGACGTATATATCGCAAATGCGATATCGCATTTGCGAAAGGCCCCTCGCAAATGCGAAGGGGACCGAATTCCTTCAGTGTCACAAATGCGACAAAATCTTCGCATTTGCGAAGTCAACAGTTTCTGAGGGGTTCGTAATTGCGAGATCAGAGACCAATTAATTGAAACTTAGACACATTTTCAGCTATTTTTCAAACCTTCTCAAAACCTAAATACCTTTGGGCGATTTTTCAAAGACAACTACTCTTCCAAATCATTTGTACGGCATTTTTAACTCATTTCTTTCTATCTAATCCATCTTTTTAGATGATTTTAACTCAAAGTCAAGGGTTTTGATGGGGATAATTGGTCCCACGTGTTAAATTTCAGCACTATCCAATTGGACAAGGACTTGTCATATGAGGAGGAGCTGATAGCTATTCTAGACCGGCAGGTTCATCAGTTGTGATCAAAGAGTTTCCCTTCTGTTCGTGTTCACTGGAGAGTTCAGCCCTGTTGAAGCATCAACCTGGGAGTCCAAGTCCGATATGCAGAACCGTTATCCTCATCGTTTCTCCGACTCATGTACTTCATTCTTATGTCCAATCGAGGATGAAAAGTTGTTTTAGAGGTAGAGAATGTGATGACCCAAAAGGTCATCACTTGTTTTAGAAATAAATTCTGTGTTTCGAAGCCTTAAAACCTCCTTTTTTTCTCACCTCTATTTGCCTGCGCAGTCCCGGCGTGTATCCGAAAAGCCATTATGTGAAAATATATGAAAATTAATGAATTTGCTTTTAATATAAATTTACGTTGACTTCTATCAACATTTTGGGTAAACGAAGCCAGGACCGTCAAGGGTTCATAGGAAAATATGGGGCTTGAGCGTATACCCGGAATCGAATTCTGAGGTCCCAAGCCCGAGAAATGTTTTTTTTGAAATAAATTATTTAACTGAAATTGTGGATTTTTTGAAAAATTTGAATGTAATTGAATTTGATGGTATCAATCCCGTATTTTGGTTCTGGAGCTTGGTACAAGTCTTATACGTGATTTAAGTTTGCCCTGTAAAATTTGGTAGGAAGCGGACTAGAAATGACGTGAATTGGACATTCGGTTGTTAAAATTTGAACTTAAGAGTTCATGAGATTTTTCTTTGATTTTAATGCTAAATTCATTGTTACTGATGTTATTTTGATGATTTGATCGCACGAGCAAGTCCATATGATATTTTTGGACTTGCGTGCATGTTTGGTTTGGAGCCTCGAGGGTTGGATGAGTTTTAGATATTCCACAAAGTGAGATTTGGACTTAGGAAATTGCTGGTATACTGTGAAGCCTGGCACACAAATGTGAAATAGTATCGCAAATTCTAAAGATGACCTGGGCTGCCTTGGTCGCAAATGTGACGTATATATCGCAAATGCGATATCGCATTTGCGAAAGGCCCCTCGCAAATGCGAAGGGGACCGAATTCCTTCAGTGTCACAAATGCGACAAAATCTTCGCATTTGCGAAGTCAACAGTTTCTGAGGGGTTCGTAATTGCGAGATCAGAGACCAATTAATTGAAACTTAGACACATTTTCAGCTATTTTTCAAACCTTCTCAAAACCTAAATACCTTTGGGCGATTTTTCAAAGACAACTACTCTTCCAAATCATTTGTACGGCATTTTTAACTCATTTCTTTCTATCTAATCCATCTTTTTAGATGATTTTAACTCAAAGTCAAGGGTTTTGATGGGGATAATTGGTCCCACGTGTTAAATTTCAGCACTATCCAATTGGACAAGGACTTGTCATATGAGGAGGAGCCGATAGCTATTCTAGACCGGCAGGTTCATCAGTTGTGATCAAAGAGTTTCCCTTCTGTTCGTGTTCACTGGAGAGTTCAGCCCTGTTGAAGCATCAACCTGGGAGTCCAAGTCCGATATGCAGAACCGTTATCCTCATCGTTTCTCCGACTCATGTACTTCATTCTTATGTCCAATCGAGGATGAAAAGTTGTTTTAGAGGTAGAGAATGTGATGACCCAAAAGGTCATCACTTGTTTTAGAAATAAATTCTGTGTTTCGAAGCCTTAAAACCTCCTTTTTTTCTCACCTCTATTTGCCTGCGCAGTCCGGGCGTGTATCCGAAAAGCCATTATGTGAAAATATATGAAAATTAATGAATTTGCTTTTAATATAAATTTACGTTGACTTCTATCAACATTTTGGGTAAACGAAGCCAGGACCGTCAAGGGTTCATAGGAAAATATGGGGCTTGAGCGTATACCCGGAATCGAATTCTGAGGTCCCAAGCCCGAGAAATGTTTTTTTTGAAATAAATTATTTAACTGAAATTGTGGATTTTTTGAAAAATTTGAATGTAATTGAATTTGATGGTATCAAGCCCGTATTTTGGTTCTGGAGCTTGGTACAAGTCTTATACGTGATTTAAGTTTGCCCTGTAAAATTTGGTAGGAAGCGGACTAGAAATGACGTGAATTGGACATTCGGTTGTTAAAATTTGAACTTAAGAGTTCATGAGATTTTTCTTTGATTTTAATGCTAAATTCATTGTTACTGATGTTATTTTGATGATTTGATCGCACGAGCAAGTCCATATGATATTTTTGGACTTGCGTGCATGTTTGGTTTGGAGCCTCGAGGGTTGGATGAGTTTTAGATATTCCACAAAGTGAGATTTGGACTTAGGAAATTGCTGGTATACTGTGAAGCCTGGCACACAAATGTGAAATAGTATCGCAAATTCTAAAGATGACCTGGGCTGCCTTGGTCGCAAATGTGACGTATATATCGCAAATGCGATATCGCATTTGCGAAAGGCCCCTCGCAAATGCGAAGGGGACCGAATTCCTTCAGTGTCACAAATGCGACAAAATCTTCGCATTTGCGAAGTCAACAGTTTCTGAGGGGTTCGTAATTGCGAGATCAGAGACCAATTAATTGAAACTTAGACACATTTTCAGCTATTTTTCAAACCTTCTCAAAACCTAAATACCTTTGGGCGATTTTTCAAAGACAACTACTCTTCCAAATCATTTGTACGGCATTTTTAACTCATTTCTTTCTATCTAATCCATCTTTTTAGATGATTTTAACTCAAAGTCAAGGGTTTTGATGGGGATAATTGGTCCCACGTGTTAAATTTCAGCACTATCCAATTGGACAAGGACTTGTCATATGAGGAGGAGCCGATAGCTATTCTAGACCGGCAGGTTCATCAGTTGTGATCAAAGAGTTTCCCTTCTGTTCGTGTTCACTGGAGAGTTCAGCCCTGTTGAAGCATCAACCTGGGAGTCCAAGTCCGATATGCAGAACCGTTATCCTCATCGTTTCTCCGACTCATGTACTTCATTCTTATGTCCAATCGAGGATGAAAAGTTGTTTTAGAGGTAGAGAATGTGATGACCCAAAAGGTCATCACTTGTTTTAGAAATAAATTCTGTGTTTCGAAGCCTTAAAACCTCCTTTTTTTCTCACCTCTATTTGCCTGCGCAGTCCCGGCGTGTATCCGAAAAGCCATTATGTGAAAATATATGAAAATTAATGAATTTGCTTTTAATATAAATTTACGTTGACTTCTATCAACATTTTGGGTAAACGAAGCCAGGACCGTCAAGGGTTCATAGGAAAATATGGGGCTTGAGCGTATACCCGGAATCGAATTCTGAGGTCCCAAGCCCGAGAAATGTTTTTTTTGAAATAAATTATTTAACTGAAATTGTGGATTTTTTGAAAAATTTGAATGTAATTGAATTTGATGGTATCAAGCCCGTATTTTGGTTCTGGAGCTTGGTACAAGTCTTATACGTGATTTAAGTTTGCCCTGTAAAATTTGGTAGGAAGCGGACTAGAAATGACGTGAATTGGACATTCGGTTGTTAAAATTTGAACTTAAGAGTTCATGAGATTTTTCTTTGATTTTAATGCTAAATTCATTGTTACTGATGTTATTTTGATGATTTGATCGCACGAGCAAGTCCATATGATATTTTTGGACTTGCGTGCATGTTTGGTTTGGAGCCTCGAGGGTTGGATGAGTTTTAGATATTCCACAAAGTGAGATTTGGACTTAGGAAATTGCTGGTATACTGTGAAGCCTGGCACACAAATGTGAAATAGTATCGCAAATTCTAAAGATGACCTGGGCTGCCTTGGTCGCAAATGTGACGTATATATCGCAAATGCGATATCGCATTTGCGAAAGGCCCCTCGCAAATGCGAAGGGGACCGAATTCCTTCAGTGTCACAAATGCGACAAAATCTTCGCATTTGCGAAGTCAACAGTTTCTGAGGGGTTCGTAATTGCGAGATCAGAGACCAATTAATTGAAACTTAGACACATTTTCAGCTATTTTTCAAACCTTCTCAAAACCTAAATACCTTTGGGCGATTTTTCAAAGACAACTACTCTTCCAAATCATTTGTACGGCATTTTTAACTCATTTCTTTCTATCTAATCCATCTTTTTAGATGATTTTAACTCAAAGTCAAGGGTTTTGATGGGGATAATTGGTCCCACGTGTTAAATTTCAGCACTATCCAATTGGACAAGGACTTGTCATATGAGGAGGAGCCGATAGCTATTCTAGACCGGCAGGTTCATCAGTTGTGATCAAAGAGTTTCCCTTCTGTTCGTGTTCACTGGAGAGTTCAGCCCTGTTGAAGCATCAACCTGGGAGTCCAAGTCCGATATGCAGAACCGTTATCCTCATCGTTTCTCCGACTCATGTACTTCATTCTTATGTCCAATCGAGGATGAAAAGTTGTTTTAGAGGTAGAGAATGTGATGACCCAAAAGGTCATCACTTGTTTTAGAAATAAATTCTGTGTTTCGAAGCCTTAAAACCTCCTTTTTTTCTCACCTCTATTTGCCTGCGCAGTCCGGGCGTGTATCCGAAAAGCCATTATGTGAAAATATATGAAAATTAATGAATTTGCTTTTAATATAAATTTACGTTGACTTCTATCAACATTTTGGGTAAACGAAGCCAGGACCGTCAAGGGTTCATAGGAAAATATGGGGCTTGAGCGTATACCCGGAATCGAATTCTGAGGTCCCAAGCCCGAGAAATGTTTTTTTTGAAATAAATTATTTAACTGAAATTGTGGATTTTTTGAAAAATTTGAATGTAATTGAATTTGATGGTATTAAGCCCGTATTTTGGTTCTGGAGCTTGGTACAAGTCTTATACGTGATTTAAGTTTGCCCTGTAAAATTTGGTAGGAAGCGGACTAGAAATGACGTGAATTGGACATTCGGTTGTTAAAATTTGAACTTAAGAGTTCATGAGATTTTTCTTTGATTTTAATGCTAAATTCATTGTTACTGATGTTATTTTGATGATTTGATCGCACGAGCAAGTCCATATGATATTTTTGGACTTGCGTGCATGTTTGGTTTGGAGCCTCGAGGGTTGGATGAGTTTTAGATATTCCACAAAGTGAGATTTGGACTTAGGAAATTGCTGGTATACTGTGAAGCCTGGCACACAAATGTGAAATAGTATCGCAAATTCTAAAGATGACCTGGGCTGCCTTGGTCGCAAATGTGACGTATATATCGCAAATGCGATATCGCATTTGCGAAAGGCCCCTCGCAAATGCGAAGGGGACCGAATTCCTTCAGTGTCACAAATGCGACAAAATCTTCGCATTTGCGAAGTCAACAGTTTCTGAGGGGTTCGTAATTGCAAGATCAGAGACCAATTAATTGAAACTTAGACACATTTTCAGCTATTTTTCAAACCTTCTCAAAACCTAAATACCTTTGGGCGATTTTTCAAAGACAACTACTCTTCCAAATCATTTGTACGGCATTTTTAACTCATTTCTTTCTATCTAATCCATCTTTTTAGATGATTTTAACTCAAAGTCAAGGGTTTTGATGGGGATAATTGGTCCCACGTGTTAAATTTCAGCACTATCCAATTGGACAAGGACTTGTCATATGAGGAGGAGCCGATAGCTATTCTAGACCGGCAGGTTCATCAGTTGTGATCAAAGAGTTTCCCTTCTGTTCGTGTTCACTGGAGAGTTCAGCCCTGTTGAAGCATCAACCTGGGAGTCCAAGTCCGATATGCAGAACCGTTATCCTCATCGTTTCTCCGACTCATGTACTTCATTCTTATGTCCAATCGAGGATGAAAAGTTGTTTTAGAGGTAGAGAATGTGATGACCCAAAAGGTCATCACTTGTTTTAGAAATAAATTCTGTGTTTCGAAGCCTTAAAACCTCCTTTTTTTCTCACCTCTATTTGCCTGCGCAGTCCGGGCGTGTATCCGAAAAGCCATTATGTGAAAATATATGAAAATTAATGAATTTGCTTTTAATATAAATTTACGTTGACTTCTATCAACATTTTGGGTAAACGAAGCCAGGACCGTCAAGGGTTCATAGGAAAATATGGGGCTTGAGCGTATACCCGGAATCGAATTCTGAGGTCCCAAGCCCGAGAAATGTTTTTTTTGAAATAAATTATTTAACTGAAATTGTGGATTTTTTGAAAAATTTGAATGTAATTGAATTTGATGGTATCAAGCCCGTATTTTGGTTCTGGAGCTTGGTACAAGTCTTATACGTGATTTAAGTTTGCCCTGTAAAATTTGGTAGGAAGCGGACTAGAAATGACGTGAATTGGACATTCGGTTGTTAAAATTTGAACTTAAGAGTTCATGAGATTTTTCTTTGATTTTAATGCTAAATTCATTGTTACTGATGTTATTTTGATGATTTGATCGCACGAGCAAGTCCATATGATATTTTTGGACTTGCGTGCATGTTTGGTTTGGAGCCTCGAGGGTTGGATGAGTTTTAGATATTCCACAAAGTGAGATTTGGACTTAGGAAATTGCTGGTATACTGTGAAGCCTGGCACACAAATGTGAAATAGTATCGCAAATTCTAAAGATGACCTGGGCTGCCTTGGTCGCAAATGTGACGTATATATCGCAAATGCGATATCGCATTTGCGAAAGGCCCCTCGCAAATGCGAAGGGGACCGAATTCCTTCAGTGTCACAAATGCGACAAAATCTTCGCATTTGCGAAGTCAACAGTTTCTGAGGGGTTCGTAATTGCAAGATCAGAGACCAATTAATTGAAACTTAGACACATTTTCAGCTATTTTTCAAACCTTCTCAAAACCTAAATACCTTTGGGCGATTTTTCAAAGACAACTACTCTTCCAAATCATTTGTACGGCATTTTTAACTCATTTCTTTCTATCTAATCCATCTTTTTAGATGATTTTAACTCAAAGTCAAGGGTTTTGATGGGGATAATTGGGTGTTTTGGGTAGAATTTAGGATTTTTGAATTTTGGAGATTTTGACCTCGATTTGAGGTCCGATTTTAAAACAAATTATGTATTTGGTTCGAACCTTGGGTTTTGACCATGTAGGCTCGGGTCAATTTTTGACTTGTTGGGAAAAACTTTAGAAAACCTATTTTCATACAGTAGAATTAATTCATTTAGCATTTATTGATATAGTTAAGTAACTTGTGGCTAGATACAAGCAAATTGATGGTGGAATTAAGAGGTAAAGTGGTAGTTGAGGCTTGAATTGTATTCGTGCAATTTAGGTAAGTGTTTGGTCTAACCTTAGCTTGAGATATTAGGAGTTGTGTCCTATTTGCTATGTGTTAGTTTTTGAATACTATGTATAGGCATGGTGACGAGTATTTATACGTTGGTGTCTAGCATGCCCGTGAGTCTTATACTATCATTAATGTTACTCTGTTTGTATTGTTCATGTCTTATGTGATGATTTCTATCGTTGAGCAAGGTTTGTTGAAGTAATATTGGTATTTAAACATTGAAGAGTGTTGGATCAAGTTGTAAATGATTTGTGGAAGTATAATTGGCAATTGAACATTATAGAGCATTGGCTCAAATTGTGAATTGAGTTGTGAAGTGGATGTGAAAAAGAAATGAGGATTTTGATATTGTTTCCCTTGGCGGGATTTTATTGATTCCCTTGCCCTTATTGCCTTGTGATTGTTGTTTGGGTAAGGAAGAGTGTTAAAGCACGACGGGTGATGCCTTATATGATTTTCGTGAGAGTGCTAAAGCACGAAGGGTGATGCCGTGTATGATATTTGTGAGAGAGTGTTAATGCATGAAGGGTGATATCGTGACGCATGATGTAAAATTTTGTGCCTTTATATGAGTTATCATGCATGAAGGGTAATTCCGTGCCATGATTATGTGAGGAAAAGAACGAAGGGTGATGCTGTGCCAATTATATTGATTTACGAGGACGAGAGTAAAAACGCGAAAGATAATGTCGTGCACTTGTATTTGATTTTCCTAATTTCTATTTATAATTGAGTTATAGCGTTCCTTACATTTAACTGTTGGTTTCTGTTGCTACTTGTTGTTCCCCGCAACATGATTCTCTATTCTTATATTTAATTGTAAAGTTTTGCTTTTATTTTCCGCTATATATGATTTAACTCCACAGGCTTATTTGGTAATCTGGTCCTATCCTCGTCACTCCTTCCCCGAGGTTAGGCTGGGCACTTACAAGCGCATGAGGTGGGTTATGCTGATACTACACTCTGCACTATGTGCAGATCCCAGTACTGGAGCATACAAACCTTAGCTTTGGGCTGCTGCCTTCAGTCCATTCGGAGATTCGAGGTAGTCCTGCAGGCGTCCACATGCCTTGGCATCTCCTTCTATCCTTTCAACCCGTTTCATTTATGTATTTTGGAGATAACATTGTATTTATTTTTCTGACCCTTATTTGTAGTATTCCTAGACCGTCTGTAAAATTGCGACACCAGTTTTGGGTAGTTTATGTCTTAGGATTTGTATTGGTAATATTTAAATGGTTGTATTCTGTTCTTCCGCTTATTAAATTTCGCTATTTACACAACGTTGGTTCTTAATTGTTAAAGGATCAAAATGGAAAAAAAGTAAACAATACAAATGGTTAGCTTGCATAACTTCCACTAGTAGGTGCCATCACGACTCCTGGGGGTGGAAAATCCGGGTCGCGACAACCATATAATCAGAGTCAATATCATAATTCTCCTTTGTTTCACCATATCAATCCACCCTTATATCACCTCTTGTGGCGCGCAACCCGATCCACCGTATCAATATAAATCCTCCTTTATTTCTCTTGTTGCTGCGTGCAACCCGATCCATAAATAAATCAATAACATCAATAATCCAATACTCAATTTATAAGATTTTCGACAATCATAGGGTATAAGTATACAACAACGAAAGAATCAAATACAATAAATATTACAAAAGCAACAGGAAAAATGTCACGAGACAACTAAAGGCGTGCAATTACAACAATTAAAACAAGTGGCATATAAGCACTGATTCATGGAAGGAACATAACAATTAAGAGGTCACAAGAAAATAAGGAAGGCAACAACTCCAACTGAAGCATATAAGTGCAAAATATCAAGTAAGAAGTACAATGAGTGCTAACAACGTCAAATAAAGTAGTAGATTAACAATGAGAGACATAACATGCCAACAATTCACTTGAAGGCAAGAAAAGAATCTGGATAATAAAAACCAGTTAAATACCATATATAGCTCATGTACCCACTTGTCACCTCGCGTACACAACTTTCACATAACAGTTAGCACAATAAACTCATATCCTAAGGGATAGTTTTTCCCACACAAAGTAAGGCAAAGCACTTAAGTCAATTCGACCAAATCAATACTTGAATTAGCTTTTACCTTAAAAAATTCAACTCCGCTCGGCTCAACCTAGATAAAGACAACTTAAATACATCACATAACGCAAGAGAAAATAATTTCAATTAACAAAGCTATGATCTTTATGCAATTTCTAGAAAGTCAACCCAAATGCGTGTTTTGTTTGCAAATCCGAGTCCAATTCGACTCTCAAATCCCAAATTTTCGTTGTTCAGAACTATAAAAAAATCACAAAATTGTTCTCTTAGATTCTCGTGAATTTGATGTTAAATCTAATTTATAATCATAAAATATAATTGATAGTTGATTAGAGGCACTTATGCAATGGTTTGGTATGAACACCCTTTCACAGAATTGCCTCGCATCGAGGTTAGGGTTTAAAAACATACTAAAATGAAGCTAAGTTTCGGAATACACAGCTATAAGCAAGCTGCATATGTCGCATTTGCGACAATGGTTCGCAAATGCGAACTCGCAAAAGCGAAGAATCCTTCGCAAAAGCGAAACTTGACCAATTTTGACGCCTTCGCAAATGTGACAGAAAATGTCGCAAATGTCGACACTGATCTTAGCAAAGCGGCCACTTTGTCACAAAAGCGACCATACCCAGCCCGAGCCTTCATCGCAAATGTAATACAGAGTTCGCAAATGTGAACTCTACAGGCTTTGCAAAAGTGATCATTTCGTCGCAAATGCAATCCCTTCCCTAGCAGACCAGGTTCGCAAATGCGAGTATTATCTCGGAAATGCTATAGTCATATTTGTGACAAAAATATCGCAAATGCGATGGTACCAGTACCAGCACTCAGCAATTTAACAAAATCAATTCGAAACTTGCCCGAACCCTTGAGGCTCCAAACTACAACATCAGTCCAAAAATATAACATGAACTCGCTCGCGCAATTGAATCACCAAAATAACCTCTAGAAGCATGAATTGGACGCCAAAACGCATGAGAATCACCATGAAGTTTAAAAACTTATAGAATCGCAACCAAGCATCCGAACCATATCAAATAAACTCCAAACGACACAGAATTTTGTAGGCAAGTTTCATATGACGAAACGAACCTATTTCAAATCCCGAAACTAAAATTCGAACTCGGAAGCCGTAAAGTTATGATCAAACTTAGGAAAATTCTAGACCTTTAAATTGTCAACTTTTAGCAAATGACACCAAAACCCTCTTAAAACATCCAAATGCAAGTTTGAGCATACACACAAGTTCAAATCACGATCTGGACCTATCGGAACCATCAAATCTCCAATCTAAAGTCAAATACTCAAAAAAGTCAAACTTGGTCATTTCTTTTAATTTCGACCTTCTCGAATGAGAGTCATCATTTACAATCATTTCCGAACCACTCAAAAATCCGAGCCGATGATGCACGTAAGTCATAAAACACTAAGTGAAGCTACTTATGACCTCTTATGGCCGAACCACACGCAATTACTCAAAATGACTAGTCGAGTCGTTACAATCAAACTAGTTTATAAGCACCTTTTGGCTTATCTCTATTTATCAAAGTGCCAAGCTCAGTAAAATATTTGGCATAATTACAAGATATAAAAAAAGAAGAAGCTAAGCATCATTGTCGCCAGAGCCCGAAGGGATAGAGGGATCTGCGTACACGTTTGGTAAACACCCGAAGTGCTTATAAGCTAAAATCAGCCATAAGCCATAAGATGGTCACCACTAACTTACGACTTTTCAGCTTATAAGCACTTTTAGTTTTTTCAAGACTTTTACTAGTTTATCCTTAACGAGGTAATATTTTTTAACTCACAAAATATTTTTTGCACAATAAATTTTCTAAATTTCTCTTTATTCCCTATTCCTTTTTTTAATCATTTTCTTTACATGAAAAATACGAATTTATAATATTTTGTAAAGTTTTGAGGATATTTTAGTCATTTTCACAAAAGAATAGCTTATTAGTAATTTTTTTTTACCAAACAATGACTTATTTTCAGTTTTAATACATTTATTCAAACACATAAATACTTATTTAAAAAAATAATTTTAACACTTCAAGCTTATTAACTCTTTACCGTCAACTAATTTAAATGGGCTCATATTTATTCTTCTTTTCTTTCTAAGTACTATTATTAGAATATTATATACGTAAATCTGATTTGTTTTAGCTGATGGTTTTATCTGAATATCTTCCAAAACATGTTTTACTGTTCTACTTTTAAATTGGATTTTTCGTTACTATTTATTTTTATAATCGTTAGTAGTTGGCTCTTTTAAAAATTATTTAAGATATTTGCGTTTCACATTAGCCTTTTAAATTCAAAAAGAAAAAGTTACTTTAAAACAACAACAATGACCCAATATAATCTCACAAATGGAATCTGGAGAGGATAACATGTATGTAGACCTTACCGCTACCTCGAGGAGCAAAGAGACTGTTTTCAGGAGACCCACTGCTCAAGAAAGCAATAAGAGACAATATGTTAGTACTATCAATAGACTCATAATAAAATAACATAATATAGCATAAAATAATAAAATAATAGCAATATAAGAAATATGAAAAAGATGGAAGGTATAATAATATCTAGCAGATAAAATCGTGCATCAATAGCTGACTAGTAGCATCATAGACTAACTCCTAACTGGCTAGTCTCACTCTAGTGCGCTGTAGAAATATTCACAACTTCCCCCTAATCTACAACCTTAATGCTCGACCTCCACAATTTCTCATGTCCTTAGTAATCCTAAGTCGCGCTATGTCCTGCATGATCACCTCTCCCCAATACTTCTTAGATCTCCCTCTACCTCTCATCGTGCCCACCACAGTCAGTTGCTCACACCTCCTCACCGGTGCATTAATGCTCCTCCTCTAAACGTGTCCGAACCATCTGAGTCTTGCATCCCGCATCTTACTTTAGAACAACGTACTAGCATATTAGTTTTGATCTAACATATTTTTAACTTAGTCTTATAAAATAATTTATTTCGTATTTTGCTCTAATTTTTTTATATAGACCCCAATATCCAAAATTTTATTGTTCACTTTTATAAATGGAGCAAAAAAAGTGTTTTAAATCTTGAATCTCCTTGTTAAAATTTCCGGATCTGCCACTGATCATAACCAATAAAAAGTTGCTTTTACGAAATTCTTAAATGGACTTAGACCATTATCATCCGTGGCGAAGCCACGACACTCCTTCACTGAAAAAATACAATATGTAGGTAGCTACAAATATATATATATATATATATATATATATATATATATATATATATATATATATATATATATATATATATATATATATGTATATATATGTATGTATGTATATATATATATATATGTATATATATGTATGTATGTATATATATATATATATATGTATGTATGTATATATATATACTTTATGTTGACTCCTCTTAATTTTCTTGCGACAAATCATAACCAAAGAAAAAGAAAAGTTGTAGTCGACTTATTTTATTTACTTTCTCTGTTCATTTACTACCAACTTATCACATACAGATTTTCTTTTAGAAAATTTGATAAACACCATACTTGTTTTGGTGTATGCACATTTCAATTGGGTTGTGTAGTTAGGAATTGGTTTAATTTCATTATATGGTTATTTTAGTTAGGCACTTGCACAATGCGAGATTTACGAGTTAGTTCGGGCAGAGTGTAGTGCAGTTGTGGCAATGGAAATATATTCCATTAATTAGCTGGCCACTGGCCACATTCGATTTAGGCAAATTGTATTACACTATCAATAGAAGTGTCAATGGTTCAATTTAATCAGTATAAACTTATATACTGCTTTTACATTTTAAAGAAAAAAAGAGATGTTTAACAAACTAATTAGCTATGTTATGTTCAGATTATTCATTGAATAATTAGATCAATGTTAAAGAATCTTTTTTTTGAAACCAAATCTACGAGCCCGCTTGGCCATGAAAATCTTTTCACTTTTCTTTTCGAAAATAATTCAGTATTTTTCAAATTAGTGTTTGGTCATAAATTTTTTAATTTTCACTTGAAGATAAATTTTGAATTGTTTTGAAAACTTGAAAAATTGTAAAAAGTTATTTTTCAAACGCCGATCACTCACAAAATTAAAAAATAATCTAAAATTATATTCATATCCAAATACAACTCTGATTTTTAAATACTATTTATCACTTGATCTTTTTTCCCACTTTTTCCCGAAATTTTACAATTTTTATGTCCAAACTCCCACGTAGTTTTCATTAGTGGCCATGGAAATTATATTTATTAGAAGATATAAATTAGGCATTTTCACTATGAGGGCAAAGTGTAATATGTAGTGGTCTTAACTGATGACCTCTATTCCTTCGTATAAGTTTCTATGCAAACTCGTCCATATTTATACCAAATTAAATTAATTTTATAGCAGTATAGCCGAGTGAAAAATTAAAGTTAGAATGCATATGAACAACCACGATTAAGTTATAGAAGTATATGTAAATAAAATATACCTACTATATACTCCTTTTATTTAATTTTAGAGGATATATTTCGCTTATCGAGAGTCAATTTAACAATACTTTGAAGTTAAATTAAATTAGTTTAACTCAGTATTTTATAAACTTAATATATGGATATTCAAAAACCTATATGAAATGTACTGTAAGTTGCAACTTTTTTCATTTCAATATGATAAAAAATATTTTAAAATGTTAGTTAAACTTCGCATTAATTGACTCCCAAAAAGCGAAACATTTCATCTAAATTGCAAGTAATATTCATTAGTTGGGTGTATTCAAAGAATAATGAATACGCCCAAAGTGGTGGCAAGTGGGCTCAACTGGATCTGCTTTACCAAAGAATAATATTGTGTATATGTATGAATTACGAGTAATACAGTGTAACTTTCGTATTGTTTTATTTGAATCCACTTGACAACTGCTATTTTATCACTAAAGTTATGTATTTCTAAGATTAAACCCGCTTGCACAAAATACTGGGTCTGCCTCTGCTGTAACATCCGCTAACTATATATCCATAGCAAATGAGAGCGCTACCTTATTATACTCTCGTTGTTGATTTTCTTCGCATTCTTGGTCATGGCCGTCTCTTCTTCTTGTTTCTGCCACCTTTTCATCTCACCCAAGGTATGTTCATTATAATTTATCAAGAGTCGAATGTTTGGGGTGAGATTTTCAATTCACTTTTTTTTTTTGACAAAAATTAATTCTAGAATGATTGTGTACTACTAGTTGCAGACGAACTGCAGGGCTTCTGCTTTGACATCAAACATCTATGCAAAGAGAAACAATGCTGCATATTTTGCTCTTGGACCAGTGAAATCTGATGTTTCACGTCAAAAAGTTGAGGAATTAGGAAGCAAGTTAAGCACTGGTTGGAGTTTTATGGGAGGATCAAGAATCGTTATTCGTCCAAATGTTACAAGAAATCTTTTGCACAGAAAGAGCTCAAGGGTGTCTGCTTCATGTAATTATCTTCCTCCATATCATGCTCCATAGTTTCAAATGTGTGCTAATTAATTAAAAAAATAGGTTAAACTAGTGCGGAATAATATAACAACAATAATAACATATCCAGTATATTTTCACATGTGAGATTTGGACTGTGGTGGATGTACACGGACCCTTATGGGTACTTGAGCACCCATTACTTTTAATCTGATTTAATAAATTTACACGTGCAATTATAAAAATACTTAGTTATAAAATAGAACAAATAAACTCACTTTTCCTTTTCTTTTGGATTTTTTTATCCACGAGCAGCCAAGCACCCATCAGTTTATATGAACCTCTAACTCATGCACTAGATCTACCCATAATCTGGGAAGAATAGTGTGTGCAGATCTTAACCTTATCCAATGATCTTATAAATTTTAAAGAACATGTTTGAAGCAAGTAGTAAAAGTATTGCAGCAGTTTAGAGTGCTAATTAAGAATGATTAATAGACGAGTTACTCAGATGTTGATCCAAGATTTTAAATTTATAGGTTCTTATATCAAATTTAAATTAATATATTTTAATAATCGGACTAAGAACATGTTCCCAACTAAATATTCTTATATATTGAATGGTTTTTTTTAATACGAATATGAGATTTAGCCAACAATTACTTTGTTCCTGAAAACCCGTACTCATACCTTTAGATCTGCCCTGGAGTTACTTGCTTCAAGAATATTTTACTCAAATTTGCACGTAGATAGAGCTATTTCTTGGCTTATCTATTCGCTTTGCAAACTCCAAAAGTGCTTAAAATCAACCAAAAGTCTAATTTAAGGTGCCAAATTCAATATTGTGAGTTGTATATTCTTTCTCATTTGTCAAGCCTTTATGGACAGAGTTACTTTATCCGATACCTACACTAGTGCAAGATAGCATATATCCCATAAAATTAATTAAGGTGCGCACAAGTTAACCCGTACATCATGGTTATACAAAATAAAAGAAAGAAAATAAGTATTGTATGCATTTCTTAACATTTTGAATCAATGTAGAAGCTTCTTGCTAGCATGTATATTATCAGATATTTGGGAAATTAAGTGTTTGTGCTCTTCTTCTATAGGGTTTTCAAGTTCTGAAATTGCTGCGACTGCATTCCCTTTGGGATCAGTATCAGTTCTTCCCTTTTATGTCTTCATGGTTGTCGCACCTAAAGCTGAATTTGTAAGTTTTCTTGATAATTTTCGAGGGCTTTTAGCATATTTGGCCGCTGGTCTATCAAAAATAATTACAGTCGCTAGTCAAAATATATACAAAAAAAATGTATATATAAAATATGTGTATTATATAGTAACATACAAAAAATATACATTATGGATTGATTTTTCAATTATATATGAGGTGCTGATTTTGAATAAAGATAATGTATGTCCTACAACTTGAGGTATGAGAAATCATTGCTTCACTTCCAAGTTAAGTTGTGATAGTCATGGGCGAACTACACTATGGTCAAATTTATCATTTTTCGTCGAAAAATTACAATATATATAAAGGTAAAATATTTAAATTTTAAAAGTATATAATTTATATTGAACACATTTATCGAGGTTTTTTAAAATTTAAATACCCTTTAAGAATTTCTAACGTTATAATTCGTCAACCATCTTGCCAATTGCAGACTCACAAAGTGATGGAAAGCAAACTACCTTATATTGTGCTTGGAGTTCTGTACGCATATATCTTGTTCCTTTCCTGGAGACCAGATACGCTTCAGCTATTATTTCATTATCAAGATCTGATTCCAGATGTATGTGCTCAACTACACTCTGTTCCATTTATTATTAATTATACTGCTTTCTTTTTGTTTCCAGAAAAAAGATATTTTGTTATATTTGAAAACACTTTAGTTTTTGAACTTTCTAATTTATCCTTAATGACATGCTCTAATAAGTATCAACAAATTAAAAATATTTTTGACAGAATTTTTGAGCTTTGGAGATTAATTATAATGTCTATATGTAAGTTGAAGCAACTATATGAAGTTAAATAGTTAAAATAATTATAATGAAAATAACTTTTCATCATAAGTGAATATAGCATCATTTTTTTCCTTGTGATGAAAAATAACTTTCGTCATACGAAACACAATGAGTTTCTCAGCATAGACATATTTTCCTGCAAATTATTTTTCCTTGTATCAAACACACCCTCCTTGTGTCTAATTAAACGATGTCATATAAAAATGGAATGGATGAAGTAATAATTTGTACTGATTGCACTATTGCCAATCCTAACAATATTTTATTGTCATTCAGCAAGCTGGAATAACTCAGTTGTTCTCTAGGGAGATGTCATTAGCTTCTGCTTGGATTCACATCTTGGTTATGGATCTTTTCGCTACAAGGTTGGTATATCTATATAGTCAGGCCTCTCTATAACAGTATTGTTAGAACCAATTTTTATGCTCTGTTCTAATATATATTTCTTACAACATTTCGATATAAAAAAAGAAAATTACGAAAAAAATAATGCTATTGCAGAGAAGTTTGACTGTATTTGTGTGTGTTTACTCATACCCGTCCCATTCTCTCCTTTTTTTTTGGTCATTTATTCATTTATTTATTTTGGAGATGGGATACCCTGTTAAAACTCTTATTTAATTATTATATATATTTTTTTGAAACAGGCTGGTTTATCTTGATGGATTGCAGAATTGTGTCGAGACCCGGCATTCTGTGTCATTGTGCTTGATGTCTTGCCCCATTGGAGTTAATAGTCATTTTATCACCAAAGCTCTATCCAATAGAAGCAACAAAGAGAATTTACGAGTTTAAGTTGTATCTAAGGAGTTTATAGAGGATGTTTATACAATCAAGTCATTTATTATAAAATATAATTATCAGTAACTCTATTTTGATATCGTTCAATAGTAATATATATATATATATATATATATATATATATATATATATATATATATGATAAATGTGAGTTAAATTATATTGATAGTACAAGAAATTATCACGTAATCCATATTTTATTAGTAGCAGATTGCAATTTGACTGTATTGAGCAAAATTTCCGTGTGTAATTATGATGAGTCCGTTACTTAGATGACACTTAACTATCGGAAATGATAGGTTAAAGTAATTTTTCTTTTATTTGTAACAAGAAAGCCACCAACTATCCTTACTACCTACGATGATCACTCAGTAATTATTTAACATTTTGGTAAAAATGCAGTCCACATGGACTTTTTATATTTTTGCCACGTAAAATAATTATCATCCAAACAAAATTTAATCCAACCTGACCGTTAAAGGTAATACCATCCGAAATAAACTTTTATTCCTAAAGCATCTTTCTTCCGTATGTAAGATATATGGACTTATATCTACATACATATGAATAATATATGGATAAATTATATGTTATGTGCTATCTTTTGGTTTGGCCTAATTTTGTGGTCTTATGGACATTATGTAAAGGGGGCCAATGTGTTGTCATATAAAGTGTAGGACTAATGTGTAGATACCCAAAAGGGTAACCTTAGTTAATGATGGGCTAACTAAGGTTACATATATGTAACCATGGTTACAAGCTTGTGACTCTTGAGTTATGTAAGTCTTGTGACTCTTGGGTTATGTAACTCTTTTGTTATAAAGTGGGGGTTATGGTTCCCACATTATTACAAGACAAGACTCTTCTTCCTCCCATTGAATCAAGAGCAAAAACACCATTATTGTCTTGCAAATAATTGTGGAAAACCATATACCATTTTGATCATTGTCATATATTATTGTTGTGGGACAATTCACATATTGTTTAAGCCTTGTGAAGTATTCTTGTGGTGTCATACATCTTCAAGACATTCTTGAAGAAAGGATCAAAGGAGCAATCTTCATAAGGACTAAAGGACAATCATCAAAAGGAGGTTCAACAAATTCCACACATGGATTCAGGTTAGCTTCCGCTCATGTAGTTTAATTTCGAATCGTTCAATATGAAGGTTGTTATATTTAGTTGGAATCATAATCCTAACAATTGGTATCAGAGCCACCTTCATTTTTGGATAATTTGGATGTTCATAAGATTCATGTTATGTTAGGATTCATGTTCAAGTTTTGTTAGAATTTTATTTATGAAATTCAAGTACCATGAAATAGCATGTTTCTTATGAATGTTGTGTTTTGATTAAATTTGATGTTTTAATATCATGTTAATCTTTACATGAATTAAAACATTGTATTATGCATGATTTTAGTTGGTACACAACATGTTTTCTTGTTTAAGATTCTTGTTGAAAATCATGTTAAAACAGTAAGGTTCACTGCTCCAAGATAATCGATTATTTTGGACAGATAATCGATTATCTTAGTCCAGTGAGTTTGAAACGTTTTTATAAATACCAGAATAATCGATTATCTGGTTTAGATAATCGATTATTCTGGTCCAGTAACAGAAAATTTTCTTAATACCAGAATAATCGATTATCTGGTTTAGATAATCGATTATTCTGGTCCAGTAACTTATGAAAATTTTTTTTTACGCCAGAATAATCGATTATCTGTTTAAGATAATCGATTATCCTGGACCAGTAAGGTTAAAAACGTTTCAAATCTTTTAAGTTTCAGATTTTAATTGACTTATTATTATTCAATTGAAATAATTAAGTTTCATTATTAATGTATTATACATTAATATTTAAGTTTTGAATATTAATTGTTTTAAAGTCCATCAATTTTCATATTTTTGGAATTGTCCTCTCAAGTATAATAACAATTAATATTCAGTTGTTGCATGTCAAAACATGTAACATATTAAGTTAAGATTCATAATATGGCTTAAGGAACTAAAGTTTTTTAGCATCTATTATTTTAAATTAGTCAATTGAAGCATTATGTTGCCAAAGTAACCTTTATTGTGTAGATTGATTAATCTTGAAATATAAGATGACTGTGGATGTTAGTCTTCCATGCGTTTAACACCGGCCCAAAGGAAGGTTGTTATTTGGCAGGAATTCAAACATGCTTGTGGTGATAAATATGAGACAATTATTTGGTTTTCCATGTGAATATTAAATCGGCCCAAAGGAAGGTTTGATATTTGACAGGAGTTTATTGTCTATGTTTGATCACTACACCAAGAGTACCACTTACAAGTTGTTTTTCTGTCCAAAGACTAAAATCAATGTTGTGCTAGGTATCTTGTAATGGGATATGCCTATTTTGAATCTATAAAGTAAAGTTAAAGTTCAAGTAATTATAAGCATGTATTCAGTAATCCTTTTGTTATATTTTCAGTTAATTCTTCTGCTTCTACGATCTCTGCCAACATCAATAGCATCCCTGTGCTTAACGGCACAAACTTTAAGGAATGGAAAGAGAACGTCATGATCGTTCTCGGTTGCATGGATCTTGGCCTTGCTCTTCGGACCAAGAAACCTACTCCTTTTGAGGATACATCCTCTCCTGATGAAAGGAGGGTGATGGAGAAGTGGGAACGCTCGAATCGCATGAGTCTAATGATAATGAAACGTGCAATTCCAGAATCATTCAGGGGCACTATGAATGATGAACCTAATGCCAAAGTTTTCCTTGGAAACCTTGAACAGCGTTTTATGCAAAACGAAAAGGCGGAAACAAGTACACTATTGAGTAAACTTGTTTCCATGAGGTATAAGGGCAAGGGAAACATTAGGGAGTACATTATGGAAATGTCTCATCTTGCTTCGAAACTAAAGTCACTCAAGCTGGATTTACCTGAGGAACTGCTTGTGTACTTTGTTTTGATATCTCTTCCTGCACACTTTAATCAGTTTAAGGTCAGTTACAACTGCCTGAAGAAGAAATGGACTCTTAATGAGCTCATTTCACATTGTGTGCAAGAAGAGGAAAGGATAAAGCTAGATAAGACAGAAAGTGCTCATTTGGCATCCTCTTCTAAGGCAACTAAGAAGAGGAAAGGTAAGGAAGTCGCGGTTGCAAAGCCCAAGATTAAGCAACATAAGGAACCTAAGGTTGAAATACTGAATTAGGTTGCTTCTTCTGTAAGGGGACTAATCATGTGAAGAAAGATTGTACCAAGTACCATGCCTGGCGTGCGAAAAAAGGTACATTTCTTTCTCTTGTTTGTTCTGAAGTTAATTTAATTTCGGTACCTAAGGATACTTGGTGGGTAGATTCTGCTGCTACTACTCACATAAGTATATCAATGCAGGGTTGCCTGAACTGCCGAAAACCAAATGATGGTGAAAGATACATCTATGTGGGTGACGGCAAGAAGGTGCCAGTTGAAGCTATTGGCAAATTTAGGCTGTTGTTTAAGACCGGTTTTCATTTAGATTTGGATGAGACTTTTATTGTACGTTTTTTAGACGGAATTTAATTTCTGTTCCCCAATTGGACATATCCGGTTATACATGTTCTTTTGGTGACAATAAAGTTAGTCTCTTTCAGAATTCAAATCTTATTGGTACTGGTGTTTTATCAACATTTAATAGCTTATATTTGGTTGATACAATAACTTCAAATAAAGAAACTTTGCATACAAGTTTAAGTGGTACTAAAAGAAAATTAACTAATGTGAATTCTATATCACTCTGGCATAAACGTTTGGGTCACATATCCATTCAAAGAATTCAGAAACTCGTGTCAGATGGAATTCTTGATTCTCTTGATACCTCAAATTCGAAAATTTGTATTGAGTGTATAAAGGGAAAACAAACAAACAAGACTAGATTAGGTGCTAAGAGAGCTTCAGACGTCTTAGAATTGATACATACGGATATTTGTGGGCCATTTCCTACTCCTTGTCGGAATGGTCAACAATACTTTATCACATTCATAGACGATTACTCTCGTTATGGGTACCTATATCTTATTCATGAAAAGTCCCAATCCATAGACGAGTTCAAATCGTTTAAGGCTGAAGTTGAAAATCAACTAAGCAAAAGAATTAAATCCGTTAGATCTGACGGTGGTGGTGAATACTATGGTCGATATGATGGTTCCGGTGAACAACGTCCAGGGCCTTTTGCTAAATTCCTAGATGAGTGTGGGATCGTCCCTCAGTATACTATGCCAGGAAGTCCTACGATGAATGGTGTAGCTGAGAGACGAAATCGGACCCTTAAGGATATGGTAAGAAGTATGATTTCTCGTACAACTTTGCCAGACTCACTCTGGGGTGAAGCATTAAAAACCGCAGGCTATATTCTTAATAGAGTTCCAACTAAAGCTACAATCAAAACTCCATATGAACTTTGGACTGGGCATAAACCCAGTATTCGGCATTTACACATTTGGGGTTGTCCAGCTGAGGCAAGGCCTTATAGGCCGAATGAAAAGAAACTGGATGCTAAGACGGTTAGTAGCTATTTTGTTGGATACTCTGAAAAATCCAGGGGTTTTAAGTTTTATGATCCCACTTCTAGAACTATTTTTGAGACGGGTAATGCTAGGTTCTTTGAGGATATTGAGTTTGGGGGGTGGGGAGATAAAGTTGTTAGAGATTTTGTCTTTGAGGAAGAACATGTGTCTTTCCCTCAAGTTGTTGATCTTGATCTTCATGACACGGATCACACAACTCCGGTTCAAGACAATCTCGAAAATCTCCCCCATCAGGACTCTGATATAACTAATGAAAATCAAACTCAACAACCTCAAGAAACTGAAATGCCATTAAGGAGATCCACTAGAGAGAGGAGAAATGCAATTTCGGATGATTATGTAGTATTTCTCCAAGAACAAGAAAGTGATATTGGACTTGAGGAAGATGATCCAATCAACTTCCGTCAAGTCATTAAGTGTTCTAACTCTCAAAAGTGGATTGATGCCATGAATGATGAGATGAAGTCTATGAGCAGTAATGACGTTTGGGAGCTTGTTACATTGCCCGAAGGTATTAAACCTATTGGTTGTAAATGGATTTTTAAAACCAAAAGGGATTCAGGGGGCAATGTTATTAAGTATAAAGCTCGTCTTGTCGCAAAAGGCTACACTTAGAAGGAAGGCATTGATTATAAAGAGACTTCCTCTCCAGTTTCATTGAAAGACTCTTTCAGGACTATAATGGCATTAGTAGCACATTTTGATCTTGAGCTTCATCAAATGGATGTTAAGACAGCATTTCTCAATGGTGACATTGAGGAAACAATTTATATGGTGCAACCTGAAAACTTTGTTTCAGATGAATCAGAAAAGAAGGTTTGCAAATTAAAGAAATCCATCTATGGGCTCAAGCAAGCTTCTTGTAAATGGTATTATAAGTTTCATGCAGTCATTACATCTTTTGGTTTTGAACCGAATATTGTTGATGACTATATATACCATAAGTTCAGTGGGAGTAAGTATATTTTTCTGGTTTTATATGTCGATGACATACTGCTTGCCTGTAACGATATAGCATTATTACTTGAAACTAAGAAATTTCTTTCAAAGAAATTTGAAATGAAAGATCTTGGTGAAGCTTCTTTTGTATTAGGAATTCAGATACAACGAGATCGCTCTAAAGGTGTTCTCGGTCTGTCACAAAAGGGCTATATCGATAAGGTTCTGAAAAGATTTGGCATGCAGGATTGTAAACCAGGCAACACCCCTGTTGCTAAAGGAGACAAATTTAGTCTCAAACAGTGCCCAAATAATAATTATGAAATTTCGGAAATGCAGAAGACGCCTTATGCTTCGACGGTAGGTAGTCTGATGTATGCTCAGGTATGTACACGACCTGATATAGCATACATTGTTGGGATGTTAGGCAGATATCTAAGCAATCCGGGAATGGACCATTGGAAGGCAGCCAAACGGGTCATGAGGTACTTACAGAGAACAAAGGATTACATGCTTACATACCGGAAATCGGACCAACTTGAGATCATTGGGTATACCGATTCCGATTTTGCTGGATGTCAGGATAGTTTGAAGTCCACTTCAGGCTATATTTACATGCTTGCGGGCGGTGCTATCTCTTGGAGAAGCATCAAGCAAACTTTTACAGCCACTTCCACCATGGAAGCGGAGTTTATGGCATGTTATGAAGCATCTAATGACGCATTATGGCTGCGGAATTTTGTTGGTGGACTGCGAATTGTTGATAGCATCAAAAAGCCGCTTAGGCTATTTTGCGATAACATATCGGCAGTCTTTTATACTAATAACAATAGTAGTTTGACGAAAGCAAAACATATGGACGTCAAATTTTGGGTTGTTAAAGAAAGAGTACAAAATGGACAATTGTGCATTGAGTACATTAGTACAAACTCCATGCTTGCGGATCCGGTCACTAAGGGATTGACACCAAAAGTATTTCATGAGCATATTGCTTGTATGGGTGTCAAATCAGATAAGGATTATGTATTTTAGTGGGAGTTTTGTATTGTACATTTATGTATTGTTCATTATATTGAGAAATTCAGTAATTCAGTTATATCTGCAGATATTCAGTTTTAAAGTTTTTGTACTCTTACAATTTATGATTGATCTCAATAAAAAAAACCAGTTGGAAATAGACATTCTATTGACCACACTTTATGTTATTTCCATGCTACATACCTACACTTGATCCATGTTGTTGGTTATATTGATATACGTGATCTATGCCGGTTCTAGTTACGAATGAGTAATAAAGAGCACTTAGTTCCTATGTTGGTATGATTGATGGACCGGATTGTTCATGACAATTTTATTGTGATAGCAATTTTGCGCACCTAAGGTTATTTTGTAACATATAATGCTAAGGTTTGTACATATGTTTGTGTATCTCGTCCAAGTGGGAGATTGTATTGATAGTACAAGAAATTATCACGTAATCCTTATTTTATTAGCAGCAGATTGCAATTTGACTGTATTGAGCAAAATTTCCGCGTGTAATTATGATGAGTCCGTTACTTAGATGACACTTAACTATCGGAAATGATAGGTTAAAGTAATTTTTCTTTTATTTGTAACAAGAAAGCCACCGACTATCCTTACTACCTACGATGATCACTCAGTAATTTCTTAACATTTTGGTAAAAATGCAGTCCACATGGACTTTTTATATTTTTGCCACGTAAAATAATTATCATCCAAACAAAATTTAATCCAACCTGACCGTTAAAGGTAATACCATCCGAAATAAACTTTTATTCCTAAAGCATCTTTCTTCCGTATATAAGATATATGGACTTATATTTACATACATATGAACAATATATGGATAAATTATATGTTATGTGCTATCTTTTGGTTTGGCCTAATTTTGTGGTCTTATGGACATTATGTAAAGGGGGCCAATGTGTTGTCATATAAAGTGTATGACTAATGTGTAGATACCCAAAAGGGTAACCTTAGTTAATGATGGGCTAACTAAGGTTACATATATGTAACCATGGTTACAAGCTTGTGACTCTTGAGTTATGTAACTCTTGTGACTCTTGGGTTATGTAACTCTTTTGTTATAAAGTGGGGGTTATGGTTCCCACATTATTACAAGACAAGACTCTTCTTCCTCCCATTGAATCAAGAGCAAAAACACCATTGTTGTCTTGCAAATAATTGTGGAAAACCATATACCATTTTGATCATTGTCATATTATTATTGTTGTGGAACAATTCACATATTGTTTAAGCCTTGTGAAGTATTCTTGTGGTGTCATACATCTTCAAGACATTCTTGAAGAAAGGATCAAAGGAGCAATCTTCATAAGGACTAAAGGACAATCATCAAAAGGAGGTTCAACAAATTCCACACATGGATTCAGGTTAACTTCCGCTCATGTAGTTTAATTCCAAATTGTTCAATATGAAGGTTGTTATATTTTGTTTGAATCATAATCCTAACACCATAAATTCATGGACCCATTATTATTTTATATAACTATTTCTTCTCTTCTTGAACCATCAGACTTTGTAACACATCATACTAATAAAATCAGTTACTGATTTTTTCATTTGTTTTATCTTACATTATAGTTTATTTATTGCATCCCGTCCTATTTTTTAAAAGAAAAATTTCTCACTCCTTTTATGTAGAAGCATCCCTATTGCTCTCCCTCATGCCCATTGTTATTTTAAGGAGAAAAAATTAAGAGAATAAGAGACACAATGATGGAACCAAAACAATTTCGAGGGAATCAAATGAGCCATGAAAAGTTAATAGTCTTACTTTCTGAATGGTATTAATCGAACTATAATATATCAGGTAACTAAATACGTAACTGCTCTTATTAAGTACTAACTATTTTTGATGCTGAAAGGTTTAATGTTGTACAGAGGAACCATGAAAAGTTCATCTACTTGAGAGAAGAAGAGGAGAGTTTTCATAAAATAATAATGCGTACAAGAGTTTTTGGAAGAGAGATATGTTTAGGAGTAAAGTTTATTTCGGGTGAATTTACCTTTGATGGATCGGGTTGGGTTTTTTTAAATTTATTTGGGTGATAATTATTTTACGTAGCCAAAATATAAAAAGTTAATGTGGACTGTCATGTCAACTTTTTTTCACTGAAATGTTATGAAATTCGGCTGAGTGATTACAATAAAGATAGTTGAGTAACTTTTTTGTTATAAATAAAAAAAAAGTGACTTTAATCTATTATTTAAATAATTTAGTGATCATTTGAGTAATGAACTCTAACTATAATCAATTTGTGAAGGTTTTCATTTGATGATGTTAACTTTATATTTAATTATACTTGTGTGATATAACATTATGGCATATTTGCACCAACTTTTAACTTATTTGATTTTTAAGCCAAACAAACCATAATTTTCCCCGTACTTTTGGCGAAGTTTTCTGATGGGACTATCAAGGACAACACCGAATATGCCTAATTAATTGATGGATCGAATATATTTTTTGAATTAACTTTGACACCTCTAGACGAAAATAGTGGAAATGATATCAGATAGTCATTTTTAAGTATGTTATTTAAATATTCACAATTGATAATGTATTTAAAGATTAGTCAATTTCGCTCAAAATTAAGGACACGATGTCCTAAAGTTTAAATCTCAAAATTCAAAATTCAGGACATAATGTCCTAAAGTTCAAAAATTGTGTCCGGAAATTCGAATCTTATGTCCATAATTTTAAATTAGCAGTTCAATAATTTTGGACACCTTGGAACGACCCGCTCTGCCCTTTTGAGAGTTGTAGCCCCGTTCCTCATTTATTGCTCATTTTATGCTTATTAATTGCTATGTGACTTAACGGGGTAGTTGGTTTGGTTCCTGGGATGTTTCGGAATGAGTTGAGACATTTAGTCTCGAGGTTGGAAGCTTAAGTTGAAATGGTTGACCGGATATTGACTTGTGTATAAACGACTCTGAAATGCAGTTCTGATAGTTCCGTTAGCTCCATTGGGTAATTTTGGACTTAAGAGTATGTCCGGATAGTATTTGGAGGTGCGCAGTTGATTTAGGCTTGAAACAGCGAAAGTTGGAAAATTAAAAGTTTGATCAAGATTTGACTTTGTGATTATCGGGCTTGGATTTTGGTTCCGGGAGTTAGATTAGGTCCGTTGTGCTATTTTGTGTCTTGTGTGCAAAATCGGAGCTCAACCGGACGTGATTTGATAGGTTTCAACATCGAATATAAAAGTTAGAAGTTCAAAAGTTCATTAGGCTTGGATTGATGTGCCATTCGTGGTTTTAGCGCTGTTTGATGTAATTGGAGAGCTCGACTAAGTTCGTATCGTATATTAGGGCTTGTTGGTATATTTGGATGAGGTACTAGGGGCCTCGGGTTAGTTTTGGATGGTTAACATATCGAATTTTGGACTTTGGAAAATGCCGAAGAGTGCTGACTAGTGTAAGCTCACCTAGGAAGGTCATGTTCGCAGGTGCAAAGCCGGAATTGCAGAAACAACTTGGAAGGATGTGGACTGGTTGCACATAAGCGACATTATGGGTGCATTTGCGGAATCACAGATGTGGTAAATTCGAGCACAAAAGCGAGGGGGCAGCGCAAGAGCGTGAAAGAGGTCGCAACTGTGTTTTCATAGAAACAGAACTTGTTCCGCATGTGCAAAGGTCGAGTTTATAGTGGTTCATCGCAGAAGCAGGAGATTGGTTGCTTCTGCAACACCACAGATGTGGGTAAGTTGTCGCAGGTTGCGAAAAGCATGGGTAGAAATAAACGTTGGGTTCCGAAGGTTTTATCATTTCTTGACTTTGCAAATTCGGATTAGGGCAATTTTTTTGAGGTATTTCGAAGGGATTATTGAGGTAAGTCACATATGGTTATTATCATTCAATAATTATGTTTTTCCATTAAATTTCCCACCTAGTTTGTGTGTTTTTGAGGTGGAATTTGAGAAATTGAGGCTAGGGATTTGGAGAGTTCAATTTGAAAATTTGAGTGATGATCTAGTGTCGAATTTTGGTAAATTTAGTATTGTTAGACTTGTGGTTGAATGAACTTTTAGATTTTTGACTTTTATTAAATTCTGAGACGTGGGCTCGGGGGTCGATTTTTGAGTTGACTGTTTGACTTTTGATTAAGAACTTAGTATTTTCTTATGGAATTGAATCTTTTAGCTCGTGCTGATTGTATCAAATTATTTGTGGCTAGATTCGAGGCTTTTGAAGGCCAATTCACGAAGCAAAGGCGTGTTGGAGTAGAGTTTTGCACGACTTGAGGTAACTACTAGTTCTAAACTTGGCCTTGAGGTTATGAAACCCCAAATTACGTGTTATATGGTTGGTGTTGAGGTGATGCACATGCTACGTGACGGAGGTATGGGCGTGCACCATAAGAATTGTGACTTGGTCAATTCCATGGAATTGTATAGTTGAATAATCTGTTGTTACCTGTATAACCTCCACGTGTTAGAGAAATTGAGCTACAAGTCATGTTAGAAATCATTCTTAGGCTATGTGTTAGTACTACAGAGGTTGTATTACATGTTGAATTATATGCTAAATTTCCATTTTGTACCCAGTCACAGTTTTTACTTGCATCTAATATCTCAGTCTCTATTGTTCTTTATTGATGTATTATATCATCGATGTATGGGCTGATTATCGTGATTCTCAAGAGCCCCAGAGACTAGTAAGATTGATGACTAAGTGAGGCCGAAGGCCTGATTGTGAGGATATTTATTGGAGCGGGCTGCACATCACATCATGTTTATTTGATTCATGCCATGATTGGCTTATTATAGAGCTTGAGTTGGAATCATCCCTATGGAGTTTGCACACCTACAGTGAGTGCAGGTACATACTAAGTGCGAGTACGAATGCGAGTACCGAACGACTGGGGAGATTGAGTGATTGTGGGGATGGAGAAAATGGGAGGACTGAGTGACTGATACTTCGAGAGTGTGCATATGATTTCATTACTGTCTTTATATTTCAGTTTCCATATATAATTGTCATGTAGATACCTAGCCGTATCATATCTTATTTCAATTGAATTTGACATGATTTACTTGTTTGGGCTGTAACTGTTTAACTTGAAAGCTTGCCTATATTTCTGTACTATAATCCTCTAATTGGACTGCACCCATGAAGCTCATCACTACTTTCAGCCTAATTGTTAGTCTCGTTACTTATTGAGTTGGTTGTGCTCACGCTACACCTTGAACTTCGTGTGCAGATCCAGGTGTTTCTGAACAGGGTGGGTGCTGATTATGTGAGCAGCTTAATCATTCGAAGATTTTGAGGTAGCTGCCCGACGTCCGCAAACCTTGACTCTCCTCCCATTTCTTTTAGTTTTATGTATTTAGTTTCAGATTTTTATAGACAGTATTTCAAACTTGTGTTGTATAGACGCTCATGTACTCAGTGAACCCTATTTTTGGGAACTTCCATATTGTGTTTTGATCTTCTATCCAGTTTATGAGAGCTTTAATTATTTAAACCTATTTTAGTTCATTTTTCATTTAAAACATGCTGGAAATATTCTGAGGTATCGTCTTGCCTAGTACCATGTCAGGCTCCATTACGACGGGCTTAGTTTTGCATTGTGACAAGTTGGTATCAGAGCCTAGGTTACATAGGTCTCACAAGTCATGAGCAGGTTTAGTAGAGTTTTGCAGATCGGTATAGAGATGTCTATACTTATCTTTGAGAGGCTGCCGAACCCTTAGGAAAACTTCACATTCTTGTATTCCTATTGTGCGAATTTGTTGATTTAGGGAACTAAAACTTCTATTACTCTATTCTCTCATAAATGGTGAGGACACATGCTACCGGACAGGACAAATAGCCACTAGTACCACCAGTAAGGGCAACGAGAGGCCGAGGTCGCGGTAGGGGCAGTCGGTTGAGGTACATCTCGTACCAACTAGAGCAGAAGCTGCATTAAAAATCCACCAGTCGCTCCAACTGAGGAGCAGGTTACATAATTGGTTGAGCCAGCGGGCCCAACTCAGGTGCTAGCTATGCCCATTGTGAGTCCAGGCCTTTAGGAGGCTTTGGCTCAGATATTGACTGTGTGCATTGGTATCAAGACCCAAACTGATGGGCCCCGACGGGAATCCGGTACCTTACTCAACCGAGCACCAACATAATATATCTTTCTTATTACATCATCATATACACATGTCATACGAGACTAATAGCCCAAACATGATCATTTATAAACTCAAAACATAGGCCGACAAGGCCGTACAATCTTTCACATACAAGACATATGTCTACAAGCCTCTAAGAGTATATAAATGTCGCAAAGGTCGGAACACAGTCCCGCCATACCAAACAATACACGTCTAAATTATACTAACCAATCACGTAGCTCCGAAGAAAATAGAGCGCACCAACATCTTTCCGCTGAACTAGTAGCCTACTTGGAGGGCTCTCGACCTGTCTGTCTGGACCTGCGGGAATGAAACATAGCATCCCCACACAAAAGGGACATCAGTACAAAATAATGTACCGAGTATGTAAGGTGTCACATCTACTTTTTTTGCACACCACCCGAAGGTAGTACAAGGAAAATTTTCTAATTTATGTGACATTATTCGAAATGGGATTATTTATTTATTTTTCAGAGTCGCCACTTGGGATAGTTTCTTTTCTGATGTCCCAAGTCACCGGTTTATTATAAATCCCAAATCGAGAAAAATTCGACTTTACTTGTGAACTTTGCGAACCAGAAATTCTGAAATAAGGAATTCTGTTAATCCGAGGGAAGGTGTTAGGCACCCCCGGATTCCGTGGTTCTAGCATGGTCATTTAAACTATCATAATTGGCCCATTACCTGATTTTTTAATACATGTTTTAACCTACGGTGCAATTATTTATCACTTTTAATTAATTTTAAAGAATCTTGAACATCATTTAAAATGTCTTTGGATCGCATCACATGAAATGCACCCACAATCCGGAACATATTTTATTTAACATTTTAGGATTTGGATTTGGGTCATATGAAATGCGCACCCGAGTTTAAGAGAGTAATATTATTGAATAACGGGCCTGAAGCAACTAACGAGTTGTTAACTTTACGGGAGACCATGAAAATTCGCTAAATGACACATTTCGAGTTTTAAGAATTTTAAGGATATAATTAAAAAGGGCCTCATATTTATAATTTTTTTGGTGCGGCTCTCCTAAATCCTATTTTTAAAGGATATTTAATCTAAAATTCGGAGGATCACTGAGCTATTATTACCTATTTGGTCGCCCCCGCAATCATTCAAATTGACCTAGTTTAACCAAGGACTTACAGTGGTTGAAATTCCGTTTAAATGAACCAAATATTTTAACCTCTACAAATCAGCAAATGTGAAATGACCAGGGGCTAACGTAAAGTCCAATTAAAAGCAAAGCCCAAATTGCAAAGTTAGAGCCCAGTAATGAGCATAAGTTCAACGACACAAATATTTAATGAGCCAATATAGGTATAAACAACAGCTAAACTTGTTTGTTATGCAACTAGGCCAACTTTAGGCCCAGTTCTTATGGTCTAAGTGGCCCAGGCAGAGACATAATAATGTAAACAAAATTGGTGCCAACACATGAACATGAAATTAAAAATTTGAATTTCTGATTTACTCTTTGATGGAAATTGACAAAAAACATATTCAAATTCATTTTGAAAAAAACAATGCTTGGGCCTGAGGATGAGCCCAAACTCGAACAAGGGGGCCGGGGGAGGGGCTTCCAAAATAGACAGGACCCTTAGCTCGAATCAGCTACTCGATTCACAGGCCTGCCCTTTAATTTTGCTTTTCGAATACTGCTTCATGGACAAACTATAGGAATAAAATGTTCAAATTAAGGAAAGATGTATGAGCAACTGAACTTTAGCTTTGCATATTTCCAAACTTGCAGCGAATGACCAATGAACTAATGCTGCAGAAGCTAACCGCTGAAGCATAGCACAGAATTCAACTAAAAGCCATTTTTGAAATCTATTCTCCCAGACTCACTACTTGTATAAACAAACATATTAATCCTTTAGTGGTTTCATGCTTACATAATATTCCAAACTTTAAACTATTATTTAAACATGGTAGCAAAAACCTTGAAAACACTCAAAAGAGCAGTACCATCATAGATTACCTCCTCATGATTTTCAGGTTTTATGAACAACCAAAAGCTCAATTATTATGGCATAACTAACCACTAAAAGGATGTCAAGCTTATACACATATAGATAATAACATAACCTGACAATTCCCAAAAAAAGTTACCAAATAAAATATGAGTATCAAGAGTTCAACAGTCCAGAGTTAATTACAACATGAAAATTTGCCACTTAAATAAAAATTGATCAAACTACATACAACTTATGGCACAATGTGGCTTTTATTTCATCTTCAAGTTGGATTTTACATCATGATAGATTCAAGCTTGTACCTGGAATTTGAAGGTAAAGAAAGAAAGGGCGAGAGTCAGCAAAACTAAGCAGTAGCAGCAGGTGAACAACCAGTTTCAATCCAGCAAAGGTAGCAAAATAGTATAGAAAATCAACTCCAATCCTAGCAATGAATAAGAAGAAACTCCCTAAACTTGATTTCATTTCATTTTAGCTACCAACTATTTAATTTGTTTCAAACACTAGGAGAAACTTTAAGTAATCAACCACAATATCTTTTAAAGTTTTTAGTCTTTTGGATTTTCAGGATTTCAGTACTTGAAAATTCTCTAGGTATGATTTTCTCTCTTCTTTTCAGCTCTTTTGTATTCTGTAGGCTCTCTCCTAATATGCAAGTAACTATGCCTTAATAGGCAAGTTACTAGGGCATCTGAGATAGGCTAAATGTATCATTTTATCATAATACGGATACAGGTGTATAGATCTAGCTAGAAATAATTCAAAAATATAAAAGTCTCTAAATTATGATAAATTTTGTAGAATACTTACTTATAACTTGTAAAATGTTATTTTTTTTTATATTCTCAGGTTATAGATAAGTAAAAGATTTATTCCTCAAATATGGTATACTGGTTTATTCAAATTTACCCTAGTTTTGGTTCTGATTTCGGGAATCAAATATTATCTCATCTTGAATTTTTTCGTCCCTCATGGTCAAAGTACCTAAAATTGTTTGACCATATTTGATATGGATTTTATACTCACACCTATATTAGTATCATGTCGACATAAGTACGACATCTAAACTGCTGCATTGGAGCAATTTAGCCGGTTTATGTCATAAATATCATGAATAAAAGTAAATTATTAGGCCACAACTTCTCTCACCGTCTTTATATGCTTTTCTCATGTTATGTGGTCACTGTATATATTGATGGGTTAATTTCATGGGGTCGCCGCTCAATTTTCACTTTATTGCAACAAAGTTACTTGCTATCTTTGTAATAAAATACTCACTCAATCTTGTTTAATATTTGGACCCTTAGAAGATTTTTATTAATATTTTCTTATTGTCCTGATTTTATACTTGTACTCAGTCGTGTTATTTATTACTGTATTCAAAATTCAGCCATTGCCTACTTTGTTTAATATATTAAGTGATATTTTAAATGATAATTGGGTTGAGAATCATGTTTTAATGTTGCCCGAGTAACTTGTGAGATTTTAACTGAGTAAGGCCGATGGCCTATGTTGTGAGGAAATACTGATTTTTTTTATGAGGCCGAGGACTTGGGTTATATACGCCACGAGGTGGCTTGTTGATATGAGGCCGAGAGCCTAGTGATGATGCCACGAGATGGCTTGAAATTACACTTGGGCCATAAGGGGTCCCTCCAGGAATCTGCACACCTCTAGTGAGCGTCGGTACCCATTGTGATGTGAGATATAGCCCAAGGGACTGATATTATTTTGAGATATTTTCGGGGGGTGAATTTTTTGATATTATGCTCGAGGGGCGAATCTTTATGTGTTTATCTTTCTTATTTGCCTATCATTTACCTGCTTAAATTTTTGAAAAGGCATTTCGTGAAGTAAACTAAGCTAAAATGATTTTTACATATCTTTACTGATTTATTTCTTATTGTTGAATGGCTTAAAACTGAAATAGAAAAGTGTCGGATAGCCTTGTCGTCACGAGAGACACCACTATAGCCGGATCTGAATTTAGGATCGTAACAATATTCTTAGTTATTAATTATTCTTCCTCTTTTGCAGTCTTCAATTATGGTTATCGTGCCTATCTCTTCTTTCCAGTTTTTAGATGTGGTGTTTTTGTAAATAATTGAGTGGGTTTTTTACCCATGCGTATCATTCTTCTTTATCACTCTAATTCTAATGCCACCTGTTAGCATATCATTAATACACGAGTCGAGTCTATTTTTGTACCAATACACTTGTGTCTATGATAGATGGTCACAATCCTTGACATATGTCTGCACATCCTCCCATATCCCCTTCCTATAAAATATAGAAGAATCTTTCTTTAAGTTTTCTTAATGGTAGAGTCCACCAGTGGGTGAATCACGCCACAAGTACATAATGCCTTCTTTACTCGTGCATCTGGCTTTATCACCAATTTTCCCTCTTTTTTAGATTATCTCCGAGTTTTAGCTTCTCCATCCTCCTTTAAGCTTTGGGTAACATTAACTCCACATCCAATTCCCAACTTTGCATGATTAGAGTCAATAAGTCAATTTTGACTGTTGACAAGGCCAAAGCAGCTACTTCAACCACTAGAATCCTAAATAATGCACCCTCCACCTTGTTCTCCTTCTCTTTCCTATACTCAATGATAAAGTCAGTCATATTGCATGAATTTAGTTATTCACTTCAACTGAGACCTTGTGTGCAACTTTTGTTTAAGAAGGAATTTGAGAGACATTTGATCTATCTTCACTATAAAAGGTCTTTCAATTAATATTGAGCCCATTTTTGCATGGCCAAAGCCAGTAGCTCTTTGTCATTTACTAAGAGTGTTTTATGTTGAGGAGATAGCCCCTTGCTAACATAGGCAATTGGTTACCTTGTTTGCATCAAGGCTGCTCCAATTCCTATGTTAGAAATAAATTTGTGATTTCTCTACTTCATCCAACAGTTCCTCAATTATTGGAATGAGAAATTTGTCTTTCACATTTACCTTGTTAAGAGCTCTATTAGAGTACCTAATTACCCCTTGAAGTAGTACTCTTTTTTCAAGAACATACTTAAAGTTTATAAAGGTCTTAATACCCTCGTAAACAAGTTTGAAGTGGTATTAATACTACCTTGTGAGGCCAACCTCAGTTTTAAGAGGGGGAAAAGGTGTAATTAAGGACCAATAACTTACTGACACGTGTTATTAAAAAAAAAAAGGGTACTACTTCAAGGAATAATTAGGTATTCTCCCTAAATATTTTACTTAATTATTGTTATTGTAAGTCATGGTGCAAGAAAACATAGGCTATCAGTGTACATAAGGCGATGAGAACAAGTGCTGTGAACACTTTCAATCAAAATAAGGCTGTGTGGTTGGAATTGTAAGTCGGACGACTCTTCAGTAACCCAGGATCATCCGACCCCTTCGACGCTTTTTTCGCTGTTAAATTTCATTATATGGTTATTTTCGTTAGGCATTTGCACTAAGCGAGGTAGTTCGAGCAGAGTTTAGTCCAGTTACGGAAATTTCATTAGAAGATATAAGTTAGGCATTTGCACTATAGGGGCAGTGCAATATAGCCATACCTGATTTTTATTCGTTTTCAAAAAAATACTTGCACCAAATCACATTAAAGTATAGTCAGGTGATAAATTGAACTTTAGAAGTGTGTATAAATAAAACATAATATGTATTTCGTATTCATTAGTTTGATATAAAAAACATAATGTTATATATTCATTTGAAAGTTTGCTTGCTTTCTTTGTAACAACTTTCTATTACAGTTCCGTGCACTCTTTATATATGTATTGCAAATGAGAATGCTACTTAGTAATTCTTGTTGTTGTATTTCCTCCAATTCAAGCATGGCCTTCTCTTCTTCTTGTTTTTGCCACTTTTTTATCTCACACAAGGTATGCCGCTTATAACTTTATATCTAATTCTATGAGCTATCTTTTATTTATTTAATTTCCGCGTTGGATCCAACTAATTCAATTCATATCAACAACAACAACATCAACTCAGTGTAATTTCACTTAGTGGGGTCTGCGGAGGGTAGTATGTACACAGACTTTACCCTTACCCTTGGGTAGAGAGGCTGTTTCCAAATAGACCCCCGGCATCCTTCCCTCCAAGAACTTCCCACCTTGTTCTTTGGGAGACTCGAACTCACAACCTCTCGGTCATTTACGAAAAAAAAAAACGTTTCCTATTAGAATTTTTTTCATTCCTCGACCTCGAACTTGAGATTTTTGGTTAAGGTGAAGGGATTCTCTTCAGCTCACCATAATCTTTGGTGATAATATTTGTCAGTAAATTGGTGTTTATGTTGCACAAAGTCTCTTGGGATTTTTAAGCTTCAACAATTTTTTTCTAATTGCATATTTTAATTTTGTCTAGTTGTTCTACTATGAGAAATATCATTTACTAGTTCAGTTTAAAATAGATCCAAAGTTGCAGCTTTAGGATGATGTCTTTCGTGACTACAACAATAACAACAACAATCCAATATAATCCTGCTTAGTGGTATCTGGGGAGGGTAGCGTGTATACAGACCTTATCCATACTCTGAGGTAGAGAAGCTGTTTCCAAATAGATCCCCGTCATCCTTCCCTCCAGAAACTTCTCACCTTGCTCTTGGGCAGACTCGAAGTCACAACCTCTTGATTGGAAGTAGAGGTTGTGAATTCGAGTCTCATGACTATCATTTTTATTACTTTCACGGCACGTGCATTACATATATATTCCATATCAACAACTATAAATTTATAATTAAAAAATTATATTCTTGCACGAATATACATATATTTTAGCCGATGATTTATCGGAAACAACCTATCTGCCTTCACAAGATAAGGATAACGTCAGCATACAGACTACACTTTTCATACTTTATTTGTGGGATTATACTGGGATTGTCGTAGTTATTGTTGTTGCGAATATAGATATATTGAAATCAAGAATGATTCTATACTTAGCTGCAGAGGAACAATGCTGCCTCTTTTGCTCTTGCACCAATTATTAACTCTGATCTTTCAAGTCAACAAGTTAGGGGATTGGGATCCAAGCTAAGCACTGGATTAAGTTTTATGGGAGGATCAAGAATCGTTGTTCGTCCAAAAAATCCAAGAAATGTTCTTCAGAAAAAGAGGTCAAGGGTGTCTGCTTCATGTAATTATTTTCCTCTATGATCCATTGGTTTAAATAGTTTTAAATGTATGCTATTAGAAAATTAATTAAGTATTTATGCTCTGTCTTTTTGCAGGGTTGGAAAGTTCTCAAATTGCTACTAATGTGTTCCCATTGGGAAACATTAGCAGTTCTTCCCTTTTATTTCTTCATGGTTGTGGCACCTAAATCTGCACTTGTAAGTTTTCTGAATTATTGTCCACCTAAATTATCTGTTTTACTATTTACCAGTTTCCTAAGTTGCTCGATGCGGGTTTGAGTGTCCGAAACGGGTGCGGATCTAAAGATCGGATCCTTCAAAATATAATTTTAAGATTCAGGGATACGGATCATAATACGAATACGGGTGCATAGATCTAACTAGAAATAATTCAAAAATACAAAAATATAAAAAAGTATCTAAATTATGATAAATTTTGTAGAATACTTACTTATAACTTGTAAAATGTTATTTTTTTTTTATATTCTCAGGTTATAGATAAGTAAAAGATTATTCCTCAAATACGGTATACTGTTTTATTCAAATTTACCCTAGTTTTGGTTCTAATTTCGGGAATCGAATTTTATCTCATCTCGAATTTTTTCGTCCCTCGTGGTCAAAGAACCCAAAATTGTTTGACCATATTTGATATGGATTTTATACTCACACCTATACTAGTACCGTGTCAACATAAGTACGACATCTAAGCTGCTGCATTGGAGCAATTTAGCCGGTTTATGTCATAAATATCATGAATAAAAGTAAATTATTAGGCCACAACTTCTCTCACCATGTTTAAAGGATCCTTTTCTTATATATATTTAGGCAAAATTGAGCGAGTTATTGATTGCAAATAAAATTGTTCAGTAGAAGAAACTCATTGCTTCACTTCCAATTGCAGACCCAAAAAGTGATGGAGAGCAGCATACCTTATATTGTGCTTGGACTTCTTTATGTATATCTCGTGTACCTCTCGTGGACACCACATACAATGCACCTATTATTTCCTAATAAGTTTTTGCTTCCGGAGGTATTCGCTCAACTACACACTCTATCTTTTCTATTATATATGTATAATTCTTCTTTCTTTCTATTCTTTTCGAAAACAAAACGCCTTTCTGTATCGTAAAATATTTAACTTTAAACCACATATTTTATCCATAGCAATATGTTCTTAGGAGTCGTTTGGTAGGTGAGAGGGATAATAATCTCGAGATTAGATATGGAATTATTTTATCTGAAGTTTGGATGAATTTTCGAATTCGGAATTAGTTACGAGTTAATTGATATCATACTGTGGTATTATTCTATGAGGGTGGTAATAATCCTGGGATTATTTAATCACGGATAAAATACTACAACGATTAAAATACCCTTTCTCAAGACTCTTCTTCTAAAGTCCTTTACAAAAGTCAAGGTTAAAATTGAAAATAAAAATTTATCCCAACATATCTTGTATACACCAAACACATGGTTTTAATAATACCCTGTTTATTCTATTTTAGTTCAATGCACTAAATATCTCTTAATAAAAACATATCAACTAAATAATCTCATTACTATTTAATCTCCGTTTATAGTCCTGCTTGTTCCCTTACCAAACGACTCCTTATCAGGGGTGAATGTAGCAAGCAAGTGTCGGGTTTAACTGAACCCAGTACTTTTGACGTGGAACATAAATAATTTATATGTAAAAATCTATTAAAATTACGAAAAACAATCAAGATGAACCCATAACTTTATATATAATATAGGTTCAATGTTAAAGACATTAAGGTTGAACCATAGAATTCAGATCCTAGATCCACTAATGCTCTTTATAGTCATATGAATATTTGTATTGCACATTTAAAATTACGAGTTCTAGAGATACTTTTGGTATGTTAGAAAATCTTTAATTTATTCTTAAATTTCATATCTAATCAAATTTAATTGAATATATGAAGTAATCCTAACATTGTGTTCTCATTCAGCTGGATGGTATTGCTGAAATGTTCTCCAGGGTGATGACTTTAGCTTCTGCGTGGATTCACCTCTTGGCTGTAGATCTTTTTGCTGCTAGGTTGGTCTCTCTTTTTGTCACACATCTGTGTATGTATTTGTGTCAATATATTAACAATAACAAAAAGTATTACTCTCCATTTCAAAAAGATTTGTCCTTATTTTCTTATTAAAGGTGGGTAGTTCTTGGAGGGCTTGCTCTGATGGTAAGCAACCCCACTTCCAACCGAGAGGTTGTGAGTTCGAGTCTCCCCAAGAGCAAAGGTGGGTAGTTCTTGGAGGGAAGGATGCCGGGGGTCTATTTGGAAACAGCCTCTCTACCCCAGGGTAGGGGTAAGGTCTGCGTACATACTACCCTTCCCAGACCCCACTAAGTGGGATTATACTGGGTTGCACTTTTTTTTTCTTATTAATCAGTCTAAAATGGATTGATATCTTTCAATATTTTCTTAATTAAAAAGTATTTATAGTCACACAAAGTGCTATGAAAGATTCAAATCACCAGTTTCAAAAGCATACAGCCACATAAATGATATGACTTATTTAAGACCACGTATCTCAAAAATTTTCTTTTCTTTATTAAAATTTGTATAAAGTCAAACTAAGACAATCTTTTTGAAACCGAGGGAATAACACCGTCAAACCATTTAAAAAAATAATTACAAGCAACTATCATATTTAAGTGAAATTAGTTACCTAGGAAACGAGACAGGGCAATCTATTACAACGTGTCACATAACACTGTTAGTGTATAAATTTTGCCCCCTCAGTGTATATAAGTTAAATCTTCGTTGTTTTTTTCCTCGGACAAGGAAGAATTAATGATGTCCTATTAAACCCCTTAATTATTACTGCCGTTATTTTATTTTTTAATTTGAAACAGGCAGATTTATCATGATGGATTGGAGAATGATATTGAAACCCGCCATTCTGTGACATTGTGCTTGATGTCTTGCCCTATTGGACTTGTTTCACATTTCATCACCAAAGCACTATTCAGTAGACGTGACAGATAATTTTATAAACACAGGATTGTAATTTGACTTTGTACAGCAAATGATATGTGTGTAACTAACTATTAGCAGTTTAAATAGGTTTTCATTTAGTGAAAGGTGACTTTCTAAGTTTATATTGATGTGATGTAACATTAAGGCATATTTAGTACCACCAATTTTTAGAATTATTCATTCATTAGATCTTATGTCATACTAGGGTGGCAAAATGGTTAAAAGAAAACAGTTAACCACTCATATTATCCACTAAAAAATGGGTTGGACAATGAACCTTTTAAAAGTCGGTTAAAATATGGATAAGAACCATATTATCCATTTAGAAAATAGATAACCAATGGATAACCAGCGGGTCTAACTTTGACATTTGTAAAGCTTCAAATGGGGGTTGCTCAAGTTAGGAAGACTAAGAATTCCCCCAAAAGTGATCATGTACTAGAGAATTCATGGATAATAGATATGGTTATCCATATTATTCTCCGATTAACCTATTTTTATTCGTATTAAATATGAATCGAGTCAAATAATTGATCCATTTTTTCGTTACCCATTTTCAACTCAAACTATATCTGACCCGTCCCGCTTATTTGCCACACCTATGTCAGACTAATCTTACCTAAAACGAGGCGGCTAGAACTAGTGTCTTGTCATTCTTTTGAAACAAATTAAAAAAAATGACACAGAGATTAATGGAGCAGAGAGATCAAGTAATTAAAAGTATTGATTGCGAAAGAGAAAAGACTTTGATTATCGATTAAAATGAGGGAGATTAATTAAACTAACTATTCATTTAATTGCTTAAACTAAAAATAGTTACAATGTATAATATTTGTATTATTCATGTATTATATGCATATAAGTGTATATAGTCAATATATAATCTACATATGCCGACAGTAAACAATATTGCCGTCTGTTTGCGTTAAAATCCCATTTATTGAAAGACAAGTAAATTTTATTCGTTGGAAAACTTGTGGGAAAGAGAAAAAATTTCTAAGTTAATTTTAAAGAAATAGTGGTGTTGTATTTGGACAATATAAGGAAGCAAACAGTATTTAGTTATCAATTAAGTTTAAACTTCTAAACCACGAATATATGGAAAAACGAAGAATAAAACATACTACATAAACAAATACGGCTAAAGTCCAAGCAAAAGGGACTCTAAAAAAATTAACCTAACCTCAATCACACATTCATATCCTCTTCCTACCCCATCTCGGATGAGATAAGATTACTGAGGTGCTTACACGTGGCACCTCCATTGTGGTGACTTAAATGAAGAGTGGTTTAGCACCAACAATAATTTTCCAACCTTTCGTGTGTGGATATTAAGATTTGTATAATGTATCAAGAACCACATAATCCAATGGTTAGCTTTAGTCCAAGATGAGGGAGTTGTTGATTTTTGTCCGTTAGATATGGGAAATATGCGAAACCTTATCATTATATATAGAGTGGTGGATAACTATGCAAAGACCATCTTGGAAGTTTAAAGGAAAAGGGAGAAAGAGAAATCTTTCTGTCTTAAGAGTAATTAGCAATGGCTTCCTCAGTTCTTTCCTCAGCAGCAGTTGCCACCCGCAGCAATGTTGCTCAAGCTAACATGGTTGCACCTTTCACAGGTCTTAAGTCTGCTGCCTCATTCCCTGTTTCAAGAAAGCAAAACCTTGACATCACTTCCATTGCCAGCAACGGCGGAAGAGTGCAATGCATGCAGGTAAACTGACAATTTTGATACAATTAACGTATCTTAACATGTCATGGCTAAAATTTCTATTTGGTGGAGTACAGGTGTGGCCACCAATTAACATGAAGAAGTATGAGACTCTCTCATACCTTCCCGATTTGAGCCAGGAGCAATTGCTCTCCGAAATTGAGTACCTTTTGAAAAATGGATGGGTTCCTTGCTTGGAATTCGAGACTGAGGTCAATATCTGTTTTAAATGTTGCACGCTCCCTCTATTTTATGCCATATCTATTTGTTCCAAAAAAATTGAACTTTAAACTTTAATGTGTTATTTCGTATGTGCAGAAAGGATTTGTCTACCGTGAACACCACAAGTCACCAGGATACTATGATGGCAGGTTAGTAGCAGATCCACAATTATTTAGTTAAATTATGGATATATGCGTGTAAATCTTGAAAAATAATCAGAACAAAATCTTAAAATATAAATGTTGTGATACAGATACTGGACCATGTGGAAGCTACCTATGTTCGGATGCACTGATGCCACCCAAGTGTTGGCTGAGGTGGGAGAGGCGAAGAAGGAATACCCACAGGCCTGGGTCCGTATCATTGGATTTGACAACGTGCGTCAAGTGCAGTGCATCAGTTTCATTGCCTCCAAGCCTGACGGCTACTGAGTTTCATATTAGGACAACTTACCCTATTGTCTGTCTTTAGGGGCAGTTTGTTTGAAATGTTACTTAGCTTCTTTTTTTTCCTTCCCATAAAAACTGTTTATGTTCCTTCTTTTTATTCGGTGTATGTTTTTGGATTCCTACCAAGTTATGAGACCTAATAATTATGATTTTGTGCTTTGTTTGTAAATTTTGTTGTTTCACATTATTGTGGCGTATAAGAGTTTTATTTTAGCTAATATCTGCGGTCCTAAGTGCAAATGGTCCACACATTCACCAATCACGTCTAGAATATGAAAGTTATTCAATCATTCATCATTTTTATGCGCTGCCTTATCTACTAGTTCTAGCTTATTTAGCAGGGGACAAGTTTGGCATTGTCTCGAGGCAATATCTTTTACTATTGAAATATCAAAAACTTTTTCTTGGCAACAGTTGTAGAAACTGGAAATATAAAATATAAGATTTCATTTTTGGTGTTTGATCATCATTTCACCTGCAAATACTTGAGTCACAATTACAAAATGAGGTTTGGCTACAAAATTTGAGTTTTAAGTGAGAAATCAAAATTGTGATTCGACTTTCAAGTGTAGTTTTTCAAACTTCAACCTCCGCACCCAATATTAGATGATGAGTTTTAATCAATTATTATTTGATTGGACTCTCAACTACCCTCAACTTTAAATTTGTCTCATGAAAACCCATACTACCTACTCCTATGGATTGAATATTTTCTGTCCACTGATCAGCTTTACACCTTAATTTCACTTAAGCATCAAAGCTACTTCTTGTTTCATGTAGCTTGTAAGTTGTAATTCTACACTCTCCCATGATGAGGATTCTTTTTATATTGACTATATGCAAAAAGTCCAAGATATTTGCGATTATAAAGATTCATGCAACGCCAACCAACTTACACAATGTGCAATGATTATCATGTAAACACCCTTCATCTATACATTGCTTCAGAAGCTTTAACAAACAACAAATGTTGACATAAGTGTATGCAGAAAAGCTATAAATGATAAGTTTCCTCCCTGGGTAGTTATGTCAATTCCTGTAAAAACTAAAGGCGTAGTCAGGATTTTAACCTTATGGGTCCTGAATTTTAGAAAGATAGACTTCAATCATTAGTAACTAGATTCTAAATCTAATAGTTGTACATATTTAATAAAATTTTTAGAACAAATACGCTAGTTGAACAAAACCTACAGGTTTTGCTCCGAAAAAACAACATACTTCTAAACAACCAACTTAGCCCGAATCCCATATTCCATTATGTACTATATCATGTTGAATCTAAAGGTATGCGCGTCATGGCGGATTCAATATTCAAAGCTCCATCATAGTCAACACCATTTCTACTTTGACCATCAACCTACCACGACCACCCTCATTCAAAAATCTTCCTTTTTATGCACTTGGTTTTGACGACATGTCCCACAGAGTTTTGAAGCCTTCGAGGATTTCTCGGTTACAACAACAAAAAAAGTGAATAGAAACGAACCTCTTTGAGAATGAGATCAATAAGTTCTGCTCCACCTTTTGAGACAAAGGCATCGTCAATATTAATGGGTCATTAATATCTTGAAAAATTGGGATTAACAAGGATTCGAAATAATTAATTACCTCAAGGGAAGGCAGTTAGAATGGCTAATGGGCTCTCCAAGCGAACCCACTGGATTTGTGCCGCAATTCAGTCGTCGTGAATCGGCTACAATCCCATTACTTCAGTCCGCACCAAGGCAACGTGATTAATTAATTAATTTATCATAGTGAGTTAATATAGTTTGATATAAACATTCAATTTATTACCATATTATTTCCTCTATTTCAATTTATGTGACATAGTTTGAAATTTATGATCTTAAAAACTTCAAAGGTAAAGGTTTTCGTAAACTATAATATTTGTATGGTTCTAAATATTTTTGATTATGATAAAATGGATAAAGCGAAAAGTTTAAAAATTAAAATATTTTCAAATATAACAATATGTCATTCTTTTTTAAATGAACTACTAAGAAATATGTCATAAATTAAAACGGAGAGAATACTTTCAGATCAAATCATGCAAAGATGATGGAATAAATTTATGGAGTATAAACCGAGCCTGCAAGGGTCAGATAAGTGGTTTCTGCATGTGTAAGGGGTAAAATTAATTAACGACAGGTGGATGAACGACGAGATGACACGTGGAATTGAAAAAAGGTAAGATATGAGTTAGCAAATAGTTAGTACCAGATACAAACATGTGACCGATGCTGAATAAGTTTTGAAGGTATTGGAACCGAGAGCAAAGATTTGAAAGAAAGACGTCGACCGGAAAAGACAATATTCAATGAGCAGCCGCTAAAGAATCTTAACCATTATGCATCCATCAAGGGGGTTTTATTTATATTAAAGAAATCTTGATTTGGGAAAGTTGTTGCCATGAATAGCTATAAATAAGAGAATATGTATACATAGTATGAACATAAAAAATCATATATATACAAAGGTTAAAATCTGCTCTTGTTCTATCAAATTACTCTCTTTCTTTTGTTCTTAGTATTGCTTTTATTACTGTTTTGGGAAAAGCTAAGTCTGCATCCATACTTGTATTTTCTTCAAGATTATTTTAATAATCTTATTTTTGTTCTTACTTATTTTATATTCTTGGATCAAATTAATTTACGTATCTATAAACCATATTATGTATTCAATTGTATCATTTTATCGGTAAACTAGTTTGGCGTCCACCGTTGGACATAGATAATTGTGTAATTAATTTGATCCATTCATTTGTTACTAACGCAATTAGATACTTTTCTTTAGTAAAAGAAAAATTAGATATGGCGGCTAACGATGTGAACAATTCTTACAATGTTGGAACAAACAACGACGTAAGGATGTGTTACAATGTGATGATTCAACTAGTGAAACTCGCAACAAGAAGATGAAACGGCTCCAGTTCGTAAAGGACAAAGTCCTCGGCATGTGAGATGTCCAACTTTTGATGATGCGGACGATGAATATGTTCTTGAAACTGTCAAAATTTTGAGGGAGCAACAAAATAAGATTATGAAACATCTCATTAGACAAGACCACTAATGATAGAGTTGAAGCAGGCGCTTTCAGTTGCTTTAAATAACTCCAATGGAGGAATTTGAGTTCCTCCCAGTGTTCCCCTGAATCAAAAAGTGCGAAGAGCCGGTAACGTCGCTCCAAGAGAGGAGTTTGATTTTAACAAAAACGAAGCAGGTGGTGCAGGTAGTGGATTCGGGAATGCAACAACACTAATGATCCTTTCAAAACCATGCTCATGAGATTCATGAGGGAAATAAATGAACGAATGGACCAAAATGCTAAAGAGTTCCATGCTCGGATGGATCAAATCCTTGGAGCTCCACCTGTGTTGAAGAGACCGGATTCAAAGAAGTATACACAGTTTCCATTCAAACTAAGTGCACCCTCGAAATTAATTTCAAAGAGATTCAAGATGCCAGATATTCCGAAGTATGATGGGTCTTCGGATCCACAAAGGCTTATCACAACTTACATTAGAGTTGTAAAGGGAAATGACTTGGCACCGCATGAGATTGAATCTGTCAAGAAATTTGGCAAAACCCTAACGAATGGTACTTTAACATGATATTCTCTTTTACCTAAGCATTCAATTTATTATTTTAAAATGTTTGCATATTCTTTCAGTAATGCTCATATTGGGGCAAGAAAAGTCCAAGCTAGAAAAACAAACATTTTATTAATCGCTCAAGAAGAGTCTGAGTTGTTGCGAAAGTTCATAATTCGGTTCAAAAAGGAGATGATGCTATTTCTGGTAGTACTGAATAAGTTGGCAGCTGAAGCATTCACTAAAGTTCTCAATCTACTAAGCTTTGATGCCTTCAAGAAATCGAACAAAACCTTGTTGGAATATCAGGCAACCATATGGGCAGATGTCCATAGTCGATAAGAATCAAAAATCAAGATGATAACTGAGCTCTTCGATGTCAGCAAAGGGTCTCAATCACGACCGAAATCAGAAAAAGCTTAAAATATATTTTGATATGTACCGGAGATCCTCCAGAAGTCGTTTCTAGCCTTACATAAGAGCTTAAGGGCATGGAAACAAAGAATTTCAGTCGTCGAATATGTTTGCTTCTGATAGAAGGGCAAATCGTGGTATCGAAGTAGTAGAGCTTTACATGAGAAGGAACCATCAGGGTTCCGAGATTCAGCATACTCTGGTTAGATGATTATAATTTTAATGCCAGTTTGGTAGAATTGGTTTTGATTATGAGAAACATTAAGTAGGCACGATTTTCTAAACCAATTCGATGGGATCATAGTCAAAGTGATCCTAATTTATGGTGTGAATTCCATAAAATTCATGGCCACAGAACTGAGGATTGTCGGCACCTTTGTGAAGAAGTTGCAGCATAAAGAATGGTCACCTTAGAGGATCCCTATGTGATCGAGCCAAAAACAATAATGGGAGGAATCGAGACATTACGTAACCATCGAAACTGGATGCAGGATCGCTCGCCTTACGATAAACATGATATTTGGTGGTGCTAAATAAAATGAGTGACATTTTCAGTAGCAAAGAAGACAAATATACCGGTAACTCATGGAAAGAGGATCCGATAAACACCAGAAGATGATGAAATCACCTTCATAGAAGAAGATGTTGATGGTCTTCTTTTACCACACAAAGATGCTTTGATAATATCGCCTAATGTTTTAGATTTTAAAATATAACGTATGTTGGAAAATCCAGGTAATTCATCCAATATTATTTAGTTGAGAGTTTTGGAGCAAATAAAGTTGACCTAAAACATAGTTCCGGCAATAGAGCTTCTAGACGATTTCAACTTAACAAGTGTAACAACCCGAGGAGATATTTTACTACCCAAGCATGTTGAAGGTGTAATAAAGACCATATTGTTCGAAGTTGTGTATGGATATATGGGATACAATGTGATCCTTGGAAGACCTTGGATTCATGAGATGAAGGTGGTTCCATCAACTTATTATCAGTAATTAAAATTTCCAAAATAATGCAGTAACTCTATCTAAAAACAAGGTGGAAGGAAGGGATGAATAACAACTATAGGAACTGGTGTCCTCTTCCTTGAAAAAAATAGAGAAGAGAAGCCATTAGATTTCTATCAAGTACCGAGCTCTTTTGAGGTACCAAAGGAAACAGATGCAACCAAATCGATCAAAGAGAAGATCGAACAAGTTGCCTTATTCGAGTTATTAGAAGGAAGTTCCACCTGGAAACAGGGTTAAGCCCCGAACTAAAACTTAAAATTATTTATTTTCTTAAAACTAACATTGATTATTTTGTGTGGTCTCGTTTAGATATAACAGGTATATAGATGGAGCTTCTAGCGTAAAAGGGTTCGGTCTTGGGATCGTATTAATCACTCCTTCGTGAGAAATCCTAAGACAAGTCATTAGAACTGTACTTTTACAAATAATGAAGCTGAGTATGAGGCTTTGATTGCAGGACTTGAGTTAGCCCGGGGATTAGGCTCCAAGGTAATTGAAATAAAGTGCGACTCCTAGCTGCTAGTGAATCAAGTATATGGAATCTTCGACACCAAAGATAAGTGCATGCAATAGTACTTGAATAAGGTTCAAGTATTTCTTTCTCGGTTTAGGGAATGGTCAATCATCCACATGTTGAGGGAGGAAAATGTGGAGGCAGACACATTAGCCAATTTGGACTCATCCACGAAAATGAAAGGAGGTGATTTTGGTTCAGTCGTGGATGGATATTATGAATTTAACTCAACCAACCTGATCTGGAATTGGAGAAATGAGTTTATAGACTATTTAAGGCATGGAAAGTTGCATGAAGATCCTAAAGCTTCCCGTGCACTGCGAACTAAAGCTGCTCGTTATTGCCTTGTTGATGGTCAATTATACCAAAGGTCATTTCAAGGACCATTGACTTAGTGTTTAGGGACATCGTAGGTTGACTATGCGAAGAGGAAGTTTACGAAGAAGTGTGCGAAAGTCATTCAGAGACGGACTCGTTGGTTCTCGAATTAATTAGGGTTGGCTACTGTTGGTCCCAAATGGAACAAGATGCGAAGGCATTTGTATAAAAATATAATAAGTATTAGCTTCATGCACAGTTAGTGTATCAACCAGCATAGCTTTTGCATTCGGTGGTATCACCGTTGCCATTCATAAAATAGGGAATAGACATAGTTGGTCCCTTACCAAAAGGGTTAGGACATGTAAAATTTCTTGTATTTTAACTGATTTATTTCACTAAATGGATTGAAGCAGGTGCTTGCAAAATTATTAGAGAGAGAGAAATGATTTATTTTTTATAGGATCACATCATTTGTCGGTTTGGAGTACCAAAGGAAATTGCTTGTGATAATAGGACACAATTTGTAGGTTCCCAAGTCACAAAGCTTTTGGAAGGATTGAAGATCAAAAGGATCACATATTCTCCATACCATCCAAGTGCTAACGGACAAGTGGAGTCGACCAATAAAGATATAATTCAAAATCTCAAAAAAAGAAATTAGAGGATGCGAATGGTAATGATAGAATAGCTACCAGGAGTAGTACGGGCATATCGAACGATAGTGAAGTTAAGCACGTGAGAAATACTATTTTTACTTGTGTACGGTGCGGAAGCTTTGATGCCAATGGAGATTGGGGAACTGACAATAAGGTATTCCCGAGAAAACGAGGAAACAAATAATGAAGCACTGTTGATTAAGATGGATCTACTTGAAGAGCATCAAATTTAGCTTATGTGAGAATGATGGCACAAAATTAAAGGATGAAAAGATATTATAATTGCAGAGAAAACCTTCAATATTTCAAAGTAAGAGATTTAGTTTTGAGAAATGTAACTCAAAGGTACCCAAGAGGCCAATGCAGGAAAGCTAGTACCAACGCGGGAAGGACCTTACTGGATTTCAGATATAACCGGTAAAAATTCATATTAATTGGAAAATCAAGATGGAGTTAATTCGCCAAAGAAATAGGAACGTGATTCACCTTAAAAGGTATTACTGCTAAAGATCATTTCTGATATAAAAGTATATGTTGCACTGTTTTACTCTTTGTCCAGTTTTTATCCCAATTGGGTTTTTCTGGAAAGGTTTTTAATGAGGAAACAACTCAAAGCATACTACGAAGTAGGGTCATCGACAATAGTAAGAATTCTATTGTTCAAACTCTCATACTTAGCATCCGAACACTTGGGGGGGAGGGGGGGGGGGAACTATCGCATATTAGAACACTAAAGGTGTCACAAAGACCAGAGACTCTTAGAACTAAGGGCAATATCCTATCAGGACCGGGGAATGCATGATCAGCCCTATACAAATAACTTGGACAAGTTAGCCTCGTGTATTGGCAACTTCGTTTACTTAATCAAATAAATTTTTATGCAAATATACTTTAAATAATGGAAGGAATAAATTAAAGTTCTTTTATCTTTATCTTATTTCTTATCCAAATGATAAGTTAAATTATTTTTTATTTGAAAGTTAATTAAACTTCAAATATGTATGCCAGAATAAATAGGATACGACCTCTTCAAGTGCACCGTAAACATAAGGGATCTCTCTTATGAAACCCCCATAGGGAAAGGGTAGATACCGAGAGGATAAATGTCGGGATTAATGTTATTAGACGTAGAAAGAATTCTCGAGCTTTATCAGTTAAATAAGAAGAATATATTGTAGAAAATCATTCTATCCATGATATTTGTGCTTTGGTTGTATTAGCATGATTTTCAGGTATAGGTTTTGATGAATGACAAACAACAAAGTCGATGTATGACAAACAATCAAGATTGAATGCCGAGAAGCATATTGATGAATGGATTGCATAGACAAGCCAAAGACGAGCTCAAAAGTTCAAGACCGAAGACCCAAGGCGTAGGTCGTTAGGTAGAACCAATGTAAGAGCAACGTTTAAGTTATCTCGTCTTTTGGCTCAACATAGGTCATCATAAATATGCATAAAATCTGTTTATCAACTCATATTTATCATAAACATATTTCAAATACTTCAAACAAAATGATTTTAACGTTTTCATTTTAACCAAAATGGTTTTTGAAGTAAGTTGTCAATTCTGGACAGCATAATAGAATAATCGATTATGCAAAAGTGATAATCGATTATTCTGGGAAATTCCATTTATTGGAAATTTCCGCAAGAGTCAATAATTGATTATCCTTAAGAGCATAATCGATTATTCTCTATTCGTTGCCAGTTTTTGAACGTTGTAACAACATAATCGATTATGCATATCGCAATAATCGATTATCCTGCATAAAATCAACTTCCGATTTTGTAACGGTAAGCTGATAATCGATTATCCAAATCTGATAATCGATTATCCTTGCATAAAATCAGCATAACTGATTGGCAATTAAGCAACGGACATACAACTTATAACACCTATAAATAGAGGTCTTTTGAGCTGATTTGAAACACACAACACCTCTCATTATTCATATACATATTGATATCATTTGTGCATCATTATAGAGCTTTTGTTGAGCCATTTGAGAGACAACTTTGAGTTGTTCATAGAGCTAATATTGTATCTCTTTATCTACTCTTTTGAGAGAGTTATTATTGTAAAAGAGAAAGTTGTTTGAGAAGATCATATCTTCTCATTGATTGTCGGGTTTGCTAAGTACCCTCAATCTTAGTGTGTGAAGTCTTGTGGTGCGGTATCCACGAGCAAGGTGAAGTCTTGAGGTGAGGTATCCTCGAGCAAGTTGAAGTCTTGTGGTGCGGTATCCACGAGCAAGGTGAAGTCTTGGGGTGAGGTATCCTCGAGCAAGTTGAAGTCTTGTAGAGTGTACATCTACGAGCAAGTGTAACGGTTTGTTAGGCACCCGTAAGCTTAACGGAGTTAGTGGAATCTCGAGAGAGTCTCTCGGGGACTGGACTAACCACTTGTTGTGGTGAACCAGGATAAATTCGGTGTGTTCTTTCCTTACTATTTTAATTACCGCATTTACTTTACTCCTGCAATTTTAATTCCGCAATATTTATCAATATTCTCGTGCCGCACTATTCATCCCCCCCTCTAGTGACGGGCATAAATCCTAACATATATTTGCATAATAATTAAGCAAAAAGATCTCTTTCATTACTTATAATGTTAAACCCGATAAATAAGTTTTGTCATAGTATAAAGGAAAAGTAGAATATGCACATCAATTGTCTTTGCCTATAGAGTCTGAAGGAAGAGAAGTGTTTTCTGCTTCTTTTGCAGGTGAAGGTTGTTCCGCATCCAGTCCAAAGCCTTCATCCTTATCCTTTTCTTCTTCTTCTTCAACTTCGGTTCGTAAATGCTCACAACTAGTGTTCAAAGAACTTGAAGTCGTGGTTCAAGCAGGAAGTTATCAAGGGCATTGTCTCCAACTCACGAGCTTTACCAATGTAATCTGTGCTTGCAGTGCCTTCTTTAGCCTCCTCCAAAGCTTTCCTCCTCATTTGGTAAATTACATAAGTTTTCTCGAAGAGGAAAGAGACTTCTTGATCCAGGAGTTTAGCTTGGAGCTTCTCAATTTTTGTATTGTAGCTGATCATTTTCCGCCCTCACTATGCCATAGGATCGGTCAAGGTTGGTATCTGTTCCCGTATGTTCGCGGTTCTGCTCCATGAATTTTTTGAACCTTTCTTCTATTCTGGCCCTTTTCTCATCGGCAGTAGCCACCTTCTTGGTTTTGGAACGTACGTTTGCTTCTAGGTTGCTGATTTGTTCTATGGAAGAAGACTTACGTTCGGCTACAACAACTAAAACATCCTATAGCTCAGCCCACTTGGCTTTCAAATCCATAAGTTTATTATGTAATTGAGCAGCCTCTTGGCTGTGGGCCATTTTCTCTTTCTCAGATAACTCCAATCAGGCTTTTTTTCTCTCTCTTTGACTTTTTTCTCTCCCCCTCTTGACTTTTTTCTCTCTCTTCAAAACCAATGGTCATCTTCTGACCGGATACTGTACAGCGCCAGCACCGACGATCACCCAACCTACCGGGTACGCTTCCGACCATCTCTCCCCCTTCCCTCTCCTACCACTCCTCTCTCCCCTCTGTATTCCATCTCTCCAGCACTAATAGTGGTCGTCGGAAAACTGTGTTCTACCGGAAATTTTTCCGATGACTGCTGGAATCTTCTCTCTCTCTCTCTCTCTCTCTCTCTCTCCATCTTCTCTCATCTGCAATCCCTAGACCCCCCTCCCATCTTTATTTGTGTTTTCTTGTGGCACCTTTGGGGCTAGTTAGCGATTGCCTTCGCCAGTGCCTTCTCCAGTGTTGTGAAAGGGAGTAGCTAAAGCTGTCAGACAGTGGTCACCGAGTGCAGTGGTGACAACAGCCCCCCTCTCCTCCTGTTTGGTCTTTGTATTTCTTTTCTAAATTTTAGGTGGAAATTCGCGACGTTTGGACAAGCAGCACGGGTCACCTCCGGTTGAAATTAGCAAGGGATGGCAGGAATTTGGAAGTGAGCGCGGTACATTGATCTCAAGTTTTGTTCTCGGGAGTTGGTACCTCCTGGTCTCTTGTTGCCCTTCATCTTGTGATAGCATGTTGTTGGCTTATTAGTATATACTAGTCTGGGCACTTTTTTAGCACGTCTGTTGTACTTCCTGTTCCCTTGGTGTTTGGTCGTTACGTGTTTTGGCTGTGATATGTGATGGTAGAATAAGGTCATGTCCTCAGGAAGAACAGGAGGAAATAGGGGGTAGGGGCAAGGGGGTAAGGGGAGTAACGGTGCGTGTAGGTTGAGAATCAGATCGTGGAATGTAGGGACGTTATGGGTAAGTCTATCGAGTTCGTAAACATTCTCCAGAGGACAAATTTGGCATTGCCATTCATCATTTTTATGGGCTGCCTTATCTACTAGTTCTAGCGTATTTAGCAGAGAACAAATTTTGCGTTGTCTCGAGGCAATATCTTTTACTATTGAAATATCTCAAACTTTTTCTTGGCAACAGTTGTAGATAAAACAATTACGCTACATGCACCACAAAACACTCTCAACTCAACCACTTTCAGATGATAGAAAATTTCCAAGATGCTCAATAGACACATTTTTATATACATTAATAGCCTGGTTGGCCAAATGTTTAAAATCAAACTTATTTTGAAAAATATTTTTTTTCTTATAAGTACCTTTAGTAAGAGAGAATTTGTGCAGTGGCTAATTAATTTGAAAACGAGCTATAAAAAAGTATTTTTAAGTGTATTTTTTTTAAAAGTGTTTTTCAAATACTTCTCGAGAGAAATTACTTTTTTCTACTTCTCCAAAACTACTTCTGCTTATACTCAATAGCATTTTTTTCTTCTAAAAATTTGACCAAACACTTTAACTTTAAAAAAAATACATTTTCTAAGACAAAAAAGTGCTCTTGCCCTTGAAGAAGCTTGGTAGATAGACTATAAGTGTCTAATAGATGGTAGAAAAAGTGTCTAATAGATAAAGGTCTCAATTAAGGTATCTAAGGCCTCATTTTTTTTCACTTAATCGAGCTCTGAATCTTAATCATTCGGATCTCAGATATTAAGTGAATTTGCTTTAAAGTCTGAATTTTAATCATTCAGATCTTAATCATTAAGAGCGTCTGTTTTTTTACTTCATAACTACTTAATGTGTTTGACAGGTCTGAATGATTAAAATCTATAACAAAAGTTTAATTTCATTAAGATGCTATCATCCACATTTATTACTAACTGTCGTCGCTGCCTACTATTATCAACTACCACCACCAGCTATTCCATCATCATCACCAACCATAGCCGGTACCTTCCACCATTATAAACTATCACCACCCACCATCGCCTTCCCCAATCACAACCACAACCTCTACCATCACCAACACCCATCATTATTAATTATCATCACCCACCACTACGATCCTCAACCATAATCGCTATCACTACCCATCACCACTAGCAACTACCCAGAAGCATCATCATCAACCAAAATCATCACCAACCACCGCCTCTATTTAACATTCACAAACACCTCCGTTAGCCATCACCATCAACAATATATATATATATATATATATATATATATATATATATATATATATATATATATATATATATATATACAGAATGAGTAGACCAACAGTTAGCCATAACCAAATTAACAAAAATATCTTATATGTACATTAATAAGTAGACCAACAGTTTCAAAGACTGAAGACAAGGGAAAAGGCGTTCAAGCCTCACCCTCAGACAGATACTCTCAGACAGTATTAGGTAATCTTCATTTTAAGCCACAGATGCAGATGTTAGCACAATCTCAGACTCAAGTTGTTTTGCAACAAGATACGAGTTTTCCATCTCAAGAAAAAATGGATGAGAAGGGTGTGCGTTCCCCAATGAATGCAGAAAAATCCACTGTATCGGATGATGATACAGCTAGTCCGGTTTAAACGGTGACCGGTAAAGACAAATCAAATCCGTTTATGGCTGTCACTTTGCCAAAAAGTGAAGACGAAGGATCATCATCAAGAAGAAGACTGCCCAGAACATTAACACATGGAGACATATTAAAGAAAAAGAGTATAAGTGTTAAAAAGAAAAAAAATGAAAAAATAGAAGATGTAACTAAACAGACATTAGAAAATTTCTTCCAGCAAAAAGAAAAACAAGACAAACATATGATTAAAAATCCTAGTCCTAGTCCCAGTCCAGAGAGATCAAGATCTAGTCCAGTAAGGTCTCAAAACTCAGGAAGAGATGATAATGAAGACAATAATAATTATCAAGATGCTCAAGATCCATACGAAGATTATGATTCAGGAATGAGTTTTGATTCAATAGCACTCCATAATTTAGACACATAAAAATAATTCGGAAATATTGAATCAAGAAGGAGACAGAAGAACAATAATGGAAGAGACAATAAGTGGGGCCAGATGTAACGGAAGAAAAACAATAATGAAGAACAATAATGGAGGAGACAATAAGTGGGGCCAGACGTGATATAAAGACAAGTAATAAAAACGTGGACGACATAAAATGGAATCTCTGCACCAGCCATGTGAAGATGGGGCCCAATGAAGTACCCTACAAGGCTAGAAGACAAAGATTTCAAAAAATTTTGAAGTCCGCATTTCAGATCCGCTCAGAAATTCAGCTATAAAAGGCAGACCATATGAGAAGAAAGATCATCGAGAAAAAACACAAAGCAAGAAATCCTCTGAAAATCTTAAGCCAACTTTCCATCCCAGAAACCATTTCTAAAACCACCTTGTAAAATATCCCCTTTATGAATACCCAAGTACTTATTCTTCTAAGCTTGTAAAATAAATAAAGTTTGTATGCTTAGGAGTTGATCGTTTTTCAATTCAGAAGTTCAGTCAAATCTTTTCGGGTTTCCCGAAAGGGAAATCCCATCTCTTGTAAACATGTAAGTTACTATGTTTATCTATGTTATGTTCTAAGATATTACCCCTAGGTTTTGATTTCCTTTATGTTTTATTATGTATAGTTTTGTTATTCTGTAAATTGTTAAAAAACTACTCTTAGTATATGGTTATCTTTCCAATTTCTTAACAATTTTGATGGATTAACCTGTAAATTCCTAGGAAAAAGCTGGTTAAGATAAACCGAGTGGTATGTGAACTTAACCATGACCGGGGTGAGGTTAAAGAAAAAAGAGTTAAGAATAAATTCATGTCTATCAAAAATTGGGAAGAAGAGATGAACAGAGTTAAAAAAAAAAAGTATAAAGGGGTAATCTTATTACATAATTATGGATACACTGTAACATTATAAGTTTACATATAAGAGAGGGAGAGTACCGAGTAGGATTTTTACAACATAAGGTTTTAAAATAATTCTACTACGCTGTTAATGTCTGATAATCTTAATAATTATACATATCCAGAAAGTTTTGCAAGAAGTCTTAGTTTAAGTTTAGGAGAATTTATTTGGGACGTAGACACAGGATTTTATTCTATAGTAGACTACGCTATACACTTTATTTATATAACAGAAAATAGTAGATTTTGTGTAGATTTATTTAATAAGCAGTTATATCTTATAATTAGAATATTAGATATACATTTATCTAGCCTTTCACATTATTATTATAGACGATAATATCTTAGAACATAGTATAATTTTCTATCAATATCTATATTATATATCCATATTCTCTATTATTTTATTTTCCCTTTATTTTTCCAATATTCTCTATTATTTTATTTTCTCTTTATTTTTGGTATCAGAGCCAGAAGATTTTTGGACCACTATTTTATGAGACAACAATATATTTCTAAATATATAAGCTGTTATAATCATATAATCTATATTACTATAGAAAATATAAAAATTCATATTGAATATAAAAAGACTTTAGAACAATATCAAAATAATTTTAGTACTCCAGAACTAAGTGATTTTAATAACTTTTTACTTTTTGAATTACAAAGAATTAATTTTGAAATAGAACAAGAAAGAATTTATCTTAGATCAATTAAGAATAAAATAAAATATATTCCCTTAGGATAGCATATATGTTAAGACAACATCCAGTAACTAAAGTAATAAGGTGTAATTATTGGTGGTTAAGAAGAGATATAACAGCAAAGCAGGATTTAAAGAAAGAAATAAAAAAGACTAAAGCTTTATTAGCATCAATTTTAGACTTAGCTAAACAAGTAGAAGTATCAGAATTAAAATATAATAGCGAACCAAGTTATATAGTAAAGTGTATTATTAATCCACAAACTATATCAGCTCTACAGTGGGAGATACAATATCTAGAGGGTCAAATAGATTCTTATGATAGATTAATAAAATATCATAAAGAGAGAAAAGTTTGGATACCATTAGGATAAAATCATAGCTAATTTAAAACATCTAGAATATTTAGACTTAAAAATCTATCCAGAAAAGAAATATAGAATATTAAAAGATAATATAGTAATAAAGTGTAATTTTAGTAGTGGAGAGCATATATTACATACTGAAGATAAACAATATAATACTTTAATAGATTTAATAATAAATTTTGGAGAAAAAACTCAAGAAAATAATAAAAATATAATAAGAACATTAGAATTAGTAGAGGTTGGACATATTAAACAAAGAAAGACTTTAGAAAAATTAGAACAAAATTTAGACTTTATAAAATCACAACAACTAGAAATAGATAGAAAAATACAATTTTTAAATAACAAATTTAATATAGAAAAAATACCTACTAAAACCGAAATAGAAAAGTTAATTAAGACTATTACAGAAAAGCCTAAAGAATTAGAAATACAAACAACTAAATTAGTAGAAAAAATAACTGAACAAGTAGAAGTATTAAAAGGAGAGATAAGCGCACTTAAAGAAAAAATAGATACTATAAAAGAAATCGCTCTTTCATGAGTGATATCCCAATAGAATTAGATCCAATATATGAAGAAGTGCTAAAATTAACAGCAAAAATTCAACCAAATCCAGAAGGACTAAGTAATTATACTCCTCAAAGTAAAGCTGATCAAATAATACTAAAGCAGAATAATACATTAATAATATTATTATTGGAAGTTAATAGAAAACTAGATAAAATTATTAAGGAAAAAGAAATTAAGACTGAAATTCCAAAGGTAGACGATTTAATAGAACAATTAAAAAGAGTTGAAATAACACCACAAAAAGAAAAAATAAAAGTAAGAAAACCACAAAAATGGACCTTTTTCCAAGTGGGTCAAGAAGAACAAACCAAGAAAGATCAAGAATAAGTTTTTCAGAAAATCGAATAGGAAATAATATGTTAGCTAGAATTCTAACTAGAAAAAGACAAGAGGAAGATCAAAAACTAGAAGAAATAATAGATATAGATAAGGATATACAAATTTTTCAGCAAAACCAATTAAGATTATTAGATCCAAAAATATTATATAATATAGGATATTTTTCCACTAGTTCTCAATTATATAGACATTATAGAGAAGAACAATTGTCAGCTATAGGAAGTAAAGTAGAAACATTAAACTTAATCAATCCAGAATCAGTAAAACAAATAAAAAATTATAAAAGAAATTTAATGCATATGGGATTAATAGTAATTGGATTAAAAGGATTAACAAGAAAGAATTTAGGGACTAAAGTATTGATAGTAGTATATGATGATAGATGGTCAGATCACAAGAAATCTATAATAGGTTTAACAGAAGCAGATATGACAAATAACGGAGGAATATTTTATATTAGCCCAGATTTTATGATAAATCTAGCAGAATTTGGAAAAAATATAAAAATAGCAATACAGACTAAAGGGTATGAAGAAATGAATAATGGAAATAATCTATTAATATGTGTAGGTTTTATAGGAAAAATGACAACAAATAGCAATACAAAATTTAAAATTAAGGTAGATGATGTAGTTGAAGTAATGGGAAATAAAGGTATAAAATTATTAAAACCTATTAAAATAGACCCAGAAGAATATGCAGGATTAGAATGGAATTTAGAAGATTTTTCAAAACCAAAAATATTTAAACCAGAATCTCATTTAATGTATACAAATTCTAAAGGAGAAACATCAATTAGGTTTACTGATTATAATTACTCTAATCATAAAGATATAGATGATGAAGATGAAAATAATGTTGAAGAAACTGAATGTATGAATGTTGAAATAATACATGAAGAATTTGAAGTAGACATAGCATTAGAAGAAGCAAGAAAATTAGTTAGAGAAAATAAGAATAAGACTTTCCAATGTAAAGGATGTAAACTAGGAAAATTAACCTTAAGGGATGTAGAAGAACATTTTAAGAAATGTGAATTAAGAACAGATAATTTAGGATATAGAAAAGAATATAGCATACAAGAAAAATCAGATAAATTTGACCAAATCTTTGAAGAAATACAAGATAGTTATGAAACAGAAACAGATTCAGTAATTAGCTTAAAAGAATTAATGGAATCAGTTAGTTCTAGCCCAAATCCATTTCAAAGAACAACATACCAAAGTACAGTAGATACTAGTACGGGGAATGTACCTAGAAGAAGAGTATACAGGATAGACCAAGAAACAGAAATAGAAAATGTAAGACCATCAGGAAAAAGGATGCCAATAGAAGAACCTATAAGATTACAAGAAGGGGGAAGTAAAGGTAAAATATTAAATATAGCAGCCCATGATCCACAAATGTGGAACTCAGTAATAGACCTATGGAAAGGAATAGTGGTAGCAGACTTTATAAAAACTTATAATGATACAGATGCAGAAACAATGTATAAATATATGGAAACCTTTTTAGGAGAATCAACAAAAGGTTTATGGGAAGCCTATAAATCAGAATTTCCTCAAGATTTTCAAAATTTAATATCAATGGGTGCAAATCCTTATAATTTCACAAATAAAATACATAGTTTGATTACAGGGGAAGATCCAAATAGTGGATTAGTAGTGTTACAAAAGAATGCTTTAATAAAATTAGAATAATTAAGTATAAGTAGTTGGTTCCATATAAAGAAGTTTTTAAATGATTATTTTTATTATTGTACTATTAGTGGAAATGCTTTTGATCAAGAATTAGGTAAAAAATTATTCAACAAATTACCAGGAGTATTAGGAAGAGAAATAGAAGAACGATGGTATAAAAGAGAAGGCGTAATACAAAACCCAAATACAAAATGGTCTATAGGGCATAAAGTACAACATATTATGGAAATACTACAAGAAAAATGTACAAACTTACAAATACAAAAACAACTAAAACAGAACAATATGAGTTTCTGTAAATCAACTGTATATACAACTCAAAGTTATGATAAAAATGAATACAAAAAGAAGAAATACAAAAGATATAAACCTCAATACAATAAAGAATACAATAGAAAAAATTATTATCTTAGAAAGTCATCAGCTAGAAAGCCCTATTTAAATAGAAATAAACATGTTAGAAAATATAGAACAGATAGAAATTATAAAAATAAACTAGAATGTTTTACTTGTGGTAGTGTAGAACATTTAGCCAACACCTGTCCAAAAAGAATTAATAATAAAACAAGAAATTCACAGTTAATAGAAGATTTTCAAGAAACTTTAATAAATGTAGACGAATATATGTCAGACAACGAGAGTATATATTCTATAGTAAGTGTAGGTATAGACGAAACTCAAATAGAAACATCAGAATCAGAAGAAGAAGAATTAATAAATGAAATAGGATTAGAGAAATTAGACTTAGAAGAAAATAATTTTGTAAATATATCAGAAGAATGTACTCATGAATTTGAAATTAATAAAGGATTAGATAGCAATCAGTGTTTTAAGTGTAAATGGTATCCTAGTAGAAATAAAAGGGCTAAATGTAAATTATGCTATTTAGAAGGATGTACTTTATGTATACAAAAAGATTTTGAAATAAAAATAAATAAAGAAGAAATTTATCAAGAGACAACTAATTCTGTTATAAATTTAAGAATAATTACATTAGAAAATAGAATAAATGAATTAGAAAAAAGAATACAAAAAATAGAAAAAGGGAAAGAAAAATTAGAAGATATAAGAAATGAAGAAGAAAGAGAATTGATGAGTATAGAAAATTATGATACACTAATATGTAACGAAGATAAAAAATTATCTACGATAAAAATTTTAGCAAGAATTAAAATAGAAGATTATGAAATAGAAACATTAGCTCTAGTAGACTCAGGATGCACGAGATGTATAATAAATAAAAGGATAGTTTCACCTAATTTAATAAAAACATTAGATAAGCCAGTAGCAGCCATGCAAATGGATGGAACTCATAATATTTATAAACATTATATAGATAAATCACAGATTAGTTTTGTAAATACATGTTTAGATTTTTACAAACCTAGTTATAAGGTAGATAAAATTTGGGTAAGAGACTTAAATATAAATGTTGATTTTGTGTTAGGTTTAAGTTTTATGTTACATAATAATGGTAGTTGTTTACTTAGTAGAGATGGAGTAATATTCTTTAAAAATATTACACAAACACCAGTACAAACAATAGAAGCCGCAACTAGGATAAGGACAAGATTAAATGAAAATCAGATAGACTTGCAAGAAAATGAGAAAGAATGTTGTAAAGAATGTAAAGATAATAAAACATGTTGTAGGACCAAAGAAGAAACAAAAAATCTAATATTAGAAGAAAATGAAGATAAAGATATAATAGAAAAAGATTATACACTAATAGATATTGAAACAGAATTATACAATTTTAAAACAGGATTACAAAGAATAGGAATAATAAAGAACGAAAAAGATCTAGATAATATAATAAAAATTTTAGATGAGATAGAAATAATAGGAGAAAAACCATTAAAACACTGGGAGAATAATAAAGTAATGTGTAAATTAGATATAATAAACCCAGAATATATAATTAAAACGGCTTCGATAGAAGCTACAAATGAAGACCTTAATGACTTTAAAACTCAAATTAAAGAACTTATGGATTTAGGTGTAATAAGGAGATCTATTTCTAAACATAGATCAGCAGCTTTTATGGTTAGAAATCACAGTGAAATGATAAGAGGAAAAGCGAGAATGGTAATAAATTATAAGAGACTTAATGATAACACTAGAACAGATGGATATAAACTACCTGATAAAACAGAATTGATAAATAGAATACAAGGTAAAAAGATATTTAGTAAATTTGATTGTAAATCAGGATATTGGCAAGTAAAAATGCATGAAGATAGTATAGAATGGACAGCATTTACTTGTCCAGAAGGGCATTTCGAATGGTTAGTCATGCCGTTTGGATTAAAAACAGCTCCACCAATTTTTCAGAGAAAAATGGATAATATATTTGGAGAATATAAAAGATTTGTCTTAGTATATGTAGATGATATATTAGTATTTAGTAAAGATATTAAAGAACATTTAGGACATTTACAAACAGTATTTAGATTATTTGTAGATAATGGAATAATTATTAGTAAAAAGAAAATGGAATTATGTAAAAGTTATATAAACTTTTTAGGAGTAGTTTTAGGAGAAGGGAAAATTAAGTTACAACCGCATATAGCTAAAAAAGCTTTAGAAATGCCAGACAAACTAGACAATATTAAAGAATTACAAAAGTTTCTAGGAATAGTAAATTATGCAAGAAATTTTATAAAAGACTTAGGAAAAATAGCAGGACCTTTATATGCTAAGACAGGATCTACGGGGCAAAAATATTTTAATACAGAAGATATTAAATTAGTACAAAAGATTAAAGAAAAAATAAAGAATATTCCTGATTTAACTATGCCATTAGAAACTGATTATTTAATTATAGAAACAGATGGAAGTTTTGAAGGATGGGGAGCAGTTTTAAAAGCAAAACCGAATAAATATAGTGATAAAAATACAGAAAAAATATGTGCATACCAAAGTGGAAAATATAAAGAAAAAGGAAATATGAGTAGTATAGATGCAGAAATCCTAGCTGTAATATACGGATTAAATAGTTTCAGATTATACATATTAAACAAACAAGAAGTAACAATTAGAACTGATTGTGAAGCCATTGTTAAGTTCCACCAAAAGATAAATTCAAAAAATAGTAGTAGAAGAAGATGGTTGAATTTTATTGATACAATATCAATATATAATTTAGTCTTTGAACATATTAAAGGAAAAGATAATAATTTAGCAGCCACTTTAAGTAGGTTAAAAATTATTGTTAATTAACAAAAATATCTGGTTAAAAATTATTGTTAATTAACAAAAATATCTTATATGTACAGAATGAGTAGACCAACAGTTTCAAAGACTGAAGACAAGGGAAAAGGCGTTCAAGCCTCACCCTCAGACAGATACTCTCAGACAGTATTAGGTAATCTTCATTTTAAGCCACAGACTATCACAGAACAAAATAATTTAGAAAGAATAAATTTTGGAAAGCATAATTTAATATTTTTCCCACCATCAAATATTTCATTTAGAGTTTTACCAGAATGTGTTATAGATAGACCCCAAAGATGCTTAATTGATAATTTATGGATAGCATATAATAAGAAAGACACTAAATATGTTATAGCTGCTCTTAACACTTTAGGGCAATATTTTACAGACAAAAATCAAGAGAAGAAGTTTAAATACTATGTAGTTATACACGGTAAGACAAATGGTATTTTTCAAACATGGATAGAAGTATTAGACTCTATTAAAGACATACAAAAACCACTTTTTAAAGGTTTTAATGATTTCACTGAAGCTCTAGACTATGCAAGAGGAATACTAGGACCAAATTATTATATCTCTCCAGCACTCAGACAAAATCCAGAAAAAATCCAATACAAAATCCAAAAAGACACAGACAAAATAATATTTTGTGACCACTGCTCGTCCATGACTGAAGCTTTCAGAAGATTGAACCAAAAGAATGAAAGCTTGGAGAAAGAAAAAGTTAGACTTATGGAGCATGTAAAAGTTTTAGAACAAAAGATGCAGATGTTAGCACAATCTCAGACTCAAGTTGTTTTGCAACAAGATACGAGTTTTCCATCTCAAGAAAAAATGGATGAGAAGGGTGTGCGTTCCCCAATGAATGCAGAAAAATCCACTGTATCGGATAATGATACAGCTAGTCCGGTTCAAACGGTGACCGGTAAAGACAAATCAAATCCGTTTATGGCTGTCACTTTGCCAAAAAGTGAAGACGAAGGATCATCATCAAGAAGAAGACTGCCCAGAACATTAACACATGGAGACATATTAAAGAAAAAGAGTATAAGTGTTAAAAAGAAAAAAAATGAAAAAATAGAAGATGTAATTAAACAGACATTAGAAAATTTCTTCCAGCAAAAAGAAAAACAAGACAAACATATGATTAAAAATCCTAGTCCTAGTCCCAGTCCAGAGAGATCAAGATCTAGTCCAGTAAGGTCTCAAAACTCAGGAAGAGATGATAATGAAGACAATAATAATTATCAAGATGCTCAAGATCCATACGAAGATTATGATTCAGGAATGAGTTTTGATTCAATAGCACTCCATAATTTAGACACATAAAAATAATTCGGAAATATTGAATCAAGAAGGAGACAGAAGAACAATAATGGAAGAGACAATAAGTGGGGCCAGATGTAACGGAAGAAGAACAATAATGGAGGAGACAATAAGTGGGGCCAGACGTGATATAAAGACAAGTAATAAAAACGTGGACGACATAAAATGGAATCTCTGCACCAGCCATGTGAAGATGGGGCCCAATGAAGTACCCTACAAGGCTAGAAGACAAAGATTTCAAAAAATTTTGAAGTCCGCATTTCAGATCCGCTCAGAAATTCAGCTATAAAAGGCAGACCATATGAGAAGAAAGATCATCGAGAAAAAACACAAAGCAAGAAATCCTCTGAAAATCTTAAGCCAACTTTCCATCCCAGAAACCATTTCTAAAACCACCTTGTAAAATATCCCCTTTATGAATACCCAAGTACTTATTCTTCTAAGCTTGTAAAATAAATAAAGTTTGTATGCTTAGGAGTTGATCGTTTTTCAATTCAGAAGTTCAGTCAAATCTTTTCGGGTTTCCCGAAAGGGAAATCCCATCTCTTGTAAACATGTAAGTTACTATGTTTATCTATGTTATGTTCTAAGATATTACCCCTAGGTTTTGATTTCCTTTATGTTTTATTATGTATAGTTTTGTTATTCTGTAAATTGTTAAAAAACTACTCTTAGTATATGGTTATCTTTCCAATTTCTTAATAATTTTGATGGATTAACCTGTAAATTCCTAGGAAAAAGCTGGTTAAGATAAACCGAGTGGTATGTGAACTTAACCATGACCGGGGTGAGGTTAAAGAAAAAAGAGTTAAGAATAGATTCATGTCTATCAAAAATTGGGAAGAAGAGATGAACAGAGTTAAAAAAAAAAAAAGTATAAAGGGGTAATCTTATTACATAATTATGGATACACTGTAACATTATAAGTTTACATATAAGAGAGGGAGAGTACCGAGTAGGATTTTTACAACATAAGGTTTTAAAATAATTCTACTACGCTGTTAATGTCTGATAATCTTAATAATTATACATATCCAGAAAGTTTTGCAAGAAGTCTTAGTTTAAGTTTAGGAGAATTTATTTGGGACGTAGACACAGGATTTTATTCTATAGTAGACTACGCTATACACTTTATTTATATAACAGAAAATAGTAGATTTTGTGTAGATTTATTTAATAAGCAGTTATATCTTATAATTAGAATATTAGATATACATTTATCTAGCCCTTCACATTATTATTATAGACGATAATATCTTAGAACATAGTATAATTTTCTATCAATATCTATATTATATATCCATATTCTCTATTATTTTATTTTCCCTTTATTTTCCCAATATTCTCTATTATTTTATTTTCTCTTTATTTTTGGTATCAGAGCCAGGTTTCGATCCTGGGACCTGTGGGTTATGGGCCCACAAACACCTCCGTTAGCCATCACCATCAACTATATATATATATATATATATATATATATATATATATATATATATATATATATATATATATATATATATATATATATATGTGTGTGTGTGTGTGTGTGTGTGTGTGTGTGTGTGTGTGTGTGTGTGTGTGTGTGTGTGTTATTGATAGAATATTAGATTAATTAGTATTTATTTGAATTTACGTCTATTCATTTTTAAATAAAGATAAATTCTATGTATTTAGATGTTTAAAAAACAAACAGTCTTAATCATTTAGTATTCAGATCTTAAAGCATATTTTAATATTCAAATGTGTATTCAAATTCAGATGTCTTAATTTTAATTCATATTTTGATATTTAAATGAGTATTTAGATTCATATATTTTAATCTTAAAAAAATCAAAAGAGGCTTAAATAAAACTTGGTGACAACTTTAAGGGGTTTTCAATGTATTTGGCATTTTAGGTAATATCTCCTGGCCTAAATGCAAATGGTCCATGCAACCCCCAACCACTTTGAGATTATAAAAGGTATTCCACCATTCCTTCCGTTTCCAAAATAATCATTGAACTTTTTAAGCATTTCCTTTTCTAATTAACTTACATACATAGATAATGTAATGTTTTTTGCACAAATTGTGTAATTTAACTTAGTATAACATGTCATTTAACATTTGCTCCAGGTTATTAAATACTATAATTACGAAGAGTAAACTGCAAATACTTCGAAGTGATATGATTGTGTAAATATATTTTATAGCGTCAATGCTCTAGAAAGGACAAATGTGGATCCGTCTCGAGACAACATCTTAAACCATCGAAATATCTCAAACTTTTCTTGACCACAATTCTAGAAATTGCAGATAAAAGGATAAGATTTCAAATATTTTCAAATGAAATACTCCTATAGGTAAAGAACACACTATCCAGAGAAACAAACTAGAAGAAATTTGAAGGACTAGATAGGTAAAGAACTATAAAACAAGTGTTTGGTCGTGCATGTTTGAGAGATTCTAATAAGAAGTATAGCTAGCTCTTCAATTCATGAAATTCCAGCAACTGTGACAAAGGGTCTCATTTCTCTTTAGCTTGTACAACGGTTTTCGTTGCGAAAATAAGTAATTACCATTAGAGTTGCGGTGAAGTTACTCATTCATTCTTAACAAGAAGTTTCGGATTCGAGCTCTGAACAAGAAGTCATTTGTTAGAAAACTTTTTATCCATCAATATAGAAATTCTCAGTGTGAATCTGAATTCATTCTAAGCCCCATGCATGTATCGCACATCGGATGAAAAATCAAAAAGAAAAAATAACAAGCAATTGATCCTGGGCAGAGTGGCGTCAATTTTCTTTATATTACACTCTGAAGCACACGGAGAAAATCTAGTAGCTTGTAGTTAAGAATTGCGTCAATCTTAGTTAAGAGTTGTAATTGAGTTAAAGAAAACAGAACTTTGAGATAGTGGATCTAGAATTTTAAATTTATGAGTTTCTACGATGATCTCAAGTTAAAATACAATGATAACCGCACCAATGAACTGAATTCCAAACTAAATATTCTTATACATTTAATGAATATTTTAGAAGGGGAGCGTTGACATAATTGGTAAAGTTATTACCATGTGACCAGGAGGTCACGGGTTCAAGCCGTGAAAATAACCTCTTGCAGTAATGCAAGGTAAGGTTGCATACGATAGACCTTTATGGTCCGGTCCTTCCCGGGACCCTGTGCATAGCGGGAGCTTAGTGCACCGGACTACTTTTTATTTAATAAATATTTTAGTACAAATGTAAGGTCTAACCAAAAATTACTGGGTTTACGTAAACCCGTAATCTTTACACTAGATCCGCCCCTGGCTACTGATGTAGTTGTGTAGTGATTATCATGTTGGTATTACACACTAAAGGTCCTCCAATTCAACCCTGGGCAGCATCATGTATACTCTTAAGTTCTGTTTCTACAGTCAAACACCATCTTTCTGGTCATACATCAACTTGAGATTGAGACATAGCATTAAACAGAGAATGTTTTAGTTTATGTTGTGCGAACTCTCCAAAATACTGCTATACCCATGTCAAATTCTTCAAAAATATATTGCTTTTGGAGAATCCAACACGCATCCGGTGACAGAGAGTCCGAGCAACATAGGTTTTAGCCATGTTTTTGGTAACACATCTATTTAGAATTGAGACTTAGCATGAAACAGAGATTATTTTCAAGTCAAGCACGACACTCGTGGCACACAAAATTGATCGATTTTGTCTCTCGTTTCCTCTCACCATTCTACACTAGTCTTTAGAAACTAAAAACACCAAGATAAAGGAAGAAATGAAACTCAATCACCACTTCCTATTCGAATTTCACATATATACAATACTACAAGATTTCAAATTGTAAAAAGTTTGTGGCACCAAAATATAGTGAAAGCATTTACAGACAGACCCAAAAACAAAATTATCAGCTCTCAACCACCTTATTTCAAATAAATATGCAGGAGCCACATCATTGCACAATAATATTACAAAAAACCAGGACTTTCCCCTATAACAAATCGCTAATTATACTCCAAAATTTTGTTCTTCTTTTCTAGTCAGATATTCTATATACTGTGTTGAGCTGTCGACTTCATATACTGGTCAGTGTGGAGGGTTTAAGCCACAGCCATGCAAGCGTTTTGGCAGTCGAAGCCCTCTACTCTATTAGTGATTGAATTTGCCCAAGTCTTGCCCTTGAACACCTTACTTTACAACTTGACGATGGAGAAGATGAACCTGAAGTAGATGTACGTGGTGGTGATGAAAAACGGGGTTGCTTTTCATTTGTAAAGTGAGCATCATGGATTAATGGATTAATAGCCCTGCAAGGTGGCGAACTAGAGAAGAAAGGAGGGGATGATGACAAATCGTATGTAGAACGGGTTGCAGCTACACCATCCTGTTAGAGCATGAAGATCATTTTAAGAAATGGCAGGTTGAATCAGTGGAATGTTCTATAACCTTGTTCTTAAAAAGTTGGCACAATTTTGAGATAAAGCGACAAAAGAAACAGCTATGCATGTACATATAGGGTCATAAGTAGACAGTCGAGTGTAATCAGGAGAACAGTCAAGTATACAGCCCACATCAGTTAAAACAACCCACTAAACATAGCATCATCACACTACATATGAATCAAATTAGCTAAGCACATTTATCAACTTTGCATTTCCAACATATCATTAAACAACACAGAAAGAACAAATAATCATCAACAACAACAACAAACCCAGTAGTTTTTCACAAGCAGGGTCTGGGGAGGATACGATTATGCAGCCTTACGCTTATCCCTAGAAGGGCAGAGAGGCTGTTTGTGATTGACCCTCGGCTAGAGAATGACAAAAAGAGAAAAAGTAATTGCAACAAGAAGGAATTACAGCTAGATAAAAAAAAAAAAATTATCAAATTAAAAAAACTCTACCTTCTGCAATTGGTATAAGCTAAATAATGACTTGAATCTATTGACCTTTCTATTTTTCCTATTCATTTGCCCTACTCAAGAATATGTGGCATGGGATTAAATCGTAGTATGCCCTAGAAGAAAATTCATGCTTTGGGATTGAATTATGCTAGAAATATACAAAATTATAGTAATTGTTTTCATATAGCTCCTTTTAGAAATATTTTGCTTGGCCATTTAGTATTCTCATAAGGAGCTTTTGATATCTAGATGGTTAAAACGATAATGAAGTAAAATAATGTGCGGAATGATGGCGGCAAGCTAGCTTGCTGATAGAAGTTGGTATGTATTAAAGTGGGATAAACAGAACAGGGGCATTGCAATCATTTGATTGGACTCTCAACTACGCTCAACTTTCAATTTGTCTAATGAAACCATTAAAATGTCATTGACAAAATTGAAACGTGCTGAGAGTGTAAAATTGTGTTAGTAGCTTGGAATTCTACACACTCTGCCAACGATGAGGATGATTTTCATATTGACAATATGCAAACTGTCTAAGATAATGCAAAGCCAACGAACTTAAACATGTGCAAGATTTGTCATGTAAACATCCCTCATGCACAGGCAGATTCGTGCATGTGTTCAGGATGTCACTGACCCCATTGATCATTGAGTTTCTGGGTTTGAAATTTAACATTTCTACATATTTAGTAGATTTCTTAATACAAGTATAGGGTTTGAGTCAAAGTTAATGGGTTCGGCCGAACCTGTAGCTTTAAATGTACATCCTCTGTCTTTTTGTATAGATTGCCATAGATTCTGAAGCTTAGACAAACAAGAAAACATTGACATCACTGCATGCATAAAAGCAACATCCTGAGAATTTAGGCCAATTCCCATAGAAACAATATAATTCTACTCAAGTTGCATATTGGCTACATGAATCCTGTGTCCTATCTGTTCTATATCAAGTTGAATCTAAAGGTCTGCACCTCATGGCAGATTCATTATTCAAAGAGTCATCATACTTAAGATTATTCCTACATTGGCCGTTAATCTATCACAACCTTTGCCGGAAAACCATACTTGTGTATAGAAGGTCGAATCCCCTTGGATTTTTCGCATGTTTATTGTTTCTACTTTTTGAATACCCTTGGTAAATCCTGCCTCCGCCACTTGCCACAACCCTCCCTATTTAAAAATCCTCACTTTTTTCTTTGATGAGGCAGCATGTCCCATATTCATTCATAAAGAAAAAAACTATCTTAAATAATTAAAATATCCACATAGATTCACTTCATTGTGATGTGCCTAGTGAACAGAAACAAGGTAAACAGAAAATTGTACCTCTTTGAGAATAAGATCTATAAGTTCAGCTCCACCTTTTGAAACAAAGGCCTAAGCTTGATTTCTTTTCAACCAACAAGTCAAAAGAGAGAGAGAGACCCATTAAAGAGAGGATTGTGAACATTAATGGGTCATTAAAATCTTGAAAAATTGTGACTAACAATAATTAGAAATAATTACCTCAAGGGAAGGCAGTTGGAATGGCTAATGGAATCCCCAAGACGACGAGGTTTGGGACAAATGAGCAAACCTATTGGATTAGTGCCGCCAATTCAGTGGTCGTGAATCGGCTACAAACCTATTTTTGTCCGCACCAAGGGAATGGGAAACCCACGTCACCTCACGAAGGTGGCCGGAAAAAGTAAAGAAATGTTATGAAATAATATAAAAGACAAGAACAATAATGCAAGAACAAGAGCAATAGAGAGAAGAGTAGAGAGAGTTCTTCTTATTGATACTTAGAGAATGTTAGGAGTTATTTACAATGGTAGAGGGCACCTCTATTTATAGGGAGGAGGATGATTTAGCTACCAATAATAGGACTCTAGAATCTCTCTAATTAAAGACATTCACCTTAAGAAGTGTATTTATAACACTCCCCCTTGAATGTCTATTCAATGATGTGCCTCGTTAAAACCTTAAAACAAAATCCAATGGGAAAAATTAAAGTAAGGAAAAAGAGTACACATGTTTGAATATGCGCCTATTGGTTGCCTCGTTAAAAACCTCGCAAGGAAAACCCGGTGGGACAAAACCTTGTAAGGGAAAAAGAGTGCAACGCGCATTAACTCCCCCTGATAAGAACATCAATTTATGTCCTTAAGTCTTCGCATCCCGATCTTGTGAACTAGCTTCTTGAAGGTTGACTTTGGTAGAGATTTTGTGAATAAATCAGCCATATTGTCGCTTGAACGAATCTGTTGAACATTGATATCACCATTCTTTTGAAGATCATGTGTGAAGAATAACTTTGGTGAAATATGCTTCGTTCTATCTCCTTTTATGAATCCTCCCTTCAATTGAGCTATACATGCTGCATTGTCTTCATACAAAGTTGTGGGTAGTTTATCACACTTCAAACCACATTTGTCTTGGATATGATGTATTATCGACCTTAACCACACACACTCCCGACTTGCTTCATGAATAGCAATTATCTCGGCATGATTAGATGAAGTAGCCACAATTGATTGCTTAGTCGATCGCCAAGATATGGCGGTTTCTCCACAGGTAAACATATAACCCGTTTGAGATCGAGCCTTGTGTGGGTCGGACAAATATCCAGCATCAGCATAACCAACAAGATCCGGGCTGCAATTCTTGCCATAAAATAAGCCCATATCGGTAGTTCCCTTTAGGTACCGCAATATGTGTTTGATCCCATTCCAATGTCTTCTCGTAGGAGCCGAGCTAAATCTTGCTAAGACATTAACTGAAAAGGATATGTCAGGTCTTGTAGTATTTGCAAGATACATTAGTGCGCCAATTGCGCTAAGATATGGTACTTCAGGACCAAGTAGCTCTTCATTCCTTTCTTGTGGTCGGAATGGATCTTTGTTCACATCAAATGATCGAACAACCATCGGTGTACTTAAAGGATGTGTTTCATCCATGTAAAACCGTTTCAGTACCTTTTCTGTATAGGTAGATTGATGAACAAAAATTCCGTTTGTCAAATATTCAATTTGCAAACCAAGACATAGTTTAGTCTTTCCGAGATCTTTCATCTCGAATTCATCCTTTAGATAATCAATTGCCTTTTGGAGTTCTATAGGGGTTCCAATAAGGTTTATGTCATCAACATATACGGCAAGTACAACAAATTCCGATGTTGTTTTCTTTATAAAAACACACGGGCAAATGGCGTCATTTATATAGCCTTCTTTTAACAAGTACTCACTAAGACGATTATACCACATTCGTCCAGATTGCTTTAGACCATACAAGGATCTTTGCAATTTAATTGAGAACATTTCCCGAGATTTTGAATTATGCGCGTTTGGCATCTTGAGTCCATCGGGAATTTTCATGTATATCTCATTATCAAGTGAGCCATAAAGATAGGCAGTAACCACATCCATTAAGTGCATGGCAAGCTTTTCATGGACAGCAAAACTTATGAGATAACGAAAGGTTATCGCATCCATTACAGGCGAATATGTCTCTTCATAATCGACACCAGGCCTTTGGGTAAAACCATGTGCAACAAGGCGTGCCTTATATCTTTGTACCTCGTTTTTCTCATTTCTCTTGCATACAAAGACCCATTTATAGCCGACAGGCTTAACACCATTAGGTGTTTCAACTATAGGGCCAAAAACTTCACGTTTTGCCAGCGAATTCAATTCTGATTGAATTGCTTCTTGCCACTTTGGCCAATCCTGTCTTTTTCGACATTCTTCAACAGATTGAGGTTCGAGATCCTCACATTCTTGCATAATGCTAGATGCTACATTATAAGCAAAGGCATTATCCACCACAATATCCACTCGATTAATATTTGCCTCAATATTAATTGGATTTAGGGATAGTTCCGTATTTTCCAGAGTCTCGGGCTCAATGGATTCTTCATGAATCTCAGAATTTGTTAAATCATGAGATTCTTTCGTGGTGTCATTTTGATCGTTCTTTTTCCTCTTTCTAGGATTTCGATCTTCGGAGCCTAATGGTCTGCCACGCTGCAGGCGTGCATTCGACTCATTGGTTATGACACTAGATGATTGTCCAACAGGGACATAAATACGGATTGGAACATTTTCCGTGGGAATGTGGGATTTCGTTATCCTTTTCAAGTCCGTAAATGCGTCAGGCATTTGATTTGCTATTCTTCGCAAATGAATAATCTTTTGTACCTCTCTTTCACAAATAGAGGTATGTGGGTCAAGATGAGATAATGATGCATTTTTCCACAAAATTTCCCGTTTGGTTTCACCAACTTCTCCCCCTAATTTTGGGAAAAGTGTCTCATCAAATCGACAGTCTGCAAATCGTGCAGTAAACAAGTCGCCTGTTAATGTTTCAAGGTAGCGAATGATGGAGGGCGATTCAAACCCAACATATATTCCTAACCTTCTTTGCGGACCCATTTTGGTGCGGGATGGCGGTGCTATAGGCAGATATACTGCGCATCCAAAAAATCTTAAATGGGATATATTGGGTTCATGACCCAAAACCAATTGCAACGGGGAATACTTGTGGTAATTCGTCGGTTTGAGACGAATTAGCATTGCTGCATGTAAGATGGCGTGACCCCATACCGAAGTGGGCAGCCTCGTTCTCATAAGTAATGGCCTTGCAATCAACTGCAGGCGTTTAATTAACGATTTTGCAAGACCGTTTTGAGTGTGAACATGAGCTACAGAATGTTCAACTTTTATCCCGATTGATAAGCAATAATCATTAAATGCTTGGGATGTAAACTCAGCAGCATTATCCAGTCTAATGGACTTGATTGGATTATCTGGAAATTGTGCTCGTAGTCAAATTATTTGTGCCATTAATTTCGCAAACGCAAGGTTGCGTGATGACAACAGGCACACATGAGACCATCTACAGGATGCGTCTATCAAGACCATGAAATACCTAAACGACCCACTAGGTGGGTGAATAGGTCCACAAATGTCCCCTTGTATATGTTCCAGAAACGTGGGTGACTCAGTCCCAACCTTTGTTGGTGATGGCCTGATAATCAACTTGCCTTGATAACACGAAGTGCAAGGATATTCATTATTCGAAAGAATTTTGAAATTCTTTAACGGATGCCCATATGAGCTTTCTATAATCCGTCTCATCATGATCGATCCTGGGTGTCCCAATCGATCATGCCAAAGTACAAAGGTATTGGAATCAGTAACCCTTTGGTTTACTGTTGAATGTGCCTCAATTGCACTAATTCTTGTCCAATACAGGCCACAAGTTAAAGACGGGAATTTCTCAATAACCCTCTTTTGGCCGGAGACATTCTTTGTGATGACGAGATATTCAAGATTATCTTCATCCATTGTCTCAATATGATAGCCATTCCGGCGTACATCTTTAAAACTCAACAAGTTTCTCTTAGACTTGGAGGAGAACATTGCATTCTCTATGATTAACGTCGTGCCTTTGGGCAGAGTTACAATTGCTCTTCCGGAGCCTTCAATCAATTTATTACTTCCAGAGATTGTAGTAACGTTTGCCTTACACATAATTAGTTGAGAGAAATATTTCCTTTCTTTGAGTATTGTATGTGTAGTACATGAATCAACTAGGCAAATACTTTTACAGTTGGACGTTGATCCAAGTTCGCTTTGTGAGATATCCATATTTGCTATCCCATAGTTTGACATACAAAAGAGATACACGAACATAAAAATAAACAAGTTCAATTCGTTTGTGTCACATAATATTTTCAAAATCTGCTGCTAACAGTTGACTAACAAAATCAGATATGTTATCCATAATTGATTACTTTGCAGTTTGAAAATTTCAGTTTAAGCATTTTCTTCAAACAATCGATTGTTAAACACAAACAATCGATTGTTGAACATTGACAATCGATTGTTAAACACACACAATCGATTATTTGCTATTTTGAAAAACTTCAGATCACAATGTCTTAAGACAATCGATTGTTATGCATAGACAATCGATTGTTGGCTATTTTGAAAAATTCCAGAGCACACTGTTTTAAGACAATCGATTGTTAAGTATAGACAATCGATTGTTGGCTATTTTGAAAAATTCCAGAACACTGTTTTAAGACAATCGGTTGTTATGCATAGACAATCGATTGTTGGCTATTTTGAAAAATTCCAGATCACACTGTCTTAACGACAATCGATTGTTAGACAAAGACAACCGATTGTGGATAATTTTTGAAAAATTCCAGATTACACTGTCTTAACGACAATCGATTGTTAGACAAAGACAATCGATTGTTGATCAATTATTTTTCAGCTTTAATGCGAAAATAGTAGATAATCGACTAGTTTTTCAGGCTAGTCGATTACCCCTACTGGAAAATAAAAATTTTATTGATATTTGAGCATATTGAAGATATTCTAAAGAACTACTGCTAACATTGCATCATGAACTAACTAATACGAGCTAATACTAATGACTATTAGTTTATTCACTAACTAATACAAATAAGTAGAATAAAATCAAATAACTCCATCTTCTTTCATCACGGATCCATCGCCGATTAGGTGGTCTATTTTCCCCTCGGGTTGCTCAAAGAACTCTGCCACATCCAGGTGGGTGATGTCCGAGTTGTCGTCATAGACAAAATTTGTTTCAGGGCCTTTTCTCTTTCGAGATGCTTGATAAAGGTCAACCAAGTGTCTTGGTATACGGCAAGTCTTTGACCAGTGCCCTTTCCCACCGCAACGATAACATATAGTTTCTGAACCATTTGCCTTAGGATCTTCATGACCCCGTTTCTGCTTTCGGCGGTTATCTCTCCTTGGGGGTTGACGGACTTCATTGGAATTTCTTCCTTGTCTACGTCCCTGGCTATGACCCCGTTTACGACCATGACCATGGTCCTTTTCATGTTTGGCATAATGAGAGTGCACCTTATCTGCTTCAGGCAGTGGTGTAGACCCAGTGGGTCGATTTTCATGATTTCTCATGAGCAGGTCATTATTTTGCTCAGCCACTAGTAGAAGAGAAATCAGTTCAGAGTACTTTGTAAAGCGTTTCTCTCTGTACTGTTGTTGCAGTACCACATTGGAGGCATGAAACGTTGTAAACATTTTCTCAAGCATATCATACTCGGAGATATTATCTCCGCATAGCTTCAATTTAGAAGTAATTCTGAACATTGCAGAATTATATTCAGAAACGGACTTAAAGTCCTGGAGCCTCAGATGAGCCCAATCATATCGTGCTTGTGGCAGAGTGACCAGCTTCAGGTTGTCATATCTCTCCTTTAAGCCGTTCCACAAGATGAGTGGATCCTTGACGGTGAGATATTCAATCTTCAAACCTTCATCAAGGTGATGGCGCAAGAAAATCAAGGCCTTCGCACAGTCTTGGGTGGATGCTTTTTCTCTATCTTTGATGGTGTCTCCGAGACCCATAGCATCTAAGTGGATTTCAGCATCCAACACCCATGTCATATAGTTCTTGCCCGAAATTTCAAGGGCAACGAACTTTCTTTTCGTAATGTCAGACATAATCGAAAATTAAATTAGGAAGAGGGAAATACCTTAGATTTTTCGAGAATTGTTCTTGAGACGGTAGAGTCTCGTGCTGATAACGTGTTATGAAATAATATAAAAGACAAGAACAATAATGCAAGAACAAGAGCAATAGAGAGAAGAGTAGAGAGAGTTCTTCTTATTGATACTTAGAGAATGTTAGGAGTTATTTACAATGGTAGAGGGCGCCTCTATTTATAGAGAGGAGGATGATTTAGCTACCAATAATAGGACTCTAGAATCTCTCTAATTAAAGACATTCACCTTAAATAAAAGTGTATTTATAACAAGAAACAAGTAGTAGTATTCTTTTTCTCCCTACGATTATGGCAAATGGCATGTTTTCCTTGCACGGTGGTTTTGTAGGGTGCTTAATGTTTGGTGTATTAAAGTATTGCTTAATTTTTAAAAGAATTATTTGTTGATAAATTTATTCTTAAAATTAGCTTGTATTCTAATTTTTTAAAAGAAATATATGTTGAAAAATATTTTTATATGAAAAAATTTTTAAAAAAATTATTTTATTTGCATACCTATATTGTAAAATTAAATTAAATATTTATTTATAAAAAAGAAAATATGTTAAGTATTTAATTATTTATTAGGGATATAATTTTATTTTTTATTATTTGGATTATTTTGAACTTATTTAATATATTAATTAACATATTTTAATCAAGTAAAATTTTAAAGGACAGTATTATCTTTAACTAAGTTAATGCATATACCAAAATTCATTGTATTGCTTATACCATTGTTTTCTATGCATTAGTTATGCATAGGATAATACCAAATAGCTTGCATAACTAATGTATAAATTTAAAATATCTACCAAATAATATATTATTAATACACAAGACTAATGTATACATTAGCTTATATAATGCATCCTACCAAACGACCCTTAAAACTACTCACATAGGATTTACATTTTACAGCTATATTTTTATGGTCCTATATTGGTCTGACCTGTAAGCAATAAATTCGATGAACTTATTAAGCTATATATATATATATATAAGCATTTTTAACTTCCCAAAAAACTTAACCAAACAAGCGCTCTCTCTATATATATAGAGCTTATTTGATTAAGTTTTTGGGAAGTTAAAAATGCTTTTTATATAGTAGTAGTTGGAATGTATTTAGTCTATTGGAAACAATATCTTTACTTGTATTAGGTAAAATAAGGTCTGTGTACAAACTATACTTCCCAGATCCCACTTGTTGGGATATGTTATTGTTATTATTATTGGGGTGCTGTTTAGGGATGGCAAACTGCCCCCTCCCCCTCCCCACAACAGAAAGTATAACTTGGATGTTTTAAAACCGCCCGCCCCGCATATTTTTTTCTTTTCTTAATGAATTTGTTAGTAAAATTCTTTTTCCTTTCTTGCTAAGTAGTTTAATTCAAAAGTTTTTTACCGTCTTAGAATGGATTTAACTTTTATAAGTTGATAATATAAAAGTTTTTACACTGTCGATGTAATTTAATTTAATATAATATAAAAAGTTACTTACCATTTAATTTCATATAATAAGTTACTTGCCATCGATGTATGTATGCTATTACTCTTCATACCCTTTTGAACCTTGAATTTACAAGTTTCTTTATCTACGTTAAAAGGGAGAAAATGAACAAACTTCACATTGGCACCGAAGTGGTTCACAAGTACATGTTAACAGGAAAGAGCAAAACATTTGAACTAACATGGTGTAAATTCAGAAAAGAAGCGAACGGAAAGATAAGACTAGGCGCCTAGGCGGCATCAGTTTATGTCTTTAGGCTTTAGTAAAAAAAAATAAGGGAAAAGGATCAGAACTGCCCCTAACGTATTGACTTCAGGTTAAAAATGTCCTTCGTTAACCTATTTTGAAGAAAATGCCCCTACCGTTAAAAATGTGGCATATTTGTGCCCCTAAGTCTAACAACTGACTGTACTTATATTTAAAACGGTAGGGGCATTTTTTTCAAAATAGGTTAACGGAAAGGGCATTTTTAAACTGGAGTTAATACGTTAAGGGCACAAATATGCCAGAATTTTAACGGTAGGGGCATTTTCTTCAAAATAGGTTAACGGAGGGCATTTTCAACCTGGCGTCAATACGTTAGTGGCAGTTCTGACCCTTTTCCGAAAAAAGAAACATCTCTAACCCGCGACCCGACCGACCCATCCTGCATAATTTGTTTCTTAAAAGTTGAACCTTCCCTGCCTCACTTCCAAATCTGCACCGCCCCATTGCATTTCTAGGTGTGTTGGCTAAGTATTTAGAAGAAAATTGTTTTTGAATAGTAAGTTGGTTGGTCAAGCATTCAAAATTTACATATTTTAAAAAGTATTTATTGTAAGAAGTATTTTTTAAAAGAGTATTTTTGGAGAGCAGTAGTTTATATTTAGCCAAATTAATTTGAAGAGCACTTTTATCAATACTCGAACAACAATTTATGCTTGACCAAGATTAAAAAAAAAGTACTTATTGGAAAAAAAAATTAGGATATCTTTGCTACTTCAAAATACTTAAATTTTATTTTTTAAAAGTTTGATCAAATACCATAATTTTTTATAATAAACACTTTTATATAAATAAAAAAAAGATACTTTTGGCTTCTCAAATAACTAAACAGAGTATCTGAGTTCAAAATTGGTATTGATCTACTATGTTTATACTCCATAATGATTATTCTTTGGGTCTCCTTTATGATAGTTATTTATAATAGTTACTGTCTGATATTATTGTATGCTATTTTATTTATGGTTCTTATATTTAGATAGTTATTCACACTATTTCTGCTGGAGTTACTAATGCTCTTTTGTTTTTGTTTTTCTTTTCTTGCACTGAGCCGAGGGTCGATAGGAAACAACCTCTCTGCCCTTTCGGGGTAAGGGAAAGGCCCGTTTACATATTACCCTCCCCAGACCCCACTTTATGGGACTATACTGGGTAGTTGTTGTTGTAATGATTATTCTTTGGGAAAATTTCCAAGAAAACTTGCATCTGCATCCTCCTGAGTGTGTAGTAGATATTTTGCTTGTGCAATAGCTTGCAAATCACACAGGAGACATAAATTGCATAAGGCAAGTCTGGTGCAATGAGTACTGACTGAGGAGGCTGCTGATGAGCAAAATCAATACCAGATACCCTATGTTGTTTATCCGCAAAATGATACAGTTGAATTTATAACGTGGTTTATAGACACGTGAACTAATTTGATCCGAGAATATAAAATAAGCGAGAACAGACATAAAATTATTAAAGTAACTTGAAGAAAATACAAACCTGGTTGTGGACTTAGCTTTTTTGGAAGCGGTAATAAGAGCAATACTGCATTCAGCCAAGAGATATTGAATAAGAGAGAGAGAGAATCCGCGGCGGCGAGGATGGTGAAGTTTTTGAAGCCAAACAAAGCTGTAATCATTCTCCAAGGCAAATATGCCGGCCGTAAGGCAGTGATCATTAGGGCATTCGATGAAGGAACAAGGGACAGGCCATACGGCCATTGTTTGGTTGCAGGTATTTCCAAGTATCCTAAGAAGGTGATCAGAAAGGACTCAGCCAAAAAGCAGGCGAAGAAGTCACGTGTCAAGGCTTTCATTAAGCTCGTGAATTACAACCACATCATGCCCACTCGTTACACGCTCGACGTGGATCTGAAGGATGTTGTCAACGTGGATGTTCTGCAGTCACGTGATAAGAAGGTTACTGCTGCTAAGGAGGCGAAAGCTAGGCTTGAGGAGAGGTTCAAGACTGGAAAAAATCGTTGGTTCTTCACTAAGCTTAGGTTCTGAGCGAATGTTGTTTTGGTCCTTGCACTGCTGGTAATTTTTATCGCATATGATTAAGATTGACTGTGATTTTGATGAATATGGTAATATTAATAGTAGTAAAGGAGTGATGGATAATGTTTTTATCATTAAGCTACATTTAGTCTATTTTTGTTTAAAAAAAAAATAAAAATAAAAATAAGAGCAATACTAAGAACAAAAGAAAGAAAGTAATTTGATAGAATAATAGTAGATTTTAGCCTTTGTATACAAATGATTTTTCATGTCCTAGTATGGATACATATATCTCTTATTTATATATCTATTCAGGAAGACAAGATCCCCAAATCAAGATCTTCTTTAATATGAATAAAACCCCACATGATGAGTGCATAACGGTTAAACATTAATGCAAAGATTCTTTGCAACGACTTCTCATTGAATGCTGTCTTTTTGAACCGATCTATTTCTTTCAAATCTTTGTTCTTGGTTCCAATGCCTCATCCTGGAGTCCCCAGCCCAAGGATAAGAAAACAAAAATAAGGCATATCTACATTTGGGACTTAGTAGAAGATTTCAACAAAGTAAGTCCAATTGGACCGTCCCCAGTAGTCCTTGATAAAGAAGGAACTGATGATGGATCGGTTCTTCAAAGAAGAAAAAGATCTTCATTAGCTTAGTTGGATGGTCAACGGGGAGAACTTCAATTACCACAATCAGGAAAACTTTGAGTGCTCTTCACAAAAATGGAAATAGATGAAAACACTGAATCTTGTTTTTGAATCCTCGTTGTTGCTTCGGGTAAAAGAAGTTCTACCCCTGACATTCCTCCATCATCAACTTCTACACCAACCGCGACACCACCAACTTCTCTCTCTCCACTGGCTCCAATTTAACAAATAGAAGATGTTCGTTCACCACGGTCACTTGACTAAGGTAATTTAGGGAACACTTACCCGACACCAATCCAAAACCCTAGTGGAAAGTGCAGTGTCGTTCGTATATTTTTGAATAAGTGCCACCTACTTTTCAAGCGTGTGGAGATCGCTAATTGCTTGAAGCCTCTAGCTACAGACAAAGACTAGAGAAAGATGGATGTTTTTTCGGATGAGTGCTTGATCAATAACAACATGCACCTTTCGGCTCAAGTATCAATTTAATCTTCTTCTCTTCCCATTGTTCTTGCTAAATTTTGTCATCATAGATTTAATTTTTAACCTTCTTAGGCTAACCTCCTTGCCTTCGAGGGTTTATAAATGTTGATCTTGGACAAAAAGGAACTTACCGCTGAACGAAATTAGCTTTCTGTTAAACTAAATAAGCTTGTCGAGCGCCTCCCAATTTTGGAAGCAAAAGTTGCTCAGATGGGCAAGCTCGAAGCCCGATTGGAGAAATCTACAACAACAACAACCCAGTGAGATCCCACATGTGGGGTCTGGGGAAGGTAGTGTATACGCAGACCTTACCCCTAATCCGGAGGAGTAGAGAAGCTATTTTAGATAGACCCTCGACTCAAGAAAAAAAGAGTCGATGTATTAGTAGCAGCAAGGGAATCTTAACATATAACACTAGCAACACAATAATCAGAAAATAAAGATCAAAGTATTGACACTAAGCATCAACAAAGGCACAACACTACATACGCAAGGGACTAATATGTACATACAGGGCTTGTAAACCTAATATAGCCTAACTTTTCGACCCTAAAGTAATATTAAGAACACAACTAGATTCCCTAGCAGCCTAAAGCAAGATACTATTATACTAACCTCCTGTCTCCTAACCTACAACCCTAGTGTTCGACTTTCACAACTTCCTATCAAGGGCCATGTCCTCGAAAATCTGCATCTGCACCATGTCCTGCTTGATCACCTCTCCCTAGTATTTCTTAGGCCGCTCTCTACCTCTCCTCATATTCGTCAAGGCCATCCGTTCACACCTCCTCACTGGTGCATCTAGGCTTCTCCTCCTCACGTGCCTGAACCATCTAAGTCTAGCTTCCCGAATTTTGTCTTCCATGGGAGCCATGCCCACCTTCCCCTGAATATTGTCATCCCTAATCTTATTTAGATTAGCGTATCTGCACATCCATCTCAACATCCTCATCTCTGCAACTTTCATCTTTTGGATATGGGAATTTTTCACTGGCCAGCACTCTGCACCATACAACATGGTTGGCCTAACTACCGTTCTATAGAACTTTCCTTTAAGTTCCGGAGGAACCTTCTTGTCATACAGAACACCAGAAACTAGCCTCCATTTCATCCACCTCACTTCTACACGATGCGTGACATCTTCCTCAATATCCCCATCCCCCTAAATAATCAAACCCGGGTACTTGAAGCTCCCTTTCTTGGGAATGACTTCCAAGTTAAGCCTCATGTCTAAGTTCGCTTCACCCGGCATGCTGTTGAACTTGAACTTCACATATTCAGTCTTAGTCTTGATCAGCTCGAAACCTTTAGACTCAAGGTTCTATCTCTAAGCCTCCAATATCTCATTAATATGCTTCGCGTCTCATCAATCAGTACTATATCATCAGCGAATAATATACACCATGACACCTCCCCTTAGATATGGTGTGTCAGTGCGTCTATCGTCAGGGAAAATAAGAACGAGCTGATCGCAGATCCTTGGTGTAGCCCAATAACAACCGAAAAATGCTCTGAGTTTCCCCCCACTGTCCTAGCCCGAGCCTTAGCTCCATCATACATATCCTTGATCACCCTAATATATGCCACCGGAACACCTTTCACCTCCATACATCTCCAAAGAACTTCCCAGATAACTTATCATAGGCTTTCTCTATGTCAATAAACACCATGTGTAAATCCCTCCTTCTATCCTTGTACAGTTCCACCAACCTCCGAATAAGATTGATCACTTCCATAGTGGAACGACCAGGAATGAACCCAAACTGATTCTCATCGATACCAACCTCCTCACCCTCGCTTCCACTATCTCTCCCACACTTTCATGGTATGGCTCAATAGCTTGATTCCCCTATTGTTGTTACAGTTCTAGATATCGCCTTGTAATCCACCTCCATTCCTCCGGCATCTCTTTCGTCTTGAAAATTACATTAAACAGCCCATTAGCCACTCCAATCCTGCCCTACCTACAGACTTCCAAAATTCTACTAGGATTTCATCTGGCCCTGTCACTCTACCGATGCTCATCTTACACATAGCCCCGATAACTTCCTCGACTCTAATGTGCCTATAGTAGCTAAAATCCCGGTGACACTCGGAGTGCTTTAATTTCCCTAGCACAATGTCTTTCTCCCCATCATCATTCAACAGCTTATGGAAGTACGACTGCCACCTCCGCTTAATTTTCACATCCTCTATTAAAACTCGGCCTTCCTCGTCCTTAATGAACCTCACTTGGTCTAGATCTCGAGTCGTCTTCTCCCTCGCCTTGGCCAGTCGGAACAACTTCATGTCTCCGCCTTTTTCCCCAAATTCTTCGTACATGCGACCAAATGCTGCACTCTTCGCTTTCATGACCACTAACTTTGCCACCTTCTTAGCTTCCTTATATCTTACTATGTTCCTGTGCCTCTCCTCCTCATCCATACTCTCCACTAACCATCGATATGACACTTTCTTTTTCTCTACCTTACTCTGGACCTCTGTGTTGCACCACCAGTCACCCTTGTGCCCGCTCGAGTAACCCTTCGAGACCCCTAGTACCTCTTGTGCCGCCTTCTTAATTCTGTTCGCCGTAATCGTCCACATACTGCTAGTTTCCCCACCACTTCTCCAGGCCCCCGTAGTCAATAGCCTCCTCCCAGCTCTTGAGCTTTCTCCTTCATCAAGGCACCCCACCTAATCCTCGGGCTACTCCAAATCACCCTCCTCTTTCTCCTCATCGAGATGTTGACGTCCACCATCAAGAGCGGATGTTGGGTCATGAGTGACTCACTCGGGATAACCTTGCAATCCTTGCACAACCCTCTATCAAACTTTCTTAGAAGAAGATAATCAATCTGAGTCTTAGCCATCGTACTTTGAAACGTAACCAAATGTACCTCTCTTTTCGGGAACATAGATTTCGCAATTGCCAACTCAAAAGCCTTAGCAAAATCCAATAGAGAAGTTTCACCTCCGTTACTAACCCAAAAGCCACAACCACCACACACCTCTCCATAACTACTGACAGACGCGTCGATATGCCCGTTGAAATCCCCTCCTATAAATAACTTCTCCGTGGGCAGGATACCACGCACCACTTCATCCAAACCCTCCCAAAAACACCTCTTAACCTCTTCATCCAAACCCGCTTGGGGCGCGTATGCACTAATGACATTTAGAGTGAGCCCTCCAACCACTAACTTAATAAACATTAATCCATCACTCATCCGCCTAACCTTAACCACCGGCTCCTTAAGATCCCTTTCCACCAGAATACCCACTCCGTTCTGACCCTTCGAGCGTCCAGAGTACCACCGTTTAAACCCATCTACATTCCTCGCCTTCGATCCTACCCACTTAGTCTCCTACACATGCTATATTGACATTCCTCTTCTGGAGAATCTTCACGAACTCGATAGACTTACCCGTTAACATCCCTACATTCTACGACCTGATTCTCAACCTACACGCACCCTTACTCCCCTTACCCCCTTGCCCATTACTCCCCTTACCCCCTATCTCCTCCTGCCTTTCCTGAGGACATAATCTTATTCTGCCATCACATACCACATCCAAAACAAGCAACGACCAAACACCAAGGGAACATGAAGTACTATAGACATGCTAAAAAAAGTGCCCAGACTAGTATAAACTAATAAGCCAACAACATGCTATCACAAGATGAAGGAAAACAAGAGACCGAGAGGTACCAACTCCCAAGAACAAAACCTGGATCAATGTACCGTGCTCACTTCCAAATTCCTACCATCCCTTACTAATTCCAACCGGAGGTGACCCGTGCTGCTTGTCCAAACGTCGCGACTTTCCACCTAAAATTTAGAAAATAAACACGAAGACCAAACAGGGAGGAGAGGGGGGCAGTTGTCACCACTGCACTCGGTGACCCACTGTTTGACAGTTTTAGCTACTCGCTTTCACAACACCAGAGAAGGCACTGGTAAAGGCAGCCGCTAACCAGGCCCAAAGGTGTCGCAAGAAAACAAAAATAAAGAGGGGGGGGGGGGTTCTAGGGATTGCATATGAGAGAAGATGAAGATAGAGAGAGAGATCGAGAGAGAGGGAGAGTGAAGCTGCCAGCAGTCATCGGAAAAATTTTCGATAGAACACAATTTCCTGACGACCACTATTAGTGCTAGAGAGAGGGAATACAGAGGGGAGAGAAAAGTGGTAGAAGAGGGAGAGATGGCTGGAAGCGTACCTGGTAGGTTGGGTGATTGCCGATACTGGTGATGTTCAGTGTCTGGTCAGAAGATGACTGTTGGTTTCAAAGAGAGAGAAAAAAGTCGAGAGGGGGATAAAAAAAAGTCGAATGAGAGAAAAAAGCATGATTGGAGCAATCTGAGTAAGAGAAAATGGCCCACAGCCAAGAGGCTGCTCAATTACATAATAAACTTAAGGATTTGAAAGCCAAGTGGGCTGAGCTATAGGATCTTTTAGTTGTTGTAGCCGAACAAGAGTCTGCTTCCATGGAACAAATTAGCAACCTAGAAGCAAACTTACGTTCCAAAACCAAAAAGGTGGCAACTGCCAAAGAGAAAAGGGCCAGAATAGAAAAAAGGTTCAAAAAAGTCATGGAGCAGAACCGCAAACAATACGGGAATAAATACCAACCGTGACCGATCCTATGGCATAGTGAGGGCTGAAAATGATCAGCCACAATCCAAAATCGAGAAGCTCCAAGCTAAACTCCTGGATCAGGAAGTCTCTTTCCTATCCGAGAAAATGTATGTAATTTACCAAATGAGGAGGAAATCTTTGGAAGAGGCTAAAGAAGGAATTGCAAGCATAGATTACATTGGTAAAGCTCGTGAGTTAGTGACAAAGGCCCTCAATAACTTCCTGCTCGACCCACGACTTCAAGTTCTTTGAACACTAGTTGTGAGAATTCAAAAATCGAAGCTGAAGAAGAAGAAGAAGAAGAAGAAAAGGATAAGGATGAAGGCTTTGGACTGGATGCGGAACAACCTTCACCTGCAAAAGAAGCAGAAAAAACTTATCTTCCTTCGGACTCTATAGGCAAAAACAATTGATGTGCATATTTTACTTTTCCTTTATACTATGCCAAAACTTATTTATCGGGTTTGGCATTTTAAGTAATGAAAGAAATCTTTTTGCTTAATTATCATGCAAATATATTCTTCTTATTTAACTGATAAAGCTCGAGAATTCTTTTTACATCTAATAACTTTAATCCCGGCATTTATCCTCTCGGATCTACCCTTTAACTATGAGGGTTTCATGAGAGAGAGCCCTTATGTTTGCGGTGCTTTTGAAGAGGTCGTATCCTGTTTATTCTGGCATGCATATTTGAATTTTAATTAACTTTCAAATAAAAAATAATTTAACTTATCATTTGGATAAGAAATACGATAAAAACAAAAGAACTTTAATTTATTCATTCCATTATTTGAAGTACATTTGCATAAACATTTATTTGATTAAGTAAACGAAGTTGCAAATACATGAGGCTAACTTGTCCAAGTTATTTTTATAGTGCTGATCATGCATTCCCCGGTCCTGATAGGATATAGCCCCTGGTTCTAAGAGTCCCCGGCCTTAGTGACACCTTTAGTGTTCTAATATGCGATAGTCCCCCCCCCCCCCCCAAGTGTTCAGATGCTAAGTATGAGAGTTTGAACACTAGAATTCTTACTATTGTCGATGACCCTACTTCGTAGTATGTTTTGCGTTGCTTTCTCATTAAAAATCTTTCCAGGAAAACCCAATTGGGACAAAAACTGGATTAAGAGTAAAAGAGTGCAACATATACTTTTAGTATCAGAAATGATATTTAGAAGTAATACCTTTTGAGGTGAATCACGTTCCTATTGCTTTGGCGATTTAACTCCATCTCGATTTTCCAATTAATATGAACTTTTATCGGTTATATCTGAAATCCGGTAAGGTCCTTCCCATGTTGGTACTAGCTTCCTGCATTGACCTCTGGGGTACCTTGAGTTACTTTTCTCAAAACTAAATCTCCTACTTTGAAATATTGAAGGTTTTCTCTGCAGCTATTATATCTTGTCATCCTTTGATTTTGTGCCATCATTCTCACATAAGCTAAATTTGATGCTCTTCAAGCAGATCCAGCTTAATCAATAGTGCTTCATTATATGTCTCCTCGTTTTCGCGGGAATACCTTATTGTCAGTTCCTCAATCTCCATTTGCATCAAAGATTCCGCACCGTACACAAGTAAAAATAGTATTTCTCATGTGCTTAACTTCACTGCTGTTCGATATGCCTATACTACTCTTGGTAGCTCTTCTAGCATTACCATTCGCATCCTCTAATTTCTTTTTGAGATTTTGAATTATAACTTTATTGGTCGACTCCGCTTGGCCATTAGCACTTGGATGGTATGGAGAATATGTGATCCTTTTGATCTTCAATCCTTCCAAAAGCTTTGTGACTTGGGAACCTACCAATTGTATTCTATTGTCACAAGAAATTTCTTTTGGTACTCCAAACCGACAAATGATATGATCCCATAAAAAATAAATCATTTCTCTCTCTCTCTAATAATTTTGCAAGCACCTACTTCAATCCATTTAGTGAAATAAATCAGTTAAAACTACAAGAAAGTTTACATGTCCTAACCTTTTTGGTAAGGGACCAACTATATCTATTCCCTATTTTATGAATGGCCACGGTGACACCATCGAATGCAAAAGCTATGCTGGTTGATACACTAACTGTGCATGAAGCTAATACTTATCATATTTTTATAATAATGCCTTCGCATGTTGTTCCATTTGGGACCAATAGTAGCCAACCCTAATTAATTTGAGAGCCAACGAGTCCGCTCCAGAATGACTTTCGCACACTCCTTCGTAAATTCCCTCATTGCATAGTCAGCCTCTGAAGTTCCTAAACACTGATCCAATGGTCCTTGAAATGACCTTTGGTATAATTGACCATCAACAAGGCAATATCAAGCAACTTTTGTTCCCAGTGCTCGGAAAGCTTTAGGATATTCATGCAACTTTCCATGCCTTAAATAGTCTATAAACGCATTTCTCCAATTCCAAATCAGGTTGGTTGAGTTAAATTCATAATATCCATCCATGACTGAACCATAATCACCTCCTTTCATTTTCGTGGATGACCCCAAATTGGCTAATGTGTCTGCCTCCATATTTTCCTCCCTCGGCATGTCGATGATTGACCATTCCCTAAAGCGATAAAGAAATACTTGAACCTTATTAAAGTACTATTGCATGCGCTTATTTTTGGTGTCGAAGATTCGTATACTTGATTCACTACCAGCTGGAAGTCGCACTTTATTTCAATTACCTTGGAGCCTAATCCCTGGGCTAACTCAAGTCCTGCAACCAAAGCCTCATACTCAGCTTCATTATTTGTAAAATTACAGTTCTAATGACTTGTCTTAGGATTTCTCACGAAGGAGTTATTAATACGATCCAAAGATCGAACCCTTTTACGCTAGAAGCTCCATCTATGTACCTGTCATATCTAAACGAGACCACACAAAATAATTGATGTAGTTTTAAGAAAATAAACAATTTTAAGTCTTAGTTCGGGGCTCAAACCCTGTTTCCAAGTGGAACTTCCATTCTAATAACTCGAATAAGGCAACTTGTTGGAACTCCTCTTTGATCGATTTGGTTTCATCTGTTTCCTCTGGTACCAGAAAGGAGCTCGGTACCTGATAGAAATCTGATGACTTCTCTTCTCTATTTTTTTCAAGCGGGATGGAAGAGGACACCGTTCCTATAGCTGTTATTTATACCTTCCTTCCACCTTATTTTTAGATAGAGTTACTGCATTATTTTCCCTTGATGCAGGTTGATCACTCTGATTTGCTTAATTCCCTCCGGTGTTGGAAATTTCAATTACTGATAATAAGTTGATGGCACCACCTTCATCTCATGAATCTAAGGTCTTCCAAGGATCACATTGTACCCCATATCGCCGTACAAAACTTCGAACAATATGGTCTTTGTTACACCTTCAACATGCTTGGGTAGTAAAATCTCTCCTCGGGTTGTTACACTTGTTAAGTTGAACTCGTACAGAAGTTTTGTTGCCGGAACTATGTTTTTCGTCAACTTTGTTTGCTCCAAAACTCTCAACTGAATAATATTGGCTGAACTACCTGGATTTTCCAACATGCATTTTATTATAAAATCTAAAACATTAGGCGATATTACCAGAGCATCTTTGTGTGGTAAAAGAAGTCCATGAACATCTTCTTCTGAAAGTGATTTCATCATCTTCTGGTGCTTCTCGGATCCTCTTTCCATGAGTTACCGATATCTTTGTCTTCTTTGCTACTGAAAACGTCACTCCTTTTATTTTAGCACCACCAAATATCATGTTTATCGTAAGGCGAGGCAATCCTGTATCCAGTTTTGATGGTTACACAATGTCTCGATTCCTCCCATAATTATTTTTGGCCGGATCACATAGGAATTCACTAAGGTGACCATTCTTGAAAAATGCTGCAACTTCTTCACAAAGGTGCCGACATTCCTCAGTTCTGTGGGCATGTATTTTATGGAATTCACACCATAAATTAGGATCACTTGACTAGGATCCCATCGAATTGGTTTAGAAAATCGTGCCTACTTAATGTTTCTCATAATCAAAACCAATTCTACCAAACTGGCATTAAAGCTATAATCAGCTAACCGGGGTATGCTGAATCTTGGAACCCAAATGGTTCCTTCTCATGTAAATATCTACTACTTCGACCACGATTTTCCCTTCTATCAGAAGCAAACATATTCGACGACTGAAATCCTTTGTTTCTACGCCCTTAAGCTCTTATGTAAGGCTAGAAACGACTTGTGAGTATCTCCGCTCCATATCAAAATATATTTTAAGCTTTTCCTGATTCCGGTCGTGATTGAGACCCTTTGCTGACATCGAAGAGCTCAGTTTATCATCTTGATTTTTTTATTTTTATCGACTATGGACATCTGCCCATGTGGTTGCCTAAAATTCCAACAAGCTTTTGTTCGATTTTTTGGAGGCATCAGAGCTTAGTAGATTGAAACCTTTAGTGAATGCTTCAGCTGCCAACACATTCGGTACTACCAGAAATAGCATCCTCTCTTTTTTGAACTGAATTACGAACTTTCGCAACAACTCAGACTCTCCTTGAGTGATTAATAAAATGTTTGTTTTTCTAGCTTGGAAATTTCTTGCCCCAATATGAGCATTACTGAAAGAATCTACAAGCATTTTAAATAGTAAATTGAATGCTTAGATAAAAGATAATACCATGTTAAAGTACCATTCGTTAGGGTTTTGCCAAATTTCTTGACAGATTCAATCTCATGCAATGCCAAGTCATTTCCCTTTACAACCGTAATGTAAGTTGTGATAAGCTCTTGTGGATCCGAAGACCCATCATACTTCGGAATATCTGGCATCTTGAATCTCTTTGAAATTAATTTCGGGAGCGCACTTAATTTGAATGGAAACTGTGTATACTTCTTTGAATCTGGTCCCTTCAACACCGGTGGAGCTCCAGGGATCTGATCCATCAGAGCATGGAATTCTTTAGCATTTTGGTCCATTCGTTCATTCATTTCCCTCATGAATCTCATGAGCACGATTTTGAAAGGATCATTAGTGTTGTTGTCATTACCGAATCCACTACCTGCACCACCTGCTTCATTTTTGTTAAAATCGAACTCCTCTATTGGAGCGACGTTACCGGATCTTCGCACTTTTTGATTTAGGGGAATGCTGGGAGGAACTCGAATTCCTCCATTGGAGTTATTGGAAGCAACAGAAAGCGCCTGCATCAACTCCGTCATTATTGTTCTTGTCTAAAGAGATGTTTTATAATTTATTTTGTTGCTTCCTCAAAATTTTGACCGTTTCAAGAACATATTCATCATCTGCATCATCAAAAGTTGGACATCTCACATGCCGAGGATTTTGTCCTTTACGAACTGGAGTCTTTTAATCTTCTTTGTTGCGAGTTTTACTAGCTGAATCATCACATTGTAACACATCCTTACGTCGTTGTTTGTTCCAACATTGTAAGAATTGTTACATCGTTAGCCGCCATATCTAATTTTTCTTTTACTAACGAAAAGTATCTAATTGCGTTAGTAACAGATGAATGGATCAAATTAATTACACAATTATCTATGTCCCACGGTGGACGTCAAACTAGTTTACCGATAAAATGATACAATTGAATACATAATATGGTTTATAGATACGTAAATTAATTTTATCCAAGAATATAAAATAATTAAGAACAAAAATAAGATTATTAAAGTAATCTTGAAGAAAATACAAGTATGGATGCGGACTTAGCTTTTCCCAAAACAGTAATAAAAGCAATACTAAGAACAAAAGAAAGAGAGTAATTTGATAGAACAAGAGCAGATTTTAACCTTTGTATAGATATGGTTTTTTATGTTCATACTATGTATACATATTCTCCTATTTATAGCTATTCATAGCGACGACTTCCCCAATATAAGCTCTTCTTTAATATAAATAAAACCCCATTGATGGATGAATAATGGTTAAATATTAATACAATGATTTTTTAGCGGCTGCTCATTGAATGTTGTCTTTTTCGGTCGACGTCTTTCTTTCAAATCTTTGCTCTCGGTTCCAATGCCTTCAAAACTTATTCAGCATAGGCCACATGTTTGTATCAGGTACTAACTATTTGCTAACCCATATCTTACCTTTCTTCAGTTCCACGTGTCATCTCGTCGTTCATCCACTTGTCGTTAGTCAATTTTACCCCTTACACATGTAGAAACCACTTATCTGACCCTTGCGGGCTCGGTCTATACTCCATAAATTTATTCCATCATCTCTGCATGATTTGATCTGAAAGTATTCTCTCCGTTTTTTAATTTATATGACATATTTCTTAGTAGTTCATTTAAAAAAGAATGACATATTGTTATATTTGAAAATATTTTAATTTTTAAACTATTCACTTTATCCATTTTATCATAATAAAAAATATTTAGAACCATACAAATATTATAGTTTACAAAAACCTTTACCTTTGAAGTTTTTAAGACCATAAATTTCAAACTATGTCACATAAATGGTGTTTACTATTATGGAGCTTTGAATATTGAATCCGCCATGACGCGCACACCTTTAGATTCAACATGATATAGTACATAATGGAATATGGGATTCGCGCTAAGTTGGTTGTTTAGAAGTATGTTTTTTTTTTGGGCGAAACCTATAGGTTTTGTTCAACTAGTGTATTTGTTCTAAAATTTTCATTAAATATGTATAACTATAGATTTAGAATGTAGTTACTAAAGATTGAAGTCTATCTTTCTAAAATTCAGGACCCATAAGGTTGAAATCCTGACTACGCCTTTAATTTTTACAGGAATTGACATAACTACCCAGGGAGGAAACTTATCATTTATAACTTTTCTGCATACACTTATGTCAACATTGTTGTTTGTTAAAGCTTCTGAAGCAATGTATAGATGAAGGGTGTTTACATGATAATCATTGCACATTGTGTAAGTTGGTTGGCGTTGCATGAATCTTTATAATCGCGAATATCTTGGACTTTTTGCATATAGTCAATATGAAAAGCATCCTCATCATCGGAGAGTGTAGAATTACAACTTACAAGCTACATGCAACAAGAAGTAGCTTTGATGCTTAAGTGAAATTAAGGTGTAAAGGTAATCAGTGGACAGAAAATATTCAATCCATAGGAGTAGGTAGTATGGGTTTTCATGAGACAAATTTAAAGTTGAGGGTAGTTGAGAGTCCAATCAAATAATAATTGGCAAATAATTGCAATCTATGTCTCTGTCTTTCTGTCTATCCCCATTCCTTAATATACTTGTCAATATTCTATCAGCCAGCTAGGTCTGGCCTCATCGGTCCATACATTATTTTACTTTATAATCCTTTTAACTATCTTAATATGGAGCTCTTATGAGAATCCTAATTCGCGTGGCGAAATATTTCTATAAGGAGCCTTATGGAAATACAATTCTGGTTTTGTAGAACGATTTTAATCCCATGCCACTTTCTTGAGTAGGCCAGATAAAATAGAAAGGTCAATACATGTTCAGTTCAAGTCGTTTTTTAGCTTACATAAATTGCAGAAGGTAGAAGAATAGTATTTGCTGGTTATTTGTTCTTTTCTGTGTCGTCTAAATGATACTCTGGAAATGCAAACTTGCGAGATGCACTTTAACTAATATGACTTATGTAGTGATATGATGCTATCTTTAGCATATTGATTTATTCAATTTGGACTGTGTGTTTTTTTACTGTTCTAGTGATCATATTCAACTGCCAATTTACCTGTGTGACTTATGTAAATGCATAGCTGTATCGTTTGTCGGCCTATTTCAAAATGTGCTCACTGTTTAAGAACAAGGTTAATAAAACATTCCACCGATTCAACCTGCCATTTCTTAAAATGATCTTCATGGCCTAACAGGATGGCATAGCTGCAACACAATACACATCTGATTTGCCGCCATCCCCTCCTTTCTTCTCTGGTTCACCGCCTTGCAGGGCTATGAATCCATTAATCCATGATGCTCGCTTTACAAATGAAAAGCAACCCCATTTTTCATCATCACCAAGTACATCTACTTCATCTTCTCCATCATCAAGTTGTAAAGGAAGGTGTTCAAGGGCAAGACTTGGGCAAACTCAATCACCAAATAGAGTAGAGGGTTTTGACTGATAAAACTCCCACATGGCTGCTATGGCTTAAAAATATTCCTTACTGAGAATTATATAAAGTCGACAGCTCAACAATGTATATAGAATACCTAGAAAAGAAGACCAAGATTTTGGAGAATTTATTAGCGATTTGTTAGAAGGGAAGTTCTTGTTTTTCGTTGATATTATTGTGCAACGATGCACATTTATTTGAAATAAGGTGGTTGACAGTTACTTTTGTTTTTATGCTGTCTGTAAATGCTCTCGATTGATTTTGGTGCCCCAAATTTTTGACTAGTATTGTATACATGTGAAATTTGGAATAGGAAGTGGTGAATGAGTTTCATTTTCTTCCCGAATATATCCGTTATCTTGGTGGTTTATGTTTCTAAAGGCTTGATGAAGAAATTTTAATGTGCCTCACATATCTATTACCTCTTCAGTTCACAATTTACTTTTGGCACGCCCATTAAAAATACTAAATTTTATATAAAAAATACCTAGTATGACTAAACTACCCTTAATTAAATATTTAATGTGAGGAGTAAGAAAACTTTTTAGGAATATGTACATAAGGGTTATTTTGTAAAAATAAATTGAATTTTTTCTTGATTATATAAATGGATACTTATTTTGGAACAAAATAAAAAAATAAATTGGTCACTTATTGCGGACCTGAGGGAGTACTGTTACGTAAGAATATTCACATAATTTGGTGGATTTTGCTAGAAAGATCCCTTTCTTCGTTTAAGCCAACCATAAACCCAAGCTTTGATCACTGCACTTCCCTCTTATTGTTCGTCCTTTTACCATACACAACTTTGAATGGTTACTCTCCCCCAAACCAACTTAACATAGGCCGGTTCACATCGTTTTTATAGGCAAGTTCGAGGTTGGAAGAACTTATCCCCTTACTCAGTCTTTCTTGCACTAAACTCTTCGGCAAGTCTTCCAGTAAATTGACGATTGAAGTCTGGCCATCCCGAGTGATAAGCACTATTAAACCTTAGTTCCCTACCAAATTTCTTCCATAGCACCCTCTATTAGTGGGCAGATTGCTATCTCGATCGGGCATAATGCTTCTCCTTCATCATAAGGCGTGCTTATTCATCATCTAATATTGGGTGTAGAGGAGATTTGAAAAACTACACTTGAAATATACTGTCGAATCACAATTTTGATTTCTCACTTAAAACTCAAATTTTGTAGCCAAATCTCGTTTTGTAATTGTGACTCAAGTATTTGCAGGTGAAATTGTATCGGGAAAAAATTAAGTTTTTACTAAAGATGACGTGGCATGACACGTAGATTAGTCAAACAGTCAAAGAATAATAAACGAATAAAAGGCACGGAGGACAACAAGCACGGTAGAAGAAAAGGTAACAGGCACGAGAAGGAACCTTAGATACGATTCTCGTGTCTATCCAAGGCATTCAATATCAACGGATAAAAAGGGCATTGAAGACATGAATCTGAAGACAAAAAGTAGTCTACATTCATTATTAATACTTGATACGTTAGTTATTCAGTATTTTATAGCAATGATTATGTAACGTCTCATTAAATGCTCTTTATTATTTAGAATAATCCGTTACTCCTTGTCAACTATAAAAGAAGGAAGTTTTATCATTTGTAGGGACACAGAGAACATTCTTGAGATTATAGTGAAATACAATTTTTTATTGCTTTATTCTTATTCTTTAAAAGCGAATTATATTTCGGTGTCTTTGATTATCAGTAACCCGATTTCTTCTCTAAAATTCAAGCTTTGACCAAACTTACATTTTTTGGTTAAACAAATTGGTTCCGTTACCGAGAATCTGATAATCCGTTCTTGCTAAATCAACATTAAATCTTATTATTATATGTGAAATTTGGAACAGGAAGTGGTGAATGAGTTTCATTTTCTTCCCGAATATATCCTTTATCTTGGTGGTTTATGTTTCTAAAGGCTTGATGAAGAAATTTTAATGTGCCTCACATATCTATTACCTCTCTGGTCCATAATAAGTGATCAATTTGCTTTTGACACGCCCATTAAAAAAATACTAAATTTTATATAAAAATACCTAGTATGACTAAACTACCCTTAATTAAATATTTAAAGGAGTAAGAAAACTTTTTAGGGATATGTACATAAGGGTTACTTTGTAAAAATAAATTGAATTTTTCTTGATTATATAAATGGACACTTATTTTGGACCAAAATAAAAAAATAAATTGGTCACTTATTGCGGACCGGAGGAAGTACTGTTACGTAAGAATATTCACATAATTTGGTGGATTTTGCTAGAAAGATCTCTTTCTTCGTTTAAACCAACCAAAACCCAAGCTTTGATCACTGCACTTCCCTCTTATTGTTCGTCCTTTTACCATACACCACTTTGAATGGTTACTGTCCGCCCCAACCAACTTAACATAGGCCGATTCACATCGTTTTTATAGGAAAGTCCGAGGTTGGAAGAACTTATCCCCTTCCTCAGTCTTTCTTGCACTAAACTCTTTGGAAAGTCTTCCAGTAAATTGACGATTGAAGTCTGACCATCCTGAGTGATAAGCACTATTAAACCTTAGTTCCTACCTAATTTATTCCATAGCACCCTCTATTAGAGGGCAGATTGCTTTCTCGATCGGGCATAATGCTTCTCCTTCATCATAAGGCGTGCTTATTCATCATCTAATATTGGGTGTGGAGGTTGAAGATTTGAAAAACTACACTTGAAATATATAGCCGAATCACAATTTTGATTTCTCACTTAAAACTCAAATTTTGTAGCCAACCTCGTTTTGTAATTGTGACTCAAGAATTTGCAGGTGAAATGATGATCAAACACCAAAAATGAAATCTTATCCTTTATATTTCAAGTTTCTACAACGGTTGCCAAGAAAAAGTTTTAGATATCAATAGTAAAAGATATTGCCTCGAGAAAATTGTCCCCTGCTAAATAAGCTAGAACTAAGGGTGTAAATTGGTATGGGCCTAAACGGGCTTCGCGGTCCCGGGCTTCGTGTGCCGGGCCTGGCAGTACCGGACCGGCGGTCCTGACGGTTGAGATCAGCCCGTGACGGGCCTAAGTCTATAGTGGTCCTGGGCCTGGCGGGCCTGAGGGGGGGGGGGGGGGGGCGGTTTAAGGCAATATCTTGTATAGTAGTTATTAGTATAGTGTAGAATATATTTTATATGGTGTACTAAGTTATTAGTGTAGTATATATAATATATATTTCATTGTATATTGTGTTGTAGTAATTAGTATATATTGTATATTATGTATATAGTGTGTTGTAATAATTAGTATATATTGTATATAATGTATATATTGTGTTGTAGTAATTAGTATATTGTGTTGTACTAATTAGTATATATTGTATATTTTGTATATATGTATATTCCCTATATATTTTCGTGTAGTATATATTGTATATCTTATGTATATATATATTCTCTTATATAATTTCATGTAGTATATACATTGTATATTATGTATATATATTTGTTGTAGTATATATATTGTATCTATTATGTATAATGTATATATATTCTCTTATATATATTATCTTATGTATATATGTTATTACTTATATATTTTCTTGTAGTTTAGGTTGTATGTTATGTATATATATTCTCGTATATATATATATATATATATATATATATATATATATATATATATATATATATATATATATATCGAAGTAAAGACAAAGAAATATTGAGAAAAACGATATTCAAGGATATGTCTTATAATTTTGATTGACCAAAATGACATATCTTTCTTAGTCTTTCTTCCCCCAATAGAATGAGCACAACAAGGTACTAATACCACTATTAAAAGGAAAAAAACTAAAAGAAGATGTGTCAATGTACAGTTACATCATAATCTACATTGTATCTCTAACAAATCTCATAAATCCGTCAAGGTTGGGAGGAGGTTGTGTTGGTGGTGGTGGAAACGAAGCTTGTTCATCAGCACTTCCGGGCGAAGCCGAACCCCCCAAAAGTTCCGCTATCATTTCTTCATAATCTTCATCTATCGGTTGTGATTATGCAATTTCAAAGTTTCTTCTTTCCGCGCGGATCCAATCTCTAAAAAGTACCGATTTTTTCAAGCTATCCCTCATCGCCGCGCTATGACCGTCGATTTGTAGTCTTTCTTGACTGAAAGCACTCCCGATGCAACAGTTGAAGCTTGAATTGATAAAACATCCCGAGCCATCCTTGCAAGAACCGGAAAATATTTTTCCCTTGACTTCCACCATTCCAAAAGATCGAAAGAGCCGTCTGGATTCTCCTTTTCAAGTCCCTGAGACAAGTAAACTTGAAGCTCATTTAGATGTGAAGTTTCATCATAATTATCACCTTGAGAACCCTGGAACTCCGTCCATGATTTAAGAGTTGTTAAGCCCGCAGCTCTTTTAGACGATTGTGAGCTAGACGAAGTAGGGGTTGGAATATTTGGCCTAGCATGCTCTAACGCAACTTTATAAGCATTATAAACAGTTTGAGCATTAATTTTAATTGAGGCTTTTGCATCTGCAAGTGTAGCAATTTTCTCGTTTGAAAGATCTAAAGCCTTATAAATATTAGAATACCAAAAATGAGGACCTCCCAATTTCATTGTAGGATTTAACATTGCAGCAACACCAAAAATAGGAGGGATAGGGAAAAATTATTTTTTAAATTTTTGTTTCATTTAATTTATACAAAGTTCATAAATATTCCCACCCTCCCCAAATTCAACAAACAAATCAGCTAGTGCGGCAATATAAACTAAACAGTTTGAAATAGTAGGATAATATTGCCCAGAAAATGCATTTGTAGCAACTTGAAAATTTTCTAAAAAATCTAAAAGAATTTTAACATTCGTCCAATCTTGGGTAGTAAGCATATAATCATCATCCTCACCACCTACCCGAGAATGAAACGTTGCATTAATTGGGTTTCTATATTCATATGCAACTACTAACCTCGTACATACAATTCCACCTAGTCGGGCAAGGTTTAGGAACCTTTCTTTCTCTAAGGCCATATTCGTCACATTTTTTAAAATAATCTTTAAGTCTAGTTCTACGGTTCGAATAAAAAAGCCAATTAAGAGCCATTCGAACCTTTTCAATTTCTATGCTTAAAATTCGCATACCATCACCAACAATTAAATGATAAATATGACAAATACATCTAACATGGAAAATATTACTAAATGCAGGATTTAGTGTTTTTGTAAGCTTGACTATTGTAGGGTGTAATTTTATGTGCCTAACCAAACTACCTATGCCGCTACGGTCTCCGGTAAATTTATGAACCAGTAATTTCCCACAAGTTTTACACTTAGCCTTATTTATTTCTCTTACTTGAGTAAAAAATTCCAAACTAATGATGTTTCTGCACGTTTAGCAGGTTGTCTACTAAAAGTTGGAGTTTCTACAGGTGGGTGTGCCAGTGCATTACTTGAGTTATGAACAGGACTAGTAGGTGCATCATCTAAATCTGGTGCTTGGGTTTCATCATCATCATCATCATCATCATCATCATCATTTTCCTCTAAGATAGGTTCATTAGGATAAAGAGCATTCATAATTTCATCATCTAATCTATCACCTACTGCAATATCATGTAGAAATTCACTATCGGTAAATTGAAAACAAGGGTGATCACTATCAAGCATTACGGGAGGCGGAGTAGGAACTTGCTTATCATTTGTAGGTCGGGGAGCCGGGGGAAGGGTAGTATTATGGCCACTAGTTTCACCGATTTTACCTTTTCCTTTACCGAACATTTTTTTCAAAGAAAATTCCATACTAATTATAATTATGCAAACTAAACAACACAAAAATATATTATTAAAACGTAAGAGTTGAAACGATTTTGCCGGATTGCCGAACAACTTCTTGAAAATTGAATCGTTGAACACTTGAAAACTTCAATTCAACAACTTCACAATTTTTCACGAATTTTCAACAATAAATTAAGCAATTGTAGTAGAAATATTGATGAATTGGTGAATAAAAATGAAAGAATGAGGGGGTATTTATAGTTGAGATATGGGAAAATTTGTAATTATATAAAGTTTGGGGTTAAATTAAAATTTAAGAAAATGACTATTTTACAAAGTTCCAAACGGCTACTTTTGAAAAGAGCTGTTACTCATTTTTTTAATGTTTTTTTTAAAAAAAGAGTCGTGGGGCTCGCCTGGCCCCCCAAGACCGGCCCTGGCCCGTCTGGCGGTCCCGGGCCTGCCGGTCCCGGGACTGGCGGTTCTTCCGGACCGGTCCGTCACAGGCTTATAGGACCGGCATGCCCGGGACCGCCAGCACCGACCCACCAGGCCCGCCAGGACCGCCGGCCCGATTCAGGCCCGGGCCAGTTTACACTCTTAGCTAGAACTAGTAGATAAGGCAGCGCATTAAAATGATGAATGATTGAATAACTTTCATATTCTAGACGTGATTGGTGAATGTGTGGACCATTTGCACTTAGGACCGCAGATATTAGCTAAAATAAAACTCTTATACGCCACAATAATGTGAAACAACAAAATTTACAAACAAAGCACAAAATCATAATTATTAGGTCTCATAACTTGGTAGGAATCCAAAAACATACACCGAATAAAAAGAAGGAACATAAACAGTTTTTATGGGAAGGAAAAAAAAGAAGCTAAGTAACATTTCAAACAAACTGCCCCTAAAGACAGACAATAGGGTAAGTTGTCCTAATATGAAACTCAGTAGCCGTCAGGCTTGGAGGCAATGAAACTGATGCACTGCACTTGACGCACGTTGTCAAATCCAATGATACGGACCCAGGCCTGTGGGTATTCCTTCTTCGCCTCTCCCACCTCAGCCAACACTTGGGTGGCATCAGTGCATCCGAACATAGGTAGCTTCCACATGGTCCAGTATCTGTATCACAACATTTAGATTTTAAGATTTTGTTCTGATTATTTTTCAAGATTTACACGCATATATCCATAATTTAACTAAATAATTGTGGATCTGCTACTAACCTGCCATCATAGTATCCTGGTGACTTGTGGTGTTCACGGTAGACAAATCCTTTCTGCACATACGAAATAACACATTAAAGTTTAAAGTTCAATTTTTTTGGAACAAATAGATATGGCATAAAATAGAGGGAGCGTGCAACATTTAAAACAGATATTGACCTCAGTCTCGAATTCCAAGCAAGGAACCCATCCATTTTTCAAAAGGTACTCAATTTCGGAGAGCAATTGCTCCTGGCTCAAATCGGGAAGGTATGAGAGAGTCTCATACTTCTTCATGTTAATTGGTGGCCACACCTGTACTCCACCAAATAGAAATTTTAGCCATGACATGTTAAGATACGTTAATTGTATCAAAATTGTCAGTTTACCTGCATGCATTGCACTCTTCCGCCGTTGCTGGCAATGGAAGTGATGTCAAGGTTTTGCTTTCTTGAAACAGGGAATGAGGCAGCAGACTTAAGACCTGTGAAAGGTGCAACCATGTTAGCTTGAGCAACATTGCTGCGGGTGGCAACTGCTGCTGAGGAAAGAACTGAGGAAGCCATTGCTAATTACTCTTAAGACAGAAAGATTTCTCTTTCTCCCTTTTCCTTTAAACTTCCAAGATGGTCTTTGCATAGTTATCCACCACTCTATATATAATGATAAGGTTTCGCATATTTCCCATATCTAACGGACAAAAATCAACAACTCCCTCATCTTGGACTAAAGCTAACCATTGGATTATGTGGTTCTTGATACATTATACAAATCTTAATATCCACACACGAAAGGTTGGAAAATTATTGTTGGTGCTAAACCACTCTTCATTTAAGTCACCACAATGGAGGTGCCACGTGTAAGCACCTCAGTAATCTTATCTCATCCGAGATGGGGTAGGAAGAGGATATGAATGTGTGATTGAGGTTAGGTTAATTTTTTTAGAGTCCCTTTTGCTTGGACTTTAGCCGTATTTGTTTATGTATGTGCACACATTTTTGTTTTTCGAAATATTCATGCTTTAAAAGTTAAAACTCAGAAAGCTGCTATTCACTACTCAAATGCAAATTATGTACCATCATAGCTTCAATTCTTTATCTCTTGAGAAGCAAATAATTACATACTCCCTATGTTTGACAAAATATTAGATCGAAGTTTAAATAATTAGATTTTCTTTACAAGATAGGATTAATATTACCTAATAGCAATATCCACTAGATTATTTAGCTAGTGTCGTAACAAAATGTTACAAGATCTGTGGTAACGACGGTGAATATATGACAATGAACAACATTTAATGGCATAAATATGAAGTAAAACACATTAAATTGCAATAAATAGCATGTAATGGTTTTATGCAATTAAGTGTAACAATATGACCGAAAAAGGTGATGGAACCGTGTAATGTTCCTCCCGACAATGACAAATGATTGATGAACCTTTCAATATTCAGATTCTCCTTAGATCATGGGATAAAGACTAGACAAGGATCTGAAGAAAATATGTCTTTCGTATATATATAATATAACAAGAATTGCTAGAGATTGTCTAAGTGTTCTTTTATAAATGAGTGTTCAATGACCCCTTCAAATATGTCTCTTTCTATTTGTAAGGGAATATGTGCCATAAAACCTTAATAATATATATCCTAGAAATATCCTCTGGAATATATTCTTTAAAGTCAGATCAACAAAACTAGCCGTTACTGTTCCATTAAGGAGAGTGCTCTTCCTCGACCTAGACCCTATCTTTTGTCAGATCACTTCGGCCTTGAATATGGCTTTTCTTGAAATCATACTGATGACACGTGGAAACCTTCAAAGACTCTCCTAGCGCTAACGTGGCCTAAATATAACTAGGATAATTTTAGCCTATACAGTCAGTCCCTCTGATTGTTGAGGTCGTGTTCGCGAGCGAGTTTAATGAGCGAATAATGTCGTTCATGGTCGTCCTCGTGGTTGAGCTTGCCGAACAGATAACATCAGTTGTGGTCATTATTACGAGCATGTGTCGTGGCTCTCCGTGGGATACGTATTTAAAATTCATTAAATTTCCTGGGTAATTTGTTCGAACCATCTGGTCCAAGAGAGGGAGTGACCTCATAGCGTCATGCATCAGGATGGTCTTGTTCCTAATACATTATACCGATTCGCACATGACTTTTGATTGGATCTGTTGTTCCGATTCCGGTGCCAATTGTGATGAGCCGTTTCAGGTTTTGGTGCCTATTATGACAAACCGTTTCAAGTTTGTGCCTCAATCTCTATAAATAGGGATAGCCAAACCTAGATTTGAAGCTCTTATTCTTCCAAACTTTGAGACTTCAAATTTCCTCTCCGAACCTCTCCTCTCTACTTCATTGTTCTATATCGTATCCCAAAATTTCTTCCTAGTATTTTTCTTCACTTTCTCAAAAATATGTTGAATTGACCATCTGATGTTGGTGAAGGGATTCACGTCGCTTCGTTAGAGGTGGTGTTCCTTGCTCATAGGGAGAATGTAGATGCCACCGTGGTGGATGAAAATTTTCCATTGGCAGAGGAGATCATCCCTCACAACCTTGAAGACAAGTCCGACTTCCAACGTGGTGCCTGGAAAATTCCTATGTACAATGGCGCCCAAACAGTTTGTTAAATTAAAAACCAAGTTTGGCCTCCCAACCTATCGAAATGTTCCATGTTGAGGGGACGAAGTACATGTTCATCGCCTCGGGTACTATGCTCTATACACTTACTCATTCACTATCGTTTACTCATTTCCTCTACTCTCGCCGGTGGTGGAGTTTTGTCGCCACCATGGTATCTTCTCCGCTCAGCTTGCCCATTGCCTATTCGCCTTTAGTTTCAATATGGGGACGATGCTAATTCTTCGCCACTATGGAGGCAAGTGCTTGGTGGTAAAGATAGACGACATGACCAGTTGCTAATTCTGGCTTGATTTATTTAGTGTCAGGACTGAGGACGTCGTGGTTAACATCATCTGCTTTCCTGAGGTTTGGAATCATACACGTAAGTGTCCAGTTTTCTTTTTTCACCTTTTGCATCTCTCTGTTTATTTCAGGCTAGTTAAGTGATTCTTTCTTCCTTGCAGCCAACAACTGTCCTCCCCCTCTAGCTATACGCATTGCCGACTAGGTCAGGCACATTCTCCCCCATTCTGTGGGGATTCACGACTAGCCAAGCTCCTTTAAGAAGTTCAGACCATCTCTCCCCTCCACAAGTAACTTCTCTTTTTGACTGTGATCATTGCGTTTCTTTGTTGGCATACTTTGTTGTCTTGTATGTTTCTTCTTTTCTCCAGGTCCAGTTAGGGGGTTTTCTCGAAGCAGCTGTGCGCATGTGCCCTCTTTTAGGAGGAGAACTGCTATTTGTTCGGTTTCTACTCCCGTCGTGGTTGTGGAACCTTCTGTGCCCCGCCACCATCCTAGCTGTTGCGGTCTAAGAATATGCTCCCATCCTAACTGTTGTCTATTCTCCTTAGCTATTTTTGTTGATTGATGAGGACGATAAAGTCTCCCCCGATGATAGGTAACTAAGGCCTCGTAAGAGGAGAATCATGGATACCAGAGGAGAAATCTTGATTGTCGTTGACTCGACATATGATGACTTGGTTCGTAAAGAGACAATGACGATTAATATTGAAGAAGATACTGGGACGAGCACCGAGCCCCCTAATAAGAAGAGGTGGTCGTGGACGTGCTGGTGCATCCTACGAGGGAGACGGTCATGGTGGGTACACTTGATGGCGGCCCCACATATTCGAGGCAAGGGGAGGCTTCGTCTTGCAGGGTGGCAATTGATGTCTCTTTGTCAGCCAATGATAGAGGGAAACAATCGAAAGAGAACATCAGATATGATTCCGACATGGAGCTGGACAAGATGAGAATGATCGACGAGGGGCTCACCCAACTCGAGGTGAGGATGGAGGGGGTGTTCTATGATTATCACAATCCCAATGGATTGTGATTCTTTTGTAAATACCGAGGATGTATTCCTCGCTCTCGTTCATCTCTGTTCCGAAGCCGAGGGTGAGACCCTAAAAAAGACAACCGGTGGTACTTTGTCGAAGATTATTGTTGGTCTCGCTCTTAGGTTAAGTATGATTGTTATCCGCTCTTCACTTTATGCCTCAACTTATTTTCAGTTTCAAACTTCTTTTCTTTATTTTACAAACGGTCATTCTACAAATTGAGAGTGCTCGAAGGAAGAGACATAAATAAATTCATGTGAAGTTTAAAGCAAGGTATATAGCATACCAATGGAAGTATTGGGGGCTTCGAAACCAGCTTCGTGAGGGAGGCGACGTGCTGGCCTCAAGATAAGATTTGATTAAGCAAGACGAGGAGATGATGTTGGCCGTGGAAACGTTTAACGTCCTTGAGGCAATGTTAAAGGCCAAAGAAGAGAAGTTTGAGATCAATAAGGGGCGAAGGACAAATATAGAGACCTTCAAGCTTAAGTAGTCCAGCTGTAAGGCTAGTTAGGCTAGTGCTAATTTTAGATTGAGGCTCTTAAGGGTGTGATTGACGAGAAGCAGGAGGAGCTCGAGCAGGCAGGGTCTTCTTGATTGGAATCTGAGAAGAAGGTTGAGATCCTCGAGCTGGCAAACAGAACCTTTGTTCTGAGCGAGAGAATAACCTGTCAACGGCAAGGGCTAAAGAGGACCGGCTTGAGTAGAGGATCGGGAAGTTGGACAAGGAAAACTCCGAGCTATATGATCGAGTTGCCACTCTACAGGCTGAGAAAACCCAACTTCTTGCGCGGCCTTCTTCATCTAATGCTTCTAATTTTGCCAACTTTCCTCTTCATTTGTATGAAAAGTGGATCCATGCAGAAGCCAGGCTGAATATATTCTGTGACTTGTATGTAATGATTTTTTCTAAGGCAACTTTTGAGGATGCTCGGGTCAAGGATCGCGAGGCTCGGCTTGGATTGCTTGTGGATATGATCCTGCTATGACTCAGCTCGGTGACGATGATAAGAAAGATGGCATAAATCGGCTCGAGGATGATGTCTGGTATGATTTTGTTTACTTTAGGGTGAGGATGGAGAGGATGTTGGAGATAGGGGTGTGCAATCAATTTATCAATTCGATTTTGACTCTTATCAATTATCAATTTGTACATATGCTTATCGTTATCGTTTCAATAAGGTTTTGATTTTTTCGATTTCGATTTATCGATTTTGGGGGCTTATCGATTCGGTTATCGATTACATCGATAAAAAAATTTGCGGGATTCCCCAAAAAGTATATCGCTATAAACACGCCTAACTAATATGACAAAAGAAGCTAAAATAAGACGGACACCATTTATAATATAAAAATTATGTCAACAAGCACATGCAACAAAACTAAAGTAAAGAATCAAATGTATGCTACCAACACTCCAATGGTATAAAAAAAACAAAACAAAACAAAATACAACATCATGGCTAATTCTGTTTTCCATTAATTTGAACTTCATTACCTTGATATTTAAATATGACCATTCCTTAAATGTGTAGAGGAAATAAAAGGGTAAGGGACTTAGGGTAAAAGAAAGGGTATAGATTAGGGAAAATAATATTGTATAGCCGCTTTCAAAATAGTAGCGGAATATATATATACATTGTGTATGTTATATTAATCTACATAAATTGGTAATTACTCATTTAACAAGTGTCTACGGTCTAGGGGTGTGCATTCGATTTGTCGATTAGACTTTGACCCTTATCGATAATTGCTTATCAAATATCGATTTGTACATATGCTTATCATTATCATTTCAATAAGATTTTGATTTTTTCGATTTCGATAACAAATAATCGATTTAGTTTATCGATAAAACGATTCGAATGCACACCCCTAATTGGAGACAAAGATGGTGATAGAGTCAATGGTCAGGGTGAAGTCATTGAAAGCATAGATGGCGAAGTGTTGAGGACCATGATAGATATGGCCAATAGTTTTCTTTTAAACATTTTTGTGTATTTTTGCTGGCATCTTTGAGTGCCTTTATAATAAACTCTTTATCTAAGTATGACTATCAAAGTTGTTCCTTATACCTTTTTTGGTCCTATGGTTTGTTTCTGTACTTGTATATTTTTGCTTCTGTTGTTTGCATGTTACGCTTTTTGTCCTTTTTTATTGTTTTCACCTTCTAGCTGATCGGAGCCTTTAAGCTGAATACCCGTGGCCATATCAGCCCTTTGTTTATAAAGTTCGGATGTAGCCGATAATCGATAGGTGTCGTTCGAACTTAGCCTTTCGTTAAGTCGTGGCCAAGGGCCAATAGGTGTTTGTTCGAGCTTGGTCAGACTTGACCTTTTATTACGATGTGGCCTAGGGCTGGTAGATGTTTGTTCAAGCTTAACCTTTTTAAGTCATGGTCAATGGGCGGTAGGTGTTTGTTCGAGCTTACTTGAACTTAACCTTTTATTAAGTCGTGGCCAAGGGCCGGTAGGTGTTAGTTCGAGCTTGTTCGAACTTAACCTTTTATTAAGTAACAGCCCGTGGCCGGTAGGTGTTGTTCGAGCTTGGTCGAACTTAACCTTTGGTTAAGTTGCGGCCGAGGGCCGGTGGGTGTTGTTCGAGCTTGGTCGACCTTAACCTTTTGTTAAGTTACGATCGAGGGCCAATGGGTTGTTCGACCTTGGTTGAACTTATACTTTCGCTAAGTTATGGCCGAGGCTGGTAGGTATTGTTCGAGCTTAGTCAAACTTAACCTTCCGTTTGAGCAATTTCGATAAGTGTGAATATTTATTACTTTGGAGTTGTTGCTATGATAAAATAATTTGAGAAGGTTACAAATTTTGGGCATTGGTTAGCGTTCCAGTCCTAGTCTTGGTATATCTAGTCCCTTTATTAATCGACTTGGAGAATCTTGAGGAGTTGGCTAATGAAAAAGAAATTAGTCTGTTCTTCGTACACTCCGACTCAAAGTGTCCCTCTCGTCGCCTCGTTAGAAACCTCCTTGAGAAAACACTAATGGAACAAAACTCAAGTGAGAAAATAAAGAGTATGACTTGGGGGCACTTCTTATTTTCTAGAAGTTGAAATATTTGAAGTGGCTCATATTCCAACTGTTTGGTAGTTGTTTTCCTTCCATTGTCTCTAGTTGGAATGATTTCTTGTTCGGTTTTACTATAATTTTGTATGGACCATCCCAGTTAGTTCCCAATTTTACTTCTCGTGGATCTTTGTTTTCTTGGGTTTTGGCTTTGAGTATGTAGTCCCTGATCTTGAGTGGTTGGACCTTTGCCTTTTTGTTGTGATAGTGTTCCGCCTGTTGTTTTTGGGCGACTATCCTTATGTATGCCATATACCTTCATTCATCAACCTCGTCGAGTCTTGTCTTCTACTCTCGTCATTATTTGTGTCTCTTTCATGGGAGTACCTTAGGCTGGTCTCTCAGACCTTGACTAGTATAATTGTTTCTGTTCCATAGACCAGGGAGTAGTGCGTCTCTCATGTGCTCATCTCCGGGGTGGTTCTGTGCACCCAAAATACTTCTAGGAGTATCTTTGGCCACAATCCCTTAGCTTCTTAAAGTTTCTTCTTCATGATGTTTAATATGGACTTATTAGATGATTCTATCTGCCCTTTGCTCACCGGGTAATAAGTAATTGAAAGTATCCTCTTAGTATGCCATTTCTCGAAGAATCGAGTGGTTTTCTTTCTTGTGAATTAGGGTCCGTTGCTGCATCTTATTTCTTTTGGTAGGCAGAATCGGCAGATGATATTTTTCCATATGAAGGCGATTACCTCTTGTTTGTGCACCTGGGCGAATGCTCATGCTTCCACCCATTTAGAGAAATAGCTAATTAAAACTACAAGAAATTGTACATTACCTCACCCCCGCGTAGTGGGCCCATGATGTCCACTCCCCACTTGATAAATGGCCATGTAAAGGTGACTGCGTGAAGGCGTTCACCGTCTTGATCGATTATTGGGGCATGACATTGCTCGTATTTCTTCACAAATTCTGAGGCAGTTTTCTATATGGTAGGCCAGTAGTACTCGTCCCATATGAGGCACCTGATAAGTGCTCGATCACAAAAAATGGATGCTACAGTGGCCTTCATAGACTTCTTCGAGAATGCAATAAGTTTGATTTGGACCTAAATACTTCGCCAGGGGGCCACCATATGTTCTATTGTATAAATCGTTATGAAGGAGATTGTATCTAGCACTTGTATTCTTAGTTTTTAGCTTCTTTTTTGTCGCTTGGGAAAGTGACATCTTGCAAAGATGTGATAATACAATTGCACCAGTCCCAAGTTAAACTGATAGATTTTACCTTGATTTGGTCTAATGACGAGTTATGGAGATGGACTACACTTTTATCCTTGGTCATGATGCTTGTGGTGGAAGCGGTCACTTGGCGAGACCATCTACTTCGATGTTCTTAGCTTGCGGGATCTAGTAGAGCTGGCATTCTTCAAATTGGGCAACAACTTATAGATCTAAGTTTGATATTTTTGCAATCTTTGTTATTTGATATGGAAAGTATCTGTAATTTGGTTGACCACGAGCTTAGAATCATAACGGGTTTCAGTCGCTTTGCTCTATATTTAAGTGCTAGCCTCAACCCTACGATAATGGCCTACTCTGCCACGTTGTATTAATATCTGGGCATCTTAATGGATTGTCAAATTACTTCGTCGGTAGGGACCTCGAGTACGAGTCCCAATCTGGATCCAGAAGCATTGCATGCACCGTCAGTGTATAGGACCCAGAGCTCTTGTGTTTGAAGGGAAGCTTAAGCAGCTTCCTTCCTAGCCTCAGGCATTACTTTTGCACAAAAGTATGTGATGAAGGCTCACTTAGATCGATGGCCAATTTTTCTAGCCTCCCCGGTAACTTGGGTTTATGTAAAATGCTTCTTAAAGGTAAAGTAGTAACGATCGAGATAGGGTGGCACTGGAAATATGGTTTAAGCTTTCATAAAGCTACGACCAATGCCAGGGCCAATTTCTCGAGGTATAGATACCTCATCCCGGCATCGATAAATGTTATACTGATGTAATAAATAGGATATTGTGTACCTTTGCTTTCTCAAACCTAGACCGCAGTTACTGCTATTTTAGAGATCGTGAGATAGAGAAGGAGGTATTTCCCGGGTTCAGGGTTCAAGAGTAGATGCAGCTATGACAGATACTCCTTCGATTCTCGTAGTTCTTGTAAGTATTCGGATGTCCCCTTGTGAACTTTATCCTTTTTGAGTGTGTCAAAAAATCTACAACATCTATAGGATGACTGCGATATAAACCTCGATTGGGTGACGGTTTGACTGTCAATCTTTGAACTTGCTTCTTAGTAGTCAGTTGCTCAGGTATCCCATTGATAACCTTGATTTAATCTGAGTTGACCACAATTTGTCATTGTGATACTAAGAAACCCAAAAATATTCCCGAGGATCGCATATGCATATTTCTTGGGGTTTAGTTTCATCCTGTGTTGTCTCAGTATATCGAAGGCTTCCTTCAAGTGGTCGATGTGGTCTTCTACCCTTAAGGATTTAACCAGTATGTCATCGATATATACTTTCATGGTCTTGTCGAGTTGGTCTTTGAACATTTTTGTGACCAACCTCTAATAGGAGGCCCCTGCGTTCTTCAACCCAAACGACATGACCCTATAGTATTTGTGGGTGATGAATGTGGTTTTCTCTTGGTCCACTTCTTCCATGAGTATCCATTATAACTCGAATATGCATCTAGGAAACTTAGCAGCTCGTGCCCTACTATTGCGCCAATGAGTTGTTTGATATGTGGTAATGAGAATGAATCTTTCGGGCATGCTTTATTTAGGTCTGTGAAGTCCACACACATCCACTATTTCCCATTTTTCATTTTAACCATCACTATGTTGGCTATCTATTTGGGGTACTTTGACTGCCTGATGGAGACATTTGCTAATAACTTCTCTACCTCCTCATGGACGGTATCATTGATGGTGGGGTTGAACTTTCATCTGACCTGCCTTACCGGGGGATGGAAGGGGCCGACGTTCAATTTGTGTGTGGAGATCTCATTAGGGATGCTTGGCATATTGCATGGCTAAAAGAAAACAAATTTGCGTTAGTTATTAAAAATTGACTAAATCTACCTGGTTCTAGGAGTTTGAAGGTGATGTAGACCTTTTTGCTAGGGTCACAGTGGTCCAATTGAATGAGGTCGAGGTCCTCTATATTTGATTCTGCGGCTTCGACCGTTTTGGGGTCCATAATGACTTACCTATCTCCTTCTTGTAGCGATCTCGACCCTGCTGATTGATATGCTTCTTTTTCCTTATCTTTATTTTGTTGAGCTGTCGTGATATCCATGGCAATGCGATAGCAGTTTTGGGACGTGCATTGTTCCCCTCGTATGTTGAATATTCCCCAATGTGTTGGGAACTTGATCACTTGGTATAAGTTGGAGAGGACGACTCTCATAGGGTGTACCCATGGTTTTCCCACTGTGGTATTATATGTGGTAGCCTGGTCCATAAAGCGCAACGTTGTCTTTAGAGATACGCCACCAGCGAGGAATATGAGTTTAATTTCTCCCAAAGTCTATTCAACTACATTGTTAAAACTAATTAATGTGATAGAATACGACACTATCTTATCCTCAAGTATCATCTAGGCGAGGACTCTGGGGTGGATGATGCATGCTCCACTCCCATCATCTACCATGATACCTTTGGTATCAATATCTAAAATTTGTAAAGTAATGACTAGAGCATCGTAGTAAGTGAAAGTCAAACCGTCAGTGTCTCACTTATCGAATATGATACTTTCTTTAAGTCCATCATATCATTTATGTGTCATCTCTGCGACCAATAATAATATTGATGGTACGAGCTGGTGAGGGCAGCTTTGGCGGGACTTGAAGTTCTTGACCCCTGGCGAAGGTATTTCTTCCTTTGTTGCTCAGCAACTCTTTGAGATGCCTTTGCTAAAACGTGTTTACTACCTCTTGCATTAGGGTGATGCAATCTTCTGTTTTGTGTATGCGTTCCTGGTGGAATTTGTAGAGAGCGTTGAATTTCTTGGCATTCGGATCAGACCTCATCTTTGGCATCCACTTCACCTTTGTTCTGAGTTTCTTAAGGGTGTAAATTACATATATGGGTGAAACACAAAAATTGTGTGCAGATAACAAAGGGGGCATACCTCTCTCGTTCCTATGAGTCCCCGTCATTAGTCTTGACATGCCCTTATCATGGCGACATAAGGGAGGGGTAGGTACCCTGACATAAGCCTGATGTCATTCCCTGTTTGGCCGTGAGACTAGGCAATTCCTCCTCGTGTTATATCTTCTTTATTTCCTGGGCTCAGTTTGTACTGAGACGAGTCATTGAGTTGTTCCGCTAAGGTCGTTATAATCTGCTCGTACCTTGGCATAATAGTAATTATCGATTTCATCCCAAGTTATTGGAGAATACTTCATCAATCAGCTCAATAGATTTTCTGGTAGCTCTTGAACCCTCTCTACCCAACCCGTTCTGAAAGGCTACGACTGCCATCCCCTCAGACGCATTTGGTAAAGTAATCCTTACCCTATTGAATCGAGTGAGAAAGTCCCTCAGTCTCCCTCCTAGAGATTGCTTAATAGTGAAGATGTCCCTTACTCTCGTTTCAGCTTTCTTGGCCCCGGCATGTGCTGTCACGAACTTGTCAGCCATTTCTTCAAACGTTTCTATGAAGCGGGCTAGTAGCTGTGAACACTATGCTAATGCCCCTCAAGTGAGTGTTTCGCCGAATTTCTTCAACAAAATATAGGACATATATTCCTTAGTGAGGTTTTTGCCCTTCACGGCGGTGACGTAATGAGTCACATTCTCTTCAGGATCAGTTGTCACATTATATATTCTGCGATACGATGGCATTTTAAAGGTCTTTGATATAGTACATAGGAATGCTTCCTTGCTATACGGTTGTTCTACGAACCTACCAGCGTCCCTTTTAGGTAGTAACTTAAGGGCACCCAGTATCTTGTCTAGTCGTTCCTGGTGTTATTTCATTTGGTCTCTAAGTGTATTGCTCTCATTCTCCTTTTTTTTCCATTCATTTCAAAACAACAGTATGGACGTTGTCTCCTTTACTATCAGTAAAATTATGAGTTATACATGGAGTTGGATGATTTGGTTGATTGAATGGTTTGTCCTCTCGCTGTAATTTGTTTGCTCTTGTGGTTTCTATGGTCGTGCATGGAGCTTGTTTGTTGAGCATGCTTACTAGGTTGTCGGTTAGCCATGCTTCGAGTAGCTTTTTCATGGAAGGTGGCATTCCTTATCTTGCAGACGTTGAAGCTCCTTTCCCATTTAGTTTTGTTGTACTGCATTAAGGAGGAGGTGATCTCTCACGCCTAGGAGAGGCAGTGGGCGTCACATCCTTGCCCTATATTTCATAGCTCTAGTTGATGGTGTTCACGAGGTTATGGAGAACGTCATTTGTTATCTGCCATGGAAATTTCTGTAGGTGCAGAGAGGACGGAAAAACTTTATGACTTGTTAGGTTAGCAAATCATGAAAGTTGTAGATCTAATGGAACTAAAATATTAGCTAAGAGATCCCCTCTAAGAGCGCCAAACCGTTTGACCAAAATTTAGATCTAGGTTTAAACAATTAGATTTTTTAACAAGATGTGGTTAATCTTAGCCAATAACAATATCTACTAGATTATTTAGCTAGTGTCGTGAGAACATATTACAAGATCTATGGTAACAGTGGTCAATATATGACAATGAACAACACTATAAATACAAAGTAGAAAGCATTATCTAGCAATAAATGGCGGTTAATGGTATTTATGTAAATACTTGTAACAAATATGATCGAAAAAGGTGATGGAATCATGTAATGTTCCTCATGACAATGATAAATGGTTGATGAACCTTTGAATATTCAAATTCTTCTTGGATTATGGGAGAAAGAGTAGACAAGGATCTCAAGAAAAAGGTGTCTTTTGTATGTATGTAATAAAACAAGAATCCCTAGAGACTGTCAAAGTGTTCGTTTATAAATGAGTGTTCAATGCCCCCTTTGACTATGTCACTTTCTATGTATAAGAGGACCCGTGCCAGAAAACCTTAATAGTATAGATCCTAGGAATATTCTATGAAATTCTTTTTAAAGTCAGATCAACAAAACTAGCCGGTGGTCGTCCTTGACCTTGATTTCCGTTGACTCCTCAACCTAGGCCCTATCTTTTATCAGATCACTTCGGCCTTGAATCGATCTCTTGTTGAAATCATACAAATGACACGTGGCAGACTTCGAAGACTCTCCTAGTACTAACGTGGTCGAAATACAGTCAAACCTCTCTATAACAGTATCGTTTGTTCCCAATATTGTTGGATGATATAGCGAAGTGTTGTTAAGGAGAGCATATATTACAACATAACATGAGAATTGGTTCGAGAAAGCTTGTCTTTTATAGTGAAGTGTTGTTATATAAAGATATTGTTATAGAGGTATGACTGTATAACTAGGATAATTTTGGCCCATACACCATCCGTTTCAAAAAGAATGAACTTATTTTCTTTTCAGTCAGTTCAAAAAGAATAAACCCTTTTTAAGCAATTTAACTTCAAAATTTCCCTTTACTCTTAATAAGATGAACTATAGTCACATAAGTATTTATAGATTATTTTAGACCATAAATTTTAAGAGTCTTTTATTTTTCACAAACTTCGTGCACATTCAAATAGCTTTAAAAAATTTGAAATGGAAGAAGTAATTAACTTTGTAAGAATTTCAAGGTACTACGACATTGGAATGAGGCATTCTTTAGGAAATTGAGAGCAAATGCAACACTTAAATGAAAACGATAATTAAATATAGTGTTCATGATTACGAAAGGCATAATGCATAAACAAGCCCTCAAACTTGGTTTCAGGCGGTAAAATGTTCTCCAACTTTAGATGTGTACAAATAGGCACCTCAACTTATATAAAATTGGACACGTAAACAAAAATGCTGACGTGACACCTAATTTTTAAAGATGTCTAGATGATTATATTGTAATTTGAAGTGTTCAACAACTGACAAAGTGAAACTAAGTTGAGATGCCTACTTGTGCACAATTAAAATTGAAGAATATACTTGCCAGCTGAGAGTAAGTTTAAAGGCTTATTTATGTATTGTGCCATTATGAAGACATTGTCAATAGACAATGTTTCTGATTGAATTAGAGAGAGAATGGAAAATATATAGAGAGGAGAGGAATACGAGAGTAGAAGAGGAGTTTTGGCAAGGATTGAGGTGGTAATTTGGTTTTATGGTTCATATGTGGGTGAATTACACAAATAAGATTTTTTAGTGCCACCATCAAAATTTTAACCTCGTTAAAATAACTGCGTAAAAATAACATTTTCGACAGAATCTAAAGCAAAATCCTGATGAATCACCAGTTCTTTATTTCATATTGGGCAAAATTTGCAACAACAACAACAATCTAGTATAATCTCACTTAGTGAGGTCTGGGGAGGATAGTATGTACACAGACTTTACCCCTACCTTGGGGTAGAGAAGCTGTTTCCAAATAGACCCCCCACATCCTTCCCTCCAAAAACTTCCCACTTTGCTCTTGGGGATTCTCGAACTCACAACCTCTCGGTTGGAAGTGGGAGTTGCTTACCATCAGAGCAACTCCTCTTGTCTTAATTGGGCAAGATTTGCCTTAACAGTAAATTATGGTGATCAACAAAATTTTTGGCCAGTTCCTGATGTATTATGGTGATCACGAGGGTTTGGCAATCGGCCATAAATTCTGATGGATCGTTGGATGTTTTAGCATTAGTGGCTAAATTTTGATGATCGCCATAACCTGATGGATAAAAGTTCACCAAACGTTTTGGCTCCAAATTTATATAAACTTTCTAATACCAATCCCAATAATTTTAAATAGTTAGATTCAACATAATAGCTAAAAATATGTATATTTTTTTGTATATATTCTTTTTATATATACATTTTATATATTATATACAAAAGATATACAAATTTTATATATTTTTTAATTACAGAATGTAAATAATTTCTGGCATAGACTAAAGTGATAATACCTCATCATTATGTAGTGGCTGGATTTAATGTTTACTTTTTTTAAACTGTATACATAGAGATTATACTGATTATATATAGTGTACATGAATTATATAATAATACATATTTGTAGGTTGATTTTTGTTTAAGTGATTATGTGTACAGTTATTCGGGTTAATTCTTTCTTTTTACAATTCGTGAAAAGTAGCAAAACTGTATCTTATTTTATAACGACGAATGTGTCGTTATAAATTGGATGTAAATGCCAAACATAATGCAACTACCTAACAATATCGTATTTTTTTTTTTTATAATTTTATTTCAATTTTATAACAAAGAATATTTACATCAGAGATCATGATAGTAGTTTTGGACTAACTACTATACTAATACCAATCCCACTTCTCTATTCTAACTATGTATATACAATCTATAGAATAGTATGTAATTCAAAGGCTAAGAAAAATAATTGAGCTTGCTAAGTCCTAACTGCCATTTCTTGCGTTTACTGCCTCGCAAATGAATCAACAGAACAATCTCACGACATAGCAATTCCTCCACATATGTGACACCATCAAATCTCATTTGGTTCCTCATTCTCCAGATTAATGCAGTAGTAGTAATGAATGCAGCAGCTGTAATCCCTTTATGCCATTGCCTGCTATTGGCTAAGCTACAAATCCAGTGTAATTCAGTCTCCCAGCAGCATACATTCCGAGTATATCCTAACCATTTACAGACTCTTTGCCATAGTCTATTTGTGCAAGCACATTCAAAGAAGAGATGATTGAACTCTTCCACTTGAGACTTGCAGAATACACAGTCCATTGGAATATGAATGCCCATTACCATTAACCTGTCCACAGTAGGAAGGCTGTGGTGAGCTGCAAGCCAGGCTGTAAACTTGTGTCTAGGCTATACATTATCAATCAGCAACAAGTTTTTCCATGTGACTTTTGTAAAACTGGGCAGCAGTGAAGTATAAAGTTAATGCTAAACTTATTCAGTTTGCATACACTTTGCAATCGAGCAGTGATATCACCTTGCAGCTGAGGACACTCCAAAATGAAGTTTCTGCAATCCATTATTTTCCTGATAACCCAAGCTGCTGTACCTGGAATATTGACAGAAGATATGTTGCCTTTCTTGATGTAATAAGCATGAACCCATCGCACCCATAGACAGTCTTTTTTGTTTGCCAAATCCCATAATAATTTTGATATAGCAGCCTTGTTCCACATAGATAAGTCCAGTATATTAAGGCCACCAGCAGAAACTGGCCTGCGAACTTTATCCCAAGCCACCAATGCTCTTCTTGAAATATTTGCCTTACCAGTCCAAAGAAATGTTCTACACATAGCATCAATAATTTTGAGTACCTTCTTAGGCAGAATGAAGATTTGTGCCCAATATGATTGAATGCCAAACACCACTGCCTTTATCAATTGGCTTCTACCAGCATAAGAAAGGATTTTGGCTGACCAACAAGTGATTCTTTCTATGATTCTTTCAATGAGAGGCAAGTAATGTCGAATGGCCAGCTTCTTGGAATCCAGAGGGATTCCTAAGTATCTAAATGGCAATTGTCCTTCAGTGAATCCCAAGATACTAATTAACTGCTCTTTAGTATGCTGTTGGATCCCAGCCAAGTAAATAGCACTTTTGCCAATATTAGCATGAAGACCAGAGGCTGCTGAGAACATAAGGAAAGTGTTATGCAAGATCTGGATAGACATTTCATCAGCACGACAGAACATGAGCAAATCATCTGCAAAACATACATGAGAAATGTTAAGCTTCCTATATCTTGGATGGAAATTAAAGTTTCCATTCTTATGCAGCTGATGCAGTAGTCTGTTTAGATATTTCATGGCCAATACAAAGAGATAAGGTGACATAGGATCCCCTTGTCGAATACCCCTCTTAGCTTTGAATGGCTTGGTGAAGCCACCATTCATTACCAAGGAATAAGAAACAGTAGAGACACAGGTCATAATCCAGTGAGTGAACTTGGCAGGGAAGCCCAGATCAATGAGAATCTGTTGCAAGAAGGACCATTCTAAGGTATCATAAGCTTTCCGAAGATCAACTTTGAGGACACATCTAGGTGAAATACCTTTTCTAGAATACCCCTTGAATACTTCATGACTTAACAGAATGTTATCAATAATACACCTCCCCTCAATAAAAGCTGACTGTGATGGTCCAACTAAATCACCAATGACCTCTTTCATTCTTCTAGTAAGTACCTTGGATATAATCTTGTATAGTGTAGTGCAACATGCAATTGGCCTGTAATCTTTGACAGTAGAAGGTGATCTGATCTTTGGGACAAGTGTTATAGCTGTTGTATTGATCATATAAGGCAGTTCACTTGAAGAGAAGAATCCTTTAAGTGCAGAAAAGATATCATCCTTAACCAATTCCCAGTTTTTTGTAAAAAATTCTACTGGAAAGCCATCAACCCCTGGTGCCTTATCTGATGGCATATCCTTAACTGCTGCAGTAACCTCCTCCGTTGTTACCTCTCTAATGAGAAATCTTTGTTGATCAAGGTTCAGACAATACCCTTCCTTCATGATTTGAGAATTCACACAAGGAAGCTCAACCGCACATTCTCCCATTAAAGAGTGAAAAACCTTCAAGAATTCCTGCTCAACAAATAACGGCTCAGTCAATTTTATTCCATCCTCAGTATAAATGGATGTAATATTGTTCTGTCCAGTTCTAATCTTCCATTGAGCATGAAAGTATTTTGTATTTGAATCTCCACATTCAATCCATGTTGCTTTTGACTTCTGTCTCAATACTTTTTCTTCAATATTACTCCATTTCACAAGTTCCTCAAGTGCCTTCTTCTCCTTATAAATGAGCTCCTGTGTGTAAGGGTTATTTTGCATCTGAGTTTGGATGATGTCTAGTTGTTCCCTGGCCTGAATAATGTTTTGTTGGTAAGCTGCCATATTTGAGTTGATCTCCTTCAGCTGCTGTTTTATACTCTTCAGCTTCTGCCAAATCTGCTGGATGGAGCTGCCTACCTGTTCTTGATTCCATGCCTGCTTAACAATGTGAGAAAATTGAGGGTGCTCCATGACAACATTGTACAATCGAAAAGGTTTGGGATGCAAAGGTTTCTGCATTCCAAACTTGATAAGAATAGGGGAATGATCAGATATATAAGGGTTCAAGTAATCTGCTTCCAAATGTCCAAACTGCTGCAACCACTGATAGTTACCTAATGCCCAATCAATCTTACTGTAGACTTGCTTATTAGACCAAGTGAAATGCCATCTTTTGATCTAATAGCAGTCAACTGGAGGTCAGAGATGACCTCTTTGAAATCCTTTACTTCAGCATCAGTCACAATAGATCCAATCCTGTCATCAGAATTGAGTATATTATTAAAGTCTCCACTAATCAGCCAAGCATTCTGATTAGGGATCTGAAATGATCTTAGATCACTCCAAAGATGTTTCCTAAGTGAAGCAGTATTATGACCATATACCACACTTAAGTGAATATTGATCTGATTCCTTATATCTTCCACTTGACAATGAATAACCTGATCAGTTGTAGCTAATATATGCATTTGAATATTATACTTCCAAATCAACCAGATTCTCCCATTAGCTGCATTTGAATAATTGCACTGCACCATCCAGTTCCTTGCAATCTTCCCTAATATCTTCTTTGATTTAGGCTCCTTTACCCTGGTTTCAAGGATTCCCATGACATCTACTTTATTCTTAGCTAAGAAGTTTTTCAACTCCTTTTGCTTATGAGGCTGATTAAGCCCCCTTATGTTCCAAGTTACAACAATCATTGAGAATAAGGCTCTACCCTGTAAGATGGACCAGGGTCTACATTATAGTTACTGCTTCCATTCTCATTCATGACAGCCTTACCATTATTAGCATGATCTGTCTGATGTTCTCCATTCTTAGTTTCAGCAATAGTATGCAATTTCTGAACTGACTAAATGATCAGTTTCAGAATGCATGGTGTACTGTGTTCTATCAGTCTCCCCATGAGATTGCTTCATTAATTGACTCTCTACTACAGGTACCATAGTACTAGTCTGCTCAATAACAGCCTCTACTGCAGGAATCACAGTATTAGGCTGCTCAACAACAGTCTGCTTAGCAATCCATTCAGTTCTGATATGTTTCCCCTTCTGATTCCGCTGCTGATTCACTCTACCTTTTTGCTTTATAGGTTTGATCTGAGCCTCCATGCCCTGCACAGGTTTATCATCCTTATAATACCAACATTCAAATGCATCATGACCAAATTTGAGACAATGATTACAAAAGGAAGGCTTCCAATCATATTCAATTGTCTGTATCTTAGAGCCATATGGGGTGTCAATCTCCAATTCATCGGGAAGTGGATAGGCAGCATCCACTTCAACAAGGACCCTAGCAAATGAAATCTTCTCAAAGCATGCAGTGAATTTGTCTGTATATAATGGTCGACCAATAGCACTAGCCAATTTACTTAGCACTTCAGCAGACCAATAACCAACAGGAAGACCAGGAAATCGAATCCAAATAGGCACAACACTAAGCACATCACTCTGAAAATTGAAATCAATTTCCCATGGTCGAAGAACCAGTGGCCTATTTCTAAATGAATAGGGGCCAGATTGCATAATCAATTCCTTATCTTCAGAGCTACTAAATCTAAAAATACAGTAGCCATCTGCATGTATAAGCACCTGAGGTTTAGCGACAAAGTTCCATACATGAATTACAAAATTTTCCATAGATTGCTCATTAGGTCTATCTCCAATTACAAACCCAATCAGTGAATTTTGCCAATAATCCACTTGTGGTTGCAGATCTTCAACACTAATCTGAACTACTTTTTTTCCTTCTCGCTCAATAGGAGGAACAAATGAGAGTTGTTTGCCCATTTGTGTGTCACGATTACCTCGCACCACATCTGCAACTGTTGGCTTCTCCACATGCATCTCCTTTGGAACCTCCTCAGCAACAAGCTTAGTTTTCTCCGCATGCAACTCCTTCGATTCCTCCTCAGCAACGAGATTTGTGAACTGTAATCTCTTCACAGCAACAGGTGAGACTGCTTCACTCTCCATCACAGAAATCTCGCATGAATTTGTCTCTGCATGTGTCTTCGATTGAAGCTTTTGAGGTAGAAAACTGCCAAAAGTCAGTGGTTTCAGCTCCTTAGTTATTCCATTCTCCGGTGTTACTAGCTTCGTATCAGTAGGGGGTGGGTTATTTCGCCGGCGATGAGCCATTTCGTCGTTAAAACTGTCGTGCTAACGTGCGCACTTCACTGTTTTATTGCCCAGCTATCATGCGCCGAAAGCATTTTGCTCCGCCCCTTCTCCCACTAATAATTTTCAAAGCTTAAATAAAAAGAAGGGAAAAGTAACAATATCGTATTTATCTTGCGTTGCTCTTCAGTTATTGATGTTTGGCTAAAACTGTGTGCAATTTGATATTAATGGTCCCTCATTGAAATATTTTATTAGTGCTTGTAGTGTGAATTGTAATGCTTTGAGCTTAATTTTTGTAATGAATAGGAGGCATTGGGAATGAAGTGAAGCAAAAAATAAACGACTTTTAGACAAGTACATAAACGAATTGATTTTGTTTTTTTTTTTCTTTTTTTCCGAAAGGTGGGATTCTGATGAAATCTGCAGTGCTCTACCTCATAAGTGTTGGGAAAAAAGAAATGATCCTTTTCCGTAAATCTCGAGATCTCCGTCTCTTTAGTAAAGAGAAAAAATTAGAAATAAAACAACACAAGAATTTAACGTGAAAACCCAAAACCGGGAAAAAACCACAACCGTTGTCAAAAGACAACAACCGACCACTATGTAAAAAATTCTTACAATCACATAAACCTTAGTACTTTCTCCGAATAAAAAGTGTTCAAAATACATTTGGTTTAAAACATTTGAAAAACATAACTTAAGCCCCCTTATATAGGCAAGCTCCAAGCTACTCTTCAACATTTTTTCAATGTGGGACAATGACCATTCTCATTTTTAAGCAAAATCCCAACAAACTCCACCTTGATTAAAAATGATCATAGCATCCGTCATACTCCACATTGCTGAACACCTGTCATACTCCACCATAAAGAGTATCGCCACTTAGAATAAACCATTCTAAGAATTTCCACATCGGCTCATGTCGAAAAACACCTTGCTGATTATTATGGTGCAACCTCCACTATTGGCTCTCCTTGGAAGTCCATCAGCTATCGACATAACTGTTTCATCACACACCTTGCATTCCTGCCAAACCAATGCCTGTGTGTAATTCCGCTATTAATCTCACATCCTTCACCATGGCAAATAGCGGCATGCCATAAGGATGTACAAGTCTTTGGGTCATATAAGGTCATATGGGTCCCTATCAAAGACCATATTAACAGCATCACTTGACTTGGAGCCTGTAGCCGAACCTACTCCACCTGCTGGACAATTCTTCTTCATGTGTCCACGCTCTCCACACTTCCAGCAAACAACACTCCGCTTCATGAGGTTCCTCTTTTTCTTTTCTTTCCCGTAGCACATATACACACCTACAGAAGAAGTATCCCTCTCTTCTCCTTTTAGTCTTCTTTCTTCAGAGATGAGCGTGCTAATATCTTCTGAAAGATCCACCTGCTCCTTCCCATGGAGCAATATTGGCTTCATGTGCGCAAAAGACGAAGGAAGAGACCAGACGAGCCTTAAGGCTTGATCCTCCTCATCTATCTTCACCCCAATAGCTTCAAGCTCAGAGACATTCCCATTGAGAACACTCAAATTATCCGAGATTTTAGTACCATCACCCATACGCAATGTATGAAATTGTTCCTTCAGGTACACCCGATTTGAGACTCCCTTTGTTTGATACAGCTTTTCCAACTTTTCCCATAGCTCCTTGGCCGTCGCAATTCCATGCACATTTGCAAGGACATTCTTTGCCAATGATAACCGTATTGCACTTGCAGCTCTCAAATCCAAATCATCCTATTCTTCATCTCTCTTGCTTGATGAATCATCGCTAGAACCTGCTTCTGGTTTTCCCTTCAGGGCCTTGTGTAGACCTGATTGAATCAATATATCCCTGACTTGAACTTGCCACAAGCCAAAATTGATTCTTCCATCAAATTTCTCAATATCAAACTTGATGCTTCCCATTATAACCGTATCGCTGACCAATATATGTGGATGAAAAACACTTGCTTAGAACCTCGTCTGTAGCTAGTGAACAGCACACCAGGTAAGTTCCCAGGAAAGAGAGGTGGGTCCGGCGTGACCACTCAATTACCAAGTCTTTCCTAGCCACAGCTTACCTAGACATGTACCTCCACAAATTCACCACAAGCCTCGATACTCCAATTGCACCAACTTCTCCTCCTACAAGCTTCTTGAACCAGAAAATCTTTTCTGATGTGGAAGATCATGTTGGAAATAACGCTTTACGCTAGAGGGGGGGGGGTGAATAGCGTTTTAAAATTATTAAGCGTTTTAGTGCGGAATTTAAAAACTTTGCAGAAATTAAGACAAGTGCAGTAAAATAAACTTACACAAAGATGTATCCTGGTTGGCCACAAACGTGGTTAGTCCAGTCCCCGAGAGACTCTCTCGAGATTTCCACTAAACTTGTCAAGCTTACGGGTGCTTAACAAACCGTTACAGCTGAGGACACAAGCCTCACCTAGGTGCTCGGGGATCACAATCCCAAAGACTTCAATTGCTCGGGGATACCAATCCCAAAGACTTCAATTGCTCGGGGATAACAATCCCAAAGACTTCAATTGCTCGGGGATAACAATCCCAAAGACTTCAATTGCTCGGGGATAACAATCCCAAAGACTTCAATTGCTCGGGGATAACAATCCCAAAGACTTCAATTGCTCGGGGATAACAATCCCAAAGACTTCAATTGCTCGGGGATAACAATCCCAAAGACTTCAACCGAGGAAACACAAGTTCCTCAACAAACGAGAATCGCAATTCTCTTACAAACACAAAGACACACTCACTTTACAAAGTACTCCTCAATGAGTAGATATGAGTAGAAATAGTACGCTCAAGATCACAACAACTTAGCTCAATAGAATGGCTCTTCAAAAAGCTTTATAGATGAATGAAAATGATGATCAATGTAAGAAAGCTTTTAGCAATGAAAATACTTAAATTGTATGTGTTGTTGTTGTGAAAACACTGAGTTAAACCTGTATTTATAGGTGAAAAACTCAGTCTTACCGTTGTCTAATTGCCAATTAAGGATTGCTGAAATTACTCAGTGACAATCGATTGTCAGGACTAAACAATCGATTGTTTGCCTATCAGATCAAAAAATCAATCCCAGATTTTACGTTAACAATCGATTACTTCAAATCAATAATCGATTAATTATAACGTTAAAAAATCCTTTCCAATTTTTGGCATAAAACATCGATTATCAGGAAATCAATAATCGATTATTTTAACAACGTTCAGAAAATCTTTTCCAGATTTTACGCTAAAACATCGATTGTTAAATATGAACAATCGATTACCTGAAGGTAATTTGAAAATGTATGACAACGGTTAGTTCCAACAATCGATTATCAAATAGAACAATCGATTATAAATTAATTTCAAAACTTACTGTCTCATATATAATCGATTATCAAAAGCCACAATCGATTATTAATTAATTTCAAAACTTACTGTCTCATATATAATCGATTATCAAAAGCCACAATCGATTATTAATTAATTTCAAAACTTTCTGTCTCATATATAATCGATTATCAAAAGCCACAATCGATTATTAATTTATTTAAAACCACTGGGAGACATTTTTCTCATTCTAATCGATTACCATTAGTTCATAATCGACTTTTCTGAGTTTTGAAAACTTTGCCTCAGTTAACAATCGATTATCAAAAGTACACAATCGATTGTTATGCAGTTTGCAAAAACCTGATGTTAACTGACTTACTCACAATCGATTATCATTAATTCACAATCGATTGTCATGCAGTCTTGGCTTAGAGATACTCGATTATCATAAGTACATAATCGATTATCTTAGCCCAGATTTTTGAGGCATGTTTGAAAAACATTTTAACAAATATAAATATGCATAGTTTAAAATCATTTGACACTTAAGTTAGATATGCATGATTTTGGAAAACTAATTTTAGTAGAGAAGCCATGTTATGAGCCAAGATTGAGGAATCAAGATCACAATTAATATTGACTCAATTATAACATTTCTAAACTTTGTCTTGAGCTTCTTGTAATGCATCCATTTTGTGCTTGTCCTTGAGCACTGCTATATATCGCTTATTGCTTTGTTTGACATTCATCAAAACCTACAAAAGAACACACGTTTAGTATATTGCATTTGAAACGTGTTTCCAACAGATCAGCCAAAGCTGCGACCACAGAGCATAATAAGATTCCCTCCTCAAGCTAGGAGACCTCGCTTTGATACCACTTGTTGGGAAAAAAGAAATGGCCCTTTCCCGTAAACCCCGAGATCTCCGCCCCTTTAGTAAAGAGAAAAAATTAGAAATAAAACAACACAAGAATTTAATGTGGAAATCCAAAACCGGGAAAAAACCACAACCGTTGTCAAAAGACAACAACCGACCACTATGTGAAATATTCTTACAATCACATAAACCTTAGTACTTTCTCCTAACAAAAAATGTTAGAAATATATTTGGTTTGGTACATTTGAAAAACATATCTTAAGCCCCCTTATATAGGCAAGTCTGCAAGCTACTCTTCAACATTTTTCTAATATGGGACAATGACCATTTTTATTTTTAAGCAAAATTCCAACAATAAGCACATTCTTATTTTCTATTCATTTAAAATAAAACATCTCAATCGGACTTATTTTGACTTGGCTGAAAGTTATTATTTTATATGTTATCCATGTATGCTGATTTACAGTAAGCTTATGTTTTGTCATTTATAGTGAATTTATGTACATAATCTTTCAACCTGACTTCATTGCTAAGAAATTATCGACATTGATGTTATGCTAACACAATTAGTACCACAATGGCAACAATAATTACGCTTCAATCTTAAATAAAATTGGAATCAACCATATGAATTCTCACTTTATTTTTTAAACTAAACTATTATTACAACAACAACAACAACAATAACTACCCAGTATATTCTCACCAGGTGGGAGTCTGGGGAGGGTAATATGTAGACAAGCCTTACCCCTACCCGAAAGGGCAGGGAGGCTGCTTCCAATCGACCCTCGGCGCATAGGACAAAAGGAAAAACAGCTGTAAAACAAAACAAAAACAAAAACAAAAAGCATTAGTGACTCCCGCAGAAAATAGTGAAAATCATTAACTAAAAATAAGAAACATAAATACAATCGCAAGCAATAAAATCGTACAGTAACTACCATAACTAACAGCCACAGGAGGGCACACGCCAACACACAAATCATCTATGAGAAAACCTACTGACGTGCGAAGGACTCTAGGAGCCCCTAACCTACAACCCTGATTCTAGACCTCCAGACTCCCCTATCATGGGTCATGTCCTCAGTAACCTGCATTCTGGTCATGTCCTGCCTAATCACCTCTCCCCAATGCTTCTTAGGCCTCCCTCTCCCTCGCCGACCACCAACTATCTCCAGCCGCTCGCAGCTCCTCACCGGGGCATCGGGGGCCCTCCTCCGAACATGCCCGAACCACCTCAGCCTCGCTTCCCGCATCTTCTCGTCCACCGGGGCCGCCCCTACCTTCTGTCGAATAACTTCATTCTTGATCTTATCCAGCCTGGTGTGCCCACACATCCACCTAAGCATCCTCATCTCCGCAACCTTCATTCTCTGAACATGCGAGTTCTTCACGGGCCAGCACTCCGCCCCATACAGCATCGCAGGTCTAACCACGGCTCTGTAGAATTTCCCCTTGAGTTTGTGTGGAATTTTCTTGTCACACAGGACCCCTGAAGCGAGCCTCCACTTTGACCACCCTGCTCCTATCCGATGGGTGACGTCCCCATCAATCTCTCCGTCTCCCTGAATCGCAGACCCAAAATATCTTACACTGTCCCTCTTGGCGATGGCCTGAGAACCAAGCATCACTTCCCTGCCTACCCCACTCGGCTCGTCACCAAACTTGCACTCCAGATATTCTGTCTTAGATCTACTTATTTTGAAACCCTTAGACTCGAGGGTCTGTCTCCATATCTCTAACCTTTCACTAACACCGGCCCTCGTCTCGTCTATCAATATTATATCATCAGCAAAGAGCATACACCAAGGCACATCCCCTTGGATATGTCGGGTTAGAGCATCCATCACTAAGGCGAACAACAGGGGGCTCAGCGCCGATCCTTGATGGAGCCCCATTACCACAGGAAAATGGTCTGATACGCCCCCCACCGTCCTAACCCTAGTCTTAGCTCCATTGTACATGTCCTTGATTACTCTGATATAGGCTTCTGGTACACTCTTCGCCTCCAAGCACCTCCATAGCACCTCCCTCGGGACCTTGTCATACGCCTTCTCCAAATCGATAAGCACCATATGAAGGTCCTTCTTCTTATCCCTGAATTGTTCCGCCATCCGCCTGACTAGGTGAATCGCCTCTGTGGTGGAGCGTCCCGGCATGAAACCGAACTGGTTCCCAGATATAGTTGTCGCCTCCCTCACCCGCGCCTCAATCACCCTCTCCCAAACCTTCATCGAGTGGCTTATTAATTTGATGCCCCTATAGTTGTTGCAGCACTGGATGTCCCCTTTGTTCTTGTACAAGGGCACCACTGTACTCCACCCCCACTCATCCGGCATCCTTTTAGTCCTGAAGATCACATTGAACAACCTAGTGAGCCACTCCCCTCCAGCTTTACCCATGCACTTCCAGAACTCCACCGGATCTCGTCAGGCCCGGTCGCTCGACCCCTACTCATCCTACGCAACGCCCCTAAGACCTCCTCCACCCTAATGCGCCTGCAGTACCCAACGTCTCTATGTCGCTCTGAATGCCCCAACTCCCCCAGCTCTATGCTCCGATCCCCCTCCTCGTTAAGAAGGTCCCGAAAGTACGCCTGCCACCTTATTATCATGCCAAAATAAAATAAAAGTAATAGTAGTAGTGGTGTAGAGAGAGAGAGTGAGTGTGCCTGTGTGCATATATATATATATATATATATATATATATATATATATATATATATATATATATATATATATATATATTGAAAATTATGTAACAAATTTAAATCCTATTCCAAATGACTAAGTAGATCACCTACATGGATCCTTTTTTCTATTGTTACCTATTTTTAGCTAAATTTGGATTGATTTCAAGAATTTGTAGGTCTTTCGAGACAACTTCGTTTCATATAATTTTAGGTCTACCTCGTCCCTTTTTAACACATTCATTTACGGTAGTTTTACACCAACAGATTGGTGCATCTGCAGGACAATGTAAGATATGATCAAACCATATCCAGTGACACTTCTCTCATTTTATCCTCAATGCATGCTACATCCACCTTTTGGCTAATGTGGTCATTACTAATCTTATCTAATCTTTATATAACCGCACACCATCTTAGTCACACATCCATCTTAGCATCCGTAACTTTCCAATGCTTATCTTGTAGATATGTTGAAATTTAGTATCCCAACATTTACTACCATATGATGTTGCCGATTTTATAGCTGTTGTATACAACTTATATTTCGCCCTGATATCTATGTTTCATTCTCTTGAAACAACAAACCTAAATATCTATATTGTTTACATATTGTCACCGCAATCTCATCTAGTCTTACTTCAACTTTATTTTTCTTACGTTGACAAAAGTTGCAGTGTGTGTATTTAATGTTACTTTACTTATCCTAAATCCCTTACTCTCCAAGGTGCTTCTCTATAGCTCATGATTTTGGGTGACACACTTGCTAGTTTCATCAATTAATACAATATTATCAGCAAATAATATATACCATGTGTTTTTATCTTGTATTGTATTGGTTCACTCATTTATAACTAAGGTAAAAAAGTAGGGTGTCAATACCAAACCCTGGTATAACCACAACGTTACAGGAAACTCCTAAAGGAGGCTCCTACTATTATTTTTACACTAATACTGACTCTTTTATACATGTCCTTATTTACATATTTAATATGAATTTATTTATTCTCTATCACCCACCAAAGTATCTTTCGTGATACTCTATCATATGTTTTTTCTAAGTCAATGAATATCATATACAAATTTTTCTTCCTTTTGCGATAAATTTCCATCATTCGTCTTAGCAAGAATAGGACTTCCGTTATAGATTTATCGGGCATAAATACAAACCGGTTCATTGTTACTTTTATTGTGTTCCTAAGTCTACGCTCTTCGTATGACACATGAGTTTAGTATGACAACAGTTCACACAACTTTGAATATCTTATTTTTTCTTAAAAATTGGAATCACAGTAGTATTCCTCTTCCTCTACTCTTAGGTAATTCTACCACATTTTAGTATTATTAAATAGCTTAGTGAATCATTCTACTTCAAGCTCTCTGTGTTTCCCATGATAGAGGGAGGGCCGATGAGGGCGGATCAAACAGGACTGACAGGCTTTTACGTTGGCAAGCTTTTGAATAAGGGTTGCACATGTCACTTAGGCAAATCCCATACTTAAATGGGAGAGGAAAGCAAGGAGCTATGTAAAGCACGCCACAAGTTTATATGGTACGCGTGCTTTTGCAGCTCGAGGTGGCGAAGCCCAAAAAAAAGATAAATTCGTGTGGACTTAGGCTCAAAGTGGACAATACATGCTATGAGCTTGGATTGTGATAAATATAGTATCAAAGTCGAATCTCCCTCAGTATAAAGTGGGGAAAACCTCAGCAGCCAACTGAGTGTATGGGATCCCTGTGGTTAGACTAACTGGCCGAGAAGGTTAACGAGGTTCCTGTTATGGTAAAGTGAAAGATCTTTCACTATAGTGGAAAGAAGACAGGTGGGAGCGAACGAATCTCATATCTATGAGAAGGTGGTGGGGCAAACCTCAATGAGAATACTGAGTCTTAGGGGAGGAGTGCATGTGATGCTCATGATGGAGGGGGGCGGATCAAGCAGGACTGACAGACTTCTTGGAAAGATTCTGAAGAAAGGATCACTTTAGGCGAATCTCACGAAAAAGGAAGAGCTTTATAAGGCATGGAGCAAGTTTACATAATGTGCGCGCTTTTAGGGCTTGAGATGGTGTAGAAAAGAAAAAAAGAGATAAATTCGTACGGGCCTAGGCCAAAGCAAACAATACGTCTCATGGGCTTGACAGTCTCCAAGTCACTTCTAAAGCTCTATCGAGATAACAAATGGATCACAAGCTTTTTTTTATTTACTAATTTTTATGACATCATTTACCTCTATCAGCCTAATTTTATGAGCGTAGCTAAAGTTTTTGTTGTACGTAGCGGTTTGGAGGCGTAGAATATAATTTTCTTGGTTTGATTTTAATAATTGATCAAAATATCCATTTCACCTCTTTTGATCTTATTATCTCATGTCAACACTGGTAGAAAATCGTCTTTAATACACTTCACATGATTTAAATCCTTACCCCTCATCTATATCAATCTTGATAGTTTAAACATTCTTTCTCCCGTCTCTTATCTCTAGCTTTTGGTAAAAGTTGTTTAGAGATCTTTCTAGACCTATACTAATAGCCTTTTAAGTTTCCTTCTTAGTTCTTTTGTATTCTTCAAAAGTTGTGTCTTTTGCTTTTGGAAAATTTCTATAGCGCCATCTTTTAACTTTAGTAACTCTTTTACCTCCTCATTCCACTATAAGGATTCATGTGGTCAAGGTTCTTCACCTAAGCATTAATGTTGCTACTTTATATATCCTTTATGTATCTTAGAGGTTCCAGTTTTATGTCCCCCTCTAATGTACACTTATGTTAATAATAATAATACACAAGGTAGGGGTCCAGGTCAAACCCCCCACTATCACAATCTGGGTGGATGGACTAATTAAAAACAAGTCTAAGATTATTAACCTATATTGGGTGATTATCGCTTCTTCTAGGATAACCTGATGTATACTTCTGTCTCGTCTTCTTGTACGGATAAAGTCTATTTAACTATAGTTACCCCAAGTGTTATAAGTTATTACGTGAAAATTTCTCTTTTAAAAAAATATGTAAGCTAAAGTGAATAGCCTTCATTCCTTATTCCTATTACCATAACTATATCCTCCATGTAAATCGTCACTATCTTTACCAACATAGACATTCAGATCTCTCCCTACAAACATATTTGTCTCCCGTAATAATTCATATTCTCTCAAAACACAGCTTTAGTTTCTATATTTAATCCTATTTATGGAGCATAAGCACTGATAACATTAATTTTCTTCTTCCCCCATACAAGTCTCACTTCAGTAATCCTATTCCCATTTTTTTGTACCTCTGCATTCTTATCTTTAAATCCCGCTTCTATAATAATTCTCACTTCCTTCCTATTTTTATCTATCTCATAATTTTATAACCCGTCTAATTAGGGTTACACTAATTGCTTTCTTTGTTTCCTTCTTAATGCATGTTTTATTATTTCCTAGTTAAATTTTATGTTATAGCATATTACACTAGGACAATTTGCCAAGCACATGCATTGAGCCTCAGAAACTTTCTAAGAATTTAATTATGAGGCTCATTTGTTGCTTACGAAAGAAGTCAAATTTTACAAGCCTAAAACCAAAAAACCAAACCAAAAATAACCACAGCAAACCGTAAGAAAATCGAACAAACACCAAAAATAATTTGGTTCAGTTTTGGTTATTAAAATTACAAACTGAAAATCGAAAAAGCCGAATCAAACTTTTACAAACCGAAAAGAACTGACCGAAGTTCACTCCTACTAATCCTTTTGTCGTGTCCCCTTAGAAGGCATATAATTTCACTCTCCTCCTTTTTAAAGTACCCACGAATTCCATCGGCTTTTCTATCAAAGTGCCTATATTCCAGCTACCTATTCGAATTTGCCTCTCTCAGACTAGCTTTTCAATTATCATATGTCCATGATGCGAGAATCCTTTGTTATTTTGCAGCACACCAGGGCACTAATGTGCCGAAACCAGCTTTTTTTCCCACATCTGTTTATTATATGGGAAATCCTTTCATATTTTTTTATCACCTTCGGGGCGCTGACATGGAAGAACTAAGTTCTTTACACACACTCATCATTATATGGGAACTGTTGCTCATACTCTCTCAGACCAAGACGGCAATATGATGGAATCCCTTGATCATATTAAGTGTCTTTACCCTAAAATATGAGGAACAATTTAAACTTGTATTGTAGTTTCAACGATATGTGATTTAATCCAATACTAACTGATAAACAAGAAATCAAGTGTATAAATTAAAGAGTAAAGTAAATCAAACCAGTGTGCAAGCAAATCTCGATCTCAAGCTTTGACAGCCTCGAGGTAGGTTAGTCAGAATAAAATAATAAGGCAATTCAGATGAAAGAAAGAAAGTGATGTACGTATATTGTCTTATCAATGATTAATGCGTTACAAATGATTGGGATCCCCTTTATATAGTAGGGGAATCCTAATAAGGTACACTTCTAATTATAGTAGGGAATCTTATTATACAGCTGTCTAACCGTCTTGTACAAATTCGTTCCAAAATTTATGCCATGATCCTAGGTCCACTGCAGGAATATCGCTCTTTCTATTATGAAATCATAACGGTATTATCTCAAGGTTGTTCATACTTGGCATAGGTGTTCATCATCGAGTCTTGTAATCCACCATCGGGCTCGAGCCCGGTCCATTTTAGACTTGTTGTCGAAGCGACCCCTACGGAATCGGGCATATCTAATTTTAACCGAATACCGATAGCCCCCACGTTTTTTAGAGTAAGACGATAAGAAATGATTTGATCCTCGATCCTTCGATGCCTCGATCATGACGTCAATCCCATGACATCAGTGGCAAAAGTGATTGAAGGGTCGCATCCGCATAGTTCCCTAGGTATTAATTGAAGGCGGCTGATGGTCGGCCATTGGCTTCCCCAAACCATTGAAGCGGCCATTATAAATAGGTCAATTTCACAACCTTTGTAATCTTTACTAGCTTCTTCATATTCTTTGAGTCCATCCTTTTCTTTAACTTGTGTTTGTTACAACATCAACTTCTTCTCTTCTCTTGAATATCACAACAGTGATGGCTAAAACATCTAAAATTGTTCCACATAAAGAAAAAGCCTCCTCATTATCGAGGCCAACCGGTGGTAGAACGATGGTGGAACATTGTATCGAGGAGTGCATTCCTGGGCCATGTGAGCTATCTTCCGATTTCAAAGTCGATAGGCCTACATCAGTTCCAGGCCGATGCGAGCCCATGTCTCAGTACATCTGCTCGATATCTGAAGACGATCTCAAGCAAGTAAAAAGGACTGCAGTTGGGAGGTTAAGGAGATGGTGATTCCTTCCTCTGTGGAGGACATCACTACCCATACAACAACAACAACGACCTAATGAAATTACACTAGCGGAGTCTAGGGCGGGTAGTGCGTATGTAGACCTTACCTCTACCCCGATGGGGTAGAGAGGTTATTTCTGAAAGACCCTCGGCTCAAGGGGATAAAATATATTACATCACTACCCATGTGGAATGGTATTTAAGTGTTTGTATTTATCCTTTCACACTGCGTCTAGTAGACCGAGTCATACTCGATTTTTGTCATCAATACTAGGTGACCCTTTTTCTGAGGTATTTTTTTAGCAAGGTAAAGGGGATGTATTTTAACCTTGACCATCTGATCAGGCTATACAGCCCTCGCCTCTATCGAGGTAGGTTGATAAGCTCCAGTGCCGATCCTCGAAGGCGATGTTCTCTAGCATCGATGAGGACAAGGACCAAGGATGGATGGGCTGATTTGTCGTAATCAAGACCTCCGACCTAATTTCTGCCGAAAGGATGACATTCCATAAGGAACGGAACATGAAACGTAAGTACAACTCCATCGATGATGCTTACTGCTCTGCTTTCTCAATTCTTCTTCGAACTAATTACTTTTTGATGGTGCAGCTTCCCTTGGTTTCCTGGTGTGATTCCGAACCTTGCAGATTGGATTCGACCACTTGCCTCCACTTTTTCACATGTTGAACGATGTTAGCGCGATTTGGCCAAGGGTCGGTGGGAAGCTAAAAACCATGGTAAGTTCCTTTGTTCATATGTTCACGTTTCTCTATAAAATACTTATTTTCCCCTTATGCAGGCCTCGAAGACACTATTGTAATAAGGCCGCCTCTGCCCGGTGAAGGGGGAATCCCTGTCTAACCAAAGAGAAGAAAATGAAAAGGGTTTCCCCACCTAGTTCCCCGGAGCCTAGGAAAAATAAGGCTCGAAAGCCTAGGGCCCATCCTGCATCCCTTTATGCTGACGTGGTCCAACAACTTCGGGATGACGAAGAAGAAGGAGAGGATGCCGATTGCTTGCTAGTAGCTTGAAAGTGGGGAATCACTAAAGCTTCAAATTCGGCTGAACCGGTGGTGGCTGATGCTAGTTCAATCTCAAACCGACAAAATCTCGGTGGGGAGTTTAAGTAGAGTCCTCGGGACATCAAGTGATGAAAACACATCTCATCGTGAAGAACATCTGCGGGTGAGATCGAAGGGCTTAATTACGAGGCCCTCCAAAGAGAAGAGAATGCCCCAAGTGAACAACTTAGGATAATTAACATAGATGAATCGCCGGCCGGCCCTATGTTCTCTAATAGACAATTCTGAGATGCGCGGGCCATAAAGACTCCCAACAGGGGACGACCTACGAAGAGAATGATATTTTTCAGAAATGTTTTGTGGGGTTCGAAGATGGTCCCAACCCAGATGCTTCGTTTATTTTTTATGAGGCTCGGCAACTTCCTAAACAAGTAAGTATTTGCCTCCATAATTATGTTCGTGTTTTATTCTCATTTTTCTATGTCTGACTTTTTTTCTTTGTGTGAAGGCCGTAACACTCTATCGACAAGTGTTTTCCAAATCTTATGCCGAGCTTGCCCCATGAGAGGCTGAAATCAAGAAGCTCGTATAAGAGAGGGATGACCTCAAACTCCTCTACCTTCAAAAAGAGGAGGAGATCAGGGATCTTTGAGCCGACTTGACAAAGGCTCATTGAGAACAGACTAAGCTTATTGAGAAGGTAATGTAACTTTTTAGGAGTTTGTTATGTGTTTATTTGACTTAGCGACTAACATTTCGACTTCTCAGGCCCAACAAAAGGGCGAGCTAGTGGAGCAGCTGCGAGAGAAGGTCAAGGCGAAAGAGGCAAAGACCCTGGGGTGGAAGAAGCATATGGATCATCTCGTCTCAGAGAAAGACACACTTTGGGCTTACTCGCTTCGATCGAATTCCAACTTCAAAATGTGAAGGGGGAAAGCTAGCGCGAAGTTGGAAGATTGAGGAGCTCGAAGCTAAGTCAGCACCCGAACTTGCAAAGGCTAAATCTGAGGCGGAGGCATTTGTGGCCTCTTATCGAGCTGACACCGAGGCTGCCAACATTCGGGCTTAGGAGATCTCTATTTTCGCTAAGGTAAAATTGTCATGCACTGTCGATCACACCATGTGACAATCCCAGAGCAAGACTCTCGAGGAAGTGCACGCTCGTGGCTTTGACCTCTTAGCTGATATCGAAAAGGCAAAAACTTTGAGGACGAGTCTACCGCTTTACTCTTCGATGATGAAGACTTTGCTAGTGGTTCCAAGAGCAGAGGAGATAAGGATTAAGTTCCCGAGGGAGAGGTTCTAGAAGATGTAGATCCCAAAGATGCAGCTCCCTAAAGTACACTAGGCCCTTAGGATTTGTTTTTTTTTTGTTTAAGGCTCCTCGTGGGCATTGTAAAATACTTTTTATGTATATAAAGAATTCCTTTTCTTTTCACCTCCGTCTACAATTTGTTGTGACAACTGATTCATTTTTGTTTTTTGAAATCTTTCTATTATATAACTTCAATAACCGAGTGAGCACTGGCTTGGACTCAGATTTAAACAAATCCTTAGGTTTTTTAGTAATCGACGAGCAATATTATAATAGAATACCTCTTAAGGTTTTTATATGAATCTTCAAGCTACGCGTAAGTCGATTATATGCGAGCTCGGGATGGTGGGACCCTTAGGTCCAAGTTGAGTGAGAACAAGGTCTCGAACTCTAAATGTCTTGGCCTTAGGTTTTTTTTAGGTTGGGCCAATATGGCCATTAAGATATGGTGATTATTTCCCCTTTTCGTCTTAAAAGATTTAGTAAAAATTTCGTTATTCCTTGGCATGCATTTTTTACACATTGGGTCTTTTGAGGGTCTAGTGTCAATCGGAACCCTTTCGATTTTTGTGCCTTAGCACAAGTTTGTATTTGAATAATTCGATAAAAGGTTTTTCAAGGGCTGATTTTATCGAAGCCCTTTGATTATTTTGTCGAGGGTAGCCATTATTAACAGGTTTTCATAGAATACGAAGGCGTCTCTGAGCCGCATTATTATGCGATGCCTATTTTTGTTGCGGGATTCAGACGTCTCTGAGCCGCATTATTTCGGCCGTAGCCTTTATTTCGGTCGTAGCCTTTAGTACAGATATATCTTTCATGTATGCCTCTTGGACTTTTTTCCCGATAACATTTCGAACTTGTTCGAAATGTTAATCCTCGAGTATGATGGCCTTGGCCTTTACGTTAAGGGGAGCCACTTTTAGGTCTTATGAATCCATGTTTAGATAACTTAAATGTGTTTACTGCCTATGGTAGTCCCTAAGTATTCGAGGTGTATTTGCGTTTTGGCCCTTGAACTGTTTATCACAAAATCACAAGTATGGAGCTCGTATAGCAGCAAATTTCTTTAAGAAACAAAGTGTTTGATATAGAAAGAATGATACTTTGAATAATTGATACATGCGTACATGTTTTTCCATCAGGACTTGACTATTCTATATGGACTCGGTCCATCCGACCGTTTGGCCCATTACAAATTTTTCCTATCGAGACCCTCTTTTGCGTGAAGTATTTTTATCAAAATATCCTCTGAGGGTGATGCCCCCCCAATATTTAAGGTTGATTGAAAAGAAGTCTTGGATACTATTGAATTCTCCTTAGGTAGCACATAGTTGTTTCCTCGTTAAAACCTCGCTAGAAAAACCCATTTGGGGTAAAACCCGATATAAGGGAAAAAGAGTGCAACGCATGCTTTAAAACCTAAGGTCTTCGTGTTGAAGGGTTCTCTCGATGTCTTTGCTCGAACATTTGCATTAAGTTAGTATCAAATACACATGGAAAAAGCGAGAAAGTCATACCTCAGCAATAGTATCGTTTAAGTAGTGATACATTCCAATTGTTTGGCCATTGTTTGCTTTCCATCGTGCCAAATTTGTAAGATCCTTTTCTGAAGTCTCCGATAACTCGATATGGTCCTTCCTAATTTGAGCCTAGTTTCCCTTCATTCGGGTCTCAATTATTGGAAGTGACTTTCCTTAGAACTAAGTCCCCGATAGAAGTGGCGAAGGTTGGTTTTTCTATTATAATATCTCTTGATTCTTTGCTTCTATACAACCATGCGAACAAGTGCAGCTTCTTATTTTTCATCTAATAGCTCGAGGCTAGTGTTCATAGCCTCGTGATTTGATTCCTCTGATGTATGTCAAAATACAGAGTTGGGTTCCCAGATCTCGACTAGAATTAGGGCCTCGGAGCCATATACTAAAGAGAACGGGGTTGCCCCCGTGCTGGACTTCGATGTCGTTCGATATGCCCAAATAACGTTGGGTAGAAATTCTCTCCATTTTACTTTAGTGCCGCTCAAACGTTTCTTTAAGTTTTGAATAATAGTCTTGTCTGTTGATTCGTCCTGTCCGTTTCTGCCCGGATAATTGATAAGATCCTTGTTATTTTGTGTTCTTCGAGGAACTCTGTTACCTTGTTGCCGATGAACTGCTTTCTATTGTCGTATACGATTTCATCAGGTATCCCGAATTGACACACGATATGATCCCAGATGAAGTCTATAACTTCTTTCTCTCTGACCTTCTCAAAGGCATGTGCTTCCACCCATTTAGAAAAGTAGTCAGTCATAAACAAAATGAATGTAGCTTTATCTAGGGCCGTTGGTAGAGGGACGACAATGTCCATTTCCTATTATATGAATGGCCATAGGAACAAGACTGAATGAAGTTCCTCTTTGGGCTGATGAATCATCAGTGCAAAACCTTTTACATTTATCACATTTTCTACAAACTCCTTAGTATTTTTTCCATGTTATCCCAGTAATACCCTGCTCTAACAATTTTGCAAATCAAAGACTCGGCGCAGGGGGTGATTTCCACAAGTTTGTGGATCTCTCATAAAACATAATCGATGTCCTCCGTCCCTAAACATACTGCCAATGGTCCATTGAACGTCCTTCTGTATAATGTTCTATCATCATCCAATGTGAACCAAGTAGCCTTGGTTCGTAGAGCCCTCGACCCTTTATGATTTGACTGGAGCTTTTCATTTTTCAAATATTCAATATATTTATTCCTACGATCCTAAGTCAAACTTGTAGAATTTGTCTCGGCATGACCCTCCTCGAACACATATCTCAATAATTGGATGACAGTCCCCAGGATAATATCATCTTCCTCGACTGATGCCCCTAAGTTTGCAAGTGTATTAGCCTTACTGTTTTGTTCTCGACATACATGGTCTAGAGTCCTTAAAGCGGCGCAAGGTTATTTGTAGCTTGTCCAAATACCTTTGCATCATATCCTCTTGAACATCAAAGCTTTTGTTTACTTGGTTCACCACCAATAAAGAATCGCACTTGGCTTCAATGACTTCTAGCCCCAAGCTTTTAGCTAGCTCGAGACCGGCAATCATGGCCTCATACTCGATCTAATTGTTATTCAACCTAGAAGTTTTTATAAATTGTCTAATATTGTTACCTCTGGGTGGCTTCAAAACAATGCCAACCCGGACCCTTTGACATTCGAGGCACCATCCATGAAGAGGGTTCATACCCCCGATGATGTACCCAATTTCAGTTGAAGTTCATTTTCCACTTTATGTATAAGGGTTGGCATAAAATTGGTCACGAAGTCTACCAAATTTTGAGACTTAATGGCCGTTCAGGATTAATATTCGATATTGTACCCATCAAGTTCGACAGACCATTTCCAACCGGCTTGATAACTCGGGCTTTTGCAAAATATTTCGAAGGATAAGTGGTTATCACTCATATGGGGTGACACTAGAAATATGGCTTCAACTTTCTCGATGTGCTTATTAATGCAAGTACCAATTTCTCTGAGTGTGGATACCTAGCCTCAGCATCCCCTAAGGTCCGACTTACGTAATAAATAGGAAACTACGTACCTTGCTCTTCTCGAACTAGTACACCACTTACCGCTATTTCGGACACTGCCAAGTATAAGTACAACTTCTCTTCTGCCTTCGGAGTTGTGGAGCAGGGTGGGCTCGATAAGTATCGCTTCAATTCCTCCAATGCTTGCTAACATTCTGGGGTCCATGCAAAATCATTTTTCTTTTTGAGTAGGGAAAATAACATGTGGCTTCTATCTGATGAACTCAAAATGAATCGGCACAAGGCAACTATCCATCTGGTTAGCTTTTGTACGACTTTCACACTATCTATGACGGTGTTATCCTCGATGGCCTTAATCTTATCAGGGTATATCTCGATTCCCCGATTTGATACCATGAATTCGAGAAATTTTCCCCAGCTAACCCCGAAAGTGCATTTTTCGAGGTTAACTTTCATGTTATACTTTCTCAAGCTTTCAAATATTTCCCGTAAATGAGTCAAATGGTCCTCTACGTACAGGGACATAACTAGTATTTCATAAATATAAACTTCCATTGACTTACCTATTTGTTCTTCGAACATCTTATTTACCAGGCATTGTAGTTTTTGCATTTTTTTTAGCCCCAAGGTCATTACATTGTAACAGTATGTTCCATACTTGGTGATAAATGAGGTCTTCTCCTAGTCTTACGGGTTTATCTGAATTTGATTGTACACGGAATAGGTATCGATAAAGGTAAGAATCTCGTGGCCAGCCGTGGCATCGATCATGCGATTGATGTTAGCAGTGGAAAAGAGTCTTTAGGGCATGCCTTGTTTAAATCCTTGTAATCTACGCACATTCTAAGTTTGTTCCCTTTTTTAGGGACTACAACTACATTGCCTAACCATTCGGGGTATCTTACCTCCTAAATGGACCCTATTCTAAGAAGTTTAGTTACCTCTCCTTTATGAATGCATGCTTCACCAAGGACTGGGGACTTCTCTTTTGCTTCACCGGTTTGAATCTAGGGTCGAGGCTTAGCCAGTGAGTTGTTATTTCCATTGGTATCCATGTCATGTCTAAATGGGACCAAGCAAAACAATCTATGTTATCGATTAAAAAAATGAATGAGCTTTTCCCTCAGTTCGGGGGTTAACACCGTTCTCAGGTATACCTTTCTCTCGGCCATGTACTCAATTAGTATAACCTGTTCTAGCTTCTCGACCATTAACTTGGTTGCATCTGATTCTTCAGGAATGATGAAAGTTAAAGGAGTAAGGAAATCCTCTTCTTCTTCTTCGATTACCTGTTTCTCCGATTCAGTCGAGGCTGGGGATGGTGATTGTTATTTGTCCATCTGCTTATATTTGGTGCTCAATTTTTCTAAGGTAGAAAGTACTGATATCGGCGTCACCTCATCGACTGCAAAAATTTCCTTTGCACTCGTAATTATTTTCACACCATCCATTGCCGGGAATTTTATCATTTGATGAAGGGTCGACGGTATTGCCCTCATATTGTAGATCCATGGCCTCCCGAGTAATGCATTATATCTCATCCGCCTTCAATAACATGGAATTTTGTATCTTGTATGGTCCCGGCCATGTTTACTGGTAGGATTATCTCCCCCTTTGTTGGTTTACTTGCCATGTTAAAGCCATTTAGGACTCGAGATGTAGGCACAATTTGATCATGTGATCTACGACCCTCGGTCTGATTATGTTTATTGAGCTACCTAGATCCACTAGAACATGTTTAACTTGAATTTTATTTAACAAAATAAAAATTACCAAGGTGTCGTTGTGCGGCTGAGAAATGCCCTCTATTTCTTCGTCGTTGAACGATAGGACGCCTTCGGACACATAAACCCGAGTCTGTTCTTATCTAGTGATCAACACCTTGGTACATTTGAATATAGGCTCTTATGGAACATTGACCCTAAGGTTGTATTGTGGTCCGGTCCCAGGCCTAAATGGACTAAACAGGCCGGGGCAAACGGTCCCGGGCTCTGACGGGCCGGGCTCAAGCGGTCCCAAGCCAAACGGTCCCAAACTTAATGGTCCTGGAGGATGGAACCGCCCCACTGTGGTCCTAAACCCACATGGTCCCGGGCTAAATGGGTCGGGCCCACATGCCTAAGTGTTCAGGGCTATTTTAAAAAAAAATTATTTATGGTTATTTCTTGTAAATTATATTATATAATTGTGACTTAAATCTTCTAATTCAAATTTAAACACAAAAGAAATTGTAAAGAAATATTCAAGGAAATGCCTTATATTTTTTATTATTACGACATTAACAAAAAATGGCAATATCTTTTTTACTCTTCCTCCCCCAATGGAATGAGCACAACGAGGTACTAATACCACCATTAAAAAGAAAAAAAACTAATGAAGATGTGCCAAAATACAAGTTTCATATTAGTCTACATATTATCTCTAACAAATTTCATAAATCCTTTCAAGGTTCAAAGGAATTTCAGTTTGTGGTGGCGGAAAAGAAGCCTGCTCATCACCGCTTCTGGGTGAAGCAGCATCCTCCGCAAGTTCCGCTAGCATTTCTTCATAAGCTTTGTCTATCTCTAGTTGTGATTCAGCAAGTCCAAAATTTCTTCTTCCAAACGGATCCAATCTTTGAAGAGTAAATTTTTCCAAGCTCTCCCTCATAGACGCTCTATGATCACAGATTTGAAGTCTCGCTTGACTGAAAACGCTCTCTGCTGCCATTGTTTAATCTTGAACACATAAAATATCTCGAGCCATCCTTGAAAGAACCAGATAGTATTTTTCTTTGTCCTTCCACCATTCTAAAACATCAAAGGAGCCGTCGGGATTCTCTGGTTCTAGTCCTTGGGACAAATAAATTTGAAGCTCATTTAGTTGTGAAGTATCACCAATATTATCACCTTGAGAACCCCTGAAATCCATCCAAGAACTATGTGCTTCTAGGCCCGCAGTTCTTTTAGATGATTGTGAACTAAACGCAGTAGGAGTTGGAATATTTGGTCTAGCATGATCTAAGGCAAGTTGATAAGCATTATAGATTGTTTGAGCATTTATTTTAATTGAGGCTTTTGCATCTGCAAGTGTAGAAATTTCTTCATTTTAAAGATCTATAGCCATATATATATTTGTACACCAAAAGTGAGGACCTCCTAATTTCAAGATAGGTTTTAACATGGCAGCAACACCATAAATAGGGGGGATGGAGAAAAATATTTTTGAAACTTATCTTTCATAGAATTAATAGGAAGTTGATAAATTAGCCCACCCTCCAAAAATTGAGTAAACAAATCTGCAAGTGCTGCAATATAAACTGAACAGTTAGAAATAGTTGGATAATATTGCCCAGATAATTTATTTGTAGCAATATGAAATTGTTCTAAAAAATCTACAAGAATTTAAATATTAGTCTAATCCTGATTTATAAGGTGCTCATCATCATCATCATCACCACCACCAACACGAGCATTAAACGTTGTGTTAATTGGATTTTTATATTCATATGCAATAACTGGCCTTTCATAAATGTAATTCCATCTAGTCGGACAAGCTTTAGGAAGTGCCAAAAAAGAGAAGTTTCTTGTCGTTTAGAAGGTTGTCTATTAAAAGTAGGGGTTACTACAGGAGGGTCAGGCAGGGCATCATTTGGATTATTATCAGTTGGTTTAACAACATAACTAGTAGGTGTATCATCTAAATCTGGTTGCATTTCATCTAAATAATAATTTTCCTCATCATTTTCACCAATAGTTGTATTATGATAAAGAGCATTCATATATTCATCATTTAATTATTAACCTGGTGCAACATCATGGCAAAATTGACTATTGAAAAATTGAAAACAAGGATTATCACTATCAAGAATAATAGGTGGAGGAGGACGGGTAACAGGTCTGGGTAGGGGAGCTGAGGGAGGAGTAGTAGCTTGGCCACTAGATTCACTAGTTTTAGATTTTCCCTTACCACCAAATATTTTTTTCAAATAAAAGGCCATATTAATTGTAATTATACAAACCAAAATAAATAAAACTATAATATTAAAACTTAAGAGTTGGAACGAGTTCATGAAATTAACGAACAACTTCTTGAAAATTGTATATCGTTGAAGACTTGAATACTTCAATTCACCAACTTCACATTTTTTCACAAATTGCAATAACAAAGTAAGCAATTATAGAAGAAAATTAGAGAGAGATTGATGATTTTGTGAGTAAAAATGAAAAAATGAGGGGGGGGGGGGGGGGTATTTATAGTTGAGAATAGGAATAAACATAATCATAAAAAGATTAGGGTTAAAACAAAGTTTAGGTGCCAAATGGCTATCTTTTTAAAAAGCCAACATCTAAATTGGTAGGCAATGGCTAGTTTTTAAACTTCCAACCGGCCCAGGCCCACAAGTTGGTCCCGGGCTCGCAGTCTTAACATGAAGGACAGGCCCACAGTGGGCTCCTTGGACTGCTTGGGACCGGACCATACATGCCAGCCCGTTTAGTCTGTGGTCTCGCGGTACCGGGCTGGTCCTAGGCTGGCCCCAGACTACAATACAGCCTTAATCGACCCCCTCCCCCCCCCCCTCCGATGATCATATGAATTGAATGATGTGGTTCTTCCTGCCCATTATTTCTATTGCGTCTCTTTCTCTGATGTGATTCTTAGCTCGATCATTGAGGAACTATCGAAGGGGACCCTCGTTGAACAATCGAGCTACCTCTTCCCTCAGTTGTCTGTGGTCTTTAGTCCTATGGCCATGTGTGCCATGATATTTGCACATCAAGTTAGGGTTCTTGAAGAAGGATCCGTTTGTATTGGTCTGGGCCACCTAGTGTCTTTGATCCTTCCAATAGTCGATACAATCCCTGGTGCATCGATACTAAAATTATACTCTGATAAATAAGGTGCTATCGCAGGATCGGTATGTCTACCAAAACCATTCTTACTCATAAGTCGCCGAGAACTTTGCCCTCGATCGTTTCTTCGATTGTTTCGAGGAGGATTGCGCCCCGAACCATTGTTTCTTCGATCTGCGACATACGACTGATACTGCTCTCTATCCGAACTTGGTTCCATATCGGTATCCCTCGGGCCTTAACTGCCAATTTGTTTGGATGAACTAAACTCGAGGGGGCTCCCGGGTGGTCGTCCTCATCCCTGATCTTCGATTGATAACGATTATGCACATCTGCCCAAGTTACAACTGGATAATCGATCAAATTTTTCTTCAACTGTTGTGACGTTAACGAACTCTGCTCGTTCAACTCTTGGGTAAAAGTTTGAATGATCCAGTCATCCATAAATGGTGGTAATTCCGTTTGCTCCTTTTGAAATAGGGATACGAAATCCCTTAGCATTTCATCACCTCTCTGTCTTATCTTAAAAACGTCTGATTTCCTTATTGCGACCTTTATGGCCCCAGCGTGTGCCTTCACGAAGGCGTCTTCTAACATAGACAACGAGTTGATGGAATTCGGTGGCAAGTTGTGCTACCAAATTATTTCTCCCTTTGACAAAGTTTCCCCAAATATTTTCAACAAAATCGACTTGATCTTATCGTCATTCAAGTTGTTTCCTTTAATCCTACATGTGTACGAAGTGATGCGTTCAATAAGATCATTCATCCCTTTGTACTTAGGTAAATCCATCATACGGAATTTCTTAGAAATAGGTTTCGAGGACGCACTCTAAGGAAATGGCTTTTGCACAAACTTCTTTGCATCTAAAGCTTTTAAGATCGGGGGTGCCCCTGGTATTTGATCAACACGAGAGTTTTTCCACTTTCTTGCCATTATCTTTGGTTTTTCTCTTTTTGCCAACTCGATTCTTTTGGTGAGCTCCTCGAGCATCTTCATAATTGCAGGATCAGTCCCTGATCCATTACCGTTTGATCTTTTTGGCATCGGCTCAGTATGGCGAATGATTTTTGGTTCGTCCACACTTGGAGTTTTTTGTTGACTTTGAAGCTGAGCTTTAGCAACCTGCTAAGCTTGTTGAAGCTCGAATATTACCTGGAGACTAACTCCCCCCTCTCGTATACCCTGTGTTCCTTGGTCACCAGATCGGTTTTTCCTGCGTACACTTCCTTTGGGGTATGCGTCTATGTCCGCATTCAAAGCATTGTGCGAACTAAGATTGACCGATTCTGCAATTGGCACTTCCCTAGGGTTAATTAGTGATACACCGGCTCTTGGAGAAACTACATTATTGTTTTTCCTATGAAATCCAAGACAATTATCGTCATGTAAGGGTGCGTTTTGTGAGTTTGATATGTTTTAACTTGAGAACAAAAATTCTTGATAAGAATAAGTGTGAAAATAATGTGTGTTATCAGAATCAGTACTGAAACAATCACTATTATCTTTAGTCCACAGTGGGTGCCAAACTGTTTACCCTAAAATTCGAGTAACAATTAAATGTGCATTGTTATTTTAAAGATATGTGATTTAATCGTATACTAACTGATAAACAAGAAATCAAGTTTATAAATTAAAGAGTAAATTAAGTCAAATCAGTGTGCAAGCAAGTCTCGACCTCGAGTTATGGCAGCCTCGAGTAGGTTAGTCATAATAAAATAATAAGGCAATTCAGATGAAAAGAAAGAACGTAATGTATGTATATTCTCTTGTCAATGATTGAAGTTTTACAAATGATTGGGATCCCCTTTAAATAGTGGGGGAATCCTTAATAAGGTACACTTCTATTATAGTAAGGAATCTTTTTATACAACAGTCTTACTGCCTAGTACAAATCAGTTCGGAAATTTATGCCATGATCTTAGAGCCACTGCGGTAATCTCACTCTTTCTGTTATGAAATCATAACGGTATTATCTCGAGGTTGGTCATACTAGGCATCGGTATTCATTGAGCACTTTGATCTTCGAGTCTTGTACTCAGCATCGGGCTCGAGCCCGATCCGTTTCGAACTTGTTCTCGAAGTGACCCCTCGAGCTTATGAAATCGGGAATACCTGATTTCGACCGTATAAAGTGTCAATGTAATGTGTGCCTAGGTGGGCATTTTCCAATGGTATCTATATTAAAAATATTCATCATGAATTGGTAAATTTTACGCTAGCTGTCAACCTATTGAAACCATCTTCTTTTATTTGCATCTGGGATCGAGAATATGAGCAAGCCCAAACGAGCAGAGTCGTGCTAATACAGCTAGTACATAGAACATACCAATATAAACGATAGTCATGAGACACCAGCCTAATGAAGTAACTTTAGATAGTATAGTCAATCCTCAAAATACAACAACAACCCAGTATAATATCATTAGTGGTATAATAACAATCCAATATAATATCATTAGTAGAGTCTGGGAGGGTAGTGTGTACGCAGACCTTACCCGTACCTTGGGGTAGAGAAGCCATTTCCGATAGACCCTTGGCATCCTTCCCTCCAAGAACTCCCCACCTTGCTCTTGGGATGACTCGAACTCAGAACCTCTTGGTTGGAAGTGGAGGATACTTGCCATCAAAGCAACCTCTCTTGTCTTAAAATAATAATCGAAAAATATATATTAATATATAATAGACATACAATATATATATATATATATATATATTTTATATATAATCAATGTATAATTTTTTATATATAGGTAGCGGTTGTAATTATTTTAAGTCAACAGCACAAATCTATATTAATATTATTGTATTGATGATTTGATCGTGCAAATGTGAATGATTCAACTCTTATAATAAATCCCTTTTGATTGTTTGAATGCTATTTGTTAGTTGCATATGTAGTATTTTAGCTATGCCATAAAATAGGATCATGTCAATATCTTTGATGCAGGAATATCATGGCACTGATGAAACCAAGGAAGCTCCACTCAAGCACAAAATAATGAATTCTCTAGAGTTGAAACTTTATCATCTATACACATGAAAATAATTGTATAATATTATTGTGAATATTCTTGTATGTTTTGGCTGCTCTATAATTTTAATTATTGTTAGTATATTTTCTTATTACGTTAATAAATATTTTTCATGTATTAAATACATATATGCATAGAAACTATCATATATAGTTAGAACAGTAAATATACAGTCTTCTAAGTCAAGCATTTTTTGTCACACGAATCTTCAGTAAGATGAACGACGGACAAAACTCAATCAACAAATAACAATTGAAGTGCTCTAGAATATTTCTTTCATTCCGCAATTTAATATAAAAATTAAATATAATTGTAATGCTGCAGAGAATTCTTTTGGGACTTAACATTATCACCGCCCGGATATATAATTCCTATTGATATCATTCTTTAGAATAGTATTCTTACTTTTTTGGATTACCACCAACATAACACTCATAGAGAGAATTCCTTTCGGACGATTCTACTAATCGTTACTACTAGTATTAAAATACGTATGATGCACGGCAACTATTAGATAAAATTAATTATAACAAATTATTTTATTTATTTGAATATACAAAAGCTAATTATTTTAATTAAGTTGCATAATCATGTCACGACCCGGATTTACCCACCATCGGTAGTCGTGATGGCGCCTACTGTCGAACCTAGGCAAGCCAACCCTTATAACCATTTCAAGAAAATTTAAGTCTAAAACAGGTTAAATGCCAAAATAATTAATTAAACATGCGGAAGACGTTCAATATCAGTAACGAAAATCAATATGCGGAAATCTAACAACCAATCTCTACCCAGTATCTAGTGTCACTGCTCACGGACTACTAATAGAGTACTAAAAAAATAGTCTGAACGAAATTACATAACATGTCTTTTCGATACAATTAAACAAACTGAAAGAAGTAGATAAATGAGACTCGTGGCTCGCGAATGCCAACGAACTACCTCAAGCCTCTGGACTGAAGGATCACTCCCGGTCTAAAGCTGCAGTTCGTAGCCTGGGTCCTGACCTGTGCACAAAAAGGCACAAAAGCGTAGTATCAGCACAACCGAACCCATGTGTTGGTAAGTGTCCGGCCTAACCTCGGCGAGGTAGTGACGAGGCTAACCGGACCTATCACAATCAACATGTACAGATATATGTAATAACAGGAAGAAAACAAGAATATAAGCAAGTAAGAGGGGAAGGGGACACGCTGCGGGAGTAACAGTTCAATTATAACTTCAACAATCAGGAGATGAAACTGAATGAATAATAATTAAGCAAGAAAGCCAATGAATCAACGGCTGCACCGCATCACCCTTCGTCAAATATAATGCACGGCATCACCCTTCGTGTTTTTACTCTCATTTCTCACCAATAATATCAAATACAAGGCACGGCATCACCATTCGTGCTTTTACTCTCGATAAACAGTGCACGGCATCACCCTTCGTGCTTTTACTCTCATTAGACAGGGCACGTCATCACCCTTCGTGCTTTTACTCTCTCTTCCTCTCCCAATCAATGGTCACAGCCGAACGGGAACAAGGAAATATATATATATATATATATATATATATATATATATATATATATATATATATATATATATATATCAAAGCAAAATGTCCCGGCAAGGGCAAACAGTACAACAAGTGATCCCGGCAAGGGAAATACAACTCAACAATATGTCCCGGCAAGGGGATACAACTCAACAAATGGTCCTGGCAAGGGAAAAGTACCAAAAATTCCTTCTTAGTTCATTTAATTGTCCACTTGCTTCACAATTTAATAGCAAATATGACTTCACAGTCATGCTTGACTCGGGTGCATAGGTAACCGTCACCATAATATATACCGACCCACATAGCATATGACAAATAACAACCTAATCTTATTCCATCAAGCCAAAGTTAGATCGAACACTTACCTCAAAGCAGAAAATAGCAACTCAAAGCTCAACAATCGCCTTTCCTCTAGAATTTGACTCCGAACCAACGATATCTAACATAATTCGATTCAATATTATCAATAAGAATCCAAAAACACAATCCCATAGCCTAGAAATGCATTTTCTAGCTTACTTTCAAATATACCAAAATCCAACACCAGGCCCACGTGGTCCAAACTCGATGCTCGGACCAAAACCTAATCCCTCATAACTCCACGAGTTCAAATATATGATTATATTTTAAATTCAACTTCAAGTTGAAATACCCAAAATTCCATAAACTCTAACTAAACCCAAAACCCCTAAATTCTTCTTGATTTCATGTTTTAGGGCTAGGAATTTAATGATTTATTGAAGGAATAATGATTAGATGAAGTAGGAATCACTTACCCAAAGAGTGGTGATGAATTGGGAGATTGAATTTCGTCAATGGAGGTTTTTAGAGATAGAGCTCGTGTGAAAAATGGGGAGAAGTCCGCTGCCACTGGTCTATTTTTAATTAAAAATCGCTGAAGGCTTTTTTAGCCTGTGCGATCGCGGGGCGGAAAATGCAATCCCATAGAGGAGCTGTGAGATTGGCTTATGCGATCGCAGGATAAGTATCGCGATCGCGTAGAAGAGAGGAGATTTAGACCTGAGTTGGGGTCTAACGCTATGCGATCGCGTTCAAAGGTATACAATCGCATAGAAGAATTTGGCTGACTTATGCGATCGCGTATGAAAAAGTGCCACCGCATTGCGAAAAAATGGGATGGCCATGAAGGAACTCTACGCGATCGCATAGAAGAAAAGGTTTGTGCAGAAAGTGCAGCAAAATCTGCTAAGTTTGAAAACCCAAAAACACCCCGAACCACCCTCGAAAACACTCCCGAGCCCTCGGGGCTCCCAACCAAACACACACACTAACTCAATATCATCCTACGAACTTGATCGAGCAATCAAATCGCCAAAATAACATCAAAATCACAAAATCAACCCCCAAAACTCATGATTTTCTTTTCTAAGTTCAAAACTTTCAAACTTTCCACTTTTAGTCTGAAACACGTCAAACGACGTCCGTTTTCAACCAAACTTCACAGATAGCGCTTAACGCCCATTTAAGACTTGTACCGGGCGTCGGTACCAAAATACGAGCCCCATACGATTATTTTTTATCAAATTTCTGTTTTCATTTTTCCTTAAGCATATTCATAAAACAATTTCACATAAAAGCTCTGAAAAAAGGGTCTGTTGCTTGCCCGAGTAGGGGAAGGGATTGACCTAAAGCAAGGTTCACTTATCCCACTCTAGTGTTGGAAGAAAGCCTCCTTTCGAGTAGTCTCATAGGTCACACCGGTTCCAACCATTCTTGCTAAGGCTCCTAGCGAAAGATCAAACTTAAGAGTAAGAAAAATTTCTTGTCTTAGACTTAGATAGCAGTTGCAAGTATAAAGACCAGCAGCGAGGGGAAGCAGGAGGGATTCGCAGATCTTCCAGACGTAGAGCGCGCAGGGCTTTGAACCCAAATACGTTACCTACGATGAAAGTAAACATGTTGGTAACAGAACCTTCTTCAAAAATGTCTAAAGGGTAAGCTACATTCAGGCCTGGGACCTCGAATTTTGATTCCGGGAATATGCCCGGGTCCCAAATTTCATTACGGATCCTCCGAGACTGTCATATCACGGGTCCGGATTCGTTTACCCAAAACGTTGACCAAAGTCAACTATAGCAATATTAGTACCAAAATTCATAATTTTAACACAGAATTCAAAAACTTTTATATAAAAATGTTCCGGCTTTGCGCCCGGACTGCACACGCAAATCGAGGCAACCCAATAAGAAATTTCCAAGGCCTCATAAGTGAGGAAAGGGAAAATTACAGTAATAACCCTTTGGGTCGTCACAAATCAAGCATTATAAATTCAATTATATTTAATAATAACACATTCCCTTCTAGTTGCAAAATCAATCATTTTATAATTTTAGTTAAGCAAATCATTCTTATAAATTCTAACCATGCACCATATTGAAATCAACATGAACCAATTAACCTAATTTTTTTTATTATTTATTATTAACTAAAATCAAAGAAAATTTATTTTATAGTCATGTAAGGGAGTTAGACTTTGATAGGGACTTCCAATTTTTTTCTTTTTATGGCAATATCTTTCTCTACTACTCCTATGACCGCAAAGAGTATGCCAAACATATAAATTAGCTAGGATTAATAGTTTTTTTTTGTTTCTCACCCGGTATTCGGTATTCATATTGGGGCCCGACTAAATCTGAATTCGCGTCGGAAAGTTCCACATTCGAGGGAAAATTGTTCCTTAATAAAAGGGGCTCCATACTTAGGGGCTCGAACCCAAGAACTCTGATTAAAGATGATGGAGTACTTACTACTCCACCACAACCCTTGTTGGTAGAAGTAATAACTTTCAATATAGCAGATGGCTTACCTATTTAAATAATTCCTATCTTTTGGTATAATCTATTTTCTATGTTGGCCGACATTAAAATGCTTTTGCTAATAGTGCATTCATATGATTCAACCGATTACCAAGTATGATGTGGTATTTAAGTTTCATATAAAAAATATAGAATACTTCATCTATTTCAAATATTTTCCAGTAATAATAAGGACAATTAAATAATTTTCTAAATATGAATTAGAATAAATAATACCATTGGAAAAAATGATAATTATGCTGAACTTCATTAAAGTTAATTAGTAGTCTAAATATCTTTATTTATGATATCCTTATTCCTGTGGATTAAAATCCATAAATCTAAATCTAAATTTATTTAAGTTTTAAATTAAAGATAAATCAAAATTGTACCTAATGTTTTTCTTATGTGTGATGGAAGACTTAAAAATTGGTATGATTTTTGTGACTTTAATTTTATAGATTTACATATCAATGATCATGTAACTTTTTATAGCAAGTCTCGTTGATCATATATTATTGTGCCATAATAATTTTTTCTTTTAGTTAATATTTGACTTTTTGCTCATTCACGTGTTTGGAAAAGAATTTTTATTTTTTTATTTTTACGACAATGTCAATAGAATATTTCATACTTTTTCTTTTTACCTATATTTACTCAAAGTATAAATTTACAAATTTTGAATAACGTTTATTCAAAAGGAAAAAGGCATTTACATAGATTGTACTTTAAGCAATAATATAGAAGATAGAGTATTTTACTATGATATAAATCTTTATTATATTATCTATCAATTCTGCCTAGGTTTAATACTATTTTTTTATATTCTTTTCTTTAATTAATGCTTGCTTTATTTCTCAATTTGAAGAAAAAACTATTGATTTTTCTAAGATCTATTTAGATTATGTATAGATATTCATTCAATTATTTTCATTAATTATGTTTTCATTTATAATTCAAATTTTTAATATTCTCTTAAAATTGCCAAGTGATTTCATTTTAGTTTGCTACTTGACTTAACCATATGTTTGACTACTCTCCTTTTAATATAATACTAGTATTAGTACCCACGCGATGTGCGATATAAACTATATATTATGATTAGGATTATTTGAATAATGTGCAAAAAATCATAAAACTTAACCTTCTATATAGAAATTATAAATAATTGTTAGATATTAATTAAGAAACGGGAAATGAAATCATTTCTTAAAGTTCATAGTGGATAACCTGTATTTCTTTATATTGTAATAACCCAACCTCTAGATTTTGGCACTTGTATTTTAATTTATAGGCAATATTAAAAAATAGTCAGCATATAACGTTGTGGTCCGCGTTATTTGCGCATATTAAATCATATTATTTTGGAAAAATTCTTTCTATCACGTTATTCTTCATCTCAAATTCAATTAAATCTTATCCTTCCACATCTTTAGATAGATTTTCTCTCTTTTTGTTCTTTGCTATAGTTATTGCATTATCTGTCACTTACTATTGTTATACTGTAGTGTGAACTTTTATTAGCTTATACATTAACTTAATGTCTTACGTATTACCCTATTAATAATCATCAATAAATGTAAAATTGTTATTCTTAAGATTTAATGTATTTTGACACTATTATTCTCTTACTCGGAACATTTTTCCTCATTTAAATATATCATATTTTTTTAGTATTATTAATAATTTAATTTATATATTTTTAAATAAAATTAAAATATAAGTATTATTGCACTATCTCTATTTTCCTCTTTTTATATTCTCTTCCCTACTAAGAAATTTTAGTTATCTTTTTATACAAATTTTTTAACCTAAACCCAAAATAATATCACGTTTTAATTTTAAAATATAACTTTAAATTATTCTAAAAATTATTGTATAAGTTCCTTTATAATGTTTCAATTCTTATTCTTAGAAAGTTTTGGAATATAAAAATGAAAATATGAGTCAATCTTAGTTGATTTATACCTATAAATTAAATTTGATCAAATTCAATTTGCTGTAATTCTTATTGGATTTTGTAAATATTTATAGATTTTGTCCAAGAAGTATAAAGTTGTTGTAAATATAACTCTATTTAAGGTGAATGTCTATATTTAGAGAAATTCTAGGGTTTACTACTTGGTGGCTAAGTCACCACCTCCCTATAAATATAGGGCTTCTATTCCATTGTAATTGATCCCAAGTATCAATAAGAATACTCCTCTCCCTATTCTCTCTATATTGTTCTTATCTTTATATTATTTCATAACACGTTATCAGCACGAGTCTCTAACCAATTGAAATTTTTGATTGTCTTAACTTTTGTTTGTGTAGGATTTCACATGAGGTTCTGCCGCAACCAAATCCCAAAATCTTCTATACGGAAAATAGAAGAAAAACGTTGAAAAGAAAACAGAAGGAAAGAAAGAAGAAAACATTGAAAATATAATTGGTATACCTTAAAGGTAAGTAATTACTTTTCCCTTTCAAATTCTTGAAATTCTACGATTTGATTTTATATACAAACAAAGACAACAAAGTTTGATTATAACTCTAAGGGAGTTTGTAAGAAATTATAACCACGTGAAGTGGTAAAATCTCTATGTCCTGCCATGATTAAATTCATGTATGATTGTGGGCAAAGAATTGAAAATCCGTCCCATTGAATTTGCTCCATTCACTTTAGAGAATGTGGAAGCAGTATATGATAAGTCTGAAAGAAGACAAAATTATTACCATGAAGGTATCAATGAATGTGGACGTGGCAAAGAATTCCGTCCAATTGAATTTGCTCCATTCCCTTTAGAGAATGTGGTAGCAGTATGTGATAAGTCTGAAAGAAGACAAAATTATTACCATGAAGGTATCAATGAATGTGGACGTGGCAAAGAATTCCGTCCAATTGAATTTGCTCCATTCCCTTTAGAGAATGTGGTAGCAGTATGTGATAAGTCTGAAAGAAGACAAAATTATTACCGTAAAGGTATCAATGGATGTGGACGTGGCAATAGACGAAATTATAATCGTCATTATTATGATAATGAGAATAATATAAAGATTCTCAAAATAATCTTTCACTTATGAAAGTAATATTTGACATGAGATTGTGTATAGCACATACAGATGATTATGATCTATTCCCTGAAGTGAATGTGATAATTGTAATAGAGCCCGTAAGTATGAACACGCTCTTGATGTAATTTTGTTTCATGTCTGACATTATAAAAGGGAAGTTCGTTGCCCTAGAAATTTCGGGCAAGAACTATATGACATGGGTGTTGAATGCTGAAATCCATTTGGATGCAATGGGTCCTAGAGACGCCATCAAAGGCAGAAATAATGCATCCACCCAAGACTATGCTAAGGCCTTGATTTTCTTGCGCCATCACCTTGATGAAGGTTTGAAACTATTCTAAGGCCTCGTTTTTCTTGCGCCATCACCTTAATGAAGGTTTGAAACTGTGCCAATGGCCTTGATTCTCTTGCACCATCACCTTGATGAAGGAAGATGGAATTGTTTGATTTTATTTCACTTATTTGTAATAGTTAGTGAATAGACTAATATTCATTAGTATCAGCTCGTATTAGTTAGTTCATGATGTTATGTTAGTACTAGTTCGTTAAAATGTTTCTACATGCTCAAATTTCAATAATATTTTTATTTTCAAGTAGAGGTAATCGACTAACCTAACAGTTAGTCGATTATCTAATATTTCGCATTAAAACTGCAAAACAATCGATTGTCAATGTTCAACAATCGATTGTCAATGTCCAACAATAGATTGTCTATGTCTAACAATCGATTGTCGTGAGACAGTGTGATCTGGAATTTTTTCAAAATAGTCAACAATCGATTGTCTATGTTTAACAATCGATTGTCTTAAAACAGTGTGATCTGAAATTTTTCAAAATAACAAATAATCGATTGTCTATGTTTAACAATCGATTGTCTTAAAACAGTGATCTGGATTTTTTCAAAATAGCAAAATAATCGATTGTCAATGGTCAACAATCGATTGTCTATGTTTAACAATCGATTGTCGTAAGACAGTGTGCTGGAATTTTTTAAAATAGCAAATAATCGATTGTCTATGTTTAACAATCGATTGTCAATGTTCAACAATCGATTGTGTGTGTTTAACAATCGATTGTTTTAAGAAAATGCTTAAACTGAAATTTTCAAACTGCAAAGTAAACGATTATGGAAAACATATAATCGACTATCTGATTTAGTTAGTCAACGGACCTCAGCAGATTTTGAAAATATTGTTTAAATATGAAGCAAACAGATTTGTATATTCTCATGTTCATATATTTTCTTTTGTATGTCAAACCATGAGAATTAAATTGATTGAAGGCTCCTGAAGAGCAACTATAACTCTGCCTAAAGGAACAATATTTTAGAGAATGCAATGTTCTCCTCCAAGTCTAAGAGGAACTTGTTGAGTTTTAATGATATCAATCAAAATGTTCTCCTCCAAGTCTAAAAGGAACTTGTTGAGCTTTAAAGATATCATTCAAAATGGATATCAGATTGAGACAATACATGAGTATAATCTTGAATACCTCATTTACTCATGAAAACGAGGCTGCCCACTTCGGTTTGGGGTCACGCCATTTTGCATGCAACAATGCTAGTTCGTCGGCTGCCCACTTCGGTTTGGGGTCACGCCAATTTGAATGCAGCAATGCTAGTTCGTCTATGACTGACGAATTGACACAAATATTCCCCGTTGCAATTGGTTTTGGGTCATGAACCTAATATATCCCATTTAAGAATCTTTGGATGCGCAGTATATGTGCCTATAGCACCGCCATCCCGCACCAAAATGGGTCCGCAAAGAAGGTTAGGAATGTATGTTGAGTTTGAATCGCCCTCCATTAATTCGCTACCTCGAAACATTGACAGGAGATTTGCACAATTTGCAGACTGTCAATTTGATGAGACACTTTTCCCAAAATTAGGGGGAGAAGTTGGTGAAACCAAACGGGAAATTTTGTGGAAAAATGCATCATTATCTCATCTTGATCCACATACCTCTATTTGTGAAAGAGAGGTACAAAAGATTATCCATTTGCAAAGAATAGCAAATCAAATGCCTGACGAATTTACGGACTTGAAAAGGATAACGAAATCCCACATCCCCGCGGAAAATGTCCCAATCCGTATTGATGTCCCTGTTGGACAATCATCTAGTGTCATATTCAATGAGTCAAATGCACGCCTGAAGCGTGGCAGACCATTAGGTTCCAAAGATCGAAATCCTAGAAAGAGGAAAGCAAATGATCAAAATGACACTACGAAAGAATCTCATGAGGAAATTCATGATTTAACAAATTCTGAGATTCATGAAGAATCCATTGAGCCCAAGGCTCTGGAAAATACGGAACTATCCATAAATCCAATCAATACTGAGGCAAATATTAATCGAGTGGATATAGTGGTGGATAATGTCTTTGCTTATAATGTCGCATCTAGCATTATGCAAGAATGTGAGGATCTCGAACCTCAATCTGTTGAAGAATGTTGAAAAAGACATGATTGGCCAAAGTGGCAAGAAGCAATTCAATCAGAATTGAATTCGCTGGCAAAACGTGATGTTTTTGGCCCTATAGTTGAAACACCTAATGGTGTCAAGCCTGTTGGCTATATATATGGCATGAATGATCGTTCGTCACGTACCTATTGTACGCCAAAGTATTTTGGAAATATGACTATTAAAGGACAACGATAATGCAAGAAACATATCTTGCATATAAGTTTGACATGACCATAATGGTATAACTTTCTCTTTAAGAAAGATATTCACCACATGGATGTTGACGAATCTGTGGTAGTACAAAATTAATTGAGAGCTCTAGAAGAGCCAATTATTACTATGTTGGAGAAACATAATTGAGTATTGTGCTGTAGTAAGTCTCAAAGAAACTTATTCAGTTTCCAAATTACACGTGAAAGCGATTGATTATATTGAGACTATAAATAAAGGAAGAATTTGATATCTCCTATTACTACAACTTGTAGCGGGGTAATTTGTATACGAAAAGCTACCCGCTTTGTTCTCCAGTTTGTACTACACAAACGAAAGAATGCCACAATAAAGTGGATATCTATTGGTATAAAACCCATGTCATAATAAACCTGAAGTTTATTGATAAGTGCACATGTCATGGTGTAAATTTGAAGTTTACCAATATTGATAATTTATTCAGTTGGCATTCGTGTTAGCCATCTCATTTTAAGTATGATGTGCAAATTCACATAGGTGAATATTAAAGAACTAGAAAGTTCTGTACAAATTCTCTTGTATCACTTGTTCTCATTAATGAACTGACCAACTAAAGAGTTCGGGTTGAAGCCCATAAATTCTGGAAATATCAAAGGTGAATATGGGCCCATTCACCTGCCATGTATACCACATATGATGCATCTATGAAATGGTTACATGCGCAGTTGTTATTAACCCGCAGCCTGGCCGGTGCTTGCGAGGTAAATTGCTCAGTAATCTAACTTCGAGCATAATTTCCAGATTCTCTACTCAAGATAGTTCATCTTGATAAGTTGGTTTATATCAAAGTTGGTTTAGCAAGATAATTATTGAGTGCTTCCACTTAATAGCTAAACTGTTTCTTATGAGAGAAAAGTTATATATATCAGTTTGATATACGTTGTATACGAGAGTATATTATATTCTCCCCTCACAAGTGGTTCAGGGTCAGGAACCAAATAATTTCATCTTATTATTAATGTGCTGTGTATATTGATATGATAATGCACAAAGATTATTTCTCAAAGTTGAGGAAACAAGTTAGCTTTTCTAACATGAGGGGGAGACATGATAAACAATTGAGAAAAGGTTACATGGGAAGAATTATCATTTGTATATGTAGATCCCCGAATATCATGATATGAACCTGAAGTTCATAAAATGGATAATTCAATTGCAACATATTGCAAAGCATGCTATACGCATTTGTTGACCCAAAGAAAGTGACTATATTCTCACTACAAATGCTCATATTAAGTCCCAGAAGGACAAAGTCTTGGATACGCTTGAAGCGTATAGACAAATACTTGATTCCATGTGAAAGACATGTAGATTTGGACATGTAGTTCAAATACTTGAGAGTATAAAAGTCAAAGGTATGTATAATCAGTTTTCAATATCTTATTTGTTTAGCATGACGTAAAAACTTGATATGCATCTAAAGTCTATTATGTGACTTACATGACTTAACTTGAAAGATTTAAGTTGCTTGAAGCATATGCAATTTTTGGTCCTGAAGTACCACATCCTAAGTACAATTTGTGTACATATGTATCTTGCTATAACTATAAGCATGATGGCATTGAGAATACATCTATGAAGATATTGAAGAGTCATTCCACGACATTATATGAAGATGTTCATATCTATCAAGAATGATGATTTCAAGGTGCGGAATATTTATTCAAGTCAATATGGTTGATTTATTTATCAAACATCTACCAAAGATTGTTTTGAAGATGGTGCACAAGATTGGAATGCAAATGCTCAAGGATATAACTTGATGTTCTTATCAGGGGGAGTTAATGCGCGTTGCACTCTTTTTCCCTTACAAGGTTTTGTCCCAACTGGGTTTTCCTTGCGAGGTTTTTAACGAGGCAACCAATATGCGCATATTCAAACATGTGTACTCTTTTTCCTGCTCTTTAATTTTTCCCATTGGGTTTTGGTTTTAAGGTTTTAACGAGGCACATTGTTGAATAGACATTCAAGGGGGAGTGTTATAAATAGAACTCTATTTAAGGTGAATGTCTATATTTAGAGATATTCTAGGGTTTACTACTTGGTGGCTAAGTCACCACCTCCCTATAAATATAGGGCTTCTATTCCATTATAATTGATCCCAAGTATCAATAAGAATACTCCTCTCCCTATTCTCTCTATATTGTTCTTGTCTTTTATAACAAAAGTGACTTTTTTTCAATATGCCACTTACCTTAATATTAAGTTTTACTACCCTCTTTTTAGCACACGTTTTGAAAGATATATATAAAGAGAGAGAGAATTATTTATATTTTATGTATATTCTTTCACATAGTAATTATTTTCTATTTATTCGAATGGTTAAGATTTCTTCTTATTAAGTTTAAATTTTATAATTATATAAAAAATATTTATTTATGTATAAAGTATCCATTTGCTCGGTTTGTCAATTTTAATATGACTTTTTCTTGTTATTCAATTATATTTTATTGATTACTTTTTTTTACATTATAAATAATTTATATATTTTATTTCAACTTAAAATTAATGTGTACGATACAAAACAAAATATTAGTTGATTCTTTCTTGAAAAAATGCCTACCATAATTAAATTATCCATAAAATTTAATTAAACTCATAAATAAAAATATTCATTTAATTATTTCTTTCTTAAGAAGGATTACCTACCATAACTAAATTATACACAAAATTTAATTAAAAATACCTATAATAATGTATAAGATACCTATATTAATGTATATTGTTAGCAAATAATTTCAAATACGAAGCTTGTATTAAATATCGAATTATTATTTCAACTTATAATTAATGTGTAAGATACAAAAAAAAAAATTTAATTGATTCTTTCTCTAAAAAGGATATCTGCCATAACTGAATTATACACAAATTTAAATAAAGATACATATAGCTATAATATATTTATTTGCTTAATGAAAATTGCATCTCTCTTTGTGTACGTCCAATATATTCTCAAAAAAGAATATATTTAGTTTAAAAAGAATAAACTATACACAAAATTTAATTAAGAATACTTATAGTAACTTATATTTTACCTATATTAATGTATATTGTTCACAAATAAGGTTAGATATAAAGTTTGTACTAAATATAAAATTATTATTTCAATTCAAAATTAATGAGTAAGATACAAACAAAATTTTTATTGATTCTTTCTCAAAAGAGAATACCTACCATAACGGAATTATACATAAATATAAGTAAAAATGCCAATAGTTATAATATATTTGTTTGCTTAATGAAAGTTGCATCCCTCTTTGTGTACGTCCAACATATTCTCAAAAATAAAATATTTTTAGTTTAAATATTAAAATAATCTTTGATTAATTAAAGAATGAAATTCAATTTACAGAAAATTTTGGACTGCTACTTTCATTATTTATGTTTCTAACTTAAAATTGCCAAGTGGCTTTTTTTAGTTTTGTACTTAGCTTAATCTCATGCTTCACTACTCTACTTTTAATATAATATATATATAGATATAGAAGATAAATATTTTTTCATTTATAATTCAATTTTTTATGTTGTCTTAAAATTGCCAAGTGGCTTCATTTTAGTTTGTCACTTGGCTTAACCACATTACAAACTATTCTCCTTTAATATAATATAGATAAATTTGACAGCTCATCGCTGACATAATTATCATTGATAGAATTCTTTTAGGATCTAATTATTATTTTTGGACAGCAGCAAATAGAAAAAAACAGAGACCAATTCAAAGTGAATTCTGACTGCTAACTTTTGCAAAACAAGGACTCATTGCCAACTAAAAGGGTGTTTGAATGGGCTTAAATTAAGCATTTTTTTAATTTTTGGAGTGTTTGGAAAAAAAGCTAAAAAGTGTTTAAAAAAAGTCAATCCCAATTTTTTCATATTTGACTTAAAAACCATTTTGGTTTGACCAAAAAAATTACTCTCTTGTCCCTTAAAAGTTTTTATAATACTAAAATTACTCTCGGTCAAAGAAATCCTAAAACATTATATTTTTCCTATCTTCACTTTGAAGACTAATGTTGCTCTTTTTATCTTCATCTCTGCTTTATCTTTAATTTTTTTGCGCTTTTCTTCAAGCAATTCAGTAAAAATCAATTATCATTGTAAGTTCTTCTCGATCCTTGTTGTATATTTTTGTTTGAATTCATTTGAAAATTTTACTGATTTTTGACTATACAACTGCAAGAACTTCAGATCTACTAGTGTCTTTTTATATAATTTTGTATACTTTAACACTTTTCTTGTTCAAAATATATTTCCCTTTGTTTGTGTCAATACGGTAAAAAGAAAACGAATTAGGCAAGCTTTGACCTGGAAAGTGTGAACTTAGATCCTAACTATATTTAAGTATGTTTATACTAAATAAACAATATCAGGAGAAACAAACGGTACCCAACATTTGAATTTGAAAAAGAAAAACTTCCACACTGAGCATGGCTCTATCATGTGGGAGAAAAGCAACATTTTGTTATAAAATATTCTATTTAAGGTGAATATCCATATTTCGAGAGATTTTAGGGTTTACTATTTGGTGGCTAAGTCACCAGTGCCCTATAAATAAAGGGGTTTTCTCCCATTGTAAATCATCCAAAGTATCAATAAGAATACTCCTATCTCTACTTTTCTCTATATTGTTCTTGTTCTTATATTATTTCATAACACGTTATCAGCACGAGTCTCTAACCAATTGAATTTGATTTCTTCCTTCTTCCAGAATTTCTATACGAAAAAATAGAAGAGATGGTATCATCATAAAGTAATGCAACGGGATGGGAACTCAAGAGGTATATTTGATATCACAATATTTATTGGTATACTTTAAAGGTAAGTAATTTACTTTTCCCTTTCAAATTCTTGAAATTCTACGATTTAATTTCATATACAAACATAGACAACAAAGTTTGATTATAACTCTAATGGAGTTTGTAAGAAATTATAACCACGTAAAGTGGTAAAAGTTCTATGTCTTGCCATGATTAAATTCATGTATGATTGTGGGCAAAGAATTGAAAATCCGTCCCATTGAATTTGCTTCATTCTCATTCCCTTTAGAGAATATGATAGCAGTATGTGATAAGTCTGAAAGAAGATAAAATTATTACCGGGAAGGTATCAATGGATGTGGACGTGGCAATAGACGGAATTATAATCGTCATCATTGTGATAATGAGAATAATAAAGATTCTCAAAATAATCTTTCACTTTATGAAAGTAATATTTGACATGAGATTGTATATAGCACATACAGATGATTATGATCCATCCTGAAGTGAATGTGATAATTGTAATAAAGCCCGTAAGTATGGACACGCTCTTGATGTAATTTTGCTTTATGTCTGACATTATGAAAAGAAAGTTCGTTGCCCTTGAAATTTCGGGCAAGAACTATATGACATGGGTGTTGGATGTTAAAATCCATTTGGATGCAATGGGTCTTGGAGACGCCATTAAAGACAGAAATAATGCATCCACCCAAGACTATGCTAAGGCCTTGATTTTCTTGCGCCATCACCTTGATGAAGGTTTGAAACTATGCTAAGGCCTTGATTTTCTTGCGCCATCACCTTGATGAAGGTTTGAAAATTGAATATATCACAGTCAAAGATCCACCTATCTTGTGGAATGGCTTAAATGAGAGATATGACAACCTGAAGTTGGTCACTCTGCCACAAGCACGATGGGATGAGAATCCAAAAGCAAATAGTTCATAAACTATATATTATCGTTGCGGTGGAAAAGGGCACTGGGCGAAAATTTGCCGTGTACCAAGACATTTGGTTGAGCTTTATCAAGCATCTCTAAAAGGTAAATGCCCTGAAACCAATTCTGTCTCTGACGACAATTTTGACATCACCCACTTGGATGTGGCAGACTTCTTTGAGCACCCTGAGGGGAAAATAGACCACTTAATTGGCGATGGATCTGTGATGAAAGAAGATGGAATTGTTTGATTTTATTTTACTTATTTGTATTAGTTAATGAATAAACTAATAGTCATTAGTATCAGCTCGTATTAGTTAGCTTATGATATAATGTTAGTATTAGTTCTTTAAAATGTTTCAATATGCTTAAATTTCAAAGATATTTTTATTTTCCAGTAGAGTTAATCGACTAACCTAACAGTTAGTCGATTATCTAATATTTCGCATTAAAACTGGATTTTACCGCAAGCTAAGTTAGTCGACAATCTGATTTAGATAGTCGACTAACCTGATGACTGTTTACTAAGTTAATCGACTATCAACTTAGTTAGTCGACTAACTAATATTTCGCATAAAAACTGGACTTTTCCGCAAGGCAAGATAGTCGACTATCTGATTTAGTTAGTCGACTAACCAAATGACTGCTTCCCAAGTTAGTCGACTATTAACTAAGTTAATCGACTAACCTCAACAGATTTTAAAAATATTATTTAATTATGAAGCAACGGATTAAATTTGTTTATTCTCATGTTCGTATATCTCTTTTGATTAATTGATTCATGTACCACACATACGATATTCAAAGAGAAGAAATATTACTCTCATTTAAGTATGTGTAAGGCAGATGTTACTACAATTTCTGGTAGTAGTAAATTGATTAAAGGCTCCGGAAGAACAACTATAACTCTGCCTAAAGGAACAACATTTTAGAGAATGCAATGTTCTCCTCCAAGTCTAAAAGGAACTTGTTGAGTTTTAAAGATATCATTCAAAATGGATATCATATTGAGACAATAGATGAGAATAATCTTGAATTCCTCATTTACTCATGAAAACGAGGCTGCCCACTTCGGTTTGGGGTCACGCCATTTTGCATGCAGCAATGCTAGTTCGTCTCAGAACGACGAATTATCACAAAAATTTTCCGTTGCAATGAGTTTTGGGTCATGAACCTAATATATCCCACTTAAGAATTTTTGAATGTGCAGTATATGTGCCTGTAGCACCGCCATATTGCACCAAAATGGATCTGCAAAGAAGGTTAGGAATATATGTTGAGTTTGAATCGCCCTCCATTATTCGCTATCTCGAAACATTGACAGGGGATTTGTTCACTGCACGATTTGCTGAATGTCAATTCGATGAGACGCTTTTCCCAAAATTAGGGGGAGAAGTTGGTGAAACCAAACGGAAAATTTTGTGAAAAAATGCATCATTATCTCATCTTGATCCACATAGCTCTATTTGTGAAAAAGAGGTGCAAAATATTATCCATTTGCAAAGAATAGCAAATCGAATGCCAGACGCATTTACAGATTTGAAAAGGATAACAAAATCACATATCCCCGCAGTGAATGTGACAACATCTGATTCACGAATACATATTCATTATTGGAAGAATATGAACATGAAATTGGTATTGAATATACTACACTCACCCCTAGAAGGAGGTTTGAGATGATATATGAAAATAATGTCATTGTTATTGCATGAATAGTCATTGGTCACGTACCTATTGTACACCAAAATAATTTGTCGATGTGATTATCAAAGGACAATAATAATGCAAGAAACATATCTTGCACATAATTTTGACATGACCATAATGGTATAACTTTCTCTTTAAAAGAGATATTCACCACATGGATGTTGATGAATTTGTGGTAGTACAAAATTAATTGAGAGCTCTAGAAGAGCCAATTATTACTATGTTGGAGAAACACAATTGATTACCAATAAGGTATTGTGTTGTAGTAAGTCTCAAAGAAACTTATTCAGTTTCCAAAGTATATGCGAAAGCGATTGATTATATTGAGACTATAAATAAAAGAAAGATTTGATATCTTCTATTACTACAACTTGTAGCGGGATAATCTGTATGTGAAAAACTACCCGCTTTATTCTCCAGTTTGTACTACACAAGAATACCACAATAAAGTGGACGTTTATTGATATAAAAACCCATATCATAATAAACTTGAAGTTTATTGATAATTGCACATGTCATGGTGTAAATTTGAAGTTTATCAATATTGATAATTTATTCAGTTGGCACTCGGGTTAGCCATATCATTTTAAGAATGATGTGCAGTAATAGAGAATTCACATGGGTAAATATTAAAGAACTAGAAAGTTCTTTACGAATTCTCTTGTATTACTTATTCTCATTAATTAATTGACCAACTAAAGAGTTCGGGTTGAATCCCATAAATTCTGGAAATATCAAAGGTGAATATGGGCCCATTCACCTGCCATGTATACCACATATGATGCATTTATGATATGGTTACATGTGCGATTGTTATTAACCCGCAGCCTGGCCGGTGCTTGCGAGGTAAATTGCTCAGTAATATAACTTCGAGCATAATTTCCAGATTTTCTATTCAAGATAGTTCATCTTGATATGTTGGTTTATATCATAGTTGGTTTAGCAAGATAATTATTGAGTGTCTCCACTTAATAGCTAAACTGTTTCTTATGAGAACAAAGTTATATATATCAGTTTGATATACGTTGTATACAAGAGTATATTATATTCTCCCCTTATAAGTGGTTCAGGAACCAAATAATTTCATCTTATTATTATTGATGTGCGGTGTATATTTTCATTAACACCATAATGCACAAAGATGGACTCTCAAAGTTGAGGAAACAAGTTAGATTTTTCTAACATGAGGGGGAGACATGATAAACACTTGAGAAAAGGTTACATGGGATGAATTATCATTTGTATATATAGATCCTCGAATATCATAATATGAACCTGAAGTTCATAAAAGGATAATTCAATTGCCACATATTGCAAAGCATGCTATACGCATTTGCTGACCCAAAGAAAGTAACTATATTCTCACTGCAAATGCTCATATTAAGTCCCAGAAGGACAAAGTCTTTGATACGCTTAAAGCGTATAGACAAATCGGTTTCAAAATAACTTCTTAATAAAGAAGATAAGCAAATGATCAAAGTGATCATAATGGGGAGGCAAGTGATCTAGAAGATCACATGACATAACACTTCATAAAATCTCATGAGAGATTCAGGTACCTGAATATATGAATAAAGAGATCTCCATGTTATGTCTTTATGAAAATTTACTTGAACCGATATAAAATGTTCGTCGACGATATCTATGATAGCGCTAAATATCGATGAGGATCTTATGTTTGTCGAATACAAACAAAAATATTGGCTAAATGGAAGAGATACAATTCAAGCAGAATTGATTCCATATGAAAGACATGTAGTTTTGGACATGTAGTTCAAATACTTGAAAGTATAAAGTCAATGGTATGTGTAATAAGTTTTCGATATCTTATTTGTTTAGCATGACATGAAAACTTGATATGCATCTAAAGTCTATTATATGGCTTATATGACTTAACTTATATGTCAATCCATGAAAGATTGAAGTAGCTTGAAGCATATATAATTCTTGGTCCTGAAGTACCACATCCTAAGTGCAACTTGTGTACATATGTATCTTGCTATAACTATAAGCATGATGGCATCGAGAATACCTCTATGGAGATATTGAAGAGTCATTCCACGACATTATATGAAGATGTTCATATCTATCAAGAATGATAATTTCAAGGTGCGGAATATTTATTCAAATCAATATGGCTGATTTATTTATCAAATCTCTACAAAAGATCGTTTTGAAGATGGTGCACAAGATTGGAATGCAAATGCTCAAGGATGTGAATTGATGCTCTTTTCAGGGGGAGTTAATGCGCATTGCACTCTTTTTCCCTTACAAGGTTTTGTCCCACTGGGTTTTCCTTGCAAGGTTTTTAACGAGGCAACCAATAGGCGCATATTCAAACATGTGTACTCTTTTTCCTTTTCTATAATTTTTTTCCCATTGGGTTTTGTTTTAGTTAAGGTTTTAACGAGGCACATTATTGAATAGACATTCAAGGGGGAGTGTTATAAAATATTCTATTTAAGGTGAATGTCCATATTTCGAGAGATCCTAGGGTTTACTACTTGGTGGCTAAGTCACCAGTGCCCTATAAATAAAGGGGTTTTCTCCCATTGTAAATCATCCAAAGTATCAATAAAAATACTCCTCTCTCTACTTTTCTCTATATTGTTCTTGTTCTTATATTATTTCATAACACATTTAACTTTATATTACAAATTAATATAAGTGAAGTTTGGTCGGCCTTAATCTCTTTTACATTTTTGTGTATTTAGTTAAAGATTTAATGTATTTCATATATGAATTTTTTTGCTAATAGATGACAAGGAATTAACTACCGTATTTCTTTTTTGTGCCTAGATTGAACCCTAATTTCCCATGATTTAGATCGCCAGAACTAAATGGATATGCTTTGAATGATAAAAGCATAATTCATTGCGTACGTAGTAGTAGACAATTTGAAGTGAAAGCTCAATAATCTGAAAGCAATGCTTTATAAAAAGAAAACAGTAGAATATATGATGTTTATCAAAGTTGAATCTTTTTATAAAAATGAAGAAAAATGTAGTTTAGGGGTGCTGGAGCTACGTGCTTGATAGCCCGTTAACACATCTGCCAAGTTGTTCATACAAGTTACAAAAGTACTGGTATTACTGTGATGCAACTTCAATCTTAGCTTCTTGATTGCTCTGCTTTCTTCAGATTATTTATATTTAATTATGCCGAACAATGCTAAGTGGGATAATGATACACATATTATATTTATTGAGTTATATGAGCAACAGATTAGAAAAGAAAATAGACCAAATACTTACTTAAATAAAGATGAGTAGAAAAGTCTTGTTGACGAGTTTTGTAAGAAGATCGGAAAAGAATATGATAAAAAAAATAATAAATCATTGGGATTACATGAAAGGAGAATGGACACATTTTAAGCAGATGATGAGAGGGAGACGGGGTTAGGATGGGATGCCAAGAAAAATACGATTATGGCAGATGATGATTGGTGGTACCGAAAAATTAAGGTACATCTATCACATTATCAAATGTGTAATTCATATTTTTGTCATTGTTAATTTTATTAGTTTGATTAAAGTAGTTTTGATTTTCTCTTTTTACAGGGGAATGCAAAATATAAGAAATTTAGGAACAAAAATCTTTCGCTCATATCGTTTCGCTACGATACACTATTTGCTTATGTTGTTGCCACAGGAGAAAGAGCACGTGCAGCAAATCAAGAACAATCATCGGGCATTGAACTTAATCTTGATGAAGAAGGAATAAATTTCATTTTTGATTGTGACAAAGAACATTTTACAAATCTTAATGATGAAATGAGCGATGAAAGTGATGATCTACAGAACATAAATTATGTTATGTTTCCAGAGCCATCACTAAAAAGACAAAATTAACTGATGGTGTTAGCACTATTAGTCAAGTAAGAAAGAGTAAGAAAAGAACAACTGCAACATCAATAAAAGAGGATATACAGTCTCTCATAGAGTTTATGTCTAGCAAAAGCACTGCTACATCTCCTGCAGTTGATAAGACATCCATCGAGAAGTATATTGGCATGTTGGAAAAAGTTCCTGATATTTTAGTTAGGAGTGAAATTTACAGTTTTACTATGAATATGATCTGCAAAAAAAATAACCGACATATATTTTTGAGGATGTCTACTAATGAAGCTCGCAAGAATTGGTTGGAGTTTAACAATCAGTTATACCTCAAGAAAAATAAATATTGTATCATTGTGGTTGAGTATTTTTATTATTCCGTATTTGAATATTATGATTGTATATGTAGACATTATTTTGGTTTTATGTATAAACTTTGTATTGCTTCTTGTTTAGATATTTGGATTGTATCACTAAATTTTTATTAAATTAAAGCTTCTGTTGTGGTAAACTTTATGTTTGAAACCCTTGGCTTTTTGTGTTAAAGCTTCTGTTTCACTTAACTTTGAAAGCCTTGGTGTTAAACTTTCGTTTGGAAGAACTGAAGAAAGCGTTCGTATCTATTTTTACCGGACCTTTTTTATATTTTTGCATTTCTCGAACTCACCTTTTCCTCTTTTTGAGACCGCGAGATAATATCTTTTTCTATCCTTAGTTTCGTGTTGTATTTGTTGTAAACATAATTCCAAGTTGTTTCGGGGAATTCACGAAGACTTTACTTGAGTCGCCTTGAGGCTTCTGAGCTTTTCTCATTCATATTACTAGTAAAGCCTATAGCTGCCCAGTTGTCTGGTACATGTGGCAACATCATTCTTTCACGCTGGAATCTATCCACGTACTCTCTAAGCAACTATGAGTCCCCTTGTTTGATTTTGAAAATATCTTCCTTTATTTTCTTGAATTTTTGAGCTCTCGAATGCGCTTTGATTAATGCATCTGCAAGCTCAACGAAAGAATTTATGAAACTTTCGGGTAAGAGAGAATACCATGTCAATGCCCCCTTGGTGAGTGTTTCACCAATTTTTTTTATCAATACTGATTCAATTTCATATTTGGTTAAGTCATTGTCTTTTACACCAGTTGTGAATGCAGTCATGTGATCTCGTGGATCACTTGTGCCATCATATTTTGGAATATCAGACATTTTAAACTTCTTTGGACTATGCACCGGAGCAACACTTGGCTTTCATGGTTGTTGTGAGTATTTATCCATGTCTATTCCTTTGGTAACAAGTGGTACTCTTGGTATTTACTCTATGTGATTGCCTTTGTTCCTTGACCTGCATCTACAGGGTTAGAACTAAATTTTGTAAATCAAACTTAACTATGTTACCTGGTTTGCCATCACGAGCATATATTTGAAACAGAAGTTCAGTATTATTTAAAAAGCATATTGTTAAACTTTATATTTTCTTTTTCAGTACAAATGAGAGTTTGGACTCTAGTGACATAGTAGATCATTATCCAAGTTATTCGTCAGATGATAAAGATGAAGAAGAACTGGATGAGATACAAAGGGAGCAAGATGAGAAGGAATGGACGGCCTTATGTCAAATTGCAGGTAAATTGATTTTGATGTATTATGAAAAATACCTATGCAAGGAAGATTGTCGTACATCTAGTCGCTCTGGAAATGTATTTATTCAATAGATATTAAAAGGAAACGAGACTCGTTGTTATGAAAATTTTCGATTGAGGAAGTCGGTATTTGTTGATCCATTGAATGACTTAACTGAAAAGTATGGGCGTAAACCCACACGTGGAATGTCTATACACGAGATGTTAGGCATATTCTTGATGACTTGTGCATGTGGAGCTGGAAATCGATTGATATAGGAAATCTTTCAACATTGGGGAGAAACAATTCATAGACACTTTCATAGTATCTTAAAGGCCGTTTGTGAGCTTGCAAGAGATATAGTTAGTCCACATCAAAATAATAATGATGGTGCAAGAGCTTACAAGCCATGTAATGGTCGATATTTCCCTTTCTTTAGAGTAAACAGTATTTTTAAATAATTATTTTTCTATAATAAACTTATAAGTTAACTTTTATAAGTATTACTAACTTAAATTGAATTTATACTTGTAAATGTATGTAGGATTGTATTGGAGCACTTGATGGTACACATGTTAAAGCAAGATTATCGCAAGGTCAAGAGATACCATATATTGGACGTAAAGGTTATCCAACTGGAAGATGAATAACTGTTGGAGAGTAGAGAAGTTGGGAAAGAATAGAGAGAGAAAGTATCAGTAGAGAGAGAAATAGAGAATCCGGCGACGGAAAGCGAGCTGCTCACCGCTGCCGGCCACCAACACAACCATCCCCTACAAAAATTACTCCCCCACACTATCTATGGCTCGAATCGTAACTCCAGAAAGTGGAATCCCACTGCTACAATGGTTCCCCGGAATGGGCAGTGCCGCGACGGTGATGCAGCCAGTATCGGAGAAGGAGGAATCAAAAAGGCCATTAAAGGAACCAGATATGTCAACAACAACAGCGAGGAAGCTCAATTTCTCAGTTGAATGCAGAAGCAAACTTTTGCTGAAGTTGTTCAAGGTATTCGAACCCCAAACCAAGGCATGCAACTCAAATACTACCCTCCGATGGTGAAGGATGGAGTGAAAATTGCACAACTAAACCCCAAGGAGATAGACATACAGAACCAAAAATGGAAAACTGCTGCATTCGGATATGTAATAGGAGGTAACCCATCGTTTAAACAAATGCTCAAATATGTATATGGAGTTTGGAATACTGTTACAACACCGACAGTGCTGTTACATGATGATGGTTATTTCATTTTTAAATTCGATTGTATGGAGGACAAAAATTGATAATGCAAACTGGTCCTCACACCTTCAAAGGTAAGCCTCAGATTTTAAAGGATTGGGATCTAAATTTTCAACTCCGTAATGAGTCAATGCGAATTGTACCAATCTGGATTAACTTCCCAGGTTTACCGATCCAATGTTTGGCAGAGGAGAACCTAAGTAGAATAGCTAGTTTAATTGGTAAGCCTTTATGCACTAATAGGCCTACTGGTGATTCTGAAAGGATTTCATATGCTAGAATCCTAGTGGAAATGGATATAACCCAACCCCTACCTGATGAAGTGTCTATTGAAATACCTAATGGGCGAAGCTGGATGCAAACAGTGGAATTTGAATGGAAACCTATATTCTGCCAAGACTGCAATTCATTTGGGCACAAACCAGGAGAATGTCAGAAGGAGGGAAAAAAAGCCAAAAAGCCACAGGAGTAGAGAAAAGGGATCAAGCACAACACAAAAAAGCAATGGCAACCAAAGCCTGTAAGGAAGGAGACTATAGTCAACCAACAGCATGAAGAGCAAACAGTTCGACCTGAAGTGGAACTATCAATAAATAGTCGAGGCAAACAGGTAGTAACTATCCAAGGAGCTGCTGGGACTACTGCTCAAGGGGTGATCAAATATACTGAATTGAATGCCAAGCCTATTTCTACTGCAATGATTATTAAGGAACCAGAACAAAGGATCCAACAGCAGGGACACAATGGAACAGAAACATCCATTAAGAGTAAAGGGGAAGCTCAAGTAACCAATACCATCCATGATCATTGTCTCCTGGAACATTAAAGGACTGAATAAGTCCCACAAACAGAGAGAGCTAAAAACGTTCTTGAGGTCTAATAAAGTTGATATTGTAGCTTGTCTAGAAACTAGAGTAAAACAACCACAATCAAAGACAATATACAAGAAGCTTGGGGATGGCTGGAACATTGCAAATAACTATGCTTGTGCACCAAATGGGAGGATATGGATAATATGGAAATGGTCAAATGTCCATGTTGTACCTTTACAAACCACTGACCAAATGATCCACTGCTGGGTGACAGACAAGAATTTCACTTTCTCTAGCTATATCACATTTGTCTATGGATTGCATTCCACATAGCAAAGGGTATCTCTATGGGATACCCTGAGACTGTCAACTACAATGGTCCATGGCTTATAATAAGTGATTTCAACAGTGTGTTAGGAGTGGAAGACAAGCTTAATGGGCAACCAGTACACCACTCAGAAATGACTGATTTCCAAAACTGCATTGATGATATAGGAGTAGGACAGATTACCAAGAGAGGGAACAGATACTCCTGGAGCAACAAAAGAGACAGTGAAAACAGAATCTACAGTCACATTGACTGGGCTTTTGGTAATCCTGAATGGTTCAATACCTACACTGGAGTGGAAGCAGTATATATGCTGTCAGGATGCTCAGATCATACACCCATAATGCTGAACACTGAAGTTGTTAAAACCAGAATGAACATGCCATATAGACTACTTACAACTGTTATGCAGCAAGAGGAGTATAGAGAAACAGTTCAACAAATCTGGAGCCAACAGCACAAAGGTTTCACTATGTATTCTGTCTGGAACAAACTGCAACAGCTGCAACAAACTACCAGACATATTCATAAGGAACACAACTCTGTGGAGCAGAAACTGCAACAAATAAGAGAAGAGCTGAATGTTGCACAGAGCAGATTGAATGAAGACCATTTCAACAGGTAGGAGATCCAAAAAGAAAAACAGTTACTGCAGATTATTGAAAATGGGAAGCTATCCAAAAACAATAACGAGGCAGAAATCAAGAGCCAATTGGATCCAACTGGGGGATCACAATACAAAATATTTCCATGCCTACATGAAAGCCAGACAAGCAAGAAACAAAGTGAGTTGTATCCTTACTGAAGACCAGATGAAAATCACTGATCCACAGCAGATACAACAGCACTTCACCCAATTCTTCCAAGAGTTACTGGGTACAGCAGCAACACAGTTGCCAGGCATCGACATCACAGTGGCTAGAGATGGACCGTGCCTCACTCTGCACCAACAACAGCAACTACTGTCTCCAGTAACAGAACAGGAAATACACCTGATTGTGCAGAAGCTCCTTCAAGATAAGACTCCAGGTATTGATGGATATCTTGCTGAATACTTTAAAGAATTTTGGCCTGTTGTGGGGGGGGGGGAATTACCCAAGCAGTGCAACATTTCTTCCACACTGGAAAACTGTTGAAACAGATTAATTGCACAACTGTCACTTTGATTCCAAAAGTGCAAAATCCCAGCTACGTCAACGAATATCGACCCATTGCCTGCTGTTCAACTCTTTATAAAATCATATCTAAGATACTAACAAACAGGCTGAAACTGGTTGTCGATTATTTAGTTGGTTAATCCCAATCGGCTTTCATAGAGGGAAGAAACATACTGGATAATGTTATTATGGCACATGAGTTAATCAAAGGCTATAATCGCAAGACAATCCCCTAGATGCCTGATAAAAGTTGACATTAGGAAGCCCTACGACTCTGTTGAATGGGACTTTCTCAAGGCAGTACTACTTGAATTTGGATTTCCTTATAAAATAGTAGTATTAATAATGAAATGTGTCTCCACCGTCAGTTATTCCTTTTTTATAAATGGAGGACTCACCAAGAGATTTGACGCAAGGAAAGAGCCAAGGCAGGGGGACCCAATGTCCCCCTACTTGTTTGTGCTAGTCATGGAATACCTAACCAGATCCTTAAAAACGCTACACAAAAACCCAGATTTTAACTTCCACCCCAAATGCTCCAAACTATAAATCACACACATATGCTTTGCAGACGACCTTTTGCTATGTTGTTGGGCTAATGAAACTTCCATGAAGCTACTGATGAATGAATTTGAACAATTCTCCAAGGTCTCAGGCCTCCAAGCCAATATGGATAAAAGCTCCTTATATATAGCAGTTGTATCAACTAACTTCAAGGAGAAATTATGCTCTAAACTCCACCTCACAGAGGGCACCCTGTCGTTCAAATATCTAGGAGTCCCCGTATCCACAAAAAAGGTCACAATATCACAATGTATGCCACTAGCAGAGAAGATAGTGGACAAAATCAGAAGTTGGACATCAAAACTCCTCTCTTATGCTGGCAGAATCCAACTTATCAAAAGTGTCCTCTTTGAAATGCAAACCTATTGGGCCCAGGTTTTCCTCATTCCCAAAAAAATATATAAAACTGGTAAATGGAATATGCAGGAATTAAATTTGGACTTGTAGTCATGAAACAAGCCATAGGAATCCAATTGCACGGGAAACACTGTGTAAACCAATGGCGGCAGGAGGACTGAACATTATATCTTATGAAAGATGGAATAAAGCGGCTCTATCAAAACTCCTCTGGGCCTTAATGGCAAAAAAAGACAAACTCTGGATCAAATGGATACATTGTCACTACATAAAGAAAAAAGATATAGATACCATGGAAATTCTTAAACAAGCTAGATGGCTCGTTAGGAAATTGTTTGGCGCGAGAGAATGGTGGGCAACTGATGATACATGACTGCAAACATGTACAAATAATGGGCAATCTAGAATCAGAAAGGCATACATTCAGACTACTCCTCAATATCCCAGGTAACATGAAAAAAATTATTAATGGTGACTGGCATGCTCCCGAAACAGAAATACATCTTATGGATGGTGTTACATAGACGCTTGGCGACGATTGACAGATTAGCTAAATGGAGAATTCACACTAATCAATCCTGTAGTTTGTGTGAAAGAGATACTGAAGAAACCCACGACCATTTATTCTTTGAATGCGTATACTCCAAAATATCGTGGCAAGCTATGTTACAATGGTTGAAATATCAAAGAGCGACAGGCACATGGGAAACAGAAATCCAATGGCTGACAGCTAATGTAAACAGCAGAAATCCCAGAAAAATCATCCTAGGTGTGGTGTTTGCAGCGGTAGTATACTTACATATGGATGGAAAGGAACAACAGAAGGTTTCAACAGACAAACAGAGACGCCAAAGACCGAGCAAAGGAGATTAAAATTCAAGTGCACTTCACTGGCGTAAAGCTACCTAAATGGTCACCCGTGTTACCGAACATAAATAGCTATCCTTTATGCGAGTTTCCACAATTGTAGCAATTTATGTAATAGGACATTAGTTTTAACAACAACAGTTGTAGAGTTTTCAAAATGATTGTACTACTTAGATCTACTCTAGAGTCCAAAAGAACAGATGATGTAAATTTGCCATATAATTGAAATAAAATCAAAATTTCTTCTAAAAAAAAAGAAGTTGGGAAAATTTTATCAAAAAAAAAAATAGGTTATTCGACTCAAATATTCTTGCTGTCATAGATTTTAATATGTGTTTTAAATTTTCTTGGGCTGAATGGGGAGGAGCAGCGCATGATTGTCGTATATTTGGTGAAGCCCTTCGTAGAGCGGAACTTAACTTTCCACGTCCAATTGGAAATAATTATTATCTAGTTGATGCAGGATATCCTCACATGAAGGGATATATGGCTTGATACAAAAGAGATAATGTTAGATATTACCTAGCACAATTCTGCCGCGGTGCAACAAGACAATTGCAAGAACCAAAAGGGCGAATTGAAAATTTTAACTATTTACATTTTTCTTGTAGAAATATTGTAGACCGCACATTTGGGGTTTGGAAAGCAAGATGGTCTATTTTGCAAGACATGCCTTTCTATCACATTGACACTCAAAGAGACATCGTACTTGCTACTATGGCCATTCATAACTATATTAGAAAGAAATGTAATATGAATAATGCATTCCGAGCATCTGAGAATGAGAGATATGTTCCACCCGTTAATCCTGATGTTGATACATCTTTGAGAGCTAATAACAATATAAATGCGGAAAATGTGGAAGAGCAAAGTGATCTTGTTTCGATGGGTCTTCGCGATTTGATTGCTAAAGAAATTTGTGAAGCTTGATTCTTGTAGTTGTATGAATCTTTTAAAACACTAATATTTATTATTTTACATTCCAATTGAGAAATATTATTTTGTTTCGTTCTCTTGAAATATGCATATAATAACCTAACTTTTTATATAATTTGAGAAATTAGTGTATAACTTCAATTTGATTAGCTTGATGTATAAAATGACTTTTTAAATTTGTGATTGACTTCTGTCGCAACACTTTTTGAGCTAAGGGAAGAAAAAAAAGGCAGTTGATCAAATTAGATTGCCATACAGATATATACAAAGAAACAAACTATTCTTTTCATTTTCTTGGCAAACAAATAAAAACTATCTTAATTAATTATTTAAATTAAAATTAAAATTAAATTAAAATATAAATTATTTTTTGTTTGCATTACTTATGGATTAAATATATTGTAGTAATCAGCTCCTTTTATAATGTTAACAACTGTAATGATATTTCTGTCTTTTTAACAGAAAAAAGTTTTTACCAACACTTGTTTACCAAACACTTCAACAGCTTTTTTGAAGCTTCAGCACTTTTATCTAAACAGATGACTGATTATTTATAAAACAAATTTCAGCACTTAAACTATTTTTTTCCAGCTAATCCAAACGGGCTCTATTTCGAATTCCATTTCTTTTTGGATAGTAACAGGTAAGTACAATGAAAATCGCTCCAAAAGTTACTTTTTCCAGATTGTATATCGTTTTGGATATCTTAAGCCACTCCTTTTTATAATTAAATTATATTGCCAATTCAGTAGGATACTATTAACTTGTTGAACGAATCCATTTTGAAAAGGGAGGAGGCAAACACGATCATACTCTTTTGCGATTATTATGTTTGTGGAGCTGGAGTAGCATGGAACTAATCAAGCTTTATATCTTGAGGAAAAAATATATTATAACTTAGACTAATTAATTTTTCATAACATGTTTTCTCAAGAGATGTAATTTTGATATGTATTTGCTGCAATATGTTCACACACACAGAGGAATAAAATGAATGAATAGTTTGATTCCATCCTATGATGTGGGTAGGGGCAAGAGTTGCTCTGTGAAGCTGGGCATTCAGCGTTCTCTTTTTTTTTTTTAATTTAACAGTTAGCTTTCATTGATATCAAAAAGGTTTACAATGAAGAGTTTATAGTAATAGTATGGACTAACCACTACTTTCCGATTCAACACTATACAAATACATGAATTTGCAACCTAAAGCTAAGGGTAATGGTTAAGTTGTCGCAGTCCAGTTTGCCAACGCTTACAGTTTCTGCCGCGAATATGAATAAGAAACGCAACCTCGTGACAGAACTGGTTCTCCTCTAAAGCTTTCCCTTCAAATCTAATATTGTTCCTATTTCTCCAAATAAGTGCAACAGTGGTCACTAAGGCAGAAGCAGCAACAACCTTATGCCACAGTTTACTCCTAGCTTGACAGCAGATCCATTGGAGTTCAGCTTCCCAACTACCAATTGTTCTGTTATGGCCCAGCCAGCGACATATTCTAAGCCACAGTCTATTAGTGACTGGGCATTCCAAAAACAGCTGAGCAAATTCTTCTACATGTTGATCACAGAATACACACTTCTCAGCCACATGCATTCCAATCTTCTGTAATCTGTCGACAGTAGGCAGTCGACCATGAGCAGCAAGCCAAGCAGTGAATTTATGTCGAGGCAGGACATTAGAGGTCAACAGCAGATTCTTCCATTCCACCCTAGGGAAGATAGGAAGCACTACATGGTATAGTTTCTGAATATGGAACTTGCCTAGCCTGCACAATCCATCCAGTCTAAGTAAGAGATCACCTTGCAGTTGTTGATTATTCAGAAGAGGGGTCCTGCTATCTATTATCTTTCTAACTACCCAAGATGCTGCCTTGGGGATGGGCATTGTAGCAATGTCACAGTTCTTAATGTAATAGTAGTGTATCCACTTGATCCACAAACAATCTTTCTTCCTAGCCAAATCCCACAGGAGCTTAGTGATAGCTGCCTTATTCCATATATGCATGTCTATAATGTTGAGTCCTCCAGCAGTGACAGGTCTACAGATCCTTTCCCAGACTATCAGAGCTCTTTTAGATATTGTTGCACTTCCAGTCCACAGATAAGATCTGCAAACAGCTTCAATGATTTTCAGAACTTTCTTTGGCAGGATGAATATTTGTGCCCAATAAGTTTGAATCCAAAATATCACAGTTTTGATCAATTGACTTCTTCCTGCATAAGATAATAATTTGGCAGACCAGCAAGTAATGTTATCAGTTATCCTCTCTATCAGTGGCAGGTAATGGTGGATGGCAAGCTTCATTGAGTGAAGAGGTATCCCTAAATATTTGAAAGGCAATTGACCCTCAATGAATCCCAGAGATTCTAGTATGACTTCTTTGACATTCTGATGAACCCCAGCCAGATAAACAGCACTCTTAGTATTGTTTGCATACAGTCCAGAAGCTACAGAGAATGTAAGGAAAGCATCATGCAGAATCTGGATAGAAATTATATCAGCTCGACAGAATAGGAGAAGATCATCAGCAAAATAGATATGGGCACAGTTCAGCTTCCTGCATTTTGGATGGAAGTTGAAATCTCCATTTCTGTGTAACTGAGCCAACAGCCTATTCAAGTATTCCATAGCCAGAACAAACAGATAAGGTGACATGGGATCTCCTTGTCGAATACCCCTCCTAGCAGTGAAAGGCTTAGTGAGACCACCATTTAACACTAGTGAGTAAGTCACAGAAGAGACACAAGCCATTGTCCAATTAACAAATTTTGCTGGAAATCCAAGATCAATGAGTAATTGTTTGAGGAAGCTCCATTCAAGAGTGTCATATGCCTTCCTCAAATCAACCTTCATAACACATCTAGGAGACACACCTTTTCTGGAATAACCCTTGAAAATTTCATGGCTAAGCAAAATATTATCAATTATGCTCCTCCCTTCAAAAAAGGCTGATTGGGCTTTACCAACAAGATCACCAATAACAGATTTCAGCCTCCTAGTAATGACTTTGGAAATGATCTTATAGACAGTGGTGCAGCATGCAATAGGTCTATAATCTTTCACTGTTTTAGGAGTTTTAACTTTAGGCACAAGAGCAATGGTTGTAGTATTGACCATGTGAGGCAGTTTACAGGTAGTAAAGAAATCCTTTGTAGCAGCATATACATTCTCCTTGACTATCTCCCAGTTGCTAGTAAAGAACTCCACAGGGAAGCCATCTACACCTGGTGCATTGTCTTTAGGCATATCTTTAATAGCTTCAGTGATTTCTTCCAGAGTAACATCCTGAACAAGTGACCTTTGCTGTGATAGGGTCAGACAGTGTCCTTCCTTAATAATAGCAGTGTTGATACAAGGCAATTCATCAGCACATTCACCCATCAATGACTTGAATACCTCAATAAATTCCTGCTCCACAGCCAAGGGATCTGTCAGCTTCATACCTGCATCAGTGTATATAGAAGTAATATTATTCTGACTGGTTCTAATCTTCCACTGAGCATGGAAATATTTTGTGTTTGCATCTCCACATTCTATCCAACAAGCCTTTGATTTCTGCCTCATAATTTGCTCTTCTACATTGCTCCATTTCTCAACGTCATTAAGAGCTGCTTTCTCCTCTTTAAACAGCTGCTCTGAAAATGGATTATGTAGCAACTGATTCTGTATGATATCCAGTGATTCCCTAGCATGGATTAGCCTCTGTTTGAAGGAAGTCATATGGATGTTCAGTTCTTTTTAAGTGTTGCTTCAAGTTCTTCAATTTATACCATATATGTTGCAAAGGTGGTCCTTCACACTTCTGACCCCATACATGCTGCAGAATAGAAGAAAACTGGGGATCCACCATAATAGCAGTATAGAATCTGAAAGGTTTAGGATGCAATAGCGTTTGACTCCCAAACTATATGAGAATAGGAGAGTGGTCAGAGACTGAGGGATTCATAAAATCAGCTTCTAGATGCCCATACTGCTGAAGCCACTGAAAATTACCAAGTGCCCAATTAATTTTGCTATAGACCTGCTTGTTTGTCCATGAATACTTCCAACCTTTTGATCTAATGGAGGTCAATTGGAGATCATAAATGACCTGTTTAAACCCTCTAACTTCAGTATCAGTGACAGGAGAGCCAATCCTATCATCAGAGCATAGGACAGAATTAAAATCGCCACTTAACAGCCACGCATCTTGACTGGGGACATTTACTGATCTAAGATCATTCCACAACTGCTTCCTTAGGACTGCAGAATTGTGAGCATAAATGACACTCAATTGTATTCTGACTTTATTCAAAGGATCTTCTAACAGGCAATGAATAAACTGGTCAGTCACACAGGAGATATGGACCTGAATGTGAGGCTTCCAGATTAGCCATATCCTCCCATTGACAGCTTTGGTATAGTTGCATTGGATCTTCCACCCTTTAGCAATCTTATCTACAATCCTCTTTGCTTTATGTTCCTTTACTCTAATTTCAAGACATCCCAGGACATCAACTTTATTCCCAGCCAGAAAGTTTTTCAGTTCTTTCTGTTTATGGGCTTTATTAAGCCCCCTAATGTTCTAGGTGACTATAATCATGGATCACTAGGCAGCAAGCTCCAAGAAGGACCAGGATCCAACTGTTCTCCCTTCCTACCATCATCAATTAGACCAGCAACAGCCTTGCCCTTGTCATGGTCAGCCAAAGCCTCTGTATCACCACTAAAAGTACTATTAGTGTCAACATGTACTTCCTGATTGGCAGGGTCATCTAAGACTTTCCTCTGACTTGCAGTCATATCAGTATTAATCTGCACCTTCTGCATCTTCTCATCATGTTGTACAGATTGTACTGGCAGGCTAGGCAATGTATTTGCAGACATTGTTAAGCTTACCAGTGTATCTGCACTAGCTTTAGGCATCCATTCCTGCTTTGTAGTCTTTTCTGGTTTTTTAGCTCTAGTCATTTGCCTTACTTTCCTCCCTTGCTCTTGCATCTCATGTACCCCATCATTATGTCCATTATACCAACAGTCAAGAGAGCCATGGCCAAATTTCAAGCAGTGATTGCAAAATATAGGCTTCCAGTCATACTCAATCACCTGTATTTTCAGGCCAAAAGGAGTTTCAATTTCAATTTCCTCAGGCAGAGGATAAGCACCATCTACTTCAACCAATACTCTAGCAAATGAGATCTTCTCAAATTGAGCTGTGAATTTATCTGTGTACAAAGGCTTACTCACTGCACTGGCGAGTTTGCTTAGAATTTCAGGAGACCAGTAGCCTACTGGTAGACCAAGGAATCGAATCAAAACAGGTACAGTACTAAGAACATCATTTTGAAAAGAGAAGTCAACATCCCAAGGTTTCAGCACCATAGGTTTGTTCCTGTACGAGTAGGGTCTAGATTGGAGAACTAAGTTTTTATCCTCAACATTATTGAATTGAAAGATACAATAACCTTCTGAATGGAGTAAAATCTGTGGTTTAGCCACAAAATTCCAGACATGCATAACAAAATTCTCCAAAGTTTTCACAGTGGGATTATCACCGATGATGTAACCAATTAATGTAGCATTCCAGTACTCCGACTGAGGTTTCAATTCAGCTTCACTGATTTTAACTACATTTTTCCCATCCTTATCAGTAGGCGGTACATACGAGAGAGCCTTACCCATACTACGATTACCCCGGACGACCTCAGCAACAGTAGGAGATGAATGCTCAGATACAGCTACATCAAAGAACTGCAATCTTCTCATAGCCAAGCTTGCAAGAGCTTCATCAATTACCATCGGAGGAGGCACTACATTCACAATTTCATCTGCATGCTTAGAATCGATCGATTGGAATTTTTGAGGGAGAGTTTCCAAACGTTAGCGGTTCAAGTTCTTTAGTCACACCCGGTGCTGGTGTAACGATTTGGGCAGTGGTGACGGTTGGTTGTTGCCGGCGACGAGCCATTATCGGCGAGAAAGCTTCGTGCTAACTTACGCCAATTTGTACTGTTTCATTGGTTTTAACGTGCACAATCCATTCAGCGTTCTTGTGGATAAAAAGAGGGAGGGAATGATGGGATATCAATATTGTAAACAAGAGTTCTGAGTCTAACTACTAATATCCTTTCACTAGTATCCCCACTAACAGCATACATTTTCTGATTGATAACAAGTTCTTTACCGTTCTATTGAACGTTTACTTGTATATGGACCTCTCCAAAAGGTAACTTTAATGTGGCCGATCTCCCTTCTTTTGCAATCAGTTTTACTACAGCACACGCTGCTCTAGCTAATTGTCCCCCCGTACCAAGGGTGATTTGATCTACATCTAATTAAGAGGCCGTGTAATGTACACGATCCTATTACAAAGTGGTGCAGAAAAATTAGGAATAAGAGACAAATCAATACACTATTTATGCCATAGGATATGTCACTAAACATTACTCAAACAACCTGCTGCTAACTCCTGCTCTATATAGATGCAAACCAGACGACGTTGCAACAGTAATCTTGGTATTTGCAGATGCAAATAAAACATCACCTTCAGCAACTACCTTGTCCGATGATGTGGTCATCATCCCCTCTCCTCCCATGACCAAAAAAATGGAAGGACCAGGAATTGATGGAAATACAGTAGTTGATTGTTGAGGAAGAATGCAGCGATCCACCTCGAATTCATCAAAAGGAGGGAGGTATCTCATTGTGTATGGATTAACTACAGTGCCTTTCAGAATTTCGGGAACCCCCTGCAGAAACAAGCTGATTCAGATTCATTGCTTAAACATACATCCAATGCCATGTATTTCATTTTGGAGAATAAATAGGCGATAACCCAATAAAATCTTCTCATACTGAAAAAACAGGTAACTTATAAACAACAAAGAATATACACCTTCAATGCCTCCGATCATCTCATTTTAGTTGAATGAATTCTTTGATAGGATTCATAATCAAAGAAAAGATATCAACCAATTTCAGTCACTATATCGAGCTCAAAATACAATTCTTGCCTAATCTATGGTTGGTCGAACTCCTAAGAAGCACGTAATAAGGTTGCTGCTTTATTCAGGTGTTCAGTCATGAACTTCAATCTCTAACTATATCACAAAAGATGAAATAAATATGGTGTATCGAGCAAAACCATAATGGTGTCCGACCATACCTGTCTGTAAGTGAGCATTGAACAGAGAATTTCAACATCTCGGTGCTTTGGAGTTAGACCGGCACGTATCACGTTGTCTGAATTTGCCATGCATTCAACAGACTCACCATATAAATATGCATGAGGTTCATTTGAGCCTAAATATAAAGCTTCACCAGGGTTGAGTTTCACATAATTTAACAAGTATGCAGCTAAGACACCAACATCAGCTGGATACTGCTTCTCGAGTCTTAAAATCAGTTGTTCTTTGTCCGTTAGGTGCCTCGCCTACAACACCGAAGATAAATGCAAATCTATATAAATAAGAATAATTGGCAAGATGAACTTAAGCAGCAAGGGTTACAGCTAATATACTTGACAAGACCATAAGCAGTGCGGTTTCACCACATAATTTACATAAGAATAACTTATACAACAACATAAGTACTAGAAACTCAAATCCAAAATGTATCCCGTAGTTTCCAGATGACAGAATTTGATGCAGATAAAGTCAAGTGTCACTTTTGTGGCTGTGAAAAAGGTTCGACACATCCAAGGCGCAACAATAATAGGAGATAAAGGAAAACTAAATAATGACATTTGCAGTGATACACAGAACGAAAATCAAATCCAAACAGATTATCTCCTTGGTAGGAATTGCACAACAAATGCAACTTGATTGAGGTTATCACAGGTGCGTTTCAGCTGATCCATCCACAGTTAATGTGGAAGAGAACGAGTCCCTTTTTTCTTATTTCTTTTTTAATCTGAGAATGAACGAAGATAAGACAGATCAGCTGGAGCTATAAAATACAGAAATCCCATATTCAAATCAATAAAACATTGTGATACTCTCAGCAGTCGCATTTTCACAAATCGGCCTTACATTTTCTGCCAGTGCAAGTCACCACCATATAAGAGCAACACATGTCAGTTAGTAGAGGCCCCGCAAGTATGCTTTTGTGCTAGGAGATAGGACTGGAACAAAGGCACATAAACTGGCGACAACGATCAAACCTTCCCAAAAACTCAGAGAAGTACTATCCACATGAACGAGTTTACTACCATGCAGAAGCACAAAAAGGAGACCTCCAATTACTGCCCAAGTAAACCAAACAACTTATAGTTTCACTTGATTGTGGATCAATTTGGACTACCTGATCGTCAATGTTTAGGCGACTAATCAGCTTGGCTAACACTTCAACAATCACATCCTTGCGAACTGACATTATGTCAGTAAATGCCGATTGTAGCATTAATCTAACTTCCTCCTCCCCATCATCTTCATTCAAGTTTAAAATTTGCTCCGCTTTTGCATTACCAATCACTTCGACAACCTCGGGCGTAGTTTTAACAGTCAACTTGAGCTCCTGGAAAAAAATTCAATATACTTATCATCACAATCAATTACTTTTCTGGAAAATAGCCATGCAAGTTAAACCCATTCCATCAACTCAAGTCAAGGAGCACAATAACTTTGCTTCTCAAGCACATCAACAACATGAATAAGGTATACAACTACCTTTCCTGCTAGTGGCGGATCTACAGTTTTAGCAGCAGGTGCGCATCAGCACTTCCTACGTATGATTTGAAGTATAAATACATATAATTGAAATTTTTTATAAGAAATATATTCACACTAGATTCATACTCACTGTAACAGATAAGTCGTGGCTACGGTGTAGCTCCACCCACTGACTTAAAATCTTGGATCCAGATCTCTCAAAATAAGAAGCTTGTCAACCAGAATAAATTTCTGTCTTCTACTTACCTGTTTATATCTGCAGTCTTAACATATACTGCACAACTTTTGAACACAGAAAAAGAAAGCAAATGATGCTAGTTGCTTAACACATAGGATAACCAGAACCCTAGCTAGCAGCCTTTCATTTCACCTAGTCAAGGAGGGGATGAAAAAAGATATCTGGAACTTTTTTTCCCATTTCCTATAAGTTTTCTCCCTGAAGTTTTAAAATTTTAACAGCTGGTTGTTTGGGGAGGAACAACAAGCTCATATTATCTTTATTATTTCTTAAAGGGATTGTTCATATAGTACAAATGAAACAAATAACTACGCTCAAACAATTCATGATAAATTCTTTAATAGGACAGGTTTACAATCAGCTTAGAGTAACCAATGTGAGCTCAAACTCATAACTTTGCCAATGAAGAGACGTGGCAAAATATCAGATTTCACAATGAGAGGTTATGTGTGCATTGCAGCAACTAAGTGATCTTATTATCTATCATCACCGAGGAATGGAACTGTTGAGAGTAAAAGAATAATAACATGCTTATTATTAACTAGACAAACAAAAACACAAGAATGTACCTCAAGACTGACGAACCCACATAAAGCCTCAAATTCTGTCAGCGCCAAAGCCATCTCGGGTTTGTGATTGTCATCCTTGTAAACAAGCGGCTGCTCTTTATGTAGAGAAGTGGCCAACACCTTGTCTGGATGGGCCTGTATCGACAAAGCTTTGGCAACAGATAATACCTAAAAGGCAAGCAATGTTAAGAAACCCTTTTAACAATACGGAAAAACAAGTATAAAGACTTTCTCTCATTAACCGATGAAATTAATCTGAATTGTCCCCTAATCTGGATTTTCTAAGAAGCGGACCATGTCAATATCAAAGACCACATTTGATGTCACACTAGTAGTTATTATGCATTAGTATACCGCTACTAGAGACCTGAAAAAAATCACAACATTAAAGATTTTCTAACAGAGCAATCTAGTATCCCTTAATTTACATTGAATTGTATGAAGCATCTCATTCAAAAATTTGGCATGATATATATAGAGGTTGGGTCCAAGTGGCACCACCACCCATCAACAAAATATCCTATGTACTACCCTTTGGTGTGGACTAGTAACAAAGTAGGCGCGGACCTTCAAGACAAGGGTTTCAAGTCCTAGACAAAAAGAATACTAGGTAATCTCTTCCTATCTGCCATAAGCCTTGACAGATAGAGTTATCCGGTAATTGTATTGATAGGAGTAAGCAGCCGAGGTATACGCAAGCTAGCCCCAACACTACCGTCATTAAAAGTACCATATGTGTTACTTAAGGGTGTGGCCTAGTAGTCAACGAAGTAAGTCCAAACCTTGAAGATAAGGGTTCAAATCTAAGACAAAACACTAAGTGATTTTTTCCCATTCATCGAAGCCTTGATGCGCAAAGTTATCTGGTGCTGGTGGAGGTAGCAAATATCCAATAAACTAGTCAAGGTACCCGCAAGCTGGCCCTGACATCACTATGTTTAAGTAATATACACCATTAGTTAGAAAAACATTATCAGGTCATCGACATCCAAAGGATATCTACAGGTAAGCCTCCCTAAAATGTGGGATTTGTAATCTTGAAAATAAGATATTTTATCTGCTATAAATAGGTAAAGTCTATATATATATGACTTAAACTTTATAGTTTATATACTCTAAGCTTAAGTAATACACACTAGTGTGAAGCAATTCTTTATATACTATCTGGTCACCCCAAGAATATCTACGGGTAAGTCTTAAGATATATAACCAACTCCATCAGGTAGAGTGTAAAGTTTTTTGTTAGGCTGACTGTATATAAGTTAAACTATAAAAAACCAATATAATGGAAATCCCAGAAAATCAAACAAAAGAGATAGAAGTAATAAACACATTTCAGAACAGAGCAAACCTTGAAGAGAAAGGGAAGGTTGGTACCCCATCTTTTCAGAACAATATCTCCAAGAACACCACGATTCCTTTCAATCCAATCCTTCAATGTGACCTTTTCACCTTGCACAACGTACGATGGGCTGGATTCATGGGTGCCCATCCAAAACTCAGCATAGGGCTGGTCCAGATCAATTTCGGTTCCGGTATTTCGATAATAAAGACGTGCGACAGTGGATTCACGACCAATGCGGCCCCAATCTGAATTCTTAACACAACAGATCAACTTGATTAACGACCCATCCCCATTTACTCCCTCCATAGAATAATGTTTGGGGCACTGTTGAGGGTTTCATTGTGCTATTAGTATAGAGTCACGCATGGCGTTTAATTAATTAAAGAATTATGCACAAGCGTTGAGTAGGTGGGATTCAGATGTTTTTTTTGGTAATACTTTTAACGTGGAAGAAATGGGAATCGTGTGAAATATGCAGAGGTCAGAACCAGAAAAAGGAAAAAGGAAGAAGAAATCAGATTGTCGTAAATTGGTTATTAGCATTAACTAACTCGGACAACAAGTTTTATCTTAGTACAAAATGTTTCATGATTAATATTTTTAAAATTTTTAATATAACTTATACTCAAAATTATGAATATATAATATTGGTGATATAGACTTAAGTTTTATGAGTTATGATATTTATTTCAAGTTAATATATACCAATAATTATACCAATAGACTAGCTAACAAGCTAAATATTTTAATATTTAATGAATTTTTCACCCAAATATTGAGTTAGGTAAAAGTTATTGAGAATGTGTGAATCTATAATATTGCACTAGATCCGCCTATGCGCATATATTGGTGCATCTAGTACAATCTGTAGGTTTATTTGAACTAAATAATTTGCGGGAACTTTATATGTGTTTAAAAAATTTGCTAAATAATTACAAAATAATAAATTTATAACTTTGTAAATCAAATAAGTTATGATAGTATCTTTAACTTAAACTCATAAAGTTTAAATTTTGGTTCCATCTATGCGGCATAAGTATACTTCTCCCGTCTCAAATTAACTTTTGTGTTTCTCTTTTAGATGCCCCTTTAAGAAAATATTCAATAGGAACACTTTTGACTATTTTGTCCTTATCTATATCTTAAAATGCACTCTATATTTAATACTAACTCATAAATATTTGTAGTCTTCAAGAATAATTAATATTAAAGGTAAAATAGAAAAAAATAATTAATTTACTCTTAAACTTTTAAAAAGACAAAATAATTTAAAATAACTATTTTTAGAAATTATGATATAATTTGAGATGGAGTATAATTAAGAGCAATTAATTTTACATTAAGACTTTATACTTACGTGACTTTTAATAATTATTTAGTCGGTATCATCTCGAACCAAGTCTATAATTGTTTAAAAATCGAGTTCAGTCCGAGTATTTACTTGTTTATAAAATTCGAGCTATAGTTGTAAAGCAAACATTGGTCAGATTCAATAGCACATAGAGATTCTCAAGTTTAATGATTTTTTTTTGTAGGTTGGAATTTGGTTTCAAGTGCCCCAAGCATGTGACTTTTCCAGACCATTAATTTATGTTCACAAGTTAAATCAGATGTATCTTTTAGTTTAAATAATTGATTGTCCTTAAAATCAAATCAGAATATTCTTTTGCAATCCAAAATGAAAAAACATAAATAAATCTTACCCGAAATCGTTATGAAAAATCCCCCCACAATTATAAATACCTTTTCTAGTTTTAATGTCTAAAACTTCTATAAAGCTATTAACCGAAAATTATAAATTAAAAAGTACTTCTACAAGGAATGCGAAAAGCGAAAAATAGAATAGATAAGGCATTGGGTGTTATGTTTTGGGAAAGGTATTTCCAAGATTACACCAATTAGTAATTACTCTAAATAATAAAAATCTAGATTAATCTAAAATTGTTGAGATGAATGGAGCACATATGAAGAGGCCCAATGGTTAATAAGTAGTACTGGCCCAATATATACAGCTGGCCTATTTCAATTGTACTTGTACTTGGCATTAGTATATTAAGCCCATTTTATAGCTTAACATAGTTTATTAATTCTGTACAAATTCATTGTTACACACATTATGAAATAAAAACATTCTTCATCTTCTCTCTCATCCCACCCGATCTAGGGTTTTCTTTCTCTTCATTTCTTTCAATTTCTGCAAGTAATCAGCTTAACATGGTATCAGAGCGGGATCATTGGAAAAATCTTGACCTCAGCTATCGGCCGATCCTACCCTTGAAACGAAGCTTTGGAGATTTTCTCGGTGCGATATTTTTTTTTTTTTGGCAATGCAAAATTAGGTCTTTGCTTTCAGAATTTCAAATCTGAGCTTCGATACTTTTTATCCTCTCGATTTCACAGACGATTGGTAAATCTTCTCATTTCCTGATTGCATGTTCGTTTTGGGTGATTTGTAGGGTTCATTTTAAGTACTGGAACCAATATTAGTCTGGGTTACAACTGTTGCATGTTCACAATTCTACTGCTTCCTTGTTGTATTTTTGCTGTTGAATTTGTTGATTATAATGAGCAATAGGACGAATTTGACTGAGGACCTTCATGGTAAGACGAGTGATTTTGAAGGTTTTAGTGAATTCACTATTGATCTTTGTCACCCTTTCTATGTTCACCGATCCGATAGTCCGAGCAGTCAATTAGTCACCATTCATTTTAATAGAACTGGCTTCGTTTTTGGCGTAGCAGTATGTTGACCTCGCTCTCAGCTAAAAACAAATTAGGTTTGGTAATTGGTAGGATACCTCAACCTCAACCTGATTCTCCTTATTATCCTTTTTGGTAGCGTTGCAATAACATGGTCAAAGCTTGGATACTAACTCCTTGACTAGAGAAATTGTTGTGACTGTTATGTATTTCAACATTGCTAGTGAAGTCTGGAGAGACATAAATGATAAGAATGGCCAGTCAAATAGTTCCAATTATATCCAAATTCAGAGAAAAATTAGTTGTACCTCTCAAGGAACATCTGATATAGCTAGCTACTTTACCAGAATGGGGAGTTTCTAGGATGAACTCAATTCTGACTTTGATGGATCAACATATTCATGTGGTGCACTCCCTAAATTCATTGAGGACCAACACCTGTTTTAATTTCTCAGTAGGTTAAATAAGCCCTATTACACAGTCAAACATAGCATTTTAATGGTGTCTCCTTATCCAAGCATTAGTAAAGCTTATTCACTTCTACAACAAGATGAAAGTCAAAGAAAGTTAAGTTCATAGCTCATATGTTTTCAGCTGATTGTGCAGCTTTATTATATGCTTCATCTGGCATATCTTCTTCCACCAATAATCTATATAATCAAAGGGTAAATTTTAAGTTTAAGAAGTCTACATCTCCTGCCACTGGCAAATATTGCAAGAAGTACGGGCATAGTATAGACAAATGCCATAGACTCCATGGGTTCCCAACTGATTTCAAGTTCACTGAGTTGAGGTTTGCTGCATGTGTTCAAGTGGAGGATTCTTCTCCAAGAAACTTGATTGCTACTGGCACTAGCAGTAATTCTTCAGGCTCTACTTATGGATTCAACAAGGATCAATATGAACATATCATGACTCTCTTCCAACAAGCGAATATTTCTTCTGGTTATCCTCAGTCCACTTCTCCCAGAGAAAATATTGGTTTTACCAACTTTGCAGGTGTGTGCAATCTCGCTGTAAATCAGTTTCCTGCAGTAAATTTTGTTATGCATTCTTTGTCTACTCATTCTTTGTCTACTCAACAACATCATCAACAACAACGACAACTACCCAGTATAGTCCCACAAAGTGGGGTATGGGGAGGGTAATATGTAGACGGGCCTTGCCCCTACCCGAAAGGGCAGAGAGGCTATTTCCAATCGACCCTTTTTTTTCCTCTTTTCGGATGATAAATCTTTCTCAGAACATGGAGTGTGAATCAAACTCATGTTTGAATTGAAATTGAGATACTGATGCCCGGCTCAGTAAAGGAAAAAAAACAAAAATAAAAACAAAAATAAAAGAGCATTAGTAACTCCAGCAGAAATAGCGTAAATAATTATCTAAACATAAGAACCATTAATAAAATAGTATGCAATAATATCAGACATTAACTACCATAAATAACTACCACAAGGGAGACACAATCCAATACACAAATCATCTATGAATAGCCCTACCAAGCCTCACCCAAACCCCGGGTGAGGAGTACGAAAAAATCTAGGAGCTCCTATCCTACAACCCTGATACTAGACCTCCAGACTTTCCTATCAAGGGCCATGTCCTCAAAAACCCGCATTCGATCCATTTCATGCCTAATCACCTCTCCCCAATACCTCTTATGCCTCCCTCTACCTCGCCATACGCCGACCAACGCCAGCCGCTCACAACTCCTCACCGGGACATCAGGACTTCTCCTCCGCACATGCCCTAACCACATCAGCCTCGCTTCTCGCATCTTCTCATCCACCGAGGCCACCCCCACCTTCTCTCGAATAACTTCATTCTTAATCTTATCTAACCTGGTGAGCCCGCATATCCACCTGAGCATCCTCATCTCTGCAACCTTCATTCTCTGACCATGAGAGTTCTTCACTGGCCAGCACTCCACCCCATACAACATGGCAGGTCTAACCACAGCTCTATAAAATTTCCCCTTGAGTTTCTGTGGAACTTTCTTGTCACACAGGACTCTTGATGCAAGCCTCCACTTTGACCACCCCGCTCCTATACGATGAGTGACGTCCCCGTCAATCTCTCTGTCCCCCTGAATCACCGACCCAAGATATCTGACACTGTCCCTCTTGGCGATGACCTGAGATCCAATCATCACGTCCCTGCCTACTTCGCTTGGCTCGGCGTTTAACTAGCACTCCAGGTATTCTGTCTTAGATCTGCTTATTTTGAAACCCTTAGACTCGAGAGTCTGTCTCCATACCTCTAACCTCTTAATAACACCGACCCTCGTCTCGTCTATCAAGACTATGTCATCAGCAAATAGCATACAGCAAGACACATCCCCTTGAATATGTCGGGTTAGCCCATCCATCACCAAGGCAAACAAGAGAGGGCTAAGCGCCGATCCTTGGTGGATCCCCATAACCACTGGAAAATGGTCTGAGTCGCCACCCACCGTCCTAACCCTAGTCTTATCTCCATCGTACATGTCCTTGATTACTCTGATTTAGGCTTCCAGCACGCTCTTCGTCTCCAAGCACCTCCATTGGGACCTTGTCATACGCCTTCTCCAAGTCGATAAGCATCATGTGCAGGTCCTTCTTCTTATCCCTGAACTACTCCACCAGCCTCCTGACAAGGTAGATAGCTTATATAGTGGAGCGACCCGGCATGAAACCGAACTGGTTCACAAATATAAATATCATCTCCCTCACCCTCGCCTCGATCACCCGCTCTCAAACCTTCATGGTGTGACTTATTAATTTGATACCCCTATAGTTGTTGCAGCACTGGATGTCCCCTTTGTTCTTGTACCAGGGCACCACTATACTCCACCTCCACTCCTCCGGCATCCTTTTGGTCCTGAAGATCGCATTGAACAATCTCGAGAGCCACTCCACTCCGGACCTACCCATGCATTTGCAGAACTCCACCGGGATCTCGTCAGGCCCGCTCGCTCGACCCCTACTCATCCTATGCAAAGCCCCCATGACCTCCTCCGCCCTAATGCGCATGCAGTACCCAAGGTCTCTATGTTGCTCTGAATGCCCCAACTCCCCTAGCTCTATGTTACAAACCCCCTCCTCGTTAAGTAAGTCTCGAAAGTACGCCTGCCACATCTGCTTAACTTGAGACTCCCCCATCAGAACTCTACCATCCTCGCCCTTGATGCACCTAACTTGGTCAAGATCACGCGCCTTCCTTTCCCTTGCTTTAGCTAACCAGAATAACTTCTTGTCCCCGCCTTTCTCCCCTAATTCCTCGTACATGCGAACAAATGCCGCGTTTTTAGCTTTCGTAACCGCCAGCTTTGCTTCTTTCCTCGCCACCTTGTAGATCTCCCTATTCTCTCTTCGTTCTTCCTCGCTTGTGCTCCCTGCCAACTTAGCAAGCGCCGCCTTCTTCACCTCCACTTTTCCTTCGACTACATCGTTCCACCACCAGTCACCCTGATGTCTGCCTGAATAGCCCTTGGCTACCCCGAGCACATCCCGCGCTACCTCCCTAACCAAGTTCACCGTCTCTGACCACATAGCGTCCGCTTCCCCAAACTTCTCCAAGCTCCGCCCTCAGCTAACCTCCTCTCCAACTCCTGTGCTTTCTCCTTAGTCAAAACACCCCATCTAATCCGCGGTTGTCCCCGAGCACCCCTCATCTTCCTCTTCACCCAGAGACCGACATCCATCACTAGGAGTCTATGAAGAGTCGAAAGGGACTCTCCCGGAATAACCTTGCAGTCCTTGCACATACCACTATCGCTCCTTCTGAGGAAGAGGTAATCAATATGAGTCCTCACCACCGAACTCTTGAAGGTGACCAAATGCTCCTCCCTCTTCTGAAATGTCGAGTTCGCAATCAGAAGCTCGGAAGCCCTGGCGAAATCAAGCAGTGACGTGCCTACTCCGTTACTAACCCCAAAACCAAAGCCACCATGCACCTCACCATAACTACAAGCATCAGCCCCAATATGACCATTAAAGTCTCATCCAATAAATAACTTCTCAGATTGGAGGATACTACTCACCAGATCATCCAAGCCCTCCCAAAAGCGCCTCTTAACCTCCTTGTCTAAGATCGCTTGCGGCGCGTAAGCGCTGATGACATTCTTTGTCTACTCAGTTAGGAAGAATTCCTTGGATTTTATATTCAGGTGAAACAAATCATATAACCCCTCACAAACAGTTTTTACACAATATTAAACCTTTACATTCTCCTTATTTAATCACCTTACCAAATGGGTATAAAGTGAAAGTTATTTCTACTAGATCCCTGCATCTTAGGCAGGCTATAACTTTACATAATGCTCTTTTGGTTCCTTCTTTTCAATTCAATTTAATTTCAGTACATCAACTCCTTTGTCAATTGAAAGGTCTAGCAATCTTCAATAGTTTTTGTTGTTTTCTAAAGGGCCCTTCTCTGAAAAGGCCATTGGAAATTAGTAAAATTTCTTATTGGCTCTATTTTCTGCTGTTTGATATTGTTACCCCTTCATTTACTTCTAATGTTTCTTGTACTGTTTGTAATTCTTCTACAGCAAATGTTATCCCTTGTTTTCCCAGTTCTACTTATAACTTATCTAGTACTATCAATAAAATGGATCTATTTTGGAATCAAAGATTAGGCCATATGCTATTTCATAAGCTGAAACCTATTCCATGTTTATCTTCTCAAGTATCTTCTAGATAATCATTTATATGTTTTATTTGTCCTGTGGCTAGGCAACAAAGACTACCTTTCTATGAAGTCACATTCATTCAAATGTACCTCTCCAGCTAGTCCATATAGACATATTGGGATCATACCACACTAATACATACAATGGTTTCAGATATTTCATTACTTTGGTTGATGATTTTACTATAGTCACCTGGACGCACTTATTATCTTCCAAAGGCAATGCCCTTTCTGCAATCAAAGCTTTCACTATGATGGTCAAAACTCATTTCAAGTCTTATGTTCAATCTTTTAGATCAAACAATGCTTTTAAATTAGGTAGTAGTTCAGAGTCTATATGCTTCTTTGCTGATAATGGTATTTTACACCAAACCGCTATACCTCGCACCCCACAATAAAATGGTGTGGTTGAAAGGAAACACAAACATCTTGTGGAAACTTTCAGAGCCCTTTTTGTTTCAATCTAAACTCCCTACCAACTATTAGGGTGAATGTTTATTAACTGCAACTTACATTGTCAATAGACTACCTTCATGTCTTGGCTAATGCTACTCCCTTTGAAAAACTGCATGGAACTCCTCCTATATATGACTACCTAAAATCATTTGGTTGCCTTTGTTTTGCAACTACCCCTAAATACGACAAAGACAAATTCCAATCTAGGGGTTTTGCATGTGTCTTCCTGTGTTATTCCTTTGGAAAAAAAGGCTATAAATTGCTTAATCTCTCTACACATTCTGTATTTGCTTTCAGAGATGTAGTTTTTCATGAGCACATATTTCCCTATTCCTCTGCACCATCTTCTTATGTTTTCCTTTATTCTTCTGATTCCTTTGAAAATCCTCCTTTATTTCACTCATCTACTACTCCTTCAACAACTCCTTTTGATTTTAATTTCGTTGTACCTACTGAATCTCATTCCGATCCTTCTATTTCTTCCTCCTACCATCAAGAACCACCTGTTATTCCTGTTTCTTCCTCTACCGCTCCTCCTCCCAATGCTCATGTTCCTCCTTCTTACAACTTGCCTGTTAGGTATTCTACTAGGGTTTCCAACCCTCCTTCCTACTTGTCAGATTATGTTTGTTCTTCTTTTCTTCATGCCAACCATGTCTCCACAAATTCCAAGGTTTCCACTACTGAGCTACAACTGCAGGAACCTCAATATTATCAAGAGGCTGCCTCATCTCCTGCTTGGCAAAACCCATGCTAAAAGAGTTCCAAGATCTTGAAGCTAAACATACTTGAGATATTGTTCCTCTCCCTCCTCACAAGAAACGCCTTCTTTGTAAGTGGATATATAAGATTAAATAGAAATCTGATTGCACTGTTGAAAGATACAAAGCCAGATTATTCATAAGGGGTGACACACAAAAGGAAGGGATAGATTATGATGAGACTTTTTCTCTAATTGTTAAATTCGCCACTATTAAGTGCCTCCTCTCTCTTGCTGTTAAAAAGGGGTGGGTTGTTTACCAGCTAAATGTCAACAATGCCTTTCTTTATGGTGTTTTCCATGAAGAAGTTTATATGAGCTTGCCTCCTGGTCTATTGGTTTCTAGTCATTCTTCCTCCTCTTCTCCACTAGTTTTCAAAATCAAGAAGTCTCTCTATGGCCTCAAACAGGCCTCGAGATAGTGGTTCTCTAAATTGTTTGAAGCCTTGTGTTGTAGAGGTTATATTTCAAGCAAAAATGATTATTCATTGTTCACAAAGTCTTCTTGTGGCTCCCTGACTATCTTAGCAGTGTATGTAGATGACATCTTATTGGCAGGAGATGATATTTCTGAATTGGATGCTCTTAAGGCCTCTCTGGATACTACTTTCAAAATCAAAGACTTAAGTTGTTCACTATTTCTTGGGTTTGGAAGTTATCCAACAACCCCAAGGTTTTTTGATGTGTCAGCACAAATTTACCTCTGATCTATTAAAGGAGTCTCATTGTGATCATTTCACCCATGTCCATACTGCTCTTGATCATTCCATCAAACTATCTTCTGATAGAGGAGCTCTTTTCTGATCCTAGCATCTACAAGCGTATTGTGGGCAAGCTTAATTTCTTATGCCATACAAGGCCTGATTTTGCATACTCAGTCCAACATTATAGTCAGTTTCTTCAAGCTCCTCAAGTTCCTCACATGCTGGTTGCTATACATATTTTGATGTATATGATAAATGCTCATGATTTGGGTACTTTCCTTCCTAAGTTTACTGATCTTTCTCTCTTTGCTGATTCTGGCTGGGCCACGCCCAGACTCGAAGGTCTGTTACTGGTATTACATTACCTTAGGGGGATGTCCTATTTCTTGGAAAAGCAAGAAACAACTATATCTCTCTCATCTGCTGAGGCAGAGTATAGAACTCTACTCAAAGTGGTTGCTGAGATTTCATGGCTTGTTCGCCTGCTGGCTGATCTTGGGTTGGTTATTTCCAGCCATGTTCTTGTGTTTTGTGATAGCCAAGCTGCTTTGCATATAGCCAGGAATCCAGTCTTCCATGATTGTCACTATGTTCGGAATAGCCTACAATCTGGTCTCATCACTTTATATCATGTTTCTTCTTCCGCTCAACTTATTGACATTCTCACTAAGTTCCTTCGATGAACCACTCATCATCTTCTTCTTGGCAAGCTTGGGTTGTCAACACCCTCAAGCTTGAGTGGGGGTGTTGAAACGAATTGAGCATATGTGAAGAGGCAATTGATAAGTAATACTGGGCCCAAAATATACAACTGGTCCACTTCAATTGTACTTGTACTTGGTATTAGTATATTAGGTTCATTTTTATAGCTTAAAAGATTTTATCAATTTTGTACATATTCATTGTTACACACATGATGAAATAAAAATGTTGTTCCTCTTCTCTCTATCTCACCCGTTCTAGGATTTTCTTTCTATTTATTTCTTTCAATTTGTGCAAGTAATCGGCTTAACAAAAATGCATGTAAGCTTATAAATTTGGGGTGGCCAATTTATAACTTTTCTTTTTGTTGATTTTGGCTTGTAGTCGCATGAGTGGTTAGCAATTTTGGTGTCTACCAAAGGGCATAAACAAGCTTAAAAAGTGTGTATAACCTAGTTTGACCAACTTAAACAACATAAGGGCTATGCTCCTGCTTGGCTATAGATTTTGGCTTCATTTTTTTAAAAAAGAAAAATTGAAAACAGTGTCTGTTTATGAAAAATGATCATGTTTGGGAGAAAAAACATAAAAAAATTTCAAGTTCCATTTTTTTTCACTCACAAAACTTCAACTTTTCTTCAAACAAAATGCATGTCTAAAACACTACTTCAACTTTCAAAAATTATTTTCCAACACAACTTCAAAATTGTTGTTTCAAGTTTCAAAATCAAATCTATGTCCAAACTCTAGCTACGTATCATATTTAGGCATTAAAAACGTGCAACAAATGCTAAACTTGATTACGATGCTAAATAATCAATGTTCAATTACCTCAAACTCATGACTGTGTTAACCACATCCAAGAAAGGGTGTGAAAGAATAAGCCCACTGGTTTAGTGTTGGCAAAAATAAATGTCTGAATCTAATGGTTGATGGCTAAAAGCTATACAACAGCATTGAAAGGAATGGAAAAGAATATGTGAGCAATAACTGCAACTATCTTCAGGATTTTAAGGCCCTCAAATTCATCTGAATGAACCTGAAAGAACAGAATCAGAATCAGATCGTGAAGAAGTCGAAAGAGGAAAATAAGACACAGACTGAATGAAAAGCTAAGCAAATAAGGTTCCTACCAAAAACTATGTCTCTATCCCAAGCTAGTTGGAATCGACTATATAAATCCTCAATATACACTTCACTTATTTGGACACATTTCATTCCAATATTAAATTGGTTGAGTTTTTCTTACAATAAAGGTACCCCCAAATTTTTACTTGTATACACAGATCTGTTGTAAACAGAATATAAAAGCTTATAGCAAACACTGTCAACATGATTAAGCATTAATTCATTTAGAGATTGCAAATGCCTCGAGTGAATCCTAACGCTGTGGACTATTAGGGGGGGGGGGGGGGGAGGGTGTGTTAAGATTTATAGGCAACATTGGACAAGTGAACCCGTGGTCTTTCTGCAAAATTATATATTTTATGCATATATTTTCTAAAATTGTAATATTAACTGTTGGCACCCATGCTCAAAGAAGGTTGAATAGTGCATTTGGTTGAAGGTTGAGTTATTTACCAAGAGGAATAGGGATCAATTCCCACTTAATATCCTCCATGTTTTAGTAGTGCACTCACGTTTTAGAATGACTTCACAAAATTAAAATGGGAAATTAAGAATGGTTAACTAGGAGGTAAGTGAACGTCGATTCATTCCTATTAGTTGTTTGCAAAAATAACTACCAGACGTATACAAAAAAAGAAGGGACAATAACTACCAGAGATACATAAGCAAAATCATTCAGTAGTATATTTAATTGTAAACTACCAGGTCCTGGGGAACGTGATTAAACTACTGTTAAACTATTTATGAACATAAAAATTTATTAACTGATTGGGACCTGGTAAACTTTTAGTATCTTATAAACTAGAAGGTTAGTATTGTATCACTAAACTTGTAGCTTAGTACTTGGATTTAAATAAAAATCAGATAACAATCGATAAAACTAGAAGGGTAAAGGGATAATTAAGATCACTAAAGAAGACAATACCTCATGAGAGAATGACAAGTCCAAGGTACATAGCTCCACAAAGAAATATAAAGGATATCATTCCCCTGAAAAATAGTCCAAGAGACAGAAGGATTGTGATTCACAAATGATGACAAAAACTCCTCACACTCTTTAGTTAAGATTTGCATTGAAGCCAATACCTACCAGATAACGCCCCAACCAACACCATTACAAGGACAGGGACAGAGTTCAGCGAACTTCTCAGCATCACTTGAGTGCACTCTTCTAGATATCAAGTCATCATATATATCTGCATTGTCATATATATGTTAGATTATATCATGCTACAATAGAAAAATTAGATACTAGAGAATGGATAGTCAGTACCATAAACTGAAAACAAGCTGTTCATAACACCTGCAATTCACCAGAACCAATGTAAGTAACACAACAACCAAATTTAAAATGGAAGAGGGTGGGGAAAAGGATAAGTCCATACCTATGAAGAGAATTACGTAGCGAAGAATGCGAACTTTTGTTAGTTCTTGCAGAACCCATATTACAGCAATGAAAATGATAAATCCTGGCAAGTTGAGTCTTTTCGGATCAATGACTAAGCATAAAACAAATGTATCTCAAGTATTGACAATAATCAACATCCTGAATGTACAAACCGATGCAAAGTCCTCGCAGTGTCCACTGTTCAAAAAAGTAAAGCATGTAAGATTCTGGAACTTCCTTTTCTTTTGAAACTTAAGACAAGATCAACAAAGTAAAATTTGTGAATATATACATATATACATATTATCCTATGTAGTGAAAAGTCTAATTTAAAGAGTGAATTATCTGCAGTCATTGTACAAGATTAAGTTCAAGTTCTTTTACTTAGCCCCATACATTTTTGGCAATGAAGAGCACGACAAAAAGAGCAGCAATGAAACAACCAGCGGCAATCTTGGCAGTGAGAAGATTTGTCGAAGCAAGTATGAGAATCATCCCCCAAAAAGACGAACCAAGATCTTCAGGAAAGTACAAAATTAATCAGAAATATAAAAGGTAGCTAGAAGTTAAATTACAAAGCAATCTGCATTTACAAAAGTAAGTTAAAATGCATCATCAACTGGGACTTGTGTAGGGGTTACTTCATTTGTCTTTTAGATAACAAAACAAGGAAGCACTTCAGTGAGATTTTGGAACTTTTCAAAAGAAAGTAATTACATCCAGCAGGCAAGATCACCCAATAAACACCGCCACGGGTTTGTGTCACTCCCCCTTCATTGGCATGAACTTGCATTCCTTCCACCTGTATGTAATGGTAAACAAGAAAACGAGTTGTTTAGAATACGAATTCACAGGTCTCAGCATTTATTAGATAGTTTTGAACTTAAATTGACCAGGGCAACCAAATCGTGTGCTATGATTTAGCATGGCATCATAGTTGAACCATGCCCCATCATTCTCGTTGACTTAGCCACATAGAATAATAAGTAATTACCTTTTCTTGACAGGTAAGTTACATGGCCATTATGTTTTGATAACATCAACAAATGTATGAGCAATTTAGCATTTTAGTATTATTTTTCTCAAATTCTAAATTTTTGCACTATATTTTAACTCGAACAATTATGGAGTTCTACACCTATTAATGGCAAATTAGATTATGCTTGAGAACTGCTGGCTAATTATAATTAGTGAGTTTGGTAAATTGCTTATAGTATACCCGGATAATCCAGGAACTCAATAACCTCTAAAAAACTACAACTCAAAATCCCGAAGGACTTTTTAAAGACAAGAAATCTAGTCATCATTTTGTTACCACTCTAAAAATGGGGGGGGGGGGGGGGGGAGCAAAAGAAAGAAACTTGAAGTTAAACAGAAAAAGTCAAATTCATCTCCATGGCTTTGAGCTTTCTGAAGTGAATGTATGTCATGTGAATTAATAAGAGTCTTCATCGGTGGATTCCTGTCAATATTGACATCTTAAATCTCTTTATTAGAACCAAAGAGCAGAAAAATTCACCCAATCCTACAGAACTGCATTCCATCAACATCAGAAATAAGGAAGTCTTTTGCTACCAATTGAAGCAGTTGAAGGCATAAACCGTCATACAAAATAATAGAACAAATTAGACAGGTATCTGCCAAATGTACAACTAATCTCTTGAATTATACATCTATTGCATCTAAATACATGACAAGAGAGAATTACCTGACCACATGTGAGCTTACAAGCGATTGCATGGCTAGCTTCATGAAGAAATACAGTAACGAGCTTGAACGGTGTCAGAAGAAATGTCCTCCATAACTGTTTTGATATTTAGGAGGAAACAAGAAGCAAAATGAAAATGCAATTTTTTTACATAAAAGGCAGACAGAAGTAAAGATTAGCAAATGCACACATGAGAACATTTGTGGACACTCTATGGTAAGTATATTAAGTAAAACGAAAATCTAGTATATCATTTGCAGATGACATGGTATTGCATTTCGTTAATGCTGGCAACCTCAAAGCTCAAACATCTTATTTTATTACCAAGAAAACCAGCAACAGCTCACCGTAACATATGAGGTGTTATAATTATCATCAGAAGCATATCCTGTATTAAAATTTAATGGGTTCAACCTTACACTGAATTTATTGAATAGGTAAAAATTATAGGTCCAGATCTAACTTCATTGAGCTTTTAATAGGTATTTACATGTTCATCTATACTTCATGTCCAAAATTCTGGACTCAAATGAACCTATAGCCAAAAGGCTATATCCGCCTGTGATGATCATATTAGATATATCAAGGTTATGTACCACCTCGAAGAAATTTACACATACACTTCAGAGATGAGCGCAGTGTTGTAACTTATAATCATTTATAGGAAATAGTAACTTACTTCAGTAAATAATTTTAGCAATTACAAAAGCTCAACTACATGAGGATATAGCAGTAGGTTTCCCAGCAAGTGATCCTCGATCCTAAAGGATATTTGGTCAGACATGGTGATGTACCTCAGCACTTCGGTTTTCTTAAAAAATGTAGTAACTTGTTTATGCAATATATGACATTGAACAAACAACAGGTGGACAAATTTTCCCATCTAAAAAAAAATATTGGATTAGGATTTTGAGTTATAACTTATAACTTTTAAGATAACCTGTTGAACTCTTTGATGACACACATGGTATAAGTCAACCAAAATTCTTGCTCAATGAGGAAGTGGAACGAATGGTAAAGGGGGAAGAAATGAAAGGGGTCATGGCTATGTTGACTTTAATAGCTAAATTCACTCTCTTCTTTAATTTTTAAAATGTGCGTGCACCTGGACTGTTTCATTGAATGTCTATATCCTCCAATGAATATGTGTATCGGGTAACACTAGCCACCAAAGTTTCACCAGATGGAAAAATTCATGTAAATTTGTTGTTTATACTGGATTCAAACCCTGGTCTTCTGTGGTTCCTTTCCAGTTTCGTCAACTGTTAGGCTATACCCCAACTCCTGGGTGCTAGCTAAACTGTTTACTTAATAGTAAATACTATCAACAATCCCAGAAACAGGAACAGCCTCCTAGACTAACCATTTCCTAATAACCACCGCTCTATCAGTAATTTCATAGTGTGTCAACCGGTAAGGACCAAAGCAGAATGACACAAAGATAGACTACACCGAGGACATAAAAACATGCTCCTCTTTTCAAACTGAATCCTATTTTCATAATCGTTTTCAGACATTCCCTTTTACCCCTAAACTTCATTGTTTTATCACAAAATGAAGGAAATAACAACAACAACAACAACAACAACAACTACCCAGTATACTCCCACCAGGTGGGGTCTGGGGAGGGTAATATGTAGACAAGCCTTACCCCTACCCGAAAGGGCAGAGAGGCTGTTTCCAATCGACCCCCGGCTCATATGATAAAAGGAAAAACAGCAGTAAAACAAAAACAAAGACAAAAACAAAAATAAAAACAATAGAGCATTAGTAACTTCAGCAGAAATAGCGTAAATAGCGTAAATAATTATCTAAACATACGAAACATAAATACAATCGCATGCAATAATATCATACAGTAACTACCATAACTAACAGTCATAGGGGGGACATAAGCTAAAACACAAATCATCTATGGGTATCCCTGCTGACCCACACCCAACACCAGATGAGGCGTACGAAAAACTCTAGGAGCCCATATCCTACAACCCTGATTCTAGACCTCCAGACTTTCCTATCAAGGGTCATGTCCTCGGAAACCTGCATTCTAGTCATGTCCTGCCTAATCACCTCTCCCCAATACTTCTTAGGCTTCCCTCTGCCTCGCCGACCGCCAACGATCTCCAGCCGCTCGCAGCTCCTCACTGGGGCATCGGGACTTCTCCTCCACACATGCCCAAACCACCTCAGCCTCGCTTCTCGCATCTTCTCATCCACCGGGGCCACCCCACCTTCTCTCGAACAACTTCATGAAGGAAATAACGGCCAAAAATATTATTCTGAAGTTTTGAAGATATTGATATTGTTAATACACAGCCAACTTAAAAATGTCAATGTTCAGGCTTTAGAGCCGCTTAGTTTTTTATTTTTTTTATAAATTCTCTTTGTAACTTTTCTATCAAACAATACCAGTTATCTTGACATGAGCAGATATAAAGTACAAGCTATGGGTTTGTAGAACCTATAGCTTTGCTCAAACCTTGTATGTGTTTAGGAATCTACTAAATATGTATAAATATCAAATCTCGAACTCGTTAACTCAAATGGTCAGTGGCATCCTGAACTCATAAAGTTGAAATTCTGGATCCGTGCATTGCTCTCCTAGTTAGACACAAAAAGGCAGGAACATATAACTACCAAAGTTAGCCTAAAGCTCTTTGCTTTCAGGTCTCGATCTACTAATTAAGAGCAACATTTGATCCAAAAAGGAGCAACATACTACCGCATAATGTAAAAACCAAAAAAAAATGTAGATAGAAAGAGACAGAGTTCTACGTACGACAAGAATGACGACGGTGAAGACACCAATGGTAATAAGAAAGATCCTTTGATCACGGTTACAACAATCCCTGAGTTCCCAATTCGGATTCATCCGTTTTTTTTCTGCCAACCCCAATTGCTTAAACCCTCCAAAAGCTTCAACTATTTCTGCTCCTACAAACAAACTAGACCTCGAGATTTTTCTCCTACCAAACACTTGAAATTCCAACGTTTTTCTTTTTTGTTCAAACAGAGTTGTTCAGTCAACAACACAGTTGGCAATTGCGCGTAACCGTTTACCACCGTAACAGTGACCGGAGAAGAAACGAGGGAATTGAGGGAAGACGAAAAAACGACAGCGTTTCAAGGTTTATTTAGAGATTGGTTTGGTGGAGTTGTTAAACTGGCAATGGATTTTCTCAATCAATCATCTCTCTTCTTGCCTAAGTAACACAGCAGACTTTTGTCGTTTACTCTGTCAACTTCTTTGAAGACTTCCGTTACTTTTCTGCTATGTAACGAGTATGTCCAATATTTTGTTGACACGTGGATCTCCTTGTCCACTAGGCCCAATAGAAAGGCAACTTTATATTTCAACTTTGTAATTCAAAATTTTCTGGACCCCACCTAATTAAATAAAGGAAATGGATGCAGAAACGACTTGTTCTTTTTTTTAGAAGAAATTTTGTTTTTATTTGAATTATTTGACAAATTTATATATTTGTTCGTTTGGACTCTAGAATATATCTCAAAAGTACAATTATTTTGAAACTCTACAACTGTTGTTATTAAGCTAATATCCAATACAGAGAAAAAGTTGCTACAATTATGGATACTCACATAAAGGATAGCTGTTAATGTTCTGTAACAAACGACTTATTCGTCCGGAAAGGAAAGGTACAATGAGTATGAGCAACCTTATCCCATTCCCCATAATAAGGTAAATTTTTGAAATAATTTAGCTCCAATCTTTTTTTATTTTTATCTTTAAAATGGGGATGAACAGTATTTCTTCAAATATGAAGTATACTATTCACTTTCTTCATTACCGTTCATTATTTTTTTTATTTTTTTTATTTTTTATATATACCTAATTATGTTTATTTAATGTCATTATAAATATTAATTTTACATCTTAACTTTGTTATATAATTTTAACAAATTAGTTTTCGCGTATTTATTATTTTTATATAAAATGTAAGTTATTTTATTATAAGTTATAATTGTACAAAAAATATATAATTATCTCAAAAAATGAATGGTGCAAATATAAAATAGTAGATGTTGTTAAAATTGAAAGATGCTAATATAAAATATTAGATGTTGCTAAAATTAAAAAGTAAAAATTTTGAAAATACATTAAATTAAAATATATAAAAATTGAAACTACGATAAATAGCATGATAACTTAGTAGGGAGCTATATCCTTTCCAAATACACCAAAATCATTATAATATTGACTGAAAGGGGCTGAGGATTGTTATGGTTGTGATTGTGGATATTCTTGACTTCTTTTATATATTATTCGTTGTTGTACTTGTCGCATAAATTCATGACGAGTCGGATCGACAATAGAATCCATATATATCATTAAAAATTTATTTTCTTCTTCGTTTCTTTTACTCTTTATCTTTTTCCTTTTGAATAGTCAATTTTTTTTTTGCCTGGGTTGCATTATTCATCGCATCAACCATCCGTTTATTTTCTGATTGGATTGCCTTCATACAATCTTTGTCAATTATGTTATTCAAGGACAAGAATATAATATGGGTTATTATTTAGCTGACGGTATATATCTAAAAAAAAAAGTGGTCAACCCTTGTGCAAACTATTCGTGAGCCACGTTTGGCAAAGAAGAAATATTTTGCGATGAAACAAATCACGTCGAAAAGATGTTGAACGTGCATTCAAAGTTTTGCAATATTGTTTTGTAATTGTTGCAGGACCATCGCGTTTCTTACAGAAAGAAGTGCTACATGATATAGTAACTACATGTAGTATACTGCACAACACGATAATGGAGAATGAGCGTGAACTTAATGTACCAATTCAAGATGATTTGAAAGGTCAACTCCAACAGTAGAAATGGCAGTAGATGAAAATTTTAGAATTTTTAGTTCGACATAGAAGAATTAAAGCAAAGATGCTCATTTTGCACTTTGTAATGCATTAATAGATCATTTATGGGAGAATATTAGATGTTGAAGTTGAATATTTACGTAGTATTTCGAATGAATTTTATCGTTATGTAATATATATTTATTTAATCTAGTATCGCAATGATTTTACTTTTATTTGAATTATTAGTTAATCTATACTTACTTACAAATTATATTATTTAAAATTTTATGAAATTGTTTTAATGAAAATTACAAATTAATAAAAATAAACGATGAAATTAATATAATGGAAATTTTGAAAAGTAAAATTAAAATGAAAGATAATAATATAATAGAAAAGAGAGAGAAGAATATAAAAAATATTGTAAAACAAAATGGGGAATGGTTGGAATAAGTTGTCCCCAAAATAGGAAAATCCTCATTTTGGGGACTAAAAATGGGATAAAGATTGTAGATGCCCTGAATGCTCATATGGTCATCTAATTACCCGAAATTGTGCAATAAAGTTATTTTTTATCGGCAAAGGGCAAAGTATACCTTTGAATCCTCAGTTATGCTTTGCGTCCAAATATACTCATGTCGTAACATTATTGGTTTAAATATATCCCTCTTCTGTTAAGTTTGTTAGATGTGGTCATATAGAGGCGGACCCCAGAGTTCATGACCACATGTTCGTCTCGTCATCAAACGTGTGCCTCACTTCAATATAGCACTATTATGTGCAATTTGGGTTTCAAACCTCGGAACATCATTTACAATCATTACTCACCTCGAACCGATCAAATCTCTAACTCGCAATGCCTTTGCCCCTCGAATTGGCCTCCACGTGCGTCGAATCTATCCAAAATCAGAATGAGGCATCAAAATATGCTAAGGGAACGAAGCCCAAGCAAAAATAATCAAAACACGACATAAATCCCGAAATTACCAAAACTCGTCCCCCGATCCCATATCTCGAAATTCAATAATTTTTATATCAATAGATTCCTTATCTCCCAACAATTTTATACATATCAAAGGTTCTGAAATTTGACCTCAAATGGTCCTCCAAATCCTCAATCAGAGGTCTAAATTTCCAAGCCCTAGTTCTTCAATTTTTGGCTTAATATCCATGATTTACTAGGTAGAATTCACATTAGAATCGAGTTGTAAGTCCAAGAATCCTACCTTCAAGTGATTTCCCTTGAATACCATTCAAAAAGCTCCAAAAACGACCAATAATGGAAGAAATAAACCCCACATTCGCGGAAAAAAGGACCTTTTAAACTTTCTGCCCAGGCCTAAAATCCTTCTTTGAGAACGCGGTCAAAATTTAACTTTCACCATTTTCCTCTTTTGCGATCGCGACATATCCATCGCGGACGAGATGCCTTGCTCCGAACAGCCTTTGCGATCGCGTTTCGCCTCTCGCGAATGCGTTGAACAATTTCCCCCATGAAGCTCTGTTGCCCAATCCTTCTATGCGAACGCGACACCTCCCCTGTGAAGGCGATGCACAATTCCTTAGCCTTTCACGAACGCGTAGTCTTCCTCGTGAACGCGAAGGCTTAATTTCCAAATTCCTCAACTGACTCTTTGAGAACGCAAGGGTCCACTCGCGAATGCAAAGAGTAAATACCTATAACAGTTGAACCTGCAATTCTGCAACTCTAAGCTTCATGAAATTGTCCGATTAACTATCCAAAACTCACCCGAGGCCCTTGATACCTCAACCAAAGGCATCAATATATCCTAATACCTAATTCAAACTTGTATCAATCTTCAAAACACCTCAAACAATATAAAATCAACCAAAACTCATCGGATCCAAGCCTAAATTGCTAAAATCTTCCGAATTCTGCTTTTGATAAATTACCCAACCAAACCACGTTCAAATGACTTAAAATTTTTTACGCACATCCCAAATGACCTAATGGACTATTGCAACTCTCAAAAATTCCATTCCGACTCCTATATCAAATTCTCGCTTATCAACCGGAAATCGCCAAAATATCAACTCGCCAATTCAAGCGTAAATCTACTCCGAACCTCCAAAACCAATTCCGATCACTTTCCTAGGTCCAAAATTAATTTCCGAAGCTAAGGGAACCACCAGAACTCATATCCGAGCCCGATAACACATAATTCAATATCTAGTTGACTTTTTCAACTTACCAAAATCATTCTGGATTTAATCCGATTAACCCGATATCACATAACACGGGTAAAGTATAAAGAAGCATAAATGGGAGAAACAGAGTGGTAACTTATGAGACGACCGGCCGGTTCATCACAATTTACTTGACCAACATGTAAAGCAAGTCTTTCTGAAGCTTTATTCCAAGCCTTAAAGCCCTTCTTTGTGAAAGAGTCACCCGTGCTTCCATGAACATAATTATTTTTGAATAAAATAACAACATAAATAAAATGCAGCATGTTTCTTCATACTATACTCAAACCATCTAGAATATGAATCTTTAAACTCAATTGAGGCATTTTATTCCTAAATAAAATTTTAGAAAATTTATGATCAATTGATTGGCAAGGTCCATCTTAAATGTAGTTTCTTACTTCATCCCTTTTTTTGGACTATATTTATCATTGGGTACTCGCTCTCCAGGATCTTGAATGTAGTTTCTTACCTTATCCCTTTTTGCACTATATTTGTCAATGGATACTTACTCTCCAGAATCGGGATTGAATAATTTCTCGTCAAAAATAGTTATAAGATGGGAGGAACTGTTTTTAAGAATAGAATTTGGTTGAGAAGAATTAAACTTCATCAAAAGTACACACATCTCAATTCATAAGAATAAGAACTTCTACAAAAAGATGAGTCCAATAAATTTAAGAGTCTATCAAAAATACAAACAAACACAATATCAATAGAACAATCACACACTTTTTATCAAGAATAAAACAAATACTATACCTTATTGAATACTAATACAACTCTTTAGAAATGCTACTTGATATCTTCACTGATATTTACTTATAAATTCTAGCTATGTTGCATTGAAAAATAGTGTTAGTTGTTAGCACTATGTAATTGAAATTAAAGCTTCTCAAAATACTTAATTTACTTCTTTTTGTATATGAAGAATGGTAAACGTAAACATAAATTAAAAAATATCTGAAAATTTAACAGCCATTCTTAAAGAGAAGTCATTCTTAAAGATAAACATTAAAAATTAAGAGACCTCTAAATTTAAGAGAAAATAGAAGCTCAACCTAAATAAAATCATTCGGATAATAGACTTGGGGTTGTGACTTTACCGGCGATTCTTGAACTAAAAATTTTAAACCTAAATAAAATCATATAACATCCATCTTCAATTCTTCAAGCTCTTATAATTTATAAATAAAAAATAAGTTTCGAAGTAAGAAAAGCATCGATAAGTGAAGATTTTGATTACTTATTAGCTTTTAGATTTTATTTTAATCTGAAAGCATTTAATTGTGTTTCCGAAAACTTATAAAATATGCTTAATTACAAAAATATTGAAAGATGAACTCCCGAAATGAAATCCAATTCAAGAAGAAGCCATATGAACTCAAGAACACAAAAGGGTGCAGAAGCTCTGAAGTGCGGACCACAGAATATCAATCCGCGGCCGTAGAATATGAAGGAAAGGTCAGCAGAAAAAGGTTCAAAGTGCGGTGCATACATGAATTGTGCAATCGCAAAAACTAGGTCAGGAGAAAAGTTTAGAGAATATGCATTCCAAGTCCACCAAAAGTGCGGACCACACAAGAATTGTGCGGCCGCAAAAGATAGGCTACGCAGATACAGATGTAAAAGGCGGACTGCAGAAGATCAAGACATCGAAATTACAATGCAGACCATAGAAAGAGCATTGTGGCCGCATATAAGAATTATGCGGCATCAGACTTTCAGTTCCTGACAAGTTGAAGTATTCTTTGGAATACACATGGAATTGTGCGGCCGTAGAACCTCCAGAAGGATATTTTTGTCCGAAAAATCTAGACCTGTATAAATAGATGAGTTTTACATTTTTAGGTCAACTTTTGACAACAACAACAACTGTAATAGTCATTTCTCATTCTTCTTTTCGTAATTTATTTTATATTTTTGGATATTTTAACATAGATGTTATCATTTTGATTTTACAATATGCGTTTAAGTAGCATATTTTCTTCTATTTCTTCAATTTCAAGCATGAGTAGCTAGATTTTTACTGGGGTTGTGACCTAACCCTAGTTTGTAAACCTGATGGGTGTTTGATTTAATGCATGTTTATGGTATGGTGTTTATTATTTAGCCTTATTCATGCTTTAATTTTTGGAGTCGTTAATGATTGCCAACATTAGTTCATTCTTATTTGACTTAGTCTTTACTTGAGAAAGAGAGACTTAGTCTAGGAAAACTTGGCTAATAAGGAATTGGGTCAATCGAGAGATTGATAGTTCTAATTAAAGGGTTAAACCTAGAGACAGTAATAACCCGACTGACGCTTTTATCAACCATTTTGTGCAATAGCCATTTGATCCTGTGAAAGCTGAATTGGGTAAAATCACTCTCTGACCGAGAGGTATTGAGTGGGTAATTGAATATCGATGGATATATTACATCTCGACCAACAAAATAAGTGTTAAGTTTTATATCACATTAAGCAAACACCTAGGTGACGTTCATAGCCCTAGGCTTTTTACAAAACTTGAAAAATAACAAAAATAATTTCTTAGTTTTAGCTCTTAATTTTGCAATCTTAGTTTACAAAAAATCGCATAGAAAACTCATACACTACAATATATACTCCTAACTCTCACACATATATTCCTGTGGAATTCGATCACGACTCCTTGTTATGTATCAATATTGCAATCGATCGTTTCATAACCTTGATTTGAGGTGTGAATTTGGACGAGATTAAGCACTAACCAGATATTCAATGCCTGCTACTTTTTCAAAGTAATGAGATAAACTGAGATTGAAGAAGAAGGATTTTCTATTTTGGATTGAGAAGTGACGGCCTGAGGGATGAGTTAACGGGAGCTTTTGAGTTTTGATTGAGGAAGAACTGAAGAAGGGTTTAGGGACTTGAAGTTAGGGCTTTTGATTGGGGTAGGATTTTGGAGAAAAATTAAATAATAAAGTTGACTATTATGTATAATTATTAAAATATAATTAAACTGAGAAAAGGTAATTAAAAAAATTATAAATTAGTCATATATGGACTAGTAAATACTCCATCCGTTCTAATTTATGTGAATATATTTGATTGGACACGAAATTTAATAAAAAATGAAGACTTTTGAAAATTATGGTCATAAACAAGTCAAAAAGGAGTCCATAATATTTATGTGATTATAAAAACTTCTCATTAAGTGTAGAATTAAAAGTTTAAGCTAAATTGTTTCTAAATTTAAAAATAAGTCTTTTCTATTAGAAAACCAAAAAGAAAATAGATTTACATAAATTGGAAACAAATTTCAGTAATAACTTAAAAGAAGTAAAAGAAATTAATTTTTTTTTGTAGAAGGCAGTTTTCGAACCCGCATCAAAGGACAAAGCAAAACTTACGCTTAGAGTAAGACTATTACTCCAGGAACACTTTAATAGGATAAGAAAAATATTTAAGGGTTTTATATACAATTATATATACAAGTTTTTGCTGAGCTTAATGGGTGCACGTAAACCCTCAAGGTCCGGTGTAGGCCCGCTTCTGCCTATGACTTAGGACCGAGAGGGTATTTGGCTATGCTTATAGCATTTTCGGCTGCTTATTATTAATTTTAACTTTTTTATTCAAATACGTTATTGTTTATTTTTTAAATCAACTTTAATAATTAAAAATATTTTTTAGCATCTAATGCTTATCAGCTAAGTTAAACGGGCTCTTAAACAATACTCTCTTTCGCTCTCTTTCTTCTCATCACCTTAATTTTGTGAAGTTCTTTTTTCTTTGATTTTGCTCAATATTTTGAAGTAACTTTTTAACTTTTCATTCGGGTGTTCGCTATATCGTTTCAACTAAAGGTGGCTAATGGGTCTACCGGTCCGGGCCGGGTCGGATTTTTTCCGACCCGTCCGGGTTCCGGTCCGGGCCGGGTCGAACAGTAACGGGTTGCTAAGGAGCCGGGTTGGTTCGGGTTACAATTGAACCATACGGTTTACGGGTTGAAAGGGGCTGGGCCGGGCCGGATTTAGTATATTTTCAACTTTTTTTAAAATTAAGTATAACTATTAAGTTATAATTATGTTAATACTTTGTAATCATTGAATGAAATCATAAATACAAGTAAGATGTGAAAAATTTGCAATTATTACAAGTGCTACTTTATTTCTCAATTTCAAATGAATAAGTAAAAAATGAAATGTTTACATTTTTTATAGTGAAGTAGTAATTTCAAATGTTTTGCATCACTTCATCAGTTCATCTTCATCATAATCAATATCTCCAAGTTAAAGTTCTTCGTCTTCTGGGCTATGAAGTATGAACTGTGAACATCTTCCTTTCCTGATTTCTTCGTTCCGATCTATCTAATCCAATCTCTGAAACAAACAGTCAAACATACTAAAAGTCTAAAACTTACAAGTTACAAATCATTGCTTCCCATAATTATTGACCCATTCTATGGGATGGACAGCTCTCATATGTCTTGTAAGTGTTCCAGTCCCTCCTAAATTTCCTTCGGTCAAATGTTGAAAAGTTTCGTTACAAAATTTGCACTTAATACTATTAGTACCTTCTATTATTTCAAAAAAATTCCATACCGGACTTCTTCTTTTACGATTAGAAGTTGGGTCATTACTATTACTAGTACTACCAGAAGCTACAGGATTAGCATCATTAAACATATTGTAAAAATGAAAATATAAGCTTAAATTAAATATGCTATTAAAATATTAAATAAGAGAAAGAGTTAGAGGGAGTGCACCGAATTCGACAATAAATTGAGCACTTGATCAAATATGAAATCTTGCAAATTGAAGGGAAGAGAGATAGATTGATAATTTGTGAATTAAGAAATTAAGATTGAGATAAGAATTTTGAGTGAAGAAATGAAGAAGAGATGAGGGTATTTTTTATAGATTTTAAGAAGGGTTAATATTGTATATTAATAAATACAAAAAAATAATGAAAAAATGGCCATTTTTGTAAAATTAGCCGTTGGCCAACGGAAATGTGGGCCCCACCATTTCAAAAAACTTTAAAAAAAATAAGTTACCGTTGAACCGGTCCGGTCCGGGCTGTACCGGTTCATGATACCGTTCATGTTACCGGGCCGGTCCGGTCCGATTTGGAGTAAAAAAATTATTAACGGACAAACCCCCTACCCCTATCAACCCAGCCTGGCCCCCTACCGGTCCGGTCCCGGGTTGTACCGGTCCGGACCGGGCCGGGCCCGGGTCAACCCGGCCCGGTTGGCGGGTCTAGTTTCAACTGATGAAGCTTGATTGGAAAATTATCCCCAACGACTCTTCCCTTTCTTGCGTCATCTAATTTTTTCCCTCAAAGACCTGCAACAACCAAATATTTCCAGCAACTATTTCCTTTCACTCCGATTCACACAAAATCCATGGCCAACGAGTCAAACCTTCGGCTAATGACGAACTTACGAATTGACCACTCATTGTCGTATTATTTTCTGATAGAAGCATGGTTGATGTCGTATTAATCTTCGTTGAAAGGGTAAATAGCTTTTCATCAAATTCTTAGAAATGTCACTAGAAATTTCATTACCCTTTTGAAACCCAAATCCTTATATCTTCCAGAACTTTCTTTATTATGGTAAAACTGTGGAGAGTGGTTGTGGTACTGCAAAAACCTAATTTTGCTAGGAAGAACAAACTTCTATTTTGGGAATTCAGATTCAATTAAATTAAAAGAGGGTCGGGTTATGGGTACCGGGTAATGTGGCAGGTCATTTTTAATTTAAGATTGGATTGGCCAACAGCTTTGGATGAATACCACGTGTCCAGTCCATTAAGTTAGGGATATATGTGTTCTAATAGTATAAGAGTTCTTTTGAACTAATGATATTTTAAAATAATTTTTAATAATAGAAGGATGTTATGAAATAGAAGATTCTTACACTTCTATTTAAGGTGAATGTCTTTAATGTACTTAATTAGAGAGATTTTAGAGTCCTATTATTGGTAGCAAGATCTTCCTCCTCCCTATAAATAGAGGTGCTCTCTACCATTGTAATTGACCCCTCTCAACTCAATAAGAAGAACTCTCTCTACTCTTCTCTCTATTGCTATTGTTCTTGTTCTATTGTTCTTGTCTTTTGCTTTAGTTTATAACACGTTATCAGCACGAGACTCTACCGTCTCAAGTATCATTCTCGAAAATCCAAGGTATTTTCCCTCTTCCTAATTTAATTTTCGAGTATGTCTGACATTATGAAAAGAAAGTTCGTTGCCCTTGAAATTTCGGGCAAGAACTATATGACATGGGTGTTGGATGCTGAAATCCACCTAGATGCTATGGGTCTCGGAGACACCCTCAAAGATAAAGAAAAAGCATCCACCCAAGATTGTGCGAAGGCCTTGATTTTCTTGCGCCACCACCTTGACGAAGGTTTGAAGATTGAATATCTCACCGTCAAGGATCCACTCGTTTTGTGGAACAGCTTAAAGGAGAGATATGACAACCTGAAGTTGGTCACTCTGCCACAAGCACGATATGATTGGGCTCATCTGAGGCTACAGGACTTTAAGTCCGTTTCTGAATATAATTCTGCTATGTTCAGAATTACTTCTAAACTGAAGCTATGTGGAGATAACATCTCCGATTACGATATGCTTGAGAAAATGTTTACAACGTTTCATGCCTCCAATATGGTACTGCAACAACAGTACCGAGAGAAAGGCTTTACGAAGTACTCTGAACTGATTTCTCTCTTACTAGTGGCTGAGCGAAATAATGATCTGCTCATGAGAAATCACGAAAATAGACCAACTGGGTCTACACCACTGCCTGAAGCAGATATGGTGCACTCGCATTATGCCAAACATAAAAGGGACCATGATCACGGTCATAAACGGGGTCAAAGCCAAGGACGTGGACAAGGAAGAAATTCCAAAGAAGTCCGTCACCCCCCAAAGAGAGATAACCACCAAAAGCAGAAACGGGGTCCAGAAGATCCTAAGGCAAATAGTTCAAAAACTATATGTTATCGTTGCGGTGGAAATGGGCACTGGTCTAGGACTTGCCGTATACCAAGACACTTGGTTGACCTTTATCAAGCATCTCGAAAGAGAAAACGCCCTGAAACAAATTTTGTCTCTGACGACAACTTTGACTTCACCCACCTGGATGTGGCAGACTTCTTTGAGCAACCCGAGGGAAAGATAGACCACCTAATCGGTGACGGAACCGTGATGAAAGAAGATGGAGCTGTTTGATTCTACTTGTATTAGTCAATGAATAGATTAATAGTCATTAGCATTAGCTCGTATTAGTTAGTTCATAAAGCAATGTTAGCAGTAGTTCTTTAGAATATCTTCAATATGTTCAAATATCAATAAAACTTTTATTTTCCAGTGGGGGTAATCGACTAGCCTGAAAAACTAGTCGATTATCAACTATTTTCGCATTAAAGTTGAAAAACAATTGATCAACAATCGATTGTCTTTGGCTAACAATCGATTGTCTTGAAACAGTGTGTTCTGGAATTTTTCAAAAATAGCCAACAATCGATTGTCTTTGTCTAACAATCGATTGTCTTGAAACAGTGAGGTCTGGAATTTTTCAAAAATAACAAATAATCGATTGTGTGTGTTTAACAATCGATTGTCTATGTTCCAACAATCGATTGTGTGTTTAATAATCGATTATCTTATGAAAAACGCTGAAATTTTCAAATTGCATAGTAATTGATTATGGACAACATATCTAATTTTGTTAGTCAACTGTTAGTAGCAGATTTTGAAAATATTATGTGACACAAAAGGATTGAACTTGTTTATTCTTATGTTCGTGTATCTCCTTTTTTGTATGTCAAACTATGGGAAAGCAAAATGGATATCTCACAAAGCGAACTTGGATCAACATCCAACTGTAAAAGTATTTGCCTAGTTGATTCATGTACTACACATACAATACTCAAAGAAAGGAAGTATTTCTCTCAACTGAATATGTGTAAGGCAAACATTACTACAATCTCTGGAAGTAGTAAAATGATTGAAGGCTCCGGAAGAGCTATTGTAACTCTGCCCAGGGCACGATGTTAATCATAGAGAATGCAATGTTCTCCTCCAAGTCTATGAGAAACTTGTTGAGCTTTAAAGATGTACGCCGGAATGGCTACAATATTGAGACAATGGATGAAGATAATCTTGAATATCTCGTCCTCACTTCAAAGAATGTCTCCGGCCAAAAGAGGGTTATTGAGAAATTCCCGTCTTTATCTTGTGGCCTGTATTGGACAAGAATTAGTGCAATTGAGGCACATTCAACAGTAAATCTAAAGAATACTGAGTCCAATACATTTGTACTTTGGCATGATCGACTGGGTCACCCAGGATCAACCATGATGAGACGGATTATAGAAAGCTCATATGGGCATCCGTTAAAGAATTTCAAAATTCTCTCAAGTAATGAATATCCTTGCACTTCGTGTTATCAAGGCAAGCTGATTATCAGACCATCCCCAACAAAGGTTGGGACTGAGTCACCCCAGTTTCTGGAACGTATACAAGGGGACATTTGTGGACCTATTCACCCACCTAGTGGGTCGTTTAGGTATTTCATGGTCTTGATAGACGCATCCTGTAGATGGTCTCATGTGTGCCTGTTGTCATCTCGCAACCTGGCGTTTGCGAAGTTAATGGCACAAATCATTCGGCTACGAGCACACTTTCCAGATAATCCAATCAAGTCCATTAGACTGGATAATGCTGCTGAGTTTACATCCCAAGCATTTAATGATTATTGCTTATCAATCGGGATAAAAGTTGAACATTCTGTAGCCCATGTTCACACTCAGAACGGTCTTGCAGAATCGTTAATTAAGCGCTTGCAGTTGATTGCAAGGCCATTACTGATGAGAACGAGGCTGCCCACTTCAGTGTGGGGTCATGCCATATTGCATGCAGCAATGCTAATTCGTCTCAGGCCGACGAATTACCACAAGTATTCTCCGTTGCAATTGGTTTTGGGTCATGAACCCGATATATCCCATTTAAGGATATTTGGATGTGCCGTATATGTGCCTGTAGCACCGCCATCCCGCACCAAAATGGGTGCGCAAAGAAGGTTAGGAATATATGTTGGGTTTGATTCGCCCTCCATCATTCGCTACCTTGAAACATTGACAGGCGACCTGTTTACTGCACGATTTGCAGACTGTCGATTTGATGAAACACTTTTCCCAAAATTAGGGGGAGAAGTTGGTGAAACCAAACGGGAAATTTTGTGGAAAAATGAATCATTATCTCATCTTGATCCACATACCTCTACTTGTGAGAAAGAGGTACAAAAGATTATCCATTTGCAAAGAATAGCAAATCAAATGCCTGACGCATTTACGGACTTGAAGAGGATAACGAAATCCCACATTCCTGCGGAAAATGTTCCGATCCGTATTGAAGTCCCTATTGGACAATTATCTAGTGCCATATCCAATGAGTCAAATGCACGCCAGAAGCGTGGCAGACCATTAGGTTCCAAAGATCGAAATCCTAGAAAGAGGAAAAAGAACGATCTAAATGACACTATGAAAGAATCACATGAGGACGCTCATGATTTGATTAATTCCGAGATTCACGAAGAATCTATTGAGCCTGAAGCTCTTGAAAATACGGAACTACTCCCAAATCCAATTAATATTGAGGCAAATATTAATCGAGTGGATGTTGTGGTAGATAATGTATTTGCTTATAATGTAGCATCTAACATTATGAAAGAGTGTGAGGATCTCGAACCTCAATCTGTGAAAGAATGTCGAGAAAGACATGATTGGCCAAAATGGCAAGTAGCAATTCAATCTGAATTGAATTCGCTGGCAAAACGTGAAGTTTTTGGCCCTATAGTTGAAACACCTAATGGTGTTAAGCCCGTTGGCTACAAGTGGGTCTTTGTACGCAAACGAAATGAGAAAAATGAAGTACAAAGATACAAAGCACGACTTGTTGCACAAGGTTTTTCCCAAAGGCCTGGTGTCGATTATGAAGAGACATATTCGCCTGTAATGGATGCGATAACCTTTCGTTATCTCATAAGTTTTGCTGTCCATGAGAAGCTGGACATGCACTTAATGGATGTCGTTACTGCCTATCTTTATGGCTCACTTGATAACGACATATACATGAGAATTCCCGATGGACTCAAGGTGCCAAATGCGCACAATTCCAAATCTCGGGAAATGTTTTCAATCAAGTTGCAAAGGTCCTTGTATGGTCTAAAGCAATCAGGACGAATGTGGTATAATCGTCTAAGTGAGTACTTGTTGAAAGAAGGCTATATAAATGATGCCATTTGCCCATGTGTGTTTATAAAGAAAACAACATCGGGATTTGTTGTACTTGCCGTATATGTTGATGACATAAACCTTATTGGAACCCCTGAAGAACTCCAAAAGGCAATTGATTATCTAAAGGATGAATTCGAGATGAAAGATCTCGGTAAGACTAAACTATGTCTTGGTTTGCAAATTGAATATTTGGCAAACGGAATTTTTGTTCATCAATCTACCTATACAGAAAAGGTATTGAAACGGTTTTATATGGATAACGCACATCCGTTAAGTACACCGATGGTTGTTCGTTCACTTGAAGTGAACAAAGACCCATTCCGACCTAAAGAACGGAATGAAGAGATACTTGGTCCTGAAGTACCATATCTTAGCGCAATTGGCGCATTAATGTATCTTGCAAATAGTACAAGGCCGGACATTTCTTTTTCAGTTAATGTCTTAGCAAGATTTAGCTCGGCTCCTACGAGGAGACATTGGAATGGGATCAAACACATATTGCGGTACCTAAAGGGGACTACCGATTTGGGCCTATTTTATGGAAAGAATTGCAGCCCGGATCTTGTTGGTTATGCTGATGCTGGATATTTGTCTGACCCACACAAGGCTCGGTCTCAAACGGGTTATGTGTTTACCTGCGGAGAAACCGCCATATCTTGGCGATCGACTAAGCAATCAATTGTGGCTACTTCATCTAATCATGCCGAGATAATTGCTATTCATGAAGCAAGTCGGGAGTGTGTGTGGTTAAGGTCGATAATACATCATATCCAAGACAAATGTGGTTTGAAGTGTGATAAACTACCCACAACTTTGTATGAAGACAATGCAGCATGTATAGCTCAATTGAAGGGAGGATTCATAAAAGGAGATAGAACGAAGCATATTTCACCAAAGTTATTCTTCACACATGATCTTCAAAAGAATGGTGATATCAATGTTCAACAGATTCGTTCAAGTGACAATATGGCTGATTTGTTTACAAAATCTCTACCAAAGTCAACCTTCAAGAAGCTAGTTCACAAGATCGGGATGCGAAGACTTAAGGACATAAATTGATGTTCTTATCAGGGGGAGTTAATGCGCGTTGCACTCTTTTTCCCTTACAAGGTTTTGTCCCACTGGGTTTTCCTTGCAAGGTTTTTAACGAGGCAACCAATAGGCGCATATTCAAACATGTGTACTCTTTCCTTACTTTAATTTTTCCCATTGGGTTTTGTTTTAAGGTTTTAACGAGGCACATCATTGAATAGACATTCAAGGGGGAGTGTTATGAAATAGAAGATTCTTACACTTCTATTTAAGGTGAATGTCTTTAATGTACTTAATTAGAGAGATTTTAGAGTCCTATTATTGGTAGCAAGATCTTCCTCCTCCTTATAAATAGAGGTGCTCTCTACCATTGTAATTGACCCCTCTCAACTCAATAAGAAGAACTCTCTCTACTCTTCTCTCTATTGCTATTGTTCTTGTTCTATTGTTCTTGTCTTTTGCTTTAGTTTATAACAAAGGATATATTATACCCTTATATCATTTCACACACAAAGTAATATGAAAGCCATTTGGATTGACTTAAAAATAGCTTTTAAGCACAAGTGCTTAAAAGTAACTTTTAAGTGCAAGAATTTATTTTATAAATAAGTAGAGTTATCTATTTAAATAAAATTGCTGAAGTTTAAAAGAATTGTTGAAGTGTTTAATAAACAAGTATTGGTATATACTTTTTTCTATTAAAAAGGCAAAAATATTTTTAAAACATTATAAAAAAATTTGATTACTTCAATATATTTAATTATAAATTAATGCAAATGAAAATAAATTTATATAATTTAATTTCAATTAATTTTCCCTTTAGTTTGGAATACTCAGTATAGTATTACTACTAAAGCACGATCGTTCTACATATCTAATCAAATAGAATTGGGAAAAGCAATGTAAGTGGATCAAATCATTAGTAATAAACAATTCCAAAGAAAAGAAAGAAGAAAGCCTCCAAAAATATAACTATAAAATCAACTTTGTCTAAAACGGTAGGGGTGTTCATCGGGCGGATTGGGCGGCTTTTCACTCTTAACGGTTTGACTTAACGGTTATCGGCTTTTAAATGTATTCATCCGTTAGCCACCCGATAAGATATCGGGCGGATTGGTATCGGGTTAGCTCTTATCGGGCATTTACCTGGCGGTTTATCGGTTTAATACCTAAGGGCTCAAATGTATTCAGTCCGTACAGTACATACTACATTGTCCAATGTCCAGTTTCATTTCTACTTCGTTTCCTATTTCAATTACATGAAAAACAGTAAAACACTGAAAGAAATACAGGCCTTGATGAGACCTAAAAGTGTAAAAAAAAAAATGATGAGACCGTTCGCTTGTTAAAATGTAATGCATTTATGTTGAACATGATTGTTGCCTCTGACTGACATTAGTTCTACTAACTCCTGGTTGAAAGCAGTTTGATATACAACTGTATTATTTATTACCTGTACTTTGTTTACTACTGCAAAAAAAAAATCGTTTCGTTCTGCTCCAGCTTCTGTATTGGCAAATGAAATGTACATCATCCGTAGCTCCTCTTTTACAAATTTGCTCCCTCTTTTTCGATTTTATTGTGCCTTCCGACAGTTATTATGGTCAAACATTAAATTTGTAAAGCGATTAAGGTAATAGAAGAATAATTATCGCTGTCATAAACATAGAATGTGACCTTTTCTGCATTTTTATTGCCTCAGTCTCATGCAAGTGGATGGAGTTCTCGATAATGTGTCCGTTCTCATCTCTCAACCTATTAAAAACATCAAGAAGTTACTGAGCTGACACATAAGGCAATTTGGAATAGTTAGACATCACAAAAATCACAATTTATGGAAAATATACACCAAGCTTAATCCTCTCGACATGAAATGCTAAAAATAAGTTGTTCATTAAAATGGAACTAATAAAAGAACTTCTGAAAATGTATGATTTCTTCAACTATTACATATCCAATAACTTTAGATGATATCCGTATATTAAACACAATATTGATCATAATTCCATATAACCTTGGTTTAAAAGCTAATATGACGACTGTTGCGGCAATACAGATACGTAGCTTGATTCATGTGTTTGGTTACTAAGTGCTGCTCCTGCTTCTGTATTATAACATGAATGAATTTAACTGATGCACCAAAATTAGTCTTCTCAGTTGCAGCTTGTTTCTGCAATATCACAGTTTGCCCCCTTGCAAGCTCCACCAAAATTGAAGTTTATCAAACCTGTTTTTTATCAGACAACAAACACATTTGTTTTTTATTGCAATTTGTTATACACTTATACTTATTCATTTTTAAGATTTTTAGTTTTTATATTTAATATATATAATTATGTAAGTAAAAATAAATTTTATATTTATATATATATATATATATATATATATTCTTAACGGGTTAACGGATTATCCGTTAAGAAAATTGAATAATCCGCCCCAAACCGATGAGCCGTTAATAAAAAAAATTCAATCCGTTCTCCATCCGTTAAGCTGTTAAGATGTTACCATTAAGCCATTAAGCTTCGGTTCGGTTCGATTTTCGATTTCGGATCGGTTTTGAACACCCCTATAAAACAGTACAGAAAGAGACGTGATGCTTGAGGATGGTGCAGAGGGGAAGAGGAAAGAAGAGGAATGGTTGTCTGAAAAGTTTATGATGGACAAAAGACTAAATTTATTGGTCAAACTAAAATAACTTTCAAGCCAAAATCAAAATAATTGGGGTTCAACTTGTTGCTTTTAATTTTATTTAAGCATATTTTAACTTTTTCTAAGCAATTTTTTGTCTTGCCAAACACTCTATAAAATAAAAAGTGCTTAAAAAATAGTTTAACCTGCTTTTAAGCCCATTCGAATACTTTCATAGCCGAAAAATGATATATTCGACACCATTTAATGACGGGGCAAGTCCTGGTTGAGAGCCAAAAGTTAAAGACATGTAAAAAATTACACTCATTATCCCGGAACCAAAACGGGTCGAGTACTTTAATAGAAGATTTATTTTATTTTTAATTTAAAAAATAAAGCTTCTTCTTAATTCTCTCAATTTAGGGGAAGAAATTCTATAGCCTAATTTATAAGTGCTAGTTGAAAATTAGTCGTAACTTCAAAAGTAATAGAAATTTAATTATTAATTTATACGGCAAAAGAACTAAACAAAAGCACCCTTTGTTAAGATCCAAAAAATTTCTACAAAATATACTAGAGTTTGAAGTTTTTACTTATGAAATTCTAGCATAATGTATTGGAATTTATAATGTGCTAAAATTCTAATATTATATGCTGAAATTTTATACGCAAGGCCATAATCCAACATATTATGCTTGAATTTTTTCATGTTTTAACAAATATCATTTTTGTTTAGAGTTTATCTTCACGTTAAATACTGATTGTTTTTAACTCAATTTTTAAACCCAAACTATTTTGACCAATTTAGGCAATTATTACCATTCTATTTATTTTCTTCAGAAGGCCAAATACGTGTCTAAAGAAATAATGTGACTCATAAGGCGACACTCATATGTAATAGAAAAGCTAACAAAAGAAAAGGTGGAATGACACTCCTAATTCAAAGGTCAATTGAGTTCTTACAACAACTTCATTCCTTTCTTCAGACTTGTCTTGCACTTTCCAGATTATTATTAGCTTTGAGCAGGAGTGGCAAACAGAGGGGTCGGGTTAGATATGATTCGAGTCGAAAACGGGTAATAAAAAATTCATATATTATCTAATTCGATCTAACAGATAAAAACCGAGTAAGTGACAGATAATATGGGTAACCATATTATCCATTTGCATATGATCATTTATGAGAGAATTATTAGTCTGTCAAACTTGAGGAACCCCCAATTTGAGACTTTACAAATTTAAAAGTTAGATCCATGAGTTAACCATTTTCTAAATGGATAATATGATTCTTATTCATATTTGATCCGATTTTTAAAAAATTCATAATCAAACTCATTTTTAAAGGATAATACAAGTGATTAATTGTTTACTTTTACCCATTTTGGCATCCCTAACCGTAACCAATAATCATCATATATTCCCTGAAGCTGAATATGAAATTTCTAATTTTCAATTGTCTCAGGCCTTGTTCTAGCTAGTTTTAAGAATGCAATGTCTAATGTGTAGGTCAGATGCACATTACGAGTTTAAAATTTACCATAAATAAAATTCTAGTATTTAAATAGAGAAGTGTGGACGGACAAACTCATTCTTCACTTAGTTTAAAATTATATGTCACTAGCTTTTTAGATTTCTCCATTATGAAAAAATGTTACCACTATCAATTTAGCTTACCAGCCGACGAAAATTACAGTAAATATTTTTATATTGTTATTTATTCTCGGTTATGAATTAATATTATTAAATAGAGTCATCTGTCATTAATTATCGTTTTAAATATTATATAAATATTGTTAGTATATTTAACTTAAACTTCACGAGAGGTAAAAAGTTTCCTTCTTAATTACTTTCAAAAGCTAAGGAAGAATGCACGATCCTTCAAGATCAAGAAGAAACAAAGATTTATTAGACAACAGTTTTCTTTGGACGAACTTCTATATATGTGCTATTTCTCTTAATTATATTGCATAATGAAAATATAAGATACCGGAGAATTTTTTTTTTCATATCCAAGTATTTCTTCTTGTCTTTCGATTTAATTTCTTTTTTTTTTGTCTCGAGCATAACACATTAAAATGTGCTTTTTCGATTAGATCTATGTCTATACTAATATCTATAGAAGTGAATGAAACCCTTCGCTACATTTTATTTTGATTGTGATATTTATAAGATTATAAATTATGTCTGAATACAGAAGTAAACATTCACATCGGAGAAAGCATATAGTAAATGAAAACTATCATATATTAATAATGGAAATTAATCTTAGCAGAATACAACTTGTAGCATCATTAAAACTAACTAAAAGGTACAAAATAAAATACCTCACTTCCTAAACATTAAGTGCATTAATTAATTTTTAGTGAAGCCTAAGAAGAAGACGATGATGAAGATGATGTAAAAACATTGATTTCCATGGATTAAGCATAGTACGCGTTGAGAGATTGAAGAGATGATGAGAGAGAGACAGGAAAGTCGACTGTATTATATCATCTGTTGTATGTTGTACAAAAGAATAAAGAAAAATGTGTTTCTATAGAAGTCTCTAGGCTAATTACAAATTGGGCCGAAAATAAATATCAGTGTATATGTGGTATGTGGGCTTGCTGCTTGGGCTGGTCCCTTAACTCTTTATGTGGGCTGGCTGGTCCCTTAACTCCAAAACCCCCCTTCAAGGTGGAGGGTGACTGAACCCCCAGCTTGAGCAATATAGAATGATGCACAAGACTTGTCAAAGGTTTAGTAAAAATATCTGCAAGCTGAGATGCAGTAGGAACATGATGCAATGTAATAAGGCCCTCATGAAGTTTTGTTCTCATGAAGTGGCAATCCACCTCAATGTGCTTGGTTCTCTCGCGAAACACAGGATTCTTGGCAATGTGGATTGATGCCTGATTATCACAAAAAACAGGGACAACAGTAGGAACAAGAACACCAAAATCAGAAAGTAATCTAACAAGCCAGGTGAGCTCACCAACAACCTTACTGATGGCCCTATACTCAGCCTCAGCAGAAGACAAAGACACCACAGGCTGTTTCTTTGCCTTCCAACCAATAAGAGAACCACCTAAGCGAATGCAAAACCCAGACAGATCTCCTAGTGTCTGGGCAGGAAGCCCAGTCACTATCACAACAGGCAGACAAGGAGAGGTCAGAGGTGTTGCTGATGAAGACCCCAACTTCAGAAGAACCTCTAAGATATCTGAGTATATACAAAGATGCATGCATGTTAGAGGAAGTAGGCTTCTAAAGATATTGACTAAGATGTTGTATAGCAAAAGCCACATCAGGTCTACTGTGAGTGAGGAAATTGAGTTTACCCACCAAGCTTTTATAAGATTCAGGAGAGGGAAGAGGATCCCCTATATCCACTTTGAGCTTGACAGAAAGGTCAAGAGGACAAGTAACAAGAGTAACATCCTCACAATGATATTCCTTGAGAAGGTCATTGACAAATTTTTTCTGATGAAGAAGCAGCCCATCAGAGTGGTAAGTGACCTCAATCCCAAGAAAATAATTGAGAACTCCCAAATCCTTGATTTTAAACTCATGGTCCAGAAAACTCTTTAAAGCAGTAATTTCCTCCAAATCATTACCAGTAAGAATAATATCATCAACATAGATAGCCAACAAAACAATAGAAGATGCAGATTTCTTAAGAAAAATGGAGTAATCATTGAGAGAAGAAGAATATCCCCTAGAACATAAGGCTTGGGACAACTTGGCATACCACTTCCTAGAAGCCTCTCTCAAACCATATAAAGATTTTAGAAGAAGCACAGTTGACTGACAGCCCATGAGGCACTCTCATATGAACCTCTTCATCCAAATCACCATGTAAAAAAGCATTATTTACATCAATGAAAAAGAGACCAATTCTGTTTAACAGCCACAACAATGAGGGACTTAACAGTGGAAAATTTGACAACATGAGATAAAGTTTCAGTGAAATCCACACCCTCAACTTGGGTGTCACCCCTAACAACCAATCTAGACTTATATCTTTCTACAGACCCATCAGCCCTATACTTGATCTTATAGACTCATTTGCAACCAATGAATTTTTTACCAGGAGGAAGCTGAACTATAGACCAAGTATGATTAGCTTCTAAGGCTTCAGAATCCTTCTTCATTGCCTCCTGCAATGCAAGGAAAGAGGCAGCATGCTGATAAGAGGTAGGCTCTACCTCATTAGTGTTAACCAAACTGTGAAGACAAGTAGAAGAAGAACTGGGGCCAGAAAGGGATGGATGGAGGCTATAGACATATTGTTGGAGATGAGCGGGAGGAAAATGATTCTTGCTGGACCTTCTGGGAGCAGGTTCTGTAGGCAATGGAGGAGATTGTTGTGGGGAAGAAGGAGATGAGAAAGGGGAAGCAATAGGTTCATAGGTGGAAGGAGGTGAGGAATTGGTGTTGTGCAAGGAATCATCAGTAGGAGAACTCCAAATAGGATAGGGGTTAAGAGTAGGAGAAGGAACATTGGTTTCCCTGATGAAGCAAAGGGAAAGACATATTCATGAAAGACTACATCCCTGGATATTACGGTAAGCTTAGTCTTTAAGTTATACAGCTTGTAACCCTTTTTACCCAATGGATATCCCAGAAAAACACAAGGATCAGCTCTAGGTTGAAATTTATCCCTATGGTGTTTGGGGACTGAGGCAAAACAAAGATAACCAAATATTTTAATATGGCTATAAGAAGGAGCCTATCCAAAAAGCAGCTCAAAAGGTGATTTATTGTTAAAAAGTTTGGAAGGAAATCTATTTATAAGATAGGTTGAAGTAAGCACACAATCTCCCCATAATCTAATGGGTAGTTGAGAATGAAAAAGTAAGGCTCTTGAGGTTTCTAGCAGATATCTACGTGTTCTTTCAACCACACCATTTTGTTGTGGTGTGTGAGAACAAGAAGTTTGGTGTATCATTCCATTTTCAACAAAGAAATTGCTGCCACAACCACTAGAACCAAGTTCAAATGCATTGTCACTTCTAATGGTTTGTACAACAGATTGGAATTGTGTTTTTATCATAGCAATGAAAGCTTTGATAAGGGGAAAAGCATTGCTCTTGGAACCCATAAGGTGAGTCCAAGTAGCTCTAGTAAAGTCATCAACTATTGTTAGGAAATATTTACATCCATTGTGAGTAGGAGTAGAATAAGGACCCTAGGTATCCACATGTATGATTTAAAAAGCATGTGTGGTTTTAATGGAACTATCAGGAAAAGGCAATCTAAACTGCCTGGCTTGTGGGCAAACAATACAAATGAAAGGTTGCTTAGTTGAAAATTTGCATGGTATATGAGAAATTTCTTTCATCCTAACAAAAGGTATGTTCCCTAGTCTATTATGCCAAAACATCTCCATTTTATTCAATTCAGAATGGTATGTACAATGAGAAGAAGAAGAACCAGAATCAACAGCTAATGGAGAATGGTATTTACAAGGAGCATTCTCAACAAGTAAAGGGGGAGTTATAGAATCAAACTGACAGGTTGTTGCATGAGATTGAAGAGAAGAAGAAGAGTTCACAAGCCTATAAAGACCATAATCCAATTTACCAATTTCCAGTGGCCTCTTCATAGAAGGGGCCTGTATCAAGCAAGAGAACTTAGTAAATAGGACAATAGAATTTAATTGGCACACAAGCTTGGATACAGAGATAAGATTGTAATGAAAGCTGGGAATATAAAGGACATGATGTAAAGTGAAGCAAAGGAATTGTATGGAACCAGTACATGTTACCTTGACCTTATAACCATTGGGCAAGGTAACTAAGTATGGTATGATCAATGGCTTAATATCAAATAGAAGGTCTTTATTAGAGATCATGTGATCAATGGCCCCAGAATTTATAATCCAAATGCACTCACTTACTTTAGTTAACATGCAAGCCCCATAAGATACATTCTTTAAACAACTGGGTGGAGAGAAAATACCAGCAAAGTTGGTAGATGCCATAAGGCTGGATTGATGCCGAGACTCTGAAATTTGTGTATGTTGAAGCAGCAACATAAGTTGTGAATATTGATCCTTGGTCAAACCAAGAATCAAAGACTCTGATTCAGTAGATCCCTGAGCACTCTCAACATTATTCTGAGAACCAACAGAGTTTGGGTACCCCTGCACCTCAACATTTGCTGCAGTCCTCTTACCCTTTGTAAATTTGAAGCCTGGTGGGAATCCATGGAGTTTATAACACTTGTCAATCATATGTCTGGGTTTCTTTCAATATCTACACACTATGTTTGTCTTATTTAGATCAAAGTTGACTCTTTGATTGAATTGCTTAGGAGGGGAAGTTGTGCCAGGGAATTTGTTGGTGAGGTGAGTGTTGAAAGCACTTGAATCATTACAGAATTGAGATGGTGAGGAAACTTGTCTTTGTCTCTCATCGTGAAGCAGGATGTTGTATGCAGTTTCTAGAGATGGAGGAGGCTGCAACATGAGAATATTGCTCCTAACCCCAACATAGGTGTCATTAAGCCCCATGAGAAATTGATGCAACTTGTTCTCATTATCTTCTTTTTGAAACTCAAATTTGGCAGCACATGTGCAAGTGCTACCACGAGATGCACGCATAAAGCCCAACTCATCCCACAATCTCTTTATCTTGTTGAAGTAGGATGCTATATCCAAAGATCCTTGACTAGTAGATGCTATCTCTTGCTTTATCTCAAATATCTTGGTACCATTAACAGTCTCATACCTATTATTAAGCTGAGTCCAAATACTTTGAGCAGTGTCAGAATACTGACACTCTCAGCTATCTCTAGCGTAAGGGAATTGGTGAGCCAAGATATAACCATATTATTACACCTATCCCACTGCCTAAATTGAGGAGAATTTTTCGGAGGTTTGAGAATTGTTCCATCAATAAAACCTATCTTATTCCTAGCAGATAGGGAGACAATTCTATTTCGTCTCCATCCCCCAAAACCAGTCCGAGAAAAGGGATTACTAACCAAAGAAACTCCTGGAACATCAAAAGACAGGAGAAACAAGAGGCTCGAGGGGTCATGTACGAAATTAGTAGAAACAGAATCAGAGTTATCACCAACATTAACCATTTTTTGTGCTCAATCAGTCACAACAGATGCACCAATATATCTCCACCTCAAATAGTATATAAGAGATTTGAGCAGGAGAAAATTAGGTAGATAGGGGAATACCCTTCGTCTTTGCGATTGAAAGACGTCAGCGACCCTGAAACTTGAAAGGAACGAAACCCTAACTGTTCGTTGATATACAAATCCTTAGAAGTCGATTTATTTCCATGCCGAACCGATGAATCCGACGCAATACGAACCTCAAAAATCAACAATTACAGAAGAAAACTCAGCGAGATCAGAAAACCCTAGATTTTTAGAGAACAGAGAAACTCTGATAAAAATGGGTGAAGGTAACATCGCGAGGAAGCTGGTGACGAGTAGGAACAGAATCGCTGCTCTGATACCATGTAAAAATATTGATTTCCATGGACTAACCAAAGTGCATGTTGAGAGATTGAAGAGATGAGAGAGTAGAAAGTCGACTATATTATATCATCTGTTGTATGTTGCACAAAAGAATACAGAAAAACATGTTTCTATAGAAGTATCTAGACTAATTACAAATTGGGCCAAAAATAAATATCAGTGTATATGTGATATGTGGGCTTGCTGCTTGAGTTGCTTGGGCTGGTCCCTTAACTTTTTATGTGGGCTGGCTGGTCCCTTAACTCCAACAGATGAAGCCTCATTTTCCAACTGCTTCAAGCGATTATTCATATTAAAAATACTTGTGCTTAACCAACCTCAAACTTTGTTATTTCATCTGCATTAAACTGCTTAATCGACTCCCACCAGTATTTTTGGCCACTTTCTTTCGTTTTGTGAAGTAGAAGAGCATGAGCACTTGTAATTTCTTTCATATTATCAAATACTTCCCTCCTGTTGTTGAGTTGATTCACTTTGTTTCGTGCAATAGTGAGTGCTTTCACTTAATTGTGTATTAGGATTAAAGAAATGATCAATAATTGCTTCAGTTGTAGGATAAAAAGATGAGAAAGGCTTACCAGTTAGAAAAAGAGTACAATTCCAATGTCAACATCGCATAGCGATCTTCTTCACTTTCTATCTTTTTCATTGGAATTTTTTGTTGTCTTCTTACCCTCCATTGCTAATAAAATTATAAAGGACTATAATATAAAGCTTATTGTTGAATAGTTTTCTTGAAGAAATGATACTTATGAGAAATATAGAATATCATGGTTATTTATATACATCAAGACTTTATCATAATAAATTTCTAACCAAATATTATAAATGAAAACAACAACAACAACAACTACCCAGTATACTCCCACCAGGTGGGGTCTGGGGAAGGTAATATGTAGACAGCCTTACCCCTACCCAAAAGGGCAGAGAGGCTGCTTCCAAGCGACCCTCGGCGCATAGGACAGAATGAAGAGCTGCATTGGAAAACAAAGATAAAGTTAGGAACCAAGACAAGACAAAACACAATAACAAAACAAAGCCTAAGTAATCCTGCAGAAATAACGTAAATGATTATGTAAACATAAGAAACATAAATACCGTCGCATGCGACAATAACAAGCGACAACTATCATATTATCAAGAATTATTTTGAAAAGCAATATAAACAAGAGGGACACAAGTTCATACGAAATATGTTCTCAAATATATGAACAACACTACAAATAGAATTATGCGATAAATTGTACACATGATAGTATAGAATGTACAACTGGAAGCAACTGGAGATACCGAAATACCCTTGATCGTCTAAAGAACCTTCACTTATATATAGTAAAGAATAATCCGCATAAGATTAAGAAAATAGTTCCATTACGTATCCTCATATCGTGTACATAAAATGGAGAAAGAAGGGGACTTCAGGCTTGCGAATGCCGTGCAACTATACCTCAAGTCTCCAAATGTGGCTGAATCCAAGCATAAAACCACTACGCACCGTCGGGACCAACAACAGTATCTGTACAAGAAGTGAAGAAGTTTAACGTGAGTACAACCGACTTAATGTACTCAATAAGTGTGGTAGTGACGAGGTTATGTAACTTGCCGGGATACTTGGTTTTTGTTTCGGGTGAGTTTGGAATGAAATGGGATACATAGTCCTTAAGTTAGAAGTTTAAGTCGTAAGAGTTGACCGTAGTTTGACTTTGGTGAAAATGACTCCAGAATGAAGTTTTGACGATTCCAATAGCTCCGTGTGGTGATTTTGGTCTTAGGAGCATGTCCGGATGTTGATTTGGAATTCCGTAGGCCGTTTCGGCGTGATTTGGCGAATGTTGGAATATGGAAAATTTTGAAAAGTTTGAGATGGAGTTCACTTTATTGATATCAGGGTTGAATTCTTATTCTGGAAGTTGGAACATGCGCGTAAAGTCACTTATGGCTTGTGTGCAAAATTTGAAGTCAATCGAAGTTGTTTTGGTAGGAATCGACATTTGTTTCAGAATTCGAAAGTTCATACGTTCTTAGGCTTGAATCGATGCGCGAATCGTGATTTTTTTGATGTGATTTGATGCTTCGATCGTGTTCTATGATATTTTTGTACTTGTTGGTATGTTTGGTTGAGGTCCTGAGTGCCTCAGGTGTGATTTGGACCATTTTCGGTGCATTTCGGATCATTTGGAAATAGCTGAAGTTGTTGGTTTTCTCAGGACTGGTTTCCTTCAATGCGATCGCGAGGTTTGGTCCGCAATCACGAAGGGATTTTTGTGGGATGTTGATTTTTACTGTTCGCGTTCGCAAAGAGAGAGGGCAGCGATCACGACAGTGCTGAAGCATGTGCTTCACAAACGTGTTGGGCGGATCATGTTCGCGTACAAGGAAGTGAGGCAGCAGGGTCAAGCAAAGTTGTTCTTCGTGATTGCGTGGGCATGTCCGCGATCGTGTAGGCTACTATATCATTTATCCGCGTTCGCGAAGGCCATTTTGTGGACAATGTTGTTTCTTCGCAATTGCAAATAGATTTCCGCGATCGCGATGTGTAAATAATTGGGTAGCAGAATTTAATTTCTAGATCGAGGGTTTATTTCATATCTTACATTTTGGGACTTAGAGAGCTCGGTTTGAGGCAAAATTTTGAGGGAATTTCAGAGAGATCGCTGGGGTAAGGATTCTTAACTCGATTTTTGGTTAAATTTCTCGAATCTATTATTGTTTTTATCATGTAATTAAGGATTGGAGTTGGAAAAATTGGGAAAGAGTGATAGAACTTCTTAGGCTAAATTTTGAGTTTTGAAAGGCGAATTAAGGTCGAATTTGAATAATTATTCTATGGTTGGACTCGGTATGGAATAGGTGTTTGAATTTGTTGTACGTTTGGCCGGGGTATTGAGCCACGGGCCCGAGGTGACTTTTTGGGACGATTTGTCAATTATTTGCAAAGATCTTAATTTTATTATTTAAATTAGTTTCCTATAGTTATATCTATAGTTATGAATTATTTTTGCTAGATTCGAGCTGTTCGGAGTTAGAAAATCAAGGAAAATGCCTTTAAGTTGATTGATTTAGCGTGGTTTGAGGTGACTTGTCTACTTGTATTGGGAAAATTCTCCTTAGGATTTTATATTATTGTGATAATTGTTATATGTGAAAGCCGTGATATGTGGGCTAAATGTGAAATTTTTTGTTTTTAACTATGTATTTTCCTTTCATGCTTTCATTGATTTACTTCAACATGTCGTAGTCATCATATTACATTACTACTTGTTTACCTTTTATTTGCAAATTGTCCTACTGTTGAATCCTTACTTGAAATTGCTATTATTGAAATATCTTTCCGTTGAATCTAGTAATGAGTTGCAAAGGCTGTGGTTCCTATTGGGGTAAATGATAAGTTGTGAAACACCATTTTATCGAGTTACTCTCCAGTTGTTATTGTGGAGGCTTTGTGTACATTATGATTGAGCCGTGGGCTTATTGTGAAATTATGTTATTTTTCGGCTTTTTTGGCAAGATGTGATGTTGAGAACTTGAAGTGTGAATTGTGATATGTTTGTGATTTTGATATGCATGCGATGGTATAAGGTCTGAGTGTTGAAATGCATATGGTGGATAAGGTGGGCTTCATATGTATGGCTGGTAGGGGAAATACTAGAAACCATGCAATGTGATTAGGTGGGCTATAATGTGGAGTGCTATTTCTGAAAAATAATTTTTAAAACTAAATATAAAGACTTCCACTATGATATAAGAAAAAGATTGCAAGTTACTTTTATGATTTGGGACTACGAGGTAGTACCTCGGTAGTAGCCCTTGTTGATATTTCTCTTATTTCGATATTTTCCTTGGTTGTTTATTTCCTTAACATGTAAATCCTTGTTCCTCATGTGTTGTATTAACTGTCTTGATTCCGTGTTATCAACTTTCAATAAATTTCTTATTGTTTCATTTCCACTGTCATTATCATTATATCGTTATATCTTTCGTCTTGTTTCATATTTTCTCTAGTAAGGCCTTGACCTAACTTTGTCACTGCTTTACCGAGGTTAGGCTTGGTGACACGCCCCATTTTTTCCCTCCTCGCGGACAGAAGTTCGGATTTTGACATTTCATGGGGGAATCGACTCGTTTCCTTTTGGGAATTGAGTATTTGAAGAGTCGCCACCTAACGGATTATGGTGCGTTAGGGCACCTGGAGCGATTAGTTCTTAGACTAGTTTGCATTACCATATATTTAGGGTATGAGCTCGAAATAATCTTGAGGGCAAGGTGTTAGGCATACCTCTCGGTCCAACACAGTGGGTCCCGACCGAACTTATACTTATGAATTAGTCCATTAACAAATAAGTAGTTGAAACAATTGCAAGTAAAGCATGTTGGACATTGTGTAACTCAAATAATAAGACAAAGATTTTGGACAAGTTTTGCGTAAAAAGGAAAGTAAAGTTTTCAAGCAAAAGGGATTTAGGGAAAGGGAAGGGGGGTCCTAGGTTGGTTAGCGTACATGATCACATCATTACAATGCCCGGTAATCACTCATCAGAAAGGGGATACACATGATATTAGCATACTGGTCATTATATCCATCTCTGCCTATTCTCACCCCTTAGCGGCTATTTAAGCGAGTGTTGTTTAGCGCTCTCTATGCTGCTGTTACCCGTCCCTTCTTAATGGTCCTAGAAGAAATTAGGACATCTACCTATAGGCAATAACTCCTAAGGTTTAAAGGAAAAAATACTAGGCGACATGCGAGAACAAATAGGACATTACCAAATAAGGTAGGAAAGAAACAATTAGTGGCTCAGGTTTACCTCCACAGATAATGCATTCAAACAACACGACTCAAACACAAACAAGGGAAATATTATCAAACATGATCCTAAGACATGATGTCTAAGTGAGTATCAAGACACAGAAGATATGCAGTTTTATTTTATGAGCTCAGAAGCAAGGGCCCTAATCAGTTTTCCTACTGATTTTAAGCCTGTTAACCATTAAGCAGTAAATAGAAGGAGGCAATTTCCAATTTTATAAGATTTGATTACCTAAGGCTTGCCAAGGCGTGAGATGGTGCACCATTGTTACCTAGAACAATGAAGGGATTATTTCACCTAAAAAAGCATGTTGTTCTAAGTCTTATAAGATACATGATCATTACTAATTTTTTAAAGCAGGGTGAGACTATTTTATGTCCTTTTCATGCATCAGTAGTTTAGCTAGATGTGACTAAGCTAGTGTGAACATGATTTAAAACATGACATGCACATATAAGATATAAAATGATTTATATGCAAGATTCCTAAAGCATGATTTCTAAATATACAACAAGATTGCAGAATTTCCTAAAGCAGGATTTCTAAATGCATAAAAGGTTACAGTATCACAGAGCATGCGATCAAGTGTACATGAGCAATAGTTTTATTTTAATGCCATTTATCCTAGAAATATGATTTATAAATGATAGCAAGAATATCAAAATGAGATGATGAAACGGTAAACCTAAGAATATGATATCTAATGCATAAAAAATTTGGAATGTATTGGTCCTAGACATGGATTCTAATTCGCATATAGGAAACATAAACCTAAGGCATGATTTCTATCCATTAATATTGATAACATGTGTAACTACCCTCCCCATTTTCACTAGCCAACCCCAATATTAGTTTACAATAAATTATTACAGGCTAATATTGAATGACTTACATAAGTAGACAAGAAAAAGTAAAAGTTATACTGTAGGGAGCCTGAAAGTAGGCCCAAATTTCCGAAATTTTCAATGCCAGATTGCCTCAGAACCTTTCTCATATCCGTGTGTGTCAAAGTTCCCTAAGGACCTAAAGTGATCCTAGGCATTGCTCACACCCAGATTTCACAACCACATTTGAATATGTGCAATGTGGAAGAGCCAACTCCAATGCATAAGAGTCCAGAGGGATCTCATAGGGATCCCTAAGCAGTCATACATTGGAGGGGCAAAACTTAGGGGTCTTAAAATAGAGTGAGAGTGCTTGACATAGTTTTGAAAAGCTTTAAGCAGGAAAACAGTTTGAAAAGAGACTTGTTTCAAATAGTTTTGTAAAAACAATAGAGGGAGTTATTCAATAGGGCAGTTTTAAAAAGAGAGTACAGTAACAAGAAGCAGTCCAAACACAACAACCAAAACAGGTTCATACATAACCAAGGAATATATGACCAAAGCAAATTCATCAACCATAAACATAGATAATGGGATTTGGGGCACATAGGTCAGATAAGTGAACACATAGCAAGCATATGTCTTTTGAATTGGTATAGTATGCTTAGAAACACCGATTAGACATAGTTACAGAATCAGAAATACTTAAGAAGCTTAGAATAGGATAAACATAATTTAAAATCAGTCTAAGAATCATACACGTTTAGGAGTGCAGACTACTTTACAAGGAGATTCATACCAGAAACCAGATAGAGCAAGATCATATGGAGACATACCACATTGGGGGGGGGGGGGGGGTTAATATCACTACTACAAAAAAGGACTTTGGCGGCACTAATAATAGCCGCTTTATCATTTACCGGCAATTGATCTTTAGCTGGTGATGCCGGGATCGGTAAAGCCTTTAATGATATTTCTACCAAAAGCTGGTAAAGTATGACTTATTGCCACTAAAACCCATGTGCTTTAACGACAATTATATGCGGTAATTATTATGTCTGCTAAATCCATTCTAAAAATGACTAATAATGCTCTTTAACGTCCATTTTTCGTAGCCACTAAATTCAAAATATTTATCGCTAAAAGTCCATACATTTAGCAGTAATTGATTTGTGATAGTTAAAATGCTAACAATATCTTTTCTAAAAACGTATTATGCCCCTTTAGCGTCTATTTCAATGGATAGTAAGGTTAATTAAATTGTCGCTAAAAATCATCTTTAATAGCAATATAATGGTTACAATATCCCTGTATAAACGTATTAATCCTGTAAATTGGCACTAAAATTCACAAGATATAACGGTAATTTTAGCCACCATTAATAATAGCTACTATATTCGACCAAAAAATGATGCAAATATTAAAACATATTGATATTAATTCATACAACTATAGTATATCTCGTTAAATCTTAACAAACAAAAGAAAGTACTAATCTAAAATATTAATATCATAAAACCTTAAAAAACAACTCATATTTTTTGAAGTAAATAGCTAATGTCATTATATAACTAATCTTAACGAATAAAAATCTTCAAATAATCTCTGAAACTCTTCGTCATATTGAAGTTTTTCACCTGCTAAATTATCGAACATCAATTGTATGACCTGAAATTATAAAATAACTATGTTAATAGGAAGTAAATGTTGCCAAACAACAAAACTGATAATAGTTTGCAAGGTTATGAAACTAAAAGTCCATAACTAGAAAGGGACACAAGCAAAATTTCAAGAATCTGCTTCATTAAGGTCCTAAAAGTATGTATAGTCTCATCTATGAAGTACTTTAGTATATCTGTAAATGCATATCATACAAGCAAAGATATCAAATCAGCCTTTGAGCATTCTTCACCCAAAATTTCTTGAAAAATATTATTGGGAGAAGAATAGTCTATCATTTGGATCATCATGTTTGAGATCAAATGCGCAATAGCAGATATCAAATTTGTAACTACTGCAGAAGATATCATATCTAACAACTTAAGACCAAAGTTTGAGATATAATCTTTTTATTGATTGTATAGAAAAAGAGGACTTGAATAACATATACACCATAATTCGAATTTATTATTCACAAACAGAGACAAAAGAGAACAAGTCTCCTCGCCTCTTTGGAAACATAACATGATGACAACTAACAGAAACTGCACAAACTACTAAATCATGAATCAAACAAACATATCAAGTCATTCCATCTGCTGGAAAAATATTGAAACTAGATGGGGTATTGTGCTCCTTTTCTCCATGCATTGAGCAAGTACAATGCTCTTGTGAAGCACTCAAATCATAATTTACTGGTAAGTTATTTTTCCTGGATACTTATCTCAATTCAGTCAAGAAAATTGCTATATAAAACTTACAGACTCTCATGTGGCAAGTGTTTTTGCTTTGTTTAGATGTTAGGACACTTGAAGTGCTTCTACACACCTATGATGTTAGACAAAGGATAGTAGAGAGATGCCCAGTTAATGAAGGAGGTTCTAATGAGCGCCCTCCACGAAAGAAGAGGCAGGGTTCTGCTGAAGGAAACAATGGGATGGAATACACTTCTTCTCCTACTGGGAAGGGAGATTTTAAATGTCTGATTATTTGGGATATTAATATTCGTTCTAATAAATCCTCTTTTGCAACTACAAGATGATGTTGAGGGAGTAGAAGTACTGCAAAAATTTAAGAAACGTGAAGATTGGAGGATTAATGCCATTTTTTTGCTCAATGGGATGTTAAATTGGTGATTTATGATTGAAAAATAGAGGATAAAACCTGCTAATTGATTTGATTGTGATTGTGGTAAACAAAGAAGACATTGGACGTATATATATAGAGAGAACACAATGGGATTGAATGCACTGGTGAGCAGCGGCATCAAGACATCAAAGATCCAATTTTTGTGGTGGTTCCTGCCATAAAAAATGCAGAAGCTGGAAGCAAATTTCAAACAACAACTCCTTCTAGTAGAAGCCCTGTTAGGCCTTGTCGAAGGAGCCTAAGCAAAAGTTCTATTAGGTCTTCGCGGAGGAGTATAAGCAGAAGTCCGGGCAGGGTTCTTACTAGGGTTAGGCCTTTAGGAGGAAGCCCAAGCAGAAGCCCAATTAGGTCTTCTCGGCAGAGTGCAACCAGAAGTTCGGGCAGGGTTCCTTCTAGGCGAAGCCCAAGAAGAAGTCCAGGTAGGGTTTTGGTTACGCCAAACTGTGCCTTATAAAAATGACTAAGCGCTCACTGCAAATTTAATCCGGTTTGCAAGTCCGGAGTCGAATCCCACAGAGAACTAACGTTTAGCTACAGCTGTTCACTATTACCAAGAAGACAAGCTTGAACAACTCCTAACTTATAGATATTAAGATTCTTGTGTTTAACTAATTAACTAGCAAATTAAAATAGTAAATTAATAACTAACGATACTTAGGGTTAGAGAAAAGATTAAGGAGGTCTAGAGTTATGATTTCCCCAATTTTCGGAATCCTTCCCGCTATGCCTTCTATAATTTTGCCTAAGTATTCTCTACCGATCATGAGCACTCTTATTACCGTAAATCTCTCCCGATTAATTACGACAATTTACTAGACGCACTCTCCCGAGCTACGCTAGCTGGCTTTTAATACAGCTCACTTCAGACCACACCCAAGGCTTTGTTATCCCTAATCCCACCTTTAAACCATCGGTTATTGATCCCTCATATACTCTGGGAGTGGTGTTGTTCAACAATTACCTAAATATACACTCTCTCCCGAGTTATGCATAGTAAATATGCACAGCTAATTGAGAGCTCTTCAATCAACCTGAATATGAACGCAGTTGAACAAATAGAGAAAAGCTATGGCTCAATTATATAAAAACACAACAAGAATTTATCCTACAAAAGGTTCTATCAAAACTCTAGATAAAAAATTAGCTATTCATAATAGTATGTAAAACTACAATACTAAAAGTCATAACCAATAAGGAAAAAATAGGAAGAGGAAGGAAAAATCGTAGAAGAATTCTCCGCCTTGCTCCCAATGTGTTCTTGCCTCCTTAGGTCGAATCTCTGTCTCAAATCTATCCTCCTCTCTTTTCTTGGCCAGCCTCCTTCGTTTAATATAGGGTTTAGGGATTAAAATCCCGTGTTTTGCACTTTAGACCCTGAATTTTATGCTTCCTGCCTCGGTCCCACCTGGTCCTGGCGTAACCGCGGCCAGAGTGGCCTTCAGAATCTGCAGCACTGATCTGCCGCGGTCCTACAGTAAACGCAATTGTTCACCCTGTTTCGTTTGGAATTTAGAAAAATGTAAAACATGAAAGTTGTAGTCCTTTGAGGTATCTTTCCAACTATATATTGTGGTACCCAAATGGAGTTTTGAGCAAAAGGTTACGTCTATTTGACTAGACAGTGCACAATATACCTCAACGAGTCTTTGTTCGTACTTAATTATCAAATTTGACCCCCGAATACGATCCCGGCTTAATTCCTTGTACTTTTACTCAAACTTCAAGGCTCTAAATTACTTGAATTTATTCCATAACATCTATATAGTTTGTAATCACTCTTATAAGACATAAAACATACTGTTAATGCAAAACACTAGCGATTAAAGCACAAACTCAACTAAAGTGCAATAAATTAGAGTTTAATAATCGAATAAAATACGTAATTATAGCCTATTATCTCGTTCCTGGCAGAAACAATAGACGCAGAAGAAGCGCTTCAATGGATGGATCTCCCAAGCGCAACAGAAAGGGAAGGGGCTTTAGTGAGCGTTACTCTTATGTTCGTAGATACAAGAGTTGATCTCCTCATTGGTCCCCTGTTAGGCCATACCGTTATGGTGACAGGTGAGTAGCACAAGCCTATCTAACTTTTACAGGAATTGAAGTAGAAATTTTTTCTGATTAATATTTGTATCCACCTAACCATTTGGATTTTTTGAAAGATATTTGAGATACAGAAGGTCACCTAGACGTTACAGGAGTCCACCTAGAGGAAGAACGCCGCCCAGGCCTGGGATATCTGCTATTTACTATTATTATTAGACTTATCTTTGTCAGAGATGCTAACCTAAAACTCCCCAATAATCAAATTACTCAAGGTGATGTTTCAAGCCATTATGTGCAGCAGCAACAACTTACTACAGCTGGTACTAATTCTGATGGTCAACGAGCAATAACACTTAACAATTCTGGATAGCAACAGCAGAATGCAACCATTGTAGGAGCTTTAGTACACTTACAATTGGAGAGCAGCAACAGCATGGCATAATGTCACCAACTATAACTTTAGAGGACAGGAATTATCTCAATGCCTTGGTAAGTTCCAAACCATTAAACTCTATTTTCAGCACATTATATACACACTATTTCGATTAAGCAAGGCGACCAATGATATCAGATTAAGTAGAATTTAGCTAGAATCCTATAACTCTACTCTTTCAACTAGAATGAATGGAACACTATTGTAACATTCAAATAGGCTAACTATTATTACTTCAGCTGGCACACACGAATTCAGCTAACTGGCACAAGGGATGGCTTAGTTAGAGATGGATAAGAATATTAGAGTCAAGAAGAAAGGTGAAGATGAATAGGGTTTGACGAAGTTCACGAGAATTTACAGAAAAAGGAAGAAAACTGCAGAAGTTGATCAAACAATAGAGAACTCAAATAGTAGCTTGCCGAAGGATAAAGATGAGTAGTACCATGAGACATTGAAGTATTTTCAGCAACATTAGGTATCCTCAATGTTTATGGTATTCGTTCATGGCCACTATTGGTAGCAGGGACCTAATAAATATTAACACACTAGATAACAATACTTTTATAGGATTAAAACTTCATTAATAATGTATATAAGTTATAAAATCGAATTACCTGTTTAATTGAGGTGCCATTGATATTTTGAGGTATAGATTCATTGGAAACATATTTGGGCATCAATTGTCGCATTTCGAGTAATTCTGATTGCATCTTCTCCTGATTTTATTTCATCAGATTCATTTCTTCACTGTGATTATCCTTTAACTTGGTTATCTCTTGTGTTAACCTTTGGACAACTTCATTAGACGAATCCTCTCCAACAATAATATCTAAGGAAGATCTACTACCCCATAGAACAGAAGGAGTTGGACCAAGTCCTAAACTGTGAATATATCCATTTTTGCCATTTCTGAACACCTGAGAATACACATCACTTAACATAGCGCGATGAGGTTGATCAGTAGAGCTCTCACTATTGTCCGTCCTTTCATTTATCATTTCCTAGCCATAAAATACATAAATCCAACTTGGAATTCATTTATTCGCTTTTATATTTTTCCCTAACTATTTCCCAATTAAGAAAATAAAAGAATGTTTTTATACAATTGCCTTGACAAAATCATCATCCAGTGGTCTACCATCCTTACGTTTTGTATGAATTAATATGAAAACTTATGCTCGTTTAGGCTCTATCCTATTTACAGCCTAATATAATAAAATTGATGTAAGATATGCATGAAAAAAAAATTAAAACATTATAGTTAGTAATTTGAACAAGTTTACCTGCTCATCCATCTAGGTGGCAATATTTTTGGATCCTCCTGTGTGAGGCATCTTTTGATTGGCCCTATTAATTCTATTTGCTTGGGAACGCCTCTGTCGTTGAAATATTAAAATGATATCTTATAAACTATACATAAAAAATTGAGCATAACTAAAATTAAAACACTGAAAATAGTCAACTAGAGATGTTTTAAAGATTTATTAATACATTTGCTTTATCTGAAAGCCAATAAGCGACAAGACCACCCCATTGATCCCTCGGTATGCGACTTGGTCTATTTTTTAGCAAAGGTCTTTAGTCATATATTTTCGCAAATACTCACTTTTTAATTCACACTTGTAATCTTTCCATTTCTTTCCTAGTGACTTTAGGACATAAGTTTCTCCTCGTTTTAGGATAGAGAACTTCTTCTAAAAAAATTAAAGCCAATATTTAGAAAACAATATCATGTATAAAAGATTGAATCCATTCATATAATAATAATAATAATAATAATAATAATAAATAAATAAATAATAACAACAACAACAACAACAATAATAATAATAATAACAATAATAATAATAATAATAATAATAACAACAACAATAATAATAATAACTATTCCATGCCCTCACAAAATCTACCAATTTCTTTGTTTCCTCCTTGTTAAAATTTTTCCAATCATCTACATATAAAGGTGTTAGTTCTGAAGTTCTCACAATGATTCCTAGAAAGCTAGCAAGCTTTTGACCTTTTTCCCCAATAGCTTGGTTACGATTATTAAACTACACATCAATTATCTTTTCTGGAGGAAGTTTTCAAATATCTTTTAGTAAAGTATGCACACGAACCTTTTTTGACTCTAAATTACCTAGAATAGAAGATTTAAAGGTCAATGGCAAAAACTTATATGCTTAAATTTGTTAAATAACAAATGATTTCATTCCTTTATCGAGGAAGCAGCTTGTTGGAATAAACAAAGTTGAAGCTCGATCAAAGATAGTGATAGTAACAAAGCAAGATGGGCAGCAACTTTGTTATTTATTACTTGTAGTTATCTCAAATCTTGACAGATAGATGACTACATTCTGATATTACTTGTAGTCATCCCTTCTATAATGCTGCCCGTATTATGCCATGTGTTGACTCTGCAAATGAATTCCATACTATATGCAATTGAAATTTACGTCATACTTGGCACTGTAGGTTCAGTAGATGACTATAAGTAATATCAAAATGTAGTCATCTATCGAGGATACATGATTTTTAATTCTTGTGTGCCAACTGCTTAGTAGAGGAGGTCGTAGTTAGTGTTACTACTGTACTTAATTATAATCTAAGCTACTACAATTTTTTCTTTTAACAAATTTGACCTACCTCAGGAAATCTAAAAATGAATGTGAAAAATACTATCACCAAAGGTTGTGGTGAGTAAGTATCCATCAAAAGGAAGTTTAGTAGTATCGTGTTTTGTAGGAACTTTCCAGCTCAATTCCAAATTAATCGTATTCAAAAAATTGAACAGTTTGCCTTCTCAATCATCATCATACTCAAGAGTCAAGAGTAAAAAAAAACCAAACAAATTAATATGAAATATTGATTTATCTTAAAATTCACAAAAGCACTTTCAAAGCTTATACATCTGCATTTTAAAATTCTTGGAGAAAAAGAAAACAATAGAAGGAGTCTGACCTAAAAAAGGGGAAAACTGAATTAAACAAAAATATTGAGCCTGGGCTTGGTGGCATCTCAAATGGAACACACAGTCTCTCTCTATATATATAGAATCAGTAGGTGTGATCATACTCCTTATCTATATTCTCCAATGAAATGATAAAAAGTCGGAATTCCAAAAAAAAGAATATGTAGATATATTAAGTTCACACTCATTTTTGTCACAAAGAAATATAGTAATAGTAGATATATTAAGATTTGAAAATGATTCCAGAGGAAAGGGACTTGAAGTTCTTTCTAATTCTCTTAAACAATTAAGATTTGAAAATGATTTTAGAGAAAAGTTCTATCTGATTCATCATCATTTTGTTGAACTTCAGTACCACCAGCAGAACTATTCAAATCACAAGATTGATTATCATGTGCCTGGTCTTCAGAAGAACTCTGATTATCCATCAATTGCTCAATATAAGGCTAGGTTGCAGAATGGTTTTGACCATCCATCAAATCCTCAATATAAGGTCGCACATATTCATCATCGTCTTGTTCAATTACCAGCTGGTTGTGACCTCTAGTTCGCATAGTTCCTTCTCCAAAATGAAAACATTAGCTAGATGCATTACGCTATATTAGTACTAGATTGACCCCAACAAATCAGTAGGCCACTTGCAAAACATGAGGAAGCATCATCCAAATCTCAATATGTGAAAAATATCAACAACTCATGTAACACAAACAAAGCCTTGCGACAAATATTATTCTACAGATAATAGTTATTTTGTGCTAGGAAAATAATTATCAAGTTGTGGTACCACCTTATAATATCACATTTAAATTGATACAATAAGCAAAATATAAGTAGAAGAAAGCACAATAAATCACTCAAACATCCAATATTCAAATTTCTGAAGAAAAACAATAACACCCTTAGAGTTTATTACATACTACTTGCGACAAAAATATTCTATAAGTACCACCTATCTTATTCAGAACCACATTCATTTTTATGTTATTTTGTCCCTTAATATTAGCTTCACCATCATTCGGAGAAGGTTGAAAATCTACATTTGTATCAATTATTATCCCATCGGCACCACTTCTTACCCAATCATTATACTCATCTTCTAAAATACAAGTATTTTCTAAAAGAGACAAGTCAGTGGCATCACTTTGCATTGATGACTCAAACTGCACACTATTTTCCTCTCCCATATTAAATTTTTTTCGAGGTTTAGTTAACGTAGGGATAAACCATTCATGATCTTGACGATCTTGCACAAATATTACTTGTTGAGCTTGTTCTGCAAAAATAAAGGGCTCATGACGTTCTCGATCGCCAGAGTCTGTCAGGTGTGTGAAATTCACAAGTGTGAAACCCAAGTCATCTTCCTTAATTCCACTACCTTTGGTTACATCAACCCAATCACACTTAAATAAGATGACCTTAAATTTCTCATAGTAGTTTATCTCCACAATATCATTCAATCTGCAATAATATGTGATATTTCCAGATTTTGGAGCATTATAAATAACATTTAGTCTTTGAAATGACCATAACACCACTATTTTGTGTCACATTGAACTCTTCACTTTGTTTTGTTCGGAATCGATACTCATTATTAACATCGAACGCACTGAATATTTTTACAATGTAACTCGGTCCTTGTGCTAGGACTTTAACATCCTTTAAGATGTTAGATGTCTTCCAACTCCTTTACCTAACCAAATAAAAGATATAACTATAAATGTGGATATTTGTACAAGGATAATAATTTAACCTAAACAATGACTTAGTCCTACTACTTACTTGCTCCTTGAACAACTCATGAAATGTATCGAAATGCACACAATCAAGTTGATGTTGTGTCAAACGACGTTTACGATGTGCTCTTTTGATTTCAGCAATATTTTCCCTATACATGTAACTTGCACATATCAATTTTGTTATCAAATAAGTAATATATATATATATATATATATATATATATATATATATATATATATCAAATAATATATCTAACACTTACTTTTTATAATTCTCAACCACTTCAGATTCACAATTGAAAAGCACATGCCGATGTGCCTTCAACCATGTTTTGTCATCCAACTCAAATCCATCTACTTCACCGTACGACTCTCAAACAGTAGGAAAAGGAGATTCTTCTTTATTAGTATCATGCTCAATTTCATCAATCTATTTTCTTGAATAATAAGACCTTGAATCTCTACCCTCTAAATATCATGAGCAGAATGCCATACACTCATTTTCTATGTATGCTTCTGCTATTTAACCTTCTAGACATGAAAGATTATGAACATATGATTTTAAAGTACCCAAATATCTATGAAACAAAGTAATGTTATTAGTTTTATATTAGAGTATAGATTGGATACATCCAGCGAAAATGTACTGGTCCTGCATGTTTAGCCTCAGTTGGCAAGTGAATAACCAAGTGTAGCATAACAGTAAAGAATCCTGGGAGGAAGAGTTTCTCCATAGTAGACAATGTTTATGGGATTTTTTCTTCAAGTAGGTTTAAGTCTTCTAGTTTTAGCTTTTTGCTACAGAAAACACAAAAGAATGTGCATAGTTCAATTAAAATTGAACTTACTCTTTTATCTACTGATCTCCGCAAGGCAAAAGGAAGAAGTTCTTGCTTTATAACATGACAATCGTGAGATAACATGAAATATTAGACGCATAGCCATATGGAAACTTGGCATTTTCTATTACTTAATAAAATAAGTCCTTTTCCTGATGAGACATTGTGAAAAAAGTAGCAAGAAGATATGCTCTCCCACTAGCTCGATATTGAGGCCATAAGCTTGGTCTTATTTTCATCTCTTTCAAATACAATCGAGCTTCTAAGTTGTCTTTAGGCTTTTTACCAAGATTCAATAGTGTATAAATTAAGTTATCGCACATACTCTTTTCTATGTGCATCACATCAAGATTATAGCGCACCAAGTTAAATTTCCGATAAGGAAGATCGAAAAAGATACTTCTCTTTTTTCATGTGTTTTCATCACCCCACTTATCCCTTCACTTGACTGGCTAAGAGTAAATTTTATATCTTTAAATTGATTCAATACCACCGACCCAGATACTGTACAAGGTGCAGGTCTTGTTTCTTTAGTCCCATCAAATAATTTCGCATCATTCTGATATTTGTGTCCTGACTTCAAGAAGCGTCGATGCCCCATGTAACAAAACTTTCTGCCATGTTTCATCCTTCTAGATTGAGTGTTTATGTTACAAGAAGAGCATACAAACTGACCATAAGTGCACAATCCAGAGAGAGTACCATATGCAGGAAAGTCATTTATACTCCACATAAGAGCTGCTCGAATTTGAAATATCTCCTTAGTAGAGGCATCATATGTTTCTATCACAACATTTCATAATTCATTTAACTCTTCTATTAGAGGTTGCAAAATACATCGATATTATCGCACGGCACTTTGGGTCCAGGAATAAGTAAGGACATAATGAAGAACTCTTGTTTCATGCACATCCATGAAGGAAGATTATATGACATTAAAATCACTGACCATGTTCTATGAACAGTTCGCATTGTGCCAAATGGATTAAACCCATCAGAAGCTAATCCTAGGCGCACATTGCGAGGGTCTCCAGAAAATTCGGGATATTTACTATCAAATTTTTTCCAAGCGTCAAAATTTACAGGATGTCATAGAACTCCATCTTTGTTGCGCTCTTCATGATGCCAACGTATTGCTTTAGAAGTTTCTGACGACATAAATAGTCTTTGTAGCCTTTGTTTTAAAGGAAAATACCTTAGGACCTTGGCTGAGATTTTTCTAGCATTATTTTTTCATCTAGAAGCTCCACAAACATTGCATTTATTGACACTCTTATTAGTAAACTCTTTCCTAAAAAGAATGCAATCATTGGGACAAGCATGGAGTTTCTCATACTTTAAGCTCAAACCTTCAACTATCTTTTTGGTCTCATAGAAAGAAGGAGGCAATTTTTTTCCTTCAGGAAGTGCATCCTTCAATTGTCCAAGCAAAGCATTAAATGATTCATTTGAGCATTTAAACATGCATTTTGTGCGGTACAGATTCATCAAAAAGGACATTTTGCTAAATTACTTACATCCTAGATATAGTTCTTCATTTGCCTCCTTCATGAGCCATTCAAACTTATCCACCTCTGGATGCGGTTGATTTCCTTATGGATGAACAATATTCTCTTGTAAGTTATGCTCTATGTCACCCCTTTACTAACGTCGATATCCATGAACCGTGTAAAGCCTCCAAAGGCATCATATACCATTCTTGTCATATCATTGCCCCTTAAAGTTGACTGGATGCGATTATTTTCTTGAGCATTGTTTGATCCCTTTAGAGACTCACGATGACAAAACCAAGTATCATATTATGTCATAATATCATTAATCACAAGATGATCATATGTTGTAACCCGATTTACTTGATGGATAAGCACACACTTCATACAAGGACATGCAATTTGTTCTCCATCTTGTTTTTCAGAAACTCCTCTACTCCATCAAAATATTCTTTACTAACTCTATCGCAATACATCCATCTTTTATTTCTAGGATTGTCCATGTTGTTCAAGATATTCTTATCTTTTGTATAGTTGCTGCAAGAGCTAAAAATTCATTAGTAAAAAGGAGGAATTAACAAAAATGTAGTTCAAATATATAAAATAATCATCCGCGTGAAGCTGCGAACAATGAAAATGATATATCACACTTAATACTCCTAAAAGAAATAGGCTCAATCCATAACATAAAATATCATACACTAAATCAGCCTAGTATTCAAGTTTGATCCCACAAGGAAGGCATAACAGGAAATGTCTTCTTGATCATCTCCCTAATAGATAGCATTCAAGCTACCAAAATTACTGAATATTAATCCATTGCATTAAACCAATTCAGGTATAAATCATAAAATATACTTTTGGGGTGATTACTGCTATACAGATGCATAGACAATATATATATGGAAAGATTGAAATCATATCCGGAGGCTTTGAATTTGACATGACCGTTGTACATGGACTCCACACGATACAAGATAAAAGGGAATTGTGGGTTGAGCTGTAGGAAATACATACATCACAAGAAGGGCCATGGTTGACCATGGGTAATTTCAATACCATACTTAGTATTGATGATAGAATTAGTGGAAATCCAGTACATGAGAATGATATTATAGAAGGAAACAACGACCAAAGGAAAGTATCACAATTGAACGAAGCAAACATAACACATACAAGAATAGGGTAAAGAATCACATAAATCCGAGATTCAAAGTTAGAGATGGTATTGATTAGAGGAAATAACCACAAATTTTCTGGGAGTAAACACATAATAGGCAGGACTAGTCGAAGTCAAAAACATAATAAGCAAACATAGGGTAAAAATCACAGAATCATAGAATGTTCATGAGAAACATATAGATTATTTGAACATAGTTTCAAAAACAAACTCAGAAACCCAGGATTAAAACTAGGAAATTTAGGGTTTTCAACATAATGAATCAGATAAAAAGAAAAACTTAAATAAACCATGTAAACATAGTAAAAATCATAGAATAATGATGAAAATTAGAGGAAAAGTCAGTTTGAAAAGGGGTTAAGAAACCCTAGTTTTGAAGATGAAGAGTTGTTTTAGGAAAAATAGAAATTTTTTAAGAAAAACAGCAAAATAACTCATAATATTCCCAGATCTATTACAAGTCTAAGAAAATCAAGAGCTAGTAACTAGGGTTTCATAGAGATAACCTAGAGAGAAAGGGAATATGCCTAGAAACCACAGGTTTTAGCCGAAGATGGTAGAATCTTACTTGAATGGTCAGGACGGCCTGTGAATGACATAAAAACCATGGGAGGTGAGTGAACCACCTTTTGGTTCCTTTTAGGACCTCAAGGACGCAACAACCGGCATATTTACGGTCTTAAAAATAAAAAATATTTCAGGAGAAACAATATATATATATATATATATATGCTCTTTTATTTTGGTATCAGAGCTAGAAGATTTTCGGACCTCAGTGTTATGAAACAACATTATTTTACTAAATATATAAGTTGTTATCATCATATAATCTAAAAAGCCATAGTGCAAATCAAATAATCATGAAAAAATTAATTATTCGATGATTATTTTATTTGTTTCCTTAATTTTATAGAAATTTTACTATTGGGCATGTTGCATTGATTTGTTAAGCAATAATATTTATAATTTGTTCAGACAAGTTAAATGTCCATTCTGCATGATTAATTTTCTTTAATATTATTAGTATATCGTGGATACTAGTTTATCTTTTAAAGGCCTACACTTTTGATTTTAATGATGCGAGAACTTCTAAATTGGAAAGCGTCGAAATGATAACTTCGCACCCAACTTTCCGAGGCAGGAGTTTGATAGAATGATATAACCAGTTAGATTGTGCATTGTAACATTATCTTGTTACTTTTTGAATGCTTTAAAATAATTTTGAACGCATTAGGAGATTATTGTAGTAAGGTGCGAGGGTTAGGTATACGTCTTATATTCTTGCGCAACTATTAGTTGATGAATTACATTATTGTTAGTATCTTTTTCGGTATAAAATAAGTGATTTTTATTTTTTTTTTATGGTTCAAAATAAGTGACTTTTTCATATTTTAAGAATGAATTAATTATTTTTTCCCTACATTATCTTTGAAGTAAATAGTGTTGGAATATGTGTAAGAGTGTTTATGTAAGATAATAAATGTTAATATAATCAATTACATTACTAACTAATACTAAAAGATAAATTTTTTAATATATATAAAAATATTCAAAAAATTATTTATTTTGAATTAGAAGAGGTAACTTAGAATCAACTATAACGTTTCACCTAAATGAACCGTACGCTGTGTGATTCGTATATAATCGAATGCATTAAAAAAAATCGACAAGCAAGATAGAGGGATTCTTAATAATAGTACTGTTTCTCAGATACAACCGAGAGGGGTTGCTTTGATGGTAAGCAACCCCCACTTCCAACCGAGAGGTTGTGAGTTCGAGTCTCCCCAAGAGCAAGGTGAGAAGTTCTTGGATGGAAGAATGCCGGAGGTCTATTTGGAAACAGCCTCTCTACCCAAGGGTAGTGGTAAGGTCTGCGTACATACTACCATCCCCAGACCCCACTAAGTGAGATTATACTGGGTTGTCGTTGTTGTTTGTCAGATACAAGTAGAAAAGAGAAGCCCTCATTATTTGGACAACAATCATGATCTTGGAAAAAATTTATTTTATGTATCGTATCACTGATATTAATTGTATAAAATAACTTTTTTATCTTATAATTTTCTAAATTCAAATTTTTATGGATAAAAAATATAAGATTGAGATTCATAAATTTGTGACAAAAAAAAAAGTCACATATAACTAGTATATGAAACACAAAATAAAATTTCTCGTGATCTTCCATTGCTGTCTATAATCCTATTTACTTATTCTTAATTCTCAGACAACTAAACCGTAATACTATTGTTCGAATTGCTTCGTTATGGGTTTATGAAATTCTGCTCAATTTTGTGTCATTTGTATTATGTTACGTTCCAGTTGAGCCTTGTTTCCTAGTAAGGCCATGTTTGAATGAATTTAAAAATCATTATATAGGAGCTAATTGAATTGAAAGTCAGTTTTACTTTAACATGCATGACATTAACATGGTTGGATATTTGTAGTATATGCATGAAATTTAGTTTGCTAAATAAGATGAGGAAATTCTTTCGACCAATAATTGTTGTTTTGTTGTTCAGACCTAACCAGAGAAAACCGTTTGCTATAGGCACTATTTTAACAGTGTTTAGGGGAATCACTTAAACTGATCCCCGTAGTTTGCGTTAGATGCAAAATTTTAAATTAGCTTTCTCTAGTTTAATAATTTATCTTTCCTAAAATCGGGTGCATATTTATGTGACCCAAATCCAAATCTCAATAATGTTATATAAAATATATAATGAATTGCGGGTGCATTTATATGACGTGGTTCAAGACATATTTTAAATGACGTCGCAATCTTTCTTAAAATGAATAAAAGATGTTAAGGTTAAAAATGCACATATGTTAAAACATGTTCTAAATCAGATAATTTAAGCCAAATATAACAGTTGAGCGACCGCGCTGGAACTACGAAACTCGGGAATGCCTAACACCTTCTCCCGGGTTAACAGAATTCCTTACTCGAATTTCTGGTTCGCGGACTGTTAAACAGAGTCATTCTTTCCTCGATTTGGGATTCTAAAGGTTGATTTGGGACACCATAAATCTCCCAAGTGGCGGCTCTGAAATCTCTTAAATAATTGAATCTCGTTTTGATTATCTTTTAATTGGAAAAACTCCCTTATCTACGCCCTTCGCCGGATTGTGGATAGCCAAAAAGAGGTGTGACAATTACAACTAGCAGGCATGCCTGATTGGGGCTTCTTATCTGAATTATGTAATAAATCAATCTGCCTCCACCTTTAAGTTCTTTCACATTCAGTATTAAATTAGACCCTAAACAGTATGTGCTATGTGCAAGTCAAGCTAAATTACGTGCTTCTCTGTTTAAAGGAGGTATATCCGAGCCATTTTTGTTTGTTATGTGCTTTCCCGCAATTTTCTATACATGTTCTTGTGTGTCGCCTTAAAATTTTTCCTTTAAAACTACAAATAAGCTGATACTCCTTTCCTTAGGATTATAGTCCTAAATGTTTCCGGGCTTGATAGGATTGAGGGGGATAATTTTAATTTTTTTTTAAATTTATAGGCGACTACCATTTCGATTGTAGTAACCGTGAAATCTGGCACAAATTACTGCAAATTAGTGTATCTGACCACTATAATCGGGACAAAATCAATAAAAAAATTTGACCAATCTTCTCACTATAATAGTCATAATAAATAATTTTCAATTTTTCTACAATTTTAACTAAAAAGATCGACTAAAGCTACCGCCAACTGTAATCGAAAAAAATAAAAAAGAAACTTTTAATTACAGTAGTCGGAAAAAATAAAATAAATTTCCTGCAATTTTAATTAAAAACTCGACTAAAGTTGTTGCCTACTGTAATCGAAAAATAAGTCAATAAAATTTGACCAAAATAAAAAAGACATTTCCGACTACAGTAGTTAAAAAAATTAATTGTACAACTAAGTTTTATTTCGCTCATCTCTTTTTTCAGTCTCCTCTCTTTCGCGGCCTAACTGCTCTCAACTATTCCATCACTCCGCTGCCGCCTTCACTCCTCTTCGATAGGTTGATTCTGAACCAAATTTCTTTTTGTTCTTTCCCAATATGTCGTGTGATTAACTTTTCCTTAGTATTAACTTGTAAAAGTCATCCCCTCTCATTCTTCCACCCAAAGTTTCTTTTCTTTTCCTTATTTATACACATGCTACTAGATATATATTCACATTTCCCCAAAATCTTAGCGTTTACAATTTCCCCAATTTTTACTTTAGTAATAGACCGTCTTGCTATTTTTCAATTTTTTGGATCTAAGACGGATTACCTATCAGTGTATTGCGTTTGCTTAAAATAGTCTAAGGTGGTCATTGAATTGAGGAAGACGGAATTATATAATACAGTAATGGAGAAAATTAACGAGGCTATAATTTATTTTATTTCTTTTGTTATATTTTAGTCGTTTAGGCCATCTCCAAGGTAGCATTATTTTTTGTACCAAATTTTACACTCTAAAATAGTGTAATATCAAATTTACTCCAAACATTATACCATTTTTTATACCAAATCTTCTCTCTATTCTATATTATATTATTATCTTCTATTTACTTTTCATTTGTTATTTCCTTCAAACTAATATTTTCTTTTTTCTTTTTTTCATATTTATTATATAAATCACATTCACCACTTATATAATTATTTATTATAAAACTATTTTGAAGGATAAATTAACAAAAAGTGAAATCATTAATAAAAGATAATTAAATAAATATTACATCATAGTTTAATTTATGTTTTTAATGTAATTTCAATTTTAATGTATTCTCCTTTTATGTACTTTAATTATAACGTATTTTTATTTTATGTATTGTTAATTTTCTTTTTTTAAATTTTAGTTGTCACTTTTCATTTTAGCAACACTAGATATCTTATATTTGTATTTTTTATTTTTAAATAATGGTTATATTTCTTTTTATACAATTATAATAATAATAAAATTAACTTATAATTTTATACACATTTAATATATGGAAAAATTAATATATCAAATAGTAGGATATAAAATTAAAATTATAAAGATCTTAATATAAAAGTTAATTATACACACAATATATGATAAATTAAAAGTCCAAAAATAAAAACAATTGACTAAAATAATATTAAACCAAATATAGAGGGTGCAACACTATTCATGCTCTATAATAGTGCAAAAAATGGTGTTGCATTGGATCAAAAAACATAATTTCTTATACCGAACTTGAATTTGGTGCAAGATTTAGAGTTGCGTTGGAGATGCCCTTAGTGCAGGTTGAACCATGATGTGGACAAGAACTGAAGAAAGCACGTTTTTCTCTTTTGGTTTGTGCTTTTTTTAAGCTTCTTTAGGCTAGTACTTAATTTGATTTAATTCGTTTTTAGGGTTCAAAATTTAAACAATGACATATGAAATCGTACTTCATCTTGTTATTTATGAGGAAAAAAGCTTAAATTAAATGTTATTTTCTCTTGTTATATACCATTATATCATAAATACCATGCGAATAGGATTCAATTTGAGATTAAAATATAATCATTCCATTATGTTGAATAGTTTCATGTCACTTTTCTTGTTAGCATGATTTAGGGTTTTCAAGCCTAGACTTGCGTAATAAAGTTTTTTACTTTCCGTCAAACCGATATACCGGTACTACGTAAAGAAGGATGTATGTAGACATTACGTTGGATCTCTTTTGTGATATTTGGTTGAAGAAGTGCCTATAATTCTGTGAAAGGATTGAAATTACAATGTGTCCTTACAGTCATGTTTTCATCTTCTGTGTATCCATCATTTAGAAGTATTATTATTGATTATATTCTACCTAGAACGTGGTCCTAGTTTGTGGGTCTTTTAGAAAGTAAAACCACTCATCAATAAATGTATTTTTGGTTCCAAGCAATAATTTCAATCTCCATGTTCCATTTTCATAGCTGTGAGGGGCCTCCAATCCATGTGAATATATCCTCCAACCCAATTTTTTTTAGGTATTTATTCGAAAAGTTTATGTTTTATGCACTAATTTTACTTTCTCTTGATTACCAACTCATACGCATTACTCCTATAAACTTTAGATTGTTTCTTTCAGATGATCGTAATTTTCTTAAATTATTTTACTAATATAATTATGTGATAAAGTTGTATATAAATATTTTGATATATTATTGCGATTACATATTATTACGATTACAGAAAGCTCAACTATATAATTTTTTAAAGCTCAGAGTGAGAATTTTTTGGAAAGGGGTAAACTTATTAGGCAACGTGAAAAGCGAGGTAAGTTATGATTTTTGCTACCTAAAGTAACCTAGAATAGCTAATTAGTCAACTTAATGGTTTTTTCTACATGGGTGTGTGTGTTTATTTGACTCGACTTTTATATATAAAAGCTAATTTTTATTTATTTATACCTAGTCATGATTTGCATTACCGATAATTGCAATCTCTATATCGAGTAACAAACACTTCCAATGGATCTAACATATGTTACAAATCTTTTTTGCCTTTGGCAGCATTTACTTCCGTTACTACCTAATGCTGCCCCGCAATGTGAAATTGGACAACTAATTGTTCTTACTACAGCAAATAAAGGCTAATTCTAAGTTCAAAATGTTTAGCCTATGTTGCTCAATGTGCATTACAATTATTAATCTCAAATTATGTGCCTGTTTTTTCTTAAAAGACTGTTTTAGAGATTGATCTGGTGTCTTTTAGCTCTGCTTTTTATGATTTAAGTCTATCTAAAAGAAAACCATGCCTAATTATGTTCTTGTAAGGCACTAGGCCTCTATTGAAATTCATGAATGAGTGTATGCTTGTATGAACGTCCTCTTCCAGCTCTCTTGACATTTTAGTAACTTATGTTTGAAAATGTTGATATGCAATTTACCTACACATATATTTGATGTCACTTTTTATTCTACCTTCACTCGTACAAAAGTGCAGCCAAAATTGTGGCTATTGATGAAAATTCAGAAGATTAATATTGAGGCAAATAAATAATTGTAAATTTAGTATGCTTTGGTTATGTATTTATATATGCATGCATATCTTATCTCAGTAACTTTTACTGAAGGTTTGGTTTGATAGTAAATTACTAGAACACGTTACTTTGTATAGTGTAAAGAATTTTAAAGCTATTATTACTATTTTGTATGTGATAACATGTTATTTGTTTTGGACAAGAGGAGTTGCTTTGATGGTTAGTAACTTTTACTTTTAATTAATAGGTTGTGAGTTCGAGTCTTCCCAAAAGTAAGGTGAGAAGTTTTTGGAAGGAAGGATGCCGATGGTCTATTTGGAACAGTCTTTCTACCTCGGGGTAAGGGTAAGGTCTGCATACACACTATCCTTCTCAAACTCCACTGAATAGGATTATACTAGGTAGTTGTTATTGTTGAACATGTTACTTGCTTTATTTTCTAGTACTAGTTCCACTTGTTATAAATGTGTGAATTCCCCTACCAAAACTTATGTGGTATTGAGCTGTTTGGATGTTTTATTAGCAATATATAATAGATGTGGCATTTATTTGGACATATCTAGAAAAATCATATTTTTTTATTGCAGGAAAAAATAAAAGGGGGACAAATGTCTCTAACTGAGGTCTTCGCGGAGACACATAAGAAAAAGAAGGAAGGCGGTTCAAGAGAAGGATGAGTTGAGACGTGTGAATCAGAACAACATGTAAGATCATAACTTTGACACTATTTTCACTTTGATATTGATTTATTTATATAATTCTCACTACTTTTATTTCAGGATGGATATCATAGAAGCTTGGATAAATGGTGTCAGACACGACCTACTTCTGATGGTGGTATCCCAATATAACTATCACCAGATGATATGACTTCAATATGAACGAATTACCAAGTGGTGTATCCAAAGAAAAAGTTTACGGGTTTGGAGTACAATGGCCTTCCTTTTTTCGTGCATCGTTATTAGTGTCGCATGCTCCTACTGCGCAAAATGAGGAAGAAATGGGAGCAATGCAAAAGAAAATTGAGTTGTTGTAAAACGATATTGCTAGAATAAACAAATATATGGAAAAAAATATGTCTCACTCTTATGATGATGAAGAGACTGATTCTGATGTGTAGTAGTGATTTAAGGTTGATTATTGTTCTTGGATGTTTAGATTTTATGTCTAGACTTTATGGTAGATTTAAATGATGTGGTATATATATGCTTAGACTTTATTATATTAGTGTCGATATGTATTAGCTACTCAGACTTGATATTAAATATTTAGACGTTAACTAATGTTTTAGCTTGATATTATGGGATTCGAATGCTTGTTTGTTGAAGTTTGATTGTTAGATTGTGTAGTTGGAATATGTTGGTTAGTTGAAATTGATTGGTTGAGTTGGTTGTTTAGTTGGACTTGCCTTGTTGAATTGGTTGTTTATAATTTTTGTATTTGACAAGTGGTATGCTAAATAAAATGACAGTATTCTGTCAAATTTCAACTTAGTTTTTTGACTACTATAGTTGAAAAATGTGTCCAACATAATGATTTTCTGACTGCAGTAATCAGAAAATGAGGCCAGAATAATACAAATTCTGACTATCGTTGTCGAAAAATATAACAAAATAACTAGTAAATAATTACTATTTGTACAATATCCCCACTGTAGTAATCGGAAATATTTTTAAAATAAATAATTTTTTTTATTTTCCGAATACTTATGTAGAAAAAGAACTGCCTTTTTCTAATTTTTGGAGGAAAATAATTTCTGACTACAACAGTCAGAAATTTCAGACTACATTAGCAGGAAATTTTTACTACTATAGTCGGAAATTTTTTTCCGACCTACTCTAAATCAGTCGGAAAGTAATTGGAATAGATACTTTTCCGATTATTTTGGTTGTAAAAAAGTAATGAATTTTTAGTAGTGAGTACATCATAAAGAATATCTAAAGGAATATTTTCTATGTCTACTTGAGCACATATGCTATCGTTATTTTCTCATTTCAGTTATCCGCTTGGGACCAACCTCTATTAGATTAATCTTTCGTCGTTATATCATGGTCGATCCCGTCCTTTATCTTGTTTATTCGTTATCGCTGAGTCACCAAATTTAAACCTATATATGCAGATGCAAACACCATTTATGTGTAAGTTCAAATTTGCACCAGAGACGTGAGAGAATTATATAGAGTTGCCTCTTTTCAATTCGGTGCTGTAATGGAGTCTGGTAGCTACGAATTCGGATTGGTAGGGGTACTGTGATGCCCAATCCCACTTTGAACAGGAGAGGATAAGCCTAGATTGTTTATAAGTGATTTGAGTCGTATCCTAGATTTAGGAATGATGAGTTTAATTTTTAATATTTTAGTATTGAGTTATAAAATTATGAGTTTAGATTTAATATTTATTAGGCTCTCTCCATTTCATAATATGTGCCATAGTTACTAAAATAGTTGTCTTAAATTATTTGTCATTTTAAAAATTCAAGACAAAATTGATTATATTTTTTATTTTTTACCCTTAATAATCAATTGCATTCATATTAAGTAAAAATATGAATAATATTATTGATACAGATGACACGTAAATTGAAAAATATTTAATTAGGGTAAAGTAGTCAAAAACTATTCTTTCTTCAGTTGCGTACACAAGAGATTTACGACACATATTATGAGACGAAGAGAGTACTTCATCCGTTCTAATTTATATAAATATTTTTTTTTTTACGTTCCAGACAATGATATTTTATGTACGGGAACTTTCAATTTTGAGTGTTTAATCATAACACGCATAAAAATTGATTGGATATTTGTGCTATTTATATTTTCTCTAATATTATCCTTAATTTATTGCCCTTAGTTGACATGTAACTTTTACAACAACAAAAAAAGACAATTGGATCTTAAAATTTAAATATCTTAAGTATGGTGTATAAAGGTGAATCATATTCTAAAAATTAACCAGCGACGAAATTGTCACTGAAGGCAAAAGCAGAACCTTTAGCCGAACACCACTATTTTATTATCAAGATAAGGGTGACAGTTTATTCTTATTGGATATTCTCTTATTCGATAACTGATCGATTTAATATGAATTTTCTTACAAATGTGTTGACGTGGATCCACATTGGCATACAACTATTTCTGAATAAAAAAGAGTAATATATCATATTGGCATGTAGCATGACATTCGATTTGTAGGTAATTATAAAAATTTTAGAAAAATATACGCTGACTTTTGGCTCTACACAAAAGAAAACAAATAATGAAATTGTACTAAGAAAAGATAAAACTTTCGATAGTTGTTTGTCTACACTTGTATTAAACAATTCAGATGGTTACCTTCCCGGAAAGAGAAGAGTTGATTTTTTATTTTTTATTTTTTATTTTTAAATTATAGATTAATAATCAATAGTTTTTTAATATATGAGAAATATTCGAGGGTTAATGGAACACAGTTCGAAACTAGTTGATAATACATTCTGGGATCTAAAATCTAAAATGCTGGTGAACTAACATATGTAAAAATTTAACTCATCTTCTGTCAAATTATGCTATGATTTGTGTAGTCTAAAGATTGGTTTATTTAAGCGGCAATTTATATTATCTTGATTACTACGTGAGAGGGATGAAATTTGGTATGATAAAAATAAAGTTAATATGACATGAAATTTGACTTCATTTTTATTTTTTTAAATATAAAATTCCTTCTATAAAGTAGAATCAAAATTAATTACTTGTTTCGAATATAATTAAAGCATACTATAATTTATAGACAATATTCGTCAAGAAAATACAATAAATTGTGCTATGTATGTAATTATTTAATTGATTATGTTGAATATAATTAATTTTGTACAATAATTTAAAAACTATACTCTTCTCGAATATAGATTAAATCATAATATGCATGAAGATCAAGTACTTGTTGCCATCGTTATGTTCAGTATGACTCTCTTCGACATCAAATATAACATAGCCTGTTTTCTGGCGACTAAAAATCAATATAACAAAAGTAATAAGGATAAACAATTAAATCAGGAGTAGGTATCTGAATAATTTAAATCACAAAAAAAACAAGATCCTTGATATTTTCAGAAAACATACGCTATTATTAACCAATTAAAATTAAACTAGGATCGAGCATAAATAAATAGAAAAGAGAAGAGATATCAATATGGAAAAGAGAAAAAAAGGAAGAAAAGAAAAGCCAAAAGGAGAGTAAGAAAGATACAAGAGACTACTAAAGTATATAGTTGTCACTATCAAGGTTTTTTATCCTCGAAAGTCGTGAGGATTGCTTATTAATGAGAGATAGGCAAGCCAAATTTTAATTACTTTTCTATTAATAATCTAATCTGTTTCAACAATTAACGGCAGTAATACAAAAGCAACGAAATTCAAATAATTAACCGGAAATCTTTATATTATATAAAACTGAATAGAAATGCATAAAACTCAATATAAGCCTCTGCCCAAGACTGGAGTCATAATACTTACGAACTGCTAAGAATACTACATACAAACGTCTGAAAGAGAACATAAGTTGTTGGTCTCGAATACAATGAGATAACAAACAAAATAAAGGATAGAAGAGACACCGGGCCTGCGAAGGCCTGTAAGGCTACTTCGGGTCTCTCTGGACTGAAAATCTGCTCCCACACTACTGCTATTTCTGCTCGAAATCTGGATCTCTGCGAAAATAGCACAGAGTATAGCATCAGCACAATCGACCATATGTGTTGGTAAGTGCTTAGCTTAACGAAGTAGTGACGAGGCTAGACTGGACTACCATATAAACCTGTGCAGTTCAAATATGTGTATACCACGGAAAGAATACGGAAAGTAAACAATCATTAAGGGAAGGGGGAACATACGGTGGGGAGATAACAGTTACGGATAGGAAATCACAAATAAAGATGGAAACAACAAAACCAAAATATCAATAAGAAATTAGAAACTTGCACGGCATCAGCCTTCGTATTTTTACTCTCATCCTCACCAAATTAATCGTATCAGTAAATCATGTGCATGGCATCACCCTTCGTGTTTTTACTCTCTTTTCTCACAATATATAATCAATGAATATCGGTATGGAATGGTACATCATACGACACGGCATCACCCTTCGTGCTTTACACTATTTCCTCACAATATATAATCAATGAATATCAGTACGGAATGGTACATCTTACTGAACGGCATTACTTTTCGTGCTTTACACTCTTTCCTCACAATATATAATCAATAAATATCAGTACGAAATGGTACATCATACAGCATGGTATCACCCTTCGTGCTTTACACTCTTTCCTCACAATATCAAACAATGCACGGTATCACCCTTCGTGCTTTATCACTCTTCCTCGCCCAAACAATAATCACAAGTAAGGGACAAGAAAGTAAACAACAAATGATAGAAATCACGGCAAGAGAGTACGATTAAGCAGTCAAATCCCTACAAAGGAACAATATTAACAACCTCAATATCCCGGCAAGGGAAGAAATCAATAAGACAACAAAATATCCAGGCAAGGGAATAAACCAATAACTCTTTTTCTTTCTTTCATTTCTTTCTCTATAATTCACTTTACTACTCGAGCCAACACTCCAAAGAATTCAATTATCTCATATACCTTCACGAATCATGTTACAACTCGAGCCAATGCTCCTTGAAGTTAGAAATTACCATTCCTATTACATACTCATTACAACATATAGAAATCATTAAATAAGCATGGAAGTTACAACCAAACAATCAGAATAATCACAATATAAAGACTCTCGGTCATGCTAGACACCAATGTATAAATACTCGTCACCATGCTTATATATCGTACCCCACAATTTAGCAAGTAGCAAATAGGACTCAACACATATTCCCTCAAGCTAAGGCTAGACCGAACACTTAACTCGATGCCTTGAATTCAACTCAAGCCTCAACTATGGCTTTACCCCTCGGTTCCACCATAAAATTGCTCGAATCTAGTCACAAATTACTTAAATACATCAACAAATGCTAAATGAATCAATTCGAATGCATTAAAATGAAATTCCCAAAGTTTTGCCCAAAAAGTCCAAAAATGCCCCAGGCCTACATGGTCAAAACTCAAAATTCGAACTAAAACCCGGTTACCCATTCCCCTACGACCTCAAATATGTAATTTATTTCTAAATCATACCTCAAATTGAAGTTCAAATCCCCATTTTTTTTTTGAAAAACCTGGTTCTACCTAAAACCCTAATTTCACCCATGAAAATCCTTGATTTCAAGTGGAAAATATGTTAAATGATGTTAATGATTGAAAGAATTGAGTAGAATCGACTTACAAATGATTTGGAATGAAGCTTGTTCTTGAAAAATCGCCTAAGGAGTTTGGATTTTGAAAGAATCGTAAAAAATGGTTAAAATTCGACTAAGTATAAAAGTTGCTGGGTCTCTAATATGGGAAATGCGAACTGGGGTTTGTAATTGCGAACCTCGACTTTGTAGGCTTAGGAATTGCGAAGGTGAGTTCGCATTTTCAAACTCAGGGCACACAGAAAAGCTTCGCATTTGCGAAAGCCAACCTTCGTATTTGCGAAGGGATGCCTTGCATTTGCGAGCCAAGCAGGCCTGGGCTGGCTTCGCATTTGCGATCCAGCCTTCACATTTGCGAACCAGGCTTCGCAAATGCGAAGCCTGCAGGCCTGATCATACCAGATTTTATCAAAGTTATAAAATACAATCCGACACATATCCAAAATTCACCCGAGCCCTCGAGGCTCCAAAGCAAATATGCACACAACTTCAAAAGCATCATACGGACTTATCCGTGTGATCAAATAGCCAAAGTAACATCATATACATCTAATCAAGCCTCAAAACTCATAATTTTTTCCAAATTTTCATAAAAATATCAAATTTTCATTTTAAGCCTGAAACACGTCAAATGACGTCCGTTTTCAACCAAACTTTACAGAAAGCGCTTAAACCATATGTAAGACTTGTACCGGGCACTGGAAACAAAATACGGGCCCGATACCATAATCTTTTAATCAAATTTTATTTTAGTTTTCTTAATTATTTCCAGAAAATAATTTCACACAAAAATTCATTTCTCGGGCTTGGGACCTCGAAATTCGATTGCGGGCATACACCTAAGTCCCATACAGAGGCGGAGCTAGGATTTGGAGTGTGTGAGTTCTAAAATTTAGAATAAGACTATGGCCTAAAACTAATATACAATATCAAACTGACTAAAGAATAAGTAGCGATATTTAATATATATTTAAAAAGTAAGGAAAGAAAAACACAATATATGAATATAAACATTATCATTTCAATTGCACTCGACGACTCTTGTCATGTTTTGAAAACGATCAATAATTGCATCATTAGATACAATTTCAAATACTTCATTCTCTATTAAACAAACTAATCAATCATTCAAAAAGTCATCACCAATCCTACTTCGCAAATCATTTTTAATAAACTTCATTGAAGAAAAAGCACTTTCAACCATTGCAGTAGCCAAAACTAATATCAAACTCAGCTTCACAAGCAAATAAACAAGTCCCCATGTCTTGTGAATATTTGTTTTAACCAATATCTTCGACAGATTACCAAGCCCTTTCAAGTTAGAGAATGCATTGTCCATTTCTCGCACATAGTCAATATAGTTGTCAAGGTCGTAACTAAGATCTTCAAGCTTTGAAGCAGTGAACTTATTTGGATAATATATAGCAAGTTTTATCATTTTGTTTTTATCATAATTCGCAAAAGAATCATCGGGACTCAAACTAGACATACCAAGAAGCAGAGAAGTATTCACTTTACTATAACGATTGTTAAGCTCCGAAAATTGTAAATCAATAGTAGCACAAAAAGCTTCTATGTAAAAATGATGAGAATATGTAACAGTTGAGCTTTTACGCTTCGACTTTCCAAGTGCATACTTCTCATCCATTTTTGGGATTACAATACCATTTTTATCACAAAACGAAGAGACATCTTCTATCAAAGAATTCTATTTAGATTCTGTCATTGTTTGCAATTGCCTCTTTGTGAAATCAACAAGTTTCATTGCACTAACAATATCTTGATATTTTTTTGTAGGGCCATATTAAAATCATATGTAATTGCCAATAGTTTTAACATCAAATGTAATATACAAACAATCTCATAAGATCTTATATCTTCCACTAGACTTTTGGCTAATGCTTTCTCTTGAAAATTTAAACCCTCATTTGCAAGAACTCCAAGTATATGAACAATCGATAAGAATAAAGAAATAAAGTTACGCAATGTCTTAATGTGAGGTCCCCAACGAGTATCACCTGGTCTTTGAAGCCCAAGTTCTTGATTTAATCCACTTCCTATATGAACTTCACCAAGCACTAATAACTCATATAATTTTTCAGCTTGATCATCTCTAAGCATCTCCCTACGCTTATAAGAACCTCAAACAACATTCAAAACATTAGCAAGAATGTCAAAAAAAATATTTACATCATGGTGTTTCTTTGCAATAGCCACAAGAGTCGATTGCAACTGATGAGCAAAGCAATGTATGCAATGTGCCGAAGGATTATCTTTCATGATCAAGGTTTTAAGACCATTGATGTTTCCTTGCATGTTACTAGCTCCATCACCCTTGTCCCCGTATTAAAGATGAACTCAATGAATGTTGTAAAATCAAAGAATATATTTCTTTTTGTAATGCATGTGCAGATGTATCTTCAACATGAACAAGGCAAAGAAATCACTCAATAAGTTCGCCCTCTTTATTGACATAGCGCAGAACAAGAGCCATTTGTTCCTTATGAGAGACAACCTTAGACTCATCAACTAATATCCCAAAAAAATCCCCATTCAAGTCTTCAATAATTGCTTTCACCGTTTCTTTTGCACAAGAATTCAGAATATCTTTCTGAATATCAAGAGAAGTCATGGTGTTATTTTTTGGAGCTTTTTCTAATACCACATTTTTCACATCTTCCTTCCTATTTGCATACTATTTTAAGAGATCTACAAAATGGCCTCTTCTAGTAGAAGTTACACTCTCATCATGGCCCAGAAAAGTAATTCCTTCTTTTAAAAGATATCTAATCACATCAACTGAAACATTCAAACGAGCTCGATGTTCACTTTTAATTTTCTCAGATTGCTTATCCAAAGAAGTTAGAATGGATTGTTCTTGGTCCATTAAATCTAGAATCATATTGAAACATCGATTATGAACACTACCTACTTTACCCACATGTGATTTAAATCTTTCTAAACCTTTATTCCAACCTCTAAAACCATACGTTATGAATCACCTACTTTTTTTCCATATCCTCCAACCTCATTTTTAAACAAGTAACAACATAAACAAAAAACTGCATCTTGTTTAATGCTATATTTTAACCATTGAAAGCATGAGGTTTTAAACCATTCAGGATTAAAGTGACGCATTATTCCCCCAAAATCTCTTTTTGGAAAGACAAAACCACAAGGTTGACAAGCTCCATTTTGTATATAATTTCTCCTTATACGATCACGTAAGTTAGGAGAAAATTCTGAAATTGATTTTCTTTTAGCAGGATCAGGATCATAATAGCACACTTTATCCTATGCGTGGGAAGGACTAATATTGTAATTAATAACTGGACATGGAGAACTTGTCAAAGGAGAGTTAGAAGAAGCTGCAGAGGCTTGGGCTTTGTAAAAACTCGTGATCATGTTGACTTTTGCTAGAAAAACCTAAAAATCAATAAACAGAATTTACTTGAAGTTGTATGTTTCAAAATGCTATAACAAACTATTCTTTATCTCCTCTAAATTGTAAGATATACCAATAATTAGAGAATGCATCCAGTAGAGTGATTAATTAATCTTTAGTTGGTTAGCTACTTCAGTTATCCTTTTATGTAGGATCATCTACTGATCTACTAATTTGTCCGATAGCCAAATTTAGATACTAACAAAGTCATAGCCAGTTACTTTATAAAAAAATGACAACCATCAATTAAAAAACTAAAAACAGAAAAGTAGGACCACATACCTTGTCGATTTGTCGGGCTTGGCCTTTGAAATTTTGGAAAGCACAAAAGCACAAGTTGCAAACAAAATAGAGGTGAAAATGTAGGACAACCCTAGAATGAAAGATTAAAAATTAGATTTTGTATAAATTATTACACAAAATATAACAGGAGCAAACAAAAGAATAGAAAAGAAGATGAAAGATAGAGAACGAGAAAGAATATACGGCGTAATTCGGCAAGGAAGAAGGAAAATACAGTACATCAACAGAGGCGATAATCGATCAACAACTAGGATTTGGCAGAAAGGCAAAACCCTAGCTTTGTTTGATTTGCGTGCAGTTGAATTGTGAAAGAAAAATGTTTGTTTTGTTTTAGAGAGATATGTGTATTTGATTTGTGTTTTCTTTATTAAAAAAGGAAAAGGATTGTGTTTTTCTTTATTAAAAAGGAATGGTAATTCTGAAGCATAAAGGAAACACTAGTTTGGAACGTTGTCGTTTTATTGTTTCTTCTATTTCTTATTTATTTTTTCAAAGAAAAAAAAGAAAATTTAACAAAATGCAACGTTGCTTTCAAGGAGATTTGATCCTTGGTATTTTCATGACGAACCCAGACGCTTTACTACTAAACCCATATCTCTTTTGGTACTAGGTTCGGCATACTACATACATATAGAAACAACAAAATTTTCAACACAAATATAGGGTCTGCGCAAAAGTCATTGGGTTCGCCCGAACCCGCACACTGTACTGTAGCTCCGCCCCTGGCCCCATATTTTTCCGCCGACCCTCCGGGACCGTCAAATCACGGGGCTGGGTCCGTTTATCCAAAATGTTGACCGAAATCAAATTTATTCAATTTAATATCAAAATTCAGCATTTTCTCACAGAATTCATATTTACGCTTTCCGGCTACACGCCCGGACTGTGCACACAAATCGAAACAACCCTAAATGAGGTTTTCAAGGCCTCGGAGATACAAAATAAATAAAGAAATAGGTGATGACCCTTTGGGTCGTCATAATAGTGTAGTGGATTTGATTGCTCCTCCCTTAACTAGAGATTTCGAGTTCGAGCTTTGGATATGTAAAATTTTTGATAGGGAACACTTGCCTTATATGGAGTCCTATGCTATGCAAATCCAGATATAATCAAATTTTAATGTGGATACGGAACGGGAACCAAAAAAATGGAGAAAGGCAATGTGGCAAGCTGGATTTATAAACTGCAGTACCCGTTGCAACTAGCTTTAGATACCTTTCCGTTGTGACATAAATCATACAGGTCGCAATAGGTAACTTGAGTGGTTGAGCCCGTTGTAACGGGGCATAAAATTCTGTACTGCGTGATTTTAATTAAAATGTCATAATTTAAAAATTCTGAGGATTAATCGATTGAAACCGTTGGAAATTATTCTCAAGCCCCACAAGTTTACTAAAAACATGTTACTTTGCTTTAATTGAATCCTGCATTTCTTGTTCTTGATCGAGATTATTGCTCCAAAAATCAAAATTTCAATATTTATTGCTTAAATATCATTATTTATACTCATTTGACTTCAAAAATTCATCTTTTATAATCAAATCCTCTCTTTTGCTGTTTCTTGTTGTTGCATATTCTTCAGTTTTTATCGTTTTCCTCTAATGCTTAAAATTCATAGTTTTCCATAAAATACTAAAGTGAGTTTTCTAATGATAGTATCACTAAAATTACTTACAGATAATTAAAATAATACAAATATGATTGAATTAAACCCCTTGATGAGCATCCATTACCATAGTCAAATTACATATGTGCAAACCCCTTGATGAGCATCCATTACCATAGTCAAATTACATATGTGCATGGAGATAGAATACTAATAGCGGGTTCATCTAAACTTAGTACTTTTGGTATTAAATAGAAATTTATAAATAAAAATTTATTAAAATTGTAACAAACAGTGAATATGAAATTATAACTTTTAAATAATAATGAGTTCATTAAAAATTATAAAAGTTGAACGAATAAAATTAAATTATAAATCTGCAGCTACAATCAAATCTTGTGACATGTCCTTTAACCTTGACCCACACAACACGCATTATGTTCTAACAATAGACCCAAGCTTTGAGGCAAGTAACTAATCCATAGTTATACTCCCTAATTTTATAAGTTTAAGTTTAAGACACCACTGAGCGGTATTGTACTGGGTCGTACTTTTTTTTTAATCTTAGGTAAGCTTTGTTTCAATTACGTGTAATTAGAGTTTTATATGAGCTAATTGTGCAAATAAAAGTCTTCAGACCGTCGTCAGAAGTTTAGGTCCTTTTCCACACGAGTGAAGGGCCCCTCAACAGAGTGTCAACCCCAACTCAACTTCGCAGACGCCGCCAATTTTCTCGCATTTCTCTCTCCCAGTCAGCTGTCGCCGCAATTATCACTCTTCGTTCTTTTTAGCCGGAGAGTTTTTGATCGGAGGGAGAATTAGGACCAGAATAGTATAATGAAGGAGGATTTGTGTATGGACATTGATCCTCCTTCGTTCAAGGAGAACAGCCTCGCTACGGCAGAAGATTGGCGAAAAGCTCTTGACAAAGTAGTTCCTGCCGTCCTCGTGCTCCGAACCACCGCTTGCCGAGCTTTCGATACCGAATCTGCCGGCGTCAGTTCTGCGACGGGCTTCGTTGTTGATAAGCGTCGCGGAATTATACTCACGAATCGTCATGTTGTTAAACCTGGTGATTAAAATAATCCTTACTTTATCTCATTTTTTTTCTTAATCTATTTATAGTTACTATTAAGCATGCGTTTGGACAAATTTTGAGTATAAGTGGGAAAAAGTTTGTGTAAAGCTGAGATGAGTTTAAATTATGTATTTACCCAATCAAGACACTTAAAAGGTTACTGCAGGAAATTCTACTTAATAACATTGAGCGATAATCTGATATAAACATGTTAAATTATACTGATGGTATAAAAATTCATCTGTCATTCTATATAACTTAACAGAGATGAACTTTACATAGCAAAAAATTCATAAAAGCTGAAGATTTGAAAAACTTCAACAGAAATACACTTCAAACAACTACTTCAATATGGATTTAAGTTACACGCTCCGGCGGTAATTTTCTTTTATGCCATAGCTGGTTACTTATTCTAGGTTGTTCATCAATGATTTTATTTTTATTTTTATAACCATGGTGTCCCAACCAGGTTGCACATATCTCGACTATACATGCTACCTCCCACCACCAACATGTACCAGGTAACTTTGTCCACCAAGGCTTGGATAGATGGGAAGAAATCACTATTTTTAACTGTGTTGGGATTTGAATTTGAGATCTCATAGTTTTCAACCTACTTCATTGAACACTAGGTCGTACCCCTGAGTCTGCATCAATGATTAGTAAATAGAATTACCTGCAACTACATTTTAAGTGATTTGATGGGTGTAAATATTTTTTAGACCGTTATTCCATAGACCTTAAACTCTTTCAATATTCTACTCAAAGTTTGTGAAAGTTAAAATTATGTTTGGACATGAAATTCACTTAAAAAGAAAATCCATAAAAGTTGAAAATTTGAAAAACTTCAGCTGCAATACGCTTCAAACAACTATTTCAATATGTATTTAAGTTATATGCAATAGCTATAAAAAATTTACACCATCAGTCATTATAATTTAACCTGTTATAGTAGGGTACTTACTATTTATTCTAGGTTATCCATTAATTCTTATTAGATAGAATTATCTACAATTACCTTTTAAGTGATATGATGATGTAAATAACTTTTACTGTCAGTAATAAAACTTAAAACTTTTTCCAATTTTCCACTTGAAGTTTGTGAAACTTGAAATTATGTTTGGACATAAAATTCACTTGGAAAAAAAAATCATAAAAGTTGAAGATTTGAAATTGAAATGCACTTCAAACGACAATTTCAATGGATTTAAGCTATATGCAAAAGTATTTTACTCTATCAGTATAATTTAACATATTACAACAAGTTACTCACCATTTACTTTAGGTTATCTATCCATGCTTATTAAATAGGGATACCTGCAATTATCTTTAAGCAATTACCTGCAATTACCTTTAAGTGATCGGATGTGCGTAAAACTTTAAACTTTTTCAGTATTCCACTTGAAGTTCAAGTAATATTTCACTTAAAATCCAAAATATCTTGTCGGAGCTAGTATTTGCAAATAATAATTTCAGTATTTAGTTATTTACAGATAGTGTCGGTGCTAAATGGGTACTAAGAAAGTAGGGTAATGAGTACCGCTTAACACAACTCATCATTCTCAGTGGAAGCAAAAGACACCCATAAGACATTAGATGATTTTTTCCAATCTGCCTAAGTTTTGGGGACAGAGTTACCCGGTACTTTTGTTGGTGAGAGGTTTGGCGGAACAAGCTGTACGCAAGCTCGCCTGACACAGCAAAAATGAAAAAACACCATTTCATTTATCATATAGTTTGAGCTTAGATAACCAAGAGAGAAATTTGGAATTCTTACTTTTGTATTTTGATGGATGTATGCCTGTTCATTTGTTTGTAGGACCTGTGGTGGCAGAAGCTATGTTTGTGAACCGTGAAGAAATACCAGTTTACCCCATATACAGGGACCCTGTGAGTGCACTTAGAAATCCTCTGTCATGTGACTGTTGGATTATGTTTTTGCATTTATTTTGGTTGCACAGTTCTTTTTCCACCTGTATTATCTGAGCCGTGGGTACACCATTGAGAAATCTTAGACACATTCTCAATGCCTCATACGCAAAGTGAACCTTATTGGAACTAAGGCTATTATGATATGACGTAGCATTTCATAGATATCAATTATGGACTTTTAGCTTCTCTGGATTCTGGCTGTTCCATGGAGCTGTGTCGATCTGCCAAATGGATTACTTACTCTTGAAAATAGAATCAGTAGCAATGTTAGACATCTTTGTTAATTTTGGGAACAGGTCGGATTACGAGTAGACTTTTTAGCTTGACAGAAGGGTTATAACCATAAAAGAGCCCAGTGATATACTTAGAAATTATAATTGGCCTTAAAGGACAAGAGGGGTTGCTCTGATGGTAAGCAACCGCCACTTCCAACCGAGAGGTTGTGAATTCGAGTCTCCCCAAGAGCAAGGTGGGAAGTTCTTGGTGGGAAGGATGTCGGGGGTCTATTTGGGAACAGCCTCTCTACCCAAGGGTATGGATAAGGTGTGCGTACACACTACCCTCCCCAGACTTTACTAAGTGGGATTATACTGGGTTGTTGTTGTTGTTGTATAATTGGCCTTAAAGATGGTACGTTCGACTTGTGCGGTGTATTAGCAAAATTACAGTTTATTGTGTGGGATCTATTGTATAGGATGCGACTCGGGAGTAGTTGTGTATATTTTTATGAATGTGAGCTCTGGAGGTTCACAAGGGGGACTAAGAGAAAGATCTGTGTAATCCCTCCTCCATCTTAGTTGAGTCTGCCTGAGGTCTTGAAATTGGCTGTTGTGGACTGTGAGTTTGTGTGTTTTGAATCTTTTGATTTTAGTGAATAAAAAAGTGGCATTGTCATATCTATGTTTATAGGTTGACTGATGAGAGGAGCACTAACGTGCCTTTTCAATGCTTAATACTGTTTCTCAATGGACGAAGTATACTTTTGGTATTTGATGAATTCTCAAAAGAAGCACTATTGTCAAAGGTTCGTTTAAGGAGCGTTACTTAAGCCCTAAAGCTAGATGCAAAACATGCTGAGGGCTTCTCACTTAACCAGCTTCAGTACAATCACCAAGGCGCTAAGACATACACCTATCACCTATGGGCATTGTCATAAAGAGACGATGCTAAATAATAATTATTGCACTTAATTGTATATACTTTTAAGTTCCTTCATCTATATAATTGTTATTTATGTTTATATTAATTATTCTTGAATTTTATATATACTAATTTTTTTCCTCCACATTTGAGGCTTTCTTTATTAATTCCAGCGCTTTATTTGCGGCTTTGCTCTTAAGTCCCAGCAGGCCTCAATGCTTTTTTTTTTTGCTTTTCTCATTTGATTTTCACTCTTAATATGCTTAAGAAAATCTTTGCTTCCTGTGTGGCTATCCATGTAACTAATGCTTGTTGTATGCTAAATCTATCATTTTACTTGAGAAGTTTTCATTCAAGCTAACTCTAGCCTTAGCTGTGCCCGAATAAATGTTGCTTTGAGCTCTGGATTATCTGGCTCATCCTTTTGGGTCTTGTGTGACTGAGCAATTCATCATTTTTTTAGTCCACTAGTCCTCTGTCTATACATAATATCTACTACTTGTGTTTTCTGTGTTGCTGTTACGTTTGTATTACATCCTAGTGTTGCTAGGAGTATGGTTTTATCCCAAAAAAATGTTCGCGAGGAGTATTTTTAGAGACTTCTATGATAGTGTAGTGATATATGGGCCTTCTAAAAAAGATTAATGTATGAGGTAAATTCTTCTATTTTTTTGACTCAATTCGGACATCAATTTCGGAAATGAAATAAGTTAAAATTTGCATAACTAGAAACTAGATAAGAAGTAGTACAAACTACAATTTTTTATAATTAAAAATATTAAAAGATAATTGAAAAAGTTTTGGTAAAATAAAAAAATTGTTCGACTTCCCAAATAGTAATAATTTTATCAAGTGGAATGGAAGGAGTAATATTTTGATGAATAGAGCTGAATGAATGTAGGGGATTCATATTGTCGACTCATCTTGTTTGTCATTGAGACATGGTTGATCGATTGGTTGACTAATCCTCTATCATGGTTTCCATAGCCTGTTGAATTTAGAAGTTCCAGTTAGCTGAAAAACAAAACACATTATTGTGCGAGAGATATATCTGAGGTGTTGTCCAGTTCGATGACACTAAGGAATTTGTTTGACTTTCAGAGCGTTGTTGGCACTTAAATGTAGGTTCTGCATTTATATTTTCTTTTTGTGGAATGGATTTCTAGTTCAATGTACAACATTTTTCTGATCAGGTTGTTCAATGTAAACTTAACTTGGTTTACTCCTACCAGGGATCTCTCTCTTTCCAATGAAGGTTTTCACTCATAAATAGTGTGTCAGGTTGAATCTCCAAGCATATATGAGAGTCCATGAATCATATGGTTTTACCCTGGCTTGTAATGTCTAATATGATTATCTTGCTACTGATGGAAAGCTTTCCAGCGACATGTGAAACTGAAAAAGACCAGTTGGATAACTTCCTATGATGCATATGCCCAAGAACTCCATGTTTGCTTGAGATGATATTTTTCTTTTCGCTTCAGCATGTTGCTCTTTGCAGGGTTTTATAAGGATGATGATAGTTTCCATAGAATGCTTGAACTTCATATTCTTCATTTAATGGTTTGATCACAAATAGCTATTGATGTTAATTTTCTAGGTTCATGATTTTGGCTTCTTTCGCTATGACCCTGGTGCAATACAATTCTTGAGCTATGAAGAGATTCCTCTTGCACCTGATGCTGCCGCTGTAGGTGTAGAGATCAGGGTTGTTGGTAATGACAGCGGCGAGAAGGTATGTCTTGGATTGGACATCTTTACTTAATTGTCCTATTTAGTCGATCATCTTCTGCCAATTTATGCTAATTGTTTCCTTTAATTCAAAAAGGGAGCAAATCAAATCTTTATAGCAATTCCAAGAGTCAGTAAATGGGTTTCCTCGCACGTGCACTCAGACATGTATACATAACTTTCAAGTAAACCTTAGCAGAGGCACGATATCACTCAAAACTTTCTGTTTGATAAGGGCATATATATATATATATATATATATATATATATATATATATATATATATATATATATATATATATATATATATATATATATATATATGTATATGTATACATACATACACATCATAAATGTCTTGTAAATAGAGGAGGCATGATATAATTCAAAACAATTCTAGTTGTGGTTACTTTAACTTCTTAATGTATATTCCGCCATATAATGTTTCTATTATTTGTGTGCCTAGTCATTCTTTGACTCAATTTATGTTGTTTACTTATCCAAAAAAGTTGTATGTTGTTCACCTTTTTGACTTATATGTTGTGGAAACCCGGAAAACTTGTTATTTTCGACATTGAATATGTTGCTGACAATTTTCTTTTTGACTTTTCTTTAAATTGCTTTTTGGTGCTTGTCATTGAGTCAAAAGGAATGGTGTTTTTGGGATTGTCCAATCCCAACTCGAAAAATAAAACTATGGTCAGATGTTATTTGGCATACAAATTGTTTTCCATGTTTACACGCACGGTAAGGATTCTCCTACTTTTAAAGTGAATAGTCTTTATTGATCAAGCCTACTTTTCAAGTAAATAGTTTTTTGTTGATTGAACTAAAGAAGTTACATTGAGAGCTGCTTCAGCTTTTGTTTTCATTAGTATTCAATTTATCAGCGTCTGTTCCCAGAGCTATGAGGTGTATGCTAGGACATGCAATTCATTCACTATGCCACACACACCATGTCTATTCTATTGATGTAGCGCATAATGCGTTGCATTTAATTCTAGATGATAAAAGAGATCTTGTGTCATCATGATCAAATCACTGGAGACAAGATGAGTAATTCCCCTAACTTTCACGACTGATGGTCTCGATTAACAACAACAACAACGACGACCCAGTAAAGTTCTACTAAGTTACCCCTACCCCGATAGGGCAGAGAGGCTGTTTCTGATAGACCCACAGCTCAGAAAGATAGAAATAAAACAAGAAAAGACAATTCATTAGTATCGTCAATATAACCATAAAAATAATGAAAACATCCTAAACACCATAGAATAGATGACATGCAATAACAATAACCCGCAACTAAGGTCCAGAGCTATGGATTGGTCTCGACTAACCATGACTGGATATCCGATCCTGCACGGGAGTAGAGGTGAGAAGGCACGGGATACTTCTTGAATACAAAGTTAGGGTGGATTTTAGATCCTTTGCTTTCTATTCTTTGAGGCCTCCCATAATCATTCAAAGAGTTGTGTTCTTAAGGGTTAACAATTGTCTTGCCTCACAAACACCATTAAAGAGAATAGATGAATTTTTCCAATTATTAAAAGAGGTGCTCTTTGTATTTGCTTGATCAGTGATGGTTTCAATGCCTTTCCACTTTTTTGTGAGCATAAGGTGGTTCTGCGTGCATTGGGAATGTCACCTTATTTTCTTCTTAATGTCAATCAGTGGAATGGTATTTAATAGGTCTTTGAATTGCCTTGAGAATATAACTTAGGTATCCCTTGCTATTGTTATTGTTTGAATTGCCATGTGAATATTATTGAGGTATCCTTTTCTATTGATATGTTACTGATGAATTACTGTTATTTTGCTTCTAATCATATCTGATATATTCATGCAGCTGAAATAATGTCTTATTCTATAACTTGTCTTGTGAAGTTGCTATCTCAAATTAGTTGTGTTACATGACTTTCACTTTTATGTTCTATCAATCCTCCCTTCGTGTCCTCTTCAAACTTTCTAGTGATATTTGCTTTAGAATTTCTAGATTCTTATTCTTTTTTTTTTTGGCTTTATTCTGAATTATTCAGGTGTCTATTTTGGCCGGTACCCTTGCTCGATTAGATAGAGATGCTCCGCAGTATAAAAAGTATGTAACTTATCACTCAAAATACTCTTTCGTGACTCTCGAGTGAGTTGTGATGCCAGAATGTGATGGATTACTCTTTCATTGATTTTAGTTGTTGAATGTACTTGACTAAATGATAGTGGAACCTGCAAGAATATCACCAGTGTTTAACAGTTTTTTGAAATTCCTTTGCCTTGTAATCGTGGAACCAAAAGAATGTCTAAAACCTGCATTATGTGCTTTGTGGTGTGTCTCAATACCAATATAGGATCTTCTTCACCCGAATGGACTTCGCAATGTGCTAACCATTAGCTGTAGACTTCTGTTAATTTCAGTGTCTCCATCCCTGGAATATTTTTGGTTCTAAATCTGTCCTATGGATTTAATGCTGCCCCATATCAGTTTAGTGAGTATTTAAAGGGGAAGCATTGAGTAACAGGGTATTTTCGGTTAAGTGTGCATACCCCTGTTTCTTTTCTGATAGTACATCCAAGGAAATCGATTTGGAAGAGTAATGCTCCGCATAAGTATCTTGTTCTGGAGGATTGTAAGTAGCTTGTTCTGTAGGATTGTATCTCATGGCGCTTGTCTTACCTAGTCAAATTCTCAAGAAATGAGCTCAGCATATGCAGCATATGCTTTATGTGCTAGAGAGAAACAGAATAGGTGAATCATCTTTTGCTGCACTGCCGGTTGACTAGGTAGATCTGAGTGATGTTCTTGTACATAGTTCGAAAGAACTGGGTGATGCCAAGTCAGTGAAGGAGCTGCTATGGTGTTGGAATGAATAAGCTGGACAAAGAGATGAAGAAATTGTCCACCCATCCCCCTCTTTGTATTTGAGGTGATTTGGTTGGAGAGGAGCCAAAGATGTTTCAAACAGAAAGCAGAACCTGTCCATAAGCTTAAGTATAAATGTCTGTATCTTTTTGCCTTTTGATGTAAATTGCTAAATTTATGACACAGATAGTCTTTTGGATTTTCTCATCTGCATGAGATTATAAAGGGACTGAGTTTTTGCTGTTCGAATATGCATCTACTTGGTGCTATTTGTCATTAATAATCTTATCTTATCGGAAAAATTCTTTGCTAATGCATGCAAAGGACTTTAAAGTTATTCCAGTATAATGAGTAGGCTGAGGCGTTTGGATGGAGAAGTCGCGTTTAAATTAATCAACTGAACTACTAACTTGTCCTCTGCATACATTAGATCTACCTGGCTTCCCTGTAATTATGAAGAACCTTTTTCCCCCTAAATGAAGTTCTGCAGTTCCTCTATTGGAGAATAATTTTGCAAGTTTTTTGGTTCACTGTATGAATTTTAATAACATCTCCAGTTTTGGTGCAGAGATGGCTACAATGACTTCAACACGTTCTACATGCAAGTAAGCATAACGATGTTACTCTCTTGTTATTTGGCAGTAGCACTGGAGGATTTTTGCTAGTTGGCTAAATATGAATTTCGTAGATAATACTACCTCTGGTCCTTATTAAGTTTCGTTTTAGCCAAACAAATTTGGTCCATAATAAGTGTCACTTTCGGAAACCAAAGTCGTCAATTACTTTTTTTCAAATCTATGTTTTCTCCAATTAATAGGTCTAAAAAAGTCTTTCAACAGTTATTTCTCATTTTGAGGAGATATAAGGGTAATATAGTCAAATAACTCTTATAATTATTGCTATTAATTGGTTTTTAATCAACGTACCAAAACTTCAAATAAAATTCAAAATGGACCAGAGGGAGTATGCGTTTAGAAACAAAAAGGGAGATGATCACTATGTTTTTTCAATTTTCAAGAAAGAGCACTTCCAGAGATAAATTTAACTCTTTGAGCAGTTCTGGCATGCATCTGGTGGTAAAAGACGGAGAAGATGAATATATGCTAATGAGAGCTATTAATGCCCTGCTGTGTTTTATTGTGCTGCTCCCTCAATTAGCTTATGATTTCCAAGTTTGTGTCCTTGCTCTTGGTTTAGCAGATAAGACTGTTTTTATCAATATGGTTCTTCCATAAGTGCTAAGAAATGTCGTGAATGAGTCAAAGGAATTTTTGTTTCAACTTGATACTCTTTTATGTTCTGCAATTCTGGGGTTTTAACTTCTGATTCTTGTTCTTATTGTAGTAGTTTGGTATGTTTTTCTCCGTACTTCCAATGACTACTTTTGTTGTTCAACTTCTGTGTTCTTTTCTTCCAGGCTGCTTCGGGGACTAAAGGTGGTTCAAGTGGCTCGCCTGTAATTGATTGGCAAGGAAGAGCCGTTGCCTTGAATGCTGGGAGCAAGTTATCAAGTGCATCTGCTTTTTTCTTGCCTTTAGAACGAGTTAGTACATGTTCTCTGTTGTCCTATATGTTAAAGAGCTTTATTATGTTATTCTATTTTGTAATTGTTGCAATTATTGTTGTCTTTCAATTGAAGCTCTAAAATCTTAAATTTTACTGAAGTATAAAGTTGACTCGGAGAAATTTTTTGTGAACAGAGTGATATGAAGTGTCAGCCCAAATCATGCTTCCTAACAAAACTGTTATCCTGAGAGATATTAAAACCTTGAGTGGGCAAAGAGAAAAGAACATTATCCTTCTCTGCAATTGGTTGTTTGCACCTGCTTTTTATGCTGCTAGCTATTCTGAGGTTTTTTTTTTGGGTATATATATTATTTTATCATTATTGGGGCAACTGGGAGTTGATCAGTTTCTTTGTTTCATTGCTGATTTTGATACCTCCTTTCAGAATGGTGACGAGTCAGTATCTTCATCACTTGACTCATGGTTTCAAATTCTTTTACTCCTGAAATACCTCTCTAGTCTAAATTTTTCTATATTTCTGTGCTTCCCCTGTATTGTTTGTGCATTATCCTTAAAAAATAGTTTGGTAAATGAGGGAGATTCTAAGTCTGAAGTTTCTTTGTACAACTTCCTGTTTCACTTCTTTCTTTTTCATTATTAAATAAGGTCTATCCCATATTCCAACTACTACCAGATAACAGTTTTTTTGGTTGCCTTTGAGTTATTGCTTCTGCTGATAGTCAAGGTTTTTTTCCCCTTAGGAAAACGGGACAATAAATTGGTTAGGAGTTCACACTGAATTTACATGTTGCGTTCCCAACTCTCAAACTGTACTTATGAGTCATGTAGGTGTCATTTTAGTGGCATTACGTTTTCTGTTTCTTATTTCTATCCAACACTTCTAACCACATTTGTGTTCAGGCTCATCTTTCTTATTTAGTAAATCAAGCAACAGTTGATCCCCCTTTTTTTTGTGTTCTAGGTTGTCAGGTCACTCAAATTCTTACAGGAAGGAGGGTATTTTTCTACAGATACATGGGCAGCTGTCACTATTCCTCGTGGTACGCTTCAGGTTTGTTAGTTATTTTCTTGCTGCAACTTATTTTCCCCCTATGAATGCCTGAAAAGGACCTGGATATCTTTTAGGGGATTTTTTTTGGATAAAGTAAGTATTTCATTTATGCTGTCGGAAGCCTAAGTATACAGAGGCTATCCACCTTGTCAGGCGGCTGGCGGAGCAATTCAGGGATAAGAAGAAGGACCTTCACATGGTGCTTATCGACTTGGAGAAGGCGTATGACAAGGTCCCAAGGGAGGTGCTATGGAGGTGCTTGGAGGCGAAGAGCGTACCGGAAGCCTATATCAGAGTAATCAAGGACATGTACAATGGAGCTAAGACTAGGGTTAGGACGGTGGGTGGCGAATCAGACCATTTCCCAGCGGTTATGGGGCTCCATCAAGGATCGGCGCTGAGCCCCCTCTTGTTTGCCTTAGTGATAGATGCTCTTACCCGACATATCCAAGGGGATGTGTCTTGGTGTATGCTATTTGCTGATGACATAGTATTGATAGATGAGACGAGGGTCGGTGTTATTGAAAGGTTAGAGGTATGGAGACAGACTCTCGAGTCTAAAGGTTTCAAAATAAGCAGATCTAAGACAGAGTACCTGGAGTGCAAGTTTAGCGCCAAGCCGAGCGAAGTAGGCAGGGACGTGATGATTGGTTCTCAGGCCAACGCCAAGAGGGACAGTGTCCGATATCTTGGGTCTGTGATTCAGGGGGACGGCGAGATTGACGGGGACGTCACTCACCGTATAGGAGCGAGGTGGGCAAAGTGGAGGCTTGCATCAGGAGTCCTGTGTGACAAGAAAGTTCCACACAAAATCAAGGGGAAATTCTATAGAGCCGTGGTTAGACCTGCGATGTTGTATGGGGCGGAATGCTGGCCGGTGAAGAACTCTCATGTTCAGAGAATGAAGGTTGCGGAGATGAGGATGCTTAGGTGGATGTGCGGACACACCAGGCTAGATAAGATTAAGAATGAAGTTATTCGAGAGAAGGTGGGGGTGGCCCCAGTGGATGAGAAGATGCGAGAAGCGAGGCTGAGGTGGTTCGGGCATGTGCGGAGGAGAAGTCCCGATGCCCCGGTGAGGAGCTGCGAGCGGCCGGAGATTGTTGGCGGTCGGCGAGGCAGAGGGAGGCCTAAGAAGTATTGGGGAGAGGTGATTAGGCAGGACATGACTAGAATGCAGGTTTCCGAGGACATGACCCTTGATAGGAAAGTCTGGAGGTCTAGAATCAGGGTTGTAGGATAGGGGCTCCTAGAGTTTTTCGTACGCCTCATCCGGGGTTGGGTGTGGGTCAGCAGGGTTACCCATAGATGATTTGTGTTTTAGCTTATGTCCCCCCTATGGCTGTTAGTTATGGTAGTTGCTGTATGATAGTATTGCATGCGATTGTATTTATGTTTCGTATGTTTAGATAATTATTTTACGCTATTTTCGCTATTTCTGCTGGAGTTACTAATGCTCTATTGTTTTTGTTTTTGTTGTGTTTTACTGTTGTTTTTCCTTTTATCCTATGAGCCGGGGGTCAATTGGAAACAGCCTCTCTGCCCTTTCGGGTAGGGGTAAGGCTTGTCTACATATTACCCTCCGCAGACCCTACCTGGTGGGAGTATACTGGGTAGTAGTTGTTGTTGTATAAATGACACCAAATCATCTACATTAATAGGGATATTTTTTGGGTGCATAGAAGATTCATCAAAGGCAAAATGAAAGCATCAAACATATAGAATTCATTTCCCATCCCTTGAAATGCTCTCGTATCCCTCATTGCCTTCATCAACTAATGCCCTCCTATCCCTCTCTCCAAAGTACCCACATAAGGGCCAAAAGAAAATAATGTCCTATGTCCGGCATCTTCTCCTCCTAAACTAGCTGTGCGTCACGTCCTCTACAGTAGTCGGTATTGATCACTGGACTCCAAACAAATTTAGCACTATTCACTATAATTGGCTTGCTACCTGGTAATGCAGCAATACATGATTTTTATATCGGTGTCCCCCTTGAGTTTTGATGCACCGATAATGGTAGTACAATGCGGGATGCGGTTGGTGGTATGTCATGAGTTCAAAACCTAGCTGTTGAACCAAGTCTAGTATTTAAGTAGAGAAAGATAGAGGAGCAGAACCATTATCCCCAAGTTTTGAAGATGAAACAATGATTTTTTAGTCCTGAAAAAGTGACTCATCTTTTCATCCAACTGTTTACATGCAATTAGTTAACTTCCTTAATTTTTCAACTGTTAGAAGTCGAACCCTGTTCTGCCAGCCATGGGAACAAGCATACCTTTCTCGGCACTCTGGAAATCCAGAATGAAAGGTGTGGCGAACCTGTGCCCTGCATTCTAAGTAATCTATAGTAGTAGATTTTTACTGGAAATAATCCCTTTCCTCTTCTGTTCCATCTCGTAGTTCCTTCTCCAAACATGTGCTGTTTTGCTTATACACTAACTCCATCAGGTTCTGGAATACATATGTCTCCGAATGTAAATTCCTTTTACATGTAAGATCTGAATGAGACCCCTCTAAGCTGTAACATGATGAATTGTCATGTCATTCCGATGCGATATGCTGTAAATAGCTGGGAAAGCTACTAAAAATATAATGTTGCTGCACCACCTTTGTTTCCAACACTATACCTTTTAGGGGGCTTATCTTGTTTTATTTAGTCATTTTATTCCATCCTCAAATGATAGCCCCTACAGTTGCTGACTTTATCATATTTGGTCCGATTACTTAAAAACTTTTCATCACTAGTCGTTAATATTTGTTTCGTATCACTCTTTGGGAACTACTTAACATTAAAATCTGGTTATTTGTACTGGTATCCTGCTTCCTTATACTGGATCTGACATATGCCAGATAGACTGTAAAACACATTATCTATAATCTTTAAACTGGACCTTTTAAATTTTTAGAGCACAAAGTATTTTCTAATAAAGTGAGATCAGCTTGCATTTTCTTGCTATGCTGTATTTAAGAGATTTGGAGCATTCTCATTCCAGTATTGTATGTTATTAATTGTTCATGTCCCTGGCTACTATGTGTCACAGTACTGCCTCTAAACCCTTCTGGTGAGGAAGAAGGATTTTTTTTTTTGAAAAATAATGCTTCACGCGCTCAGAATTAGTGTGGCACACACCGTGCCATGTCAGCAAGACATGTCTAATAGGCACAATTGGGCTCGAGTTCAGATGTTAAATAGAACAAGGCTTAGCTCATCTGTCTAAATGAAAAATGGGGCAAGCTTGAAGGGCCACTTATGTATTTGGCGATTTCTAATTTATTTTTAGAAATATTCATACTTTGATCTATTTTTAAATTTTAATTGTATCGTTAAGAATATTAAAATAGAACCGTGCATTTGGACTAACACCACCCATGATAAGAAGTATCACCTCCTTGGGCCTTCCATTTAGAAGACTGGATCTACACACACATTCAGAGCATATGGCAATGCTTCGGGTTGTTTTAACTTGTTTCTTCTCAAACAGGATGGTAATGCCTTTGAGATGATTGAATATGGATGGAAAGTTATGCTATTCTATGATAGAATATTATCTGCATATCTTTACTATTGAAGCATCTTTGCTGCTGTTTCTTCTTTGAGGGGTTATCAAATTTTGGTGGTTAGCGTTTTTTATCTGTTAATCTGCTATTGTTCATATGGACACAGTGTTTTTCTCCTCGCAAACTTTGATTTTACTTAGATGTTTTTCATATAGGTGACTTTTCTTCATAAAGGATTTGATGAGACACGCAGGCTTGGTCTTCAACATGAGACGGAGCAGGTAGACATTTAAGATTTGTTACCATACTGTAGATTACTAAAATAATGATTTGTCAATATTTTGAAACTTGTCTGGAATAGTTGGTGCGCAATTCCACTCCACCCAGCGAAACTGGAATGCTTGTTGTCGATTCAGTGGTAAGTACACCATCCTTAGTGATAATGCCGTAATTGTATATGCCTCTGCTTATCAAGATCTATTCTCTTGCTGGGTTGATTGCAGGTTCCTGGTGGCCCAGCTCAAAATCATTTAGAGCCCGGTGATGTGCTTGTTCGCATGAATGGGGAGGTTAGTCTTTCTTTGATCTCCTATGGCAGTTGAAATTTAATGGTTTTTATGCTCGTTCCAACATGTTTTCTAGATCATTTATAGTTATACTATTTTCAGAAACCTAATTCTAGATTTATCTTCTTATACTCGGAACTGTACTCTCTCATTTTCCCATATGGCAGCATCCCACCAAATTCTGCAGACGCACTTGAATTATCCCCAGCCAACCATTGAACTAGGTTGAATCGGAGACTTATTTTACAGAGTCATCCACTAGATTTATCTGTCCCCTCTACTGTATGGTGTGTTGCGAGGGACACTTCTATTGTCCTATTTGATTGTTGTCAGATCTTACGTGAATACAAGAATAGTACTTTGTCGGACTATGTTGCGCGGACTCTCCAAAATGTAATCGCACCCGTGTCAGATCCTTCAAAAATGCACTACTTTTGGAGGATCCGACACGTGTCCGGCCACATTTTCGGAGAGTCCGAGCAACATAGTTGTCGAAAATTGCTTGTCAGATGATTGGAAAAATTAATCATTTCATTGTTCATAGCATCAAACTGAGTCCTGGAAGCCTCATGCAGGTTGTTACTCAGTTCCTGAAGATGGAGACTTTACTTGATGACAGTGTCGAGCAGAAAATTGAGCTTCAAATTGAAAGGGGCAGCACTCCTTTGACAGTAGACTTGTTGGTAAGTATTGTCGTTGCACGTCTTGGAATATCTCTACTCTTTATTTCTTTTCAAAGTTTTCTTCTTGGACTTGTAGATGATAAAACGATTATCAATTCTCTTCATCAGGTTAACCTTTGCTTTGGGCCCTAGCTTGATTTTTCAACCCACTAGGTGCCAGCATTCTTATGCAATACTGGTTTTAAGGTTGATACAAACTTTTCTAACTTAAAATACAACTTCTACAAAGCACCACATTTGATGGTGGCTCTCTGGATACATTCAGTTTTTGGTACCTGGAGGAAAATTTGGTTTGACATTACTCTGTTAAATCCTGGGAATTTATTTATTTTTTAGTTGCAAATATTTAGATATTTTTTTGACTGTAGTCCTTTTTGTTTTTCACATCTGACTGGGTCCTTCCATGTTTTGGAGGCTAGCAATGGGATGTGGTGATTGTCTACATCAGTAGTGCATGAACCAAAGGATCCCTATTTTATTGACTGTTTTTGTCAGCTGTTTAGTATTTATCAAGGGTTTCCACTCAGGTGATTGGCCCTTATCTCAAAAATCTGTTGCAGAAAGTGGTCCTTTCAGAAATTCTAAGCCTCTTTATATGCTTGTAGTATTGTAGTCATTGATGCATGAATAGTATTTCATGCTCAAATTTGACGGTTTCTGTTTTGAAGTTGTACTATACATATGATTGTAATATGAGGCATTATTTCCTGAACTCTCGATTATTGTTATACATTTCTTATGGGCCAATTGTTCAGTCGCTTTCAAGGATGGGAATATATCCTTATCAAAAAAAAAAAAAAAGGATGGGAATCCATGTCATTTGGTTCTTTTCAACAGATATCTATCTTACCCTTTCAACATCCTAAAGTTGGACGGGTTTTTCATGCATAAGTACAGCTCCATTGTTCCGTGGATTTGTGAGGGTGTACTTAGTTTACCTGATAGATGATGGTAGTGGCACACAGCTGACTCTATTCCTTTGTCCACAAATTTCTAACTTAACCTATTTATCCAAAAATGAAGATTTTCTAAGTTAACTAACTGTAGTTTCTTTTAGAAAAAGAAGGTAAAGGAATTGGTTTAGGAATTGTATCATCTGTGATTATGACTTCTTTTGTTTGCGCAACTTCAGGTTCAGGATTTGCACTCAATTACTCCTGACCACTTCTTGGAAGTTAGTGGTGCAGTGATACACCCGCTTTCTTATCAACAGGTTTGTGATATTCTGTGCTGTTGGCTCCCCAGTCTTATGCATGCAATAAGAAACATCTTCACCAGTGGACCCTGTTATATGTGTTTATCTGCGTTCTGCTAATGAGTCATCCCAATGACAGATGGATTCTAAGTCGGGGAATTATTTTTGACTTGTTCAGTGGCTTCTTCCGTGGAAGCAATCAGCAGTCTGTTCTGTTAATGCAAGATATTCTCTAATCCTTAAACAATGCTACCTGCAACTACTTTTATTTTTCTTGGTAAAACAAATTCACACTTATGAAGTATGAATGACAATAAGAACTGGCGTTAAGCACCTGAAAGTGTAATTTAGCTGTTGCATCCAGTCTATTTTCTAAATTTTTCGTTTTGGTGCGTACTTGGAAACTATCAACCAGGGTAAGGAGTGATTTAGGCCCATTAGAAGTAATGCTATTGTTTGGAATTGATTCCTATAGCTTTATTTGACGTTATTGAGTTATATTAGACTAGATGTGAGTCGTTTGGAGAAGAGTTTTCGCAAAATGAAGGATGCAACATGTGGACTTGAAGGGGGGTCCCCCATCCTAATACCACTATAACCGAAACACGCTTATGGAGTTCTGACGGGATATACTGCATTATTTCTAGTATGTCGAATCTGTCATTCCTAGCGTTTGTTTTGAGTTCTACTTCTCCGTTTTGCGATTCAAAACCTTGAGTAGGTTCATTTGATGTTTTATGGCTTGCTTGTGTGGTTGGTTTTGATTTCCGAGAGGTTCACTGGTGTTTTAGAAGAGAAATTCTCGTTTTAGAAGCCTCAAGTTGTTGGAGTTGACTAAGGTTTGATTTCTGGGTAAACGAACTCGGAATTGGGTTTTGATGAATAGTAGGATCAGATAATGTAATGTAGATTTTGGGAGTTACCATACGAGTTTCTCACCTTATCTTGTTCAGTCGAACAACAACAACAACCCAGTAAAATTCCACTAGTGGCGTCTGGGGAGGGTAGTGTGTAGACCTTACCCGTACCCTGAAGGAGTAGAGAAGCTGTTTTCGGAAGACCCTTGGCTTAAGAAAACAACAATAAAAACAACAGCAAACCCAGTCTAACAACAACCCAGTAAAATCCCACTAGTGGGGTCTGGGGAGGGTAGTGTGTAAGCAGACCTTATCCCTACACTGAAGGAATAGAGAGGCTGTTTTCGGAAGAGCCTCGGCTCAAGAAAACAACAACAACAACAACAAACCCAGTATGATTCCAACATGTGGAGTCTGGGGAGGGTAGTCTGTACGCAGATTTTACCTCTACCTAATGTAGAGATGCTGTTTCCAATAGACCCTCGGCTCAGGAAGGATAGGAAGAAGAGGAAATCAAGGAAAGAAGAAAGAAGGAAGCGAACAGAAAAAGGGAGAGATAAATGATTAGTACCAAATAATAGCAACAGGGAATACAATACCTGCGACGAACAAAATCACATAACGTAAAAATCTAAAAATATGAAGGGACATGCATGCTACTAAGACAATCGATGAACAACTAAAAACTACCTACTAACCTTCTAGCTTAATCCTAGCCGCCACACCCTCCCCAGCGCTATGTCCTGTAATTACGTATTCCCAGTACTTCTTAGACCTACCTCGACCTCTTCTCAAACTCTCCATTGTCAACATCTCACACCTCCTAACAGGAGTATCAATGCTTCTTCTCTTAATATGTCTGAATCACCGCAACCTCGACTCTCGCATCTTGTCTACCACGGGGGCTACTCCCATTCTGTCCCAATGCAGCGCCCCGGCGAAAAAGGATGTGAGTACTGTGGAATAGTGTACTCGTATGATAAGGTAGACTGCATAATATACGATAAACAAGAAGCTCAACTTGCCCTCCTTCCCAAATATCACTGTTAGAATAGTGATGTGAATATGTGTAAGGTCATGTGTCATATATACATTTAAATAGAGCTCATTGTAACATAAAGTCACAATCAGTAATATTTTCTCCCGTGCTTTCTCACATGGTATCAGAGCATTGGTGAGATAATTATCGTTGTGCATCATTCCAACGACATCCGGGGAGAAATCAGTCGCACCGTGCAATTTTATGGTGACATAAGCAGTTGTTTACGTTAAATTGAGTTTCAGTGAGGTTTGTGCAAATTCCAACACTACCACAAGGTTCTCCTATCACCAGCGACCAAACCCCAATGAAGATCTCCGGCAGAAAACTTCACACGCGCCGTCATACGCCTCCGGCAGTTAGGGTTCCGGTGAGAGTGTCACCTCACACGCCGGCGCGTGTGGTCATTTTCCGGCATCTTTCAAGTCTGATTTTTCTTATGGGTTGGTCGCTTGCCTTTTTCGACTCGACCCTTCGAGATTTTGTGGTTTCTCAGTTACCGGAAAAAGTGTTTTCCGGCAAGAATAGTGGTTTTTCCGGCGAGAGCAGTGGTCTGTCATTGTCTAGTCACTTTTCCTACCACCTTGTTCCCATACTAAGGTCGCCTGTTGATTCCGACCTCAGTCATCTAATTTCCACTATTTTGTTGACTTCAATTTGCTTTCGACGAAGATCTGAGAAGTCAGAGCAGTTGCGTCTGTCAACTGAATGTCTTGAACACAAATTTTTCAGCACTCTGAAGCTCGACTAACAATATCTGACCAACTTACTCTAGTTTGGTGATTAGAACAGTGTTCGATCATTATATATAGTTTGGTTCCAATTTCTAATTGCTTGATTTGAGGGTATCTCATCACTGTTGGTAATCTTCATCATATATTTGGCTTTGATCTCTCTTAAGTTCATTATAATGTCAGATACTTTTGGCTCAAATACTGTTGGATCCTATACTTCGAATGTTCATATGGTGTCTTTATCAGGTTATATCGAGTTCCTTCAGTATAAAACACGTAAGCAAATATCTTCTGAGATAGATTCTGTAGCTCAAACAGGTAATAGCGTGACTTGTGTCTCTCAATCGTCTTCTTCTTCCAACTCTTGGGTTATTGATTCAGGTACATCTGATTATAGTTTTGGTAACAAATCTTTTTTCACTAGTATTTCATATTTTTAATCTCTTCCGACACTCACAATAGCCAATAGGTCTCAAACCATGGCAACTTCAATAGGTCAAGCAAGTTCACTTTTTTCCTTGCCTTAAATTTAGTTCTTATGTTCCCGGTAGTCCTTTTAATTTCATGGCTGTTAGTCGTTTAGCCAAGTCACTTAAATGTGCTGTTTTATTTCTTGATGACCTTGTTTTTATACTGGAACGCAGTACGAGGCAAATCATTGGTACTGGACGTGAATCAAATGGACTTTATTACCTTATCCTTGCTAAATCACATGGACTCATATCTTGTCTTCCTTCAATAACTTGTCCTGTTATTGATTCATCGGATTTATTACATAAACGGTTGGACATCCAAATTTGTCAAAACTTCATAAAATGGTACCTGATTTATCTCACTTGTCCACTCTAGAGTATGAGTCATGTCAGCTCGGTAAACATACTCGCTCCCATTTCCTTTGACGTCCCGATCATCAAATGGAGTCACCTTCACTTTAGTCCATTCAGATGTTTGGGGTTCTAGTCAGGTCAGTTCTACCTTAGGATTCCGCTACTTTGTCTGTTTCATTGATAATAATTCCAGGTGTACTTGGGTATTTCTGATGAAAAATCGATCTGAGTTTTCTAATTTTTAGACCTTTTACGCTGAAATCCAAAATCAATTTAGGGTTTTGGTCTGCACATTTCGTAGTGATAATACCCTAGAGTATTTATGTTCCCCATTTCAGCAATTTATGAACTCTCATGGAATCATTCATCAATTATCTTGTGCGTACACATAACAAAATGGGGTACCTGAGAGAAAGAATAGGCATCTCATTGAGACGGCTCGCACACTTCTCATCGAGTCTCATGTTCCATTGAGTTTTTGGAGCGATGCAGTTCTCACAACTTGTTATTTGATTAATCAGATGCCTTCATCTCCCATCCAGAAATCAAATTCCGCATTTAATATTATTTCCTCAATCACCCTTATACACTCTTTCCCTTGCGTTTTTGGGAGCACATGTTTTGTTCATAACTTAGTCCCTAAAAAAGATAAGTTAGCTCCTTGTACTCTCAAGTGTGTCTTCCTTGGTTATTCTCGTGTTCAAAAGGGATATCGTTGTTACTCACCTGATCTTCATAGGTATCTTATGTCAGCTGATGTTACATTTTTTGAGTCTAGACCTTACTTTACCTCTTCTGACCACCTTGATATATATATCTGGGGTCTTACCTATACCGACTTTTGAGAAGTTTATTACTGCTCCTCCTATTCCCTCAGCCACAGAGGTTTTACCCGCACCAGCCGTTGAGGAGTCTAGCGTTGCTCCTACTAGATCCCCAGCCACGAGGACACCACTCCTGACTTATCAGCGTCATGCGCGCCCAACATCAGTTCCAGCCGATTCACGTCCTACACTTGACTCTGCTCCTACTACGAACTTGTCTCCTCCTATTCAATCGATTGCACTTCGAAAAGGTATAAGGACCACACTTAATCCTAATCCCCGTTATGTTGGTTTATGTTATCATCGTCTGTCATCATCCCATTATGCTTTTGTATCTTCTTTGTCCTCTATTTCCATCGCTAAGTCTACAGGTGAAGTACTGTCTCATCCAGGATGGCAACACGGTATGATTGATGAGATGTCTGCTTTACATACGAGGGGTACTTGGGAGCTTGTTCCTCTTCATTCGGGTTTTATGCGGTCAAAGTTGGTCCGGATGGACAGGTTGATAAACTTAAGGCCCGTCTTGTTGCCAAAGGATATACTCAAATATCTGGACTCGATTATAGTGATACTTTCTTGCACATGGCTAAAATAGCATCAATCCGTCTTTTTCTATCCATGGCTTCAGTTCGTCATTGGTCTTTCTATCAGTTGGACATTAAGAATGCGTTTCTTCGTGGTGACCTTGAGGATGAAGTTTATATTGGAACAACCACCTGGTTTTGTTGCTCAGGGGGAGTCTAGTAGCCTTGTATGTTGCTTGCGCCGATCACTTTATGGTCTAAAGCAGTCTCCTCGAGCCTGGTTTGGTAAGTTCTGCACAGTTATCCATGAGTTTTGGATGACCGATAGTGAACCTGATCACTCTGTGTTTGATCGGAATTCTGCTTCAAATCTCTGTATTTATCTGGTCGTTTATTTTGAATTGCCGGCAATGATCAGGATGGTATTACTAACTTGAAGTAACATCTCTTTCAGCACTTTCAGACTAAGGATCTGGGCAGATTAAAGTATTTTCTGGGTATTGAGGTCGCTAAGTCTAGCTCAGGTATTGTGATCTCACAAAGGAAGTATGCCTTAGAAATTCTTGAGGAGGCGGGAACGACATGTTGTAGACCTGTTGACACTCTGATGGATCCGAATTCTAAACTTCTACCAGAACAGGGGAAACCGCTTAGCGATCTTGCAATATATAGGTGGCTGATTGGTAAATTAAATTACCTCACAGTGACTAGACCTGGCATTTCTTTTCCAGTGAGTGTGGTAAGTCAGTTCCTGGATTCTCCTTGTGTTAGTTATTGGGATGCAGTTCGCATTCTTCGGCGTATAAAATTAGCTCCAAGCAAAAGTTTATTGTTATCAAGGCCATGAGCAGATCGTTGGATACTCGGATGCTGATTGAGCCATCACCTTCTGATAGGCGTTCTACGTCTCGATTTTGTGTCTAGTAGGAGGTAATTTGGTGTCTTTGGAAGAGCAAGAAATAGAATGTGATTGCTCGATCTAGTGCAAAAGCAGAATATCAAGTAATGGCTATGGCGACGTGTGAGCTAATTTAGATCAAACAGTTGCTCAAGGAGTTAAAATTTGGTGAGATTAGCTAGATGGAACTTGTGTGTGATAATCAAGCTGCTCTTCATATTGTGTCAAATTCAGTGTCCACGAGAGAACTAAATGCATTGAGATTGCCTGTCACTTTGTCAGAGAAAAGATACTCTCAGGAGATATTACTACAAAGTTTGTGAAGTCGAATGATCAACTTTTAGATATCTTCACCAAGTCCCTCACTGGTCCTCGTATTAACTACATATGTAACAAGCTCGGTACATATGATTTATACGCACCAGCTTGAGAGGGAGTGTTAGAATAGTCATGTGAATATATGTAATTAGTCCTAGTCCCTTATGTGATAAGAGTAAGTTATGTGTTATGTATATATATAAATATGGCTCATTATAACATAGAGTAACAATCAATAATATTTTCTCCCGTGCTTTCTCACACTCGTCACGCCCTTCATAGGTGAAACTTTCAAAAATACCTTCTCGTCCTCCATATAAGCCACATCACAGACCTTCTTATCCACTTAACTCTTCTGCTTACTCTACGCTGCCAGAAGGCGATCCTGAATCAACTTCACCTTCTCTAGAGCAATGCGAACCAAATCTGTACCCAACATTCTAGCCTCACCTGGCTCAAACCAACCAATAGCAGAACGACACCGCCTCCCATATAAAGGAGAGATACATCAGAGTTATTTATAACAAATAAAAAATCAGGTTAACTTCAGATATGACCACTTAGCTTCACCCACTATAATAGTAAAATCATAAAATTATTTTTTGCCATGTCAAAATTAACCGAACTATACTCACCATAATAGTTTTCAAGACTTACTTGATAAGGGATTTATTAGACCTAGTTTATCTCCTTGGAGCGCGCCGGTGTTATTTGTAAAGGAGAAAGATGATGATATGAGGATGTGCATTGATTATTGGCAGTTGAATACCGCTGCTATCAAGAACAAATATCCATTGTCTCTTTTATCAACTTCCCAAAACCTCATCTTCCTCGTGTCATTTTCATCAGCAAAACAGCCCCTTTACTCGAGCCAAAAACCAGTCCAAAAGCAGCTTCAAAAACCAGCTGCAGTCCCAGTTTAATAGTCCCCAATAGGACAGCTAGCTCCTAGGTTGATGGTCTTCCAAATGCTCCGGTACCTGGAAAGGAAAACAAAGAGACGGGGAATCATTTTTAGGTGAAGACGATACTGAAGCTCTTTCTATCATATATTTTTGACTCTAGCTCGAACACAAATTACAACATTGAAACCAAGAATTAAAGATCAAACCAAATTTCTTAAACTTTCTTAACTTTGAAACTTCCAACTTCCACCGAACACGTCCGAATCATACTTAGACACTTCAGATTGCAACCAAACTTTGCACACAAGTTTCATTCAATAACACGAACCTATCCTCAGTCCGGGAATAACAGTCGGAGTTCGATAAAATCAAAGTCAACTATTGGTTAAACTTGAGAACTCTCTGGTTCTTCATATTACGAACTTCCAACAAATAGAATCAAAATCTTCTAGGAACATCCAAAACAGTCCGAACATATGCTCGAGTCCAAAATCCACATAGGAAATACCCATTGGGCCATAATTCTCATCCTCACCAAACACATGGGTACAACAACAAGCACTTAAAGTGCATAAAAATAATCATGGGGAGACGGATAGCATAATACACTACGAAAATGTTAAGCACGAGTAAGGTGCAATACGTGAATCAATGTTCCAGGAGCCATCTCACTTATATATCGCCACAAGGCCTAAATCGGACCGCAACATGCATGTGAATAATCAAGTAGTCCCACAACCCATATAGCATATGAGAGAAACACATGAAATAGTTCAAGGCAATGGGAGCTTGAACAAACATACTTGGAGTTCATGGAATCCGATTCTATGGAAAGAGCTTAGTTAAACATACAATAATCAAGTTTCCTTAGTGATCCTACCACGTTCCACTACTCTTTACTCTTCAATCTACATCACAAGATCCAATTGAACCAATATTAGCAAGAATTCCATGTTTTAGGTAATTTAGGTATCAGACCCTACCTTGTTTGTACAATCTGTTGTACTATGGCGATCTTGGTCACATCAAGAATGACCTTCGCTGATAAGAGCTTGTGTATCAGAGCAGGAAATAAACTAAACAGACCCTACTTGATGGGAATAATCCTTACTCGCACGGTTGTACTAGCTAGAATTTGCTGGTGACACTTGGTATGTGGGTTTCATGTTTGGGGTTTAATCAAATGAGTGTATAATGAGGAGCAACACATTAAGAAAACAAAAGATGTCCAGAATCTTTTGTAGTCAATTCTTCTTTCATAGTTTTTAAATGGAGCTTGGGGAACTCCATAACTTCTAGTTTGCAATCTGTTTTTAGTGCTCATTGGTATTTGAATCTTTCTCCCTGCTCCAAATGTAATTTAGTATAATTTTTAAGGTGGAGTGCAATATTTTATCAAGTTCATTTTACTGTCTATCTTTTTAATAAAAACAGCTTCAGCAAAACTTCCTGGGACAATTAATTTAACAGGGTGCCTGATCACCTGTTTGAAGAAGTGGAACAAATGTGCAACTTTTGTCGCACATGATAGATGGATTGTAGGATGAGTTAAAACATCATGTGGTGGAGTAGGAAAGGAGATTTTAATCCTAAGGTTCCTTCTGTTTTTCGACTTCCTTACTTTTGCACCAGTCCAGGAGCTTTTATTAGTTGATACCAAAATTACACCTGTCTGTCGGAAATTTAGTTTCGTTACTTTGGTCCATTTTGAACTATCTTTGCTCTCTGGATGGTTTCAGTGGGCGGTCAATGTCCAGCGAACAAGGAAAGTGTAGTCAACGATTGCGTTTGTATCTCTCTTTCAAAATGTTGACACTTTCTGGCTTCTATGTTGAAGAAATAAATAGATATTAGATGATCCCTTGTAGCAGTTCAAATCATGTCGACATTCTATTTGAAGCGCACAGTAGTCATCTAACTATGACATGAAGATCCACTGTCTCTTTGGCACATTTAGTGGCTTGTTTATGCTCATACTTCTGTAGTTTTCTCATTTGCTGTTTGCAACAATGAAGCCTCACCTTCTGTCTTCCTTTTGCAGGCTAGAAATTTTCGATTTAACTGTGGTCTTGTCTATGTCGCTGAACCAGGGTTTGTGCATTTTTCCTTTTCCAATTGTTTAAACGATTGATCTAGTGTAGTGTTTTTCCTCAAGTTCTCGTTATGCTTGATTTCTAAGTATCTGTTAGTGCAATCTTTAGATACTGGCTCGTAAACACATCGTATTGACTGTGACTACTATTTGCCATTGTAGATACATGCTATTTAGAGCAGGAGTTCCTCGCCATTCCATCATTAAAAAATTTGCAGGGGAAGGTATATCAAGGCTTGAAGACTTAATTTCCGTTTTATCTAAGATGTCTAGGGGAGCAAGAGTACCATTGGAGTATATAAGCTACAAGGAACGTCATCAAAGAAAGGTATTAGAAGCACTGCTACCGAACTATCTGTCAAACGAAAATTTGTTTCCATTGCTACCACTCATTTTACCTCATTTATATTCCTGCTTCCAGTTATCATTTCTTCTGTTTGTTGATAAGCACTATTGCTGGTACTAGTTTGCCTTTTCAATTTGAACTTGGTGATCTGCTTAAACCATGGTCGACAAGCTATGCCTCTTCTATAGTTGGGTATTATTACTGATAATACCATTGTAGAATGGAGCCTTCTTCTTAATTAGAAATGGTAAAGGGAAGAAAAAGAAAATTAATGGAAGGTCCAATATTTGTTGTCACCAACAGTGTCAGGAGTATTGGCAGGAAATCTCTGTAGCTGCATTGGTTTTACAATTATGATATATCTACCTAAATGGTTTCAGATGTTTCGAAATATAAGGGCAAGAGTATAATATATCCACCTGTTTGCAACTTTGTGTTTGTCAACAATGATCATAATCATTTTGCATGCAGACATAGTGTTTGGTCACTTTACGGTTTTCGTATTTTAAAAAAAAATTGTATTTGAACATCGAATCTGTAAGAGGGATGAATTACTTGAGCTATGAAGATGTAGGTGTAAAAGATGTAATGATTGGGAATGGGTGAATTACAGCAGTGTGCAGAACACTGAGGCTACCATGGCTCTGTATAAAAATAAAGCAGGGGTGGGATATTAACTCTAGGAGAAACTCTAATGATTGTGAAGTGGATGATGTGTAACTATTGCTACAGATGCTGGAAGTAGTACCTTCGAGGATATTCCAGATTCGTTAGCTTGGAAGCCAGAGAAAAGTAAGATGTTTACTCTCAGCTCCTACCACAAGTCCCTGATCTCCTCTGATGGTGAAATGTCACTTTGTCCTTGGAAGAAGATTTGGAGAAGCAAAGTTCAAATTTAAGTAGCACGTTTTTGCTGAATTTTGACCCGTGAAACTGCTCTCTCTCAAGATAATCTTCAGAAGAAGGCGACATTATCATGCAATAGGTGTCAAATGTCTGGGGCTGGAGCTGATGATGTCAACCACTTATTCATACAATGCCCCTTGACAACGCATCTGCGACAGTTATTTCTCAGTTTTAAACAGTGTGAAGTGGTCTACAACAATCAGTAAAGGAGTTAATGTTGTGCTGGTCTAACAGAGAACTCTGCAGGGACAAAAGAAGAGTTGGGACACAATATCAGCATGTATTTGGTGGGTGATATAGCAGGAAAGAAATCAGAGGATTTTTCAAAGCAAAACTGAATATTCTTAGTGTAAAACGAGAAATGTCAAAATAATGAAGAAAGCATAGTGGGGATCTGCAGTCTCTTTGAGTGAAGGGACTGGAGTTATTGAACCTTGATGCACATTCCTGCACACGCCTATGCTTTCTGATTCAATAAAGCTGTCGGAAAGTCCTTTTGGTTTTTCCATCGTCTTCTTGCCTGGAAGTATGACCTTCTAATAAACCTTATTTTGACTGCAGTCCGTCTTGGTCACAATTGACCGCCATGAGTGGTATGCACCCCCACAGATATATAAGCGCGACGACAGCTCTGGCTTATGGACAGTGAAACTGGCTTTGCGGCAGGAGTCCCCACTCTTGCTATCTGGCATTTATCCAGTCGAACAGGATTTATCGAATCATACCGGGTCTTGTATTGGTGGGGTAAAAGACTATATACCTGAACAAGTCAGCCAAGAACTCATGGATGCAGTTGCTTCTTTGGTAACTAGTGGTGAACATGTTGCTGAGGGATCAAATTCTCAGGATGATTCTGATAATGGAACAAAGAAACAGTGGGTGGAAGAGAACTCATCTGTAGATGGTGATGTAATAGCGGATTGTTCTTTAAACGAGCATGGGGAAGAAAAATTGGATGAGTCTGGATCTGTGGAAGATGCAGTGCTGACAGATTATCAGGGTGCAGCACCTGTAGCAGCTACTTCAGTTGCTGAGCGCATAATTGAGCCTACTCTTGTGATGTTTGAGGTAACGTTAAGGTCCCAAATGACTTGTATACTTTATTGAAAAGCATTTATATTTTTATATCATGAATGTCGATTATTCAAGTTTCTCCATCACCTCTCTTTTTGGTGCCTGGGCGGTGGCTTTCTTTTCTTAAGCAGTACTTAATAAACGACTTTTGTATCCTGGTAATTCCTGTTTCCTTATTCTAGCTAAAGTACCTCTTATGGTGTTAAAATTGCAGGTTCATGTCCCTTCATCATGTATGCTTGATGGTGTTCACTCGCAGCATTTCTTTGGAACTGGGGTAATTGTGCATCATTCTGAAACCATGGGCTTGGTTGCTGTTGACAAAAACACAGTTGCTATACCAGTTTCTGATGTCATGATAACATTTGCTGCCTTTCCTATTGAAATTCCTGCCGAGGTGAGGTTTTATGGGGGAAGTTTTTTACCTCCTGGTACTTCTCCTCCATTGTTGTTAAGAAGCTCGTTAACCTTTTGGGCCATTTAATCAGCCTTTATTAACCCTCAGGTAGTCTTCCTCCACCCTTTCCATAATTTTGCTTTGGTTGCATATGACCCCTCTGCTTTGGGAGCTGCTGGCGCCTCTGTGATTCGTGCTGCTGAACTTCTTCCTGGTAAGTGTTTAAAACTCTTTGGATGATTCTACCGTTAACCTGCTTCCCTTTCATGTTCTCGCCGGCGGGTGGGGAAAGTGATTTGTCGTCATTTCAGTTGCTTAACATGTGAGTATGCATTATATACTTCCAAGTGGAAAGATATTATGTTCACAAATTTCTTTTGAAAAATCCTCGTTCTAGAGGGGTGTTTTAATCCTGCTACTGATCAGGACGTGATTCCCTTTGACACCATATCTATTTATAAAATTCTTTTCCCTTTCTTTGGTCAATGGTCTTTTACCAAGTTGGTCGCAAATTCTGTAGTATCCCACTGTATACTGAGATATTTTTGCAGAAAATGGACATGTTTCACATTCTTCATGAACTAAAATATTTTAAGACAACTTTTCTTTCTTCCCCCTTCCCAAAGTAGATAATATCTTTGGACTAGTACCATGCTGTCTTTGGAAAATTTTCAACATAAGGTTGTGACTCCTTGAAATCCTCTTTAACCTGCTTACCTTGTTGTAATGTTTCTCGGAAAATGATGTCTCATCTCATCCAGAACACCTTCTTTTGTTTCTTAATTACTATTTTGTCGCAACAGAGCCTGCTCTTTGTCGAGGAGATTCCGTTTATCTGGTGGGATTGAGTAGAAGCCTACAGGCAACCTCTAGGAAATCAATTGTCACTAACCCTTCTGCTGCTTTGAAAAGTGAATCCTCTGATGTTCCGCGATACAGAGCAACAAACCTGGAAGTCATTGAGCTTGACACTGGTATGTTGGAACCTAAGGGTCCTGCTCACTATTTCTGGTGCTGATTCCTATATCCTAGCGCTCTAGCACTCATTTCGTGAACTTTTCATGGTTCTCTACCAATTCTTCTTTTATTCATCAAAGCTCATCCCAATCTCCATCTAGATTACTGCTTTATCCCTTTCCTATCATCTGTATAATGGATTCTGTGACCTTTCAGATTTTGGAAGCACCTTTTCTGGTGTTCTTACTGATGAGCGTGGAAGGGTTCAAGCTTTATGGGGAAGCTTTTCAACGCAGGTATGTAATTTTGAACTGCTGCTCAGAGTTGCTGACTGGAGAAACTTGTTTTAAGTCCGTCCTTCACTCTTTCCAGCTCAAGTATAGCTCGAGTTCATCAGAAGAGCACCAATTTGTCCGGGGTATACCGATTTATACAATAAGCCAAATCGTTGACAGGATGACTTCTGGCACAGGGGGACCACCTCGTCTTATAAATGGTTTGCAAAGACCTATGCCATGCATAAGAATATTAGAAGTAGAACTTTACCCTACTCTGCTTTCCAAAGCTCGAAGTTTTGGACTAAGTGATGCATGGATCCAGGTAATCTGCTCCTTCTGTTGGTTTCTTTTTCTGTCGTTACTCGTTTATGTTCTTGTGTTTTCCTCTTATCCATTTCTTGAATTGAATGTGTGTTTCCTTATAAAAAAATTCATCTCACCTAAGACACAGAAACTTGGTCTACTTCCTTTAAAGCTCTTTTAACATCTGGGTCCATATGTGCTAGATTTGTCCTCACTTGGTTAAAGGTTAGTCGCAACTCCCAAGAAGAATACAACCCAAGCTGTAAATGAACCAAAAATTCTAAGGTTACTCTACTTGGTCTTCAATTTCATCAACAACAACAACAACAACAACCCAGTATAATCCCACTTAGTGGGGTCTGGGGATGGTAGTATGTACGCAGACCTTACCCCTACCCTGGAGTAGAGAGGCTGTTTCCAAATAGGCTCCCGGCATCCTTCCCTCCAAGAACTTCCCACCTTGCTCTTGGGGAGACTCGAACTCACAACCTCTCGGTTGGAAGTGGGGGTTACTTACCATCAGAGCAACCCCTCTTGTCAATTTCATCATGAGTGTATTTATCTGTGTATGTGACTTGGGTATCATAGTACAGGTGTATGAGTAAAATTTGTTCGGAATTAGCTGGATGTGATGTTTATGGATCTGGATATAATCATGGACATCTCTGGTTGCCACCTGGTTAATCTTCCAGGCAACATTTACTTGATATACATGTCTACCCCCCCCCCCCCCCCCCCCCACAACCACCACCACAACCACAAAGATGAATTCCTACTCCCAAGTAGAATTCAACTAAAGCTTGAAGCTGGTAAATGAGATCATCGATTATACACTACTTATTGGGCATGTGTCTTGGAATTAGTGCATGGGCATATGTATATCTATCTGCCTGTAAACTCTATCATGTTCATGTGTATGGTAAATTGCAACTCCCAAGAAGAATACAACCCAAGCTGTAAATGGACGTCTTACTGCTCAAATCATTTGCCTCTTAATTTTATGTTACCTGAAATTTAGAGGCTCTCTATTGATGTTTATGCATGTTATTAGCTTTAGTCCCACTCAACTGTTTCTAAACGATATCTTTTTGAATAATCTTAGGCTTTTCATGTGATCTTAAAGAATTTCAGATATTCTGCCAAGATGGTTATAAGGGGTGAGCATAGTATGTGAGTTGGGCATTTTCTTAATAGTTGACATATCTCATTTAGGCCCTCGTGAAGAAGGATCCTAAGAGACGCCAGGTTTTGCGAGTTAAAGGTTGCTTTGCTGGCTCAAAAGCTGAAAACTTGTTGGAACAAGGGGACATGCTCTTAGCAATTAATAAGCAGCCAGTTACATGCTTTCGTGACATTGAAGATGCATGCCAATCATTAGACCATTCCAGTCACGATGATGGAAGACTAGATTTCACAATCTTCCGTCAGGTTAGTGGGAAGCTATTTAGCATTAGCTTTACTTTTTTCAATTTCTCTCCACTTATTTGATCAATAGGACTTTATTATCATCATCAAGTACAAGATTCAGACATTCGCCTAGATTCTTATAAAGTTGTCTCATGGTTTCTCAGGGAAATGAAATTGAACTACTTGTGGGAACGGATGTAAGGGATGGAAATGGAGCCAAACAGGCAATAAATTGGTGTGGCGGTATTCTCCAAGACCCTTATCCTGCTGTACGTGCACTTGGGTTTCTGCCCGAAGAAGGCCATGGAGTATATGTGGCAAGGTGAGGAGACACTAGAATGTTGTAAAAAATTAAAGATGACAGAGTGCTTCTGATCCATTTACTTCTCAATTCTTAAGTTTTCATTTCCACGTACTATTTATATTACATGTTTCCTTTTTATCTGCTATACTTCAGCTGCAATCCCTAGTCAGCAAGTAGTTAGTAGTTTTTGCTTTAGCTGACATAATTGTGCCCCTGTGAATTTTCTTTGTCAACTATTTTGTCACAAAGGCTAATTAATGCCTATTTCTCAGGTGGTGTCACGGGAGTCCTGCACATCGTCATGGTCTGTTTGCTCTCCAATGGATAGTTGAAGTAAACGGCAAACCAACACCTAACCTGGATGCTTTTGTCGATGTGACTAAAGTATGGCCTTTATTTATTGAGAAACTTCTCAAGAACTTATTTTGCATGAATTGAAGATGTACTAATCGCGGCTTCAGAAATGAACTGGAGATACATTTCTTTTCGAACGTGGTTCTAGCGAGCTTTCATAATGATTCTCAGTTAACAAGTTATTTCTGTATTGATTTTTTCTTTGGTCATGGTTTTAACATCTACTTAATTGAGTTCCTTACAGGCAATAGAGCATGGAGAGTTTGTTCGTGTACGAACAATCCACCTGAATGGGAAGCCTCGAGTGCTCACATTGAAGCAGGATTTACACTACTGGCCAACATTGGAACTCAGTTTTGATCCTGGAACTGCAATGTGGCGACGCAAAGTAATCAAAGCATTGGATTCTGGTGTCCTGTGAACTGTCGCAGCTGATTGTTTGAACCATTTACGGTACTCGGTAATTTTTGTACTGTTAGTATTTAAAGTTGTCATGTGTCCTTGTACGTGAATCTTAATGAACTAAAGGTATATGGATTTGATGCCTATATGTTGTAAAATAACAAATTATCTGATCATTCTTTCCAAAAAGAAAATTACAGAAATTTTAGAGTAAGATAAAGCGCACGAGGCAGTAATTTTTTTATATGCTCTAGACGGCCCTATTGTGTACCTAATTTGCTTAAAATATGAACATGGGAGGAATTTTAGCCTCTGTTAACTGGTGATTGCCCAGTTTGCTCACTAGAGTGAATGTCCAAATTTTCTGTGAACAATATTGTGTAATTTAGGTGACAATATTACACCAAGTTGCTTATCATGTCACGATTTCTTTTTCTATAATTTCTAACACTATGCGAACTGTTTAGCCATCTCAGTTCCGGGAAAGAGTGTTCAATCCCCAACTGAAGTTTATGTGTTTTATTAGTTATTCATGTTCGAATTGTTTGATTAAACATATTCATGAAATACCTGAAATCAAGAAACAAAGGGCTGCTATAGGGACATTCATATGGTAATGGGTGGAAAATGGCAAGCTATAGGGGCATTCATATGGTAATGGGTGGAAAATGGCAAGCTATAGGGGCATTCATAAGGTGGTGGAAAACCATACAAGAAGCCTTGACTAGACAGTTCACTTATGTCTCGCATTTTAGCAATGCAACTGAAGTAAAAGTTAAAGTTAGTATCATTAATATAAGAAAAGGGCTGAATTTTCTGGTCATAGCTTTGTTAGAGATGCAGTATGGATTATAGAGGATACATAGATATGTATAAATAAAGGAGAAGGATTGATGAGAAATGGCCGTAGTGATGGCAGATTAAGGAATTTAGCTTCTTGTCACCCATATGGCTGATAGAATAATTGAATTGGTATTGGGAACTTTGAAAAGTAATCACTGCATAAACGAAAATCTGAATGAATCGCTTGCTGTGTAAAGCATCTTTAGATGACATTGTGTAATTTAAGGGGTACCCTATGCTAAATAGGGGGATTTGTAATCGTATCCTATGTTTGTGTTACTTTTTACCGTGTACCTTACTTTAAAAATTATTGATTTGATAGTTAGCTGACAAAAAATTTGTAATAATATGACAATTGCACCCCTGACAAAACCTGCATCACACATTAGTCGCGTGATGTGCAACTTCTTTCGTGGAAAAAGATCTCCTCCTCTCCTCTCAGCAGCTTTATAAAATAATTACAAACTTATCCAAATTCATCTCCAGAATCACACTTGCATGAACTCTCCTCTCAGCAGTTTTATCAAAATATTAGAAACTTATCCAGGTTCATATTTAGAATTACACTTGCATGAAGTTGTTTCACGTTAGAAGTTAAAACTTCATAGTAATGTAGCATGAAGTTGTTTTATGTTGGAGCTAAAACTTCATGCCAATACAACATGAAGTTGTTTCACATTGAAGCTAAAACTTCTTGTTAAGCTGCAGTCTACAGTTTTGTCATGAGTTTTATCCGAAATTTCAGTCTAAATATGCTAAAGTTATTTAGTTCATTGAGAAAATCTCACTTTATACTCATTAATTCTAAACTATTTATCCTTTAATGCTCAAACCCAAACTATTTATTACCTTACCCATGTAACCCAAATTATTTATCCGGCACCTTCTAACTTTCAAAGTTCCAACTGTATCGATAATATCTATTAGTGTGGTAGGTTTGTATTTTAAATATAATATTTTGCATGATAAAATATGCAACTCCATGTTGCTACTAACATCGCATTAGTTAAAAACGATCTATAATCCACAATGTGTGAAAGAGAAAAGTTAAAGGGAGGATTCAATATTTGTAATAATTCAATGTTTGAAACTTATTCAATTTAGTAAATTGTATTTGCGGTTAAGTAAATCCATTAGAAAAGGTAAAACATTCTTTATTAACAAATTTTCTATTTCTAAAATTCAAACACAAAATCAAGGTAAGTATATCCGACGCGGAGGGATATAAGCAGGAACTTTCCAGCAGTATCGAACATCAGTTTTTTTTTTTCCTTTCATTGTTGATTACTACTAAATTCCTATATGCTTATTCCAAATAAGTCCTTCAATTTTTGATTGTTTTTGTTTACATAAAAATGTCAACAAATGCAAGGATGGTAGCTATACTGTAATAGTATACTATTATAGTTTATAATATACTGCAACGTTATTTTGTAATATTCAAAGAAGAACACAGTTATCTAATAGTATACTATTGCAGTATATAATATACTATCGGAGTATATAATTATACTTCAACAATATACTATTATAGTATACAATATATTATTATACTATACTGCAATAATATAAAATATACTGTAACAGTATATTGTAATAGTATATAATATACTATAGTAATATAACTTATATACAATATACTATAATAATATAACTTATTACACGTAAATTTGCTTGCTCTTTTCCTTTTAATTTGCTTTAAGCTTTTACCCAGCGTGAGAGGTAAATTGAATATATATATATATATATATATATATATATATATATATATATATATATATATATATATATATATATATATATATATATATATATATATATATATAATATAACGATATACTCTTACAATAAGATCCTTTTTAGATTCTTTAAAATGTTTTATTTACAACTGATATTATTTCAGTTTAATAATTGAATTAAATTTTTTTAACTCTTTACGTACAATTGTATACCTTGTTGGTATATCTATATACTATACTGTATCATGTGTTAGTTAATATTTTTTGGTTGTATTAGCTACATTTAATTGGTACACAATTTGATTTTTCTTTAGTAATAGTATAAAAAATAAAAAAATAATAAAAAAATAAAATAAAATTAGACTATAAAGAGAAAAAGAATATATAAAAATAAGTTAAATGAAATTAGAAAAGAAAAAAATAAAAAAATAAGAAGAAAACAAGAAAAAAGAAAAGGAAAAAAAAAGAAGAAAAGAAGAAAAGAATCATAGAAATAAAAAAAGAATTGGAGAATAAAGAAAAAATTTCCCACAAAAAATATTATGGGTAGGAAATGTAATTAGTTTATGGTTAGAAAAAAAAATGGATAGACAAGGGTCAATAGTTTTGTTTTTATGGGTAACTTGTAGGGGTTTTGACACGATTACCCCAAAAATAAAAATATTTACCTTGTCTACCCATTTATTTTTCTACCGATAAACTAATTATATTTCCTTCACATAGTAATTTTTGTGGGAAGTTTTTTCTTTATTCTCCAATTCTTTTTTATTTCTATGCTTCTTTTATTCTTCTTCGTTTTTCCTTTTCTTTTTTCTCGTTTTCTTCTTCTTTTTTCCTTTCTAATTTCATTTAACTTTTTTTTATTCCTTTTCTCTTCATAATCCATTTTTTGTTTATTGTTCACTATTTATTTTTTATTTTTTATACAATAAGAAAAAATAACTAATATAGTTAATATTTGTTCACCCTTTTTAATATAACTAGTACAATATACCTTTTGTTTTTTTTCTTTCTCATTTATTAAATTGAATTATTAAACTAAAATAATATTAGTTTTCACTTGATCTAATACACTCAATATCACATTAATTGCTGCTGAGCATCATAAATTACATAGTGCAATTTCAGAATCTCCTTGTTGAATGGCATGTTCTCCCCGGCGGGAGTAGGTAGTTCAATTCCTTCCTTTAGAACCATACTTGAGAATTTCTTATCTCATACGGCTCAACACACAATTGTTTTGGTGTACCATTTTGATCTATACCATATATAATAAAATCTAATGAGATCTCTTATGGATCTATCCCATCTAAGAATCAACACATGATTGCCATGCAAACCTTGATCTCCTTTCCTATAAATATCAGTACACACTCTACCATTTAGTAACAACTTATTATAGAGCAAGAAAACATAATCTACGGCAACCAAATCTCCATATACTAGTTAGAATAAAGATGATAATAAAATATTAAAAAATGCAACAAAAGTATAAGTAGCAAAAAAGACTTCTTGTACCGTGTGATACCAATATGGAATATATGTATACCAGCAGAGCATATGATTTCTCTAGAATATTGCTACAACTATCTGTGACTACACTACTATACCAAAACATTAAAAGACACAATAAAAGTATGAGAAAATTATATGCTCGTATTGCAAGCTAAATATTCACAAAGCAACTTGCTCATTTTGTATACTAAGAAGGTCTATAGTTGTATTGTATGGGGTCGTTCAATACAAGTTGCCTCTTACTATAAAAACTATTACATAATTCATATAATTTATGTCCATTGGCACACAAAAATTTCAGCATTGCAACTCATGTTCATATAAATAATTTTATAATAGAATTCATTTAAGATGCAGCTAAAACAACCAAAACGATGTTCTACCATATGATACCAATATGGTATATAAATATACCAACATGGTTACAGTTTTACTAGTTAATTTCCTACAACTATATGACTATACTACAATTATATAACACACATGTATAAAGAGAAAAATAAAAAAATAGCATACCACATATTAATATAATAAAGTATTTTAAGATAATATAGTATATTACTATCAGTAAAAGAAAATCAAATATTATACCAATTAAATGCAGCTAAAACAATCAAAAAATGATTCAACTAGCATATGATATCAATATAATATATAGCTATACTAATAGGGTATATAGTTGGAATGAATTGTATACTAAAATGGTATACTTGTATACTATTTGGGTATACAATACAAATTCGTCTTCTTCTCTGATTCAACTATATTTCAATCCAATTTTCTAAAATCTACTACAAAATCTCCATTAAATTGACTAAAAATTTAGCTACAACCTCCAATCAACTATCAAAACAATTCCATACAGGATCAGATCGAAGTAATTAAAAACTCAACCAAACCAAGTTATTGGTTTCAAGTTTCAAGTCCTTCAATGGTGCATTTATATTTTTGTAAATATCCAAAAGCGAGCCAAACAATGGAGAACTCTCCCCAGTCGAGTTTTCACTGAGCGATATATCGGCCACCAGAGAATGAATCGCCAACTCTCACCGCATGATATCCTCCTTTCTGGTAAGAACCAAATCCCTCATCTTCATCTTCCGCGGCCAACACCGATGATGAGCAGGACATTATGCTTTAAGACTGAATCAAACAATCCTGATCTGAAAATTCTAATAGAATGTTCTCTTCTTTTATGAAATTTGATTATTTTCTGATTTATTTCGAGTATATCAAATCAATAGTATAATTTTGTGGATTTGGAGGAAAACAAAAAGGCTGATAGAAAAGCAAAAAGAAACGAGACAGTGCGTTAATGGGGGAACAAATGTAGCCTTCAATACAAGTCTCCCACAGTTTTTGGTTGCATAAAGCATCACTAGAATTAGTGGATAAATAGTTTGGCTTTATGGGTAAGAGTAGTAAATAATTTGGGCTTGGGCATTAAAGAATAAATAGTTTGAAATTAATAAATACAAAGTGAGATTTTTCCTATTATTTTCTTGAAGATGAACATAAGGCCATTTGATAAAATTATTTGCTGTATGATATAGTTACGATTCATCTTATCAGTCGGTAGATTGTTAAGAAAATAAAACTTATTATAACTAAATTTTAATAGCTAGTTTGAGAAGCGAGAATTATTCAAAAATTATATAAAAAGAGAACAATACTTCATTCGAAATTTTACTCAATTTGCACGTAACTAACTTATCGTCCTATTTACCCGAGTACAAGAAATATATTGGTATCCAAAAGTTGGGGCGAAGCTACACTTTTGGTGGTGGTAGTCAATTGACTACTGTTCGTCGGAGAATTACATTACATATATAAGTAAAATATTAGGTTTTAAAGATATATAACACAGATTGAATAACTTTGTTGGGGACTCTTTAACTTCTTTTAAGTTTGAACACCCTCAAAAAAATTTCTGGTTTCGCACTGTCCAAAAGCACATGTGGAGTACTAGTACTCAGTAGCGAAGCCACATGGTCATAAGGATGTTTAACTGAATATCATTCGTAAAAAAATTACATTGTATACATAGGTAAAATATTACACTTTAGAGGCATATAACACATATTGAACTCCCTTTGTCGGAATTTTTTTTCACTTCTTTTAAATTTGAACATCCTTGGTAATTTCTAGCTTGTCACTGCTAATACTAATTATATGTTGCCATATGAGGAATAAAAACTATACTTTGATCTTCCTTCCCTTCCAAGTGCATGTTACGTCCAGCAACAGTCTGTATGGGGTCAGAGGGTCCTATGCACTTTTGTGCAGAACAGTAACCACTTAACTACCATTAGCTGCACGGCCCTGGCTAATATTTTTATGCAACAACTGTTACATCTGCGGGTTGAATGCGCCACTATGAATAATAGGACGCAATTCAGTACTATCTTTACTAGAAATGAAAGACATGGCTAGGAACATTCATACTCTTCATCTTTATAACAAACTTTCTTTATTATTTTCTCCTTCTATAACTTTTTTTGTAACAATTCTATTAGTGTTATCCATATTCTCAATGGTGGCCTTTTTATGTGGAATTGGTGCTCACAAGAGGGAAAAGGAGAAAAAGAGTGCGCAATTGGGTGGTAAAAAGGCAGTTGGAAGGTTAGAGAGCAACATAAGTAGTACTAAAGCTCTTTTGATGGCCAAAGTGATATCTTGGAAAAAAGAGCAAGATGAAGATGATGATCAACCAAAGGAAAATTGGGAAGATGAGAATGCACTGTGGAAAAGAACAATAATTAAAGGAGAAAAATGCAGGCCTTTGGATTTTTCAGGCAAGATTTCATATGATGCTAAAGGAAATATGGTGCTGGATTAATTCATGGCTTCTGCCTTGTTTTTCTCTTTTATATTCTTTTCTTTGGGTGTGGGAGGAAGTGATACGTGATAAGAGTGTTGCTTATTCTCTAATTCTGTTTCTTTTTATCTTTACTTTCGATTTTTTGGATTTTGCTTTTGACGATTGTAATTTGCTTTTGATGAGTGTAATATTGTAACATCCGGGGATAACAAGCTTTGGTACTTGCCACCTAAAGGGTCGCTTGATGTTTGTATTTATTGTCATACATTCTTTTTAGACGTCCGAAAGGATATAAGGGAGTATTTTTTAGTTAAAGTGACATTAATTGAAATAGGATTACTTTATTATTTTTTAGAGTCGCCACTTGGAATAGTTTATTTGGTGTCTCAAGTCATCAGTTTATTTTTAAATCCTAAATCGAGAAAATTTTTGACTTTATTTAAAAGTTTGCGAACCAGAAATTCTAGATAAGGAATTCTGTTAATTCAGAAAAAGGTGTTAGGCATTTTCTGATTCCATGATTCAAGCACGGTCACTTAGTGATTATTACTTGGCTTAAATTATTTAACTACTCATTTTTAGGACCTATATACTTTTACCTTTAACCGCTTTTAATTGATTCATAATTAAAGAATTGAGTCACGTGTACGTATACTCTTTTCTTTTGGCGCGTCAAAAATCATGTCACGCGAATGTGTCCACAAAATTAATAAAACTTTATTTATTTATTAAGAAAGTTTGGTTGAAGTTGCGCGAACGCATCCCTCGAATTACTTTTTAGAATCAAATTCGCAATTATGTTACACGAACGTATACATAATCATAATAATAGTCTAAGTTGAGCCTAAAGCAAACTACGAGTGTTTAAGAGGAAGCTTTTACTATGCTAAGTTAATACTTAAACGTGAGGGCCATAAGTTATGAGTTTTACTTGTATATGGCACACCTTAATATTTATTTTAACAAAGGGTTGCATTTCAATTAATTAAAACTAAAGATACTTATATTTAAATTCTAATTTGAAGTTCAAACTAAGAATCTCTTAACTTAAAGTGTGGGAAGCTAGGCTTTTAAATTATTTCTTTTGAAAAAGGGTTTTGGGTTCGGTGCTCTTCACTCGCTTAAATTGGAAAAACACTTTCAGCTTTGAAAGCCTGTATTTGGGCTCAGGTTTTGCCCAGCAGAGAATGAACTCAAAGGCTCTTTCCCCTGTTGGAATTTTAATCGAGTTTTTGCCCACATTGGGTCATTATCAAGCGGGCTCAGTTACTACGCATTTTTTTAGTTAGGCCTATCCACCTTTACAATTACCCAACTCTGCCTATTCATAATAATTATACTCAATTGCTTGTTAAATAAAATAGTAAAGATTAAACCACAATGCTAGTTAATAATTAAACATATAATTTAACAAGACATGATAACATATTTTTATACTATTATTTTTCAAAGAAAAATTCTCTGCCGGGTTCAACGCCCAGGCCCATTTGCTTGGGCCCAGAGTTGCTCTAGAGTCTTATGATGGACCTTGTTGCAAGTCTAGGTCAATTCATGCCATGCCCCAAACCATTACACAATAATAACGTTTACAAAAAAGAAAAAAAAGAAAAGGATCCAACTGCTATGATCCTATACTAAATTAAACAAAAAAAATGAATTTAAAAAAATCATTGTCATAGTCCATTTTATCAATTGAATTTCCCTGAATTTATATATATTTCTAAGTATAACTAACCTCTAAAATAAAAGGAAGAAATTTTTAAATTTTTTTTTTAAAAAAAAGAAAATTCCTCTTAGCTTCAGGTTTTTTCTCCTACCACCAGATTCCTCAAACCAAAGCTTCAAACTTGCGAGAAATCAGCTATAGAGCTGTTTCTCATAAGTCAACCTTTCAACTTCCAGCGTTGAGATTACTTGACCTTGTGGTAACTCTCATACAAAACAACCACGGTAAAATCAGGTTTAATCATTTATCAAGATTCATTAATTAACATGATTTTAACCTAAATAATAAATAATCAGAGGGAGAGGGAGAGGAGACTATTTCAGCACTTGGATATCCATTTTAAGCAAAATAAATCTACCACATTTATACTAAAAGTAAACAAGTATCACATAGAAAACTCATTCAGCATACACATTGGTTGTAACATTCACTGATGCTATATAACTTCAAAAAAGAGATTACATACATGGAGGTGGGATCAATACCCTATAGAAGCAAAACGAGTAGTAAACAAGGTGGAACACTTAATGAGATTTTGAAGAAAATAACATCCTAACAAAACCCAACAGCAACAGCAAAACCAAAACAACAACAACAAACCAAAGTATTACCCAGAAATGCAACCAAAGAACCAACCTAAACCAAAACATCCTAGCAAAAGAAACCAGTTTTTAAAGTATTTTTGTATTTTTCTTGGTATTTTGCAGTATCAGTATCTATTTTTGAGCAGTAGATCTGTACTTTTATGAAGGTTTTGTGCAGAGAATGCTAGTGATTGTCTGTGTATGAGTGAGGGAATGTTTTCCTTTTATAGAGTGCACCAAAAGACTATCAAAAAGAAATATTCTAACCTAAAAATTCTGAAAATCAGAATAATACATCATCTTTTATTGTTGTCTGTCCTTTTCCTATCCAATATCAGCATTTTATGCTAAGGATGGGGATAACTGTGTAAAGTCTAGAATATTCTGATATTTAACCGTTGTAAAAGTTCTGTTTTACCCTTTTAATTACTAACTATTTCAGCTTTATCCTATGTTCTGATTTAAAATCAATTACAACCATCTTTAGGACCTTCAGCTAAGTGATTAGGTGTAACACCCCGTACATTCGGACTAGGAGTGGATATGTTAAATAGGTATCAATTTGATATTTTAGACATATGAATTCCTATAGGGATGATTATTGGTGAATATAGTTGTTTCAAGATGGAGAGAGAGGTGCATAATATTTGACAAAATCGACTACGTTTGTAGAAAAGTCTGTCTTTCATCAGGATTTTGTAAAAATGTGAAAGGAATTTTAGAAAACTCAAAGCATGAATTTTGTAGGCCTTTGAAATAAATTTTCAAAGATATATTGTGGAGCCCAAACAAAGCTCGTTGCAAAAAGTTATGCGCGTTTTACAGAACAGTATGCGATATGCGCGCCCTGAGCGCGGTCCGACCGCGACCACACTTCTTTTGAGGCAGTGTTACTGCCATTTTGTGCGGTTAGTAGCGCGGTCAGGCATACAGGTTCACGGGCACGCTCATGGAGGGTCGTATTAAAGCCCTATGTCATCTTCCACATCCCAAAACATAAAAACTTGCTCTAGAAAGAGGAACTCTCAAAAACCTAACTCCTTAAGGGTCCCTCCACCATCCAAGGTATGTTTTTATGGTAATTCTAAATTAATTTTAATTTTATAACATCTTATTAACATGGATAAATCCTCCATATAATTAGATATTCGATTGGGACATCATTGTTGAGAGAAGAAACCCTAGAACTCGAATTCATGAGGATTGAACTTCAAAAAGGTAATGTCTTCAACCTCTAATTGATTATACTATTGTATTAATAATTATAGACTCTAGTTCATGAGATATGAGTTAATGGGTTTGATAGAAAAGCATGAACGCTTATAGGTTTGGGGTGTTGATTGTTGATTATTGGTTAAGGGTGTTGTTTACCTTATGCGTGATAAAGAATGATGTTGATTATAATAATTTGAGACTTTAGAATTTATCTAGGATCAAGAGAATGGACTGTTGGGTGTACAAACAACATTAATAAGGACTATGAAGCTTTATGTCACCAAGTGTTTTGAGAAAATATTTTAGTGAGTAAAACATGAGATTTTATGCTAATATGGAATCCCTTTGACTTGTATTGATATAGATTAAAGTTGAAAGGGTTGACGAATATTGTACTATGGTCAAGAGCAGGAAGTTAAGGTATGTGAGGCTAACTCTCTATGTTTGAAAATTTAATGATTCTTCATACACTATATTTATTTTACGACGTTACCAATTGCCACATAAGTATAGTTAAGCCTAGTTCCTTGAATAGTTGCAGAAGTTCTATTCTCTAGCTTCATAACTCGTTCACCACTTTCATTCTGAACCTTGTCAGCTTAGTGCATATTCAATATAGACTTGGGTTTGATGCCCCCGAGTCTTAGTATAGATTACTTAGTATTCCATAAACAATTGAAATTTCAGTATTCATAATCAGCTCAAGAATACATGTCTTAGTCTAGTCCTATTCAGTATTCTAGTATTATGTAACTTAGTATGATCCAGTATTCCAGTATCGTTTAACTCGGTGTGATTTAGTATTTCGCTATCATGTATTACAGTATGATTCTCAGTTCCTGATTTTAAATTCCTGAATGTTGAACACCTGTATTTGGGCTTGAGGTTGTAGTTTATATGCTTTATGCATACTTGGGCCTGAGGCCGTAGTATATGCTTTATGCATGTTTGGGATTGAGGCCGTTGTTTATGCTTTATGTATTTTTGGGCCTGAGGCCATAGTTATGTATACATATACTTGGTCCTGAGGCCATAGCTTGTGCATATATATATTGGGCCTGAGGCCGTAGCTTATTCAGATAAACATGTTTTTCATCATTCAGAAAAGGAGGTATCGATATCCTTATTCCTTTGTTCAGTTCAATTATCATTTATCATTTCAATTATTAGTTATTATTTTAGTCACAAATTATCAGTTACCAATTATTACTTCAGTTTCAGTTTCAATAGTTATCATTTTAGTTATCAATTATGAATTCTCAGTTATCAGCTTAGTTTCAGTTTCAACATTTATAATTCTTTCTTTTAGTTGCTTTACATACCAGTGCATTTCAAATGTATTGACGTCCCTTTTGTTCGGGGCCTGCATCTCACGATGCAGGTAATGAGTTGTAGATTGATGATTCAGTGTCCAAGGATTCTCGTACCAACTACTTGGTAATCGTCAGTTCTTCCGGGGACTTATTATTACCTTACAGTCTTTAGTATTTTCAGACAGCCAATGTTTTTAATACTTTATTAGAGGCTTCATAGACTAGAGTAACAGTTAAACAGAGTCTTAGTCTTTTCATGTTAAGCTATGTTGGCTGCAAATACATTTTAGAATTGTATTAGTATTTCCACACTCTAATTTATATCATCCAGACTTTTAGCATTAGCATGGTTAGTTTATCTTCTGCATTCAGCATGTTATGATATCACATGTTGATTCAACCAGCCAGTTGGTTCACTAAGTCACATGTAGATAGGCACCGAGTGCCATATTACGTGCAGGCCCAGGTTCGGGGCGTGGCATTTGGTTACTTAGTGGTATTGCAATTCATTTTTTGAAATTTATACTAAAGTTTAAATTGCTGCTCAAAGGTTCAAACCTAAATTTAAAATCAGTTAATCCTAAGCAATCAAAACATGTAAGTAATCAATACATGTAAACCCAGATTCAAACCACTAATGAGATTCAATATGCTTTATGCAAAGAAACATTAGAAATTAGAATTGACCTATTTTAACTAAGACTAAGCAGAATCAGGTTAAAGCTTAATCAATCTGGAATTAGCTAAAATAGGTAATTAATTAACCTTAACCCTATCCTAATTAAACTAATAGATACTGAGGATAAACTTGTAATAAGAATAAACATGAAAGAAAAAGAAACAAAACAAAAGTGGTTATGAGAAACTAAACATGCTAAAACTTGGCAAATTAAATTCCTAATGATGAAGTCTAAACATAAAATTAATGAAGCTAAATAGTTTGAAGAAAATAAAAGATAAACTAAATCATTTGGCTAAATCAAAAGCAATGAACATGAAGGGGAATCAATGAAAGACAAAATAAAATTAAAGAAAAAGTAAAAGAAAAATACCTATTGCCCATTTTCTTTCAACAATAAAACTGGCCTAACTTCGAATTCTGACCCAAAATTTACGGGGTAAAATGAAATTTAGAAAACCATCAATCAACTTCTCTTATCAAGAGCAATGGGTTCATGGAAGTTTTTGGTTTCAAAGGCTCCAAAAATTGCCGAAATTTGGAGGTAAGAGAAGGTTAGGGTTCCTGGGACTTCAGATTCAAGATTTGAGGAAATTGAGGCTGATTCGAAAGGGATTAATGGTGGTTTAATGTTCAAAGGGTGCAAGGATTATAGAGTGAAATTTGGGCGATTTGGGTGAACTAAGGTTTTTCGGCATCGATCATAGATTTAAGATTCGAGATGTTTGGTGATAATTTGAAGGAACTGGGTTAGAGATTTGGAAAGGGGATATGATGGGGGTTCTAGGGTGTTGATTTGAGGAGGTTTGGAGGTGGTCTACCGCCATGAGGCGATTTCTGGTTGGTGGACCACAACGAAGGTGGTGGAGTAAATTAGGGCGACTAGGTTTTTGGAGTTAGATACAAGGATGGTGATATACAGAGTGATGAGAGGTCTTTGGGGGGGGGGGTTAATTTTTTAGGATAGTTATATATTTTATAAGATGTGCGTTCGGAGCCGTTGGAATATAAGAATCCAATGGTCGTGATTGAGAGGAAACAAAACAGGGTCATTTTGGACGATTGGGAGACAGACCGGGAAAGGTGTTTTGGGTCTGGGTTTGGGATATTGTTGGTTTGGTGTAAAATTAAGAAACCCCCCTCTTCCTGCGGACTGTGATCTGAATCTTTGATGTTCGTTAGCTGTAATCACTGGCCGATTCTTCTTCAATTTTCAGATCAAGGAAGAACATTCAAAGCTTGTGACTTCAATCATATCTTGGGTAGTCTGCATCTTTTCTCCGTTTCTATATTTGGAGTTCAACTTCTTTTCGTGTTCTTATTTTCTTTTATTTGGATTGAGACTCCTTCTTTTGGTCATCTCAGATCTTTTGCCTCACAGTGAAAACATGTTCAGGCACCAAAGCAAATAACGAACGAACTGAGAAAATTTTGTGAGTTATTGTAACAAAAATCTAAGCTATATCTTTATTGAAAGCAATTAAAATCGGGATTGTGTATCCCTGAGAAAAAGTTCTTAAGGAGTGGAGACCCTATATCTAAAATGCAATCAAATGGGGATCAGAGGCCCTAAGTTGGGAATATTACCATGTTATACTAGAAAAATGACTGGGTTATGCTGGAAAAGAAAAAAGGTCCTCGAGAAATGCCGGGAAAAAAAGGGTCCTTGGATTATGCTGGAAAAAGAAAAAAGGGTTCTCAGGCTATGTCGGGAAAAGAAAAAGGTCAACGGGTTATTCCAGGAAAAGAATTAAGGCCCTCGAGTTATGTCGGGAAAGAAAGAAGGGTCCTCGGGTTATGTTGGGAAAAGAAAAAAGGTCCTAGAGTTATGCCAGGAAAATAAAAAAGGTCCTCGGGTTATGTCGGAAAAAGAAAGAAGGGTCCTTGGGTTATACTAGGAAAAGAAAAAAAAGGTCCTTGGTTTACACTAGGAAAAAAAAAAGTTCTCGGGTTATGCCGGGGAGGTCTATGGGTTATGTCGAAAAAGTCTTCGGATTATGCCAGAAAATAAAAAGGTCCTCAATTTATGGAGAGAAAGTCATGCGGTTATGCTGGAAAAGAAAAAAGGTCCTCGGTTATGCTGGGAAAAGAAAAAGGTTCTTGGGTTTTGCCGGGAAAAGAAAAAGGTCCTCGAATTGAAAAGAAGGTCCTCGGGTTATGCCGGAAAAAGAAAGAAGATCCTCGGGTTATGTCAGGAAAGAAAAAAGGTCCTCGAGTTATGCTAGAAGAAGAAAAAAGGTCCTCGGGTTATGCTGGAAAAAAAAGTCCTCGGGTTATGCCGGGAAAACAAAAAAATCCTCGGGTAATATTGGGAAAAGAAAAAGGTCCTCGTGTTATGTCGGAAAAATATAAAAGGTCCTCGGGTTATACCAGGAAAAGAAAAAAGGTCCTCGGGTTATGCCGAAAATCAATTAGGGAGCGGAACCCTATATTGAAAAAGGCTACCAGGTTATGCTGGAAGCGACTAGAGGAAGGGATCCTATGTTGGAAAAAAAGTAACTAGAGATTGGCAACCCTAGGCTGCCATATTTGTTTTTGAATTTTCTTCTCTCTCTTTTTTTAAATTCTTTTTTAAAAAATGAGTAAGAATGCAGGAAAGAATTTGGAAGAGACTTTCTTTTTGGATTGATTATTGCTGCCAAACTATTTCTAGCCCTTGCACAGTTTCTTTTGGTTGCATCTACTTCTTGCAAGGTTGCTTTGGATTTCACCTGTTTCATGTTTTCAAACAAAGAACAATTGTTAGTTTGAAATGGTGGTTGGTTTTTGTAGCCTTGATTGTTTTGATCTCGGCCCAACTCTTTCGATTAAAACCTCCATTGCTCACTGGCGTTTTGGAGATCGATCTCTCTTCTAAACCCAAGGATATTGAATTTCCAAAATCTCATATGATGCTTCACCCGGGGCTTTGGCCTTTTCATCTTATTTTGCCTTTATGGGCACTTGATTTTGGATTCCTTTCTTTTTCAATAATTTTGACTATGAAGCATCGACCATCATGGCTAGTCGAGATCGACTTGATGCATCTGCTGAGTGTGGGTGCTTTTCTTTGAATTTGGATTTTGTTTAGCAAAAACCCTGTAAAACCAATCTTACCATCTTTTCTTTGTATTAGTTTCGGATAAGGATTAAACCGAAAGGGAAACAAAGGACATGATGATGAATTTAAGGAGAAGTGTTCCTTCTGGGGGAAGAAAGGAGGACTTCTTTGGAGTGCATGCAGAATTTAATGGACATGACATGCTTCTTGGACTAGATACCCGATTTGTGCAACCATCCAATCTCTCATAAACCCATCATAACTCATATAATTAAAATAGAGAAACCTTTCCAAGACTCTATCAGTGCCGATTGGTTGTAGGGAATTCCTTCTTTTCGATCAATGGCACCTTTTGCAGGTTTTCGCCAGTTGACCTATCTCATTTCTCTTCTTACTGATGCCTTATAGTGTTCTTTGCAAGTTTTCACTAACAAGACTCTCTCATTTCCAGTTTCTTTTCTCACCATCGCCTTACAATGCCCATGTGGATTTTCACCAATAAGAGTCTCTCATTTTATTTCTCTCATTTGATTGTATTAGATCCAACAACCTCCCCTTGTGAACGTCTTTACCGATCAATCCGAAGGGTTTTGAACAGGATTTTGGATAACAAGAGTTTGGATTGAACTACAACTTTGGAACCATTCAGGCGACCATCGTGAACCATTATAAATTCTGGCCCAGTTTGAACCTTTTAGGAAATTTGGATATTTGTTTTGGTGTGATTGAACCCTAGAGAGAGGCTGCCTACATATCATTTCGGAATCAAGTCTAACATAGTTCAGGGAATCTTTGTTTTTGATTTTGATTGTGATTTACTGTTTTACAAACACTTTCGGGTTCCAAAGAGGGTAATCAAAAAATGATAACCGGCTCAAAGGGTTAGCAAAGGGTTGAAGTGTTTGTGGTAGCGAGAATGAAAGCCTTCGTCATCCCAATTGGATAATATCAGTACCACAGAAGAGTTAAACGTAATACCTTTTGACCGCGTCTGCATTTACATGTGTTTCAGGGTCATTTCCTTCAATGTCTCCCAAGTACAATGCCCCTTTCGGCTATAATTTTATTATAATGTATGGATCTTTCCAATTTGGAGCAAACTTTCCTTTTTCTTCCTTGTGATACATGAAAATACATCTCAAAATGAGTTGCCCCACTTCAAAGTTTCTAGGACGTACTTTCTTGTTATAGACACAGGCTATCCGCTTTTCATTAATCAGGGTCAACTGTTCTAGACAGGTCTAGACCCACTCACTATCCTCAATTTCGGCTTCAACAATGGTTCAGAGAAAAAGGAATTTCAACTTCTGCGGATACTACTGCTTTAGTGCCATAAACCAATAGATAGGGTGTTGCTCCAACTGATGTGAGCACACTTGTGTGATATCCCAACAATGCAAATGGCAACTTTTCATGCCATTTTCTAGAACTTTGGATCATATTCCTAAGATTCTTCTTGATGTTCTTGTTTGTTATTTAGACGACACCATTAGCTTTGGGCTGATAAGGGGTAGAATTCCAATGCGTGATCTTTAATTGTTCGCATACCTCCCTCATCAAATGACTGTTCAGATCTGCATCATCGTCTTTAATGATAGTTTTAGGAATACCAAACGGCAGATGATGTTGGAGTGCACCAAGTCTACCATTGCTTTCTTAGTGACTTCTTTAACCCATTTTGTGAAGTAGTCAATGCAACCAATATGAATCTATGCCCGTTTTATGCTTTTGGCTCAATGACATCCATACCCCAAGCAACGAACGACCACAGTGTTGATATAGGATGCAGTTTTAAGGTGGTGCATGAATGATGTCACGGTGCACCTGACACTGATGACATTTTTGGACAAAATTGAAGCAATCCTTTTCTGTAGTCATCCAGTAATAAGCTGCTCGAAGGATTTTCTTTGCTAGGATGTATCCATTCATATGGGGTCCACACACTTCTGCGTGTACTTCACTCATGATTCTTCCGGCCTCTTGGGCATCCATGCATCTTAGAAGGTTTAGATCTGGAGTCATTTGTACAAGACCTCTCCGACAATAAAAAGCCACTAGAAAGCCTTTTATTGGTTCTCTTTTGGTCTCCATTGGCTTGCTTGGGATATTCCTTTGTTTTCAAGAATCTCTTGATATCATGATACATGGCTGAACATTTGGTTCCACCTCAACAGTATTGCAATAATAATGACTTTCTCGGATTTGTATTTCCAACGGATCAATGTGGATATTACCTGGATATGGGAACATCGAGGCCAAAGTAGCGAAGGCGTCGACCAACTCATTGTGATACCTAGGAATGTACCTGAACTCAACTGACTTGAACCGCTTACTAAGATCTTCCACATGCTGCCTGTATGGAATAAGCTTGACATCCCTATTTCCCCGTTCACCATGAGCTTGTCGGATAATCAAGCCCGAATCTCCCATGCTTAACAATTTTCCAAATGTTGGTCGATTGCCATGTTTATAACCATAATGCAGGCTTCATACTCGGTAATGTTGTTGGTGCAGAAAAATCGAAGATGGGCTATGGGTGGATAGTGCTGACCAGTGGGTGAGATCAAGATTGCCCCAATCCCGACACCTTTTGCATTCACAGCTCCGTTGAAGAATATTTTCCAAGCATTGGTGTCTTCTAAAATTACCTCAACTAAATTTACCTCCTCGTGCGGAAAGTAAGTACTCAAAGGCCTATATTCATCATCAACAAGATTTCCACTAAATGATTCGCTAAAGCTTGGGCTTTTATTGCCCTGCGGGTGACATAGACTATGTCAAACTCGTTGAGCAGGATTTTCCATTTTGCTAACTTCCCCGGGGGCATAGGCTTTTGGAATATGTACTTCAAAGGATCCAACCCGGTGATGAGATAGGTGGTGTAGGCCAACAGGTAATGCCTAAGCTTTTGAGTGGCCCAAGTTAAGGGCACACCAAGTCCTTTGCAACAAAGTGTATTTGGCTTTATAACTAGTGAACTTCTTGCTCAAATAGTATATTGGCTGTTCTTTCTTTCCGGTCACATAGTGTTGCCTGAGAACGCACCCAAAGGAATTCTCCAACACTGTCAAATACAAAAAGAAGGCTTTTCAGGTTCGGGTGGGACCAGGACTGGAGGATTCGATAGATATTCTTTGATTTTGTCGAAGGCTTCTTGACACTCATGAGTCCATTAAATCACTGCATCTTTCTTCAATGGCTTAATTATGGGCTCACATGTGGAAGTCAACCGTGCAATGAATGACTGATGTAATTCAACCTTCCCAGTAGACTCATAACCTCTTTCTTGGTTATCGGAGGAGACAAATCCCGAATAGACTTTATCTTTGTTGGATGTAGCTCGATGCCCCTCCGACTGACTATAAATCCCAAGAGTTTCCCAGCCGGAACTCCAAATGCACATTTAGTTGGATTTAAATTCAAGTTAAACTTATGCAGACGCTCAAAGAACTTTCTCAGATCTCGAACATGGTCATCCCGCGTTCTTGATTTAATGATTACATCGTCCACATACACCTTGATTTCTTGGTGCATCATGTCATGAAAGATGGTAGTCATAGCTCTCATGCAAATTGCTCCGACGTTCTTCAAACCATAAGGCATGACCCTATAACAATAGGTGCCCCAAGGTATGGTGAAGGCTATCTTTTCTGCATCTTCTTCATCCATCAAGACCTGCTGATATCCAGCATAACAATTCACGAAAGACTATATCTCATCTTTGGCAGAATTGTAAATAAGGATGTGGATGTTCGACAAAGGGAAGTTGTCTTTAGGAATTTCTTTTTTCATATCCCGGTAGTCAACACACACTCGAGTTTTCCATTTTTCTTTGGCACTAGAACCACATTAGCCAACCTTGTGGTGTATCGGACCACCCGGACCGCCCCCGCCTTTAACTGTTTGGTGACCTCATCTTTGATCTTGTCACTGATGTCAATTTTGAATTTCCTCCTTTTGCTGGATAAGGGGATGATCAGGGTAAGTTGGTAATTTGTGCACCACTAAATCAACACTTATTCCTGACATATCATCGTAGGACCAAACAAACACATCTTTGAACTCGAACAAGAGGTGGATCAATGCATTCTTTGTTCTTTCATCAGTATTAATTCTTATCGTGGTTTCTTGGACCTCTTCTGAACTACTGAAATTAACTAGATTGGTTTCATTTAAGTTTGACTTAGGTTTATTCTCGAATTGTTCCAATTCTCGGGTTGCTTCCCTAAAAGCCTCATCTTCATCATATTCCGATTCTTGATTCGTTATTTCATAGTTAGATAACGTGCTATGATCTGGGCTTGAAGTCTGCAAGCATGTCATGTTATTTAAGTCCATATTATTAGAACTGAAAAGAAGAAATAAGAAATTAACAAAAATCAGAAAGAATAAATGAAGAGATTCATCAACGATGAAATATAGATTTCATTTTATTGAATTTGAAGTTAGAAGGGTTTAAAGGTTTATTCTCGAATTGTTTCAATTCTCAGTTTACTTCCCTAAAAGCCTCATCTTCATCATATTATGATGCTTGATTCATTATTTCATAGTTAGATAACGTGCTATGATCTAGGCTTGAAGTACGCAAGCATATCATGTTATTTAAGACCATATTATTAGAACTGAAAAGAAGAAATAAGAAAAGTAACAAAAATTAGAAAGAATAAAGAAAGATATTCATCAACGATGGAATATTGATTTCATTTTATTGAATTTGAATATAGAAGGGTTTACATTGGAATTTTAAGACAATAACTAAAAGAAGCATTTGAGTTGCACCCTGGAATAACTCGGAATGCAGAAAAGATGGAAAGACTGGACTACTGGAATTCCCACCTGAATGGGAACAAAGTAGCCTTCCGATTTTGAAGCTTGGCATCGGGCTCCATATGTTGCACCTCAGCAGTGCTCGAGCCTTCTCCTGGATGGACCATATGAGCTTCATAAAACATTTCCTCATGGCTTCACATATGTGCTCAATTTCCTCGGCTGCGAAGGCCTCATATTCCTCCTCTATGTATCTGGGCTTGATGAATATTTTGGAGAGATGCGGGACCAACTGAGGCAACACCCAACCATTGCTCTTTCATTCATTTGGCCATGTCACATCAACTTCTGTGGCATGAAATCCCACACCGAAGAACTTCTCACTGGCAGATAAAGTAATAAGATCTGTGATATCTTGCAAGATATCCTGAGCTCCTTCCCAGGCTTATACCCATGCTTGATCATTTCAATAGTGACCATAACAGATGGATTTGACAAAAAAGGTTGAGGACACGGGCTTCTTTCCTCACACTGATATGCGACCACAACCTCAAAATCTTGATAGATTATGTGCTCGCTACCTTTCCTTGCCTCTAGACATAGGACTGACGGGTCCTTGTAAATTGATTGCTCGTCCTCTCCATGGACCATGATTTCCCAATATTCGTGTTCAAATTATACCATTTGGTGGAGAGTAGAAGGTATGGCCCCTGAAACATGGATCCAAGGTCTTCTTAAGAGAAAATTATAAGAGGTGTCCATGTCCAAGACCTAAAATGTCACTTCAAAATCAACTAGACCGATATTAATATATCAAATGAATCTCCCCTATTGTGTCTCTCTTGATGCCATCAAAAGCACGCACATAAACATTGTTAGGCCCAATTCTCTCGGTCCCACTTTCCATTCTTTGCAAAGTTGAGAGAGGGCAGATTTTGACCCAGATCCGCCATCCAGCTTGACCCTTTTCATGTAGCACCCTTCACATTTAACTGTCAGATGAAGAGCTTTGTTGTAGGCGGCCCCTTCTGGGGGGCAAGTTATTTCTGCTAACTGAAATTTGGTTGACTTCGAAGAATCGTTCCACCATCCTTTCTAGTTTCTCAATGTTGGTTTCAATCGGAACATTTGCTTCATTGAGGGTCTTTATCAACACTTTATGTTGCTCATTCGAGCTTATCAATAGAGAAAAAAGAGAAACCTGAGAGGGAGACTTTTGGAGTTGGTTTATTTCCTCAAAGTCCACAGCTTTCATTTTTCGAAAGAATTCTTCTGCTTCTTCAGCACTGACTGGCTTTTTAAGCGGAAAACACTTCTGTTTGGAATTGTTCACTTCTTCCAAATTGAGGTACTTTCTAGCCAAGTTTGTTTCATTTACTTCCCCCATTACTTCTTTTCCCTTGAATATCACTACCGCTTTGTTGTAATTCCAGAGGACGACAGTGGGATCCTGCATGGGCTTCTATGGTGCGCCGCTGATAACCACGAGCTCATTCAGGTTTGGTAATATTATCGGCCCCCGCGCCACATATGTCCCCTTTGGTACGTATATCTTAAGTCCATTGTTTAGCTCGAACCTCTTGGGGGACTTAACATAAGCTGTTCTTTCCTGTGAGCCTAGGAAACACAAAGAATGGCATCTTTAGGGGGTAGTGCCACTGCTTTGGTTTCCACCATCGTTTCTACACTTTGAGGGGTAGAGTTACTTTTATTCTTCCCCATGTCTTGATTTGCAGCCGCCCTTGGCTTCTTTTTAACATCAACGATGGCAATGATGGCTTTCAGAGCTGGGTAAAACTCTTTATCTTCACAAATCATCCCAATAAATGGCCTGTAATTGTGAGCTGGCAATGGGTTATTGGTCACATTGGGGATCTTTTCATCTTTCAGCACTATCTGCTTTTGCTTTATTAGACTTTCGACCGCCCTTTTAAGATTCCAACAGTTTATAGTGTCATGTACTTCCATTCATGAATGATCAAAATGTTGAATACTGTATCGGTAGGAGGGAGGGGTTCTGCCTGTTTTTGGGGTACGGGTTGCAAAAAACCCATTTAGACCGACATAGGAAAACGGCTAGAGTATGATTCACCAATAGGCAAGAAGTTGGTTCTTCTGGGTGGATCCCGAGAGCGTTCATTGTATGAAAATTTATTTTTTAGGGGGACGAGGATTATATGGAGCTTGGTGAGGAAGGTTATGTCTAGGAAGCGGAGCTTGGTTTTGGTTAAACTATTATTGTGGTTGAGCGTATGGCTGGGCATTCAATACCGCATAAGCCTGGGGATCCATGGCATAAGCCACATCCTGGTGAGGATAATAATGTTGCGGGGTGTTTGGAGGGAAGTAACTTTGGGGTTGACGGGGGTTTCTTAGACTTGGAGCCACCATTGCCATTTCTTCTTTATTCTTTTGGTTTGCTACACCCCCTGACTCGCTCTGGATTTCTTGAGATGTAGCTCTTATAGCATATTGGCTCAATATGCGACCCATTTTTCAGACCATTTTCTACCATCTCCCCAATCTTGATAGCCTCAGCAAATGGCTTTTCCATAGTAGACATCATATTCTGCAGGTAGTCAGCCTCTTGGGCTTGTAGAAAAACACTGCCCATCTCGGTCTCATCTATCAGGGCTACTTCTTCACGCCATTTAACAGCATATTCTTGAAAACTCTCTAAAGACCTCTATTTGAGATTAGACAGGGAATTTCGGACTGGAGCTATATCTACGTTTCACTGTAATTGCCTGACCAAATCTCGAGCCAAATCATCCCATATGTGCCAGCGGGATATGTCTTGATCCATGTACCACTCAGATGCAGTTCCAACTAGACTCTCTCTAAAATAAGCCATTAGGAGTTCTTCCTTTTATCCTACCCCTCTTAGTTAATCGCAATACCTTTTGAGATGGGATATGGGGTCGCCACGTCCATCATACTATTCAAACTTGGGAGTCTTGAAACTGATGGGCAAATGAACATACGGGAACTTACATAAGTCAGCATAGGATACGCTTTTTTGGCCACTTAAACCTTGTATATTCTTGAGGCTCTGTACCATGCTTCTCATTTTTCGAGTGATTTCCTCTTGCTCAGGATTCTTTGTATCTCTCTCTTGTCCTTCGGTAAACTCATATCGGGGTTGTTGAGGGTAAGAAGCGGTGGTGAAATAGGCAGTGTCTGGCAGAAAAAATGGTACTTGGAAAGTAAAGGAAGATGGATCTAAACTTGGCCTAGGCAAGGTTAGCTGTGCCATAGACAAAGTTGGTGGTGCAGTGAATGTATTAGAATCCACTCCCAAAATCAATGCCTGGGGGTGAACCTTAGAAGGCGTTCCTTCAAAGTAAGCTGACTTGGTGTAGTATCCAAGTGGGGTGTTCGGGTAACTTATTGAGATGTTGGAAGTTCCATTTGCTATGGGAAGTAGCTCAGGGAAACTAGGTATTGCACTCGGCGGCTCTCTACCATTGGACCAAGCATCCCATATTTCCAATATGCGGAGGTGTAATGTCCTATTTTCTTCAGCAGTCGCTGACTCTGAGGTTGGGATAACCGATATCGGGCTATCCTCTAGGATGGGAATTGTTGGTAGATGAATTTCTGATGACATTTCAACACTTTCCTTGGATCTTGTAAAGTAACGGTATGAAGCCAGGTTACCACAAAATCAACCACCTTAAAACAGAACCTAAACTCAATAGTAGGCACAACGGTTAGTTCGAAGCAATTGCCACATAGGGAATTGCACCTTGGGGGTGTGATGCACCTATACAGTTAAATGTATTCTACATGTTTTACAACGATTGTGTGTCTCATCGTGGCCTTTGTTTATCACACCAATCTTTCTTTTGCTATCTTTTGCACTCTCTCACTGGTTTCTCTCTTGCTTTCATTTTCTTTTCTTGTTTTCTCTCTTTTTCTTGTTTCCTCTCTTTTCTTCTTTTCTTTTTCCTTTTGGTTTTCTCTTTTCGTCATTTTCTTTTTTATTTAAGTTCTGATGGGGATTGCCTACGTATCATAATGCTGCGTGAATCAGATCATCACGCAGTTCAAAGAATAAATGCAAAATAAACAATTTTGGTTTTTTCTTTCAATTTTTTATTAAAATAAAAACTTCTGTTGCAACCAATCGATAGTACATAATTAAGTCTTGAAAAACTAAAACAGACTCAATACATAGGAGTGAATATACAGACTCAAAAAGAGAAAGGAAAACAATTATGAGTACATAAGTGCCTCCAATCCTGCTCTAGTGACACCGGCTGGTTTTGCCTCGGGCCTACGTGCCATATCTTCCTGGAGGCGGTAGAGGTCATCCATTATCTGGCAAACAAATATCATTACTGTGGCGAAGAACATGGACCTGGTCATGTCCTAACCTCGTATCACATCATCAAAATATAGTTGGCGATTATTCTAACCCTTTCCCTAATGATGCACTTTTCTTCACAACCCCCAATTTGCTGGGATCTAGCCTCCAAAACCTGCGTGGCCGTATGATTCTGCTCTTGCAGATGCTGTAGGTCCTCCTCTAGCTGTGTCATCAGAGCGTAGCAATGTTCTCTTTCGGCTTTGAAGCTCTTGGCTTGTTTAGTCATTTTACCCTCAAGGCTATTAAGCTTCTTTTTCCAACTCATGACCCCTCTTTCATATCTTTCCTTCAACCGTCTAATGAAAATTTCCCGTTCTTCTACATTTCTGGCCATTTTTGTTCGGTATTTTGCTAGCTTAGCCTCACTACTTTGTAAATCATCCTCATAGTCGTGTAATTTCTACGTAAGGCTGTAAATGATCTTTTCATCTTTTTTTTGTTCTGCCTGGGTTCTCAACTGCTATTCTCATTTTTGAGACTTGGGCTCGAAGAGCTTCATTTTCTTGGGCCAACTCTTTCACCTTCAGCCTCTTGTGCCAGTAGATCATTATTGAATACGACATTTCTCAACTCTTCTTGCAATGTGAAAATGGTTTCTTGATACTTTTTATCCTTCTCTCCGCAAGACAGCCTTTCCTGGACTTTATCATCTAAAGCTTGAACATGAGGTCTTTTGGCCAGCCTTTCAGGCTAGTGGTCGGGCTTTGGCTCATCATTCGCACAAAATCTTCTCTAAGACCACGTAGTATAATTTGGATCGACTTCTCCTCTGGCAAGATCTGGTACCTAGGTGTCACTTTTTAGATATCGACAACCATTCCAATCCAGTTGGACTAAATCCTCGGGTAGTGTTGCTTATGGGTGTAGCTCAATAACTTGGGTACTCAAAACTGCATCTCGGGTACCAATTGATATCTTCCCAACTGCCTTAGAACTCTTTGTGGTGCATATGGTTTGATACTCCTTAGACCCATCGCCATCAAGTAGCCTTTGGAAGTTGTCATGTACATGACTTCCGCTACCGGAAGCCACCCTACAGTCTATTATATTTGACTTGCCTTTAGAATCCTTAAGTGGGAACCCCAAGACTCAAACCCTTCTGAAGAATTGTAATCGTTCACCCTTTCCTCATAACTCTTGATGAAGTTGTTCCCCTCTGCACCATAACTCATGAACTTGGGGTGAGGGTGGAGATGTTCGATCAACCACATTTGAAGAAGAATGTTGCAACCCTCGAAGAATTTAGCCCCAGATTTACATACGGCTAATGCTCGATAAATGTCTGCCAACACTAATGGAACAATTGTGTGATCTTCCTTGGTTGTGAGGATCTGTGCAATTCTGGCCTTACGAGTGTCTATTGTCCCTTCTGCATTAAAAAAGACCATGATTTTCAAAAACTCTATGATGAACGCGAACCGACGATGAATTTCTTGTTTGTTGTTTTATTCCTTTCATGCATTTCAAACCCAGCGGAGTGCCCGAACCCGGAGTACAAAAAGTAGAAAGAACAACATCCTTTTCTTACATGGGCCTTCTTCATTTGCTTACTAATATTCCGAAGATCGAATAACTTGTGCGTAGAGGGAGCCCTTGGGAATATAAGTTGTAGTTTTCTCAAGTCTTGGCCAAAGTCAATGTACCCGGCCATTTCCTCCAGGGTAGGGGTGAGCTCGAAATCCGAGAAACAGAACATGTTATGGATGGGATCCAAAAAGGTCACCAAATCTTTGATTAGATCCTCCCAGGGTTCGATTTTCATGATATTTATAAGGGCACCCAACTTCACTCTTACCCAATCCTGACCATCTTTATCTATCCACCACATGCAAAGCTGCAGCTGAGCCTGTTCTATGACCAATTGTGATGGGTTTTAGACATTATTCATTCGTACCTATAGAGGATTAAGGTTAGGATTGACTCTGGTGGACTCTTTTTGCAAAACAAATTTTTAATTTCCAAAAGAAAATCAACGGACAATGACCCCCCTATGCTATTTTAGCAAAAAATGGCCGTTTTTTGTAAACGTGGCCCCTTCACAATTCCGAGCAAATTTTGAGGCTAGAGGAAGGTATTTTGGGGTAGAAAGACACCTTACTGGCAAGCTTGCCCATTCTTCATGAAAATAGCCTTTCGACAATTAAGAGATAATCTAAGGCTATCCCGGGAAGAGCGACTTAAAATATAACCTATCTTTTGACCAAAGCCCTAAGCTACCTTTTATTTTATTTGTTTTTGAAAAAAATGAGATTGAACATTATGTGGGTTGCATACGTATCCTACATCCGGTGAGAAGCAGACTTGCGTAGTTCGGTTAATTTTGACATAATTAAAAAAAAAAAAGATATTTGACTCACTCTTTTTCTTGAAAGACTTTTTACTTTTCTCTTTTTTTTCAAAAATTTTGGCAGAGTTTCGACGCATTTTCAAATACTGGGATTTTTAGAACCGGGTAGATTTCTATCCTACCTCACTCTTTATTTTTCTCTTGATTTTCTTTTTATAGTTGGTCAACATGCAAGTCAAAAAAAATAAATATTCATATAGCACGTATGATGCATCAGGATGGTCTGTTATTTTTGGTACAGCTGTCCTAGACGGACCCAATCCCTATGTTGAGCCCCCAAGGTTAAATGCACGTGATGCAAACAAAAGTTCCTACTAGGGATCCAACACGAGGTTGCGTTATTCTTGGTTTAAAACCCGGGGTTGTGTTCTAGACCTGGACTACCCGAGCGAACAGACTCGAGCCAACAAGGGGGCAACGTACCGGGAGCACGAAGTCTGCCTGACCTTGTTGCTTGCCCAACTTCTTTCTATTTGGATGACTCTAATAGAAAATTTGATCACGCGAAAGTGAGCATCATTAGCGTAAGAAGACATTTAAATACATTTCAAGTAATATTAATGTGATAAATGAAAATTAGCACATTAAGTCCACAAAATACAGTAATATCAACAATAAAACCAAATAAAAATCACATTAATAAGCTCTAATTCTTGAACTCTGAACCAAAAGTTCTGGGTTCTTATTTCTTAGTTGAGTCGCTAGACCTGTCACACCTCCTTTTTACCCGCCTGAGGGGATATAAGGGAGTTTTTTCAGTTGAAGTGACATTAATCTAAATGTGATTATTTTATTTAATTTTTAGAGTGGTCATTTGGAATAGTTTATTTGGTATCCCAAGTCACCAATTTATTTTTAAGTCCCAAATTGAGGAAATGTTCGACCTTATTTAAAAGTCCGCGAACCAGAAATTCTAGATAAGAAATTCTTTAACCCGGGAGAAGGTGTTAGGAAATTTTGGATTTCTTGGTTCTAACATGGTCTCTTTGTGATTATTATTTAGCTTAAATTATTTAACTACTCATTTTTAGGATCTATATACTTTTATCTTTTAACCGCTTATAATTTGCTTGAGTATTCGTAATTAAAAAATTGAGTTACGTGTACGTATACTCTTTTCCTTTGGTGCGTAAAATATTATGTCAGGCGAATGTGTCCATAATTAATAACGCTTTATTTATTTATTGAGAAAGTTTGATTGAAGTTGCGGAACGCATCCCTCGAGTTACTTTTTAGAATCGAATTCGCAATTATGTTACCGAACATATACATAATCACAATAATAGTCTAAGTCGAGTCTAAAGCAAACCACAAGTGTTTAAGAGGATGCTTTTTCTATGCTATGTTTTAAACGTGAGTGCCATAAGTTATGTGTTTTACTTGTATATGACACACCTCAATTTTATTTTAACAAAGGGTTGCATTTCAATCAATTAATACTGAAAATACTTCTATTTAAATCCTAATTTGACATTCAAACTAAGGATCTCTTAACTTAAAGTGTGGGAAGGCTAGGCTTTTAAATTATTTCTTTTGAAAAAGGGGTTTGGGTTCGGCGCTCGTCACTCAGTTAAATCAAAAATAAATTCAGCTTTGAAAAAGCTGTATTTGGGCTCAAGGTTTGGCCCATCAGAGAATGAACTCAAGGCACTTATCCCCGTTGGAATTTTAATCGAGTTTTTGCCCATATTGGGCCATTATCAGGTGGGCCCAATGTCTACGTATTGTTTATCTAGGCCTATCCACCTTTACAATTACCCAAATCTGCCTTTTCATAATAATTATACTCAATTGCTTGTTAAGTAAACTCAGTAAGGATCAAACCATAATGCTAGTTAATAATTAACGCAACACTTAACAATACATAATAACATATTTTTATACTATAATTTTTCAAAGAAAAATTCACAATTAAAGTCACTCTATTGGGTTCGATTCCCAGGCCCATTTTTCTTGGCCCATACTTGTTCGAATGAGTTTCATGTTGGGCCTTTTTGCAAGTCTGGCCCAATTCATCTCATGTCCCAAACTATTATACAATAATAACGTTTATTACAAAAAAAATAAGAAAAGGGTCCAGCTGCTATGACCCTATATTAAATTAACAAAAACATTGATTTAAAAAAATCATTGTCACAGCCCATTTTATCTTCTAAATGTCCCTGAATTTACATATATTCCTAAGTATAACTAACATGTAAAAGAAAAGGAAGAAATTTTTTAAAAAAGTAAAAAAAAAAAGAAAATTCCTTCTAGCTTCAGGTTTTTTCTCCTTAACACCAGATTCCACAAACCAAAGTTTCAAACTTGCAACAAATCAGCTATAGAGCTGTGACTCACAAGCCAAACTTTCAACTACTAGTCTTGAGATTGCTTGACCTTGTGGTAGCTCACATACAAAAGATCCAAGGTAAAAGTTGGTTTCAGCATTTATCGAGATTCATTAACTAACATGCTTTTAAAATAATTAGAGGGAGAGAGAGAGAGAGAGAGAGAGAGAGAGAGAGAGAGAGAGAGAGAGAGAGAGAGAGAGAGAGAGAGAGAGAGAGAGAGAGAGAGAGAGAGGAGACCATTTCAGCACATGGATATCCATTTTAAGCAAAACAAATCTAGCAAATTTATACTTAAAGTAAACAAGTATCACATAAAAAACTCATTCAACATACACATTGGTTGTAATATTCACTGATGCTATATATCTTAAAAACATAGATTACATAAGAGGAGGTAGGAATGATACCTTGTAGCAGCAAAACAAGTAGTAGACAAGGTGGAATACTTAATCAGATTTTGAAGAGAAACAACCCAACAAAACCCAACAACAACAACAAAACCAAAATAGCAACAACAAACCAAAAACCCAAAAATGCAACCAAAGAACCAACCTTAAACTAGAAAATTCCAACTAAAGAAACCAGTTTTAAGAGTATTTTTGTGTTTTTCTTGGCATTTTGCAGAATCAATATCTTTTTTTGAACAGTAGATATGTATTTTTCGGAACTTTTTATGCATAGAATGCTAATGATTGTCTATGTGTGAGTGAGGGAATATTTTCCTTTTATAGAGTGCACCAAAAGGCATTAAAAAGGAATATTCTAACCTAAAAATTCTGAAAATCAGAATAGTATATCATTTTTTACAGTTGTCTGTCCTTTTCCTTATCCAATATCAGCATTTTATGCTAATAATCGGGATAACCGTGCAAAGTCTAGAACATTATGATATTTAACCTTTGTTAAAGTCCTGTTTTACCCTGTTATTACTGACTATTTCAGCTTTGTCCTATGTTCTGATTTCAAATCAATTACAACCATCTTTAGGACCTTCAGCTAAGTGATTAGGTTACCTAGTGGTATTGCAATTTAATTTCTAAAATTAATACTAAATTTTAATTGTTTCTTATAGGTTCAAACATAAATTTAAAATCAGTTAATCCTAAGCAATCAAAATATGTAAGCAATCGATACATGTAAACTTAGATTCAAACCACTAATGAGATTCAACATGCTTTATGCAAAGAAACATCAAAAATAATAATTAACCTATTTTAACTAAGACTAGGCTGAATTAGGCGAAAGCTAAATCAATCCGAAATTAGCTGAAATAAGTAATTAATTAACCATTAACCCTATCCTAATTAAACTAATGGATACTGAGGATAAACTTGCAAGAAGAATAAACATGAAAGAAAAAAAAACAAAATAAAAGTTGTTATGAAAAGCTAAACATGCTAAAACTTGTTAAATTAAATTCCCAATGATGAAGTGTAAACATGCCATTAACGAAGCTAACAGTAGTAGTTGGAGCACATAGAAGACTAGGTCCTTCTATAATCAAGTTAAGCAAAAATTGAGCACCACACAAATCACCCTCCTCTTGTGTGGTATTGAAGTACAAAATATCAATTGATATCATAGCAGATTATGCTTGAAGAGGTTAACACCTTAGGAACAAATCAAGATGAATGCACCATCTGGAAATGGGAAGGGCAATCTACTGCTAGGCCACCACTCTTTAATAGTCAGTACTATTCTTGGTGGAAGAACCGGATGAGAGACCCATCATAGAAGAAGACTATGAACTTTGGGATATAGTCATTGATGGTCCCCTGGCTACTATTAAAAAGAATGCTGACGGAGTGGACGTGCCAAAGGCAAGAGCTGACTATCTTGCTGAAGATTTGAAGAAATGAGAAAAGAATACCAAGGCCAAGAAATGGCTTATGTGTGGACTAGGTCCAGCCGAGTACAACATGATTCAAAGTTGTACCACTGCTAAGGATATATGGGACATTCTACAAGTGGCCCATGAAGGAACTACTCATGTAAATAGATCAATAGGAACCCTGTTATATTCTCAATATGAGAATTTCACCATGAAGGAAGGAGACATTATTCAGAAGATGTACACAAAGTTCACAACACTAAGAAATTAACTGAAGTCTTTTGGAAGAATTATCCTTGAAGAATACAATGTTGAGAAAATCTTGACAAGGGTTCTGCCAGTCTCTTAGGAAAAAATCACTGCTATTCAGGAATCAAAGAACATTGCTACTTTCAAGTTGGATGAGCTGTTGCTGCCTATGAACTAAGAAGGAAAACCATGAAGATGGATGCACTCAAGAAAGAAAGGAGTTTGATTCTCAAAATATTTGAAGGTACAGACCTAGAAGATGATGAAATGACCATGATCACAAGGGATTTCAAGAAGTACCTGATGAGAGGAAAGGGTTTTTCAAGAGGTAAAACCTTAAACAAACCAAGGGCTCCTAAGAAATAGACCAACAAAGGCTGCTATAAATATGGCAAGACTGACCACATGATCAAGAATTGTCCTCAGTAGGAAATCGAATGGAAGAAGGAAATGGATGAATGAAGGATCAGGAAGAAGGAACAGGTTCAACCTTAAAGGAAAAAAGTATGAACAAAGGCTATGGTTGCTGCTTGGGGGAGAATCTCAGATGAGGATTCAGAAGATGAAGCTAGAGATGAACAAACACTTATGACCATTGGAGAATCAGATGATGAACAAGAGGTAAGTGTAATTCATCTCAAAGACAAGATTAAACTTTTGCCTAAAGAAAGGTTATTTGAATTATTGCTAGACTTCACTGATGTGTCTGAGGTAATACACAATGAGAAGGAACAACTTTCTAGGGAGTGTGTGATCTTAAAAGCCAAGTGCAAAAATCTAGAATCTAGGGCTTGTGAGAGTGATAGTAAAAATACTGAGTTGAAGAACCATGTTCTTGAACTTGACACTAGTGTCTTAGAACTTAGTCTGAAAATTTAAAAGTGAAATTAGGAACAGGTAAGAAGAAAGTTGATCACACACATATCACCTTAGAAGAAAATCTAGAAAAAATGAAGGATGAGTTATACGAGAAATATGAACAAATAAGAGTCATAAAAGAAGACATTGGCAAGGTAAAGCATGAACTAGAAAGAACTTGCAATTGGAATAAGTCTTCTGATGCTCTATCCTTGCTACAAGAGCACCACAATAGCAACAAGAGAGGACTTGGATATGGGACCCCAGTACCTAAGTGGGATCATAAAAGTAAGTACATCACACTTCCTGAAAACAAAATTTGCACACACTGTGGAAAGACTGGTCATTACAAAAGTGAATGTAGCAAAAAGGAAAAAGCTAGTTAAAAGAATAAAACCTTTGTTCAAGAGAAAATAGGCTGCCTGGATTGGCCAAAAGGAATTTGATTCACCCCTTTGCCTATAAAAAGGGACCCAAACTAGTTTGGGTTTCTAAGAATAACCCCTAATTTTTTTTTGCAGGTCCAAGTGAAGGGAAGTATTCTTAGAACATTGAGCAAAAATGGTAAGAAATATGTGATGGTAATTGTTGATGATTACTCTAGGTTTACTTGGGTATTGTTCTTAACATCTAAGGATGAAGCATTTGACATGTTCACTGCCTTTCTTAGAAAAACTCAAAAACAACTAGGAAATCAGCTTGCATCAATTAAGTCTGATCATGAAACTAAATTTGGAAATGCTAAGTTTGCAGAATTTTGTGATAACCGTGGTATAGATCATAATTTCTCTGCATCTAGGACTCCTCAACACAATGGAGTAGTTGAAAGAAAGAGTAGGACTCTTGAAGATATGGCCAGAACTATGCTTCTTTCGAGTAAACTGCCTCATAGCTTCTAGGTAGGGGTTATCAATATTGCATGTTACATCATAAATAGGTGCATGACCAGACCTCTTATAGAGAAGACTCTCTATGAGTTAATTAATGGGATAAAACCAAATATATCCCATCTTAGGGCATTTGGATGCAAATGCTTTATTCATAATAATGGAAAGAACTCCCTAGGTAAGTTTGATCAAGAAGTGATAAGGGACTATTCTTGGGATATTCTTCACATAGAAAAGCTTATAAAGTTTATAACAAAAGAAATTTGTATGTAGAAAAAAGTGTACATGTAGTTTTTGATGAAACTAACATTCTTTCTCAGAGACAAGAACATGAAGATGAAGCCATTGGGCTGGCAAGAGACTTGAGTGAAGTCATAGCTCAAGCAAAAGAGGTATAAAAAGAAGGAACATGTTCTTCCATCGGGACAGCCTGACGAGGGGAACTAAAAAAAGAAGAAATGAATCTAATTCCCAAATGGAAACTGTTCATGAACCTGTTCCTCAGCAGCAAAACATGGGAGAACCTCCAAATAGAAATCAGTTGGTCGTGAAACCTTACAAGTATAAAAGTTCTCATCCTATTAAGAACATCCTTACTGATCCAAATTCTTGAGTCAAAACCAGATCTCAATTACAAAATCTATGCTTTTGATGCATTCTTATCTCTTATTGAACCTAAAAATGTTGCTGAAGCTTTACCGGATACAGATTTGGTGAATGCGACTTAAGATGAGCTCAATCAATTTGAAAGAAGTCAAGCGTGGCATTTGGTCACAAGACCCAAGGATAGGTCAGTCACTGGCACTAAATGGGTCTTCCAAAACAAACTTGATGAAAATGGAACAATTATAAGGAATAAGACAAGGCTAGTGGTCCAAGGCTATAACCAAGAGGAGGGCATAGATTATGATGATACCTTTGCTCCAGTAGCAAGACTGGAGGCAATAAGACTCCTCATAGACTTTGTAGCACACATGGAATTTATCCTTCACCAAATGGATGTGAAGAGTGACTTCCTTAACGGCTACCTAAAAGAAGAAGTCTTTTCATACAACCTCTAGGGTTGGAAAGCAAGGAGTGTCCAGATTATGTACAAATTGAACAAGGTCTTATATGGCTCAAGCAAGCTCCTTGAGCATGGTATGAATGTCTATCCAAATCCCTACTTGAACATGGCTACAAAAGAGGTAAGATCGATATTACTCTATTCTTGAGGAAAAAAGGCAAGGATCTACTAGTAGTACAAATTTATGTTGATGACATAATTTTTGGGGCAACCTATGAAAAACTGAGTACGGATTTTGCGAAATTAATGGGGAGTGAATTTGAAATGAGTATGATAGATGAGCCTAATTTTTTCTTAGACTTATAGATCAAACAAAATCCAAATGGAACCATGATCCATCTTCAGAAATATGCAAATGAGTTAAGTAAGAAGTTTAGAATGGATGAATCAAAAGAACTAGATATATCCATTGCAATTGCCACTAAATTAGACATAGATGAACCTGGTTCATCTATTGATCAAAAGTTATATAGGGGTATGATCGGCTCTTTGGCTCACTTTTGTATCTTACTGCTAGCTGACCTGACATAGTTTTCAATGTAGGGCTTTGTGCTCGTTTTTAGGCCAATCCTAAGGAATCCCACTTGATTACTGCCAAGAGGATACTGAGATATTTGAAGGGCACTACTGATCTTTATCTTTGGTACCCTAAAGATAGTAATTTTAATCTATAGGATATGCTGATGCTGATTATGCAGGTTTTCTTGTGGATAGGAAAAACACCTCAAATATATCTCATTTTCTTGGTTCACGTCTAGCATCATGAGCCACTAAAAAGCACAATTCAGTAGCCTTATCCACTACTGAGACTAAGTATATTGCTGCCTCTTATTATGCCCAACTGCTATGGATCAAGCAACAACTAATAGATTTTGGCATTGAGATTGGTTGCATCCCCATTTTTTGTGGTAACATTAGTGCTATAAGTATGACAAAGAACCCATTTCATCATAAGATGACTAAGCACATAGATGTTAGACATCATTTCTTAAGGGACAACTATGAGAACAGATTGATTACTATAGGATTCTGTGCTACTGATAAATAAATTACTGACATCTTTACTAAAACACTGCGTAGAGAAAGCTTTAAGAGGAACATGTTAGAGTTAGAGATGATTAAGATCACCTAATGGGACCAATTCACATGCACAATGAAAAAATGGAAAAAAATTGTTTTTTTTTGTTTGGCTAAGAAATCTGGAACTTGTGTAAATATCTAGATTAGTTGTTACTCAGTTTCATACTGTAAATAGTATACTCCTATGATGTGTTGATATGACTCACTGTTCTCTAAATTTTTTTTTTCTATTTTGGTAATTTGAGGCATGATCAAGAGAATTCTAAATGAAGAACCTAGTTTATTAGTACTGGTTCATCTGAGTGACAAGGTATGTTTTCTATACTCTGCACAATTAGAAATATAAATGTTTAAATCATGAACAGAGTCCTACTAATGTTCAACACATCATAAAATTCTATACAGTTATTTTTTGAACTAGTTCCGTCCTTATTAGAATTCGAACCACAAAAAAATGCCTAGATCTAGGGAAGCCTAACCGTTCGTTCAACCTGAAATTTCAGGTTGATTGTACCTCTAATTGACCGATAATTCCAAACCGTAAAAAACCATTAAAAACCTCATTCCTGCCACCCTTCTAGTTCAAAATTGTCAAAAACCTTCTTCATTGTAAATTGCTTTCTTCTTCAAAAGTTTAACTCACCAACTCTCTCAAGCAATTAGCTATAATGACGAACCCACAAGATAACCCCGAAACTCTTGCACAACCTACTCCCTCTGATTCATCCACCTCTTCTCCACGTAGTACGACTTCTCAACCGAGGAGAATGCGAGTAAAAATGCTTGCTCGCAAAATAGTGGCATCTGGTGTTTTACCAAAGAACTTGAACGAGAAATTAAAGGTCATTCAAGCCCATGTTTTTGACTCTGATTTTGATTCATTCAAATTTGCAAGTAAGGGGGAAATAACTAGGTCTTCGAACTCTGAGAAGGCTCAAAGATTCCCTTCTAAGGTAAGCTCTTCCTTGACCGAAAAATTTAGAAAATATATTTGTTTTTGTTGGGCCTATCAGGGATGTGGAAATGTCTGAATTGGGAAGGAGTGGAGATAAAAATAAAATTACAAAAGAAAAGGAGAGAGAGGGTGAATGTGGTAATGTGAGGGGAAAAGGGAAAGGAGTGGCTGATTCCTCACCCACGTCTGAATTGCATGTACCAGCTATTTGTAGGGTTGCACAGGAAACTGTGGAAGAAATTGGCAAGAAGTCAGAGGGAAGTAGCACAGTGGAGGCTGCTGAGGGGTTAGTTAATCTACGTTCATAGGGAGATGAATTTGGTTCATCAATTGAAGAGACCTAGCAGGCCTTCTGAAAAAGGTAGGTGCAAGTTAGACCCAAAGAAGAGGAGAACTTCAACACCAAAAGCACCCAGAACTGCAAAATCTTCCAAGAAATGAAAGGCCTCCTCCCCAAAAACTACTGAAGTTCCTTTGACAAAGGGAAGAGCCACAACAAGTAGAGTGAAATAAGTTGAGAGTGAATTACAAAAACCTTTGGCTGACAGCAAGAAAAAGAGGTTGGGCAACGGAAAGGGTAAGATTGTAGAGTCCTTTGAAGCTGTAGATGTTGAGGAGATGGAACGTGTCCATCAAGAGAAAGTTACAACAGTGGAGGTTCAGAACCCCAAACCTAAAAATACCAAGACTTTTTCTAAGAAGTCTTCATCTACGTCTAAGGCCGCTGAACCTGCATTGGCCAAGAGGACTAGGTCGATAATGAAACACAAACAAGTTACAATCTCTGAAGATGAGAAATGGAGTGGTGAAGAAGAGAGTTAGTCTGAGGGTGAACAAGAAAAGTAGGCCTTGTTTGGCAAAAAAAAAATTTTGAAGGGAAAATTGCTGAAAGATTTGGTGGAACTAGGAATGGTTCGTTTGGTTGGCGCTCTAGCTGCTCAGGGTTGGAAGGACATGGTCCTTGAGATGGATGGGAGATTGGATAGAAATAAAATCATTGAATTCATGGCTAATGCTGAGGTCAAAGATGGCAGAGTTACAAGCAAATTCAAAGGAGTTCAAATGACCTTTGATGTAGAGAAGTTGGGAGAGATTCTTGACTTATCTGCTGAGAGATATGATGACTAAACTAGGAAAAGATGGCAAACTCTAGATTCCCTTCCTTCTGCCCTTGCAATCACTAGGAGATTCTATAATGTTGAAGAAGTGAAGGAGGCTAAGTTTGTGCACAAGAGTGAGATAAAGCCACAACACGAAGTCATTTTTGTGTTTGTCAACAAGTGCCTACTGGCCAGGCACGAGAGAAGTCATATTGTTAACTATATGGACTTGGTTCTGATGGAGTGCCTTGAATGTGGAAGGAAAATTAATTGCCCTGCATTCATCATCAATCTACTGGACATGGTCATCAATAGCTCTAAAGCTCATGCCACTCCCTATGAAGTTATTCTGACTATGGTTCTGGATAGGTGCAATGTGCCTCAGAAGAAGTGGGAAATGGCCACAAGCAAGGATTATTCTGGCATTAATACTCTTCTTGCTTGTGAATATTTATTCAATGCCATTCCACATGAAAATGGTTCATTCAAGAAGACAAACAATAAAGTCACGACTCTTGTTTAGGAAAATAAGGCCAAGGATGCTGAAATAACTAGACTAAAGGCTCGCTTGGCAGAGGTTGAACCTGAGATGGATGATATCAAAACTAAGCTTATGGGATTCTTCACAATATGCTGAATCTTCTCCAAGCCCAAAACCAACTCTCTAGCTCCCCCATGCCTTAGGAATTCTAGCCCTTGTCTCCTGAACCTATTTAGTACCTTCAGTGACCCATATTAGGGATTATTCTTTCTTTTTGCTCATGTTTTTGAATATTTTGCTTTATGGTTGTGGATTGTGGTAGCAACATATCCTCTATCAATGATATCTATTATTTTTCTCTTGTTAACTATTAATATTTCCTTGATAGTTTAAATATATTTGCCCGATTACTGATGATTGATCCATGATTGCACTTGCAGTTGCCCCAGTGGCCATGAGTACTTATCAAAATTTGGGATATACACTTTGTGTATGATAATTTTCGATGATGCCAAAAAGGGAAAGAAATATTTTGCTTTACATATTCTGAATATGTGATGTTTATAACCTAATTAACCTGGTCCTTGATGATAAGTAAATTTATCTAAGCATTGTATTGATGAATAAACTGAGTTCTTACAGGTCCTAAGTGAGTAAAAAGCATAGAGTTTGTCATCATTAAAAAGGGAGAATTTTTTGGCCCAAGTAAATGTGAAGTTTTGAAGACTGACAAAAGAACTCAGACATTGACCAGGTCTATCTTGTAAAGCACAGTTGAGAACAACCCAAACATGTGAGATGCATATGACGAAGAAAAAAACTAAGTTATCAGAAGTGATATTTCCTTACCATGATCGAAAATATTGCATATGGGATAAGGAGAAAGATAACTTATAGAAAAAGGAAACGATTTGAGAAAATGGTAAGAGTTAGAATATGAGGTCAACTAGAACTCTTCCACCATGGAAGAGTAGCATCTGTATCATAATCAATCTCTAGTTACTAACTCCTTAAATATCAGTGTTGTTCTCTTTTACATGTGATGCACTCAAGCAGAAGTTAAACGTAAATTGAGAGCAAAATAGCAAGGCAATTTTGCAAGCAATTTATGTGTGTTTCAAGCGTGCAATCCTGAAGGTACTTGAACTAGATAAAAGAACCAGTTTCAAGTGTTTATATTTTACTCTAGTTCAATTGTAGTTGGTGATTTTGCATTTTCCCTTTCAGCTTTTATAGAAGCAATTATATTAGGTACTTAGAGTGTTCAAGTTAGAGTTAACTTGAAGTTGTCGCAACAGTTGAGGTTGCGTGCCATAATGGGAGTAGAGTTAATCTTAGGTTTACAAAAGAGTTTTTGTAAATGCTGTTTTTGGCTCAATGATTTTAGTGGAAGTTTGGAAAAATCGTACTGAGTATTAGATCATGATTTTTTCCAACTTTTGAGTCAGGTGTTTTCCGCGTAAAATTCTCTGTATTCTTTATTTTCTTTACTTATTATTCCGCAAACAGTAGTAGTTTGAATATATAGAAGAACTAGGTCCTTATATAATTAAGTTAAGCGAAAATTGGGTACCGCACAAATTGCGCCCTTCCTCTCTTGTGTGGTATTGAAGTATAAAATATTAACCACGACCTACCACGTAGGATTTCAACTCCAACTCCACTAAAACACTAAGCCAAAATATATCAATTACAAAACTATAATTAAATACTCTCCAGTACTCCAACTACTCCTATTTGATTCACAAGTTACTCTAACTTTTAAATCAAAACACTCACTCCGACTCACTAATTATTCTACACTTGAATACAACTCTATTTCCTAAAACACATTCAATAGATTGACTCACGTACAGTACAATGCAAGTACTCGACTCGAGTAAACAACTTATGACTCTTTTGTTGATGTGCAAAAAGATAGTTGAGAAGTCCAAATTCGATCATATTTAAACACTTCAGCTTGAGATCTTCTAGGAGTCTTATTTATAGTCAACTTCTTATTTTATAGGACTCCTATTGTTCCAAGGATTCCACAAGTTTCGAGACTTTTGTCTCCGATTGAATTATCTGTATCTGCTTGAGCAACGACCCTTATCACTTATAGCAGTCTTCTTCCACCAAACTCAGACATGGGTAACTTTGAGATACAGTTACTGTCTTACGTAATCGTACAAGTATCAACACGAGGAATTGGTCCTTCATTACAATTTAGCAGCTACATTAAAGACCCGATTCTTTGAATACTTAGTCATACTTTGTTAATCATCAAAACTTCAATACTCAACAAAAAAAAAATACGATATTACTATATGTGAACATAGTCTATGCACTATTTTATGTGGACATAATAAAAGATAATAATTCATAGCGGCGGATCCAGGATTTAAATTCTATGGATTCAATATTTGATTTTTTTCGCCTTGAACCCACTAAATTTTAGAAAATATGGGTTCATAGCTACTACTTGTTGAAACATTAATAAATATTTACACATAAATTATGCTCTGCATCAAAAGTACTGGGTTTAGATGAGCCTCATACCATAAGGCTAGATACGCCCCTAATTAACACGTGTATCAGTAATACCTTTAAAAGAGTATCTAAAGATAAATAACATGAAATTAGGCAATCCATATATAAAAATCATTCATTAATATTTACCACGAATAATTTATATATTATTATTATTCACTGCATAACAATCTTTGCAGTATAAAAATTCATATATTATAATCCATGACAAGATCGTGAACCAAACAATTCTAGAACCTAGAGTTGAGCTTGTTATTGCAAGTGAATATTTGGTTACGAAAAGTAAAATAAAAGAGACCCACAGGAGAATTTATCTATCATACTATATATTACTATGATGGGGATAGACCAACATAACAGAGTTAGGCCACTTTTTGCATATTCAAGCTAACAACTTCTGCACGGAATGCCCTATTTGGTCGCCCCCATTTAACATATACCAATTTTTAAATTTTTTTTAATTTGTACCCACTTTTTAAATAACTTCAGCCCCTTTTCTCCTCCTTCATCTCCTCATTCATCTCCTCATTCGTCGTCGTCTTCTTCTTCTTCTTCTTCTTCTTCTTCTTCTGCTATTGGTGCTGCTATGAAACTTCAGTTCATGGGATGATTGTTATAAATGTATTTATCAGATTATTTAAAAATAAATTATTAATACTTACGTAAGTTGGTAGACAATAATTTGTGAATTTTTTCACGTACGTAAGTTAGTAAACAATAATAATTCTGTTTTTTCACGTTTATTATTTTTAAAATTTATGATTTAGATGCTGTTGGAAATTTGATTATTTATCTAGTATATTATAAAGGTTTTTCAAAAGATTCAGCTTATATAGTGCTGAAGTTTCTACAAATGAACTAAATAATTTCAGCATCTTCTGTTGAAGTTTTTGAAAAAGCTTTATAACAAAACTAAAAAATCCAAGACTAAAAAACTTTAGCTTTTAGTGCTAAAGTTCTTACAAATGAACTAAATAACTTCAAAATCTTCTGTTGAAGTTTTGAAAAAGCTTATCCAGAACAAAAAAACTTCAACTTATTTAGTGCTGAAGTTTTTATAAATGAACTAAATAACTTTAGCATCTTCTGATGAAGTTTTTGAAAAAGCTTAATGATAAAACTAATGAATCAAGGACAAAAAGACTTTAACTTATTTAGCGCAATCACAAACAAGCAAATCGAGAATAAAACTTCAGGTATTATACTTAAGTTCAGCAATTACAAACAAGAACTTCAGCAAATAGAGAACAAAACTTCAGCTACTATGTTTAAGTTCAGCAATACAAAAACTTTAGCACACTTTGTGCAATACACTTGCTACTTCAGGCCCGTCTACTATAATGCTGAAGTTCTGCGTGATTGCCTTTGCTACTTCAGCCCCGTATGCTGAAGTTACGCGATAAAGTGGGTACCCTTATAATTTGTTCTTACAGAGCAGGCACAAGTTAAAATGTGACCTAAAGCAGGTATAGATGCAAATCTCCCATAACTTCTGGTAGTTGGGCTAGTGTAATCTACAACTTGAAGGATGAGCTCCTTTCTAGTTGATTGTGATTTTTGAGTCTTGAGCCCATGAGTCATTTACTAAAAATATGTGGCTGTTATATGACGTATAAAGTTTCTGCAGATAGAGGCGGAACCAAGATTTGAAAGTTGAGGAAATATGACACATGATCGAACTGCTAACCAATGCCTGTCAAACTTTTGATTTTAATGGTTCCAAGAAAATTATATGTCTATTTCTAATATATATACACTTATATATTTAACTTTTTTTAAAAAAATTAACAGGATCTGGTTAACCCTTCTTTTCCAAGCATAGGTCCGTCTCTATCTACAAATTAAGTAGAAACACAACTTATAGTTTGAAGGGCCTAAAAATAATCAAAACATTGACATATTGGGCCTAATAAATCTTTCTGGCCCAGAACTATTATAAACGAGGAAGTTGTATAGCATTACCGAGAAACTAAGCTGATTATCCTTACCTACCCATTGTTTTTTACCTGCCTATTAAGAAATGAAAGAAAAATAGAATAATATTGTAATAAAAACAAGATTTATAGGAGGAAATGTAGAAGCTATCTTATTCAAGTGTGTTTCTTATGTGTTCTTTATAGGATAAAGAATACCCTATTTATATGATACATGGAATGTTACAAGAATACACCTAAAAGTTACAAATATTAAGTGATGAATTAACTAAGTACATGAACTCAAATGGTTCATGGAATAGGGATGTTAGGAGTATTCAATGTACATCCACTCTAACATATTAATAACACTCCCCCTGCGATGTCCATCTAATAGATAATATGCCTCGTTATAACCTTACTAGGAAAACCCAGTGAGAAAAATCCTAGTGAAAGAAAAAGAGTACACATATTTTGTAATATGCATTGAGTGCTGCCTCAATAAAAACCTTACCAGGAACACCCACTTGAGACAAAATCTTGGTTAAGGGGAAAAGAGTACAGCGCATATTATACTCCCCCCGACGAAAGCTTTATTTGATATCTCTCAAGACGACGCATTCCAATCTTATGTCTCAGCTTCTCAAATGATGATGTTGTCAATGCCTTAGTGAATAAATCTGCTGGATTGTCACTTGAACGGATTTGTTGAACATTTATCTCACCATTTTACTGAAGATCGTGTGCGAAAAAAGAACTTTGGTGAAATGTGTTTTGTTCTGTCTCCTTTGATATATCCTCCTTTAAGTTGAGCTATGCAAGCAGCATTGTCTTCATACAATATCGTTGGATTCTTTGTTTTTAAAAGAAAGACCACACAATTGTTGAATATGTTGAGTCACTGATCTCAACCATACACATTCTCGACTAGCTTCATAAATAGCTATTATCTCTGCATGATTGGAAGATATAGTCGCTAAAGTTTCTTTTGTTGAACGCCATTAAATAACTATATCCCCAAAAGCAAATAGATAACCTGTTTGAGATCGGGCTTTATGTGGGTCAGGCAAATTACCTGCATATGCATAACCAATCAACTATGAAAATTTATAAGAATAAATTAATCTCATATCAATAGTCCCTCGAAGGTATTTTATAAATTTGGCAGTCCATGAAAAACTTGATATGCATCTAATGGATGTTGTCACAGCCTATTTGCATGACACATTAGATAAAGAAATTTATATAAAAATTCCCGAAAGGTTTAAAGTTCTAGAAAATAATAAAATATTTTGGGAAACTTATTCAATAAAGCTTCAAAAATCCTTATACAGATTGAAACAATCGGGGCGAATGTGGTATAATCGCCTAAGTGAGTATTTGCTGAAAGAATGGTATAAGAATGATTCAATTTGTCCCTGTGTATTTATAAGAAGGTGTGGATCTGAATTTGTTATAATCGCTGTGTATGTTGATGATCTAAATATCATTGGAACTCCAGGGGACTTCCAAAAGTAGTAGACTGTTTAGAGAAAGAGTTCGAAATGAAAGATCTTGGAAAGATAAAATGTTTTCTTGGTCTACTAATTGAGCATATGAAAGATGAAATTTTTGTCCATCAATGAACTGATAACATATTAAAAAATGAGAGAAAAATAGAATAATATAGTAATCGAGATAAGATGTATAGGAGAAGAATGTAGAAGCTATCTTATTCAAGTGTGTTTCTTTTGTATTCTTCCATAAGCAAAGAATGTCCTATTTATACTATACTAGATACACTTAAAACTTACTAGATACATCCTAGGAATTAATAGGTGCATCTATCCAAGAAATACATCGTATAAAATGTATGGATGGATTAAAAGAACATCCATATACATTTACTTTATTTATAACACTCCCCCTTGGATGTTCATTTGAAAGATAATGTGCCTCATTAAAACCTTACTAGGAAAACCCATTGGGAAAAAGCCTAGTGAAGGAAAATGAGTACACATATCTTGTAATACGCATTAAGTTCTGCCTCATTAAAAACCTTACTAGGAAAACCCACTAGGGACAAAACCTTGGTTAAGGGAAAAAGAGTACATCGCGTATTATACTCCCCTATAACGAAAGCTTTATTTGATATCTCGGAGATGACGCATTCCAATCTTATGTCTCATCTTCTAAAATGTTGATGTTGTCAATGCCTTAGTGAATAAATCTGCTAGATTGTCACTTGAACGGATTTTTTGAAAATTTATCTCACCATTTTGCTGAAGATCGTGTGTAAAAAAGAACTTTGGTGGAATGTGCTTTGTTATGTCTCCTTTGATATATCCTCCTTTAAGTTGAGCTATTCAAGCAACATAGTGTTCATACAATATCATTGGATTCTTTGTTTGTAAAGAAAGGCCACATAATTGTTGAATATGCTGAGTCACTGATCTCAACCATACACATTCTCGACTAGCTTCATGAATAGCTATTATCTCTGCATGATTGGAAGATGTAGCCACTAAAGTTTGTTTTGTTGAATGCCATGAAATAGCTATATCCCCACAAGTAAATAGATAACCTATTTGAGATCAGGCTTTATGCGGGTCAGAAAAATAACCTACATCTGCATAACCAATCAACTTTGAATCAGATTCATAAGAATAAAATAATCCCATATCAATAGTCCCTCGAAGGTATCTAAAAATATGCTTAACACCATTCCAGTGTCTTGTTATTGGAAAAGAACTAAATCTTTCTAATTAAGTTACTACAAAAGTTATATCTGTTTGAGTATTATTTGCAAGATACATTAGTGCGCCAATTGCACTAAGATATGGAGTTTCATCACCAAGAAGCTCTCCATCATTTTCATGAGGTCGAAATGGATCTTTATTTATCAAGTGATCTCACAACCATCGGGATACTCAATGGATGCACTTTATCCATATAAAAACGCTTTAGGATCTTTTCAGTATAAGTTGATTGATGGACAAAAATTCCATCTTTCATATGCTCAATTTGTAGATCAAGACAAAATTTTGTCTTTCCAAGATATTTCGTTTCGAACTCTTTCTTCAAACAATTTACTACTTTTGGAAGTTCTCTAGGAGTTCTAATGATATTTAGATCATCGACATACAAAACGATTATAACAAATTTAGATTCAGACCTTGTTATAAATGCGCAGGGATAAATTGGATCATTCTTATACCCTTCTTTTAGCAAATACTCACCCAGGCGATTATACCACATTCGGCCTGATGGTTTTAACCCGTATAAGGATTTTTGAAGCTTTATTAAACAAGTTTCCCGAAAATTTTATTAGTTTCAGGAACTTTATACCCTTTGAGAATTTACATATAAATTTTGTTACCTAATGTGCCATAAAAATAGGTTGTGACAACATCCATTAGATGCATATCAAGTTTTTCATAGACTGCCAAATTTATAAGATACCAGAAAGTGATTGCATCCACCACGGGAGAATATGTCTCCATATAACAATGGCAGGTCTTTGCGAAAATTCTTGTTCCACAAGTCGTGCTTTATATCTAATGACTTTATTTTTATCATTTCGTTTTCGCGCAAAAATCCATTTGTATCCCACTAGCTTTATTCCTTCAAGTGTTCGGACTATCCGATTACTTTCCGTTTTTCAAGTGACGGTAATTCTGCTTGGATAGCGTCTTTCCGTCTTGGCCAATCATTTCTCTATCGATATTTATCGATAGATCCTAGTTCAAGATCATCATCTTGTTCCATTATTTCAACATCAACATTATAAGCAAAAATGTTGTCGACAATAATATTATTTCAGTTCCACCTTTTTGCCGTGGAGACATAACTTATTGAGATCTCTTCGTTCTAATTATTTTTAGGTACCTGGTCCTCTAAGGTATTATCATTCGTTATGTCACAAGGCTCTTTTTGAGCAATTGCCTCCATATTATAATCTCCTAGATCATTTGCTCCTTTTCGTTTTCGAGGATTTTTATCTTTGGAACCAATTGATCTACCACGTTTCAAGCGTGTCTTAGACTCATTTATATATTTAGATTGTCCAACCGGAACATCAATTCAATAGAAGCATTAGAAGCTGGAAGATGTGATTTAATATCCCTTGATAGGCCAGTGAATGCATCTGGTAGTTGATTTGTAATATTTTGTAAATAAATTATCTTTTGAACCTCATGTTCACATTGCTTTGTTCGATGATCTAAATGAGATAGTGATAATATCTTCTAATCTATCTCTTTTTGCAAATGCTTCTTTTCTCCCCCTAATATTGGGTATACTGATTCATCAAAATGGCAATCAACGAATCTTGCCATAAATAAATCTCCAGTCATAGGTTCCAAATATTTTATAGTAGAAGGAGATTCATACCCAACATATATCCCCAATCTTCTTTGGGGTCCCATCTTTGTGCGTTGTGGTGGAGAAATTGGAACATATACTGCATATCCAAATATTTTGAGATGGGAAATATTTGGCTCCAGACCAAAAGCCAATTGTATTGGGGAGACTTTATGAAAACTTGTAGGTCTAATCCGTACAAGAGCTACTGCATGAAAAATAGCATGGCCCATGCTAAAATGGTAAGTTTTTCTCTCATAAGCATTGATATAGCAATTAATTGGAGGCGTTTGATCAATGATTCGGCTAGACCATTTTGAGTATGAACATGAGCAACTAGATGCGCAATTGTTATCCCAGTTGATATGCAATAATCATTAAATGCATGTGACATAAATTCACTAGTATTATCAAGACGAAGTGTCTTAATTGCATAATCTGGAAATTGTGCTCTTAATCTTATTAATTGAGCTAGTAACCTCGCAAAGCCAAATTGCTGGTTGATAACAAGCACACATGTGACCATCTTGTAGATGCATCTATCAAAATCATATAATATCTGAATGGTCCACATGGAGGGTGTATGGGCCCACATATATCACCTTGTATACGTTCCAAAAATGCAGGAGATTCAACTCCAACTTTAATTATTGATGGTCCAATAATTAGTTTTCCTTGAGAACATGCAACACAAGAGAATTCTTTAGTTTGAAGAATATTCTGGTTCTTCAGTGAATGACCATGTGAATTCTCAATTATTTTACACATCATATTATAACAAGGATGGATCAACCGATCATGCCAAATAATAAAATCATTAGTGAACTTCTTGTTTAGTATGGCATGTGAGTCAACTACACTAATATTAGTGTAGTATAATTCGGAGAAAATGCTGAAAGCTTTTCAAGCACATACTTCTTTTTCGCTTTTATTGTAGTAATATAAAGGTATTCAACCTTTCCTTCATTCGTAATCTCAATATGATAGCCATTTTGGCGAATATCTTTGAAACTCAACAATTTTCTTTGAGACCTACTACATATAATGCATCATTAACAACCAATATAGTTCATCCTCGTAGTAATACAGTAGCTCTTCCACAGCCCTCAATTAATTTTGTACTATTAGATATTGTAATTATATTGGCTTCTTTCATAATTAAATAAGATAAATATCTCTTATCTTTTAATATGGTGTGCGTCGTAGCACTATCCATAAGACATATTTCTTCATTATTATTCATACGGTCGACTAAGACTTGGAAATTTTCATATTCTTCAAGAAGAAAAAAAAATCATAAGTAATATAGAAAAATAAAAGAACAAAATAAACTACATTTATGAAATTAAATACCAACAACATAAAAAGTTCTATTCAAAATATGAACTTCATAAAAATAAATATATTTATTCTTATAATTTTTCCAATAATAAGTCTTCAGTTATGATGCTCAAAGAAGTCTCCAGCTTCTAAATGAGTAATATCTGCAAGACCTTCAAAAATACCATCTGTATAGGCAAGGTATGCTTCAACTTTATGATTATTCATAGGGCACTCCTCAACATCCTTTTGAAAAGTCAATTGAGTCTCAAATTTATTGTTTCCCTTTTATAGGTGCTTGATAAAGTTTGACAAAATATTCAGGTGTACGACAAATTCGTGCCCAATGACTTTTCATACTACATCGGTGGCAAACATTATCTTTGCCTTTTAAAGAATTACTCCGAGAACCCTTATTGTTTTCATGTTTATAACGACCACCACCATGGAGATTATTATTTCTCCCCTTGCTAAGCCCACGTATATTTATACGGCCACGATAATTATTTTATCTTTTTTCAGACTTTGGATCAATCATTCCCAGATTCGCTTATGAAAATGGATCTGATACAGTGGGGTGGGTTTCATGATTTTTCATTAAAAGGGCATTATGTTGTTCAGCCACTAAAAGGCATGAAATTAACTCAGAATATTTCTTAAAGTTCTTTTCACGGTATTGCCGTTATAACACCATATTTGAGGCATGAAAAGTGGAAAGAGTCTTTTCTAACATGTCCTCATCAAAATGGCAATCAACAAATCTTGCCGTAAATAATCTCCAGTCATAGATTCCAAATATTTTATAATAGAAGGAGATTTATACCAAATATATATCCCCAACCTTCTTTTGGATCCCATCTTTGTGTATTGTGGTGGAGCAATTGGAACATATACTGCACATCTAAATATTATAAGATGGGAAATATTTGGCTCCTGACCAAAAGTCAATTGTATTGGGGAGACTTTATGATAACTTGTAGGTCTAATCCGCACAAGAGCTGCTGTATGCAAAATAGCATGGCCCCATGCTAAAATGGGAAGTTTTTCTCTCATAAGCATTGATCTAGCAATTCATTGGAGGCGTTTGATCAATGATTCGGCTAGAACATTTTGAGTATGAACATGAGCAATTGGATGCTCAATTGTTATCCCGGTTGATATGCAATAATCATTTAAGGCATGGAATGTAAATTCAGCAGCATTATCAAGACGAAGTGTCATAATTGCATAATCTGGAAATTGTGCTCTTAATCTTATTAATTGAGTTAGTAACGTCGCAAAGGCAAAATTGCGGGTTGATAACAAGTAAACATGTGACCATCTTGTAGATGCATCTATCAAAACCACTATCTGAATGGTCCACATGGAGGGTGTATGAGCCCACATATATCACCTTGTATACGTTCCAAAAATGCAGGAGATTCAACTCCAACTTTAATTTCTGATGGTCTAATAATTATGTTTCCTTGAGAACATGCAGCACAAGAGAATTCTTTAGTTTGAAGAATCTTCTGGTTCTTCAGTGAATGACCATGTGAATTCTCAATTATTTCGCGCATCATATTATGATCGGAATGGCCCAACCGGTCATGCAAATATTAAAATCATTAGTAAACTTCTTGTTTACTGTGGCATGTGATTCAACTACACTAATATTAGTGTAGTATAATCCGGAGGAAAATGCGGGAAGCTTTTCAAGCACATACTTCTTTTCCGCTTTTATTGTAGTAATATAAAGGTATTCAATCTTTCCTTTATTGGTAGTCTCAATATGATAGCCATTTTGGCGAATATCTTTGAAACTCAACAAGTTTCTTTGAGACCTACTATATTAGAATGCATCATTAACAACCAATATAGTTCCTCCTGGTAGTAATACAGTAGCTCTTCCAGAGCCCTCAATTAATTTTGTACTACTAGATATTGTAATTATATTGGCTTCTTTCATAATTAAATAAGAGAAATATCTCTTATCTTTTAATATGGTGTGCGTCGTAGCACTATCCAGAAAACATATTTCTTCGTTATTATTCATACGATCAACTGAAGACTAGGAAGTTTTCATATTTTTCAAGAAAAAAAATGCATCATAAATAATATAAAAAATTTTAAGAACAAAAGAAACTACATTTATGAAATTAAATACCAACAACATAAAAAGTTTTATTCAAAATATGAACTTCATAAAAATAAATATATTTATTCTTATAATTTTTCCAATAACAAGTCTTCAGTTATGATGCTCAAAGAAGTCTCCAGCTTCTAAATGAGTAATATCTGCAAGACCTTCAAAAATACAATCTGTATAGGCAAGGTATGCTTCAACTTTATGATTATTCATAGGGCACTTCTCAACACCCTTTTGAAAAGTCAATTGAGTCTCAAATTTATTGTTTCCCTTTTATAGGTGCTTGATAAAGTTTGACAAAATATTCAGGTGTACGAAAAATTCGTGCCCAATGACTTTTCATACGACATCGGTGGCAAACATTATCTTTGCCTTTTGAAAAATTACTCTGAGAAACTTTATTGTTCTCTTGTTTATAACAGCCACCACCATGGCGATTATTATTTCTCCTCTTGCCAAGCCCATGTATTATTTTTACGGCCACGATGATTTATATCAGACTTTGGATCAATCATTCCCAGATTCGCTTTTGCAAAAGGAGCTGATCCAGTGGAGCGGGCTTCATGATTTTTCATTAAAAGGGCATTTATGTTATTCGGCCACCAAAAGGCATGAAATTAACTCAAAACATTTCTTATAGCATTTTCATAGTATTGCTATTGTAATACCATATTTGAGGCATGAAAAGTGGAAAGATTCTTTTTCAGCATGTCCTCATCATTCATAGGTTCCTCACATAATTTTAGTTGGAAAATTATTCTATATACAGCAGAATTATATTCACTTATGGTCTTATAATCTTGTAGTCGTAAGTGCATCCACTCACGACGAGCTCTCGGCAATACCGTGGCCTTTAGATGGTCATATTGGTCCTTTAAACTAGTCAATAATTGAAATGGAGCTTTCAAGGTTAAATATTCACTTTTAACCCTTCATCGAGATGATAGTGAAGGAAAATCATGGCTTTCGCCTTATCCTGACTTGATGCTTCATTTTATTCTTTAATAGTGTCACCAAGACCTTTAGCGTCAAGGCGAACTTTAGCATCAAGTACCCATGGCAAATAGTTATTTCCAGAGATGTCAAGTGCCGTAAATTCAAGCTTTGATAAATTCGACATAGTGAAAACTATCATAAAAATAAGTGAATTAGAATGACAAGAATTATTATCAATGAAAAAATCAGTGCAGTACATAATTGTGTATTAATATTCTATATGTAGGTTTACCAAATAAATAATTATGTGCACTGCAATGGATAAATTAGTATTTATTATTATCCACCAAAACTTTAGACGTGTAAGTATATTTTCATTGAATAAATAAGTGAATTAATATGTACTAGTTTAATTTTGTTCTACTTAGAATACGTTTTAATAAGCTAATTAGGCATAAAACTAAATGATATTAATTCTGATAAGTTTCAACATTCAATACGATACATCTAATAGTTAAGTCAATAATTTTAAAGTCACTAATTAGTTTGTACACTTAGGTGATAAATTTATTGAATACACATTTAATCCTTTTGAGAATTTTGCAAGAATTTCTTCTAAATGCATGTTCTGTTAAAACATTTGGACGTTGACTTAATTATTCTAATTATTTTAATTTAATTTTAATACGTATTTGTTTATGTGTATGATTAAACTTCTTCGTAGTTTATGTAATAAAAAAAAATAAATTAACTGAAACTTATTATTTTCATACTAATGCAATTCTTATAATCACATTCAAAATAAGTTACACATATGGTAATTAAATTGCATGTTAAGAAGATCCTAATAGAAACATTATAAACATAGGAATGTATACCTGAATCGAAAAAAAAACTGACTACCACTTTTAGGAAGAAGATAACATTCAGATGAAGCAGATAACCTCAGTTGGTTAGAACCTCGTGCTAATAACGTATTAAGAAATGAGAGAAAAATAGAATAATATAGTAATAGAGACAAGATGTATAGGAGGAGAATGTAGAAACTATCTTATCCAAGTGTGTTTCTTGTATATTCTTCATAGGATAAAGAATACCCTATTTATAAGATACATGAAAGGTTACAAGAATACACCTAAATGTTACAAATATTAAGTGATAAATTAACTAAGTACATGAACTCAAATGGTTCATGAAATAGGCATGTCCAGGAGTATTTAATGAATATCCACTCTAACATATTTATAACACTACCAAACTAATTACCTTTCCTACCCATTTTAACTTTTGTGGATAATTGTTTCTTTCTTTTCACTAATATTCTTTTTTATTCTCTGCTTTTTTTTTTTCATTTTCTTTCTTTTCTCCTTTTATTTTTTCTCGTTTATATTTATTTATTTATTTATTTTCTTTTTCTTTTCATATATTTTTTTAAAAATCACATTATTCTTTATTTTTTTATTTACCATAATTTGATTTTATACTCTATTTGGCTCGTTTTTTTATTTTTTTCCTTTTGTTTATTTTTTTTAACTTCACATACCTTTTCTAAATTCATTCAACTTTTTTACCCATATTACTATTTTATGTCTTCCAACACCTAATTATTATATAATTATGTTATTTTTATGGAACTCCATCAAAAATCATTTCAGAAAATATTAGCAAGGACCTAGTCGGAAACATCTAAAAAAATAAAAAATACTTATTTATATATTATACTGTTGTATGTTATAACAATATAATATTACCACAACTATGACTTTAGCCTTACACAATAGCACCTAAATGATTTAACAAATAGTAGTCAAAGTATACTATTATGGTATATCATATACTATTATAGCTGTTGCAGTATTATATATTGTTATAGTATATTATATACTATAATAGTATATCATCGCAATATACCGTTATAGTATATTGTATATTATAATAGTATATTATTGCAATATAGATATATAATCCTACTATATATTGTATATTGTAGCGATGTATTGTTAGTTACTGCGTTCTTCTTCAATTATTACAATATATTGTTGCGATATATTATATACTATAATGTTACAATATAGCTATATACTTAAAAGAAAATTTTCTTTTCAACTGAAAATTTCGATCTCAATTAGCCCCAAATATGATTAATTTTAGTGTAAACTTCTAGAAGGTAATATAAGTAATATTTAATAGCACTAAAATCACAAATGACTCGAGCTAGAACAAATAGCAACGAGAAAATTTAAAATCTGTAGGGAGGAAGAAAACGTTTATTCTATAAAGAAAAAATTAAACTACATGTACATAGTGAGTTATTTAAATTGTAATTTGTAGATATTGAGCAAATCACTTTTGTTGTATACACAAAATTATCACATAATTAAATACAAATTGCTACTCCTTGCACCCATTAATTTGTCAATATTTTAATTTGTGGATATCATAAAATATTGCCTATCAAATAAATAATTTAACTTATAAAAATAAAAGCAAGAACAAAGAGAGAAAATCGATAAAGGAGAAATAAAATGTTTCTTACCTACGATTTAATAAAGGAAGATCACATGTGAGTTAGGTATATGTTCAAGCCCCTGAAGCCTTTATACACGTTTTTAATAGGTGAATGGGGGATAAGAATGGACCTTGGGCCTAACTCAACCCCAAAAGCTAGCTTATGAGGTGAGGATTGTCCAAGCCATATAAGGAGACCAAGGACCTCAAATTCCTCCGATGTGGGACAACTCAATACCCCTCCTCATGCCCAGATCTCTGGAGCGTGGACAACATAAATCGGGGCCCAACATCGGTAACAATAATTGGGATGGGCCTGGCTCTGATACCATGATAAGAATGGACCTTGGGCCTAACTCAACCCCAAAAGCTAGCTTATGAGGTGAGGATTGTCCAAACCATATAACGAGACCAACGACCTCAAATCCCTTCGATGTGGGACAACTCAATAATGGGTAATAATTTTATATGGAATACGCATGTATAGTATTATTATAAGTGGGTACAACTAATTAGGTTAAGTTTAATAGTAATCCCCTTAAATTCCTCTAAAAAATATTGGTTAGACTTTGTCGAATTTATTAGTATTTATTTTTCTAGTAGGTACATATAAATTGCGCATGCGTGCACGCACGCGCGCGCGCACACTCATACACACACACAAACACACATACACACACACACACACACACACACACACACACACACACACACACACATATATATATATATATATATATATATATATATATATATATATATATATATATATATATATATATATATATATATATATATATATGTTGGTAACTAAATTATTTTATTAATCACCAAATATCAATTACAAAACTATAGCATAGCTGACCAAGCTTGCTATTCTTCTCTGTACTCTCCTTACTCTCCACCCTAGAAACATAGGCTATACACAAAAATTTTATTTTTAGGTGTGACCCTAACTCTAACCATATAAGCTATTTCTTTCACAATATGTTCCCATGTTCTGTTTTTCTTCTCAAATATACGTCTATTTCTCTCTATTCATATGTGGTAAGCTACTTCTGTATATATCATTCTAAACACCCGTGAATGCTGAGTTTTCCTTTTGGCTTCAGATATTGAACCACTGCAGGAAATGCTGCCAATTGCTAACTTCCAGAAATTGCCTACCAATCCAGTTGCAAATTTTACTCCATTCTTGAGTAATATATTCACACTGCCCAAACATATGATCTCTTGTTTCTACTTCTTTCCTACATAGTGCACGTTCAGTATCAGCAGATATCTTCAAGTTTTGTAGCCTGTATCTTGTCGACAATCTTCCCTGTCCCATAAGTCACATTATAAACTTTGCTTTTATCTTTGCTGCATTATGGAACATCAATGTCTTCCATTCTATTATTCTTTAGTCTCCTAGCAACTGTAAGTAGAATTGCTTGATTGTGTTTTTCCTCTGGTTTGGTAAGACTTGTCCAGCTTCGAATACACTATGGTCTTCAAATACTTTCCTTACCATCCAACATGCTTGTTGAGGTATTACCATTAAACTCATTTGTTGCTTTTTTATATAGTAGGTATGGATTCATCGGATTAAAAACTTGTCTTGTTTGTGAGCTAAGTCCCAGCAGGTCTTGACTATAGCTGCTTTGTTCCACAATTTCAGGTTGACTATATATTGAGTCCCCCTCCCGCCTTAGGTAAACCGACTTTATCCCAAGCTATCAGGGCCTTCTTTTTTATCTAATTTGCTCCAGAACATACATAGGATCTGCATATCCCCTCTACTAATTTAATCACCTTTGTTGGCAAGATAAACAGTTGCGCCTAAAAAGCCTGAATCCCAAACAGAACACTTTGGACTAACTGGACCCTCCCTGCATTTGATAGAGTCTTAGCAGTCCAAGAAGTGATTCTCTTAGTCATTTTATCAATGAGATGTTGCCATTGCATTAAGCTCAGTTTCTTTGTTGATAAAGGAACTCTTAGATACTTGAAAGGGAGTTCACCACTTGCTAATCCCAGCATCTATAGAACTTGTTGCCTTTCTGTCACAGGAACCCCACCAAAATAAGCTTCACTTTCACTGAGATTTGCTTGTAATCCTGAGACTTGAGTGAACTGATTAAACTTCTGTTGCATTACTTGCATTGTCTTCAAATCTAGGTGACACACACATATTATATATATATATATATATATATATATATATATATATATATATCCGATGGTTATTTTTAGTTTAAGTATTGATGAGCGGCTATTTAAAATAATTTTCATTTACTTTTTAATAAAAGATATAGAGTAGTTTTTTCTGAAACAATTACCATAATAAGCATGCAAGAGCAAGACAATGCACATGCACTTCATATTTATGTATGTACACTATGAGAACGTTTGGCCATGTCAATTTTTTTTTAATATTTTTACTTTTTTTTGCGAAATCAGCGTTTGACCATAAAATTTTTAATTTTTGATTGCAGATAAATTTTGAAATTTTTTGAAAAACTCCAAAAAGTTATTTTTCAAATATTCACTCAGATCACTAACAAAATTTTAAAAACAATCCAAAATCATATTCATATTCAAACACAATTCTAATTCTCAAATACCATTTTTATTTGAGAAAAATTTCACTTTTTCGAAATTTTATAATTCTTATGTCCAAACGCCTCCTATTTCTTTTAGGTTTCACCTACAGTTGACTGCTGATGAAATCATTTTATATTTGCATTTCCAAAGAGTAATCCAATGGCATCATTTATGTTACTGTGTGTAAAGAATAATAGAAGTCCAAAGTATCCAATGGAACGATTTACAATCGTATTTGGGAAGATTTGCTCCCAAGGCTGTTCATGAATTGAAGAAATAAAAATCTAAAATTATAGTATACAAACTTCTAAATAAAAGCGGATTAGAATTTTAAATTTATGGGTTTCAATATAAATTACAAATTAATATATAATAATAACTGTCCAAACTAAAATTTTTCAATAAAAGTACATGATTTAGACAAAAATTAGTGATAACTGTTGAGATAAGAGAAGCTACATGATTTAGCTTTGTATAGAGACTTGTACATTTTGTGTATACTCAGTGTATATTTTCGATATATCCATGGTATATCTTGTAATTGGGTTGTCATTGGGCTATGATGATTTGTGTATCTGAGCCCACAGGTCATTATTTAATTTTGGGCCGGATCACCCGACCCGACCCGTCAGTGTGTAATATGTATATATTGTAGGTGAGATATTTTCTCACCTACCGGATTTCATTTCCTCTCATTTTTCTCTGTAATAATATTTCTACCATTTCCAGAGAGTTCCAAACGCTCTGTCTTCTCTCTACTTTCTCTCTCAACAGTTTCTATGATTTTTCGGTCTAATATCAATGTTTATATGGTATCAGAGCCTACACGACGATCCGATTATGTTTCTCTATATCTCGTTGTCTTGGTTTATCTCTTTTTGAGATTTTTTTTTGGGGATTTTTCTGAGACCTTATGGTCGATGATGGTTCTGACCTAGATCGGATGCTTTTCCGAGTTTTTCGTCATGATATTTGAGTATATTTTCTTCACCCGAACATTCTGAGAGTTTTTCTGCTGATTTTGGGTGGTTTCTCGGTGACCTATCGGCTTCTAGGGTTTCTGGTGGTTTAACCTAGGGTTCTACTACTTTTCGGTGGCTCGATTCTCACTCAGCAGATGTTTTGGGTGCCTCTCCGACGTTCCTCACCACATTTCCAGTAAGGATTTCCAGGGTTACACCTAGGGTTTTATACCTAGGGTTTTCTCTGTTGTTTGAAGGACGATCTTCTCCGGTCGCGAAGAAGGAGGGTAACTCTGTCCTTATCTTCGGTATTATTTGTGATTATCTGGTGTTGTGTGTTAATACCTGATTTGGTTATACTCTGTTTGTTGGTTGTTGTGTGTGAATATCTGATTTGGTTATACTCTGTTTGTTGAAAATTGTTCTTTTAAGCCGGTTAATTGACTATGGCTTCTAACACAAATACTGGTGCCTCCTCTTCTGTAGACTCTTCCAGTCCCCTTTTTGTATATTCATCTGATGTTCCTGGGGTCTCCCTTGTTCCCACTCCCTTCTCGGGTAGTGGTTATGGGGGCTGGAGACGTAAAATGATTGTAGCTTTGTCAGCCAAAAATAAAATTGGTTTTGTTGATGGCACATGCTCCCGACCTGCCACTAATGTGGCTCAACAAAGGTTGTGGGATAGGTGCAACAACATGGTGATTTCTTGGTTAACTGCTTCCCTCTCCCCTCCAATTGCTGAATCTGTGCAGTACTCTGATACTGCACAGAACATATGGTCCCAACTCCAGGCCAGATATGGCACTGCAAACAGGACCAAAATCTTTGAACTGAAAAGAGAGTTGTCCCACACCTCTCAAGGGTCCTTAGACATACCTTCGTATTTTAATAAGCTAAAAGGTATGTGGGATGAACTTGATTCAATGTGTGTTAATCATGGTCAAAAGTGTATTTGTGCTGCAAAAGATGGTATAGTACAGGAAAGTGATGTCAATAAGGTCTTTCAGTTTTTAATGGGTCTGAATGAAGCATATATGGGGGTCAGGAGTAATCTTTTGATAATGCAGCCTCCTCCTTCTCTTGACAATGTCTATAATATGGTCCTCAATGATGAGAAACAAAGACAAGTCCAGTCTTCTTCTCACTTTAATCCAGACTCTGTCTCTTTCAATGTACATACTAATAGGCAGCCTGTTGGATTGAACAAGGCTACAATGCCTGTTCCTCCTTCTCCTTTCAGACAGAGAGTCAATTTTGACCAAGCCAGAGGACCTTTATTCTGTAGATACTGTAAAAAATATGGACACTTAATTGATAAGTTCTTCAAGATCCATGGGTATCCACAAAGTACAAATTTTAACAAGGGAAGGAGACCTGCTGCTGCTCATCTAAGTACTGGTCTGGATTCTCCTCATTCTGATGGACTTTTGTCTGTTCCTCAAGGGAACCCTCCTGACAGCTATCAATCTGTTGTAAGCATAGATGGCTAGAGCTCTGTGATACCAGGGTTGAGTAGACAAGATTATGACCAGTTGATGAATTTATTACACCAGACCAAGTTAGGGGACTCCACTGCTCATACTCCTCCTCCCATATATGCTGCAAACTTTGCTGGTACTATGTTAACTGAGAACCCTATTTCTGATTCCAAACTTTGCTTACTTACTAATATTAACTCTGTCACCTGGATTATTGATTCAGGTGCCTCTAATCACATGACACATGATAAATAGTTACTTTTTAACATCACACCCTTAACTCTGCCATATCTTGTCACTCTTCCAAATGGCTATAAAGTGAAAGTGACATGCACAGGCTCTTTTGCACTGACTCCTTCCATCACTCTTCACAATGTGCTGCTAGTTCCTTCTTTTAAACACAACTTGATTTCTGTTCACAAGTTAGTGAACCAGTTGCATTGTATAGTTATGTTCACTGAACATTCCTGCTTACTACACATGATACAGGACCTTTCTCTGAGGAGGCCTCTGGATCTTGGTAGAGAAGCTGCTGGCTTATATAAACTGGCTTGGGTCCCTCCTTCCCCTTCTTCCTCTGTTAGTTGTTCCTCTACTTCTGTTTGTCTTGTATCCGTTTCTTGTAATGATAGCAAAGTTGTTGCATTGCCTTCTTTGTCTGTTTCTTGTAATGATGACATCTTGTCTGATAACAAGGTTGTTCCATTGCCTTCACATGTAAATAGTTCCATCTGTAATAATGATTTTACATCTGATATGAATTACATTTGGCACTTAAGACTTGCACATACTCATTTTGCAAATATGAAATGCATTTCTGGTCTGTCATTTCCATTTGCTTCCAAACAACCCTTTCCCTGTTCAGTCTGTCCTATGGCCAGACAGACTAGGCTTCCATTTCCTGATAGTTCCATTAAGACTTCTAGACCTTTTCAACTGATTCATGTGGACACCTGGGGACCTTATCATACTCCAACCTCTTCTGGTTGCAAATATTTCCTTACGATTGTTGATGACTTTTCAAGGGCAACATGGACACACCTACTGGGATCCAAAAGCAATGCTTTTTCTATGCTTAAGTCATTTCTTTCTCTGGTCAGAACCCAATTTAATGCCGTGGTTCAGACTGTTAGAAGTGACAATGCCTTAGAATTGGGCTCTAGCAATGATGGTATTTCCTTCTTTAGCAGCCAGGGGATCCTACATCAAACCTCCTTCCCTCATACCCCTCAACAAAATGGTGTTGTTGAGAGGAAGCATAGAACTCTCCTTGAAACCTGTAGTTCTTTGCTTTTTCAATCTAGCTTGCCAGTATCTTTCTGGGGTGATTGTTTGTTGACTGCTACCTATCTACTTAACAGAATACCCACCAGATTGCTTCATAATAAGTCTCCTCATGAAATCTTGTATGGGAAAATTCCAACCTATACTCACTTGAGGATTTTTGGTTGCCTTGCCTATGCCACTGTCCCCATCCCTCAAAGGGACAAGTTAAAGCCAAGAGCCATTCCTTGTGTTTTCCTGGGATATCCTTTTGGCAAAAAGGGTTATAGATTATATGATCTTGCTTCAAAGAAGTATTTGGTCTCCAGGGATGTCATCTTTCATGAATCATGTTTTCCTTTTAAATCTGTGCCTCCTTCTGCTCATCCTCCTGCTTCATCTTTTCCCTTTGGTCCTTCTGGAGAACATGATGATGATTCTGATTCTCCCATTCACCTCTCTCCTCCCTCTTCTCCCTCATCTGTGCAGATGCCTTTTCCTGTCACTGTCCCAACTGCTTCAGCCCTCCCTTCTCCTTTCAATCCTTCCAGCTCACCTCCTGTTTTAGCTTCTTCTCCCTCTATTCCTGCTCCCAGAAAGTCTCAAAGACAACATAATCCTCCTTCCTATCTTAAGGATTATGTCTGTCAACTACCTGCCTTCTCTGGTTCATCTTCCTCCTCTTTGGAATCTGAGGCCTCTATATTACTCTCAGGCTGCATCTGTTCCAGCATGGAAAGCTGCTATGAGACAGGAGTTTGAAGCTTTGGACACTAACCATACTTGGGATGTTGTCCCTCTTCCTCCTGGTAAGAAACCCATTGGTTGTAAATGGGTTTATAAAATAAAATACAAGGCTGATGGCTGTGTTGAAAGGTATAAAGCAAGGTTGGTTATTAGGGGTGATACACAGGTTGAGGGGATTGATTTTACAGACACTTTTTCTCCAGTGATTAAAATGACTTCTGTGAAATGCCTTATTGCTGTGGCTGTCAAGAATCATTGGCCTCTTTTTCAGCTTGATGTCAATAATACCTTTCTTCATGGTGATTTGGATGAGGTTGTTTACATGAAACTTCCTCCAGGTTTGACTGTCTCTGCTTCTACTTCTGGTTCTGTTTCTATTCCTTCTCCTCCTCTGGTCTGTAAACTCAAAAAATCCCTGTATGGGCTGAGACAAGCTTCCAGACAATGGTATGCCAAATTGTCTTCTGCTCTTTATTCCAGAGGGTATAAACATTCTTTGAATGACTACTCCTTGTTCATCAAAGGTAAGCCTGGCTCCCTTGTGGTGGTAGCAGTCTATGTGGATGACATCATACTTACTGGGGATGATAGTGATGAACTTACTGCTCTGAAACTGTTTCTGGATGATCAGTTTAATATCAAAGATTTGGGGTCTTTGCACTATTTTTTGGGTCTTGAGATGTCAGTGGTCCCTGGTGGGATGCTCCTTAATCAGCATAAGTATATTTCTGATTTGCTGCATCAGTTTGACTGTGTCAATGTCTCTTCTGTTGTGTCCCCTTTGGACATCAATGTCAAACTTCATGCTGATTCTGGTGACATCTTGCCCTCTCCTGACCAGTACAGGAGTCTAGTTGGCAAGATGCTCTTCCTGACTCATACTAAGCCTGATATTTGTTTTGCAGTCCAGCATCTGAGTCAATTCCTCAAATGCCCCAGACTTCCCCATATGACTGCTGCCCTGTATGTTCTGAGAGACCTTAAGGGCACTCCCTCATTGGGTTTGTTTTATTCTGATCATGCTGATTTTTCTGTTACTGGGTATTCTGATAGTGACTGGGCTGCTTGCCCTGATACCAGGCGATCTGTTACTGGTTTTTGTGTGCTTTTGGGTGGCTGTTTGATCATTTGGAAATCAAAGAAACAGCCTGTTGTTTCTCTATCCTCTGCTGAGGCAGAATACCGAGCCCTTAGCAAGGTTGTTGCTGAGTTGACTTGGCTTTCTCGTTTGTTGGTTGACCTTGGGGTATCTGTTTCTTCTCCTATTTCTGTATATTGTGATAGTCAGACTGCTGTTCATATTGCTAACAATCCTGTTTTTCATGAACGTACCAAACATATCGAGGTGGATTGCCATTTTGTTCGGGACTTGCTACTATCTGGTTTTCTCAAGCTACTTCATGTGCCTACTTCTCGTCAGCTGGCCGACCTGCTCACTAAGCCCCTGCCTGGCCATTTGCTTCTTCCGCTGCTCACCAAGTTGCAGGTGGTTTCCCCCTCCAACTTGAGGGGGGGGGGGGTGTTGAGATAAGAGAAGCTACATGATTTAGCTTTGTATAGAGACTTGTACATTTTGTGTATACTCAGTGTATATTTTTGGTATATCCATAGTATACCTTGTAATTGGGTTGTCATTGGGCTATGATGATTTGTGTATCTTAGCCCACATGTCATTATTTAATTTTGGGCCGGATCACCCGACCCGACCCGACCCGTCCGTGTGTAATATGTATATATTGTAGGTGCGATATTTTGTCACCTAGCGGATTTAATTTCCTCTCATTTTTCTCTGTAATAATATTTCTCTCATTTCCAGAGAGTTCCAAACGCTCTGTCTTCTCTCTACTTTCTCTCTCTACAGTTTCTATGATTTCTCGGTCTAATATCAATGTTTACAATAACTAATGCACTGAATCCGCCCTTACTTCAAAATATCTTCACAGTCTAGTCCATCTCGCATGAAGTAGTAACCTTTTTGCAAAATTATTTGAATTAGGTATTTTTGCGTTGGATAAATTTTTTACTTCGATTCAACCATTCTAATTTGATCGTTCAAGAGTTTTTCTTATTTGCAATTATTGCTGCATCAACCATGAAATTAGCAAGACCCTTTTTGGGGCTTAAATTTTTTTTTTTTGATAATTAAGGATTTCCATTAATCATCAATGAAAGAGCTTTACAAGACCACAGTCAAGCTTCAACATAGCTGACTGTCTAGGGGTTAACATACATACTAGTTTTACTTTCTTAACTATCTAGGACTACTAGATGTGAAGGTGTTGTAATATTTGTCTAATTTTTGGGGTACCTCTAACATTGCAATTATACACTATGTCTCTTAGTAATGCAGTGTTACATTGGAATATTTTGTTGAAGACTCTAGCATTCCTTTCCAGCCAGATAGCATATGCAAACTCAGTTGTGACTAATTTGAAGATGGCAGCGCGGGGTGTTCGGCCTTTGGCTTTGCTAATCAACCATTGCATTTTCTGGTTCCAGTCATATTTTGGTGTGTAGGTTTCCTGCAGCCAGTTCATTGTTCTTTCCCATAAGTCCACAGTGACAGGGTAGTTCATTAATAAGTGATCTCTTGATTTTGGGTGGCTTTGGCACAATGGGCACTGCTTATCAATAGTCATTCCCCAGTTGTGTAGTCTGTCCTTTGTTGGGATTTTATCCTGGAGGAATAGCCATTGGTTGAATGTTGCTATTGGCCTTTCTTGGTTCTGTATGATTAAATTCTTCCATGGAACTCCCGGCACTGTTTGCATATGAGAATGGTACAACTGCCTTGTCAAGCACTTCTGTTCCTTCCAATTCTGGATCCTTTGTAGAACATCTCTGGCTTGGATAATTTTACTCACCATTCAACTAGCTTGGGCAGGAATTGGAATGGATTCTATTGATCTGTCTTTGATGTAGTATACAGTGATCCACTTAATCCACAGCTTGTCCTTTTTATGTGCTAGATCCCAGCAGGTCTATGCAATGGCAGCTTTGTTCCAGAGCTTTAGGTTAGTTAGGTTCATCCCCCCAACTGATTTTGGGGTACACATTTTGTCCCAAGAGATGTAGGCTTTCTTAGTTACAGTGTTCATTCCGGACCAAATGAAACTCCTACAGATGCCTTCAATCATTTTGAGTACTTTCACAGGAAATATAAACAGCTGTGCCCAGTAAGCTTTGATACCAAATATAACAGATTGGACAAGCTGTAGCCTTCCAGAATAAGACAATGTCCTGGCCGTCCAGGATGTGATTTTTGCTGTGATTCTGTCCACTAATGGTTGCCATTGCAGCATTGTGATTTTCTTGGTGGACAGTGGGACTCCAAGGTATTTGAAAGGCAGTTGTCCTTGTTCATAACCCAGGTGATCAAGAATTTGTTGATGTATAGGCACTGGTACTCCACCAAAATAAACTGAGCTTTTGTTCAGGTTTGCTTGGAGTCCTGAGGCTGCTGAGAACTGTGTGAAGCACTTGGACAATGCCTTGACAGAGTTGAGGTCACCTTTAGCAAATAGAAGTAGGTCATCAACAAAGCACATATGTGTGATGTCCAGTTTCTTGCATCTGGGATGGAATGTGTAGGCTGGATCATCCTTTAGTGAGGAGCAGGATCTACTTAAGTACACCATGACCAAGGCAAAAAGGAAGGGGGAGATGGGATCCCCTTGCCTCAGTCCTCTGGCAACAGCAAAAGGTATGGTAGGTTCACCATTAACTAACACAGAGAAGGTAACTGTTGAGATGCATTCCATGGTCCATTTTGTGAAGATGCTGGGGAAGCCAATCTGCTCCATAACTTGTTGCAGGAATGCCCATTCAACTGAATCATATGCTTTTTGAAGGTCTATTTTAATCATGCATATAGGGGATACATTCTGCCTAGTATAGCATTTCACAAGCTCATGTGCTAGGATGATGTTATCCTGAATTTTTCTTTCTGGGATGAAACCTGCCTGAGCTTCACTGATAATACTTGACATTACCTTCTGCAGCCGATTTGCTAGGATTTTTGAGATGATCTTGTATAGGACAGAATAACAGGAAATAGGTTTGAACTCTTTGAGTATAGTTGGTTTGGACAGTTTAGGAATGAGGGTGATAGTGGCACAGTTGATTGGTTTGTACATCCTAGATGATGTGAAGAACTGTTTGATGGCAGTGTTGACTTAGGTACCAATGATACCCAAGCTCTTTTTGAAGAAAACAACATTGTAACCATCAATCCCAGGGGCTTTGTCATCTCCAATAGCCTTAATACTCTCTATTATTTCTGTATCAGTCACTGTTGCACATAGTTCCTGTCTCTGCTGCTGTGTCAGCTTTGGCCCAGTCGACATATACATTTGGTTTATAGCAGGCAGAGTTCCTGCAGTTGTGCCCATCAGTGCTTTGTAAAAACCTATGATTTCCTCTTTGATTTCCTCAACTGTAGTGAGTTTGGTGCCCACTACATTAACAAGCTCAGTGATCTGATTGTGCTGGTTTCTTTATTTCATTACTACAGTGAAGTATTTGGTATTGGAGTCCCCAAGTTGTATCCACTTAGCCCTTGCCTTCTGTTGCATAACACTCTCCTCAATAAGTGACCATTTTTCTAAGTTCAGGACTAGTTCCTTCTCCCTTTGTTGAAGGTGATCAGTGTATGATTGGTGCATTTGTGCTTGCACTGTTTCCAGGTCCTTTCGACCCTGCTGAATTTTCTCTGAGATTGCCTTGAATTCCTTACTATTCAGGTTCTTCAAGGGGTGTTTTAGTGCTTTGATTTTACCCCAAATTGCTTTCATTGTATGTGCCTTGCCCTCTTGCCAAACTCTGGATACAATCTGTTGGAAATTCTTATGGTCAGCCCAGACATTAAAGAATTTAAAATTCTTCTTTCTATGCCATGAGGTTGAGGACAGTGTTAGCACCATGGGGTTATGGTATGATATTAGGGGCAAATCATAGTTAGTAACCACCTGGCTCCATGTGATCATCCAGCCATAGTTACCAAAGGCTCTATCTAACCTACTACATATTCTGTCCACACCAGTTTGTTTGTTTGTCCATGTGTAGTATTCTCCTCCCGAAGGTAATTCAGTCAGTCCAGTTTGTTGCAAACAGCTGTTGAAGTCTAGAGTTTCAGGAAGTCTGATTGGCTTGGTAGATTGTCCATCTTTATCACAGAGAACTGCATTGAAATCCCCAGCAACAACCCAAGGCCCCTGTATTCCTGTTGCCAGTGCTTGTAAACTGGTCCATAATAATCTTCTTTGTTTCAGGCCATTGAACCCATACACCACAGTGAGGAACCCTATGAAATCCCCTGTTCTGCTGGAAACCCTGCTGTGGATCAACTGGCTTTCCTCCAGAACACTAGAGACTACAAAAATTTTTCGGGTTCCATAGGATCCATACTCTACCCTTTTCACGAGAGACATAGTTTGTGAGTACCCCCCAGCCTGGAGCTAGCAGATTAGCAATTCTGCTAGCACGGGCTTGTTTGACCTTGGTTTCTACTAATCCTACTAGGTTAAAATTGTTTTTTCTAATATATTCCCTAACCTCTTTTTGCTTATACCTTTTATTTACACCCATAATATTCCATATTAACCACTTCACTGGTAAGATGTTGATGGTGGTTCCTCTACCTCCATAGGAGGACCTTCTTTACTAATAGAAACTGCTGCAAATCTGTTACTCACAGTGATGGGGGATAAGGGTGGGAAGTTGGAGATGTTGAGTGCTGGGCTCTGGACCTGTTTCCCTTTATCACTGCCCTTATCAACTCTGTGATTCTGGACTATTCTGGCTTCATTAACAGTAGGTTCAGCATGTTGGGTTACCGGTTGTTGTTGTACTGGCCTAGCAGGGCCTTTCGTTCTCCATTCCTGCACCACCTTTGGCTTCCATACTTGTGTAGTCTGTCTTAGGTTCTGCTTTTGCTTGGATTGCACAATTGTGTCCTATTGTTTGGCATTTCTCACAATATGAGGGCTTCCATTCATACTCCACATCCTGCAGGAACTTCTTATCAGTTGGGTCCATAACCCATATCTCTGTAGGCAATTCTTTGGTGACAGTCACCTCTATAAGCATTCTGGCATAAGATATCCATGTCTATTTTGTGGTGCACTCATCTGCAAAGATTGACTTTCCTAACCCACTAGCAATTCTGCTAAAAGACCTCATCCCCCAGCACGACATTGGTAATCTTGGAAACTTTACCCATAGGGGAACTTCTGTTGGAAATTCCTTAGAGAAATCAAAGTCAGGTGTCCATTGTTTGAATATCATGGGCCTATTGGCAATGGAGTATGGACCAGCACACATAATCTCTTTGGCATCTGCCACATTCTTGAATTTCACAATGTAGTACCCTTCGTCATGATAGAACAAATCTGGTTCGGGGACTTGAGACCAGTGGTGACTAATGAATCTTCTCATTGCATTGAAGCCAGGACCGTCACCCAGAATGTACGTCACTAAGGCACACTTCCATTTAGCTTCCTCCTCCTCGACTTCAGCTTTTTCAAGTTGCACCATAGGTTTCCCATCGACTATCATTGGGGGAATGTAATCGAGAGCCATACCATGTGTCGCAAAGTGATTCTTCTGAAATAGTGTTGACCAGCTCTGCTTAGGTTCTTCTGGTTTGGCTTTGGTAGGTCCTGTTTGCTCCTCCGGTGGTAATGTTGGTTGCATGGTTGTCTCTGTGGCATCAGTTGCTTCTACTGTATTTGGAGTGGTTGATATGCCTCCAACCTCTGGTGTCTCCTGCGCTTCCTAATTGTTTCTACTAGAGGGACTGGTTGCGTTATCACTTCTTCTGGAGCTTGCTCGCCGGAATCCATGGTGCCTAGGGTTTGCGATTGAGGCAAACTCTGCACCTCCTTTGCATTGTTCTTCTCCATAATTAATGGATTCAGTTTGTCAAAAGTATCGATTGGGATTTTCCTTGTGCGTCCCCTTCCCCGTGCTTCTCCTTTTGCCATATCTACGAAGCTCGGCGTACGTTATGCTAACATGCGCCGAAAGGTTTATTAGAGAGAGAAAGAGCTGAATAATTTGGTTAATTTCTATCACGCACGAATTTTTGGGGCTTAATTTGTGATCATTCTGCATTATTATTACCCTATTTTTTCGAATTAATTGAAACTGCAACTCTTTATGAATTTGGAGTACTTATTGGTTAATTGAAAATTGCTGACTAGAGCAGCATTCAAATTAAAGAACATTGAAAAGATGAAAATTCCCTTGAAACAAGTACCCCATCCGTCCAATTTTACTCGTTCATTATATTAAAATAAATTTTTATTTTTACTTGTCCAATTTAAAAAATTAAGATAATTTATCATTTTATACCTATTTTACCCCTTATTAACTACTAGTTTCAATTTTTTTTCTAACACAAAATAAATAGGGATGATATAGTAATATTATTACATTATTTATTATTTTTTAAAGGGTGTTCCAAACCATAGTACATTCTTTTAGTATTAAAATTTAAGCCAAATACAAAATAATGATAAAGCTACCTAAGGGGCTGTTAGTAAATTAGATAGTTTGGATGGATATCTAGTTTGCTTAATTACAATTTCAACATATTCTTCAGCTTGTGTGTGTCTCTTTCTTTTCTCTTTTTGGGTACAAATTTGAAATTCTTTACAGATATCTTTATTGACCATTCTAACATATTTTTCTGCTTCAAATATTCCTTGAAGAAGTATGAACAAATCAAACACTCTGTTTTAAGGTAATAATCAAATAAAAGATAAAAAAAGTTTATTGCCTTTTACGTTACGCGGCAAATTGTTGCATCAAACTTTTTATTCCTTATTCCATAAATTCCATAAACATGTTCGATATTACAAATGTTATGCTTTTTATACGTGTTATTGTTATCAAATTTATGTCTAACAATAAATTAGATTAGGCCTTCCTTATATTAGCTATTTTTAAATGCACTCGCAAAACAAAAGAAGAATGAACTTAGGAGATCTGCTTCTACTCGATTCATATGTTTGACCTTGGACCCAACTTCAATATATTATACTTTCTCCATACTAATTTATGTGAGTTTGTAAATTTTAAGAGCTAAACGAGTTAATTTTAACCGTAAATTCGGATATAAAATCTTTCATATAACTCATTCAAAAGGATAAATTAGACATTGGCATAGCAACATTATGTTAAGGGCGGTCAAGCAAACTTCCTTTGTCCGACAATTATACTATATATATAAGTCAAATAGTACTTTACATAATTATATATATATATATATATATATATATATATATATATATATATATATATATATATATATTGTATTTTGAACATATTTAATATAGTTGAGTGAAACAATCCAATGGTTCAAATGTTCAAAGTGATGTATTCTTTACGGGTGCCCATTTTATTTGTCAAAACCAAATAGAGATACAGCTTAAAGTTTGAATGATCTTAACGAGATTCCTAACTACGCTGTTGAAAGTAGGCTTGCTTCATTGCACGACTCAAGACAAATCTAGCAAAATTCATGCTAATATTTTCGTTCTCCCAGCCATGACAGGTGAAGAACAATGTTATTAATGTTGAATTAGATGTACCATATTGACTTTATTTCCCTAAATATTTCATTAATACAGCTAAGTCAAAGTACGTAACAGTGTGTAGTACTTTTTCCAAAAATATTATGATATGACTTCTTCATCTTATAAGACTCAAATGTTTATTATTGTGATAAATACAACTTATAGGTTATTATCCCTATAATTATGAATCATGAAGTTCTTTTAATTCTACTTTTCTAATATTTGTTTTTTACTATCCAATATGCCTTCTTGGCCAGTGTGATCAAATTGGCCTAATAAATTTATTATCTTCCAATGTTTCTAAATTATGAACGTTGTAGTTATAAACAACATCAAAATCAATAATATAGTAGATCTTCTTATTTTTAATATCTTTGGTCCTTATTTAAGGAGTGGAATTTTCACTTTTGAGCACTACTCAAAATCGTTACTTTCGGAAAGAGAAAAGAATTTGCATCTCTCGAATGTGTGTAATCAAGTTTGATAGACAATTTTAGATGAGACAGGACAAATTCTGAGTGTGAAATGTTAGTCATCGAACTACCTCAAGTAAAACTATTTTTTTACGGAAAAGTTAAAATAATTATTTAATTTATAAAGCTAATAAAATTCTAAAAGTATTAAAATTGACTCACATAAGAATTCAAAATTGCTTGGTGCTACTGAGCCTCAAATATCGAGCATGAAACCCATATATATATATATATATATATATATATATATATATATATATATATACACACACTCTATCCAATTAATAATTAATAATTATTATAACACAAACACACAATTAATATTGGTTAATTTACGGTTGACGACATGGACGTGCCGTCTGTGCATCTTGAACATTTCTCGGTTGAGATATTGTGTTACAAGGCGATCATAGATCCACCTACATATGGGAAGGAGAGCTAGTGGAGCAGACTCTCCGTGCCAGGAGAGTGGACAACATGTGAGACTTTATAAGGGCCAGAAATTTCCATCCCCGTGTAGTCCAACGCCTGCATGATACGGGCTTACATAGGATTTTTCATATTGGGCGGCTGCAGCTTGACTGGTCTCCGATCACGGCCTTGATAGAGCGGTGATGATCGAAGAAGTACACTTTCCACCTGCTCATTTGGCGAGGCCACCATCACGTTTCAGGAAGTTCAGGTTTTATATGGGTTGCCTGCTGTTTGACTTGCCGTTGCACGGCCTCAGTATATGAGATCTATGATGCTTGCCCAGTATTTGGACTTGCTGCAGCAGTTCACTGGTTTCAGGCCACAAATTGAGGCTGCAGCTTCAGGGGGCAGTCGCATTTCTATGATAGCTATTAGACAATATTTGAAGGTATTGCACCCGGACATTACTGGCGAAACAGATGATCTACATATTCACCGGTACACGAGGTTGGCTCTGCTCCTTCTTTTTGGGGGTGTCTTATTCACGAACACTTCGGAAAATCTAGTGAGTATGCGATTTTGACATGATCTTCAACAGCTAGATGAGTAGCCTAGTACAATTGGGGTGCTGCTGTTCTCGCTTACCTGTACAGGAGTATGTGCCGAGCATGCATGGGCACCCGGAGCGACGTATGGATTTTCTTTCATTTCTACCCGTGACAACATATTCGAATACTTTGTTCATTACTTCTAATTCTATATAGTCAAAATGACTTTTAAACTTTACGTCAACCTTGTATGTAGGTTTGGGTCTGGGAGCGGTTCCTGCCATTGCAGCCACCTCTACCACCATTACCTCGGGATGTACCACCTCTATTTCTCACTCTATCTAGGAGGTGGGTTCTCCGTCATGGAAATTATCGAGCCATTGATGCTTATCATAATCTCCCCCTTATCAGAGATTTGTTGGATATACTGAAGGCCGCACAGGTAAATACGTACCTAAACTTATTTCTTATAAATTCACTAGTGTTGTGCATACTCACTTTTATGTTCTTATTTGATAGTTTATCTGGATGCCATACAACTACGACTTGATAGTTGGCCTGCCCAATTATTGCTCGGCTGGCTGATTGATTCGGAGTACTTTCGTCCCGCTGATGTGCCTCAATATTGTGGAGCATCATGCCACAGAGCGGGTACTTTGCCAGTTTGGCCGTCCGTAGACTATACCAAGCACAAGCGCGCAATTGATATATAACGAGATTCAAGCACAAGACCAAGATCAAACAAAGATATAAAGTTATACATGAGTCGTTCTTTAATTGTGATCTTGATCCGATAACTTGACTCAAGACTTGGCTTCTCTCGTAAAAATATTTTTATCAAATCATGCATATTTAATTTAAAGCAAAATGATTTTAAATCATGCATATTTACTTCAGTCAAAATGATTTTTAAACATGCCTCTAAAATCTGGACTAAGATAATCGATTATGTACTTATGATAATCGATTATGTACTTATGATAATCGATTATGTTAAGTCAGCTGCATGACAATCGATTGTGAACTTATGACAATCGATTGTGTTAAGGCAGTGTGCATCAGATTTTTCAAATCTGCATGACAATCGATTGTGAACCTTATGACAATCGATTGTGTTGAGGCAGTGTACATCAAAGTTTTTCAAAGCTACAAAATAATCGATTGTGAACTTATGACAATCGATTGTGTTGAGGCAGTGTCTATCAGACATTTTCAAAGTCATAAAATAATCGATTGTGAACCTTTGACAATCAAGTGCATTAAGGCAGTGTCTAATTGATTTTTCAAAGACTGATATATAATCGATTGTTCTCATAGCATAATCGATTGTGTAATTGACCGTTGCCAAAACATTTTCAAAAATCGTCAGGTAATCGATTATAGATTTCTAATAATCGATTGTTTTAAATAAAATCTGAAAAAGATTTTTTGAACGTTGCCAAGTAATCGATTGTAGATTTCTGACAATCGATTATTTTAAGTAAAATCTGGAAATGATTTTTTGAACGTTGCCAGTAATCGATTATTGATCTTAGATAATCGATTGTTAAGCGTAAAATCTGGGAATGATTTTTGGAACGATTGGCAAACAATCGATTGTGGCATTTTGACAATCGATTGTCACTGAGTAAAATCAACAACTCTTAATTGGCAATTAGGCAACGGTAATGCATGGTTTTGCAACTATAAATACAACTTCAAATCAGTCTTCTAAATACAACAACTGATCATATTATTGCTATAGCTTGCATACTCTATTGTTCATCACTTTCTATTCATTACATAAGTTTTGAGAGCCAAAATTCTTGATGAAAGTTGTTGCGTTCTTGAGCGTATCTGTTTACTCATATCTACTCTATTAAGAGAGTCTTGTTTAAGTGAGTGCTAAGTGTTTTATACACTTAAAGGGAAGTGTTAGTCCCTTGTATTGTAAGAAGGAACTTGTGTTTCCTTTGGTTGAAGTCTTGGAGTGTTGTATCTTCGAGCAAAGGTTGTTGAGGCTTGTGTTCTCAGTTTGTATAGGTTTGTTGAGCACCCGTAAGCTTAACAGTGTTAGTGGAAAATCTCGGGAAAGTCTCTCGGGGACTGGACTAGCCACGGGTTGTGGTGAACCAGGATACATCGGTGCGTTCGTTCTTATTTATTTACTTAGCGCACTTATTTCTTTCCTGCAATTTTTAAATTCCGCAAGTTTACGCTAATTTTTATTATAATGCTATTCACCCCCCTCTAGCGTTAAGCGTATTTTCTAACAATTGGTATCAGAGCCTAACTCTCTGAAGACTTAAACTTTTGAGAGAAACAATCCATGGCTTCTACTCGTGATTCTTTTGCAGGAATAGGTGAAGGATAATGCTCCACCCGACCACCACTATTCGACGGTACAAACTATACGTACTGGAAGGAGAGGATGAGAATATTTGTTCAATCAAATAGTTTTCATCTTTGGAAGGTTATAATGAAGGGAGAATAAATTCCAACCAAAAAGGTTGAAAATAAAGATGTTCCAAAGTCCGAAGATGAATACGATGCGGATGATATCCGAAAGGTGCAAAACAACGCTAAAGCCATTAATTTATTATATTGTGCTGTAAATGCTTATGATTACAGGAAAATATCATGTTGCACAACGGCGAAGCAAATGTGGGACAAGATGGAAATTACGTACGAAGGTACGGACCAGGTAAGGGAAGCTAAAATTGATTTCCTAACCCATGCATATGAATTGTTTCACATGAAGGAAGGCGAAAAGGTCAATGAGATGTTCGAACGATTTTCAAAAATCGTTAATGATTTACATGCTCTTAAGAAGACCTTCACGGATAAGGAACTTGTCCGAAAAATTCTCCGAAGTCTCACTCCGGCATGGCGATCCAAGGCCGACGCAATTCAAGAATCTATTGGCGTTTCAAATGCCACCATCGACGTTTTAAGAGGTAATCTTAAAACTTATGAATCTACTATACTTAACCTTCTTGTTGATGATCAAAGGAAACAAAAGATCACTCTCAAGGCAAGCACAAGCCAACCTCAAAATGATGAGGACGGAGACAACGAGTTCGGACTTGTTATTAAGAGATTTCAAAAGTTCATGCCAAAAGAGTATGAACGAAAGGGCAAAAAGCAAGGAGATCAAATAAAGTGCTATGAGTGTGGAGAAACCGGGCACATTAAATCAAATTACCCAAATGCCAAAAAGGAGAAGAAACCCTTCAAGAAACAACGAGCATACATATCTTGGGGAGGCGACTCCGGTGACGATTCAAGTGAGGAAGAAGAAGACGAAGCCGCAAATCTTTGTCTCATGGCTCACGAAAACAATCAAGAAGAGGTATGTCAAATTTCTTCCAAAAATTTCTATTCTCTTGAGGAAATGCAAAATGCTTTTGATGAGTTGTATAGTGAATTTATTAAAGCTTCCAAAACTGTTAAAAGCATAAAAGAAAATGCTTCTTTAAAAGAAAAAGATTTTGAAAAACAACTCTCTTTGAAAGAAAAGGATTTGGAAAAACTGATTTTCGAAAATGAGAAGTTGAAAGAAGAAAACAAATTTTTCGGCAAGAGAAGCGCCGACAAACCCGAGAGCTCTAGTAAAAATTGTACTTCTTGCATGCATCTCAAAAATGAGGTAGAAAGACTTAAGGGCACCCTGGATAAGTTTAATTCTTCTCATAAAAATTTGAATGACGTTCTTGTTAATTTGAAGTCGACCAAGCATGGCATAGGCTTTGAGAATGAGCCTAAGAAAAGGTTGAAGCCAACCTCCAACAACCTAAGGCTCAACCTAGGATTAATAAAACAAACGCTCATCCTAGATATAACAAACCTAGAAATGGCTTTCAACAATCGTAACCTAGAAATAATCATTCTAGAAATAATGCATACTCTAGGCCAAACACTAGAATGAATTTTGAACCTTGTAGAACACCTAGAAATGGCTTTCAACCTAGAAACAACTATCCTAGAAATGCTGTATATCCTAGAACAAATAGTAGGAGAAATGATTTTCATGAATTGCGCAATAGTCATATTGTCAAGAATAGAGTAAATGAATTTCGTCCGTCCAATTACTATCAACCTAGACGAATGCATAATCCTAATGTTGTTTGTCATTATTGTAGACGAATTGGACATATTGCTCCTGCTTGTTTTACACGACATAGACATAACACTCAATCACATCACTATGATTTGCCTAACCCCCAAGGACCCAAAATGGCATGGGTACCTAAAACTCATTAATCTGTTTTGTAGGTGTGTTTGAAGGGGTCAAGTGTACTTTGGTACCTTGATAGTGGATGCTCCAAGCACATGACTGGAGACGATTCCAAGTTCCTTCAACTAGAACACAAGGAAGGAGGAAGCGTTATTTTTGGTGATAACAACAAAGGAAAAATTATCGGCATTGGATCGGTCGGTAAGGATGACTCCTCTTTCATTAAGCATATATTGCTAGTTAAGGGTCTAAAACATAATCTCTTGAGCATAAGTCAATTATGTGACAAGGGAAATCTTGTTTTATTTGATTCAAATGAATGCTTAGTTTTTCGCCGTAGCGATTTTAAAATTATTCTTCGTGGATTTAGAATGGATAATATCTATATGGTTGATCTCGAAAATTCTTCATCTGAATATGTAGATTGTCTTATGAGCAAAGAAGATGATACGTGGTTATGGCACCGTAGAGTAGCTCACATCAACATGCATCTTTTGAACAAATTGGTTTCACAAAATTTAGTTATTGGTCTTCCAAACTTGAAATTTGAAAAAGACTCTATTTGTGATTCTTGTCAAAAAAGGAAGCAAACAAAAGCATCTTTTAAATCGAAAAATATTGTTTCAACTACTAGACCTTTGCAATTACTTCACATGGATTTATTTGGACCATCTCGCATTGAAAGTCTTGATAGAAATCGTTATGCTTTTGTTATTGTTGATGATTATTCTATATTTACGTGGACTCTATTTCTTGCTCATAAAAGTGAAGCTTTTCATAATTTCAAATATTTTCTTAAACGTGTTCAAAACGAAAAGGACACAACAGTCACTTCAATAAGAAGTGATCATGTGGGAGAGTTTGATCACAATCTCTTTGTGGACTTTTGTGACGAACTCGGTATCGAGCACACCTTCTCCGCTCCACGAACACCACAACAAAATGGGGTGGTGGAAAGGAAAAATAGGTGTCTCGAAGAGATGGCTAGAACCATGCTCGATGAGGCTAAGATTCCCAAACATTTTTGGGCGGATGCCGTGAGTACCGCATGCTACGTTCTAAATAGAGTAGTCATAAGGCCAATACTCATGAAAACCCCCTATGAACTCTATAAGGGAAGGAAACCAAATATCTCCCATTTTAGAGTATTCGGTTGCAAATGCTTTATTCATAACAATGGAAAAGATCAATTGGGAAAATTTGATGCCAAATCCGATGAAGGAATTTTTATTGGTTATTCTTCACGTAGCAAAGCACATAGAGTATTCAATAATAGAACCGGAACTGTGGAGGAATCCCCTCATATTGTATTTTCCGAAAATAATGCTCGCTTGGCGAGAAAGGATTCTAGTTTTGATCTTGCAGGTATTTTAAACTCAATAAGTCCTGAAGACAAAGTACAAGAGGAAACTCCTAAGGAAATTCAAGATGAAATCTTGGATCAATTATCGGAGGAAACACCACAATTGGAAAAAGAAACGAAACTACCTAACGCATGGAGGACAATCAAAGACCATCCTCTTGAACAGGTAATTGGCGATATTGAACAACAGGTAAGTACCCGAAACTCTCTTAGGAACACCTTAGGACATACTGCTTTTGTTTCTCAAATTGAACCCACAACCATCTCTGAAGCAATTGGGGATGAATTTTGGACCTTGGCAATGCAAGAGGAGCTTAACCAATTCAAACGGAATGACGATTGGGATTTGGTGCCAAGACCCGAAAATCATACCATAATTGGTACGAAATGGGTTTTTCGAAACAAATTAGATGAAAATGGTGTAATCACTAGAAACAAAGCTAGGCTTGTAGCAAAAGGCTATAATCAAGAAAAGGGTATTGACTATGAAGAAACATATGCCCCCGTAGCAAGGTTAGAAGCTATTCGTTTATTGCTTGCTTTTGCCTCTTCTATGAATTTCAATTTATATCAAATGGATGTAAAAAAGTGCTTTTTTAAATGGTTTTATTCAAGAAGAAGTTTATGTTGCTCAACCCCCGGGTTTTGAAGATTTTAAATTTCCCGATCATGTTTTCAAACTCAAGAAAGCCCTTTATGGCCTTAAACAAGCTCCCCGAGCTTGTACGAAAGATTGAGCAAATTTCTTTTGGAAAATGATTTCATTAGGGGGAAAGTTGACACCACTCTTTTTATTAAGCATAGAAATAATGATATTTTATTAGTTCAAATCTATGTGGATGATATTATCTTTGGTGCTACTAACAATGCTTTGTACAAGGAATTTTCTGATTTGATGACAAGCGAATTTGAGATGTCTATGATGGGTGAGCTAACATTCTTTTTGGGGCTGCAAGTAAAGCAAATGAAAGAAGGAACTTTCATTTGTCAAGCTAAATATTGCAAAGAATTGCTAAAACAATTTGAAATGACCAACGCAAAAGCAATGGCCACTCCCATGAGCACATCCGATCATCTAGACAAAGATGAGAAAGGTAAGGAAGTCGACACCAAAAAGTATCGAGGTATGATTGGATCTCTCCTTTATCTTACTGCTAGTAGACCGGAAATCATGTTTAGCGTGTGTTTATGCGCTCGTTATCAATCATGTCCGAAGGAGTCTCACCTTACTGCGGTGAAACGGATATTGAAGTATCTTGTTGGTACTGTAAATGTGGGTCTATGGTACCCCAAAGGTTCTTCATGCCAACTTGTTGGCTATTCCGATTCCGATTTTGCTGGATGCAAATTGGACCGCAAGAGCACTAGTGGCACTTGCCATTTGCTCGGTAGCTCTTTCGTTTCTTGGTTTAGCAAGAAACAAGTAAGTGTTGCGTTGTCCACAACCGAGGATGAATACGTAGCCGCGAGGAGTTGTTGCGCTCAAATCCTTTGGATGAAACAACAACTCTTGGACTATGGCCTAAGTCTTGATCATATCCCTCTTAGATGTGATAATACTAGTGCCATATGCTTGACGAAGAACCCCGTTCTTCATTCAAGAACAAAACACATTGAAATTAGGCATCATTTTATAAGAGATCACGTTCTCAAAGAGGATGTCGAAATTGAATTTGTTGAAACCAAAGATCAATGGGCCGACATCTTTACAAAACCCTTAGAGAAAGAGCTTCTTCCGAATTCGTAGTGAACTCGGGATTCTTGACTCCACGTTGATCTAAGTCATGCATTGCATTTTCCCTTTCACATGATTTCTAACTTGAGCGTCGGAGACGTCTAACGAATTTTTGCAGGTATCGCCCTAAAGGCAGGGGGAATTATAAAGGTTGATGCAGAATAATCAATTTATCCTAAGGATAACCGATTTCTCGTTAGTATATAATCGATTATCAAGTATCTAATCGATTATGTTGGTATTATTTGCTTTATTATATCTTCTTATGCAACTTTTGCTTAATCAATAAACAAGTTACTCACCTTTTCCATTTTTACTAATGTCAAAAGGGGGAAAAATAAGGGATATGCACTAATTTTTTATAGGCATAATTTGAGGGGGAATTCATATGTTGAGGGGGAACTAATTGCACATGTAGAGACTTGTTGCATATTGTTGCATACCTTTACTTGTCTTGAATCGTCATTATGAACTATCAAATATGCATATCCCGACTAAAGTTTGCCATTATCAAAAAGGGGGAAATTGTTGAAACACGTTCTCAAGGCACTATACTAAAACGTGTGTTCATATTTGTAGGTTTTGATGAATGACAAACTATGCACAATGGACATATGACGAGGTCCAAGCACAAACGCGCAATTGATATATAACGAGATTCAAGCACAAGACCAAGATCAAGCAAAGATATAAAGTTATACATGAGTCGTTCTTTAATTGTGATCTTGATCCGATAACTTGACTCAAGACTTGGCTTCTCTCGTAAAAACATTTTTATCAAATCACGCATATTTAATTTAAAGCAAAATGATTTTAAATCATGCATATTTACTTCAGTCAAAATGATTTTTAAACATGCCTCTAAAATCTGGACTAAGATAATCGATTATGTACTTATGATAATCGATTATGTTAAGTCAGCTGCATGACAATCGATTGTGAACTTATGACAATCGATTGTGTTAAGGCAGTGTGCATCAGATTTTTCAAATCTGCATGACAATCGATTGTGAACCTTATGACAATCGATTGTGTTGAGGCAGTGTACGTCAAAGTTTTTCAAAGCTACAAAATAATCGATTGTGAACTTATGACAATCGATTGTGTTGAGGCAGTGTCTATCAGACATTTTCAAAGTCATAAAATAATCGATTGTGAACCTTTGACAATCGAGTGCATTAAGGCCGTGTCTAATTGATTTTTCAAAGACTGATATATAATCGATTGTTCTCATAGCATAATCGATTGTGTAATTGACCGTTGCCAAAACATTTTCAAAAACAGTCAGGTAATCGATTATAGATTTCTAATAATCGATTGTTTTAAATAAAATCTAAAAAAGATTTTTTGAACGTTGCCAAGTAATCGATTGTAGATTTCGGACAATCGATTGTTTTAAGTAAAATCTGGAAATGATTTTTTGAACGTTGCCAAGTAATCGATTGTAGATTTCTGACAATCGATTGTTTTAAGTAAAATCTGGAAATGATTTTTTGAACGTTGCCATTAATCGATTATTGATCTTAGATAATCGATTGTTAAGCGTAAAATCTGGGAATGATTTTTGGAACGATTGGAAAACAATCGATTGTGGCATTTTGACAATCGATTGTCACTGAGTAAAATCAGCAACTCTTAGTTGGCAATTAGGCAACGGTAATGCATGGTTTTGCAACTATAAATACAGCTTCAAATCAATCTTCTAAATACAACAACTGATCATATTATTGCTATAGCTTGCATACTCTATTGTTCATCACTTTCTATTCATTACATAAGTTTTGAGAGCCAAAATTCTTGACGAAAGTTGTTGCATTCTTGAGCGTATCTATTTACTCATATCTACTCTATTAAGAGAGTCTTGTTTAAGTGAGTGCTAAGTGTTTTATACACTTGAAGGGAAGTGTTAGTCCCTTGTATTGTAAGAAGGAACTTGTGTTTCCTTTGGTTGAAGTCTTGGAGTGTTGTATCTTCGAGCATAGGTTGTTGAGGCTTGTGTCCTCAGTTTGTAAAGGTTTGTTGAGCACCCGTAAGCTTAACAGTGTTAGTGGAATCTCGAGAGAGTCTCTCGGGGACTGGACTAGCCACGGGTTGTGGTGAACCAGGATACATCAGTGCGTTCGTTCTTATTTATTTACTTAACGCACTTATTTCTTTCCTGCAATTTTTAAATTCTGCAAGTTTATGCTAATTTTTATTATAACGCTATTCACCCCCCCTCTAGCGTTAAGCGGATTTTCTAACAATAGGGCTGGCTCTCTGGACATTTTAGCGAGCCAGAGAGGGTGAGAGGTTAGGTCATGCTGCTAATTATGTGACACTAGAGCACTACCATTGGGATAGGCCTGTCGCTTGCCTGAGGGAACGGGCACGAACCAGGGGTGCCCCACGAGGCAGGGGTGCCTCACGGGGTCATAGGTGATCCCTAGCAAGGGGTATTGAGGCGCCTGTTGAGTTACCTGATGAGGATCTTGGAGATGATCAGTCGGGTTACATCCCTTAGCAAAACGAGCCTTCCAGTAGCATGCCATCGTAAAGCCTTTAGCTGGAGCTGGCAGCATCGCAGGTGACTCCGTCAGATCCATTGTTGATCACGGGCACGAGCTTCACTGTAGATATAGAGAAATTCTTTTCTGGTCCATCGATCGTAGCTGAGGATCAGCCGACCCGAGACGTGGATGGTGAGCAGAGGTTGACTTTTGGCTTATCATCATGGGGTGCAGCGAATCTATCACAGGTGCAGGTATGTTTATATTACTTTTAAATTTTAATTTGTTTCTTTTCAATGATTTTCCATAAATTAATTTTTTTATTTTCTTATAAAGGATTCATCCCAGCCCGTCACAGAGGCCACTTTTTCCAATGATGAGGACACCACAGATACTTATATTCAAGAGCCTGATGAGACCATGGTAAGAAAATATTTTTGACTTAACACGTACTTTACTAATACACATTTACATATATTAAGCTTACTAATTGTTTTATAGGTTGTTGATGGACCGATGACCCCTTCTACCGATCCTGCCAGCACTACTGAGGATCATGCTGCAGGGCATCCTCATATAAAGAGGCGACGTGATGAGGATGATCCTGATAGTGTACTCGGGCGACAAGGGGTGCGCCTCAGTCCAGCGGCTGCATTGAAGCACAAAGATTGTGGGATACATTGATTTTTTTCCCCGTATTTTATGTAAATAAACAAGAATTTTATATTAACACTACAACACAACAAACCTAACATAACTTAAATTCAGTACAACTAATGAAAACAAATGATACGGGAAACACAGAAAAATATATTACTACGCTCAATACCTACATGTCATTATTTAGTCACGATCGCCTAGTATTCTCTGCTCCAACCACTTAAATTTGTCTTCTAGCTTATTTTGTTCTTCTTCCACCTCCTTGAGTTTCTCCTTCAACTCTGCAACTTGTCGTTTGTATTTTCGTTCGTATTCCCACCGCTTCAAACACAAACAATGAAGACGCTGCAACTTTTCTTTGTAGTATTCTTGTTGACAGGGTTTGTCAGCCTATATCTCAAAATTTTAAACAGGTTCTTGGGAACCCTATAGAACTTGTTCATACACGCCTAGTAGCGGCGTCCAGCTTCTTCCCAACAGTCGCGCATCGTGCATTTTTTTCCATACTCGCACCTTGGCACAAAATGGGTTCAGAAATTTGTTAAGCATAAAGAAAAACTTACTTTTATGGAAATATTTGATATTGGTTATTGTTATGCGCAGAAAATAACTAGAATGTGCCCGTTATGTATAGGCAAGACAACACACAAAATGTAGTATTATACTGCACTATACATAGTCAATATTTCTGAAAGAAATAGGTTTTGCGCAGTCAATCACCTTTTAAGATCGACAAGACAACACACAAAATGTAGTATTGTACCACGCTACACATATTCAATTTTTCTGAAACAAAACAACTTTTGCACAGTCGGTTCAGCTTTTTATACCGATAAGACAACACAAAAAATGTTGTATTTTACCGTGCTATGCATTATCAAATTTTCTGAAATGAAATAGCTTTTGCATAGTCGGTTCAACTTTCCAACTGACAAGACAACACACAAAATGTAGTATTGTACCGTGCTATACATATCCGACAAGACAACACACAAAACGTAGTATTGTACTGCGTTATACATATTCCATTTTTCTGAAATGAAACAGCTTTTGTGAAGTCGGTTTAGATTTTCGGGCTGACAAGACAATACACAAAATATAGTATTGTACCGCACTATACATATTCAATTTTTCTAAAAGGAGACATCAACGTGTTGATTCATCCTTTATTATCTTTTATTTTCATGTATGTTGCTTTATTTATGGTTGTTGTGCTTTTATCTCTTCGAATATTATGTTATGAAATTTTAATTTTTAGATTGGTCTTCTTTACTAACACCAATAAGTTGAATGTTGGAACTACTATATCATCATCCCAATTCAAAAGATCATGTTAAAAAATAAGATGTAACAAGATAGTTTAACATGATTTTATTTGATATATATTACAAACATAAACAAATACAGACACTTATTACAAAATAACATTACGAAAACAAAATACTAGGTGTATCCTTGATAGTTTGGTACATTTGACGAACTTGCACCAGGAGCTGGATTACCACCGCCACCCACACCAACTGAAGGACATTTACGACGGTTGTGTCCTGTTTGCAAGCATATGCCATATTTACGTGCATAAACGGTATCACCAACATTCATTTGGTTCTATATACAAATTCTCTTTTGTACTTGCATCTTGCGCAAATAGTCCTTGTTACATAGAATTTTAAATAGTTCTGGCGGCCAATAATGCTCAGCATCCAATGGCTGCAACTACACACTATATGCGTTTATGTATGCAGCAACACTATATTGGCTATCAACTTAGTTGGTTGCCCCTAAACCAACTTGTTGAAAGCACTTCGTGGCATGTGCGCACGACATGTGGTAGATGGTTCATTTCCCACATGAACACAACCTGTTGGCTTCATTCACGGTGTGTAGGTTATTCCCCCGATGTCCGTGAATAGCGGTGCAAACTTCAAAAATACCCTAGTCGCAATCGTACTGTAAATATAAATGCCAATATGCTTGCCTCCTCTATTTCTCAAATCTTTGCATCGGTATTGGCATAAATTGAGCACTCATGTCCATCAATTGCGATGCAACTCTATGGCTTTCAGCAAACCTCTCCAGAATCTGTTTGAATGTGATTCAGACCATGGAACTGATAGGCAATCCTTGTGTAGACTTCAATAAGCCGTTGATTGACTCTGACACATTTTTTGTCAAGGCTCCCCATTGTCTGCCACCATCAACATGTAATGTCCATGTGTGAAGCTCATATCATATCAGCTAAGAATATGCTCATAGATCTAACTGTCATATCTCTTCCACGCCCCGTGAATTTGCATTGCTGGTGCTCAGTTGCAACCATCCACGTTAAATCATGCAGGGCCTTGTCGTGATATTTCTATTGAAAATTAGGCTTCAGGTGCCTCACACGGTAACAATGGTATGCATAGGATTCCTGCCATTTAGGCAAATGCCGTACAAAACTTAAAATACCACTATAATGATCAGATATTATACAAGTACTTGAACGTTGTTTGACAACGTGCTGCTTCAAGTGGTTTAAAAAAGCTTCCATGTCTCCTCGCTTTTATTGGCATAAATGGCAAAAGCTAGTGGAATATTTGTCTGTTGGCATCTACTGCAACTGCGATTAAAATCTTAATTATACTTTTCATATACATGAGTACCGTCAAAGAAAATTACTGTACGACAATGCACAAACTAATCAATTGATGGTTTAAATAACTAGAATACATAGTTGAAAATATATTCGGGTCTTCCCAAACTCCACTCATGCCTCCATTTAACAACAGTCTCATGGTTAAAGTGTTTCAGGACGGCTATGTACCTGGGTAGAGATAAAAATGACTTATCCTAGTCACCATAAATAATTTCAAAAGCATGTTTGTGCCCGAGATATACCTTTCTTTTGGTTATAGTACACTCATATTCCTGGTGGACGGCTATAATACACTCTTTGATATTGAACCTAATGGACACTTCCAAGTATGGAATCCAGACAAAACAAATCGAGTCTACATCCAAGTTAAAGTGATTCTCATTGAATGTATCCGTTTTACATCTATGGGTGCTAATATATTTAACAACTTTCCATAACCTTGATTTCCTCTTGCTGGTACACAACATCCAGTGACAACCCATAAACTCTCTATGGCATATAACCTTGTATACGTATAGAGTTGACTCCCTTATCGTCATCTCACGGCACTCTCTTACCCTGTAGACTTTTACGGCCCTGATTAGACGAGCTTTATCGGAAAAATACAATGCTCTTTTCCAGCACCGTTGGTCTAGACTCATCCCACATTGCTGATCGAAATTCATCAGCATCCCTTGTGAGGTAATTCACATCTGGCATACTTGGCAAATTATCAAGGTAGGGAATATTCCTCTCATGAAACGGCACGTGGGACTTGCACACTCTTTGTCTAACGGGAGGTGGAGTAGCATTCTCCCTCGTCAACTAAGGTTCGAGATTCAATTCCTCCTCATCATCGCCTTCATCAAGAAAGGGTGTGTCATCACCAGACTCATCGACATTATTGTCTTAATCACTATCATCTTCCTGACTCTAGGTATCTGCCAAATCACGAGTCAATACGTCGTCTATGGTAACTGTATGAGGTCAGGAGCATCAAGTTGTTCGTTTTCACTGCACAAAAAGAGCAAAATGATAAGCTACTCAAATTGATAACTACTTTACATATAACTATATCACTTCACTACAAGTCATATTGTGTTGACATTCCATGACGAACATTTTCTTGTTGGTGATGACTCCCGGATAGATCATTGTGATCTAACACGCCAGAACTACGCATATTTCAACTAGGACCGGGGTCTAACTTGTAAAATTCATATCGAACGGTACCCCATGTTAAAAATATGAGTGTTAATACAAATCCAATTCAACATAAAATAAACAACGCTAAAGCGTAAAAAAATTAGGTTTACCAGTTGTCTTGTAGATTATGTAAATTTGAAAAATTATTTTATCGCTGCTCATTTGCCGGTGATGATAAGTTTAAATCAAGGATAACTCTTTCATCAGGAATCTGTCCGGCAAAAACTGCTCTAAAATAGCCACCCGATGACTGGGGGTTATCCCTGCTTTGCGCAATCAAATTATTGCCAACGTCTTCAGCCTTAAATCTTCTTTGCGCAATCTCATTATTGCCGATGTCTTCAGCCTTAACTTATATTTCCAATAATTTTCTTACAATAATTTTCTGAATTCATCCAGAATCCGCAAAAAATCTACAAGAGTTTCATCATCTTCGATATTAAACTCAGAATAATAAGCAAACCCTAGCGGAGTCATACAATACAGAAATCTAGCGGTTACTTTTAGGTTCACCGAATATTTGCTCATACTCATTTTTTTACGCAACAACGGTACCACTTTATCGTACTCCATTGTAAGCGGAAATTTAACATGACACTGTGGAGATGAACTATACTGCACAGAGTTATTCTCCATTACAACCTCACCCTCCAATATAAACCCTTATTTTTGGCTCTTCGCACATTATAAAAAATGCTTAATAACGAGAAGAAAAGTTTGAACGGAAGTTTGAACGTATGTTTTGTATGGATTTTCATAAAATCCTAACGCCTTTAAATAATGCAAGTCCTAGCCTGGGGGTAGAATTTTTTTATGTAAAATGCAGTATAATACCGCGCTTTATATATTTGAATTATTGTTATGTCAGTTAGCCGCATGACACTTATTGGTGGGCCCAAAAAGAAGTAAAATGCAGTATTATGCCGCATTTTTCTATGTAAAACGATGTATAGTACCGCGCATTATATATTTGAATATATATATAAATCATTGTTAACTGGTGGGCCCAAAAAAGATATAAAATGCTGTATTATACCGCGCTTTTCTATATAAACTAATGTATTATACCGCGCTTTTCTATATAAACTGATGTATTATACCGCGCTTTAATTTAACGGCTAAAATTTCGTTAAAATATGTTTTATATAAATAACTTTTATTTTACATTGTAGAAACATATTTCGTATTCAAAATATTGACATTTATGTTTCGGACTCATTCCTATTCCATGCTTGCCTTTATGAGAATCGGAACGATATAGTCTAAATAACAAGGTACATATTGGATTTGGCGGGATGCTAATAAACCGGCCCACTCTTTTTTGCTCGGACAGCTTTATTGTACGTGACTCGTATTCAAGAAACACGTTGTACTTTTTCAGGAAAACAAGTAGTCGTAATATTAGAACATCAAGAAATCAATTACGAAAGAATACCTTACATGCAAATTGATTTTTTTCTTCACTCTAGAAAGAATCGATAATGATTTTTCGGGTACACGTAACTGAGCTTTCAATCCATATATTGAATGTAAATGTGACTTAGAAGCAAATTTTTGAATTTTATGAATTTAAATTTTAAGATAGTGATTTTATGTACTACCAACTGAATTAGGAAATCAACATTATATTATTAATGATTTTCTTAACACATATCTAATTTAGATAGAAACTACTGTTTATGTTATTGTGGATCGCCCCCCTACTTAGTTACCACTTACTCAACCTCACTTGTAAACAGATCTAAATTTTTTCCTAATCCAATATTATTAGTTGAAGGATAATACTACCTTCTGGGCAGATTTTATATATATATATATATATATATATATATATATATATATATATATATATATATATATATATATATATATATATATATATATATATATGGGGCGCATGAACTTATAATTTCTCTGTCAAGTAGGTATTTTATGTACAAATTTTTTAGGATTGATCTAATATTATCTGTTGGTACCCAATGCTTCAAGAAGCTAAATAGTGTACTTGATTGAATGCTGAATTATTTACTTAAATGAGTAGGGTTTAGTTGCCACTTAATACTTTTTTTTCTCCTTTCTTTATTGGTGCGCCCATATTTTAAAAATCTTAAATCCACCTTTAGCTACTAATGTGATATAAGTATCCTTGTTATGTTTTAATGATTTAACAAACTTAATGTTAAAACCCAGATAAGGAACCTGTTACACATCCTCAAGTACTTAAGATCAACAAGTTTCAATGTCGGGACATGGTTCAATTTTTAAGAGACAGAGAAACAACAGAAGGAACAGATGGATACCAGTTCCCTTGGTGACTGTACTAGTCAACCCCCCGACAGCTGTAAAGTTGCTGCCTACATGTGCAACAGTGTAAACAGTGCGACAGTCAACTTTATGGGGAATGTCCTTGTACAAACATGCTTACATTATTCAAGTGATGTTACCTATGCAATATTAACATTGAAGCAAAGGTAAAACATCACACACATTTAAAAATCATTCAACACTCTCTCAAGTGACCAATCAATCTGGCAAGTGATTCTCAAGGGCATCAAGAACAAAAAACAACATAACAACAGGTCAGTTCCCTGTATTGAGTCATAACATGTCCTTAGTTATGGTGCACCTTTATTAAAGTATTTTACTTGTAATTCCTACTTAGCTTAGTTAGAAGCATTGTGTAGGAAATCTTTGTAAATCGTAAACCTTTGTGTTTGTGTCTTGCCTAGAGTTAGTTGAGTTGTAAAACTTTGTAATAGAATTATTACAAAGTGTCTTGTAATAGAGTTGTTACAAGTTAGTGAGGGATTAAGATGTTAATTCCTAGGTTACAATAGGTTGTAATCTGAAGTTTGCTCAGTAGTGAAGTTGAAATCCTACAAGGGTATATTGTGATTTTTTATCCCGTGAGCTGGGAGTTTTCCACGTAGAACTCCATTGTATCATTTACTTACTGCAGTGTGCGTGTGTTATGTGGGAAGTAATAGAGAACCTGATTCTCTATATGGTTTGGTGGACCCTTAGTTTCTATCAATTGGTATCTGAGCACGTTCTTTCTATCATGCTAACACCTAGAAATGATCCTTATGGTTGCTCCACCAAACTTTGAATAAGGGTGAATCTACCTACAGATCATCAAGATTCAATGGCCAATACTATAGATGGTGGAGGGCAAGGATTCATGATTTCATCATGGCTGAAGATTTAGAGTTCTGGGATGTTATTTGTGATGGACCCTTTTGTTCCTACGAAGATCATTGGAGACCCAGCAGTGACAGTTCCCAGAGCAAGAAAGGAATACAACAATGTTGACCGCAAGGCTATAGAAAAAGACTTTAGATCAAGGAAAATACTCATATATAGTATTGGAAAAGATGAATACAACATGATTTGAGCATGTCAATCTGCTAAGGAGATTTGGGAAATTCTCCAAGCAGCTTATGAAGGGACAACACAAGTAAAGCAGTCGAAGATTGATATGCTAACCACAAAATATGAGCTTTCCAGGATGAAGGATGATGAGTCCATTCAGGATATGCACACTCGCTTCGCATCTATCATAAATGAGATTCACTCATCCCAATAACAAACTTTTTAGGAATATATTGTTGATATCCAATTTTTTTCCTCATATATTTTTAATATTTATATATACTTTCAAAATAGTACATATGTAGTTATAAGCATGCATAAGCTTTTTTTTTAAAATAATTTTTCTATTGTTTTATAGGCTCCAAATCAATTTAATTCTCCTATTTTATTATATAAATATCCAATAATTGTCCTTCATACTACTTTCGTGATGATTTAGTCACCCAAATTTATTATTTATGCTAGTATATTATTTAAATATTTTTAGTTCATTTTTGTATTATAATTTTAAGCTAAATTGCATATTTTTGCAAAAATAGCCCATACTAAAGTATAAATACATTATTTATGCATAAAGTGATTTTTTATATTTTTAAAATGTTAAATAACTATTTTAAATTATTTTTAGTGCACAAAAACATTTTGTTACTCATTTTTTATTTTTTTTAAAATTATTTAGTTGTTAAAATTAGCTATATAAAATTTTGCCCCATTTCTATTCAATTTGATTCTAAATTGGACCCAACACTCAGCCCAATTTTAATCCAAAACATTCCTAGACCAAACCTAATACCCAATCCGGCCCCAAACCCTTTCAATATCTGCCGTTGATCACAAAGATCAAAGGTCAGAATCCACCATTTCCTTATTTAGTACCAAATGAACCCTAAACCCTAATCATTTCTCACCAACAGCCACCTTTGGACCCTTTTCTCTCGAGTTCTCTATGAAACTAACCCTTAACCCTAATCGCCATCACTCAAAATTAATCCTAAACCTTTGAATTCATGTCCGATCTGTGGCGTCCTATGGCTGTACGAAGCCTCTACTTGTCTCTTATCCCCTTGGTTATTCGATTATATGGTTTTTATGAAAGAACCTCGAAGAGATCTACTCAAGATCTCGTTCAAAGCTCTTCAAGGGTTCGTCAATTGTTTGCGAGTAACTTCTATTTAAGTTCCATGGTTCAAATCTCTGGTTCAAAAACCAGGTTCTCTTTACCCCTCCTTTTTCTCCTCAAAACCCTAATATTTGGCCATGAATACGTCCTGATCTTTGTAGATCTGGAAGGATTCTGAGTTGTCAATGACTGTTCTTTAAAGATGTCTTATTTATTTACCGTTAACAAATTTTAGCACTATGTTTTGGGTTCTTTGTTTTAATCTCTGCATGTTTGAAATGTTTTTCAAGTTTCTGTGGTTTTTTCTTTAAGTTTCTCTTATTCCTCTACTACTGACTGATTTAAAACACAATAATACTTCTGGTTTTTGACTTCTATGACTAGGGTTTCCCGAAAGTTTCTTTCTCCAAAATGTTCGATAGTTTTGAGTGTTTAATCTCCTATTTCTTGTGTGTTTTAACCGATTTCATGAGGTTTGCTTTAACCCTAACTCGTTTATGCTAAAAGCCTTAATTTTTTAACATTATTGTTTGGATTCTGAGTTTGTCTAGGTTACTTGTGTACTGACTTTTCCCTGTGCTTTGGTTTTTGTGATTCTTTCTTCTAATGTGCCTTTATTGATGGTCTTGGTTCGAATTTTGTATTGATTCTATATGTCTATGTTCATTTTTTTGCTTATTCATGGTAAACTTATACTTTTCTCCTTAAAACATTGATTAATTTGGATTCTTGATTTATCAATTTATTTTTTTAAGACCTATGTGCTAATTCCTGACTATTCCCTTTATTTACAATATTGATTAACTTTCTTACCTTATTCAATTAACAGTGATATTCATGGTTCTTTACCGATCATTTCCTTAATTAAACTTCTATTTATTTACCCCTAATTGCTCGTTTGATTTTCTTTCCTTAAATATATTCTACCTCTACCGTTGGATAATTACCTTTTAGTTGAGGGAAAATTATACTAATTGACGTATAATTAATAATGTAGCTTCCTTAATTGCAGAAAGATTGATTCCCTTTACCTTATTTTTATTTCTCTTAATTTCTATATATACTCTCCTTTACTCCTCACTTCAGGACACGAACATTAGTTTATCTATACTCTCAACTCTCAAAAGCTCTCTATTCTCTTCTGTTACTTGTAATTATCACTAATCCAACTAGCTGTAAGCCAAGGCTGGCTACTTGCACTATCTCTGGTCTATACTCTGCATTCTCTCCTTAACTGGTATGTCCTGATTCAACTCCCATCCCAAAACTATGTGTTTTTTTGTTGCTGCAGTTCATTAGTTGTGATTTCTAGTTTTATTTGTTATTCTATTCAATGAGCAATCAGCATGCCTAGATTACTTTATCACTCAACATGCTTAAGTTTATTACGTTAAAAGCTATAGCTAGTGTGCTATTTAGCATGCCAATCCGTCTTTAGATAATTTGTTCACTAGTATGTCCAAGATGTATTATGCGTTACTGCCTCACCCAGCATGTCTAATCTTGCTTGTTCTGTAAATGATTTGTATTTCTAAAACCTTGAATGCTTCATGAAGTGTTTTTATAGTTTGTTCATCTAAGTCTAACATGCTCTACTTCACTAATGAGATCCAATTTGTGTCTACTACTTTTGTGTTCTCAACATATCTTTGTAAGTAACTTTTCAATTCTATAACTTCTTGAGAAATCTGTGCATTTGTTTTGCCATTATTAAGGTGCATTCTAGGTGTTCCCAACCTTTTCTCCTTGTGTCACGTTTGTTCTAAAACTATGTGTTATGTGCCTAGCTCTCTGATCCCAAAAATGTTCTTCTTGTTTTCTCAAACTGTTTTCCACCATAACTTTGTGCTGGTTTAAGAAAATCCTTTTTCATTCCTAAGGACATCTTGCTACTGCTTACCAAACTCTTTCAAATCATTATGCACTCTCACATTACTCTTATATTAGTGAGTCCTTCCCCTCTGATATGTGTACTACTTTGAGACTTTTGAGATATCTCTGAACTTTGGCATATCAGGGTTGGCACGTCCACACTACACATAATCAATCTTTGTTTGAGGAAAGTCTGGGTGTGAGAACTGCTCGGGATCCTTGAGGTCCTTAGGGAAATCTGACATACCTAAACATGAATTGGGCTATGGAACTTTGGGCATTTGAGACCAGTAAGGGCTTCGTACACCATGATTATTTTGGGTCTGCCTCAGGCTTCCTATAGCTTAGCTTCTATTTTTATTTATGTAATTTATATTCAGTTCTTGGTCTATGTTAGAATAAGAGTGTAAATAGGAATGAATCACCCTAATCAGTATTAGGAGTAGGATATGTTATGTGAGTATATATAGGGCTCATTGTAGCATTGTAAATAATATATCAATAATATCTTTCTCTCGTGCATTCTCACATGGTATCAGAGCAACCGTGTGAAATTTATCGTTGTGCGTCATACCAACGACATCCGGGAAGGAATAACTAAGTCACCGTGCAATTTTTCGGTGACCTAAGTGACTAATCGCGTCAAAAGTCACTAATTATTAGTATTGTGCAAAATCCGAGACCACCACAAGGTTCGGAAGATAAATCCGACCAACCCAAGAAAAAATCACCGGAAAAGAACCCCCCACGCGCCACCACGCGCTTGTCGGAGTTCTGCCGCCATCGGCGCGTCTGTCCCATGCCCGACGCATGAACCACCTTCCGGCCAGAATTCCAAAAAATTTCTTCAGGACAGTTGGATCGTCCTTAAATTTCGAGCCTACCCATAATTTAATTTTTCAATATCGACAACCTTGAATTTTCTCTGGCAGCTACAGTAATTTTCCGGCAGCTATAGTGTTTGCTTTATCTGTTTCAGCGAGTTTTCAGTTTATTCTTTCTGATTATTTGGTGATAATCCAACGATGTCTTTGGGGCTCGATGCTTTTGGGTCTAGAAACCCGGGTTCTGGCAGTTTCGGTGTTATGATTGCCTCAGAACCTTTAATGGGAGGTTCAAACTAACTAGGTCGGCTTCGTCTGTCGAGTTGTAGTGTAAAGGTCAAGGAGTTCACGATCATTTAACAAAAAGATCTATCGAATGTGATGAAAAGGCCAAAACACAGTGGGAAAAGGTCAATGCTCAGTTATGTAGTATCTTGTGGCGATCTATTGATTCCAAGTTGCTGCCCTTGTTCTGTCTATTCCATACATGTTATTTTGTTTGGGAAAAGGCTCGTAATTTATACACTAATGACATATCTCGTTTCTATGATGTAATATCGCGTATGACAAGCTTGAAGAAATAGGAATTGGATATGTCTACTTACTTAGGACAAGTACAAGTAGTCATGTAAGAATTTGAGAAGCTGATGCCAAATTCTGCTTGTATTGAAAAGCAACAAGAGCAAAGACAGAAGATGTTTCTAGTTCTTACACTAGCTGGACTCCCTAATGACCTTGATTCAGTACGTGACCAGATTTTGGCTAGTCCGGCTGTCCTCATAGTTGATGAACTATTCTCTCGATTACTATGCCTTGTTGCAGCACCAAGTCACCTAGTGAGCTCATCACAGACACTTGACTCATCTGTCCTTGTATCCCAGTAGTGGACAATCGGGCATCTCCTACTATGGAGAGTAGACGCGGAAGAGGTTGTTTTGGAAGATCTAGACCCAAGTGCTCTTATTGTCACAAACTTGGACTCACTCGTGACATGTGCTATTCTTTACATGGCCGACCACCCAAAAATGCTTATGTTGCTCAGACATAGACTACAGGTAACCAAGATTTTTCTTTATCTGAAGGGGAGTATAATGAGTTCCTTCAGTATCGACAAGAAGCTTCTATTCCTCAGACTGATACTTCTGTTGGTGGTTATTCTTTTGCTTGTGTTTCCCAGTCTAGTACTCTTGGACAATGGGTTGTGGACTCAGCCTCTTCTAATCATATCTCTGGTAATAAATCACTTTTGTCAAATATTGCGTATTTACAGTCCCTTCTTACTGTTACTTTAGCCAATGGGTCTCAAACCAAAGCAAAATGAGTTGGACAAGCGACTCCCCTACCCTCTTTCACTCTAGATTCCATTCTCTATGACCCTGGCTGTCATTTTAATCTTGTATCTGTTAGTCGTTTGACTCGTGCCCTCCATTGTGGTATATATTTTATTGATGATTCCTTTATTATGCAGGACCGCAATACGGGGCAGACGATTGGAATAGGACTTGAATCAGAAGGTCTTTACTAACTTAACTCGCTAAAATCCCCCAAGGCATGTCTAGTTACGGATCCTCCGGACCTAATTCATAGACGTTTAGGACATCCAAGCTTATCCAAGCTTATCCAAGCTTATCCATGCTTCAGAAAATGGTACCTAGTTTGTCTAGTTTATCCATATTAGAGTGTGAGTCATGTCAGCTCGGGAAACATACCCGAGCCTCCTTTCCCCGAGAGTCATGCAAAGCCTGTTTTTTCTTTAGTTCATTCTGATATATGGGGTACTTGTAAAATCAGTTCAACCTTGGGGTTTTGTTATTTTGTTAGTTTCATTGATGATCATTCAATATGTACTTGGATTTTCTTAATGAAAGGACGTGCTGATTTGTTTTCTATTTTCCAGAATTTTTGTGCTAAAATTAAAAATCAATTAGGTGTTTCTATTCGTACTTTTAGCAGTGATAATGCCTTTGAATAATTTTCCTCTTCATTTCAGCAGTTTATGACTTCTCAAAGAATTATTCATCAAACCTCTTATTCTTATACCCCTCAGCAAAATGGGGTTGCCGAGAGAAATAATAGGCACATTATTGAGACTGCTCGCACACTTCTCATTAAGTCTCATGCTCCACTGCATTTTTGGGGTGATGCAGTTCTCACAGCTTGTTATTTAGTTAATCGAATGCCTTCCTCTCCCATACAGAATCAGATACCGTATGCCATATTGTATCCCCAATCCCCATTATACTTTGTTCCCCCTCGTGTTTTGGGAGCACTTGTTTCGCTCATAACTTATCCCCTGGGAAAGATAAGTTAGCCCCTCGTTCTCTCAAGTGTGTCTTCCTTGGTTATTCTCGTGTTCAGAAGGGATATCGTTGTTACTCACCTGATCTTCGTAGGTACTGTATGTCCTCTGACGTCACATTTTTTGAGTCTAAGCCTTTCTTTACCCCTTCTGACCATTCTGACCTCCGTGATATATCTGTGATCTTACCTATATCGACCTTTACGGAGCCTACTATAGATTCTCCTTTACCTTCCACTGCATAAGTCTTACCCATTCCCTCAGTTGAGCAGTCTAGTATGGATCCTTCTAGACTCCCTGTCACAGGAACACCGCTTTTGACATATCATCATCGTCTGCATCCAGCATCAGGCCTAGCTGATTCATGTCCTGCACCTAACCCTACTCTTACTGTGGACTTGTCTCTTCCTAGTCCACCTATTGCACTTCGAAAAGGTAAACAGACCACCCTTAATCCTAATCCCCATTATGTTGGTATGAGTTATCATCGTTTGTCATCACCTTATTATGTTTTTCTATCTTCTTTGTCCTCTCTTTCCATTCCTAAGTCTACAGGTGATGCATTGTCTCATCCAGGATGGTGACATGCTATGATTGACGAGATATCTGCTTTAGACACGAGTGGTACTTGGGAGCGTGTCCCTCTTCCTTCAGGTAAATCTACTGTTGGTTGTCATTGGGTATATGCAGTCAAGGCTGGTACGGATGGTAAGATTGATCGTCTTATGGCCCGTCTTGTTGACAATGGATATACTCAGATATTTGTGCTCGATTATAGTGACACCTTCTCTCCCATTGCTAATATAGATTTAGTCCGCCTTTTTCTCTCCATGGCTGGTATTCGCCATTGGCCCCTCTATTAGCTGGACATTAAGAATGCCTTTTTACACGGTGACCTTGCGGATGAAGTTTATATGGAGCAACCACCTGGATTTGTTGCTCAAGGGGAGTCTCGTGGTCTTGTATGTCGCTTGCGCTGGTCACTTTATGGTCTAATGCAGTCTCCTTGAGCCTGGTTTGGTAAGTTCAGCACAGTTATCCAGCAATTCGGCATGATTTAGAGTGAAGCTGATCACTCTGTGTTTTATCGGCATTCTGCTTCGAGTCTCTGTATTTATCTGGTGGTTTATGTTGAGGACATTGTTAGTACCGGCAATGACCAGGATGGTATTGCTAAATTGCAGCAACATCTCTTTCAACATTTTCAGACTAAGGATCTGGGGAAACTAAAATATTTTATGGGTATTGAGGTCGCTCGGTCTAGCTCAGGTATTGTGGTCTTACAACGAAAGTATGCCTTAGATATTCTTGAGGAGATAGGAATGACAAGTAGTAGACCTGTTGACACTCTGATGGATCCGAATTCTAAACTCCTGCCAGGACAGGGGGAGCCGCTTAGCGATCCTGCAAGATATAGAAGGTTGGTTGGTAAATTAAATTATCTTATAGTGACAAGACTTGACATTTCCTTTTCCGTGAGTGTTGCGATTCAGTTTATGGGTTCTCCGTGTAATAATCATTGGGATGCAGTTTTTTGCATTCTTCAGTACATAAAATCAGCTCCGGGCAAAGGGTTATTGTTTGAGGATCGCGGCCATGAGCAAATTGTTGGATACTCAGATGCTGATTGGGCAGGATCACCGTTTGATAGACGTTCTACGTCCGGATATTGTGTCTTAGTAGGAGGAAATTTGGTGTCTTGGAAGAGCAAGAAACAGAATATAGTCTCTCGGTCTAGTGCAGAAGCAGAATATCGAGCGATGGCTATGGTAACATGTGAGTTAATTTGGATCAAATTGGTCAAGGAGTTGAAATTTGGTGAGATTAGTCAGATGGGACTTGTGTGTGATAATCAAACTGCTCTCCATATTGCATCAAATCCAATGTTCCATGAGAGAACTAAACATATTGAGATTGACTGTCACTTTGTTAGAGAAAAAATACTCTCGGGAGATATTGCTACAAAGTTTGTGAAGTCGAATGATCAACTTGCAGATATTTTCACCAAGTCCCTCACTGGTCCTCGTATTAACTACATATTTAACAATCTCGGTACATATGATTTGTATGCACCAGCTTGAGAGGGAGTGTTAGAGTAATTGTAAATAAGAGTGAATCACCCTAATCTTATATGTATTAGGAGTAGGATATGTTATGTGTGTATATATAGGGCTCATTGTAGCATTGTAAATAATATATCAATAATATTTTTCTCCCGTGCATTCTCACAGTCTATAATAATTATTGTAAACAACCATTGGGATGATTAGTGAAAAAAGGTGTGTTGTAGCATAATGTGGGTAATATCGGGCATATAACATGCCTATAGGGTCTATTTAGATTCAAATGTGTTTGTTAGATAATATGCCTATAGTATCTACTTTGGTTTAAGTAAATTTTTCATGCTTTACTCTCACACAATTAGAAGCCATTCCTATAGGATCTAAATCAGTTTTATAATTAGATATCATGCCAATATGGTGTAAAGTAATTGAAGTTCAGTTTCCATTACAGTATGTATTCAAAATTGCCTCCTTAGAAATCATGGCTACATGATTAAAATCAGCTTTAATAGAAATCATGCATATAGGGATTTCACTTTGATCAAATAATCCTGCGTGCTTCACCTTATGTTCGAATAGAAATCCTGCCTATAGGATCTAAAACTGGTTTAGTTAGAAATGAAATTAGTTTAAATCTAAGATTATACTGGTAAGTTCTTAATCAGGTTAATTAATTAACCTACTTTTTTCGTGTTAATCAATATCACTAGAAAGCATGCCGATAGGATCAAAATTACCCGTTTAAAATTGTTTATTAATGTACTGCCTTTCTAATCAATAATAGATACCATGCTCATAGGACATCACTATTATACATAGCATAGGCAAGCCTATAGGGCGCTTAAAAGTCATGCAACTTTAAAACTATGTTATATTATCTATGACTGCTCATATTCAAACAGGTCTAAAATTAACAGGCAAGCTTAATAGGTCTTTGACACTTTGGTCCTAATTCAATACTGTATCATCTTTACTCACCTAGATATCAATCTCTAAGGTTTTATCTTAAATACTTGAAACTGTTGTTTGAGATGTGCACTTACTTGTTATGTTTGTGGAGGTAAATGTGAGCCTTTAATTGTTCTATTTAATGCAATCCTAATTGTTTTGACTGACGTCTAGATTTTTATCCTTTAAGTACTTTAAGATGGTCTTGAACTACCTAAATTAGAGGTCCTAAATACCTTCAGGGCCACAAGGATGGGACGGGTAGTGCACACATAGGATATCTTTAAAGGTTGCTAGAACGCTTTAGGCTATGACCAAATGGAGGAAATTGGGTAGTAAAGATATGATGACTACACGCTAATGTCACGTGTAGCCCCTCATTAAGGAGTGATTACCGGGCATTTTGTGGGTATGATCCTATAGCCTAACCAACCTAGGACCCCTTTTCCCAACTCCCGTTGTTTAAATGAATTTACTTTCTTTATATATGTGCAAATTGATATAACCTTTTTCCCTTGCTTTCGTCACTTCAAACATACATGTACTTAGAATGTCAAAAACGTGCCTTTATTTGCAAATATGTGTTGAAACTGTTTATTTGTTAACTTGACTAATTCACATAGTTTAAGTTCATCCTCGACCTACTGTTGTGGATCACGAGGGGTGCCTAACAACTTCTCCTCAAGGTTATTTCGAGCCTTTATCCTAAATCTCTCGTAATGCAAACTAGTTACATAAGTTAGTCACTCTAAGGTGCCCTAACACACCATAATATGTTAGGTGGAAACTTTTCAAATACCCAATTCCCAAAAGGAAACGAGTTATTTCCCCCACGAATGTCGAAACCCGGACTTTCCTGTCAAAAGGGGAAAAAGGGGGCCCGATAGCATGGCGACTCTGCTGGGGATATCTAGGATCTTACCATAACGAACTTATCTTTTGTGAATTAGTCCAAGACTGCTCTATCCCCCGTACCCTTTCCTCTTATTTTAATTTAACTATCTACTTTCAAGCATTTATGATTCTTTTATTCCTGAAACTGGCTTGTCTCTTTATTTTCTTTTCTGCAACTGTCTTTCAATTATTTAAATACTGAATTCATTATTCTTACATGCAAATACTTGACTACATGCTATTTATTGCTGGATAAATCATGCTCAATGTCATATTCCACTCGTGCGTAATTAATCTTATAGCAACGCTTGATGAATATTTACGCTCTTCTTATATATCACCCTTGAAATTTAGAAAGGAGTATTTACAATAGAACTAGCTGATCAGTGGTGCATTTAATGGTTCTATTCCTTTCCTCCTCAAGTTGTCCGTTTGAGGTCCCATTCTAGACCTCTGTAGAAGCTTACTCTAGTTAATTGTACATGCATCATGGTCAAACCTAGCCAGGTTAATATGTTGTCCACATAATAACCTTTAAGATAAACCTTGTCCAAAGTCCATCGGGTTTTTACAATCCCAACGGAGGAAACCACAATTATGTGCATTAATTTGGAGAAATAAGTGCCAATATGCCAACCATTACTGTAGAAATAGACGAACCCGGAGGAGGAAAGGGCCTAACTCTCTTTGTTTTGCAGAAAATGAGGCATGCGGTCCCCACATTCAGTTAGCACACCCTCACTCTTGCTAGATTGGTCGAGGGATCTTCCTTCATGTTACATAAAACATGTGAAACGAGTCATAGGAAACTTGCCTTCGCTTTTGGACCTTTAACTCAACAAAATGCTAATCGAGGCTGCAAAAATGTTTTAGGACAACAAAAAGGTTGTGTTCCATTTTGGGAACATAGAAATGACACCCCTTCTAGAATAAATAAGAGGATTTGCTGGGTTGCCTTGGGATAGCCCTAATCTATTAGCACCTGAAAATTGCACTGCTAGGGATTTCTGAAGATGATAGGGCTGAAGGATAATGACAACTTGAAATTCCTAAAAGGGGTCCTACATTCCTTTTGAGTTGCTTTATGAAAGATATGGTCATACCAGTTCTAACCGTATTTTTGACGATTAGTTCTCAATCACTTATTTAGGCTGGATTCATCGTAGAGTATTCGTGTTTATTATGTGTTTCTCGGGTATGCTTGTATTCCCAATCCAAGGGGATATGATCCATAGTATGCTGGCCATGGTGACCAAAACTCTGATAGACGGGATCGAGGGGGAAACTTGGAGTGATATCAGAAGGGGTTCAGGTTCTTCGAGGGTTACAACTCGCTGCTACAGGTCTGGTTGTTGGAACATTTCCAAAAGGGAAAACACCAGAAAGAATTTTCACGAAGGCCGTGGAATGATCATATAGCATTCCATCATCCCAAAAGAAGGAACTACATTCCATACATATTTTCTCAGCATAGGACGATGTGGGATAGGTACAACTTTTCAAAAATTTGACCGAGGATCAAGTCTGGTGGATGTCCGAGTGGTTCCCTACCAATGAATTCATCATCAGATCCAAGGAATTTTCGCACTTGGTGTTGATTGGGTTGAGGGGTATATACCGTTATGCTCCTCTCAGGGTTATGAGACAAGCAGGAAGGAGACAAATCATACCATGGGTCGCTAAAATATGTCACTTCAGAGCTAATTTCCAAGGTGACGCCATCCCGTATAAGAATGAAGCGCAAAATATATGGACCTTAAAGATTATTGTGGATCACACTGTCCACTCATACTTTTACCCTTTGTGGTTGGAGGACAACATAATTAGGGTCGTTAAGCCAAGGGCTGGGCCAGAAACAAGGTCATAGATGAGGTTGCTGAAGCATAGGTGAAGTACAACAAGCTACATAAAAGAGTTCGAGAATCTGAAATCGAACATGTGGAACTGCATAAGGCATACATGGAGATGATTAACAAATAGAAATAAAGATCCCTTAAATCCAGCGAGAGGCTTGAATACCTGGAGTACAATTTAATGGAGTTGAAAGGGAAGATAAGAAAAAGGGTCACTGGCTACCAGAAAGCTGAAGGAAATGAAGGAGGGCATCTAGGAAGGGCATTCCTGCTACTGAACCTGCGCTAGCTGGGAACGTTGATCGACAAAAGCATCCAGTCTGGAGAGGGCCCTTCTGGGACCCAGTAGGTTAGATTTATTTTCTTTCCTTTAAAATGTAATATGGCCAAAAGCCATTAGTGACATTATCTTATTTAGTTTCATTTTGGTTAGGTTACTTTTACTTTAATGAAATAAAGCAATTATTGGAACTAAATTTCTCCATATTGATTTTTCGCTAGGCTTACCTCGGGCACAACAAGATTTCTAATTAAGACACAAATTTACATTCCCGAAATATGTGTGTAAATATTTCAAACATTTTAGAATCCTTAGTGACTTGTTTAGCTTTTTGTTTTTCTTTATTTCTTATTCCTATCCCCTAAGGTTAGTTCGCTCATACTGGCATCATTATCATATCACACTAGATTTAGAGGGACTCTACCTTCTCCTCCTCCAAGTAATACAAAAGGCAAAGAAAAAGCAAAAATGGATGATTTAAGTGGTATTCAAAAGGAGAATGCTGAGAACGCAGAAACTTCAGGCGGTCGGAGTACTCCGGCACCAAATGATCTAGTCCTGAGGTTGGAACAAAAGATATTGCAGCTACAGGGAGAGCTTGAGTAGGTACACAATTTGGAAAACTTGTCAGTCACCCTGAATGTCCATGACATCAACCAATAAAAAGCAAAGAACCCAGCATCTCCCCAAAACACACCAAACTAATATCCGCAAAACCCTTCTGCAACTCATCAATACGCAACCCCACCCCAAAATCTCAATCCCCTACCAATACCAACTCTGCCAAAACACCACCATCAACTAATTCATTACCCACCAACCACCACTTATCATACTCCCTTGAATAAACCACAACCTATTCCTGACCCTCAAAACTCTACCAATGACCACCATTACACCCAGGCACCGGGCACTCAGCAAAATAACGCCATATACGTGGAAAATGTGCCTCACCCTATCCAACCAATATCATATACACCAGAATCCTCCAAGAAGGACCTGCTCATTCAAAACAAGACTGAAGAACTCAGGAAGCTGACAAGTCGAGTAAGGAGGCAGGGGAATAGAAAGTTGAACTATGAAGACCTATGCATACAGCTAGATATAGAACTGCCAGAGGGATAAAAGCCTCCCAAGTTTGAGATGTTTAACGGTATATGTGATCCCAGGGTTATTTGAGGAAGTATTGTGGTAAGCTCGTCGGGGTCGTAAAAGATGAAAAGATCCGGATGAAACTATTTATGAGGAGTCTTACTGGAGATGCTTTGTCCTGGTACATCAGTTAGGGTCCCAAGAAATGGTCCAATTGTGTAAGACCCCGTGAAAACTTGTACTCAAAACTTAAGAGTTCATAGTGCTAAATTATCAAAATGTGTCAAAAATGTGTAATTCAGACCCTTTTGTACTGATCAATGCATTTAAAAATCAAAAATTAAAGTTTTCCAGAAAAGTGCAATTATGCAGTCGAATACCAGGAATGTGGATCACATATCTACCGCAGAATGAGTCAGTGTGTTGGCCAAATTGAAGTTAACTATGCAGTCAATTATGAAATCGCATAATCAAAATGTGGACCGCATAGTCGTCACATAACTTCCTGAGGATTTTGTGAAGGTCATTTTAGCGATACACTTTGCGATCACAGAACGTGAATGCGGACCGCATTTCTGCTGCAACCTACACCACTATGCCCAGTTTTAGGGAAGCATTTTGTGGTCCATAATGCTGACCGCTTGTCGACTTTGCGATCGCAAATGCGATCGCAGATTCGACTTGGGGCTCCAATTTTCTAAATTTTAAACCCAAAACCCTATCGATATATTCGGTGTAATGGCTTATTTTGAGCATATTTCCTAAGATTTTTAGAGAGAGAGAAAGAGAGGGTCTTATAGAGGGAATGTGATTCGCATCAATGATTCTCCATAAAATCTTGCTAAAACATTGAAGATAACCAAGTGAAGGCACCTAAATCTTCACCCCAAGAAGTAAGATTCATCCCTTCAGCTCTTATTTCTACAACTAAGCTATAAGGAGTCATTAGTGTGGTAATTCATTGGTAAAAGAGTGGATTCCTTGCATGCATATCAAACCTTGGGGGTATTTGGGAGGGAGTAAACTAAAAAAATAAGCAAATGGGGTATATAATGATAGAAACCTCGGGCCTAAAACTACAATGCACCTTTAGTGTTTAATAATATGCTCAAAACAAGCTAGAATCTTGATCTCACCTCTAATTCTCGATTCAATTTGTAATTCTTACAAAATAGATCGACGTGCTAATATTTTCAGAATTTTCTAAAGAGTAAGGAAAGCTATAGTAAGGTATGTGTGGATAAAATCCCTTTTTATTAGAAATTAAGCTCCGTTGGTGTTTACGCAAATGTGGTAAGACTAGAATTTATTGATGTACCGACTGTTGCCTCACATGAATTTGTTTGTAATTATATATATCTACATGAAGGATGTGCTTCAACGTGTTTAATAAACTATCCTTGTTATTTAAAGCTGTGTGAAGGATTCAAATTATGTGTTGACATGCCTGGGCTATAAGCCAAGAATAAATCTAAGATTGACATGCTAACTATGTGAAATATTACTTATGTTTGCAACTTTAATTACTTTTGTATGTGCCCAAGAGTCACAAATTGCAATATGGACATTGAAAATAGAAAAGATGTTATGATTGAGGCCCTAAGTGCCAATGAATAGATATGATATATGTGAAATAAAGATTCAAGTGAGACGGTTGATGAGAAAGGAACAATACCTAAGTAAGGTGGCCTAGTTGATCAGGCCGTGATCGGACACCATGCCGCACACATGGTGGTAATGTTCCGGCACTGAATTTCGAAAAAGGGAAATGAAATGATGATTGAGAAATATGCCTTAAATGAGGCAACCTAGCTGATCGGTCGTGATCAGACTTCGCTCAAGATAGCGATGGTATTAAGGAAAGTGATGAAAATATGAAATAAATGCCCCAATCTAAGTTATGGAAATTATATGAAAGATTTCATGGTTCGTTTATTTGATGATGTGGTGTTCAATTAAAACCTTGAATTTTTCTTGTGACTTGTTCTTGCTTGATTGTTCTTTCTAGTAAAACGGTGTTTAGTTATACATACTAGTACTATTCCATGGTATTAACGTCCCTTTTATCGGGGGCGCTATATTTTTATATAAATGTAGGTGGCTCCATAGTGGACAATGCCGTTCGTGTATAGCGGAGCACCCTCTTTCTTGATATCTTGGTGAGCCCCCTTCTCCTTCAAGGGGCTATATCACACATCTTGTTATTTTGGACTTTCGCTTTTGAGGTATAGTCGGGGCCTGTTGCCTGCATGTTACACTTGTCTTTTGTATCCTTAGAGGCTCCATAGAAATATATGTGGGTTATGAGTGGGTGTCGGATGGGAGTACTAATTATCTTGTGATCTCGCTTTTCTATAGTATAAATATATAGAATCTTGGAACTTACTTATGGTTTAGACTTGTGATGTAAAATGAACTACAAAAATGTTGAACACACTGTTTTTTCTTGTCTAACAAATGAAATCATGTCTTTCCTTAACCGTGTTGAGTAGGTTAGGAAGTATTTGATAAGTCTTGCTCAGTTGGGTTCACTCGATTGAGTGCCGGTCGCGCCTCCAGAGGTTGAGGTGCGACAAACTTGGTATCAGAGCCTAAGGTTTTAATGTGTCCTAGGATGTCTCGGAACCATGTCTAGTAGAGTTCTCCTTATCGGTGTGTAGTCGACCACATCAATAAGTTGGAGACTACTTGGGTGTTAGGAATAACACCCTTCTTTGACATTTTGGATAGTGCGCTAAACTTGTTCCCTTCTCAATCAGTGGATTGTTCTATATTTCAGTGAATGGCACCTAAGAAGAAAGCTAAAGAAGCCAATGCCACCTCAGGAGTGGCTGATGATTCACCATTTAATGGTATGGATGAGGGTAATTTCCCCACTATTACTCTACCCGATCCTTCTATTCCAGAGCAGACTACACATGCCACACCCTTGGAGTGTACCACTATCTCTCCCGTTGATACTCCTTTCCCGCATTCAGCCCCAGCTTCCGGTTCTGGTATTTCGAATAGGATCTTAGGGGAGCTATTCAAATGTTGACCAGTTAGTGGTCTCTTGGGCCCATAGTGCAAATGTTGCGCCCAGTTCGTCTAGCTAGCAAGGGGAGTCTTCTAGTTCCTAGGTGAAAAGATTTCTCCAGTTAGACCCTCCGGTGTTTACGGGTGCCAATCCAGCAGGGGACCATCCGGATTTTATTGATAAGATGCACAAGACTATTAGGGTTATGCGTGCGACTAAGACAGAGGGAGTAGAGTTGGTTGCCTACCGCCTAAAATGGGTGGCCTATGCGTGGTTTGAGTTATCGGAGGATTCCCGCAGGAGGGAAGCCATCCGGCGAGGTGGAGTGAGTTCGCCAATGCCTTTATAGATCACTTTCTGCCTGTTGAGACAAGGGCAGCTCGTGTAGTAGAGTTTAAAAATTTGAGGCTAGGTAAAAGAAGTGTGTGGGAGTACCATATGGAGTTTTCCTGTTTTTCCAAGTATGATATTCATATGTTGCCCACGATGGAGGCTATGGTGCGCTAGTTTGTTCAGGGCCTTAATTCTTTGACCATTAATGAGGCTTCTACAGCTGCATTGAATTTTAACATGAATTATGGGAAGATGGTAGCATTTGCTCAGGCCACAAAGAACCATAAATAGAAGAACATGATGGAGAGAGAAGGTAACAATAAGGCCCGGTCTACGGGCAACATGGTAGAGGCATTAAGTGGGGGAAGATCATCTTGGACTTTTATCTTTTGGCTTGATCTATGTAACTATCCCCTTTTCGATAATACGATTGCCTATACAGCTAGAGTTGATGTTGTACAAGTTATATTATGTTATGGAACATGTATATACTATTAGGATGTAATTCTAGGGCTCTCTGATAGGTGGATATGCCTAGATACAAAGGAAACTCTAGATAAGTTTTTGGAAATTTAGGGAGTTAGCAAAATTAGGAGACTACCAACAGGTTCTAGGTTGTAAGTAGCAAATTGTATGAAGAATTTATAATAAGTGACCCTTGATCCTTATTCCACGACGAATGATTTTAAGTGGGGGAGGATGTAGGCCTCGTGAAAACTTTTACTCAAAACTTAAGAGCTCCAAGTTACAAATTATGAAAATGTGTTAAAGAACGTGTAATTCAGACCCTTTTGTACTAACCTATGCAATCAAAAATCAAAAATCAAAGTTTTCCAGAAAATTTCAATTATGCGGTTTAGAATGCGGTCCCATAACAGGTATGCAGACCGAATATCTGCCGCAAAATGAGTCAGTGTGTTGGCCAAATTGAAGTCAACTCTGCGGTCAATTATGCGATCGCAAAACCAAAGACCACATAGTCGTCTCACAACTTCCTCTGCGGTCAATTATGCGACCACTGAATGTGATGCGGATCGCATTTCTACTGCAAACGCAACCAATTATCCAGTTTTCGGGAAACATTTGCGGTCCATTATGCGGATCGCATGTTGACTTTGCGATCGCAAATGCGATTGCAGATCCGACTCGGGGCTCCAATTTTCTAAATTTTAAACCCGACCCCCTATCGATATATTCGGTGTCATGGCTCATTTTGAGCATCTTTCCTGATACTTTTAGAGAGAGAGAGAGCGGGGTATTAGAGAGGGAAAGTGATTCCCATCAATGATTCTCCATAAAATCTTGCTAAAACATTGAAGATAACCAAGTTAAGGCACCTAAATCTTCACCCCAAGAGGTAAGACTTCATCCCTTCAGCTCTTATTTCTACAACTCAGCTATAAGGTGTCATTAGTGTGGTAATTCATGGGTAAAAGAGTGGATTCCTTGCATGCATATCAAAACTTAGGGTATTGGGAGGGAGTAAACTAAAAAGGAAAGCAAATTGGGTATATAATAATAGAAACTTCTCTCAAAAAGGGCCTAAAACTACAATCTTGATCTCGCCTCTAATTCTCGATTAATTTGTAATTCTTACACAACAGATCGAAGTTCTTAGAGTTCCGAAATTTTGTAAAGAGTAAGGAAAGCTATATTGAGGTATGTATGGCTAAAATCCTCTTTTATTATAAATTGAGCTCCCTTGGCGTTTACACAAATGTGGCAAGACTAGAATTTCTTGATGTACCGATTGTTGCCTCACATGAATTAGTTTGTAATTATATATATCTACATGAAGGATATGTTTCAATGTGTTTAATAAACCATCCTTGTTATTTAAAGCTGTGTGAAGGATTCAAATTATGTGTTGACATGCATGGCCTATGAGCCAAGAATAAAACTACGACTGACATGATAACTATGTGAAATCTTACTTATGTTTGCAACTTGAATTTCTTTTGTATGTGCCCAAGAGACACAAATTGCAAGATGGACATAGAAAATAGAAAAGATGTGATGATTGAGGCCCTATGTGCCAATGAATGGATATGATATATGTGAAATAAAGATTCAAATGAAATGGTAGATGAGAAAGGAAAAACACCTTAGTAAGGTAGTCTAGCCGATGGGGCCATGATCGGACACCATGCCACACATGGTGGTAATGTGCCAAGAATGAATTCCGTAAAAAGGGAATGAAATGATTATTGAGAAATATGCCTTAATTGAGGGAACCTAGCCGATCGAGTCGTGATCGGACTCTGCTCAAGATAGCAGTGGTATTGAGGACAATGATGAACATATGAAAGAAATGCCCCATATTAAGTAATGGAAATTATATGCAAGATTTCATGGTTCATTTATTTGATGATGTGGTGTTCGGTTAAAACCTTGATTTTTTTGTGACTTACTTGTTCTTGCTTGATAGTTCATTCTAGTAAAACGGTGTTTAGTTATACATACTAGTACTATTCCATGGTACTAACGTCCCTTTTGTCGGGAGCACTATATTTTTAAATAAATGTAGGTGGCTCCATAGCGGACAACGCCGATCGTGTGTAGCGGAGCACCCTCCTTCTCGATATCTTGGTGAGCCCCTTTCTCTTTCAAGGGGCTATATCACATATCTTGTTATTTTGGACTTTCACTTTTTGAGTAATAGTCGGGGACTTGTCGCCGGTATAAATGTATAAATGTATAAAATCTTTAATCATACCTATGGTTTATACTTGTGATGTAAAACGAACTAAAAAAATGTTGAACACACTGTCTTTTCATGTCTAAGCAATGAAAGCATGGCTTTCCTTAACCGTATTGAGTTGGGTAGGAAGTGTTTGATAAGGCTTGCTTAGTTGGGTTCACTCGATTGAGCACTGGTCGCGCCTCTTGAGGTTAGGGCATGACAAACTTGGTATAAGAGCCTAATGTTTTAAGGTGTCCTAGGATATCACAGAGTTGTGTCTAATAGAGTCCTTCTTATCAGTGTGTAGTTGACCACATCTATTATTTGCAGGATACTTGGGGATTTAGGAATAACACCCTTCTTTGATATTCTGGATCGTGTGGTGAACTTATTCCCTTCCTAATCAGTGCATTATTCTATCTTTCAGCAAATGGCACCTAAGAAGAAAGCGAGAATTGGCCAAGAAGCCTATGCCACCCCAGGAGTGACTGATGATTCACTACTTGATGCTATGGGTAAGGGTAGTCACCCCACTATTACTCTACCTGATCCTTCTATTCCAGAGCAGACTACACCAGTTCCCACACCCGTAAAGTGTACCACTATCCCTCTCGTTGATACTCTTATCCCGCTTTCAGCCCCAACTTCTGGTATTTTGGATGGGGTTCTTAGGAAAGCTATTCAAATGTTGACCCAGTTAGTGGCCTCTCAGGACCAGAGGGAAAATGTTGTGCCTAGTTTGTCTAGCCAGCAACGGGATTCTAATAGATCTAGGGTAAATAGATTTCTCCAGTTAGACCTTCCGGTGTTTACCAGTGTCAATCCAGGAGAGGACCCTCAGGATTTTATTAATGAGATGCAAAATATCCTCAAGGTTATGCGTGCGACTGAGACAAAGGGAGTAGAGTTGCCTGCCTACCGCCTAAAGGGTGGCCTATGCGTGGTTTGAGTTATGGGAGGATTCCTGCGGGGAGGGGAGCCCTCCGGTGAGGTGGGGTGAGTTCGTCAATGCCTTTGTAGATAATTTTTTGCCAGCTGAGACAAGGGCATCCCGTGCAACAAAGTTTGAAAATTAGAGGCAAGGTAACAAAAACGTGTGGGAGTACCACATGGACTTTTCCCGTTTGTCCAAGTATGTTATTCATATGTTGCCCACGATGGAGGCTAGGGTACGCCGGTTTGTTCAGGGCCTTAATTCTTTAACCATTAATGAGGCTTCTATAGCTCCATTGAATATTAACATGAATTATGGGAAGATGGTTGCATTTTCTTAGGATACGGAGAATCGTAAATTGAAGAACATGATGGAGAGAGAAGGTAACAACAAGGCCTAGTCTACGGGAAACATGGAAGAGTCACTAAGTGGGGAAGATCAGCTTTTATGGGAGGATCATCAGGGCTTTCCCAGTCTATTGAACAGTGTTCGGCCAATGCACCGCTATCAAAGCCCAGCCAGCGACAGTGGAGTTCTTTCAGGCCCGATCAAGGCAACAGGGGAGTCCACCAGCAGGGTCGGTTAGGAGAGAGTTTCCGGCAGCAGGAGAGGTCCCCGTGCCCCAGTTGTGGGAAGATGCACTCGGGATTTGCTATATGGAGTTACCTATTGGCTATAGATGGGGAAGGGTCATATTCAGATACATTGTAATGTATCCCTCTAGGGAGCGGGTAGGGGCACAACTCAGCCATCCAGTCCAGTAGCTACTACATATTCAGCCCCTTCTCCATTTCGAGGTACCTCAGCACCGGCATGGCGTGGCACAGCTAAGGGTGGTGCACAAAGTTCAGGAGGACCCAATCGGTTATATGCTATGAGTGGTCGCAAGACTGCAGAGCCTTCTCCAGATGTTGTTGCAGTTATTTTGACTGTCCAATCTCATGATGTATATGCACTTATTGACCTTGGTTCCACCTTGTCCTATATTACCCCTTTTGTTGACATGAAATTTTGGATAGAACCGGATCAGCTTCATGAACCATTTTTGGTGTCTACCCCGGTTGGTGAGTCAATTTTGGCTGCTCGAGTCTATAAATGATGTATTGTCACGATACGGGGTAGGGATACGATGATAGATCTTGTTGAGTTAGGAATGGTCGACTTTGATGTAATAATGGGAACAAACTTTGTGGCATTATAGGACATAAATAAGGCATTGCAATCAGACGACATGTCAAATAAGAGAGACGTTGGGGTAGTACAGGTGGCTTAGGGCCTGTAATCTCCACTCACCTATCAAAAACCTCCACTCACCTACCAAGAACCACCGCCTACATATCAACCCCATCTCCAAGATATTCCCAACCAGCCACAGTCCATCACACCTAATACTCCCAACCGTCTTATTTCCAGTCACCACCGACTCGCCAAAATTATCCAAGACCAAGACCCAATTTTGATCACAAGCCACCTAGACAATACAACGCCATTGCTAAACCCATTGACCAGTCGTATAAGAGGTTGAAAGTTGCGATTGCGTCACTCTTGTTCCCGCTGTGGCATTAGAAAATCCATCATAATGGGTCAATCGAAACAAAACTTGTGCGTACCATTCTGGTATGAAGGGGCAAACCATTGATGAGTGACAAACATTGAAAGATAATATAAAAATGCTAATTGACAACGAGGCCATACATGCGAAATAAGCTGCATTCAATGTCCGCAACAACCCTCTCCCTGGATAGAGGTGGTAGGTACATGTGATAGAGATGAACGAAGAATGGGACCCAGAGGGTTCGATTGGGATTATTTGGGAAGATGATGACTTTAATCGCTTAATCACACTTTCTATTATTGTAGTGTAGACTCAGTCACCAATCGAGGTTGAGGTAGCTACATTGGTTCTATTTGAGGTTGAGGTAGCTCCACCTAGGGCCACCCATATTCCATTTGAAGGGAAAGTGGCCAGACCTTTCACGGTGAGAATATCAACCACACCTCCTTTTAACTCAAAAGCAATATCCTTGGATTACATTTCCAAAGCTAGGTGAAAAGGAATGGAAAAAATAGAGGAATCCAATGTTGCACAAGGAGTTACTAGGTACGGAAGGGTCTATACACCTAAACACCTAGGAGGAACGAGTAAGGATGCCACTACCAAGCAACCCGTAATTGAAACAGGGCCGGATGACCTTTAAGGAAAGTACAAGCAAGGGAATACTCTGTCGTCGATCATTTGAACGAAACCCCAGCTCAGATATCCATACTGTCACTATTGCAAATTCAAAGGCACATAAGAATGCTTTGATGAATGCGTTGAGTGAAGCCTACCTGCCCAAAGATATCAAATGTAGGGAAATGACCAATATAGTAAGGCAAGTGCTGAAAATCATAAGATAATCTTCCACAAAGACGAGTTGTCGCTGGAAGGATTAAATCATAACAAAGCATTGCATATCACAGTGTAATCTGAAGACAAGTTCATTGCCTTGGTCTGGGTTGATGGAGGTTCAAGCCTCAATATTTGTCCGTTGGATACTCTAGAAAGACTGGGCAAAGGTTTCCATGAAATATGGGTAGGAAGCATGAATGTGAAAGCTTTCGATAGATCCCAAAGGGACACAATTGGAGAAATTAATCTTTGTCTACAAATGGGGATAACTTGGTTTGACGTTGAATTTTTAGGTGCTCAACATATCAGCCTCATACAATCTCCTGTTAGGCCAACCATGGATACATGTCGCTGGGGTTGTCTGTAATCCACCCTTTCCTTTTTTACTTCCAATCGACCCCTAAACCCTAATCATTTCTCACTAATAACCACCTTTGGATACCCTTCTCTCGAGTTTTTTCTTAAACCAACCCCTAACCTTAATCGATGTCACCCAAAATCAATCATAAACCTTTGAATCCCTACCCAATCTATGGCATCCTATGGTTCTACGAAACTCTACTTGTCTCATATCCCTTTGTTTGTTCGATCATCTAGTTTTTGTGGAAGAACCTCGAAGAGATCTGGTCAGGATCTCGTTTAAAGCTCTTCAAGGGTTTGTCCATGATTTGTGATAATACTATTGAAGTTCCATGGTTCAAAACTCTGTTTCAAAACTTAGGTTCTCTTTACCCCTCCCCTTTTTCCTCAAAAATCTAATCTTTAGCCGTGTATCCCTCCCGATCTTTGCAGATCTGGAAGGATTCTGAGTTTGTCAATGACTTTTCTTTAAAGATCTCTTGTTTCTTTACTGTTCACCAATTTTAGCACTATGTTTTGGGTTCTTTGTTTGAATCTATGCATGTTTGAAATGATTTCAAGTTTTTGTGATTTTTTATTAAGTTTGTCTTATTCCTCAACTACTGACTGATTTAAAACACTACAATACTTCAGGTTTTTGACTTCTATTTCTAGGGTTTCACAAAATTTTCTTTCTCCAAAACGTTCGATAACTTTGAGTGTTTAATCTCCTATTCCATGTGTGTTTAACTCATTTCATGAGGTTTGCTTTAACCCTAGCTCGTTTATGCTAAAAGCCCTAATTTTTCAGCATTATCATTTGGATTCTGAGTTTGTCTAGGTTACTTGTGTACTGACTTTGCCCTATGCTTTGGTTTCTGTGATTATTCCTCCAAATATGCCTCTATTGATGTTCTTAGTTTGACTTTTGTACTAATTCTATATGTCTATGTTCATCTTTTGCACTATTCATGGTAAACCTTTACTTTTCTCCCTATATCATTGATGAATTTGGATTCTTGATTTATCAATTTTTTTTGTTAAGACCTATGTGCTAATTCCTGACTATTCCCTTTATTTACAATCTTGATTAGCTTTCTTACCTTATTCAATTAACCGTGATGTTTACTAATTCTTTATTGATCACTTCCTTAATTAAACTTCTGTCTATTTACCCCTAATTGCTCGTTTGCTTTTCTTTCTTTAAATATATTCTTCCTTTATTGTTAGTTAATTACCGTCAATTGAGGGAAAATTATACTAATTGATGTATAATTTATTTCGTGGCTTCCTTAATTACAAAAGGGTTGATTCCCTTTATCTTATTTTTCTTGCTCTCAACTGATATATATACTCTCCTTTATTCCTCACTCATGGACACGAACATTAGTTCATCCACACTCTCAACTCTCAAAAGCTCTCTATTCTCTTCTGTTACTTGTAATTCACACTAATCTAGCCGGCTGTAAGCCAAGGCTGGCTACTTGCACCATCTCTGCTCTATACTCTGTATTCTCTCCTTAACTGGTATGTCCTGATTCAATTTCCATCCCAAAACTATGTGTTTTTCTTTGTTGTGGTACCTCATTAGTTGTTATTTCCAATTGTATTTTCAATTCTATTCAATGAGCAATCAACATGCCAAGAGTACTTTGTCACTCAACATTCTTAAGTTTATTTTTTTAAAAGCTATAGTTAGTGTATTGTTTAGCATGCCAATTCTGCTTTAGATAATTTGTGTACTAGTATGTCCAAGCTGCATTATGTGTTTACTGCCTCACCCATCGTGTCTAAATTCTTCCTGTTCTGTGTATGATTAGTATTTCCAAAACCTTGAACGCTTTATGAAGTGTTTGTATCGTTTGTTCATCTAAGTCTAGCTTGCTCTACTTCACTAATGAGATCTTATTTGTGTCTAATACCCGTGTGTTCTCAACATATCTTTGTAACTAACTTCTCAATTCCATAACTTCTTGAGGAATCTATGTATTTGTTTGGACATCACTAAGCTGCATTCTAGGTGTCACTCACCCCTTTCTCTTTGTGTGAAGTCAGTTATGAAACTGTGTGTTCTGAGACTTTCTCTCTGATCCCAAACAATGTTCTTCGTGTTTTCTCAAACTATTTTCCACCCTAACTATGTCCTGGTTTCAGAAAATCCTTTTTTATTCCTAAGTCCCTTTTACTACTTCTTAAAAAACTCTTTCAAATTATGATGCACTCTCACGTTACTCATAGATTACTAAGTCCTGCCCCTCTAATATGTGCACTGCTTTGAGACCCTTGAGATCTCGTTGAACTCTGGCATATCAGGGCTCGCACTTCCACACTGCACATAACTAGTCTTTGTTTGAGTAAAGTCTTGGTGGGAGCACTTCCCAGGATCCTTGAGGTCATTAGGAAACTCTAATACACCTAGACATAAACTGGACTATGGAACTTTGGGTATTTTAGACCACTAAGGGCTTGGTACACCGTGACTGTTTTGGGCATGCTTCAGACATAGCTTAGCTTCTATTTTATTTATGTAATTTGTATTCAGCTCATGTTCTGTAATAATTATTGTAAACGAACATTGGGGTGATTAGTAAAAAAGGGTGGGTAGTTGCACATTTTGGGTAAAATTGGGTGGATAACATGCCTATTGGGTCTGTTTCCATTCCAATGTGTTTGTTAGATAATATGCTTATAGGATCTATTTTGGTTCTGCATGCTTTACTTTCACACAATAACAAGTCATGCCTATAGGATCTAAAGTAGTTTTATAATTAGATATCATGCCTATAGTGTGTAAAGTAATTGAATATCAGTTTTCATTACATCATGTATTCAAATTCATCTCCTTAAAAATCATGCCTATAAGATTAAAATCAGTTTTAATAGAAATCATGCCTATAGGGATTTCACTTTGATCAATTAAATCCTGCTTGCTTCACCTTATGTTCTAATATAAATCATGCCTGTAGGATCTAAAACCAGTTTAATTAGAACAAAAATCTGTTTAACTCTAAGCTTATACTGATAAGTTCTGAATCAGTTTAATTAAATAACCTACTCTTTTCGTGTTAATCAATATCACTAGAAAGCATGCCTCTAGGATCCAAATTACCCATTTAAAATTGTTTATTGATTTATTGCCTTCCAAATCAATAATAGATACCATGCTTATAGGATATCACTATTATACGCCTAGGCAAGCCTATAAGGCGCTTAAAAATCCTGCAACTGTAAAACTATGTTCTGTTATCTGTGACTGCTCATATTCAAACACGTCTAAAATTACTAGGCTAATTCAATACTGTATAACCTTTTCTCACCTAGATATTATGTTCTAAGGATTTCTCTTAAGTACTTGAAACTGTTGTTTGAGATGAGCACTTACTTGTTATGTTTGTGGAGGTAAATGTGAGCCTTTAATTATTCTTTTTAATGCAGTCCTAACTGTTTTGATTGATGCCTAAATTTTTCTACTTTAAGATGGTCTTGAACTACCTAAATTAGAGGTACTAAATACCTCCAGGGCTACAAGGAAGGGACGGATAGTGCACGCATAGGATATCTTTCAAGGTTGCTAGAACGCTTTAAGTTATGACTAAAGGGAAGGAATTCAGTAATAATGATATGATGACTACGCGCAAATGTCAAGTGTACCCCTTCATTGAGGAGTGATTACCAGGCATTGTGTGGGTATGATCATGCATGCTAACCAACCAAGAACCCCTTTTTCCCAACTCTCGTTGTTTAAATGAATTTACTTTCTTTACATATGTGCAAATTAAACATAAATTTATTTAGAATGTCACAAACATGCCTTTATTTGCAAATATGTGTTAAAATTATTTATTTGTTAACATAACTAATTCACATAGTTTATATTCGGCCAGAACCCACCGTTATGGACCGGGAGGGGTGCCTAATACCTTTCCCTCAAGGTAATTTCTAGACCTTACCCTAAATCTATGGTAATACAAAGTAGTTACATGAGTTAATCACTCTGAGGTGCCTAACACACCATAATCCGTTAGGTGACGACTCTTCAAATACCAAATCCCCAAAAGGAAACCAGTTATTTCCCCCCATGAATGTCGAATCTCAGATTTCCCTGTCAAAAAGGGAAAAAAGGGGGCGCAACATATTCTTGGGAAAGCAAAGTAAACGCTATCACAGAATCAAAGGATTTTCAGAAGCTGACCATTGATGAACATATTGGCAATCCGAAGACTTATTAAATGAAGAAGAAGAATGACAATGAGAGAAGATAACCCTGGTCCTCAAGGAAGACAACAATGACTCAAGTGGCGAGGATGCTGATATGGCTTACCTGACAAAAAGGTTTTAGAAAATGGTTCATAGAAATGATGGTATTTCAAAAAGGGGCAGCTCCATCAAGAAAAAAGGTTATGACCTATGTCATAAGTGCAGTAAGCCGAGACACTTCATCCATGATTGCCCTCTCCTCAAGCAAGATCAATGCAAGCACAACATAGATAAAACAACTAAGAAGAACCTGGTTCTTGACAAACATTTCAAGATAAAAGAATGTCGCTGACAGTGTTGTGAAACAAGCTCTTGTTGCGTAGGAAGACTCTTCCAACGAAATTTGGAGAAGATAATTATCAAGGTGACAGCTCCATGATAGCAGTGGAAAGTGAAGCATTTGAGTATGACTCTATCTTTGCCCTGATGACAAGATTTGATGATGATATTGATGATGATGAGGTAAACTTTCTAAATATTCAAATAAATGTAAAGTCTTATTCTCCGAAAACACTTATGTCTTTGGCAAATGCTTTAATTGATCCTTATCATAGTCTTATAAAAGGTAAGAATGCATTAGCAATGGAACTAGGAGAAGCAGAACATGAGAGAGATGATCTAGTATCGTTGGGGAAGATTTAAAAGAAACCATTGAGAGTTTGAAGAAGGAAAAATATGCCTTAACTAAAAAAATTCAAACATATAACATGAGAGAGATGATCTAGTGGTTGATGTGGTCTATCTAAAAGAGACCATTGAGTGCGTCAAAAAGAAGAAAGAAGTTTTAACTGAAAAGGTTGCTAACATAGAGCATGAAAAAGGTGACCTATTAGTAGTAGTTATAGAACTAAAGGAAATAATTGAGGAACTAAAAGGAGAAGGTAGGCATGAGGTCACTCAAAAGGTAAAGAAAGTTGCAAATGAGGCACATCTTAGGCTTGAAGATGAGCTAAAATTAGTGAAATCTAGTTTGTGTACTGAAGTCGAGAAAAATAAACAACTTCAGGAAGATCTAGGTAGAGTTAAGACTGATCTTGAAAAATCACTCAAGTGAACTCGGTACTCTGATTATATCACTACCATGTATACGAACAACATAGGAAACAGGTAGGGAATCAGGTTCCAAAGTGAAAAGACTCCCTACAACCCTCATAGCAAGTACATTACTATGCCTGATAGCTGGCTCTGACACTCACTGTGAAAGCACTGGACACGTTAAGGAAACCTGTAAGGCCAGATTTTAGTCTCAATAGAAAAATAAAGTTTTTGCTAAAAAGTTAACTACTGTTAGAGAACTTGGTCCCTCATATAAAAAATGTGTGATGCATGCTTGGATCAAAAGAGCCCTCATTCATCCCTTTCCTCACTATAAGGGGCTCAAACTTGTTTAGGTTCCTAAGTCTAACCCTTGATTTCCTTGTGCATAGAGTAGTGGAAGAATTGGGAAACAATGGTACGTGAATAGTGACTGCTCGAAGCACATGACTAGAAGTAAAAATGATTTTCATTCACTGAAGGCCATGCAAGGAAGGAGTATGTCTTTTGGAAACAGTAAGAAGGGATATATTTTGGGAGTTGGAAGGATTGGGAAGTCTTTCTCTTGCTCAATTGAAAATGTGTACTATGTGAATGGGTTGAGGCATAACTTGCTGAGTGTTTCCCAAATCTGTGACAACAGAAGCAAAGTGGAATTTGTATAAAAAATATGCACAGTCACAAATCTTGTGACTTGTGAAGTGGTTTTAGTGGCTAAAAGATACAAAACTATCTATATAGTTGACTTTGAATCATTGAAAGTTGAGATCTCAGCTCTTTGAGTGATGTTGATGATGATGCTGAACTATGGAGAAGACTGGGCCATGCAAGTTTTATGCTGCTGAACAAATTGGTTAAGAAGGACCTGGTTCGGGGTCAGCCAAGTGTAGCATCAAGGAGCACAATATGTGTGATGCATGTGTAAAAGGGAATCAATTCAGATCCTCTTTCAAGCCCAAAAATGAAGTTAGTACCTCAAGGCCACTAGATCTCCTCCATATGGATCTATGTGGACCTATGAGGGTACCAAGTAGAGGAGGAAAGAAGTACATCTTCGTTATAGTAGAAGACTATTCTATATTCACCTGGACTTTATTTCTATAAACCAAGTATGAAACCTTTCACGTATATGGTGCGTTTTTTAAGAAGATCCAGGTGAAGATGAGCCATAATGTGGTGTGTATCAGGTCTTATCACGAGACAGAATTTGATAATGCCAAAGACGATGAATTTTACGTTGAAAATGGCATCACTTGTAAACACGGTGTTGTGGAGAGGAAGAATATGATTCTTGAAGACATCGCAAGAACAATGTTGATTGACAGTGGCATTACAAAGAGTTTCTTGGCAGAAGCTGTCAACACTGCATGCTACTTGGTAAATAGGTGCATGATCAGGTCCCTTATGAACAAAACCCTAGATGAACTACTAAACAGAAGGAATCCTAAGCTAACTTATTTAAGAACATTTGTCTACCAACGTTTTGTTCTCAGCAATGGCAATGAAGCACTTGGAAAATTCGGTACTAAAAGCGATAAAGGAATTTTTCTGGGCTATTCATCACAAAGAAAACACTAAAAAGTATATAACAAAAAAACTTAATGTATTAAAGAAACCATACATGTTATCTTTGATGACTCTCTCCACTCATGTGGAAAGGATTCACATGATAAGAGTTATCAGGACGGAGAATAGTCAACTGTCTTTGGTGAAGTCATTGACATGGCAAATGGAAAGGCTGATATGATAAGCCACGTCAAGGAATCAAATGAGGATGGTGCAGCCATATCTCCAACCTATGGAGAGGAACCCGGTCTCTCAATCACAACAACTGGAGTTAGGAACATAGTTGTCGATGTTGTCTAAGGCACCCTACATGCTGAGATGAGAAGCAGACGTAATCACCGCTCTTGAATTGGGAATTCAAACTAGATCAAAGACAAAAAAATCTCACTTGCCTTCTCAGCCTTCTCGCTCAAATTGAGCCTAAAAATATCAAGGAAGGATTGAAAGATGCATATTGGATTACACCTATGCAAGAAGAACTCTATCAATTTGAGACGAACATTTTATGGAACCTGGTTCCACGACCTATTGGCCGAACTATTATAGAAATCGGGTGGGTATTCAAAAACAATCTTGATGAGTTTGGAAACACAACGAGGAACAAGACAATGCCTACTAGTTCAAGGCTACAAGAAGGGATTGACTATGATGAAACTTTTGCTCCAGTTGCTCGAATGGAGGACATCGGAATCCTCATTGCATTTGCATCTCCAATGGAATTCAAATTAATCCAAACGGATGTCAAATTGCATTTTTGAATGGTTTTCTAAAAGAAGAACTCTTCGTTAAGCAACCTCTTGGATTTGAGAATCATGAGCATCCTGAGCATGTCTTTAAACTTGACAAGGCTTTATATGGGCTAAAGAAGGCTCCTCGCGCTTGGTATGAGAAGTTGTCAAATTTCTTCTAAAAATTTTCTTTACAAGAGGAAAAAGTGACAACACCCTATTTCTGAAGAAATAAGGGAGGAACCTACTTATTGTGTAGCTCTATGTTCATGATATCATCTTTGGAGCAACAAATGATTTTTGTGTGAGAAATTTGCAAAACTCGTGGGGAGTGAGTTTGAAATGAGCATGATGGGGGAACTGAATTTTTTCTTGGGTTTACAAGTCAAGAAAACTCCTAAAGGGATAATGATAAGTCAACAAAAATACATCAAGGAGTTGTTGAAGATATTTGACATGGAACGATAAAAAATCATTGATACTTCCATCGCCACAACCACTCGTCTTGACATGGATGAACTCGATTCCTCTATGAATGAGATCATGTATATAGGTGTCATATGATCACTCATGTATCTCACGGCAAGCAAACTAGATATTGTGTTTAGTGTGGGAGTTTGTGACTAGTTTCAATATAATCCAAAAGAATCCCTATGAAGGCACCCAATAGAATCCTGAGATATCGAAAAGGCACACAGGACCTGGTTCTCTACTATCCCACATAATTTTGATTTAATTGGGTATGCTGATTACGGTAGCTATCCGATGGATAAGAAAAGCCCTTCTAGCATGGAATATGTTTTGGGTTCATGTTTGATTTCGTGGGGTACAAGAAAGAAAACTCATTGGCCCTCTCAACTACAAAAGCTGAATATATGGCGACAGCCTCTTGCTGTGCTCAACTACTGTGGATTAAACAGCAGTTGGAAGATTTTGGTATATTCTCTGATTGCGTTCCCCTACTATGTGACAACACCAGTGCTCTCAACATGGCCAAGAATCCAGTGCAACATAAGAGGCCAAAGCACATTGATCTGTGACATCATTTTCTCCGAGACAATATTGAAAAAGGGCGCATGTGCAAGAAATTTGTAGCATAGAAAATCAAAGTGCAGACATCTTTACACAAGCATTGAGCAAAGAGCACATTGAAAAGAATCGATTGGCACAAAGGTTGATGAAATCAAGCTAAGGACCTGGTTCCTTAATGATTGGCTACGAAAGAAATGTACAGGTAAAACAACTAAGAAAGTATTCTCTAGCAGTGTTTAACTCATCTCAATGCCATTACAGGTAGACACACATGACGATTACAGAGAAAATAAAGATCTAGTGAATTGCATATTAGTCAAAGAATGAGGCTTACATTTGCAAAATCTATCATGGAACCTGATTCCCTTGACATAGGTTAATAGTTCCTCTGTACTCTCATGCATAATTTTAAAACAGCCGAAATGGTGCTACGCCATTAAATTGTGAGTTTCTCTCTTTTACGCTATTTTAACCAAGCGTCTCACCCGTTATGAACCGACCAGACTACCCAAGACTGATATACATTCCTAGCCCGTCCCTCACCCCTCTTAAATAATCCTCTCAGGGTCACTTCCATAATTTTTAACATCACAAGCCAAAATTCCCTTTTTTCAACTAAACACTCTCTTCGTCCAAACAATTCTCCCTACACTCCACCACGTCATAAAATAAGGAAACCCAGAATACTCCAAGCACCGTCCCCACTATGTCTTCATCCATTTAAGCATAAGTGAAAGAGGATAAACCTTCTACTCTGACTAGTACAAACAATAAGTTAGAGTCACAACCATCCACTGTTTACTCTCCAACCCAATTGAGTACTGATTTTTATTCGAGTAGCAAAACTTTGACTCCCGAGAAATTTGTAGATGCAACCCCTCCTTCGGCCTTGCTGAAAAAAATGGTCAAAGAAGATACAGTGGAGGAAGTAGAAAATCAAGAAATTTGTAGTCTAATAATGAATGAAAGTTCTTAGAAAGAACAAGGTGTGGGTCATACCAGTGACGAACCAACAATGACAACCTCGTGCATTGATTCTACAGGCAATGCTCTCCGTATGCTTTCTGAAGTTACATTGGAGTTACAAGAATAGGAGGCTATAGAAAATATGTTGTCAATAGCTACTAATGGGAGTATGATTAGAGGTTATGAGGGTGTGTCTGAAACCCATGGGTCTAAGGAGGAAGATACGAGGGTGTGTCTGAAACCTATAGGTCTAAGGAGGAAGATACGAGGGTGTGTCTGAAACCTATAGGTCTAAGGAGGAAGATAATGGTGTAGAGGCAGATGGTAGGGAATTGGTGCATGTCAAAACCTTGGCACCTGACAGTACTACTGGGAACCAACTGAGGGACCTAATCTCTCAGCCTAAGAAGAGACCTCTACTTCTACGTGGGATAAAGCCCTTGGTTCTCCACAAGAACCCAGGTCAGTACTGATTCCCTCTCCTCATTTTTATATTGAGCCATTATCAATTGTTGTTCCAGAGATAAGATCTCTGTATAAGGAGGAGAATGAGGATAATGAAGAAAAAGATTATGATAATGTGACTTTTGCGAGGTTCGTTAGTGCTAAGAGTACAAGGTAACTCCCTAGAAGTCAATTTCAGAAAGACCTATCACTAGGTTGTAAAGGGAGGAAGAACTTTAGTCAGTTTTAAAGAAAAACAAAAAGGAAGACAAGAAAATAGAAGATGAGATTGGTAAAAGATGAAAGGCCATAAATGAGAAGGTAGTGCCTCATGCACTAGTTGTTGGTGTTGATGACGAGCTGGAAGAAGAACCTGGTTTCTTAGCTCGTAAGTTCTCAAAGAAACCTACAGTTCCAATGTCCAAGAAAGAGTCATATGTGAGTGAGATGGGTGTAAGCCATGTTGAGGTCGAAAAATCTAGTGAAAGAGAGGTAGAGAAGTCTAGTGAAAAAGTGGTTGAGGATTCTGGTGAAAGAATGGTTGAGGAGTTTGCTGAAAAGGTGCACAAGAAATCTACAATAAAGGAAATAGTGTCAAAAAATTGGTGAAAAGGAAGGTTGGTGCCAGTAAAGAACCTGGTTCCTCAACAAAGGCCAAGGTTGGTGTAACCCAAGATGTTGAAGGGAAAATTTGAGAAACTATAAGGTGTTGTGGGGATGCACATTTGCCCCTGATATTCATAACCTGTCAGAAATTCCCCAACTAGATGACATCTGTAATTTCCAGTAGTAGACCCATTTGTTTACTAGTGAAAGTGCCAAAGTGTATGAGGCAAAAGTGCGAAATTTTGATGCCGACTTCTTCATAGTTGAGGATGATAACATTTACCTGAAAGTGAATGGTGTTGGTGTTGTGATGGATACTGCTATTATAGGAACTATTTTGGGTGTGCCTGATTCGTGCCAACCCTGCACCACTATAGGCAGAGAAAGCGGTCGATGCAGCTTTTACCCGAAGAGGTCGGGATCATATCCTCAAGGAGCTAGATGTGGGGATTGGATTCCTATCTAGACTAGCAATGCGCTGTGCTTTTAATTGCATTTCCAATCATAGTTGTTCTTTTGATTACTTCTACTTTTATGATATTGAGATGCAAATTAAGCGAAGAGTAAAATGCTTGAAAGGTTTTGTAAATAGTTAAAGCGGCACTAGGGAAGTGACTCTCACCTAGGTGAATACTTGACGGGATCTAAGGTCTAAGGCATTGTTGCTATGTTAGGGATTACAATATATCCAATGCATGGAACTACTCACTTTATACCTCTCAGTAGCTCAAGTGACTTTTCCCTAATTGACTTTCTCAAGACCAGTTGGGTGTCAAAATTGTGCAAGCAATATAGGCTCAAGTTGGGTATTACTATCTCTAGGTTTAACCCATTAATTGGGGCTATCAATCTCTTGATTATGCCCCAATTCCTTGTTGGACTGATTTTCCTAGACTTAAACTATCTTTCTCAAGAAGCTCCCATGTCAAATAGGCATAAATATGTGTTTGCAACAACAAATTCAACATGGAAAACACAAATCAGTCCAAATATCGAACACCCATAAACATCTAAGCCTTAAAACAAAAGACCCATCAAACACCCACACGAGGGTTGAGCCACAACCCTAGATAATGGGTCTAGCTACTCATAATAATTAAAGAAAACAGATAAATATTTGAAGCATAACTCATAAATTTTATTAAAAACTAATAATTGAAGATTCAGTGATAAACCCACTAAATCACTCAAAATAGTCAAGAACCGCCGTTAACGTGCTTAGCTAAAAGTTAGATACCCTAAAAATCTAAAAAATTAGTATTTATACAAGGCCGGATTTTCTTGAAAAAATATACCTCTACGGAGGGACCGCGGAAAATGCACCGCGGCCGCGGTGAGGCTTTTTGAGCTTGACTTTCTGGTCTTTGAATCTGGCCACCACGAACCTCATAAAACGTTGCACGGCCGCAATGGCTTCACTGCGTTTCGCACAAGATGGCTTGTGGAGCGCCCTGGCTTCAATCTCTAAATTTCCAAACTCTTTGAATCTCTTCTTTGCATACTGCATAAAATGGTTTGCGGTTGCGGTAATACTACTACCATCAGCAGAAAATGGCTTGAGGCCGCAGTGCTTGAATTTCCAAAATCTGCACGTCTTTGAATCTCCTCACTACGGACAGCACTAAATGGATTGCGGCCGCATTGGGCATGTTGCAACTGTGCTTTGACTTGTTCTTGGTACTTGTGCAGACTTTACTCCTTTTTGAGGTGGTTTTGACCACTTGTCAAGTTTTTTACCAAACTCTGCAAACAAGCACAATATGTAATCCTTTGGGACTATTTGTATACATTTTCAATTAAAACTAAAGTAAAAATGAGTGTAAAATGCACTAGAATCCCTAGTTATCAACTCCTCCATTCTACTACTTTGGCCATTGTGGAACCCAAGCTCATACATCCTCAACTCTCCCTAAGCGAACCTCACTTTTAGATTGTAACACTAAGAACGAGGATAGTGGAAACACACTCATCTCTCTCAAAGAAAAGTCACAAATCCGACTCTAAGTACCATAAGCTTTCCCCTTAAGTGAGTCACCACTAATTTAAGCTTCATTCAACTCAAGATCATATAGGGCGTTGTGGAGATATAGTGAAGGCTTTTGGTTCAGAATAGGAAATATTTGGTCTAATTAGGTTCCATCTTCCCTTAAACACTTCATTTCTTCATTTTTGGCATACATTCTCTTAACGTTTTGAGTTATTTACGTCTTTCTTAGGGGTTAGAGGAACACATTGTCACTCTTTATTGTTCTTTTCAAACCCTTTTATCCTTTCTAAATATTCCACACCTTACATCTCTTTTCTTTTATTGAATCATTTCATTTCTTCTACATTCTTCATTCTTTTTGACTTTTTGATTTTCTTTCTTTTTTGTTGCCTTTCCTTTTCTTCATTTTGTACCTTTTACTAATTTGTTGCATTCCCCATCTCTCTCCCCAAACTTATGTTTTTTCCTTGTGCTAAGGAAAGATCGGGTTCCAAGAGAGGGTGTTTTTGGAAAGGGTAAAGGCTTGTATCATTGTTTTTTGCAAGAAAAAAGGCTATGGATCAAAAGAGTTGACAAGGGATAGTATTATTGGTTGTCTATGGAAGTTTTAAAGATACCATTTGGATCAAGTAGAGCCTATAATCACTTCTCATGTCAAACTACACTTAATATTTTCCCTAGACAAACATTCAAGGTAAGTTCTAGACTAACCGCATGGGACTTGGACTTGCAATTCAAATTCTCACCACACAAGCTCTAGGATTTCTAAAAAGATAAAGTGGGGGCCCATAACAACCTTAGCTAAGATTTTAGCAACACAATGGTCCCAAAAAACAACTTGATGATTATCGACCAACGCAAGAGTCAAGGTCACAACTTTCACCATCCTATACACAACAATTTGTTTCTAACCAAAAGATCAAAGGCAAATATGTTAGGCCCATGTAAAGCTTTGCTTGAGGAACAATTACTCACCAAAAACTATTTAGATAAAACAAAAAGAAAACAGACTAAAACCCTTAAGAAGGTTGTCATGCATCCATCATCGGGAAGAACCACCCGGTTCACACAAATTTTACCTTTAGAAAGAATCGTGGCATTAAGAAAACAAAAGGCTTATTGAACTCAAAACTCAAAATAATAAGCTATCAAAATTAAATAAGAAGCTACGAAAGCAAAAAATGTGAAAAGTAGAATGAATATGTATAACAGGGGATTTAGTTAAATATACACAAGGGGGAATGACTATATACATCAGAAAGTAACTTTATATACAGACCAAAGTTGCAAAGTATGAAAAGTGAACTGAAATGGTTAAATTATGTATATACCAAATGTGAATATCAAAGCATAATAAAAAGAAAATAGTATCATATTTACAACACCAGATCATCCAAATTGGGCTACCCCCTCAAATGAAAGCTAGCATTGTCATCAATGCTAACTAACCAAAAAAAGCTCAAAATAAGATAGAGAGTAAAGAAAACTCCTTATTGGCCCTCCATCTATATACAATCATGATCCTGGGTTCGTGGGTCCTCGGACTTCTTGGGAACCTGTGATTGGATCCTTGTAACCTGTGTTTGCCTTGGGGCCTGGGCCTGTACGGGGTCCTGAGGTTGGCTACAGGAACCTCCCTGCAGAACCTCCAGCTCAATCACTGCATCGTCAGCTTGGGGAATCACCCTCTTTCTCTTTGCTGGCCTCTCCAACTCGTGCTCCGGCTCAGGCTGGACTACCAGGGTCGGATCTTGAAATAGTAGCTCCAAAGGAAATTGATCAGCAACCTTATACCTCCACCCTCAGTTGCTTCACCGACTCCTTTCATGCACGAGTCTTCCTCAGCTTCTTTGCTTCCTTTGTGAGCTCCTTCAACGCTTTGCCATGAGAACCTACAGCCTCAAATATTAATTGCTGGTTCTCCAGAAGCTTCTTCTGGTTGTCCAAAAGCTCCTTGAGAGTGTACTCTACTAACTGTGGGACTTGTGGGTAAGGGGGTACAGACTGGGCTACCACCAAGGTAGAAAACACAGATAGCTTAGAAGCGGTTGCCTGCATCCAGTTGTTGATACTGGAAAGGGTCTGGCTCAAGCGGTGGGTAGTCAATGTGTAGGCTGAAAATGAAGGGATTTCTGGGGAAATGGTAGTATAGGGTCCTGGGGCCATATCTGGGGTAGCTGAAGGAGGTTGAATAGGAGCTAATACTACTATTGGCTCTTCAGACTGGCTATTAGGAGAAGTGTATTTGCCTTTAGGATCTTTGCCTTTGAGTTTGTCCTCACTCTGTAGGTTGTACCATGAAAACGGTACCTTTGGCTTTACCTTCACATCAAACTTCCTCTTCTCCACCTCCAAGTCATCAAGGTACATAGATTTGAAATATGGGAAGGGATATGATCTATCACCTTCATTGACCACCCGCATGATTACCCTAGACATCACATTCTCGACGTTGATGGGGTACCTCGCCTTGATAGAAAGTACCAAGATTGCCCGAAAGATAGGTAGAAAGTTCTCATGAGTAGTGAAATCCAACCCGTTGCATATGAATGTCTCCCAACCCTTTGCTTCAAAGTTTGGAGTCCTCCTCAAAATTTGGACTCCTATTATCAACCATGCTGGGCTGGTTCCTGGGAGTGCCAGGTATTCTGCTAACCACGGATGTGTATCCTCACCCAATTCTATCTTTTCTAAGTATAATGTTTCATCCACCTTCAGAAAGCCCAGATAGTCATGATTGTCTTCCCATCAAACTTCACTGTCAAGTTTAGCACTTTAGTCATTGTAGTGCTCTTTTTGATGTGGGAAACATTAGTTTAGAACTCCTTCACCAAGTGCTCACTTGCATCCTCAACATTTCCTATTAAATAATCCGAGACTATTCTCTCTCCAAATTGCCCATACACATTAGGCTTGTGAAGCAAAAGGCCCTTCATAATGAATTTCCGCTCAAGTATCAACTTTCCTCGGGTCACCATTATCTAAGCTTGTGGTATGTCAATTTGCTAACACACCTATCTTGCTAGGCTTCCGGTTTTCTGGTTCTAGCCACCCTTCCTACTTGGGGCTCACCCCCTCCTTGTATTTATTCTATGGGATCCTCACCGGGTGTTGAAGCTGTCGGTGAGGTGGAAGACACACTGTCACCACTTTTAGTTGAGCCCTCAGATGACTCAGAAGAAATTGCAACTGATACTTGTGCAGTAGGAGTGCCTGGAGTTGTATCTCTAAATCTAGGCCTCTCCGGTTAGTCAGGAACATACTCTGGTATGCAGACAGTAGAATACGGACCACATAAAATGCAGTGCGGCCGCAAAAGGACCACCGCAGACCGCACAAAATGGCACCATGGTCTGCATTGAGGTGGAGGTAAGAATAACCACTCTCTGCTTGCAAGCACCGAAAACCACAAGAAGTGGTATACGGCCTTGGTAAGGCACCGCAATCCCGCAAAATATCGACCACGATCGCGGTTCCTACTATATAATCCTTTAAGTTTTGTAGCACGGACTGCATAAAATAATTTGCGGCCACAAAGAAGCACTACAGACCGCATAAAATCCACTGTGGTCTGCAATTAACAGCACTCTGCAATACCAACCTAGGGTTTCAATGATTCTCATTTTTAGCTTAAATTCAATCATTATCAAGCCCCTAGGTTTTAATCATCAATTTTCACTAATTAACCCTAATCTACCTAGCATGGTGTATACGTACGCTACAAATTGAAAGAAAAAGAAGTAAAACTAACTAATTAACAAAAAATAACAAAGCTAAAAAACAAGGAAAGATTAAAAGTACCAATGGTGAGATGCATTAAAGATGAATGAAGATGAAAGACTGAATTTGCACAGCTAGGGCTTGATGAACAATGATTTTTTTATTATTGAGTGTGCAAAGAGCGAAAAGGGTGAATGAAGCCCTGAGGTCCTATTTATAGAAAAGAACCCTGGGACCCACTATACCTACCAACCGTGGACCGCAGAAAATGGCATCGCGGTCTGCGGTACTCAGAAACATGAAGTACTAGGGAGACGTCCATTGCGGACCGCAAGAAATGCTCTACGATCGCAGTGGTCAATCGCGGACCGCATAAATTCCATTGCAGTTGCGGTGGCAAACTTCAGATAACCCCCATTCTTTACCAATCAATACTGCAGACCGCAGTGAAATGTTGCCCCCCGCACTAAGGCCTTTGCAGCCGCAAGAAATGCAATGCGGACACAGTACAAACTTCATAGGGTGCACATTTTTCCCAACTTGGTCCTGCACTGCATCAAAATAACCCTACACACATCGCACAACCAGTTAGTCCAAAAGAAAATCCTACACTAAAAAGAAAATGAAAGAAAAATAAAAAGAAAAACACATGGGTTTCCTCCCAAGAAGCGCCTAATTTAACATCGCGACATGATACAAGTTACCATCAGATCACTTTAGATAGATTAATTCCACCATGTGGCTGTCATTAATTTTCCCAAAGTAGTGCTTGACTTTATGCCCATTAACTCTGAAGACCTCTCCATTTTTATTTTTCAAGTCAAGTGCACCAAACAGGGTCAAAAACACCACTTCAAAAGGACCACTCCATTTCGACATAAGATTTCCCATATAAAGACATAATCGAGAATTAAACAAGAGAACCAAATCACATACTTTGAACTCTTTACCATGAGCATACTTATCATGAAGGTACTTCATCTTTTCATTACACAAAAACGAACTGGAGTAGGCATGGAATCGGAATTTACCAAGTTCATTAAGTTGCTTCACACAAAGATTTGTTGCCACATCCCATTCAAGATTCAGCTTCCTTAAAGCCCACATGGCTAATCAGAGTCTTCTAAGCAATCCTATAAGCCCATAGAGCATCATCAAATTTCTTTGACCAATCAGTCCTATTTGCATTGACCATCTTTGACAGTGTACTCTTGATTTCCCTGTTTGAGACTTCAACTTGGCCACAAACCTAAGGTTGATAAGGAGTAGAAATTTTATGATTGACACCATACTTTTCAAGAAAAGTGTCAAAAGCTCTATTACAAAAATGAGACCCCCCATCACTTATGATTGCACGGGAAGTGCCAAACCTAGTAAAAATGCTCTTCTTGATAAATTCAACAACACTCCAAGACTCATTGTTAGGTAAATCCATGGCTTCAACCCACTTTGAAACATAGTCAATCACCACAAGAATGTATGTATTCCTACACGAGTTAACAAACGGGCCCATAAAATCAATGCCCCACACATCAAAAAATATCAACTTCAAGAATAGTATTGAGAGGTATCTCATCTTTCTTCAAAATATTTTCCTCTCTTTGACATTCGTGACACCTTTTCACAAGTTCACTTGCATCTTTATACAAAGTTGGCTAGTAAAACCCACAACTAAGGACCTTCGAAGATATCCTCACCCCACCATGATGACCACCATAGGGAGAGGAATGACAAGCCTCTAAGATACTCAATTTCTCCTCCTCCAGGACACACATTAAGATAACACCAGCCATTCAAACCTTGAATAATGATGGCTCATCCCAATAGAAATCCAAACTATCACATTTGAGCTTCTTCCTTTGGTTAGAAGAGAGCTCACACGGGATTATACCAGTCACAAGAAAATTAGCAACATCTGCAAACCATGGCATATCATTCATTGACACAGAAAGTAGTTGCTCATCAGAAAATGAATCATTAATCTCTAGGCCGTCACGAGGCCTCCCCTCCTCATCCAAGTGGGACAAGTGATCCGCCACTTGGTTTTCACTACCTTTCCGGTCCACAATTTCCAAATCAAACTCTTGAAATAGCAAGACCCATCACATTAGACTAACTTTGGAATCTTTCTTCATCATCAAGTACCGAAGAGCGGCATGATCGATATGCACTATGACTTGGGCACCCATGAGATATGGCCGAAATTTTTCCATTGCGAACACAATAGCCAAAAGCTCTTTTTCGGTCACCGTGTAGTTCATTTGGGAATCATTCATTGTCTTGCTTGTGTAGTACACGAGATGAAACATTTTATTCATTCTTTGACCCAAAATCGTCCCAACTGCAATATCACTCGCGTCGCATACGAGCTCAAAAGGCAAGCTCCAACTAGATGCGGTAATAATCAGAGTGGTGGTCAACTTGTGCTTGAGAAGTTCAAAAGCTTGCATACATCTCTCATTGAACACGAACATAGTATCCTTTTCCAAGAGCTTGCACAAAGGATTCACTACCTTCGAAAAGTCTTTGATAAATCTCCGGTAGAACCCCGCATGCCCAAGAAAACTTCTCATTGTTAGATAATACGCTTAACGCTAGAGGGGGGTGAATAGCGTTATAATAAAAATCAGCGTAAACTTGTGGAATTTAAAAATTGCAGGAAATAAATAAGTGCAATAAGTAAATAAATTAGAACAAACGCACCGATGTATCCTGGTTCACCACAACCCGTGGCTAGTCCAGTCCCCGAGAGACTCTCTCGAGATTTCCACTAACTTGTTAAGCTTACGGGTGCTCAACAAACCGTTACAACTTGAGGACACAAGCCTCAACAACCTTTTCTCGGAGATACAACACTCCAAGACTTTAACCAAGGAAACACAAGTTCCTTCTTACAACACAAGGGACTTACACTTCCCTTCAAGTGTACAAAAACACTTAGCACTCAAACAAGACACTCCTTTAAGAGTAGATATGAGTAAAAAGAATACGCTCAAGATTGCAACAACTTTCGACAAGAATTTGGCTCTCAAAAGCTTATGTAATGAATATAAAATGATAAGCAATAAAGTATGCAAGCTTTAGCAATTGTATGATCAGTTGTTGTGTTTAGCATACTAAATTGAAGCTGTATTTATAGTTGAAAAACTTTGTATTACCGTTGCCTAATTGCCAATTAAGAATTGCTGATTTTACTCTGTGAGAATCGATTGTCAAATTACCACAATCGATTGTTTGCCAGTTCTTCCAAAAATCAATCCCAGATTTTACGCATAGCAATCGATTATCTAAGATCAATAATCGATTACTGGCAACGTTCAAGAAATCATTTCCAGATTTTACTTTAAACAATCGATTGTCAGAAATCTACAATCGATTACTCAGCAACGTTCAAACAATCCTTTCCAGATTTTAATTAAAACAATCGATTATAGGAAATCAATAATCGATTACCTGACGGTATTTGAAAACATTTTGGCAACGGTCAGTTATACAATCGATTATATTAAGTTAACAATCGATTATATATCAGTCTTGAAAAATCAATTTAGACACTGCCTCTTGACAATCGATTGTTATAGGTTCACAATCGATTATTTAATAACTTCGAAAAAGTCTGGAAGACACTGCCTCAACACAATCGATTGTCATAAGTTCACAATCGAATATTTTGTGACTTTGAAAAATCTGATGGACACTGTCTCTTCACAATCGATTGTCATTAGCTTCACAATCGATTATTTTGAGCTTTGAAAAACTTTGATGGACACTGTCTTATCACAATCGCTTGTCATAAGGTTCACAATCGATTGTCATGCAGATTCAAGAACAAGACAAAGATCGAGATTAAGTTTTATATGAGTCGGTATTTAATTGTGATCTTCATCCGACAACTTTACCTCAAGACCTGGCTTCTCTCGTAAAAATATTTTTAACAAATCTTGCATATTTAATTTAGAGCAAAATGATTTTAGCTAATGCATATTTACTTTAGTCAAAATAATTTTTAAACATGCCTCTAAAATCTGGACTAAGATAATCGATTATGTACTTATGATAATCGATTATGTTTAAGTCAGCTGCTTGACAATCGATTGTGAACTTATGACAGTCGATTGTGCTAAGGCAGTGCGCATCAGATCAGGCATTATAATAAACGTGTGTTCATATTTGTAGGTTTTGATGAATGACAAACTATGCGCAAATTGACATATGACGAGGTCCAAGCACAAGCACAAAATTGATATATAACGAGATTCAAGCACAAGACAAAGATCGAGATTAAGTTTTATATGAGTCGGTATTTAATTGTGATCTTGATCCGACAACTTAAACTCAAGACCTGGCTTCTCTCGTAAAAATTTTTTTAACAAATCATGCATATTTAATTTAGAGCAAAATGATTTTAATAATGCATATTTACTTTAGTCAAAATGATTTTTAAACATGCCTCTAAAATCTGGACTAAGATAATCGATTATGTACTTATGATAATCGATTATGTTTAAGTCAGCTGCTTGACAATCGATTGTGAACTTATGACAATCGATTGTGCTAAGGCAGTGCGCATCAGATTTTCTCAAATCTGCATGACAATCGATTGTGAACCTTATGACAATCGATTGAGATGAGGCAGTGTCCATCAAAATTTTTCAAAGCTCAAAATAATCGATTGTAAAGCTAATGACAATCGATTGTGAAGAGACAGTGTCCATCAGATTTTTCAAAGTCACAAAATAATCGATTGTGAACTTATGACAATCGATTGTGTTGAGGCAGTGTCTTCCAGACTTTTTCAAAGTTATTAAATAATCGATTGTGAACCTATAACAATCGATTGTCAAGAGGCAGTGTCTAAATTGATTTTTCAAGACTGATATATAATCGATTGTTAACTTAATATAATCGATTGTATAACTGACCGTTGCAAAAATGTTTTCAAATACCGTCAGGTAATTGATTATTGATTTCCTATAATCGATTGTTTTAATTAAAATCTGGAAAGGATTTTTTGAACGTTGCTGAGTAATCGATTGTAGATTTCTGACAATCGATTGTTTTAAGTAAAATCTGGAAATGATTTTTTGAACGTTTCCAGTAATCGATTATTGATCTTAGATAATCGATTGTTTTGCGTAAAATCTGGGATTGATTTTTGGAAGTACTGGCAAACAATCGATTGTTGTAATTTGACAATCGATTTTCACAGAGTAAAATCAGCAATTCTTAATTGGCAATTAGGCAACGGTAATACAAAGTTTTTCAACTATAAATACAGCTTCAATTCAATCTTCTAAACACAACAACTGATCATACAATTGCTAAAGCTTGCATACTTTATTGCTTATCATTTTATATTCATTACATAAGCTTTTGAGAGCCAAATTCTTGTCGAAAGTTGTTGCGATCTTGAGCGTATTCTTTTTACTCATATCTACTCTTAAAGGAGTGTCTTGTTTGAGTGCTAAGTGTTTTTGTACACTTGAAGGGAAGTGTAAGTCCCTTGTGTTGTAAGAAGGAACTTGTGTTTCCTTGGTTGAAGTCTTGGAGTGTTGTATCTCCGAGCAAAGGTTGTTGAGGCTTGTGTCCTCAAGTTGTAACGGTTTGTTGAGCACCCGTAAGCTTAACAAGTTAGTGAAAATCTCGAGAGAGTCTCTCGGGGACTGGACTAGCCACGGGTTGTGGTGAACCAGGATACATCGGTGCGTTTGTTCTAATTTATTTACTTATCGCACTTATTTATTCCTGCAATTTTTTAATTCCGCAAGTTTACGCTAATTTTTATTATAACGCTATTCACCCCCCCCCCCCTCTAGCGTTAAGCGTATTATCTAACAATTGGTATCAGAGCCCAACTCTCTGAAGACTTAACCGTTTGAGAGAAACATCCATGGCTTCTACTCGTGATTCTTTTGCAGGAATAGGTGAAGGACAATGCTCCAACCCGACCACCGCTATTCGATGGTACAAATTATACATACTGGAAGGAGAGGATGAGATATTTGTACAATCAAATAGTTTTCATCTTTGGAAGGTCATAATGAATGGAGAACAAACTCCAACCAAGAAGGTTGAAAATGATTGGGTCCCAAAGACCGAAGATGAATACGATGCGGATGATATCCGAAAGGTGCAAAATAATGCTAAAGCTATTAATTTATTATATTGTGCTGTAAATGTTGATGATTACAGGAAGATATCTTGTTGCACAACAGCGAAGCAAATGTGGGACAAGCTGGAAATTACGTACGAAGGTACGGACCAGGTAAGGGAAGCCAAAATTGATTTCCTAACCCATGCATATGAATTGTTTCACATGAAGGAAGGCGAAAAGTTCGATGAGATGTTTGAACGATTTTCAAAAATCGTAAATGATTTACATGCTCTTAAGAAGACCTTCACGGATAAGGAACTTGTCCGAAAAATTCTCCGAAGTCTCACTCCGGAATGGCGATCCAAGGCTGACGCGATTCAAGAATCCATTGGCATTTCAAATGTCACCATCGACGCATTAAGAGGTAATCTTAAAACTTATGAATATACTATACTTAACCCTCTTGTTGATGATAAAGGGAAGCAAAGAATCGCTCTCAAGGCAAGCACAAACCAACCTTAAAATGATGAGGACGGAGACAACGAGTTAGGACTCGTTATCAAGAGATTTCAAAAGTTCATCCGAAAAGAGTATGAACGAAAGGGCAAATATCAAGGAGATCAAATAAAGTGCTATGAGTGCGGAGAAACCGGGCACATTAAATCAAATTGCCCAAATGCTAAAAAGGAGAAGAAACCCTTCAAGAAGTAACGAGCATACATATCTTGGGGAGGCAACTCCGGTGACGAGTCAAGTGAGGAAGAAGAAGACGAAGCCGCAAATCTTTGTCATATGGCACAAGAAGACAACAAAGAAGAGGTATGTCAAATTTCTTCCAAAAATTTCTTTTCCCTTGAAGAAATGCAAAATGCTTTTGATGAGTTATATAGCGAATTTATTAAAGCTTCAAAAACTGTTAAGAGTATAAAAGAAAATGCTTCTTTAAAAGAAAAAGATTTTCAAAAACAACTCTCTTTTAAAGAAAAGGAATTGGAAAAACTGATTTTAGAAAATGAGAAGTTGAAAGAGGAAAACAAATTTTTTGGCAAGAGAAGCGCCGACAAGCCCGAGAGTTCTAGAATTTGTACTTCTTGCATGCATCTCAAAAATGAAGTAGAAAGGCTTAAGGGCACCTTAGATAGTTTAACTCTTCTCATAAAAATTTGAATGAAATGCTTGTTAATTTGAATTCGACCAAGCATGGCATAGGTTTTAGAAACGAGCCTAAAGAGAAAGTTGAAGCCAACCCCCAACCACCTAAGGCTCAACCTAGGATAAATAAAACAAATGTTCATCCTAGATACAACAAACCTAGAAATGGTTTTCATCAATCGCAACCTAGAAATAATCATGCTAGAAATAATGCACATTCTAGGCCAAACACTAGAAGGAATTTTGAACCTTTTAGAACACCTAGAAATGACTTCCAACCTAGAAATGACTATTCTAGAAATGATGCATATCCTAGAACAAATGGTAGGAGAAATGATTTTCATGATTTGCGCAATAGTTATATTGTCAAGAATAGAGTAAATGAATTTCGTCCGTCCAATTACTATCAACCTAGAAGGATGCATAATCCTAACGTGACTTGTCATTATTGTAGACGAATTGGACATATTGCTCCTGCTTGTTTTACACGACATAGACATAACACTCAATCGCATCACTATGATTTGCCTAACCCCCAAGGACCCAAAATGGCATGGGTACCTAAAATTCATTAATCTGTTTTGTAGGTATGTTTGAAGAGATCAAGTGTACTATGGTACCTTGATAGTGGATGCTCCAAGCACATGACGGGAGACGAATCCAAATTCCTTCAACTAGAACACAAGGAAGGGGGAAGTGTTATTTTTGGTGATAACAACAAAGGAAAGATTATCGGCATCGGGTCGGTCGGTAAGGATGAAATTTCTTCCATTAAGCATATATTACTTGTGAAAGGTTTAAAACATAATCTCTTGAGCATAAGTCAATTATGTGACAAGGGATATCTTGTTTTATTTGATTCGGATGAATGCTTAGTTTTTAGACGTAGCGATTTTAAAATTATCCTTCGTGAGAATGGATAACATTTATATGGTTGATCTTGCAAATTCTTCACCCGAATATGTGAATTGTTTAATGAGCAAAGAGGATGATTCTTGGTTATGGCATCGTAGAGTAGCTCACATCAACATGCATCTTTTGAACAAATTGGTTTCACAAAATTTAGTTGTTGGTCTTCCAAATTTGAAATTTGAAAATGACTCTATTTGTGATTCTTGTCAAAATGGGAAGCAAACAAAAGTATCTTTTAAATCAAAAAATATTGTCTCAACTACTAGACCATTGCAATTGTTTCACATGGATTTGTTTGGACCATCTCGCATTGAAAGTCTTGGTAGAAATCGCTATGCTTTTGTTATTGTTGATGATTATTCCAGATTTACTTGGACTTTATTTCTTGCCCATAAATGTGATGCTTTTCAGAATTTTAAATATTTTCTTATACGTGTTCAGAACGAAAAGGAAACAACCATCACTTCAATCAGAAGTGATCATGGGATAGAGTTTGATCACAATCTCTTTGCGGACTTTTGTGACGAACTCGGTATCGAGCACACCTTCTCCGCTCCACGAACACCACAACAAAATGGGGTGGTGGAAAGGGAAAATAGGTGTCGCGAAGAGATGGCTAGAACCATGCTCGATGAGGCTAAGATTCCCAAACATTTTTGGGCGGATGCCGTGAGTACCGCATGCTACGTTTTAAATAGAGTGGTCATAAGGCCAATACTCATGAAAACCCCTTATGAACTCTACAAGGGAAGGAAACCAAATATCTCCCATTTTAGAGTATTCGGTTGTAAATGTTTTATTCATAACAATGGAAAAGATCAATTGGGAAAATTTGATACCAAATCCGATGAGGGAATTTTTATTGGGTATTCTTCACGTAGCAAAGCATATAGGGTATTTAATAATAGAACCCAAACTGTGGAGAAATCCCCTCATATTGTGTTTTCCGAAAATAATGCTCGCTTGGCGAGAAAGGATTCTTGTTCTGATCTTGCAGGTATTTTAAATAGTTTAAAAGACAAAGTACAAGAGGAAACTCCTAAGGAAATTCAAGATGAAATCTTGGAACAATCAACGGAGGAAACGCCACAATTGGAGAAAGAAACGAAAATGCCTAACGAGTGGAGGACAATCAAAGATCACCCTCTCGAACAGGTAATTGGCGACGTCGGAGAAAAGGTAAGTACCCGAAACTCTCCTTACGAACACCTTAGGACACACTTCTTAAGAGATCACGTTCTCATTGCATTATTTCGTTACAAATTACTAACTTGAGCGTCGGAGACGTCTAATTCTCTTTTGCAGGTATCGCCCTAAAGGCAGGGGGAATTATAAAGAAATGGCATAGAACAATCGATTGTTACAGCAAATAGTCGATTATTTTACTGTGCGGACAATCGATTAGCAAGTATCACTAATCGATTATTTATGTTTGATGCTTATTATGCATTTGTGTATAATAATCGATTTTTTTTACTGTATAATCGATTACCGTCTCAGCCATTCAGTACTGCTTTCCTAAAACAATCGATTGTTTCATAAATATAATCGATTATTTTCCGAGTCAGAAAATCACCGTGCTCACTGTATCACAACAATCGATTATCATAATTCAACAATCGATTATTTCTTTTCAGTAATTCAAATATTTGTTACCGTTTGGGTCCTGCAATCGATTTTGTGTCAGTTCCGAGTTCAAGTCAAAACCTGCTCAACAATCTATTATTTCGTTTCAACAATCAATTGTCTAACGGTCAGTGCAATTTATTTTTACCGTTTCTGACTGTTTTGGCTCATAAATTTCTGCAGATTTTCATCATAAATGAAATGCCATTCTTCTCATTATAAATAGGCATCATAAGTCTTCAATTTTATTCACTCAAGCATCAATCTTTGCTCCCAAACCTTCAAAAATCTTTCAAGTTTCTTACAAAGTTCGTTACTACTTTTTGAATATGTCGGGCAGACACCCTAAACGTTCCCGTTCAAGTAGACAAGGTGCATCTTCTTCTGCTGCTCCTCCACCTCCAAATTTCCCTTATCAAGATGGGTCTATTTTACAATTCAATACTGAAACCGAGCTTACTAGATTTTTGACAAAATTCGAAAAGCGTGACATTCTTCCTCCTCGCTTTTCAACAAGCAAATATCTTGAATCATACGCCCCCGCTGCAAACATTCTTAAAGAATGTCAACTTCTTGACTTCTTATATCTTACCTATCCTTATATTAATCCTCCATTGATTCAAGCATTTTACTCAAACCTTCATGAGGATGACGATGGTGAGCTTGTGTAAAATATTAATGGTGTTCAAATTCTTTTGTCCAATGAAAACTTGCATTCCATTGCCCATCTTCCTCGAAATGGCGAAAACATTACTCGCTACATTAGAGAGGCCGGCGCCTTATTTGATGAGAAAATTCTCCTAAACCAAATAGGTCTTACATCTTATGATCCTAATCTATCCACTCGGCGTCCTACTATCACGGGAATGCTCCCCGAGTATCGTTTGATTTTCTATTTCATCACCCGAGTCCTCAAGCCTCGGAAGCATAATCATACCACTCTTTTCCAAGAGGACGCTAAGCTCATGCATGCCATTATAACCGGAGCTCACATCAATTGGTGTAAGTTCGTCAAGATTCACATGCTTGATGCCATCGGAGATGATAGACCTCTTCCCTATGCCCTCCTTATTATGAATTTTCTTGAAGCTTCCGGGTTCAACACTTCCATCGTCCTCTCAAAAAGAGCACCAAGAAGTGGGAAATTTCAGAATCCTCCTTTCCCCATGACAGTGATCATGCAGCTCCTGCTCCTCCTCCAACCCGTCAATCGCGTCAGCCTCAAGAACCTACTCTTCAATCCATTTCCGACCAAATTGCTTCATTGACCACCTCTGTCGGTCAATTGACACATGAGATCCATGGATATTTTGACCATATTCATTATCCATATGCCGGACTTGTTCCCTATGAAGCAGTGCCGGATGATGAGGCGAAAAATGATGATGAATAATTTCTTTATTTATTTTTCTATTTTATTGTTCTATGTTTTATTGTTCCCGTTATTTAACCGTTTTATTAATAAATAAACAAGTTTTTTGATTATTCTATATTTGTTTGCTAATGGCAAAAGGGGGAAGATAACTGGTATGCACTCTCAATACTTATTGGGATAAATTGAGGGGGAATTCATATATTGAGGGGGAAATAATTGCATATCTATATACTTGTTGCATATCTTTACTTGTCTTGAATCGTATGCATATCCCGCTTAAAGTTTGCCATTATCAAAAAGGAGGAAATTGTTGGAAACACGTTCTCAAGGCATTATACTAAACGTGTGTTCATATTTGTAGGTTTTGATGAATGACAAACTATGCGCAAATTGACATATGACGAGGTCCAAGCACAAGCGCAAAATTGATATATAACGAGATTCAAGCACAAGACAAAGATCGAGATTAAGTTTTATATGAGTCGGTATTTAATTGTGATCTTGATCCGACAACTTAAACTCAAGACCTGGCTTCTCTCGTAAAAATATTTTTAACAAATCATGCATATTTAATTTAGAGAGAAATGTTTTTAAATAATGCATATTTACTTTAGTCAAAATGATTTTTAAACATGCCTCTAAAATATGGACTAAGATAATCGATTATGTACTTATGATAATCGAATATGTTTAAGTCGGCTGCTTGACAATCGATTGTAAACTTATGACAATCGATTGTGCTAAGGCAGTGCGCATCAGATTTTCTCAATCTGCATGACAATCGATTGTGAACCTTATGACAATCGATTGTGATGAGGCAGTGTCCATCAAAGTTTTTCAAAGCTCAAAATAATCGATTGTGAAGCTAATGACAATCGATTGTGAAGAGACAGTGTCCATCAGATTTTTCAAAGTCACAAAATAATCGATTGTGAACTTATGACAATCGATTGTGTTGAGGCAGAGTCTTCCAGACTTTTTCAAAGTTATTAAATAATCGATTGTGAACCTATAACAATCGATTGTCAAGAGGCAGTGTCTAAATTGATTTTTCAAGACTGATATATAATCGATTGTTAACTTAATATAATCGATTGTATAACTGACCTTTGCCAAAATGTTTTCAAATACCGTCAGGTAATCGATTATTGATTTCCTATAATTGATTGTTTTAATTAAAATCTGGAAAGAATTTTTTGAACGTTGCTGAGTAATCGGTTGTAGATTTCTGACAATCGATTGTTTTAAGTAAAATTTGGAAATGATTTTTTGAACGTTGCCAGTATTCGATTATTGATCTTAGATAATCGATTGTTTTGCGTAAAATCTAGGATTGATTCTTAAGAACTGGCAAACAATCGATTGTGGTAATTTGACAATCGATTGTCACAGAGTAAAATCAGCAATTCTTAATTGGCAATTAGGCAACGGTAATACAAAGTTTTTCAACTATAAATACAGCTTCAATTCAATCTTCTAAACACAACAACTGATCATACAATTGCTAAAGCTTACATACTTTATTGCTTATCATTTTATATTCATTACATAAGCTTTTGAGAGCCAAATTCTTGTCGAAAGTTTTTGCGATCTTGAGCGTATTCTTTTTACTCATATCTACTCTTAAAGGAGTGTCTTGTTTGAGTGCTAAGTGTTTTTGTACACTTGAAGGGAAGTGTAAGTCCCTTGTGTTGTAACAAGGAACTTGTGTTTCCTTGGTTGAAGTCTTAGAGTGTTGTATCTCCGAGCAAAGGTTGTTGAGGCTTGTGTCCTCAAGTTGTAACGGTTTGTTGAGCACCCGTAAGCTTATCAAGTTAGTGGAAATCTCGAGAGAGTCTCTCAGGACTGGACTAGCCACGGGTTGTGGTGAACAAGGATACATCGGTGCGTTTGTTCTAATTTATTTACTTATCGCACTTATTTATTTCCTGCAATTTTTAAATTCTGCAAGTTTACGCTAATTTTTATTATAACGCTATTCACCCCCCCCCCCCCCAGCTTTAAGCGTATTATCTAACACTAAGCCCCTTGACAGAAGTTGGAGGAGGAACCCTTTAAATCACCTCAATTTTAGCTTTGTCCACCTCTATACCATGCTTTGAAATTGTATGCCAAGTACTATGCCCTCTTTAACCAAAAAGTTGCATTTCTCCCAATTTAGCAAAAGATTAGTTTCTTCAAATCGGGCCAACACCCTATCAAGATTCTTCAAGAATTCATCAAATACGTCTCCTCCAATACTAAAGTCGTTCATGAACATCTCCAAAATATCTTCAACCACGTCGGTGTAAATGGCCATCATACACTTCTAGAATGTAGCCGGTGCATTATACAACCCAAAAGGCATCCTAGAAAAGGCAAAGGTGCTATATAACAAGTGAAGGTAGTATTCTCCTGATCTTACAGAGCAATCAAGATTTGGTTGTGCCCAGAATGCCCATCCAAGAAACAATAGAAGGCACGACTTACAAGTCTGTCTAGCATCAGATCAAGAAAAGGCAATGGAAAGTGATCTTTGCGGGTCATCTTGTTCAACTTGTGGTAATTCATGCACACCCTCCATCCAATGACTGTTCTTGTGAGAATCATTTCATTTTACCCATTGGTCACTACAGTCATACCACCCTTCTTCGGCACACATTGCACCAACGAAGTCCAAGGCTATCAGAGATGGGATATATAACCCCGACATCCAACCACTTGATCACCTCCTTTTTCACAACTTTTTGCATTGCCTTATTCAAACTACTTTGTTTTTCCAAGGAGGGATTTGCATCATCTTCAAGAATAATCTTGTGCACAAAAAAGGCGAGGCTTATTCCATGAATATCAACTAACGTCCATCCAATTGCCTTCTTCAACTTTTGGAGCACAACCAATATGTCATCTATCTGCATGTTAGTAAGAACATAGGAAAGAATAAGTGGCAAAGTTGAACTAGGGCCTAAGAATTCATACCTGAGGTGTAAAGGCAACGGCTTCAACTCCAACACCGGAGGTTCCTCGATTGAGGGCTTTGTTGGTGGAGTTTTCTTATTCTCAAGATCCAAATATAACTTCCGAGGCTCTTAAGAGTAGTATCCCATTCCATGCAAAGCATTGACACACTCCACACGACCTTCATCCTCATTTACATCAAGATTCAACAAAACCACTTCTAGGGGTCTTCCACAATGATCATTGCACTAGTATCATCAATTATCACTACTATGACAAGATCCACAAATGAGCATACTTCAGCATAGTTGGGCTGCTTCATTGACTTACACACATGAAAGTCCACTTATTTATCACCCACTCGGAAAGTAAGTTCCCATGCTTCCACATCAATTAAGGACATCCCGGTTGCAAGGAAAGGTCCTCCTAAGATTATAGGCACCTCAAAATCGACCTCGCAATCAAGAATCACAAAATTCGCTGGCAAGATAAATTTTTCCACCAGGACAAAAACGTCATCAATAACACCCAAAGGCCTCTTCATAGATCTATCCGCCATTTACAATCTCATTGAAGTCGGTCTTGGTTGTCCAATACCCAAAGTCTTAAAAACTCAATCTGGCATCAAGTTGATGCTCGACCCAAATCACATAGTCTTTTGCAAAGTTTGCACTACAATGGTGCAACGAATGGTGAATACACTGGGGTATTCTAGCTTCGCAGCCATAGAATTCACTATTGCACTAACTTGGTGGGTCATCTTGATAGTTTTACAATCCATGGATCTTTTCTTCGTCACAAGTCTTTCATGAATTTAGCATAACCCGATATTTGTCCTAGAGCCTCCACCAAAGGTACATTAATGGATAAGCTCTTCATCATGTCAATGAACTTCTTAAACTGATTCTCATTGATCTGCTTCGCTATCCTTTAAGGATAAGGTGGAGGAGGCTGATAATCGGCTTAAAGTATGCATATTTTAATATATATATATATATCCCCTTACATTTTGCCCATGTTTTGATGATTTGAGATGTTTAATACGATTATTTGTGCTATATTATGGTGTTTCTATGTGTAGCAATCATTCGAATGCGATTTGGGATGAAAGGGCGAGAATTGGAGCGAAATCGAAGAAAAAAAGGCAAAAAGTCAATTTTCAGTTTCCAATAGGCTAATATTTTAAGCGCCAGGGCCAACACCCCATGCTGCCCTGGACGCTCGGAATGTGAAAGTATCATATCCAACTTGGACTCGATTATTTTCACCCCAAGACATCTCCAATTGATATAAAAGCCATCCTAACACCTATTTTGAGGAAAATTTGTGATTTTGAAGAGAAAACATTGGAGCAAAACACTTGGGAGCACGGATTTGAGCAATATTTCCATCCTTTTTTCTAGTACTTGTTGATTTTATGTTTGAAAACATTATTTTTTATACAGTTGTATGAACTTGAGTGGCTAAGAAACCTATTGTTCTATGGTCAAGGGTGAAACCTAAATGTTGTTGTTTGAAGTTTAATTTGACGAAGTTGATTTTATCATATTGTGTTGTTTATTTAATTCTGTTTTTAATTATTTTTCTGAGTATCTAACAGTGAAATATTATCTATGAACCTAGAGTTGAACTCGAAAGTGAGAACTCTAGATTGCATATTAAACTAAATAGAGGAAGTTCTTGAACCCGGACATCGGGGAACGGATTTGCAATTAGGATAGACATATACCTAATTCCCTTGCTTGATTGAAATACGGGAATTATAAATGCATTTTTGTTAATCTTAATTCCATAGATATATAGGCATTAAGTTAACTTGAATAGGCGAGTACGGACTCCACATATTTTTATGAGTAATATCAACGCTGTCAATAAACAATCCACATAAATCAATTAGTTATTTAAGCCAAGAACACAACATGAATGTTAGCTAACCTATGATCCAAGAATATTCTCTCCTACTGATTGTTATTCCAAATTGCTATTTGTTTTGGTTGATTTCTAGTTAATTCATTGCTTGATAATTTTAGTTAGTAGATTAGTGACTTTTATATTTTGTGAAAAATCTCTTGAATCGATAAGTTAATTGAGCTTGAATCAGTCAATAGTTAATCATGAGAAAATTCCACACAAACTCAAGGGGAAATTCTACAGAGCCGTGGTTAGACCTGCGATGCTGTATGGGGCGGAGTGCTGGCCCGTGAAGAACTCTCATGTTCAGAGAATGAAGGTTGCGGAGATGAGGATGCTTAGGTGGATGTGTGGGCACACCAGGCTAGATAAAATTAAGAATGAAGTTATTCGACAGAAGGTAGGGGTGGCCCCGGTGGATGAGAAGATGCGGGAAGCTTGGCTGAGGTGGTTCTGGCATGTTCGGAGGAGGGGTCCCGATGTCCCGGTGAGGAGCTGTGAGCGGTTGGAGATTGTTGGCGGTCGGCGAGGAAGAGGGAGGCCTAAGAAGCATTGGGGAGAGGTGATTAGGCAGGACATGACTAGAATGCAGGTTTCCGAGGACATGACCCTTGATAGGGGAGTTTGGAGGTCTAGAATCAGGGTTGTAGGCTAAGGGTTCATAGAGTTCTTCACTCATAGAGTTCTTCGTTCGCCTCATCCGGGGTTGGGTGTGGGACAGCAGGGTTACCCATAGAGGATTCGTGTTTTAGCTTATGTCCCCCTTATGGTTGTTAGTGGAGTAGTTACTGTTTGTTATTATTGCATGCGATGGTATTTATGTTTCCTATGTTTACATATTTATTTACGTTATTTCTGCGGGATTTACTAATGCTTTATTGTTTTGTTTTGTCTTGTTTTCGTTTCTAATTTTGTCTTTGTTTTTGTTTTTGTTTTTGTTCTAATGCTGCTTTTCATTTTATCCTATGCGCCGAGGGTCGATTGGAAACAGCCTCTCTGCCCTTTCGGGTAGGGGTAAGGCTCGTCTACATATTACCCTCCCCAGACCCCACCTGGTGGGAATACACTGGGTAGTTGTTGTTGTTGTTGTTTATTTGTGTTAACACAAGCTCTTCTCTTGAATGCGGAGGAGTAGAAGTGCAAACAAAATCCTTCTCTTGATCCTGAAATTGAACGAACACTCCACAGACTAAGGAGGGAAGTCAAAGCTAGAACTAGAATACAAAGAAGATTTGGGCATAGTAGCTCAACCACAGCCAATAGAGATGGCAGGTAACTAAGAGCCTACGGTGATTGAAGTCGCAAGGCCCAGTCTTGCTAATATGACTCAGGTATTGTGAAGCCTGATATCACATGGCATTTTTATCTCAAACAGTACATGGTGTAGCTGATTCAATCCACATGGCAATATGTGGGACTATCTCATGAAGACCCAGAGGCACATTCTGAATTTGATTGAAATTACGGACACTTACAATTATCCAAATGTTTCAAAGGACTATGTCAGGCTGACACTTTTCCCCTTTTCACTGCTCGAGGAAGCTAAGGAATGGTTGCAAAAGGAACCCGCTAACTCAATCCTTACTTGGGATGATCCATCAAGGAAATTCTTAATCAAGTTTTTCCCTACTAAGAAGACAAAGTCATTGAGGAGCCAGATTCTTGGGTTCGAACAATTGCATGGCAAGACACTTCGTCAAGCATGGGAGAGATACAAGAAGCTGCTGAAAGACTTCCTACATCATTGTCAGACTGATGAGGTATTGGGTCATACTTTTGTTGATAGGCTAGATGATGCCTCAAAGATGAATCTTGATTCAGCTTGTGGGGTTAGTTGCACGGCTAGACCGTACACTGAAACCAAATCTTGCTAAATAACTTCACTGCTAATGATCATAATTGACAAGGTGGTGATTCACGAAGGGAAATTAAAAAAAAAGCAGCCGGATTGATTGAGCTTGATGACTTCTCAGTCATGAGAGGTGATATAGAAAAATTGGAAAATCGGATGAATAGAATGACAATGAAACAAACACAACCAATGCTACATATAGAACAAATGTCTATTTACTGTGAACTATGTGGCGACAATCATATGAGTGACACGTGCCCCACGAGTCCTGAATCCATATACTAAGTGGGGCAATAGAGCAGAGTTCCAATGAATCAGCATGCACAATATGGGAAAACTTATAATCCAAATTGGAAGAATCATCCCAACTTCTCATGGCATGAAAATCAGCCGAATCAAAATTATTATAGACCCCAAGGAAATTTTGATCAACCTCAGAAGCCATCCAAACAAATGGAAGAGAGTACAAATGATTTGCTAAAGAAGTTGTTGCTTGATAATCAACAACTCAGGACCGATTTCAGAAACCTTAAGAGGCAAATGAGGAAGTTAGCAACAAATCAAAATACTAGACCTACAGGCGCTCTCCCAGTGATACAGAGAAGAACCCTTAAGTTAATGCAGTTACATTCAGAAATAGGAGGGAACTAGAGGAAGTGCCAAAGAAGAGCAAAGACAAACATATACCCGAAAGAGAGTTGACTCCTATGGTGATATACAAATAAAAGAATAAGGATGCAACTTCAGATCCAGTCGAAGCTGCTAGGCCACCACCACATTTCCCCCAGGGATTGCAGAAAAAGAATGATGATCACATGTTCAGCAAATTTCTCTCTACGTTGAGCTAGGTTCAACTAAACATTCCACTGGTGGTTGTACTTCGTGAAATTCCAAAGTATGCTAAGCACATAAAAGATATGATGGATCACAAGAGAAGATTGACTGAATTTGAGACATTTGCAGTTATTGAGGAGTGCACTTCAAGGGTCCAAACAAGCTCCCTCAAAAGCTTAAGAATCCTAGTAGCTTCACCATCCTTGTGCGAATTGGTAATATTAATGTGGGTCGTGCTCTTTGTGATTTGGGGGCGAGCATAAATCCGATGCCCTTATCCTTGTTCAAGCAATTGGGTCTGGGAGATCCAAGACCAACTACTGTGATGTTGCATCTAGCTGATAGATCCATAGCACACCCTGAGGGAGTGATTGAAGATGTATTGCTACAAATTAGGAAGTTCATATTCCCTACGGATTTCATTATACTAGATTATAAGGCTGATGAACTGGTTCCAACCATATTGGGCGGCCTCTCTTGGCTACTGGTGATGCAATTATTAAATAGAGAGACAAAGAAAAATGATTTCAAAAGAGTGGATGACGAGGAAGCAGTATTTAATGTCTATAAAGCAATCCAACTTCCCAACCACTATGAGGAGCTCTCGATGATATCTTTTGTGGAGTTGGATGAGCAACTTCTTGACACGAGTATATATCTAGACGATTCTATAGAGAAAGCACGTATGCTATTCAATAGCTTGGAGATTGATGAGGGAGTTGAGGAGATGATATATATCCTAGATGCATCTTATGCTTACATGGAGGGGATATATCCCTTTGAGCCCCTAAATAGGCCAAGTGGACCTCCTCTAAAGCTGTCAATTGAGTAGGCTCTAAAATTGGAGCTTAAACCCCTACTTCATCACCTTCAATATGCTTATTTGGGAAGTTCTGACACTTTACCTATTATTGTTTTTTCTGACTTGTCTAAATTGCAACAAGAAAAGCTGTTGAGAGTTCTACGTGAGCACAAGCGAGCAATTGGGTGGACGATGTCTAACATTAGAGGCACAGTCCAGCTTTCTGTATGCATAAAATCCCCATGGAGGACGGACATAAGCCAAGTGTAGAGCAACAACGCCGACTAAATCCAATCATGAAAGAAGTGGTAAGAAAAGAAGTGATTAAATGGCTTGATGCAGGTATCGTATTTCCAATATCTGATAGCAAATGAGAAAGCCCCATCCAATGTGTACCTAAGAAAGGGGGGATGACTGTATTGGACAATGAAAATAATGACTTGATTCCCACAAGAACTATTACTGGGTAGAGAATTTGCATAGATTATAAAAAAAAAATTCCACCCAGAAGGACCACTTTCCCCTCCCTTTATTGATAAAATGCTTGATCGATTAGCTGGCTAGGTATAATACCGTTTCTTAGATGGTTATTCGGGGTATAATCAGATAGCTATAGATCTAGAGGACCAAGATAAAACCACATTTACGTGTCCCTATGGCACGTATGCATTCAAAAGAATGCCCTTTGGTCTCCGTAAAGCACCTGCGACTTCTCAAAGGTACGTGATGGCTATTTTTACGGACATGGTTGAAAGATTTGTGAAAGTATTCGTGGATGATTTTTTTGTGTTTGGATGTTCTTTTGATAATTGCTTATTGAATCTTGATAAAGTGCATGCTAGGTGTGAATAGACGAACTTGGTACTAAACTGGGAAAATGTCATTTCATGGTACGTGAAGGTATAGTCCTGGGGAACAAAGTGTATAAAAGCGGGTTTCATGTGGACTAATCAAAGCTTGAGGCTATTAAAAAATTGCCCCCTTCGACATCAGCCAAAGGCATTTGCAATTTCTTGGGTCATGCATGTTTTTTATCGTCGTTTCATTAAAGGTTTTACGAAAATTTCTTCTCCCTTGTGCAGGTTTCTTGAGACAGATGTCTCCTTCAAATTTTATGATGCCTGTCCGAAACAATTTGAGGAGCTACAGGGAAGGTTAGTGACTGCACCAATTATCATTGCTCCGAATTGGGAGCAGCCATTCGAGTTGATGTGCGATACGAGTGACATAGCTATTGGAGATATTTAAGGGCAAAGGAGAAATAAAATCTTTCACTCCATCTACTACGCGAGTAAAAATCTGAATCCAGCCACAATGAACTACACAGTTACTAAAAAAGAGTTGCTTGCAGTGGTGTGGGCGTTTGACAAGTTCAAATCCTATCTAGTGGGGACCAAAGTCATTGTCTACACAGATCATTAAGCTATCAGAAACATGTTTGAGAAGAAAGGCGCCAAGCCAAGGCTGATTCGTTGGGTCTTCCTCTAGTAAGAGTTTGACTTAGAGATCCGAGATCGAAAAGGGACAGAGAATCAAGTGGTTGATCACTTGTCTTGATTAGAAAATCATATCCATGTAGCTAAAGGAGGGCCAATTAAAGAAACATTTCCTGATGAGTAGTTATTGGAAATTACCTCAAGCGAAGCCCCGTGGTATGCAGATTATGTAAATTCTATTGCAAGTGGGGAGACGCTACCAAAATTGACAATATGATGCTCTACATGTGGGATGAACCATTTTTATATAGGCTATGTGCAGATCAGTTGGTGTAAAGATGTGTTCCTGAGGAAGAGATGAGTGCCATACTACATGACTGTCACGCATCGCCATATGGAGGTCATCCGTATAGAACCGCCCAAAACGTTCTACTATCAGGTTTCTATTGGCCAAAATCATTTAAGGATGCATATGCCTTTGCTAAAAAGTGTGATAGATGCCAAAGAACTAGAACACGAAGAAGCATGACATGCCGCTGCAAAATATTATGGTAGTGGAGCTTTTTGATGTTCGGGGGATTGACTATATGGAACCGCTCCCATACTCTAATAGTCACAGATACATCTTGGTAGAGGATTACTATGTTTCTAAGTGGGTGGAGGCTATTTCTCTTCCTACTAATGATGCAACAGTTGTGCTAAGCTTTGTAAAGAAGCATATTTTCACACGCTTTGGAACTCCAAGAGTATGGATAAGAGACGGAGGAACTCACTTCTGCAACAAATTGTTGAATAATGTTCTTGAAAAGTATGGATTCATAATGTCTCCACTGCCTATCACCCCCCAAACGAGTGGATAAGTGGAAGTTATAAATAGAGAGGTAAAGAAGATTCGGGAGAAAATAGTAAGTGGAAATAGAAAGGATTGGGATGGGAAGCTAGACATGCATTATGAGCATATCAAACTAAATACAAGACTCCCATAGGTACTTCTCCCTATAAATTAGTTAATGGGAAGGTATGTCACTTGCCTGTCGAGCTTGAACACAAAGCCTATTGAGCAATTAAAAAGCTGAATATGGGTAGGGACTTAGCTGGTGAGACAAGGTTGCTGCAACTCCATATGAAAATGCCAAATTATATAAAGAAACTACTAAAAGGTGGCATGACAAGTACATCCAACATTGATAGTTTGAGCCATGACAAGAAGTTCTTTTGTTCAATTCGAGGTTGAAGCTTTTCCCTGGAAAGCTTAAGTCTCGTTGGGCAGGTCCTTTTGTTGTGGTAAGTGTGAGGCCTCATGGAGCTGTGGAATTGCGTGATACAAGCTCACCTTCTTGGTAAATGGATAGAGAATAAAATATTATTGGGGTGCTGACATTGCACGTCAGAAGACCTCAATGGACTTGGCCGATGCTTAAAAATATGTCGAATCGCGCTGCGACGTTAAATAAGGTGCTCGTTGGGAGGAAACCCAATTTTTACTATTTTCGTAGCGTGCTTTTTTATTTTCTCTTAGTTAAAGTAGACTAACATTTCTGTTTTGTTGTAGTTGTATAAAATAGTAGGTGGGGATAGTGGAATGTGTATGAATTATGCATTGAGGGCTCGGGTAGTTTACTTTATCAAAAAATTAACAAACTGAATGCCCAGCCCTGCGCCCCACGCTAGTTGGGGCGCACTTTACAGAAACAAAATATTTTGATCGCCAGCCCCAGCGTGGGGCGCTGGGTTGGCCGGTCACTGGTAAGTCAAACGTTTTTTTCGTTTTCATTTTTCTTTAATTAATTAAAACAAAAACACAATTAACCCAACCCACATAACCATATACACACACAAAATAACCCATACCCAACTACCCAAAGCCCTCCCTACTAGAATTAAAATAGCTAAAACCTCAAAATAAAACACCCAACCAACCCCCAGTTTCTAACCGTTCTCTCTTGGTTGGTCCGTCATATTTTCTTTTGTTTTATATTCTCTCAAGTTCTCAACTCTCTTACTCAAGTTACTCTCAAACCTCAAAGGTATGTTCCTCTTGTTCTCTTTTCTTGTATTTTGAATTTGTTTAGGTAAATTTAGTCTTCTTTCTCAAACAACCCCAAAACCCCATAGTTTGCATTGATATATCTTGTTGAATATGATAGTCTTAAGATGCACGAAAATTTGGTGCAAGAATTTGGTTGTGAATGTGCTTCAAGTAGTAAACTAAAATTCCCTCTACTTCATGTAAATATGGTAGGACCACCTTGTTCAACCATTATTGAAATAAGAGAGCAAAATTGATGCCCACAAGATGTACGCTACAATGCCTAAGAGAGTAAATTTGAACACCGTTGAAGTCTAAGTAGTCGAGTGTAGCTGTATTTTGGTTTGGGTTAAGTGTGGGGTGTTTGGAGGTATTGCATATTGTTGTAAACATTTGTAAGTAATAGTTAGTGTACTAAATTAGTGTAGTAATGTAGACTTTAGCTCTCTTATGCTTGCACCATAGTTAAGCTACGGGCATGATAAACTACTTGAATTGTATGGCATAGGGACGTCTTGAGTTCCTATAGCCTTGTGATGACACATTGATGCATATTGAGTCAATATTGTGATTCGATTATGCATAGCCTTCGGTTTTAAGTGTGGGGTCCTCTTTTCCCCTCACAATGACCTCAGGAAAAATTTATTGATTCACTCTCATCTTTGTGTTTGTCATGTGTAGGTTACTATGGCTCGTGACAGTGCCGCCAAAGGAAAAGGGGTGGGGAAGTCCTCCACTACTGCTCCCCCTCCAAAGAAATGCAAGCAATATGAGAGCTCTTCCCGACAAGCCAAGGGAAAGCAAGTGGCTAGCGGGTCTACGCAGCAATCACGGCCTCGGTTGGAATTTGTAGATGATGATGCCAAGAAATGGCATGTTACTTTTGTTCCATTGGAGAGATATGTGTCTGAAATAGGGATAAATGTAAAGGCCTTAGAATGAAGCTTCCCCGATGTCATTTCTATATTGATTGACAAGAAGATGGATAAGTTCCCTGAATGTCTGGGTCCGGCAAATCTCAGCATGGTTCGAGAACTATATTCAAACTGGGAAAAAAAAATGATAAGTCATACGTCAGAGGAAAGACCATTCCAATGCATAAGGAGGCCTTGTGTCATTTTTGGGAGTTGATAATTCGAATCCGTGAAGGCTTATAAAGTTTTTCAAAATCCCACGCTACCAAGAAATTATGTCATGCACTTTGTGGCATTGATTCCAATGCAACATGGATGCGGACTAAAGGGTATGTTCACCTTGAAAGCAAGCTAGACTAATGCTTGTGGAGCATAATAGTGAGTGCACTTGAGCTCGAGTGTGCTTGATCTACTTTTGTATGACTGGGTGACCCATAAATACAGGTGAACTCATGCTTGGGGAGATGGCTTGCACTCCTATTGGAGGGAGGATCAAGAGATTTTTTTATGGCAGCATCCTAACACAATACATGTTATCTCTTGAAGTACCGAAATACCCAGGATGTGATGAGGAAGTGGAGGCACCCAAAATATTGCTAGACATCACATCCTTGTTAGAGTCCACATCAAAGCTCACCCAAGCTGCTAGGAATGAGAGGGAAGAAATTTTTAACAGGTATCTCTACAAAAGTGTCAATGTTATTATCAGCAAGCTGGGGGTGTCATAGGAAGAGCGCACACAATTGCAAAATGATCTCTCCAGTTCGTCCAAGGAGATGTTGGGCATAGCACTAGGTAGTCCTAATCTTCTTCTGAAGATGAAAACACTCACAAGGGGTCTGATGATGAGGATGCGGATAAGGATGAAGTTATGGGCCATATGGCTTTGGTACCCTTAGGAGATGACGATGAGCCCATTACCGCAGCGGGTAGGCATCCTGAGAGGGCAATCTCCAACTAGCAGGGAGTTTTTTATTTCCACCTTACTCTATTTTTGAATTTATTATGCATCGGGGACTATGCATTATTTAAATGTGGGGTGGGGGAATACTCTTTGAGCTGTAGTTGTATGATTGTTTTTAGTAAAACTGTTTAGATTTTGTTTTTTTTTTGTTCTTTTTTCTTCTTTATAACCTTTTAGTTTATTCTAAGATTAACATAGTTTAAATTAGCTAGATTATAAAAGAAAAAATCAGAAAAATCTTGGACTTTTCCCGATGATGGATCTGTTGGACAATTTTCTTGAGGGATTAAAGTACGATTAAAAATACCAAAAATATTTTCTCTTTTTTTTTGGTAGTGAGGTATCATCCCTTGGTTTTTCTTTCGTCGCCAGTTCTTTTCCAAGGGTGTAACTCGAACTGGGTATTCTAGTTTAGTTTTCAATTACTATTTTTTTCTTTCTTATGAGTAGGAAAAGGGAAATTAAGGTTCTTTGAGATACCTATTGATATGGTTGGCTTTGACAATTTAAGTTATGGCATGCGCTCGGTCGTTCTGCATATATGATTTAAATTGTAATGCCCAAGTAAAGTAAGTAGCCTACTCTTTGATGCCTTTTTCTAAGTTGATTGACTTGTATGCTACCTAGTGCATTGTTGCATAAAAATTCTCAACTTTCTAGCTTGCTTTACTTGAAAGTTGCGCAGAAATTTCATGAGCTAGTCAAGTGCCATGTGTGTGTAAGGATTTTTCATACTATGTGATATCCTATGTAGTCTAGAACTTTCCCCGTGTGTTAATCAAAGCGAAATCATTAAGTTACGCTAGTCTAGGAGATGATGTAGGCATTTCTTGCTTGATCATAAAGGTGTTTGTCACTAATAAATAAAATGTTTCCATTGCTAGCCCTTTGAGCCTATAGACCGTTTCCTTGGCACCCACATTACAAGACATACTCCTACTTTGTTCTTGAATCGAGAATGTTCAACATTTACCTCTTAAGGCACTTAGTTTCTAAAAGAAGTAAGGGGAGAGATTTGGGAGTTACTTTTGGGTGGAACCATGGAAGGGCCCGTAAGGTGCACTAAGATTGTGAATAAAAGTCACTAGCTTAAGAACTTCAATGCATGGAGTCTTTGAAGAAAAAGAAAAAAATGTGCAAGAAAAAGCAAATAAACGTTCGAATAATGTGAAAAGATACACACCTCCTATATTTTTTTCATTCGTTCTAGTGACTCCATAGAGGTGATTAATTGAAAAAAGGGCTATGTTATGGTGTATGACAAGTGAATGGGTTGAGAAGAAAAGATGTTTGATTTGTGAATGTAGTGTACTAATGTGCTTAGGAGGATTAGTCACCATACCTAAATATATCCTACACGTCCCTTAGCCTACTTTACAACCTCAAAGTCCCAATTGATCATAGATTTGGCTAGCTTAGATTAGCAGAGATATACACTATGGGCAAGCTTATGGTACGACCACGGGATGAACATGAATTATTTGTGAGAGTGAGTGAATGTTATTAAATTATCTGATGTCCTTAATTTATGTTCAATGAAATATTTGAATGTGTGCAATACTTTAATATTCATTCTTTCTCTTGTGGTAAGGGCACTTGATCTCATGACTGATTGGTGATGTTGTACACTTTCTTTTGTTGGGTGAGTGTGTAAGTTGAGGATACTTAGTGTAACGAGTCATCTCATGAGGTAAGGTGGTTGTAGAGAGGTTGCTTGAGTTGGCTTAATAGTATTGTATATACTTGGGCTAATTTGAAAACAGGAAGAATGTGAAATGCGCGTGTTCATACTTAATTGCTGACCGATCATAGTCCAAAAGTAGTGTGTTTGATTGAATTAATTGTGACGTGCTCTTTCATAGTGATAAGTATGTTTTGGGGGATTGATTTAGTTCAATTGCTCGAGGACGAGCAAGAGTCTAAGTGTGGGGTGTTGATAATCGGCTTAAAGTATATATATTTTGATATATTGCCTCACATTTTCCTCATGTTTTGATGATTTAAGATGCTTAATGGATGATTTGTGCTAAATTATGGTGTTTCTATGTGTAGGAATCATTGGGATGCAATTTGAAATGAAAGAACGCAAATTGGAGCGAAATCAGAGCAAAATAGGCAAAAAGTCGATTTTGCGGGCCACAACCAGCATGCGGCGGCGCTGGCTGTGGCGCAGTTTCCAGTAGGTTAATATTTTGAGCGCCAAGGCTAGCACCCCACACTGCCCTAGATGCTCGAAAGGTGAAAGTGTCCTATTCCGACTTGGACTCAGTTATTTTCACCCGAAGATGGCTCCAATTAATATAAACGCCATCATAAAACCTATTTTGAGGAAAAACATGATTATTAAGAGAAAACAAAGGAGTAAAACACTTGGGAGCACGAATTTGAGCGAAACTTCCCTCCCTTTTCTAGTACGCATTGATTTTATGTTTGAAAACATTATTTTTGATGATTGTATGAACATGAGTGGCTAAGAACCCTATTGTTCTAGGGTCATGGGTGAAACATGAATGTTGTTGTTTGAAGTTTAATTTGACGAAGTTGATTTTATCATATTGGGTTGTTTATTTAATTCTGTTTTTAATTATTTTGCTGAGTAGCTAACAATGAAATATTATCTACGAACCTTGAGTTGAACTCGAAAGTAGGAACTCTAGATTGCATATAGAATTAAATAGAGGAAGTTCATGAACCCGGACATCGGGGAACGGATTCGCAGTTAGGATAGACGTATACCTAATTACCTTCTTGGTTGAAATACAGGAATTATAAATACATTTTTGTTAATCTTAATTCCATGACATATAGGCATTAAGTTAACTTGAATAGGCGAGTAAGGTCTCGACATATTGTGATGAGTAATATTAACCCTATCAATCAACAATCCAGATAAATAAATTAGTTATTTTAAGCCAAGAACACAACATGATTGTTAGCTAACCCTTGACCCAGGAATATTCTCTCCTACTGATTGTTATTCGAAATTGCTATTTGTTTTGGTTGATTTCTAGTTAATTCATTGCTTGATAATTTAGTTAGTAAATTAGTGACTTCTATATTTTGTGGAAAAAACTCTTGAATCGACGAGTTAATTGAGTTTGAATCAGTCAATTGTTAATCACAAGTCTTCGTGGGAACGATATTCTACTCAATACTTAATTACGTGATGATCACGTATACTTACGTGAATATTTTTTGTCGCAACAGTGGCCTTGGCTTTAGGCACAATCGTTGCCGGCATATCTATTACGTGTTCCCAAGACGAGTTCATATCATTCTGTGTTTCCACCTCGTTATCTTGGATAAGAATCCTCACTTCTTCATTCAAGTTCTCCTCAATCACATTTTCAACAACCAAAGGGACCTCACTCTCTTGCAACTCAACTTCATCACTCAAAATTGATTGTTGATTGGAGGCATTCACATTATCGCCTCGTCCACTCCTTATAGTTACCGCCATTACAAGCCCGAAATTGTTCCCACCTTTTGGGTAGACTACCGTATCACTAGGTAGAGCCCTATTAGGGCGAGTGTTCAAGGATTGTGAAATTCGGCCTAACTAAACCTCTAAGTTTCTGATTGAAGTATTATGGGAAGCCAACTAGGCATTCGAGTCAGCATTCCTCTTCATCATCTATTCGAACATTATTTTAATTCTCCCCATGTCATTGATGGATAAACTAGGACCTTGGGATAGAAATGGGTGTGGATTGTTCCGTTGTTGATACATTGGGGGCCTTTGAAAGCCTTGACCCAGATTTCCCTAACTGTTATTGTTCCAACCACCCTGAATGTTGTTTCCACCCCAGTTGTTATTTTTGTTACCCTAGTTATCCTGATTGTTCAAACTATTAATTTGGTTACCCCAATTAGGATTTTTGTTGTTGTTCCCCCAATTATTGTTCCCTTGTTGTTGATTTCCCCAATTTCCTTGTGCCCTCCGTTGTTGTTGGTTCGAAGAATTGCCCCTTTGGCCCTGATAGATATTCACGTATTGCACTTCTTCATTATATTATTTTACCCATCATCTTGAAACCCGCCACTATCTTGGTTGTATTGGTCTGAATTCCCTTGGTTTTGTTGCACTCTTTGTCTTCTTTTGTTCACTAACATGTTGACACCCTCCATAGCATTCACTTATCGTAGAGCTTGAACATGTTGTAACTGTGTCTTTTCTAGCTGGTTCAGCTGTTGTCAGTTCTACATTGCCTGCCCATGATCATGGAGCTCTATGTGCAAGTGAATGACCGTGGGGTCATCCTCGTTGCTCCAACAATGTCATCATCACATTTGTAATTTGAAAATTGCTTGCCCGGATCCGAGGTGGGACAATTGCACTTGTATATCCTTGGTAGGGAAGCACTCGAGGAGCCACTCTTGGAGGTGTCGGGGGAGGGTCTGGAAAATTATCAGTGGCCTAGCAGCCTCTCCTTTGAGCTTGAGGTACTATTGGAATCTCGTCATCTACCTCCTCCCCCGGCAAAAGATCTCCAAGACCTACGTTATTTTTTGTCATTTTGTACCTGAATTTGTGACACTCAAAAATTAGTAACATAGAAGGGAAGAAGAATAATACACAAAACTATTTAGATAGATATCCAAAACTGTTAGCTCCCCGACAAAAGCGCCAACAAGTGATCGGTGCCAACCTTGCACCATTATAGAGCAGTGAGAGCGGTCGATACAGCTTTTATCCGAAGATGTCGGAATCGAATCCTAAGGGAGCTAGATGTGTGAATTGGATTCCTATCTAAACTAGAAATGCGCAGTATTTTAACTACACTTCCAATCATAGTTGTTCTTTTGATTACTTCTACTTTTATGCTATTTAGATGCTAAATTAAGCTCATAGTAAAATGCTTGTAAGTATTTCTAAATGGTTAAAGAGGCACAAGGAAAGTGACTCTCTCCTAGGTGAATACTTGACGGGATCCAAAGTCTAAGGCATGGTCTTTATGTTCGGGATTACAATATAGACAATGCACGGAACTACTCACTTTGCAGCTCTTGGTAGCTCAAGTGACTTTGCCCTAATTGACTTTCTCAAGACCAATTAGGTGTCAAAATTATGAAAACAATATAGGCTCAAGTTGGTATTACTCTTTCTGGGTTTAACCCATTAATTGGGCTATCAATCTCTTGATTACGCCCCAATTTCTTGTTGGATAGATTTTTCTAAACTTAAAACTATCTTTCTCAAGAAGAGTCCAAGTCAAATAGGTACAAATTAGTGTTTGCAACCACTAATTCAACGTGAAAAACACAAATCAATCCAAATATCGAACACTCATATACATCTAAGCCTCAAAAACAAAAGACCCATCAAACATCCACACTAGAGTTGAGCCACAACCCTAGCTAATGGGTCTAGTTACCCATAATAATAAAAGAAAACATATAAATAGATAAAGAATAACTCATATAATTTTATTACAAGCTAATAATTGGAGATTAAATGATAAACCCACTATAAAATCACTCAAAATAGTCAAGAACAACCGTTCATGTGCTCAGCTAAAAGTTAGATACCTTAAAAATCTCAAAAAGTAGTATTTATACAAGGCTGAATTTTCTGGACAAAAATACCCCTGCGGAGGGACCGCGGATCACAGAAATCCACCGTGGCTGCGTTGAGCCATTTTTAGCTTGACTTTCTAGGTCTCTGAATCTGGCCACCGCGGACCGCATAAAATGCTCGGCGGCGGTGGCTTCACTACGGTCCGCACAAAATTGCTTGCTGATCGGGCTGGCTTTAATCTCCAAATTTCCAAACTCTCTGAATCTCTTCTCTGTGGACTGCATAAAATGGTCCGCGGCCACGGTGAGGCAACTGTGGTCCGCACAAAATGGCTTGCGGTCGTAGTTCTTGAGTTTCAAAAGTCTGCACATTTCTAAATCTCCTCACTGCGGAGTGCACTAAATGGATTGCGGCCACAGTGGGTCTGTTGCGAATGTGCTTTGACTTGTTCTTGGTACTTGTGTAGGTTTTACTCCTATTTGAGCTGGTTTTGACTATTGTTCAAGTTTTTGACCAAACCCTGCAAACAAGCACAACGTGTAAGCCTTTGGGACCATTTGTATACATTTTCAATCAAAACTCAAGTAAAAAGGAGTGCAAAATGCATTAGAATCCCTAGTTATCAGTGCCTGCTGATGGTATGTCCTCTATTCAGGAAACCTGCTCTTCGAACTTCAGAAATTCTATCTTGAAGGATAAGGCAGTACAACGAAGGGAACAGGTACACAAGAAGGCCCTCCTTCTAGTGTACCAACTGGTGTTTGAATTAGTGAACAAGGTCCTACTCCCACGTGCAGAAAGATGATCTATTACGTCACGAGCAAACCTTTCTCTCATGGAAACACTGGATGGCTACACCACTATAAACTTTCCTGGCCTTATGATGGAGCACATGCAGAAAGTGGGAGAGTTCAAGGATGGTAATCATTGATTGATTTACAGATTCCTTCTTACTAAGGTATTTGAATTCTTCTAAGTCCCATTGGGAATAGCTAAAGTGGGTACTCATAAGAATACCTTCTCCAAGTCCACCCTCGAGGAATGTGAATGCATTGATAGGAGTGGCGGGGTTGGAAGCAATTCTTCTATCTCTCAGCTGATCAACGCTCAGAACAGTGTAGATAAGGAAGCTGAAGGAAAGTAATGACATTCTCGAAGGTCAACTCAGTTAGTTTTAGAAGGCACCTGGTTCCAGCAGCTCTCAAAGCACAGAGGTTGCCCGTCTGACAAAAGAAAATGGTGACCTTAGAAAACAGGTTGAGGACCAGAAGTAGAGACTGCTCAACGAGAAGGTGTCACATAATGCTCGAATGGACATCCTTCTTTGAACCCTTGCCTCTTCATTTGGGACTTCCCCTTCCAATGCTCCCTAAAAATTGTTCCCTTCCCAATGTCAAGTTCTGAATGTTTGTCCTCTATTTTAGTCCTAGTGATGTTTATGATTGGTACCTTTTTATTGTTTTTATTTTGTGTATGTTTTGGTAACAATGGAACTGCTCCCTACTTAATTTCCAAAAATTAATGAAAGTTTCGTCCTTTTGTTGTGTATGCATTGGTCTTATGTTCTGGTTTTAGTCATGATTGTGTGCACACATGTGGCATGAGTTAACCAAGCTAGACTTATTTTCACTTATTGATTGTTACTGATGTTTTATGATGCCAAAAGGAGGAAAAATAATTAAGGGGGAACATGAGGGGCAACATATTGAGGGGGAATACAAGATATGCATATATCATTCTGGTTCTTAGGAGAAACTTCATTTATAAGTTTGTCATCATCAACAAGGGGGAAACTGATCAGATATATGTATCCATGTTATGTTTTGATTATCTACAAACTTAATGTTAAGAACCAGATAAGGAACCTGTAACACATCCCCAAGTGCTTAAGCTCAACAAGTCCCAAAGTCGGGGACATGGTTCAATTATTCAGAGTCAGTTAAACAAGAGAGGGAACAGATGGACTTCAATTCCCTTGGTGACTATACCAGTCAACCCCTCGACAACTATAAAGTTGCTTCCTGCATGTGCAACAGTGCAAAAAGTGTGGCAGTAAACTTTATGGGGAATGCCCTTGTACCAAACATACATATATCATTCAAGTGATGTCACCTATCCAATATTAACATTGAAGCAAAGGTAAAACATCACACACACATTCAATAATCATTCAGTACTCTCGCAAGTGATCAATCAATCTGGAAAGTGATTCTCAAGGGCATCAAGAACAAAGAACAACATAACAACGGATCAGTTTCCTAAATTGAGTCGTTACATGTCCTTAGAACCATTTTGAAAGTACTTTACTTGTAATTCCTACTTAGATTTATAAAATCATTGTGTAGGAAACCTTTGTAAATCATAAGCCTTTGTGTTTGTTTTTTGGCTAGAGTTAGTCGAGTTGTAAAGCTTTGTAATAGAGTTATTATAAAGTGGCTTGCGATAGAGTTGTTATAGGTTAGTAAGGGATTAAGAAGTTAATTCCTAGGTTATAATATTCCAGCCACAACCCCTTGGCATATTCGAGTTTTTTTAATAATGTTTAGTATGGATTTGCTGGAAGATGACCCAGCTCTTTCTAATTCAGCGAAAAGAAGATCAAAGTGCCCATTTGAAATGGCGAAAGCCTATACTACAGTAAGAAAAATAGTACGTTGAGGGTACGAAGTCACTTAGTCTTCCACTATGTCGAGATGCGAGGTTCAAATGGTGATGATCACCTTGAGGTATGCGCTAGCGCCCTTTACAGGCACTCCAGAACTTTCTGCTTTCTATTTCTTGCAGGCTATTAATTTCGGGTTGACACTTGCTTGCTTACTATCGTACTTCCATTAGTGAGATACTTAAGGTTCAACGTAAGGGATGACCAGTTAGATCACCAAACCTCGATCCAGCATCACATGTTCTTCAGGACGTTTCAGTTAGGTTTCCCCTTGGGCTATCCATCTAGTCCACGGTAGTGAAGTCTCAAGAAAAAGATTGAATTAGCTCATTATAATTAAATCATCATAAGGAAGTGAAGTAGTCCGTGATTGACCAGCCGACGCTTCCGCCAACTCATGTGCCAAAGTGAAACGATTGTTATTCTTTCTCCTTATACGACAACGACAGAGAAGAGGGGATAATTTCTTTCTTCTTTGCCTTGCTCAATCTTCTTTTTCTGTTTGAAAGTAGTAAACCACTCTACTATTGGTATAGAGGCCAGATAGAAGGTTGTTCATCCAACCCAGCGGATCTAAAATCATCATATAATAATCCATAGAAATCACAAATAGAAAAAAGATAAGCTTGCCCTGTGTACGCTGGGTGATATAGGGTTGAGAGTATCCTCTTGATGTGTCATTTCTTGAAGAACTCGACGGTTTTCTTTCCCGTGAACTGGGGTCCATTTTCATAGTTTATCTCTTAGGTAGGCTGAATCAAGAAATGACATTTCTCCATATAAAGGTGATTATCTCATATTCCCGTATTTGGGAGAATGCTACTACTTCCACCATTTAGAAAAATAGTTAGTTAAAACCAAACATACTTATATCATTCAAATGATATCAGCTATGCAATATTAACATTGAAGCAAAGGTAAAACATCACACACGCATTCAACAATCATTCAGCACTCTCTCAAGTGACCAATCAATCTGGAAAGTGATTCTCAAGGGCATCAAGAACAACGAACAACATAACAACGGATCAGTTTCCTAAGTTGAGTCATTACATGTCCTTAGTTGTGTTACAGCTTTGTTAAAGTACTTTACTTGTAATTCCTACTTAGCTTAGTTAGAAGCATTCTATAGGAAACCTTTGTAAATCATAAGCCTTTGTGTTTGTGTCTTGGCTAGAATTAGTCGAGTTGTAAAGCTTTGTAGTAGAGTTAATACAAAGTGGCTTGTGATAGAATTGTTACAAGTTAATAAGGGATTAAGAGGTTATTTCCTATGTTATAATAGTTTGTAATCTGAAGTTTGCTCAGTAATGAAGTTGAAATCTTCTAAGGGTAGGTCGTGATTTTTAATCCCGTGAGTTGGGAGTTTTCTATATTGTGTCATTTACTTACTGTAGTGCGCGTATGTTCTGTGGAAACTAATTGAAAACTCGATACTCTATATAGCTTGATGGACCCTTAATTTCTATCTACCACCTTCACACCGTATTAACATTATTATCTTAAAAAAATAATATGGACCAAAGATAGTAGCTACTCACTTTTGGTTTGATAAGTTGGTAAATAATAAAGGTAACCAAAGATTATTAATAATGAGTGCATCATTAGCTGTATGAAAGGCAGTATAAAAGTGACAACTAAGCTGATAATGTAAGCTACTTTTTGTAATCTTAAAGCTTTAAATTCGATATCTGTTTTGTTTGAAGAATAAGATTCTAGCTATCACCACAATGGCAAAGTCCTACTAAGTTTTTGTCTTCAATTTGAATCCATCTTCCCCCTCTTTCTCCCTTAGCCTTTTCTTTTATATTATTCTATTTTTTTCATTTCGTTTTTTGGGTGATTTGACATTCCTCTACCATTGGCCTCTCCTTTTGAACAAAGAAAAGAATCATTATATACTTTTTAGGACCACAATGAAGTTAACAAGTTGTGAATTGTGATCCACTAATACTTTGGGTCGTTCGTTTTGACAAATATTTATGAAGTTGAAATTACAAAAAGTATTTGAAGTTTAAATTGAGAAATAGAGTTTGTCAAAATTTAGTTGTATTTGGAAAGTTAAATATTAGATGAAAGAAATGTTTGCATGAGTTAAAAATTTGTGAAAGTAAAAATGAAGGTTTGAAAAAGTTCAATATAATCACACCTCCAAACTCTAACTTCAACTTGAAACTCTTTACAAAGTTTAAATTCAGATTCTATTCTTAATTTCACAAACATAATTTCATGAACCAAATGTTTTTAGGATCAACCAAACGAATAATATATAAGAAATATAATGTATGAATTATTCATGCAATGAATAATAATTTGAGAATTAGTTTCGGTGAAACAGCATAGCCATTGTTATGCAAGGTCGCCTACTTAAACGATAGGGTGATTTGCATATATATGATCATTCGGTATCGCCATTTAGATTTTGACCCTAGCAAAATATATCTTTAATAAATAGTATCTAGCTAGAATTTTGGAAAATACTCCTGCTAATTGCTTTTTCACATGGTAATCACCAGAATTTGCAATAAGACCGGACAATTGTCAGAATTCTTCACATGGTGATCAACAGGATTTGAAAAAATGTAAAAGTTGCCGAAAATTTTGATATGTTGATTCCCAGAATTTACCACAAAATATAAAAATCGCCAGAATTTTCATATAGAAAAATTTTAGCAATCGCCAGTAGCACTTCCAAAATTATGATCGGGAACTATTTTTGTTTTTAGACTTATCTTATGAGGGTAAAACTTTAAAAGATAATCCAAAATAGGTCCATTTATGCGTAATTTCTAGCAAACAATATTTGTCTTTAGATATTCTTATTGGCATATTTTAAATACTTGTACTGTTATTTTACATTCTGGCGCACATAAAACCATATACAAATTCAGGCGTAATTATGCGGGTTTTAGCAATGCTTGAGCCTCAGGATTTGGAATGTAATTCAGTGCTAAGTGTTAACACGCGCCCCCGGCCTTTTACCTATTAAAAAATATATGGTTTATACTATGTCCCCATTATTGTCACATAGGAATATTAGGTACATAATTACAGTACCTTATTCATTTCACTGCAAATTCTACACCGGCCTCTTATTCCTCTGTTCATGTGTAAAGCAAGTCAACAGCACATTTGTATCTATACCTATTTTTTATATTACGTTTTAATTTATATTTGCTTTGTAAAAAAAATTATAGATATATTTATTTTTTTGTATAACTTAAGCATACGGGGCTAAAGTAACAATGGTAAATTTCGCAAAATTTTAGCATTCTAATTGAGGGGTTTGAAGTTCAGCTCTATAGCTGAAGTTTTTGTTTTGTAACTGGCGAACTTCAGCTTTAGAGCTAAATTTTTTATGTTAGTACCTGGCAAATTTAAGCTCTAGAGCTGAAGTTTTTGAGAGTTCCAATATGGGTATATGATAAAAAAAACTTAAATATTTCTTCTCTATCAAACTTCACAAGTCGATCAAAAGTTTCAGTTGCAGAAAAAGAAAAAAAGAATTCTGCAGACATATTTTAATACTTAGACCAATACGTGTACCTGCTAAGCCTGAATTTATCTGTTCTAAAAGGAGTCTTTTCTTCCTTTTTCCTTCTAAGTATTCAACTATTCAACTATATAGAAATACATAGAAATAGGAATAGACAGTTTTCTTGAATGTTTGAGATAGTTTTCTTCAAGTATTCAACTACCAGACAGATTGTGAACGTTTGTGGTTGTTTGCAAGAAGAAAAGGAAAAAATGAAGGAGAAGGAGAAAGGGAGCTGAATTTGTTTAAAAAGTGAGTACAAATTTAAACCTTTAAAAAAATAAATATAGATTAAACGAGGGCGACCAAATAGAATGTCCCGTGTAATTTTTTTCAAGCCAACCTCTTCCCTGTTCTTTTCTAACTAGTCTAATCATAGGCAAATGTAGTAGGGTTCATCGCAACTTACTATTTTAATGTGGAACTTAAATTTATTTTAGTATTGGTCTGAACTTATATATTATAAAATTATAATAAATTTAATAGTAAAATTTCATTCGAATTGCTTAAACATAAAGCTTAAAAGGATTTAATTTAAAAATATAAAAGAAAATTACTCTAACGGTGTGTTTTAACCTGTTATAACAGATAATTCACAAAGGCAACTTGATGACATTCATTTCAATGGGAACAACTTACTTCCATGGAAGCTATCTCTTTCATTGGAATTGCTTAAACATAAAGCTTAAAAGGAGTTAACTTATAAATATTGATAATGTAAAAAAGAAAAGTTTTCTAACGATGTGTTTTAACCTGTTATAGCAGATAATTCACAAAGGCAACTTGACGACATTCATCTCGAATGGAACAACAAAACATTGTGCCGATTTCATTAATTTACTCTTCCACTGACCCAACAACATTTAACTCAGTTAGATCATACAATAGCTACATTTATAAACTCCTCTTGCTATACCTATAGGGGGGAGGGGGGTATTTTTTTTTTCCATTGAAGGTGCTCATACGATGTATTTATAGCAAGAAACTCATTAAATATCTATAAATATTTAATTTTGGACTTCAGTTATTGCAGTAATATTAACTTGAAGCTGTTGTAGGAATTCCAAACTTCAAATATTGAATCCGCCGCCGTGTTTTCACATAATGGAACAAGCACTTGGATTGTCATCACTGAAGAGGTAAGCAAATTTTTCTTCTTCAGTAGTTGTTGAGATACATGATATTGTATCATATTGTAATAGTGTATACACAATGCATTTATAGTGTATAGTTGGTATACAATTGGGCAATGATGATAAAGTCTGAAATTGGGCCTTTCCCGAGCCCAATACTGAGAGTCATATCTGAGCCCAGATATGTGACCCATCCATTCTTTATTATAGTGGGTTATTGACCCGACCCGAGTGTGTAAATATAAATATCGGGGTCACCGACATTAGTGACCCCCGGACTTCATTTTCCTTTTATTATTTCTCGGTTAATGCAACTCTCTCTCTGACATTCGAAAGACTTCTCACCTACTCTCCTCCTTCTCTCTACTTTCTCTCTCTATAATTTGTATGATTCTCTCGTTTAATCTTGATGTTAACATGGTATCAGAGCCTCGTAGACGATCCGATCATGTTTCTGAGTGTTCGTGGTCATGGATGAAGTCTGTATCGAGGTTTTTGGGGGTGATTTCTGAGACCGCTTTGTCAATGATGATTTTAGTCCATCGGATACTTTTCTGAGTGTATCCGAGTGTGTTTTTCTCTATTACACACTCCGGAAAGACTTTGTGATGATTTTGGACGGTTGATTTTGATGACTTATCGGCTTCTAGGGTTTCTGACGGTTTGACCTACGATTTTACCGCATTCCGGTGGCTCGATTGTCATTCTCTGGACGGTTTGGGTGTGTTTCCGACGTTCCTCACCAGCTCTCTGGTAAAGTTTTGTTTTTCGAAAATTTAGACCTAGGGTTTGAAACCTAGGGTTTCTCTGTGTTTGAAGGCCGATCTTCTCCGGTTGCGAAGAAGGAGGGTAACTCTGTGTCCTTCTCCTCGATTTATGTGTGCTTATTTGACTTTGTAATTGCGAGTATCTGGTGGTATCTGTGATTACTTGACCTAATTGTTGTTTGTCTGTTGGTTATTGTTGGTTACGGTGTTTGTACACTTGTTCTGGTAGTATCCTGTTTGTTGACAAGTTATTTGTCTAAGCCGGTTCATTATGGCTTCTAGCACAAGTTCTGGTGCTTCTACTACTGTGGATTCCTCTAGTCCACTTTTTCTGTATTCGTCTGATCTCCCTGGGTACCACTTGTTCCCATCCCATTCTCGGGTACTGGTTATGGGGGTTGGAGACGAAAAGTTCTTGTTGCCTTGTCGACTAAAAATAAAATCAGCTTTTTTGATGGCACCTATGCCCGTCCTACTACCAATGTTCCTCAACAGAGGTTGTGGGATAGGTGCAACAATATGGTGATTTCCTGGTTGATTGCCTCCCTTTCCCCTTCTATTGCTGAATCTGTACAGTATACTGATACTGTACAGGGTATATGGACCCAACTTCAAATCAGGTATGGGACTGCAAATAGGTCCAAAATATATGAATTGAAGAGAGAACTGTCTCGTATCTCTCAAGTATCCTCTGATGTTGCTTCCTATTTTAACAAATTGAAAAGTGTGTGGGATGAGCTTGATTTTATGTGTGTCAATCATGGTATGCAATGTACATGTGCTGCTAAGGAAGGTATAATTAAGGAATGTGATAATAACAAGGTGTTTCAGTTTTTGATGGGTTTAAATGAAGTGTATATGGGAGTTAGGAGTAATGTCTTGATGATGCAGCCTCCTCCTTCTCTTGACAGTGTGTATAATATTGTTTTAAATGATGAGATGCAAAGACAAGTACAGTCTCCATCTCAATTTGATCCTACCTCTGTCTCCTTTAATGTGCACACAAATAAGAAGCCTGTTGCATTCAACAAGGCCACAGTGCCTGCTGCCCCTCCTCCTTTCAGACAGAGGGTTAATTTTGATCAAACAAAAGGGACTTTGTTCTGTCAATACTGTAAGAAGTCTGGACACTTAATTGATAAGTGTTTCAAGCTGCATGGGTATCCACAGAGTCCCACATTTAACAAGGGAAGGAGGTCTGCTGCTGCCCATCTGAGTAGTGATTTGGATTCTAATATTTCTGATGGTATATTGCCTGTTCCTCAAGGGAATGCTTCTGTTGACCATCATTCTGCTGCAAGCTTAGATGGTCCAAGCTCTGTGATCCCTGGGTTGAGCAAGCATGATTATGACCAGCTGATGATGATGATACACCAGTCCAAGCTGGGTGAATCCACTGCTCAAGCTCTTCTCCCTCATATGCAAACTTTGCTGGTACTTTGTTGACTGAGAATCCTGTATCTGATTCCAAACTTTGTTTGCTCACCCACATTAATTTTTTCATCTGGATAATAGATTCAGGTGCTTCTAATCATATGACTCATGATAAGAATTTACTCTTTAATATTGTCCCTTTACCTCTGCCTTACCTTGTTAGTCTTCCAAATGGTTATAAAGTCAAAGTAACCTGTACTGGCTCTTTTGCCTTGACTCCTTTCATTACCCTTCACAATGTGCTGCTTGTCCCCTCTTTTAAACACAACTTGTTATCTGTTCACAAGTTAGTGAAGCAGTTACATTGTATTGTTATGTTCACTGAACATTCCTGTTTTCTACACATGATACAGGACCCTTCTCTGAGGAGGCCACTGGATCTTGGTAGACAATCTGCTGGACTGTATAAACTAGCTTGGTCTCCTTCTTCCCCTACTCCTTGTAATCCTGTTCCTGTTTCTTGTAATGTTAGTAATAAACAAGTTGTTTCTTGTAATACTAGTAATAAACAAGTTGTTTCCGTGCCTTCTTGTAATGCTGATCTTTTATCTGACAACAAGACTGTTTCTATGCATTCTCATGTTAATAGTTCCACTTGTAATAATGATTTTAATTCTGATATGAATTACACTTGGCACTTAAGACTTGCACACATTCCATTTGCTAACATGAAATGCATTTCTAGTCTTCCTTTCCAATTTGCTTCTAAACAGTCATTTCCTTGCTCTGTCTGCCCTATGGCCAGACAAACCAGGCTCCCTTTCTCTGATAGCTCCATTAGAACTTCTAAACCTTTCCAACTGATTCATGTGGACACTTGGGGACCTTACCATACTTCAACCTCTTCTGGTTGCCAATACTTTCTTACCATTGTTGATGATTATTCAAGGGCAACCTAGACACACTTGTTAGGCTCCAAAAGTAATGCCTTTTCTATGCTTAAGTATTTTATTGCCATGGTCAGAACTCAATTTAATTCTGTAGTTCAGACTGTTAGAAGTGATAATGCTTTAGAGCTGGGCTCTAGCAATGAGGGCATCTCTTTCTTTAGCAGTCAGGGTATCATTCATCAAACTTCTTGTCCTCACACACCTCAACAAAATGGCATAGTTGAGAGAAAACATAGGACCCTTCTTGAGGCTTGTAGAGCTTTGCTCTTTCAATCTGGCTTGTCAGTATCATTTTGGGGGGATTGCTTATTGACTGCTACTTACCTCCTTAACAGGGTCCCAACCAGATTACTAAATAACAAGTCTCCTCATGAGATTCTGTATGGCCACATTCCTTCCTATGCTCATTTGAGGGTTTTTGGTTGCCTAGCTTATGCCACCGTTCCAATTCCTCAAAGGGACAAATTGAAGCCTAGGGCTATTCCTTGTGTTTTTCTGGGATACCCTTTTGGTAAAAAGGGTTACAGGCTTTATGATTATACTTCCAAGAAGTATTTAGTCTCCAGGGATGTCCAATTTCATGAATCAGTTTTTCCTTTCAAAAATGCCTCTCTCTCTGTTCCTTCATCCAATCCTATTTTTCCTTTCATCCATTCCGGAGAACATGATGATACTTCTAATGATTCTGATTCTCCTCTTCCTTCATCTCCTTCTGATTCTGCTTCACCTGTCAATCTATCTTCTTCTGCTCCACTCAATTCTCCTGTCTTGGATACTACTTCTGTTCCAGCTCCTAGAAAATCTAGCAGACCTCATAATCCCCCTTCCTACCTTATGGATTATGTGTGCCAACTTCCTGCCTTCTCTGGCTCTTCTTCCTCCTCTATGGAAGTTGAACCTCAATACTATTCTCAGGCAGCATCTGTTCCAGCTTAGCAAGCTGCCATGAGACAGGAGTTTGAAGCCTTGGACACAAACCAGACTTGTGATGTTGTTCCTCTCCCTCCTGGTAAGAAACCCATTGGTTGCAAATGGGTTTACAAAATCAAATATAAGGCAGATGGCACTGTTGAAAGGTATAAGGCCAGGTTGGTCATAAGGGGTGACACTCAAGTTGAGGGGATTGACTTTACTGAAACTTTTTCCCCTGTGATAAAAATGACTTCTGTCAAGTGTCTCATTGCTGTGGCAGTCAAAAACCACTGGCCCCTGTTTCAGCTGGATGTGAATAATGCTTTTCTTCATGGTGATTTGGATGAGGATATTTATATGAAACTTCCTCCTGGTTTGACTATTTCTGCTGATTCTGGTTCTCCTTCTTCTCCTTCTCCTCCTTTGGTTTGCAAACTCAAAAAATCTTTGTATGGGTTAAGGCAAGCCTCCAGGCAGTGGTATGCCAAGCTATCTTCTGCTCTTTGTTCCAGGGGTTATCATCATTCTCTCAATGATTACTCTTTGTTTCTCAAGGGTAAACCTGGTTCTTTTGTGGTAGTTGCTGTGTATGTGGATGATACCATTATAACTGGGGATGACAATGATGAATTGACTGCTTTGAAGCAATTTCTGGATGCTCAGTTTAAAATCAAGGATCTAGGGTCCTTGCATTATTTTTTGGGTCTTGAAGTGTCTGCTGTCCCAGGTGGGCTGCACCTTAATCAGCACAAATATATCTCTGATTTGTTGCACCAATTTGACTGTGTAAATGTGTCATCTGTTGTGTCTCCCTTGGACATCAATGTCAAACTACATGCTGATTCTGGTGATCTTTTGCCCTCTCCTGATCAGTACAGGAGCCTTGTTGGCAAAATGCTCTTCTTGACTCATACCAGGCGTGATATTGTTATGCAGTTCAACATGTGAGTCAATTTCTTAAGTCCCCCAGACTTCCCCATATGAATGCTGCCCTGCATGTATTGCGATATCTCAAAGGCACTCCTTCCTTGGGTTTGTTCTTTTCTGATCATGCTGATTTTTCTGTTACTGGTTATTCTGATAGTGATTGGGCAGCCTACCCCGACACCAGACGTTCTGTTACTGGTTTTTGTGTGCTTTTGGGTGGTTGTTTGGTAAGTTGGAAATTGAAGAAACCGCCTGTTGTTTCTCTTTCCTCTGCTGAGGCAGAATATCGTGCCCTGAGCAAGGTTGTGGATGAATTAACTTGGCTGTGCCGCTTATTGGGTGATCTTGGGGTCCTTGTTTCAACTCCTGTTTCTGTTTATTGTGATAGTATGGCTGCTGTACATATTGCTAACAATCCTGTTTTTCATGAACGCACGAAACACATCGAGGTGGATTGTCATTTTGTCCAGGATTTGTTGCTCTCTGGTTTCTTACGGTTGCTTCATGTGCCAACTTCTCGTCAGCTGGCTGATTTGCTCACCAAGCCGCTTCCGGATACTCTGCTGGCTCCGCTGCTTTCCAAGTTGCAAGTGGTTCTCCCCTTCCAACTTGAGGGGGGGTGTTGAGATACATGATGTTGTATCATATTGTAATAGTGTATACACAATGTATTTATAGTGTATAGTTGGTATACAATTGGGCAATGATGATAAAGTCTAAAATTGGGCCTTTCCCGAGCCCAATACTGAGAGTCATATCTGAGCCCAGATATGTGACCCGTCCATTCTTTATTATAGTGGGTCATTGACCCGACCCGAGTGTGTAAATATAAATATTGGGGTCACCGACATTAGTGACCCCCGGACTTTATTTTCCTTTTATTATTTCTCGGTTAATGCAACTCTCTCTCTGACATTCGAGAGACTTCTCACCTACTCTCCTCCTTCTCTCTACTTTCTCTCTCTATAATTTGTATGATTCTCTCGTTTAATCTTGATGTTAACAGTAGCATTAGGGGGAAGTTGTGCTTGTGGTACATGTTTAACCATACCAGCAGGTGCTCTTTTATCATAAGCCTGAGGTGCATGAGGATAATATACCACATTATAAGGTACATATGGCCAAAATTCTGCTCTTTTCCTGTCCTCTTTATTCTGTTCAATACTCTATTTGGATCAACATAACCATTAACTGTCACTTTGCTTTCCTTTCTGTTAACTTCCACTGTTTTTACACCTGAAAATCCAATTTCTAAGAGCTCATTAACACTTCACACGTGTGAAATTAACAATTTGGTTAAAACATACGAATATGATCTTAAAAATAAGAAAAAGAGACAGCGGTTCATTGAGCTCCCGCTATGTACGGGGTTAGGGAAAGAGCCGGACTATAAGGGTCTATTATACGCAATTTTATTATATATTTTTGCAAGCGGCTGTTTCTACGGCTCAAATTTATATAACATCCTGATCACACAATAATAACTTTATCAGTTACATCAAGGTTCCCTTTAAATTTAAAAAATAAAACAAGTAATTTTTTGCAATTGGTTAATCGCTCTAATTGACATATATATAAAGAAAATCCTGTAGAATATGAGTTTACATTATATACACTATCAAAAAAGAAATTGCACTATCAGTTCATCCAAAGAATATTACAGGTAAGTCCTCCATAAAAAATGAGACTTGTAATATTTCAAATAAGGCAGATTACTTGTTACAATAAATAAAAATAACTCGATAGTGTGAATTTTCTTGTGCTGATAGCAAGGGCGGATGTAGCATATACTCAGCACATTCAATTGAATCCATAACTTTCGACGCGAAATAAAAATTTATATGTAAAAATTTATTAAAATTACATAAAATAGATATGAACCCATAACTTTAAAAATATAATGGGTTCAGTGCTAAAGATTTTAAAAGTTAAACCAATAGGGTTTAAATCCCAGATTCGGCTTTGACTGACGGTGTAAATACAGTCTTAGCTCGGTTTGGATATGATTTGGTTGAAACTTGAAAAATGAGTTTGTAAAGATATGAAAAAAAGAATTATTTGAAAGTTGAAATTGTGTTGAAGTATTGTGAATAGAAAACTACAAACTACTCTAAGGTTGTTTTTGGGCTTTGAAGATTTTGTTTTCAAAATCTGCCAAAAATAGTTAAAATTTATATTAAAATAAATAAATATTTGAAAACAAAACTTGAAAAAAAAAACTCCAAATTTTACGGCCTAATGGTTAGCTAAGAGTGTGAATATTTATACTAAGTTCGCATCTATTGTCATATAAGAAACGTATTTTTTGCAGAGTTTTTATGAAGATAGTGAAAAGTGGTTTCTTCAATTAAAAAGCAGCTATAACTTTACATGTGCTTCGTCTTAAAAAGGTAGATTCCACAATACAGAATAAGTAATAGTTCATTAAAGATTACACAGTTGACTATTTCAAAGGAAAAAGTAACATTTCCATTGATATATATGCTTAATTAGTTTGCTTTTAAAAGAAATCTTTCATCCTTTTTTCCTTTGTTGACCATTATTCCATACCGGGGTAGAGGAAGTGTATTGTTTCTTCTACTTAGACCCTTTTTATATTAGAAAATTTATTAAGTATATATAAATATTTAATTACGAATTTAATAACTAAAAAAGTTATAATTTTTAAGTTCAGAATCTATAAATTTTAAATCCCGACTCTGCTAGTTTTATAAAGACATAGAAGCTTGTATCATTGAGAAAAATTAACAAGAACTTTTGATAACTTTACATATATGGAGTAATTAAGTGTATGTTTTCTCTTGTATTTTCTCTTTATCCTATAATTAAAGAACGAAGCTTAAATTATTTTTTGTGAACAAGAAGAATAGTCACTGTGCGAACCTTTCATATACTTAACAGAATTCTTGACTCTTCTTTCACATCCATCACAGTCCATTTTCACTTTTATTCCAACCGTCTGCCAAAAAGTTCACATTATTTCAATAATACAAATATATAAAAGAAAAGAAAAGACAAAGAGAAAGAGAAAAAAGAGAAAAGACCCTGAGGAAGTCTTCTTGAACATGCAAACTTGAAAATTTAACAAGCTTTAAATGAGTATATAAAGTGAAAAATTATAACCTGCATTGATTTCTTCTTGTTGTTTGTATTGGTTGTGATTGTAAAAAAGTTTACTATATGGTCCATGACACCCATAATCTTCTAGTTTCCTCTCTTATATGAGAAAAGCAAACCAAAAGAAGAAAAGGAAATGAATATGAGAGGAAGAGGAGGGACCAAGTTGGGTGAATGACACTTTGACATAATGATTGTTAGGGCATGGTATTTATAGTAGGATTTAATTTATATATATAGCTTAAAGAATTTTTGAACTGATACTTACATTAGGACAGATTATATACATTTCACCTCTTTGGTACTTACATTAGGACAGAGTGTATATATTATTGATTAATGCTTATCGAAAAATAATGTATAACCATAATTATTTAGTAAGTGATCTAGTAACATAAATATTTTTGACACCATTGATGCATAAACTTAAACTCTAATATATACAATTACTTTTTAGGTGAGGTAACACTAATTCTTTTAACTATAATCGTATGTTTAAAATTAGATACTTTATACTAAAGTGTTCGTGAGATTGTACACTTTGTGTCTGAGAAAATAGTGTCATATTCTTTCTAAATTTTGTTTAAAGAAATTAAGCATTCATAAAAGTTGAAGTGAGCCCTAGATTATGATGTTTAATATATTCTGATCATTTCTTTATTGACATCGATATATTGCTTGAAAAACTATTGTAAAGTGCTTTTGTGTTATTGCTTTCTTATTATGATGCTTTAAATACTTCCTGATCATTTATTTATTTGTTTCGATATAGTGAGTGGCAAATTATTGTAAAGTGCTTTTGTGTTGTTTTGCAAATAATTCATTATTTAATTAATCAATTATTAGACAATGCTCACAATTATTGGCATCTTGTATGGGTAGACCATATCTTAGTGCGCGAAAGATCGACGGAGAAATTGAGTTTTTTTTTTTTCCTTTTGATATGAATAAATACAGCTAGAGAACCACTTTTAGGAGAAAGATGTAATGAATGTTAATCCCTTTTTTGGGTTCCACGACCACAATTTTATTTAATAAAGAAGTTCTTAAAAATAATTATAATTGTAGTTGTATCCATTATATTATGAACTTACGAAGAATAAAAAATTCGACTAACATATTTTTTGTCGTTTAGATAGATGGATATGAATTATATTTATTGTACGTACGTACTTAAGTACATAATTTTCCTCTTTCCTTTTCTTCCATGATTTTCGTTCCCTCGAGGAAAATGAAATACGAAAAGAATAAAATAAAGACGGAAAAGCTTTTCTCTTGTGACCAAAAGTGTAAATCAAATGGCTGATGCCTTCTTGGCCATGCATGGACGTATACATGGCAGCAGCTGGTAATGCTAATTCCATAAGTTGAAAATTGTACACTTCCAAATACATACTTGGACAGGTATATTCTAATACTTCTCATCTTTTAGGTCCAGTCAACTTGGTAACTAAAGAAAGTAAACGGGCAAATCGGATCAGATTTTCAGTAGTCAAAATATATTAGCAAAATTAGAGAATGTCTGATTCACTCATATTTAATAATGATAAAATATTAATTAACCGTTGGACGATTATTTTTTTAACCACAGCGTCATTTGCTAGCAATATAGATAGTTTCTTTAATTTGATCAGAGAGTGACCCATTCATTTTGCTCGCAACAATCCATTAAATACTAAATTAATTTGTATCGCAGTTACAGTTAAAACATCTTTTGTACTTCTCAACGCCAAGCAGATCAGGAACGCACTGATTAATTCAGTTGGGATTTGTTAAGTGGTTATTGTTTGACAAAAGAACAGATCTTGGTTCAACTAATTAAATTCATAAATGAGGGATAATCTTAGTTTCAATTGTTGGATCCAAAAATGACATTCTCAAAAATGCACTAAATACAATGTTGATATATTTTAATGGCAGTAGCAACACACAACCAACATTTTAGAAGTCAGAGGCAATAATGTAATATTAAATATTGGCGAATAGCAAAAAATGACATTAAGTAAATAGAATGAACGAGTCACCCACGAAAGAATCGAATCTGTGAATGTTCTTTCTGACAATGATGAGTGATGGACAATTATTCAAATATTGAGTTATTCTTTTGATCTGGTGGAAAAAATATAGACAAGAATCTTAGCAAAAATATTATGTTTGTATGCTTGCAATACGATCTGATTCTCTTTATAGAGTCAAAGTATTTTTACAGATGGATGTCACACATGTCTCTTATCATCATGCCTCTTTCTATTTATAGGGAACGTGTTTCAAAAAATTCAAATAGTACAATTTTACAGAATATCCACTAGAATACTCTCTTTAATATCCTATGTTAAAACTAGTCGTTATAATTTTGTCAAAGGTGCTCGACCTCGACCTTGGTCCTGGATGAATCTTCGGCGGTGTCCGTCTCTGAGGCCTAGTTAGATGTATTTCGAGGTTTGCAAGCGGCAAGGTCCCTCTTTGAGGCTGCCCTTGAAGATGTTCGTGTTAAGGCTCGTGAAGCTCGAGTCGCTTATGGATATGACTCTACTACGCATGAGGCCGATGAGGGGTATGGGGAGGAGGGTGTAGACCAGCTCGAGGAGAATGCCTGGACGATACCTCTTATCCTGAGAATGAAGGTGACGATGGCGAGGCGTATCTGAAGGTTTTGGTGGTTAGGGTGGTGACTCCATTAAAGACCAAGTTGGCGAGGGCAGTGAAGGTCGTGATGGCGGTGATTAGTAATTTCCTATTCGTTTGTGTATTTTTGTTGGCATTTTCATGAGCCTTTGTAAACAATTTAAGTATAAAATATCAAAGTTGTTCCTTGCATCTTTTTCCCTTCATGTGGTTTATTTTCTATACTTGTATGTTTTTGTTTCTATTGTTTCTTCATTTGACTTTTGCCTTCTTATTGTTGTTGTCTTTTTAGCTCATCGCGGCCTTGGAGCCGAATATTCATATGTGGTATGCATTTCTTTATTGGAACGTGATCGAACTATTCCTTTCATTTAATCGTGGCCGAGGGTCGGTAGGTATTTTTCTAGTGAGGTCGAACATAACCTTTCGTTAAATCTTGGACGATGGACGATAGGTGTTATTTGAGTGAGGTAGAACATGACCTTTCGTTAAATAACGACCAAGGTCCAGTAGGTGTTTTTTCGAGTGAGGTCGAACATAACCTTTCTTAGATCGATGCCGAGGGCCGATAGGTGTTGTTTGAGCGAGGTTATGTAGCAAGATCAAACATAACCTTTCATTAGATCGCGGCCGAGGACCGAAAGGTGTTGTTTGAGCGAGGTTATGTAGAAAGGTCAAACATAACCTTTCGTTAAATCGTGGTCGAGGGCCATTAGGTATTATTTGAGCGAGGTCGAACATAACCTTTCGTTAGATCGCGGCGAGCACCGGTACGTATTTGTTTGAGTGGGGTCAAAAATAATCTTTCGTTAAATCCCGGCCGAGGGTCAATAGATGTCGTTTGAGAGAGGTCGAACATAACATTTCATTAAACCGTGGTCGAGGGCCGGCAGGTTTTTGTTCGAGCAAGGTCGAACATAACCTTTTGTTAAATCGGGGCGAGGGACGGTAGATGTTGTTCGATCGAGGTCGAACATAACCATTTATTAAATTGCGGTCGAGGGTAGGTATGTGTTTGTTCGAGCAAGGTCGAACATGAACTTTCATTTGATCGTGATTGAGGGCTAGTAGGTGTTGTTCGAGCGAGCTCGAACATAACCTTAATACGATAACTATGTCTTGATGAATGTAAGTGTTTTACTTTGACATTGTTGCTTTGGTTATATACTTGGAGAAAATTCTAGATTTTGGGTGTTGGTTGATGTTTTAGTCCCACTCCCAATCTACTTAGTCCCTTCATTTTTTGACTTGGAGAGTATTAAGAAGTCGAGCAATGAAATAGTAATATTGGTCTTGTCCTCGCATACTTTAACTCGAAGTGTTCCCTTCGTTGCCTCGTTAAAACCCTTCTTGAGAAAACCCATATATGACAAAACTCAATTGAGGTAAAAGAGTGAATTTGGAGGCACCTTTTCTCTCACAAATTCAAGTATTTGAGGTGGCTAATGTTCTAGTTGTTTGGTAGTTTCTTTCCTTCTATTGACTCTAGTTGGCATGAACCCTTGTTCGCTTTGGCTGTGATTTTGTATAGACCATCCCAGTTTGTTCATATCTCGCCTTCTCGGAGGTCTTTGCTCTCTTGATTTTTGGCTTTCCGTACGTAGCCCTGACCTTAAGAGGGCGGACATTTGCTTTTTTGTTGTAATAGCATTCTTCTTGTTGTTTTAGGGTGACAATTCTATGTACTCCATATCTCTTCATTCGTCAATTTTGTCGAGTTCCTTCCTTTTGCTCTCATCGTTACACGTTCTTCTTTTATGGGAGTACATTAGGATGGGTTCTCTAACCTTGATCGGTATTATTGCTTCAGCCTCATCCAAAAAGTATGGTGTCTCATCTTTGGTGATGTTCGGTAGGACCATAATACTTCTGGTAGTATTTCCGGCTAAAGTCCCTTGGCGTATTCGAGCTTTTTTTCATAATATTTAGTATATAGTTGTTGTAGGATGACCCCGCTCCTCTAATTCAAAACAAGAGGAGCAAATCACTCATTGGAAGTGGTGAAGGCCTCTTCTACTATAAGAAAAGAAGTATGTTGAGAATACGAAATCACTTAGTCTTTTACTGTGTCAAGATGTGATGTACAAGTGGTGATGATCATCCTAGGGTATACGCAAGCCCTAGACATGCACTCCAGAACTTTCTCCTTTCTATTTCTTGCAGGCTATTGATTTCGGTTTGACACTTTGCTTGCTTACTTTCACACTTCCTTTAATGAGATACCTAAGGTTTAAGGTAAGGGGCGACTATATGGTTCACCAAACCTTGATCCAGCGTCACACGTTCTATAGGGCTTTTTGGTTGGGTTCCGCCTTGGGCTATCCATCTAGCTCACGATAGTGAAGGCTAAAAAAAGATTGAATGAGGTCATTATCATTGAATCATCAGAAGGAAGTCAAGTAGTCTGTTACTAACTAGCCGACACTTCCGCCGACTCATGTGCCAAAGTCAAACGGTTGTTCTTCCTTCTCTGCTCATTCTTTTTCTACATATGTGGCGGTGCTAGAGAAAAGGGAAAACTTCTTTCTCATTTGTCTTGCTCAATCTTCCTTTTTTGATTGAAAGTAGCAAGCTACTATACTATTGGTACAGAGGCCAGACAAAAAGTTGCTCATCCAAACCAGTGGATCTAAAATCATCATATAATAATCCACAAAAATTGTAATATAAAAGAAATAAGTTTTCCGGTTGTCCGTTGGGTGATATGGGGTTGAGAGTATCCTCTTTATGTGCCAATTCTTGAAGAATTCGATGGTTTTCTTTCCCGTGAACTGGGTTCCATTGTCACATTTGATCTCCTTGGGTAGGGCGAATCAGCAAATGATATGTCTTCTTATAAAGGTGATTACCTCATGTTCCCGTATTTGGGCGAATGCTCCTAGTTCCACCCATTTAGAGAAATAGTCAGTTAAAATCAAAAAGAATCGTACATTACCTCACCATTCTGGGAGAAGGCCCATGATTTCCATTCCCCATTTGATTAACAACCATGGGGAGGTTACTAAGTGGAGATGTTCGCCTGCTTGATGATCATTGGGGCATATTTTTGGCAATGTCACATTTCCTCATAAAGTCAATGGCATCATTTTTCATGGTGGGCCAATAGTAGCCCCCCCGTATGAGGCATCTGATCAATGCTTAATTGTTGGAGTGTGGACTTCAATGGCCTTCATGGACTTCCACGAGGATGCACCGAGTCTGGTTGGGGCCCTGATATTTTGCTAGGGGGCCGATGTAAGTTCACTTGTATAGGTTGCTATGGAGGAGACTTTGTCTGGACACTTGCATTCTTAGTTTTTTGGCTTCTTTCTTGTCGCTTGGGAGTGTGCCTTCCTGCAAATAGGCGATAATACAATTGCGCCAATCCCAAGTCACTTTTATGGTTCTTACCTCGATTTGGTCTAGTGACGAGTTGAGGAGGTGGACTACATTTTTGTCCCCAGGCGTGATGCTTTTGGTAGCTCAGGTTAATTTGGCAAGGCTTCCACTTCAATATTCTATGCTCCTAGGATTTGGTCGAACTAGCATTCGTCGAATTCAGGCAGTAGTTTGCAGATCTCGATCTAGTGTTTTTATAACCTTTGCTTCTTGATTTGGTAAGTCCCCATGACTTGGTTGACAACGAGTTGGGAATTACAGCAGAGTTTCAGCCTCTTCACCCCATAATTGAGTGATAGCCTCAACCCTATAATTACAGCCTCATGCTCGACTTCATTGTTAATCATATCAGGTCATCTTATGGACTAGAGAATGAATTCGCTCATAGGAACCTCGAGTACAAGTATCAGTCTAGATCCTGATACATTAGATACGCCATCGGTGTACAGGATCAAGAGGTCTTGTGTTTGGCGGGAAACTTGGACGACTTCCCTTTTGACTTCAGACATTATTTTTGCACTGAATTCGGTGACGAAGTCGACGAGCACTTACAAACTTATCATCGTTTGTGGCCGGTATATGATATCGTGCTTGCTTAGATCGATGGCCGATTTGGCCCTCCTCCTGATAGCTGGGGTTTATTCAAAATGATGCTCAGGGGAAAGGTTATGACGATCGAGATGGGTGGCATTGGAAAAAGGGTCTAAGCTTTCGTGAAGCTACGACGAAAGCCAGAGCTAATTTTTGTGGTGTGGATACCTCGTCTCGCCATCTACGAATGTTTTGCTAATGTAATAGATGGAAATTTCATACATTTGTTTTCATGGATCAAGGTTTCACTTACCACTACCTCGAAGACATCTAGATAGGTAAGGAGTTGCTCGTCGGGATCGGGTTTTGAAAGCAGTGGTGGTGGTGAAGGTTTGTATTCAGTTTTCATAAAGCCTGGATACACCAGAAGTCCATTCGAAAGTATTGTCTTTTATGTGTGCGCGGAAAAATTTGTGACATCTATCCGATCACCACAAGATGAACCTCGATAAGGAGATGATTCGACCAATCAGCCTTTGGACTTGCTTTTTGGTGGTTAAGAGTTCAGGTATCCCCTCGATGGCTCTAATTTGATCTAGGTTGACCTAGATCCCTTGCTGCAACACTAAAAACCAAAGAACTTTCCCGAGGTCATACCACACCCGCATTTTTCCAGGTTCAGCTTCATTTTATACCGTCTTAGTATGTAAAAAAAAATTTAAATTATCCATGTGATCATCTGTCTTTTCGAACTTGACCAACATGTCGTCTATATATACTTCCATGGTCTTGCCGAGCTGGTCTTTGAACTTCTTTTTTACCAATCTTTGATATGTGACCTCCGCATTTTTTAGTCCAAATGGCATGACCTTATAAGAATTTGGTTATAAACATGGTTTTCTCCTGGTCTTCTTCCTCTATAAGAATTTGGTTATAGCTTGAGTAAGCATCCAAGAAACTAAATAGTTCGTTCCTAGCTGTTGGGTCGATAAATTGGTCGATATGGGATAATGGGAACAAATCCTTCGGACATTCTTTTTTTAAGTATGTTAATACCACACACGTCTTCCATTTCCCCTTTTTTTTTTACCATCACTACATTGGCGATCCACTTGGGGGTACTTCGACTCCTTGATGGAGCTATTCTCTAACAATTTCTCCACCTCCATGCGAACTGCATCATTGATGGCAGTGTTAAATTTATACATGACATGTTTTACTGGGGGGGTGGAACGGGTTGACATTTAATTTGTGGGTGGTGATTTCCTTTGGCATGCCTGACATATCTGCGTGGCTTAAGGCAAACAAATCTATATTAGATATTAAGAATTGACTGAATTTACCTGGTTCCCGGAGTTTACAACCGATATAGGCCTTTTTGTTACGGTCATTGAGGTACAATTATGTGGGGCCGAGGTCTTCTATGGTTGAGTCTGCAGCTTTGACCGTTTCGGGATCCATGATGACGTCCCCGGTCTCTTCTTGCATCGACCTCGACCCTGTTGATTGCTATGCCTTTTTTTCTTTGCTTTTTTCTTTTGGGTCACCATGTTGTCCAAGGTGATGCGGTAGTATTCTGGGGATGTGTGTTATTTCCCGTGTATGATAAATATTCTCCATGGTGTTGGGAATTTAATTACTTGGTATAGGTTAGAGGGGATGGCTCTCATGGGATGTATCCATGGTTGTCCTACTATGGTGTTGTATGTTGTAGCCTTGTCCATGATGTGGAATGTCATCTCTAGAGTCACGCTTCCGGCCAAGATGAGGAGTGTAATTTCCCCGAATGTCCGCTAACTGCATTATTAAAAACAGTCCTATGTGATGCAGCGCGACATTATCTTATCCTCGAGTCTCATTTGGGTAAGGACTTGGGGATGGATAATGTATGCACCACCTCCATCATCCACCATGATGCGTTTGACATTTGTATCTAAAATGCATAAAGTACTAACAAGGGTATCATTGTGAGGAAAAGTCAAAACGTTGGCATTTGACTCGTCGAAGATGATACGTTTTTCGAGTTCATCATACTGTTTGCGGGTGATAGACCTCTTGATCTTGTGAGTGGTGGTGATCTTCACGTTGTTGATAGAGGTGTCGTCACTGCTGCTGATGATCATACTGATAGTACGAGCTGGCGATGGCATCTTTGGAAGGCCTTGATGTTCACGTCCTCTAGTGAAGTGTGGTTCTCCCCTTATTGCTTATTAGCTCTCTGAGGTGCCCCTGCCGCAACATGTTTATGGTTTCTTGTCTGAGGGCGATATAATCGTCTGATTTGTAACCATATTCATGGTGAAACTCATAGAGGGTGTCGTATCTTCGGGTGTTTGGGTCTGTCTCATCTTCCGTGGTGACTTCACCTTTGCTCTAATTTTCTCAAGAGCGTAAACTATTTTTGTAAATGACACAAAAAAATTGTGAGGAAATAATAAGAGGGGAATACCTCTTTCGTTCAGGTGATTTCCCGTTGATGGACCCTCTTTATACTGTGGGGGAGGCACGATAACCATCTTGATGTATGATTGGTGTCACTACCAATTAGGTCGTGGAACCGGGTGATATCTTTTGGTGTTGTCTCTTTATTCCTTTCTGGACTCGAATTGTACCAAGTTTAGTCGGTGAGTTAGTCCATTGAGGTCGTCTTCATCTGCTCGAACCTCAGTGCAATAGGCATTATGGATCTTATCCCAAGTGGTTGGAGGATATTTCATCAAATAGTTCAACGGTTTTCTAGTCACTCCCGATCTATCTCTACTCAGCACGTTCTGGAAAGCTGTGATCACCATCTCTTCGGATACGTTTGGCAGATTCATCCTTACTCTTTTAAATCGGGCAAGGAAGTCCCTTAGTCCCTCTCTCAAGGACTACTTGATATTGAATATTTTATTTACTTTTGCTTCAGCCTTTTGGGCTCCAACGTGTGCAGTTACAAACATATCAGCCACTTCCTCAAAAGTCTCTATAGTGCTGGCCGGTAACTGTGACTACCATTTCAGTGCTCCTCTCGTAATGGTTTCGCCAAGCTTCTTCAGCATAATGGAGGACATTTGTTCCTTGGCGATGTCGTTGCATTTCACGGAGGTAACATAATGGGTCACATGATTCTTGGGATTGGTCGTCCCATCATATATCCTGAGATAGGGTGGCATTTTGATGATCTTTGGTATGGCGTGCGGTGCCGCATTATCATTGTACCACTGCTCTATGAATCTACCGGCGTCCCTTTTTGGTAACAGCTTAGGAGTGCCTGGTATCTTATCGACTCGTTCGTTGTGTTTTATCATATGATCTCAGATTGCTTTGTTTTCATTCTTTATTTCTTTCATCCTCTTTAAAACGGCAGCGAGAGCCCTATCACCTGCACTATCAGTAATATTGTAAGTTATACCAGCCACCGGGTGGCTTGGTCGGTTGCACTGCTCATCAGTTTGTGGTGTCATACAAGCTCTTACAGTTCCTACAGTCATTCCTGGAATAGGTCTGTTGAGGACACTCACTAACGTGTCGATCAACTATGATTTTAGGAGCTTTTCCATAGCTGGGGGCGTCCCTTCTTCTGCGGATGTGGAGGCCCTTTCTCCACTGGGTTTTGTTATGCTGCAGTGGGGGGAGGCGACCTCTCGCACCTAGGGGAAGCATTGGGCATCATGTCCTCACCTATTATTTTGCAACTCTCGTTGATAGCATTCATGAGGTTTATGGGGATGTCACTTGTTATTCCCGTCCTCTCTCATTGGTTACCTGCCATGTTAGTTTCTGTACGTACAAAAGAGAGAAGAAGATCTTTGGGGTTTGTGAAGTTAGGGATTTGCGTAATTGGTTGTACATCTAGAAGAAACTAAAAATTTACCTAAGAAATTCCCACAGACAATGCCATATTATTTGACCAAAAAATATAGATCTTGGTTAATCTTAGTTAACAATTGTTTGAACCAAAGATGTCGTTCTCAAAAATTCACTAAATACAACATTGATGTATTTTAATTGCAGTAGCAACACATAACCAATATTTAAGAAGTCAGAGGCATTAATGTAGCATTAAATATTAATGAATAGCAGTAATGGTATTTAAGTAAATAGAATGAACGAGTCACCCAAAAAAGGGTGGAATCCACGAATGTTTTTTCTGATAATGATGAGTGATGGACAATCCTTCAAATATCTGAATTATTCTTGGATCTAGTAGAAAAAGTGTAAACAAGAATCTTAGTAAAAAGGTTGTGTTTGAATGCTTGCAATAGGATCCAATTCTCTTTCTAAAGACAAAGTGTTTTTTTTTCAAATGGATGTCACATGTCCCCTATCATCGTGCCTCTTTCTATTTATAGGGAACATGTTCCAAAACACCCTAATAGTACGACTGTAAAGAATATCCACTATTATATTCTCTTTAATATCTTATGTTAAAGCTATCCGGTATAATTCTATCAAGGGTGCTCGACCTCGATCTCGGTCCTGGACAACTCTTCGGCTTCCGTCCTCATTGACTCTTCGAACACGACATTCATAGTTGATTAGGTTGCCTCGGCCTTTTGCGGCCTAGGGATGTTTTATCAACGTCGTTTTGACTTACATTCTAGAGTTAGATTTTGACCCATACAGTTATATGCTTTGTGGTAATGTATTTATAGGACTTCCAATACTTTTTGGTAAAATACCCTAAACCACCCCTAAACTTGGCTCAAATTATTAGTATCATCCCCGAACTATACCCGGTCTTAATTACTTCCCTCAACTTGGCCTTTTGAGAGCCATTACTCCCCTAGAAGCTAATGTGGCAAAAGTATAGGTACACTCGCCTGCCACGTGGATTTTCTGTATATGTGAAAATTCTTTGAAAAATAAAATATATTTTTACATTTTTAAGAATATTAATTTTTTAGCTAATTTTTTTCGAATATAATTTACAATAAAACTTGGATACAACAATAACAACAACAACCTAGTAAAATTCCTCAAGTGGGGTCTGGGGAGAGTAGTATATACGCAGACCTTACCCATACCCCAAAGGAGTAGAGAGAATGTTTTCGGAAGGCCATCGGCTCAAGATAATAAGAAAAACAAAAGAAGAGAATATTAATTTCACCATAGAGATCATAATAAAACTTGGATAGAACTGCGTTATTTAGGCCAAATATTTTTATTTTGCCAATAATAATAAAATTTGAATTTGACTTGAAAATAAAGATTGATACAATTGAAACAAATAGTCAAATCATCTAAAGAGTTATTAAAAAAACATCATTTCAAATTGATTATTTTGGCTATAATTTTTTATATAGCTCTAAATTATGGTGCTCTACAAATATATATTTTTACAGATTTTACCAAAAAAGGTAAAACTATATAGTTGAAATAAATAGTCATTGCATCAAAAGAAGAAATAAAAAGAGTATACAGTTGCAGACTATAGCCAAAATAACTCGTTTCAAACTATGTATTTTTTGATAAATCTTTAAATATTTTAACTATTTATTTCAATTGTATAAATCTTTATTTTCAGGTCAAATTCAAAAAAAGGATTTAACTAAAACTTTATTATTTTTGGCAAAATAAAAATATTTAGCTTAAATGTAGTTCTATCCAAATTTTATTACAAATTATATTCGAAAAAGTTATCTAAAAAGGTAAAAATATATTTTATTTTTAAAAAAAAGGTCACATATAAAGAAAAATCCACGTGGCAGGCGGGTGCACCCATACTTTTTGCCACATCAATATTTAGGATGTAATAACACTCTCAAAAGGCTAAGTTGATGGAGCAATTAACATCGGGCATAATTTAGAAAGAATACTAATAATCTGAACCAAGTTTAGGGGTGATTTAAACTATTTTTTCTCACTTTTGTTCTTGAATGCACTCCCTTCTTGAAACTTGAGATTTACACCTATACCTTGGTCAGAAATGCATTATGCCATTATATGGCATGCATAAACGTCTTAATTAACATTATATATAAATATTCATAACCTATATACTATTACAATAAAAAAAAATTGGCAGAAACAAAAACTGCTAGGTATATATTTTTTTCATATGCCTAAATCTTGATGGATATAATTGTTCACATAGTTATTTGTGCTGGTAGAAGGTGTATTCGGCAAAATAGTCAAGGTGCGCACAAGTTAAATATTGTTGGACAACGCCATTAACTAATTAAAAGAGTCCTACGATAATTTACTAGAATCCTTACAAATTAAATAAACATGAATCATCACCCCAATCATAAGGTCTATTGACACTGGTACATACAGATGATAGCCAACTAAAAGCTGAAACATGAACATTCTAAGTCAGTAATTAAACAGAAAGAGGACAAAAGAATATAACAAGCATTAAATTCAGTTTGAAGTAGTATTAGAATTACCATCATTTCCTGGAGCTATGAACATTCCTTGATTTATCACCTTCTTCAGTGGCCTGAATTAATTTCAGAAAAAGAACTAATATATCTTATGAACTCTGCGTTTAGAATCCAACACCATCATGTGCTCTCCAGACCTTTGATGGTTGGCTCCCATTTCTTGGCATCAATTATTTTTTTACGCTATATGTGGATAGTTTATACTTTTGACTACGTACAAACTCTATTTTATTTGCACCATTTAATTATCTGTAAAATAATATGATATTGCGAAACTTGACAAAGTTAATCCTGAATGACAATAGATCAGAGAACAAAAGTGAAGTATATCAAAGGATACACAAAAATTTAATATGGTGCAGTGAATTGATTTATATTCGGGGCGAAAATATGTATATATACAATTAATTAAGTATATAAAAGAATACAAAAATTTCGAGAAAATAATTTCACAAAGAGGTTTACATAATAGGTGGCTAAAGCCTGTGTATCACATATTTTCTCCCCCAAATTGAACTTTCTAACTCTTAAAAACTACATTATAAATGCTATCAAGTGAGAAAGAAAGAGACTAAATTTATAGGAGTTCATAACTTTTTCCTTCAAGAAAAGAAGAAGCTAAATATGAAAATTTTACTCTCCGTTTAGAAAAATAATAATTATGGTAAATGAGTTATTTTCCTTCGAGAAAAGAAAACCCCAAATACAAACATGAAACAACAAACAACTTAGAATAAAGAGAAGTTTTGCCGCATTTGACTTGACAGTCACTTCAACCTTCTTTTTTCATTCGAATTTTCTAAGTTAAACCTTTTAATTTTAATCAAAAATTCAAACATAAAATATTTAAGTCTTTTGAAAAGAATTATATTTGTGAAAAATTCGCAATACATAATATAAGTTAAAATGATTAATAATTTAAAACATATAAAAATATATGAAAAAATCGTGGTTAATATAAATTCCTTCACTCTTGAAATCCAAACAATGTCACATAAATTGAGACAGAATGAGTAGCATTTAATTATAGGATTGAGTGTCGGCCTGTTAATAACTCATATATCCAAAAGATAAAAGTAGCAGAATCAAGAATGTTAAGGTGGATATGCGGGCACACTAGGATAGATGAGATTAGGAATGATGATATTCGAGAGAAAGGTGCATGTGGCTCCCATTGATGATAAGATGCAGGAAGCGAGGCTCAGATGATTCGGACATGTACAAAGGAGAAGTCCAAATGCTCCAGTAAGGAGGTGTGAGCTTGGTTGTGGAAGGCACGAGAAGAGATAGAGGGCAGCCTAAGAAGCATTGGAGAGAGGTGATTAGGCATGATATGGTGAGACTTCACATTTCCGAGGACATGACACTTGATAGGAAGTTGTGGAGGTCGAGTATTAGGGTTGTAGGCTAGGAGGTAGTTGAGTCTTGCGTTACTTTGTATCTTTGTGAGCCTAGTCCAGTAGGGTTTTCTTTTCGACGTTGGATCTATTTACTAGCCACCGCTTTTTGCTTTGCATTTTTCTTCCCTATTTTATGTTCCTATTTTTCCTACGATCTCCGTACTGAATCTAATATCCTCTCCTTTTGTCTTTTTTTTATTATCTTGAGCCAAGTATCTTTCAAAAACATCATCTTTACCCCTTTGGAGTAGAGGTAAGGTCTATGTACACACTATCCCCCCAGACTTCATTTGCAAAATTTTATTAGATTGTTGTTATCGTCGGTGTAAATAGCATTTAATTGCATTCCTTGCTAGAAATGTGAACTACCAAAACCTCAAGTACCAATAATAGCTTTTGATCAATGGCAAAATAAATTCATTTTTAATTATGTGTCTAACTCGCGCAAGTTTAAAGGGATTGAATTATGATCCTTTACTGACCTGACTTATGTTCATATTTATTGAGCTAAAACGAGTCAAAATCATGTAACCCAGCAAGTCAATGTGCAAATCCAAACGCCAACTTTTGTGTATACAATTTATATGAATTTGGAAGAACTTAAACAAATAACTAAAGAAAAATATATTGGTTTTCATAATTTTAAAAAATATATATAAAAGGAGTAAAAGTTAGTTTATGTTGGACAAGTTGGGTTATGACCCACTGTTGGACCGATTTTGATTCATTCATTTTGACCTTATTGTAAACTTCAGACCGACTTAGTCTTGTTTATTGATTCCATCTATTTTGACTCACTCAAGTTTAATCCAGCCAGTCAATTTACCACATCTAGACAAGCATTACAAATTTTATTTACCCCTCCCCTCCCCCCTCCCCCCCACCCCCCTCCCCCGAAAAAAACAAAAAAAAAAAAAAAACGAAATCCCCATTTTAGATTCTGCTTGATTTATAAGCAGCAAAGTTTCCATCATTAATTAGGTAAACGAAGTGCCGTAGGGTGACTATGAACCTCTAGTGTTAACAACAACAAATCGCCCATTAATTATATACAACTGTTCACGAATCCTCATCTTTCCAATTTTCATGTCAATCGTTTTTTCTCTATATAATTTTAGTTCTACTTCATCTCCTTTATCATCTCTAGGGTGGCAAGCGAGCAACTGCGATCGGATATGGGCAGGTTGAAAACGTATAATATAAAAACGGATAAAATATTTGACCTGACTTATATTTGATACGAATAGAAAATGGGTTGATCAGGAAATAATATGAATATCCATATTATCCATGACTTCTTGAACATGATCGCTTTTGAAAAAATTCCTAATCTTCCAATCTTGAGAAACCGTCAATTTGAATTTTTATAAATATAAAAATTAAATCCATTGATATTCATGATTTTATATATCTTATTCATATTTGATCTATTTATAAAAAATTATTATCTTACCTAACCTAATTTTGTAGTGAATAATAAGAATAAATGATTATTTTTTCTCTCTATTCTGCCATCACTAATCATCTCCAATTAATCATCTAGCATTTGAGAATTAGCCAATAGAGACAGCATGGTCTTTGTTCTTTGTCATCCAATTGATTAGGACAATTGGTTTATTATCGCACAAATAGCCACTTTTAGGACCGATATTTCAATCATAGTTGGAATTTATAAAGTATTTAAAGTTTATTAGACATTCAGGTCTAAAGTTTATTAGACATGAGATATAGAGTTTGAACTTCAGACATTCTAGCGTTGTGCTAGGCTCTGACAGTTCAAAATTTCAAACCAAAAATTACAAAAAGTTGACTATGGTTTAAATAATGTATCTTAAAACAGCAACCTAGTGCTAGTTCTACTTTTATTTTCAACTTAGTTATTTCAATTTAGCCCGATTTAGTAGTAAAAATTGCACGGTATAGTTAGTTTTTGTACGGCCCATTCAAAAATAGTCAGTGTTTACCAAGTCAATGAAAAATAGTTACTATTTTGCTGCAACAGAGATCGGTCTAGCATAATATACTAGAGCTCGGTGCACGTGCGTATATACTCCAGCATATAATGTTGGACCGATATACTTTACTGGCTCCAATATGATATACTGGAGACTGGAGCACCGATGCTCCAAACACCAGTATATTATGTTGGACCGGTATACTTACTGGAACTCCAGTATATTATGTTGGTGTTCAAGTCTACTTGTGCTGGAACTCCAGCATAATATATTGGCGTGTTTTCCGGGTTTTGAACGCTCAGATTTATCTTTACATGTAAAGCGGCTAAATTTCAATTACTTTTGAAACTGGGCTATTTTTTAATGAAAAGTGTAATTGTCTTGGATTCATTAGTTTTGTCATAAATGCTTTTTCAAAAACTTCAGCAGAAGATACTGAAGTTATTTAGTTCATTTGTAAAAACTTCAATAGAAGATACTGAAGTTATTTAGTTCATTTGTAAAAACTTCAGCACTATATAAGCTAAAGTTATTTAAAAAACTTTCTAACATACTAGATAAATATTACCTTATCTTTTCATACTGTATTACTACTATAAAATAATCAGATTACCAACAGTATCTAAATCATCAATTTTGGAAACAATAAACATGAAAAAAATAGAATTATCATGAAAAGAACCACTAAGTGTGACCTTAAACTTCTCGTACGTGGAAATATTTACAAAGTATTGTCTACTAACTTACATAATTATTTATGATTTATTTTAAATAATTGATAAATATACTTATGGCAATCATCCCATGAACTGAAGTTTCATAACAGTACCAACAACGGCAAAAGAAAGAAGAAGAAGAAGAAGAAGAAGAAGAAGAAGAAGAAGAAGAAGAAGAAGAAGAAGAAGAAGAAGAAGAAGAAGTGTGGGGTCCAGCCCACTTATTAAGGAAGAAAACTTCTTCCTTGCTTCTTCATTTTCAATATAGGCAGGAGCAGCCCACGTTTTCTTTGTCTGTCAAAGAAAGTAGGCAGCAGAACATTGAAATGTCAAATTAAGTTGGTAATGTTTTGCCTATAAAATGAGAGCTTCGGCTCTCATTTTTACACAACCAACAAAGCTAGAAAAAGAGTGAGATTTCACAGACATGGTATAAGAAAATAGTCTGTGAGAAAAATAGAGAGTGGGCGATATTGCAGTGAGGTGGAATATCAAAAGGGGGTTATTTCATTTGAGTGTTGTAGTGGTCTTTGGAGTATTTTACTCAAACCTACAAAGTGTAAAATTTCTTACTATGGTGATATCAGTTGCTCCTCTAGGAGTCATGGTTTTTTTCCCTTATTCAGAAGGGTTTTCCACGTAAAATCTTGGTGTCATTGTTACTCTTTTATTTTTGTTAATTACCATATCTCGGTGCTACATTACTATTCCGCTTTTATTACCGTGAATATTATTTTGGTAGGAGGTTTATTTACAACTGGTATCAGAGCACAGGTTCTGCTCGTTCATTGAAATACTATTCACTATCGGTAGTACTATACTCGGTGAAAATAAAAATGTCAGAAGTAAAGTACGAGGTAGCAAAATTCAATGGAGTTAACGGTTTCTCAACTTGGAAAAGAAGGGTGAGGGATCTGCTCATCCAACAAGGATTACACAAGGTACTAGATGCTGATGCCAAAAAGCCTGATACCATGAAAGCTGAGGATTGGGCTGACTTGGATGAAAGAGCTGCTAGTGCAATCAGGTTGCATTTATCGGATGATGTTGTAAATAACATCATTGATGAATACACTTCACGTGCAATTTGGACAAGGTTGGAAAGCCTATACATGTCCAAAATGCTGACAAATAAATTGTACCTGAAGAAGCAGTTATACGCCCTACACATGGGTGAAGGTATGAATTTTTTATCACATTTAAATGTGTTTAACGGACTAATCACACAGCTTGCCAACCTCGGAGTGAAAATCGAGGAGGAAGATAAAGTCATCTTGCTATTGAACTCGTTGCCATCTTCGTACGATAATTTGGCAACAACCATCATGCACGGTAAGACTACTAGTGAGTTGAAAGATGTCACATCGGCTCTTTTACTCAATAAGAAGATGAGAAAGAAGCCTGAAAATCAAGGACAGAGTTTTATCACAGAAGGTAGAGACAGGAGTTATCAAAGGAGTTCGAGCAACTATGGTAGATCCGGAGCTCGTGGAAAGTCAAAGAATCAATCCAAATCAAAAGCCAGAAATTGCTATAACTGTGATCAACCAGGTCACTTCAAAAGAGATTGCCCAAATCAAAGGAAGGGCAGAGGTGAAACTAGTGGCCAGAAAAATGACGACAACACATCCGCCATGGTGCAAAACAGTGATAATGTTGTCCTCTTTATAAATGAGGAAGAGGAATGCATGCTCCTGTCAGGTCCAGAGTCGGAATGGGTGGTTGACACAGCGGCATCTTACCATGCCACATCGGTAAGAGATCTTTTTGCAGATATGTAGCAGGTGATTTCGGTACAGTGAGAATGGGTAACACGAGTTACTCAAAGATTGCGGGGATTGGTGATATTTGTATCAAGACAAATATCGGATGCACATTGGTTCTAAAGGATGTGCGGCATGTACCTGATTTGTGGATGAACTTGATCTCGGGGATTGCTTTGGACCGAGATGGATACGAGAACTATTTTGCAAATCAAAAGTAGAGACTCACCAAGGGATCATTGGTGATTGCAAAGGGAGTTTCTCGTGGCATGTTGTACAGGACAAATGCAGAAATATGCCAAGGTGAATTGAATACGGCACAAGATGAGATTTCTGCAGATTTGTGGCATAAAAGAATGGGTCATATGAGCGAGAAGGGATTAATGATTCTTTCCAAGAAATCACTTATTTCTTATGCCAAAGGTATAACAATAAAACCCTGTGACTACTGTTTATTTGGTAAGCAGCATAGAGTCTCATTTCAGACATCGTCTGAAAGAAAATTGAATATACTTGATTTAGTATATTCTGACGTTTGTGGCCCAATGAAAATTGAATCAATGGGAGGTAAAAAATATTTTGTTACTTTTATTGATGATGTTTCACGAAAAATGTGGATTTATAATTTGAAAACCAAAGATCATGTGTTTCAAGTTTTCCAGAAGTTTCATGCTCTAGTAGAAAGGGAGACAGGTCAAAAGCTAAAGCGTCTCCGAAGTGACAATGGAGGTGAGTACACTTCAAGTGAATTTGAAGAGTAATGTTCAAGTCATGAGATCAGACATGAAAAGGGAGTTCCTGGAACCCCACAGCACAATGGTATAGCAGAGAGAATGAACCGCACTATTGTGGAGAAGGTGAGAAGCATGCTCAGAATGGCTAAACTACCTAAGTCATTCTGGGGTGAAGCAGTTAAAACAACCTGTTACCTGATCAATAGGAGTCCATCAGTTCCATTGGCATTGGACATCCCAGAGAGAGTTTGGACCAATAAGGAGGTGTCCTACTCGCATCTGAAGGTGTTCGGTTGCAGAGCTTTTGCACATATACCGAAAGAGCAGAGAACAAAGCTGGATGATAAATCTATTCCCTGCATATTTATCGGATACGGAGATGAAGAGTTCAGGTACAGATTCTGGGATCCTGTAAAGAAGAAGGCCATTAGAAGCAGAGATATAGTCTTCAGAGAAAGTGAAGTTGAAACTGCTGTTGATATGTTAGAAAAGGCGAATAATGGTATAATTCCTAACCTTGTTACTATTCCTTCTATTTCTAACAATCCCACAAGTGCAAAAAGTATGACCAACGATGTTGCCGAGCAGGGGGAGCAACCTGGTGAGGTTATTGAGCAGGGAGAACAACTTGATGAAGGTGTCGAGGAAGTGGATCACCCCACTCAGGAAGAAGAACAACCTCAACCTCTTAGGAGAACGGAGAGGTCAAGGGTAGAGTCATGCAGATACCCTTCCACAGAGTATGTCCTCATCAGTGATGAGGGGGAGCCAGAATATCTTAAGGAGGTGCTATCCCATCTAGAAAAGAACCAGTGGATGAAAGCTATGCAAGAAGATATGAAATCTCTACAGAAAAATGGCACGTACAAGCTGGTTGAACTTCCAAAGGGTAAAAAACCACTCAAATACAAATGGGTCTTTAAAATCAAGAAAGATGGAAATGGCAAGCTGGTCAAATACAAAGCTCTATTGGTGGTTAAGGGCTTCGAACAGAAGAAAGGTATTGATTTTGACGAAATTTTCTCTCCTGTTGTCAAAATTTATTCTATTCGAACATTTTGAGCTTAGCAGCTAGCCTAGATCTTGAAGTGGAGCAGTTGGATGTGAAATTTCATTTCTTCATGGAGATTTGAAAGAAGAGATTTATATGGAGCAGTCAGAAGGATTTGAAGTAGCTGGAATGAAACACATGGTGTGCAAATTGAATAAGAGTCTTTATGGATTAAAGCAGGCACCAAGGCAGTGGTACATGAAGTTTGACTCATTCATGAAAAGTCAAACATATATAAAGACCTATTCTTATCATTGTGTATACTTCAAAAGATTTTCTGAGAATAATTTTATTATATTGTTGTTGTATGTGGAAACATGTTAATTGTAGGAAAAGACAAGGGGTTGATAGCAAAGTTGAAGGGAGATCTGTCCAAGTCATTTGATATGAACGACTTGGGCCCAGCACAACAAATTCTAGGGATGAAAATAGTTCGAGAGAGAACAACTAGAAAGTTGTGGCTATCTTAGGAGAAGTACATTGAACGTATACTAGAACGCTTCAACATGAAGAATGCTAAGCCAGTCAGCAGACCTCTTGCTAGTCATCTAAAATTTATCAAAAAGATGTGTCCTACAACAGAGGAGGAGAAAGGGAACATGGCTAGAGTTCCTTATTCTTCAGCAGTCGGAAGCTTGATGTTTGCAATGGTATGTACTAGACCTGATATTGCTCACGCAGTTGGTGTTGTCAGCAGGTTTCTTGAAAATCCTGGAAAGGAATATTTGGAAGCAGTCAAGTGGATAATCAGGTACATGAGAGGCACCACGGGAGATTGTTTGTGCTTTGGAGGATCTGATCCAATCTTGAAGGGCTATACAGATGCTGATATGGCAGGTGACATTGACTACAGAAAATCCACTACTGGATATTTGTTTTCATTTTCAGGGGGAGCTATATCATGGCAATCGAGGTTACAGAAGTGTGTCGCACTCTCTACAACTGAGGCGGAATATATTGCCGCTACTGAAGCTGGCAAAGAGTTGGCATGGCTCAAACGGTTCCTTCAAGACCTTGGATTGCATCAAAGGGAGTATGTTGTCTATTGTGACAGTAAAAGTGCAATAGACCTAAGCAAAAACATCATGTATCATGCAAGGACGACACATATCGACGTGAGATATCATTGGATTCGCGAGCAGGTGGAGAACGAATCTTTACAGGTCAAAATGATTCACACAAGCGAAAATCCCGCGGATATGCTCACCAAAGTGGTACCAAGAGACAAGTTTGAGCTATGCAAAGAACTTGTCCGCATACACTCAAACTAGAAACTGCGGTGTTATCCCATTCGGGTGAATGGGACTGGAGGGGGAGATTTGTGGGGTCCAGCCCACTTATTAAGGAAGAAAACTTCTTCCTTGCTTCTTCATTTTCAATATAGGCAGCAACAGCCCACGTTTTCTTTGTCTGTCAAAGAAAGTAGGCAGCAGAACATTGAAATGTCAAATTAAGTTGGCAATGTTTTGCCTATAAAATGAGAGCTTCGGCTCTCATTTTTACACAACCAACAAAGCTAGAAAAAAGAGTGAGATTTCACAAACAGAGTATAAGAAAATAGTCTGTGAGGAAAATAGAGAGTGGGCGATATTATAGTGAGGTGGAATATCAAAAGAGGGTTATTTCTTTTGAGTGTTGTAGTGGTCTTTGAAGTATTTTACTCGGACCTACAAAGTGTAAAATTCCTTACTATAGTGATATCCGTTGCTCCTCTCGGGGTCGTGGTTTTTTTCCCTTATTCAGAAGTGTTTTCCACGAAAAAATCTTGGTATCATTGTTACTCTTTTATTCTTGTTAATTACCGTATCTCCGTGCTACATTACTATTCCGTTTATTACCGTGAATATTATTTTCGTAGGAGGTTTATTTCCAACAAGAAGTTAGTACAAATTTAAAATTTTTTGAAAAAAATAAATATAGATTAAATAGGTGCGCCTTATCCGTGCAATTTTTACTCTAAAGTTAGTACGAGAATGTACTCTTTTTCTGCTATTTATTAATTCTCCCCATAAACTGTAAATTGCCGTCCCCGTGAACTGTAATAATACTTTATTTCTCTTATTTTCCTTTCTTTATTTTCTTTGTTTGTAAGAAGTAATTATAATTTGTTTCCTTTATCTTTCTAATTCCATGTTATGTTTAATGTCTTAACTAAACTTCAAAATATTATTAAGATCAGATAGATTAACCGTCTTTACAGGGAACAGCAAAGGTGCCTAATTCTAATTCCAACCTTGCTATTGTACTGCTCAGTGTTATACTGGAAAACATTCAATTTTTCCTTTTGAAACGCCTTTGTTTGCGATTAGAGACAAACACTAATGGCCAAGACACTCACTTTGAAATTAGAATAATCCCAAGGGAAGTACAGTAACAAGGTTGCTACCTACGTGAGAGCAAAGTTGTAAGGCAGAATGGCCTAATAAATACTTCTACTTCACGCTTTGTTATCTCGGTTCCGATATTTTACGAAATTTCATCTGAATACTCGTAGAATTTAAAATACATTATTTTAAGCCCTTATGATCGTTGACCAAGCATATGTGACTTATGCATTGTTGAGCTGGGTAAAATGCGTGATTGCACGCTCTAAAAAGAGAATAACTTTGATGATTTCAATTAAAAAATAACAAATATATGAAAAAATATTTTACACAAAATTCTGGTTGTAACTTTACTAAGGTTCCTAATACAAAAGAGAAAGTTTTAAGACTCCGTTAAAGGAGCTCGAAGCTTGAGTTTAAAATTTCGAGTTTGCGAAATTGGATTCGCGTTCGATTGGGTTACTTGACAAAGAATTGGGGATACCTTTGGGAGTTAATATCTCGAATTTGAAGCGATTTAGAGTAGTTTTGAGGGACATTTTATACACCGTTTGAAGGAGTGTAAGTGTTCAATTAGCAAATTGTTAATTTTGGGTACCGGCATGACAGAATGACATAAGTATATGTACTATTTAGGCTATTCTGCCAAGTTGTAATATTCTAAGAATAGCCGGATGCACAAGGCGCGCGTCACGTAGGATACAGGAGGGCCTCACCATATATGGTATGATGTAGATAGTCTATCCTAATGCAAGCATTAGTGGCTGCTTCTACGGCTCAAAGCCGTGACGTATAGGTCAGACAAAGACAACTTCGTTGCTCCAAGGCTCCCCTTCTAAAGTTGTAATGTTCTATGGACAAAATATGATCAATAATTTTCCTGCAGCTTATCCTTACCTCCGGTTATAATTAAACACGCGCTTGCCCTGAGCAACAAGTCTATTGGGAGCTGTATTCCCAAACATGCTGATTAATCACATTTTCTTACATTCTAACAAATACAATTATACAAATAAAGCTGCGATATTACAGCTTCTCATGCTCACTCTGATCCAGGCTCTGTCGAGCTCCATATACAAACCTCTAAATCTAGCTGCCCAGATGAGCCCAGATGAGCAAAAGGGATCAGAAGGAAATCCATTGGAGGTAAACCTTCAATTCTACCTGGAAGACTACAAGCGAATGATTTCAATCTCAGAGAGCTGTTTCCTCTTTCTGATACAACATCATACAAGAAGCATTCTTTTGATGAGCTTGGACCAATACAAGTAATCACAATCGTATGCCCTATACTTTGTGTTCCCTTGGTAAGAAGAAAGAGGACTCCATCTTTTGCTGCTTGTAAAACAAGGAAAGTTTCTTTCTTGCTCAACGAGACACGTAATGGGCAATCATACTTGAAGCGTCTCCCAGAATCCCAGTGCTTACTGGTGAAATGTATTGAGAGTAGATTGGGGGAATCAACAACATTACAATTCTGGAGAGGGCACGGGCATGGTGCATAGGGGCAGGCCTCCTCATGATCTCTTTTATTTGTGTAATCAACAGTTTCTGTGCATCCATAGTTCATGTTTGCACATGGTACTGGGCCTGAATCAGCAACTACATTAACCTCCGCACAGACGTCATTCCTCTGGATGCTATATGTGTGCGCATGTTCCTGAAGATCGGCAACTCCATTTTGATCAACAATGTCAAGAGAATATTTCAAATAACTTATACCATGCAAACTGATTTTAATGAGAGGGGGAGAGAGATAGATGATTGTGAAAGCCTCTTAGGCTCAGAGATCCTCAAAAGTAATTTACCCTAACTCGTTACCAAGTTCCTGGAAATATGAGCATATAAAAACATAACACCCCCATTCATTATCAGGGCTCTGAAGAAAAAGAAATTGATAAACCGAGAAAAGCAAGCCAATGGGGCACGATTCGAAACAAGGTGGATGATGGGACCACCCCTCTACCCTACTCCGCTTAAATTCCATGATTTTGTCGTCATCGGGGATTTCTCGGTGGATCCCCTTTATCCTTCCCACTTAAATTGCAGGCTTTTGTCTTCAACAAGGTTCGAACTTATGACGTGCGTCTAACCCACACATCATGCGTTGAGCTTTTACCACAAGATCAAAGCCCTGGGGTCTGAAAACTGTAAATGTCTAGATCTATAAAGGGCTCTGAGATTTGAAATATGATATTACAATATTGAAGTTCTTATCGAAAAGGATAATACAACGTCAAATCATCTTAATCTAACCATGAAATATAGTAGCAGAAAAGATAATTTTCGCACTTCCACATAGACATCAATAGAATCATTCTGGAAATATCCCACATACAGCAGCAATTAGTTTTTGCTGCCAAGATGAAATCCACATGTATGTGGGTATAGCATAATTATTTGTTGGTTTTGGATCTACTATTCATCATTACTCTCACCAGTCATTCAATCTATGAGTTAAGCAAGACAACAGCTAAATATCCAACAACTCATTATCATCTAAGTTGCTCGGATGTGGGTGTGGGTGTCCAACACGAGTCCGGATCCAGAGGTCAGATCCTTCTAAATGTAAATTCTAAGATGCGGAGATACAGATCCTAGTATGGATACGAGTGCGAGGATCCAACAAAAAATAATTTAAAAAAATATAAAATATAAAAATATCTCTAAATTATGAGAAATTTTGTGCAACACTTAAGTATAGCTTGTAAAGTGTGGATTTCTTTTTTATTCTTAAGTTGAAAATAAGTAAAGGATTGATTTCCTTGATAAGTAAGATATTCTCTTCAAATTTACCCTAGTTTTGATTCTAATTTCGGGAATCAAATTATATCCCGTCTTGAATTTTTTTCCGTCTGACGTGGTCAAAGTACCCAAAATTGTTTGACCAGCTCCGTAACGGATCCCATACCCACACCAAGCGACACCTAAGTTGTCGTGCCGGAGCAACTTAGATTATCATTGCCTCTGGGTTATCAAAATAAGTCCTGTGCCAATACAATAATAGCAAATATGCTCATTCTTGGTCTCAGTTTAGAGTGAAATGGTTTAATTAGTAGGTTTCATAGAAAATGTTTTAATTAGAAGGAACAAGAATTAGATGGCAGATCACCTGTTCTATGAAGGTTTCCTCATCTTCTTGATCTTCCATGTCCTACCAAGTAGATAAAAAAATATTAGGGTGGAAAGAAGCCACATCACGGCAACCTGGAGTTGAGGCCCAAGGTATACCAGCCTCCCTTCATCCAACCCCCCCAAAAATAAGGAAGAAAGGAAAAAAGCTTCTGTGGGAAGGCTGATGTAAGCATAAACCTTGCATTCTTTTGATAGCCTTCTCTGTCTATCAGCTTTAGGTTGATCTTATTTCTTAACGTACTTTCTTTTCTCCTGTCATAGATTTTCCGCAGAGTTATTAATTTGATTTGTTAATTGTTAAGAAGATGAGAGACTAAGTATTTAGTTGTTATTTCCATTGTAAATAAGCCTGCCAAACCTAGGCAGCTATCAGCCCAACTAGAGATTTCAAACTAATCTAAGCACCATACTTGGTTAAAACTAAAGGCTGGGAATAAAAGATGTTACTTATGAAGTTCCTATATATGCAAGCTACCATATAAATGAATCTATCAGGACACAAGGCTCATACCAGGAATTTCCCAGGACTTAAGACTACAAGCCTAACTGGTTACTTGAACAAGAGAACAACAAATTACTCAACCATATCCCCTCCTATACGGCTATACCTGTGCATGAGAAAGCTCTAGTACTTGTTCCACTGCTCTCAACGGCATACAATCAGTTTGGGATTTGTATCCAAATGACCCCATCCCAAGTCCTCTCTCCTTGCAGACTACCTGCATGAGAGAATAAAGCGGAATAATACGAGAACGTGTTTGTTTAAGAAATCAGACAATTGGAATGTACCTCCCCTGAGCCATAACCACCAAGTTCCTTCTCTTGCTTTTCTCTCTCACTAATCTCCTCCTCACCCCACGAAAATAAGCAAGGAAAAGCTACAGGGGCCGATTCATACGCTGCTCCAACAGCAACACTCTCATAGTAAAATAGCTGAAAACAAATGAAAGAGTCAGTTAACCACCAAATAAATCAGATATAGGCATCTCACGTCATTCACAATTACCTGCAGGAACAAAAGACAGCCCCCAACTGCCCGTTGCTTCCCTTGACGAAAGCGAGATATCTCCCGTACTAGCCGGTCAAGCAAGAACTTGCCCCAGTTATACTGATGGAGTACATCCATATTTGTCAAAAAGTGGAGGAAAGAGGGGCTTACGTCCAGCCTTGCAGTTGGGCACACAAGAGTGCCCATTACATAAAGCACAAATGACCTTTTGAAATCCTCCCCAGCTTCCGGAACTGCAAGTCGTTCCTCCAGAAGACGGACAGAAATCCCACGATTGGTCGCATTGTATGTCTTACGCAATTCTAGAATTAATTCGTCAGACCCTGAGTTCACCACATCTTTCCCACTAGCAGGCAAGCCCATTACAAGTTCCACATCCCTTGGAGTTAAAGGTATCCTCTCACCACATATTTCCAAGCCGCGTCTTACAGTATTGAACCTTTCCAATAGCCAAAGACACAAGCTTCTTCGAAGAGTTCGACATCTGAGGCCAAGGATGCTACCAAAGCCCATGCTCTTTACGGCCTCCTTCTGGTCCGGTGTAAGCCGTTGCAAGACATTTAGCAAGCGGCCCGGGGAGCACCTCGTAACTAGTTTGGTCTGCATGAGCAAGCCATCAGCATAAGTTAAACATAAAGAAGCTAACAGCAACATCCAGTGCTCTTTGCATTACCAGTTCCCTCATCAAAGAAAGAAAAGCCTGGAAAGAAAGAGCGGCGGGGGAGGGAGGGGGGGTTGACCTGTCTTCTTGGCTTAGGAGGGCGGGCTGGAGTCGAGCTCAGGTACTTATCCCACACTTCACGGGCACGAGTAGTGTACTTTGCCTTTTCTTCAGGACTCATCAGCTTCCATGCATCTGAGGCTGCCTTTGTGGCCTAAAAAGTAATGCTCTCACATTAACGAGTTCAAGGATCGTCTCGTAGGAGGTATTAGAAAAAATAATGCAAGTATTAGTTCTATTCATTACTAATACTTTGTTCGATACATTTTTTTAACATGTATATAACTAATACTTGTATTAGTTATACATCATACTTGGTATTATTCTATGTATAAGTAATGAATAGATTAATGCATGCATTAATATGTTTAAAGACAAAATTATCCTTAGAGTCCCTTAAAACTACAGAATATGGAGGGCATTTTTGTAAACAACTATTTTTCTTAAAAATATGCAATGGATTATAATTTTAATACACCACACCAAACAATAGATAAGAAATACTATCTGCATAACTAATGCTTGCATTACTAATCCACCTTATTCCGCACTATTCTTATACACCCTACCAAACGACCCCTTCATGTGTAACAAAGAGGTATATAATAATGCATCTGATAGTGAAAATATAGACATAGATTCTTACAGCTTTCAGGCCTGAGGATTCAGGATGTGTAGCACTATACTCTTTAATAAAGTCACGGCTGAAAACAACATTTTCGATGTTAGCAGAAAATAGTATTTCAAAAGCAGTGGAAAAACAGATAAACAACTCATAATGGATAAGGTATCTACTCATATGAACATGTTACCTGAAGTGCACCCAAGAACAAGCAGGACGAGGATTGGCAACTTGCTTTTTCTTCTTTTTTCTGCTCCCTTCAGGTTCACCAATATCTTGCTCCTTCCTCTTTCCCATTGCATAATCTCTTTCACCAGGCAGCTTAAAATTAAAGACAGAAAAGTTTAGATATCTATAATACCAATTCACACTTAAAAAGAACAAGAAAACATGTATGTTAAACCTTCATCAGGACAAGAATGTTAGACGAGTCAAATCAAGAAGATGATACCAAAGCACATAACAACAACAACAACAACAACCCAGTATAATCCCACTTAGTGGGGTCTGGGGAGGGTAGTATGTACGCAGACCTTACCCCTACCATTGGGTAGAGAGGCTGTTTCCAAATAGACCCCCGGCATCTTTCCCTCCAAGAACTTCCAACCTAGCTCTTGGGGAGACTCGAAATCACAACCTCTCGGTTGGAAGTGGGGGTTGCTTACCATCAGAGCAACCCCTCTTGTCATACCAAAGCACATAGACTCAGAAAATTTGAACTCTTTTGACTGTACAGCAAATGAACAAGATCACCACTTCTAAAAAAGCAATCATTATTTGCAACGATGCCCCAAACTACAGCATCAGCTAGAAACATGACTGCATGTTAGACTGCAGTATATGCATATAGATTCAGCAACTCCAAAATGTCAGTTTCTTCATACTGTCAATTTCATTAAAAAACAGTGCATCCCACTTTGCGAATGACATACTATTAGGCCATGTAATGAAGTAAAATATGATGATAGTCCAATACAAAACAGCTCACCTGGGCTGATACGTGCAATTTGACAGGATAGTGTCATTACTTCAAAGACAAGTTCACTTGGACATTTCAAGTGAAATTACCTCATGCTTCTCCAGCTAGGACTCAAAATAGAGCATTCCACTGATTTTGCTATGGCATGCTAAAGTTGAACAGCTATTTAACACAGACATCATACCAGACACTCTCTATACACACCAACACACTCACATACAAGATCACACACACAAAGGAACAGATAGAAACAGACACAAAGCCAAATGTGCGTGTGTGTTTGTGTGTGTGTGTGCCTGTGTGTGTGTTAAATAGCTGTTCTCTTTAGCATGCAATAACAAAATCACACAAACAGAGAGAAACTGATAGAGAGAGCCAAATGATCAAAAATGATGAATAACAAGTGGATGCTACACTTCGACGAAAACAATGAATCATAGCAACAACAAAATGAGGTATAAAGCAAAAAATTAAAAAGCAAAATGAAATAGAAGTGAAATTGAGAATTGAAACCACTGTAATTGTGTGGTGAGGAGGAGAGGTCTCGTTGTTGAGATCAGGTGGAGAAGCCTCAACCTCGACCATGTCGATTTATAGGGAAATCCGAACAACGGATACTAGGATTCCGGAAGCTATTGAGTGAAGACAGAAGTTGATCGTCGACGAGAGGGGCAAGTTCGTCGGCGTACAGGAATTCAGGCGCTAGCAATTTTTGTGCTGATTAGGGTTGTACCTTTAGGTTCTCTGCTTAATTGCTTATTTTTAGTTTCTTTTTTCTTTTTTTACTCGGGAAGAGAAAGGGTACAACCGGGGCACCGGTTTAGCCTGTTTCCTTTTTAAAGAACGGATTAGAGTTTTATGTTTTATGTTTTTATTTTTATTTATATTTTCTTCTGCATTTATTACTCTTTCTATCTATCATATATATTTGGGTAATTAAATTCTGTTACATTATTAATAGTGATTTTTTTAAGTTAAAAGTACCTGAGGATATTCGTTGTTAGAATAAAATGAACATATGAAATGGATAGTAGCATAGCTTACCAGACTAAGTTGAACCTATTATTTTAAAATATATGTGAAATCACTAAATTTTAATAAATTTAACTTTTGAACCTATTTTTTTAAATATACAAATGTGTTATGTATTAAGAGCATTAGCACTAAAACCATCGAGTTTAAGCTTTAATCTCTTCTTTGAGAGTAGATATAAGTATTCATATTATTTAAAAAATTAAATTTGGGATGGAAATAAGACTTATCGAAGGATCGTAGTCAAATAAGATATAGTTGAGCTCCCAAAGTAGAACTAGTAGGGAGTGTTCTTCCACGACAAGGACTTTAATTTTATGTGATTAATAAGAATATTCACCTTAGCCCCTTCTCTTTTTCTTTTTTGTTTTCTTTATTACGTAGTATTATTTTTAAAACGTATTGACATTGTATTGCATTGTCCTTTCATTTGTGGGTCTCTCTCATCAAGAACAATGGTCAATGCCATTAGAGTTATTTTTTCTAGAATCAAATGAGAAGAACCTCCTCTTTTCCCTTTGTCCGACTGCTAATGGTTTAAATATTCTCTTAATCAACATATCATACATTCATACTCGGAAAATGAATTTTTTTTAATTAAAACATATGAAAGATAGCGTTTAAAGACGCAGCCTCTCAACCAATGAAATAAAAGGACACCATGAGAGAGAGGTGTTACTAATGCAGTCCATTTTTCCCTTGATCAGTGTTACCCAATATTTATTTAAGTAGGGGTACTCGATAAAATAATTAAGGTGCTTACAACTTAGCCTAATATTATTTAGGATAGTAGTTGTTTTAGTTTTTTTTCTTTGGGGGGTTTTAGCATTATTATTGGTTCTGACTTCTGATGTCCATATATATATATATATATATAAGGCAAGAAGTTTCAGATTGGAGTTGGATAGTCTAATGAAATAATATAACATAACTTGGGTTATGACAGGGCATTTGTCATCCTAGATGAAAACTGGAGCATTCATTCCAACGGAGATTTCTTTCGTTTTTTCACTAAAACCAAATTTCTCCTTATAATTGACAAAAACCTGATTTTAAGTTGCAAAAAAACTTTGTTGACTATTTTATCCTTCGAAGACACTGTAATCCATTGCCTGTGCTAAGGATATGTTTTCACTTGAAATAGTTACTGGTCAACTGGTAGTGGATATAAATGTGTTCAAGTATCACTTTATAATACTACAATATTATGTTTTTACTTTTACTAAGCAAGATGTCGGAAATTTAACAAATATACCATACTCTAGCATTATGTGAAAGAGCCTCTCAAAAGAAGGGAGAAAAGTTAAGACAACAACAAACGCAAATCCCACAAATAGTAGCACAGACCCAATAACTCATGCCATAAAATGTTTGGAGAACAAGGCAATGTTACATTAACAGGCCAAGGCATAATAAAAACATAAATGAATATACTTCTTCAGCTAGGATAAAATTTTATCATGAAAATATGATACATCAACATCAGCAACTACTTTAAATATTGATACCGTATTCACGTTGTTTTATGAAGACATCCAGCTTCAACTTAGCACTGGAATCAACGACATCTGTTGGGACCAGAAGGAACTTCTTCAGAGGAAGAGTTTGTGAAAATTTCGGCATGCTCTCTGCAACAGATTCTAGTTTAAAAGAGCTCTCCCCATTCGTTACTACAAGCTCATAAGGGAACCTTCTCTCTTCCGAGTTAGGTTCAATACAGATAATATTGACAGCACTTCCAAGACGGTGACTAATATGATTGATAATAAAAATTACACCTTCAGTCCTCTCTTGAAGATATTTGCAAGTATGATGATATTCTACATAAATGGGATGGTGAGCGTTGAAAACGATTTGCTCCACCAAAGAACCATGATTGACACGAAAATGAGCATATACCTTTGTTGAAGTAGCCGTAAAGTCACAGCAAGGACATGTACAAGGGACATAAGTGCATGCATTTTCATGGTCAGTTTTCTTACCATAACTCAGAATCTCCTTGCAACCATAGATCTTGTTCATGCATGAGACTTTCACAGATTCTAGAACCTTCTCAATAGCTCGACAACGGTTATATCCAATTGGCCAACAACATGATGGACACTTATTAGCAATCTTGATGCAGCAAGAGGCACATGCTATGTGCCCATTCTCACACTATATTTAACGCCGAAAGGGAAACGAAATGTCAGAAAATATTCTTAGTAAGCAATTTGAACATTTGCAGATGCCAGCTCTACTGTTAAACTTCAAAAGTACACAGCTCTAGAAGTAGGGGGAAAAAAGAAGAAACATTTTGTATTAGCAATTGATACAACTGTAAAGTCATTGTCTTAATTTGTTGCTAGGTTCAAAAGGCTCAATACATGAACTTAAACTTCAATAGTTAGCCTTTCCGGTTAGCTTTTGTGACATCCCTAGAGTCATGTTCTTATTCTTGTTTAGTTCAAAAGGCTTGATAATTTCTTTTAGACAGGCTCATGCATTAAAATTCCATAAGCTGTTGCATTAACCACAAATTGAACACCATACATTATATTCTACCTTAGACTAAATACTGCATATTGCTGTTCTGCAGCTCTTAGACAAAACAGTCAGCAATTAACCACCCTGGCAGGGAAAAGGACATAGATTTCTGTATCAGAATCTCAGTCCTTTCTATGCCTTTCATATGCAGTTCTAAAAACAGGCCTAGGTACATTACTTCTATCACCATATAGCTCCAACAAAAGAATAACAAACAGTTACAGACTTCAAACACTTTGCTTACTGGAAGTTAAGCTGCCTTTAATTTCTAAACAAGCACCGAAGGATCCACATAATCTGTAAGAAATTAAGGTAAACCAAGTACTTAATCTGTTTCTGAAGAAATCCTGAAAGTGTAACCTGCTTTGACTTGACTTCTATTATCAATAAGAGTTGATATTTCTAGAGTAAAAAGTCCAGCACTGCCACATCGTTTGCAAGAACTGAGCTTCATGATAAAGCAACTTATCCCAGAATTACCAAAAATGAACAATATTTGGGCTTGTATTGCTAGGGGTAATGGAAAGGCAAACATATTTCCTTGAAGGAGAAACAACTTTTGAGCTAGCCGACATAAGTGATGTCTGCTCAAACAAGTACAAGCTAGTAGAAAGAGGAAGGAGACCAACTAGCAGAATCAAGATACTTGAAGACAATCTGAGATTGATTTGTGATGTTTTCAAGCATGTGCAGTAGGACAATAGAGCCTATGCAGAAAATTGGGTAGAAAAGTGAAAATATACGTAGTGATTCATAACTTTAATATTTTTGGCAGACACGTCTGAACTGAATCCTGATGGGTGAGAACAGAACAGCCGTGATCATTCTGGAAATTGACACAAATGTGGTTACTTGGATGGATTCCGCCAGTAAAATCAAGAGAGCTTTGGAAAAATATACTGGGGAAAGGAATCGTGAAGAGCAAACGCCTCCCATAAGACCTACGGAGAGGCAGCTACTATTTAAAAAGGCCAGAGAAGGAGATCAGAGTGCTTCACAGTAGTGGGGATCCCACGGCAGAAAGAAAAGAGCACCTAGGAAAATGTTTGGCATGGCACTTAACAACCACTTTGGTACGTTTCCCATATCCACAGTGATTCAAAAGTGGTTTCAACGCCAAAGGAAGACCCCAACAGACATAAGTAATGGCGAATGCAACTTAGTTTATACCTATTTGAGATTCCATCAAAAGGTGAGGCTGTACACATTAAAGTAGAGGAATGGTACTCCAAGGGAGGACAAAACTTGGAGAATAGATGATTAGAGCACCGCATCCTGCTGTATTTATGTTCAGATGAAATTCTGAGAGTTTTAAAGATAGATGTGGTGTTTTAAAGATACATGATAGTGTTTTAAAGAAGATCATTATTGATGGGCCTCCACTTGTATTGTCTAATCAGTGAGGAACCCGCTTGAAATCAAAGGCCAATTAGCCATGTGATGCAAAAAAATTTAACCTGCCACAGATACTGGTTGAATCTGCCTGCAGATAGTCAGTAAGCTACCTACTTTTGTGTTTTGTACTCCATGGAGTACCATTGCTTCCCCTAACTTGAAAGAACCAAAGACCTATACTGGCGAGTTAAACTCCAGTTTGAATGAAAGTTCATAACTTTGAACCACATATATCCCACAAGATGAAATAATCACTGAAGTAGTTTATCAAAGGTGCGCTTAAGCCCTGAAGCTAGGCTCAAAACACGTTGAACGCGTTACCTCGCTTAGCAGACGACAGTGTTGTCATCAAGGCTCTAAGGCACACCCTTTCCTTGGCAATGAGTGTTATCTTGAAGAGGCGACACTAAACCGTTGATATTTCGCTTTATCGTAAAAAAATTCAATTTCTTTGTCCACATATTTAGTGTTCATGCTTATAGATATTACAACAACTACCCAGTATAGTCCCACAAAGTGGGGTCTGGGGAGGGTAATATGTAGACGGATCTTACCCCTACCCGAAAGGCAGAGAGGCTGTTTCCAATCAAACCCTTGGCTCAGTGAAGGAAAGGAAAAACAAAAACAAAAACAAAAGAGAATTAGTAACTCCAGCAGAAATAGCATAAATAATTATCTAAACATAAGAACCATAAATAAAATAGCATGCAATAACATCAGACAGTAACTACCATAAATAACTACCATAAGGGAGACACAATCCAATACACAAATCATCTATGGATAGCCCTGCCAAGCCTCGCCCAACTCCGGGTGAGGAGTACGAAAAACCCCATATCCTACAACCCTGATACTAGACCTCCAGACTTTCCTATCAAGGGTCATGTCCTCGAAAACCCGCATTCTAGCTATGTCATGCCTAATCACCTCTCCCCAATACCTCTTACGCCTCCCTCTGCCTCGCCGTACGCCAACCATAGCCAGCCGCTCACAACTCCTTACCGAGGCATCAGGACTTCTCCTCCGCACATGCCCGACAGCATCGCTTCTCACATCTTCTCATCCACCGGGGCCACCCCCACCTTCTCTCGAATAACTCCATTCTGAATCTTATCTAACCAGGTGAGCCCGCACATCCACCTGAGCATCCTCATCTCTGCAGCCTTCATTCTCTGAACATGAAAGTTCTTCACTTGCCAGCACTCCGCCCCATACAACATAGCAGGTCTAACCATAGCTCTATAAAATTTCCCCTTGAATTACTGTGGAACTTTCTTGTCACACAAGACTCCTGATGCAAGCCTCCACTTTGACCACCCCGCTCTGATACGATGAGTGACCACCCCGCTCCTACACAGGACTCCTCATGCTTATAGATATTAGTATTGGAATATACATACATATTTATAGTTTTTCTCGATTTGTGTGTTTCTTCATTAAAGCTCACGCTTTATTTGCACTTTGCGCTTAATGCCCCAAACAGACCTTAGACCTTTTTTGCACTTTTCACCCTTGATAACACTGCACTGAAGCAGTCATCCTTCTGTCAGCAATTCTCTCAACTAAACGTTTTCAAACGGTTCAGTTTTTCTATGCTTTGGCACTGTAATGCACTTTTTTCTGTGCAATGCCTTTTCAGTGCAATAATATGTTAACCATTTCTCAATTGAGCCATTAAAACAGGTAACTTTTACACCTCTTTTAGAGCAATGAATCAACTGTGCCTCAATCCCAAACCAGTGAGGTCAGCTTATAAATCTCATTATCAATTTCGCTATTAAATTATCACATCATCCGAATAGATTTGCATTGTCAATCAAATAGAGAAATCTAGTTTTTTTTACTTTATTTCCTACTAACAATAGACATGGTCTGGTCTGTCTCATTTTGAGAGAAGATTTTATACCCCTACCTGCCTATGAAGAACGTCAAGTCTATCGGGAAAGGATATGGTGGTAACACCAGCAGCTTTGTCTAGAACCAGGCATCCCTTTATTCAAAATTTAATTCCAACAAATACTACAACAACAACAAAACCCAGTATAACACCACATAGTGGGGCCTAGGGAGGGTGGTGTGTACGCAGCCTTACCCCTACCTTGTGGAGATAGAGAGGTTAATTCCAACAAATAAAATAGAAAACTTTTGAGTACTCTACTTTCATCTTAACTCTTAATAATTAAAGGAATACCTTGGAACTAGATTCTTTCTGTGCACTATCTATGCTAATCGTCTTAGTTTCCTTCAATTAAATCAATAAGCTTTTGATTGATTCAGGGTGGCGCAAGGCTTTCTTCATGAAAAGCTCGTCCTTGTCAATATAGGACTGTCTCTCATCCTGTTTTTACTTATTTTTTAAGAAAATCTCTCATTTTGATTGGCTTTAGTGGTTTGCACCCATTTCTAATTAGGCGAAATGAACAAACAGTAGCGGAGAACGAGCCAAATTTAGAAATGAAAGTGAAAGAGTAAGCGAAAAATCCTGAGAAAATCCATTTCCTTCCCAAACTTTTTATGGCAAATTAAGAATTCTCTAGATCTCACAATTATCATATATATATGCAGAAATAAAGGATAATAGCACTGGAAAAGGTAAAAAAGAGAGACCTGAAAGACAGGAGTACTGAGAGGTTCAAGGCAGATTGGACAATCCAACACATCCGGATCCGACAACGTAATGGAAATTGACCCGTTTCCTCTCGAACCTTCCAAATCACGATCCGGATTCAATACTGCCACAGTATTATTAGACCTATTAAAACCAGGATCCGGAATTCCCTCGGATTCGGGTTCCGATTCCGGGTTCCAATCCTCCTCTTCTTCTCCTCGCTCTTCATCAGTTACAAAATCCTCCTCTTCATAAATATCCTCTTCCTCTTCTTCTTCTTCAATAACCGTTTCTTCAACTTCACAACGGCGTTCTGGTTCTTGTTGTGGTTGTTCTTGTTGACGATTAACGGCGTTACAGGAGAAAGTGCCGCCGTAAGTTCGCCGTTTTTTGGGAACGGGTCTGCTACTTGGTCCTTCTTCGTTATTATCATCTTCTTCTATTCCCAATGAAAATCTCACCATTTTCTCTTCTTCTTCTGACCTAAGTTGGCAACAAGATAATGGCCTATGGTTCACTCGTTTCATTTTGTTTCTTTTGAGGAGAAACGAGTTAACTCAGCTCTACTCGCTCACTTGGTTTTTTTTTTTTAATTGTTAATTTCTCCCAATTACATTTAGGGATCTTATATTTATACGAGCTTTTTTACTATATAAAAGGAAATTGTTTATTTTTGCTTTGTTAAACATGGAAACGAAATCGAATTGGGAGATGTGCAATTTGAAATTTGAAATTTGAATGCTGCACCGGGATTTACTGCAAAAGACTTGTTCGTTACAATCTCTCTTTTTTTTTTCGAGTATTTTAGATATGTTTAACTATATAAAAAATTACTACTATATTTTGTAGTAGTACTCACTCTTTCTTTAATCTTTGTTAATAACTCTTTTGGTGCCTAAATTATTAAAAATTTTAATTTTATTCTTGTGATATTTGACTATGTATATTTAGCTCTCGTTTGGTCATAAATTAGGCTAAATGTAAAAATATTATTTGTTTATAAAATATGATAATATTTTGGAAAAAAAACCTCAATAATTTTCAAGTTCCCAAAAGTTGTCGGTGAAAATTTTTCTTTCACTCACAAAACTTTAAATTTTCTTCAAATAAAATGTATGTCCAAAAATTATTTTTCAACACACTTTAAATTTATTTTTTTCAAATTTTAATCATATCGATGTCCAAACGCTAGCTTAACCTTAAATTACTTGAAATGTACGCTTGTAATTCCTTTCGTTATGAAAATTCACAATTTTTTTCCAGAATTATTGACTCTTCCACCATTTAATTCCGTATGTGTTATGTTAAGTTTGTACTGTTACTCTATAATTGAGGGTATCATACTTGTAAAATAGCCTAAATATAATATATTTCCTACATAAATGGACCAAAAGAATGTATATTAGTTAATTGAAGGTTGAATGTGCTGAGTCATATTTAACAAGGACCAAAATTAAACTTTATCAGTAATTGAGGGACAGAAATGCTATTCACAAATAAATAGGTACATTTAATCTCCATAAATCAAGAAATCAACATCTATTAATGAAAATTTAGTTTCGTTGATTCTGGTCAGAATCCCATTATTCTTTTTGGATAGGAGAAAATAATAGAGAAATTTTCATAAAACACTATTTATTAGTGGTAATAAATAGTACGGATTATAAATATGTTTTCTATATTATAAGATATTAGATGTATTTTATCTATTGTATTCATGAATACAATAGCAAAAATAAGCGTGAATCAGGGAAGTCCAACTAATCAGTTTGTTGTATTCGAGTATATTCGACTGTACTCATGGCGTGAAATATGGGATTACATCTGGACAGATTCTAATGCTCTTTTGTTTTTGTTTTTGTTTTTGTTTTTGTTTTTGTTTTTACTTTCTTTCACTGAGCCGGGGGTCGATTGGAAACAGCCTCCCTGCCCTTTCTTTCACTTGTTGTTGGTTGTTGTTTGAAATAAGGGATTACACTATTTTTAAACGGAAAGTGAATCAATTAACATAATAGACTCCTCATTAACTCAACAAACTCAATTATAACATACAAAAATTGTATTTTTGGTTATAAAAAAGATTCTCAACCAAAAAATACCCCCAAAAACATAGAAATCTTCAGAGAAATTATATAATACATCTAAATACATAAATTATATTAATTAAAAAATATATATGAAGAGTCGAAGCATACTATTGTTAGAAGAGCGATGGTTACGCTCTTGGCGCACGATAAAGCTCTCGCCGGTGCACAATAGCAAAGATCGCCGTTGTCGCCGGATTATGGTTCGGCGCCGACGTAATCCTCCGCCTACTAATGTACAACTAGTTACACCCGAGAATGGAAATATTAAGGAACTTGAACCTTTGCTTTTTGGAAGTTTTCTGCCTTCGAAATTTCAATCTGTAGAGGCGCTGCATGCAGCGGGACATCCGTGTAAATTGCCATCGCTGATGACTGATGCACCTTCTGATATTGCTGCAAGACGTTTACAGTTCACTGATATTGCTGGATCGGAGAAATCCAATCCAACAGTAGCGGAGGTGGTGCGAGGAAATCGAAATTCTCAGATGGGCAAGCAGCTGTCATTCGTATCACCCTCTGATCGAGATGGAAAAAAGGTTATAAAGATAAGTGAGGACGATTTGAAACCTCAACTGGATTATTGGCAAACTGCGCTGATTGGATTCATAATTGGCGATAATTCTAGTGAGAAGAATATGAATAATTTTGTCATGCATGTATGGAATTTTGTAGCCAAACCTCAGGTACTGATTCATGTTGAAGGATACTGTATTTTTCGCTTTAATAGCATTGAGGATAGGGATATGGTAATGCAATCAGGGCCCTATTCCTATAGGAATAGGCCAATGGTTCTGAAACCCTGGGAAGTTGATTACAATTTTCAGAGTGATGTTCTTAGCACTGTTCCTATATGGATTCGGTTCCCTGGCCTTCCAGTGGGCTATTGGTCTACTGAAGTCCTGAGCAAGATGGCCAGTGCAATTGGCAAACCGTTATACACTGATAAATTCACTGCGCATTATGAAAAAATTTCATTTGCCAAAGTTCTAGTTGAAGTTGATGCTGCTTATCCTCTTCCTGACCAATTGGAGATTGAAACTCCTTATGGCCCTAAGATCCAGACAATTGAGTATGACTGGAAGCCTTGTTTCTGTAACCATTGCTTAAAATTTGGGCATGATTCATTCGATTGCTAGTATTATGCTGATAACAGTGAAGAAAAGGCATTGGAGAAGCAGGATAAACCAAGGAGGCAGAAAGGGAAAGTGAAACAGCAGGGGAAACTATCTAAAACAGAATGGCTTGTAAAACAGTCTGTAGATAATGCAGAGGTGCAGGTGAATCATGAGAATGCTGGAATCTCTGAAGTGCTGGAAATTCAGGTAGTGCAGGAATCTAGCAAGGTGGATGAGTGCCTAGCTAATCCTCAGCAGACTACACAAACTGAGCCTGTGAATCAAGAGATGCCTGAAATTGCAGTTATTGCAGTCAATGCAACCATTGGAAATAGTGAACAAATGGTTGAAAATTGCAATAAAGGAAAGGCTACTATGATTGTGGCTGGTAATAGGGTTCAACAGATTGATCCGGGACCCTCTCACAGAGTAACCCCTAACTTCCTATGATTAATGGAACATTATGGGCCTAAACTAGCCCCATAAACAGAAGGAATTGAAAATTTTTCCTTGCTGTAAATAAGGTAGATGTCATGAGAGTAGTAGAAACTAGAGTAAAGGAGCATAAAGCCAAGAAAATATTAGATAAGGTTGCTAAGGATTGGAAGGTTCAATGCAATTATTCAAAAGCTGTAAATGGAAGAATTTGGTTGCTTTGGAAGCCATACATTCAGATCCATATATCTTCTATTACTGACCAGCTTATTCACTGTTCTTTAGATGATACAAGAACTCAGATCAGAATCCAGTTTAGTGTTATATATGGTCACAGTACTGCAATTCTCAGGAGCCAACTGTGGAATGACCTCAGATCAATCCATGTTTCCAGTCAAGATGCTTGGCTGATTAGTGGTGATTTCAATTGTGTCTTATGTTCTGATGACAGAATTGGCTCTCCAGTTACTGATGCTGAAGTTAAGGATTTCAAAGATACTGTGTCTGATTTGCAACTCACTGCACTAAGAGCCAAAGGTTAGCACTGCACTTGGACAAATAAGCAAGATGCATCCACTAGAGTGTATAGTAAAATTAACTGGGCACTGGGCAATTATCAGTGGCTGCAACAGTTTGGGCATCTGGAAGCTGATTACATGAACCCTTTAGTTTCTGATCATTCCCCTATCCTAATTAAATTTGGTGATCAAAAGCCTTTGCACAATAAACCTTTCAGACTGTACAGTGTTGTTATGGAACATGCTCAGTTTCATAACATTTTACAGCAAGTTTGGAGGCAGGATTGTGAAGGCTCACCAATGCAGCAGATATGGCAGAAATTGAAGACAATGAAACAGCAGTTAAAAGGAATAAATATCCATATGGCATCCTACAAACAGAAAATTATTCAGGCAAGGGAAAGACTTGGCATTGTTCAAGTTCAGTTGCAAAGCAGGCCCTTATCACAGGAACTAATAAATGAGGAAAGAGCTGCAATGGAAGAAATTGAGAAATGGTGCTGTGTGGAGGAACAAATACTGAGGAAGAAATCCAAAGCTTGCTGGATTGAGTGTGGAGATGCTAATACTAAGTATTTCCATGCTCAATGGAAGATCAGAACAGGACAAAATAACATCACACCCATCTATACAGACACAGGTGTGAAACTAACTGATCCTTTATCTGTGGAACAGGAATTCTTGAAGGTGTTTCAATCATTAATGGGGGAGTGTACTACTGAACTTCCCTGTGCAAATTCTAGCATTATGAAGGAGGGGAAATGCCTTACTCTAGACCAGCAAAGAACACTTATTAGAGAAGTCACACTGGAAGAGATCACTGCAGCTGTTAAAGAAATGCCTAAGGATAAAGCACCAGGAGTAGATGGCTTTCCTGTGGAGTTCTTTACTAAGAACTAGGAGGTGGTGAAGAGGGACATTCTATCTGCTACTAAGGAATTCTTTTCTACTTGCAAAATGCCTCATATGATAAGCACCACTGCCATAGCACTTATTCCTAAAGTTAAAACTCCTGCCACTGTTAAAGATTATAGGCCTATTGCCTGTTGCACAACACTTTACAAAATCATCTCTAAAGTCATTACCAGAAGGATGAAGGTAGTTATTGGAGAATTAGTGGGGCCTGCACAATCTGCCTTTATTGAAGGGAGAGGTATTGTAGATAACATCCTGCTTAGCCATGAAATCTATAAGGGGTATTCAAGGAAAGGTGTCTCTCCCAGATGTGTTCTTAAAGTGGATTTTAAGAAGGCATATGACACTCTGAAACGGAATTTTCTGAAGCAAGATTCTCATTGATCTGGGGTTTCCAGGAAAGTTTACTCATTGGATCATGGCCTGTGTCTCATCTGTTTCATACTCCTTAGTAATGAATAGTGGCTTAACTAAACCATTCATTGCTAAGAGAGGCATTAGACAGGATGACCCTATGTCACCATACCTGTTTGTGTTGTCTATGGAGTACCTTAACAGAATACTTCAACAGTTGCACAAAGATGGGAACTTCAATTTCCATCCCAAGTGCAGAAAACTCAATGTATCTCACGTATGTTTTGCTGATGATCTCCTTATGTTCTGCAGAGCTGATCTAATATCTATCCAGATAATGCATAAAGCCTTTCTTCAGTTTTCAGAAGCATCTGTTCTTCAGGCTAATATCAGCAAAAGTTCAATCTATTTGGCTGGTGTGCAGCAAGATATCAGAGAAGAAATTATTGAAGCGTTGGGATGCACTGAAGGTCAACTCCCATTCAGATATTTAGGGATTCCACTGGATTCCAAGAAGCTGGCTATCCATCACTATATGCCTCTCATTGAGAAGATCACAGATAAAGTCACTTGTCGGTCAGCTAAACTTCTATCTTATGCTGGCAGAAGTCAATTGATTAAATCTGTGGTGTTTGGCATTCAGACTTATTGGGCACATGTGTTCATTATACCTAAGAAAGTACTGAAAGTTATAGAAGCAATATGCAGAACTTTCCTCTGGATTGGTAAAGCTACCCTATCCAGAAGAGTTCTGGTAGCTTAGGACAAGGTGTGCAAACCTATATCTGCTGGAGGGTTTAACATTTTAGACTTGTCTGTGTGGAAAAAAGCAGTCATAACTAAATTGTTATGGGACTTGGCTAGGAAAAAAGATTGCTTATGGGTTCGATGGGTTCATTCCTATTACATCAAGAAGGGTAACATTGCCACATCTACTGTACCAACATCAGCCTCTTGGGTGATCAGAAAGGTTCTGGGCAGTAGAGCTATGGTACTGGATAATACTCAACTACAGGGTGATCTTACTGGTAGATTGCAAAGTGTATGCAGGTTGAACAAATTTCAAATCCACAAACTGTATCTCACTATGCTTCCCAATTTCACTAAGGTTGCACGGAAGAACTTATTGTTTATCACTAATGTACTACCTAGGCATAAGTTTACTGTTTGGCTAGCTGCTCAACATAGACTTCCCACAGTCGATAGATTGCAATCATGGGCATACAAGTTCCAGCAGCTTGTGTATTCTGCAAACAGAATGATGAAGACTTCAAGCACCTGTTCTTTGAATGTTCCATTACTAACAGTTTGTGGTCCAGAATATGTGTTTGGTTGGGGCATTCCAGAACAATTGGATGCTGGGACACTGAGCTGCACTGGATATGTAGCAAAGCTAAAAGCAGGCTTTGGCAGAATGCAATTACAGCTGCTGCATTTGTTACCACTACTGCACTTATTTGGAGAGAAAGGAACCATATTCGTTTTGAAGGAGCTGCTTTTGTGGAGAAATTGACATGTAGAGAGATTGCTTTGCTCCTACATCTTCGAGGCAGAAAATGCAAAAATTGGCAGGCTGGATTGAGACAGTTAAATTGTTTTCCTTAGCTATTGTATTTAGATAAGATACTTGTGTATATATAGCTAAGATAGTAGAGGTTTTTACTTGTAACAGTGTAGTAGTTAGTCCATACTACTACCATATAGATCCATGATGTACATATCTTTTTTTTAGATCAATGATAAGCCTATTACATGTTAAAAAAAAAATATATATATATATATATATATATATATATATATATATATATATATATATATATATATATATGAATACATTCATGGCATATAGTAAGATAGTGAATATAATGAAATACATAAAATACATCGAAATACAATTAAAAAAAATAGTGAATATAATGAAATACATGTAATACAACGAGATACATTGAATTACAATAAAAAAAGACAATAAATACAATAAAATACATTAAAAATATTAACAGAAAATCAAGTTGCTCAGCCCCAAACTCTGTCGTCTTTGTTCAAGAACAAGCCCTAATTTCCGAAGAATCTGTCGTCGAGCAAAAACCCTTGTGTTGTCTGTACTGATCTGAAAAAATAGTATATTGCGCAAAACAAATCCCACAATTTACATTATGAGAATCATTTTGGTTTCTTCTTTCTCCAATATTAACATACAACTTTCGAACAACAACAAAGAAAAACGGAGAAGAAAGAAAATAAGAAAAAGAGAAGAAGAAGGAAGTGGAAGTAGTGTCTGTTTTGAACAGAGATTTCAATCAATAATCCGTTAGCTTCGTAGTAGCAATAATTCGTAGTAGGTGTAGAACAAAGTCTATTAAGAGATTTTGACGTTGCTTCTAATATTTTATACGATGATGATGATGATTATGAAGAGGAAATTGTGGTTGTATTTATGGAGAAAGAGTTGCGCTGAGAGAGAGAATGGAGAAAAATATGAAAGAATGAAGAGAAAAATAATACAAAGTGTTATGAAATCTCCTATTTAAGGTGAATGTCTATAATTAGAGAGATTCTAGAGTTCTATTCTTGGTAGATAAATCATCCCCCTCCCTATAAATAAAGGGGTCTTCTACCATTGTAAATCACTCCTAACATTCTCTAAGTATCAATAAGAAGAACTCTCTCTACTCTTCTCTCTATTTGCTCTTGTTCTTGAGTTATTGTTCTTGTCTTTTATATTATTTCATAACACGTTATCAGCACGAGACTCTACCGTCTCAAGAACCATTCTCGAGAAATCTGAGGTATTTCCCTCTTCCTAATTTAATTTTCGATTGTCTTAACTTTTGTTTGTGCAAGGTTTTGCTTCAAAGAAAGAATGAAGAAAGAAGGAAAAGAAACGAAAAAAAGGGAGGAAAAGAAACGAAAAACAAAGAGAAAAGGAAGAAAACATTGAAAATATAATTGGTATACCTTAAAGGTAAGTAACTTATTTTTCCCTTTCAAATTCTTGAAATTCTACGATTTGATTTTATATACAAACATAGACAACAAAGGTTGATTATAACTCTAATGGAGTGTGTAAGAAATTATAACCACACGAAGTGGTTAAATCTCTATGTCCTGCCATGATTAAATTCATGTATGATTGTGGGCAAATAATTGAAAATCCGTCCCATTGAATTTGCTCCATTCCCTTTAGAGAATGTGGAAGCAGTATATGATAAGTCTGAAAGAAGACTAAAATATTACCATGAAGGTATCAATGAATGTGGACGTGGCAAAGAATTCCGTCCAATTGAATTTGCTCCATTCCCTTTAGAGAATGTGGTAGCAGTATGTGATAAGTCTGAAAGAAGACTAATTACCGTAAAGGTATCAATGGATGTGGACATGGCAATAGACGAAGTTATAATCGTCATTATTGTGGTAATGAGAACAATAAGGATTCTCAAAATAACCTTTCACTTTATGAAAGTAATATTTGACATGAGATTATGTAAAGCACATGATTTTGATCCATTCCCTGAAGTGAATGTGATAATTGTAATAGAGCCCGTAAGTATAAACACGCTCTTGATGTAATTTTGGTTTATGTTTGACATTATGAAAAGAAAGTTCGTTGCCCTTGAAATTTCGGGCAAGAACTATATGATATGGGTGTTGGATACTTAATCCATTTTGGATGCTATGGGTCTTGGAGACGCCATTAAAGACAGAAATAATGCATCCACCCAAAACTATGCTAAGGCCTTGATTTTCTTGCGCCACCACCTTGATGAAGGTTTGAAACTATGCTAAGGCCTTGAATTTCTTGCGCCATCACCTTGATGAAGGTTTGAAACTATGCTAAGGCCTTGATTTTCTTGTGCCATCACCTTGATGAAGGTTTGAAGATTGAATATCTCACCGTCAAGGATCCACCTATCTTGTGGAATGGCTTAAAGAAGAGATGACAACCTGAAGTTGGTCACTCTGCCACAAGCACGATACGATAAGAACCCAAAAGCAAATAGTTTATAAACTATATATTATCGTTATGGTGAAAACGGGCACTGGTCAAAGGCTTGCCGTATACCATGACTTTTGGTTGACCTTTATCAAGCATCTCGAAAGAGTAAACGCCCTGAAACGAATTTTATCTCTGACGACAACTTTGACATCACCCACTTGGATGTGGCAGACTTCTTTGAGCAACCCGAGGGGTAGATAGACCACCTAATCGGTGATGGATCCGTGATGAAAGAAGATGGAGCTATTTGTTTTTATTTTACTTGTTTGTATTAGTGAATGAATAAACTAATAGCCATCAGTATTAGCTCGTAGTAGTTAGTTCATGACGTAATGTTAGTATTAGTTCTTTTGAATGTATCAATATGCTCAAATATCAATAATATTTTTACTTTCCAGTAGAGGTAATCGACTAACCTGAAAAACTAGTCGGTTATCTCATATTTCGCATAAATAACTGCAAAACAATCGATTGTCAATGATCAACAATCGATTGTCTTTAAAACAGTGTGATCTGGAATTTTTCAAAAACAGTCAACAATCGATTGTCAATGTCTAACAATCGATTGTCGTTAGACAGTGTAATCTGGAATTTTTCAAAAATAACCAACAATCGATTGTCTATGTCTAACAATCGATTGTCTTAAGACAGTGTGATCTGAAGTTTTTCAAAAATAGCAAATAATCGATTGTCTATGTTTAATAATCGATTGTCAATGTTCAACAATCGATTGTGTGTGTTTAACAATCGATTGTTTTATGAAAACATTTAAACTGAAATTTTCAAACTGCATAGTAATCGATTATGGAAAACATATAATCGACTATCTGATTTTGTTAGTCAACTGTTAGCAGCAGATTTTGAAAATATTATGTGACACAAACGAATTGAAGTTGTTTATTCTCATGTTCGTATATTTTCTTTTATATGTCAAACCATGGGAAGTAAATTGATTAAAGGCTCCGGAAGAGCAACTGTAACTCTGCCCAAAGGCATGACGTTTATCTTAGAGAATGCAATATTCTCCTCCAAGTCTAAGAAGAACTTGTTGAGTTTTAAAGATACCATTCAAAATGGATATCATATTGAGACAATAGATGAGAATAATCTTGAATTCTTCATGAAAACGAGGCTGCCCATTTCGGTTTGGGTTCACGCCATTTTGCATGCAGCAATGCTAGTTCGTCGGCTGCCCACTTTGGTTTGGGTTCACGCCATTTTGCATGCAGCAATACTAATTCGTCGGCTGCCCACTTCGGTTTGGGGTCACGCCATTTTGCATACAGCAATGCTAGTTCGTCTCTGACTGACGAATTGACACAAATATTCCCCGTTGCAATTGGTTTTGGGTCATGGACCCAATATATCCCATTTAAGAATCTTTGGATGCGCAGTATATGTGCCTGTAGCACCGCCATCCCGCACCAAAATGGGTCTGCAAAGAAGGTTAGGAATATATGTTGAGGATTGAATCGCCCTCCACTATTTGCTACCTCGAAACACTGACAGGAGATTTGTTCACTGCACGATTTGCAGACTGTCAATTTGATGAGACACTTTTCCCAAAATTAGGGGGAGAAGTTGGTGAAACCAAACGGGAAATTTTGTGGAAAAATGCATCATTATCTCATCTTGATCCTCATACCTCTATTTGTGAAAGAGGCACAAAAGATTATCCATTTGCAAAGAATAGCAAATCAAATGCCTGACGCATTTATAGATTTGAAAAGGATAACAAAATCACATATCCTCGAAGTGAATGTGACAACATTTGATTCACGAATACATATTCATTATTGGAAGAATATGAACATGAAATTGGTATTAAATATACCACACTCACCTCTAGAAGGAGGTCTGAGATGATACCACACTCACCCCTAGAAGGAGGTTTGAGATGATATATGGCATGAATGATCGTTGGTCACGTACCTATAGTACGCCAAAGTATTTTGGAAATATGACTATTAAAGGACAACGATAATGCAAGAAACATATCTTGCATATAAGTTTGACATGACCATAATGGTATAACTTTCTCTTTAAGAAAGATATTCACCACATGGATGTTGATAAATCTGTGGTAGTACAAAATTAATTGAGAGCTCTAGAAGAGCCAATTATTACTATGTTGGAGAAACATAATTGAGTATTGTGCTGTAGTAAGTCTCAAAGAAACTTATTCAGTTTTCGAAGTACACGCGAAAGCGATTGATTATATTGAGACTATAAATAAAGGAAGGCTTTGATATCTCCTATTACTACAACTTGTAGCGGGGTAATTTGTATATGAAAAGCTACCCGCTTTGTTCTCCAGTTTGTACTACACAAACGAAATAATGCCACAATAAAGTGGATATCTATTGGTATAAAACCCATGTCATAATGAACCTGAAGTTTATTGATAAGTGCACATGTCATGGTTACCAATATTGATAATTTATTCAGTTGACATTCGTGTTAGCCATCTCATTTTAAGTATGATGTGCAAATTCACATAGGTGAATATTAAAGAACTAGAAAGTTCTTTACGAATTCTCTTGTATCACTTGTTCTCATTAATGAACTGACCAACTAAAGAGTTCGGGTTGAAGCCCATAAATTCTGGAAATATCAAAGGTGAATATGGGCCCATTCACCTGCCATGTATACCACATATGATGCATCTATGAAATGGTTACATGCGCAATTGTTGTTGACCCGCAGCCTGGCCGGTGCTTGCGATGTAAATTGCTCAGTAATATAACTTCGAGCATAATTTCCAGATTTTCTACTCAAGATAGTTCATCTTGATAAGTTGGTTTATATCAAAGTTGGTTTAGCAAGATAATTATTGAGTGCTTCCACTTAATAGCTAAACTGTTTCTTATGAGAACAAAGTTATATATATCAGTTTGATATAAGTTGTATACGAGAGTATATTCTCCCCTCACAAGTGGTTCAAGGTCAGGAACCAAATAATTTCATCTTATTATTAATGTGCCGTGTATATTGACATGATAATGCACAAAGATGATTTCCCAAAGTTGAGGAAACAAGTTAGCTTTACTAACATGAGGGGGAGACATGATAAACACTTGAGAAAAGGTTACATGGGATGAATTATCATTTGTATATGTATATCCCCGAATATCATGATATGAACCTGAAGTTCATAAAAGGGATAATTCAATTGCAACACATTGCAAAGCATGCTATACGCATTTGCTGACCCAAAGAAAGTAACTAAATGGAAGAGATTCAATTCAAGAAGAATTGATTCCATATGAAAGACATGTAGTTTTGAACCTATAGTTCAAATGCTTGAAAGTATAAAGTCAAAGGTATGTATAGTCAGTTTTCGATATCTTATTTGTCTAGCATGACATGGAAAATTTGATATGCATCTAAAGTCTATTATATGGCTTATATGACTTAACTTGAAATATTTAAGTTGCTTGAAGCATATGCAATTCTTGGTCTTGAAGTACCACATCCCAAGTACAATTTGTGTACATATGAATCTTGCTATAACTATAAGCATGATGGCATTGAGAATACATCTATGGAGATATTGAAGAGTTATTCCATGACATTATATGAAGATGTTCATATCTATCAAGAATGATGATTTCAAGGTGCGAAATATTTATTCAAGTCAATATGGTTGATTTGTCAAACGTCTACCAAAGATCGTTTTGAAGATGATGCACAAGATTGAAATGCAAATGCTCAAGGATATAAATTGATGTACTCATTAGGGGGAGTCAATGCGCGTTGCACTCTTTTTCCCTTACAAGGTTTTTTCCCACTGGGTTTTCCTTGCAAGGTTTTTAACGAGGCAACCAATAGGCGCATATTCAAACATGTGTACTCTTTTTCCTTTCTTTAATTTTTCCCATTGGGTTTTGGTTTTAAGGTTTTATGAAGCACATTGTTGAATAGACATTCAAGGGGGAGTGTTATGAAATCTCCTATTTAAGGTGAATGTCTATAATTAGAGAGGTTCTAGAGTTCTATTCTTGGTAGATAAATCATCCCCCTCCCTATAAATAAAGGGGTCTTCTACCATTGTAAATCACTCCTAACATTCTCTAAGTATCAATAAGAAGAACTCTCTCTACTCTTCTCTCTATTTGCTCTTGTTCTTGAGTTATTGTTCTTGTCTTTTATATTATTTCATAACACAAAATATATTTTATGGCTTAAGAGTAGGAGATACCATAAATAAATATTTGACTATAAAAATCAAAAGGTAGTTATGAAATATAATTTTTTTAAATGATATTTATTTAAGATAAATAAGATATCAATCTTTGCTATAGGAGGTAACTAATCATACTCCATCCGGTCCAAAATAAGCAATTTTCCGGTTGTTTTCACACATCTTAAGAAATTTTCCTTTTAGCATTAATTAGCAATGAAATTGACCATATTAACATTTAACTTCTTCATACAAACACTCCTAATACATACTCCAACATTAATTACTCCAAGGGCAATGTAGGAAAAAATAATTAATTCGTTCTTGAAATCTGGAAAAATCACTTATTTTAAACCACAAGAAAAAAGCTAAAAAAAATCATTTATTTCGAACCGGAGAAAATATCTTTAAGAAAATTGTGTAATTAAAAGCGCCTTGATAGAAGTCACTAAAACTTTGATATTGTTATAAACTAAAGCAAAAGACAAGAACAATAGAGCAAGAACAATAGCAATAGAGAGAAGAGTAGAGAGAGTTCTTCTTATTGTGTTGAGAGGGGTGAATTACAATGGTAGAGAGCACCTCTATTTATAGGGAGGAGGAAGATCTTGCTACCAATAATAGGACTCTAAAATCTCTCTAATTAAATACATTAAAGACATTCACCTTAAATAGAAGTGTAAGAATCTTCTATTTCATAACACTCCCCCTTGAATGTCTATTCAATGATGTGCCTCGTTAAAACCTTAAAACAAAACCCAATGGGAAAAATTAAAGTAAGGAAAGAGTACACATGTTTGAATATGCGCCTATTGGTTGCCTCGTTAAAAACCTTGCAAGGAAAACCCAATTGGGACAAAACCTTGTAAGGGAAAAAGAGTGCAACGCGCATTAACTCCCCCTAATGAGTACATCAATTTATATCCTTGAGCATTTGCATTCCAACCTTGTGCATCATCTTCAAAACGATCTTTGGTAGATATTTGATAAATAAATCAACCATGTTGACTTGAATAAATATTCCGCACCTTGAAATCATCACTCTTGATAGATATGAACATCTTCATATAATGTCGTGGAATAGCTCTTCAATATCTCCATAGATGCATTCTCAAATCCATCATGCTTATAGTTATGGCAAGATTCATATGTACACAAATTGTACTTAGGATGCGGTACTTCAGGACCAAGAATTGCATATGCTTCAAGCAACTTAAATCTTTCAAGTTAAGTCATGTAAGTCACATAATAGACTTTAGCTGCATATCAAAGTTTCATGTCATGCTAAACAAATAAGGTATCGAAAATTGATTATACATACCTTTGACTTTATAGTTTCAAGCATTTGAACTATAGGTTCAAAACTACATGTCTTTCATATGGAATCAATTCTTCTTGAATTGTATCTCTTCCATTTAGTTACTTTCTTTGAGTCAGCAAATGTGTATAGCATGCTTTGCAATATGTTGCAATTGCATTTCCCTTTTTATGAACTACAGGTTCATATCATGATATTCGGGGATATACATATACAAATGAAAATTCATCCCATGTAACACTTTCTCAAATGTTTATCATGTCTCCCCCTCATGTTAGTAAAGCTAACATGTTTCCTCAACTTTGGGAAATCATCTTTGTGCATTATGTCAATATACACAGCACCTTAGTAATAAGATGAAATTATTTGGTTCCTGACCTTGAACCACTTGTGAGGGGAGAATATACTCTCGTATACAACTTATATCAAACTGATATATACAACTTCGTTCTCATAAGGAACAGTTTAGCTATTAAGTGGAAGCACTCAATAATTATCTTGCTAAACCAACTTTGATATAAACCAACTTATCAAGATGAACTGTCTTGAGTAGAGAATCTGGAAACTATGCTCGAAGTTAGATTACTGAGCGATTTACCTCGCAAGCACTGCCAGGCTGCGGGTTAATAACAATGGCGCATGTAACCATATCATAGATGCATCATATGTGGTATACATGGCAGGTGAATGGGCCCATATTCACCTTTGATATTTCCAGAATCAAGGGGCTTCAACCCGAACTCTTTAGTTGGTCAGTTCATTACTGAGAACAAGAACTTCTAGTTCTTTGATATTCACCTATGTGAATTTGCACATCATACTTCAAATGAGATGGCTAACACGAATGTCAACTGAATAAATTATCAATATTGGTAAATTTCAAATTTACACCATGACATGTGCACTTATCAATAAACTTCGGGTTTATTATGACATGGGTTTTATACCAATAGATATCCACTTTATTGTGGCATTCTTTCGTTTGTGTAGTACAAACTGGAGAACAAAGCGGGTAGCTTTTCATATACAAATTACCCCGCTACAAGTTGTAGTAATAGGAGAATCAAAGCCTTCCTTTATTTATAGTCTCAATATCATCAATCGCCTTCGCGTGTACTTTTGGAAACTGAATAAGTTTCTTTGAGACTTACTACAGCACAATACTCAATTGTGTTTCTCCAACATAGTAATAATTGGCTCTTCGAGAGCTCTCAATTAATTTTGTACTACCACAGACTGAGGTTCGAGATCCTCACATTCTTGCATTCCGTATTTTCAAGAGTCTCAGGCTCAATAGATTCTTCGTGAATCTCGGAATTAATCAAATCATGAGCGTCCTCATGTGATTCTTTCATAGTGTCATTTAGATCGTTCTTTTTCCTCTTTCTAGGATTTCGATCTTTGGAACCTAATGGTCTGCCACGCTTCTGGCGTGCATTTGACTCATTGGATATGACACTAGATATTTGTCCAATAGGGACTTCAATACGGATCGGAACATTTTCCCGCGTGAATGTGTGATTTCGTTATCCTCTTCAAGTCCGTAAATGCGTCAGGCATTTGATTTGCTATTCTTTTCAAATGGATAATCTTTTGTACCTCTTTCTTTCAAATAGAGGTATGTGGATCAAGATGAGATAATGATGCATTTTTCCACAAAATTTCCCGTTTGGTTTCACCAACTTCTCCCCCTAATTTTGGGAAAAGTGTCTCATCCAATTGACAGTCTGCAAATAGTGCAGTGAACAAATCTCCTGTCAATGTTTCGAGGTAGCGAATAATGGAGGACGATTCATACTCAACATATATTCTTAACCTTCTTTGCAAACCCATTTTGGTGCGGGATGGCGGTGCTACAGGCACCTATACTGCGCATCCAAAGCTTCTTAAATGGGATATATTGGGTTCGTGACCCAAAACCAATTGCAATGGGGAATATTTGTGTCAATTCGTCAGTCAGAGACGAACTAGCATTGCTGCATGCAACATGGCGTGACCCCAAAACGAAGTGGGCAGCCGACGAACTAGCATTGCTTCATGCAAAATGGCATGACCCCAAACCGAAGTGGGCAGCCGACAAACTAGTATTGTTGCATGCAAAATGGCGTGAACCCAAGTCGAAGCGGGCAGCCGACAAACTAGCATTGTTGCATTCAAAATGGCGTGAACCCAAACCGAAATGGGCAGCCTCGTTTTCATGAAGAATTCAAGATTATTCTCATCTATTGTCTCAATATGATATCCATTTTGAATGATATCTTTAAAACTCAACAAGTTCCTTTTAGACTTGGAGGAGAACACTTTGATTGATATCATTAAAACTCAACAAGTCCTTCTTAGACTTGGAGGAGAACATTGCATTCTCTATGATTAACGTCATGCCTTTGGGCTGAGTTACAATTGCTCTTCCGGAGCCTTCAATCAATTTACTACTTCCATAGATTGTAGTAATGTTTGCCTTACACAATTACTCTTCTTTTCTTTGAGTATTGTATGTGTAGTACATGAATCAACTAGGCAAATACTTTTACAATTGGACGTTGGTCCAAGTTCGCTTTGTGAGATATCCATATTTGCTATCCCATAGTTTAACATACAAAAGAAATACACGAACATAGGAATAAACAAGTTCAATTCTTTTGTGTCACATAATATCTTCAAAATCTGCTACTAACAGTTGGCTAACAAAATCAGATATGTTATCCATAATCAATTCCTTTGCAGTTTGAAAATTTCAGCGTTTTTCATAAGACAATCGATTATTAAATACACACAATCGATTGTTTGAACATAGACAATCGATTGTTAGACATACACAATCGATTATTTGTTATTTTTGAAAAACTTCAGATCACACTGTTTAAGACAATCGATTGTTAAACATAGACAATCGATTGTGGATGATTTTTGAAAAGTTCCAGATTACACTGCCTAACGACAATCGATTGTTAGATATAGACAATCGATTGTGGGTGATTTTTGAAAAATTCCAGACCTCACTGTTTCAAGACAATCGATTGTTAGACAAAGACAATCGATTGTTGGCTATTTTTGAAAAATTCCAGAACACTGTTTCAAGACAATCGATTGTTAGCCAAAGACAATCGATTGTTGATCAATTGTTTTTCAACTTTAATGCGAAAATAGTTGATAATCGACTAGTTTTTCAGGCTAGTCGATTACCCCCACTGGAAAATAAAAGTTTTATTGATATTCGAGCATATTGAAGATATTCTAAAGAACTACTGCTAACATTGCATCATGAACTAGCTAATACGAGCTAATAGTAATGACTATTAGATTATTCACTAACTAATACAAATAAGTAGAACAAAATCAAATAACTCCATCTTCTTTCATCATGGTCCCATCGCCGATTAGGTGGTCTATTTTCCCCTCGGGTTGCTCAAAGAAGTCTGCCACATCCAGGTGGGTGATGTCCTCATTCTCGTCATAGACAAAGTTTGTTTCAGGGCCTTTTCTCTTTCGAGATGCTTGATAAAGGTCAACCAAGTGTCTTGGTATACGGCAAATCTTTGATCAGTGCCCTTTCCCACCGCAACGATAACATATAGTTTCTGAACTATTTGCCTTAGGATCTTCGGGATCCCGTTTCTGCTTTCGGTGGTTATCTCTCTTTGGGGGGTGACGGACTTCTTTGGAATTTCTTCCTTGTCCACGTCCTTGGCTTTGACCCCGTTTATGACCGTGATCATGGTCCCTTTTATGTTTGGCATAATGCGAGTGCACCATATCTGCTTCAGGCAGTGGTGTAGACCCAGTTGGTCTATTTTCGTGATTTCTCATGAGCAGGTCATTATTTCGCTCAGCCACTAGTAAGAGAGAAATCAGTTCAGAGTACTTCGTAAAGCCTTTCTCTCGGTACTGTTGCTGCAGTACCATATTGGAGGCATGAAACGTTGTAAACGTTTTCTCAAGCATATCGTAATCGGAGATGTTATCTCCACATAGCTTCAGTTTAGAAGTAATTCTGAACATAGCAGAATTATATTCAGAAACGGACTTAAAGTCCTGTAGCCTCAGATGGGCCCAATCATATCGTGCTTGTGGCAGAGTGACCAACTTCAGGTTGTCATATCTCTCCTTTAAGCTGTTCCACAAAACGAGTGGATCCTTGACGGTGAGATATTCAATCTTCAAACCTTCGTCAAGGTGGTGGCGCAAGAAAATCAAGGCCTTCGCACAATCTTGGGTGGATGCTTTTTCTTTATCTTTGAGGGTGTCTCCGAGACCCATAGCATCTAGGTGGATTTCAGCATCCAACACCCATGTCATATAGTTCTTGCCCGAAATTTCAAGGGCAACGAACTTTCTTTTCATAATGTCAGACATACTCGAAAATTAAATTAGGAAGAGGGAAAATACCTTGGATTTTCGAGAATGATACTTGAGACGATAGAGTCTCGTGCTGATAACGTGTTATAAACTAAAGCAAAAGACAAGAACAATAGAGCAAGAACAATAGCAATAGAGAGAAGAGTAGAGAGAGTTCTTCTTATTGTGTTGAGAGGGGTGAATTACAATGGTAGAGAGCACCTCTATTTATAGGGAGGAGGAAGATCTTGCTACCAATAATAGGACTCTAAAATCTCTCTAATTAAATACATTAAAGACATTCACCTTAAATAGAAGTGTAAGAATCTTCTATTTCATAACAGATATTGTATTTTCTTACCCATGTTTACTGTATTTTGTAAATTGCAATAGAACGTAGGGAGAAATGCTTAAATATTGTTGTGAATTGCTACATTTTACACTTTTATGACATCTATTAGAAACTAAAATAACAAATCCGAAACATTCTTATTTTGCTAGTTATGAACAAAACCCTGTAGATCCTTGTAGAATACTTGACATTGCCTGTTCTAAGGATATGATTTTCACTAAGAATGGTTACTGGTTAAGTAGTTGTGCAAGTGATATTAATATTGTCCAAATAAGTTATGCTGTGTCACCTAACATATATTTTTTTGGTAATTAAAGTTTTATTAATCACCAACGTATTTGCATTACAATACCATAGTCTAGCTTATACTCAGCTGACTATCTCTAGTTCATCGACTGACTACATATAATCAAACCTATCTCCTGATGAATTGCTGCAACTTTTTTCTAATTCTAGGGGTACCTCTAATATTACAAATGTACGCTATCTCCCTCAGCAAAACTGCACAGTTACGAAAAATGTTGATAAAAATTCTCGAGTTCCTTTCCATCCAGATAGCATATGCAACTTCAGCAATTACCATTTTGAAGATATTGGCTCGACAAGATTCCCTTTTAGCTTTACTTATGAATCATTGGAGCTTTTGATCCCAAAGTACATGACTGAGGATGGCTCTCATGGAGCCACTGCATTACTTGCTCCGGTAGATCAGATGAAAATGGACATGATAGCATAAGGTGATCTCTGGTCTCTATGCGGTTCTGGCACAATATACATTGCTGATCAACACTCAGTCCCTAGCTTGCTAATCTATCTTTGGTTGGTAATCTGCCTTGTAGAACCAGCCACAAATTGAAGACAGCTTTTGGTCTAACATAATTCTTGATGATCAGATTCTTCCATGGTACTCTCGGCAGGTCTCCTAACTGCAAATGATATAGTTGTCTAATGGAGCAGTCTTGTCTCCTCCAGTGTTGAAAATTCTGCAGAACAGCTCTAAAGGCTATAATTTTCCTGACCATCCAACTTGCCTGTGCAAGGATTGGCATGTCTTCTATCAGATTGTGTTTTATATAGTAAGCAGTTATCCACTTTATCCACAGTTTATCCTTTTTGTGAGCTAGGTCCCGGCAAGTATTTGCAATTGCAGCTTTATTCTAGAGCATAAGATTAATAAGGTTCATCCCTCCTGCTGATTTGGGAGTGCACATTCTGTCCCAAGAGACATAGGCTTTCTTAGTAATGGAGTTTAGACCAGACCAAACAAAGCTTCTACATATTGCTTCAATCATCTTAAGGACTTTAGCAGGAAAGGTGAATAGCTGGTCCCAGTATTCTTGAATGCCAAATAGAATAGATTGGACTAGTTGGATCCTCCCAGTATAAGATAGCATATAACATATAGGTACTAAGTAACTCTATTATGCTTGTGCTTCAACCACCTAACGTAGGTACCAATAACTCTATTAATACAGATAAAAAATAAATAAAATTTTGTCCTTATTGGAATTTAAACTTGAGTCTCCAATGATTTTATCCTACTTGCACTAGCATAACAATCTCAAACATAGTGAGGAGTAGCCTTTCAAAAGAAGAGAAAGTAAAATAACAACATAAATACAGATTTTTTTTTCCTGCACAAAAAGAGATATATATAATGGTTATTCATACATCAAGAAGTTTGGGATTACTCTACAATACTATACTTCATCAACCGGGGGGGGAGGAGGGAGGGGGGAGGGGGATTCATGATAGATAGCATCCAAAAAGTTGAGCCATATGCTCGCGTTTGCTAGACAATCTGCTAATGCAGATCTCCATATAGCAGTATCGACAAAATAACTTGCATCAACAGACCAACTACAGAGTAAAACACGAACGAAAAGTTCTTCTTCTTCAGCCAGATAAGATTTCATCATAATTATATGTACATCAATATCTACTACTCCTTCCTTAAACAGTGCTACCTCAGAAGATGTATTCACGCTCTATCAAGACATCCAACTTCAATTGAGCCACTTCTCTTTCTTCGAAAGAGAGAGTGGAATCAACGACATCTCTTCGGACCAGAAGATATTTCTTCTAAGGAAAGTTTTCTGACCATTTTGGGACGTTCAATGAAATGGATCCTAGTTTAAAAGTGCTCTCCCCATCTGTTGCTAAAAGCTCGTAACGGAACCGTCTATCTGGTCCAACACAGATAATGTTGACAGCGCTTCGGGACGGTCATCAGTAGAATGATTAATGATAAAAATAATTCCTTCTGTCTTCTCTTGAAGAATTTGGTAACTTTGATTTTTTCCAATATAAATGGGATGGACAGTGTTGAAAAAGATGTGCTTTGCCAAAGAACCATGTTTGTCACGAAAATGTGCATATAACTTTGTAGAAGTATCCACAAAGTGACAGCCAACGTAAGGACATGAACAAGGTGCATAGATGCATGCACTTTCATGGCAGTTTTGTTACCATAACTCAGAATCTCCTTGCAGCCATAGATCTTGTTCACACATGAGACCTTCACAGAGTCTAGAACCTTTTCAATAAGGTGACAACGGATATATCCAGTGGGACAACAACATGATGGGACACTTATTAGCAATATTGAAGCAGTAAGAAGCACATGCTATGTGCCCATTCTCACACTGTTTTAGCCCAAAAAGGAAAAAGATATATGTCAGAAAAATATATCTTTGTTCACAAAGAATACAACTTTAGAAATAGGGGAAAAAAAAATGCCATTTGTGTTATAGCATTTACTGTACATGGTCGTAACTTCTTGCTTGATTCAAAAAGTTCAATACATGCACTTAAACTTCAACATTTAGCCTTAAAAATTTTGGTATTCTGTTGTATTCTAACACAACAAACTGATCATCACAATATATATAAATATGTATATATATATATATAGGGTTTTACTTTGACTTAAATGTCCTCACCAGCAAATAAACCATAATTAACAGAAGGGGCATTATTGTCTTTTACAAAACTGAGACCCAATTCTTCTCATCTTTTTCTTCTCCCTCGTCAATGGCGTCCCTCTCCGTTCTCTCTTCGATTTTTTCTTTTCTCAACTAACTGCAAAGATAATTTTCAAAAAAAAGAGGTACTTGGAAATGTAGGAGAGAAAATTATTTAGCTCAAATATATAAATATTTTTAAGAAAAGAGATTGTGTTTTGTCTTTAATCTGTTCACCAGTTTTATAATCGTGGGGTGCGGTTGGTGTCACCATTGACGAGCGCCAAAGCTTTTTACTGGGTTTTTTTCATGTCTTTTTACTCTAAATTAAAATCTTGGCAGAGATTATAATGAATCCAAAATATTCGCACTAAATCTAAAGAATCCAAATCTTAATTTCTGTAAAAACTAATCTAAAAATTAAGAAGATAGAAAGCAAAAAAGTTGTAAGACATTCAGATGCCTCAAGCTTTTCTTCAATAGAGAGAAACGTGTAAGGAAGAAAAGGAAAAATGGAAACTAGGTTTAGGTTTGGGTGGAAAGACAAAATCCGTCTCATTTAATATAATGTTAACCTACTATAATTGTATCAAAGACTAAAAAACGACTAGATATATCTGTTCTACAACCTTAGACAAAATAAACAGAATTAGCCACCCTGGAAGGAAAAAGTGTGGGCAAAAAAGACCTCAAACACACTTAAGTGACTCTCCACTACTGTTGAAGAATGAGGGAAACAGTAAGCAAGTTGTAAGAGGAAATTTTACAAACACTTGCTAGGCAGGAAGTTCCTTATTCTATTGCTGCAATGCAAAATCAATGGAAATAATAGGCACTAAATCAATAGCGTAGCTACTGCTTTCAGCTGAAGACAGAAACTTCAGACCAAACAACTCCAGAAATAATTATAAAGGATAGAGGAAGAAAGATACCTGAAAGACAGGAACGCTGAGAATTTCGAAGCAAATGGGGCAATCCAACAAATCTGAATCAGATAACGTCATAGAAATTGACTTGTTTCCTCTTGAGCGCTGATCCAAATCATGATCCGTGTTTCCACTTCCACCCTCCAACTTATCATGATTTGGGTCGGGTAAGTGCCGCGGAAATGAACTTGTCTGGGGTTTTCTCTTCATCACCTTTTCCTACTTGTCTCACCTCAATTTCTGATTCCCGTTCCGCTTTTTCTTCCTCTATAACATTCTCCTGTTCACTCCCATCTTCTCCTCCTCCTCCTCCTCCTCCATTTTCACGGCTTAGTTGTCGTTCCTTCGAGGAGAGAGTGGCGGCCCAAGTTCTCCGTTTTTTGGAAACTGATCTAGTGTTTCAACTGCTTCTTCGTTAACATTTTCATCTCTGACTAGTCAAATCATTTCAAGATTTCACAATGTTTATTGGTCCTTCATTATGATTCTTTTGAACTCAAAATATATAAATAAATTTAAAAAAACTTAATAATTAAAGTATATAAAATGTGTTTTTGCCCCGTATTTTAGAGTAATGTTAACTTGGGATGCTAAGATAAAACGCCTTTTAAAAAGATATTTTATATAAAACGCCTTCTATAAATACGGTTTACCTATTCTAATGGTCCATCAATAACTCTCTATGGTTAACTGACATAACAATAATTTAAATGGGTAAAACGTCCTTTTAAAAGCATTTTACTTCCAAAACTTTGACCCGTGAATTGGGCATTGCCTTATTTAAAGGCGTTTAGGGTTTTGCAAAAATTCATTCAGAAATATTCTCAACTATTGATAAAATTTTCTTCTTGTTAAATTCTCAAGCTTTTTTTCATAATGTCTGAAGAGCGAAAAGTAAGAGTTTCATTATGTTGGGGGAAGGCGGGTAGGGGTGTGCATTCGAATCGATTATTTGTTATCGGTTTATCAATATCGGTTTATCGATTCGATTTTGATTTCGAAAATTTTCCTTATCGGTTTATCGATTCGATTTCGATTTTGGCCATTGGGTTTATCGGTTTATCGATAAACCGATAAGATACACTATTTTTTTTACCCTTATTTTATAATATCCTTTCCTTTACCCTAAGTCCCTAGCCATATTATTTCCTCTACTACATTTAAGGAATAATCACATTTAACGCTCAAGGGAATGAAGTTCAAATTAATGGAAAACATAATTAGACGTGATGATGTATTTTATTTATTTTTATATCGTTGGATTGTTAGTGGCGTACATTTGATCCCTTACTTTAGTTTCATTTCATATGCTTGTTGACACAATACTTATGTTATAAATGGTGCTCTTCTTATTTTAGCTTCTTTTTGTCCATATTAGTTAGGCGTGTTTGTAGCGATATACTTTCCATAAAAATCCCAAAAATTTTCTTATTGGTGTAATCGATAATCTAATCGATAAGCCCCAAAAATCGATAAATCGAAATCGAAAAAATCGAAACCTTATTGAAACGATAACGATAAGAATATGTACAAATCGACAATCGATAAGTAATTATCAATAAGGGTCAAAATCGAATCGATAAATCGAATGCACACCCCTAAAGGCGGGTGGGGTTGTGGTGGCGAATAACTTAGTGAGCTATTGTTATCTCCACATAGTCATGTTAAGTTTCCATTTATAATAGAGTACGATAGACAGGTATCGTTGTTATGTAATAAAATGAGGTCAAGCAAACATTCGGTGAATCTTAAGATAACCAAAATATATCCGTATTATGTGACTCGCATGGGTTTCCTTGTTATAAGTTTAACATCAAGGATGATAAAACTCTAAGAGATTTTTTAGGGACTCCGAATGAATACCGGAAACTTATTTTGATAAAAAAGTTGGAAATGTACGTGAAAGTTGAAAAGGTTCGCAATATGAGGTTGCTCAAAGCAGGGATAACCCTTAATCATCGGGTGGTTATTCTAGAGCAATTTTAGCCGAACAAGTTCCGGTTGAAGAGTTTGGCCGGATTTAAACTTATCTCCACGGGCGAATGAGGAGCGAGGAAATAATTTCTCTATTAATTTACATAATCCACAAGACGACTGGAAAACATCAATTTTCTTTTGTGTTACGATATTTATTTTTGTTATATTGAATTTGTATTAACACTCATATATTCCACAGGGGGTACCAGATATGAATTTTACAAGTTATGAACCATGCGCAGTTAGAATATGCATAGTTTTGGTGTGTTAGATCATGGTGATCCTTCCGAGAGTCATCACCAACAGATTAATGTCTATCATGGAATGTTAACACATTACAACTTGTAAGTGAAGTGATATAGCTATATGTAATGTATTTATCAATTTGAGTAGCATATTATTTTGTTGTTTGTGCAGTAAAAATGAGTAACTTGATGGTCCTATCCTCATTCAACTGCCTGTAGACGGCATATTTACTCGGGATTTGGCATAAGCGCAGAGTTAGAAAGATATATTGATTATGACAACAATGCCGATGAGTTTGGAGATGACACACCTTTCCCCGACGAGGGTGATGATGAGGAGGAAGAGAATGCCGAACTTGATTTGACGAGGGAGCATGCTTCACCTCTTGTTAGACCAAGAGTGTACGAGTCTCACGTGCCGTTTCATTCAAGGCATATTTCCTACCTTGATCATTTTCTAAGTATGCCGGATGTTGATGCCCTTACAAGGGATTTTGATGAAATTCAGATAACAATGTGGGATGAATCAGGACAAACGGTGCTAGCAAAGGGCATATGTTTTTCTGATAAAGCGCGACTAAGAAGGGCGTCAAAAATGTATAACATAAAATAGTGTCGGGAGATGATGGTGTGGGAGTCTAGTCCGGATGCATACAAGGTTGTTTGTCCTAGACGTTTTAGAGGTTGTCATTGGATGTTGCGTGCAAGCAAGAGGAAAACAAGATTGTGGAAAGTGGGTAAATATATTGGCACCCACAATTGTGAAATGAACACATTCAATGGGAATCACTTCAACTTGGATGTTGACTTGATTTCTCTTTAACTGATTTCACACATTGAAGCGTCCATAAGATACAAGATAAAAGAGTATATTACATCTGTCAACCGGGAATATGGTTGTACTATTATAAAAAAGTCATATCTCGGGCTCAAACATGCATTTGAAATTGTTTATAATGACTGGAAGTCATTTGTATCTTGTGACGACCTGAACCGTTGTCACGTGAGTTACCGCCCTATTTTCCTCATTTTATGCTTCTTCATGTATGTGTTTGGTGAGTTTGAAGTGTTTCGGATTGAATTTTGATAGAAACGAGACAAATAGTCTTTATAAGGAAAGTTTAAGTTGGAAAAGTTAACCGGACGTTGACTTGTGAGTTAAAGGGCTTGGAATGGATTTCCGATGGTTCAACTAGCTTCGGGAGAGGAATTGTGACTTAGGAGAGCGATCGGAATAGAATTTGGAGGTCTAGTGTAGAATTAGGTTTGAATTGGCAAAGTTGAATTTCGGCAAAATCCGGTTGATAGGTGAGATTTTGATCCGAGGCTCGGAAATGAATTCCAAGAGTTGCAGTAGCTTCGTTAAGTTATTTTGGATATGTCTGCAAATTTTCAGGTCATTCGGATGTCGTTTGGTTGGGTTTTGATTGAATGCGAAAGTGAATAAGTTCTAGTTTTACTTAGGCTTGAATTTGAGGAATTTGATGATTGTTTATGTTAATGTTGGTGTTTTTATGGCCCGAGCAAGTTTGAATAAGGTATTAAGTCGTGTTGGTGCTTTTGTTTGAGGTCCCGGGGGGCCTCGATGTGATTTCGGATGATTAACGGAAGGATTTAAAGTTGGGAAATGTTGCAGATTTTGAAGGTTCAGCAGTTGCAGACAATTGTTCAATCGCAGGTTTGGCTCTGCGATCATGTAGAAGGCATGGCGGGGGGTCCTGAGGTTGTTCAATGCGATCGCGTGTTTGTGGGTGCGATCCCGTAGGTTGAGGGAGTTGTGCTCTGTGTTCGCAGTGGCTTGGTTGCAATCGCGTAGGTTTAGCGGGTGAAGCAGTGCGATCGCAAGGTTGAGGTCGTGTTCGCATAGGCCATTGGGGGAGGCCTGAGAAGTTGTTCTATGTAATCGCAGGAGGAAGTTCGCGATCGCATAGAGGAAAAGTCACCTGGGCAGTTAAGCTTTAAGGGTTATTTCATCCGCGAGCTTCATATTATTTCCTCCATTTTTAGAATACCTTGAGAGCTCATTGATGGATTTTGAAGGGGATTCCAACGGGAAGTAATTGGAGGAAAGTCTTGTGGTCTTATTACGTCATTTATTGAAGAATCATCCATTAATTCTCTGAAATTGGGCATATAAATTGAAGAACTAGGGCTTGAAGTTTCAAATAAAAATTGGTGATTTGGAGGAGCAATTGGACTCCGATTTTGATGAAGTTTATATGTACAAACTCGTGGCGAGACGAGGATTACGAAAATGTAAGTTTTTGTAATTTTTCGAGAAGTAGGCCCGGGGCTCGGGTTTTTCCAACTTCGTATTTTTGGGTGTATTTCGAGATATTTCGATTGGGTTATGTTCCATTAGCCTATTTTGACGTATTCCTATTGGTTTTGAGCAGATTTAGCATCCTCGGAGGTTGATTCTTGAGGGAAAGGCATTACAAGCTAGTTTGCAGCCGGCTTGAGGTGAGTAATGGGTGTAGATGATGACCCGAGGGTTTGAAACCCCGGTATATCACATTGTGATGCTATTATGAGGATAGACATGCACTCCATGACTAGTCAGGGGTCGTATATATTGGAAATTGTGACTCGGGCCAATCCGAGGGATATATTGTACTATGTTGGCGATTTCTTCGTACACTATATTGATGTTATCTGGGCTTGATGCCATGTTTGGGGCCTTGTGACGACTTGTAGAATCCTTCAGGGATCGTTATCTCAGAATTTATATGATTTGCATATTATTTGAAATCAGTCCAAGTTTAAATACTATTTCTGCAGACTCAGCCATATTTATATATTTTGAAAGCTCAAATGATTTTTACATGATATTTCGGGCTGACGAGTACTATCTCGCAATTTTTGGACTGCATATTATTTTAAATGGAAATAGTGGTAACTAAGGACACCATATATTTTAAATGGAAACGGTGGTAACTAAGGACACCATGTATTTTAAAAGGAAACGGTGGTAACTAAGGACACCGTGTTTTTTAAATGGAAAAGGTGGTAAGGACACCGTGTATTTTAAATGGAAACAGTGGTATCTAAGGACACTGTGTATTTTAAATGGAAACTGTGGTAACTAAGGACACCGTGTATTTTAAATGGAAACGGTGGTAACTAAGGACACCGTGTATTTTAAATGGAAACAGTGCTAACTGAGGACACCGCATATTGTAATGAAAACGGTGGTAACAAAGGACACCGTGTATTGTGATGAAAACAGTGGTAACTATTGGCACTGTATGATATGGCGCTTGGCTGTAGGAGCCCCTCCGGAGTCTGAAACCCCACAGTGAGCGCGGGTACACATATGGATCTGGCTGCACGTTCCGCAGTGTTCATGCATTGCATTTTATCTCATGCATTTATTTATTGTTGCATAACTGTATATCTCTGAGACTGGTACTGTATAGAACTGCTAGATAGCTTTACTTTGTGTTATTTCATGTTTTCTTATCTTCGGGTTTTTATACATGCTTATTACTCGCTGAGTTGGTAGACTCACCCCATACTCCCTGCACCTTGTGTGCAGATTCAGGTGCTCCAGAGGCGTAGAGTTGCTGTTGCTGTCTATTCCAGACGTACCAGAGTATTGAGGTAGCTGCCAGCGTCCGCATGACCTATTTACTTTGTATTTATCAGCCTATTTCCCTTATTGCTTTGTCAGACATTGTAGTTCCTTTCAGTCAGTGTATTGGTACTTATTAGAGGCTCTGTACTCGTGACTCCTTGATTTTGGAAGGATTATTATTCAGCTGTGGTTTTCTTTGGTACAAATTACCTCTTCGTTTGGGAGTTTGTTATAGATTTCCGCTGGCTAATCCTAAATTGTTTCTCTTTGGGCTGGAATGTTGTTCTTGGATTGTGGTTTGGTCGGTCTTGCCCAGCCTCGCGGCAGGGCGCCATCACGATCGGGTTTGGGGTCGTGACATATCTCTACCTAGGTACATGGCCGCATTGAAACACTTTAACCCTGGGACAGTTGTTGAATGGAAGCTTGAGCGGAGTGTAAGAATACCAGAATATATATTCAGATACATGTTCTTGTGGGAAATAGTCCATCTACCACATGCCGTGCTCACATGCCATGAAGTGCTTTCAACATACAGGTTTAGGGCCAACCAACTATGTTGATAGGTAATAAAATATTGCGGCACACTTAGACACATATAATAGGCAGTTAAAGCCAGTGGATGCTGAGAAATATTGGCTGCCAACAACAACAACAACAACAACTACCCAGTATAGTCCCACAAAGTGGGGTCTGGGGAGGGTAATATGTAGACGAGCCTTACCCTACTCGAAAGGGCAGAGAGGCTGTTTCCAATCGACCCTCGGCTCAGTGAAGGGAAGGAACAACAAAAAGACAAACAAAAACAAAAACAAAAGAGCATTAGTAACTCCAGCAGAAATAGCGTAAATAATTATCTATACGTAAAAAACATAAATAAAATAGCATGCAATAGTATGATACAGTAACTACCATAAATAACTACCATAAGGGAGACACAAACCAAAACACAAATCATCTATGGATAGTCCTGCCAAGCCTCACCCAACCCCGGGTGAGGAGTATAAAAAACTCTAGGAGCCCCTATCCTACAACCCTGATACTAGACCTCCAGACTTTCCTATCAAGGGTCATGTCCTCCAATATTCGCTGCCAAAACTATTTAAAATGGTGTGTAACAAAGAATATTTGTATAAGCTACAAGTGCAAAAAAAACGCGTATACAGAACCAAATAGATGTTAGTGATACCGTTTATGAACGTAAATGTGGCATATGCTCGTAAACAAGATACGACCGTCATAAATGTCCTTCAGCTGGTTTGGGTAGCGGTGATAATCAAGGTCCTGGTGGAAATTCATCTAATGTGCCCAATTATCAAGGATACACGTAGTGTTTTATTTTCATAATATGGTTGTAATAAGTGTATGTACTTTTTTATATTGCAAGATGTATCAAATAAAATTATATTTCCATTGTTGTTAAATTTTATTGATATTTAACATTTCAGTTGAGTACAAGTAGGCGAGAACGGCAACACCCCAGCTATACCGGGGTAAATCATCTAGCTGCTCAAGATGATGAAAAAATCTCAAGCTGACTAGGTTTCCTGAAGTGTTCGGGAACAAGATTCCTCAAAACATAAGGAGTAGCAGCAACCTCGTATACCGGTGAACATGATAATTCGGTGTATAGTCATTTGATGTCAGGATGTAATGCCTCCAAATACTCTCGAATAGTCGTTAACGAAAAAAGATTGGTCCCAGCTGGTACATTCTCATCTTGCAGCCAGAAACCAGTGAGCCGCTACAGCATATCCAGTTATTGCACACCTGTCATCACTCTCATGCCATGCGGCAGAGAAATGGAGTATCCATCAACGGGCAGCCCATATAAAACCTCCATGTCCTGAAGTGTGATGGTGACCTCGCCAATGGGCAGGTGAAATGTGTGCGTCTCCAGTCGCTACTACTCTATCAGGACCGTGACCAAAAACCAATCGAGCTGCAGCCGCCTGATCTCCAAAATCCTGTAGAAACCCATCTCCCCTATGCATGTGACTACATGGGGATGAAGAACTCTGCCATGCAGAAAGTCCCACATTCTACTAACACGGAGAGTCTAGGTTAGTAATTCTCCCTCTTATATGTGGGCAGACCTATGATCGCGCTGTAACGACAGTAGCTCATCGCTGGAAGGTCTGGGACGAATAGGTGGCATACCTCCATGTCGTCTACTGTAAATTAAAAAATATAAGTTACATGTTAGTTGTATAATTTTATATGTTTATTTGTAAATTAAATAATTAAATTTTTATAATTATATAATAGTTAATTATTATGTATTCATATAGGGGTTCGAGGCTCGATATTTGAGGCCCAGTAGCACCAAGATATCCTAAGTTCTTCTATGTGTTAGTTTTATTATTTTACATGTTAGTTTTATAATTATACAATATTTAATTATTAAATATTCACATATGGGTTCCAAGTTCGATGTGTGAGGCCCAGTAGCACCAAGATATCCTGAATTCTTATGTGTTAGTTTTATTATAATTTTATATGTTTTTTGTAAATTAATTAATTAATTTTTATAATTATATAATATTTAATTATTAAATATTCACATATGAGTTCCAAGATCGATATTTGAGGCTCAATAGAACCAAGATATCCTGAATTCTTGTATGTGTTAGTTTTATTATTTTACATGTTAGTTTTCTAATTTCATATATTTGTTTGTAAATTAAATAACTAATCTTTATAATTATACAATATTAAATTATTAAATATATACATATGGGTTTCGTGCTCGATATTTGAGACCTAGTAGTACCAATTATATGTTGACTATAATTGGACAGAGTTTGTGTTTGACTTATTTTTGAGTATAAGAGGTACTTAAACTACATGAAAACTACGCTAAAAGGCACTAGATTTTACCACGCTAAATGGCAATACATTTTACTATGCCAAAAGGCACTATATTTTACTATACTAAAAGGCACAACATTTTTAGTAGGCTAAAAGACATTACATTTTACAACCCTAAAAGTGCACTATATTACTAGCCTTTAAGCAAATAAATAATATAAACCAGATAAGAAATTACAAATATATTTAATCACAAAACATTCATGAAAATACATATACAATAGTAAAAAGTAACTCATTAACATTTTTTAAGCAAATAATAATGATTTCTCAATTGAAACATATTTTTAAGCACACTAATATCAAAGTCTGGATAAAAATAACATACCAGTTTATTCGCAAAAAAAAAAACATAGACACATGTAAAACAACTAGTATGCATTTTTTATGAGTTTCGACAAAAATTAAATCAAAATACCTCGATTTATATATTTTGAAAAGTTGAAGAATTAGAGATTTTAGTCCAAAACGAGCAACCACAACGAGAGAATGTCTTAACTAGATGTGGGACCAACACTCTATATATTTTATAGAATGGGTAGAGTCCACTCGAGTTTTTTATCTCGTTAATGGGGGGAGGGAGACCGTTGGTTCAATTTTAAATTGGAGAGGAGGGGGAGTTCTAGTTTGACGTGGGGGAAGGGAAGGGGACAGGTATATGAAGAGGCAAAACATGGTTTATTAATAAAACGCCTTAATAAACCACGTTTTATATAAACGCCCCATCAAAAGAGGTAAGACGTATTTACAAAAGGCGTTTTATATTAAACGTCTTTATAAAAGGCGTTCTACCTTAATGTCCCAAGCGGACGTTAAGGTAAAATGCGATTCAAAAGCACGTTTTATATACTTTGATCACTAAGTTGTTTTCCACCTATCTATGTATTTTGAGTCCAAAAGACCACAATTGAATTTCCATCCATAATACCTGACTTTTTGGACTTCTTTTTAATGGTCCAAAATAAGTGTCATTTTAAATAATCAAAAAAGAATTTGTCACGATCTGAATTTTTCACCGCGAGGATCGTGATGGCATCTAAGTCTTAGAATGCTAGGTAAGCCAATAGATATAGTTCTAACACATTAATCATTAACAAAAACTATAATTAACATTAATTTAAGCTAAACAAATATGAAGTGCCGAAATTTTATTGCAGGTTAAAACACTAATACATATCTATCCAAAGGATCTGGCGTTACACTCCATGAACTTTTAAAACTTTTCTACAAAAACTGGTCTAAACAATATGCAGTTGTTCTCGAAATGAAAAGAGACAGAAATTCTAAGATAGAGGGAATGGGAGTCTAGGGTCTGCGAACGTCGGCAGATCTACCTTGGGTATCCTGTGGACTGAAGGCAGCAAGCCAACTCTAACCACGAGGTCCCGCACTGAAATCTGCACAGAAAGTATAGAGTGCTATATTAGTACAACCGACCCCATGTACTGGTAAGTGCCGAGCGTAATCTCAGTGAAGTAGTGACGAGGCTAGGACACAACAACAACATGAACCTGTACAGTTAAATCATATATGAGAAAATAATAATAACAGAAATTTAACAGATAATAATAGGAAGGGGATAAACATGCTGAGGGGACTATGGATATTCTGAAAATAATATAGTACAAGAACACAGTAAATATCATGCTTTGAACCAATGAAAGTAGTAACACAACAATCATGCGCACTACATCACCCTTCGTGCTTTTACTCTCGTCCTTACTATAAGAAACAACAGAAACGGCACGTCATTACCTTTCGTGCTTTAACTCTCTCAAAATCATGGCACGACATCAACCTTCGTGCATTATCTATATCAGAATACGGTACGACATCACCCTTCGTGCATTAACACTCTCAAAATATGACACGACATCACCCTTCGTACTTTACATTCACTCACAAAATATCGCACGGCATCACCCTTCGTGCTTTACACTCTTCCTCACCCAAATAGCAGAAATAATAACAATTTAACAACGAAATCATCAATATACAACCTCGTTTCAACATTTAACTTCACAATATGAATCTCAACTTGAGTCAATACTTAACAAATATCCAATAGTAGGAAAACATAAAAAGACTTGCTTAGCATGAAGAATAACTAGTTTAAGCATGAACAATACATATAAAGAAACACCATAGTCACAAGTATAAGATTCACTCGCATGCTATGACCCGATAACAACGTATAGATACTTGTCACTTCACCTATATGCTATACTCAACAACTAAACAAGTAGCAAATAAGGAAACATTGCCTAATCCCTCAAGCTAATGTAGCCACAACAGTTGCCTCGATTCCACGATCAAAATCAAGCCTCAATTACCGTTTTACCTCTCGATTCCACCTCAGATCATTAATTTTGAATATTGTAGCCATGGGAATAGAGTTTTAATTTGAGGTCCAACATGTTTATTTGCGAGATTAAATAGTTTTCTTAAATGTAGTAAATTTCTAAAAGTATTACAAACGATTGATTATCTTAATTACGGATTTACTAGCAAGGTGCAACTATGATAAGACAATTAATCTTATTTTTTACGGACTCGCTTGAGTAGCGTGATGCTTAATATTTAATAACTTAATTCATAAATTTCTTATCACATTCAATAGTTTTAAATGATTTACAGATATTTTGTCATATCGCGGATTCACTTGCGTAGCGCGGTAGAGACATTTAATAAATTTCCAAAAATTAAGTTTTCTTCAAGAGCACAATTGTAGTAATTTTTTAATAGTAAATAACGCACTAATAATGATTAGTCGTAACTGTGGATTCGCTTGCGCAGCACTGTTATGACTAAATAATAAATTTCGTCGATCACGCATTCGCTTGCGTAGTATGATCATGAATCTTATTATCCAATAATATTCTATAATTTTTTCTAATAAACAAGAAATAAAAGCGGATAGGTAAAACATGAAAAGTTATATATATCACAGTTTGTTCGAAATTAATTTAAGCCAATTTTTTTAAGTCAATAAAGCGACCATGCTAGAACCACGGGACTCGGGGAGTGCCTTGCACCTTCTCCCCGATCAACGTAATTCCTTACCCGAACTTTATTTTCGTAAACCGATAAAAATAGAGTCAACTTTCCTTTGACTAGGGATTTAAATAAACTGTGACTTGGAACACTGAAAATCAATTCCAAGTAGAGACTCTGAACAATAAAATAATCCATATTTCAAAATTGTCACTTTAATTAGAAAAACCCTTTAACCCACAAATCCATGACATATCTGTATTCTTTTGCAGGGTCGAAAAAAGGGGTGTGACAGCTCTGGCTACTCCGCCGGGGAGGAGAAAATTCGAGGTTGTACATTGTTGACTTTTTATTAAATTTATATATACTGTGATTTATTTGTGCCTAATGTGCTACATGTTCGCTTTTTTTACTGCTCCGATATTGTTTAAGTATACATATAAACTGTCGTCTTACGTACCCCCCGAGTCTTCTTGAAATTAATATTGAGCATTTGTTTGACATAGCCCGCTTTCTTTGAGATAGGCGAGGTGCTTGTCACCTGGTGAAGGATTTTATTTACACCTGTTTTAGGCGGGGAGCACCACCAGCAAAGCCGGAAAGCAATGCTACCAGTACGTTGACTCTTCTCGGCTCGAGTTGTCCGCTCGGGCAAGCCAGTCTAGATACCTTCTCCAATAGGATTTAAACCTAGAATAACAAACTCCCTGCCGGATACCCTTAGTAGGTTCGCTTTATTTGCATCATGTGCATTTGACTTAGCGAAACTCGGCATATGGGCCAGGTCCGTATAAGTTAATTATCCTCTTTGAGACCATCATGTTCATGTATGTGTTACTTGATACATCATTTGAAAGGATTATTTGCATTGTCGACCGGGTTTTAAAAATCAATTAGTATAATTATTAAATAAGAAGAAAGAAAAAGAGAAAAGGAATAATTCTCCTAGTTTAGTGCAAATAAATCTTATTTTTTAAGTATATAAAGTATATATATATTTTGGGACGAGACACCTCTTATGTTCTTGAGCAGAGATAAGACTCCGAGTAGTCTCTTTAATTGGTGGGCCAGTTTTGCTACATGGGAACAAAATCAAGTGTTTAAGCACCTCAAGTTACTGACGAACATCATGGGAATTAAGCCTTATAGAGATTTAATCGAGACTCTAGTTGGTTTTTGGGACCCTGTAAACAATGTATTCAGGTTCAAAGATTGTGAAATGACGCCTACATTGGAAGATTTAGGTGGTTTCACTGGATTGGGGAGACACCTTCATGCAAAGAAACCTGCTGCTCCGAGAAGAGTTGGTGTGAATAACTTTTTTAAAAAGTTATGTCTCCGGCGACTTCCAATGGTTTTCATAAATGAAGGTTGGGTTCCGTTGGAATATCGTTATGACAGGTTTGGGTACGAGAAAGGGTTTTAAAAGTTCTCGGGCATAGAATTCATCAACCAAGAGAGTTACGATGCTTGGAGGGAGTTGAGAATCTTCGCATTTATGATATTATTTCTAGGGATCATGGTCTTTCCAGAGCGTGGTGAGCGCATCAGAATTCGATTGGTTGCGGTAGTCTCATATTTGCAAAGTAGTGAGGATCATACCATTCTGCCTATGATTTTGGGAGATATTTTCCGAGCTTGACCCGTTGCCAAGAAGGTGAAGATTACTTTGAGGGATACAATATTCTGCTGCAGATGTGGTTCATAAAGCACCTTTATCATCATCCAATAATAATAAATTTCAAAGAAAACTGGATGAATTACATTGGATGTCACCAAGACAAGGCCGCAAGTTGTAATCTTCTAGAGGGGGTGAGGGCCTGGCAAAAATTACTTGGTTCATTGAACGCTGATGGAATCACTTGGAACTACTATTGGTTCCCTTATGCTAGGGTCATGCATATGTCGACGTATCGCCCGTTCTTCATACTCATGGGTTTAAGAGGTTTCCGACCCTATGCACCCCTACGCGTCATGCGCCAGCTAGGGAGAGAGCAAAAAAGGCCTCCGATTAAGGACAGACGTCCATTCGTGTGGGAATTCAATGGAGAAGAACCTCTAAGGGAGTCTTATGCACAAAAGGTTTGGTTTGGTAGTCGATTTTCTTATTTGGACGAGATGGTAGCTGGGGAACGTGGGGAGGTAAGCCTTGCATACCTCGAATGGTTTCACAAACAGGTTGTCCCCGAGCAAAGGCCAGAAAGATCCATACGGCATGCAGTTGATTGGGAGGAGGAAATCGAGGCCAGAGTTAGGGAAACCAGAAGGGAAGTGGCACAAGAGTTCCAATCTCGTATTGACACTCTACAAGAAGTTAAGGGCATTCACAACTATGGACATACAACATGCTGATTTTGAGCAGGAAAAGGCTTAGTTGGCATGAGAGAAGCAGGCACTCGAAGCCCAAATTCAAAAGAAGAACATAGTCCCAACCTCTCAGCAATGAGAAGAGGGAGAAGCTTAGTTCAGGGTAGTCCGTGATCATGAGCGTAGAAGTTTTTCTCCGTTAATACAAGGTCTGAGGGATCAGATATGGGGAGTTGAGTCAAGCAAGGAGAGTCAGGTTGCAAAGTTTGAAATAGAATGACATCACTACCAGAGTATGAACAGTCGGTTGGACGGGGAGTTACTAGAAAATCGGCACCAGAAAGATATGGCCTTGGACCGCGAGCATGATTCCATGGATCTAGCTGAGACTCGTGGTTGGCAAAACCAAGAGTTGCATGTGGCTCAGGAATATGTTAACGAAAAGATTCTCGAAGTAGCCATATATACCTCAAGAGCATGCAGGAGTTGCCAGGGAATGACGTTGAGCGATTTGTAGAAGTATCATTGAATGTTGCCCGTCATATATCTGCGGACTTGGAGAAGATATACCACAATGTTAGGGGTCAGCCGCAGGAACCAGAGCCTTGATTACAGTGATGCTGGTGGATTCTACTGTAGAGATCAAAGTCTTCCTTTTGTTATCACTCCTTTTTCACTATGCTTTTGTTGTTTTTGAATCTGTAAGAGTCTTCTGGTGCCTTAAGTCTTGTTGTTTCGCCTTTTATGCTAAATGTCGGGTTTAGTCTTGTTTATCTTTATGTAATTCTTGCTTTTGAGTCTTGTATCAAAAATTATATTGAAAAGCAATAAAAAAGATTTTTGCTTAAGAAAATTCTGAGATGAACAAAATAAAAGAGTTGTATGTTATATAAATAAATTTAAAAAAAAGGGAGGGGGTCATGTCCTTGAACTACATAATGATCTGATTCATGCGACGACATGATACGTAGGCAACCCACAAAAGGTTCGATCAAATATTTTTTTAGTGGCTCTAAAGTAAGGGGTCAAAATAAAGCAAAGTGAAAAAATTGAAAGAAAAGGAAAGAAGGAAATAACAGTGTCAATAAACAACAAGCTGATAAGCCGGAATGAAACATGAAGTCTTCCAAAAGCATGTTATAGATGGTGATATTTTAGGAGCATAACACATCTAAGTGTGATTTCTATATGCAAAATGCTTAACCCTAACACATGTGTTGCCTTTTAACCAGTAAGCTTAAGGTGGTTGGTTTGTGGTGAAACTGGCAACACATCATTGCTTCACAAGACCTAAGGAAGCAACAGTAATGGATAACAACGATGAAGTTGAGTTGGTCAGTAATAATCCGCAGGGTCAGTCAGTTGAGCAAGCATCAGAGGAGATAAGAAAATTGAGAGAGCAACTGTCAGATGTATATCAAGCTTGGGTCTCCGGGTCGACCTCCACCCCAGGGGTCCTTCCGAGGGAACATCCACCATACCCCAGGCTACTCAAACACCGCTCCATGCAACAGGCGATCACATTCTACCACCATAGTATGTGCTAAAATACGGCCTCCACACCGCTCTCGGTGCCTCTAACATGCGACCTCCAGTCGCACCAGTCAGGAACACCCCTGTCGTCGTGTCCGGCACACCGGTATATACAATCCCGCCACCACCTCCTGTAACGAGGTCAAACAATGAGCCACCATCTCATGCTTATGATGGCTAATACTGTTGTCTAAACATGGCTTTCAGGGTCTCGGCTCCATACAATCAGACTCTACAGTACGAGTCACCAGTGGAGAATGAAAATCCCGCCACGACGGTTGAGCACGATGAGATAGCCAGGAAGATGAAAATTCTTGAACAAAAGTATTTCAAAGTGTTTCATTCAGTAATCTATGTATGTTCCCTCACATCCATTTGCCACGAGGGTTTAAGACCCCAAAATTTGAGAAATATGACGAACACGGCGACCCTATCGCCCATTTGAAAAGGTATTGCAATCAGTTGAGAGGTGCAGGAGGAAAGGAAGAGCTGCTGATGGCTTACTTTGGGGAAAGACTTATGGGTGTAGCTTCTGAATGGTTCACCGACCAAGACATCCCTCATTGGAATGTCTAGGATGACATGGCCCAGGATTTCGTCAAACAATTTCAGTACAACATTGATATTGCAACTGATCGTAGTTCCTTGTCCAATATGAAGAAAACGCCGACCGAAAGTTTTAGGGAGTATGTCATCAAGTGGAGGGAGCAAGCGGCCAGAGATAAGCCACCCATGGATAATCACGAGTTGATCACTGTTTTTCTGGAGGCTCAAGAGCCTGATTACTTTCAGAATATGATGTCTGCGATGGGCAGACCTTTTGCAGAAGCAATCAAAATAGGGGAGATGGTCGAAAATGGCCTCAAGACTGTCAGAATTGTAAGCCAAGCTACTCTCAAGGCCACCACCCAAGCTATCCAAAACGGGTCGGGAGATTTTCCAAATAGAAAGAAGAGATATGAAGGGTCCATGATGGCTTCGGGATCTATGGAGGTTCAAAGAAAGGCATCACACCCTTATGTTCAAGTTCAGCAGGGGCAATCCAGCTACCCCAACATTACTATCCCCCGCCAATTCCTCAATACTCTATGGGCCCACCACAATATATAGTGTGCAATGCTCAATCATATGCTCGGCCTCCCAATCAGCAGGTACAGGCACCAGCTCCAAGGGCTCCCAGACCTCAACAGCAAAATTTTCGGGCACGTTACAACGCTCGTCCCAGGCAGGATTATGGTCGAGAGCAAAGGTCAGCAGAAAAATTTACTCCATTGGCCGAATCATACTCTAGTCTATTCCAGAAACAAAAGCAAATAGGTGTGATTGGACCCATCGGTACCCATCATATGCATCCTGATTCGCATGGATTTCAAGCAAACGCTAGATGTGAATATCATTCAGGTGCTCCAGGACATAGCACTGATGACTTTTGGACTTTGAAGAGAGTCATAGAGAGACTCATTTCTGAAAAATTGATTGTAGTGAAAAATGGCGAGGACCCTCCTAATATGACAAACAACCCGTTGCCGGCACACAGTGATGTTTTTTTGTGGGGATGATTGGCCGACATCAAGAATACGAGCCAGTCGGTCGAGAAAAAATGATAGTGGGAGCAATTCAGGAAGGAACAAATGTGGAAGTAAGTCCAAGCCGAGATGTTCCATTAATTGTAAAAGGAGCCCCGAACTCAGAAAAGGTAACCTTATGTGTGCCTAAGGTACCAAAGTTGGAGGTTCTCTCTAATGTTCTTAGCCCAAGGTTGTATGTCCTTGGAGGATGCCCTATCACAAGGCAGAATCAGGGAGGTACGAATGGTACAGTGCCGATCATAATCAAACCCGCTGTGCAACCCCCTGTGACAGACATGAAAACCGTTCCTTGGAACTAAAACAAAACTGTAATGACTTACAAAGGAAAAGAAATCGTAGATGAAGCGCGGGAAATTGGAGGTATGACTCGATCAGGTAGGTGTTACTCTCCAGAAGAATTGAGGAAGGCCAAGCAAATAAGAGAAGGTTAATTGCCAATAAAGAAACCCGTCACTGAAGCGTAGGTGGAAGAGTTTTTGAAGAAGATAAAGGTTTAGAATTACTCAATCATTGACCAGCTAAGAAAGACTCCTGCCCAAATCTCTATACTATCTCTGCTCATACATTCCAAAGAGCATGCCCGTGTACTAATCAAGGTCCTGAACGAGGCACATATCTCAGAAAAGAACATAGGGAATCAGTTAGAGAAGATGGCCAACAGATTTTTTGAGGTGAATTAGAATCTCCTTTACTGATGATGAACTTCCCGCGGAAGGAGCCGGGCACAATAGGGCTTTGAACTTGACGGTCAAATGTGAAGGGCATTATGTAAAACGAGTCATGGTTGATGGAGGCTCAAGTGTAGATGTAAGCCTTCTCTCTACCTTGCAAAGCGTGAAGATCAACAACAACAACAACAACAACAACCGAGTATAATCCCACATAGTGGGGTCTGGGGAGGGTAGTATGTACGCAGACCTTACCTGTACCTTGGGGTAGAGAGGCTGTTTCCAAATAGACTCCCGGCATCCTTCCCTCCAAGAACTTCCTACCTTGCTCTTGGGGAGACTCGAACTCACAACCTCTCGATTGGAAGTGGGGGTTGCTTACCATCAAAGCAACCCCTCTTGTCTAGCAATGTTCGCATCCGAGCCTTTGATGGCTCAGCAAGAGATTCCATTGGGGAGATCAACCTCACCATGGCGATTGGTCCAGTTGACTTTGAAATCATCTTCCAAGTAGTAGACATGGCCACTTCCTATAACTTTATTCTTGGAAGGCCATGGATCCATACGGCCCGAGCTGTGCCATCCACCTTACATCAGATGCTCAAATTTGAACACGACATGCAAGAAAATATTATCCACAGGGAAGACGAGTCTTCCATTTATAAAGACCCATTAATCCCTTGTATCGAGCCCAAGGAAGGGTCTAAGACCATCGTCTATCAGGCTTTCTAAGTTGTTGATGTGGACCATGTCAAGGAAGGAAGCCCATTCTACATCCTCGTCTTTCCTCCACATTTTTAATGGTGGTAGCAGTTATGATGAGACAAAGTTATGAACCGGGAAAAGGCTTGGGGACATTAATTTAAGGAATTTCGAAGCCTATTTCTCCATTTGGTAACCAAGGTAATTTTGGCTTGGGCTTCAGGCCAACCCAAGTAGACGAAAACCAAGCCAAGCACCGCAAAAAGTATGGATGGGTCCTGTAACAACCTATCCCTCACATTTTCTACTCTATTGTCAAGCCACGACTCCAAGAGTGTCAAAATTGTATAAAATCATTCTATCCATGATATGTGTGCTTTGGTTGTATTAGCATGGTTTTCAGGTATAGGTTTTGATGAATGACAAACAATAAAGTCAAGTGACAAACAACAAAGCCGATGAATGACAAACAATGAAGTCAAGTGTCAAACAACGTTATTATATGACAAACAATCAAGATTGAATGCCGAGAAGCATATTGATGACCGAATTGCATAGACAAAGCCAAAGACGATCTCAAATGTTCTAGACCGAAGACCCAAGGCGTAGGTCGTTAGGTAGAACCAATGTAAGAGCAACGTTTAAAGTTATCTCGCCTTTTGGCTCAACATAGGTCATCATAGATATGCATAAAATGTTTTTATCAAATCATATTTATCATAAACATATTTCAAATACTTCAAACAAAATGATTTTAACGTTTTCATTTTAACCAAAATGGTTTTTGAAGTAAGTTGTCAATTATGGACAGCATAATAGAATAATCGATTATGCAAAGTGATAATCGATTATTCTGGGAAATTCCATTTATTGGAAATTTCCGCAGAGTAGGATAATCGATTATCAGAATTGCATAATCGATTATCTTGTGTCCGTTGCCAGGTTTTGAACACTGTATCAACATAATCGATTATGCATATCACAATAATCGATTATCCTGCATAAAATCAGCTTCCGATTTTGTAACGGTAAGCTGATAATCGATAATCTAAATCTGATAATCGATTATCTTGGCATAAAATCAGCATAACTGATTGCCAATTAAGCAACGGACATACTACTTCTACCACCTTTAAATAGAGGTCTTTTGAGCTGAATTGAAACACACAACACCTCTCATTATTCATATACATATTGATATCATTTGTGCATCATTATAGAGCTTTTGTTGAGCCATTTGAGATACAACTTTGAGTTGTTCATAGAGCTAATATTGTATCACTTTATCTACTCTTTTGAGAGAGTTCTTGTTGTAAAAGAGAAGGTGTTTGAGAAGACCATATCTTCTCATTGATTGTCGGGTTTGCTAAGTACCCTCAATCTTAGTGTGTGAAGTCTTGTGGTGCGGTATCCACGAGCAAGGTGAAGTCTTGAGGTGCGGTATCCTCGAGCAAGTTGAAGTCTTGTAGAGTGTACATCTACGAGCAAGTGTAACGGTTTGTTAGGCACCCGTAAGCTTAACGGAGTTAGTGGAATCTCGAGAGAGTCTCTCGGGGACTGGACTAACCACAAGTTGTGGTGAACCAGGATAAATTCGGTGTGTTCTTTCCTTAATCTCTTAATTACCGAATTTATTTTATTCCTGCAATTTTAATTCTGCAATATTTATCAATATTCTCGGGCCGCACTATTCACCCCCCTCTAGTGACGGGCATAAATCCTAACAATTGGTATCAGAGCCTAACTCTCTGAAAGCCTTAACCGGTTGAGAGAACGATATATATTTTTTGTTGAGAATATTGAACGCAGGAATGATGAGCGAAGGACACTCCACCTACAGGCCTCCACTATTTGACGGAACAAATTACACATATTGGAAAGAGCGGATGAGAATCTTCATCCAATCAAATAGCTTTCGCGTGTGGCAAATCATCAAGAACGGTGAACAAATGCCAACAAAGAAAGTTGGGGAAACCACGGTTCCAAAGGAGGAAGATGAATATGATGCCGAGGACGTCAAGAAAGTTGAAAATAACGCAAAGGCCGTCAACTTATTATATTGTGCGGTGAATCCGGATGACTATCGGAAGATTTGTTGCTGCACAACCGCCAAGGAGATGTGGGATAAGCTTGAAATCACTTATGAAGGTACGCCTCAAGTCCGAGAAACTAGAATTGATTTTCTAACACATGAATATGAAATCTTTAAAATGGGGAAAGAACCCATCGGTTTTATGTTCAAACGATTCTCAAAAATCGTCAACGATCTTCATGCTCTCGGGAAAGTGTACACGAACAAAGATCTTGTTCGAAAAATCCTACGGAGTCTTACTCCCGAATGGCGTTCCAAAGCCAATGCCATCCAAGAGTCGATAGGAATCACGGATGTCACAATTGATGGACTAAGAGGTAACCTCGAAACTTGAGAAAGCACAATTCTTAATCCTTATCTTAGAAGTAAAGGTCCAGGTATCGCCTTCAAAGCCTCATCATCTAAAAGAGTAGAGGTAAGTGATTCGGAAAGCGATGATGATATTATTTCCAATGATATAATTGAAAAGTTTTATAAGTCTATGAAGAAGGAAATAAAGAAGGAAGAACCAATTCCTTCATGCCAAAATTGTGGAAAACTTGGCCACACCATATCACATTGTTCAAAACCCAAGGACAAGAAAAAGAAGAAACACCATAGGCGCGTGACATGGGATTCGGACAGCTCGGGCGATGAAACTGCCGCACTATGCCTCATGGCCAACGAGGAAGAAGAGGTAAGTAATTCTAACTCTTACTCGTTTGAAGAAATGCAAAATGCCTATGATGAATTATATGGTGAATTTATTAGAGCTTCCAAAACCATAAAAGAATTGAAGAAAACAATTTCTTTGAAAGAAAAAGATTTTGAAAAACAACTTTCTTTGAAAGAAAAAGATTTTGAACAACAACCTTCATTGAAAGAAAAAGATTTTGAAAAATTGACTCGTGATAATGAGAAGTTAGAAGAAGAAAATAAATTTTTGGAAAATGACAATATTGATCTTAGAAATAAGATTAAGGAGATGAATGAAACTTCTTCAATTGATCAAAGTTATAATTGTTCTTCTTGTAGTTCTTTGAAAATAGAGAACATAGAACTTAGGAACACACTAGAAAAACGTAGTGTAGATGATCCTAAAACAAGTGAAGAAATTAAGAAGAATATTAGAAAGGATGATAGAAATAAAGTTAGACCACCTAGAAACAACTCTAGGAATTTTGGTAACGAGTCTAAAATGAATCATTTTAGACCACCTAGAAATAACTCTAGGAATTTCAACGCTTCTAGGAATAACGACTTTAGATCACCTAGAACGTTTTTGGCTCAACCAAGACATATGCACAACCCAAATGTTATATGTCATTATTGCAACCGGGTAGGACACATAGCACTCGTATGTTTTGCAAAACATAGAGATTTATCTTTTGAGTATGCTTATTATTTGTCTAAACCCCAAGGACCCAAAAGTGCCTGGGTACCAAAAACCTATTTTTAGGTACGTTTGCATGTGTGCTTGAAGACTACAATATCGTAGTAGATGCACCAAGCACGAAACCTTATTGCATCGAGGGGGAACTTCGGTTAGTTATCACATTTTTGATAAAAACGAAATAGTTGATATGTGTTAACGATTAATATATCTTTGTTAACAATTGGTATTAATTATTTTTGTTCATGTTTTGATAACTTTTATTTTGAATAACAATTGGTATCATTATTAATGCTTGATTCATGTTTTGATGAATGTTTTTTTTAATTAACAATTGGTATTAATTATTTTTGTTGATTCATGTTATGATAACTTTTATTTTGAATAACAATTGGTATCAATATTAATGATTGATTCATGTTTTGATGAATATTATTTTTAATTTAATTAACAGGTGGTATATTCTGAAAAATAAATGATTCATGTTTTTTTACAACTATTGGTGTGTTAAAAATTAACAGTTGATATATGATTTGCTAAAAATAACCATTATTATGGTTGGTATGTTTTTACTAACATTTGGTATTATTTCATGTTGGTATGATTTTTCAAAATATCGTCAATGTATATTCCTCATTGTATTTCCTATTTTATTCTTGACACTAACATTTGATATACCCAAAAGGGGAAAGTAGCCTTTATATACTCTTCTTTTTGCTAATGCCAAAAGGGGGAAGAGTTTAGGCGATATGCATCAAATAAGAGGGAATGTATCTACGTTATAGTATGCCTTATTTGAGGGGAAATTATCATTAAGGGGAATTGCTTGCATGAATTGTATGTTGAGATATAACATGAATTTAGGGGGAATCCGATATGCATATCTCCTGTTGTTTGTCATTATCAAAAAGGGGGAAATTGTAGAAAATCATTCTATCCATGATATGTGTGCTTTGGTTGTATTAGCATGATTTTCAGGTATAGGTTTTGATGAATGACAAACAATGAAGTCAAGTGACAAACAACGAAGTCGATGAATGACAAACAATGAAGTCAAGTGTCAAACAACGTTATTATATGACAAACAATCAAGATTGAATGCCGAGAAGCATATTGATGACCGAATTGCATAGACAAAGCCAAAGACGATCTCAAATGTTCTAGACCGAAGACCCAAGGCGTAGGTCGTTAGGTAGAACCAATGTAAGAGCAACGTTTAAAGTTATCTCGCCTTTTGGCTCAACATAGGTCATCATAGATATGCATAAAATGTTTTTATCAAATCATATTTATCATAAACATATTTCAAATACTTCAAACAAAATGATTTTAACGTTTTCATTTTAACCAAAATGGTTTTTGAAGTAAGTTGTCAATTATGGACAGCATAATAGAATAATCGATTATGCAAAGTGATAATCGATTATTCTGGGAAATTCCATTTATTGGAAATTTCCGCAGAGTAGGATAATCGATTATCAGAATTGCATAATCGATTATCTTGTGTCCGTTGCCAGGTTTTGAACACTGTATCAACATAATCGATTATGCATATCACAATAATCGATTATCCTGCATAAAATCAGCTTCCGATTTTGTAACGGTAAGCTGATAATCGATAATCTAAATCTGATAATCGATTATCTTGGCATAAAATCAGCATAACTGATTGCCAATTAAGCAACGGACATACTACTTCTACCACCTTTAAATAGAGGTCTTTTGAGCTGAATTGAAACACACAACACCTCTCATTATTCATATACATATTGATATCATTTGTGCATCATTATAGAGCTTTTGTTGAGCCATTTGAGATACAACTTTGAGTTGTTCATAGAGCTAATATTGTATCACTTTATCTACTCTTTTGAGAGAGTTCTTGTTGTAAAAGAGAAGGTGTTTGAGAAGACCATATCTTCTCATTGATTGTCGGGTTTGCTAAGTACCCTCAATCTTAGTGTGTGAAGTCTTGTGGTGCGGTATCCACGAGCAAGGTGAAGTCTTGAAGTGCGGTATCCTCGAGCAAGTTGAAGTCTTGTAGAGTGTACATCTACGAGCAAGTGTAACGGTTTGTTAGGCACCCGTAAGCTTAACGGAGTTAGTGGAATCTCGAGAGAGTCTCTCGGGGACTGGACTAACCACAAGTTGTGGTGAACCAGGATAAATTCGGTGTGTTCTTTCCTTAATCTCTTAATTACCGAATTTATTTTATTCCTGCAATTTTAATTCCGCAATATTTATCAATATTCTCGTGCCGCACTATTCACCCCCCCCTCTTGTGACAGGCATAAATCCTAACAAAAATTCCTCGACGCATGCAAACATTGATGAAATCTGCCATGGCCTTAGCCAGATGTTTTCTGAAGTGAATATGATCCAGGCCGGTGAAGGCACTAGTCGTTTCGTATGCAACTAATTGACCCAGATACCATGCTCACCAACTGTGAAGCAACTCCTCTCCCCACAAGGAAGGAGCCTTGGTAGTTTGCTTTTTCAGCTTTCTTTTTGTTTTTGGTTACTTTCAGGGTTGTAATCCAAACATCTCAGTATGATTGTTTTGTTTTGATGTTAACCCTTCTATCCTTTCGAATTCAATGAAATGCAGTTCTGCTTTCTAATAAGTTTTCTATCTTTTTCTCTTCCTAATTCCGGTCATTTTATTTCCATTTCCATTTTGTTAATGCCAACTTTAATAACATGACATGCATGCGGAATTCACACCCAGATCTTAAAAACCTGTCTAATATCGAAATAACGCATCAAGAGGTTGAATACGATGAAGATGAGGCTGTATAGGAAATAAAGAGAGATTTGGAACAATTTTAAAACAAGCCTAAGACGAACCTCAATGAAACTGAGCCGATTAACATCAGAAGTCCTGAAGAAGTTAGAGAAACAAAGATAAGTATTCACACCGAGAAAAAAACAAGAGATGCCTTGATTTAACTTTTGTTTGAATATAGAGATGTGTTTGCTTGGTTTTATGATGATATGCCGGGTTTAAGTGCTAAGCTGGTGTTTCATAAGCTTCCTACGTTTCCTGGTTTTACACCAGTCCATCAAAAGCAACGAAAATTTAAAACAGACATGAGTAACAAAATCAACAAGGAAATATTGAGTGCCAATGTGGTCAGAGCTGTCCGATACACCACTTGGGTGGCGAATGTTGTGCCTGTACCGAAGAAGGATGGAAAGACCAGAGTTTGTGTCGATTACAGTGACCTAAACAAAGCAAGTCCAAAGGATAATTTCTCTTTACCAAATATCCACATTCTTGTAGATAATTGTGCAAAGCATGAGATACAATTGTTCGTGGATTTCTATGCTGGGTACCACCAAATTCTAATGGATCAGGACGATGCAAAAAAGACCGCTTTCACCACTCCATGAGGTACTTATTGTTATAGGGTCATGCCGTTTGGTTTATAGAATGCACGAGCAACTTACATGAGGGTTATAACTACCATTTTCCACGACATGATGCACAAAGAGATTGAAGTGTATGTTGATGATGTCATCATAAAATCAAAGACACAGGCTGATCATATGTGCGATTTGAAAAAATTCTTTGAACAACTTCAAAGGTATGACCTTAAGCTTAATCCATTCAAGTGTTCATTCGGGGTTCCCTCTGGGAAACTCCTCGGTTTTATAGTCGGCCGAAGAGGCATTGAACTGGATCCATCTAAGATAGAGTCCATTCGAGATCTGCCACCCCCGAAGAATCAAAAGTTATAAGTTTGCTCAAGAGGTTGAACTATATCAGTAGGTTCATTGCTCAGTTCACAACCACGTGCAAGCCTATTTTTAAGTTGTTGAAAAAGGACGCCGCTATCAAGTGGATGGACGATTGCTAAAAAGCTTTCGACAGGATCAAAGACTATTTGTCAAAGCACCCTGTACTGGTGCCACCTGAACCTGAGAGGCCTCTGTTTCTGTTTCTATCAGTGATGGATAATTCCTTTGGATGCGTTCTGGGCCAACATGATGCAACATGCAAAAAGGAACAGGCAATCTATTATTTGAGCAAGAATTTCACCAATTATGAGGTTAAGTACACCCTTTTAGAAAGGACATGTTGTGCCTTAACTTGGACCACTCAGAAGAAGAGACATTATCTTTTGGACTACACTACTTACCTCATATCCAGAATGGATCCCTTGAAGTACATCTTCCAAAAGCCAATGCCCACTGGCAGGCTCGCAAAATGGCAAATCCTGCTCACAGAGTTTGACACCGTCCATGTCACTCTTACCGTGAAGAAAGCACAAGATTTAGCAGATCATTTGGCAGAAAATCCAGTTGATGATGAGTACATGCCACTTAGCACATACTTCCCAGACGAAGAGGTCAACTCAATAGAGGAAGTGGTTCCAGACGATCACCCTATATGGAAATTGTATTTTGATGGGACTGTCAATATCAAAGGAGTTGGGATAGGGGAAATCCTCATCTCACCTATTCGACATCATTACCCTGCAACAGCCCGACTTCGGTTCATCTGTACCAATAATACGGCAGAATACGAAGCTTGTATCATGGGTTTAAAAATGGCCATCGATCTGGATATGCAGGAACTATTGGTTATGGGAGATTCTGACTTGCTTATCCGGCAAGCCCAAGGCGAATGGGACACTCGAGACATCACGCTTATCCCGTACAGACAATGTGTGCATGACTTGAGCAAAAGATCCAAATCCATCGAGTTTAGGTACATTCCCAGGTTTCACAATGAGCTAGCCGATGCCTTGGATACTTTAGCCTCGATGCACTCTTATCGAGGTAACACTCATATTGAGCCACTAGAAATCCAAGTTCGAAATCAACACGGTTACTGCAATACAATTGAGACAGAACTAGATGGTGAACCATGGTATCATGACATAAAACGATTCCTGAAAACAAGAGAATATACAGAACATGCTAGAGGAGATAAAAAAAAGAACTATAAGGCGGCTCGCCAGTGGTTTCTTTTTGAATGGGGAAATTCTGTACAAGAGGACCCAAGATTTAAACTTGGTGAGATGCATATATGCTACAGAAGCAGAGCGGATCATGAGTGAAGTACATTCAGGGGTATGCGTCCCTCACATGAATGGATATGTTTTGGCGAAGAAGATTCTGCGGGCAGGGTATTATTGGCTTACTATGGAGCGAGATTGCTTCAGTTTTGTTCGCAAGTGTCATCAATGCCAGATTCATGGTGACATGATTCACTCACCTCCTTCAGAGTTGCATCCCATGTACTCTCCTTGGCCTTTCGTTGCTTGGGGAATGGATGTCATTGGGCCGATCGAGCCAAAGGCTTCAAATGGGCATAGATTCATTTTGGTTGCGATTGATTACATCACCAAGTGGGTGGAAGACGTCACTTTTAAAGCAGTCACCAAGAAAGCAGTGGTAGACTTTGTTCATTCCAACATCATCTGTCGCTTAAATATCCCAAAGACCATCCTCACTAATAATGCAGCCAAACTAAATAGTCACTTAATGAAACAGGTATGTGAACAATTTAAAATCATGCATCGCCATTATACCCCTTACCGACCAAAAGCCAATGGAGATGTTGAAGTGCCGAACAAGAACATCAAGAAGATTCTTAGGAAGATGATCCAAGGTTCTAGGCAATGGCATGAAAATTTTCCTTTCGCTCTTTTGGGATACCGCACGACTGTTCTCACATCTGTGGGTGTGACTCCGTATCTGCTTGTGTATGGAACTAAAGCTGTAATACTCATGGAAGTCGAGATTCCCTCTCTCTGAATTATTGTGGAATCAGAGATTGAAGACACTGAGTGGGTCAAGACTAGATTAGAACAACTATGTTGATAGATGAAAAACGTCTAGCAGTAGTGTGTTTCGGCCAGTTATACCAGCAAAGAATGGCACAAGCTTACAATAAGAAAGTGTGCCCGAGGCAGTTTGAGGTTGGCCAGCTGGTTTTGAAACGTATTCTTCCGCACCAGGTAGAAGCTAAAAGAAAGTTCTCCTTAAAGTGGCAAGGACCCTACATCATAAAGAAAGTGTTACTAAAAGGGGCCTTGCACTTGGTAGATGAAGAAGGACGGGTACCAGACATGATTATTAATACATATGCAGTCAAAAGATATTATGTATGATATATGCCCACTGTAAAGTTTTCGCGCATTGATTTTCTCAGATTGAAGTGACGAAGACTATCATTTGCTCGTTCTTCCAAATAGATGTCCCCCTACCGTTAGTCCATTTGAGCTTGTATTTGTCTTCCTTATTTCTCACTTTTTGAAACCTATGTACTTGTAAGAAAAAAGAAGCCAAACAACAAATCTCTGAGTCATTGAACTACGTCTGACCTGATTCCGAAAGGATTAGGCAGCCTTACCCTAGGTTCGGTCCCATCATAAAAAAAATCCATATTCCCAATACTTCAAAACTGGGGCAGAAGTTTGTTCTATTTCACGGTTTTCAGTAAAAAAATGGTTTCCGAAAGGTGTAATTTAGTTCAAGATTCAGTTTGCCTTTTTATCTTTCAAGAACTTCTTATCGATGTTTTTTGAGAATGTTTGAAATCCCCATGACAAAGGCATTAGGTAACCTCTCTCATGCAGTATCTTAGTAAAAAACAAAGAGAAAAAGAAGAAGAAAAGAAATGAGAGAGCCTTATCAGTGAAAACCCGTACGGGAACTATAAAACAATAGAGAGAAGAGAAATGAGAGAGTGTTATTGGTGAAAACCCCAGATGGGTACCATAAGGCGACGGTCAGTAGAGAAATGAGAGAGGTTAGTTAGAGAAAACCTGCAAAGGGCGCTACAAGCTGAATGAGGCTCTTTGATTCACCGGAATGAACACAACCAAGAAAAATTCAAGATATACATTTGCGGCAGATTTTGAGAATTAGACAGCTTAGATGGATCAAGCGTCTAGTCAGCACATATCTCCTGATAAGTCTCCCTGTTTCCTTTCCCCGAATGGGACACCTTTTGCTTAAGCACAGTCCTGTTTCAATTTCTATTATTATTCTGTCTTACCAATAGTTTTCCTTTGAGACCCTTTCGGTCCAATCCTGCATCAAAAGAGAAGCAAAGAAATGGCTGCAAAACCAGCTATAATTTTCCCGCAATGTCGAGCACAATTTGGGGCATATATGGCATTGATGAAGGCACGAATCTATCTATGATCTCATTCAGTACGACGAACAAAGTGTTCTAAAGAAACTTGAAAGTCGCATGAGCGGGACCTGCTTCATGAGAAAAGTTGATAAGCACTATGGACACAAACTGATACGGGGTGCAAGACAATTGAGTTTGATTTTGAAGAAAATAGTTTTGCCTTAGAGACAAAGGTAGTGGTACCATGGACATCTGGGTATGAAACAACGAGGTGCAACATTGGAAAGCCAAGGTCTCCGGAGAATGATACAGAGTAACCTAGCATCTCGGTACTGCGCTGACAGAATCGGTTCTTCGACAGTAGTGGCCGTGAATCAAACTACTCAAGGCATCAGGGATCAAGGCCACAAACCAACCACCACTTTGAAAATTCATATATTTTTCTTTGTTTGAAGAAGGAACAAAGCAGTGCATATTGGCAATTCTAAAAGAACAAATGTCACCAAATGTAAGCTCTTTAAAATCTCCATTGTTTCTTTTTTTTTCAGCATGCATCACTATTGTTCACACCTCCCATTTTCGTAGCTTAACTCAGGTAGAATCGTTTCGCCTAGGGGGATCCAGCTCATAGTTCCGGGTAGAAGTAGTCTTCGCTCAGGGTGTTTTACAATAGCTCAACTCAGGTAGAATCGTTTTGCCTAGGGGTATCCAGCTCATAGTTCCGGGTAGAAGTAGTGTTCGCTCAGGGTGTTTTACAACAGCTTAACTCAAGTAGAATCATTTCGCCTAGGGGGATCCAGGTCATAGTTCCGGGTAGAATTAGTCTTCGCTCAGGGTGTTTTACAATAGCTTAACTCAGGTAGAATCATTTCGCCTATGGTGATCCAGCTCATAGTTCCGGGTAGAAGTAGTCTTCGCTCAGGGTGTTTTGGTAGAATCATTTCTCCTAGGGGGATCTAGCTCATAGTTCTGGGTAGAAGTAGTCTTCGCTTAGTGTGTTTTACAACAGCTTAACTCAGGTAAAATTATTTCGCCTAGAGGGATCCAGCTTATAGTTCAGGGTAGAAGTAATCTTCGCTCGTGTTGTTCAATACACTTTGACTTGGGTAGAAACTTTTTTCACCTCGAGGAATTCAACACTTTATCAATAGATGGTGCTAACACCTGATTCTATTAAGATAGGGGACCACCCCTGGTTACATTTCCTTTCAGTAGTAGAGGGTACCGATCCCTAGTTACACAATACATTTGCTACCAAAATTTTGTTTCTGTTAACTGGTTTATACTACTTTTTCTGTCTGCCTTTTCAATAAATTAGATAATTTACAGTTTTCTCTAATAACTCACAAAAGTTTCTTAGTACCAGACTGGGGCAAAAAAATTTTGTTTGTTTTATTGGTCTTTGATGGCTTTGCAGGCCCCGTCGTACAACACAAGCGACGATTAAAGCTTGCAGTTTCAGTTTCTCATCAAAAGAAAGAAGCTTCGATCACAAGATAGTCTGAGTCATTTTTGATAATGTGTGATCAACCCAGCTTCTCAAGATTCGTCTTCTCAAATTCTGATCCGGGAAGCAAGGAATTGAGATTGAGTCATAATCTTTTTTGCAAAGAGAATCAAGATCCAATCTAAGGTCAAAACAAGTGAGCGATTCAAGAATCAAGATTTGTAGAAGACACGTAGATAGGAATTTTGTACTCTTAGTTTGCAGACAGATGCACTGCTTTTCTCTTTTTTTTTTTTATTTATGTAGAAGCGAGTAACAGCAACAAGAACTGCAACACAACAACATCAACAACCTTAAATCCAGTGCTTGGTAGTCCCAGCCACCAAATTTGTCCAGAACTACACTAACTTGATTCCTTATAGCCAAGGATATGTAGGCAACCTCAAAGGAAAGGTTCGGTCACCACCTTTTTCAAAATGCTTCCATTAGAGTGAATGTGAGAAAAAAATAACTATGGCGTTCACTTTTCTTTGCACGAAAACTCTTCATGTTCTCGAGCAAAGAGGAGCAGCTTTGAATACCTAATTTTGGCTCTATTCTAATTCTCTTACAAATACTAATATTTGGACGATTTGAAGTGATTTGTGCATTTTTATTTTTCTTTATTTATTAAAAATACCAAAAAATATTTTTACCTTTTATTTGTATATTTTAGCTTGTATCTTTAAATTATATATCCCAAAATACTTTCGTTCTACTTGTATAATTTTTCTAGGACTAAATAAGATGATTAGGGGGTTAAGGGATTGGGCTAGTGTATTTTAAATGAAATTGAGCCAAATTGGCCCAAAATTAGAAGCCCAAATAGCACACAAACACGGTCCATATGGGGCTGCCAGGGCGGGTCAAAACGACGTAGTTTTGGATTGAAACTACGTCGTTTTAGGTTAAGTATTCAAGATCACATCTCATCCTTCCATTATCCTTGATCCAATGGCCTATAATCAATTCATTTGTCATATAAAAGATTCAAAAATCAGATTTTTTGAATCATTTGCCCAAAAGACCAAACCCTAGTCATCTTCTCTTCTCTCCTCCTCTTATCTATCACCACCGTCCATCGCCACTCATCTCCACCGCCGGAAATCGCCCACCGGCAGCGGTCCACCACCAAATCACCCCAAAATTTTACCACTTCTTCCATTTAACCTACTCTCCATGAATCCGAACCCCAAAATCCCATAAACCTTCCCAAATTCCACGAATAAACAAAAATTCAAAACCTTAGCGTACATTATTTTGTAAATTCATCGGATTTTATACCCCTTTTTCATGAAATAATTACATATACATGTAGGTCCCCACGCGATCTATCATCCTATATTGGTCTTGACCCCTAAGCACCTCACTACCACCGGCAGCCACCCCCACCGCCGTGAAACTGCCGCCGGCGCACCCCCACTGCCCCACCGACGCTTCTGTTCCTTATCTCTCATTTTTTTCTTACTTCTTTCTACCCAAACGCATTTGTTTCCTTTTGGCAGGACACCAGAATCTATTGACTTAGCGTCTGCTGAAAGAAACATATGCCTCGGGGTCGCTCGAGTTACGTCGGACCCCTCGTGTGGTAAGACCTCGAATCCCTATTACCCGCATCTCTGATTTTATGCAGTCTTCTGGGTTTAATTTTTAGTTATGTTCGTGATTATTTATTTTGTGTTTCATCTAGTCGATTTTGTCGTCGTTCAGAATAATTAATTTCAGTAGTTTATTTTCATTGATGACATGTATTTTGCATATCTTTGAATTTTGTTTTAGGATTCGAGTTCGTAACTTTTTAGCCTCTAGTTGTCGTTATTTTTAATTCAAGTTTGTTCTAACGTGCTATTTGATTAAGTTCCAGCTTTCGGCGGAATCACTTCATTTAGTTGTTAGTTCGTTTAAGTTATTCCCTTGATTTGTTAGTTTGAAATATTAATGAAACATCGTAATCTCGGTTTCGATTTTCTGTTCGTTTGTGCTTGAAATGTGATTATCCATTTGGTGTCTAGTTTCAAAATCAGCAGGCGGTACATATTTGGTTTAGAGCTGAAGGGTAGGTATGTTACTCATGAGTATATGGTACTTGTTTGGCTGTCTTTTACTGTTCAAAAGCTATTGGAGTACAATACTCCAAACTATAAAAAGGACTGTCTTTGGACAGATTATTGGACCAAAAACTGTCCTTTGAATAGTATCGGACAGATTTTTGTGGAAAATCTATCCTTTGGACAGATCAATCATGAAGGCCTTGGTTGTTCTCCTATAAAAGGAACATCTTGAACACACTTAGAGACAACTTCTGAACGTCTTTTACACTCTAAAAAGATATGTCTTCAAAGAAAAATCAGCAACTTAGTATATATAGCAAGCTGAAATTTCAGAACTAGGGGAGTTTTCTTAAAGTGAACCTTTAAGAAAAATAGGACGATCCCTTAGGTAATTTGTGAAGTTGTTTAGCTACTAGTTTCAAGTCTCCTTGTTGGTTTTCAGGGATGTTTTAACACTGAAGTGTTTGTCTTTGTTGTTGTTTTGCTGCTATTCCTGCTGGTCTTTTTACACTCAAGAAAGGATAAAAATTTGAGAGAAAAATCAGCAGCTGAATACATTGGAGTAAGCTGAAAATTGTGAGTTTTTGGTTGACTCTTAGAGTGCAAAATCTTTTAGAAATATATAAGAGTCTTAGAGTTTGATTCTTGGTTCATTCTCTCGGAGAATTGTCGGTTTTAGTGAGATTCCTGGGCTGTTTTAACACGGATTCGCTACTGGCTTGTTGCTGGAATCTTTTTTTCATTCATCACTAATCTCCGCCTTTTCTCTTATCCAGGTATTCCTGACATGCCTTCTGTAATTTTGGATTAAAAGTGAATAGATATGAAGCTATTTGATTTCTCTTTAGTTTACTAGGAGTTAATAAACTTAGAAGCAATTTGTTTCTCGCATGGTTTTGGGCGATGTAAGCATGTTTAATAAATCACTGTAGTTGTATTCACGATCAAAGGGCTCTGATGTCGGACTTACGATTGCTTTGTATTTGTGAGGACTCGTTAATTTTAGAAAGGTTATCATGTTCTTCAATATGAGCTGTTACAGTGGTTCGTCTTTCTAAGGCCTTGAATGTATTGTTTCATTTCTCTTTGGGTTGCAAATACACTGAATATGAAACACTGCTTGGTAGATGGTATTTATTCTCAAGTAAGTTTGGAATGATTTACATGTCTATGCCTCATGTTTTAGCCTATTTAAGTTTTCCATGAAGGAAATAATGACCATTGAAAGGAAAAAGTATTAGAACAAGTGAAAGTCTTTGTTTTATCTGAGGTAATCTACCGCTTTATTCTTAATTTTACAAATTTGTAGTTTAACTTTGTTCGCATATTTGAAGTTCTTCAGTGTAGTTGTAGGTTTTAGTTATGTGTTAAGATCATTAATTTTGAATATTTTAGCCATGGGAATATAATTTTAATTTGAGGTCCAAGACGTTTATTTGCGAGATTAAATAGTTTTCTCAAATGTAGTAAATTTCTAAAAGTATTACAAACGATTGATTATCTTGATTTCGAATTTACTAGCAAGGTGCAACTATGATAAGTCAATTAATATTATTTTTTACGGACTCTCTTGCATAGCGTGATGCTTAATATTTAATAACTTAATTCATCAATTTCTTATCACATTCAATATAAATTATTTATAGATATTTTGTCATATCGCGGATTTGCTTGCGTAGCGTGATAGATACATTTAATAAATTTCCAAAAATTAAGTTTTCTTCAAGAGCACAATTGTAGTAATTTTCCAATAGTAAATAACACACTAATAATTGTTTGTCATGACTGCGGATTCGCTTGCGTAGCGCTGTTATATCTAAATAATACATTTCGTCGATCACACATTCGCTTGTGTAGTGTGATCATGAATCTTATTATCCAAAAATATTCTCTAATTTATTCTAATAAACAAGAAAAAAAAAGCGGATAGGTAAAACATGAAAAGTTATATAAATCACAGTTTGTTCGAAATTAATTTAAGCCAAAATTTTTAAGTCAATAAAGCGACCACGCTAGAACCACGGGACTCGGGGAGTGCCTTGCACCTTCTCCTCGGTCAACAGAATTCCTTACCCGAACTTTATTTTCGCAGACCGATAAAATAGAGTCAACTTTCCTTTGACTAGGGATTTAAATAAAAGGTGACTGTGGTTGTTATTGTTATTGTTGTTGTTATATTTTTATTTTTATCCGATTCATATGATAAAAAGAACTTATTCTATCATACTTTGTCTACTTGTAACTCTTGCCATTAAGAAATGTGATGAGATAAATGAGATCTCTCTACCATTAAATAGAGGTCTCAGGTTGGAGTGGAAAAATTTCTGTTAAGGACCATTTTTCGTTAAATGAATCTTATGCGACATGAATATGAATTAGTATATACCGGTTCGAGATACGATGGTTATGCCGCATACACACAAAAAAAAGTCTTTTGCCTAATTGATCCGAAAGGAAATTTTAGGGCATTATATTTTACTGCCTAACTTCTTTTACCAAATTTCTGCGAGTCGAGAATTTAGGACTTTAGGGTTCATACTGGGGAATCAATCTTTCCCTAATCCACCGTTACATTTTTATTTTAGTAGGGATAAAAACTAACAACTACTGTTGCTTTATTTGGATTTTATAGTGATGAAATTGTATTCAGTGTTCCAGAAAGAAGAGTTTTATATAACACGTGCTTCTTTGTTTTTTATTTGGAGAAAAGGTTATACCTACGATGTAATATGTAATATATCTCGAAAGTGCTGCTGAAATATTCTTTAATTTCAGCCGCTGCTTAATTTGGCTTCCTTCAACTTCCTCCTGCAAAGTTTCCACACATTATTATCTTATTTTGTTGTGTTTCTGTCACTATCAAAATATAAGTATATTCATGAACCTAGCCTTGTAAGTCAACCCCCAATTTCCCTTACTTCAGCGTTTGCACATAAAAGCTGTAATTTTTGGCCAACAAAATATATAGTATTTGAAGTTAAGTTGAAAAATAATATTTAAAATTTAAAATTATATTTGAATATATTTTACTTGAAAAAATATTATAATTTTATAAGTAGAGAATTTGTTTTCTTCTGAAATTTAACAAATTTATTTTCGATTTTTTTTCAAGAACTTGTAATATTTTATGAACAAACATTATTTTGAAAAAAAAAAGAAGAAAAAAATTATGAACAGATGGGTCCTTCATATCTAAGCTTCCTTCAAAATCATAAGCATTACACGACATACACTTTTGCTTCCAAATAATATAGAGTTGTTACCACTCCCTATAATACATTAGTAAACGTTGTACAATATTTTGATTCATTTATTTAAATAATATCATTTAATAAATAAAGGTAATTCAGATAAATTCTCTAATTAAAATTATTAAATGATGTTATGTCCAAAAGACTTAAAAGACAAATCAATATATAATGCCACATCCTGTCTAGTAGTATATGAATTGCCATTCTCCATCTATAATTTGCGGCTGTCACGTGCAAAATCTCACGATTGCGCCGATGTAAAAGAAGGAACCCTTCCCTACTTTCCCCCTATAAATACAATCCAAAATATCATTTGTTATACAAATCATATTTCTTTTTGTTATACCAAGAATGGAAATAACTTCATCAATCTCTTGTCCTAAGCTTCTAAATTCTACTAGATGTTTATGGGTCAATCCTACCTCAAGTTTCCGTGACGTGGCCTTTTCTCAAATCCTATATAAATACAAGATACTCCGTGCGTTAGCATACCCTCCCTCAAGTTTTACTCTCTTAAATCGAAAGTTAAGGCTAGTGGTTAATGCAAGAAATAAAGATGGTTACAGTGGAAGTAAGCTTGTGGATGAAAATATGATAGTTCTACGAATGCGTATTAAAGAAATGAAGATATCATCATCAGAAGCTGGGAAATTATCTTCTAATAATTGGATGAAATGGGAGAAAAAGTACTTTTCACAGTATAACGACGTCGTTTTTGAAGTTGTAAGGTTGTTGCAAATCTACTTGATGGAGACTAGGCCTGCTTTGGCTTTAGGGATGTTGGCACTTCTTTCTCTTAGTCTGCCTATCTCAACTTATGTTTTGGTCCAACATGCCATGGAAATTGGAAAAAAGTTTATTGTTAATGTCTCATGTTAATTAAGATTTGGAATTAATCTTCCACTTTTAGGTCATATGTATCTAGTCCTTTCTTATTTTTTTTTCTCGGAAATATTATGTGTAATTCATCAATTAATGTGTTATGGGATTTTCTAGTATATATTGCACCGATATAGGTGTTTCACTATTTGGAATGAAATGATGAACATGTCGATTTTAATTTTTAGAAACGGAAAATGGTCTAATCTATCCCTTTACTATGGTAATCTATTCAAAATTGTCCTTCTGTTATACAATTGGCCATAGAAATTTTTGCCGTCTTATTATTCTAACAAATCGGTTCTTTGTTAGACGGAGGTGCGACGTGGCATCCATCCATGTCCTTTTTACATCTGGGCACATATGAGACGATCCGCTCCATAAAGCCTACCAAACCCATAACCCGTGACCCGCCATTTATAAGCCAAATAATACTCATTTCTAATAATTACGTTGGGAAAGTAATCGTTTTAGGTAATCTAATTTCCTATACGATGATTTTACTTTCCATTTTTTAAACCTAAAACTTTCAGATTTCAAATTAGAAATCACAAATATGAGTTTGTTGGTTACCTATTGTGCGAATCATTTGGAAAACTCATTTGTTGTGCTTAAGTTTTGATTCACTTACCGATTTGCCATAATATAGTTGAAAGAAAACTAAAACCACCATTAGACTATTTGAAAAAGCTTGAAGAATCCCCAAATGGATCTTTTATGAATCCGTGATTGCTTAAAAAAGCCTTTGGGGATGAACTTTGATTTCTGATAGCTCCTTTTATACTTCTTATCATTTTTCTTAAATTTCAGTTAAATATTTTTGATTGGCATTTGATTTATAATCTTCCTTTATTTTATAATGGATAAAAAAATAGATACGGACAAATCATTTTCTTCCGCATAATTCAGTAATTTTTTAGAAATATGGTGATGAAATGTAAGGAGAGGAAGAGAATGAGAATGATGCTGTATCAATTGGACACCGAATTTATAATTTTTGAAGAGTTGAGCTGTACGTGTATCTTGTTGAATGTATTTTTTAGAACATTGCTAGAAAGCTGGTATGTGAAGCAAGAGTTAAAAACTCCACTTATGAAAGCTCTAAAGCTTAGCTCGAAAATTGAGTTTTTGAAAATGTGAACTATTTCTAATTAGTGCTATTGTGTTTTGTTAGGGATCTATTGGGGAGCTTAAATCTCAAATTCTAACAAAGTTGGTGAAGATTCAAAGAAGTTGGGTTGGAAATTTTGAGCAAATATAAATAAAGACGAAGAACAATAATGGTCTTCCACATTTTGAAGTTATTTCTGTCTTTTTGCCTTTAGGTTACGGGTCTTAACTTGGGCGAGCCAGTATTGGATGGGGTTTTTAAAATTGGGGGTGGGTCTTTTAATAAGGAGATGCCACGTGGCACCTCCGTCTAACTAAGGAAAGATTTATTAGGATAGTAAGACGTCAGGAGTTCTTATGGTCCAATAGTATATCGTAGGATAATTTTAAACAATTTATTATAGTAGAGGGACAAATCAGACCATTTTCCATTCTAGAAATTATAGCAATATTGTTGGATCTCTAGAAAGCACTAGGCAATGAAAATTTGAATTTTCTCGGTGAGTTTCGAATGTCAGATGGTTAAAAAATTGACAAAAATTAGTAATAGCTTAATTTATAACTGTGAGCATGTGATTTTGTCCCGCGTGAATTACTCCTGCAATATTCTTAGATTTAGGATTTTTCTTTTAATTATTTAAATTTTTTTTGGAATAATTTCATAATTTTCGTGTTTGTTTGCATTTTTTATTTAGATAAGTCTTTAAAAATATAAAAATATTGCATGTGCATTTAAGATCCAATTTAAATATTTTTAGGTTTACTAGTTAATTAACAGTACAAAAAATGAAGGAAAATAACAAAAATAGTTCTTCTGTATTTTTATTTTTAATTTTCAAATTTGTCATAGTTTTCTTTTAAAAGTAGGATTTAATTTAATTTGTATTCAACCAAAATTCTAAAAAATGAAAAATGGGAAAATGAAAAGAAATTAAAAGAATTGGGATTTTGTCTTATTAAAGGACTTCACATTTGGGTCAAACTCAATTCCAACCCAGAAATTACCCAAACCCGGTCAAATTTACCCATGCACAGCCCAAAAACCCGGTCCAACCCCTAATAATTTAAATGATATCGTTTCGTGAGGGATAAATCAGGCCGTCGATGTTTTTGATCGGACCGTCCTGAAGCTTGGTCCCTTTAGTATTTAATTTTCCAAATAACCCCCCAACCTCAAACACACTGTCTATCACACACAAAGACCCAAACCCTAATTCCGCCACCCACCACCACTTGTCGCTGGCCTGAAATTGCTTCCGCCGGTGGCGATCGTCCGATGACCTCGAATTTAGCACCACCTGTTCTCCTAGCTCCTCTTTTCTCGAATATGCCATTACCTTCCTTCAAAACACAACCAAATGTCTCGAATCTTCGATTGAAATACTAGATCCTCCGCCGTGTATGCGGCGCCACCGCCAATCAGTCCCAAAATAACATCCCAAAGCCACCAGACCTCCCTCATCCCAAATCCATTGATCTATCCCTCAAATCTACGCCGAACGTCTCGAAAATTGAATCAAAAATCTCGGTCAAAACCTCACCGCCTCCAAATTAATCCCAAAGGATTCCCCCACCTTCTTCATGGCAAATCCGTGCATACTTTCCCTCGAACCGCATCCAAACGGCTCGAACATCAGCTCGAAGTTCTGACCTAAAAATTGTGCATGAAGATTTAGGGTTTTCATCCGGTGAGTTCAAACCCTATCCTGTTTAGTTCCTTTTTTCTTAATTAGTTTAGTTTTCGTCCTTTTTTCTTAATTCTTATTCCTATGTTTGATTAGTCAGGGTTCAGAAATGTGCATGTGCCTAAATAATAGGAAATTAAATTTTACAGTTCTTTTGAGTTTTTAATTCTTTTTCTTTGATTCGTACAGATAACATGATCCTGTGTTTTTGATTAATTTTTGTTTCTTAATTTTCTATTGACTGATAATTGATAATAGTAGTTTTTAACTCTAATTTTTTTAGCTTAAAATAGGTTTAATTGGATTGGTAGTTTAATTTTGGGGTTTAGAGGGTGTTTAAACAGTTTATCCCCTGGTAATTAACCATGGTCACATTTGACCAAGTTAAGAGGACTAGGTTTAGTTTAACCTAGGTTAGTGATTTCAGGGTAAAAACAAGGTAATAAATGGGTATTTTGGGTAAATTGTTTAAGAAAACCTTTTGGTGCTTCAATTGAGAAACCGTTAGAAGCTTCTAGGTCGAGGCTTGAATAGAAATTTTTAATTCTTGTTGGAATTCCTTGGGTAACAAATCATGAATTGAGGGACTAATTGGCTAAAAATAGAAAACTAAAAAGGACTAAGTGTTAAAAACCTAAAGTATGAAGTTTCCCTAGTAACTTGCCTATAAAGACATTGTTACTTAGCGCTAAAGGCAGATTTCTAAGCACTGAAAAACCCTGAAACATTTCAGGCGGCAGAAATTTCCAAAATAGCACCGTTTCATTGAATTTTCTAGAGATCTTGGAGTTTCTTTTCTTTGTTATAACCCCTGAGTGTTCAGAAGTTAAAAATGAGCTAAACTTGGTTTGGTATTCAAGCATTTGGGGTCCGCTTGGTTGAATTTTTATAACTGGGTTTCCATTGATATATTGTTGATGCAAGTTTGGTTTTAAGTGGGTCTTCCTCAATTATTTATGGGTCGATTTTTCTTGCTGGACCTTGTCCCTGCTGCTGCTGCTTCTTATTACTCACTTGTTCTTTTGTTTGCTTTCGTGTGAACTCCAGGCACACATTCTGAATCTGCTTTGATGTAGCTCTCAAATTAGAAATGAAATGAATGTGATGCGTATTTCTCCTGTTGATATATGTTTAAATGATTCATTGTATTTCAAGTAGTTTTATTGACTTAGCTAAATCTTCATTGTAATTAATTATTGACCGTTGAACTGTGACATGTTCTATTTGCTTATTTCAATTCTAGTAGTTTAAATGTATTTATGCAAGACAATATTAGTCTTGAATGTAGAAATGAATTTGGGACTTATCAAATCTACCAATGTCATTGTGTACGAATTTTCAAGTACCTCAAAAGGTTATTATCAGGTTTTCAATTCTAGTTTGAGTTTCACGTGAATCTGAAGTTAATCGCGGAATTATTGGTTGTGCTTGTACTAGCCTTGTTTCAGTGGTTTAATAGGTGTTGGAAATAATTCTATGTTTTAATGCATAATTCCTAAAGCTTAGTCTTGAGGATATGTGACTAAGAGTTATAACGCCTATCAAAAGATAAAATCCAATAGTCCATGCATTTTCTTAGTTTTAAACATGCATATCAATATAGCTTGTCTATTTATTTGCAATTAAAAGTGAAGCGAAAAGGTTATGTCATTGTTGCCTGAGCTATTTAGGTCACAGAGACTGAGCTTTATGTTGGCCCGCTTGCATAATAATAGGCCAGAATATTATTAGCCCATTAAGTTAATTAATTAATTTTGCTAAAATGTGAGCTTGTGGGGACTCGATCATGAGTCCCAACTCCAGCTAGCCTCCGATTTGGGGTTGTTCCAAGGCCCAAACTTTGGACAACTTTTACAAACAAAGCTGAATGAATTTTCCCTTCCCGTAGGCTGGCCTCGAAGCGCAATATGCTGAAAGCCTTGATTCATGTTTGAAGCTAATGGTTTAAATTTGAAATGCATGCATTGAGCCTTTCAAGTCAAGTGGCAGACTCGAATTAAGGATTTATTCGATAATGGAAATCATCCTTGTTTGAGTTTGGGCTTGATCTTGGGACCCAAATTTTCTAGAATACCTTGATGTCAGTTAATTCATAATGTTAATTAATTAAGTTTTTTTAGACAATCGTAATAGATTATAATAGTTTCATCTTTAGGACAATCCTTTAAAAAATGGAATTGAGGTGTCGTGCCAAACGAATTCAAAAATTGCGTGGCCCTCTTTAATTATACCTTTAAAACCCTTAGAACATGGGACGTGCCATTTTTGCGAATTTCCATGACTTCCCGCAAGGTCAACAACGCATTAGTTGCTTTAGGCGCGTTCTTTAATAACTTTACCTATCTAAATTCGGATGTGCATTTCATGTGACCCAAATCCCAATCCTAAAACGTTGAATAAAATGTGTTTCGGATCCGGGTGCATTTCATGTGACGTGATCCAAAAGCACGTTTTAAAGGACGTTCAATATTCCTTAAAAATTAATTAAAAGCGGTTAGTGAGTTAAAAAGTATACCATAGGCTAAAACATGTATTAAAATCAGATATTAGTCCAATTATGATAGTTTATGCGACCGTGCTAGAACCACGGATCCGAGGGTGCCTAACACCTTCCCTCGGGTCAACAGAATTCCTTAGTTAGAATTTCTGGTTCGTGGACTTCACTTGGAAAGTCGAAAATTTCCTCGATTTGGGATTCAAGATAAACCGGTGACTTGGGACACCAAAAACCAAACCTATCCCAAGTGGCGACTCTGATAAATAAATAATCCTATTTCGAATAATGTCACTTAATTGGAAAAACTCCCTTTTACTTCTACCTTCGGGGTGGTGTGTAAAAAGGATGTGTGACAATAACTGCTAATTATAAATTAGTTACAGTTTCAAAAGTAATCGATATTTTGCTACTTTTTCATGTAAAAATAAAATCTAAACAAAAATACCCTTAAAATACGGAGAAGTTCCAGCATAATATTCTGGAGTTCAAATTTTTTACATATGAGATTCCAACATAATATCCTAGAAGTTTATACGCATGAGCTCCATAATCCAGCATATTATGCTGAACTTTTTCGTATTTCAGTTACAGTATTTTGTTCAGATTTTATTTTCATATTAAATAATGACTATTAATCAATAAGTTTATTAATGTTGATTATTTTTTAATTATCAATACAAAAATAATTTCTTAGATCAAGAGAATTCGAAATATAATGTACGGAAAAGGGCAAAAATGCCACTAAACTTCCAGAAATGGCTCATCGATGCCATCCGTTAAAATTTTGCCACTTCCATGCCATTGCCGTTAAGGAAAGGGCCCAGATATGCCATTATTTGTGTGACAGAGGGATTTTAAAAAAAATTATTATTACACTTGAATTTTCACGTATCATGTTATTACTTGACCGAAATAACCCCAGCCCCACTTTATTCTAACCTTAGTTAGGTCCTCTACCAATCCCCAAACCAAAACTCGGTTCAAACAAAACAAATCCCTAACCCTAACCTAACCCTCCAGTCGTCTCTTTCATCTTTCATCAAAGAAAAATCCCATTTCTGAAAATTTCCTCTTTAGTCGAACGGAACCAAAGCTATTGTTGAAGGTGGCTTCAAAATTCGATTTTATTGAAAGATTAATGTTATTATCTAGGTTAGTAGATCCAAAAATGTATTTAATTTGGTGGCTGGGCTTTAATAGGGTGGCGGTAAATGCAGTTCATATGAGGATTATTGTGCATGTGGGGTAATATGTTTTTGTCTTTTATTTGGGGTTGTCTTTCAAATGTTGTACATGTGGGGTTTACTTTTATATGTTTGTTTTTTCTATGTCCCCCCACCCCCCCCCCCCCCCCCCCGCAGAAATTTGTCTTTATAGGGTTTTGTCTTTCTTGTATTTTTAAATGACGAAATGTGTAATTCTGATCTATTCCCTCAATTTTCTATTTTATTTTCCTTTTGCATGTGAACTTCAGTGAAGCATGACTGACACAGTTGATATGTATTTCAACTATGGGGGTGAACGGGTACTTTCTCCAGAATTATTGTATAATAAGAGGTTGGTCCATATATGGAATAAGTTTGGCCCAGATTTGTTGTCTTATAAAGACTTATGTGAAGAGTTCACAAAAGAGTTAGGGTTTATTGAAGTGAAATAATTTTTAGTTGTTGGGCCATCGGGTAGGTTCTATATAATTGACAGAGATGATGGTATAAGGGAATTACAGTTATCTTGTTACAGATTCTTTATATGGTTTCAAAATCATTCAGTAGATGAATTAGAGTCGACTGTTCATACTCAAAGTATGCTGCACCATACTGAAAAATTCCATGTAGATGTTGAAGCAGTATATGAAAATAAGCATGTTATTGGGGACTATGATTTTGATGTTGATGCTCCATCTAATGTTGAATATGATTATGAAGGACTTGAGGTTATTAGCAAACAAAAGAGGAGGGCAGTGAGTGATAGGTTGGATAACTTTAAGGAGTTGGAAAAGGGCATGACATTTAGAGATATTGTGGAAGCTAGAAGATAGTGAACTATTATGCAATTGCTAATGGGTATGGCTTGAAGATTGAAAAAACAGATCCTACTAGGGCTAGATAACTTTGTGATGTTGGATGCCCTTTTAGATGTTCTATCTCAAGGGATAAAAAAGACTAATGAGTTTAGTATAAAAAACTTTAAGGCAGAACATAATTGTAATCTTTGTTATAAAAATCCAAGGGCTAATGCAAAGACATTAGCACAATACTTTAAGAATAAACTATAACACAATCCCAAGTATATTATTAAGGATATGAGAGGGGAATTCGAGAATGATTTTAAGCTTAACGTGACAAGATCTAAGCTTAAAATGGCTAAGGCGATGATCCTTCAGAAGTTAGATGGGAGTTTCAAGGATGAATATAACAAGCTTGAAGCCTATGGTCAAGAACTTAGACTATCTAATCCTGGGAGTGATGTTGCAATCAACATATCAAAGGATGCTTTGGAAGAAGGGTAAAAGAGGTTCTTGAGATTGTACATATGTTTCCAAGATTTAAAGCTATGCTTCAACAGTGGACTGAGACCACATATTTGTTTGGATGGTACTTTATTGAAGGGAAAATGTAAGGGTCAAATGTTGGTGGCAACGAGACAGGATTCTATGAATCCGTTCTATCCACTTGCTTGGGCAGTGGTTGACAAGGAAACAAGCAGGATTTGGAGCTGGTTTGTTGATCTTTTGAAGAGGTCTTCGACCTAAATAATGGGGCTGGAGTGACATTTATACCAGATATGCAAAAGGTACCATTTCTTATGGCAATTATGCTTTTACTTCAGTTTTTTCTTCAGTTATTTTCTATTTTTAACTGCTGTAAGTACTTCTGTTTGTGTGTTGTTTTTTTTCTGTTTTCAAATGCTGTTTTTACTTCAGTTTTTGCTTCTGCTTGTATCTGTTTTTAACTGCTGAACCCACTTCTGTTATTCTTCTATTTTTCTGGTTTTAACTGCTGTAACTACTTCTGTTATTCTTCTATTTTTTCTGGTTTTAACTGCTGTAACTACTTCTAATTTTCTTCTGTATTTTTCTGGTTTAAACTGCTGTAACTACTTCTGATTTTCTTATATTTTTTTTTACTGGTTTTAACTGTTGTAAATTCAACTATTTCAATTAGTTTAGTTTTATGTTTTTCCTGCTATTCTCTGCCGTTTCAATTAGGTTATGCTGTTTCAATTAGTTTTTTTTTTCAATTTTTTCTTCTGTTCTCATCTGCCATCACATGGGTTATTAGATGCTGTGAGCACTGTACTACCTGATGCTCATCAAAGGTATTGTGCTAGACATATTGAAGCCAACTGGTTAAAAAAATAGAGGAGTGGGGAAATGATAAAGCTAATGTGGTGGTGTGCTTGGAGTACCTATGAAGAAGAGTTTAAAGATCAGTTGTTGAAGTTTGGGGGGGGGGGGAGGGGGGGAGATGTCAAAGGATGTTGCAAGGGACTTGATCAACTATCCACCAAAAGCATGGTGTAGAGCCTACTTTGGTACACAATGCAAAAATCTAATGGTGGATAACAATTTTACTGAGTCCTTTAATGTATGGATTCTAGATGCCGGACATATGCCAATTGTCAAGATGTTGGAGAACATAAGGATCAAGGTAATGGAAAGGCTTGCAGACTATGAAGGCAAAGTTATAATCTGGCCTGACAATTTCAGTCCATCATGTATGAAACTATACCATGACTATAGGGCGATATCACATGCTTGCAATTTAAACTTTAATGGAGACAATGGCTATGAACTAACAGAAGGTAAAGACAAACATACACTGAATCTTGAGAAGAAGAGATGTACCTGTAGGTTGTGGGATTTATCTGGAATACCTTGTCCACATGCTATTAATGCATTGATGTATGATAAAATTGAACCAGTGACACAAATACACAGGTGGTATAGTAAGGAGGCTTACTTACTAACATACAAGTACAAAATTCAGCCTGTTAGAGGGGTGCAATTCTGGAAAGTTCTGCCTAGTCAGGCCATAGAGCCACCTAAAATTGTCAAGATGGTTGGAAGACCCAAAGTAAAGAGGAATAGGGTTGCTAATGAAGCTCTGAAGAGGAAAGGTGAGAGGAGTAGTTCAAGGAAGGGACTTATAATGGCATGCAGGAAGTGTGGTGATGAAAATCATAATGCAAGAGGATGTTACAAGGTAAAGATTTATATTTATTATAGTTCATGAAATAATTATAATTTTTTTAGATTATTTACTAACTATTGTCTTTGGTTGGCATTGTAGTGCGACTGAACTTGGTTTAGACAAGGGGAAAGCTGTGGACTCAACCCAAACATTGACATCTTCAGAAGATGAAACACAAGAGTTTGGTGAAGCATTCTTTGGAACTGAAGTGGGAACACGACAGTCACAACAGTCAGTATTTAACAATAAAGCTGGAACACAAGAGTTCAATAGTTATGGACCTGATGTTGGAGATGACGAAGACCCAGCATTTAGGACAATGGTTATATATGAGATTGACACAAGACTAGCCATGAGGAAGCTACAGATGATTGCAACTGGTACAAGAAAGATCCAGTTTACAAGAGATGAAACAGGTGCAACAACACCAACAAACCTGCTTTATTCACCAACAAAGGCTACTTGGAATGGAAACCAACAATTACTTCAAGCCTACTTCAAGCAGAAGTTAGAAAAAAGAAGTACAAAATGAAGGCAAGGAAGGGGCAAGGAGAACCAACATATTGATTGAAAGCTAGATAACTGTTTTTGTAATTAGCACTAGCAACTAGACTGTAAGCTAGACAGTTTTTGTAAGGTGCTACTGAAACATGTTACCTTATATGTAATATCTTTTCTGTGATTTACTTGTTGCCTTGCATCCCGTCTTTTTGAATGGGCAATACGATCTATATGATCTTGGTATTCGATTGTTGAATCCATTAGCTATGTCAACTGCCACACATTTGAGTTATTGTTTAGTAAATGGTTCTTGAGCTCAAACTTTTGGTGCTGTGGTATTCACTGCCATATTTTTCCTATCAGGTGTTAGAATTATTCGGCCTCCTTTTATTGAAACGAAATAAACTTGGCAGTATATAAATGAAATGGGCATATCTATGTTCTAAAAGTAGTATTTCAGTTAGTTGAATTCAAAAAGTATTTTTCTTTAGAATTGGAGTTCAAGGGAATATCTGTGACCTCATTTTGTCTGGTCAAGCATATCTTCACAAGTGCAAGTTTGTTTGTCATAAACTTGAACTTGAGATTTTTAATATTTTCAAGTACCTACAGTAGCGTAAGCTCAATTGTGCCATTCAAAAATTCTACTCTTATGAGATTTTGTCAAGTACCAATAATATGAGAATGCAAAAATACATCAACACCACACGAAGAAGACTGTAGCTTATCTTGGTTCACATATCCGAAAGAAAGCAATTTTGGTGCATCAACAATATGAACTTCAATTTAATTGGGCAACATAAGATATGAAGAGACAAATTGTTAGGAAGATATTATTTGTGCATTAGCTTGACCAAGTCTAGCTATTACAAGTTCACAATATGGACTATTACATGATTGGGGAAGATTGGAAACATATCCAAATTACATAGAACAAACATATATTTAACAAAAGACCAAACTTTTGAAATTCTAAGCAATGATTATTACATAGATCATTTGGTAGCCTATGCTTCCATAAACACAATAAGGCAAGCGAACAAACAAATCAAGAAAATCGACTGCCGGAATACTTTTTCCCTCAACTCCACAATCTTCAAGTTATCCTCAATAGTAGATACTTCAATTGAATCCAATCGTTCCCTCAACTTGTTACCATTGTAGCATCAATAACAACAGAAGCTTGTAAATCATCTATCTTCTTCAACAACCTATTTCTTTCAACTTCAAAAGCTTCTAATTTTCTCTTTTGACTGCTAATAACGATTACAACTCGTGGGGGAAATTCAACATCGTCCCATTCCCAATACCCACAACTTTATTTCTGACAAGTAATTATACAATATAATCTCTAATTATGTTCCGATAAAAATAAAACATTACACAAAAAAATCGAGTTATATTATGAAAATTATACTTACTTCAGGCAATGGACACTTGTAAAAACGTCTCCCACAGTTCATAGGAGTTTTTGCCATAAAATGATGCACTACAAATCCACAACGACACTTCCTCTTTGAGCCAATTGAGCCGCTTGACCCAACATACATTTTGAACTCTTTAACAATAAAAAATTACGTTGGGAGTAACGTGAAATGATATGCTAGAGAGATAGGGTTACAATTTCCGGTTGATAATGGAGAAATTAGAATTAATGGAGGTTTTAGGGTTGCAAATTTAGGGAAGAAGAAGGGGATTTGTTGTGTTTTAACAGCGTTGGGGTTAGAGATTTGTTTTGTTTGAACCGAGTTTGGGTTTGGGGATGGATAGTGGACCTAACTAAGGTTAGAATTAAGTGAGGCTGGGGTTATTTCGGACAAGTAATAACATGACACGTGAAAATTCAAGTGTAATAAAAACCTAAAAAAATCCCTCCATTACCCAAATAATGTCTTATTTGAGTCATTTCTTTAACGGTAATGGCATGGAAGTGGCAAATTTTAACGGATGATATTAATGAGCCATTTCTAAAAGTTCAATGGCATTTTTAGCCCTTAGTGATATAATATATATTTTCTATTGTATAGAAAGAGCAAAGATGGTCGACCAATATCATCTTTGCAAATCTAGCTTTATTTAAGGGTAAAATATTATGTCACAAGGGTTAAAATTGAACTCTAGAAAATTCCTTTTCTTTCTCGTCTCTAACAAAAAAGGAGCACCAGTGTCCAGCAGCTCACTCTTTTCTTCATCTTCTAATCCAGGTTTGTTTTCCTTTCAATTTTGTTAAATTTCTCTTGTTGTCTTCGTTGCGTCCAATTTTTGGTGTACCTTTGTTATATTTGTGTTGAATATTGCCTGATTCTTGAAGAACTCTAGTCTTTTTTACTTCAATGTTGTTTCCTTAACATTGTCTTTTTGCTTTTCTAACTTTATTAGGCTGTTCTCTCTGTATTTCCAGCAGCAACTTTTTGTTTCTCTTTGTCTCCTCACCCTCTCCCTGTCGGGTAATTCTTGAAGCTAGCATATACACCAATAACAATAACAACCCAGTATAATCTTAATTAGTGGGGTCTGGAGAGGGTAGTGTGTACGCAGACCTTACCCTTATACTTGGGTAGAGAGGCTGTTTTCAAATAGACCTCCGGTATCCTTTCCTCCAAAAACTTCCCACCTTGCTTTTGGAGAAACTTGAACTCACAACCTCTTGATTGGAAGTGGGATTGCTTACCATCAGAGCTACCCCTCTTGTCTAAAGCTAGCATATACACCCTTTTTAGTTTTTGTCTTGCTATTATATTTGTGAGGAAGATTTTTATTTCTCCAAAATAAGAGCTCTGTAATTGAACTATGATCAGATTTGAAGAAGTGTAGCTAAAATTTAACAACAATTGCTTTTTTTTTCTTTTTCTAATCTGGTGATAGAGAAAATTTGCTTCTGCTCTCTCTTAAATTTTGTTTATAGGAGTTTGTCTTTACTAAAAACTTAATCTTGATATAACACTTCAGTCATATGTTGTACTATATAAACTGTTCCCAGTTCTGCATACTGGGTGATCTTCTCTAATCCAGGACAGTGTTTGGTCCCTTAATTCTGTAGCAAATGGGCAAGTATGGAGTAGATGGTCTCTGGTTTCTGTAGCTTGCTGGCACAAAACACATTTGTTGTCCACAGTCATACCCTGCCTATCCTTGGTTGGTAGCCTGTCATGAAGTACCAATCATAAATTGAAGACAGCCTTGGGCCTAGCATAATTCTGAGCAGTTAGATTCTTCCACGGGACTCTCAGGAGTTGGCCAATCTGAAAAAGATAGAGTTGTCTAATGGAGCATACTGACATGTGAAGACTTTGGTGTTGTTGTGGCAGACCACTTGCTGCAATTATCTTACGTACCATCCAACTAGCTTGCTTGGGGATAGGAGTGTTCTCCAGTTGATGCTGTTTTATATAAACAGTATGTATCCATTTGACCCATAGTGTGTCTTTCTTGTGAGCCAGATCCCATCAAAGTTTAGCAATAGCTGCCTTGTTCCACAAATAGAGGTTTGTGAGGTTCAGCCCACCAGCTGACTTAGGCAAACACATTTTGTCCCAGGCAATATAGGCCTTCTTAGTGATAACATTTGAGCCAGACCATATGAAACTTCTGCAGACTGCTTCAATTAGCTTTAGGATCTTTGTAGGGATAAGGAAGAGTTGTGCCCAGTAAGCATGTATACCAAAAACCAGTGACTGTACCAATTGCATCCTCCCAGCATATGAGAACTTTTTAGCAGTCCATGAGGTGATCCTAGCAGTGATATTTTCCACCAGAGGTTGCCACTGAATCAATGCCATCTTCTTGGTGGATAGAGGAATGCCCAAATATTTGAAAGACAAATCTCCATACACATAACCTAGGTGATCAGTAATCTGCTGCTGTACTTCAGAATTAACCCCTCCAAAGTATACTGAACTATTGCTCAGGTTGGCTTTCAGTCCAGATGCTTCAGTGAATTGGGAGAAATACTTGAACATGGTAATGACAGACTTAATTTATCCTTTAGCAAACAGAAGTAGGTCCTCAGCAAAACTTATGTGAGTAATGCCCAGCCTTTTACAGCCTGGATGGCATAAAAATTCTTGGTCTTCCTTCAGTTCAGCCAGAGATCTGCTTAGATACTCCATGACTATTGCAAATAGGAATGGGGAGATTGGATTACCTTGTCTATGACCTTTAGCAGCTTTAAGAGGTTCAGTTGTTTCCCCATTAGTCATCACTGTATAGCTTACTATTTGAACACACTCCATGATCCAGTTTGTGAATCTAGATGGAAAACCCAATCCTTCCATTACATGTTGCAAGAAGGTCCATTCAACAGAATCATAGGCCTTCTGCAGGTCAATTTTGATCATGCATCTAGGAGTCACATGGGGACTGGAATAGTTTTTGATCAACTCATGAGACAGGATGACATTGTCTGCAATCTTCCTGACTGGGATGAAACCTGCTTGGGCTTCACAAATGATGCTAGGCATGATTTTCTGCAATCTGTTGTCTAAGATCTTGGAAATCATTTTGTATAAAACTGAGCAGCATGCAATTGGTCTGTATTCTTTTACTGTGGTTGGGTTAGGGACTTTGGGGATCAAAGTGAGAGAGGCACAATTTACTGGTTTATACATCTTGGTAGCCTGGAAGAAGTCCTTGATTGCACCTATGATCTGCTTGCCAATGATGTTCTAGGTCTTCTTGAAAAACACTGCATTGTATCCATCTATTCCTGGGGCTTTGTCATCCCTCAATTGCCTTTAACCTTTCCAGAATCTCAAGTTCTGTAATATCAGAACTTAACTCCTTCTTCTGTTGATGTTTTAAGGTAGGACCATTAGTCATATACACTCGATTTATGGCTGGTAGAGAAGCAGCTGATGTGCCCATTAATGACTTATAGAAGTCATTGATCTCCTTTTTAATGTCATCTGGATTAGTAACCTTGAGACCACCAGCTGTAACAAGCTCTGTGATATGCTTGTATTGATTTCTTTCCTTCAGGACAACAGAGAAATACTTGTTGTTAGAGTCACCTAGTTGGATCCATTTTGCCTTGGACTTCTGTTGTAGCATACTTTCTTCAATGAAGGACCACTTTTCCAGCTTCACCGCTATTTCTTTCTCTTTAAGATGCAGCGCATCATTGTATGCCAGTGCCATCTGATTCTGGATGTCCTTCAATTCTTGTCTACTATGATCAATTCTCTGACTAATGTTCTTAAAATCTCTAGTGTTTAAAGATTTTAAGGGGCCTTTAAGTGACTTGAGATTGGACCACGCTGATTTCATAGAAAACTGATTATTGTTGTGCCAATTGTCTTTGACCAGCTGATAAAAGTCTTCATGATTGGCCCATGTATTGAAGAATCTGAAAGGAGTCTTCCCTTTCCTAGTAACTTCTGCTAGTGTAATCACCATAGGGTTATGATCAGAGATTAGGGGTGATCATATACAGTTTGCACATGACTCCAGTTAATCATTCACTCATAATTGCTAAAGATTCTGTCCAGTCTACTACATACTCTATCACTGCCTGTCTGCCTATTTGTCCAGGTGAAATACTCCCCTTTCCAGGGAAGTTCTGAAAGTCCAGCCTGTTGTATACATTGAGTAAACTCTTGGATCTCTGCTTACTTCACTTGATTACTTGACTGTCTATCATTGGCATACAGAACAACGTTGAAATCTCCAGCAACTAACCAAGGCTCAGTAATAGCAACGGAATAATCCTGCAGATTTTTCCATAGTGATCTCCTCTGGTCCATCCCATTATAGCCATACACCACAGTGAGATAACAGATGGCCTCTCCAAAAATGTTTCTTACTCTACAGTGAATCAGTTGAGCCTCCTCCTGGATACCAGTGACTCAGATCAATTGTGTATCCCATATAATCCATACTCTGCCATTTATGGAACCCTGATAATTTGTTAGTAAACCCCAACCAGGAACCAACAGCTTAACAATTCTGCCTGCATTCTTTTATTTAACCTTGGTTTCTACCAGACCAACAAGGTTAATATTATTTTTCCTGATATACTCCCTAACTTCTTTTTGTTTATAACTTTTATTTACACCCATAATATTCCAGATTAGCCACTTCATCGACAGTTGCTAGGTCCTCATTCATCATCTGGAGGAATCTCAACTCTACTAATAGACATTGCTTCAAAACGATTACTAACCACAATAGGGGATAAAGGAGGGAAGTTGGTGAGGTTGAATTCAGGGGATTGACCTTTCTTCCCTTTCTCTTCCTGTTTATTCTTTCCTGTTACTAGTGAGGGGGGATCATGAGGCTATTTCTGAGATTCACTGCTCTGCCTTGTCTCAGTTTGCTGTAGAGGAACCTCATGCTGATTCTGAACAGTCTGGATTGTAGCTTTGGTTCTCCATTCCTGAATCACATTTGGTTTCTTCACTTGAGGAGGCTGGATTGGTTTTGGATTCATCAAACAGTTGTGCCCTACCGTAAGACATTTCCCACAGTAAGATGGTTTCCAGTCATAAACCACTTTTTGCAGAAATTTCTTCCCATTAGCATCCATTAACCATATATCCCTAGGTAGCTCTTTGGTAACATTCATCTCTATGAGCATTCTAGCATAGTAAACTCTAGATTGTTTGGTTGTACATTCATCCGCGAAAATAGGTTTCCCTAACACACTGGCAATTCTACTCAAGGATCTCATTCCCCAACAATGTTGGAAACACGTTTTAATTGCAATATACTAAACGTGTGTTCTTTTGTAGGTTTTGATGAATGTCAAACAAAGCAATAAGCGATATATAGCAGTGCTCAAGGACAAGCACAAAATGGATGCATTACAAGAAGCTCAAGACAAAGTTTAGAAATGTTATAATTGAGTCAATATTAATTGTGATCTTGATTCCTCAATCTTGGCTCATAACATGGCTTCTCTACTAAAATTATTTTTCCAAAATCATGCATATCTAACTTAAGTGTCAAATGATTTTAAACTATGCATATTTATATTTGTTAAAATGTTTTTCAAACATGCCTCAAAAATCTGGGCTAAGATAATCGATTATGTACTTATGATAATCGAGTATCTCTAAGCCAAGACTGCATGACAATCGATTGTGAATTAATGATAATCGATTGTGAGTAAGTCAGTTAACATCAGGTTTTTGCAAACTGCATAACCATCGATTGTGTACTTTTGATAATCGATTGTTAACTGAGGCAAAGCTTTCAAAACTCAGAAAAATCGATTATGAACTAATGGTAATCGATTAGAATGAGAAAAATGTCTCCCAGTGTTTTTAAATAAATTAATAATCGATTGTGGCTTTTGATAATCGATTATATATGAGACAGAAAGTTTTGAAATTAATTAATAATCGATTATGGCTTTTGATAATCGATTATATATGAGACAGTAAGTTTTGAAATTAATTTATAATCGATTGTTCTATTTGATAATCGATTGTTGGAACTAACCGTTGTCACACATTTTCAAATTACCTTCAGGTAATCGATTGTTGATATTTAACAATCGATGTTTTGCGTAAAATCTGGAAAAGATTTTCTGAACGTTGTTAAAATAATCGATTGTTGATTTCCTGATAATCGATGTTTTATGCCAAAAATTGGAAAGGATTTTTTAACGTTATAAATAATCGATTATTGATTTGAAGTAATCGATTGTTGACGTAAAATCTGGGATTGAATTTTTGATCTGATAGGCAAACAATCGATTGTTTAGTCTTGACAATCGATTGTCACTGAGTAATTTCAGCAATCCTTAATTGGCAATTAGACAACGGTAAGACTGAGTTTTTCACCTATAAATACAGGCTTAACTCAGTGTTTTCACAACAACAACATATACAATTTAAGTATTTTCATTGCTAAAAGCTTTCTTACATTGATCATCATTTTCATTCATCCATAAAGCTTTTTGAAGAGCCATTCTATTGAGCTAAGTTGTTGTGATCTTGAGCGTACTATTTCTACTCATATCTACTCATTGAGGAGTACTTTGTAAAGTGAGTTTGTTTTGTGTTTGTAAGAGAATTGCGATTCTCGTTTGTTGAGGAACTTGTGATTCCTCAGTTGAAGTCTTTGGGATTGTTATCCCCGAGCAGTTGAAGTCTTTGGGATTGTTATCCCCGAGCAGTTGAAGTCTTTGGGATTGTTATCCCCGAGCAGTTGAAGTCTTTGGGATTGTTATCCCCGAGCAATTGAAGTCTTTGGGATTGGTATCCCCGAGCAATTGAAGTCTTTGGGATTGTGATCCCCGAGCACCTAGGTGAGGCTTGTGTCCTCAGCTGTAACGGTTTGTTAAGCACCCGTAAGCTTGACAAGTTTAGTGGAAATCTCGAGAGAGTCTCTCGGGGACTGGACTAACCACGTTTGTGGCCAACCAGGATACATCATTGTGTAAGTTTATTTTACTGCACTTGTTTTAATTTCTGCAAAGTTTTTAAATTCCGCACTAAAACGCTTAATATTTTTAAAACGCTATTCACCCCCCCTCTAGCGTAAAGCGTTATTTCCAACAATTGGTATCAGAGCCATACTCTCTGAAAGACTTAACCGTTTGAGAGAATCTTTCCATGGCTTCTACTCTAGACTCTTTTGCAGGTATTGATGAAGGACAGTGCCCCACAAGACCTCCTTTGTTCAACGGGACTAATTATTCATATTGGAAAGAAAGGATGCAGATATTCGTCAGATCAAACAGCCCTTACTTGTGGAAGGTGTACACCAAAGGAAATGAGGTTCCTGTCAAACAGGTGGAAGGAATATGGGTGCCAAAAACAGAAGAGGAATTCAACGCCGAGGATAATCGAATGGTCCAAAATAATTTTAAAGCTATTAATTTATTACTCTGTGCTGTTAATGCTAATGATTACAGGAAAATCTCCTGCTGCAAAACAGCGAAAGAAATGTGGGACAAGCTTGAGGTCACTTACGAAGGGACTGACCAGGTAAGAGAAGCTAAAATTGATTTTTTAACTCATGCTTACGAATTGTTCCATATGAAGGAAGGCGAAAAGGTAGACGAGATGTTTGAGCGGTTCTCATCAATAGTGAATGATCTCCACGCACTCAAGAAGACGTTCACAGACAATGAACTAGTTCGAAAAATCCTTAGGAGCCTAACACCGGCATGGCGATCAAAGGCCGATGCGATTCAAGAGTCAATTGGAATCACGAACGTCACCATAGACGCTCTTAGAGGTAATCTTAAGACTTATGAATCCACTATTCTTAACCCTGTTGTTGACGAACAAAGAAGGCAAAAGATTGCTCTAAAGGCGAGCACAAGTCAATCACCAATTGAAGAGGATGGAGATAGCGAATTTGGACTCATCATCAAAAAGTTCCAAAAATTCATGCGAAAAGAATATGACCGCAAAGGGAAAAAGCAAGGTGAGCAAGTTAAATGTTATGAATGTGGTGAAACAGGGCATATCAAAACAAACTGCCCAAATCTTAAAAAGGAGAAGAAACCCTTCAAGAAGCAACGAGCATACATATCTTGGGGAGGAGATTCCGGAGACGAATCCAGTGAAGAAGAAAATGAAGAAGCGGCAAATCTCTGCCTCATGGCACAGGAAGAAAATCAAAGTGAGGTAAGTCAAATCTCTTCTCAAAATTTTTATACTCTTGATGACATGAGAAATGCCTTTGATGAATTGTATGCTGAATTTCTCAAAGTTACAAAAACCGTCACTAGTTTAAGAGAAAATGCTTCTCTAAAAGAACAAGATTTTCAAAAACAGTTTTCATTAAAAGAAAAAGAATTAGAAAAATTGGTTTTGGAAAATGAGAAGCTACTAGAACAAAACAAGTTTTATGGGAAAAGAAGTTCTGACAAGCCCGAGAGTTCTACAAAAAAATTGTGCTTCTTGTGTAGACCTTAAGAATGAAGTAGGTAGATTAAAAGGCACACTAGATAAATTCAACTCCTCTCATAAAAACTTGAATGTGGTGCTTGATAACTTGAAATCAACCAAGCATGGAATAGGCTTCATAAATGAAGAAGAGGTTGATGCAAAAACCCAACCACCTAGAGCTCAACCTAGGATTAATAACAAAAATGCCTTTCCTAAAACAAACATGCATGCTAGACAAAATATTAGGAGACCTAGACATGACCTTCCGCCTAGCAATCGTCACCATAGACATGATGCATATTTTAGGCACAACAATGATCATGCTAGAAGATCCCGAAATGTTCAACCTAGAAATGACTATGGTGTTCTAATTAGGAGAAATGAAAATAGAGTAAACAATGTGCATTATTCTAGCTACTATGAGCCTAGACGCATGCATAATCCAAATGTGACATGTCATTACTGCAATCGTATAGGTCATATTGCACCTATGTGTTTTACAAAGCATAGAGATTCTTCATATTATTATGGTCGTTATTTGCCTAACCCTCAAGGACCCAAAATGGCATGGGTACCAAAAGAGCATTGATTTGTTTTGCAGGTGTGCTTGAAGGAATCAAGTGTAGTGGATGCTCCAAACACTTGACGAAAGACGAATTCAAAATTCCTTCAATTAAAGCACAAAGAAGGAGGAAGAGACGGAAAAGTCGACTTATGTTTTTTTTAAATCGGAAGTATTTTCAAAAAATTCAAAAGGCAAAATTGTGGAAAAAGCTTCGTAAATTGGAGAATGAGCCAAAAGACCAAAATGAACGGAGGATGTTCAAAATCAGGTAATTGGCAAAGTCGAAGGGAAGGTAAGTACCCTAAACCCTCTTAAGAACATCCTAGGACAAAATTCTTAAGAGTTCATTTTTTTTCACCCGACTACACGAGTTTCAAAGTTATTATTTCATTTATAGATTACTGACTTGAGCGTCGGAGATGTTTAATTCTATTTTGCAGGCATCCCCCAAAAGGTAAGAGGAAAGTATGAATTATCTTGATACAAGAAAAAAAAATCGATCATAATCGATTATTTATGCTTACAATCGATTATCAGTATCAATAGTCGATTATTTGTTGATTCAATTTTTTTTGCCATGAAATCTTGTTAAATGTTTACATTGCCTGATAGAATTAAGTCTCATCATTTCAGCATCCCCCTTCCAAACAATCGATTATTTGTTCTGCCAATCGATTATTTGCCAAAATTCAAACTCTCTGTGAGTAAAACAATCGATTACTATATATTGACAATCGATTATCTGTTTTAAACTTATGTTACCGTTTTGGCTCCATAATCGATTCCTGACAGGTCATAAATATGAAAAACAATCGATTACCAAGTTTGACAATCGACTATCTTTTTCAAATTTTCTTACCGTTCTGGCGTGTAATCGATGTGTCAGATCATTTTCATTAATGACAATCGATTATTCCATTCAAACAATCGATTGTTGAACGGTCAGTGAATTTATTTTTACCGTTTCAGATTTCAAATCTCTTCAAATCATTTCCAATAAATGTAAGATTCATTCCTTCTCTATATATAGGCTGCACATATGCTCTTGTATACTCACTCAAGCCTCCCAAGCATCAAATTCTCTTGTTTTCTTTGAAAAATCCTAGCACATCCTTTCAAAAAAAAAATGTCAAGCCGCAACTCAAAACGTGCTCGTTCCAAACAAGGTGCTTCTTCTTCTCGCCATCCATATCAAGATGGATCGGTTCTATTCTTTGAATCCAATGAAGAGCTCACCCGTTTCTTAACCAAATTTGAGAAACGCCTTATTCTCCCTCCTCGCTTTTCAACAAACGCTCTTGTTGCACCATTCATTCCAGCCGCAAATATGCTAAGAGAGTGCAACCTTTTCAATTTCCTACTCCTTACTCACCCCTACTACAACATTTCTTTGGTTGAAGCTTTTTACTCCAACCTTCACAAAGATGATGAGGGTGAACTTGTTACCAATGTTAACGGCATTCCCATTCTAATTTCTGAAGATAACCTCCACCTCATTGCCGACATTCCGCATGATGGTGAAGACATCTACCAGTACATAAATGATGCCGGGGTCATGATTGATGAAGCTAATCTCTTCCGCCAAGCCGGAGTAGCCTATGATGAGTCCTCTTCCCGTCGTCCCACCATAAAGGGTATGGACCCGAATTATCGTTTCATTCTCTATTTCATCACTCGTGTTCTCAAACCCCGTAAACTCAATCACACCACCATTTCCCAAGAGGATGCCAAATTTCTTCATGCTATTGTCACCGGTGTTAAAATAAATTGGTGCAAGCTTATTCTATCTCATATGTTCAATGCCACCAGAGATGACATACCTCTCCCCTATGCCCTCTTAATAATGAAATTTCTTGAAGCTTCCGGAGTCAATATTGCTAATGGTCCTCTCAAAAAGAGCACCAAAATCTGGGAAATTTCGGAGTCTTCCTTTCATCATGATGGTGATCATGCTCCCGCTCCTCTTCAAAATCGACAAGCCCGTCGTGCTCATCCTCCTCAGGAGCCTACCCTCCGGACCATTTCTGACCAAATTACTCAACTAACCCGTGAGGTCCATGGTTACTTTGATCACGTGCATTATGCCTATGCTCAGATGGTGCCATATCAAGCGCCTACCAATGATGATGAAGGGGATGGGGGTGATGAATGATGAAATTGTTGTTGTTATGAGAAATTGTTGTTTTTGGTCTGTTTGTTCTTGATTGGTTAGTTATGTTTGGTTTCACCCTTGTAATGTTATCTTAATTTTCCAATAAATAAACTTGTGTTTATTTCACATTTTTTTCATATTCTTCCCTTGTGTAAATTTTTGCTAATGGCAAAAGGGGGAAGAAACGGGATATCAAGAAGTATGCTATATCACTCTCAACTTCATTCATGCTTAAAGTGAGGGGGAACATGAATTGAGGGGGAACATCAAATTGCATACTTTACTCTTGTCTTGGATTATCAAAATAATTATTGCATATATCCCGCTTATGTTTGCCATTATCAAAAAGGGGGAAATTGTTGGAAACACGTTTTAATTGCAATATACTAAACGTGTGTTCTTTTGTAGGTTTTGATGAATGTCAAACAAAGCAATAAGCGATATATAGCAGTGCTCAAGGACAAGCACAAAATGGATGCATTACAAGAAGCTCAAGACAAAGTTTAGAAATGTTATAATTGAGTCAATATTAATTGTGATCTTGATTCCTCAATCTTGGCTCATAACATGGCTTCTCTACTAAAATTATTTTTCCAAAATCATGCATATCTAACTTAAGTGTCAAATGATTTTAAACTATGCATATTTATATTTGTTAAAATGTTTTTCAAACATGCCTCAAAAATCTGGGCTAAGATAATCGATTATGTACTTATGATAATCGAGTATCTCTAAGCCAAGACTGCATGACAATCGATTGTGAATTAATGATAATCGATTGTGAGTAAGTCAGTTAACATCAGGTTTTTGCAAACTGCATAACCATCGATTGTGTACTTTTGATAATCGATTGTTAACTGAGGCAAAGCTTTCAAAACTCAGAAAAATCGATTATGAACTAATGGTAATCGATTAGAATGAGAAAAATGTCTCCCAGTGTTTTTAAATAAATTAATAATCGATTGTGGCTTTTGATAATCGATTATATATGAGACAGAAAGTTTTGAAATTAATTAATAATCGATTATGGCTTTTGATAATCGATTATATATGAGACAGTAAGTTTTGAAATTAATTTATAATCGATTGTTCTATTTGATAATCGATTGTTGGAACTAACCGTTGTCACACATTTTCAAATTACCTTCAGGTAATCGATTGTTGATATTTAACAATCGATGTTTTGCGTAAAATCTGGAAAAGATTTTCTGAACGTTGTTAAAATAATCGATTGTTGATTTCCTGATAATCGATGTTTTATGCCAAAAATTGGAAAGGATTTTTTAACGTTATAAATAATCGATTATTGATTTGAAGTAATCGATTGTTGACGTAAAATCTGGGATTGAATTTTTGATCTGATAGGCAAACAATCGATTGTTTAGTCTTGACAATCGATTGTCACTGAGTAATTTCAGCAATCCTTAATTGGCAATTAGACAACGGTAAGACTGAGTTTTTCACCTATAAATACAGGCTTAACTCAGTGTTTTCACAACAACAACATATACAATTTAAGTATTTTCATTGCTAAAAGCTTTCTTACATTGATCATCATTTTCATTCATCCATAAAGCTTTTTGAAGAGCCATTCTATTGAGCTAAGTTGTTGTGATCTTGAGCGTACTATTTCTACTCATATCTACTCATTGAGGAGTACTTTGTAAAGTGAGTTTGTTTTGTGTTTGTAAGAGAATTGCGATTCTCGTTTGTTGAGGAACTTGTGATTCCTCAGTTGAAGTCTTTGGGATTGTTATCCCCGAGCAGTTGAAGTCTTTGGGATTGTTATCCCCGAGCAGTTGAAGTCTTTGGGATTGTTATCCCCGAGCAGTTGAAGTCTTTGGGATTTTTATCCCCGAGCAATTGAAGTCTTTGGGATTGGTATCCCCGAGCAATTGAAGTCTTTGGGATTGTGATCCCCGAGCACCTAGGTGAGGCTTGTGTCCTCAGCTGTAACGGTTTGTTAAGCACCCGTAAGCTTGACAAGTTTAGTGGAAATCTCGAGAGAGTCTCTCGGGGACTGGACTAACCACGTTTGTGGCCAACCAGGATACATCATTGTGTAAGTTTATTTTACTGCACTTGTTTTAATTTCTGCAAAGTTTTTAAATTCCGCACTAAAACGCTTAATATTTTTAAAACGCTATTCACCCCCCCCTCTAGCGTAAAGCGTTATTTCCAACAAACAAGACATAGGAAGTTTAGGAAATTTGACCCATAGTGGAATCTCGACAGGGAATTCCTCAGTGAAATCAAAATCTGACGTCCATTGCTTTAGAATCATGGGCCTGTTTCCTATAGAATAAGGACCAGCACATAAGACTTCTTTGGCATCATCAATTGTTCTGAACTTAACAATGTAGTATCCTTCCTCGTGATAAAACAGCTCTAGTTCTGGTACATGTGACTAGTGGAGGCTGATGAATCTCTTCATCGCATTATACCCAGGCCCATCCCCTAAAATATACACAATTAGGGAACACTTCCACTTATTCTCTTCCTCCTCCACCTCTGCTTTGTTCAGCTGGCCTACTGGTTGACCTTCAATCATTACCGGGGGGGGGGGGGGGATGTATTCTAGTGCCATACCATTAGATGCAAATCGATTCTTCTGAAAGAGATTAGCCTAGTTCCCATTTGGTACATCTGTTTTTGTTTGAAATCTCCTCCACTTGCTCCGCTATACCCTTCGCTGATTGAGTTTGGACTGGTATAAGCTTCTTCATGTGTCCACTTTCACCGGCTATCTGCTTCATCAGAGTTACCGGTGCTTCAATCGAAGCAGGATAGCTTCGTTCAAAATCCATTACCGCATTAGATTGTTGTGAAATCAAAGGATTCTCACCTTCGCATGACGAATCGACTGGCTGCTCAGTTGCAACACTGGTGTGCAGATTCTCCGTAGATGATTGATTAGTGGTTGTGATGACTCTATCTATTGTGGAAATCGGAATTTTTCTGGGTCGTCCCCTACCTCGACCCCTCCCTCTTGCCATAGATACGAGCTCGACGTACGTTTACTAACGTTTGAATCTGTTGTTTTATTCAAACTCAAAATGGCATATATATTCATATGTAAAAATATTCAAGTGTTTTATTATTTTTTCATTATTTTTAAAACTTTTAAATCAATTTATTTCACCTTTTTATCCATAAAAAACCTATCAATCATCTTCAAAATAATTATCTTTTGGTAAATCATCTATTGAATTTTTATCTTTATGCTAAAATATATCTAAGGTAATTTTTGCATATTTTTACAAATTTATTTAGTATTTTTCAAATCTAAAGTGCATAATTGTAATGTTATCCTATTTTAAGATTTAATTGTGTTTGTATTCATAAAATCAAGTCCTATATTTTTAATGTGTTAATTATATATTAAAATTTATTTTAGTGATATCAATTTATTTTCAGAAATTAATTTACTATTTTTTATAAATTAAAAGGAAAAATGACTATGTCAATTATAGCCAATATTGGATTTCAATTATAACCCAAATCAGGCCCCCAACTTCCCAGCCCAATTTTAATTTTAATCCGACCCCTAACCCAAATAAACCAACCCAACCCGGATCTTTACCTACCATGTTCAATCTAGGACATTGATCAAAATGATCAACGGCCACCAGCTTCCCTTACTATTTTTAACCCAAACTAACCCCTTACCCAAAATTATTTTTCTTCACCCGCCGCCCTTAAATTCCATTTCTCTCAATTCTCTCTAAAAACCCACTTAAATCCTAGCCATCGCCCTCTAATCCCACCCTAATACCTACCTAATCCATGGCCCCTCGTGGTCATTTAGTATGTGTATCAGCCTCTTATGGCTCCTGGATGTTTGGTTTTGTGGTTTCATGACCAGACCTCGAAAGAGTCTGGTCAAGTCCTGCTCGACTGTTGTTCATGGCCTTTCTCTGGTCAACCACGACCTTTCTCCAGCCATTCATGGCCTTTCAAGAAAGATCCTTGACTTTTCTGGTTAGATCGTTAACTTTCAAGATCTTTCTAATTTCTTTTGGGGTTTTTGAAACCCTAATCTTTAAGACCTTTCGATTTTTTTCAGATCTATCTTAGATCTGTGCTTACTATGATCTTTATATGTGTTTCTCGAAGGTTCTTTGACTTTTCTTTCAAAATGACTCTTCATTTTTCAACGATTAGGGTTTTCTTTAAATTTTTCAAAAGATCTCTTCTCTCATCTTAATATTGTTTGTGATTTTGTTATGTTATAAACGATTTGCTCATATTGTTCTTCTATCTATTTCAGCATATTTAAAAAAAACCTAGTTCCTTTTAATCTTATCCGAGTTCTGAAAATTATTTGTTTAAATATGTACTTGTTCTTTGTTTCTGACTCTATTTTCCTTATTTGATTTTTAGTTCTTACCATTTCTTAAACTTGACTATTGTTGAATCCCTAATTTTTTAGAAGTTTTCTCACTTGTTACTAATGTGAGACCTTTACCCATTCTGATTTCTCTTATCTGGTATTATGTTCTTCTTCATTGTTGATTCCATGTGACTTGGCCTACTTGACTACTATGCTTCGAATGTTTTCCTTACTACCGAATCTTAGCTTATTTCTGCAAATACTACATGTATGTGTTATCTAGTTTGCTAATGTGTTTGGCCTCGCATGTCTGATGCTTCTGTTCACTCTATTTATATACCGAAGTGCAGAATCTTGTTGATCTTGTGATTGATTGCAAAAAGCTTTTCTTTTATGAACCCGAATTTCACTCACTTGTTTAAATTAATTGATTCCTTTCCTTTACTATGATATTTTACCTTGCTAAATCCTTTCTCAAAATAAGCCTATTTTGTGCTTAGACTTAATGATTTACTTCATACTTTTACTGCCCTTTATATGAAAATGATCAATCTGTTACGAACTGATTTTCTTTCCTTAATTGAAACCTGTTAGTACTCGTTAAGCCCTGATTCTTTAATTAAAGGGAATCACTTAGGTTAATTGATTCTGAGTTGTAATTGTTTTCATGTTTGTGTTAAGACTTTACTTATTACCTTACTTACCACTTGTTTTCAAAACTATAAATACCCACCCCTTCTTTTCTTAGCAGACAAATAACTTGAGTTTTAAAGCATACACTTACACTTAAACTTTCTCTTTCTTTACTGCTATTTGTGCTATTGCTTTGTCTAGCCCACGGAAAGCCAATGCTAGACTGTGGACTCCTGTTTGTTTTACCTTTTTGCACTTTGCTTCTCTACTGGTATGTCCTAGTTTACTCTTTAAATCTCAACAAAAACATGTTTCTTTAAGTTGCTTCAGTTTTCTCATTCATGCTCACTTCTGCCAATGTTTCTGCAGTCTTTTTACATTACTAGCATGCTGAAATACGTTCCCTTCCCTTTTAGATTTAATGTTTTCTTATGTATGAACTATGTCAGCCGCTTATTATGTGATGTGGTGACTTATGAATCTCAACCCCATATATCCTCTATGTGTTTGAAGTTCTTTTGGTTGATTTGTGGGCAGGCCAACATCATATATTGTTGTGCATGACCAAACCTGCCCTTCTCTGGGGTCATATACTTCATACAATGCATTCTAAGACCCCTCGACCCCTTTGTGTAACTAGTGATTTCTGTGTATTTTAAGCTCTACTACTACTATTTTTTTCTCAAAGCACCCTTTAATACTTCCTATTTCCAACTCAGCTTTAATCAATCCCTGTCCTGCACTTCCACTATATTTTTAGAACTTAGATTCCGGCCCTCTTGTGTGAGCCTTGCCTTAGGACCATTGAACTCCCTTTGATCTTGGACACATAAGAGCTGGCTCTTCTATACTACATTGATTCTTGTCTGGTTATGCAGACCTGGGTGTAAACACTGCTCGGGGTTCCTTGAGACCCTGTGGAAACTTTTACACACCCTGGTATGAGAAAGACTTTGAACACCATGGGCATCTGAAGTGCTTAATTGTATAACTCAGACATGAAGTCAAGATCAGGCTTCTTTTGGTTGTAATTTCTCATTTCTGCGCTTCCTTTTATAATTTAAGTATTTGTTCTGTAATAATTTGTAGCGAATATTGGGGTTGACTAGTGAAAAGGGATGGAGCAATTATGCATGCTTTAAGGGTAGATATCCTACCTATAGGATCTGTTTAGCATGTTTTACTTCCACACTTAGATATCCTGCCAATAGGATCTGTTCTGGATGTTCTATTTCAACACTTAGATATCCCGCCTATAGGATATGTTTTTAATAAATTCTACATGTCTACTTCACACTTAGATATCCTGCCTATAAGATCTGTTTAATAAAATTCTGTATGTTTAATTCCACTTAAATATCCTACCTATATGATTTGTTTAATAAAATTCAGCATGTTTACTTCCACACTTATACATAATGCCTATAGGATCTAATGGATCTAATTACACATCATTCCCGTAAGGTAAAAATCGGCCTTGAAATTAGATGTCACGCCTATGAGATTAAAATCGATATTTTATAGAAATCATGCCTATAGGAATTTCGCTGTGATCAAATCAATCCTGCCTACTCCACTTCATACTTACTTAGATACCATGTTTGTAGGAAATACAAATCTTATAATAGAAATCATGCCTATAAGACCTAAAACCAGTTTTGTTTAAGAATTAGTTTGACTCATACTATTCTGAATCAGTTTAAACAACCTACTCCTTTATCAATACGGTTTAGAAAGCACGCTTACAGGATCCAAATCGCTCGTTTAGAACTGTTTACTGCTTTACTACATTCCTAATCAACAATAGATGTCATGTTCCTAGGACATCACTGTTACTCCTAGGAAAGCCTTAGGCAATAATTATGATAAAATGGAGCCTGCCATTATCTAATTAGCAACTGCTTCAACCAGCAGGCATGCCTAATTCAGACTTCTTATCTTAGCTATATAATGAATCTGGTTCTAACTCAAATCCCCTATATTAGGATTTTTTAAAATCCAGACATTAACTTTGCTTGAGTCATGCTATATATATGTACTATTTGCAGAGGAATATATGAGCCTCTAACTGTCTACATGTTTCCCTTTTTAAATGAAGCCCTACGTGTTGTGTATGTCGTCTTAGCCTTCTATCTTTAAACCTAAGTGTCAGCCTAAATCCCCCCGATACAGGAATAGTAGTCCTAAATTCCCCCGGGACTAATAGGAATGAGATGGTTAATAGAGCGCAATAGAGTTCGAGACCAATCCGCGCTTTAAGTACCTTTATGTGCGAGAAGGGTAGGTATGGATATGATGAATGGTGCGCTAGTACCATGTGTAGCCCCTCTTATAAGGAGTGATTACTTGGTACTGCATTGATGTCATCCATATTACAAATAAACCTAGGACCTCCTTTATATTCACCAGCATGCTTAGTTATAACTCTTTCAAAACTTTGATTTATTTTATCATTTCCAAACACTTGTTTATTTAAAATCCCCTCTTATTTGAGCTTTGTTTGTTTACGTGTTAATTGAAAAAATTCACAAAGAACGATCTGGTAGGGAATCACAAGTGGATCTTGACGGGTGCCTAACACCTTTCCCCCGGGATAATTTCAAGCCCTTAACCTATCTCTGGTTATCAAATGTAGTTGTTGTTGAACCCTATAATTGCCCTAACGCACCTTAAAATCATTAGGTGGCGACTCTTCAAATTGCAAAACCCCTTTTCCAAAATGAAAGAGTTGTCCCAACCAAATGTCATAAACCCTATTTCCGTGAAGGAAAAAGGGGTGCGACGGCATGACGACTCTGTTGGGGATGTAATTAGGCTTTTACCATTTCAGATTATTCTTGTGAATTTGTACCTATTCCGATGTGCAATTATCTATTTAATTCGTTTAAGCATTTAATTTCTTCTTTAGAAGCTAAACTGATATATCTTTCTTGTTTTCTTCTCTTTATTGCTTTAAACTTAGAAGCTAAACTACTGTATTTATCACTTTCTTAATGTGCAAATACATGTCAACATACTTTTAATTATTGCATAATCATGCTCAACATCATAGTCCACTTGTGCCAAAAAAAATATTATAGCAACGTTTATAATGACTAGTTGCACTCTTCCTATATCATTAACCCCTAAATTCGAAAAGGAATATTTGCGGTAAAACTAATCGATTAGCGGTGCAGTCGATAGTTCTGAGCCTTCCCTTGAGTTGTCCACTCAAGGGTACCAGTCTAAAAAGCCATAGAAATCTTACTCTGTTTAAATTGTGCATGCATCATGGTCAAACCTAGGCAGATCAGTTATGTTGTCCACATAATGATCCTTTTAGATAGCCTTGTCCAAAGTCCATTGAGTTTCCCTAAACATAAACTGATGGCATCACGTTCTGTGCATTTATTTGGAGAACTAGATGTTTCCTGCTTATCATTGATATTAAATAGTCGAGTCTGGTGGGGGGGGGGAGGATATAACCTTGTTTGCCTTGCAAAAATATGAGGCACAAAGCTTCCAAATTCGACATGGTCACCAACATCTACTCAAGGTTGCTAAGCCGGTGGAAAGATTTACACTCCAGTGATCAGAATCTCGCCAGGAAATATCTGGGAAATCTACCATCCCTCATGGAAGTCCAACCTAATAACATGATCATAGAAGCTGCCATATAATTTTGGGATTGTGAAAGAGCCGTATTCCGCTTTGGGGGTATTGAAATAACATCTTTGCTGGAGGAGATAAGAGGACTGGCTGGACTAGTATGGGAAACTCTAGGCTTGCCAATGCCTGAGAAATGTAAAGGTAGATTCTTTCTTAAAATGAGGGGTTTAAAGAAGAATTCAGAATTGACATGCTTGAAGGATTCATACATCCCTTTTGACTACTTGTATGAAATGTATGGTCACAACAAATCTTTCCACACGTAATCTGACAAGTTTGCCATCACATCTTTGGGGCACGTCCACCGAAGGATTTTCGTCTTCATATTTTGCTTCCTGGGTCTGATTGTATTTCCGATGAAGAACGGTAGAATTCATACTAGGCTAGCTATGGTAACCAAAAGCCTAATGGAGGGGATTGAGGGGCAGTTATTCAATATTGTACCGATGATTATTGCAGACATATACCGAGCCTTAGAGAAGTGTCAACGAGGAGAAAAACAGTTTGAAGGCTGCAATCTACTACTTCAACTTTGGCTCACAGAGCATCTTCAAAAGGGAGAATATCGACAAGAAATTCAGCGTAGGTACTGGGATGATCTCATCGTTTTCCACCATCCAAAGCGAATGAATTACATCCCTGACATGTTCGCTCAGCCCGAGGATGCTAAGGGATGGGTTGAACTATTTGATAATTTGACTGAGTAAAAAGTTCAGTGGATGTTCGAATGGATTCCTATGGAGGAGTTCATCGTCCGATCTAGAGACGCACCTTTCTTGATACTAATTGGCATGAGGGGAAACTACCCATATGTCCCCCTGCGAGTTATGAGGCAAGTCGGTAGGAAGCAAGTCATACCCAGGGTTGACAAGATGAGCCACTTTTGAGCCGACTTCCAAGGCGATGATAGTCCTTACAAGTGCCAAGTCGAACACATGTGGCATAACAAGATCGTGATGGGTAGAGACACCATAGAGCCAAACAAATACCACACCAATTGTACTCCTTTCTATTTTGTTTGGTTGGAAGATAATCATGATGGTTTTGGCCATCTAGAGTTTGTTCGATGCTACAAGATTATAGATGAAAAGGCTAAAGCGCAAGTCAGGTACAACCAGTTGCACAAAAGGATCCGCGAGTGCGAAAGTGAACATCGCGAAATACAATGGTCCAACAAAAAACTAATTGAGGAACGAGAAAGATATGGCTACCAACGCCAACAAAAGACTGGGATACTTGGAGCAAGGCATAGTGGAACTGGAAAGAAAGTTTCTCAAAAGGGTTGAAGATTGTCAAGAGGCTAAAGGGGCTGATAACAGATATCTAACCAGAGCATACATGTTGCTGGGACTTCGCAAGTTGGGGAAGCTGTTCGAAGGAGCCAAACATGTCGAATCTGGTGAAGTTCCTTCTAAGACCAAGTAGATAATAATTGATCTTCTTTTCTTAAATTGTAACAAGGCCAATGACCATTAGTGGCTTGTATTTCTTGTTTATTTAATGTCGATTTGGCCCTCGTCTTATCTTTATCAATGAAATGAGGCATTTAGAATTTCAAGTTCTCCAAATTAACTTGTCGCTAGGCCCACCTAGGGCATAACGAGGTTCCCAAATTAGGACACACTTTACATTATTGCACTGCGTGATTAAATATTGCAATACTTTTCATGACCCTCACTAACTTGTTCACTTTTTTGTTTTATTTTTGTTTTTGTTTGTTATTCCCCTCGCCCAAGGTTAGTTCGTGCACTCTGACAACATCATCTTATTCTACAAGATTTAGGGGCCCTCCACCCTCTCCTCTTCTTAGTCCAGTTAAGAACAATAACATAGGCAAAATGGAAAATTTGAAAATCAGGGAAGAGAAACATCAATAAAACTCAATAATTGGGGGATTAGAATCTAACGATGCATTGGGACTTTTAGAGGAGTGCCGCTGTATTCTTCGCACTATGGGAATAGTAGAGTCCAGCGGGGTATCCTTTAGTGCTTTTCAGCTTCGAAGAGCCGCCTATATTGGTGGCGCACTTATGAGATAGACAGTCCAGTCGAGGATGCTTCACTGACTTGGACTTATTTCTCGAATATATAGAGAGAATTCATCCCCCAGAGTCTTAGGGACGCATGGCGTGCAGAGTTTGTGCATTTGAGCCAGGGTGCTATGACTGTTTCGAAGTACTCTATCCGTTTTACCATATTGGCCAAGCATGCACCGGCCTTGGTTGCTACAATTCACGAGAGAGTTTGCAGGTTCATCGAGGGTCTTATCCCACCCATCAAATCTATCATAGCTCGAGAGCTCGAGATGGACATTCCTTATCAGCAGGTAGTGAGCATTTCTAGGAGGATCGAGAGTATGCTCGCTAGGGAGCGAGTAGAGAGAGAGGCCAAGAGGTCTCGAGAGTCAGGCCACTACTCAGGTGCCTGTACCCCAACAACAGGTCGACATGGTAGGGGTTTTGTGGGTAACTTCGTTCATTCAGCTCTTCCAGCAGCCAGCAGTGCTCCAGCTCCGCCTATACCTCAGGAGCCTTACTATTCACCTCTAGTTTCTAGCGCGCCTCTTGCGCGGGGTGTTTCCAGAGGTCAGTCCAACAGACCTATCCCTAGTTAGTCACAGCCATTGTGCCCTCCTAGAGCTTGTTTTGAGTATGGCGGCACCCGTCATATGGTGAGGGATTGCCCTAGACTTGGGAGGAGTGCACCCCCACAGACATCTCAGTCATAGCGTGCTCAACAGAGTTCTCCGGCCATGATCATAGCCCCACTTGCTTCCCCACTCAATCAGCCAGCTAGATGTGGAGGCTGAGGTGGTAGAGATCGCCCTCGAGGGGGAGGCCAGGTTAGATATTATGCCCTTCCCGCTCGTGCTGAGGCTGTTCCCTTCGATTTTGTTATCACAGGTATTATACTGGTTTGTTACAGAGAGGCATTGGTTCTATTAGATGCAAGATCTACTTATTCTTATGTGCCTTCTTACTTTGCTCCACATTTGGGTATGCCTCGGGATTCTTTGAGTTCCCCCGTTTATATTTCTACTCCTGTGGGGGATTATCTTGTTGTGGACCGCGTCTATCGGTCATGTTTGGTTACTATTTGTGGTTTTGAGACCAGAGCGAATTTGTTGTTACCCGATATTATTGATTTTGACATTATTTTATTGGCTTTGACCCTATTTTGCTACTCTTGATTATCACGCCAAGACCGTGATGCTGACTATGCCAGGTATTTCACATATTGAGTAGAGTGGTACTTTAGATTATACTACTAGTAGAGTTGTCTCTTTTCATAAGGCTCAGTGTATGGTTGAGAAGGAGTGTGCCGTGTATTTAGCTTATGTGAGAGATGTTAGTGGTGATACCCCTTCTGTTGATTCAGTTCCAGTGGTACAGGATTGTCTTGATGTGATTCCAGCTAATCTTCCGGGCATGCCGCCCCATATAGACACTGATTTTGGCATTGACCTGTTGCTGGGCACCCATTTCCATACCTCCGTATCGTATGGCTTCTCCTTAGTTGAAGGAATTAAAGGATCAGTTGCAGGAATTGCTTGATAAGGGTTTTATTCGATCTAGTGTTTCACAGTGGGGTGCTCCTGTTTTGTGTGTCAAGAAGAAGGATGGTTCTATACATATGTGTATTGATTATCCCTAGTTAAACAAGGTTTCAATGAAGAACCGTTATCCTTTGCCTCGTATTGATGATCTGTTTGACCAACTTCAGGGCGCACATGTGTTTTCTAAGATTGACTTGCACTCAAGTTACCACCAGTTGAAGATTCGGGAGCTAGATATCCTAAAGACTGCCTTCAGGAATCGTTATGGTCAATACGAGTTCCTTGTTATGTCATTCAGGCCAACGAATGCCCCAGCATCTTTTATGCATTTGATGCACAGTGTGTTCAGGACATATCTTCACTCATTTATTATTGTTTTTATTAATGATATTCTGGTGTATTCTCGAAGTCGGGAAGATCATGAGCAGAACCTGAGGACCGTGCTTCAGATCTTGAGACAGAAGAAGTTATATGCAACGTTGTCAAAATGTGAGTTTTGGTTAGATTCAGTGGAATTCTTAGGCCACGTGATTTCGAGCGAGGGAATTCGGGTGGATCCTAGGAAGATAGAGGCCGTGCAGAGTTGGCCCAGGCCATCCTCAGCTACAGAGATTCGTAGTTTACTTGGCTTGGCAGGCTACTACTGTCGTTTCGTGTAGGGATTTTCATCGATTGCGGCCCCTATGACTAGATTGACCCACAATGGTGTCCCATTTCAGTGGACAGAGGAGTGTGAGGCAAGCTTTCAGAAGCTCAAGACAGCTTTGACTACAACCCTAATTTTGATATTGCCTACCGGTTCGGGGTCTTATACTGTCTACTGTGATGCCTCGAGAGTTGGCCTCAAAGTGGTGTTGATGTAGGATGGTAGGGTGATTGCCTTTGCGTCCTGGCAGTTGAAGATATATGAGAAGAAATACCCTATCCAGACCTTCAGTTAGTTGCTATTGTTCATGCCTTGAAGATCTGCCGTCATTATTTGTATGGTGTTCCTTGTGAGATTTATACTGACCATTGGAGCTTATAGCACTTGTTCAAGCAGAAGGATATAAATTTGCGCCAGAGGAGGTGGTTAGAGTTTCTAAAGTATTATGATATTACTATTCTGTATCACCCGGGCAAGGCCAATATGGTAGCAGATGCTTTGAGTCGCTGGGTGGAGACTTTGGAGAGTTTGGCATATTTAACAGCTTCAGAGATGCCTATGGCTATGGATGTTCGGGCCTTAGCTAGTCAGTTTGTGAGGTTGGATCTTTTGGAGCCCAGTCGGGTCCTAGCTTGTGTAGTTTCTTGGTCTTCCATATTTGATCGTATTAGGGAGTGGCCATATGATGACCCCGATTTGCTTGTTCTTGAGGACAAGGTTTAGCACAGTGATGCCAGATATGTGACCATTGGAGATGATGGGGTATTGAGGATGTAGGGCTGGATTTGTGTGCCCAATGTTGATGGGCTTTAGGAGTTAATTTTAGCAGAGGCCCATAGTTCGCGAAATTCCATCCATCCGGGTGCCATGAAATTTATTAGGATTTGAGGATGCACTATTGGTGGAGGCAGATGAAGAATGATATAGTTGGATATGTAGCTAGATGCCTCAACTGTCAACAGATGAAGCATGAGTACCAGAGACCGGGTGGATTGCTCCAGCAGATAGAGATTCCGTGGTGGAAATATGAGCGCATCACCATGGACTTTGTATCTGGACTCCCACGGACCCTGGAGAAGTCTTATACCATTTGGGTTATTGTGAATCGGCTGACCAAGTCCGCTCATTTCATTCCTATGTGTACCACTTATTCATTGAAGCTGTTGGCGGAGATTTATATCTGAGAGATAGTCCGTCTGCATAGTATTCTAATTTCTACTATTTCAGATAGAGGTACTTAGTTTACATCGCGGTTCTGGAGAGCCGTGCAGCAGGAGTTAGGTACTCGGGTGGAGTTGAGCACAACTTTTCACCCCAGACAGACGGACAATCCGAGCGCATTATTCAAATTTTTGAGGATATGCTCCCTGCGTGTGTGATTGAGTTTGGAGTGTCTTGGGATCGGTTCTTGCCTTTATCGGAGTTTTCCTACAACAACTGCTACTAGTCGAGCATCTAGATGGCTCCTTATGAGGCTTTATATGATAGACGATGTCGATCTTCGGTTGGGTGGTTTGAGCCTAGGGAGGCTCTGTTATTAGGTACATATTTGGTTCATGAGGCATTGAACAAGGTCAAGATCATTTAGGATAGGGTTCTTTCAGCTCACTCTAGGTAGAAGACTTATGCAGATCGCAAGGTTCGAGATGTAGTGTTTGTGGTTGGTGAGCGGGTATTGCTCCGAGTATCGCCTATGAAGGGCGTGATGAGATTTGAGAAGAAGGGCAAGCTTAGCCCTAGATACATTGGTCCGTTTGAGATTCTTGATCGAGTGGGAGAGGTGGCTTATAGACTCGCAATGCCGCCTAGGTTATATGTCGTGCATCCAGTTTTCCCTGTATTTATGCTTCGGAGGTATCACATCGATCCATTCGACGTGTCATATTTCAGCACTGTCCAGTTGGACGAGGACTTGTCCTATGAGGAGGAGCCAGTAGCTATCCTAGACCGGCATGTTCGTTAGTTGGGGTCCAAGAGATTTCCTTTTGTTCGTGTCAAATGGAGAGGTCAACGTCATAAGGCATCAACCTAGGAGTCCGAATATGATATGTGGAGCCGTTATCCTTATCTTTTTTCCGACTCAGGTACTTCTTTCTTTTGTCCGTTCGAGGACGAACAACTATTTTAGTGGTGGAGGATGTGACGACCCAAATGGCTCATCACTTGTTTTCTTACCGATTCGGTACTTTCGAGGCCTGAAAAGCCTCATCTACCATTACCTCAATTTGCGTGTGTAGTCCGGGCGCATAGTTGGAAAGCTTAGATATGAATTCTGTGAGAAAAATGCTAAATTTTGATATTAAATTGAATAAATTTTTCTCCGTCAACATTTTGGTAAACGGACCCGGACCCGTAATTTGACGGTCTCGGAGGGTCCGCAGGAAATATGGGACTTGGGCGTAAGCCCGGAATCAAATTCCGAGATCCCAAGCTCGAGAAATAAATTTTTGCCTGAAATTGTTTTATGAAAATATTTAAGGAAATTGAAAATGAGATTTGATTAGAATGTATTGGTATTGAGACCCTATTTTGGTTTCGGTACCCGGTACAAGTCTTATATATGGTTTAAGCGCTTTCTGTAAAGTTTGGTTGAAAACGAACGTGGTTTGACGTGTTTCGGACTTAGTATGGAAATTTGATGTTTTATGAAAATTTGGAAGAAACCATGAGTTTTGAGGCTTGATTCGATGTATATGATGTTATTTTGGCGATTTGATCGTGTGGGCAAGTCTGTATGATGTTTTTGAGGTTGTGTGTATGTTTAGTTTGGAGCCCCGAGGGCTCGAGTACATTTTGGATAGGCGTCGGAGTGCATTTTTAAACCTTGAAAGTTGCTGGTATGAACTGGCCTGCAGGCTTTGCATTTGCGAAGCCTGTCTCGCAAATGCGATATCACAAATTCAAGTGGCCCTTTGCAATTAGGAAGTATGCCCAGGCTAGCCTTTCTCGCAAATGCGTTAAATGCCAGGTTGCCAGTGATCGCAAATACGATTTTTATGTCACAAATGCAAACCTCACTTCGCAAATGTGAAGGTCCCGATGCGAACCCTGTTTCCCATTTTCCATGTTAGCAGAGGTCAGGGATCGCAAAGCAATTGCGAACCCCAGTTCAGAATTGCGACATCTGCAACCTCCATTCTTTATACTTAGTCGATTTTAAGACATTTTTCACCCCATTTTCAAAACACAACTCATTTGGGTGATTTTTCAAGAAGAAAACTGCTTTCAAATCATTGGTAAGTCGGTTTTTACTTAATTCTTTCAATCATTTTCATCATTTAACATGTTTCCACTTAAAATCAAGGATTTTCATGGGTGAAATTGGGGGTTTTGGGTAGAACCTAGGTTTTTCTGAAATTGGGGATTTGGACCTCAATTTGAGGTCCGATTTCAAAACAAATCATATATTTGGGTTCGTGAGGGAATGTGTAACCGGATTTTGGTTCGAACCTTGGGTTTTGACCACGTTGGCATGAGGGGCGTTCTGGTTATTTTACCTAATTTTTGTCTTACCTTTAAATTATATAGTGGAATCAGTCGTTTGAGATGTTATTTACGAGATGTAATTGAAATGAACAGATTTAGGCCATTTGGAGTCGGATACTCGTGGCAAAAATGTGGTTTCAAGTTGAATAAACCCTAAACCCTAAATAGAGTCGGTTTGAGGTAAGTGGCTTGTCTAACCTTGTGTGGGGGACTTTTTCTCCTTAGGACATGATGTTTGGCATTTGAATGCCTCGTACATGAGGTGATGAGCACGTACTTGAGAAATTGCTGGAAACGTTTTTACTTGAAGTATTAAAATTGAGTTTTCTTGCTTACCTGTTATTTTAAATTGCAAGTTTATTCGATGCTAGTTTAGAGAAGTATGTTTATTTGACTTACTTGCCTAAGTGCTTAAACTGTTTGTTTGTGCTCTGTTTAGTGTGTTTGGCTAGGATTTTCTATTTCTTGCCCTCAGTTTAGTATTTATCCTAATGTTTGGGTTGCTACTCTGTGTTTTTAAATAGGACTACGGATTGGCCTCCCGAGAGATCCCCTTGCACTCAATAAGTTCTGGACTGAGGGTGCGGGATACCAAGAGATCCTTGGCATATGAAATTATAAGTTTTGAGGATACCAAGAGATCCTTGGCACATGAAATTGTAAGTTTTGACGATACCAAGAGATCTTCGGGATACCAAGAGATTCCTGGCACATGAAATTGTAAGTTTTGAGGATACCAAGAGATCCTCATGATACCAAGAGATCCCAGGCACTTGAAATTGTAAGTTTTGAGGATACCAAGAGATCATCAGGATACCAAGAGATTCCTGGCACATGAAATTGTATGTTTTGCGGATACCATGAGATCCTCAGGATACCAAGATATCCCCGGTTGTGGTTCCTGTTGTGATTAATATTTACTCTATTTTTCTGCTTTTTATTACATTTTCCTTATTTATCTTGTTTAGATTCTTGCTGTACACTTTATCTATACTGTTTTCCCTCATCTTATTATTTATTAGGTCATATCTCAATAGGGCCCTGACCTTTCCTCATCACTACCCAACCGAGGTTAGGTTTGATACTTACTGAGTACTACTGTGGTGTACTCATGCCTCTCATGTGCATGTTTTTCATGTGCAGATCCAAGTACTTCATCTCAGGCACACTACCCTTTGAGGCAGGGAGAGCTACAAAGATTTCGAGGTACATCTGTAACGTCCGCAGATTGAAGAGTCTCCTTCTTTACTCTATTTGTAGTATTTATCCTTCTTTCGTATTTTTGTTTAGACAAATTCTGAATATTGAGTCGTATATTACTTTTCATTAGCTTGTGTTCCCGTGAGTTTTCGGATTTTGGGGTGATATTGTAGACTTTCGAATTTTTGAGTTGTATATGTCGAGCGGCCTTTATATACAGTTTCTTTTAGTTATTCAATTTTTAATTAAAAGGTATGTTATTTTTTGCATTGTTAGGCTTACCTAGGTATAGGAACTAGGAGCTATCATGATATGTTCACGAAGGGCAAACTGGGGTCGTAACAGTTTTCAACACGATTCTGTTAAATTCTTTCTCTATGTCTTAACTGTCTATGACTAACTTGTTCAGTATATTCGTAGTTGTTCTTCATTTGTTGTATCAGTTTCCCTTTTTATGTGGTCTCAACCCTATATGTTTCCCAATCCTCTTCACCCCTTGTTTGTAAGCCTTCTCGTTAAGTGCATCTGGGCAGTCCTTGATTAATTGGGTTGTTTGCTAAGTGTGTTTTCCTCAGAATGATTTCAAAATTGCTGCTCCTACTCCTAGGATTCTTCTCAATAACTGCTCAATCCCAGTATTTAAAAAAAAAGAAAACCATTTCTAAATCTTTTCACTTCTCACTGTTTTACCAAGTTTTTCAACTTTAGGTCAAACACTCTCACCCTACTCTTAGAATACTAGGTTCTGCCCCTTCGACATGTGTACTGCCTTGAGATCCTTGAAAGCTCTCTTAACTCTGGCATGTCAGAGCTGATCTTTTCACACTGCACCTAAATCAGTATCATTTGAGAAAAGGTCTAGGTGTGAGCATTGCCCGAGATTCTTGAGATCCTTAGAGAATTCTAACACATCTAGATACAAAATTGGCTATGGAACTTTGGCATTTGGGGCTGTTGGAGGCTTGGAAGTCATTTGAGCCTACTTCAGACTCCCTATAGATTAGCTCATGTTTATTTATGTATTTTTATTTAATCCATTAATCTGTAATAATTATTGTAAATAATATTGAGTGACTAGTGAAAAAGGGGTATACAATTATATATATGTTGGATAAATCAGGTAGATGCCATGCCTATAGGATCGAGTTAATTCAAATTTATTTGCTATGTTTTCTTATATGGTTAAAATCAACTTTATATTTAGATATCATGCATATGGAGATAAACTAATTGAGGTTCAGTTTTCGTTACCGCATGTATTCATATTCTTCTTCTTAGAAGTCATGCCTATAAGTTCAAAGCCCAGCTTTTGATAATTTGATACCATGCCTGTAGGAATTATGCCTATAGAACTTGAAATAAATTTAGTTAAATAAATCAGTTTAATTCATGTTGATTCATTCTAAATTGGTTTAATTAACTATCAGTTACCCCAGATGCATTTCAAACACTGCCTTAATTAATGCCGCTAGAAAACATGTCTATAGGATCTCAAGCTGTTCGTCTAAAATCTGCTCGCTTTTTTACTACATTCCTAATAGATATCATGCTTTTAAGACATTACTAATGCATTTAATCAAGCCTATATGGAGATTAAAACTCTATAACTATAAAATTGCGCTTTGATATTTAAAAATACTCGCATTTACAAGTCTAAAATCAATGGGCAAGCTAATAGGTCTTTGACACTTGGTCCTAATTCATATTGTAAACTTCCTGCTCACCTAGATATCATGTTCTACGTTTTATTAAATACCCGAAACAATTGTCTGAGACGTGCATTTATTTGTTCAGCTTTTGGAGGTAAACATGTGAAACATTACTTGTTCCCTCTCTATGTATGTCCTATTTGTTTTAGTTGACGCTAGACCTTTCTCTTTTAAAATACCTTAGGATGGTCTAGAACTATCCAAAAAAATAGACCTCTCGGGCCACGAGGAAGGGATGTGTAGTGCACGCATAGAACATTTTCAAGGTTGCTAGAGCTTAGGCTATGATCAATGGGAATGAATTGGTTAGTAAGGATATGATGACTACGTGCTAATGTCACGTGTAGCTCCTCATTGAGGAGTGATTACCGGACATTGCGTGGGGTGATCCTGTAGGCAAACCAACCTAGGACCCTCTTTCCTAATTTTTGATGTATAAACTCACTTTTCTCTATATATGCAACTCGTTCAAGCCTTTTCCTTTTGTCTCATTGCTTGAATCATACAATGTCCAAAACATGCCTTTATTTTGCAAGTATGTGTTTAAAATATTTATTAAAAAGACTAATCATAAGTATAAGTTCGGCCGGGACCTACCGTTGTAGACCGAGGGGTGCCTAACACATTCCCCTCAAGGTTATTTCGAGCCCTTACCTTGAATCTCTAGTAATGCAAACTAGTCTAAGAGTTAATCGCTCTAGGTGCCCTAATGCACCATAATCCGTTAGGTGGTGACTCTTCAAAAACTCAAAAGAAAATGAGTTATTACCCCATGAACATCGGAACCCGGACTTCTCTCCACGGATGGAAAAAATAGGGCGCGACAGTCTTCTTAGTAATGTATGTCTACTCAGCAAAATTAAAATATTTACATACTTGAAAAATCTATTAGAGATCTCATGAGCCATGAACCTATTTCTGTGGAAGAGGCTTCCTCTTCTAGGGCAGAACTTAAATGATAGAGTTAGTATCAGTAGAGTAACAGTGCTTCTGATACCTGATAGGGTGTTTTTGACTAACCACATAGGTTTATTATTCATTAATTTTTACATATGCTTAGCTACCAAGTCACAAAATTTATAGGTAGTAACCTGCTCCTCTACTTTAGCCACTTTCTTAATATCAACAAATAGACACGCTAAACTAGCATTAGCGTCAGTTTCCTTTTGAACATAAAACTCGCCATATTAACACCCGTAAATTTTTTTAAAATTATACATAGATCTTTTACAATTTAAGCTTCAGGATAAGCCTCCCACTCCATTAGATGTCATATACCAAATTCCACATCGTGACTTATGGTGCTTGATTTGTAATTCTTAGCTATCTATTTAGTTATTTTTTCTTTTATCACTTCTTCATTAATGTGGAGTAACTAATAAACCAAGTACCATGTTCTTTCTAGGACATGTATATCTTGAAATATATGCTCTTGAAGATGAGCATTCAGAAAAAGTCAAGCATTCTTTCTGAATGCTTCTATGCTTGAGATCATCTTTAACATACTGTTTTTTTTTGTTTTTTTTTTATTTTTTTTACAGTAAAATATGAGCTTTCATTGATAACAAGTATATGTACATCAGAGCATGATAGTAGTTCTGGACTAACTACTATACTAATACAAATCTTTCATCTCTATTCTAACTATGTATATACAATCTATAGAATAGTATGTAAAATCAAATCAAAGGCTACGGAAAATAATTGAGTTTGCTAAGTCCTAACTGCCATTTCTTGTGTTTGCTACCTCGCAAATGGATCAGCAGAACAATCTCACGACATAGCAAATCCTCCACATATGTGACACCATCAAATCTCATTTGGTTCCTCATTTTCCAGATTAGTGCAATAGTAGTAATGAATGCAGCAGCTGTAATCCCTTTATGCCACTGTCTGCTCTTGGCTAAGCTGCAAATCCAGTGTAATTCAGTCTCCCAGCAGCCTATATTCCGAGAATATCCTAACCATTTGCAGACTCTTTGCCAAAGTCTATTTGTACAAGCACATTCAAAGAAAAGATGATTAAACTCTTCCACTTGAGACTTACAGAATACACAGTCCATTGGAGTATGAATGCCCATTACCATTAGCCTGTCCACAGTAGGAAGACTGTGATGAGCTGCAAGCCAGACAATAAATTTGTGCCTAGGCAATACATTATCAATCAGCAACAAATTTTTCCATGTGACTTTTGTAAAACTGGGCAGCAGTGATGTATGCATTTTTTGAATGCTAAACTTATTCAGTTTGCATACACTTTGCAATCGAACAGTGATATCACCCTGCAGCTGAGGACACTCCAAAATGAGTTTCCTGCAATCCATTATTTTCCTGATGACCCAAGATGCTGCACTTGGAATATTGACAGAAGATATGGTGCCTCTCTTGATGTAATATGCATGAACCCATCGCACCCATAAATAGTCTTTTTTGTTTGCCAAATCCCACAATAACTTTGATATGGCAGCCTTGTTCCACATAGATAAATCTAGTATATTAAGTCCACCAGCAGACACTGGCCTGCAAATTTTATCCCAAGCCACCAATGCTCTTCTTGAAATGCTTGCCTTTCCAGTCCAAAGAAATGATCTACACATAGCATCAATAATTTTGAGTACCTTCTTAGGCAGAATGAAGATTTGAGCCCAATATGATTGGATGCCAAACACCACTGCCTTTATCAATTGGCTTCTACCAGCATAAGAAAGGAATTTGGCTGACCAACAAGTGATTCTTTCTGTGATTCTTTCAGTAAGAGGCAAGTAGTGTCTAATGGCCAGCTTCTTGGAATCCAGAGGGATTCCTAAATATCTAAATAGCAATTGTCCTTCAGTGAATCCCAAGATACTAATTAACTGCTCTTTAGTATGCTGTTGGATCCCAGCCAAGTAAATAGCACTTGTATTAATGTTAGAATGAAGACCAGAGGCTGCTGAGAACTTAAGAAATGTGTTATGTAAGATCTGAATGGATATTTCATCAGCACGACAGAACATAAGCAAATCATCTGCAAAACATACATGAGCAATGTTAAGCTTCCTGCATCTTGGATGGAAATTGAAGTTTCCATCCTTATGTAGCTGCTGCAATAGTCTGTTTAAATATTCCATGGCCAATACAAAGACATAAGGTAACATAGGACCCCCTTGTCTAATACCCCTCTTAGCTTTGAATGGTTTAGTGAGGCCACCATTCATTACTAAGGAATAAGAAACAGTAGAGACACAGGTCATTATCCAGTGTGTGAACTTGGCAGGGAACCCCAGATCAATAAGAATCTGTTGCAAGAAAGACCATTCTAAAGTATCATAAGCCTTCCTGAGATCAACTTTGAGAACACATCTAGGTGAAATACCTCTTCTAGAATACCCCTTGAATACTTCATGACTTAACAGAATGTTATCAATGATACACCTCCCCTCAATAAAAGCTGACTGTGATGGGCCAACTAAATCACCAATGACCTCTTTCATTCTTCTAGTAAGTACCTTAGATATAATCTTGTAAAGTGTAGTGCAGCATGCAATTGGCCTGTACTCCTTGACAGTAGATGGTGATCTGGTCTTTGGGACAAGTGCTATAGCTGTTGTATTGATCATATAAGGCAGTTCACTTGAAGAGAAGAAACCTTTAAGAGCAGAAAAGATGTCATCCTTAACCAATTTCCAGTTTTTTGTAAAAAATTCTACTGGAAAACCATCAACCCCTGGTGCCTTATCTGAAGGCATGTCCTTAACTGCTGCAGTAACCTCCTCCATAGTTACCTCTCTAATGAGAAATCTTTGTTGATCAAGATTCAGACAATACCCTTCCTTCATGATCTGAGAATTTACACAAGGAAGTTCAACAGCAGATTCTCCCATTAAAGAGTGAAAGACCTTCAAGAATTCCTGCTCAACAAGTAAAGGATCAGTTAGTTTTATTCCATCTTCAGTATAAATGGAAGTAATATTGTTCTGTCCAGTTCTAATCTTCCATTGAGCATGAAAGTATTTTGTATTTGAATCTCCACATTCAATCCATGTTGCTTTTGACTTCTGCCTCAATACTTTCTCTTCAATATTACTCTATTTCACAAGGTCCTCAAGTGCCCTCTTCTCCTTCTGAATGAGCTCCTATGTGCAAGGTCTGCTTTGCATCTGAGTTTGGATGATGTCCAGTTGTTCCCTGGCCTGAATAATGTGTTGCTGGTAGGCTGCCAAATTAGTGTTGATCTCCTTCAGCTGGTGTTTTAAACTCTTCAGTTTCTGCCAAATCTGTTGGATGGGATTGCCTACCTGTTCTTGTCTCCATGTCTGCTGAACAATGTGAGAAAATTGAGGATGCTCCATAACAACATTATACAATCGAAAAGGTTTGGGATGCAAAGATTTCTGCATTCCAAACTTGATAAGAATAGCGGAATGATCAGATATAGCAGGGTTCAAGTAATCTGCTTCCACATGTCCAAACTGCTGCAACCACTGATAGTTACCTAATGCCCAATCAATCTTACTATAGACTTGCTTATTAGACCATGTGTAATGCCAGCCTTTTGGTCTAACAGCAGTCAGCTGGAGGTCAGAGATGACCTCTTTGAAATCCTTTACTTCAGCATCAGTCACAATAGATCCAATCCTGTCATCAGAATTGAGTACATTATTAAAGTCTCCACTTAGCAGCCAAGCATTCTGATTAGGAATCTGAACTAATCTGAGATCACTCCAAAGCTGTTTCCTAAGTGAAGCTGTGTTATGACCATATACCACACTTAAGTGAATACTGATCTGATTCCTTATATCTTCCACTTGACAATGAATAACCTGAGAAGTTATAGCTAATATATGCATTTGAATATGAGACTTCCAAATAAGCCAGATTTTCCCATTAGTTGCATTTGAATAATTGCACTGCACCATCCAGTTCCTTGCAATCTTCCCTAATATCTTCTTTGATTTAGGCTCCTTTACCCTGGTTTCAAGAATTCCCATGACATCTACTTTATTTTTAGCTAAGAAGTTTTTCAACTCCTTTTGCTTATGAGGCTGATTAAGCCCCCTTATGTTCCAAGTTACAACAATCATTGGGAATAAGGTTCTACCCTGTAAGATGGACCAGGGTCTACATTATAGCTACTGCTTCCATTCTCATTCATGACAGCCTTACCATTATTGGCAAGATCTGTCTGATTTCTCCTTTCTCAAATTCAGCAATAGTGAGTGCAGTTTCTGAACTGACTAAAGGAACAGTTTCAGGCTGCAAGGAGTGCTGTGGTCCATCAGTCTCCCCATGAGATTACTCCAATAATTGACCCTCTACTACAGGAACCACAGTACTAGTCTGCTCATCAATAGCCTCTACTGCAGGAATCACTGTACTATTCTGCTCAACCAGAGTCTGCTTAGCAATCCATTCAGTTCTGATATGTTTCCCCTTCTGATTCCCCTGCTGACTCACTCTTCCTTTTTGTCTTATAGGTTTAATTTGAGCCTCCTTGCTCTGCTCAGGTTTACCATCCTTATAATACCAACATTCAAATGCATCATGACCAAATTTGAGGCAATGATTACAAAATGAAGGCTTCCAATCGTATTCAATTGTCTGTAGTTTTGAGCCATATGGGGTATCAATCTCCAATTCATCAGGAAGTGGATAAGCAGCATCCACTTCAACAAGGACCCTAGCAAATGAAATCTTCTCATAGCATGCAGTAAATTTGTCTGTATATAATGGACGACCAATAGCACTAGCCAATTTACTTAGCACTTCAGCAGACCAATAACCAACAGGAAGACCAGGAAATCGAATCCAAATAGGCACAATACTAAGTACATCACTCTGAAAGTTGAAGTCAATTTCCCAAGGTCGAAGAACCAGTGGCCTATTCCTAAATGAATAGGGACCAGATTGCATAATCAATTCCTTATCTTCAGAGCTACTGAATCTAAAAATACAATAGCCATCTGCATGTATAAGCACCTGAGGTTTAGCAACAAAATTCCACACAGGATTACAAAATTTTTCATAGATTTCTCATTAGGTCTATCACCTATTACAAATCCAATCAGTGAATTTTGCCAATAATCCACCTGTGGTTGCAGATCTTCAACACTAATTTGAACTACTCTTTTACCTTCTCGCTCAATAGGAGGGATATATGAGAGTTGTTTGCCCATTTGTGAGTCACGATTACCTCGCACCACATCTGCAACTGTTGTCTTCTCCACATGCATCTCCTTTGAACTCTCCTCTGTAACAAGCTTAGTTTTCTCCGCATGCAACTCCTTCGATTCCTCCTCAGCAACGAGATTTGTGAATTGTAATCTCTTCACAGCAATAGGCGATACTGTTTCATTCTCCATCACTGAAATCTCGCTTGATTTTGTCTCTGCATGGGTCATCGATTGAAGTTTTTGAGGTAAAAAACTGCCAAAGGTCAATGGCTTTATCTCCTTAGTTTCTCCATTCTCTGGTGTTACTAACTTCGTATGAGCAGGGGGTGGGTTTTGTCGCCGGCGACGAGCCATTTCGTCGTCAAAACTGTATTGCTAACGTGCGCACTTCACTGTTCTATTGCCCAGCTATTGTGCGCCGAGAGCATTTTGCTCAGTCCCCTCGTGCCTTTAACATACTGTTTTAATTAAGTGGAATGCCTAAAAAATAGAGAAAATGATAAATTGTGCCTAAATGTTTATCTGGTTATAGCTCATAAACTATTGGATCAAGAATATGGTTGTTCTTGTATTACTATTATATTTAACATATGATTGGAGTGCATGTTCCTTTTAGGAACACCAATGTTGATGTTAGATAGAGTTCCAAGTAGCTAGATTTTGCATTAGCGTATAATATATTTTTCGTTCTTTATATTGCTCTTAACGTAAAAGTTTATATAATTTTCTTGGACTTTACTTTAAGTTTGTATTTCATTTATATATTTTGTAAGACAATATAAGTGGTGGATTGATATAATATCATATCATATTTGACAGGGACTAATTCACTTGACGAATCGATTAATTCATAATTGTTCTACTTTTAGTATAGCATATGAAATGCAAAAAAGTATATAGTTCATGTGTATTTTTAAATGTATCACATATATGCTGCTGCTTAACATATGTCTTATGAACATGCTTCTAATTAGGATCTTGACAAAATTATCGTTTATTCAGGGGTTATATTTTACCTGTAAGATACCCTTTTATTAACGGATGATTAGTGTATTTCTTTCTTGTCAGTCTTCCTTAAGAAAATGTACATTAAATTAAATGGCTGATATAGAAGCTACTTACTTTTGCAGGACGCTTCTGGTATTTTCATCATACTAGATATCCACAATTTTTCTTAAATTATTACATTCTTACCTTGCACAACCGGTTTAAGCAAGCAAAGACACTTATTAAGACCAAATAACCATCAAAGCATTATAATTTGATGCAGGAAGGACTAACATTACCTATTTATCTGGTCTTATCTATGGTAACATGCAGTCTGTGGCGGATCTAGGAATTCAAGTTTGTAGGTGCTGAATTTTTTTTGTACATAAAATTAATGGGTGCTTTTGTAAATTTTATACATTTTCTCAAATTTTCTATATAACTATACATACTCTGTGAGAGGTTAATGGATGCTCGAGCACCCAAATCTAATGTGTAAATCCGCCACTGCATGCAGTAATTGTAGCTACTTACTAAGCAGAAGATATTTCAAAATCCAAGTCTTCATTTATTCCTGAATGCAATTTTTGAATATGTATGCTCTGAACAGTAATTGTATTGAATTGTGTCTCCCTTATGGTAGTTGTATTAGATTGTGTCTCATTTATGGTAGTTATTTATGGTAATTACTGTCTGATATTATTGCATGCTATTTTATTTATGGTTATTATGTTTAGATAATTTTTTACGCTATTTCTGCTGGAGTTACTAATGCTCTTTTGTTTTTGTTTTTGTTTTTCCTTTCCTTCACTGAGCCGAGGTTCGATTGAAATCAGTCTCTCTGCCCTTTCGGGTAGGGGTAAGGCTCATCTACATAAAACTCTCTCCAGATCTCACTTTTTGGGACTATACTAAATAGTTATTGTTGTTGTTGAACAGTAGGTGTTATTTAATTTTTATCACTATCTACTAAGGATGGAACTGTGTTTCTATATTAGTGAAATGGTTGTTACAAGGCATGTATTCCTATTTAGGGTTTAAATTGTAGATGCAACTAAAGATTAGATAATAACTCAGCTATATCATTATTTAAAATGTTGGGTCCGTACTATACAAAGACAAACTCATCTAGCATAATATATGCACATATACGCATGAAAAGATTCCTTTTACTTCTATATTTGCACCAACAATTTATCCAACGTTATAGCTCATCCCGGCTTTTGATGGCTAACTTGGCCTTGAAGCTTTCCATCATTCTTATCTAAACTTTTACACTATTTTCTCTCCTTATGATCTAATTTACCATGTGTTTTCCACTTTGAACATTTCCAATCTCTCCTTAAATATTTTCATTGCTTCGGTTTGAAGTTTTCTTTAGATTATTAGTTTATGAGAATAATTCAAAAAGTAGCATACAATAGGAAATTTAAAAGTGCATTATTGTTGTCAAAAGAAGGCAAATTAACCTGTCACTGCAAAAAATCAGAATTATTGCGGCAATTAAATAGTGACGGTTCGGTGTTCCAGACTCCTTTAGAGTATATATTAAAATATCATTTTCTAAAAGAAATTACGGCTGTTCAAAACTGCCACTAATTAGACAAATTTTTAATAATTCTTTTCCCTCTACCTATTTAGAACTCCCCTGCTAATATTTAATATTTGTTATGAAATAATATAAAGACAAACAATAATGTAAGAATAAGAACAATATAGAGAGAGAATAGGGAGAGAGAGAAGTATTCTTATTAATACTTGGGGTGATTTACAATGGTAGAGAGCACCTCTATTTATAGGAAGAGGAATGACTTAGCTTCAAGCTAAAACTCTTAGACATTCACTCTAAATAGACTTCTATTTTATAACATTCCCCCTTGAATGTCTATTCAATAATGTGCCTCATAAAACCTTAAAACCAAAACCCATTGGGAAAAATTAAAGAAAGGAAAAAGAGTACACATGTTTGAATATGCGCCTATTGGTTGCCTCGTTAAAAACCTCGCAAGGAAAACCCGGTGGGACAAAACCTTGTAAGGGAAAAAGAGTGCAACGCGCATTAAACTCCCCCTGATAAGAACATCAATTTATGTCCTTAAGTCTTCGCATCCCGATCTTGTGAACTAGCTTTTTGAAGGTTGACTTTGATAGAGATTTTGTAAACAAATCAGCCATATTGTCGCTTGAACGAATCTGTTGAACATTGATATCACCATTCTTTTGAAGATCATGTGTAAAGAATAACTTTGGTGAAATATGCTTCGTTCTATCTCCTTTTATGAATCCTCCCTTCAATTGAGCTATACATGCTGCATTGTCTTCATACAAAGTTGTGGGTAGTTTATCACACTTCAAACCACATTTGTCTTGGATATGATGTATTATCGACCTTAACCACACACACTCCCGACTTGCTTCATGAATAGCAATTATCTCGGCATGATTAGATGAAGTAGCCACAATTGATTGCTTAGTCGATCGCCAAGATATGGCGGTTTCTCCACAGGTAAACACATAACCCGTTTGAGATCGAGCCTTGTGTGGGTCGGACAAATATCCAGCATCAGCATAACCAACAAGATCCGGGCTGCAATTCTTGCCATAAAATAAGCCCATATCGGTAGTTCCCTTTAGGTACCCCAATATGTGTTTGATCCCATTCCAATGTCTCCTCGTAGGAGCCGAGCTAAATCTTGCTAAGACATTAACTGAAAAGGATATGTCAGGTCTTGTAGTATTTGCAAGATACATTAGTGCGCCAATTGCGCTAAGATATGGTACTTCAGGACCAAGTAGCTCTTCATTCCTTTCTTGTGGTCGGAATGGATCTTTGTTCACATCAAGTGATCGAACAACCATCGGTGTTCTTAAAGGATGTGCTTCATCCATGTAAAACCGTTTCAGTACCTTTTCTGTATAGGTAGATTGATGAACAAAAATTCCGTTTGCCAAATATTCAATTTGCAAACCAAGACATAGTTTAGTCTTTCCGAGATCTTTCATCTCGAACTCATCCTTTAGATAATCAATTGCCTTTTGGAGTTCTATAGGGGTTCCAATAAGGTTTATGTCATCAACATATACGGCAAGTACAACAATTCCGATGTTGTTTTCTTTATAAAAACACACGGGCAAATGGCGTCATTTATATAGCCTTCTTTTAACAAGTACTCACTAAGACGACTATACCACATTCGTCCAGATTGCTTTAGACCATACAAGGATCTTTGCAATTTAATTGAGAACATTTCCCGAGATTTTGAGTTGTGCGCGTTTGGCACCTTGAGTCCATCGGGAATTTTCATGTATATCTCATTATCAAGTGAGCCATAAAGATAGGCAGTAACCACATCCATTAAGTGCATGTCAAGCTTTTCATGGACAGCAAAACTTATGAGATAACGAAAGGTTATCGCATTCATTACAGGCGAATATGTCTCTTCATAATCGACACCAGGCCTTTGAGAAGAACCTTGTGCAACAAGGCGTGCCTTATATCTTTGTACCTCGTTTTTCTCATTTCTTTTGCGTACAAAGACCCATTTATAGCCGACAGGCTTAACACCATTTGGTGTTTCAACTATAGGGCCAAAAACTTCACGTTTTGCCAGCGAATTCAATTCTGATTGAATTGCTTCTTACCACTTTGGCCAATCCTGTCTTTTTCGACATTCTTCAACAGATTGAGGTTCGAGATCCTCACATTCTTGCATAATGCTAGATGCTACATTATAAGCAAAGGCATTATCCACCACAATATCCACTCGATTAATATTTGCCTCAATATTAATTGGATTTAGGGATAGTTCCGTATTTTCCAGAGTCTCGGGCTCAATGGATTCTTCATGAATCTCAGAATTTGTTAAATCATGAGATTCTTTCGTGGTGTCATTTTGATCGTTCTTTTTCCTCTTTCTAGGATTTCGATCTTTGGAACCTAATGGTCTGCCACGCTTCAGGCGTACATTCGACCCATTGGATATGACACTAGATGATTGTCCAATAGGGACATCAATACGGATTGGAACATTTTCCGCGGGAATGTGGGATTTCGTTATCCTTTTCAAGTCCGTAAATGCGTCAGGCATTTGATTTGCTATTCTTTGCAAATGGATAATCTTTTGTACCTCTCTTTCACAAATAGAGGTATGTGGATCAAGATAAGATAATGATGCATTTTTCCACAAAATTTTCCGTTTGGTTTCACCAACTTCTCCCCCTAATTTTGGGAAAAGTGACTCATCAAATTGACAGTCTGCAAATCGTGCAGTAAACAAGTCGCCTGTCAATGTTTCGAGGTAGCGAATGATGGAGGGCGATTCAAACCCAACATATATTCCTAACCTTCTTTGCGGACCCATTTTGGTGCGGGATGGCGGTGCAATAGGCACATATACTGCGCATCCAAAAATCCTTAAATGGGATATATTGGGTTCATGACCCAAAACCAATTGCAACGGGGAATACTTGTGGTAATTCGTCGGTCTGAGACGAATTAGCATTGCTGCATGTAAGATGGCGTGACCCCATACCGAAGTGGGCAGCCTCGTTCTCATAAGTAATGGCCTTGCAATCAACTGCAGGCGTTTAATTAACGATTCTGCAAGACCGTTTTGAGTGTGAACATGAGCTACAGAATGTTCAACTTTTATCCCGATTGATAAGCAATAATCATTAAATGCTTGGGATGTAAACTCAGCAGCATTATCCAGTCTAATGGACTTGATTGGATTATCTGGAAATTGTGCTCGTAGTCGAATTATTTGTGCCATTAATTTCGCAAACGCAAGGTTGCGTGATGACAATAGGCACACATGAGACCATCTACAGGATGCGTCTATCAAGACCATGAAATACCTAAACGACCCACTAGGTGGGTGAATAGGTCCACAAATGTCCCCTTGTATACGTTCCAGAAACGTGGGTGACTCAGTCCCAACCTTTGTTGGTGATGGCCTGATAATCAGCTTGCCTTGATAACACGAAGTGCAAGGATATTCATTATTCGAAAGAATTTTGAAATTCTTTAACGGATGCCCATATGAGCTTTCTATAATCCGTCTCATCATGACCGATCCTGGGTGTCCCAATCGATCATGCCAAAGTACAAAGGTATTGGAATCAGTAACCCTTTGGTTTACTGTTGAATGTGCTTCAATTGCACTAATTCTTGTCCAATACAGGCCACAAGATAAAGACGGGAATTTCTCAATAACCCTCTTTTGGCCGGAGACATTCTTTGTGATGACGAGATATTCAAGATTATCTTCATCCATTGTCTCAATATGATAGCCATTCCGGCGTACATCTTTAAAACTCAACAAGTTTCTCTTAGACTTGGAGGAGAACATTGCATTCTCTATGATTAACGTCGTGCCCTTGGGCAGAGTTACAATTGCTCTTCCGGAGCCTTCAATCAATTTACTACTTCCAGAGATTGTAGTAACGTTTGCCTTACACATATTTAGTTGAGAGAAATACTTCCTTTCTTTGAGTATTGTATGTGTAGTACATGAATCAACTAGGCAAATACTTTTACAGTTGGATGTTGATCCAAGTTCGCTTTGTGAGATATCCATATTTGCTATCCCATAGTTTGACATACAAAAGAGATGCAAGAATATAAGAATAAACAAGTTCAATTCTTTTGTGTCACATAATATTTTCAAAATCTGCTGCTAACAGTTGACTAACAAAATCAGATATGTTATCCATTACTTTGCAGTTTGAAAATTTCAGTTTAAACGTTTTCTTCAAATAATCGATTGTTAAACACAAACAATCGATTGTTGAACACTGACAATCGATTGTTAAACACACACAATCGATTATTTGCTATTTTGAAAAATTCCAGAGCACACTGTTTTAAGACAATCGATTGTTATGCATAGACAATCGATTGTTGGCTATTTTGAAAAATTCCAGAGCACACTGTTTTAAGACAATCGATTGTTATGCATAGACAATCGATTGTGGATGATTTTTGAAAAATTCCAGAACACACTGTTTTAAAGACAATCGATTGTTAGTCATAGACAATCGATTGTTGACTATTTTTGTAAAATTCCAGATCACACTGTTTTAAAGACAATCGATTGTTGATCATTGACAATCGATTATTTTGCAATTTTTATGCGAAATATGAGATAACCGACTAGTTTTTCAGGTTAGTCGATTACCTCTACTGGAAAGTAAAATTTTTTTATTGATATTTGAGCATATTGAAGATATTCTAAAGAACTACTGCTAACATTGCATCATGAACTAACTAATACGAGCTAATACTAATGACTATTAGTTTATTCACTAACTAATACAAATAAGTAGAACAAAATCAAATAACTCCATCTTCTTTCATCACGGACCCATCGCCGATTAGGTGGTCTATTTTCCCCTCGGGTTGCTCAAAGAAGTCTGCCACATCCAGGTAGGTGATGTCCTCATTGTCGTCATAGACAAAATTTGTTTCAGGGCCTTTTCTCTTTCGAGATGCTTGATAAAGGTCAACCAAGTGTCTTGGTATACGGCAAGTCTTTGACCAGTGCCCTTTCCCACCGCAATGATAACATATCGTTTCTGAACCATTTTCCTTAGGATCTTCATGACCCCGTTTCTGCTTTCGGCGGTTATCTCTCTTCGGGGGGTGACGGACTTCATTGGAGTTTCTTCCTTGTCTACGTCCCTGGCTATGACCCCGTTTACGACCATGACCATGGTCCTTTTCATGTTTGGCATAATGAGAGTGCACCTTATCTGCTTCAGGCAGTGGTGTAGACCCAGTGGGTCGATTTTCATGATTTCTCATGAGCAGGTCATTATTTCGCTCAGCCACTAGTAGAAGAGAAATCAGTTCAGAGTACTTTGTAAAGCCTTTCTCTCTGTACTGTTGTTGCAGTACTATATTGGAGGCATGAAACGTTGTAAACGTTTTCTCAAGCATATCATAATCGGAGATATTATCCCCGCATAGCTTCAATTTAGAAGTAATTCTGAACATAGCAGAATTATATTCAGAAACGGACTTAAAGTCCTGGAGCCTCAGATGAGCCCAATCATATCGTGCTTGTGGCAGAGTGACCAACTTCAGGTTGTCATATCTCTCCTTTAAGCCGTTCCACAAGATGAGTGGATCCTTGACGGTGAGATATTCAATCTTCAAACCTTCATCAAGGTGATGGCGCAAGAAAATCAAGGCCTTCGCACATTCTTGGGTGGATGCTTTTTCTCTATCTTTGATGGTGTCTCCGAGACCCATAGCATCTAAGTGGATTTCAGCATCCAACACCCATGTCATATAGTTCTTGCCCGAAATTTCAAGGGCAACGAACTTTCTTTTCGTAATGTCAGACATAATCGAAAATTAAATTAGGAAGAGGGAAATACCTTAGATTTTTCAAGAATGGTTCTTGATACGGTAGAGTCTCGTGCTGATAACGTGTTATGAAATAATATAAAGACAAGAACAATAATGTAAGAATAAGAACAATATAGAGAGAGAATAGGGAGAGAGAGAAGTATTCTTATTAATATTTGGGGTGATTTACAATGGTAGAGAGCACCTCTATTTATAGGAAGAGGAATGACTTAGCTTCAAGCTAAAACTCTTAGACATTCACTCTAAATAGACTTCTATTTTATAACATTATTAAACTTTATTTGGTTTCTAATAGTCTTAAACATTAAAAACTCCTAAAGCCCTAAGCAGACGGTCTTCTCTCACTCTACACCTTCTCTCTCTTTCTCTCTCAAACATATTGATCCCCCAATCGTTTAAGGTCATACCCTTTTAACGATTATCCCAAATTCTTTTGATTTTATGCAAGGAAATAAGATTTCAACTCGTTTAAGGTAATATATTTGAATTTGTCTATAATAGCCTTTTTCTGACAAATAATCGCTTTAATACGCTTCCGGTTTCAAGTCATTCGTGTAGTTCCTTTCAAAATATCGTTGATTTTACTGATTTAAGGCATGCATGTATGTGTATTGGATGAATATCAGTTTAAAGCATTGACATTAGCTGTGAATTTCACTGATTTAGATTTCGATTTTGCTGATTTATCCATTGATTTTATTGAATTTAGGCTGCATGTGGGTATGGACGAAGATCAATTTAAATCACTAATTGAAGCTGTCGATTGACAGCTTATGCTTATCAATTTCACCTTTTGGCAGTCAATTTTTTTGATGCAGCCGTCGAATTTACTGGTTTAGCTGTCAATTTTTGCTAATAGTTTTATTTCTTTTTTCTTTTATTTTTGCATCAAGTTTTGTTACTTTTCTGTTCAATTAAGTTTGTGTTTGTTTAAATTTTAACATTTTTAGTTATTGTTCTACTAATATTAACCTAGATATCATTTATGGCCTTGATAGGTAGCCAAAGAATTTAAAACAGCTGGTAAATCTGTTGGGATCGATGTCGACAATATTATATTTGATAGGTATAGTTAACTTTATATTTTCTTTTGCGAAGCTTTGTTTTTTAAAGGTAAACTGATTCTTTCTTAGTGTTGAGTTACCTACTATCAGGGTAAATTTGTCAGTAGATGTTGGATTCGGATTCTTGTATGTTTGAACTACCAAAACTAAGTTGAGGATATGGATAGTTCCAATACTAAAGGTTGTATAGGGGAATACTAAAGAACAGTGTGGTGTGATTCATTTTTGAATATCTTGTAAAGTTGTGGTCCATTTTCTAGAACTATTGTAGATCTAAAGAATTACTATTGCCTTTTACTTTATTGATTATGTTTATTCCTTTATTTCTCTATGGAATTCATATATATTTGATGGTTTTTTTATTTTATATTTTTGTGCAAATTGTGTTACTAGTTTACTATAACGATCCGACCAGTTGTTTTAAGAATTAACGCTCCGATCCTCTATTAACTGCATTCTCCGTATTTGTTTCTGTCATTGTGAGTTGCAAGAGGATTTATTCTAAGTTTCGGAGTGTTTTGGGACACTTAATTCCTAATAAGAGTTTAAGCTTTAATATTTGGACCGTAGTTGGGGCAGTGTGAAGATGACCTCGGAATGGAACTCTATTGGTTCCGTTAGCTCCGTTGGATGATAGTAAGATTTTGATATCAGGATTGGAATGGAACTCTATTGGTTCCGTTAGCTCCGTTGGATGATAGTAAGATTTTGATATCAGGATTGGAATGGAATTCTGAAAGTTAGAGTAGCCCCATGTGTTGAATGTGACATGTGTGCAAAATTTCAGGTCATTCAAACCAGGTTTGACAGACGTTTTGATCAAAGCGTAATTCGAGAGTTCTTAAAGTTCTTAGGCTTGGATCCAATATTAATTGGTTGATTTGCTGTTAGTTTAGGTGTTTTGAAGATTTGTATAAATTTGAATAGTGGTATATGACTTTCTCGTGATTTTTGTTGGGGTCCCGGGAGCCTCAGGGTGGTTTTGGATGGTTAACGGCAAGTTTGGAGTTGGGAATTTGCAGCTGAAGCTGTTGAGTTTGCAATCATAACCGCACCTGCGGCTAGCAGACCGCAGGTGCGAGCCCGCAGAAGCAAAAGAGAAGTCGCAGATGCGGCCAAGAGGAAGAAGGGATGGAATCGCAGATGCGGGAGTCTTATCGCACTTGCGAGAACGCTGGTACAAATAGGCAGTCGCAGAAGTGGAAAGTCCTCGTTTAATGAAAAGTAGCAGGTGCGACTTGATCTTCGCTGAAGCGGGACGCAATTGCTGTCCTAGAGCCACAAATGCGGTTTTACTAGTCTGAAAAAGTGCAGAATCGAGGGTTTAGTTTCAAAACCTTAGAAATTGATTTGGGAGCTAGGGATTGGCAATTTTGAGAGAGATTTTCACCTGGGTGTTCTGGGTATGTATCTTACTCGGTTTTGATTAATATTCACGAATCTATGCTTAAATTCATCATCTAATTTCGCATTTGGGGTGAGAATTGGGGAAATATTTAGAACAGTTCTTAGACCTAGTTTTCAAGTTTTGATTGTGGATTTGACATTCGATATGGATAAGTTTGGTATGTATGAACTCGTGAGAATGTGAGGATTCTGAATTTATAAATTTTACCCAATCTGGAGATATGAGCTCGAGTGGCGTTTTGGTTATTTTTCCTAATTTCACGTATTAGCTTAGAATTAATTACTCGAATTATTTACTTGAAGTGTTATTACATTATGGAAGTGATTTGAATAGATTTGGGCCATTTGGAATCGAGTGCTCGTGGCAAAAACGTTATTTCGAGTTGATTTTGAGCCGGTTGAGGTAAGTGGATTGCCTAACCTTGTGTAGGGGAACTCACCTTAGGATTTGGTATTATTGATAATTTAAATACCTTTTACGTAGGGTGACGAGTGCGTACTTATGCTAATTGTTGAAAATCCATTTTCATTAAGTAACGATCTTTGTGATTTCCTTTCCTGTTAATACTACTTGTAATTTAAGCCTGTCGTTAGGTTGGGGAAGCATGTTTAGTTGACTTAATTGCTTTACTTGCTCAAACTGCCTTATTTAGATTATGTGCAGTTGACTAGGTTAGAAATACATGTTTTACCTTTATATGAAATTGGAATTGAACTGAGTATTCTTCGTGTGCTGTTGTGTGTTTTTTTGGGACTACGGGACGGTATCCCTAGAGATCTTCCTGCCCGTTTACTTTGGGACTACGTATTGGTATTCCGAAAGCTCCTCCTGCACTTTATATTGGAACTACGAGATTGCACCCGGTAGATTCCCCAATACTGAGTATTTACATTTAGAACTACAGATTGGGATTCCGGTAGATCCCCGTGCACTATGAGTTGAACTACGGGACGGTATCCCGGAGATCCATTGGATATTTATGCTTGGGACTACAGGATGATATCCTGAGAGATCCTAGTTGTTATTTCTATGTTGAGCTGTATTCTTTCCGTGATTACTTCTGTCTCTATTATTATTGTTGTTTGTTTTATTATCCCGTGTTACTTCATACAATTAGCATTTAACTATATTGTCGTATTTTATGCTATTTTACCTCGTTTCTCAGTTATAATCAGTAGGGCCCTGACCTTCCTCATCACTACTCGACCGAGGTTAGGCTTGACACTTACTGAGTACTGATGTGGTGTACTCATGTCCTTTATGTGCACATTTTTCATGTGTAGATCCAGGTACTTTGACTCAGCCCTACTACCCTTGAGGCGAGGTGATTCTCCAGAGACTTCAAGGTATATCTGCTGCGTCCGTAGACCGAAGAGTCCCTTTCCATTCTCTCTTATAGTGTTATCTTTTCTACATTCGCTTTTATTTAGACATTCTAGAGATAGACATTGTAGTTATTCCACAACTTGTGATTTTATGAGATTTCGGATTTTGGGAAATGTAGTTTCAGTTTAAGATTTGTATTGTATATGCCAAGCGGCATCTTTAATCCTTCATTATGTTTCTTTCGCAAGTTTTTTTTGTTTTATTCTGTTATTTTCTTTTTATGCAATTTGTTAGGCTTACCTAGTCGTAGAGACTAGGTGTTGTCATGATAATTCACAGAGGGCGAACTAGGATCGTGACATTTGCTGAATTTGTAATCTAAAATTTGAAGTTATATATGCCTATATTTTTTATTTATATGCAATTTTGTGTAAATAGAGTGAATAAATACTGGGGATTAATATAGTAATTGGTAATATGGGATAAAGGCATATTAGTAGTTGTTGATTCTGAGAATTGGATCCGATTTATGCAAATAGGAAGTTTCTTTTATTGGAAATTTTCATTTCTGTTATAAATAAAACTCTAATTAGAGTGAATGTCTATCTTATAGAAGAGTTTTACTTTGAGGCTAAGTCTTTTCTATGCCTATAAATAGAGGGGTCTTACCCCATTATAAATCATCCCAAGTATCAATAAGAATACTCCTCTCTCTCCCTATTCTCTCTATATTGTTCTTGTCTTTTATATTATTTCATAACACGTTATCAGCACGAGTCTCTAATCTACCAATATGTGAAACATCAAAGTCTTATAAGTTTTAAGGACTTCACGTCCAAAGCTTCTCCAAAGTAGGAATAGATGAATTGTTTGGGATGAAAAGGGGAGAGGTGAAATAGCCAAGATTTTTCTTTCCACAGATCCAGATTTTGTTTTGTTACTTCAATTCCTCTACGTCGAGAATGGTCAATTTGTTTTGTCTGACAGATATGGTGCTAATCATAACTATATCTTTGCTACGGTACATGCCCTTTGATTTAGATTCAAATTCTTGGAATTCTATAATTTGATTTTATATACAAGCAAAGATAACAAAGTTTGATTATAACTCTAATGGAGCTTGTAAGAAATTACACTCACATGAAGTGGTAAAATTTCTATGCCTTGCCATGATCAAATTCATGTATGATTGTGGGCAAAGAATTAAAAATCCGTCCAATTGAATTTGCTCCATTCCCTTTAGAGAATGTGGTAGCAGTATGTGATAAGTCTGAAAGAAGACAAAATTATTACCGTGAAGGTATCAATGGATGTGGACGTGGCAATAGACGAAATTATAATCGTCATTATTGTGGTAATGAGAACAATAAGGATTCTAAAAAATAATCTTTCACTTTATGAAAGTAATATTTGACATGAGATTGTGTATAGCACATACAGATGATTATGATCCATTCCCTGAAGTGAATGTGATAATTGTAATAGAGCCCGTAAGTATAAACACGCTCTTGATGTAATATTGTTTCATGTCTGACATTATAAAAGGAAAGTTCGTTGCCCCTGAAATTTCGGGCAAGAACTATATGACATGGGTGTTGGATGCTGAAATCCATTTGGATGCAATGGATCCTGGAGACGCCATTAAAGATAGAAATAATGCATCCACCCAAGACTATGCTAAGGCCTTGATTTTCTTGCGCCATCACCTTGATGAAGGTTTGAAAATTGAATATATCACAGTCAAAGATCCACATATCTTGTGGAATGGCTTAAAGGAGAGATATGACAACCTGAAGTTGGTCACTCTGCCACAAGTACGATACGATGAGAATCCAAAAGCAAATAGTTCATAAACTATATATTATCATTGCGGTGAAAAAGAGCACTGGGCGAAAATTTACCGTGTATTATCCTGCTGTTGTATCTAATTGCACTCTTTGTAGCTAAGTGCTGTTTCTGTGTTCAAATTTTCACCCTCTGAAACACATGCCGAAATTTAGAACAAGCTTTATGCATTTGTGATTGAACCAAAGACTTTGCAGTAGTCATTAGTCAACAATTTAAATTTAGATAAAACCACGTAGGAAACAACTAAATTGAAAGTGAATATGAATAGGAGCTTATAGCATTGTGTTCTTCTTATACAATGTGGTGTGTATGGGATGGTAAGATCAACTGTTGTCCCTTTTATGTAGTAACAATAAATGCCGCAGTCCAACGTTTAACCTAAAGTTGTATGCGGACATAGCATTTTAGGGTGGATATAATTAGCAACTGGCAAAATATAAAGTGTAGTGCTTTCCTTTCTTGTGTTGTGTTGGGCAATGAAAATATGATAGCTTATGTGCGAACTGCTCTTTATCCTTGTTTTAATGTGGTGAAACCGCCGATCGAAGGAGATTCTTCTCTCTTTTTAGCTATTAAAGTCATCTCCTTCACAATGTTTTTACTTTTCTTTGCACATACAGACAAATAGTTGCATTTATATTGCAGATATCAATGTTTTTAGAATTTGTTTGCTTCCATCTTCATATTGGTTTATTGGGATTCTGAGTCTTTATCTTATCTAATATTTCGCATTAAAACCGCATAACAATCGATTGTGTATGTTTAACAATCGATTATATTAAGACAGTGTGATCTGAAGTTTTTCAAAATAGCAAATAATCGATTATGTATGTTTAATAATCGATTGTATTAAGACACAATCGATTTTGTATGTTTAACAATCGGTTATATTAAGACATAATCGATTATGTATGTTTAACAATCGATTACAGTGAAACAAACGAATTGAATTTGTTTATTCTCATGTTCGTGTATTTTCTTTTGTATGTCAAACCATGGGAATTAAATTGATTGAAGGCTCCTGAAGAGCAACTATAACTCTGCCTAAAGGAACTTGTTGAGTTTTAATGATATCAGTCAAAATGTTCTCCTCCAAGTCTAAAAGGAACTTGTTGAGTTTTAAAGATATCATTCAAAATGGATATCAGATTGAGACAATACATGAGTATAATCTTGAATACCTCATTTACTCATGAAAACGAGGCTGCCCACTTCGGCTTGGGGTCACGCCATTTTGCATGCAGCAATGCTAGTTTATCGGCTGCCCACTTCGGCTTGGGGTCACGCCATTTTGCATGCACCAATGCTAGTTCGTCTCTGACTGATGAATTGACACAAATATTCCCCGTTGCAATTGGTTTTGGGTCATGAACCTAATATATCCCATTTAAGAATCTTTGAATGCGCAGTATATGTGCCTATAGCACCGCCATCCCGCACCAAAATGGGTCCGCAAAGAAGGTTAGGAATATATGTTGAGTTTGAATCGTCCTCCATTATTCGCTACCTCGAAACATTGACAGGGGATTTGTACACTGCACGATTTGCAGACTGTCAATTTGATGAGACACTTTTCCCAAAATTAGGGGGAGAAGTTGGTGAAACCAAACGGGAAATTTTGTGGAAAAATGTATCATTATCTCATCTTATACCTCCATTTGTGAAAATGAGGTGCAAAAGATTATCCATTTGCAAAGAATAACAAATCAAATGCCAGACGCATTTACATATTTGAAAAGGATAACAAAATCATATATCCCCCAGTGAATGTGACAACATCTGATTCACGAATACATATTCATTATTGGAAGAATATGAACATGAAATTGGTATAGGATATACCACACTCACCCCTAGAAGGAGGTTTAAGATGATACCACACTCACCCCTAGAAGGAGGTTTGAGATGATATATGGCACGAATGATCGTTGGTCACGTACCTATTATACGCCAAAGTATTTTGGAAATATGACTATTAAAGGACAACGATAATGCAAGAAACCTATCTTGCATATAAGTTTGACATGACCATAATGGTATAACTTTCTCTTTAAGAAAGATATTCACCACATGGATGTTGATAATTTGTGGTAGTACAAAATTAATTGAGAGCTCTAGAAGAGCCAATTATTACTATGTTGGAGAAATACAATTGAGTATTATGCTGTAGTGAGTCTCAAAGAAATTTATTCAGTTTCCAAAGTACACGCGAAAGCGCTGATTATATTGAGACTATAAATAAAGGAAAGATTTGATATCTTCTATCACTACAACTTGTAGCGGGATAATTTGTATATGAAAAGCTACCCGCTTTATTCTCCAGTTTGTACTACACAAACAAAAGAATGCCACAGTAAAGTGGATATCTATTGGTATAAAAACCCATGTCATAATAAACCTGAAGTTTATTGATAAGTGCACATGTCATGGTGTAAATTTGAAGTTTACCAATATTGATAATTTATTCAGTTGGCATTCGGGTTAGCCATCTCATTTTAAGTATGATGTGCAATAATAGATAATTCACATGGGTTAATATTAAAGAACTAGAAAGTTCTTTACGAATTCTCTTGTATCACTTGTTCTCATTAATGAACTGACCAACTAAAGAATTCGGGTTGAAGCCCATAAATTCTGGAAATAAAAAAGGTGAATATGAGCCCATTCACCTGCCATGTATACCACATATGATGCATCTATGATATGGTTACATGTGCGATTGTTATTGACCCGCAGCCTGGCCGGTGCTTGCGAGGTAATTGCTCAGTAATATAACTTCGAGCATAATTTCCAGATTTTCTATTCAAGATAGTTCATCTTGATAAGTTGGTTTATATCATAGTTGGTTTAGCAAGATAATTATTGAGTGCCTACACTTAATAGCTAAACTGTTTCTTATGAGAACAAAGTTATACATATCAGTTTGATAAACGAGAGTATATTCTCCCCTCACAAGTGGTTCAGGGTCAGGAACCAAATAATTTCATCTTATTATTAATGTGCTGTGTATATTGACATGATAATGCACAAAGATGATTTCCTATAGTTGAGGAAACAAGTTAGCTTTTCTAACATGAGAGGGAGACATGATAAACACTTGAGAAAAGGTTACATGGGATGAATTATCATTTGTATATATAAATCCCCGAATATCATAATATGAACCTGAAGTTCATAAAAGGATAATTCAATTGCAACATATTGCAAAGCATGCTATACGCATTTGCTGACCCAAAGAAAGTAACTATATTCTCACAGCAAATACTCATATTAAGTCCTAGAAAGACAAAGTCTTTGATACGCTTAAGGCGTATAGACGAATCAGTTTCAAAATAACTTCTTAATAAAGAGATGAGCAAATGATCAAAGTGATCATAATAAAGTCAATGGTATGTGTAATCAGTTTTCGATATCTTATTTGTTTAGCATGACATGAAAACTTGATATGCATCTAAAGTCTATTATATGGCTTATATGACTTAACTTATATGTCAATCCATGAAAGATTGAAGTTGCTTGAAGCATATACAATTCTTGGTCCTGAAGTACCACATCCTAAGTGCAACTTGTGTACATATGTATCTTGCTATAACTATAAGCATGATGGCATCGAGAATACCTCTATGGAGATATTGAAGAGTCATTCCACGACATTATATGAAAATGTTCATATCTATCAAGATGATAATTTCAAGGTGCAGAATATTTATTCAAATCAATATGGCTGATTTATTTATCAAATCTCTACAAAAGATCGTTTTGAAGATGGTGCACAAGATTGGAATGCAAATGCTCAAGGATGTGAATTGATACTCTTTTCAGGGGGAGTTAATGCGCGTTGCACTCTTTTTCCCTTACAAGGTTTTGTCCCACTGGGTTTTCCTTGCAAGGTTTTTAACGAGGCAACCAATAGGCGCATATTCAAACATGTGTACTCTTTTTCCTTTTCCATAATTTTTCCCATTGGGTTTTGTTTTAGTTAAGGTTTTAACGAGACACATTATTGAATAGACATTCAAGGGGGAGTGTTATAAATAGAACTCTAATTAGGGTGAATGTCTATCTTATAGAAGAGTTTTACTTTGAGGCTAAGTCTTTTCTATGCCTATAAATAGAGGGGTCTTACCCCATTATAAATCATCCCAAGTATCAATAAGAATACTCCTCTCTCTCCCTATTCTCTCTATGTTGTTCTTGTCTTTTATATTATTTCATAACAATTTCTCTCTTAATTTGAAAATCGAGTCACATTTATTAAGGATAGAAAGTTCCATTAATCAGCGTTTTTTTTTCAGTCAGTCAGATTTGTAAAATGGGTCTATGGAGTAGAGTATTTTTTGGTGGTGTTTATAATTATTTCTTATTAATAATAAAAAGTGCATGTTTTTGAGTATTGTCACGACCCAAAATCAATCCGATCGTGATGGTTTCTATCGTGGAACTAGGCCAGCCGACACAATTCCAAAATTAGTCAATATTTTCAATTCTTAGTATAACATCAAAGTTGTTTAACAATTAATCTTTATAAAGTATTTAAAAAAATAACAGTGCAGAAAGAAAGCCCGACATCAGGGTGTCACTAGTCATAAGCATCTACTAGAATTGTCTGACAGTAAGACCAACATGGCCGGGAAAATAACTGAATATAACTAAGGGAGAATTAGGAGGTAGGAGACCAACATGCGATCGCCAGGAAGATACCTTGCTAACTCGGATGAATCTGCCACTAGGTAATCAACACCCGCCACCGGGATCAGAAATACTTGAATCTGCACACAAGATGCAGAGAGTAATATGAGTTCGCCAACTCAGTAAGTAATAAAGGTACATAAAGACTGAGTGCAGTGACGAGCATTTAAAATCATATACATCTCATAACATAAAGCCTCTGTGGAAATATCTAGGTTCAAATCAGCAGTTAAATTTCGAACATCTCGTAAAAATTTCAGTTTCAATGAAAGTTGTTTAAATCATTTATATAACATTTTCAATAGAGGCTCAGTATAAAAGAAGAGTGAAAATAGCAGTGTCATAAAAATCCTTATTGCTCCTATATATATTTAGCCCCTCGGCAAGTCTCTCATTCACTCGTGACTTAACTCTCATCAATCAACCTCACATTCTGCACTCACGCTCAACAGGTAACTTATAATAACCACTGCAACGTGCATCCGGATCCACAAATATATAGTCGATTGCGTTCGCTAGGGGTGTGCAGACTCCAGATGGGCTCCTACAGGCCAAGCACTATATCACTATGGCGTGAAGCCCGATCCAACATATCGCTGCGGCGTGCAACCCAATCAATATATCGCAACGGCGCGAAACCTAATCTCTCTATATATATATATATATACTACATGAAGGTAGTATGTTAGTACCCTAACCATTTTGTCTTTTCCTTAAATACCTTTAATAATTTATTGCAACAGATTTAATAGGAGAGACATTTTGGTCTTTTCATAAAAATATTAAATCCAGCAAACATTCTTCTTGTTCCTCTCTCCCCGTCTCAATCTCTCTCCTATGTGATCATGATTCAACAATTGTCATTTTAATTGAAAAAGTGGAAGCTTAATTAATTCTATCAATTATCTTAATAAAACGAAAAATAGAAGTTAATAGAACCAATACTACAAAGAAATTCGCATTCTTCAGATCTAAGAAGCTTAATTTTCAACTGAAACTTCAGCCGGGGTACACCTTAAATCAGTTGCCAAAACTCCTCAAACTTCGAATTCAAGTTTGCAAAATAGTTTATAACAATTGAAGATAACACCCAGTTAATTTATGAGTAAAATTTTTTTCAATCTGAAACAAAACCCAGATAGCCAAATCTTGCTAACATATACTACCTTTGCTAATTATTGTTATGGTGGTTAGAACTTTCCCAACAAAAATCCTCTAAAACAATCGGACCCATCTTAAGAAAGCATTTGTGCCGAGCTCTAGATAGCAAAAGTTAATGAAAAAAGTACTTAGATTTTCTGTTGAACTTAGGGGGAGAAAAGGAAAACGTAAAACAGAAAATGGAAAAGCAGGGTAAGAATAACATTTAATTTTGGTGAAAAGACATAATCAAACCTTTCATTAGAATGTTATTAATGTGTTGTTAAGGGTATTTAAGGAAAAGATAAAATGGTTGGGTACTAACCTAGTACCTTCATGTAGTATGTTAGAAAGACCCATATATATATATATGTGTGTATATTTGTGTGTGTATGTATGTATAGCTGTGGGGTGTACCCCAATCTATAATTATATAATCCTCACCAACAAGCCCTCATCCTCTCTCGGTGGTCAACCTCAAAAGCCACTCGGGCATTTCAGCGAAAACTCAGGGAACTTAGCTCAAACAACTTTCATATATTTAAAAATAGGGTAATGAAACTGAATCATGCAATAAACATGTAAAAATCATGACTGAGGATATGCTTTCGAATCAAAATAGTGTGAGAATAATAGTAAAATACACTTGAGGGTCAAAATAGTACGACACATGGCCCCAAACATGGCATTTAGCCCAAGTTAACAGAGCCATTTCTAAAATACATAGATATCATATAGAGTTTATCAAAACCTGCAACTTTACAGTTGCCACGGGATGGACAAAGTCACAATCCTTACTGGTAAAAAAGCATGGCCACACACCCGTCACCTAGCATGTGAGCCACCTCTTTTATCAAAATAACGTGAAATTCGAGGTTTCATACCCTGAGGACTAGATTTACAATCATTACTTACCTTGAACCGGACGAAAATCTACTCTGCAATGCCCTTACATCTCGACTCGGCCTCGAATCATTCTGAATCTATCCAAAAATCAGAATCATAATATCAATACATGCCAAAGGAACAAAGTCCACTCGAAGATTGTCAAATTAAATCAAAATTCCCAAAATTTCTCAAACCCAACCCCCCGGGCCCATGTCTCCGAATCCAATAAAATCACAAAACTAGAAACTCCTTTCACTCTCGAGGCTATACATACCAAAATAATCAAAATCGGACCTCAAATGGTCCCTCAAATCTCCTATTTAAACTGTCCAATTTCAAACCCGAATATCCCATTTTTTTCAAAAATTTCCACTAATATCATGATTAAACAATGAAATAATTTCCATAAATACATGATACAAGGCCCAAGTAGCTTAGCTTTGAGAAAACACTAGATACCCTCTTGAAATCACTGCTTGGAGCTCCAAAAGCATCCAAAAATGGTGAAGAAATGACTGAAATTCGCGAAGAGGGCCTTTTATACTTTCTACGCAGCAATTTTTGCATCCACGGACAATATTTCACACATGCGGACCGCTTCTGCGCCCAAAAATCCGCACCTGCGAAATTCACTTAACTCCTTAGATGCCGCACCTGTGACCCTGGTCTCGCACCTGCGGGCTTGCAGATGCGGTCCAGTCCTCCACTCCTGCGGCCAATGTCACTTCTGCGGCCAATGTCACTTCTGCGGCTCACACCTGCGGTTCCCAATTCGCAGGTGCGGCTATGGCAGAGAACTATAGATTCAGTTGCAAGTCTGCCTTTCCAACTTTCTGATAACCCGTCGAAATCATCCTCAGACCCTCGAGACCTCAACCAAACCTACCAAAAAGTCACATATCAGCATTCAAACTCATACCAACCCACGAAACACTTACAATAATGTTGAAACTCCATATCATCCTTGGACTCAAGCCTAAGTATTTCCAAACTTCCAAATTCTGCAACCTATCCAAAAACCTATCAAAACATATTCGAATGACTTGAAATTTTACACACACGTCACAAATGACACAACAGACCTATCCCAAATTCCGGATCTCTATTTCGAGCCCGATATCAAGATTTTCAGTGCCGACTGAAAAGTGTCAAATTTTTAATTTCGCCAATTCAAGCCTAATTGTACCACGGACCTCAAAATCATATTTCGAACACACTCCAAGTCTAAAATCACCTAACAAAGCTAATCAAATCGTAAAAATCCAAATCCAAATAAAATAACAAATACTAAAAAGTCAAGACTCGGTCAAACCTTTCAAATTTAAAGCTTCAAGCTGAGAGTCATTCTTCCATATCTATTATGATTAACTTGAAAACCAAAACCCACGATTTACATAAGTCATAATACATCATACAGGGCTATTCATGCCCGAGAACTAGCGAGCAAAGTGCAAATGCTCAAAATGACCAATTAGGTCGTTACAAGTATATTTATAAGTTATTTCTTATGTGAGTTATGGGAGATAATATGGTTTTTTGAAGTAAAATATGTTCGTTACGTTTTCTTATGTGTAGGAATAAACTTGCACGGAAAAGGATCAAATGGGAGAAAAATTAGTGAAAAAGAGCTGAAGAGAAAGGTTGCGGATAGCGAAGCGAGATTCACTTCGCCAGACCAGGACCGGAGTAGAGGAAACTAGGAAAAATCCTGGACAGCAAAGCGAGGTTCACTTTGCTTGACTGAGATTGGGGCAAAGAAAACCCAGCTTCTCTTATCCGAAATAAGAGAATGAAAATCTGCCCCATACAAACCCTAGTCACTATAAATATATCCCGAAACGTGATTTTGAAGAGGAGACACTACTTCGGAAGGAGAGAAGACTTTAAGGAGCAAGAACATGCTATGAGCAAGAAGAAGGATTCAACTTCACGTTTTTTCCCTCTTTCTTCTTCCATTTCCATTATTGGTTATGAATTCTAGTATTGTAATTTTTCATACTATTATGAATAACTAATTTGTTATCTAGAATTTTGATGGGACCTTTTGGAGGATGAATTTTTGTTATATTTTTATATAATTGAGCCATTGAAGTTCTATACTTGTTCAACTACGTGTTTGTTGTTGTTGATTGAATGGCCAGCAGTTGACTGTTTCTATTTAGTGTGTATTGCTTGGAAAATGTTATATATTGAAGTAGTCATTGAACAACGTCATTCCTAACATATGTGAGGGATTAATACGGAGGGTTTTAAGGTGGGATTAGAAATAACGAAGCCTTGGTGCGATCTTAGTGAGTGGTGCACTAGTGCCAGCTTGCGTAATTCGGAAGAATATATCTAGTAAATTGTGGTAGTTACTTGGAAGAGAATTATGACGGCCGAACTAGTCACGATCGGTAGAGAATACTTAGGCAAAATTATAGAAGGCAGAGCATGAATGATTCCTACAATTGGGAAAATCATAACTCTAGACCTCTTTAGTCTTATCTCCAACTCTTAGTCTCCTTAGTTAATGATATTTTTCTATTTTTTTGGATTTGATAGTTAGTTACATAGAAATAAATATTATAATCTTTATAACTAGAAGATTATTTTGAATTGTGTTTCTTAGTGATACTGAACAATTGTATCTATGCCTTAGTTCTATGTGAGATTTGACTCTGGACTAGTAAATCAGATTATATACGCAATGATCTTTTAGTCCTTTTTAAAACGAATAGTGGGGCGTGATCACCTATCTCTCTCCCTATTTAAAAACTGGCCCTACTTATTTTATTATGTAAATAATAACCAAGTGACACACTTGATTAAACGCGGAGCCATATAGATCCAAGGGGTAAAAATTATACTATTTAAATGTCCCGACTCAATATCAACCTGTTGTGATGACGCCTATCATAGTATTAGGAAAGCTGACTACGCAGACATTTCCAACACTTTATATCTTTGTATAAATGTATAGGTCCACTTCGTGCTCATGGAACTCCACCCCAAATTTGAATATATAGTGCAACTCAATGCGAGGGAACTCCATCGTAAATATAACATCCAGTGCACTCACTGTGAGGGTGAAAACTCCGGAGGTACTCCTTCAACCCAAGTTATATAAGCCAGATCCAAGCATAACTAAATAAAAATATGATGTGGTGTGCAACCCAATTCCTAGATTATCACTCACAATCAAACCTTTGGCCTCACTCAATCATTACTCTCTCTAGTCTCTTGGGCTCATAACGCTCATATGAAGCATCCCTAACCAATAATACGAGACGTAACAATAAGGTTGGGAAGTGGTCCGATTAGGCCCGAGCTCAGCATAGGCTCGCGAGCCCATATGGGTAGTGGGCATAAACAAGCCTACCCATTTAAGCCCGGGACCAGGGGGTGTTGATACCCAATTTTTTTCTGTATATTTTCATATATACAAAATACTTTCAAAATAACATATATATGCATATATAAGCATTCCCAAGAGTTTTAGTATTTTCTCAATTTTTAAAATCAATTGATTATCCATTTTAGCAGTACAAAATCAATAATTATTCTCAAAATCATCCATTTTGGTAAACAATTTATTTTATTCCCACATTTATATGAAATATAGTTAAGCTAATGTTTTGTATATTTTTTTAAAATTCATTGGGCATTGTAAAAGCAAAATTGCATAAAATTGCAATTTTAGCCTATTTTAAAATTAATAGCATTTTACAATTATGAAATCCATTCCAGTATTATTACATTAATATTTATATTTTATTTATTGATTCATTACTGTAAATTTAACTTCAAAATCATTTATTACCATTTTTTATAAAATAAAAGCGAAAACTGGCTATTTAATATATAGGCCCAATTCATTTCAATTGTAGCACCATTACATTTCAATTTTAGCATCTAATTGACCCAACCTTAACCCCCAATTGGACCGGCCCAATTTCGATTTTAACCCAACCCCTTCACCTGTTTATCTAACCTGACTCCAGGCTGTTGATCCATTTGATCAACGGCCACGGTTACCCCTTTCCATTTTAATTCACCTAACACTACCCAAACCCCCCATTTCATTCCGTTAGCCGCCTTTGGATACTCTCCCTTTCTCAAACTTTCTCCAAGGTTCCCTGGAACCCTAGCCTCGGTCATTTCTCCGACCATAACCTCAATGGAATCCATGGCTTCTCAGTCCATGGATGACCTGTACTCACCCCCACCACCATTAAACCCTGGGTGTTCGATGTTTTGAGGTCTGACCTCGATGGTGTTCTTTCAAATCTACTCAAATTCATGGCTTTGAGGCCTCTCCAGCCTCTCTCCAGCATATCCAAGCATTAGGAGCCTATTTGTGACCTCTCCGACCCAAGATCAGACTTTCTTCCAAGCCTTTCTTGTTTCTAGGATTTCTTTGAAACCCTAAGCTGTTTGAGATTTTCTCTGGTTTTTTTCTTTAATCTATTTTATATTTGTGTTCTTCTGGTGTTTTAAAACGTTTTCCGTAATTTTTTCTTTCAAAATTTTATTTCTCTCAATTTAGGGATTCTGAAAAAGTTTTGAAATGTTCCTCCAACTCTTCTTCTTCTCTTCATTGTGTGAATCTATATATGCTATGTTTTATGTTCACTTTTCTGCCTCGTATGTCCTTCTCCTGTGTTCTTATGTTTCCCTTATTATGCATATTGTTCTATTGTGCTCCGTTCTTCCTTCTACTGGTTTCTATATTATGCTTTCTCACGTTTATCTTATGTGTTCATTTACCTATGTGTTTCTTTACTATAGTTGCTGCTAAGCTCTTAGTTCTTTATTTTCCTTCTTCTGGACTTTGTTAGAGTTCTGTCTAGACACGTTTCATCTACTGTTTCCTTAAGTTTATACTACCTCTTTGTCTTCTGAACTTATTTAAGTTCCAAGCTTTTCTTAAAACATGTTCTTTATATTTCAAATCAGCTCATGTTTTAGTTATTTGTCTTCTCATCTCTCCATCTGATTCGAGTTGAAAACCCAAGAATTTGAGGTTTTTGGCGAGTTTGATCTTGTGTTTGTACTAGGGTAATGTGGAACCCTAGACTCTCTCAAACTAAGTCTGAGTCTATGTACTGAATTTGAGCCTCTTTGGTTATGACTTTAAACTTTTCTATTCTAGATTCTTTCTATTTAGCTTGACCGTTCTTTCTTGTTTGACATGTCTATGTGCTTTATATATGAGTAATTCTTCCTTCAAAAAACGGTTTTACCAATTCTTGATTTATTTAGAATTCCTTTTAAAAACGTTCGATTGGTTATTACTAATTTTCTTTAATTAAACCTTTCTTCACCTTTTTTTGTTGGATTCATTCATACCAAAACTCAATTTGTGATATTTAGTAGGCGTTGATTGATTGCAATTCCTCATTTGCACAGATCGTGTTGCTATCAAACTCTTTCTTTAAATAGTTTCTGTGTATTTTCCCTTATTGTACTACTTTAAAAAAAGATTTTGATCAAATTCTTTCCTTATTTATTCTACCCGTTTGAAATCAGAATCCTTTAATTAAACGGAGACCTTATGTAATTGATTTTAAAACTATTTTCTTACTTTCTTTCTGCGCTATAAAAGGCACGACCTTTCAGCACTTTAAGACATCTGGAGTTCAATACTCTAACACACAACACTTATTGAACACTTTCTATTTCAATACTCTTGCCCCTCACTCTCTTCTAAAATCTTTTGGCTGTGTGTTTGCAATTTGGCTTTACTGCTGCTCTTCTCTCTTTGTTTTCCTGAAACTAGTATATTCTAATTTTGTTTTCAGCTTCATCCATATATTTTTGCTTTAATGTTTCTACAATATTGTCTACTTTGCTATTTATGTTCAGTATTGAATATGTTGTTCTCTTTGCATTTATTGTTATAAATTCCCCATACCCTTATTCCCTTTTGTGTGTTTGAGTTAAAGTCCAGGCCTGGCAGTATCGAAATTGTTGCTCATGTCTGGACTTGATCCTTTAATGGATCCTAACTCACAAACAATATGGTTAATCGGCTGGTTGGGGTGTGCCAGCACTCCTAATTGCTAGGTATGACCACCAACCCGTGATGGCTTTTCCCAAAACCCCCCTCTATGCACTTGCGCTCTCTCTTAGATTCTAGGTTCTGCCCCCCCTCCTATGAGCCTTGATTTGGGACCTTGAGCTCCCTCTAAACTTGAACATTTGAGGGCTAGCCCTTCCACACTGCACTTTAATATAATTTTTTAGTATATTTAGGTCTAAGCACCGCCCGGAGTCCACTAGAGACTCTTAGGGAACTCTGACACATCCCAAATAAGAGAAAGGCAATGGAATATGATCTTTGGAGTTGGTTTACTTTATGCTTTAGATAGAAGTCTGAATCAGGCTCTCCTTAACTGGGATTTTAGCTTTTTGATGTATTTTTTTTGCTTTTCTGTATTCTGGGCTGTAATAATTTGTAATAACATATGGAGTTTATAGTGGAAAGGGGTGGATTACTTATTGTATGAATAAGGGTAGATATCATCTTCATTAGGTATTTACTTCTGCACTTTCATATAGAAATCCTACTTTAAGTTATGCACTTTCATATAGAAATCTTGCTTTAAGTTATACACTTTCATATAGAAATCCTGCTTTAAGTTATGCATTTTCATGTTGAAATTCTGTTTTAAGTTCTGCACTTCTATATTTTCATATATAAATTCTGTTTTCGGTTCTACACTTCTTTATTTTTTAGAAGGCCATGTCTATGAACTTCTGCACTTTTGCATCTTTGAAATCCTGCCTATAAGTTCTGGATTTCATACATAATATATCATATCAGTCTCTTCTGCATTTCTGCATCTCATATAGAGAACCTGTTTATAGGATGTTGCACTCTTTCCTATTATATAAAGAGCATGTCTATAGGGCTTTATGAATTTTGCATACGTATCCATCACTAGGCAAATGATATACAAGTTTAAATAATAAAATCAGTATTCTAGACACCATGCTTTTAGGATTTCGCTGTTTCCATAAAGGTTAAAATCAGTTACGCTTAGAAAGTATGCCTATAGGAGTAATCAACCAATATGAATCCCTCAAATCATTTATAAGTTTAAAATTGGTAACAACAATGCTTAAACGCTTTTAGAACATATGTTCCTGCTGTTAATAAATCTGCTTATGAAATCTGTATGTTTCTCTCGTATTTAAATACCATGCCTATTGGTTTCACCTAGGTAAGCAATAAGGTAAGTTAGTAAATAGAATCAGACTCTATTAATTCCAGCCAGCAGGCAAGTCCGATTCCGGTTTCTTATATGAAATGTGTAATAAACCAGTTTGCCTCCTTAATGTTTAAGTTTAATGTAGACCATAACCAGTATCTGCAAGACATGCTAAACAACTTGACCTTAAGTGAGGAGGCCTATCTGAGCCTTTTAAGTTGTTATGTGTTTCCCATAATCTGCTTTATGTGTTTTTGTTTATCGCTTTAGAATTTTTTCCTTTTAAACCATAGAAAACCCAAATTTCCCTTCCTTTAGGACTAGTAGTCCCAAATGCCTCCGGGACTGATAGGATTGGGGCGGGTATTAGCATGCAATAAGTAATGAAACCATTGCGCATTTAATATATCAACGGGGTGGAAAATGGTAGATATGGATATGATGACTGGTGGGATAATACCACATGTAGCCCCTCTTTTGAGGAGTGATTACTGGGTTTTGCTTTGATGTAATCCATGTTATTTGTAAACCTAGTCCCCCATCTTCCTTTTACTTTTTTATCACTTTTCAGAATTTTTTAACCATTTCCTAAAAATTTCAGCTTTCTTGTTTTTCGTCAAACTTTAATTTATTACCCCTAAATTTGGCAAAGCTGTATTTGCGGTAAAACCAATCGATCAACTAGGTAGTCGACGGTTCCGTTCCTTTCCCTCTTGAGTTGTTTGCTCAAGGGTACCAGTCTAATACCACATAAAAACCTTACTTTGTCCAATTGTGCATGTATCACTGTCAAAACCTAGCCGAGTCACTTATGTTGTCTACCTAACGACTCTTTAAGACAGCCTTGTCCAAAGTCCACTGCATTTCCTTGGGACCCAGATGGACACTACCACATTGTATGTATTTAGTTGGAGAACTAAATTCTGCTCATGCAAATTATTGATATTAAAGTAGTCGAGTCAGGTAGGGGTGAGGGCCTAACACGTTTGTTTTGCAGAAATGAGGTACGAAGTCCCTTGATTCAGCATGGTCACCAACACCCACCCGAAATTGCTAAGTTGGTGGGAAGATCTTCATTCCAGTGATCACACCCTCGTCCGAGAATACTTGGGGAATTTACCTTCCCTCTTGGAAATCCAACCCAATAACAAAATTATTGAAGCTGCTACCCTGTTCTGGGATTGCCATAAGTCTCTGTTTCGCTTTGGGGAGATTGAGATAGCAAACATATTAGAGGAAATAGGAGGACTGACTGGTATATCGAGGGAAACTACAGGTCTTCTAATTCCAGAGAACCGTAAGGGTCAAGTTTTTATCAAGATGATGGGTCAATCTGGGTTTAACTTGCCTGAAGAAGTCGTACAATCTCTTTGAGTATTTGTACAAAAGGTATAGTCACAGCAAATCTTACCGTACATACACTGAGTAGTTCTCCCTCACATCATTGGGGCATAACCATAGGAGGGTCTTCATCTTCATGTTCTATTTCTTGGGGATGATAGTATTTCTTATGAAGAAATCTAGGATCCATACCAGACTAGCCATGGTCACCAAGACTTTAATGGAAGGAGTTAGCTGGCAGCCATTCAATATAGTGCCCATGATTATCTCAGAGATATACTTATCCCTAGAAAAGTGTCAACAGAGATCCAAGCACTTTGAAGGTTGCAACTTGCTACTCCATCTCTGGCTCATAGAGCACCTTCAAAAGGGTGAGTATCGACAAGAGGTCCAATGCATGGATTGGGATGATCATATTGCCTTCCATCAGCCAAGGCGAATGAACTATATGCCCAATATGTTTGCTCAACTAGAAGATGCCAAGGGATGGGTAGAACTGTTTGAAAATCTGACGAAGAATCAAGTACAATGGATGTTTGAATAGTTCCCTACTGAAGAGTTCATTACGCGGTCTAGGGATGCACCGTTCTGATACTTATCGGTTTGAGAGGAAATTATCCTTATACCCCTCTCCGAGTTATGAGACAGGCTAGTAAGAAGCAGATTATACCAAGGGTCGACAAGATGAGCCACTTCCGGGCTGACTTCCAGGATGATAAGAGTCTTTACAAGTTTCAAGCCCAACACACGTGACACTGTAAAATCATATGGGAAGAGATACTATTTGTAGAAAATCATTCTATCTATGATATGTGCGCTTTGGTTGTATTAGCATGATTTTCAGGTATTGGTTTTGATGAATGACAAAAAATGAAGTCAAGTGTCAAACAATGATATTATATGACAAACAATCAAGAGTGAATGCCAAGAAGCATATTGATGACGGAATTGCATAGACAAGCCAAAGACGAGTTCAAAAGTTCAAGACCAAAGACCCAAGGCGTAGGTCGTTAGGTAGAACAAATGTAAGAGCAACGTTTAAAGTTATCTCGTCTTTTGGCTCAACATAGGTCATCATAAATATGCATAAAATCATTTTACCAAATCATATTTATCATAAACATAGTTTAAATACTTCAAACAAAATGATTTTAACGTTTTCATTTTAACCAAAATGGTTTTTGAAGTAAGTTTTCAATTCTGGTATATTCTGGTATATTACATAGGTCATCATTAATATGCATAAAATCATTTTATTAAATCATATATATCATAAAATTTTTTAATATAGTTCAAACAAAATGATTTTAACGTTTTCATTTTAACCAAAATGGTTTTTGAAGTAAGTTTTCAATTCTGGTATACTGTGGTATATACAGTGTATATCAATGGTATATAATCGATTATAATTCTTAAATAATCGATTATCTTGCATCCGTTGCCAAAGTTTTGAACACTGGAACAAAATAATCGATTATTCTATCCAAATAATCGATTATTCTTGAGCAGAATCTCTTCCGATTTTGTAACGGTAAAAGGATAATCGATTATGCAAATCAAATAATCGATTATCCTTGCATAAAATCAACATAATTGATTGCCAATTAAGCAACGGACATCCACCCTTTAACCCCTATAAAAAGAGGTCTTTTGAGATGTTTTTAAACACACAACACCTCCCAATAATGATATACATATTGACATTATTTGAGCATCATTTTAGATCTTTTGTTGAGCCATTTGAGAGACAACTTTGAGTTGTTCATAGAGCTAAATTTGTGTCTCTTTATCTACTCTTTTGAGAGAGTTCTTGTTGTAAAAGAGAAAGGTGTTTGAGAAGAACATATCTTCTCATTGATTGTCGGGTTTGCTAAGTACCCTAAGTCTTAGTGGTTGAAGTCTTGTGGTGCGGTATCCACGAGCAAGGTGAAGTCTTGAGGTGCGGTATCCTCGAGTGAGTTGAAGTCTTGTAGAGTGTACATCTACAAGCAAGTGTAACAGTTTGTTAGGCACCCGTAGGCTTAACGGAGTTAGTGGAATCTCGAGAGAGTCTCTTGGGGGCTGGACTAACCACAAGTTGTGGTGAACCAGGATAAATTCGGTATGTTCTTTCCTTGCTATTTTAATTACCGAATTTATTTTATTCCTGCAATTTTTAATTCCGCAATATTTATCAATATTCTTGTGCCACACTATTCAACCCCCCTCTAGTGACGGGCATAAATCCTAACACTATTGAGCCGGACAGGTACCATGTTGGTTATACTCCATACTACCCAACCTGACAGGAGGATAATCATAATGGTTCGGGTCAAACCGGGTTTGTTTGAGGTCATAGGATCATCGACGAAAAGGCTGAAGCGCAGGTTAAGTACAACCAATTGCGCAAGAGGATTTGGGAATGCGAAAGTGAGCATCGTGAAATTCAAGAAGCTAACTAAAAGTTGATTGAAGAATGGAAAGACATGGCCATCAACGCCAACAAGCGTCTCGGGTACTTGGAGCAGGGTTTAGTATAGCTAGAGAGGAAATCCATCAAAAGGGTTGAAGACTACCAGAGTGCTGATGGAAATGAAAGTGAACACTTTGCTAGAGCCTACTTGCTGCTAGGACTTTGTGAGCTGGTTAAGTTGTTTGATGGAGCCAAAGATTCTGAGTCTTGGGAGGGTCCTTCTGGGACCAAGTAGTTAGGGTTCCTTTTCTTTTGCTTTAAATGTAATAAGCCCAATGGCCATTAGTGACATTTTATCTTCTGCTATTTTAGTGTCATTTTGGGATTCGTCTAATTTCTATTAATAAAATGAGGCATTTAGCATTATAAGTTCTCCAAATCAATTTGTTGCTAGGGTTACCTTGGGCAAAAGGAGGCTCCCAAATTAGGAAACAATTTACATTTTCGCACTATGTGTTTAAACATTGCGACATCTTTTTATAATCCTTACTAACTTGCTCCCTTTTTTTACTTTTGCTTTATTCCTCTCCCCAAAGGTTAGTTCGTGCACTCTGGTATCATCATCATACTCCACAATATCCAAGGTCCCTCTACCCTCTCCTCATATTCCCGTCAAAAATAGGAACAAGGAAAAAAATAAAAGATTTGAGCAACACCAAAAAGGAGAACTCAGTCGAACTGGTAGAGGTTACTTAGGGTATTCAGGTATCCAAGGAAAGTGCCTCCCAACTCGAGCAGAAGTTTTTGAAATTTCAAGAAGAATTGGACCAAGTTCGGAACTTGGCAAGCTTGTCGTTTTCCCTCACCACCCCAGATGTCAAATTTCCTAACACTCAAAACCCCACACCTCCACAAAACATCCCGAAACCACAAAACCACCCAGATCCTCACCACCACTGCAGCACTGCCACACATCTAACTCCACAAATGACCATTTTCATCCTCACCATAACACCCCCATCTATGTGTAAACTGTGCCGCACCCTACTCAACCCATTTCAAACATGCTTGAGTCTAATGATAAAGACTCACATATTAGGAATCTAGCAGAAGAACTCAAGATGCTGACTATCACAATTCAAGGCGTCACCTTAGCATACAACCAGATGTCGAACTGCCCGAGGTATAAAAACCTCCTAAGTTCAAGATGTTTGACGGTACATGGGATTCGAGAGTTCATCTGATAACATACTGCGACAAGTTGGTCGGAGTAGGAAAGGATGAAAAGATTCACATGAAGCTTTTTATGAGAAGTCTGAAGGGAGATGATTTGTCTTGGTACATATGTCAAGAGCCAAAAAAGTGGTCAAATTTTGTATGTATGGCATCCGATTTCATCAACAGGTTCAGATTCAACATAGAAACTGCACAAGATATGTTATACATTCAGAACCTAAAGAAGAAACCTATGGAGACATTCCGCGAGTATGCTACTCTTTGGAGATCAGAAGCTGCTAAGGTCAGACCAGCTTTAGAAGAAGAACAAATGAACGTGTTCTTTGTCCAACTTTAGGACCTACAATATTATGAAAGGTTGATGCTGATCGAAAGCCAGAAATTTCTGCCATCGTCAAGCTAGGGGAGAGGATTGAGAAAGGAATCAAAAGTGGTATGGTCACAATCTCTGAAGCTTTGCTGGCTACCTACAACGCTCTACAATCTGGCAGTACGTCTAAGAAAAGGGACGAGAGCACCGCGATGGTTGCAAAGACAACAAAGTCCCTAGTCAAATACCAAACCTACCCAACACCTCCACTCACATATCAACCTGACCCAAATTACCAATCACCTCCACCACCCACATATCAACCTACTTCACCCAGATACTCCCAACCCGCAAATGTCTACCAAACCCTGCAATACTCAACTCTCTCACCATCAATCAACTCCTACTCGCCAAAACATTACTAGACCTGGACCAAATTTCGTCCGCAGACCTCCCAAAAAATATACTGCCATTGCCGAACCAATCGACCAGTTGTATGAAAGGCTCAAAGCTGCTGGTTATGTTACCCATATCCCTGCAATAACCCCTAAGACCATTCCCAATGGGTCAATCAAAATAAAACATGTGCATACCACTCTGGCATGAATAGGCACACCATTGACGAGTGCTGCTCCCTGAAGGATAAGATCCAAGGTTTGATTGATAACAAGATCATCGTACTAAAAGAGCCAGCCCCAAATGTCTGCAATAACCCACTACCAGACCACAAGGGTGGAGGTGTACATATGATTGGGATAGAGGATAATTGGGATCTCAAGGGATCAATCAGTTTGATCACAGAAGGCGACGATCCAAAGAAGCCAACATCCACCCTTAATCGAATTGTAGTTCACATTCAGCCTTTCAAAGATGCCGAGGTGAACATCTCCTTGAGTTTGAAACACCGGCTTCTGCAAAGGTGCCATCACCGATTGAGGTCGAGTTTGGGTCCCCAAAGGAGCCTACACTATTTGAGGTTGTTGTGTTGTATTCCCAGGCAACGGTTCCCATTCCAGTAGCAATGTCAGCCATAGCACCATTCTATACAAAGGCCATCCCTTGGGATTACATAGTCGAGGCAAAGAGGAAAGGGAAAGTCGAGTTCGGAGAAGCGGTTGCGGCGCAGGGTGTGACCAGGACTGGCAGGATTTATACTCCGTATCATTTAGCTGAGTCAAGTAAACAGGACTCTGGTCGGCCAACCTTCACTAGAACTGGGCTTGATGATTTCTGGAGGAAGATACAATCGAATGAATACTCAGTCATTGATCAGCTGAACAAGACACCGGCGAAGATTTTTATCATTTCTCTGCTACAGAGTTCCGATGCCCACAAGCAGCCTTGTTAAAAGTGTTGAGTGGGGCATATGTACCGAGAAACATCACTGGAGGAGAAATGGCAAACATGGTGGGGCAGGTATTGGAGAGTCACAAGATCACTTTCCATGAAGATGAGTTGCCACCAGAAGGTTTGAGTCACAACAAAGCATTGCACATCACTGTGCAGTGCGAGGATTATTTCATCAACCGAATCCTAATTGACGGAGGGTCTAGCCTCAATATTTGTCCATTAGGAACTCTTAGAACATTGGGAAAGAGCTTGCATGATATCAAGGATGGAGCCATCAACGTCAAAGCTTTCGATGGTTCCAAAGGTCCACTATTTGGCAAATTAGTTTATGTTTGCAAATGGGGCCTACTTGGTTTGATGTTGACTTTCAAGTGATAGACGTGCCCGCATCTTACAACTTGCATCTGGGACAGACTTGGATTCATTCCGCTGGGACTGTAGTATCAACCCTACATCAGGCAGTGATGTTTGAATGGAATCACCAAGAGGTGATTATTCATGGAGACGGTTGCAATTCCATATACAGTCGCCAGACCTTCCTAGAAATCAAAGGAAGAAGGAATATAGGTGGGGATACCTACCATCACATCGAGCAAGTCAACGCTCTTGATAAAGACAAGTGGTGGGACATCAAAATTGAAGGCGTATTAAACTGGAGAGGATATGAACCCGGCAATGGACTTTGCAAAAACCTCCAAGGAATCGCCAAACCCATCCAGCTGAAGAAACATGGTACCACTTTCGGTCTAGGATATAAGTACACTTATAAAGAGTTCAATGAATGGTTGCCACCATGGAGCGAACCTTATTATCCAATGGAGCAGCCGATACCTCTCTTGGAGCAAATTTTCTAGCCAGCCAATGTTATATATAGATCGGAGGAAGAGGAAGCACTGGCAGTGATAAGGAGTTTGTTTTTCGAAGATGATGACATGGAATGTTGTGTCATTTTCGAGGAGGAGGGGGAGGAAGGCCCTTCCATATATGTCGTGAGCCGAGGAGCACGCCTCAACAATTTGATCATTAGAACCACCAGGGTCCGGAAAGTTTCGGGGTAGCGAGGCTGAACAAAGCACCATACATCATCTGCAATTTTTTCTCTAGTTGATTTTATTTTCGCATTTTTAATTTCAAAATAAGAGCTCCAGTGTTCAAAACCGTTATGAAATCTATCAAAGAACTTCAGTTTCTTATAAATCATACTCTTATTAATTTCTCTCATATACTTTATTTACACATCTTTACTATTACTTTTCTTGATGAACCGATGACTGTGACATGCAACGAAATAACACAACAAACGGATTTAAATTCAGAGGAGGATGAAATACCAGAAGAGGTTGTTAAGGAGGTTGAGGATTTTGAGAATAGACTTAAGTCAAACATAGACAAGACTGAGGCTGTTAACCTGGGAGATGTAGAAAATGTGAAAGAAATGTGCACCAATATTCATTTATCACCGGAAGAACACACAGAACTTCTAAGGGAATATGAGGGCATATTCGTCTGGCCTTATGACGGCATGACTGGTTCGAGTACATCTATTGTGACACACAAACTGGTAACAGATCCGACATGTCCACCGGTAAAGAAAAAACTCAGAAAGTTCAAGCCTGCCATGAGTTTGAAAATTAAGGAAGAAGTCACTAAGCAAGTCAAAGCTAAGGTTCTCAAATTAGTAGAGTATCCAACATGGTTAGGCAATATTATGCCAGTGTCGAAGAAGGACGGGAAGATCAGAGTCTGTGTCGACTACCGGGACCTCAACCGGGCAAGTCCTAAAGATGACTTCCCCTTTCCAAACATACACATTCTAATTGACAACTACCCCAAGAATGAGCTGTAGTCACTTCTTGCTTGTTTTACTGGGTATCATCAGATATGGATGGATGAGTAAGATGCTAAGAAAACAACTTTCATTACACTGTGGGGGGATGTATTGTTACAAAATAATGTTGTTTGGGTGAAAGAATGCTGGGGTCACCTACATGAGGGCCATGACTACTATTTTTTGTGATATAATACACAAAGAGATCGAAGTATACATAGATGATGTTATCATCAAGTCCAAGAAAGCCACTAATCACACTGAAGATTTGAAGAAGTTCTTTAACAGGCTGAGAAGGTACAACTTGAAGCTGAATCCTACAAAATGTGTATTCAGGGTTCCCACTGAAAAACTGCTTGGGTTTATTGTAAGTTGCCGAGGGATAGAGCTATATCTCTCAAAGGTAAAATCTATTCAAGGATTGCCACCGCCAAAGAACAAGAAGGACGTTATGAGTTTCTTGGGGAGACTTAACTATATCAGTCGGTTCATAGCACAATATGCTGTCATCTGTGAGCCAATCTTTAAGATGATGAAGAACGACGCCGCTACCAAATATATTGATGATTGTCAGAAAGCCTTCGACAAAATCAAGGAGTACCTATCAACACTGTCAATCTTGGTCCAACCTGAGCCGGGTATACCCCTATTACTCTACCTTGCATATTGGATGGAGCGTTCAGTTGCATTCTAGGGAAACGTGATGAAACGAGGAGGAAGGAGTAGGTCATCTATTATCTTAGGAAGAATTTCACCCCGTACGAGGCCCAATATTCTCTGTTAGAGCCGCACCTGTTGTTCTCTAACTTGTGTAGCTAAGACGTTGAGGCATTATTTGTTCCTACACTACATATCTCATATCAAGAATGGATCCGCTGAAGTACATCTTTCAAAATCCCACGCCTACTGGGAAGCTAGCCAAGTGGTAGATCTTGTTAAGTGAATCCGACATTATCTACGTAATTCAGAAGGCAATCAAAGGACAGATATTGGCAGATCATCTTGCTAAAAATTCGATGTATAGAGAATATGAACCCCTAAAGACGTATTTTCCTGATGAAGAAGTATTTTTCATAGGAGAAGATATTGCAGAATCCTATGACGGTTGGAGGACGTTTTTTGACAGACCAGCAAACTTCGAAGGAGTTGGCATAAAATCAGTCCTAGTATAAAAAATTGGCCAACATTATCCAATGTCTACTAAACTCAGGTTCTCGTGCACCAACAATATGGCCGAGTATGAAGACTGCATCTTAGGGCTCAAGATGGCCATTGATATGAACATTCAAGAATTGCTAGCGATTGGGGATTAAGACTTGCTTATACATCTGGTCCGAGAATATTGGGCGGCCAAGAACCCCAAGATACTCCCTTATCTATATCACGTATAGGAATTGAGAAAGAGGTTCACATAGACAAAGTTTTGGCATGTTCCTAGAGTTCAAAATGAGTTTGCCGATGCAATTCCTACCCTATCATCAATGATACAACACCCAGACAAGAATTTCATTGATCGTATCCTTATAAAGATCTATGTTCAACCGACTTACTGTGCTCATGTCGAAGAAGAAGTAGAAGGAAAACCTTGGTTTCATGATATCAATGAATACTTGGCAAAAGAAGAATACCCAGAGCTTGCAAATCCTACTCAGAAGCGCACACCCGGAGGTTATCTAATATTTTCTTTCACAGTGGAGGAATCCTGTATACTAGGACTCAAGTTTTGGGATTTCGAAGATGTGTCGACATAAGGGAAACATCTAAATTGCTAGAAGAAATCCATGCTGGGACCTTCCTTCCACATATGAACAGTTTTGTTTTAGCTAAGAAGATACTCCGGGCAGGTTCTTTCTGGATGACTATGGAAAGGGACTGCATCCAGTACGCCTGAAAGTGCCATCGCTGCCAGCTATATGTAGACATGAGATGGGTGCCTTCAAATGAGCTCAATGCAATAAGCTCACCATGGCCGTTCACCGCTTGGGGAATGGATGTTATCGAGCCAATCGAGCCCCCTGCTTCCAACAGGCACATGTTTATCTTAGTGGAAATTTTGTTATTTTACCATATGGGTTGAAGCAACATCCTACAAGCAGTGACTAAGAATGTCGTGACATATTTTGTCCGCGATCGCAATTTTCGTCGATTCGGGATTCCAGAATCAATCATCAACGATAATGGTTCCAACATCAATAGTGACCTGATGAAGGCCATGTGTGAATCCTTCAAAATCAAACACAATAATTCAATAGCTTATAGACCTCAGATGAATAGAGCCGTAGAAGCCGCCAATAAGAATATCAAGAAGATATTGAGGAAAATGATAGAAAAGCATAAGTAGTTGCATGAGAAGTTAGCATTTGCTTTATTAGAGTACCGTACCACGGTCCGCACATCGATTGGGGCACCCCCTAATGTTGGTATATGGTACAGAGGCAGTCATTCCCATTGAAATAGAAATTCCTTCCTTAATGATCATACTTAAGGCTGAGCTCGCCGACGCAGAACGGGTAAGAAGTCATTACGAGCAGCTGACTCATATAGATGGGAAGATAATGAATGCAGTTTACCACAGTCAGCTTTATTATAAAAGAATGGCCAGAGCCTTCAATAAAAGAGTCAAGCCAAGACAATTCACACTTGGATAGCTGGTGTTAAAGAAAATCTTCCGGCACCAAGATGAACATGCAAGGTTTGTACATGGTTAACCGGGCTATAACAGGAGGAGGCCTCATACTCACGGAAATGGATGGAGAAGTTTGGCCATAGCTGATTAATTTAGATGCAGTCAAACGATACTATGTGTAGCATTTATGATTTCCTTAGATGATGTATTCTAAACTATGTCTGACCTGATTCCCGTTTAAGAGGGGATACGTAGGCAGCCTTATGGAATTCAATAAAATTTATATTTCCCCCCGCCATTGGAAAATGGGGAAAATTTTTGAGGAGGACCCTCAAAATTCCAAGACAAAAGAGGTTGCAATGTCTTGAACCGCGTCGCAGTCATCAGCTCATCTGAAAAAACTATTTTCTGTTATATATTTATGTTGTATTTTTTTACTAAACCATGCATGTCTATTATCAAAATTGCTTTTTTTAGTAACGCTACCCCTGGTAAACATACTGTATCACCAAAGCAGAGCCGAATCAACCAAGCAAAGTCAGAGGGGATACGAACTAACCCTCCCCCTTTACAAAACTCATGTTTTTTCTTTGGATGTAGGCACTCGAATAACAAAATTAGTGAATACATTTATACACCCATACTTTTCAATAGTAAGGCTCTCAAAACTGTCAATTACCTATCACAATCCATGCACAATGTTCCCAGCAGCCGCAATATCGCAATCATCTATCTGCTAAGAAACTTTATTACTGCTCACCTTTCATTTCTTGCATTGCATAAGGCTACCATTTTGCCTTCTGAGACTAAGCTCTGTCTCTATCTGTATTTATTGCATTGCATAAGGCCACCATTCTGCCTTCCGAGTCTAAGCACTGTCTTCATCTACATTCTTGCATTGCATAAGGCTACCATTCTTCCTTCCGAGACTAAGCTCTATATCCATCTATATTTCTTGCATTGCATATGGCTATCACTCTGCCTTCCGAGGTTAAGATCTACCTCCATATGCATTTCTTGCAATGCATAAGGCTACTATTCTTCCTTCCAAGGTTAAGCTCTATCTCTATCTGCATGTCTTGCATTGCATAAAGATGTTATTCTACCTTTTGAGGTTAAGCTCTACCTCCATCTTGCATGGCTGAAAGATTGCCACCCTTATTTAAATATTGCATTGGCTGAAATATCACCACTTTTATATACATCTGTATTGGTTGAAATATCGCCACTTATTAATCTTGCATTGGCTGAAATATCACTACTTTTATTACATATGCATCGGCTGAAACATCGCCACTTTTATTTACATATGCATCGGCCAAAATATCGCCACTTATTCATCTTGCATTGGCTGAAATATCGCCACATATTCATATTGCATTGGCTAAAATATTGCCACATTTATTTACATCTGCATCAGCTGAAATATCACCACTTATTCATCTTACATTGGCTGAAATATCGCTACTTTTATTTACATCTGCATCGGCTAAAATATCGCCACTTATTTACCTTGCATTTTGCTGAAAGTTCGCCGCTTATTGCATTGAATGAGCTAAAATATATCCACCTCTTGCATCTCATAGGTTGAAAGATCGCCAAGTTATCCAAAGGTGTCATTGTTCGGAGACACCATTTTCATTGCCCGAGAACCCCATGCCATGGCCTGAGGACCCCACTTTATCTCTTGCATATCATTATTCAAAGACATAGTTTTTAGAGGCATCATTCTCATTGCCCGAGAACATCAGTCCATAGCCTGAAAATCCTTTATTCTATGCTTCATGGCCCAGGACGTCATGGTCTAAGGACGTCATCCTAACCATCCAAAGGCAACATTCATGGTCCAATGGGAACTTGCATCATGTTTACATTTTGCACCATATACATTTGTATTGTTTATTTGCAGGTAAACCGGCTATCAAAGTCTGTTAGCAGGAGCAATCCCGCTCCAGTTCCCGTAGCCCTGATTATACCTTAACTATCCTTCCTGACGTGAATACCTCGTCCGTTTTTGTAAATCCTCCATCTGCATATTCCGCCGATGGATACCTGAACTACATATGGCCTGATTCCTGTAAGACCAGGGATATGTAGGCAACTCAAGAACCAGAGAACAGTCAAACTCTTCTGTGAGCATGTGATTTTTGCCCTACATGAATTACTCCCATAAATTCAAATAAAACAATTTCTTTTATTTATTTGTTATTTTGTGGATTTTTGTGGTTTTTTCATTAATTGTTTGTATTTTTGTTTGTACATTTTAATTAGTAAAAAATACAAAAAATGGGTCGCATGTGCATTTTGAAGTTGATTTGACATTCTTTCAAGAAATAATTAGCAATTAGTCATTTTATCAAAAAAGGAAAAATCTAAAAAATAGTTTAATTTGTACTTCTAATTTTAATGTTTAGGTGATTTTTTAAAATTTTGTTTTAATTATTTGTGATAATTATTATGTAGAATTAATTAGCATTTATAGGTTAATTGGGATTTATAATTTAATTTAGATTTTAGTTTAAGTTTGAAAATAAAAAAGAAAAAAAAATAATAAAAAAAGAAAGAAAATGAAATCTGAAAAAATGAGGAAATAAAAAAAAGGATTAAAACACTTGGGCCAGCCCAAAACCCATCCTCAAACCCGATCCAATACCCACCCCAACCCGGTCCAGTCTCCCTACCATAGCCAAAAGACGTCGTTTCGTTAGATCAAATCCTAGTCGTTTAGGTTTTTGATCTAACGGTCCAATAGATGGGTCCAATTACCCTCAAACCACCCAAAGCCCCGTCTCCAACCTGTCACAATACCCCTAGAGACCATCTTGTCTCCACCATCCACCACCGTGCACCGCCGGCCAGAAATCTCCTCCACCGGCGGCGATCGTTTGAAGACCCTCAAATTAACACCACCTGACCACCTTGCATTCCTCTTTCTAATCTACACCATGTTTCCCTCGAATCCTACACAAAGTGCTCGAATCCCATAAACCTTAGCGGCTGCCTCCGCTGTGTCTAGCGGTGCCGCCACCCTACCGCTCCCAAATTAACACCAAATGACCCCCATCTCTCCCTCATGCTAAATTCGCACTCAAAGCCCTTCAAATACATGGATCTTCTCAAATATTTATCCGAAAGGGGCTGCTAGATTCTCACCACCACCAAATCATCAAAAATCACAAACACCTACCACTTCTTTCTCTTCCCAAAACCTGGAGTCACTCCTCTCAAATGGCTTGAATTTTGGTTTGAAGAATTTGACCTTGCATCATGAGTCCTACTCCAGTTCAGAGTTCAATTTAGGGTTAAGCTAAGTTTTCTAAGTTTCCCTCTACCTCATCTTTTTCTGTTAATTTGCTTATTTTGTTGAAAACCCTGAGTTTAAGTTTAATTAGGGTTGTATTAGTCTTATTTTTGTTGAATAGTTTAGTTAACTTAATTAGGATTGTATTAGTCTTATTTTGTCTAATTTTCTAAGTTTTTATCAAGGATGTATCAGTATTATGTTCGTGAGATTAGATTTAAATTGTATTAAGTCCTTTTGTGATTTGGATTTCATGTTTAGTCCTTAGTTTGAATTAGATTTCGTTCATGATAAGTCCTGTGGTTAAGATTATTGTTGCACGCTTGGTTCATTTATCAATTTGTTTTCCATTTTTTTTATTTTCTGCATTTTTTAGAATTTTCATAATTTGATCCGTTTGGAATTTTATTTGCTTGAAGTTGTTTGTTAAAAGCTTCAGAATTTAATCTATTAGTCTAAAAGAGGTTCAAGGGAAGGGGTAAAAAGAAATTAGTAGGACACTTGATGGTAGTTTAGGCATTTAGCTAAGGGCACATTTTAATAACTGAAATAGGAGCCTCTAGTAGGGGTTTCCTGTTAATTTTGTTGCTAATACATTGTCAACAAGCTAAAAAAATGAAGGACTAATAATGAAATACAAAACCTAAGGGTTGCCCTAATCCTTGCCTATAAAGACATTCTTACTTGCCTTATAAGGCAAGGATGAAATTCTGAAAAGACATTTTTGAGATTAAAAATTAGAGAGGAGATTTTGAGAGATTTGAAGAACTAAAAAATTCCAAAAACTTCAGACGACTAGAATTTAGGTTTAAAACACCGTTCCATTGAACCTCTATTATGTACTATGAATTTTTCATTGATGTCTCTTAATTCCTGAAACATTGAAGCTCTGAAACACTCCCTGGTTAATCTAGGGTTGAATATGGTTTAACTTGGAGGTTTTGCCAGTAAGTTCTGGGGTTGCTAAAAGGATTGATATTGTTCCAGTGACACTTGCTAATATTTTGAGGGTTTGAATTTCTAAAATATTAAGATGAGTTAAGTGCTGTTTGTTTGAGTTTGGGTATTACAGTCAGCTGGGTTATAGTAGATTGTTTGTTTTTTAGAGTCGTTCAAATCAGTCTTTGGGGTGCTGTTGAGGTTGCTAGTGCTGTGCTTACCATTTCTTTTTCCTCTTCCACTCTCAGGTACATAATTCTGTAACTCCTTGATTGTGAAGTAAAGAAATGAGATGAAATGAAGAGCCTGAATTATTGTACCAATTTTTTTATTTACAATGTTCTTCATTAAATTTTTATATTTGACAATTTGATGCAATATGGTGTGGTTTGCCTTTAGATAGACTAGCTATATCACTGTTTTGTAATTAAATTGAGGACTGTCAGGGACTTCAGTAGTAGTATCTTTAATATACACTTTTAGAGCTGTTAAAATAGGTACTTATTTGGTGTGGCATTCTGCATGAATTAATTATTTGGCATTGTCAATTGTTCATGGCTTATCATGTTTTAAAAGTACTAAGGTATATAGTTAAATGTAAGCTGGTCATCGAAAAATGTTCATTCATTAAGCTAGGGTGCTAAGTAATGGTCGAAGCTTCCTTAAAACCAATGTTGAAAATCAGGGAGCATGAATACAGTAGAATAATTTATTTTTGAGTTATAAGTTTAATTGTGATTTCTTTGAAGTGGTTAAATTCATTACATAAAATGAGTAATGGGTAATTTCGAACCGGACTTGGCCCATTTTACTCATCTGAGGCCATTTGAGGTCCGCTTGGTTGTTATTGGCTTATGCATTGACTTGGAGCCATAAGGATTTGATCCTAGGGCTTCAAGGTAGCAGGCTGCATATTTTTCAGCCTCTTTTGGGCTGGTATTTGAGCACAATTCCTCCCCCCCTGTTAATTTAGACGTTCATGTACAGTTTTTGGGCCAATGGTTAGCTTAGGCCCAAAATCCCGAAGGAAATTTAAAACAATACTGGTGGCCTAGTTAATTGTATTTGGATCCCGCAACTATTAATTAAAACGAGCTGCATCAAATATCAAGTACCCACTGCCTTATGGATTTTACTATTATTCCCTTTTACAAATATAATCAATGCGTGCCAATGCCAAATAAAATTGAACAATTGCAGTGACCTTATTTAATTAATCTTGTATTGATCCTTAGAATTCGAGGCGTTCTGTTTAGTTGAAATTCCAGGGCGCTCGTAAACTTGCAAACGCGTATTCATTTTAGGCGTGCTAGTTAAATAATTTACTTTTCCTAAATTTGGGTGCTCATTTATGTGGCCCAAATCCAAATCCCAACGATGCTGAAACATGTCAACGATCACGGGTGCATTTATGTGACGTGGTTCAAGACATATTTTAACAGCATTGCAATATTCTTAAAAAACAAAATAAAAGCGGTTGAAAAAGTCAAAATTTGCATATAGGTAGAAAAATGCATTAATATTAGATAATTGAGCCGAGTACAATAGTTGAGCGACCGTACTAGAACCACAAAACTCGGGAATGCCTAACCCCTTCTCTCGAGTTAACAAAATTCCTTACCCAGATTTCTGGCTCACCGACTATATACAGAGTCAAACTTTCCTCGATTCGCGATTTACATCAGCGACTTGGGACACTATTAATTATCCCAAGTGGCGACTCTGAAACCTCTAAATAAATAAATTTTGTTTTGATTGTCCGTTTATTGGAAAAACTCCCTTACCTCCGCCCTTCGCGGGGCATAGTGTAAAAAAGTAGGTGTGACATCTTCAAACTATTTCGTTCGATCAAATTGGCAATCATATCTTCACCCGACAACTCTTTCATCCTTCAGGGGTAAAGAGAGACAGCTGTAGATATCTAATTTTTCCCAATATATTTTCATATATACAAAATACTTTCAAAATAATATATATAAGCATAAATAAGAATGCCCAAGAGTTTTATTATTTTCCCAATTTTTAAAATATTTTTAAAATCAATTTATTGTCCATTTTAGCAGTACAAAATAAATAATTATTCTCAAAATCATCCATTTTAATTTACTTTTTTCCTACATTTATACCAAAATATAATTAAGGTAATTTTTTAAATATTTTTTACAAATTCATTTGGCATTTTAAAAGCTAAATTCCATATAATTGCAATTTAAACCTATTTTAAGATTAATAGGATTTTATAATTATATAATGGTACATGTATTTTTATATTGATATTTATATGTCATTTACAGATTTAGTACTATAAATTTAAATTCAAAATCATTGTTTACCATATTTTATAAAATAAAAGGAAAAACTAGCTATTTAATATATTGGCCCAATTCTTTTCAATTGTAGCCCCATTACATTTCAATTTTAATCTCCAATTAACCCAACCTAAACCCCCAATTGGACCGACCCAATTTCAATTTTAACCCAACCTCTTAACCCATTTATCCAACCCGCCCGATTTTTCTTTTAATCCATGCCGTTGATCCTTTTGATCAACGGCCATGATTCCCCTTTTCCATTTTAATTCACCTCAGCCTATCCTAATCCCCCATTTTATTATGTTGGCCACCATTGGATACTCTCCCTCTCTCAAACTCTCTCGAAGGGTCCCTAGAACCCTAGCCTCTCTTATCCTCTCTGACCATAACCTCATCAGAATCCATGGCTTCTCAGGCCATGGATGGCCTGTACTCACCCCCCACCATTAAACCCTGGGTGTTCGATGAGGTCGGACCTCGATTCAAATCTTCTCAGATTCATGGCTTTGAGGCCTCTCCGGTCTCGCTCCGGCATATCCAAGCATCAGGAGCCTATTCCTGACCTCTCCGACCCAAGATCGGACTTTCTTCCAATTTTTTCTCGTTTCTAAGGTTTCAAAGCTATTTGAGGTTTTTCTCTAGTTGTTTTCTTAAGTCTATGCTATATATGTGTTCTACTGGAGTTCCAAATGTTTTCTCCAATCTTTTCTTTCAAAATTTGTTTCTCTTCAATTTAGGATTTCTGAGAAAGTTTCGAAATGTTCCTCCGACTCTTCTTCTTCTTTTCTTTATATGAATCTATCTACTCTATGTTTTGTGTTCTCTTTTCTGCCTCGCATGTACTTCTTCTATGTTCTTGTGTTTGCCTTATTAAGCATATTCTTCTATTGTGCTCTCTTCTTCCTGCTACTGGTTTCTATATCATGCTTTCACACGTTTATCTTATTTATTTGCTTACCCCTACGTTTCTTTACTGTATTTGCTGCTAAGCTCTTAGCTCTTTATTTTCCTTCTTCATGACTTTGTTTGAGTTCTTTCTAGACATGGTTCATCTACTGTTTCCTTAAATTTATACTACCTCTTTGTCTTCTGAACTTGCTTAAGTTCCATGCTTTTCTTAAAACATGTTCTTTAAGTTTCAAATCAGCTTTTGCACTATGTTTGTTTCGAACCTGCTATTTTACCTATTTGTTTTCTCAAGAGTCTCTGAAAGAGACCTCAGAGCTTGTTTCAATTATTTGTCTTCTCGTCTCTGCATCTGATTCGAGTTGAAAACCTTACGATTTGGGGTTTTTGGCGAGTTTGATCTTATGTTTGGACTAGGGTTCAATTATGGAACCCTGGACTCTCTCAAACTAAGTCTGAGTCTTTGTACTGAATTTGAGCCTCTTTGTTTGTGACTCTAAATTTTTCTATGCTACATTCTTTCTAATTAGCTTGACAGATCAATCTTGTTTGACATATGCTTTATATATGAGTAATTCTTCCATTAAAAAAGAGTTTTGCCAATTTGTGATTGATTCAAAATTCCTTTTAATAAGGTTCGATTGATTTTTATTGATTTTCTTTAATTAAAACTTTCCTCACTTATTTCGGTTTGATTCACTCATACCAAAACTCAATTTGTGATTTTTACTGGTTGTTGATCGATTGCATTTCCTTATTTGCACAAACCGTGTTGCTATCGAACTTTTTCCTTAAATAGTTTTTATGTATCTTCCCTTCTTGTACTACTTTTAAAAAAGATTTGATCAAATTCTTTCCTTATTTATTCTGTCAGTTTGAAATCAGAATCCTTTAATTAAAGGGAGACCTTATGTAATTGATTTCAAAACTATTTTGTTACCTTTTTCTTACTTGCTTTCTGCTCTATAAAGGGTATGACCTTTCAGCACTTTAAGACATCTGGAGTTCAATACTCTAACACACAACACTTCTAAAATCTTCTGGCCGTGTGTTTGCAATTTGGCTTTACTACCGCTCTTCTCTCTTTGTTTTCCTGAAAATGGTATGTTCTAATTTCATTTTCAGTCTCATCCCTATGTGTTTGCTTTACAGTTTCTACAATCTTGTCTACTTTGCTATTTATGTTTAGTATTGAATATGTCGTTCTCTTTGCATCTGCTGTTGTTATGAATTCCCCATACCCTTATTCCCTTCTATGTTTTTGAGTTAAAGTTTAGTCCTTGCAGCACCCCAATTGTTGCTCATGTCTGGAATTCATCCATTAATGGATTCTAATCCCAAACAATGTGGCTAACAGGCTGGTTGGGTGTGCCAACACTCCTAATTGCTAGGTATGACCACCAGCCTGTCATGGCTTTTCCCAAAAATCCCCTCTATGTACTTGCACTCTCTCTTAGATTCTAGGTTCCGTCCCCGTCCTATGAGCCTTGATTTGGGACCTTAAGCTCCCTCTAAACTTGGATATTTGAGGCCTGACCCTTCCATACTGCAATACAATTTAATATTGCAATATATTTGGGTGTAAGCACTGCCCGAGTCTAATAGAGACTCTTTGGGAACTCTGACACATCCCAAATAAGAGAAAGGCTTTGGCATCTGATCTTTGGAGTTGGGTTTCTTCATGATTTTGACGGAAATCTGAATCAGACTCTCATTGGATAGGATTTTAGCTTTCTGATGCATTTTTCTTTCTTTTCTGTATTCATTTTGGCCTGTAATAATTTGTAATAACTCATGGGCTTTATAGTGACAAGGGGTGGATTATTTATTGTATGCATAAGAGTAGATATCATGATCATCAGGTATTTACTTTTGCACTTTCACATAGAAATCCTACTTTAAGTTATGCACTTTCATATATAAATCCTGCTTTAAGTTATGCACTTTCATATAGAAATCCCGCTTTAAGTTATGCATTTTCATCTGGAAATTCTGTTTTAAGTTCCACACTTCTACATTTTCATATAGAAATCATGTTTTAGGTTCTACACTTCTATTTTTTTTAGAAGTCCATGTCTATGAACTTTTGCACTTTTGCATCTTATAAATCTTGCCTATAAGTTCTGGATTTCGTACATAATATGTATCGGTCTCTTCTGCATTTCTGCATCTCATATATAGAACCTGTCTATAGGATGTTGTGTTCTTGCCTATCATATAGAGAGCATGTCTGTAGGGCTTCCTGAATTCTGCATACATATCCATCACTAGGCAAATGATATACATGTTTAAATAATAAAATCAATATTCTAGACACCATGCCTATATGATTTCTGTGTTTCCATAAAGGTTAAAATCAGTCACGCTTAGAAAGCATGCCTATAGGAGTAATCAACCAATCTGAACCCCTCAACTCGTTTATAAGTTTAATATTGGTAACAACAGTGCTTAAATGCTTGCATAACTTATGTTCCTGCTGTTAGTAATCTTCTTTTGAAATCGGTATCTGTCTCTCTTATTTAGATACCATGCCTATAGGTTTCACCTAGGCAAGCTATAAGGTAAATAGTTAATAGAATCAGACTCTATTGATTCCAGCCAGCAGGCGGATCTGATTCCAGTTTCTTATCTGAAATGTGTAACAAATCAGTTTGCCTCCTTAAGGTTCAAGTTTAGTTCAGACCATAAACAGTATCTGAAAGACATGCTAAACAACCTGGCTTAAGTGAGTAGGCCTATATGATCCTTTTAATATGTAATGTGTCTCCCATAATTTGCATTATGTGTTTTTGTTTGTCGCTTTAGAATTTTATCCTTTTAAACTATACAAAACCCAAATTTTCCTTCCCTTTAGGACTAGTAGTCCCAAATGGCTCCGGGACTTATAGGGATTGGGGCGGGTATTAACATGCATAAGTAACGAAACCATTACCTCAATGGGGTGGAAAAGGGTAGATACGGATAGGATGACCGCTGCGCTAAAACCATGTGTAGCCCCTATTTTGAGGAGTGATTACCGGGTATTGCATTGATGTGATCCATATTATTGGTAAAGCTAGGACCCCCTTCCTTTTATTTGTTTATCACTTTTCATAATTTTTGAACCATTTCCTTAAAATTTCAGCTTTCTTTGTTTTCTTCAGACTTTAATTTATTTGCAACCATTATATGACAATCCCTCATCTTTGAAATCCTTGTTTGCCAATTTGTTACTTGTACTTGAAGTCACAATTCTAGCATGGTCGGGAACCACACTAGTGGATCTTGAGGGATGCCTAACACCTTCCCCTCGAGATAATTTTTAGCCCTTATCCAAATATCTGGTTTCTAAATAAAATCCCTCATAGTGTTCTAATGCAATTAATCATTAGGTGCCGACTCTTCAATTCAAAAGCCCAATTCCCAAATGGGAACAAATTATCTTCCTAAATGTCATAAACCCGATTTCACGAGAAAAAGGGGCGCGACAGGGGGTGCATGCCTAAGTGGGCCGGTTCATATAAGAAGGCTATTAGGACTGGGACCGTTTGGGTCGGGGACCGGGTCGTAAGTGGGTTGTTTTAACTGGTCACAAACGGTCCTATACGAGCCAACAACTATATTTTAAAAAAATAAAAAATTTACCACAAAACAATCTGATTGTGACCCATTTAAAATCTAGCTTTTATTTCTCCCAAAATAGCCATTTAACCCCCTCCCCCCCCTCCCCTAGCTATATTTTAACGCTAATCTTTTTATGATTACACCTTTCCACTATTTTGAACTATAAATACCCCCTCCTTCTTTCATTTTTTTCACAAAATCATCAATATCTCTCTAATTTTCTTCTAAAATTTATTACTTTATTATTGCAATTTGTGTGACAAATTGTGAAGTTTGTGAATTGAAGTATTCAAGTCTTAAACAATAATTAATTTTCAATAACTTGTTAGTCAATTCGGTAAAGTAGTTCCAACTCTTTAGTTTTAATATTGTAGTTTTGTTTTTTTTATTTACTTTGTATAATTATAATTATGATGACCTATCCCTAAAAAAAATATTAGTAAAAATAAGGAAAAATCCATGTGTGGTGAATCTAGTGGCCAATATATTCCTCCTCTAATTTCCCGGGCTCCCCTACCCAAACCCCATACCCGCCCTCCGCATGTTCCTATTGTTGATAGTGATAATACTTTATTACAATTTACGGAGAGTCAATATGTGGATAATGTTGGATGCAGTGAACACTTAGATCATGAATATATGAATTCTCTTTATAATAATCCAACTATTAATGAAGAAGATGAGCAAGAAATAGATTTAGATGAAACGCTATCGGATAATAATACACCCACTAGTCATGTTACTGAGTTAACCCAACTAATCCAAATGATGCCCGGTTGACCTCCCTGTTACTACCCCTACTTTTTCTAGACAACCTTCCAAACGGGCCGAAACATCTCTTGTTTGGCCATTTTTTATTCAAATAAGAGAAGAAAAATATATCTAAGTGTAAAATTTGTGGCAAAGAGTTAGCATTTAACTATGTTGTGGGTGATTGTATGAGAATATTAAATGTTTCAGTTGAAAGGGTTAAAATATCATAAAAGAAATTTTTGAAGAAGCTATTGAATCAATGAGAAAGAAATGTTAAAAAATATTTTTCCCTATTCCTCTTATTTATGGTGTTGCTTCCTTGTTAAATCCTACTATGAAATTAGGAGGTCCTCAATACTGGTATAGATATATTTACATTGGTTAGCACTTGAAGATGAGGAGTTGTCTACACTCTCGGACGCAAAAGCCGCAAGTAGAATAAATGCTCAAACTATTTATAGTGCTTATCAAATTACAATAGATAATGCTAGATCAAATGTTCCAATTCCTTCTTCTTCTAGTTCTCAATGATCTAATAGAACTGCAGAAGTAAGAGCACTTATTGCTTGGACTGAGTTCAGGGGTTCTCAAGGTTCTCCAACTAGTGATTGTTCACAACTAAATGAGCTTGAAGTTTATTTGTCGCAGGGACTTGAGAAAGTGAATTTCGACGGCTCATTTAATCTTTTGGAATGGTGGAAAGACAAATAAACACATTTTCTTATCCTTTCAAGGATGACTTGAGGCATTTTAGCCATTCATGGTTCAATAGTGGCATCAGAGAGCGCTTTCAGTCAAGCAAGACTTCAACGCAGTAATTATAGAGTGTCTATGAGGGAGAGCTTGAAAAACCAGTACTTTCTAGAGACTGGATCCATTCTGAACGAAGAAATATTGGACTTGCTGAATCACAACAAGAGGTAGATGAAGTTTACGAAAAAATGCTAGCTAAACTTGCGGAGGATGCAGCTTCGCCCGGAAGCGGTGATGAACAAGCTTCTTTTCTACCACTACCAACGAAAATTCCTCCGAACCTTGATGGATTTATGAAATTTGTAAGAGATAACATGAAAAATTAATATGTAACTTGTATTTTTGCACATCTTGATTAGTTTGTTTTCTTCTCAGTGGTGGTATTAGTACATTAATTGTGCTCATTCCATTGGGAGGGATACTAAAAAAGATGGGGCCATATTTTGTAAATGTCATAATAACAAAAATTATAACACATTCCTTTGAATATCTTTTATAATATTTTGTCTTTTAAATGGGGCCATATTTTGTAAATGTCATAATATTTATATACATAAGTTATATAGTTTACAAGAAATTGTCTTGGATAATTTTTTTTTAAAATAGGCCTGGCCCATTTAGGCCCACTAAGGACCCTTTAGCCCCAGGCATGACGCACTTAGCTCAGGACCATTAGTCCTGGTTTCAGTCTCGGTTCGATTACTTCCAAAATTCCACAAAGCCCAGGTCCATTTAAGCCCAGACACGAAGCTCCAGCCCACATAGAACCGACCCACTTAGGATCTGCCTATGAGGCCTGTTTAGGCCCGGGCCTTGACCGTTTGACACTGTTATGTAACAATGTAAAATAACAGAGACTAAGATATGATATGATGAATACGACTAAGTACATGAGTGCAATTAAACAATTAACTTAACAGCAAGGAACGACCATTGTGGGTCTCAACAGTACCATCATATAGCCTAAGCATAGTTTCTAGAATAAATTACAGCTCAAGTGCTTTAACACATGGAGTAAGGTAAAAGTGTTCAGCTAAGGTAGCTAAACAATTCCATAAAATCGACTAATTCACAGTTTATACAGTGCACGCTCACATGCCTGTTACCTCAACATTAATCACATAATACGTAATTCGGGGTTTCATACCCTCTTAACGAAATATTAGAAGTGTTACTTACCTCAAGTTTTGCAAACCCCTATTCCGACAAACCCTTGCCTCGCAATACGGCTTCTAAATGCCTCTAATCTAGTTATAAAAATAGTTCGATACAATCAACATGATCTAAAGGATAAATTCTATAAGAAAATTCTAAGTTCTTAATCAAAAGAAAAGTAAACTCAAAATCCGGCCCCCATACCCAAGTCTCGTAGTCGGTAAAAGTCACAAAATTCGAACACACATTCAGTCCGCGAGTCCACTCAAACAAAAATTACTCAAATTAGATTACCAAAATCTCGATCAAAACCTCAAAATTTGGCCAAAGATCTTTCTTCCATTTTCCTTCAATTTTCCATCCCAAATCACTAATTTAATGATGAAATCAAACACATAAACATGAAATTTAACCAAAAGTTAAGTAAGAATCACTTACCCCAATCACTCACCGAGCTCCCAAATTCAAATTGTGAAAAGAACTCAAACCCTCATTTTGAAATATGTAAGTTTCTAACCAGTCATCCTTCTATGCGATCGAGACAAATGCCACACGATCTCGAAGCACAAAAATGCTGCCCCCACGAATTAGCCTTACCCAAAGGCGGATTCATCCATGCGGATGAAAACATCTGCTTCATCAGATGTATGCTTTTGCGTCCACCCTCACGTGATCGTGAAACATAACTACGAGTGAACCAGTTGCCTCATCTCCTCTTCGCGAATGTGTCTATGCCAATGCATTCACGATGCACTTGTAACGACCCGACTAGTTGTTTCATGAGTTACCACTTTGTTTCTTCTATTTATGCTTCTTTATATGTTTTTCACCAATATTTCATCGCATTGTGTTGGTTAGTTTGGGTTTATAATACTTTTGTAGTGAAATAAAACACTTAGTCTCTTAAGTTGGGCTTTAGTTGAAAAAGTCAACGAAGTTTGACTTGTGATTATACCATCCTCAAAATTTTATTTTATCATTCAAATAGCATTGGGAGGTGACATGGGGCTTAGGAGCGCGATCCGAATGTGTTGTAAAGGTTCGAGGTAGATTTAGGCTTGAATTGGAAAAATTAAAATTTTGGCGCTTTCCCGTTGATAATGGAGATTTTGATATTGGGGTCGCAATGGAATTACAAAAGTTGGAGTATCTCCTTTGTTTCAATTGTGACGTGTGTGCAAAATTTCTAGTGATTCAGAAGAGGTTTGGTAGACTTTTTTTATCTAAAGCAGAATTTAGAAGTTTTGGAATTTCCTAGGCTTGAATCCGATGATGATTTAATGATTTGATATTGTTTTCAGCATTCCGAAGGCTGTAACAAGTTTGAATGATGTTATGAGACGTGTTGGCATGTTTGGTTGAGGTTCCGAGGGCCTCGAGTGAGTTTTGGGTGGCTAAACGGATCAAATCTTGTTTTGAGAAGTTGCAGATTTTCTGCTATTTCTGTTGCATAGTTTTGTCCATTGCGTTCACGAGAGGGCTGTAGCGTTCGCAAAGAGATGTGAAGTGAGGCAGGAGGATTGTCCTTCGTGTTCATAATGTTGGTCCCGAGTTCGCGAAGGGTGAGGCAGAATATACATTGCGAACACGATGTGGGTCCCGTGTTCGTGTAGAGTAATTGGTGCAGCTGGGGGCCCTGGTCGTTTGTTCTTCGTGTTCGCGATGGTCTGGAAAGTTGAAGCTCTGCATTCACATTAACGGGGTCACATTTTCATAAGAGGGTTTTTAGTCAATGAGTTTTTGTGCTTCGCAAACGCGAGGCTTTGACCGTGTTCGGGAAGAAGGAAGTTTCACCTGGGCAGAATGTTTAAATAACCGTGTTAGCAACTTTTGGTCTATCTTCCAACATTTGTGAGCGATTTTGGAGCTTTTTAAGAAGGATTGAAGAGGGAATCAAAGGGAAACACTTGGAGGTATGATTTTTGGACTCAATACTCGATCCTATTGTGATTTTTACCTAATTAGACATGAAATTTGTTGAATCTAAAGCCTAAAATTGGGGAATTAGGGCTTGAAATTTTAGACTTTGATTTGAGGACTTGAGGGGTCATTTGTGGTCGGACTTTAATATATACAATATGTATGAACTCGTGATAGTGTAAGGATTCTAACTTTGTGATTTTTATCGAAATCCAAGACGTGGGCTCGGGGGTCGGATTTTGCAAATTTCGGGAGTTTTGATGTAAATTAGTTATTTTCGAGTGGGATTTGTTCGCTTAGCATATTTTGATGGTATAAATCTATTTTTGGTTAGATTTGGAGCATTCAGAGGTCGAGTCAAGACGCAAAGGCATCTCAGGATAGAGTTTAGACCAGGTTGAAGTAAGTTATGATTGTAAGTGTTGTCCTGAGAGTATGAAACCCTGCATTTCGCATCTTTGTGATATTTTAAGGTGAGTACAAGCTAGATGACGAGTGTGGGGTCATACACCGTTGGGAATTATGACTTAGTGAGTCCTGTATGACTGTTATGTCGCATGTTTGATTGAAACTATTTGATATCATTGTGTTTTGGAAAGTATTACCATGTTTTGGGCTTAGTGCCATATTTGGGCCTCGTGCCAACTTTTTTACCATTAGGGGATTTTTACTTCTATTCCTCACTGTTTTGACTTCATAATTGTACTCAGTCATGTTATATTTTACTATTTTCATAGCTCAGCCGTATTTACTCCAATTTTGATATTTTACATGATATTTTAGGTTGAGCATCATGTTTTATTGTTGCCCGAGGGGCTTGAGAGATTTCTGATTAAGCGAGGCCTTATTGTGAGGATATCATGGGATCGGGTTGCGCACCGCAGCATGTGTACTAATTGTGATATATGAGAGGCGGAGGGACATGCCGTGAGATTGTGTCACGACCCCAAACTTGCCCGATCGTGATGGCGCCTATCGTGAAGACAAGGCCAGCCGACACAACACTCATATTAACCCCTTAAGCATTAAGAGTCATTTTAAGCCTTTAATTAAACAATGTTTCATAATAGCTTCTGAATAACAATACGGAATAGAATTACAAGCCCGACATCGGAGTGTCACTAGTCATGAGCATCTATCAAGGTTTGAATACAACAAGAAGTTTAAAATAACGTACTAAATACAGTAATAGCAATGTTAGAAAGGAAGTGGGGTTGCGAATGCCATAAAACCACCTTGCTAACTCTGCTGACTCCGCATCTCAGAAAATCAACACCCGCTACGGGGTTTCGATATGACTGAATATGCACACGAGGTGAAGGGAGTAATGTGAGTACTCCAACCCAGTAAGTAATAAGAGTAAATAAAGACTTTGTAGTAGGAAATAAAGAATCCACATTCACATAAGGCTCAATGAACAAAACATGCTTTCAAATTGTAATACGAGTCAATCTTCCCTTTTTAAAATCCAGCTTTTAGTAAAAATTATTTTTAAATACTTTTAAGCAGTTTCAGTAGGTTTCAATACCATTTAAAATAATAATAGAGATTAAAGCCATAATCAGCCTCTCGGGCAAAGCATAGTTCGTAAAACAGCCCCTCGAAAAAAAAACAGTTAACATAAACACTTCATAACTCCAATACTTTGATGGAAATAGCCAAACGTTAAATCAAGGATTAATTTCCGACCATCTCATAAACCCCAGTTTAAGTAAAAGTTATTATAAAATATTTGTACGACAATTCGACATAGGCTCAATATTAAAAAGAGTGAAAACAGTCACTAATTCAGCATATACAATGCAAACTCACTTTAAAGAGGAGTGAAATCAACAAATTCATAAACATGCATCTCAGGAAAACAACACTCATGTACATGTGTATGTATATATATATATATATATATATATCGCCCCTCGGGCTAGCCTCTCTGCCATTCATAACTCAACTCTTACCAACCATTATTCGCACTCAACATTCATGCTTAATTAGTACCATATAGTAATCGGTGCGGCATACAGCCTGATCCATATATCATTGCGGCGTGCAACCCGATCCATATATTTCATCGACTATGCTTACTGGGGGTGTGCAGACCCCAGAGGGGCTCCTACAGCCTATGTGCTATATTGGTGCAGCATGCATCCCGATCCAACATATCGCTACGGCGTGCAGCCCGATCCACATAAGTATCGATGTGACATGTAGCCTGATCCGCATAAGTATATATATTATTGCGGCATGCAGCCCAATCCGTAGATATATGATCCTCACAACTAGGCCCTCGGCCTCTCTCAGTCATTAGCCTCACCATCAGACTCTTAGTCTATCTCAGTAAAATAGGGAACTCAGCCCAATATGGTTTCCACACTTTTAAGAATATCATGATAAAGCCAAATTTGAGTAAAAAACAGGTAAAACATGATTGGGGATATGCTTTCAAACAAATAGAGTGAGGAAAGATAGTAAAAATGCCCCTAAGGGTCTCAATAAGTCGGCACAAGGCCCCAGACATGGCATACAACTCAAAAATATAGTAACATCAAACAATTATCTATCAAATACGCATGAAAATAATCATTAGGGATGGACTAGGTCACAATCCCCAGTGGTGCTATACCCCACGCTCTTAATCTAGCATGTAAGTCACCTCAAAGTAACACAACAATGTGTAATCCGGGGTTTCCAACCCTCAGGATAGTATTTACAAATCATTACTTACCTCGAACCAGCGAAGTCTCAAGCTCATGATGCCTTTTCCACTCAAATTGGCCTCCACGCGCATCGAATCTTTCCAAAATCAGAGCGAATGCATCACAATATGCTAAGGGAACAAAGCCCAAGCGAAAACAATCAATAACAGGCATAAATCCCAAAATTACCAAAACCCGAGCCCCAGGCTCACTTCTCAAAACTCAAAAATTTTCACATCAATGGGTTCCTTATCATCCCACGAGTTCATACTTACTAAGAACATCGAAATCCAACCACAAACATCCCTTCAAATCCCAATTTTTTGGTTTCAAAATTCAAGCCCTATTTCTTGATTTCTAGGCTTATATTTCATAAATTTCTAGGTGGAATTCGCATAATAATCGAGTTTTAAGCTCAAGAAATTTACCTCCAAGCGCTTCCCCTTGAATCTCTCTTTGACCTTCAAAAACCCTTCAAAACGAGCAGCTATGGTGGAAGAATACCCCACTTTCTCGAACAAAATGTCTTTCAAACATTCTATCCATGCCTGGCATTCCTTCTTCGCGAATGCGGTCAACCTCTCGCGAATGCGTAGCACAAAATTATGTAGACCAATTTTCACCTTACACAAATGCAACATGCCAGTCACGAACACAATGCTTCCACAACCTTGAATTTCACAAAGCGTTCGCTTCCACGCAAACGCGATGATTAACTGACCATCAGCCCCAGATCCTCTTCCGCGATCGCGTACACATACTCACGAACGCGATGAAGTCCCCTCACAAGCCTTCGCGAATGCGGCATGGAACCTCGTGAACGCAAAGCTCACAAAATTTAGCCCTTCGCGAATGCGAGCTCTCCTTCGCAAACTCGAAGACCAAAATACCTGCAACACAAAAACTGAAAATCTGCAATCTCACAAACACAAAAATGGTCTGATTGACCACCCGAAACTCACCTAAGGCCTCCGGGACCTCAACCAAAGCCACGAACATGTTCCATAACATCATCCAAACTTGTTTCAATCATCAAAACACCTCAAACAATATCGAATTACCTAAAGCTCATCGAATTCAAGCCTAAGTTTTTCTAAAAACTTCCGAAATACTCGTTTGATAAAAAAACCCGATCAAACCATGTCCAAATGACCTGAAATTTTGCACACACATCCCAAATCAGATAGCGAAGCTACAACAACTCTCGGAATTCCATTTCGACCCTCGAATCAAAATCTCACCTATCAACTAGAATTCGCCAAAATACATACTTCGTCAATCCAAGCCTAATTCTGCAGCGGACCTCCAAAACCAATCCAGATCACACTTCTAAGTCATATATCACCCAACGAAGCTAACCAAATCATAAAAATTCTGATCCGAGATCATATCAAAATAATTTAACTCTTGGTCAAACCTTTCAAATTCATAGCTTTCAACTGAAACAGTTCTTTCAAATTCATTCCAGATTTTCCTGAAAACCAAAACCAACGGTCTACATCCGTCATAATACATCATATGGGGAAATTCATGCCGAGAACTGGTAATGAAAGTGCAAAAGCTTATTCAACATTGTCACAATGTCGATGGAGGCTCCATATTGCCGCCGCCCAGCATCGCCGCGCTCAATTCAGGCAACCAATATCCAACGTAAAGCGGCACCGTTCGATCTTCGAACTACCGCCGAACTTCTTTGATTCCTGCCGCCTCCTCGAATCTCCATCAGTGTCGCCACTCTACCTAGTCGAACAAATCGAAAATCTCTCAGTCAAAACCCTAGACGACGTATCCATTGATGACGAATCAAAAAAGGATGTGCAGAACAAGGAGAGTTCGAGTAATAATAGGAATAACACGAAACAGAGGTGGTCCTGCAATACTTGTAAAGCAGTGTTTGAGTCTCTCCATGACCAGCGCTCTCACTTCAAATCCGATATTCATCGACTAAACATAAAGCTAACCATTGCTGGGAGAGACACTATAAAGGAGGAAGACTTTGATGAGATGAAATCTGATTCCCGATGTAAGGATTTTGATTTATCAAGCATTTCTGGATCAGATGATGACAAAGAATTTGGTCGGTCAAATGATCTGCAGCGAAGAATAGTTGGAAATCTTAAGAATAAAATATTTTTAAAATTGCGTGATGGGGAGATCCTTTCAATGTGGAAGTGTTTACTTCTGAATGAGTCAGAGAACATTTTGTTTGAGAACAAGAAGACGCTTGCTGCAGATGATATCAGGAACAAGATTCACTTGACAGAAAGTGAAGTGACTGAGAAGTTGAAATATCTGATACATGAACCAAGGGATAATACCCGTTTGAGGATCATGTTGCTTGCAAGAGGTGGGCATTTTGCAGGCTGTGTTTTTTATGGTACTGCAGTTGTGGCACATAAGACATTCCATAGGTATGTTATACGAGCTAAGGCTGGAAAGAAGCAGTCATCAAAAGATGCAAGTGGCAAGATTGCGCACTCTGCCGGAGCATCAATTCGTCGGCATAATGAACTTGCTCTTAAAGAGGAAATCCAAGATTTGCTCACATCATGGAAGCCTTACTTTGCTGTTTCGTCCTGTATCTTCTTATGTGCTCCCTCTGACAACCGCCAACTGCTTTTTGATGGAGATCGACCATATTTTGTCTGTCAGCCGAATGTTATTAGAAATATTCCTTTGACTGTCCGAAGACCTACCTACAAGGACGCTCGACGAATATATGGCTTGTTGACTCAAGTATCCTTTGAAGTAAATGAGCGAATTGCACCTGATTGTGTAGATGCGTCACTATTAAGTGCAAGTGATCTGAACAGCAACTCTAATGAGTCCATGGAAGTTTTGAAGGAAAATTTGGAGACTAGGGAAATTACCAAAGCATGTTCTAGTGTTACACCATCTCGCGATGCCATCATATCAAGTGACAGTGATTGTGATAATGACACAATTGGTATGTCCACTACTTTACATAAAGCAGCAAAGTGCGGGGACTCTGAACAGGTTTTGGAACTTCTAGAGCAGGGTATGGATCCTTGCCTCAAAGAAGAGAGAGGGAGAACTCCGTATCTGCTTGCAACTGAAAAAGAAGTGAGAAACACATTTAGGCGCTTCATGGCATCAAACGTTGACAAGTGGGATTGGCATGCTACTAATGTGCCTAGCGCATTGACTAAAGAAATGGAGGAAACACAAGCTGCTAAATAGGCAGAGAAAGACGCTAAGAAGAAAGCTAGGGCAAAGGAGTTGAAGAAATTGCGGAAAGCAAAGCAAACAAACGCTCAGGCTGAGGCTGCTCGAGTCCAAGCTGCTCCATCTGAATCTGGGAGAGGAATGCTTGCTGCTTCAGCTCTTAAAGGATATTCTCATTCTAGTCTTTCAGCAAAAATAACAAAAGAGGAGGAATTAAGGAGAGCTCAAGATGCTGAAAGGGAAAAAAGAGCAGCTGCAGCTGAGAGAAGATTAGCTGCTGCGGTAGCCCTCAAAGCTCAAGGCACTAGCTCAGTTTGTGCTCCAAGTGGCTCGGCAAGTGACATTTTCTGTTCTTGCTGTTACGGGTCATTGGCTGGCAAGGTTCCCTTTCACAGTTATAATTACAAGTATTGCAGCAGCGCATGCACGTGCACAAAGAGATCCTTGAGGACGGATAAGGAAAATTTATATGTTGAACATCATAATTCGAGTTCCATCTATACCCTCCACATTGCTTTCTACCCCATATTACAGGGTGCAGGGGCCGGGAATGAGAGAACAGTCTTCTGCTATGATCCTTCAGAAGAAACACACAACAATCGCCTTAGAGATTACAATAGCGACATCCCTCTTCTTATTATTGCTATTGCTATTATTTTCGGGGTAGGTAAGGGTGGAGGTCCCTGATAGGAATAAGAAATGAAGGATTTTATACCTATAGAATGTAAAGGAGGAACTCTTATCACTGCGGTCACTACTCAACCTTCCCCGATCACTTCTAGTACAAAATGCTTTTGGAAATATTACCAAATTTGTTAAAACAAAAAAAAAGTGCAAAAAGCTCAAAACGACCGGTCAGGTCATTACATCCTCCCCCACTAAAACACACGTTCATCCTTTAATGTTCCTAGGGTTGTTCTAGCAGCCAACCAATAGCTGAATAACTTTACCATGCATATACCCTGGGGTGACCCCACGACACCTATCTCATATAGGTCGGATATCACACTGCAACTGAAATTACACAATCCAGTCTGGCCCATAATCCTTAGAGTTACATTTTCACTTCTGAAACTATCAAAATGATTAAAATCTCACACCTACACCCTCAATAGGCCCGAACCAGCTGTAATAACCCATGAATGCAACGTCAAGCTCAATTACCTGATATACCACGTAACTGAAACACTTACAGCGATAACTTCTAATCACAACTGTTGCACATAACAACCGAATACTGATGGAAAACCTCTTAACAACTAAAGTCTAATTCAAACACTGCCATATACTACCAACGGTAAATGAAACACGCAACAAACCATAACCATTCTTCTCAAATCACCCATTCATGAAGCCACTCCTCCTCTGACAAATACCATAGCAATGTTTGAGCTGAACCTCAATATTTATCCATCAAACATGCTGAAATCGAATGCGTTTGTACTCATTAAGGACCCAACAATCTCATCTAATCCAACTCAATTACTCTAGTGACATGACACATCAAAAAAGGCTAAAGCCACGGCTTGTGCACCCGCGCACCAATAAACAATAATCCGAACATTCTCACGTCATGAAATTGACTGAAATGAAAGGGTTGTACCTCAAGCACACCAGTATCATCACAACACACAGCTGAGAACCCGTCTCACATCATAGAAATAGAACACACTAATCTAACCCGCAATGTCATACTTCCACATAGCTTCGCTACCACGTGCGATCCTATCCAAACACAACTCCATATAGAATACCTCAAGTTACTATGCTCGAAATCGACAACCACACTCAATTGATGTCTGGAACCAAAGCAAATAGTTACACCCACGGTGAAACAAGTGACATATACCACGCAAAATTGATAGGACATAACTGATACTCCATTCATCGAGCAACTCCCGATCACTCTTCCCACTCGGCTTCCATTATGAAACTCCGATAGAACCGTACCATATGTGCATATAACCAACATATCATAATGTCTCACAACAAAAAAAGGTAACTCATAGATCCCCCTAATTTCTAATATCTCCAAAACAACCGAATCAACACATCCTTTGCCAATAGCAACTCGAAGTCAACAAAACTATCTCAATGCCAGACACAATCCATATAGGTCCACCAATAGACCACACATCAAATCCAATTACACACAATAGATAAATAATACTTTGAAGGTCCACAATGACTGAATCATAGTACATACTAATATCCGACTAACTTACCCACATTTTTCCATCCACAACCAAAAGCTAACCCGCATATGAGAATTTCCAGTCTCCAAGTCCATAAAACATACGAATAACCATATCTGATCCCAATTCTACCACTCAAATATATAACTCACCTCTAGTACTCAATCATTCCATGAGACATACTCTAAGATGCTTCTGTGCTACCAAACAAACTTGAATATCAGCACCTTATCTGACAAGAAGTTCCGCAACACTACCGGAGTACCATCAACTTATTCACATTGCCCCCTTTTCTAAAACATATACCCTCGTCAAATCACCTCAATTAGAATTGCTATTTCCTTAATCATCTGAAGATCATTCTCAAATCATTGGAAGCTCATTTCTCTATTTATCCGAAACTGCGTGTGCTGCCTAAAGATTTATGACCTCCAATTCAAATCTGAACCGTGACCTTACACCCGTAAATTTCAATCTTATACAGCATGCCGCATAAACCATACCATCCGAGGATAACATGAAAACATTAGCTCCGTTCCAAGTCACAGACATCTATGCACTCAACTAGTCAAGAACTTTCCGTTAGTCCCATCTAGGAGAAAAATCACTATACATCCCATGCTCCGCATGCCCATTGGAAATATACATCCCCAAACCACGACAAAAACCATCAAGAACTCTCTGTGTTCCCCTTTCACAAATCCGACTTGTCAGGACTGAATCGTTCTAACTCGATTAGGCTAACAAAGCCATCAAAACTTAAGAGCATCGCTGCAAAATGCCTGAAAGAACTTATTGCCTCGAACACACACAAGGAATTAATCATATCCTAACCATACCGACTCAGTCTACGATCAAACTACTCCATCTATCTAAATTTCCTTCTGATTAACTTTCAACCTGATACTCCCTCTTGCTGTAGCATCACAATATCTCAACCCAAGTTTACCACACGAGGCGCAAGCATAAATCCGCACTGTTTAAGACCCATAAGTTGTTGAATACTCTCTTATATATTCCCAAAAGAACCAGATTCCAAAACACTTTACTCTAAAGAACTTCCTGCGAATCCAATTCCGTTACCTTTACCATCTCCTCGACCGGCTGACCTCGCCACTGAACCTTCACTAATGCAATGTTCTTTTTTTCGTAGAAGGCCACTAGGCGTGGAGCCTAGGGCTAGTTTTTATTTATATAAATCAATCAAGAAAATTACAATGTTAGGAGGTCTAATATGATGAAATAAATAGATATTACCTATTACATAAAACCTATTACCAATATTGAGTAATAAACTCGATATTGATATCACAATTCGTCTAATGTACTTAAATAGTAGTTCAACATTGTGAATTAGTGCCTTGATCCAGTTGTGGATAGCCCAATTCTTCAGGTATATCCATCTTTTGCATAAATAGCCTCTTCTACGCAAGTTTGGACTTTTAAAAATTAGTCCAATTTGATTCTTATTCCAGATTTCTTCAGCCCAATTCGCATGCAAGCAATGTTGATTGCATGCACAACCACATTTAATCCAATCGTTGCCCATGTTTGCAAATATAGCCCCATTTCCTATACCAATATCCATCCACACGTGTAACTGCCTGGTGCTCCACTTGTTTAGCTTACTTGTTAATATTTTTATACTTACAGTTGTTGTATTTCCATGGTCATTCCTGTACCCAGCATAGATAATACCGATTGTATTTCTTGTCACTCCCATTTGTGCTCCATTTTTGGCTTGGCTCATGGATGTCCTCCTTTCCTTGCATGTTGAGTTTCCTGCTTGACTCACAATTATCCCGCGCATCCTCCATTGACCAGAATGTTGAGTAGCAGCACTCGAAGAAAGGACCAAACAACTGACATCGGTTCTCTATTGCCAATATTCTTTGACCTCAGCCTTCGCACTTACCTGTCCAATATTGCCACTGGCTCCTCAACATAAGATAGATCCTTATCCAATTGGACTGATTTGAAATCTAACACGTCTGATGGATCATTGTGCTTTGGAGCATTGAAAAATGAAATACCGAATGAACTCCTACCAAGTTGGGAGGTAGGGAAAGCTCATAAGAATCCTCTCCAACATGCCTCAATATCTCAAAAGGGCCAATAAACCTTGGACTCAACTTTCCTTTCTTCCCAAATCTCATAACGCCCTTCATAGGAGAAACCTAAAGCAAAACCCCCTCTTCAACTATATAGGAAACATCACGAATCTTCTGGTCCGTGTAACTCCTCTGTTTAGACTGGGCTGTACGGAGTCTATCCTGAATCACCTTAACCTTCTCCAAAGTATCCTGAACCAAGTCTATGCCCAATAATCTTGCCTCACCCAACTCAAAACAACCCATTGGGAACATACTCCTCCTACCATATAAAGCCTTGTACGGTACCATCTGAATTTTGGACCGATAACTGTTGTGGTAGGCAAACTCCGTCAGTGGCAAGAACTGATCTCAAGACCCTCCAAACTCAATCACACACACACATGGAGAATATCCTTAAGAACCTGGATAGTGTGCTCAGACTGTCTGTCCGTCTAAGGGTGAAATTTTGTTCTTAACTCCACCCGAGTAGCCAACTCACACTAAACAGCCCTCCAGAACTGCGATGTGAACTGACTACCTTTATTTAAAATAAGGGAAATTGGAATAATATGGAGATGATAAATCTCTTATATATAAATCTCTGCCCGATGCTCTGAAGAATATGTAGTACACACATGAATGAAATGTGTGTTGAAACACGTTCTCAAGTCGCTAAAACTAAACGTGTGTTCATTTCTGTAGGTTTTGATAAATGACAAACCGACGCGCATGGAACATTGACATATGCCAAAGTCCAAGAACATGAGAAACAAAGAGCAAGATCAAGAATATCAACAAAGTTATAAATGAGTCACTTTATAGTTTGATCTTGATCCGACAACTTATTCAACTCTTGGCTTCTCTCGTAAAATCATTTTCATGCATCGTTGAGTTAAAACAAAATGATTTTCAAACATTTTCATTTTAGCCAAAATGATTTTCAAACATGTTTTTCAAATCTGGACCTAAATAATTGATTATGTATTTCTTATAATCGATTATGTTAAGACAGTGTTAACCGAAATTTTCAAGACAGCAATATAATCGATTATGTCTTACTTATAATCGATTATGTTAAGACAGTGTTAACCGAAATTTTTCAAGACAGCAATATAATCGATTATGTCTCACTTGTAATCGATTATGTTAAGACAGTGTAAAACCGGATTTTCAAAGCAACAAAATAATCGATTATACGAGATAGCATAATCGATTATTCACTGACCGTTGCCAAAGTATTTTTAAAACGCTGAAATATAATCGATTATACACAAGGCAATAATCGATTATGCTTGCACAGAATCTGCATCCGATTTTTTAACGTTAACAGATAATCGATTATACAACTTGAATAATCAATTATGCTGCTTAAAATCCACATATGATTTTTGAACGATCTGCGGATAATCGATTATGCAGATCATATAATCGATTATGCAAGCACAAAATCAGCAATTAGTGATTGGCAATTAAGCAACGGTCTTGGTGACTTTGAGGACTATAAATACACCTCAAAATCACTATTTTAAGAACAACAACTGATTACATTCTTGCTTAAGCTTACATACTCTCATATCAATCATTTTATATTCATTTCATAGCTTTTTGAGAGCCAAACTCTTGACTAAGTTGTTGTGTTCTTGAGCGTATTGTTTTTACTCATACCTACTCTATAAAGAGAGTCTTGTCTTGAGTGCTAAGTGTTTGTACACACTTGAAGGGATATTCTAATCCCTTGTTGTAAGAAGGAAAAGTAGTTACTTGGTTTGAAGTCTTGAGGTGCGGTATCCTCGAGCAGGTTGAAGTCTTGTAGAGTGTATATCTACGAGCAAGTGTAACGGTTTGTTAGGCACCCGTAAGCTTAACGAAGTTAGTGTAAAACTCGAGAGAAAATCTCGGGGACTGGACTAACCACACATTGTGGTGAACCAGGATAAATTCGGTGTGTTCTCTCCTTACCATTTTAATTACTGCACTTACATTATTCCTGCAATTTTAATTCCGCAAATTTACATTGTTTTTTGTTATAACGCTATTCACCCCCCCCCCCCTAGCGTTAAGCGTATATTCTAACAATTGGTATCAGAGCCTAACTCTCTGAAAGACTTAACAGTTTGAGAGAAACAATCCATGGCTTCTACTCGTATCGTTTATGCAGGACTAGGTGAAGGACAATGCTTCACAAGGCCACCACTATTCGATGGCACAAACTATACGTATTGGAAGGAAAGGATGAGAATATTTATCCAATCAATTACTTTTCTACTGTGGAAAATTATCAAGAATGGAGAGCAAATTCCAACCAAAAAGGTAGAAAATGAAATGGTACCAAAATCGGAAGATGAGTATGACGCAAACAATATTAGAAAGGTGGAGAACAACGCAAAAGCCATGAACATGATGTACTGTGCGGTAAATCCTGATGATTATCGGAAAATATCATGTTGCACCACGGCTAAGCAAATGTGGGATAAATTGGAAATCACCTACGAAGGTACGGACCAGGTAAGAGAAGCTAAACTAGATTTTCTAACCCATGAATATGAACTTTTTCATATGAAGGAAAACGAGAAGATAGATGATATGTTCGAACGATTTTCAAAAATCGTTAATGATCTTCATGCTCTTAAGAAGACCTTCACGGATAGGGAACTTGTCCAATTCTTCGAAGTCTCACTCCGGAATGGCGCTCCAAAGCCGACGCTATTCAAGAATCAATCGGCATTACAAATGTCACAATCGACGGGCTTAGAGGACCTATGAATCTACTATTCTTAACCCTCCTTTGGATGATCAAAGGAAACGAAGAATCACCCTTAAAGCAAGCACGGCTCAACCTCAAAATGATGAGGATTCAAGTGACGAAGATAACGAGTTCGGACTCGTTATTAAGAAATTTCACAAGTTCATGCAAAAGAAGTATGAACGAAAAGGTAAGCAACAAGGAGACCAATTAAAATGCTATGGATGCGGAGAAATCGGGCATATCAAATCAAATTGTCCAACTATCAAAAAGGAGAAGAAACCCGTCAAGAAACAAAGGGCATACATATCTTGGGGAGGGGACTCCGGAGACGAATCAAGTGATGGAGAAGGAAACGAGACCGCAAACTTGTGTCTTATGGCACACGAAGAAACTCAAAATGAGGTATGTACTACTTCTAAGAACTATTTCACTTTAGAAGAAATGCAAGATGCATTTGATGAGTTGTATAAAGAGTTTATTAGCGCTTCTAAATCTATAAAAGATTTAAGAAAACTCATTTCTTCAAAAGAAAAGGATTTTGAAAAACTAATTCTTGAAAATGAGAAATTAAAAGAGGAAAACAAGTTTTATGGCAAAAGAAGCGCCGATAAACCCGAAAGCTCAAATAAGGATTGTACTTCTTGCAAATCTCTAAAGAAAGAAGTGGAAAGTCTTAGAAGCACTTTGCACAAATTCAATTCTTCACACAAAAATCTCAATGAAGTGCTTGTAAATTTGAAATCCACTAAGCACGGTATGGCTTTAAACACGAGCCAAAAGAAAAAGTTGAGTCCATTCCTAAACCACCTAAGACTCAACTTAGGCAAAACAAAATAAATGTCAACACTCAACCTAGAAATTTTAATCCTAGAATTGCAACTCATCCTAGAACAAATGCTAGAAGAAATATTGGAATGTATAGACCACCTAGACAAGATTTTCGAAAACCACATCAAAACTATATTCCTAATAATAGAGTGGATGCTAGAAGAAATGTTGGCATGTATAGACCACCTAGACAAGATTTTCGAAAACTACATCAAAACTATGTTCCTAAAAATAGAGTGAATAAATTTAGACCCCCAAATTATTATCATCCTAGAAGAATGCACAATCCGAATGTCATTTGTCATTATTGCAATAAAATTGGACATATTGCTCCCGCATGCTTCACTAGACATAGACATTTCACTGCAGGACAATCACACCAATATTTTGCACCTAACACACAAGGACCCAAAATGTCTTGGGTACCAAAATCTCATTAATTTGTTTTGTAGGTGTGTTTGAAGGGATCGTGTACTTTGGTACCTTGATAGTGGATGCTCCAAACATATGACCGGTGATGCATCAAAATTCCTTCAACTAAAACCCACGGAAGGAGGAAATGTTATTTTTGGAGACAATAACAAAGGAAAGATTATCGGCATTGGATCGGTCGGTAAGGACGAATCCTCCTCCATTAAGCATATTTTGCTAGTTAAAGGTCATAAACATAATCTCTTGAGCATAAGTTAACTATGTGACAAGGGAAATCTTGTATTGTTTGACTCCGAAGAATGCTTAGTTATCCGTCGTAGTGATTTTGAAAATTATTCTTCGTAGTATTAGAATGGATAATATCTATATGGTTGATCTTGAAAATTCTTCATCAAGTTTTGTAAATTGCCTTATGAGTAAAGAAGACGACATGTGGTTATGGCATCGTAGAGTAGCTCATGTAAATATGAATCTATTAAACAAACTAGTTTCACAAGATTTAGTAATTGGTCTTCCAAACATGAAATTTGAAAAAGATTCTATTTGTGATTCATGTCAAAAAGGGAAACAAACAAAAGCCTCTTTTAAATCCAAAAATGTTGTTTCAACCACTAGACCCTTACAACTTCTACACATGGATCTTTTTGGACCATCTCGTGTTGAAAGTCTTGGTGGAAATCTTTATGCTTTTGTAATTGTTGATGACTACTCTAGATCCACATGGACGTTATTTCTTGCTCATAAAAGTGATGCCTTTCATGCTTTTAAAAGTTTTCTTAAACGTGTTCAAAATGAAAAGAACTCAACCGTCACTTCCATAAGAAGTAATCATGGGGGAGAGTTCGATCATAATATCTTTGCGGATTTTTGTGACGAACTCGGTATTGAACATACCTTCTCGGCTCCACGTACACCACAACAAAATGGGGTGGTGGAACGTAAAAATCGATGTCTCGAAAAGATGGCTAGAACCATGCTCGATGAGGCTAAGATTTCCAAAAAGTTTTGGGCGGATGCCGTGAGTACCGCAAGCTATGTTTTAAACAAAGCTGTCATAAGACCGATACTCATAAAAACTCCCTATGAACTCTATAAGGGAAGGAAACCAAATCTTTCCCATCTTAGAGTCTTCGGTTGTAAATGTTCTATTCACAACAACGGAAAAGATAACTTGGGAAATTTGACGCGAAATCTGATGAAGGAATTTTTCTTGGTTACTCATCGCGTAGCAAAACATATAGAGTTTTCAATAATCGAACCAAAACTGTTGAGGAATCTCCTCATGTAGTGTTTTGTGAAAATGATGCTCGCTTGGTGAGAAAGGATTCTTGTGTTGATCTTGCAGATGCTTTACACAAAATCAATCTTCAAGACGAGGTGCAAAAGGAGAATCCAAAGGAAGTTCAAGATGAAGTCATGGAACAATCATCGGAAGAAGCACCACCACAAGAGGAAGAATCGATGATGCCTAAGGCTTGGAGGACGTCTAAAGACCATCCTCTTGACAAGGTAATTGGCAACATCGAGAAAGGGGTAAGTACACGAAATCTTCTTAAAGGCACAGTAGGGCATATGGCTTTTGTTTCTCATATAGAACCTAAAACCATTTCTGAAGCAATTGGGGATGAGCATTGGACCTTGGCAATGCAAGAGGAGCTTAACCAATTCAAACGTAATGATGTTTGGGAATTGGTGCCAAGACCCGATAATCACACCATAATTGGTACGAAATGGGTTTTTCGAAATAAATTAGATGAAAATGGCATAATCACTAGAAACAAAGCTAGGCTAGTTGCTAAGGGATATAATCAAGAAGAAGGCATTGATTATGAAGAAACCTATGCACCTGTTGCACGCCTAGAAGCCATTCGTTTATTACTTGCTTTTTCATCATCTATGAATTTCAAATTATTTCAAATGGATGTCAAAAGTGCCTTCCTCAATGGGTTTATTCAAGAGGAAGTGTACGTTGAACAACCCCCGGGCTTTGAAGACTTCAAATCTCCCGATCACGTCTTCAAGCTTAAGAAAGCGCTATATGGACTTAAACAAGCTCCTCGAGCTTGGTACGAGCGCTTAAGCAAATTTCTTTTGGACAATGAGTTCGAAAGGGGGAAAGTCGACACTACACTGTTTATCAAAAATAAAAACAATGACATTTTATTAGTTCAAATTTATGTCGATGATATTATTTTTGGTGCTACTAATGATTTTCTATGCGAGGAATTCTCTAAGTTAATGACTAGCGAATTCGAAATGTCAATGGTTGGTGAGCTAAACTTCTTCTTGGGGTTGCAAGTGAAACAAATGAAAGAGGGAACTTTCATTTGCCAATCCAAATATTGCAAGGAGTTGCTAAATCGTTTTGAAATGAGCAACGCCAAAGCAATGGCCACTCCAATGAGTACATCCGACCATCTTGACAAAGATGAGAAAGGTAAGGAAGTAGACACCAAGAAGTATCGAGGTATGATCGAATCCCTTCTCTATCTTACTGCTAGTAGACCGGACATCATGTTTAGCGTGTGTTTATGCGCTCGATATCAATCATGTCCGAAGGAGTCACACTTAACTGCGGTAAAACGGATTATGAAGTATCTTGTTGGAACAATAAATGTGGAACTATGGTATCCCAAAGATTCTTCATGCCAACTTGTTGGCTACTCCGATTCCGATTTTGCGGGTTGCAAATTGGACCGCAAGAGCACTAGTGGCACTTGCCATTTGCTCGGTAGCTCCTTAGTTTCTTGGTTTAGCAAGAAACAAGTTAGTGTTGCGTTATCCACAACCGAGGCTGAATATATAGCCGCGGGGAGTTGTTGTGCTCAAATCCTTTGGATGAAGCAACAACTCTCGGATTATGGTCTTAGTATTGATCATGTTCCTCTTCGATGTGACAATACTAGCGCCATAAGCTTGACGAAGAATCCTATTCTTCACTCAAGAACGAAACACATAGAAATTAGACATCACTTTATAAGAGATCACGTTCTCAAGGGCGATGTCGAAATTGAATTTGTTGAAACCAAAAATCAATTGGCCGACATCTTCACAAAGCCTTTAGAGAAAGAGTCCTTTTTTCGCATTCGTAGTGAACTCGGAATTCTTGACTCCACGAGATCTAATTCATGCATTGCATTTTTCTTTAAATAATTACTAATTTGAGCGTCGGAGGCGCCTAATTTTTTTTTTGCAGGTATCGCCCCAAAGACAGGGGGAATTTTCGGGCACTGGTAACAAATAATCGATTATTGACTCAGAACAATCGATTATTTCTAACATCTCGGTTTGCAGGAATTTGGCAATAATCGATTATCATATATTACTAATCGATTAAGTTGAGATTCAGTGTTACAGGTTTTATAATAGTCGATTATTTAGTACTGCATAATCGATTACCTTTTATCGTCTTGGCTTTTCGTCATATCACTGGACTGAAATAATCGATTATCATATTAACCAAAATTGATTATTCCCCGAGCCCGGACCCTCATAATACTTCTGTCTTCAAATAATCGATTATCTCCTATCGCATAATCGATTTCTTCTCTAACTACAATTCAAAATATTGGAAATAATGGATTATTCAGCCTCCATAATCGATTGCCAACGGTCAGTATTCGAATTTTTGTTACCGTTCATGACCGTTTGGCTTAATAAATCTGTAGCTTTTTGCTCCATAAATGCCTCACTGCTTCAATTCTATAAATAGATGTTTTCATCCTTCAAATTTCTCACTTCACACTTCACTCTTAGCTTCAAACAATCTTCCAAAGCCTTCAAACTTTTGGAACAACTCCTATTTCTTCATACTAATGGCAAGCAAGCACTCTAAACGCTCTCATTCCGGAAAACAAATTGCCTCCTCTTCCGCCGCTCCTCCACCCGTTTTCCACTATAAAGACGGCTCTTATTTGCATTTTGACGCTCAACCCGAACTTCCTCGATTCATTGAAAAATTTGAGAATCGAGAAATCCTTCCGCCTCGTTTTTCAACTACTCAATATCTTCGAAATAGCGCACCCCCATCAACAGAAAATATTCTTATACAAAGCCAACTCATTGACTTTCTATATCTTCAAACTCCTTACATTCACCCTGCTCTAATCCGTGCCTTCTATTCAAATCTACAGTAGGACGAAGATGGTGACCTTGTCTCTAGCATCAATGGAGTTCCAATTTTTGTAAATGAGGAAAACTTGCAACTCCTCACTAACCTTCCATGAAATGGTGAATACATCTCTCTCTACACTAGAGAAGCTGGCGCTTTATTTGATGAACAACTTCTTTTCCACCAAATTGGTATTGGCGACTGTCCGGAGAATCGTCGCCCAACCATTACGCACATGCTCCCAGAATATCGTCTAATATTCTATTTCATCACCCGAGTTCTCAAACCCCGCAAATTCAATCATACCACCCTCTCTCATGAGGATTCAAAACTCTTGCATGCAATTATACCCGGGGCTCGCATCAATTGGTGCCAGTTCGTCATGACTCACATGTATGATGCAATTGGGGACGATAAGCCACTTCCATATGCTTTTGTCATAATGGCTATTTTTGAAGCCTCCGGTATCGACACCTCCGTCGGTCCTCACAAAAAGGCAACAAAGCATTGGGAAATTCAAGAATCTTCATTTCCCAATATCGGTGAAAATCCTCCTCCTCCTCCTACTCAAATACGTCGTCCTCAAGCTCCTACTCTTCAAACCATTTCGGACCAACTTGCTTCTTTGTCAACCTCAGTGGCTCGTATTGATCAAAACGTCACTCGTTTGACATATGAGCTTCATGGGTACTTTGATCATGTCAACTATCCATAGGCCCAAATTGTTCTTCCGGATGGAGTGCCGGATGCCGAGCCGGATGTTAATGATGACAATGAATAATAAATTTTTTTATTATGTATCGTTTGAAATATATTCTGTCTATTTTTTGCTTTCTCATGTATGTTTAATATTTTTAATGAAAGTTCATTATTTTTGCTAATGTCAAAAGGGGGAAGAATAAGGGCTATGCACACTAATTCACATTGGCATAAATTAAGGGGGAACTCATAATTGAGGGGGAACTTATACTTATTTTATGCATATCCCGATATTGGTTTGCCATTATCAAAAAGGGGGAAATTGTTGAAACACGTTCTCAAGTCGCTAAAACTAAACGTGTGTTCATTTCTGTAGGTTTTGATAAATGACAAACCGACGCACATGGAACATTGACATATGCCAAAGTCCAAGAACATGAGAAACAAAGAGCAAGATCAAGAATATCAACAAAGTTATAAATGAGTCACTTTATAGTTTGATCTTGATCCGACAACTTATTCAACTCTTGGCTTCTCTCGTAAAATCATTTTCATGCATCGTTGAGTTAAAACAAAATGATTTTCAAACATTTTCATTTTAGCCAAAATGATTTTCAAACATGTTTTTCAAATCTGGACATAAATAATTGATTATGTATTTCTTATAATCGATTATGTTAAGACAGTGTTAACCGAAATTTTCAAGACAGCAATATAATCGATTATGTCTTACTTATAATCGATTATGTTAAGACAGTGTTAACCGAAAATTTTCAAGACAGCAATATAATCGATTAAGTCTCACTTGTAATCGATTATGTTAAGACGGTGTAAAACCGGATTTTCAAAGCAACAAAATAATCGATTATACGAGATAGCATAATCGATTATTCATTGACCGTTGCCAAAGTATTTTTAAAACGCTGAAATATAATCGATTATACCCAAGGCAATAATCGATTATGCTTGCACATAATCTGCATCCGATTTTTTAACGTTAACAGATAATCGATTATGCAACTTGAATAATCGATTATGCTGCTTAAAATCCACATATGATTTTTGAACGATATGCAGATAATCGATTATGCAGATCATATAATCGATTATGCAAGCACAAAATCAGCAATTAGTGATTGGCAATTAAGCAACGGTCTTGGTGACTTTGAGGACTATAAATTCACCTCAAAATCACTCTTTTAAGAACAACAACTGATTACATTCTTGCTTAAGCTTACATACTCTCATATCAATCATTTTATATTCATTTTATAGCTTTTTGAGAGCCAAACTCTTGACTAAGTTGTTGTGTTCTTGAGCGTATTGTTTTTACTCATATCTACTCTATAAAGAGAGTCTTTTCTTGAGTGCTAAGTGTTTGTACACACTTGAAGGGATATTCCAATCCCTTGTTGTAAGAAGGAAAAGTAGTTCCTTGGTTTGAAGTCTTGAGGTGCGGTATCCTCGAGCAGGTTGAAGTCTTGTAGAGTGTATATCTACGAGCAAGTGTAACGGTTTGTTAGGCACCCGTAAGCTTAACGAAGTTAGTGTAATACTCGAGAGAGTATCTCGGGGACTGGACTAACCACACGTTGTGGTGAACCAGGATAAATTCGGTGTGTTCTCTCCTTACCATTTTAATTATTGCACTTACGTTATTCCTGCAATTTTAATTCCGCAAATTTACATTGTTTTTTATTATAACGCTATTCACCCCCCCCCCTCTAGCGTTAAGCGTATATTCTAACAATGTGCGTACTTGGTCAGGCGATCCACAATCACCCAAATGGCATCAAACTTCCTCAAAGTCCGTGGGAGCCCAATACAATGTCCATAAGGATTTGCTCCCACTTCCACTATGGAATTTCTATCTGCTGAAGCAACCCACCCGGTCTTTGGTGCTCAAACTTCACCTACTGACAATTGAGGCATCGAGATACAAACCCAACTATATCTTTCTTCATCTGCCTCCACCAATAGTGGTGTCTCAAATCTCGGTACATCTTTGCATTACCCATATGAATGGAATACAGCTAACTATGGGCCTCCTCTAGAATCAACTCATGAAGCCCATTTACATTGGGTACACATATTCGACCATGCATCCTCAATACCCGATCATCACCAATAGTAGCATCTCTGACATCACCATGCAAAACCTTTTCCTTGAGGACGCAGCAAACTTCCATTCCAAGATACGATCAAGCAAGGAAGATCGGGAGACCACACAAGCTAGAACCCGACTGGGCTCCAAAAGATCCAATCTAACAAACTGAGCCAAGAAAACTGCGGATCAAACTCTATGCGTCTTGTGTCCCTGAGGCTCTGAGGAACATACTCTCTCAAGAACATATTTGAAAACTGAGTCCAAGATAGGGAAGCTACCTCATCCGGACTGTTTAACTCATAAATATGCCACCACTCATAGGCAGCTCCTCGAAACTGGAAAGTAGTGAATCAAACCCTGCTCGATCCTGAAATACCCATGGTACGGATAATACGATGGAACTCATCTATAAACCCAAGAGCATCCTCTGATGCTAGACTATTGAATACAGGAGGCGTATACTTCTTGAACCTCTCAAGCCTCCGCTGCTCGTCCTCAAATGTTCCTGCCCTATCCTCATGCTGATCTGGAACTATGGGTTTTACCAGAATAATTTCTGGAACCTGATAAACATGCACTCGCTGCTCAAGAGTGCAGGCAGCGAGAGTTTGTGCTCCTTCTCCGGCCTGGGAAGTAGTTCCATCAAGGGGAAGCAACCCTGCCTGAGCCAAATTGGTGTACATTCTCATGAACCGTGCTAGAGTCTCCTGAAGTGTTGGCGTGGTAGTAGCAGTAGGACGATCAGGTGCCTGGGCCCCGACTGGCACTGTTGGTTGCTCCTCGGAGGCAGCCATCAAGGGTGCTTTGGCTACAGTGCGTGCGCGTCCTTGGCCTTTACCCCTTCCCCAACCTCCGATGGCTGCAGTAAGGGGCGTGTGTGCCTAATCATCTCAGGTAGCATGTGTTTTCACCAGAGATAATAGAATACAAAAGATTAGAATTATGATATCAAAATCTTGCACTACAAGGAAATCAAATGAGGTGGAGTTTTCCTACTAGTTAAATAGCCTCTCGTAGATAAGTACAGATGTCTCTGTACCGATCAGTGTGACTTTAATAAAATGGCTTGTGATTCACGACTCCTAAGAAACTAGAGCTCTGATAACAACTTTTCAAGACCCCGGTTTGCCCTCTATGAACCATCATGACGACACCAGTCTATATGACTAGGTAAGCCTAACAATGCGAAAAGAAACAAATTGTGAAAGAAATAATTAAAAACCAAAATAGTAAAATAAATTAGTGTTTATGATGCCGCTCAGCACATACAATATCAACTATCAAAACTAAAAACATTTTTCAAAACCCGGAATCTCATGAAATACAAGCTTATGAATATCTACAAGTTCCTAACTCCAAAATATCTAGCAAAGAAAAGAAATACGTAAGGGCTAGAACTTAAAGGGAAATTAGAAAGGGACTCTACAGTATGCAGATGCAGCAGATATACCTCGAAGTCTCTACAAGTGCCTCGCCTCAAGCGTGATAAGACGAGTCAAAGTACTTGGATCTACACATGAAAAAAATTCATAGGAAGGGCATGAATACACCACAACGGTACTCCGTAAGTTCCAACCCTAACCTCGATCGAGGGGTAGTGATGAGGAAGTTCGGGCCCCCGCTGAGATTAAATGAAACATAAGGTATAATATCATAGAATAAGACAATATAATTGAATTATACCGATATGAAATAAGACAGGGTAACAAGGATAACAACAACTATAATATAGACAAAGCAATCACAAAGAATACAACTCTTCACATAGATAATAACTGGAGATCTATCAGCATCCCGGGGATCTCTTAGTATCCTCAATATATGCCAGGGATCTCTTAGTATCCTCAATATGTGCTAGGAATCTCTTGGTATCCCGAAGATCTCTTGGTATCCTCAATATATGTTGGGGATCTCTCGGTATCCCAAGTATCTCTTAGTACCCTCAATATATGTGATGGGGATCTCTCAATATCCCGCACTTACGTCCAAACCAATATACCTGCAAGGGATCTCCGGGGATACCGTCCCAAAGTAAGCACACAATAGCAACACAAAGAATACTCAACAAAATTCAAATTTACACCAAGATAATACAAGTAAATATAACCTAGCATGATGTACATAATAAAACTAAGACAGTTTGAACAAATAAGCAATTAAGTCAATTAGACATTTTTCCCTAAGCTAACAGTAGGCTGAAAATTCAAGTATTATTAGTAGGAAAGAAAAATACAATTAAAGCTACTTTAGTGAAAAAAAGATTTTCGACAATTAGAACAAGTATGCACTCGTCACCTCACGAACAAGGCATTTCAATTATCACAATTCCAAATCCTAAGGGGAATGTCCCCCACACAAGGTAAGGCAAGTCACTTACCTCGAACCAACTCAAAACCAACCCGAACAACACTCTTGCCACGAGTACTCGACTCCAAATGGCCCAAATTGATTCAATTCAATTATAATTATACTGGGTGTGATTACGAGTTGATTTGGAGCCGGTTCGAGGTAAATGGCTTGTCTAACCTAGTGTGGGGACTTTTCCCCTTAGGATGTGATATTTGGAAATTGAATGCCTTGTACGTGAGGTGATGAGCGCGTACTTGAGCTAATTGTTGAAAACATGAATTTTTACTTATGAATATTTGAACTGAGTTTCTTTCATATTTGCTTATTTTTACTTGCCATTATAGCCGGTGCTAGTTTAGAAAGGCATGTTTAACAACAACAACAACTACCCAGTATATTCCCGCCAGGTGGGGTCTGGGGAGGGTAATATGTAGACGAGCCTTACCCCTACACGAAAGGGTAGAGAGGCTGTTTCCATTCGACCCTCGGCGCATAGAAAGGCATGTTTAGTTGATCCAAATTGCCTATTTGCTTAAATTGCCTTAATTGCACTATGTGAAGCATGTTGGGCTAGAGCTATTTGTTGCTTTGTATTGTTGTATTCCCTTTCTGAATATTCTCTAATTGTGGTTGCACATTTACATTGGGACTACAAAAGAGGGATTCCGGTAGCTCCCCCCTTGTTTCCCTTGGGACTACGGGTTAGATTCCCGATAGATCCCTCCCTACGCATTTACTTTGAGACTACGGGTTAGATTCCCGATAGATCCCTCCTGGGTGATCCTCTTTGTTGGTATTGATATGGAAATGGACTATAGGACGGTATCCTGGGAGATCCTCGTAATTGGTACTGATATTGAGCTGTTTTACTCTGTGTTATTTTATCCTCTGTGTGTTAATCATTGTTTGTGTAACCTTACTAACTTCACAGTTGTATTCAATAAATTTTGCTTATTTCATACTGTTGTCAGCCTTATCATTATATTTTATCTCAATAGGGCCCTGACCATCCTCGTCACTACCCAACCGAGGTTAGGCTTGGCAATTATTGAGTACCGATGTGGTGTACTCATGCCTCTTTTGTGCATGTTTTTCATGTGCAAACCTAGCTACATCATCTCAGGCGCACTATCCCATGTAAGCTACGGAGACTTGAGGTACTTCTGCAGCATCCTAGACCAAGGAGTGCCCTTCTTTACTCTATCAATAGTATTTAGACTTCTTCCGTACTTTTGCTTTAGATTCTGGAGTTAGAGCCATGTATTGCTTTCATTAGCTTGTGTTCCCTTGAGTTTTCGGGGATTGGGATGAGATTGTAGACTTTTGCATTTTGAGTAGTATATCCGAGCGGCCTTTTTTTACAGTTTATTTTAGTTGTTCAGTTTTAGTTAATTATTCTGTAAGCTATATTGTTTTTCGCATTGTTAGGCTTACCTAGTCATTGGAACTAGGTGCCATCAAGGTATGTTCATGGAGGGCGAACTGGGGACGTGACAAGTTGGTATCAAAGCTCTAGGTACATAGGAGTCACGGGACACATGCCGATTTATTAGAGTCTCGTTGATCGGTACGAAGACGTCTGTACTTATCTACGAGAGGCTATATAACTGTTAGGAAAATTTCCACTTCATTTGATTTCCTTGTCGTGAGATATTTTGACATCACAAAATTTTAAACTTCTCTCTTCTATTCTCTCACAGATAGTGAGGACATGCACTACTCGGGATAATCACGCACCCGCGCCCCCTACTGCAGCCGTCAGAGGGTGGGGCTGGGGTAGAGTTCGAGGACACGCACACGGTGCAGCGAGAGCACCTGTGCGAGTTACCGCTGTCATACCTACTACTGCCACTACTACTCCAGCTCTCCAGGAGACTTTGGCTCAGTTCATGAGTATGTACCCCACCTTGGCTCAGGCAGGGTTGCTTCCCCTTGCTGCAGCCACACCTCAGGTCAGGGAAGGAGCACAGAGTGTCTCCATCCGCACTCGTGAGTAACGAGTGTAGGTTAAGTGGGCTCCCGAGATTATTCCTGCACTACCTGCACCGCCATTTCAGCTAGAGGAGGGGTCAGCTGCTTTAGAGAATGAGCAGTAGAGACTCGAGCGGTTCAAGAAGTATGATCCCCCAGTGTTCAGTGGACTAGCATCAGATGATGCCTTGAGATTTCTAGAGGAGTTCCACCGTATTCTTTGCACTATGGGCATAGTAGAGTCTAACGGGGTTTCTTTTACTACTTTTCAGCTACGGGAAGCCGCCTATGATTGATGGCGCACTTATGAGATAGACGGTCCAGTTCTCGGATATGTTTATGAGAGAGTTTGTCCCCTACAGTCTCAGGGACGCATGGCGCATAGAGTTTGAGCATTTTCTCCAGGGTGCTATTACTGTTTCGAAGTATGCTATCCGTTATACTAGATTGGCTAGGCATGCACCGGTCTGGTCTCCCAAATACGAGCTCCCAAGCTTGTATATTGATAAAATGGCTAACCCTCGATTTTGAATTATTTAATTCTCCCAGGTGTTTATTGAATCGTGACCGCGAAAGTGGGGATGCAATTGCATAGATTAAATTAAAGGCTCCAGAAAAAAGGCCTATGCGATTGCGGAAGAGGAAAGGGCACGGCTACGCGATCGCGAATCAATCCATGCGATTGTGTTTAAGGAATTGGGCCTCCCCTCCTGATTGCTTTGTGCGATCCCGTTATCTGGGATGCGATTACGATGAAGAAAATGGTCTGCAACAGTTGAAGAGAATTTATTCAGTTTCTCATAACTCCAAAATGCTCCTTTGAGCATCCGAAAAAAAATCGAAGTCCCCGGGACCTCAATCAAACCTACGAACATAACCCATAGCTTCATTAAAACTTGTAGAAACTCTTAAACCACCTAATACAACGTTGGAAACTCGAACTGATCAAGGATTTGAGCCTAAGAACTTCAAATTTCATCATAACACACTTTCGATCAAAAACCAAATCAAAACACGTCCGAATGACCTAAACTTTTGCACACACATCCCAAATTACATGGCGGAGCTATTGCAACTTCCAAAATTTCATTTCGATCCTCGGATCAAAAACTCACTATTGGACCGGAAACTTAAAAAATTCAAACTTTGGCATTTCAAGCCTAAATGAGTTACGAATTTCCAAAATACATTCCAAACACGCTCCCAACCCCGAAATCACCTAACGGAGCTAATAAAACGATCAGATTTTCATTTCGAGGTTGTCTTCACGCTATTTTGGCTACGGGCATTTTTCTAACACTTAAGCTCTCATTTGGGGACTAAGTGTCCCAAAACTCCCCCAAACTTAAAACAAAACATCCCTACAATTAAAATTAGCATAGATAGACTTAAGGAAAGTAGTTAATAGGGGATTGGCGCGTTAATTCTTAAGACGACCGGCCGGATTGTCACATAACCATAATTCCCTTCGGGCCCTCGTCGGAATCGGGTAAAATTTATATTTTCACTCTTTATACTCTCATGATTTCATTCATACCAAAATTATCCAAATCCAATGTCAAATTCCCAATCAAAACTCAAAATCAAGGTCTAAGAACTTTCCTCAAATTTTTCCCTAATTTTCATCTTCAATCCAAAATTAAATGACAAAACTAACATTACTTTATAGGAATACAACTAGAAAGGAATCCATTATCCAATTATTCCTCTTCAAAATCCTCCCTAATCTCCCTCTCCCGAGCTCCAAATCAATTTCTACCTCTTTGAAACTAAACCCTTGAAATTTTGATTTTTCTGCCAGCAACCTACAACTGCGGTCCACCCTCCGCATATCCGATACCATACTCCTGTTATTTACACTTAAAACCTCTTCGTCGCACCTGCGACCCAGAATCCGCATATGCGATCACGCAGGTGCGATACATCTTTCGCTTTGGCGGTTCCTATACTTTCCTTATATGGCTACTTTTGCGGCTTGATTCCGCATTTGTGGGAGTCACACCTACGGCCTCTCAACCACATATGCGGCTATGACAACAGTTATAACTTCAGCTGCAACTCAAAATTCCAAATCTTTTTGTCAACCAGTAAAAATCATCCTGAGGCATTCAGGGACCTCAACCAAAAGCACCAACAAGTCTAATACCATTGTTCAAACTTACACGAATCTTCAGAACACCTCAAACAATATCAATTCAACCAATTAGCATCGGATTCAAGCCTAAGAACTTACAAAACTCTCAAATAACGTTTTTGATCAAAAAGTCTATAAAACCTAGTCCGAATGACCTGAAATTTTGCACACACGTCACATTCAACATTTCGAAGCTAGTCCAACTTTTTAAATTCCATTTTAACCCCGAATTCAAAATCTCACTATGGAACTGGAAACTTCAAAAATTCAACTTTGAGCATTTCAAGCCTAAATTAGCTACTGACCTCCAAAACATAATTCAAAATCACCTAACGGAGCTAATGGAACCAACAGAATTCCATTCCGAGGTCGTCTTTATACTGCTCTAACTACAGTACACATTCTAAAACATAAGCTCTCATTTACGACTAAGTATCCCAAAACTCTTCGAAACTCCAAATTATTCCTCTTGGAAACTCACAATAGCATAAACAAACACGCGGAATGTAGTTAATAGGGGATCATGGTGTTAATTCTTAAAAATGACCAGCTGGATCGTCATATTTAGAGGATGTTTCAGTATTCTTATACTTGTTTACCTGTTATTCTGACTGTTCTGCATATGGTTCATCAATTTCCTTACCTGACCGAAAGGCGATAGACTTAAGGTGCTCCTTTTGGATTTTTCCTTGTATTTCTTAGCAAGGGACTTTGAATCTTTTCTGACACAAGAGTTTCCTATTGACTTAATTGCATTTCCAGATTTTTGAGGGTTGAACCCTGGCTTTCCATCTTTTTATCATTGACCTTAATTTAATTATACAAAATGTCATCAAGAGTTGAATGAGCTTGTTGAGGCCTTTGCTGATATGGCCCTGCTTATTGCTAAGTTCTATTGTTTGGTTGCCCACGGTTTTGATTCTAGTATCCCTACGAACCTTGTACTTGTTGCTTCTAGAAGCTTTGGGAGTTCTTTGTAACATTTGATTGCTACATTGAAATCCTGGATGCTTTTGTTCCATTGGACTCCCAAAAGGGTATGGTTTATAACTGACAGAAGGGACATGTTTGTCATTATGATTGTTTTCTTGACATTCATGGTTCAGACGATTTCCTCCACACATGTCACAAGTCTAAAATTGGCATAGTTGTTATGTATTCACCTGAAATGATTCAATCTTTTTTGCCAAAGAAACAATTTGTTGCTTTAATGTGTTTATAGCATCAACCTTATTTACCATAGCAGCCTTCTTGATGATTACACATTCAGATGGCCATTGGATAGCATTCTCAGAAATCTTTTTCAACAATTGCAACGCCTCTTCCGTGGTCTTACAAATTATAGAACCTCCTGCAGCTGCATCAATCACATTTCTAGCAGATGACTTTAACCATTTATAAAATATATACAGTTGCATGTGTTTAGAAAAGACATGGTATGGACATTTTCTTAACATTGCTTTTAATCTTTTTCAAGCTTGATAAACCGACTTAGTGTCAATATACAACAAATTAGAGATTTCTTGTCTTAACTTAGTAGTTTAAGCGGGGAAAAATATTTATCTAAACATTCTGAGTCATTTGGTCCCGTGTGGTAATAGAACCTCTCAGGCAGGGGGAGGCTCTCAGACTCCCGCCGCCTGTACACTCGATCCAATGGTTCAGGGAGTGCAGACACTAGAGGCACCACTAGCCAAGTCGGTGGCAGCTTCTCAGGGTTATTTAGCTCTGTTATGTCGGAGGATATGCATCGTAGATTAGAGAGGTATGCCAGACTCCAGACTCCTACTTTTAGTGGTGCATTGGACGAGGATGCTCATGGTTTCTTAGACAGATGTCAGTGATCTTCACACTGCATGTATTTTGGAGACCAGCGGGGTTGCATTTATGACCTTCCAGTTTACCGGAACTTAATTCACTTGGTGGGAGGCTTATGAGAGGCGTTGTAGACCTGTTGGTTTGACACCTCTGACTTGGAAGTAGTTCTCTACCCTATTTCTGGAGAAGCATGTCCCACAGTCCTACAGGGAGGAGATACAGAAGTAATTCGAGCTGGTATGACAAGGGGAGATGCTAGTTATCTAGTATGAGATGAGGTTCTTGGAGTTGGATAGACATGTTATTTGGCTGGTTTCTACTGAGAGAGAGAGAGGATCATGAGGTTTGTTGATGGCCTCACTTACTAGCTTTGGGTTCTCATGACCAGGGAGAGGGTGTCAGGTGCTACATTCGAGAATGTTGTTGATATTTTTCAAGAGAATGAGTTAGTTCGTCTCAAAGAGCACGATGAGAGGGAGACAAAGAGGCCTCGAGGACATGGTAATTTTGGTGGGGTGCTCCTGCGAGGGGCCAATTTCAGCATTGTAGAGGCCAACAGTTCCAGCATGGTCAGTCAGCATGCCCAGGTTATCGTGGGACATCTTCAGGCCATAGTTCTCACGATTCTCTGCAAGGACATTCTTCACTTAGTGCACTTCCAGCCCAGGGTTCTTCACAGGCTCCATCGGTACAGGATTCTTCTATGCTAAGGGAACCTTCTAGTTATATCGGTGCTAGGGGTTCCCATCATACCCGTCTCCAGCACTCGGGAGTTGTTTTGAGTGTTGAGAAACAGTCCACTTGTGGAGGTAGTGCCCTTATTGTTCCTAGTAAAGGGGTCAGTCATCAGCCTCAGCCCCAGCCACATCACCACCCACTTAGCCAGCTAGGGGTAGGGGAGAGTCATCTAGGGGTCACCCTAGAATGGAAGGTCGATCAGGAGTTGGCCAGGCTTGCTTCTATGCACTTCCGTCCTGACCCGATGTGATCGCTTCATATGCGGTGATTACAGGCATTATTTCAGTCTGCCGCAGGGATGCTTCTGTGTTATTTGACCCTACTCCTACGTTCTCTTATATTTAATCTTATTTTTCTATTAACTGGATATATGATCGCTACCTACTCTATACTACTATAAAGTAGGAAGAGAGGGTCGCAATAGCTTTTACCCAATTTGTGGGTCGAGATCGATTTCCATAGGGAGCTACGAATGGAGTCGAGTATCTATTTAGAGTGGAATTCTGTACCTGTTCCAAATATCACTTCCAATCATTTTTGGGTTTTTCTTTAATAATCAACTATTATCAATTACTAATTATAATTACAACTAGATTATGCTAAGCAAGAATTTCTACAAGTTATATCTAATGGATGAAAAGGCACTAGGGTAGTGACTTTCACCTAGGTGGCTAATTGACAAGTAATTTCTTCCAAGGCACGATTGACATGATTGAGGAAATATGCTATACCAGTTGCATGATGTTACCCACTCTCACACCTCTCTATAAAGAGAGTAATTTTGCACAATTGACTTTCTCAAGACCAATTAGGTAGGCAAATATTTCTCAATCAACTAGGGTTCAAGTCGGGTAATTACTCTCTCTAGGTTTAACCCTTTAATTAGGATTATCAAATCTCTTGAGTCCATCCCAATTTCTTGTTGGGTCAATTTTGGAGACTTAGACTCTTTTTCTCAAGAAGAGCCCAAGTCAACTTAGCACAAACCAGTGTTTGCATCCACTAATTTATAAAGTAAACCATAAAATTGACCCAAATAACAAACACCCATCAATTACCCACACTAGGGTTGAGCCAAAACCCTAGCTAATGGGTTTAGCTACTCATGCTTGAAGAGGAAATCATAAAATAGACGAAGAGAAAGACATAATATTAAATTACTGAAGTAAACATAATGATTCCATGAATAAAACTATGTTAAAGTGCACATAATGGCTACAAAATGCCTTCTCACGAGCGCAACTCAAGTCTTGTAATAGCTAATGCCCTAAAACTAGAAAAGGTTCTATATATACTAAGCTAGAAAAACTGAACAAAAAAGCCCCTACAGGGTCAGTGCGGACCACACAAAATGGTCCTATGCTCTTGACTCTAATAAAACAACTCTCTAAACCTAGGCTCTATGGACCGCACAGAATGGAATGTGGCTGTGGAGGAGTCTAGCACGGTCCGCACAAGCACGACCACGGACTGCATAGGCTTGAACAACCTTGGCACTTGACATCTCTCTGAAGTTTGCTTCCACGAACCACATAAAATGGTAGTATGGTCGTAATGTGGACCGCATAATATGTACTGTTGTCGCACTGCTTTGATGCCTTTAAATCCAGCTCTCTGAATCTTTCTAGTGCATACCGCACAAAGTGTAGTGCGGTCACACTAGGCTTGTTTGTCCTGAGTTGTCTTTTTTTGGTACTTGTGCAGGTTTCACTCTTTTTGAGCTGATCTTTGACGTCTCGACACTTTGTTGATCAAACCTGCAATCAAGCACAACTTATGAGCCTTTTGGGACTATTTTGTTAGAATTTATAATCAAAGCATATGCAAGAAGGAGCATAAAACACGTCAAAATCCCTACTTATCAACTCCCCTAAACTTAAGCTTTTACCTCAAGGAAACAAAATAAGACCCACCCTTTAAGGGAAAATCCAAGAATTTTCAGCTATTCTAATGTAACCTCAACTACCATCAATTGGGACGAACAATTGCCCTCAGCTCAAATAAATCATTAACAACCTTTAACCTTTGAAAACCGATGCATCAAGTGTGACACAAGAGCATCAAGAGTTGACTCATTACATCAAAGCATTCTCTTAATTACTTTGGTCATTGTGGAGCCCAAACTCACGCATCCTAACCTCTCCCTAAGCAATCATCACCTTTTTGAATCCACAACTGAGAACCATAGAAGCCGTCCCTGCCCCGCCATGATGGCCACCATAGGGAGAGGAATGACAAGCCTTCAAGATGCTCAATTGTTCTTCCTCCGGGACACATCTATGAATCACACCTTCCGTGAAAATCTTGAACAAATATGTCTCATCCCAACAGAAATCCAAACTATCCCGTTTGAGCTTCTTCATTTGGTTAGAAGAGAGCTCATATGGGATTATTCTGGTCACAGGATGATTGGTAGGATTTGCGAACCGCGACATATCATTCACTGACACGGCCAAGGAGTTGCTCGTCGAGAAATGAATCATTGATCTCAAGGATATCACAAGGCCTCCCCCCTCCTCCAAACGGGACAAGTGGTCCGCCACTTGATTCTCACTACCTTTCCGATCCACAATTTCTAGATCAAACTCTTGGAGAAGTAACACCCATCTCATAAATCTTGCCTTTGAGTCTTTATTTTTCATCAAATACCTAAGGGCGGCATGATCGGTGTGCATTATAACTTTGGCCACCATAAGATATGGTTGAACCTTTCCATAGTAAACATTGTAGCCAGCAAATCTTTCTCGGTGACTGTATAGTTCCTTTGAGCCTCACTCATGGTCTTTCTTGCATAGTACACCGTATGAAACATCTTGTTAATCCTTTGACCCAAAACATCCTCAACTGCAACATCACTTGCGTCTCACATGAGCTCGAAAGGAAAGCTCTAATTTGGTGCGTTAATGATATGGGTAGTGGTCAACTTAAGCTTGAGAAGCTAGAATTCTTGCATATATCCCTCATCGAACATAGACTTTTCATGCTTTTCTAGCAATATGCACAAGGGTCGTACCACTTTTGAAAAATCTTTTATAAACCTCCGATAAAAACCCACGTGCCCAAGAAAACTCCTCACCCTTTTGACAGAATTAAGGGGAGGAAGCCTTGAAATCACCTCTATCTTGTCTTTTTCAACTTCAATTCCTCACTTTTAAATTTTGTGACCTAGTACAACCCTCTTCAAGCATGAAATGGCATTTTTCCCAATTGAGTACGAGGTTTGTGTTTTCACACCGGGCCAACACTCTATCAAAATTACCCAAACACTCTTCAATGGAATTCCCAACCACACTAAAATCATCCATGAAAACCTCCAAGATATCTTCCACCATGTCGGTGAAAAGAGCCATCCTGCATCATTAGAAGGTCATCAGAGCATTACGCAATTAGAACAGCATGCAAGAGAAAGCAAATGTGCCATACCGATAGGTAAAATTGATTTTCTCTTGATCCTCGGGGACAATTAAGACTTGATTACACCTCGAGTATCAATCCAAGATTCAATTAAAAGCACACCCCACAAGACAATCTAGCATTTGGTCAAGGAATGGCAATAGGAAATGGTCCTTTCGGGACACCTTGTTTAGCTTCTGGTAATCCATACATACTCTCTATCCGGTGACTGTACGAGTAGGAATAAGTTATTTATTGTCATTGGTCACCATAGTTATACCACCCTTCTTTGGTACACATTGTACCGGGGAAGTCCCCGGGCTATCAAAAATGGGGTACACTACCCCAGCATCCAACCATTTGATCACCTCTTTCTTCTCCACTTCTTGCATAGTCTCGTTCAATCTTCTTTGATGCTCCACGGAAGATTTTGCATCATCCTCCAAGATAATTTTGTGGATACAGAATGTGGGGCTTATTCTCCGAATATCAGCTAGAGTCCATCCAATTTCCCTTTTCTGCTTTTGAAGCACCGCCAAAGTGGCCTCAACCTGCATGTTAGTAAGGCAAGAAGAAAGAATAACTGGTACAGTAGAGTTTGAGCCCAAGAATTCATACCTGAGGTATGGAGGAAGTGGTTTCAACTCCAACACCGGTGGCTCCTCAATTGATGGTTTCTTTGGTGGAGTTTTCCAATTTTCAAGATCCAAAGATAATTTTCTCGCTCATAAGAATAAGAGCTCATCCCATGTAAGACATTTACACACTCCACTCTGCTTGCATCATCATTGACATCCATATTTAATAGCATGACATCAAGAGGATCCTCCAAATTGATCATAGCACCGGTATCATCCACAATCACCATTGTGACAAGGTCTACAAATGAACACACCTCGATTTTATTTGGTTGCTTCATGGATTTGCAAACATGGAAGACGACCTTTTCATCTCCCTTTGGAAAGTTAGCTCACCCACTTCAACATCAACCAATGCCTTCCTCGTTGCAAGGAAAGGTCTACCCAATATAATAGGAACCTCATAGTCCACTTCACAATCCAAAATGACAAAGTCGGCCGGCAATATGAATTTGTCCACCCAGACAAGCACGTCATCAATAATTTCTAAATGTCGATTCATCGATCCATCCGCCATTTGAAGCTCATTGAAGTTGGTCTAGGTTGCCGGATACCCAAAGTCTTGAAAACCAAGTAAGGCATCAAATTGATAATAGCTCCTAAGTCACGTAAAGCTTTGGCAAAGTCCGCACTCCCAATAGTAAAAGGGATAGTAAAAGCTTTGGGGTTTTCAAGCTTCGATTCCATTGGATGCACTATAGCACTCACTTGGTGAGTCATCTTTATTGTTTTGAAATCAATAGAACTTGTCTTTGTCACTAAATCGTTCTTAAACTTGACATATCCCGGCATTTGTTCAAGACCCTCCATCAAAGGCACATTTATGGAGACGTTTTTCGTCATATCAATGAACTTCTTGAATTGGTTATCATTTTTTTGCTTTGCAAGCCTTTGAGGATAAGGTGGAGGTGGTCTAGGCAAGGGTGATTTGACTTTTTGCACAACCGGCTCGGTCACGTCAATCACGTGTTCCCTAGACGGGTTCACGGCATCTTGAGTTTCCACTTCGGCCTCCTCAATGTCAATCCTCACATCATTGTTCACATTCTCTTCAACAACATCTTCAACAACCAGTGGCACTTCATCATCTTGCAACTCAACACTTTCATCCACAAATTACTTTTGCTTTGAGGAATTCACATCATTGCCTCTCCCACTTATTGTTGTAACTGCCATCACATGATTGTTGTTTCCACTCTTCGGGTTTACTACCGTATTACTTGGTAGAGAATTCTTGGGGCGAGTGGTCAAAGCTTGAGAGATTTGGCTGAGTTGCACCTCCAAGTTTTGGATAGAGGTATTGTGAATAGCGAGCTGAGCATCGGAATCTTGGTTCTTCTTCATCATCTGCTCGAACATCATCTCAATTTTACCCAAATCACTTCGAGCGGAACTAAGACCTTAAGATGGGAAAATGGGTAGATTGTTCGGTTGTTGGTACATTGGGGGCCTTTGAAAGCCTTGCCCCTGATTGCCTTGGTTTCCATTGTTGTTCCACCCGCCTTGATTGTTGTAGTTGCCCCAATCGTTATTATTTCCATTCTAATTGCATTGGTTACTGTTTTGATTACCCAAATAGTTTTTTTGGTTGTTGTTGTTCCAACTGCCACCACCTTGTTATTGATTGCCCCAATTTCCTTAGGGTCACCATTGTTGGTTCCAAGATTTTCCTCTATTGCCTTGATAGTTGTTGATATATTGTGCCTCTTCACTTTTGTCTTCATAAGCATTATTTTTACACCCATCATATTCATCAACAAATTCCTCAGAGTTGCCTTAATTTTATTGCCTCATTTGCCTTCTCTTGTTGACAAAAATACTAACACCCCCCATGGCGTTCACTTGGCGATGATTCTGAACTTGTTGTAATTGCGCCTTAGCTAATTAGTTCATGGTAGTAGTAAGCTGTTATGGCATGCCTCTGGTCATGTAATTTCTTATGCAAATGGATAACCGTAGCGTCACCCTGAGGCACATTTGCTCTACTCTGCATGCTGAAGAAGTGTCGACCATCTCATCAAGTACATCACATGCCTCATCATAAGAAAGTTTCATAAAATTTACCCCGTCCAATATGTTCACAATGCATTGATTTATAGTATTTATGCCTTGGTAAAAGGTTTGTTGGATCATGTCTTCGGTCATATCGTTATTTGGGCATTCCTTCACCATAGTCCTATACCGCTCCCAGATTTCATGCAAAGGTTCTGTTGGCTCTTTCTTGAAGGCTAATATTTCATCCTGAAGTTTTGCCATATGACTCGGTACGAAGAAGTTGGCAATAAAATTATTCGCCAACTTATCCCAAGTTGTGATGGAATGGTTGGGGAGTCTCTCAAGCCAATCTAATGCCTTTCTCCGGAGTGAGAACGGGAAAAATCTCAATCTCAATGCATCCTCAGAAACATTCATCTGCTTGCTTCCCCAGCATGTATCTACAAACCCTTGAGATGTTTGTAGGCATTTTGATCCGTAACACCCACGAAGTATCCACACTGCTCATGTAAGGTTAACTTCACATTGGTTATCTGAAAGTTTCCCGCCCGGATTCGGGGTGGGACAATAGTACTTGCGTAACCCTGGTTTGGTAATACTCTGGGAGCCACTCTTGGAGGTTGAGAAGGAGGTCTGGAACATTTTCATTTGGATTACCATTGGCATTTCAGCCTCTCTGTTGTCCTTGAGGTGTAAGAGGCACCTCATCTTGCTCAAGATCATCTACCTCCTCCCTCGCTATCACATTTTCAAGAGGGTCATTTACGTTGTTTAAAGCCATGTTGATACTTGAGTAATGTCACAAACAAGTAACTAACAAAGAAGGAAAGAAGAACAATACACAAAACTAACTAAATAGATAGCCAAAACCAAGCCTGTCAACCGGTTCCACCGGTCCGGTCCGGGTCGATTTTTTTTCGACCCGTCCGGTTACCGGTCCGGGCCGGGCCGGGTCCAAACAGTGCCGGGTTTAACCGGGCTGGGTTGTTAGGGGTTAAGATTGAACCGTACGGGTTACGGGTTGTAATGGTCCGGGCTGGGCCGGGTTTCGTTATTTTGTATTTTTTTTTTAGAATTATGTATAAATATTAAGTTATATTAATACTTTGTAATAATTGAATGAAAACAACAAAAGATGGCGAAAAAATTGCATTTATTGCAAGTGCTACTTTATTTCTCAATTTCAAATTAATAAGTAGATAATGAAATGTTTACATTTTTTATAGTGAAGTAGTAATTTCAAATGTTTTGCATCACTTCATCTTCATCATAATCAATATCTCCAAGTTAAAGTTCTTCGTCTTCTGGGCTATGAAGTATGAACTGTGAAGTGTGAACATCTTCCTTTCCTGATTTCTTCGTTCCGATCTATCTAATCCAATCTCTGAAACAAAGTACAAACAGTCAAACATACTAAAAGTCTAAAACTTACAAATCATTGCTTCCCATAATTATTGACCCATTCTATAGGATGGACAGCTCTCATATGTCTTGTAAATGGTCCAGTCCCTCCTAAATTTCCTTCGGTCAAATGTTGAAAAGTTTCGTTACAAATTTTGCACTTAATACTATTAGTACCTTCTATTATTTCAAAAAAATTCCATACCCGACTTCTTCTTTTACGATTAGAAGTCGGGTGATCATTATTACTAGTACTACCAGAAGCTACAGGATTAGCATCATTATTGACCCATTCTATAGGATGGACAGCTCTCATATGTCTTGCAAATGGTCCAGTCCCTCCTAAATTTCCTTCGGTCAAATATTGAAAAGTTTCGTTACAAAATTTGCACTTAACACTATTAGTACCTTCTATTATTTCAAAAAAATTCCATACCAGACTTCTTCTTTTACGATTAGAAGTCGGGTCATTGCTATTACTACCAAAAGCTACAGGACTAGCATCATTAAACATATTGTAAAAATGAAAATATAAGCTTAAATTAAATATGCAATTAAAATATTAAATAAGAGAAAGAGTTGGAAAGAGTGCACCGAATTCGACAATAAATTGAGCACTTGATTACGCAAATCCGGTGTTACCACGAACAAACGTCAAGCAAGTATTTCAATGTTGAACACTTGAACTTCAAGCTTAGAATTTCGATTTCCGAATGAGAAATTACGATAAATTAAATTCGGGAAAACAAAGACAATAAAATTATAAAATTAGAATATGAATTCTTGAAAATTGAAGAGAAGAGAGTGATTGATAATTTGAGAATTGAGAGAGAGATTGATAATTTTGAGTGAGGAAATGAAGAATAGGGGAGGGTATTTATAGATTTTAAGAAGGGTTAATAATGTAATTTAATAAATACAAAAAAAAACAGAAAAGTGGCCATTTCTGAAAATACTCCCGTTGGCCAACGGTTCTGGACCGTTGCCAACGGTCCTGTGGGGCCCACATGCTCAGAAATTTTTTTTTTTAAAAAATTTTTTTGACCGTTGTACCGGTCCGGGTCGACCGGTTCAAGCACTGTTTTGCTTACCGGGCCGGTCCGGTCACTGGTCTTAATCCTAAAATCCTAACTGTTCTAACCCCTCCCCCCCCCCAACCCAGCCCAGCCCACCCCTTAAGAACCGGTCCGGTCCGGTCCCGGTTTATACCGGGCCGGTCCGGTTCGGTCCCGGGTCAACCGGACCGGTTGACAGGCTTAGCCAAAACTGTTAGCTCCCCGGAAACAGTGCAAAAAAGTTGATCGCTACCTACTCCGTACTACTAAAAGTAGGAAGAGAGGGTCGCAATAACTTTTACCAAATTTGTGGGTCGGAATCTATTTCCACAGGGAGCTAGGAATAGAGTCGAGTATCTATTTAGAGTGGAATTGTTTACTTGTTCCGGATATCAGTTCCAATAATTTTTGGGTTTTTCTTTAATAATATACTATTATCAATTACTAATTATAATTGCATCTAAATTATGCTAAGAAAAAATTTCTACAAGTTGTATCTAGTAGATGAAAAGGCACTAGGGTAGTGACTTTCACCTAGGTGAATAATTGACGGGTAATTTCTTCCATGGAACGATTGACATGATTGGGAAAATATGCTATAACCATTGCACGATGTTACCCACTCTCACACCTCTCGGTAGAGAGAGTGATTTTGCCTAATTGACTTTCTCAAGACCAACTAGGTAGGAAAACTCTGCTCAAGAAACTAGGGTTCACGTCGGATAATTACTCTCTCAAGGTTTAACCCTTTATTTGGGACTATTAAATCTCTTGAGTCTATCCCAATTCCTTGTTGGGTCAATTTTGGAGACTTAGGCTCTCTTTCTCAAGAAGAGCCCAAGTCACATAGCACAAACCAGTGTTTGCAACCACTAATTCATAAATTAAACCATAAAATTGACACAAATAACAAACACCCCTAGTCAATCTAGCCCTAAATTGTAACACCCACCAATTAACCACACACTAGGGTTGAGCCACAACCATATCTAATGGGTTTAACTACTTATACTTGAAGAGAAATTTAGATAAATAGATGAAGAGAAAGACACAATATTAAATTACTAAAGTAAATATAATGATTAAATTACTAAAACTATGTTAAGGTGCCTAAAATGGCTACAAAATGCCTTCTGATGACCGCAGCTCAAGTTTGGTAATAGTTGATGCCCTAAAAATGGAAAAAGGTTCTATTTATACTAAGCTAGAAAAATTGGACAAAAATACCCTTGCAGGGTCAGTGCGCACCGCACAAAATAATGAGCGGCCGCACTATGCTCTTGATTATTAAAAATCAACTCTCTTAACCCAGGCTCTGTGGACCGCACAGAATGGAATTGCGGCTGCGGAAGAGTCTAGCGCGGTCCGCACAAACACGACCGCGGACCGCATAGGCTTGAACCTGGGCACTTGACATCTCTTTGAAGTTTGCTTCTGCGGATCGCATAAAATGGTAGTGCGGCTGCGGTATCTTTAGTACAGACTTCACAATATGTACTGTGGCCCACTACTTTAATGCTTTCAAATCCAGATCTCTGAATCTCCCTAGTTCGGACCGCACAAAGTGTACTGCGGCCGTACTAGGATTGTTTGTCCTAAGTTGTCTTGTCTTTGGTACTTGTGCAGGTTTCACTCCTTTTGAACCGATCTTTGACGTCTTGTCACTTTGTTGATCAAACCTACAATCAAGCACAACTTGTGAGTGTCGCACCCCCTTTTTCTCGCGAAATCGAGTTTATGACATTTGGGAGGACAACTCGTTCCCTTTTGGGAATTGGGTTTGAATTGAAGAGCCGCCACCTAATGATTTAAGTGCATTACGACACTAGGAAGGGTTTGATTTGACTAACCAGAAATTGGGTAGGGGCTTGAAATTATCACAAGGAAAAGGAGTTAGGCACCCCTCAGGAGTTACTGTCAAGGTTAGTAACTGTCTGGTCTATATAATTCTTAACCTAAAACTTTCGGGGTGATACAGTTTATTTTGAGCAACAAAGCATGCTTTGTCAATAATATATATAGTTATATATTTAATATATATAGTATATAGTATGTTATGTGTATATATATATATATATATATAGTATATAGTATGTTATATATTATATATATATATAGTATATATAGTATGTTAGTGTATATATATATAGTATATATATATATATAGTATGTTATATATATTTTATATATATATATATATATATATATATATATATATATATATATATATATATATATAGTATATATAGTATGTTGTGTATATATATTATAGCTTATAAAGAATTGCAAGTTAAAGACCAAAAATATACTGCAAAGAGATATTCATGGGAATGTCTTATAATTTTTATTACCCAAAAGTGGAATATCTTTCTTATTCTTCTTCCCCCCAATGGAATAAGCACAACAAGGTGCTAATGCCACCATTAAAAGGAAAAAAATAAAGAAGATGTGCCAAAGTATAAGTTACACCATAATCTACATTGTATCTTTAACAAATCTCATAAATCTGTCAAGGTTCGGAGGAGGTTCCGTTGGTGGTGGCGGAAAATAAGCTTGTTCATCACCACTTCCGGGCGAAGCAGCATCCTCCGCAAGTTCCGCTATCATTTCTTCATAAGCGTCGTCTATCTCTGGTTGTGATTCTGCAAGTCCAAAGTTTCTTCTTTCTGCGTGGATCCAATCTCTGAATAGTACTGATTTTTCCAAGCTCTCCTTCATAGATGCTCTATGATCGCCTATTTGAAATCTTGCTTGACAGAAAGAGCTCTCTGATGCAACTATTGAAGCTTGAATAGATAAAATATTCCGAGCCATCCTTGCAAGAATAGGAAAGTGTTTTTCCCTTGCCTTCCACCATTCCAAAAGATCAAAGTTGCTGTCTGGATTATCCTTTTCAAGTCCCTGCGACAAATAAACTTGAAGCTCATTTAGATGTGATGTGTCATCAAAATTATCACCTTGAGAACCCCTGAACTCCGTTCAAGATTTAAGTGCTTTTAGGCATGCAACCCTTTTAGACGATTGTGTACTGGACGAAGTAGGGGTTGGAACATTTGGCCTAGCATGATCTAAGGAAAGTTGATAAGCATTATATATTTTTTGAGCATTTATTTTAATTGAAGATTTTGCATCTCCTAGTGTAGCAAATTCCTAATGTGAAAGATCTAAACTCTTATAAATATTTGAGTACCAAAAGTGAGGACCTCCTAATTTCATTGTAGGGTTTAACTTTGCAGCAACACCATAAATAGGGGGGGTAGGGGAAAAATATTTTTTAAACTTTTCTGTCATTGTATTTATAGCAATTTGATAAATTTCCCCACCCTCCAAAAATTCAACAAACAAATCACATAGTGCTGCAATATAAACTAAACAGTTTGAAATAGTTGGATAATATTTCCCAGAAAATACATTAGTAACAATTTGAAAATGTTCTAAAAAATCTACAAGAATTTTAACATTTGTCCAATCTTGATTTGTAAGCATTTCATCATCATCCTCACCACCAACACGAGAATTAAACATTGCATTAATTGGGTTTCTATACTCATATGCAACGACTAAACTTTCGTACATATAATTCCATCTAGTTGGACAAGGTTTAAGGACCTTTCTTTCTCTAAGGCCATATTCATCACAATTTTTTAAAATATTCTTTAACTCTACTTCTACGGTTTGAATAAAAGGGTCAATTAAGAGCCATTCTATCCTTTTCAATTTCTAAATTTAAAATTCTCATTCCATCACCAACAATTAAATGGTAAATATGACAAATACATCTCACATGGAAACAATTACTAAATGCAGGATTCAATGTTGTTGTAAGTATGCCCATATCACTAGTGTTACTATAAGCATTCTCCATAGAAATTGCCATTATTTTATCTCTAATGCAAAAATATCTACAAATATCAGTAACACTTTTGGAAATAAACTTACCTGTGTGCCGTGAATTTATTATTCTATAAGCAATAATGCGTTTTTGCATTATCCACTCCTCATCTATCCAATGACTAGTAACGGTTAGATAATCACAGTCATTATTACTTCTACCAATATCAGTAGTAATAGAAATCCGATTAGTTATATGAGTAAACAAATAACGCAAATTTTATTGTTCATATTTGTGTTTATATTTATAAATATCACTCTTAACTGTTGCGCGAGGCCAACCTTTGTAAGCAGGATTAAAAATTCTTCTAATATATTGCACAAAATGAGGGTTTAATGGAAAACTAAAGGGTAAGCACATAACGGTAATCATCTTTGCTAATTCTTCACGATCTCTGTTAGGATCGTAATATAAAATACCACCGGTCACATTGTTAATTCCTGGTTGAACTAGATTTGAACTAGTACTAGGTTTAGCCACAGTATCTACGCTTGTCCCCTCTTGCTGCGCTCTCATTTGTAAATATTTAGCTTTATCTCTAGGGTGTGTTTTTATGTGCCTAGCCAAACTACCCGTACCGCTACCATCTCCAGTATATTTATGCACTAGCAATTTTCCACAAGTTTTACACTTAGCCCTGCTTTGTTCTCTTACTTGAGTAAAAAAAGGCCAAACAATTGATGTTTCGGTGCATCTAGAAGGTTGTCTATTAAATGTAGGGGTTTCTACAGGTGGGTCGGCCGGGGCATCAGTTGGGTTATTAACAGGACTAGTAAGTGTATCATCTAAATCCGGTTGGGTTTCATCTACATCCTCATTTTCCTCATCATTTTCTAAGATGGTTTGATTAGGATAAAGAGCATTCATAATTTCTTCATTTAAGTGTTCACCCGGTGCAACATTATGGCAAATTTGACTATCGAAAAATTAAAAACAAGGGTTATCACTATCAGGAATAATAGGAGCATCAGGACGGATTAATGAAGAAGGTCGGGGAGCCGGGGGGAAGGTAGTAGGTTGGCCACTACTTTCACCAATATTAGCTTTTCCCTTACCGCCAAACATTTTTTTCAAAGAAAATATCATATTAATTACAATTATGCAAACTAAAACACACAATAATATATTCTTAAAACTTAAGAGTTCGAACAAGTTTACAGAATTGCCGAATAACTTCTTGAATATTGCAAATTGTTGAAGACTTGAATACATCAATTCACCAACTTCACAATTTTCACGAAATTGCAATAATAGAGTAAGTAATAGAAGAGAAATTAAATATAGATTGACATAGATTGAGAGAGATTGATGAGTTGGTGAGTGAAAATGAAAGAATGAGGTGTTATTTATAATTGAGAAATGGAAAAAAGTGTAATTATATAAAGTTTTAGGTTAAAATAAAGTTCGGGGGCTAAATGGCTATTTCTTAAAGTGGCCAACGGATAAATTTTTAAGGCCAACGGCTAGATTTTAAAAATCTGACCGTTGGCCATTTTTTAAAGATTTTTTTAAAAATTTGACCGTTGGAGCCCGTTTAGGCACGTTGGGCCCGATTGGATTGGCCCAGGCCCGCCTAACGGTCACGGGCCTAATGGTCCCGGGCTCACGGTCCTGACCTCTTAAATCGACCCACCACGGGCTATTGCACCGTTTGAGCCAAGGTCCACCAGAACCGGCCTATTGGGCCCGCTAGGACCGCGGTCCAGGGCCGGTCACGAGCCAGGCCTGGACCACTGTGCAGCCTGATCTTCTATGATGAATGGCATGTATCTGCGAAGTCGCTTTTGCGGCCAAAACTCTGTAGATGCCGGTACACCTTAACCAGAGATCTTCAGCAACGCAACAAGAGATAAAAATGATGTAAACCATGTCAATAGCTCACCCCGAGCCCCTTGAGATCTCGTCCAAATATACCAACAAGTTCCATAACCTAACACAGACCTACTCGAGGCCTCAAATTGCGAATAGTAACATCGAGACAATTAATTGTACCTCAAATATAACAAACTTTGAATTTTTCAACTTCTAAAACCCGTGCCGAAATATATCAGATCAATTCAAAATTGACTCAAATTTCGCACGTAAGTCCTAAATGAAATAATGAAGTTATTCCAATTACCAGAACAACAATCAGAACCTGATATTATCAAAGTCATCTCCCGTTCAAACTTGTGAATATTCCAAACCTTCAAATTTTCAACTTTTGCCAATTAGTGTTGAAACCTTCTAGAAATATCCAAATGAAGTTTCGGGCATACGCCTTAGTCCAAAATCATCATTCGGGCCTAAAGGAATCATCAAAAACCTTATTCGAGGTTGAATACTGAAAGGTCAAACTTGGTCAATTCTTCCAACTTAAAGCTTTAATCATGGAATTCAATTCTTCTAAACTAATTTTGAAACACCTGAAACCAAAATAGACGTTACATACAAGTCATAATACATCATACAAAGCTATTCAAGACTCCAAATAGCTGAATGGACTGCTAATAATCAAAACAACCAGTCAAGTCATTACAAGATCTAGCACATTTAGGGAGAATATTTAATGTGTAGTATCTGAAAATATTATCTTTGAATAATGGTGGAGAAATAAAAGCTTATAAATGTAGACAACAATAAATTATAGTAATGGTTGTTAAGTAATAAATGAGACAAAGTTCACCCGATAAGGGTGAGATTTTCAAGTATGCTTTCTAACAATGACGGATGGTGATAAACAATTCAATATTCCATTTTTTCTTGGATCGTGGGAGAAGGATGAAAGGAAGGAAGTGTAAAGTGAGGCTTTGTTTCTATTCAATAAAGAGAGAATCTTGCACAAAGAAAATCAACGATATTCCTTACAAAAATCTTTGATCCCATTTTACAACTCATTTTCTTCCTCTTTGTAAGGGTACATGGGCCATAAAACCTTATATAGTATGACATAAAGGAATATCTATCGGAATATTCTCTAAGGAATCTAAATTCTAAAACTAGTAATCACTTCATATTGAAGGCGAATACTCATCCTCATCTTCTGTTAGACCATCTCGACCTCGACAACGATCTATCTTCCTCACCTGACCTCGGGTTTTTGGGGTCAGATTGACACAGCATAGACTTGAAAAGCCATATCACTATTGACCGAATCAAAAATCTGAAAATGAAGTTTTTGCCCATACAGTCTCTTCACTTGTCAAGGTCCTCCTCGTGGGCAGGCTTAATAAGTGGATAATAGCAATCATGGTTGTCGCAAGAGACAGATAATGTGGCATTTTGAGAGTCGCATATTTTGAACTATTAATTTTCTCGGGTGACCAATGTAGAGAGCCTAACATATATACAATGTTATTTTAGTTGTCATGGTGGCCCTTGTTCCCCACATGAGCCATCAGAACACGCATGGGTTTTGGATTTTGTTTTGATTACAGCTACTATTACGATAAGATGTTTAAAATTTGAGCTTCCTCCTTTATAAAGAGGGAAATGATCACCATTATTTGAGTTCTACCATCAATTCTACTAGAATTTCCTTTGCTTTCCTTGAGTTTAATTTTGTTGCTTATCATTCTCTAAATTTGCCTCCCATTTTCTCAACTCTTTCCCTTCCAAAAGTTCCCCAAACTTTACAATCATGTCAAACTTTCCTTCTAATGCTCGTGGTAGAGAGATTTCCTGGTAGATGAGGAATTTCCAGCTACCCCACAGGTTGTTGCGGCCTAGATTCATGGTTATTCAGGGGCCTTAGCTAGTGATCTAGTTTATTTCCCTCTAGACGATAAAGCTTATCCCACATCATCTCACTAGCCAGCCTTGACCATTATTATTTTGAGGTTATATCTAGTATTTAGAGTTTGCCTCGATTTGGTACTGCTCTCGCGCATGGCACTTTTGCCATTGAAGCGGAGGCTTATCCCTCGGTAAAAGAAATCATCAGTCACAACCTTCAATCTAAATTGGACTTACAATGACAGCCAAAGGCAGTGACTAATTTTTTCGATCATCTCTAATGGCCAAGCATTTTGTAATGTTCAAAGATAAGTATGGCTTTCCTAATCAAGTGGAGCTCATACTCGCTGCGATGATGAAGTGTTCACTCACCACCCAAGGTATTATGCTCTTTTTTCCTACACCTTTACTATTGGATATTCGTTTCCTATTCTCCCTTTGGTGGAAGAATTTTACTCCTATTATCATGTCTGCTCGGCTCAGCTTGTGCCCTTGGTCTACAAGGTGATCAAAATTCTATCCAAGTTTGTCGAGTTGGCTGGTGTCGAGATCACTTTACGACATTTGGTGCACCTGTTTATGACAACCTTCTATCGGGGCATGATGTTGAACATTCTCCATTGTGGAAGCAAATCCCTGGTCATTAAGATAGATGATAAGGGTATTCAACACTTCTAGCTTGACGTTTTTTTGTTAAGACCGAATATATCGAGGCCGATATCGCAAATTTCTTAGAAGCTTGGAACCTTGCTCCTATTTATTTGTATTTATCTTTATTCTATTTTGTAATCGTAGAATTCAAGCTTGTGAGTATATTCTTCTTGTTTTGTAGCTGTTGCTCGACCTCATCAGTTGGTGAAGCACCTCACTAACTAGGACAGGTAGGTCATTCCCTAAACGGTAGGGATTTGAGATTGGTCAAGCTTGTAGCAGAAGTACAAACCGGTTGTCCCTCCGAAAGGTAATGTTAGTATGTCAGTATTAGATGGAGTTGTTCTTACATTCATCAATGTTATAGTGTCCATTCCTTTACTTCTCTCTAGGTCCTATAGAGGAGATCTCTAGAAGGAACCTGGTGCCAGTACCTTCGTTTAGGAGGAGAAGTGCAACTTCCTCTACTCACGCCTCCTCTTTAATTGTTACACCCACTCTTTTCTTGGCTCCCTCCTGTGTTGAGGATAAAAATGTTTCTTCGAGTGGAACGAACATGATGCCCTGGAAGAGGAGGACCATTGACAGAAAAAGCGATATACCGATAGTAGTCTACTTGTCTAAAGCCTCCCTTGAGGTTGTGGTGAAAGATATCATGAGTTCATTGGTCGAGGTGGCATCCGGGAGTCCCTATAGATTCCTAGGTTGGAGGAAGTTTATGTTGCTACTTCCTTGCAGCCTGAAGAGGATGAGGCCACCGTAAATACCTCTGGAAATGGTCCTGCATGTCCCGGCTACAGGGAAGCTTCATCGTCTAACCCAGTTTAGGAAGCTTCCCATGTTGATAAGGTAAAATCCAAATACCCGCCGAGTAGGACAATAAGCGGGCTAAGTTTATTGGCGATGAATCTGTCCCTGACCTCGACTATGAAGATCACGAGATGACTGATAGTGGGATGGCTCAGGTTGAGGTTAAAGTCGGGGTGTGGAGAACTATCACGATCTTAGTGAATCACGATTTATGTAAGGACGCCAAGGATGTGATCGAGCATTTGGCCCCTTTTGCTTTGGCACCGAGCATTAGACTCTCGGTGATCTGACCAGTACCCTATCTAAGCGCATCACCGGTCTCGCACTCAGGGTAAGTCATTTCCTACCTTTCTCACTCTTTGTGTTTTTCTTTAGTTTCCTTTCAAGCCTTACTTTCTTTTCTTTAATTTGCAGAGTATTATCCTGGAGACTTAGAATGTGTGGAGAGACAAGAGCCAGAAAGAGATCTATCACAAATTTCGAACGAAGTACAAGGAGTTCCGAGGAAAGTATAAGGAGGCTGAGAGGTGGCTCCGTGATGGAGGAGCTGAGAATTATAGACGCAGAATTGTTTGCGTCCGTGGAGCATCTCGGCACTCTCAAAGGGGCGTTGAAGTAAAAAGATAAGTAGCTTGAGCTGAGAAGAAGCATTAAAGCCCAGTGTTGTGGCCTCCATAATTGGGTTGATGAATTATAAGATTAGTTAAATGAGCTCCAGTTCAAAATGGAAGGGATTAGGGAAGAGTTAGCTGGTAAGCAACAACTGATCAAGGAAGCGGAGTCTTTCCAGAAGGAAACTCGAAAAAGATCCGCTCTTTAATATTTGGCACATAGAAGCCTTCGTGCTGAAGGGGATAATATTCAATTGGCAGTTGAAGCTAATGACGATAGGATCGAGGAGAGGATTAGAATTGGAGAAAGACAACACCGAGTGACTTGAGCGTATTTCTGCTGCGGAGGGAAAAAAATGCCAAACTGCTCGAACGACCTTATGTTTCTTATGCCTCTAAGTATTTGGCAATTCCAAAAGCAACAAGAATAGTGGATCCTTGTCGGAGCTTGAGAAGAGGTAGTTCAAGTGTTGGTTTAGACTGGCTTCGTCTTTGAGACAGCCATGAAGGAGGTCCGAGTTAAATCTAGTGAAGCTCTATTCGCCTGCAGCTATGACCCTGACACACCTTAGCCTAATGTCCACGATGATGATGAAGGAGGCTTCCCTGAACTCGAAGACAGTACCTGGTGTGACACTACTTACAATCGAGGCGGGGCTGAAAAAGGTGATAGAGATTAGGGCAGTGACGGTCATTAGGCATTCCACCTTTGTTTTGCTTTAGCTTTTGTGCTTTGTACTTTTTCCTTCTTCTTTTTCTAGGTGTCTTCGTGCGCCCTTGTAAAGACCCTTATCTGAATATAAAAGTTGTTTTTTTTTCATACTTACCTTTTTATCTTTTACGTATTTCTATTTTTGTAGTCTTGTGCTTTACTTCTACACTTCTCTCATTTGTTATTGTCGAGGTTGAGGGTTTTTATTCGAGATGGTCAAACATACTTCTTCTCTGGCTAAACATGGATAAGGGCTGAGAAGGTTTATTCGAACTGGTCGAACCTATCTCTTAGTTAAGATGCGGCTAAGGAATGAAGGGTTTTGTTTGAATTCGTCAAACCAACCTCTTAGTTAAGATATGTCCAGGGGACGAAGGTCTTTGTTTGAATTTGTCACACCTACATCTTAGTTAAGACGTGGACAAGAGAAGAATGTCTTTGTTCAAACTAGTTGAACTTACCTCTAAGTTGAGATTTTGCAAGAGGCCGAGGAGTTTTGTTCTAACTGGTCGAACCAACCTCTAAGTTGAGATGTGGCCAGGGGCCAAGGAGTTTTGTTTGAGTTGGTCCAATGTTTTGAGCTGATCGAACATATCTCTAAGTTGAGATATGGCCAAGGGCCAAGGAGGTTTGTTTGAGCTAGAGATCTCTAACTTGAGATGTGGCCAGGGGCCGATAAGCTTTGTTCAAGCTGGTCAAACGTATCTCTAAGTTGGGATGTGGCCAGGTGTTGAGAAGCTTTATTCGAGCTAGTCGACGCATTCCTCTTAAATAAGGCATGGCCGAGAGTCGAGGAGTTTCATTCGAGATAGTTGAATTATACCTCTTAGTTTAGAGAAATATGAGAGCAGTTTCAATAAACGGGTACCTCATTTATTTCAACAGCATTATACCAATTACATCGTTTTGTCCTAAGGCGTCTTGGATAAAATTACAAGTTGTGGGTGATGGATGGCATTCTAGTCTCATTCCTAGTCCCAGTTTATCTAGTCCCATCATTGTTCGACTCAGAGATTCTTGAAGATTCAGGCAATGAAATATGGTTGTTTATGTACTCCAACTCAAAATGTCTTGCCTGTTGCCTCATTAAACATCTCCTTGAGAAAACCCTGTTGGGACAAAACTCAAGTGAGGGAAAAATAGTACAACTTATAGGGCATTCCTTATTTTTCAGAAGTTGAAGTGCTTGAGGTGGTTGGTGTTCCAATTATGTGGTAAGAGCCTTCCTTCCAATGTCTCTAGTTGGAATGAACCCTTGTCTGCCTTGCCAATGGTTTTGTATGGTCCATCCAAATTGTCTCCTAATTTTCCTCTCGGGGATCTCTTCCTACTTGGGTTTTGTATGTCAGCACGTAGTCCCCGGTATTTTGAGTGACTATACCTTGGCCTTTCTATTGTAGTAGCATTCAGCTTATTGTTTTTTTTTTTTGCAACCATTCTTATATATGCCATGTCTCTTCTCTCCTCGACTTCTTCAAGGTCTTATCTTCTGTTATCATCATTGTCGTTATCGCTCTCATCGGTGTATCTTAGGTTGGGTTCTATACTTCAACTGATATGACTGCGTTAGTCCCGTATACTAACAAGAAAGGCTATCTTGTGCTTGTATTTGGGGTTTCCCAATGCACCCACAACACTCCTAGGAGTGTTTTCGGCCATAGTGCCTTCGCATCTTCGAGTCTTTTCTTCAAGATTTTTGAAATCGACTTGTTAGAGGATTCTACTTGCCCATTGTCGCAAGGATGGTATGGGGTTGAGATTATTCCTTTGATATGCCATTTTCTAAATACTCAGTGCTTTTCCTCCCTGTGAACTGGAGTCCGCTATCGCAACTTATTTGTTTGGGCAGACAAAACCGGCAAATGATGTTCTTACATATAAAGTTGATTATTTCTTGCTCACGAATTTGGGAAAATGCGCCTACTTCCACTCATTTAGATAAGTATTCAGTCAAATCTAAAAGGAATTAAATGTTACCTTGTCCCAATGGGTGTAGTCCCATGATATCCATCCTCACTTGATGAACGGTCATAGGAAGATGACTAAATAGAGGTATTCACCTTGCTTGGTGGATTATTCGGGCATAGTGTTAGCATTGTAAGCACTTCTTTGCGAATTCTAGGGTGTCTTTCTTCTTGGACGGCCAATAGTATCCCGCCCGTATTAGGCATCTCACAATTGCTCGATCATTGGAATGACAGCCATTGTGGCCTTCATTGACTTCTTTAAAGACGTATTGGATCTGATTTGGGCCCAAACATTTGGCAATAGAACACCGTATGTCCTTTTATATATTTCGTTTGTTAAGGAGGTTATACCTTGCTGCTTGCATTATCAACTTCCTAGATATCCTTTTATCATTTGGGAGAACACCGTTCTACAAGTAATTTATAATACAGTTGCTCCAGTCCATGGTTAGGTTTACATATTTTACCTCGATGTGATATAAGGCTCATTTGAGGAGTGCACCATGTTTCTGTGCCTGGGAGTTATCCTTTTTATTGTGGTGGCAAATTTTGTCAGACCTTCTGCCTCAACATTTTGAGTTCTTGGTATCTCATCGAGCTGCATTCATCAAATTTGGGAAATGGATTGCATATCTCGGTTTGATACTTCTGCAACCTTTTCTCTTTGATCAGGAAAGTCCTAGTTGTCACACCTCCTTTTTTTAAAAAACCACCCCGAACGCCAGTGAATAAAGGAGTTTATTTATTTTTGTTCAAGTCACCACTTGGGATAGGCTTTTTTCTGCTGTCCCAAGTCACTGGTTTATTTAAAATCCTAGATCAAGGAAAATTCGACTTTCCTTTCGATGTCTATGAACCAAAAATTAATAAGGAATTCTTTAACCCCAGGGAAGGTGTTAGGCACCCCCGGATTCCGTGGTTCTAGCATGGTTGCTTAAACTCTCATAATTGGCCTATTACCTGATTTTAATACATCTTTCAATCTGTAATGCAATTCTAAAAAACTTTATCGCTTTTATTAAATTTAAAATAAAATTGAATGGCGTCTAAAACGTGCCTTTGGATCGCGTCACAGGAAATGCACCCGTAATCCGGAACACGATTTGTTCAACATTTTAGGTTTTGGATTTGGGCCACATGAAATGCATACCCGAGTTTAAGAAGGTAAAATTATTTAAAAATGCGCCTAAAGCGACTAACGCATTGTTAACTTTGCGGGAGTCCATGAAACGTTGCTAAATGGCATATCCCAAATTCTAAGTAATTTAAGAAACTAATATAAACTAGGGCCGCGCATTTGTGATTTTATTTGGCACACGCACCTCAATTTTATTTTAAGGTATGTCTTTAACTAAAATCTGGAGAGTCATGAACTATTATTGTCTATTGTGCCCCCCCCCCCTCAATTGGCTAAAGATCCGGTCAGCTAATGGTTGGACGCAACTAAAAGGAAACTAATGCACTGCATAAAAAATTTGAACCACCATAAAGGATTGGTGGCCCAGCCAAGGAGATGATCCATTTTTTACCCCAAAAGGACCTTCGGAGCTGGGCCTCAAAATGGGCCCAAATGTTGAGTCTCGACATCAAGGACCCAGCATCGAATCCCTCCACATGAACTAGGGAGATCATTTTCATCTTAACATTACCTAATCAAATAATGAAAGCACTCATGAATTCATTTTTAGAAGACTAAAAAGGCAATGGAATTCAACAGCATCATCCCTACAACAACTTAATTGGTCATCATATTTTTGCCCTGAGGTTACCCTATATGCTGATATTGATCTTTAAACATTCACTTAAGCAAATTGCTACTTGGAATTATAAAACGCTATTACTGACTAAGTGGACATGCTGTTACGATTTCATGCACAAGAAAAAGGAAAAGTACATGGACCCAAGTTTATCTACACAGTGATTTTTCACCTGGCAGATCATTCAACGAAACTGCAGTTCATTAATACAAACAGGAACCAAGCACTGTTATAACATTAACCATTAAATAATGATTTTACAGTCCAATAGTCCAGTATAGGCCAAACTCGAATTTACATAATAATAAATAATTCAAGCACACATAATAATCAAAATGGTCAAAAAAAAACACCAGAAACTAGTATTGTAGCTTAAACTTCAATTTGAATCTAGATTTTCATACAGTCTTGTTCAAAAACTTCATTCCACTATAGTTTGAAGATATACCTGGAATAAGAAGGAAATAAGGAAGGAGTAAGAGGCAGGAAGTTCAGCAGCCAGCAATAATAGGGACATGAATTAAGAGCAATGACGACCAGGATATAAACAAGGGAAATCACTTTTAAATGCTTTCAAACCAGCAACAAGGTTAAATAAACCCAGCAATCAAAACACAGCCAAAAGCTGACCCAAAAACTTGACTACCAACAGAATTCAACTCATTTTAACTTTTGAATATTCAGGAAGCATTTTAGAGTAAAGGTCTTTAAAAATTCAAGGATATTCTAATAGAGCAGTCAAAAGATTTTGGTAGTTATTTAGCTTCCTATATTTCCTGAGCTCAAAAAACCTTCTCCTTTTCTAAGGAAAGAAATTAATGCCTTTATAGGCAAGTAAGTAGGGTAAGCTTCAGATTTTATTTTACATTTTTAGTCCTTTTAAATTTCTATTTTTTTTTTCTTAAGAAATCCCTGAATTACTTACTTGTGGCTAAAGTTAGTACCTTATGGAACTTCTAGGAAGTTTCCTCTTCTATTACACCTATGATTCCTTTAACCAAATACCTAAACTACCCTTGACTACCCGTGTATTTACCCTAAAAACATCCAGGTCAACTAGTCAAGCTAAGAAGAGTTATAGACCCCAAATGGTCTCAGAGGTCTTAATGAATGCGGCCTAATGACACAAATGAGACCGTGGGAATGACTTCAAAACCCAAGCATCAACGAAAATGAGACTGATCCAAACAACAATCAACAAAGGACAATATCTAATAGTTTCGACTATCAAACCTACACTAGTTGAAATATCATTAATCAAAAGTAAACAAGGAATTGACCAGGTTATCCAAACTAAGCAACTAAAAGGGGATCAGAATTTAATTAAGTTAATGGACAACTTCACCAAACCAAGGAAATTGGGGTTCAATCTCTAGTAGTGAATAGAAAACTGTTTAAAACTTAATCATGCTGGTCGAACTTGATAGAAAAGAAGATAAGATAAAAAGAACCAAAAATAGAACAAGAGGGGGGAACGAAGGATGAGTTAATAAAAGAAAAGATGAAGAACAAATGCAAGGGACTGATCAAAAGAATCTGAGGTTTCAAAATAGACGGACGAGTCAACGAACCAGTGTTGACCATTTGTTCTTTGTCAATAACAAATGAGCGACATCAACTTGTTGGCCTGAAACTTCACAACTTTCAAAGAAATAAAAATCTCTAGACATGCATGCCATCAGATTCCATTAAATGCAATTTTAGATTTTAGGGCTTCAAACTCATATGCGAAATTTGAAGGGTTCTGGATATGTTTGAGGCCTGGGAGTGTGAGATTAGGGAATAGGATACCATGGGGATGCTAGGGTGTTAATTTGGTGGTGTTTGGGTGGTGGTGTCGCTAGCCTGGCAGAGGGTTCAGAACTTCTGAGTAATATTCGAGAAGCTCAGGCTAGATTCGAGGGAAAATGGATGTGGGTTTGGGAAGAGTAGAAGGAGGGGTAGCTGTGGTGTTATTTTGGCGATCATCGGAGACCCACCACCGCCACGGGAAATTTTCTCTAGGCGGCGGTTAGCGGTGGGCAGCGGAGTTAGGTTGGTCACTAGGGTTTCGCTGGGGGTGTGAGAGAGGAGAAAAGAGGGGAGAGGTCGACGTTTGGACATTCTTATATTAGTTGATCTAGGCTTCATGGCTGTTAGATCATATAACCTCGGCGGTTTAGATCACTTGCCCGCAAAACGATATCGTTTGGATAACGGAGGGTGTTGGACCGCGTTAGGGGACAGGTATGGTCGGTTCTTGGGGTATTTTGACCGGGTTGGGGGATTTAATTGTTGCGCTTGGGCATTTTGTGGCCCAAATTTGGGCATTTCTCTTAATAGACCAAATGTTTTTTATTTTCTTTATTTTCTTTTCAAAATCAAAATTAAAATTAAAATTAAACTGAATTGAATCCTAAAAATTAAATTAATATACTTAATTTTACTAAGATCTGATTAATAATTAATTAAATATCAATTTAAAAGAAACTAACAAAAATCAAATTAAATAAAGCAAAATTAAATTAAAAATTTTATTTTTGTACTTATGTAAAATCCTAATTACCAATTCATTTAAAAATATACAAAATCAAATCCTAAATGCAAATGCAATATTTTTTGTATTTTTTGAATTATCAAAATTAAAAATGCGCACAAAAATGCATACAAACATGAAAATTATGCAACTAATCCTAAAAATCAAATAATTAAAAGGAAAAATCCTAAATTTAAGAATTTTGTATGAGTGATTCACGCGAGGTTAAAATCACATGCTCACAACTGCCCTCTTTGCTCGGAGGCACGAAGAGTTTTCAGGCAAAGATAACTGAGCAATTATGAGGGATTTTTCCACGCTTGGCACTCCATGAGAAGAATTTTTAAAAAGTGTCTGACTGAACCTTGCTACAGAGGTTGACTACATATCCTTGGCTATAAAGGAATCCGGTCAGTGTAGTTTTGGAAGTTTTGGTAGCTGGGACTACCAGGAGATGTGGTTTCACTGTTGATGCTGCTGCTACTGCTTGTTGAACTCCTGACTACATCAAAAGCTAAACTAACTATGCCTATCAACTATGAGTTACAAAATTCCTATCTATAAATTTCTTGAAGGTTGATCTTGAGTCTTAGCTAATTTTGTTGTGGACCTTGATCTGAATCTTGATGCTTGCAAGCTGTAGGCGCTGGTTCTTTTTCATTATTGGATTGGAGTGGGACATACTAAGCTTGTGACTTCGATCAAATTTTGAGCAGTCTGTATCCTTCTTTACTTCAAACATTTTGGGGTTCACTTCTTTTGTTCTTTTCTTCTTTTCCTTTATTCTAGATTGAGACTCATTCTTTCGGTCATCTCAAATCACGTGCCTTGAGGTAAGAACTTGTTTGGACACCAAAATAAACAAACGAACAAAATTTTCTGCCCCAGTTTTCACTAGGAAAATTTTGTGAGTTATTTGCGACACAAAATTTAAATTACTTTTCATCTACATCAATAAACATCTGGATTGTGTATCCTTGGGAATGAAGCCTTAAATTGGGAGGCTTACCAGGTTGTGCTAGAAAATGACCGGGTAATGCCGGAAAAAGTGAAAGGTCCTCGGGCTATGCCAGTGCGATCCACGGGTTATGCCGAGATAAGAAATAAACAGGTCCTTGGATTATACTAGGGAGATCCACGGGTTATGGCGGGATAAAAGGAAAAAGTTATTGGGTTATGCCAGGGATATCCACAGGTTATGCTGGGATAAAAAAAATTCCTTGGGTTATGCTAGGGAGATCCACGGGTTATATCGGGATAAACGAAAAACGACCTTGGATTATGCCAGGGAGATCCACGGGTTATGTCGGGTAAAGAAAAAGGTCTTTGGGCTATGCCGGCGAGATCTATGGGTTATGCTGATATAAAAGAAAAAAGATCATTGGGTTATGCCTGGGAGACCCATGGGTTATACCGGGATAAAAGATACAAGGTCCTTGGGTTATGCAAGGGAGATCCACGGGTAATGTCGGAATAAAAGAAAAAAGGTCCTTAGGTTATACCAAGGATGTCCACGGGTTATGCCGGGATAAAAGAAAAAGGGGTTTTGGGTTATGCCAGGGAGATCCACGAGTTATGACGGGATAAAAAAAAGGGTCCTTGGGTTATGCCAGGGAGATCCACGAGTTATAACGGGATAAAAGAAAAAGGTCATTGGGTTATGCCAGGGATGTCCACGGGTTATGCCGAGATAAAAGAAAAAGGGTCCTTGGGTTATGCCAGGGAGATCCACGGGTTATTCCAGGACAAGGAAAAAGGTCCTTGGATTGTGCCAGGGAGATCTACGGGTTATGCCAGGGAGATCCACAGGTTATGCCGGGATAAAAGAAAAAGGGTCCTTGGGTTATGCCAAGGAGATCTACGGGTTATGCAGGGATAAAAGAAAAAAAGGTTCTGCTGAGGATAAAAGGAAAAATGATCATCGGGTTATGTCGGGGAGAAAAAGAAATAAATTCTCACGTTATGCTAGGGATGAAAGGAAAAATGATCCTCGGGTTATGCTGGGGATAATAAGGAGAATGATCCTCGGGTTATGCCGTGGACAAAAAGGAAAGGAACCTCAGGTTATGCTAGGGAGGAAAAGGAAAATGATCCTCGAGTTATGCCGGGGAGAAAAAGAGAAAGATTCCCAGGTTATGCTGGGGAGAAAAAGGAAAATGATTCTCGGGTTATGCTAGGGAGAAAAAAGATCCTCAGGTTATGCTGGGGAGATCCACGGATTACGCCAGGGACAACTAGGGAATATGGTCCTAGGCTAGAAAGGATGCATCTAGAGATTGGACACCCTATGCTACCATGATTTTTTTTTGGAATTTTCTTTTCTTCTTTTTTTCTTCTCTTTTATTTTTACAAAATGACGAAAAGAATTTGGAGAAAACTTCCCTTTTCGGTTGATTGTGCTGCGAAGCTGTTTCTAGCTCCTGTGCATTTCCCTTTTGGTTGCACCTGCTTTTTGCAAGGTTATTTTGGATTACACCTGTTTCAAATTTTCCGAACAAAAAAATAATTGCTAGTTTGAAACTGTGGTTGGTTTTGTGGCCTTTATTGTTTGATAACTAGATCTTGGCCCAACTTTTGATAAGAACCTCCGCTACTTGCTGGCTTTTCTTGAAGAGTAATCTCTCTCTAAAAACCGAGGAACTCATCTTTTCAGAGTTTCTCAGGAAGGCTCGCCTGCAAGGGGCTTTGGCCCTATCACTTTATTCTACCTTTAAGGGCTTTTGTTTTTGGATTTTTTCATTTTCAGAACATCAAGATCCCTTGGCTTTTCAAGTCCTTGCCAAGATATTTAGCCGCATAGGACGCAATCCTTTTAACTTCATTTTGCTTTTGTGGGAATTCGACTTTGATTTCCTTTCTTTTCAAGAATTTTTTCAATTTCAAAATATCAACTGTCATGGCCAGTCGGGATCGTCTTGATGCACCGGCTGAGGCTGGATACCTTTCTTCAACTTTTGTTAAGCAAAACCCTGTAAAGCCAGTCATTCCACATTTTCTTAGTTTTGGGGATAGAGTTAAACCGAAAGGGATTCAAAGAAAGAGTAATCAAAAGGCGAGGAAATAAATAGAATTGTCCCTTTCGAGAAGAAGACAAGAACTTATCTGGGGTGCATGCAATCTTCGAGTAGACATGACATGCATCTTAGACTGGGTGCCCGACCTACACAAACTTCTCCAACTTCTCATAAATCTGTGTTTCAAAACCAGGGAATCTTGTTGGGACTCTATCAATGGTGGGAAATGTTTTCTTTGACCGACGGCGCCCTTTGCGGGTTTTCGCCAATTGAGCTCTCTCATTTCTCTTCTCACCGTCGCCCAATAGTGCCTTTTACAAGTTTCCACTAAACGAGCTCTCTCATTTTCGATTTCTCCACTCATTGTCGCCTTATTGTGCCTGTAGGTTTTCACTGATATTTCTCTCAGTTTGATTGTATCAGATTCCAAAATGGTATTTTCCGATTCTGATGCCTTTGCCATTTGATCAGAAGGACTTGGACAAGGTTTGGGAAAAAAGAATCTGGATGGAATTACAACTTTGGAACTATTTTGGTGCGCTTCTTGCCGAGCCCTTATATCATTTGCCCCAGTTTCACTTTCTTGGGGAAATTGGGATTTTTATTTTGGTCTAACTAAACCCCAGAGAGATTTTGTCTACGTATCCTTTCAGAATCAAGTTAGACGTAGTTCAGGATATTTTGTTTTTGGTTTTCTTTTTTTTTGCTCTGTTTTTCTTTTGTTTTTCTGTTTTGTTTTGTTTTTCTCTTTTTTTCATATTTTCCTCTTTTGTTTATTTTCCTTGTCTTTTCCTCCTTCTTTTTTTGTATTTTTTTCTTTTTTCTTTTTATTCATTTTATTTTGTCAATAACACTTTCAGATCCCAAAAAAGGGTAATCAAAGAAGGGGTAACCGACTCAAAGGGTTTGCAAAAGGGTTGATAATGTTTGGATAGTAAGAATAAAAGCCTTCACCATCCCAATTGAACAAAGTCATTTATGTAGAAAGCTGAAGCATAGTACCTTTTTACTACGTTTGCATTCACAGCTGCTTCGGAGTCATCTCCCTCGATATCGCCGAGAAATAATGCTCCTCTCGGCAATATATTTCTGATGATGTACGAGCCTTTCCAATTAGGAGAAAATTTTATTTTCGCTTCCTGGTGATGAGGAAGAATGTGCCTTAGCACAAGTTGTCCCACTTCGAAATTCATGGGCCGTACTTTCAGTGTCATCAATCTCGGCTTCAACGATATCCGAAGAGAAGGGATTTCCACCTCCACGGGTATCACGGCCTCAGTTCCATAGACTAAGAGATATGGGGTTGCTCCTACTGACGTGCGCACCGTGGTCTGATATCCCAGTAATGCAAAAGGAAACTTTTCATGCCAACCTGGAGCTTTCAATCATATTTCCCAAAATCCTCTTGATGTTTTTATTTGCTGCTTCGACGGCACCATTAGCCTTGGGTCGATAAGGAGTAGAGTTCCTATGTGTTATCTTGAATTGTTCTCATATCTCTTCCACCAAGCGACTATTCAGGTTTGCCGCATTATCTGTGATGATGTTGTGGGAATACCAAATTGACATATAAGATTAAAGTGCACGAAATCTATTACAGCTCTCTTGGTGACAGATGTGAGAGTGATGGCTTCGACCGACTTTGTGAAGTAATCAATGGAAACTAGTAGGAACTTGTGCCCATTTGAAGTGTTTGGCTCGATTGGCCCAATGACATCCATGCCCCAATCACCGAATGGCCAAGGTGCTGACATGGGATGCAGTTCTATGGGCGGTGCATGAATCAAATCACCGTACACCTGACACTGATGACATTTTTGAACAAATCTAAAACAGAAAAGGGTCAGAACTGCCCCTAACGTATTGACGCCAGTTTAAAAAAGCCCTCTGTTAACCTATTTTGAAAAAAATGCCCCTACCGTTAAAATTCTGGCATATTTGTGCCCCTAACGTATTGACTCCAGTTTAAAAATGCCCCTACTGTTAACCTATTTTGAAAAAAATGCCCCTACCGTTTTAAATATAAGTACAGTCAGTTGTTAGACTTAGGGGCACAAATATGCAAAATTTTTAACTGTAGGGGCATTTTTTTTAAAATAGGTTAACGGAGGGCATTTTTAAGCTGGAGTCAATACGTTAGGGGCAGTTCTGACCCTTTTCCCAATCTAAAATAGTCTTTTTCTATGGTTATCTAGTAATAGCCTGCTCGAAGGATTTTCTTTGCCAAAATGTACCCGTTCATGTAGGGTATGCACACTCTTGCGTGTACTTTCTGCATGATCCTTCCAGCTTCTTGAGCATCAATACATATTAACAAATCGAGATCCAGGGTCCTTTTGTACAACATATCACCACTCAAGAAGAAACCACTTGTATGTCGTCTAGTGGTTCTCTTTTGATGTCCATTGGCTTGCTCAGGGTATTCATATGTTTTCATAAATCTTTTGATGTCATAGTACCACAGCTGAATACTTGGTTCTATCTCGACTGTATTACAGTAACCATGCATTTCCCTAATTTGGATTTCCAAGGGATCAATGTGGGCATTGACTGGGTAGGGCAACATCGAAACCAGGGTGGGGAGTGCATCAGCTAGTACGTTGTGACAACAAGGGATGTACCTTAACTCCATTATTTGAACTGCTTGCTAAGATCTTCCACATGTTGCCGATAGGGAATAAGCTTAACATCTCGGGTTTCCCATTCTCCCTAGGCTTGCCGGATAATCAAATCCGATTCTCCCGTAATAAACAAATCTTCGACATCTTGGTCGATTGCCATGTTCATACCCATGATGTAGGCCTCATACTCACCAGTGTTGTTTATGCAGAAAAAACCGAAGCCTGGTTGTGGCCGGATACTGCTGACCAGTGGGTGAGATCAAGATTGCCCTAATTCCCACACCTTTTGCATTTACTGCTCCATCAAAGAACATTTTCCAAGAAATAATATTCTCTGATATTACCTCAACCGAGTTTACCTCTTTATATGGGAAGTAAGTGTTTAGAGGTTGGTATTCATCATCAACCGGGTTTTCAGCCAAATGATCTACTAACGCCTGGGATTTTATTGTCGTGCGGGTGACATAGACTATGTCAAATTCGGTGAGCAGGATCTGCCATTTTTCTAATATGTATTTCAAAGGTTCCAACCTGGTTATAAGGTAAGTGGTGTAGGCTTGCAGATAATGTCTCAACTTCTGAGCGACCCAAGTTAAAGCACAACAGGTCCTTTCCAACAAATTATACTTCGCTTTGTAGCTGGTAAATTTCTTACTCAAGCAATATATTGCCTGCTCTTTTTTTCCGGTAATATCATGTTGCCCGAGGACACAACCAAAGGAATTTTCCAAAACTGTCAGGTACAAGAACAGAGGGCTCCCCGATTCAGGTGGGACCAAGACTGGTGGGTTGGATAGATACTCTTTGATCTTATCGAAGGCTTCCTGACATTCATCCGTCCATTTGACTGTTGCATCGTTTTTCAGTAATTTGAATAGGGGTTCACATAAGGAGGTTAGCTGAGCAATGAACTGGCTGATATAGTTTAATCTTCCCAACAAGCAAGATTTTATCTTTGCCGGATATAACTCGATACCTCTCCGGCTAACTATGAATCCCAAAAGTTTTCCCGACAGGACCCCGAACGCGTATTTGGCTGGGTTCAGTTTCAAATCATATCTCTGCAACCGTTCAAAGAACTTCCTCAAATCCCGCACATGGTAAACTTAAGTTTTGGACTTGATGATCACGTCATCCACATATACCTCTATTTTTTTATGCATCATATTACGGAAGATGGTGGTCATGGCTCTCATGTACGTTGCCCGGCATCCTTCAGACCAAAGGGCATGACTCTGTAGCAATAGGTTCCCCAGGGTATGGTATAGGTTGTCTTCTCTACGTCTTCTTCATTCATTAACACATGGTGATATCCTACGTAACAGTCCATGAAAGACTGTATCTCATGCTTGGCGTAGTTATCAACAGGGATGTGGATGTTTCCCAATGGGAAGTTATCTTTGGGGCTTGCTCTATTCAATCTCTATAATCTATACATAATCAGGTTTTCCCATCTTTCTTCAGCGCTGGAACTATATTGGCTAGACATGTAGTATATCGGACAACTCGGATCACCCCTTCTTCCAACTACTTCGTGATCTCTCCTTTGATTTATCACTAACATCAGTTTTAAATTTCCTCTTTTTTGTTGGATTGGGGGGGTAATTAGGATATGTTGGCAAATTATGAACCACCAAATTGACGCTCAGTCCCGCCATGTCATCATATGACCAAGCAAACATATTTTTGAACTCAAACAGGAGTTGGATTAATGCATCCCGAGTTTCCTCATTTGCGTGAATGCTTATTTTGGTTTCTCTGCTTTTTTCGAAACTACCCAAGTTAATCGGCTCAGTGTCATTAAGGTTTGGCTTAGGTTTATTTTTGAAATGTTCCAGTTCTCAATTTATTTCTCTAAAAGCCTCTTCTTCATTGTATTCCGATTCTTGGTTCATTATTTCAAAATTAGACGGCTTGTTTGGATCTGGGCACGAATCATGTTATTTAAAGCTGCATTATTAGAAGTGAAAAGAAATAATAACAGAGAAAATTAACAAAGATCAGAAAGAATAAAGTAAAATGAACAATGAAATATTGATTTTATTTCTTGGAATTTGAAGATAACAGGGTTTACATTTGGAAATTAAAAGAAAAGAAACTAAAGAAAACATCTGAGTTACAGCCTGTAATAACTCGCGATGCAGAAAATGTGGTAGGACAAGTGTACCGGGACTCTCACCTGATTGGGATGGTGAAGCCTTCCAATTCTGCAGCTTGGCCTCGGGCCCATGTACAGCACCTTAATGGTGCTTGAGCCCTCTCCTGGCTGAACCATATAGGTCTTATATAGTATCTTTCTCATTGCCCCATATATTTCCTCAATCTCTTCGGTCTGAAAGTCCTCATCCTCTTCTTCTTCATTGTATTTTGGCTTGACAAATGTCTCGTACATGTGTGTCAATGGTTGAGGCAGGACCCATCCCTCTTGTTTTCTCTCATCTTCCCATTTTATATCATCTGGAATAGGTCGGAAGCCTACACCAAAAAACTTCTCAGTGGCTGGCAGAGTAACTGGTTTAGTTATTCCTTGCAAGGACCTCCCAAGTCCCTTGCCTGGTTTTAAACCATGTCGTATCATCTCTTTAGCCACCATAATTGATGCATTGGAAAGGAAGCGCTAGGGGTAGGGGTTTCCTTCTTTGTACCGGTTTGCCACCACAACTTCAAAGGCCTAATAAACTATGTGCTCGCTGCCTTATCTCGCTTCAAGGCATGGGATTGAGGGATTTCGATAAATTGATTGTTCATTCTTCCCATGGACCACAATTTCTTGATCATCATGCTCAAATTTTACTATCTAATGAAGAGTAGAAGGTACAACGACTGCTGCATGGATCCATGGTATCCCCAAAAGAAGGTTATAGGATGTGTCCATGTATAGAACTTGGAAAGTCACCTCAAAGTCAACTAGATTTATGGTTAGAATTAAATCGATCTCTCCAATCATGTCCCTATTGATACAATCGAAAGCCGGTACACAGACATTATTGGGACGAATCCTTTTAGTCCCAATTTCCATGCATTGTAGTGTTGAGATTGGGCAAATGTCCAGCATAGAGCCTCCGTCTAGCATAACCCTTTTCACATAATACTCTTCACATTTGACAGTTAAGTGCATGGCTTTATTATGTGCCGCCCCTTCCGGTGGCAAGTCATTTTTGCTAAATGAAATCTGGTTGATAGCAAAAGATCTTTCTGCTATTCTTTCTAATTACTCCACATAGGTCTCATCTAGAACGTATGCCTCATTGAGGGTATTGATTAGTACCTTCTACTGTTCGGGAGATTTCATCAATAGATACCACGCAGACTTGTTCAGGAAACTTTTGAAGCTAGTGAACCACTTTGTAATCTGCCAATTTCACTTTATGAAAGAAAGCTTCCGCCTCTTCGGCACTCACTGGTTTTTTAGCTGGGAAGCGCTTCCTGGTGGTGTTTTCACTTCTTCCAAATTGGAGTACTTTTCCACATGATAGTTTTCTTGATCTTCTCCTGAGATTTCTTTGCCTTCATACGTCACCACTATTTTATGGTAATTCTAAGACACTACGGAAGGATCTTTCATGGGCTTCTGTGGCACGCGGCCAATAACCGGGGGCTCACTCAGCCTTGGTGGATTAGTTGGCTCCCGCACTACATAGGCTCACTTAGGCACATATATCTGGGTGGACTTGTTCAGTTCAAATCTCTTGGGAGGACTCAAAGTCAACCGCTTTTCCTAGCTGCCCCGTGGGACATAGAGAACATCGTCTTTGGCGGGCGTTGCCCAATTTCTACCTCAATTTTCTTTTCTAATTAAGGGTGTGTGGATTTGTTCTTTTCCTCCCCTTCATCTTTCTTTGGAGGAAGTTTTTGTCTTTCTCTCCACATCAGTAATGAAAATTATGGCCTTCAATGTCGGGTCGCACTCATTGTCTTCACATATCATTTTACTGGCACGTTGTTGTGGGCAGGCAGTGGGTTGTTAGTCACGTTGGGATGTTCTCATCCCTTAACACAATCTTCCTTTTTTCTATTACATCCTTCATGTCTCGTTTCAAGTTCTAGCATTTTTTTAAATCGTGTCCCTAAGCCCTTGAGTGATAGGCTCATCGGCTGCCCCGCTAGTAGGAAGGTGATTTCGAGTTTTACCTATTTGGAGGTACGAACTGCAGCAGGCCCATTTAGACAATATTTGGAAACAAATTGGAGTAGGATTCTCTAATTGGTGTAAAATTTGTCCTCCTGGATGGTTCACCAGGACGGAAGTTATTTTGCGGAGGACGGAGGTTGTAGTGGTTTTGGTGGGGAGGTTGGTTTCTTGGAAATGGAGATTGGTTCCTGTTGGCTTGTTGTTGCAGTCGGACAAAAGGTTGAGAATTCATGACCACATACGAGTGAGGAGCATATGCCATGTCCGGGTGAGGGTAATAATGTTGAGGGATCCTTTCTGGGAACATGGATCTGGGAGCATGGTGTCTTCTTGCACCTAATGCTGCCATGGATGTTTTTTATTTCTTCTTGCCCCTTGCTACTCCTCCAAACCTGCCTTGAATGACTTGGGAGGTTGTTTTGATAGCGGAATGGCTTAGAATTCTGCCTGTTTTTAATCCATTTTCCACCATTTCCTCGATTTTGATAGCTTCCGCGAATGGTTTACCCGTAGCTGACATCATATTCTGGAAGTAGTCGGCTTCTAGAGCTTGAAGAATAACTGTCACCATATCGACCTCCTCAATCAGAGGCTTTACTCTAGAGGCTTACTCATGCCATTTGATTGTGTATTCCCAAAAGCTTTCCGAGGTCTTCTTTTTCAAGTTTGCCAATGAGTTTCTGTCTGGAGCAATGTCTATATTATACTAGATTTGTCTAAGAAAGTCTCTAGCAAGGCCATCCCTAATGTGCCAATGAGACATTTCTTGATCAATGTACCACTCAGAGGAAATACCAATCAGTCTTTCTCCAAAATAGGCCATGAATAATTATTCCCTTCCTTCACCCCCTCGCAACTGATTGTAGTATTTCTTGAGATGAGCATTAGAATCACCGTGCCCATCGTATTTTTCAAAATTTGGGGTTTTGAATCCCAATGGTAAGTGCACATGGGGGACATGCATAGATCAGCATAAGACACACTTTTCTGCCTGCTCAAACCTTGGATGTTTTTTAGGCTTTGTTCAATACTCCTCATATTTCTTGCGATCTCTTCTTCCTCAGGAGTTTAGGGAGTGTTTTATTGTCCAAGATTGAACTAAAACTGAGGTGGATGAGGGTAGGTATAAGTAGGGAATTGAGGATATGAACACCTGGGGGAGAACCTCAGAAGGCGTTCCTACAAAATGAACTGATATAGTTGGAGGTACCGTTCATTCTAGGGAAAAGTTCTGGGAATCCTGGGATCGTGCTTGGTGGCTCTCTTCCATTTGCCCAAGCGTCCCACATTTCCATTACCCTAAGACGCAGGGTTCTGTTCTCTTTGGTAGTTGCGGATTCAGAGGTCAGAATGCCCTAGATAGGGCAATGATCTGCAATGGGAACCGTTGGTAGAGTCATTTCTGAAGAAATTCTGATGCTCCCCTTTGATATAGTAAAACATGGGTATGAAGACAGGTTACCACAAAAACCAACCACCATTCTATAAAACCCTGGGCTGGATAGGACAGCAGCAAATGGTTAGTTTATGACAAATAATAGATAGATAATCGCACTTTGGGGTGTGATTCACCTATGTAGTTAAATGGGTTTCTACATGTTTTGCAACGGTTGCATGCTTCGTCCCGGCTTTTTCTTATTCTTTCCCCATTTCTCTCCTCCTGATTTTACTCTCGTTTATTTCTTTTTGTTTCCTCTATACTTTTCTCATTTTCTTTTCTTATTGGAGTTATTTACAAGATTATGACCGGATCCGATAAGAATTGCGTGCGTATCACGATGCCGCGTGAATCAGATCATTACGTAGTTCAAGAGAAATAAATACGAAAAGTAAAGAAACATTTTTGGGAAATTTCAATTTTCATTAATAGAACTTCTATTACAAAAGATGTTAACTACTCTTTTCTTGGAAATAAAACTACAAACTCAAATATACAGACTCAATGACTGAAAACTCAAGAATACATTAATGCTTCAACTACTGGGGCCTGTGGGGAATCATTTGGCCTCGTTACGGGCCCATGTGCGAGACCTCCTTGTAGTTACTCCAAATCACTCATAACTTGATGAAAAAAGTCATCACTACAGCAAAAAAGGTGGTACGAATCATGTCCTCGCACACTTGGCATTTCATGGTAATGTAGTCTGCGATGGTTCTGATCCTTTCTCTAATTCTGACTTTTTCCTGAAGTAATCACCCTATCTTCCGGTTCCGGGCTTTTAACACTTGGAGTCATGAAAGTGTTGATCTTGCATTTGCAATATTTCTTCCTCCATTTTAGCTATCAAATTATAACAGTGCTCCCTATCAACCTTGAAATCATTAGCTCGTTTGGCTAGCTCATCCTCAAGAGTAGTTATCTTTCTTCTTAGGTTGTCAATGGTCCATTCATAGTTCCTCTTCATTTGTTGCACAAATCGTGCCCGCTCTCTGCTTTCTTTGTCCATTGTGCCTGGATTTTTACTAGACTATCTTCAGACTTTTCCGGGTCTTCTTGACATTCGAGGACTTTCATTTTTTGTCAACTTATAAGTCTCTCATCAGCCCGACTTCTTTTCGGGTTATTGGCAGCTCTTTTCATCTTTCTAATCTGAGCTTTAAGTGCCTTATTTTCCTGGGTCAGTTTCTTCTTTTCTCCCTCGTTAGCTGCAGCAGTTTGAACACCATTTTCAAATTAAAGCTTCATGACTTACCTTTCCAATTTGCTTATTTTGGCCTTGTATACATTCTCTTTGGTCAACCAGTCCCATTGTGCTTGTGCCTCAACCGTGAATTGTTGGACATGTGGTCTCTTTGCAGGACTTTTAGGAATTTGGAATTTCTTGCCGAACCAGTCAACATACTTAGGGTCTACTTCACCTCTAGCTCGGCATCGCACTAGGGTCTTAGGTTCAAGAAACCTACACTCATTCCACACTTGGCGAATTTTCTCTTCTAGAAATGGAGCTTTTTAGACCAATTCAATGGCATGTTTACTCAAATTTTCATCATTGTGGACGGTTTGGAATCTTCCTAATTGGCGCAACACTCTGTAGGGAGCATAAGGTTGGATGCTCCAAATTCCCATCAAGAGGATATAAGACACTTCAGCTGACTTGTACACTGCTTCGCTGATGGGAAGCCATCCAAATGCCCACTAAATTTATTGACAGCCAAAGATATTAAATGTACAAGCCAAGCTTCAGAACCCGTAGGGAATTAAATACCTGCTACCCGGCTTTCAAACTCTTCAATGTAGCCAGACCGGTCGAACCGTAATTCATGTACCCTACCCGATGACATAGGTGCTCTTGCATCCATAGTTGAAGTAGAAAATTGCACCCATAGAAAAATATTTCCCCTTACTCACAGATAGTCAAGGTTCGGTAGATTTCAGCAATGATCAGAGGAACGACAGTGTTGTTGTCTTTCTTAATTGCAACATCGATCATTCCTACAAGGCTTATCTCTATATTTTTATCTTTCCAGGAAAAACCACTACATCGGAGAAAGATACCATAAAATCTAAGCCTCGCCTTGCTTCCCATTTCTATTTATTCCAGAAAGGGTTAGACCAGTGTTTGGCTCTTCAAAACCTCGGGGGTTACCATATCGATGATGCAAAAACTGAAGTGCGCAATGCCCTTCAGATAAACTTCTATCCTGAACATCCCGACTAATACTTAGCAAATCCAAAAACCTGTGGGGGGGAACTGGTCTTGGTAACAATGGATATCGGCTTCTAAGGTTTCCATTGAGGCCAACATAACCAGCAACTTCCTCCGATGTCGGTGTGAGCTCTAAGTCAGAGAAACGAAACACATTGCAAGTCGGGTCCCAAAAAGGTATTAAAGCTTCAATTATGTTCGACCTCGACTTGATGTTCAATAGTCCAACAAGGCTTCCCAGAACGTTTACCACTGTTTAGCTACTGTGCTTTCCTAGATCATTCCATCACATATGGAACTTCAAGGGGATCATGTTCATCCTGAACATTTACTAAGGTGATTCAATAACCCATTTTTTCCTAAAAGGAGAAGTAACAAATTTATTTATTTTTAAAAAATTGCCATTTTTTTAAAAAGAAAAACCCTATCTTTGTAGATATGGCCTTTTAGCACTTCGGGGAAGAAGATTTTAAGGTTGTGTCTGCTAACCGTTAAAAATGTTGCGAGGTGGTTGTTCTTGCAATACAGCCTTCCGGCACCCTTTTGAGGACATTCAACTTATTTTAAACAAGAATGGCATCATCTAACTTATTTGAAAACAAAATCTTTTCTCTTTTCTTGTTCTTTTTATTTTCCCCCTTTTTTAAATATTTCGGCAGAGTTTCGGTACTATTTGGGTATTGGTTTTTACAAGTTGTTCAACATGCAAATCCGAAAAAAATAAGTGCACAAGTAGCAAGTAAGATGCATCAGGATGGTCTTTTCATTTCAGGTCACCTGTCCTAGACGGACCCTACCCCTGCGTTGACTCCCTTATGTCAAATGCACGTGATGCAAACAAACGTTCCTACTAGGGATCCGGCATGAGGCTTTGTTATAATACGTTTAAAACCTAGGTTTATTGTTCTAGACTTGAATAGCGGAGCGGACAACTCAAGCCGAGAATGGGGCTACATACCGGGAACTAAAAGGCCATCCGGCTTAGTAACTTTTCCGAGCCTCTTTCTTATTTCAGGGAATGACACAAACAGAATATGGAGTCACGCCGGCGTGCACATCTCTGAAGATGGGAAGATAAGGGTTTCATAGCAGTTTATATACAGTTCAGATAATATCAAAATGGTAAAAGCAACATTTAGTACATTAGGCCCAAACATGTAAAAATTAGGTAATATACAAAGCCAATTATAACAATTATTCCAAGCTCCAATTCTGAACCCTGAACCAGAAGTTCTGGGTTCTATGCCCCCAGCAGAGTCGCCAGAGCTGTCACACCTCATTTTTTACACACCACCCCAAAGGGTAGTGTATAAGAGAGTTTTTCCATTTAAGTGGCATTATTCAAAATGGGATTATTTATTTATTTTTTTTCAGAGTCGCCACTTGGGTTAGGTTTGTTTCTGGTGTCCCAAGTCACCGATTTATTTTAAATCCTTAATCAAGGAAAATTCGACTTTCCTTTCAAAGTATGCAAACCAGAAATTCTGAATAAGGAATTCTGTTAACCCAAGGAAAGGTGATAGGCACCCTCGGATTCCGTGGTTCAAGCACGATCGCTTAAACTCTCATAATTGGCATATTACCTGATTTTAATACATGTTTCAACATGTAATGCAATTTTAAAAAACTTTACCACTTTTAATTAATATCAATGAACATTGAACGTCATCTAAAATGTGCCTTTGGATCCCGTCACATGAAATGGACCCGCAATCCAGAACACGTTTTGTTCAATATTTTAGGGTTTAGATTTGGGTCACATGAAATGCACACCCGAGTTTAAGAAGGTAAAATTATTAAAGAACGCACCTAAACCGACTAACGCGTTGTTAACTTTGCATGAGGCCATGAAATTTTGCTAAATGGCACGTCCCAAATTCTAAGTATTTTAAGAAACTCATTTAAACTAGGGCCGCGCATTTGTGATTTTATTTGGCGCGGCGCACCTCAATTTTATTTTAAGGAATGTCTTTAACTAAAATCTAGACAGTCATGAACTATTATTGTCTATTGTGCCCCCCCCCCCCCAATTGGCTAAAGATCTGGACAGCTAATGGTTGAACGCAACTAAAAGGAAACTAATGCACTACATAAAAAACTTGAACCACAATAAAGGATTGGTGGCCCAGCAAGGGAGATGATCCGCTTTTGACCCAAAAGGACCTTCAGAGCTAGGCCTCAAAATGGGCCCAAATGCTGAATCTCGACATCAAGGACCCACCATTGAATCCCTCCACATGAACCAGGGAGATCGTTTTCATCTTAACATTAGCTAATCTAATAATGAAAGCAATCATGAATTCATTTATAGAAGACCAAAAAAGGCAATGGAATTCAACAGTATCAACCCTACAACAACATAATTGGTCATCATATTTTTGCCCTAAGGTTACCCTATATGCTGATATTGATCATTAAACATTACTTAAGCAAATTGCTACTTGGAATTATAGAACTCTATTATTGACTAAGTGGACATGTTGTTTAGATTTCATGCACAAGAAAAAGGAAAAGTACATGGACCCAAGTTCATCTACACATTGGTTTTTCACCTTACAAATCATTCAACAAAACTGCAATTCATTTATACAAACAGGAACCTAGCACTGTTATAACATTAACCATTAAATAATGAATTTACAGTACAATAGTCCAGTATAGGCCAAACTTGAATTTACATAAAAATAAGTAATTCAAGCACACATAATGATCAAAATGGTCACAAACACACCAGAAACCAGTATTTCAGCTTAAACTTCAATTTGAATCCAGATTTTCATAGTTTTGTTCAAAAACTTCATTCCACTACAGTTTGAAGATATACCTGGAAGAAGAAGGAAATAAGGAAGGAGTAAGAGGCGGGAAATTCAGCAGCCAGCAATAACAAGGACAGGAATTAACAGCAATGACGACCCAAAAATAAACAAGGGAAAATAGCTTATAAATTCTTTCAAACCAGTAACAAGGTTAAATAAACCTAGCAATCAAAATCCATCCAAACGGTAACCCAAACACTTTACTACCAACAGAATTCAACTCATTTTAACTTCTGAATATTCAGGAAGCATTTTAGAGTAGAAGTCTTTAAAATTTTAAGGATATTCCAATAGAACAGTCAAAAGATTTTTGTAGTTCTATAGCTGCCTATATTTCCTGAGCTCTAAAAACCTTCTCCTTTTCTAAGGCAAGTAAGTAGGGTAAGCTTCAGATTTATTATGCATTTTTAGTCCTTTTCAATTTCTTTTTTTTTTTTTGCTTAAGAAATCCCAGAATTACTGACTTGTGGCTCAAGTTAGTACCCTATGCAGCTTCTAGGAAATTTCCTAAGTTGTTGCATCTAAGATTCCTTTAACCAAATACCTAAACTACTCCTGACCACCGCTGTATTTACCCTAGAAACATCCAAGTCAACTAGTCAAGCTACAATGGGTTATAGACCCCAAATGGGCTCAAAGTCTTAATAGACGCGGCCTAATGACACAAATGAGCCCCTGGAATGACTTCAAAACCCAAGCATCAACGAAAATGAGATTGATCCAAACAACAAACAACAAAGGACAATATCTAATAGTTTTGAGTATAAAACCTACACTAATTAAAATATCGTTAAATAAAAGTAAACAAGGAATTGACGAGGTTATCCAAACTAAGCAACTAAAAGGGGATCAGAATATTAATTAAGTTAATCACCAACTTTATCAAACCAAGGGAATTGGGGATCAATCTCTAATAGTGAATAGAAATTTGAAACTTAATCAGGCTGGTCAAACTTGACAGAAAAGAATATAAGATAAAAGAACCAAAAATAGCATGGGAAGGGGAACTAAAGGACGAGTTAATAAAAGAAAGGATGAAGAACAAATGCAAGGGACTTACCAAACGAATCTGCGGGTTCAAAAGAGATGAACGACTCAACAAACCAGTGTCGGCCATTTATTCTTTGTCAAGAACAAATGAGTGACATCAACTTGTTGACTCGAAACTTCACAACTTGCAAAGAAATAGAAATCTCTAGACCATGCATGCCATCGGACTCCATGAAAGTCAATTTTAGATTTTAGGGCTTCAAACTCAAATGCAATATTTGAAGGGTTCTGGGTTATTTTAGGGCTAGGAGTGTAAGATTAGGGAAGAGGAGACCATGGGGATGCTGGGGTGCTAATTTAGTGGTGTTTAGGTAGTGGCGCCGCCGGCCAGGCGGAGGATTCAGAACTTCTGAGCAATATTCGAGAAGCTCAGGCGAGATTCGAGGATTGTGAATTTCGAAAGAGGAGAAGGATGGGAGGTTGTGGTGTTATTTTGGCGCTCATCAGAGACCCACCTTCGCGGTGGGCGATTTTTGATAGGCGGTGGGCGGCGGAGTTAAGCTGGTCTCTAGAGTTTGGCTAGGGTTGTGAGAGAGGAGACGAGAGGGGGGAGGTCAACGTTTGGACATTCTTATATTAATTGTAGGCTTCAAGGCCAAGAAATCATCTAACCTCGACGGTTGAGATCACTTGCCCACAAAACGACGCCGTTTGGATAACGAGAGGTGCTGGACCGGGTTAGGGAATGGGTTTGGGCCGGTTCTTTGGGTATTTTGATCGGGTTGAGGGTTTTAATTGTTGGGCTTGGGCGTTTTTTGGCCCAAATTTGGGCATTTCACTTAATAGACCCAATTATTTTTTTTATTTTCTTTTATTTCCTTTTCAAAATTAAAATTAAAATCAGGCTGAATTAAATCCTAAAAATTAAATTAATCCACCTATTATATTAATCTCTAATTAATAATTAACACAATTAATTATATCAATTTAAAAGAAACTAAAAAAATTCAAATTAAACAAAGCAAAACTAAATCAAAATTTTTTATGTTTGCATTTTTTGTAAAATCCTAATTATCAATTAATTTAAAAATATGCAAAATTAAATCCTAATACAAATGCAATATTTTTTGTATTTTTTGAATTATCGAAATTAAAAATGCACAAAAAGATGCAAACAAACATGAAAATTATGCAATTAATCCTAAAAATCAAATAATTAAAAGAAATACTACTAAATTTAAGAATTTTGCAGGAGTAATTCACGCGAGGCAAAAATCACGTTCTCACACTAGTAACTTGGTTGACGACGAGGGGGGAGTGGCAATGTAGCTTTAGGCGCCTCGCCCCTATTCGAGTGCTAGCCTCATTCTTGAAATTAAATCTTTATAGTTGGCCTCATTATTTGTCATATCTAGGAATCTTATAGATTGGATAACAACTTCACCAGTGGGGACTTCAAGCACGAGTCCTAGTCCATATTCGTATGCATTGGATGCGTCGTCAGTGTAGAACCTAGAGGTTCTATGCTAGGTAAGAAGCTCGAGTGGCTTTCTTCTCAGCATCATGCATTACCTTGGCACTAAATTATGTGATGAATTCACCAGAACTTGTAACTTCATTATTGTGAGAGTCTATTAAGTGATGTCGTGCTCACTTATTTCGATTGCCCATTTGGCCAGGCTCCCTGATCGAGTTTGGATGGCACTAGAAGTATGGCCTGAGCTTTTTTTAAGCCACAATAAGAGCCAGAGCCAGATTCTCAAGGTGAGGATACCTCGTCACAACTTCGAGAATTATTTTATTTATATAATAAATTGGAGATTACATTTCTCTTCTCAAACTAGGACTGCACTTATTGCTACATCTAAAATAGCGAGGTAGATGAGTAGACATTCCCCAGGATCCGACTTTAAGAGCAAGGTGGAGATGATAGGTATCCCTTGAGTTCCTTTAGTTTGTATATGTATTCAGGCATCCATTCAAGGCCATTATGCTTTTTGAGTACGCTGAGGAGCCTTTGATACCTAACGGACGACCTCGAGATGAATTTGGATAGGCCGGCAATTCGACCCGTCGATCTTTAGGACTTGTTTCTTGGTAGTTAGGTGCTTTGATGTCTCGTCAATAGCCTTAATCTGATTAGTGTTGACCTCGATTTTGCATTGTGATACCAAGAAACCCAAAAACTTACTTTAAGTTACACCAAATGCGCACTTATTGGGGTTCAATTTCATCCCATATTTCATCAATATCTCGAACGCTTCCTTCAAATGGTTGATGTGATCTTCGACCGTTAAATATTTAACCAACATGTCATCGATGTATATTTTCGTGGTCCTGACAAGATGGTTTTTGAGCATTTTTGTGACCAATTTTTCTAGTGGCCCCATATTCTTCAACCCGTATGGCATGATCATGTAGTAATACCTTTCCATGTAGTTTTCTCATGGTCATCCTCTTCCATGCGTATCTGACTGTAGCCAGAGTAAGCTTCCAAGAAGCTCAGCAGCTCATGTCCTATTATAGCGTCGATGAGCTTATCGATGTGTGGTAATAGAAATGAACCAGCCTTACTTGGAGTAGTCGGGATCTACATTTAACATGTGTGTGGCTATTGTTATCGATTGTCCGTGTTCAAAGCAACGAGAAACTGGAAACCAGTAAGAAGAAGAGACACAAAAAAAAAATCATAGAAATGAAGAAATCCGAGACCACAGAATTCACTGTGTGTCCTTAAGGAATTTAACCCCCTCACTGTACCCGAGGTTGTGGATTATTTCCTCCCAGGATATAACAGATATACCTGTCGTAGGAGTGGCGGTACCTCAAACGCCTACGACTTCGACGAACTCAAATTCGGGAACGAAATCACACTATGACTCGATATGTTTCAGTTTGCAGAAAAGAATGCAGAATTTTTAATGCACGAATATTTTTTTTTTCTTTTTCTATTCAGTACACGAAAATGAGGCATTGCCTCAGTTTATATAGCCTCGAATTGTGACTGTTCGGAAAGGCTTGGTGCCTGTTCGGGAAAGGCCATGCCTTTTTCTGAAAATTAAGAACGTTGGGAAGTTTACAGTTAACAAATTAATATTTTTCCCACGGGAATTAAAAATAATTTCAGAAAATGAAGATTGAATTTTAAATAAATTTGGTCCAAAAAGATTATCAATCAATCAGATCAAAATCCAAATCCAAAGCCGAAGCCGAGCCGAGCGACGACGACGGCGCGAGGGGAGTCCCTCTTCTTAACCCTTTAAGAGCTAGAAGAAGTGCTTTCTAATATAAGCACATAACTTTCCCTTTCTACCACCAATGTGGTACAAAGCTCCTTTTCAAAGGAACTTTGCTTTGAAACTTCATTTTCCTTCTATTGTCTTCTTCCCTCCATTTCTCATTCACACCAACTTAGCTAGCTTTAATCATTAACTAGCTTTAACAATCCCCCCACATGAATGGGGAATGGCTATATGATGAAAAACATGCATGAAAAAAAAAAACTGTGTGATTCGTAAGCAAGGATTAATTGCATCTGGATAAGTAGATTTCTCTTTGAACTTTCCGTAGTGAGCATATGTCGGATATACTCGGTCAATCGGTAGATTTGATATCTTTGAACCGTCGAGCTTTGGTGTATACCTAGACAACCACATGTCACACAATTAACCCTTTAACCGTTTTTGGTTCTCATTGTTTTGTTCGTTTCAGCCATGAACACTTCCTGGTTCATAAGTGCGTAGAGAGCTGGCCTTACAGAGTTCTCCTTGAAGCGGCTTACACTTCACACTTACATAGGTGATTCCTAAATGTGTCATCCCGTAGATACACTATTTGATATACCCCGTATCAAACTTAGAAACCATTAAAAAGCCTTAATGCTTTATCCTGGTACTGAACATTGTCTCATCACGAGAATGGACCAAAAAGTTATTGTGACAATGTTGAACCGTCATCAATGACTTTGTTTGATCTCTTTGAACCTAGATCTTGGGATCTCATGTCTTCTAGGTAGAGTTACCGCCACGATGACTTGTCCTCGGCCATAGTCCCATTCCCCTCGATGATCTTTCAACCACTTCTCTAGTTAGGCCTTTAGTTAGTGGATCCGACACATTATCTCTTGACTTAACATAGTCAATTGTGATAATTCCACTAGAGAGTAGTTGTCTAACGGTATTATGTCTTCGTCGTATGTGACGAGACTTTCCGTTGTACATAACGCTCCCGGCTCTTCCTATTGCCGCTTGGCTATCGCAATGTATGCATATAGGAGCCAACGGTTTGGGCCAAAATGGAATATCTTCTAAGAAATTCCGGAGCCATTCAGCTTCTTCACCGGCTTTGTCTAGAGCTATGAACTCAGATTCCATTGTAGAGCGGGCGATACATGTCTGTTTGGATGACTTCCAAGACACTGCTCCTCCACCTATAGTAAAAACGTATCCACTTGTGGATTTAGTTTCAGTTGAACCGGTGATCCAATTTGCATCACTGTATCCTTCAATAACTGCAGGATACCTGTTATAATGCAAAACAAAGTTTTGAGTATGTTTCAAATACCCCAAAACTCGTTTCATTGCCAGCCAATGATTTTGGTCGGGATTACTCGTGTAGCGACTTAGTTTACTTATAGCACACGCAATATCAGGTTGCGTACAGTTCATAATATACATCAAACTTCCCAACACTCTGGCATAATCCAATTGAGAATGACTTTCACCTTTATTCTTTGCAAGAGCAAGGTTCATATCAATTGGCGTCTTTGCAACTTTAAAGTCCAAATACTTGAACTTTTCAAGTACTTTTTCAATATAATGAGATTGAGACAATGCTAGACCATGAGGAGTCTTATGGATTTTAATTCCCAGAATTAAATCGGCAACTCCTAAGTCTTTCATATCAAACTTACTAGCAAGCATGCGCTTAGTAGCATTTATGTTAGCAATGTTGTTACTCATTATTAACATATCATCCACGTATAAACAAACAATGACGACGTGGTTCGGAGTGTTCTTAATGTAGACACATTTATCACATTCATTTATCTTGAATCCATTTGACAGCATCGTATGGTCAAATTTTGCATGCCACTGTTTTGGTGCTTGTTTTAGTCCATAAAGAGACTTAACAAGTCTACATACCTTCTTCTCTTTCCCTGGAACTACAAACCCTTCGGGTTGTTCCATGTAAATTTCTTCCTCCAACTCTCCATTTAAGAAGGCTGTTTTCACATCCATTTGATGGATTTCAAGACCGTACACGGCGGCTAATGCTACTAACACCCGAATAGATGTAATCCTCGTTACCGGCGAGTATGTATCAAAGTAATCAAGACCTTCTCGTTGTCTAAACCCTTTAACAACTAGTCTTGCCTTATATTTTTCAATAGTGCCATCAGCTTTCATTTTCCGCTTGAAAATCCATTTGGAACCTAAAGGTTTATTCCCTGGAGGAAGATCAACCAATTCCCAAGTATGGTTGTTCAATATGGATTCTATCTCACTATTGATTGCCTCTTTCCAAAATTGAGCTTCCGATGAAGACGTAGCTTCGTTGAACGTTCGAGGCTCATTTTCCAACAAAAATGTTAAAAATTCTGGTCCAAAGGAAGTAGTCGTCCTTTGACGTTTGCTACGTCTTGGATTTTTCTCATCAGGAATGTTTTCCTTTATTTCTTCCCGAGGTCGTTTAGATTCTTTGCTAGACGACGCACATTCCTTTTTATACGGATATATGGTTTCAAAGAAGTCAGCATTATCTGATTCAATTACCGTATTCACCTGAATGTCGGGATTTTCTGATTTGTAAACCAGAAATCTATATGCCTTACTATTTGTGGCATATCCTATGAAAACACAATCAACGGTTTTAGGTCCTATTTTTACCCTTTTGGGTTTAGGAACTTGCACCTTGGCCAAACACCCCCACACTTTGAAGTATTCCAAATTGGGCTTCCTTCCTTTCCACTTTTCGTATGGAATAGATTTTGTTTTGCTATGGGGCACTCGATTGAGTATTCGGCTAGCTGTTAGAATGGCTTCCCCCACAAGTTCTGGGGTAAACCAGAACTTATTAACAGGGCATTCATCATTTCTTTCAGTGTTCTATTTTTTCTTTCCGCAATTCCGTTTGATTGTGGCGAGTAAGGAGCAGTTGTTTGATGAATAATGCCATATTCCAAACATATTTGTTCAAAAGGAGATTCATATTCACCGCCCCTATCACTCCTTATCATTTTAATCTTTTTGTTAAGTTGAGTCTCAACTTCAGTTTTGTATTGCCTGAACGCTTCAATTGCTTCATCTTTACTATTAAGTAAATAAACGTAGCAATACCGCGTACTATCGTCAATAAAAGTTATGAAATACTTCTTTCCACCGCGAGATGGAATTGACTTCATGTCACAAATATCTGTATGGATTAAGTCTAAAGGACTTGAATTCCTTTCAACTGACTTATAAGGATGTTTAGCATACTTAGATTCAACACAGATTTGACATTTTGATTGATTGCATTCAAACTTAGGCAATACTTCCAAACTAATCATTTTTCGCAAGGTTCTATAATTGACATGTCCTAAACGTGAATGCCATAAATCATTTGACTCAAGCAAGTAAGACGAAGCAGAAACTTTATTATTATTAGCAACAACCATTACATTCAGTTTGAAAAGGCCCTCTGTGAGGTAGCCTTTTCCTATGTACATTTCGTTCTTACTTATTACAACCTTGTCAGAAACATAAACACATTTAAAACCGTTCTTCACTAGAAGTCCGGTAGATACAAGATTTTTCCTAATTTCAGGAACATGACAGACGTTGTTGAGAGTCACCACCTTGCCAGAGGTCATCTTCAGCAGTATCTTTCCATAACCTTCAATCTTGGCCGTTGCAGAATTTCCCATATATATTGTTTCGTCGGGCCCGGCGGGAGCATATGAAGCAAAGGCTTCTCTAACAGCACAAATGTGGCGAGTGGCGCCAGAGTCAATCCACCACTCTTTCGGACTTCCCACTAGGTTGCACTCGGACAACATAGCGCACAAGTCATCAACCTCCTCGTTTGTTTCAACCATATTAGCCTGACCCTTCTTCTTTTCCTTTTTCGGAGCACGACAGTCTGCAGCTTTGTGTCCGATTTTTCCACAATTATGGCAGTTTCCCTTGAATTTCTTCTTGTTGGGATAGTTCCTTGGTCCCGATGCCTTTTTCCTCTTTTTCATATTAGTTGGGGCAGTTTCAACTATATGTGCTCCCCCTATGGTTGATCTCCCATTTGCCTTTTTCTCCGCTGCCTTGTTATCTTCCTCGATTCTCAACCGGACGATGAGATCTTCCAATGTCATCTCCTTTCGCTTATGTTTCAAGTAATTTTTGAAGTCCTTCCATGAAGGAGGCAACTTCTCTATCACTGCCGCAACTTGAAACGCCCCACTAATCACCAAACCTACAACAAACAACATGTAAGTGACGGGGCACTGAATACTTTTGACAAAGGCATTAATTAAATTTATACCTTCAGCGAGGAGATCATGGATGATAACCTGCAACTCTTGAACTTGAGTGACAACAGACTTGCCATCTACCATTTTGTAGTCCAAAAACTTGGCAGCGATAAACTTCTTTAAGCCAGCATCTTCTGTTTTATATTTCTTTTCCAACGCATCCCATAGTTCTTTTGATGTTCCCACATTACTATAGACGTTGTAAAGATCATCCTCCAGTCCGCTAAGAATGTAATTCTTGCACAAAAAATCTGAGTGCTTCCACGCCTCAATTACAACAAATCGTTCATTTTCAGGTGTTGATTCCGGCGGAACCGGAATATCCTCCTTAATAAACTTTTGAAGGCTTAAAGTAGTTAGATAGAAGAACATCTTTTGTTGCCATCGTTTGAAATCAATCCCGGTGAATTTTCCGGGCTTCTCTGCCGGAGCCGGTGCTGGTGCAGTACGACTGGAGGACGCAGCATTGCTCGTAGAACCAACCACGGGGGCTGGTGTGGCAGTAACAGTAGCAGTAGCATTCAAATTTGGAGTTTGGCCTCCCATTTCTGTCGTAGGAAATAACAGAACACTTTAATAATCGGTGAAGATTTTATTTCTTCAAACCGAATCAAATTTACACAAACAGAATTAAAACAAACTTCAAATAGAATGTAATAAACTGTATGTAGTATACTTGATGAAGTTTTTATATCTTCAAATCAAGTACCCAAATGAGTAGAAAGTTCTGAAAACTTTAATCTCAACCGGAGTAGAAAATCCGAAGATTTAGTCTCCAAACAACATACAAGTTCGTTACATGCAAACAACAAAATTACAAGTTTCTTTTATTTTCTGGACAGTCACAATTTTATGTTAAGAAAAACTGTATGTAGTCACTGTTTTATGTAAGAATTTTTTTTTATTTTTTTTTTCCTGTACTGTTGTATCGTTCTGTAACGTTTTAATCAACAGCAGATGAACACGGAAATAATAATTTAAATTCCTTAAGCTTGTTATCGATTGTCCGTGTTCAAAACAACGAGAAACTGGAAACCAGTAAGAAGAAGAGACACAAAAAAAAAATCACAGAAATGAAGAAATCCGAGACCACAGAATTCACTGTGTGTCCTTAAGGAATTTAACCCCCTCACTGTACCCGAGGTTGTGGATTATTTCCTCCCAGGATATAACGGATATACCTGTCGTAGGAGTGGCGGTACCTCAAACGCCTACGACTTCGACGAACTCAAATTCGGGAACGAAATCACACTATGACTCGATATGTTTCAGTTTGCAGAAAAGAATGCAGAATTTTTAATGCACGAATATTTTTTTTTTCTTTTTCTATTGAGTACACGAAAATGAGGCATTGCCTCAGTTTATATAGCCTCGAATTGTGACTGTTCGGAAAGGCTTGGTGCCTGTTCGGGAAAGGCCATGCCTTTTTCTGAAAATTAAGAACGTTGGGAAGTTTACAGTTAACAAATTAATATTTTTCCCGCGGGAATTAAAAATAATTTCAGAAAATGAAGATTGAATTTTAAATAAATTTGGTCCAAAAAGATTATCAATCAATCAGATCAAAATCCAAAGCCGAGCCGAGCGACGACGACGGCGCGAGGGGAGTCCCTCTTCTTAACCCTTTAAGAGCTAGAAGAAGTGCTTTCTAATATAAGCACATAACTTTCCCTTTCTACCACCAATGTGGTACGAAGCTCCTTTTCAAAGGAACTTTGCTTTGAAACTTCATTTTCCTTCTATTGTCTTCTTCCCTCCATTTCTCATTCACACCAACTTAGCTAGCTTTAATCATTAACTAGCTTTAACAGCTATCTCTTTAGAAATTCCTGTCATTTATGCATGGTTAAAACCAATAGCCATGTTGATGGTTCGATCAGGAGAGGGCGACTTTGGCAGCCCCACGGTCTTAGTGGAACTCAGAGAAGGTATTTGAGTTCCTAGTGATTGGGTTGAACATCATCTTTGGTGGTCACTTCACCTTTGGTCTGATCTTCTCGAGTACGTAGACCACCTCTGTTAGGTGACATATAAAAATGTTGAGCAAATAGTAAGGGGACCATACCTCGGTCGTTTCTATGGATGTTTGATATTGGTCTAGAGGGGTCATCTTCGCGACGAAAGTTGGGGATGGGTGGCCTGATATGAGGTTGATACTGATCTATGCCTGATCGTGGCACTAGATGGTCTTTCTTTGTGTTGTCCTTAAGTTCTCTCCTAGGTTCAGATTGCACTGAGGAGATTTGTCGGGTTGGCCCGTTGAGGTCTTTGTCATCCGTGTTGAACTAGGCACAACAGGCTTTGTGAATTTCATCCTAGGTAGCTGGTAGATACTTCATCAATGCTACTTCATCATTGATTTCCCTTGTATTTTATAATTTGCTTTTTAATCATTGTGTGTGAGCGAGCAAGAGAGATATTCTCATTTTGGAGTTGAATGGCGTGTGTGTGTGAGAGAGAGAGAGAGAGTGAGTGAAAGATGAGAATGTGGGGTATCTACTTTGTACTTTGCTACTCCATCATGATCTCTCTCTTTTTTTGTACTCTGCTACTTCATCATTGATTTTCCCTTTTTGTTTTTGCTCTAATTCACAATGTGAGAGAGAGAGAGAGTGTGAGTGAGTTAGTGAGTGAGTGAGTGAGAGACAAGAGTGTGGGTACTCTGCTTTGTACTTTGCTACTTCACCATGATCTCTCTTTTTTGTGTACTCTGCTACATCATCATGAATTTTTGTCTTTTACGTTTTAATCAGTTTATGTGTGTGAGAGCATGAGAGAAAGAGATATTCTCATTTTCAGAGTTGAATGTCATGGGTGAGTGAGTGAGAGTGAGAGAGACGAGAATTCGGGTACTCTATTGTGTACTTTACTACTTTGTCATTGATCTCTCAGTTTTTGTGTACTCTACTATTTTATCATTGATCTCTCCGTTTTTCTGCTACTTGATCATTTATTTATCTTTTTTTGGTTTTTCAATCAGTGTATAAGTGTTATTTTTATGTGTGAGAGGGAGAGTGAGAGAGATATTTTAGTATTGGAGTTGAATATCGACTATGAGTGAGAGTAAGAGAGTGAGTAAGAGAGAATCTAGGTACTTCGTTTTGTACTAAAGGCTGCATTTTAAAGTGGCTGGTTTGCTTAGTGGTAACATCGGATACAACCAATTATCATAACTTATTACATTTTAAGTATGTGTTTTGATTTTCATATTGAGCAGGTTCAAGATTCCTTTCAAACAAGTGGATGTATTTGATAGGTAAGATAACCATGTATAATTTGCTATGCTTTTTTGTTTTGTTTTAGAAATTTGAGGAGAAGATTTTATTGAAATTGTGATTTGATCTGGGAGTTATAGTGCTTACATATGCTAAAATTGTTTATCCTTGAAGATTATTTCTTATGTGCTTTTTGTAATGTTTGATTTGAATTCTTATTTGAAGGAGGTGGATTTGGACAAAGAGAGCATCAAAGGAGAGATAAATACTTTCTTTTGTAACTATTTCCTTTTAGTATGTACATCCTTTTTGTCGACTCTTCCCCTGACTCCCCCTACATAGCTCACCTTCTGTTGCTTAAGAATGAGCCATGGGAGAACCATTTTTTTTACAATACTAGAGGACATGTATCGCAACCACCACTTCCAACCGATAGGTTGTGAGTTCGAGTCTCCCCAAGAGCAAGGTGGGAAGTTCTTGGAGGGAAGGATGTCGGGGGTCTATCTGGAAACAGCCTCTCTACTCTAGGGTAGGAGTAAGGTCTGCGTACAAGCTACCCTCCCAGACCATACTAAGTGGGATTATACTGAGTTGTTCTTGTTGTTGTAGAGGACATGTATCGCATTTATGACCCGTGATTTGTTCAAGTAAGCCCTCCTACATTCTTTGTATATATGGTTGTCTTTGTTCTTAGCATGTGGCTCGCTGATCTTACAGTGATATGTGGTTATATGGGATGATTTCAAAAAAAATGTTGAGTCACTATATCGACTTGATCAGGTAAGTCCCTATCTATGAGTTTAATTACTCATTGAATCTAGTTTATATTCAACTTTTTTTGTAGAAATAATTGGAAGACAAAAAATTTTACACAACTACGAAAAAAATAATCGACAAATAAACTTTGTTGCTAAATAACAAATATCCATCACTAATCCTATTTAGTAATGAATTAGAAAAAGATGTCAAAAAAATCCTAAACATTAGGAAAATATTAAATGATAAATTTTTTCGGTGAAATTTATTTTTAAAAGGTAAGGAAGGCGAATGATATTTTATTAAAAGATTTCATGCTTTTAATATAATAGCTTTATAATATTCGCTTTGCGCGTGTAACCATATCATTGAGTATAAGTTTTAAGAAAATATATGAATATTAATAATAAATAATGTATATTTGATGTGCAATTTTCGACTATCATTTCAATATTATTTCTAAAATTTGATGTTGTGTTAAAGATTATAATGATGGCAGACATTGAAAATTTACATCTATTATAGTATTTACTATATATTTGCCCATGCTGTATACTGTAATATGAAATTGTATTTGTCATTAATTTGTTTTGATATGAAATTGCATAGAAGAGACAGAAATTGAGGCATCATTAAAAAGTGGCATAATATTCACATCCATGATTATACTAAACATACATATCTAAACATATAGTCATTTTCATATCGATAAAAAGAAATGCAATTTACTTCGCAAGTGGCATAAATTTTAGATCAATGAGAGTATTTATATTCACAAAAAGATCAAAAGAAATTCTCTATACTGTAATTGTTCTTTTTCTTTGTAGTGCAACAAACGTATTGACAGATGTAAAATCACAGAAAAAATCAAATTTCAATACCTATATAACATAATGAATTAAGTTTTAGGGCAATATCAATGAATGATGCCTCCCAACAAGACTAATATAAGTAGGCCTTCTGCTACGAGAGAAATACTTTTTTATTTTCAAATGCATTATCAATCCAAATCAAAAAAATCAATAGACAATGAGTTAGTAGTAAGATAACTTTCAAAAAGATAAATACAACTTTATCTATTTATTAAAATATTTATATATAAAAATTCCAAAACAAATATAGCCAATGATTTCCACTAGTATTGATCAAACAATCCTTAATGATACAATATCCTAAGTCATCATTAAAGAACAAACTCCTTTAATAAAATAATGACAAACACATAAAAACACACCCAAAAAAAAGGCAAATTCACTCGTAAAAATCCTAGAGATCCACCATCTTACATGTCTATTAATTAATCCCAAACGCAAAATTTAACTTGACATAACTTAGCAATATTATCAAAGTTAAACAACTAGAAAACTTCATGCTTTGTCCCTAAACTTATATTGCATTTAATTGTATTATCCCTTTTGATAACTATGGGAAAAGTAATTGTGTATTCAACTTTCTGTTGAATTAGATGGTTTTCAAGATCTTTCCCTTTTACAGAATATTTCGTTTGAACCAAATTCGGAGTTTGATTGTATATAAGAATATTGTAATCAGACAATGTTACTGATGGAAAAAAAAAAGAACTTACTACTAAGCAAAATATGAAGAGGTGATATAACATTGGGGAACATATGTTGATCTTTTCCTAAATCATTATGTATTGACATATTAATAAAAAAATGAGTTAATTGAGTAATATGGGATATGGAGTAGTATCATGGACACATAGACATATAGTAAATAGGTAAACTAATCTAATATCGCACTAACAAAAAATTAGTTTTAACCTCAGGCTAAAAGCAACAACAAAATTGGATTTAACCACATCCAAAAATAGCAGCAATATGCATTCAAATGCATCCCAAAACATCAATAACATAACTTTTACTGCATCCAAAAATAGCAGCTAAAAGTGGCTTCAACTATGAGAGCAAATGAAATTAAGTAAATATGTTGTATATGAATAATATTGCTAGAACTTTTCGAGAGAAAATTAAAAAAATGCTAAGAGGTGCAACAACACGTGTATGCAGTAAATACACATGTATTGAACTAGTGTTTAGAACTATTATATTAATCACGTCTTAAAATTAATTATTTAAGCAGAAAAAGAACAACCGTTGAATTAAAAAGTTCAAATACCTTATTATTACTTTTTTAAAAGAGAGCCTCTATTTCTAAGTTCTTGTCACGATCCAAATCTACCATGCTGTAATGGCGCCTATCATGGAACTAGGCAAGCTGACTCTTTTACTAGAATAACCCGATATTTCAATGTAAATATTACTTCAAGCTATTTAATTAATAAAACTTCATAAGATAAATCTGGATAACAAAGAGCAGAAAAAAAGGCCTGACATCGGGGTGTTACTAGTCATGAGCATCTACTAGGAACTATCCGATAATACTAAGACTAATACAGTCTGGAAACCTACTAATAACAACAATAGGAAGATAGGAGCGACAAGATCAGGGCTGCAATCTCCATTCAGCTACCTTGCAAACTCCAACAGATCCGCAATGGATGAAATCAACACTCACTAGCACATCCAGCAACCCTGGATCTGCACACAAGTTGCAGGAGTAATATGAGTCGCCAACTTAGTAAGTAATAAAAGTAAATAAAGACTGAGCAGTACTAACGAGCAATAAAATATATACAGTTCATTTCATGAAATCTCAGTAGAATAAAGCAGGTTGTTAAAATCAGGGTTTGAACCTACTCAACTCATTTAAATCCAGTTCCAGTAAGATCGTTTAAAACAATGTTTCAACATTTTTCAAACGAAGTGATTAAACAGTGACTAAAAATTATCAAAACATAAACATCCCCTGTGGCAAAACATCACTCGGGAACATCCCCTCCCGTAAACATGAATCATAAACAACCCCTCGGGCAAACCTCACAGTCAGCCATACACAGCCCATCGGTCATACCTCATAATCGCTCGTAAACAACCCTTAAGGCACAAGAGGAATCAAGAATAGCCCCTCGGGCACAACATGAATCAAGAACCTGCCCCTCGAGCACAACATGAATCAACAACAACCCTCGGGCAAAATATCATATCACTCACTCATGATACTTGCACTCACTAGGGGGTGTGCAGACTCCGAAGGGCTCCTATAGCCCAAGCACTATAACAAGCCAGCTTGCTGCATAAATGAATCAGACCATCGGCCTCAGATAATCATGACTCAGTAACATAATGTTGCAGTGCGCAATCTGATCCCACAATATTCTCATAAAATAGCACTTCGGCTCACTCAATCATAAAACTCTCAAGCCACTCAGAATATCAATAAAAATAGCCCAAAATTACAATTTATATGCATCAAAATGGGATAATAAAGACTGAGTTATGAAATAATTAAACATAGCATGGATGAGTATAGATTTTCAATCAAAAGAACGAGAGGATGATAAGAAAATATCCCTAACGGTCCAAACAGCTCTAGCACAAGGACCAAATATGGCATTCAGCCTAATTTATAGAAATACTTTCTAAAATGCATAAGTATCATATAGTTTCAGTCAAATATGCAACCTTATAGTTGTCGTGGGATGGACCAAGTCACAATTTCCACTGGTGCACACTCTCACGCCCCTCACCCCTAGAATGTGTGTCACCTCAAAGTAGTAAAACGATGTGAAATCCAGGTTCTCATACCCTCAGGACTAGATTTACAATCATTACTTACCTTAAACCGGTCAGATCCCTACTCCGCGATGCTTTTCTCCCCTCGATTCGGCCTCCAATTGCTCTTAATCTATTCACAACCATAACAATACCATCAATATACGCTAATGGAACAAATTCCACAAGAAAAACTATAAAATTAGGCACAAATCCCCAAATTCTCTCAAACCCGACCCCCGAGCTCACGTCTTGAATCAGAAAAAAAATCACAAAACTAGAAAGTCAATCCACTCACGGGTCCATATATATACAAAATACATCAAAATCCGACATGAAATGGCCCATCAAATCCTCAAATTAAACTCTCCAATTTTCAAGACCTAAGCCCTCAAATTTCATCCCTAATTTCTACTAATTACATGCTTAAACAACTGAAAATTACAATAATCACGAGTATTGAGCTCAAGCAACTTACCTCAATGGAAACCCCCTTGATTCCCTCTTCAAAACTCTCCAAAAAGCTCCAAGACCGAATAAAATGGTGAAGAATGAAATGAAATTTGTGAAGCCCTCTATTTATATTTTCTGCCCAGCGAAACCGCACCTGAGGTACCAATTTTACATCTGCAGTCTGCACCTGCAGACAAATCTCCGCTTCTGCAGATTTTCATTAATCAGCCAAACTCTGCTTCTGTGGTCACGTAGATGCGGGGACCAAGCTGCACATGTGGTTCCTTTGCAAACCTGTGCCTCAAGACCGCTTTTGCAAAGCTCGCATCTGCGTTCCCAATCCGCATGTGCGGAAAACCCAGCAATATTAGATTCAGCTGCACTTTCTAAATTCCAAAATACCGATGACCATCCGAATTTATCCTATGGTCCTGGGGACCTCAAACAAATATACCAACAAGTCACATATCAAGATACGAACTTAGACAAACCTTCAGAACATTAAAAACAACATCAAAATATCCTCAGGTTCAAGCCTATGAATTTTTAAACTTTCAAATTCCGCAATGATGTCGAAACCTATCAAACCTTATCCGAATGACCTTAAATTTTTCAAACACGTCATAAATGATACCATGAACCTACCCCAACTTCCAAAATTCCATTCCGACCCCGTTATCAAAATTTTTACTACCGATCGAAAATTGTCAAATTTCTAATTTCGCCAATTCAAGCCTAATTCCACTACGGACATCCAAATCACATTTCGAACATGATCCCAAGTCCAAAATCACCTAACGGAGCTAACCAAACCATACAAATCCAAATCCGAGATTGAATACTAAAAGGTCAAAACTTGGTCAAATGTTTCAAGTTAAAGCTTCAAGCTGAGAATCATTCTTCCATATTGGTTTCGATTAACCTGAAAATCAAAACCGATTATTTATATAAGTCATAATACATCATACGAGTCTAGTCATTCCCGAGAACTGGTGAGTGAAGTGCAAATTCTCAAAACGACTTGTTGGGTTATTACATCATCTCCCACTAAAACATAAGTTCGTCCTTGAACGTTTCCAAAGTTGTTCCAGAAGCCATCAAATCACTGTATAATCTCACTATGCACATACCTAGGGGTGACCCCCACATCACCCTATCCTATATAGGCCTGATAAGACAACATGACTGAAATTTGTTAATCCAACCAAGCCCATAAGCCTTAGCATCCAATTTCCACATCTGAAATTTTCTATAAGATCAGAATCTCACATCTGCATACTGTATAAGTTTGAACAAGCTGACAGTCATGGACATGACCCAAGGTGAAATCACATGATATACCATATAACTCAAACACTAAAAGAAATGAATTCTAATCACAGCAGCTGCCCAACACAACCAAACACTGGTAATAACCTATAACGATCCGACCGGTTGTTTTGCTTTCTAGAACCTCATTCTCCTAAATAAAACTTTCCATAATTGCTTTAACTGATTTATGACTTGTGGGGATGTTTGGTCTGCGATTTGGAAGAGTTTGGGTTGAAATTGGAACACTTCGTTGCTTAAGGTTGGCTTAAAAGGCCAAGTTTGACTTTAATCAATGTTTTGAGAAACCAAACTTAGAATCCGGATTTCAAGGTTCCAGAAGGTTATTATGATGATTTGGGCTTGGGCGTATATCCGGGTCAGGTTTTGGATGACCCGGGAGCATTTTGGTGCCTAATAGTGAAAGTTCACTAAATTTGATTTAGAGTGGGTTTTTGTGTTATTAAGGTCCGAATGGGATTCCGAGACCAGGAATAAATACATAATGTTTTAAAGACTTGTACACGAAATTTAGTATCAGTCCGAGTGGTATAAGTGTATTTCGTGACATTGGAAGTAGATTGAAGAACTTGAAGTTCATAAGTTTGATTCAGTTGGTTTTAGTAGGTGATCCTTAGATTTAGCACTGTTTCGGGCATTCCGAGGGTTCAAGCGAGTCTGTTTTTATCATTTCAAACTTGTAGGCATGTTCGGGCGAGTCTCGAGGGCCACGAGCATAAATCGAACGAAGCTCGAGATTAGTTAGAAATATGGGAAAGAGTTGAAGCTTCAGGCTTCTGTCATAACCGCAGGTGCGAGCCCGTAGAAGATGCTAAAACATTGCAGATGTGGTCATAGGTGGCCGACCCTGGAGCCACAGAAGCGGACCAACCGGCAAGTAGAATTTCTGCTGAAGCAGACTCTTTTCTGCAGATGCACTGGATGCAGGTGCAGCCTAGGACCATAAATGCAAAAATAACTGAAGGCCTCGACCGTCATTTATTATGGGTGTTAGTAATTTTTTGCCCATTTCCACGCAAAGGTTGGGCTATCTTAGAGCTCTTGAGAGAGGATTTTCACCAAGCTCCTAGAGGTAAATAATTCCTACTATATGTGAGTTAAATACTTGAATTTGGGTAGATTAACATGTAAAGATTAGTGAAAATCATGGGATTAGAGTAAAACCTAGGATTTTGATAAACGCGAGAATTAACCATGAAATTAGTTATGGAATGAAGTAAAAATTATATATTCTTGATCCTTAGGTTATGGGTAACTATTTCTTTTGAAAATTTCTAAAATCCTGGCACATGGGCCCGGGGTTGAATTTTAGGAACCCGGCATTTGGGGTTGGATAATCACTTTAATAGCTACAATATGAATTTGTAAGCCTATAATGATTGGTCTTTACACTATTGGCATAGTTTCGGATTGTGCACCTCCGATTTGAGAATTTGAATGCGTTGTTGAGTTAGAAGTAGGCTCAAAACTAGGTAAGTCTCTTTTCTAACTTTGTAAGGGGGAAACTTCCCCATAGGTGAACTTAATTAATATATCATTAATTATGGGGGCTACGTACGCACGAAGTAATGAGAGTCCGTGCGTAGCTACTATTCCTATTATGTTTGGGTAGTTCTAGGATTATATCATACTTTGTGGCCGCTATTAATTGCTTACATAAGCCAATGGTATGAAAGAAATTAAGTTGAAGGATATCTAAGGATTTATAGGCTTCAAGTGAGTTGTATTCATTTTTATAAAAAGGAATTAAAGAATATTGTGTTTTAAATGATGAAAATTATTTTGACCTCTTCGTACGTACGATTCGCAAGCGGGGTTTGCTTTTACCGTGTCACATGTATGATTTGCGAGCGGAGTGAATAGATGTATCTATGGTTTGTGTCGTTTGGCATTGTACATTTTACTTTTATGTTGGATCGAGCTGAACTTCCTCGGTGGTAGTTGTGTATGATAATGGAGCTGGAACTCCTATAATTCCAATAATTTATTGCTTGAAGGTTCACTTACTTTAAATGAGAAAAGTGTCTAGTTTTATTAATTGGATGAAAGGATTTTCAGTAATTATTCTTATTTGAGCTTGCTCTACGTACTTGTGAATTAAATGTATTGAACTTCATATTATTATATTTGATGGCCCTAGTAAGTATCGGAGTCGACCCCTCGTCACTACGTGTACGAGGTTATGAGAATACTAATTGGGTACATATTTCTATGTACTTATGCTACACTTCTCTACTTGATTGTAAAGGCATTGAGGCAGGTGCATCTGGCCATCAGTCTGGCGCATAGAGTGGACTCCTAAGCTTGAGACTTTTCAGTGAGCTGCCCTTTTGAGCCGCTCTACAGTAGCTGGATTCTTTCTTTTGTATTTATGTTTCCTATCTTTTCCTTTTCCAAATAGTAGGTGTTGGCCCAAGAAAAGGTGAAGTTTTATATACTGACAAAAGAACTCGGACATAGACCAGGTCCATCTTGTGAAGCATAGTCATGATCAACCCAGACATGTGATATGTACGTGAAGGAGATAAATATAACTTATCAAAAGTAATATCGCCTGATCTGATCAAAAAATTTGCATACTGGATAAGGAGAGAAAGACTCCTTACACGAAAAGAACACGGTTTAGGAAGAGGATAGTGTTAGAGTATGAGATCAGCTAGAACTCTTCTACCATAGAAGAGTAGCATCTGGATCCTAGTCAATCTCTATAATTGATCCATTAAATATTAGTGTTATTCCCTTTTACATGTAATGCACATAAGCAGAAGTTAAACATAAATTGAGAGAAAAAGAGAAAGGCAATTTTGCAAGAAATTTATGTGTGATTCAAGCGTTCAATCCTGAATCTACTTGAACCAGATAGAAGAACTAGTTCCAAGTGTCTTTATTTTATTCTAGTTCAATTATATAAGGTGATTTTACATTGTACGCTTCAGCTTTTATGGAAACAATTGCATTAGGTACTTAGAGTGTTCAAGTTAGACTAAACTTGAAGTTTTCACCATAGTTGATGTTGTGTGCCACAACGGGATTACAGTTTATCCTAGGTTTACAAAAGAGTTTTTGTAAATGCAGTTTTTTGCTCAGTGATTTTAGTGGAAGTTTGGGAAAATCCTACTGAGTAGTAGGTCGTGATTTTTTTACCTTTTGAACCATGTGTTTTTCACATAAAAATCTCTGTGTTCTTTATTTTTTTAATTATTATTTCGCAAACAGTAGTAGTTGGAACACATAGAAGAACCAGGTTCTTCTATAATCAAGTTAAACGAAAATAGGGTACCATACAAATCACAACCCCCCTCCCTCTTGTGTGGTATTGAGTCTATCTTTTGTATTTATGTCTCCTATTTATTCCTTTTCCGGACCATAGGATAGTATCATGATGTATATTCTACTAGATTGCCCACGCACCTGTGACAGCAGGTCTTCGCACACACATTAGTAGAATTATGATGTTTTGGCTTGTCTTCATGATTGAGATTTGCATTTGTTTATTTCATTTAAATATGCTTAAGTTTTTTTTAACTATAAATTTCTTAAATCTATAATGGAATTTATCACATACAATCTGCATAAATGAGGATTTACTATTGGTTTAGTGTTTGCTTGCCTAACAACAGTGTTAGCCGTTATCACTGCCTAATATGGAATTTGGGTCGTGACATAACATCATATCAAACAAAGCCTTGTTCCAACACTTTCGTATACTTCCAATGGTGAAAGAAATATGCAGAAATCATAACCATTCGTCTGATCAACCAGTCATGGAGTTCCCTCTCCTTTGGCAAGGACAATAGTAAATTCCTACACCGAATTTCGATATTATCCCGCCAACATGCTGAAATCAAATTTGATAGTATTCATTCTAATCCCAATGACCTCCTCTCATCTAACACGATTACTAGTGACATGACCCATCAATACAAACTAAAGCCACAACCCCTGCAACCCACGCACCAGTGAGCAACAGCACAAATGTACTCAAATCATGGCAACCGACTTTGGGAGAGCTATACAGCAAGATCACCAGTAGCGCCACAACACGATGTTAAGAACCCAACACATACCGTAAAACCCGAACACACGAATCTAACACGAAGGATCATATACCTCTTCATAACTCCACTACAATGTGTGACCCCATCCAAATGCTAGGCTACTTTATATACCTCGAGCCACCCAGCTCAAAATCCATAACCATTCGAATTCAACATTAAGGACCCAAAGTGCATTTCCATGACCACGGAAAATAAAAATACATAACACCATACAAAACCAAAAGAACATAACCAATAAGCCATCCACATAGCAATACCTAATACTCTTCCCGCTTAAATTCCGCTATAAGACCCCAATAGAACCGCACCGTATGTGCATATAACCAACAAATCATAACTCCTCATAACACGTAAGGGTAACCCATAGATCACTCCAGAACACGAATAATATCAATAACAATTGAAAGGCATATCCCTCAACAATAGCAATTCGGAATCAACAAATTCGACCCGCTGCAAAACACACATCCATATTGGGTCTACCAATGAACCCCAAATCAACTCTGGTCCCCACGATAGGTAAATAACCCTCCAAAGTCTACAATGACTGAATCACAACACTTACTAACCTTGGCTACATTTGTACAGTCCAGAACCATGAAATAATCTACTTAGGAGAACTCTCGGTCTCAAAATCCATAGGATATACGAATCACCATCTCTGATTTCAACTCTACCGCCTGGATGTCCACACTCCTCCAATTACACAGTCACCCTACAAGGAATACTTTTAAAGTTCTTTTGTGCCACAAAGCAAAATTTTAACTCCAGCAGTTGACATGACCTTACACGTGCAATTCTCAACCCTACACAATATAATGTATATACCATGATATCCTATGAAAAATATGGGAACTTCATAATTTATTCCGAGCCACAAGAAACTACGTACTTAACTAGCCAAGAACTTTCCATTTGATCCCATCTAGGAGAAAATCACTATACATCATATGTTCCTCATGCCAGTAGAAAATATACATCTCTAATAGTGGTTGAAACCATCAAGAACCCTCTAAATCCCATTTGCACAAAACCAAACCGTCAGGATTGAATCATTTTAACTCAACAAAGCTATGCATGTCACCAAAAACCCAAGAGCATTGCCATTGAAACACCTATAGATACTCATTACTCCATAAGCTCCCAAAAAACTAATCATATCCCTTACTATGTCGAACCGGCCTACACCCAAGCTGCCCTATTTATCCAAGTTCCTTCTGAATTACCTTCAAATTTTTTTATTTTTATTTTTTAAATAAACTTCATTTCATTTAATAACATAACCTTTTACAAATAGAGTAGCTGCTGACCAGCTACTGTTCTCACTCAGTCTATAGGGGATTCACTCCCATAATACATATATACAACAATATCTAAGGGTAGCAATTCAGTCTTCGCAATTCATCCATCCAGTTTTTAAAGGAGTTTCCTTGTATATGTATGTGGACAGCTATTTCTTTGCATGCAGCATTTATATTTATTCTTCCGCCTTGGAATATAATCTTGTTTCTCTATCGCCATAGGCAGTATACTAGCATCCCAAAAACACTTGTAGTAATTTCAGCACGTCCGTTTCTCCTTTTAGCAATGTTGCTGCTCCATTTTACTTCACTGTTCCAATCATTTATGGCCCTTTGGTAACCCAGCCAGACTAGCAGTCTATTCCATAGCTCCCAAGCTGTCGGGCAAGTAAAAAAGAGATGGCCAAAAGATTCGTCTACTTGCCTGCACAGTACACATTGTTGTGGGATCTGTATCCCAAAAGTCATTAGCCTCCACTGTTGCTAGTCTTCTGTGCAAAGCTAGCCAGACAATAAATTTGAATCGTGGGTGGAGTTTTGTCTGCAGTACAATGCTTTTCCAGTGTGCTTTTGAGTAATGAGGGATTTGCAAAAAATAGAGTTTTTTAATGCTGAATCGTTCACCTCTTTGTATCATTTGCAATCTACATTCCAGATCCCCTTGAATTCCTTGCAGATTTGTGATCAATGATCGAGTCTCAAAAATCTTCCTCACTGCCCAGGCAGCACTTTTTGGAGTTGGTACTTCCTCCAGAGCCAAGTTTTTAATGTAGTATGTGTGCACCCATTTGACCCACAGGCTGTCCTTCTTCATTTTTAGCCCACAGATGTTTTGCGATGGCTGCCTTATTCCATATTGGCAGGTTCAACACATTTAGGCCTCCCGCACTAAATGGTAGACAGATAGTGTTCCATGCTACTAATGCCTTCTTTGACACATTTGCTACTCCAGTCCACAAGAAAGATCTGCAGGTTGCCTCGATCATCTTTATTACCTTTTTTGGTAGGAGAAAAATTTTCGACCAGTACGATTGCATCCCGAATAATACTGACTTGATCAACTGGAGTCTGCCTGCGTAAGATAGTAGTTTTGATGTCCAGCAGTGTATCTTCTGTGTTATCTTTTCTACTATTGGCCAGCATTGTGTAACTGATAATTTCTTAGAATCCAGTGGAACTCCAAGATATTTGAACGGTAGAGATCCTTCAGGGAAATCTAGTTCTTGTAAGATTTCCTCTTTCAGCCAGTTTGATATATATATACGGCATTTTATCTACATTTGCTTGAAGTCCTGAGGTGTCCGCAAAATTTTGGAGCGTTTGTTTTAACAGTCTTACCAATTGGGAATCAGCCTTGCAGAATAGTAATAAATCATCGGCAAAATAGATATGCGCCACTCCTAGCTTCTTGCATCTAGGATGTAATTTGAATTCCTTTCTGCCCATCATATGCTGGAGTTCCCTATGCAAGTATTCCATGAAAATGACAAAAAGGTAAGGGGACGTAGGATCTTCATGCCTTATCCCTCTCTTTCCTTTAAACGGATTGGTCATCCCTCCATTAAGATTTAATGCATACGTGACAGATGAGATGCATTCCATTATCCATTTTGTGAATTTGTAGGGAAATCCCATGTCCAGCAATAGTCTCTCAATAAAACACCACTCCACTGTGTCATATGCCTTCCTTAGGTCAACTTTTAGCACACACCAGGGGGATACTCCTTTCCTATTGTACCTTTTAAACAATTCCTGGGTAAATAGTATGTTGTCCGTTATATTTCTGCCTTCAATAAATGCTGACTGTGAATTACTAATCAAGCCCCCTATGACTATTTTGATTCTTGCTGTGAGCACCTTTGTGATAATTTTATACATGGTCGTGCAGCAAGCAATGGGTCGGTAGTCTTTGACAGTAGAAGTGTTTTGTACTTTTGGTATCAAGGTGACTGCAGTACTACTGACACCTTTATGCATTTTCCCTGTTGCAAAGAATTCTGTTACTGCGTCATAGACATCGTCAGCAACAGTATCCCAGTGTTTCGTGAAGAATTCAATCGGGAAGCCATATACTCCTGGTGCTTTATCATTGGGCATGTCATGTATTGCCTGATCAATTTCCTCCTTTGTAACTGGCATAACCAGAAGTTGCTTCTGCTGTGTGTTAAGGCAGGGTCCTTATTGAATAAGGACAGTATTTGGACACTTACAGAATGATTGAGTTTCCCCAGTATCTTTGTGTATACTTGTAAGAACTCTACTTCCACTAGCTTAGGATCAAATAGTCGCACCCATGTATCAGTGTATATGGAGTTTATTGTGTTTGTATGTGTCCTCTGTTTCAATTGTGCATGAAAGTACTTTGAGTTGGAGTCTCCACATGTGATCCATTGTGCCCTGGATTTTTGATGAAGAATCTGTTCTTCGATTGTGCTACATTTCTCTACTTCTGCTAAGGATTTTTTTTCTTGGTCGATCAGCTGCTGGTCCAGATTCCTCGCTGTCAGTTCTAACTGTATGGTTTGTAGCTTCTGTCTTGCTGCATTGAGATGGGTTTGATAGGAGGCCATATGAGTGTTCAGTTCTCTCAATTCCCATTTCAATGATTAGAGCTTGATCCATACTTTGTGCATACTGCCAGAATCATCAGTACCCCTCTGCTTCCAAACCTTTCCTAATATATCTGCAAATTCAGCATGCTCCATCACTGGCTTGAACAGTTTGAAAGGTTTTGGATGTAAGTTCTTCCTCTTATTTGTGGTTGTGCATTGTATCAAAATAGGAGAATGGTCGGATACCCCTGGAGTTAGGTAATCAGTTTCAACGTGGTTGTAGTGCAGCAGCCAAGTCATATTGCCAAATGTCCAGTCGATCCTGCTGAAGACCCTTCTGCTAGGGTGTTGCTTGTTGCACCAGGAGAAAAAACATCCCATGCTTTTCAATTCAGTAAGTTGAAGTGTTGATTGCTTCTTGGAACCCCTTGAGTTCATTCTGTGTTACTGGTGAGCCAATTCTATCATTCGTGTGCAACACATTGTTGAAATCTCCACTTATCAACCAGCTTTGTGTAACACATGTTCCTAAAATATCAGCCTATCCCATAATTGTTGTCTTTTATTCATATCATTGCTTGCATATACAACTGTAAAGAGAGTTCTAAAATTTGTTCCTCTTTCCTGTATTTCACAATGGATGAATTGTTCATCTGTCTCCAAGATTGTCACTTCACTGCTTTGGTTCCACAGTAGCCATATTCTACCATTTGAGTATTCATTGTAATTACAACAGTTTCCCCATTCTCCATAGACTTTGTTGAGTATTCTACCAGCTTTTCCTTCCTTTACCCTTGTTTCTAAACAGCCCAAGACATTAACCTTGTGCTTTCTCAGAAAGAGTGTTCCTGATGTTCCATGTGGATATTATCATTTAGGGGTGAAGCTGGAAGGGCCAACGTCCCCTAGATTGTCTTCTAACTGTAAGGGATTAAAACAGTTGCTTGTTTTCAGGTTATTAATGTTTGTTTGCACTACATTCTTTCCTTTCTGTTTCCCTATTTCATCCTCTTTAGTAGAGTCAATTCGTACTGCTTCCATTGCCTCCTCAAACTTGTTTCCCTCTGCATTTACCACATTCTTGGTTTTTATTTTTGGTGTCCATCTCTTAGTAATTCTGGCCTTCTATTTCAACTGAACTGTTGTGGGTCTCTTTCTGTCTTCCTATGATGTCTGTTGGTCTTCCTTATACCAGCATTCAGCAGCATTGTGCCCAAATTTGATGCAGTCCTCACAAAACTTTGGCTTCCATTCATAGTGTATCTGTTGGACTAGGATTCCTTTCTTCGTTTGAAACTCGACACAATCTGGCAGAGGCTTGGATATATCAGTTTCGGTCAACACACTGGCATAGGATACTTTCTCCAAATCTGTTGTATACTTATCAGTATATAGGGGCTTTCTAACCACACTTGCCAATTTGCTTAACGCTTCTGTCGACCAGAGGCCCAGTGGTAAGCCAGGGAAGTTTATCCACAGTGGCACCACACTTATATTAGCTGGATCAAATTTGAAGTCCATTTCCCATTGTTGCAGCACCAGAGGCTTGTTATGGAATGTGTAAGGACCTGATTGTAGTACGCGATCCTTATCCTCTGCATTCTCAAATCTGAACAGAAAGTACCCATCGTTATGGTACATTATTTGAGGCATTTCAACAAAATTCCACAGCTTTGCGACAAAAGTTTCCATAGTTTTTTCATAAGGCGATTCACCCAGTACATAGCCTATCAGTGCATTACTCCAATAAACCTCTAAATCATTTGTATCTACATCATCGATTTGAACTACAATTCGTCCATCCCTCATGTCAGGGGGAATATATCTTAAGGTGTTACCTCTTTGAGGAGTTCGATTGAAAATCTTCTCCTTTTCAATCTCCACTGTGTCTGCTTCAACTTGTATGCATCGATCGTGTTTTGCATGTGTGGAAATTTCCAATCGCCGGTGAACTTGCGATTGTAATTGTGTTCCTGCCTCTTGAGCTTGGACTTGACAATCCTCAATTTCCTCCCCTATAGGTTGAAATTTCTTTGGCAGAAAACTTCATAGAGTTAGCTGATTCAATCTCCGCGGAATACCCATCTCCGGCGTCACGATTGCTCCATTCTGTACCTCATCTGGTTCAGGGTTATGGAACACAGTGGGTGCTGAACCCATACCCGTTAACCATCAATTTTGATGGTTTATTTCTGGGGTGATGTCCAATTCCTCTTTTCGTTTGTTTGCTGGTGTCGATTGTTGCTTCTTTCTCGTCTTTGCCATGGCGGAAGTGCAGGATAGCAGCCTGCTATCGTGCGCTGCTTAGCTTAGAGAGAGAATTACCTTCAAATTGGTACCTCACCCTGCCATAATATTTCTATCCTCAACCCATACTCACCATACGATACCCAAGCATAAAATCACACCGCCTAAGGCTCAATAAGCCATTAAATACTCTCTTAAATATCCCCAAAAGCACCACATTCAAAATATTTACCCTAAAGAGACTTCCTGTGAATCTGAAGCCAGTACCTTCACCTTTCTAATACTTATATGTAGAATCCATAATGATATAGAAATACTACAATTCTTGACATCATCCAATGTAAACCTTGGTTTCTATCCAATTACACATCTTGAAAATCCCCAATTTTTACATACAAATCTTGTATCCATTAGAACCATTCTTGAGAGACATACACTCTACTCAAATTTCAATTAAACTGATCAAATGAACCGAACGACCTGTGCCCTATTAGTACAACAACACCCAAGGAAGTAACCCATCCTTCTATGCGGCCGAGTGATTCCTACTCCATACCCGAACATCCCTTACAATAACAACTAATCCATCCAACATGTCTCATATACCCTTAAGTCATAACACAAACTTTATCCAAAATTTCCTTTACTTGATCCATCCTCGATCTCAACCTCTACAAGTCATAACTGATTCACCAATATACCTCAAATGAAACTAATACGACACTTAATTGTGCAATCAACTTATTTATGGCATACTTCCCCACTTGGCTCAAAGCCACATATCAAAACATACAAAAATTCAGACTGTCCATACTTTATTACTGCCATAATACCATACTGAGATTCAACTAAATCCTCCATAAGCTCATTCAACACAACTATCTATTATTTCAAATCATCTACAAATCTCGCATTACCCTCGTAACAGTCAAGCCCACTATCATAAGTGATCCAAACTCTTCAACATGTATATTTCTCTAGTAAAATAGGACTCCCAACAAACAATATAAGGATCACACAAACCTCGGAACACTCTGCAGGAGATAACCCACATGCTTCACCTCAAACCAATATCTCTTTATACCCGTCCACTATCATAACCATCACGCAATCACTTTATATTCCTGAGTCTAAACTCATATCACGGCATGAAATATACTTTATTCCCCAACTAAACAACATAGAATGATCCTTCAACACACCCATAACTTGGGGTTATACATCAAATCGTAAAGCACCAAATAGTTCTTTCTACACCTCGACCAGACACTTATCTTCACATTCAAATCATATAAACACATCTCACAATCACATCATACTCATCACATAGACAACCAGCCATCACTCTCACTAATTGGGACACCTCGGTGCTCAAGCTACAGTCAAAACCCAGCCTCAAGTCCTCCATACTAGCCACACATCAAAACACAAAATCACATCTCGCACCTTATCCAGGAAATCACAAGTCATCGACGCGTAGCTGATACCGAGCGCTCATGTGCACACATGAATGCGTGAAAGGAACTCAAGGAGTTACACTTCAAGTTGAATCAATGTAGCACGATAAGAATTCAAGAATATGGGATTTCCTAAAGTTCTGCGACCTCTCAAAGATTAGTACAGACGTATGTGTGTCGATCCACCAGACTCTACTAAACCTGCTCATGACTTGTGAGACCTATGTAGTTTGGGCTCAAATACCAACTTGTTACAACCAAAATCTAGCATACCGTGATGGCGTCTATAGTGGAACTAGGTAAGCTGACTCTTTTACCAAAACAATATGATATTTTAAATTAAAGATTACTTCAAGCTAATTAATTAATAAAACTTCATAATATAAATCTGAATAACAAAGTGCAGAAAGAAAAGCCCGACATCGGGGTGACTCTAGTCATGAGCATCTACTAAGAATTGTTCGATAATACTAAGACTAATATAGTCTGGAAACCAACTAATAAAATCTATAGGAAGATAGGAGGGAGACGAGAAAGGTTGTGATCGCCATACAGCTACCTTGCTAACTCCAGCAGATCCGCGATGGATGAAATCAACACTCACTAGCACATCCAACAACCCTTGGATCTGCACACAAGGTCTAGGTAATATGTGTATGCCAACTCAGTAATTAATAAAAATAAATAAAGACTGAGCTGTAATGACGAGCAATAAAATATATATAGTTCATATCTTGAAATCTCTGTAGAATCAGGCTTTTAAAATTAGGGTTTTGAATCTACTAAGCTCATTTAAATCCAGTTTCAGTAAATCCGTTTAAAACATCTTTCAATAATTTTCAAACGAAGTGATGAAACAGTGAGTAAAAACGATGAAAACATAAACATTCCCTCGGCAAAACATCACTCGTGAACAGTCCCTTCGGTAAACATGTCATAAAAGCCCCTAGAAAAACCTCACAGTCACAGCCCCTCGGGCATACCTCACAATCGCTTGTAAACATTCTCTTGGGCACAACATGAATCAAGAATAGCCCCTCGGGCACAACATGAATCTAGAATAGCCCCTCAAGCACCACGTGAATCAAAAACAGCCCCTCAGGCACAACATGAATCAAGAACTACCCCCGAGCACAACATGAATCAAGAATAGCCCCTTGGGTAAAACATCATATCACTCACTCAAGGTACATGCGCTCACTGGGGGTTGCAGACTCCGGAGAGGCTCCTACAGTCCAAGCGCTATAACAAGCCTCCTCGTAGCATAAATCAAATAGGCCCCCGGTCTCACACAATCATGAATCAGTAATAACATGCTACAGTGCGCAGCCCGATCCGATATATCATATAATAAGCCCTCTACCTCACTCAATCAGAAACCTTTCAAGCCACTCTAGCTATCAATAAAAATAGGGTGCTCAGCCAAAATAACATTTTATATGCATCAAAACGGGGTAACAAATATTGAGTTATGAAATCAGTAAATGTAGAATGACTGAGTATAAATTTTCAATCAAAACGGTGAGAGGATAATAAGAAAAGGCCCCTAAAGGTCCAAACAGCTCTGGCATAAGGCCAAAATATGTCATTCAGCCTAATTTATAGAAATATTTTCTAAAACACATAATTATCATATATTTTCAGTTAAATACGCAACTATATAGTTGCCACGAGACAGACAAAATCACAATCTCCAATGGTGCACGCCCACACGCCCGTCACCTAGTATGCGCTTCACCTCAAAGTAGTAAAACGATGTGATATCCAGGGTTTTATACCCTTAGGACTAGATTTAAAGTCATTACTTACCTAAAACTGGTCAGATCCCTACTCCCCAATGCTCTTTCCCCTTAACTCGGCCTCCGAATGCTCTGAATCTATTCACAACCGTAACAATACTATCAATACACGCTAATGGAATGAATTCCATAAGAAAACTATCAAATTAGGCACAAATCCCAAAATCCTCTCAACCCAATCCCCGGGCCCATGTCTCAAAATCTGACAAAAATTACAAAACTAGAAAGCATTTTCACTCACGAGTCCATGCATACAAAATTAGTCAAAATCTGATATCAAATGGTCCCTCTAATCTTCAATCAAACTCTAAATTTTGCAAACCCTAACACCTCAATTTCATCCCTATTTTCTACTAATTACGTGCTGAAACAAATGAAAATTACCATAATCACGAGTGCTGAGCTCAAGAACCTTACCTCAATAGAAACCCCTTGATTTCCTCTTCAAAACTCTCCAAGTAGCTCTAAGACCGGATAAAATGGTAAAGAATGAACCACAATTTGCCAAGCCCTCTATTTATACATTCAGCCCGGCAAAACCGCACCTGAGGTACCAATTTTTGCATATGTGGTATGTACTTGCAGACAAATCTCCACTTCTGCGAATTTTCATTAACCAGCCAAATTCCGGTTCTACGGTCGCCTAACCGCACCTCCGGTCATACAGATGCGGGAACCAAGCCACACATGTGGTTCCTCTGTGCTCCTGAGCCTCAAGACTATTTCTGCGAAGCTCGCACCAGTGGTTCCTAATTCGCAGGTGCAAAACACCAGCAACAACGGCTTCAGCTACACTTTCCAAATTTCAAACTCCCCGATGGCCATCTGAATTCATCCCGAGGCCCTCGGGACCTCAACTAAAAATATCAACAAGTCACATATTAACATATGAACTTATTCAAACCTTCGGAACACTCAAAACAATATCAAAACACCCTCAGATTCAAGCCTAAGAACTTCTAAATTTTCATGTTTCACAACGTTGTCGAAATCTATCAAACCTCTTCCAAATGACCTCTAATTTTTCACACACCTCACAAATGATACCAAAAACCTACCCCAACTTTCTAAATTCCATTTGGACCATGATATCAAAATTTCTACTACCGACCGAAAATCACCAAATTTCCAATTCTGCCAGAAGCCTAATTCCATCACGGACCTCCAAATCACATTCCAAACCCGCTCCCAAATGAAAAATTAAGTAACGGAGCTAAGCAACTCATAAAAATTCAAATCCAAGATCGAATACTAAAAGGTCAAAACTTGGTCAAATCTTTCAAATTAAAGCTTCAAGCTGAGAATCATTCTTTCATATCAATTCTGATTACCTAAAAACCAAAACCAACGATTTATATAAGTGATAATATATCATACAGGACTAACCATGATAGAAAACTGACGAGCGAAGTACAAACGCTCAAAACGACCAGTCGGGTCGTTACAGTTCTGCTTGTAGTGGGAAGCATTGTCGTTGTCTCTTGAGCTACTCTTCCCTCCAAGCTAAGACGTTCAATTTTGCATTTTCCCCCATCACTAACATCCATCATGGTTGGCGGGAACTCTTAGTGGATCTCATTCTCTTTGTCCGTGTAAGATAAAATGGATTACTTTTTCACTATATCCTTATATTTTGTAAATAAGTTTTCCATTTGAATTTTGAATATATTTCAATTGCTTATGCACGTTCATAGGGGATAAAATTTATTTCTGGGAGGATGAAATTGGATAGTTACACATCAAAATAAGGTCATCTCGCCATTGATATTTGTTTATTTATTTTTGAAGCTAACAATAATATGTAGTATGTTCCTTAACATGGTAAATATCATAAATTTCTTCTCAGCTGAGGCATAGCGTTTTCTCAGCAGGTATGTCAGAAATAATGGCTGTTACAAACCATTATTGAGACTAATAGTGACTTCAAGTTGACATTTGTTATAATATAGAGAAAATATTTGGTTAGCTGAATAAAAATAAAATAATTGTAAACTCTAAATAGTCATATAGAAGAATCTAGTAATATTTATACCTTGGAATTAGATGTGTGAATCATTGACAGATTATACAATATATTATTCTCCGAGAAAAAGATCTCATGAACAATTGCTAAAAGTCAGAAAAAGCTAAATACATAGAAGCATTGGTTCTCATTTGGAAAAGAAAGTTCAGTCTCGACATAAAATACTTGTCCCTAGATAATTCAAGAATGCAACATGTTTCTTTTCTATGACTACAAAAAATAATTAAATTTCGATAGAATAATATATTTTATGTTGTTCTTATTTGAGGCTACACTTGGATATTATAAATAGCTATAATTTCATCCTCAAAGGGAACTACAAGAAGAGAGCATATGAAAGATGTACTCTTTAACTTGTAGGCATTGGTTTAATTGTTTTGACCCTATAAGAAAGTTATTAAAACTTATTTTTGTATATATTAATGCATTATACCATCGGTATGTTTCTACAGATGCATAATTCATAAAGAAATACATGCATAATACCATGACTCAACTCAACAGCTTGTCGGTACGAAGGATTGAATTAGATTGTTGTACTAAATTTGTTCGACAATCCACTGAATTTGTTCGACGATTTTACATGCATTCAAATATTAAGATTTAATTTCATTGTTTGATATTTGAAAAGGAAAGATGTAAAATAATATTGTAGTAATACCTGATGAGATGTCAATTTATCTAGCTAGAATAACTGAGTATGCATTCAATTGTTTAAAGTTTATTCCCATAAAGATCAGTAAAATCATTCTGGAATATGAATTTTGTTGCTTTTTTCATGTAAAAAATATATAGAATATGTTTAAATACTATATTAAAGCCTCATAAAAAGATATAATGTTGGCTACCATGCTCTCCCATGGGGACTTGTAGAATGATGCACAGACCCAAAACTTGAAGCATATAGAAGAATTATAAAAATGAGCCTGAAATAAGACAACACTAATTATGACACTGTAACTTTTGCATTGTACTAAATCTAATTCAAATAACTAAAAAGCCGGTTTTATTCTGACCAAAATATTTCCTTGCTATATCATCAAGACAACAAATCCTGTTGATTTCAAGAAAAGAACTATCCGATTCATACAACTATTTGCTATTGTATTACATAAAGAATACATACAAGGCTACTCATTTTCAATAAAAGGAAGCCGTGCTTTCCTAAGAAAAACTTTGGCACTATAAAAATTTAAGATGGAAGTTATACCTTCAATCTGGTTAAAGTAATGTACAAAGTCACAACTAAATGTCTAAGACTTTCTTTTTCACACATTACATTTTTCAGAATCTTAATAAAACCAATATCCTGAGTTTTTGCCCGAAGCTTTCGTTTCTATATGCGTTTGATTTAACAAGAACCATATTATAAAGGTACGAGCACTTCACCCTTTAACCACTCAGTAATACTACACTATGAAAGTATAAATCTCAAACTAAAATACTGCAAATAATTGGAAAACTGAAGTTCAGAATTAAAATCATATATATTAACTTCAAATTAAAAAATATATAGGCATCGCTAGACAATGAAGAAAAGACAAAACAACATTATAGTTGAATTATGTGCAATCTTTTTTGCCACAAACGAACTAGCCGTTGCAGCCGAAAAATAAGAGGTGGTTGAAGAGGAGGAGGAAGAGGTGAAAGAAGATAAGGAACAACAAAAGAAATAATGATAAGGAATAGATGAAGGTATATCCTTACTACTTATTCATAATGATAAATTCTTGAATTCTTCTTTCATTTGCAGCATTTGTTGGAGGGCCGCCATTAATCACAATAGCAAGGACATCTTGTGTTTAAAGCAAAAAGAATATAATACATTATGAAAATCATTGTGTCATAACAATAAAAAGATTTATGAGAAGGTATAATAATTGGATTGTACATGAACAAATATAGATAATTAAATCTTTAAATACCAAATTTAGATTCTTTGGGTTGATACTCGAAAGCGTCAAACGCTGTGAGAGTTAGCCACATTTGCGGAAGTAATGAATCCTCCGGATGAATGACCTTTTCAATAGGCTCAACAATGGTGCTTCTATGAGTTGTCCAAGTAAATTTGTTAAAATGGATTTCCATATAAATAAGATGACTCTGTCACCTATGCAACTGATACCAAGTAATTGTAGAAATGATTAAATAGATCTTAAAAATGTGTAATATCATCATTAAGGTCTGAACTTGATGTTTCTGTAAGAGAATAAGATATAATTAGATTAACATATTCAAATAAATTGGGGAAAATGATACCAGCAATTAATACCAAATATTAATATGAGAAAACTCTAATATGAGCAAAAAATGGATTAATTCCATTATTTCATTTAAAAAAGAATACATCTTTATCATGTAGAATCATGAGTTGATACTTTTTGGTTTTCTCTTTGTTGTTTTTAGGACAATCTTTATCAATTACTTGGATCTTACTTGTCCATTCTTCCGTTTTGGGACTAATCATGTTACGTTGACAGTTAACCTTAGTAGCTTTCTGGTCACCTTTGGACCTTCTATGTTCAGCCCGTTTGGCTACTATGGCCATCCCTTTGGATACATTTGGTAAATTCATTCTCGCCCTGTTGAATCGAGCTAGAAAGTCCCTCAGTCCTTCCCTTGGGTATTTTCTGATGACAGAGATATCATTTACCCTTGTTTCAGTTTTCTTGGCCCCGATATGCGCAGTTACTAACTTGTCTGCCATCTCTTCGAATGTTTCTATAGAATAGGCCAGCAACTGTGCATACGAAGTCAGTGCCACTCTTGTGAAGGTTTCACCAAGCTTTTTAAACAATATGGAGGACATCTATTCTTTTGTGAGGTCATTGCCTTTCACTGCGGTGACGTAATGGGTTACATGACCCTCGAAATCAGTTGTATCGTCATAGATTTTGAGGTACGAGGGCATTTTGAAAGTTTTTAGTATGGCATGAGGAGCTGCTTCTTCCCTATACGATTGTTCCATGAATCTGCCGGCGTCTCGTTTTGGTAATAATTTGGAGGCACCTAGAATCTTGTCTACCCGTTCTAGGTGCTTCTTCATCTATTCCTTGAGCACCTTGTTCTAGTTCTCCATTTCTTCCATTCTCTTTAACACGGCGATGAGGATGTTGTCACCTGCAGTATCAGCAATTATATGGATGTTACCTGAAGTATGAGGGTTCGGCTGGTTGTCTCGTCCATTCTTACGTTGTGCTGCAGGGACCTTTAGGGTTTCCTCGGTTGTACACAAGGCTTGTTTTCCCATCACACTGACCAAAGTATCGATTAACCAAGCCTTTTAGAACTTTTTCATAGCAGGTGGTGCTTCTTCTTCCGCGAACGTGGAAGCCTCTTTTTCGTTTGGTTTGGTTTGTACGACAGAAGGGTGTTGGCGACTTCCCTAATCTGGGGGATGCCTTGGGGGTTACTTCTTCATCTTGAGTTTCGTACCCTTCATCGATGGCACTCATTAGGTTGAGTGGGACGTTGTCCGCTGCTCTTGTTCCCTTTCCTTGGTTACCTGCTAATGAATCCTTGTATAGAAAGAGAAAAAAGGGTAGCTTTACAGTATGTTAGGTTGAAAAGTTATGGATATTGTAGATCTGAATAATAATTAATGGTTTGACTATTCCCACAGACAATGCCAAATCGTATGACCTAAAAATTTGATCTGGGTTTTTATACAATTAGATTTTTAGAAACATAAGATTAATTATGATCAATATCAATAATCTATAGCATACCTAGTACTTTTAGGGAGAATATTTAGGGTATAGTATCGGACAATATTATCTTTGAACAATAATGGAGCAATAAAAGCTTATAAATAACAACAATAAATGATAGTAAATGGCTATTAAATAAATAAATGAGACAAATTTCACCCGACAAGGGTGAGATTTTCTAATATGCTTTCTGACAATGATGGAGATGATAAACAATTGAATATTTCGTTTTTTCTTGGATCCGAAGAGAAGGGTGAAAGGAAAGAAGTATAAAGTGAGGCTTTATTTCTATTCAATTAAGAGAGTATCTTGCATAGAGAATGCCAATGATGTTCTTTACAAAAATCTTCAATCCCCTTTTTCCACTATCTCTCTTCCTATTTATAAGGGTACATGGGCCATAAAACCCTAGATAGTACAACAAAAATGAATGATCCATCTGAATATTCTCTAGGGAATCTAAATCCTAAAACTAGTCATCACTTCAGATGAAGGCTGGTGCTCATCCTCGTCCTCGTCTTCAGGTAGACCATCTCAACCTCAATACCGATTTATTTTCTGACCTAACCTCGACCTTTTGGGTCAGGTTGACACGTCACAACCTTCAAAGGTCTTATCATCGTTTGACCAGGTCAAACTCCTAAAATGAAGTTTTCGCCCATAAACTTAAAATAATAAAAAGGTTTCAGATTAATCATAGAATATGCTTCCACAACCGAAGCCCATAAAGCTAAGAAAACAGAAAATACTAATCATCATCGACTTTATTTTCTACATTACCTGATTAGACTTATTTTAAATCTTTGGAACTAGTAAACTGAAGAACGAGGCAACTACATTCTATAATAGGTTGAAATTGTCTGTTTATTTAGCACGGAGTTTTATTAGTGTCAATCATTCACATAGTTCTACTTCAAACACAGTTATGAACCTGGTCCAAGGAGTCCAAAGTATATTAAATTTTCGAAGGAGTTACAGCCAACTCCCTGTCCCCTATTTCTTTTCCTATTGAAAAACCAGGCTACTTATTTTATTCCATAAATGCTAACCAAGTGACACACCGAGACCATGGGTCATGTGAAAGACTTCAATCCTTAACTAACGAACTCATCGTGTTAGTCCATAGTTGTTTTCCTTCTTTGGGCCCAGGTCGATAGTAGACATGGTAGTAATGCCATGGTTAGAAAAAGTAAAAATTGTTTAACTAAACTCCAATTTGCCATGTTCTGATCTGCTACATTTTCGGATTTGATTGCTTTGGATCTATAACGACCAATATTATTACATTCATCTGTGATTGAAGTGTGTAATTAACAAGCAAAGAAGTTTTATTGTGTGTCTAACATAACTGTATAAGGCTCTCATTTGTCTCACAAATTGGTGAACCCTAATCTTACACTTATGGGTTCACAAAAATCTAGGTCCACAAAACTATTAGACAAAAAAATACCTCATACAACTAGTGTTAGTTGTATGAGATACAAAATAAAATTTTCCCTAAAAAGCATAAATGTTTGAACGATTAAAGGATTTGAAGGAAAAAATAATTGAATAAGTAAAGGAAACCTTACAGGTTCTGGCTTGCCTATTCAAACACAACACAGCTGAAAAAGTCCAATTACTAAAAAATATGAATGTGAAGTTGCTATATGATTTCAGAGAACCTTCAAGTCATAACATCAATAACCATTACAGGATATACTTTCGTTTCTAATCGTCATGAAACGGTAGGGAATAATAAAGAAATAGTAAAGAAAGTTTTATTGACGTAAGAGTCACAAGAGGAACCTTCCCACGAGTCTGCAACACAGACAGACAGACAACACGAGTATCACAAAATAACAAAAATAAAAAGATAACAGAAACACCATAAAATAATATAACAGGTGAATAACAAAAATAGTAGCATCTCAAGCAAAGCAAACCAGCATAAGACAGCAAAATGGATAGGTGTTGACACTTGGGATCTCATTCCTCCTCGGACTCAGATTCAGCACTCTGTAACCATTCGACAAAGGGTTTGACATTCTTCCAAATTTTGGAGTCCTTGTTCCCAGCAGCACCCTTGCCATACCACTGTACTATATATTCCTCCTCCAACACATCAGCATCATATAAAGCTTTCAAAACCAGAGCCGCTTCCTTCAGTGCAACTGGGTATTTCCCAGAAAATTCTTCTATAGCGCGAAGCAATCGTAGCTGTGAGTCCTCGTCTTGAGCAACAGCAGCAAGGTAACTTTTCTTCTTAAGAACCTCCTTGGCAAATCCTTTCCCAATGCCATCCAACAGTGCCTCGTACAGAGCCGTGATAACTTCCTGAGGAGACCCGGAGAGTGAACCCAAACAGGATTGCAATTGGCTGGCAGCAACTCCCTTTCTTATATTTGTTTTCACCTCCTCAACGAGCCTCTCATGGTTTCTCTCTCCATTCTCGGTCGTAAGATACTTAGATGGCACAGCAGCAGCTACTTTAGGACTTTGGGCTGGAGTAGCAGCTTTGGACTTCTTCTCTGACTCAATTGTTGAAAGCATAACCATTTCAGCAGTTGCAGCATTTAGCTGTTCTTGAATACGCTGCTGAGCAGCTTCTAGTGATGTATCAGTCTGCCACTGGACATCATCATCTTCTTCTTCTTTGTCCTCCTCTTCTTTCACATTAACATGGTTTCTAGCTGGTGAAGCACGATCCTCATCAGAGCCACCATGTTTCTTTTTAGTGCTGGGTTTTGCACTAGCATCTTTGGAGGAAACCTTTTTCTTTGTCTTCAGCTTCTTCTGCTCTTCATCAGCAGCCTCGCCTTCCTTCATTCGCTCCTTCTCAGCTCTTCTCATTGCCTTCTTGTCCTTGGAGCCCTTCTTAGGCTCAGGCGGGTTCTTCAGTATAAAAGTTGTCAGCTTGTCCCTCATGTCCACATCAGAAAGGAAACCACATGCAGCGCATTTAAGTTGGATCATCTGAGTCTTAGTTATTATGACCTCTGTTTCAGGGTTTCCACAACCGTAGCACTGCACATATTTCTTAATAAAGTTCTCAAGAAGACCAGCAAGTTTAGGAGTTTCATGAGCCCCATTGACAAGTGCAGTACCAGTTTTTTCATCAAATTTTGACTGAGCACCAAGCTCATTTCCAAAATATTTTGTGGTATAGGATGGGGGCCTTGCTAAGGCTTTGGCAATGTCAACCATGTTCACCACATTTGTCTTGATTCCATTCCCACGCCCCTCTATCTTGGTAATCATCCTGGGCATCTTATACCTGTAGAAGGCATCATCACTGTTGCTGGCACCAATATTCTGCAAAGCCATCTTTGATTCAGTGAGATATTCCCAGATGAAGTGTTAGGAATCTTCAGTGAATTCTTCAGCAGAACAAGTGTACAGTGTGTCGGGAGAAGGTTGTGCCTTGCAGCAAGCACAGAAGTCAATGTGTTCTTCCTGTAATGATCCGAGATGCATAAAGTCAACCCAACCTGAGAAATGACGGTTCTTTTTTCTTGAAGTAGGACAATACTCTCCAAGCAATCCAATGGATCCCAAATAGAAGATGGCTTGTTCGGACATAAAAGAAGTTTCACTTAGACCACTACAACTTTGGAACTCCACAAAAGTCACACTACCAGCAACCTTCAACAAGAAGAACCACGAGTCAAATACGGGCAGAGAAACCAAAAGTACTACACACATTATACTACTAAATAACAACAACAACAACAACTACCCAGTACATTCCCACCAGGTGGGGTCTGGGGAGGGTAATATGTAGACGAGCCTTACCCCTACCCGGAAGGGCAGGGAGGCTGTTTCCAATCGACCCTCGGCTCATATGGTTAGGTGAAAAACTACAGTAAAACAAAACAGAGACAAAAACAAATCAGAAACAATATAGCATTAGTCCATTAGAAATTCCAGTACAAATAGCGTTAATAATAAACCGAACAAAGGAAACAAAATACCAACATGCAATAGCAAGTAATAGTAACGTACAATAGACACAACTCATCTATGAGTAACCCTGCTGATCCACCCCCATCCCCGGGATGGGCGAACGGAAAACTCTAGGGGCACCTATCCTACACATTATACTACTAAATGAAGAGGTAAAAGACAATAATATTGACAGACAGCAGACTGTTCCACCTTTAAGATTCAAAGTTGAGTTCCTTTATGTCCTAGCTGTTTGAACTACATATTCTATAAAAAAAATGGCAACAAATGGCAAAACCCATAAAGATGAATAAATAGATCAACAAAGGTACACCATGATAAATTAATCCGCCAAAGACCATCAACATTCCCTTATATCATTTATCAGTCTGTATATAAGCTGCATACTCTAGAAACACTCGAAGAGAAATCCGAGATTGCAAACTTTCAAAATTATTTGTCCACAACCCGAGTTCTTTACGCTTCCTTAAACTGAATCATCAATAGCTGAAATTCTTAATAATTTGCCATAACATAGTCATATTTTTTTTGTTGTAGGGGGGAAGGGGGGTATTCCACATGGAATGCTCCATTCCATGACTATCTATATGAACAAATTAGGCACTATGCCATCTATAACAGAGCTCGGAATTTATACTTAAAAAAACAACAGAATATCTCTACAGGTTTGGCACTTGTGAATTACAGCAACTGAGCTTGTAGCTTAAAGAAATTTCTGAACCCACTTTGCCACTTCACTTAACTTTTTCATTATGTAAGGGAGATTCAACAATTAAAGTTTCAAGTAACAACCACAAAAAATTGTTTCTCTCTATTTACAGTATAATTTTTCAACAACTTCCTCCACCTGCCTCTACCACCGGATGCCATAGAGCCATCCAGTGCTTAGGTAAGACGTCCAAAACATCCCTTCCTCAATAATCATAATCTAGCTCAGCTTAAGAAAAGAAGCAGCACAAATATAGGCAACAACCATCAAATAAGCTTTTAGAAACAATTTAACTATAAACTTTGATTTAACCCAGATTTATAGTGTATATGGCTTGTTTAAGACCATAAGTTTCAGTCATCTAAATTCTACTATCGTTTTGTATAGGGAGTACAAAACCAATCATCAATATTGAACTATTCGGAATCCGAAATATGAACTACCATACATATCCATTCCACTCTATTTCACCTCAATCCACTCCGATTATCAAAAAGACTGTTTTTTAATCCAAATCAGGGTTCCTTTAAAGCTAGAGATTTTTCTAAAACAAAAACCTAATAATCTCACGGATCAGTTACTAAATTCTCAATCAATCAACTAAATAAAATAGATCGGAAAGGAGAAGACTAAAATAAAATAGATCAGAACGAAGATGAACTTATACATAACATAATAAATACGCAATAAACATCGATTCGATAACTCCACAATTATGTTATTCGAATCAATGAAAAAGCTAAAGATTAAGATTTAAAAAAAAGAGCTACAATGCAGCTTTCATGATGAAAATAGGTAAACGATACATAAAAATAAGAAGAAAAAATAATCAAATACCTTATAGATTTGAAACGAGGCGGAACAAATCTGCAATAGAATGAAAGAGGAGAGAAACTGGAACACGTAAACTAGGGTTTAATATAGAGGAAAGGGAAGTGATGAGGAGAGAGGCGGCCCTAGAAGATTGTTTATATAGGGTTGGGAAAGGTATAATACCAGATACTTCTCTGCCTCTCTACGCCTTAAAAATTTTATTTTCGGATTTCGACTAACCTAATTAATCTTGACCGTTAATTACACCGACATGTAATTTTTATGCAAAGACAGACTGTTTAGTTACGGAAGTAGAGGATGATTTGGTTGCCAAACAAGTAATGTAAGATTGTTATGCAAATGAATAATCATACAAGAACTTCAATGAGATGATAAATAACAAAATGATTGTTATGTAAAGATTATATATTCAAATTTATTTATTCTTTTATTATTAATAAACTAGTAAATTTACTTGTGCTTTTTCGCGGGGTTTAAGAAATATCAATAAAATTAAAAAAATTATCGAGTTAATAGCAAATATAGATATTATTCCTTTTTTTACGAGAAAGAAAATTGCCAATAAATAAAATATATTTGGTATAATTCATATATTTACTTTAACTGTAGCAAATAATCTATGAGATGTATAGTTAATTGTATATTATCAATAAATATTACTTAAGTTTTATCTAATTAAGAAAGTCCAACTGAGAAACATAAAAACTAAAATTAAAATAAAAGTTGCATAGATTCTTAAAACTACTAATTATACAAAAAAAATTATTATTAGTTGTATATTGAGAAGCTGAAAATTTCCATGAGAAAAAATAATATAGTTCTTGACAAAAGATCATTAAGAAGACCTCTTTGTTTTACCTTGCAACATAAATGTTAAAACCGTTATTCCCTTAATTTATTGTATTATTCTAGTAGTTAAAGTATGCTTTTATGAGATACATTTAATTTAATTGAGTAACTGCAATATTAAATTAGAGATGATGATACCCTTTAAAGAATAAAATTCACCAAGCATTCACAAGAACATTTCATTTTTTAATAAAAAAATCTTCCAATAACACACTTAATAAAATCAAAATCAAAATGTCACTTTCCGCCCTCGGGAATCGTGATGGCGTCTACTCGTTGAAGCTAGGCAAGCCATGATCTTAGAAATAATTAACTCTCTTTGTTTTTAATTCCTTTTTAACCAATTAAATTAATAGGAAATAAATAATTAAATTACACCGGAATATGAAGTCTTAAATAAAATATAAAACTAAAATATCTTGAAGACCAACACACGACTCTAACCAGAACCTGGTGTCATAACATCCACGTACTGTCTAGGATTACTACAAATAAGTATTTAAAAGAAAAGAACATAGTCTTTCTCGAGTACAAGTGAACAGAACATAAAAACTAATAGAAGAGACGTCGGGCCTGCGGACGCCAGCATTGCTATTTCGGAGTCTCAGACAGAAGGATAGATCTCGATGTACTGCTGATGACCAAATGCTGCTCCGGGATCTGCACACAGTACAGCATATAGTATCAGCACAACCGACCCCGTATGCTGGTATGTGTCTAGCCTAACCTTGGGGAAGTAATGACGAGGCTAGACCAGACCACCACATAAACCTGTGCAGTTATATATATATATATATATATATATATATATATATGTAGATAACCAATCTATATGGGAGGGAGAGCATGCTGGGGAAAGATAACAACTCTGAGTAAAAGTCATCAAGTAATGAAGGAAGCAACATAATTCAGACATCAATAAAGAATTAGAAATCAATAAATGCACGGCATCACCCTTCGTGATTTTACTCTCGTCCTCATGAAGCAATAATATAATAAAAATGTCGGCATCACCCTTCATGCTTTTACTCTCTTTCCTCACCAAAACAATTATATAATAAAAATGTGCACGGCATCACCCTTCGTGCTTTTACTCTCTTTTCTCACATATAATCAATAGAATCGGCACAGACTATTACATCGTGCGGCACGGCATCACCTTCGTGCGTTTACTCTCTTTTCTCACATATAATCAATATAATCGGCAGAAAATGATACATCGTGCGGCACGACATCACCCTTCATATTTTACACTCCTTCCTCACAATAACAAATAATGCACGATATCACCATTCGTGCTTTAACATTCTTCCTCACTCAAAAAATAATCACAAAAAAGGGGCAATGGAATAAACAAAATAACAATAGAAATTCCGGCAAGAGAACACAGTTAGACAATTAAATCCTGGCAAGGGTACAATATCAATAATTTCAACATCCCAGCAAGGGAGATAATCAACAAAGCAATAATATCCCGACCAGGGAACAATTTAATAACTCTTTCTCTTTCTTTCACTTTTATTTCATGACTCACTTTACCACTTGAGCCAATGCTTCAAAGGGTTCAATCATCTCATATACTTTCACAATTTGTAATATAACTTGAGCCAATGCTACTCAATGTTCAAAGGTCACAATTTCCTTCCACAAGCTTTCCACAACAAATAAGAATCATCACCAAGGCATGAAAGATACAACAAAATCAAGATATTCATAATTTAAAGACTCACGGTAGTATAGATAGTCGTCACCATGCATATATGTCGTACTCAACAATTACTACATAGCAAATAGACTCCTAATCCCTGAAACTAAGGTTAGACCAAGCACTTACCTCGAACTTACACGGCCAACTCAAGCCTCAAACACCGCGTTTCCTTTCAAATTCGGCTCCAACCCAATCGAATCTGTACATAATTGGCTTAATAACATCAATAAATGCTAAACAATCCATTTCCAACGTTCAATTATAATTTTCCAATCATTCTTTCAAAAATCCCAAAAATCGACCCAGGGCCCGCTTGGTCAAAACACGAGGTTCGGACTAAACTCAAATCACTCATTCACCCACGAGTCCGAATATATAATTTTTTCCAAATTCGACACTAAAACGAGGTCTAGACCAAGAATAATCAAAAAGTCCTAACTCTACCGTCAAATCACGGGTGCGGATCTTTTTACCTAAAAAGTTAACTAAGCTCAAATTAATTTATTTTATAGTCAAAACTTATTATTTTTCACACATTTTCTCAATTAAGCCTTTAATATAGAGATTGCTCAAACTATTATAAGCAAAATATAAAGTTAGTATTTATCATATTTATTCCAATATAGAAGTCCTTATATAGGTACATATGGAGGAACATATAATAAATTATCATAAACTTACATATTAAATATTTAGATGTTTTGAATATGAAAGGCATGAGAGTTATTGAGATTACAAAAAATATAAGTTATGAAGATAAAGAAATGTGAGTTATGAAGATAAAATTTTTAATTTTTATTTTAATCTAAAATAAATGGAAAAAATGATGAAAACCCAAAACAGAAGAAAAAAGATAAATGTGTTTCTTGGCTTAACAGAGTTGCCACCTCATTTTTCTCACACACACAAATATTGTACTACTAGTACTGCAAAAATTATTTTCTCTTATATAACCAGCCAAACATTACTCTGTTTATCCCCATTATGTACCCCTGTGATTTTTGCTTTTTTGAGATTTAAACTATATGAACATTGATATATATATTTTATAGTTTTTAAATATTTGAATTTTGATTATAATATCAAATTGATCTAATCTGATATAACTTCAAAGATTAGTCAAATTAACTAATAGAAGTAAAAAGTGATACTTATTTTGCAGGGAGAGAGTATCACTTATGCAAAAAAAGAAAAAAAAAAAATTATGTGCGCCTAATAGGCATCTAGAGCATGAGATAATAAGGATTCAACTTTTTCCCTCTCGATATTTCACCAATAAGTCAATAACCAATATTTGTGTGGGATAACTCTGCCCACTACAACTTAAATGAATAAGAAAAAATCGCCTAACCAATGTAACATTTACAAATATGAGTATACCATCTCAGTTTGCTCTACAAGATAAAAGAAAGTATCCAACAAAAAGAACACTATACATTCTATGCCGCACTAATATTTACAATTGCTAAGCAACACTCACGTGTAGCCTTCAGCTTTGAAGTTGCATATGCAAGCCACTCTCCTAGCTAGGACCTCGCATGCAGTAATTTGCTTCTCAAATATTCTGTGAAGTTCTCTCAATCCACAGTGTGTGAATATACTTTTCGTAGACTAGCTTGAGTATTCTTGCCAAGTGCCCACGAGTCTATAGGAGGATACTGAATTTTCAGCCAGTGCATAAGCCTGTGCCATAGGCATTTACCATATTCACATTCAACAAACAAATGTTCTCGCGTCTTAGATTTTTTATGACAGAAGCAGCAAGTATAATCTATCTGCATTCCCCATTTCTTCAACCTATCAGCTGTTAACATTCTTCCTTGCACCTGGAGCCACATGGTGAAGGTGGCTTTTGGTGTTTTTTGGTTTTGACACATCAATCCTGTCCACTGAACTTTTGGTAATACACCTAGTGGATGCAGGTACACTTGTTTTATGACTGTGCCTTGTGACAAGTTGCTAATAAGGTATAACCTGTCCCTTGCCTCAAACACCTTTCGAACCATCTAGCAAGCTTGCTTTGGTACTCCTATATCCATAAACTCCTGCTCTTTGATATAGTTTCTATGGATCTATCTTATCTAGAACTTGTCCTTCTTGTTAGCCAAAAGAACCTATCGTATCCCATACCACCAAAGACTTTTTGGTTATTGTATTCACCCAAGACCATATATAGGCTTCTACAGTGTGCTTCGATTGCTTTGATGACTTTAGCAGGTACAAAAATGATTTGAGCCCAATAGGCTTGGATTCCAACGATTACTGTTTGGACTAGCTGTATTCTGCCTGCATAAGAGAGTTTCTTTGTTGTCCATGAAGAACTTCTGCTCACAATTTTGTCAATGAGAGGTTGTCATTGAAATATTGACAACTTCTTAGTATTAAGAGGTATGCCCAGATATTTGAAAGGCAACACTTGTTCACTGTACCCTAGAGCTTATTGGATCTCATGCTTCAGTTCGTTGCTAATTCCTCCATAATATATTGAGCTTTTGGCTAGATTTCTATAAGCGCAGAAGCTTCTAAAAAGGTGTTGAACTTTTGATGCAATATGACAACAGAAGTAGTATCCCCTCTTGGGAAAAGGAGAAGGTCATCATCAAAGCTCAAATGAGTTAGGTCTAATCTAGAACACATTGGATGATAGTGGAAAGTTTTCTCATGCTTGAGTGTTTTTGAATTCCTGCTCAGATACTCCATTGATATGGCAAAGAGAAATGGAGACATAAGATCTCCTTGCCTAAGCCCTCTAGCTACATCAAATGGCTTAGTTGTCTCCCCATTGATGAGAATGATATAATTCACTATTGACACACACTCTATTATCCAGTTGCTAAATTGAATGGAAATCCAAGACATTTCAAAACTTGATGCAAGTACCTCTAGTCAACTATATCACAGGCTTTCTGAATGTCCATTTTTATGAGGCACCTTGGAGAAATATCTTCCTTGAGTAAGCCTTGACTAACTCATGGGCCAGTAGAACATTATCTGCGACTTTCCTGCCAAGAATGAAGCGAGCTTGGGTGTCTGGCACAACTAAAGCAATAACTTTTTGCAGCTTGTTTGCAAGAATTTTGGCAATTAATTTATACATAACAGTGTAGCAAGCTATATGTCTATACTCATTGATACTTGTAGGGTAGGAACCTTAGGAATCAAGGTGATAGTTGTGCAATTGATTGCTCTAAAAAGCTTGCTTAAATGAAAGAAATCTCTCATTGCATGACACATTTCTAGTCTGATAAGTGTCCAAGTTCTGTTGAAAAATAATGCATTATAGTCATTAACACCTGGTACTTTATCATCTCCAATTGCACACAAGCTTCAAATATTTCTTGGTCAGTGACCACAACATAAATCTCACCTGCTGGGAGTGTGTGAGGACAGGTCCCAGTTTCATTATCTCTTTATTGACTGCAGGCAAGTGATCTGATCTTGATCCCATAAGGAATTTGTAGAAGGCAATTATTTCTCGTTGGATCTGCTTTTGGTCAGTGAGTCTATCTCCAAAGGCATTAGTAAGTTCTGCAATAACTTTTTTATGGCTTATTTCTATCATGACAGCTGAGAAATATTTAGTGTTAGAATAACCAAGCTTTATCCACTTAGTTCTGGATTTCTGCTGAAGGATGCTTTCCTCTAGTAGTGACCATCTTTCCATTTCTTCAGGTAACCTTTTCTCCTCTAGGGAAACTGCATCAGAGTAGCCTCAGTTCAGCTTCTCTCGAGTATCCTGCAGCATGTATCTGAGATGCTCTATCTTAGTAGTCACTCCTCTGAACTCATTGTTGTTAAGTAGCTTCAATTCTGGCCTCTGTGCCTTTAGCTTGTACCAGATATCTTTCATGGTGTCTGAATATAGTTGTGTCTGCCAAACTCCCTCAAGCACTGATAAGAAGTCTTCATAATCAGCCCAATCATTAAAGAACTTAAATGGGATCTTGCCACTGAATTCACCTCTCCTCAAAATAATCATCATGGGAGCATGATCTGAGATAAAAGGAATTTTGTAGTCCACCTCCATATGACCAAAAGTATTCATCATTTCTAATAGCTCTATCAATCCTGCTGAAAACTCTGCCCACGCCTTGTTGTTTATTAGTCCATGTATAGTATTCCCCCTTCCAAGGTAATTCTCATAAGTTTAAACATTGCACCATGCAATCTGTGAAGTCTTGAATCTCATTACTAGTTACTGGGTTCCCATGTATTCTGTCTTGTATATTTAATACTGAGTTAAAATCTCCCCATATGAGCCAAGGCTTGGTGATCTGGGCTGCAAGGTTTTGTAATTGCACCCATCGAGGCTTTCTCAGCTCAATTGTGTTAAACCCATAAATGACTGTCATGAGACAGTTCATTTGATTATTACTTCCTCTAACATCAGAATGCATAACTTCAGCAGACTGATCTATCACTGTTATATCATAGTAGGAAGGATCCCATAATATTCAGACTCTTCCATTAGCAGCATGTTCATAGTTAAAACCTTGCTTGCCAACCTGTCACTTCCCTATTGGCAAAACCATCTGGCTTATCTTTTTTGACTCTAGTTTCTACGAAACCAACTATTTAATATTATTCTCTTTAATATAGGCACCCAACTCTTTTAGCTTATAACGTTTGTTGGTACCTCGAATGTTCCAAAACAACCAAGACATCAAGTACGTTTGGATGTACCACGTGCATATGGTATTTACAAATTAGCCATCACTGCTACATTTGTCTATTGATTAGATCTATGCTTATCGGGTGATACAACTGCTTGTGCATAGTTCAGAGGTATGCCATTTATTTCAGTTGCTTTCTTCCCATTGTCAAGGGATTGTTGCTGGCCTTCTTCAGGTATTGGTTCTGCTTCTCTGCTCCCATCAGCACAAGTAGTAAGCCTTTGTTCATTCAGCAGTATTGTCAGCCCCTGATTAGCTTTGTGTGTAGGAGCTAACACAACTCCTGTACTCTTCCACACTTGCTTCACATGTCGTGGCCTATTTCTTTTAGGTTGCGGAACTTGCTTAACCTCCTCCTTGCGAGCTCTTGTACAACCATGACTAATTTTTAAGCATTTCCCACAGAATTCAAGTTGCCAGTCATATTCCACTGTCTGATCAAACAACCTACCTGAGTCATCCATAATAGGAACCTTGCTAGGAAGAGGTTTAGTGACATTCACCACAATGAGAATTCTGGCATAAGAGATTCTAGTTTGTTTGGTAGTGCACTCATCTGCAAACAGTGGAATCCCTATTGTGCTTGCTATGCTACTCAATGATCTACCTCTCCAGCAGTTCATGGGAAGTTTGGGAAATCTTACCCAAAGAGGAATCTCAGTTATAAATTCAGCATCAACATCAAACAGCGGACTCCATTGTTCCATTATCATGGGCCTATTCTTGACTGTGTAAGGTCCCTCAGAATTTCTTTCATCTCAGCCACGGATTGAAACCTAACAATATAGTAACCATCATTATGAGAATAGAGCTATGGCATAGTGACTATATTCCACATCTGGTTTATATATCTATGCATGTAAGTATACCCTGGCATTTCCCCAATTACATAAATGATCAAGGCACATTTCCATTTTAAAGTTTCAGCTTCTAAATCTGATTCTCAAGTTTGACCACATGATTGCTTTCTACTACTTCAGGAGTAATGTAGTGCAAAGGCATACCATTAGCAGCTTTTCGATTCCCATTAAGGAACCCAGCCCGAGTTGATTCCCTAATAATTTCCTGTAATGGAACAATAATGTGTGCTGGAGATTGATTCTCAGTCCTTCTTTTTCCCCAATGCAGCATCAGCTAATTTTGGAGCTTGATTTCCAGCTTCTAGCTTCTTGCCCAATGTAACAGTAACACCCCTAGATGGAGGAGGTGCTACACAATCTATCAAGTTCACTTGCATAGGAATTGGGCTCTGATTTGCTCGTTTCTGTTGTTGACCTGCAGATGCAGAGGCTCCGATATAAGGGATCTGGGTAAATATTCCACCTCCTACCTGTGTTTTGGAAATTCTAGAGATTGACTCCATGACCGCATACAAGGTACTTCCACTGTTTTTAAGTTTGGATATTTTATCATCTACCTTGATCTGTTGCTTTTTAGGACGAACTCTTGACTTCTTTCCTTCCAATGGCGAGATTGGCGCACGTTAGCTTAAACTGCGCCGAAAGGAGGAAGAGGTTCTATTGTGCGCGCTTGCACAAAGTATACCTTCATTTGGCATAGATTCAGATATTTTCAATAAGCCAAAACTGTAGTTAATTTTTTTTTTTTTTTCATTTTTTTCTGCTAGTCTGGGTGAAGCTGTATTCTCTGTAGCAATCACTTGTGCAAGTTTTTGTTCGCTATATCAATCGCTTGTGCCAGGACGTAATCTTTTTTCTTTCTTTTTCTTAACGTAATCTTATTCACTTTACTGTGTTCCACACGTTACCTCTAAAACTCGGCCAAGATGGAAGGCCTCCGACAATTGTTGTGGTTTCATGTGGAAGAATCACCTAACTAAGCCTAAAATTAACATTGCAGTCTTTCAACTAAAACGTACAATGTAATGATTAACACCGAATGCTAGAGTTAGCAGTTGGCAAAGGTATCTTTTGGGGGTTGACAAACATTAGCATGTATAGAAACTACATCAACTACTCCCAACCTTGCATAAATCAGAAACCGAGTACTCACAAACCCGTACAGAAACTACATCAAGTTCTCCCGCCTAGCATTCATCAGGAACTGAGTTTCCACGTCTTTTTGAGGATGCAAAGACGCTGATAGATACACGCCCAGTTATAGGAGCAAGAAGAGTCAATAAACCGAAACTAATTCAAGGATACTGATTCAGTTCCTCATGAATGCTACAGTAGCTACACGTGAGCCTGCTGATCCTCCAAATGTGAATGTGGGATATGTCCGAACATGATCGAGGTAATGGAATAGAGGGGGATCTAGAGAGGCCACTTGGTCTCCGACTGTTCCTGGTTCTTGACATGCAGCATTTCGTCTTTGATTAAGCGTTTCCACTTCTTCTACCAATTCATCTTTCGTGCTATTACATGATGTAATGACCTGTAACAGTATGATCGTTCAGCCGAATGGAAGATAACTGTTACTTTGTGAACATGAAACAAATAAATACTTTACACAATTTAATAGAGAAGTCCTAGGGATAAACAAACAATTAACACCATGAAATGTTGAGACTATTCTATTATCCTGCCAGGAATGTTTGTCAATGGAATATAACTTAGTTGCAACATGGTGCTAGCAGAAATGTCTCTGCGTCTTTTTTTCAGTAGAAGGGGCATGAGGTAGGTTTTGATTAGTACCTTTCACAACCAATTTAGTAATTAGAGAAAGGACACAAGATGGAGAATCTCACCAATAATCCACCAGGAGCAGCAATCCTTAAGACAGAATCCCAGTACATAATCCTGAAATGACCACATGATAAGGTGACATGGGAAGGAAAGCAGTACATCAACTTTTACTGAAGGAATAGGAACCCCCTCCCACCCCACCCCCACTCCCAAAAAAAAGGGGGGAGGGGGGTTGCTAAATGGTTGCAGCTACATAAAAAATTCGGGATAAATATGTTGATGTTAAAAAAAAAAGACATAAACATGTTAACATAACTTACCAAAGAAAAAAATATGAAAATGTTAAGATACATCAGTATTACCTTTTGATAGGACCATCAGGATGCAATCCAATGGCATCTAAGGTTCCCTTATCCAAAACAAGCCGAAACCATGTATCCAATTTTGTTTCAAGAACGTTGTCAACCTTGACATCAATCAAAAAGTTATTTAAAAACATCATTTTCTAGCAAAGAAAGAACACAAGTTAGATAAGCACGCATAAGTACATGAAGCTAATGATACACTCGACCATAACTGGTAGTACATGTTAGGTGCGCTACTGCAGAATTTAGCACGTGTTGTTACTGCTTCTTTTCCATTACTATATAGTACCGTATTTCTTTTCAACAATGTTGTGACTATGCTTTTAATGAGCCGTGGGTCTATCGGGACTAGCACCTCTACTTTCACCAGGTAGGGGTAAGGCCTGCGTAAAAGCCATCCTCCTCCCCGGACCACTTGTGGGATTTCACTAGGTTTGTTGTTGTTGTAATAAATTTAGCACATTGTTCCATACTTGCACTATCGCCACTACTGGAACTTAAACAAGGCTCATACCATGTGTACACTATTTTATCGAAATGCTCATATCAGCAGCAACATTAAAATATAAGTCATTTTTATTTGAAAGTAATTGCACATGCAAACACACAAATGTGATTGACATCGTATAAATAGAGGTCACATTACATGAAGAAACAGGAGTAATTACAAGTAACATGAAACTAGCTTTTTGCTTGTGTTTGTTTTTCAAATACTGGATTCCAACACTTCTACGTATACTTTAGATACTGTTTACTTGTCAAAGACAAAGTTCAGTTTTACCAAGAACTTGATATTGGTGAATCCATCACGATCAGCAAGTCTTCGCGCAAGGTCAATTGCTCCTTCACTATAGTCGGTTCCAGTTAGATCTGAGAACCTAACTCCACAGCAAATGCACACTAGTAAGAATTTGTGAAAAGCTGCTTTGGATATGAGTAATTCCTAAAAAAAGGCAAAGTCCGGTATTTGACGAAGATCTTTCTATCAATAGATAGGAGTCAAGGGGCTTTGATGCCCTTTGTATAGGCTGGGTTGCTGGATACGGGATCCTCGTAGTAGGCTGGACCAAGATCCAGCTGAGAGAGGGCAGTCAAGCCCTTTCTGGCTAATATCTGCTGGTCACCGGTCGAATTAGAGTACTTCAACTTGGAAGCTGAAATCCTACCTTTTCTTTATGCGTAAATCTGGTAAAAAAGCTACCTTGCGGCTTGGCCTATACACCAATTGACCGGCACCATTCCTGAAGAAACGAAGATCGTTGCAAGAAGACCCCCCACCAAGACGTGTAAATGGCAGAAATTTGCAGAGAGCGTCAGAGCCGATTCACTAAGTCAATTAGCCAGTTAAAGAACCTCCCCATCAGTGAAACTCTTTATCCAGTCGATGAAGATCCCGAGACTTCACCCCTTCCTTTAAACTGCTTCAGAGGTAAGTTTAACAAAACAACAGCTGCATTTGAACAGACTAAAAGTAAAATTTTACAGAGATTAAAAGTTCAAACTTATAATATGTGATTTGGGAAGCATTTAGATGTTGTTTTAAAATCATGATACCTCCACATTTTCAAAGTTGAAAAATGTACCTGTAAATAGAAAGCAATAAACTCTCACTAGATAATGTAACCACTAAGATCTTTTATACATAGACAACCCTAAGCTCCCTGCTCATACCGGTGGGGTGAACATGTGAATTTGAACCACTAGATGCATGTTCATTATAAGCATATATAACATGAAAAATTGCTAAAAGGGGATCCTGAAAATTGAAATTAAGTGAATACTGAACCGGAAATAGGAATTAAGGGAATGCTGACAACAACAACATACCCAATATTATCCCAGGGCAATGTGTACGTAGACTTTGTAGAGAGTTTTGGAGAAGTGAGTTTTTTGTATTGCTCACCAAAGTATATATACAGTACAGAGAAATCAAAACCTACCAACTATAGGATTGTACAATTAATGAAGGAAAATCAAAACCTACCAACTATAGGATTGTACAATTAATGAGAGAATATTCTACCAATAATAAAAAGATACACAAAAGATATTTACAATATTTCCTAATACGCCCCCTCAAGATGGAGGGCCAGAGGACACGCCAATCTTGGACATCAGCAGAAGAAGCCGAGGACGAGATAAGTGCTTGGTGAGAGGGTCAGCAAGCTGATCAGCAGAGGATACGTGAGCAATACGAAGGGACCCATTCTGGACCAATTGACTAACAAAGTGATAATCAATGGAGATGTGTTTCATGCGAGAATGAAACACAGGGTTGGCTCAGAGATAAGTGGCGCCAATGTTGTCACTGTAAATGACAGGAGCAGCCGGAAGAGGGACATTAAGCTCGCGCAGCAGGGAATGAAGCCAACGTACTTCAGCGGCAGCAGAAGGAATGGCACGATACTCAGCCTCAGTAGATGATCGAGCAACGGAACGCTGCTTTTTGGACCTCCATGAAATAGGATTCGGCCCTAGAAAAACAACATAGGCACCAGTTGAGGAGCGGTCATCACAGTTTCCACCCCAATCAGCATCAGAGAAACAATGCAGAGGTATAGCAGATGAAGGACGCAGCCAGACACCAAAGTCACGCGTCCCATTCAGATACCGGAATAGGCGCTTAACTGCACCCCAATGAGTGACGGTAGGAGCATGCATGAACTGTGAGAGCTTATTCACAGCAAAGGAGATATCCGGACGAGTGAATGAGAGATACTGGAGGCCCCCAAGGGCCTATTGATAGGCGGATGCGTCGGCAGGGGCCGAGCCGTCGGCCAGATGAAGGCGAGTTGACGCCGCTGTTGGCGTCTGAACAGGATTTGACTCCAGCATATTATGACGAGTCAAAAGATCAACAACATATTTACGCTGAGAAAGAAAACACCCCTTGGAGTTGCGCAGAACTTAAACACCAAGAAAGTAGCTTAGATCACCCATGTCTTTAAGAGAAAACTGAGACCCAAGAGAGTCAATCACACGGTTCAAGAAAGCAGAATCATTACCAGTCAATATGAGATCATCAACATACACCAAAAAATAGGCCGTAATACCAGAGTGCTGAAAGACGAAGAGCGAATTGTAAGAGGTAGTGTTGACGAAACCCATGGTCAGAAGGCTTTGGCGGAGCGCACTGTACCATGCCCGGGGTGCCTGTTTGAGACCATAAATAGCTTTCTGTAACTTACAGACATAAGATGGATAGGCTTTGTCAACAAAGCCCGGTGGTTGTGCCATATAAACATCCTCTGTAAGCCTCCCGTGGAGAAAGGCATTGTTCACATCTATTTGACGAAGAGGCCAGCCCTTGGATACAGCTATACTGAGAACCAAACACACAGTTACCGGCTTAATAACCGGACTGAAAGTTTCCTAGAAATCCACACCTGGACGCTGATGAAATCCCTTTGCAACAAACCGGGCTTTGAACTTATCCACAGTGTCGTCAGGCTTGCGTTTGATGCGATAAACCCACTTGCAACCCACAACATTCTGCGAGGAATCAGGCTGGACAAGATCCCAAGTGCCATTCCGTAGCAGAGCATCAAACTCTGATGACATAGCAGCGCGCCAGCGCTCATTAGACATAGCACTAGACAGGGTCTGAGGTTCAGTAACAGTAGGAGAGGTGACAGCAGACATACCAAACTTCTTGTTGGGCATAAACATGTTATTTTTGCTGCGTGTCTGCATATGATGACCACCCTGAGAGGATGCAGGTGGCGGCATAATGGGTGTAGCGGTGGCAGGGGTCGCTGGCGGTGCCGGAAGGGGCGCTGGTGGCGCGGGCGGTGGCGCTGGGAGTGCGTCCGGTGAAGGATCGCTGGTGGGAGCAACGGCAGGTACTGGTGGCGGCAGCGGAAGGACTTCTAGGGAGACCGGAATGGGTACAGGGGGAGACTTGGGGTTAGACATTTTGGAGAACAGGAAGACATCTTCATGGAAGGTGACATGACGCGAGACGAAGATTTTAGACGTTGAGGGATCAAAGCAGAGATAGGTGCTTTGAGTAGTAGAGTAGCCGAAGATGACACAGGCACGAGATCTGGGTTCCATTTTGTGTGAGGTGTAGGGATGAAGCCAAGGGAAGCATTGACAGCTGAAGACACGTAATTTGGCAAGGTTGGGGCGTTTCTGGAAGAGAGACTCAAAGGAGGAGCGCATCGAGAGATTTGTCTTGGGAAGACGATTAATGAGGTAGACTGCTATAGCAAAGGCATAAGGCCAGTAAATGAGAGGTATAGAGGCATGATGAAGGAGAGTGAGACCAGTATCGACAATATGACGGTGGCGGCGTTCAGCATAGCCATTGTGCTGAGGAGTATGAGGAGGTGACGTAAGATGAGAGATGCCATGAGAGGCAAGAAAAGAGCGTAAAGCGAGAAATTCACCCCCATTGTCAGTATACAGAGTAATGATTTTAGCAGAGAAATATTTCTCTACAATGGATTTAAAAATGGGGAAAGTTTGTGAGACATCAGATTTACGGCGTAAAGGAAAAAACCAAACAAACTTAGAGAAATGATCAACAAAGATGACATAATATTTAAACCCTTCATTAGAAATAATCGGAGAGGTCCATACATCGGAGAAAATAAGCTCCAGGGGAGCAGTAGAAGACAGACCTGACTCAGAAAAAGGTAACTTATGACACTTATGAAGTTTGCAAGATACACAGGCAAGATCAGACACATTACTGGACGCTATACTGCTAGACGATACTAAATGACGCAGGGTTTTAGCTGACGGGTGACCAAACCGAGAATGCCACAATGACGCAGAGAGCTTTTGTACCGTGAGGGCAGATGGGAGACTGGAGCCGCCGGCCAGTAGTAGGTGTTGCCCCTAAGTGGGCCGCGAACGAGCGTTTCCCAAGTGCGACGATCCTTCACCTGAAAATCAGTATCAGAAAGAACAACGTTAACATTATTGTGACGACATAATTGGGCAACAGAGATCAAATTTTTACGCATATGTGGAACACAGAGAGCCCTAGGTAATAAAAGAGAGGAATGACTGTTAAGTTGTCCAGTATGAGTAATTGTCAAACCTTCACCGTTACCAATAACCACATTGTCGAAGCCAGTGTAAGGACTGTGAAGAGACATGTTGGCAAGATTAGAGGTTATGTGATGAGAGGCACCAGAGTCCAGGATCCAATCGGATGCAGAGGGAATCGTCGGAGAGCGATGAGCTGTGTGAGCAGCTGGATAGGGCGGCGAAGCATAAGCTGGCCGCGGCAATGGTCCACCAGAAGGGGCTGGTTGGCGCCAGAGACGAGATAGGATGGGCAGCGACACGTGGAGTGGCCAAATTCACTGCAGATTTGGCACTTCCCATTGTACCCGCGAGATTGACAATTGCTGGAGTAACCACCGCGACCGGAGACTGACCCGCGACTGATGCGGCCTCGCCCGCGGCTACCGAATCGGTGATGGACTAGCTACTGTCCGGCGATGAAGGCAGCCGACGGAGCCGAGTCGGATGTGACGGAGGTGGCCGGCACACGAGCAGTAATCTGAGCCTCCATGCTTAACAGCTTGTCATGTAATTCAGCAAAAGAGATGGGAGACTCACGGGCTTGGATGGCATAGAGAGTTCCATATACGGGTCATCAAGACCATTTAGAACCTTTTATGACAAGATCCTCAGAATCAACGGTAACACCCAGGAGAGATAATTCATCCACAATCACGCGAATACCGTGCATAAAGTCAGTAATAGATTTAGAACCTTTTACTGGATTGTGGAGCTGCTGTTTGAGAGCTATGATACGACCACGAGAAACGGTGCCGTATGTGCGCGCGAGGATGTCCCAGGCCTCTTTAGAGGTTTCCCAGCGGCAATGAAGGAGATGATCGTCGGTGTGATCGACGAGATGATGGCACTGAGAATAAGGTTGTCCTGGCGAATCCAGTAAGGATATGCTGGATTGGGGGAAGTCACGTCGTTGTCGACGATAGTGGCCGGTGGGCATGGCTTTGATCCGTCCAAGAAGCCGAGGAGATCGTAACCCGTAAGGAGGGTTCGAAATTGAAATTTCCACGCTAGGTAATTAGTGGAGTCCAATTTGAGTGGGATTTGAGCCGATGCATTTATGGCAATCGGCTGGAGAGGCGCGTTTGACGTCGTGGCGGCCATGAGTGCGAGGCAAGGAGAGGAGGCGCTGAACAACATCGAGAAAAAGAGGCTGCCGATTAGTGCAGCAGCGGTGGCGACGGGCTCCGATGAGAGGAGCTACGGCGGCGGCGGGTAGTATGTATTTAGGGTTTGTTTGGCGATAAGCCACTGGCGTATGATACCATGTAGAGAGTTTTGGAGAAGTGAGTTTCTTGTATTGCTCACCAAAGTATATATAGAGTACAGAGAAATCAAAAGCTACCAACTATAGGATTGTACAATTAATGAAGGAAAATCAAAACCTACCAACTATTGGATTGTACAATTAATGAGAGAATATTCTACCAATAATAAAAAGATACACAAAAGATATTTACAATATTTCCTAATAGACTTTACCCCCTACCTCGTGAAGGTAGAGATGTAGTTTCTAATAGACCCTCGGCTCAGTAAAACATAAGCACCAAATCCTAAGATGATCAAAATGAGAGAAAATGTCGGGTAGCCATAGAAACCTACTACCAACACAATGTGCGAGTGTGTACTAATACTACCGGTATGAACAATCTAGACCATTTACCCTATTACCATAATCCTCGACCTCCACCCCCTCCTATCAAGGGTCATGTCCTCGGTCAGCTGAACCTGCGTCATGTCTTGCCTAATCACCTCTCCACAGTTCTTCTTTGCTTACCTCTACCTCTCCGTAGGCCCTCTAATGTCAACCTCTCACACTTCCTCACCGAGACATCTGTGCTCCTCCTCCTCACATGTCCAAACCACCTAAGCCTCACTTCCTGCATCTTATCCTCAATAGGGACCACTCACCTTGTCGCAAATAACCTCATTCCTAATCCTATTTAACCTGGTGTCCCCGCATCCATCTCAAACATCCTCATCTCTACTACTTTCATCTCCCCATAAAACATAGTCGGTCTGACCACCACTCCGTAGAACTTACTTTAAGTTTTAGTGACACCTTCTTCTCACACAAAACACCACAAGCGAGTCTCCATGTCATCCATCCTGCCCCAATAAGATGTGTCACATCTTCATCAATCTTCCCATCCCTCTGAATAATAGACTCAAGGTACTCAAAACTTCCTCTCCTATGGATGACTTGCGCGTCCAGCCTCACTCCCCTTCCATTCCTTGAGTCTCACTACCGAACTTACACTCAAAGTATTGTGTCTAAGAGAATACTGAATAAAGAGAAAATGCATATGTGAGCGCTCATTCTTGGTTTCCCATAATTCAAATATTTCCTCATTGCCCATCAAGGTAGTTTATCTCTTCTTTTCAAATTTTTGCTTCCCTATTTCAACGCTTTCTTGAATACTTGGATAAATCGACAACAAAATCAGACTAATCTAATAAGCTTAAGGCTTCTCAAATTTCAATCAAGATTACTTAGTCAACTCCAAATAGAATGCAAACTTCACCTACTTAGAGGACAATGAGGGAATAAAAGCTAAATTAAACATTTGATGATACACTAAATTTAACTGTGCACTCTCTCTCTTTCACCAGACGCTCCCTATCTGTGTAACGGTCATTGACTGACCACCCCGGCGACCAGCAGATCGAGGCGCCCTCGATTCCACCCCCAACAAGTAAGCAACCCCACCCCCTCTCCCACACTCTACCACCCCCTTCCCTTCTCCTCCATTACCCTTACCTTAGTTGCAACGGTCTTCCAACGACGACGCCGTTGGTACCCATTTTCGGCGACCCATTTTCTTCTTCCCTAACTTGTCAGTTAGTTTGTTATTTCATTTTTCACGTTTTTTTACTCCTTTATGTGGAATTTAATTTCTCCTACATATACTTGAGGTATGTAATTTCTCCTTTCTGTGGTCTTTGTTGAAATTTAATATCTATTCCTAACTTTACCTTTTTTTTAACTCCTTTCTATTGCATATACTTGAGGGCGACCATGCCGTTGGTACCCACGATCCTTTCACGTTTTTTTTTCTCCTTTCTGTGGAATTTAATTTCTCTTGCATATACTTGAGGTATTTGTTGAAAGCATCCGTGTTTTATTGATAGCAAAAATTTCAAATTGAATTATATTTCTGTTCCTTACCGTCCATATACTGTATAAACATTGTGTCTGTTGAAGCCTAGCTTTATTTCCCCTATTACTGTCAGGGCTACGCCAGTGGTAGCGGTGACAGCCCTTTTTGGTTTTTGGATCGTGGTATTCTCTGTGTTTTTCAGGGAAATTCTCAAAGTTGTTAGAGACAAGTTGTGCCCACGAGCACTAGCAAAGAAGAGCAACCTGGATGAGCGTCGGCAAAGAGCGGTGGGTAGCGGTACTAGTCGCGGCGATGAGGCCAGCTTGCGGCGTTTGGGAGTGAGGAGCTAAGCAACATCGGCCGGGACGTGCAAGAGTTGGTAGCGTTGACCTCGGGCACATCAAAGCCTACTTTCAGGTTTTTCCACCGGGAGTTGGTACCTCCCGCTCTCTTGTTTACTCTGTACACCTTTTTACGTATTCTAGCTAGCATTCTGTATGAGGTTTACTCTGTTGCTATCTAGTTTGCATATTTTTGCGTTCCGCTATAGTGCGTGTGTGCGTCACTATTCTCCTTAGTCAGTTGGAGAGATAGTGGCCGCGGCGGAGGATGATAGTGTAGGGTCATATCCCGGGGGTGGGGCGGTGGAGGGAGTGAATAGGGGGCAGGGAGTGGTCCTGTGGGTAGGGCGGGAGGTAAGGGTGGGAAGAGGGTAGAAGACGCTCATAGATTAAGGATTGGGTCGTGGAACATAGGCACTCTGACAGGTAAATCCATTGAGTTGGCGAAGGTTCTTCAGAAGAGGAGGGTTAACATAGCTTGTGTCCAGGAGACTAGGTGGAAAGGGTCAAAGGCGAGGAATGTAGACGGGTTTAAGCTGTGGTATTCTGGGGTCGTGAGAGGTAAGAATGGAGAGGGAATCTTGGTAAATAGGGATCTAAGGGAGTCTGTGGTAGAGGTTAGGCGAGTGAATGATAGGTTAATGTCTATTAAGTTGGTTATTGGGGGTTGCGTCCTCAACGTCATCAGCGCTTACGCGCCGCAAGCGGGCTTAGACGAGGAAGTTAAGAGGCGCTTTTGGGAGAGCTTGGATGATGTGGTGAGTAGTATTCCCCAATCTGAGAAGTTAGTTATTGGAGGGGACTTTAATGGTCATATTGGGGCTAATGATGGTGGTTATGGTGAGGTGCACGGTGGCTTCGGCTTGGGGGAAACGGAGGAGGCATGTCACTGCTTGATTTCGCCAGGGCTTCCGCGCTTCTGATTGCGAACTCGACATTTCATAAGAGGGAGGAGCATTTGTTCACATTCAAGAGTTCGGCGGAGAGGACTCAGATTGATTACCTCCTCCTCAGAAGGAGCGATAGGGGTATGTGCAATGACTGCAAGGTTATTCCGGGAGAGTCCCTTTCGACTCTTCATAGACTCCTAGTGATGGATGTCGGTCTCTAGGTGAAGAGGAAGAGGAGGGGTGCTCGGGGACAACCGCGGGTTAGATGGGGTGTTTTGACTAAGGAGAAAGCACAAGAGTTGGATAGGAGGTTAGCTGAGGGCGGAGCTTGGAGAAGTTCTGGGGAAGCGTACGATATGTGGTCAGAGACGGCGAACTTGGTTAGGGAGGTAGCACGGGATGTGCTTGGGGTAGCCAAGGGCTATTCATGCAGACATCAGGGTGACTTGTGGTGGAACGATATAGTCGAAGGAAAAGTGGAGGTGAAGAAGGCGGCGTTTGCTAAGTTGGCAAAGAGCACAAGCGAGGAAGAACGGAGAGCGAACAGAGAGATCTACAAGGTGGCGAGGAAAGAAGGAAAGCTGGCAGTTACGGAAGCTAAAAACGCGGCGTTTGGTCGCATGTACTAGGAATTAAGGGAGAAAGGTGGGGACATGAAGTTATTCCGGTTAGCTAAAGCAAGGGAAGGGATGGCGCGTGATCTTGACCAAGTTAGGTTCATCAAGGGCGAGGATGGTAGAGTTCTGATGGGGGAGTCTCAAGTCAAGTAGAGGTGGCAGGCGTACTTTCGAGACTTACTTAACGAGGAGGGGGATTGTAATATAGAGCTAGGGGAGTTGGGGCATTCAGAGCAACATAGAGACCTTGGGTACTGCAGGCGCATTAGGGCGGAGGAGGTCATGGGGGCTTTGCGTAGGATGAGTAGGGGTCGAGCGACCGGAGCTGACGAGATTCTGGTGGAGTTCTGGAAATGCATGGGTAGGTCGGGAGTGGAGTGGCTCTCCAGGTTGTTCAATGCAATCTTCAGGACCAAAAGGATGCCGAAGGAGTGGAGGTGGAGTACTGTGGTGCCATTGTACAAGAACAAAGGGGACATCCAGTGCTGCAACAACTATATGGGTATCAAATTAATAAGTCATACCATGAAGGGTTGGGAGCGGGTGATCGAGGCGAGGGTGAGGGAGATGACATTTATATCTGTGAACCAGTTCGGTTTAATGCCGGATCGCTCCACTACAAAAGCTATCCACCTTGTCAAGAGGCTGGTGGAGCAGTTCAGGGATAAGAAGAAGGACCTGCACATGGTGCTTATCGACTTGGAGAAGGCGTATGAAAAGGTCCCAAGGGAGGTGCTATGGAAGTGCTTGGAGGCGAAGAGCGCGCCGGAAGCCTACATCAGAGTAATCAAGGACATGTACAATGGAGCTATGACTAGGGTTAGGACGGTGGGTGGCGACTCAGACCATTTTCCAGTGGTGATGGGGCTCCATCAAGGATCGACGCTTAGCCCTCTCTTGTTTGCCTTGGTGATGGATGCTCTAACCCGACATATTCAAGGGGATGTGCCTTGGTGTATGCTATTTGCTGATGACATAGTCGGTGTTATTGAGAGGTTAAAGGTATGGAGACAGACTCTCGAGTCTAAGGGTTTCAAAATAAGCAGATCTAAGACAGAATACATGGAGTGAAAGTTTAGTGCCAAGCCAAGCGAAGTAGGCAGGGACGTGATGATTGGATCTCAGGTCATCGCCAAAAGGGACAGTGTCAGATATCTTGGGTCGGTGATTCCGGGGGACAGGGAGATTGACGGGGACGTCACTCATCGTATTGGAGCGGGGTGGTCAAAGTGGAGGGTTGCATCAGGAGTCCTGTGCGACAAGAAAGTTCCACAGGAACTCAAGGGGAAATTTTATAGAGCTGTGGTTAGACCTGCCATGTTGTATGGGGCGGAGTCCTGGCCAGTGAAGAACTCTCATGTTCAGAGAATGAAGGTTGCGGAGATGAGGATGTTCAGATGGATGTGCGAGTTCACCAGCTTAGATAAGATTAAGAATGAAGTTATTCGAGAGAAGGTGGGGGTCGCCCCGGTGGATGAGAAGATGCGAGAAGCAAGGCTGAGGTGGTTCGGACATGTGCGGAGGAGAAGTCCTGATGCCCCGGTGAGGAGTTGTGAGCGGCTGGCGATGGTCGGCGTACGGCGAGGCAGAGGGAGGCCTAAGAGGTATTGGGGAGAGGTGATTAGGCATGACATGTCTAGAATGCGGGTTTCCGAGGACATGACCCTTGATAGGAGAGTCTGGAGGTCTAGTATCAGGGTTGTAGGATAGGGGCTCCTAGAGTTTTTCGTACTCCTCACCCGGGGTCGGGTGAGGCTTGGCAGGGCTATCCATAGATGATTTATTTATTGGATTGTGTCTCCCTTATGGTAGTTATTTATGGTAGCAACTGTCTGATATTATTGCATGCTATTTTATTTATGGTTCTTATGTTTAGATAATTATTTACGTTATTTCTGCTAGAGTTGCTAATGCTCTTTTGTTTTTGTTTTTGTTTTTGTTTTTCCTTTCCTTCACTGAGCCGAGGGTCGATTGGAAACAGCCTCTCTGCCCTTTCGGGTAAGAGTAAGGCCCGTCTACATATTACCCTCCCCTGACCCCACTTTGTGGGATTATACTGGGTAGTTGTTATTGTTGATGATACACTAAATTTAAGCAAAATGTCATAAGTTAAAAAGACGAACTTGATTTGCAACTCAGTTCTTACCTAAACATGAAGATAGGTGTCCACTACTTGAGGCAACATGAACATATATTACTATCCACCAATTCAAAAGTAATGATACTATGAACAAGTAAAAATGTTGTATAGGAATGTGCACGCATGTAAAACGAAAAGCTTCTGAAGTACAACATTTTTTTAGTTTTTACTATAGATAGGGGAACGGAAGGGGAAACGGGCAAGGTGGACGTTAAGGAGCAAACCAACTAACCAACTAAGAGCGTTACCATGATTCCCGTACTACGGCATATTAGGATTGGGCCAAAAAGAAGTTAAAAGAACCAAGAAGACAAAGAAAAAGAAAGGACAACCAGAGGGGAAAGAGGTAAATGACACATAATATATATAAATATGGAGCTAAAGTATCTTAAAGGAATATATACATAGCTTATCTCATCATTCATCAGTATGCCTACTCCTTCCCCAAATGTGTTTTCTTAATTGGATATTGTGTTTTAAATGTCCATTGCTTTACATGACATTTCTTCTAAAACAGATCTTCTAATCCTGCAAGTGAGGACCCTAATATATGATATGATTTTGATGGACATAAAAAAAATCAAGCAGGGTAACTAATTATCATGAAATATTTGTCCCATAGATTAGCGTTATTAAAAATTAAAAATAAAGAAGATGCAGAAATACAAAGTTATACGTCACTTTTTCTCTACCGCACACTCAACAATTAAACACGCAGAATTTCAATGCAACATTATGTAACTTCAAGAGTTTGTAGCAATTGCGCTAAATAGTTCAGACAGAAAAGCTCATATAGCAGTTACAGAACGAAAGCGTGAACAAATAATTGCTAGAAGAAAGTCAACTTTACCCCTGTTTAGCAAACTCATGAAGAAGCAGACCGTTACCAGTCCCAATATCAAGCACACTCCAATCAGCTAAGTCCTTCTCACCTAGCCCAACAGGCTGAGGGTTGCCATCAACTACGTGATTTGACAGGTGATTTTGACAATTTTTACTGCACAGAGCTTTGGTCCAGGAACCAACAATTTCCATAACATCAGCACCAAACCTACAGAAAGACGGGAAAATACTAGATTAAAATATAATTTTTTATGAACGGCTTTTTTTTAGAATTATCATTTTTTAAGGAACACAATGATCCAATGTTATTATTTGGTCTGATGATGGCATGAGTTGAGCTTAGATGGAGAAGTGAGGATTTGTATACCCGACCCCAACTTGTTTGGGACTGAGTTGGGACTGATGCTTAGTTGTGGTTGTTGTAATGATCCATAATCACTATCCCATCACTACTTCCTCTTTCAGGTTTTCTTTTAGGGGCTGGGAATGGTAATCTTTGTAAAGGCAGCAAGAAAGCCCCATATTGCTTGCTATTGTCTGTTACTGGAAAAATATATCCAGAGCTAAATCCAAATATCTGTGGTAATGACCAAGAGCTGAATCCGGATTTTTTCCTCCAACCAGTCAGCTAAGTGGCAGAAAGTTTCTTTATATATAAAGGCAGAAGAAGAATGCTGAGTATTACATAGAACTTTGTCATTCTCTTGATTACTATGATGAGATAATAGGAAGCACGAAAAGGGAGAAATACCCTATGGCATGTTCAAGATAGAAGATCTTTAAAGCTCAGAAGTGAAGCATTTCTAACCATGTCCACCTTAATATCCAAAGCAGCAACTTTTTAATAGAGCAACAAATCGGGCTTATAACTGAGGATAGAGCATTATCTGAATACCTTCTTGCTGACATAATCATGTACCTTATTCCGCACGGTTTTACCAGTATCTTTGGTGCGAAATTTGTAAATAGTGTTAGGCTTTAAGGCATGTGGGAACTCACTACTCAGTAGTTAGTTTTCCTTTATTTTTTTCGGATAAGCAATGTTAATTTATAATATAATATAATCAGATCATGAGCAGCAGAGAATTTGATAAGTGACGCTATATAATATAATCAGATCTGTTAATTCAGATGACGGATCAAAGGACCTTCATCAAATGTAAAGGTAGATTAAGTTTTCCTTTAAATCTTCTTTTTAGGAACCGTGGATAGGTAAAGCCTATTATTGCTTTCACCTACCTATTATTGCTATGCTCATAAGCTCTCCAATGGGTTTAAAGTACAGCAATGTACAAATTGAAAGCTTGAAACTACAAATATGGTGACAAAAAAAAGATTTAGTGTATAATTTTTTTTTCTCTCGTAAAATGAAATGAGTCAAAGAGATTTTGATGCAAGTTAGGAGGTTAAACTACGTATTAAGTCACTAAAATTAATAGTTAAATGAGTTTTTCCATTAGGAATAGATGGTTCCTTTTTATAAAAAATTATTGTATAAAAGGTGGAGGGAAAGAGCAAATATAAAAGGAAATTAAAAAATGAAAATCCAAATTCTCGCTAGTATATAAAAGTTCAACTAACTAAGAACTACTAAAATTCTCCGATCATCTAAAGATGTAGTCCAGATTTACAGGTCAATAAAGTGGATTAAAATTATAAGATTTTAAAATTTTATTTTTAATGGCGACAAAAAATACTAAATGATACTTTTTATATATCTAAGTTTTAGTGAATAAAATTACTGAATATTTATTGCTGGTTGAAAGTAACAAGTATCCTATGAAAATTTAGCTACGTATATAAATTTGCTCGGACACTATAATTATAAGAAAGAAAAAATATTCACGGATGATTGCTTTCAAATAACAAGAACACAAAATAAAAATAAAAAAATAAAAAATAAATAACAAGAACAGACTTTCATTTCAAACGACAGAGTGGGTGGCTACTGACTTTCTTTTTGGAAATCCCTCATGGCCTCATCACTCCAATTTTCGACACATATCGTTTTATTCTGTAATTGAGGACGCGCAAAATCTTTCATATATTATATGAAGAAAATCTGCATAATTCACCACTAATTCCATTGACAAATACATTAATTTGGTTCTTGATCCTTCAATCACTTTCGAGACCCAAATTCCATTCACAAGAATAACACTCCAATCCCCTAGTTATTAAAAAATATATTAGTCTGTGCTTTGATCTTTTTACGTGATAATATTTTCTTTAATTATTTTTATAAGTATATTAACTTCAAATATATAGTAATATTACAGTTTTAACATAACACATGAGTAACTAAATTATTTAACAATTAATGATCGCTAAATTTATAAAAATTCATAATCGAAAGGATTAAAAGTATATATTTCTATTAATTAAAGAAAACATAAACTTAACAAAATATCACAAGAACCGAAACTAAAATTTTATTACTATCTCATATATTGAAAGATCAAATATTCATAAAAGAATTTGTTTGTGAAAAAAAAACATGTTTCTTATACATCTTTGTATATTCCTAATCATCAAAAAAATAGTCCCCCCTTACTAAAATTCAAAGAGCACACGCTTCAATGAAATATGAATCTATATTTCTCGCGATCTTCAAAAATATCGTTGGATATGTATTTGATCCTTAAAATAGTAAATTTTTTAAAAATTCGATATAAGTGCGATGATATTTTTAGAGAGCTCTAGCAATATAAATATGAATTACTCATTAAAATCTTCATCTTGAACAAACTGATTCTTCAACTATAGTTTCAAGCAATGGTTTCTTTGACCTACACATTAACAACATGTTCTTGAATTCTGGCGTTGAAACCTCTTCAATATCTTCTAATTTCAACTTTGGCAAAGCAATTTTATCATATTTTGTCTTAGGTTCCTCAATATCAACAGCAAATTCTGTGCATTCTGGCAATATTTTGACTCTTTTAAAAGACACCCTTTTTGCAACAGAATTAGCAGTAAGGAATAATGCACCCAAATCAGCTGCTGAAACTAATGAATTCAATCTTTTCATAGGAAACATGACATAAACATTGGCCATTTCAAGATCCTCATCAGCATTTAGGGCAGAAAATCTCTTACCAATATGTAGAGACTTCGAATTTACAAGAAAGAAATTAGGAGTCTCTAGCATGAGTTCTGCTGCTTTAATTTGTTGATGTATGTTTTGGATTTCACCATTTGGAAATATGACCTTTACTATTCTTGATTGTTTGTTTCCTACTTGTGCTAATAAAGTGCAAGATATGTAGTTGCCCATTTCAAATTGGACAAAACACTTTCTTGAAAACTATAAAGAGTATAAAGATGCAAATAATATGAGGAAGAAGAAGAGAATATGGTTTTTGGGATTGAGAAAAGAAGTAGTTCCCTCCTATATACTAAAGAATGGAATGTTGGTAGACACTAAACAAACATTTTTTTTCACCTGTGGTCCATATTCATATTGAGGCCCAATTAAATTTGGATTTGCTTTGAAAAATTTTACCCTGGAATAAATTACTCTCTAATTAAAGTGATCCCATATTGAGAGACTCAATCCAAAACCTCTAATTAAATATAAAAGGGTATTTATGACTACACCACTAACTCTCGACTAAACAAAAGTTATAAGAGGATAAAAAAGTGGAATATATAATAGTAATATAGAAGCCAGTTGTAAAAAGAAAAGAAATAAAGACAAGAAAGAATTTGTGGGTATTTGGAAGTTGACAACTAGGAGTATCAAAAAGGAGTTGGGTCCTGACTGTCATGAATCCGCGTAGTGTGAAGTGTTACATTAACATGCGTGATAGTGACACAAGCCGAATGTATGTTTTCTTAGTTGCTCAAACGCTCTATATATGATTAAGATATTTTCATATTTGTTTTCTGTTAAATGCGTGTGGAGCCCCCATCTTCTTGATTATCGAATCGCTACCATATTTCCTATATAGGGTATTGTCTATTAGAAAAATAATACTCTAGAGTCATTCTTAAAAAAAGTATATATATATATGTTTATCCTAAAATTCGATTAACAATTAAATTTGTTTTGTGATTTTAAAGATATATAATTTAATTCAATACTAATTGATAAACATAGAATCTAATGCATAAATTTAAGAGTAAGGCAAGTCAAACCTGTCGTTTAAGCAAACCTCGACCTCGTGCAAGGGAGACTTCGAGGTAAGAGAACAAGAACAACTGGAACAATAAAATAATAATTAGACGATTCAGATGAACAGTAAGCAATAAAGTGGAAATGTATATTCTCTTCTCAATGATTGTTACAAATGATTGGGGTCCCATTTTTATAATAGCGGAATCCTAAATAAGGTACAATTCTAATTGTAGTAGGGAAACTTATTATATAATTGTCTAACTGCCTAGTACAAATCTGTTCCGGAATTTACGCCGTGATCTTAGGGTCATTACGGTAATCTCGCTTTTCTGTTATGGAACCATAACGGTTTATCTCGATGTCGTTCATACTTGAACTCGGTGTTCATCGAGCACTTCGACCTTCGAAGCTTGCACTTTGCCTCGAGCTCGTGCCTGGTCTATTTCATCTTGCCCTCGAAGTGACCTTCGAGCTCATGAAATTGGGCATACTTGATATTGACCAGCTACAGATAATTCACGCATTTCTTAGAGTAAGATGGTAAGAAACGATTTGATTATCGATCCTCTGATACCTCGATCATGATGTCAATCTCGTGACGTCAGCGACAAAAGTGATTGAAAGGTCGCGTCGGCATCATTCCAAGGCCATTAGTTGGAGGCGGTTGATGGTTGTCCATGGGCTTCCCCAAACCGTGAAAGCGGCCACTATAAATAGGTAACTTTCACAACTTTTTCCATCTTTATTTCTCAAACTTCTCCCAAAAACTTACTAGCTTCGTCATATTCTCTGAGTCTATTCTTTCTTTGACAACATCAACTTCTTCTCTTCTTCTGAGTTTCCCTACAGCGATGGCCAAAACATCTAAAACCATTCCTCAAAAAGAAAAATCCTCCTCATCATCGCGTCTAACCGGTGGTAGAACAATGGTGCCACCTCGTATCGAGGAGTGCATTCCCGGGCCATACGAGCTATCTTTCGATTTCAAAATTGATTAGCATGTATAGGTTCTAGGCCGATGTGAGCCAATATCTCGATATGTCTGCTTGATAACTGAAGATGATCTTGAGCAGATGAAAAAGCATTGTAATTGGGAGGATAAAGATGTCGTGATTCCTTCCCCCGAAGAGGACATCACCACTCATGTGGAAGGGTACTTAAGCATGTAATCTTATCCTTTCACATTAGGTTCCGTAGATCCAACACTGGGTCCTGTAGATCCAGCAATTCTTGATTTCTGTCACCAATAGTGGGTGACGCTTGGCCAGATCTATCGTTCTTTCTAGCGCATCATCAATTTGCTCAGGTATTTCTCAAGGAAGGTCGAGCGGATGTTTTTTACCCTCGACCACCTGATCAGGCTATACAACCCTCGCGTTCATCGAGGTAGTCTGATAAAGCTCTAGCGTCAATCCTCGAAGGTGCTATTCTCTAGCACCAGTGGGGACAAGGACCGAGGATGGATGAGTCGCTTTGTCTGAATTAAGACTTCCGATTTAATTCCTGCTGAAAGGATGCCATTCCCTGAGGAATGGAACATGAAACGTAAGCTGTCAATGATGATTACTGCTCTACTTTCCCTATTCTTCCTCGATCTAATTCCCTTTTGATGATAAAACTGCCCCTTGGTTTCCTGGTGCTATTCTGGACCTTGCAGGTTGGGCTCAACAACTGGCTTCCACTTCTCACATGCAAAACATTGTTGGCGTGATTTGGCCAAGGGTCGGGGGAAGCTAAAAACCATGGTGAGCTCCCTTGTTTATATATTGGTGTTTCTTTGTAAAATACTTACTTCCCTCTTACGTAAGCCTCAGAGACATTGTTGCTATGAGGCCGCCCTGCCCAATGAAGAGGAAATTCTGAAGCCAATCAAAGAGAAGAAAAGGAAAAGGGTTCTCCAGCTAGTTCCTCTTTTCCCATAAAAAATAAGGCTCTAAAGCCTAGGGCTAATCCGGTAGCCCTATTTGCAAGCGTGGTCCAACAACTGCGAGATGAAAAGGAAGAAGGAGAGGATGTCGTCTGCTTCTTGTTAGCTTAGAAAAGGAGAAGAACTGAGGCTTCGAAATCTACCGAACCGGCAATGGACGATGCAGCTCAATCTCGAACTGAAGAAATATCAGAGGGGACCTAAGAAGAGTCCCCAAGCCATTGGGTGGTAAAAGCGCATCTCGTACCAGAGGACATTTGATGGGTGAGCCCAAAGAGCCTAATTTCAAGGCCCTCCAAAGAAAAGATAATGTCCCGAGTAAATCATTTGGGATAATTAACATAGATGAATCGCCACCTGGTCTCGTGTTCTCTGAAAGGCAGTTTTGAGAATCCCAAGCCATGAGGACTCCCGATATAGGGGTGACCCACGAAGGGATTGATCTTTTTCGAGAGTGCTTTGCAGGGGTCAAAGATGGTTCAAACTTGGATGCCTCATTTATTTTTAATGAGGCTTAGTGTCTTCTTAAGCAAGTAAGTTTCTACTCCCATAATTATGCTCGTGATTTATTCTCGTTTTTCTAAGTTTGATTTTCTTCTTTGCATGAAGCCTATGAAACTCCATCGACAAACGTTATCCAAGTCAGAAGCAGAGCTCACCCGATGCGAGGCTGAAATCAAGAAGCTCGTGGAAGAGAGGGACAACCTCAAACTCCTCTATGTTCAAAAAGAGGAGGAGATTAGGGGCCTTAGAGCCAACTTGATAAAGGTTCATCGAGAACAGACCGAGCTTATTAAGCAGGTAATGTAGCTTTTTGGGAGTTTATTATGTGTTTATATGACTTAGCAACTAACACTTCAACTTTGCAGGCCCAACAAAAGGGCGAGTTGGTGGAGCGGCTTCGAGAAGAGCTCAAGTTTAAAGAGGCCGATACCATAGGGTAGAAACAGCATATGGATCATCTTGCTTCGAAGAAGGACACTCTTCGGGACTAACTGACTTCGGTCGAATGTCAACTTCACAACATAAAGGTGGAAAGCTTGGCCCGGAGTTGTAATATTGAGGATCTCGAAGTTAAGTCGGCCGTCGAACTTGTAATGGATAAATTTTAGGCAGAAGCATTTGTGGCTTCTTATCGAGCTGACATCGAGGCTTCCAACATTCAGGCACAGGAGATCTCTACTGATGCTGAAGTTAAGTTGTCATGCTCCGTCGACCACACCAGGAAACAATCCCAAAGAGTGACTCTCGAGGAAGTGTATGCTCGTGGCTTTGACCTCTCAACTGATACTGAAAAGGCAAAAGCTCTGGAGGACGAGGATGTAGCTCTATGTTCCGATGATGAAGGCTCTGATAGTGGTTCTGAGAGCATAGGAGACGAGGATGAAGCCCTTGAGGAGGAGGTTCCTTAAGGTGTGGCTCCCGAAGATGCATTTCCTAAAGTAGATTAGGCCTTTAGGATTTTTCCCTTTTTATTTTGTGTTAGGCTCCATGTGGGCATTGTAAATATTCTTCATGTATTAAAAGAATTCCTTTCCTTTCCGCTTTTTCTCCGATTTGTTGTAAAGTTTTCTTTATTTTCATTTTGTGAAGAATTAGTTTTTGATATCATAACTTCGATAATTGAGTGAGCATCGGCTCAGACTCAGGGTAAAACAAACCTTAGTTTCTTTAGTAATTGATGGGATATCTCATGATAGAATACCTCTTAAGGTCTATTGGTGAATCCCTGAGCTATGCTTAAGTTGACTTTGTGCGAGCTCGAGATGATAGGACCTTTATGTCCGAGTTTGACCCTTAGGTTCTTTTAGACTAGAGGGAGAATAGAGGTCTCGAACTCTGAATGTTTGACCCTTAGGTTCTTTTAGACTAGGCCGATATGGCCTTAGGAGATTGCTATTATTTTCCCTTTTCAGCTCAAAAGACTTAGTAAAAATTACTTTATGTTTATGCCTTGGCATCCATCTTTTACCCATTATGTTTTTTGAGGGCTTAGTGTTAATTGGAACCCTTTGTTTTTAGTGCCTCAGCACAAGTTTGTATTTGAATAGTTCTATACCTTTTAAGGTTTTTTGAGGGATGATTTTATCGAAGCCCTTTGATGATTTTGCCGAGGGTTGCCTTTATTTAACTGGTTTTCTTTGAATTCGAAGGCTTGTTTTTATTGCAGAATTTGAACGTCTACGAGCAGCGTTATCTCGTCTGTAGCCTTTAATATGGCTGTAACCTTTGGGTGCGTCTCTTGAATTTGTCTCCTGATAACATTTCGAACTTGTCTGAAATATTAGTCCTCGAGTGTGACGACTTTGACTTTTGCATCGATGGATGCCTCTTTGAGGTCTTATAAATTCGAGTTTAGACAAATTGAATGTGTTGACTATCAAAGACAGTCCCAGAGTATTCGTGGTGTATTTGCATTTTGGCCCTTGAGCCGTTTTTCGCAGAATCATAAGTGTGGAGCTTGTATAGTGGCAAATATCTTTGGGACAAAAGTGTTTGATATAGAAAGAACGTTTTGAGTAATTCATGCATGCGTACATCTTTTGCCTCGACTATCCTATATGGACATGATTGCTCTGATCATTTGGGACATTACAAAGTTTTCCTATCGTGTCCCTCTTTGGTGTGAAGTATTTTTCTCAAATTTATAACCTTCGAGGGTGATTCCCCCCAGTATTCAAGCTTGATTGAAAAGAAGCCTTGGATACTGTTGAATTCTCCTTAGGAAACCTATTTGGGATTAAACCCAATATAAGGGAAAAAGAGTGCATCGCATGCTTTAAAAACCCATGTATAAAGGTGCCCATGATGTCTTCGATCAAACATCTGCAATGAGTTAGCTTAAATACAAATGGAATATAGGAGAAGGTCATACCTCAACAGTAATATCGCATGAGCAGTGATACATTTTAATTGTTTGGCAATTGTTCGCCTTTCATGGTTCCAAGTTTGTAAGATCTTTTCCGATAACTCCGATGACTCGATATGGTCCTTCCCAATTCGAGCCTAGGTTCCCTTCATTTGGGTCTTGTATCGAGGTTTAGAACTAAGTCCCCGATTCCGAAGTGTCGAAGATTGGTTCTTCTGTTATTTTTGCTTCTGTGCACCCATCCTAAGACGTGCAGCTTCTCCTTTTTCATCTAATAGCTCGAGGCTAGTATTCATAGCCCCGTGATTTGACTCCTCCGATGCATGTCAGAATCTGGCGCTAGGTTCCCCGACCTCGACCAAAAATAATGCCCCGGAGCCATATAATAAAGAGAATAGGGGTGCACCCGTACTGGACTTCGATGTCGTTCGATATGCCCAAGGAACTTCGGTTAGAACTTCTCTCCACTTCTCTTTAGAGTTGCCCAGCCTTTTTTTAAGCTTTGTATGATAATCCTATTTGTCGATTCGGCCTGTCCGTTTCTGCTCAGATGATACGGTGTTGATAAGATCCTTTTTATTTTGTGTTCTTCTAGGAACATCGTTACTATTTTGCAGATGAATTGTTTGCAATTGTCGCATATGATGTTGGTAGGTATCCCGAATCGACATAAGATGTGGTCCCAAATAACGTCAATAACTTCTTTTTCTCTAACTTTCTCGAAGTCTTGTACTTCCACCCATTTAGAAAAGTAGTCAGTCATAAACAAAATAAATTTAGCTTTACCGGGGTCCATTGGTAGAGGGTCCACGATGCCTATTCCTCATTTCATGAAAGGCCATAGGGACAAGACTGAGTGAAGTTGCTCTCCTGGATGATGAATCATCGGTGCAAACCTTTGACATTTATTGTCACAACCCAAACCTATGGGCCACAATAAGGACCCGGTACCTTACTTAACCGAGTACCAACATAACATATCTTTCTTATTGTACTTTCATTGGAAAATGGGCCAAATGGGCTGTCATAGGCTAACCAGAATAAACATAGGAGAATACTCAATATAGAATGACCCAAACTGATATAAAAACTTATACATATGATATACATGCCTATAAGGCTAACATGATCATTTGTAAACTAAAAACATAGGCCGGCAAGGCCATACAAGCATCTGTATACATGTCATTAGTCTACAAGCCTCTAAGAGTACATACTTACATAAAGGTCGGTACATGGCCCACCATACCAAACAATACACGTCTAAATTATACTGACCAAACAAGCAACTCCGGAACAAATGGAGCGCACCAACATCTTCCGCTAAGCTAATAGCCTACTTGGAGGACTCTCGACCTGTCTATCAGGACCTACGGGCATGAAATGCAACGTCCACAAGCAAAAGGGATATCAAAATGAATAATGTACCGAGTATGTAAGGCACATAAATAAGTACATAAAAGACATAGAATAAATTTAGAGTAAATGACTCAACCTGCAAGTCAGGATAACTCTATAAATCACGAAATACTTATAATGTCATGCATATGCGTATGAATTGTTAGATAATACGCTTAACGCTAGAGGGGGGGTGAATAGCGTTATAATAAAAATTAGCGTAAACTTGCGGAATTTAAAATTTGCAGGAAATAAATAAGTGCGATAAATAAGAAAGAACACACCGAAGTATTCTGGTTCACCACAACCTGTGGCTAGTCCAGTCCCCGAGAGACTCTCTCGAGATTTCCACTAACTTGTCAAGCTTCCGGGTGCTTAACAAACCTTTACAACTTGAGGACATAAGCCTCAACACCTTTGCTCGGAGATACAACACTCCAAGACTTCAACCAAAGGAAACACAAGTTCCTTCACAACTTGAGGACACAAGCCTCAACTACCTTTGCTCGGAGATACAACACTCCAAGACTTCAACCAAGGAAACACAAGTTCCTTCTAACAACAAGAGAATAACAATTCTCTTCAAGTGTACAAAACACTAAGTACTCAAACAAGACACTCCTTAATGAGTAGAGATGAGTAAAAGAATACGCTCAAGATCACAACAACTTTGAACAATATTTTGGCTCTCAAAAACTTATGTAATGAATATAAAATAATAAGCAATAGAGTATGCAAGCTTTAGCAATTGAATGATCAGTTGTTGTGTGGTATTGTGTACTCAAAAGACTGAATTTAAGCTGTATTTATAGTTGAAAAACTTGGCATTACCGTTGCCTAATTGCCAATTAAGAACTGCTGATTTTACTCTGTGACAATCGATTGTCAAGAATCCACAATCGATTGTTTGCCAATCGTTCCAAAAATCAATCCCAGATTTTACGCTTAACAATCGATTATTCAGGATCAACAATCGATGATTGGCAACGTTCAAAAAATCATTTCCAGATTTTACGTAAAACAATCGATTATACAAAATCAATAATCGATTATTCAGCAACGTTCAAAAAATCCTTTTCAGATTTCAATTTCAACAATCGATTGTATAAAATCAACAATCGATTACCTGACGGTATTTGAAAACATTTTGGCAATGGTTAGTTATACAATCGATTATACTAAGTTAACAATCGATTATATATCAGCCTTGAAAAATCAATTTAGACACTGCCTCGTGATAATCGATTGTTATATACTCACAATCGATTATTAATAACTTTGAAAAAGTCTGGAAGACATTGTCTCAAGACAATCGATTGTCATATGTTCACAATCGATTATTTTGTGACTTTGAAAAATCTGATGGACACTGTCTCTTCACAATCGATTGTCATTAACTTCACAATCGATTATTTTGAGCGTTGAAATAATTTGATGGACACTGCCTCATCACAATCGATTGTTATTAACTTCACAATCGATTATTTTGAGCGTTGAAAAACTTTGATGGACACTGCCTCATCACAATCGATTGTCATAAGGTTCACAATAGATTGTCATGCAGATTTGAAAAATCTGATGCTCACTGCCTTAACACAATCGATTGTCATTAGTTCACAATCGATTGTCATGTAGTCTTGGCTTAACATAATCGATTATCATAAGTACATAATCGATTATCTTAGTCCAGATTTTAGAGGCATGTTTAAAAATCATTTTGACTAAAGTAAATATGCATGATTTAAAGTCATTTAGCATTAAATTAAATATGCATGATTTTGTAAACATAATTTTACGAGAGAAGTCATGTCATGAGTTGTCGGATCAAGATCACAATTAAGAACGACTCATGCAAAACTATAAAACTTGGTCTTGTGCTTGAATCTCGTTATATACATCAATTGTGCGCTTGTACTTGAGCTTCGTCATATGTCAATTTGCGCTTGTTTGTCATTCATCAAAACCTACACATATGAACACACGTTTTAGTATAATGCTTTGAGAATGTGTTTCCAACAATTTCCCCCTTTTTGATAATGGCAAACTTTAAGCGGGATATGCAAATTAAACAATTCATAATGACGATTTAAGACAAGTAAATATGTGCAACAAGTATGCAAAATTAGTTCCCCCTTAATATATGAATTCCCCCTCAATTTAAGCTAATAGGAATTGAGAGTGCATACTCGTTATCTTCCCCCTTTTGCCATTAGCAAAAATAATATAAGAAGATGCCAAAGATGTAAATAAGACTTGTTTATTTATTGGAAAGAGAAAACAATTACATAAGGAGGGGACAATAAAACATATCACAATAGAACAAAAAAAAAACAAAGAAATCATTCATCATCATTTCCCGCCTCATCATCCGGCACTGCTTCGAAGGGAACAAGACCCGCATATGGATAATGAACATGGTCAAAATATCTATGGATCTCACGAGTCAGTTGACCAACAGAGGTGGTCAAGGAAGCAATTTGGTGGGAAATGGATTAGAGAGTTGGCTCTTGAGGCGGACGAGTTTGACGGGTTGGAGGAGGAGCAGGCGCTGCATGATCACCGTCATGATGAAAGGAGGATTCTGAAATTTCCCACTTCTTGGTACTCTTTTTGAGAGGACCGTTGGAAGTGATGAATCCGGAGGCTTCAAGAAAATTCATGATGAGGAGAGCATAAGGAAGAGGCCTATCATCTCCGATAGCGTCACGCATGTGAATCTTGACGAACCGAAACCAATTGATGTTAGCTCCGGTTATTATGGCATGCATGAGCTTGGTGTCCTCTTGGGAAATGGTAGTATGGTTATGCTTACGAGGCTTGAGGACTCGGGTGATGAAATAGAAAATCAACCGATAATTGGGATCCATTCCCGTAATTGTAGGACGACGGGAAGAAAGATTTGGATCATAAGAAGTAAGTCCGGTTTGATGTAGGAGGACTGTTTCATCAAAAAGGGCTCCGGCCTCTCCGATGTACCGAAAAATGTCTTCACCATTATGAGGAAGACGGGCAATGGTTTGAAGGTTTTCATCGGAAAGAAGAATTTGAACACCATTTATATTTGTCACAAGCTCACCGTCATCATCCTCATGAAGGTTGGAGTAAAATGCTTGAATCAATGTAGTATTGATGTAAGGATGGGTAAGAAGTAAGAAGTCAAGAAGTTGACAATTTTTGAGCATATTTGCAGCAGGGCCATAAGATTCAAGATACTTGTTGGTTGAAAAGCGGGGAGGAAGAATGTCGCGCTTTTCAAATTTTATTAAAAATCGAGTAAGCTCGATGTCAGAATTAAAATATAGAACGGAACCATATTGATAAGGATAGTTTGGAGCAGCAGAGGAGGATGCACCATGCCTAGCAGAACGGGAACGTTTGGAGTGACGGCCCGACATTTTCACTGAGTATTGCTGGAATTTGCAAGAGACTTGAAAGAATTTTGATAGTTTGAGAGCTAAAGTTGATGCTTGAGTGAATAAAAATGAACATATATGGAGCCTATTTATAGAGGGGAGAAAGGCATTTCATTAATGGAAGAAATCTGTAGAAAATTCGAAGCTGAAACAGTCAGAAACGGTAAAAATAAATCTTACTGACCGTTAGACAATCGATTGTTGGAATGAGATAATCGATTGTCATTAAGATTTGACTGAATCTCGGAACTGACACAAATCGATTGCAGGAATCTTCAGAAGCCAAACGGTAACAAATTTTTGAAATACTGACAGAAAATAATCGATTGTCAAATATGGTAATCGATTGTTATGTTACAGTTGTTAGAATTTATGCCGTTCACTAGAGGGGGGTGAATAGCGAGGCACGAGAATATTGAAATATTGTGGAATTTAAAATTGCAGGAATAAGTAAATACGGTAATTGAAATAATCAAGAAAGAACACACCGTATTTTATCCTGGTTCACCACAACCCGTGGCTAGTCCAATCCCCGTGAGACTCTCTCGAGATTCCACTATCTTCGTCAAGCTTACGGGTGCTTAACAAACCGTTACAGTTGCTCAAGGATACCGCACCTTAAGACTTCACTTGCTTGAGGATACCTCACCCCAAGACTTCAACCACTAATACTTTGGGTACTTAGCAAACCCGACAAATGAGAAGATATGTTCTTCTCAAACAACTCTCTTTTACAACAAATAATCTCTCAATAGAGTGGATAAAGAGAAACAAAATAAGCTCTATGAACAACACAAAGTTGTCTATCAAATGGCTCAACAAAAGCTCTAAAATGATGCTTGAAAATGATCAATATGTATATCAATATATGCAGGAGTTGTGTGTTTAAAATTAGCTCAAAAGACCTCTTTTTATAGGTGAAAAAGTGGTGCTGACCGTTGCTTAATTGACAAATAAAATCCCTGATTCTGTGCTTCAACAATCGATTGTTTGGAGGTGACAATCGATTGTCTGACCAACGTTCAAAAAACAGATTCCTGATTTTAGGCTAAACAATCGATTATTAACCCTGAATAATCGATTGTTCTTCAACGTTCAAAATCTAGGATTCTGTGGAACGGTCAAAAAATAATTGATTGTATGAAAGTGACAATCGATTATTGACAATCGATTGTGGGACAAAGACAATCGATTGTTTTGATATTTAAAAACCGGTTGCACAGTCTCAAAATAATCGATTGTTAAAGTGGAAAATCGATTGTCAACAATCGATTGTTAAAGTAGACAATCGATTATGTTGTTCCAGTGTTCAAAACTTTGGCAACGGTCGATTATATACACTTGATATACACTATGTATACCAGAGTATACCAGAATTGAAAACTTACTTCAAAACCCATTTTGGTTGAAATGAAAACGTTAAAATCATTTTGTTTGAAGTATATATTAAAAATATTTATGATATATATAATTTAATAAAGTGATTTTATGCATGTTTATGATGACCTAATGTTGAGCCAAAGGATAAGATAACTTAAACGTTGTCCTTACATTGGTTCTACCAAACGACCTACGTCTTGGGTCTTCGGTCTTGAACTTCTTTGGCTCGTTCATGCAATTCCGTCATCAGTATGCTTCTCGCCATTTGATTATATCGTTGTTTGACACTTGACTTCATTGTTTGTCATTCATCAAAACCTATACCTGAAAATCATGCTCATACAACCAAAGCGCACATATCAAAGGTATACATGATTTCCAACAACAGTGAGTACAGAAATTTTCTGACTAGGAAAATAATCGATTATATTTTGAAACAATCGATTGTTTTAGGAAAGCAGTACTGAATGGATGAGACGTTAATCGATTATACAGTTAAAAAATCGATTATTAAACAAAACTGCATAATAAGCATAAACCATAAATAATCGATTAGTGATACTTGCTAATCGATTTTCTGCACTGTAAAATAATCGATTATTTGCTGTAACAATCGATTGTTCTATGCCATTTCTTTATAATTCCCCCTACCTTTAGGGCGATACCTGCAAAATAAAATTAGACGTCTCCGACGCTTGAGTCAGTAATTTGTAAAATATAAATGCAACCTAAAATGTATGCATTTAGATCAACGTTTGACCGAATTTGATACTTCATTAGGACATGATTTATATTTAGCACATCAATAACCGCTAAATATTTTATCAAGTCTACTAGCAATAAGGTAAAGTGAGGAACGATCATACCTTTGTAATTCTTGGTATTGCTCTTCTTACCTTTCATATTTCTGTCAAGATGGTCATATAATTTCATTGAAATGACCATTGCTTTGGTGTTGCTCTTTTCAAATTGATTCAGCAACTCCTTGCCACATTTAGTTTGACAAATGAAAGTTCCCTCTTTCATTTGCTTAACTTGTAGCTCCAAGAAGAATTTAAGCTTGTCTACCATTGACATCTCAAATGCGATTTACAGATTCCTTGCATAACACTCATTAGTTGCTCCAAAATAATAAAAATATTTTCTGAAATACAATATCATTTTCAACATATTTTAGAATGCAAAATATTAATGGCATAAAAGTTATCAACATAGTTTGGAAAAAAAATAACATTGCCAACATAGAAAGTTATTTTGAAGTACAACAATAATGTGATCAGGATAATATCATCAATAAAATTCATGCAATCTATTTCTCCTAATGAGAAATTCCCCCTCAAATGAGGCAAACTAGAATGTAAAGGCATTCCCCTTTACTAACTTGCCTAAACACTTCCTCTTTTTCGACATTTTCAAAAGGTCAAGATAAGATAGGGAAGACAACGAGGAGTATGCAATATGAGGATTGCAAGAAATTTATCAAGACCTACCAACAAAACATAGATATATCAATTGTTATAAAATGATAAAATCATTTGTTGGAAAACATAACAAATGTATCAAATATTATTTTATTGAAACCGTAAATCAAATTTTGAACAATATGCCAACCATTATTCAGACCAAACGATATAATTATCAAATATTATGTTATTGAACCCACAAATAACAATTATCAAATCATAAATGAAATGTTTTTATTAGAAGCAGGCTAACAGTTAAAACATACCAACTATTACCAATTGTTGCACAAACATTTCAAAGTTTATTTTTATCAAGAGGATACTAATTGTTAACACTTATCAACAATTAGAATCTTTATCAAAAGATAACTAACAAGGATCAATTAAAAATAATTGACACCAATTGTTATTTAACAACAAGTTTTCAACATATGAATCAACAAAGCTAATTGCTAGTTTTTGCAAACCATAGTAAAAAATTGTCGTTTATTAAAACATGAGTGAAGAGCAAATATATATCAATAAATGTATCACATACTGGTTTGTATCAATAATTATGATTTTATCAACCAAGTAGCATGAATTGGTCGAACCATTAGTGATACCATGTTGTTTGAACTAAAGGCTATCAAGACATTAATTTACAAAAATAATTAATATCGAGTGTTAACCAGGATGTATCAATCATTCACATGTAATGAAAATATGGTAACTAACCGTCATTTCCCTTTTGATGCCATACGGTATTGTGCTTGGTGCATCTACTACAATATTGTAGTTTTTCAAGCACACCTGCAAAACAGATTAATGATCTTTTGGTACCCATGCCATTTTGGGTCCTTGAGGGTTAGGCATATCATAATGATGCGATTGTGTGATATGTCTATGTCGTGTAAAACATGCAGGAGCAATGTGACCAATTCGTCTACAATAATGACAAGTCACGTTGGGATTATGCATCCTTCTAGGTTCATAGTAATTAGACGGACGAAAATTGTTCACTCTATTTTCGACACTATGGCTATTGCGCATTTCATGGAAGTCATTTCTCCTACTATTATGGGCAGCATTTCTAGAATAATTGTTTCTAGGTTGAGGGCCATTTCTAGATGTTCTAAAAGGTTCAAACTTCCTTCTAGTGTGTGGCCTAGAATATGCATCATTTCTAGAGTGGTTATTTCTAGGTGGAAAGTCATTGCTAGGTCTCCTAAAATGTTCAGCATTCCTTCTAGCATTTGGTCTAGCATGCATGTTGGTTCTAGTATTGCTATTTCTAGGATGAGCATTTGTTTTATTAATCCTAGGTTGAGCCTTAGGTGGTTGGGGTTTGGCTTCAACCTTTTCTTTAGGCTCATTCTTAAAACCTATGCCGTGCTCGGTTGACTTCAAATTAACAAGAACTTCATTCAAATTTTTATGAGAGGAATTAAACTTATCTGAGGTGCCCTTTAGCCTTTCTACTTCATTTTTGAGATGCATGCAAGACGTACAATTTCTAGTAGAACTTTCGGGCTTGTCGGCGCTTCTCTTACCGAAGAACTTGTTTTCCTCTTTCAACTTCTCATTTTCTAAAAACAGTTTTTCAAAATCCTTTTCTTTCAATGAGAGTTGTTTTTGAAAATCTGTTTCTCGCAACGAAAGAGTTTTCTGCAAATCTTTAATAGTCTTGGAAACATTAACAAACTCACTATATAATTTATTATAAGCACTTTGCACTTCTTCAAGTGAGTGAGAGTTATACGTACTTACCTCTTCATCTTCGTTTGCCATGAGACATTGGCTAGTCGATTCATCACATGAGCTGTCCGCTTTTTGAGGTGTGCTTTCATACATTTCCTCAAGCTTATCCCTCATCTCTTTGGCGGTTTTGTAGTGGGAAATTTTCTGATAGTCTTCCTGATTCAAGGCGCTATACAACATATTTATTGCATTAGTGTTGTATTCACTTACCTTGGCTTTCCCAACTTTTGTTGTCATTTAATTTCCATGCTTGATTATTTGCCATAGATAGAAGTTGTTGGCTGTGATGAAAATTCTCATCCGATCTTTCCAATATGAGTAATTGTTTCCATCAAATATTGGAGGCAACGCGTTGGAATGACCTTCACTTATTCCTGCAAAAGAGTCACGAGTAGAAGCCATGGAAGTTTCTCTCAAACTGTTAAGTCTTCAGAGAGTTGGGCTCTGATACCAATTGTTAGATAATACGCTTAACGCTAGAGGGGGGGGGGGTGAATAGCGTTATAATAAAAATTAGCGTAAACTTGCGGAATTTAAAATTTGCAGGAAATAAATAAGTGCGATAAATAAGAAAGAACACACAGAAGTATTCTATTTCACCACAACCCGTGGCTAGTCCAGTCCCCGAGAGACTCTCTCGAGATTTCCACTAACTTGTCAAGCTTCCGGGTGCTTAACAAACCTTTAAAACTTGAAGACATAAGCCTCAACACCTTTGCTCGGAGATACAACACTCCAAGACTTCAACCAAAGGAAACACAAGTTCCTTCACAACTTGAGGACACAAGCCTCAACTACCTTTGCTCGGAGATACAACACTCCAAGACTTCAACCAAGGAAACACAAGTTCCTTCTAACAACAAGAGACTAACAATTCTCTTCAAGTGTACAAACCACTAAGTACTCAAACAAGACACTCCTTAATGAGTAGAGATGAGTAAAAGAATACGCTCAAGATCACAACAACTTTGAACAATATTTTGGCTCTCAAAAACTTATGTAATGAATATAAAATAATAAGCAATAGAGTATGCAAGCTTTAGCAATTGAATGATCAGTTGTTGTGTGGTATTGTGTACTCAAAAGGCTGAATTTAAGCTGTATTTATAGTTGAAAAACTTGGCATTACCGTTGCCTAATTGCCAATTAAGAACTGCTGATTTTACTCTGTGACAATCGATTGTCAAGAATCCACAATCGATTGTTTGCCAATCGTTCCAAAAATCAATCCCAGATTTTACGCTTAACAATCGATTATTCAGGATCAACAATCGATGATTGGCAACGTTCAAAAAATCATTTCCAGATTTTACGTAAAACAATCGATTATACAAAATCAATAATCGATTATTCAGCAACGTTCAAAAAATCCTTTTCAGATTTCAATTTCAACAATCGATTGTATAAAATCAACAATCGATTACCTGACGGTATTTGAAAACATTTTGGCAACGGTTAGTTATACAATCGATTATACTAAGTTAACAATCGATTATATATCAGCCTTGAAAAATCAATTTAGACACTGCCTCGTGACAATCGATTGTTATATACTCACAATCGATTATTTAATAACTTTGAAAAAGTCTGGAAGACACTGTCTCAACACAATCGATTGTCATATGTTCACAATCGATTATTTTGTGACTTTGAAAAATCTGATGGACACTGTCTCTTCACAATCGATTATCATTAACTTCACAATTGATTATTTTGAGCGTTGAAAAACTTTGATGGACACTTCCTCATCACAATCGATTGTCATTAACTTCACAATCGATTATTTTGAGCGTTGAAAAACTTTGATGGACACTGCCTCATCACAATCGATTGTCATAAGGTTCACAATCGATTGTCATGCAGATTTGAAAAATCTGATGCTCACTGCCTTAACACAATCGATTGTCATTAGTTCACAATCGACTGTCATGCAGTCTTGGCTTAACATAATCGGTTATCATAAGTACATAATCGATTATCTTAGTCCAGATTTTAGAGGCATGTTTAAAAATCATTTTGACTAAAGTAAATATGGATGATTTAAAGTCATTTAGCATTAAATTAAATATGCATGATTTTGTAAAAATAATTTTACGAGAGAAGCCATGTCATGAGTCAAGTTGTCGGATCAAGATCACTATTAAGAACGACTCATGCAAAACTATAAAACTTGGTCTTGTGCTTGAATCTCGTTATATACATCAATTATGCGCTTGTACTTGAGCTTCGTCATATGTCAATTTGCGCTTGTTTGTCATTCATCAAAACCTACACATATGAACACACGTTTTAGTATAATGCTTTGAGAACGTGTTTCCAACATGAATATCATGTCGTGCATAGGTACATGTGTTTATAACATCATCAAGTCTTTGAGGGCATCCGATCATATCATCTCGACCACTGTGGGAAAAATCATCAACGTATACTGTGAGCATATTATTTTTGGCTGGTCGAAACAAACTCCTATAGGACTCTTAAAGATTAGGATTTTTTCTTTTAAAATATTAGGACTTTAATTTTTGAATCTAATTGTATTTGCATGTTCATTGTTGCGTGTTTAGAATTAATTAGGATTTAATTGTTAAATAAACTTGTTTTATAAATTAAAATTCTATATATATATATATATATATATATATATATATATATATATATATATATATATATATATGTGCCAGCACTTGAAATTGTATTTGTTCAATTTTGATTTGTTTTAATTTTATCTTTGATTTGTGATTTTAAAATAAATTCAGTATTTAATTTTAATTAAAAGAAAAGACAAAAAAATAAATAACAAAATACAATACATACACACACACACACACACACACACACACAGGCCAGCCTGAGTGGCCATATATATATATATATATATATATATGGCCACTCAGGCTGGCCACAATTGAGCCAGAACTGAGTGGCCCAATTTGCTTCCATCTCTGAGTCCACAAACCAGCCATACAACCAGCCAACCCAGTACACACATCCAACTAGCCAAATGACGCCTTAAGGCCCTTCCCATCACAGCCGTCGATTTTTCCCGATCCAACGGCCACAGAAGCCCATCCACTTATGTATACATATGTCCAAACATATTTAGTGTACACATGACCAAATTCACCTTCCTCGTATCTCCAACACCGACCACTGACCACCCTGGCACCACATGTTGACCACCGGCTAACCACCCACTGTCGCAGCCGGAAATCGCCTCACGGCGGCAGCCGGCAACCAAATGTCCCCAAAATTACACCCCCTAACCTGCAGAACCTCCTCTACCCCGTCCCATGACTGGTTCCCTTTGAACACCACCCCTCCACCTCGAATATCCATTCAAAGGTCGCCGGAAGCCCTACCTTTGGCGACCTCATTCCAAAGTCGACCAAAATTACACCACTGGGACACCCTGACTTCCCCATTCCAACCATGCACCTCACCACCCTCAAATCACCATGGAACTTATCGAATCTTCATCCGAAGCTGAACCCTAAATCCCAAACTTGTCGGAAAATCCTTAAAATCCTCCCAGACAGTCTTTGACCCTCCTTGAAACAAACCATGCCACCCTCGAGTCTCAAGCAACCCCCAACAGCTCAAAATCCCAAATCTGAGACCTATTGAGGTCTCATGACTTTAAGAACCCCCCCGAGCTTCGAAGTTGAGTTAAACCACCTTAGAGGGTTTCAGAACCCCTGTGAAAGAACAAGTTCCAATTGAATCCATTCCAAATGCAAACAAGAATAGATGCTAAGTTTCCTGCCTATTTTTATTTTTTTAGCTTGATTGTAAATTGATTAGGTTCAATGTTTAAAGGCTGAACTTCTGTTATTTGATTCTAGTGGTTTATTTGTTTGTCCACAAGTTTCTTCTAGAAATTAGACTCCAATGCTCATACCTGAGATAACTGATTAGGTTCAACAATTGCATGTTGAATAATTTTAATGTCCATGTGTTTTATTTGGCATTAGTCTGGATACTTGTACATGCAGTCTCTTGACCTGGAAAATTTACTTTAGTTCCTCAGTATGAGTATTTTTAGGGCTCAACTGGCATTTAGCCTTTGACTCTATGATATGACGTTGGTTTAAGTTGATTTGGGGGTTTGGGATCATTAATTGTTCATTGTTAGATTTTATTTGCTTCATAAATGGATTCCTGAACTGAGCTGTTGTGTGAAGCATTTTGATTTGAACTATTTTCTGAAAAGCTAAGTCTGATAGATATATGCATTCTTCCTGATGATTTGATCTCTTTTCTGCGTAGAAGTATGTTAATTCTTAGGCTAATTGAGTCTGCTAATGTTGGCTGATTAAAACCTTCATGAGTTTGTTAATCTGAGGATAAAATGAGACCCTGACCAAGGTCAAATATAATTGAACCGGGGTTAAAAGAACTGACTGGGGTCAAATTGAGAGAGGGTAATTTAGGAAAGCTAGTAAGGGTACAAAAGGAATTGGAGTCTTTTAAAATATGATAAGAATCTTTTAGAACCTTCTAGTCGGGACTAATATATAATTCCAGCCTCAAACTTGAGGCACAAGTTAAGAATTGAAGGACTACTTAGGCAAAAATACAATTTGAGATGAGGACTAAAAAGAAACTAGTAAAAATCTGATGCCCTAACTATTTTGCTATAAATCAAACCATTTGGGGGCATTGGAGGGGGAGCAGAAATCTTTCTCTTTAATACTAAAAGATAGAAATACTGATCCAGAACTCCACTCGTCAATAGTAGAGCTAAAAATACTAATTTCATATCTGAATAATACCATTCAGTGGTTGAATTTGATCTTCTTGAGTTTGAATTTCTCGCAATCGTGTTGAAGCCTTGGACACACTGTTTGATTGGCTAGCTGTTTGCTTGAATGGCCCCTCACACTTTACTACTCATAGGCTTGGTTTTTTTGTTGTATTACAGGTATTAATTCAATACTCATATACATGAAGCTCAAGTGAAATCTATTCCTCAAATGTGAAGATCTCAGTTGTCGTTCATTTTATTTCCCCATTTCCCATGTTGGTTTAAATATAGGTGTAGCAACACAATGGCTATTATGTTGTAATGTTAGAATGAATCATGTTTGTAATAATTGAACATTTGGGACTGTGGCTATGTGTAATAACTTGACTCTCAATTCGAATTTTGTGTGTGCTTCAATTTCAGTCCAGTTGGTTCAAGTGCTGATTTTGTGCACTTAGAACCACTGGATTTGGAAGCAGCAGCTTCAATTATCATGCTAAGCAGATCAAAAGTGTTGCTACATATTTCAATTTACTTAGATCTCAGCATGTTTAATAACAATTTATTTCTGATTTGTCCTTTGTAATGTAACTTGAGTCACATTCGAATGTTAGATTTGGATTTTTATACTCTGGCTGATGAGTATATGAATTGTTTGGATCAAATCTAATGTAGATATTGATATAAAAATGGTTGTGATTATTTTCTTCCTGAATGATCAATTCGATTTGTATATATAATTCTGAGTTGAAATAGCTGCTAGGTACTGGACTCTTTTGTCCAGATTAACACTGGGCTCATTAGTAGAGCCCAGTAAGCGCCAAGTGCTGAAATTTACGTTTTGCTGGGCTAAGTAATTCATGGCCCAAACCTGTCAAAAATGGTTATCAATTGCAGCTTGAGCATTATGTGCTTCAGGGTTGTCCAAAACTCAAGTTATTTATATGTCAAATGGTCATGAACGAGGCCAAGGCACATATAATTTTCCAAGCACCTAGTTTTACACATGAAATAATTTGTGGATTTTAAGCACAACTTTAACAAATTCAACATAGGTTGGAATACCTTTATAAAATAAAAAACGAGCCGTGTTAATCTGAACAAATACATGTGATGACTCTTTAATTTATTAAAACCCATAGAAAATAGGAAGTACCGTTTAGCAAATTTCACGGTCTTCCCGCAAATTTCAAAAACGTAGTGGCTATAGGTGCGCGTATATAATAAAAAACCTTCCTAAATTCGGGTGCGCATTTATGTGACCCAAATCCTATTCTCAATGAAATTGAAATATGTCTAAAATTGCGGGTGCATTTATGTGACACAATTCGCGACATGTTTTAATAACATTGCAAAATTTCCTTTAAAAATGTTAAAAGCGGTGAATAATCTAAAAATTACGAGTCAACAGGTGTAGCAAATCATGTTTTAGACATTTATAATAAGTTTAAGCGAGTGTGCTAGAACCACAGTATCCGAGGGTGCCTAACACCTTCCCTCGGGTCAACAGGATTCCTTACTCACGAATTTCTGCTTCGCAGACTCCAATCGGGCAGTCGAAATTTCTTCGATTTGGGATTCTTAAATAAATCGGTGACTTGGGACACCAAAAGCCAAGCCTATCCCAAGTGGAGACTATTGAAAATTAATCCTATTTTGAATAATGTCACTTTAATTGGAAAAATTCCTTTACACATGTCGCGTTTCGGGGTAACCGCGTGTAAGCGGTAAAAAGGACGTGTGATATATACCAGCTGACCGGGTGGTGGTGCGTGTATGACGCTATAAACTTTTCCCATATCTCATATACATATAATGTACATATGTACTCATATATAATGCCATTTGATCATGGGTCAATGCATATGTATATAAAAATGCAATGCATGAGAAGTACGTCAGTAAAATCTTTCGGACTGTAGACCATTGTGTCTTTGATTAATATTATGAAGTAAACCTTACCAACTTACGTATTTTCTAAGACCCATGAACATATGATAGAATAATAGAACACGGGGAATCAAGACCATAAGCATCTCTAACATTTCTATGAATACTGTCATTTATGGAAGTTGTGCATTTTCTTTTTTCATTTGTATCGTATGGATCATGCCAAAAGGAAAGAAAGGATAGCCTTAGCATACTTGAGCTGATTCTCTTGACAATCGTTTTCACATACGTCAATTGCGACAAATATAACGGCAGATCGAAGTAGGAAAAATTTCGTATGATATTCTTGAGAAAGATTGTATCGTGCTCTCTTAGAATTTCATCTCACGCTGCTATTACATGATATAATCTCGTATAATTTTGCCGAAACTCCCCTTCATATCATTGTAGATATGCAAGCCTTATTTTGCCAAAACAATGTTCTTCTCCAATATAGAGATGCAAGCATTATTTTGCTTAAGCTATTTAGAGAGATTTTTAAACCTTAATTTGTGTGGGCCTTACATAAGTAATGACTAAGCCACCATAAGAGTGCCACCTTGCTTCGTAAAATAAGACTTATCAGTTTTTATTTGATCAAGCTTTGTGGGCTGCCACGTTGAGTGGTGAAGACGCCCCCCTTAATATTATCCACCAAATATCTTAATTAATTTGTTAATTCACTAATCCAATAATTAACTAATTTCCCATATAATTAAGAATTATCTCAAAATACTTGTAATGCTACTCACTTTTAACACACTTTATATACCTTACTATCATGGTCATGTGGTACGCTGCATGGTACTATTTCATAATTACCAGATATTATAGCTCGGACTATATTTTATCCCAAAATAATCTCATTCTTGAATTTACTTCGATTAACTTACAATGAAACTTTAACGTATGAAAATGCGAAATGTAACATCTCATTTCCGAGCTTATACCAATTTACTTATGGCATACTTTCACGTACGAAAACATGGGCGTAACATCATTTTCACTTTGAAATATTTGTCCTCGAATGTTGACTAGTGCACTTATCATTATCATAACTTATAGCTCTTTCAGATATTTTAGTACTCTCCTTTCCATCTAGGGTACTATGCTGTGAATAAATCTAAAGGCCAAGGCATTACCCCCTTTAGGCCTCTTTCTCACGCCACAACTTGTGGTCGAAATCTTTCCAATATCGTAACTGTTGCTACCTTTCATCATGCAGCCTGTATGATTATGACCTTGTAAGTGTTCCTATACGACCTTTCTCTCCTTTTTCCTCCAGCTTTTAGCCAATATCTAGGCCTTACTTTGTAAACATATACAGATCTTGATAAGATACTCCTCTACGCATCTATAGATATACTGAAGTTCTTCGCTCGGTACTTTTCTGAACTTACCAATATTGCTATATCTTATTTCATAGACCCGGTTATCCATCTGTATTACTTAACTGCACCTAGGTAGGTCATACTATACCATTATTCTTACTTCAATTTATCAACACCAAGGTCTGCTATCAAACTCCAATTTACTCTCGTTGCTTATCCTATAGGTATGAATCTCAGTCCTTTAATGCTTCTACACTAATGTTAATCTTAAAAATGATGGTCTGAAATCATCTCATACTTTGTAACTTTTATCCATCCATTGTTTATTCACCTTAATGTTAATCTACCATATATCACTGATAACGTAAAATCTCTTACGTAATAACTAGGGCTTACGTTATGTCAAGGGACATTTAAAGTGATTTTCCTGATCCACTTGGGTGAAATACTATACTTCCATAACCGTATTTCATGACATGCTTATTCGGTTCATCTTATGGGGGTATTTTAATCCTGCACGATTCATAAAATCCCATTTTCCCTTCAAATTATTACTCAATCAAAGGCCCAAATGTCATCCTTTATCTAAATCAATTACACCCTCATTCTACTACCAGGACAAAATTCCATCTTTTCTAAATGACTACTAGTCTTAGACTCCTTTGAGTTCATTTAGGCTATACTGAGCTTTTTATAATTTAGAGAAACTATTAGCTCTCTTATTTCATGGGCTTAATCCTTAAGACTTACCCATTCTCGTCACCTTCTCACTTGCCCTTTCTTATCCTTATTATTGTCTTCTAGAACCTAGCCGCTTTACTGTACAATAGCTTGCGACCTATATTATTTATATTACTCGCAACCTTTCAACTTGCTTGTATCATAGATTTCCTATGTCATTCTTGAACATCAAAAGAGACATGACATAATCTATAACTCTTCTTTACTCTCTTAATCAGGCTCCTCAATACCTAGAAATCATAGGCTGGAAGACATGCCACCGACGGTGCCGCTATCATTCTAGGATATTGAATCTCTGCACTTCTAGTCTTCTATCAAAAGTAAGGACTATTCACAACCTTCTACATTTGAGTATCACGTACGTTGTCCACCTTTACCTTACTTATATGAAAGTCTCACATCATATCTTTTATCTCTTATATGACATCTCTTCGCCATATAGGTATAATTCACATCCACAAATTGAAGATCTATTATGTACTTGCACCTCTAGTGCACACACACAATCCGGTAGGAGCTTCATACTGACTTCTTATGAGGATGGTACTCTTCTAACTGGCCTTTTCGTAGAGCCGTTATAGAATATGGTTATTGTAATATCTCTCTTGTACCTTTGATATTAAGAGTGATCCTATAATGTTCCTAATCATGATTTCTATAATTTGCTGGATCTAATTATCAGACTCTTGATTACTTGGTTGAGGTAATTCTTTAGCTTTCTCTTCCTCCTGATCAACCTTCATGTAGGCTTAAGCCATTTTTTGATCTGCAGCTCGTGGTATTATTTATTACTTTAGCCTTTCATGGGCTTTATAGAATATCCATGATACTTTCATCTAATAATCCAATCTCTGTCTATGACCTGGATCAATTCTTTCTTTTAATTTATTATCGGAGTCTTCTACGGTTGTATGATTGCCAACATATATGCTGCATAGGTAATGCTCCGAAATCTTAAGTGCGTTCGTAACATTACTAACTCTAGATCATTGATCGAATAATTTCTTTCATTCCTTCTCAGCTTTTTGCCCCCTGTTGCGTGCATACTTGCCTTATCTTAGTTCCCACACATGCTGGAATTTTCGTACAACTCATATGATTTCGAATATTACTATGATTTTTTTTCTTCTTCCCGTTCATTAGCCATGATAAGTTCCACTTTCTTATGGAGTGAATACAATGTTGTTGTGAGTTTGTTGTTACAAGACCATTTCCTTTTTAGGTTACTGTGCTTAGGCTGAAGCTTTCTTCCTTATTTCATTAGCTAGTCTTTCATTGTAGTACTTAGGGAGGACCCTATGACTCTTGTAAATCTGCGAGCTTAATACATCGTATACTCGACGGAATTTTTGATGTCCTTCCTCGCCTATAATTAATTGTTGTTACTTACCTCCACGCCCTTGTACTTGTAGGGTTGCTTCTGAGCTAATATTCTGATTGTCTTCCTAGTGGCACTCCCTTTTATCTCCGTAATACTCATACGATACCTTTAACTACCTCAATTCCTATAAACATTTTTCTCAAGGGTGAGGATGTAATATGTGTGAGACTGAATTCCTATGTTGGGGTTCACTATGTTTATCTTGCATGATCTATTGATTTGTATGTATCTTCTTGTCTAGCCATAACTAGGCTTTTCCCGAATCAACTACTAACTACTCGTTGGCCCATTCTCATATCAATATTCCGCGTAATCTTTCTTGGGTTATTTCCTTTGTCTTAACTTATGTTTTTCACTGGATCCTTATCTATCAATAACATCTTGGGCAAGAACCCTTACTTCCTCTCCTTGACATTGTACTTGCACAATATTCTGTAATCGTAGCATATCTGTAAGATTCGGATAAGTGAAATCTCATTCCTTTCTCATTTTTTATTTCATTCTTCCTTTACTATTCCACAGTGACTAGAACCACTTAATTCTAACTTAATGCCACATCACTCCATATTTCCCCCCTTTAGGGGAGTACTATGATTTAGTGCTACGATGGTTTACGTATAAAATGTTTTACCTCTTCATCTTTGGCGTCTTTTCACATCATCGATGACCCCTTACTTTCCTTGAGGTAATCTTTCTGTACCAAGGATAACGAAATTTCCTTACTCGTGATGGTGACACTTAGTATAACTCGCACGTACAGTCCCTTAAGCTTAACTTTGCTCACATTGCTTGCTTTAGGGAAGCGTCCTCCTGAATGACCTTTAAAGGTTATTCTTCTATCGTCTATTCTATTATCGCTGGAATGCAATATGAAATTCTCATAATACTGACCATTATCAAATAACTCAGTCCCTAGTTCGTGTTTAGTTTATCTTTTCCACTAGCCCATACTGATTTCTATTATTCTGGGGTCTAAGTTTCCCTTCTGGTAGTTGCGTTGGAGTCACGTACTTATTTCCCAAAATGAGGATATGACTTTATGGTCTATACTCTTTTGTTGTCTCAAGGCCTGGCTCCTCCCATCTTTTCCTTCACTTCACTATATACTCTATAATAATGTCATTTTTTCTACTGTTGTCACCCATGCCTCAAATCTTACTCATAATGCTTTATTAGCTCTCTTCTCATTTCCTGCTAACATTTCTATCTATAACTTTATTTTGAAAATTTCAACAGGACATTCTTTTGCGTTTATCTCCCCATGCTTTATCTACTGGCTCTTTGGGTTGCCTAACATTCTTTCTTTACTATGGACGGGAGCCACACTAAGGTAATATTTATCCCTTCAAGGCTTCCAATGCCTATCTTTGTAGTACTTATATCTAGTTGTACTATTTTAGAGTGCACCATCTAGGTGTCTCACAAGGAGATCTATTAGCACATTTGCAATATCCTTCAAAAATGTTAACTAACACAAACCATTCATCCACCATTTTGGGTCACTCTAACTCCAGCCGGATCGTGATATTCCGTCCTGCTCTTGAACCATATTTGTTAGCCCCCACATGGCATAACTTAGATCAGCGTGGCCAATTGTACATACCTCTGTTACTGTTGAAGGTAACTCAATCTCTCTTATTGAATGAAAAATAATGATAATCCTTATTAGCTGGGACCTCGTACCCTCTTTAACCTTGCTTTCTTTACTTGTTGAAACTTGTATTTATCCTCTGAATCTCTCATTCTCTTTCACTACAAAGATGGATAGATATTCTTTCCTTAAGGCTCCTTTTCTAGAAGCCACCGAGTTCTTCTGACTCAACTATTCCACAACCACATTCAATCCTTTACCAACCATCTTTCTAGATGTAGGAATCGTCTTATTATGAATAATATAGAGTTTAGGAAATTGAGTCTTACAACTAAGGTCTACCACACGATATAGAGTAAGAAGAAAGAATGATAGTCCTAAATGCCCTGTAGCCACCGCTTATAAGTGTGGTGCACAATACACCCCAAAACAAGACTCTACCAGACATGACCTTTAGACTCCCTAGGACAGAACTGCTCTAATACCGCTTCTGTCATGACCCAATCCTATGGGCCACCATAGAGATCCAGTACCTTACTTATAACAATCCCTAGTGGTGGATACAAGGACCGAAGGGAACCCCTAGCACTAGAATGACTAGTAGAAGAACCTGGCATGGAAGAGCCCTGAACTGATGGAGCACAGATGAAATATGGGCTGGAAGAGCAATAAATGATGAATGACCCTAATGATAAATTTGAGATCCATGGCATGATAACGCCCCGTGATAAACTGGGCAAGTTGACTGAGCATGTACGAATGGAAAACCTCTGTCGTGCTAAAACTGGCCCCCACGAGGCCTCTTGGCCTCCCTCTCAATCCTCTCCTAATCACAAACCACCTAAATCTATTAAGCTATATCAACAACCTCATCAAAATTAGCACCAGATACCCTATCTATGGTCATAAGAAACCGAAACTGAAAACTGAGGCCATCTATAAACCTCCTGATCCTCTCGCGGTCTATCGGAATCAACCAGAACGCATGTCGAGCCAACTCAGAGAATCGCATCTCATACTGTGTAACATGCCTATCACCATGACGAAGCTTCTCGAACTGCCTGTGCAGCTCCTCTCAACGAGACTCAAGTACAAACTTCTCCAAGATGAAAACGAAGTACTGCTGCCATGAAAAGACCTTCTGATCAGTCTTCAAGGGATACCAAGTTGAGCAAGTAGAGTTGATTCATATCAGGGGCACCACTCCTATCCAAGCAGGAAAGATAATAAAAATGAGAGAGTCTTATTGGTGAAAACCCACACGGGCACCTTGAGGCGACTGTAAGTTGAGAGAAAAGAAAAAAATGAGAGAGTCTTGACGATGAAAATCCTTTGGGCGCTACAAGTCGAATAAGGATTGAGAATCAGATTAGGTAATCGAAGCATCGAATCCTAGCTTCACGGTCTGGGGGGGTATAACAAGAGTTGAACATCAGATTTGCTTAACATAATGGGCCGCATGTGCATGTCATGGTCATTAGAGTTGGTACTCACATTTATAGGTTTCTACTTTTTAGTTTTTTTGTTAGGAATCATCTGATTTCATTGTCCTCTACTCTGTTCCTTTCGTCTTGTTTATTCCCTCTTCTTGAATCTGTTGGGTCAAAACAAGTGTGATGACTTCAAAATCGGCCACCATCTTTCCAATTGCACAAAACAGAACCTGTTTGTCACATCAAAGCAACATATGGTAGGAAAGAACAACAGGCAACTGAGTTGGTAACAATCAACATGCTTTGGGATTCATTTGAAATACAAAGGCTCAGTATATATCAAATCATGGACAATGCAGCAAAATGAGGGCTAGGGTGAACTGATCAAAGGTGTGTTCTGTGACAAGAAGAGTGGAGCATTAGACCTCAAGGTCAGAGCTAGTGATTTGGGTTAAGAAAGAACATCATGTACAATGTGGTTGGTAAATATGCTTTAGGGATCAGGTAAAACACAAGGGTTTGGAAGATGTCGGTTTAAGAACAATGCAACAGACGGAAGGTATTGGGTTCTAATGAGAAGAGGTATTTTCTGGGTTAAGGTTTACAAAGGAAGATGTTAGTCAATGGTCAAACAGGGTCTTCAAATGAAAATAAATCATCATGACAAGTGAAGGAGAAACAGACCTCAAGGTCAAGGCCAGTGGTTTGACTCAATAAAAATAGCATACACACGAAGTGGGGGGCGATGAACGTGCTTTAGGATTCATGTGGGACACAAAGGTTGGGAAGATGTAAGTTCATCAGAAATGCAACAAATAGAGGATATTGGGTCTAAATGGAGAAGAGGTATTTTTGGTGATAAGGGTAATAGAGAAGTTGGTCAGCCAATAAGCGAGCCATGTTGTTAAAGGTGAAATCAAAGCTGCCATGGCAAGTGAGGAGTGCAACACAAAGATGGGAAAGGCCGAAAAGGTTAGCCAAGCATAGTAAATTGACTCAGCAATCTTAGGAAAGATGTAAGAGTTCCAGCAAAGGGTCGGAAATTCAACACAAAGAGGGGAAGCAGAGCAAAGTCACAAGGCTCAAGGGACGACCGAACATAACGCACTGCCAGGGAAATCTCAGAAGGGACGCAAGGTTAGCACACAACACAAAGATGGGAAAGGTCACAAGGGTGGACCAAGCATAATACATCAGTCGTCAGGGAAGGACATAAATAATTCCAGCAAAGGATCAAGAGTGCAACACAAGGTGAGGAGCAAAGTAAGGGAACAAAGATCAAGAGTCAGTCAAGCATCATAAATGGACCTGGTAATCTTAGGGAAGAGTGTAAGGATTTTAGCAAAGGCTCAGGAATGTAACACCAAGATGAGGAACAAAACCAAGCCACAAGGGTCAGAGGGTCAGCCAAGCATAACAACCCTAACTCAACAGTTGTCAGAGAAAGGAATAAGGTTTCTGGAAAAAGAGGCAAAAGCGCAACACAAAGATGGAAATGGTCATGGGGGTTGACCCAGCATGATATATCAACTCATCAATCGTTGGAAATGGGCACAAAGAATTCTGGCAAAGGTTTGGAAGTGCAACACAAAGTGGGGAGCAAAATAAGGACACGAAAGGCAAGGGCCAACCAAACATCATAGACAGACCGGGTGATTTCAGGATGCAAGGATTTTGGCAAAGGAGCGGAAATGTAACACAAAAGATGAAGAACAAAGGGAATCCACAAGGTTCAGAGGGTTGGCCAAAGCATAACACATTAATTTATCAATCATCGGGGAAGGACATAAAGAATTTCGGCAAATGGTTAGGGATGGAATACAATGTTGGGGAGTAAAAGTAAAGCGTAAAGGTTTCGAGGGGTCAGCTGAGCAGTTCAAGCGACTTATCATCAACATGGACAATGGAACACAATGGAACACGATAGTGGGGAGGCCATTTCCAACAAGAATGCCGCAAGCCAACCGCCACTTTTCAACTGATTAGTTTTCTTTGATTGACACATGGGAAGAAAATTCTAGAAGAGCCTAAGGAAGGCCTTCCGCAAGGGAGAACATGCACATGGCAGGTATGATCAAAACCTTAGGGCCCATTTGAAAATAGGACCTAGTTCAAACTCAAAAGGGACATAGTCCCTCATAGGTATCCTCCCCATCAAAGAGCACAAGGGGATAAACTTTAACCAGCAAACCCCGACAGGAAAAACTGAGGGTTAAAAGAAGCATAGAGGTTGATATGGAACGCAGTTTAAAACTCAAACAGGCGCATATAACATGGGCAAGCACCAACACCTTCCCCGGTAAGAGTCACAGAAACCCTCCTGGACAATAATCACTAGTAGAAACAACCAGAAGTTAGAATTGGCATTTAAGTTGGAACCTTCAGGACCCTCCTGGAAAATGGGTCTCATTTAAAGGTTAAAGGTAATCATGGATAACAAATAGCACAAAATGACTTACATGTGAAGTAGGATTCAGTCAAGAGTTGTCAGGACCCTCCTAAAAAATGGGACTTAGCTTAGGACACAAACAGTCGGGTAGCACAATCAAACCCAAATACTTCCCCAACAGGAGTCATCAGGATCCCCCTGAAGAATGGGATTTCATCGTAGGAATTGTCAGGACCCTCCTGAAAAATGGGACTTAGCTTAGAACACAAACAGTCGGGTTGCTGGTCAAACCCAAATACTTCCCCAACAGGAGTCATCAGGATCCCCCTGGAGAATGGGATTTAATCGTAGGAGTTGTCAGGAGCCCCTGGATAATGGAACGTAGCTCTAAATACCAACCCCCAGCAAACATATTTTGTCATTAAATTAAGAGTTGTCAAGACCCGCCTGGATAATGGGAAGTAGTTTTAATCACCAGTCACTAGTAGACCCCCAACAAATATAACTTATAACAAGACACAGTGGAAAATAATACCTTTTGAGAAACATAGCATAGTCTTAAAGTTGTCATCAGTTAAGAATTATCAATACCCTCTTGGATAATGGGACTTATCTTAGGTTTAGAGATATTTGGTAAGGGGATTTGATTAACACTCATGGATCCGCCCAGCATCAAACTGGGGCAGGAAGAAATTTTTTTTGTTTTGTTTTGTTCTGATCACGTACACAGGCAGCAGTCTCCGGGAATATTTTTCAGGTTGCGATATTTGGTATGATAATCAGGCGCTCACCTGTAGAACAAGGGAATATTTTTCACAATTTCAAGTTTTAGTAATCAGGCGCCCACCCGTAGAACAAGGGAATATTTTTCAAAATTTGAGTTTTTTAAGCATGCATCCACCTGTAGAACAAGGGAATATTTTTCAAATTTAAAGTCTTGGTAATCAGGCACCCACCTGTAGAACAAGGGAATATTTTTCAAAATTTAAAGTTTTGTAATCAGGCGTCCACCTGTAGAACAAGGGAATATTTTTCAAAATTTCAAGTTTTGATAAGCAGGCGTTCACCTGTAGAACGAGGGAATATTTTTCAAAATGCAAGTTTTGGTAATCAGGCGCACACCTGGAGAACAAGGGAGTATTTTTCAAAATTTCAAGTTTTGTAGTCAGGCGCCCACCTGTAGAACAAGGGAATATTTTTTAAAATTCAAGTCTTGGTAATCAGGCGTCCACCTGTAGAACAAGGGAATATTTTTCACAATTTCAAGTTTTGTTAATCAGACAGCCACCTGTAGAACAAGGGAATATTTTTCAAAATTTGAGTTTTGTAATCAGGCGCCCACCTATAGAACAAGGAATATTTTTCAAATTTCAAATTTTGGTAATCAGGCACCCACCTGTAAAACAAGGGAAAAATTTCAAGTTTTTGGCAATCAGGCGCCCACCTGTAGAACGAGGGAATATTTTTCAAAAATTCAAGTTTTGGTAATCAGGCGCTCACCTGTAGAAAGAGGGAATATTTTTAAAATTTCAAGTTTTGATAATCAGGCGTCCACCTGTAGAACAAGGGAATATTTTTCAATATTTCAAGTTTTGGTAATCAGGCGCCCACTTGTAGAACAAGGGAATATTTTCTTAAAATTTCAAGTTTTGATAATCAGACACGCACCTGTAGAACGAGGGAATATTTTTCAAAATGCAATTTTTGGTAATCAGGCGCCCACCTGGAGAACAAGGGAGTATTTTTCAAAATTGCAAGTTTTGTAGTCAGGGTAATCAGGTGCCCACCTGTAGAACAAGGAAATATTTTTTTAAAACTCAAGTCTTGGTAATCAGGCGCCCACCTGTAGAACAAGAGAATATTTTTCAAAATTCAGGTCTTGGTAATCAGGCGCCCACCTGGAGAACAAGAGAATATTTTTCAAATTTTCAAGTTTTGGTAATCAGGCGCCCACCTGGAGAACAAGGGAGTATTTTTCAAAATTGCAAGTTTTTTTAATCAGGCGTTCACCTGTAGAACAAGGGAATATTTTTCAAGATGCAAGTTTGGTAATCAGGCGCCCACCATTAGAACAAGGGAATATTTTTCAAGTGTTAAGTTTTGATAATCAGGCACCCATCTGGAGAACAAGGGAACACAATTCGAGTTCAGCAATCAGGCATCCACCTGCAGAAAGGGAAAACATCTCAGATTATAATCAGCAACAAGAGAAGCTCGTGGCAAGAATGCAAGTCAACAGTCCGAGGTAATCAACAAAAGTTAGTCACAATAAAGAAAAATAAAAGAAGAAAAAAGGAAGGCAAGCAGGAAGTTAATCCAAATAAAAGCAGATGAAAGACGTGAATCTCACATGCATGGTTGAGGTCGCACGCGCTACATGTACGGTCTTAATTAAGAAAAATTGAAGAAGAACGAGCTAGTACGTGCACATAACAAGCGTCAAGGTTGAAATCTAAATTCAGAATGAAGAACCACTCAAGACTCAATATCAAGCTTCAGAAGACTTATAGATAGGAACCTTGTAACTTGTAGTTGACAAGTTTTGCTAGTCTTTTAATTCTTTTGATATAATAGTAGGACCGCGGACCAAAACCTCGGCGGAACGACACCTCGACCGGATCTTCACCTCAACATTCTCTTTCATCTCATTCACTCATGAACTACACTGACCTGATTCCTCTTTAGCCGAGGATATGTAGGCAACCTCTGAAGCAGGGTGCCGTTAGGCTTTTCAAATTGCTTCCCATGGAGTATTCAAGTGGGCAAAAATCGCTCGTATATGCTCACTTTATCTTTGCACCAAAATCCTTTGGGTTTCTGAGCAAAGAGGGGCAGTTAGGTTCAATTTGCATTTAGGAATTAATTACATTGAGTTAATTGTGTTTAAAAAAAGAACAAAAGAATCATAAAAATGATTAATATTGCACTTTTAATATTTGTCTTTGAATTTCGGTAGTTTTCCGTTTGATTTGGTTTTAATTAGTTTCAATAAGTATTAGTTGTAGTAATTAGTTTAATTTGAAAATAATTTGACTAGGAATTAATTTAGGTGTTATTTATAATTTAAGAAGAAATTAGAAAAATATGGAAACAAAGATGTGAATTATATTTTTGGGCTGATCTTTACTTCCATTTTTAAAGCCCAGTACAATTTCTCTTTTAAAATCAACCCAAATTATCCCTTACCCAAACCCCAAACCAGGTCGACCCGACCCAACTCAATACCCAAATCCATTTTCTGACCTAAAAGACCTAATACACATAAAACACATATATAGACACCTATACAGAACACGATACATGCCAGGAAATTGGGGAAGGGCTCGCAACTTTGATTCCTCTTGACAAAGCTCGAACAAATACAAGCCTATACACACGATACAATACACACGTGCATATACACTGACAATAGATATAGAAGGGAGACGCCTGAAAATTGAGCGCAACTGGCAGCTTTTACAAGAGATCCCCCCCTCACGATCTCTCTTCTTCTTCGATCAGAGCGACCCCTCCCCTGTATTATCATCGTCGACCAAACCCTATTTTTGAATGCCCTTCACAGCCCCACCCCCGAGGGTCACGCATACTAACGGATTTGGAGCCCTTTCTGAGTTCGATTCATGTAGAGGTCGCTGTTGAAGGTAGCCTGTTCCAAGGTTTCCGGTTTGAGGCCTCAATTTTGCACGTGGCTCCTGTTCGATTTAGCCATTGTCGTTTCATTCAAATTTGGAGGATAAGCATGGATTCTGCTGGAATTTTATCGAGGATGACCTCAGTTCGAGCCTCGTTGCTGGGTCGGGCTCATTTATCTTTGTTCAGTTCTATTTTCCATTGTTGGATGCTTGATTTCATCTAAAATTTGAACTCGAAAGTTTGTATCTAGGGATTCTCAAAACCTTTAAGAATTTTGGCTCAACAGGTTCAACTCAGCATTTTCTCTTCTCATTGTTTTTGTTTGCGATGGATTGTGATGTTTGTGTTAGTTTGGTCGACATTCTTTGTTAAATTGCTTTAATTGGTTTTCCGGATTTCGAATCTCGTCATCTAAGCTGGATCAATTCTGTTTATGGATAATTCTTGTTTGCATTTGATGCTATGTTAGAGTTGGATTCTATGAATGAATCAGTAGAGTTTGGGTCTGGAATTAGCTGCCAGTTGCTATTTGTGATCGAAAGAGATATTTGTCGATCTGTTCTTGCCATCCGATATTCTCTCTGGTTGTTTGGATGTGTTTGAATGTGAGAAATCAAAACTGAAGCGTTCAGTTTATAGTTAACTGTTTGAGGGACCAACTCGCATGTTGAATGCTTAAATTTTCTTGAAAATAAGTAACGTGACTATTAGTTATCACTAAGGTGGAAGTTCTAATCAAAATTTGATCTATTTTGAGTTCTTTAAATCGGCTTGGTACACATGTTGAGTTCCTAGGATAATTGAATATAACCAAGTTCAAATTTCTCCGTCAAGATGTGCATCAATTTTCTCTCCACGTTCTTTTTTCTTTGATGAATATGAATGTCGTATGAGTATTTAGTTGTTTTGTGTCTTGTTTAAAACTTTCTCTTAATTTGTTCTGAATATGATACATTAGATGGGATAGAAATGAATTGGTTGGGCAGTTTTAGAGTGATGAGCACATGATATGTTTGGCTTAATAAATTTGGGTAAAATTCACCGAGGGCGCAAAGTAAATCACTAAAGTGAAGGAGATTAAGGGTAGTTGTATTTGAGCTAATCCTGCTCGGTGATAATTGAGCGAAGGAACATTATTTATACTTGTTCATATGTTTATTCGAATTGGATATAGCTGGACATGATGGTGTCACAATATAGATATTGGGTTGCTATTCATCAACTGAACTACGTGATTAGATTAAAAAAATCAGTAGGTGCATTTCATGTGGCCCGACTCCAATTCCAAACAAGGTTAAATAATGAAGGTTGTGAACCACATGTGCAGTTCATGTGACGTGGCTTGCGATATGTTTTAAATAACCTTGATTTTTCCTCAAATAAAATAAAAACAGTTTGAAAGTTTACGGACCTCCAAATGTAGTTCTCTTTTAAATTATAATTAGGGCACTCCATGCCAAACAAAAATGAATATTGCATGACCCTCATTTTAATTAATCTTGTTTATACTTATAACTCGAGATGAGTCATTTAGCAAATTTTCACAGCCTCTCGCAAAGTTAATAATGCATAGCTGCTCTAGGTGTGTGCTTAATAACATTACTTTCCTAAACTTGGGTGCACATTTATGTGACCCAAATCCAAATCTCAACGAAGTTGAAATGTTTATAAATCCACGGGTGTATTTATGTGACATGATTCAAGGCATGTATTAACGATGTTGCAACTCTCTTTAAAAATAATAATAAAAGTGGTTAAAAGATTCAAAATGCACATAGGTTCATAATTGTATAAAATCACATAATTTATGCCAAATATAACAGTTGAGCAACCTTGCTAGAACCACGGAACCCGGGAATGCCGAACACCTTCTCCCAGGTTAACAGAATTACTTACTCAGATTGTTGGTTCGCGGACTGTTAAACAGAGTCATTCTTTCCTCGATTCCAGATTCTAAACAGTAACTTGTGACACCTTAAATCTTCCAAGTGGAGACTCTGAAATTCTCTTAAATAATTGAATCCCGTTTCGATTGTCCTTTAATGGGAAAAACTCCCTTATCTACGCCCTTTGCCGGGTTGTAGTGGACAAAAAGAGGTATGACAGTCACCACACACGTCCGATAAACGCATTCCATAATAATATTATCGCCTACCAAAGTAGATATTTGAATAGATGAAATAAGACACTCACGGGGCAAATCAAAATAACGAGCAAAATATGATGACAAATATGAAAAAGTGGGTCCAGGGTCAAATAACATAGAGGCGTCTTTGTGGCAAGCTGAGACAATACCTATAATCACAACATCCGAAGCAATAGAATCTGGTTTGGCTGGGAGTGCATAGAAACGTGCCTTCCTACCACCTGATCGACCTCTCCCTCTTGGACGACCTCTAGCTAACTGTCATCTACCTCTAACTGACTAGGTGGGTAGTACAGTAACTGGTGCTAAAGTCGATGGCAGACTTCTCTCCTGAGGCGGACCCCATGAAGACGAGGACGCTGCCTTCACATATTCCCCAACTCTCCACACTCATAGCAACCCCTAGTGCTGGAGACGAGGAATGAAGGTAACCCTTAGAACCAGGATGATTAGAGAAGAACCTAGAATGGAAGAGCCCTGAACTGATAACGCACAGGACAAACTCTAGGCTGGAAGGCACTAAGTCATGAATGGCCCTGATGAGAACAGTGAGAACCATGGCCCGATAATTCCCCATGATAAACTAGGCGAGCCAACCGAGCATGTCTGAATGGATAGCCTCTGCCGTGCTAAAACTGGCCCCAGTGAGGAGCACCACTGAATCCACCCTGACCACGAGACCTCTTGGCCTCCATCTCAACCCTCTCATGATGATGAACCATCTCAATCTGTTGAGCTATATCAACAACCTCATCAAAAGTAGCACCAAATACCTTCTCTCTGGTTATAAACAACTAAAGCTGAGAAGCGAGGCCATCTATAAACCTCATGATCCTCTCTCGGTCTATGGGAACCAACTAGATTGCATATCGAGCCAACTCAAAGAACCACATCTCATACTGTGTAACATACCTATCACCCTGACAAAAGCTGCTCGAACTACCGGCGCAGCTCCTCTTAGCGAGACATAGGTACAAACTTCTCTAGGAAGAGAATAGAGAACTGCTTCCAAGAAAGGGGTGTTGTGCCAACCGGCCTACGCCTCTCGTAAGACTCTCACCAACTAAGTGCAGCCCCAGAGAACTGGAAAGTAGTGAATGAGACCCCACATGCCTCTAGTATACCTGCGGTCCGAAGCATCCTCTAACTTATCTAATAAACCCTGTGCATCCTCACCTTCAGCACAATTAAATGACGGAGGCTGGAGTCTACCAAACCTCTCCAATCTACGTTGCTCGTCCTCTAGCATAACAAGAGCTACATAGTTCTAAGCAGCTGCAATCGGCTGGGCTAGAGGTGCCCCTGGTATCTAAAGTCCATGTTTGGCATGCTCAGGTGTGCGAGCGAAGGGAGTCGGATTGCCTCCCCCGCCTGAGAAGTAGCTACTGCCGTAGTAATTGAAACCGCCTAAGCCAGGCCAATGCACACTGATAGACTCTGGTCTAGGGCCTTCTGAAGGCATGGGATAACAATAGGCATAATCGGTTCCTAAGATGGTCCTGTTGGAGTGTCCACAACTGGGACCTAATCATGAACTGGTGCGGCCGATGGATTTTCTGGTTCTGCCCTAGCTATTGGGCGGGCTACACCCTTGCCCCTACCACAGCCTCGACCGCGACCTTGGCCTATAGTGGCCCCAATTGATGTTACTAGTGGATGTTTGTCTTGTCCGATAGCACGTGTCCTCACCATCTATGAGAGAACAGAAGTTTAGTTACTAGAATCAACAGATTGACATGACAGAAATTCAAGAATGTATGTTTTTCCTAAAGGTTCTGCAACCTCTTGAAGGCAAGTGTTGATACCCAATTTTTCCCTGCATATTTTTTATATGCAAAATACTTTCCAAAATGCATATATGTATGTATGTATGCATATATGATGAGTTGGGGGATAATTTTTTATTTTTGTACTGATAAAATGGGGTAATAAATTGATTTAAATATCTCTTTAAAATGAGGAAAAATAAAAACACTTGGACATACTTTATATATATATAAATAAATATATATATATATATATATATATATATATATATATATATATATATATATATATATATATTTATTTATATATATATAAAGTATGTCCAAGTGTTTTTATTTTTCCTCATTTTAAAGAGATATTTAAATCAATTTATTACCCCATTTTATCAGTACAAAAATAAAAAATTATCCCCCAACTCATCATTTTGGTTATTAATTCATTTTATTCTCATATTTATATTAAAATATAATCTTTTGGATATTTTTATAAATGTATTTGGCATTTTAATACTAATTTGCATATAATTGTAATTTTAGCCTATTTTAAGATTAACAATATTTTATAATTGTAAAATTAGTTCCAATATTTTTTAATTAATATTATGTGTTATTAACCAACTCAGTACTTTTAATTTACTTTTAAAATCATTTTACTATTTTTATAAAATAAATAAGGGTAAAGTGGCTATTTAAATACTAGCCTTATTTTATTTTAATTTTAGCACAAATTAACCCTTCAATTAACCTTAATTGCAATTTCAAAATGGACCCGACCAATTCCTAAACTACCGCCCCCTGATCCAATTAGGGGTGTTCAAAACCGATCCAAAACCGAAAACCAATCCGAAACCGAAGCTTAGTGGCTTAGTGGTAACGGCTTAAGGCTTAACAGACGGGGAACGGATTAAAATTTATTTATTAACGGCTTATCGGATTGGGGGCGGATTATTCAATTTTCTTAACGGGTAATCCATTAACCCGCTAAGAATATATATACTTTATTTTTATTTATATAATTATATATATTAAATATAAAAAATTAAAAACCTTAAAAAAAGAATAAGCATAGTGTTCTGTACAGTGTACTCAGTACTCACTGACTCACTGTCTCGGGTGGTGCTCTCCACTCCACTCAACCACAAAAAAAATTTCTTATATTCTAATGCCTAATTAGTAATTACTATTTCTCATTCTAGAGAAAGACTCAAAGACAGAAAAGTGAGACTGAGGTCTGAGAACAGAGAGGAGAGAACTGAAACCCTAACACCTAAAGCAGCAGCCGCCAGCCAGTACCCAGTAGCCACCAATCCTTTTCGCCTCCGCTCATTGTCGTCTACTTCCACCAGTCGTCGGTCTCCCTCCTCTCGCCATCTCGTCTCTCCACTTCTCCAGGTACTCTTCTTATCCTCGTCTAAATGATTTAGAGACGGCTTATCGTAGATTTTAACTTTTTTGAGATACAAATAAGTTATTTCAAGGAGTTGGGGACTTTAGTGGCAGGAGGCAGTTAGGGCAAAGCTTGAAAGCTACATGGAAAGCCATGAAATATAAGAAAGCGTTAGCTTTGGGGTTAGCACTACAGTTGATGTACATTTTCTTTAACACAACACTCTTGTTCGGGTTTCCAGGGAACCCGATGGATTCACTTTGATGATTTATCATTTGGTGCTTTATTGCCAGTATTTTTTTGGAAAATCAGTTATAAAATTTGAGAAATGAATTTGTGAGACAGTAGGACAGAAGCAGTGATCAGCCCTCATGGTGTAGGAGTTTGGAAGTTTTTAGAAGCCAACAGTCAAGCTTTTCCTCAATGTTGCAATCAGAATAGAGAATGTATGAGCTAATTAATTGTTTTACTATTTGCATACGTTGTGTTTAAAAAAAAAAACTGGACAGTGAGCTACTGAGCTTGCTGCTTGCATTATAAATTGAATGTATTGTGCGGACAAAATACATTTGAGCCCATAGGTATTAAACCGATAAACCGCCCGGTAACCGCCCGATAAGATCTAACCCGATACCAATCCGCCCGATATCTTATCGGGTGGCTAACGGATGAATACATTTAAAAGCCGATAACCGTTAAGCCAACCGTTAAAGTAAAAAAGCCGCCCAATCCGCCCGACGAACACCCCTAGATCCAATTAGATACAACCCGACCCAGACTCCTTTCATCCTGACCGTTGATCTCATAGATCAACATCCCCTATTCGTTGTTACCTTTTTATACTCAAAAGACTACCATAATCTCCTCATTTATCACCCACCATACGCCTCTAAAACCCTCCCCTTCTTTCAAACACTCTTGAACCTTCTCTAACCCTAGCCGCCTCCAGCCTAAAATCCACTGGAATCTATGGCCATCAAAGCTATAGGAGTCTTACACCTACCTACTGGTGCTCTTACGTGACTCATACCTGAGATTCGAGGCCTGACTACGAAGGGTTGAACCCAGACCACCATTGATTTGCGGTCTCAAGGTCCTCTTTGGCTCTGTTCCGGCGTACCATGGTCGTCTGAGCCTGTTTCTGACCTTCTCTAACTCAGATCGGTGACCTTCAAAGCCTTTCTCATTTTTAGTGTTACTCTGAAACCCTAAGCTATTCGAGGTTTTTATTTTTTTCTTAGCTATGATATATTTTTGTTCTACTGGATGTTTATAGTATTTTTCCCAATCTTTCTTTCAAAAAGTTCTTCTCTTCGATTTAGGGTTTTGAAAGGTTTTCAAAACATCTTTTTGATTCTTTCTTTTCTTTTCTTTATGTGTGTTTGTCTATATTTTGATCGTGTATTTTCTTTCTACCACGCATGTGTTGTTCTTCTATTTTCTTCCTACTATACATGGCTCTTCTGTACCTTTGTACTCTACTATGCCTCTAGATTAGGCTCGCATGTTAATCTTTGTTATGTTTTCCTACATGTTCTTTGCTATGCTTTTCAGTATTCTTCTACTGTATGCGTTTCCTGCTGAGTTCTTAAATTTTGTTGCTTTACTGGATTTTTGTTTGAGTTCTAAGCATGCTTCCTTTACCGTTTCTTAAGTTTATATCACCCTTCTTCTCTCTTCAGAACTTTCTTAAGTTTTGAGTTTTTCCTAAAATATGTTCTTTATGCTTTTAAATCAACCTTTCACTCTGTTGCTTCAAACCTGCAATCATATCTATGTATTTCCTTAGAGGCTCTTAAACAGACCTCTGAGTCTATTTCGATGGTTTGGCTTCTCATCTCTTTATATGATTCGAGTTAAAATCCTAGGATTTGGTGGTTTCTTTGGCAAGTTTTTTTGTGTGTTTGGTCTAGGGTTCTACTTTGAAACCTTGAACTCTCAGACTCATTTTGAGTCCAAAAAATTGGATCTAAACCTTTTCATGACTTTTTCTATGATAGCCTTTCCTAATTAGCATGACAACTCCTTCTTGTTTGATATTTATGTGCTTTATATATATGAGAAATTCTTCTTTAAAAAATTCTTCCAACTATTGATTGATTTCGAATCCCTTTTAGTAAGGTTTGACTGATTGTTACTGATTGTTTCTTTGATTGAACCTTCTTTACCTTTTCCTGACTTGGTTCATTTGGACAAAGCCTGCGATTTTGATTTTACTAGCTGTTTGATTGATTCCCTTTTCTTATTTGTCACAAACCATGTACCATTGAACTTTTGCCTTAAATAAACCCTTGTGTATTTGCCCTTATTGTACTGCTTTGGAAAAGGTTTTGATCAACTCTTTCGTTAATTGCCTTTTACCCCTTTGAAATTAGAATCCCTTAATTAAAGGGAGATTGATTTTAATGTTGTTTTCTTACCTTTTCTTACTTACTTTCTGCAACTATAAAGGGCACGACCCTCCTGTACTTTGACAGCCTTGGAATTCAATACTTTTACACACCTTCCAGTCCCATACTCTTTATGACACTCTCACATTCTCATCTGAGTTTTTTTTCCTGTTTGCTTGCAATTTTGGCTTTACAAGACTTCTTATTTTACTTTTTTGTTTCCCTAAAACTGGTATATTCTGATTTAGTTTCAGCCATCATCCCAATATGTATATTTATAGCTTCTGCGATCTTTTTTACTTTATTGTCCATGCTTGGTGATTAATATTAACTACGCATTTTCTTGCATCTGTTTCTATTGTGAATCCCTACCCTATTCCCTTAAATGTGTTTGAGTTAAGGTTCAGGCATGGCAGTATCAAATTGATTCCCATGTCTGAACCTGATTCTTAATGCATCCTAACTCCCAAACAAATGTGGTTAACAAGCTGGTTAGGGGTATGCCATCACTCCTAATTGTTGGGTATGACCACCAGCCTTCCATGGTCTTCCTTAAATCCCCTCTATGCACTTTCACACTCTTTTAAATTTTAACTTCTAGCCCCTCCTATGAGCCTTGATTTGGGACCTTGAATTCTCTTTGAACTTGGACATTTGAAGGTTGGATTTTCCACACTACCATATAATCAATTCTACAATGTATTTGGGCGTATGCATTGCTCGGAGTCCACTTGAGGCTCTTAGGAACTTTGACACGCCCAAAAAATAAGAAAGGCTTTGGAAATCCTAATCTTCGGAGTTGGTTCATCTCATATTCTAGACCTTGAATATAAATTAGGTTCTTTGGCTGTAGTTTAATCTCTGATGTAATTTTAATTTTTTTCCATAATAACTTATCGGATTTTAGTAAAAAGGGGAGGGTCACTCATGTATGCATACGGGTAGACATCATACGGCTAGACATCATGTTCCTAGGTATTTCTTCCTGCCTTACACTTCTGCATCTCATCTAGAAATCATGACTATAGGGCTTTTCTGCACTTCTGCATATATAGATGATGACTACAAGGTTTTCTGCACTTATGCATATAGAGATAATGACTATAGGGTTTTTATGCACTTTTTCATATCATCTATCACTAGACAAACAGTTTATAGGCTCAAATAACAAATGGCACTGTAGATACCATGTCTATAGGATTCCTGCACTTTTATAAATGTTTTAAAATAAATCACACTTAGAAGTATACCTATAGGAATAACTAACTGAATCTGAATCATCTATCTTGCTTACGAGTCTAAAACCAGCACTAGTGTCATTTAATATCCTTAGAACTTATGTTTTTCTATAATCAGTAAGCCCTCTTTAAAATCAGCATGCTCCTGCATTATTAGATATCATGCCTATAGGTGTCACCTAGGCAAGCCATTAGGTAATTAATTAATTGCATCAGTCTTTGATAATTACAACCAGGGGTAGGCCTAACTCAGACTTCTTATCTGAGAAATATGTGAGAAACCAGCCTGCCTTAACACTTTAAATTTAATTCAGACCATAACCAGTATTTGTAAGTCATGCTAAACAATCTGCTTTTAAGTGAGGAGATCTGCCTGAGCCTTTTAATTGTTATGTGTTTCCCATAACTGCATTACGTGTTTTGTTTGTCGTGCTAGAATTTTATCCTTTTTAAACCATTCCAAATCTACACTTCCCTCCCCTTTAAGACTATTAGTTCTAAATGCCTCCAAGACTGATAGGATTGGGACGGGTAATAGCATGCAATAAGTAACGATACTATTCTACGTTTAATACCTTAACGGGGTAAGAAGGGTAGATATGGATATGACGACCACACGATAACACCACATGTATAAACGGTTACCGGGTGTTGTATGGAGTAATCCATATTATTTATAAACCTAGGACCCCCTTTCTCTTTACTTGTCCATATTTTAAGAATTTTTAAAACTATTCAACTTTCAGCTTCTTTAACCTCTTCTACATTAGTTAACTTGCATCAATTATGTGCAAACCCCTTCCCCTTTACTTGTGTGTTTTTTTAGAATCCTAAAACGGCTTTCATCCAAATTTCAGCCTTTTTAACTTCTTATATTTCAGTTGTAACAACCCTTATGTGAAAGCTACCTAGTATTTACAGTTCTTGCTTATTTACTTATTGTTTGTACTTAGTCACAATTGTAGCATGGTGGGGAACAACATTAGTGGATCTTGAGAGGTGCCTAAAACCTTCCCCTCGAGATAATAGCCCTTACCCAATCTCTGATTTTCTAAATAAAATTCATTTTTAGTGTCCTAGTGCCTTTAATCATTAGGTGGCGACTCTTCAAAAATTGCAATACCTAATTCCCAAAAAGGAAACGAGTTGTCCTCCCAAATGTCATAAATCTAATTTCGCGAGAAAAAGAGGGCATCGACAATAAGTACAGACGTCTCCATACCGATCCGCAAGACTCTACTAAACCGGCTCATGACTCGTGAGACCTATGTAAACTAGGCTCTGATACCAACTTGTCACGTCTCCAAAAGTGACCCGGTCGTGATGGTGCCTATCATGAAACTAGGCCAGCCAACAAAATCCCAATCAAACCAATATTTCAAAATAAGGACATTTTAAGCAATTAACTAAATAATATCCCATAACATAAGTCTAATTAACAAGTGCAGAAGAAACATAAGCCCTACATCGGGGTGTCACAAGTCACGAGCATCTACTAAGGTCTGAATACAATGAAGACTATCACAGTTTGAAAATGACTAAAATAGTCTAAGAAAAATAATAGGGAGAAGAGAAAGGCCGCGAACGCCATGCAGCTACCTTGCTGACTCCAAAATGACTCGCTGGATAAAAGATCAGCACTCACTATCACGACCCACAACTCCTGGATCTGCTCACATGGTGCAAGGAGTAATGTGAGTACGCCAACTCAGTAAGTAATAAAAGTAAATGAAGATTTAGTAGTAAGAAAACACATAATCCACGTCATAACACAATAGTAAGTACAATATGTTTCCAAAACAATATTTAGATCAAATCATTTCCTTCAAATCTAATTTTCAGTAAATATCCTTTGAAAAATGTCTTTCTAACAGATTCAATAAAGTGTAGAGTAAAAATGATAAAAATCTCAAATAGCCCCTCGGGAAAGATGTGTATCATAAATCGCCCCTCATGCATATTATCGATCAAGAACCAGCCCCTCGGGCAACATCATATCACTCACTTAGGGTACACGCGCTCACGGGGGGTGTACAGACCCTGGTGGGGCTCCTACAACCCAAATTCTATAACAAGCCATTTCATGGCATAATAAATTAGTCCCTCAACCTCTAATATATCACAAATCAGTACAACATGCTGCGGCATGCAACCCGATCCCATGATATCCTCACAACGCAGGCCCTCGGCCTCAGTCGGTCAGAAACCTCTCAAGCCACTCGGGCTAACAGTAACATAGGGTGCTCAGCCCAAAATATCATTTATAGTATTAAAACGGAGTTTATATGGAAGAGTTATGAAATCAGTAAAACACAACATGACTTAGTACATATGTTAAATCAAAACAGTGAGAAATAGTAGTAAAAAGCCCCAAAGGATCCAAACAACTTGACACAGGATAGACCAAGTCACAATCCCCAATGGTGCACGCCTTCATGCTCGTCATATAGTGTGTGCGTCACCTTAAAATAGTGAAGAGATGTGAATTCCGGGGTTTCATACCCCCAGGACAACATCTACAAATATTACTTACCTCAAACCGGACAAAATCTACTCCGTGATGCCCATACCTTTCAACTTGACCTCAAATCGAACCGAATCTATTCAAAATCAGTATCACATCATTAATACAGGCTAAAAGAACAAAGCCCATGCGAAAATTATCAAATTAAATAAAAAATCCTGAAATAGCCAAACCCGACCCCTGGGCCCATGCCTCGAAATCCGACAACAACCACCAAACCAGAATACATACAAAATTTACCAAAATCTAACTTCGTCTGACCCCTCAATCGCCCAATTTTAACTCTCAAGTTTCATGCCCTAATTCCCCAATTATAACCCTTATATTCCATAAATTTCATGCTTAATCAATTGAAAATTACTATAGAATCGAGTTTTAGGTTTAAAACATTACCTCAACGTGTTCCCCCTTGAATCCCTCTTCAAAATCCTACAAAAGCTCCAAAAATTGAGCTGAAATTGTGAAGAACACCCAAAATTTTGAAAGGGTCCTATATATTCTTTCGGACCTAGGGATCTCGCACCTGCGGCAAATAATCCGCATCTACAGAATGCTTGTGCGGTTTTCACTTAAATCCCCAGGACTGCATCTACGCCCAGACACGCACCTGTGGTCCCACAAATGTGCCTTACACTTTACTCATGCGGTTCTTCTCCTGATGGACACTTTTTGCATATGCGGTCTCCATACCACATCTACGACCTCAGACCTGCGGTCCCCTATCCGCAGACGCAGAAATAACAGAAGCATCAAATCTACAGCAACAACTCAAAGCCAAACACTTTCGTCAATCATCCAAATCCATCCCGAGGCCCGCATGACCTCAACCAAACATGCCAACAAGTCAAATATCACCATTCAAACTTATTCCAACCTCCATAACACTCAAAACAATATCAAAACACCAAATCACCCTCAGATTCAAGCCTAAGGATTTCAAAATTTTCAAATTCCGCCAACGATGCCAAAACCTATCAAAACTCATCCGAATGACATGAAATTTTGCATACACGATACAAATGACACAACAAACCTACTCTAATTTCTATTATTCCATTTCAAACCCGACATCAAGGTTTTCACTGCTGATCAAAAAATGTCAAATTTCCAATTTCGCCAATTTAAGCCTAAATCTACAATGGACCTCCAAATTACATTTTGCACACACCCTTAATTCCTAAATCACCTAACGGAGCTATATAAACCATTAGAATTCACATCCAATATCTTCTAAACATAAGTCAACATTTGGTTGACTTTTCCAACTTAAGCTTCTGAATAAGAGACTAAGTAGCACATTCCATTCTAAGACCACTACGAACACAACACAACCAATATGATATGAAGAAATACTGCTGAAGAACACATAAAGAAGTAGGAAATAGGGGAAACAGGTCTGTAACTCATGAGACGACCGGCCAGATCGTTACATAGAATCTCGTATAATTTTGTGCCAAAAATCCCCTTCATCTTATTGTAGAGATGCAAGCCTTATTTTACTTACGTTATTTAGAGAGGTTTTTAAACCTTAATTTATGTTGGCCTTACATAAATGATGACCAATCCACCATAAGAGTTCCATCTTTTTTCATTATATAAGACTCATCATTTTTATTTGATCAAGCGTTATGGGTTGCCACATTGAGGGGTGAATTCCCCCATAATATTATCCACTAGATATCTTAATTATTTTTTTAATCCCCTAAAAATTCAATAATTAACTAATTACCCACATAATTAAAATTATCTCAAAATATTTATAATAGTACTCACTTTTGACACACTTTATATACCTTATTATCATGGTCATGTGGTACATTATATGGCACTAGGCCATAAATACCATGTATTATAGCTTGGACTGTATTTTATTCCAAAATAATCTCATTCTCAAACTTACGCTGATTAACTTATGACGAAACATGAACATACAAAAATGTGGAATGTAACATCTTAATCCGAGCTTATATCAATTTACTTATGGAGTACTTTCACATACGAAAACATGGGGTGTAACATTTATCACATTTTCTAAACAAGTTCCTTTTTCCTTTTTATCCCAGTAATACCCCGCTCTAATAATTTTGCGAATCAAAGACTCGGTGTTGGAGTGATTTCCACAAGTGCCTTCGTCAAGATTTCTCGTAAAACATAATCGGTGTCCCCCAGCCATAAACATACCGCTAATGGTCCATCAAACATCCTCTTGTATAATGTTCCATCTTCATCCAATGTGAACCTAGCAATCTCTGTTCGAAAATACCTCTACTCTTTATGATCCGATGGCAACTTTACATTTTCAAAATATCCAATATACTTATTCCTCCAATCCCAAGTCAAAATTGTAGAATTTATCTTGGAATGACCCTCATCGACCACAGATCTCGATAACTAGATGACAATCCCCTGGATTATATCATTTTTTTCAACTGACGACCCCAAGTTAGTAAGTGTATCGGTCTCACTATTTTGTTCTTGAGATACATGATCTAGAGTCTACTCCTTGAAGCAGTGCAAGGTTGCATGCATCTTGTCCAAATATTTTTGCATCCTATCCTCTCAAACTTTGAAGCTTTTGTTACCTGGTTACCCACCAATAGAGAATCGCACTTCGCTTCAACGACTTCTGCCCCCAACGTTTTAGCTAGCTCGAGACCTACAATCATGGCCTCATATTCAGCCTCATTATTAGTTGACCTAGAAGTTTTGATAGAGTTTCTAATAGTGTTACCTATAGGTGGATTCAAAACAATTCCAAGCCCAGACCTTTTCACATTCGAGGCACTATCCGTGAAGAGGGTCCATGCCCCTGATGATGTACCCGATTTTAGCCGAAGTTCCTTCTCCATTTCGGGTATGAAGGCTGGTGTAAAATCAACCACAAAGTCAGCTAAGATTTAAGACTTAATGACTGTTAGAGGTTGATATTCACTACCGTACCCATCAAGTTTGACGATCGATCCATTTGGTCAATCGGCCTCATAGCTTAGGCTTATGCAAAACATTTCTAAGAGGATAAGTAGTTATCACTCATATAGGGTGGCACTGGAAATATGGCTTTAACTTTCTAGATGCGCTTATTAATGCAAGTGCTAATTTTTTGTGGATATCTTGTTTTAGCATCTTCTAAAGTCCAACTTACGTAATAGACGGAGAACTGCATTCCTTGCACTTCTCGAACTAGTACCGCACTTATTGCTATCTTAGATACTGCCAAATATAAATAAATCTTTTCATCTACCTTCGAAGTGTGAAGCAGAGGTGGGCTCGATAAGTATCACTTTAATTCCTCCAATGTATGTTGGCATTCCAGGGTCCATGAAAAATTATTTTTCTTTTTGAGTAAGGAAAAGAACCTATAGCGTCGATATGATGACCTCGAAATTAATTGGCCCAAGGCGGCTATCCATCATATTAGCCTTTGTACGGACTTCACACTATCTACGATAGCGATATCCTCGATGGCCTTGATCTTGTAGGGGTTGATTTCTATTCCCCGATTTGATACCATGAAGCCGAGTAACTGCTCGAACCGATCCCATAGGCACATTTTTCTAGGTTAAGCTTCATGTTGTACTTCCTCAAGATTTTGAATGTTTCCTGAAAAGGAGTTAAATGGTCCTTTACGCATAGAGATTTAACAAACATAGCCTCAATTTAAACTTCCATTGATTTACCTATATGTTCCTCGAACATTTTGTTAACTAGGCATTGGTATGTAGATTCAACATGTTTTAGCTCGAAGGGCATTACATTGCAATAGTATGTTCCAAACGTAGTGATAAACAAGGTCTTTTTCTGGTCTCCGGTTTTCATCTGAATTAGATTATACTCGGGGTAGGCATCGAGAAAGGTAAGAATCTCGTGGCTAGCCATGGCATCGATCATTCGATCGATGTTAGGCAGTGGAAAAGAGTCTTTAGGGCATGCGTTGTTTAAATCCTTGTAATCTATGCACATTCTAAATTTGTTCCCTTTTTTATTTTCTAACCACTTGGGGTATTTTACCTCCCAAATGGATCCTATTTTAAGAAGTTTGGTTACCTCATCCTCTATGAATGTATGCTTCACCTCGAACTAGAGCCTTCTCTTTTGCTTCACCAGTTTGAATCTGGGGTCAAGGCTTAGCCGGTGAGTTGTTATTTTCGATGGGAGCCTGACATGTATAAATGGGACCAAGCAAAATAATCCATGTTATCGATAAGAAATTGAATGAGTTTTTTTCTTAGTTTGGGATTAACCTGGTTCTTAGGTATACCTTTTGCTCGGAAATGTACTCAATCAGTATGACCTGTTCCAACTCCTCAACTGTTGACTTGGTTGCATCTGACTCTTCAGGAACAAATAAAGTTCGAGGAGTAAGGAAATCCTCTTCTTCTTATTCTTCAATTGCCTATTTCTCCGATTTGATTGAGGTTAGGGACGGTGATTGCTATTTAGCCGTCTCCTTATATTTGGTGCTAAATTTTTCTAAGGTCAAATGCGCTGGTATTGGCGTCACCTCATCGACTACAAACATTTCCTTTGCAGCGTGTTGTTCCCTGTAAACTATTTTCACTCTATCCACCATTGGGAATTTCATAATCTGATGAAGGGTCGACATTACTGCCCTCATGTTATGGATCCATGGCCTCTCGAGTAGTGCGTTATATCTCATGTCACCTTCAATGACATGGACTTTTGTATCTTGGATGTTTCTGACCATGTTCATTGGTAGGATTATCTCCGCTTTTTTTGTTTCACATGCCATGTTGAAGTCGTTAAGGACTCGATATGCAGGTACAATTTGGTCATGTATGTCGAGTTTCTCTACGACCCTTGATCTGATTATGTTTACTGAGCTATCTGGAACCACCAGAACATATTTAACTTAAATTTTATTTAATAAAATAGAAATTACCAAGGCATCATTGTGCGGTTGAGAAATCTCTTCCTCTTCCTCGTCATTGATCGATCGGACGCCCTTAGGCATAAAACTCTGAGTTCATTTTTCTGTAGTAATCAACACCTTGGTATGTTTAAATATAGGCTATGGTGGAACAACGACTCCACCAACGATAATATGTATTACATGATGTGTCTCTTCCTGCTTAATCTTTCAATTGGCGTCTCATTGTCTGAAGCGATTCTCAGCTCCGATCATTGAGAAACTCTCGAAGATGACCCTCGTTGAACAATCGATCTACCTCCTCCCTCAATTGTCTGCAGCCTTCAGTCCTCTGGCCATGCGTGCCATTATATTTAGACATCAAGTTTGGATCGATTTGTATCGGTCTGGTCCACCTAGAGTCTTTGATTCTTCCGATAGCCGATACGATCCCCGATGCATCGGCACTAAAATTATACTCCAATCACTAAGGTTCTTCTACGGGATCGATATGTTTATCAAAACAATTCTTACTCATAAGTCCTTGAGAACTTTTCCCTCGATCATTTCTTTGATCATTTTGAGGAGGATCACGCCCCAACCGTTATTTCTTCGATTTGCGAAATATGGCTGATACCTTTCCCTATTTGATCTTGGTTCCTTGTTGTATCCCTCAGGGATTTAATTGCCAATCTATTTGGATGAACTTAACCCGAAGGGGCCCCCAGCTGGTCGTTCTCAACCCTGATGTTTGATTGGTAATGATTATGTACATCTGCCCAAGTTACGGCTGGATATTCTATCAGATGTTGCTTCAATTGAAGTGACGCGATCAAACTCCACTCGTTCAACCCTTATGTAAAAGCTTGCACGGCCCAATCATCCAAGACTAGTGGTAATTCCGTTTACTCCATATGAAATTAGGATACAAACTCTCTTAGCATTTCATCTCCCCTCTATCTCTTTGTTGCAACCTTTTATAGCTCCGGCCTGTGCCTTCACGAAGGCGTCTGCTAACATAGCAAACGAATCGATGGAATTACGTGGCAAGTTATGATACCAAATCATTGATCATTTTGAAAAACTTTCCCCAAATTGTTTCTACAAAACCGACTCGATCTCGTGATCATTTAAGTTGTTTCCTTTAATCCTGCATGTGTATGAGGCAATGTGTTCATTATGATTGCTCGTCCTATTGTACTTAGGTATATCCGATATACTGAACTTCTTGGGAATAGGCTTCCCAGCCGCACTCGTAGGGATGACTATTGTACAAACCTTTTGGTATCCAAACCTTTTAAGATCGAGGGTGCCCCCTATATTTGATCAATACGGGAGTTATATGTCTCCAGTTTTTTGTTATTATCGTCAATCTTTTTCTCCCCCAACTCGATTATTTTGGTGATTTCCTCGAGCATCCTCATAATCGTGGGATCAGTCCACGAGCAATTACCGTTTGATCTCTCTGGCACCGGCTTAGTGGCAAATAATTTTTGGTTCGACCACACTTGGAGTTTTATGCTGACTTTGAAGGTGAGTGATAGCAAAATGTTGAGCTTGTAGCATCTTGATATTACTTGGAGGCTAACTCCCCCATCTCTTATACCTGTGTTCCTTGACCACCAGATCGTGCTTCTTTCCGTACACTACCTCCGAGGTTTGCGCCTAAGTCCGCATTCAAAGCAACGTGCGAACTGACATCGACTGATTCTACAGTGGACACTTACACAGGGTTAATCAGTGGTACACTGGCTCCGGGAGCAACTACATTGTTATTTTCCCCGTAAAATCCAAGACCAACATCGCCATGTGCGGATACGTTTTGTGTTTGACATGTTTTAACCTAAGAACAAAAATTCTTGACAAGAACAAGTGTGAAAATAATGTGTTTTATCAGAATCAATACTAAAATAATCATTATCATCTTTAGCCCCACGGGGGGTGCCAAACTGTTTACCCTAAAATTCGAGCAACAATTAAACTTATTTTGTTGCTTTAAAGATATGTGACTTAATCCAATACTAACTGATAAACAATAAATCTACTGCGTAAATTCAAAAGTAAGGCAAGTCAAACCAGTCGTTTAAGCAGACCTCAACCTTGAGCAAGGGCAACTTCGAGGTGAGAGAACAAGAACAACAAGAATAATAAAATAATAATGAGACGATTCAGATAAACAGTAAGCAATAAAGTGGAAATGTATATTCTCTTGTCAATGATTGATCCTTTACAAATGATTGGGCTCCCCTTTATATAGTAGGAAAATCCTAAATAAGATATAATTCTAATTGTACTAGGGAATCTTATTATACAGCTGTCTAACTGTCTAGTACAAATCTGTTTCGTAATTTACACCATGATCTTAGGGCCACTGCGGGAATCTGCTCTTTATATTATGGAAACATAACGGTATTACCTCGAGGACGGTCATACTTGGCCTCGGTGTTCATCGAACACTTCGATCTTCAAAGCTTGCAGTTTGTTGTTGGCTCGCGCCTGGTCTATTTTGATCTTGCTCTCGAAATCGGGCATACCTGATTTTGACCGTATATATATATATATATATATATATATATATATATATATATATATATATATATATATATATATATATATATATAAACCTTATTTATTTTAAATAAATATCATTAAAAAAATTATATTCTATAGATACCTTTTAATGTTTATAGTATAATATTTAATTTTGGTTACCTCCTACCCCTAAGCCACTAAATATGCTATTCAGTTATATTATTTTCTTTCTCTCTCTACTTTGATATGCTATTCAAAAATGAAAGCAGTAAGTTTCCTCTTTATCTATTCGCCATCTTCAACTGCTCCAATCTATATGTCTAGCAATTACATCGCAATTGATAATCAGAATGGTTCCAGATATGTTCCTGTAATTCTTTTCTCATTTTTTTGTTGGTTTGATTGAATTATTATTCTGGCCGTCGTTCAGATCTAATTGTATAAGATCCACCTGGCCAAGTTGCCGTCAAATTCACTAGTAATGTCTTCAGATTTTCAGCAAAATCATACAATAGTATTTTTGTGGATCATTTTGAAAGGCTCCGGCACCATTGCCGGACCAAAGCGGCGCGTTTTCACTACCGGCTTTCGGTGAACGTTGTATTCGTCAGAGATTAGGGTTTGTTCTTAAATAAAGACGATGGAGTTTGGGCGGAGCAACTTGATTTTCTATTAATATATTTCAATGTATTTTCAAGTATTTAATTGTATTCATTATCTTTTTTTTTTCATTGTAATTCAATGTATATCGTTGTATTTCATGTATTTCATTGTATTCGCTATTTTTTCATGTATTTCAATCCATCACGCTATATTCTATGTATTTCATTGTATTTAGTGTCTCGCTATATGCCATGAATGTATTAATATATTTTTTAATTAATATAATTTATGTATTCAAATGTATTATATATTTCTCTGAAGATTACTATGTTTTTGCGGTATTTTTAGCGAATCTTTTTTTTGTAACTGAAAATATAAAATTTGTGTATTATAATTGAGTTTGTTGAGTTATATTAGGAGTCTATTATGTTAATTGATTCGCTTTCCGTTTTAAAAATAGTGTAATCCCTTATTTCACGCCGTGAATACAATCGAATACAATAATCTGTCCAGCTGTAATCCCATGTTTCACTCCATGAATATAGTCGAATACACTCGAATACAAACAACTGATTAGCTGGACTTCCCTTATTCACGCCTATTTTTGCTACTGTATTCATAAATACAATAGCTTAAATACATCAAATATATCTTATAAACACAAAAAATATATTTATAATCCGTAATATAACAAATGGTATCTATAAATGACTAATTACTACTAAAAAATAGTACTTTATGAAAATTTCTCTACGAGGAAAGTCAACTTCCCACATCCTCACAACCCAAAAGAAAAGAAAAGGAAAAAAGGTCCAATATCAAATAAGGACTTAACTTATTACTATACACTAATTACTCTGTGAATTTATTTCTTTTTTTATCCGTTCCAAAAAAAATAACTACTTACAAAATTTGATAACAATTTAGCTTAAACTTATAGGTATAACTTTTATAGCCATACAAATACTCTGGGTCATTTTTTACTTCTTTAGGACCACAAATTTCAAAAGGTTCATTTTTTCTTAAACTCCGTACACAGTCAAGCAGGTTCACATAAATTAAAACGGTGGGAGTATCTCTTTATTCACTCCTACTTGTCCACTATATTAAAAATATATTTTTACTTTTACTTACCCTACTTATTAACTACTCATTCCTCAAATCATTTCCCAAAATATTTGAAAATGCTATTATTATTATGGATAAAATTATAAAATTCATACTTCATAATTATTTTCCTTAAAGGGAGTGCATGCTAAACGTGTACAACCAAGGGCTCGTTTCGTATGAGGTATAAGAAGCTATAATAGTGGTATAAAAATTAATTTCACATTAATACTTTATTTGGTTAGCAAATCATGTATAAGTTATCCCGATGTTAGTTTTAATACTGAGATAACTTATACGTTATAAAAAGTGGGGTAATCAGCACTTGTATAATTTGTACCTTCTTCTTAGTAATTATGCAATTGTCATTCTCAAAATAGCATACCAAACAATAAATAAACAATAATTCCAATATAACTAATACCAACATAACTTATCCTAATATAACTTATACCGGTATAAATCATATTCCAACCAAACGACCCCTAAAAGTAAACAGAGGGAATTCAACAGAGTACTAATATACTACTTCTGTTCCAGTTTACGTGAACATATTTTTTTTTGGTCTGTTTCAAAAAAGAATAACACATTTCTAAATTTGGTACTAATTTAACTTAAATTTACGATTCTACCTTAATAAGAAGTTTTTATAACAATTTTTTTCATTTTTTTACATTCCATACACAGTCAAATATAGTCACATAAATTGAATAGTACATTAATTATTGCTAATCAGCTTTAGAAAACAATATAGAGAAATCAGGATGCGAAGTCAACTTAACCCACTCTTCATTAGTTTTCTTGGCAACTCTTGCCTCCAACAAAAAAAGAAAAGGCCAATTCAGAAGTATATGTATAGATTTTGGCCACAAGAATAAATACTGCTCTATTCTCGCAGTTAAACCAAAGTTGAAGACAATACAGAGTTCAGTTATGGAAGAAGCTCTGCTTCTGCCAGAGAAGAGGGAAACATTGAGAACAAACATTGAATGTCTACATAGAAGCGATGAAGAAGGTGAGTTACATAGAGTTACCAATGTTAGTGGTCAATCTTTCACATCATCTTGTAAGAATTGGGTCAATGATGATGATTGGGCATTTGGGTGAACTCTCACTATCTGGAGCTTCTGTTGCCACCTCTCTCACTAATGTTACTGGCTTTAGTCTTGTTGTAAGTTTCATTCTTTCCTCATCATCTTCTTTACTTAATTTCCATTTTTCCGTAGTTAATTGATTGAAGGGAAGCATGGGGATGGAGTGCCTCTGCCACTAGCATCACAAGTGGCGTAGGCAAGATCTCCACGAAGGGTTTTCAAAAAATATTTTTATAGTTAGTGAGAATTGAACCTACCACCTTATGAAAGTTTTGAACCCCTTGACCACTAAGCTGCACTTTCGGATTGTGTTAAAGGGATTCAAAACTTAATATATAGAGATAAAAACCATATTTTGCCTAAATTCGCCCCTGAGCGTCACTAGTTTAAACCATGAAATTAGCCTTTTTATAGAAATTCAAAATAAGAATGTGTACAATAGATTTAATGTGGTCTAACCTTTCTTAGGACCTCGCTGATAGCGGGAGTTTTGTGCATTGAGCACAATATATGTTATGGGTTTTGTACCTCAGCCCGTTGCCCGAATTCATATTTGGAAATTGTTTTGAATTCCTATTTTATGGCCCTAAAACGCTAAAAAAATGACGAACAATTATGGTCAAGCAATGACTATTATTCATTATGTTGTTTTCATGATGGGCCCACAAAAATTTTATTCGGTCGCAACCCGTCGCCTAAATTCATAAAGATAACATGGACATTAGCACAAAAAAAAATTCTAAATCATCGTGAATTCCTGTTTTATGGCCTAGTTAGGCCTCTCATGCTTGCCCTTAATTTTAGTGTTTGCTTGTACTACTAATCCGTAAAATGATCATGATGCTGAAAATGCACTAGGACTAGTTTACATGGCATAATAACTCATGATGTTGAAGCTGAGAAATGTAAAGATTGTGATTCCTCTAAGTAGGTTAGTAGTTGATAAGTGGCAGTGGCGTATGCAGAATTTTGTATAAGTGGTAGCGGAATGTTATAAGTATTCAACTTGGATGTCAATTTGCGTATGGGATATAGAGGTTCTAAAGCTTACTTCTTATTCCCAATTGACATTTAATTTACATTATTTTTAAGGGCGTTTGTCTCTTATACACACTTCTCAGTAATTTTCAGAACTAAAGTAGCTCTTGATCTATTAGACAAATTAACGCGCATAAACAGGCTTAGCTAACTTTGAAAAGTTTTTGGTAATAATATTTGTGTTGTTGAAATGCAGTTAGGAATGGCTAGTGCTTTAGAGACTCCCTGCGGGCAAGCTTATGGTGCTGAACAATACAATAAATTAGGAATCTACACTACTGGGGCTATTATATCTCTCCTTATGGTTTGCATACCAATATCTATACTATGGTTATTTGTTGACAAAATTCTTATATTCATTGGACAAGATCCTCTTATTTCAACAGGAGCAGCCAAATACTCAATTTGGCTCGCAGCTGCACTATTTCCTTTCGCGATTTTGCAAGCACTGATACGGTATTTGCAGACACAAAGCTTGATCCTTCCTATGGTACTGAGCTCTGTGTTTTCATGTGCCTATTTGTTGGTTATTAATATTCAAGCTGAATTTGGGAAGTTGTGGAGCTGCAGTTGCAATTGGTTTGTCTTATTGGTTCAACGTTTTACTTCTTGGTTTGTATGTGAAATACTCTTCATCTTGCGAAAAGACTCGTCTTTGTTTTCAGCAGAAGAAGTTTTGGCTAGTATAAGAGAATTCTTCCCTTTGGCTATTCCTTCTGCTTGCATGGTTTGTTAAGTTTGCTCCTTATCCTTTCCTTTAAAGGAAATATCTTATGCCTAATGGTTTCTTGCTTTGGTTTTAAAGTGTGATTACACTTTTATTTACTTAATTATACCTTTAATGCATCTCCCTGTGTGTGGGTCTAATTCTTTTTCACGGGACAAGTAGGTAAAGTTTCTTTTTGATAGTGGGTGATGGAGAGACTCGAATGCACGACCTTTACTATTCTGATACCATATTGAAGTGTGTGACCAACTTATATAAGAGCTTTTAGAGAAAGCATACAACCGAGAGGGGCTTGGTCTGATGGTAACCAACCCTCACTTACAACCGAGAGGTTGTGAGTTCGAGTCTCCCCAGGAGCAAATTCTGGGGATTTATGCCGGGGGTCTATTTGGAAACAGCCTCTCTACCCCAGGGTAGGGGTAAGGCTGCGTACACACTACCCTCCCCAGACACCACTGAGTGGTATTGTACTGGGTCGTACTTTTTTTTTTTTAGAGAAAGCATACTAGTAGCAGAACAACAAATCATCCAAAGAAACATAAATATTACTAAGTTTGGCAGAAGAAAGATGGAACCTAATGAATTCCAGCCTCCACGGCGACTCGTGCTCTCCATTGGTCAAATTCCCCTCTCGAAAACGTCCCCAACCCCCTCTTAGACATGCTTAAGGAGTATTTATAGGTTAGAGTCAATGTCTCCAAGTTCAAGTTTTAAAAGGAAATAATTTTTTCTTCCATAGGGGACCATGCCTTTAACCTCGCAGGTCTAGGGCCAGGAAATAACCTGGAAAGGCTAGTCTGGGGCGAGATGAAACTCCGCCTCGCCTGGTCTGGGATGAGATGGGGCAATCTCTGAGGCGCGGTCCTTCCTTGCCTTGCGTCGATTTCTCCTTTCATACTCTTTTCTTATATTTTCAACATCTTTTTGTGTAACTTTTATTCCTTTATGCATTCCAATGATCCTACACATAAAAATAACTCAATTAAGCTCAAAAGTCATACAATTAATCATTAAATAACTCAATTGTAAGGCGAGTAATGCACTAAAGATATGTAATTATAGCCAAACATCACATACTTTTAATGCGTATGTTTACTCAAACACCATGTTGAATTGTGTGATAATCATCTCATTAACTTAAAATTGTTAAGAAGAACATATGCTTTGATTTATTTAATTCCGTCTTCAACCGAGATTTTTATGTCTTAGTTTGTTTGTTGTTCTAATCAATAGACATTGTGATGATTGCAGCCTTGAGTGGTGGACATTTGAGATAGTGATACTGCTTACTGGTCTGTTGCCAAAGCCCCAACTCGAGACTTCAGTCCTTTCGATATGGTACACTTCATTATTGCCTTATTTTTCGCTATTTCATAACAAGAGTTTAAGCTTTATGCACTGACGATGTAAAAAAGTGTTATTGACAGCATGTCGGTTGCTTCCACACTTCATTTCATACCATTTTCCCTTGGCGCTGGAGCAAGGTTTGGATCCCTCTACTGATTTTTGTATCATATTACATATTTCTCGTACATATTTCTAAAGAAAAATGACTTCTAAAATACGCGCTTTCCCTTTCGCAGCACCAGAGTTTCTAATGAACTCGGAGCAGGGAATCCCGAGGGAGCAAAAATGGCTATTAGGGCAACACTAACAATTTCAATGACAGCTGCGATAATTTGCAGTAGTGTTCTTTTTTGTTCTCGTCATGTTCTGGGATATGCATTCAGTAATGAGAAGGAAGTTGTGGATTATCTAAGGGATATGACTCCTTTTCTTTGTGTCTTGATTGTATCAGACTGCCTTCAAGCTGTACTTTCTGATATGCTCTATTTCTTGCCCCTTATCTTTTGCCTTATGATAACAACAACTACCCAGTATATTCCCACCAGGTGGGGTCTGGGGAGGGTAATATGTAGACGAGCCTTACCCCTGCCCGAAAGGGCAGAGAGTCTGTTTCCAATCGACCCTCGGCGCATAGGATAAAATGAAAAGCTGCATTAAAACAAAGACAAAATTAGAAACAAAGGCAAGACAAAACAAAATAACAAAACATAAGTAATCCCGCAGAAATAACGTAAATAATTATGTAAACATAAGAAACATAAATACAGTCGCATGCAATAATAACAAGCAGAAACTACCATACTAACAGCCATAAGGAGACATAAGCTAAAACACTAATCATCTATGAGTGACCCTACTATCCCACACCCAACCCCGGAAGAGGCGTACGAAGAACTCTATGAGCCCCTAGCCTACAACCCTGATTCTAGACCTCCAGACTCCCCTATTATGATACAGTTTGGATACTCTTTGGAAATTGAGTACCAGATATCAAATAGTAGAGTTAATTTTATGTACAACAATAACAACAAATCTGATAAAATATCACAAGTAGGATCTTGGGGATGGTGGGATGTACACAAACCTTAATCCGACCTTCTAGAAGGTAGAGAGGTTGTTTCTGATAGACCCTCAGCTTAAAGAAGTGCTAATCTTATGTATAACTACTAAATCTAGTGCCAATATCAGTAAAGTTACAAAACTGTTTCGTATCATATTAAAGTAACTAAACTATGTGTAAATTGCTCATGAAATAAAAAATGATTGAACGACCAAAGTTACGACAACGGGTGCATAACTGGGCATGCAGATATTTTTTTAATTATTTTTTAATGTGGAATTTATAAAGTGCTGGAGGGGCAAGTGACATGTCATTGCCTTGACCCGATTTTAGAATTTTCTGGGTAAGTGACAAATAATTGATCAATGACAAAAAATAATTTAGATGAAGTTCAGTGATTACATGTGAAAATTATATTGCTCTTACACGGTTACTTTCCCCGAAAGGGAGATGTAAGTTGATTCTTCCGAAGAACAAGAAGCGAAGCGTTATGCCAGGGAGGAGGCTCGGGAGCAGAAAAAGAAAGGGCTCCAAAAAAAAATTGGGGTTCCCCATGCTTCTCCATGCTCAACGAGATGCGACAACTCGGGATGGCTTTACTCCTAACCAAGTTGTTTTTTATAAAGTACTTTCTACAAGTACCTTAAATTGCTTATTTGTTCCCTACAACAGGAGTAGCAAGAGGAAGTGGGTGGCAGCATTTGGGAGCATACGTTAATCTTGGTTCATTTTATCTTGTTGGAATACCTGTTGCCATATTATCTGGCTTTGTGCTCCATTTTCAAGGAAAGGGCCTTTGGTTTGGATTAAATGTGGGAAATTTAATGCAATCTCTTCTGCTTTCCTTGGTAACAAGTTTTACAGCTTGGAAAAAGCAGGTGCTTTTCTTAGAAAATATTTGTGTTTATTGAATAAATTAACATCCTTGGAACTGACTTTTGTCACTAATAACATTCTTATTTGGCTTGCAGGCATCAAAAGCTAGGGAAAGAATCTTCTTATTGAATTAAGTATTGACGACTGAGACAGCTAGTACTTGATAGCTAACTCAAAAGGAAAACATCTGCTTAGTCATTTTAACATACATCATATACCACTTTACAATTTTCTTAGGCAATTAATAGTATTTTGTAGCAACTTTGACAAATAATATTGTTCAATTTCAATTGTCTAATTGCGAGTGAAGAGGTGAAATCCAAGTATGGTGTTGGACGAGAAGGTATATCCATGATAGAGTTTAGACAAACTGACGTTTAATATGATATCATTGGAAGCATAAATATATACATAACAGTGGTTGCCAAAATGCTTTACAAATAGAAACACCCTATAACTATAAAAAGAGAAACGGGACTAGCCATAACTGGATGATCCTTGAGAAAAAATTTCGGTAAAGAGTGCTTCCCTTTTAATAAGCTCTACGCGAATTAGACCAGAAGGTTCCTGATACAGATGGTTATAATCTGCAGGAAAAAAATAAAAAAAAAAATAAAACTGGACATCCATGCATTAAGAAAGCCAACATAAAAAAGTCTTATCATGTTGCATAAACAGATGGAAAAAAAAATCGTACGTTGAAGCTCTGCAGATGACCTCTATTTATAGGCTCTCAAACATCATGTTTAACAATGGGGTTGCTCATGTGGAAGTTACTCCGGAGTTATGAACATCCAAAATTTATGTTACTGAACATATACAACTATTTTCGTCCTCTCTAAACTGACAAGACATGACCATCAGCCAGTCTGACACAATATCAAAAAAAGTAAAAAGAATAAAGGAACAAAACTAAGATTGTAAAATCAGAAAACTGAAGATATCATTCTCTGTTACTAATAAATTCGACTATATATACCTGTATAAACATTAGACCAGGAAAAATTAGAAAGGAAAGTTTAACCTTCAGCCATGTAGACGCTTACTAGAAACATAACGCAAAAGAGACCACCTTATAGTAGTCAAGTTTCAGAAGGCAGGCATTTCCTACATCTATATACAAGATAATTACATTATATCATGCTTAACACTTCCTAGAACCAAAACATCAAAAGAGACCTTCTTACAGTTGTCAAATTTCAGAAGGTAGGCGTTTCCTACATCTATATACAAGTTCACATATTTACATATCATATGCATAAAATTCAACCCCCAAATTTCCATGTCACATGGTACCAAAGCTGCAACCAACATGATCCTGGGTGATTATGTGAAGTCGATTTTGCATGACATCCATGGACAGATAAGGAGGAAAACATAGTTGGTAGAAGCATGTGTGCGAGGAAGGCAAGCAATCATAAGATTCCGAGATCTTGTAGATGTATAGTTTAGAAGCCAAACCACCAAAACCCTCTACAGGAAGAGACTTCATTGAAGTCCAGAAGAAGAGAAGCACCTTTCTCTGCTCCGCAGACATACCGCTAACTATCTGCAGCAGTGGAAAAAGAAAACTTTGAAAATGCAGCCCAATGCAAACACTTTGAAAAGACTAGAATTCAGAAACCTACCACTTTAAAAAAGAAAGAAGAAAGAGGAGATCGAAAGGGCAAAGGTGTAGATTTCTCAATATTGTGGAAACATAGTAGTAGAAGAGAAACGCGTACCTTCCAGAACCAGGATATTTGAGGATCACTTTCTTTGTAGCCTTTGTAATTGGTATGTGCTCTCCAGTCTTCTACAGAAATATCACTTTTGCTCCCATGAAGAATCGAGTCAAGATCTTCAGGATCTAAGATCCGGAAAAAGGATCTTCTGAGCCATGGGTGAGTAATTATGTCCGCAAAACCTCGAGCAAAATGGGTTACCTGTGGAGCAATTGAAGTGACAAAGCGGTGTTGGATAAGAAGATTAACATATTTATCCCTGTTCTCACTGTTCACTACGGTATCCTGCCCATTGGGGCAAAGCTCAACCACTTTCCTGGACCCCAATTCTTTAATTTCACAAACAAATGTGAGGCCTAGAGCATCTTGATCCACCATCTCCGGATCCATCTCCAGTATCTTCTTGCAGCTACTGTACAAGTATGGATCTGCATCCTTAATGTCTTCCAATGAAATATTCTTTCCAGCTAATTTGAAATAGAATAAACCAACATCAGAAGCTCCAGCTAGTAGAAAAAAGAACACACGATCAAACGCAATGCCGATTTGTATGTTATGCAATAAGGCCAATGCAATCATTCTGCCAGCGAAGACAAAATACTCAAGGTGCAGTGGGTCCACCTTAGATGCTGCAAGCACAAAATACAGATGAGGGTTATTTACATCGTAGAAGAGAGAATAATATTACTTTTCGTGAAGCATCAAAGATTATCCCTAACAGCATGGAATCATCTTATAACTACAGTTCTGCTTCAAGATTCATCCTAAACTGGAGCACTCTGGTGGAGTAAATGGCTAATAATAATTTTTGTTTTTATAATTTTGGTGTCCCAAAATATATGATAATAGATTTAGAAGAACCCATATGCTGCACAATCCAAGTACTCTTAATGTAACATCACAAATATGACATGAACTCCTCAGATCATTATTTCATAACCTTTATCCGATTGCCAGCAACTCATTGGATTTAGTTCCTTTTGGCATTGTTGAGGACTACTGGCTCTAATACCGAATTCTGATGTCTCAAATCATCAATGACTTTGCAGCTTCCAGAAGATCTAAAAGACTAAAACAAGGGATGATCTTTGAACCAAGCGTAACAAAAAAAATAGTGAGAGGAAAGATGAATTCTTTTGGCATTGCTTCCAAGAAGATCTATAATGTACATGAATTGACATTTAAGTAAGCTCCCCTCTTCCCTGTCTGCAACTAATTACTCAACCCCCTAACTGAATAACTGAAAATAAAAGAGATCGACAACTAACTCCTGCGAAAGGACTAAACCATGCCTCATTAACCCAATACAATGACTCAACTATCCCTGCTTATTAACTACTCGTAACACAGAACTTGTCATAAATTGATCCCACCTAGATACAAGTTCAGAAAGGGGGGATAGGGGGAGATTGAGAGAGTCATGACCCCAAATTCAACAGACAAGCTAAAACTATATCACAGATTTTCAAGGAGAGTGCAAACTCTATAACTTGACCAACCAGACTGTGTTTAGCATCTAACAAATAGCAAGGTGCACACAAACATCCAGATTGCATATAAGACGAGAGTTTTACTTGCCTTGTTAAACAAAATATAAAACATTTTCCTTCAGTTCACCTCATAAATAACTGCTCACATGATTGGGTTCAACATGCTTCCATTCTCCATTTTGCTTTCTCTATCACCAAAAAGTTGCTAAAGCAGAGCGTCCTAGCATTTAGTCATTTACAATATTTGGTAGTAGTATTTTTTCATTTCCTTTGTTTTTAGATAAGCTAAAAGGACTTCATATAACTGCACACAGTGGTTGCATGTAAAAAGAAATTTACAGATGCCTAAATTTTGAATGCCTTTTTAAAGCTGTAAGGAATCAACAAACAGCTACATCAACCATAGAAGCAAGTTTACACCAGAAAGCAAACTATTGTAAGCACGAGGATTTCAAGCTACGTAAGGAATTTGCACCCCCCTTAGGAATTCCACCAGATTGCCGCTGGAATGGCATCCCAAGTCTTTATGACAAGATATCTTTTGTACCAACCCTGCTAAAAATTCTGTTATAGTCCTTGGCATGATCCATTCGTAACCTTAGCAAATTAAGGATCATGCTCTATGTCTAGGATACTGTTTTCCAATGGGAGAAAAGAAGACTCACCTATGGCAGATAAGTAGCCCTTTCACGGGAGATTATTCTGTCTGAGGCATACCTCACTAGGCACCAACCAAGTGAATCATTAAGCTTTATACCCACAATTGGCTTCATGGCTAACTATAGAGGGGCAAATCTACCTTTTAGTCAAGAGTGTATAGCAAGATTAAACAGTAAGGAGACCATTTGTTTGTCCTTTACGAACCAAGGTGCCGGGCTTAACTAGTTGGAGCTTCTGCACAGTAGTTCTAAAAGCTGATATAATCTTTATATTTATCTGCTTCTGTTCCTTTTAAGGACGATTTCCATCCTTGATTGGAATAGACTGCAATGAATCCTTATGGGTCGGCAACATAGTTATACAAATCTGAGAAGGGGAATGTGGAAACCTAATCATGTTTTAAGCAGTGTCTGATACAGTAAAAGATACTAAACAATCTGAAATTCCATTCTTAGTGGGTTTTACCTTTCCATGTATTCAACCAGGATCTTTTTTTCTATCCCAAACCCTTCCTCGAATCTTTTATCCTTGGGAATAAAAGTTCCATTTTACAACAACAACTACCCAGTATAGTCCCACAAAGTGGAGTCTGGGGAGGGTAATATGTAGACGGGCCTTACCCCTACCCGAAAGGGCAGAGAGGCTGTTTCCAATCGACCCTCGGCTCAGTGAAGGAAAGGAATAAAAGTTCCATTTTGATTACTATTATTTTAACACAGAGACGGGTGCAATCCCACGGTCATTAGTAAGTCAAATCAAACGGTTCTCTTGACAGACACAAAAAAGCAAAAAATTTGAATTGGAGTAGAGATGCTACAAGATATGAGCTAGTCTCATCCAAGGATATAACCAATACACTTCGGGATAACTTAATTTATTAGCAAAGAAACAGCAAGTGCAACGCAATCATGGAAAATTCATGCAGACGAAGACGTCATGGACAAAACCACATTATGGGTATTTTCAGCTAGTTGAATTCCTGTTTATACATTTGAATTCTCGTCTATACTGTACGAGTTATAACCCTTTCTTCCAATTCGATTCGTTGGGACAGAGTAAGGAAAGAAATAAAAGCAGCCACATCAAGCAAGCTTACAAGATCTATAGAAGGAGAGAGAAAGAAAATGAATAAATAAGTATTACACTACTATTATAATCTTCTCATATCCACAAAGATTCAACCTCAATTTCATACTCTTTTGGAAAAAGAAAATAAGAAAACCCTTTCATACTCAAAAACAGTAAACCCGCGCTAATAAAAGAGATGAGCAAGCACAAAATGTCGTGTGCATAAAAGGCAACAAAAACTTACCTGGATTTGGGAAAAACCTCCTACAGTCTTTTGGGCAAGAAACAAAGAGAGCATTCTGAGGGTTGAAAATGGCTTGAATTACCAAGTAAAACCACTCCCGCACTACACCAGGTCCAGTAGCTTCTTCATTCTTGAATTTCAAATATAAATTGCGGCCCAGCACTCTAGGACCTGCATGTCTAATGTACTCAAATGATTCTTCCAACAAATGGGACCTATCAATGAGCATCTCATATAGTTCCTCGTTCTTGCCGCTCCCTTCTCGCAACATCATCATGGCGAAATCCCGCCTTATCTCAAAATTGACTATCTCCTTGTTCTCAAGAATCCACTGATAATCTCTAGACCTTTTTGAGAGTTTAACTATGAGAAAGCACAATGAAACTCTTCTTTGCCTCATCTTCTTCCAAAAGCCTTCCTCCAAACCCTTATACATTTTTGAAATCCTATGTAATGCCTCTAGCATTACAAGATACTGAGACCAACATAGTACATTAGGCTCATCTTTTTCTTTCTCTTTCAAACCCAGTCGTGTTTCTAGTTTCTCTAAACACAGCTCCAGTTTGTCCAGCAAATCACAGAAAATATGATGCAAACCTTCAATCTTTTCTTTGTAATTGTGCATCTCAACTCTTTTACTTCCTCCTTTACTATTACCTTTCTCCATTAAAGGGAAAGTGAATGGACAATCAAATGCTTCTTGACACAGTAATGCACTCCTTACCGGATGCATGAACTCAATAAACTCATGCACATCGCTACATGATAACCCCACAAACTCGGCTGAGCCCATGCTCAATTCTAAAGTACGCGATAACCTAGCTGCTAACTCACGGACTAAAGGAAAAGAATCCTGCAATGGTAACACATCCATAGCATCCGCGTCATACCAATCCATCATATCCGCTAAACTGTTCCGACAAAAGCCATACAAAGCATCATCAACACCAGCAGCACCTCTCAGAAGCTTACAAAACTCTAACACTATATGAACACATTGCGGATATATGCTGTCTGACAGAAGTTTCTTACACAATTTTATGAATTCACGAATGCATTCATCAGCTATGTCTCTGTTATTAAATTCGGAATTAGAAGGAGAGACATAAAGCTTTACCAAATGCGCAGGCACAGATGAGTAGATGAATATTCGAAGATATTCCTCAGATTGAGTTTCATCCTTTGGAGTCATTGTGAGAATTTTGCTAAGCATCTTCTTAATTAGACGGCCTTCGGTATTGTTGGAAATGAGTGCAATTAATTCACTCATCAGCTTCCACGTCAGCGGGTGGCGCGTGCTTCGCATTCGCCCGACGAGTTGTAAGCTCGCGTCGTGTTGTACATCGCACTCCGCTAGGGTTTGCTCCAGCTGAAGCTGCTTCCCCTTGTAGATTAACCGTTGATCGATTCCTGGTACTCCGAAGGACTTAGTCATTGTTCGGATTCCGGTGATCGACTCGATTTTTCTGTGAACTGATAAAACTGTGTCAGTGGAATCGGCTTGAAGGACTAGGGTTTTGTTGACACCGGAAAATAAACGGACGAAGAACTGAATGCGAATTGGCTGAGGAGAGGAGGAAGGGAAAGCTTCGTCTTTCCGCATTCGGGCGGCGGGAGGTAAGACGGCGCCGGCTTCGGCGGCATAATCATCAAACTGGCGTTTGAACTGAATGTGATACGTCATTGATAATTCTACGGTACCACTGAGAACATCATAAGCAAGAAGAGGGTGTCTGCGTCATGACCGAAAATGGGAGATATTTATTTTGGGAAAGTTAAAAGGCGTAATCTTTCAAGTTTCAACAATGTATCTATAGATACGGTTGCGAGTAAAAACTGAAAAATCGAATAAATCAAATCAATTAATAAAAATTAATACTTTTTGGTTTGGTATTATTTTGATTTTGAATTTTAAAAATGAATCAAGTTTAATTTGATTTTAATTAATAAAAAATAGTCGAAACAACTAACACAAACTGACTATACGTATAATATACTTATATATACGTATATTTTTATACAAAGTTTCAAAAAATTTATAGCGAATGTTAATAGTTTGCATTTTTAGTAGAGTTTTTACCTTTATATTCTAGTTTGAATGGTAGTTCTTTTGTTAAGTATAAGAATCTATTTCATGTTAAAATAAAATTATTTTTAATTGAGTCCTTAAATTATTCATCACAATTTGATTCAATTATCATCAATATATTTTAATAAATAATAGAATTCTCACATGGCAATTGATTTGATATTTTGACGTTGAAAATATGATCGCCGGAATATGTGTTTAGTAGTGTATGTTTTATATTTTAAAAAACCGACAAATAACCGAAAAACCGAAAAACCGATAAAACTCGACGTAAACTGAATCGAGAAAAAACCGACTTGGATTAGTTTGGTTCTAATATTTGAAAAACAAACTTACTTGATTTGATTTCTTTTTATGAAAAAATCGATTTAAATCGAAAGTGCAACATATCAAAGATCACTCAAATTATTTATGATTTCCTATCTAACATATACAAGCCTTACGTGAACGATTTGACTGTCTTTTCAAAAGATGTTAGCCTTACGTGGACGATTTGACTGTCTTTTCAAAAGAAAGAAGCGATCACATCAAAAATTTATGCAAGGTATTCAAAAGGTTTAGGATGGATCCGAATTAAAAGCAAAAATATCATAAAAATATTTTCTTTCTTTGTCTCTGCTGAACTCTTTTGTAATAACTGATGAGCTGAACCTTCACCTGACGCTTGCCAAATGTATCACTCATTCCGCTCTCCCAGAGCGGTACGGAGTCTTCTTCTGTGATATAATCTTTACTGTCATAAACAACTCCATCTATAGGCTCCATATATATGCATTGGCAAGTTCCGCCTCGAAGTTGTGCAGATTCAATTAAAGTGCTACTGTTGAAAGAATAGGAGTAATTATTTGCTTGTATACTAATAGTACAATTCTGTGTATGAGAGTTCGACAAAAAACTTTTGAACAGTTGGAAACTAATCAATTCAAGGAAAAAGAAAAAAAATTGTAATTAGTTCGAATTTGGATACCGACCGAACAAACAAACTAATTGTTATGAAATCTCATATTTAAGGTGAATGTCTATAATTAGAGAGATTCTAGAGTTCTATTCTTGGTAGCTAAATCATCCCCCTCCCTATAAATAAAGGGGTCTTCTACCATTGTAAACCATCCCTAACAATCTCTAAGTATCAATAAGAATACTTCTCTCTCTCTATTCTCTCTATTGCTCTTGTTCTTGCATTATTGTTCTTGTCTTTATATTATTTCATAACACGTTATCAGCACGAGACTCTACCGTCTCAAGAACCATTCTCGAAAAATCTAAGGTATTTCCCTCTTCCTAATTTAATTTTCGATTATGTCTGACATTACGAAAAGAAAGTTCGTTGCCCTTGAAATTTCGGGCAAGAACTATATGACATGGGTGTTGGATGCTGAAATCCACTTAGATGCTATGGGTCTCGGAGACACCATTAAAGATAGAGAAAAAGCATCCACCCAAGACTGTGCGAAGGCCTTGATTTTCTTGCGCCATCACCTTGATGAAGGTTTGAAGATTGAATATCTCACCGTCAAGGATCCACTCATCTTGTGGAACGGCTTAAAGGAGAGATATGACAACCTGAAGTTGGTCACTCTGCCACAAGCACGATATGATTGGGCTCATCTGAGGCTCCAGGACTTTAAGTGCGTTTCTGAATATAATTCTGCAATGTTCAGAATTACTTCTAAATTGAAGCTATGCGGAGATAAAATCTCCGATTATGATATGCTTGAGAAAACGTTTACAACGTTTCATGCCTCCAATATGGTACTGCAACAACAGTACAGAGAGAAAGGCTTTACAAAGTACTCTGAACTGATTTCTCTTCTACTAGTGGCTGAGCGAAATAATGACCTGCTCATGAGAAATCACGAAAATCGACCCACTGGGTCTACACCACTGCCTGAAGCAGATAAGGTGCACTCTCATTATGCCAAACATGAAAAGGGCCATGGTCATGGTCGTAAACGGGGTCATAGCCAGGGACGTAGACAAGGAAGAAATTCCAATGAAGTCCGTCAACCCCCAAGGAGAGATAACCGCCGAAAGCAGAAACGGGGTCATGAAGATCCTAAGGCAAATGGTTCAGAAACTATATGTTATCGTTGCGGTGGGAAAGGGCACTGGTCAAAGACTTGCCGTATACCAAGACACTTGGTTGACCTTTATCAAGCATCTTGAAAGAGTAAAAGCCCTGAAACAAATTTTGTCTATGACGACAACTTGGACATCACCCACCTGGATGTGGCAGACTTCTTTGAGCAACCCGAGGGAAAAATAGACCACCTAATCGGTGATGGTCCGTGATGAAAGAAGATGGAGTTATTTGATTTTGTTCTACTTATTTGTATTAGTTAGTGAATAAACTAATAGTCATTAGTATTAGCTCGTATTAGTTAGTTCATGATGCAGTGTTAGCAGTAGTTCTTTAGAATGTCTTCAATATGCTCAAATATCAATAATATTTTTATTTTCCAGTAGGGGTAATCGACTAGCCTGAAAAACTAGTCAATTATCTAATATTTTCGCATTAAAGCTGAAAAACAATTGATCGACAATCGATTGTTTATGTCTAACAATCGGTTGTCGTTAGACAGTGTAATCTGGAATTTTTCAAAAATCATCCACAATCGATTGTCTATGTCTAACAATCGATTGTCATTAGACAGTGTAATCTGGAATTTTTCAAAAATCATCCACAATCGATTGTCTATGTCTAACAATCGATTGTCGTTAGATAGTGTAATCTGGAATTTTTCAAAAATCATCCACAATCGATTGTCTATGTCTAACAATCGATTGTCTTTAAAACAGTGTGATCTGGAATTTTTCAAAAATAACCAACAATCGATTGTCCATGTCTAACAATCGATTGTCTTAAGACAGTGTGATCTGAAGTTTTTCAAAAATAACAAATAATCGATTGTGTGTGTTTAACAATCGATTGTCAATGTTCAACAATCGATTGTGTGTGTTTAACAATCGATTGTTTTATGAAAATACTTAAACTGAAATTTTCAAGCTGCATAGTAATCCATATAATCGACTATCTGATTTAGTTTGTCAACTGACCGCAGCAGATTTTGAAAATATTATTTAAATGTGACACAAACGGATTGAAGTTGTTTATTCTCATGTTCGTATATTTTCTTTTATATGTCAAACCATGGGAAGTAAATTGATTGAAGGCTCCGGAGAGCAACTGTAACTCTGCCCAAAGGCACGACGTTTATCTTAGAGAATGCAATATTCTCCTCCAAGTCTAAGAAGAACTTGTTGAGTTTTAATGATATCAATCGCAATGTTCTCCTCCAAGTCTAAAAGGAACTTGTTGCGTTTTAAAGAAATCATTCAAAATGGATATCATATTGAGACAATAGATGAGAATAATCTTGAATTTTTCATGAAAACGAGGCTGCCCATTTCGGTTTGGGTTCACGCCATTTTGCATGCAGCAATGCTAGTTCGTCGGCTGCCCACTTTGGTTTGGGGTCACGCCATTTTACATGCAGCAATACTAGTTCGTCGGCTGCCCACTTCGTTTTGGGGACACGCCATTTTGCATGCAGCAATACTAGTTCGTCGGCTGCCCACTTCGGTTTGGGGACACGCCATTTTGCATACAGCAATGCTAGTTCGTCTCTGACTGACGAATTGACACAAATATTCCCCGTTGCAATCGGTTTTGGGTCATGGACCCAATATATCCCATTTAAGAATCTTTGGATGCGCAGTATATGTGCCTGTAGCACCGCCATCCCGCACCAAAATGGGTCTGCAAAGAAGGTTAGGAATATATGTTGAGGTTGAATCGCCCTCCATTGTTCGCTACCTCGAAACATTGACAGGAGATTTGTTCACTGCACGATTTGCAGACTGTCAATTTGATGAGACACTTTTCCCAAAATTAGGGGGAGAAGTTGGTGAAACCAAACGGGAAATTTTGTGGAAAAATGCATCATTATCTCATCTTGATCCACATACCTCTATTTGTGAAAGAGGCACAAAAGATTATCCATTTGCAAAGAATAGCAAATCAAATGCCTGACGCATTTATAGATTTGAAAAGGATAACAAAATCACATATCCCCGAAGTGAATGTGACAACATCTGATTCACGAATACATATTCATTATTGGAAGAATATGAACATGAAATTGGTATTAAATATACCACACTCACCCCTAGAAGGAGGTTTGAGATGATACCACACTCACCCCTAGAAGGAGGTTTGAGATGATATATGGCATGAATGATCGTTGGTCACGTACCTATTGTACGCCAAAGTATTTTGGAAATATGACTATTAAAGGACAACGATAATGCAAGAAACATATCTTGCATATAAGTTTGACATGACCATAATGGTATAACTTTCTCTTTAAGAAAGATATTCACCACATGGATATTGATGAATCTGTGGTAGTACAAAATTAATTGAGAGCTCTAGAAGAGCCAATTATTACTATGTTGGAGAAACACAATTGAGTATTGTGCTGTAGTAAGTCTCAAAAAAACTTATTCAGTTTCCAAAGTACACGCGAAAGCGATTGATTATATTGAGACTATAAATAAAAGGAAGGCTTTGATATCTCCTATTACTACAACTTGTAGCGGGGTAATTTGTATATGAAAAGCTACCCGCTTTGTTCTACAGTTTGTACTACACAAACGAAAGAATGCCACAATAAAGTGGATATCTATTGGTATAAAACCCATGTCATAATAAACCTGAAGTTTATTGATAAGTGCACATGTCATGGTGTAAATTTGAAGTTTACCAATATTGATAATTTTTTCAGTTGGCATTCGTGTTAGCCACCTCATTTTAAGTATGATGTGAAAATTCACATAGGTGAATATTAAAGAACTAGAAAGTTCTTTACGAATTCTCTTGTATCACTTGTTCTCATTAATGAACTGACCAACTAAAGAGTTCGGGTTGAAGCCCATAAATTCTGGAAATATCAAAGGTGAATATGGGCCCATTCACCTGCCATGTATACCACATATGATGCATCTATGATATGGTTACATGCGCAATTGTTATTAACCCGCAGCCTGGCCGGTGCTTGCGAGGTAAATTGCTCAGTAATCTAACTTCGAGCATAATTTCCAGATTTTCTACTCAAGATAGTTCATCTTGATAAGTTGGTTTATATCAAAGTTGGTTTAGCAAGATAATTATTGAGTGCTTCAACTTAATAGCTAAACTGTTTCTTATGAGAACAAAGTTATATATATCAGTTTGATATACGTTGTATACGAGAGTATATTATATTCTCCCCTCACAAATGGTTCAGGGTCAGGAACCAAATAATTTCATCTTATTATTAATGTGCTGTGTATATTGACATGATAATGCACAAAGATGATTTCTCAAAGTTGAGGAAACAAGTTGGCTTTTCTAACATGAGGGGGAGACATGATAAACACTTGAGAAAAGGTTACATGAGATAAATTATCATTTGTGTAGATCCTCGAATATCATGATATGAACCTGAAGTTCATAAAATGGATAATTCAATTGCAATATATTGCAAAGCATGCTATACGCATTTGCTGACCCAAAGAATGTAATTATATTCTCATTGCAAATGCTCATACAAAAGTCCCTGAAGGACAAGGTCTTGGATACGCTTGAAGCGTATAGACAAATACTTAATTCCATGTGAAAGACATGTAGATTTGGACATGTAGTTCAAATACTTGAGAGTATAAAAGTCAAAGGTATGTATAATCAGTTTTCGATATCTTATTTGTTTAGCATGACGTGAAAACTTGATATGCATCTAAAGTCTATTATGTGACTTACATGACTTAACTTGAAAGATTTAAGTTGCTTGAAGCATATGCAATTCTTGGTCCTGAAGTACCACATCCTTAGTACAATTTGTGTACGTATGTATCTTGCTATAACTATAAGCATGATGGCATTGAGAATGCATCTATGGAGATATTGAAGAATTATTCCACGACATTATATGAAGATGTTCATATCTATCAAGAATGATGATTTCAAGGTGCGGAATATTTATTCAAGTCAATATGGTTGATTTATTTATCAAGCACCTACCAAAGATCGTTTTGAAGATGATGCACAAGATTGGAATGCAAATGCTCAAGGATATAAATTGATGTTCTTATCAGGGGGAGTTATGCGCGTTGCACTCTTTTTCCCTTACAAGGTTTTGTCCCAACTGGGTTTTCCTTGCGAGGTTTTTAACGAGGCAACCAATAGGCGCATATTAAAACATGTGTACTCTTTTTCCTTTCTTTAATTTTTCCCATTAGGTTTTGGTTTTAAGGTTTTAACGAGGCACATTGTTGAATAGACATTCAAGGGGGAGTGTTATGAAATCTCCTATTTAAGGTGAATGTCTATAATTAGAGAGATTCTAGAGTTCTATTCTTGGTAGCTAAATCATCCCCCTCCCTATAAATAAAGGGGTCTTCTATCATTGTAAACCATCCCTAACAATCTCTAAGTATCAATAAGAATACTTCTCTCTCTCTATTCTCTCTATTGCTCTTGTTCTTGCATTATTGTTCTTGTCTTTATATTATTTCATAACACTAATAAATTTATTAATATCTTTAATAAGCTAAAGCTACATAATTTAAATCAGTTACGAGAATGGTGTTATATTTCCTCTGTTTCAAATATGTTGACACTATTTTCTTTTTAATTTGTTTCAGAAAAGATTAGCATTTTTTAATATTTCTTTAATAAGAATGTACAAACACACTAATGCTATAGTAGGTTGCAGATTACAAGTTTTAAATGTTTTACAGTCACATAAATATTATGACTTATCTAAGATCATATATTTCAAAAGAAATTTTTTATTTAAATTTGTATCAAATCAAATTAAGATGATCTTTTTGAAACGGAGGAAATATTGTTGGTGTTGACGGGTTACCTTTAAAGAGGAGGAAATTTATTCCTCATTGAAAAAATAAAGAAAGAAAGAAGTGTTTAGAAATATCTTTTTGTCTTATATTGTTTGAATATTTTGAAAGATGTTTTGGAGAGAAATTAGAATTTGACAATAATATTAATAATTAAGATTGGGTACTTGGATACGTAGGCTACTTAAGTTGTCCGAAATTAAAAAATTTAGTCACTATTAAGAAAATGTAGCTCAAAGTAACAATATAAAATAAGAAGAAAAGTAAAATAAGAGAAGAAGAGATAACTTTCTTATTTCATCAAGTGTTCAAGTATGTCTCATCTCACATTTCATGCCTCTATTTATACTATTACGTGTGGAGGTTACAAAAAGATTGTCTTAAACATGACATTAACAATTGAGCTCATGGGAGAAGATCATAGAGAGGCCTTTTGGAGGTATGGGAGTTACAATCATAATGGTGATGAGTAGTGGGAGGTTATTTACATTATGGGTGAAAGTAGTGGGAGTAGTGGACATTCATATTTACTAAATATTTTGTAACACTCCCCCTTAGATGTCAAAAAAAAAAGATAATATGTCTCGTTAAAACCTTACTAAGAAAAAACCATGTGGGAAAAACCTTAGTGAAGAAAAATGAGTACACACATCTGTAATACGCTTTATTTGCTGGCTCGTTAAAAACCTTACCAGTAAAACCCAGTGGGACAAAACCTAGGCTAAGGGAAAAAGAGTACAGTGCGTATGTTACTCCCCCTCATGAAAATATCACTTTATTTCTCGAAGATGTTGCATTCCAATCTCTTGTCTCAACTTCTTAAATGTTGAGGTTGGTAAAGCCTTAGTGAACAGATCAGCCAAATTTTCACATGAACGAATCTGTTGAACATTAGTTTTACCATTTTGTTGAAGATCATGCGTGAAAAAGAACTTTAGTGAAATATGCTACTGTCTTCTTTGATATATCCTCCTTTCAGTTGAGAAATACAAGAAACATTGTCTTCATATAATGTTATTGGATTATCCTTTTTCCTAAGAAAACCACACATTTTCTGGATATGCTGAGTCATTAATCTCAACCAAATACATTCCCGGCTAGCTTCATGAATAGATATTATCTCAGCATGATTTGAAGATATGGCATCTATTGTTTGCTTCATTGAATGCCATGATATAGCAGTACCTCCATATGTAAACAAATAGCCTGTTTGAGATCGGGGTTTATGTGGATCAGACAAATAACCTGCATCGGCATAGCCAATCATTTCTTACTTGAATTCATTAGAATAAAACAATCTCATATCTATGGTTCCCCGAAGATATCTAAATATATGCTTAACATCATTCTAATGTCTTCTTGTTGGGGAGGAGCTGAATCTTGCTAATACGCTCACTGCAAAAGCAATATCCGGTCAAGTATTGTTGGCAAGATACATCAGTGCGCCAATTGCACTAAGATATGGAGTTTCATCACCAACAAGCTCTTCATCATTTTCTTGAGGCCAAAATGGATATTTATTTATATCAAGTGTTCTCACAACCATTGGGGTACTCAATGGATGTGTATTATCATTGTAAAATCGCTTTAAACCTTTAAGTATATGTTGATTGATGGACAAAACTCCATTTGGTACATGTTCAATTTGTAGGCCAAGACAAAATTTTGTCTTACCAAGATCTTTCATTTCAAACTCCTTCTTCAAACACTCTATAGCCTTTGGAAGCTCTTTAGAAGTGCCAATGATATTCAAGTCATCAACATATACAACTATAATGACAAATTCAGATCTAGACCTCTTAATAAAGACACGAGGGAAAATATGGTCATTTTGTACCCTTCCTTTAGCAAATACTCGCTAAGGCGATTGTACCACATTCTCCCCGATTGCTTCAATCCGTATACGAATTTCTGAAGCTTTATTGAACAAGTTTATCTTGAACTTTTATGTGCTTGAGGAACTTTAAATCCTTCAGGGATTTTTATAAAAATTTCATTATCCAGTGAGCCGTAGGCTGTGACAACATACATCAACCACATATCAAGCTTTTCATGGCTGCCAGATTTATTAGATACTTGAAAGTAATTGCATCTACTACAGGAGAATATGTCTCCATATAATCAATGCCAGGACTTTGTGGAAACCCTTGTGCCACAAGTCGTGCTTTACATGTTACGACTTCACCTTTCTCATTTTGTTTTCACATAAAAACCCATTTGTACCCTACTGGCTTGACACCTTCAGTCGTTCGGACTATTGGTCCAAAAACTTTACGTTTTTTTAGTGAAGCCAATTCTACTTGAATTGCATTTTTTTCATTTTGGCCAATCATTTCTCTGCCTACATTCATCGAATGATTTTGGATCAAGATCCTCATCTTGTTGCATTATTTCAACTGCAACATTATATGCAAAACCGTTGTTAACAACAACGTTATTTTGGTTCCACCTTTTTCCTGTAGAGACATAACTTATTGAGGTCTATTCATTTTCATCATTTCCAGGTACTAGAACCTCCTGGGAGGTCTTATCAATTGCTATGTCTTTATGTTCCTCTTGCGCAATTGCCTCCATGTTATGATCAACTTGATCATTTGCTCCTTTCCTTTTCCGGGGATTCTTATCCTTGGAACCAATTGGCCTACCACGTTTAAGGTATGGCCTAGACTCATTTGCATCATCATACTGTCCAGCTGGGACATCAACTCGAATTGGAGCATTTACAGCTGGAATATACGATTTAGTGACCTCTGAAAGGTTGGTAAATGCATCTGGCAATTGATTTGCAACATTTTGCATATAAATGATCTCTTGAACTTATTGTTCACATTGATTTGTACAAGGATCCAAATGAGATAGAGATACTACGTTCCAATCTATCTCTTTTTCTAGTTGTTTATTTTCTTCTCCTAATGTTGAAAAAACCGATTCATCAAAATGACAATCAACTAATCTGGTTGTACACAAATCTTCTGTCATAGGCTCCAAATATTTAATAATAGAAGGAGATTCATAACCAACATATACTCTCAACCTTCTTTGGGTACCCGTCTTTGTACGTTGTGGTGGAGCAATTGGAACATATACCGCTCATCCAAAAATTCTTAGATGGGAAATATTTGGCTCCTGACCAAAAGCTAACTGTAATGAGGAGTTTATGATAACTAGTTTCCTTATGCGCACAAGTGCTGCTGCATGCAAAATAGCATGTCCCCACACTGAAAGGGGAAGTTTTGTCCTCATTAGCAATGGTCTAGCTATTAGTTGAAGCCGTTTAATAAATAATTCTATTATACCATTTTGAGTATGAACATGAGCAACCGGATGCTCAACTTTTATTCCAGTGGCCATACAATAATCTGTAAAGGCCTGAGATGTAAATTCACCAGCATTATCAAGACGAATTTCCTTAATTGCATAATCTGGAAATTTTGCTCCTAACCTTATTATTTGGATCAACAATCTCGCCAATGCCATATTACGAGTTGACAATAAGCACACATGTGACCATCTTGTAAATGCGTCTACCAAGACCATAAAATACTTTAATAGTCCACGTGGAGGGCATATAGGCCCACATATATCACCTTGTATATGTTCCATAAATGGAGGGGATTCAATCCCAACATTAGCTGCTGATAGTTTAATAACCAATTTTCCTTGAGAACAAACAACACAAGATAATTCCTTAAATTGAAGAATCTTTTTGTTCTTCAATGTGTGCCCATTTGAATTCTCTATTATTCTGTGCATCATGTTAGGACCGGGATGGCCCAACCGGTCATGCCAAATGGTAAAATCATTAGAAGTAGTAAACTTTTTGTTTACTATGGCATGTGATTTAACCACACCAATGTTTGTGTAGTACAATACAGAAGAAAATACGGGTAATTTTTCGTGCACATATCTTTTACCTGCTTTTATTGTAGTACTATAAAGGTATTCAACCTTTCCTTTGTTTGATGTCTCAACATGGTAGCCATTTGGCGAATAATTTTGAAACTCAACAAGTTTCTTTGAGATTTACTACAATATAATGAATTATCAATAGTTAATATCGTTCCTCCAGGTAGTAATAAGGCCGCTCTTCCAGAGCCCTCAATCAACTTTGTACTACCAGATATTGTATTAACATGGGCCTTTTTCATAACCAAATAAGAGAAAATTTCTTTCTCTTAATATTGTGTTAGTTGTAGCACTATCCAAAAGACATAAATCTTCATTACGCATCTTGGATCCAATTCAATACTGGAAAATTTTAATTTCTTCATAAAATAAAAGAAAGTACATCATGAGAAATACGAAAACTAACATTACCAACGACAACATAATATAATTAAAGTACTACTTGAAAATAAAAACAACTTCAGACGAGACAAAAACACTGAAAACAAAAATAACTACATAATTGCATTCCCCAGTAAAATGATAAAATATTAGTTTTGATCTCCAAATAAGTCTTCAACTTCCAAATGAGTAAGATCATCAAGGCCTTGAAAATTATTATCTTTTATAGAAAGATTTGCCTCGGCATTATCATCATTTTTGTTTGAAGGCCCTGCCTCAAAATTATTTTTAAAGGTCAAGTGTGACTCCATTGGGGCATTAGCAGAAGATGCTCCAACATTATTTGTCTTTCTTTTGATGGAGTTTTGATAAAGCCTGACAAAATGCTTAGGTGCACGACATTCAATTTTCTAATGACCTTTCATGCCACAGCGGTGGTAGTTACGGCTTTTATCTATTTATTGTTCTCTCGTTTGCTATGACCACCACGATGACGACTATTATATCGTCACTTACCATTTCCATGCCCACGTACATTCATATGGTCATGATTATTATTCTGTCTTTTTCAGACTTATCACGTCTAGCTGCCATATTTGCTTCAGAAAGCGGAGCTGACCTTGTGGGACGGGCTTCATGATTTTTCAGCAAAAAAATATTATGTTGCTCAGCCACCAGAAGACATGAGATCACTTCAGAATACTTTTTAAAATCATTTTCATGGTATTGCTGCTGTAATACCATATTTGAGGCATGAAAAGTCGTAAGAGTCTTTTCCAGCAAATCCTCATCATCCACAACTTCCCCACATAATTTCAATTGGGAAGTTATTCAAAATACAACAAAGTTATACTCACTTACGGTCTTAAAATCTTGCAATAGTAAGTGCATCCACTCATATCGAGTCCTTGGAAATACCGTAGCCTTAAAGTGATCATACTTTCCTTTAGGCCAGTCCACAATTCAAGTGGATCTTTCACTGTTAAATATTCAACCTTCAAACCTTCATCCAAATGATGACGAAGGAAAATTATGGCCTTCGCTTTGTCCTGGCTTGATGCCTCATTACCCTGAGTAATGGTGTTACCAAGGCCTTTGGCGGCTAAGTCAATCTCAGCATCGAGAACCCATGATAGGTAATTCTTTCAAAAAATATCAAGTGCCACAAACTCAAGCTTTGACAAATTCGACATAGTAAAAGCTATCAAAGAAAATAAATGAATTAGAAATGATTAAAATAATAATAAATAAATAAATGGATATAAATATTACGAATGTTTAAATTGTGTTGTCATAATACATATATTGGAAATGATGACTTTAACCTATTTATTAGAATCTATGAAGGTTTCAGAACGTAAAGTTATGTATTATATCAAATAACAATTTTTATAAATAAAGACAAAATATTGATAATAATATAGGAATAAGGTGATGGCTTATAACACTAATAACAATCAATCTATCATGTTTGCTACAGTGTAGTGTGATTTATATTGATTCGTAATGATCGCTAATCATGATAACAGTTTGACTTAATTCACACAATACAATACCGGTAGAAATGGTAAGAAGATGAAAAGAAATATAGAAGATAACGTCTTATACCTTTCGGCTGAAGAATTGCACTTAACTTTGGAGAAGGCTAGAGTCGTGTTGTTAACACATTAAGAAAATGTAGCTCAAAGTAACATTATAAACAAAAAAATAAGTAGAATAAGAGAAGAAGAGATAACTTTCTTATTTCATCAAGTGTTCAAGTGTGTCCCATCTCACAATTCATGCCTTTATTTATACTATTACATATGAAGGTTACAAAAAGATTGTCTTAAACATGGCATTAACAATTGAGATCACGGGAAAAGTTCATGGGAGGGATTATGGAGGTGTGAGAGTTACAATCATAATGGTGATGAGTAGTGGGAGGTTATTTACATCATGGATGAAAGTAGTGGGAATAGTGAACATCCGTATTTACTAAATATTTTGTAACGATCACCAGTTTATTTAAATTGAAAAGGTGACTATGAGTTTTTAGAAAAAGGTGGTTGTGGGCCTTGCCTTTCCAAAATGGATTACAACACATAAAGCAATAAATTTCCATCAACTTCTCTTACTACATTCTAAAAATTCAGGTAGTTCGTTCTAGTGGAAATTCGAATTAATTATTGATGTTCGATTTCATACGCTTTATAAATTCTCGAAAAATTCTGTCATAATTATTGTAACAATAAAAGTGAGAAGCTTATATTCCTTAAGAAAAGTGACTATTCTATCAAGGGCCTGATTATTTCGTCCCCATTCTGATACTTTTCTAACAATAAACTCCATTTCTTTTAGTATAGTTCACAAATTAACAAATTCTCTTCAAGTTTATGGTCGTTGTTCATCAGATTGCACATTTTTTAATCTCACTCCCAATGTACTATATAACTGTGGATTATATTTGATCACTTCTAAAAAATTATTTATCCCTTGAATAAATATTTATGAGATAATGATATTGTATACCTTGCTCTTGAGAATCTTGACAACAAGATAATGTTCTATCTCCACTTCAAAATCTTTATATCCACTTTTTTTCCCACTAATTTGACATATTATTTGATGCTTAATAGCTATGTAATGAAACATGATATAGATTTAACATGAGCATTTCAACATTCGCTTTCCTTCTTTATGTACTTTCACAAGTAATTGAAATTCTGATTCTTTTTATTATTGATGGTGGTGGTTTTGACTATTCATTTTTGTTATTTGCTGGTGCAAAATTTTGGTATGCCTCATCAAAATTATATACTGACGAGCTGTAGGCGTATATGATTTTTTATAGTAAAATTTAAGATAGTGTTTCACAAAGATTGGAATCACTCAGGCTACAAATTTGTATTGTCTTTGTCACTACTTGAGAGAATCAAATTGGTAAAGAAAGAGATTAAAAAATGGTAAAATAAAAGCAATAAATATTTATAATTTTATAATAAAAGATAGAGGTTGGGATATTAAGAATCAACAAGATAAAACCATTATAATAAAATTAAAATTTTATTATTTATTTCTTTATTTAATGAAATGGCGGCTTATTACTAATTCAACCAAATCACATACAAATGTCCAATTATAGCACCTCTTTTGATTAGTGTAGTTAATCAATTGATAGTTAAACCTTGACCTTATTTAAAGAATGATCACTTATTTCTAAGACAAGCACTCTATATAACAATATTATATAAATAGTACCGCTTTCACTTAATTTATTAATTTATTGACAGTTAGTAACAATAAACAATATTGAGTAATAACACCCCTTTCGATAAGTGTAGTTAACCAATTAAAGTAATAGTTTCAAACAAGAATTATCTTAGTTTAGTGCACCAAGTGAGAAAACCTCTTTTGCTTTAGCCTTGCTAAATCAATAAACTTGTTTATAGCTTTCTCTTCTCCAAAATAACAAAAAAAAAAACAAGACAAAGATTTTGATAAGTGTATATAATAATATCGAATAATAGATATAATTAATATCAAATACCTTGATGTATAAAGATGATAAAGTGAAAATCTCAACATAAAAAGATTAAAAAAAAATCAGATAATTATTATAATTCTTTTATAACTTCATCTAGTATTTCAACCAAAGAAAATTATTCCATTACGGAGAAAGGATAAAAAAAGAAAAATACAATCCTAGGATAAAAGAAATACTTCTAAAACTAAAACAAAGCCTATATTAAGTTGACATTCTCTGCAAAAGAAAATGATTCTCTCTTCCACTGAAAAGTCATGCCTATTTATTGAAAATTATGCCTGTAAAATACCCAGAGATGTCATCCTTGGATTGGGGATAATATCTGATAGTAGGTTATTATTATGTGATTTAGCTACCATTTACGCTCCAACTTGGCTATACTTTATTAATATACGAGTGTTAAATGATAACAAATGGCTCTAATTAAGAACTTTGTGCTTTGTCGGAGCAATTCCGGGCTATGAGGACATTAAAGAGTGTTTTGAAGTATATATGGAGCAAGGAAGGCTAATCTGAGGTGAGCAGAAGAAGGAACAAATGAATGACAGAACTAAACTCCAGGTGCGGGGGCCATCCGCGGCAGCGCACAGGTCGGGCTCGTTAGGCAAAAAGAGAGTCAATGTGTCCGGTCCGTCCGCGGCCATGCACGGATCTCTGAAGATTTTATTTAGAGGCAAATTTGTAATTTCAGAGGCGACCCTTCTTAACTATAAGAATCCAACTCACTCAAAAAAGAGGGTATTGAGGTTTTTGAAGGAATTTTGAAGGCAAGAACATGCAAGAAGCAAGGCGAAAGATTCGTCATAGAGTTTTTACCTTTCTTCCTCTTATTTTTATCATTGATGATGAATTCTACTATTATGATTATGAAAAGGATTATGCATAGCCAAACTCCTATCTAGGGTTTTGATGGAACCTATTGGAGGATGACCTACTTGTTATGTTAATATAGATTTACTATAGTATTTTCTCTATTTGTTCAACTATATTCTGATTGTTGTTGGTTGAAGGCCTGCAATTGATTGTGCCTATTTAGTATGTATTACTCGAGATATGGTGCATATTTAGGTAGTTGTTGAACATCATCACTCATAACGTATATGAGGGATCAATACGAAGGGTTTCAATATGAGATTAGGGATAACAAAACCTTGGGTGCGATCTAAGTGAGATGTGCTTATGGCTAGCTAGCATAATTCAGTAGAATATGTCTAGTATATTATTGTATTTACTTAGGAGAGAGTTACGACAATCAGAGTGCTCATGATCGACAGAGAAGACTTAGGCAAATTTGTCAAGCAAATATAGCGAAAAGGATTCCGACAATAGGTAAAATCAGAACCTTAGATCATTCCAATTCTTGTTTACAAAACCGTTCATAGTTAGTTCTTAATTACTGTATTTTCATTACGTAATATTTAGTTAGTAAACATCTAATCTGTTAATTAAATATCTCCGAAGATTGAATATGTGAATTTGGGTAAGTCTGTTAGCTGTGGTTGATAGGTTAATTTACCGCGGAGTCGACTCCGGACTCGTTAACAAGAATATATTTGTAGCGTCCGCTTTGTCCTTTTTAAGGCATAATTGAGCGTGATCAAATTTTGGCACCATTTTTGGAGAATTAACGGTGTTATTAATTGAAGTTAAATAGAAGTGCTAAATTCTTACTGTAGTCAATTTTCTACAATTTAAACTGACCATTGTAATTCTAAGGTTTGTTGTCTTGGATGTTACAGGTGCATGCCTTGAAACTCCTCAAGAACTGGTGAATTGTTTGAAACATTATCAAATCCTAAGAAAGTCTTCAAGGCATTGAATTGTGCAAATAAGAAGGCAAACAACAACAAAACTTAGCAGAACAAATCAAACGAAACATGGACGACGATCATCTAAACAACAGAAATAATGAGGATGACCCGAACAATCAGGGTGTGGTGTCGCTTGTTCTAGAAGCAGCATTGTATGATTAAGCACAACCTACCATAGACAATATAGCAACTGCCATTTTAGTCCCTCCTATACAAGCAGATTTATTCCTAAACACAAATAACATGCTACATTTGTTGCAGAACAAGTAACTGTTCTCAGGATCCTACACTGAAGATCCTCAGGAGCATCTGAAGAATTTCCTGTCAATCTATGCCATTCTGAGGCAACATAACATGACACCGGAAGCAATACGACTATTTTTGTTTCCATTCTCAGTGACGGGAACGGCTCAGACTTGTCTTAATTCACTCCTAATAGACTCCATCACTATTTTGGGAAGAATTAGTCAAGCAATTTGTGAATAAATTTCATCCACCCAACAAGACTGCTTCAACAAATTGATGAAATATTGAGTTTCATACAAAAACCAGCAGATACATTACAAGAAACATATGAGAGATTCAAGGTTCTGTTGGTTATATGTCCACATTATAGGATGCCGGAACAAATGTTAGGGCAGAGGTTTACATGGGTTTGGAAGATAGCTTGAAAGTCAATGTTGATGCTTCAGCAGGTGGAGCCTTTTCGAGCAAAACATTAATAGAAAGCAAGACCTACTTGACAAGATGGCACAAAACTCAGGATTGACACCAAGAAACAGTCCAATAACTCATGTGGTTCACTCATTGGCTTTAGACCCGACTAACTCCATAGCTGAAAATGCCACTCTACTGACACAAATAAGCATCCTCACCAAAAAGGTTGATGAATCAGGCCAAAAGCAGCAAGTACACATAATTGATGCAACTAATGGGGGTCTATGTACATCATGCATTAATCAACCATATATCTGGTCATGGAGTGTTGAAGGTGATAACCAACGATATCAGAAGAACATAAATTATGTGGCCAACTATAGGGGACAGGGATGGGTGGTCAGAATTGGGGATCAGCATAATCAACAATATAATCCAGCTCAGCAGCAGTACAACAACATCAATAACCTTAGGGCTATACGACTGGGGCTGCTTATCGGGCGGATTGGATGAATTGTTACACTTATCGGTTCGGCTTATCGGTTATCAGCTTGTAAATATACTAATCTTCTAGCCAAACTAATAAGATATCAGGCGGGTTGGTATCGATTTTGTCATTATCGAGCGACTTATCGGCTAAATCAAATAGCGATGAAAGCATATATGACTTGACATTAAATCACCAAATTAAAATTTTGAATTCAACCCGTTTATATAACATTGTCATGCCCGCATTTCCAGAATTCACTAACTGGAAATTTATGTTTTCACCGTAAAAGATCTGGACAACATATAAACCTATACTAAATTAGTGTTGTGTAGGGCTCTTTACATTCTGTTATTGCATCAAGCCATACAGGCATATGCAAGTGCATTTTCACAACCGATAGAAGTCACTATAATTTGAAAGTGAATTTTCAACAGTCTAATACCACTAAGTTAGTATCTGTAATAAAACAATAACAGTTAGTGTCTTAGTGCCTTCTGAATGTGAATAGTAACTGCTACTTTATCAGATAGTGGAAGAGATATTTTATATACACAAGGGTAAAAATATAAATATAAAAATTCTTAGCGGGTTAATGATTTAACCATTAAGAAAATATAATAATCCGTCTGCAATCCGATAAGCCATTAATTATAAAATTTCCATCCATTCACCATCTATTAATTCGATAATCTGATACCAATAATCCATTAAGCCAATTTGCGGTTCGATTTTCGATTATTATTCGGTTTTGAATAGCCCTATATACGACCTCAAGGTCAAGTGGCACCTTACCAAAGGAAACAGGGTTACAACCAGCAAAAACAACAATAGGCTTATCAACAACAATAGATTGTGAGACACGGATGGGTTTGTTAAACTAGAGGGAATGATGAAACAAGTGAATGGGTCCACTGAAAAATTGACTGACAGAGTAGACTCACATGAATCAGCGCTAAAGAATGTTGAGATCCAATTATGACTGATTTCTATGTCCTTAAATAATCATCCACATGGGATGTTACCTACAGATACACAAATCAATCCAAAAGAGCTGGGCTCGAAGCAACTTATGGAAGTGAGTCTCTGAAATAGTAGAGACATATATTTGGAGCAAGAAATTGCTCGTGAAAGCAGATTAAATGAGACACTGGTACTAGTACCCATTGAGATAGATGATCCAGCAGGGTTAATTGAGGTGACAGTACAGCATGCGCAAAAGAACACAAACAAAGAAGAAGAGGCTGTGAAAGAGAGTAAGGTTACGCAGGAACTGACACTAAAAGTAGTATCTGAACAAGAAAAAAATCAAATCACATGGAAGAAGCGACCTCCAGCACCATTCCCACAAATATCGGCCAAGTATCAGAAAGATGAGTAGTACAAGAAATTGTTGGAGTTGTTGAAGCAAATTCAGATAAACATTCCATTGATTGATGTTTTAAAAGAGATGTCTGGTTATGTGAAGATGATGAAGGACTTGATATCGCACAAGTTTGACTTTCAAGACTTGGTCACAATTATATTAACTATGACCTGCAGTGTTGTAGTAACGAAACCCATAGCTGAGAAGTTGTCTGACCTATAGACTTTTTCAATCCCTTGCACAATAGGCAACTATGCATTTGCTAAGGCACTGTGTGATCTGGGAGAAACCTTATGCCCCTGGCTATTTACAAAAGGCTAGGCATTGGAAGAGCTAGACCCACATCTATGTTACTACAGCTGGCTCACCGAACAGTGAAGAGACCCTCTGGGATTCTAGATGATATGTTGGCATAGGTTGGGAAGTTTGTGTTCCAAGCAGATTTTCTCATCCAAACAGGTTTCTATAATTTTGGGAAGACCATTGTTTGCAACTAGGATAGCGTTGATTGACTATGAAACTAGAGATCCCCAAATGAGGTTAAATGATGAAGTGATAACACCCAACATGCAAAAATCTAAGCGGTGACCAAGTGAATTTTCTAGTTTCTCTCTAATAAATGTCGTGGATGTAATTTTGGAGGAAGAAGATAAGACATTAAACACTAAAGACCCTCTAGCAGCCTGTCTCGTGAACATATATGAAGCTAATGGAGAATACTTGGCAAAGTGGTTACTTGCTCTTGAAGGACAAAGTGTTTGGAGAAGGGAGCTCGAATTTGAGCCCTTGCACTCAGAGGAAAGAAAAACTCCTCCAGCTAAGTCATCAATAGAAGAGCCACCAAATTTGGAACTAAAACCACTGCCATCTCATCTCAAGGATGAATTTTTAGGACCTAACTCAACTTCACATGTTATTATCTCATCTAGTTTGCTATACGTGCAGGCAGAACAACTTTTGTAGGTACTGACTAAGTGCAAGACTACAATTGGGTAGGTCATTGCGGACATCAAGGGGATCAACCCCCGCCTTATATATGCATAATATTTTACTGGAAGATGGGTACAAACCTTCCAGAGAACATCACAGAAGGATGAACCCCAAAATAAAAGAAGTGGTGAAGAAATAAGTGATTAAGTGGTTAGATGCAGGAATTATATTCCCCATCTCTGACAGAAATTGGGTTTTCCAATTGTAGTGTGTACCAAAAAAGGGAGGTATGACGATAGTGAAAAATGAGAAGAACGAATTGATCTCTACACGAACAGTCGTAGGATGGCAAATCTATATGGATTACAGGATCTGAACTTGGCTACATAGAAGGACCATTTCCCACTACCATTCATTGATAAAATGCTAGATAGATTGGCAGGGAGGTCTCACTTTTTCTTTATGGATGGGACTCAGGGTATAATCAGATTCCTATTGCCCCGGAGGATAGAGAGAAAATGTCGTTCACCTGCCCTTATGGTATCTATGCCTTTCGAAGAATGTCGTTTGGCTTATGCAAAGCATCCGCCACATTCCAAAGGTGCATGATGTCTATCTTCATAGATATGGTAGATGAGATAATGGAGGTTTTCATGAATGACTTCTCGGTGTGAGGAACTCATTTGAAGATTGCCTTGTGAACTTGAGAAGAGTTTTGAAAAGGTGTATTGAGACTAATCTGGTACTCAAATGGGAAAAATTCCATTTCATAGGTGTATCATGAAAATGTTGATGTGATAGAAAAGCTTCCGCCACCCACTTCCGTCAAAGAAATAAAAAGTTTCGTTGGGCACGATAGTTTCAATAGGAGATTTATAAAAGATTTTTCAAAATTTGCTAACACCTTGTGTAAATTACTTGAAAAAGATCAAATTGTTTTTTCTGATGGCTGCAGGTTAACTTTTGAGGAATTAAAGAAGAGACAGGCAATAACACCTATCATAGTTTCCCCCACTGGGAGCAACCATTTGACCTGATGTGTAGCGCGAGTGACTATGTTGTGGAGTAGTTCTTAATTAGCTAAAAGATAAAATCATGCATCCAATATACTAAACAAGTAGAGCGCTGAATGAAGCCCAGCTAAATTACATTGTGTCCGGAAAGGAGATATTGGCAGTGGTGTTAGCATTTCACTAGTTCAGGTCATACCTGATAGGGTCAAATGTAATTGATTATACTCACCATGCTGCTTTCAAGTACTTAATCGAGAAGAAAGAGTCAAAACTGCGCCAGATTCGATGGGTGCTACTTCTGCAAGAATTTGATTTGTAAATTCGTGACCAAAAGGGATTAGAGAACTAAGTAGCTGATCATTTGTCTAGGCAGGAAGGCACTGAGAAGAAGATTGAGGTAGAAAAGAATCTAAAAACATTCCCAGATACAACTACTAGCCATGAGTCTCGAGGACGTGCCATGGTATGCAAACATTGCAAACTACCTGGCTAGTGGTTGTGACGACCAAAAGGGGCCATCACTTGTTTTCTTACCTATTCTGTACTTTTGAGGTCTTGAAAAACTTATTTAGGGTTGCCTCGATTTGTGTGCGCAGTCCGGGCGTGTAGCCGGAAAGCTTAGATATGACTTCTGTGAGAAAAATGATAAATTTGATATTAAATTGAATAAATTTGACTTCGGTCAATATTTTAGGTAAATAGACCCGGTCCCATGGTTTGACGGTCCCGGAGGGTCCGCAGGAAAGTATGGGACTTGGACGTATACCCGGAATCGAATTCCGAGGTCCCAAGTTTGAGAAATAAATTTTTGCATGAAATTATTTTTTGAAAATTTCAAGAAATTGAAAGTGAAATATGATTAAAAGATTATTGTATCGGGCTCGTATTTTGGTTTCAGTGCACGGTACATGTATTATACATGGTTTTAGTACTTTCTGTAAAGTTTGGTTGAAAACAGACGTCGTTTGATGTGTTTGTGACATAAAATAGAAATTTAATGTTTTATGAAAATTCGGAGGAAATTATGAGTTTTGAGGCATAATTCGATGTATAATGTTATTTCGGCGATTTGATCGCGTGGATAAGTTTGTAGGATATTTTTGAGGTTGTGTGATATTTGGCTTGGAGCCTTGAGGGCTCCGGTGAGTTTTGGATAGGTGTCGAAGTGCATTTTTAAACTTGGAAAAAAATTGCTGCTATAATTGACCGGATGCGAAGCCTGGCTCAGAAATACGAGCTCGCAATTGCGAAAGATCATCTTGCAAATGCGAGAATGTACCAGACCTGCAGTTATTGCAAATGCGACTTTGGGCTCGCAAATGCGAAGCCCTTATTTCCTGGCAAAGTTCGGAAATTCGAACTACACCCTCGCAAATGCGTAGGTGAGGTCTTCGCAAATGCGACCTTATGGTTCACAAATGGGAAACTCCTAGTTTCCCTCACAGTTCGCAAATGCAAACAAGAATCTCACAATTCCCAAGTTAGCAGAGTCGGGGTTCGCAATTGTGAACCCCTATTCGCAATTGCGACATCTGCAACCTGCAATTTTTATACAAAACAACAACAACAACAACAACAACTACCCAGTATATTCCCACCAGGTGGGGTCTGGGGAGGGTAATATGTAGACGAGCCTTGCCCCTACCCGAAAGGGAAGAGAGGCTGTTTCCAATCGACCCTCGGCGCATAGGCTAAAATAAAAACCTGCAATTTTTATACTTAGTCAAATTTTGGACATTTTCACCCCATTTTAAAAACACAACTCCTTTGGGCGATTTCCCAAGAACAAGACCTTTTTATCGTTTGTAAGTTGGTTTTTACTCATTTCATTTAATCTTTAACATCATTTAACATGTTTTCAACTTAAAATCAATGTTTTTCATGGGTGAAATTGGAGGTTTAGGGTAGAACCTAGGTTTTTCAAAAAATTAGGGATTTGGACCTCAATTTAAGGCCCGATTTTAAAACAAATAATATATTTGGGTTCGTGGGGGAATGGATAACCGGATTTTGGTTCGAACCTCGAGTTTTAACTATGTTGGACTGAGGGGTATTTTGGTTATTTTACCGAAATTTGCGTCTTAGCTGTAAATTAAATAGTGTAATTAGTTTATTGAGATTTTATTTATGAGATGTAATTGAAATGAATAGATTTGGGCCATTTAGAGTCGGATACTCGTTGTAAGAGAGTGATTTCAAGTTGATTTTGGGAGCCGATTGAGGTAAGTGGCTTGTCTAACCTTGTGTGGGGGACTTCTTCCCCTTAGGACATGATGTTTGGTATTTGAAATCCTCATACGTGAGGTGATGAGCGCGTACTTGAGCAAATTGTTGCAAATTCATTTTTACTTGAAGTATTTAAGTTGAGCCTTCTTGCTTACCTATTCATTTTAAATTGTAAAATTATTCTATGATAGTTTAGAGAAACATGTTCGTTTGACTTACTTGCCTAGGTGCTTAATATGTTTGTTTGTTACTCCGTGTAGCAGGTTTGGCTAGGATTTCTATTTCTTGTCCTAATTTTAGTATCTATCCTAGTGTTTGAGTTGCTATCGTGTGTTTTTAAATTGGGACTACGGGTTAGCCTCCCGGGAGATCCCCCTGCACTTGATATGTTCTGGACTGAGGGTGTGGGATACCAAGAGATCCCTGGCACATGAAATTGTAATATTTGAGGATACCAAGAGATCCTTGAGATACCAAGAGATCCGTGGCATATGAAATTGTAAGATTTAAGGATACCAAGAGATCCTCGGGATACCAAGAGATCCATGGCACATAAATTGTAATATTTGAGGATACCAAGAGATCCTCGGGATACCAAGAGATCCCTGACACATGAAATTGTAATATTTGAGGATATTAAGAGATCCTCGGGATATAAAGAGATCCCTGCATATGAAATTGTAAGTTATAAGGATACCGAGAGATCCTCGAGATACCAAGAGATTCCTGGCACAGGAAATTGCAAGATCTGAGGATACCAAGAGATCCTCGTACCATGAGATCCCTCGTGTATATGGTGAGGATACTAAGAGGTCCTCGGGATACCAAGAGATCCCCGGTTGTAGTTCCTGTTGTGAATAGAATTTACTAGTATTGTTCTGTTTTCTGCTTCCTATTATAGTTTCCGTATTTATCTTATTAGATTCTCGTTGTACACTTCATCTATGCTGTTTATTTCCTCATCTTATTAGTTATTATGTTATATCTCAGTATGGCCTGGACCTTTCCTCATCACTACCTAACCAAGGTTAGGCTTGGCACTTACTGAGTACCGTTGTGGTGTACTCATGCCTCTCCTGCGCATGTTTTTTCATGTGCAGATCCAGGTACTTCATCTCAGGCACACTATCCTTGAGGCAGGGAGAGCTACGGAGACTTTGAGGAACATCTGATGCGTCCACAGAGTGAAGAGTCTTCTTCTTTACTCTATCTGTAGTATATAGCCTTCTATCGTACTCTTGTTGTAGACATTTCTGGAGATTAGAGTCTTTTATAGTACTTCTTTTAGCTTGTGTTCCCATGAGTTTCTGGGAGGGGTGATATTGTAAACTTCTGCATTTTTTAGTTGTGTATGCCGAGCGGCCTTTATATACAATTTCTTTTAGTTGTTTAGTTTTTAATTAATCTTTCGCAAGCTATGTTGTTTTCCGCATTGTTTGGATTACCTAGTTATAAGAACTAGGTTCCATCATGACATTCACGGAGGGCGAACTAGGGTCGTGAAAAGTTGGTATCAGAGCCCTAGATTCATAGAAGTCACAGTACACAGGCCCGTTTATTAGTCTCGCTCATCGGTACGGAGACGTGTGTACTTATCTACAAGAGGCTATGTAACTGTTAGGAAAACTTCCACTTCATTTGATTTCCTTGTCGTGCAATATTTTGACATCACAAAATTCGAAACTTCTGTCTTCCATTTTCTCACAAATATTGAGGACACACACTACTCGGGATGGTCAGGCACTCGTGCCCCCTACTGCAGCCGTTAGAGTCCGAGGCTGGGGTAGAGGTCGAGGACGCGTATGTGGTGCATCCAGAGAACCTGCACGATCTATCGCCGAGGCACCACCAGCAGATCTAGCTGAAGCCCAGGCACATGGCACGCCTACTACTGCCACTACTACTCCAGCTCTCCAAGAGACTTTTGCTTAGTTCTTGAGTAGGTACACCACCTCGGCTCAGGAAGGGTTGCTTCCCATTACTAGAGCCACATCTCAGGCTTGGGAGGGGCACATACTCCCCCCGTCCGCACTTTTGAGCAGCGAGTGCGGGTTGAGCCGACTCCCAAGATTATTCCCGCACCGCATGAGGTGCTAGTTCATCCCGAGGGTGGGTCAGCTGCTTCAAAGCTCGTGGGAGACTTAAGAGGCTCAAGAAATATGATCCCCCAGTGTTCAGTGGATTAGCATCAGATGATGCCTTGGGATTTCTAGAGGAGTGCTACCGTATTATATACACTATGGGCATAGTAGAGTCCAGCGGGGTTTCCTTTACTGCTTTTCAGCTTCGGGGAGCCGCCTATGATTGGTGGCGCACTTATGAGATAGACAGTCCAGTCGAGGCTGCTTTACTGACCTGGACAAAGTTCTCGGATATGTTTATGAGAGAGTTTGTCCCCCAGAGTCTCAGGGCGCATGACGCGTTGAGTTTGAACATTTGTGCCTAGGTGCTATGACCATTTCGGAATATGATATCTGTTATACCAGATTGGCTAGGCATGCACCAGCCTTGGTTGCTACAGTCCGAGAGAGAGTTCGCAAGTTCATCGAGGGTCTTATCCCACCCATCAGATCTTGCATGGCTCGAGAGTTGGAGATGGACATTCCTTATCAGCAGGTAGTGAGCATTGCTAGGAGGATCGAGAGTATGCTTGCCAAGGAGCGAGTGGAGAAAGAGGCCAAGAGGTCTCGAGAGTTGGGCCACTACTCTGGTGTCCGTACCCCAGCAGTAGGTCGACATGGTAGGGGTTTTGTGGGTCGCCCCGTTCATTCAGCTCTTCCAGCAGCCAGCAGTGCTCCAGCTCCGCCTATACCTCTGGAGCCTTACTATGCACCTCTAATTTTTAGCACGTTTCCTGCACGGGGTGTTCCTAGAGGTTACCCCAGCAGACCTAGCCCTAGTCAGTCACAGCCACTGCGCCCTCCTAGAGCTTGTTTTGAGTGTGACGACACCCTCCATGTGGTGAGGGATTGCCCTAGACTTCGGAGGAGTGCACCCTTACAGACTTCTTAGTCACATCGTGCTTAACAGAGTTCTTAGGCCATGATCACAGCTCCAGTTGCCACCCCACCCGCTCAGCCAGCTAGAGGTGGAGGCTAGGGAGGTAGAGGTTGCCCTCAAGGTGGAGGCTAGGCCAGATATTATGACATTCCCGCTCGTACCAAGGTTGTTGCTTCCGATTCTGTTATCACAGGTATTATATTGGTTTGCCAAAGAGAGGCATCGATTCTATTCAATCCGAGCTCTACTTATTCTTATGTGTCTTCTTACTTTACCCCGCATTTGGGTGTGCCTCGGGATTCTTTGAGTGCCTTCGTTTATGTTTCTACTCCTGTGGAAGATTCTCTTGTTGTGGACCGTGCCTATTGGTCATGTTTAGTTACTATTCATGCTTTTGAGACCAAAGTGGATTTATTATTACTCGGTATGGTTGATTTTGACATTATTTTGGGCATGGACTGGTTGTCGCCCCATTTTGCTATTCTTGATTGTCACGCCAAGAATGTGATGTTGGCTATGCTAGGTATTCCGCATGTTGAGTGGAGTGGTACTTTAGATCACACTCCCAGTAAAGTTATCTCTTTTTCTTAAAACTCAACGTATGGTTGAGAAGGGGTGTGCCGCGTATTTAGCTTATGTGAGAGATGTTAATGCTGATACCCCTTCTGTTGTTTCAGTTCTAGTGGTACGGGATTATCCCGATGTGTTTCCAACTGATCTTTCGGGCATGCCGCCCGATAGAGACATTGATTTTGGCATTGACCTGTTGCCAGGCATTCGGTGCATTTCCTCTCCTCTGTATCGTATGGACCCTTCTAAGTTGAGGGTATTAAAGGATCGGTTGCAAGAATTGCTTGATAAGGGTTTTATTCGACCTAGTGTTTCATCGTGGGGTGCTCCAATTTTGTTTGTGAAGAAGAAGGATGGTTCTACGCGTATGTGTATTGATTTTCGCCAGTTGAACAAGGTTACAGTGAAGAACCTTTATCCTTTGCCTCGTATTGATGATCTGTTTGAGTAGCTTCAAGGTGCACATGTGTTTTCTAAGATTGACTTGCGCTCGGTTACCATCAGTTGAAGATTCGGGAGCCAGACATCCCGAAGACTGCCTTTTGGACTCAATATGGTCACTACGAGTTCCTTGTCATGTCATTTGGGCTGACCAATGCCCCATCAGCTTTTATGCATTTGATTCACAGTGTGTTCATGCCATATCTCGACTCATTCGTTATTGTTTTTATTGATGATATTCTGGTATATTCCCGGAGTTAGGAAGATCATGAGCAGTACATGAGGACCTTGCTTCATATCCTAAGACAGGAGAAACTATATGCGAAGTTCTCAAAATGTGAGTTTTGGTTGGATTCAGTAGCATTCTTAGGCCACATGATTTTAAGCGAGGGCATTCGGGTAGATTCGAGGAAGATACAGCCCGTGCAGAGTTGGCCCGGCCGTCCTCAGCTACATAGATTCGTAGTTTCCTTTGTTTGGTGGATTACTACCGTCGTTTTGTGGAAGGGTTTTCATCGATTGCGCCCCACTATGACTATATTGACCTAGAAGGGTGCCCCATTTCAGTGGATAGAGGAGTGTGAGGCGAGCTTTCAAAAGCTCAAGACAGCTTTGACTACAGCCCCAATTTTTGATATTGCCTACCGGTTCGGGGTCTTATACTATCTACTGTGATGCCTCGAGAGTTGGCCTTGGAGCGGTGTTGATGCAGGATGGTAGGGTGATTGTTTACGCGTCCATATAGTTGAAGATATATGAGAAAAACTACCTTGTCCATGACCATGAGTTAGCTGCTATTGTTCATGCCTTGAAGATGTGGCGTCAATATTTGTACGATGTGCCTTGTGAGATTTATACTGACCATCAGAGTTTACAACACTTTCTCAAGTAAAAGGATCTAAATTTGCGCCATAGGAGGTGGTTAGAGTTGCTGAAAGATTATGATACCACTATTCTGTATCACCCGGGCAAGGCCATGTGGTAACGGATGCCTTAAGTTGGCGGGCGGAGAGTTTGAGGAGTTTGGCATATTTACCAGTTTCAAAGAGGCCTATGGCAATGGATGTTCAGGACTTAGCCAGTCAGTTTGTGACTAAATCTTTCGGAGCCCAATTGGGTTCTAGCTTGTGTGGTTTCCCGGTCTTACTTATTTGATCGTATTAGGGAGCGGCAGTATGATGACCCCCATTTGCTTGTCCTTATGGACAAGTTTCAGCGTGGTGATTCTAGAGACGTTACCATTGGAGATAACAGGGTATTGAGGATGCAGTGCCGTGTTTGTGTGCCCAATATTGATGGTAGGGGAGTTGATTTTAGTAAAGGCCCATAGTTCGCTATTTTTCATCCATTCGGGTGCCGTGAAGATGTATAATGACTTGAGGAAGCTCTATTGGTGGAGGCGGATGAAGAAGGATATAGTTGGATATGTCACTAGATGCCTCAACTTCCAGCAGGTGAAGTATGAGCACCAGAGACCAGGTGGGTTGCTTCAGTGGATAGATATTCTAGAGTGGAAATGGGAGAGGATCACCATGGATTTTGTAGTTGGTCTCTCACGGACGTTTGATGCTATTTGGGTTATTATGGATCGGCTAACCAAGTCTGATCATTTCATTCCTGTGTATACCACTTATTCTTTGGAGCGGTTGCTAGAGATTTATATCCGGGAGATCGCCCGTCTGCATGGTATTCCAGCTTCTATTATTTCAGACAGAGGTACTCAATTTGCAGAGGTACTCAATTTACATTGCAGTTCTGGAGAGTCATGCAGTAGGAGTTAGGTACTCGGGTGGAGTTGAGCATAACTTTTCACCCCCAGATGGATGGATAGTCCGAGTGACTATTCAGATTCTTGAGGATATGCTCTGTGCGCGTGTGATTAAGTTTGAAGGGTCTTGGGAACGGTTCTTGCCTTTAGCAGAGTTTGCCTACAACAACATTTACGAGTCGAGCATCCAAATGTCTCCTCATGAGGCTTTATATGGTAGACGATGTCAATCTCCGGTTAGATGGTTTGAGCCGGGGAGGCTCTTTTGCTAGGTACAGATTTGATTCAGGAGGCCTTGGACAAGGTCAAGATCATTCAGGATAGGCTTCGTTCAGCTCACTCTAGGCAGAAGAGTTATGTAGAACGCAAGGTTCGAGATGTAGCATTTCTGGTTGGTGAGCGTGTATTGCTCCGAGTATCGCCTATGAAGGGCGTGATGAGATTTGGGAAGAAGGGAAAGCTTAGCCCTAGGTACATTGGTCCATTTGAGATTCTTGATCGAGTGGGAAAGGTGGCTTAAGACTCACATTGTCGCCTAGCTTATCAGCCGTGCATCCAGTTTTCTATGTATCCATGCTTCGAAGGTATCACGGTGATCCAGTCCACGTGTAAGATTTCAGCATTGTCCAGTTGGAGGAGGCGGTAGCTATCCTAGACCTGCAGGTTCGTCAGTTGAGGTCCAAGAGATTTCCTTCTGTTCGAGTCCAATGGAGAGGTCAGCCTCCTGAGACATCAACCTGGGAGTCTAAGTCTGATATGCGGAGCCGTTACCCTCATCTTTTTGCTCACTCAAGTACTTCTTTCTTTTGTCCTTTCGAGGACGAACAATTGTTTTAGTGGTGGAGGATGTGACGACCCAAAGGGGCTATCACTTGTTTTCTTACCTATTCTGTACTTCCGAGGCCTTGAAAACCTCATCTGGGTTGCCTCGATTTTTGTGCTCAATCCAGGCACTTAGCCGGAAATCTTAGATATGAATTGTGAGAAAAACGGTAAATTTTGATATTAAATTGAATTAATTTGACTTCGGTCAATATTTTGGGTAAATGGATCCGAACCCGTGGTTTGACGATCCCGGAGGGTCCGCAAGAAAATATATGACTTAGACGTATGCCCGGAATCGGATTCTGAGGTCCCAAGACCGAGAAATTAATTTTTGCGTGATATTGTTTTCTGAAAATAATTAAGGAAATTGGAAGTGAAATTGATTAAAAGATTATGGTATCAGGTCTGTATTTTGGTTCCGGTGCTTGTTACAGGTCGTATATATGGTTTAAGCGCTTTCTGTAAAGTTTGGTTGAAAACGGACGTCGTTTGACGTGTTTCGGACTTAAATTTTATAATAATTTTGGAGGAAATTATGAGTTTTGAGGCTTAATTCAATGTATATGATGTTATTTTGGCAATTTGATCATGCGAGTAAGTCCGTACGATATTTTGAGTTGCATATTTGGTTTGGAGCCCCAAGGGCTCAGGTGAGGTTTGGATAGGTGTCAGAGTGCATTTTTGAACTTGAAAAAAATTGTTACTATAACTGACCTGCAGGCTTCGCAATTGAAAAATGTCATCTCGCAAATGCAAGAATGTACCAGACATGCAGTTATCAGAAATGTGACTTTGGGCTCGCAAATGCAAAGCCTTTATTTCTTGGCAGAGTTCGCAAATGCGAACTACACCCTCGCAAATGCGTAGGTGAGGTCTTTGCAAATACGACCTTATGGTTTGCAAATGCGAACCTCCCAGTTTCCCTCACTGTTCGCAAATGCGAACAAGAATCTCACAGTTTCCAAGTTAGCAGGGTTGGGGTTTGCAATTGCGAAGACATATGCAACCTGCAATTTTCATACTTAGTCAAATTTTAGACATTTTCACCCCATTTTCAAAACACAACTCCTTTAGGCGATTTTCTTTCAATCTTCAACATCATTTAAAATGTTTTCAACTTAAAATCAATGATTTTCATGGGTGAAATTGGAGGTTTGGGGTAGAACATAGGTTTTCAAAAAATTGGGGATTTGGACCTCAATTTGAGGTTCGATTTTAATAAATCATATATTTGGGTTCATGGGGGAATGGGTAACCGGATTTTGGTTCGAACCTCAGGTTTTGACCAAGTTGGCTTGAGGAGCATTTTTGTCATTTTACCTAAATTTGTGTCTTAGCTGTAAATTAAATAGTAGAATTAGTTGCTTGAGATGTTATTTACGAGATGTAATTGAAATGAATAGTTTTGGGCCATTTGGAGTCGGATACTCGTGACAAAAGAGTGATTTCAAGTTGATTTTGGAAGCCGATTGAGGTAAGTGGCTTGTCTAACCTTGTGTGGGGGACTTCTTCCCCTTAGGACATGATGCATGGTATTTGAAAGCCTGATGCGTAAGGTGACGAACATGTACTTGAGAAAATTGTTGGAAATCCGTTTTGACTTAAAGTATTTAAATTGAGCCTTCTTGCTTACCTATTCATTATAAATTTTAAGATTACTTTATGCTAGTTTAGAGAAGCATGTTTGTTTGACTTACTTGCCTAGGTGCTTAAACTGTTTGTTTGTTACTCAGTGTAGCATGTTTGGCTAGAATTTCTATTTCTTGTCCCGAGTTTAGTATCTATCCTAATGTTTGAGTTGCCATTGTGTGTTTTTAAATTGAGAATACGGGTTGGCCTCCCGGGAGATCCCCCTTCATTTGATATGTTCTGGATTGAGGGTGAGAGATACCAAAAGATCCCTGGCACATGAAATTGTAAGAATTGAGGAAACCAAGAGATCCTAGGGGTACCAAAAGATCTCTGGCACATGAAATTTTAAGATTTGAGGATACTAAGAGAACCTCGGGTACCAAGAGATCCCTAGCACATGAAATCGTAAGATTTGAGGATACAAAGAGATTCTTGGGATACCAAGAGATCCCTGGCACATAAAATTGTAAGATTTAAGGATACCGAGAGATCCTCGGGATACCAAGAGACCCCTGGCACATAAAATTTCAAGATCTAAGGACAAAGAAATCCTCGAGATACCAAGAGATCCCTCGTGTATTGTCCTATTTTTCTGCTTTATACTACGGTTTCCGTATTTATCTTGTTAGGTTCTCGTTGTACACTTTATCTATATTGTTTATTTCCCCATCTTATTATTTATTATGTTATATCTCAGTAGGTCCCGGACCTTTCCTCGTCACTATCCAACCGTGGTTAGGCTTGGCACCTATTGAGTAGCGCTGCGGTGTACTCATACCTCTACCGTGCATGTTTTTCATGTGTAGATCCAGGTACTTCATCTCAGGCATGCTATCCTTGAGGCAGGGAGAGCAATGGAGACTTTGAGGTACATTTGCCGCGTCCACAGACCGGAGAGTCTCCTTCTTTACTCTATCTGTAGTATTTAGCCTTCTATCGTACTCTTGTTGTAGACATTTCTGGAGATTAAATTGTTTTACAGTACTTCTTTTAGCTTGTGTCCCCGTGAGTTTTTGAGTTTTGGGGTGATATTGTAGACTTCTGCATCATTGATTTGTATATGCCGAGTGGCCTTTATATACAATTTCTTTTAGTTGTTCAATTTTTAGTTAATTATTCCGTAAGCTATGTTGTTTTCTGCATTTTTAGGCTTACCTAGTTACAAGAACTATGTGCCATCATGACATGTTCACGGAGGGCAAACCAGGGTCGTGACAATGGTATTGCTTCTTATGACCTATCCTTTGTTCAAAATAAAAAGTTCTTTCGTGATTGTCACATGTATATTGGGATAAGCGTTATCTGTTTAGGGTTTGTATTGATAACATGATCCAGAGATGTATCCTCCAAATAGACCAGTCATCTATTTTGCGGGAATGTCACGCATCACCATTTGATGGGCACTTCTGGGGAGTAAGGACAACTACCAAAGTCTTGGAGCCGTGCTTCTACTGTCTAACAGTGTTCAAAGATGCACATTCATGGATAAAAGGGTGTGATGAATGCCAATGAACCGGGAATATTTCCCTCCGACATAAGATGTCTATAAACCCAATTCACGAGGTAAAAGTGTTTGATGTTTGGGGGATCGATTTCGTAGGGCCTTCCGTCAGCTCATATTGCAACAAGTACATACTCATCATTGTGGACTACGTGTCCAAATGGGTGGAAGTTGCAGCACTCCCTACACATGATGCAAAAGGGGTAAATTATTTTTTGAGAAAGAACACATTCACCCGATTTGTCACTCCAAGGGAAATAATCAGCGACAGAGGCACTCACTTTGGTAATCAAGCCTTCGCAAAGTTGTTAGAGAAGTATGATGTATGCCACAAGGTGTCCACCTCATATCATCCATAAACAAACGGGCAACTAGAAGTCTCGAACGCAGAAATAAATAGTGTATTGACTAAGACTGTGAAAGCTACTAGAACAGATTGGGCGAGAAAGTTAGATGATGTACTTTGGGCTTATCGAACCGCTTTCAAAACCAATTAGCATGTCTCCATACAAGTTGGTGTTTAGGAAGGCATGTCATTTATCGATGGAGTTTGAGCATATAGTTTGATGGGCATTGAGAAAGTTGAATCTCGATTTTAAAGTTGCAGGAACAAGTAAAGTAACAAAGTTACACGAGCTTGATAAGTTACGGTATCACACTTTTGAGAGCACAAGATTATACAAGGAAAGAATGAAAATGATGCATGATTGAAATATTATTGAGTGGAGTTTTAACCCTGAGATACGGTATTTCTATACAACTCAAGACCGAGGCTATTTCCGGGTAAACTAAAGTCATAATGGTCAGAGTCTTTTTGTGTGGTTGAAGTTCACTCAAAAGGTGTCGTAGAGATTGACGTGGATAATGACTCTCGCATGTTCAGAGTCAATGGGCACATATTAAAACATTATGTGGGCGTGGATGAAGCTAAGGTAGCATCAGTGATCCATTTGTTCGAGCCTAAGATGTTGAGCGTACTTTAAATGTGCTTACCTACGTCGTGCCTTGATGTTAAATCAAGCACTGCAGGGGAGGCAACCCATTGAACTATTGTATTCGTCATGCCACGACATTAACTATGGCACTCGGTTGGAAGCAACCCAATAAGTAGTTGATTTTAGTATAGTTAGAATTTTTCCTTTTGTTTTAGGTACTAAAAATTTTGCAGGTGACTTTGGGCGAGCGATAAGTACACCAGGCACTGAAGGACTCAGGGTAAAGGGATGCACCCAGCAATAGGTAAAGAAAGTGGAGAGAAAGAAAAATTTCTCGGAGGCAAGATCTGAGGCCGCGGTGGGCTGCTATTGGGTTGTGAAAATTGCATATAACACTGCCTTGCGACTATCTCCAGGTGCAACACCGTGGTTGGACTATGCTTGGACTGCACAAATCCCCATCTGTTCTGCCTCACGTGCGCGACCATGCTTCGACCAGGGACCGACCTCGCACTGGGCATCGCCGTTAGGTGTAGTTATAGTTATTGTTTGGGCTAATTATTAATAATATTTCCCCCTTAACCTAAAGTATCGTTTCTCTTATTCCCCCCATTCTCTTAGAAATCCAAAAACCAAAAAAAAAACTAAAGAAACACCCCCCCCCATACTGACCCCCATTCTTTTCTCTCGTCCAACTTCTCTTCTTCTCACACACCATACTCATAAGATCTTCAGGTATGTACCATGTCTTCTAGCTTCCTTTTTAGTTTTGCCAATTTTTCTTCTTTTTTTTTTCTTGTATTTTTGTCTTTTCAATTGTATGGTAGTAGAAGTCATTATGGCTCTTGTCATTATTTTGTGTTGCTAGTATAGTTGTTGGCATGTGAGCATAGTGGATTTTGTTAGGTAGGAATGGACACAGCTAAGTGTGCCGTAGAATTGAAGTATAATTGGGTGTTTGAGAAGTTTGGGGTAAATGTGCACAACAAGTGTTTGTTTAAATGCCACAGTGAGTCGTGAATGTAATTTTGACAAACTATGCAGATGAAGTCCGAGTAACCGTCTTTGGTTCACATCTCTTTTTTTCCGCTGATGGTGATATGTGTTTCAAGTAGTATGACGCACTCCAAGAAATGCCGAACTATCGGTGCATCCTCTAGTGGTCATGCTAGATCATCCATACCATAATTTTCAACTAATGTTTGGTAGTATGATAGTACCAAGTTTGTCTCCAGCGTAATGCAGGATCGTTCTGGTTACAAAACATCAAAGAAGCCCATACTGGAGAGGGGAATTGATATAGGATCCCTATAATATAATTGTCCTAACGTGTAAACTTAATTGGTCTGTCGCAGGCTGGATATTTTCTTCGAAGACCCGGATGAAGCTAATTTGATAGTCGTATGGAGTTTTACATGAACTTTCCAGAACATGTGAACTTTGAACGACGCAAAAGAAAAATATAGACGTATCCGTTGAGTCCATTCAGAGATCTTACCGGTTGCCAATGCTTAGGGAGGACCCTAAGGAAAAGGACTACTACGAAGTCCATGGCGGACAATTCACCATGTGGGATTTTTTCTTTGAGACAATATGTGTGCCCAAAAGGAAGTCGTGTGGATTATAATAGGGAAGAAGTTTCATTTGGCAGTACTCACCTCTGAAGGGAAGTGTTGGATGTATATAATTAATAACCACCTACTCTCATCATCCAACACCACTGAAGTGAATGGTCCCAGTGTTGCATTGATCTGCTGTTTCATAAATAGCCACAATTTTGATACGGTAAAGGTTATTCATGAAAAGATGTTCATCTGTTGTCAAGTAAGGAGGTGTTGGTTCTTCTTTCCTTCCTTGGTAACTAGAGTTTGCCGGATAGCACGGGTGCCTAAAAAATTGAGCGTACATGGAAAAGTCTAGAAATAAACAAAGTTTTGGGCGGGTAAAGTGACCACTAGGAAGGACCCTGTGGTACTTAGAGGTGCTAATAGTGATGATTCGGATACACCTGATGAGGGAGGTGAAAGGCAGGATGAGAGGTTGGGGGGCTGAGTTACCCACTCATGAGCAAGTTGCAGAGGTCGAAGGAACATCCGGGGTCGAACACAATATGCAGTTGATAGCCTTAGAGCAAGAAATGGCAGGGCTGCGCACTATTATCACGAGCCTGGGGACTAGAGTTGACCCCTTGGCCACCCAAAATGCAAAGTGAGAGAAGAAAATCATGGGCTGTTTGTATGCTCTAGGGAGGGGACACCTCGACCCGATGCTATCTCCAATCAGGACCGATCTTCTAGGGAAGTTCCTTTTTCTCGCACTACTTAATTATTTTATGACATGAGGACAAGACATCTTTTTAAGTGCGGGATGGGGGATGCTTTGTTTGTATGTTGTATATATATACACACACACATTCACTCATTTAGCAAAGCTAACCAAAGACCAAAATCAAATTACATTCCTATATATATGTATATGTGTGTGTGTGTGTGTGTGTGAATGTTGGGAAATAGATTCAAATTTTTGACTTGTCCCACGATGGACATCACTTGACAAGTCTCTTGAGGGTCTAAGTCGAAAGAAAAAAAAGATTTTCTTTTGTAGGTAGTGTACCAATTCCCCCTTGGTTTTTCTTTGGACTGCTATTCTTTTTCAAGGGTTTCATTTGAATCCGGTATAGTTAGTTTTTCATTGTAGTTAGGAACTCATGGGCGAGGGGCAAAGATAGAGATATGATCACTTAATTTCATAATGCCTTGAAAGCGATATAGATGTTTCTTTGTTGAGCCGGATATGTATATTTTACCCGCTTAATTATTATGTATCATAGTTTACCCATTTGAGCATGTAATCTTGTTTCTTTGGCAACCACATTATAAGCCTTACCCATTTGTTTTTGAATTAACCATTTTTAACCTTTTCACCTTTCATGAGAACTTGAATTATTACAAACTTTGTAAAAGTTAAAGTGTGGGGTGGTTGGTTTGGATTTTGAGTGGAACTAATGAAATAAGGAGAAAGGTGCACTATGTTGAAAAAAAAAAGTAAGAGCCACTTGAATTGAAAAAAAATGTAGTTTTATTATGTGCAGATATTCATTGTTAAGTGGTAACTCTTGATGTAATTGTGCTTAAATAATTTGGGAGTTGATGTATATTGATGTGAGGGTGGAGTCATGGTTTGACATAAGTATGATCTTGAATGTTAAATTATATGTATTAAAGTAATTAGGGAGGTGTAGTCCTCTTATATATAAATGTATCCTACCCGTCCCGCAGCCTACACTACAACCTACTTGATTCTAGACTGAATGAGCCCGATAAGTAGAGCAGTACACCACGGGCAAGCCTATGGTGCATCTTCTGTGGCATATGAATGTTCTTTATGAGAGTGAGTAAATTCTTTGTATCTTGAGTTTCTAATTATTCTTAACTTTTATCGTGTGTGGAGATACTCTACTTTGTTATGTAAGGGCACTTGCATCATAAAGGAAAGGTAAATCTTGACCTCTGTGTTAGAGTAAGTGAGTTAGTTAAGATTATTGTGTGGCATGTGGGAGTCAATTCTTGAGGTGAATTTGTCACTAATGTGCTTAATCTATGTGGATATTCATGGCGTGCTGAGTTAGAGAAGTTTCTTAGTGAATTAGGCCTCTGTAGAGTATGATTTGATTGCTCGGGGATGAGCAATGGTTTAAGTATGAAATGTTGATAGTAGGTTATAATTCTGTGATTTAGCCACCATTTATGCTCCAACTTAGCTATACTTTATTGATATATGAATGTTAAATGATAACAAATAGCTCTAATGAATAATTTTATGCTTTGTAGGAGCAATTTCGAGCTATGAGGACATTAAAGAGTGTTTTGGAGTTAATCTGTAGCAAGGAAGGCCAACGGGAGGTGAGAGCAGACAAAAGAAGAAGGAAAAATGAAAGGTAGAACTAAACTCTAGGTGCACAGATCATCCGTGGCTGCGCACAAGCCGCGCTCATCAGGTAGAAAGAGAGTCAATGTGCGCGGTCCATCTGCGGCCGCGCACGACTCTCCGAAGATTTTATTTCAGGGGCAAATTTGCAATTCTAAAGGCAACTCTCCTTGACCTATTAGAAGCCTAGCTTGCCCAAAAAGATGGTATTGAGGTGTTTTAAGGGATTTTGATGGCAAGAATATGCAAGAAGTAAGGAAGAAGATTTGGCATCGAGTTTTTACCTTTCCTCCTCTTATTTTTATCATTAATGATGAATTCTACTATTATGATTGCGAAAACGATTATTCATAGCTAAACTCCTAATCTTGGATTTTGATGGAACCTATTGGAGGATGACCTACTTGCTATGTTAATATAGATTTGTCACAGTATATTTTCTCTATTTGTTCAACTATATTATGATTATTGTTGATTGAAGGGCCCGCAATCGACTGTGCCCATTTAATATGCATTACTCGAGAGATAGTTCATATTTAGGTAGTTGTTGAACATCATTACTCCTAACATATATATAGGATCAATACGAAGGGTTTAAATATGGGATTAGGGATAACAAAACCTTGGGTGTGATCTAAGTGAGATGTACTTAAGGCTAGCTAGCGTAATTGTGGAGAATATATCTAGTATATTATTGTTATAACTCAAGAGAGAGTTACAACAGTCAGAATGCTCATGATTGATAGAGAAAACTTAGGCAAATTTGTAACAAATATAGAAAAAAGGATTCCAACAATAGGTGAAATCAGAACCTTATATCATTCCAATTATTGTATATAAAACTATTCATAGTTAGTTCTTAATTACTGCATTTTCGTTATGTAATATTTAGTTAGTAAACATCCAATCTGTTAATTAAATATCTCCGAAAATTGAATATGTGAATTTGGGTAAGTTCGATAACTGTGATTGATAGGTTAATTCCCGGTGGGATTCGACTACAGGCTTGTTAATCGGAATATATTTGCAACGACTGTTTTGTCCTTTTTATAAGGCATAGTTGGGCGTGATCAATATCCCTAGATCTTGAACCAATTCCTTCCATGTGCCTCTTTCCACGGATGACACGCTTAGAATCAAGGATGATATCCTTGAATTGAGGATGTCATCCTTGGCCTTTTTGCAGTCTCTATTTGAGCACCCTTCTTTTTTTCTTCTTCTTTTTTATTTTTTATTTTGTTCTTTTCCTACAAAATTTATTAATAATTTTTACAAATATTGTACAAAAAATTATATACATAAATAAAATATTTATTTATTAATAATATATATACCTAAAAATATATATAATATATACTTATCATATACATATATCTAACATTTCGGCTCAATTTGGTGCAAATTTTGGATCTGTCTAATAGGCTATATCTACCATCTTATTAATTTATATTTTATTTAGCGGTGCAAATATTAGATCCATCATGTCTTTTTTTAAGTATAAAAAAAGGGGGATTTGCTGTCATACTCTATAATTATGCCACATTTTAACCTATACCCTATTTTTAAAAACTATTAATTTCGTAACCAACTAACAAAAAATCTGTAATAATATAACCATTATTCCCCTTCCAAAACATATAAAAGATGCATCAAGTATACCCAAATTCAAATTCCAGGGTCATATCTCCTCCATCACTCCGTCTCTCCTGAGATCGCATATTGCAAACCAAATTTGAACCAGATTCAAATTCCAAATTCAAAATTACAAAATATATTATAAGTATTCAAATTCATTTAATTTTGATTGATTAAAGTTGTTTGACGAACTTCACTGATATGTTGAATTTGTATTCTAAATCTGTTTGACGTTCAATTCTAACATTCTAATACGACAAATATGCTGAAAATTTTGATTTATTTGCTAAATAAACTGAAGTTATTTAGCTCATATCTAAAAAATTTAACAAAACGGGTTGTATGAGTGTTATAATTGTTTATTTGCTAAACGAACTGAAGTTATCTAGTTCATATTTAAAAAATTCTACAAAACGAGATGAAGTTTTACTCCTACACTGGTTAAATATTAAACATAAATTAAAATTTCATATTACAAAAAACTTATGCATTAGTTGCTGAAGATTTTTACGTAATCTTTAAAAACTTCAGCAATATGAGCCGAAATTTTCCTCCTATACTGGGTAAAAAAACATAAATTAAAATTACATATTCCACAAAAAACTTCAGAATAGGTGCTGAAATTTTTAACTTCAGCAAGAAGAGCTGAAGTTTCCCTCCTACACTGGGTAAAAAAAACGTAAATTACAATTATATATTTCACAAAAAACCTTCAACATAGGTGCTGAAGTTTTATAGTTCATCTTTAAATGCTTAAGAAAGAAGAGCTGAAGTTAATCATTTCCTCTGCTATTTTTTGATTTTGAATAGAACTAATACTAAAAAAACGCACAAAAAACTTAGAACAAAAACTTAATATTTCAATAAACATTAAAAAGGATAAATTAAATTACATAAATAACAAAAAGAAAAACTAATCATCCAAATCATCATCGTCGTCGTCGTCATTACCAAATGGACGAGCATCTTCATCAGCAAAATTATCAAATTTTGCATATATCACAAGCGTATCAAGTTTTTGTTGATTTTTTCCAGCTCCCTGTCGTACTTATCTACGAACTCATCCAGTTTCACCTCAAAGTCCTCTATAATGTCTTGCTTGATTTCGTCTGCTATTTGCCTGATGACAACATCCATTTTCCTTTTTTTAATATTGTATGTCTGCTAAAATATATGTGTTTGAGTGAATAAACTGATAAAATGTAGTGTGCTTTTATAGGGAAAAAACGTTTGCATGGTATATGAAAAGGCAAAGAGAAATTTCTAACATTGTCTAAAGAAAGTGTGCATGAATGTGATAGGAATGTAATTATTACACTAGCACATACCCCCAACGCAATATAATTATTACTTTAACTCTATTTATATGTTTACTCATGTACATTATGCAATTAGTGCTGAAACATGCTCAAGTTTGTTGAATTCATTTTCTAAAACTTCAGCCAATGTGCTGTAGTTATTTAGTTCATTTCTGAAAACTTCAACACTTGATAAGCTGAAGTTTTTCTCCTAGACTCGATAGTTTTTGTCGTAAAGTTTTTACAAATAACTTTAGCTCAATGTGCTGAAGTTATTTAGTTTATTTCTGAAAACTTCAGCACTTTATAAGCTGAAGTTTTTGTCTTGTACTCAATAGTATTTGTCATAAAGCTTTTTCAAATAACTTATGCAGAAACTGTTGAAGTTATTTAGTGATGAGCTGAAGTTTTTGTCCTACATTTGACACTTTTATTATGACTTTTAACCAAAACTACAATCTATAGGATGAGTCCAATTTTCGTTCGTATAAATTTCAATGGGAGGTAGACTTCTGATTTCAAATACTTGGATTATGATAGAAAGCTTGTTCTACTTAATAAGCACATATCGTTCAATACTTTCCTGAAGAAAATAAGTGAAGTAGAAAATATTGATTCAACCAGATATGTACTAAGAGTATGGTTTGATATCAAAATAAATACAAGAAAAGGAATGCTCATAACTTTAGATGAAGAACTCAGTACCTGTGTACATTTGCTTACAATTGATTCAGCCTACAAGAATTGCCATTTTGTCATCGAAAAAATACAGCCCTTAGAATCTACAGCATTCAAACAATCTCTTTTATATGCGGTAGATTAAGAACCTTTTGCTGATTATCAACATGAAGTAGGATAGCCAATAATAGAAGTAGACAACGAGCAATAACCTTCTAACACTATAGCCGCTTCAGAATATATAACGCTGAAACAATTACCCCCTCCTCCAATAAATTAATACCAATTTGTCGATGACAAAAAGAAGGACATCCAATAATGTAAATTGACAACCAACACACAATCCAAGAAAGTTTTTTTGTTACCTTATGAAATGATAATCAACAACGAAGATGAAGTAAATATTGAACTTATACCGATAACATTAGATAGAATTGAAGAAATTGCTGAAACTTCTTGTTCTTCTCAGAAATCAAGAAAAAGAGTGAGGATAAAGCTAAAAGAATCTTCACCATGTAAAATACTTAGGAAGAATCCGTTGCCTGAGGAAGTGAGAGTTGGATCAATTTTTGAGAACAAATAAAACATGACTAAATTTTTATGTAGCTTGGAGATAAAACAGAAAGTTGAATCCACTGCTATTAGATCATGTTCAAAGAGATACGAGTTTAAATGCATCGTGGACAAATATGGTTGAAATGTACGTGCTACCAGAATAAAAAATTTCACATTATTCAGGGTGATAAAATATCATAACATCCATGAATGCTCTGTTGATGCAAGAAAATCGGATCAGAAGCATGCTACATCAAATTTTTTAAGAGAACAAATTATAAAACATGTTCGAGACAAAAATATAGAGGTTACACCAGCCTTTGTAGAAAATTCAATAAAAAAGAAATTTGGAATTGACATCGGTTATCACAAGGTTTGGCGTGCTATTCAAAAAGCTTATGCTTGCATAAGGGGAACACCTAAAGATAAGTACCAAATTCTTCCTTCATACCTACACATAATGGTGTGCAAAAACTCAGGAACGTACACAAGCATAGAAGAGATGGGCAGAATAGGTAAGCAAAACAATACTATCCATTAGCCTCAAGTTTCAAATGTTCCTATTTGAAATTTTTTCACACCTTATGATTTGTTTTTCGTATTTCTTATATTGCTGTTATTTTGTTATTTTATGTTATGTTATGTATTTTATGTTATTTTATTATGAGTCTATTAATAGTACTAATATATCATCTCTTGTCGCTTTCTTCAGTCGAGGGTCTCTTGGAAGCAGCCTCTCTGCCCCTCCAGGTATGGGTAAGGTCTGCATACATATTACCTTTCCCAGACCACGCTTGTGGGATTATACTGGTTTATTATTTTTGTTGTTGTTGTTTTTGTGTTTCACTGTACAGATTTGCTTACATGTTCTTTACTCCTGCGGCATCAGTTGTTGGTTGGTCCTACTGTAGACCCATTATTATAGTAGATGCAATGTTTTTAAAGTTCAAATATCGTGGTGTTCTATTTGTTTTTATATCAAAGAATGCAAACAATCAAATCTTTCCTCTATGTTTTGGTGTAGCAGAATCAGAAAACAATGAGGCATATATTTGGTTCTTTGGGAAAATGAGAGAAGCAATTCAAGTCCTTCGTGAATTAATTTTCTTGTCAGATAGAAACCATCGATTGCAAATGGTATTAGAAAAGCTTTTCCTGAAGCTCACCATGATATCTGCCTCTATCACTTTGAGAAAAATATAAAGTAAAGACACGCAAAAGTCACGGTAATAAATCTTTTTCAAAGTGTTGCAAGGTCATATAAATGTGAAGATTTTAATTACTTAATGTCCCAAATCAAAAGTATTGAAAAGAAAACATACAAGTACATAATGAAAGAGCCTCCAGAGATATGGGCTTGATCGTGGTTCCCACGACGACGTTATGATATGCTAATAACAAACATGGTAGAATCAATAAACTCCATTTTACTAAAAGGGAGAGAAATGCCTATTTTAAGAATGTTAGATTTCATCCAAGAAAAGTTGGGACAATGGTTTTACGTACGGAGAAAAAAGACAAATGAAACTTTTTATAGAGTATCAATATGGGCAGAAGAAGAGGTGACTAAGAAGATGGACTTGGCTTGTAAAATATTTGTGAGTATATTTATTAACTTCAGCTTTTATATCTGTTACAGTGATTTGCTGCTTATATTTTAAAACTTTCATACATTTTCTTTTTGAAGAAACAATAAACTAATATAATTTGTCTTAATTTTTTATTCCTGTTTAGGTGTTCAACCTTGATTCAATATTGATCAGAATAAATAGTGAAGGAATCGAATTTATTGTGGACTTAAAGAAGAGAACTTGTGACTGCCTGGACTTCCAACTTGATGAATTTCCCTATCCACATGCAATTGCTGCTATTAATAATAGATATTTGCAGAAATCTGATTACTGATCAAATTGGTATTAAAAGAAAATATGGTTGAAAACATATGAGGACATGTGAATACCGTGGGAGATAAAAAATCATGGGATATACCAAAAAATGTACAATTTGAGATCACAAAACCTCCCGATGTAGAGATTTTACAAGGAAGAAGACAAAATAAGAGGCATATACTTGTGAGTGAATCAGTACCATTCAAGTTTACCAAATGCAGTCGATGTAAACAAGTTGGCATAACAGAAAAACTTGCTTGTCTTCTCCAGCACCTCATCCATATTCAAAGAAACACACTGAAAAATACTCCAACCTTCAATAATCCTTGGTCTGAATTTAGACTTTCGTTATTATATGACATATTTGAAATGTGATTTTTTCATAGAATAAAAAAAAAGCTCCTGGACTATTTTATATACAGCTAAAGTAGAAATCACTCATTTTTGTTGTGCAGGCTTACATGTTTGGTTGCATTTTAAAATAGTACGCAATGACTTATACGAGAAAAAACTTCTGGTTACAGTATGTGAAATACATATCCTAAATAAAAACACACACACACATACACACATACACACATACGCGTACAGACACAAAAGAAAGGCATATACAAACAAAATCTTCAGTTTCTCTAAGCTGAAGTTATAAGAAATAAACTTAATAACTTCAGCATATTCATTGAAGTAAACAAGAAAGCACATTATAAAAACACAAAAAAGAATTAAAAAAACACTAAACATTAAAACCAACTAAGAAGTATAAAGCAAATACTAAGAAATAACAAGGATAATGCAATAGAAAGCTAAGAAGAAACAAGATGAGAATTATATTGATACAAAAAGAGATGAGAACAACACACAAAGTACAAACAAAAACATCAACTCTCTTGGCTGATGTTATTCAAAATGAACCTAAAAACTTCAGCTCTCTGGGCTGAAGTAAACAAAAAAGGCACAACATTAAAACATAAAAAAAGGATTATAAACACTAACAATCATCATCATCATCACAATACTCCTCAATTTCTCTAAATATCTCATCATCATCATCAGTATCAGAGATAACTATAGGGTAGTCGGGCAACAGACCACTGAATCCAAGGAGATCAATCTTCAACTTGTTGAATTCATCACGCAGCTGACTTTCTTCGACGATTACTCTGTCCATTAGAGGAAGAAGAGTCTTCAGGTTGTTTTGTAACTTGGAATAGTTGTTCCAACTGGGAAACTGAAAACTATTAAAATGCTGCACAACCTTGTCGAACGATGTTAACTAATCTCCACAACTATGTTCCAGGTTAAGCCTGTTCTGGAATGATTCATTAGCAAAGAGCTCTGGTCTGATTCTCTCCCAATCAGCCTTTATTTGTTCTCACAAAAGCATAAGATTAGACATCGGTTTGTTATTGTACCGCTCGCATTTCAAACTCCCCCACTTCTGCGTAATTTCATTGATATTAGGCTTCCTAGTTCAGCTCCACCAGACATTCTTTCTTTAACAAAAGTTGAAAGACTAAGGATGAATATAAATTTAAATAAATATGATGGAAGTCTATGAATGCAATTTTCATCCTCAAATTGCATGTGTAGTACTTGGCATTTTCAGGGATTGGGATACCCTCTTTAAGCTAACCAAACACTTTACACCCTTGGATACCCTTTGAGCATGTGCTGATTTTTTTTTACCTTCCCTATTTTGGAATCAAGTTACCATCATACGGAAAAAAAGGTTCATGTTCCCATAGGTTTGTTTTAGAGAGTTCATTCCAAAAGGGAAATTCAAAATAAAATGAAGAAAAAAGAAAAATAGAGATAAAGAAAAAATAAGAAAAATAAAAATAAAGAAGGAAAAAAGAAAAAGGAAAATAGTAACAAGAATTAGTTGTAAATTACGTTCGACCTGATTCTTGTCGCCACAAGATACGTAGGCAATCATAAGGATCGGCCGCACCAAATAAAATATTTCATAATCCCCAAAAAGGCAAGAGTGGGATAGTTTTCCTTAGAAATTCTATTTTTTTTAAAAGATTCAAATTCTCTTGTTTTAGAAATTGGGGAAAAGTTTCGTTGTCTTAGTTATTTTAAGCCTTTATGATATCCTTTCTTTTTAACCTTGTCCAAAAGCCACATTACATTCCAAAAAAGACCTCCCAGATAATCTTTAAAAGTGTCGAGCTAGACATGCCAGAAACATATGATGTTTTTACTATGGTCGATGCCTTGTCATCTACAAAATTAAAGGAAGTAAAAAAGAAAAAGAACAAAAACGAGAGATTCTTGTTGGTGAAAACCTTCACAAGCACCATAAGGCGACGATGAGTTGAGAGAAAGAGCAAAATGAGAGAGTTTTGATGGTGAAAACCCTTCGAGCACTACAAGTCGAATAAGGATAGAGAGTTAGATAGGATAATCGGAGCATTGAAGGCCAGTTTTGTTAGTATTTATGCCGTTCACTAGAGGGGGGGGTGAATAGTGAGGCACGAGAATATTGAAACATTGCGGAATTTAAAATTGCAGGAATAAGTAAATACGGTAATTGAAATAATCAAGAAAGAACACACCGTATTTTATCCTGGTTCACCACAACCCGTGGCTAGTCTAGTCCCCGAGAGACTCTCTCGAGATCCCACTATCTTCATCAAGCTTACGGGTGCTTAACAAACCGTTATAGTCGCTCAAGGATACCACACCTTAAGACTTCACTTGCTTGAGGATACCTCACCCCAAGACTTCAACCACTAAGACTTTGGGTACTTAGCAAACCCGACAAATGAGAAGATATGTTCTTCTCAAACAACTCTCTTTTACAACAAATACTCTCTCAATAGAGTGGATAAAGAGAAACAAAATAAGCTCTATGAACAACACAAAGTTGTCTATCGAATGGCTCAACAAAAGCTCTAAAATGATGCTTGAAAATGATCAATATGTATATCAATATATGCTGGAGTTGTGTGTTTAAAATCAGCTCAAAAGACCTCTTTTTATAGGTGAAAAAGTAGTGCTGGCCGTTGCTTAATTGACAAATCAAATCCCTGATTCTGTGCTCAAACAATCGATTGTTTGGAGGTGACAATCGATTGTCTGACCAACGTTCAAAAAAATAGATTCCTGATTTTAGGCTAAACAATCGATTGTTAAACCTGAATAATCGATTGTCTTCAACGTTCAAAAATCAATTTAGGATTCTGTGGGAACGGTCAAAATATAATCGATTGTATGGAGGGACAATCGATTGTTGATAATCGATTGTGGACAAAAACAATCGATTGTTTTGATATTTAAAAACGGTTGCACTGTCTCAAAATAATCGATTGTTAAAGTAGACAATCGATTGTCAACAATCGGTTGTTAAAGTAGACAATCTATTATGTTGTTCCAGTGTTCAAACTTTGGCAACGGTCGATTATATACACTTGATATACACTGTGTATACCAGAGTATACCAGAATTGAAAACTTACTTCAAAACCCATTTTGGTTGAAATGAAAACGTTAAAATCATTTTGTTTGAAGTATATATTAAAATATTTATGATATATATAATTTAATAAAGTGATTTTATACATGTTTATGATGACCTAATGTTGAGCCAAAGGATAAGATAACTTAAACGTTGTCCTTACATTGGTTCTACCAAACGACCTACGTCTTGGGTCTTCGGTCTTGAACTTCTTTGGCTCGTTCATGCAATTCTGTCATCAGTATGCTTCTCGCCATTTGATTATATCGTTGTTTGACACTTGACTTCATTGTTTGTCATTCATCAAAACCTATACCTGAAAATCATGCTCATACAACCAAAGCGCACATATCAAAGGTATACATGATTTCCAACAATTTCCCCCTTTTTGATAATGACAAACAACGGAAGATATGCATATTGAATTCCCCCTAAATTCATGCTATTTCTCAACATACAATTTATGAAAACAAATCATAGAAATCAATTCAATATAATTCCCCCTTAATTGAATATTCCCCTCAATTAAGGCATGCATATCGCCCATATTCCATATTCTTCCCCCTTTTGGCATTAGCAAAAAGACTATACCAAAAAAATTTAAACCATTGACTATACCAATCGTTATAAACAAGATCATATCAAATGTTAGTAAATGGCATACTAATGATAACGGTCATTTTTCTCAACAATATCAATTGTTATTTTAAACTAAGAATGTTCATCAAAACATGACTCAATCAATTATTATAAACCAAATTGATACTAATTGTTATTCAAAAAGAACTTATTAAAGCATGTATCAACCAAAACTGATATAGATTATTTGCACATATCAACTCATTGTGCTTGGTGCATCCACTACAATATTGTAGTCTTCAAGCACACCTGCAAAAAGAACCTAAAAATAGATTTTTGGTACCCAACTTCTTTTGGGTCCTTGGGGGTTAGGATAATAACAATTATAATCAACACATAAATTTCTATGTTTAGCAAAACAAACGGGTGCAATGTGTCCTACCCGATTACAATAATGACATATAACATTAGGATTGTGCATATGTCTAGGTTGAGCCAAATGCGTTCTAGGTGATCTAAAGTCATTCCTAGACGCGTTGAAATTCCTAGAGTCATCTCTAGGTGGTCTAGAATAATTATTCCTAGACTTTTTCTTCTTTGTTTCAGCTTTAGGAATATCAACACTACGTGTTTCTAGTGCTTTCCTAAGTTCTGTGTTCTCTAGTTTTAAAGAACTACAAGAAGAACAATTTGAACATGTATCAATAGAAGAAGCTTCATTCAATTCCTTGATTTTATTTTTAAAAACAGCAATGTCATTTTCCAAAAATTTGTTTTCTTTTTCTAAAACATCAATTTTGTTTTTAAGAACACCATTTTCATTAGTCAATTTTTCAAAATCTATTTCTTTCAAAGAAGAGGATTTTTCAAAATCTTTTTCTTGTAAAGAAAGTGTTTTCTGAAAATCTGTTTGCAAAGAAAGTGATTTCTGCAAAGAAAGTGTTTTCTTCAATTCTTTTATCAATTTGGAAGCATTGACAAATTCACCATACAATTCATCATAGGCATTTTGTAAATCTTCAAATGAGTGAGAGTTAGATGTACTTACCTCTTCTTCTCCGTTTGCCATGAGACATAATGTGCCGGCTTCATTGCCCGAGCTGTCTGAGTCCCGTGATATGCGCCTATGGTGTTTCCTCTTTTTCTTGTCCTTCTTCAAAGACTTACAAAACTTTTCAAATATATCACTGGAAGTATTTTCATCATCCCTTTCCGAATCACTTACCTCTTCTCTTTTAGAGGATGAGGCTTTGAAGGCAAAATTCGAATCACTTCTAAGATAAGGATTAAGAATTGTGCTATCATAAGTTTCGAGGTTACCTCTTAGTCGATCAATTGTGATATTCGTGTATTCCATCGACTCTTGGATGGCATTGGCTTTGGAACGCCATTCGGGAGTGAGACTCCGTAGGACTTTTCGAACAAGATCTTTGTTCGTGTAAACTTTCCCGAGAGCATGGAGATCGTTGACGATTCTTAAAAACCGTTCAAACATAACACCAATAGGTTCCTTCTCCATTTTAAAAGTTTCATATTTATGAGTTAGAAAATCAATTTTGGATTCTCGGGCTTGAGGCGTACCTTCATAAATGATCTCGAGTTTGTCCCACATCTCCTTGGCGGTTGTGCAGCAAGAGATTTTCCGATAGTCATTCGGATTCACCGCACAATATAATACATGGATGGCCCTTGCATTATTTTCAACTATCTTCATGTCCTTGGCATCATATTCATCTTCCTTCTTTGGAACCGTGATTTCTCCAACTTTCTTTGTCGGCATTGGTTCACCGTTTTTGATGATTTGCCACAAACGAAAATTGTTTGCTTTGAGGAAGATACTCATCCGCCCTTTCCAATATGTATAGTTTGTTCCGTCAAATAGTGGAACGCAAGTGGTGGATTGTCCTTCATTCATCATTCCTGCTTTCAATATTCTATACACAAAAATATATATAGCTCTCAACCGGTTAAGGTTTTCAGAGAGTTAGGCTCTGATACCAATTGTTAGTATTTATGCCGTTCACTAGAGGGGGGGGGGTGAATAGTGAGGCACGAGAATATTGAAATATTGCAGAATATAAAATTGCAGGAATAAGTAAATACGGTAATTGAAATAATCAAGAAAGAACACACCGTATTTTATCCTGGTTCACCACAACCCGTGGCTAGTCCAGTCCCTGAGAGACTCTCTCGAGATTCCACTATCTTCGTCAAGCTTACGGGTGCTTAACAAACCGTTACAGTTGCTCAAGGATACCACACCTTAAGACTTCACTTGCTTGAGGATACCTCACCCCAAGACTTCAACCACTAAGACTTTGGGTACTTAGCAAACCCGACAAATGAGAAGATATGTTCTTCTCAAACAACTCTCTTTTACAAAAAATACTCTCTCAATAGAGTGGATAAAGAGAAACAAAATAAGCTCTATGAACAACACAAAGTTGTCTATCGAATGGCTCAACAAAAGCTCTAAAATGATGCTTGAAAATGATCAATATGTATATCAATATATGCAGGAGTTGTGTGTATAAAATCAGCTCAAAAGACCTCTTTTTATAGGTGAAAAAGTAGTGCTGGCCGTTGCTTAATTGACAAATCAAATCCCTGATTCTGTGCTCAAACAATCGATTGTTTGGAGGTGACAATCGATTGTCTGACCATTGTTCAAAAAAAACATTCCTGATTTTAGGCTAAACAATCGATTGTTAAACCTGAATAATCGATTGTCTTCAACGTTCAAAAATCAATTTAGGATTCTGTGGGAACGGTCAAAATATAATCGATTGTATGAAGGGACAATCGATTGTTGATAATCGATTGTGGACAAAGACAATCGATTGTTTTGATATTTAAAAACTTCGGTTGCACTATCTCAAAATAATCGATTGTTAAATTAGACAATCGGTTGTTAAAGTAGACAATCTATTATGTTGTTCTAGTGTTCAAACATTGGCAACGGTCGATTATATACACTTGATATACACTGTGTATATCAGAGTATACCAGAATTGAAAACTTACTTCAAAACCCATTTTGGTTGAAATGAAAACGTTAAAATCATTTTGTTTGAAGTATATATTAAAATATTTATGATATATATAATTTAATAAAGTGATTTTATGCATGTTTATGATGACCTAATGTTGAGTCAAAGGATAAGATAACTTAAACGTTGTCCTTACATTGGTTCTACCAAACGACCTATGTCTTGGGTCTTCGGTCTTGAACTTCTTTGGCTCGTTCATGCAATTCCGTCATCAGTATGCTTCTCGCCATTTGATTATATCGTTGTTTGACACTTGACTTCATTGTTTGTCATTCATCAAAACCTATACCTGAAAATCATGCTCATACAACCAAAGCGCACATATCAAAGGTATACATGATTTCCAACAAGTTTCACGACGAAGAGGTACAACAAGAGTTGAATAAGACTTGCTTGATAGATTAGGCCACTTAATCCGAAGGTGCATGTCATGGTCATTAGACTTGGTATGCATATCTGATAAGTTTCTACTTTGTAATTTTCTCGTTAGGTATCGTCTCTTGCCATTGTCCCTTACTCTATTCCTTTTGTTTCGTCTACTTCCTCTTCTTGAGTCTGCTTAGTCAAATTAAGTGAAAAATGACTTCAAAATTTGCTACCAGCTTTTCAATTGTAAAACAGAATCTGGCTAGCAAATCAAAGTGGCATAAGTCAGGAAAGAACAGTATGCCCGCTGAGTTGGTAACAATCAACGTGCTTTGGGATCATGTGAATTGCAAAGGTTCGGTATATGTCAATTCATGAGCACAATGTAATAGATAAAGGGTATTGTGCTTGAATGGATCAGAGCTATCTTCTATGATAAGGGTGACAGAGAAAGTGGTTAGTTAGTAAACAAGCAAGGTCTTTCAAGTTGAAATCAAAGTTATCATGGGAAGTGAATGAGCAATCCCCTCAAAGTCAAGGGTACAAATCAACCTCCATGTTTAAACTCACAAGTTTTCGTTGTTTGAAATAGGGATGAAGACTATGTCCAAATTAAAGCCTGGAAACTTGAATCTTTCAATGTGTCATGCCCAATTTTGTAAGCACAAAGGCGGTTTGAGAATGTTGTTTTTTATCTCCTAGGCATCTCCTTAGTTGAGAAGATCATCATCTCCCAAGAATTTTCCCTAGCTGAGAAGAACCATGCCTCCTAGGCATCCCCCTAGTCGTGAAGAACATTTGGTTTTCTTATGTTCAGGGTCTCCTGGAAAATAGGGTCAATTTTTAATTTTTCTTAAGTCGTTAATCTTTAGCATTCCTTTAGGTCAGGGGTCTCGCCTAGAGAATAGGGTCAGATTTTAATTTCCTTAAGATACCAGTCCTAGTTTTTCTTAAGCTCATGGGTCTCGTCTAAAAAAATAGGGCAAGTTTTAATTTTGTTAAGTTGATAGTCTTTAGTTTTCTTAATTATAGGGGTCTCACCTGGAGAATAGGGTCAGTTTTTTAAATTTTCCTTAAGATATTAGTCTTAGTTTTCTTAAGTTCAGGGGTCCCGCCTGGAGAATATGGTCAGTCTTTTAATTTTCCTTAAGATGTTAGTCTTAGTTTTCTTAAGTTTAGGGGTCCCACCAGGAGAATAAGGTAAATTTTTAGTCAAGTCAAGCTCCGTTTATAGTTATCCTCAAGCTCAATCTCAAATCAAGAAGACGCACTTCCTAATTTTAGGTTAAAGGTTTCACCGATAGGAGACACACTTCCTAGCTTGAGTCTTTCAAGTTATATTTTTGTTTTAGGAGACGCACTTCCTAAACTGAAAGGTGGGATAGTAACAAAAGTGAATGATAAAGCAACTCTGAACAGTAAGTGAAATAGCAGGGAAGTAATGAGTGTATACTCTTATCAGTGAACAATGACGATTCTTACAAATGAATGAGATCCCTCTTTATATAATATAGGAGTCCTAAATAAGGTACACTTCTAGTTATAGCTAGTATGAAACCATATTAACATCTAATTACCGTTGTAGATTGATTCGTTCCGAGATTCACACCACGATCCTCGACCAATTGTATATATCTCGCCTTTTCAGTTATCAAGCTATGCCGATGTCACTCGAAGTCTTCCTCTTTCTGGCCGCAATCGATGTCGACCTCGGTCCGGACTCAACGTCCTAGCTCTTTGACGTGACATTTCTATCTCAACCAAAAAATGAAATCGGGTAGCCCGAATTTCTACCATATACAAAATTCACATATTTGATTATGTGTTCAATTAAATTCAGTAATTTTTCGTTTAAATTTTATTTTTATGCTTAAAATCTATTAATAATATATAATTATCAAATTTCAAACTGAGTAACCCAAGTAATTATTCGATTTAGTAGCATCCCGAACCTTTACAATTCAAATTTTTGATCTCCTCTATACCTACGACCACATTCATTTTACTCACGACCTGGAACCTACATGCCTACTTAATGCTGCCTTCCCCAAGTAAAGTTCTATTTACACATTTAATATTTCTTCACTTGCTAAAAGGACAGAGTTCCGATCAAGATAATTAATGTCGTCAGTTTTCTATATGAAATAGAATATCGAGTTTGAAGTTTTTTTTTTTTATGAAAATTTGCATTTATCTTAAGAATTAAAGAACTCCAGTCAATGAAATATTGTTTGACTCCGAGTCCAAATAATGATGCTTTTGTTTTTGGTACAGAAGACGTAATACAAGCCGTCATCTTAGCATATTTCAATCATATTGTAACTTAAATTAGAGAAATAGGACTATCACATCGAATTCTTGCAGCGCAGACACATGATGATGAGACAACAATTTTGTTTGAAATTTACACCCATGCACTGATAATATTAAACCCTTTTAATTCGCATAACCTACATAACAATTAATGTAATTGGTCATTTATTATTTTTTCTAGGCAAATAATTCATAGGAGCTATATAAAATTATCTATAATTGGATTCTAAGACACTTGATAGTATAAAAGTTATTTATAATATCAATCAAGTTATAGCATACTCGGTATATGGAGAAACCATATCAAAATAAGTGAATCTAATTCCAGGAGCATGCCTAACACTTTAATAGGAGGTATATAGTTTCTAAGTAAAGGCAAGCACAATTATATATATAATATTCTAATAGTTAGACAAGAGGGGTTGCTTTACTTGATGGTAAGCAACCCCATTTCTAATCGAAAGGTTGTGAGTTTGAGTCTCCCCAAGAGCAAGGTGAGAAGTTCTTGGAGGGAAGGATGCCGGGGGTCTATTTGGAAACAGCCTCTCTACCCAAGAATAGGGATAAGGTTTGCGTACATACTATCCTCCCCAAACCCTACTAAATGAGATTATACTGGGTTATTATTGTTGTTAGCAAAATAGGTCCGCTATAAAACTTACTAGCGATATAAGTTTCTTTGTTTGAAAGGAGAAAAAAAGAAGGTAATATCTACACCTAAATATTAATTCGACATATTATAATTCTTTCTAGTAAAAGTCAGTTGTTGGGAAAATAGAGAAAGCCAGATCAGCATTTATATCCTCAGCTTTAAACCGTCTCAGAAAAACCTGCATCAGATATGCATTTTCACAACATACTATGCAAAGCAATAAAAACAGACAGCTTATTGAACCCTCTCTCACTCCCCAGTTAACACCTCCTACATCTATTCACCAATACATGTTTACGATTGCACTTACGCGGCGGAGCGCCCTAAATCCTACACTTTCCTCTATTTCTACTAAACCATCCACCAAAGTCTATCTTTATAATCTCAGATTCGTCTAAAACTATAATATAAAATATAATTTTTTTAATATAAAATTTACTAAAATTATAATAATTGTATAATAAATATGAATAAATGACCTTAAATCATATTGAGTATTGATAAAAGAAGTTATAAAACTAAACTTTTAAAATTATAGACAGAGTCAAAATTTAAAATTAATATGTAAACCAAATTTATTGAATTCAGTCAAATCTGCGTCCCAAACACTAGCTCCTCTCCGCAGAAAATGTAAATACTAGATCCGTTTTTTCCCACCTCTTAAGCTCTCTACTTTCTAATATTTTAACCATAATTCATCCCTATAAATAGCAGCTTCATGTAACTGAAATTTCATGTCCATCTTCTCCTCTTTTATCTTCTTTATTTTTTTATGTGTATATACTACTTTTAATTCACTAACAAAATTGTTCATATAGCATATAGATTTTAACAAGACTTGCCATGGCTGCCGAGCTCTCTGTAGTCCTACCTCGTGTCCTCATCGTCTCTAGACGAACTGTTCGCAAGAACAAGTTTGTCGATTTTGTTGGTAAGTTGTTATTTTTTGTGCTCACTTCTTCTCAATAGCTACATTTGATCAAAATTTTAAAGGATTTCGCTAGAATTTTAAGAAGAAATCCAGGAGTAAATTGATTTTCTTTTCTAAGAAAAAAAGGGAGTGTTGACGTAATTGATAAAATTTATTATCATTTACAGGTTCTAGCCGTAAAAATAACTTCTTGCAAAAATACATGATAAGTCTATATGAGTAGATCCTTGTGGTCGTCATTTACTCAATCTCGCACATAAGAATAGCTTAGTGCACCGTGATGCTTTTTCTTTTGTTAGAAAAATTAAAGTTGTGCAGATAGGATACAAATTAATGTGGATTTCTCTCAGGAGAATATCATCTTGATCTAATAGTAAGCTATGGAGCAGTGCCAGTAATTGTTCCTAGAGTTACAGGGGTCCATATGTTATTGGAAAGTTTTGAGCCAATTCATGGAGTTCTTCTATGTGAAGGAGAAGATTTAGACCCTTGTCTATATGATGACGAACCAGCTAATCTCTCTGCTGAAGAAATAGAAGAAGTTCGGAGACAACATGCCAGTGACACAGCCATTGACAAAGAAAAAGACACTATTGAGCTCAGATTAGCAAAGCTTTGTCTAGAAAGAAACATACCTTACTTGGGAATATGCCGTGGCTCACAGGTAATACTTTAAGGTGAAAACGTCTAATTTTAATATCTTAATTTTATTTGTCTATTATATTTTGAGGTCATTCATAGCAAATGGTTGGTATTTGTCTCCAATTGTAACAGAGTTATGATTAGTACTTGTTTTAGTTTTATAAGCCCTATCTTTCTTTTTACACATGACAAGTTTACTTTCAAACATAAAATTACTTTTTTAATTTCAATATTATAAAAAGTTATGAAGGCCTATTGAGTAGACGTTCCACGTGTCAATGAGAAAAGCATCCAAGTTTATCCACCTACTATTGACTATAGTTTGAACTTTGAAGTCACCATATGTTATATTGCTATTTCTATTAGGTTTTAAAGGCGAATACGAGATAATTTGCTAATAGCAAAGATATGAATAGTCCGATAAGGGGCAATGTAGCTTACTAGCTATGGGTTCGTCTGAGCCCATATATTTTGACGTAGAGTATAGAATACATATATATATATATATATATATAAATGTAATAAATTGAATCCAAAAATTTTAAAAGTTGAACCCATCAAATTAATTTGATTCCGAATTCACCTCTGTCCATAGGATAATACTAAGACATTTCTTGTAGGAGAAGGGTATATTTAATAAATTTTCTTAGTTTAAGAAAAAAGTTCAATTGAATCCACAATTTTTTTATATATGTATGTGTGTGAGAACTTTGAAAATTAATTAGATACATTATATTTATAGAAAAATTCAGAACTTTGAACCTCAAGAAAGATTAAATTCTGAATTCATGTCTGTAGGTACTTAATGTGGCATGTGGGGGAACTCTTTATAGAGATATTGAGAAAGAACTCTCAAGAAACCTCCCTCCAAATCAAAGGGTAGTCCACATTGATTATGATAATTATGATGGTCATAGGCATGTTGTCAAGATTATTGAGAATACCCCATTGCACCATTGGTTCAAGGATTCCTTAGAAGAATATGACAAAATGGAAATCTTTGTCAATAGCTATCATCACCAAGGAGTCAAGAAATTAGCTCAGAGATTTGTTCCTATGGCATTTTCACCAGATGGTTTAATTGAAGGATTTTATGATCCAGATGCTTATAACCCTGAGGAGGGTAAATTTATTATGGGACTTCAATTTCATCCAGAGAGAATGAGGCAGCAAGATACTGATGAGTTTGACTATCCTGGATGCACCTTTGCTTATCAGGTTTCTATACATTTCTAATTTTTGTCGTTCTGACTCTTCAAAAAATGTTGTTGACCGCACGTTGGATCCTTAAAAAATAGTATATTTTTTAGAATTCGATACGGGTATGACAATATTTTTAAAGAGTCCGAACAATATTATAGTTGTTGTCATGTTATTAAGAGGTTACGGGTTCAAGCCGTGGAAATAACCTCTTGCAGAAATGCCAAATAAGACTGCATACAATAGACTCTTGTGGTTCGATCCTTTCCCATACACTCACATAGCGGGAGCTTAATGCAGCGGCTATATTTTTCTAGTCCGAACAATATAGCTTTTAACTTTTCTGCGTTTTATGATAACAATTAAACTTACATACTAAAAGAATTTGTACATTATCAGTATATTTGACATGTTTTAGATGGTAACATTTTATATTTTAAATCAGTTTTATACTTAACCTTTACGATCGTTACATTACCTCCCTATATTTGTCCAATGGAAATGTTAAAATTATTGGGTAGATATTAAATTCACTTTGGACAATTACTAAATGTGAGGTATTAACTTAAAGTTCAATAGAAAAATTAAAAATTCATCTTGTTAGTAATATATAAGTTAATGTTAAGTGATTTGTGCTGAAAACTCACACTTAGTTGAATGTGATTTAATTTGCAGGAGTTTGTGAAGGCTGTAGTTGCTTATCAGAAGAAGCTCTCTAGCTCAACAACAGTACAAAATCCCATAAAACTTAATCAAGAAATGGAGAAAAAGAGGAAAATTATAGTTAGAAGCTTCTCTCTTGCGAGGAATATATATGAAGGAGGCCACCAAATGAATCCATCTAAAGAATCTGACTTAGATGCTGGAGCAGAGTTCCTAGAGGTATATGCTTTTTGATAAAACTTGATAAAATTAACTCTCTATAATTCATATATGGATAGAGATTTTAATTTGGATTATATCGATTATTACTGTAAAATAAAATCACAGAAACTTTTGTGGCATTAAAATTGTATTTAATTATGTCTTGATTGTTCCGAATGATTGGAAAGTTGAATAACAGAAAACAAAAATAATCCATAGTATAAATGTGTTGACAACCCATATTTTATAAAACGAGAGAAATTTAAAGAATATTTTAATGAAATAAAAGTTGAGGTGGGTGTGTGGCCATATTAGGATGGATACGATTAGGAATGATGATAATATTGGAGAGAAGGTATGCGTGGCTCCCATTGATGATAAGATGCGGGAAGCAAGACTTAGATTGTTCGGGCATGTTTAGAGAAGAAGCCCAGATGCTCCGGTAAGGAGGTGCGAACCGCTGGTTGTGGAGGGCACGAGAAGAAGTAGTGGAAAACCAAAGAAGTACTGGGGGAGGTGATTAGGCAGGATATGACGAGGTTGAAGATTTCTGATGAAATGACACTTAATAGGAACATGTGGAGATCGAGTATTAGGGTTGTAGGATAGGAGGTTATTGATTCTTGTTTTATACCATAACTTTGTGAGACTAGTTTGGTAGGGATATTATTTTGCTTTTACTATGCGTTGTACCAATCTTCTTGATTTCATATCGTTCCGTTTGTCATATTTGCAATGTTTGTCATGTTTGTTTCATACTATTTCGATGGTGTTATTAATATTGTCTTCTTTGTCTTTTTGTCTTTTTTAGCCGAGAGTCTTTCAGAAACAACCTCTCTATTTCTTCGGGGTAGGGGTAAAATTTGCTTACATTCTACTCTCCCTAAACTCCACTAGTATGATTTTACTGGGTCGTTGTTATTATTGCTTAATGAAATAAAATAAAAAGAAGAAAAAACAATTAGTAGGGACTAAAAATTAGATCTTCTAGTCACCTTTGTTTTCTAAGCAATATTCATACACAGTTTGAATATTATTACTCTATAATATGACAAAGAATATTTTATTGACTATGTTGTTATAAGGGTAAAACTCAGATAGTTTAATATGGTAAAAGATAATTTTATGATTTTATATTATTACAGTAGAAAAGTTTAATTACTTAAATATAACAAAAAACTAAGATTTATTATTATTATAGTGAATAAATATCAGATCTATACGTAAAATTAATCTCACTTATAGCCAAAATACCTTGCAAGCATATATACTTATTAGTTGGTGGTGATCATGTATATGTTGAGTAGGGGCAGAGATACAAGTTTAAATATGAATTCCGTCGAATTTAGTAGCTTTTACTCAAGTTGTATTTTTTGCATTAAAAATTTGTTAAATATGAATAAGCACTAACTTTAAAATTCAATTATTAATTTTAAAAATCATAATTTGACACATAAAAATTAAAATATTAACTCCGTCTCTTTATTGCAGTCAAATACAGCATTGAGTATTCAACAAGAGGCAAGGTTAATTCAGATGGGAGCCACAATAAGAAATGGATGTTCCTACTTAGAGAAACTGAAGATGAATGAGGAAAGAGAGGGTATAGCAAGAAAAGTAATGTCGAAAATGTCGGTAGAACAGTTATCTGATCTCAAGTCATTTTATAATATGATGGGACAAATATGTTCAGAAATATTAGAGAGAAAACTCCAAGATATTGTCAATGAAGTTTCCTCTTGAATTGAATATTGGATTTTTCTGCATGAGTTATTGGTTCTATGCTTCGTTGTCGAGTTTCTGTAGTTGTGTATTTTTGTTACATCAATGAATTGACTATTTGTTTTTTTTCCTTTTGCTCTTTTATGGAATCACATGTATTGAAATAGTTCAAAAGCGTAAGTTCACTCTTTTCTTTCCTGTCTTTTTCTTCTTCTTTTTTTTTTTTTTAAATATTTGGTTGGTTCATGTCTTTTTCTAGACAGAAAATCCTAGGTTTAAAGCATTCGAGAGTGATTTTGTAACAAACTAGGGTTGTTAACCTGGGCAGATTAGCCTGAATTTGAGTGAATCAATATGAGTTAAAAGTTAATAGTGAATGTCACTACTTGAGCTTAAATGGGTTTGGCAAGATAGGGTAAAATTTGAATCATAACCTAACTCACATAATTGTTACTAAGCTTCAATTACTGTGTATTACTTTTTATAATTTTTTTTAATTACAAAATAAGATTTTTTGTTCTTTTATTACGGTCATATATAACGTATCAAATAAAAAATTATTTTAAATATTTTCGAAAAGTTGCTCATCAATCAAGTTGGACGACAAATCAGTTCGATTTTTGATGGATTGAAATGAGCTGAGTTTAGCAATGAGGTGAATCAATAAACAGTCCAACATTTAACGAATTAAACAAATCGAATGAGTTTGCGCTTAAATTGCATTCCTAGCACAAAGTATATCTGATCGTGCTAACAAAGCTAAGTGACTTGCATATTTATGTATAAACTATGTTTAAAACAATTCTCTCATACTTCCTTGAAAGTGCTATGGGAATTCTTCAATTCTAAGGAAAAGCTCCCTCTCTTTCCCTATGCTTTTTTCCCATTTTTGTAATTGATTCGAAATAAACTTGAGAACGTAATTTGCGAGTTTAACTTCTACGAGTTGATGACGTAAAATAAATTATCTATAAGATAATTATGGATATATCTCTGTGATAAGCATGAGCAGAAAATCGGATGGAAAAAACTTAAATTGTCTCAAGGGCCTACACTCTGCACATGTGTGTTGGGCTAATCCGCAATGTGGTTTAATGCACAAAATTATACTGGTTGTCCCCTTAAGGAACCATTCTTTAAATATTGTTCCCGTATTTAATCTTACTGCAAAAATAAGCTTCTAAGTATTTCATAAAGATACTTTATTCTTCTGTAATAATCCGATCGATCGATCATTTTAAGCATTTGCATTTCGTTCAGCTATTTGAAGTCTTGAGCAGCATTATATGATGTGTTACAATTTGTGTGAATTGTCAGTTTTGATTTTCAGGTGATTCAGATTTGATTTAAAAAAATGAATTTCATGATTGAAGCTTTAAGTTGGAAGAGTTGACCAAGTTTATTTTATAGTATTTGACATCGATTCGAAGTTTTGATGGTTCATTTAGGTCCAGATGATGATTTTGGACTTGAGTGTATGCCCCGATTTGCATTTGGATATTTCAGGAAAGTTTCGGCACGACTTGGCAAAAGTTGGAAACTTGAAGGTTTGGAAAGTTCACAAGTTTGACCGGGTGTTGACATTGAGGATCCGATTTGGATTGTGGTTCCGGGAATTGGAATAGCTTCCTTATGTCATTTGGAACTTGAGTGCAAAATTTGAGTTTATTCCGAGTTGACTTGATATTTTTCGCGCGGTTTTGGAAGTTGAAAGTTCATTAAGTCTGATTTGAGGTGCGGTTCGTCGTTTTGATGTTGTTATGCGTGATTTGATGCCTCGAGTAGGCCCGAGTTATAATGTGATTACCTGATAGGTCATCTAGAGTTCTAAACCTTAAATTTGTGTTTAGAAGCCTCCGATAGCTTCTTTAAGCCTTTCTCAATTTGCATGTGCATTTTGAGTATTTTTTTCGGAAGGCTTTTATGTTAACAATTGATAAAAAATTAAATTTTTGCCTTAAAACATACATTTGAGTTGACTTCTGTTAATATTTGAACAAACGGACTTGGATCTGTATTTTGACAGTACCTGTGGGTTCATATCGTGATTTGGAACCAGGGCATATGCCCGGAATCGAATTCGAAAGTCCTAACTCAAGTTATCGCTTTTTATCAAAAAGTGAAAGTTTAAAGGTTTAATGACTTTAAGGAATTGACCAATATTTGACTTTGTTGACACCGGGTCCGTATTTTGATTCTGAAACTTAATATTTGACAAACTTTGTGGCGGAGATTTGGAGATGCGACCTGTTGAAGGCTATGTGAAGAAGGTGAACCAAGTTTGTTTTGTCAGAAAATTCAGGCCAAGGGGGAGAGTTGTTAGGTGTTTGTCCAGATTTTCTTACCATAATTGGTTTTCTATCTCATAAAAGAAAGGACAATGTAGTTACTATAATTCGGTTTTACTTTTCCTAGAAAGAAAATATAATTCTTCCATATTTGGCTAGTCCCTTTTCTTGTAGGAAAAAATTTGGAGTTCTATAAATTGAAGATCCGTTCTTCTCATTCTGTAGCATCCACAATGTAGCCATAAGGAGCTTGAGAGTCGTGTTTAGACACGAAACTTTACGGGATAAGTGTTAGTGTTTCACTTGTGTTTTCGGATTTGGATTGTGGTTCTAGGAATTGGAATAGCTTCATTATGTCATTTGGAACTTGAGGGAAAAATTTGAGTTCATTCCGAGTTGACTTGATATGTTTCAGCGCGAGTTTTGGAAATTTAAAGTTCATTAAGTCTGATTTGAGGTACGATTCGTTGTTTCGATATTGTTATGCGTGATTTGATGCCTCGAGTAAGTCCGTGTTCTGATGTGATCACTCGGTAGGTCATCTAGAATTCTAAATCTTAAATCTGTGTTTCGAAACCTCCGATAGCTTCTTTAAGCCTTCCTCTATTTGCATGCGCAGTCCGAGTATTTTTTCGGAAGGCTTTTATGTTAAAAAAAAGTAATAAAATATAAAAAATTTTCCTTAAATAAAATATTTAAGTTGACTTCGGCCAATATTTTGAGAAAACGGATTTGGATCCGTATTTTGACGATACCGGTGGGTTTATATTGTGATTTGGGACCTGGGTGTATGTCCGGAATGGAATTCAGAAGTCCCTAGCTCAAGTTATCACTTTTTGTCAAAAATTGGAAGTTTAAAGGTTTAATGACTTTAATGAATTGATCAATATTTGACTTTAATACCAGGTCCGTATCTTGATTCTAGAACTCAATATAGGTCACTTACAATATTTATGACTTGTCTGTCAAATTTGGTGAGAAACAGAGTTGGTTTGACGAGATTCGGATGTCCGGATGTTAAAATAGAAATTCTAAAATTTTCTTGAAATTTCATTTAGTTTAGTATTCGTAGTTCTAGGCGTTATTTTGGTATTTTGATCGCATGAGCAAGTTCGTATGATATTTTTGGACTTGTCTGCATAGTTGATTTGTCGTCCCGATGGCTCGGATAAATTTCATATATGCTACAGGCGGTTTGGAACTTAGAAAATCTGGGTTTTCTTTAACTTCAATTGTCATTTGGTTTCCTTCTTCGCAATTGCAAAGATACTTACACGATCGCGAAGAGTGAGTTAGGCTTGGTGAGATTTCCTTAATCGCGAACGCGATAGTTGGGTCGCGAATACGGAGTGTGGGGGGTTTTACCCTCTGCGAATGCGACCGGCATCACGCAAACGCGTAGCTTTAGGTACTTGGGGGAGGGGACAATTGTTTCTACTACGCAAACGCGAGCTCGTGAACGTGTGGGAGAACTCGCGAACACGAAGTCCACTTGGTCTGCAGAACATCGCGAATGCGGCAAGCCCTTCGCGAACGCGACGAAGGCCTGACGCTCAGTGTTTTAAGTTTTCAAAAATGAGATTTCTTCCATTTTCATAACCCTTCCATTAAAGCTCGGTCTAGGAGTGATTTTGAAGAGAAAATCAACATCAATTCTTAGGTTTGTACACTTTAACTCATTTTCTTCTATTTTTAATATCACTCATTAATTATAACCATAATCTTTGTTCTTTCATGGTAGATAACTAGGGATTTAGGAAGAATTGGGGTTTTTGCAAATTAGGGATTTAGACCTCAAATTATGGTCGGATTGCAAAACAAATTATATAACCAGGCTCGGGGGTGAATGGGTAATCGAGTTTTGGTCCGAATTTCAGGTTTGGACCAAGCGTGCCCGAGGTCGATTTTTGACTTTTTGGAAAAAGTTTTAATTCTAAATTTAAACATTGTAATTGATTTTTTTAGCAATATATTATATTATTTAGTCAATTATAGTTGGATACGAGTGGTTTGGAGGCATATTGTGGGGGAAAGGCCCTGTAGAGCTCTGAGTTGACTGCGGAGTGAGGTATGTGTTGAGTTTAACCTTGATTTGAGGGAATTAGGAACCCTCGAACTATGTTCTATGTGAATTCCATGTGTAGCGGTATATATGCGAGGTAACAAGTGCTTATGCGCTGCTGAATTACTTGTTTCTCTGATTTTACGCATTTCCTTAATTATCTCTTTCCCTGCCTTAAATGTTATGTGCCCTAAATGACTTTCATGTTTTAATTGCTACTTGTTAATCATTGTTTCTCCTGTTAAAATTGTTAGACCTCTTCATGCTTTCACGACTTGCTGCTATTTGCTTTAATTAACTTACTTACACCCTCTAATTGTCATTTACTGGACTTGTTTTGCCGTGTAGTATTTCATATGTGAATTTCCAAGTTGGTACATGGTTTCTTTTCTTTTTCAGTTTTAGTTCATCACTTTTGAAGGTTTGTGTTTTGAAATACGGGTTTAGTTGTACTCAGTGAATAATTGTATTGATATGGTGAGATCGGATTGCACGCCGCAACAAGTGAAATAAGGGTTAACATGGAGAAATATGGGTGAATTTCTAGTGATATGGTGGGATCGGGTTTCACGGTGCAACAGGTGAAATAAGGGTGGATTGATACGGTGAAATAATGGTAAATTGTGAAACTGATTTTGTTATATGATGGGATCAAGTTGCGCGCCGCAACATATATTTATTATGATTGTTGATATTGTTAAGGTGGCATAAGGGAGGATTCTGTTGTATAATAGGATGAAATTGCACGCTGCAAATACCTATGTGTTTTTATTTCCTTGAGCTGTGTTGGTTTCGGTATTTCCATTTGAGACTCTAAGGATTGGTAATTATAATCGTCACTGTTATATTTCTTGAGGCTGTAGTTATTATCTTCGGTTAACTGTTTTAATTTGTCATGTATTTCCTTCTTCTGCCATTATTATATACTATGTACTGGTTGTAGTGTGAGTGACCTTTCATAGCCCCGTCACTACTTCGTCGAAGTCAGATTTGGCACTTACAGAGTACATGTGGTCGTTTGTACTCATACTATACTCTGTACGCTTTTAAGCAGATTTTGGAGTAGGTCCCAGCGGCTATTATTAGCGTGCTTGGATTGGAAAACTTTGTGGAGACTTGAGGTACAAGTGCTCAGTGTCCGCAGCTCCTAGTGTCCCCCTCTCCTTTTATTAGTTGTGTACTTTCCTTCTGACAACTTTATGTTTTTTTTTCAGACCCTTATTTGTACTATTCTAGTAGCTCGTGTACTTGTGACACTGGGTGTAGGGTTGTACCAGATATTTTAGTTGTTATCATTTCACATTTTACTTTGGATTATTACAATCATTTCAATCTTATTTAATTTAAAATCTTGAAAAATGGATAAATTATTCTAACATTAGGTTGCCTAGCAAGGGAAATAGTAGGCGTCATCACAATCGTGAAGGTGGAAATTTTGGGTCGTGACAAATGATACTTGTTGGCATATTCGGATGAGATCACTGTTGGAAACACGTTCTCAAGGCATTATACTAGACGTGTGTTCATATTTGTAGGTTTTGATGAATGACAAACTATGCGCAAATTGACATATGACGAGGTCCAAGCAAAAGCGCAAAATTGATATATAACGAGATTCAAGCACAAGACAAAGATCGAGATTAAGTTTTATATGAGTCGGTATTTAATTGTGATCTTGATCCGATAACTTAAACTCAAGACTTGGCTTCTCTCGTAAAAATATTTTTAACAAATCATGCATATTTAATTTAGAGCAAAATGATTTTAAATAATGCGTATTTACTTTAGTCAAAATGATTTTTAAACATGCCTCTAAAATCTGGACTAAGATAATCGATTATGTACTTATGATAATCGATTATGTTTAAGTCAGCTGCTTGACAATCGATTGTGAACTTATGACAATCGAACCTTATGACAATCGATTGTGATGAGGCATTGTCCATCAAAGTTTTTCAAAGCTCAAAATAATCGATTGTGAAGCTAATGACAATCGATTGTGAAGAGACAGTGTCCATCAGATTTTTCAAAGTCACAAAATAATCGATTGTGAACATATGAAAATCGATTGTGTTGAGGCAGTGTCTTCCAAACTTTTTCAAAGTTATTAAATAATCGATTGTGAACCTATAACAATCGATTGTCAAGAGGCAGTGTCTAAATTGATTTTTCAAGACTGATATATAATCGATTGTTAACTTAATATAATCGATTGTATAACTGACCGTTGCCAAAATATTTTCAAATACCGTCAGGTAATCGATTATTGATTTCCTATAATCGATTGTTTTAATTAAAATCTGGAAAAGATTTTTTTGAACGTTGCTGAGTAATCGATTATTGATTTCTTATAATCGATTGTTTTACGTAAAATCTGGAAATGATTTTTTGAACGTTGCCAGTAATCGATTGTGAGTCTTAAATAATCGCTTGTTATGCGTAAAATCTGGGATTGATTTTTGGAAGAACTGGCAAACAATCGATTGTGGTAATTTGACAATCGATTGTCACAGAGTAAAATCAGCAATTCTTAATTGACAATTAGGCAGCGGTAATACAAAGTTTTTAAACTATAAATACAGCTTCAATTCAGTCTTTTAAACACAACAACTTACAACAACTGATCATACAATTGCTAAAGCTTGCATACTTTATTGCTTATCATTTTATACTCATTACATAAGCTTTTGAGAGCCAAATTCTTGTCGAAAGTTGTTGCGATTTTGAGCGTATTCTTTTTACTCATATCTACTCTTAAAGGAGTGTCTTGTTTGAGTGCTAAGTGTTTTTGTACACTTGAAGGGAAGTGTTAGTCCCTTGTGTTGTAAGAAGGAACTTGTGTTTCCTTGGTTGAAGTCTTGGAGTGTTGTATCTCCGAGCAAAGGTTGTTGAGGCTTGTGTCTTCAAGTTGTAACGGTTTGTTGAGCACCCGTAAGCTTAACAAGTTAGTGGAAATCTCGAGAGAGTCTCTCGGGGACTGGACTAGCCACGGGCTGTGGTGAACCAGGATATATCGGTGCGTTTGTTCTAATTTATTTACTTATCGCACTTATTTATTTCCTGCAATTTTTAAATTCCGCAAGTTTACGCTAATTTTTATTATAACGCTATTCACCCCCCCCCTCTAGCGTTAAGCGTATTATCTAACAATTGGTATCAGAGCCCAACTCTCTGAAGACTTAACCGTTTGAGAGAAACATCCATGGCTTCTACTCGTGATTCTTTTGCAGGAATAGGTGAAGGACAATGCTCCACCCGACCACCACTATTCGATGGTACAAATTATACATACTGGAAGGAGAGGATGAGAATATTTGTACAATCAAATAGTTTTCATCTTTGGAAGGTCATAATGAATGGAGAACAAATTCCAACCAAAAAGGTTGAAAATGAAGGGTCCCAAAGTCCGAAGATGAATACGATGCGGATGATATCCAAAAGGTGCAAAATAATGCTAAAGCTATTAATCTATTATATTGTGCTGTAAATGCTGATGATTACAGGAAGATAATCTTGTTGCACAACGGCGAAGCAAATGTGGGACAAGCTGGAAATTACGTACGAAGGTACAGACCAGGTAAGGGAAGCCAAAATTGATTTCCTAACCCATGCATATGAATTGTTTCACATGAAGGAAGGCGAAAAGGTCGATGAGATGTTTGAACGATTTTCAAAAATCGTAAATGATTTACATGCTCTTAAGAAGACCTTCACGGATAAGGAACTTGTCCGAAAAATTCTCCGAAGTCTCACTCCGGAATGGCGATCCAAGGCCGACGCGATTCAAGAATCCATTGGCATTTCAAATGTCACCATCGACGCATTAAGAGGTAATCTTAAAACTTATGAATCTACTATACTTAACCCTCTTATTGATGATCAAAGGAAGCAAAGAATCGCTCTCAAGGCAAGCACAAGCCAACCTCAAAATGATGAGGACGGAGACAACGAGCTCGGACTCGTTATCAAGAGATTTCAAAAGCTCATGCGAAAAGAGTATGAACGAAAGGGCAAAAAGCAAGGAGATCAAATAAAGTGCTATGAGTGCGGAGAAACCGGGCACATTAAATCAAATTGCCCAAATGCTAAAAAGGAGAAGAAACCCTTCAAGAAGCAACGAGCATACATATCTTGGGGAGGCGACTCCGGTGATGAGTCAAGTGAGGAAGAAGAAGACGAAGCCGCAAATCTTTGTCTTATGGCACAAGAAGACAACAAAGAAGAGGTATGTCAAATTTCTTCAAAAAATTTCTTTTCCCTTGAAGAAATGCAAAATGCTTTTGATGAGTTGTACAGCGAATTTATTAAAGCTTCAAAAACTGTTAACAGTATAAAAGAAAATGCTTCTTTAAAAGAAAAAGATTTTCAAAAACAACTCTCTTTCAAAGAAAAGGAATTGGAAAAACTGATTTTAGAAAATGAGAAGTTGAAAGAGGAAAACAAATTTTTTGGCAAGAGAAGCGCCGACAAGCCCGAGAGTTCTAGAAATTGTACTTCTTGCATGCATCTCAAAAATGAAGTAGAAAGGCTTAAGGGCACCTTAGATAAGTTTAACTCTTCTCATAAAAATTTGAATGAAGTGCTTGTTAATTTGAAGTCGACCAAGCATGGCATAGGTTTTAGAAACGAGCCTAAAGAGAAAGTTGAAGCCAACCCCTAACCACCTAAGGCTCAACCTAGGATAAATAAAGTAAATGTTCATCCTAGATACAACAAACCTAGAAATGGCTTTCATCAATCGCAACCTAGAAATAATCATGCTAGAAATAATGCACATTCTAGGCCAAACACTAGAAGGAATTTTGAACCTTTTAGAACACCTAGAAATGACTTCCAACCTAGAAACAACTATTCTAGAAATGATGCATATCCTAGAATAAATGGTGGGAGAAATGATTTTCATGATTTGCGCAATAGTTATATTGTCAAAAATAGGGTAAATGAATTTCGTCCGTCCAATTACTATCAACCTAGAAGGATGCATAATCCTAACGTGACTTGTCATTATTGTAGACGAATTGGACATATTGCTCCTGCTTGTTTTACACGACATAGACATAACACTCAATTACATCACTATGATTTGCCTAACCCCCAAGGACCCAAAATGGCATGGGTACCTAAAACTCATTAATCTATTTTGTAGGTATGTTTGAAGGGATCAAGTGTACTATGGTACCTTGATAGTGGATGCTCCAAGAACATGACGGGAGACGAATCCAAATTCCTTCAACTAGAACACAAGGAAGGGGGAAGTGTTATTTTTGGTGATAACAACAAAGGAAAGATTATCGGCATCGGATCGGTCGGTAAGGATGAAATTTCTTCCATTAAGCATATATTACTTGTGAAAGGTTTAAAACATAATCTCTTGAGCATAAGTCAATTATGTGACAAGGGAAATCTTGTTTTATCTGATTCGGATGAATGCTTAGTTTTTAGACGTAGCAATTTTAAAATTATCCTTCGTGGTTTTAGAATGGATAACATTTATATGGTTGATCTTGCAAATTCTTCACCCGAATATGTGAATTGTTTAATGAGCAAAGAGGATGATTCTTGGTTATGGCATCGTAGAGTAGCTCACATCAACATGCATCTTTTGAACAAATTGGTTTCACAAAATTTAGTTGTTGGTCTTCCAAATTTGAAGTTTGAAAATGACTCTATTTGTGATTCTTGTCAAAAAGGGAAGCAAACAAAAGCATCTTTTAAATCAAAAAATATTGTTTCAACTACTAGACCATTGCAATTGCTTCACATGGATTTGTTTGGACCATCTCGCATTGAAAGTCTTGGTAGAAATCGTTATGCTTTTGTTATTGTTGATGATTATTCCAGATTTACTTGGACTTTATTTCTTGCCCATAAAAGTGATGCTTTTCAGAATTTTACATATTTTCTTAAACGTGTTCAAAACGAAAGGAAACAACCGTCACTTCAATTAGAAGTGATCATGGGGGAGAGTTTGATCACAATCTCTTTGCGGACTTTTGTGACGAACTCGGTATCGAGCATACCTTTTCCGCTCCACGAACACCACAACAAAATGGGGTGGTGGAAAGAAAAAATAGGTGTCTCGAAGAGATGGCTAGAACCATGCTCGAAGAAGCTAAGATTCCAAAACATTTTTGGGCGGATGCCGTGAGTACCGCATGCTACGTTTTGAATAGAGTAGTCATAAGGCCAATACTCATGAAAACCCCTTATGAACTCTACAAGGGAAGGAAACCAAATATCTCCCATTTTAGAGTATTCGGTTGTAAAGTTTTTATTCATAACGATGGAAAAGATCAATTGGGAAAATTTGATGCCAAATCCGATGAAGGAATTTTTATTGGGTATTCTTCACGTAGCAAAGCATATAGGGTATTTAATAATAGAACCCAAACTGTGGAGCAATCCCCTCATATTGTGTTTTCCAAAAATAATGCTCGCTTGGCGAGAAAGGATTCTTGTTCTGATCTTGCAGGTATTTTGAACTCATTAAGTCCTCAAAACAAAGTACAAGAGGAAACTCCTAAGGAAATTCAAGATGAAATCTTGGAACAATCAACGGAGGAAGCGCCACAATTGGAGAAAGAAACGAAAATGCCTAACGAGTGGAGGACAATCAAAGATCACCCTCTCGAACAGGTAATTGGCGACGTCGGAGAAAAGGTAAGTACCCGAAACTCTCTTATGAACACCTTAGGGCACACTTCTTAAGAAACACGTTCTCATTGCATTATTTCGTTACAAATTACTAACTTGAGCGTCGGAGATGTCTAATTCTCTTTTGCAGGTATCGCCCTAAAGGCAGGGGGAATTATAAAGAAATGGCATAGAACAATCGATTGATACAGAAAATAATCGATTATTTTACTGTGTGGACAATCGATTAGCAAGTATTTCTAATCGACTATTCATGTTTGATGTGTATTATGCACTTGTGTTTAATAATCGATTTTTTAACTGTATAATCGATTACCATCTCAGCCATTCAGTACTGCTTTCCTAAAACAATCGATTGTTTCATAAATATAATCGATTATTTTCCGAGTCAGAAAATCACCGTGCTCACTGTATCACACCAATCGATTATCATAATTCAACAATCGATTATTTTTTGTCAGTAATTCAAATATTTGTTACCGTTTGGGTCCTGCAATCGATTTTGCGTCTGTTCCAAGTTCAAGTCAAAATCTGCTCAACAATCGATTATTTCGTTTCAACAATCGATTGTCTAACGGTCAGTGCAATTTATTTTTACCGTTTCTGACTGTTTTGGCTCATAAATTTTTGCAGATTTTCATCATAAATGAAATGCCATTCTTCCCATTATAAATAGGCATCACAAGTCTTCAATTTTATTCACTCAAGCATCAATTTTTGCTCCCAAACCTTCAAAAAATCTTCCAAGTTTCTTACAAAGTTTATTACTACTTTTTTAAAATGTCGGGCAGACACTCTAAACGTTCCCGTTCAGGTAGACAAGGTGCATCTTCTTCTGCTCCTCCACCTCCAGATTTCCCTTATCAAGATGGGTCTATTTTACAATTCAATACTGAAACCGAGCTTACTAGATTTTTGACAAAATTCGAGAAGCGTGACATTCTTCCTCCTCGCTTTTCAACAAGCAAGTATCTTGAATCATATGCCCCCGCTGCAAACATGCTTAAGGAATGTCAACTTCTTGACTTCTTATATCTTACCTATCCTTATATTAATCCTCCATTGATTCAAGCGTTTTACTCAAACCTTCATGAGGATGACGATGGTGAGCTTGTGTCAAATATTAATGGTGTTCAAATTCTTTTGTCCAATGAAAACTTGCATTCCATTGCCCATCTTCCTCGAAATGGCGAAAACATTACTCGCTACATTAGAGAGGCCGGCGCCTTATTTGATGAGAAAATTCTCCTAAACCAAATAGGTCTTACATCTTATGATCCTAATCTATCCACTCGGCGTCCTACTATCACAGGAATTCTCCCTGAGTACCGTTTGATTTTCTATTTCATCACCCGAGTCCTCAAGCCTCGGAAGCATAATCATACCACTCTTTCCCAAGAGGACGCTAAGCTCATGCATGCCATTATAACCGGACCTCACCTCAATTGGTGTAAGTTCGTCAAAATTCACATGCGTGATGCCATCGGAGATGATAGACCTCTTCCCTACGCCCTCCTTATTATGAATTTTCTTGAAGCTTCCGGGTTCAACACCTCTATCGGTCCGCTCAAAAAGAGCACCAAGAAATGGGAAATTTCCGAATCCTCCTTTCCCCATGACGGCGATCATGTAGCTCCTGCTCCTCCTCCAACTCGTCGATCGCGTCAGCCTCAAGAACCTACTCTCCAATCCATTTCCGACCAAATTGCTTCATTGACCACCTCTGTCGGTCAATTGACACATGAGATCCATGGATATTTTGACCATGTTCATTATCCATATGCCGGTCTTGTTCTCTATGAAGCAGTGCCGGATGATGAGGCGGGAAATGATGATGAATAATTTCTTTATCTGTTTTTCTATTGTTCTATGTTTTACTGTTCCCGTTATGTAACCGTTTTTTTAATAAATAAAAAAGTTTTTTTTTATTATTCTATATTTTTTTGCTAATGGCAAAAGGGGGAAGATAACGGGTATGCACTCTCAATACCTATCGGCATAAATTGAGGGGGAATTCATGTATTGAGGGGGAACAAATTGCATATCTATATACTTGTTGCATATCTTTACTTGTCTTGAATCGTCATTATGAATTGCCTAATATGCATATCCCGCTTAAAGTTTGCCATTATCAAAAAGGGGGAAATTGTTGGAAACACGTTCTCAAGGCATTATACTAAACGTGTGTTCATATTTGTAGGTTTTGATGAATGACAAACTATGCGCAAATTGACATATGACGAGGTCCAAGCACAAGCGCAAAATTGATATATAACGAGATTCAAGCACAAGACAAAGATCGAGATTAAGTTTTATATGAGTCGGTATTTAATTGTGATCTTGATCCGATAATTTAAACTCAAGACTTGGCTTCTCTCGTAAAAATATTTTTAACAAATCATGCATATTTAATTTAGAGCAAAATAATTTTAAATAATGCATATTTACTTTAGTCAAAATGATTTTTAAACATGCCTCTAAAATCTAGACTAAGATAATCGAATATGTACTTATGATAATCGATTATGTTTAAGTCAGCTGCTTGACAATCGATTGTGAACTTATGACAATCGATTGTGTTAAGGCAGTGAGCATCAGATTTTTCAAATCTGCATGACAATCGATTGTGAACCTTATGACAATCGATTGTGATGAGGCAGTGCCCATCAAAGTTTTTCAAAGCTCAAAATAATCGATTGTGAAGCTAATGACAATTGATTGTGAAGAGACAGTGTCCATCAGATTTTTCAAAGTCACAAAATAAGCGATTGTGAACATATGACAATCGATTGTGTTGAGGCAGTGTCTTCCAAACTTTTTCAAAGTTATTAAATACTCGATTGTGAACCTATAACAATCGATTGTTAAGAGGCAGTGTCTAAATTGATTTTTCAAGCCTGATATATAATCGATTGTTAACTTAATATAATCGATTGTATAACTGACCGTTGCCAAAATGTTTTCAAATACCGTCAGGTAATCGATTATTGATTTCCTATAATCGATTGTTTTAATTAAAATCTGGAAATAATTTTTTGAACGTTGCCAGTAATCGATTGTGAGTCTTAAATAATCGATTCTTATGCGTAAAATCTGGGATTGATTTTTGGAAGAACTGGCAAGCAATCTATTGTGGTAATTTGACAATCGATTGTCACAGAGTAAAATCAGCAATTCTTAATTGACAATTAGGCAACGGTAATACAAAGTTTTTCAACTATAAATACAGCTTCAATTCAGTCTTTTAAACACAACAACTTACAACAACTGATCATACAATTGCTAAAGCTTGCATACTTTATTGCTTATCATTTTATACTCATTACATAAGCTTTTGAGAGCCAAATTCTTGTCGAAAGTTGTTGCGATCTTGAGCGTATTCTTTTTACTCATATCTACTCTTAAAGGGGTGTCTTGTTTGAGTGCTAAGTATTTTTGTACACTTGAAGGGAAGTGTTAGTCCCTTATGTTGTAAGAAGGAACTTGTGTTTCCTTGGTTGAGGTCTTGGAGTGTTGTATCTCCGAGCAAAGGTTGTTGAGGCTTGTGTCCTCAAGTTGTAACTGTTTGTTGAGCACCCGTAAGCTTAACAAGTTAGTGGAAATCTCGAGAGAGTCTCTCGGGGACTGGACTAGCCACGGGTTGTGGTGAACCAGGATATATCGGTGCGTTTGTTCTAATTTATTTACTTATCGCACTTATTTATTTCCTGCAATTTTTAAATTCCGCAAGTTTACGCTAATTTTTATTATAACGCTATTCACCCCCCCCCCCCTCTGGCGTTAAGCGTATTATCTAACAATCACGAGAGGCTCGAATGAATTTCTGACGAGGATCGGATTATTTGTCGCACGCTGCAAATTGTTGAGGCTACTGGTTCTGGTGTAACCGCATCTACAGAATATTGGTCGCAGAAGCAACTTCGTAGATGCGAGTTTCTTTTTGTAGAAACTAAAATGGGTTGTGCTTGGAGCTATCATAGATGCGAAAATTGGGGTGCATCTGCAATCTCGCAGAGGCGAGGAAAGAGTCGCATAATGCGTAGAAGCGCAAGTGGTTTGTCGCACCTGCGTGCGTAAAAGCGGGGAGAGCTCCGCGAGTGTGAAAGACTAGTATTCAAACGCTTTGCAGAAGCGTGATTTTTACTGCAGAAGCAGAAGCCGCAGATGCGATAATATGACCGCATATGCGAAAATGCTGGGCAAATTTTATACATATCGAGGGTTGGCCATTTTTATCACATATTGAGCTATAGACGTTAGTATTAGGCGATTGTTTTAGGAGATTTTTACCACATGGACTAGGATAAGTGTTCTCTACTCAGTTTTGGTTATATTTCATGAATCTATTTTCAATTTTGGCTTTTCGATTATGAATTTTAAAGAGAAATTGTATCTTTTTGCCTAAAATTTTATAAAGCAAAATTTTGAGTTTTGAACATCGATTCAGAGTCGGATTTGAGTGAAACTAGTATGCTTGGACTAGTAATTGAATGGATTGTCGGATTTTGTGAGTTTCACCGAGTTCCGTGTGCGCCCAGGTTTGACTTTTTGGTTGATTTTGGACTTTTGATTAAATATTCAAATTTTATTGATTGAGTTTTTTTCTTTTGGCATTATTTGATATTCTCGAGTTGCTATTGGCTTTCGAGCCATTTGGAGGTTGGTACATGCGGGATGACATTTTTGGAGCATCACTTGGCTTGTTCGGTATTGGATTTGGCTTGTTCGAAGTAAGTAACATTTTTAAACTTGATGTCGAGGGTCTGAACCCCTAAATATATATGATATGTATTTGGTGTTGAGGTGATGCACATAATAGGTGACGGGCATAAGGGTGTGGACCGTGTGAATTGTGATTCGATTATTTTTGTGGTACTGTGTAGTTATATAATCTTGTTTGCATCTATGAAATATCTATGTGCTAGAGTAATTGAGCTTTGATCTATGTTAGAAACCATGTCTAAGCTATATGTTTTTCCTATTGGTACCCACTGGGTCATTTATATTGTTGAGTTATTTGCTTAAATTTGTCATACCTCCTTTTTTACACACCACCCAGAGAAGGCGGTATATAATAAAAATTCCACTTTAAGTGACATTATTCAAAATGAAATTTATTTATTTATTTTTATTCAGAGTCGCCACTTGAGATAGTTTATGATGTCCCAAGTCACCGGTTTATTTTAAATCCCAAATCGATGATGTTTTATTTTTAAAGAGTTTGCGAACCAACAATTCTGAATAAGGAATTCTGTTAAGCCGAGGGAAGGTGTTAGGCACCCCCGAATTCCGTGGTTCTAGCACGATCCTTAGTGATTATTACTCGGCTTAAATTGTTTAATTACTCATTTTTAGGACCTACGTGTATTTATCTTTTATCGCTTTTAATTTACTTGATTTATTCGTAATTAAAGAATTGAGTTACGCGTACGTATACCCTTTCTTTTTGGCGCGTCAAAAATCATGTCACGCGACGTGTCCTCAATTAATAACGCTTTGTTTATTTTATTAAGAAAATATTTGGTTGAAGTTGTGCGAACCCATCCCTCGAATCATTTTTAGAATTAAATTCGTAATTATGTTATGATGACGTATACATAATTACAATACTAGTCTATCGATCCTAAAGCAAACTCCGAGATTCATTTTTAATCAACTTTAGATTGAACGATCTCTTATATTTGTGTTTAAAAGTTTTACCTAGTAAAGTGTGTCTTGAAAATTTTCATAGACTCCTCGATCAGTTCGTGTATTGTTCAAAGATTCATGCAATCAGCTTGCCAAAGAAGTGACAAAGGTACTAAATGAAATTGGGCGAAAGCATAAGCAATTGTCGCCAATGCTGCCCAGAAATACTATCTAACCATCTCAATGAAGCCTTACAAGGCCTTATCAATGCCTTAAATTCCCAATCAAGACTCTTTACTGGATTTTTGCCTAATGGATATTGCACCTGTTAAAGTTAATATGTTTATAACACCAACTTCATCAATTCTCAAGGAAACTAACTTATTGATTTTTGTTTAAAAGCAGTCAACTAGAGCCAATCTAATTATATCTCAATAATTATCCCGACAATTAAACCAATGAAGTAGTGAAAATCAAATGAAAATCCTATGTCCTGATTAAATAAATAATAGCAGAATCCTCAATGCTTAAAATAACAAAATTATATTAGGCTCGCTAAGCATTTCACATCTTTAATTTCTCATTACTGCTAGTAAATTAATTTTTACAATGTAGTGCAGATGAGCAAATTAATCAGTAATATCTTTCCGGCCTACATTATAGAAAACGGAATTCATTAATTCTAAATAAAAAATAAAATCTTATTCAGTTGATGTAGTTAGCAAAAAAACTCGAAGCATACAAAAAGAAAAAAAAAATCCAAAGTCTTAATAAACATAGGCCAATTTAACAAACAAAATGGCATGACAAAATATCTCGCAGACTCCAATTTTTAGCACACAAAACTAAGAGGAAAGCTTAAAAGATAGAAACTATAAAATTATCAGTTTAGCAAATATCTAACAATAACTTATAATCATTAGCTTAATAAAATTTAAGAAAAGAGGAAAGATAAGAACGAACCTCAAATCAATAAACTTTCTTCAATATTCAAAATGCGAATTTGTACTACACAGTATCGTTCTGACGGCCAAAGTAAAATTTCATCAACAGAATCCGGACCGAAACCTCATCGTTCGAGTTTCGACCACGACCTCGGATTGAATCTCTCGCCGGCGAGCTCGATCTTCGACCTTGGAGCTGCTGTATTTGTGCGATGTTTTAAGCACAGTTTGAGCTGATTTTTATTTTTTATTTCTATAATGTTTTCGTGGAGTTATGGGGTGGTTGTTGACTGATTTTAGGTGAGGTTTTGGAGCTTCTACATGGCTGTGAAGATAGATTTTTCAAGCTGCTCTAATAGAGGAGACGACGTTGGCTTTGTGTGTGTTAGTTGCTGAGAATTCAAGAGAAGATGGGGGTGGGCGATGGGTCTGATGAGAGGTTATGAGGCTGAGCGTCCGGCGATTTTAAGAAAATCGAAGAAGATGGAGGCGCTGGTTGGTAAAGGTTTTTTTGGGTCTGTAGCGCTGCTGCTCTTCACTTGGAGAAGAAGATAAGCTCCAGGTCCCTTTTTAATTTGTGTATTTATATTAAATAAAAAAGATAAGAATGTTATGAAATAATATAAAAGACAAGAACAATAATGTAAGAACAAGAGCAATAGAGAGAAGAGTAGAGAGAGTTCTTCTTATTGATACTTAGAGAATGTTAGGAGTGATTTACAATGGTAGAGGGTACCTCTATTTATAGGAGTGAGGATGATTTAGCTACCAATAATAGGACTCTAGAATCTCTCTAATTAAAGACATTCACCTTAAATAGAAGTGTATTTATAACACTCCCCCTTGAATGTCTATTCAATGATGTGCCTCGTTAAAACCTTAAAACAAAACCCAATGGGAAAAATTAAAGTAAGGAAAAAGAGTACACATGTTTGAATATGCGCCTATTGGTTGCCTCGTTAAAAACCTCGCAAGGAAAACCCGGTGGGACAAAACCTTGTAAGGGAAAAAGAGTGCAACGCGCATTAACTCCCCCTGATAAGAACATCAATTCATGTCCTTAAGTCTTCGCATCCCGATCTTGTGAACTAGCTTCTTGAAGGTTGACTTTGGTAGAGATTTTGTGAACAAATCAGCCATATTGTCGCTTGAACGAATCTGTTGAACATTGATATCACCATTCTTTTGAAGATCATGTGTGAAGAATAACTTTGGTGAAATATGCTTCGTCTCCCTTCAATTGAGCTATACATGCTGCATTGTCTTCATATAAAGTTGTGGGTAGTTTATCACACTTCAAACCACATTTGTCTTGGATATGATGTATTATAGACCTCAACCACACACACTCCCGGCTTGCTTCATGAATAGCAATTATCTCGGCATGATTAGATGAAGTAGCCACAATTGATTGCTTAGTCGATCGCCAAGATATGGCGGTTTCTCCACAGGTAAACACATAACCCGTTTGAGATCGAGCCTTGTGTGGGTCGGACAAATATCCAGCATCAGCATAACCAACAAGATCCGGGCTGCAATTCTTGCCATAAAATAAGCCCATATCGGTAGTTCCCTTTAGCTACCGCAATATGTGTTTGATCCCATTCCAATGTCTCCTCGTAGGAGCCGAGCTAAATCTTGCTAAGACATTAACTGAAAAGGATATGTCAGGCCTTGTAGTATTTGCAAGATACATTAGTACGCCAATTGCGCTAAGATATGGTACTTCAGGACCAAGTAGCTCTTCATTCCTTTCTTGTGGTCGGAATGGATCTTTGTTCACATCAAGTGATCGAACAACCATCGGTGTACTTAAAGGATGTGCTTCATCCATGTAAAACCGTTTCAGTACCTTTTCTGTATAGGTAGATTGATGAACAAAAATTCCGTTTGCCAAATATTCAATTTGCAAACCAAGACATAGTTTAGTCTTTCCGAGATCTTTCATCTCGAATTCATCCTTTAGATAATCAATTGCCTTTTGGAGTTCTATAGGGGTTCCAATAAGGTTTATGTCATCGACATATACGGCAAGTACAACAAATTCCGATGTTGTTTTCTTTATAAAAACACACGGGCAAATGGCGTCATTTATATAGCCTTCTTTTAACAAGTACTCACTAAGACGATTATACCACATTCGTCCTGATTGCTTTAGACCATACAAGGACCTTTGCAATTTAATTGAAAACATTTCCCGAGATTTCGAATTGTGCGCGTTTGGCACCTTGAGTCCATCGGGAATTTTCATGTATATCTCATTATCAAGTGAGCCATAAAGATAGGCAGTAACCACATCCATTAAGTGCATGTCAAGCTTTTCATGGACAGCAAAGCTTATGAGATAACGAAAGGTTATCGCATCCATTACAGGCGAATATGTCTCTTCATAATCGACACCAGGCCTTTGAGAAAAACCTTGTGCAACAAGGCGTGCTTTATATCTTTGTACCTCGTTTTTCTCATTTCTCTTGCGTACAAAGACCCATTTATATCCAACAAGCTTAACACCATTAGGTGTTTCAACTATAGGGCCAAAAACTTCACGTTTTGCCAGCGAATTCAATTCTGATTGAATTGCTTCTTGCCACTTTAGCCAATCATGTCTTTTTCGACATTCTTCAACAGATTGAGGTTCGAGATCCTCACATTCTTGCATAATGCTAGATGCTACATTATAAGCAAAGGCATTATCCACCACAATATTCACTCGATTAATATTTGCCTCAATATTAATTGGATTTAGGGATAGTTCCGTATTTTCCAGAGTCTCGGGCTCAATGGATTCTTCATGAATCTCAGAATTTGTTAAATCATGAGATTCTTTCGTGGTGTCATTTTGATCATTCTTTTTCCTCTTTTTAGGATTTCGATCTTTGGAACCTAATGGTCTGCCACGTTTCAGGCGTGCATTTGACTCATTGGATATGACACTAGATGATTGTCCAACAGGGACATCAATACGGATTGGAACATTTTCCGCGGGAATGTGGGATTTCGTTATCCTCTTCAAGTCCGTAAATGCGTCAGGCATTTGATTTGCTATTCTTTGCAAATGGATAATCTTTTGTACCTCTCTTTCACAAATAGAGGTATGTGGATCAAGATGAGATAATGATGCATTTTTCCACAAAATTTTCCGTTTGGTTTCACCAACTTCTCCCCCTAATTTTGGGAAAAGTGTCTCATCAAATCGACAGTCTGCAAATCGTGCAGTAAATACGTCGCCTGTCAATGTTTCGAGGTAGCGAATGATGGAGGGTGATTCAAACCCAACATATATTCCTAACCTTCTTTGCGGACCCATTTTGGTGCGGGATGGCGGTGCTATAGGCACATATACTGCGCATCCAAAAATTCTTAAATGGGATATATTGGGTTCATGACCCAAAACCAATTGCAACGGGGAATACTTGTGGTAATTCGTCGGTCTGAGACGAATTAGCATTGCTGCATGTAAGATGGCGTGACCCCATACCGAAGTGGGCAGCCTCGTTCTCATAAGTAATGGCCTTGCAATCAACTGCAGGCGTTTAATTAACGATTCTGCAAGACCGTTTTGAGTGTGAACATGAGCTACAGAATGTTCAACTTTTATCCCGATTGATAAGCAATAATCATTAAATGCTTGGGATGTAAACTCAGCAGCATTATCCAGTCTAATGGACTTGATTGGATTATCTGGAAATTGTGCTCGTAGTCGAATTATTTGTGCCATTAATTTCGCAAACGCAAGGTTGCGTGATGACAACAGGCACACATGAGACCATCTACAGGATGCGTCTATCAAGACCATGAAATACCTAAACGACCCACTAGGTGGGTGAATAGGTCCACAAGTGTCCCCTTGTATACGTTCCAGAAACGTGGGTGACTCAGTCCCAACCTTTGTTGGTGATGGCCTGATAATCAACTTGCCTTGATAACACGAAGTGCAAGGATATTCATTATTCGAAAGAATTTTGAAATTCTTTAACGGATGCCCATATGAGCTTTCTATAATCCGTCTCATCATGACCGATCCTGGGTGTCCCAATCGATCATGCCAAAGTACAAAGGTATTGGAATCAGTAACCCTTTGGTTTACTGTTGAATGTGCCTCAATTGCACTAATTTTTGTCCAATACAAGCCACAAGATAAAGACGGGAATTTCTCAATAACCCTCTTTTGGCCGGAGACATTCTTTGTGATGACGAGATATTCAAGATTATCTTCATCCATTGTCTCAATATGATAGCCATTCCGGCGTACATCTTTAAAACTCAACAAGTTTCTCTTAGACTTGGAGGAGAACATTGCATTCTCTATGATTAACGTCGTGCCTTTGGGCAGAGTTACAATTGCTCTTCCGGAGCCTTCAATCAATTTACTACTTCCAGAGATTGTAGTAACGTTTGCCTTACACATATTTAGTTGAGAGAAATATTTCTTTTCTTTGAGTATTGTATGTGTATTACATGAATCAACTAGGCAAATACTTTTACAGTTGGACGTTGATCCAAGTTCGCTTTGTGAGATATCCATATTTGCTATCCCATAGTTTGACATTCAAAAGAGATACACGAACATAAGAATAAACAAGTTCAATTCGTTTGTGTCACATAATATTTTCAAAATCTGCTGCTAACAGTTGACTAACAAAATCAGATATGTTATTCAAAATTGATTACTTTGCAGTTTGAAAATTTCAGCATTTTCTTCAAACAATCGATTGTTAAACACAAACAATCGATTGTTGAACATTGACAATTGATTGTTAAACACACATAATCGATTATTTGCTATTTTGAAAAACTTCAGATCACACTGTCTTAAGATAATCGATTGTTAAGTATAGACAATCGATTGTTGGTTTATTTTGAAAAATTCCAGAGCACACTGTCTTAAGACAATCGATTGTTATGCATAGACAATCGATTGTTGGCTATTTTGAAAAATTCCAGAGCACACTGTTTTAAGACAATCGATTGTTATGCATAGACAATCGATTGTTGGCTATTTTGAAAAATTCTAGAGCACACTGTTATAACGACAATCGATTGTTAGGCATAGACAATCGAATGTGGATGATTTTTGAAAAATTCCAGATTACACTGTCTTAATGACAATCGATTGTTAGACAAAGACAATCGATTGTGGATGATTTTTGAAAAATTCCAGATTACACTGTCTAACGACAATCGATTGTTAGACTAAGACAATCGATTGTTGATCAATTATTTTTCAGTTTTAATGCGAAAATAGTAGATAATCGACTAGTTTTTCAGGCTAGTCGATTACCCCTACTGGAAAATAAAAATATTATTGATATTTGAGCATATTGAAGATATTCTAAAGAACTACTGCTAACATTGCATTATGAACTAACTAATACGAGCTAATACTAATGACTATTAGTTTATTCACTAACTAATACAAATAAGTAGAACAAAATCAAATAACTCCATCTTCTTTCATCACGGACCCATCGCCGATTAGGTGGTCTATTCTCCCCTCGGGTTGCTCAAAGAAGTCTGCCACATCCAGGTGGGTGATGTCCAAGTTGTCGTCATAGACAAAATTTGTTTCAGGGCTTTTCTCTTTCGTGATGCTTGATAAAGGTCAACCAAGTGTCTTGGTATACGGCAAGTCTTTGACCAGTGCCCTTTCCCACCGCAACGATAACATATAGTTTCTGAACCATTTGCCTTAGGATCTTCATGACCCCGTTTCTGCTTTCGGCGGTTATCTCTCCTTGGGGGTTGACGGACTTCTTTGGAATTTCTTCCTTGTCTACGTCCCTGGCTATGACCCCGTTTACGACCATGACCATGGCCCTTTTCATGTTTGGCATAATGAGAGTGCACCTTATCTGCTTCAGGCAGTGGTGTGGACCCAGTGGGTCGATTTTCGTGATTTCTCATGAGCAGGTTATTATTTCGCTCAGCCACTAGTAGAGGAGAAATCAGTTCAGAGTACTTTGTAAAGCCTTTCTCTCTGTAGTGTTGTTGCAGTACCATATTGGAGGCATGAAACGTTGTAAACGTTTTCTCAAGCATATCATAATCGGAGATTTTATCTCCGCATAGCTTCAATTTAGAAGTAATTCTGAACATTGCAGAATTATATTCAGAAACGGACTTAAAGTCCTGGAGCCTCAGATGAGCCCAATCATATCGTGCTTGTGGCAGAGTGACCAACTTCAGGTTGTCATATCTCTCCTTTAAGCCGTTCCACAAGATGAGTGGATCCTTGACGGTGAGATATTCAATCTTCAAACCTTCATCAAGGTGATGGCGCAAGAAAATCAAGGCCTTCGCACAGTCTTGGGTGGATGCTTTTTCTCTATCTTTGATGGTGTCTCCGAGACCCATAGCATCTAAGTGGATTTCAGCATCCAACACCCATGTCATATAGTTCTTGCCCGAAATTTCAAGGGCAACGAACTTTCTTTTCGTAATGTCAGACATAATCGAAAATTAAATTAGGAAGAAGGAAATACCTTATATTTTTCGAGAATGGTTCTTGAGACGGTAGAGTCTCGTGCTGATAACGTGTTATGAAATAATATAAAAGACAAGAACAATAATGCAAGAACAAGAGCAATAGAGAGAAGAGTAGAGAGAGTTCTTCTTATTGATACTTAGAGACTGTTAGGAGTGATTTACAATGGTAGAGAGCACCTCTATTTATAGGGAGGAGGATGATTTAGCTACCAATCTCTCTAATTAAAGACATTCACCTTAAATAGAAGTGTATTTATAACAAAGAATGCATTCTTGGGGATCAAGTTAATGAGCTGGAATTGAATCACATGATGAGAGAATAAAAAGAATAAAAAAATAAAAAGAATATGTGAACTTCCTGAGTTGTAGAGATAAGGACCACCAAAGATTTTTTTTCTATGCATATATATATATTTTGGATAAGAAGAAATATATAGATAAAAACAAATTCAAAAAGAAAAGAATCCAACAAAGAAATCTTCCACTTTTGCTCATGTGCTACGTGTAATTGCAAGAAAACTTGAGAGCATTTGAGTTTGTTAGAAAGGCATCTTTGCCAAGTGGTATTTTTGAATTATATTTTTAATTGATTATCTTTTTTTCTTTATTTTTTAGTTAATAAAATAAAATACTACTCCTACTTGATTAGTATAGAAAGATTAAAAAATGCTAACTTTTTAAAATTCATTTATTAAAATTTTCAACTTGAAAGGATAGAGTAGACCCGTTAAAAAAAACATATTTTTGGAACCTTCTTCTTTCTTTTGAGAACAAGAACACAATTAATATGTAAACTTTTGATTATTTTTGTTATTTTCAATTTATCTAATATAAACCTATAAAAAGGTGAAATAAACTAAAAATATTAAACTTGAAATCTATTTAAATACTAAAAGTGAGTGGAAGAAAATCAGATATGATAAAAAATTGGTTGCTCACAATATTGCAAGTACAGACTCAGTCATATGTATTAATTTGCGTATCATATATCAATCTCTGTTACCATTTATTGATACATCACATCATCATTTTTTGGTTGATTTTCATGACATTGTGAGCTCGAGAGACTGGAGAGATTGATGAATGAGTGAGATCGAGGGAATGATTATGAGGTTATTAATGGGATCGGGCGTCATGCCGCAACTTATATTATTGATTCATTATAGGATTAGGCTGCACGTCGCATCAGTTATTATTCATTCATGTCATGATTGCTTATTATAGCACTTGGTTTGATTTGCCTCTCTAGAGTCTGCATACCCATAGTAAGCGCAGTTGCTATAGATTTAAGGCTAGATTTGCCTTGTACTGTATTGAGTGCGAGTGCGAGTGTGAGTGCAAGTGCTGAGTGTTTGTGAGGAATGAGTGACAGTGATGACTGAGTGAATTGATACTCTAAGAGTGTGCATATGATTTTACTACTGAGCTGCATTGCATTTGACATGCACACCTGGCATACAGGCATAGAGATGCCTTCTCTCATGTTGTATGGTATTGTATCATTCATGACTTCACAATACACAATGACATGTAGGCATAGAGATGTATTTGTTCCTCACGCCATTTGAAAATAAAACATTTACCTATTGAAAGTTTTTGGAAAAATCATAGTTTTACAAACTTACTCATATTTTGGTGATTTAGGTTTCTACTGATATACTTGAAAAACATACATACTTTCTAGAACTTTGAACGAGATGAGAATTTTTATCTCTGCGTTACTTCTTTTATCACTCTTATTATGTTATTATGAACTTTTCTTGGCTATTGGTGTTGGAATCCGGCCTTTGTTCCAGCTCATCATTAATTTAAACCTAAGGTTACGTCTGTTACTTATTGAGTACATGAGGTCCTTTTGTACTCATACTACACTGTTGCACCTTGCGTGCAAATGTTGGATGCTGATGTGGTTGTTAGGCTCATTAAAAATGTGATAAATTTGTCCTTAGAGAAAGAAAGGTTCCCAAACCTTGTCCCACTAGATGTAACTATATGTATGAAAGTTTCGTTGTTGCATATGAATATAGCAACCCAATAAGAGCAACATATAATGCTCGTATGGGTGATGGTGATGATGATGATGATGAGCACCTTACAAATCAAGATTCGAGTAATGTTAAAATGCTTGTAGTCTTTTTAGAACAGTTTCATATTGCTACAAATGAATTATTTGGCCAATATTATCCTACTATTTCTAACTGTTTAGTTTATATTGCAGCACTTGTAGATTTATTTACAACATCTTCAGAGGGTGGAGATATTTATCAAGAAGCTATTAATTCTATGAAATCTAAGTTTAAAAGTTATTTGTTTCCCTATCCCCCATATTTTTGGTGTTGCTGCAGCTTTAAATCCTACAATGAAATTAGGAGGTCCTCACTTTTGGTATTCAAAAATTTTTAACGCTTCACCACTTTCAGCGGAGGAATTTGCTACACTAGGAGATGCAAAAGCCACAGTTAAAATAAATGCTCAAACGATTTATAATGCTTATCAACTGTTGTAGATCATGCTAGACCTAATGTTCCAACTCCTACTTCGTCTAGTTCTCAATCATCTAATAGTACTGCGGGCCTAAAAGCCCTTAGTTCTTGGACGGAGTTCAGGGGTTCTCAAGGTGATATTTTTGGTGATAATTTACAACTAAATGAGCTTCAAGTTTTTTTTTTCCGAGGGCCTTGAAATGGAGAATCCAGACGACACCTATTATATTTTGGAATGGTGGAAGGACAAACAAAAACATATCCGGTTCTTTCAAGGATGGCTCGAGATATTTTAAGTGTTCAAGCTTCAATAGTAGCATCGGAGAACGCTTTCAGTCAAGCGAGACTTCAAATTGGTGATCATAGAGCGTCTATGAGTGAGAGCTTGGAAAAATCGATACTCTTCAGAGATTAGATCCGTTCGGAAAGAAGAAATTTTGGACTTGCAGTATCGCAACCGGAGATAGACGAAGCTTATGAAGAAATGCTACTGGAACTTGCGCATGATGCTGCTTCGCCCAGAAGCGGTGATGAACAAGCCTCTTTTCCAGCAACACCAATGAAAATCCCTCCGAACCTTGAAGGATTTTTGGAATTTGTTAGAGATAATACATAGACTAATATGTAAATTGTATTTTGGCACATCTTTCTTAGTTTTTGTTTTTCTTTTAATGGTGGTATTAGTACCTTGTTGTGCTCATTTCATTGGGGGGAGGAAGACTACGAAAGATATTGCCATTTTTGTTAATGTCGTAATAATAAAAATTATAAGACAATCCCTTGAATATCTTTTTGCAATTTTTTTGTGTGTTTAAATTTGACTCTTAAGAAGATTTAAACTATTATACTACATAATATATATATTTATATATATATATATATATAATATATATTTATATATATATATATATATACTATATATACATACTATATCAACTATATATACTACATATATACATACTATATACTATCTAAACTATACATACTATATAAACTATATATACTACATGTATACATATTCTATAAACTATATAAACTATATATACTACATATATACATACTATATAAACTATATACACTATATAAACTATACATACTATATAAACTATACTATAAAACACACACACACACACGCATATATATATATATATATATATATATATATATATATATATATATATATATATATATAACACACATATGCTATATAAACTATAAGCTATATATACTATATATACTATATATATAAGATATATTTAATTTTTTGAAATGGTGGGCCCTACTGACCATTGCCAACGGTAATATTGCACAAGTAGCCTATTTTTTTTTACACTTTTTCAATTTACAAAACTAACCTTCTCTAAAACTATAAATACCCCTCCCCTCCTCTTCTTCACTTCTTCATTCAATATTCATTTCTCAATCTAAATTTCTCTCATTCTCTCAATCTCCAATTTTCAAGACTTCAAGTCTCATGCTCAAATTGTCAAATCACAAGTTAATTTATGACTCGTTCAGAAAGAGTGCGCACATTCTTTGGCAACACTTTGAAGTGCTAGAAGAAAATGAAGTAGGTGAGAAATTAAAGTGCAAGAATTATGGTCAAGTCCTAAATTTTCGTTCAGGGTATGGCATAAGCAGTTTAAGGAGGCATATAAAGTATTGTCTTGAGCATCATCCGAATTTTCGTATTTAAATTTTTCGATAATTTATGTTATTTTAAAATTATTAGACATATTTATGCTTAATGTTTTAGTTTGTCAGATTAATTTGAAGTGTTATTAATTTATTATGCATGAAAATTTAGTTATACTATCTTTTTGTTAATTTACTTATTAAATACAAACTTTAATATATAATTATATATAAATACTATACATAGATACTATATATATTTATATAGCTATGTATAAGCAATTATATTAGTAAATACATATATAGTTTACAAGAAATTGCCTTAAATTTAAAAAACCGAAACGAAAAAGCCCGTTAGGCCCGTGGGCCCGACCCATTAAGTCCGGGACCATGTGGGATTAGGACCGTCGTGGGCCGGTTCCACCCATTGGGACCATGAAGCCCGAGACTGTTTGGCCCGGGACCGCCAAAGACCGGCCCGCTTAAGCCTGGGACCGTTTCGCCCGGCCCGTTTAGGCCCGAGCCTGGTCCATAATATACCATGAGCGGGAGCTGGATCTAAAGATGTACTTGCATTCCAGTTATGGCTCTCACTTGTTCTTACTAGCATTAGATTCGAATTTTGTTCTTTACATTTCAAACAGATGTCGTAATTTTTTCAATTTAATTTTGTAAAAATTTATATCTTAGAAGATCGTGATTTGTACTATCAGTCCTTGAGAAATATATAAAGGTTCAATTCTTTTGTCATTCATTTGTCTTAATAAATTTCATTAATTTGGATAGTTTTTAATAGTCTTATGTTAGAAAATACACTTAACGCTAGAGGGGGGGGGGGGGGGGTGAATAGCGTTATAATAAAAAATAGCGTAAACTTGGGGAATTTAAAAAATTGCAGGAATTAAATAAGTGCGATAAGTAAATAAATAGGAACGAACGCACCGATGTATCCTGGTTCACCACAACCCGTGGTTAGTCCAGTCCCCGAGAGACTCTCTCGAGATTTCCACTAACAATGTTAAGCTTACGGGTGCTTAACAAACCTTTACAACTGAGGACACAAGCCTCAACAACCTTTGCTCGAAGATACAAAACTTCAAGACTTCAACCAAAGGAATCACAAGTTCCTTCTTACAATACAAGGGAACAACTTTCCCTTCAAGTGTATAAAAACGCTTTGCACTCAAAACAAGACTCTCCTTAAGAGTAGATATGAGTAAAATAAATACGCTCAAGAACGCAACAACTGTCGTCAACGATTTGGCTTTCAAAAACTTATGTACTGAATAGAAAATGATGAATAAGAGAGTATGCAAGCTTTAGCAATAATATTGTCAGTTGTTGTGTTTGTAAGACTGATTTGAAGATGTATTTATAGTGTCAAAACCATGCATTACCGTTGCCTAATTGCCATTTAAGAATTGCTGATTTTGTGCTGCGACAATCGATTGTCAAGATGATACAATCGATTGTTTTCCAATCGTTCCAGAAATCATTCCCAAATTTTACGCAGCACAATCGATTATCAAAGACATATAATCGATTACTGGCAACGTTCAAAAAATCCTTTCCAGATTTTACTTAAAACAATCGATTGTTAGAAATACACAATCGATTACTTGGCAACGTTCAGTTACATAATCGATTATACTATATGGACAATCGATTATTTATCAGTCTTTGAAAAATCAAATAGACACTGCCTCAATACAATCGATTGTCATAAGTTCACAATTGATTATTGTGTGGCTTTGAAAAATCTGATGTACACTGCCTCAACACAATCGATTGTCAAAGGGTACACAATCGATTGTCATCCAGATTTGAAAAATCTGATGTACACTGCCTTAACACAATCGATTGTCATAAGTTCACAATCGATTGTCATGCAGCTGATTTAACAAAATCGATTATCATAAGTACATAATCGATTATCTTAGTCCAGATTTTAGAGGCATGTTTAAAAATCATTTTGGCTAACATAAATATGCATGATTTAAAATCATTTTGCTTTAAATTAAATATGCATGATTTTGATAAAAATATTTTTACGAGAGAAGCCAAGTCTTGAGTCAAGTTATCGGATCAAGATCACAATTTAAAGAACGACTCATGTATAACTTTATTTCTTGGTCTTGTGCTTGAATCTCGTTATGTATCAATTTCGCGCTTGTGCTTGGACCTCGTCATATGTCAATTGCGCATAGTTTGTCATTCATCAAAGCCTACAAATGTGAACACACGTTTAGTATAGTGCCTTGAGAACGTGTTTCAACATCTTACCTACCGGGTTGGGTTAAGTACCTTCACGACTAGTTGAATTTTGGATTGTGACAAGTTGGTATCAAAGCCCTAGGTTCATTAGTTATACGAGCCGCGAGAAAATGTCTAGTAGAGTTTTGTTGATTGGTATGTTGACGTCCGTACCTACCTTTGAGAGGCTACATGGCATTTAGGATAAACTTCCCTTCTCTCTTTCCTTATCGTGCGGCATTGATTCAACTTGTAGCGTAACTCTTTTAATTTCTTCCACGCATTTGTATGTGCATGCGAGCGCTTCTGTATAAATTGTGCATCGACGACTTATGATTCCATGGATAAGGTGCGAGATGTGAATCTTGTATGCTGATGATGGGCCAGTCTGGAGGGCTTGAGTCCGGATTTTGACTGTAGCTTGAGCATAGGGATTTTGGTTGTGTTAGAATGTGCTTTTGTGCTTATATGTCCGGTAATTTTCCTATGTGTTTAATTTGAGGATCGATATGTGGCTGGATGGCTATATTATGAGTAAGATGTGATTGCGGGATGCGTTCAGATGGTTTGAATATGATGAAAAGAGTTTGTTTGAGATGTAAAGAGGAAAATTGGGTGCTTGATTTCTATCTTTATATGAAGTATAGTATCGAGTTATGAGTGGGTTAAAAGGTCTTTCCTGTTGCCTAGTTGTAGAACAAATTAAATTTTCATGTCTTTTTGATGAGTTCAAACTCCGGAAGATTAAGTGATAACGTAGTAGTTTTGGCTGTGAAAAGGGTATAGAGAGATGTCAGTTTGAGGCCAAGCAGGTGGATTACAACATGCGGGGTAATCTACATATGTGTGATCCTTATGATGTTGTGTGGAAGCTTTCTTTTTACCATTGGGTTATATTTGTGCGATTTAAGATTGGAACGGTTGGAATAGTTGATCTGACCATTTGCAGATGATTTGAGGTATTATATGATTTGTGTTACAAGAACTTATAAAGGATTTAGTTGAATCTCACTGCAGTAATGAGGTATGGTTACTTTAAGTAATCAAATTTTTTATTCCATGGCTTTGAGCCAAGTGGGGGAGTCTGCTATCAATGAGTTGATTGCACAATTATGTGTTGTATTTGTTTCATTCTGAGGCATACTTGTGTATAGGTTATGACTTGTAGAATATGGTTTTTAGGATGACTTAGGCAATGGAATTTCTAGATGCATGATATATTACACTTTATGGGTATATGGGAATTATGAATGATTGAGTTGTTATTTGTAAAAGATGTAGTGCGCATGGAGTAGGAATTTGCTAGATTGCTTAGAGGCGTGGACTACTTCTTCGGATATCTTCATGCTAAGATGGCATAGGTCGTTCAACCCGTTTAGGCCGTGCAATTGAGATTTGAGCATAGTGGATGACTCTCGAGGATGTAGCATTTGAGGATTTCTGAATATGTATATGGTTAAGATCTAAGATTTGCGTTGGATGGTTTATAAGTGGGGATTTTGACTATTATTAGATTTTTAGCTTTTGTTTAAGGCCAAAATTATTTAATTGTATTCTCAAAAATCGATGAAATATGCTTAAATGCATGAGTAATTGAAAATGAGTCACTAAGATGAAATCCAACACAAGAAGGAGTGATCTGAGCTCAATGATAAAAACAGGCACAGAAGCTCAAACTACAGACCGCAGAATATCATTTACGGTCGTAGATTGTGAATACAAATTTATTAGAAGGCTGTGAGAAGTGCGGTTTGTACATGAAATGTGCAGTCGCAAAAGCTAAGCAAGAGAAAATTTTAGAGAGTTTGCATATCAAGTTCAAAGAAAGTGCAGACTGCACAATTATTGTGCGGTCGTAGAAAATAGTTACACGACCGCAGTTACATTTGTGCAATCCGCTCAAGAGCCATGTGCAGTTGAACTCAGAAATGTGCAGACCGTAGAAAAGAGAGATGCGGTCGGGGTTCAGAATTACGTGGCAGCAATATTCAAATCCTGTCAAGATGAAGCAAAGTGCGGACCCCACATGGAAATTGTGTGACCGCGGAACCTCTGAAAGAGCATTTTTGGCTGAAAATTCTAACTTCGTATAAATAGAAGAGTTTTATTTTTTTAGGTCAAGTTTTGGATATCAGCAGCTGATGTTACCCAAACTCACACCACAAGTATAGATAGTGAGGCAGTCGAAGCAGCAATAAATCCCAATACGAGTTGGGGTCGAATCCATAAGGAGTTAGAATTGGGATTAGGTACACCTAGTGTAATTGTATAATGTACCTCAAATTGCACTTCCATATTCTTGTTTGTAGTTTCTATTCCTATTTTAAGCTATTGATTTCACATAATAAACTAGAAGACAACGTTTTTGGTTTTGGTTGTTTTTCAAATGATAACGGATCTAGAGTTGTGACTTCCACCTAGGTAGTTATCTAATGGGTGGTGAACTCTAGGGAAAGTTTGGTTAGTTAGGGTTGTAATATAGGAATTACTCACTCTATACCTGTTGGTAGTTTGAGTGATTTTGCCCAATTTGCTTTTCTCAAGTCCAAATGGGTATTGCACAAATCAAGTGATATATGCTCAAGTCGGGTACTATCTCCAGATTTGACCCTTTAATTAGGACTATCAATTTCTTGAGTTTACCAAAATTTCTTGTTAGCCAAGTTTTTATATCCTTAGTCTCTCTTTCTAAGTAGAGACTAAAAAGAGAGACTAAGTCAAGTAGGCATGAATCAATGTTTGGAACCATTAATTCTTGATACAAGCATGAACAAGGTTAAATATCACTAACCCAATCACAAATGAGCCCTAAATCAAACACCCATTAAGTACCCACACTAGGGTTGGTCCACGACCCTAGCTAAAAATTTAACTATTTATGAAAAATAAAGAATCACAAGGAGAAATTAAGATAGAATGTATAATTGATTAGAGAAAGAAAATCTAATATTTAGAAGTTAGTATGGTACAAAATTACTCAAAACAACAAAGAAAACGGCTCAGGTGCTCTCCTAATACCAAGCATAACCTAAAAATTGTTGGAAACACGTTTCAAATGCAATATACTAAACGTGTGTTCTTTTGTAGGTTTTGATGAATGTCAAACAAAGCAAAAAGCGATATATAGCAGTACTCAAGGACAAGCACAAAATGGATGCATTACAAGAAGCTCAAGATAAAGTTTAGAAATGTTATAATTGAGTCAATATTAATTGTGATCTTGATTCCTCAACTTGGCTCATAACATGGCTTCTCTACTAAAATTATTTTTCCAAAATCATGCATATTTAAATTAAGTGTCAAATGATTTTAAACTATGCATATTTACATTTGTTAAAATATTTTCCAAGCATGCCTCAAAAATCTGGGCTAAGATAATCGATTATGTACTTATGATAATCGAGTATCTCTAAGCCAAGAATGCATGACAATCGATTGTGAATTAATGATAATCGATTGTGAGTAAGTCAGTTAACATCAGGTTTTTGCAAACTGCATAACAATCGATTGTGTACTTATGATAATCGATTGTTAACTGAGGCAAAGTTTTCAAAACTCATAAAAATCGATTATGAACTAATGGTAATCGATTAGAATGAGAAAAATGTCTCCCAGTGATTTTAAATAAGATGATAATCGATTGTGGCTTTTGATAATCGATTATATATGAGACAGAGAGTTTTGAAATTAATTAATAATAGATTATTCCATTTGATAATCGATTGTTGAAGCTGACCGTTGTCATATATTTTCAATTACCTTCAGGTAATCGATTGTTGATATTTAACAATCGATGTTTTGCTTAAAATCTGGAAAAGATTTTCTGAACGTTATAAAATAATCGATTGTTGATTTCCGGACAATCGATGTTTTATGCCAAAAATTGGAAAGGATTTCTTAACGTTATAAATAATCGATTATTGATTTGAAGTAATCGATTGTTGACGTAAAATCTGGGATTGAATTTTTAATCTGATAGGCAAACAATCGATTGTTTAGTCTTGACAATCGATTGTCACTAAGTAATTTCAGCAATCCTTAATTGGCAATTAGACAACGGTAAGACTGAGTTTTTCACCTATAAATACAGCTTCAACTCAGTGTTTTCACAACAACAACATATACACTTTGAGTATTTTCATTGCTAAAAGCTTTCTTACATTGATCATCATTTTCCATTCATCCATAAAGCTTTTTGAAGAGCCATTCTATTGAGCTAAGTTGTTGTGATCTTGAGCGTACTATTTCTACTCATATCTACTCATTAAGGAGTGCTTTGTAAAGTGAGTGTGTTTTGTGTTTGTAAGAGAATTGCGATTCTCGTTTGTTGAGGAACTTGTGATTCCTCGGTTGAAGTCTTTGGGATTGTTATCCCCGAGCGGTTGAAGTCTTTGGGATTGTTATCCCCGAGCAGTTGAAGTCTTTGGGATTGTTATCCCCGAGCAGTTGAAGTCTTTGGGATTGTTATCCCCGAGCAGTTGAAGTCTTTGGGATTGTTATCCCCGAGCAGTTGAAGTCTTTGGGATTGTTATCCCCGAGCAATTGAAGTCTTTGGGATTGGTATCCCCGAGCAATTGAAGTCTTTGGGATTGTGATCCCCGAGCACCTAGGTGAGGCTTGTGTCCTCAGCTGTAACGGTTTGTTAAGCACCCGTAAGCTTGACAAGTTTAGTGGAAATCTCGAGAGAGTCTCTCGGGGACTGGACTAACCACGTTTGTGGCCAACCAGGATACATCATTGTGTAAGTTTATTCTACTGCACTTGTTTTAATTTCTGCAAAGTTTTTAAATTCCGCACTAAAACGCTTAATATTTTTAAAACGCTATTCACCCCCCCTCTAGCGTAAAGCGTATTGTCCAACAATTGGTATCAGAGCCATACTCTCTGAAAGACTTAATCGTTTGAGAGAATCTTTCCATGGCTTCTACTCTAGACTCTTTTGCAGGTATTGATGAAGGACAGTGCCCCACAAGACCTCCTTTGTTTAACGGGACTAATTATTCATATTTGAAAGAAAGGATGCAGATATTCGTCAGATCAAACAGCCCTTACTTGTGGAAGGTGTACACCAAAGGAAATGAGGTTCCTGTCAAAAAGGTGGAAGGAGAATGGGTGCCAAAATCAGAAGAGGAATTCAACGCCGAGGATAATCGAATGGTCCAAAATAATTTTAAAGCTATTAATTTATTACTTTGTGCTGTTAATGCTAATGATTACAGGAAAATCTCCTGCTGCAAAACAGCGAAAGAAATGTGGGACAAGCTTGAGGTCACTTACGAAGGGACTGACCAGGTAAGAGAAGCTAAAATTGACTTTTTAACTCATGCTTACGAATTGTTCCATATGAAGGAAGGCGAAAAGGTAGACGAGATGTTTGAGCGGTTCTCATCAATAGTGAATGATCTCCACGCGCTCAAGAAGACGTTCACAGACAAAGAACTAGTTCGAAAAATCCTTAGGAGTCTAACACCGGCATGGCGATCAAAGGCCGATGCGATTCAAGAGTCAATTGGAATCACGAACGTCACCATAGACGCTCTTAGAGGTAATCTTAAGACTTATGAATCCACTATTCTTAACCCTGTTATTGATGAACAAAGAAGGCAAAAGATTGCTCTAAAGGCGAGCACAAGTCAATCACCAATTGAAGAGGATGGAGATAGCGAATTCGGACTCATCATCAAAAAGTTCCAAAAATTCATGCGAAAAGAATATGACCGCAAAGGGAAAAAGCAAAGTGAGCAAGTTAAATGTTATGAATGTGGTGAAACAGGGCATATCAAAACAAACTGCCGAAATCTTAAAAAGGAGAAGAAACCCTTCAAGAAGCAACGAGCATACATATCTTGGGGAGGAGATTTCGGAGACGAATCCAGTGAAGAAGAAAATGAAGAAGCGGCAAATCTCTGCCTCATGGCACAGGAAGAAAATCAAAGTGAGGTAAGTCAAATCTCTTCTCAAAATTTTTATACTCTTGATGACATGAGAAATGCCTTGGATGAATTGTATGCTGAATTTCTCAAAGTTACAAAAACCGTCACTAGTTTAAGAGAAAGTGCTTCTCTAAAAGAACAAGATTTTCAAAAACAGTTTTCATTAAAAGAAAAAGAATTAGAAAAATTGGTTTTGGAAAATGAGAAGCTACTAGAACAAAACAAGTTTTATGGGAAAAGAAGTTCTAACAAGCCCGAGAGTTCTACAAAAAATTGTGCTTCTTGTGTAGACCTTAAGAATGAAGTAGGTAGATTAAAAGGCACACTAGATAAATTCAACTCCTCTCATAAAAACTTGAATGTGGTGCTTGATAACTTGAAATCAACCAAGCATGGAATAGGCTTCATAAATGAAGAAGAGGTTGATGCAAAAACCCAACCACCTAGAGCTCAATCTAGGATTAATAACAAAAATGCCTTTCCTAAAACAAACATGCATGCTAGAAAAAATATTAGGAGACCTAGACATGACCTTCCGCCTAGCAATCGTCACCATAGACATGATGCATATTTTAGGCACAACAGTGATCATGCTAGAAGATCCCGAAATGTTCAACCTAGAAATGATTATGGTGCTCAAATTAGGAGAAATGAAAATAGAGTAAACAATGTGCATTATTCTAGCTACTATGAGCCTAGACGCATGCATAATCCAAATGTGACATGTCATTATTGTAGACGAACTGGTCATATTGCTCCCGCATGCTTTACTAGACATAGACATGCTACTCAAACATATCATTATAGTATGCATAACCCTCAAGGACCCAAAATGGCATGGGTACCAAAAGAGCATTGATTTGTTTTGCAGGTGTGCTTGAAGGAATCAAGTGTAGTGGATGCTCCAGACACATGACAGGAGACGAATCCAAATTCCTTCAACTAGAGCACAAAGAAGGAGGAAGCGTTGTATTCGGTGACAACAATAAAGGATAAATTATTGGCATCGGATCGGTCGACATTCTGGAAAGTCTAAAGGACAAAATTCAAGAAGAACCACCAAGGAAAGAAATTGACAAAACGGTGGAACAACCAATTGAAGAAGCTCCTCAACTGGAAAATGAACCAAAAGAGCAAATAGAATGGAGGACAGTCAAAGACCATCCTCTCGATCAGGTAATAGGCGACGTTGGAGGGAAGGTAAGTACCCGGAGCTCCCTTAGAAATACCTTAGATCTTACTGCTTTTGTTTCTCAAATTGAACCCAAAACCATCTCTGAAGCAATTGGGGATGAATTTTGGACCTTGGCAATGCAAGAGGAGCTTAACCAATTCAAACGTAACAACGTTTGGGATTTGGTGCCAAGACCCGAAGGTCATACCATAATTGGTACGAAATGGGTTTTTCGAAATAAATTAGATGAAAATGGCATAATCACTAGAAACAAAGCTAGGCTTGTGGCTCAAGGCTATAATCAAGAAGAAGGGATTGATTATGATGAGACATATGCTCCGGTAGCTAGATTAGAGGCCATCCGTTTGTTGCTTGCTTTTGCATCTTCTATGAATTTCATTTTATATCAAATGGATGTGAAAAGTGCCTTTTTAAATGGTTTTATCCAAGAAGAAGTTTATGTAACGCCCCCCCCCCCCCGGTTTTGAAGACTTTAATTTTCCTAATCATGTTTTCAAACTCAAAAAGGCCCTTTATGGTTTAAAACAAGCTCCTCGAGCTTGGTATGAAAGGTTGAGTAAATTTCTTTTAGAAAATAATTTTATTCGTGGAAAAGTTGACACAACTTTATTTGTCAAGCATGAAAATAATGATATCTTGCTAGTTCAAATATATGTAGATGATATCATTTTTGGTGCTACTAACAATGCTCTATGCAAGGAATTTTCAAACTTAATGACTAGCGAATTTGAGATGTCCATGATGGGTGAGTTACAATTCTTTTTGGGATTACAAGTAAAACAAATGAAGGAAGGTACATTCATTTGTCAAAGCAAGTATTGCAAAGAACTGCTTAAACGTTTTGATATGAACAATGCAAAGGAAATGGCAACTCCCATGAGCACATCCGATCATCTCGACAAAGATGAAAAAGGTAAGGAAGTCGACATCAAAAAGTACCGAGGTATGATTGGCTCTCTTCTTTATCTTACTGCTAGTCGTCCGGACATCATGTTTAGCGTGTGCGTCTGTGCCCGTTATCAATCATGTCCGAAAGAGTCTCACCTTACTGCGGTAAAGCGGATTCTAAGGTATCTTGTCGGTACTACCAATATGGGTCTATGGTACCCCAAAGGTTCTTCATGCCAACTTATTGTCTATTCCGACTCCGATTTTGCTGGATGCAAATTGGACCGCAAGAGCACTAGCGGCACTTGCCACTTGCTCGGTAGCGCTTTAGTTTCTTGGTTTTGTAAGAAGCAAGTTAGTGTTGCGTTGTCCACAACCGAGGCTGAATATGTAGCCGCGGGGAGTTGTTGCGCTCAAATCCTATGGATGAAACAACAACTCTTGGACTATGGCCTACGTCTTGACCACATTTCTCTTAGATGTGACAACACTAGTGCCATATGCTTGATGAAGAACCCCATTCTTCACTCGCGAACAAAACACATTGAAATTAGACATCATTTTATTAGAGATCACATTCTAAAAGGCGATGTCGAAATTGAATTTGTTGAAACAAAAAGCCAATTGGCAGACATCTTTACAAAGCCCTTAGATAAAGAGTCCTTCTTCCGAATTCGTAGTGAACTCGGGATCCTTGACTCCACGTTGATCTAAGTCATGCATTGCATTTTATTTCTTACATAATTTCTAACTTGAGCGTCGGAGGCGTCTAACACTTTTTTGCAGGTATCACCCTAAAGAAAAGGGGATCATAAAAGCATGACGCAAAATACTCAAGTATTCTACAGGAAAATCGCCGTCAAACAATCGATTACTGTATCAATAATCGATTACTTTTTTTATCTTTATTTTCCAATAAATAAACTTTTGTTTATTTCATATTTTTTTGCATATTCTTCTCTTGTATATATTTTTGCTAATGGCAAAAGGGGGAAGAAACGGGATATCAAGAAGTATGCTATATCACTCTCAACTTCATTCATGCTTAAAGTGAGGGGGAACATGAATTGAGGGGGAACATCAAATTGCATACTTTACACTTGTCTTGGATTATCAAAATAATTATTGCATATATCCCGCTTATGTTTGCCATTATCAAAAAGGGAGAAATTGTTGGAAACACGTTTCAAATGCAATATACTAAACGTGTGTTCTTTTGTAGGTTTTGATGAATGTCAAACAAAGCAAAAAGCGATATATAGCAGTACTCAAGGACAAGCACAAAATGGATGCATTACAAGAAGCTCAAGACAAAAAGTTTAGAAATGTTATAATTGAGTCAATATTAATTGTGATCTTGATTCCTCAACTTGGCTCATAACATGGCTTCTCTACTAAAATTATTTTTCCAAAATCATGCATATTTAAATTAAGTGTCAAATGATTTTAAACTATGCATATTTACATTTGTTAAAATATTTTCCAAGCATGCCTCAAAAATCTGGGCTAAGATAATCGATTATGTACTTATGATAATCGAGTATCTCTAAGCCAAGAATGCATGACAATCGATTGTGAATTAATGATAATCGATTGTGAGTAAGTCAGTTAACATCAGGTTTTTGCAAACTGCATAACAATCGATTGTGTACTTATGATAATCGATTGTTAACTGAGGCAAAGTTTTCAAAACTCATAAAAATCGATTATGAACTAATGGTAATCGATTAGAATGAGAAAAATGTCTCCCAGTGATTTTAAATAAGATGATAATCGATTGTGGCTTTTGATAATCGATTATATATGAGACAGAGAGTTTTGAAATTAATTAATAATAGATTATTCCATTTGATAATCGATTGTTGAAGCTGACCGTTGTCATATATTTTCAATTACCTTCAGGTAATCGATTGTTGATATTTAACAATCGATGTTTTGCTTAAAATCTGGAAAAGATTTTCTGAACGTTATAAAATAATCGATTGTTGATTTCCGGACAATCGATGTTTTATGCCAAAAATTGGAAAGGATTTCTTAACGTTATAAATAATCGATTATTGATTTGAAGTAATCGATTGTTGACGTAAAATCTGGGATTGAATTTTTAATCTGATAGGCAAACAATCGATTGTTTAGTCTTGACAATCGATTGTCACTGAATAATTTCAGCAATCCTTAATTGGCAATTAGACAACGGTAAGACTGAGTTTTTCACCTATAAATACAGCTTCAACTCAGTGTTTTCACAACAACAACATATACACTTTGAGTATTTTCATTGCTAAAAGCTTTCTTACATTGATCATCATTTTCCATTCATCCATAAAGCTTTTTGAAGAGCCATTCTATTGAGCTAAGTTGTTGTGATCTTGAGCGTACTATTTCTATTCATATCTACTCATTAAGGAGTGCTTTGTAAAGTGAGTGTGTTTTGTGTTTGTAAGAGAATTGCGATTCTCGTTTGTTGAGGAACTTGTGATTCCTCGGTTGAAGTCTTTGGGATTGTTATCCCCGAGCGGTTGAAGTCTTTGGGATTGTTATCCCCGAGCAGTTGAAGTCTTTGGGATTGTTATCCCCGAGCAGTTGAAGTCTTTGGGATTGTTATCCCCGAGCAGTTGAAGTCTTTGGGATTGTTATCCCCGAGCAGTTGAAGTCTTTGGGATTGTTATCCCCGAGCAATTGAAGTCTTTGGGATTGGTATCCCCGAGCAATTGAAGTCTTTGGGATTGTGATCCCCGAGCACCTAGGTGAGGCTTGTGTCCTCAGCTGTAACGGTTTGTTAAGCACCCGTAAGCTTGACAAGTTTAGTGGAAATCTCGAGAGAGTCTCTCGGGGACTGGACTAACCACGTTTGTGGCCAACCAGGATACATCATTGTGTAAGTTTATTCTACTGCACTTGTTTTAATTTCTGCAAAGTTTTTAAATTCCGCACTAAAACGCTTAATATTTTTAAAACGCTATTCACCCCCCCCCCTCTAGCGTAAAGCGTATTGTCCAACAATAAATGACAAAGAGTTCTATTTATACTAAGCTGGAAATATCTGACAAAGATACTCATGCGAAGGTTGTACGGCCGCATAATTCTGGTGATGTCCGCATAATGAGCTTCTGCGGCCGCACACTTATAGTGTGGTCCGTATTCCTGGAACTTGGTCTTAACACTTTGGGGCTTCTTCAGTCTGCATAAAAAAGAGTGTGGCCGCACTTCTAATTGTGCGGCGGCACGAAACTGATGCGGTTCGTACTCCTTGATTTTGGACTAGAACCTAGCTCTCTGATTTTTTACTTTTGCGGAGCGCATAATAATGAGTGTGGCACACTGGACATCCTAATGACGAACAATTTCAATGTGGCCCACATGCCTTCAGCTGGCCCAAAGACTAACTCTATAAATATCTTCTCTGCGGCCGCACTAGAATTGCGTCGTCAGCACTGTTGCCCTTTTTGCCCTGTTTTGGTTCTTGTTCACTTTTGACTCCTTTATGAGTTGATTTTGACTTTTTTGGCTTGTTTCCCAATATTTTCATACAAAAGCACATTTCATTAGTTCTTGGGAATACCTTAAGTATGTCTGATCTATAATGCAAGCAAAAGAGAGCAATAAGCGGTCAAAATCCCTGCTTATCAGTAGCTACAGTAGACGTTTTTCTTTATCCTCTTTAGTAGTTTTTTTCCATTTTGAGGTTTTTGAACATAGATTTCATTATTTTAATTATCAATATGCGCTTAATTATTATTTTTCTTCTTCTTCTTTTGTTTTAAGCATGAGTATCTAGATTCTCACTATGATTGTGACTCAACCCTTGAGTGTAAACCTAATGGGTGTTTGATTTATTGCATTTTATGGTAGGGTTTTATTATTTATCCTTGTTCTTGCTTTTAATTGTATAATTATTGGTTGAAAATATTAGTTCATGCCTATTCGACTTGGTCTCTACTTAAGAAATAGAGACCTAGTCTAGGAAAACTTGGCTAACTACAAATTAAGGTAAAACAAGAGATTGATAGTACCAATTAAAGGGTTGAATCTTGACATACTAAAAACCCGACTTAAGTTTTTTATCAATTGTTTTGTTCAATACCTATTTGGACTTGAAAAAGCCAAATTGGGCAAAATTACTCTCTAACTGAGAGGTATTGAGTGGGTATTCGAGTGTTGATAGCTATAATACGCCCCGACTAATAAAACAAGCTTCAAAGTTTACAACCAATTAGGAAAACACCTAGGTGAAGGTAATAGCCCTAGGCTTTTTATATCATTTGAAAAACAACAAAAACAATCTCCTAGCTTTAATTCTTAGTTGGTAGTCTTAGTTTAACTTAGAAACAACCAATTTTGTGGAAGTGCAATCAGATATAATTCAAGATCATTAACTATCATATATACTACTAATTCGAATTCATAGTTCCCTGTAGAAAATCGACCCCGACTCCTTGTTGGTAGTACTATTTCATCGATCGTTTCATAACCTTAAATAGAGGTATGACTTGGACGAGATCAATTTTTGGTCGGGACTTGCAATATGTCTGTATAACTATGGATTCTACATCTCTGTATTAGGTAGGTGAAGCTAACGGCTTTAGATTCACAAGAGGTCTCTTCAGAATAAGTGTCTCAATTGTGGTACTTTTGGGTTGCTTCGAGATTGGTAGCTTATGGGCCTTAGGGCAATGTAATTGTATGTTAGGATCTCTTGTGGTGAGCTTTGGGTATGGATCGTGATGTTTTGGCAAGGGGAAGTATCAACTTGAGGATAATTCGGAAGGAAATTAGAGAAATAGTACAGTTTGGTAGTAGGTTGGATCATCAAGGTTGTATATATGATCGATTTTTTGGTACTTATAATGTGGTAAGTATCTACACACTCTTAGTGTAATACTCTTGGATTTGGTAATATGCGTGGCTTGGTTGAGGTAGAGAGATTCAGTTCTGTTGGTTTGGTTATGTGCAAATCAGTTTCAGACAGTTCTTTATAGTTTCTACCACGGTTTGAGATGACTATTTCCTACTGACATAAGAAGCATGTTGCGTATTGTGATTTTTGACTAGATGAGATCATGTGAAAGGTTCTTGTCTAATTGAGTATGTAGTTTTCTTGTGACTCAGAGTTAATTATGAGATCTTGTACTCTTAATATGATAGCATGATAAATGCGGTTTGTTGTGTGAGATTGAAATTTGCATATGCAAGGTCATGGTTAAAATTTGGAGGGAAGGTCATGAATTTCAGACAGCATGAGAAGTTCTAGATATTTAGATGAACTTTACAACACTTGGTAATTCTTGAGAAGGGTGTGCATTTCAGACGGTAAAGTGTGTGTTGACTTACGGATACTTTATTGGTATTGTGGTACTTGCTTGGTTGATCGACTGGTGATGTTAGAATTTTCAATGTGGCATGGAAGAATTACAAAAATATTTCTCGTGGGGATGATTGTGCATGACAGTTCTGTTAGACATTCAGGCGGTAGAGTTGGGACCAGATATGGTGATTCATATATTCAATGAATTTGGAGACTAGGAGTCCCTAGAAGCAGATGATGGTATGTGTTATGATTAGATCATTGTGGACTTTTGGAGGGTTAATTATCTAATTATAGATGACAGGGTTGATTTGGGGTCTCATTGGTTGGCCTAATGAGGATGTGCATTCTACACCGAGTCAGATTTGTTTACTCTGTACCTTTATTATTGTGAGTTGTGCCATTCGGTTAGAATTGATCTTTTTCGTATCTGGTATGTTCTATGTGTTACTCTTCTATGCTACAAGGGGTGGTGATTTGTTGGTTATATGCACCTCTGATAGGGTTCTGTTCACTCCTTATCTAGAGAAGGCCTTGTCCATATCTACGAAAGATCCATCCCTCAATATAAACAACCGCGCTCACTGGTGGAGTCTGCAGACTCTGGAGGGCTCTTTCAGCCCAGGCGCTATATCAAGCTAATCTTGGCAAAAATCAATATAACATGTTGTGACGTGCAACCCGATCCCATAATATAATCAATATAACATGCTGTGGTGTGCAATCCGATCCCATAATATCGCTCACACTTAGGCCCTCGGCCCCACTCAGTCATCATCTCTCTAGTCTATCGGGCTCACAAAGCCATGAAACTAGCCCAAAATGATGTTATTACGTGTCAATAAATGGCATAGAGATTCAGATATGATATATATATATATATATATATATATATATATATATATATATATATATATATATATATATATGAATGTGTATTCCTGAGTTAATGCAATGAAAGCAGACAACTCAAAAACAGAAATGACCTCAGTGGGTCCCAACAGGATAAACACACAGTCTAGACATGGTTTCTAACACGGATCATAGCTCAATGGCTCAAAAATGTAGAAATTTTCACGGTTACAAGTAAGATCAGGTAACTACACATTACCACAAAAATAACAGAGTCATAATTCGCACGATGCACGCCCACGCGCCCGTCACCTAGCATATGAATCACCTCAACACCGACCACATAACACATAATTCTGGATTTCATACCCTCAACACCAAGATTAGAAGAGTTACTTACCTCGAACGAGCCAATTCCAATACCGAGAAAGCCAAGTGATTCTCCAAAAATGCTATCCCGCGCATTCTGACCTCGGAACAGCTCGAAACTAAACAAAAGCAACTCAAATACATCAAACAATGCTTAAGGAACTAATCCCAATCGATGAAGGTCAAATCTTGAATCAAAATCCCAAAATCAACCAAAAAGTACAACCTTGGCCTAAACCCCGAAACTCGGCAAAACTCACAAAATTCGACAACCCATTCAATTACAAATCCAACCATACTAGTTTTAATCAAATCTCACTCCAAATCAGTGTTCAAAACTCAAAAATTAGATTTATGGGGTTTTAGGCAAAAAAAACCCTCAATTTCCTCTTTAAATTCATCAACCAATTGTTAGAAATGAAGATAGATTCACGAAATATAGTCAAGTATAGAACACTTACCCCAATCCTTGTGGAGAAATTATCCTCCAAAAATCGCTCCACTCCGTAGGTCGCAACTGCGACTTTCTCTTCTATAGAACAAAATCACGCACCTGAGAGATAGCCTTAGCCACCAGCGGCCGCTTCTGTGACAACCAGGGATGCATCTACGAATGCGCTTCTGCGCCTGAAAAACCACTTCTGCCAAGCCTCCCTGGCCAGCTTTCCCCAGGTTGCTTCTGTGACCATCTTCTCACTTCTACTAAATACGCATCTACGGTCCCTCATGCACAGGTGTGAAGACATCATTAACCAAAAAATTCAGCAACCTCAACAAGGCTCCAAACGATCTGAACCCTATCCGAAACTCACCCGAGCCCCTCGAAACCACGTCTGGATATACCAAGAAGTCCAATAACATAATACATACCTACTCGAGGCCTCAAATCACACATAACAACAACAAAATAATGAATCACACCTCAAATAAATATTTATGAACTTTGAACTTTCAATTTCCAAAACTCGCACTGAAACATATTAAATCATCCCAGAATGAACTCAAAATTTGCACAAAAGTCCCGAATAACATAACGAAGCTATTCCAATTCTCGTAACCACAATTTGAATCTGATATCTATAAAGTCAAATTCCGGTCAAACATATGAATGTTCCAACCTTTAATTCCAATTTTCGCTAATTTGTGCCAAAACCTTCTAGAATCATCCAAATGCAAATCCCTGGATACGCCCGAGTCCAAAATCACCATTCGAACCTAATAGAACCATCAAAAATCCGTTGCGAGGTCAAATTCACAAAATTTAAACTTAGTCAACTCTCCCAATTTAAAGATTCCTAGTTGAGAATTATTCTTCCAAATCAATATCGAATAACCTGAAAACCAAAACTAACGATTCACACAAATCATAATACATTAAATGATGCTACTCAAGACTTCAAATAGCTAAACGGGATGCAAATGCTCAAAATGACCGGTCGGGTCGTTACGTCTTTCCGTATTTAAACATATGTTTGTCCTGAAACATGCCAAGAGTCATTCCAAAGCCATCAAATTATCGTGTAACCTTACCAGGAACATACCCGGGGATGATCCCCGTGTCACCCTATTCCATATAGGGCCGACAACAAAACATACTCAAGATCATTAATTCAATCTTAGCCAATAGATTTTAGAATCTGATTTCTAATTTCCAGAATTTCTCACAAAATCCGCATCTCGTATCTAAACATTGTATAAGCCTGAACAAGATGCATCAAGACATCACCATAACCTAAGATGTTATTAGATGATATACCGCATAACTCAAATACTCATAGCAAAATCTGCAATCACAATAGTTGCCCAAAACAACCCAGCTCCAGCAACAAATCTCATTGTAAACAAAACCTCATTCTAAAACCATTATACACTACCGACGATAATGAAACATGCGGAAACTCATAACCTTTCATCATACCAACAAGTCATGGAGTTCCCTTTCCTTCAATAAGAACTATATCCTTTTTCTAAGCCGACTTTTGATATTATCCTTCCAAATATACCACATCAAATCCGATAGTACCCATCCTAGATCCAACGACTTCATCTTATCAAATACCAACTACTCTACTAACATGCAACACCAATACTACCTAGAGCCACATACTGTGCAATCCATGAAGCCATATGCAATAATTCAAATGTACTCAAACATGCAAAATGATTCAAAACGAGAGAACCGTCCCGCAAGCTCAACATATACTATCATAACGCAATGCTGAAAGCCCATCACACACCGTAGAACCATAACACACGAATTTAACATAAAGGGTCATATCTCAACGTAACTCTTCCATAATACGCGACCCCATCCAAACATTTCCCTACATGAGATACTTCAAGCCGCCCTGCTCAAAATCAATAATCATGTGCAACTCGACATCAGGTACCCAAGGTACATGACTATGAACACAGAGAAGAAAATGACACAATGACATAGACCCAAATGAACATAGCCAATGCGCTATCAATCATATAATACCCAAATACCTATCTTACTCAAATTTCGCTATAAGACTTTAATAGGACCACACCATGTGTGTATATAACCAACAAATCACAACTCTTCATAGCATAGAAATGTATCTCATACTCTTAAATCCACCTACTGGTGGCATAATCAGGCAATCTATAAAAATGGTGCCTCGAACGTGAGAGGATCCGGACACAGTATAGTCTTAAAGCCACCTATTGGTGACATATTCAGGCAATCTATAAAAATGGCAATATTGACTAACAACAAAGTTGAGTATGAGGCTACAATTGTAGGTTTGGAAATGGCCAAAAGACTGGAGCTGAGATCTTTGAAGCATAATGCGATTCACGCCTGGTAGAAAGTCAAGTAAATGGGAGCTTCGAGATCCGAGAAGACAGGATGCAAAGGTAGTTGGACAAAATCCAAGTCACATTACGCCATTTTAAAGAATGGACCATCGTCCACATACCCCGAGAGTAGAATAGCGAGGTCGATGACTCTGTTGAAGAAGATTGTTAGGATTTATGCCCGTCACAAGAGGGGGGGTGAATAATGCGGCACGAGAATATTGATAAAAATTGCGGAATTAAAATTGCAGGAGTAAAGTAAATGCGTAAATTAAAATAGTAAGGAAAGAACACACTGAATTTATCCTGGTTCACCACAACAAGTGGTTAGTCCAGTCCCCGAGAGACTCTCTCGAGATTCCACTAACTCCGTTAAGCTTACGGGTGTCTAACAAACCGTTACACTTGCTCGTAGATGTACACTCTACAAGACTTCAACTTGCTCGAGGATACCGCACCTCAAGACTTCACCTTGCTCGTGGATACCGCACCACAAGACTTCATACACTAAGATTGAGGGTACTTAGCAAACCCGACAATCAATGAGAAGATATGGTCTTCTCAAACACCTTTCTCTTTTACAACAAGAACTCTCTCAAAAGAGTAGATAAGGAAATACAATATTAGCTCTATGAACAAGTCAAAGTTGTCTCTCAAATGGCTCAACAAAAGCTCTATAATGATGCACAAATGATATCAATATGTGTATGAATAATGAGAGGTGTTGTGTGTTTCAATTCAGCTCAAAAGACCTCTATTTATAGGTGTTATAAGTTGTGTGTCCGTTGCTTAATTGGAAATCAATTATGCTGATTTTATGGATAATCGATTATCAGATTTGGATAATCGATTATCAGCTTACCGTTACAAAATCGGAAGCTGATTTTATGCAGAATAATCGATTACTGGATTTTGCATAATCGATTATTTTGATACAGTGTTCAAACACTGGCAACAAATACAAGATAATCGATTATGCTTATTCTGATAATCGATTATTCTACTGTTTTGTAAATTCCGGTTTACACTGTCTTAACATAATCGATTATCAACATAAACATAATCGATTATTTCTGTCCAGCTTTGAAAGACATGTTTAAAATTCATTTTGGCTAAAATGAACATGTTTGAAATCATTTTGTTTGAAGTATTTGAAATATGATTTGATTAAATGATTTTATGCATATTTATGATGACATATGTTGAGCCAAAAGACGAGATAACTTTAAACGTTGCTCTTACATTTGTTCTACCTAACGACCTACGCCTTGGGTCTTCGGTCTTGAACTTTTGAGCTCGTCTTTGGCTTGTCTATGCAATTCCTTCATCAATATGCTTCTCGGCATTCAATCTTGATTGTTTGTCATCTAATAACTTTGTTCGACACTTGACTTCATTGTTTGTCATTCATCGACTTCGTTGTTTGTCATTCATCAAAACCTATACATGAAAATCATGCTAATACAACCAAAGCATACATATCATGGATAGAATGATTTTCTACAATTTCCCCCTTTTTGATAATGACAAACAACAGGAGATATGCATATCGGATTCCCCCTAAATTCATGCTATGTCTCAACATACAATTCATGCAAACAATTCCCTTTAATGATAATTCCCCCTCAAATAAGGCATACTATAACGTAGATACATTCCCCCTTATTTGATGCATATCGCCTAAACTCTTCCCCCTTTTGGCCTTAGCAAAAAGAGAGTATACAGAGGCTATTTTCCCCTTTCGACACTTCCCCCTTTTGGGTATATCAATTGTTAGTGTCAAGAATAAAATGGGAAATACAATGAGGAATATACATTGACGATATATTAAAAAGTCATACCAACATAAAATAATACCAAATGTTAGTAAAAACATACCAACCATAATAATGGTTATTTTTAGAAAATCATATATCAACTGTTAACACACCAATAGTTGTATTAAAAAAATATGAATCATTTATTTTTCAGAATATACCAACTGTTAATTAAACCAACAATAATATTCATCAAAACATGAATCAATTATTATTTTTAAGAAATAATTGATACCAGTTGTTATTCAAGATAAAAGATATCAAAACATGAATCAACAAAAATAATTAATATCAATTGTCAACAAAGATATATTAATTTTTAACACATATCAACTATTATGTTTTTATCAAAAATGTGATAACTAACCGAAATTCCCCCTCGATGCAATAAGGTTTCGTGCTTGGTGCATCTACTACGATATTGTAGTCTTCAAGCACACCTGCAAACGTACCTAAAAATAGGTTTTCGGTACCCAACCACTTTTGGGTCCTTGGGGGTTAGGCAAATAATAATCATAGTCAAAAGATAAATCTCTATGTTTTGCAAAACATACGGGTGCTATGTGTCCTACCCGGTTGCAATAATGACATATAACATTCGGGTTGTGCATATGTCTTGGTTGAGCCAAAAACGTTCTAGGTGATCTAAAGTCGTTATTCCTAGACGTATTGCGATTCCTAGAGTTATTTCTAGGTGGTCTAAAATGATTCATTTTAGACTTATTAGTGAAGTTCCTAGAATTATTTTTTAGGTGGTCTAACTTCATTTCTATCATCCTTTCTAATTTCTTCAATTGTTTTAGGATTATCAACACTACGTTTTTCTAGTGTGTTCCTAAGTTCTATGTTCTCTATTTTCAAAGACTTACAAGAAGAACAATTTGAACTTTGATAAATTGAGGAGGCTTCATTCATCTCCTTAATTTTATTTCTAAGATCAATATTGTCATTTTCCAAAAAATTATTTTTCTCTTCTAAAACTTTAATTTTAGCCTTGGCCTCTTTGGAGATTTTTGAAGTCTTTTTCAATTCACCATATAAGTCATGAAAAGCTTCTTGTAATTCTTCAAAAGAATAAGAGTTAGAATTACTTACCTCTTCTTCCTCGTTGGCCATGAGGCATAGTGCGGCAGTTTCATTGCCCAAGCTGTCCGAATCCCATGTCACACGCCTTTGGTGTTTGTCCTTCTTCTTGTCCTTGGATTTTGGACAATGTGATTTGGTGTGGCCAAGTTTTCCACAGTTTTGGCATGAAGGACTTGGTTCTTCCTTCTTTATTTCCTTCTTCATACACTTATAAAACTTTTCAATTATATCATTGGAAATAATATCATCATCGCTTTCTGAATCACTTTCCTCTACTCTTTTAGAAGATGAGGCTTTGAAGGCAATATTCGAACTTTTACTTCTAAGATAGGGATTAAGAATTGTGCTTTCATAAGTTTCGAGGTTACCTCTTAGTCCATCAATTGTGACATCCGTGATTCCTATCGTCTTGGATGGCATTGGCTTTGGAACGCCATTCGGGAGTGAGACTCCGTAGGATTTTTCGAACAAGATCTTTGTTCGTGTACACTTTCCCGAGAGCATGAAGATCGTTGACGATTTTTGAGAATCGTTCGAACATAACACCGATGGGTTCATTCTCCCTCATTCTAAAGAGTTCATATTCATGTGTTAGAAAATCAACTTTAGATTCTCGGACTTGAGACGTACCTTCATAAGTGATCTCGAGTTTATCCCACATCTCCTTGGCGGTTGTGCAACAAGAAATCTTCCGATAGTCATCCGGTTTCACCGCACAATATAATAAGTTGACGGCCTTTGCGTTATTTTCAACTTTCTTGATGTCCTCAGCATCATATTCATTTTCCTCCTTTGGAACAGTGGTTTCCCCAACTTTCTTTGTTGGCATTTGTTCACCGTTCTTGATGATTTGCCACAAGCAAAAGTTATTTGATTGGATGAAGATTCTCATCCGCTCTTTCCAATATGTGTAGTTTGTTTCGTCAAATAGTGGAGGCCTATAGGTGGAGTGTCCTTCGCTCATCATTCCTGCGTTCAATATTCTCAACAAAAAAATATATATTGTTCTCTCAACCGGCTAAGGCTTTCAGAGAGTTAGACGCTGATACCAATTGTTAGGATTTATGCCCGTCACTAGAGGGGGGTGAATAGTGCGGCACGAGAATATTGATAAATATTGCGCAATTAAAATTGCAGGAGTAAAGTAAATGCGGAAATTAAAATAGTAAGGAAAGAACACACCGAATTTATCCTGGTTCACCACAACAAGTGGTTAGTCCAGTCCCCGAGAGACTCTCTCGAGATTCCACTAACCCCGTTAAGCTTACGGGTGCCTAACAAACCGTTACACTTGCTCGTAGATGTACACTCTACAAGACTTCAACTTGCTCGAGGATACCGCACCTCAAGACTTCACCTTGCTCGTGGATACCGCACCACAAGACTTCACACACTAAGATTGAGGGTGCTTAGCAAACCCGACAATCAATGAGAAGATATGGTCTTCTCAAACACCTTTCTCTTTTACAACAAGAACTCTCTTAAAAGAGTAGATAAAGAGATACAATATTAGCTCTATGAACAACTCAAAGTTGTCTCTCAAATGGCTTAACAAAAGCTCTATAATGATGCACAAATGATATCAATATGTGTATGAATAATGAGAGGTGTTGTGTGTTTCAATTTAGCTCAAAAGACCTCTATTCATAGGTGTTATCAGTTGTATGTCCGTTGCTTAATTGGCAACCAATTATGCTGATATTATGCCAAGATAATCGATTATCAGATTTGGATAATCGATTATCAGCTTACCGTTATAAAATCGGAAGCTGATTTTATGCAGAATAATCGATTACTGGATTTTGCATAATCGATTATTTTGATACAGTGTTCAAAAACTGGCAACAGATACAAGATAATCAATTATGCTTATTCTGATAATCGATTATTCTACTTTTTTGTAAATTCCGGTTTACACTGTCTTAACATAATCGATTATCAACATAAACATAATCGATTATTTCTGTCCAGCTTTGAAAGACATGTTTAAAATTCATTTTGGCTAAAATGAACATGTTTGAAATCATTTTGTTTGAAGTATTTGAAATATGATTTGATTAAATGATTTTATGCATATTTATGATGACCTATGTTGAGCCAAAAGACGAGATAACTTTAAACTTTGCTCTTACATTTGTTCTACCTAACGACCTACGCCTTGGGTCTTCGGTCTTGAACATTTGAGCTCGTCTTTGGCTTGTCTATGCAATTCCGTCATCAATATGCTTCTCGGCGTTCAATCTTGATTGTTTGTCATCTAATAACTTTGTTCGACACTTGACTTCATTGTTTGTCATTCATCGACTTCGTTGTTCGTCATTCATCAAAACCTATACCTAAAAATCATGCTAATACAACCAAAGCATACATATCATGGATAGAATGATTTTCTACAAAGATGACCTACCCCCTGGGGCTGTTGTCTAGCTATCCAAATCATTGGTCGAGGAAGGTCATGCCGAGATTAATTCCACTAGAATAACATGGGACTAGAAAAATAAATATATTGACTATTTAAAATACAGGAAATTACCCACAGATCCGAAAGAATCAAGGGCCCTGCGAACCAAAGCAGCCCGGTTCTCGCTCGACGAAAATAGGATTCTATACAAATGGACCCCTAGCAGTATCCCTAGCAGGATTCTATACAAATGGCACCAGGTAAAGCTAAATTTATTTTATTTATGATTGACTATTTTTCAAAATGGGTGGAAGTGCAGGCCTTCAAAAATATAAGAGAAAAAGAAGTCATTGACTTCATTTGGGACCATATCATGTGCCGATTCGGGATTCCTTCCGATATAATATGTGATAGTGGGAGATAGTTCATTGAAAACAAAGTAACACAGTTTCTTGAGGATAAAAAAATCAAGAGAATCCTGTTGGGAGGCCCGCTTTCACGATCATTGAGTCTCTCCCTTAGCCTCAAAAAAGCCTCGAATGTCCAGGGACGCAGTTCGAGGCTTCGAACCTCGAAGGCTCTTCACACTCGACTTCAACGCAACGCGAGTCGGTGGTTATCATGTAAGCGAGAAATTTCCTAGGCATGTAGTCCGAGATATCACTTGCAGTAGTACCAGTCTACACCATGTTACTAGGTAGTTGTGCCAGTTATCTTACTTTTTAAAAAAATGTATTGTACTACGTTAGGTTTCTCCCTCGTATATAACAAGGATCCTTGTTATTTTGTATGGATTTGTTGTCCAATACTAACAAATGCAAGAACATTCTCTCTGCTCTCTAACATATTCTCTTGATCTCATTACTCGCAGTTATTGTTTATATTCATAGTGTTCTATTTATTGCATATATTGATCATAAAGAGTCATCACCGTAGCTCTCATAGCTACTAGTCTTCTCTCGATCGCTCTATGACGGTCACCCGGCTCGACCCCGAGGCCTTATAAACGACCGCTTGAGGCCCCGATCTCCAATTGTTTGGTTCGATTATCATACCGTCTCTAAGCTATAATCTTGATTTCCAACATTTTACTTAGCATCTACTGTTTAACAACTAGCATAAAACTACATCACGCCTTTTTAGTACCTCATAATCAAATTTAATAGTTATTAATATTTTCACGGTAAACAATATAATAAATAAAATAAATTTAGGTATTTATTTTAAAGGAATTCAATAAAAATATAAAATATAAAGTAAAAACATAAATTAAAGATTCTAATCAGTAAAGTTATTCCAAAGTAAAATATAAACATAGCTATTCCAAGTAATATTGAGCATCAGTATTAGCATTGTTTACATGATAATTTAAATATATCAAAATACATCATTTAATATGCTCTTATAGGAATATTCCAACGAAGAATAGGAGAAAAATAATAAAAATATAATTAAAATAAAAAAGAGAAGAAATGTATGGTAGAAATAAAAAGAAAAGAAAAAGAAAAAGGTTAACATAATGAGGGATAATTTGAAAAATATAAAGTTTTTGTAAGGTTATTTTTGTTTTGAATAAATTAATTTTTTACTTCTTCTTCTTAGAAGAAGGTAGAATTTATTGGTTGTCCCCTAAAGCCGGAAAACTACTTTTACTTCTACTTAAAAGTAGTTTTTTTATTTTGACCAAAACCTAAAATTTTTCAAAATTACTTTTTTCTTTACATAAAAATTTTGGGCTCCCAATGCTTGGCCAAACAGGCTCCAAAACTTTTGGATGTACATCTCGTAGTGAATTGTTATAAATTCATAAGATTTATGTTCAATTTTTGATAAGTTATGCCTTGTTCAGCACATATAGTATTTGGGTTGAAATTGGAGGGATGCAAGACTCGGGACCACCTCCCTTCGTTTCAGAGTCTTAGGCACAGCTCTTCTAGTCAGCTAATTTTTCCATCATTCAATCCACAACAAATCGAATGGAAAAAAGTGTGTGTACTTTGCTATTTAGAAAAGTTAATGAAATTGAGAGTTTGGACAACGCACTTGAAAAATAATTGTTAAATTAAAATGTTATAAGTAAAAGCTTAACTTAGAATATATTTACGGAATTTATTTTAAAATTTGACACAAATTTAAATATTCGCACTTATGAGAATATATATTTAATACTTATAAAAAATAGTACTATGTACTACTTGCATTTCAGTTTATGAAGTATAGACCATTGGACACAGTTTTAAAATGTTTTTTTTTTGTAAATTGTAAAATTATGATTTAAGCATATCATAAGATTTATGTGATTATAAATGATCCTAATTTAATTGTTTTTAAATTACTGAAAAATGTCATTCTGTTAAGAATAGAATTCTATTTGGAGTGAATGTCTATCTTGTAGAGAGTTTTACTTTGAGGCTAAGTCATTTTTCCTCCTATAAGTAGAGGGGTCTTACCCTATTATAAATCGCCCCAAAATTCAATAAAAATTTTCTCTCTCTTTCTCTGCAATATTATTCTTCTTCTTTTATTGTTTCATAACACGTTATCAGCACGAGACTCTAACTAATTGGGTAGAAGCTTTGGGATTGAGCATAATGATTGTAGTTGTTCCATGAACTTCCTTCATGATTAAATTCTGGATTTAAGGTAAGTAATTTACTTTTCTCTTTCAAATTTTTGAAATTCTACGATTTGATTTCATATACAAAAGACAACAAAGTTTGATTATAACTCTAATGGAGTTTGTAAGAAATTATAACCACGTGAAGTGGTAAAATTTCTATGCCTTGCTATGATTAAATTCATGTATGATTGTGGGAAAAGAATTGAAAACCCGTCCAATTGAATTTGCTCCATTCTCATTCCCTTAAGAGAATGTGATCGCAGTATGTGATAAGTCTGAAAGAAGACAAAATTATTACCGTGAAGGTATCAATGGATGTGGACGTGACAATAGACGAAATTATAATCGTCAACATTGTGATAATAAGAATAATAAGGATTCTCAAAATAATCATTCACTCTGTGAAAGTAATATTTGTTATCAATTTGACAATATGATATTTTATGAAGCACATATAGATGATTATGGTCCATTCATGGTGTGAGTGTGACAACATCTAATTTATGAATACATATTCATTCGTGGAAGAATATGAACGTGCTAGTGGTAGTGAATATACCACACTCACCTCTAGAAGAAGGTTTGAGATGAAATAAGAAATAATATCATTATGAATGGTGATTGGTCATGTACCTATTGTACGTCAAAATTATTTTGGCAATGTGATTATTAAAGAATAACAATAATGCAATAAACATATCTTGCATATAATTTTGACCATGACCATAATGGTATATCTTTATCTTTAAAAGAGATATTCTTCATATGGATGTTCATGAATATTTGGTAGTACCAAATTAATTGAAAACTCTGCAAGAGCCAATTATACTATTTTGGAGAAACACAATTGATTACCAATAAGGAATTGTGTTGTAGTAAGTCTCAAAGAAACTTATTCAGTATCCAAAGTATAAGCGTAGGGGTTAGCTCAAATTAGAAAAATGGAACATATTGTGTGCCGGGTCCCAAAAAGGTACTAAAGCTTCAATTATATCCAACATCGCTTTAATTTTCAAAAGACCAACGACCGCCCAAAGCTTTCACCACAGTATCTCTACTGACTTTCTCTAAGTCATTCCACAAGATATGGAGTTTTTATGTGATTTCCTCAAGTACTATGAAAGGTTCATTTTCAATAGTGCTCATACTGCACATTTATTTAGAGTGACCGGTTAAAAGACTATGATTTTGACTCAAGAGAAAATTATCAAATTTTTTAAAAATTGCATTTCAAAACTAAATGCCTATGCGAATGCAGCCTTCGGCACCTCAAGAAAGAAGATTTTAAAGTTATGTTTGCTTATCGGTCAAAATTTTAAAAAGGACCACAGGTGGCTATTCTTGCAAAAGCAGCCTTCCTGTGCCTTTTTGGGGACATTTTGGCTATTTAGACATGAACGACATTACCTAATTTATTGACATAACAATTACTTTTCATCATTTTTTGGATTATTTTTGTAAAAATAGAGTTGGACCCGGTGAGGGTTGCCTGCATATCCCACATCATGTGAGAATCAAACTTGTGTAGTTCGGGAAGATAAGAAAAAGTAAATAATCTAACTCTTTTTTTAATTTCTGAAAGAAAGACTAATAAAGAAGAAAGAAAATATTTTTGGATTTTGAGTTTTTTAGGAATTTTTGCAAAAAAAGACTTCTAAAGAAAAGAGATTTTTTTTTGAATTTCTACTTTTTTTAAGCATTTCGAAAGAAAAACTTCTAAAGAAGAAAGAAAATATTTTTGGATTTTTGTACTTTTATTTTGCATTTATGAAGGAAATACTTCTAGAGAAAATATTTTTTCTTTAATCTTGAAATTTTTTCTATATTCGAAAGAAAAAATTCTAAAGAAGGATAAAAATATTTTTTTGAATTTTTAGAAGAAATTAAAAAAATATTTTTGGATTTTTCTTTATAAAATTGGTGTCTCAAAAAAAGACTTTTCTAAAGAAGGAATTAAAAGAAAATACTTTTTTTGATTTTTTTTACCGATGAGGTTTGCCTACGTGTCTCACATCCGATAAGAATCAAAACCGTCGTTCGGTAAGTTTTGATGAATCAGGGAAATATGGCACTTGGATATTCTGGGCTTATTTTGAAATGACTTTTTCAGTTTTCAGAATTTTATAAATTCCTACCACCTACTTTTTTCTTTGATTTTCTTTTTCATTTTAGAAGCCGGCCAACATGAAAGGCGAAACAAACAAATACACAAGTAGCATGTAAGATGCATCAAGATGATCTTTGAATTTTGGGTACACTTGTCCTAGACGGACCCAACCCTTGTGTTGAGTCCCCAAAGTCAAATGCGTGTGATGCAAAGAAGTGTTCCTACTAGGGATTCGGCATGAGGCTATGTTATACTAGGTTTAAAACCCTGAGTGTATTGTTCCAGACCTGGCTTACCCAAACGGATAGCTCGAGTCGGGGGGGGGGGGGAGGGAAGCATACCGGGAATACAGAAGCTTCACTGGCTTTGTAACTTGTCCGAACCTCGTTCTAAAATTAGGATATGTCTCTAACATAAAATAAGTTACATGAAGTGTACACTTCCCAGATGATTTAGAAAACTTAGAGAGGAGAGGGTTTCGTAATAATTTATATACAGTTCAAACAATATCAAGGCGGTAAAAAGTAGCATTTAGCACATTAGGCTCAAATATGTAAAAATCAGATAATAGATAAAAGCCAACTATAACAGTTATTCTAAGCTCAAAATCTTGAACCCTGAACCGAAGTCTAGGGCTATGATCCCCAGCGGAGTCGGTAGAGCTGTCACATCTTCTTTTTTATACCCGCCCGAGAGCGGGTATAAAAGAGAATTTTCCAAATAAAATGACATTATTCGAAATGAAATTATTTAATTTATTATCAGATACGCCACTTGAAATAGTTTGTTTGGTGTCCCAAGTCACCAGTTTATTTTAAAATCCTAGATCGAGGAAATTTCGACTTTATTCAAAAGTCTGCGCAACTAGAAATTGTAGATAAGGAATTCTGTTAACCCGGAAGAAGGTATTAGGTATTTTCGGGTTCCATAGTTTTAGCATGGTCACTTAAACTGTTAAAATTGACCTATTATCTAATTCACTACATGTTTTAACCTATTATGCATATTTTCGCCTTTATAAAGCTTTTTTCTGTTTCATAGTGTTGAGATTCACCCCAAATGATTGTTCTTGACAAGAATAACCATTTGGGGTCTATTTTAAGGAGTATTGAAGCCAAATACAAGTCAATCTTGTTTCTTCTCCGTTTTTCATTGGGTACTTCCTCTCTTTATTTCATGTTTCTTTTGTTAAATTATTCTTTTTTCTTTGTTTGTGCTGATTCTCACCCATGAAAACAAAAGAAAAAATGTGTTATTAGGTTTTTCATTCATCTCTGTTTTGTTAAGTAAGCCGCAATTGTTAGGTTCGTTTAAATTGGATTTAATTAAGTTCAGAGGGTTCAAATGATTTTTCTAGTGTAATTAATGCGAGTTTGTGTTTGCTTTCTGGTTATTTTTTAGTTTCCGTATCTGTATTCTTTGTTTAGTTTGCAAGGATTTAGTTAGGCTAATTTCAGTGCTTATGGTCAATACTTAATTAGACGCCTGTTAAGTTCTCATCTCAGTAGTTTATTAAGAGGTTTTAATAATTTTTCTTTGAAACTCGTGTTAGTATTAGGTTTGAATTTTTTCAATTTTGGTCTCATTTATGATTATGTTCATGTCAAATGAAGTTAGGGTTAATTTAAAGAGTTGGTTGCTCAATAATTTGTTCCTTTGATCTGTTCTTTCATGTTAACTTTTGTCTTGTGCTGTTGGTTCTGATTTTACAACAAATTGGAATTATAGAGGCTAATCGAACAAAAGGGAACATAAGGGGTCATAAAAGGGATTGGATAATTCTGAAATAGGATAAAATCCGCGTTGGAATGTTATAGCATAGGTGGCAGCATACCTCATTTGGTTAGTACAAATTATTAAAATCAATAAGGGACACCAATTATGTTAGAATATACGTTTTGTGGTTGATGGAATAATTCCTTCAGTACATGATATTTTTGGTGCTTATATATATGGTACCTTTTCTATAGAATGACGAGCATTATTCTCTGCCTAAAAATTCTAAAAAAGGAGAATTGGAGTATCATTTTACTGCATTAAAGTTTCTTTTTCAAATTTTAGAAAACCTAAGAAAGATTTCCAAAACTTTCCTTTTTTGTTCAAAAGCTAAAAATGGATTAAAATAGAGAATTTTCTAGGGTTGGTTTAGCTGGGATTCTGGTTTGGAAGCTGGTTAAAGACTTGGTTCAGATATTGGATTTATTTGGTAGTTGTAGTTGTGTTGGTTCACTGCTGTTTCTGTCTTTCTTCTCAAATTTTTAACAGTCTTCTTTTATCTTGTTTGCTATTTTTCTACTGTGGTTCAAGGTGCACATGATTTTTTCCATGTTTAAGTACTTGTAAATGGAGTTTAAGATGAATATAACCTGTCCTTTGCTTGCCAATGTTTATATATCTATGTTATTCTTGCTATGGCTTATATGTTGAAGTTACAATAGTATTGAATCTTTTCTCTTCAAATGTGTGAGTCTCTATTCCTTTAGTTCTATATCATGAGAATTTATTTCTTTATATGACTTTAGCATTGATCATTCAATTATTTTAGTTGGTATGCATTTATGCTTTTTCTTGCATTAGTTAGACAGTACGTTTATACCCCATACTTGAAATCTGGTTTGTTCATTGAGTCTGACCATTACATGGTCAGATTCATAGATTAAACTATCCACTTTCGTTTTTTTTTGGTCCATTCTTGTATTGCTCCAAGGTAGTATGCTATGACTTTGGGTTTGAAACCTTTGTTGATTCATGAGTTTGACCCTTAACATGGTTAAACCCATGAATCACAACTGTTTCTACATTAGTCGTTTGAGTTTTAGTCTGATAATGTATTAAGTTGGTATTGTCGTACCTCCTTTTTCTCTTACACGTGGCTACCTCGAAAGATGACATGTGTATATGAGTTTTTCCAATTAAAGTGACATTATTCGATATGGGATTAACTATTTATTTCAAGAGTCGCCACTTGGGATAGGTTTGGCTTTTGGTGTCCCAAGTCACCGGTTTATTTAGAATCCCAGATCGAGGAACCTTTCGACTACCGAATTGGAGTCTGAGAACCAGAAATTGTAGAGTAAAGAATTCTGTTGACCCGAGGGAAGGTGTTAGACACCCTCGGATCCCGTGGTTCTAGCACGGTCGCTCAAACTTATTTTAAGTGACTAGAGATCTGATTTTCTATATTTGATTAACCTATCATGCAATTTTAAATCATTAACCGCTTTTAACATCTTTTAGGAAGTTTGCAATGTTATTAAAATACGTCACGAATCACGTCACATAAATGCGCATGCAATTTTATACATATCCTAACTCCATTGAGATTTGGATTTGGGTCACATAAATGCGCACCCGAATTTAGGAAGGTATTTTTATTAGTAACCTATAGCAACTACGTCCTCAAAATTTATAGAAGGCCGTGAAATTGGCTAAACAACACTTCCTATTTTTCTATGTATTTTAATGAATTAAGGAGCCATCACAGGGTATTAGATTAGATTAACATGCCTCACTTTATTCTATAAGGACATTTTGACGCATACTAAGTTCTCAATTGTTGCTGATGTTTAAATGCACTAATCATTTTATCTATAGACTGTGTATCTTGGAAAAATAATACTTGCATCTTAGCTCATTCATGGCTAATTGCACACACTGGATTCAAGTTTGGGCCAGACAAGGACACACATGGTATCCGACCACTGCTGGGCCTCTCAATTGGGCCAAGAGTTAATTTAGACGGAAGAGTTTACCATGAACGAATTTCAGTGATATTCCTTTCAGTTTTAGTTTATATACAAGATTTTAACTATCAAATATATCTACAAGGTGTACATGGAAGTTATTAGTGATTATTTTATATCGGTCTTCAGCCTTAAATTTGAACTAAATAATTCATATACTCGTCAGCCAGAGTATACAGATTCAACTTTCAAAATTCAATTATGATTCTCATCACAACACATTAAGTAGATCTAAAACAAATCATTGTTAAATGTAGTGAAACTTGAGTGAACTGGAACGATACACAATATTTGGATTATAAACAATCACTAAGCTAACATTTTCTAAATCCCTTATTTCTAAACGGAACAGGAAATAATCACTCAAAACAGCTATACCATTAGCTAAAAATACTATAAAATATACATAAAAAAATATTTCGAATGTCCAATTATTGCAAGATAGGTCAGTCCCCAATGTCCAGTTATTTACAAAAATGAATGATTCAAATGTTTAACTGCTACAAAGTAATCAGGTGTATTACAATAAAAGGAAATGGTAATCGGGAGGGGGGGGGGGAGGGGTTCGAAACAACATAAGAGCAGTAGACCTTCATACATAGGAATATATTTTACTCGAGATTCATACATTAATGAGCATTGAAATGTACATGTAATTCAACAGAAAGCAAAAGCCTATGAGTAAACGTAATGAGTCAGTCAAGCAAAACAGTCAACCAATCAAACAGTATACCCAAGGATTCAGCAAATTTTGAGGGATTTAAAAATATCAAAAGGAATAAGAATTTGAACTGATTGTTTATCATAGATATAGGAAGAATATGTATTTTGCTCTATATGATTCAAAAGAAAAGTTCTGGATCACTAAAAAATGCTCAGGTGGTTTCTTTTATAGTGGAGCCTTAGGGCACCAACTTTTCCCTTATTTTTTCTTTTAGTCCTTGCTTCAGATTTACACTTTTCCTAAATGGTCTTTCATTTACTGACTTGTGCCTCAATTTTGAGGCTGAAATTGTGTTTTTATCCCTCACTAGAATGTTCAAGGGGGTTAGTATCAGATTCTCTTAAAGTTCAAATACCTCTTATACCCCTATTTCTTTCCTAAATAACCAACCTGAGGTTTTAACCTCAGTCTATCATCTGGTTTAATTACAATTGACCCAGGTCAATTGTGTTCAAGTTTGGGTCATATTTTAATCTTTGACTAACAGGCTTGTTAAAGTTCAAAATCAGCCAAAACTAACCAGGTTTTAAAACAAGTGCCTTAATGTGGACTTTCAGCAAACAAACATTATTCCAGATGACCATTCAATATCAAAACAAAGAATCAAAATAACCAGAAGAATGAACATATCCATTAACACTTAACTTTTCAGAAATAGCTCAATCAAAGTACTCAGAAAAACTTGAAAATGAGAAGCACATAGCAGGGAGTGAATACTTAGTTCCAGAAAAGTAAAGTCAAACATTAGCAGTTAGAAGTTCAACCAAACAAATCAGCTTAACTATGCCAGTACTGAAGATCACAAATCATTATGAAAACCAAACCCTTAGTAGCATAAACGCCTAACCAAACTAATCACGAAACAAAACAAATAGAGATCATGAGATGAAGGTGAACAAACCACAGAAATCACACTACTGAAGGATTAGCTAACTAAGCTTTCAAGATCAAGGACCTGATACTAACAGGATATCAAATTATTCAAGAGATGAAGAGATTTCAAACTAATAAAAATCAAACGCATATAACTACTAACCTTATTTCATATGAGATTGTGGATAAACAAACAATTATTGAAAAGGAATCAAAGAATCTAACAATTAAAAAGAATAAAGCAAATCTTTTTACACAAAGACAGAGTACTTAACTTCTTTTCACACATGCAAATCCACTTGAGATTACTTCGTTTGTTCCTGACCTCTTTTGTAGAGATTTCTAGCAACTTATTTTGGGCTGATGGGTTTTAGGGGTTCAGGACTGGGGTTCTTGTAATTCTGAGACCCTGTGAGGTCTTAGATTTGATCTTTCTCGGTGATTGGTGGTATTTGGGGGTTGTGTGAGGTATGGTTGGGGAGGGGAAGGGCCAAGGGTCGCATGGGAGGAGTTTGACCAAGTTGCGGTAGGGTTTAAGTGTTAGGGTTACACTTTAAATTGATAGTCAAAGAATTCTGAATGGATTCGAAGGGTGTAATGCATATGGATGGAAAGAGGGTGTTGAGTTGTTTCAGGGGTGTAAGTTTGGAGGGGTTTGGAGTCGAATCGTCGGTGATGGGGGGTTCCAACAACCTTTCTGTGAAGATTTGAGACGATGGGAGTTATTTGAGGGGAGTGAATGCAGGATGGGGTACGGGAGGTTCAAATGGTCCTACGGTGTAAAGCTGGGGAAGTTTGGAACAAGGTCGCCGGAGACGGTGGTTCCGACGACCTTATTTTGAATATTCTAGACGGAGGGGACCTATTCGACGGGAACTAATCACAGGATAGGAAAGAAGAGGTGGTGGTGGTTTGATGGTGCAAATCTGGGGAGGTTTGGTGACCGGCCGCCACCGTGAGGCGATTTCCGGCGGCGGCGTTAGGATGGTAGACAGGTGGTCAAAGGGTGGTCAAGGGCGGTGCTATGTTTGTGGTAGGTGGTACGAGGAAGAAGAGGGAGTTGGCTCTAAGTGTATAGAGGTGTTTGGACATATGTATATGAGTTTTGGGAGGGTTTGATGACCGTTGGATGATCAATGACCGACGACTGTGATGACCCTCTCTAAACTACGTCGTTTTGGGGCTGGTAATACACATGTTGGGTCAGGGAACGGTTCTTGGACTGGGTCTGTGGGTTTCAAAGGGTTAATTGGTTTGGGCCACTCAGGTTTGGCCCAATTGTGGCCAGCCTGAGTGGCTATGCATATGTATATTCTTTTGTCTTTTCTTTTATTAATTCTAAATTTTATTTAAAAATCAAGAATTCCTAATTAACACAAATAAAATGCAACAAGTTGAAATTAAAACAAAAATGATTAAAAATTCCGGAAATATATATTTTTGTATTTTAATTTGTAAAATAAACTTATTTATCAATTAAATCCTAAACAATTTTAAGCATGCATTAATAAACACGCACTGGCACACGATTAAATTCTAAAAAATAAAAATGCTAAAAATAAATATTTAAAGAAACTCCTATACTATTGAGAGTCGTGTAGGGGCCATTTTAACCGGGTAAAAATCATATGCTCACAGCTGCCCCTCTTTGCGCGGGAAAACGAAGAGTTTTCGTGCAAAGATAAGTGAGCAAATATGAGCGATTTTCATCCGATTGAATACTCCATGTGAAGTATTTTGAAAAATTTCTAACCGAACCTTGCTTCAAAGGTTGCCTACATATCCTTGGCAATAAAGGAATCAGGTCAGTATAGTTCTGGAAGTGTTGGTAGCTGGGACTACCGGGAAATCAGGTCAGTATAGTTCTTTTTGTCTCTTTTCTTTTCTTTCGTTCTGAATTGACACTCATGCTTTCAGTCATGCCGAATCTTGTGCCTTAAGGTGAAACCTGCTCAGACAACAACACAAGCAAACGAATGAAATTTTCTACCCCAGTTTTCACTAGAAAGTTTCGTGAGTTATTTGAAACACACATCTATGTTATTCTTTATTAAAAATAATAAAAATCAGAATTGTGTATCCCTTGGAAAAATTTCCAGGGTATGATGGGAAAGAGAAAGGGTTCCTGCTGGGGATAAGATTAGAATCCACGGGTTATGCCGGGATAGGAATGAAAAGGGTCTCTGTGGGTATGGAAAGAAAAGATCCGCGGGTTATGCCAGGATAGGAAGGTTCCTACTAAGGACGGAAGGAGGGTCATGGTTTTATGAAGAAATTCCTGGGCTATGCCAGGGGATCCACGGGTTATAGCGGGATGAATGAAAAATTCCTAGGTTATGCTAGGCAGGTCCGCGGGATTGGAAGGAGATCCTGGGTTATGCCAGGGGAATCCGCGGGTTAAGCCGGGATGAATGAAAAATCCTAGGCTACGCTAGGAATATCCACGGGTTATGTCGGGATTAGAAGGAGATCCTGGGTTATGCTAGGGAATCCGCGGGTTATGGCAGGATGAATGAGAAAATCCTAGTTTATGCTAGGGAGATCCACGGGTTATGCCGGGATGAATGAAAAATCCTAGGTTATGCTAGGGAGATCCGCGGGTTATGTCGGGATGGATGAAAAATACTAGGTTATGCTAGGAAGATCCACAGGTTATGCCGGGATTAGAGGGAGATCCTGGGTTATGCCAGGGAATCCGCGGGTTATGCCGGGATGAATGAGAAAATCCTTGATTATGCTAGGGAAATCCGCGGGTTATGCCGGGATTGGAAGGAGATCCTGGGTTATGCCAGGGGAATCCGCGGGATATGACGGGATGAAAGGAGATCCTGAGTTATGGCAGGGGAACCACAGGTTATGCCGGGATGAAAGGAAATCTTGAGTTATGTCAGGGAATCCACGGGTTATGCCGGGATGAATGAAAAATATCCTAGGTTATGCTAGGGAAAAATTCAAGGCAGTGAAGGACCTCGGAGATCCTTTTGACTGTGCTGGGGATAGAGGAGGAAAGGAACCAATCTTAGGTTATGCTAAGGCTAGGGGTGTTAACTCCTAGCCTATGCTGGGGAGTAGAAAGTGTAGGGAGAGAATCCCCTGGTTATGCTGGAGATGTAGAGGGAAGATTCCCGGGTTATGCCGGGATGTGAGGGAAGGAGACTTTATGCTGGAGAGGGGTGGGATGCAATCCTTAGGTAATGCCTATGAAATCCACAAGCTGCACAAAGGGGAACTAGGTATTGGGGTCTCGTGCTATCATGCTTATTTATGAGTTTGCTGGAAAATGAAAAGAAAACTTTCCTTTCGTCATTGACGCACCACCATCTTTGGTCATTGTGCCTATCCTTTGGTTGTTTTTTCCCTATTTTAATTTTGATTTTCTAGGTTGCACCTGCATCTATTTTAGTTCAGAAACAAAACAAACTGTTAGTTTGAACAGTGATTGCTTTTGCGGCCTTGTCAATCTTGATTCCTTTTGTGTTCAAAAGCGAAACCTTGGCTTTCAATACTTTCTTTGTTAATTGGCCAGGGGGTCCTCATTTTAGATTGGCCTTTGTTTCTCGGTCCTTGGGTTGTGAGTTTTGTCCCGCCTTTGATTTTGGGCTTGCTTTTGGGACTTTTGATAAGAATCAACATTCTGTTTGGCTTAAAACCCCTCCGATTTTGTTTCACCTTCCTGCCTCTTTGACTTTGATTTTCCTTTCTTTTATTTCCTTACTTTTGAGACGTTAACTGTCATGGTCAAACAGGATTGGCTAAGCACACTTGACGATGTTGGGCATTCCCTTAATTCTTGCCAGGAGAAAACCGCGAAGCCGGCCCTGCTACCTTTCTCAAGGAATGGCCAGGACATCAAAATTAAAGTGTAAAGGAGTGAAGTATAAATTTAGAGAGGTATGTTCTTTTGAAGGAAAAGAGGGAACTTATCTAGAAATATAAGCCGGCTTTAAATGGCGCCGACATGCTTCTTGGACTGGATGCCCGGCCCAAATCCATTTATTTTTTCTGACTTCAACTTTTCCGAAAGCCAAAGAAACTTACTCAGACCTGGGCAACAATATTTCCTCATTTCGGCCCATGATGCCCTTTTCGTGTTTTCGCCAATCAGCCTCTCTCATTTCTCTTCTCTCGTTGCCCGATAGCACTCTTTGCGAGTTTTTGCTATACGGACTCTCTCATTTTGTTTTTCTCTGCTCACCATCGCCTTATGGTGCCCGGAGGTTTTCACCGCTAAAACTCTCTCATTTTGTCTCTCTCAAAATTTGATTAGTGCCGAATCCCAACAGCGATATTTTTTCTCTCCGGGGATCTATAACAATATGACCATTCGGATTGATTTATAACTGAACTAATGCATTTCGGCCCCGGTTTTGATTCTCTTGGGTACGTGGGGTTTTTATTTTGATGTGACTGAACCTCAGGGAGAGGCTGCCTACGTATCCTTTCGGAATCAGTCAGACGTAGGTCAGGAAACTTGGTCCTAAACTAATTTTGTTTGTATTATCTTTTTTCTTTTTTGTTTGTTTTTCTTTTCTTTTTTTTCTTTTTCTTTTTTGATTTTTTTTTTGATTTTTTTTGCATTTTCTTTTCTTTTTCTTTTTCTTCTTTTTTGAATAACATTTTCGGGTTGCAAAGAGGGAGGGGATAGCGGGGGGAGCGAAACCTTCATCATCTCAATCCACCGGGGTCATTGCTGCTGGGCATTTAAATGTAATACCTCTTTACTGCGTCTGCATTTACCGCTGCCTCGAGCTCCTCTCCTGTAACGTTGCCCAAGTACAAGGCTCATCTAGGCAATATCTTTCTGATGATGCATGCGCCTTTCCAATTTGGAGCGAATTTTCCTTTGGCTTCCTGATGGTAGGGAAGTATCCGTCTCAAAACTAGATGTACGACTTCGAAATTTCTGGGGCGCACTTTCTTGTTGTTTGCTCGGGACACTATTTGTTGGTACAACTGCCTGTGGCATACTGCAGCCATTTGTTTTTCATGGATTAATACCAGCTACTCCAATTGGGTTTTGACCCATTCATTATCTTCAATTTCTGCTTCGACAATCACTCGGAGCGAAGGGATTTCTACTTCGGCAGGTATAACAGCCTCAGTTCCATAAACCAGCAAATAGGGGGTTGCTCCTACTGATGTACGCACTATGGTGCGATATCCCATCAGTGCGAAAGGCAGCTTTTCGTGCCATTGCCTCGAGCTTTGAATCATTTTCCTCAATATCTTCTTGTTGTTCTTGTTGGCTGCTTCTACCGCATCGTTAGCTTTAGGTCGGTAAGGAGTGGGGTTTCTATGTGTTATCTTGAACTGTTCACATATCTCTCCCATCAGCCGACTGTTTAGGTTAGCTGCATCGTTTGTAATGATAGTAGCAGGAATCCCGAAGCGACAAATGATATTAGAAAGCATGAAATCCACTACCGCTTTCTTGGTAACAGACTTGAGGGTGATGGCCTCAACCTATTTGTGAAGTAATGAATGGCAACCATATAAATCTGTGCCCATTTGAGGCTTTCGGCTCTATCGGCCCAATGACGTCCATACCCAAGCGGCAAATGGCTAGGGTGCTGACATAAGATGCAGTTCATTTGGTGGTGCATGAATATAATCACCGTGTACCTGGCATTGATGACATTAAGCTGAAGCAAAATTTCTCCATGGTTATCCAATAATAGCGGGCTCGAAGTATCTTCTTTGCCAGTACATAGCCATTCATATGAGGCCCACACACGCCGACATGTACTTCGCTCATAATTCTCCTGGCTTCTTCGGCATCCACACATCTCAACGAATTGGGATCTGGAGTCCTTTTATACAAAGTGTCACCACTTAAGAAGAAATTGCTCGCATGCCGTAGATGGTTTTTCATTTGTTCTCTGGTGGCTTACTCAGGGTACTCCTGTGTTTTTAGGAATCTCAAGATATCGTAATACCAAGGCTGTGGGCTGGGCTCTGTTTCAGTGGCATTACAATACCCATGTATTTCATTGATTTGGATTTGTAAAGGACCAATATAGGCATTCCCAGGGTATGGCAACATGAAGGCCAAGGTTGCAAGTGCATCTGCTAACTCCTTGTGGCAACGGGGAATGTACCTGAACTGTTCCGATCTGAAATGTTTGCTGAGGTCTTCCAGATGCTGCCTGCAGGAGGAGCTTAATGTCCCTTGTCTCCCATTCTCCTTGAGCTTGTGAGATGATTAGGTCGGAATCTCCCATGATTAGCAACGCTTCGACATCTTGGTTAATAGCCATGTTCATGCCCATAATGCAAGCCTCATATTCAGCTGTATGATTGGTACAGAAGAACTGAAGTTTGGCTGTGACTAGATAATACTGGCCTGTGGGTGAGACTAAAATTGCCCCGATCCCCACGCCCTTTGCATTTGCCGCTCCGTCGAAGAACATTTTCCAGACAGGGGTGTCCTCAACTGCTATTTCCAATGAGTTCACTTCTTCGTCAGGGAAGTAAGTGTTTAGAGGCTGATATTCGTCATCAACGGGGTTCTCCGCTAGATAAACTGCCAATGCTTGATCTTTCATTGCCGTACGAGTGACATAAATGTTATCGAACTCGGTAAGCAGGATCTACCATTTAGCCAATCGCCCTGTGGGCATTGGTTTTTGGAATATGTACCTTAGTGGATCCAGCATAGTTATGAGGTACGTGGTATGAGCTTGCAAATAATGACTTAACTTCTGGGCCACCCACGTCAAGGCGCAACAAGTTCTTTCTAACAATGTGTATTTGACCTCGTAGCTGGTAAACGTTTTGCTTAGATAATAGATGGCCTGCACTTTCTTTACCGAGGCATCATGATGCCCGAGAAAACAAACGAAAGAGCCTTACAAGACCGTCAGATAGAGAAACAGTGGCCTTCTTGGTTCTCGCGGAACTAAAACTGGGGGATTGGACAAGTATTTATTGATTTTATCAAAATCTTCTTGACACTCGACCGTCCACTTAACCGTTGCATCCTTCTTCAGTAGCTTAAATACAGGCTCACATGTTGAAGTCAACTGGGCGATGAATCAGCTGATGTAATTCAATCTTCCCAATAGACTCATTACATCCTTTTTGGTCCTTGGCGTTGGCAGCTCTCGAATGGATTTGATCTTGGTTGGATCCAATGCAATGCCTCTTTCACTGACAATGAACCCTAGAAGTTTGCCCGACAAGACTCCAAATGCGCATTTTGCCGGATTTAATTTCAAATTATATTTGCGGAGCCTTTTGAAGAATTTCTTCAGATCCTTTACATGATCTCCATGTGTCTTGGATTTGATAATCACGTCATCCACGTACACCTCTATTTATCGATGCATCATATCGTGGAAGATGGTGGTCATAGCCCTCATGTTTGTTGCCCTGGCATTTTTCAATCCAAAAGGCATAACTCTATAACAATATGTTCCCAAGGTGTGGTAAAGGTGGTTTTCTCAGCATCTTCCTCATCCATCAGCACTTGGTGGTATCCTGCATAGCAATCTTCGAAGGATTAAATCTCATGCTTGGTACAGTTATCGACAAGGATGTGGATGTTGGCAGAGGGAAATTATCCTTGGGACTCTCCTTGTTCAAATCTCTATAATCGACACACACTCGAGTTTTCCCCTCCTTCTTTGGCACCGGGACCATATTAGCTAGCAATGCGATGTACCGCACTACCCGGATTACCCCGCTTCAAGCTGTTTTGTAATCTCCTATTTGATTTTCTCGCTGACATCAGGCTTGAAATTTCTTTGCTTTTGTTGGACTGGAAGACATTCGGGGTATGTGGGAAACTTATGAACCACCAAATCCATACTCAAACCAGGCATGTCATCGTAGGACCACGCAAATACGTCTTTGAATTCCAACATGAGTTGAACAAATGAATCCTGTATCTCTTTATTCACATGAATGCTTATTTTAGTTTCTTTGATTTCATCGAGATTTCCCAAGTTAACCGGTTCAGTATCATTTAAGTTAGGGTTAGGTTTGTTTTCAAAGTGTTCCCACTCTCGAGTGATTTTCCTAAAAGCCTCTTCTTCATTGTATTTCGGTTCCTGGTTCGTTATTTCACAGACAGGCAGCGATTTTGGGTCATGTCAAGAAGTCACGAGCATGTAGTTTTATTTAAAGCTGCATTATTGGGACTGAAAGAAAATATGAAAAATAAAGAAAGACAAAAATCAGAGAAAGACAAAGAGGCGTGAATGACAAAATATTGATTTTATTTCTTTGAACTTATAAGATAACATGGTTTACAATTGAGATTTAAAATTCGAAAAGGAATACAAACAGCCGAGCTACACCCTAAAATAGCTCGTGATGTGGGAAGAGGTAGCAAGGCGAGACTACCGAGTCTCCCGCCTGACCGGAAAAGGTGTGGCCTTCCAATTTTGAATTTTAGCATCTTGCCCCATATAAATCACTTTAGCGGCGCTTGAACCTTCTCCCGGTACGATCATGTTTACTTCATAGAGCAACTCCCTTATAGCTCCGCAGATGTCGTCAATTTCTTCTGCCATGAAGGTTTCTTTTTCCTCCTCCTCACTGTACTTTGGTTTTACAATGGTTTTGTACAAGTGGGGTAGGGGTCGTGGTAAGTCCCATCCCTGGTGCTTTTTGCGATTACCCTAGGTGATATCTTCTGAGGTTGGATGAAATCCCAATCCAAAGAACTTTTCTGTGGCAGGCAAGGCGATCGGCTCGGTTATGCCTTGTAGTAAGCTCCCGAGTCCCTTGCCTGGCTTGAAACCTATCTGCGTCATTTCCTTTGCTACCATAATTGATGCATTTGACAGAAAAGGTTGGGGGAGTGGCTTGCCCTCTTCATGCTGATCAACTACTATTACTTCAAAAGCTTGATAGACTATGTGTTCACTCCCTTTGGCTTCTAGATAGGGAACAGAGGGGTCCCGGTAAATTGAATGTTCTTCCTCTCCATGAACTACAATCTCCTGATTTTCATACTCAAATTTCAGCATTTGGTGCAGGGTAGAAGGCACTTCCCCTACTGCATGAATCCATGACCTTCGTAGGAGGTAGTTTTAGGATGTGTCCATTTCCAACACCTGGAATGTTACTTCGAAGTTGATAGGACCAATAGTGAGCACCAAGTCAATCTAGATAATTCCATTGAAAAATACAAAATTATATTTATTGCAAAAGATTTTGCCCAGAAGCAAAATATTGATTATTTTGATACTTATGCTTATGTAACTAGACTTTTCTCAATTCGCATTTTACTTGCCTTGGCTTCTATTTATAAACTTTTTTATTCACCAAATGGACGTTAAAATTGTATTTTTAAATGGTGATTTGGAAGAAAAAATTTACATGGAGCAACCTAAGGGTTGTATAGTGTCAGACCAAGAAAATAAAGTATCTAAATTGCTAAAAATTTTATATGGTCTAAAGCAAGCACCTAAATAGTGGCACGAAAAATTTGATGAAGTATTAACTAATGATGATTTTTCATCAATTGAAGTGGATAAATGTGTGTATACAAAATGTGTAAATGGTACTTGTGTTATTATTTGCCTTTATGTGGATGACATGCTTATTTTTAGTTCTAGTCTTGATTTGGTACATAAAACAAAATTTTGCTTGTCTTCTTATTTTGAGATGAAAGACATGAGAGAAGCTATTGTTATTTTAGGCATGAAAATTATAAGAGATGGCAATAGTTTAGTGTTGACTCAAGAACATTATGTTGAAAGAATTCTTAAAAAATTTAATAATTTTTATGTGCTACCTGTAAGAACTTCTTATGATGCTAGTAGTCAATTAGAAAAGAATAAGGGAGATCTTGTAGATCAAAATAAATATGCTTAAATTATTGGTAGTCTAATGCACTTTATGAATTTCACTATACCGATATTACATATGTTGTGTGTAGATTGAGTAGATATACTCAAAATTCGAGTCATGATCATTGAACTACATTAGTAAGAGTAATGAAATATTTGAGAGGTACCATGAACTATGGTATTAAATATAGTGGATTTCCACCTGTACTAGAAGGATACTATGCTAACTGGATCTCTAATTCATATGAGACAAAATTCACTAATGATTATGTATTCACCCTCGGTGGGGGTGCTGTGGCATGAAAATTAGCTAAACAAACAAGAATAGCTAGATCTATCATGGAGTATGAGTTTGTGGCATTGGAATTAACTAGCAACGAAGCCGAGTGGTTAAAGAACCTTCTGGCAAGTATTCCACTAGGAATAAAATCGACACCTTCTTTGTCGATGCATTGTGATTGCCAAGCTACGATAGCCATTGCTAAAACTAAATCCTTTAATAGAAAGAATAGAAATATCCGATTGAGACATAATGTGATAAAGCAGCTACTAAAAGATGAAATTATTTCGATAGATTATGTGAAGTCAGAAGTGAATTTGGCCGATCCTCTGGCTAAACCTTTGGGAAGAAAACTGATATCTGATACATCGAGGGGAATGAGACTTTTGCAATTTGGGTGATATCAACTATGATGGTAACCCAACCTATGTGATTGGAGATCCCATGAAGTAGGTTCATATGGGTAATAACAAGTCATTAGTTTATCAAACGTACATTATTAAATTATATCCCTTTTTTCTAGAGCACTCATGAAAATCAAGTGCGCGCATGACCTATTAGCGCAAAATCACAACAAACTACAAAGTGTGTACGGGTATAACGTAATAGATAAGACATTAAACTTACAAACAAATTCTTGGTTCATAAAGTTCTAAATATCACCATTTGTTCTGTAAGTTTAATCTTATTTTATCTAAGTCTGGTTCATAGTCCAAAAAATACCAAATTCGGCGTATTATGCTCATTTGTAAAATTCAGTAAATTATTTTATTATTATTATTTTTTATATTTTTTGAAATATATGGGGGATTGATAGAAAAATACTTTTGATATCTCAAAAAGAAATATTCCAAAATTATGTCTAGATTTATTTTCTTACAATTTTATTAATGAGTTATTATTATAATAATTATTTTAAATATATTTGTAAAAACTAATTTGATAAGTTTGAATTCAATTTTTGAAAAACAAAATATGGCAATTGAATGGTAATAACTTATACGTTACTTGTGAGACAACAATTATGTAGTCTTAAAGTTATAATTCTTAATGTTTCTTTTCAATTTGATAGCCTTAACGGTTTTCATTTGTGTTTGTATTCTTATACGTTACTTATGTCTGTTAATGTATGGTAATAAAATTTTGAAAAGCCTTTATGGCTTGTAAGTTTCTTTGTCAGATAGTGAAGTTTTGTACTCATCCACTGCATCATATTTTTTGGTGGTTTCCATCTTCAGTTGTCTTCAACTTGTGACTGAAAACAGCAAAGTATAACCTAAATAAAACTTACCCATATCCCATGTCACATTCGGTGTGTACATCAAACCAATGAATGCATTGGCATTAAATCCTCAATGAATTTTACCATTTTTTTATTTTAGATGTCCATCTTCTTGGACTATATATAAAATTATTTGTTTGTGTTTATGGTAGTAGAGAGAAAAAAAAAAAGCTAAAATTTTTCTTCCCTTTTTTTGTGTTGGGATTTATACTTATAAATTTGTGAAACTTAAAAAATTATTTTATTATTATTTTTAATTCTTTTTGAGATATGTGAGGGATAGATTGAAAATAATTTTAATATATCAAAAAGAAATACTCTAAAATTATGACTAGATTCATTTTCTTACAATTATATTGATGAGGCATTATTATAATAATTATTTTAAATATATTTGTAACAACTAATTTGATAAGTTTGAATTTAATTTTTGATAAACAAAATCTGGCGATTGAATGATAATAACTTCTACGTTACTTGTGAGGAAACAATTATGTACTCTTAAAGTTATAATTCTTAACGTTTCTTATCAAACAATTTGTGTTTGTATTCTTATACATTACTTGTATCTGTTAACGTATGCTAATAAAATTTTGAAAAGCCTTTATGACTTGTAAGCTTTCTTGACAAATAGTGAAGTTTTGTTTTAGCATTAAATCCTCAATGAATTTTACCACCCCCACCCCCTCCCCGTTTTTTTCAGATGTCCATATTCTTGGACTATATATAAAGATATTTGTTTGGGTTCATGGTAGTAGAGAGAAAAAAAAAAGTTCAAATTTTCTTTCCTTTTCTTTTGTGCTGGAATTTCTTTTTATAAACCTTATTAATTTTGCTCCTAGTTATACTAAAAAAGCTTGTTGAATCCTGGGTGATATGCCTAATATTATTCATTTCGGTGTGGGTGAAATATCCTTAAGGACAGTGTCCTTGACATACCTCAAGCTAAACCTTTTAATCTCCATAATCATCCATTTTTTTCCAACACGAGTTTTCTCCCTCGGGGTTCATCGACGCCCGACCTTGGGACAATGTTGACGACGGCTATGGTAGAAATAGAGAGTTTCCAAGGTACACAACTAGGACTGACAGAGCCTAGTGGACTACCCTAGCCCTAAATCAGGGTGTCATATCTAGCTGTCCCATCTCCGCTTCTTTGTCATTAATTCATTTTGTACTATGTTGAGATTTTCCTCTTATATAAAGGGAATTCTGGTTCCTTTGTAAGGTTTGTTGCTTCAATTTCTCCACACGAAAATATTCTCTTTGCTCTCTAATACATATTCTCTTGCTATTACTGCTTTCATTTATTATCCTCATCATTGTTCGTTATTTATTTCTTATTATTGGCCATAAAATACCTTCGTCGTTTTATTGTAGTTGTTAGTCGTACTTCGATCACCTTCGTAACTCACAGTCGAGCTTTGGGATCGACCTCGAGACCCCCGAATAGACAAGCTTGAGGTCCTAATTGTTAACCTATCTATTTGATTATCACCTTATCCTTACCTCCTATCTCGTTTCTAAGTCTCACACATATAGCATCAACTTCTTAACAACCAGCATAAAAATAGATCATGTATTTTTAAAGTCCCATAATAAAATTTAATTATTATTAGCATTTTTATGGTATATAGTTTGACGACCACCGTGGGGCTAAATATAATAGTGATTATTTCTTGATGTTCCATTACATAACACAAGTTATCTTTCACGCTGTTTTCTTGTACAAAGATCTTTGATTTCAGGATGAAATGTCTGACTTAGTAAACAACAATCTTGAGAACCACAGAAATAATGGTGTGGTTGTTCCAGGTGTTGATGAGCCACCACGAAACCTTGAGAACGCACCAGGACCAGTTTCGGTGGATGAAGTCTCATGCAACCCTCAACACATTAAAATAAGCTCTCACACTAACAGGAGCATACACCAAGGAGACCAACCAGAGGCTCAAAAAACCCCAGCTTGGGAAGAATGAGAGTTTAGCCTTAATGTTATTTTTGAAATACTGCATGCATAATAGCTGGCTCCGCAAAGTCAACATAATACTCCTAGATAATAACACCAGGGACAGCTCCCCCGACCGAACATGTACCGGAGAGATTGAGCAATAACAGGTCGATAGCTGATCCTATCATCGTAAAAATGCTCGAGGGCCTTACCAGAAGGATCGAATCGGGCGAGTAAATGATAGAAGCCAACCATAAGAAGGTCGAGACTTACAACTCCAAGGTCGACGAAGTTCTAGAAGCACCCCCGATCTTGAAAGGTGTGGACTCGAAGAAGTTCGTGCAAAAGTCGTTCCCACAAGAAGAAGCCCCAAAACCCATTCTAATGAAGCTTAGAATGTCTTACCTTGCGAAATACAATGGTACCTCAGACCCCAATGAGCATGTTGCTGTTTACACCTGTGCAATAAAGGGAAACGACCTGAAGGATGACGAGATCGAGCACGTCCTACTGAAAAAGTTCGAAGAAACACTTTTTAAAAGGGCAATGATGTGGTAACACAATTTGGCCCTATACTCTATAGACGTGTTTGTCATGTTAGCAGATTCCTTTATAAAGGCGCATACCGGTGCCATCAAGGTGGCCACGAGTAAATCCGACGTCTTCAATATCAAGCAAAGGGAGAATGAGATATTGTGAGAATTCGCATCTCACATTCAAATGGAACGAATGGAACTACAACCAGTTTCTGACGACTAGGTAATTCAGGCCTTCACTCAAGGTCTAAATGAGTGAAGCTCGGTGGCTTCAAAGAAGCTGAAAGAGAATCTGGTTGAATATCACGACGTGACCTGGTCGGACGTCCACATCTGATACCCCTCAAAAATCAAGGTCGAAGATGTCCAGCTGGGAGCCCCTTCGAGCTCAGTATACCCAAGCAGGCTCCTAGTGAAGCAGCCAAAAGCAAACAAAGAAAGATACTGGCTATACACCGAAGATAGAAGGAACGCCCCGAGGCGTAACCCACCTTGCAATGATCGAAGGATAGAACCCTCGGGGACTGATCAACAGACCCAGGTTTGATAGGAATGTGGGCCAACTGAGCCACCTCGCCTATCTGAATATAACTTCAACGTCGGTGTGTTAAACATTGTGTTCGCCATCAGCAAGATCAGAGACTCCAAGTGGCCCAGGCCTGCGCAATTGGATCCTTCACAAAGGAACATAACCTAATGTGTGAATTTCATAACAGACATGACCACAGGATCGAGGATTGCCACCAGCTTCAAGAGGAAGTAGCCAGACTACTTAATAAGGGTCACCTCCGAGAATTTTTAAGCAACCGGGCCAAAAATCGCTTCCGTAAAAGAAAGGTTGCTAAGAAGAATGAAACAAATGATCCACAACATGTTATCCACATGATCTTGGGAGGCATAGATTCTCCACATGAACCCGTGACAAGAAGGAGGAAAATATCAATTACTAGAGAAAAGTGAACTCAGGGGTACATACCCGAAGATGCCCTCACATTCAGCAAAGAGGACATTGAGACCTTGTCTCAACCTCACAATGATGCACTGGTAGTCACTTTCCTCGTAATATACATTTCAAATAAAATGTGTACTCATGGAACCAGGTAGCTCAACCAATATTATCAAGTCGAGGGTAATAGAGCAGCTTGGACTTCTTGACCAAATCGTTCCCTCCACTCAAGTTTTCAACAGATTTAACATGACCTGTGAAACGACGAAAGTAGAAATCACCCTCCAAGTCAACGTGGATGACACTACCCGAAATGTCAAATTATATGTCATCGAAGGATACATGAGGTACAACACCTTGTTCGGGAGGCCTTGGATACACTGCGTGAGAGCAATGCCACCCTCTACAAAATGATGAAATTCCCGACAAAGGATGGGACTAAAACCATCTACCAGGAACAACATGCGGCAAGAGAAATGTTTGCAGTACACGATGAGGCACCGGCAGCAGTACCCCTACCTGCAAAGGAGCCAAAAGGAAATCAAACTATATCTTCAGTTAAGCCCGATTGAATAAATCATAGGACCGTATCGCGTCTTCATCACAAGCGAATATGACATATTGGACCTCAATACATCGTCGGTACATCAAACATTAAGGTATAATCATCTCCCATTTTATTTGGTATTTCAATCTAACTCTTATGCAGGCGCCTGACTGAAGCTGTCAAAGAGCTAAGCCAACCCGAAGACCTTAAGGTTTTAAAGCATCTGTTGCACTCTTTTCCTTTGATTGCGTTTTTATCCCAAAACGGTTTTATCGGCAAGGCTTTTAACAAAGAAACATCCATATGCTACCTAAGTAAGAATCAACAAGTATTCAAGGCTTATTTTGCAATCATCATCGAACACTGGGGGGAATTCCCTAGGAAGGCCATCCATCGGAAAAACCAAGAAGTGCCAAATGAAGTCCCAATAGGAAAATGATGTACCAGGCCAAACGGTCGAACGAACCGTATCCCTATAGCTCGACCTCTAACAGTGAAAATATGTATATTTGTACCAAGTAATCGAAGAACACCTTTTGTCAAGGCATCTCATACTCCAAAATAAACTCAACATTTCCTCAAAAATGACTCCTCCATCGAAAAATGTCCCAAACACTTGGGGACTGGCATCAACAATTCAACACCTGAACGACCTACGGGTCGGGACTCCAGACCCATAAACTCTTAACAAGGCAAAATGAAGATCACAAAATATCTCCAAGGCTAAAAATGCCCCGAACACTCAGGGACTAGTGTCTAAATCTCAAAAATTACACGACCCCATGGTCAGAATCTGAGAAATCGTAATCCCTCAATGAGGCAATACCAAGTTTACAAGTATCTACTCCCGGTCCAGGATATCCTCGGTGATTCGGGGATTGACGCTAATCACCATTCATTATAAAAACCCGAGGCCATAAGACCCCGATGGGGCAAACTCTATCTCGTAAACCTACATATGGTAGCAATAGTATCTGTAAGACCTCAAGCGAGGCATGAACCACACTTATGCCAAGTGGAAATATCTATAAGCCCTCAAGAAAGGAATGAACCACACTTTTACCGAGTGGCAATATCTTGATATTCTGTTATTACCTATTATTTCCCGAAGCATGTTTTCCTTTCCCATATGTACTTGTTTACTTCCGTGTTTCTTTTTCGTTGTATATATCTGAACTGCACATGTTTATTTTGTAGTCTGGTCCAAGTCTCGTCACTACATCACCGAGGTTAGGGTTGACACTTATCAGCACATAGGTTGGTTGTGTTGATACTACACTCTGCACATAGTGCAGGTCCCGGAGCAGCTTTTGGACCATAGTGTAGAGGCTACCTTCAGTCCACACGAAGATCCAAGGTAGACCTACAGGCGTCCGCATGTCCTGGTATCTCCCTCTATCCTTATTTCCTGTTTTATTTTCCCTTTATTTAAAGATAGTGTACTGTTATTTCTTTACACTTGTGTATATAGTAAATCTTAGACTATCTGTGACACTATGACACCAGGTTTTGGGAGGTTAAGGCTTAAGTGTTTGTAATAGATACTGTTTTCATATATTCTTACTGATGTCTTTCATATAAATTTGAATTTCCACTATTATCATGTTATCTCTTAATAATTGGTATAAAGAAATAATTGGATTATGAGATAATTAGTTAAAGGATTGGCATGCCTAGCTCACCTTAGTTGGCGCTATCACGACTCCCAAAGGTGGGAAATCCGGATCGTGACAAGTTGGTATCAGAGCTCTAGGTTACATGGGTCTCACAGTTCACAAACAAGCTTAGTAGAGTCTGAGGGATCAGTATAGAGATGTCTGTATTTATCCCACAGAGGCTACAGAGTTAGGAAAATTTCAAATCTTTTCTTTCTGTCGTGCGATTTGGTTTCTCAATGCTAATTAAGTTTCTACTCCAATCTCTCACAGATGCTGAGAATGCGTGCTTCCTTATCCGCTGACCAGCAGCTCGAGTCCCCAGCAGTAGCTCCCACAAGGGGCAAAGGTCGAGGCCGTACTAGAGGCGAGGTAGGTGTAGAGCTCAGTCTAGGGCAGCAGCCCCTACAGCGAAGCCTCAGGTTGATTTTGATGATGAGGTTCCTGCCTCAGCAGTTCCGGTAGGCCCAGCTCAGTTCCTAGAGGGTTTTATTGCCACCCTAATTCTTCAGGGTGCTCTGGTCTATCTAATGGGCCTTATGGAGAGTGTTACCCGAGCAGGCTCGCTTCCTGTAGCACCAGCCATTTCTTAGGTTGAAGGAGGAGTGGAGACTCCTGCTCCTCACACTCTGAAGCAGGTAGCTCCCCGGTTTGAGACTCTAGCAGTTTAGCCAGTTAGAGTAGTTCAGCTGGGTGTGGTAGCTTAAACGGGCGATGGAGTAGCTATGTCTACCGATGTTTTGTGGAGGTTGGATACGTTTACCAAGCTCTTTATTAATACTTTCAACTGTGCATCTACTGAGGATCCCTAGAATTATCTAACAGTTGTCACGAGGTCTAAGGAACATGGGGATAGTTGAGAACAATGGGGTCGATTTTGCCACTTTTTGCTTGTCTAGATCCGCCAAGACTTGGTTGAGGGATTTCTATTTGGATAGACCGGCCCAATCGCCAGCTTTGACTTGGGAGCAGTTCACTTAGCTATTTTTGGAGAATTTTCTCCCCATCACTCGGAGAGAGGCCTATCAGAGGTAGTTTGAGCGTGTTCAGTAGGGTTCCATAACTGCTATCCAGCGAGAGAGAGAGAGAGAGAGAGAGAGACAAAGCAAGAGAGATGGAGAAGAGGGTGAGGAGGTTCATTGATGGAATTATTTAGCCGGTTCATCTTCATATGGCTAGGGAAACTAGGAATGAGATATCTTTCTAGGAGACGGCCAATGTGGCCACGAGAGTGAAGATGTTTCTGTCATAGTGAGGTAGTAATGGCTAAAACAAGAAGCCCCATCATTAAGGCAGATTCAGTGGTAACTCATCTGGAGGTAGGGATCACATGGTAGAGGCTATTCCCCTTGGCCTTTTCAGTCAGTACTTCAGGTTTCTCACGGTGCTTCAGGTCCCGTAGTTCTTAGATGCAGTATTCTAATCAGCAGTCCTACAGTGCACCACCAGCTCCTATCAGTGCACCGCAACTATAGAGTTTCCAGGGTCGTCAGGCCTAGTAGCAGAGGGCATGTTTTACTTGTGGCTACACGAGGCACATTGCTAGGTATTGCCCTCGAGCACTAAGTAGCTCTCAGCATCAAGGTTCTCATGCCATGGTTCAAGCACCAGTTGTTCCACAGCCCGCTCAGCTAGCTAGGGGTGGGGGTAGAGGTGCTAAAGGTGGAGGTAGAGGTCCTAGAGGTGGAGCTCAGACCGTTAGAGGTGGAGGCCAGCCAGCAACAGGCCGTCCCAGAGATGTAGTTCAGGGTGGTAAGCCCCAACCCCGATGTTATGCCCTTCCAGCCAGGCCCGAGGCTGAGGATTCAGATGCAGTTATTAGAGGTACAGTTCTGGTTTGTGATAGAGATGATTCTGTGTTATTTGATCAATGGTCTACCTACTCGCATGTATCATCTTATTTGCATCGTATCTGGTCATGCATAGTGATTCTTTAAATGCTCCTATTTATATGTCTATATCGGTGAGTTATTCTATTGTGGTAGATTGAGTCGATCTTAGAGTGGTTCTTCATACCTTGAGGGATAGTCAGTTATACGCTAAGTTCTCGAAGTATGAGTTCTAATTGAGTTTAGTTACATTTATGGGTCATATTGTATCAGTATAGGATATTCAGGTTGATCCAAAGAAGATTGAGGTTGTCAAGAACTGGCCTAGACCAGTATCATCTACATATATTCGGAGTTTCTTAGGGTTGGCAAGTTACTATCGTTGGTTCGTGTAGGGTTTTTCATCTATCGCAGCCCCAATAACCAGGTTGACCTAGAAGGGTGCATAGCTCAGATGGTCGGACAAGTGTGCGGCGAACTTTCATAAGCTCAAGACAGCTCTACCAATGACACCGGTGTTGGTTTTGCCCAACGGTTCAAAGCCTAATACAGTCTATTGTGATGCATCTCATATTGGACTTGGTGCAGTATTGATGAAGGATGGCAAGGTCATTGCCTATGCTTCACGACAGTTGAAGATTCATGAGAAGAACTATCTGATTCATGATTTGGAGTTGGCAGCCATTGTTCACACATTGAAGATTTGAAAGCATTATCGATATGGCGTGGCATGTGAGGTGTTAAAGGATCACAAGCGTCATCAGTATTTGGTCAAAATAAAGAAGTTGAATTTGAAGTAGAGGGTGTGGTTCGAGTTGTTTAAGGATTATGATATCACCATCTTATTTCATCCAGGAAAGGCCAATGTGGAGGCCTATGCCTTGAGTAAGAAGTAAGTCAGTATGGGCAGTCTTGCTTATATTCCGTTTGGTGAAAGGCTGCTTGCTTTGGATGTTCAGGCTTTGGCCAATCAGTTTGTGAGGTTGAATGTTTCTGAGCTTAGTCATGTGCTTGCACGGTCGCTCGTTCTTCTTTGTTGGAGCGTTTCTGTGATCGACAGTATGGTGATCCCCATTTTTGTGTCTTTAGAGACATGGTGTAGCACAGAGGTCCCAAGCAGGTTACCTTAGGTGATGATGGAGTTTTGAGATTGCAGGGTCGAGTTTGTGTGCCAAATGTGGATGGGCTCCGAGAGTTGATTTTAGAGAAGGCCCATAGCTCTCGGTACTCTATTCTTCCATGCTCCACTAAGATGTATCAGGATTTGAGGAAGCATTATTGGTGGAGGAGAATGAAGAAGGAGATCGTTGCGTATGTCGCTGTGTTTGAACTTTCAGCAGGTTAAGTACGAGCATCAGAGGTCTGATGGATTATTTCAGAGGATTGAGCTTCCCGAGTGGAAATGGGAGCGGATCACTATGGATTTCGTTGTTGGACTCCCACATACTCGAAAGAAGTTCGATGCAGTATAGGTCATTGTTGATAGGCTGACCAAGTCAGTGCATTTCATTCTTGTGGCAGTCTCCTATTCTTCAGAGAGGTTAGCTAAGATTTATATCTTGAAGATTGTTCGCATTCATAGTGTTTGATAAGTTAGGACTTTATCATGTTTTATGCCCCTACTTGCATATGCTTTGGTTATAAATTTCAACAAAATAGTCCAAAAATGCCGCAAGTTGTGCTTGATTGCAGGGTTGATCTACAAAGTGACGAAATGTCAAAGATCGGCTCAAAAGGAGTGAAACCTGCTCCAAGTGTCAAAGATTAAGTTAATTGAGGAAAAGAGGGCCTAGTGCGGACTGTGCAAAATTGAATATGGCCATACTAGGAGATTCAGAAAGTTGTATTATCAGGCTGAAGGCTATGCGGCCACGGACCGTGGTCAGGCTTCCTTGACCGCACTATGCTTTTGTGGAGTCCGCGGTCAAGAGATTCATAGAACCATCATTTGGCCAAGACAACTCCATGCGGTCTACGATCGTCACTGCATGGATCGTGCCAGATCCTCTCCGTGGCCGCAGTACACTTCCACGAGGTCCGCGTCCTCAAGTTCAGAGAAGCAGAAATGTGAAGTCCAAAGAGCTAGTGCGGTCCATTTTGTGCGGCCCCCACTGACCCCATAGTGGTATTTTTGTCTAGTTTTTCTAGCCACTATAAATAGAAAATTTTACTATTTTAGGTCAGTTTTTGTACTCCAGACTTAGATGCGCTCGTGAGACTTGGTTTTGTAGCCATTTTTGGCACTTTTACTTTCTATTAACGATATATTATTGTAGTTTCTTCTTATTAATAAATTAATATTCTTAGTTCTTCATCTATTTCTTTAATTTCTGTATTAAGCATGAGTAGCTAAACCCATTAGCTATGGTTGTGGCTCAACCCTAGTGTGGGTAATTGATGGGTGTTGCCATCTAGTGTTAGATTGACTATGTGTAATTGCTATTTGGGTTGATTTTATGTTTTAATTTAGAATTAGTGGTTGTAAACACTGATTAAAGATTTATAGGTTTAACTCTTCTTGAGAAAGAGAGTCTATGACCCAAAATTGACCCAACAAGGAATTGGGATGGACTCATGAGAAATAATAGTCCCAACTAACGGGTTAAATCTTGAGAGAGTAATCACCCTACTTGAACCCTAGTTACTTGGTCTAATTTGCCTACTCATTTGGTCTTGAGAGAATTAATTGGGAAATATCACTCTCTCTACCTAGAGGTGTGAGAGTGGGTAAAATTGTTCAATGGGTTATAGCATAAGTCTCGAATGTTTCAATCGAATCGTAGTAACATCTACCCGTCAATTAGCCACCTAGGCAGTGTCACGACCCTATATATATATATATATATATATATAAACGTCGAACATATACTATTATACATTATTAAAAATTGTATAAAAGTTGTATAAGTAGTATATACCTAATGAATTATGAGTAATTTCGGGTGTTTTTATGCATTCAGGGCATAGTTGTGATGACCCGATACGTCATCTATAGTTTAATACCATAATTTCTTGTTCTGAAACCTCAAATTGGTCCATTTAGCCTTTCTCAATTTGCGTGTGCAGTCTAGTCTTTTCTCGAACGACATATGTGTGAAAAATTGATTAAACGATGAATTCGTGCCTTAAAAATTCATTTAAGTTTATTTTGACCAACGTTTTGAGCAAGCAGACCCAGATCCCAGTTTTGACGGTCCCGGTGGGTCTGTATCATGATTTGGGACTTGGGCGTATGCCCGAAATCAAATTCGGAGGTCCTAGCTCGAGTTATCGTACATTGTCAAAAATTTGAAGTTTAAAGGTTTAAGGAATTTATAAATTTGACAGAATTTTGACTTTATTGCTACTGGGTTCAGATTTTTTTTGAAACATGGTATATGTTTGGTACTGTATTTAAGACTTGGCAGCAAAATTTGATGTAAAACAGAGTTGATTTGACGTGATTTAGACGTCCTGCTGTCAAAATGGAAGTTCTTAAATTTCCTTGAAAAATTCATTCCTTTCAGTGTCTAATTTGTAATTTTAGGTGTTATTTTAGTGTTTTGATTATGCGAGCGAGTTTGCATGATATTTTTTGACTTGTATTTATATTTGGTTTGGAGTACCCAGGGCTCGGTTGAGTTTCGGACAGTCCAAAGAGGGATTTTTGATGTGGTAGAATAGCTGATTTCTTTTGCTTCTAGTGTTCTTTTGCAGATTTCGCATTTGCAAACAAGGCTTTGCATTTGCAAGCATGGGCTGGCTGGGGCAGTCTCGTATTTACAAGGTATAATTTGCATTTGCGAACTTGCCTTTTTCTGATTTTGCTAAGGCAGACTCGCATTTATGAATCAGCATGGTACTTGACAATCTTCGCATTTGTGAGAAAATGATCCGCATTTGCGAGAGCCAGGAGTTTGCAATTGCAACCAATACATTACATTTCAATAGCTGGGATTTTGAGAAGAATTCGTATTTGTAACCTCTTTCTCGCAATTGCGATCTTCGCAAGCGAATAATATATTGCAATTTCAACATTCGCAACTCGGTAAAAACTGAGTTAGATGGGATTTTGCTCATTCTTTCAAATTTGTAACCCTGAAATCATGAAGGCGAGTTCCTCAAGAGCTTTTCTTCCTCAATTCATTGGTAAGTGACTTTAACCTACTTCCTTTCAATTACCTACTACATTTCATAATATTTCAACCTTAAATATCAAATTTTCATAGTAGAAAGTGAAGATTTGGATAGAATTAGGGATTTTTCTGTAAAATTAGAATTTAGAGCTCGAATTGATGTCGGATTTCGAAACAAATAACATAACCGGACTCGAGGGTGAATGGGTAATCGAGTTTTATTCTGAATTTCAGGTTTTGACCAAGCAGGTTTGGGATTGACTTTTATTGACTTTTTCAATAATGACCTAATTGAATCTCTTTCATTCGTGAGTAGTTCTAAGGCTTATTTTTTATCATTTGGTTAATAATTTGTTAGATTTTGTTGGTTCAAATGCTTGTTAGAAAGAGATTATGGAGCAAGGTAAGTGTCATAGTTAACCTTGACTTGAGGGATTAGGACTTGTTTGCCTATTTTCCACGTGTTTAAATATGTGTGCACAACGTATATGTGAAGTGATGAGTATCTATGCGTTGTTGTTGGGTTAAAGCATGCGGGTGAGAATTTGTTTACCTGTAATGTATTCTTTTCTTTGATTATGATATCCATACTTAGACTAGTTTATTACTTAATTGATCTCTCTTTTTGAATTTATGAATTATTTGTGATAATTGAGTATTTTGGAAGTTGAAGTTCCGTATTTTAGAACCGTGTTGATGTAAGGTTTATTTGTACTTATTCTATCTTCCAAAATATTTATGTTCATTGCTACATGATAAGGGAGAGTGTTAAAGCACAAAGGGGGATGTCGTGCCGTTTATTGCTTCATTTACTAATTAATACATGGTGAGGAAGAGCGTTAAAGAATTAAGGGTGATGTCGTACAATATTTATCGTTTCATGGAGAGATTGAAATTAAAAGAACAAAGGGTGATACTGTATTATTCTTATTATTTCATGGTGAGGCTGAAAATAAAAGCATGAATGGTGATGTCATGCCATTGTTATTATTTCATGATGAGTTTGAGAGTAAAAGCACGATGGCTGATGTCAAGCCATCTTTATTCCTTACCTTTATCTGTTTTCTGGGTTATTTTACTATCTCATGTTGTCATTCCTATTGAAGTTACTGTACCTTGTACCCTATTTTGCATGTCCCCTCCCAATCATATGCATTTAATCTTTGTATGTTGTTATGTTGGTCGTATATCTCCATTGTATAGGTTAAATTACGGTAGTTCCTGTCATAGACTCGTCACTACCTCATTGAAATTAAGCTCGATGCTTACAGAGTACATTAGGTTTATTGTACTCATACTACTTGAGGTACATTAGATCGGATTGGTATATTTGGAGACTCGAGGTAGATCTGCTGGCATCCAAAAACCTTGAAGTCTCCTTCCTCTTTCCTTATTTATTGTTCATTTCATTCAACACTATTGTATTTATTTCAGACTCTATTTGTAAAACCTATAGAAGCTCGTGTACTTGTGACTCCAGATCCGTGTTAGAATTAGATATGCTGGTTATTAGGCTACTTAGCACTTCATTTTTTATTCATTTCAAATTAATTGGTATATTTACTTGAACATTTTAAAAATTGGTCTAAGAATTTCTCTATGTTGGCTTGCCTAGCGAGTGAAATGTTAAGCACCATCACGGTCCCGAAGGTGGGAATTCTGGATCGTGACAAGTTGGAATCAGAGCACTTGGTTTCCTAGGTCTCATGAGTCACGAGCAGCCATAGTAGATTTTGGAGAGTCAGTATGGAGACATATGTATTATCTTCAAAAGGCTTTGGAGTTTTGGAACCATTTAACTTCTATTCTTCTCTGTCATGCTCTAGTAGATGGAAAGAACACATACTGCATCTTCAGTTGCACGGCAGCCGGATAACCCCGTGAAAGCTCATACGAGGGGCGTAGGTCGAGGATAACGTAGCATTAGAGGCTGAGGCTGAGGTAGAGCTCAGCCTAGAGCTCGAGCAGCAGCACCAGCAGTAGAGCATCAGGTGGATTATGATAAGGAGGTTCTGGGTCAGACGATACATGTTGGACCAACTCAAGTCCTGGAGGGGTTCATTGCCAGTCCAGTGCTTCTGGACACTCAGTACGTTTGGTGGGCTTTATGGAGAGTGTGGCCTAGGCCAGTACATTTTCGATGGAATCAACTGTCTCTCGGGCTGGGGGAGGAGCACACACTCTTTCTACTCACACTTGGGAGTATATGGCTCCCCAGTATCACACCCTATCAGCCCCTTTAGTGGGGTTAGTTCAGCGGGTTGTTGCGGCACAGGCTGGTAATAGGTATGCCATGTCTTCTAAGGTTTTATTGAGATTGGACAAGTTTACTAAGCTATTTCCAGTTCAGTTCAGTGGTGCACCTTCTGAGGACCCATAGGATTATCTTGATCACTCCCATGAGGTGTTGTATAGTATGGGTATAGTTTAGCCCAAAGAGATCGATTTTACAGTGTTTCAGATGACGAGTTCCACCAAGATATGGTAGAGAGATTTCATGTTGACAAAACCATCTGGGTCGCCTGCTCTTACTTGGATCACTTCTCTCAGAAATTTTTAGAGAAATTCCTCCCGATCACAATAAAAGAGGATCACTGCAGGTAGTTTGACAGTCTTTAGCAGGCCAGTGTTACTCAGTATGAGATCGTTTTGTAAATCTAGCTCGTCACACCCTTATCTTGCTTCCTACTACGAGGGAGAGGGTGAGGAGAATTATTGATGGACTCACATACACTATCAAGCCACAGATGGCTAAGGAGACCGGGGGTGATATTTCCTTACTGACGGCTAGAAATGTCGCTAGGCGGATCGAGATATTTATTGCTCAAAAAGGCGGTAGTGTTTTGATAGGTAGATTAGAGGCCTTGTCATTTCGATGGGTTCAGTGGTGTCTTGTATGGAGGTAGGAGTACTTTTGGTAGAGATCATCCTCCTAGAATGTTTCAGTTAGCACATGAGGCATCTCAGAGTGCTTCCAATAGTCGCGGACCTTATCTGTCTCATCTGACCAGCTAGCCTATAATACACCACCAGCTTTTATTAATGCACCTCCACTCCAGAGTTTATAGGGTGGTTACTCAGGTCATCAGGGTCAGCTCCTGGGTCAGTAGTCACAGCAGCCGAGGGCCTCTTATTCTTATAGTGATCCTAGGAACATTGCTAGATTTTGCCCTAGGGCGCTGGGAAGCACACAACAATAGGGTTCTTGTGCCATGGTTCCAGCACCTGTTGCTTCCCCACCCGCTCAGCTAGCTAGGCAAAAGTCAAGAAGCTAAAGGTTGAGGTCATGTCGTTAGAGGTGGAGGTCAGGTTGTTAATGGCGGAGGCCAACCATTTTGTGGCTGTCTGTGGGACTTGGTTCAGAGTGGTGATGCCCAGTCCCTATGTTATTCCTTCCCAACCAGGCCTGAGGCTGAGTTATCCAACACTTTAATCATAGATATTTTTTTATATTTGCCCTAGATATGCTTCAATTCTATTTGATGCGGGCTCTACTCATTCATACGTGTCTCCTATTTTGCTTCATATCTAGTTATGCCTCATGATTCTTTGAGTGCTCATGTGTATGTGTCCACATATGTGGGAGATTATTATTATTGTAGATCGTGTCTATCGTTCATGTGTGGTTACTATTAGGTACGGATTGGCTATCACTTTATCATGCTATATCGGATTGTCACACCAAGATGGTGACTTTGGTCTTGCTAGATTTGCCTCAGCTAGAGTAGAGGGGGACTTTTGGCTGCTCTACCTGCAGGGTTACCTCATATGTTAAGGCTTGGCGTATGGTTGAGAAGAGGTGTCTAGATTATTTAGCTTATGTCTGCATTTCTAGTGCGGAGGTTCCTTCCATGGATTCAGTACTAGTTGTTCGTAAGTTCCCAGAGGTTTTTAGATCTGTTGAGGATGCCACCAAACCGAGATACTAAGCTCTGTATTTGTTTGGATCTGGGCACTCACCTCATTTCTATTCCTCCATACCATGTGGCCCCACTAGAGTTGAAAGAATTGAAGGAGCAGTTGCGACATTTGCTTGATAAGAGCTTCATTTGACTTAGTTTCTCACCTTGGGGTGCGCTTGTGTTGTTCGTGATTATGAAAGATGGATAGATGAGGATATGCATAGATTATTGATAGTTGAATGAAGACACCATCAAGAACAAGTATCCATTACTAAAGATTGATGACTTATTTTATCATCTTCAGGATGCCAAGGCATTTTCGAAATTGATTTAAGTTTCGTCTAATACTAGTTGAAGATTACGGCATCCGATGTCCCTAATATAGATTATCGGACTTGGTATGGGCATTATGTGTTTCTAGTGATGTCATTTGGGTTGACAAATGCCCCAGCAACATTTATGGATTTAGTTAACCGAGTGTTCAAGCCCTACCTGGATTTCTTCGTGTTTGTATTTATTAATGATATCTTGATCTACTCCCTCAATCAAGAGGAGCACGAGTAGAATCTTCATTTTGTACTTTAGACTCTAAGAGGTAGCCATTTGTATGCAAAATTTTCAATGTGTGAGTTTAGGTTAGACATAGTCGCCTTTTGGGGCACGTTGTATCGGCAGAGGGAATAAAGGTGGATCCTAAGAATATTTAGGCAGTTCAGAACTGGCCTAGACCCACTTTAGCTATAGAGATCTGGAGTTTCCTTGGATTGGCAGGTTATTACCAGCGGTTCATGGAGGGTTTTTCATCCATAGCAGCCTCATTGGCCCAGAAAGATTCCCTATTCATATGGTTAGACGAGTGTAAGTTTAGATTTGGGAAGCTCAAGATTTCTTTGACTACAAAACCATTGTTGGTGTTACCCATAGGTTCCACATCTTACTGCGTGTATTTTGATGCAATTCTTATTTGGCTCGGCGTAATATTGATGCAAGATGGCAGAGTTATGGCATATGTGTCGCTACAGTTGGACGTTCATGAGAAGAATTAAATGTTCATGACTTAGAGTTGGCATCCATTGTTCATCCGCTAAAATTTTTGATGCACTAGCTTTATGGTGTGTCGTGCAAGGTATTCACGGGTGATCAGAGTCTACAATATTTGTTCAAGCAAAATGATCTCAACTTGAGGCATAGGAGATGGTTGGAGCTATTTAAAGTCTATGATAATCATCATTGTGTACCTCATAAAGGCCAATGTGGTGGCCAATGCCATGAGTAGAAAGGCAGTGAGTATGGGCAGCCTTGTGTATATTCTCGTTGGTGAGAAACTACTTACACCAAATGTTCAGGCTTTAGCCAATCAGTTCGTGGGGTTAGATATTTTGTAACCCAGGCTGTAAGTAAAAACATTGGGATGATGCTTAAACTAAAACTAAAATATACTAGTCTTGAAGAAACAAGTATGAAAAATGCAGTAATCTTGTAAAACCACAGTGCAAACAAGTAGTCAGAATACTATGAGTTTAGAAGAGAATTATGAGATTATAAGTGTGAAGTCTAAAGTATAAAAGTATTGAATTGACTGTGTGTGAAAAGGAGGTCATGCCTGTTATAGTGTAGAAGGCAAGTAGAAATAAGGTAAGATAATAGTTTGAGAACCAATTATTAATCTATAACACATGTTTTCCCTTTAATAAAGGGATTCAGATTTCAAACTGTAAAAACTAATTAAAGAACAAAATTAATCAAACACTTTGTGTAAGGTAGTATAATAGGGGTAAATACATAAAGGTTTATTTAAGGACAAGGTCTGGACAGTACACGGCTTATGACATTTAAGGAAAGAGAATCAGTTAACAGCCAGTAAATCACAAGGTATGAATGAATCCATTCACAAAAGGTGAAGAAAGGTTTTACTAAATGGAAATAAGTAATAACCAATCAGACCTAAAAAAGGATTCTAATCAGCATAAGTTGGAAAACCTTTTTGGATAAAGATTCATCACACATATAAAAGCATACAGACATTCTTAAGCACGAATGACTAGCATGCCAATGAGTATAAGAGTCTAGAGTAGAAGAATTTTAAAAGTTCAGAATTGTATGCAAACAAAGAAGTTCAAACTTAGTTCATAGACTCAGAAATGAGTCTGAAAGAGTCAAGGGATATCAAACTGATCTCTACATCAATCACATGATCAAACCTAGGCACTACCACATCCCCTCCCCCCCCCCCCCCCAAATTCTAGGATTTCCACCTCAAGTCAAGAATAGAGATGAGGAAATTAGTTAAAACATGCTAAGAGTTTTCTTTCATAAACTTATGAGAAAACAAGCAAATACAGTTGAAAGTTCAAAGACAAAAAAAGTGAACAAAATAATTTGAAACACAATGAGAGTAGAAGAAACAGGAGAGGAAAACATGCTTAAACGGGTCTTCTTAAAACAAGGTAAAGTAGAAGTGAAACAACAAACACTTAAGAACATGGTAGAAGGATACAGTAGGCGGAGCACGCCAAACATTCGTGATAGAACGAAAAAAATAAGAACAAATTAGAAGAATATGCGTGGTAGAAAAGAAAACATAAGAACATAGCAGAAATAAATACACACTGATAAAAGGGAAAGAAAACATTTGAACATTTTCAGAAAATAATAAATCTGAAAGAAGTAATTTTTGAAAACAACTTTTTGAAAGAAATTGAGGAATTCGTTCAAAAACTCAAGTAGAGCGTTGATATAAAACAGAATTAGGAAAAAATCAGAGAAAATCTCAAATAGCTAGGGTTACAGAAGAACCCTAGAATGAGGAAGGCTTTGAAAAGGTCCGATCTTGATCGGAAAGGTTAGAGATAGGCTCATAGTACCACGATATGCCAGAGCAAGGCTGGAGATGGCCGTGAAACCTCAATCCGGTGAAGGTCTGGATGAAGACCCTAGGTCAGGCCTCGATTCTTCAAGTATCGAGCATAGAGGAGTAACATGGGGTGAGTATAAGACTACTATAGTCGGAGAAGCCATGGTTTCCGGTGGGTTTTAAAGTTGAAGACGATGGGAGACGATTAGGGTTGAGGAAGGTTCAGGAGAGTTTGAGAGATTAGGGGGTTTCAAGGCGGCGTATCTGAAGGAAAATGAGCTAGGGTTATGGGGTTTGGGGGATTAAAATATATAAGGGTCAATCGTGGACGTTGATCAAAATGATCAACGGCCTGGATCAAAATGAACGACTGGCGGGCTATATTAATGGGTTAGGGGTCAGGTTATATTAGGATTTAGGCTAGTCTAGTTTGAGACTGAGATTGGGTTATTGGGGGTGGCTGATTTTGGCTATAATTGAAATAATATAAGGCTGTCATTTACATAACCACTTTTCCCCTTTTTAATTTATAAAAATAGTAAAAATGATTTTTGTAACAAATTGAAGGTACTAAATTATTAATAGTATATAAACATTGAATAAAAAATACTAGAACAAATTTTACAATTATAAATGCTATTAAATATCAAAATAGGCTAGAACTGCAATTAAGTGCAATTTTAGCTTAAAATTTTCAAATCAATTTATAAAAATATGCAAAAATTACATTAGCTACATTAGGCATAAATATAAGAATAAAATAAATTAATCACAAAGCTGATAATTTGAGGAACACTTATTGGTTTTAGTATTGGTAAAATAGGGCCATAACTCGTTTTAAATAATTGGAAAAAAATAATGAAACACTTGGCAATGCTTGTAAATGCATATATATACTATTTTGAAATTATTTTGCATAAAAAATATACAGGGAAAAATTGTATATCAATAGTTGCCCCTCTTTACCCGGGAAGGATGAAACAGTTGTCGGGTAAAATATGCTGGCCAATTTGGACCGGGCGAAGTTGTTTGAAAAGGTTGAGTGTTCTCGGATTTCTGAGCTACCTACATATCCCGGTCTTACAGGAATCAGGAAATATGTAGTTTAGGATCTGTTGGTAGAGTATGCCAATGGAGGTTTTCCAAGAACGGACGCAACATTTAGGTTGGGGTGGATGGTTAAAGTCTAATAGGGTAGGGGAACTGGAATGGGATCGCTCCTGCTGAGAAGGTTGTTGCTTACCAGTTTACCTGTAAATAAGCAATACATGCATATATTGTGCATAAATTTAAATGTGATGCAAGTTCCCGTTGCACTATGAATGTTTTCCTTGGACAGTTAGGATGGCGTGCTTAGATCATGATATCCTGGGCTATGAAGTGTATAATAAAGGATTTGCAGGCCATAAAATGATGCCCTCAGGCTATGAGGATGATGCCTCCAAGCGATGATGCCTTTGAATAATGATATGCAAGAGATAAAAGGGGTCCTCAGTCCATGGCATGGCGTTCTCGGGATATGAAGATGGTGCCTCCGAACAATGACGCCTTTGGACAGTTTGGTGATCTTTCACCCCATGAGGTGTAGAAGGTTGCGATCTTTCAGCCGATGAGGTGGCAATCTTTCAGCCAATGCAATAAGGTGGCGATTTTTTAGCCGATACAATGAGGTGACGACTTTTCAGCCGATGCGGCGAAATTTCAGCCAATACGAAAAAAACAAATGAGGTGGCGACCTTTCAGCCAATGCAAAATGCAAATGAGTGGTGATATTTCAGCCGATGAAAAATACAAATGAATGGCGATCTTTCAGCCATGCAAAAATACAAAAAATAGTGGCAATCTTTTAGGTGATACAAGATGTAAATAAAGGTGGCGATATTTAAGTCATGCAATAAGGCAGTGATATTTCAGCCATGAAAGATGTAAATAAAGGTGGGGATATTTCAGCCGATGTAATCAGCCGGCGATATTTGAGCCAATGCAAAAAGAAAATGAAGTGGCGATCTTTCAGCCGATGCAAGTTGTAAATGAGGGGGGGTGATATTTTAGCCAATGCAATGAGGAGGTGATATCTCAGCCAATGTAAAAAGTAAATGATGTGGCAATCTTTTAGCCAATGCAATGGGGTGGCGATCTTTCAGCCGATGCAATTAAAAAATAAAGCAGCAATGTTTCGGCCATGCAATGAGGCGACGATCTTTTAGCCATGCAAGTGCAAAATAAAGTGGCAAAATTTCAGTCATGCAAGTGCAAAATAAAGTGGCAATATTTTAGCCATGCAAGTGCAAAACAAAGTTGAAATATTTTAGCTATGTAGATGGAGAATGATCTTAGTCTCGAAAGGCAGAATGTAAGCCTTATGCAATGCAGGAATGCAGATGGAGACATGCTTAGTCTCAGAAGGCAGAATGGTAGCCTTATGCAATGCAAGAAATGCAGACGGAGGTAGAGCTTAACCTTGGAAGGCAGAATAGTAGCCTTACACAATGCAGGAAGTCCACATGGAGGTAGAGCATAACCTCAAAAGGCAGAGTAGTTGCCTTATGCAATGCAATAAAGGGAAGAATAATAGTGAAATTTCTTAGCTGATAGTTGATAGCCGATTATGATATCATGGCTGCTGGGGATATTGGATAGCAAATGTGAATAGGTGCAATGGTTCTGAGAGTTATGTTCCTGATTGCATAATATACGACTTGGGTTCCTGCGTCCAAAACAAATCGTGAGTTTTGTAAAGGGGAAAGGTTAGTTCGTGTTCCCTCAGACTTTGCTTGCCCTGTCTGGCTTTGATCTGATGAGGTAGTGTTGCTAAACAGAGCAGACACGCATGAGTTTGTAAAGAATATAATATGAGTATATATTTAAGAAATAGTTTTTAGATGAAGGTTCAAGACATTGCAACCTCACTCGCTTCAAAATTTTGAGGGTCCTCCTCAAAATTCTGCCCTAGTTTGTTGGGTTGCCGCTTCTGATGGTTTCTTGTGATGATCGACTGAAGTTACTTTGAAATTTTGAGGGTCCTCCTCAAAGTTCTACCCCAGTTTCCAATTGCAGGGAAAATGAAAATTTTATTGAATTGTGAGAGAACCCATAGGGTTGCCTACGTATTCTCTCTAAACCGGGAATCTGGTCAGACATAGTTCAAACTACATCATATAGGAAAGCACAAGATTACACATAGTAATGCTTGACAACTTCTGAGGTGATTAGTTTTAGCCAAGATTCTCCATCCATTTCTGCAAGTATAAGGGCTCCTCCTGTCAGAACCCAATGAACCATGTATGGACCCTGCCAATTAGGAGAGAATTTCCCTTTGGCTTCATCTTGATGCGGGAAGATTTTCTTTAAAACCAACTGCCCCAGTGTGAACCGTCTTAGCTTGACTTTTTTGCTGAAGGCTCTAGATATTCTATTCTTATAAAGCTGACCGTGGAAAATCGCGTTCAATCTCTTTCCATTTATAAGAGCTAGCTTCTCGTAATGAATCTTTACCCATTCTACGATGTCGAGCTCGGCTTGTTGTATGATTCTCAAGGAAGGAATCTCTACTTTAACACAAATAACTGATTCTGTACCATATACCAGCATGTACGGTGTTTCCCTATTGGTGTGCGGACCGTGGTGCGATACCCCAACAGAGCGAATGATAATTTTTCATGCCCATGTTTATGCTTTTCTATCATTTTCCTCAATATCTTCTTGATGTTTTTGTTTGCGGCTTCTATAGCTCCGTTCATCTAAGGTCTGTAGGCTGTAGAATTCATGTGTTTGAACTTGAAGGTCTCGCACATAGATTTCATCAAGTCACTGTTGAGATTGGAACTATTATTAGTAATGATTGACTTCGGAACTCCGAACTGATGAACAATATAGTCACAGACAAAGTTTGCCACAACTTTCTTTGTCACTGCCCTATAAGATGCGGCTTCGACCCATTTGGTAAAATAATCAATTGCTACTAGGATGAATCTATGTTTGTTGGAAGTGGCAGGTTCAATTGGTCCAATAACATCCATTCCTCAGCAGTTTTCCAGCTGGATCCCTAAATGCACACTTTGCGGGATTCAGTTTAAGGTTGTACCTTCTTAGTCTGTTGAAGAACTTCCTCAAATCATCCATGTGATCAGTGGCTTTCATAGATTTGATGATATTATCATCTACATACACCTCGATCTCCTTATTATCATATCATGGAAAATGGTAGTCATGGCCCTCATATAGGTGGCCCCAGCATTCTTTAATCCAAACGGCACCGTCTTGTAATAGTACATTCCAAGTGCCAACGAAGGACAGAAAGGTTAGAGTCTGTGTCGACTATCGAGATCTCAACCGGATTAGTCCAAAGGATGACTTTCCCTACATTGTAATGAAAGTCTTTTTCTCAGCATCTTCTTAATCCATCCAGATCTGATGATACCTAGCGAATGATTGCAACTCGTGCTTGGTGAAAATTTCAATCAAGATATGTATGTTTGGTAAAGGAAAGTCATCCTTTGGACTAATCCGGTTGAGATCTCGATAGTCGACACAGACTCTAACCTTTCTGTCCTTCGTTGGCACTGGAACAATATTGGCTAACCATCTTAGATACTCTACTACCCTGAAAACCTTAGCTTTGACTTGTTTAGTGACTTCTTCCTTGATTTTCATACTCATGTTAGGGTTGAACTTTCTCAGCTTCTGCTTTACTGGCGGACATGTTGGATCGATCGACAGCTTGTATGCCATAGTAGATGTACTTAGACCAATGCTGTCGCCATATGACCAGGAGAATATGTCCTCATATTCTCTTTGAAACTCTGTGTATTCTTCCTTACCTGGTGGTTACAAGTGAACGTATACTCGCGTTTCTTTGATATTTTCTGCATTTACTAGTTTAAGAATCTCAGTCTCGTCCAGGTTGGACTTAGGAATGTTCTAATAATTCTCAATCTTCTGGAATATTATCTTTTCTCAATCTATGTCTATTTGTTGCGTTATCTCATTTCATGTCACAGTCGTTGGTTCATCAAAATAAGTAATAGTAATATTGTATAAATAAAGTGAATAAGAGAAAATCCTACGAGTAAGATTTATAAGAAAACCAAAATGCTTTTATAAGTTCCATAATTGTTTTGAACATTGGAGCTTTCTTGTGAAAATGAAAATGCAACAGGAAAGTCAATATGTAAAAAATAAAATAGTACATGATGTTTTTTTAGCCTTGCTACCTCGAGGCTCGACGGGCTTTGGTGGTCTTGATAGTCCAACTGTTGAGGCATGCTCCTCTGCTCACAGCTTCTATGGAAGGGCCTTCCTGCCCCTCCTCCTCGAAAATGACACAACAATCCATGACATCGTTTTATAGGAACAAATTCATCGTTGTTGGTAGTGCTTCCTCTTCTTCTAACCCAATGATAACATCGGCTGGTTGGAAAGTCTGCTCCAAGTGTGGTATTGGCTGCTCCAGCAGATAGTAAGGACCATGCCATGGTGGCGACCAGTGATTGAATTCCTCCGAGATATACCCATATCCCAATCCGAAAGTGGTGCCGTATTTCTTGAGCTTGATGGGTTTAACGATCTTTAGAGGTTTTTGCCTGGTCCTCTATCAGGTTCATACCCACTTCAGTTCAGTATGCTTTCAATCTTTCTATCCCACCACATGTCTTTGTTAACAGAATTGACTCGCTCTATCTGGTGGTTTCTCCGCCTATCCTTCTCTTTCCTTCAATTGCTGGAACGGACTGGCGACTGTATATGGGATTGCTACCGTCGCCGTGAATGATCACCTCTTGGTGGTTCTACTCAAACTTCACCACCTGATGTAGTGTTGATGCTACAGCCCCAGCAGCATGAATCCAAGGCCATCCCAAAAATAGATGGTAAGAGGCCGACACGTCTATCACTTTGAAGTCAATATTGAACCAAGTAGGCCCTATTTGCAAACATAAGATAATCTCCCCAACAGTGGACCTTTGGGATTCGTCAAAAGCTTTGACATTAATGGCCCCGTCCATGATATCGTGTAGCCCCTTTCCTAATGTCCTAAGTGTTACCAAAGGACAAATGTTAAGGCTAGACCCTCTGTCAACAAGATCATGGTGATAAAATAATCTTTGCATTGCACGGTGATGTGTAACGCCTTGTTATGACTCAACCCCTCTAGCAGTAGTTCCTCTTCATGAAAAGTGACCTTGTGACTCTCCAATACCTGCCCTACCGTGTTTGTCATTTCTTCTCCGGTGATGTTTCTCAGTACTATGCCTCACTCAGCACCCTTAGTAAAGCATTCTTATGTGCATCGGAGCTTTGTAGCAAAGCAATGATAGAGATCTGTGATGGTATTTTGTTCACCTGATTAATGATCGAGTATTCTTTGGCTTGTATCTTTCTCCATAGATTGTCGGGTCCGATTTCCGTAATGGTTGGCCAATTAGAGGCTTGCTTGCTTGACTTAGCCAAATGCTCCGAGATGTAAACCCTGCCGGTTCTTGTCATACCTTATGCCGCAGCTGCTTTCCCAAACTTGACCTTGCCTTTCCTTCTTGCCTCGACTATATAGTTCCAAGGTATGGCCTTTGTATGGAATGGTATTACTATTGACATTGCCACTAGAATTGGTGTGGTTGTCTTTACTCCGAACGGAGCAGTCCCCTTAGGCGGTGAAACTACAACTTCAAAGAGTGTGGGTATGTTTGCTGGTGACATAAACTCGACTTCAATCATCATTTGCATCTTTTCGGAGGATGGTGCTTCAAACTTGAGTGGTATAGACACGTTTACCTTGATGTCCTCAGAAGGCTGAATCTGTACTACAATCGGGTTAAGGGTGACTATAGGCTTCTTTGGATCGTCGCCTTCTTTGATCAAACCAATCGATCACTTGGGGTCCCAGTCATCCTCTATCTCGATCATATGAACACCTCTGCCCTTGTGGTATGGTAGAGGGTTATTGCAGACATTCGAAGCAGGTTCTTTGCTACAATGATCTTATTGTAAATCAATGTTTGAATCTTATCCTTCAGAGAGCAGGATTTATCAATGGTATGTCCTTTCATGCCGGATTGGATACACAGGATTTATTTGGATTGAACCACTGAGAATGGTTTTCAGGGGTTATGGTAGGGATAGGGGTGACATAACCAGCAGCTTCAAGTCTTTCGTACACCTGGTCAATTGGTTCAGCAATGGCATTATACTATTTGGGAGGTATGTGTTCGTAATTTGGTCGAGGTCTGGGAATATTTTGACGTGGTAGAGGTGACTGGTAGTGAGGCGGTTGAGTATTGTAGGCTTGGTAAACATGTGCTAGTTTTGGAGTATTTGGGTGAAGTGGGTTGGTATGTGGGATTTGGGGCTATTTGGTGATTCGAGGTAGGCTGATATGTGAGTGGACGTATTGGGTACCTTTGGTACTTGACAGGGGATTTGGTTCTCTGTGCAACTCTTACGACACCCACGTCCTTTTTCTTGGATGCACCACTAATGTGTAAAGCCTTGTTGGTGGCTTGCAAAGCTTCAAAATTTGTGATCATACCACTCTTAATGCCTTCCTCGATCCTCTCATTTATCTTGATGATGTCAGAAAATTTTGGCCTTCAATCAGCATCAGGTTTTCATAGTATTGGGAGTTTTGAGATGGACAAAAAACTTATTCATTTGTTCTTCCTCTAGAGCAGGCTTGATTTTAGCAGCTTCTGACCTCTAGCGAGTGGCATACTCACGAAATGTTTTCGTGGGCTTCTTCTTTAGGCTTTGAATGTAAAAAACATCTGGTGCATTTTCTGTATTGAACCTGAACCTGTCCATGAAATCTGACGCCATACTCACCCAAGTAGACCATTTCTTCGTATCTTGGCTAATGTACTAAGACAAAGCACCTCCTTTCAGACTTCTTATGAAAATCTTCATGCGAATCCTTTTGTCCTTCCCTACTCTGACCAGCTTGTCGGGGTATGTTCTCAGGTGGACTGTTAGATCCCATGTACTATTAAACATCTCGAACTTAGGAGTTTTGTACCCATTGGGTAGTTTGACATCCGGTTGTATGCAAAGATATCCATAGTTTAATCTTTCAATCCCATTACTTGCTTCGACACAATGAACTCGACTAGTCAAGTTCTTGAGTTGTGCGACCAGGTTCCTGATGAGCGAGTCTTTACCATCAGACTCAGGTGTGCTTGAGATGGGTTGGATGGGGTATGGCACAATTTCCACATAGATGGGGGTATTGTGTTGGGTGGGGCAGTGGTCATTTGTGGAGTTCTGGAGTTCTGAAATAATTGGTGGGGTGTTATTAGAGGTATCGCAAGCATAGTGATGGTGAGAAGGGGGATGGTTTGGTTTCAGGATGCTTTTTGGAGGTGTGGGTTTCTGAGGGCTTGGAAAATTGACATATGAGGTGGTGAGGGAAAATGACAAGCTTGCCAAGTTCCGGACCTAATCAAGTTCCTCCTGAAATTTCAACAAATTTTGCTCAAGTTGGGACATACTTTCTTTGGAGATCTGAGTACCCTGAGTGATTTCTACCCCCCCCCCCCAAACAGAGTTTTCCTTTCTGATGTTGCTCAAATCTTCCAACTTTCCCTTGTTCCTATTTCTAACAAAACTAGGCGGAGGAGTGGGTGGAGGGCTATTGGATCTTGTGGAATATGATGACGATGCCAGAGTGCACGAACTAACCTTTAGGTAGTGGAATAAAAAAAAGTAAAAAACAAAAAAGGTAATAAGGCAGTGAGGATCATTTGGAAAATGTTGCAATATTAAAACACGTAGTGCTAAAATATAAAGCGTGTCCTAATTTTGGGGCCTTGTTGTGCCCGAGGTAGGTCTAGCGACAAGTTGATTTGGAGTACTTCAAATGCTAAAAGCTTCAATTCATTAATAAAAGTATATGACTCCCAAAATTACACTAAATAGCAAAATCACTAACGGCCATTGGCCTTATTACATTTTATAAAGTGGAAATGGAAATTCCTATCTACTTGGTCCCAGAGGGACCTTCCCCGGATTCAGCATTATCTGTTCCATCGAAAAATTTCCTTATATCACGCAGTCCCAGCAACAAGTAGGCTCTGGCTAGGTGTCTGCCTTCATTTCCTTCAACAGTCCGCAATCTTCGACCCTTTTCAGAAACTTTTTTTCCAAATCTACTATACCTTGCTCCAAATAGACCAAACGTTTATTGGTGCTAATGGAAATATCCTTCCATTCTTCAATTAGTTTTTGATCACCTACCTATATCTCTCTGTGCTCTCTTTTGCATTCTTGGATTCTCTTTTGTAGAAGGTTGTACTTAGCTTGTGCCTCATCCTTTTCATCTATGATCCGGTTGCCTCGAACAAACCCGAGTTGACCGAGACCATCATGATTATCCTCCAACCAACCTGAATATTAGGGATCACAACCCTCGTGGTATATGCCTGGTTCAATGGTGTCCCTTCCATGGGATCACAAGCCTCGGCATATCGTATGTTCATGAAGTTCCCTCTAGCGAGTTGATTTTCCACACATTTGCTTTTTTTGTCGGTCCCCCATGTAGAAGGTTTGCTGCATGATGACCTCACTCATATCATTATTCGGGCACTCTTTAAACATGGTACAATATCTTTCCCAAATCTCGTGTAATGCCTCATTAGATTCTCGCTTAAATGTAAGAATCTCATCCCAAAGCATCGCCATAAGTCCCAGAGAGGAGAATTTGGAAATGAACTTATCCACCAGCTCATCATAAATGTGAATGGTATAATTGGGCAATATCACTAACCAGTCCAATGTCGTTTCCGTAGAGTAAAGTGAAATAGCCTCAACCTTAGCGCATCCTCAGAAACATTTGTTTTGTTGCTCCCCCAAAAAGTACCATTAAAACCCTTAAGATGCTTGTAGGCATTTTGACACGAAGCCTCGGTGAAGAATTCCCGTTGCTCAAGTAGTGTAAGCATCACATTGGTAATTTAGAAGGTTCTCGCCCTAATACGGGGTGGGACTACAACACTTGCATAACCCTCGCTAACTGTCAGTGATCTGCTACTCTTGGTGGAGGTGGGGGGGGGGGTGGTCGGGCACATTATCTTAAGGCGGATGGCCTCGTCTATTAGCTTGAGGTTCAAGAGGAACCTCCTCAACTCGGTCATCATCCACATCATCCCCCACTGGAAAATTGTCCGGCTCATTGTTGAGAGACATTTTCGTACCTAAAAGCGATTAAAAAACAAAGTTAGTGATAGGACAAGAAGACAAAGCACACAAAAACCTAGATATATATCTAAATCCATTTAACTCCCTTGAAACAGCGTCAAAAATTGATGTCACCCAAACTCACACCATAAATATAAGTAATGAGGCGATCGAAGCAATAATATAACCCAACGAGAGTCAGGGCCGAATCATCATGGAGTTAAAAATGGGATTAGGTATACACCTAGTGTAATGTTATAATGTGCCTTAATTTGCACTTCCACAATCTTGTTGGTTGTTTCTAATTCTACTTTAAGCTGTTGATTATAATTAATAAACTAGAAAATAATGTTTTTGGTTTTGGTTATTTTTCAAATGATAAAGGATCTAGGGTCGTGATTTCTACCTAGGTGGTTACATAATGGGTTGTGAACTCTAGGGCAATTTTAATTATTCGGGGTCGTAATAAAGCAATCACACGCAATTACCTACTTTATACCTCTCGGTAGTTTGAGCAATTTGCCCAATTTGGCTTTTTCAAGTCCAAAAGGGTATTGCAGAAATCAAGTGACATATGCTCAAGTCGGGTCTCACTATCTCTAAATTTGACCCTTTATATTGGGTCTATCAATTTCTTGAGTTCACCCTAATTCATTATTAGCCATGTTTTCCTAGACTTAGTCTCTCTTTCTCAAGTAGATACTAAGTCAAATAGACATGAATCAATGTATGCAATCATTAATTCTAGAATTTGAGAACGAAAAACAAGGTTAAATATCACTAACCCAATCACGAACATAGCAAAATTAAATACACATTAAGTATCCACACAAGGGTGGTCCACAACCCTAGCTAGAGATTTAGCTACTCATGAAAAATGAAGAAATACAAGAACAAATTAAGATAGAATGCATAATTGTTGATTAGATAAATAAAATCTAATGTTTAGAAGTTCTACAAAAGTACTCAAAATAGTAAATACAATAGCTCAGGGGCACTTCTGAAACTCAACTTAACATAAAAATGACAAAAAGTTCTATTTGTACTAAGCTGAAAATATTTGAAAAAGATGCATCTTAGAAGGTTGTGCGGCCGCATAATTCTAGTGTAGTCCACATAATGAGCTTATGCAGCTGCACAATTATCATGCAGTATGCATTATATGGAACTTCAGCTTGGAACTTCAGGGCTTCTGCGGTCCGCTTAAAAATGGGTGCGGACGCACTTTTAATTATCCAGCCGCACAAAAAATGATGTGGTCCGCACTCCTTGCCTTTGTAATTCTACCCTACTCTCTGGTTCTTCACTTCTGTGGACCACATAATAATGAGTGTGACCATACTTGACCTCCTGTGCCGCACAATTTTGGTGCAGTCTGCAGGCCTTCAGCTGGCCCACATACTAATTCTCTGAATCTCCCCTCTATGGCCACAATGGAATGTTCGCATTGCTGAATATTTTTCCCTGTTTTGGTTCTTTTTCACTTTTGACTCCTTTATGAGTTGATCTGACTTCTTTGGCTTGTTTTCCAATATTCCTACAAGAAAGCACATTTCGTTATTTTTCGGGAATACCTTAAGCATTTTTGAGCTAAAACACAAATAAAGGAGTGCAAATAAGTGATCAAAATCCTCACTTATCACGAATGTAGATGGTCTACGTAAGTTTATTCTTGAGGAAGCACATAACTCACAGTATTCCATTTATCTGAATGTCGTGAAGATGTACTGAGACTTGAGACATCACTATTGGTGGAGAAGAATGAAGAAGGATATAGTGGGGTTTGTAGCTTGGTGCCTTAACTATCAGCAGGTGAAGTATGACAATCTGAGACTAGGCGGATTGATTTAGAGGATAGAGATTCCAGAGTGAAACTGGGAGCGGATCACCATGGATTTTGTAGTCGGGATCCCACGAAATTTGAGGAAGTTCAATGCTACTTGTGTAATTGTGGACCAGTTGACCAAGTCCAAGCACTTCATCTAGTTGGTGCTAGTTATTATTTGAAGTGGTTGGCTATGATTTACATTCAAGAGATTGTTCGCGTTCACGGTGTGCTAGTTTCCATAGTTTCAGACTAGGACATGCAGTTTACATTATAGTTTTGGAGAGTAGTACATCATGAGTTAGCACTCAGGTTGAGTTGAGTACAATATTTCACCCTTAGATGGATGGACAGTCCGAGTGCACTATTCAAATATTGGGCGTTCTTGGGAGCATTTTCTACCGCTCGCGGAGTTTGCCTATAACAACATCTACAATCGGCTCAGTATGAGGCTTTGTTTAGGAGATTGTGTAGATCTCTAGTGGGTTGGTTTGAGATGGGCGAGGCTAGACTATTGGGTACTGACTTGGTTCAGGATGCCTTCGACAAGGTTAAATTGATTCAGGAGTGGCTTCGCACTGCAAAATCTAGACAAAAGAGTTATGCCGACTGGAAGGTTCGTGATGTTGCTTACATGGTTAGGGAGAAGATTCTGCTCAAGGTTTCACCCATGAAGAGCGTTATGAGCTTCGATAAGAAGGGTAAGTTGATCCCTCGGTATATTGGGCCGTTTGAGGTACGTTAGAGGATTGAGATGTGGCTTATTAGCCTGCCTTACCATCCAATATGTCAAGTGTGCATCCGATATTTCATGTTTCTATTCTCCGAAAGTATGTCGGTGATCCGTGTCATGTTTTGGATTTCAGCATGGTTAAATTGGATTGCTGATTTGACTTATGATGTTGAGCCGGTGGCCATTTTAGATCTGTAGGTTCGAAGTTTGAGGTCACAGAACATAGCTTTAGTGAAGGTTTAGTGGAGAGGTCAGCTAGTTAAGGAGGCCATTTGTGATATCGAGAGGGAGATACATAGCAGATATCCACACCTATTTGAGACTCTAGGTATGTTTCTAGACCTGTTTGAGGAAAAACGGTTGTTTAAAAGAAGGAGAATGTAATGATCCGGCACGTCATTTTGAGAGGTGTAGCCATGTTCCCCCATTTACTGCTCTTTTTGTTCTTTATAGTTGTTATGTGACTTTTCGAGTTAGTTGGTCCGGGTTAGGAGAGATTTCGGAATAAATTGAGATACTTAGTCTCAAGGTTAGAAGCTTAAGCTGAAAGGGCTGACCGGATGTTGGCCAATGTGTACATAACTCTGGAATGGAGTTTTGATGGTTCTGTTAGCTCACTGGGTGATTTTTGGACTTAGGAGCGTGCCCGAATTGTGATTTGGAAGTCCGTAGTTGAAGTAGTCTTGAAATGGCAAAAGTTGGTAATTTGAAATGTTTGATCGAGAGTGGACATTTTGATATCGGGGTTGTATTGGGATTTTGGAAATTGGAGTAGGTTTTTGGTGTTGTTTGCGACTCGTTTGCAAAATTTGGGGTCAATCGGGCGTGATTTGATACGTTTCAACATCATTTGTAGAAATTGGAAATTCAAAGTTCATTAGACTTGAATCTATATGTGATTCGTGTTTTTGATATTGTTTGAGTTTATTTGACGATTTGACTATGTACTATATGATGTTTTGGGACTTGATGGTATGTTTGGTTGAGGTCCCAAGGGCATCAGGTGAGTTTAGGATGGTTAATGGATCAATTTTGGACTTGGATCTTTGCTGAAGTTTTTAGATGTCAATGATCTGGTTTCCATATACGCGATCGCACAGGCTAAGTTGGTCAGTGATGGAATTTTCTCTATGTGTTGTGAGTAGAGGGCTATGATATTGTAGCTTAGATAAGTAGTGTGTCACGAATGGGTGGTCTAGGCAGTGTTCGCGAAGAGGAAATGAGGTAGGAGCTGATTCCGCACATTTGTTCTTCGTGACCGCATGAAGATGAACACAGTAGGTCTGAGGAGGCAGTGGTTTGCATTCGCTGTTATGGCTACGCATTCGCTTAGAGTATGTTTAATGAGCAGACTTGCTTGTTCTATGCGAACGCGAGGTGAAAGTCACGTTCGTGATGAAGGTTTAACAGGGAAGAATATAAGTTTCAAAAATGAGGATTTTGAGTTCATCACACAAATTTAATTTGGGAGCTCGGTAGAAGGCCATTTTTGGAGAGATTTTCACGTGGGTGTTTGCGGTAAGTGATTCCTATATAGTTTTGGTTAATTTCTATGATTATGCCTTTAATTACGTCATTAAATTTGTGATTTGGGGTGAAAATATTGTAAAATGAAGAAGAGTTCTTAGGCTAGATTTTTGAGGTTTTTAATGAGATTTTGATATCGGTTTGGAGTAATGTTGGTATAGGTGGTGGACTCATGGTTGAATGAGTGTTCGGATTTTGGGACTTTTATCCGATTCCGAAACGTGGGTCCAGGGCCATCTTTTTTAGTTGTCTTTTTGACTTTTGACTTAAATCTTAGTATTTTCTTATGGAATCGATTCCTTTAGCTCGTGTTGATTGTATTAAATTGTTTGTGTCTAGATTTTAGGCATTCAAAGGCCGATTTGCAAGGCAAAGGTGTGTTGGAGTAGAGATTTTCTTAGGTTGAGACATGTAACAGTTCAAAATCTACTTCTGAGGGTATGAAACCCCGCATTATGTGTTTGGTAATTGGTTTTGAGGTGACAGTCATATGAGCATACACCGTAGGAATTGTGACTTGGTCCATTCCATGGAACTATGAAGTTGAATAACTTTTTGTTAGCTATATGCTCTCCATGTGTTATAGAAATTTGGTTGCAAATCATGTTAGGTTATATGTTGGTACTGTTGGCACCCACAGAGGCCATGTTACATGTCGAATTACCTGCTAATTGCTGTTCGTACTAAACCATAGTTTTACTTGCACATCATATCTCAGTCTGTATTATTCCTTATTGATACATCATATTATTCATGTTTGGGATGTCATGATTTCTCAGAGCCCAAGAGATTAGAGAGGTTGATAGCTGAGTGAGGACAAAGGCCTGATTATGAGGCTATTTATAGGATCGGGCTCCATGCCATAGTATGTTTCTCTAATTTACGCCATGATTGGCTTGATATAGCACTTGGGCGGAAGAAGCACCTTCAGAGTCTACACAAACCCCAAGTGAACCTGTGAATGCCGAGCGACTGAGATGAAATAGTGATAGTGAGGAATGAGTGATTGTGAGCTTGGAGTGAATGGAAGGACTGAGTGACGGTTGCTCTGAGATGATACATTTGATTTTATTATTATTGTTCTTAGCTGCCATATATCACTGTTTTGAAATTTCTGAGAGATATTACATCCTTTTTTACTTGAACAAGACATGAATTAACTGATTTGACTTAAATTTCTGGACATGAAAGCATGCCTACTTTCGTATATTGAGACTATTGAAATTGAACTATAACTGTATAGATAGTCAATATCTTCAACTATTTATTTAATTTTTTTACTTACTAAGTTGGTTGTACTCATGCTATACCCTGCATTTCGCTTGTAGATCGAAGTGTTTCCGGACACGGTGGGTGTTGATACTCTGTGTAGTTGATCCTTTGGGAGACTTCCAGGTAGCTGCCCGGCATTCGCATACCTTTTTCTCCTTCCATATCTTTTCTTCATTGCATTTAGTTTCTGACTATAATAGACAGTGTATTTCAGACTTGTGGTATTTAGATGCTCATATACTCTATGACACCCCGATTTGGAAGTTTTTCGTGATGTTTTTATTTTGGATATTTCTATCCAGTTTATGAGGAGTTTTTATTTAAACTGCTTTAAAGTATAAATATTGTCTTACCTAGTACCACATTAGGCGTCATCGTGACGGGTTAGGATTTGGATCATGACATGGACCCTTTGAGATTCTTGGGAGAGTGGGTGAGGTGGCCTACCGGCTCGCATTACCACCTAGTTTATTAGTAGTCCATCCTGTGTTTCATGAGTCTATACTCCAAAAGTATCACGGTGATCTGTCCTATGTGTTAAAGTTCATCTCACTCCAATTGGACAACAATTGTACTTATGAGGAGGAGTCAGTGGATATTCTAGCCCGGTAGGTCCGATTGTTGAGGTCAAGCAGCCATCCTTCAATTTGAGTGTCATGGAGAGGTCAGCCAATCGAGGCAACATCTTGGGAGTCTGAGTCGGACAGACGGAGTAGATATCCACACCTTTTCACTAGTCTAAGTATTCATTTATGTCTGTTCCAAGACGAACATTTATTTAAGTAGTGGAGAATGTAATGACCGATAGGTTATCTAGAGTTTTATCCAACAATCCTATGTTCTGAAACCTCAAATATCTTCCTTCAACCTTCCTTGATTTTCGTGCATAGTCTGTGTTGTTTTCCAGAAGGCTTTTATGTGAAAATTTGTTTAAAATATAAATTCATGCCTGAAAGACCTGGCTCTATGGTTTGACCTTTCTAGTGGATTAGTATCGTGATTTGGGACTTGGGTGTATGCTCAGAAACATATTTGGAGGTCTCTAGATCGAGTTATTGCATTCTATTGAAAATTTAAAGTTTGAAGGTTAAAGAATTTATAAATTTGACTGAAGTTTGAGTTTTGTTGCTAAAAGGTTTAGATTTCGGTTCTGGAATATGGTATGTGTTTTCTACTGTGTTAAAGACTTGTTTGAAAAATTTGACATAAAATGGATTTGATATAATATGATTAGGATATTTGATTGTTAAAATGGAAGTTCTTAAGTTTCTTTGCAAAATTCATTTATTTTGGTGTCTGATTCGTAGTTCTAGGTGTTATTCGGGTATTTTGATCATGAGAGCGAGTTTGTATGATATTTTTGGAATTTTGTGCATGTTTCGTATGGAGACTCGAGGGTTGGGGTGAGTTTTGGATAAGTCACGGTGTGGTTTCAGACTTGGTAGAATAACTGATGTCTTTTTTCTTTTGGTATTCTATGCAAATCTCGCATTTGCGAGATCTGGCATACTTTTGTGAGCTTCCCTTTTGCGAGCATAGATTGGTTGGGAAGTCTCGCACTGTGAGGTAAAAGTTCGCATTTGCGAGGTAAAAGTTCGCATTTGCAAAGTAAAAGTTTGCATTTGCGAACTTGCCTTTTTCTGCTTTTGCGAATGCAGACATTTGTGACTCGGCATAGTACTTGACAAACTTCGCTTTTGTGAAGAAATGGTCTACATTTCTAACCACTACATTGCATTTGCGATGACTATGTTGCGCCCCCTTTTTTCCTCCTCGCAGAGAATGTCCGGGTTTCTACATTCATAGGGGAACAACTCCTTCCTTTTGGGATTTGGGTATTTGAAGAATCACCACTAAGAGATTATGGTACGTTAGGGAACCTAGAGTGGTTAACTCATCTAACTAGTTTGCTTCACTAGAGATTAGGGTAAGGGCTCAAAATAACCTTTAGGGAAACGTGGTAGGAATAGCTCGCGGTCTATAACGGTAGGTCCCGGCCAAAATTATATGAATTAGTCATTTTGAACAAGTAAATAGTTTCAACACATATTTGCAAATAAAGGCATATTCTCATATTCTAAATACAGGTACAATTCGAGCAATGGGAGCAGGAGAGAGATTTGAACAATTTACATATGTATGTGTAAAGAGAAAAAAGTATATAAAATTTAAACACGTATGGAATTGGGAAAGAGGGGTCCTAGGTTGGTTAGCCTACATGATCATACCCAAACAATGCCAGTAATCACTCATCAATGAGGGTCTACACGTGGCATTAGCGTATAGTCATGATATCCTTGCTACCCAATTTCCTCCCCTTTGGTCATAGACTAAAGTGTTCTAGCAACCTTGAGAGATATCCTATACATGCACTACATGTCCCTTCCTTTTAGCCCTAAGGTATTTAGGACCTCTAATTCATGTAGTTTTAGACCATCCTAAGGCACTTAAAGGAGAAAAATCTAGGCGTAAAACAAAAGAATTAGGACTGCACTAAAGAGAGAACAATTAAAGGCTCACATTTACCTCCACAAACAAATCAAACAAGTGCATGTCTTAAACCATTTTCATGTATTTAAAAGAATCCCTAGGATAGGATATTTAGCTGAGCATAGAATATGTAGTATTGAGTTAAGACTAAAGCGTGAAAGGCCTATTCAGTTTGCCTACTGATTTTAGACTTGTTCACTATGAGCAATTACATATACAAGGCGTAGTTTTACGGTTTGCAAGATTTTTAATTGCCCTATAGGTTTGCCTAGGCGTGTAATAGTGATATCCTATGAGCATGGTATCTAACCATTAATCAAGAACACCATGATATAGTTAACAATTTCAAATGGCAATTTGGATCCTATAGGCATGGTTTCTAATATAACATAAGGCGAGACAAGCAGAATTTATCTGACCAAAGTGAAATGCCTGTAGGCGTGATTTCCATTAAAGCTAATTTTAAAATGTAGGCATGATATCTAGTTATATGAAATGGAGTAGATAGAATTCATTTCAACCAAGAGATCCTATAGGCAGGATGTCTAGCACATCACATCAAAAATAAACCTTGTAGGCATGTTATCTAGCAACCATTACCCATAATATACAACTACTCTCTCTTTTAACTAGTCACCCTAATGTTTGTTTACAATTAATTATTACAGACGAAGAATTGAATGAATTACATAAAATAAAATATACATTAAACTATAGGGAGCTTGAAGTAGGCTCAAAGTAGTTTCCAAACCTTCAATAGCCTCGAGTTCTCAAAGTTTCATAGCTAATTTCATGTCTAGGTGTGTCACAGTTCCCTAAAGACCTCAAGGATCCCTGACAGTGCTCACACCCAGACCTTTCAAAATGAACTGATTTATGTGTAGTGTGGAAGGGCTAGTCCTGATATGCCAGAGTTTAGAGAGATCTTAAGGGTCTCAAGGTAGTAAACATACTAGAGGCGCAGGACTTAGTAATCTAAGAGTAAGAGTGCATAACGATTTGAAAGAGTTTGGTAAACAGTATAAAGGTCTTAGGAATGAAAAAAGTTTCTGAAAACTTGTATTAGCTTGAGTAAACAGTAGTTGGAAAAGCATAAAAGAACATCTTGAAATTATCATACCAATCCCAGAACAGCCTTAGAAAACATTTTGGCAAATAGGCTTCACACAAGGAGAAAGCGGTAGGGGACATATAGAATGCTCCTTAATGATAACAAACAAATACACAGATTCCTCAGGAAGTTATGTAATTGACAAGTTAGTTACAAAGACATGCTAAGAACATATAGGTCTTTAACCATGACCAATACTAACATAGGTGAGAAAGTAAACAAACAATGCAACTTGAACATACTAGTGAACAAATAGGAATTCATACAATTATCTAAAGCATATTGGACATGCTAAATAGTATACTAGTTGTTGCTTTTAACAGAACAAACATAAACATGATGAGTGATACAATAATAAGGCAGTGTAATCTAAGCATGATAGTTACATATTGAGCATATGACAGTAGAATAGCAAATAGAATTGAAAATCAGAACCTGTGAACTGCAAAAACAAAGAAACAATTAGTTTTGGAATGTGAATTGAATCAGAACATACCCCTCAAGGAGAGAATACAAAGTATAGAGCATATATGTTGCAAATACCCAGCCTTGGCTTACAGCCGACTAGATTAGTGAGAGTTGCATGTAGCAGAAGAAAATAGAGAGCTTTTGAGAGTGTGCGAGAGTGTGTGGGAACTAGTGTTCTTGTATAGAGGTTAAAACAAAGAGAGTTTATGTAGTAGCACAAGAGTAGAGCAAATAAGGTAAAGCAATCATCAATAAGTAATGAAGGAATTTCAAGATCAATTATATGAAGATTCAGCATAGTTTTTCTCCTTTAATTAAGAAAAATCAGCAACCGGTAATGACAAGAACTAATTAAGGCAACACATTCAAATTAAAACAAAGAACTTCATAATAGAGGGTCAAGGGTTTAATTAAGGAAAGAATGATGCAAAGAGTCAGCAAGTATCACAGACAATCTCAAATTAGGCAAGAAAGGAATAGTCAGGAAACAAATTGATAAATCAAGCATTCAAATCAACACTGATTAAAGGGTAAAAATATAGGTTTACCATGAATAGGCAAAATGAATATAGACACATAGAAGCTATAGAAAAGTCGAACCAAGAGCCTTAGTAGAGGCATATTAGGATAAAAAATCACAGGACATCTAATTAGGCTAAAGAAAAATCATAGGAACCAAAGCATAAGACAAAGTTGGTACACAAGTAACTCAGAAATAAAGAAATTTGTTGAAAAATTAGTGTTTTTAGCATAAACAAGTTAGGGTTTAGAGAAAACCTTACAAATCGCTTAAAACACATAAGAAATACAAGATTAAACACTCAAAATAATCAAATGTTTTGAAAAGAGAAATTTTCGGAAACCCTAGTTTAGAAAAAAATGGAAAACCATTCAAAAATCATAAGGTTTTTGTAAAATTCATAAGAAATAGGTTCAATATATCTCAGATCTTGCACAGATCTGAGAAGTTCTAAGGACCAAAATTAGGGTTTTGAGAAGAACAATAACAGAGATGAATAGATCATAGGCGATATAGGAAGATCTTACTCAAAATCAAACCGGAATAGCCTAACACAGGCGAGCAAAAACCAAAGGTGTAAACAGACTAACCCTGGTCCCTTCAAGGCCATGGAGATGGTGATACCAGTACCGGCGAGGCCATTAGAGGCCTGGGGTGGTGAGAAACCATCTTGAATGGCCATAGATGAGTGACGGAAAGGGTGGATTAAGGTTAGAGTTAGAGAGCATTGGAGAGAAAAGGGATTAGGTGACGACGGGGGATGGTGTTAGGATTATTAGGTTTTAGGGGGTATAGGTTGGTTTATTTTAGGAAGGAAAAATCTGGACCGTTGATCAAAATGATCAACAACTAGGATTTGGTGAGAAATGGGTCGGGTAGATGCTGGGTATGAGCTGGGTATATTTTGGATTAAAATTAGGCTAGTTAATTTCAAGACAAAATTGAAATAGAAGAAGCTATTTATTAATACCCTAAATAATTGATTAAAAAATAATTACTAATTATAAAAAATAGATTTTATGCATAGAAATGTTTTTAAAATAGTTATTTAGTGTTTAGAAATGCAAATGACTAATCTCTGGTAAAAATAATAGAGAAATCTGTGCATGGGCTATAATTGCGAGGTTATTGCAATTATAGTCAAAAGGTGCTAATTTAGTTATTCATAAAATAATTTGGACTCAAAAGGACTTAGAATAGAAATATTAAATTAAGACATGTTCTAAACTCATTTGTGATGCAATTTTGCAATTATTTTTATGAAGAAAAAAATGAAATAAATTAATTTAAAGATGTAAAAATTATGGAAAAACAATCATTGATGCTAATGCATAAAATTAGAGGTATATATGCATTTCGAAAAGTATTATAGGGAAAAAAATTAGATATCAACAGATTGAGCTTTTGAGAAGAGTTTGCATTTGCATTTCGAAAAGTATTATAGGGAACATACCCTTATTGCGATGTTCACAATTGCAAACAATATATTGCAATTGCTACATCCGTAGCTAGGTAAAAACTAAGTTAGACGGAATTTTGCTCATTCTTTCAAATTTTCAACACTACCTTTGCGGAGATTTTCCCAAAAGCTTTTCTTCCTCAACTCATTGGTAAGTGGCTCTAACCTACTTCCTTTCAATTGCCCACTATATTTTATATGATTTCAACATTAAATCTAGGATTTTCATGGTAGAAATTAGGGATTTAGAAAGAATTAGGGATTTTTTTTTTTGAAAAATTAGAATTTAGACCTCGAATTAAGGTCGAATTTCGAAACAAATTACATAATCGGGCTCGGGGGTGAATGAGTAATAGGATTTTGGTCTGAATTTCGACTTTTGACCAAGCGAGCTCGGGTTGACTTTTGTTGACATTTTCAATAATGACATAAATTGAACATCTTTCATTTGTGGGTAGTTCCTAAGGCTAATGTTTAATCGTTTGGTTAATAATTTGCTAGATTTGTTGGTTTGAAGGCTTGTACAAAAGGCAAGGCCGTTGTTGGACTTTGATTCGATTGCGGAGCGAGGTAAGTATCGTGGTTAATCTTGACTTGATGGATTAATTGGGACTAGTTTTCCTATTTGCTACGTGTTTAAATGTGTGTGAGCAACATATATGTGAGGTGACGATATCTATGTATTTTGTTGGGTTAAAGCATATGGTTGTGACTTATTTCTTGTAATTTAGTGTCTTCTTTGATTATGATATCCATGCTTATATTAGTTTATTACTTAATTGATCATTCTTTCTGTACTTATGAACTATTTGTGATAATTAGTATATTTGAAAGTTAAGGTTCGATATTTTGGAACCGTTGTTGGTGTAAGGTTCATTCTTTCTTCTTCTAATTTCCAAGTATTTGAATCCACTGATATATGGTAAGGGATAGTGTTAAAGCAAGAAGGATGATGTCGTGACATTTATTATTTTATTTACCGATTAATACATAGCGAGAAAGAGGGTTAAAGCACGAAGGGTGATGATGTGTTGTATTTATCGTTTTATGGAGAGATTGAAATTAAAAGCATTAAGGGCAATGCCTTGTCGTTCTTATTATTTTGGTGATGGTCCTAGCTTTACATGAGGTGCATCAGCTCGGATTGACATATTTTGAGACTCAAGGTAGATCTGATGGTGTCTGCAGACCTTGAAGTCTCGTTCCTCTTTCCTTTTTTACTATTTATTTCATTCGAAATAGTTAAATTTATTATTTGTAGAACCTCTAGAAACTGGTGTATTTGTGACTCCATATCCGGATTGTATTTAGATATGCTGATTATTATGCTACTTCGCACTTTATTTTTGTTTCATTTCAGTGTAATTGGTTTATTTATTGAACTATTTAAAAGTTGGTTTAAGAATTTCTTTAACGTTGGGTTTCCTAACGAGTGAAACGTTAGGCACTATCATGGTCCTGAAGGTAGGAGTTCTGGATCGTAACAGTAGTCTACAATGTATATAAAATTTATATGCACTTTATACTAGTGTATAGAATGTATATTACATGTACAACCAGAGGCGAGCCTACATAGACAGTAAAGGAGTCATTGAAACCCGTATATATATATATATATATATATATATATATATATATATATATACACCCATTAAATAATTTTGATGTGCCCCAAATTACAATAATTGTTCACTATATGACCAGCGTTTGATACTGCAACGCCAACGCTTTCTTTCATTCATTTTTTTCTCATTCAATACAAGATAGATTAGTATCTCTTGTATTTAGTGCTCAACTTATTATTATTCTCTATCTTTTCTAAGTTCATGAACAATTTTAGCATTAGAATATAATAGTCAACTTCTATACAAAATAGTTTTTAACTCTTTTCGAGAAATATATTTCTAGACATCGAAAAGGTAATAGAAAACAGACATAAAAAGGATTATTATCTATCTTTCTAAGTTCATGAACTATTATTTAGCACTAGTACATAATAGTCAACTTCTATACAAAATAGTTTCCAACTCGTTTTGAGAAATAAATTTTTAGTCATCGAAAAGATAATAGAGAGAGACATAAAAAAGATTATTAAAAGAAATGGGATTCCAATAGCAAGAAGCTAATCATGTTCTTTCTCCTAATAACAAAGTTTATGAAAATTATCATTTTTTGATATGTATAAAAACAAGTAATTCAATTTTTTCCAAAAACAGTAACAAAAGAAAATGCCAAAAAAACTTACGCCTTCGAGGATCATTTCGGCAAAGTAGCAGAGGTCCATAAATTCAACGAAAGAGACTGGAAGTCTGCTTGGACTGCTTTATAGACCTTTTAATCTTGATCTTACTAGACTAAGTTTTTGATATTTTTGAATATTTTTTAGTCACCGACTTAAATTTATTAAGTTTTTATGAAATTAACACGTCAGATTTTGACGTTACTAACTGATTTACCTATATTAATAATGGTGCCCCAACTGCACTCAAATCCTGGGTCGGTCTTAGTATACAACGTACACAACACATTCTTCTTTTTCTTGTATAATGGATATTTATGTAAGCAATAAAATCCCCCCCCCCCCCCCAACCCAACCCAACCAAAAAAAATAGGCCTACATGAAAATGTCAGTTTTTTGTAAGAGATAAAAAAAACTAATCAAAATCTGTAGTATAATCGGAAGGAGTTTGGCAGTTGTTGATAAGACGGTTAAATTTGATCGATTTCTAGAGGGTGAAAGGGTTCGTTTTGACGGGGGATTTCACTTGTTTTGGAGGATTTTTGTGTCACGATCCAAATTTAGGATTGTGACCGGTATTTAGGAGCAAGTTTTCCTAAGTAAGCTTTATCGGTAATTTTACAAAAAGTCGGACAGAGTTTCCCTTGTTTTTAAATTATCCCAAAAAAATTTCTGTCTCAATCAGCAACCAAACATCCTAATATTATATCAAACAATGGACAACTTATCAACTTTAACAAAATAGAAGTCTCCATCATTACTAATCAACCCACTAGCAACCAGAAATACTAATTATCTCCAACTTTAATACTACAGAACGATACTCAACATAAGACTAATAGCAAAATAGTACTCACGACACTGAAAGAATGACTATGGAGCGACTCTAAGAATTCAAAGAAAGACCATAACAATCGATAAAATCTCTGCACACGCGAACAAGTGCGAGGCTCACCAAGAATTTTCAACCTATGCGCTCTAATTAAAAAATTGATCACATGTGTCAAATGCTGTCTCTGAAAAAAATATTGGGGAATGAGTCACTAGCTCAATGAGTAGTAATACTTAATCACAACCGTTTTTATTTGGGGGCAAGTCAGAAACATGCTAGTATCTCAAAGAGAAAATAATATAAACATGCCCTTTCAGAAATAATTAACAATTTTTTTTAGTCTCGTCACGCTTTTCTTGTAGTAAAATATAATTAACAATTCAATAATAAGCTCGGTAATCACTGTATAATATCAGTATTCATATTTTGGGAAGTTTCAATACGGATCATGTAATCAGTATAACTATGGACTTCTTCGCAAGAAGTCAAATATAACGATAGTCCCTACTCGAGGGAAATCGGTAACAGTATGCTAGTTCTACCTTCCCACTAGCGAGGGCTATTACGGTAATCGGTAATTATAAGGTGCGCCAGGTCTAACGAACTCGGCGTTAGCTATGGGATCCTTCAATGTCCACCCCCATTTATACTTGTCTCTGTAATCCGTATATACTCATAGAAAATACTTTAATACAATATAGGGCATTTCGGTTCTTATCAAATCATATAATTTCTTTTCAATAACGGTAAATTCAAGTAATAATAAACAAATCTAGTGACAACGAAAATATTTAAAACCATGATATTCATCTCAAATAACTATTTCGGTATCATATCGAGTAAAAGACTTGTCCCACGTGCAACTTAAAATAATCGGTAACATATTCATATTAAAAATCATATGTAAATCATGCAAGTTATGAAAACACAAATTGCGGTAAGATTAATACTCACAGTACTCGTGCCGAAACACCAACTGCTTCACCTCAAGCAACTCGTACAATTTCCTCCAATCAATCTATAATTAGATAATATCTTGTTGTAGCTAATTTATAGCTATTTTAAAATATCCAACCCTCGAGGTTTCATTCTTGACTCTTAATTTATCCAGAATAATTCTTATTGGTATTTAATTTCTTATACCTTGTGAAACCCTTCAAATATATAAATTGAGATAAAAAGAATTACTAGAAGAAAATAACCCAGATGAAAAATTCAAATATTACCCGAAAAAACCAATGCATATTTAAAATTTCTCAAGATTTGCTTCTAGCCTCTTTCTTCTTCTCCCCTTCTTTCCTTCTCCGTTTTTTTTCCGTTCAGCTTCTGCTTCTTTTTTTTTTTTTTTTTGTAGCTTCTATTTGTTTTGCTAAACCTTGCCAACCTTGGCAGGTTATTTGTTTTAATGGGCTTCGGCCCCTTTTTTTGTTTCTTTTTTTTTTAGTTGATTCATTGTTATTGTTATTATACTAATAACCAATACACTCTTATTAAAAAAAATATAGGGTATTACATCATTCCCACCTTAGGAAATTTGGTTCCCGAATTTAACTCAAGTACGTGCCTGTAGACTGAAACAAATGGGGGTACTTGACTCGCATCATATCTTCTATTTCCCAAGTAGCTTCTTCAACTGTATGATTTCTCCATAAGACTTTCACGAACATGATTTCTTTTGACCGCGGTTTTCTTATTTTCCTATTAACAATAGCCATTGGCTCCTCCTCGTAAGATAACTTCTCATCGAGTGGTATAGTCGGTGCTTCAATCACCTGAGATGAGTTTGATATAGATTTTCTTAGCATTGAGACGTAAAACTCCGGATGAATAAAGGACAACTCAGGAGGAAGTGCCAAACGATAAGCCACAGCTCCCACTCGGTCTAGTATTTCATACGGTCCTATAAACCTGGGGCTCAACTTGCCTCTTTTTCCAAACCACATCACACCTTTCATAGGGGAGACTCGTATGAACACTTTGTCTCCAATTGTGAACACTAAATCCTTTCTTCTCTTATCAGCATAAGACTTTTGTCTGCTTTGAGCTGCAAGCAATCTCTGTCTGATCAACTGGACCTTGTCCATAGCTTCTTGTACTAGGTCGGGTCCCAATAAGTTAGTTTCACCAGCTTCAAACCGTCCAATAGGAGAACGACACCTTCTACTATACAATGCTTTGTACGGTGCCATATGAATACTGGACTGGAAACTATTGTTGTAAGAAAATTTAGCTAATGGTAGATAAGTGTCCCAACTACCTCCAAACTCAAGAACGCATGTTCTCAACATATCCTCCAAGATTTGAATAGTACATTCAGACTGCCCGTCTGTGTGTGGATGAAATACAGTACTAAGATCTACTCGTGTACCTAATGCTTCTTGAAAAGATTTCCAAAAGTGTGAAGTGAACTGTGATCCTCTATCAGAGATGATGGATATTGGAACTCCGTGAAGTCGGACAATTTCGTTCATAAATATCTATGCATACCTGATTCCACCATATGTAGTCTTTACCGGCAAGAAGTGTGCTGATTTTGTTTGTCGATCTACAATCACCCATAGCGAGTCATAACCTTTAAGGGTTCGTGGTAGCCCGGTGACAAAATCCATAGTAATTCTTTCCCATTTCCACTCTGGAATCTCAATTTGTTGTAGTAGTCATGCGGGTCGCTGATGCTCAGCCATGACCTGCTAACAAGTCAAACAACTAGAAAAAAAGTTAGCAACATCTTTCTTCATACCTGCCCACCATTAAAATTGCTTCAGGTCATAGTACATTTTGTGGATCCAGGATGTATATTGTATTTAGAGTTGTGGGCTTCTTCAAGAATAGCATGTCTCAACCCATCTACATCTGCTACACAGAGCCTGTCACCTATTCGAAGAACTCCATCACTTTCAACAATCATATCCTTGCTTTTACCAGCTAAAACCTCATCTCTATATTTACATAATTGTTCATCCTCATATTGGGTAGCCTTAATGTGCTCAACTAATGAAGACTTAGCCTGAGCACAAGCCAACAGTGCCTCTGAATTTCCAACACTAAATCTGATACCTGTATCTTCTAGCCTCTGAATATCCTTGGCCAAAGGCCTCTTTGCAGGGGCTATATGTGCCAAACTCCCCATAGATTTTCTGTTCAATGCATCAGCCAACACATTGGCTTTTCCAGGATGATACAAAATAGAACAATCATAGTCTTTGAGTAGTTCCATCCAACGACGCTGCCGAAGATTCAGATCTCTCTGCTGAAAGACATACTTCAAACTTTTATGATCAGTATAAATCACACAAGTTTCGTCGTATAGATAATGTCTCCAAATTTTTTGAGCAACCACCACTGCAACCATCTCCAAATCATGTGTGGGATAGTTTTGCTCGTGCCTTTTCAGTTGTCTCGAAGCATAAGCAATAACACGATCATTTTGCATGAGAACACATCCTAATCCCACCATCGAGGCGTCACAGAATACAGTAAATCCACCAGAACCAGATGGTAAGGCTAATATTGGTGCAATTGTCAAACATATTTTGAGTTTTTGAAAGCTCTGCTCACATTCCTCTGTCCACTGAAACTTTACATTTTTCTGTGTTTGCTTGGTCAGTGGTGCTGCTATTCTGGAGAAATCCTGTAGAAAACTTCTGTAATAGCCTGCTAAGCCTAAAAAGCTGCGAATCTCTGTAGGAGAAGTAGGTCTAGGCCATTTCTGCACAGCTTCAATCTTCTTAGGATCTACCATAATTCCATCTCTAGATACAAGATGCCCTAAAAATGCTATCGAGTCTAGCCTGAATACACTTCGAGAATTTTGCATAAAGCCGATGTTCTCGCAATGTCTGCAACACAATCCTAATATGATTATCGTGTTCTCCTTGTCTACCAGAATATATTAGGATATCATCATAAATACTATTATGAATCTATCCAGAAATGGCTTGAACACCCTATTCATTAGTCGATGAATGCAGCTGGAGCATTTGTCAGCCCGAAAGGCATCACAAGGAACTCATAATGCCCGTATCGAGTTCTGAAAGCAGTCTTAGAAATATCTTCATTTTTTATTCTAAGTTGGTGATAACGAGAATGGAGATCAATCTTTGAAAAGTGGGCAGCTCCTTATAACTGATCAAACATGTCATCTATATGAGGCAAAGGATATTTATTATGTATTGTTATCTTGTTCAACTGTCTGTTGTCAATACACATTCTCAGGGATCCGTCTTTCTTCTTTACGAACAGTACTGGTGCACCCCATGGTGACACACTAGGTCTAATAAAACCCTTATCTAACAAATCTTGTAACTGTTGCTTTTGCTCCTTCAGCTCTGCTGGTGCCATTCGATATGGGGGTATCGATATGGGGTGTGTGTCAGTAGCAAATCAATACCAAAGTCTATTTCTCGTACTGGAGGCAATCTTGGTAATTACTCGGGAAATACATCAGAAAATTCTCTCACTACGGGTACATTTTCTATATTTATTGTTTCCTTTCTTGTGTCGTTTACAATAGCTAAGAGACCCAAGCAACCTTTCTTCAAAAGTTGTTGAGCTTTCATTAAATATACAATTTTGTAAGTCTCTGTAACCTGACTCCCTCTTAGAATAAAATTGGGTCCATTTGGTATCTCAAACCTTATTATCTTTGCACAACAATCGATTATAGCATAGCAAGAAGATAACCAATCCATTCCCATCAGCATGTCAAAGTCAATCATATCAAGTAAAATAAGGTCACGTAGAGTATCTCTGCCCTCAACCCGAATATGACAGGAACGATACACGTATTCAGCTAATAGAGACTCTCCAATAGGGGTAGCAACTAGAAAACGATCATTCAATAACTCGGGTTGTCTATTAAATCTCAAAGCAAACTATGACGACACATAGGAATGAGTAGATCCCAGATCAATCAACGCAAGTGCATCAAATGAAAAAGACAGAAAGAATACTTGTAACCACTGCATTCGAGGCATGCGCATCCTGTCTAGTAAATGCAAAAATCTCGCCTGATTTCTACCAGTATTCCCTTGTCCTTGATTAACAGTAGCATGGTCTACAACACCTCGACCTCTATTTCCTATACCTGTAGCACCTGAAGTATTACGAGTAGTCTGAGTTGGTGCAGCTGACTGAATAGAAGCCTGGTTGAAATTTCTCGGAGGTTGAGGGCAATCCCTCAAGTGATATCCCAACTGGTCACATCAAAAGCACTCTCCAATTAAAACATGACATTGGCCCAAATGTGATCTACCACAAGTCTGGCAGACTGGAGTAGTGGCATATATCTGCCCAGAATTGCGATGTCTAGAAGATGATGGTCCCTTATTACCCTATCTGTAAGGAGGTCTATATGTGGACCGTGAAGAAATCTATGTCCCTGTCTGAGAACCCTGTTGTTGTTGTCTCTAGTTTCTTGTTCTTCTATTCTCACTAAAACCGCCATTGAAATCCCCTCCTGTCTTGGCCTTCTTATGTAATTCACTTGCTACACACTCTTCACGCCCCTTGTTTTCAATCTTTCTAGCAAGGTCGACTACATCAGAGTAGGATAAAGTCTTCATGTGTAGGGCTATTGCTGTGTATAGACGACCAACCAATCCATCAACAAACCTCTGAATTCGAGCTTCTTCGGTAGGCATTAGGTGAGGAGCATATATAGCCAGCTTGCAAAACTTAGTGTTATATGTTGACACATCCATATCTGGAGTCTGAACCAATCTCTCAAAGTCTATAGCATGTTTTTGCATCATACAGTATGGAAGAAAATGATTCTGGAACAACTTAGTGAACTCATCCCATGTCAGTGGTGGTGCTCCTGCCGACCTTCCTAACAATACAGTTTAATACCATGTGTTGGTCATATCCTCTAGTTTGTATGCTGCGAGCTCCACGGCCCTCTCACCAGAACATCCAAGAGCACGTAATGCCTTAAGTGTCCCACCCAAGAAACTTTGAGGATCTGTTGAATTATCGCAACCTGTGAATTTTGGTGATTTCAATTTCAGGAACTCGTGTAGGGATACTTCCTTATTCCCGAAAGGCTGAGTCGGTGTAGGTGCTTTTGTCTGTAAAGTATCCTGAGGAGCCGAACTTTCTCCCTGAGTAGGCACCAATGCCTCTTAACACATTCAATAACCTTGCCACTGCATCTGAAGGTAAGGCAACAGTAGGTACAACAGTTGGTACTGGTGGTGGAGCGTTATGAACTCCCTGCTCTTGCACTTGATCTGGAATAACAGCTTGGGTTTGACTCATATTCCCAACTTGAGGTTGAGGAGCAGCCTGTCTCCTAGTTCGATGAACCCCAACTTGACCTCCACCCCAGGTAGTACCACGTCCAGCAGATGAGGGTGTGTGTGTCCTAGCCATCCACGAAAGAAATGTTCCAAAGTCAATAATCAATTTATCTCAACGCAAGATCAAAGAATGAAAGAAAGGAAAACATTCCTAGATGTTCAGTAGCCTCAAGATCATAAGTATGGGCGCCTACATACCCATGAACAAGACTCTACTAAACATTGCTCCATGTCTCAAGACTAAAAACCTAAGCTCTGACACCAACTTTGTCACGACCCAAATTTAGGATTGTGACCGGCACTTAGGAGCAAGTGCTCCCAAGTAAGCCTCATCGGTAATTTTATAGAAAATCGGACAGAGTTTCCCCTGTTTTTGGACTATTCTAAAATTTTTCATGTCTCAATCATCAACCAAACATCCTAATATTATATCAAACAATGGACAACTTATCAACTTTAACAAAACAGAAGTCTCCAGCATTACTAATCAACCCACTAGCAACCAGAAATGCTAATTATCTCCAACTTTAATACTACAGAACGATACTCAACATAAGACTAATAGCAAAATAATACTTACGATACTAAAATAATGACAATGGAGCGACTCTAAGAATTCAAAGAAAGACCATAACAATTGATAAAAACCTCTGCGCACGCGAACAAGTGCGAGGCTCACGAAGAATTTTCAACATGTGCGCCCTAATTAACAAATTGCTCGCCTGTGTCAACTGCTGTCTCTGAAAAAAATAGTGGGGAATGAGTCACTAGCTCAGTGAGTAATAATACCTAACCACAACCGTGTTGGAAATCATGTATGCCTTTGATATGTGCGCTTTGGTTGTATGAGCATGATTTTCAGGTATAGGTTTTGATGAATGACAAACAATGAAGTCAAGTGTATAATCAAATGGCGAGAAGCATACTGATGACGGAATTGCATGAACAATCTAAAGAAGTTCAAGACCAAAGACCCAAGACGTAGGTCGTTTGGTAGAACCAATGTAAGGACAACGTTTAAGTTATCTTATCCTTTGGCTCAACATTAGGTCATCATAAACATGCATAAAATCACTTTATTAAATTATATATATCATAAATATTTTTAATATATACTTCAAACAAAATGATTTTAACGTTTTCATTTCAACCAAAATGGGTTTTGAAGTAAGTTTTCAATTCTGGCATACTCTGGTATACACAGTGTATATCAAGTGTATATAATCGACCGTTGCCAAAGTTTTGAACACTGGAACAACATAATCGATTGTATACTTTAACAATCGATTGTTGACAATCGATTGTCTACTTTAATAATCGATTATTTTGAGACTGCAATCGGTTTTTAAATATCAAAACAATCGATTGTCTTTATCCAAAATCGACTATCAATAATCGATTGTCCCTTCATACAATCGATTATATTTTGACCGTTCCCAGAGAATCCTAAATTGATTTTTGAACGTTGAAGACAATCGATTATTCAGGTTTAACAATCGATTGTTTAGCCTAAAATCAGGAATCTATTTTTTGAACGTTGGTCAGACAATCGATTGTCACCTCCAAACAATCGATTGTTTGAGCACAGAATCAGGGATTTGATTTGTCAATTAAGCAACGGTCAGCACTACTTTTTCACCTATAAAAAGAGGTCTTTTGAGCTGATTTCAAACACACAACTCCTGCATATATTGATATACATATTGATCATTTTCAAGCATCATTTTAGAGCTTTTGTTGAGCCATTTGATAGACAACTTTGTGTTGTTAATAGAGCTTATTTTGTTTCTCTTTATCCACTCTATTGAGAGAGTATTTGTTGTAAAAGAGAGTTGTTTGAGAAGAACATATCTTCTCATTTGTCGGGTTTGCTAAGTACCCAAAGTCTTAGTGGTTGAAGTCTTGGGGTGAGGTATCCTCAAGCAAGTGAAGTCTTAAGGTGTGGTATCCTTGAGCAACTGTAACGGTTTGTTAAGCACCCGTAAGCTTGACGAAGATAGTGGAATCTCGAGAGAGTCTCTCGGGGACTGGACTAGCCACGGGTTGTGGTGAACCAGGATAAAATACGGTGTGTTCTTTCTTGATTATTTCAATTACCGTATTTACTTATTCCTGCAATTTTAAATTCCGCAATATTTCAATATTCTCGTGCCTCACTATTCACCCCCCCCCCCTCTAGTGAACGGCATAAATACTAACAATTGGTATCAGAGCCTAACTCTCTGAAAGCCTTAACCGGTTGAGAGCTATATATATTTTTGTGTATAGAATATTGAAATCGGGAATGATGAATGAAGGACAATCCACCACTTGCGTTCCACTATTTGACGGAACAAACTATACATATTGGAAAGGGCGGATGAGTATCTTCCTCAAAGCAAACAATTTTCGTTTGTGGCAAATCATCAAAAACGGTGAACCAATGCCGACAAAGAAAGTTGGAGAAATCACGGTTCCAAAGAAGGAAGATGAATATGATGCCAAGGACATGAAGATAGTTGAAAATAATGCAAGGGCCATCCATGTATTATATTGTGCGGTGAATCCGAATGACTATCGAAAAATCTCTTGCTGCACAACCGCCAAGGAGATGTGGGACAAACTCGAGATCATTTATGAAGGTACGCCTCAAGTCCGAGAATCCAAAATTGATTTTCTAACTCATAAATATGAAACTTTTAAAATGGAGAAGGAACATATTGGTGTTATGTTTGAACGATTTTTAAGAATCGTCAACGATCTCCATGCTCTCAGGAAAGTTTACACGAACAAAGATCTTGTTCGAAAAGTCCTACAGAGTCTCACTCCCGAATGGCGTTCCAAAGCCAATGCTATCCAAGAGTCGATGGAATACACGAATATCACAATTGATGGACTAAGAGGTAACCTCGAAACTTATGATAGCACAATTCTTAATCCTTATCTTAGAAGTGATTCGAATTTTGCCTTCAAAGCCTCATCCTCTAAAAGAGAAGAGGTAAGTGATTCGGAAAGGGATGATGAAAATACTTTCAGTAATATATTTGAAAAGTTTTGTAAGTCTTTGAAGAAGGACAAGAAAAAGAGGAAACATCATAGGCGCGTATCACGGGACTCAGACAGCTCGGGCAATGAAGCCGGCACATTATATCTCATGGCAAACGGAGAAGAAGAGGTAAGTACATCTAATTCTCACTCATTTGAAGATTTACAAAATGCCTATGATGAATTGTATGGTGAATTTGTCAATGCTTCCAAATTGATAAAAGAATTGAAGAAAACACTTTCTTTGCAGAAATCACTTTCTTTGCAAACAGATTTTCAGAAAACACTTTCTTTACAAGAATAAGATTTTGAAAAATCCTCTTCTTTGAAAGAAATAGATTTTGAAAATTTGACTAATGAAAATGGTGTTCTTAAAAACAAAATTGAAGTTTTAGAAAAAGAAAACAAATTTTTGGAAAATGACATTGTTGTTTTTAAAAATAAAATCAAGGAATTGAATGAAGCTTCTTCTATTGATATATGTTCAAATTGTTCTTCTTGCAGTTCTTTAAAACTAGAGAACACAGAACTTAGGAAAGCACTAGAAACACGTAGTGTTGATATTCCTAAAGCTGAAACAAAGAAGAAAAAGCCTAGGAATAACTATAGGCGTAAAATGAATAAGAATCATGATAGAAATGGAGTTGCGCAACCTAGAAATGATTCTAGGATTTTTGCTAATGAGTCTAGGAATAATTATTCTAGACCACCTAGAGATGACTCTAGGAATTTCAACGCGTCTAGGAATGACTTTAGATCACCTAGAACGCATTTGGCTCAACCTAGACATATGCACAATCCTAATGTTATATGTCATTATTGTAATCGGGTAGGACACATTGCACCCGTTTGTTTTGCTAAACATAGAGATTTATGTGTTGATTACGATTATTATTATCCTAACCCCCAAGGACCCAAAAGAAGTTGGGTACCAAAAACCTATTTTTAGGTACTTTTACAGGTGTGCTTGAAGACTACAAAATTGTAGTGGATGCACCAAGCACGAAACCTTAATGCATTAAGGGGGAACGTCGATTAGTTATCGTATTTTGAATAAAAACACAATGAGTTGATATATGCAAATAATCTATATCAGTTTTGGTTGATACATGCTTTAACCAGTTCTTTTTGGATAACAATTAGTATCAATTTGGTTTATAATAATTGATTGATTCATGTTTTGATGAACATTCTTAGTTTAAAATAACAATTGATATTGTTGAGAAAAATGACCGTTATCATTAGTATGCCATTTACTAACATTTGATATGATCTTGTTTATAACGATTGGTATCGTCAATGGTTTAAATTTTTTTTGGTATAGTCTTTTTGCTAATGCCAAAAGGGGGAAGAATATGGGCGATATGCATGCCTTAATTGAGGGGGAATATTCAATTAAGGGGGAATTATATTGAATTGATTTCTATGAATTGTTTGCATAAATTGTATGTTGAGATATAGCATGAATTTAGGGGGAATTTAATATGCATATCTTCCGTTGTTTGTCATTATCAAAAAGGGGGAAATTGTTGGAAATCATGTATACCTTTGATATGTGCGCTTTGGTTGTATGAGCATGATTTTCAGGTATAGGTTTTGATGAATGACAAACAATGAAGTCAAGTGTATAATCAAATGGCGAGAAGCATACTGATGACGGAATTGCATGAACAAGATCATGTAATCGGTATAACTATGGACTTCTTCGCAACAAGTCAAATATAACGGTAGTCCCTACTCGAGGGAAATCGGTAACAGTATGCTAGTTCTACCTTCCCACTAGCGAGGCCTATCACGGTAATCGGTAATTACAAGGTGCACCAGGTCTAACAAACCCTCCGTTAGCTACGGGATCCTTCAATGTCCACCCCCATTTATACTTGTCTCTGTAATCCGTATATACTCATAGAAAAAACTTTAAAACAATATCGGGCATTTCGGTTCTTATAAAATCATATAATTTCTTTTCAATAACGGTAAATTCAAGTAAATAATAAACAGATCTAGTGACAACGAAAATATTTAAAACCATGATATTCATTTAAAATAACTATTTCGGTACCATATCGAGTAAAAGACTTGTCCCACATGCAACTTAAAATAATTGGTAACATATTCATACTAAAAATCATGTGTAAATCATGTAAGTTATGAAAACACAAATTGCGGTAAGATTACTACTCACAGTATTCTTGCCGAAACACCAACTGCTTCACCTCAAGCAACTCGTATAATTTCCTCCAATCAATCTATAATTATATAATATCGATCTCATGTTAATTTTTTTTTGTGGCTAATTCATAGCTATTTTAGAATACACAACCCTCGAGGTTTTATGCTTGACTCTTAATTTGCGCAGAATAATTCTTATTGATATTTAATTTTTTATACCTTGTGAAACCCTTCAAATATATAAACTGAGAAAAAAAGAATTACTAGAAGAAAATAATCCAGATGGGAAATTCGAGTATTATCCAAAAAAAACTAATGCGTATTTAATATTTCTCAAGATTTGATTATAGCCTCTTTCTTCTTCTCCCCTTCTTTCCTTCTCCGTTTTTTTTCGTTCAGCTTCTGCTTCGTTTTCCTTTTTTTTTTTTTTGCAGCTTCTATTTGTTTTGCTAAACCTAGCCAACCTTGGCAGGTTATTTGTTTTAATGGGCTTCGTCCCCCTTTTTTTTTGTTTCTTTCTTTTCCCTTTTTTTTAGTTGATTTATTATTATTATTATTATTGTTATTATTATTATAATAATAACCAATACACTCTTATTAAAAAAATATAGGGTATTATATTTTGGAAGTTTTTGCAAGGCTTAGAATTGTCGAGAGTAGGGGTGTGCATTCGATTTATCGATTCGATTTTGACTCTTATCGATAATTATTTATCGATTATCGATTTGAACATATGCTTATCGTTATCGTTTCAATAAGGTTTTGATTTTTTTGATTTCGATTTATCGATTTTTGGGGCTTATCGATTCGGTTATCGATTACACCAATAAGAAAATTTTCGGGATTCCACAAAAAGTATATCGCTACAAACACGCCTAACTAATATGGACAAAAAGAAGCTAAAATAAGAAGAGCATCGTTTATAACATAAATATTGTGTCAACAAGCACATGAAATGAAATTAAAGTAAGTGAACAAATGTATGCCACCAACACTGCAACGGTATAAAAAATAAAATATATCATCACGGCTAATTTTATTTTCCATTAATTTGAACTTTATTCCCTTGAGCTTTAAATATGATCATTCCTTAAATGTAGTAGAGGAAATAATAGCGCTAGGGACTTAGGGTAAAGGAAATGGTATTATAAAATAAGGGTAAAAAAAATTTTAAAAAAATTTGAAAAAACAATTTATAAAAACTTTAAAAAATAGTGTATGTTATCGATAAACCGAAAAGGACAGAATCGAAATCGAAATCGATAACTCGATAAGGAAAATTTTAAAATCGAAATCGATAAATCAATAAACCAATATCGATAAATCGATAACAAATAATCGATTTGATTTATCGATAAACGCTCGAATGCACACCCATAGTCGAGAGTAGCAGATTAATACTTCTTTGACTACTAATTGTAAGTGAAAAAGAAAATCGAGCGGCTGCCAGAGATTGGGCTAGTGGTTGTTATAGTATTTGGCTGAGCCGGCCAACTTTGTACAAAGCCAATTATAGTACACCTCTAACATTGTCTATTTAGGCCTAATACTAACGAGATTTTTATCCAATTATACTATATTATAAATTTATTTAGTTATATTTTCTATATTTTATAGTTAATAAGTATCTAGTTTTTCGTTATAAATTGTACATATTGGTTTTTAAAAGACTCTCACTGTATTATTAATGACTTCAATTAAAGATTCAATTATATTCTTTCCTTTCTTTTCTTCTCCTTTTCTCTCCATTTTCTTTACCTCAAAATTCCTTAATATCCCGTCCAAAACCTCCATCTTCTCTCTTTTTATCATTACTGGCAGCTTTATATTATTAAATAATATTCTGAAATTTTATGATGATTGTATTATAACTGCATCATAATTATATTTGAATTGTATTAAATTCATCAATACCTAAAACATAAATATATCATAATTGTATCACAATTATATCTAACTTTATTTGGTATATTGATACCCAAAGTAATAACTGATATAATACTAACAAACTAATGTACAATTATCGTCCTGTGATGCAAACTGTGAAATTCGCCATGAATACACAATCGCTTGTAACAATATATAATTACCATACATTTGTAATACAATTCCTACAATAATTATGATACATATACAATTATAATACAATCGCGACACATTCTAAAAAACATGACACAATTATGATATTCACCTTCTTCAAATCCAATCACAACTCTACACTAAAATTTAATATAATCGTATTATAATTGTATTAGTAGTATTATTTTGGGTATTGATGTATCATATACAAGTTACATACAATAAAGATTTTAAAAGAAAGAAAACGAGATTCAAAACTTCCGCAAAACTTGATTTTAGAGCAATATTTCGAATTTTGTCGTATTGTATCAATAAGAAATAGAGATTTTGGGTGATTAGTAAGAAAGAGAGAAAAGATATTTTTGTAACCTTTTGGAAAAAGAAGAATCTTAAATGTAGGAGAAATTATTAAAAACGGAGGTTGAGTTTCATGTAACTGATAGGCTATATTTAACGGATCTTAAATTTCTTCTTTATTAGAATTATATATATAATTAGTAAATATAGATATACAAAGTAATTAATAAGGTACCTAAATAAAAATAGTAAACGCGTTTCTATTATAGTATAATTAGATAAAAACCCTAATACCAGAATGAGAGAAAGAGAGAGAGAAAAAAAATGTATGATCTTATTCATAATAGTCTTGGCGAACATTCCAAAATACACGGTACAAAATTTAAATCACAAAATAAATGAAAGGTAACAAAACCAACAGAATAATGTACGTACAAGACTTGGAATTCCATACCATTACAAGCAATTATTAAAGCTTAAAACTTTTTGTTGCCTTAATGTTTACCACTTGGATGTCTGTTACCAGCTCTGGGATTTGATCTTGGTGTACTATGAACATTGTCACACCTTAAACCTTGTTCGTCTTCCTTACAAATATTATCAAAAAGACCAATAGGGTATTTTCCACTTTCATTAATGGAGATAAACATACCAGTAGCACACCCATTGCTCTCATCATTTATTTCGTTTGTGTATCTGCATGCAATTGTCTTGAATCCACCGCAACATAGTGCTGGATTGTATTGAGGCCCTTTGCATTGGCTCGTAAGGGGTGTGTAGTCTTCCTTCTCAAAATTAATGGGACAATTATTTTTCACTAAATATTGTTGAAGAAGGCCACGCCCCGGCGCGTGGGAATGACGAAGCACGCTATCTGCTCAAACACAAAAGAACTTAATTAATAATAATAATAAAAAAAAAAATAATAATAATAATAATAATAACAACAATATTAATTATTAAGCCTCAATCTCAACTAAATTAGGGTCGGCTTTAAAATTCTTTATCAATATAAAGAATTAGAATTTTTTTTATGTATTTTTTAGTGACCGTATAAACCTTTAAAAGGATAAATAAATCCTGAAAAAACATAGGGTACGGAAAACTCTACTAGATTTCTTTTTCATAATAAGCTCCTAGTAAACACAATACAAAGTTTAAAAAAAAAGCAAGAAAGTTTTCTACAAGATCTTGAATGTAAGAAAAGAGGGAATTTAATTAAATAATTATAATAACTAAGCCTCAGTCTCAAAAAAGTTGAGGCTGACTTTAGAATTCCTTATAAAAATAAAGATAATTAAATTTTTTTTTTTGTATTTTCTAATGACCGCATAAATCTTTAAAAGCCTAATTAAATCCCAGAAAAACATAGGATACGGACAAATATAATAGATTTCTTTTCATAATAAGCTCCTAATAAACAAATACAAAGCAAAGAAACTTTTCCATAAGATCTTGAATGTTAGAAAAAGGGAATTTATTTAAATAGGAAAATTGATTTGTTGGTGTTGCAAGTTGAATTAATATCCAGAACAAGAGCAATATTGAATTAAAGACATAAAAAGTGCATGGAGGAATTTAAAAAATTACATTTGATGTAGATTGGGGAAGAGGAAGCCAAGCCAACAAGGAAGAAGAGAAACAAGAAGCAGCATGATCTAATTTCAAACCCCATCTTTGCTTCTCTTCTTCTTAATTTGGTTAGAGATTAACTTTTATTTATCTCTTCTTCTTCTTCCCTTTATTGTAATGATTAATCTCTTTAGAATTTGTTCTTTATTTATAAGGCAGAGAAAGGTTAACCATAACAAATGGAGGCCAATGAAATGAAGAGAAAATTAGGACATGAGACTCGGAGAAAGAAAGGCTGAAACTGAAATCTTCTTTGGGTTAATTTAGTCCATTCATCATTTCAGTTTTATATGCTCTTAATTTCTCTATTTCCTAAAGTTTATAGGCATCTTAATTTCTCCAGTTGACTAGGTCTCTTGAAAAAGGGCGAAATACAAAAGTGGCCAATCGGCCAAAAATAATTGTATTTGCTAGCTAACTTTTTTAAAAAAATATGTATATTTTGTATAATATATATAATAAATATTTTGTCCTCTATATTTTTGGAAGTAGCAAAAAATATGCATTTTTCAAAAATTAATCATGTTATTTGAAATAATACAATCGCACTCTACACATAATTTTATGTTCGTGTGCATTGCACATGTTCAGTTATTTATTTATACGAAAGAACGACAAACCGAAAATGTATTGTTCAACAGAAAAAGATGACAGCGAGTATAAAGTAAAAATTGCACGGAGCACTTTATTTGATCGTTCTCATTTAATTTATATTTATTTATTTTTAATTTTTAATTTGTATTCACTTCTTAAATAACTTCAGCCCATTTCTCCTTCTTCTTCTGCTCATTCTTTTTCTTCTTCTTCTGGAATTGAGTTGTCAAACAAAACTATTCCGTATTTCCACAATTTCTAATTTTGTAATAAACTGAGCCCGTAGTTCAATCTCATGTTGTTGCAACTCTTCTTTTTTCTTTTACCATAGTATGTAGTCTTTAAAGAATATCACTGTCCGAACTTCCATCAATTGTAATTGAACAGAACTCAAGAGCACGCCAATACAAATATTTTGCTGGGTGCTGCATTGTTTCTCTTTAACCTAGTCTTATCCTTACATGCAACAATGGCAGAAGCATTGTCAATATTAGATTATGAATTTCTAAAACTTCGGCTCTAGTTTGTAATATTAATAGGTAGTAAAAAATAGAGCTGTAGTTTTGTGTTGTAACTGAAAACTTCAGCTCTATTATGTAATATTAATAGGTGGTAAAAAAACTTCAACTCTATAGCTGAAGTTTCCCAGTTACAACGCAAAAACTTCAGGTCTAAAGCTGAACTTCAGGCCCGGCTACTAGAATGCTAAAGTTTTACGTGATTTCCTTTGCTACTTTAGCCCCGCGGGGCTAAAGTTATGCGAAAAAGCGAGTACGCTTGTAGTTTTTTTACAAAGCGGGCACACATTAAAATGTGACACAATAAGCGAGTATAAATACAAATCTCCCAAGTTCAAAATGTACAATGTTAGTACGGGCCGTTCTCCATCTATTTTCTAACTATATGAATAATACTCTTAATTATAGCTTGAGCGCAAGTATTTCTAAAAATATACGAGAGAATCTCACTTTATATATTCATTAATTTTAAATTATTTATTCTTTAATGTACAGGCTCATCCATTCACTGCAAACTATTTACCCGTTTATCACGTGTTTTAACCACAACTATTTTTTCACAAGCTTTAATGGCTCACTATATCCAATAACCTTAGTATTCTCCATACTTAATTTTCATTTCAACTCCTTAACATTCACCAATCTCATCAGTCTTTTTGCTTCCTCGTGCATAAAATCCTCATTATTCATATTATTCTTGTCTTCCCCAATCCCTATTGAACCAGAGCTGATGTAGTATCCACCCATCAATGGGTCGACCCGCAAAAATAAGTTTCCAACACTAAAGTACAGGGCACAATTCAAAAACTAGATCATAAAGAACAGTTCAATTTTTGTTGTTGACCCATAAGTTCAAAATGCTAGATCTCATTTTTTATGGTATCTTATTGTTGAAATTCGTTAGTTATTATTCTTTGATGTATAGATTGTACCTTTGATGCTGGTCTTTGGAGATTTATTGAGCAAAAATTTAAATCCATCATTGAAGGACCTTGAAGTTTGAAACTTATAACTTGGTTCGTTTGAGTTTTTAATTATTTTGATCCGATCCTGCATGGGTTTGTTTGGAAAGTTTGATTAGAGGTTGTAGCGAAAGTTTTAAGTCAATTTGGTGGATATTTTGTAGCAGATTTCAAAAGTTTGGGTTGAAATATAGTTGAACCAAGAAAGAAGACAAATTTGTATTGTATACTCAAATAGTATACAAATATGCCATTTTGGTAATACTATTATAGTTTACGATATACTACAACAGTATATGTAATAATCAAAGAAGAACACAATTATCTAATAGTATATCGTTATAGTATACAATATACTATAGGAGTATATAGTTATACTGCAACATTATATTATTATAGTAAATTATAATAATATACAATATATTAACAGTAAGTTGTAATAATATATAATATACTATAATAATATATTTATGACACGTAAATTCACTTGCCTTTTCCTTTTTAATTTGCTTTAAGCTTTTACCTAGCGTGAGGGACAAATTAAAAATGCAAAAAAAATAAAAATAAATTATAGTATGATATATAATGTAACAGTAACTCTTACAATTAGATTATTTTATAATTTTTTAAAATTTTTATTGACAACTGATACTATTTCAGTTTAATAATTGAATTAAATTTTTTTAATTCTTTGCGTATAATTATATACTATGTGCGTATAGCTATATAGTATATTGATATCATATGTTAGATAGTATTTTATTTTGTATTCGCTACATTTAATTGGTACACAATTTAATTTTTTAGTAATAATATAAAAAGGATTAATAAAAGACAGTGAAAAAAATAAATGAAATTAGATTATGAAGAGAAAAAGAAGTCAAATGAAAATAGAAAAGTAAAAAAGAAAAAAAATAAGAAGAAAAGGAAAAAAGAAAAGGAGAAAATAAAAAAGGAAAAAAAAGAAGCATAAAAATAAAAAGGAATTGGAGAATAAAGAAAAAATTCTCTAGAAAACTTACTATGGGTACGAAATATAATTAATTTATCGGAAAAGGGTCAGAACTATCCCTAACGTATTGGCGCCAGTTTAAAAATGCCCTCCGTTAACCTATTTTGAAAAAAATGCCCCTACCGTTAAAATTCTGGCATATTTGTGCCCCTAATGTATTGATTCCAGTTTAAAAATGCTCCTACCGTTAACATATTTTGAAAAAATACCCCTACCATTTTAAATATAAGTACAGTCAGTTGTTAGACTTATGGGCACAAATATGCCACATTTTTAACGGTAGGGGCATTTTCTTCAAAATAGATTGACGGAGGGCACTTTTAACCTGGAGTCAATATGTTAGGAGCAGTTCTGATGGGTAGACAAATATAAATAATTTTATTTTTGTGAGTAACTATGTCAAAACCCTAAAAACCAAGGGCAAATTCATATACAACTCATCCAACTTGGCATCATTTTTTATTTTGATATTCTATCTTTTACCTTGTTCTATTTTAGTTGCCCATCTCTATTTTATATGTTCCATCTTGGCCCTCCAACTCTATTTTTTATGTTCTACTTTAGCACAAAATTCGAAATCAGTGCAAAAAATATAGCGCATGTGTATACATAAATCTGAAGTGTAGTAAATATTCAATTAAATATTAATACCCAATTTTTTCATCCATATCAAATGGAATAATAATAAAATACCTGAACCCGGCTGTTTTTTTGTGGGTTTATTTTATCTAAACTGGCCAAGTAAAAAATCGACAGATGAAAGTATTGGAACTTAGAGAATGAAGATGGGGAAACACTGGATGAAAAAAATGATCGAGTTCAGGTATTTTAGTATTAACCCGTTTGATATGAATGAACAAACTAGGTGAAAATATTTAATTGAATATTTATTACATTTCAGATTTGTGTATACATACGCGTTATATTTGTTGTACTAATTTTAATTTTTATGTTAAAATAAAATATAAAAAATAAAGTTTAAGGGCCAAAATAAAACATATAAATTAAAGTTGAAGGGTCAAAATGGAACAAAATAAATAAAGTCAAAATAAAAAATAATACCAAATTGGATGAGCTACACATGCATTTGGCCAAAAGACAATTAGACGTTGCTTTCTTCTAGACATAAGCAACAATGTCTGAATATTCGATGTTGCCTAACGAGAAATGACATAAGCAACACAAAAAGGCAAAGCTAAAAATAGCAACTAACTTATTTTGGAAGATTTAAAATCTAAAGGGAGTTAAGTGTCCGTCTAAAACTGACTATTCAAATAATAAGTGGTCATAGGAGATCATTTCTTCAGGTTCCCACTCCATTACAATAGAACAACTTTTTTTGATGAAACTCAGTTTTTAGAACAATGCTTGCAGAAAAATTTCTTTTAGCTCGAGTTTCTGCTATCAAATTCTTCAAAATCAATGTATAAAATTACAAGAAATCAGCTACAATGTTGCTTCTTACAAGTTGATTTTTCAAACTCCAACCATTTAGTTTCTTACTGCCAAACCAACTTCTGTTTTTACTTAGAATTTCATGGATCTGACCGTGTGAAAGATCAGATTCACAAAATGTCTTTAGATATACCTATGAGCATATGATTTTTACCCGGTTAAAACGGCTCCTACATGACTCTCAAAAGTTTAGGATTTTCTTTAAATATTTATTTTTAGGATTTTTATTTTTTAGAATTTAATCATGTGCCAGTGCGTGTTTATTAACGCATGCTTAAAATTGTTTAGAATTTGATTGACAAATAAGTTTATTTTACAAATTAAAATACAAAAATATATATTTCCGAAATTTTTAATCATTTTTATTTAATTTCAACTTGTTGCATTTTATTTGTGTTAATTAGGAATTCTTGGTTTTTAAATAAAATTTAGAATTAATAAAAGAAAAGATAAAAAATATACATATGCACAACCACTCAGGCTGGCCACAATTAGGCCAGACCTGAGTGGCCCAAACCAATTAACCCTTTGAAACCCACAGACCCAGTCGAAGAACCGTTCCCTGCCCAGCCTGAGTATTGCCAGCCCCAAAACGACGTAGTTTAGAGATAGGGCCATCACAACCGTCGATCTTTGATCATCCAACGGTCATCAACCCCCCCCCCCCCAAAATTCATATACATATGTCCAAACACCTCTATACACTTAGAGAAAGATCCCTCTTCTTCCTCGTACCATCTACCACCGACATAACACCACCCTTGACCACCCCTTGACCACCCGTCTACCACCCTAATGCCGCCGCTGAAAATCGCCTCATGGCGGCGGCCGGTCACAAAACTTCCCCAGATTTACACCATCAAACCACCACCACCTCTTCTTTCCTGTCCTGTGATTAGTTCCCGTCGAATAAGCCCCCTCGTCCCGAATATTCAAAATAAGGTCGTCGGAACCATTGTCTCCGGCGACCTTGTTCCAAACTTCCCCAGGTTTACACCGTAGGACCATTAGAACTTACCCTTCCCTATCCTCCATTCCACTCCCCTCAAATAACCCTTATATCGTCACAAATCTTCACAGAAAGGTCGTCGGAACCCCCCATCTCCGACGACTCGACTCCAAACCCCTCCAAACTTACACCCCTGAAACAACTCAACACCCTCTTTCCAACCATATGCGTTACACCCTTCGAATCTATTCAGAACGCTTCGAATATAAATTTAAAGTGTGACCCTAAAACCCAAACCCCGCCGGCACTTGGTCAAACTCCTCCCAGGCGACCCTTGGCCCTTCCCCTCCCCAACCATACCCCACACAACCCCCAAATACCACCAATCACAGAGAAAAATCAAATCTGAGACCTCACAGGGTAAGAGAATTACCTGAACCCCAGTCCTGAACCCCTAAAACCCATCAGCCCAAAATAAGTTGCTAGAAACCTCTACAAAAGAGGTCAAGAACCAACGAAGTAATCTCAAGTGGATTGCATGTGTGAAAAGAAGCTAAGTACTCTGTCTTTGTGTATATATATTTGCTTCATTATTTTTAATTGTTCGATATTTTGATTCTTTTTGAATAATTATTTGTTTATCCATAATCTCATATGAAATGGGTTCAATAGTTATATGCCTTTGATTGTTATTAGTTTGAAATCTCTTCGTTTTTTGAATAATTTGATATCCTGTTAGTATCAGCTCATTGATTTTGAAAGCATAGTTTGCTAATCCTTCCGTAGTGTGATTTATGTGGTTTGTTGACCTTCATCTCATGATATCCATTTGCTTTGTTTCCTGATTAGTTTAATTAGGCATTTATGCTACTAAGGGTTCTATTTTCATAATGATTTGTGATCTTCAGTACTGGCATAGTTAAGCTGATTTGTTTGGTTGAACTTTTAATTGCTAGTGTTAGCTTTACTTTTCTATAACTAAGTGTTCACTCCCTGCTATGTGCTTCTCATTTTTAAGTTTTTCTGAGTACTTTGATTGAGCTATTTCTAAACAGTTAAGTGTTAATGGATATGTTCATTCTTCTGGTTATTTTGATCATTTTTTTTGATATTGAATGGTCATCCGTAATAATGTTTGTTTGCTGAAAGTCCACCTTAAGGCACTTGTTTTAAAACCTGGTTAGTTTTGGCTGATTTTGAACTTTAACAAGCATGTTAGTCCAAGATTAAAATGTGACCTAAACTTGAACACAATTGACCTGGGTCAATTGTAACTAAACCAGATTATAGACTGAGGTTAAAAACCTCAGGTTGGTTATTTAGGAAAGAAATAGGGGCATAAGAGGTATTTGAACTTTAAGAGAATCTGATACTAATCCCCTAAAACATTCTAGTGAGGGATTAAAACACAATTTCTGCCTCAAACTTGAGGCACAATTCACGAAATTAAAAACCATTTAGGAAAAGTGTAAATCTGAAGCAAGGACTAAAAGAAAAAACAAGGGAAAAGTTGGTTCCCTAAGGCTCCACTATAAAAGAAACCACGTGGGCATTTTTTTGGGATCCAGAACTTTTCTTTTGAATCATATAGAGAAAAATACATAATCTTCCTATATCTGTGATAAACAATCTGTTCTAATTCTTATTTATTTTGAGATTTTTAAATCCCTCAAAATCTGTTTAAACCCTGGGTATATTGTTCGATAGGTTGACTGTTTAGCTTGACTAACTCATTACTTGTACTCATAGGCTTCTGCTTTCTGCTGAATTACAGGTACATTTCAATGCTCATTAATGTATGAAGCTCGAGTGAAATATATTCCTAAGTATGAAGGTCTACTACTCTTATGTTGTTTCGAATCCCCCCTATTGCCCTTTCCTTTTATTGTAATACACCTGATTACTTTGTAGCAGTTAAACACTTGAATCATTCATTTTTGTAAATAACTGGACATTGGGAACTGACCTATCTTGTAATAATTGGACATTCGAACTATTTTTTATGTATAATTGATAGTATTGTTAGCTATTGGTATGGCTGTTTGAGTGACTATTTCTTGTTCCGTTTAGAAAATAGGGATTTAGGAAATGTTAGCTTAGTGATAGTTTAAAATCCAAACATTGTGTATCGTTCCAGTTCACTCAAGTTTCAAGACATTTAGAAATGATTTGTTTCAGATCTACTTAATGTGTTGTGATGACAATCATAATTGAATTTTGAATGTTGAATCTGTATACTATGACTGGCGAGTATATGAATTATTTAGTTCAAATTTAAGGCTGAAGACAAATATACAATAATCACTAATAATAATTCCATGTACACCTTGTAGATATATTTGATAGTTAAAATCTTGTATATAAACTAAAAATGAAAGGAATATCACTGAAATTCGTTCATGGTAAACTCTTCCGTCCAAATTAACTCTTGGCCCAGTTAAGAGGCCCACTAGTGGCTGGATACAATGTGTGTCTTGGGCTGGCCCAAACTTGAATCCAGTGTGTGCAATTATCCATGAATGAGGAAAAGATGCAAGTATTGTTTTTCCAAAATACACATTCTATACATAAAATGATTAGTGCATTTATACATCAGCAACAATAGAGAACTTAGTATGCGTTAAAATGTCCTTATAGAATAAAGTGAGCCATGTTCATCTAATTTAATACCTTGCGATGGCTCCTTAATTCATTAAAATACATAGAAAAATAGGAAGTTCCGTTTAGCGAATTTCACGTCCTTCTATAAGTTTTGAGGACGTAGTTGCTATAGGCACGAAGTTACTAATAAAAATATCTTCCTAAATTCGGGTGAGCATTTATGTGACTCAAATCCAAATCTCAATGGAGTTAGGATATGTCTAAAATTGCATGCGCATTTATGTGACGTGATTCGTGACGTATTTTAATGACATTTCAAACTTCCTAAAAGATGTTAAAAGCGGTTAATGATTTAAAATTGCATGATAGGTTTAAACAAATATTGCAAATCAGATATCTAGCCACTTATATAAGTTTGAGCGACCGTGATAGAACCAAGGGATCCAAGGGTGCCTAACACGTTCCCTCGGGTCAACATAATTTCTTACTCAAGAATTTCTGGTTCGCAGACTCCAAGTGGGTAGTCGAAAGGTTCCTCGGTTTGGGATTCTAAATAAACTGGTGATTTGGGACACCAAAAGCCAAACCTATCCCAAGTGGCAACTCTTGAAATAAATAATTAATCCCATATCGAATAATGTCACTTTAATTGGAAAAACTCCTATACACGTGTCATCTTTCGGGGTAGCCACGTATAATGTCAGCGGGTTTTGATAAATTATTTTGACCTGATCCAACCCCTTTTCGAAACTGTCAAAAATGCTCGGGTTTATTCACTTGTTTTGAAATAAGTCGGATGGTGCCATTATTGCGATAATAGCTGAATGGTTCTACAAGGGATGCCGGAAGGCTGATCTTGCGCAAATGGCCACCTCTAAATTTTATTCTGACTGGAGAGCAAGCACAGCCTGAAAAACCTTCTTGCCGAAATGTTGAAAGGTTGTATTCTCAAAGTCGGTCATAGGTTTTTTTAAATAAATTTTAATGTTTTGAGAATACAAATTCGCCCTAATAAATGTGCAGATTGAGCACGATAATGAACAAAATTCCCTTGGAGGTGCGGCTATGGTGGAATGATCTCGGGGAAGCGGGACGGAAAAAGGTCAACACACAGCTGGGAAGTCTCACTAGTTTATTGAAAATCAAACCCAGGGGGGACATCATAAAGGCCTTAATCACCAACTGGGACCCTGCCCAGAACGTCTTCTACTTCTCGAATTTCGAGCTAAACCCCGACTTTAGAAGAAATGACCGGATATATTGGGACCCATACAATCCCGTTGAGACATCAATACTTAATTTCACCCAGAGCCCTCGCCGCACATAACTTCCTGGATACCCTGAAAATCAGCAGAAAGGTCCACAATCCGGACTTATCGGCTGGCTTTTGCACCCTCCAGTTCATATGCCAAAGATATGACCACATTGGAGGATTCTATAACCCTGAAAATCTCATTTGTTGCAAGGGTAATCGGCTCAAGTGGGAGGAGCATCGATGCTTCACATTCATGGTGTCTTTTTTGGGTCTTTTAGTATTCCCGCAAAAGGACAGGAACATCGACATACAGATAGCAGGGGTCGTTAGTACTTTGATGACCCAGGCAAAGAGTACTCTTGCTCCAATGATCATGTCTGATACCTTCCGAGCCTTTACCATCTGTAAAACAGGGGGGATTTCTTTGAAGGTTGTAACTTGCTATTGCAAATCTGGATGATTGAGAATTTATGTCACAAGCCTCAGTTCACGAAGTACGGATTGCCAATAAAAGGTTTCATAGAATAATTTAACAACAGGGTGAATGGGTTTAAATTACCAGCGGGTGTCGCGGAATGGATGTCGCATCTACCGGTTGTTTTTGCAAATCAAATAGAATGGACATTCAGTTGGCTCTCTATGGACAAAATTGTGTATATGCCCGTCACCAGACCTCAATTCCTTTTGATGGGCATCCGAAGCATCCAACCCTATGCGCCATATGTTAGAAACACGCTCTCAATGCAATATACTAAACGTGTACTCTTTTGTAGGTTTTGATGAATGACAAACGAAGCAAAAATTGATATATGACGGAATTCAAGTACAAGCGCACAATGGTTGCGAATAAGATTGAAGTTCAAGATATAGCTTTCAATTGTTATTGAGTTGTTCTAAATTGTAATCTCGATCCTATAACTTGACTCATAGTATGGCCTCTCTCATAAAACTATTTTCCAAAATCATGCATATTTAATTCTGTGTCAAAAAGATTTTAAAACATGCATATTTACATTAGACAAAATGTTTTCTAAACATGCCTCAAAAATCTGGGCTAAAATAATCGATTATGTACTTATGATAATCGATTGTTTCTGAGCCAAGACTGCATGACAATCGATTATGAATTAATGGTAATCGATTGTGAGTAAGACAGTGAACATCAGGTTTTTTCAAATCTGCATGATAATCGATTGTGAACAAATGACAATCGATTGTTGTTGAGGTAAAGTTTTTCAATACTCAAAATAATCGATTATGAACTAATGGTGATCGATTGTGTTGAGCTGATGTCTTCCAGTGATTTTAAATTTAATTAAGTAATCGATTATGTCTTTAGATAATCGATTATCACTGAGACAGTAAGTTTTATGATTTTCAGAAAATAACAAGTAATCGATTATGTCTTTAGATAATCGATTATCACTGAGATAGTAAGTTTTATGATTTTCAGAAAATAACAAGTAATCGATTGTTGCAAAGGACAATCGATTGTTGAAGCTGACCGTTGTCAAATGATTTTCAAATACCATAAGGTAATCGATTATAGATTTTATATAATCGATGTTTTGCTTAAAATCTGGAAATGATTTTTAGAACGTTGCTGAAGTAATCGATTATAGATTTTATATAATCGATGTTTTGCTTAAAATCCGGAAATAATTTTTAGAACGTTGCCAAAGTAATCGATTATGAACTTAGTGTAATCGATTATCTGATTTTGAATATTGCCAGTAATCGATTATAGATTGTATATAATCGATTGTGAAGCGTTAAATCTGGGATTGAATTTTAAACTGACTGGCAGATAATCGATTGTTTGGTCTTAATAATCGATTATCACTGAGTAATTTCAGCAACTCTTAATTGGCAATTAGGCAACGATAATGCCAAGTTTTTCAACTATAAATACAGCTTCATTTCAGTGTTTTAACAACAACAACATACACAAACTGATCATTACATTGCTATAAGCTTTCATTCAACTGTTCTTCATTTTCTACTCATTTCATAAAGCTTTTGAGAGCCATATTATTGCTTAAAGTTGTTGTGATCTTGAACATATTCTTTTACTCATATCTACTCAATAAGGAGTACTCTAGTTAAGTGAGTGTCCAAGTATTTGATATACTTGTAAGAGAATTGCGATTCTCTTGTTTCAAGGAACTTGCGTTTCCTTGGGTGAAGTCTTTGAGATTGCGATCTCCGAGCAACTGTTTGAGGCTTGTGTCCTCAAGTGTGTAACGGTTTGTTGAGCACCCGTAAGCTTAACAAGATAGTGAAAAATCTTGAGAGAGTCTCTCGGGGACTGGACTAACCACGTTGGTGGCCAACCAGTATACATCTTTGTGTAAGTTTATTTTTCTGCATTTATTTTACTTCCTGCAAAGTTTAAATTCCGCAAGAAAACGCTAAATTTTATTAATACGCTATTCACCCCCCCTCTAGCGTAAAGCGTAGTTTCTAACAATTGGTATCAGAGCCAAACTCTCTGAAAACTTAACCGTTTAAGAGAACCATCCATGGCTTCTACTCTTGACTCTTTTGCAGGAATTGAAGAAGGACAATGCTCTACACGACCTCCTCTATTCAACGGCACAAACTACTCATACTGGAAGGAGAGGATGCAAATCTTTGTGCAATCAAATAGCTTTCATTTGTGGAAAGTATTCACCAATGGAAACCAAATTCCAACCAAGAAGGTGGAAGACGAATGGGTTCCAAAGACCGAAGAGGAATATACCGCGGAGGATATTCGTAAGGTTCAAAATAATGCCAAAGCTATAAATTTATTATATTGTGCTGTTAATGCTAACGACTACAGGAAGATATCATGTTGCAAAACAGCAAAAGAAATGTGGGATAAGCTTGAAGTGACATACGAAGGAACCGACCAGGTACGAGAAGCTACAATTGATTTCTTAACTCACTCTTATGAACTATTCCACATGAGGGAAGGAGAGAAAGTAGACGAAATGTTTGAGCGATTCTCAATGATCGTGAATGATCTACACGCCCTCAAAAAGACGTTTACGGATAAAGAACTTGTCCGGAAGATCCTCAGAAGTCTCACTCCGGCATGGCGATCAAAGGCCGATGCAATCCAAGAATCCATTGGCATCACAAATGTCACAATTGACGCATTAAGAGGTAATCTCAAAACCTATGAATCAACTATACTTAACCCGGTTGTTGATGATCAAAGAAGGCAAAGGATTGCTCTAAAGGCTAGCCAACCACAAATTGATGAGGAAGGTGACAACGAGCTTGGACTCGTTATCAAAAGGTTTCAAAAATTCATGCGCAAAGAGTATGAACGCAAGAACAAAAAGCAAGGCGATCAACTAAAATGCTATGAATGCGGAGAAACCGGGCACATAAAATCAAATTGCCCTAACATCAAAAAGGAGAAGAAACCCTTCAAAAAGCAACGTGCATACATCTCTTGGGGAGGAGATTCCGGAGATGAAGCAAGCGAAGAAGAAGACGATGAAGCAGCAAATTTATGTCTCATGGCTCAAGAAGACGGTAAAGACGAGGTAAGTCAAATCTCTTCTCAAAACTTCTTTACTCTTGATGAAATGAGAAATGCTTTTGATGAACTATATGCTGAATTTATCAAAGCTTCAAAAACTGTCAAAAGTGTTAAAGAAAGCGCTTCTCTAAAAGAAAAAGATTTTCAAACACAGCTTTCATTAAAAGAAAAAGAATTAGAAAAACTGGTTTTCGAAATGAGAAGCTGAAAGAGGAAAACAAGTTTTATGGAAAAAGAAGTGCTGATAAACCTGAAGGTTCTACTAGAAACTGTTCTTCTTGTGTGCTTCTTAAGAATGAAGTAGCTAGACTTAAAGGCACATTAGATAAGTTTAATTCTTCGCATAAAAACTTGAATGATGTGCTTGTTAATCTAAAATCAACTAAACATGGAATAGGATTCAAGAATGAAGAAAAGGTTGGTGCTAAACCACAACAACCTAGAGCTCAACCTAGGACTAATAACCAAAATGCTTATCCTAGAAGTAGAAATCCTAGAAATAACTTGCATGTTAGGCCAAACCTTGAACAATTTAGAAGACCAAGAAATGACCCTCCACCTAGAAATAGATATTCTAGAAATGATGCATATTTTAGACAAACTTGTGAACCTCCTAGAGCTCATAATAGGAGAAACAATGGTGTTCAAAGTAGAGTAAGCAACCTTCATTCATCTAGTTACTATGTACCTAGAAAAATGCATAATCCCAACGTGACTTGTCATTATTGTAGACGTATTGGTCATATTGCTCCCGCTTGCTTTACTCGTCATAGACATATAAATCAATTGCATCATTATAACATGCCTAACCCTCAAGGACCCAAGATGGCATGGGTACCTAAAGAACATTAATTTGTTTTGTAGGTGTGCTTGAAGGGATCAAGTGTACTATGGTACCTTGATAGTGGATGCTCCAAACACATGACGGGAGATGAATCCAAATTCCTTCAACTAGAGCACAAAGAAGGAGGAAGTGTCATATTTGGTGATAACAATAAAGGAAAAATCATCGGCATTGGTTCGGTCGGTAAGGACGAAAACTCCTCTATTAAACATATACTACTTGTGAAAGGTTTGAAGCATAATCTCTAGAGCATAAGCCAATTATGTGACAAGGAAAATCTTGCTCTATTTGATTCGGATGAATGTCTTGTATTTAGACGTAGTGATTTCAAGATCATACTTCGTGGTTTTAGAATTGATAATATCTATATGGTTGATCTTGCAAACTCCTCACCCGAATATGTTGATTGTTTAATAAGCAAAGAGGATAACTCTTGGCTATGGCATCGCAGAGTAGCACACATGAACATGCATCTTTTGAACAAGCTTCTTTCTCAAAACTTAGTAGTTGGTCTTCCCTGTTTAAAGTTTGAAAATGATTCTATTTGCGATTCTTGTCAAAAAGGGAAGCAAACCAAAGCATCCTTTAAATCCAAGAATATTGTTTCAACGTCTAGACCTTTGCAATTACTTCACATGGATTTATTTGGTCCCTCTCGTATTGAAAGTCTTGGTAAAAATAAATATGTTTTTGTAATTGTTGATGACTTTTCCAGATTTACTTGGACTCTATTTCTTGCAAATAAAAGTGATGCTTTTCAAAATTTCAAGTATTTCCTTAAGCGTGTTCAAAACGAAAAGGAATCGACCGTCACTTCGATTAGAAGTGATCATGGGGGAGAGTTTGATCACAATCTCTTTGCGGATTTTTGTGACGAACTCGGAATCGAACACACCTTTTCCGCTCCACGGACACCACAACAAAATGGGGTGGTGGAAAGGAAAAATAGGTGTCTCGAAGAGATGGCTAGAACCATGCTCGACGAAGCTAAGATTCCCAAATACTTTTGGGCGGACGCCGTGAGTACCGCTTGCTATGTTTTAAATAGAGTAGCAATTCGGCCGATACTCATGAAAACCCCATATGAACTTTATAAGGGTAGAAAACCCAACATTTCTCATTTACGTGTTTTTGGTTGTAAATGTTTTGTTCATAATAATGGCAAGGACCAATTGGGTAAGTTTGATGCTAAATCGGATGAAGGTATTTTCATTGGTTATTCCTCACGTAGCAAAGCATATAGGGTCTTTAACAAAAGAACCCAAATTGTGGAGGAATCCCCTCATGTTGTGTTTTCCGAAGATAATACTCGCTTGGCGAGAAAGGAATCCGGTTTTGATCTTGCAGGTATCTTGGATAGCTTGAAGGATAAAATCCAAGAAGAACCTTCAAAGGAAAACAAAAATGAAATTGGGGAACAACCAACGGAGGAAGCGCCACAACTAGAAAAAGGAATAAATACGCCTAACGAGTGGAGAACGATCAAGGATCATCCTCTCGAACAGGTAATTGGCGATGTTGGAGAAAAGGTAAGTACCAGAAACTCCCTCAAAAACTCTTTAGAACTTACTGCTTTTGTTTCTCAAATTGAACCTAAAACCATCTTCGAAGCAATTGGGGATGAATTTTGGACCTTGGCAATGCAAGAGGAGCTTAACCAATTCGAACGCAATAACGTTTGGGATTTGGTGCCAAGACCCGAAGGTCATTCTATAATTGGTACGAAATGGGTTTTTCGCAATAAACTAGATGAAAATGGTATAATCACTAGAAACAAAGCTAGGCTTGTGGCAAAAGGCTATAGTCAAGAAGAAGGTATTGATTATGAGGAAACCTATGCTCCCGTAGCTAGATTAGAAGCTATTCGTCTATTACTTGCTTTCGCCTCTTCAATGAATTTTATTCTATATCAAATGGATGTGAAAAGTGCTTTTCTAAATGGTTTTATTGAAGAAGAAGTTTATGTCAAACAACCCCCCGGCTTTGAAGATTTTAAATATCCCGATCATGTTTTCAAACTCAAAAAGGCTCTTTATGGTTTAAAACAAGCTCCTCGAGCTTGGTATGAAAGGTTGAGTAAATTTCTTTTGGAAAATAATTTCATTAGGGGAAAAGTTGACATAACCCTCTTTGTCAAGCACAAAAACAATGATATTTTATTAGTTCAAATATATGTAGACGATATTATATTTGGTGCTACTAACAATGTTTTATGCAAGGAATTTTCCGATCTAATGACTAGCGAATTTGAAATGTCTATGATGGGCGAGTTAACATTCTTTTTGGGGCTACAAGTGAAACAAATGAAAGAAGGTACATTCATATGCCAAGCCAAATATTGCAAAGAACTACTAAAACACTTTGAGAGGAACAATGCAAAAGAAATGGCTACTCCCATGAGCACATCCGATCATCTAGACAAAGATGAAAAAGGTAAGGAAGTCGACACTAAAAAGTATCGAGGTATGATTGGCTCTCTTCTTTATCTTACCGCTAGTCGTCCGGACATCATGTTTAGCGTGTGTTTATGTGCTCGCTATCAGTCATGTCCGAAGGAGTCTCACCTTACTGCGGTGAAACGGATATTAAGGTATCTCATTGGTACTACAAATGTGGGTCTATGGTACCCCAAAGGCTCTTCATGCCAACTTATTGGATATTCCGATTCCGATTTTGCTGGATGCAAATTGGACCGCAAGAGCACAAGTGGCACTTGCCATTTGCTCGGTAGCTCTCTTGTCTCTTGGTTTAGTAAGAAACAAGTAAGTGTTGCGTTGTCTACCACCGAGGCTGAATATGTAGCCGCGGGGAGTTGCTGTGCTCAAATCCTATGGATGAAACAACAACTCTTGGACTATGGCCTAAGTCTTGATCACATTCCTCTTAGATGTGATAACACTAGCGCCATATGCTTGACGAAGAACCCCGTTCTTCATTCGCGAACAAAACACATAGAAATTAGACATCATTTTATTAGAGATCATGTACTCAAAGGCGATGTCGAAATTGAATTGGTTGAAACCAAAAGCCAATTGGCAGACATCTTTACCAAGCCTTTAGAGAAAGAGTCCTTCTTCCGAATTCGCAGTGAACTCGGGATCCTTGACTCCACTTTGATCTAAGTCATGCATTGCATTTTCTTTCCTACATGATTTCTAACTTGAGCGTTGGAGGCGTCTAAATTTTTTTTGCAGGTATCTCCCTGGAGCTAAGAGCAATTCTTAAGCAAACCGCGAATCTACAGCAATGCCCCTATAAAAATCGATTATCCCGTATAGATCATCGACTACCCTCTTTTTTTTCCAATAAATAAACCTTGTTTATTTCATCTTTTTGCATCTTTCCTTACTATTTTTTTGCTAATGGCAAAAGGGGGAAGAAAACGGGATATCGGGTATGCACCACCTCTTAATTCATTGATTGCTTATAAGCTAAAATTGAGGGGGAACTCTTAAATTGAGGGGGAACAAGAACAAAATTGCATAATTGTTACTTGTCTTGAATTGTCAATATCTTTTGCCTAAATTGTATATCCCGCTTAATGTTTGCCATTATCAAAAAGGGGGAAATTGTTAGAAACACGTTCTCAATGCAATATACTAAACGTGTACTCTTTTGTAGGTTTTGATGAATGACAAACGAAGCAAAAATTGATATATGACGGAATTCAAGTACAAGCGCACAATGGTTGCGAATAAGATTGAAGTTCAAGATATAGCTTTCAATTGTTATTGAGTTGTTCTAAATTGTAATCTCGATCCTATAACTTGACTCATAGTATGGCCTCTCTCATAAAACTATTTTCCAAAATCATGCATATTTAATTCTGTGTCAAAAAGATTTTAAAACATGCATATTTACATTAGACAAAATATTTTCTAAACATGCCTCAAAATCTGGGCTAAAATAATCGATTATGTACTTATGATAATCGATTGTTTCTGAGCCAAGACTGCATGACAATCGATTATGAATTAATGGTAATCGATTGTGAGTAAGACAGTGAACATCAGGTTTTTTCAAATCTGCATGATAATCGATTGTGAACAAATGACAATCGATTGTTGTTGAGGTAAAGTTTTTCAATACTCAAAATAATCGATTATGAACTAATGGTGATCGATTGTGTTGAGCTGATGTCTTCCAGTGATTTTAAATTTAATTAAGTAATCGATTATGTCTTTAGATAATCGATTATCACTGAGACAGTAAGTTTTATGATTTTCAGAAAATAACAAGTAATCGATTATGTCTTTAGATAATCGATTATCACTGAGATAGTAAGTTTTATGATTTTCAGAAAATAACAAGTAATCGATTGTTGCAAAGGACAATCGATTGTTGAAGCTGACCGTTGTCAAATGATTTTCAAATACCATAAGGTAATCGATTATAGATTTTATATAATCGATGTTTTGCTTAAAATCTGGAAATGATTTTTAGAACGTTGCTGAAGTAATCGATTATAGATTTTATATAATCGATGTTTTGCTTAAAATCCGGAAATAATTTTTAGAACGTTGCCAAAGTAATCGATTATGAACTTAGTGTAATCGATTATCTGATTTTGAATATTGCCAGTAATCGATTATAGATTGTATATAATCGATTGTGAAGCGTTAAATCTGGGATTGAATTTTAAACTGACTGGCAGATAATCGATTGTTTGGTCTTAATAATCGATTATCACTGAGTAATTTCAGCAACTCTTAATTGGCAATTAGGCAACGATAATGCCAAGTTTTTCAACTATAAATACAGCTTCATTTCAGTGTTTTAACAACAACAACATACACAAACTGATCATTACATTGCTATAAGCTTTCATTCAATTGTTCTTCATTTTCTACTCATTTCATAAAGCTTTTGAGAGCCATATTATTGCTTAAAGTTGTTGTGATCTTGAACATATTCTTTTACTCATATCTACTCAATAAGGAGTACTCTAGTTAAGTGAGTGTCCAAGTATTTGATATACTTGTAAGAGAATTGCGATTCTCTTGTTTCAAGGAACTTGCGTTTCCTTGGGTGAAGTCTTTGAGATTGCGATCTCCGAGCAACTGTTTGAGGCTTGTGTCCTCAAGTGTGTAACGGTTTGTTGAGCACCCGTAAGCTTAACAAGATAGTGAAAAATCTCGAGAGAGTCTCTCGGGGACTGGACTAACCACGTTGGTGGCTAACCAGTATACATCTTTGTGTAAGTTTATTTTTCTGCATTTATTTTACTTCCTACAAAGTTTAAATTCCGCAAGAAAACGCTAAATTTTATTAATACGCTATTCACCCCCCCTCTAGCGTAAAGCGTAGTTTCTAACACCATATAGAGTACTCAGGCAATTGAGTAGTTGTCAAATGGTTCCCAGAGACGAGGATATCAGCAGCCATGTAGTCGAGATAAGCCCGAATGGTCAATTCCTCGAAGTTGTGGTACGCCAAATTTGGAGCGAATGTCAATACTTGACAGCCGATACTCGGGTATGGGACGTATCTAAGGGTGAGGTTGCACCGGAATATGTTACTTGGTACAAGAGGGATATGGAGCCCGGGAGGCCAGCAAAAAGACCCCTTCTCCAGGAATTTACTGAAACATCACAAGAGCAGTGGGATTGGTTAGCAAAAGAAAATGAAAAGCGTCTACTATATAAAGGTTGGAAAAGAAAATTCAAGATTTGCAATTCGAAAACAGTCTGCAAACTACAGCCAGCGAGGGAGAAAAGAAGGTATTGGTTAAAGAAAATGAAGCCCTGCGAGCCCAGATTCAGAAAATGAAGGTGGCCACAGAAAATCCTCCGAGGAGTATAAACGATGAAAAACTCATAGAGAACCTATGTCGAAAAGTAACTCAATACGGTTTCAACCTAAATAAGGCGGAAGGGTGAACTTTCTAGAGCTCGGAAGCAATTAATTAAAAGCGCAGAAGAAAGGTCCCTCATACTGGATCAGTTAAAAGAAGGAAGCGGCAATGACACCGCTAGTTTAAAACAGAGGGTTGTCATAGCTGAAAACAAAATGGCCAAACAAGCCAAAGATTTCAAAGCCGAGAGAGAGCATTGCTATGCAGTAATAGCGTGATTGAAAGAGATCTGCGGCAGTTTCAAAAGCTAAATTAGGCAGTTGAACGGACTTTAGAAGCACGGGCTGAACAAATAGGGCATCTACTACAAGAAAAAGGGGTTATCAGGGAGACGGTGTGGGCAATTGCAGAATATATAACCACTAAATGCAATCACTGTGAGGGCATGACAAAATCTATGTTTTTCGCCGCTGCTATGACATTTTTCTGACAAGTAATGGAAGATCTCCACTAAAATCCATATTTTATTTTGTAAAATTAAATTTAATTCTACATCAATACTGAATTTCCAAAATGAGTCATCATACGAAGAAATAACTTCAGAATATGTTTAAGGATCATTATCCACAATACAAGTATAAAAATCATTACCAAAAGATTTTTCTTTCCTTGGTATTTCGTTTCTTCTTAAATACTCACTTTCAAAATCATTTTGAACAATTGGAATATGTAAAATACTAACACTTATAGGAGCATCAAAAATTTTCTCAAATTTTAAAGGAAAAATATTTTCAAAAAAATTAGCATTTTTTGTTTCGATAATAGTATTGTTTTCAAGTGCATCACTTTTGCCTACTAAAAATTTATATGCTGCACTGTGTTCAGTATACCCAATAAATATACAATCAGATATTTTAGATCTTATTTTCTTTTTCTTAGGATCAGGCAACATAACTTTAACAAGACACCCCCATACTTTAAAATAATTCAAATTAGGTGGATTCTCTTTCTACAACTCATAAGGAGTTTTATCCGTTTTTTATAAGAAATTCTATTTTGTAAATGACAAGCAGATAAAATGGCTTCACCCCAAAGATTATCCGGAGTACCAGAACTAACAGCATGGTATTCATCATTTCCTTTAAGGTCCTATTTTTTCTTTCTGCTACACCATTTGATTGTGAAGAATATGGCGGAGTCATCTCGTGAATTATGTCTTCTTTCTCACAATAATCATTCAAAAAAATAAATCCACCATCTCTATCAGAGCTAACTCTTTTGATTTTTTTATCCAATTGATTTTCTACTTCATTTATAAATTAAAAACTTATCAAAAATTTCATATTTATTTCTATACAAATAAATTTTTAGTATATCTAGAAAAATCGTGTATAAAGTCACATAATATGTTTTTCCTCCTCTAGTCATAGTTTATTTCAAGTCTCTTGAATCAGTATGAATTAAACTTAATAATTCAGGTTCTCTAAATACTGAAGCACACGATTTCTTAGTTTTTTAGCTTCTGCATAAATTTCACACTTATCAATATCCGAAAAATTAATATTTGAAATAAAAAATTCAGTATGTATTTTTTTTTAATATAAGATACACTAACATGTCCTAATCTAACATGCCATAAATTAAAAGAGTCGATCAAGTAAGCGGAAGTACTAGCATTTTTATTCATAGCATTGAGTACAAAAAATTCATGGTTATAATAACCTTTGCCAGCAAAATTAGTATTTCTTTGTCAACACGACCTTATCAGATTCAAAAGAAACCTTCACCCCTAGTTTTCCTAATAATCCCACAGAGACCAAATTGGCTCGAATACTAGAAAAAGGTAACACGTCATTCAGTGCCAAAATTTCGCGACATGTGAGTTTGAGAAGAACTATGCCTTTTTCAAGAACTTGATTAGTTCTTGAGTTACCAAAATAGACAACTTCTTCTCCCTGATCAACGTGGGTGAAAGACACAAAGTACTTTTTGTTAGCACATGTATACCTAGTGGCTCCAGTATCTAATACCTAATCTTTCACATTGGCCACAAGGTTTACTTGGGAAACAACCGCAACAATTATATCATCCACTTTGGCTTCAGTCAAATTTACTTTTGCCTTAATGGGATTGTCACTCCTAATCTTTTCTCGGCATTGAGCAACACAACGGCCAAGTTTGCTACACACAAGTTAGTTGACTTTTTTTCTTCAAGGTTTGATTGTTAGTTTTGGGCTTATAACCATTTCTTTTATCATACTTGTTACTTGATTTTCTCTCGGATATTGTAGTCTACAAGGTTGCTTCTAGTAGCAATTTCTTTTTCTTTGTCAACAACAACGTGCTTGCGGTTGAAATTATCTCCATAAAAAACAGCAATATAAACAATTGGTGCAGCAGGAGTAGTAGCATCAATAGCAACGTTAGCAACGTTATTCTACATAATAACAGCGTAAAATATCCTTAAGATTATTACAAAAAATAGGATGATTATGGAGAGTAAAAGGTTTAGCTTGAGGTGTGTCAATATCACAGTTCTTAAGAATATTTCGCCCATACTAAGATGAATAATATTAGAAATATCCCCAGAATTCAACAAGTTCTTCTAGTATAAGTAGGAGGAGAAACAACAAAGATTGATAAAAAGAAATCCCAACACAAAAAAAAGGGTAGAAAAGTTTTAGCTTTATTTTTTCTCTCTGCTACCATAAACACAAACAAATAGCTTTATATATAATCCAAAAAAATAGACACCTGAAATAAAAAAAACGGTAAAATTCATTGAGGATTTAATGCCAAAACAAAACTCCACTATCTGACAAAAAGGCTTACAAGCCATAAAGGTTTTTCAAAATTTTATTACCACATGCACAAGTTACGTGTAAGAATACAAACACAAATGAAAACCATTAAAGCTATCAAATTGATACGAAATGTTAAGAATTATAACTTTAAGACTACATAATTATTGCCTCACAAGTAGCGTATAAGTTATTACCATTAAATTGCCAAATTTTGTTTGTCAAGAATTCAAACTTATCAAATTATTTGTTACAAATATATTTAAAATAATTATTGTATTAATGACTCGTTAATATAATTATAAGATAATGAATCTAGACATAATTTTGGAGTATTTCTTTTTGAGATATCAAAAGTATTTTTCTATCAACTCGACCATAGCCTTGTAGCCTCGAGGCTTTGAAATGATCTTGTGAGATGCACAAGGAATTAGACTCTTCGATTTTATCAGTATCTCCTCACTAAAATCAAGCCCCTCCTTCCATGGTCGTATGATAATTGGTCTGCTGTTAATAGTATAAGGTCTATTCAGTATTACTTCATCCCTTTTTTAACAGCTATTTATCAAAATTATGAAGTATCCATCATTATGAAATAATATTTTTGGTTTCCTGGTTTTACTCTACTGATTTGCATCGCTCAATGGCCCTAATTGTTGGAATGTTTCCTACCAAATATAGAATTATAGCTCGGTTCCATTTTTGTTGCTGTTCGGCAATGTCTTCGTCCAGTAACTGGACAACTACTTCACGATCATGTATCATCGGAGAGAAATATGGTAGGTTCACACCTTTGACTGTAGATTTGTTCTCACTAAACAACCCCAAATGTAAGGTTACTTTTTGTCATTTTCTTTAAAGAAAAGTACACATTTAAAGGGTTGAAGTTTTATATATGAATGATATAAAAAAGTATTTAGGCAATGTTAAGGAAATTACATTTAAAAGCCTTGTCAAGTACTTATAACAAACAGCAACAACAATAACTACATAGTCACACAAAGTGGGGTCTGGGGAGGGTAATATATAGACGGGCCTTACCCCTATTCTAAAGGGCAGAGAGGCCGTTTCCAATCGACCCTCGCCTCAGTGAAGGAAAGAAAAAACAAAAACAAAAGCAAAAACAAACATTAGTAACTCCAGCAGAAATAGCGTAAATAATTATCTAAACATAAGAATCACAAATAAAATAGCATGCAATAATATCAGACCGTAACTACCATAAATAACTACCATACGGGAGACACAATCCAATACACAAATCTTCTATGGATAGCCTGCCAAGCCTCACCCAACCCCGGGTGAGGAGTACGAAAAACTCTATGAGCCCCTATCCTACAATCCTGATACTAGACCTCCAGACTTTCCTATCAAGGGCCATGTACTCGGAAACCCACATTCTAGCCATGTCACGCCTAATCACCTCTCCCCAATACCTCTTAGGCCTCCCTCTGCCTCGTCGTACGTTTACCATCGCCAGTCGCTCACAACTCCTCACCGGGGCATCAGGACTTATCCTCCGCATATACCCGAACCACCTCAGCCTCACTTATAATATAGTAGGAAAAATGGTAATTGACCTAATATACAAATTAAAATTCACAGGCGACAATATAAACAAATATTTGCACTATTTATGCGTACTTGTATAACTTAAATCTTAATTAAACCCTTACAAATATGTATTAAAGTTTTATTATGTTGCTGTTAGGGAGGGGTGAGTCGACGACATGTCAGTTATCACACACAAACACACACTAAATAACAGAAATCTGAAACTCCCAACAATCACGTCTCTCCTTATTCCCTTCTAACTAAAATCCCCTTCAAGCAAACTACCTAAGCGCAGCTCCCTCTTTCCCCAACCACGCGCCTCCCTTGACCACCACCACACCCAATCTCATAATTTCCACCTCCCATTTTTCTGTTTTCCTATGCTATTATTCAGGCCCTGTGCAGTATGGGCGGTGTGACGTCATCCATCGCCGCGAAATTTGCCTTTTTCCCACCGAACCCACCATCGTACACGGTTGTCGCCGATGGATCATGCGGGGGCAAGCTATGCATACCTGAGGTACCAAGGAGGGAAAACGTGGACGTTTTGAAGCTGCGCACGCGCCGTGGAAATGAAGTCGTCGCGTTATACGTGAAGCACCCAAAGGCACCCGCAACTACTATGCTTTACTCGCATGGCAATGCTGCTGATTTGGGCCAAATGTTCGAACTCTTTGTTGAATTGAGCCTCCGTCTCCGAGTCAATCTCATGGGGTAAAAGTAAAAGTCCATTATCCCGCAGAATTCTTTAGTATAATTACTCAATTTTCAGCTTATTTTTTCTTCTTCTGTGTCATTCGATCCTTAACTATGAAGTTTATCCAAACCCCCATACTTTATCACCTAATTATCGTTCATCAGTGTGCATTTTCACCTCATTGATTACTTAACCATGCTAAAGTACGATGTTCAACACCGGTTGTAGTTCTTACTGGGAGGTAAAAGTTCGTTACTCTTTTCCTTTTCGAGTGAGACCTTGGGGAACAAGTAGAGTTCTTCCTTGTGTTTATGGGTTCGCAGAGGCGGATAGATGATTTAAACTTGAAGGGTTTAACCTTAATGCAATGTAGTTCACTGTATTTGTAAACAATAGATTCAAAGTTTAATATTCGTTGAAAGTTTAGTAATTTTTCACTTGTTTAGCTTCGGAACTACTAGGTTCGGTTACCTGTTGCCAATACACTGCATCCACCACTGTGGGTTTCCAGGTGCAGAAACAGTTTGCAGAAATTAATGGGGAAGGCATCTCCTTACCTTCCACAAGTTGTAGGAGCACTTCTAGTTAACACTTTTTGGTTGGAAGATAGGAAAAGAATGAGTTTCCTTTTCTCTTTTCATTTTAGTTGATTTTTCCCCAACATGGATACAGCTTGTCCGATAAATGATAATTTTAGTGAATATGAATTGGAGAAGTTGGATGTATGACCCTCGTTTTCAGCAAGTAAATGTATTTGATCAAGAGCTAATAGAGACTTATGATGTCATTTATCAGTCTAATATGTTAGTTCTCCTATAGAAGGATGCACAATAGGATTCAGGAGAAAGTTGGTATTCAATCAAGAAAGAATCGCTTTGGATAATTAGAGTAAGCTTCCCCCCCCCCCCCCCCCCCCACCCTTTTTCTCAAATGTGAGGCGATATTCACATTAACTCATAATTTTCAGTCCGTGGTTAGTTTCTAACGTTGATAGTATACATCTTAGTTTCATTACCAAGTAGATGACCGTCTTGAATGGTCAAGTGGATCTAGTAAGCGAATATGTTGATTCTTGCCCTGGAAAGAGATCACATGTTTCGATTCAAGCTACCAGATTGTTGTGTTTCTACTCTAACTCAATGAGATATTTGAAGACTCATGGATTTTATATCTTTCGCCATTTTTAGGGTTGCAGTGGCATAGTCATGCATTGGTGCCAATTTATGAAAGCAGAATGCTGCTGAACAGTGTTTTGCTTTTGTATCCCAGCCTATGTGTGATAGTTTTGTTTCTAAGAGTCTAAGATTACCTTAATGTAATTCTTTTATTAGTTTCGGATATGATAAAATTGAAATCCTATGACATGGTTGTAACTTTTGAATCCTTAAATTTATTTTCTTAAAATATGAGCCAACCAGTGTCCTATTTCAGTTTGAAAGATTTTACTTTTAAAAGTGAGCTGCCTTACTTAAAATGACTCGGAAGTAGTGCACCTACTTATGATTGAAAACATTTAGTCCACATGAACTATGTTTCTACCTTTTAAAGCAAGACATAATCTAGATATTTCTAGGGGCCTCCACAAGCACTTATGTGGACCACATGGAGGAATAGGTGTAGAAGAGCTTTCTAAGGAATGGGAAGGAGATTTGTATAGCAGCAAATGATAGCTCTATTTCTTTTGTTTAGTTTGATGCACACACAATATCATACGAACACTCAAACTATGTATTTCAAATGTTTTTTTTGCTTTAACCCCCCACCCCCCTGTCTCCTCACTTTTTGGTTTTTAAACTTGTTATATTCGACAGTAGGATTGCTGTTTCCCTTGGTTTTCTTTACTTCACTGACTTGCTCATGTGTGCTTCTTTAGGTATGATTACTCTGGATATGGACAGTCCAGTGGAAAGGTTAGAAATCTACTTCCTTTCTCAAATGAAGTAGGCAATTTCTTTCTCATTCTTCTTGAATAATTCAGGCAAGAGAAGAAAAAACAGTTAACTGCCTTCACATGTTTCAAGTCTGTTGCTTGCTTTCTTAAAGTAGGAAGGAGCTTTATGTATTTACAATATCTTTGTTCCCCGAACTAGCTCTAGGACCAAAAAGATACTTGTTCAAGGTGTAGGGTGTTACAACTTTGCTTTTTATCCTTTTGAACTTGTTTAATGTTTCTAACAAAATCATATGTATTTAGTTCTTCCCAGTCATTTTCAGATTGAAGAGTTCCTTTTTAGCCTTTGGGTCTGCATGGAAAGCCATTTAGTTAATCTCTCAGAAGACGTTCATCTTCTTTCACCTCTCTTCCAGGCCTCGTATTACTTGTCCTTCTTTACCAATATTACTACATAATGCTAGACACCGGCTCTTAAGGAACTCATGACGAGAGAATCTTGCATCATAAACATATAAAATCTCTTCTCTGATTGCAAAAAATAATGTGTCATCCGCAGTTCGATGAGAGATTTATGGTTGCCTTATCGAAGCAAATCAGTCCCCAGCTGGATACAAATGATGTAGAAGAAATTTTTCGCAAACTTGGAGGTCATTTAGCTGCCTAGTATTACAAAGGCATCACACTGATGACCACAGAAACACTATTTATATGATGATTCAATGGTGATTTTCCTTCTTTATTTGGGTTTTTTATTTTGGGGGGGTGGGGGGTGGGGGGGATGGCGAGGGGGAGTGGTTTGTGTCTTTAATTAATCAATAAAGGCCTTCTGTACAAGCTTCAGCCACCTTAAAGATCCAAGTCCCTGGAAGTTCGTATCAGACAAAAGGCAATAGTGTGCAGAACAGATTTGGCAATATTTTATACACATGTTGTGGTGTCTACTTGGTTGAGAAACCAGTTATTAAACGACACTCCTTTAAAAACTTTTACACCAACTCCATCAACAACAACAACAACAACAACAACTACCCAGTATACTCCCACCAGGTGGGGTCTGGGGAGGGTAATATGTAGACGAGCCTTACCCCTGCCCGAAAGGGCAGAGAGGCTGCTTCCAATCGACTCTCGGCGAGTAGAGTAAAAATGGGGAAGCTGCATTAAGAAACAGAGATAAAATTAGAAACACAAGCAAGACAAAATCAAATAATAAAGCATAGATACTCCCACAAAAGTAACGTAAATAGTTATGAAAACATAAGCAACATAAATACAGTCGCATGCAGTAATATCAAGCAGGAACTACCATACTAAAACACTAATCACCTATGAGCCCCTAACCTACAATCTTGATTCTAGACCTCCAGACTCCCCTATCAAGAGTCATGTCCTCGGAAACCTGCATTCTGGCCATGTCCTACCTAACCACCTCTCCCCAATGCTTCTTAGGCCTCCCTCTCCCTCGCCGACCACCAACAATCTCCAACCGCTCGCAGCTCCTCACCGGGGCATCGGAGCCCCTCCTCCGAACATGCCCGAACCACCTCAGCCTCGCTTCCCGCATCTTTTCGTCCACCGGGGCCACCCCTACCTTCTGTCGAATAACTTCATTCTTGATCTTATCCAGCCTGGTGTGCCCACACATCCACCTAAGCATCCTCATCTCCGCAACCTTCATTCTCTGAACATGCGAGTTCTTCACGGGCCAGCACTCCGCCCCATACAACATTGTAGGTCTAACCACGGCTCTGTAGAATTTCCCCTTTAGTTTGTGCGGGATTTTCTTGTCACACAGGACCCCTGAAGCAAGCCTCCACTTTGACCACCCCGCTCCTATCCGATGGGTGACGTCCCCGTCAATCTCTCCGTCCCCCTGGATCACAGACCCAAGATATCTCACACTGTCCCTCTTGGCGATGGCCTGAGAACCAAGCATCACTTCCCCGCTTACCCCACTCGGCTCCTCGCCAAACTTGCACTCCAGATATTCTGTCTTAGATCTGCTAATCTTGAAACCCTTAGACTCAAGGGTCTGTCTCCATATCTCTAACCTTTTACTAACACCGGCCCTCGTCTCGTCTATCAATATTATATCATCAGCAAAGAGCATACACCAAGGCACATCCCCTTGGATATGTCGGGTCAGAGCATCCATCACTACGGCGAACAACAGGGGGCTCAGCGCCGATCCTTGATGGAGCCCCATTACCACAGGAAAATGGTCTGATACGCCCCCCACCGTCCTAACCCTAGACTTAGCTCCATTGTACATGTCCTTGATTACTCTGATATAGGCTTCTGGCACACTCGTCGCCTCCAAGCACCTCCATAGCACCTCCCTTGGGACCTTGTCATACGCCTTCTCCAAGTCGATAAGCACCATATGAAGGTCCTTCTTCTTATCCCTCATGAATTCAATATGTCTGGGAAATCCTTCATCTTTGGTTTTTCTGTCTTTTCTTTGCTAATTAGAGCCTCCTGTTGTATGTTTTATGTTGCACACTGGATAATCACCTCTCGATGTCATTAAATGTTAGTTAAGACCTCTTTTTTGATATCTTATTGTGTATATTAAAGTATACTGTTAGGTGTACTGTTAATATAGAATGCTATCTTTCCTTTTGCCCTTCCAATGCTGCTGGGAGAGCTAAGGTCATTAAATCTTCATGGATGTCACTTGTGTGTCCCTAAGATATATCATAGGGTTCTATACATGAATAACTTGTCTTTCTCTTTTTCCCTCATTTCTTTGCTTCCCTATTGCTCTAGCTTTTAGATGCTGAAACTAGTTATGTTGTTTAGGCATCTAGAAGTGTAATTTGAATAACCCTCAGGGGTTGGCTTAGTGGCAATTGACTTGAGCCTTGGGGTTTGCTCCCTTTCAAGGTCTCAAGTTCGAAACCCACTGGGTGCAAACAATTTCTGAGTGCCATCGGACTGGTAAAACCTGAATTAACCGTGGTGCACTAACAGGAAACTCCTTGCCGAGGGCCTATGCACCCCCGGGATTAGCGCTGAAATAGATTCGGACCCCCGGTTCAAATAAAAAAAAGTGTAATTTGAATGTTGTTTCGGGCACTTTCTTTTGTTTCTTTTTGTCCTTTTCTGCCTTAATATCATAACTAACTTTGTTTGGAGTTTTCAATTGATATCTAGGAACTTCTTGAAAAGAAAAAAAAATTGATATCTAAGGAAGCTATGTTGCGGACTCTCCAAAACAGCTGCCGCACCCGTGTCGGATCCTCCAAAAATACACTATTTTTGAAGGATCCGGCACGCATCCATCTATATTTTCAGAGAGTCCGAGCAACATAATAAGGAAGTGTCAGTGGAAAGTCTTCTATTACTGGGAATGCCAGTCTTGGGACATTGTTTGGGTTATCATATGGGATTATTCTGCTAATTGCTGTCAACTATTACTTTTAATATGATAAATTTATCCTTTCTTTGAATCAGCCATCCGAGTGTAATACGTACGCAGACATTGATGCGGTATATAAATGCCTAAAGGAGCAGTACTGTGTCAAAGATGAACAGCTAATACTGTATGGTCAATCTGTAGGCAGCGGCCCGACTGTTGATCTTGCATCACGGGCACCCAATTTAAGAGCTGTTGTATTACACGGTCCAATATTGTCTGGTCTAAGAGTGTTGTACCCTGTCAAACGCACATATTGGTTTGACATTTATAAGGTAAACTTAAACCCTTGATTGCTTATAGTTTGTCTTTTGGTTTTTCCTCTTTCCACTTGCACAGGCTGACGTTTTTGCTCCAATTTCTTTCAGAATGTTGACAAAATTAGTATGGTGAATTGTCCTGTTCTAGTCATTCATGTGAGTTTTCTTCTTTTAGCTGTTTAATCCTTGCATACCGTAATTTTCCTTCCCTTCTTCCTTTTCTGTGAGCCCTCATTAGTCTCGTACAAGCTTCAGCGTACTTATGAAGACCTAGCGGATTGGTGGAGGAGGTTGGGGGGAAGGGAACCCTAACTAGTTTGTCCGGTTATTGTACTTCTCTCTCCACAAACTTGCTTTTTGATGGATCATGGGTTTCCTTTTCATCTGACTATATTTTCTTTGCCATGGGAAGTTTTCACTACTGAAAAAAGGCCATTTCTGACTGAAAGCAGCGGTCGGTTTTAAAGGATTACCAACCAAAAATCGACCGACTCAATCGGTGAACTAAATTTTAATTATGCCGGTATTTTCTGACACTCGAACAAAGAGAATTAAAATACTGAATGTTTTTTTCTGACACTCAGAACAAAAAGAATTAAGATACCGACTGATTTGGTCGGGTTTTTTAAATATGCAATTATAAAATGAGCCAGTTGGTAATTGAACCGAGGTCTGCATTGTGGCAAATTACTATTCTACTACTAGACCACTAGTGCTTGTTGGCCTAATGCTTACGTTTTTCTATTTAAACTCTTCAATTTCATTATTGTGAGGAACATATATGCTAGTACACGCTTATTTTTTGCATTGATCCTTGAAAATCTTTCTGTTAAGAGCCTATTTTTATTAACTGATTGACAGTAGGTGACAAGCATCAAGTGCTGAAAAGCAGTTTTAAGGATTAAAGCTGATTTTGTAAATGAACAGTTAGGTGTTTGGATATGTCTTGCAGTTGATAATAAGCTTATACAATTTAATCATATACTTGATGTATGTACTTTTTTTATCAAGGATAGAAACTAAATCTAGGGCTTGTTCATGTGGCCATACTTACCAATACAGTGATTCTACAACAGTGCAAGAATCATCTGAATCTAACATAATTTTGAGTAATCTCCAAGTCTTCCTATCCATTGAATGTTTAACATTTCTATGTGTTAGGGAACGGAGGATGAAGTTGTTGACTGTTCCCATGGAAAACAACTCTATGAGCTATGCAAGGAGAAGTATGAACCTTTGTGGATTGCTGGAGGTGGGCATTGCAATCTTGAGCTTTACCCAGTGTACATCAAACATCTAAAAAAGTTTGTTCTTGGTCTTGGCAAATCAAAACCAGCCACTGATGGTTCTCATAAAACATCTGTAGAGTCTGATAACAAGATCAAACCTCCTGAAATTAGTGCCACGAACACATCTGACATTCCAGAAATTTCCAGAAACAGTTTGGATAGCCGACTTGATAAGACAAAGAAGTCAAACAAACCTGAGAAGTCTCGGATGAGCACAGATCGTATAAACAGGTTTAAGAGAAGAAAGGGATTAGTGTGGTCATAGCATTTGCATAGAAGGGTAATCACATTATTTTATATTTTATTTTGTAAAATACTGAGCCGAGATGAGCTTAAATGGAGCGACATTGACATAACAACTCATATAGCTGATCCCAACGTACTTGAGATTGAGGCACAATCATTTTCATGGATCAGCTCCAACTCCAAATACAATGTTGAGTTTGATTATAGTTGTAAAATAATTGCATCTGTCTCGTTCTAGAGGTGAAGTTGTAAAAGAAAAATGTATTTACTTACTTTTCCCCTTGAGTGTCATTCTGATATAGAAAGCTGGTAATTTCTGTTGTGATGAGTTCCCATAAATGTACTACTTAGAGATAACACTGAAGGTTCAACTGTGTAGTGGAGGACTTAAAAGGGCCTGGAAATACTTTTCTACATATATCAGTTCGATATCAAACGAAAATTTTAAAGAGCAGTGACAAATATAGATCGTTGCCAGCACTCTGCAACAGCTGAGGGCCGGAAGCAAAGTCAAGCTATGAGCTCTGCCGGACCCAGTACTTTTTGCTTGTTAAGAAATTTATTAAATATGTAGAACACATTCATTAGCAAGCCACTGAGAGTGTGTTCATAATAAAAGTCTAATAATTTAACATGAAAAGAAAAGACTAGAAAATAATATTCTAAATAAACATGTCTATTGAATTAATCGTACTTATCATGAAAAAAATACAATGTAGAATTTGTCTACCATGACCCACATAATTTGTTGTTCAAGAAAACAATAAAGAGAAATTTTCATAAAGCACTATTTTTAGTGATAATTAGTTTTTTATCGATACCATTTGCTATATTACGGATTGTAAATACGTTTTCTATTGTTATAAGTTGTATTAGATGTATTTAAGCTACTATATTCATGAATACAGTAGCAAAAATAGGCTTGAATCAGGATAATCCAGCTAATGAGTTGTTGTATTCAAGTGTATTCGACTATATTCATGGTGTGAAACATGGGATTACAACTGGACAGATTATTATATTCAACTGTATTCACGGCGTGAAACAGGAAATTATACTGTTTTTAAATGGAAAGTGAATAAGTTAACATAATAGACTCCTAATATAACTCAACAAACTCAATTATAACACATAAATTTTGTATTTCCAGTTATGAATTTTAAAAAAAATGAATACATTCATGGCATATAGCGAGACAGTAAATACAATGAAATACATATAATACAACGGGATACAATGAAAAAAAAAGACAGTGAATACAATGAAATACATGAAATATCGCGAGATACATTGAATTACATTGAAAAAAAAGATAATGAATACAATGAAATACTTGAAAATATAGCATGATACAATAAAAATATATTAAAATATATTACCAGAAAATCAAGTTGCTCAGCTCCAAACTCCGTCGTCTTTGTTCAAGAACAAACCCTAATCAGGCACCCACCTGGAGAATAAGGGAATACTTTTCAAGTTGCATGTTCTGGTTATCAGGCGGCCACCTAGAGAACAAGGGAATACTTTTCAATTTGCATGTTCTGGTAATCAGGCGCCCACCTGGAGAACAAGGGAATGCTTTTCAAATCCAACAACCAAGCATCAACATGGAGAAAGAGAACATAGAAATAGGGCAACGGGAAGTTTCACAGAAGGAAGTACATCAAGATAACAAGAAAGTTCACACAAAGATACACAAGGCAACAAGGCAGCAAAGATCAAGAGCAAGTTAGAAGACATAGATAGGTTCTTTTGTAAACCATGGTTCATAGCTTAGTCTAGCTTCTTTTTATTTTTACATGGTGTAATAAGGAGGTCTAGCAAGCAGTAACAGCAGCAACAACATCAGTAGTGAAAGCACAGCTTCGGTAGTCCCAGCTACCAAATACTCCTGAACTACACTGAGCTAATCCCTCTCAAGCCGAGGATATGTAGGCAATCTCTGAAGCAGGGTGCGGTCAAGATTTTCAAGATACTTCTCACGGAGTATTCGAACGGGCAAAAATTGCTCATGTACGCTCACTTGTCTTTGCACGAAAACTATCCGTATTTCCGTGCAAAGAGAGGTAGCTGTGAGCATGTGATTTTTGCCGTGCGTGAATTACTCCTATAAATTCAAACAAAATTATTTATTTATTTAATTGCAATTTTGTGGGATTTTTGTGACATTTTTGCTAATTATTTGCATTTTTGTGTGCATTTTTAATTAACCCATATTCATAAAAAATTACAAAATATGTTTCATATGCATCTAGAAATTTATTTGACATTTTTAAGCATTAGTTAGTAGTTGATCATTTTATGAACGAAAAAATCAAAAATAGGTTAAATTTTCTCTTTTAATTTTAAATTTTCAATTCTTCGGTAATTTTCTTTTAATTTTGTTTAAAAATGATTATACAAGATTAATTAGCATTTTATATGTTGTTTTGGATTTATAACCTAATTTAGATATTTAATTATTTTGGAAAATAAAAAGGAAAATGAAAAAAATTGAAAAGAACTTTGAAAATTCAATTCAAAAAAGAAGACCCAAACTGGGCCATGTTTGAATAAAATTTCAGCCCAAAACACCCCAAGAACCGTCCCAGTTCACGCCCAAACCCGGTCAACCCCCCTCTCCCCCAAGTACAAAACGATGTCGTTTAATAGTGAATTAATCAAGGCTGTTGATCTTTGGTGATTGGACGGTGCAGGAACTGGGTAGCATGCCATATATAAGTGTCCAACCCCTCCCCCCCAGAAATGGACCTTGTACCTTGCCTCTAAGAAAAACCCTAATGCTACCTCCCTTTGCCGTGCGCCGCCGACCGGAAATCGCAGCCGCTGGCAGCAGTGTTCCAAACCCTACCAAAATAATACTACCTGACCGCTTTAATCTCCTATATTCAAATATGTGCCTAGTTCCTTTCGAATCATTCCCCAGCATCTCGAATCTTAGCCGAAAGATTTGACTGCATGGCGACGCTACTTCAAAATCATCTCAAAATCACATCAAGAAACCACCGTCCCTCCCTCATCCCAAATACCTACTCAATATCCTCCAAACATCTCTGGGTCTCCTTGAATTTTGATTCAAAAAAGCCCTGTCGGAACCAAGTCGTTCCAAAACAGTCTCCAAGCAGTACAAAGCCATTGTTGTGCATTCCTCTTCCTAAATCTAGCCCCACTTCCGGTGAGTCCTGAGTCCCATTCTATTTCTCAGTAATTTCTGATTTTTTTTAATATGCTTTCCTCTCTGGTTCTGTTTCTTCTTTACCTTGTTTGCTTTTAGTAATTTGTTCATCCGTGTTTTGTCAATCGATATTTGTATGTGTTTAAAATAGTCAGAAATTAGATTCTGTTTATAGCTCGTTATTTAGTCATTTGGATATTGTTCTTCTACCTTTTAATTGTGTGGTTTTAGTTCACTCGAATCACTTTAGTTGTTAAAGTTTGTTTTCTTGGATTTGTTCATTATCCTTCTGTTTGTGTATGTTTCTTTCTATCATGAGAATTACACGACTTTAGTTTACATCGATTGTGTTAATTTGTTAGTCATTCTTTAATTTCGGGTCAGAATGAGTCTTTGACTGTCCATTTGGTTTGATTTTAAACCAGCTTTGGGCTCATTAGGTTATTTATGACACAATTCAGATGCCCGTTTGTTGAGCCCAAGTCTGTTTGGTTAGCAAGGTAATTAACAGGGGCATAGGGGTAATTTGGGTAGTTCAAGTAAGGAAATATTTCTGATAACAGAAATAGAAGCTTCCAGTAGAGGTTCTAGGTGAATTTCAGACTTTTAGGTAGTTAGCTTGGAAAGAAAGTCAATAAATGGAGGGTATCTGAGCTAAAAACAGAATTTTAAAAGGGACCTAAGGGGTGAAATAATTTCTGAAGTTTTGCCCTACCCAATTGCCTATAAAGGCATTCGGTACTTGCCTAGCAAAAAATGGCTGGAAGAGATTTAAGAACTAAAAATTCTAAAAATTTCAGACGGCTAGAATGTAGGCTAAAAACAGTGTTCCATTCAACCTTTCCGTGATCTGTGAGTTATTTTTGATTTCTGAAAATGGAATCTGATTCTGGTGTATGAAGTGAGCTAAATTTGAGTCTTGGAAGAGTTTTAGCTTAATTTTTCTGCTGGTTGAACACTATTTCATTGGTTTCATCTTGGGTTAATTTCACTCTTTCAAGTGGTTGACTCTGGAATCATATTCTGGGTTGTTTACTGCTTATATTCTCACTCCTATTTGTTATTTTACTTTCCAGGTATTCTCTGACTCTATGAAAGATGAGATACAAGTGTGAAAGTTTGTAGTTACCTGAAGATTCTATAAATGAATGTTGTTTCCTTTAAATGTTAGCTATTTACTTGGAATTTCTGAAGTTAGAAATATAGTGTTACAATGTTTAACCTTACTTGTTCAGTTTTGATATAGTAGTAGTGCAATGTTCTCTAGGCAATCTATGCTGCATTTCTTATTGATGGGAAACTGGAGGTCTACTAGTTTGTTGATGTGTATTCAGAACATTTGGAGATACTTTTGTATATATGGACTGTTCATATCTAACAGTATGAATGTATTTATTTATGGGTTTAAGATCTTTGCTCTCAACTGCTAAATTATTCTTGGTATTTCAATGATTTAGTTTTCAGTTCAGGATCATTTGAAACAAATTCAAAGCATGAAAATGGTTATATGATTAGTATGTTTTTTACGTGGTTGTGTTTAGATTTTAAATAATTTGTAGTTAGATCCCATCAATTTTTCGGTATTCTGTAATTGTTGACAGGGATATGGGAACTCTTGAGTCAATGAGACCACTCGTTGGTCGTAAGGATCCTTGCAGGGATTTGATCCCGGGGCTTCAAAATGGAAGTATGTTAACTTTCCAGCCTCGTTTGAGCTTATGTTTTGAGCCCAGTTACCTTATCTTCTTAATGTAGCAGGCTTTCGCACAGTAGATGGGCCAAAGGCTACCTTAAGCCCAAAACCCTGAAGGAAATTTAGAACGAGATCGCTACCACAATTTGGTCCGATCCCTCATCCATTACTTAAAAATAAAGGGCTACATCAAATATAACTGTCTACAGCCTTACGAGATCTAGTTTAATTCCCTTTTAAAAGTATAATTAAGGTGGGCCAATGTCAAATAAAATTGAATAATTGTGTGACCCTCTTTAGATACTCCTTTAAAATATTTACAACTCGAGGCGTGCCATTTAGCTAATTTTCATGGCCCTCGCAAAATAACAACGCATTAGTTGGTTTTAGGCGCGTTATTTTGATAATTTTACCCTTCTTAAACTTGAGTGCGCATTTATGTGACCCAAATTCAAATCTCGACAATGTTAAAATATGTCAAAAATCACGGGTGCATTTATGTGACGTGATTCGAGAAGTATTTTAATAACGTTGTAATTTTCTCTAAAAATGAATAAAAGCAGTTAAACTAAAATTTGCACATAGGTTCAAACGGTATAAAATCAGATAATTAAGCCGAATTTAACAGTTGAGCGATCGTGCTAGAACCACGGAATTCAGAAGTGCCTAACACCTTCTCCCAGGTTAGCAAAATTCCTTACCCAGATTTCTGGCTCGCAGACTGTATTACTGAGTCAAACCTTCCTCAATTCAGGATTTTAAACCGGTGACTTGGGACACTATGAATTATCTCAAGTGGCGACTCTGAAATCTTTAAATAAATAAATCTCGTTTTGATTGTCCTTTAATTGGAAAAACTTCCCTATCTACGCCATTCACCAGGGTTTTATGTTAAAAAGGAGGTGTGACACATAGTTTGAAATTAATTATTTTGGTTATAATTTTTTATATAGATACTAATTACGGTGCGCTAATTTTTTATTTATAGATTTAACCAAAAAAGTTAAAATATACAGTTGAAATAAATAGGGATGGCATCAAAAGAAGAAATAAAAAGAGTGTACAATTGTAGCATAATGCAAGTGATTCGCTTTATTTCTTGCAATTGTACACTCTTTTTATTTCTTTTTTGATGCAATGACTATTTTTTCAACTGTGTATTTTTACTTTTTAGGTAAAATCTATGAATATATATATATATATATATATATATATATATATATATATATATATATATATATATATATATATATATATATATATATATATATATATATATATATATATATTGGAGCATCGTAATTTAACGCTATATAAAAAGTTATAGAAAAAATAATTAACTTCAAATTATGTATTTTTATACCTTTTTAGATGCTTTGACTATTTATTTCAATTGTACAAATCTTTATTTTCAGGTTAAGTTCGAAAAAGATTAACTAAAACGTTATTACTTTTGGCCAAATAAAAATATTTAGCATAAATAATGTAGTTCTATCCAAGAAATGCCATATATGCAGAAAAATTCACGTGACAGGTGACTGTACCCCCACTTTTTGCCATATTAGCGTCTAGAGGGGTAATGACTCTCAAAAGGCAAAGTTGAAGGGGGTAATTAAGACCTAACATAGTTCGGGGAGGATACTAATAATCTAAGCCAAATTTAGGGGTGGTTTAAGGTATTTTCCCTTTTTATAAAAACTCCATTTAATTGAATCATCAACGATTTCAATGATCTAAAATAGATAAATACACCAAACAACAAATTCAATTTTTTTTATGAGATGGACAGGATAAAAAAACATTAATATAAGGTAAGATTTTAATTCTTATTCTTTTTTTTATCTGATTGATAAAATCCAAAGAATGGGGAGGGTTTCGTATCTATCAAGTCGATCAAATAGACTGAGCAATTGTCACCGTTTAGAGATACTGAAATGAATGCCTTCCCATTACTGATTAACTCCTATCTACCCCATTCTATGTGACTGATACGGCATAAATCAAAAGGAAAGAGGAGGATGTCCTAGTCTTAGGTAAGGTTAGGTGCCATAATAACTAATAAATTTTTGATCGTGACCAAGTGATTTTCAAATACTATATGATTAAACTCAAAGAAGAATGAAATTGACGTAGAGAGGTTATATAACTAATCTTTTTAATCATTCATACCCTCTCTTAAAAAGTTTAAAAAGGACCTTAACGTTACCTGAATGTATTTTATATGCTTTTTATTTCTAACGAAACCTGTAATTAGCCTATTTAATCTAGGGTTGCTTATCCGGCGATTTAGTTGAATTAATTCGCTTAATAAATCAATTTATTGTTATTGGGTATTAAATCACCATGTTGTTAAGTCATTTTATTTGATTTTACAGTCACACCTCTATAAGCACGTAATTTTTGTCCTATATTAAATACTCATATAAAATTCAAAGAAAAATAGATTTTCTGTAATATATTTTCCATTTTAGCAATCTTATAAAATTTTCTTAATTATTTGCATTTTTCCAAGCCATATTTAATTTGCTTAACTAAAAAAAAACCAAAATATCATGCATTTCATTTAGGATTTGTTTTTGTATTTTTAGGATGAATCATAGTCATTTGTTCTATAATAAATTGAAAATCACAAAAAATAGCTATTTCTTATACTTTTTCCTTTTATTAATTTTTTTTCTCTTTTTACTTATGATTAAGTAGCTTTTATAATTTTGCAGTTAGATTAATTCACATTTTTAGATAACCTAGAATTTGTTATAAACTAAAGCAAAAGACAAGAACAATAGAACAAGAACAATAGCAATAGAGAGAAGAGTAGAGAGAGTTCTTCTTATTGAGAGTTAGGAGTGAATTACAATGGTAGAGAGCACCTCTATTTATAGGGAGGAGGAAGATCTTGCTACCAATAATAGGACTCTAAAATCTCTCTAATTAAATACATTAAAGACATTCACCTTAAATAGAAGTGTAAGAATCTTCTATTTCATAACACTCCCCCTTGAATGTCTATTCAATGATGTGCCTCATAAAATCTTAAAACCAAAACCCAATGGGAAAAATTAAAGTAAGGAAAAAGAGTACACATGTTTGAATATGCGCCTATTGGTTGCCTCGTTAAAAACCTTGCAAGGAAAACCCAGTGGGACAAAACCTTGTAAGGGAAAAAGAGTGCAACGCGCATTGACTCCCCCTAAGGAGTACATCGATTTATATCCTTGAGCATTTGCATTCCAATCTTGTGCATCATCTTGAAATCATCATTCTTGATACATATGAACATTTTCATATAATGTCGTGGAATAACTCTTCAATATCTCCATAGATGCATTCTCAATGCCATCATGCTTATAGTTATAGCAAGATACATATGTACACAAATTGCACTTAGGATGTGGTACTTCAGGACCAAGAATTGCATATGCTTCAAGCAACTTAAATCTTTCAAGTTAAGTCATATAAGTCGCATAATAGACTTTAGCTGCATATCAAAGTTTCATGTCATGCTAAACAAATAAGATATCGAAAAATTGACTATACATACCTTTGCCTTTATACTTTCAAGCATATGAACTATAGGTTCAAAGCTACATGTCTTTCATATGGAATCAATTCTTCTTGAATTGTATCTCTTCCATTTAGTTACTTTCTTTGAGTCAGCAAATGCGTATAGCATGTTTTGCAATATGTTGCAATTGCATTTCCCTTTTATGAACTACAGGTACATATCATGATATTCGGGGATATACATATACAAATGAAAATTCATCCCATGTAACACTTTCTCAAGTGTTTATCATGTCTCCCCCTCATGTTAGTAAAGCTAACATGTTTCCTCAACTTTGGAAAATCATCTTTGTGCATTATGTCAATATACACAGCACCTTAATAATAAGATGAAATTATTTGGTTCCTGACCCTGAACCATTTGTGAGGGGAGAATATACTCTCGTATACAACTTATATCAAACTGATATATATATAACTTTGTTCTCATAAAAAACAGTTTAGCTATTAAGTGGAAGCACTCAATAATTATCTTGCTAAACCAACTTTAATATAAACCAACTTATCAAGATGAACTGTCTTGAGTAGAGAATCTGGAAACTATGCTCGAAGTTAGATTACTGAGCGATTTACCTCGCAAGCACTGCCAGGCTGCGGGTTAATAACAATGGCGCATGTAACCATATCATAGATGCATCATATGTGGTATACATGGCAGGTGAATGGGCCCATATTCACCTTTGATATTTCCAGAATTTAGGGGCTTCAACCCGAACTCTTTAGTTGGTCAGTTCATTAATGAGAACAAGTAATACAAGAGAATTCGTAAAGAACTTTCTAGTTCTTTGATATTCACCTATGTGAATTTGCACATCATACTTAAAATGAGATGGCTAACACGAATGCCAACTGAATAAATTATCAATATTGGTAAACTTCAAATTTACACCATGACATGTGCACTTATCAATAAACTTCGGGTTTATTATGACATGGGTTTTATACCAATAGATATCCACTTTATTGTGGCATTCTTTCGTTTGTGTAGTACAAACTGGAGAACAAAGCGGGTAGCTTTTCATATACAAATTACCCCGCTACAAGTTGTAGTAATAGGAGAATCAAAGCCTTCCTTTATTTATAGTCTCAATATAATCAATCGCCTTCGCGTGTACTTTTGGAAACTGAATAAGTTTCTTTGAGACTTACTACAGCACAATACTCAATTGTGTTTCTCCAACATAGTAATAATTGGCTCTTCGAGAGCTCTCAATTAATTTTGTACTACCACAGTCTGAGGTTCGAGATCCTCACATTCTTGCATTCCGTATTTTCAAGAGTCTCAGGCTCAATAGATTCTTCGTGAATCTCGGAATTAATCAAATCATGAGCGTCCTCATGTGATTCTTTCATAGTGTCATTTAGATCGTTCTTTTTCCTCTTTCTAGGATTTCGATCTTTGGAACCTAATGGTCTGCCACGCTTCTGGCGTGCATTTGACTCATTGGATATGACACTAGATATTTGTACAATAGGGACTTCAATACGGGTCGGAACATTTTCCGCGTGAATGTGGGATTTCGTTATCCTCTTCAAGTCCGTAAATGCGTCAGGCATTTGATTTGCTATTCTTTGCAAATGGATAGTCTTTTGTACCTCTTTCTTTCAAATAGAGGTATGTGGATCAAGATGAGATAATGATACATTTTTCCACAAAATTTCCCGTTTGGTTTCACCAACTTCTCCCCCTAATTTTGGGAAAAGTGTCTCATCAAATTGACAGTCTGCAAATAGTGCAGTGAACAAATCTCCTGTCAATGTTTCGAGGTAGCGAATAATGGAGGACGCGTCAAACTCAACATATATTCCTAACCTCCTTTGCAAACCCATTTTGGTGCGGGATGGCGGTGCTACAGGCACATATACTGCGCATCCAAAGCTTCTTAAATGGGATATATTGGGTTCATGACCCAAAACCAATTGCAATGGGGAATATTTGTGTCAATTCGTCAGTCAGAGACGAACTAGCATTGCTGCATGCAACATGGCGTGACCCCAAACCGAAGTGGGCAGCCGACGAACTAGCATTGCTTCATGCAAAATGGCGTGACCCCAAACCGAAGTGGGCAGCCGACAAACTAGTATTGTTGCATGCAAAATGGCGTGAACCCAAACCGAAATGGGCAGCCTCGTTTTCATGAAGAGTTCAAGATTATTCTCATCTATTATCCATTAACTTTGCAAACGCAAGGTTGCGTGATGGCAACAAGCACACATTAGACCATCTACAGGATGCGTCTATCAAGACCATGAAATACCTAAACTACCCACTAGGTGGGTGAATAGGTCCACAAATGTCCCCTTGTATACGTTCCAGAAACTGGGGTGACTCAGTCCCAACCTTTGTTGGGGATGGTCTGATAATCAGCTTGCCTTGATAACACGAAGTGCAAGGATATTCATTACTTGAAAGAATTTTGAAATTCTTTAACAGATGCCCATATGAGCTTTCTATAATCCGTCTCATCATGGTTGATCCTGGGTGACCCAGTCGATCATGCCAAAGTACAAATGTATTGGACTCGGTATTCTTTAGATTTACTGTTGAATGTGCCTCAATTGCACTAATTCTTGTCCAATACAGGCCACAAGATAAAGACGGGAATTTCTCAATAACCCTCTTTTGGCCGGAGACATTCTTTAAAGTGAGGACGAGATATTCAAGATTATCTTCATCCATTGTCTCAATATTGTAGCCATTCCGGCGTAAAAACTCAACAAGTTTCTCATAGACTTGGAGGAGAACATAGCATTCTCTATGATTAACGTCGTGCCCTTGGGCAGAGTTACAATGGCTCTTCCGGAGCCTTCGATCAATTTACTTTCCATGGTATGACATACAAAAGAAATACAGGAACATAAGAATAAGCAAGTTCAATTCTTTTGTGTCACATAATATTTTCAAAATCTGCTACTAACAGTTGGCTAACAAAATCAGATATGTTATCCATAATCAATTCCTTTGCAGTTTGAAAATTTCAGCGTTTTTCATAAGATAATCGATTATTAAACCCACACAATCGATTGTTGGAACATAGACAATCGATTGTTTTACATAGACAATCGATTGTGGATGATTTTTGAAAAATTCCAGATTACACTGCCTAACGACAATCGATTGTTAGATATAGACAATCGATTGTGGGTGATTTTTGAAAAATTCCAGACCTCACTGTTTCAAGAAAATCGATTGTTAGACAAAGACAATCGATTGTTGGCTATTTTTGAAAATTTCCAGACCTCACTGTTTCAAGACAATCGATTGTTAGTCAACGACAATCGATTGTTGATCAATTTTTTTTTCAACTTTAATGCGAAAATAGTTGATAATCGACTAGTTTTTCAGGCTAGTCGATTACCCCCACTGGAAAATAAAAGTTTTATTGATATTTGAGCATATTGAAGATATTCTAAAGAACTACTGCTAACATTGCTTCATGAACTAACTAATACGAGCTAATGCTAATGACTATTAGTTTATTCACTAACTAATACAAATAAGTAGAACAAAATCAAATAACTCCATCTTCTTTCATCACGGATCCATCGCCGATTAGGTGGTCTATTTTTCCATCGGGTTGCTCAAAGAAGTCTGCCACATCCAGGTGGGTGATATCCTTATTGTCGTTATAGACAAAATTTGTTTCAGGGCCTTTTCTCTTTCGAGATGCTTGATAAAGGTCAACCAAGTGTCTTGGTGTACGGCAAATCCTAGACCAGTGCCCATTTCCACCGCAACGATAACATATAGTTTCTGAACTATTTGCCTTAGGATCTTCTGGACCCCGTTTCTGCTTTCGGTGGTTATCTCTCTTTGGGGGGTGACGGACTTCTTTGGAATTTCTTCCTTGTCCACGTCCTTGGCTTTGACCCCGTTTATGACCGTGATCATGGTCCCTTTTATGTTTGGCATAATGCGAGTGCACCATATCTGCTTCAGGCAGTGGTGTAGACCCAGTTGGTCTATTTTCGTGATTTCTCGTGAGCAGATCATTATTTCGCTCAGCCACTAGTAAGAGAGAAATCAGTTCAGAGTACTTCGTAAAGCCTTTCTCTCGGTACTGTTGCTGCAGTACCATATTGGAGGCATGAAACGTTGTAAACGTTTTCTCAAGCATATCGTAATCGGAGATGTTATCTCCACATAGCTTCAGTTTAGAAGTAATTCTGAACATAGCAGAATTATATTCAGAAACGGACTTAAAGTCCTGTAGCCTCAGATGGGCCCAATCATATCGTGCTTGTGGCAGAGTGACCAACTTCAGGTTGTCATATCTCTCCTTTAAGCTGTTCCACAAAACGAGTGGATCCTTGACGGTGAGATATTCAATCTTCAAACCTTCGTCAAGGTGGTGGCGCAAGAAAATCAAGGCCTTCGCACAATCTTGGGTGGATGCTTTTTCTTTATCTTTGAGGGTGTCTCCGAGACCCATAGCATCTAAGTGGATTTCAGCATCCAACACCCATGTCATATAGTTCTTGCCCGAAATTTCAAGGGCAACGAACTTTCTTTTCATAATGTCAGACATACTCGAAAATTAAATTAGGAAGAGGGAAAATACCTTGGATTTTCGAGAATGATACTTGAGACGGTAGAGTCTCGTGCTGATAACGTGTTATAAACTAAAGCAAAAGACAAGAACAATAGAACAAGAACAATAGCAATAGAGAGAAGAGTAGAGAGAGTTCTTCTTATTGAGAGTTAGGAGTGAATTACAATGGTAGAGAGCACCTCTATTTATAGGGAGGAGGAAGATCTTGCTACCAATAATAGGACTCTAAAATCTCTCTAATTAAATACATTAAAGACATTCACCTTAAATAGAAGTGTAAGAATCTTCTATTTCATAACAGAATTTTAATTTTAGGATTTTTAATTAAAGAAAAAGAAAAAAGAAGGATAAGAAAAAGAATTTGAATAAAAGATTTGATTGGATATTAAGCTAGTTTTTGTACCCAAATTAAACCCAAAAATTTTAACGTAATTCATAATTCTCGAGCGCATAATTCCTTGGCCCTTACCCTAGCCTAATCCTAAATACAGAAGAGAGACCCTTAGACAAGAGCAGAGAGAACGGCGCAAGGCTGGGGCTCCTATCTTCTTCTTCATTTCTCCATACACAAAATAGAGAAGATCCCTCTCCTGAACGAAAACGAAATAAAATCAACATCGTTCCCTTGGTTCTTCAGCAAAAACGGAGAGGAATCGAGTCCCTCACCCATGATTGAACCTTGAAGTTTCTTCTCTTTCTCTCCTCTTCATCTTCTCGTGAATTAGAACTCTAACAAAATCAAACTTCTGAAGCAAAGCTAAAATTCAAATGAAGATCTAGAAATCACCTGGCTGGACAAAATCAAAAGAAAAATTGAGATTTCTAAAAGAAGATTGGAAAAAAATTTATTTCGAAATTCAACCTCTGCTATTTCTGGGTGTTCGAGTTTGGTTTCAAATTCGGAAGCTTATGCTGCGTCTTGCTGTTCATTGTTGCATAGCTCCAACTAGTTGTTTTCATTGCCTTTATTTGGCTTGTATTTTAATCCTTGCGCCATTTGGTATGTCTTCTTTAAACTTGTACTTTTTCCGAATAGTGGTTATGAAATCGCTTGTTGTCTAGTTCACCTACTGTTGCTGCTTGCATTTATTTGGGTAAAACTTGTTTTAGACAATGAATAGAATTCGGTTAATTTGAATTTGGGGTTTGTTTGTTGGTTAAACCCGAGCTGCTTGAAATGTGAGTAATTTTATTGTATTAGCTTGATTCCTATTCTTGGGTAATATCATATGCTGAAATGGAATTTGTATAATTTACTAGTTTTAAAATTCAGTGACTCAATAGTTGTTAATTAGTGTAGTATTCATGTGTTAATGTTTGAAGAAATTCCTATTACAGAGTGGACATCCACAGAAATTAGCAAAAAGTGGAATTGATGTTCATGATTCAGAATTGTTTGCTACTGGAAAGATCGTTACTTTATTGTTCATATATAGTTAATATTAAAACAAGATACTCGCATAAGAATAGAGTTAGTTAAATACTTAATGTTATAGGTTAGTTAGAATGAATTCTGAATTCATTTCTTTCACGTGCAGTGGGCTTGACAATCAGCCATTCTTTAAACAATTACTATACACTATTAATATGTACTTAGACCAAATATCCTACACCTTCCCCATAAACAGTTCCATAACTAATGATATTCATATTTCATCTCCAATTTAGGCATTAAACAAATTTCGAACAATCGTAGCTTGCGCTATTTAAAAAATATTTTTCCTAAATTCGGGTGCGCATTTATATGACCCAAATCCAAATCTCAACAACGTTAGATAAATTGTGTCGTGGACTCGGGTGCCTTTATGTGACGTGGTTCAAGATGTATTTTAAATGACGCTGAAATTTCCTTTAAAATAATTAAATAAAGCGGTTAAAATTAAAAGCGAACCATAGATTAAAATATGTATAAAATCAGATAATTTAAGCCGAATATGACAGTTGAGCTACCGTGCTAGAACCACGGAACTCGGGAATGCCTAACACCTTCTACCGGGTTAACAGAATTCCTTACTCGGATTTCTAGTTCACGGACTATTAAACAGGAGTCATTCTTTCCTTGATTCGGGATTCTAAACGGTGGCTTGGGACACCATAAATCTCCCAGGTGGAGACTCTGAAATTTTTTTAAATAATTGAATCCCGTTTCGATTGTCCTTTAATTGGAAAAACTCCCTTATCTACACCCTTCGCCGGGTTGTAGTAAGGAAGTTTTTTCAATTAAAGTAACATTATTCGAGATGGGATTATTTATTTATTTAGAGTCGCCACTTGGGATAAGCTTGGCTTTTGGTGTCCCAAGTCACCGGTTTATTTAGAATCCTAAATCGAGGAAATTTCGACTGCCAAATGGAGTCTGTGAACCAGAAATTCTAAGTAAGGAATTCTGTGGACCCTAGGAAAGGCGTTAGACACCCTCGGATCCCGTGGTTCTAGCATGGTTGCTTAAACTATTACAATTGGCCAAAATTCTGATTTTTTATACATGTTCAACCTACGGTGCAATTTTAATTTTTTTTTACCGCTCTTAATAGTTTTAAAAGAAAATTGCAATGTCGTTAAAACATGTGCGAACCACGTCACATAAATGCATCCGTGGTTTTTGACATATTTATTTGGCCCGTACTTAGGAAGATAAAGTTATTACAGACACACCTAAAAGCGACTAGCGTGTTATTATCTTTGCTGAAAGCCGTGAAGTTTGCTAACGGCATGTCCCAAATTCTAGGTATTTTAGTATAAAACATGTAAAGAGGGCCACATAAATTATAGGTTCCGTTTGGTGCGGCACACCTTGTTTTATTATTTCAGATGGCCGATCCTAAAGCAAACTAAGATTTTCTATTAGATTTGTCTCTACCTGGGCCTAGTGAATTGATACTACATTATTTGGAGGATCTAAACTTATAAATCCATTTTACATTAGCTGACCCTCAGTAAATCCACTATGCAACATTTCAATTTGTTCGAATATGCCTCAAAATCTGGGTTCAATCACAAGCCCAAAAATACTATTTGCACAAAGAGTGAGCTGTCTGGGATCACAGTAGGCCGTAATTGAATAACTCGGGCTTGTTAACAAGTGTGCCACCAATATACAATATGTCTGGATATTTGGATGACTATTTAGGCGCCATTTTAGGATTCCAATTCCTAGTACCATGACCAAAGTGAACTCCTGCCTCCATCATCTCTTCCAAATTTATGTTCCAATATCTTCTTGTCATTTTCCCCACACCCCCTTTTTTATTCTTAGGTAAATTTCTCCCGGTTGTTCAATCATTTGATTACCAGAGTCATTCTTTGATAAATGATCACTATGAGTCAGACTCTTCTTCATCCCGCTTACTAGATTTCTCATTTGTTAATTTCCTGTCTTGGTGGGACGGAGATAAGGATATTTAACAGTAATTTCCATATTAACGTTTAAGGCAACATGAACTGAAGTATTGAATTGTTTCAAAATGAAATATACTATTTCTTCACAAACACACGATAATCAAGTTCACATAACCTGCTATTAAAAATTTACAAGAGATAACAATTTTCATTGAATAAAATGTTCATACTAGTTTAAACAAAAATCTCATTTCAAATTCACTTTTCCAACTAAGCATGACTGAATCATTTAAAAAATTACAATACTGGCTGAACTTACTACTGACTACTGCATAAACCAAAAGTAGCAGTCTAAATGTCCTATTATACATAACAATTGTCTCAATTTCAATAAACATAATAGTAATAAAATTTGATTAAAGAACAAATAATATGCATCTTCAAACTTGAGAATTCACTTAGTTCAAACTTCATACCTCGAATTCGAGCAAAATAAAACTGAGGGTTAGCAAACTCAAGCAGCAATATAATCAACAGGAATCAGCAGCTCATGATTAATTTTGAACCCATGAATGATACCAAATACCCCAGGATGATTTAATACCAAACCAAAATAGCCAAAACACTCAAATAACTCGAATAAACCCCAACCAACTAAAATATGAACCGGGACAAGTGTTGAAACCTTAATACTTCAAATAGGCATATTTCAGGTGATTTTTCATCTTATATAACTAAATTTCTACTAGACAGCTAAGAGTTAGAATTATTCTGAGGAAAGAGGATCCAATGGAACAGTAAAACTACTGAATTTCAAATAGTTTCAGAACTTTAATAAACTTTGGATTTCTGGAAACTTTTTTTTAGGGATTTTTGAGATTTAGGCTTGAAAATATCTGGGATTTTTTTAGAGCTTTTAGACTGTGTAAAAAGCTTCTTTTTTATGAACTAGGGTGCCCTTTTTATAGCCAAAGTCTAGGGTAACCCTATTATTTTATTTTAACCAATAGTCCCTTTTTAAATTTTCAGATTTTATTGGTTTAGACCCTAGATTCTTGACTTGTTAGCCAAGTCATTACATTATAGACTTAGAGTTATCACTTCAGTCCTATTTTAGAAGGATCTAGGATGTTCTTGCGTTGTTTTTCTATTTATGGAATACCTATACTACCCTTACCCTTATCTTGAAATTATCAGACCTACCTCAACTAAACCAAACTCTACACTACCCTTATTGTCTACTAAAATTGCCATTCTTACTAAACTAAATGTTCAATGTTATAAAATAGAAGTCTATTTAGAGTGAATGTCTAAGAGTTTTAGCTTAAAGCTAAGTCATTCCTCTCCCTATAAATAAAGGGGTCTTCTACCATTGTAAACCACCCCTAACAATCTCTAAGTATCAATAAGAAGAACTCTCTCTACTCTTCTCTCTATTTGCTCTTGTTCTTGAGTTATTGTTCTTGTCTTTTATATTATTTCATAACACGTTATCAGCACGAGACTCTACCGTCTCAAGAACCATTCTCGAGAAATCTAAGGTATTTCCCTCTTCCTAATTTAATTTTCGATTGTCTTAACTTTTGTTTGTGCAAGGTTTTGCTTCAAAGAAAGAATGAAGAAAGGAGGAAAAGAAACGAAAAACAAAGAGAAAAGGAAGAAAACATTGAAATATAATTGGTATACCTTAAAGGTAAGTAACTTATTTTTCCCTTTCAAATTCTTGGAATTCTATAATCTAACTTTATATACAAACATAGACAACAAAGTTTTTTGTTGTGAGTGTTATTCAGACACTTTTATTAAAAGCGTGACACCAAATCTGGGCCGTTGAATCAAAAGGAATGAATGGTTGAGATCAAATGGACGTCAAACGACGTTGTTTTGAAACCTCTTCTAGCTGGACCAGGTATGGGATTTATGGGTTAATTTGATTTGTCTGGTGGTCTGGGCTCCAAATTGTGGCCCAAATCATGGGTCTTTAATTAAGAGACCCAATTTATGCATTTTTCTCTTTTTATATTTTTTATTTATTTTTCATATTTTAATAATAAAAATAAAATAAACTAATACATATTTAACTTCCACAAAACAAATTAATTAACCATCTAACATAACCTAAATTCTAAATTTTAAAAGGAAATTAAACAATGTAAGAATAACCAATTTTTTGTTATTTTCAATATTAATTAACTAATAACCCAAAAAAAATATAAAATTAAGTCCTAAATGTAAACATGTTATTTTTGTATTTTTTATGAATTATATTAATTAAAGTGGCACACCATGCAATTAAACACAAAATCATGCAATTAATTCCTAAAAATTCAAATATTAAAAAGGAAAAATACAAATAAACACAAAATCATGCAATTAATTCCTAAATAATCAAATAATAAAAGAAAAATCCTAATTTTAATGGATTCTATAGGAATACTTCAAGCGAGGAAAAAATCACGTGCTCACAGCTGCCCCTCTTTGCTCGGAGACACGAAGGGTTTTCGGGCAAAGCTAAATCAGCAACTGAGAGATTTTTACCTGCTTTGCATTCCATGAGAAGAATTTTGAAAACTGTCTGACCGAACCTTGCTTCAAAGGTTTCCTACATATCCTTGGCTATAAAGGAATCAAGTCAGTGTAGTTCTGGAGTGTTTGGTAGCTGGGACTACCATGAGCTGTGATTTCACTGCTGATGCCACTTCTACTGCTTGCTGACCTCCTTATTACACCAAAAGAAAATCAAAAGCTAAGCTAGCTATGCCAATCAACTATGAGTTACAAGATTCCTATATATAATTCTCTTGAAAATCTTGAGTCTTAGCTAGATTTGCCATGGACTTTGATCTGAATCTTGATGCTCATAAGATCCAGGTGCCAGTTCTTTCTTTCAGCATTGCAACCAAGCGGGACATGCGCGACTTGTTACTTTGAATCAAATTAGGGTAATCCGCATCTTTCTTTTCAACCCTTCTAGATTTGTTTCCTTTTTGTTGTTTTCTTCTTTTCCTTTATCCTAGATTGAGATTTGCTCTTCCAGTCATCTCAAATCCTGCGCCTTGAGGTAAAACCTGTTTGGACACCAAAACAAACAAACGAACGAAATTTTCTGCCCCAGTTTTCATTAGGAAAATTTCGTGAATTATTTATAACACAAATTTAAGCTATTTCTATTGAAAACAATAAAAGTCAGGATTTTTTATTTTTGTAAAGATTACTAGGTTATGCTGGCAGATGGCCGGGTTATGCCGGAAGAGAAAATAGGTCCTTGCTGGGGATAAGAGGAGAATTCACGGGTTATGCCGGGATAGGAATAAAGGGTCTTTGCTGGGGATAAAGAAGAAAATCCACGGGTTATGCTGGGATTGAAAGAAAAGACTCTTGAGTTATGCCAGGGGACTCCGTGGGTTATGCCGGGATTTGGAAGAAAGATGGTTATGCTAGGGGGATTCACAGGTTATGCCGGGATTGAAAAAGAAAAGACCCCTAGGTTATGCCAGGGAGATCCGCAGGTTATACCGGGATTAAAAAAGAAAAGACTCTTGGATTATTCGGAGATCCGCGGGTTAGGCTAGGGGAATTCGTGGGCTATGTAGGGACTGAAAGAAAAGAATCTTGGGTTATGCCAGGGATGTCCGCGGGTTATGCCGTGATTGAAAGAGAAAACTCCTGGGATATGCCAGGGGAATCCGCGGTTTATGACGGAATTGAAAGAAAAGACTCCTGGGTTATGCCAGGGGAATCCGCGGGTTATGCCGGGATTGAAAAAGAAAAGACTCCTGGGATATGCCGGGAAGATCCGCGGGTTATGCCAGGATTAAAAGAAAAGACTCCTGGGTTATGCTAGAGGAATCTGCAGGTTATGCTGGGATTGAAAGAAAAGACTCCTGGGTTAGACCAGGGGAACCCGCCAGGTATGCCGGGATTGAAAGAAAAGACTCATGGGTTATGCTAGGGGAATCTGCAGGTTATGCCGGGATTGCAAGAAAAGATTCCTGGGTTATGCTAGGGGAATCCGCGGGTTATGGCGGGATAGAAAGAAAAGAGTCCCGGGTTATGCGAGGAGAATCCGCGGGTTGTGCCAGGATTGAAAGAAAAGACTCTTGGGTTATGCCAGGGGAACTGCGGGTTATGCCGGGATTGGAAGAAAATATTCCTGGGTTATGCCAGGGGAATTCGCGAGTTATGCCGGGATAGGAAGAAAAGACTCGTGCTGGAGAAGAAAAAGAGAAAGATCCTCAGGTTATGCTGGGGAATGACAGAAAAAAAAGTCCCTCAGGTTATGCTGGGGATAGAAGGAAATTGGTCCTTAGGTTATGCTGAAGAATGAAGGAAAGACAAGTCCATCAGTTTATGCTGGGGATAGAAAGAAAGAAAAGATCCTCAGGTTATGCTGGGGATATAATGAAATTGGTCCTCAGGTTATGCGGGGGAATGAAAGAAGGAACGGTCTCTCAGGTTATGCTGGGGTAGAGAGAAAGGAAACTCGGGTTATGCCGGGGAATGAATGAAAGAAAGGTCCCTCAGGTTATGATGGGGTAGAGAGAAAGGAACCCTCGGGTCATGCCGGGGAATGAAGAAAGGAATCCTCTGGTTATGCTGGGGAGATCGGAGAATGAACCTCACGTTATGCTAGGGAGAGCTAGGGAATATGGTCCTGGATTTGGGAGAATAGAGTCAAGGATCAAGGTCCTATGCTACCATGGTTTGTGATTCTCCTTTCCTTATTTTATTTTATAAAAACTGTGGGAAAAGATGTAAAGAGAATTTCCCTTTTGGTTGATGATCGCTACAAGGCTATTCTTAGCTTCTGTGCATTTCCTTTGGTTGCATTTGCTGTTTATCCCATTGCTTTGGATTACACCTATTTCAAATTTTCAAACAAAGCACGACTTGTTAGTTCGAAACGATGGTCGATTTCATGGCCTTGATTTACTTGATCCCGGCCTCACTTTTGTTGAGAAGACCTTTGGCTTTCCAGACTTTGCCTTGTTGGTTGGTTGGGAGATCTCATCTTTCAGATTTATTTTGCCTTCGCAGGTGTTTTGGTTACGATTTCTTTGCCTCGATTTCCCTTTCAGAACCTTTGGGTATCCTGCTTTTGAAACCATGTTGAGGCGATTATCCCACTCGGACTTAACCTTTCTAGTCTTCATTTTGCCTTCGTGGGCATTTGACTTTGATTTTATTTCTTTCCAACTTTCTGCTTCTAAAGTGTCAGCTGTCATGGTCAGCCGGGATCAACTAGATACGCCCGCTGAGACTGGGTATTTTCTTTAGTCCTTGCAAGGCGAGCCCTTTGAAACCGATCTTACCACCTTTTCTTGCGGAATAGTCATGAAATCAAAGTTAAGCCAAAAGGGATTCACAGAACAACAAAAGCAATCACATGGATTTAGAGAGAAGTGTCCCTTTCGGGGAAAAAAGAAAGATTTATCTAGGGTGCATGCCGATTTCAAATAGACATGGCATGCATCTTGGACTGAATGCCCGACCCGTACCACATTTCTAGCTTTTTGTGAACTGTATTTCAACCTTTCAAAACCAGGGAAACTTACCAGATTGTTGGTGATGATATATCTTCTTTTCGGCCGACAACGCCCTTTGCGGGTTTTCGCCAATCGACCTTTCTCATTTCTCTTCTCCCGTCGCACGATAGTGCTCTTTACGAGTTTTCACTAAACGAACTCTCTCATTTTTATTTTCTCTACTCACCATCGCCTTATGGTGCCCGAAGGTTTTCACCAATAAGACTCTCTAATTTTATTTCTCTCAATTTGAAATGTGCCAAATCCCAACAATGATGTTTGTGGTGTCCCTGCCTTTTCCAATCAATAGGAAGGACTTGGTCCAGGTTTTGGGTGAGAGGAGTTTGGATAGAACTAAAACTTTAGAACCATTTTGTCGGGTTCATGGTCAAACTATCACATTATCTGCCCCAATTTCAATTTTGGGGAATTGGGGTTTTTATTTTGATATGACTGAACCTCATGGAGAGGCTGCCTACGTATCCTTTCGGAATCAAGTCAGACGTAGTTCAGGAAGTGTTTCCTAAACTGATCTTTTTTCGTTGTTCCTTTCTTTTTGTTTTTTCATCAATTTTCTTTTGTTTTTTTCTTTTGTTTTTTCCCTGTTTTGATTGTTTTATTTTCTTTTTCTTTTTTTTTAATAGAACTTCTGGGTTCCAAAGAGGGTGTTCAAAGAAACGTAACCGGGTCAAAGAGTGTGCAAAGAGTTGATAGTGTTTAGGGTACCGGGAAAGCAAAGCCTTTGTCATTTCAACCAGACTGAATCATTGCTGTAGGGAGTTCAAACATAATACCCTTTTACTGCATCTCCATTCGCTGCTATTTCGGGATCGTCTTACTTGACGTCACCCAGGTACAATTCTCCTTTGGGCAGTATCTTTCTGATAATGTATGGACCTCTCTAGTTCGGAGCAAACTTTCCTTTAGCTTCCTGATGATGAGGGAGAATACACCTCAATACAAGCTGTCCAACTTCAAATTTTTGGGGAACACTTTCTTGTTGTAAGCGCGGTCATTCTTTGTTGGTACAACTGTCAGTGACAAACAACGACAATTCATTTTTCGTCAATTAATGACAACTGCTCCAGCCGAGTCTTAACCCACTCACTATCCTCAATTTTTGCTTCGACAATTACCTGGAGCGAAGGGATTTCTACCTCTGCGGGTATAATAGCTTCAGTTCCATAAACCATTATGTATAGTTTCCCCTACCGATTTGCGTACCGTGGTGCAAAATATCAGCAATGCAAAAGGCAACTTTTCATGCCATTGTCTTGAGCTTTGAATCATTTTTCACAAAATCTTCTTGATGTTCTTGTTAGCTACTTCGATGGCACCATTGGCTTTGGGCCGATAAGGAGTGGAGTTTCTATCTGTTATCTTGAATTGTTCACATATTTCTCCCATCAGGGGATTATTCGGGTTAGCAGCATTGTCTTTAATAATGGTTGCAGCAATACCGAAGCGGAAAATGAGGTGGGAATGCACAAAGTCCACCACAACTTTCTTGGTGACTGACTTAATTGTGATAGATCCGACCCACTTTGTAAAGTAATCGATAGCAAAAAATTTTAATCTATGTCCGTTTGAGGCTTTCGATTCGATTGGCCCAATGACGTCCATGCCCTAGGCAGCGAAAGGCAAGGTGCTGACATAGGATGCAATTCAATTGGTGGTGCATGAATCAAATCACTGTGCACCTGACATTGATGGCATTTCCGAACGAAGCTGAAGCAGTCTTTCTCTATGGTTATCCAGTAACACCCTGCTCAAAGTATTTCCTTTGCCAATACATACCCGTTCATATGAGGCCCCAATACTCCCGCGTGCACTTCATTCATAATCCTTCCGGCTTCCTCGACATCAACACATCTTAGTTGAGATCTGGGATCCTCTTATATAAGATATCACCACTCAAGAAGAAACCACTCGCGTGCCATCGAATGGTTGTCTTTTGATCCCTAATGGCCTGCTTCGGATACTCTTGTGTTTTCAGAAATTTCTTGATATCATAATACCATGGTTGGGTGATAGATTCTTCCTCGATCACATTACAATACACATGTCTTTCCCTGATTTGATTTTCCAAGGGATCGATGTAGGCATTTCTGGGGTAAGGAAACATGGAGGCCAAAGTTGCGAGTGCATCTCCTAACTCATTGTGACAGCAAGGAATGTCCCTGAACTGTACCGACCTGAACCGTTTGCTGAGATCCTCCACATGCCATCGATAAGGGATGAGTTTTACATCTCTCATTTTCCACTCCCCTTGGGCTTGCCGAATAATCAGATCTAAATCCCCATGATCAATAATTCCTCGACGTATTGGCCAATACCCATATTCATGCCCATGATGCAGGCCTCATATTCAACTGTGTTGTTGGTGTAGAAAAACCAAAGCCGTGCTGTGGCTGGGTAGTGTTGACCAGTGGGTGAGATTAAGATTGCCCCAATTCCTACCCCTTTTGCATTTATCGCTCCATCAAAGAACATTTTCCGAGCAACAATGCCTTTAGATGTTACCTCCAATGAATTCACCTCTTCATCCGGGAAATAGGTATTCAAGGGTTGATATTCATCATCAACTGGGTTCTCGGCTGGATGATCCGCTAATGCTTGGGCCTTCATCGCAGTGCGAGTGACATCGACTATGTTGAACTCGGTGAGCAGGATTTTCCATTTTCCAATCTCCTTGTGGGCATTGGTTTTTGGAATATGTACTTCAAAGGATACAGCCTAGTTATAAGGTAGGTGGTGTGGGCTTGCAGGTAATGCCTCAGCTTTTGAGCCACCCAAGTTAAGGCACAACATGTTCTTTCTTGTAAGGTGTATTTGGCCTGGTAACTGTAAACTTCTTACTTAGGTAATAAATGGCATGCTCCTTCTTTCCAATGACATCATGATGCCCGAGAATGCAACCAAAAGAGTTCTCCAGGACCGTCTAATATAGAAATAATGGCCTACTCGGTTCTGACGGGACAAAGAATGGTGGGTTGGACAGGTAATCTTTAATTTTGTCAAAAACTTCTTGACACTCATTAGTCCATTTAATTGTTGCATCCTTTTTTAATAACCTGAATATGGGCTCATACGTAGAAGTCAACTAGGGGATAAATCGACTAATGTAATTCAGTATTCCCAACAGGCTCATTACATTCTTCTTGGTTTTCGGAGGAGGTAGCTCTCGAGTGGATTTTATTTTGGTTGGATCCAATCAATACCTCTCCGGCTGATGATGAACTCCAGGAGCTTGCCCGACGGGACCCCGAATGCACACTTTGCTGGGTTTAATTTCAAATCGTACTTGCGAAGCCTTTCAAAGAACTTCCTTAGGTCCTGTACATGATCACCTTGAGTCTTGGACTTGATAATCACATCGTCCACATACACTTCTATCTCATGATGCATCATGTCGTGGAAGATAGTGGTCATAGCCCTCATATATGTTGCCCCAACATTCATTAAACTAAAAGGCATAACCCTATAGCAATAAGTAACCCAAGGTATAGTGAAGGAAATTTTCTCAGCATCTTCCTTATCCATCAACACCTGGTGATATCTCTCGTAGCAGTCCATGAAATACTGTATCTTTTGTTTGGCATAGTTATTGACAAGGATGTGGATATTGGGAAAAGAGGTCTTTGGGACTTTCCTTGTTCAAATATCTGTAGTCCATGCACACTCGGGTTTTCCCGTCTTTCTTTCGCACCAGGACTACATTGGCCAACCATGTGGTGTACCAAACCACTCGGATTACTCTTGCCTCCAACTGCTTTGTGATCTGCTCTTTGATCATATCGTTGATATCAGGCTTGAACTTTCTCTGTTTTTGTTGGACCGGAGGGCATTTGGGGTACGTAAGCAACTTATGAACCACCAATTCAACACTCAACCCTAGGATATCGTCATAGGACCAACCAAACATGTCTTTGAATTTAAAAAGAAGTCGAATCAGCAAGTCCCGGATTTCCACATTCACATGGATGCTTATTTTGGTTTCCCTGGTTTAACCGGGACCACCCAAGTTAACCAGTTTGGTATCATTTAGATTTGGCTTAAGTTTATTTTCAAAATATTTCATTTCTCGATTGATTTCCCTAAAAGCCTCTTCTTCGTCATACTCCGGTTCTTGGCTCATTATTTCATAATTAGGCAGCATGTTTGGATCGGGGCATGAAGTCCGCGAGCATGTCATATTATTTAAAGCCGCATTATTGGAACTCAAAGAAATGAAATAAGGAAAACAACAAAATAAAAAAGAATAAATGAATGTAAGAGGTGCAATATTGATTTCATTTCTTTGAAATTGTAAGACAACAGGGTATACGTTAGGAAATTAAAGTATAAAAAGAATACACCCGAGTTACACCCTGAAATAACTCGTGATGCCAGAAAAGATGGCAAGACAGGAATATCGAGCCTCCCACCGGACTGGGAAAGGCTTAGCCTTCCAGTTTTGCAATTTGGCATCCGGTCCCATGTAGAGCACCTCAACGTTACTTGAGCCTTCTCCCAGATGGACCATGTTAGATTCATACAATAGTTTTCTCATGGACCCACATATGTCTTCAATTTTTTCCGCTATGAAGATCTAATCTTCTTCGTCCTTACTGTACTTTGGCTTCACAAATATTTCCTACAAGTGGGGTAAAGGTTAAGGTAAAGCCCATCCATTACGCTTTCTTCGATTTCCCCTTTTTATATCCTCTGGTGTTTCGTGGAAGCCTAACCCGAAAAACTTCTCTGCAGTAGGTAAAGCAATCTGCTCAACTATCCCTTGTAAAGAGCTTTCGAGCCCCTTCCCTGGTTTGAATTCTTGACGTATCATTTCGCTAGCCACCATGATTGAGGCATTGGAGAGGAATGGTTGGCGAAATGGTTTGCCTTCTTTATGTTGGTCAGCTACCAAGATTTTGAAAGTGTTGTAGACTATATGCTCACTTTCTTCTTTAGCTTTGAGGCAGGGGACGGAGGGATCGCGATAAATTGACTGCTCATCTTCACCATGGAAAATGATTTCCTGGTTTTCATGTTCAAATTTCAACATTTGGTGCAGAGTAGAAGGCACAACTCCCACTATGTGAATCCATGGCCTGCCCAGCAGGTAATTGTAGGATGTGTCCATATCTAACACTTGAAATGTTACCTCAAAATCAACGGGGCCAATGGTCAACACCAGATCAATATCTCCTATCGTGTCTCTTTTAATTCCATGGAAATCTTGGACTCACATATTATTGGGGCGGATCCTCTCCGTCCTAATTTTCATTCTTTGCAATGTTGACAGTGGGCATATGTCCACCCCTGAGCCTCCATCTACCATTACTCATTTGACATAATAGCCTTCGCATTTGATGGTGAGATGCATGGCTTTGTTGTGGGCGGCTCCCTCTGGAGGCAAATCATTCTTATTGAATGTGATCTGATTAACATCGAAGAATCTCTCTGCCATTCTCTCCAATTGTTCTACTGAGGTTTGATTCGGCACGTAAGCCTCATTTAGAGTTTTGGTTAACATCTTCTGGTGCTCCGGAGAATTCATCAGCAAGGATAATAAAGGGACTTCTTCAGGGGACTTTCGGAGCTGGTCTGCTATTTCATAGTCCGACATTTTCATCTTTCGAAATAAAGCATCTGCCTCTTCGGCGCTTACTAGCTTCTTGGGTGGGAATCACCTTTTGGTAGCACTGTTCACTTCCTCCAAGTCATAGTATTTCTTTACAAGGTGGCTTTCTTGAGTTTCCCTAGTGATTTCTTTGCCTTTGTATGTCACCACTGTTTATTGATAGTTCCAAGGGACTGCAGAAGGGTCTGTCATGGGCGTCTGAGGTGTGCGACCAACTACCACAGGCTCATTCAGCCTTGGCGATTTAGCTGCTCCCCGCACCACATAGGTTCTTTTGGGTATATACATCGTCCTGTTTAACTCAAACCTCTTTGGGGGTCTCAGAGTTGGCTTCTTTTCTTGACGACCCTATGGGATGTAAAGAACAGTTTCTTTTACAGGTGCATGCTTAGTTTTAGCATCAACCTTCTTTTCAGCTTCTAAGTGCGTAGTTTTATTTGCTTTCTCTTCTCCAGCTTTCTTGGAGGCTGCTCTTTGCCTTTTATTTGCATCAGCGATAGCAATTATGGCTTTCAAAGTAGGGTCAAATTCTTTGTCTTCGCAGATCATCCCGATTACTGGTCTGTTATCGTGGGCCGGCAACGGGTTGTTAGTCACATTCGGGACATCTTCATCCCTCAACACTATTTTCCTTTGTTCTATTAGATCTTCCATAGCTTGCTTTAGAGTCCAACAATTTTTTGTGTCGTGTCTTTCAGCCCCTGAATGATAAGCACACCAGACACCCCGTTTGTAAGAAGGTGACTTAGGGTTTTGTCTATTTGGAGTGACAGGCTGCGAGAGACCCATCTGGACCAGCTTTGGGAACAAGCTAGAATAAGACTCCACAATTGGCGTAAAGTTTTGCCTTCTGGGTTGCTCACTGGGACGGAAACTATTTTGAGGAGGGTAGAGATTATAGTGGTTTTTGGGAGGCTGGTTTCTCGGGGCCTGGTTCCTGTTGACATGCTGTTGTGGTCGTGCAAATGGTTGAGCACTCATAACTGCATAAGGTTGGGGAGCATAATGCATGTCTTGATGGGGATAATAGTGTTGAGAGGTTCTTTCCGAGAACATGGGCCTATGAGCATGATGTCTTCTCATAGCGAAGGCTACCATCGAAGCTTCTTCTTTATTTTTGTTCATTGAGACTCCTCCTGCCCCCCCTTGGATGGCCTGGGAGGTTGCTTTGATGGCTGACTGACTCAGAATTCTTCCCATTTTCAAACATCTTATCGATCTTGATTGCTTTCGCAAAAGGTTTTCCCATGGCAGACATCATGTTTTGGAAATAGTCTGCTTCTTGGGCCTGGAGAAAGACAATTACCATCTTTATCTCATCTATGGGCGGCTTCACCCTTGACGCCTGTTTGTGCCACTTAATAGCATATTCTCTAAAACTCTTTGAAGGTTTCTTCTTCAAATTAGCCAAGGAAATTCGGTCTGGTGCAATGTCAATATTGTAATGAAATTGACTTACAAAATCTCTGGAAAGATCGTCCTAGATATGCCATCGTGAGACATCTTGGTCCATATACCATTTTGAAGCAATGCCTACGAGACTCTCTCCGATGTATTCCATTAAAAGTTCTTCTTTTCCGCCCATCCCACGCAATTGGTTGCAATACTTTTTACGGTGAGCAATGGGGTCGCCATGACCATCATACTTTTCAAACTTTGGCGTTTTAAATCACATGGGAAGATTTACATGTGGGAACATGGAAAGGTCCGTGTAAGAAACACTCTTTTGCCCACTCAAGTCCTGCATGTTCTATAAGCATTGCTGAAGGCTCTTCATTCTTCTTGCTATCTCATCTTGTTCAGGCACTTTAGGAGTTTTATCCTGCACTGGGTAAGCTCATATGGTGGTTGAGGATAAGTGTATGAAGGGTATGGATGAGGCTCAGTTTGGTAATTAGGGGAGCCATAAAAATATTGGGGACTGTTCCAGAAGTGAACACCTAAGGGCGGACTTCAGAAGGCGTTCCAACAAAATTGGTCGGTATGGTAGGCTGTCCCAAAGGATGTTTGGATGGCTTATGGGAAAGGTGGATGTACCCTCCTACCTTGGGAAGAGCTCAGGAAATCCAGGATGGCACTCGGAGGCTCTTTTCCATTTGTCCATGCATCCCACATCTCTATGACCCTAAGTTGTAGGATCCTGTTTTGTTCGGCTGCCGCAAATTCTAAGGTTGGGATGCCTGTAATTGGGCTATCTTATGAGATGGGAATTGCTGGAAAAGTCATTCAGATGACATTTATGCGCTGCCTTTCGATCTGGTGAAATAGTGATGTGATGCCAGTTTACCACAAACCAACCACCATTTCTAATACCTAGAATAGAATTTCGTAATAGCAAAAAACAGTTAGTTTGAGACGGATAACAGATAGGTAATCGCACATTGGGGCGTGATACATCTATACAGTTAACATATGTCTACATGTTTGCAATGGTTGCATGTGTCATCCCGACTTTTATTCCGATTTTTTCCTTTTGATTTCCACTTTTTATTTTCTTGCTTTCCCCTTTGTTGTATTCTTCTTCCTTTATTGTTTTTCCTTTTGTTTTGGGTTTTCTCTCTTTCTTTCTTTTCATTCCTCACTCTTCCTTTTGTGGCTTTTTGTTTTTGGTTTTAAGAATATGGTTGAATCCTATGAAGATTGCCTACATATCATGCCCCTCATGAATCAAACTGAGCGTAGTTCATGAAAATAAAAGGGAAGCAATAAAATATTTTGGAATTTTCAATTTTCATAATAAAAAAATTTGATTAGAAAGACTGGTAGATTTTAATAGGCAACTAGCAGGCTTTCACATAAGAAGAACAACAGACTTGAAGAACAATTTACCATACGTAAAAAGAAAATACGGACTCTAAGACAAACTGACAGACTTCAAAGGAAAATAACAGCTTCCAGCAATCATGAATACATTAGGGCTTCAATTGCTCCTGGAGCCCGCGAGGCATCGTTCGGCCTTACCGCATGTCGACTAGTTAAATCCCCTTAGAGGTGATGAAGATATTCCATTACGCGGGGAACAAACAACATTACGGTGGCAAAGATTATAAATATAGGCATGTCCTCACACCTGTTACATTTCATTTTGATGTAGTGAGCGATCCCTTTGATTCTTTCTCGTATGACACCTTTCTCCTGCAATAACCGCCCAATCTGCTAAGTTCTGGTTCCCAAAATTTGTTCGGCTACTTGATTCTGCTTTTGAAGCTATTGCAAATCCAATTCTAATTGTGCCAATGCTGTGTAACAATGTTCCCTTTAGATTTTGAACTCTTTTGCTTGTTTGAGAATTTTGTTTTCCGCAATGACGACCCTTTTCTTTAACCCTTCCACATCACCATCAAACTTTTCTTTTATTTGCCTGACCAGGCATGCTCGTTCTGCCGCATTTTCAGCCAATTGTGTCCAAGCCTTGGCTAGTTCCTTTTCTTCTTTGTTTAAATCAAAACTGTAGTCATCCACATTCAAGCCATCTATAAGTTTGTAATCCTTGGCACTCCGAACGAGGTTTTCTGCTGCTACTTTCATCTTCTGAATTTGGGCCCGAAGGGCTTCATTTTCCTTGACCAGTTTCTTCTTTTCACCCTCATCGGCGGCCTGCAAATCTTTATCAAATTGCAAATTCATGACCTGTTTCTCTAGTTTGCTTATCGTAGCCCTGTACTCGCGTTCTTTAGCCAACCAATCACACTGCTTTTATGATGCTTCAAGGAATTCCTAGAGATGGGGCCTTTTGTCCGTCCTTTCGAAGTCGATTTCTCTCCTATACCAAGCAAGATATCCTGGCAACACTTCGCCTTTGGACTGATCCCCTACACACGTGTTTGCCATTAGGTATTAGCATTCATTCCAAATTTTGCGGACTGTTGCTTCGAAGAATTGACCATCAGGTCCAATCTCGACTACTCGGGTACTGAGATCTTTGTCTTTTTGTACTATGTGGCACCTTCCAAGTTGTCTCAAGACCCGGTGCGGGGCATATTATTGGATACCCTTAAGACCCATTAGAAGGAAATGAGGTTTTGTTGCCGGCATGTATATGATCTCGTCCACAGAAAACCATCCCAGCGTCCACTCTATTTGACTGGAAGTGAGGTACTATAAGTATGATATCCATCCTGCCACTCCTTCGGGCAAACTGATCCCTTCAATTCTTGTGTAGAACTCTTCTATGCAAGTTTTCTTTGTAGACCCATAGCTCATAAATTGGGGACGGTGGCATAGATTCTCGGTCATCCACTTTTGCTAAAACAGATTGTATCCCTCAAAGAAATCTTTCCCGGCCTTGCAAGCTGTGACAGCGCGAAAGATCTTAGCTACTATCATAGGCGCGAGTGTGCACTTGACTTGGGTGCGTAGAGTGCTAACAACCGCTGCTATTTTTATGTCGATGTTCCCGTCTTTCCTTGGAAACACTAGAAGCCCTAAGAATGCCACCATAAAAGCGAAACGTCTGTGTTATTCCTATTTGACACGGTTTCCTTTGCTGGAGATTTTGTTTTCTGGATTGTTGAACCCCCTATGTGACCATATCTGGAATACAGAAATAAAAAAGGTGCAAAACCCTGCTGCCAGGTTTGAGTCATGCACCACTCTGCTTATTTTCAAGGTATAAAAGAATATATGCATAGCCACAGCTCTTGGAGCAACCAAATACTTGTGTCTCAAAGGAAGCTCAGCATCTCCAATGTACCCTGCTATTTCTTCTAAAGTCGGGGTAAGTTCAAAATCTGAGAAGTGGAACACATTGTGTGCCGGGTCCCAGCACGTGACCAACGCTCTTATGATATCTCCTCGGGGTACAATCTCCAATAAGCCCGGAAGGCCTCATAAATATTTCTTCACCTCATCTTGCCCTTCTATACCTAAATCACTCCACCACAGCCGCAACTCCAAAGGGATTCTGCTTACGAATGAAAAAGGTTCGTTTTGATTGTGCTCATCCTGCACATTTATTAAAGCGAATTAGTGACTTATGACTTTATTCCTATTTGACTTCAAAAAAAAAAAATTGACCCCTTTCTTTTATGAAATTTATTTTCTAAAACCAGAAGCCCAGCTTTGCAAATACGGCCTTTCAGTACTTCCATAGGATGTTTTTAAGGCTGTGCCCGCTAACTGGCCAAAAATAAGGTAAAGACCCAAAGGTGGCCGTTTATGCAAAATCAGCCTTCTGGTGTCCCATTTGGGAACATTCAGCTATTCATGACAACAACGACATCATCCCATTTATATAAAACAACAAAATGAATATTGACATTGGTTTTTCTTTGTTTTGGCTATTTTTGCAAAAGGGAGGTTGGACCCGATGGGAGTTGCCTACGTATCTCACACCTGGTGAGAATCAAACCGGCGTAGTTCGGGCAGAACACTTTGTCAAAACAAAAAATTTGTAGAAAAGCCCCCCTTTTTTTTGTTTTTTCTTTTTTTTCTTTTTCTCTTTTTCTTTCAAAAATCCAGCATCATTTCGGCGCTATTTGAGCATTGGGTTTTACAAAACAAATGGTTACTCTCAGTTAGCCCTATTACCACTATTTTGTCAATTCTCCCCCTTATTCACAAGCCAGTGAACATGCAAATCCAAAGTAAGTAAATGCACAAGTGTCACGTACGATGCATCAGGATGTTATTTTCATTTCGGATCACCTGTCCTAGACGGACCCAACCCCTGTGTTGAGTCCCCTAAGTCAAATGCACGTGATGCAAACAAACGTTCCAACTAGGGATCCAGCGTGAGGCTTTGTTATACTAAGTTCAGAACCTGGGTATTTGTTCTAGACTGTGCACCCGAGCAGACAACTCGAGTCGAGGAGGGGGCTACGTATCGGGGACCCGCAAGATCGCCTGGTTTAGTAACTTGTCCAAGCCTCTTCTTATTTCAAGGTATGAGACTAACAGAATAGGGAGTCTCGATCAGCAAGCACATCCCCGGAGATAAGGAGAGACGGGTTTCGTAATAGTTTATACACAATTCATTCAATATCAAAGCGGTACAACATTTAACACATTAGCATGGAACATGTAATGAAAACAGAAAATCCAAATATAATAGTTATTCTAACTTCGAATTCTTGAATCCTAAACCAGATATTATGGGTTCGATCCCCAGCAGACTTGCCCGAGCTGTCACACCTCCTTTTTACACGGCTACCCCGAAGGATGAAAAAATGTATAAGGGTGTTTTTTCAATTAAAGCGACATTATTCGGAATGAGATTATTTATTTATATAGAGTCGCCACTTGGGATAAGCTTGGCTTTTGGTGTCCCAGGTCACCAGTTTATTTAGAATCCCAAATCGAGAAAATTTTGACTACCCAAATAGAGTCTACGAATCACAAAAGTAAGGAATTCTGTTGACCCAAGGGAAGGTGTTTGGCACCATCGGATCCCGTGGTTATAGCATGGTCGCTTAAACTATTACAATTGGCTGAAATTCTGATTTTTATACATGTTCAACCTATGGTGCTATTTTAAATTATTTTTTATCGCTTTTAATAGTTTTAAAAGAAAATTGTAATGTCATTAAGACATGTCGCGAACCACGCCACATAAATTTGCACCCGTACTTAGGAAGATAAAGTTATTAAAGACACGCCTAAAAGCGACTAGCGTGTTATTATATTTGCGGAAAGCCATGATGTTCGCTAAACGGCATGTCCCAAATTCTAGGTATTTTAGTATAAATAATTTAAAGAGTGCCACGCAATTTATAGGTTCCGTTTGGCGCGGAACACCTCGTTTTAGTATTTTAGAAGGCCAATCCTAAAGCAAACTAAGATTTTCTATTAGATTTGTCTCTACTTGGGCCTAATGAATTGATACTAAATTATTTGGAGGGTCTAAATTTATAAATCCATTTTACATTAGCTGACCCTCAGTAAATCCACTATGCAATATTTTAATTTGTTCGAATATGCCTCAAAATCTGGGCTCAATCACAAGCCCAAAAACATTATTTGCACAAAGAGTGAGCTGCTTGGGCTCACAATAGGTGATAATTGAATAAAGTCGGGCTTCTTAACAAGTGTGCCACCAGTATACAACATTTCTGGACATTGAAATGACTATTTAACCATGACTTCCATATTAACGTATAAGGCAACATGAACGGAAGCATCGAATTTTTTCAGAATGAAATATACTACTTTTCACAAACACACGATGATCAAGTTCACATAACCTGCTATTAAACATTTACAAGAGATAATAATTTTCCATTGAGTAAAATGTTCATACTAGTTTAAACCAAAATCTCATTTCAAATTCACTTTTCTAACTAAGCATGATTGGACATTTAAATCAATTATAATACTGGCTGAACTTACTACTGACTACTGCATAAACCAAAAGTATCAGTCTAAATGACCTATTATACAAAAGAATTGTCTCAATTACAATAAACATAATAGTAATAAAATTTGATGAAAGAACAAATAATATGCGTCTTCAAACTTGAGAATTCACTTAGTTCAAACTTCATGCATCATTGGATATCGTAAATGTACCTGGAATTCGAGCAAATCAAAACTGAGGGTCAACAAACTCAAGCAACAATATAATCAACAGGAATCAATAGCTCATGATTAATTATGATTCCTGGAATGATACCAAATAACCCAGGAGGATTTAATACCAAACCAAACCAGCCAAAACACTCAAATAGCTCGAATAAACCCCAACCAACTAAAATATGAACCCAGGACAAGTGCTGAAACCTTAACACTTCAAATAGGCATATTTCAGATCATTTTCATCTTATATAACTAAATTTCTACTGGACAGCTGAGAGTTAGAATTTTTATGAGGAAAGAGGATCCAATGGAACAGTAAAACCACTGAATTTCAGAGAATTTCAGAAGTTTAATAAACTTTGGATTTCTGGGAACTATTTAAGGGATTTTTTAGATTTTTAGGCTTCAAAATTTCTGGGAATTTTTTTATAGCTTTTAGACTGTGTCAAAAACTTCTTTTTCTATGAACTAGGGTGCACTTTTTATAGCCAATGCCTAGGGCAACCCCTTTATTTTTTTTTAACAAATAGTCCCTCTTTTAATTTTCTAATTTTATTGGTTTAGTCCCTAGATTCTTGACATGTTAGTTAAGTCATTATAATATAGCCTTAGAGTTATTGCTTCAATCCTATTCTAGAATGATCTAGGGTGTTCTTGCATGGTTTTTCTTATAAAACTTGGTTGAGGTATTAGATGCCTCTATTATTTGTGATAGCTACATGTTATGGGTTGCGTATATGTGTACGGTTGAGCCCTTATGCGTGCACCCATGTACTATTTCTATGCTCAGGGTTGTGCTTAGGCTATGACATGCCGTGAAATGATTGGTAAGCTTTAAGTTTAATTGTTCTCCATTTGTACTCCTCTGTAAGCTATTTGTATCATGCTTGAGATTTTGTTGAGGTTATTATTCCGTTTGAACTTTATAAACTGCCAATTCATGATGGAAATTGTTTGTTCTAGCTTTGATAGCACACACTGTACATGCCTACATAGTAGCATGTTATTTATATCAGTCCGGGAGTATGAAACTCTATAATCATTTATCATGCATATGTATTCTCGCATATATTCTTTCTCTATGTTATGAGCAGAAATGGTAGCTTATGACCACACCGGGTGGATTTTGATTATTCTCGGAGCATTTCCATGTGGAGATGGGGTTGCACTAGGGATCGACTCTTAGTACTTTTTTATTTTCCTTCGCAATGGATGTATTATCGCGATAAATCCAAGGGGAGGTACCTTTGTGCATGCTATTTTTCGATGATATAGTATTGATTGATGAGACGCGAAGCTGAGTTAATGCGTCGTTGGAAGTTTGGAGACAGAACTTTGAGTCTAAAGGTTTCAAAATGAGTAGAACCAAGACAAAATACTTGGAGAGCAAATTCATTGATGAGACCCATGATGCAAACGTAGAGGTTAAGCTTGATGCTCAATTTATCCCTAAGAGAGCGAGTTTTAAGTATCTTAGGTCTATTATCCAGGGTGACTGGGAGATTGACGAAGATGTTGCACATTGTATTGGAGCAGGATGGATGTAATGAAGTATCGCTTCCGGTGTTTTATGTGATAAGAATACGTCGCCAAGACTTAACGGTAAGTTTTATCGAGTGATCGACCAACCCGCTATGCTGTATAAGGTTAAGTGTTGGCCAGCCAAGAACTCCCATGTGCAGAAGATGAGAGTAGCATAGATGAGAATGTTGAGATAGATGATCGGGTGTAACAAGAGAGATAGGATGAAGAATGAAGCTATCCGGGATAGACTTGGAGTAGCCTCTGTAAAGTATAAGATGCGAGAGTCGAGGCTGAGATGATTTAGATATACTAAGAGAAGAAGCAAGATGCTCCTCTCAGGAGGTATAAAAGGTTGGCTATGGAGAGTTTTAGAGGAGGTCGAGGTAGACCTAAAAAGTACTTGGGAGAGGTGATTAGACATGACATGGCACTGCTTCAGCTCACTGAGGGCATGACTCTTGATAGGAAGATATGGAGGTCGAGGAGTAGCATAGAAGGTTAATGGGTAGTTTTTAGTTTTCACCGATAGTCTTAGTAGCATGGATGTCTCCTCATGTTCTTAGATTTTTATTACGTTATGTGGTTTTGTACGCCTCAGGTATTGTATTGCCCATTGTTGTTATTTTGTACTACTTATCCTTTATCTTTCCATTTTTCTTCTTTCTTCCTTTCTTGCTTTCTTTTTCTTCTTCTTTTCCTTCCTGAGCCGAGGGTCTATTGGAAACTACCTCTCTACCTGTATTAGGTAGGGTTAAGGTCTGCGTACAAACTACCCACCCTAGACCCTACCTGTTGGGATCATACTGGGGTTGTTGTTGTTGTTGTTGTCCGTGAAGCATATAGATATAGATGTATCCCACAAGGGTCACCCTCTCATATTTCTTTCTTGATGGTTTATGCGCGGTTATTGAGGAAAGCCTTGTTAGTGGATTGGTTCAGATATAGAGAGGTAGAGGAAAGTCCGTCTAGTGTTATTTTGGAATTGTATTTCATCGTTACATGCAATTTCCATGCTTTATTATCTGATTATCTGCATACCATTTTATATTTTACCCATGTCTGAGAGATCTCGAGTAATTGTCCACACACATACACAAAAATAGTCCTTTTCAGTATCTTATACATGTCCACATTAGTTTTCTGTACTTTTTGGATTTTACTAAATTATATAGGTTGTAGTAGGTATCATTTATAATTCTTGTTTCTTTAACCTCACTGAGGTTAGTTACAATACCTATTGAGTATATTGGGTTGGTTATACTCATATTACACTCTATACTTAATTATGCAGATCTAGGTGTAAGGACTAGTTATTAACAATAGTTTGGCTTGTTGGATTGATATCATAGAGGCGAGGTAGAGTTGCATCCTTAGCCGTAGTTTGACTTGTCTTTTCACATGTATTCTTGTTCCAGTTCACATAGTATTTCTATTTAGTTATAGACTTGTGTTGCGTTGTAGAGCTCATGATTTCGTATTTACCATTTTCTAGGGGATTTATATTGTATTGGCAATACTTGTTACATTGTGGTTTCTGACTTATGCTATTTCTGTAATATCTATTGTTTTGGCTCTTAATTGTTAGGATTCGACTAGCCTAACTGATACGTTAAGTTCCATCACAACGAGTTGGGATTTTGGATCTTGAAAAGTTGGTATCACAGCCCTAGGTTCATATGTATTACGAGTCATGAGAAAGTTTAGTAGAGTCTTAAAGATCAACTTAGAGACATCTGTATGTATCTTTGAGAGGCTATAGAACTGTTAACAAAACATATTTATTCTATTCTTGTTGTGCGGATTTGTTATTTCTAGAATATGAACTTGACTCTTTTATTCTCTCACAAATTGTTGAGGACACGTGCGACCTGATAAGGAGGACGACCACTAGCACTACCAGCTAGAACCGTGAGAGGCTGGGGTTGCGGTAAAAGCCAAGATGTGGCTTGTACTTCAGCCAGAGCTGCACATGTGGAGCCACCAATTGCTCCAGCTCAGGAGCAGGTACCAGATATTGTTGAGCCGGTGGGGCTAACTAAGGCACCAGTCGTGCCTATTGGGGGGAAATTGTTGGAAATCATGTATATCTATGATATGTGCGCTTTGGTTGTATGAGCATGATTTTCAGGTATAGGTTTTGATGAATGACAAACAGTGAAGTCAAGTGTCAAACAACGATATAATATGACAATCAATCAAATGGCGGGAAGCATACTGATGACGGAATTGCATGAACAAGCCAAAGACGAGCTCAAAGAGTTCAAGACCGAAGACCCAAGACGTAGGTCGTTTTGGTAGAACCAATGTAAGAACAACGCCTAAGTTATCTCGTCTTTTGGCTCAACATTAGGTCATCATAAACATGCATAGAACATTTGATTAAATCTTATTTATCATAAACATGCATCTTTGTGTTAAACCAAAATGATTTGTATTTTAGTCAAAATGGTTTTTAAACATGTCTTTTAAATCTGGGCCTAAACAATCGATTATATGCTCCTTACAATCGATTGTGTTTTTCAAAATAGCAAACAATCGATTATACAGTTTTATCAATCGATTGTATTAAGACAGTGTGATCTGAAGTTTTTCAAAATAGCAAACAATCGATTATATACTTCTAACAATCGATTGTATTGAGACAGTACTTAAACTGAATTTTTCAATCAGCTAAATAATCGACTATATGTTTTTAACAATCGATTTTAATTAGAATAATCGATTATGATTTTTATACAATCGATTATATTTAGACCGTTCCCACAGAATCTTAAATTGATTTTTGAACGTTGAAGAACAATCGATTATACAGGTTTTACAATCGATTGTTTCCCTTAAAATCAGGAGTCTGTTTTTTGAACGGTCCTCAAACAATCGATTGTGTAGGTCAGACAATCGATTGTATGAGCAAAAATTCAGGGGTTTTATTTGTCAATTAAGCAACGGTCAGCACCACTTTTTCACCTATAAAAAGAGGTCTTTTGAGCTGATTTTAAACACACAACTCCTCCATACATTGTTATTCATATTGATCATTTTCAAGCATTATTTTAGAGCTTTTGTTGAGCCATTTGATAGACAACTTTGTGTTGTTCATAGAGCTTATTGTGTATCTCTTTATCCACTCTATTGAGAGAGTATTTGTTGTAAAAGAGAGTTGTTTGAGAAGAACATATCTTCTCAATTGTCAGGTTTGCTAAGTACCCAAAGTCTTAGTGGTTGAAGTCTTGGGGTAAGGTATCCTCAAGCAAGTGAAGTCTTAGGGTGTGGTATCCTTGAGCAACTGTAACGGTTTGTTGAGCACCCGTAAGCTTAACAGTGTTAGTGGAAATCTCGAGAGAGTCTCTCGGGGACTGGACTAGCCACGGGTTGTGGTGAACCAGGATACATCGGTGCATTCGTTCTTTATTGTTTACTTATCGCACTTATTTCATTCCTGCAATTTTTAAATTCCGCAAGTTTACGCTATTTTTTATAACGCTATTCACCCCCCTCTAGCGTTAAGCGTATTTTCTAACAATTGGTATCAGAGCCTAACTCTCTGTAAGACTTAACAGTTTGAGAGAATCCTTCTATGGCTTCTACTAGTAGTGCTTTTGCAGGAATAGGTGAAGGTCACTTTACCTTTTTGCCTCCAATATTTGATGGAAGCAATTGCACTTATTGGAAAGATCGGATGAGAATCTTCATCAAATCAAACAACTTTTATCTATGGCAAATCATCAAGTATGGTGAGCAAATGACGGCTAAAGTTGGGGAAGCCATGGTAAGTGAATACAATACCAAGGCAATTAATATGTTGTATAGCGCTTTGAATCAAGAGGACTATCGGAAAATTTCCCACTGCAAAACTGCTAAAGATATGTGGGACAAGCTTGAGGACACTTATGAAAGTACGCCTCAGGAAGCGGACAGCTCATGCGATGAACCAACTGCCCGGTGTCTTATGGCAAACAAAGAAGAAGAGGTAAGTACATCTAACTCTCACTCGTTTGAAGAATTACAAAATGCCTATGATGAATTATATGGTGAATTTGTTAATGCTTCCAAAATGATAAAAGATTTGAAGAAAACACTTTCTTTGCAGAAAACACCTTCTTTGCAAGAAACAGATTTTCAGAAAACACTTTCTTTACAAGAAAAAGATTTTGAAAAATCCTCTTCTTTGAAAGAAATAGTTTTTGAAAAATTGAATAATGAAAATGGTGTTCTTAAAAATAAAATTGAAGTTTTAGAAAAAGAAAATAATTTTTTGAAAAATGACATTGTTGATTTTAAAAATAAAATCAAGGAATTGAATGAAGCCTCTTCTATTGATAAATGTTCCAATTGTTCTTCTTGTAGTTCTTTAATACTAGAGAACACAGAACTTAGGAAAGCACTAGAAACACGTAGTGTTGATAGTCCTAAAATTAAAGATATTAAAAAGGATGAAAGTAATGAGGTCGGACCATCTAGAAAGAATTCTAGGAACCTTACTAATGAGTCTAAGATTAATTGTTTTAGACCACCTAGAAACAACTCTAGGAATTTTGTTAATAAGTCTAGAATGAATAATTTTAGACCACCTAGACACAATTCTAGGAATTTTATAAATGAGTCTAGAATAAATAATTTTAGACCACCTAGACATGACTTTAGGAAATTCAACGCTTCTAGGGGGAACAACTTTAGATCACCTAGAACGCATTTGGCTCAACCTAGACATATGCACAATCCTAATGTTATATGTCACTATTGTAATCGGGTAGGACACATTGCACCCGTTTGTTTTGCTAAACATAGAGATTTATGTGTTGATTATGACTATTGTTATCCTAACCCCCAAGGACCCAAAAGAAGTTGGGTACAAAAAACCTATTTTTAGGTTCTTTTTGCAGGTGTGCTTGAAGACTACAATATTGTAGTGGATGCACCAAGCATGAAACCTTAATGCATTAAGGGGGAACGTCGGTTAGTTATCGTATTTTGAATAAAACCGCAGATAAGTTGATATGTGCAAATAATCTATATCAGTTTTGGTTGATACATGCTTTAATAAGTTTTATTTTTGAATAACAATTTGTATCAATTGGTTTTATAATAAATGATTGATTCATGTTTTGATGAATATTTTTAGTTTAAATAACAATTGGCATAGTTGAGAAAAATGATCGTTATTATTAGTATGCCATTTACTAACTTTTTATATGATCTTATCTATAACGATTGGTATCGTCAATGGTTTAAATAACTTTTGGTATACTCTTTTTGCTAATGCCAAAAGGGGGAAGAATATGGGCGATATGCATGCTTTAATTGAGGGGGAATATTAGATTAAGGGGGAATTATATTGAATTGAATTGGTTGCGTAAATTGTATGTTGAGATATAGCATCTATTTAGGGGGAATTCAATATGCATATCTTCCGTTGTTTGTCATTATCAAAAAGGGGGAAATTGTTGGAAATCATGTATATCTATGATATGTGTGCTTTGGTTGTATGAGCATGATTTTCAGGTATAGGTTTTGATGAATGACAAACAATGAAGTCAAGTGTCAAACAATGATATAATATGACAATCAATCAAATGGCGAGAAGCATACTGATGACGGAATTGCATGAACAAGCCAAAGACGAGCTCAAAGAGTTCAAGACCGAAGACCCAAGACGTAGGTCGTCTGGTAGAACCAATGTAAGAACAACGCCTAAGTTATCTCGTCTTTTGGCTCAACATTAGGTCATCATAAACATGCATAAAACATTTGATTAAATCTTATTTATCATAAACATGCATATTTGTGTTAAACCAAAATGATTTGTATTTTAGTCAAAATGGTTTTTAAACATGTCTTTTAAATCTGGACCTAAACAATCGATTATATGCTCCTTACAATCGATTGTGTTTTTCAAAATAGCAAACAATCGATTATACAGTTTTATCAATCGATTGTATTAAGACAGTGTGATCTGAAGTTTTTCAAAATAGCAAACAATCAATTATATACTTCTAACAATCGATTGTATTGAGACAGTATTTAAACTGAATTTTTCAATCAGCTAAATAATCGACTATATGTTTTTAACAATCGATTATAATAAGAATAATCGATTATGATTTTTATACAATCGATTATATTCAGACCGTTCCCACAGAATCTTAAATTGATTTTTGAACGTTGAAGAACAATCGATTATACAGGTTTTACAATCGATTGTTTCCCTTAAAATTAGGAGTCTGTTTTTTGAACGGTCCTCAAACAATCGATTGTGTAGGTCAGACAATCGATTGTATGAGCAAAAATTCAGAGATTTTATTTGTCAATTAAGCAACGGTCAGCACCACTTTTTCACCTATAAAAAGAGGTCTTTTGAGCTGATTTTAAACACACAACTCCTCCATACATTGTTATACATATTGATCATTTTCAAGCATTATTTTAGAGCTTTTGTTGAGCCATTTGATAGACAACTTTGTGTTGTTCATAGAGCTTACTGTGTATCTCTTTATCCACTCTATTGAGAGAGTATTTGTTGTAAAAGAGAGTTGTTTGAGAAGAACATATCTTCTCATTTGTCGGGTTTGCTAAGTACCCAAAGTCTTAGTGGTTGAAGTCTTGGGTGAGGTATCCTTAAGCAAGTGAAGTCTTAAGGTGTGGTATCCTTGAGCAACTGTAACGGTTTGTTGAGCACCCGTAAGCTTAACAGTGTTAGTGGAAATCTCGAGAGAGTCTCTCGGGGACTGGACTAGCCATGGGTTGTGGTGAACCAGGATACATCGGTGCGTTCGTTCTTTATTATTTACTTATCGCACTTATTTCATTCCTGCAATTTTTAAATTCCGCAAGTTTACGCTATTTTTTATAACGCTATTCACCCCCCTCTAGCGTTAAGCGTATTTCTAAAAATTCTTAGCCTTCAGGAGGCCTTTGCCCTGATTTTGACTATCTGCATGAGTCTGGCTTATGCAGTCTCATTTCCTGCAACACCAGCCACTTTACAGGCCAGATGAGGTGCTTAGACTCTAGCCACCCGCACTCTAGAGATGCTAGCTTAGGGACTCTAGACATCGTGTATATTACTAGTTCAGCCTATTGTTGCTGCTAGGGCCAAGGTTGGTCCCCTCATGAGTGATGAGGAGTAGAAGAGGCTGGACTGGTTTGGGAGTCTTAATCCGCAAGAGTTTAATGGAGTAGAGTCAAAGAATGATCAAGATATTATAGACCGATGTCTGCGGATTCTTTGCGGATTAGGTATTTAGAATACCAATGAGGTTTCATTCACTACTTTTCAGCTGATCAAGGCAGCCTACCCGTAGTGTCATGCTTATGAGTTGACTAGGACATGTGAGGCGGCACCACTTGCATGACATGAGTTCTCAGTTCACTTCTTAGAGAAGTTTGTTCTAAAGACTCGTAGAGATGAGTTTTGTAGGAAGTTTTAGAAGCTATGTCAAGAGGGTATGACAACGAATCAGTATGAGATGAGGTTTTCACAGTTGGATCGTCACATATTATGGTTGGTTCCTGCTAAGAAGGGAAATGTTAGGAGGTTCATTGATGACCTCAACTATGGATTATACTTCATTATGGCTCAGGAGGTTGCGATGTGTGCGAGGTTTGATAAGGTGGTTGATATTCCTAGATTCTTTGAGCTGGTTCACTGGTAGGAGCGCAAAGAGGGAGACAATAAGAGGCCCCATGGTTCAGATGTCTTTAGAAGTTCCTTATCTGGAAGTCCATCCCAATATAGTAGAAGTCATTTTTCTATACTTGTTTTGGCAGCACAGTATGTTCCTCGTGGTTCTTTAGTTGGCCATAGTTCCTACAGTGCCTGCCCAACTCAGTTATCATTTGGTGCATTGTCATCACAATGTTCTTACCATGCTTGACTGCACATGGTTCCACAAGCAGCTATTCAGATCATCCAGGCCAATAGCTCTGTCACAGGATGAGTTATTTTGAATGCGGGGACATGAGTCATCTCAAGAGAGATTGCCCAGACTGTTAGGTAGAGCTCTATAATAGAGTTCTTAGCCACTGATCTAGTACTGTTAGCTACACCACCCGTATATAGCCAGCTCAGGGGTGGAGTCTAGCTAGCTCGAGGCTGCTAAAGAGAGGGAGTTTGATTAGGTGGTGCTCGGGCTCATTGCTACGTATTTCAAGCAAGGCCAGAAGGATTTGCTTTTTATGCCGTGATCACAAGTATCGTTTTAGTATGCCACAAGGATGCTTTAGTATGGTTTGATCCTGGTTCTACTTAGTCATATATTCATCATACTTTTCCCACTATTTGGATACATCCTGTGATTTCTTAGTTATTCTTGTTCAATGTATCTACACCAGTAGGTAATTCTATTATTGTAGACCTTGTGCATCGATCGTGTGTGGAGACTATTAGGGGATTATACATGAGAGTGGAGCTTTTATTGCTTAACGTGGATTTTGTTGTGATTTTTTGTATGGATTGGATGTCACCATTTCAAGCTATTCTAGATTGTCATGATAAGACCTTGACATTGGCAATGCCAGGATTGCCTAGGATTGAATGGAGAAGTTATGTAAACTATGTTTCTAGTAGAGTGATTTCACATTTGGAGACCCAACGAATGGTTGGGAAGGGATGTCTGGCATTTTTTACCTTTGAGAGGGATGTTGGTACTATTACTCTTACTATTAAGTCTGTTCTGGTAGTGAGGGACATTTCAGATGTGTTTCCTGCAGAGCTGTCGGGCATGCCACTAGATAGGGATATTGCTTTTGGTAATGATATGGTGCTGGGAACTCAGCCAATCTCTATTCCACCGTATCTTATGGAACCAATAGAGTTGAAGGAATTTAATGAACAACTTCAGGATCTACTTAATAGGGGATTCATTAGGCCTAATATGTCGCCTGGGGGTGCACCGGTTCTATTTTTCAAGAAGAGGGATAGTACTATGCAGATATGCATTGATTATAGACGATTGAACAAAGTTACAATTAAGATAAGGTACCCACTACAGCGTAGTGATGACTTATTTGACCATATTCATGGTGCTAGAGTGTTTTCTAAGATTGGTTTGAGGTCTGGGTATTACCCGTTGCTGATTCGAGATTTTGATATTTTGAAGACGTCATTCAGGACACGCTTTAATCAATATGTGATCTGTGATGTCTTTCTGGTTGACCAATTCTCCATCAGCATTTATCTCAGCATGTGGTAGAAATTGATAAATCAAACATCGAGCCACATACTCTACTATATCTTTCTTTATTCTTCTCCACCAATATTGGTGTGTCAAATATTGATACATCTTCATGGCTGCCGGATAAATGGAATACTTCAATCTGGGGGCTTCCTCAAGAACAAAAATCACGTAGACCATTAACATTGGGCATACAAATTTGACCCTACATACTTAACACCCCATTATTTCCATTCGAAACCTAATTAGCATGGTCGTGCTACACCGTGTCTGTAAGGAAAAACAATTGGGGGTCGTCATATTGTCGTTCTCCGATACGCTCATACAAAAAACAGTAAGAAACCATGAAACCAATAACCCATCTAGGCTCCGAAACGTCTAACCTCATGAACTGAATTGCCAAAGCAAGAACATCCAATGCTAGTGATCAACAGATATGGGTTGAGCGCCCGGCACCAGAATAATACCAAAATCAATGTCCCTTTTGAATGGTGTACCACAAGTCTACATGAAACATATCTGGAAAGTCTCTCACTATCGGAAGAGATTCAATGGTAGGAGTATAAGCACCAACATCCCTTGTAAGAGCTAAATATGCCAGATATCCCTTCCCAACAATCCATTAGGACTTCAATTATGAAATCACTCTACTAGGAACATAGTTTAGAGAACCTCTCTACTCAACCCTAGGCAATCCCGGCGTCAACACCATCATAGTTATTGTGAGAATCCAAAATAGTGTTACATGGTGACAACCAATCTATATCTAAAATCATGTCAAAATCAACCATGCTAAGAAGTAAAAGATCCACTCTCGTATTTAATCCCCCAATAGTCACCACATATGACCTATACACATTGTTCATAATAGTAGAATCACCCATCGATGTAGATAGATGAATAGGCATATCGAAGGTATCACGTAGATTATCCAAATAACAAGCAAAGTATGATGATACATATAAATAAGTGAAACTTGGATCAAACGATATTGAAATATACCCGTGGCATACTGAAACAATACATGTGATCATGACACTGAAAGCAACTATCTCTGGTCTGGCTAGAAATACATAGCAACGGGCCTGCCCACCACCTGATCGACCCCCCTTCTAAGGCTGACTCAAGCTTACTAGGACCCACCCTGATCTGGTTATACGGGTGGTGTATCTTATGGTATTGGAATCATAAGCTAGGAACTTTGATTTGGAGCTCTACACAACAGTCTAGGGCAATCTATGTTGAGAAGACTCAACTAACCGCACACAAAATAATCCCTCTTCTGATGCAATTGCTGAAACTAATAATATGAATAGCTACTTGTGGAAACCTATGTAGACAAAGCATGGTAAGAACTCTTTGTCGATAATGCACTAAATGATGACTAAGTGGACGGGTACTATAGGAACTGTAGCTAGATAAAGAACCACGGGGAACATGGCAAGCCACCTGAACGAGCCTAGAAGAGCAACCTCTGCTGCAATGGGACTGAATTCCAGATGAGGCACTATTGAAACCACCTAGAATACAAGGCCTCTTGGAATATCCAACCTCACACCCATTGAAACCTCCTGATCCATAATGAAGAACAATCCATAGTTGAGGCTATCAATGATGCTCTTAATCTTCTACCTATCAGTGGGAACCAACCATATTGCGTGATGAGCAAACTCTGAAAATCTCATCTCTTACTAAGTCACTGTCATACCATCTTGGTATAGCTGTTCAAACATCATACATAAATCCTCTCTGCGAGTCTGTGGAACAAAATTCTATAAGAAGATAACTGAAAACTCATGCCATGTAAGTGGTACTGCATCGGGTAGCCTACTCAACTCATAAGCCTGCAACCACTGGTAGACTACCCCGACCAGCTGAAAATTAGTGAATGAAACCCTACCCGTGTCAAAACACCCGTTGTGCAAAGAATCTACTGAAACCGATCTATTAAATCGTAAGCATCCTACCACTCTGCTCCACTAAACTCTAGAGGATTATCGCTCCAGTCTATTATACTCTTCATCACTCATGTGGGGACCAACCTCCACCCTCGCGACGACAACTGGCTAAACTGACAATACACCTAGCAGCTGTAGTCCCTAAGCTAGATGCTTTGGAGTGCAAGTGGCAGGAGTCTGGGCACTTTATATGAATTTTGAAGTGGCTGGAGCAGCTGTAATTGAGGCTGCCTAAGCCAGAGTCGTGCACAAATATAAACCAGGTGCACAAATATCAAGCACCTTTGACTATATTGACCCAGAAGGATCAACTTCGTGTAGCAATAGATGAGAAACCCTCCACAAAATAACAATAATATATGACAAAACTAAGAGAAGTCTAGATCTCAGTAGCTAAAGATGGTGTAGGCTAACTCTGAAATGCCTTAATCATCTTTGGATCTACCTTGATACTATCACTGGACACCACGTGCCCAAGAATGCCATTAAATCAAGCCAAAAACTCACACTTGGAGAATTTAGCATAAATCCCTCAAGGTCACTAGTTGTATCATCAGATGATGCTCATGCTCCTCTTGGCTGCGTGAGTACACCAATATATCATTAATGAATACTATGAAAAAAGAGTCAAGATATGGCTTGAATACACTGTTCCTGAGATGCATAAATGTCATTGGTGTATTGGTTAGCCCAAAAGACATCACAAGAACTCACAGTGAAAAAAGCATGTCCTTAATGCCATCTTGTGAATATCAAAATTTTGAACCATCAACCGGTAATACACGGACCTCAAATCAATCTTAGAGAACACTCTAGCACCCCGAATGTCACGACCCGATTGAATGTTTTGAGAATTTACGCTCTGTTAGGTGCTATTAGGTTTGGAAAAACTTCATAATATGAGTATCAACTTGCGTGCATGGCTTAATTTAGTTAATAGATGATTTAGAGTCAAATTGGAAGAAGGAATCTAGTTTTGGGAGTTTAACTGGGGAGAATTTGACTTTTGATAAACGGCCTAGAAATGGGGTTTGGGTGATCTCAGTAGCTTCCTATGGTGATTTTGGACTTAGGAGCACATCTGAATTCAGATTTGGAGGTCAGTAGGGTAATTTGAGGCATTTAGGCAAAATTTGGTAAAGTTTAGGTTTGAAAAATAGAGAAGTTTGACCCATAGTTGGTTTCTACGATATCACGATAGGAATGCGATTCCAAGAGTTGCAATAGCTCCGTTATGTCACTTTAGACTTGTCTATAAAATGTTTCCTCATTCCGAGTTGATTTGATTGGTTTAGGCACACGTTTTCGAAGTTGGAAGAATTAAAAGTTCCTAAGTTCGATTCCTGGTGTGATTCCTTGTTTTGGCATTGTTTAATGTGATTTGAGACCTCAAGCAAGTACGTGTTAGGATATATGATTTTTGGTATGCTTGGATGGGGTCTCGAGGGCCCCGAGTGTGTTTCAGATGAGTCACAGATGATTTTCCATGGTTTTGGGGAGGCTAAGTTCTAGCATAATCGCACTTGCAGACCTTGGGCGCAGGTATGAAGGTCGCAGGTGCGAGAGGAATTGGTTTGGGCAGTCTCCACATATGCGGAGAATTGGAACGCATGTGTGATGTCGCAGATGCATATCCCTAGGGGTAGAAGAAGAGTGGAGCGCATGTGCAATTGGTCAGGCGCACCTGCGGTTGCGCAGATGCGGTTAAGTTGATCGCAGGTGCAGAAGTTCTAGTAGAATCGTATAAGTCGAGGGTTTTGCCATTTCCTTCATATTTTGTGTTTTAAACTTCGGATTTGGGAGATTCCTTTGGTTTATTTTTCAAGAAAATCGATTGGGTAAGTGCTCTTCACCAAAAATCTAACATATTCCATGATTTTATCTTCATTTTTATCATTTATATTGTGTTTTGGTTGGGGAAGAAGTTAGTTTTTGAAGAAAATTTGTAAAATGAAAAGTCAGGATTTGAGGGACTAAATTTTATTGGATTTTGATAAATTTTTATATGGTTGAACTCGTATCAGATTGGGTATTCAGTTTTTTTTTTATAATTTGTTGGGTTTTGCAGTGCGGGACCAGGGGTTGACTTTTGGACCGATTTTTTTGATTTTGTTAAAGTTCGAGACTTTATGATCCGGAATAGTTTCTTATGTGTTTTATTTGTTCTTTAAAGTTAATTTGGTTAGATTTGAGCCGTATAGAGATCTTTTAACTCAAGAAGTGCATTTTAGAGTATTAGTGTGTCATCTTTGAGGAATGTATCTTGCCTAACCTTGTGGGGAGACTTCCCTTTAGGATTTGAGTCTTTAATGTTTATTGTAGTTCGTGTACGCGAGGTGACGAGTGTGTGCTCAGACTTATTTATTAAAAATTCGTCTTTTAGAGTTCTTAGGTCCTTATTTTCATTGTGTGTGAATGTATTCTTAACATGACTAAGTTTCCCAATTACTAGTTTCACACCTACATGCTTGATTGGAAATAACTGCTTCATGATTCACTCTTATTGCTTAACTGACTACTATATAATTTAATTGAAGAATTTCGCCTCTGCTATTGTCATGCTATCTTTTCATATCTGTTGTCTTATTTGAGAATCATTATTATCCTTCCTAAAATTTTTTTTTACTCTTAAGTGAAGCTAAACATCATCTTTCCACGGTCTGTTCCGGGTTTGTTTAGATCTGATTATAAATTATGTTTCAGGAAAGATCCGGCATAGTTTTATACGAATACTGCCAGGAGATAGAGTCAAAATTGAAGTAAGTTCTTATGATTCAACCAAAGGGCGTACAATTTATCGACTCCACAACAAAGATTTGAAGGATTAGATTTTCAACTTCACCATTCCTTTCGTGGGAATACAATTCAAGATGAAAAATTTCAAGAAACTTATTTTCTTCCAAGAAATAGATTCAGAATTAAGGTAAGGAATGAGAAATATTAAAATCCCTCCTGCTTATGTTAAAACTTTCCAAGGTCCGCCTCATGGGATCCAAGTCGAAAGAGATAAATTGAACAAGTATGGTCGTCCCCTGTTGGGATGTACTATTAAACCTAAATTGGGGTTATCTGCTAAAAACTACGGTAGAGCTGTTTATGAATGCCTTCGCGGTGGACTTGATTTTTACCAAAGATGATGGGAACGTTAACTCACAACCATTTATGCATTGGAGAGATTGTTCTTATTTTGTGCCAAAGCACTTTTTAAAGCACAGGCTTTGAATTGAATTGTCGAATATCCTCGAAATTATCCATCCTTAAAAGGAGTTAGATAACCTATATCTTTGTTGACTTGCCCTTATTTGGGACTACTTCACTCGCGTTGATTTCCTTGTTATTGACTTGTATATTGTGGGATCGTCGCTATATGATTGTTTTCCCGTGTTCAACTGTTCCCTTTATGCTAGCATTCTTTTCTGTGGTTATTCCTTGTGAGTTGGTTCTATCGCTTCCTTGTGATTTACAGTGCGTAAGTAGATTTACTTGTCTTACCTTGCATTATTTTCATTGTTGTTTTTGTTATATGTATTGTGGTGATGAGCGAGCTTTTTGTTTTGATGTGACCGTTATTTTGTTGGTTGCGCTGCGTATTTACCTTGGGACTATGGGATAATATCCCAAGAGATCCCCAAGCATGTTTACCTTTGGACTACGGATTAGTATTCAGGGAGATACTCGTGTACGTTTACTTCTGGGACTACGCGACGATATCCCAAGAGATCCTTTGCATATTTACTTTTGGGACTACGAGATGATATCCTTTTAGATCCTTTGCATTTTTACATTTGGGACTATGGGATGATATCCTGGGAGATCCCTTGTTAAGATCATTGCGTTCTGAGCTGATGTTTTCATTGATCTTATCACAATGTAAACATTATAGGTGCTTTCCGTTCCATTCCTTATACTTACTAGTTGGTACCAAATATGTTAGGACACTTGCCTATGCATATACGTAGTTAATCACCCTTATCAAAGGCTCTTTGAGATTTCTAAGTATAGACGCACACCCTTGTTACTTGCCTTCAATGTGAGAATGACTCTTTTAGGGCACACGGGTTGTCAGTATGATCAAGAGCTATGTCGAGGGTAGAGGATGCCAAGTGTTAGGGTTCAGGTATTGAGAAACTTATTGTATGATTATGAGATGATGTATCACGGGGTGACTTAAATTTGAAGGTTAACTTTTTGAAAAGATTATATTCAAAAGCATTATTTTGAAAGAAACTCTTTTGAGAAGAACATTTATTTAAAGGAAGTATATTTCGAACCATTTCTTTTCACTTGAAAAGTGTTTGATTATTTGATTGATGCTTGCTGGTTAAGAATTAAGGAGAAAATTATCGAAGTTGTTGGGTTATGACTTGTCCTTACCATATTTGTGATTTCGGGATTTGACAGTCTTCTCATTTACCTTTCCATGTTTTCCTTATGGTCTTCTGCCGAGTACTTGCTATTTTCTTTCCTTATTGCAATTGCTGTATTGTTAGTTGTTTCGTGTAGTCTCTATATAAATATTATGTTATGTATATTAGAACAGTAGGTATCTTGAATATTCCTCGTCGCTACTCCACCGAGGTTAGTCTTGATACTTACTGGGCACCACTGTGGTGTGCTTACACTACACTCTTGTATATTTTTTTGTGTGCAGATCCAGGTATTATTCGCTAGTAGTTGTGCGAATGCTTGCCGAGGAGACTCAAGGTAGCCCTGCTGCTGCGTTCACAGGCTTCGAAGTCACCTTCCTATTTTATATTCACACTGTTGTACTTATTTTCATACGATTGTGTTTAGAAGTTGTAGCGAAACTCTATAGAGCTTATGACTTGTACAACCGAGTTTTAGGAATTATAAATTTTGTAGAGATTTCTACTTCAAGATTGTTAAATTTTCATTTATTATTGTGGTATTTAATCATGAATGAGTCTTACCTAGTCCCTAAGACTAGGTTCCATCACGATACCCAAATGGAGGGAAAGTTAGGTTGTGACACCGAATATGGCCAAATAAGTCATCAATGCACGGTATTGGGTACTTGTTCTTAATTGTAAATTTTTCAACTATTTGTAATCAATGCACATCCGCATAGTACCATCCCTATTTTTCACAAATAGAGCCGGTGCACCCTATGGCGACACACTAGGCCTAATGAATCTACTATCAAGTAGATCTTGAAGCTTTTCTTTCAATTGCTTCAACTCTGTTGGTGCCATACGATAGGATAGAATAGAGATGGGCTGAGTTCACGGCACAAGATCAATACCAAAATTAATATCCCTATCGGTTGGCATGCCCGACAGGTCCGTAAGAACACATATGGAATGTCTCTCACTAAAAGAACAAACTCAATAGTAGTAGTATCAGCACCAACATCCCTCACAAGGCTAAATATACCCAGACATGCCTTCCCTACAATCCAGTAGGCCTTTAAATATGAAATCACTCTACGGGGAGCATAAGAAAGAGAACCCCTTTGTTGCTCTCAAACGCACACGCAAGTGTATGAAATTGATAAGTAATATAGGATTGTAAGTGCAGATATCATACCTATCACACCTCCTTTTTTACTCTACACCCCCGAAAGGAATAGATGGGAGTTTTTTCAATTAAAAAACAATCGAAACAGGATTTATTTATTTAAAGATTTCAGAGTTGCCACTTGGGATAATTAATGGTGTCCCAAGAAACCTATTTAAATCTCGAATCCAGGAAAATGGTTGACTTTATATTACAGTCTTTGAACCAAAAATCTAGTTAAGGAATTCTGTTTACCAAGGAAAAGGTGTTAGGCATTCACGAGGTTCGTGGTTCTGGCGCGGTCGCTCAACTGTTATATTCGGTATAACTATTCGGTTAATCAACAATAAAACTAGTAACAACTCCATTGGCTTAATGCTTCATTCTTGGGATCATTATGATTCGTACAAGCATTGCAAAAGGATCGAGGATCCAGAAGTGAGGGAAGGCACATTAAGCAAAACAAGCAGACAACGTTAATGAGTACAAAGTTGCAATTCTTCATTTAAGGTTGCCTTTGGCTTATCTCTACTCGTGACTCATTCCTGACTTACAAAACAGACAATGAACTTTTCCAGATCCCAATTGCTATTACTTTCATCTTATTACCTATATCCCTAATAAATTACCCTTTTGAAGGCGTCTCCCCCTTAATATTAAAAGAGTTCAAAAATTATGACTTAAAACAGACTCGAGCTAACCCATCACAATAAATCATATATTCAATTTTTGAAGGAAAATCAAGTGAAGAATCAAGCTAACTTTTAGAGGTGAGCCAGAGACAAACAAACACGTTCAGATTTTTTATGCTCTGTTATTTTTTCAAAGGCCCAATATACTGTAGGGGCATAACCAAGCAAAGTATTAAGACCTTTCAATACTGGGTTCTAAGCAATACAAATGCAAACTTATCCTGGCTGTTAGCTTAACCCAAATCGAAAAAAACTTCACGATTGGAAATGATCCTACGGTTGATCATGTAGTTATACACCCAAACAGCCTCAATTAATTACTATAAATCAACACTATAGTTAATACAAATGGAAAATACTACTTGCAGGTCACAACAATATTTCAAAGAAAAACGAGGAAAGAAAAACGTAACATCTATACTTAGGGTCCAAGCAACCACAGTCCAATTATTACAAATATTGAAATGAGTCTTAAACATTCATAACACTACATGAGTTCAAACAATTAAACAAAAACATGAATCAACATTTCGAATAAAATAAAAATAAAAAACAGGAAGAGGATGAACACATTCAACAAGTAAGGAGATCTTCATCATTTCATGATACATGAATCAACCTTTAGATTTGGTATCAAGGTGTGTACCTGAGTATGGCAAAGCAAAAATCAGAGTTTGAGTCAAAGACTTTGGAGGGATCAACAACAACAATAATAGCAGGAGTGAGAACTTGATAGAAATCAATCGGAAATAGAAGTTTGTGGACAATAAACCCAAATCAACCTTCACAATATCCTAAATGCAACCCATCTTAACCCAAATTCAGATCCCAGAACAAATCAAGCTATCCTCAAACCCATGCGACCAAGGATGCTTAAGAATTTTGAACTTTTAGTGGTTATAGAAAGCAATGGAACAATAATTTTTTTCAAAAGTTCAGCCGTTGGGTGTTTTTTCTGATTTTCTAGCTGGTGAACCTCCCCCTTAGCTTGAGTTTTTTTTATGCTTTTATAGGCTAAATACTAGCGCTACCTACAGATTTTATTTTGCCTTTTAGGTCCCTCATTTTATGACTTGTTTTCCAAGTCATAATATGAAAGTTTAAAGACAAACCCCTTCTAGAAGCTTCCTATTTAATTAAATGAAACATTCCTTAGGTGAATTACCCCAATTACCCCTCAATAATCATGTTGTTACCTTGAAACCCAACCTGGGTCCAACAGGTATGGGTTATGAATCCCGAATGAGCTATGTTTCAATAAACGTGGGCTCAAATTCAAGCCCAACATGATTCCTTCAGAATGAGGTCTTGATTGACCTCAGAGCCCAGATAGCAAAATATGAAACCAACAAAATCAAAGCATGTGAAAGGGAGGCATTTTAAAAAAAACTTAACTTACACTAAATGATTGATTACTAAACACGAACAAGCGGGGCACTAAACTAATTACTAAATTCGAATAAACCTAACTAAGTTATGTGACTGAAATGCTAACTATTGGATAATCAAACTAATTATCACAAAGATGGTAAACAAAACAAAATTAAGGGAAGGGGAGTCAGAAATTTGGACGACTTCCTATTAACTTATTCGGAGAAAAGAGGAAAAGAAGAAAGATAAAAGAACGAACCAAGGAAAGAAAAAACCTCACTGACCGGAGAACTTGAACCCGACTGACCTCCAACTTGAGTCTCAAAATGATGCTAACCATTTATTCTTATGTCAAGAAGAAACGAACAATGCTATTTCATGACTAAACCATCCCGAAATGGACTACTAACTCTGCACGCATTGGTCAAGACCTGACTTCTAAAGCTTCGTCTCTTTATTCAGTATTTGAACAGTCCAGTGGGGATTCGTAGGATATTGAGTGAGGATTTGCAATGGGGGGGGGGGGGGAGGAGGTGCTAAGATGTGAATTTGATAATGAACGGAGGCAACGCAGCCACCGGAGAAACTGTGGCGGCGCTAGGGTTCATTAATTCAAACCAAGATTCGAGGAGTTTGGGTAAGTTTTTAGGGAAGATAGTGGTGGATTAAAGATAAGGAGGCAAAGGAGGGGTTGTGGTGTTATTTTGGTGGTCATTGGACGCTGGCCACTGGCGGATGGTTAGGGAGCATATGGAGGCGGCTGTCTTTCTAGGGTTTTGAGAGAGGGGGGAGGGCGTACGAGGGAGATGAGTGAGGGGTTGGGGCGGGGGAGGTGTTTGGTACCAAAGATCCACACTTCTCAGCCGTCAAATCTTAAACCTCGACGACTCTGATTTAGTGAAGCCAAACGACGTCGTTTTATTGAAAGGGCAAATAGATCGGGTAGGGATGGAGTTTGGACGGGTTTTCGGGCTGGTTGAGGGGATCTGTTTGGGCTTGGCGATGTTAGTTAAATTTGGCCCAAAATATAAAATATGGTCCCTCTTTTCTTTTTAAAATCTTTTCCTTTTTCAAAATTAATTCTTTTTCTTTTCTCTTCTTTTGTTTTTTCAAAAGTTAAAAGTAAAGTCCTAAATTAAGTTATAAAACCAGATTAACATACCAAAAATACTTATTAAACGAAAATAATAATTAACACAATTAGTAGGAAAACAAATTAAAGAAAACTAATCAAAATTCAAACCTAAAATTAAAAAATGCAAATTAAACTATATTTTTTTTTGTAATTTTGCATTTCTTACAAAACAACTATTTTACTACTCGATAAAAAAAAAGATGTAAATATTGAATCCTAAATGCAAATGCGACGTATTTATGTGTTATCTTTACTAATGAAAATGCACAGACATAATGCAAACAATTAACAGAAAATGACACGAAAACCCATAAAATTATAAACACTGAAAGGAATTATTTTGCTTTTGAGTTATGGGAGTAATTAATATTTGGCAAAAATAACGTGCTCACAGCTGCCCGTCTTTGCATGGAAACACGAAGAGTTTTTGTGCAAAGACAAAGTAAACGGATACGAGCAATTTTGCCCATTTGAATACTCCGTGGGAAGCATTTTAGAAAGATTTGACCGCACCCTGATTCTGAGGTTGCCTACATATCATTAGCTGAAAAGGAATTAGGTTAGTGTAGTTCAGAAGTGTTTGGTAGCTGGGAACACCATGAATCTGTGATTTCACTACTGCTGTTGCCGATGCTAATGCCTACTAGACCCCTTTTTACACCGTGTCAAGATAAAATGAAGCTAGACTAAACTACGATTTACGGATTACAGAAGAACCTATCTATGTCTTCAAACTTGCTTTTAATCCTTGTTTCCTTGTTGACTTGTATTCTTTTTGTGAACTCCTTGTTGCCTTGTTGCTATGTTTCCTTTTCTCCAGCTGGATGCCTGATAGCTGAACTCGAATTGTGTTCCCTGTTTTTCAGGTGGGTTCCTGATTGTTGAAACTTTTAGTTGTGTTCCCTTGCTCTCCAGGTGGGCTCCTGATTGCCAAAACTTTGAAATATATTCCTTTATTTTCTAGGTGGGCACATGATTGCAAAAGCATTGAATTATATCCCCTTGTTCTCCAGGTGGGCTCCTGATTTCCAAAGGTTTTAATTGTATTCCCTTGTTTTCCAAGTGGATGCTTGATTGCAAAACATTGAATTATATCCCCTTGTTCTCCAGGTGGGCTTGTAATTTCCAAAACTCTTAATTATATCCCCATGTTCTCCAGGTGGGCGCCTGATTGCCAAAACATTGAATTATATCCCCTTATTCTCCAAGTGGGCGTTTGATTGCCAAAACTTTGAATTATATCCCCTTGTTCTCCAGGTAGGTTCCTGATTCCCAATCTTGAATCGTATTCCCTTATTCTCTAGGTGGGCGCCTGATTGCAAAAACTTGAACTGCATTCCCTTGTTCTCCAAGTGGGTGCCTAATTGATAAACTCGAATTATGTTCCCTGTTCTTCAGGTGAGTTCATGATTGCCGAAACTTTTGATTGGTTTTCCCTTTGTTCTCAAGGTGGGGGACTAACTACCAAAACTTGAACTATATTCCCTTGTTCTCCAAGTGGGCGCCTGAATGCCGAAACATGGATTGCATTCCCTTGTTCTCCAGGCGGCCTGCTGACCACCCAAGATTGAATTGTATTCCTTTGTTCTCTAGGTGGGCTTCTGACTACTGAAAATTGAGTTTTATTCGCTTGTTTTGCAGGTGGGCTCCTGTTTACCAAAACTTGAGCTGCATTCCCTTGTTCTCCAGGTGGACGCCTGATTGCCAAACTTGAATTTTGTTCCTTGTTCTTCAAGTGGGCATCTAATTAGCAATACTTGAATTGTATTCCCTTCTTCTCCAAGTGGATGCTTGGTTACCAAAACTTGAATTGTATTGCCTTCTTCTCCAGGTTGGTGCCAGATTTCCAAAACTCGAAATGTATGCCCTTGTTGTCCAGGTCGGTGCCTGATTGCCAAAACTCGAAACTTTATTCCTTTGTTCTCCAGGTGGGTGCCTGATTACCAAAGCTCGAATTGTATTCCCTTATTCTCTAGGTAGGTGCCTGATTACCAAAACTCGAATTGTATTTGCTTGTTCTCCAGGTGGGTGCCTGATTACAAAAAACTTGAGTTGTATTCACTTATTCTCCAAGTAAGTGCTTGATTGCCTAACTCTAATTATGTTCCTTGTTCTTCAGGTGGGTTCCTGATTGCCGAAACTTAGATTGGCTTTCCCTTTATTCTCCAGGTAGGGGCCTGACTGCCAAAACCTGAACTATATTCCCTTGTTCTCTAGGTGGGCACCTGATTGCTGAAACTTGGATTGCATTCCCTTGTTCCCTAAGTGGGCTCTTGACTACCACAACTTGAATTGTATTCTCTTGTTCTCTCAGTGGTCTCCTAACTGTTGAAACTTGAGTCGTGTTCCCTTGTTTTCTAGGTGGGTGCATGATTGCAAAAACATTGAATTATATCCCCTTGTTCTCCAGGTGGGCTCCTGATTTCCAAAAGTTTGAATTGTATTCCCTTGTTTTCCAGGTGAATGCTTGATTGCAAAACTTGAATTATATCCTGTTGTTTTCCAGGCGGGCTTCTAATTGCCAAAACTCTTAATTATATCCCCTTGTTCTCTAGGTGGGCGCCTGATTGCCAAATCATTGAATTATATCCCCTTGTTCTCCAGGTGGCGCTTGATTGCCAAAACTTTGAATTATATCCCCTTGTTCTCCAGGTAGGCTCCTGATTCCCAATCTTGAACCGTATTCCCTTATTCTCTAGGTAGGCTCCTGATTGCAAAAACTTGAACTGCATTCCCTTGATCTCCAGGTGGGTTCCTGATTGCTAAACTTGAATTATGTTCCCTGTTCTTCAGGTGGGTTCATGATTGCCAAAACCATTGATTGGTTTTCCCTTTATTCTCAAGGTGGGGGCCTGACTGCAAAAACTTGAACTAAATTCCCTTGTTCTCCAAGTGGGCGCCTGATTGCCGAAACATGGATTGCATTCCCTTGTTCTCCAGGCGGGCTTCCGACCACCCAAGCTTGAATTGTATCCCTTTGTTCTCTACGTGGGCTTTCTGACTACTGAAACTTGAGTTGTATTCCCTTGTTTTGCAGGTGGGCTCCTGATTACAAACACTTGAGCTGCATTCCCTTGTTCTCCAGGTGGGCGCCTGATTGCCAAACTTGAATTATGTTCCTTGTTCTTCAAGTGGGCATCTGATTAGCAAAACATGAATTGTACTCCCTTGTTCTCCAAGTGGATGCCTGGTAACCAAAACTTGAATTGTATTCCCTTGTTCTCCAGGTGGGTGCCAGATTACCAAAACTAGAAATGTATTCCCTTGTTGTCCAGGTCGGTGCCTAATTGCCAAAACTCGAAACTATATTACTTTGTTCTCCAGGTGGGTGCCTGATTACCAAAACTCGAATTGTACTCCCTTATTCTCTAGGTAGGTGCCTGATTACAAAAACTCAAATTGTATTCCCTTGTTGTCGAGGTGGGTGCCTGATTACAAAAAACTTGAGTTGTATTCACTTATTCTCCAAGTAAGTGCTTGATTTCCTAACTTGAATAATGTTCCTTGTTCTTCAGGTGGGTTCCTGATTGCCGAAACTTAGAATGGTTTTCCCTTTATTCTCCAGGTAGGGGCCTGACTGCCAAAACTTGAACTACATTCCCTTGTTCTCTAGGTGGGCGTCTGATTGCCGAAACTTGGATTGCATTCCCTTGTTCCCTAGGTGGGCTCTTGACTACCGAAGCTTTAATTTTATCCCCTTGTTTTCTAGGTGGTCTCCTAACTGTTGAAACTTGAGTTGTGTTCCCTTGTTCTCTAGGTGGGTACCTGATTTCAACAAAAATAGATAAAACAAAGAAAAGTTTCTGCCCCAGCTTGGTAGTTTAGTACATATGCGATAGTTAAACTGAATCATGTTACCAAATATTCCAAGAATTTGAAAGCCAGATCCCATTATCTAGGAGGGTCCTAACAACTCTTAGTTAAATGACATTTTTAAAAGCTGAATTATATTTTCTAAAGGTATGACTTCCACTAAATCTATTTATCTTAGAAAGTATTAAAGTTGAATCCTATTATCCAGGAGGGTCGTAACAACTCTTAGCTAACGACAATTTTATAGCTAAGCTATATCTTCTAAAGGTATTACTTCTGCCATGTCTTCTTGTCTAGGAAAATATTAAGGCTACGTCCCATTATCTAGGAGGGTCCTGACAACTCTTAACTGACAAAAATTTTAACATTAAACTATATCTTTTAAAGGTAATACTTTCACTACATCTTGTTATCTAATCCGACCTTAAAACTACTTCCCATTATCCAAGAGGGTCCTGAAAACTCCTAGTCAAAAGACAATTTTAACCTATGTATATCTACTGAAGGTACGACTTCCACTACCTCTTGTTATCTAAGATGACCTTGAAACTACGTCCCATTATCTATGAGGGTCCTGAAAAATCAAAATCAAGTCTTATCATTATTCCCTACGATAGAACTTACACTAAATCTTATTTTCTAATAGAAATCTTAAAGCTAAATCCCATTATTCAGGAGGGTCCTGACAACTCTTAATTAAATGCCAATTTTAAACCTAATTTATATCTGCTGGGGACCGTCCATTAAAGCTACATCCCATTATCCAAGAGGGTCCTTACAATCAAAAGTCAAATTTCATCCTAAGAGTGACAATTTCTTATGGCTGAATTATACTGCTATACGACAGAACTTATACTAAGTCTTACTTTGTAATGGAAATTTTAAAGCTAAATTGTATCATTTAGGAGGGTCCTGAAAACTCCCGACTGAATCGTATCTTGAAATGTGAACTTTGAGACTAACTTATACTCCCTTCGGGTTCATTCATGCTATATTTTGCCACTCATTTTAAAGGCTAGGTGTGAGCACGTGATTTTTGCCTCACTTTAAATGTTCCTATAAATTCGTTAAATTAGGACTTTTCTTTTATTACTTGAATTTTTAGGAATTAATTGTGTGATTTTGTGTATTTGCATTTTTCTTTTATTATTTGAATTTAGGAATTAATTGTGTGATTTTGTGTTATTTGCGTCTTTCTTTTATTATTTGAATTTTTAGGATTTATTTGCATGAATTTGTGTTTGTTAGGAATTAATTGCATAAGTTTACACTTATATGCATGTTGCATGTTTTAATTTATATAATTATTAAATAAATATAAAATGACATGGTTGCACTTAGGATTTAATTTTTGCATGTTGAGTTAATATTGAAAATGAGAAAAATAACTACATTGGTTATACATACATTTGTTTATTAGTTTATTTTATGGAAGATAAATCTATTTTGGTTTATTTCTATTTTTATTTTTAAATCTGAAAAAATAAAAAAAATAAAAAAGAGAACAAATAAGTGTATGAAACTTAGGTCATAATTTGGGCCACATTCTCAATCCCAAGTAGGAAAAACCCACTCAAACAGACCCAAACCCAACCCTTGCCCGGCCTAAAAACCCCAGGTACCCAAAACGACGTCGTTTGATGTCATTTGATCTCTACTGTCCATCACCTTTAATTCCGCGGCCCAGATTTGTTCTCCTATTTTAAAAGTAATGATCTGAATATATTCACAATTTAATAGACAAAAGTCACCCTCATCGTACAGCCTTGAGCTGGTGTAACGCCGCGGCGCATCCACCGTACCACTATCATCCGCCGCTGGCCGAAAATCGTTGACGGTGGCGGCATAACACCAATGACCTCAAAAATTACACCCTGTAATCCCCTTCATCTCCTCTTCCTAACCCCCCTAAGATCACCCCTCTAGACCCCATGGAACTTTTTGAATATTCTTTCAATGTCTGGCAGCTCCGCCGTCCACGGCGGCGCCCGGTGGCCAGCGGCTCCCAAAAATACACACACACTCCCCTCTTTCCACTCTTTTCATTCCCATTATTAGAAACTCTCGAACATAGCCCCAACTCCTCGAATATTTATTGGAACGAGGCAGCTCCACCATGCACGGCGATGACCAGGCTCCCATGGCCTCCAAACCATCACCACCCACCCATCTGGCCCTCCTCTACCCAAAAACACACCGAAGCCTTTTCAAATAACCCCATACCTCTCCAATGGTGAAACCACCCATGACCTAGTTTTGAGATTGACCTTTAAAAGACCGTTTGAGATCCACTTGGAGGCTCGAATTTATTTCAACCAAATTTAATGGAAGAAAAACCAGTAAGTTTATTCTCTTTCAATTGTTTTGCTTCTTTTGTTGATGATTTCTTTCTGACTATTTGTTTCAATTAGAAATAATGGTTGGTTCTTAGTTTTAGGAATACTCATTTTTTTCTAGTTAATCTGGTTAAATTTGATTACCCTTTATTTCCGTTGCATCTTATTTTCTGATGATTCCATGAGTCATTCATTTCTTTTTAGTTTAATTTCCACTCCTGATTAGCTTTATTGTTAGCTTAAATTTAGTTTTAAACCCTAACTCTTCACCTGTTATTATTTAGTTTAGCTTAGTCTAATATTCAATTTTAGTATGAATTAGAATTGATTTCAGTCTTGATTAGTTCAAATAAAAGCTGTAATTTAGCATTTCCTTTGATTGTTGAGTCCCAGCCCATTTGTGTGAAATGAGTTGGTTTGTAATTGTCATTTGAATTTCTATTAAGGGCTGCTTGGGTATAAGTTGATTGACCATAGTAAAATTGAGACAAAAGGGGGTTAGTCTTGGTAATTTCAAGATAGGGGTAACAGTAGTATAAGTGTTCTACAAATAAAAAACAATTCAAGAACACCCGATCCTTCTAGAATTGGACTAAAGTGATAACTCTAAGATTATAATGCAATGACTTGACTATCAAGTCAAGAATCCAGAGACTAAACCAATAAAGTCTGAAAATAAGAGAGGGACTTAGGTGTAAATAGAAATTTCAAGGTTGCCCTAAGTTTTTCCTATAAAGACATGCCCATTGAAGGGTGAAAAAAAATCCCCACAAGTTTCTCGAAGCATTATAGATTCAAAACTCTGAGAAATTTAGAAATTCAAATCTAGATCTTAGAGAAAATCATAAATATCAAAAACAAATCAAAAAACAAAACTCATAAATCTACTGAAAATTACAACAAAAATTCCAGTTGTCCAGGAGTTCCTTGAGGTTTTCATTGTTAGAATAATTCATGTGTATTCATGAGTTAAAAATGAGTTGAGTGCTGGTGATATTCAAGTTTTGGGTCAAATTTTAGTGGAAATTTCGATTTCTTGTTTTATGGGTTCAAGTCTATGTTTAAAACTGATTCTCCTTCAATTCTCTGGTTCATTTCATTTGCTAGACACTCTCTTTGCTTCTACTGACTTGTCTTCCTTCTTATTGTGATTCAAATCCCAGGTGCAAGTCCTGAATCTCTGACAATGTATGTCTAATTTGTGCAATGAAACAGAAGCTTCACCTACGCTTGTGCAAATTCTCTTGCTGCACCTCTTTTGATTTCGCATTTGTTCACAGTTAATTTAGTTAAAAATTGGAGTAATTGAATGTGGTAATTAATTTGGACTGCTCGACTTTTAGACTTGCTTGACTGCCATTCGAGTGATTAAATATTTATGTGAGAAGTTGAATGCATAGGATCAACTAGTTATTTTTTCCGTTCATAAGTACTTGTTAAATTCAAGTTCAAAGTTCATTGTATTACTGAACCATGATAGTAGGGAATTCCAGATTTATTTTAGATGATATGATAGTTTCGAATTTCACTGATTCCACACCATAAAAATGAAAACGTGAAAATTAATATGTCAAAAAATTGAAATTAAAGCTGCTTTGCCTTCGAATTGAATAAATCTCTGTCTTTCATGTGTTTAAAATCACTAAACCCAATTGGCTTAGATATCAGGACTCTTACAAGAGGGCAAACCCTTAATTCAAACTCGTATAGATAAGTTTAAATTTAAGTGTCAGCCTATTGATTCCCAAGTGAAAAAATCACATTTCACAAATAGGATCCTGGGTTCGATGACTCCTGCTTTAAGACTCGAAATTATACATTTATCCTACTATATGTTTTTGGAGTGTTAAAATGACAAAACACAGGTGTTAACAAAAATTATTTGGAATGGTTGTAGTATTGCGATTCGGGACTGCTGACCCTGATCCATGACTAAGATTAACACTGTTTTCTTAAGATTCTGGGCCCAAGCGTAGGGCCCAAACCATTATAGCTACAATAAAATACTTTATGGGCTTGCTTCTTCCAATAACAAGCACAATTGCAAAAGTCAGTAACTAAAGCATGCTGAAAAATAGGCAGCCTGAAACCGGCCCTATTTAATATAGTGATGCAATGCTTTCAATAGTAGGTAACCAATATGCTACTTAGCTAGGGCATCTTCTTTTGTTTATAGAGACAATACATGATAGAAAATCTTAGTTTGCTTTAGGATCGACCTTTAAATAAAAATGAGATATGCTGCGCCAAACGAAATCCAAACTGCATGGCCTTCACGAGATGCCTATTAAATTACTTAGATATTCAAGATACATCGTTTAAAAATTTCACGGTGTTCCCGCAAAGATAATAAACGCGCTAGTCGCTTTTAGGAACGACTTTAATAATTTTATCTCCTTAAACACGGGTGCGCATTTATGTGACCCAAATCCAAATCTCTACGGAATTGGAATGTGTCGAAAACCGCGGGTGCATTTATGTGACGTGGTTCGAGATATGTTTTAACAAACGTTGCAATTTTCTTTAAAAAATAATAATTAAAGTGGTTAAAAGATTCAAATGGTACATAGGTTCATAATTGTACAAAATCAGATAATTTAAGCCGAGCACAAGAGTTGAGTGACCATGCTAGAACCACAGAACTCGGGAATTCCAAACACCTTCTCACGGGTTAACAGAATTCCTTACCCAGATTTCTGGTTCGCGGATCATTAAAAAGAGTCATTCTTTCCTCGATTCAAGATTCTAATCGGTGACTTGGGACACCATAAATCTCCCAAGTGGCGACTCTGAATTCTCTTAAATAATTGAATCCCGTTTCGGTATTCCTTTAATTGCTCGGAGACACGAAGCGTTTTTGGGCAAAGACTAGGTCCCATTCTCCATGAGGGTGCTGACAACTTCTACGTGAATCCTATCTCTAGGAAAAAACTTAAATCGACTTGTATTCTTTGAGGAACATTTATGATAGCATGCTACCCATGATTGTTTAAAATTTCAATCTAAGTCCTATTTTCCAGGAAGGTCCTCACAACTCCTAGCTGAATCCTATTTCAACACACAAACTCATAAGTCCAGTTATGCTCTTTCGCTGTTCCCAATTAGTTTTAAACTTTAACTAGGTCCCCTTTTCCAGGAGGTTCCTGAAGTTTACAGTCATACCTGCTTGGTGCTTGCCTTTCCTATGGAGGATTTCCCCGAAATATCCAGGAATTTTCCGCCCCAGTTTCAATCAAAGAAAATCTTGTCAGTTTGAAATGCGGTGGTTATCTTGCGGCATTCTTGCTGAAAATAGCCTCCCCACTGTTATGCTCCATTGTGGCCAGTTTTCCCGAACTGTGATGAACCGCCTGATTTTCTGACGAACCTTTGAACCCTATGGCCTTAGATGAACCGATTGTTCTGTATCCCAACCGTTGTGTTACATTCCTAACCCCCTTGTTGGAATCTTTGCATCTTTCCTGAAATAACCGAATCATTTCACTGACGAAGCTTTCAGTGGTTCTTCATATCCTATTTTCACCTTATGCTGCCTTTGGTGTGTTCAGCGGCAATGTGCTTTGCCATTTGGGAGTTGGTAGTTAGGTTTGAAATTTCTCTTTTGCTTGCTTAAACAAAAATTAACCTTGAAAATATCTTAGAGAAATGGAAACCTGAAAGAAAATGAAATGAAATGACTTTAAGTGGTTTTTAGGATAACAGAATTCGGAATTGGATGACTACTGAAGGGGAAAGAAAAGAGACTTATTTGTGGGGAACAGCTGGTACTAATGATCATGACATGCACTTCAGCTTAGTTTACCCAGTCTATCAAAATGATCTGCTTTCAATTGCAATGCTTTATTTTTGAGACATTCTTTAACCAACTTTCATTAACCAAACCTTGACCCTGCTCATCCTGCGGTGTCCTAAATGGTTTTTACCCACAGACCTCTCCCATTTGTTCAATTCTCAACTCACTTTCGCCTTAAGGTGCCCATGAGGGTTTTTACCAATAAGACTCTCTCATTTTTTATTTCTCTCAGCTCCCGTCGCCTTACGGTGCCTGTGAGGGTTTTCACCAATAAGACTCTCATTTTTATTTTCTCTCAACTCACATCCCCTTACGGTGCCTGTGACGGTTTTCACCAATAAGACTCTCTCATGGGTATTCACCAATATGACTCTCTCATTTTCATTTTTTCTTGCTCGAACTAGCGTGTTGCCCCTGATATGAATCACCTCTTCTTGCTTGACTTATCATTTCTAAAAGACTGATCATAAGGTCTTTCTTTGGACCGCGATGCAGGCTTTTGGATACGGTTAGAAAGAAAGGGTATCAAAGGCTCAAAACAATTCAAATGGGTTTAAAATTACAACTTTCGGAATCAGATTTCTTACAAAAACCACAACTTCTGGCCCCGTTTCTTGCTTGGGGACTTTTGGATTTTTATTTTGATGGGACCGAACCGTGAGGCTGCCTACGTATCCTTAAAAAGAATCAGGTCGAACGTAGTTCATGTTAGAAATTGCTTTGTTATTGTGATATTCCTTTCTCTTCTTATTTTCCTTTCTTTTTTTGTTGTTTTCCTATTTTGTTGTTTATTTTTTCCTTTTTTTTCTTTCATTATTTTCTTTCTTTTTCTCATTTTTCCTTTTCTCTTCCCTTTACTTATCTCTCACTCTTGCGTTTCTGATTTTGCTACTGATTCCGAAAGAGGGGTATGAAAGAAAATAATTAAAGCTCAAGAGGGGTAACAAAGGGCAAAGTATTTAGATAGCAGCACAAAATGCCTTCATCATTCCAATCTTCAAAACATGCCAAGAACAAACAAATACGATCTAACCAAAGAAAATCATACATAGTATCTGTAGCTGCATCAGAATTGACGGCCATTTCTACGCATTTGCCTTCTGCATTTGTTTGATACAAAGACCCATTGGACAACGCTCTTGAAATGATGAAGGACCCTTACCAATTTGGGGCGAACTTGCCCTTTGCCTCCGCTTGATGAGGGAGGATACACTTCAATACCGACTTACCCACTTCAAACCTCCTTGCACATACCTTCTTGTTTTATGCTCTGGCCAATCTCTGTTGATACAACTGGCCATGATATACTGCTGCTAATCTTTTCATATCCATCAACCTCAATTGCTCGAGGCGGGTTTTTAGCCACTCGTCATCATCAATTTCTGCCTCAGTGACAATTTGAAGAGATAGGATTTCAATTTTAGCCGGTATCACTGCTTCTATTCCATACACCAACAAATACAGAGTTTCCCTTATTGAAGTGCGAACAGCAGTGCGATAGCCCAACAATGCGAAGGGAGCTTTGCATACCAGTGCCTAGAACCCTCCACCATCTCTGAAGTATTTTCTTTATATTCTTATTTTTAACCTCAACTGCTCCATTCGACTTGGGGCGGTATGGGGTGGAATTGTTATGTGTAATCTTAAACTGCTGACATACCTCTTTCATCAAGTGACTATTGAGATTTGCTCCATTATTAGTGATGATTACCTTCAGGATTCTGAACCGGCAAATGATATTTGAATGCACAAAGTCGACCACGACTTTCTTGGTCTCCGGCTTGAAAGTTTTAGCTTCGACCCACTTGGTGAAATAACCAATAGCCATCAGGATAAACCTATGCCCAATGGATGCTACTGGCTCGATAGGCCTGATGACATCGCTGCCCCAAGCGACGAAGGGCCATGGCGCGGACATTCAATGTAATTCAGATGGCCGGGAGTGAATCAAATCTCCATACACCTGACACCGATGACATTTGAACACGAAACTGATACAATCTCCTTCCATGGTGAGCCAATAATAACCTGTCCAGAGGAGCTTCTTCGCCAAAACATACCCGCTCATATGAGGTCCACAAACTCTGGAATGTACCTCGGTCATGATGGCCGTGGCCTGTCTAACATCTATGCATCTTAACAACCCAAGATCTAGCATTATTTTGTATAATAACCCTCCACTGAAGAAAAATCCACTTGATAATCGAAGAATTGTTCTCTTTTGATCACTTGTGGCTTGTGCTGGGTACACACCCATCCTGATATATTCTCTGATGTCATGAAACCAATGCTTACCATCAAGATCCTCTCCCACCACATTGCAGTAAGCATGTTGATCATGGACTTGGATATGCAGCGGGTCAACATAAGCCGTAAGTGGATGATGTAACATCGACGCAAAAGTAGCCAAGGCGTCAGCAACCTCGTTGTGTATTTTGAGGATATGACTGAACACTACTGACCGGAATCATTGATAAAGGTCGTGTAGACTTTATCAGTATGGTATGAGCTTCAATTTTTGTGTTTCCCATTCCCCTTGAATCTGGTGTACCAAAAGGTACGAGTCCCCCAAAACCAAGACTTCCAGAACGCACATGTCTGCAGCTAACCTAAGACCCAAAATACATGCCTCATATTCTGCAATATTGTTAGTGCAATAAAAACATAGCTGAGTTGTAACTTAGTGATGGTGACCCATTTCAGAAATGAGTACTGCTCCTATCTCAATGCCTTTCATGTTGGCGGCCCCATCAAAGAATAGTTTTCGTCCTGGCTTCTCGCCCTATTCCACTTCATCAATATGCATCACCTCCTCATCTGGGAAGTATGTCTTTAAAGGTTCATATTCTTTGTCCATCCGATTCTCAGCCAGATGATCTGCCAAATGCCTGTGCTTTCATTGTAGTCCTAGTCGCATAGACAATGTTAAAATCGGTGAGCAGGATCTGCCACTTTGCAAGCCTCCCCGTGGGCATAGCCTTCTGAAAGATGTACTTCAACGGGTCCAGGTGCGAGATGAGGTAAGTTGTATAATAGGACAAGTAATGTTTCAACTTTTGTGCTGCCCAAGTTAGGGAAGATCACGTCCTCTCAATATGAGTATACTTTACCTCATAAGCTGTGAACTTGTTGCTAAGGTAGTATATGTCCTGCTCCATCCTTTCGGTGATATCGTGCTAACCCATCACACACCCAAATAAGTAGTCCAGGACTGTCAGATACATGATCAAAGGCCTCCCAGGTTCCGCCGGGACCAATACCGGTGGGTTCGACAAGTAACCTTTTATTTTATCAAAAGTCTCCTGGCATTCCTTCGTCCACTTAACCGCAATATCCTTTTTCAATAGCTTAAAGATATGATCAAAAGTTGTCGTGAGCTAAGCAATAAATCTACCGATATAATTCAATCTCCCCAACAAACTTATCACCTCAGTTTTGTTCCTTGGAGGTGGTAATTCTTGTATGGCTATGATCTTTGATGGATCTAGCTCAATGACTCGGCGGCTGACTATACATCCTAGTAACTTCCTGACATCACACCAAATGTGCATTTTGCAGCATGGAGCTAGAGGTTGTACCTGCACAGCCTCTAGAAGAATTTTCTCAGATCTCTAACATCGTCAGATTGCTTCCTGGATTTCACAATTACATCATCCACATAGACCTCAATCTCCTTATATATCATATGGTGGAATATGGTTGTCATTGCCCTAATATAGGTTGCCCCAGCATTCTTCAACCCGAAAGTCATGACCCTGTAGCAATTGGTTCCCCATGGCATGATGAATGATGTCTTATCTGCATCCTCCTCATCCATCAAAATCTCGTGATAGCCTGCGTAACAATCCTCAAATGAACCAATCTCATGTTTTGCACAATTGTCAATCAATATCTGGATGTTCGGCAGTTGGAAGTTGTCCTTTGGACTATCCTTGTTGAGGTCACAATGATTGACACACACCCTGATTTTACCATCCTTCTTTGGCACTAGCACAATGTTGGCTAACCTGGTGGGATATCGTGTGACTCGGATGACCTTTGCCTCAAACTGCTTGGTAACTTCTTCTTTAATCCTTAACTTTTGTTTGACATGAGGGCATGATGGGTCGGTGGGAAATTTTTGAACCACCAGGTCACTGATCTTCCCTCACATATCGTCATAATACTATGCAAAAACATCTTTGTATTCGAGCAACGCTTCGATTATTTCCTACGTAAGCTGCGGCTCAAGATGGAAACTTATTTTAGTTTACTCTGATTTTATCTGGGTCCACTAGATTGACTACTTCTGTATCGCGCATGTTTGGCTTGGGGTTTTCCTTAAAGTGACTTAATTCTTTACTAATTTCTTCCAGTGCCCTTTTCTCATCATATACTAGTTAATACTCGTATTCTATCTCTTGAATTATTACTTTTGAATTAGACCAACTTTTAAGACTGGGCAGGAGATTTCTTATGCATCTCATATTATTGGAGCCAACATAAAAATAACTATACAAGAAGGAAAAGAAAAGCAAAGAAAAACAAGAACTATCACCACTGACGACAAGGAAATTGTATTTCATTGAAATTTGAAAGATAGCAAGGTTTACACGTCCAAATGAATGGAACATAGACTCTGAATTACAACCCTAGAATAATCTAGAGAAATTGAAATAAAAATCAAAGCAAACTACCAAAACTCCTTCCTGGTCCGGAGAGGAGTAGCTTCCCAATTGTTGACTTTTGCATAGGGCCCAACAAATTGCACATCTACCTTGCTAGAGCCCTCTCCTGCTTCTACCACATTCACATCTTCCAACAACTTTTCGAGCCTTTCATGTAATTACTTTTTTGGACCGACCACAAGACTTAGGCTTAACATTGTCGAGCGCTTCTTGGTGCCAGGCTGCACAAACCAGTAACAACTTCATTGGCTTAATGCTTCATTCTTGGGATCATTCTAATTCATACAAGCATTGCAAAAGGATCGAGGATCCAGAAGTGAGGGAAGGTGCATTTAGCAAAGCAAGCAGACAGTCTTAATGAGCACAAAGGTGCAGTTCTTCACTTTAGGTCGCCTATAGCTTATCTCCACACATGACTCATTCCTGACTTAAGAAATAGACAACAAACTTTTCTAGATCCCAATTCTGATTACTTTGATCTTATTACCTATATCCATAATAAATTACCCTTTTGAAGTTGTCTCCCCCTTAATATTAAAAGAGTTTGAAAATTATGACTTAGAACAGACTCGGGCCAACAATCCAAATAAATCATATGATTTAACTTTTGAAGGAATATCAAGTGAGGAATCAAGCTATCTTTGAGAGGTGAGCCAGAGACAAACAAACATGTTCAGGTTTTTGATACTCTATTATTTTTGAAAAGGCCCAATATACTATAGGGGCATAACCAAGATGAGGATTAAGACCTTTCAACACTGGGTTCTAAGACATACAAATGTAGACTTAGCCTGGTTGTTGGCTTAACCAAAATCCAAAAAAAACTTCATGATACGAAACCGTCCTACGTTTGTTCATGTAGTTATACACCCAAACAGCCTCAGTTCATTACTATAAATCAAATCCATAGTTAATACAAATGGAAAAACTGTTAGAATTATGATTCCGACTAAAATACAATAGCCTTCATATCGAATAAATTGGAACAACAACAACATGAGCGGAAGAGTACCTGAATCCATTTGTGGAAATCCTTATGCCTCCCTTGATGATTGTTTGAAAACTCTTTAATCCTAACTTCAAGATTGTCTTGAAGTTTTCCAAGAATTTCACAAGAATATCTTCCAAACAACAATAACCAAAATAGGAGTATAGTTTTCCACAATAATATGCAAGACAAGAAAATGGCTCTCTAGATTCAATGGGAAGAAGAAGAGATTGTCTTGCTATAATGTGGGAACCATAACGCCCCACTTATAACAAATGAGTTATGAAACTCAAGAGTCATAAGCATGTAACCATGGTTACATATATGTAACCATGGTTACATGTATGTAACCTTAGTTAGCCCATCATTAACTAAGGTTACCCTTTTGGGTATCTACACATTGGTCCTACACTTTATATGACAATACATTGGCCCCCTTAACATAATGTCCATAAGACCACAAAATTAGGCCAAACCAAAAGATAGCACATAACATATAATTTATCCATATATTGTTCATATGTATGTAGATATAAGTCCATATATCTTACAATCTCCCACTTGGACGGGATATTCATACATATGTACAAACCTTACCATTATATGTTACAATACAACCTTATGAGCTCAAAATTGCTATCACAATAAAATTGTCATGAACAATCCGCTCCATCAATCATACCAACATAGGACCTAAGAGCTCTTAGTTACTCATTCGTAACTAGAACCAACATAGATCACGTATATCAATATAACCAACGACATGGATCAAGTGTAGGTGTGTAGCATGGAAATAACATAAAGTGTGGTCAATAGAATGTCTATTTCCAACTGGTTCTCTTTATTAAGATCAATCATAAACTGTAAGAGTACAAAAACTTTAAAGCTGCATATCTGCGCAGATATAACTGAATTACTGAATGTAATGGACAATACATAATTGTATAATACAAACTCCCACTACAATACATAATCCTTAACTTATTTGACACCCATACAAGCAATATGCTCAAGAAATACTTTTGGTGTCAATCCCTTAGTGAGCGGATCCGCAAGCATGGAGTTTGTACTGATGTGCTTAATGCACAACTGTCCATTCTGTACTCTTTCTTTAACAACCCAAAATTTGACATCCATATGTTTTACTTTCGTCAAACTACTATTGTTATTAGCATAGAGGAATCGGAGTCGGTATACCCGATGATCTCAAACTGGTCCAATCTCCGATATGTAAGCATGTAATCCTTTGTTCTCTGTAAGATTGCTTGGATATCTGCCTAACATCTCAACAATGTATGCTATATCAGGTCGTGTACATACCTGAGCATACATCAGACTACCTACAGTCGAAGCATAAGGTGTCTTCTGCATTTCCGAAGTTTCATAATTATTATTTGGGCACTGTTTGAGACTAAACTTATCTCCCTTAGCAACAGGGGTGTTACCTGGTTTACAATCCTACATGCCAAATCTTTTCAGAACCTTATCGATATAGCCCTTTTGTGACAGACCGAGAACACCTTTTGAGCGATCTCGATGTATCTGAATTCCTAATACTAAAGAAGCTTCACCAAGACTTTCATTTCAAATTTCTTTGATAGAAATTTCTTAGTTTCATGCAATAATGCTATATCGCTACAGGCAAGCAGTATGTCATCGACATATAAAACCAAAAAAATATACTTACTCCCACTGAACTTATGGTATATACAGTCATCAGCAACATTTGATTCAAAACCAAAAGATGTAATGACTGCATGAAACTTATAATACCATTGACGGGAAGCCTGCTTGAGCCCATAGATGGATTTCTTTAATTTGCAAACCCTATTCTTTGAGTCTCCCGAAACAAAGTTTTCAGGTTGCACCATATAAATTGTTTCCTCAATGTCACCATTGAGAAATGTTGTCTTAACATCCATCTGATGAAGCTCAAGATCAAAATGTGCTACTAGTGCCATTATAGTCCTGAAAGAGTCTTTCGATGAAACTGGAGAGAAAGTCTCTTTATAATCAATGCCTTCCTTTTGAGTGTAGCCTTTTGCAACAAGACGAGCTTTATACTTAATAACATTGCCCCCTGAATCCCTTTTGGTTTTAAAATCCATTTACAACCAATAGGTTTAATACCTTCAGGCAATGTAACAAGCTCCCAAGCGTCATTATCGCTCATAGACTTCATCTCATCATTCATGGCATCAATCCACTTTTGAGAGTCAGAACCCTTAATGACCTTATGGAAGTTGATTGGATCATCTTCCTCAAGTCCAATATCACTTTCTTATTCTCGGAGAAATACAACATAATCATCCGAAATTGCATTTCTCCTCTCTCTAGTGGATCTCCTTAATGGCACTTCAGTTTCTTGAGGTTGTTGAGTTTGATTTTCATTAGTAATTTCAGGATCTTGATTGAGGAGATTTTCGAGATTGTCTTGATTTGGAGTTTTGTGATCCGTGTCAGGAATGAGAACACCCTGACCAAGATCAACAACTTGAGGAAAAGACACATGTTCTTCCTCAAAGACAAAATCTCTAACAACTTTATCTCCCCACCCCCCAAACTCAATATCCTCAAAAAACCTAGCATTACCCGTCTCAAATAGTTCTAGAAGTGGGATCATAAAACTTAAAACCCCTGGACCTTTCAGAGTATCCAACAAAATAGCTACTAACCGTCTTAGCATCCAGTTTCCTTTCATTCGGCCTATAAGGCCTTGCCTCAGCTGGACAACCGCAAATGTGTAAATGCCTAATACTGGGTTTATGCCCAGTCCAAAGTTCATATGGGGTTTTGATTGTAGCTTTAGTTGGAACTCTATTAAGAATATAAGCTGCGGTTTTTAATGCTTCTCCTCAGAGTGAGTCTGGCAAAGTAGTACGACAAATCATACTCTTACCATATCCTTAAGGGTCCGATTTCGTCTCTCAGCTACACCATTCATCGTAGGACTTCCTGGCATAGTATACTGAGGGACGATCCCACACTCATCTAGGAATTTAGCAAATGGCCCTGGAAGTTGTTCACCTGAACCATCATATTGACCATAGTATTCACCACCATGGTCAGATCTAACGGATTTAATTCTTTTGCTTAGTTGATTTTCAACTTCAGCCTTAAATAATTTGAACACGTCTATGGATTGGGACTTTTCATGAATAAGATATAGGTACCCATAGCGAGAGTAATCGTCTATGAATGTGATAAAGTATTGTTGACCATTCCTACAAGGAGTAGGGAATGGCCCACAAATATCCGTATGTATCAATTCTAAGACGTCCGAAGCTCTCTTAGCACCTAATCTCGTCTTGTTAGTTTGTTTACCATTGATACACTCAACACAAATATCCGAATTTGAGGAATCAAGAGAATCAAGAATACCATCTGACACGAGTTTCTGAATTCTTTGAATGGATATGTGACCCAAACGTTTATGCTAGAGTGATATAGAATTCTCATTAGTTAATTTTCTTTTACCACTTAAACTTGTATGCAAGGTTTCATTATTTGAGATTATTGTATCAACCAAATATAGGCTATCAAATGTTGATAAAAGACCAGTACCGATAAGATTTGAATTTTGAAAGAGACTAACTTTATTGTCACCAAAAGAACATGAATAACCGGATATGTCCAATTTGGGAACAGAAATTAAATTCCGTCTAAAAGACGGTACAACAAAAGTCTCATCCAAATCTAAATAAAAACCGGTCTTAAACAACAACCTAAATTTTCCAATAGCCTCAACTGGCACCTTCTTGCCATCACCCACATAGATGTATCTTTCACCATCATTTGATTTTCGGCAGTTCAGGCAGCCCTGCATAGATGTACTTATGTGAGTAGTAGCAGCCGAATCTACCCACCAAGTATCCTTAGGTACCGAAATTAAATTAACTTTAGAACAAACAAGAGAAAGAAATGTACCTTTTTTCGCACGCCAAGCGTGGTACTTGGTACAATCCTTCTTCAAATGATTAGTCCCCTTACAGAAAAAGCAACCTAATTCAGTAATTTCAACCTTAGGTTCCTTATGTTGCTTATTCTTGGGCCTTGCAACCGCAACTTCCTTACCTTTCCTCTTCTTCATATCCTTAGAAGAGGATGCCAAATGAGCACTTTCAGTCTTATCTTGCTTTATCCTTTCCTCCTCTTGCACACAATGTGAAATGAGCTCGTTAAGAGTCCATTTCTCCTTCAGGCAGTTGTAACTGACCTTAAACTGATTAAAGTGTGCAGGAAGAGATATCAAAACTAAGTACACAAGCAGTTCCTCAGGTAATACTAGCTTGAGTGACTTAAGTTTCGAAGCAAGATGAGACATTTCCAAAATGTACTCCCTAATGTTTCCCTTGCCCTTATATCTCATGGAAACAAGTTTACTCGAAAGAGTACTTGTCTCCGCCTTTTTGTTTTGTTCAAAATGCTTTTCAAGGTTTTCAAGGAAAACTTTGGCATTAGCTTCATCATTCATAGTGCCCCTGAATGATTTCGGAATTGCACGTTTCATGATCATTAGACTCATGCAATTCGAGCGTTCCCACTTCTCCATCTCCCTCCTTTCATCAGGAGAGGATGTATCCTCAAGAGAAGCAGGTTGCTCATTCCGAAGTGCAAGGTCAAGATCCATGCAACCGAGAACGATCATAATGTTCTCTTTCCATTCCTTAAATTTTGGCCATTAAGCACAGGGATGCTGTTTATATTAGCAGATATCGAAGCAGCTGAAGAATTCACTGAAAATAGAACAAAGGATTACTTAATACATGCTTACAATAACTTGAACTTTAACTTGAGTTTTTCAGATTCAAAATAGGCAAATCCCATTACAAGATACCTAGCACAACATTGATTTTAGTCTTTGGACAGAAAATCAACTTGTAAGTGGTACTCTTGGTGTAGTATCAAATATTGACAATAAACTCCTGTCAAATATCAAGCCTTCCTTTGGGCCGACTTAATATTCACATGGAAAACCAAATAATTGTCACATATTTATCACCACAAGCATGTTCGAATTCCTGCCAAATAACAACCTTCTTTTGGGCCGGTGTTAAACGCATGGAAGACTAACATCCACAGTCATCTTATATTTCAAGATCAATCAATCTACACAATAGAGGTTACTTTGGCAACATAATGCTTCAATTGACTAATTTAAAATATTAGATGCTAAAAACTTTAGTTTCTTAAGCCATATTATGAATCTTAACTTAATATCTTACATGTTTTGACATGCAACATCTGAATATTAATTGTTTTAGACTTAATTGGACAATTCCAAAATCTGAAGTATGATGGACTAAAACAATTAATATTAAAAACTGAATATTAATGTATAAAACATTAATAATTTAATAAAAAGTAAATATTAATTGACATATTATAAATATTAAATTAAAATCTGAAACTTAAAAGACTTAAAACGTTTCATTAATTTCTTACATTATGTCTTCATTAAACAGCCAAAACAAAACGTTTTCAGCAATTAACTGCCCGATAATCGATTATCAGGTCCTTGATAATCGATTATCAGGGCTTGCTGGTCCAGGATAATCGATTATCATAAACAGATTATCGATTATTCTGGCATTCTGAAATTTCCTAATTTTGCTGAAAAATGAGATAATCGATTAATAAAATTGAATAATCGATTATGCATGTGTTCTGTTTCTAAAATTTTATGAACTTATTTGCATAATCGATTATGCTATTGTTCTGTCCGTAAAAATTTTTATGACAAAATTTGAAATAATCGATTATCGAAAACTGATAATCGATTATTCCCTGCTTCTGTTATGCAAAATTTTGGTAAACTTTAAAGCAATAATCGATTATCATAAGGCAATAATCGATTATTTTGGTTTTCTGTCCAACGATTTAAAAAAGTTTTCAACAAGAAACTTAAACATTGAGTCATGTTGATCATTAACCAAAATCATGCAAAATTTCAATATTTCATTACATATAGAGATAACAAAATATTGAAGCATCAAATTTCATCAACAAACACAACATTCATAAACATCATGCTATTTCATGGTACTAGAATTTCATAATCAAAATTCTAACTTAACTTGAACATGAACTTTATATAACATGCCTTTTATGAACATCCAAATTATCCAAATATGAAGGAGGCTCTGATACCAATTGTTAAAATTATGATTCCGACTAAAATACAATAGCCTTCATATCAAATAATTTGGAACAACAACAACATGAGCGGAAGCGTACCTGAATCCATTTCTGGAAATCCTTAAGCCTCCCTTGATGATTGTTTGAAAACTCTTTAATCCTAACTTCAAGATTGTCTTGAAGTTTTCCAAGAATTTCACAAGAATGTTTCACAAGAATATCTTCCAAACAACAATAACCAAAATAGGAGTATAGTTTTCCACAAGAATATGCAACACAAGAAAATGGCTCTCTAGATTCAATGGGAAGAAGAAGAGATTGTCTTGCTATAATGTGGGAACCATAACCCCCCACTTATAACAAATGAGTTATGAAACTCAAGAGTCATAAGCATGCAACCATGGTTACATATATGTAACCTTAGTTAGCCCATCATTAACTAAGGTTACCCTTTTGGATATCTACACATTGGTCCTACACTTTATATGACAATACATTGGCCCCTTAACATAATGTCCATAAGACCACAAAATTAGGCCAAACCAAAAGATAGCACATAACATATAATTTATCCATATATTGTTCATATGTATGTAGATATAAGTCCGTATATCTTACAAATACTACTTGCAAGTCACAACAATATTTCAAAGAAAAAACGAGGAAAAAAAACTTAACATCTATACTTAGGGTCCATGCAACCAAAATCTAATAATCACAAATATTGAAACGAGTCTCAAAGATTCATAATACTACATGAGTTAAAACATTTAAACAAAAACATGAATCAACATTTTGAATTTAAAAAACAGGAAGAGGATTAATACATTCAACAGGTAAGAATCTCTTCATCACTTCATGATACATGAATCAACCTTTGCATTTGGTATCAAGGTGTGTACCTGAATATGATAAAGCAAAAATCAGAGTTTGAGTTAAAGACTCAAGATGGATCAGTAACAACATTAACAACAGGAGTGAGAACTTGATAGAAATAAACAGAAAATAGAATATGTGGACAATAAACCCAAATCAACCTTCACAATATCCTAAATGCAACCTATCTTAAGAAAAATTCATCTCCCAGAAAAAATCAAGCTATCCTCAAACCTATGGGAAGCAAGGATGTTTCAGAATTTTGTACTTCCAATGATTACAGAAAACAATGAAATAGTATTTTTTGTCAAAATTTCAGCTGTTGAGTGTTTTTTATGATTTTCTAGCTTGTGAACCTCTCCCTTAGCTTGAGTTTTTTATACTTTTATAGGCTAAATACTAGGGCAACCTACGGATTTTATTTTTCCTGCTAGGTCCCTCATTTTATGACTTGTTTTCCAAGTCATAGTATGAAAGTTTAAAGTCAAACCCCTGCTAGAAGCTTCCTATTTCTGTTAATGAAATATTCTTTAGGTGAATTACCCCAATTACCTCTCAATTATCCTATTTTTACCTTGAAACCCAACCTGGGTCCAACAGGTATGGGTTCTGAAACCCGAATGGGCTCAATGTTTCAATAAACATGGGCTCAGATTCAAGCTCAACAGGATTCCCATAGAATGAGGTCTTGATTGACCTTAGAGCCCAGATTGCAAAATGTGAAACCAACCAAATCAAAGCATGTGAAAGGTAGACATTTTTTAAAAAAACCTAACTTATACTAAATGATCGATTACTAAACATGAACAATAGGGCACTAACTAATTATTAAATTCGAATAAACCTAACTAATTTATGTGACTGAAATGCTGACTAATGAATAATCAAACAAATTATCACAAAGATGGTAAACAAAACAAAATTAAGGGAAGGGGAGTCACTCGGAAAGAACATATAGTATTTCTTGTGAAAGCAAAGGCCACTCGGGCCGCTGTTCTTCGCAATCGTGTTAGGCCTTTCGCGAACACGAAGAAGGCCTGACACCTAGTGATTTAAATATCCCAAAGTTGGGTTTGGTCTCTTTTTTTTTTATCATTTTCAAGTTTGAAATCGGTCTAGAACTGATTTTTAAGAGGTTTTTCAACCCAACTTCATAGATAAGTAGATTTTAACTTCTTTCCCAATATTTACTTAAACATCCATTGATTTTATCCTTTCATCTATACATTCTCATAGAAATTAGGGATTTAGGTAGAAGTTGGGGATTTTGAGAAATTTAGATTTAGAGCTCAAATTGAGGTATTATCACGTGGCTTATATCAGTACTATGTTATACATGGATTTTATCCATGTTGAATATCATTATTGTGTTTTTAAGTGATAAAAATTGGTTAATTAATTATTTTATGTCAACTTTCCTGGAAAATGGATATTAGGAGCTATTAGAAGCTCGAGGTTGGGATTTCAAATCATGACACTAGTACTCAAAACGACATATTGAATCATCACATAGAGGTTCTATTGACGACCTAGAGTATTACGATATCTCGAGTTGCTTCCAATTGTTAATTCTATAGTGTGATGCGTACAATTGTCATTCTTCGTACATTTGAAAACATTTTTGGTATGCACTTGTGTCACTCTTAGTTATATTGCATTTAAAAAATTGTACTTGATAAAATTAGTGGGTAATTACCTAGTTCAAGTTAATTTCAATTTTATTGTAGTAATAAAAATCTAATGTTTTTTCTCAATTTTGTTTATCTTCAAATTACATTTGATCTTATTTCTGTTAGAAGATTCAAATTAAACATAAATTTTCAGATTTGGGTGACGTTAATGTATTTGGGAAGTTTTATTTTCATTATTAAAACATTTCTATTCAAGTTAGACTTGAAAATCTGACCTGAGTTAATTCAAACTCCCAAAAGTTAATGAATTTTTATAGGCATTAAGTGACTTTCTTATTTGAGTTAAATTTAAAGTTTCCAGTACTTACTTTGTGTTTCTTGGATTTCATCCACATTTTCTAATCAGAACTTGATAAGTTTTAGTAAGTATAATTAAATTTTTATTCTTTTAACTTAAAAGTTTAGATTTCTTTGATTGCTTTCATTTATAATATTTGGCTAGAAATTTACTATGATGAAGTCTTGATGTATATAAATAGTCATGGCATTCTATTTCTCATAAGTATCATTTCTTAAAGAAAACTACTCATCAATAAGCTTTTATATTATATTTCTCCCTTATAATTTTAACCATGGAGGGTAAGAAGACTAGAGGACGACAAAGCATTCCGATGAATAAAATAGAAAATGTGGACGAACGCTATGTGACAGTTTTAAAGCATTGTTCAGGTCTGTATATAAAAGCCAACGAATTTGTTAAACTCGTAATGTGCGTTTAACAAACTCATTATGCATTGCATTCTTCAAACTAGCTAAATGATTATGATTCTATACACGAATATGAATCACTTATAGGCAAGTTTTATAGATTGTAAAATTCAACTTAAACACATCAGCCGGAGCTAGTATGAAGATGCTTTCTATGTCTATTAGGCACAAACATATAACGCGGATGTACAACAAATTCCAATGAAAACAACTTTACAGACATGATTTCTAATGCAACATAATCATTCATAATTGTAGAGATTTTCAAAGCTAAGCTTTCTACTGGATTCCGAACTAGCGCACACGCAAATTTAACACAAGAGGGTCTTATAGGCAAGCTTTAATAGGAAATTCCACAATAAATTCAAGACAGAACACAACTACGCATACAAGATTCAATCACATAAGACTCTTTTAGTGCCAATGAACTGAACAAAAATCAGTAACTTGCAAGACTTTAAACACATAGAGTTGTGACGTATAGCAGAAGTGTTAACAAGAAGAAAAATTACAATGCAGAAATCTTAGCTACTTAGTATGGGCTTATTCTCTAACAATGAGGCGTAGACTAAAGTAGTTATGCATATTAGCATGAATCATATAGGTAAGGGATGCAAGAAGTATTAACCACTTACCTCGAACCACGCTCAATCAATTTGAATTCACGCTCTGCCAGGAGTATCCAACTCCGAGTAATCTAAATCAAATCAAATCAATTTCAATGTATATATGTAACTACAAACATCTAATTTAGCTATTGAAATCGAAGCTAAGGCAAGAAAGTAGAAATAGCCTAAAAATCCTCCACGGGCCCACGTCTCGGAATCAGATAAAAATCCTGGATTATGTACACTTATTTACTCACGGTTCGCTCGAACAAAAATCATCCCAATCCGATGTCAAATTCTTATTCAAACTGAGATTTTCCATTGGGGAACTTTTTCCCCCATTTCCAAACTTCTGCCATCAAATTCCTTAATTAGAGGAGAAAAAAATAATATATTAATGTACTAGAACCAAATTAGAGTTAGAATTCGTTCTCAAATAGTTTTCCTTCAAAATCTCTCCTTTTTACCGAGCTTTAAATCAATTTTTTTAAGTTATGAACTCAAACCCTCAGTCACTCTTTTCTGCCCAGTGATTTTTGCTTCTCCGAGGGGTCCACCACACCTGCGGTCCCGCTTTTTGCGGCTGGGTTGCATTTGCAAAAAATCATTAAACCTCCAGATACCGTACCTGCGCTCCTTTCCTCACAGTTGCAGTTCCGTTTTGCGGTACAGAGTATATCCTAAATCACCTTATCCTTCACCAAAGTGTCCTAAACTTTTTCCCAATAATCTACCCTCTGCTGGCTAAAACCAACCAACCAGGGATCTACACCGCCTACCATACAGATCCTCATATGTTGCTATATGAATGTTGGACTAGTAGCTATTGTTGTAGGCAAACTTCGCCAGTGGCAAAAATAGATCCTAAAGACCTCCAAACTCCATCAGACACGCACGGAGCATATCTCCAAGAATCTTAATAGTGCGCTCGGACTGTCCATCCATCTGCGGGTGAAATGTTGTGCTCAACTCCAGTAAAGTACCCAATTCAAGTTGTACGACCTTCCATAATCGTGATGTAAACTGAGTACCTTTATCTAAAATGATAGAAACTGAGTACTATGCAGATGAACAATCTCCTGAATATAAATCTCAGCCAACCGCTCTGAAGAATAGGTAGTGACACAGGAATGAAGTGCACGGACTTGGTCCTACGATCCACAATCACCTATATTGCATTGAACTTCCTCGAAGTCCGTGGAAGTCCAACTACAAAAACCATGGTGATCCGCTCCTACGTCCATTCCTGAATCTCTATCTGCTGAAGTAAGCCACCCGGCCTCTATTGCTCATACTTTACCTACTGACAATTGAGCACCGACCTACAAACCAGTTGGGTAACTTTCCTTATCGTCCTCCACCAATAGTGCTGCCTCAAATCCTAATACATATCCGAGGCACCTAGATGGGCGGAATACCGTGAACTATGAGCCTCATCCAAAATCAACTCTAGAAGCTCATAATCACTGGATACACATATCTGACCCTGGATGCTCAATACCCCATGATCACCATTGGTCATATCTATGGAATCATTATGTAGGACCTTGTCCTTGAGGACAATCAAATGACGGTCATCGTACTAACGCTCTCTAATACGATCAAACAAGGAAGACTAACAAATCGCACAATAAAGGACCTTACTGGGCTCCAAAATATTATATCTCACGAACTGGCTGGCTAAGGCTGGAACACCCATTGCCATGGGCCTCTCTATTGCTATTAGATAAATGAAACTCCCCCAACTCTCCACACGATGACTCAAAGGATCGGCCATTGGTCTTGCCCGAGTGATATCATAGTCTTTTAGCTGCTCTAACTATCTCCTCTGACTAATAAACCCATTTATCATGTTGATTGAGTCTTCCCATGCTTTTTCCTTGCTTCGTGCTATTGATTTCCCTGTGTCGTTTTTACAATGTTGCTCTACCTCTCTTCTAGCTATCCTTGTAGGTGATTGAGCAAGCTTACTGGTTTCCTCATCACCCCTTATTTGTTGACTCCATTTAGTAGTTGTTGCATCTTTCTGCTATATATTGTCACTATTTCTGTCTTTAGGTTGCCATTCCTGTTTTTGCTTTTGTTGTTTAGGCTTAGTCATCTGCATAGGTAGCTCCTCTTTACCATATCTATGCCCAACTAGCATACAAACTTGACAAAAATCCGGAATCCAGTCATAAGCTACTCCTTGGACAAACTCTCTTCTAGTTAGATCTGTCACCTTAATGGCCTTAGGAAGATCTTTGGTTACATCCATCTCAATTAACACTCTAGCATATGTGTTCGATCCATTTTAATAGTACAATCTTATGCAAATAGTGGAATCCCTAAGCCACTACTTATCCTGCTTAGAGACTTAGCTCTCCAACAGTTTAATGCAAGGATAGGGAATTTTTCCCACACAGGTATAGTTTCCAGGGTCTCCTTGCTAAAATCAAAATTTTCTGACTAATCTTCATGATTATTGGCTTTGTACCCAACATATGTGGCCTTAACTAAAATACTTCATCCCTGTCTTCTATGGAGTTAGATATTACTACAAAATATCCCTCATTGTTGTAGTAGACTTTTGGCTTAGTTGTAAAATTTCATACCGAAGCAATAAATCGTTCCATAGCTCCTATTGTTGTAGTTGTTCGAACGACATACAGGATCAATGCTTGTTTCCACTTCCTTGTCTCTTCCTCTACTTCTTAGAAAATTCCACCATTACTTCTCCATTATTTATGGTCGGTGCAATGAAGCTTAGATCCATGCCTTCTGCCGCTACCCTATTCCCCTCAAACAAATTAGCGCAATTCTTATGACCTATCTCCTCAAACAAATTAGCCCAATTATTCCGACCTACCTCTGCATTCTCATCTGCTAATTTGACCTTGTTTTTATCAGTTTCCAATTTGTTCTCAATTTTCTCACTAGTAGTAACAATTGCTTCAGAATTACTCGCAATCGATCTAGCTTACTCTATACTATTAATCGCAATCGGTCTAGCTTTCTCTACGCTATTATTTCCAACTGCCTTCTGAGTACTAGCATGTGCTTCTAAATTGTTTTGTATGCAAATTAATTTCTCATGAGCTAGGTCTTCCAATTTGCATTGAATTTCCAGAGGTTACCTTTTGATTATCAATCATCAGTATTGGACTCATTGCATGTAGCGTTTTAGACCTTCCTTTGCAACTGACAATGGCAGCCATTATTCCATTGAAATTTTTGTTCTATCTTCTGATTCCAGACTATGTGTTCCTGTAAATTTGCGAGCTACCAGTTCCCATATAGTTTTCTAGTTGTATCGTCTTTGCATTTTTCCTTGGTCTTCCCCTCCCCATTGTTGTTCACCGTATGTTAGCAAGAGCACGCTATCATGCGCTGAGAGAAGCGTCTTCAATCCATGTCATTTCTGTTCTATGCATCCACGATATAAAAAATGTTTATATAATTAGGTTAATTAAAAAAGTAATTATTAATAACTATATATACTAGCATTAACATATAACCTAGAATAAATGAAAATATAAAAATACGTAAACAAAATTCGTCACAACCTGTACACAATAAAACTAGGTGGCATGTAGGTTAAATTGATAGTTGTAATATTTCTTTTTTTAGAATAGAGAAATTCTAAAAGCTAGCGGCACACAGTTTGAAACACAGTGAATAATGGATATTCCCTTTTACGCTTTTTCACTTAAATGCTAGACCTTTGTTTATGGCAAAGTTTGAACTCGTAATGTACGTCTAACAAACACATTATGCATTGTATTCTTAAAACTAACTAGAGGATGATGATTCTATACATGAATATGAATTACTGATAGGCAAATTTTCTTGATTGCAAAATCCGACTTGAAAACATCAGCCAAAGCGAGTACGGACATGCTTCTATGTCTAATAGGCACGAACATATAAGGCGGATGTACAACAAATCCCAATGAAAACAACTCTATAGACATGATTTCTAATGCAACATAATCATTCATAATTGTAGAGATTTTCAAAGCTAAGCTTTATACTGGATTCCGAACTAGCACACGCAAATTCAACACAAGAGGGTCTTATAGGCATAAGTTCTACAATGAGCTAGAGATGCAAGCTTCAATAGGGAATTCTACCATAAATTCAGGAAAGAACACAAAGTGTTGTGACATATAGCAGAAGTGTTAACATAAAGGAAAACTACAATGCAGATAGTTTAGCTACTTAGTACGGGCTTAGACTCTAAGAATGAGGTGTAGACTAGAGTAGTTATGCATAATTCGTACTAAATATATAACTAACACCAATCAAAGGAATTGACCACGCAATTGAAGTTAAACCACATCAATATTAAAACTGTGTAGTGAAGAATACTAACCTGTCTGCGATTTGAATGAGGCAATTAAGAAATAATTCCAAGGTAGTTTTAATGGGGAATTACCAAATATTCAAACAGCTAAGATTTCTTGAAATTACCGCATGTCAAAGTTCACGAGGACTTCTATGAGTCTCGAGCAGAAAAGCGAGTGAGGGATGATATCCAAAAGCCTTGTGTTTCAGCCAGCTTAAGAACATTCCAAAACAAAAAATCACCGCGAACTCAAAAAAGAAATACCACTAAAGAAGTACTTGAACAAAAAAAAAATACGAAAATAGAACTAGTAATTATATGATAGAGAGAGATGTGAGTAACGTCTATCCTGAAGGGAAAGGGGGATATCAATCAAAAACATAAGAAAAGAAATTAATCGCATGCAAATCAAATTAGAATCGGATTAGGGCAAACTCGTACATAAACAATAATCAAGAGAGAATTAGCAGAGTTTTGCCAATATATAAAAAATAGCCTTTCTTCTTCAATATACAATGCCAAGATCTTGTAGAAATTCCTAAGATTGGAGCCATAGTGGAATGATTTATGAGAATTGGACTTCCCATAAATGAAAAAATATCAATTATTACTATCACTGAACGAGCGATAGTGATATTGAATAAATAAATGGTAAAATTACCATTTTGAATATATAATAAAGGGTGATAATATAATAAATGCCATATAAATAGTACTTAAGATATAATAAAAATATAAGTAACTAAACAAAGATGAACGTGATATTCAGAGGACAAAATTGACTAATCACAGTTTTAACTTAGAATTTGACTTTGTCCTCAACTAACTCCGAAATATTAGTGATCCACTCCTATCTATTAAGTGAGATAAACCTCCCACAACTGGCAAGTATATCGCCAGTTACTAATGTCACGACCTAAAATTTACCTTGTCATAATGGCACATAACTCAACCCTTGGGTAAGCCAAATAATAGTTACGTAATTCTAATAAAGATCATAAATAATCAATAAATAAAATAGTTGAGTTTCCATACAATATCCTTAGGATTGTTAGTACAAGTCATGAGCCACTAAGATTTAAATTTACAAAGCTAGTACAAAATAAATACAACATCTATTTGGAATATATATAAATGGAGTAAGAATCTAAAACTACCAAGGACAAGTGGTAGCTATATCTCTAGAACAGGTACATCTCCAATTCCAACTTAGGTCATCCACAACAATCTACTTCAAAAATCTGCACGCAAAATATAAAAGTGTAGTATGAATATCCCATGTACTTAAAAATAGCATAACAAACCTCGTCGAGGTAATAATGGAGAACATGATAAATGATATTCGCGAATAACATGTTTCATTTATATATCTCACAAGTACATAATAAAATCATTATCAAGTTATAAATCAAAGATAAGGCAATACAACCCTTGATGTCCATTCAAAAACTTGTCCTATAAAGGACCAAGCGGCAATGACCCAAGTGTCAAGAACATGAATGCTATTCTGGTTATAATTCTACCAAAGATGCTCTGGAAAAATTCTTCACCATTCATTTTGTGTATCAATAATATTTGTGATACTTTGAGAGAACCATCACTAGTATAGCATGTTTGTCACCTTAATACATCTCGTAACAAAATTTCCAAAGTTAAATATTCTCAAATCTAAATTTAGATACGTTACTTACTTCAAACCAGTCAAATCAAATACTAAGAATGCCAAACAATACTATTGAAACACCATCTGGTGCGTAACAACCTCCGAACGGCTCGAAAGTAATAAAAAGAAATTGGTAAAAATCTCCAATTTCTCCCTTGAAATCATTAATCAAATACCAAAAACGAAGATATATTCATATAATATAATTAAATCAAGTAGAAAATACTTACTTCAGTCCATGAGGTGAAAATCACCCAAATTTGAAGGCGCCATCTGAAATTATGACAAAAATGAACAATCCGTTGATTTTATAAGCTTCTGCAAAGAGATTCCAGTACTGCGGCATCGCTTTTGCGACAGAGCCTCCGTGACAGAGCCTTCTCTTTTGCGCAATACCACTCAGGGCCCGACTACTCAGACATGTGTATCATTAACACCTTAGCTACATCGCAGGTGCAATGAACCCCCCCACTTCTACAAAACTTCTCTGTTTCTGTGCCTCACAATCCGCTTATGCACTTCTGCATATGCCACCCATTCTCCATATCCACGGACTTACCTGGGCTGACCACAATGTGCTTCTACACCAACTCTGCCACTCCTGCGACTCCGCACCTGCGCCCAATATTTCGCAGGTGTGCTCATGTAAGACCTCAGAAAAACCAACATAAACAACATGTTCCAAATATAACCCAAAACCATCTAAAATTCACTGTAGCCCCTCGAGACCCCGTACGAAAATATCGGCAAGTTGCAAAATAAAATATCAACCTACTTGAGGCCTAAAATCACGCAAAACAAAATCAAAGCGACGAGTTGTACTTCAAAATCTAACTTTTGAACTTTTGAACTTTCAACATTCAGAACTCAAGCCGAACCATATCAAATCAACACGGAATGACCTCAAATTTTTCATACAAGCCCCAAATGAAATAATAAAGCTACTCCAATTTCAAGAACAAAAATTAGAACCCAATATCATCAAAGTCATCTCTCGGTCAAACTTATGAATACTTCAAACCTTCAAATTTTCAACTTTTTCTTAATAGAGTCAAGTCCTTCTAGAAACCTTCGAATGAAAACATGGGCTTACAACCAAGCCTTAATTCACCATACTGACCGAACCGAACCATAAAAACCCTGATGTAGTTTCAAAAATACTAAAGCCATACTTGGCAAACTCTTCTAAATAAAGATTCAAACATTAAATTCATTCTTCCAAACGAATTCTTAATCACCCATAAATCGAATCCGATGATACAAACAAGTCATAATACATCATGTCACGATCCAAAATCTACTATAGGTCGTGACGGCACCCAACATCACTGTTAGGACAGAGAACACTTAATTATTCATTTTATTATTTTTAAAATCATAAATCTTGTTGGATAGAGAGGCAAATGCAATAAAATACATTGGAGTCACATATAGTTTAATGAAAATATAATGTAAAAGTGTGTCAATGTAAAACAATGTATATACAATTTCTAAAACAACAACCAAAATCCAATATCACAAGTGCTAGAGCATCTACTAGAAGGTACAATTTTATTACAACATCTGTCTGAAATACAAGGTAGACATAAAAATGTAAATAACACTGATGGCTGTGTGTGTTTCTTATCGTAACATGGATAAAGCTCATTGTAATGAACCGTACTAGTTGCGCTATGCGCCCATAATGCTACCAGATATATATATCTGCAAAATAAGTGCAGAGTTATAGCATAACTACGTAAATTGCGTACCTTGTAAGTATCTAGCCTCTCCCAGTCAGAACAGAGAGAGTTATCAACATCGACACTTACTAGTTGTCTGCTATAGCAAGTACAATAGAAAACAAACAATTATGAGGCAAGTTAAATATCCAATGTAAACAAATAGAGCTACGTGGTACGATGCTCCTCTGAACAGTAAACATAGGCTTTTAGTTATCGGTTACCTCCTCAATCAGAGTATATATAAAATGGCCCCCACAAGATAGGTTTTCGCAACTCAAATCAGGAAAACTCGCGAACACACTAGCTTCTTGTCAAATATTATGCACAATTCTATCGAGGTGAACAACCTAATCTTATATGAGTGTTTGATGAAGTTTTCGAGGCGAAAAACTTGATCCGAATAGAGTAATTTATAAAAATGCGAAGATGAATAGCCCGTCCCATAAGAATATTATACTGCCAAGGCAAATGGACTGATCCTATAAGAATATGATACTGCCAAGGGGAAGGCCCGATCCTCTAAGAGTGTGGTACATAGACATGCTAAGGCGAACGACTTGATCCCATAAGAGTGTAGTACATAATCATGCTGAGGAGAACATCTCGATCCCATTATAGTAATAAGATTTAACGAGTCCTCTACCCCATATGTATTAATGTATTTAAGGAAACTTTTTGATGAAAACACACAACACAAAAGAAAATCGCAACAGGAGCACAATTATTCCATGGCTAATCAAGTAGATCATCAAATCTCTACAATAGTGACGCTATCACTTTACACAAGCCTAGTGTTAGGTCGTAACGCGAAATAAGGAAATTTAACATGCAAGGATAACTCAAATAGTAAAATTAAACAATTGTTGGAACCTAAGTCTATCCAGACATAATCAGGAACTCTAGCATAAGCACAGACACGCGTCACCTCATATGTGCGCAGCTCCCACAACATGTATTATGTACCAAGAATAACACCTACAGGGTAATTTCCCCTTCATGGGGTTAGACAGGAGAGTTACCTTACTCCGAAGTTCTATAACCGGCAATTACGTCTCTCTAACACCCCGAACTGATGGCCATCAATCTAAAACTAATCATATATTGTACAAATCAATCAAAGTATACCCCAATACGTACTATTTAACAATTTATAATGATTCCCAACTATGCTAAAAAAGTCAACAAAGTCAACTATTGGACTCACGTGCCCGAATTTTTAAATGTTTTGAAGTTAAACACTAACCATAACATTATGAACTCAAATATATAATTTATTCCAAATTCCATTTCCAAAATAGTGGTCAAAATTAAAAATTATGAATTCTATGTTTTTCTCTTAAAGCACTATAATTTCCATATTAAATCTATATCCAAGTGTTTAAATTGCAATAGGTGGGAAGCACTTACCTTGTGTTTCTCGATAAGAATCTCCTCAAAACAGCTCTCGAAATTCGGCCAATCCAAGTAAACAATGAAAGAAAAAGAGCCAAATCTCGTTCTTAAGTCCAAGTCTTACTAGAAAATCCCACTTCTGTGATCCCGTGGTCGCTTATGCAACATCAATCTCGCACCTATGAGAACCCAGTCTTGATCATCGTCAAAATTTGTTGCCCTTACATTGATTTTACGCTTACGCTTCTACATCGCCTCATCTGCAGGTGCGATTCCGCTGCTGTGGCAACTTGACCACATCCAAGGTCCCAATCCTCCAAAACAAAATTTGTTTCAGTGCTTGCTTAACCATTTCTAAAGCGTTGCATTTGCGGCCCTTTTTCACCTGGTTCAATTGCAACTGTACTCATGCCCTTAAATTATACAACAAAGCTTCAAGGTGATTTGTGGTTCATCTGAAACACATCCAAGGCTCCTGGGACCCTGTCTGAACTTACCAACGAGTTCTATAAAATAACAAGGACCTGATCAGAACTATGAATCGACGATCGAAACCTTTCTTTAGGCTTCATTGAACGTATTCAAATCATACTTAAACATCCCTAAATATCATTGAATTTTGTGCAAGTAACAAATAACGATACAAACGTATTCAATGGATCAAAACACCAAGTACACATCAATAATACAAAATTTTATTTCAAATCAAACTTAAGAAATTCTTAAAATTTTGAAATGCCAACTTTTATAATAAGCGCTGAATTAAAATTCAATCTTCAAACTACAACGTGATGAAACACCCAAAACTCTAGAACTAATAAACTATGAGATTAAAAGAAGAGAAGAGAAGAAAAACTAGTTAAAAGTCTCCTCCAAGCATTGTGTGTGTTCCCCCACGTGAATTTTCCATCAAAGAATGTTCCATCTCCTCTAAATTAGGTTTATGACTCATTATATACGACTTAGGTTCGTGTAGGGCCAAAATAATCTTGTCCTGAATGAAATAGGAAAAATCTCGTACCACAGCATCCAGACCAGTGCTAGGCGCCGGACATGGCTCTAAAACCAGTAGCGTTATCACGCTCAAATCTTGGTTCCCTGGTACGTTTCCCTCTTTCATAATTTTGTTTTGCATTGTATATATTTGTCTTCCAATTTGGGGCACAATCACCAAATAGTGTCCCATTTGTCTTCTTCTTTTTTTTCTATTTTTTTCTACTACATTTTATTTAATTTTCCTCAAAATCTCTTTATCTTCACAATGCTTTATTCCTAAACAATTTAAAAATAATATTGAGCACAAAATAATATAATTATTGCTCAAAATATGATTAATAGTATTAAAATATGAGGCAACAATGGTTAAATATATGCATTTTTGGCTAAACATCAACACCCCATACTCAAACTTTTACTCATCCTCGAGTAAGCATTAAAATCACTCTCACTAAATCAAGCCTAGAAACTCAAATATTAAGATATACACTTCCCCATTATTCTGCAAGATATACATGTGGCAAACGAACAACAAACTATTAACATCCTAACCGCAGAGAGGGATTTTAACTCATCAAATTTCAGCTCTCACATCTGCTTTGTCAAAGAAGCTAATAACATTACCTATCTATCATAAAACTAGTTCCCTCACAATAATAAATAGTCCAAACACTCAAACAAATAATGAATTTAATTAAGGACTTAGCATCAAAGAACAAATCTCGCATTCACAAATAAATGCACATATATTCACAAAGAACCATAGGCTTGCCAATTATGTACGTCTCTACTAATTAATTAGGATCGAATAGAATCAGATAGGACTTTAACGGGTTGTAATGTTTGCTAAGGATTAGCTAGGAGAATTATATAATAGTGACTTACACATCCCTAAGAACTTTGCAGTTTATGATTTCGTCACCCACAATTTTTATCTCTTCACCTTATTTTCTGGCCCTCTCTTCATCAATTACTTCATAAGTATTTCCCTCATATAAAAAATGTTTCACTTTTAAGCAATTTGTTTTTGTTCTCTTTTTTGTTTTCATGTTACTTTCTTTTAAAGTTGGCCTTTTCATCATTTTGCAGCTATAATTGGTCATTGTTTTCACTTAATTGTCGGTTTCTTCAAACATATCAATTCATATCACAATCTAAACCTATCATCTATTATACTCATACTACACTCGGTACATAATTGTACAGATCCAGTTGTGGGGACCGATCTTCGAGAGGAAAGGTTGAGCTACATCTTCAGCTGCAGCTTGACTTATCTTTTCACATGTACTATTGTTTTAGTTCAAATATTACCACTATTTAGCTTATGACTTAGATAGCTCTGTAGAACTCATGACATTGTATTTACCAGTTTCTGGGGGATTTATGTTGTATTTCTACGTCTTATGCTATTTATGTAATATTTGTTGTTTTGGCTCTTTATTATTAGGATTCGTCTAGCTTAGCTGATGTGTTAAATTCCATCATGACGGTTGGGATTTTTGGGCGTGAAAGTTTGTATCAGAGCCCTACGTTCATATGTATTATAAGTCATTAGAAAGTTTAGTAAAGTCATACAGATCAATATAGAGACGTTCATATTTATCTTTGAGAGGCTACCAAAATATTAGGAAACAACACTTTCTTATATTTTTGTCATGCGGATTTGTTATTTCTAATACTTGAACTTGATTCTTCTATGCTTTCACAGATGATGTTGACACGTGCGACCTATCAGGCGGACAACACCAATACCACAAGTTAGGGCTGCGAAATGTCGGGCTGCAGTATAAGTCAAGGTATTCCTCGTAATATAGCAAAAGTAGCACACGTGATTCCACAAGTCGCTCAAGCTCAGGAGCAGGTACAAGATATGGTTGAGCTGGCGGGACCAGCACAAGCACCAGTACTACACATTCTGATTCCTGGTTTTCAGGAGACCTTAGCTTAGATTTGGCTATGTGCATGATTCTGGCGTAGGCAATCTCAGCTCCAACGACACCGGCCACTTCACAATTAGGAGGAGGTGCTTGAACTACTACCTCCCGCACTTTTGAGCATCTAGCTCAAGTACTCCAGACACCGGGTGTGTTGCTAGTTCAGCCGGTTGTTGCCGCTAGGGCCGAGGTTGGTCCCCATATGAGTGATGAAAAGTAGAAGTAGTTAGAGCGATTTTGGAGGATTAACTCCTGTAGAGTTTAGGGGAGTAGATATAAAGGATGCGTAGGATTTTGTAGACCAATGTTAGTAGATTTTTTGCACAACAGAAAATTTTGACACTGGTGGGGTTTCATTCACTACTTTAACTGACTAGGGCAGCCTACCGATTGTGGCATGCTTCTGAGTTGAGCAGGCAAGCGGATACGACACCACTTACATAGAATATGTTCTCAGGTCTCTTCTTAGAGAAGTTTGTCCCATAGACTTGTAGAGAGGAGTTACATAGACTTATTAAGCAACTACTATTGGAAATCATGTATACCTTTGATATGTGCACTTTGGTTGTATGAGCATGATTTTCAGGTATAGGTTTTGATGAATGACAAACAATGAAGTCAAGTGTCAAACAACGATATAATCAAATGGCGAGAAGCATACTGATGACGGAATTGCATGAACGAGCCAAAGAAGTTCAAGACCAAAGACCCAAGACGTAGGTCATTTGGTAGAACCAATGTAAGGACAACGTTTAAGTTATCTTATCATTTGGCTCAACATTAGGTCATCATAAACATGCATAAAATCACTTTATTAAATTATATATATCATAAATATTTTTAATATATACTTCAAACAAAATGATTTTAACGTTTTCATTTCAACCAAAATGGGTTTTGAAGTAAGTTTTCAATTCTGGTATACTCTGGTATACACAGTGTATATCAAGTGTATATAATCAACCGTTGCCAAAGTTTGGAACAACATAATCAATTGTCTACATTAACAATCGATTGTTGACAATCGATTGTCCACATTAACAATCGATTATTTTGAGACAGTGCAACCGAAGTTTAAATATCAAAACAATCGATTGTCTTTGTCCCACAATCGATTGTCAAACAATCGATTGTCAGATTCATACAATCGATTATTTTTTGACCGTTCCAGAATCCTAAATTGATTTTTGAACGTTGAAGAACAATCGATTATTCAGGGTTAACAATCGATTGTTTAGCCTAAAATCAGGAATCTGTTTTTTGAACGTTGGTCAGACAATCGATTGTCACCTCCAAACAATCGATTGTTGAAGCACAGAATCAGGGATTTTATTTGTCAATTAAGCAACGGTCAGCACCACTTTTTCACCTATAAAAAGAGGTCTTTTGAGCTGATTTTAAACACACAACTCCTGCATATATTGATATACATATTGATCATTTTCAAGCATCATTTTAGAGCTTTTGTTGAGCCATTTGATAGACAACTTTGTGTTATTCATAGAGCTTATTTTGTTTCTCTTTATCCACACTATTGAGAGAGTATTTGTTGTAAAAGAGAGTTGTTTGAGAAGAACATATCTTCTCATTTGTCGGGTTTGCTAAGTACCCAAAGTCTTAGTGGTTGAAGTCTTGGGGTGAGGTATCCTCAAGCAAGTGAAGTCTTAAGGTGCGGTATCCTTGAGCAACTGTAACGGTTTGTTAAGCACCCGTAAGCTTGACGAAGATAGTGGAATCTCGAGAGAGTCTCTCGGGGACTGGACTAGCCACGGGTTGTGGTGAACCAGGATAAAATACGGTGTGTTCTTTCTTGATTATTTCAATTACCGTATTTACTTATTCCTGCAATTTTAAATTCCGCAATATTTCAATATTCTCGTGCCTCACTATTCACCCCCCCCCTCTAGTGAACGGCATAAATTCTAACAACTACACCAAGAGTGTATGATAGTGACTCGGTATGAGATGTGGTTTGAAAGATGGATCGTTACGTGGTATAGGTTGTTCCCATTGATATAGCTTAAGAGGTTCATTGATGACCTCAACTATAGACCATGCTTCATTATGGCTTAGAAGGTTATGATTGATGCGATGTTTGACAAGGTTGTTGATATTGCTATATGCTTAGAGCTAGGTTACAGGAAGGAGCATAAGGAGTGGGACGACAAGAGGCCTCATAGGTTAGGTTGTTTGAGTAGTGCCTAATATGGAGGTCAGTTCTATTATAGTAGAGACCATTCTTCTAGACCCGTTTAGGCAGATCACAATGTTCATCCTGGTTCTTCAGTTAGACATAGTTCTTATAGTACCTACCAAACTTAGCCATCATTTAGGGTTGGTCTCTCCATTAGAGGAGCGATTATTTTGAGTGTGAAGGACATGAGTCATCTCATGATGGATTGCCCTAGACTGTTGGGTAGGGCTCCACATCAGAGTTCTCAACCTATGATTCCAATACCAATAACGATGCCACCTGCACAGCCAGCTCTTGGAGAGGCCCATCCGGCTCAAGGCTATCCTAGAAAGGGAGGTAGATTAGGTAGTGCTCAGGACCGTTGCTATGTATTCCTAGCCAGGCCAGAGACAGTTGCTTCTGATGTGATGATCAGAGGTATTGTTTTAGTATTCCATATGGATCGTATGATCCTAGTTCCAGTTGTCCATATCTATCATCACACTTTGCTCATTACTTTGATATTCCATGTGATTTCTTAGTTGTGTGTATTTATGTATCTACACCGGTGGGTGATCCTATTGTTGTTAACCATGTGTATCGGTCATGTGTGGTGACTATTGGGGGATTAGAGACGAGAGTGGATCTTTTACATGGTAGATATTGATATGATTTAAGGCATGGATTAGTTATCACCATGTCACGGTACTTTGTATTGTCAAGATAAGGCCGTGAGATTAGCGATGCCTTGATTTCCTAGGGTTGAATGGAGAGGTTCTCTAGACTATGTTCCTAGTAGAGTAATTTCATATTATAAGGCCCAACGGATCATCGGAAAAGGATGTGTGGTATATTTATCCCGTGTGAGAACCCCCAAACTTAAACTATTGCTTGTCCTCAAGCAATGAAAGCGAAAAAATCTCTTCCCAAGTTGTTAACTGTTACACCTCCTTTGGGGGTTAATCAATGGACTAATTCAGTGGGCTAAGTATACTCCCTTGTTCTCCAGGTGAGCACTTGATTACCAATACTTGAAACTTGAAAAATATTCTCTTGTTCTCCAGGTGGGCGCCCGATTACCAAAACTTGAAACTTGATAAATTCCCTTGTTCTGCAGGTAGGCTCCTGATTACCAAAACTGGAAACTTGAAAAATATTCCCTTGTTCTCCAGGTGGGCTCCCGATTACCAAAACTGGAAATGAAAAATATTCCCTTGTTCTCCTGGTGGGCGCCTGATTACCAATACTTGAAACTTGAAAAATATTCCCTTATTGTCCTGGTGGGCACACGATTACCAAAACTTGACACTTGAAAAATTCCCTTGTTTTCAGGTGGGCGCCTGATTACCAATACTTGAAACTTGAAAATATTCCCTTGTTCTCAAGGTAGGCGCCTGCTTACCAAAAATTGAAACTTACCAAAACTTGAAACTTGAAAAATTACCTTGTTCTCCAAGTGGGCGCCTGATTACCAAAACATGAAACTTGAAAAATATTCCCTTGTTCTCCAGGTGGGCACCCAATTACCAAAACATGAAACTTCAAAAATATTCCCTTATTTTCCAAGTGGGCGCCTGATTACCAAAATATGGAATTTGAAAAATATTCCCTTGCTCTCCAAGTGGGCGCCCGATTAGCAAAACTTGAAACTTTAAAAATATTCTCTTGTTATCCAGGTGGGCACCTGATTGCCAAAACATGAAACTTAAGAAATATTCCCTTGTTCTCCAGGTGGGCACCCGATTACTAAAACTTGAAACTTGAAAAATATTCCCTTGTTCTCCAGGTGGGCGCCTGAATACCAAAACTTGAAACTTGAAAAATATTCCCTTGTTCTCCAAGTGGCCGCCTGATTACCAAAACTTGAAACTTGAAAATATTCCTTTGTTCTCCAGGTGAGCGCCTGATTACCAAAACTTAAAACTTGAAAAATATTCCCTGTGACTGCTGCCTGTGTTTCTGGTCGCAACAAAACTAACAGAACGAAAGAAATTCTTTCTGCCCCTGTTTGGTGCTGGGTGCATCTGTGACTTTTAATCAAATCCCATTGCTAAATATATCTAATGTTGAGAGCTATGTCCGATTATCAAGGAGGGTCCTGACAACTATTAACTGATGACACCTTGAAGACTAGGCTGTGTTCTAAAAAGGTATTATTTTCCACTATATCTTGTTATATGAGTTATATCTTCTTGGGATCTACTAGGGACCGCTAATTAAAGCTACTTCCCATTACCCAGGTGGGTCCAGACAACTCTTAATTAGATGACAAAATATTTCGGCTGGGGCTTAGTAATTAGATCTATGTCCCATTATCCAGGCGGGTCCTGACGACTCTTGTTAGGGAAATATTTGGGGTGACAGAGTTGGTCAACCCTCCGAGTTGGTTAACCAGAGACTAAATCCCTACCAAAACAGTAATTACTCACACCAACTAAAGCACATCGTGCTGACATAATACATTTCAAATGTGGTAAGGACAAATACAATAACCTAAATCCATCTTTTAATAGCACAAGACAAAAGCAAATCATCAGATAACCATGTTTATCAACTACAATATTTGAATCATCAATTGCAGGAAAGAAAAGTTGATTGAAAAAGCAAGGCACCAAACTTGGCTCTATGTGAATCCATGCTACAAATTATACATCAATTGGGGGTTCATGGAGGACTGAATACTACCTGGAGTTTGACCAAAGAAAAATAGGCGAGGAGTAACAAATAGCAGCAGCGATTGCAAATAGGAAGAAACAGAGTAAGCTATGCCCAGATTCAACAGTCAAAAACAACGAAACCAGCTCCCAGAAATTCAATAAAACATCAAACCCAACCACAAAGCTTGAAACCAAATTTCCAAAAATCGCAACTCTAATCTATTTCCACCATCAGATGAATCAAAATATTTTCAAGACTTGAATGAATTGAATACTGAAGAAATCTAATGAAATGTACAGTCGTTTTGATTTCTGTATCCTCCTTTTTTTTATTCCCCCCAGCTTTAGGTTAGCATGCCTTTATCGTCAAGTAAATAGGGCAAACACTTCAGATTTCAACCTTTCCTTTTAGTCCCTTTTTCATTCTTCTTTTAGCTTAGAAGTCCGTCACTTATTGGCTTGCTACCCAGTTTATGCTGTTAAAAGTCTGAAATTCATAGAGAACCCCTATTAGAAACTTCCAAATCAGTTGCACTAAAATTCCTTTCCCTAAACTTCCTAATCTACCCCTCAAGTGCCCTGCTTTTACCTCTTTTACTTGCTAGACCAGATTGGGTCAAATTGACCCAAAGCAATATCAAATCCGGGACTAATGAACTGGACATAGTCCAATGCTTAATTTGGGCCTTTTGATTTCACAATTAAACAGAAACTCCTAAAGAGACCGCTATAACTCTAGACTGACAATCGAACCCCCAAAAAACCCTCTAAAATGTCGCAACAAGTGTGATTAAACGCTAAGAGTTTCAAATGGATCAAGATGGAATTCTTCTACAAAATTCAAAACTTCTGACAATTAGAACGCACATAATTTGAATAACAAACAGTATTTGCAACATTACTTAAACCTCCATGCAAACGGAGACTCTTTTACAAACTTGTCGCGATTAAGACTAAACAAGCACTAAAATAAATCAGTATCTAAGCTACTTGACCTGAACAACCAAACCAAGAACAAAATCTATAAAATTTGACTTAACCGGATGAACAACTCTTAATTCGTACCTCAAAACCAAACATGAAACTGGATTAAAAGAAAGGGGAAGAGGAGAACTTCTTCCATTTCCATAACCCTATCATTTCATCAAAAACAATAGAATCATCATAGCGGGGGCTTGAGGAAGGGAGGGACCAATAAGCACAAACATCCCATTGATTATTTTGAAAACCATACTTATAATAAATAATCCACTCATGGGTTTGAGATTGTGTACAGAATCCACCCCCTGAGAATTTAAATAATTTTGCCATGAGTGTGGTCCTCTACAATAAGGACAAGGGTCATCAAAGTATGAACAACTAACATTTGACCAATTATCATTAAATGATGCCATTTTTCAAAACTATGAAAATAAACAAGAAACAAATAAGAAAATTAGACCAATGTAAGAAAAATAATTACACAAATATTCACAAGTTTGGACCAAAGAACTTACACTTATTTCTCAAACAACATAAATTACGCCAAATTGTTCCCCGACAACGGCGCCAATTTTGATGATGCCCAAATCCACTACTAAAGTAAATGGACACGGTCCCATGTAATATAATTTACCCAACTATGAGTAGGGGTCGAATCCACAGAGAACGATATGTAGGTGATTAGGAATGTAAGAGAATTATCACTTATCGCCCAATGTCAAACATAAGAATTTGGTTTGGAAAATATTTATAACTAAATGTAAAAATGTAAACTAACCTAGAAATCAAGTAGAATGATCAATGGTTACAAGTATGTTTGTATCGGAAGTTACACCTAAGTAACGATCCAATGTATTTCATGATTTTACCAATATGAGTGATTTTATGTTAATTAGCCACGGGTAATAATTCTTAATTATCTTCTTCCGAAGACTAAAAAGACTTCCTAATTAAATTATCCCCAAAATAATTAAGTGATTAAGAACTTCTGAATATAGATATAAGTAGTTCAATCCTATCCCTAGGTAGAATCTATGAAATGAGGGTTAACACCTCAAGTTCTTGTTAATTAATCTTTCCTAACCCCAAATTATCTTTTCCAATATTAATTCAGAGTTAATGGGCGAGTCCTAGGGTTAGCCGATCCCTTTGGAAACATTAAAGAACACAAATAATTAAAGTAACAATAACTCACTTCATAAAAGAATAAAAATCATTCAATACATAAAGCACAACAAGGTATTTAATCCACACTTTGAATATGAATATTTCCATAGACAAGATTCAAGTGTTGTAAATAACTACTACATACTTAAATATTCAATAGAAAGCAAGGAAATGAATAAAGAAACATAAATGGGTAAAAAAATCATTAACCACAAGCTTCAAATCTTCAAGACCTAAGTGTGTGTGACCCTATCTTCAAAAACTCGCTCTTCTCTAGTCCGTACTACTGAAAAATAAGCCAAAACAACTCTTTACAAATTAGTTTGTTTGGGTATTAAAGGGTTTGGGGTCAAAAAAGTGAAATTCCAGAACTTCCCAGTTTACACGCGAGTTTCTTCATCGCATTTGCTGTTAAGCCTCTGCGTTCGCGAAGACTTACTTTCCTCAGTCATCACGTTTGCATTCACATCTTCGTGTTCACGAAAGTTCAGGTTCTACTAGATCTCGTTCACGTTGTTCTCTTCACGTTCGCGAAGGTTTGGTTCCTGTTACATTGTGTTCGCATTATGTACTTCGCATTCGCGTGGTACCTTCGCGTTCGCGAAGAGCAAATCACCGACAGAATCTATTTGGTTTTTTTTAGCTCCTTTTTGACTTGTTTTCACTTGGTTTCTTCACCATTACTTCTAAATCACATACAACCTATAAAATAGAAGTAAATGACATTAAACACACGATTTTATCACTCGAACATAGCAAAAAATATAGGTTTAAAGGTAAGATAAGTTGGTAAAATACCAACTTACCAGGGATGTTGGTACTGATACCCCTAGCGTTGAGTCTTTTCTGATAGTGAGAAACTTTTGAGATGTGTTTCTTGTAGACCTGTCGGGTATGACACCCGATAGGGATATTGATTTTGGTATTGATTTGGTGCCAGGCGCTCAGCCCATCTCTATTCCACCGTGTTGTATGGCACCAGGATAGTTGAAGGAAATGAAAGAACATCTTTAGGAGATACTTGATAAAGGATTCATTAGGCCTAGTGTTTCTCCTTGGGGCGCATCAGTTCTATTTGTGAAGAAGAAGAATGTTTCCTTGAAGAATGAGAAGGGGTGCATCGGTTCTAGTATGTCACCTTGATTAGCTGTCTTTAGTGATTATTGATTTGGATGCGCAGTCCGTGTCTGTTTCCGAAAAGAGTATATGTGAAAAACTAAAGAAAATATGAATTTTAGTCTTTAAAATATTTGAGTGACTACGGTAAACATTTTGTGTAAACATATTTGGATTGGTATTTTAAGGATCTCAGTGGGTCCGTATCGTAATTTTAGACTTAGTTGTATGTCCGAAATTATATTCGGAAGTCCCTAACCTGATTGATGTGATTTGTTGAAAACTAATAAGTTTATGGTATGAAGAATTTCGTAGTTTGACCGTAGGTTGGCATTATTTCTACCGGGTTCGAATTTTTGTTCCGAAACTTGGTATAGGTCATTTTACTATTTAAGACTTATCTAAAAAATTTTGTGCAAAACGGAGTTAATTCGATGGGAATTGGCTCGATTGTGAATTTCAAAATTCTTGAGTTTCTTTAAAACTTTATGCACTTCGATGTTCGATTTGTAGTTTTAGGTGTTATTAATGTGCTATGATCATGGGATCAAGTTTGTATGATATAATTACACTTCTATCCATGTTTGGTTTGGAGCTCGAGGGGCTCGGGTGAGTTTTGGATAGGCTATGGATCATCTTTGGACTTAGGGAATCTGCTGGTTGTTGCTATTGCTATCTGACTCTTTCTGCTTCGCGATCGGTAAGGGAAACTTGGGGATGGAGTGGAATTCATCATCGTGAACGCGATGGCATGGTGGAAAACGAGAAGAGTTGGAGGGCTTACCCTTCGCGAATGCGACCATCCCCTTACGAACTTGACGATTTATGGGATTCTCGGGGGAGGCAGTCAAATACACTATGCGAAAGTGAGCCTAGGCTCGCGAAGACGAAGGTCAGGTATGAAAACCTATCACGAACGTATAGCATTTCTCGTGAAAGCGAAGGCCACTCGGGCCGCTATTCTTCCCGATCGCATGAGTTCCTTCACGAACACGAAGAAGGCCTGATGTCTAGTGATTTAAATATCCCAAAGTTGGGATTTATCCCGTTTTTCATCATTTTCATGTTTAGGGTCGCCATAGAGGAGATTTTGAATAGGTTTTTCATCCTAACTTCATAGCTTAGTAGATTTTAACTTGTTTTCTTACATTTCCTTAAACGCCCAATGATTTTATATTTTTAATCTATATGTTCACATAGAAATTAGGAATTTTTGTAGAAATTGGGAGTTTTGAGAAATTGAGATTTAGACCTCAAATTGAGGTATTATCACATGGTTTATATTAGTACTACATTAGACAACGCTTTTATTTCTCGTTGAATATCATTATTGTATTCTTAACTGTTAAAAATTTATTAATTAATTATTTCACATAAGCTTTCCTAGCATGTGAATATTAGGCACTATCATGATCCCGAGTTTGGGATTCTAGGTCGTGACACTAATAATATTGGATCACCACATGAAGGTTCTTTTGATGACCTAGGTTATTTTGATATCACGAGTTGATTCCAATTGTAAATTCTATAGTGTAGTGGTTTATCGCATAATAATCGTAGTGTTCTTCGTATGTTTGAAAATATTTTTGGTATGCACTTGTGTCACTCGTTGTTATATAGCATTTCAGAAATTGTACTTGGTAAAATTAGTGAGTAATTACCTTGTTCAAGTTAATTTCAATTTTTTTTATTGTAGTAATGAAAATTTAGTGTTTTTTCTCAATTTGGTTTATCTTCTAATTACATTTTCACTCATTTCTATTAGAACCTTAAAACTTAAAATAAGTTAGCCATTCGCTCTCTTCTTCTTCGTTCTCCCGCCGCACGTTAGTTAAACGTGCGCCGAGTCTGTAACAGTGGCGAGACGGAGATGCAGAGGTCAAGGAAGGCCCCGTAAGATACCACTAGCAACAATTGAGAAACTGATAACAACAATCAAGCAACCGGCGTTGGAGAAAGTAGTAGCCATGACCCTTCCTGTGTAGCACTTCGATTCGCCAGTTGTAGAGGAGAGAGTTTCAAGTGGGTCGACATCGTACCAGCCTGTAGTCCAAAAGAAGCTGGATCTGGCTTCACCAGCTCCGATTGGAATAGATTTAGACCTAACGAAGAAGGCAACCATCGGAATAGTATCCATGCAGAAGTCAATACAGGTCCAAGTCCAACCAGTGGTGGAAGTAATGGAGAATTCGGAGACCATTCGCAACAGAACTGAGGAACCCAAAAAGATTTGGTCTACCTTATTTCAGAAAAATAGGTTTTCAACAAATGGTATGGCTTTAGATTACATACCTCCTGTAATGATTGATGGACAACCAATAGTGCAATTGAACAAATTAGAGGTTGAAGATGAAGAGATAAAGTGGAAATGTACTTTAATTGTATATATATTAGGGGATGGACCTGGTTTCAATGCAATGAAGAGGTTCATTAGTCTTCACTGGTCACATGTTCCAGAGCCAGATCTTTATTAACATGAGGAAGGTTATTACATAGTTAAACTCAGAACAATTGATGATGCTACGGAATTTCTTTGTGCAGGGCCTTATTCAATTGCCAACAGACTTATGATCCTTAAACAATGGACCCCAGACTTTGATTTCACGGAGGAATTCCCTACTAATATTCCTCTATGGGTAAAGTTTCCGAAGCTTCCAATGTCTTGTTGGGGAATGAGATCATTAAGTAGGATTGCAAGTGTCTTAGGAAAGCCTATATTTGCCGATGAATGAACAACCAAGCAAACTAGAGTGTCTTATGCTCGAATGCTTATAGAGATTAATGTCACTAAAGAGTTACCAAGAGAAATATGGCTGATGGATCCAAATGGGAAGAAATTCCTACAAGATGTAGTATATGACTGGAAACCTTCCTACTGTGAAAAGTGTCAAACAATTGGTCATAGCTGCTCAGTCCAAATGAAGGCAAATACACACTAGATTAACCAAGCGAAGAAGGCAAAAGTAGTGCATGAATGGAGAACCAATGCTCCAGTCCAAACTGTCCCTATTGAAAAAGAGGCAATAGTACAACAGATTGTTGCATGCAGTTCATACTGAGCCCAATGAACCTCCAAATCTGATAACAGAGAAAGAAAAACAGATAGAGAAAGGGAAGCAAGTTTAGAGTCCAGAATTCAACTTCATCAATTTTCCACCTCTGTCTCCCATTACTGTTAGCAATAGATTTGAAGTAGTTTCCAATAGTAAGCAAGAGGTTCCACCTGGTGATCGGGGGGACCAAACAATTATCAATGAAGTGGTTATTCTAGAATATTAGAGGTGTAAATAAAAGATACAAAAAAAAGGAAGTTAGGGAGTATATAAGGATAAATAAAATAGCCTTGTTGGTTTGGTAGAAACTAAGGTAAAAAAAACCAAATGCTAGTAGAATTGCTAATCTGCTGGTTCCTCGATGGGGTGTTCTAACAAATAACAATGATGCTAAAAGTGGTAGAGTTTGGATCTTATGGGATGCAAATATGTTTCAAGTTGATGGTATTAAGGAGGAAACTCACTGATACATTGGAAGGTCAGAAGCATAAAAAGGGATGTTACTTGCTATTTCACTGTGGTGTATGGGTAAAATGGGCTGGAGCAAAGAAGATCCTTATGGAGGAATTTACATGGCTATTCATCAGATATAAAAGATGCGTGGTTAATTGCTGGGAATTTCAATGTTGTCATATATGCAAAGGATAGACAATCGTGTAATCCTATTAAATACTCTAAGATCCAAGAGTTTAGCCAATGTATACAGAAAGCTGGACTGTAGAGCTACCTTGGAAGAGTGATTATTATTCCTGGATAAACAAACCGCCTGGAGTGAATAGAGTATGTAGCAGAATGGATAGAGTATTTGGAAACTATGAGTGGATGATCAAGTGGAGTCATGTGAAAATAGTATATGGTCAACAACTAATCTCTAACCATAATCCTATGATAGTGACACTAGCTGCTTCTTCTTGGAAAGGTAAGATACCTTTCAAATTTTTCAATGTATGGACTGAGCATGAGGAGTTTCATCAGATTGTGGCAAATGTCTGGAACTATAACAATTCTGGAACTATAAAAGCAGTCTGGGCTAAACTCAAAACATTGAAAGGCCCTTTAAAGGCCTTAAATGTTAAGGAGTTCAAAAGCATTACTTAGACGATAGAGCTTATCAGATAGGAATTGAAAGAAGTGCAGGAGCAAATGATAAAGGCATATTTTGATGAGTTGCACCAGAAAGAGAAAAAGATAGAATTGAAGCTGGAAAGGTGGTCCATGATTGAAGAAAGTGTATTACAGCAGAAGTCTAGAGCAAAATGGATACAACTTGGAGATTCTAATACCAAGTACTTTACTGCAGTTTTGAAAGAAAGATCACATAGTAAGCAGATCATAGAACTCAGAACTGCAATGGGAGATAAAGTAAATACACCTGCAGACATAAAAAGGGAGATCCTTGGATTCTACAAGGCACTAGTGGGATCAATTGCTACATCTCTTCCAGCCATAAACAGAATATATATGACTAATGGTCCAATGCTAACACAGCAACAGAGAAGGGAGTTATGTGGTGATATCACTGACCATGAAATAGTGGTGAGTTTAAAAGCAATTGGAGATTATAAAGCCCCAGGAATAGATTGTTACAATGCTGTATTTTTCATGAAGTCTTGGAACACTATTAGAAGGCAAGTCATAAGTGTCATCAAGGAGTTCTTTCTAACAACCAAGATGTACAAGCCAATAAATTGTGCCACTATTACCTTAATCCCTAAAGTTTCCAATCCTACCACAGTTAAAGAGAATAGACCTGTTGCATGTTGCTCAGTCCTTTGCAGAATGATATCTAAAGTTCTAGCCAATAGACTACAAAAAATCATGCCCAACATCATCTGTGAGGCTCAAGCTGATTTTATTCCAGGCAGGAAAATTGGTGATAATGTCATCCCGGAACATGAGTTAGTCAAAAGCTATATCAGAGCCCATGTGACACCAAGGTGTATGATTAAAATTGATCTTCAGAAAGCATACGACTCAGTTGAGTGGATTTTCCTACAACAAGTGATGAAGGGAATTGACTTTCCATCCAGAATTACTAACTAATCATGGAATGTATAAAAATAGTGAGTTTCTCAGTGCTAGTTAATGGAGAAGCAACATAACCGTTTGAAGCTGCTAGAGGACTCAGACAAGGGGATCCAATTTCCCCATTCTTCTTTGCTATAGTAATGGAGTACTTAGTAGATCACTTGCTGATCTAAGGAAAGAGCCAACTTTTCAATACCATCCTAGATGTAAAAAGCTAGGTATTACTCACATGAGCTTTCTGATGACTTGCTACTTTTTGCTAAAGGAGACCTTGATTCTATCATAGCCATGTTCCAATACTTCTCTCAATTCCTTGAAGTTTCAGGATTGCAGGCTAATCTGGGCAAAAGCTCAGTGTATTTTGGGGGAGTTACACAGGCAGTGCACATACAGATTACTGATCACCTTGGTTTTGCTCATGGAGAATAACCATTCAAATATCTTCATATTCATCTGTCCACCAAAAAGATTGCCTTGATTCAATGGCAACCTTTAGTGGAGAAGATTACTGCTAAGATCATTTCATGGACTACCAAGAAATTATCCTATGCCGGGAGGCTGCAATTAGTACAATCAGTGATATTTGGCATTCAAGCATACTAGGCTCAAATATTCACCATTCCAGCTAAAGCAATGAAGATGATTGAAGCAATATGTAGAAGTTTTGTTTGGTCCTGATCAAATTTTATTACTAAAAAAGCTTATGTATCTTGGGACAGAATGTGTACTCCTAAATCAGCTGGTGGAATGAACCTTATCAATCTTTTTCCATGGAGCAAGGCTACAGTTGCAAATATTTGCTGGGATCTAGCTCACAAGAAGGACAAACTGTTGATAAGGTGGATAAATGCGTACTATGTTAAACATCATCAGGTAGAAACAATGCCAATCCCTTCACAGGCAAGTTGGATGGTCAGGAGAGTAATAGCATCCCGAGATATCCTGCAGAAATTTCAAAGCTGGAGGTGGCCAGACTGCTCTATCAGATAGTTATATCTCTTGCAGTTAGGAGATATCCCGAGAGTCCCATGGAAGAACCTAATCATCCAGAATTATGCTAGACCTAAAGCCGTGTTCAATTTCTGGCTAATGTTACAGGGCAGATTACCAACCAAGGACATATTATCTAATTGGGGACTGAATATAGACCAACAATGTATTTTATTCCATAGCCATATTGAGACTAGAGATCATCTGTTTCTATCTAGTCCTTTTTCAACTGAGTTATGGGAGCAAGCAATGCATTGGATTCAAGAGAATCATCGAATGACATATACTTGGGATCAAAAACTCCACCGGTTCATCAGTAAAGCTAAAAGGAAATCCTGTAGAGCCAATATATTCAAATGGTGATTGCTGAAGTATCATATGCTCTATGGCTGGAAAGGAACTCACAGATATTTGAGAATACTTTTCGTAACAGTGAAGTCTTAGTAAGGGAACTAGCTTATGTATGTAATGTTAGAGGTACTCCTAGAACTAGAAAGCAGATGCAGCAATTCAAGTTATAGTATAGGAGTAGTTAGTTTTCTGATACGGGTAGTTAGTTTTCTGGATTAGATTAGATAGTCAGCTGAGTATAAGCTGGACTATGGCATTGTAACGCGATATCTTTGGTGATTAATAAAATCTTAAATACCAAAAAAAAACATTAAAACTTTTCTAATTAAACTTAAATTTTCAGATTTTGTTGATGTTAATGCATTTGGGAAGTTTGATTTTCATTATTAAAACATTTTTGTTCAAGTTAAACTTTAAATCTGACCCGAGTTAATTCGAACTCCTAAAAGTTGATGAATTTCTAAAGGCATTAAATTACTTTCCTATTTGAGTTAAATTTAAAGATTCCGTTACTTACTTTGTGTTTCTTGGATTTACATTCACATTTTCTAATTAAAACTTGGTAAGTTTTAGGAAGTATGATAAAATATTTAGTTTTTTAACATAAAAGTTTAGATTTCTTTGATTGCTTTCTTTTATAATATTTGGCTAGAAATTTATTACGCTGATGCCTTGATGTATATAAATAGTGCTAGTATTTTATTTCTCGTAAGTATCATTTCATAAAGAAAACTGCTTATCAATAAGCTTTTATATTATACTTCCTTATACTTTTAGCCATGGAGGGTAAGAAGACTAGAGGGCGACAAAGTATTCCTATGAAAAAAATAGAAAATGAGGATGATCGTTATGTGACATTTTCAAAACGTCGTTCTGGTTTGTATAAAAAGGCCAGCGAACTTGTTAAGCTATACAATATCGATATTGGAATTGTACTCTTTTCTCCTACCCGTAAGCCTTTTTCATTTTTTCATCCTATATCCGAAGCGATTATTGATCGTTTCCTAAATCCTAGTATGCAATCAAATGAAAGCACTCGCCTAGTTGCGGTCGATGTACGACACAAAGTGAATCAACTTAACAATAGGAGGGAATTTTTTGACAACATAAAAGAAACTACAAGTGCTCGGTCTATTCCACTTGACAACATGAAACAAAACGGACAAAGATACCAGTGGGAGTCAATTGAGGAATTAAATGCAGATGAAGTAAAAAAGTATGAAGCTTTATTAAGTGCAACTGTTTTTAATCTGAATAATCGTTTGAAGCTTTTGAAAAATGAGGCTTCATCTTCGTCTTCTTCAGAGGCTTATTCAGAAAATACAGATAATTGATGCACCCTAATACTTAAGTTTAAATTCATATTATTAGGACGTGATATTTTTATTTTGTACTTTTTAGTTTGTTTTGATGATTCTACAAGCTATATTCTGCTGAGATTTTTCTATTTAACATATGATGATTTTACTTTTCAATGCTGTATGTTTTCTCCGATTTAAGTTTGGTTTCATTATTACTGTATTTGGACATAATTTATAATCTTATGAATATTACAATCAAAATATAATTTGGCTAAAGGTTTTATTCACTTCTATAGGTATTAATGTAGACATAGGTCTATAATCTGAAAAAAATAAATGTACTTTTCTCGTGAAAAGAAGAAGAATTAGATCAGAAGACTAAAAAACACAGATATGAAAAAATAAATCGTCCCTTACCTTATACTAGTACATCAAGCATTCTAATAAGAAATTTTAATAGGCGATATAAGTAAGAGGCCGAATAGAACATATATACGAGTTGCATATAAAAGTTTCTTGTGCCTAAAAGATCTTTGTTTCTTCTTGATCTTGAAGGGTCGCGCATTCTTCCTTCTGACAATAATTAAGAAGGAAACCTTTGATATGTGTCATTTTAAGTTGTATGCATTTGATGATATAAAAAATATTTATACAACTAGGTCAATTAAAAAGATAATTACAAATTAATATACAATTGGACATATCAAAGTTCACGACGACTTCGATGAGTCTCGGGCAGAAAAGCGAGTGAGGGATGATATCCAAAAGGCTTGTGTTTCAGCCAGCTTAAGAACATGCCAAAACAAAAAACCACCGCGAAATAAAAAAAGAAACCAGTAAAGCAGTACCGCACGAAAAATACTAAAATAGAACTAGTAACTATATGATTGAGAGAGAGAAGATAGTAAAGTCTATCCTGGAGGGAAAGGGGGGAATGGGTTTATATAACTTCTATATATATCAAACAAAAACATAAGGAAAAAAATTAATCGCATGCAAACCAAATTAGAGTCGGACTAGGGAAAACTCGTACATAAACCCTAATCAAGAGAGAATTAGCAGAGTCTTGCTAATATCTAGAAAATATCCTCTCCTCTTCAATATATAAAGCAAAGATCTTATAGAAATTCCTAAGATTGGAGCCATATTGGCTTGATTTATGAGAATTGGACTTCCCATAAATAAAACAATATCAATTATTACTGTTACTGAACGAGAGATAGTAATATTGAATAATTAAGAGAAAGGTGAAAAGTTTTTGGAGGTAAGTATGACGAGGGTCTATTTGGAAATAGCCTCTCTATTCCTAGGTAGAGGTAATGTTTGCGTACATACTACCCTCCCCATACCCCGCTATGCGGGATTATACTGGGTTGTTGTCGTTGTTGTTGTTAAGAGAAGTATCCCACTGATGAATCGACTGATTACCCCAATTTTAGAAAGACATTGATGGATTCGAGTGAGGCACCAAGGGTTTCGATGGAAGAGAGGAGTGCAACGGTATGCGAGATGTGAGAATTTAGTGGTGGTTGGGATGACATAGGGGATTAGGGTTGGGGAGATTGCATTTAAAGATGGAGAAGAGATTTGGGTTGTCGGATTAAAAGGTATGGACGCTGAAGATTAATTGGGACTGAGGTGTTGGATATTGAACCTTTTTTGTCAGAAACTAGGCCTTTTATAGGGATGATTTGAAGTAATACTTATAATTAAGTCATAAATAATTTTTAAAAATATTAAATAAAGGATAAAAAGTACTAGTTCTATTAAATTAAGTAATATAAATATAATACGTTAAAATATAAAAATATAAAAATTATTTTAATAGAGAAAGACATACAAATATAAAATTTGTTTTAATGGAGAATATTATACATGAAATTGTTTGTACTAAATATAGATTATTATTGTAAAATAATACCAAATGATGTAAGAATGTGATAAAAAACTATAAGACATGCTATTGAAAATGCTATTTGATACTATATATATATATATATATGAAAGCTATTTTGAGCAATGGTTTATCATCAACGACTTGAAAGAATAATAATAAAGAAACAACTTCCTAGAGAGAGAACCTTCATATTCTCTTCAACTTTAACGACGGACAATAAAAAAAAAAATCGAACTTCATTCCGCCTAAGCCTTCTGACATTGATCAAATGCAATGCCTAACTATTTTGACGGATTCAATCCAAAGTTTCAAGGTTAAACTAACTGATGGGATTCATGAAGGGAAAATTCATGTGGTCATTGATTCACATAACGAGTCTCCTCTACCACCTCCCAATGGTCTTTCCAACTCAATGTCCTACTCCAAAGATGATCATCTAACTCATCTATCTTCCGAAGATTTACATTGTATTTGCTCTCCATGAAAATTCTCTACGATCATAAAACTATAAGGAATGAGAATCCAACACCAATTACTAAAAAGAAAAATCCAAGACTTGTGGAAACTAAAGGAAAATAATTTCACTCATAGATCTAGGATATGATTATTTTACCATAATGTTCAACGATGAATATAGCATGTCCTTGATTTATTTTCGGCCACTTCTTATCCATCCAGAAATGGTTACCAAACTTTATTGCCTCCAAAGGAAGGATGTCACTAGCTGCTATTTGGATCCGTTTACCACAATTACTAATTAAACTTTATGATAGCCAAATCCTTATAAAAGTGAGAAATAAAATTGGCAAACTGTTAAAAGTAGATGCGTGCACCTCTTTTACCCCAAGGGATCATTATGCTAGACTATTCATTGATGTCCCATTGGAGGTTCCGGTCAAAATTGGACCACATAAACAAGAAATTCACTATGAATGTTCAATAAGGCTTCATCTTCGTCTTCGTAAGAGGCTTATTCAGAAAATACAGATAATTGATGCACCTAACGCCTAAGTCTAAATTCATATTATTAGGACGTCATATTTTTATTTTGTACTTTTAGTTTGTTTGATGATTCTACAAGCTATATTCTGCTGTGATTTTTCTATTTAACATATGATGATTTTACTTTTCAATACTGTATGTTTTCTCCGATTTAAGTTTGGTTTCATTATTACTGTATTTGGACATAATTTATAATCTTATGAATATTACAATCAAAATATAATTTGGCTAAGGTTTTTATTCACTTATATAGGTATTAATATGGACATAGATCTATAATCAGAAAAAAATAATAAAATGTATTTTTCATGTGAAAAGAAGCAGAATTTGATTAGAAGACAAAAAAATACGGATATGAAAAATAAATTGTCATTCCAATAAGAAATTTAATATGCAATATAATTAAGAGGCCGAACATAATATATATATGAATTGCATCAAAAATTTCGTGTGCCTAAAAAATCTTTGTTTCTTCTTGATCTTGAAGGGTCGCGCATTCTTGAAAATATTTAAGAAGGAAACATTTAATTTGTGCGACTATGTCATTTAAGGTCTATGCATTGACGATATAAAAAATATTTATACAATTATGACAATTAAAAATGTAATTACAAATATCTATATGTAATAGCATTAATCTATAACCTAGAATAATGAAAATATAAAAATACTTAAATTTTTTTCGTCACAATAAGTGGACAAGAAAACTAGGTGACATGTAGGCTAAATTGATAGTTGTAATATTTTTTCAAGGAAAAACTGTTAAAGCTATTGAGACTCAATGAATAATGGTCCGCCCTTTTATGTTTTATTACTTAAATACTAGACTTTTGTTTACGGCGGAATTTAAATTCGTAATGTGCATCTAACAAAGACAGTATGCATTGCATTACTAAAACTAGCTAGAGGATGATGATTCTAAATACGAATATGGATCACTTATTGGAAAAAATTCTAGATTGCAAAATCCGACATAAACATATCAATCTAAGCGAATATGAACATGCTTTCTATATCTAATCGACACAAACATATAAGGCGGACGTATCCAATGAATACATCTCTATAGACATGATTTCTAATGTAACATTACCATTCATAATCGTAGAGATTTACAAAGGTAAGCTTTCTTAATACCATATGAGTCTACTGGACTCCGAAGTAGCATGCACGCAAATTCAACACAAGAGGATCTTATAGGCATTAGTTCTACCATGAGCAAGAGATGCAAGCTTCAATAGAGAATTCTACCATAAATTCAAGACTGAACACTACTACGCATATAAGTAGGAGTGGCAAGCGGACGGAACAAATCGTATATGGTTCAGGTCAGAAACGAGTAATAAAAAAACGGATAAATTATTCGATCCGACCAATATTTAATACGGATAAAAAACGGGTTAACCGACGGATAATATGATTCTTATCCATATTTAACCGGTTTTTATATATTAATTGTTCTCTTTTAACCATTTTGCCAGCCCTACATACAAGATTGAATCACATAGGACTCTTTTAGAGCCAATGAACTGAACTGAAACCAGTAACTTGCAAGGCTTTAAACACATACAGTTGTGACATATAGCGGAAGTGTTAACATAAAGGAAAATTACAATGCAGTAGCTGAGCTACTTAGTATGGGCTTAGACTCTAACAATGATGCATAAACTAAAATAGTTATGCAGACCAACATGGATCCTGTCGGTAAGTGATACCAAAAGCCTTAGCTTGAATTGTAATCATGCAAATTCCAAAATATGTAGTATGGATGACATGCCATAAATAGAATATGACGCTATATAAGCATATTCATGCTTCAAGAATTTAATAGACCAGAATCACATACATACATACTGTTGTGCCCCCTTTTTTCTCACGAAATCGGGTTTATAATATTTGGGAGGACAACTCATTCCTTTTAGGAATTGAGTTTGTATTTGAACAGTCGCCACCTAATGGTTAGGGTGCATTAGGACACCAAAAGGGTTTTGCTTTGAGCAACAAGAGATATGAGTAAGGGCTAGAAATTATTTTGAGGGGAAGGTGTTAGGCACCCCTCAGAATCCACTAATTTGGTTCCCGGCCAGACTAATATTGTAAATTTAGGCACAAATAACATATGGACAAATAAAGCTTCAAATAATAGGTGGTTTTTCACATAGTTGTTCACAATTAAACAAAGTTGGAAAGAGCAATTAGAAAAGCTGACCATTAAAAGAAAGAGCTGAAATTGCTAAAAGAACTAAAGAAATAAAGGCAGGGGGCCCCTAAGGTTTATTAAAATTATGGATCACCCCACACAATGCCCGGTAATCACTCCTCAATCAGAGACTACATGTGACATTATCGCATGGTCATCATATCCATATCTTCCCTTCCTACCGCGTTAAGGTATTAAAGTGCAGAATGGTCTCGATTACTTATTGCATGCTATTACCCGTCCCAATCCTATCGATCCCGAAGGCACTTAGGACTACTAATCCTAAAAGTGAGGGATATTGGGATTATTTGGGGTTTCAAAAGGTAAATATCTAAGGCGGCATACAAAAATACATATTGCACATTTAGGGGGAAGCATATGAAACAGAGACTCAATTACACCTCCTTGAACAAAAAAAAAAAACATAATTAGCATGACTTCACATGCTAGTTAAGGTCTGATTAAATATCAAACATGAGAGAGCATAAAGGTTCAGGCAGACTGATTTATTACAAAATTAAGATAAGAAGCCTGAATCTAGGCTGTCAGCTTGTTGTAATTAATAGAACAGATTCAGTTTAGTTATTACCATATAGCTTGCCATAAGTGTTAGGACGAGGTCCTATAGGCATAATATTTACTAAATTCAGAAAATATCAAGGCTTGAAATGAATTGCTTGAATGCATCCTTGTTAAACTCGCTAAGTGAGGGAACCAGATTATTAAAAGAAAGGTAGGATTTAACGAATTCATTATAAGATCTGCAACTTACAGTATCCATTGTTACTGGTTTTATATCTAACATTGAGTGAGGCAAATCAGATTCAATTAGAAATTCCTATAGGCATGCTTTCTATCCGTTGCTTATTTCAAACCTTGTAAACATGGTGTAAAAATGCAGAAGCCTTATGGACATAGTATCTAAATGCCCGAGGATTGTTTTAATCCTATAAACATGGTATCTAGATGCAGAACTTGTTTACGACTTATGAACATGGTATCTAGATGTAATTGAATATGCATAACTGAACAATCATATATGTCACACCTCCTTTTTTACACGGCTACCCCGAAGGATGACACGTATAAGGGAGTTTTTTCAATTAAAGTTACATTATTCGAAATGAGATTATTTGTTTAATTAAGAGTCGCCACTTGGGATATGTTTGGCTTTTTGTGTCTCATGTTACTAGTTTATTTAGAATCTCAACTCAAGGAAATTTTCTACTACCCAAAGGGAGTCTGCGAACCAGAAATTCTAAGTAAGGAATTCTGTTGACCCGAGGGAAGGTGTTACCCCCTCCCCACCCCCACCCCACCCCCGAATCTCGTGGTTCTACCATGGTTGCTTAAACTATTATAAATGACTAAAATTATAATTTTACATATGTGCATCATAAAAATGCAATTTTAATTACTTATACCGCTTTTAATGTTTTTATGGGAATTTGCAATGTCGCTAAAACAGTTCGTGAATCATGTCACATAAATGCGCACGTAGTTTTTGACATATTTCAACTCCATCGAGATTTGGATTTGGGTCACATAAATGCGCGCCCCTACTTAGAGAGATAAAATTATTAAAGACATGGCTAAAAGAGACTAACATGTTATTATCTTTGCGGGACGCCATGAAGTTTGCTAAACGGCATTGTCCTGAATCTCTAAGTATTTTAACATGCATATTTAAGGAGGACCATGCAATTCTATTTGGCGTGGCGCACCTCGTTCCATTGTTTTAAAGGGCAATCAAACCAAGGTTTTCTATTATGTATTGTCTCTAAAAAATAAAAGAAGATGCCCTAACTCTGTAGCATGTTGGTGACCTACCGTTGAAAATATTGCATCATCGTATTAGATCGAGACACTTTCAGCCTGCATATTTTCAGCATGTTTTATTGGTTGATTTCTGCAATTCGGCTCATTATTAAAAGTAGCAAGCCCAGGGAGTACATTTTTTCATGTGCATTTCAACAACAATGGTTTGGGACTTTAGTTTGAGACCAGAAACTTAAAACTACAATTTAGTCATGGAGCAAGGGTAGCATTCCATAACGCCATGTCACAGCCGTTTAAAAATCATTTGTATTTTTGTTATTTTAACATTTCAAAGACGTATGACAGGGTAAACTCCAGATGGTGTAATCTTTTTTTTTTTACTTGCGAACCAATATGCTAAAACTCAAATTTAAATTTGACATATATAAACTGATAGATCTATCAATACAAATCAGAATATGTGTATACATGGTTCCTCTATTATTGAATTAAACATGAGGATCAAGCAAATTATTGACTACCATGTTTCATCCCACTGAAATTCAAAATAATTCGAAATTGAACAGTTCCAAATGATTCAAAACAGTGCAGCACAATCCATGTGTTTATTTATTACAACACAAATCCATTGAACGAGTTTTCTAAGTATTACTAAACTAACAACATTTACAACTACAACATTAACATAAAATGAATATGCCTTCATTATTAAAAGAGTGACTATGCATACATGTAGCTGTGTATTTCCAGATCTGCTGAGTTAGGATAAATACCTGGAATTGTAATAAAACAAGAAGAAAGTTAGCAGCACTTCAAACCTCAAGAAAATAAACACACACCAGCAATAGTCACTCTTCAAAATGCCCAAGAACCAATTATCAAATAATCCAGAGAAGAAATTTCAGCAATTAACACCCAATATTAACTAAAACAAACTTGTTTGAAATTCAAATTCAACCTAAATTGGATGTATTCTAACTTGCCCAACTCCAATACAAAGTATTTCAGATCATTTTCTCCTAATGGGTCAAATTAATGGCTATAGATTGAAAATAACTGAGGAATTATTCAAACAGAACAGTAGGATTCCAGAATTTCGAGCTAAAAGATTAGAATTTTTTAAAGGATTTTCTAAGATTTCAGAATTTCTGGGAGTTTTAGAGGTTCATATTTATGGGCATTATTTTGGGAAATTTTCAGATCTGAAACTTGTGGAAATTTTCCAGGGATTCAAAAACTTGTGAATGAAGGCACTAACTTGCCTATTTATAACCCAACCTTAGGGCAACCCTTTTTTTTGTGTTTCCCCCTTAGTCCCTCTTCTTAGAATTATTAACTTAGTCCCTCATTTTCTCACTTGTGTCTCAAGTCCTAACATTATATTACCAGAATTCTATGTTTTGAACCTCCAACTACAAGGTTCCAGGGGTTTACTACAAGATTCTATTATACAAAATACATTACCCTTATCATTTCCCCTCAATTACGTAACCTGACAAATTACACTCTAGTTCTTGTCATTTTGGTCAGAAATTGACTATAGCTGATTAATCAAGGAAAAAGGAACGATTAAACCATAACCAAATTCAATCTGATTAGTATTTGGGAATAAATCCTAAATAACTTGAGCTGAAATGTTATAATAAACTTACCACTAGATTTAGAAGAGACTACACTACTTGTTTTACCCAAGATCAAAAGCAAACAAAATTATCACAAACAAACTGATTAATGGAGACAAAGTTGACTGACCACAATACCAATCCAATTAAGCTGAATATTGAACAGGAATGGTATGGTTACAATAAAAACGTAATCACAATCAATCAAAACCCTAAATTATTCCTAAGACATGCCGGGGTTTCATTAAAACTAATAATCAAAATAAACAGGGAGCAGAACCTAACTAATTACATGCAAAATTAACAAAAATCCAATAACACTCATGATGACCAACAAACGAAGATCATAAAGTAAGAAAAACTACGAACAAAACTTATTGGTTCCAATCTAGTCTTTGAGTTTTAACCACACGAGCAATCCTATCACCCTATCTTACGGTTGCATGAACCCTTTGACCACTCGAGCCAGGAAAACATTCTTCTAGACCTCGAGTATGAACCCTAAATTTGAAAATTTGTAGGATTATGGTTGGATTTGAATAGAATTAGTTGGCGATTTTGTAAGATGGGGCCGAGGAAATTACAGGGTGTGAATTTGGTTGGATTTGGAAGGGTTGGGTTTTTGGCGGGGTCTTTGATTTGATATTTGACCAAATCTGGTCATGTTTAAGGGTTATAGGTGATAGATTCATTGAGAGGGAGACGAGGGGGTTGTGTGATGTAATTTTGGGGTTGTTTGGTGGTGGCGCCACAGTGGGCGCGGAGACGGCGTCTATACTTTCGAAGATTCGAGAAGTTTGGCAAACAATTGAGGGATGATGGGCTCGGATTTGGGTAGAGGTGGTCAAAGGGGACCAACGGTGTAATTTTGAGGGGATTCGAAATTATACCTCCGCCGGTGACGATTTCCGGCCCGGCGAGCGGTGATGATATTGTGGTTTAATGGCAAAAGACGGTGAGGGTTAGGGTTTGGGGTGTGAGGGTTTCTGAGAGACAGAGATAGGGTAGGGGGTAGGGGTTCCGACCGTTATATATCAATTGTAACCCAGTTCCCAGCGATTTGATCAAAGATCCTCGACCGTTGGGATTATTTTGCCATGAAACGTCGTCGTTTCACTTAGGGGCGGGCCGGGTTGGGGAATGGGTTTGGGCTGGGATTTTTGAGGATTTGAACAGGTGGGGAGGGTTTTGGTTTGGGATGCAATTAGCCTTGGCCCAATATCAAGCCACCTGATTTTAACCTCTTCTCCTTTAATTCTTTTCATTTATCTCTTGTTTGTTTATTGTTTTAACATTAAAAATAAAACTACAACTAAACCTAAAAAATTATTTAACCTACCTAATTAAACTACAATTAAACTACTATCACTTCAAAGGAAATTAAAATCAAACCAAACAAATCAAAGTTCCTTTGTGATTTTTATAATTTGTAGAAGCCTAATTACCAATTAGTCACAAAAAATGTAAAAATTACATCCCAAATGCTCATGTAATTTTTTTGTAGTTTTATGACTTATAATGCACGCACAAATAAAAATACACACAAAAAGACATAATTAAATCCCAAAAATCAAATAATAAATGGAAAAATCCTAATTCTAAGAATTCTATGGGAGTAATTTTAGCGAGGCAAAAATCAGGTGCTCACAATATAGGCATAATTGCTACACGAAGTTGGATATGCATTATACATAATAGATTTATAGGCATGAGTTCTATTTGAATATGCATAATTCAAGATACCAATAGACATGGTTTCTATATGAAGTTGGGATATGCGGGAATATATTAGTCCTATTGTCATGATTTCTATATGTATTTGAAATATCAAAAATTATAATAGACCTATAGATATTATTTCTACATTTTTTCAATATGCAGAGTTATAATGGACCTATTGGCATGATTTCTACCATTTGTATGCACAGTAACCCACCCTCTTTTCACTAGCTAGCCCCAATCATTTATTACAACTTATTACAAACTAGAATGATTAAAAAATTACATCAAAGAAAAAAAAGTTAAAAAAAAGTACAACCAAAAGAGAGTCTGATTAAGACTTCCTGTCTCAAATGTGAGATAGGCCAACTTAAAGAACACTAATCCAAAGCCTTTCTCCAATATAAGTGTGTCAAAGTTCCCTAAGAGCTTCAATGGGACTTTGGGAAGTCCTCACACCCAAATTGTATCACAAAAATAGGGACAACTGCACTGTGGAAGGGCCAACCCTCAAGTGTCCATGTTCTGAGGGAGCTCAAAGGGCCCTAAAGCAAGGCTCACGGGAGGGGGGCTGAATTAAAAGTCAAGGAGAAAGTGCAAGTGAAGAACAAAATTCTAAGGAATAAAGAAGAGAGAAACAACTACAAACAGGTACAGAAAAGGGGTGCAGGGAATAGAGAAATTTCAAAGAGCCTATTGCTTAGGCTAGGGAAAGCTTTAGGCATGCCAAACAATGAAGGATTATGGCATGCCAATAGGTCTTCAAGAACACATAATATTAGAGGCTATGATCCCAGGGGATCAAGTTTGAGTTATGGACAATAATTTGCAGTACTGTCATGCCTCAAACCATAGCATAAACACATAGGGGCATAAGGTTTTGGGATTCATAATAGATTTAGAATAGGCAGATGGAAAGTATAGCATACTAAAGTAAACATTGAACTATACATAAGCAGTAGTCATACATGCAAGGAAAGGTAGTAAATAAACACATTGTTGTGATTACTGAAAACATTGATAATGACATACTAGTTTCAAAGAAGCAAAATACAGCAGTAGCAGTACATGAAAAAGAAGGCCACAACACAAGTAACAAGAGAGAATGCTTTTTGGATGTGGGTGTGAGTACAAAAACTAAGAGTGTTCGTGTGTTTGGGTCAATGAAGGAGAAGGTAATAGTGTAAAAACGGGCTGAAAATAAGGCAAGAAAATAACCATGTGCCAATTAAAATAAATCAGTAGAACAACTTCCTTTAATTAAAGAGTTCAAACTTAAACGATATTGAATAGAAATCATTTAAGGAAAGAGATCGAGTAAGCCTGTTGTGCAAACTAGGAAATTACGGGTAAATACATAGGAGTTTAATTAAGGGAAGAATCTTTGAAATATACGTTAAACAAATTAGATAAGCAACACAATAAATTCAATCAATACGTAGTAAATCAAGACAAGGAAATTAACAAACAAGGAAAGAATCAATCAGACTTACACAAAGGAGGTTTGAAATAAGTCAGGAATTGAAAGTTATTTTAGAGGGAAAGTTCGGCATATATAAAGGGTACACAAGTATTAGGCATGCGAGGCTAAATTTAGGACAGTAGAAAAGCTTCATGCAATCACACAAACTAGTAATTAGTGAACAATAAGAACACGGTAGTCATCTTAGTGACACAAAAGAGTGAGAGTATCAAATAGCATATATAGGGTCTAGTAGAAAGACCTTAGAGGAGTTTGGTAGAAAATCAGAATCTTATACAAAAACAAAGGTTGGAAAAAAGATTTCGAAACACGGTTGAGTAGCGGATGAAACAATTTTCAAAAATTCGAATAGGTCCAAAAAAGATAGGGTTTTGAAGTCAAAAAACCTAAAAGATGAAGAACAAGAAAATCACATAGCGAATAGTCTCAATACACGGATGATCCCCTAAATTTTAGGGTTTTTCCATCAATCGAGTGTGGAGATGAAAGGTCAAGAAATCAAGGCAAAAAATTATAACGAAATGTGTTTAGAAATCTTAGAAAAGAGGATAGATAGAGGTCTACTCTTAGCAAATAGCGATTAGGCGATTTGCGAACACCATATATTGCAAGTTCGCTGCTTCCTTCCATGGCCTCGCCGGCCACTGCCCAGCCTTCAATGGAGCTTGGGCAACCGTCTCCCATCATTAAACAACCCCAAGCATCCTATTACCTTAATTCCACTCAAATATTTGCGAATTTATTCCAGCCACAAGCATTAAATCCCCCCATACACGTACAAAGTCTAAACCTAAAACCAGTCGAGATATTACATAGAGAGCCAATGATTAGATAGAAGAAATCAGAGGTTAAACAATCGATCATGCAACAAATATTTCATCTAGAAGTCCTTGGCAAATTTTCTTATGGTAAACCTGCGATCCAAGAGTTGAGGAAGGTAATTCCTATTCAATGTGAGCTTAAGGGTGAATGCTTAGTTGGTTTAGTTGAAGATTCACATGTTTTGATCAAGCTATCGTTGATGGAAGATTGTATTTACCTATTGTCTAATCCTGCACTTTATTTGAAAGTTCAAGGTGATTTTTGACAGATGAGATGTACGAAGTGGAATCTATTGTGGTCTCCTGGAGTTGAAACACCAATTGCAATTGCTTGGATTTCGCTTCAAGATCTTCCTCCTAATTTCTTTGGTAAGGAATTTGTTTTCTCTTTGGCTAATGCAGTAGGTAGACCACTACATGTTCATTTGGCTAGTCAAAATGGCACAAGACCTAGTTGTGCTAAGGTTAAGGTGGAGGTGAACCTACTTGCTACACTGCCACAAAGAATCAAGATCATAGAAAGGCTGATGAAACTGGGCCTGAAGAATCTAAGTGGATCAAGATTAGGTATGATTACATGCCTAAATATTGCAAAACATGTAAGAAACAAGGTCACAAAGTAGAGGAGTGATGGGTTATTCATCCAGAATTGCATAACAACTTTGGAGGAGAATGCAATGAACAAAGCAATGAGAATGATGTAATGGTGAGTAGTAATGCAATTGGAATAGCACCAAATTCTACTAAAGTTTTGTCAAATGGAAAGGTAGTTTGGAGACCTACTACTAATCATGCAAAGCAAGAGTGGATGCAGGCACGAAAGAATAAGCATCAAAGAGACAAAAGAGGGTATATTATTGAAGACACAATTGGAAAAGAAGATGACAAAGGAAAAGGGAAGACCAAATTTGAAGAAGTTATAATTAATAACAAATTTAATTTATTGGACGTGGAGGAAGTGATGAATCCTCCTTTACAAATTACTGAAGGAAATGATGAAGATCACAACAATGGTACGAGGAAAGATCAAGGAGAAAAACAGTCCAAGAAGGTATAGGAGAATAGAAGTGAACGCAAGAATGGTAAGTTCATCCGGTTGGAAGAAGGGAGACAAGGGGACTTAATGCCTGTGAAAAAGGAGGCGGTGGAGAGAGTAATGGAAAGTTTTGGTAATCCTAATCCTACTTCTAGTAGGATTCCTCCTTCAGATAGGGGCAAGAAGTGGCAAACTCTGATTCTACTATCCACAAGGACAAAAATTTGGATGAGAGGGTCAATAAGGAGTCGACAATTGATTAGGTACATAGGAGATTTTGTACAAGAAAATAGGAATTGAAGAAGCTCAATGTGACCACTAATCATTCTTGTCAAGATATACAATCTCAAATATATGGGGAATCTGGGCAATTAGAGGAGTTTATTAGGTGAATTCAGCTAAGACACTATGGAGTGATGCAGTGGAGATCATGGAAAGTCAGCAGGGTGATAAAAAGGCAACAGAAAATATGGAAGGCAGGGATGACACTCAAGTAAAAAAAATGGATAATTGTAGATGCTACAGTAAACCCTAGTAGTTCCAAAACTAGGGTAGAGGATAATTTGAGTTTTATGATGGATCATGTTGGTAAATTAATTGGAGGTGATAAAGGAGCATCTAAGGAAGCTGGAAAACTAGATAGCTTAGTTCAAAAAATATCAGAGTAAGAAGGAGGGCAATGGAACAGTAACCGCTGCAGAAACTAGAAATATTTTAGAATATGTAGATGGTGTTCCGGTCTATGCAATGGAGAAGGAACATGATGAGGGTGTTCCTATAAAGGTGATAGGTGACTAAGTTGGGTTAGATAAACATACAGGTCAAGAGAAGATGGGTGAAATCCAATAAAATAATAATTCCACTGCAGGCAGCTACAATAAATCCTGGACTTAACAGAGTTTATGCGAGGCAATTTAAGTAAATGGCGGATGTTGTGTCACCTATAGAGCACACCAATGAGAATGATTTGAGAGCTAAAGAATTTGAGTATGCAATTGTACCTAGAGAATCTGGAGAGGTAGAGGAGGTACCAATGGAATGTGCAACTAATAAAGTAATGCAATTGCACCTTGATGTTCCATTGAGGACCCATCTTCAACATTTGTATGATATAGTCACTCATAATGTTTACCAATTAATGTAGAAATACAATGGATGATGAAAGTGATGATGAGACAACTGTTGAGAATTTCAAGCAAGTAGCTAGGTATGCGGAATTGTCACCTACAGCCAGTGCTAAGGGAGGTGAGAAAATAAAGATTAAACAAAATAAAGAGGTTGTTTAACCTACAAGAATTATGCCCAGGAGGGCAACCTCACTACCTAAATGATGACGATTAAGACACTCATCTGAAATATAGGGTCTGTGAAAACTCAAAAAGACTTTCCTAGAGTGATCTATATGAATGGGGAGCATAATTTTTTGTGTTGTGGCATTGATATAACCTTTTCAAAAGAAAGGATTCATTAATAGATACAGAAGAAGGCTGAATATGGAGATTCTTATGCAAATATTAATGGACAAATATGGTTTTTTTTTATTCAATAGTTGAGTGGGAACTTGTGGAGGATACTAAACCACAAGTAACTGTGAAAGTGTTTCATTATGATCTAGGGCAACACATGATGATGACATTTGTGTATACCAAATGTACAGCAATGGAGAGGCTAGAATTGTGGGAACATCTATACTATTTGGCAAGTTATATGGAGTTGCCATGGTTGGTAGGGGTAGATTTTAAAGTAGTATTGCATGAAGATGAGAAGATAGGGGGTCTGCCAGTACATCCTTCTAAATATGAAGACTTTGCCTTGTGTGTTTATTATTGTTGTTTATTTGAACAAGGGTACAAATGAAGTCCATTTACACGGTGGAATGGAAGACCTAATGCTCAGTATATATTTAAGAGGCTGGATAGAATCTTTGTGAACTTGCCTTTCCATGATATGTTACCTACTATTGAATTGGAACATCTCATTAGAACTGGATCAGATCAAGCTCCTTTACTGATGACCTGTGGGGAGAAAACTTCTAATTATGTCAAGCCATTCAGATTCCTAAATTTATGGATCAAGCATTCTAATTTCAAGGAGGTAGTGAGGCAAAATTGAAGAGATCCTTTTCTGATGTTCAAGCAAACACTCAAAAAGGTGAAGGCAGCTCTATCAAAGTGGAGTAGGGACACTTTTAGAGATATCTTCAAGCAGTTGGCTATCCCGGAAGATATATTCAAGGTTAGGGGGATGTTGTTTGAGGATGAGCCAACAATTGAAAATAGAATTGTATTGCAAAAGGCTCAAGCAGAGTTCAAGAAATATCTGAGCTTTGAGGAGCAATATTGGAAGCAAAAGGCTAGTATAAACAGGTTTGTTGAAGGGGACAGGAACACTAGTTTTTTTTTACAATCATGTAAATGGAAAAAGAAAGAAGTTGCAATTGAAAAGGATACAAAATTCTAGTGGGGTGTGGATTGAAATTCAAGAGCAAATGGCTGATGCTGTAGTGGAGTTTTATAGAATATTTTCTAATCAAGGTGATGCTTCAGATTTCTTTTTATTAGATAATGTACCATATATGGTTACATTGGAGCAGAACATGGAGTTAAGCAAGCTACCAACATTTGAAGAAGTGAAAGGGGTTGTGCTTGAACTTAGTGGAGAAAGTGCTAGTGGTCAAGATGGATTCACTGGCTTGTTTTATCAATCCTGCTAGGAAATTCTTGGAAGAGACATTCACAATATGGTTATGCACTTCTATCGGGGAGCAATACTGCCAAAATTCATAACTCACACTAATCTAGTACTATTTCCAAATAAGCTGAGAGTGGAGACTTTTTCAGACCTAAGACATATCATTTTGAGGAATTTTATTAACTAGGTGCTATCAAAGGGGTTACAAGAAATATTGGAGAAGCTTCTGCCATCACTTGTATCTTCTAATCAATCAGGATTTGTGAAGGGTAGGAGTATATTTTAAGACATCCTATTGACATAAGAGATAGTGACAGATAAAAGGCTAAGGGGTAAGCCAGCTAATCTGGTCATTAAACTGGATATGGCTAAGGTTTATGATATGTTTTCATGGAAATATTTTGTTACATGTGTTGAGAAGGATGGTATTTTCAGAACATTTCATTATTATGGTATGGAATTTGGTATCAAATAATTTTTATTCTATATTGGTGAATGGACAAGCTTCTGGTTTCTTCAAGTCAACTAGGGGTGTGAAGCAAGGATATCCCTTATCTCCAGCCTTGTTAATTCTTTCAGCTGAGTTTTTATCAAGATCATTGAACAAATTGTTTGATGATAAATCTTTTGTGGGGTTCGGGATGCCAAACCGGTCTGATCCTTTGAATCATGTAGCCTATGCTGATGATGCTATTATATTTGCATCTGCTCATCCTACATCTCTGAGCAAAATAATAAAAGTGTTAGGATATTATGAGAAAGTGTCTGGCCAAATGATAAATAAATCTAAGAGTTCATATTACATGCATGCTAAGGTGGCCCATGGATTATGTCAAGTAGTGGGGGATATCACTAGTTTCTCAAGAGTTAAATTCCTTTTTACACCTTTGTTGCCCTATTTTCTATACTAGAATGAGGAAGGAGTATTATGAAGATCTTATCAAGAAGGTGAAAACTAAACTACACTATTGGAAAGGTAAGTTGTTATCCTTTGGGGTGGAAGGCAACACTTATCTCTAGTGTGTTGCAAAGCATGCCAGTTCATATGCTCTCAGTTCTGGATCCTCCAAAGAACATTTTGGAACATCTTCATAAGTTGTTTTGCTAGGTTTTTCTCGAGTACAAAGGAGGAAGGAAGAAGCAGGCATTGGTCTTCATGGCATAATTTATGCTTACCCAAAGAAGAAGGAGGATCGGGGTTCAGGTCCTTACATGATGTTTCTAAGGCCTTGTTTGCTAAGCTTTGGTGGAGGTTTAGAACTATAAATTCCCTATGGTCCAACTTCATGTGGAACAAATACTGCAAGAAAGAGTTACAAATAGTGGTTCAGTTTAGACAGGGATCCCATGTTATGAGGCAAATACTAAATGCTAGGGATGATGTAGAGCATATACTATGGAAATTGAAGAGTGGAACAACAAACGTATGGAACGAGAATAGGATAGATTTAGGGGCTCTCTACCATGTACTTCTTGAAGATTTTCCTATCAGTTAAGAGTTACAAGAAGTTGCATAATTAAGGCTAGGAAGAGCATGGGATGAAGATATACTGAGCAAGACTTCATTGAGGAGATCATTAATCATATAAGGTCTAATGTGCACTGTGAAGGAAGTGAGGAACAATGTGACAAGCCACACTAGATGCCAACTCCAACTCAATTAGGCAAGTTCAGTGCGAGTAGTGCATGGCAAATCTTAAGGCATAGATCTAATCCTAATCATCAGTTCAAACATATGTGGATTAAATGGTTGTCTTTTAAAATTTCTTTTTTTGGAGATTATGGAGGGGGAAAATAGCTACTGATGATATTTGGAGAAGGAAAGGCCAAATGGTGGTATCTAGATGCTGGTATTGTACACAACCACAAGAGGAAACAAAAGAACACATATTTCTCACAAGTACTACTGTTGTTAAAGTTTGGAAGTTTTTTTGGGAGCTGCAGGAATCATAGTTCCCTTGGTGCAGTTAAAGAAAGTAATAATACATTGGTGGAATGCACAGTGTTGTCCAAAACTAAAGACATTATTCCAAGAAGTTCCAGCCATCATTACTTGGGAGCTATGGAAAAAGAGAAATGTAGGAAAACATGGAGGCTCAATTTTTACAAATGAGGTGATTCATGAAGTTAATAGGACATTGCATTACTTGTCAAAGGTGAGGTATGGATGGCTTTCTAATATTCCTATGTTGTGTCCAAATATTATCTAGTATTTTGAAGGATACAAGCATGTTCTAGTTACAAGGAGAGTCACATGGCAGTTTCCTTTCCAAAGATGGTACAAATATAACTGCATCAAGGTGTAATCCAGGACCTAGATATCTTGGATTCTGTGTGAGTAATGATGAAGAGGAACTAATCTATGCAAGAGCAGTCGACTTGGGGGAGATAAAAAATGTAGTTGCGGAGGCTAAGGGCATTGTTCAAGAACTGGAGTGCTGTGTTGAACATAACCTCCATCATTTTATCTTGGACACTGGTTCATTAGTAATGAACACAATGATAGAAAGGGAATGGGATCCTCCATGGATATTCACGAAGTGAGGAAAATTAAGGAGATGAAGGACAACTTCAATGTGATCATTCAATATGTGTTCAGAGAAGGAAACTATGTGGAAGATTATATAGCTAACATTGTGTTTTCTTTTGCAGGTACATCTTAATTTCATTCATTCTCTAAACTGCCTAGTGCAGGGATGAGGTTAATCAATCTTGACAAATTCCAAAATCCTAATCTTAGGGTCACAATAGCAAAGAGGAGAGCACTAGATTAATGGCATCATATGGTCTGACTTTGCACATATCTGCATATCCAATTTGATATAAGAAAAGCAGGTCTTGGATGATACAGTATTACATTGTTAGGAGAAGGCTAAATGTGAAAAACCTGTCTAAACCTATGCTAGTAAGTTTCTGGAGATTGGTATTGGTTTCATGCTCAGTCTGGGGATTTAATGACATTGTTAAGAAGATATTATGAATCTATAGTTCAGGCAGCACTGGGTATAATTGGTTTGCTGTTTTTATGTAGGGCTACTGATCAGCATAGGCTAAGAGGTTCAAATGTAATGTTCTCACATGAGTTCATAACGCACAAAAAGGAAGCTGAAGCTGCACATTTTATGGGTGATCTTTTTCTTTAATTATAGTTTACATATATATTAAGTTGTCATTTTTCAGTGGTATTAGTGTTTTACACACTCAATCTAAATATGATAATGCAATATGTATATTTGTATTGATGAGAGAACGGATGGTATATATTATGCTTGGTTCCTGCTGGATTAGAACTCACTTGATCAACATGATAGATGGGGAGCTTTTGCTGATTTCAATTGATTGGTGTAGATGTTTGAAGTCCGTACTTGCCTTTGGAAAGCATGCCCTAGCGCCTGGTGAGAGAATTAGAGTTGTTGATTGGTATTTGCCTTTGGCCATTGGATTCACTTACACTGACATGAGATTGAATCATTCATCTTTTCATATTGTAATAGTTAGTTCATGTAGTTTAAGCTTATTAGTCCTTTCTTTAGCTAGTAGATCAATTCAGTTTAGATTATGTGTTGGACATCTTGTATGTGTTGGACCCTATTTTGGGATTATATATATATATATATATATATATATATATATATATATATATATAACACTAGGTAGGATGCCTAGTGATATATTTGCTAAAAAAATCGTAGAAAGAAACTGAGTCTTTTAACATGCATATTGCAGTAGAAGAACAATCATAAAAAACACATAAAGAAACATAATAGAAGAAACAGTAGAAGAAACACATAAAGAAACATAATAGAAGAAACTCATAAAGAAATGCAGTAGAAGAAACCCATAAGAACAAGAGTAAAAGAAACAACATAACAAATACGGTAGAAGAAACACATAAGAAATACAGTAGAACAAAGATATAAGAAATACAGTAAAAGCCATACATGCGAAACACAGTAGACCATGCTAAAGATCAGAGAAACTTTAAAGGATAACTTTAACGAAACCCTAAATAAAAAAAAAAGATGAAGGCTCTAACGGTATGGGTTTGAAAGAACTATGAGAAAATGTTTAAAAGCTTCGAGAAAACACAGATATACACGGATGTAAAAGAATCGGGAAAACCTCAAAGGGTTAGGGTTTCATAATAACCCAGGTGATGAGGAAGTCTTGGAAAGTCATTTATCTGAGCCGGAAAACTCGACATCAGTCTCGAATGACCATGGCTGGGCGGAGCAAGGTCGGTGATTGCCATAGAACTCAAATAAAAAATAGTATAGGCCAAGCATCCTCATGGTCAGGCCTTGAAGTAACCAGGCGTGCAGGAGTTATAGGAGGCCAGTATAGGACTTCAATGGCCTTAGAAGCCATGGATTCTGGTGGTTTTAGGGTGGAAGTAGAGGGAGGCGGCTAGGGTTTGAGAAGCTTTTAGAGAGAATTGAGAGAAAGAGAGGATTCAAAGGCGGGGTGAATGCAAAATGACTAGGGTTTAGGGGTAAAGGACAATTAAAAAAAGAAAGATTAAAAGGTGGTCGTTGGTCATTTTTATCACCTGCTTGGATTGAATGGGAATTCGGGCGGGTTGTTTAGAAGCTTTGTGATTCTGGTAGATTAGGTAATCGTGTTAGGTAATTGGGTTTAGGAGTTGGGTCTAATTAGAGGTTCAAACCCGGGCTAAAATTGAAATGAAAAGGGGCTATCATTTAAATAACCATTTTTCTCTCATTTATTTTATAAAAACAGTAAACTAATTTCTGGAAGTGAATTAAAGGTATTAAAATAATTAATAACTCATAATTATTAAATTGGAAATACTGAAGTTAATTTTGTAACTATAAATACAATTAAATCTTAAAAGAGCCAATATTGCAATTACATGCAATTTAGCGTAAGATACCAAATAAATTTATAAAAATATACAAAAATTATGTTAGCTATATTTTAGTATAAATATAAGAATCAAATAAATGAGTCACCAAAAATGATAATTTTGGTGATAGTTACTTGGTTTTCCTTGATAAAATAGGGCAATAAATTGATTTAAAATCTTTGAAAAATTAAGAAAAGATAATAAAACCTTAGGATATGCTTATATATGCATATATAGGCTATTTTGAAGGTACTTTTGCATATTTAAAAATACAAAAAAAATTTGGGTATCAACACATAAATACATAAATGAACTTGTTACAACAGTAAAGTTTCAAACTCAAAGAATTATGTTCACATAGATTAAGCACCACAGTTGATCTTAAGCTCCAAAATTGAAGAACTTTTGCTCATCTTACTCATTGAGATACAAGTTTCAAACTAGTGGATTCAAGCGAATAAGAGAGGGAATTCTGAAACATATAGAGAGTAAGGATTATAATGCAATGTTAAGATTTACGCATGAACAAAGAGTCATATGGGGTTGATTCCTACTAAATATGTAACTAACCCCAATAAATGGAATTGACCACATATTTGAAGTTCAAACATATCAATATTAAAATTGTGCAGTGAAAAATACAAACCAGTCTGAGATTTGAATGAGGCATTTAAGACAATCCAAAATTTAAAAGATACTTTTAATGGTGAGCCTGATTTTAGAAAAGGGATTGATAGATTAGAGTGAGGCAGCTAGGGTTTCAATTAAAGAAATGAGTGCTAGGGTTTAAGAGATAATTCTGAGGAGGTTGGGATATGATAGGGGAAAATATCACATGAGAATAACGGGCCTCCCCACTTTTCAATTTTGTAGCACATATTTATATTTACGACCAAATACCTCAAAAATAATAGGTCAATACTCAACATTCAACTTCAATAGGTTCTCGAAATTATTTTTTAATTTTTAAAACGATTGCTCAAGATTATAAGTAACTTTCGAATCAGTAATTGTGACTAAAATATTAGTTGAACAAACCAAATCCAATTGGCTAGTGAAAATTAGAGTTTTAACAAGCTTAAATATGTTGTTTTAAATTCCAAATTTGATTTCGTGAGAATTTTGAAGCGGGTATCATTTAAACTTGTTAGAAGTAGTATACGAAGGTTGTATATAACATTTGATGTTATTTAATGGAGATTTGGACTGCTTTTGAACAAGATTTGTGATATTAGGCTATATTTATGTAGTTTAGCGACCATTTACGCACCAACATAGCTATACATTATTGCTATATGAATGTTAAGACAACAAAGGGCTCTAATTATGAATTTTTGGCTTTGCAGGAGCAAGTCCTGACCATGAGGACATTAAATAGTGTTTGGATTTTATTTGGATCAAGGAAGACTAATCAGAGGTGAGTGCGCACGAAAAAAGAAGAAACAAATGGAGAACAACTAAGCTTCAGTAGCGCGGGTCAACCATGGCCGCAATGGAGAACAACTAAGCTTCAGTAGCGCGGGTCAACCATGGCCGCGCTCAGGCCGCGCGCGAGAAGCAGAATAGAATGCATTATGCCTGGTCTGTTCGCGATCCAAGCAAGGCCATGCTCGTGACTCCTAGGAACTTTATTTCAGGTGTAAAATTGTATTTTCAGGGGCAACTCTCCTTAAGCTATAAGAAGCCTTGCTTCCCCAAAGAGAAGGTATCATGGTTTTTGAAGGACTACTGAAGGCAAGGAGAGGCAAGAGGCAAGACAGAAGACTCGACATAGTGTTTTATCTTTCTCCCTCTTGTTTTGATTACTAATGATGAATTCTACTATTATGATCATGAAAACGATTATGCACAGCTAAACTCATAATCTACGATTTTGATGGAACCTCTTAGGGGATGAATTTCTTGATTTGTTAATATAGTTTTGCCATAGTATTTTCTCTGTTTGTTCAACTATATTGTGATTGATGTTGATTGAAGGGCCCCCAGTCGGCTTTGCCTATTTAGTATGCATTACTCAGGAGAGAATTTATATTTAGGTAGTTGTTGAACAACAACACTCCTAACATATAGGAGGGATCAATACTAAGGTTTTAAAGATGGGACTAGGGATGAAGAAATCTTAGATGTGGTCTAAGTTAGTTGTAACCAAGGCTAGCTAGCATAACTCATGAGAATATGTCTAGTACTTTGTTGTAATTAATCGGGTGAGAGTTATGATAGTCAGAGTGTTCATGATGGATAGAGAAGACTTAGTCAATTTTATAGCAAACATAGCAGAAATGATTACGACAAGAGGGGAAATCAGAATCTAAGACCATTCTCAATCTTTCCTACAACCAGTTTATAGCTAGTTCTTCATTACTACATTTTTATTATGTAATATTTAGTTAATAAACACCTAACTTGTTACTCAACTATCTTTGAATATTGAATACATTAATTTTTTTGAGTCCAATAGCAGTGGTCTATAGGTTAAATTTCCTGTGGGATTCGACTCCAAACTTATTAACCGGAAAGTATTTGCAGCGATCGCCTTGTTCTTTTTATAAGGCATAGTTGGGCGTAATTGGCGTTGTTGCTGAGGAATTAACGGTATTATTTTGATTGTTGTTAAAAAGAAGTGCCAAAATTCTTAGTGTATTCAATTTTCTTCAATTTAAATTGATCATTGAAATTCTAACATTTGTAGTCGTGATTGTTACAGGTGCATGCCTAGAAAATCCTTAAGAACTGGAGAATTGCTCGAAGCACTATCAGATCTTGATAATGTTTTCAAGTCATTGAATCATGCAAACAAGAAAAGCAAACAACAACAGAACTCAACCAAAAATATTGAACCAAACAAGGAAGACGATAATCTAAACAACAGAAACAATGTGAATAAACCAAACGATCGGGGTGTGGCACCTCTTGTTCCAAAAGAAGCACTATATGATTTGGCACAATCCAACCCTGACAACTTGGCGACTGCTATTTTAGTCCCTTAGATACAATCACATTCATTCCAGATCACAAATAACATGCTACATCTGTTGTAGAACTATGGACTATTCTCTGGGTCATACATTGAACATCCTCAGCAGCATCTATAGAATTTCCTATCAATACGTGCCACACAGAGGCAGCACAACGTGACACTAGAAGCAATACATGTGTTCTTCTTTCCATTTTTAGTGATACGAGCAGCCCAGTCTTGGCGTAGTTCACTCCCCATCAACTCCATCACTACTTGGGAGTAATTAGTCAAGCAATATTTGAGAAAATTTAATCCACCCAATAACATTGCTCAGCAAATTTATGAGATAATGAGCTTCAGACAAAAACCAATTGAGCCGCTACACAAAAATGGGAGAGATTCAAGGGTCTACTGGTTACATATCCACATCATGGTATTCTAAGACAGAAGTTCGGGAAGAGATTTTACATGGGTTTGCCAAACAGTTTAAAAGCCAATGTTGATGTTTCAACAAGTGGAGCATTTTTTAACAAGACATTCAGAGAAAGCTAGATTTTACTTGACAAGACGGAACAAACTTAGGATGGACAACAACAAAGGTTTCATTCACTCATGTGGTTCACTATGTGGCTTTAGACCCGGCTAACCCCATAGTTGAAAAATGGCCAGTCTGATGACACAAATGGGCATCCTTACCTAAAAGGTTGAAGAATCAGGCTAAAGCAGCAACTACACATAGTTCATGCAACCAATGGGGGTCTATGTACATTATGCATTAACTAACCATATGTCTTCTCATAAAGTGCTAAAGGTAAGAATCAACACTATCAAGAGAACATGAACTATGTGGCCAATTGCGTGGGGGAACGATACCAGGTGATCAAAATGGGGTTTAGCAGAAGAAACAATTCAAACCAGCTCAACAGAAGTACAATAACAACATAATCACAGGGCTATGCGACCATAAAGGGCAAATGGTGCCTTACCAAAGGCAACAAGGGTACAACCAACAAAATCAACACCAGGCTTATCAACAACCTCCATAACAACAGATTGTGAGACATGAAGATTCCTGAAAACAAAGATTCTATTTTCAATAGTTTCAAAGGCTTTGGAGCGTAGCTTGTCTGCTAAACTTGAGGGAATGATGCAACAGGTGATTAGGTCCACTGGAAAACTAGCTGACATAGTAGACTCACAAGACTCATCGATTAAAAATATTGACATCCAGTTAGGATAAATTTCCATGGTCCTAAATAATCATCATCATGGGATGTTACCTACAGATACCCAAATCAATGCAAAAGAGTAGGACCCTAAGCATCTGATGGCAGTGAGTCTCCAAAATGGTAGAGACATAGATTTCGAGCAACAAATTGCTCGCAAAAGTAGACCGAGTGAGACACTAGTACCAGTACCCATTGAGATAGATTATTTAGCAAGTTTAACTGAGGTGACGTTCAAAATACGCTAGAGAACACCAGCAAAGAAGAAGAGGATGTGAAATAGACAGAGGTTGCATTGAAATCGATAGTAGAAGTTGTGCCTGAACAAGAGAAAAGCCAAATCACAGGGAGGAAGCGACCAACAAGGAAGAAGAGACCTACATATATCACAATAGAGCTAAAAACTAATTAAAATAATTTAAATTAAAAGTAAGGCATGTTACTCAAACAACGTTGATTAAAAAATCAATCAACAAGCGTACCAAGCTATCAAAACACAATGAAATTAGTGAAAATTGAGAAATTGACCTTTTATTGATTAACAAAGGAAAATATTTGTGAACCAAGTGGGATAAACAAAGCCACAATCATTGAACTTAAACACCAAAATTACAAACCGAAACATCGAATTGAACACCAAGAGAATCATCTGGTAAATTGTTGTGAGCATTCAGAGCAGCTGCCCACCGATCACTCAGTTGCTGAAAAGCTTCACTTGTGCCACATCCTTTTAGTGGTATTAACCTTGTTGGAGGATACTCATTCTCTCAATTGACACCACTTGCATCAAATACAGTAGATACAAAACTAGAGACACTGATTTGGTTCTTCTCTCCATCACTAGTATAGCTGTTAGCTCATTCAAGTCGATCTCCTCTAGATTTTTGCCTACCGAGTGAACGATTCCGCTGATTGGGAGGGGCATAGTGTTTAACAGTTCCAATGTTTTCTATGGCTGATTAGTCGGTAGCAGCATTTTTCGGCATCTCCGCTTTGTATTTAAATAATACCCACGCGCGGCCTCCGCCGCCAGCTGTAAACTGTGAACGTCGGTTCAATTCTCTTAGGATGGTATTTTTTTTTCTTAGCTAGGTCTGGGTCTAGGAATTGAAAACATAAGATAGGGTTTCTATAATTGGGAATATGGAGGTGCGAAGAGATGATGGCCATTGGATTAGAAACAAATAGATGGCTAGGATTAAATCTTGCACTTAAGTGGGTTAATGGGTTAATGGTAATTGGGTTGGACCATGTCTTTTGTGTGTAAACCTAGGCTAAAAAGACCAAATAATACAATGTATCTACAAAAATTTAAAAAAATAACTCTAAATTAAAATAAACTAATATAAAACCAAATATTGCGAGTGAAACTAATTTTTTTTTTATTTTCAAATATTATAATATTATAAATATAAATATACTAATTTTCTTTAACCTAAAGATAAAAAATATTTTTTTTGTAACTTTTATTTTTTGTGAAAAAAATAAATTAAAAGAGTCAAAACTATTTAAAATAGCAATATTAAACCTAAAATAAATATTTAAGCTAAAATGTGGAAAATCTTAAGGAGGGTCAAAAATTACATGTCTACAAGGAGCGCCACTAGAAATTCTACCTGTCGATCTAAACTAGTTTAAATAAATCGAAGCCATGTTCCGTTCACTTTGAAATTGGTTTAATTAATGGTTCATTTTTCTGAAACGAGTTCTTTCAAACTACCTTAAACTATAACTTAGACAACATGCCTATATGGATTAAATGTTCGTTTTAGGAAACTGCCTTGTTTCACTATATAAAATGTAATCATCTGTACTTCGCATACAAGCAAGCCTATAGGATTCTTTCGAATATTGCAACTCTGAAATCGTTTTTAAGACTTAATGTTCTTCTGGTTCAAAAGGCTTTAAAAAATCAGTAGGTAACTGACATGGCTTTACTTCTAATTTTATAAAAATAAACTGCTTGTCTTCTACGTATGTATTTAGATATCCTGCCTTAGGATACTGTTTAACAAAAGGCCCTTATTTGTGTTTGAGTCGTGCTATTTACATGCCTTATTTATGGAGGAAAACTGAGCCTCACATTTGCTCCTTCCAATTCTTGTTCGCTAAAAGTCCTATATGTTATTTCTTGTCGCCTTGGTATTTTTATCTTTCAAAACCATAGGGGTCTGTCTAGAACCACCTATAGGTAGAGGCCATAAATCCCTCTAAGACCATTAAGAAGGGATGGGTAGCAGCACGCAATAGAGATTACTGACCAACACTCGTTTTGCATGACCACTTAGGGTATGGGAAGGGTAGATATGGATATGATGACCGGTGCGCTACTGTCATGCGTAGCCCCTTTGTAAGGAGTGATTACCAGGCATTGTACTGATGAGATCCTATAGGCTTACCAGCCTAGGACTCCTCTCTCCCAAATTCTCTTGAAACTTTACTTTTCTTTGTATGCACACAACTTGTTTAAATTCTTATTATCTAGGTTATACAATGCTCAATGTGCTCTACTTGCAATTATTGTTTCAACTACTTAGTTTGCTAAGTGACTAATTCTTATGTATAAGTTTGACCGGGATCCACAGTGTTGGACAAAGATGGGTTCTTAACACCTTCCCCTCGGAGATATTTTGAGCATTTACCCTAATCTCTGGTAAGGAACACCAGTCTAGAGTTAATCGCTTTAGGTTCTCTAACGCACCATAATCCTTTAGGTGGTGATTCTTCAAATACCTAATTCCCAAAAGGAAATGAGTTATTACCCCCATGAAATGTCGAAACCCGAACTTCTCTCCTCCCCGAGAAGAGGAAAAAGGGGGCGCGATAGCATGGTGTCTACGTTGAGGATAATTAGCCTCTTACCATAATGAACTTGCTCTTATAAATTAGTCCAAGCATGCTTTATCACGAACCTTATTCCCTCACTTACTATGTGTTTTCTTTTAAGCACATATGGTTCTTTATCCTTTAAACTGGCTAATCTCTCTGTTTCCTTTTTGTAACCATCTTTCAATTATTTAAATGATGTTTTTATTTTTCCTTGTGTGCAAATACTTGACTACATATGAGTAACTACTGCATAAATCATGCCCCACATCATATTCTACTCGTGCGTATCAAATCCTATAGTAACGCTTTAATGAGTGGTTGTGATCTTCCTATTTATTACCCTTAAATTCGAAAAGGCTTATTTACGGTAAAACCAGTCGATCACCAGTATAGTAGACTGTTCCGTGCCTTCCCCCTCAAGTTGTCTGCTTAAGGGTACCAGTTAAAACCTCATAGATACCTTACTCTGGTTAAAAGTGTGCATGCATCATGGTCAACCCGAGCTGGATCACGTATATTATCCGCATAACGATCCTTTAAGATAATCCTTATCCATAGTCCATCAGGTTTTCCATAATCCAAACGGACACAACTATATTATGTGCATTAATTTGGAGAACTAAATGCCAATATGTTGATCACGAATATATAAATAGTCGAGTCTAGTAGGGGTGAGGTATAACCTTTGATTTGCAGAATACGAGGCACGAGGTCCCCAGCATTGATATGGTTAGCATACCCTCACTCTTTCTAGATTGATTGAGGAATCATCCATTGGATGACCAAATCAATGAATAGAATGAAAGGGCCGCCAAATGTAGCGATAAGCTTGAATATCTAGAATACAGCCTGTTGGAATTGGAAGTGAAAGTGAGGAAGTGAGTCACCGACTGCAAGAATGCTGAGGGAAACGAAGAAGGATAGTTGGCTAAGGCATTCTTATTAATGAGCCTACGTGAACTGGGGGATTTTATTGCAAAAGCACCCAGCTGTGGAAAGTCCTTCCAAGACCAAACAGATTAGGGTTACTTGCTTTTCCTAAAATGTAATAAGGCCAAGTGTCATTAGTGACTCATTTTATTATTATTTTAGAGTCATATTGGGATTCTTCTATCGTTTTCCTTATGAAATGAAGCATTTATTGGCATTAAAAGTTCTCCAAATATATTTTTCGCTAGGCCTGCCCCGAGCATAACAAGGCTCCCAAATTAGGACGCGAATTTATATTCTTGCAATATGTGTTTATACACTACAAACATTTCAAGATCCTCACTAACATGTTACCTTTTGTTTTTGCTTATTTTTTATTTATTATTCCCTTAGGTTGGTTCAATCATACTGGCCTCATCAGCATATCACACCAGATCCAGAGGCCCTCCACTTCTTCCTCCTCCAAGAGACACCAAAAGGCAAAGGGAAGGCAAATATGGATGATTTAAGTGGCATCTGAAAGAAGAATATTGAGAATACGAAAACTTTCGATGGTCGTAATACTCCGACCCAAAATGATCTAGTTTTGAGACTGGAACAAAAGATATTGGAATTGCAATGAGAACTTGAGAAAGTTTGCAACATGGCAAATATGTCATCTACCCTGAATGTCCCTAACATCAACCAACATAAGACCAAGAACCAGCACCTCCTCAAAGCACACAAAACCAACCACCACAAAATCCTCCTGCACCAAATCAATACGCAACTCCACCCCAGAATCCCAACCTATTACCAGCTTCGCCGCAACAACACATCAACAAATTCATTACCCGCCAGCCACCACTTACCACACTCCCCAAAACACACCACTACTAGTTCGTGATCCACAAAACTCCACCAATGAGCATCACAATAGCCAAGTTCCTAGTACCCACAAAAGCAACCCCATCTATGTGGAACCATACCTCACTCTACCCAACTGATCTCCTGTACTCCGGAAGCCTCCGAGAAGGACTTGCTCATCCAAAACATATTTGAAGAACTCCAGAAGTTAATAAGCTAATTTTAATGTTTAAGGGAGACAGAGGAGTAGAGGGTTTGAACTATAAGGATTTGTGCATACAGCCGGATGTTGAACTACCAGAGGGGTAGAAACCTTCCAAGTTCAAAATGTTCAATGGTATAACTAACCCTAGGGTCCATCTAAGAACTTATTTTGACAAGCTTGTCAGGGTCGGGAAAGATGAAAAGATCCTAATGAAGATCTTTATGAGGAGCCTTACTAGGGACGCTTTGCCTTGTTATATCAGCGAAAATCCAAAGAAGTGGTCTAATTGGGTGAGCATGAAATCATATTTGATGGACCGAGTCAGGTTCAACATAGAGAATACACTGGATGTCATCTACATTCAGAATCTTAAGAAAAAACCTACCGAGACCTTCTGTGTATATGCTACCATTGGAGGTCAGAAGCAGACAACGTCAGGAAATCTTTAGACGAAGAACAAGTGAATAAATTCTTCCTCAGGGACCTGCAATTTTATGAGAGAGCTGATGGTTATCAAAAATCACTAATCCTCTGACGTCATCAAACTGAGAGAAAGGGTTGAAGAAGGGATCAAGAGGGGAATGTTAACAATCATCAAGGATGCAAGCCACAAATAAAGCACTACAGCAGGTTCCATATCGAAGAAGAGAGATGTTGGGGAAGCAATGGTAGCCCAAGGCCCAAAATCTCCACTTGTCTATCAAACACCGTCATAACATACCATACTCATCCACCCATAAACCAAACACCTCCACCCACAAACCAAGCATCACCGCCCACGTATCAACCTTCATATCCAGATTCTCCACACTAGCCTTTGTCTATCACACCTATAACAACCAACCATCCCACTTCCAATCACCACCAGCTCATCAAAATTATCCAAGCACTTAAGCCAACTTTGACCGCAAGCCACCTAGAAAGTATACCGCCATTGTTGAGCCCATCGACCAATTATATGAAAGTTTGAAAGCCACCTGTTATGTCACTCTTATTACTGCTATGGCGTTAGAAAATACATCCCATCGGGTAAATTCGAACAAGACATGCGTACAATTCTGGTATAAAAGGGCACACCACTGCTAAGTGACGGACATTGGAGGATAAGGCCTAAATGTTAATTGACACCAATGTTACAAGCAAAGGAAACCGTATCTAATGTCTAAAAAAATCCTCTCCTTGGTCACAGAGGTGGTGATATACATGTGATAGAGACAAAAGAACAATGGGACACTAAGAGGTCGATTTGGTTTATTTGAGAAAGCGATGACTCTAAGGTTGCAGTCACACTTACTCCTATCATGGTTAAGACTCAGGAAAAAATCGAGGTTGAAAGTGGCTCTGCTCGCAGCCACCCTTCACTGCAACAGTATCAACCACACCCCGATTCAACTGAAAAGCAATACCATTGGATTATGTCACCAAGGCTTGGTGGAAAGGGAAGGCCAAGGGAGAGGAATATGAAGTGATACAAGGAATGACTAGAACCTGAAGAGTCTATGCACCTGAACACTGGGAGGTGCAAGAAAGGAGGCCCGTACTAGGCAGCCTATGATTTCGACCAAAGCAGAAGACATGTGGAGGAAAGTACAGGCGAAGGAGTACTCTATTGTTGATCATCTAAACAAAGTCCCTACTCAAATATCTATCTCATCACTATTGCAAAATTCAGAGGTACATAAGAAGGCCTTAATGAAAGTGTTGAGCAAGGCTTACGTACCCAATAACATCACCGATGGAGAAATGGCCAACATGGTGGGGCAACTACTAGAACATCATAAGATCATCTCCAAAAAGAGCTACCATCTAAGGTGTGAAATCACAATCGAGCATTGCATATTACAGTACAAGTTGAAGACAAGTTTGTTTCTAGGGTCTTTGTTTATTGAGGTTCGAGCCTAAGTATTTGTCCATCTGACACTCTGAAAAGGTTGGACAAAGGTTTCCATGAGATATGGGTAGGAAGCATGAACGGGAAGGCTTTCAATGGGTCCTAGAGGGCCACAATTGAGGAAATCATCCTTTGCTTGTAGATGGAGCCAACTTGGTTCAACGTTGAATTTCAATTGCTTGACATACCATCCTCATATAACCTTCAGTTGGGCCGGTGATGGATCCATGCTGCTGGAGCCGTGCATTCCAGGCTACATCAAGCCGTGATGTTTGAATGGAACTGCTAAGAGGTAATCATTCAAGGAGATGGAAGTAACCCCATATACACTAGTCAGACCATTCAAGGAGATGTAAGTAAACCAATCTACACTAGTCAGACCATCCAAACCATTGGACACAGAAGAAGGCTAGAAGGGGAAACCTACCATCACATCGAATTGGTCAATGTTGTCGAGAAGAACAAATGGTAGAGTAAAAATATAAAAAGCATATTATAGTGGTCTGGATATGAACCCAACAAAGGATTGGGAAAGAACATCCAAGGTATCACCAAACCTTTACAACTAAAAAATCACAGTACTACCTTTGGCTTAGATACCAGTACACATGGAAAGAATATGGGAAATGGTCACCTTCATGGCGTGAACCCTATTACCCACTTGAGGAGCCAGTGCCACGTTTGGAACAAGCCTTCTACCAGGATGACACAATATCGGAGACCACAAAAGAAGAACCACTAGCAGGGTTGAAGAATTTTTTCTTGAAGGATGAGTGTCACACCTCCTTTTTTCACACTACACCCGCGAAGGGCGTAGATAAGGGAGTTTTTCCAACAAAAGAACAATCGGGATTTATTTATTTAGATATTTTAGAGTCGCCACTTGGGATAATTAATGGTGTCCCAAGTCACCGATTTAAATACCCGAATCGATGAAAGTTTGACTCTATATACGATCTGCAAGCCAAAAATCCGGGTAAAGAATTTTGTTAACCCGGGAGACGGTGTTAGGCATTCGTGAGTTCTGTAGTTCCAGCACGGTCACTCAATTGTTATGTTCTGCTCAATTATCTGATTTTAGTACAATTATTGTACCTATGTGCAAATTTCAACTTTTAAACTGCTTTTATTTAATATTGAGAAGATTTCAACGTTCTTAAAATGCATCTTGAACCTCGTCACTTAAATGAACCTATAATTCAGAACACATTTCACCCAATGTTGAGATTTGAATTTCGGTCACATAAATGCGCACCCGAGTTTAGGAAAGTGAATTATTTAACTAGCGCGCTTAAGGCAATCGCGTGTTTCTAAATTTGCGAGGGCCATGGAAATGTGCTGAATGGCGCACCACAAATTCTAAGGATCAATACACGATTTATAAAAATGAAGGCCATGCAATTGTTAATTGTATTCAGCTTGGCATACCCAATTCAAAACAACCGCAACTAAAATGAGGGCTATGAATTAATGCCGAATAAGGTTATAGGTCCCTAAAGGCCCTTTATATAACAACCCAAAAGCCACGAATAGGTTCTCTAAGTTAAGCCCAAATCTGGGCCGGCAAGGTATCGTATGGGGCGGAGTTGCGGCCTAAATCGTGTCCATAAAAATTATTAAGTTTGGGCCAAAAATGAGCCCAAACAAAAAACCAAGTTCCCAGTTCAAGTCCCTTATGTCAATACCCAGATTTGATCTATTGTGTCTCATGTTTTAAAAATAAAACAAAAAAAAAATCAATGTCATGAATACAGCCCTACACTTTTCTGAAACAAAACAACCAGCTGTGGAAATAGACATACCAAGTTAACATGTTGCTAAAATCAGCCACCTTGATTTATTTGCACATAAGTAAAGCTGAACAAGTGAGGCATGAGAGCTACGATTAATTCATATTTAAGAGTCCATATAAAGATAAGGTCCGGAATCAAAAGAATTTTATGTGAGTTTGAATCCACACCAACATGAATTACCATCCAACCCTATTCGAAATCTCACATCATTTCATATCAACCAAACTTAATTACTAATATACTAAGGCTCTAAATACTACCCAGGAAACTAACCAAACAAGATGAATTCAGAAAAGTACATTGTCAATTAATTACAATATGAGCTATAAGATCTGAGTATTATCCTTGTAACACTGGATTAAACAAGTCCAGAATTCAACCGTCCAACAAAATCAAATCAGATTCAATCGAACATATATCATTTATAAAATGTATGATACAGAGAATGAAAAATAAGAACAACTGATGATTGATACCTAGCATCTAAACAGTAGGATCCTTGTTCTCATTGCTCAGTTTTCAAATGAGCTTCACATTATGTGAGTTTCAAAGGTGCTTACCTAGATAAAAAGTAAAGGAAAAGAAGAGAAATGCAGTAGTAACAGCACTGCTAAGCAGTCCAAGACACTACCAAAATCCGATGAAATCAACTTAGAAAATACAATGGAACAGCAGAATATTCCAATAAGCAGACGGGTTTCAAAATAGCAAAACAAATTATATTGCCATTTCGAGTCCTAAGATGTATAACTATTATTCTCAGAAAACTCAATAGGAAGGAAAATTAATGAGATTCTATAGAGTAGTATTCTCTTTGTCTTTTGGACTTATTTCCAAATCCTCAATAGAACAGTAACAGTCCTGTATTTGTTTCTGTATATCTTTTCTACTCTTTTATTCTGAGTTTTAACCGTTAAAATTCCTTCTTTATCTCTGCCTTCTAAGGCAACAAAGAATGCCTTTATAGGAAAGCAAACTAGGGCACCTTTCAAATTTGTTATTTCAATTTAGTCCTTCATTTTTTTAGCTTTTTGCTTACAAATATTTAGTCTCCTGACTTGCTACCCAAGTTATACCATCGAAAATCTTGAAATTCGAATAAGAACACCTAGAAGCTTCTAGGGGCTTCTTATTCAGTACCAAAAGATTCCCTAACCTAATTTTCCAAACTACCCCTAAACAGCACTGAAAATTATCCATGAGATATAGAGATTGGTACAAATATTCTAAAACCAACAAAACTCTGAATTAAACGACTCCATTTTGATCTAGAAGTAAAGAACAACTAACAAATTAAACACGATTGATTTAAAATCAAATCATGCAATTCTGATGACAGAAAGAACAAAAATGGAATGATAATGAAAAAATTAAAGAAATAACTTAACAAACTAAACACAATTTGAGTTAAATAAAACCATGCAATTAAAGATAAAAAACAATATCAAAACAACTGAACAAATTTAAACAAGATCTAATTTCATACTGTTTGAACACATGCAACTTTCTGAGATCTAATCAAGAAAATCACTAGAAGCACTAGAAGAAAGCAAAAGGAGAAAAAAAATAAAAGAAAAAGAAAACCAGGCCAATTAAAAATCAGAAGCTAAATAGGATGGGGTTCGAACTCACCGGAGAAGTCTATTGGCAACTCGAACCTCTGATTTTATCCTCCAATAACACTATTTGTTTGTTTTTACTAAACAATCAATAGTGTTATCAGAGGACAGAATCGAACTAAAGAAACCTTCATGCACAAGCATTAGGTCAAACCTTTAACCTAATATTTCAGCCATTTGAGGGGAGTGACTCCAGGTTTTGGGAAGAGAAAGGAGTGGTAGGTGTTTGGTGTGATTTTTTGATGATTTGGTAATGGTGAGAACCTGGCAGTCCCTTTCGAATCAATATTCAAGAAGATATAGCGATGTTTGAAGGATGTTGAGTGCAGATTTGGGATGAGGGAGAGACGGGGGTCCTTTGGTATAATTGTGAGGTGGATTGGCGGAGGCGCTGCCGGACACGGCGGCGGAGTCAGAATTTCTAAATTATTTTCGAGGAGCTGGGATGGGATCGAAGGAAGATGCTGGTAGATTTTAGAAGAGGAGAGGAAGGAGAATCAGTGGTGCAAATTTGACAGCCATCGGAGCTCCGCCGCCGCCGTGAGCAATTTCTGGCTGGCCGCAGACGGCGGTGGGTGGAGGAGATTGAATGTCTCTAGGGTTTCAGGTGTGAGAGGTTAGAGACGGGGTTTTGGGGGTTAGAGACGGGATTTTATATATATATATACACATATATATATATATATATATATATATATATATATATATATATATATATATATGTATATATATATATATGTATATATAAAAGTATCCCTAGTTCTCTGCCGTCGGATTAAAGATACTGGACTGCTCAGATTGATTCAAGCAAAACAAGCAAGAATGTCGCAAGCTAACTACCACTTTTCAAACTAACAAAATTTTCTTTGAATGAAACAGAGGCAGAAATATTCCGGAGGTCTCGGGAAAATCTTCCATGAAAAATCAAGTACCTGACAGGTATGACTGTGAACTTCAGGAACCCCCTAGAAAATGGGACTCAGTTTAAAATTCAACGAGGAACATAATGTAGTTCAAATAATTATCCAATAAGAGCCGTTAGGACCCTCTTGAATAATGGGACCTAACTTTATCTAGTAATCCCCAGCAGACACAACCGAAAGTTGAAATGGTCATTTAATTTGAAATTTTCAGGACCCTCCTAGAAAATGGGACTTATTTAAAGGTTGGAGATGATCATAATTATCCAATAAGAGCCGTTAGGACCCTCTTGAATAATGGGACCTAACTTTATCTAGTAATCCCCAGCAGACACAACCGAAAGTTGAAATGGTCATTTAATTTGAAATTTTCAGGACCCTCCTAGAAAATGGGACTTATTTAAAGGTTGGAGATGATCATGAATAAAAAAGAGCATAAAGTGACTTGCATGTTGAAATAGGATTTAGATAAGAGTTGTCAAGACCCTCCTGAAAAATTGGACGCAATATAAAACTCAAACAAGCACTAGTAACATGGTCAGGCACAAATATATCCCCGACAAGATGCGTCAGGACCCGCCCGGATAATGGGATTTAATTGTAAGAGCTGTCAAGATCCGCCTGGATAATGGGATGTGGCTCTGGATACTAATCCCCCACAGACATGATTTTTCATCTAATTAAGAGTTGTGAGGACCTTCCTGGATAGTGGTATGCAGCTTTAATTAGTGTTCCCCCAGCAAATATAGCTCAGATAACAAGACACGGTAGAAGTAATACCTTGGGAGAACTCAGCCTAATCTTAAAGTTGTCACTAATCAAGAGTTGTCAGGACCTTCATGGATAATGGGATTTATCTTTCAAAGATATCTGGTAACAGGATTTGATTAACACTCATAGACGCACCCAGCACCAAACTAGGGCAGAAATTTTCTTTTGTTTTGTTTGTTTTGTTGTTATAAGGTTTAAAGGTAGCAGTTTCATGCTTTGGCAATGAGGCGCCCACCTGGAGAACAAGGGAATACATTTCATGTTTCAAGTTTTGGTAATCATGCGCCCACCTGGAGAACAATGGAATACATTTCACGTTTCAAGTTTTGGTAATTATGCGTCCACCTGGAGAATAAGGGAATACATTTCAAGCTTCATGGATTGGTAATCATGCGCCCACCTCGAGAAGAAGGGAATAAGTTTCAAGTTTCAAGTTTCGGTAATCAGGAACCCACCCGGAGAACAGGGGAATACATTTCAAGTTTCAAATTGTTGTAATCACGCACCCACCTGGAGAACAAGGGAATACATTTCAAGTTTCAAATTTTGGTAATCAGGCGCCCACCTGGAGAACAAGGGAATATATTTCATGTTTCAAGTTTCCGTAATCAGGCGCCCACCTAGAGAATAAAGGAATACATTTCAAGTTTTGGTAATCCGGTGCCCGCCTGAAGAACAAGGGAATACATTTCAACATTCAGGTTTTGGTAATCAGGCGACCACCTGGAGAACAAGTTTTGATAATTAGGTGCCCACCTGGAGAACAAGGGAATACATTTCAAGTTATAAGTTTCGGCAATAAGGCGTCCACCTAGAGAACAAGGGAATACATTTTCAAGTTTCAAGTTTCGGTAATCAGGCGCCCACCTATAGAACAAGGGAATACATTTTAAGTTTCAAGTTTTGGTAATCAGGTGCCCACCTTTAAGTTTCAAGTGTTGGTAATCAGCCGCCCACCTGGAGAACAAGGAAATATGTTTCAAGTTTCAAGTTTGGTAATGAGGACCATACCTGGAGAACAAGGCAATACATTTCAAGTTTCAAGTTTTAGTAATCAGGCGCCCACCTGGAGAACAAGGGAAAATATTTCAAGTTTCAAGTTTTTGTAATCAGGCGCGCACCTAGAGAACAAGGGAATACATTTAAAGTTTCAAATTCAATAATCAGGCACCTACCTGGAGAACAAGGGAATACATTTCAACTTTCATGTTTTTGTAATCATGTGCCCACCTAGAGAACAAGGGAATACATTTCAAGTTTCAAGTATTGGTAATCAGGCGCCCACTTGAAGAACAAGGGAATACATTTCAACTTTCAAGTTTCAGTAATCAGGCGCCGCCTTGAGAATAAGGAAATACATTTTAAGTTTTGGTAATCAGGTGTTCATCTGGGAACAAGGGAGTACAATTCAAGTCCAACAATCCAGTATCAACATGGAGAAGGAGAAATATAGCAACAAAGCAACAAGGAGTTTCACATTAAGAGAATGCAAGACAATAAGGCAACAAGGAGATGTACAAGCAACAAGGCAATAAGGATCGAGAGAAAGTTGGAAGACATTGATAGGTTTTATTTAATCCATAGGTCATAGCCTAGTTTTATTTTTTTATTTTTGCCATGGTATAATAATGTATCTACAGCAGTAGCAGCAACGGTGAGATCACAGCTTCGGTAGTCCCAGCTACCAAACACTCTTAAACTACACAAATATAATTCCTCTTTAGACAAGGATATGTAGGCAATCTCTGAAGCAAGGTGTGGTCAAGCTTTTCAAAATGCTTCTCACGCAGTATTCGAACTGGAAAAAATCGCCCATGTCCGCTCACTTATCTTTGCACAAAAACTCATCATGTTTCCGGGCAGAGAGGGGTAGCTTTGAGCATGTGATTTTTGCCCTATACGAATTACACCAATAAATTCAAATAAAATTATTTATGTTATTTTTTTGTAATTTTGTGATATTTTTTATTAATTATTTATATTTTATTTGTGCATTTTAATTAGTGAAAAATACCAAAATATGTTGCACGTGCAGTTAGGAGTTTATTTCACATTTTAAGAACTATTTAGTGATTAAGTTGTTTTACTAAAGGAAAATCACAAAAATAGTCATTTTGCACCCTATAATTTAAATTTTGATTTTTAAGGTGATTTTTCTTTAAATTTCGTTTTAATTATTTGTGATTATAACTATGTAGGATTAATTAGCATTTTATAGGTTAATTTGATATTTGTAATTAATATATGATTTTTAGTAATTTTTGAAAGTGAAAAATGAAATAAAAAATGAAAAAAACATTTAAAAATCAAAACAAAAGAAGAATAAAAACAATTGGGCCATTTAGGAATAAAACCCAGCCCGAACGCACAAAAAATTGGTCCAGCCCAACTCCTAAACCGGTCCAGCCTTTATTAAACCAAAACAACGTCGTTTTAGGTCAAGTAAATCCTAGTCGTCTAGGTTCTCAGATCCTACGGTTCATAAGCCTACATAATTTGATATATTAATGTCCAAAAGATCCCCCCACTCCCCAAACACACATTCTCCAACCTTCCTCACCAGAAACCGTAGCACCACGCCTGTCTCCGTCGTCCTCCGTCGTGCGCCACCGGTCGAAAATCGCCTCCACTGGCAGCGGAACTTCGATCAGCCTCAAATTTACACCACTTCACCATCTCCCTCTCCCCTTTACAAATCCATGACTCGCTTCCCTCGAGTCCCACCCCATCCCTTCGAATATTAGTTTGAAAGGCTCATACGCCGTGTGTGCGGGCGCTGCCGCCAACTGGTCACAAATTAACACCGCATGGCCTCCTCGCCCTCCTCTTTTTGAATCCACTATTGATAACCTTTGAATAATTCCCAAGTGGCTCGAATTTTAGATTGAAGTTCGACCCAGAACCTTAATTCGCCCAAAACCACCAAAAAACCACACCACATAGTCTCTTCACCTCCCTCATCTCAGAACCACAACCAGTTTCCCTCGAATGTCCTCGCAACTCCTCAAAATCCAAATCTAGGGTTTCCGGAGTCTGCTCAATGGTGCATGAATATTTTCAGGGTCGATTTAGATAAATTAAGCTAAGTTTTCTTATTCTCTTTTCTAAATTTCCTCTTCCTCGTCTCTTTTGTTAATTTTGTTCAAGATTAGGGTTAAATCATAGAATTCCGATTAGGTTGGTTTTCTTGAGTTTAATTTTAGCTTTGCTCAGTCTTGTTTAGTGTTCATATCTTCTTGTAAATTCGAATTAAGTTTTAGTAGATTTATAATTAGTGAGTTTATTTGTTCATCATTTTTATTTCAATGGTTTTCTGAGATTATGTTTGTGTGAAATGATCAGTTCTTCTAGCATTTAAAATCCATTTAAGTATTCTTGGTAGTTCAATATTGGTAATTTAGGATTGTTTTAATTTGAGGTTTGTTATAAAAATAAAAATTTAGCATTGAAATCTCATTTTTGATCTGTTTGTGATAATCTGCTTGTTTGGTCACAATTGCTAATAGTAAGGATTGGTAGGAACATGTGAGCAAATAACAAATTAAAGAGGGTTTTAAGGATCAGGTAGAAGTGGTAATATGTAATTGGTTAAGGGTCAATTTAGGGAAGAAGATCAATTATGTTAGATGGAAACTTCCAGTGGGGGGCTCCCTGTTAAAATTGCAAAAAACTTGGTCCACAAGTTAAAAATTAAAGGACTAAATTGAAAAGTTAAAATCAAAAGAATGCCGTAATCCTTGCTTATAAAGGCAAGCTTTCTTGCCGTAGAAGGGGGTTTTCAAAGGAAAAAGATTTTAGAGGATAAAAATGGCAAGGACCTTTGAGCAGTAAAAATTCTGTGGATTCAAAAAGCATAAAAAAACTCTAAAACTTCTAGGAACCTATAAAATTTGGAAAATACTGTTCCGTTAAGGTTTCTACTTTGAATTTTTGAAGCTTCTTATCTCTGAACGATAGTTGATTATATTCGAGTGTGTGAAATGGCTTGAATTTGGTTCATGTTGAAAAGTCTGGGTAGATTCTATGGTTAAGCTACTGTTTCATTGAGTTTTGTGTGGATTACTTGGGTTTTATTTGCTGAAATTATTGTTGCTAGGTTACTACTGTTGGATTTCTTCTTAAGCTCATAACATCTTTGTTTATTTGTTGTACCAGGTATTCTCCAAAACTCCATGGAAATCACTTAGATGTATTTGAAGTCTGGCTTTGGAATCTGAATACAAAAAATGAAATCCTTGATGGATTTCATCCATTTCGTGTAACCTCATTTATGTTTATAATGTTTAGCTCTAGAGATATTTTAATTAGTATAGCGACCAAAATTTACTATTATAGAATGTATAAGTAGGAATGTATCGTTAACTTGTGAAATTTCAGGATATTTGTAATTGGATTCTGCCTGTTATTTGTTTATTCATCATGTTTTGGATGCATCTTTTAGAATTTATATTAATAGTGCTCTGTTAGGATCAACAAGGGATGGCCTTAGGATTCTCCTTAGCAAATATGAATGTTCTATTAAGCTTGATTAAAAGCTTGCATACATTCCCTTCTTTGTTATTTTCTTTGCTTATTTGTTGAAATAAGTCCATGTGATTGAGGACTTGAGGTAATTTGATAAGATCCTAGTGGATCTGTATAATGGCTCTAGGGATTTTGATAATATTTGGAGCAGGTTCATCTCGATATGAATTTACCAAGTAGCTGCTAGCATAAATGGCATGTGTTAACTTTACAATTAGTTGAGGCATGAATTTAGTTGTTGTTTCGGGATGATTAATGTTAGTATTATAAGGGTATTTTTATAAATGCAAGATTTATTACCTTGCGTGAAACTGGACCGTCATTGTCGCCTAAGGCCTGTTTCTTAGGCCCAGCAGTTCTTCAATCTTTTACAGACCTGGCCATTAGGTTCCAACATGGAGAGAAAGTTTATTGAGAAATTTATGCTATTCTATTAAAAATCAAGAATAGCGTAATCAAGTACCCATTAATGTTGATACACAATCAAAATAATAAGAGGTTCGTATTAAGGATCGTTTAGCCGTGATTTTTTTATGCCTTGAAACATCTCTTTAATCAGCTTTGTCTCTTTTGATTGTCAAAGTATCCCGTTCATTTTATAGTCAAAATTTGCCACCGCCAAATCTATTTGAATAATGGCGTTGTATAATCGAATTCGAACCCTTAAGAATCCGATGTGCACCAGTTAGCCAATTTTCGTGGCCCTCGCAAATTTAAACATATGAAATTGCTTTAGGCACACTAGCTAAATAATCTACTTTCCTAAATTCAGGTGCACACTTATGTGACCCAAATCCAAATCCAAACGATGTTGAAATATGTCAAAGACTATGGGTGTATTTATATGATGTGGTTCCAGACATGTTTAAACAACGTTTCAATCTTTTTAAAATAAAAAACGGTTAAAAGTTAAAAATGGAACATAGGTACAAATGCATTAGAATCAGATAATTAAGCCAAATATAACAGTTGCTCGACTGTGCTAGAACCACTGAACTCGTGAGTGCCTAACCCCTTCTCCCGGGTTAATAGAATTCCTTACATGGATTTCTGGCTCGCAGCCTGTACAGAGTCATCCCCTTCCTCGATTCGGGATTTAAACGGGTGACTTAGGACACCATTAATTATCTCAAGTGGCGACTCTATAATTTCTAAATAATAAATACCGTTTCAATTGTCCTTTAATTGGAAAAACTCCCTTACCTACGCCCTTCAGCGTGGTGTAGTGTTAAAAAGGATGTGTGACAAACCTAAAGGAATGAGATGTTACAAATAAATTGTTGTGGAACATCTAGTTGACGTAAGAATAAATTGGAATAATTGATGTGTTTTTTATTAAAAGTGCTTAGGGAATTTAGTCACTATATCCAAATTATCCTACACATCCCTTAGCTTACACACAACCAAGTAAAGTCGTAAATTTATCTTAGACTGGATAGGCTGGATTAGTAGAGTATTATACTACGAACAAGCCTATGGTGCATCGTTGTGGCATGTGAATGTTCTTTTGGAGAGTTAGAAAATTTTGTCCATCTGAGTTCCTAAGTATTTTTAATCATATTAATTGTGGAACTACTCTCTTGTGTGATGTGAGGGAATGTGATTCACAAAGGAAAGGTAAGTCTTGACTTCTATATATAGTAGTTTGAGTAAGTGTGAATATTGCATGGTACGAGCGATTCGACTTTTGAGGCAAAGGTTGTTCACTACTAGGTGCAACTTTGGTAAATTGTTCAAGGCGTGATTTGTTAAGGAAAAAGCTTAGGGAAGGAACTTATGTAGAGTGTGGTGGATTACTTCAGGAATAGCAATGAGTTAAGTGTGGGATATTGATATTGGGCTATATATATGATATTTACACCTTAATATTACCATGCTTTATTGTTGTTTTATAGGCGAATTGACAATGAATGCTCTAATTAGTGTTATTTTGCTTTGTAGGGAATAATCTAAGTGGGGAAGCACTACAGAGTGTTTTGGAGTCAATAATGCGAAGAAAATGCCCAATAAAGAAGCACCCGAGCATAAAGAAGCAAAAATGGACCTAGGTGAAATCTACTGCAACCGCAGTAGAACCACGACAGACAATTATGTGAGGTAGAATGTTCAGCCTTCATCGCGGTCGCGCCGCAGTCGCGCTGAGGTCTTGCCGTGGTCGAGGTGAACTGTTCAACTTCCAAAAAATTAGGGACCAAAGTGTAATTTAGGGAAACTTTTTCTAAACCCTTATAAACATTAGAAGCTCACCCAAGTCAGAATTAAGCTTGTTTTTAGACTACTTTGGAAGCAAGAACAAGTATGAGAAGATCAACCAAACATTAGAGTTTTTCCATCTCCCTTTAATTCTTGCAATTATACATTATGAACAAATTTGTAGTTTTATATTACCTTGTTATGAGTAGCTAAAAATTTATCTAGGTTTGATGGATCCAATTGTTGGTTGAAGTTTTGACTCAACTTGTTATAATCGAGCCAGATTTATCATATCATTGTTCAAAAACATTTTATATGGTGATTAATTGAATATTCCCTTCATTAATCATGTCTAATTACCTAATATTGCTTGAGAAAGAATATTAGGTTAGACTATTGTTGAACAACACCACTTTTAGGTAATTGAAGAGATTCATTACTTGAACTTAAAAGTGGGTTTAGAGATATCAAAACTTTGGTGGGATAAATTAGAGATGCACATATTGTCAGCTAGAGTAGTTCGTGAGAATACTCTAGTAAAATTGGAGAGATAATTACGATAACTCATAGCTTTTAATCCTCATAGAGTATTACGGCGAGATTATAGCGAAAGATTCAAGTCGTAAACTAGCAATTGGAGAAATCACTGCCCTAGACCTTTTTACCATTGAATTATCTTAAATCTAGCATATTCTTATTTCTAATATTAGTTGAAGTAGTTAAACCAAACCCAAGACTGATTGATAAAAATCTTGCATCCACAAATTGGTTTAGTTGATAATAACATTGCCAAAGAGTTGTAATAGATAGGTTAGTTCCCTGAGGATTCGACTCCGGACTTGAAACCGGATTATATTTGCAACGACCGCTTTGTCTTTTATAAGGAATAGTTGGGCATGATCAATAAGCTACCACCTGAGGGTTTGAATCTAAATCGAGCATTGCATATTACAGTTTAATTTGAAGACAAGTTTATTGCCAGAGTCCTAGTTGACAGAGGTTGAAGCCTAAATATTTGTTCGTTGGACACTCTGAAAAGGTTGCAGAAAGATTTCCATGAAATACGGGTGGAAATCATAAATGTGAAAGCTTTCGATGGGTTCTAGAGGGCCACGATCGGGAAAATAAACATTTGTTTGCAGATGGGGCCAACTTGGTTTGACATCGAATTTCATGTGCTCAAGATACCAGCCTCATATAACCTTCATTTGGGTCGACCATGGATCTACAATGTCATGGCCGTAACTAGCACACTACATCAAGCCGTGAAATTTGAATGGAATTGTCAAGAGGTGATCATTCACAGGGATACCTTTCTAGAAAAAAAGAAAGAGGACCAGAATCTATACATTGATTCACAATTTTTTTTGAAACCGTATGCATCATCGTTTGGAACTGCCCTTTTCCTTTCCAAAGTGGAATTCCTCCTTGATTTCCCCTTTGACCTGTGCCAAACTCCACTTTTGTTGTTGCCAGTGGAGGCGGCATTGCAACCACGGGCTTGGACGAACCCAGATTCCAAATGAACAAATTCAAACTTGAAAAGGATCTTCCTTATTCTTGAAGAATGAGGGGCAAAGGGATTGATCAAGAAAGAGAGTAAAAACGAAGTTGATTCAAATAAAGTTACTTCTTCGTCTTTTGCTTGTCATTGGATTGGAAGCCGCAGGCGATGCCTTCGCTACACTCAACTTAAAGGCACCTACGAACTCACCCATAAGGAAACTCATCAAGTAGGTATTTCGAGTCTTTCAATACCCTACAAAGGGAAGTACAAAGGAAGCTGCTTCGAATCTGGCTTTACCTGGGACGCTACTTTCAGAGACAGGATGGAAAGTCTTTGTGAGAAGAGATGGTAGGCTTGATACGATGTCAGCCTGAGGACCTATGTTAATGTTTTGGAAAGGGGATGTTCGCCTTTTATGACAAATAGCAAAGAAATTGTGAACCGCCCTGACAAAGTCGTCAACAAAAATATTCCAACACCTGTTAAACCATCCCTGTCATTAGAAATATCAGAAGGCTAGGAGGGTAAACCTATCATCACATTGAGTGGGTCAACACCGTCGAGAAGGACATATGGTGGAGTGGTAAAATAGAAAGCATATTGGCTTGGTCTGCATATGAACTCGGCAAAGGGTTGGGAAAGAATCTTTAAATTATCACTAAACCAATATAGTTAAAAGATCATGGTATCACCTATGGGCTCGGATACTAGTATATATGGCAAGAGTATTGGAATTGGTCGCCTCCATGGCGTAGGCCGTATTACCCTCTTGAGCAGCCAGTGCCACATTTAGAACAAGATTTTCACCAAGCTGATACGATATAGATGACCATGGAAGATGAAGCACTAGCTGGGTTGAAGAATTTGTTCTTGGAATATTAAGACATGGATTGCAGTGCCATAATAGAGGAGGAGGAGGAGGAGGAAGAAGGACTCACTATTCAGACCATGAAGAAGGGAGTTGTTCTCAAGAACAGGACCGCCACACCATCCCAAGCCCAGCGAGTCCCTAGGTAGCGTGGCGTATTTTACTTCTATAGTCGTTCTAGGAATTTAAGATTTCCAGTAATTTTGTTTTAAGATTTACTTGTTTCAAAATAAATGCTCGATTCATCATGCCATGCTTTGTATGGACGATTTTCTCAGTTTTAATGAATGCATTTGTTCTTTATCATTATTCATTACTAATTTTATACTTTTCCTTCTACGCTGTTATTATTACTTTTCCTGATAAACCAGTGGCTGTGACATGTAATGAGGCAACGCAAAATAAAAATAGTGATTCAGATGAAAAGGATGAGATACCCAAGGAAATCGTTAGGGAAGTTGAGAAGTTTGAGAACAAGTCTAAGTTCAACCTGGACGAAACAAAAGCAGTGAGTTTGGGAGTTGCCGAGACCGTCAATGAGAGTCGCATAAGCATTTACTTGTCACTGACGTAGAAGGAAGAGTATATTAAGTTCATAAGAGAGTATGATTGGATGGTCATATGATGACATAAAAAGTTTAAGCACGTGCGTAGTGGCTCACAAGTTGCCTATTAATCCCATGTGTCAACTCGTCAAACAAAAAATTAGAAAATTCAAACCAAATACGAGTTTGAAAATCAAGGAGAAGGTTACCAAGTATATCAAATCCAAAGTTCTCAGGGTGGTTGAGTACCAAACTTGGTTATTTAACATTCTGCTAGTTCTAAAAAAGGATGGGAAGGTCAGATATGTGTTGACTCTCGGGATTTAAACAAAGCAAGTCCTAAGGATGACTTCCAACTACGAATATACACATTTTTATCAACAACTACGCAAAGCATGAACTCTAATCCTTTGTGGATTGCTTTGGGTTATCACCAAATATATAGGGATGAAGAAAATTCAGATAAGACAACCTTTATTACACCTTAGGGTGTATACTATTACAAGATTATACCATTTGGTCTGAAGAATGCTAGATCCACTTACATGAGAGCCATGACAACCATCTTCCATGATATGATACATAAATATTAGAGGCGCATGTAGACGATGTCATTATCAAATCCAAGAGGGCCATAGATCACATAGCAAACTTGAGGATGTTCTTTGATAGACTAAGGCGTTATAACTTGAAACTGAACCCCACAAAGTGTGCATTCAAGGTTCCCGCATGAAAGTTATTGGGATTCATCGTCACTCGTCAAGGGATCGAGCTGGATCCATCTAACGTTAAAGCTATTCAGGAGTTACCACTGCCTAAGAGCAAAAAGGATGTGATGAGCTTCCTAGGACGCCTCAACTATATCAGTCACTTTATAGCACAATCCACAGTCATATATGAACCCATCTTCAAGATGCTGAGGAAGGATGTCGAAACAAGATTGACATAGGATTATTAGAAAGCTTTTGACAAGATCAAGGAGCACCTATCAACACTGCCAGTTTTGGTCCTACTAGAACAAGGACGACCTTTGCTACTCTATCTATCTGTATTAGATGGAGCCTTCGGATGTGTTCTGGGACAACATGATGAGACAAGAAGGAAAGAGCAGGCCATATACTACATGAGTAAGAAGTTCAACCTTTACAAAGCACGGTACTCCCTGCCGGAATGCACTTGTTGTGCTTTGACCTGGACAGCTCAAAAATTGAGCCACTACTTCTGCGCCTACACTACAAATCTCATATCCAAGATGGACCCTCTAAAGTACATATTCCAGAAACCCATGCCAACTGGAAAGTTGGCCAAGTGGCAAATACTATTAAGTGAATTTGATATCGTCTATGTAACTCAAAATATAATCAAAGGACAAGCATTGGCAAATCACCATGCTGAAAATCCGGTAGGAGGACCATACAAACCCTTGAAAACATATTTTCCTAATGAAGAAGTTTTATTCATAGAAGAAGCATTACTGGTGGATATGACCGCTGGAGGATGTTCTTTGATGGAGCCACAAACTTCAAAGAAGTACGCATTGGAGCAGTTTTGGTATCAGAAACGGGTCAGCATTATCTGATATCTGCTAAACTCAAATTTCCTTGCACCAACAACATGGCAAATATTAAGCCTGCTAAACTCACTGTATGAGTCTAATCCCCACCTCTACATTCCCATGTGACTAAGCAGTGTCCCTTTTCGCACAAATATTGCTCTAATTTTAGTTTTATTTATTTATTTTACGATTGGGCTAAGCACTGCCCTCCATTTCACAAGACTAAGCCATGTCATGTTAACATCATGTTATTGCATATCATGGACTGAAATATAGCCAATTTATCCAAAGGCGTTAGAGTCTAACATCATCATCCTCAAAGCCGGAAGAAATCATGTCATGGCCTGAGGATCTCTCTCAATTTTGCATATCATTATTCAATGGTGTCATAGTTCAGAGGCATAGCCTGAGAACATCATTTCATGGCATGCGAATATTTCATCAAGCAATTTATAGCCCAATATCTCCTCCCTAACCGTCCGAAAATAACTTTCATAGTCCAACGGGAACATGCATCATGTTTAAAATCTATGCACAATATACACTTGCAGTATTCTTATTTATAGGTAATCCGATGAGCAACGCCTATCCCAACACGAGCGATCCCTCTCCCTTCCTTCTAGCCTATCAAACCTAGCCATTTCCATAAACCGTTGACTCACCCAGCCCTAGATGTTGCGTTTGCTCTTGAAACGACTTTGTCGGTATACTGCGCCGATGAATCTGGAACTACATATGGCCTGATTCCTATAAAACCAAAGATATGCAAGCAGCTCAGAAGCCAAGGTGCAGCCTAATCTCTCGAACTGTTTTGCTTGGTCAAAATTGGTCATCAGATCTTTAATCGACAAACTCTTTCATCCTTTCCGAGTAAAGAGACGCAGTTGTTAAACCCAATTTTTCTCAAGAAATATTTTAAAATTCCATATATACCTTTAAAATCATGCATGAATAGCAATTGATATTTTTTCATAATTTTTATATATTTTATTAATTTAACCAGCATTTTATTTATAATAAATAATAAGAAAATGGCATTACAAATGATTTCAAAAGTAATTCTTGATTTAATTTATTATTTATGGTCCTATTTAAACCAAATTATTTAATTATTAGCCAAATTTACATTTTTTTACTACAACTACAATAACTTTGCAAATATAGCCCAAGTATATTATTTTATACTACTTTTACCAAAACTTAGTCATTTATATTTTTAAAAATACTAAATAATATTTTAAAATTATTTTCTATGCATGAAATTCATTTTTTAATTATTATCTATTTTACAAATTATTTTAATTAATTTAAAATTGGGTATTTAACCAATAGTCCATCCTATTTCAATTTTGGCCTGATTAAACCAGCCCCAAACCTCAATTAAATCAGCCCAATATCATAAAGCCCAATTCCTAAATCTACCCGGCCCAGATCTAATTTCATCTTGATCTTTAATTAATTTTGATCAATGGCCTAGATTCACTACGTCCTAAATTAACCTAAGACCATAAAACCCCCCAACCCTCATTCTCTCATGACTCTCCGCCGTCACACCCTCGCATTTTCTCTCAAGCTCTCTCTGCTAAACCATGGATTCTACTCACCAGCCGTCTGCTCGTTGGTAGTAATGGTAGTTCCACCACCACCCCTAGCCTCCATGGCTCCCCCATGCTAGATTCTTGCTTCCCTGAGCTCCTCAAGGGACAAACAACTGTTCAACTCGCACCTACAGTCTGTTCTTGCCATTCTCGGGTCACCTTGTCCTGTCTGGGTAAGACCTTTCTGTTTCTCCGGCTAGAACCATGGCTTTAAGCCGGAATCTCTCCATCTCAGGGTTATCTCTCTCTGAAACTCTAATTTATCTCTTGACTTCTTAGATTTGTAATATAACTAAGAGTATTTTAAGTTATTTTGCTATTTTTCATGATAATCTCTCCGATTTCTCCAAAACGCCTCTTCGTCTTCAAAACTATGGTTTCTTAAACCCTTTTCAAAATGACTTTTCCTCTGATACTCAGTATTATTCTATGACTGTTATTATGTTTAACCAGTTTATTTAAGTTTTTCCATTTTATCTGATTATTTATTTTAAGAACCCTAATTTTTGTTTTATTCCTGGGTTCTGAGACTATCTTTGCTTATTTGCTCGTTTGATTTGTGCGTATGTCTATTTATCGTGAATATGTTATATGTTTCTATGATTTTACCATATTATTCTCATTAGGGTTTCTAATTTTGCTTCTTCCACCTATATTAGGTTTATTCAGTTTATTGAAATCTATTTGTGGTAATTTTCTCTAATCAGTACTATTTCTAGTTGAATCCCTAATTTTCTGTGATTGATACCCTTTACTATCTTCCTATGGTAATATTCTTTACTAATTTACGACCTTTAGTTTACTTCTTACCATATTACATGGCTGACTATACTGTTAATTGATCATTGTATTATTTCTTTACTGCATGACTTTTATTCTTACCTATTTTACCAACTTTCAAACTACTATATATATATATATATATATATATATATATATATATATATATATATATATATATATATATATATATATATGTATATATGTATATATGCTCTCTTATTAACATTCAACATAAACACATTAGTTCAAAAGCTCTCTTTCTCACACTCAAAACTTTCTGTTCTCACTCGGTGTTACTTACTATTGTTCTAAGTTAGCCGGCTGCAAGCCAAGGCTAATTGTTATGCTCTCCTATTCTTCACTTTGTATTTACTATCTCTTTACTGGTATGTACTGACTTCAATTCAAAGTTTCAGAAATAACATGTTTCTTTTATTACTTTAATTCATCTTTTTTCTAGTCTGTTTTCACTTATGGTTTTGTTGTTCCACTTGCAACTAATATGTTTACTTCATCACTTCAATACCATGCTTCTGAATGTGTCCCATTCCTTAGACTCAGCATGTTTATGAAATGTTATCCCCCTCCTAGTATCACCCAATGTGACTCTTTCTTACTAATGTTTCCGTGCAAAATAATTGGTTATCCTTAAGTAACCTGATTCTGTATTAATTCTAATGTTCCATAACCCTTTAGCATATCGCTAATTCTATACTTAAGTGCTCTTATAACTATGTGTTCACATAGAACATAAGTGCTCTTACAACTATGTGTTTACCTATGTGACCTATGTGTCCCCAAATCCCATTACGCTTATTTGTAGTTGATGAACTTGCCTTGGTTCTATGTTCCTTGGTTATGAATAAACCTACTTTGGGTATTGCATTAAGACTGTTTCTTATTACTCTGCTCTCTTTTCAAAACTCCCTCTGTTGTTTTTACAAAACCATTTCAAACAAGTCTCTTTTCAAACTATTTTCCGTCTTAAATCTTTTCAAGCACCTTCACATCCACTCTTAGGTTTTAAGTTCTACCCCTCTAATGTGTGACTGCTTAGGGATCCCTATGAGATCCCTCTGAATTTTGATACATTAGAGTTGGACCTTCCACACTGCACTTATTCAACTATGACTATGAAATCTGGGTGTAAGCCCTGCCCAGGATCCCTTGAGGCCATTAGGGGACTCTGACACACCCTGATTATGTGAAAGGCTCTGAGGAAATCTGGCATTGGAAACTCTGGAAATCTGAGCCTACTTTTAGGCTCCCTATAGAGTAACTTCTTATTTTTCTTTTCTACTTATATAGTTCATGCAATATTGGTTTGTAATAATTTAATGTAAACAGATAGTGGGGACAGAGTGAAAATGGGAGGGTAGCTATGCATGTTATTAATATCAATAGGTAGAAACCATGCCTTAGGTTTACATTTCTCATATATGCATTACAATCCATGTATGCATTAGAAACCCATATATGCATTAGAAACCATGCCTTAGGTTTACATTTCCCATATATGCATTAGAGTCCATGTTAGGACCAATGTATTCCAAGCATTTCATGTATTAGATATCATATTCTTAGGTATATTATTTCAGCATCTCATTTGACGTTATTTTTATAACTTAGGCTAAATAACAGCATTAACATAAAACTGCTACTCCTGCACACTTGACAGCATGCTCTACAATTCTTGTTATGCATTTAGACATCGTGCTTTAAGAAATTCTGAAATCATGCCGTGCATATTAGAATCATGCTTTAGGAATTCTGTGTATCCTGTAATTATTCTACATTTGTATGTGCATATGAGATACCATGCTTTAGTATCTCGTTTGTACTTGTCCAGTCACACGTATTGCAAACTACTGATTATGAAAGATGTAAAAACAGTCTCACATTCGAGTATCTTGTTTAAATAAAAACTTGTAATAATCTATGTATTTTTGTAACACCTAGAATAACATGCTTTTAGGCAAAAAAGACTTCTGAACTGCTAATAACCCTGTACCTATTGTGCATAATCCCACACCTAGGAAAGACTTAGGTAACCAAACCTTTATAAACTGGAAACTGTTTTCGTTTGTGTTCACTACTTGACAGCTTACATCTTTAAAATTAGTAGGCAAACTGATTAGGGCTCCTGCTTCTGAGTTATAAAACAAAGTTGCATCTCTACTGTGTTTTGATATTCATTTAGACATCATGCTTTAGGATCCTATCTAATGAAAATGTCTCTCAATTTGTGTTTGAAACGTGCTGCTTATGTGCATTATTTGTGAAGGTAAACCTTGGCTCTTAACTGCCTCTTTCCTGCCTTTATATGTTGAGTCCTACATGTTCTTGCCTGTCACCTAGAACTTTTTCCTTTTAAACACTTTAGGAGGTTGTCTAGAACTGCCCAAATTTAGAGGTCCTAAAATACCTCCAGGACCACAAGGAATGCACGGGTAGTGAACGCATAAGACATTGTCAAGGTAATTAGAACGCTTTAGGCTATGACCAAGGGGCGGGACTTAGATAGAACGGGATATGATGACTACGCGCTAATGTCACGTGTAGCCCCTCATCAAGGAGTGTTTATCGGGTATTGCATGGGGTGATCCTTTAGGCTAACTAACCTAGGACCCCTCCTTTCCCAAATTACTTTGCTTAAAACTTCACTTCTCTATATGTACACAACTTTCTCAAACTCTTTGTCATATTTAAGTCATACAATGTCCACCATGCTTTATTTGCAATTATTTGTTTCAACTACTTATTTGTAAAAGGACTAATTCATAAATATAAGTTCAGTCGGGGCCCACAGTTGTGGACAAAGAGGGGTGCCTAACAACTTTCCCTCGAGGTTTTTTCGAGTCCTTACCCTAAATCTCTGGTAATGCAAACCAATTCAAGAGATAATCACTCTAGGTGCCCTAACGCACCATAATCCGGTAGGTGGAGACTCTTCAAAATACCCAATTCCCAAAAGGAAATGAGTTATAATTCCCATGAATGTCGAAACTCGGAACTTTTATTCCCGTATAAAAGAGAGGGAAAAAGGGGTGCGACATATAGCAGCAAAAAGGCTTACATTGGGCATAAACTCTCAAAACCAGGTAAATTTAATAAGTTTTTAATTCATAAAGCCGATTTCTTTGCCTTCTCCCATGCAGATATGCCAGTATCCCGAAAGACATTGCCACATACAAGTTGAACGTCGACCCACTCTACTCATTTGTACGTTAAATAATACGAAAATTTATCGCCGCCATCACCAAGGCCGTCAGTGATGAAGTGGATAAACTACATGCAAAGGGTTCCATAGGTGAATCAAAATACCCCCAACGGCTCGCAAATGTGGTCATGCTAAAAATGAAAAATAGGAAATGGCAGATGTGCGTAGAATTTACAGACCTAAACAATGCATGCACAAAAGACTCCTTTCCATTGCTTCACATTGACCAGCTCTTCGACAAAACAATAGGGCACGAATTGCTACGCTTTTTGGACACCTACTAGAGTTACAACTAAATCCTCATAAAGGAGGAGGGCGAGGAAAAAACTACCTTCATCACCCATTAGGAAACGTACTGTTAGAGAGTCATGCCATTCGGGTTAAAGAACGCAAGGGCAACGTACCAAAGGTTGGTCACCAAGATGTTCATTCATCAACTCAGCAAGGCAATGGAAGTTTACATTGATGACATGTTTGTCAAATCAAAAAGGAAAGAAGACCACATTGACCACTTGAAAAAGGCCTTTGGTATATTAAGGCAGTACGACATGAAATTGAACCCCGAAAAATATGTCTTTGGCGTGACCTCATGCAAATTTCTAGGTTTCTTAGTATCACAAAGAGGCAATGAAATCAACCCAAACCAAATCAAATCCATTGAAGGGATACCTGAAGTGCTAACCAGTAAGAAACATGTACAAAAACTAACTGGCCGTATAGCCGCTCTGCCTTGATTCATCTCACTGTCATCTGAAAAATGCTATAAATTCTTCAACATGATGAAAACGGGCTCCACTGGAATTCAGAATGCATCGATGCCCTAAGGGAACTAAAGGCATACTTCTCCTCGCCCCCACTATTGGCCAAATCAGAACCTGGAGAATGCATCCTAATATACTTGGCCGTCTTAGAAGTTGCGGTAACCGCAGTATTAGTTCGCAAAATAAAGGTATGCAATCTCCAGTTTATTATATTAGCAAAACCCTAGCCAACGCTGAAATGAGGTACCTCCACCTCTAGAAATTGGTCGTATTATTGGTTATAGCTTCACGAAAGCTTAGAACCTATTTTCAATGCCATCCCATATCGCTGATAACGACCTTCCCCTAGCAGAGTATCCTACATAAACCTGAATTGTAGGGAAAACTGGCCAAGTGGGACATAGAATTAAGCGAGCACGATATAACATATCAGTCGCGAACAGTAATAAAATCGTAGGTACTACCAGACCTCGTTGTCCATTTCAGTGCCAAAATAAGGCCCGAGGTCGAGCAGGAAATCTCTCATACCCCTCGTGGGCTACCTAGCTTATGAGTCCTATATACCAATGGCGCATCCAACGCATCATGATATGGACTGGGACTCATACTCGAGGTCCTAATGGGCGAAGTTATCTGCCAATCCATACAGTGTGCCGAGTATAAGGCCGTAATTGTAGGATAAGCTAGCTCTCAAATACGGAGCATGACAACTCATCCTCAGATGCGCTTCATACCTCATCATCAACCAAGTCACAAGGACTTTCTACATCAAAGAGAAAAGATTACAAAAGTACCAGGCAGAAATTCATATATTACTGCCAGAATTCAATGAATACAACACAAAACATCGAGGCAGATGGCCTCACCAAATTAACAATAGCCACCAAAAACATCACTAAACAAAATGTGTTCTCCCTTCTCCACTTGTCAATCGACCAACTTAAGGTTCACTCTATAAATTGTAATAGGGACTACCGCAAGCGCATCATAACAGACTTGCAGGAAAGAGTACTCCCAAAATGTAGAATGGAAGCCAAAAAGCTTCGAATGCATGCGGCCAAGTACTTCATCATAAATCACGACCTCTATAAGAGAACTTCTGGGGGGCCTTTAGTGAAATACTTAGGGCGAATCAAACAAGGTGCGTGCTCGACGAAGTACACGAAGGCCACTGTGGTGCCCATATAGGAAATCGAGCCCTCATCAAATGCCACATCCGTGTAGGTTATTATTGGCCCACTATGAAGAAGAAACCCGAATATTACGTCAAGAGGTGAAAATAGTGCCAAAAGTATGCACATATGATACATCAAGCGGGCGAATACCTCCACTATGCCACTTCGCCATGGTCATTCATCAAATGGGGAATGAACATCATCAAACCCCTCCCCGAAAGGCGAGGTAATGTACGTTTTCTTTTGGTTTTAACTAACTACTTTTCCAACTAGGTGGAAGCAGGTGCGTTCACCCAAATACGTGAATAGGAAGTCACAACTTTCATATGGAGAAACATTATATGTTGTTTCAGCAACCCTAAAGAAATTAGCTGTGACAATGGGCCCCAATTCACCGGGAAAAACACCGATGAGTTCTTCGAAAAATTGAACATCAAGCAAATACTCTCCACGCCATATAACGGTCAAGTCAAATCCTCTAGAAAAACAATACTGAACATCTTAAGAAAAATGCTCAAGGACGCCAAAGGGTTATGGCTAGAATTTCTACCAGAGGTATTGTGGGCCTATCACACTATGCCAAAAATAAGCACATGCGAAACACCATATTCACTAGTATACAGGACTGATGCTATGATACCTGTCGAGGTCAGGGAGCCACCTGAGATACTCCAATGAAAGTGGATAAAACAATGACGAGAATAGAAAACAAGACCTCGACGAGGTAGAAGAATAATGAGACATGGCTTACGTAAGAATGGTAGCCCAAAAACAACAAGCAGAAAGTACTACAACAAATAGGCCAAAATACGACCAGTTAAAGTTAGAGACTATGTTCTCAAGGCCAAAACACAAGCGAGCAAAGACCCTAAAGAAGGAAAACTAGGAACCGATTGGGACGGGCCATACAAAATCATAGTGGCAGCAAGAAAAGGAGCATTCTAACTAGAAATAATGTAAGGAAAACTATTACAAAACAATTGGAATGTCGCCCACCTCAAATACTTCAAATTCTAAAAAAGGAAGCCTCTCAAGTTGTATTCTTTTCTCTTACCCAAGTTTTATCCCAATTAGGTTTTCTCGGGGAGGTCTTTAACGAGGCGACAAAGGGGACGTCTCGAAGTTCAGGTATGATTCATCACCCCGCCTGCCGACTGCTTCTCCAGGCCGAGCGATTAAGGGACTAGATACATGGAAACTTCTCCAATATATCTATGAATCGGACATGTATAAAATTCTCTAGTGAATGAAACCAAATAATACTTTGTACTCTTCACCAAGTTATTCTCCAATGAATAAAATAAAGCAACATTTTTACTTTCCATCAAGTTTCTTTTTCGCATCACGCATTAGACGTTGCTCAAATTACTTTATGATAAATGTCGCTCAAATTTCTTTATCGACTTCGCTTGAATTACTTAACATTCAACCTCACTTGAATTACGCAAAATTCAACCTCGCTTGAATTACTTTACATTCAACGCTACTCGTATTACTTTACATTTGACGTTGTTCGAATTACTTAACATTCGACCTCGCTCAAATTACTTTACATTTGGCCTTGCTCGAATTACTATACACTCGACCTTGCTCAAGTTGCTTTACATGACCTTGCACGAGTTACTTTAAGATCAAAAACTGACTACACCAAAACACTACACACAAGTGGTCGAAAAGCTAGGGACTTTACCGTACAAAACAATAAATGGTAATCCGAAAATACACAGCATAAAGATAACCATTCCATTACAACTTTTATATTACAAACACATTATACAAAGGGCCCAAAGACGCCCTTACAAAAATAGTAAGGCAAAATAAAAATAATCACAACGACACTAAGCTGCGTCATCTCCATTGGTGTACTCATTATTATATCAGTCGTCAGAGGCGAGCCTATCTGCATGATCATCAACCACAGGCTTCACGACTCGCACGTGCTTTAACATGGATACCCTTGAGTTTTGCCTCGGAAACCTTCCCGTCGGACTTCAAGGACTTGTAAACATCAAGCTGAGCCGTGGCATGAACCCATATCTCATACAACTCCCGCGACACGATAAGATTGACAAGTATGAGATGTAGAGGGATATAACTTCCATCAAACCTCCCCATCCTTCATAGCAACAACTTGTTTATTTAATCTGGGCAACTCGCCTCCAGATCCTGTATCCACTCTTTTAACCTTTCCACTTTGAGCGCTAACGTCTCCACCTTATTATTCCGCTTATACATACAAACAAAGAGGGCGTAATCTAAGGCTGCTACTTTAGATATGGTGGTCATCCTGCCTTTCTCAGCAAGAGTAAATTCATCAACGTTAATTCTTAATTCGCCTCTCAGATCGACAGCCTCTATTTCCCTTTGCCCAAGCTTAGCAGTTAAAGAGCCACTGATGCTTGAAGGTCGGCATTCTCGGCCATCACACCCTTGCTCACCTCGAGCTCATCCTTATTGGCCTTCGAAGACTCTTCATGCTCGTTGCATCAGCCTATGGCCTTCATCAGCTCATCATCCTACTCTTTCAGCTACTCAGCTTTTCGCGCCAACTCTTTCTTTTTGTTTAAGCCCATCATAAAATAGCTAAAACTCGCTATTTTGGTTAACGACATCGGCCAATGTACGATTCTTAGTACGGTACTCTTTATACTTAGAGGTCACCTTCTTAAAAATGGTCGTCGCCCTCTCATCTCGTTTATCGCACTCGATCCCCATGTGAGAGTATGACAAATAAAGGAAAGAAAGTTAGCATAAACAAAGTTACGTATGCAAAAAAAATTCTAACATGAAAATAAAAAAACATTTACTCGCAACGCCATGCCAGAAATACTAAGCGATAGCTTTGCATCACTCATCATCTAAATTGTCGTATTCTCAGCGGCGCACAAGGGGGCAAAGGACGACACTGCTTGTTTAAAGTTCGCCAAAAGGTCATGACCTACGGGAATGATTACGTGTCGGTTAAGACCCTCCGTCCTCAATTTTACGCGGGTGATTCTCTCCAAAAAGGCATGTACCTCTTTGGGATCGATGTCCGAGCCTGAACCATCGTCCTCTACGGGTGCTGCTCCATCTTCTGCGACCACCGATGACATGCAACCTTTAAGGCCTATGCAGGATCCCTGCCTTGATTTATCCCCTCGGCCCTAGGAGACTCCTCACCATAATGGCATCCGCCATGAAAACGTCCATTGCGTCTAGCACAAGTTGTGACATAGCTCTCGAGGAAATGACCTTCCTCTTTTAAACACCGATGGCAACAGACTTCCAAAGTTCCATTCTGCTCCTTTTTCTTGATGGTGACTCCTCTCCATTAGATTACTCATCTACAAGGTGGTAGATAGGCTGGGAAGAGATCTCATCCCGTACAGTAACACTCCAAGGAGGGGAGTCCCTAGTTGACAAAGTTTGAGTACGACCTCCGTGGATGGACTTAGCCAAAGTAAATTGCATCCTTGTGGATGCAATAGCCTAATGAAATTCCGGCACTAGAGCTTTATTTTGGAAGCCCATCGACCTGTAACCATAAAGAGTTTGTATCAACAAATAGCGGCAAACAACAGAAGGAATAAAACAAAGGTAGCACTTACTAGAAAGGACCTACAGTCCAAAACGTTTGTAGAGAACCGCCCAATATTGAATACCCGCCATGTGAAGCAACACGCAAGCCACCCAATCTTCAATGCCGATGACAAGAGAGGGTGCACGTCTCTCAGCTAAAAAAATAAAGAAACCACAAATGATTGAGAAATGAAAGGATGAAAAGAAGATAACAAGTGTAATGCAATAACACCTATGATTATGGTTCCACTGCTCAGGAAACCTAGCAAGGTCTAATACCAAGTGTTCGTTTTGATAAAGAAGTACTTGTGCCAAAACCTCTGATTCGTCTTATCGTCCATTCCCACTACCAGTCCCTTAGTCCCGTTGTAGGCCCAAGCTCAGTTGAAGTTTTGAAGAATGACAAATAAACTTAGTGAAGGATTAGGTCCATCTTAGGAGACACAGTTGTTATGGCATATGCATATGAGATGTACGTGAAGAAAATAATCCTTTGGGATCGAGCAGCAATATCTTCTGAATATCTTCTGAACTGGTCTAATTGCATATAAGGTAAGGAGTTGAAGTCTCCTTATGTGAAGAGAACTATTTCCAGATCAAGGATAAGGATTGGAGTTTGAATTGTTCTAGGACTCGAATTTGATGAAGGATCAGCAATTCGAGTTTTTGTGAAACTCTGATTACTAACTCTATAAAAGTAATGATGTTCTCATGTACAGGTATGCACAAATATGCAGAAGTTAAAGCTAAATTGAGAGCACAAGAGCAAGGCTATTTTTGCAAGCAATTCATGTGAGATCAAGTGTGCATGCCTACAGCTACTTGAACAAGATAGAAGAACCGGTTCCATTGTGTTTATTCTCATTCTAGTTCAATTGTAGTAGGTGATTTAAAATTGTACCTTTCCAGCTTTCATAAAAGCAAATTGTATTAGGCACGTTGAGTATTCAAGTTAGAGTTAACTTGTTTTGGCTCATTGCGTTCAGTGGATGTTTGGGAAAATCCTACTGTAGTAGGTCGTGGTTTTTTCACCTTTTGATGCAAGTGTTTTCCACGTAAAAATCTTTGTGTTCTTTATTTTAAGAACTCTTAATTCCACAAACAGTCATAGTTAGTACATCTAGAAGGACCAGGTTCTTCTAGTGCGAAAAATTGGGTACCACACAAATCACCCCAACCGCTATTGTGTGGTATTAACGTTTGGAATAACAATTGGTATCAGAGCAGGTTATCCTTGAAGAGGCTAACACCTTAGGAGAAGATCAACAATAAGTGCACCACCTGGGAACTGGGAAGGGCAATCCACTGCTAGACCTCCACTTTTCAACGGCCAGTACTATTCTTGGTGGAAGAACAGAATGGGAGATCACATTATAGGGGAAGATTATGAACGTTAGGACATAATCACTGATGGTCCCGTAGCAACCAATAATAAGAATTTTGAAGTAATTGATGTTCCAAATACAAAGGCTGACTGCATTGCTGAAGACTTGAAAAAGTGGGAGAAAAATGCTAAGGCCAAGAAGTGGCTTGTATGTGGTGTAGGACCAGACGAGTACAGTAGGATCCAAAGCTACAAAACTGCTAAAGAAATACGGGACACTCTGTAAGTGGATCATGAAGGAACATCTCAAGTTAAAATATCATGAGGAACACTTATGTATTCTCAATATGAGAGTTCTGTTATGAAGGAAGGAGAAACTATCCAGGAGATGTACACTAGATTCACCACTTTGACAAATGAACTGGAATCTCTTGGAAGGACCATCCTTGAAGAAAACAAGGTAGAGAAGATTCTGAAAAGAGTACTGCCAGTCACATGGGAAAGCAAAATCACTGCCATTCGGGAATCCAAGAACATTTCTACCCTCAGACTGGATGAACTAATTGGAAATTTAACTGCCTAGGAAATGAGGAGACAAACCATGAAGATGGATAACCCCAAAAGGGAGAAACATTTAGCTCTCATAATTGATGAAGGTGCAGAATTAGAAGATAATGAAATGGCTATGATCACTAGGGATTTCAAGAGGTACCTAATGAGAGGAAAGGGTTCTTCAAGAAGTATAAGCTTCAATAAAACAAGGGCTCCAGAGAAACAGGCAAATGAGGGATGCTACAAGTGTGGCAAGACTGCCATATGATCAAAAATTGTCCTCAATAGGAAATTGAGTGGAAGAAAGAAAGTGTTGAACGAAGGAACAGGAAGAAGGAGCAGGTTCAACCCAGGAGAAACAAAAGTTCAACCAAGGCTATGGTTGCTGCTTGGGGAGAAACTTCAGATGAAGACTCAGAAGATGAAGCTGAGGAGGAGCAAGCACTAATGGCCATCGGAGAATCAGATGATGAACAAGAGGTAAGTATTTTTCATATCAAAGACAAGATTAAATTCTTGTCTAAAGAAGAGCTGGGTGAGCTATTAATGGACTGCATTTATGAGTCTGAGATAAGTAACGATAAGAAGGAAGTTTTGTCTAGGGAATGTGTGATTCTAATAGCATATTGTAAAATTCTAGAGTCTAGGCAAATGAGAGTGTTAACAAAAATGCTGAGTTGAAGAACCAGGTTCTTCAACTTGACAACAGTGTCTTAGAACATTTGTCTGAAAATCTAAAACTAAAATTAGGAACAGGAAAGAAGATAGTTGATCACACACATCTCACTCTAGAAGAAAGTTTGGGAAAAATGAAAGATGAATTATACAGAAAAGATGAATTCATCAAATTTTTAAAAGAAGATCTAGGAAAGTAAAACATGAACTAGACAGAACATACAAGTGGAACAAAGCCTCTCATGCTCTCTCCTGGTTGCAAGAGCATCACAACAGTAACAAAAGAGGACTTGGCTATGGGACTCAAGCTCCTAAATGGGATCCAAAAAGCAAGTAACTTACTCTTCCTGAAAACAAAATCTGCACACACTGCGATAAGACTGGTCATTAGAAATATGAATGTAATACAAAAGAAATGGCCAGTCAAAAGAACAAAGTTTTTGTTAAAGAAAGTAATAAGTTACTGGATGGGCAAGAAGGAATTTAATTCATCCTTTTGCTTATAGAAAGGGACCCAAACTAGTTTGGTTTCATATGACCATCTCCTGATTTCCTTTTGCAGGTCCAAGTGAGAGGGAGGAGCCAAATATGTATATGGATAGTGGCTGCTCAAAAACCAATGGTTGGGGACAAGGACCAGTTCCTTTCACTTGAGGACTTAAAATGAGGTAATATCTCCTTTGGTTATGGAAAAAAGGTGAGATCATTGGGGCTGGAAAGGTAGGCAAGACCGATTCTCACTCCATAAAGAATGTCTACCTGATAGATGGTTTGAAATATATCTTAATAAATGTGTCACAATTGTGTGACAGAGGCAACCTTGTGGCTTTTACCTCCACCAAATATTTTTTTATTAACCTTATCACTGACAAGGTTGTTTTGCAGGGAAGAAGAGTGAACAATAGTTACATTGTAGATTTGTCAACTCTTTCAGAAGATGAACTCACTTGTTTAAGTGTGTTAGACAATGATCACCTCATGTGGCACAAAATACTTGGCGATGCCAATCTAAATCAGCTAAACAAATTAGTACCCAAGGACGTGGTAATAGGATTACATGATATCAAGTTCAAGGAAGACAAAGTTTGTGAGGCATTTACAAGAGGGAAGCAGGTAAGGTCATCCTTCAAATCCAAGAAAACAGTAAGTACGTCCAAGACGTTGGAACTAGTTCATATGGACCTTCGTGGTCCAGTGAGAACCATGAGCAGAGGAGGAAAGAAATATGTGATGGTGCTTGTTGATGATTACTCTAGATTTACCCGGGTACTGTTTAACATCTAAAGATGAGGCATTTGAAATGTTTACTACTTTTGTTAGAAAAACTCAAAAACAATTTGGAAATTAACATGCATCCATTAGGTCTGATCATGGAACTGAATTTAAAAATGCAAAATTTGCTGAATATTGTGATGAAAATGGTATAGATCACAACTTCTCTTCCCCTAGGACTCCTCAGCAAAATGGAGTAGTTGAAAGAAAGAACAGGACCCTTGAGGATATGGCAAGGACCATGTTTTTCTCTAGTAAATTACTCAACGACTTCTGGGCAGAGGATGTAAACACTGCATTTTATATTATCAATAGATGCATGACCAAACCTCTTGTTGAGAAAACTCCCTATGAGTTACTTAAATGGAGAAAACCAAACATATCCCATCTTAGGGCATTTGGTTTAAAGTGCTATTTGCACAATAATGGAAAAAACTCCCTAGGTAAGTTTGATCACAGAAGTGATGAGGGTGTATTCTTGGGATATTCTTCACATAGAAAAGCATATAAAGTGTTCAATAAAAGAAATTTGTGTGTACAAGAAAGTGTGCATGTTGTATTTGATGAAACTAACATTTTTTCAGAGGGACATGAACATGAAGATAAAGCCATTGAACTGGTCAAATACTTGGGCGAAGCATCATCTCATGTCAAAGCGGACCAACAAAAGAAATAGGTGATAGAACATGTCCTTCCTTATAAGGCAACCTGACAGGGGGAAGGAATCAAAGAGGAATTGAAATAAACTCCTTGAAGGAACTTGTTCATGAACCTGTTTCTCAGCAAATGGCTGAAACATTCAGCAGAAGCCAGTTAGTTGTGAAACCTCACAAGTATCAAAGTTCTCATCCCATTGAGAAAATTCTTACTGATCCAACTTCTGGAGTCAAAACCAGATCACAACGAAAGAATCTATGTCCATTTGATACTCTTCTATCTCTTATTGAACGTAAAAATATTGTTGAGGCTTTGTAGGATGCAGATTGGGTCAATGCTATGCAGGAGGAACTCAACCAATTTGAAAGAAGTCAAGTCTGGCATCTAGTTCCAAGACCCAAGGATAGATCAGTCATTGGTACCAAATGGGTCTTTAGGAACAAACGTGATGAAGATGGAACTGTCACAAGAAACAAGGCAAGGTTGGTGGTTCAACGGTACAGCCAAAGGAATGCATTGACTATGATGAGACCTTTGCTCCAGTTGCAAGACTAGAAGCGATCAGACTCCTCATTGTCTTTGCATCACATTGGAATTCACTCTCCATCAGATGAATGTCAAAAGTGCCTTCCTAAATGGCTATCTCTAGGAAGAAGTGTTTGTGAAACATCCTCCAGGATTTCAAAGCAAGGAATATCATGAGCATGTGTACAAGTTGGATAAGGCTTTATATGGTCTCAAATAGGCCCCAAGAGCCTGGTATGAATGACTATAAGAATTCCTACTGTAGCATGGGTACAAAAGAGGTAAAATTGACAGCACTTTATTCCTAAGGGAAAAAGGTAAAGACCTCATTGTTGTACAAATATATGTTGATGACATAATATTTGGGGCCACTACTGATAAGTTGAGTAAGGACTTTGCAAAATTAATGGGGAGTGAGTTTGAAATGGGTATGATGGGTGAACTAAATTTCTTCCTGGGCCTGCAGATCAAACAAAGCCCACATAGGACCATGATCCATCAGTAGAAGTATACAAAAGAAATAATCAAAAGGTTTAAAATGGAGGACTCCAAAGAAATAGATACACCTATTGCAACTGCCACTAAATTAGATATTGATGAACCCGGTTCATCAGTTGATCAAAAGTTGTATAGGGGTATGATTGGTTCACTTTTGTATCTTACTACCAACAAACCGGACATTGTTTTCATTGTATGGCTTTGTGCTCGTTTCCAGGCAAATCCAAAGGGGTCACATTTGACAGCTGTCAAGAGGATATTGAGATATCTGAAAGGCACCACTGATTTGTGTCTTTGGTATCCCAAAGGTAGTAATTTTGATCTAGTAGGATATGCAGATACTGATTATGGAGGTTTCTTAGTAGACAGAAAGAGTACTTCAGGTATGGCGCATTTCCTGGGGTCATGTCTAGTGTCATGGGCTACCAAAAAGCAAAATTTAGTAGCCCTATCTACAACTGAAGCTGAATATATTGTTGTTGCTTCTTGTTATGCTATGGATCAAACAATAACTGGTAGACTTAGGAATTGAAGTGGGGATGCATTCCAATATTTTGTGATAATACTGGTGCTATAAGTATGAAAAAGAACCACGTTCATCATAAAAGGATCAAGCACATAGATGTTAGACACCACTTCTTGATAGATAACTATGAGAAATGGTTAATCTCCATAGAATTTTGTGCTACTGATAATCAAATAGCTAATATCTTCACTAAAGCATTGAACATGTTCCATTATTCTAGAAGTCTAACTAAAACATGATTCTTTTTCCTAAAAACTAGCGTCCATCATTAATCTCTAAAGAGACCGGAACTCTAATTTGATTAAACTCCTAATTAACTACTTAAAAGTTTGTCATTACTGCCTTAATCATAATCCCTCCTTAAATATCTACCACACTATTTCTCATCACTCTAACCGTCATTCACTTTACAAGATTTTTGATAATCCCCTTTCTTCTCAGAAATTCCCAAATGATTTCCAGAAATACACCTCCATGGATAATCATCAAGATAATCCTGGAACTTCCCACCAGTATTCCCTAATACTTCATCAACAACACCTCCTATTGAAACCCCAAAACATAGATTTCACCAGCAAAAGATGTTAGCCAGAAAAACTATAGCATCCGGCCTTCTGAAAAAAGCCCTAAACGAGAAATTAAAGGCCAGCCAAAAGAAAGAGGTTCTAGCTTAGGAATATGACTCAAGCTCCGAGTCTTTCATCTCTACTAGTAATGGAGAAGAACCTGGTCTTCTGACAATCACAAGAGTCAAGAAACCCTACGTAAGGTAAACACCTATTTTGTATCTTCTGATGTAGCAGAAAGGGAAGACAGTAGGTTTGTGTTGGTAGGTTCTGTAAAGAATGTTGAAGGGGCTGAGTCTAGTAGGAGAAGAAAGAAGAAGAAATGAGAGGTTTTTGCTATTTGTGGTAGTGTAGAAGAGGGTGGCTTAAAGTTAGGGGGAGCAGATCTAGAGAAGTTGATGAGGGACTTGTTCACTTGAGTAAGCAAAAAGGTGAACCTAGTTCATCTGTGGAGGAAACGTTAGCGGATATTCTAAAGAAGGTGGGGTAAGTTATGACCCTAAGAAGCGCAAGGCGTCTTCACAAAGGACCCCAGCTGCTTCTAAATCAGCAAAAAAATGCAAAGTATCATCTCCTAAGATTACTGCTACTTCTGTACCTAGGGGAAGAGTCACAAGGAGCAAAGTAAAGCAAAGTGAGGCAGAACTACAGAAAGCTTTAGAGAAGAGTAAGAAAACAAAAGAAGGAAAAAGGAAAAGAAAAGGTTGTGGACTGTTCTGAGTCTACTGAAGGAGAAAAGGAGAAGATTGAACTGGTCCATCAAGAGAGAGGTACAATTGTGGAGATTCCTATTGCCAAACCAAAAGGAACCAAGACTCCTGTAAATAAGTCTTCAAAATCTATACCTGCTCAACCCTCCTTGGGCAAAAGAACTAGGTCTACAGTGAAGGAAAAACATGTAAAAGTTACTGAAGAAGAAGAAGAGTGGAGTGGATAAGAAGAAGAGGAGGAGTCTGAAAAGGAGCAAGATCGTTTTGTTATTTTTAGTAGGAGAAAGATATTGAAGGGAAGGTTGCTGAAAGACCTGGAGTAGCCAGGCATGCTTAGATTGGTGGATGATTTAGCTGCACAAGGATAGAAGGACATGGTCCTTCAGAAGGATGGAAAACTAGCCAGAAAAGAGCTAATGAATTCATGGCAAATGGTTTTGTGAAAAATGGGCTAGTAACCAATGTAGTGAAAGAAGTGAAGGTGAAGGTTGATGCACCTGAATTTGGGAGGATTCTAAACATTCCTAGTTAGGGCTATGATAATCACACCATGCAGCCTTGTCTAGATGATCTGCCCACTGCACTCCAAATCACCAAGAACTTATATGATACAAAGGATGCTGAATATGTGACTAAGGCCAGATTTGTTCAAAATAGTGAGATGAAGCCAGAGCATAAGTGATGTTTGAGTTTGTGAACAAGTGAGTGTTGCCTAGACATGAGAGGAGGCATATTGCAAATTACATGGACCTGGTTCTCATTGAGTGCCTTATTAGGGGTAAGCAGATTAACTGGCCTGCTTTCATAGTCAAACTTCTAGATAGAGTCATCAATGGCTCAAAGGCTCATGCTACTCCTTATGGATTCATTCTGACTATCTGTACTGGATAGGCTGAATGTTCCCTTGAAGAAATGGGAAATGGCCACCAATAAGGAGAACTTTGGAATCAAAACCGTCAAGGCTTGTGACTATCTCCTCAGTGTAGGCCCTATGGAACCTGGTTCTTCAGTCAAGACTCCAATGGATAGCAAAGTTAGGGCCTTGGTTCAAGAATGTGGGACCAAAGATGCTGAAATTGCTAGGTTTCAGGCTCTTGTTGTTGAGCAGGAAGATAAAAGGAATGAGCTGAAAGAAGAGCTAGCAAAAGAAAAGGAAAAAAGTGAAGGGATGCTACAAACAATGCTCAACCTACTCCAATCCCAACCCTCTAGTTCCTCAAAGCCTTAGCCTTCTTTGTCCTATCTTTGAACCAGTTCAGTTACCCCCAAGTGACCCAGATTAGGTATTTTTCTTGTTTTTGCTCATGGTTGGTTATTTTTTGTTCTTTATTTTTGTGGATTGTCTTGTAGAAGCAATGACTTATCAATGACAATTTTCATTTTGCACGCTTTCTGAAGATTTTGATCTTAATACTTATTTTTGTCAAGTTGGTTATTGATTCACCAAAGCATGCTTTCACTTGCAGTTGCCCCAGTGGCCATGAGTAATTACTAAAATTCTTGGATTCATATTGTTATGCAACTTTTCAATGATGCCAAACGGGGAAAGATATGATATTGTGCTTATAAAGAAATTATGTCTATTTCTGAACAGTGATGTTTATGACCTAATTAAATCTGGCCCTTAATGATGAGTTAAATTTTTCAAGTGTAGATAATTTAGCTGAGTTCTACAGGTTCTCTGATCAGTAAAAGCACAGAGTTTGTCATCATCAAAAAGGAGGAATTTGTTGGCCCAAGCTCAGTTAAAGTTTTGAAGAATGACAAATGAACTCAGTGAAGGACCAAGTCCACATTAGGAGACAGTTGTTATCGCATATGCACGTGAGATGCACGTGAAGAAGATAATCCTTTAGGATCGCTCAACAACATCTTCTGAATATCTTCTGAACTGATCGAAAAGATTGCATATGGGATAAGGAGTTGAAGTCTCCTTATGTTAAGAGAACTATATCAGGATCAAGGATAAGGATTGGAGTTTGAATTGTTCTAGGACTCGAATTTGAAGAAGGATCAGCAATTTGAGTTTTAGACAAACTGTGATTACTAACTCTATAAAAGTAATGATGTTCTCGTGTACAGGTATGCACAAATACGTAGAAGTTAAAGCTAAATTGAGAGAACAAGAGCAAGGCTATTTTGCAAGAAATTCACGTGAGATCAAGTGTGCACGCCTGCAGTTACTTGACGCCTGCAGTTACTTGAACAAGATAAAAGAACCGGTTCCATTGTGTTTATTCTCATTCTAGTTCAATTGTAGTAGGTTATTTAAAATTGTACCTTTCCGGATTTCATAGAAGCTAATTGTATTAGGTACGTTAAGTATTCTAGTTAGAGTTAACTTGAAAGTGTCGCAACAGTTGAGGTTGTGTGCCACACTGGGATTAGTGTTAATCCTTAGGTTTACAAAGAGTTTTGTAAATGCTATTTTGGCTCATTGAGTTTAGTGGATGTTTGGAAAAATCCTACTGCGTAGTAGGTCGTGGTTTTTTAACCTTTTGAGCAGGTTTTTTCCACGTAAAATCTCTGTATTCTTAATTTATGCACTCTTAATCCCGCAAACAGTCATAGTTAGTACATCTAGAAGAATCAGGTTCTTCTAGTGCGAAAATTGGGTACCATACAAATCACCCTCTCCCCCCCCCCCCCCATTGTGTTGTATGAACGTCTGGAATAACACCCGCGATGTCGCAGTTGTATCATAGTGTCTATGTAAAATCTTGGTGAAAACAAGTATAATAGGTGGAGGATATCGGCCTCGCAGCCGGCTAACTCCGCATATTTTGACTGCATCAGGAAAGCTTTATATAAATATGGGGATAGCTATGCCAACATACGTTGTAAAATTGGCAAAATTCCTCTACCAGCGGGAGAAGAGAGAGAGTATAACCGATTAAGAAAGGGTAGACATAAAAGACACAATGCCCAAGTCGATAGATCTCCACGATGTTACCGCTAGCCGGTACTACCTCGACGTGGGACGGGATATGATATGTAGATTAGAACTCATCTATATGAGACAGCCCGATCACGGAGATCACCTGAACGAGAGATGGACTAGTTTCCTTACGGAAATCGCTTCTAGATATAGGATTTCTAGAAACTATCTCCTCCACCGTAGGAAAACTCTCACCCTCTTCAGCTACGGGATCCTCACTGTCGGAAGGGGGAGCTACTGATAACGGAGTAACGATAGAAACTTTTTCATGAATACGAAGGGTTTGTGACATCTCAACGATAAATGATATGCTACTAAACCTGAAGAAAGAGGTATCGATTAATTAAGAAGGAGAGAAACGAAATCGTTAAAGCAAAGTCCATAACCGGAACTGACATGAAGATCGAAAGAAAACAGTGTTCATGCACAGAAAGGGATAATGGAAACTTCTAAAAAATGAAACCCCATATATTTATAGGGTTGGATGGCACGAGAATCGAAGCAAAAGATTATCAATGGCCCAAAAATCGAAGTGACATGCATATAAATGGTGTTTTAGGAAAATGTGTAATGATGACGAGCGTGGCTGTGATGTTACCACATGCCAACCATATCAATCATGACTCTACCGATTGTGTCGTTGTCTCGATCTAGGTCGACCCGGCTTATTCAACAGCCAAATTCTCCCAAGACAAAGGCAAATCATGTCCGCACATCAAGGCCGTGCAGGGCCACGACCTCAAAAAGCGGAGAGACTAACTATATAGGTCAAAATTTTGCGGCTTAGGGGTAACACATAAGTAAGACAAAGGACGGGGTCGACCATGATATAACGACTGAAGGTTAATCTCATAGAGGCTGATGGCAAAAACAGGCAGCCGAGATGAGAAAATAAGGGTAGCATAGGTGCTAAAGTGGGCATAAGCAATATTCCTTTTAGCTATTCTGTATGTTGTACTTTTTAGGATTTTTTGGGAATATCCCTTATAAATAGGAAGATATAGGGAACGAAGGAGGGATCTTCACTTTTTGATATGAACATATTGTAATGATTGATAAAAGGGTATATCCAAAAGTGGTCTTATTCGTTGATCACTCATTGTTCAATCTTGGTTCACAAAACCCAAAGATTCCGCATCCCTCTTCATATCTCTCTCTTTTCCATGTTGTTGAGAGAAGAAAGCAATATTCCAATCATACAATAATTGGGTGGTAGATTTTTTCTTATTACAATTATTTTCATTACCTACATTTACTACATATTCATGCTATTATATTTATTGCCAATCATAGAGTAATAAATCCGTTATTTAATGCTCTTGAGCATTATCTCTCTCAAGAGTGTTCTATTTTTTTCGGTTTAAAATTTATTAAATTCAACTAAGATTCGCCCTTCAATTAATCATTAATTGGTTTAGCACCTTTTTGCTCAAACAACATAAAATTATATTAGTTTATTATGATTAAATACTACATCCGTTCACTTTTACTTGTCCACTATTGACTTTGCAAACTCCTTCAGAAATCATAAATGAAGTGTATAATTTATAACGATAGCTATATTAATTGATGCATATTTTTAACGGATTTGGGAAAATAATTTGCAATGAGTAATTAATACTGTGGATATAACGTGAAAAAAGAAATTATTTTCTTTTGATATGCTAAAAGTTACAAGTAAAAGTGAAAATCTATTTTTAGAATATTGGACAAGTAAAAAGTGAACAAATGAATTATTAGATTGATACTCCCTCAGGTTCACAATAGGTGAATAGTTTACTTTTTCATTTTAGTTCAAAATAAGTGTCCATTTAGGTAATCAACAAAAAATTTAATTTATTTTTATTCTTTTACCCTTATGTGCATATCTCTAAAAAGTATTCTCACTTCTCACTATAACTATGTGACCAATATTTAATAAAAATAATTTAGTTATATTAGGTATTTTTGTATAGAATTTAACATCTTTTTAATGGATATTCTAAAAAAACTAATCAACGAAGAAAATATAAAAATACATATTCTACAATCCTGTTTTATTTATGAATATACAAGTAAAGACACATATTATGCATTTATTAGTACTCCAAACATATCGAGGGTGAATAACCTAGAGTCAATTGACTTTAAAACTTTTTAGGTCCAAGTCAATAACTAGTGCCTGCTCGCCAATAGAAATCCTTTCCTAGTCAATTTTTAGCCCTTAAATCTCCTTTATATTAGTGGCTTACACAATCATGTCTCTCAAATCAAAATTGCCGGCTGTTGCGACTCGTTAGACGACCGTGGTCTTTTCTTGAACAACTACTTTTCTTCCATTCTGCAGTCTGCTCAGTGCTCCCCAACAACCCGGCTAGAAATATTTATAAAAATTTTAAAAATCGAATCAAATAGAAACTCAAATTAAATAAAATAAAAATGTTGATACTGTATAAATTTAGTTTGATTTTAATTTTAAATTTTAAAAATTAATCAAATTTGATTTAATTTTAATTTTAATCTAAAAATAATCAATAAAACCAAATCAAACCAACTATAAATATAGCTATTTAAATTTATTATTTATTACACACACACAAACACACACACACACACACACACACACACACACACACACACACACACACACACATATATATATATATATATATATATATATATATATATATATATATATATATATATTATAAAAAGTTTCTAAAATTTTATAGTACATATTAGTCATTTGTATTTTTAATCTAGTTCTTTGTTATTATAATAATCTAATTATTTGCCTTTACATTCGAGTTTGATCGGTAATTTTCTTTTGTTAAATACAAGAATTTATTTCATGTTAAAAATAATCAATTTTTAATTGAGTACGTAAATTATTCATCTTTATTTGATTCAATTATCATTAATATATTTTGGTAAATGATATATTTCTCAAAGAGCAATTGATTTGATAGTGTTACGTTGAAAATGTAGTCGATGAATATGTGTTTGGTAGCGTATATCTCATATTAAAGAAAAAAACCCGATAAATAACCGAAAAAAACTACAAAATTGACAAAAACTGAATCGATTAAAAATCGACTTAATTGGTTTGATTTGATTTCAATATTTAAAAATCAAGTTACATAGTTTGTTTCTTTTTAATAAAAATCGACCCAAACCAAACCATGAACACCCCTAACCCTTGCCTCACTATGAAGAACTATCCATCAGAAAATAACCAGTAAAATTTCTTTTTAAAAGTACATCTTTTCCTGGGATAGGTGTAACCTTTTAGATAAGTAGGAATAATGGTAATCTTTATAAGAAAATTTGCCTTGCTTAACCTGAAATTAGTTTTATGTGCCAAATCAATTAAATTTGTATTTTCAGGACATAAGCAATCGATTTGACTCACTTTCTCAAATATAAATGGCACGAAATAGTAACGACAGTAAATAAGAAAATCAAATATTAGGCAAAAGGAAAGAGAATTCATATTGATCAAGATGTCTCATTTTTCAAATCATGCCTAGATTGATTCGAGCAAGATACAATGATATTCGGAGATGAGATCAGTTGTCGAATAATTTTTTTAGATGGATATAATGTTAGAGAAGTGAGGATTTAACTAGAATTATCAGTAACTGTTTTTCTAATATCTCATTTATCTATTACCTTTCTCTGTTTTAAAAGGTAGAATCGAGAATCGCATGATGCTCGCTCATAGACGAAGCATTCATAAAATATTCGTGAACTTTTGTGCGAGGGATCGAATGATTTCTCTCTTCTTCGTACTCGTATGTCCTCCAAACGATTGCGGTACGAATAGTCCCAGTACCGAATAACTCTTACTTGACTGATCTCGGTCTCATCCTCTCCATGATCTTCTAATATTCTTGACACGTGTCAGGATACAATCAATTCACATGGCAAGTTTATTTTTTACCAATACAGACCTAAAGTGAAGAATTACACCTCAGTTCCAAGAACTTATTCTAAGAACTTATAATTCTCCTAAATTGTTGAAATAAGCAGCCAAGAATTACACCTCAGTTCCAAATAGGTTGTGGTCGACTATATGAATTTTCACTGTGGATGTCTAGAATATCTAATTTTTCGAGCACAAAAATTTGATCTCAACACAATAACATGGTTGCAGGAGGAAAAATAGAGGACATTAGAAGAGGAAAACAAAGAGATCACTCTAATATACCAAAATGTATCACGTTGAAGAGATCTCTGAAGCACCACTGGGAACAGACAAATCAACTGAAGTAAATACCATTTCCCTTTGGTGTAAATGTCTCAAACTTTGATCCATACTACCTTGTATCACTTCAGCAAGCAAACCTCGCGCTTTTCCAGTTTGCTCATTTCCATCTAATTGAGATATAAGATTTGAAACAATGTTCTCCAATGTGTCAGGTTTACGTTCAGACTTCTTAAAAGGAGTGTCTCTAAGCAACCTTAAAAGTGTTTGTGATTTTTCTTGAGATTTAGTTGTCCCTTTAACAGTCAGCTCAAGAAGTCCAGGCATTACACCTTCTCTAAGAATTAATTCCCGGTATTTACATCGATCAATTTGACACATCGTCAGCAAAGCTCCTACAGCATGTTCTCTACTTTGCAAAGATCCAATTTCAAGCACTTCTACTATTGCAAAAATCCCTCCTTCCTCAGCCGTCAACGCGTTCCTACCTTCGTCGTAGCACATTAATGATTCTATAAGAGCAGTACATTTTTCAGCAGTTTTTGATGACTTTTTACACGATTGGAGCAGAGAAATTATGTAGGGAATTGGTTCTCTTTCAAGAATCAATGTTAAGTTTCCTTGATAAGTTGAAAGATTGTAAAGAGTCAATATAGAATCAACCTTGGCTTGTGAGCTACCGCGTCTTAGAATATCCACAAGTAGAGGAATGACACCGAAAGAACTAAGGATCGGCTTCGTTACAGAAGACGCTGATAATGTAAGCAATGCAGCAGTTGCATAATCCTGTAAACTTACATTTTCTGATTGAAGAAAACCAATGATCGGTTCCAAGGCGCCAGCATCTATGATACTTTTCTTGTTTCTGGAAGGAAAGGAAAATAGAGTCAATTTTCAAAGTTTTATTAGCTGCAGTACTTAATTTTAGTTGCACATCACTCTGCTGCATTGCCTTCTCATAAAGGTTCCTCCGCTGGCCTATTAGGAGGGCCTCTCTTTTCTCTTCAATTAGAAAGACCAGTACATACAAAGATCTAGATAGCAAAGTACGAGGCACATTTCCTTCCGAGCTCACATTCGTTCTAGATAAGATATATAATATATTAAACGGAAAGAATCAAAAGATGGGGATCAATGCAATACGGAGAGAGGTAGAAAGGCAAGCACTGCACGGGGCCTCTCTGATGTCTACACTTCCCCTGAGGGAAGGGGGGAGAGGATCGAACATGGAAGAGATTCATTGACAACAGTAAAAAGATGGGCGCCTAATTCCAATACAATAGGGGTCTATTAGTGCAAGTCAGCTGAACACCGTGATTGATGAGTGGGTAGGTGAGTTAGGTGCACCTCTCGCCCAGTGGGAAGTAATGAGGCTAGTCTCTCCCCCTCCCCCCTGAATGAAGAAGTAGTGGGGGCCCCTTCCCGCGTATGCGCCTTTATTTATATTCTTTCTATTTTTGAATTACCATTGGAGAATCTTTCTAAAAAAATCTCTCTGGCAACCGCAATTCGTCGAGTTCAATTCAAGGTGCACCTTGCTTTTTTTTCAGGTAGCTTTTTCTTACGCCTATTTAGCTAGTGGGGCATTGGTCATAGCCGAAATTCGTCGAAGGGATAAAACAAAAATAAAGACAGCTCAGACGGAGAGAATAAACGGACTCCTCGAGGGCTACTTAAGCCACTTTAGTGCAAACCAGAAGTTCTGGCCGGATCGCTCACTCAACAATTTCTGCTTCTCCCAATGGGAGCCTTTACTAGTAAGGGCGCGTGGAACCGGGGAGGCGGATGGGACTCTATTTAAAGGCTTCAGGTCGAGCCCCCTCCCTTCAATAATGTCGAAGGATCACAAGAGTCGTCTTTCTTTCTCCCAACATCATTCTCAAACAAAGAAAGTATGGATTCCCCCGGGAGGGGATAGTCAGTGTTTGGTTTTGGAATCTTTTAAATCATAGGCCGAGCCAAGATTTGAAGCTGTGCGATTCTAGTCCTTTTTATGTTACTAGATTTTGAATTAATAATTTGTACATACACATTGAATCTCTTACGACAAATATAAGATTTGTACCGAAGTGATTTGGTTCTGTCGATCCTGTAACATATACACTAATTCCGCCGTTGATTAGAATACTGTTTGAATTTTGCTACTGCAGACATGACATATAATTCCAGATATATAGGATTTTATTTATCAAATACGTAAATTTTGTAACTATAAATCACTGATCTAATACACAAGTCAAATTACATTCTTAACTAATGTTTAGTCATGAAACATCATCGTATAAAACTAAACTAATAGTACTACCAAAAAGCAAAACCAGCAGAAGAACAATGTAAAAAGAACATGATAATAAGGTCACTTCATAATAATTACGCGTAAATTTCTATGAAAATATTGATCGATAACCTTGTAAAAATCAGAAACTAAGGGTCGTTTGGTTTAAGACAAGTTATTCTAGGATTAGTTATTCCGGGATACTTATCCTGGTATCATTTATTATTGATTGTTTGGTATGTTGTGCTAATTCAGTGATTGCTAATTTTACTACTTTATCGTGGGATCACTGTACCATCCTCTGACAAGTATAAGTTATCTCGATACTATTTTTAATCCTGTGATAATTTATCCCAATATTAGTAACCAAACAAAAGATAAGGCGGTGCTAAATTTTTATCCTAGAATTATTTCTGTCTTTAGTACCCTGATAGATTAAACTACATGCTTATAACTTTAACAAAGAGCAAATAAAAACAACTTGAATTAAATTAGAAACTAAAAATACAACCGGAAAAAAAAAGCACCTGAAATTTACATTTGAGAATTAACGATTTAGTGAACGTACCCTTCATCTTTAACGGAGAGATTGAGGAGGGCAAGAATAGCAGCTTCAATGAATTCAAAGGACGTAGAACGAAGCATGTCAACAAGAGGTTTGACGGCGTCAGAGAAATGACGGCGGTAACGTAGGGAACTCTTTGTTAGTCGGCGAATATCCCTAGCACCCTGCACTTTCAAAATTGGGTCTTCCGATTGAACAAGGTAAAGTGTTTCTTCAACAATGGAGAAAGACATTGTAGTGTTAGTGTAGCTCTATCTGGTCTGAGTAAATTATTTATTATCAGGAAATAGGCTTAACAAATGGACTGACGACTCGTACTTTATAGGATTAAAGGCGAATTTGACTGATGACTGGTACTTGTACTTTATAGAATTAAAGGGGAATTTTCGTTATAGAAACTTCAATAGGAGTGGCTCAGAGAAATAGAAGAATATATCTAATTAGTTAAACAACAACAACAACTACCCAGTATATTCCCATCAGGTGGGGTATGAGGAGGGTAATATGTAGACGAGTTCAATCAGCCCTGGATAAAAAAAAAGGAAAGCTGTAAGTGTGCTTTGAAATAAATGAAATGTTTTTATTTACTACTGCTACTTATATAGCAGGTACGGAAACTTTACGGTCATTGTCCGGCAGAGCGATTGACTTTTGTTCAACGGCTTTTGATAGTTGGTGGTTATGTTTGGCCAACATTTGCCCTTATCCGATACGTCTATTTTTATCCTTCAATTATATTGCTAAGCATATATAGGTTTTTAAGTTTATTAAAGTGGATCACTTTTAGTCTCATTAATAGAATTTGTCCATGATACATCACGAGGATGGTTTCAACACTCACCATTTTTTTAATTTACTTATCGAAAATACTTTATAAACTAACATTCACTAATAGTACAGAGCTGATAAATTTAAGATTTTAACGTTACAATTATCATTTTTAAAAATTTTGGTTGGTTTTTCCAAAAAAAAGGTTAAAATTTGAAAAAAAAAATTGAGCTGCCAAGATCACTTCTGGGAATATTATTGAACCAAACGAATAATCAGATTGTATTATCACTTTTAACCCCCGGTAGAAACTATTTACATCTGGTAGATGAAAACGTATATAGAATTTGTTTATTATATATATATATATATATATATATATATATATATGTGTGTGTGTGTGTGTGTGTGTGTGTGTGTGTGTGTGTGTGTGTCTGTGTCTGTGTGTCTGTGTGTGTGTGTATGTGTGTGTGTGTCTGTATGTATTATGTATACAGGCGCACAAAATGATATACAAATTTTATATATTTTTTTGGCTATTATTTTTACAACGGCTATATAGTATCATTTTCTCATTGAAAACTCTAAAAATGGGATATTAAAGTGATAGATTGTGTTTTCCAATAAAAGGAGAAGAAACGTTTTGCTTCAGAGCAGAAGATTTGCTTCATGAATCAGAGTTAGTTAACACCGTTAGTTTTTGAACATATTTTGTCAGTAAAAGTAAATATGCTCCAATTTAACGTACTTAAAAAGCCAAATATACTCAAAATTATTTAACAGACCAAAATAGACTTACCCTTAAAGATAAGGAACAATATTGATCAAAATATTGTTCTCGGCGCACGTTTAGTTAATGGAACAGTATTTCACGGCGTAGGTTAGCACGAAGCTTCCTCCCTGATAATGGCGTGTCGCCGGCGACAACCAGTTATATCCACCTAGCAAATTGTTACTCCAGCACCAGGAGTAACTAAAGAGCTTGAACCGCTAACATTTGGGAACTTCCTACCTGAGAAGTTTCAAGCTAAAGTCACTTTGCATGCAGATGAAATTGTGAGCGTAGAGCCTCAATTTAAGGTGAATGGTGTAGATCCTGCTAACTTGGCTGTTAGGAAATTGCAATTTTCTGATATCGCCATATCTGAACATTCCTCTCCTACTGTGGCCGAGGCTCGTCAGGGGTAATCACAATATGGGTAAGGCTCTATCGTTTGTTCCGCCAACTGATAGGGATGGGAAAAAGGTAGTTAAAATCAGTGCTGATGAACTGAAACCTCAGTCGAAGTATTGGAGTGCTTCATTAATTGGGTACATCATCGGAGACAATCCTACTGAGAAATCCTTGGAGAATTTTGTTATGCATGTGTGGAATTTTGTGGCTAAACCACAGATTCTAATGCATTCTGATGGTTATTGTATCTTTCGCATTAATAGTGTTGAGGATAAGAATTTAGTTATCCAATATGGTCCATACTCATACAGGAACAAGCCAATGGTGCTGAAACCATGGGATGTTGATTTTTCTTTTCAAAATGATGTTCTTAGTACTATACCTGTATGGGTTCGATTCCCTGGCTTACTAGTGGGCTACTGGTCTTCTGAAATCCTTAGCAAATTAGCTAGTGCAGTAGGTAAACCTCTGTACACTGATAAATTCACAGCTCATTTTGAGAAGATTTCATATGCCAGAGTACTGGTTGAAGTAGATGCTGCTTTTCCATTGCTGGAGGAAATTGAAATTGAAACTCCTTTTGGGATGAAGTTACAAGGGATTGAGTATGACTGGAAACCCGTATTTTGTAATCATTGCTTGAAGTTTGGTCATAACTCTCTTGACTGCTGGCATAATGGCCATAATGAAGGGGAACAGGAGGTGCAAGAGCCAGGAAGGAAATTAGGAAAAGACCTCGAGTCAAGAAGTAAGGAAAGCAATCAAGGCAGGAATGGATTTTTAAAGCTAATATAGATACACTAGAAACTGAAGCAATGGCTAAAACATTGCCTAGCTTGCCAGTGCAATCTGTTCAACCTGAAGCTAATACAGATACACTGGAAAGTGAAGCAATGCCTACTAGTACATTTTCTAGCTTGCCAGTTGAATCTGGTCATCCTGCTGAGAGGATGCAGAGGATCCAAATCAATACTGATATGTTTGCAAGTCAGAGGACTGATGATGATCCTGGCAATCTGGAAAGTATTGATAGTGGTGATACTGTGGTATTGATGGATCAAGATAAGGGTAAGGCTGTTGCTGGATTTCTTGATGATGGTAGGAGGGGACAGCAGCAGGATCCTGGCCCTTCTTTGAGTATGCTACCTAATATTTTATTATTATAGTTACATGGAATATTAGAGGGCTTAATAAAGCCCATAAACAGAAAGAACTGAAAAACTTTCTGGTTAGGAATAAAGTTGATGTTCTGGGATGACTTGAAACTAGAGTTAAAGAACACAAAGCTCATAGGATTGTAGATAAGATTGCTAAAGGATGGAAGGTCCAATACAACTACAGTAATGCTGTCAATGGGAGAATATGGCTAATCTGGAAAGCATACATTCAGATACATATATCCTGTGTGACTGACATGTTTATTCATTCTCTGGTAGAGGACCCTGTTAATAAAATCAGATTACAATTGAGTGTCATTTATGCTCATAATTCTGCAATTCTGAGGAAGCAGCTGTGGGATGATCTGAAAGTTTTAAATGTTCCAAGTCAAGATGTATGGTTAATCAGTGGTGATTTCAATTCTGTCTTATATTCTGATGATAGGATTGGTTCTCCTGTTACAGATGCTGAAGTTAAAGATTTTAAGGAGCTTATTTCTGATCTTAGATTGACCTCCCTCAAGTCTAAAGGGTGGAAGTATTCACGGACAAATAAGCAGGTTTATAGCAAAATTGATTGGGCACTTGGTAATTACCAATGGATTCAGCAGTATGGCCATCTAGAAGCAGATTTTATGAATCCCTCAGTCTCTGACCATTCCCCTATTCTCATACAGTTTGGGAGTCAAAAGTTATTGCATCCTAAACCTTTCATATTATATTATGCTATTATGGAGGATCCTCAGTTCTCTTCTATTTTGCAGCATGTATGGTCTCTGAAATGTGAAGGTTCTCCTTTACAACAGATTTGGTATTAGATGAAGAACTTGAAGCAGCACTTAAAAGAAATGAACAAGCATATGGCTTCCTATAAACAGAAGCATATCCATGCTAGAGAATCACTGGATATTTTACAGAACCACCTACTGCATAATCCATTATATGAACAACTATTTAAATAGGAGAAAGAAGCTCTTAATGACATTGAGAAGTGGAGCAATGTAGAAGAACAAATCATGAGGCAGAAATCAAAGGCTTGTTGGATTGACTGTGGAGATGCCAATACAAAATATTTTCATGCTCAGTGGAGGATCAGAACTAGTCAGAATAATATTACTTCTATTTACTCAGAAGCAGGTATGAAATTAACAGAACCAGAGGCAGTGGAGCAGGAATTTATTGAGGTATTCAAGTCATTAATGGGTGAAAGTGCTGATGAATTGCCTTGTATTAACACTTCTATTGCTAAGGAAGGACATTGTCTTACTTTATCACAGCAAAGATCACTTATTAAGGATGTTACTCTGGATGAAATTACTGAAGCTATCAAAGATATGCCTAAAGGTAAAGCTCCAGGTGTAGATGGTTACCCTGTGGAGTTCTTTACCAGCAACTGTGAGATTGTCAAGGAGGATGTATATGCTGCTACAAAGGATTTCTTTACAACTTGTAAGCTGCCTTACATGGTCAATACCACTGCCATTGCCCTTGTACCCAAGGTTAAAGTTCCTAAAACAGTGAAAGATTATAGGCCTATTGCATGGTGCACCACTATCTATAAAATCATATCTAAGGTCATTACTAGGAGGCTGAAAGCTGTTATTGATGACCTTGTTGGTAAAGCCCAGTCAGCATTTATTGAAGGGAGAAGCATAATTGATAATATCTTGCTCAGTCATAAAATTTTCAAGGGATACTCCAGAAAAGGTATATCTCCTAGGTGTGTCTTGAAGGTAGACCTGAGGAAGGCATATGACACTCTTGAATGGAGGTTCCTCAAACAACTGCTTATTGATCTAGGATTCCCTTCCAAGTTTGTTAATTGGATAATGGCTTGTGTCTCTACTGTATCTTACTCACTAGTGATGAATGGTGGTCTCACTAAGCCTTTTCCTGCTAGAAGGGGTATTCGACAAGGTGATCCTATGTCACCTTACTTATTTGTCCTTGCTATGGAATATTTGAATAGGATATTGGCTCAGTTTCATAGAAATGGTGATTTCAACTTCCATCCTAGGTGCATGAAGTTGAACTGTGCCCATATTTGCTTTGCAGATGATCTTCTCCTATTCTGTCTAGCTGATATCATATCTATTCAGATATTGCATGATGTTTTCCTAACATTCTCTGCAGCTTCTGGGCTATCTGCTAACAACACTAAGAGTGTTGTTTATCTGGCTGGGGTACATCAGAATGACAAAGATGCTATCCTTGAGACATTGGGATTCAGTGAGGGACAACTACCTTTCAAATATTTAGGCATTCCTCTCCACTCTAAAAAGCTTACTATTCACCATTACTTGCCACTAATCGAGAGGATAACTGATAAAATCACTTGTTGGTCTGTCAAGCTGCTGTCTTATGCAGGTAGGACTCAATTGATCAAAACTGTGATATTTGGGATCCAAACTTATTGGACACAAATATTCATTTTGCCAAAGAAACTGATGAAAGTCATAGAAGCTGTTTGTAGATCTTATCATTGAACTGGTAATGCAACAGTATCTAGAAGATCACTGGTAGCATGGGAAAGGATATGTAGACCTGTTACTGCTGGAGGCCTCAATATTATAGATATATAGGTATGGAATAAAGCTGTTATCACTAAGCTACTATGGGATTTGGCAAAGAAGAAAGATTGTTTATGGATCAAGTGGATACACTACTATTATATAAAGAGCTGTGACATTGCTACAATGCCCATTCCCAAGAATGCATCTTGGGTAGTTAGGAAAATTATAGAATGCAGAGATCCCCTTATGCCTGATCATAGACTGCAAGGTGATCTTATGTATAGACTGGTTGGAATGTGCAGGCTAGGCAAATTCCATATACAGACACTATATCATACTATGCTTCCAATCTTTCCTAGGGTTGAATGGAAGAATCTTATGGTGACAACCAATGTCCTGCCTAGACATAAATTCACTACTTGGCTTGGTGCTCAAGGTCGACTCCCTACTGTCGACAGATTACTGAAGATTGGAGTGAATGTGGAGGAGAAATGTATATTCTGTCATCAATAAGTAGAAGACTTTGGCCATCTGTATTTTACTTGTCCAGTTTCTAGTAGACTGTGGCATAGAATATGTTGTTGGCTGGGCTATAACAGAACAAGTGATCGATGGGATTCTGAAATCCAGTGGATATGCTGCCTAGCTAGAAGCAAATTGTGGCACAAGGCTGTTGTGGCTACTGCCTTTGTTACCACAGTTTCACTCATATGGAGAAGCAGGAATGTTATTAGATTTGAGGGGAAATCATTCGATGAAAATCAGTTCTGTCGAGAGGTTGCAATGCTTATTCATGTTCGGGGCAGAAAATATAAGCGATGGCAAACGGGACTGCGACAGCTCAATCATTACCCTTAGTCGTAGTTGTTAAGTACTGTAGTAGCATTGCATGCATTTGTAAAGTAGTAGTTAGTCTATACTAGTACCATGAACTCCTCATTGTAAATTTGTTGATATCAATGAAAGCCAAATGTTAAACTTTAAAAAAAAAATATTGATCAAAAACTCTTATGTTCACTCTTGAAGGCGGGTTCCATTAATTTTCTTGATTCCTTTATGATCTTATCCATACTACGAAAATTACTAACGCAATGCATTCCTTTTTGGAACTTTCCTTTTATTTGTATTTTGAAAAATGTTCTTTAACCAAACACCAAAGAGTAAGATATTTTGATTTTAAAGAAAATTGAAGACTATTTCTCGTAGGGTTGTCACCCGGCATCTAATCAAAAAATAAAATTTCAATCAAAGCGATATTTTAGAAGAATGCGGGTTACTGATAATCAAAGAATGAATAAAGAAGAATGATTTTGGTAATAATGAGATAGTCAGAAAAAAGAAATAAACAAATATATTCAGATAGTATTTCGTGTCCATACAATTGATCCATTCTCTCCCTTTTGTAACTATTTTGGAGATATGCGTTTTGCCTTTTTTCATAATAAGGTCGTCATAGACAATTAATGATATTAAATGCTACTTTACACAATCATTGTATTTAATACAGATTCTCTAACATTTTTATTACTTAATGCTCATAAAATACTATATTTGTACTCCCTTGTACTGTCAGATTCATTCTCCTTGATTCTTAGGCTTAAATAGGTACAAGCATTGAATCTTTTGAATAACAACTCATGCCTCTTCCTTTGTCTCTGCTCGTGTCTGTTGCAAATCGTGCCTCTTTGTTAATCATAACTCATTGACCAAACTACGTGTCATGACACGTCATCTTTATACCACTTTAATATGTAAACTCAATTTTTTCAATACAGATAGTCCCCACACTTGTCACTTATTCATCAACTAAATATTTGAGAAGTGGATTTTAATAAAGCGAAAATATTTGCCACCATAAATGCTACAATAAAATTGAAACTTCAATTGTCACTTCCATTTAATGCCTATTCCAAGTGGCATCTTTTTACTAGTTCTGCAACTTTGCAACGACTTTTAGGGCTTTTTTACGACTTAACAAAACGCGAAGCGCCAGTTCTCATTATGACCTTTCCATCATTATGCCTTTTTCTTTGACAGTTGCTTCCTATTATAAACATAGTTTTCTTCTTTGTTTTTACCACATAAAATTTTTTGAACATCGAATTTCTCAAATCTTCTGCTTCTTCCTCGTACTAGCATGTCTTCACCAAGCCCTAACCCTAGGAGAGTTGCCATAGTTGGCAGTCGCCCTCTTACCCCTAATATTAGTGGAATGGGAGGAAGTAGATAACGTCATTTAGGGTCTTCATCTAGTTCTAGCCCTTCATCTAAAACCAGAGCTTCACTTTTACATAAGCTTCTTCTAGAGGTAAGGAATTCTCTTAGCCTCTCCGTGAACCTCTAGTAGAGGAGATAGTTCCCGTGAAATTATCTTCTTATAATGACAGAGAATCCCTTAAAAATCAAGTATTTTCTCTAGATCGTGCTGATATTTATTCCACTCAAATCACTGAAGTTTTAATTTCTTTAGTTCATAGAGATTGCCATTGGGATTATGACTTTCCTATCATTATTCCCAATCCGAATCAAAGAATTACCTCCTACTTAACCGGATTTTCTTTTTTCTATAGATACCCTTTTACTTTAGGATTCAACCTGCTATTGATCCTATTATTCTGAAATTTTGTCTTTTCTTTGATATTTGCTTTGGTCAAATTGGTCTAATAATATGGTGGGTTGTCGCTTGCTTGAGGCATTTGACCAACACAGCCGGTGTGCCTTTTACTTTCCCGCATCTGATTCATCTTTACTCTCCTACATTCTTTTGCAATGATGTTTTACACTAGTAGCTAGGAGCAAAAGAGTTTTAGTTAGCCTTGAAGATGACAGAGATCGTGGCTGGTATGCTCGATTTGTTGCTGCCCCAACCGTTGGTTTAGTGGGTGAAGAAAACGTTCCCTTCTCTGAGAAGTGGAATTTTGCACGTGATTCTTTTAACTCTCTCGTACCTTTTTCTCCAATTATGATTTTTCTAATTTTATTTTTCTTTTCCATCAATCATGGGAGTTATGGAAGATGTTTTCAATTTTCGTGATTTGGTGTGAAAAGCTTTTGACTATTGCACCAATAGATGGTAGATCTTAGAACACCCTTTTCCAACGATTTGGTTAGAACATATATATATATATATATTGTGAGCGTTTCATTCACTCGCTTCATTTCTAGCTAGTTTTCTTTTGTTGCTTTATTTTTCCTTCAATATAAACAAAAGTTTTTCAATTTTTATTAAAACAAAATTTAAATTGAAAACATTTTTTCAATAGGAAAAAAAGAGGTTAGAAATTAAACACTTCTCCAGATTTCACCTTTTCTCCTTCTGAATAAACTTCACAAAAATTCAGTTTGTTATGGTTAATTTAGGATAAATTTTTACTGTGATTTTTTCAGAGGAAATAAGACAACATAGCCATTTCAATTTGCAATTAGGAATACATATATAAAATTTCTTATGTGGCATAAGGGACTATTTTTGCAAACCTAATCATAAAAGAGACTTCTCGCAAAGGAAAACCTTTTTTTTTTCTCTTAGGGATCATGATATATTGTATGATTTGTCACCAAACTTTTTGCTTTCTTCTTCATTTCATCATCTCTAACATTTATCATGTTCATAAACAAAGGTTTATTCAAATATAAAAAAGACCAAACAGTAGTGTCAAAGAATTTACAAGGAAATAGGGCAGTATAGCCATTTATTGGAATTATAAAAATGATCCTTTCCTTTTTAATATTTTTTTTCGAATTATTTTTCTTGTAAATTTTTCTATGTGGCATAAGAGAAGCTTATGTTAGCAAACATAAATATAGAAAGGATTTGCTAGCAAAACAAGACTAATTTTATCAATTACTGTGCAAAGTCTTTCGTGAAATCTATACGGTATGCCTATTGGAAACACCAGCTTACTCCATGTGCATTTAAAATATTTATTTTACCATGTATGCCTACTTCATAAAACTTTGTTTGCCCTTTAAATTTTTAATGTCATTTTATGCCATTAAATAAATCCCATCTTTTAAAAAATTAGATTATATTTCTCTCACATATTATCATAAACAAACCCAACTTTACATTTCCCTTCTTATAATAATAAAACACTTAAAGTACCATAATGAAGTGAAGAGGGATTATTATCTATAACGCCAGGAATCTAATCAATGATAGCAAGATATCTAACTCAGGGCCGCAAGAGATCATGTTTATGTTTTCAAGAGATCAAGACGATAACATGCACATCCACTTTTGGCATCGTACACGTGTTATGATATATTCAAGATCATAAATCTCAAACGTCAAACCAAATTATACCATGGTCACAGGTTGGACAGATTTTAACTTTTTGTTTTTGTGTTAGTTTTGGTTCATACAAGTACTCTCCCGACCCCAAGTGCCATGAATTTCTTTGATTCGGTCTTGTTGAATATTATTATATACGTTTTGGCAGCCATTTGACTGAATTGGACCCTACTACTTTGCCAAAGTCTACTCGGTAGAGGTGAGTGGGCTACTTTAAGGCATCTCCCACCTTAAAGAATCTTTTTTGAAGGAAAAATTTACGCGAATACATTAAGAAGTTTATCCAATATATATGTTTTTGGTTCATATGAACCTATACTTTTCGCTTATAGTTGTACTTGTATCTAAATAATTATTAATTATATATAAATAATAATATTTAAACCCATTAAATTAGATGAGATGTGATAGAATTGAGAATCTGAATCAATAAAATTTAAATTCTGAATACCCCTTTAGATACATTGTATTTATTATTTGCTATACTTTCAGCAAATTTATCATTCATATCAATATTTGAATTTTATAGCAAATGTATAAAACAAGAGTAGAAGTATATCTGCATCCATTAAAAGATTTAGTGACCCTAAGAAAAGAGACGTGAGCAAATATTAAATACTACTTGCATATAAAGCAAACATATCAACATATGAAAATGCGGTAACTCAAATAAGAGAAAACTAAAGTACATAAAGAAACTATGAAACGTCCCATAGAATTACATTTCATGTCTTATTATATTAATGAACCGGAAGAAACTCAAATTTTGAAAACTATCTTTGCTGGCCAGATAATGATTCTCGTGGGCACATAACAATTATGCTATCGCAAAATTGCATTCGCGTAATGAACCAGATCCAACCCAGAATTTGAAAATTATTCTGTGGTCATTATGCTGGCCGCATAATCATTCTTGTGTCGCAGAATTACATTGCGGAATTGACATACCATTTTGTGGTCATTCTGTGGACCACATAATCGTTATTTCTGTAATTTCTTCTAGCCAATTCACTATGCATTGTACAACTCAAAGAGTCAGTTTCACTACTCGTTTTCTAAAATCTTTGAACACATTAACTTATCTCGACCCCACAAAATCCCGGGTTCTAAGTAACATTTTACGAGACTTTATAATAACATAATGAGCTATAGAAGCAATATTTTTAGCAAGATCTAAAAAAATGTGATGAGCTTAAAACATTAATGTCATTATTTAAGAACATTATGTTATTTATTAATAACGTATTATATTTTATAAATGTATATTTTATTTTTGTGATGGTTATATATTTTTTGTACAATTATAATTTAAAATAGAGTTAACTTACAATTTTTATAAATATAATAGACATGGAAATTAATTTATGAAATTATACACCAAAAATAATATGTAAAATTAATATCATAAAGATATTACACCAAAAATAATTAAGTATATTAGGGACCTAAAATAAAAAGTAAAATTTACAGTATATTAAATTATAAGTTTTATTCTTCACAACAAATTTTTGTAGTACATAAAATAAATTGAAAAAAAAAGAAAAATGAAGAAAAAGAGATTTTTTTGATGAATATTTGTGATACAATTCTATGTATACCTTGATTCTCCTCTTTAAAATTATCCATGATTCGAGGACTTGAGAAGCGTCTCTCTCAAATGTAGGATGATGCACACCTCCATGTGATATATTTAATCACCAAGAAAGTCGAGTAGCACTTCATTGTTTCGGGTTGATCTCTGAAAAGAACCCCGTTATGATTACTCTCTCTATTTGTGGATGCCTTCACCAATTGTGAAATACTCTTCTCCAACTCTGAATGTCTTTAGAGAGTTATGTAACCCCTCTATTTATAGTTGTAGAGAATGAACAATCTAATTACATATGAACTCTCTTGCTTGAATTTAATTGGCTCATGTGAGTCATCAAACTTATATCTTAAACTTTGTGATAAGCTTGCTTGTGATTGGCCGAGACATGTCATTTTAGACACTTGGCAACCCTTAATTGGTCAATCTTTTGGATTGGGATTGCCACATAATTTAACAAGTGTCGTCATCTTGTTGCCTTTGAGTTTAACTGGATATGTCATGTCACTTAACAAACGTCATGAGTCTACGCCTACTTAAAAATACCAAAATGAACTTATTTAATTTTTAAAGTCCAAATAAATTATTCGAGGATGAACATTTGTTTAAGTGGGGGAGAATGTAATGATCTGATAAATTGTTTTGAGCAATTACACTTCGCTTGATGGTTTTAGGGCATGAGTAGCTTCGTATGATGTATTATGACTTATGTGAATCATCGGTGTTGATTTTCAAGTTATTCAGAATTGATTTAGAAGAATGATTCTCAACTAGAAGCTTCAAATTGGAATGGTTTGACCAAGTTTGACTTTTAAAGATTTGACCTCGAATTGGATTTCTGATGCTTTTGTTAGCTCTGCTGGGTAATTTCGGACTTTGGAGCGCGTACAGATTGTGATTTGGAGGCCCATAGTCGAATTTGGCTTGAAATGGTGAAAGTTGGATTGAAAAGTTTGACCGAGAGTAGACTTTTTGATATCGGGGTCGGATCCCAGTTCAAGAAATTGGAGCATTTCTGTAATGTCAAACGTGACTTGTGTGCAAAATTTGAGGTCAATCGGACGTGATTTGATAGGTTTCAACATTAGTTAAGGAAGTTGATGTTTCAAAGTTCAATGATTTCGAATTGAGGTGTGATTCATCATTTTGATATTGTTATGTATGTTTTGAGGCCTCGAGTAGGTCAATATTATGTTATGGCTCGGTATGTTTGGTCGGGTACTGAGAGGCTCGGGCGTATTTTCAATTGATTCCATATTATTTTCTTCAATGTTGCTATTGCTGGTTCTGGTGTGACCGCACCTGCGGTTAGTATGCACAGGTGCGATAGTCGTAAAAGAGATGAAGTGTTAACAGGAGCAAAAATTGTTTTGGGTGAGGAAGACTGCATAAGCGGAGATCTGGGCGCATATGCGGATGCGTAGGTGTGAAGTGATGAAGCACATGAGCGAGGTTTTTTGCAGGTACGGATGGTGGCTCGCACCTGCGATATTGTAGAAACGATTATGTTTTCCGTAGGTACGAGGGTTGAGTCCTCAGTTGATTCCACAATAGCAGAGGTTATGTCACAGAAGCAATGCCAAAAGAGTGGCTAATGTGTCCGCATATGCGAAAGTGTTGGACAGAATATTAAATACAAGGGTTCGTGATTTTGGCTTTATTTTTACATTTCCAAGTGTGGATTAGGTTTTAGAGCAATTTTCATCACAAGGATAGGGGTCAGTTTCTACACTTGGTTATATTTCATAAATCTATCTTCAATTTTAGCTTTTGGTTGATGAATTAAAAGAGAAAATTGGGGGTTTTGTCCTAAAATTTTATGATATGAATTTTTGAGTTTTGAAAACTGGTTTGGAGTCGGATTTGAGTGAAACTAGTATGGTTTTACTCGTAATTGAATGAGTTTTTAGATTTTATAAGTTTTGTCGGGTTTCGAGGCGTAGGCCCTGGGTGTGATTTTTGGCAGGATTTGCGATTTGATGTAGAACTCAATCTTTATCAATTGTAATTGCTTCTTCGGGCTTTATGTGATCTATTTGAGTTGCTTGTAGTTAGTTTTGTGCCGTTCGAAGGTCACAACACGCGTGATAGCATTCTTGGAGCATCACTTGGCTTGCTCGGTGTCAGAATTGGATTTTTTAAGATAAGTAACCCTTCTAAACTTAGTGATGAGGGTATGAAACCCCAAATCACATCTTGTGTGATTGGTATTGAGGGGACGCACATGCGAGGTTATGGGCGTGCAACCTCTGAATTGTGACTCTATTATTTCTTTGGCACTGTTTTGTGGCCCTATCTTGTAGATATATGTGTTTTCATCATGTGATTAAGTAACTGAGATATCAATCATGCTAGATATCATGTTTAGGCATTATGCTGATATTGTTAGGACCCATAGTGGTAGTTTCTTATTGTCATCTCACTGATTTTATTGATATTTTGTACTCAGTCATATTCATGCATTCATATCATATCTCTATCTCAGTTGTTATTTTTGATGCATCATATCATTGTTGTCGGGCTTGTCTCATGACAATAAGAGCCCGATAAATTGGAGAGATTTATGAGTGAATGAGGTCGATGTCCTAATAGTAAGGTTATTCATATTATAGCACATGAGTTGTTTATACATCAAGTGATTTTTGTCTGTGCGGATTTTGATATTGATACTATGGCATGTGAGTTGTCCGTGTGGATTTTGATTTGATACTATAGCACGTGAGTCATTCGTGCAGCATGTGAGTTGTCCGTGTAGATTATAGCGCTTAGGCTGAAGGAGCCCTATAGAAATCTGCACACCCCAGTGAGCGCAGGTACCTGTTAGACAATACGCTTAACGCTAAAGGGGAGGTGAATAGCGTTATAATAAAATTTAGCGTAAACTTGCGGAAATTAAAATTTGCAGGAAATAATTAAGTGCGTTAAATAAACAAAATGAAAGAACGCACCGATGTATTCTGGTTCACCACAACACGTGGCTAGTCCAGTCCCCGAGAGACTCTCTCGAGATTTTCCACTAACTTGTCAAGCTTACGGGTGCTCAACAAACCTTTACAACTTAAGGACACAAGCCTTAACACCTTTGCTCGGAGATACAACACTCCAAGACTTCAACCAAGGAAACACAAGTTCCTTACAACAAGAGAATCACAATTCTCTTACAAGTGTACAAATACTAAACACTCAAACAAAACACTCCTTAATGAGTAGATATGAGTAAAAGAAGTAAGCTCAAGATTACAACAACTTTGGACAAGACTTTGGCTCTCAAAAGCTTTATGAAATGAATATAAAATGATAAACAATAGTATGCAAGGTTATAGCAATAGAATGATCAGTTGTTGTGTATTGTTGTGTTTAAAACACTGAAATGAAGCTGTATTTATAGTTGAAAAACTTGGCATTACCGTTGCCTAATTGCCAATTAAGAGTTGATGATTTTACTCTGTGACAATCGATTGTCAGGAAGCTACAATCGATTGTTTGCCAATCGTTCCAAAAATAAATCCCAGATTTTACGCTTAACAATCGATTGTCCAAGATCAACAATCGATTATTGGCAACGTTCAAAAAATCATTTCCAGATTTTACGTAAAACAATCGATTATACCAAATCAATAATCGATTATTCAGCAACGTTTAAAAATCCTTTCCAGATTTTAATTTCAACAATCGATTGTACAAAATCAACAATCGATTATTCAGCAACGTTCAAAAAATCTTTTCCAGATTTCAATATCAATAATCGATTGTACAAAATCAACAATCGATTACCTGACGGTATTTGAAAACTTTACGACAACGGTCAGCTTCACAATCGATTGTGCAATGTTAACAATCGATTATTTATCAGACTTTGAAAATCATTTTAGACACTGCCTCGTGACAATCGATTGTTATATACTCACAATCGATTATTTAATAATTTTGAAAAAGTCTGGAAGTCACTGCCCCAACACAATCGATTGTCATAAGTTCACAATCGATTATTTTGTGACTTTGAAAAATCTGATAGACACTGTCTCTTCACAATCGATTGTCATTAGCTTCACAATCGATTATTCTGAGTTTTGAAAAACTTTGATGGACACTGCCTCATCACAATCGATTGTCATAAGGTTCACAATCGATTGTCATGCAGGTTTGAAAAACCTGATGCTCACTCCTTAACACAATCGATTGTCATTAGTTCACAATCGATTGTCATGCAGTCTTGGCTTAACATAATCGATTATCATAAGTACATAATCGATTATCTTAGTCCAGATTTTAGAGGCATGATTAAAAATCATTTTGACTGAAGTAAATGTGCATGATTTTGTAAAAATAGTTTTACGAGAGAAGCCATGTCATGAGTCAAGTTGTAGAATCAAGAACACAATTAAGAACGACTCATTTAAACTATAAAACTTTGTCTTGTGCTTGAATCTCGTTATGCACCAATTGTGCGCTTGTACTTGAACTTCGTCACGTATCAATTTGCGCTTGTTTGTCATTCATCAAAACCTACACATAAGAACACACGTTTTAGTATAAAGTCTTGAGAACGTGTTTCCAACAATTTCCCCCTTTTTGATAATGGCAAACTTTAAGCGGGATATGCAAATTGAACAATTTATAATGACGATTCAAGACAAGTATATGCATCAACAAGTATGCAGTTTGTTCCCCCTCAATATAAGAATTCCCCCTCAATTTAAGCTTATAAATATTGAGAGTGCATTGAGAGTGCCATTGAGAGTGCATACCCGTTATCTTCCCCCTTTTGCCATTAGAAAAAATAATATAAGAAGACGCCAAAGATGTAAATAAAACTTGTTTATTTATTGGAAAGAAAAAAAACGTGATTATTTAAAGAGAGCACAATAACTCAAGTAATAGCAGTACAATCGATTATTGATACGAGATAATCGATTATTAGACGACAGAAACCGATTTTTCTGAAGAAGACTTGATTATTGCGCGTCATGCTTTATAATTCCCCCTACTTTTAGGGCGATACCTGCAAAAATTCGTTAGACGTCTCCGACGCTCAAGTTAGAAATCATGTAAGATAAAAAGATGCAATGCATGACTTAGATCAACGTGGAGTCAAGAATCCCGAGTTCACTACGAATTCAGAAGAAGGACTCTTTCTCTAAGGGCTTAGTAAAGATGTCGGCCAATTGGTCTTTGGTTTCAACAAATTCGATTTCGACATCGCCCTTGAGAACGTGATCTCTTATAAAATGATGTCTAATTTCAATGTATTTTGTTCGCGAGTGAAGAACGGGGTTCTTCGTCAAGCATATGGCACTAGCATTATCACATCTAAGAGGGATATGATCAAGACTTAGGCCATAGTCCAAGAGTTGTTGTTTCATCCATAGGATTTGAGCGCAACAACTCCCCGCGGCTACATATTCAGCCTTGGTTGTGGACAACGCAACACTTACTTGTTTCTTGCTAAACCAAGAAACGAGAGAGCTACCGAGCAAATGGCAAGTGCCACTAGTGCTCTTGCGGTCCAATTTGCATCCAGCAAAGTCGGAGTCGGAATAGCCAACGAGTTGGTATGAAGAACCTTTGGGGTACCATAGACCCACATTTGTAGTACCAACAAGGTACTTCAAAATCCGTTTTACCGCAGTAAGGTGAGACTCCTTCGGACACGATTGATAACGGGCGCATAAGCACACGCTAAACATGATGTCCGGACGACTAGCAGTAAGACAGAGAAGAGAGCCAATCATACCTCGATACTTCTTAGTGTCGACTTCCTTACCTTTCTCATCTTTGTCTAGATGATCGGATGTGCTCATGGGAGTCGCCATTGCTTTTGCATTGTTCATTTCAAATCGTTTCAGCAATACTTTGCAATATTTGGCTTGGCAAATGAACGTACCTTCTTTCATTTGCTTTACTTGTAATCCCAGAAAGAATGTTAACTCACCCATCATAGACATTTCAAATTCGCTTGTCATTAAGTCGGAAATTTCTTGCATAAGACATTGTTAGTAGCACCAAATATGATATCATCCACATATATTTGAACTAATAAAATATTATTATTTTTATGCTTAACAAAAAGGGTGGTGTCAACTTTCCCCCTAACGAAATCATTTTCCAATAGAAATTTACTCAATCTTTCATACCAAGCTCGGGGAGCTTGTTTTAAACCATAGAGCGCCTTTTTGAGTTTGAAAACATGATCGGGAGATTTAAAATCTTCAAAACCGGGGGGTTGTTCAACATAAACTTCTTCTTGTATAACACAATTTAGAAAAGCACTTTTCACATCCATTTGATATAAATTGAAATTCATAGAGGAGGCAAAAGCGAGCAATAGACGAATAGCTTCTAGTCTAGCTACGGGAGCATATGTTTCTTCATAATCAATACCTTCTTCTTGATTATAGCCTTTTGCTACAAGCCTAGCTTTGTTTCTAGTGATTACACCATTTTCATCTAGTTTGTTTCGAAAAACCCATTTCGTACCAATTATGGTATGATTTTCGGGTCTTGGCACCAAATCCCAAACGTCATTCCGTTTGAATTGGTTAAGCTCGTCTTGCATTGCCAAGGTCCAAAATTCATCCCCAATTGCTTCGGAGATGGTTGTTGGTTCAATTTGAGACACAAAAGCAGTATGTCCTAAAGTGTTCTTAAGGGAGTTTCGGGTACTTACCTTTTCTCCGACGTCGCCAATTACCTGTTCGAGAGGGTGATCTTTGATTGTCCTCCACTCGTTAGGCGTTTTCGTTTCATTTTCCAATTGTGGTGCTTCCTCCGTTGGTTGTTTCAAAAAATCGTCTTGATTTTCTTTAGGCGTTTCCTCTTGTATTTTGTCTTTCAAGCTATCTAAGATACCTGCAAGATCAAAACCGGAATCCTTTCTCGCCAAGCGAGCATTATTTTCGGCAAATACAACATGAGGGGATTCCTCCACAGTTTCGGTTCTTTTATTAAAAACCCTATATGCTTTGCTACGTGAGGAATAACCAATGAAAATTCCCTCATCGGACTTAGCATCAAACTTTCCCAATTGATCTTTGCCATTGTTATGAATAAAACATTTACAATCGAATACTCTAAAATGGGAGATATTTGGTTTCCTTCCCTTGTAGAGTTCATAAGGGGTCTTCATGAGTATTGGCCTTATGACTACTCTATTTAAGATGTAGCATGCGGTACTCACGGCATCCGCCCAAAAATATTTGGGAATCTTAGCCTCTTCGAGCATGGTTCTAGCCATCTCTTCGAGACACCTATTTTTCCTTTCCACCACCCCATTTTGTTGTGGTGTACGTGGAGCGGAAAAGGTATGCTCGATACCGAGTTCGTCACAAAAGTCCGCAAAGAGATTGTGATCAAACTCTCCCTCATGATTACTTCTAATTGAAGTGACGGTTGTTTCCTTCTCGTTTTGAACACGCTTAAAAAAATATTTAAAATTCTGAAAAGCATCACTTTTATTGGCAAGAAATAAAGTCCAAGTAAATCGAGAATAATCATCAACAATCACAAAAGCATAACGATTTCTTCCTAGAATTTCAATGCGAGATGGTCCAAATAAATCCATGTGAAGCAATTGCAATGGTCTAGAAGTTGAAACAATATTTTTCGATTTGAAAGATGCTTTTGTTTGCTTCCCTTTTTGACAAGAATCACAAATAGAATCATTTTCAAATTTCAATTTGGGAAGACCAATAACTAAGTTTTGTGAAATCAATTTGTTCAAAAGATGCATGTTTATATGAGCAACTCTACGATGCCATAGCCAAGTATCATCCTCTTTGCTCATAAGGCAATCCACATATTCGGGTGAGGAATTAGCAAGATCAACCATGTAAATATTATCCACTCTAAAACCACGAAGGATAATTTTAAAATCACTACGTCTAAACACTAAGCATTCATCCGAATTAAATAGGGCAACATTTCCCTTGTCACATAATTGACTTATGCTCAAGAGATTATGCTTTAAACCTTTCACAAGTAATATATGCTTAATAGAGGAATTTTCATCCTTACAGACCGATCCGATGCCGATAATCTTTCCTTTATTTTTGTCACCAAAAATAACACTTCCTCCTTCTTTGTGTTCTAGCTGAAGGAATTTGGATTCGTCTCCCATCATATGTTTGGAGCATCCACTATCAAGGTACAATAGTACACTTGATCCCTTCAAACACACCTACAAAACAAATTAATGCGTTTTAGGTACCCATGCCATTTTGGGTCCTTGAGGGTTAGGCATATCATAATGATGCGATTGAGTGATATGTCTATGTCGTGTAAAGCATGCAGGAGCAATATGACCAATACGTCTACAATAATGACAAGTCACGTTGGGGTTATGCATCCTTCTAGGTTCATAGTAACTTGACGGACGAAAATGGTTTACTCTATTTTCAGCATTATGACTATTGCGCGCTTTATGAACATCATTTCTCCTACTATGAGCAGCATTTCTAGAATAATTATTTCTACGTTGGAAATCATTTCTAGGTGCTCTAAAGGGTTCAAAAATTCTTCTAGTATTTGGCCTATAATATGCATCATTTCTAGGGTAGTTATTTCTAGGTGGTAAGTCATTGCTAGGTCTTCTAAAATGTTCATCATTTAGTCTAGCATGCATATTGGTTCTAGGATTGATATTTCTAGGATAAGCATTTTTATTATTAGTCCTAGGTTGAGCCTTAGGTTGTTGGGGTTTAGCTTCAACCTTTTCTTTAGGCTCATTCGTAAACCCTATGCCATGCTTGGTTGACTTCAAATTATCAAGAACATCATTCAAATTTTTGTGCGAAGAATTAAACTTATCTAATGTGCCTTTAAGCCTTTCTACTTCATTTTTGAGATGCAAGCAAGAAGTACACTTTCTAATAGAGCTTTCGGGCTTATCGGCGCTTCTTTTTCCGAAAAACTTGTTTTCCTCTTTCAACTTCTCATTTTCTAAAACCAGTTTTTCAAAATCTTTTTCTTTTAGAGAGAGTTGCTTTTGAAAATCTTTTTCTTGCAACGACAGAGTTTTCTGCAAATCTTTAATAGTTTTGGAAGCATCAACAAACTCACTATGTAATTTATTATAAGCATTTTGCATTTCTTCAAGCGAGTGAGAGTTGGACGTACTTACCTCTTCTTCTTCGTTTGCCATGAGACATTGGCCAGTTGAGCTGTCCGCTTTTTGAGGCATGCTTTCATACATTTCCTCCAGCTTATCCCACATCTCTTTGGCGGTTTTGTAGTGGGAAATTTCTGATAGTCTTCCTGATTCAAAGCGCTATACAACATATTTATTGCATTAGTGTTGTATTCACTTACCTTGGCTTTCCCAACTTTTGTTGTCATTTGACCACCATGCTTGATGATTTGCCATAGATAAAAGTTGTTGGCTGTGATGAAAATTCTCATCCGATCTTTCCAATGTAAGTAATTATTTCCATCAAATATTGGGGGCAACATGTTAAAATCACCTTCACCTATTCCTGCAAAAGAGTCACGAGTAGAAGCCATGGATGGTTCTCTCAAATTGTTAAGTCTTTAGAGAGTTGGGCTCTGATACCAATTGTTAGACAATACGCTTAACGCCAGAGGGGGGGGGGGGTGAATAGCGTTATAATAAAACTTAGCGTAAACTTGCGGAAATTAAAATTTGCAGGAAATAATTAAGAGCGTTAAATAAACAAAAGGAAAGAACGCACCGATGTATTCTGGTTCACCACAACACGTGGCTAGTCCAGTCCCCGAGAGACTCTCTCGAGATTTCCACTAACTTGTCAAGCTTACGGGTGCTCAACAAACCTTTACAACTTAAGGACACAAGCCTTAACACCTTTGCGCGGAGATACAACACTCCAAGACTTCAACCAAGGAAACACAAGTTCCTTACAACAAGAGAATCACAATTCTCTTACAAGTGTACAAAACACTAAACACTCAAACAAAACACTCCTTAATTAGTAGATATGAGTAAAAGAAGTAAGCTCAAGATTACAACAACTTTGGACAACACTTTGGCTCTCAAAAGCTTTATGAAATGAATATAAAATGATAAACAATAATATGCAAGCTTATAGCAATAGAATGATCAGTTGTTGTGTATTGTTGTGTTTAAAACACTGAAATGAAGCTGTATTTATAGTTGAAAAACTTGGCATTACCGTTGCCTAGTTGCCAATTAAGAGTTGCTGATTTTACTCTGTGACAATCGATTGTCAGGAAGCTACAATCGATTGTTTGCCAATCGTTCCAAAAATCAATCCCAGATTTTACGCTTAACAATCGATTGTCCAAGATCAACAATCGATTATTGGCAACGTTCAAAAAATCATTTCCAGATTTTACGTAAAACAATCGATTATATCAAATCAATAATCGATTATTCAGCAACATTTAAAAATCCTTTCCAGATTTTAATTTCAACAGTCGATTGTACAAAATCAACAATCGTTATTCAGCAACGTTCAAAAAATCTTTTCCAGATTTTAATATCAACAATCGATTGTACAAAATCAACAATCGATTACCTGACGGTATTTGAAAACTTTACGACAACGGCCAGCTTCACAATCGATTGTGCAATGTTAACAATCGATTATTTATCAGACTTTGAAAATCATTTTAGACACTGCCTCGTGACAATCGATTGTTATATACTCACAATCGATTATTTAATAATTTTGAAAAAGTCTGGAAGTCACTGCCCCAACACAATCGATTGTCATAAGTTCACAATCGATTATTTTGTGACTTTGAAAAATCTGATAGACACTGTCTCTTCACAATCGATTGTCATTAGCTTCACAATCGATTATTCTGAGTTTTGAAAAACTTTGATGGACACTGCCTCATCACAATCGATTGTCATAAGGTTCACAATCGATTGTCATGCAGGTTTGAAAAACCTGATGCTCACTCCTTAACACAATCGATTGTCATTAGTTCACAATCGATTGTCATGCAGTCTTGGCTTAACATAATCGATTATCATAAGTACATAATCGATTATCTTAGTCCAGATTTTAGAGGCATGATTAAAAATCATTTTGACTGAAGTAAATGTGCATGATTTTGTAAAAATAGTTTTACGAGAGAAGCCATGTCATGAGTCAAGTTGTAGAATCAAGAACACAATTAAGAACGACTCATTTAAACTATAAAACTTTGTCTTGTGCTTGAATCTCGTTATGCACCAATTGTGCGCTTGTATTTGAACTTCGTCACGTATCAATTTGCGCTTGTTTGTCATTCATCAAAACCTACACATAAGAACACACGTTTTAGTATAAAGTCTTGAGAACGTGTTTCCAACAGGTACCTACTGAGTGCGAGTGCCAAGTGTCGAGTGCCGAGTTCCGAGTGATTGGGAGGACTGAGTAACAATGAGGACTGAGTTACCGGGAGTACCGAGTGAATTGACTCTCTGAGAGGATGCATATGGTTTTATAGTTGAGTTGCGTCGCATTTGACATGCACATGACATAAGTGCACAGAGATGTATTTTCCTCATGATGTACATTATCACGTTTTATGACTTGTTTTACACACATTGAAATGCGGGCATAGGGAGGTATTTCACACATGCTATCTAGAGAGAAAATGAAATATCATATTTACTGTTGAAAGGATTTTTGGGAAACTCATAGTTTTCAAACTTACTCGTGTTTTTGACGATTTCGGTAGATGAGTTGGGTTTCACTATATACTTGAAATGCAAGAATATTTTTTGAAAAACTTGGAAAAAGCTTAGCATTTTATCTCTGAGTTACTTCTTTATTTAATTGTGTTATGTTGTTATGATTGATGTTCACTATTGACGTTGGACCCGGCCTTTTTTCAAGCCCGTCAGTACTTTCTACCTAAGGTTAGGTTTGTTACTTTTTCAGAATATGTGGTTGGTTATACTCATACTACACTTTCTGCTCATTGTATGCAGATTCTGAATACAGATGTCGCTGTGTTCGATGGATGCTGGATATGTTTCGAAAGTAGCTGCTTCTTATTCATAGTAGCCATTGATTATAAAACTCTGTTTATGTACTCTTCAAAAAGAAGATGTATTTACTTCATATGAGCTTGTAAACTCTATTCTTAGAAGCTTATTATTTGCATAGCCAATCCTTGAAAAATGTATAACACTTTGATAATTCTTATTTTTAATTATTTTATTAAGTTAAATGTAAATGAATAATCGTTAGTTGGATTACCTAGCGGTTAAGTTAAGTGTCATAACGACTAGTGAATTTTGGGTCGTGACAGATTGGTATAAGAGCTCTAGGTTCATAGGTTCTACAAGTCACGGGCAAATGTCCAGTAGAGTCTTACAGATCGGTATGATTATGTACATACCTATCTTCGAGAGGCTACTTAACATTTAGGATACTTCTCATTTTTCTTTCATTATCGTGCGACATTGATTTATCTTGAAGCGTAATTGTTTAAATTCCACCCATACATTTGTATGCGCACTTGAACGCTCGGTATCAACTGTACATCAATGGCTTGTGATTTCCATGGTTGAGGTGTGAGATGTGATTTATGTGTGTTGGTGATGGACCAGTCTGGAAGAATTGAGGCCGCGTTTTGACTGTAGCTTGAGTACAAAGATATTTATTTTGTGAGCACGTGCTTTTGGATTTATATGTTAGGTAGTGTTCCTATTAGTGGAATTTGTGCCTGGATGTGACTGCGAGATGTGTCCATATGGTTTGAATATAATGAGAAAGTTTACTTGGGGGGTAAAAAGAACTATTGGGTGCTTGATTTGTACCTTGATGTTATGTATAGTATCGAGTTATGAGCATATTGGAGGATTTTTCATGCTGTTTAATTGTGGAACGAATTAGATTCTCATATCTTGTTGGTGAGTCAGAATCAGGAAGATTAATTAATTGCCTAGTATTTTTGGTTTTAGAAGGGTACCGTTACATGTTGTCATAACTGGCATGTGTTAGAGGGTTTGTCAAGAGAATCGGCTCAGGTATGTTAAGGCTATCACGTCTTTTTTTTGCATGATCTATACGACATGAACAAGACAAGCAAATGCACAACTTCCATAAATAACTCTATTCTTAGAAGTATTAGATATGTCTATGTTCTTGAACTCCAATATCTCTTATTATTCTATCGTTTGTTCATGGGTCTCATAAAATAAGTAAGTTGATAAAGTTTGTTTCATGATATTAATCAGAGGTATAATGATCTTATGACGTTCCTAGAAATTTTATTGATGTATTTCTCATGCATTGTATCCATTTATGAATGTACGTTGATCCATGACCAGATGATGTTATATATACATATATACGCATATTATATGTATATGGGATATGGAAAAAGGATACGGCATTATATACGCACCACCACTTGATCAATTGGCATACGTTGATAATTTGCCCACAATGGCCGAAATTATATGATGGGATGCCTTCAGAGGCTTGATGATTTTATGAACACATATACCCATGCATGGTATAATATTTATATGCATATGCATGACATTATAATACTAAATGATTCACAGAGCTATTCGGATATACACGTTAAGTCTTTTACTCCATTTTTCTCTCATGCTTATTGTTTACTGATTTTCATTCCTTACATACTTAGTATATTATTTGTACGGACGTCCCTTTTGTTTGGGGATACTGTGTTTCATGCTCGCATGTCCGAATAGATAGGTCAAGAATCCTCCAAGTAGATGATCAACTCAGCAAAAAATGTTGGTGCACTCCATTTGCTCCGGAGTTTCTTGTTTGGTTAGTATTATTTAGATATGTATTGTTTGGTATTACGGGACTCTGTCCCTACCTTTTTGACAATTATATATCCTTAGAGACTTGTAAAAAAATGTCACGTACATAAACGATTGTATGGTCTTTTCGGTTTGTGTTCAGTATACGAGTAGTTATTTTAGTCTTAAAGGAAAACATATCTTATGTATAAGTTGATATTACATGTTAGATTCTACCTATTTCATGGCTGCCTCTCCAGCTCAGTTATCTATGATAGTATGATAAGAAAAGATACATTGTATTGGTACTCGGTCGAATAAGGTACCGGGTGCCCATCGCGGCCCATCAATTTGGTACAAAAGTGGTATCAGAACAATTCTATCCTAGGGACTCTGCTAGCCGTGTCTAGTAGAGTCTTGTTTATGTGTGTGTTGTGCACCACACTTATAAGCATGAGGCTACAAGACATTTAGATCTGTCACTCTTTCTCTTACTCTAGATCGTGTGGTAGAGCTCAGTTTTAATAACTCTATTTCTTAAACTCTTTCTTATTCATAATATGGCGATGCATAAACCCAGAAAGACGGTTGGTAAGAGATATAGTTGTGGACGAGTTTAGCTAGAGGAATTCGAGTTTGCACCATTCCTATGATGGATAAATGTGAAATTTTTAGCAGAACATATGTACTAAGACGTGTAATCTTCTTGACAAGAATACTTAAGGCAGGAATATCTATCCACCCCTACGGTGAAAACAACGAGAGATTCAGAAGATAGATACAAATTTATACAAGTAAAATAAGCAAGAAGAAGAAGGGTACAAGGTACCCCAGTTAGTGAAGATTATCATTATTTACCTTTTAAAAATAAAGATATCAGAATTATGAGCTAACTTTAACAATAACAGAAGTAGTATAAGAGAAGGACAGACATCAGGATCCATCCGGGGTCAAAGTGACCCAAAATGGTGAATGGATTGTTACGTTAGTTGACATCTCTGAAGAATAGTGCAAATATGCTAATAGATCTCCTTGTGAAACAACCAGATGTTGCACTCTAAAATAGTACAACTAGATGTGAGTACTACAAGAAAAGGCACTGGATGCCTGGAAAGGGTAAATATTATCTTAGTATCAATAGTCGATGATAGATCAGCATTAAGGTGAATCAACAATGCATGGAGAAATGCCACAATGTATGAGGTACGATTAGCCCATAGTTTTTAAGATGATCAATAATGAGGAAGCATTAAAGGACATAGATTTATACATATGGGATAAACAACGAACGTAACCTAGAGTTTAGTAGAAGATCTCAGTAACGATAAATAGAGGTAAGAGTTATGGTATATTATGACCTACTTAGATGCAGTAAAGCCATGTGGATAAATAACCGGGCCTATGAAATAAGATCTAGCAATATTCGTAAGTTCGACAAAGTACCGAGCGAAAAAATTCAGTATAACTATAAATTCCTAGAGGGACATCTTGTCAAGCTCTGTATATGTTTACAAAGTAGACCTAGAGATGGACGAAAAGCTAGAGGAAAATAGAGAGAAGAGTCGTATAGGCGCACTTACAAGGCCAGAGTCGTACAGGCTGCATGATAGAATGTACCAACAGTTACGAGATTAGAAGAATTCCGCCACAAGTCATAATGTGAGAAAGAGGTCTAAAGGGGGGAATGCCCCTGGCCTTTAGACTTATTCACATAATAGTTTCCTTGATGGCAAGAAGAGTGCAAAATTATTCGTAAGTGCTATGGGTTATAAGAATTATCAGTGTATCAGTCAATATTCGAGGAAAAATGTTCCAAAGGTGGGAATGATGTTATACCTCATATTTCATACGTGAAAGTACGACATAATAAATTGATGAGAGCTCAGAAATGAGATGTTATATCTCGCATTTTCGTACGTTAAAGTTTCATCTTAAGTTAATCGACATAAGTTCGTGAATGAGATTATTTTGAGATTATGAGTATTATGCTATTTCAAATGAGTGATGAGTAAATTCGTGAAAGTGAGAGGGTAAGAAAATTGAAAAAAATGATTTTCGCCGAATCATGATATTATGGGACAAAATACCGTCCGAGCTATTATATTCATTATTTATAGACTAGCGTCATACAAAATACTACATGACCATGAAAGTAAGGTTTATAACGTGTGTTAAAAATAAGTAGTATTTTAAATAATTTAAATAATTCTTAATTAAGTGAATAATTGAGTAATTATAAATTTATAAGTGGGAGATTAACATATAATGGAGAATCTATTGGATTAATGAGGGAAAACAAAGTTGATTAAGGAAACTTCGATAAGCCTAAGGGGCCTAATCGTGGCACCAGATGAAATGACTTACAAATAAAAAATATGACTCTTTGGGCTAAGTGGATAACGTGTCACATTTAAAGGCTTGGTCATCAAAGTGTGGGGCCCACCCACTAATATAAAATTCACGAAAATAAATGTACATTATCTTCAAAAGTTATATATGTTTCACAAGAATGTTTTTACAATAAATTATTATGATCAAATTTACAAAGAAATGGAGATGTTTTACATCTACCAAATAACAATTTTCAGCAAAGGAATTTATGCAGATGTGTTGTCATAATTGACCCGTATTAGAGGTATTATCAAAAGAATCAGCTAAGGTATATAAAGATATTTTTTTTTGTTTTGGCATAATCTATACAACACGAACAAGACGAGCAAATGTACAACTTCCATAAATGACTCTATTCTTAGAAGTATTAGAAATATCTATGTTCTTGAACTTCCATATGTCTTATTATTCAATCATCTGTTCATGAATCTCAGAAAATACGTAAGTTGATAAAGTTTTTTTCATGATATTATTCAAATGTATAATGGTCTTATGACGTTCCTAAAGATTTTATTGATGTATTTCTCATGCATTGCATTTATTTATGCATGTAAATTGACCCATGACTAGATAGCGTTATATATGCGTATATACGTATATTACATGTATATGGGATATGGAAAAAAGTTACGGCGTTATATACGCACCACCACCTAATCAGCCGGTATACGTTGATGATTTGACCATAGTCACCAAGATAATATGATGGGATGCCCTCAGAGGCTTGATGATGTTATGGATGCATATACCCATGCATGGTATAACATTATACACATATGCATGACAATATAATATTAAATGATTTAAAGAGCTATTCAGATATACACGTTGAATCTTTTACTATATTTTTCTCTTATGTATAATGTTTACTTATTTTTATTGCTTACATACTCAGTACATTATTTGTACCGATATCACTTTTGCCTGGGGACGTGTTTTCTGCCTACAGGTGCCGATAGACCGATGGAAAATCCTCTAACTAGGCGATCAGCTCAACGAAAGATATTGGTGCATTCCATTTGCTCCGGAGTTGCTTGTTTGGTCAGTATGATTTAGATGTATATTGTTTGGTATGAAGAGGCTTTATCCCAACCTTTATGACAATTATGTATCCTTATATGCTTGTAGACAAATATCATGTACGTAAAAGATTGTATGGTCTTGTCGGCCTATGTTCAATATACGAGTAGTTATTTTGATCTTAGAGCCCCATATTTCTTGTGAATAAGTTAGAATTGCATGATATATTCTATCTATTTTATGGCAGCCTCTCCGACTCAGTTATCTATGATAGTATGATATGAAAAGATACGTCGTATTGGTACTCGGTTGAATAAGATTCCGGGTGCCCGTCGCGGCCCATCAATTTGGGTCGTGACAATAATTGTTAGCCCAATCCAGCCTTATGTAGGCCGCGGGCCCTATGGGCCGGGCCATAATTTTTTTAAATATAATTTTATATTTTTTTCTTTAAGTTCTAACCTAAAAAAAGATAAATATTTAAAAGTTTAAAAACATCTTATCGGAAAAATTTCGAAAAACTGAATAACGTTTTATATAGTTCTATATATCACAATAAACACTAAAAAGTACTAAATGACAAGATTATACTTCATTCACTAAATTTCAAAAGTCAAAACAAACAATTCAATAGAACGTCCATGATGCTTATGGGATATCCAACACATCATCTTCATCAAACACATTTAAATCCGTTTATAACAAAGTTGTCTTAACATCTTCACATTCATCTTCATCAATAATTCATATACAATATTCATTAGTTAAATACTAAGAATAGTTAAATATTAAAACTAATATTATTAAAATTCACATAAAAAAATTTACTAGTTTGATTTTGGAAAAAAGGCGTACTGCCAATTTCGAGTAGTAACAAGTGTTTGGACATTTTCGTGATGGATGCAACTTATGTATTTTGTAAGAACATGCCCACCAACGTTAAATGCTAAATGCTAATTCTGATATTACAGTGATAATAGGAATACTAACTACATCACGCGCCATCATTGAAAGATCAGAATATTTTCTAGAACGGTCCTTCCAATATATGATAATATTCATCTATTGAAACTTCTCAAGATCAAGCTTTGGTTCCTCTAAATAAATATCCAATTTTGACTTTCTATCGCTAGATGCAGTATACTTTTTATATTTAATATAAATATTTTTATCAGGCCCACGAGCCGACCAAGCCCAGCCTCAATCGAGCTTCACAGGCAACATGATTATTCGGTCAGGGCCTAAAAGCCTCATTTTTAAATGAGCTCTAAAAATTCTAGCTCAACCCTGCTGAATCACAGGCCGGCTCTAGTTGAAAATATATTCCGTGGGATTTGCATCTATACTCGCTTTTTGTACATATTTTAACTTGTGCCCGCTTTGCAAAAAAATTTGCAACCATATCCTTTTTTTCACTTAACTTCAGCACACGAGGCTGAAGTAGCAAAGGCAATCACGCAAAACTTCAGCATTCTAGTAGTCGGGCCTGAAGTTCTGCTCTAAAGCTAAAGTTTTTGTGATGTAACTGAAAACTTTAGCTCTAGAGCTGAAGTTTTTGTGTTGTAACGACGAAACTTCAGCTTTAATTACTTATTAACTGATCGTTTTTTTAACTCAATTTTTTCGTCCCTGCTTAATAAAAACATTTGGATATCTATAGCTTTAAAAACGAGTACGAAAAATAAGGTAACAAGTAAAAATTTAACATATATATGAAAATAATCACAATCAGAATTAATTAATACAAGTACTTTCCTTGAATAAGGGAATTACTGCTGAACGGATACTAACATGAGTAGTTAAGAAAATAAAATCAATTTGAGAAATATTGATTTTTGAATATATATGGGATAGAAAAAGTATAGAATAAATAATTGAGTGTAACTACAAAATATATTTAATTTTTGGAAAGGTTTCAGCAAGGTAAAACATCGCAATAAAGGAAGGGGAATAATTAATTGAAACAAAACGAGTGAAACCAGGGATTTTTAAGAAAATATTTGCAATTAGTCATGACTTGAGGAAATCAATATCAGTCTAGAAAGAATCATAATTCTGCACTTTGCCATATAAATAAAAAATAATAAACATGCACGGCCAACCATATTGATAAAAGAAACTACTAGATATATACTATCACAGAACAGTAAGAGGAGTAAGCTAGGGCTCAGTAGTAAAAGAACCTACTCGAAGCATAATAGTCAACAAAGTCAATAAGTCACATAGAACCAAAAATGCAAGAAATAGTCTAACAGATAGTGCCAGGTAGAAAAGATCAGAACAACACATAGAAATAAGTAAAAGAAGTCTTTGAAAATACATAGAAACAAGTGAGAAGAGTTTTAGAAAATTAAGATTTTAGCAATAGTCACGATAAAAGATGATAAAACTCTAAATCAACCAACAAAGAAGAGGACCTAAACATAAAGAACTTAACCAAAATAAGTATACATACAAAACAAACAAAGACATTTCAAAATCCGGTTAAGACCAGTAATACCTAGAGTTTTAACTCCATGAGCAAGGTAGAAGAAAAAACACTTTAGCAAATCATTTAATCACAATAAAATCATAAAATAATTCTAAAAATTAGAGAAGAGATCTTCTAAAGAGGTTAAGAAAACCCTAGTCGTTGAAGACAAAGGATCATTTTGAAATAGAAAACACCTTTGTAAAGAACATCAAAAGTCCATGACATACACAGATCTAATATAGCTCAATAAGAAAAAATCGAAAAGCTCCAGCCCAAGGCTAATGGTGTCGTCGAAGCAACAAACAAAAACATCAAGAATATGTTGAGAAAGATTATTCAAAGCTCCATGCAATGGCATGAAAAGTTGTCTTTCGCGTTATTGGGATATCACACTATGGTGCCATATCTATAGGAGCAACCCCCTACCTTCTGGTCTATGCAACTGAGGTCGTAATACCCGCAGAGGTGGAAATCTCGCCTCTTCGGATAATCGTTGAAGCCGAGATTGACGATAGTGAGAGGGTCTAAACTCATCTGGAACAATTGGCCTTAATTGATGAAAAGCGAATGGTTACGATCTGCCACGGGCAGTTGTACCAACAAAGAATGGCCCGTGCTTATAACAAGAAAGTACACCCTAGAAATTTTGAAATGGGACAAGTTTTGTTAAGGCGTGTTCTTCCTCATTACAAGGAAGCAAATGGAAAATTAGCCCCTAATTGGTGAGGACACGTGCTACTCGCGATGATTAGGCACCCGTGCCCCGTACTGCAACCGTTAGAGGCCATTGTAGAGGCCGAGGATGCGTACGTGGTACAGCGAGAGACAGAGTCTAGGCACCTAACACGCCTACTACTACTACCTCAGCCCTTCAGTAGACTTTGGCACAGTTCATGAGCATGTACACCACTTTGGCTCAGGCTGGGTTTCTTCCCTTTACTGCAGCCACATCCCAGGATGGGGGAGGGCACAGACTCCTGCCGTCCGCACTCCTGAGTAGAGAATTCATGTTGAGTATGTCCTTGAGATAATTACTCTACTGTCTACAATGCCAGGTTAGCCCAAGGGCATGGCAACGGCTTTCGAGTAGGAGCAGTTGAGGCTTGAGAGGTTCAAGAGGCATAAGCCTCCTGAGTTCAATGGTCTAGCATCGGAGGATGCTTTGGGATTTCTTGATGAGTGCTACCGCATTTTCTATACTATGGGTATTTCTAGATCGAGCCAGGTTTCTTTTACAATTTTACAACTTCGAGGTGCCGCCTATGACTGGTCGCACACTTATGAGTTGGACAATCCAGATGCGGCTGTTTCCATGACTTGGGCTTAGTTTTCAGATTTATTTATGAGAGAATATGTTCCTTAGAGCCTTAAGGACGCATGGCGTGTAGAGATTGAGAATTTGCGCCAGGGTGCTATGACTGTTTTAGAGTATGCTTTCTGTTACACCAGTTTGGCTAGGCATGCACCAGCCTTGGTTGCTACTGTTTGCGAGAGGGTTCGCCGGTTTGTTGAGGGGCTTATTCCCTCCGTCAAATCTAGCATGGCTCATGAGTTGGAGATGGATATTTCTTATTAGCAGGTGGTGAGCATTGCTAGGAGGATTGAGGGTATGCATGGTAGGGAGAGAGAGGAGAGGGAGGCCAAGAGGTCTCGAGAGTCGGACCTACGCAACAGCGTGCTCAGTAAGTGCTAAGCCTAACCTCGGTCGGGTAGTGACGAGGAAGGTCAGGGCCCTACTAAGATAAATATATAATGAAATGACAGGATAAATAAGCAGTAAAAACAGAGAGCCTATAATAAGTATCTACACAGTATAATAAGAGTGCTATAATGGAAAACAGAAATAGGCAAACACAAGGAAATACTGCTCATCATATCTGGGGATCTCATGGTATCCCGAGGATCTCTTAGTATCCTCATCATATACACTAGGGATCTCTTGGTATCCTCAATAAATATGCCAAGGATCTCTTTGTATCTCGAGGATCTCTTGGTATCCTCAATAAATATTCCAGGGATCTTTTGGTATCCCAAGGATCTTTTGATATCCCCAGGATCTTTTGGTATCATCAATAAATAAGCCAGGGATCTCTTGGTATCCCTCACTTTAGTCCAAATCATAAACACGTGCAGGGGATCTCCGGGATACCGTCGCATAGTCCCAATGTAAAACACACAGCAACTGCAGAAGAATATAAAGATAAATACTAAGTTCGTAACAAGTAGACAATTAATTCTAGCCTAACATACTTCACGTAATGCAATTAAGGCAGTTTAAGCAAATAGGCAATTAAGTCAATTAAGCATTGTTTTCTAAACTAGCACAGGCTATGTTTGCAAGTAGAATAAAACAAGTAAGGAAAAAACTCAGTTAATTACTTAAAGTAAAAGTGGATTTTCAACAATTAGCTCAAGTACATGATCGTCACCACATGTACAAGGCATTTCAACTATCAAATATCATATCCTAAGCGGAAAGTCCCCTTTCCCCCAAGTTTAGACAAGCCATTTACCTTGAACCGGCTCAATATCAACTCGAAACCGCACTTTTGTCACGAGTATCCGACTCTAAATGGCCCAAATCTATTCAATTCAATTGCATAGTATAAATAACACTTCAAGTAACTGATTCTACAAATAAATTCTAAGCTAATACACAAAATCATGTGAAATAACCAAAACCTCATACTCTCATGAGTCCAACCATACAAAATTATCCAAATCCGATGTTAAACACCCAATCAAAACTCAATCTCTAGGTCTAAGAACGTTTTCCCTAATATCTACAAAAATTCCAAAATTTAAGGATGAATTTGAGTGAAGGTTCATGGAAATTAGTCTAAACCAAGTAAGAATCACTTAGCTAAGTTTCCTAGGTGAAAATCTATTCAAATATCATGGTTTCTCGAGTTCTCAAGTCAAAAATATGAAAATAAGCTTAAACCCTCGAATTGGGATATTAATGTCTCTGCCAAATGTTGTTCATTGAAATAGCAAAAATTCAATTGCGATCGTGAAGAGTAAAAGTAAAAGGCTCCAGAAATTGGCCTATGCAAACACAACTTAATGCGATCGCAAAAGAGGAAGAAACAGACTTATGCATTCGCGTACAAGGCCACGCAATCGCGAAGAGGAAAATGCAATGAAGCACCAACTCCCATTTCTACTATGAGAATGCGGAAGAGCAATTGGGAACGCGAAGAAGGAAAAGGCTGACTTCCATGATCGCGAGAAAAGTAATGTGATTGTGAAGAACGGCTTAGGCCCCCTCAGATTATTTGAGGTGAACAAAATATCTTTCAGCGATGATGATTTGCCTAAGGAAGGGGCTGGGCACTATAAAGCTTTGCATCTTACGGTCAAATGTGAAGGGCATTACATAAAAGGGGTCATGATTGACGGAGTCTCAAGTGTATATGTATGCCCACTTTCTATTCTACAACAACTTAACATTGACACTAACATAATTCGAACTAGTAATGTCAGCATCATGGCTTTTGATGGTTCAAAAAAAGACACTATTGGGGAAAATTGAACTCACAATGACAATTGGCTCGGTTGATTTTAACATTGTCTTTCAGGTGTTGGATATAAAAACCTCCTATAATGTTCTTTTGGGAAGGCCGTGGATCCATATGGCTAGAGCTATACCATCCACCCTATATCAAATGTTCAAATTCGAATATGTCAGGCAAGAAATTTGTTGTTCATGGGGAGGACGACTCATCCGTCTATAATTACCTGTCAATTCTGTGTATCGAGGCCAATGAAGGACGTGAATCCCCCATATATCAAACATTTGAGTTGATTGAGGTAGACCAAGTGGAAGAAGGAAAACCAATTCTGCATCCTCATCTTTCAGCCACATCTATAATGGTAGATTCACTGATGTTGAGGAATGGCTATGAACTGGAAAAGGATAAGGATCATTTCTGCAAGAAATTGTGAACCCCATTGCTCCCTTTTCGAAGAAAGATACCTTTGGCTTGGGTTTTAAACCAAAATTAGCTGATATAAACAGAGCCAAGGCCCGTGAAAAGAAAGGTTGGAGCTTGTCAAAACCAATCCCTCACATTGCCTACTCTTTTGTCAAGCCACTATTTGAAGAAGTCCAAAATATTTCAACTGAAGATGACATTGATGAAGTTTGCCAGGGTCTCAAGGAGATTTTCTATGGAATCAACATGGCTAAAGTTGGTGAAGGCCCTAGCCGTGCAAGTGCTCAGCTGATTGGCTCAGATACCTCGCTCAATAACTGGGAAACAACTCCTTTTCCCATCAAGAAAGAGTCTTGGTAGTTTGTTTTGTTGCTTTTTTTTTTGTATTTGAATTATTTTCTGGGTTATAATCCATATACTTTAGGTTAATTACTTTTCTTTGATGTTAACCCTTCTATCCTTTCAAATTCAATGAAATGAAGTTCAAGTTTCATAGTAAAATTCTGTCTTTCCTTTCCCTATTTTTTTTTAATTTCTCTTCATTTTCAATTTCGTTTATGATGGCTTAAAAAAACATGACATGCACGCGGAATTCATGCCCAGATCTTAAAAAGTTTTCTAATCTCAAAATAATGAATCATGAAGTTGAGCATGATGAAGATGAGGCCTTTAAGGAAATAAAAAGAGAATTGGATAAATTTGAGAATGAGCCTAAGCCTAACTTAAATGAAACTGAGGAAATTAACCTGGGAAGTCTTGAAGAAATCAGAGAAACAAAAATAAGCATTCATACTGAACAAAGGATGAGGGATGCCATAATTCGAGTTTTGTTCGAGTATAGAGATGTATTTGTTTGGTCGTATGCTGACATGCCAGGTTTGAGTGCTGATTTTGTGGTCCATTAGCTTCCCACATATCCTGATTTTTCACCAACCAAACAAAAACAAAGGAAGTTTAAGATAGATATGAGTGATAAGATTAAGGAAGAAGTCATGAAGCAACTAAGTGCAAATGTGATCAGGGTCGTCTGATATACAACATGGTTAGGAAATGTTGTGCAAGTGCCAAGGAAGGATGGGAAAATCAGACTTTGTGTTGACTATAGGGATTTAAACTAAGCAAGTCCAAAAGACAACTTTCCCTAACCCAACATTCATATCCTTGTTGAAAATTGTGCTAAACATGAGATCCAATCTTTTGTGGATTGTTATGCCGGGTATCACCAAATTGTGATGGATGAAGAAGATGCAGAAAAGACCGACTTTACCACTCCATGGGGAACCTATTGTTATAGGGTCATGCCATTTGGTTTGAAGAATGCAGGAGCAACTTACATGAGGGCAATGACTACCATATTCCATGACATGATGCACAAAGATATTGAGGTGTACGTTGATGTGATCATTAAGTCTAGAACACGAGATGATCCTGTGCAAGACTTGAAAAAGTTCTTTGAAATGCTACAAAGATACAATATCAAACTCAATCCAGCCAAATGTGCATTTGGAGTCCCTTCTGGGAAGCTTTTGGGTCTTATAGTTAGTCGAAGCGGCATTGAGTTAGATCCCTCCAAGATAAAGGCCATTCGAGAGCTGCCTCTCTCGAAGAATAAAAAAGAAGTCATGAGTTTGCTCGGAAGGTTGAACTACTTCAGCAGGTTCATTGCACAGCATACAACCACATGTGAGCCTATTTTCAAGTTGTTGACGATGCCGCTATCAAGTGGACAAATGAGTGCCAAGAAGCTTTTGATAAGATCAAGGAATATTTGTCAAATCCTCGTGTTTTGGTCTCGTCAGAATCCGGTAGGCCTCTGATTTATATCTGTCAGTAACAGATAGTTCTTTTGATTGTATTATGGGTCAACATGATGCGACAGGAAAAAAAAGAACAAACAATAAATTATTTGAGAAAAAATTTTACCACTTATGAGGCCAAATACACTCTTTTAGAAAGGACATGTTGTGCCTTAACCTGGATCGCTCAGAAGCTTAGGCATTATCTTTTGGCCTATACAACTTAACTCATATCCAGAATGGATCCCTTGAAGTACATCTTTCAGAAGCCGATGCCAACTGGCAGATTGGAAAAATGGAAAATCTTGTTCACAGAGTTTGAGATCGTTTATATCACTCGCACTACCATGAAGGCACAAGCTTTGGCTGATCGTCTCGCAGAAAACCCGGTAGATGATGAGTATGAATCTTTGAACGCATACTTCCAAGATGAAGAGGTTAATTTAGCTAAAGAAGAAGTCCAAGAGAATCAATTTTGGAAACTATACTTTGATGGGGATTTCAACATCAGAGGCGTATAGATTGGGGAAATTATCGTATCACCTACTGGGCAACATTACCCTGCCACAACACGACTTTGCTTCTTCTGTAAAAACAACACGGCAAAATATGAAGCTTGCATCATGGGTTTGAACATGTAAATAAACCTAAATGTGCATCAACTGTTAGTGATGGGGGATTCAGATATGCTTATTCGGCAGGCTGAAGGTGATTGGGAGACTCGAGACAGCAAGTTCATTCCATATAAACAATGTGTGGAAGATCTTAGAAAGAGATTCAAGTCCATCGAGTTAAGATACATTCCCAGGTTTCACAATGAATTAGTTGATGCCTTGGCCACCTTGGCCTCAATGCTTCTATATCCGGGTAATACTCACATTGACCAATTGGACATTTAAATTTTGGATCGACATGGTTATTGCAATACAATTGAAGTGGAACTAGATGGTGAACCATGGTACCGTGATATTAAACAGTTTTTGAAAACAAGAGAATATCTGGAGCATGCTTATAGGGATCAAAAGAGAACTATTAGGCGACTCTCTAATTGTTTCTTTTAGAGTGGAGAAATCCTATACAAAAAAACCCCGGATTTAAATTTATTGAGATGCGTGGATGCAAAAGAAGCTGAAATGATTATGAACGAGGTGCATTCGGGAGATTGTGGTCGGCACATGAACGGTTATGTTCCAGCAAAGAAGATCCTTTGGGCAGGATATTATTGGCTTACTATGAAGTGAGATTTCTTTCGTTTTGTTGACAAGTGCCCCCAGTGTCAGATTCACAGTGATTTTATTCACTCACCTCCTTCAGATCTCTATTCTATGTCAGCTCCTTGGCCTTTTGTTTCTTGGGGAATGGAAGTTATTGGCCCAATCGAGCCAAAAGCTTCAAATGAGCACAGATTCATCTTGGTTGCAATTGATTACTTCACCAAATGGGTGAAGGCTATTATATTCAAAGCAGTTACCAAGAGAGCAGTAATAGACTTCGTTCACTCCAACATCATCTGTCATTTCGGTATTCCAAAAACCATTATTACAGATAATGCTGCAAATTTGAATAGTCATCTAATGAAGGAGGTGTGTGAACAATTTAAAATTGAGCATTGCCATTCTACTCCTTACCGACCCAAAGCTAATAGAGTTGTTGAAGTTGCAAATAAGGACATCAAGAAAATTCTTAGGATGATGGTCCAAGGGTCTAGACAATGGCACGAGAAATTGCATTTTGCTCTGTTGGGATATCGGACAACTGTCCGTACATAAGTTGGTGCAACACCTTTCTTGTTAGTTTATGGAACTGAAGCGGTCATACCTACTAAAGTTGAGATTCGCTCTCTCAGGAAAATTGTTGAAACTGGGATTGAAGACACCGAATTTGTGAAGTCACGATTGGAACAGTTGAGTTTGATTGATGAAAAGCGTTTGGCGGCAGTTTGTTTTGGTAATTATACCAACAAAGAATGGCACGCTTACAATAATAAAGTGCGCCCAAGAAAATTGAGGTAGGACAGCTTGTTTTGAAACACATCTTTCCACACCAGGAAGAAGCAAAAGGAATGTTCGCCCTGAATTGGCAAGGTCCTTACCTCGTCAAGAAAGTATTGCCGAAAGGAGCTCTACACTTGGCAGATATAGAAGGAAAGGTGACAGACATATCCATCAATGCAGATACAGTGGAGATATACTATGTCTGACATGCTTCTATTGGGGTAGTTAGTTTATACTTAGCATTCTCAGGTTGGGATGACGAAAGGCTATCATTCTCGCTACCCAAACATTGATCAACCCTAGTTAGCCCTTAGAAGCCTTGTTTATATTTATTTGTGTTTACCCTCTTTTGGAATCAATGTACTCAAAAAAAAATAGAGATATAAAAAATTCATCATCAAAACAAGTTCATACAATCCTGAACTCAACTTGATTGCGAAAGGATACGTAGGCAGCCTCTCTCTGAGGTTCAGTCATAACAAACAAAACTCCACATTTCCCTAATATTTAAAGAAACTGGGGTATGTTTTTTTTTTTTGATGGTTGTTCCATCAAATGGTTCCAACAGTGGTAATTCAATTGAATAGTTCTTTTTACCTTTCCCTTTTAAGACCTTCTGATCAACTTTTGAGAATTCTAAGTTAGTACACTGTGGGTTGCGCTTCAACCATTGCAAAGAGAGAAAAACAAATGAGAGAGTCTTATTGGTGAAAACCCTCACGGGCACTATAAGGCGATAGTGAGTTGAGAAAAAGGCAAATGAGAGAGGTCAATTGGTGAAAACCCACAAAGGGTATCATTGATAAATTTTAGGCCTTCTTATATCCCAGCACAAGCATGGTTAAAGAAATAAGTTCAAAGAGAAGTTTACAACAGACTTTGAGAATTAGACAGTTTTGACGGATTGGGCATCGAGTCCAAAGTGCATGTCATGTTCATTGAAGTCGGCATATTCCTCTAGATAAGTCCTTTCTTATTCTTCCCCTGAAAGGGACACTTCTTGATAAGTTGTAATTATTAGTTCACCTACTTGTTTTCTTTCATACAATTATTTTTGAGCCCCTTTCAGTTTAATTTTGTCAAAGCAAAGCAAAGAAAAGGCCACAAAATTACAGTTTCCTTGTTATATGAAGCAAAAATTTCTGGGCATAAATAGTATGGGCAAAGCCATAAAGCCAACTTTGATATGCCTTGTCAAGCTAAAGACTTGAAGGACTTAGCAATGCTTCGAAGGTCAACAAAACCAACTCATCAAAAACTGTTTTTGGAAAAAAGTTTTTTGCACCATAGACACATATAGTGATAGGCGCAAAATAGCCAGGTATTGATGTTGAGAAAGAAGATCTTGATAGAGTAAACTCAAAATCTCCTGGCAATTTGTACGAACATCGACAGGGTCCTAACAAGTGCAATGGACGCAAGGTCAAGTCACCCAAGAAGTCAAGGCCACAAACTGACCACCATTTTTTTTTAAAAATAAACGAATCTTTCTTTGTTTAGAACAGGAACAAATTCGTTTAGTGAAACAGTTTGTGGAAAGACGAACACCGCCAAGTGAAGTTCTCAAATCCATGATTTCCTTCCAATATGCACGTAAGCATGTTATTTTAGTTTCATTATAGGGGATCAATACCCTATCTTCAACACAAGGTACTACATCCCCTGGTTCTATTATTTTCTACATAGGGTACGACATCCCCTAGTAGTATTTCAGAGAGCCACGAGCCTCATTTTATTGCCAACATAGGGTACTACATACCCTGGCTGCATTATTTTCTACATAGGGTAGGACATCTCCTAGTAGCATTTCAAAGTGCCACGATCCTCATTTTATTTTTAATACAGGGTACTACATCCCCTGGCTGCATTATTTTCTACATAGGATACAACATCCCTTAGTAGCATTTCAGAGTGCAACGAGCCTCGTTTTATTGCGAAAATAGGCCCCTACATCCCCTGGCTGCATTATTTTCTACATAGGGTACAACATACCCTAGTAGAATTTCAGAGTCCCACGAGCCTCATTTTATTGCCAATACAGGGTACTACATACCCTGGCTGCATTCATAGGAAACGATATCCCCTAGTAGCACTTCAGAGTGCCACGAGCCTCATGTTATTGCCAACACAGTGTACTACATCCCCTAGTTGCCTTACTTCTTGTTGAAAACATAAGGTATAGCATCTTATAATTGCATGTTTGAGTGCCATGAGCCTCATCTTATTGCCGACACATGGTAATATATCCCTTTGTCACATTACTTTCTACCTACAAAGGGTACGACATCCCCTAGTAGATGCTACGCACCTTATCTTATCATCACCATAGGGTACTGCACCCCTCGGTTGCCTCTTTCTTGTTAACACGGGGTATAACATTCCCTATTATTAAAAAAGAAAATTCTTTTTCAATTCTTTATTCTGCAATAGCAATGATAGTTTAATGTATTTTCAATAACTCACAAATATTTCCTAGTGCAAACTGGGGCAGAAAATATTTGTTCGTTTTGTTTGTTTGTGTTGGCTTGTAGGTTCTTCTGAAAAACATAGATTTGATGTGCAAAAATAAGATTTCATTTCTTTCCATGGAAAGCGGAACGTTTGATCTCAATACCAGCCGCAACTAACTTTAGCGTAATGCATGCAGAGACATATGGTCAAGATTTTTCTTCCCATCGCCGGATCAAGTAACAAGCATGAAAGAATATTTCATAGTGTGTTGCATCGAGGGAATCCCGTTTCTATCCAAAGTCAGTGAGAGAAGCAAATCAAGACTCAAGATAAGACTCCAAATGGCATTTAGATAGAAATTTCGTAACTCTTATATTTCAAGAGTATGTAATCTTCTTTTCATTTTGATGTAATAGTAGGAAGAGTTGATCAGAACCTCGACGGAACCTCAGTGGACTCTCCATCTAAGTACTCCATCACTCTTATTTCTACTTGAACTACACATGACATGATTCCCTTATAACCCGGAATATGTAAGCTGCCTAAAACCAAGGCTCAGTTGTATCTTTTCTTCTATCTTGTTTTCCTTATCAAATGATAGTGAGGTCAAAAATCAATCACCTTGTTCATTTTTCTTTGCCTGAAAACTCTTCATGTTTCCAAGCAAAGTGGGGCATGCTGTGAACACCTAATTTTTTACCACAACCAAATTCTATACTAGTATAGAGTAAATATTTCTTTTACGATTAATCTTAATATTATCAAAAAAAATTTCTTACTCTTAGTAGGTTTTATTTTAGAGAAAAAATATACTAACTATATATTCACATCTTATAGTATAAGTTTTACTCCTAGTTTTAAATATAAGAAAATTTTAAAAAAAAATCTAATTAAAATTTTAAATGTAAGCAATTGTATTTTTTTTAGTATAATTTAAATGAAAATGTAAATATATTATTTTCTTATGTATATAATATTTAAGTATAAGGTAGCTAACTAATATTTTTAACTATGCATTTTACTTTCTAATTTCTTCATCAATAAAGAATAAGTAAAAGTTATTAAACAAAAAAAATTAACTAACGAAAAAAAAAGAAAAAAAAAGGCAAAGCAAATAATAATAACAATAATAATAATAAGGAATATACCAACAGAAGATCTTCTAAATCTTGAGATAAAAATTCCTATACATTCTCTTCTATTTGATTACTTGTTCTATTCTAAATCACTAAGAAAAAATAAGAAAAAAGAAAAAAAGACCTACTAATTCTATTTATAGAAAAATATCGAAATCTTTAAAGAATTTCTAATTAAAGAAGAAATAAGATAAGTAATTAATTTTGAATTCCCCGTCTTTAGAGAAAATCCTGGATGAAAACAAGAGAAACCAGAGAATTTGTATAAGAATAATATATAGTTAGAAGGTTCTACTAACTAAATAAAAAAGATTCAAATAAAAATTAACCTAATCACTTACCATGATCTTCTCAACCTCCTTCTCCCACTTCAACTCTAACTCTGACTCTTTTACATACCACCCACATTCCTTTTATAAAAGGGAAACAAAACATAAAATTTAAAAAATGACAATAAAAGGAACGAACAAAAAGAAAAAAAGGAGAAAGGGAACGAACAAAAAAAAAGAATAAAGAAAGAAATGAAAAGAAGAAGAAAAGAGAACAGAAGGAGAGAAACGTTAAGAAAAGCAAAAAAAATACTAGAAAAAAAGAAAGGAAACAGAGAGAAAGAAAGAAAAAAGGCAACGAAAAAGGAAGAGAGTTTTGGAGATGGAGTTCAGGATTTCATTCGCGGTTCTATTGTTCATGGTTTTAAAAAGGTTAGTATTGCTAGCTTTGGAAATCGGTAGATTATAGCCGTAATTTTGTTGAAATCTTCAAAAAAAAGGATTCTCTCTGCCTCTTTAATATTTGGATCATACATGGTTAGATATGTTTTCGAATATCTTTTGCGTCATTTTATGTTGAATAATTTGAGAATTTTTAATCATATTCGAGTTATCCAATCTCAATATTGTTTAGTATGAAGTTAAAAAAAATCGTTTAAAAGAGAACAACTTCTATGATAATTATTAGATTCTTAGGTGAGTTTATTTTAATCTTTAATTTTAGATTTTCATGACAATTAAAATTTTTGTTCAATCTAATGAATATCGCTTGATTGTCTGCGACCTTAGTAAAATAATAACTAAGACGAGTTCTTTTTATTCTTTCTCTTTCTTTCAGTTTTAGGAGTGCATAAATTTTTTTTTACTTCGTTATAGTTTTCTTATTTTTCTTAAAGGTTTTATTTATATTTTTTGTATGAAAAATGTGATTGATAAATTTTGTTGGAACACGTGTTAATCTATTATTTAAGTTGCTAAAATTTAATTACTTTAATAGTTACATTAAATTCATGTTCATATAGATGTGTATATCAAATTACGGCAAGTTAGTCACATGGAACAATATGATAGTTAATTAAGATTATTATCTTATATTAAGATCTATTGATAAATACGGCTGGAATTTGCATTTCTTTTTGTTGTATAAATGTCTCCAGATAATGATAAATCTAATATTATATAAGTTTGTTTAAATTATAACACATAAATAGAAAGCTTCGTTAATTTGGTTCTACCTTCTAGGCCAATGGTCATCTCTTAGTTATTATTTTTACTTTAAAACCTTAAAATTTATTATAACAGTTAAAAAGAACAATAATAAAATACATAAATAAGCAGAATACTCTAAAAATGCTAGAAAAGTTTTAGATGCACTTTAATATACTAGTTCATGTGTTCATACCCGAACCATGGATTGATATTCATAAATAATAAAAGGATCATGTGCGCATTTCGCGTCTTTATACCTTTTCAATTTAAAATAATTATGTTATAACCATGTGTACATTCCGTACCTTGGTTTAATATTAAATTTCAAGGAAGTACCTTGTGTGCGTATCACATTTTCGTCAAAATAATTTTAAAAAATATAATAAATTAAGTGAAGCGGTAATAAATAAGGCATTATTAATAAAATACAAGAATAGCTAAACATTGATTTAAGCCTTCTATTAATCAATAGAAGCGACCGTGCTAGAAACACGGGAATCGAGGGATGCCTTATACCTTCCCCTCGGTCAACAGTCCTTACTCAGTCTTCTGTTTTCGTAGACCATAAATTAAGAGTCAACCCTTCCTTTTGAAAAGGGATAAAAATAAAAGGTGACTTGGAACACCAAAACTCAATTCCAAGTGGCAACTCTAAATAATATACAATCCCTAAACGTCACTTTAATTGGAAAAACTTTTCTAACTCAACCTCTCAATTGGGTTGTGGGAAAAAAAGAGGTGTGACAAGTAGTACTTCCTTTGTTTCAATTTAGATAACACATTTTGCTGATTGAGAGTCAATTTGACTAAATTTTGAAGCTAAACTAAATTAGTTCAATTTAATTTTTTTTAAATTAAAATTTAGAAATACAAAAACTACATGAAACTATAACAATTTTGCATATGTCAATATAATAAGAACATATATTTTAAAATGTTAGTCAAAATCACGCACTTTGACTCTCTGTAATGACCCGATAGGTCATCTTATGATTTAAAACTAAATATGTGTTTCAAGACCTTTAAAACCTCATTTTATCGCACCTCAATTTGCGCGGACAGACCAGATGTCTTTTCGGAAAGCTTTTATGTTGAAAGATGATGAAAATAATAAGTTTTACTTTTCAAAGTTGATGTAGATGACTTCGGTCAACGTTTTGAGTAAACAGACCGGACTCGTATTTTCACAATCCTGACGGGTCCGTATCGAAATATGTGACCTGGACATATTCCCAGAATCGGATTCGAAGATACCTAGCTCATGTTATGAATTTTTGTTAAAAATTATAAGTCTGAAAATTTAATGGGTTTTATGAAATAGTTAATGTTTGATCTTGTTGGCATCGTGTCCGTATTTGTTTATTTCGGAACCCGGTACATGTTTAATATAATACTTAAGTCCAGTATGTAAAACTTTTTTGAAAAACAGGGTTGGTTTGGCATGATTCAGACGTCCGGTTGAGAAAATCAAAATTTCAAAGTGTTCTTGAAATTTTCATTTGATTTGGTGCTAAATTCATAGTTCTAGGTATTATTTTTCCGATTTGATAGTGCGAGCAAGTTAGTATAATATTTTAAGAGTTGTGTGCATGTTTGGTTTAGAGCCCCGAGGGCTCGGTGATTTTCGATAGGCTACGAAGTGGTTTGAACTTCAAATTTTTTTTTCTGGTTTAACTAATCCTGTTGCAGGCCTTTGATCTCGCATTTGCAATATCAGGCATCGCAACTGTGAACTCTGTCGGTTTCACATTTGTGAGCTTCTCATTGCAAATGCGAAAAGTATCTAGGCCAGGGAATCCTCAGATTTGTGAGAAAATTTTCGCATTTGCGAAATAGGTCTGGTAAAAGGATTTTTCGCATTTGCGAAAAAGTGGTTGCAATTGCGATCATAGTTCCATATTCGCAAACAATATGTTTGCATTTGCGGTAGAAGCAGAATGTGGAAGGTTCGGAGTTGCAAGCTTCGATGCGACATCTGTAGCTTGGTAAAAGGGACTTAGACGGGGCTTTGATTCTTTTCCCAAAATTTCAAATTCTAAATCACAAGAGGTAATTTTCCAAATACCATTTCTTCCCCAAATCATGGCCAATTGATTCTGAATTAGTTTCTTTCAATCTTTCACTTTATTTTACAAGATTTCAACCTAGAAGCTACGATTTTCATGATAGAATTGAAAATCTTTGGTTAGAAACTAGAAAGTTCAAAATTTTGGATTTAGACCTCAAATTGAGGTTTGATTCAGAACCAGTTGTATAGTCGGACTAGGGGTGAACGGGTAATCGAGTTTTGGTTCGAATTTTGAATTTGGACCAAGCGAACCCGTTTTTTGACTTTTTTAAAAAAAAAGCCTAAATTGAATTCTTTGCTATCATGGGTAGTTCCTAAGGCTAAAATTGAATCATTAGGTTGGTAATTTGCTAGATTCTAATGTTCCAGAGGCTTGTGTGAAGGGAAAAGCTCTAATTGAGCTTTTACGGTGTGAGGCAAGTGTCATAGTTAACTTTGGTTTGAAATTAAGTATTTTTTTATTTTTGCAATCCACTAGGCAGAGCCTAAGGCTAGTTTTATATTAATAACAGAAAAGAAAATTACAACAATTAGGAGAAATACTAATAAGGGAGACAATAGCGCCGGAGTTATTACCCATATAACTAAAACCGATATAATCTTACCGTACTTATCCTATTGAGGCTTCAAAACCTCATTACTTCAAGCATGTAAAAAATAAGAACTTGAAAGGACCAACTAAGCTATGATCATCACAGAGTTTAAAACATACTCTGTGATGAGATTACATATGAGAATACTAATAAAAATAAATACTAATGTGATGGTAAAATAGAAATATTAAGAAGCCATGAAGGTGCTCTCCTTTCTCCAAATTTTTGAGGAGTTCAAATTGTAGTTTATTATCTTCGTCCACAATTTTTCTCAAAATGTCTTCAAAATTCATGCTTTGTTCTTCGTTCAATTGGACTTTGTAAGAGTTGTTTGAGTGACCTGTTTTTGTTTTGCAGTTCTAATTGGGAGCCTCCTTATGGTTGCTTCTTCAACCACCCTGCCATCCCAACTTCTATCCCTTTGACAAGATTTCTTACTTGTTTTACTATGCATTGGTGACAAATCACCTTTTCTTGAATCATCTGTCCGGCATTGCGTTAAGATATCCTCTTCCTCCCCTTCTTCATATATATGTCTTCCTTCCATCGCATTTAGGAGTTGTCTTTCCTCTGAAGAGATTAGTGGAGCAGTTGATACATGCTGGTGCTGTCCCGCTTGTGAATCAACAGAAGGACAGTTAATTGGTGAAATTTCATTCCTTTGATGCCGCTGTCTTGTATACAAAGGTTGCCTCATTGCATCCATTAGTTTCCTCTCCTCCAATGGTTCTGTTGGTACAATCTGATTCTAGCCAAAAGTTGGCAGTGCTGTTTCGTTTCGATCAACAGTTGCTGTTTCACCCGAGCATTGGATTACTTGTACATTATGTGTTGTTTCCATTAGGTCTATCTTTGCTGTTGTTGTATTTGAAGTACTTGCTGTTGCAGTATTTCTTGGAACAAAAACTGGAGTGTTATGGTTCAAATTGCTATTTGAACTTGCTGCAGATGGCAGATTTGCATTACAATTGATAGTTGCAGGTTTCCCTTGAAATTTTGGCTTGACTGGAGCCTCAATGTCCTCTCCTGCACTATCGTAATCATCCTCCTGGTCGTCTTCTGCAGATGAAAAACCAGCAAGTCCTTCACCCTAGCCCTCCTCATCATCAAATTCTCGTTGGTCTTTCCAGAGTTTCGATTTAACGACCATGTCCCTCATCTTAGCTTGAATTACTCGATTGTTATTTCCATTGGAGATTAATGGTTGCACATAATCTTTGATAAATTTCTCCACATGTGTACTGGATAAAGGAGTGGGTGGATAACTTTTATCATTGGCCTGTCTTTTTGAATTTGGATCTTTAGCATAAGCTTTATTCAATGTCACTGTAGTCGATGAGCTATTTTGATAATAACTCTCAACCATCTGCAAATTCCCTCCAGTAATCTTTTCGTCCTCATTACTGACATTTACAAGTGCAGCAAATGAGTTTGAGTTTGTTTGTAATGCTGGAATCTTTTCTGCAATCTGCTTATTATTTTTGTTTTTTGGAGTTACTTTTTTGTTGGGCATTGATGACCAATTGTTCTTTGCAGTATGTTGTCCAGCTGCCATTGTTTGTTGTGAATCATCAGAAGGCAGTAGATCAAACCCACTTTGAAACAAGGCAGTATTAGAGACATCTGCAGTTGCTGTACGTATTGAGATGGATACACTACTTTGTTAAACCATCTCAGGCTTTTGGGAGGTATCTTGTCTAAATGAGTTCTGCGCAACATCATAATCTGTAGGACTTGCTTTTATTTGAAGAGGTTGACTCACAACATCGTCACTCCCACATATAGCTCGATCGGCAAGAGATTGCAAAGGAGAAGAAGAATCCAGCTTTGGCAAAATAGAAACTGCAGCAGCTGCTTCTTATGTAATGTCCAGTTGGAACTCTTGTTACCCTTCGTAACGGATACTGCAAATTCCAATTCCACAATATCACATTGATCATCCACCTTTTGATTTTGCCCAATCATTTTAAAGCCATCCAATGCTAGAGTTGGATCTACATTAGCTGGTACATTTACCTCCCCTGCTACTAGATGCTGAACATTGAAATTGTATTGCTGTCCTTTGGATAGTTCATCTGTATTGGGAGGGGTAGAATTAACCAAACCTGATGCTTTATTCAATTCATTGTTTTCTTTTTGTCTAGGTATTTTTGAAGCAGCAGGTAAAGTTGTTGCTATGGACTTGCCAGCTGGTTGAATTGATAAAAATGTAGAATCTGTAACTGCTTTGAAAGTATCCACAGCCTCCAAATTTGTACCAGTTGTTTGACCAAGCAGAATAGTTTTTTTGATGTTAGTATTCTACAACATCTGTTGTTGGTCGATCAAAATATGATCATGCCTTTTTGCATTGTCATGTGCTGTCACAGAAGACAAATTTGACATCTCCTTTTCAGTTAAAACATTCAAGGGCAACTTCAATGTAACAATAGATGGCATTTTACAAGGCTGGGCAATATCAGCATTTGGGCTTAAAAGAGTTTCTGCAGTTGTAACAGCAGAAATAGTTTTTTTGAGCTGCATCACCAATATCAGTAGGAAGAACCTCTTCAACTCGTCGTCCTGCAATATTAGCATTCAAGTATTCCCTGGCATCACCTCCTAATTTAGCCAAACTGCCCGGCCCTTCAGATTCGCGTACATGAACTGCTTTTTTGTTAAGCTCATCTGTACTCCAACGACATGATTTTACATCATGACCTTGATGACTACAACACGTGCAGTATTTAGGAAGATTATCAAACACGATCTGTTGGTCGTATTCAACTATTTTTCCAGATTTTATATCAATAACCTTGATCTTGAATTTCTTTGGATGTTTGTCCAGTAAATTAATCAAGACTTTACCTCGTGATGTACTAGATAGCGTTCGATCTTTAGTAGCCTTATCTACTGCAAGAGGCTTTCCCACAACAGATGCGATGGACATTGAGGATTTTTTTTGCGAATAAATTTGCTGGCAGATCTGGAAATGAAATCCAAGCCACAAGTTTTGACGTTTTTTCACGGGGGTTAAATCCCATTGTCCATGGGAATGTCCTAAAGAAGAACTCGTCTCCTTTTGACTTAACATAACCAGTTTTTCTTGATACCACATGAGTAAAATCTTCAAATAAATTGAATCTTACCAGATTATGCCGATATTCTAGCTGTCCAATGTTGCAATTACCTTTGACGTCGAATTGTTTCGGCAAAATCTGTCTCAACTCCTGAAACTCAGGCTTTCCATATGAAAATTTGATTACAACTGCTTATTGAAGACCTTCCTCCCTGGTGAAGAATTTACTTTATCTACTGTGAATTTACCAGTAGGTATTCCATGTTCAAACGTAACAGGACAAAGTTACAGTTTCGAGCTTGTTGCGGCAGATTGTTTCCCAGCTAGTTGCGATGCGTATGTTTGTTTGGTACCGAGAGAAATTTGATTTTCAGTATTGTTTTGAATAGCCTCTCCCACATCACAAGGCTGGGGAGAGGATGTAGCTTCCATGGTTGCCTTATACGTAAACCGCAATCCATCACAAAGAGGCTGTCGAATAGCGCTTGAGTTTTGAAAAAGAAAAGAATATGCTACAGTAAATTGCAAAAATTAGATTTAAGATGTAGGAAAATTCGTTATAGATTTGAGGGAAAAATCAATTGGGGATTGTTCGCAAAGAGAAGGGGATCTTGTGACACCAAATTTGTGACAATCCACCACCACAATCCTGAGATCTGCCTGATGAATAGTGACGGAATCACTATTCACCCTTCTTCCTAGAGAGAGTTTTAATCAGCGGTAGGTAAAAGAGTTAGGGACTACCTGATTAAGTATTAATTGCCTATTTGTTACGTGTTTAAATGTAGAGTACAACATTTATGTGATATGACGAATACCTATATGTTTTTGTCGAGTCATAGCATGCAAATGAGTCTTATTTGTGTAATGTAGTATTCTTCGATCACATTCTTCATGTTTAGATTAGCTATTCTATGTGTTGTGAAGTTTTTTATCATATTTTATTGAATTTTGTATTGATCGAGTATTGACTCAAAGTTGAGGTTTGTATTGTGAAACTATGTATTGAAGTAAGATTTGTTCTTGATGTTCCTATCTCCCCGTTGTCATTGTTGAGGAAGAGTGTTAAAGCACGAAGGGTGATGCCATGCACGTTTCTTTTATTTATGATGATGTTGAGTGTTAAAGCATGAAGGGTGATTCGTGCACGCTCCTATTATTTATTATGGTGATTTTGAGTTATAAAGCACGACGTGATGTCGTGCACGTTTCTATTATTTATTATGGCGAGGTTGAGTGTAACAGCATGAAGGGTAATGTCGTACACGTTTCTATTATTTTATCTGGTGAGGTTGAAAGTAAAAGTTTGAAGGGCGATGCCGTGCACTTTTCTTTACTGTGTTTTATCCGTTTCTATCTGTTTATGGTATATTGATTGTTCATGTTCTCAATTCTTTTGAAATCCTTTATATTGAATTCCCCTCATCATGTTTCCCCTCCCCTTATTATCTATTTAGAATGTATTAGTTGTTATCGTGCTCGTATATTGTTTAACTGCATAGGTTTATGTATATGTTTCTTGTCCAAGCCTCGTCACTACTTTGTCGAGATTAGGCTCAGCACTTACCACTATATAGGGTCGGTTGTACTGATACTACACTGCACATTGTGCAGATTTTGGTGCTTAGTCGAGTTGATATCGAGTTAGCTACTGGCTTTATCTAACAAGAGACCCAAGGTTGTCCTGTTGGCGTCTGCAGGCCCTGGTGTCCCCCCTATACCTCATACTTTACTATTTTTTTATTTTGCAAACAATTGTACTTTCTTCCAGAAAAATACTTGTAGTAATAATGTTAGAATGTTTGTGATCCGTGAGTCTGAATTCTGGGTAGAGAAAGTATAGAATCAAAGTTGTTATTTATTTATTTTCACATTTATTTGACATGTATAGCTTGCGGTTTGTTGATCACTAAAACGTAAAATGTTTGGTTAATGAATCACTAACATTGTCTTGCCTAGCAAGTGTGATGTTAGGCTTTATCACAGTCCTGATGGTAGGAATTTTGGGTCCTGACAAGCTGATATCAGAGCACTGGGTTGCCTAGGTCTCACATTCACGAACATACTTAGTTAAGTCTGTGGGATCGATATGGAGATGTCTGTATTTATCTCTTAGAGGTTATAATGTTTAGGAACAAGTTCATATATATCCTTCTATGTCGTGCGAGTTTTGTTCTCCCAATGCTAATTGAACTCTTCTACTCTTGTTCTTTTGCAGATGGCAAGAACACGTACCACATCTTCAGTTGAGCAGCAGCTAGAGCTCCTAATGGAAGCTCCTACAAGGGGAAGATAGGTCGAGTTCGAGGCTGAGGCCGCTCTATAGGTCGAGGCATCTGCAGGGCTCAGCCCAGAGCTCGAGCAGCAGCACTAGTGGCGGAGCCTCAGGTAGATTTTGATGAGGAGGCTCCAGCCTAGACCGTTCAAGCAGGACCAGCTCAGGTCCCAAAGGGTTTCATTGCTACCCTTATGCTTCAGGATGCTTTGGTCCATTTGGTGAGCCTTATGGAGTTCGCTCGGACAGACACTTTTCCCGTGGCACCAGCTATATCCTAAGCTGGAGGAGGAGCACATACTCCTGCTACTCAGACTCCGAAATAGATGGCTCCCCGGTACCAGACTCTAGCAGCTCAGCCAGTTGTTGCGGCACAGGCCGCTGGTGGATCATCTATGTCCTCGGAGAGCTTATTGAGATTGGACAAGTTTACTAAGCCCTTTCCAATTTTCTTATAGTGGGGTAGCTTTTGAGGACCCACAAGATTATCTTGATCGTTTCCATGAGTTTCTTTAGAACATGGGATAGTGGAGACTATTAGGGTCGATTTTGCTATGTCACATATGATATGGTCTTCCAAGAGATGCTGGAATAACATTCTGTAAAGTAGACTGGATTATTTTAATCTTAGATTATGAGTTTAATTAGCATTTATTCTTTCTTTTTTCCTAGTTTCTAGACATCCTAAAATGTCTATCTACTTTATTTTATTCTTTCGCAGAAAGTTTTTAAATTCTTTCTGTTTATGGGGCTTGTTCAACCCTCTCATGTTCTATGTGCTAGTAATCATGATGGATGTTGGTCAGGTCTCGACTTAGTCCCTACCCTGTGCACATGTTTGGACATATTCCTCAAATACTCTAAATCTATTTGCATTGTTAGATTCAACAATCTCACTCTACTGCTCAAAAAAAGAATGTTGTCCTTCAGTGCCATCGATGTGCATCCTCCTTTTGCTTTGCTCTGTGGCTGTTTCAGCAAATGGCTTTTCTTTTTCTAAATCTATTGGAGGTTGAATTCCATCCGTATCCCCATTCTGTTTTTCCTATTCTTGTTGTTCCTTTGGCTTCCATTTCTGAACAATTCTCCTTCTTCTACCACTATTCCTTCTATTATGAGCTTTAAATTAAGCATTATCTTCATGTTTACTTTGATTCCAACATTCAAAAGCATCATGTCCAAAGTGCAAACAGTCATCTCAGAATTTTAGCTTCCATTCGTATATGGTTTCCTGCTGCTTACACCAGTACGAGTCGTGATTTCAATTTTCTCAATCAATGGCTTGGTTATGTCCACTTTTACTAAAACTCTTGCATAAGAGATTTTATTCAATTCAGCTGTATATTTGTCTGTATACATAGGCAAACCAACAACACTAGCCATTTTACTTAATGCATCAGTAGTCCAATATCCTACCGATAAACTAGGAAGGTGAATCTACAGAGGAATAGTAGTGATACATATAGGGTCAAAATGGAAATCTCTCTCCCAATCCTGCAAAACAAACGGTTTGTTATGGTATGTATATGGACCTGCTTGAACAACTGAATCCCTATCTTCCATGGTGTTGAACCTAAAACCATAATAACCATCTTGGTTTGGGGTTTAGGAACAAAACCCCAAGTTGTTTCTACATAACTCACCATAGATCTCTAGTACGGTGTGTCGCCCAACACATAGACAATTAGAGCATTTTCCCAGTAGTCCTTCAGCTCAGGCACATCCTCTTCCTCAATTTGAATGACTATTTTTCCATCCTTGTGACTTGGTGGAATATATTCTAGTCTTATCCCCATCTGAGAGTTTCGATTTTGTTGTCAAAGCTCCTTTGCATGTATGGTCTTTCTCCATCTCTTTTCCTGTATTTTATACAAGATCTAGATCTGGATGCCGCTTTCAAAAACCAGCCTCAGAGAATTGCAGTCGTCCCGAACTTGTTGGCAGCTGATCCTTGCATTTCTGAGTTTCCTTTGTTAGATTCTCTATGTTACTGTTCCATTGGTCACTGCTCTTTCACGATTTCATTTAGCTTACTTCTCTCCTCAATTTTGAATTTAGCTGGTAAGAAACTTCCAAATGTTAATGGAGTGACACTCTGCATCATCAAGTTCTCCAGCATAGTAGCAGCGGTCGCTGGAGCAGTTTGTTTTCATCGCCTAGCCATTAGTGGTGCACGTTAGCCGTCTTTGGTTTATCATGCGCTAAGAGCATTTTCAATGTTTTTACTTCTTTTCTTCTTCTTCTTTTCTTTTCTTCATTTGTCACTATGAGTAGCTAGATTGTTACAAGGATTTTGACCCAATCCTAGTGTATAAATCTTATTGGTACTTAATTTAATGTTTGTTTATAGTTTGGTGTTGATTATTTAGCTTAGTTTATGATTTAATTTTAGAATTAATGGTTGCAAACATTGATTCATGTCTTTTTGTCTTGGTCAATACTTGAGAAAGAGGGATCTAGTGTCATACCCTACATTTTGGGGGTCATGTCATCCATGGTACTACGTGCTACATTGCGGCAGGACGAGTGTCTGTCGCGTAGGCGACATGTACTAATGATGCATTGTGAAGGATCATCAGACACATGGATTATGTATGAGACAACAACCATCTACATATGTTTTGCTACATGTCCTACGAGTGCCAAGAGAGTTTAGCGAGGACTTGGGATGACGCAACGGCCACGTATGTGCCTGAATGTCACAACCATACGTTTCTTAGCTAAAACGGGAATCTAGGGATTTTGGTTGTAGGACGTGTTCCTAGAATGACCTTGTATATGCTGACCAAGTTTTGCATCATTTGGAGTTCGTTTGCTTATGGGCTTGACTTCGCGAAGCATAATGGCATTGTCGTAATGATTTGAAGTGTTCGGAGGCCATAACTATTTTCACGAATATGTTAATGGGGTGACACAACATAAAAGTGTGAAGGACGCCAAGAAATAGCTTCAGGAATAGGCGTCGCCTTATTCGGAGTTTGGAAGAGTAAGAAAGGATCATTTACCAAAACATGTGTACTAAGGGATCATTGGCTTTTTTATTTTAAGCATATATAAGTGGGATAAAAGTGTTGAAGCTCAGCTAGCCTCCCCCGTGCGTGCTGCCACAAGCCGCACCAAGTGAGCTACCTTTAAGGGGGAACCTCAAGGGCCTACCTAGCATCTCAAAGGAGTGTCTAAAGTATCCATTCGAGTTTGGGAACTCTATGGACGGTACGACGCCTTAGGGCTAGCGTTAGGCACCGAACGGGAGTGGATGGCTTGATATGTGGGTCAATTATACCTTATGGGCTACCGAAATGGCAAATAAAGACCTTCAATCCGATTGGATACTTGAAGCACCTATCTTATGGGCCTCATATGTCGACTTGTGAGCTTGGATTGGGTTCAGCTAGGCGAGCAAGGGTCCGTTGTCCTAGACCTGTAGTTGTAGGGCGACACTGCACTATCGGAGATAGAAGTATGTCGCGAGGGCTATGTTTTTCATATATCATAAGAAAATTGTGGTCATGCTATGAAAGACGCACATGAAAAAGGCCAAGGACTAATGGTTGCCCTACTCGAGTGAAGCACAAGCTGGTGCTGATGCACGAGACGACTATCAAGCTTGAGTAATGGGTTGTGCACGCGAGAGCGATGCTCAGTGCGAGGCGAAGGACAGAAATTTCCTTAGCCAACCATGGGTGTGCGCATGAATGAGATCCATAGATGAGAAGCGCCACATATAATTAAGGCTAGAAGCCTAGACACTAGACGAGCAACATAATTGGAGTAAGCCTCCTAGGAAAGCTCCACCATAGATACATGATCATGCTAGAAAACCTGGGAAAGAGGAAAGGCTGGCCTCTAGAAAAGGGTGACAATAGGTACCGCACGGGCTATTTGGTGCTGCTAACGTAAAGAAAAATGTCAGCCCATGACACGTGGTATTAGAGCTATTTCTGTGTCATCTTTTGCCCTGATACGTAACTTCAGAGTAGAAGTTGAAAGTGCGAGTGCATTGTGAATGTCAGCACGGCGATCATATAGAAGCATAAATTGATGTTCATATGCCTTTAAAGATCGAGAACACGGTACTACTTGTCTAAAATGTCACGCCTCAAACCTGGAAGCGTAGCTGGCCCCCGGTCGCACTGACCCGAGTGAACCACTCTGTAACTCTTTTCTTTTTTCTTTCTTTATAACTATCATGGGCCAACATGCCCACAACTTGTAATGTACAGTTGTAAGTGGACAACATTGTATCAATAAATTATTGTTCTTAAAACATGAATACATATGAGCCGTTAAGGCCTTTGATATACTGTACAAACTAAACCTCTATCTATAAAGTTTCTAAGATTAATTGAAATCAAATGGGACCTAGTACCGTGCCTACCCGTATGTCTGTAGAAAAATTCTGACACATTGACACATAGACTCGGGTGCACTCCAAATAAGGTGGAGTCTTACCAATCCTTTGTTGAATGCTGACCATGTCCACTATGAGGGTTCGTCAAAATGATTATTTATACTTGCTGGGATAAATGCAGCGTCCCCAATAAAAGTTCGTCAGTAAGAATAATATACTTAATATGTAAGGCAGAACTGAGGAAACACAACAATAAATCAACATTAATTAAAGACTTGGAAGAAACATGTAGTGAGGACTAAACCTAAAAGTCTGGATAGCTCTGTAAATCATGAAATATTTTTAATGTCATGCATATATGTGATGTAATGCATAGGTCTGCACGTACATATCATAAGGCTTTTGAAGGCATCCCATCATATCATCTCAGCCGCTATTGGCAAAATCATCATTGTATATAACTCTGTAACCTTTTTCTATCCCATATATGTATGTATATATATATACATATATATATATATACATATATACATATATATATACACATATACATATATATATAAATATATATACATACATATATATATATATATATACACATACATATATATATACATATATAATGCATAGGTCTGTACGTACATATCATAAGGCTTCCGAACGCATCCCATTATATCATCTCAGCCACTGTAGGCAAAATCATCATCGTATATAACTCTGTAACGTTTTTCTATCACACACATATATATATATATATATATATATATATATGTATATATATATATATATATATGTATATATATATATATATGTATATATATATATATATATGTATATGTATATATATATATATATGTATATATATATATATGTGCGTATATAATGCTATCTGGTCATGGGTCAATGTACATGTATAAATGCTTGAAATGCATATGAAATACGTTAATAAAATCTCTCAGTACATCATAAAGCCATTATGCCTATGATTGATATCATGAATTAAACTTTACCAACTTACGAATTTCTGAAACCCATGAACATATGATAGAATAATATGACACATGAGAAAGTATGGATATACACATTTCTAATATTTCTACGAATAGAGTAATTTATGAAAGTTGTACATTTGCTAGCTTCACTCATGTTGTATTGATCATGCCAAAAAAAAAAAATTAAACATACCTGTAGTAAGGAAAAAAATCAATATGATACTTTTGAGAAGGATTGCACCATACTTCCATAAAATTCCATGCACCGTACTTCCTTAAAATTGCTAAATCTCATCGCTACAAAATCTCTGATTGAATTAGTCAAAATTTATTGGAAGATATATGACTAGCACCTTAAGATATTATCACCAAGTGTATCATGATGCATTAGTAGCATATTAAAACATATCATGCTCTTTCTTCCCAAATATCATGTTATGGGAATGTATAACCAATACATTGCCCAATTCTTGCAAAATTAATTCCATCCTTTTATATATAATCAAACTTCTCCTCACCGCAAAATAAACATCTTGATTAACGCAAAGTACCTAACAACAAGGGACTATTATATAGCGATTGTTAGCCAATCCAGAAAGAAACACCAAAAGACTTGACACATTTCATAATCACTTGAAAGTTAATAATCAACAGACCATGATTTTTCTGTCATTTCACCATAAATATCTACACTGCCCTGATTTTTCATAAAATTGTTCTTGATGTATAGGGCAATTGACGGTGATTAAATAAAAATCATGTTTTAGAGTAGCCACAAGCGGATGAAAATGCACGCACCATCTCGTCCACCTTTAACGACGTAAAACAGTACAAAATCAGCAGTTATACCATGGTTTTCGACTTAGTAAGGAATATAAGATGTTAATTTGACTGTGCGCTGGATCATTGATAGTTGAAAACAAACAAAAAAACTAATAAAGTATTGTTTGAAACCTGAAAAGTAGCTTTAACCAATTTGAACTTTTGTAACTTGTGAAAATTGAATAGAAATTACATGGAAAGGGTGTTTATATAAATTGGATTGGTATAAAAATATTTAACATGCCCTATGAAGCTCACAATTCAGCACACCCAAATTCATACTTAATTTATATTAGAACACAACACAAACACATTCAGTTTGTAAGAAAAATTTAATCAAAAGGGACTAGAGTACACTAAATTGAAAGCAAGAGGATAAAAGTGCGTACTCGGTCTTTGAGGTGAAAACAGGGATAAATAATACCATTCATATAAAAATAAAGGTTAGCATATTTGATGTTCTTTGGGTTATGTTTACTCGTATCTACTGGTGTACTTTAATTCCTTCAATAACAGCTGCTTCTTCTGATAATGCTTGACGAAAGAGAGGAGAAAATGGTGCAATAATGAATATAATGCATGTGAAATCAAAATAATCTTTTTACTTGTGTTCTTATAGTATGACACCTTTCCAAGTTTTATATGAGTCACTATGTTAAATTAGTGGGCTGCCACGTTTCCCTTGCTGGGAAATTTAAAATTTATCTAATAATTAATTAATTAAGTAATATTTTATTATTCGATAATTAATCGATTATCTATATTATTAAAAATTATTTCAACTTACTTAAACTATTATTTATTTTCTTTATACATTTTATATAATTTACTATCGTTGTCGTGTGATACCATGTAAAATAAATACCTATATTATTATTTCATTAAAATATCTATATAAAAATATGTATTCCTAACTTCTAATTTTCCTAATCTCTTATAAAGAGTAAAAATTTTCGTTATGCTTAATTATTAAGTGGTAAAAAGATAATATTCTCCTCTTGTAAAAAAATAATTTCTATCTTTATGATAAAAAAATCTCATAAACTTTCTCATATTATGTGTATAATTTAAAAGATATAGGAAAGTAGCAATATTAATAGCTATATAAAATCATAATTTTCAAACCATTATTTACAGTAATGTGTCACTCAAAATATTATACACACACACACACACACACACACACACACATATATATATATATATATATATATAAAGGTATAAAGGTTGTTAAACTTATGGGGTGACATAAAAGGGATTGGCTGCGTGAGTTATGTCTACAATGTGCATTGTCAGCCATGAACTACGACCTTCAGTATTAAACCACTTCACATTCGTTGTTTTCAGCATCATATGTGTTTTGAATGATTTTGGGGCATCCTAGTTTGATTGAGATATTACAGAGATGTCTTCCGTGCAGTATGTGGTGTTATCAGAGGGATTTAATTGACGTACGTTTGGCTTGCATAGAGTGCCATTGTGCAATGTTGTTGGGATAGTTCCACAAGAAAGGACAGAGGATTAGCTGAAGCTCAATTATTTTTGATTGTGATGATCCGATAGTGTGTCAAAAACTCTGTTAGCAGGTTGTTAGTAGCCTTCTTAAGCAAGGCGTGGAAGTAAAGAATGTCGAATGTAGCTGGTTGGATTTGTTAGCCGCTTTGATGATTGAAATGGGTGACTCTAGTTTCTTTCAAAAGTCCGGTCTTCAGTTGAAGGTTATGATATGCCGATGAGTCGGGTGGTTAGGAAAAGACCATGTTTGCTTGGTCATGCGACCATATTGTAAAGAGTGTGAGCCGTGAACTATAAACATTAGGCATGATGATAGTTCAGAGATTTTGAAACGTGCACTAATGACACATTATGAAGGAACATCAGGCAGAGGGATTGTGTTTGAGACAATAACCATCTACATATGTTGTGTTGCATTTCTTCAGAGTGCCAAAAGATTTAGCGAGGACTTGGGATCAGACCAATGGACTAGCCTACGGGTGATAGCCCAATACGTGCCTCAATGTGTCCACTGTGAGCTTGGCTAGGGTTCAAATAGGAGAGCAAGGATTTGTTGGCTTAGACATGTAATTGTGGGGCGAAACAACACTATACAAGATAAAAGTATGTCACGAGGGCTATGTTTTCACATGCCATAAGACGATCATGGGCATGCTATGAAAGACACATGCGACAGAGGCCAAGGAATGAAGGTTGCCCTACTCGGGCGACGAGCAAGCTGGGTGCGGATGCACGAGGCGAGTGTCAATCTTTAGGATTGGACTGTGCATGTGAGAGCGATGCTTAGTGCTAGGTGAGTGACATGCATGTCCTTAGCCAACTCCGAGTATGCATATGGATGATCAATAGAAGAGAAGTGCCACATCTAGTCAAGGTTGTGATCCTAGACATCAGACGGGCGGCACAGTTGGAGTAAGCCTCCTAAGAAAGCTCCACAATAGGCATATGATCGTGCTAGAAAACCTGGGAAAGAGGAAGGATGGCTTGTAGAGAGGGGTGACTACATGCGCCTCATATGGTATTTGATGCTGCTTACATCGTGAAAAAGGTCGGCCTGTGACACCTAGTCTAGGATAACTTGGATGACAAGGAATTGAGCTAATTGAGGGTTTGATTAGCCTAATTAAAGGGTTCAAACTAGAAATAGTTACAACCCGACTTGAGCTCAAATTAACTATTTAGTTTGATACCCATTTGGGCTTGAGAAAGCAAAATTGAGAAAAATTACTCTATGATCGAGAGGTATTGAGTCGGTAACGTAGATTTGAGAGCCCTAATACACCCCAACAAATAAAACAAGTGTTAATGTATTTAACCCATTAGGCGAACACCTAGGTTGCTGTGACATCTCTAGGTTGTTTAAATTATTTGGAAAAATACCAAAAACAATCATTCGCTTGTAGTTTCGTTTCTTAGCTTATAAGCGCTAGAGTAAAATTAAACTTAGAAATTAAAACTTTTGCTTGGAAGCGCAATTTAGTTGTTTCATTCGATTTCGTCAAGTATATACTCCTAACACCTATTGTAACTCCTTGTTGAAATTGACCCCGACTCTTGTTTGGTATTATTATTTCAACGTCCATTTCCACTCACTATTGAGTGAAGATTTGACGTGGGTCAATTTTTGGCGCTCTTATCAAGGAAGTTAAAAATTTGTTAGCTATGTTTTTGGGTTTGTTTTTGGAATATCTTCTTTTCCCTCCGTGTTACTAACTTGTATCAGAAATCTTAGGTACAACCATGGCAAACAATGAGCTTAGAAATTTGCCTTTGCAGGAATTCGATGTAGATGAGGAGAAAGTAGAAGAGGTATCTCATGATCCACAAGCCAATCGAAGAGGTTGGGTACCTCATGACATTGTGCCCATTCCACCCCCACCTCCACCATGAGAGGCTCCACACTGGATATTTCCCAACAAAAGTTGTTCTAGAACAATAGTCCCTCCCGTATTAGGGTGGGAAACTTCCAAATCACCAATGTGATGCTCACTTGGCTCGAGAAATGTTGTTTCTTTATTGGTACTCCAACACAAACTGCTTACAAATATTTGAAGGGATTTGTGGATACCAGTTAGGAAAGCAACCAAACTAATGTCTCCGGGATGTATTGAGGCTAAGAATTTTTCCTTCTCTTTATGAGGGAAAGTTTTAGATTGGTTATTGATTGTCGAAACATTCATTTCACACTTGGGATGAGTTGGCGGAAAAGTTCATTGCTAAGTTTTTCTCTCCCGTGTGACATGGCTTCACTTCAAGATGAGATTTTGGCATTCAAGCAAGAGCCGAATGAACCACTACACAAGATATGGGAGCGCTATAAAACAATGGTCAAGGAATGTCCCAACAATGATATAATAAAAAATATGATTTAATAAACATTCTATCATGGGATTAACGCAATCAGCCAATGTATTGTAAATCAACTAACCGTTGGGAACTTTATAACTATGCCTTGTACGGATGCATGTGAGATTTTAGATGAGATGGCGGAAACATTGTTGGCTTGGAAATCCCGGGCCACTATTCTAGAAGGTGACCGAAATATGATCTACCTTCACAAAGAATTACAAGAGCATGGGCAAGGCATTGCCAAATTGATAACTACCATGACTCAACTAGCAAAAAACAACCTAAATCAAGTGCAAGCTCCTAAGCAAGTCAATGATACGGAAGGAGTGAACATGAGTGTGAACAAGAGGTGAACCAAGGGTCAACAAATGCAAAATAAGTTGAAAAATATGTGAAACAAGATGGTGGTTTGAGCAAGATGATTCCTATAATGAATAAGAAGAGGAAGTGCAATATGTGAATAATTTTCAAGGGCAAAGAAACAACTTCCAAGGACTAAGACAAAAACAATGGCGACAATAAAAAAAATCAAGGCAATTGAAATTATAACAATCAAGGAAATCAGATGGAAACAATAAAGGAAATTAGGGAGGTATCAATCAAGGCGGATGGAGCAATAATCAAGGCAACCAAGGGTCGAGTTTTCAAAGGCCCCTAATTTACCAATGATCAATCAACCCAACTCTTTATCCCTCCTATGGTTCGAGTTCTTCAAATAATGCAATGTGATGTATTGAAAGTATGTTCAAGAAAATAATTGAAAAGAATGCCGATTTGAATGCCTAACTTACCGCACAAACCACATCAATATGCAACCTCGAAGTTCAAATAGGGAAAATATCTCAAGCTTTAAATTGTCATCCTAAGGGGGAACTATCAAGTGACACGATGGTAAACCAAAACTGTGTTAACAACATGGGGCATGGCATGGTGGTTATCAGATGAAGTGGAAGAGGCGGGGATGCACCCACCTCAAATGGAAGGCAACTTGTGGATAATATTCAAGTGATTCAAGAAGAAGAGATCCCGAACAATGTGGTGGAACCTAATGATAATTTTTGGATTAATATTGATGATAATATGGAATAGACTCAAGAGGAGGTGAACCCATCTAGGGAACATATTATTGACATACCGGAGCTGATAGTGCAAAAGGTTAAGGCAACATTGCCCAAGCCTCCACCTCCATACCCTTAAACACTTGCCCAGCAAAACGATGAGAATCAATTTAAGAAGTTTGTTCAAATGTTGAGGAGTCTTTCAATCAATGTGCCATTATTTGAAGCTTCGAAACAATTAACTAGTTATGAAAAGTTTATGAAGGATCGTGTGACAAAGAAATAGTCAATAAATTGAAACAATCAAAGCCACTCTTCAGGTGAGTGCAATTGTGTATTCAATGGCTCCTATGTTTGATGATCCTAGTGATTTAATGATTCCTTATATAGTTGAAAGTGCCGAGTTTGCTAAAGCTCTTTGTGATCTTGGGGCAAGTATCAATTTTATTATCTATTAAGTTTTTATGACTTTGGGAATCGGGAAACCAAGACCAACCTCTATGAGATTGCAAATGGACTATCGTACCATGAAGAGGGCTTTTTGGTTGTGATTGAAGATGTTTTGGTTCTTATCAATAAATTGATACTCCCGACGAATTTTTTCATTCTAGATTGTGAGGTTTACTATAAAGTACCAATTATTCTTGGGAGACATCCCTTGCTACAAAGGCTCTTTATGATGTTGAATCCAAAAACCCCAATTCTCGAGTTGGTGATGAAAAAGTGATCTTCCATTTATGTATTTCCATGAGGCAACCAAATAGCAATGAGGTATGTTATTTTATATACTTGGTAACTGATGTTATTGTTGATGAAACAAGTTCTATAATCAATATTGGTAATATGTTGGAGGCTATCTTACACAACGTTGATGATGACGAGATGGATAGCTACACGGAATGTGTAAAGTTTTAGCAAGGAATGGGGTCGTATAACTATGTACCCCGAAAATTATCTTAGGATCATGAAAATAGGACAACTGCTCCTACAAAGCCTTCTATTGAAGAGCATCCTACCTTTGAGTTGAAGCCATTGCCTCCACATCTTCGATATGAATTTCTTGGTCTTTAGTCTATTTTACTTGTTATTCTTTGCTCTTTCTTGAATAACATGCAGGTAGATTCCACATTGGCGGTTCTATAAAAGAGGAATAAGGCTATTAGGTGGATCTTGGCGGATATTTGGGTGTTAAGCCCCGCCTTTTGCATACATAAGATTAGGTTAGAGGATGGTGCCAAACCATCTATTGAACATCTAAGGATATTTAATGAGGCTATGCAAAAATTTATCAATAAGGAGATTATCAAGTGGTTGAATGCCAGGGTTTTATCTAGCCCATCTCTAATAGTTCACGGTTTCTCCGGTTCAAGGTGTCCCAAAGAATAGGGCATGATGGTGGTCACCAAGAATGAGTTGCTTCCTACTAGATGGTGCCCAGTTTTAGGGTGTGTATGGACAATCACAAGCTCAACAATTTCACAAGGAAGGATCACTTTCCACTTCCTTTCATAGATCTAATGCTCGATAGATTGGCCAGTCGTGTGTTCTATTGCATTCCTGATGGGTACTCAGGCTACAACTAAATTCTCATTGCTTGGGAAGATCAAGATAAAACAACCTTTACATGTCCCTATAGTGATTTGCTTTCAAATGAATGCCATTTGGTTTGTGCAATAGACAGACAACTTTACAAAGGTCTATGATAGCTATTTTCACGGACGTGGTGGAGGACTACCTTAAAGTTTTCATTGATGGCTTCTCGGTGGTTATAGATTCTTTTGACGATTGTATTACAAATTTGGATGAAGTGTTAACTAGATGTGAATAAACCAATTTGGTGCTCTATTAGGAGAAATGCTATTTCATGGTCAAGGAAGGTATTTTCCTTGGCCACAAATTCTCAAGGAATGGAATTGAAGTTGAAAAGTCAATACTTGAAGTGATTTCTGAGCTTCCTCCTCCAACTTTGGTGAATGGTGTACGGAGTTTCCTAAGCCATGCGGGTTCTTACTGGCGCTTCATCAAAGATTTCTCTAAGGTGGTTAACCCGTTGTATAAACTTCTTGAGAAAGATGCAAAGTTTAATTTCAATAATGATTGCCTGTAAGCTTTTGAATTGTTCAAGCTCAAGTTGATAATTAATCCCATCATCATCGTTCCAAATTTGATTGTGCCTTTTGAACTTATGTGTGATGCAAGTGACATAGCGGTTGAGGCTGTTTTGGGGCAACACATCAACAAGTTCCATGATCTACTATTCTAGTAAAACCATGAATAGTGCCCAAGTCAACTATATTGTTACGAAGAAAGAGCTCCTTGCTATTGTGTTTGCGATTGAGAAGTTCCACCCGTACTTGATGGGTGCAAAAGTTATTGTCCACATGGATCATGAGGCACTTCATTAACTTATGAGAAAAAAAGACTCCAAAGCTCAAATGATGAGATGAGTACTCTTTTTACAAGAATTTGATACTAAAATCCAAGATAGGACAGGCAGTGAAAACCAAGTGGTGGACTACTTATCTCGTTTGGAAGAGGAGGGGAGGCCGCATGATGGCCTTGAGATTAAAGACACTTTCTCTGATGAGCAACTCTCGGCAATTTCAACAAAAGAGATGTTGTGATTCGTGGATTTAGCAAATTATATTGTGTTTAGAATCATTCCATATGAGTTTTCTTTAAACCAAAGGAAGAATCTCAAATGGGGTTTTCAAGATTATCATTGGGATGAACCAACCTTTTTCGGATTTGTACAGATGGGGTGATAGAACATGTGTACAAGAAGAAGAGTAAAGTAAACTTCTTCGGTATTTTCATTATTTTTCATATGGTGGTCATCATAGTGGAGCGAGAACAGCAACCAAAGTGGTTAGTTGTGGTTTCTATTAGCCTAATCTTTACAAGGATGCAAGTGAGTAAGTAAGAAGATTTGATGAATGTTAATAGGTTGGTGGAATCTCAAAGAAAATGAAATGCCTATCATAACCATTTTGGAGATCGATATCTTTTATGTGTGGGATACTGAATTCATGGGCCCTTTTGTGAGCTCTTGTGGAAACACCTACATCTTGATCGCGATAAATTATGTGTCGAAATGTGTTGAGGCCATCGCGGGGGTTACTTCTTGTGCAACAAAGCTTTTGACACTTTACTTAGAAAGTATGATTTTACTCACAAAGTTATGACTCCCATCACCCACAAGCTAATAGACAAGTAGAAATCTCCAACCGGGAGATAAAGAGCATCTTGTCCAAAATGATTAATGCTAATCGGATGGATTGGTCAAAGAAGCTTGGTGGTGCATTATGGGCCTATCTAACGAATTAAAAAATACCAATTTTAATATCACCATACTGGTTGGTATTCGGAAAAGCTGGTCATCTTCTGTTGGAACTAGAGCACAAGGCAATGTGGACTCTAAAGAAGTTGAATCTTGATTGGGATGTAGTTGCTACATTGAGGGTTGCACATTTGAATGAATTGGATGAGTTCTGGTACCATGATTATGTAAGTTCATCCTTGTACAAAGAATATATGAAATACCTTCATGACAAATACATTTGGAACCAATATTTCATGGTGGTGGATCTTGTATTGTTGTTTAACTCAAGATTGAGGATGTTTTCCGGAAAGCTAAAATCCAAGTGGAGTGGTTCTTTTGAAATTGTTTGTGTGACACCTTTTTGCGCATTAGACTTGAAGAACAAAAACAATGAAGTATTCTGAGTGAATGGTCACTTGATGAAGCACTACTTGGTCAAGTTTGGAGATAGCCACGTGGTGGCGGTCATTCACTTCATTTCAGAGTTTTATGTGTCATACCACGATATTAAATTAGGCACTTCTTGAGAGGCAACCCATTTTCTTTTCCATTTTCTTTTTATAGACATTTTCTTTTTGTTGTTATGTGTTATTTGTGTTCTAACATGATTTGAAGTATACTACCAGGATGAATGTGACATACAAAAATAGTGGATGAAAATATGGCTAACTGTTGAAAAAAGTGTGGACCGCAATTTATTTGTGCAAACCACACATTTTATGTGCCACAACAGATGAGCATTGCAGCTGTAAATTTCTCTTGCACACCATACACTTAAATGTCATAAATACCAACTCTCTAAAGTTTAAGCTTGTCAATGCGGAGGTCAATCCATGACCGCACATGAAATCTGCGGCCACACAAGAAAATGTATGGATCGGAGATGGAAGTCTAAGATGAATCTCCCAGGTTAAAGGGTGCGAATTGCACATGAAATTGTGCAACTGCACTTGTCTCTGCTCCCTTATCAAATTAAATGGTATAAATAAAATAGTAGGACTCTGTTACCCTTTTCTCACTTTGAACATAACACTGTGCCCTGGTACTTTTTCTTGGAGATTTTAACCACACACAGCTACCTCGATTAGTCACTCATTGCACTCACTATATTTGGTATGTTTCCATTTCATGTTTCTTTTTTGTATTAATTTAATTTGTAGATTTTTTTTATTCTTTTTAGGCCATATGTTATTAGATTTTATTTATGTATCCATATGGGGTAGATCTGAACAGTGTAAACTTGATACATGCTCTACTAGGATCAGGTTAGTGAAATTTCACGTTTATACAATATTGTCATGCTTATTTGTGCACGAAATTTAAAAGATCCTTAGAATAAAAGTTTGTATGCTCGTAATCATTTGAATTCTAAAGCCGCACTTGAATTGTCCAGTCCGCTGATTCATATTTTTGGAATCTTATATGAGCCAGGGGTCAGCGACCGCAAGTCCAATTGTGCGGACAACGTTTCCTCTTGCGGCTGCATATTAGCCATTTCTCTATCATCGGGGAGTTAACAAGTTTGGGACTTTGAAGTGTAGCCGTAATAAAAAATATGCGGACCGCACTTCCTTCTGTGGCCATACAATAGAAATTTGCGGACCACGTGTTCCATCTGTGGCTGCACATAAGAAACCTGGGAAGTGCAGATCCTTTATCCTATAGGCATGAATGAACTTCATAACACCACTATGGCCAATTATTTCTCCCTTACCTATTTGACCCCGGTATGTGTTTGAATAATGAATTGCAACTAACAATCTTCTCCATTTGATACAGACAATGATTCGATCAAGAGTCCAAGGAAACACTTTAAATGGACGAGGTGAATCTTTTTGGGGTCGAGGTAAAAAATCCTTTCCCTTTAGCCAGCCCAAGACGATCAGAAAGAAAACACAGCTGGTAGAAGGAGAGGTGAATAACTCTCCTAGTCTTGCTCCTATGTCCCTTATAGGAATGTTTCATAGAGAAACTCAGTCTCTGTTCAGGAAGATCAAACGACCACACAGTCGAGGTTGTAGGGGAGATACCAGCTCAGGGATAAGCCATCTTCATCTCACAGTACCTCCGAGGGGATGGAGCATTCTAGTCCGGTTTCTAATCCATCAGCTACAATAGTCCCTTAAGAGCATGTTATATATGAGATCCTCGATGATGCAGAGGGGGATATGCTACAACTATATGTCTTGAGAGGATCCGTTCTATTATCTTGGCTGCATTCACCAGTTTTCATATATGGTGGAAGCGAGGTACCTAAGTCTTGAGTGAGAGATTCATTTGAAAGATTTGGATAAATACAACCCAATAATTTTTAGGCAGTTCAAAGAATGAAAAGGTTAGATATGGTTCACCAAGAGAGTGGAGCATGGAAAAGAATATCTTGTCTTTGAATTCTATGCCAATATTGCTCATATAAAGAAAGGGATGAATGTGACCAAATTACACAACCTCAGGGTGAGGTTTGAACATCCTAATTCAAGGGTTCAAACTAGATATAGTGAGAACCCGACTTGAGCTCAAATCAACTATCTAATTTCATACCCATTTGGGCTTATCAAATGGGTATTGAATTGGTAATTTAGAGTTGAGAGCTATAATATACCCCAATCAACAAAATAAGTGTTAACATATTTAGCACATTAGGTGAACACCTAGGTTATTGTCACATCCCCAGGCTTTTTAACTATTTGGAAAAATACCTAAAATAATCATTCACTTCTAGTTTCTTTTCTTAGCTTATAATTGTTAGAGTAGATTAGAACTATAAATAAATACCTTTTTTTTGGAAGCCCGATGTAGTTGTTACAGTCTCTTTGGTCACGTTTATACTCCTAACACCAGAGTAACTCCCTATGGAAATCGACCCCTACTCTGATGACCCTGCGGATCGTATTTTGGAATATACGTGCAGATCCCCCATTAACTTCTTCTCCTAAGTTTTTTTCTACTATTTTGGTTTGACGGGACGTTCAGTGTTGGGTTTCGGAGAGTTTTTGGGACACTTAGTCCCTAAATGATAGTTTAAGAGTTTGAAAGTGGTTCATAGTCGGAACAGTGTGAAGACGACCTCGGAATAGAAATCTGAGGGTTTTGTTAGCTCTGTTAGGTGGTTTTATGGTTGGGAGCGTGTTCAAAATGCATTTTAGAGGTTCGTACCTCATTTAGGCTTGAAATGCCGAAATTTGAATTTTTGAAGTTTCTGGTCTGATAGTGAGTTTTTGATCTGGGAGTCGAAACAGAAATATGGAAGTTGCAGTAGCTCCATCATGTCATTTGGGATGTGTGTGTAAAATTTCAGGTCATTCGAAGGTGGTTTGGTTAGGTTTTTAATCGGAAGCGTGTTTTGACGAAATTTGAAGTTCTTAGGCTCAAATCATTGATTAATTCGAGGTTCCGGCGTTGTTTTAGGTGGTTTAAGGATTGGTGCAAGTTTTAATGATGTTATGGGATATGTCTGTGTGTTTGGTTGAGGTCCTGGGGGCCTCTGATGTGTTTCAGATGGGCTGCGGGTCATTTTTCCCTATGTTTAAACTGATATTCTGCTATATGGTATTTCCTTCTATGCGATCACATTGATTAGGCCACGATCGCGTAGCACAAATTTTGGGCAGCAGTATTTCCTTCTATGCGATCGCATTGATTTGCCCGCTATCGCATAGAATAAATTTTTGGTAGCAGTATTTCCTTCTATGTGATTGCATTGATTTGCCCGCGATCGCATATGACAAAATTGGCAGCAATATTTTTCCTTCTATGTGATTGCATTGATTTGCCTATGATCGCATAGCATAAATCACTGGGCAGACAAAATTTAAATCCCATATTCGAAGGTTCCACCATTTTAGCACATTTTGACTTCTAGGACTCGGTTCTTGACATTTTTTGAAGGGATTTTCACCTAGGCAACTTGGGTAAGTGTTTCTCACACGACTTAGACAAATTTCCATGAATATCCTCTTAAGTTTTCCTTTTATTTTAGATTTTTAACGAAAAATAAGTATAACTTCTTAAGCCAAATTATTGAGTTTTGAGGGGGTGTTTGACCTCTGATTTGAGAGATCTTTATATGGTTAGACTCGTGATAGTGCGAGGGTTCTGAAAATGTAAAGTTTATCCGATTCTTAGACGTTGTCCTGAGGACATTTTAGCTGTTTTACCTAATTTCTCGTTTTATCTTTCAAATAACTAGTACAATGAATTGCTTGAGAAGCTATATACGATATGTAATTAAATTGAATTGATTTGGCCTATTATGAGTCAGATATTCAGGGAAAAAGTGTAATTTCAAGTTGATTTTGTTGCCAATTCGAGGTAAGTGGATTGTCTAACCTTGTGTTGGGGACCTTTCCCCTTAGGATATGTTATTTGGTAATTGAGTGCCTTGTACGTGAGGTGGCGAGCGCGTACTAGAGCCAATCGTTGAAAATCTTATTTTTCTTTAGCTATTGAGACTGGGTTTCTTTTGTATTTGCTTTATTTTACTTGAAATTTTAACCTGTGTTACATTGGAAAGCATATTTAGTTGATTTAGCTTGCCTACTTATTTAAGTTGCCTTGACTGTATTACATGAAGCATGTTAGGCTAGTACTAGTTGTTGCTTGTCTTTTGTATGTCTTTCTAAATGTCTTCTAGTGGTGGTTGCGCATTTACATTGGGACTACAGATGTTGGATTCCGGTAGCCCCCCTCCCTTATTTGTTTACTTTGGGACTACGGATGTTGGATTCCGGTAGCACCCCCCTTATTTGTTTACTTAAGGACTACAGGTTAGATTCTCGGTAGATCCCTCTTTATTTTATTTTGGGATGATTACCGGTAGATTTCATTGCACTTTATTTTGGGACTACAGGTTAGATTCCCGATAGATCCCCCTACACATTGGTAGTGGGAAGGGACGGTATCCCAGGAGATCCTTTGGATATACTCATATGATGGACTACGTGAAAGTATCCCGAGAGCTCCTCGGATGTTTGATGGTGGACTACAGGACGGTATCCTGGGAAATCCTCATTTGGTGTTTCGGTATTGAGTTGTACATTTTTGTGTTTTACCCTGTTCATTTCTTATTTGTTCATGCCTTGTAAAATTTATCTTATTTCACTGTTGGTTCATATTATCTCTATCTTATTTCATACTGTACTTTCTTATTATATTGATTGACCTCAGTAGGGCCTTAACCTTCCTCGTCACTACCCGACCGAGGATAGGCTTGGCCCTTACTGAGTACCATTGTAGTGTACTCATGCCTCTTCGGCACATGTTTTTCATGTGCAGATCCAGGTACTTCTTCTCAGGCGCACTATTTCCGAGGTGGAGACTTCTAGCAGAGACTTCGAGGTACATCTGCTGCATTCGCAAACTAGGAATCATCATCCTATTCCAACACTTAGTAGGTAGCTTTTCATTTCTCTCGGTTGCTTAGACATTTTGGAGTTAGAGTAGTATGTTGTGTTCCTTTTAGCATGTGTTGCACGTGAGTTTTCGTGATTTGGGGTGTTATTGTAGACTTCCACATTTTTGAGTTGTATATGCCAGGTGGCACTAATATACTGTTTTTTCCTAGTTTTGCTTAATTCCATTTAATGTTTCTGCAAGTTATATATATTTCTGCATTGTTAGGCTTACCTAGTTGTAGGAACTAGGTGCCATCACGACATGTTCATGGATGGTGAACTGGGGTCGTGACAAGTTGGTATCAGAGCTCTAGTTTCATAGGAGTCACAGGACATAGGCTGGTTTATTAGAGTCTCTTTAATTAGTACGGGTACGTCTGTACTTAGCTACGAGAGGCTATGTAACTGTTTAGGAAAAATCTTCACTTCATTGATTTCCTTGTCTTGCGATATTTTTGATATCAGATCTAAAGTTTTGTCTTCTATTCTCTCACAGATGGTGAGGAGACGCACTGCTTGGGATGATCAGGCGCCTGCGCCCCCTACTGCAGCCGTCAAAGGTTGTGGCTAGGGTAGAGGTCCAGGACGCGCACGTGGTGCAGACAGAGCACCTGCACGAGCTGCCACCGAGGCACCACCAGTAGATTCAGTTGGAGCCCAGGCACCCGGCACGCCTACTACTGCTACTTCTACTCCAGCCCTTCATGAGACGTTGGCTCAGTTCATGTCTATGTACACTATCTTGGCTTAATCAGGGTTGTTTCCCCTTGCTGCAGCCACATCCCAAGTCGGGGGAGGAGCACAGACTCCCACTGTCCGCACTCCTGACCAGCGAGTGTTGGTTGGGCATGCTCCAGAGATCATTCCCATTTCTCCTACAGTTCCAGTTCAGCCCGTGGATGGGGCAGCTACTTTTGAGGATGAGCAGCAGAGACTTGAGAGGTTCAAGAAGTATGATCCTCCAATTTTCAGTGGATTAGCGACAGATGATGCCTTAGGATTCTAGAGGAGTGCCACCATATTCTTTGTACTATGGGCATAGTAGAGTCCAACGGGGTTTCTTTACTACTTTTTAGCTCCGGGGAACCACCTATGATTTGTGGCGCACTAATGAGATAGATAGTCCAATCGAGCCACCTATGTCGGGACGTTTTTGGGTCCGCAATCGCATAGCACAAATTTGGCAGCAATATTTTTCCTTCTATGCGATTGCATTCTTTTGCGCATGATCGCATAGCACAAATCACTAGGCAGACAGAATTTAAATCCCAAATTCAAGGGTTTCACCATTTTATCACATTTTGACGTCTAGTACTCGGTTCTTAGCAATTTTTGAAAGGAATTTAATCTGGGCGACTTGGGTAACTGTTTCTTACTCGATGTAGACCAATTTCCATTAATCTTCTCTTAATTTTGTCTTTTAATTTAAGATTTCTAATGAAAAATTGATAGAGCTTCATAGACCGATTATTGAGTTTTGAGTGGTTGTTTGACCTTCGATTTGGGAGATATTTATAAGGTTAGACTCATGATTGTGCGAGGGTTCTAAAAATGTAAAATTAATTTGATTCTGAGACATCGGGCTGAGGGGAATTTTGGTCATTTTACCTAATTTTGCGTTTTATATTTGAAATAAATAGTATAATCGATTGCTTGAGATGCTATTCATGATATGTAATTGAATTGTATAGATTTTGTCCATTTGGAGTCGGCTACTTGTGGAAAAAGCGTGATTTTGAGTTTATTTTGGATCCGTTTCGAGGTAAGTGGCTTTTCTAACCTTGTGTGGTGAACCTTTCCCCGTACGATATGTTATTTGGTAATTGAGTGCCTTGTACGTGAGGTGACGAGCGCGTACTTGAGCTAATCATTAAAAATCCAGGTTTGCTTAAGATATTGAGACTGAGTTTCTTCGGTATTTACTTTATTTTACTTGAAATTTTAACATGTCTTAGATTGGAAAGCATGTTTAGTTGATTTAACTTGCCCACTTGTTTAAGTTGACTTGACTGCATTACATGAAGCATGTTAGGCTAGTACTACCCATTGCTTGTCTTCCGTACGACTTTCTGATTGTCTTCTGGTTGTTTTTTTGCATTTACATTGGGACTACGGATGTGGGATTCCGGTAGCTCCGCCTTATTTGTTTTCTTCGGGACTACAGGTTAGATTCCCAGTAGATTCCCCTGCACTTTATTTTTGGACTACGGGTAAGATTCTAGATAGATCCCCCTGCACATTGTTAGTTGGACTATGGGACGATATCCCACTAGATCCTTCGGGTATACTCATATGATGGACTATGGGACGGTATCCCGAGAGCTCCTCGGAAGGTTGATGGAAATTGACTATAGGACGGTATCATGGGAGATCCTTATTTGTATTTCAGTATTGAGTTGTACATTTCTGTGTTTTACCCTGTTCATTGCTTATTAGTTGATGCCTCATAAAAGTTTGTCTTAATTCACTATTGGTTCAGATTATCTCCATCTTATTTCATACTATACATTCTTATTATATTGACTGACCTTATTAGGGCCCTGGCCTTCCTCGTCACTACCCGACCGAGGTTAGGATTGTCACTTACAAAGTACCGTTGTGGTGTACTCATGCCTCTTCGGCGCATGTTTTTCATGCGCAGATCCAGGAACTTCTTCTCAGGCGCACTATTCTCGAGGCGAAGACGTCCAGCAGAGACTTCGAGGTACATCTGCCACGTCCGCGGACCAGGAGTCTCTATCTTATTCCAGCACTTAGTAGATAGCTTTTCCCTTCTTTCAGTTGCTTAGTCATTCTGGAGTTAGAGAAGTATGTTACGTTCCTGTTAGCCTATGTTGCCCATGAGTTTTGGGGTTTTGGGTGTTATTGTAGACATCCGCATTTTTGAGTTGTACATGCCAGGTGGCACTTATATACCTTTTTTGCTAGTTTTGCTTAATTTCATTAAATGTTTCTGCAAGTTATATATATTTCCGCATTTCTCGGCTTACCTAGTTTTGGGAACTAGGTGCCATCATGACATGTTTATGGAGGGTGAACTGGGGTCGTGACACCGACTCTTGTTGGGAACTATTCTTCCAATGGCTGTTTTCACTCACTATTGAGTGTAGATTGGATGTGGATAATGGGGATCCAAAGCAGAGTTCCTAGGCTATGACTTTACCATTAGTTACTTCAGTACCCGCTCAAGCAGCTTAGGGTGGGGCTCAGACAGCTAGATGTCATGACCCAATTTCTCCTATAGGTCGTAATAACACACAACATTACTGCTAGGGAAGACAACATCGAACTAATCATGTGATTATTTTTTTAAAAAACGTAGAAATGGTCGATTTTTAGTGATTGGATAAATAAGAAGTGAAAAATAAAATAACATGAGAAATATATAGTTTTAAAAATAAAAGACATGAAGTAACTAATAAAAAATAACCAAGTGAGTGAAATAGACATAAAGTAAAAGCAAAAGAATGACTTCGGTTGCTGCAGAACGGGCTCGGAAGGTAGCTCACCGCACAATCTCGTAGAATCAAGGGTGTGTGCCAGGATGATGACCAGATGCACCTGCCTCAGATCATGCACAATTACTGTGAAATTGTACTGTATGTACATAAACAAAATGTACTTGTCACACCTCCTTTTTGACTCACACGTGGCTACCCCAAAGGATGACATGTGAATAGGAGTTTTTCTAATTAAAGTGACATTATTCGAAATGGGATTAATTATTTATTTAAGAGTCACCACTTGGGATAGGCTTGACTTTTAGTGTCCCAAGTCACCAGTTTATTTAAAATGCCAAATCGAGGAAATTTTGACTGCCCAATTGTAGTCTGCGAACCAAGAATTCTTGAGTAAGGAATTCTGTTGACCCGAGGGAAGGTGTTAGGCACCCTCGAATCCCGTGGTTATAGGAAGTTTGCTTAAACTTATTATAAATCGCTAAGAATCTGATTTGTTACTCATACATATGATACAATTTTAAATGGTTAGCCGCTTTTAATTCTATTAAGATTGATATTTAGGTCACATAAATGCTCACCCGAGTTTAGGAAAGTATTTTATTAACAAGTTCGCGCCAATAGCAATTACATCTTTAAAATTCGTGGAAGGCCGTGGCGTTCGCTAAACGGTACTTCCCCATTTTTTCTATGTATTTTATTAAATTAAGGAGCCTTATGATGTTTTGTTAACGAGGCTCATTTCATCTTAAAAGGATATCCTTAAGCATACTAAATGTTCTATTATTCTTGTATCTAGAGGCGTTGTAATAATTTATGGATGAATAACACGCTCGAAAATTCAGTATTCGTATTTGAGCCTCATTCGTGGTTGCTTTGGGCTTCCTTTTTAGTCAGCCCTGAAACATGTAATGTTGTATTGTATCTGCTAGGCCTTTTAATTAGGCCCAGAGATATTTGTATGAATGAGCCCATCATATATAAGTCTCAACACTTAGTCTTTCGATTTATACCTTTAATTATTGAAACTATACACATGACTAGTATTAAATATGTCAACCACATTTACAAGGAAAATGCTGAGGATGGTTTTGAATCAGATTTTAGCCTTAAATATTCAAGAAATGATTCATAATACTCATCAGTCAGAGTACACAAATTCAGTTTCCAAACATCACTTATAATTCTAGTTATAATATGCTAGACGAATCTAAACCGATTATTTCCAAATGTACTGAAACTTGAACGAACTAAAACACTACCCAACATTTTGACATTTGAATAGCTGTCAAGCTATGAATTATAAACTACAACAAGTATCTGATCTAGCCATATTATTAGTTAATCTTACTGTTGATTGTGCATATTCAAATATCAATCCAAATGTCCTATTATTACAAGGTAAATCTGTCTAAATGTTCAGTTATTACAAGACTAATTTGTCCAAATGACTAATTATTACAATGTAATTATCTCTATCATGAAGTATACTAAAGCTAAAAGAGAAGGAAAAAGGGCGAGGGTCCAAAGAGGAAATGATAGATACAGATCTTCGAAGTTAGAAATGTATTCAAATCAAGCTCCATACATAATTGGACATCATAATATGCCTGGAATTCAGCAAGGAACAAACCTATGAGTAGATGAAATTAATCAGCAAACAGGCAGTAGCCAATCGAACAGTAAACACCCAGATCTTAGGAAAGACTTTGAAGGGACCAAAATTCCACAGAATAAGAGAAACACTAAGGATTTTTCAGAATATAGAGGAAATTAATATGTATTTATATATGTGAAGAGGGTATGCTCGAAAATATATTCCAAAAGGTCAGAAAAATCTCCTCCTCAAAATGTTCAGACTGCTTTTACGCCTTAGGGAAACAGTTTTTCCTTATTTTTCCTTTAAGTTGCTGATTTACATTTCAGTTTTTCCAGAATGGTCCTTAGTCTTCTAAGTTGTGCCTCAAGTTTGAGGCTGAAATTATGCCTAAGTCCCTCACTAGAATGTTGTAGGGGTTGTTACCATATTCTTTTAAGCTCAAATATCTTTTATACCCCTGTTTCCCTTCCTAATTAACTAACCTGAAGTTTTAACCGTGGTTTTTTCATTTGGTTTGGTCAACCTAACCCTAGTCAATTGTGTTTAAGTTTTGGGCCAAATTTTGGTCTAGAAAAGCTCAAAATTAGCCCATACAACTAAATATCCTAATGTGGACTGATCAATCAACAATTATTATAACATCAGGATCATATAAATGTTCAGGCATCTTTATGTCAAAATCAATGGATCAAATCGACCAGGAGAGGAAACTAATCAACTAGTGCAAGACTTATAGAAGTTACCCAATTACAAAAACTCGGTAAAGCTTAAAAGCAAGAAAGGCGACGACAGCATGACCAATATCAGGAATTCACGCAAACTTAGCCTCAACAAATGCAAATTAAATAAGAAGTATGATAAGCAAAGAGTCCTAACTAGAATTTCTAGCATGGTATGAAGTAGGCCAAAATAATTATTCCCAGAACTTTCAGAGATGATCAAACAAACCTAAGAATGAAATCAAGATCATGCTATTCAAAATATCAATAGAACTAAAGTTGACTAGCAGAATGACAAACATGAATGAATATTCTAAGAATCATGATGCAATGCAAGTAGGATCCAAAAGGTATTTACCAAAACTACTTAGGATCTCAGGGGGTGAAACAAATGAAAATCAATAGCTGAAGATCAACGAGGCATGTGAATGTCAAAGATGAAACTACAAGCCATGTAAAGTTTCAGAGGTGAAAGAAAACTGACAAGTTAATATAACATCAGGCCATTATAGGAGATGTATTCCACCCATTAATACCCCTAAGAATCATTGAGTATAACAAAGAAAGAAGACTATTTTTGGGAAAAAACTAAACTCGTAAAGAAACCAAAGCAAATAAAATGAAAGGAACACAGAATACATAGCTTTTACGCTTGAAACCCTAACTTGAATCCATTGTGTTGATTTTCTAACCTCTTTTGGGGGCTTGTGATTCTGAGACCAAGTGTGGTCCCAGATCTGAATTTCCTTGGTGGTTAGTCCTGTTTGAGGGCTATGGGTGGCATAGTTGGGGAGAGGGTTGGAAGGGGCTATCTGAGACCGGCTTGGCCGGAATCCGTTGGGATTTAGGTTTTAGGGTAGATTTGAAATCTATATTCATGGCGTTTAACTCTGATTCAAAGGGTGTGATGTGCACGGTTGGAAATACGAATATGAGGTGTTTCAGGGGTGTAATTTTGGATGGGTTTGGGGTTGGGTCACCGAAGACGGTGGTCCCGACGACCCTTCTTTTGAATATACGAGACGGAAGAGGGTTGTTCGACGGAAGCTGATTGCAGGACAGGGAAGAAGAGGTCTTGGTGGTCTGGTGGTGTAAAGTTGGGGCGGTTCGGTGACTGGCCACGGCCATGAGGAAATTTCCGGCGGCGGCTTAGGGTGACTACTGGGTGGTCAAAGGGCAGTCAAGGGGAGGTGATACACCGAAGTATTTTGTATGAGGAGGATGATAAGTTTGTCTCTGAGTTTGTAGAGACGTTTGGACATATTTATGGGGTTTTTGGGAAGGAATCTGGGTCGTTGGATGGCCTGAGATCAATGGCTGGGATGCCTTGTCTATCAAACGGCGTCGTTTGAGGCTCTTGAATGAGGAATGGGTCGGAATTTTTGTTTGGGCTGGGCACAGGTGTGTTTTAAAGGGAAACATTATTTGGGCCACCCAGGTCTGGCCCAATTGTGGCCAGCCTGAGTAGTTGCATATATATATATATATATATATATATATATATATTTTTCTTTCTTCTTTTTTTATTATTAATTCGTAATTTTATTTTTAAGAAATTCCTAATTAACACAAAAAAATGCAACAAGTTAAAAAAAATGATTAACATGCTAGAAATACTACTTGCATATTTTTTTGAATTTTATATTCGCAAAAATAACCATAATTAACAATTATTAGCAAAAATATGAAACTAAATCCTAAATAAAAACACACAGGCACACGCAATTGAATCCAAAAATTAAATCCTAGATCAAATATTTAAAGGAAAATCCTGAACCTGAGAGTCCAATAGGAGTCGTCTTAACAGGGCAAAAATCACATGCTCACAGTTACCCCTCTTTGCGCGGGAACACGAAGAGTTTTTGTGCAAAGACAAGTGAGCAAACATGAACTTTTTTCGTCCGACTGAGTACTCCGTGTGAAGCATTTTGAAAAATTTCTTACCGAACCTTGCTTCAAAGGTTTCCTACATATCCTTGGCAATAAAGGAATTAGGTCAGTGTAGTTCTAAAAGTTTTGGTAGCCGGGACTACCCTGGACTGTGATTTCACTGCCGTTGTTGATGTTTCTACTTGCTGAGCTCCTTATTACACCAAAGGAAAATCAAAAGCTAACCTAGTTAGGCCTATCAACTACGAGTTACAAGATTCCTATCTATGAGTCTCTTGAAGCATGATATTGAGTCTTGGCTAGCTCTTATAGCAGACTCTGAACTAAACCTTGATGCTCGCTAGCTGAAACCACTGATTTACTCTTCAGTTTTTGAAATAAAGTAGGACATGCGGAGCTTGTGACTTCAATTAAATTTTGAACAGTCCGTGTCTTTGTTCGCTTCATCATTTTTAACTCACTTCTTTTGTCCTTTTCTTCTTTACTTCTGTTCTGAGTTGAGACTCATGCTTTCAGTTATTCCAAATCTTGTGCTTTAAGGTGAACCTGCTCAGACAAAAAAAATAAAAAATGAACGAGATTTTCTGCCCAAGTTTTCAGTAGAAAATTTTGTGAGTTATTTGCGACACACATCTAAGCTATTTTTATTGAAAACAATAAAAATCGGGATTGTGTATCACTTGGAAAGATTGCCAGGTTATGCTGGGAAGGAGAAAGGGTCCCTGCTCGGGATAAGATGAAGATCCACGGGTTAGGCCGGGATAGGAAGGTCCCTGCTGGGGATGGAAAGAGAGTCATGGGTTATGAAGAAATTCCTGGGTTATGCCAGGGGATCCACGGGTTATACCAGGATTAATGAAAAACTCCTAGGTTATGCCAGGGGAATCTGCGGGTTATGCCGGGATGAAAGAGAATTCCCAGGTTATTCTAGGAATGTCTATGGTTATGCCCGGATAAATGAAAATTCCTAGGTTATTCTAGTGAAATCCACGGGTTATGCCGGGGTGAACGAAAAATTCCTAGGTTATGCCGGGGAGATCCACGGGTTATGCCGGGATGGATGAAAAATCCTAGGTTATGCTAGGGGAAATCCGCGGGTTATGCTGGTATGGATTAAAAATCCTAGGTTATGCTAGGGAGATCCACGGGTTATTGTGGGATGAATGAAGAAATCCTAGCTTACGCTAGGGAGATCCACGTGTTATGTCGGGATGAATGAAAAAATCCTAGGTTATGCTAGGGGGATCCGCGGGTTATGCCGGGATGAATGGCAAATCATGGGCTATGCCAGGGGGATCCACGGGTTATGCCGGGATGGAATAAATATCCTAGGTTATGCTAGGGAGGTCCAGGGGTTATGCCGGGATGAATGAAGAAATCCTTGGTTATGCTAAGGAGATCCACGGGTTATGTCGGGATGAATGAAAAAATCCTAGGTTACAGTAGGAGTATCCGTGGGTTATGCTGGGATGAATGAAAAATCATGGGTTATGCCAGGGGGATCCGCGGGTTATGCCGGGATGAATGAAAAATCCTAGGTTATTCTAGGGGAAATCCACGGGTTATGCCGGGATGAATGAAAAATCCTAGGTTATTGTGCCGGGGAAGAAAAGAAAAGTCCCTTAGATTATGCTGGGGAAGAAAATAAAAGACCCTCAGGTTAGGCTGGGGTGAAAAAGGAAAGATGATCCTCGGATTTTTCCAGGGAGGTCCACGAGTTATGCCGGGATAAAAGGGAAAGGTCCTATGCTACCATGATTTTGGATTTTTTTTGAATTATCCTTGGAGAAAATTCATCAAAGTAGGTTTTTGATCCTACGAAAAAGTTCATCAATCTAGGTCTCCTTTTTTGGTATCTTAGGAGAAAAATTCATCAGACAAAGATTTTGATCCTAGGAGAAAGTTCATCAGACTGGGTCTTGTATCTTAAGCGAAAGATTCATCTACCTAAGATTTTGATCGTAGGAGAAAGTTCATCAGACTAGATCTTCTATCTTAGGAGAAAGATTCATCAAAATAAAATTTCGATCGTAGGAGAAAATTTGTCTGACTAGGTCATCTATCTTAGGAGAAAGATTCATCAGACTAAGATTTTGATCATAGGAGAAAGTTCATCAGACTAGGTCACTTTTTTTGGTATCTTAGGAGAAAGATTCGTCAGACTAAGATTTTGATCCTAGGAGAAAGATTCATCGGACTAAGATTTCGATCCTAGGAGAAAGTTCATCAGACTAGAATTTTGATCCTAGGAGAAAATAATCAGAATAGGTCATTATTAAGTATCTTAGGAGAAAGATTCATCAAACTAAGATTTTTATTAGGAGGAAACTCCATCACACTAGGAATTTTTATCCTAGGAGGACAAAAAGTTGCTAAGATCAATGGCAAGATTTTATGCCCATGCAGACAAATAAAGACGAAGATTTGAGAAACTTACCTTTGTCGGCTCTACTCTTCTTCTCTTTTTCTTCTTTTTTTTGTTGTTTTTATTCTTTTTTTTTAATCACTTTCCTTGCACTGCTTTGTTCCTGCTGAAAATAAAGAAAAATTTGGCAGTTTTGAGAAGGGTGGTCGGTTTGCGATCTTGAGTCTTGAGCAGCTTGGCTTTTGCTCAATCAGCCTGAGTTGGTCTTAAGAAACCTAACCTTTGTTCTGCACCAACTCTGATTGTTTCGCACCCAATACCATTTGTATTTGAGGCTCAATCAACTCTCTCTCGATTTGAGATTTTGGCTCAGGTGACCTTTTCTGATATCTTCAATGACTTTCTGCTTTTGAGCAATTTGTCTTTCAGAGAGAATCACGAGTTATCTTTGCTTGCGCCAAGCAGCCTGACAAGAGTCTTTTTGGGAAGGCTTTGTATGAATCCTCAAGGAAATGCTGATAGTAACAGCTGAGTGCGCTGGCCAAATTTACTTTGTGCAACTGAAAAGCTGGTAGCAGATTTTGAAATATTTTCTTGCTTATTTTGACGAGGACAGACTCAGAGTGAAGGACTCAATGACACAAGGAAGAAAATATTGACAAGAAATGCCCATGTCGGAAGGACAGAAGGAAGATTTTTTTTAGTAACTAACCTTAATGATCATGACATGCATTTTGGACTTAACGGCCTGATCTATACAACTAATCTAATCTTTGTTTTCCCCATTGTTATGACCTTTGACGTCGGTCTTGTTCGTGCCAATCCTTTGTATCGGCTTCACGACTCACTTTCGACTAGTGGTGCCCCAAGGAGTTTTCAACAAAAAGTCTCTCTTATTTATCTATCTCTTCTCACCATCGCCTTACAGTGCCCGTGAGAGTTCTCACTAGTAAGACTCTCTCATTTTTATTTCTATTTTATTTTTATTTCACTTTTCTTATGAGAGCATCTTGACAGTGTTCTATGTCATGTGACAAACATTTCTCGTTGTATGCTTCTCCGGGTTATTCTTGAAGGCATATCGGGAGGTCTTTATTTGGGGGGATCTTGGACATGGTTAGAAAGAAAGGGTCGGCATGACGGCTCAAGGTTGACTTAAAGTGAGGGGTTGTAGACTTACAACTTTTGGAATCGACTCTTCAAAAGGGAAATAAAAAATTTTTTTGGCCCCAGTTTCAACCATTGGGGATTTTTGGAACATTTCTTTTTTTTTTTTTTGAATTCTTATTTGGTTGGACAGAACCGTGAGACTGCCTACGTATCCTTATTTTAAGGAATCAGGTCGAACGTAGTTCAAACATCTCACCTAAATTACTTCTATCTTTCTTTCTTTTTTTTCTTTTTCTTCTTTTTTTTTTTTATTTTCTTTTTTTTAACAAATTGCCCCGGCTTCTTTTTTTTTCGGAGCATGGACCTTTGACAATTCTTTTCTTTTTCTTCTTCTTTTTTTATTTTACTTAGAACTTTCTAAAAGATGTCCCAGTTTATACTCTTGGGACATGGACTTTCTTTCTTCTTTTTTTTTCTTTTTTCATTTTTTTCATTTTTTTAATTCTTGACTATAAACTTGATTCCAAAAGAGGGTGGTCAAAGAAAATAATACATGCTCAAAAGGGATTGCGCAGGATATGAAGTGTTTGGATAGCAGAAAAAGGGCCTCCTAGCCTCGAGACTGCCAATCATGTTATCTTTCACGACCGCAACATTGGTGAACATGTTTAATTTCTTTGTGTGTCGTGGCCGAAAGACATTTTTCATCCCTTGATGTCAAACTTTCCAACAGACTTCAGTTGATTAAATATCCTCAAGCCCGATCTTCACAATGAATTGAAGGTGAATTTTGTTCGACCTTAATTACCAAGTATTCCAAGTCTTTATTCATCCTCAAAAGTGCTTCTCTTTTTTTCAGTTATCCCATTCCAGATTAAATCAGTTTCTAAGATCTGGAAAAAATTTCTAGATGCATGTCATATTACTAGAACTAGCGGGAAAAGAACTAAGAACAAAATGACATAAAAGGACAAGCTGAATTTTATTGAATACGAATGGAAAAGTTTGAAGACTAAATAAGCAACCTAACATTCGAGTTACAAACCTAAAATAACTCGGATAATGAAAATAGCAATAAAACTGACAGACATGACTCATATATACAGAATAGAAAGATAGAAGGGTTTGACTCAATAAAACAATAAAATCTGGATCACAACCCTGAAATAACCAAGATAAAAGAAAAAATATCAAAACAAGTTACCAAGATTCCTTCCAAAGACATGAGGGAATGCCTTTTCAACGGATAAGCCTGACATTTAGCCACGAATTTTCTCATCAGAATCATCACGGCCTTCTCCAATTTCAGACCGCAAGTTCTCGAGAGGATTCTCATACTCCATGTCACCAGGCATCATCCTCACGAAGTATACGTCATCATGTGCAGGTAAAGGCTCTGCGTGATATTCTGGGTGTCACTGTCTTGAATCACAATCAGGTTTTCCTGGATCATCCTCTCTATTTCTCTTTTCAAATCCTGAAAACTTTCAACATCGTGCCCTGGGGCGTCTGAACGGTATTCACACATTTTAGAAGGGTCAAAGCTTCTTGAATGTAGGTCCACATGATTTGGGGGAATGGGCGCAATCATGCCATAATGCTTTAACTTCTCAAATAAGCTTTCATATGACTCTCCTATTGGTGTAAAATTATATTTGAACTTTTGTTCCCTTCTATACCCCTGTCTTGGATGTGGGTTATTAGGCACTTGAAAATTTTGTGGAGGCTGGTAGAGATTTTGTGATCCTCGCGCTTGCCTTCTTGGGTGATTTGGTGGCTGAACATGCTGAAGTGGATCAACAGCGTATGGTGGGTTCTGAGGTGGATAGTAATGCTCAGGGGAGCCATGGAAAACCTTATTAGGCTGCGCATACCTTCGAGGTGTTCTCCTCGGACCTCTTCTCGACCTTGTTGTCATCATGATTTCTCATCCTTCTCATTTATGTCACTAAAATTATCAGATTCAACCTAGACAACCTGAATTGCGGCTTTAAGATTTTCTTGACTTAAAATTTTTCCTGTCTCAAGACCATTCTCTATCATTTCTGATTGCTTCTGAAAAGGATTTTCCAACTGCGGACATCATGTTTTGAAAGTAATCTGGCTCTTGCGCTTGAAGGAAGACAGTGATTAGCTCGTAGTCATCCATGGATGGCTTAACCCTAGCTGCTTGCTCTCTCCATCTAGTGGCATATTCCCAAAAAATTTCGCTTGGTTTCTTCTTTAGGTTTGAAACGGAATTGCGGTCTAGGGAAATATAAATATTGTATTGGAACTGTTTGACGAAGGCCTGTGCCATGTCATCCTAGACATACCGCGAGAAGTGTCTTGATCCAAAAACCATTCAGATTCTACTCCCGTGAGGCTTTTCCCAAAATAAGCTATTACCAATTCTTCATTTCTTCCCACATCTCTCAGTTGATTGCAATACCTTTTCAAGTGGGCTATGGGGTCTCCATATCCATTATACTTTTCAAATTTGGGAATCTTGAAACCAGGCAGCACGTGGACATCGGGGAACAAACATAGATCTTTGAAGGCAACACTCTTTTGACCCACCAAACCTTGCATGTTTTTTAACCGTTGTTCTACGCTTTTTACCCTTTGGGTTATTTCTTCCGGTACCATATTTTGGGTAGGCTTCTCAGTCTTTGCAGGAAGATCAATAGGTACGAGTGGTATTCAGGAGAGTGGGATTGCTCTTGCTGTGCAAAGAATTGTGACTCATGACAAGGTTCTCCTTGACCATTGGCCCATGCTTGACACATTTTGGCCATTTGTTGTTTCAGTATTCTATTTTCCTCAGCCATAGTGGACTCTTGTCGAACCCTCTGACCCTGGGTCTCTTGAGCACTTGTAACAGCTTCGCTGTCAGTTATCATTTTTCCTCGACTCCTGTGCTGTCTGCTTACCACAAACCGAGCACCTCAACTTTCTTCACAATTCAAAATAAAAGACATGTTAAAATGGACTCAGTCAGTCCTTTTTATTATCAACATTTTCATCCTTTTTTCTTGTTTTTTTTTCATTTTTCTCATTTTCGTTTCCATTTTTTATCGAACCTAATGTGGGTTGCCTACGTATCATGACGCCGCATAAACTAGATCTTGCGTAGTTCGAGAAGATTAGAGTAAAGGAAATAAACTAAGTTTATCTTTTTCTGTATTTCGAATTTTCTTCTCTCTTTTTTTCACCTTTGTTTTTTCAAAAGAAAGACTTATAAAGAAGGAAGAGAATATTTTTGGATTTTGATTTTTCTTCAGCATTTTTGCAAAGAAAGACTTTTAAAGAAGAAAAAAAAATTTCTTTTTTTTTCTTTCGACTTTTATTGTTTTAGGAATTTCGAAATAAAAACTTGTAAAGAAGAAAGACAAATATTTTATTTGCATTTATGGATTTTTATTCTGAAGTTAGAAAAGAAGTACTTCTAAGGAATAGGAAAATATTTTTAAATCTCTAATTTTCTTTTCAATTTTTGAAAGAAGAAAGAAAATATTTTTGAAATTTTGAAAGAAGAAAGAAAAATATTTTTGGATTTTTTTTTATTTTACAAAGAAATAATTCTAAATAAAAGAGAAGTTATTTTTGAATCTTGATTTTTCCTTTGAATTTTCGAAAGAAGATGAAAATATTTTTTATATTATTTTATTTTGAGAAGCAGCCAAAAGAAAATATTTTGTATTTTTAAAAATTGGGGTCTCAAAAAAAGACTTCTCTAAAGAAGTAAATAAAAATATTTTTGGACTTCTATTTTGGGGTTTATTTTATTAAAAAAAATATGGGTCATAAAGAACCACCCCCCCCCCCTTTTTGTTAAAAGAAGTAAGCAAAAATAATTTTGGATTCTTTTAAAATTGGGGCCCAGAACCGATGAGGTTTGCCTACATATCTCATATACGATGAGAATCAGACCCACGTAGTTCTAGAGTTTTGGCGGAACACGGGAAATATGGCACTTCAAATTTTGGCTCATTTTGAAATCACTTTTTCATTTTCCGAAATTTCGGTAGAATTTCAAAATTTTCCAAAAACCTACCTCTCACTTTTTTTCTTTTTTTCTTTTATTTTTCAAAACTCCGGCAGCATTTTGGTGCTATTTGAACGTTGGTTTTGCGAAACAAGTGGTTACTCTCATTTATCCCTAATACTGCTATTTTCTCAATTTTTCTCCTTATTCACAAGCCGGTCAACATGCAAATCCAAAGCAAATAAATGCGTAAGTAGCATGTAATATGCATCAGGATGGTCTTTTCATTTCAGGTCAACTATCCTAGACGGACCCAACCACTGTGTTGAGTCTCCTAAGCCAAATGCATGATGCAAATAAGCGTTCCTACTAGGGATCCGCCATGAGGTCAAGTATTCTAAGTTAAAAACCTTGGTGTAGGGTCTACACTGTGCACCCGAGTGGACAACCCGAGTCGAGGAGGAGGCTACGTAGCAGGAACCAAAAGGTCATCCGGCTTAGTAACTTGTCCGGCCTCTTTCTTATTTTCAGGTATGACACTAACAGAATAGGGAGTCTCAACCAGTAAGCACATCCCCGGAGGTGAGAAGTGAAGGGTTTCGTAGCAGTTTATATATACAGTTCAGACAATATCAAAGCGGTAAAAGCATCATCTTGCACGTTAAGCCAACATGTAATAAAATCAGATAATAAACAAAGCCAAATACAACAATTATTTCAAGCTCAAATTCTTAAACTCTAAACCAATGATTCTAGGTTCCTTTTATTCCCCAGTAGAGTCGCCAGAGCTGTCACACCTCCTTTTTGACTTACACGTGGCTACCCCGAAGGATGACACATGTATATGAGCTTTTTCAATTAATGACATTACTCGAAATGGGATTAATTATTTATTTAATATTTGCCACTTGGGATAGGATTGGCTTTTGGTGTCCCAAGTCAACAGTTTATTTAAAATCCCAAATCGAGGAAATTTCGACTGCCCAATTGGAGTCTGCGAACCAAAAATTCTTGAGTAAGGAATTCTGTTGACCCGAGGAAAGGTGTTAGGCACCCTCGAATCCTGTGGTTCTATCACGGTCGCTTAAACTTATTATAAATGGCTAAGAATCTGATTTGTTACACATGTTCATACCTATGATACAATTTTAAATGGCTAGCCGCTTTTAATATATATTTTAGGAAAATTTGCAATGTCATTAAAACACATCGCGAATCACATCACATAAATGCGTACGCAATTTTAGACATATTTTAATTCCATTAAGATTGGGATTTGGGTTACATAAATATGCACCCGAGTTTATGAAGGTATTTTATAACAAGTTCGCGCCTATAGCAACTACGTCTTTAAAATTCGTGGAAGGCCGTGGAGTTTGCTAAACGACACTGCCCCATTTTTTCTATGTATTTTATTAAATTAAAGAGCCACGTGATGTTTGGTTAAGGAGGATCATTTCATCATTAAAGGATATCCTAAAGCATACTAAATGTTCTATTATCCTTATATCTAGAGGTGTTCTAATAATTTATGGATGAATAGCACACTCGGAAATTCAGTATTCGTATTTGAGCCTCATCCGCGGCTGCTTTGGGCTTCCTTTTTAGTCAGCCCAGAAACGTGTAGTGTTATATTGTATCTGCTGGGCCTTTTAATTTGGCCCAGATATATTTGGACGAATTAGCCCATCATCAATACGTCTCAACACTTAGTCTTTCGATTTATTCCTTTAATTATTGAAATTGTACACATGACTACTATTAAATATGTCGACCATATTCACAAGGAAAATGCTGTGGATGGTTTTGTATCATATTTCAGCCTTAAATTTGCACGAAACGATTCATAATACTCATCAGTCAGAGTACAAAAATTCAGTTTCCAAACTTCACTTATTATTCTAGTTACAATATGCTAGACGAAACTGAACAGATTATTTCCAATTGTACTGAAACTTAAAAGAACTAAAACACTACCCAACATTTTGACATTTGATTAGCTGTCAAGCTATGAATTATAAACTACAACAGATATCTGATCTAGCCATAATATTAGTTAATCTTACTGTTAATTATGCATATTCAAAATATCAATCCAAATGTCTAATTATTACAAGGTAAATCAGTCTAAATGTTCAGTTATTACAAGACAAATTAGTCGAAATGTCTAATTATTACAATGTAATTATCTTTATCATGAAGTATACTAAAGCTAAAAGAGAAGGAAAAAGGGTGAGGATCCAGAGAGGAAATGAGTGATACAGATCTTCGAAGTTAGAAATGTATTCAAATCAAGCTCCGTACATCAATGGACATCAGAATATACCTAGAATTCAGCAAAGAACAAACCTATGAGTAGATGAAATTACTCAGCAAACAAGCAGCAGCCAATCGAACAGTAAAAACCCAGATCTTAGGAAAGACTTTGAAGGGACCAAAATTCCACATGAATAAGAGCAGCACTAAGGATTTTTCAGAATATAGAGGACATTAATATGTATTTATATATCTCAATTCACTCCAGCTTCAAAAGAGAGTGTGCTCGAAAATATATTCCAAAAGGTCAGAAAAATCCCCTCCTCAAAATGTTCAGATTGCTTTTTTATACTGAAGCCTTAGGGAAACACTTTTTCCTTGTTTTTCCTTTTAGTCCCTGATTCATATTCAGTTTTTCTTGAATGGTCCTTAGTTTTCTGACTTGTGCCTCATGCTTGAGGCTGAAATTATGCCTAAGTCCCTCACCAGAATGTTCTAGGGGTTTTTAGATTCATTTAAGCTCAAATATCTTGTATACCCCTGTTTCCCTTCCTAATTAACTAACCTTAAGTTTTAACCTTGGTTTTTTCATTTGGTTTGGTCAACCTAACCCTGGTCAATAGTGTTTAAGTTTTGGGCAAAATTTTGGTCTAGACAAGTTCAAGAATTAGCCCATATAACTAAATATCCTAATGTGGAATAATCAATCAAAACTTATTATAACTTTAGGATCATATAAATGTTCAGGCATCTTTATGTCAAAACCAATGGATCAAATCGACCAAGAGAGGAAACTAATCAACTAGTGCAAGACTTATAGAAGTGACCCAATAAAAAAACTCAATAAAGCTTAAAAGGAAGAAAGGAGACGAGAACAAGACCAATATCAGGAATTCACGCAAATTTAGCCTCAACAAATGCAAATTAAATAAGAAGTATAATAAGCAAAGAGTCCTAACTAGAATTTCCAGCATGGTATGAAGCAGGCCAAAATAATTATTCCCGGGACTTTCAGAGATGATCAAAAAAACCTAAGAATGCACTCAAGATCATGCTATTCAAAATATCAATAGAATTAAAGATTATTAGCAGAATGATAAATAAGAATGAATATTCTAATAATCATGACGCAATGCAAGTAGGATCCAAAAGGTATTTACCAATACTACTTAGGATCTCAGAGGGTGAAACAAATAAAAATCAAGAGGTGATGATCAACGAGACATGTGAATGTCAAAGATGAAACTAAAAGCCATGTAAAACTTCGGAGGTGAAAGCAAACTGGCAAGTTAATATAACATCATGCCATAATAGAAGATGTAGTCCACCCAGTAATACCCCAAAGATTCATTGAGTATAACAAACAAAAAAGACTATTTGTGGAAAACAACTAAAGTCGTAAAGAAAACAAAGCAAATAAACAATGAAAGGAACACAGAACTCTTAGCTTTTACGCATGCAACTCTAACTTGAATCCATTGCATTGGTTTTTGACCTCATTAGGGCAACTGGCCTTGCGGATAATGGGATCAGGGGTTCAGGAATGGGAGCTTGTGATTCTGAGACCAAGTGAGGTTCCAGATCTGAATTTCCTTGGTGGTTAGTGGTATTTGAGGTCTATGGGTTGCATGGTTGGGGAGAGGGTTGGAAAGGGACTATCTGAGACCGGTTGGCCGAAATCCGGTGGAATTTAGGTTTTAGTGCAGATTTCAAATTGATATTCAAGGCGTTTAACTCGGATTCTAAGGGCGTGATATGCACGGTTGGAAAGAGGAAGATGAGGTGCTTCAGGGGTGTAACTTTGGATAGGTTTGGGGTTGGGTCGCAGGAGACGGTGGTTCCGACGATCCTTCTTTGGAATATTCAAGACGGAGGAGGGCTGTTCGAAGGAAGCTGATTACAGGACAGAGAAGAGGAGGTCTTGGTGGTCTAGTGGTATATAGTTGGGGTGGTTCGGTGACCGGCCGCCGCCGCGAGGCAATTTCTGGCGGCGGCGTTAGGATGGCTGTTGGGTGGTCAAAAGGCGGTCAAGGAGAGGTGATACACCGGAGTATTTTTTACGAGGAGGATGATAAGTTTGTCTTTGAGTTTGTAGAGACGTTTGGACATATTTATGGGGTTTCTCGGAAGGAATCGGGATCGTTGGATGGACTGAGATCAATGTCTGGGATGCCTTGTCTCTCAAACGGCGTCGTTTGAGGCTCTTATATGTGGACTGGGTCGGGGATTTATGTTTTGGCTGGGCACAAGTGTGTTTTATAGGGCAAAAGTATTTGGGCCACCCAGGTCTGGCCCAATTGTGGCCAGCCTAGGTGGTTGTATATATATATATATGTGTGTGTGTGTGTGTGTGTGTATATATATATATTGTTTTGTTTTATTTTTTATTTTTTTATTATTAATTCCTAATTTTTTTTAAGAAATTCCTAATTAACACAAACAAAATGCAACAAGTTACACAAAAATGAAATACTACTTTTTGAATTTTATATTCGCCAAAATAACCATAATTAACAATTATTTTAGCAGAAATATGAAACTGTATCCTAAATGAAAACACACGGGCTCACGCAATTTAATCCTAATATTAAATCCTAAAGCAAATACTAAATGAAAAATCCTGAACCTGAGAGTCCTATAGGAGTCGTCTTAACAGCGAAAAAATTACATGCTCATAGTACTTAGTAAGTATCTAGTCTAAACTTGAAGAAGTAGTAATGAGGGGTTGACTTCGACACTTACTATGGGCTAACAATAAAGTATCGAAATTATAATTAATCATGGGCTACATAAATGAAACTGAAAACACAATAAAAAGAAATAAATAAACAATTCTTTCATTAATAGTAGATCCGAAATAAATTTACATTATTTAACATTTGAACCTATCAAGCCAATGAGACAATATCAAGTATAATTGGGCTCCAAATATTATTATGATGAGGTCGTACGACCCGATCCAAAATATAAATACATATATTGTGCACTTTCGATGGTCGAAGACACGAACCATAGATACATCTACTCCACTGCATATGCATTCGGCCAACTCCACAAGAAAATATGATACTTCATAAACATCAGGTTTAAAGGTTATTATGAGGCCAATATATAAAAAAGCACAAATTCCGGTTGACCGTCAAGTAACCTGCCACAACTCAAGTAAATGAAATTAAATCCTTTAAAATTCCGTTATCAAGTTCTGATAAAATTTATGCAATTCAATTAACAAGTAGGGTGCAAATATTACAAGTATTTCATGATTTGGGTCCTAAAATACACAGGCATAAGCATATTTAGTAGCTACGCATGAACTCTTGTCACCTCGTGCGTACGTAGCCCCACATTTTTAATCACATATTAATTCAAAAAACCTATGGGGTTAATTCACTCATACACAGTTATAAAAGACCTACTTCTCAAAGCTCACTTTTCGGTCCACAACTATGCATTAAATCCTTTACTCGGAGACAAACAACTCGAAACTAGCCAAATGTTATATAAAATAATAACACATGTTCAAAATTTAATATTCTAAGTATTAGTGTGATTACCCAACCCAATTTGAAGAATTCTTAAATTCACCCACATACCCGAATACTGAATTCCATAACAATTTTCGTGGGTAATTCTCATTTTTATCAAAATCTAGCTTTTTCATCTAAACCCATAATTTCACAAATTTACATGTTAAAGTCTACTCATAATCTATGTATTAAAATCATATTGGGTAAGAATTACTTACCTTTAATAGCTAGGTAGAAATCTCCCTATTTGAAGCTCCAAAATACCCTAAGGGTGTAGTAAATTAACCCAAAAATGGCTTATGTCCCGATTTAAAACAGACTACCCAACAGCCCCCTTCTTTGCGAACGCGGAAAGAACCTCGCGTTCGTGAAGGCAAAGCTCTGCAGAAGGAACCTTGCGAATGTGGAGGCGTACCTGGCCTACCGTACGAGAACGTGAAGGCTCCTTCACGAACACAAAGGGAAATGGGTACTAACCCACCCCATGCCCCTTCCTTTTATTGCGAATAAGAAGAGAAAATTTCCCTACTACCCAAATCGTTCATCGCGAACGAGTGCGTCTTTTTGCGTTTGCGAAGAAGGAAATCGGAATCAAAAAGTCCACTCGAGACCCCATCCAAATGCACCAAAAAGTCCACAAACATTAGGCGGACCTCCTCAAACTCTCAAAACATGTAAAACAACAACAAAACCAAGAATCACAACCAAAAACCAAATTGAATCATGTTATGAACTTCAAGTTTCCAAATCGCTCCAAACGCGTCGAATCATACTTAGACTACTCTAAATGACACCAAATTTTGTGTTTAAGTCTTAAATTACAATACAAAGCTATTTCCTATCTTAGAATCCCAATCGGACCTTGATAATACCAAAGCCTACTCCAACCAAATTTAATGAACTTTAAAACCTTTAATGAGCCAAGCTTCACTATTAACCGCCGAAATGCTCTCAGGTCATCCAAAAATGATCCGAACATATTATCAAGTCCAAAATCATCATACAAACCTATTTGAACCGTCAAATCCTGATTTCGAGTTCGTTTGCTCTAAATGTTGACCACAATCATACTTAGCCCTTTTCACCAACCTTAAGAAATCAAGTGTTGATTTCAACCCGAACCCTCCCAAATCCCAAACTAACCATCCACGCAAGCCATAAAACATTAAAATCATATATGAGGAGTATTATTTTAGGGGAACAGGATTCAAGAAAGAAACATGAACGATCATATTGTTACACTAGAGGTCCCTCTAGAAGGGGAGGACGATAATGTAACACCCCATATACTTGGCTTAGTTTTATATTTTAAACATATGAAGTCCATCGGGATTATTATGGGTGAAAATAGTTCTCAATATAACAAATATGGGAAGTGAGGTGCATAAGATTTGAAAAAATCGACTAAGTTTGCAAAAGGTCTTTATTCCAGCAGGTTTTAATGAAATCGTATAAGGAATTTGAGAATATTCTAAGCATAACAGTTGTAGGCCATTGAAATAGCTTTTCAACGATATATTTTGGAGACAAAACGGAGATCTGTGCAAAATGTTATGTCCATTTTACAGAATGGTATGTAACCATTGTGTTCTTGCCGTGTTTTCACCGCGACCACAGTGGTGAGGCCTTTTGCAGTGATTTACTGTGGTCAAGACCTCGGTCGCACCAATTAGGATGCGGTGGCCAACTTATGAAATAGTTTTTAGCTGTATTGCGTCCCCCGCAGCCCAAAAACATAAAAACTTGCTCTAGGAAGTAAAGCTCTCAAAAACCAAACTCCTTAAGGGTCCCTCCACCACCCAACGTAAGTTTTAATGGTGACTATAAGTTAATTTCAATTTTTCAACATCTTATTAAAATGGGTAAACCCTCCATATCATTAGATGTTCGATTGTGATATGATTGTTGAGAGAAGGAAGCCTAGGACTCCAATTCAAATGATTTGAACTTCAAAAAGGTCATGTCTTCACCCTCTAATTGTTTCTATCATTTGTTTGATAATTATAAAATCTAGTTCATAAGATATGAGTTGCTGGGTTTGATGGAAAAGCATGAACGATTATAGAGTTGGGGTTTATTGTTGATTAATTATTAAGGGTGTTGTTTACCTTATGGGTGATGAAGAATAATATTGATTATAATCGTTTAAGACTTTAGAATTTATCTAGGAGCAAGAGAATGGGCTATTGGGTGTAGAGACACCATTAATAAGGACTATGAAGATTTATATTACCAAGCATTTGAGAAAATGCTTAAATGACAAAAACATGAGAGTTATTGCTAATATGGAATCCCTTTGACTTGTATTGATATAGATTAAAGTTGAAATGGCTGGAAAATGTTCTATTATGATCAAGAGTAGAAAGTTATGGTATGTGAGGCTAACTCTCTATGTTTGAAAATTTTAATGATTCTCCCTACACAACGTTTCTTTTACGATGTTACTAATTGCCTCAGAAATATAGTTAAGCTTAGTTCCTTGAATAGTTGCAAAACTTCTATTCTCTAGCTTCATAACTCGTTCACCACTTTCATTCTGAACGTTGTGAGCTCTGTGTGTATTCAATATAGATTTGGGTTTGATTCCCCCGAGTCTTAGTATAGATTACTGAGTATGCCATAAACAGTTGAAATTTCAGTGTTCATAATCAGTTCCAGAATACACGTCTCAGTCTAGTCCCATTCAGTATTCCAGTATTAAGTTACTCAGTGTGATCCATTATTCCAATATTATGTAAATCAGTGTGATCTAGTATTCCAGTATTATGTTACTCAGTGTAATCTAGTATTCCAGTATCATGTAACTTAGTGTGATTTAGTATTTCATTATCATGTATTGTAGTTTGATTCTTAGTTCCTGAATATTGAGTACCTGTATTTGGGCCTGAGGTTGCAGTTTTGCACATACACACACACAAATATATATATATATATATATATATATATATATATATATATATATATATATATATATATATATATATATATATATATATATATATATATATATATATATATATATATATATATATATATATATATATATATATGTCCTAAGGCCGCATTTTAATATTTAGTTAAGCAGGTTGTTCATCATTCAGAAGAGGTAGTATTCATATCCTTACTTCCTTGTTCAGTTACAAGTTTATCATCAAGCAATTCAGTTTTAGTCTTAGTATTTACAATTCTTATGTTCACCTACTTTGCATACATGTGCTATTCAAATGTAATGATGTCCCTTTTGCCTGGGGCTTGCATCTCACAATGCAAGTAATGATTTACAGGTCGGTGATTCAGAGCGCTAGAATTCTCGTACCAGCTATTCGGTGATCCCTAGTTCTTTCGAGGCATTATCATTACTTTACAGCCTTTTAGCATTTAAAAATAGTTAGTTTTTCCATTACTTCAATAGAGGCTTCAAAGACTAGATTAACTGTTAGACAGAGTCTCAGGCTTTTCATGTTAAGCTAGGTTGGCTACAAATATGTTTCATAATTGTATTAGTATTTTTGCACATTGATAGATAGCATCCATAATTTCATTATATCAACATGTGTTAGTTTATTTTCTGCATTCTGTATGTTATGATATCATATGTTGGTTCAGCCAGCTAGTTGGTTCGCTTGGTCACATGTAGTCAGGCATTGAGTGTCGTGTTACATCCAAGCTCAGGTTCTGGATGTTACAAAGCTTGGTATCAGAGCCCTAGGTTCAAGAGTCCTAGGGAGTCTTTGAAGCCGTGTCTAGTGAAGTTTCCTTTATATGTGTGTGCCGGCTACTCATATAAATGGTTAACTTCCAGGATATCTAGGATCGTCTCATTTCTTTCTACTCTAGATCGTGGCATGAATCCTAGAGAGATAGTTAACCTTCTTTTCTTATCGAATTCCAAACGTATTAGATGTCCAAGCGACCCGTAGGAGAAACCTAAGGTCTTAAAGAGGATAATTGCCTATTGGGGGTATAATTATGGAGTATAGGTTGGTAAATATGAGACATGAGAGGGTGTTAAAAGTGGGATGCAATACATAGTAGTATAGACTAGAGCATAACCTTATCAGAAAGTACAAAAACAGTTATCATGTCTTATGGCTATTAGTTTACCTCAGTTTCCAATTATACAGTCTTTCCGTTAGTAAGTTTATGGTTATTGAGTAATATAGTATTCATTTATATATTTACCAAATATCTAATTTTCAGTTTATCAAAATTACTAGTAACTTGTGAGTATACAGTGATGCATAATAGTGATTATAGCAAAACCTTCGCATGTTTTAGGTCAGGATTAAGACCAAGACTCACCGGATGCTGCAAGAAGGGATTTATTAGATTATGGTATACTCTAAAAGATAAGTTTGTGCATGGTAATCGTATGTGTTTTATCTCAGAGAACAATTTCTTTTAATTCTTTGAAATGGAGCAGAAGATGGATAATGATAGTTCAGATATCAGACCCTAACATTGGTCACTATAGCTTTGGACTGAAATGAGTCTAAGGGTAAAATACATAGGAGTCAGAAACGTTTGTTACTACCAAAGATGAGATTTCATACAAGTCATGCAAATGACTAGAAGATATAATGCACGTAATGAGAACTACGAGAAGCCAATAGTGAATTTCAGGGAATGATTTTAAGTTATTCAGATTTATTCAAATCGGAACTAGAAGTACCATGTTAGTAGGTTACTATAAGAAGTATGTGTTGATGTATGATATAAGATATGGTAGTTCCTCCTTAGGTTATTTGACTAAATGATTACCCCGGATGTTTATAGTATTATATGATTTTGTATTGTATATAAAATTTGGGGTTAGATATTCCAATTTCATTTAAGGAAGATGAATTTCCTAAATGTGATCCATGCACAGAGTTTAGAAGAATAAAAAAAGGGGTAGTATGTGACCGTAGAATAGGGTCGGATGGTGAGAGAAATTAGAATAACCTTATGCCTTACTTTAGTTATCCACAAGTAGAACAAGAAAATGTGATTCTAGCAGATGTTTAGTAAAATAATAATAAGTAAGTTTTCAGTTGATACAATGGATTAGGAATTTCTTCAGACCTAGTAGAGGTACAATTTGATTTACTTAGGCAAGTAGCCAGGTTAATTCTAGTGACTGGGTAATAGTTTGAAACACCAAACGTGTGTTAGAACCCAAGGAGCATAAGTTAAATCCGAAGTACAGTGATAGTGAAAAAAATAACCAGCTAGCAATAAAAGAGCAAACTACAAAAGAATAACTTTTAAGAGTTACAGAAAGGGGTTTTCTCTAGGATTGACAATGTGAGCACAGTTAAATTATTAAGATTGTATATGATAGTTGTGAATATGTTAGCTTTCCATTATGTGAATAATTTATTTTTTCCTAGTTCAGAAGTAAGTTAGAAGATGAGTCATCATTGACTTAGAGTGCAACGAATTGCAAAAAATAAAGAAAGTTATTTGTATCCCAAAAAAAAGACGAATCCCCAAGTATAAGACCTTTGGTCTAAGGGATGATGTGAAAACCATCAGTAAGTTCAGATGGAGATTTGAAACTCCAATAGTTAGCATGGGAGATGAAAAGGAAAAATCAATTCGGTAATAAGGGGAAAATGGTATAATTACCACAAGAAATATGTCTAGCATGTGTTAGAAACACAAAATGAGTAGAATGATCACCGAGCTTAGTTATTGATGATAAAGTGATCACGGAAAAGCTATAAAATCATGCCCAATTATGTATTACGGGGATAGGTCCATTATACGAGACTATAATCTTCGAAGCATAGATTTAGCTCATAGAAATTCAATAAGTGTTTTCAGGAAGTGCTTAAGAAGATAAAGTGTGGCAAGTATAACTCATTATTGAGGAAGATAAGAGAACTCTAGTGAAAGAATTTCACCAGTCAAGATAAGAGTTTGATTTCGGACTCTGAAGATGATGGAGTTGTTTTCTAGAACAGGACTTGTTCCCCCTTTGTAGCTAAATAGAAGGAGAAAATTCGATGATCCCTATGTGTTGCAGTTGAAAGAGGAAATTCAAAATTATAAGACGATGGCTGTTGAATAAGGGGATGGTGGTACATTGAAGTACAAAGATAGATTATGTGTTCCAAACATAGACAGGCTTAAAAAGGAAAGATCATGCTTGAAGCCTACAATTCCGGGTATTATTTCCATCCAGGTTCCATAAATATGCAACATGACCAAGGACATTTATTGGTTGAACGACATGAGAAAGAACATCGCAGACTTTGCGGCCAATTGTCTGAATTGTCAGCAAGTGAAAGTCGAGCAGCATAGAGCCTAGTGTTATATCACAAAATAAACATATTTTGAGAGGAGGTGGTAAATAAGGAATTTATAACATGATTATCTTACTCATCTTAAAAGTGACATTTGACTGGGTGATTGTGAATTGACTTACCAATTCAGCCCATTTCTCGTCAATAAAGACTACAAATTCCGTAGAAGATTCTACCAAGTTGTACATTCATAAAATCATCTGATGTATGGGACTCCGTGGTTTGTCATTTGGGACTATGCTTCTCAGTTTAAAATGAACATCTAGAAGTTCTTGCGGAAAGGATTACACACAAGTTTTTCATCCTCAGAAAGATGGCCAGGCAGAGCGCATTATTCAAATAATTGAGGATATGTCCTTTATATTAAAAGTTATTGGGATGATCACATACCCCTCATTGAGTTTTCTAACAGTAACAGCTATCACTCTAGTATCAATGTGGCACCATACGAAGCTCTCTATGGGATCACCATTTGGTTGGTTCAAAATCGGAGAATTGGAATTTTTATGACTCGATTTGGTCTATCAGGCTATAGAGAAACTCAACTTGATACAAATACTTTTGAAGATGGCTCAAAGTCGCCAAAAGTCCTATTCGGATGTGTGGAGTAGAGACTTGGAGTTCCAAGTTGATGATTGGGTGTTTCTAAAATTATCGCCTATCAACAAGCGTTATGAGATTTAGGAAGAAGGAAAAATTTAGTCCCCGCTATATTGGTTCATACAAAATCCTGCAAAGGATTGGACAAGTGTCATATGAGTTAGAATTCCATAAGAACTAGCTACTGTACACCTAGTGTTTCATGTGTCCGTATTAATGAAATTCATGAGAGACCCATAACTTGTGGTTCCAATAGAGATTATAGGGGTTACACAGCCTGCCATACGAAGAAATTCCAGTGGCTATTCTTGATCGTCAAATCCACTAGCTAAGAACTAAGGAATTACTTCAGTAAAAGCACTTTGGAGGAATCAAAAGGTTGAAGAGTCTACATAGGAAGTTGAGGAGGACATGAAGCCCAGATATCCCCATCTCTTTGAAGAGAAAAATGAAAATGTGGAGGTTAATAAACCTTTCTATTCAGGTCTTATATTATAATCTCCTTGTCTTGCAGTATTTACTCAGCTTAGTATTTAATGATCACGTGCTCATTCAGTTTAATATACATGTATTCGTGATATTTTAGTATTCACATATCTCCATCACACCCATTAATGGCCATATATAGCCATAGTTGCAGTCTGGACCATCATTCGAGGAGGAATGATTCCAAGTGGGAGATAATATAATACCCCGTAAATGTGGCTTAGTTATGAATGAGTTAATGGAATAGAGAGGTTATATTTTGAACATGTGATGTCCCATTGGGATTATTATGGGTGAAAACATTTGTTTCCAGACCAAGATGGAAAGTGAAGTGCATAAGGTTTGACAAAATCGACTAAGTTTGTAGAAAGTCTGTTTTCCAGCAAGGTTTAATGAAAATGTATAAGGCATTTGGCAAAATTTAAATCATCAAAGTTGTAGGCCATTGAAATATATTTCCAATGATATATTGTGAAGCCTAAACAGAGCTCTGCACAAAATGTTATGCACGCTTTGTAGAATGGTGTGTAACCACTGCGTTCCAGCCGCATTTTCACCACTGAGGTAGTGTTCCAGCCCGACCGCGGTAGCGCCAACTAGGACATGGTGGCCAACTTCAGAAGTTATTTTTTAGCCCTAATTCTTCCCCCACAGCCCCAAAATATAAAAACTTTCTCTAGGAAGTAAAGCTCTAAAAAATCTAACTCCTTAAGGGTCCCTCCACCACCCAAGGGAATTTCTAATGGTGAGTCTAAGTTAATTTCAATTTCTCAACATCTTATTAACATGGTTAAACCCTCCATATCATTAGATATTTGATTGGGACATCATTTTTGAGAGAAGGAAGCCAATAACTCAAATTCAAAGGGTTTGAACTCCAAAAAAGCAATGTCTTTACCCTTTAATTGATTTTAGTATTTGTCTGATGATTATAAACTCTAGTTCATGATATATGAGTCAATAGCGTTGATACAAAAGCATGAATGATTATAGGGTTGGGGTGTTTACTGTTGATAATTGGATAAGGGTGTTATTTACCTTATGGGTGATGAAGAAAATGTTGATTATAATTATTTAAGACTTTAGAATTTATCTAGGAGCAAGAGAATGGGCTATTTGGAGTAGAGACACTATTAATAAGGACTATGGACATTTATTTCACCAAGTGTTTGAGAAAATGCTTAAGTTACCAAAACATGAGAATTATTGTTAATATGGAATCCCTTTGACTTGTAATGATATAGATTAAAGTTGAAAGGGTTGACGAAGGTTGTATTACTCTCAAGAGCAGGAAGTTCAGGTATGTGAGGCTAACTCTCCATGTTTTGGAATTTTAATGATTCTCCCTACACTATGTTTCTTTACGACATTACTAATACCTCATAAATATAATTAAGCCTAGTTCTTTGAATAGTTGCAGAACATCTATTCTCTAGCTTCATAACTCATTTACCACTTTCATTCTGAACGTTGTGAGCTTAGTGCATATTTAATATAGACTTGTGTTTAATGCCCCTGAATCTTAGTATAGATTACTCAGTATGCCATAAGTAGTTGAAGTTTCAGTTTTCTTAATCAGTTCAAGAATACATGTCTCAGTCTAGTCCCATTTTGTATTCCAGTATTATGTAACTCAGCATGATCCAGTATTCCAGTATTATGTAACTCAGTGTGATCCAGTATTCCAGTATTATGTAACTCAATGTGAAACAGTATTCCAGTATCATGTAACTCGGTGTGATTTAGTATTTCATTATCATGTAGTACAGTTTGATTCTCAGTTCCTGAAACCCGTAGGAAGGGGGGATGACCTGCCGAATTCACATCAGAAATTGCCAACATGGAGACAGACGCAATATTTAATTGCGTATAGAAAAAAAACGAATCCCTTCTATTCTCGGAGCTGAGGTATACGAAGAATGGCTTTTTGCTCCCTTTCGATTAGTGGTTAGGACATCGTCTTTTCATTTTAAAGACACGGGTTTGATTCCCGTAAGGGATAGGTACTCATTCTCGGCCGCTTTTAGTTAGTGTTCATTGCTGAGTGATCGCTCGCTATATGGCTGGAAAAAAATGATCTGAAAGATTCCTCTCTCCCAACAAGCAAGACGAGATCACCACTTCTCTCAGTAATGGACTTACTTTACTTCGTAACCTTAGCCTTAGATGTCCTTTCTAAGATTCTCGAACCTCCGACAAACAGAATCTATATATATATATATATATATATATATATATATATATATATATATATATATATATATATATATATATAGTTAAACAGGTAGTTCATCATTTAGAAGAGAAAGTATTCATATCCTTATTCCTTGTTTAGTTATCAGTTTATTAGCTAGTAGTTCAGTTTTAGTTTTAGTATTTATAGGTTCTTTTGCTGCGCTGCTTTACATACCAGTGCAATTTAAATGTACTGACGTCCCTTTTTCCCGGGGCTTGTATCTCAAAATGCAGGTGATGATTTACAGGTCGACAATTCAGAGCTCTAGGATTCTCGTACCAACTATTCGGTGATCCCCATTTCTTTCAGTGCGTTATCATTACTTAATAGCCTTTCAGTATTTACCGATATCTAGTGCATTAAGTACATTAATATAGGCTTCATATATTAGAGTAACAGTTAGACAGAGTCTCAGGCTTTTCATGTTAAGCTATGTTGACAACAAATATGTTTCAGAATTGTATTAGTATTTCCGCACTTTAATATATAGCATCCAAACTTTTTTATATCAGCATGTGTTAATTTATTTTCCGCATTCCTATTTGTATTTAAATAGTTCCACTATTAATGCATGTTATGTTATGCCCTTGTGTCTCAATAAATGCTTTAGTTATTAAATAAATCTTGTAGACTTTGAATCCCTCTCCCTAATGTAGTTACTATCTGTGGTTGGTTTGGGGCATGACAACATTGAACATTGATGTTCATGATGTTGGAAACACGTTCTCAAAGCATTATACTAAAACGTGTGTTCATATGTGTAGGTTTTGATGAATGACAAACAAGCGCAAATTGACATATGACGAAGCTCAAGTACAAGCGCACAATTGATATATAATGAGATTCAAGCATAAGACCAAGTTTTATAGTTTTACATGAGTCGTTCTTAACTGTGATCTTGATCGAACAACTTGACTCATGACATGGCTTCTCTCGTAAAATTATTTTTACAAAATCATGCATATTTAATTTAACGCTAAATGATTTTAAATCATGCATATTTACTTTAGTCAAAATGATTTTTAAACATGCCTCAAAAATCTAGACTAAGATAATCGATTATGTACTTATGATAATCGATTATGTTAAGCCAAGACTGCATGACAACCGATTGTGAACTAATGACAATCGATTGTGTTAAGGCAGTGAGCATCAGATTTTTCAAATCTGCATAACAATCGATTGTGAGCCTTATGACAATCGATTGTGATGAGGCAGTGTCCATCAAAGTTTTTCAACGCTCAAAATAATCGATTGTGAAGTTAATAACAATCGATTGTGAAGAGACAGTGTCCATCAGATTTTTCAAAATCACAAAATAATCGATTGTGAACATATGACAATCGATTGTGTTGAGACAGTGTCTTCCAGACTTTTTCAAAGTTATTAAATAATCGATTGTGAGTATATAACAACCGATTGTCACGAGGCAGTGTCTAAATTGATTTTTCAAGACTGATATATAATCGATTGTTAACTTAGTATAATCGATTGTATAACTAACCGTTGCCAAAATATTTTCAAATACCGTCAGATAATCGATTGTTGATATTCTATAATCGATTGTTGAAATTAAAATCTGGAAAAGATTTTTTAAACGTTGCTGAATAATCAATTATTGATTTTGTATAATCGATTGTTGAAATTAAAATCTGGAAAGGATTTTTTGAACGTTGCTGAATAATCGATTATTGATTTTGTATAATCGATTTTTTTACGTAAAATCTGGAAATGATTTTTTGAACGTTGCCAATAATCGATTGTTGATCTTAGATAATCGATTGTTAAGCGTAAAATCTGGGATTGATTTTTGGAACGATTGGCAAACAATCGATTGTGGATTCTTGACAATCGATTGTCACAGAGTAAAATCAGCAGTTCTTAATTAGCAATTAGGCAACGGTAATGCCAAGTTTTTCAACTATAAATACAGCTTCAATTCAGTCTTTTGAACACAATAACACACAACAACTGATCATTCAATTGCTAAAGCTTGCATACTCTATTGCTTATTATTTTATATTCATTACATAAGTTTTTGAGAGCCAATATTGTTCAAAGTTGTTGTGATCTTGAGCGTATTCTTTTACTCATCTCTACTCATTAAGGAGTATCTTGTTTGAGTGCTTAGTGTATTGTACACTTGAAGAGAATTGTTATTCTCTTGTTGTAAGAAGGAACTTGTGTTTCCTTGGTTGAAGTCTTGGAGTGTTGTATCTCTGAGCAAAGGTGTTGAGGCTTGTGTCCTCAAGTTGTAAAGGTTTGTTAAGCACCCGGAAGCTTGACAAGTTAGTGGAAATCTCGAGAGAGTCTCTCGGGGACTGGACTAGCCACGGGTTGTGGTGAACCAGAATACTTCGGTGTGTTCTTTCTTATTTATCGCACTTATTTATTTCCTGCAAATTTTAAATTCCGCAAGTTTACGCTAATTTTTATTATAACGCTATTCACCCCCCCCCCCTCTAGCGTTAAGCGTATTATCTAACAATTGGTATCAGAGCCCAACTCTCTGAAGACTTAACAGTTTGAGAGGAACTTCCATGGCTTCTACTCGTGACTCTTTTGCAGGAATAGAGGAAGGACAGGCTGGAAATTACGTACGAAGGTACGAACCAGGTAAGGGAGGCCAAAATTGATTTCCTAACCCATGCTTATGAATTATTTCACATGAAGGAAGGTGAAAAGGTGGATGAAATGTTTGAACGATTCTCAATAATTGTAAATGACCTACATGCTCTCAAGAAGACTTTCACGGATAGGGAACTTGTTCGAAAAATCCTTAGAAGTCTCACTCCGACATGGCGATCAAAGGCCGACGCGATTAAAGAGTCCATTGGCGTCTCAAATGTTACCATCGACGCATTAAGAGGTAATCTTAAGACTTATGAATCTACTATACATAACCCTCTTGCTGATGATCAAAGGAGGCAAAGAATCGCTCTAAAGGCAAGCACAAGCCAACCGCAAGTTGATGAGGACGGAGACAACGAGTTTGGACTCGTTATCAAAAGATTTCAAAAGTTCATGCGAAAAAAGTATGAACGAAAGGGCAAAAAGCAAGGAGAACAAATAAAGTGCTATGAATGCGGAGAAACCGGGCACATCAAATCAAATTGCCGAAACATCAAAAAGGAAAAGAAACCTTTCAAAAAGCAACGTGCATATATATCTTGGGGAGGAGACTCCGGAGATGAGTCAAGCGAAGGAGAAGAAGAGGAAAGCGCAAACCTTTGTCTTATGGAACAAGAAGACAAGCAAGATGAGGTATGTCAAATCTCTTCTAAAAATTTCTTTTCCCTTGAAGAAATGCAAAATGCTTTTGATGAGTTATATAGTGAATTTATTAAAGCTTCAAAAACTGTTAAATGCATAAAGGAAAATGCTTCTTCAAAAGAAAAAGATTTTCAAAAACAACTCTCATTGAAAGAAAAGGATTTGGAAAAACTGGTTTTAGAAAATGAGAAGTTGAAAGAGGAAAACAAGTTTTTCGGAAAAAGAAGCGCCGACAAGCCCGAAAGCTCTATTAGAATTGTACTTCTTGCATGCATCTCAAAAATGAAGTAGAAAGGCTTAAGGGCACCTTAGATAAGTTTAATTCTTCTCACAAAAATTTGAATGAGGTCCTTGTTAGTTTGAAGTCAACCAAGCATGGCATAGGTTTTAAGAATGAGCCTAAAGAAAAGGTTGAAGCCAAACCCCAACCACCTAAGGCTCAACCTAGGATTAATAAAACAAATGCTCATCCTAGAAATAACAACCCTAGAACCAATATGCATGCTAGACCAAATGTTGAACACTTTAGAAGACCTAGAAATGACTTACCACCTAGAAATAACTACTCTAGAAATGATGCATATTCTAGGCCACACACTAGAAGGAAGTTTGAACCTTTTAGAACACCTAGAAATGGCCCTCAACCTAGAAACAACTATTCTAGAAATGCTGCTCATAATAGTAGGAATGACTTTCATGAGATGCGCAATAGCCATAGTGTCGAAAATAGAGTGAACAATTTTCGTCTGTCTAATTACTATGAACCTAGAAGGATGCATAATCCCAATGTGACCTGTCATTATTGTAGACGAATTGGTCATATTGCTCCTGCATGTTTTACACGACATAGACATATCACTCAATCGCATTCTTATGATATGCCTAACCCTCAAGGACCCAAAATGGCATGGGTACCTAAAATGCATTAATTTGTTTTGTAGGTGTGTTTGAAGGGATCAAGTATACTATGGTACCTTGATAGTGGATGCTCCAAGCACATGACGGGAGACGAATCCAAATTCCTTCAACTAGAACACAAAGAAGGAGGAAGTGTTATTTTTGGTGACAACAATAAAGGAAAGATTATCGGCATCGGATCGTTCGGTAAGGATGAAAATTCTTCTATTAAGCATATATTACTTGTTAAAGGTTTAAAGCATAATCTCTTGAGCATAAGTCAATTATGTGACAAGGGAAATCTTGCCTTATTTGATTCGGATGAATGCTTAGTATTTAGACGTAGTGATTTCAAAATTATCCTTCGTGGTTTTAGAGTGGATAATATTTATATGGTTGTCTTGCTAATTCCTCACCCCGAATATGTGGATTGCCTTATGAGCAAAGAGGATGATACTTGGCTATGGCATCGTAGAGTAGCACATATAAACATGCATAATTTGAACAAATTGATTTCACAAAACTTAGTTATTGGTCTTCCCAATCTGAAATTTGAAAATGACTCTATTTGTGATTCTTGTCAAAAAGGGAAGCAAACAAAAGCATCTTTCAAATCGAAAAATATTGTTTCAACTACTAGACCATTGCAATTGCTTCACATGGATTTATTTGGACCATCTCGCATTGAAAGTCTAGGAAGAAATCGTTATGCTTTTGTTATTGTTGATGATTATTCCAGATTTACTTGGACTTTATTTCTTGCCCATAAAAGTGATGCTTTTCAGAATTTTAAATATTTCCTTAAACGTGTTCAAAACGAAAAAGAAACAACCGTCACTTCAATTAGAAGTGAACATAGGGGAGAGTTTGATCACAATCTCTTTGCGGACTTTTGTGACGAACTCGATATCGAGCATACCTTTTCCGCTCCACGAACACCACAACAAAATGGGGTGGTGGAAAGGAAAAATAGGTGTCTCGAAGAGATGGCTAGAACCATGCTCGAAGAGGCTAAGATTCCCAAACATTTTTGGGTGGATGTCGTGAGTACCGCATGCTACATCTTAAATAGAGTAGTCATAAGGCCAATACTCATGAAGACCCCTTATGAACTCTACAAGGGAAGGAAACCAAATATCTCTCATCTTAGAGTATTCGGTTGTAAAGTTTTTATTCATAACAATGGAAAAGATCAATTGGGAAAATTTGATGCTAAGTCCGATGAGGGAATTTTCATTGGTTATTCTTCACGTAGCAAAGCATATAGGGTTTTTAATAAAAGAACCGAAACTGTGGAGGAATCCCCTCATGTTGTGTTTTCCGAAAATAATGCTCGCTTGGCGAGAAAGGATTCCGGTTTTGATCTTGAAGGTATTTTAGATAGCTTAAAAGACAAAATACAAGAGGAAACGCCTAAGGAAAATCAAGACGAAATTTTGGAACAACCAACGGAAGAGGCGCCACAATTGGAGAAAGAAACTAAAATGCCTAACGAGTGGAGAACAATCAAAGATCACCATCTCGAACAGGTAATTGGCAACGTCGGAGATAAGGTAAGTACCCGAAACACTCTTAAGAACACCTTAGGACATACTGCTTTTGTTTCTCAAGTTGAACCAACAACCATCTCCGAAGCAATTGGGGATGAATTTTGGACCTTGGCAATGCAAGAGGAGCTTAACCAATTCAAACGAAATGACGTTTGGGATTTGGTGCCAAGACCCGAAATCATACCATAATTGGTACGAAATGGGTTTTTCGAAACAAGTTAGATGAAAATGGTGTAATCACTAGAAACAAAGCTAGGCTTGTAGCAAAAGGCTATAATCAAGAAGAGGGTATTGACTATGAAAAAACATATGCTCCCGTAGCTAGATTAGAAGCTATTCGTCTATTGCTCGCATTTGCCTCTTCTATGAATTTCAATTTATATCAAATGGATGTGAAAAGTGCTTTTCTAAATGGTGTTATTCAAGAAGAAGTTTATGTTGAACAACCCCCCTGTTTTGAAGATCTTAAATCTCCCGATCATGTTTTCAAACTCAAAAAATCTCTTTATGGTTTAAAACAAGCTCCCCGAGCTTGGTATGAAAGATTGAGTAAATTTCTATTGGAAAATGATTTCATTAGGGGGAAAGTTGACACCACCCTTTTTGTTAAGCATAAAAACAATGATATTTTATTAGTTCAAATATATGTGGATGACATCATATTTGGTGCTACTAACAATGTCTTATGCAAGGAATTTTCCGATTTAATGACAAGCGAATTTGAGATGTCTATGATGGGTGAGTTAACATTCTTTTTGGGATTACAAGTAAAGCAAATGAAAGAAGGTACGTTCATTTTCCAAGCCAAATATTGCAAAGAATTGCTGAAACGATTTGAAATGAACAATGCAAAAGCAATGGCGACTCCCATGAGCACATCCGATCATCTAGACAAAGATGAGAAAGATAAGGAAGTCGACACTAAGAAGTATCGAGGTATGATTGGCTCTCTTCTTTATCTTACTGCTAGTCGTCCGGACATCATGTTTAGCGTATGCTTATGCGCCCGTTATCAATCGTGTCCGAAGGAGTCTCACCTTACTGCGGTAAAACGGATTTTGAAGTACCTTGTTGGTACTACAAATATGAGTCTATGGTACCCCAAAAGGTTCTTCATGCCAACTCGTTGGCTATTCCGACTCCGATTTTGCTGGATGCAAATTAGACCGCAAGAGCACTAGTGGCACTTGCCATTTGCTCGGTAGCTCTCTCGCTTATTGGTTTAGCAAGAAACAAGTAAGTGTTGCGTTGTCCACAACCGAGGCTGAATATGTAGCCGCGGGGAGTTGTTGCGCTCAAATCCTATGGATGAAACAACAACTCTTGGACTATGGCCTAAGTCTTGATCATATCCCTCTTAGATGTGATAATACTAGTGCCATATGCTTGACGAAGAACCCCGTTCTTCATTCGCGAACAAAACACATTGAAATTAGACATCATTTTATAAGAGATCACGTTCTCAAGGGCGATGTCGAAATCGAATTTGTTGAAACCAAAGATCAATTGGGCGACATCTTTACAAAGCACTTAGAGAAAGAGACCTTCTTCCGAATTCGTAGTGAACTCGGGATTCTTGACTCCACGTTGATCTAAGTCATGCATTGCATTTTTTATATACATGATTTCTAACTTGAGCGTCGGAGACGTCTAACGAATTTTGGCAGGTATCACCCTAAAGGTAGGGGGAATTATAAAGCATGACGCGCAATAATCGAGTCTTCTTCAGAAAAATCGATTTCTGTCGTCTAATAATCGATTATCTCGTATCAATAATCGATTGTACTGCTATTATTTGAGTTATTGTATTTTCTTTAAGAAATCACGCTTTATTTTCAATAAATAAACAAGTTTTTTTTATCCTTGCCATCTTATTACATTTTTTTTGCTAATGGCTAAAGGGGGAAGATAACGGGTATGCAGGGTATGCACTCTCAATACTTATCAGCATAAATTGAGGGGAAATTCATATATTGAGGGGGAACAAATTGCATATCCATATACTTGTTGCATATCTTTACTTGTCTTGAATCGTCATTATGAATTGTTTAATTTGCATATCCCGCTTAAAGTTTGCCATTATCAAATAGGGGGAAATTGTTGGAAACACGTTCTCAAAGCATTATACTAAAACGTGTGTTCATATGTGTAGGTTTTGATGAATGACAAACAAGCGCAAATTGACATATGACGAAGCTCAAGTACAAGCGCACAATTGATATATAACGAGATTCAAGCACAAGACCAAGTTTTATAGTTTTACATGAGTCGTTCTTAACTGTGATCTTGATCCGACAATTCGACTCATGACATGGCTTCTCTCGTAAAATTATTTTTACAAAATCATGCATATTTAATTTAAGGCTAAATGATTTTAAATCATGCATATTTACTTTAGTCAAAATGATTTTTAAACATGCCTCAAAAATCTGGACTAAGATAATCGATTATGTACTTATGATAATCGATTATGTTAAGCCAAGACTGTATGACAATCGATTGGGAATTAATGACAATCGATTGTGTTAAGGCAGTGAGCATCAGATTTTTCAAATCTGCATAACAATCGATTGTGAGCCTTATGACAATCGATTGTGATGAGGCAGTGTCCATCAAAGTTTTTCAATGCTCAAAATAATCGATTGTGAAGTTAATAACAATCGATTGTGAAGAGACAGTGTCCATCAGATTTTTCAAAGTCACAAAATAACCGATTGTGAAGTTAATAACAATCGATTGTGAAGAGACAGTGTCCATCAGATTTTTCAAAGTCACAAAATAATCGATTGTGAACATATGACAATCGATTGTGTTGAGACAGTGTCTTCCAGAATTTTTCAAAGTTATTAAATAATCGATTGTGAGTATATAACAATCGATTGTCACGAGGCAGTGTCTAAATTGATTTTTCAAGACTGATATATAATCGATTGTTAACTTAGTATAATCGATTGTATAACTAACCGATGCCAAAATATTTTCAAATACCGTCAGATAATCGATTGTTGATATTCTATAATCGATTGTTGAAATTAAAATCTGGAAAAGATTTTTTAAATGTTGCTGAATAATCGATTATTGATTTTGTATAATCAATTGTTGAAATTAAAATCTGGAAAGGAATTTTTGAACGTTGCTGAATAATCGATTATTGATTTTGTATAATCGATTGTTTTATGTAAAATCTGGAAATGATTTTTTAAACGTTGCCAATAATCGATTGTTGATCTTAGATAATCGATTGTTAAGCGTAAAATCTGGGATTGATTTTTGGAACGATTGGCAAATAATCGATTGTGGATTCTTGACAATCGATTGTCACAGAGTAAAATCAGCAGTTCTTAATTAGCAATTAGGCAACGGTAATGCCAAGTTTTTCAACTATAAATACAGCTTCAATTCAGTCTTTTGAACACAATAACACACAACAACTGATCATTCAATTGCTAAAGCTTGCATACTCTATTGCTTATTATTTTATATTCATTACATAAGTTTTTGAGAGCCAAAATATTGTTCAAAGTTGTTGTGATCTTGAGCGTATTCTTTTACTCATCTCTACTCATTAAGGAGTGTCTTGTTTGAGTGCTTAGTGTATTGTACACTTGAAGAGAATTGTTATTCTCTTGTTGTAAGAAGGAACTTGTGTTTCCTTGGTTGAAGTCTTGGAGTGTTGTATCTCCGAGCAAAGGTGTTGAGGCTTGTGTCCTCAAGTTGTAAAGGTTTGTTAAGCACCCGGAAGCTTGACAAGTTAGTGGAAATCTCGAGAGAGTCTCTCGGGGACTGGACTAGCCATGGGTTGTGGTGAACTAGAATACTTCGGTGTGTTCTTTCTTATTTATCGCACTTATTTATTTTCTGCAAATTTTAAATTCCGCAAGTTTACGCTAATTTTTATTATAACGCTATTCACCCCCCCCCCCCTCTAGCATTAAGCGTATTATCTAACACATGACCCAAACTTGATCCCTTTAGAATCACAAACTCTATGTCTCCCTTGGGGTGAAGTTATCAATATTTTGAAGTGTTAGTGGTTGTTTGCCATCACCCCTTTCCCTCTCCTTTATTCCCTCAGCTCTTAGAACTGAGTTTTCACTCCCTTCTTAGAACTTATGTTCTGCCCCCCTCATATAAGCCTTGGATTACAACCCATAAGATCCCTCGGAACTTGGACACATGAGGGCTGGCATTTCCACACTGCATTCGTCCCTATTCTTGTTATGTAACTTGGGTGCGAACAATACGCAGGGTCCTATTGAGGTCCTTAGGGAACTCTCACACGCTCAAGTTTGAGTAAGGCTTTGAAGAAATGGCATCTTAAGGATAGTTTATTGCATAGTTCTTTGATATCACATGTTGATTCAGCCAGCGAATTGATTCTCTTGATCACATGTAATCAGGCACTAAGTGCCGTGTGACGTCCAAGCTCAGGTTCGAGGCGTGATAGATTAGGTGGCAGTCAGGCTCTATGCTATGCTTTTCCTACTAGACAAGATATTGTTGCTTTAGATATAGTGATCAAATGTATTGTCTTAGAGTGCCACAGGGATACTTCAATATTATTTGAAACTGATTTCACTAATTCATATGTATCATCTGTTGCTCATTATTTGGATATGCCCATGGAGTCCTTAGTTTCCTATGTTCATGTATCTACGCTGATGGGTAATTTTATTATTAGAGACCATGTGTACTGATCGTATGTGGTGACCATTAGGGGATCGGAGATGATATGTGATCTCTTATTGCTAAGTATGATCTATTTTGACGTGATTCTGGGCATGGATTAGTTGTCCCCGTGTCATGTTATTCTGGAATGTCACGTTAAGACCGTTATATTGGCGATGCTAGGGTTTCCTCAGATCATGTGGAGAGTTTCTCTAGACTATGTTCCCCGTATGGTGATCTCATATCTAAAGGCCCAACGGATGGTTGGTAATGGGCGTTTGGAATATTTGGTTCTTGTGAGGGATATTAGAGCTGATACTCCTATCATTGATTCTGTTCTAATTGTGTGATACTTTTCGAATGTATTTTCAATAGACCAGTTGAGCATGACACCCGACAAGGATACTAATTTTGGTATTGACTTCTTGCCGAGCACTCATCCTATTTATATTCCTCAGTATCGTATAACCCTAGCTAAGTTGAAAGAATTGAAATAGCAGCTTCATGAGCTTCTTGATCAGGGTTTCATTAGGCGTAGTATGTCGACTTGGGGTGCACTATTTTTTTGTGAAGAAGAAGGATGGTACTGTGTGGATGTGCATTGATTATAGATAGTTGAACAAAGTTACAATTAAGAACAAGTACCCATTGTCATGCATTGGTGACTTATTTAACCAACTTCAAGGAGCTAGGGTGTTCTCTAAGATTGATTTGAGGTCTGGGTATCACCAATTGAAGATTGAGGACTCTAATATTTTGAAGACGGCATTCATAACCCCCTTTGGTCACTACGAGTTCCTCATGATGTATTTTGGGCTGACCAACACCCCGGCATCATTCATGTATCTAATAAATAGTCTATTTTAGCCATATCTTGATTCATTTTCATAGTATTTAAATTGATGATATCTTCATGTACTTATATAGCCATGAGGAGCATGCACAATATATAAGGATTGTACAACAGAAGTTGGGAGAGAGGGAGTTTTATGCTAAGTTCTCCAAGTGGGCATATTGGCTCAAGCTTGGTGCTGTTCTTGCGGCATGTAGAGTCCAATAATGGGATGAAACAGGTTCATCTCTATGTGCGCTCAGATGAACCAACCCCTTAGCTGCTTCCCCAAAACCACTTCCCCTTGATTTTATGCCACTCTCTTCTAACTTCTCTTGCGCAACCCCATTTTCTTTAACTTCTTCCTTCCCATTTTCCCTATCTTCACCACTTGCACCCTCTCTCTCTCTTTTCTTTTCTTTTTACCTCCACTCCTACTCAACTCAGGCAAATTAACATCCCTAATGGGTCCAACCAGAACAAACCTAATTTCTAAGTTTTCAACCACAGATGAACTTACCTCAGTAGGGGTTTCTTGAGTCTTATCAATGTTAGAAGACCCATGTACTTCACCTTAACTCGCAGATTGAAAGGATTCAGACTCAGAGCTGGAGTTAGAATTTTGAGTTGGGCTTTCTTTCGCTTGGCTTGCTTTCAACCTTTCATTTATAGCCTTTCTAACAGAACCAGATGCTACAGCTTTTCGAGCGAGCATTTTCTGCCTACGTGACCTAGGTTTTTGAAATACACTGGATGGAGTAGATAAGAATGATTTTAAGGGAGGTGGTAGTGGAGGAGTTCAGGGATGATCTTGTATGTTTGACATGGTTGTTGGTTTCTTGAGAAAATTTTGAAATTTCGAAGAAGGGGGCAATTGGAAGTGAAGAACAATTTTTGACGTTTTTTGGAATTATGATGAAGGCTAGTGAAGTGGTGTGTATTTAAGGGGAATTAGACAGTGAATAGGTAAGAACAGCTTTTTCATAGGTCAAATAGAAGTCTAATCAAACAGAATTTCTACAAATCTATAATAATCACTTTGGCTTCCCTAGATATTAGGCAAAAATTACAATATAGAATTCTAGAGGGACGAAACTGGTTTAATGCTAACTGATAATATTTTTCTAGGAATTTGACAAGTATAAGACTTCTGCTCATGATTGAATTATTAATCTTTCTAATTGTGCAGAGCATAGACAACATACATGAGTTTTCATATGAGTCAATACTGATGAACCATATTCTTCAATTATAATTCTCTTGATCATGCCTCAAATGCCATAATAGAGAAAATTTTGTAAGAGATTAGTGAGTCATACAAACATATGTAACATGAGTATACTAACTAAAGTATGAGGCTGAGTAAGAATTAACCTAGATATTTACACAAGTTCAAAATTCCTAGCAAAATTTTTTTCAATTTTGTTTTCACATATATAATTTTTCATTGTGCATTCTGAACTGGACCTATTAGATGATCTTAATCCTCCCTAATTCCAACCTGTTCCTCTCAAAGTTTTCACTACTCAGTGCTTTAGTGAAGATGTCAACAATTTGTTTATCCGTAGCACAAAATTCTATGGAGATCAATCATTTCTCATTGTTATCTCTCAAGAAGTGGTGTCTAACATCTATATGCTTAGTCCTCTTAGGATGAACAAGGTTATTTGTCATACTTATAGCACTAGTGTTATCACAGAGTATAGGAATACAACCAACTTCAATGAAAAAATGTACCAGCTGCTATTTATTCCATAACAATGTAGCACAACAAGAATCAACAACAACATACTCAGCTTCAGCAGTAGATAAGGCCATTGAATTTTGCTTTTTGGTAGCCCATGACACAACATGAACCCAGAAAGTGTGCCATACCTAAAGTACTCTTCCTATCCACTAGGAAACCTGCATAATCAGCATTACCATAGCCTACTAGGTTGAAATTACTACATTTTGAATACCAAAGACACAGATCAGTGGTGCCTTTCAAGTATCTTAGTATTATCTTGACAACAGTCCTGTTAGACTCTTTTGGATTAGCCTGAACTCGAGCACAAAGTCGTACACAAAAAGCAATGCCAGGTCTGCTGGCAGTAAGATATAAGAGTGAACCAATCATTCCCTATACAACTTTTAATCAACTAATGAACTAGTTTCATCAAGATCTAATTTAGTGGCAATTGCAATGGGTGTGTCTATTTCCTTTGATTCTTCCATTTTAAACTTTTTGATTAGCTCTTTTGTATAATTCTACTGATGGATCATGGTTCCATTTGTACTTTCTTTGATCTGTAAGCCTAAGAAGAAGCTAAGCTCACCCATCATACGCATTTCAAATTCACTCCCCATTAGTTTTGCAATATCTTTATTTAGCTTATCAGTGGTGGCGCCAATGATTATGTCATCAACATATATTTGTACCACAAGGCGATCCTTACGTTTTTCCCTTAGGAATAAGGTACTGTCAATTTTACCTCTTTTGTAGCCATGTTCAAGCAAAAATTTGGACAATCATTCATACCATGCTCTTGGAGACTGCTTGAGTCCATTAGGTTCCTTGTCTAATTGTTACACATGCTCAGGATATTTATTGCTCTCAAACAATAGAGATTGTCTCACAAACACCTCTTCTTTCAGGTAGCAATTTAGGAAGGTACTTTTGACATCCATCTGATGAAGAGTGAATTCCATGTGTGCTGCAAAGGCTATGAGGAGTCTGGTTGCCTCTAGTATTGCAACTGGAGAGAAAGTCTCATCATAATCTATACTCTCCTCTTGGCTATAGCCTTGGACCACCAAACTTGCCTTGTTTCTTGTAACTATTCCATCTTCATCAAGCTTGTTACTAAAGACACATTTTCTACCAATAACTGATCTATTTTTGGGTCTTGGAAGTAGAAGCCAAACTTGACTTCTCTCAAATTGATTGAGTTCATCTTGCATTGCATTGACCCAATCTGCATCCTACAAAGCCTCAAAAACATTTTTAGGTTCAATAAGAGATAAAAAGGCATCAAAAGCACACAGATTCTTTAGTTGTGATCTAGTTTTGACTCCAGATGTTGGATCAGTGATAATGTTCTTAATAGAATGAGAACTTTGATAATTATGAGGTTTCACAACCAACTAGTTCCTACTAGATGCTTCTCCCATGTTTTGTTGCTGAGGAATAGGGTCATGAACAGGTTCTTTTAGAGGATTTATCTTAATTCCTCTTTGATTTGTTCCACATGTCAGGTTGCCTTGAATAGAAGAACATGTTCCATCACATGTTCCTTCTTTTGGTGCCACTTTGATTTGTGTTGAGGCTTCAGTCAAATCCTTTACCAAATAATGGCTTCATCTTCATGTTCTCGTCTCTCAGAAAGAATGTTAATTTTATCAAATACTGCATGCACACTTTCTTCTAAACGCAAAGTTCTTTTACTGAACACTTTATATTCTTCGCTATGTGAATAATATCCCAAGAATACTCCCTCATCACTTCTGGGATCAAACTTACCTAGGGAGTTTTTTCCATTATTATGCACAAATCACTTACATCCATATGCCCTAAGATGTGATATATTTGGTTTTCTCCCTTTAAGTGACTCATAGGGAGTCTTCTCTACAAGAGGTCCAGTCATGCATCTATTGATAATGTAAGATGCAGTGTTTACAGCCTCTGCCCAAAAGCTATGGGGTAGTTTACTAGAAAGAAGCATAGTCGTAGTCATGTCTTCAAGAGTCCTGTTCTTTCTTGCAACTACTCAATTTTGTTGAGCAGTCATAGGGGCAGAGAAATTGTGATCAATACCATTTTCATCAAAAAATTAAGAAAACTTAGCATTTTCAAATTCAGTTCCATGATCAGATCTAATGGATGCAAGTTGATTTCCTAATTGTTTCTGAGTTTTTCTAAGAAAGGCAATAAACATGTTGAATGCTTCATCTTTAGATGTTAGAAAGAGTACCCAGGTAAATCTTCAATAGTCATCAATAAGAACCATTACATATTTCTTTCCTCCTCTACTCATGGTTCTTATTTGACCACAGAGATCCATATGTACTAGTTCCAAAAACTTGGCTGTGCTTACCATTTTTTTTTTTCGAAGGATGACCTTACCTATTTCCCCCTTCACAGGCCTCACAAACTTTGTCTTCCTTGAACTTGATGTTAGGTAACCCAATTACCAAGTCCTTAGAGATTAATTTGTTGAGCTGATTTAGACTGGCATGACCAAGTCATTTGCACAGGAGGCGATTATTATCCATTACTCTTAGGCAGGTTAATTAATTTTTTGAGAGAGTAGACATATCTACAATATAAATATTGTTAATTTTTTTCCCTGTAAAATAATCTTGTTAATGGTAAGGTTAATCACGAAGTATTTAGTAGAGGTGAATTCTACAAGGTTACCTCTGTTACATAGTTGTGACACACTGATCGGGCTATATTTCAAACAATCTATCAAGTAGACATTCTCAATAAAGTGAGAGTCTGTCTTACCTACCTTTCCAACCCCAATTATCTAACAAATTTCTCATTTACAAAAGAGAAATTACCTCTATTTAAGTCCTCAAATGAAAGGAACTGATTCTTAGTTCCAGACATATGTTTTGAGCAACCACTATCCATGTACCATATTAGGCTACTTCCCTTCACTTCAACCTCTTGTTCATCATCTGATTCTTTGGTGATCATAAGTGCTTGTACATCTCCAGCTTCATCTTCTGAGTCCTCATATTATGTTTCTCCCAGGCAGCAACCATAGCCTTTATTGATCCTTTATTCTTTTTTGGTTGAACTTGTTCCTTCTTCTTGTTCCTTCGTTCAACCCTTTCCTTCTTCCACTCAATTTTCCATTGAGGGCAATTTTTTATCATGTGATTAGTCTTACCACATTTGTTGCCACCCTCATTTGTCTATTTCTTAGGAGCCATTGGTTTGTTGATGGTTGTACCTCTTGAAGAATCCTTTCCTCTCATTAGGTACTTTTTGAAGTTTCTTGTGATCATAGCCATTTTATCATCCTTCAGATCTGAGCCTTCAACAATTATGAGTGCCAAACTTCTTTCCTTCTTGGGTGCATCCATTTTCATGGTTTGTCTTCTCAATTCATAGGCAGTAAGGCTTCCAATAAGTTCATCCAGCCTGAGGGTAGCTATATTCTTTAATTCCTGAATAACAGTGATTTTGCATTCCCAAGAGAATGGCAGAACCCTTGTCAAAATCTTCTCAACTTTGTCTTCTTCAAGAATAATCCTTCCAAGAGACTTAATTTCATTTAACAGTGTGGGACCTTGTATATATCTCTTGGATGGTTTCTCTTTTCTTCATGGTAAAATTCTCATATTAAGAATACAATAGTGTTCATCTAGAACTTTTCACTTGAAATGTTCCTTCATGGGTCACTTGCAAAGTGCCAAATTTCTTTACCAGTGGTACAAGTTTGAATTCTACCGTACTCATCTGGACCTAGTCCTCACGCAATCCATTTACTGGCCTTGGAATTCTTTTCCCACTTCTTCAGGTCTTCTAAGGCAACATTATATCTTCTAAGGGAGTATCTGTCGATCCTAAAAAGATAAAAGCAATGCAAACATGATCTAGGCCTAAGACAGTTAAAGAATTAAGGGGTTTTCTAGGCCTCTCGGGGTATTATAGGAGATTTATAAAGGGATGCGGAATTATGGCTAGATCTTATTGAGAAATGAGGCATTTGGGTGGTCAGATGAAGCTGAGTTTGCATTTCAGAAATTAAAAGGAACCTTTGCTTCTCTAACTGTTCTAGCACTGCCAGATTACTTTGGAATTTGTTATTGAAGCTTATGCATGTTCAGCCGGAGTAGGAGTTGTGTTGATGCAAAAAGGACGTCCCTTGGCTTTCATGAGTAAAGCTTTGGAACCAAGGTTTTCATCCCTATCTATCTATGATAATGATGTATTGGCAATTGTGGTGGCTAGGGGTGGAAAAATAGTTAAAAGAAAATAGTTAATCACCCATATTATCCACTAAAAATTGGGTTGGATAATGAACTTTTGAAAAACGGGTCAAATATGGATAAAAACTATATTATCCATTTAGAAAATAGATAACTAATAGGTCTAAATTTATATTTATAATGCCTCAAATTGAGGGTTCCTCAAGTAAGGGAGACTAAGAATTTTCCAGAAATGATTATATGCATGAAGTGATGGATAATATAGTTTCCATAGTATCTACTGGTTAACCCATATTTTATTCGTATTAAATATATGTCGGATCGGATAATTTATCTATTTTTTTATTACCCGTTTTCGATCTGACCTGCCCGTTTGCCACTCCAAGTGATGGCTGTGCAAAATGGAGGCCTAATTAATAGGACGACATTTCATTATTAAAACTAATCATCAGAGTTTAAAATCCTTGATGGTACAAAAGATTACCACTCCTAGCCAGCAAAAGTGGTTGACTAAGCTAATGTAGTATGAGTACTCTATAGTTTATACGAAGGGGAGGGAAAATTTTGTTGCAGATACTCTGTTAAGAAGGTCTGGTCAAACACCCTAACTGCATTATATGCCAGTAATTACTGACCAGGTCTTATAGCAGGTAAATAACTCTTATGGCAATGATGAACATATATTAAGGATATTACAAGAATTTTCTGTTGATAGTTCCTGTAAACCTCGTTATATATTGAGAGATGTCTTGTTGTACTGAAAAGGAAGTTGGTGATTGGGCACATAGCTGAAATGAGAGTAATTGATGCAGATTTATCATGATAGTCCTATCGGTGGTCACTCAGGTATGGAAGATACATTACAGCAGTTGAAACTGATCTTCTACTGGAATGATATGAAGAAAGAAGTGCATAATTATTTTAGAGAATGTGTAATATGTTAGCACAACAAAATTGCGTATGTGGCATCTCTTAATTTGCTACAATCACTGCCAATTCCTGAAAGAATTTGGCAAGATATTAGACTTGATTTCAATGGAGGACTTTCCAAATCCATAATAAGTCTGTTCTTTTGGTGGTAGTAGACAGACTAAGTAAATATGCACACTTTATGAGGCTATCTCACCCATACACAACAATTGATATAGCCAAGATGTTTCTGGACAACATATACAGATTACATAGATTGCCCCAAACAATTGTTAGTGACAGAGACATCATATTCTTAAGTAAGTTCTAGCAGGAGTTGTTTAACATGCAAGGTGTGTCATTACATCACTCTTCAGCCTACCATTCTTAGAGTGATGGACAAACTAAAGTTGTGAATAAATGTTTAGAGGGATACTTAAGATATATGTGTGGTGATAGACCGAAGGAATAGATTAAGTGGTTAGCATTGGCAGAGTGGTGGTACAATACCAATTTTTACTCCTCTATTCAGATGACACCTTGTGAGGTGGTATACAGACATCAACCTTCTTCACATATTCCTTACTTTTCACAGGGTTCCATGATTGAAGCTGTAGATAGAAGCTTGCAAGTTAGGGATCTTGGCTCGACAATGGATGAAATATCAAGCTAATAAGAGAAGACCTGAGAGAGAATTTACTGTATATGATCTTGTGTATGTAAAGTTACAGCTTATAGGCAGGTATCCTTGAGGAGACAATCCTACCAGAAGCTCGGTCCTAAATACTTGCATTTTCAACAACAACAACAACAACCCAGTATAATCCCACTTAGTGGGCTCTGGGGAGGGTAGTATGTATGCAGACCCCCGGCATCCTTCCCTCCAAGAACTTCCCACCTTGCTCTTGGGGTTACTCGAACTCACAACCTCTCGGTTGGAAGTGGGGGTTGCTTACCATCAGAGCAACCCCTCTTGTCTAACTTTGGTCATTTTCCAGTTAATAAAAAAAATTGGTAAGGTAGCTTATCAGTTGGCATTGCCTTCACATTCTAAGATTCATCATATGTTTCATCTGTCACAACTGACAGAAGATTGGCAACAAACATGTTGTCCCTCACCTTCCAGTCTCTCTTTCCAAACATGGTCATGTTATACTAGAATCTGAAGTTGTCATAGAGAGAAGAGTTATGCGCAAGAATAATCGTGCAGTCACACAAGTCTTAGTGAAGTAGTTTATTTGTGCTCTTGAAGATATCACTTGAGTAGATCTTCATACACTCCAGCAGCAATTTCCTTTCTTTAATCCTCGAGGACAAGGATTCTTATGAAGGGAGTAGTTGTAACATGCCAAATTAGGAAGAGGGGCAACTTTGTGATTTCAATTAGTAGTTACAGATATTAGATAGAATTTTATACTTTAAAATTGCTTGGAATTTTTTTTTCTGGATCATGAAATAGATTTACTATCTCCTCTCATTCTCTCTTTCTTTCTTATAAAATTCTCTTGCAAATTCTGTTCAAAAACTTTTCTTTGTTGTGAGTTCTTTAGGAATTGTAAAAGTTGAACTCTGTTTCTCCTTGAAACATTGTGAAGCGGTTGCACATAAAAATACCGCAAATTAGCACAAATCATTACATTACACATTTGAAATTTACGATACATGAGTAAAATGTGAGGCAATGCACATAAAAATATACATACTTTTAAGCCGAATATCAAGCACTTGCCTATTCCTTATAATACTCACAGAACATAAAAGAAGGAAGCCTGGAAGGATTGACAAACCTAGAAAAATACAGCAAAAGATTTCCATTTCGCGTGACCATTTTGAATGACTTAGGAACTGATAAACATGTTTTATTGTTTTTTTGTTATTATTATTTTTCGCATAATTTATGTGATCACAGCCACAAGCACTTGAGAGTGCAAAGTTTCCAAAATGAATCTTCAAGATTCATTCCCATCGAATTAACTTTTCACTGCATTGTTATAGAGGTTCTTATCAAGGTATAGAAGTCTCTTCACCAAAGGGGTTATTCTGTATTATCAAGTGTTTGTGGTTGTAACTACAATAAGAATAACAACAGTGAACCTACAAGAAATGATGTAATGTGTTCATTAATTCCTAAGTTAAGAGAATTGAATATCTTTTGCTGAAGTTTTTTTTTTTTTCCTAATCCTTGTTTTCTTTTTTCTTATATGACTGTATTCTAGGAAATGGCAAGTGGTCATGAACCACAGAAGAAGTATAGTATATCAATAAATATCTAAATTCTGTGCTTCCTTATTTTCTTTTTCTAATTAGGCTGCATCAATGCCAAATCTCAACTCGCGAGAAAGGGAGTTTAATATCTTTAGTATTATGGTCTAATATATACCCTTGGAAAGAGTAAAAGATCAAGTAGTCTCCACCCTAGGAAAAGTTTAGATTTCTCACTCAATTTGCCTTATATTCATTCGGAACTTAAAAGAACTTTCACAATCTTACACCCAATGTTACATGAAAGCTTTTACAATTTATACATTCACAAGATTTAAAAGCCACTGGATTACACCAAATACTACTACTACTACTATGCCACAATCTCAGGCAAATCGAGGTTTACTGTATAATTCCTTGTTTGATCATGTCGCTCCAATCAAGCTCATTTCGTACCAATATCATAATTAACGGCCCACATCAATGCTTGTGTAAGTCATTGTAGGATCCCCCGAGCTAACTCCTGGTTCACCAGAACTAGGTAAATAATACACAGGAACTGGCATCTTTATTGGTATATTAGGCAATGATGCTTCAAAATTCAGAACATGAATTGCTTGTCTTATAGATGGCCTCAGATTGCTCTCCGGATGAGCACACCATAACCCGGTAATCATCAATAGCTCTACTTGTTTTGCGTCAAAAACCAGGTTTAATTTCTCATCAACAGCAGAAAGAAGTTGTCCTTTACCATAAAGGTCCCAAACATACTCCACTAACCCTACATTAGATTTCCGCGTACCCGGATCAACTGATTTTCTTCCGGTTGCAATTTCTAGTGCAACTACTCCGAAGCTGTATACGTCTGACTCTTTACTTGCTCGGCCTGTTTTTATGTATTCAGGAGCCAAATAACCTAAAGTTCCAGCCAAACCTGTAGTCTGAGGACCTAATTCATGGTCCATTAGTCTAGCTAAGCCAAAATCACCGAGCTTGACATTAAAACTTGAATCTAGCATTACATTACTCGATTTGATGTCTCTGTGGATCACACACTGCTCCCATTCTTCGTGTAGATAGAGCAAAGCAGATGCTAATCCGAGTAATATCTTATACCTCGTACTCCAACTAAGAGGATTCCTTTTACCAAATAAGTGGCAATCTAAGCTACCATTTGGCATGAATTCATATACAAGTAAGAACTTACCTTGGTCATGACACCAACCAATTAGCTGCACAAGATTTCTATGTCTTAACCGACTAATAACCTTCACTTCGGTTATGTATTCCTTTTTCCCTTGCTTAGACCCTCTCGAGATCCTCTTGACAGCAACCGCGATATCAAGATCGATGAGGTAACCTTTGTAAACTTCTCCAAATCCTCCTTCGCCTAACTTTCGTTCCTCTGAGAAGTGATTTGTTGAAGTATCCAGCTCTTCGTAAGAAAACTTTTTCGGTCCTGTTCCCTTTTCAAGATCATCATTGAAAGATGTTAAGCTAATTGTCTCTGGATTTTTCTTCATCTTTTGTCGTCTCCATTTCCTAAATATTACTAAAGCAAAAATCGTGCTCACAAACAAAACTCCCCCTAATGCTGTTAACCCTGCAATCAATCCAATCTTTCTGCGACCATTTCCCCCTAACTCTGTTATATCAAGACTCGAGCTGAACTCCCACGATTCAAGTGTATGTCTTTCAACATTTGTACCTGTTGCAGCAGAGAATCCTATCGTTATCCACGAAGGCAAAACCTCTTTAAGGTTTATTACATAAGATATGCTGGAATTGGAGCCTTTTCCATAGTTCCAAAAGACACTTAGATTTTTTGTCGTAGAATTGTAAGTAATCCATGCATCAATAGGATCTCCACTATGTAAACTAACATTCCATGGAGCTGTCATAGATGAAGCAATAGAATTTTTGTTTATACCAACATGTTCGTATGGAGGATCCCATTCGGGGTTGGAAAACGAGTCAAACTCAACAACAACAATTTGGTTCTGAGCTGAATCACTGGTGGTAGTATTGAACAGTCCAAGAAAACCACCATCTGAGTTAGGTGGAATACGAAAACCAACCGGAGCGAGGAAAAATGCAATGCCATGACCATACAAAGAACGATTTAAGGTATCGATAGTGAACGAAAAATGTGTGGAGAAATCAGCAAGTTTAGTAGAGTCCGGATCCCAAATTGGTACTTTCTCTCTATATATAGCATGTGCAACGCGACAAAGATAAGTGACTTTGTTAAACTCAATGTCTCCTATAGAAGCAACTGCATCTCCTTCATAGAGTATGTCAGTCACGTCCGGGCCAAAACGTGGTATTTTAAAGTAGACTGAATTTACAAACGGAATTAGAAAGAAGGTAATAAAGAGGGAAAGAGGGTTTATTTTAGAAGACACAAATCGTATCATTTGTAGATTGAAGGAAAAAGAGTTGTACATAAATGTCTTGCATAGAATGGATTTGAGAGGAGAAACGAATCGAAGTGACAAAAGGTGGAAGCTTAGTCGATTCGCACAACTACAAGAGTTGGTAATTGTACTTCACGAACTTTACGAAAGTCTTCGTGTGTATGCATAAAAAATGTTACTAGTCTTCTTCTTGATGATAAAGCTTAGCTACTAGCTTGATTTTATAATCATAAGAAGTTTCATTATATGTTCAAATTGAAGATAAAGCAACGACTTAGACGGCAATCTTCTACCTTAAAAATGTAAGCTCCAACTAACCAAATATATAATTAGTTAGACTGTGACATAAATTATTTTTATGTTTGTAATCGCCTAAATTCCAGGCTGTGTCCCTACAGTCATGGAAATTCTACAAAGTTAGCCTTATTGGCTATTGAAAGTCAACTGTCCTTGATGTTTTGAGTCAATTCCATTGTGAGTTTTCGTTTTTCAGAAGGATTACAAGCTTACATTTGAAGATCTTGTGATAACTGTAGTGAGTATTTGCATCTCATCCCTTAAGTTCTTGAATTAATTACTCCAAAGTTTTCTCATAGGTCAATGGTAATGCAGAGGCTTTCTATTTTTCTTTTTTAAACAGAAATTTTTATATTCCTGTATAGTATATGAAATTATATTATCCTCCCTACTCAAATTTTACTATAATTGCATTTTATATACCCAATTACCATTTATGTATATTTTAACTATAGTGTTGCTGACAACAATGTCAACGTTAATATCGATAATGTTTGTTCTCTTTTGAGTGTCTACCCTCAGCCTTTGTTCTTCCTCTTCAGATGTGCAACTTAACGTTTCTACTTGCTGATGTTGCTTAGATGTCATAGTAAGCATCTGCAACAAGTGATGCATGTCAATAATATAAAGTAAAAAAGAGCATCAATTCCATCATTGATAACTATTAAAAAACTTTAAAGCTTTGGATTCGAATTTGAATTTTTAAAAATTATTATTGTGTTTGGATTGGATGTTGTTGCAAATAATTGGGAATATGATTTGAAGTTTATAAATCAACTTTCAGGGAATTTCATGAAGAATGGACTTGCTGAATTTAAGAATAATAATAATAATAATAATAATTCGAATTTATTCTGTTTGACGAGTTTTCGTGAAGAATAGACTTGCTGAATTTAATAATAATAATAATAATAATAATAATAATAATAATAATAATAAGAAGAAGAAGAAGAAGAAGAAGAAGAAATAATGTATAAAATTTAAAAGTAATCTTTGTTGAAACTAATTACATCTAGTAAACCGTCTTCTTCCCTCCTCTCGGCGCACGTTAGTAAACGTACGCCGAGGGTGTTTCCATGGCGAGAGGAAGGGGACGACTTCGAAAAGTCCCGATGGCTTTCATAGATCGAGTTATTCCCATCGTCAAATAACCAGTAAGTGCAAACAACCCGCTCGACACTGTTCCATTGGATGACACTGCTCCATCGGTCGTCACTGTTCCATTGGCTCATGCAGAGGAAGGGACAAATGCAGCTGAGGTTTCTTTGCTTTCTCAACCTGCTGATAATGTAGATAACAATCAAGGCCCTACGATTGTACCATTGATAACACCAATGGTACAAGGAAATAGGGAAATCGAGCACATGCAGCAACCTCCACAACCTGTAGTTACAGGGCTCAACAACCTAGAAGAGGGGGCTAAAACGGAAGTAACCAAAGGGTGGGCAAGTCTATTTCAGAAGAATCGACTTGCTGCTAATGGCATGTCTCCGGAGTATATCCTACCGACGATGATTAATGGTAAACTTGTGGGTCAATTGATTAAAGATGAAGTGGAGGAGGAAGAACGGAAATGGAAGTGTGCCCTAGTTGTCTTTGTTTTAGGGAATGGTCCAGGGTATAATGCTATGAAAAGGTTCATTAGCCTACATTGGTCCCATGTACTTGAACCAGACCTCTATTATCATGAGGAGGGATACTATATTGTGAAATTTCGATCCCTTGATGATGCTAAGGAAGTCCTTTGTGGTGGACCATATCCCATTGCAAATAGACCTATGATCCTGAAGCAATGGTCTGCTTATTTTGATTTTAAAGCTGCTTTTCCTACAGAAATTCCCCTGTGGATCAAGTTTCCTAAACTTCCTATGTCATGCTGGGGCAGCAGGTCTTTGAGTAGGATAGCAAGTGTGTTGGGTAAGCCCATCTTTGCTGATGAATGTGTTAGAAACACGTTCTCAATGCAATATACTAAACGTGTACTCTTTTGTAGGTTTTGATGAATGACAAACGAAGCAAAAATTGATATATGACGGAATTCAAGTACAAGCGCACAATGGTTGCGAATAAGATTGAAGTTCAAGATATAGCTTTTAATTGTTATTGAGTTGTTCTAAATTGTAATCTCGATCCTATAACTTGACTCATAGTATGGCCTCTCTCATAAAACTATTTTCCAAAATCATGCATATTTAATTCTGTGTCAAAAAGATTTTAAATCATGCATATTTACATTAGACAAAATGTTTTCTAAACATGCCTCAAAAATCTGGGCTAAAATAATCGATTATGTACTTATGATAATCGATTGTTTCTGAGCCAAGACTGCATGACAATCGATTATGAATTAATGGTAATCGATTGTGAGTAAGACAGTGAACATCAGGTTTTTCCAAATCTGCATGATAATCGATTGTGAACAAATGACAATCGATTGTTGTTGAGGTAAAGTTTCTCAATACTCAAAATAATCGATTATGAACTAATGGGTGATCGATTGTGTTGAGTTGATGTCTTCCAGTGATTTTAAATTTAATTAAGTAATCGATTATGTCTTTAGATAATCGATTATCACTGAGACAGTAAGTTTTATGATTTTCAGAAAATAACAAGTAATCGATTGTTGCAAAGGACAATCGATTGTGAAGCTGACCGTTGTCGTAAAGTTTTCAAATACCGTCGGGTAATCGATTATTGATTCTGTATAATCGATTGTTTTGATTAAAATCCGGAAAAGATTTTTTGAACGTTATTGGGTAATCGATTATTGATTTTGTATAATCGATTGTTTTGATTAAAATCCGGAAAAGATTTTTTGAACGTTGCCGAGTAATCGATTGTTGATTCTGGACAATCAATTGTTTGTGGTAAAATCTGGAAAGGATTTTTTGAACGTTGCCTGTAATCGATTATGGATTGTAAGTAATCGATTATCAAGCGTTAAATCTGGGATTGATTTTTAAACTGACTGGCAGATAATCGATTGTTTGGTCTTAATAATCGATTATCACTGAGTAATTTCAGCAACTCTTAATTGGCAATTAGACAACGGTTGAACCAACTTTTTCAACTATAAATACAGCTTCATTTCAGTGTTTTAAAAACAACAACATACACAAACTGATCATTACATTGCTATAAGCTTTCATTCAATTGTTCTTCATTTTCTACTCATTTCAAAAAGCTTTTGAGAGCCATATTATTGCTTAAAGTTGTTGTGATCTTGAACATATTCTTTTACTCATATCTACTCAATAAGGAGTACTTTAGTTAAGTGAGTGTCCAAGTATTTGATATACTTGTAAGAGAATTGCGATTCTCTTGTTTCAAGGAACTTGCGTTTCCTTGGGTGAAGTCTTTGAGATTGCGATCTCCGAGCAACTGTTTGAGGCTTGTGTCCTCAAGTGTGTAACGGTTTGTTGAGCACCCTTAAGCTTAACAAGATAGTGAAAAATCTCGAGAGAGTCTCTCGGGGACTGGACTAACCACGTTGGTGGCCAACCAGTATACATCTTTGTGTAATTTTATTTTTCTGCATTTATTTTACTTCCTGCAAAGTTTAAATTCCGCAAGAAAACGCTAAATCCTATTAATACGCTATTCACCCCCCCTCTAGCGTAAAGCGTAGTTTCTAACAATTGGTATCAGAGCCCAACTCTCTGAAAACTTAACCGTTTGAGAGAACCATCCATGGCTTCTACTCTTGACTCTTTTGCAGGAATTGAAGAAGGACAATGCTCTACACGACCTCCTCTATTCAACGGCACAAACTACTCATACTGGAAGGAGAGGATGCAAATCTTTGTGCAATCAAATAGCTTTCATTTGTGGAAAGTATTCACCAATGGAAACCAAATTCCAACCAAGAAGGTGGAAGACGAATGGGTTCCAAAGACCGAAGAGAAATATACCGCGGAGGATATTCGTAAGGTTCAAAATAATGCCAAAGCTATAAATTTATTATATTGTGCTGTTAATGCTAACGACTACAGGAAGATATCATGTTGCAAAACAGCAAAAGAAATGTGGGATAAGCTTGAAGTGACATACGAAGGAACCGACCAGGTACGAGAAGCTAAAATTGATTTCTTAACTCACTCTTATGAACTATTCCACATGAAGGAAGGAGAGAAAGTAGACGAAATGTTTGAGCGATTCTCAATGATCGTGAATGATCTACACGCCCTCAAAAAGACGTTTACGGATAGAGAACTTGTCTGGAAGATCCTCAGAAGTCTCACTCCGGCATGGCGATCAAAGGCCGATGCAATCCAAGAATCCATTGGCATCACAAATGTCACAATTGACGCATTAAGAGGTAATCTCAAAACCTATGAATCAACTATACTTAACCCGTTTGTTGATGATCAAAGAAGGCAAAGGATTGCTCTAAAGGCTAGCCAACCACAAATTGATGAGGAAGGTGACAACGAGTTTGGACTCGTTATCAAAAGGTTTCAAAAATTCATGCGCAAAGAGTATGAACGCAAGAACAAAAAGCAAGGCGATCAACTAAAATGCTATGAATGCGGAGAAACCGGGCACATAAAATCAAATTGCCCTAACATCAAAAAGGAGAAGAAACCCTTCAAAAAGCAACGTGCATATATCTCTTGGGGAGGAGATTCCAGAGATGAAGCAAGCGAAGAAGAAGACGATGAAGCAGCAAATTTATGTCTCATGGCTCAAGAAGACGGCAAAGACGAGGTAATTCAAATCTCTTCTCAAAATTTCTTTACTCTTGATGAAATGAGAAATGCTTTTGATGAACTATATGCTGAATTTATCAAAGCTTCAAAAACTGTCAAAAGTGTTAAAGAAAGCGCTTCTCTAAAAGAAAAAGATTTTCAAACACAGCTTTCATTAAAAGAAAAAGAATTAGAAAAACTGGTTTTCGAAAATGAGAAGCTAAAAGAGGAAAACAAGTTTTATGGAAAAAGAAGTGCTGATAAACCTGAAGGTTCTACTAGAAACTGTTCTTCTTGTGTGCTTCTTAAGAATGAAGTAGCTAGACTTAAAGGCACATTAGATAAGTTTAATTCTTCGCATAAAAACTTGAATGATGTGCTTGTTAATCTAAAATCAACTAAACATGGAATAGGATTCAAGAATGAAGAAAAGGTTGGTGCTAAACCACAACAACCTAGAGCTCAACCTAGGACTAATAACCAAAATGCTTATCCTAGAAGTAGAAATCCTAGAAATAACTTGCATGTTAGACCAAATAGTGAAAATGCTAGAAGACCTAGAAATGATGCATATTTTAGGCCAAACCTTAGAAGACCAAGAAATGACCCTCCACCTAGAAATAGATATTCTAGAAATGATGCATATTTTAGACAAACTTGTGAACCTCCTAGAGCTCATAATAGGAGAAACAATGGTGTTCAAAGTAGAGTAAGCAACCTTCATTCATCTAGTTACTATGTACCTAGAAAAATGCATAATCCCAACGTGACTTGTCATTATTGTAGACGTATTGGTCATATTGCTCCCGCTTGCTTTACTCGTCATAGACATATAAATCAATTGCATCATTATAACATGCCTAACCCTCAAGGACCCAAGATGGCATGGGTACCTAAAGAACATTAATTTGTTTTATAGGTGTGCTTGAAGGGATCAAGTGTACTATGGTACCTTGATAGTGGATGCTCTAAACACATGACGGGAGATGAATCCAAATTCCTTCAACTAGAGCACAAAGAAGGAGGAAGTGTCACATTTGGTGATAACAATAAAGGAAAAATCATCGGCATTGGTTCAGTCGGTAAGGACGAAAACTCCTCTATTAAACATATACTACTTGTGAAAGGTTTGAAGCATAATCTCTTGAGCATAAGCCAATTATGTGACAAGGGAAATCTTGCTCTATTTAATTCGGATGAATGTCTTGTATTTAGACGTAGTGATTTCAAGATCATACTTCGTGGTTTTAGAATTGATAATATCTATATGGTTGATCTTGCAAACTCCTCACCCGAATATGTTGATTGTTTAGTAAGCAAAGAGGATAACTCTTGGCTATGGCATCGTAGAGTAGCACACATGAACATGCATCTTTTGAACAAGCTTCTTTCTCAAAACTTAGTAGTTGGTCTTCCCAGTTTAAAGTTTGAAAATGATTCTATTTGCGATTCTTGTCAAAAATGGAAGCAAACCAAAGCATCTTTTAAATCCAAGAATATTGTTTCAACGTCTAGACCTTTGCAATTACTTCACATGGATTTATTTGGTCCCTCTCGTATTGAAAGTCTTGGTAAAAATAAATATGTTTTTGTAATTGTTGATGACTTTTCTAGATTTACTTGGACTCTATTTCTTGCAAATAAAAGTGATGCTTTTCAAAATTTCAAGTATTTCCTTAAGCGTGTTCAAAACGAAAAGGAATCGACCGTCACTTCGATTAGAAGTGATCATGGGGGAGAGTTTGATCACAATCTCTTTGCGGATTTTTGTGACGAACTCGGAATCGAACACACCTTTTCCGCTCCACGGACACCACAACAAAATGGGGTGGTGGAAAGGAAAAATAGGTGTCTCGAAGAGATGGCTAGAACCATGCTCGACGGAGCTAAGATTCCCAAATACTTTTGGGCGGACGCCGTGAGTACCGCTTGCTATGTTTTAAATAGAGCAGCAATTCGGCCGATACTCATGAAAACCCCATATGAACTTTATAAGGGTAGAAAACCCAATATTTCTCATTTACGTGTTTTTGGTTGTAAATGTTTTGTTCATAATAATGGCAAGGACCAATTGGGTAAGTTTGATGCTAAATCGGATGAAGGTATTTTCATTGGTTATTCCTCACGTAGCAAAGCATATAGGATCTTTAACAAAAGAACCCAAATTGTGGAGGAATCCCCTCATGTTGTGTTTTCCGAAGATAATACTCGCTTGGCGAGAAAGGAATCCGGTTTTGATCTTGCAGGTATCTTGGATAGCTTGAAAGATAAAATCCAAGAAGAACCTTCAAAGGAAAACAAAAATGAAATTGGGGAACAACCAACGGAAGAAGCGCCACAATTAGAAAAAGGAATAAATACGCCTAACGAGTGGAGAACGATCAAGGATCATCCTCTCGAACAGGTAATCGACGATGTTGGAGAAAAGGTAAGTACCCGAAACTCCCTCAAAAACACTTTAGAACTTACTGCTTTTTGTTTCTCAAATTGAACCTAAAACCATCTCCGAAGCAATTGGGGATGAATTTTGGACCTTGGCAATGCAAGAGGAGCTTAACCAATTAGAACGCAATAACGTTTGGGATTTGGTGCCAAGACCCGAAGGTCATTCTATAATTGGTACGAAATGGGTTTTTCGCAATAAACTAGATGAAAATGGTATAATCACTAGAAACAAAGCTAGGCTTGTGCAAAAGGCTATAGTCAAGAAGAAGGTATTGATTATGAGGAAACCTATGCTCCCGTAGCTAGATTAGAAGCTACTCGTCTATTACTTGCTTTCGCCTCTTCAATGAATTTTATTCTATATCAAATGGATGTGAAAAGTGCTTTTCTAAATGGTTTTATTGAGAAGAAGTTTATGTCAAACAACCCCCCGGCTTTGAAGATTTTAAATATCCCGATCATGTTTTCAAACTCAAAAAGGCTCTTTATGGTTTAAAACAAGCTCCTCGAGCTTGGTATGAAAGGTTGAGTAAATTTCTTTTGGAAAATGATTTCATTAGGGGAAAAGTTGACACAACCCTCTTTGTCTAGCATAAAAACAATGATATTTTATTAGTTCAAATATATGTAGACGACATTATATTTGGTGCTACTAACAATGTTTTATGCAAGGAATTTTCCGATCTAATGACTAGCGAATTTGAAATGTCTATGATGGGCGAGTTAACATTCTTTTTGGGGTTACAAGTGAAAAAATGAAAGAAGGTACATTCATATGCCAAGCCAAATATTGCAAAGAACTACTAAAACGCTTTGAGATGAACAATGCAAAAGAAATGGCTACTCCCATGAGCACATCCGATCATCTAGACAAAGATGAAAAAGGTAAGGAAGTCGACACTAAAAAGTATCGAGGTATCACCCTAGAGCTAAGAGCAATTCTTAAGCAAACCGCGAATCTGCAGCAATGTCCCTATAAAAATCGATTATCCCGTATCAATAATCGACTACCCTCTCATTTTTTTTCCAATAAATAAACCTTGATTATTTCATCTTTTTGCATCTTTCCTTACTATTTTTTTTGCTAATGGCAAAAGGGGGAAGAAAACGGGATATCGGGTATGCACCATCTCTTAATTCATTGATTGCTTATAAGCTAAAATTGAGGGGGAACTCTTAAATTGAGGGGGAACAAGAACAAAATTGCATAATTGTTACTAGTCTTGAATTGTCAATATCTTTTGCCTAAATTGCATATCCCGCTTAATGTTTGCCATTATCAAAAAGGGGGAAATTGTTAGAAACACGTTCTCAATGCAATATACTAAACGTGTACTCTTTTGTAGGTTTTGATGAATGACAAACGAAGCAAAAATTGATATATGACGGAATTCAAGTACAAGCGCACAATGGTTGCGAATAAGATTGAAGTTCAAGATATAGCTTTTAATTGTTATTGAGTTGTTCTAAATTGTAATCTCGATCCTATAACTTGACTCATAGTATGGCCTCTCTCATAAAACTATTTTCCAAAATCATGCATATTTAATTCTGTGTCAAAAAGATTTTAAATCATGCATATTTACATTAGACAAAATGTTTTCTAAACATGCCTCAAAAATCTGGGCTAAAATAATCGATTATGTACTTATGATAATCGATTGTTTCTGAGCCAAGACTGCATGACAATCGATTATGAATTAATGGTAATCGATTGTGAGTAAGACAGTGAACATCAGGTTTTTCCAAATCTGCATGATAATCGATTGTGAACAAATGACAATCGATTGTTGTTGAGGTAAAGTTTCTCAATACTCAAAATAATCGATTATGAACTAATGGTGATCGATTGTGTTGAGTTGATGTCTTCTAGTGATTTTAAATTTAATTAAGTAATCGATTATGTCTTTAGATAATCGATTATCACTGAGACAGTAAGTTTTATGATTTTCAGAAAATAACAAGTAATCGATTGTTGCAAAGGACAATCGATTGTGAAGCTGACCGTTGTCGTAAAGTTTTCAAATACCGTCGGGTAATCGATTATTGATTCTGTATAATCGATTGTTTTGATTAAAATCCGGAAAAGATTTTTTGAACGTTATTGGGTAATCGATTATTGATTTTTTATAATCGATTGTTTTGATTAAAATCCGGAAAAGATTTTTTGAACGTTGCCGAGTAATCGATTGTTGATTCTGGACAATCGATGGTTTGTGGTAAAATCTGGAAAGGATTTTTTGAACGTTGCCAGTAATCGATTATGGATTGTAAGTAATCGATTATCAAGCGTTAAATCTGGGATTGATTTTTAAACTGACTGGCAGATAATCGATTGTTTGGTCTTAATAATCGATTATCACTGAGTAATTTCAGCAACTCTTAATTGGCAATTAGACAACGGTTGAACCAACTTTTTCAACTATAAATACAGCTTCATTTCAGTGTTTTAAAAACAACAACATACACAAACTGATCATTACATTGCTATAAGCTTTCATTCAATTGTTCTTCATTTTCTACTCATTTCAAAAAGCTTTTGAGAGCCATATTATTGCTTAAAGTTGTTGTGATCTTGAACATATTCTTTTACTCATATCTACTCAATAAGGAGTACTTTAGTTAAGTGAGTGTCCAAGTATTTGATATACTTGTAAGAGAATTGCGATTCTCTTGTTTCAAGGAACTTGCGTTTCCTTGGGTGAAGTCTTTGAGATTGCGATCTCCGAGCAACTGTTTGAGGCTTGTGTCCTCAAGTGTGTAACGGTTTGTTGAGCACCCTTAAGCTTAACAAGATAGTGAAAAATCTCGAGAGAGTCTCTCGGGGACTGGACTAACCACGTTGGTGGCCAACCAGTATACATCTTTGTGTAAGTTTATTTTTCTGCATTTATTTTACTTTCTGCAAAGTTTAAATTCCGCAAGAAAACGCTAAATTCTATTAATACGCTATTCACCCCCTCCTCTAGCGTAAAGCGTAGTTTCTAACAGAATGTACGACTAAGCAAACTAAAATTTCATATGCTCGTATGCTTATTGAGGTGAATGTCTCAAAAGAATTGCCTAGTGAGATCGAGCTAATGGATCCAACTGGGAAGAGTTTTATGCATGATGTGACCTACGATTGGAAACCATTATATTGTGAGAAATGCCTTATGGTGGGACACAACTGTCTGGCCAAACCTGCACAGCCTAATCCCATACAGAAAACTAAGGTGACTCAGGAATGGAGAGTTAAAGCTCCAGCTCCTATTGATCAGAGTAAGCAGGAAGTTCACATACAGCAGCCAATCATTCAGAAAGAATCATGTGCCCCTGCAGTACTAGTTGAAGAGTTGAGTAAACAGAAAGGTATTGCTACACAGGCATCTCCAGTTTTTAACATTACAAACTTTCCACCTTTATCTCCTATTGTGATGTCTAATAGGTTTGAAGTAGGGTCAGTGAGTTGGGAAGATCATCCCCTGGATGAAGGGGTACCAGTTATACTCAATGAAGTGATTATTTTGGAATATTAGGGGTGTAAATAAAAGGTACAAACAGAAGGAAGCTAAAGAATATTTTAGAAGCAATAAATTTGACCTTGTTGGTCTGGTAGAGACAAAGGTTAAACAGAAGAATGCAGAGAGAATATCTAAGTTCTTGGTACCTGATTGGGGTATACTAACTAATTACAGGGGTGCCATGAATGGTCGAATTTGGATCCTATGGGATACTACAAAATTTAGGGTCACTGGTATTCAGGAGGAGGCTCAATACATCCATTGCAGTATTAGGAATCTCACTGGTGAACTGATTTGCTGCCTCACAGTGGTATATGGTTTCAATGACAGTGATCAGAGGAGGACATTGTGGCAATAACTACAGAACCTTGCTGCTAACACTACTGGCCATTGGCTAGTAGCAGGTGATTTCAATGCCATTATGTCTAGTAATGATAGACAATCTTGTCACCAAGTTAAAAAAGCTGAGGTTACAGAGTTCACACAGTGTATCCAGCAGGCTGGGCTGGCAGAACTTCCCTGGAAGGAGGAATACTTTACCTGGACTAATAAGCAAAATGGCAATGATAGAGTGTGCAGCAGATTGGATAGAGTTTTTGGTAATTATGATTGGATTATTAAGTGGAGCCAGGTACACACTGTATATGGAGTTCCACTAATATCTGATCACAACCCCATGGTGTTAACCCTGGCAGAAGATAACAGACTCGGGAAGACTCCCTTCAGATTCTATAATGCATGGATTCAGCATAAGGATTTCCAACATCTGATCAAGGAGAACTGGAATGGTAATGCTCAGTATACCCTTCAAGGGGTGTGGAACAAACTCAAGTCCCTTAAACCAGTATTAAAGTCTCTAAACACTAGAGATTTTAAGAATATTACAGAGAAAATTGAGTCTAGCAGAAAGGAACTGGAGGATATTCAAAACCAGATGAATCTGTCCTATACTGATGCCTTGCAGATTAGAGAAAAGGAACTGGTGATGCAGTTAGAAAAATGGTCATTGATTGAAGAATCAGTATTACAACATAAATCTAGAGCCAGATAGATCCAATTTGGGGACTCAAATAGCAAATATTTTTCTGTTGTAGTGAAGGAGAGGAACCAATATAAGAGGATTACTGAACTGATCATAGATGGAGGTGTGAAAATTACTAATCTAGATGACCTTAAGAAGGAGATCAAGGATTTTTTTAAATCACTTATGGGTACATCAGCTACTTCTCTCCCAGCTGTTAACAGAATGTACATGAGCAATGGTCCTAGACTAACATACCACCAGAAGAAGGAATTAGCTCCTGACATCAGTGACACTGAGATATTGGATAGTTTAAAAGCAATTTGTAATGATAAAGCTCCTGGAATTGATAGTTATAATGCCCTATTCTTTAAACAGACTTGGCACATTACTGGAGGCCATATACTTCAAGGAGTCAGGAACTTCTTTGAGACCAACAAAATGAATAGACCAACAAACTGTGCCTCTCTTACATTGATTCCTAAAGTTCCTAACCCACAAACAGTCAAAGAGTTTCGACCAATAGCTTGTTGTTCAGTGCTATACAAAATAATCTCCAAGCTGCTGGCCAACAGATTACAGAAAGTTATGACCAGTATCATATGTAATGCCCAACCAGGCTTCATTCCAGGTAGGAGGATTGCAGATAATGTCATTCTGGCCCATGAATTAATCAAGCACTACTCAAGATCACATATATCTCCTAGATGTATGATCAAAATTGATCTGCAGAAGGCATATGATTCTGTTGAATGGAGCTTTTTGCAACAGGTAATGGAGGCTCTAGATTTCCCAACCAGGTTTATAAAATGGATCATGGAGTGTGTCCAAACTGTCAGTTACACAGTGGTGGTGAATGGAGAAACAACTGAACCTTTCCAAGCAGCCAAAGGTTTGAGACAAGGGGATCCTATATCTCCTTTCTTATTTGCTATTGTGATGGAATACTTAAGTCGATCTCTGGTAGAATTGAGGAAAGATAAAGATTTCAAATCCCATCCTGGTTGTAAAAAACTAGGAATTACTCATCTAAGCTTTGCTGATGACCTCTTGCTGTTTGTCAAAGGAGAATGTCAATCTGTAAGTAGCATGATTACATATTTCTCCCACTTCATTGCAGTCTCTGGGATGAAAGTCAATCTGCATAAGAGTGCTGTTTACTTTGGAGGGGTGAAGACTGAAACTCAACATCAAATTATTGATCATCTTGGGTATGTACGTGGAGAACTACCCTTTAAATACTTGGGAATCCCACTATCTACCAAGAAGCTGTCTGTTTTCCAATGACAACCACTTGTCGACAAAATTACTGCCAGGATTACATCCTGGACTGCCAGGCAATTGTCATATGCTGGTAGAATCCAATTGGTTCAATCAGTAATCTTTGGTATTCAAGCTTATTAGGCTCAATTGTTCCTCATTCCTTCAAAAGTTATAAAACTGTTAGAAGCAATGTGTAGATCTTACATATGGTCTGGCTCAGTCAATGTAACAAGGAAAGCATATGTGGCCTGGGATAAGATATGTTTGCCAAAGTCTGCTGGAAGCTTAAACTTAACCAATCTCCTACTGTGGAACAAAGCTGCTGTTGCAAAATTAAGCAGGGATTTGGCTCACAAAAAGGATGTATTATGGGTGAAATGGATTCACACAGTCTATATCAAGCAGCAACAATTGGAGTCCATAAATATTCCTAAACAAGCCAGTTGGATGGTTCGGAAGATCATTGAAGGTACTGTTCTATTGCAGCAATACCAACTGTTACACAAACCAGCATGCTCGATAAGAATGATCTATCTTCAACAGATTGGACAGTTACCTAGAGTCTTTTGGAAGAACTTAACCATACAGAATCTTGTTCGACCTAAAGCACTTTTCAACCTTTGGCTGCTCCTACAAGACAGACTTCCTACTAAAGATAGGATGACCAAATGGAACTCGACTGTGGATGGCACCTGTGTCATGTGTCAACAAGCATTGGAGACCAGAGACCACTTGTTCTTGGACTGTCCTTTTGCCACTCAATTGAGGTATCAAACACTGCAGTGGATTGGAGTATTGCAACCTACTGGACAGAATTGGCAACAGTTTGTACACTGGATCATTGATAATGCTAAAGGGAAATCTTATCGAGCTCACATACTCAAAATGACCATTGCAGTACTGTTCTATGCCTTATGGTTGGAAAGGAATGCGTGAATTTTTGGAAATACTTTCTGTTCCAGTGACAAAATGCTTAGGACCATTGCTTACACTTGTAATATTAGGGCAACTCCTAGAGTTAGATTACACCTCCAGCACTATCTCCTGTAATGTTGACCTTTAGGTATAGTGCTACTAGTCAGATTTTGTTTATCTTTTGATAGTCAGCTGCGTACATAGCTGAACTATGGAATTGTACGGAAACCACTTTGGTGATTAATACAATTTTAATTACCAAAACAAATGTATAAAAATTATAGGTAAGTTGTATAATATATTATTAGTTGCATAAAATTTATTTTTACTGTGTATAAATCAGATACCAAATATACAAAAGACATATTGTATATATTTTGTGTAAAATTTGTATTTAAGTTGTATGTTATTGTAATTGTATTTAACTGGGCAAAAATAATGTGCGAAAGTTGTAAATAAAATATATAATATATAATTAGTTGTATGAAAATTGTTTTAACGATGCATAAATAAGATACATGATATACAAAAGAAATTTTGTATTAAATTTGCATTTATGTTGTATGTTATTGCAGTTGTAAAGACTTGCATAGAAACATTTCTTCCCTAGGAAAAACTTCTACTGTACAAATTGGTTGGATCATCAATCAATGCAGATTTAGCTTTACGCATGAATTGTCTTAAAATAGGGAACTATATGTTTGATCTCTTTATATATTTTAACTGGGGAATTGCTTCCTTAAACATTCTGAGCTCAAACAGAGAGCTAATTACTCATTGAATATGAAATTAATATGTAAATAGTGGGCTGCCCTTTTGGTTTCTGCTCTCTGTATATCATGAAAATCAATCAACATTAACAGAACGTTTCCATTTGAGCAATTACATCAATTTTTTTTTATTGTATGATCTTATCTCTAAATCAGACACACATCAAGTCAAGTGATTCTTGGACCTTGGGCCTATCTCAATCCCAAAAGCTAGCTTATGACGTGAGAATTGCCTAAGTCATATAAGGAGACCAAGGACCTCAAATCCCTCCGATGTGGGACAACTCAACACCCCTCCTCACGCCCAGATCTCTGGAGCGTGGACAACATAAATGGGGGCCCAATATCAGTAACAATAATTGGGACGGGTCTGGCTCTGATAACATGATAAGAATGGACCTTGGGGCTAAGTCAACCGCAAAAGTCATATAAGGAGACCAATGACCTCAAATTCCTCTGATGTGGGATAACTCAACAGAAGAGATTGCAACGCCCTTAGAAAAATAAGAAACTCGTAGCATAAATAAAGGAGTCCACACTCTGTCATTAGTGGAAACTGAATGTTGTAAGTCATAAATTCAGTGAATGATCAGATATCTGATTCAGTTAAGTGTTCCATTTTATTAGTTTACACAGATTAAATCTGAAGATGCGAACTACATAGACTAAACATGTAGAGATTATTGATTTATCATGATTCGGTTTCTGAGATCTACATGAGTATATTCAGATTAGTACAGTGCATCAGAAAAAAAAGGAAGAGAAGAAGAGAAAACAAAAAAGGTAGAAGGTGTAACTAAATCACTTAATTGAAAGCACTAATGATGGATTAGGACCCTTTTAAGGTGGAATGCATATATTTTGTAAATAAAACCTGTGTAGGTAGGGTAATTTACTAAATATGAATATTTAGGGTTATAAAGTTTTCAAGAATGTATCGGAATGAAAAAAATCTCATTTTATAATCCTTTTATTTAATGGCTTTTTTAAAATTATAACTCTAGTACATTCTAACTTAAATGGGACATACAATTAAAAATTATATCTCATTTACATCTATATTCGTTTTTTGAGTCACGTTTTAACTTGTACATGCTTTGCAAAGAAAATTGCAAGCGTACTCAAAATTTCGTGCTTCAGCATACGAGCTTGAAGTTGCAAAGGCAATCATGTAAACTTCAACATTGTAGTAGACAGGCCTAAAGTAGAAAAATTATTGAACCGTGTATGCTGAAGTTTTTGTTTGTAATTGCTGAACTTAAGCATCCTAGTGCTGAAGTTTTGTTCTCTATTTGTTGAAGTTTTTATTTGTAATTGCTAAACTTAAGCATTCTAGTAGATGAAGTTTTGTGATGCTGAAGTTATTTAGTTCATTAGTAAAAATTTCAGTACTAAATAAGCTGATGTTTTTTGTGTCCTGGATTCATTAGTTTTCTAATTAAGCCTTTTCAAAAATTTCGGCAGAAAATGCTGAAGTTATTTAGTTCAATTGTAAAAACATAAGCACTAGACAAGCCGAAGTTTTCTGTCCTGGATTCATTAGTTTTGTCATAAAGTTTTTCCAAAAACTTCAGCAGAAGATTGAAGTCATTTAGTTCATTTGTAAAAACTTATGCACCAAATAATCTAAAGTTTTTTTGTCCTGAATTTATTAGTTTTTTCATAAAACTTTTTCAAAAACTTCAGTAGAAGATGCTGAAGTTATTTAGTTTATTTGTAAAACATCAACACTATATAAGTTGGAGCTTTTGAAAAATCTTTCTAACATACTAGAAAAATAATGACATTATTCTTTCATAGTATATTGATACTATAAAATAATCAGATTGCCTACAGTATCTAAATAGTAAATTTTAGAAATAATATACGTGAAAATAACAGAATTATCATGAAAAGAATCAGAAAGCGTGACCTTAAATTTCCTGTATGTGGAAATATTTACAAATTATTGTCTATTAACTTACGTAATTATTTATAATTTATTTTTAAATAATCTGATAAACATACTTATGGCAATCATCCTATGAACTGAAGTTTCATAGCAGCACCAACAACAGCAGAAGAAAGAAGAAGAAGAAGAAGAAGAAGAAAACGAAGGAAGGGAAGGAGGAGGAGAAAAGGGGCTGAATTTGTTTAAAATGTGGGCACTAACTAAAACTTTTAAAAAATAGGTATAGGTTTAGTGGGGGTAACCAAATAAGACGTCTAGTGCAAATTTTACATTAAGATATTAGTGAGATTAACGAACTTTCTTGTGTGTTTTAATCTTATTAATAAAAATATAGTCCAATGATTTTCTTGTCCTAAAATAACTAAAAGTTACTTTGTTGAGTAATTTTCAATACTTAATGACCATGTAATGAATTAACTATGATGTTTTGAGTAGAGTTGTTAATATGGGCTTGGTCTGTTGGGCTGTGCTAAAAAATTTTAAACCTATTTAAAAACAAGGCTTTTAAGCCCAGCCCGAGTAAACCCGTAGCCCGTGAGGTTTGACTGAGGCTGGGCTGGGCCAGCTCGTGGGCCTAATAAAAATATATATTTTAAATATATAAAATATAAAAATTATATGACACAAAAAAATATAGAAGAGTATCCAAGCTTAAAGTTTATTAAGCTCATCATATTAAAAGTTCAAAGTCTTAAAATGTTAATTAGTTTTAAGAATTTAATTATTCTTATTATTTAACAAATTAATTTTGCATATGAATTGTAGATGTAGATGAAAGCGAAGATATTAAGACAACCTTCTTATACGCGGATTCAAATATGTTTGATGAAAATGATGTGTTGGATATCTCGTAAGCATAATGGATGTTCTCTTGAACACATTATTTTGAGTTTTGACTTTTAGTGAACGAAATATTAGTCTTGCCATTTACTTTTCTTAGTGTTTATCATATATTGGAATAGTATAAAAAGTTACTAAGATTTATGAAAATTTTCCAATAAAAAGTTTTTTACTTTTAAATATTTATCTTTTTAGGTTAGAACTTTAAAAAATGTATAAATTATATTTAGAAAAATGTTGGGCCCGCATACCACATATGGCTGGGATGGGTTGACGATTATAAGGCCAATCAAAAGTGGGCTAGCCCAACCCAGTTTTATTGCTAAAGCTCATGTGGGTTGGGTTGGGTTAGCCTGACCCTGCCCAAATTGACAGTTCTACTTTTGAGGCAGATACGAAGTAAATTAAGTACGCATTTCAAATCAACTTCTTGGATCAAGCAGTCAATCTGATGTTTTGAGTACGACCTTTAAATCAACAAAAGAAGCTTTTACTTCTTTTGTGGATTTGACATTTTCTAAGAATCAACTTAGTGAAATCTCCTATTCCATATATCGAAAAATATAATTTATTGGGCTTAGAATTTCTTTCTGATAACGTATCAGATTGTACCAATATTAACCCTTTTTACTTCATATATTTTTGCTATGATATAAGATTTAAATTACTTTTTGTTTTAGCGGTAGCATAATCTTCGATTGAGCTAATATCCATAATTTGAAGAAATAGGCGTTTTCACAATTCAGCTACTCAGTCAATTCTGTTCCACTTAATCCCTTTTTATGGTCACATATCTTTATTCCGACTAAACAACCGGTGGACGACATCCGACCTCATAGTAAACAAATATGCATGGTATGCTTGTGTAATCGTATGTCGTGAATAAATATATGTATTGATGCAAATGCATGACATACCCAACCAAATGCTAGCAGTGGTGGTCTCTTCCGGTAGCTAACCGGTATCATATTGCCAACTTTTGGCCATCTGTACAATATATAGTTTTTCGGGCAAATAGGCCCCTTACCTTCGATTATAGCTCGAAGTCCATGCATAATATGCCATGTATGATATGAACTTTGAATGCACATAATAAGAACTTAGCCAATCTTGGCTCATAGGTACCCTTATTCTCATGATCTCATACTCACCTCCACATTGCATACAATTGCCTCATGGAACCTCATATCTTTCTTTTCTTTTGAATAAGCTTGAAAATTTAACTCGGCTTTTAGAAAGATAACTTAACTCTGAATATGTTCATAAAAAGCTTAAGGTATTTCACTTAGTCCTTATACCTGATTTCTTGATATTTAATAAAAGAAATTATTTCAAAAAAAATCAGAAATCGACGTGTCACTTCAGAGATTTTAAAATAGACTGATAGCAAATATTAAATGCCTTTATTTATTTTATTATTATTTATTTTAGTTACACAACCCAAAGACGAATAAAAATTCATATATATAGATATATAGTTAAGTAAACCGACAAAGTGACATATATAGATGTCGAATACCCTATTTAACTGAGTGAGTGGAACATCATACTTCAGCTATGATCCCAATGCCTTCCACAAAAGGTTTTTCTAGCAATAGAATAGTAAAATATCACAATTGACGCCTTAAGAATTTCAAAGAATTCGTGCTAAAAGAAAGGACGGAACTTAGCCTTAACATACCTTAAACATGTTGAGTCCTTAATTCCTTCCAAGTGACTCTTCAAACAAGTCAACTCGATCTATCATAGCATAAGGAGATTCAAAATCAGCGTTGATCAAAGGCCAAGTCTGTAACTTAAGCTAGTAGCTTGTTTTACTTAAATTTGGGCAGCATCTCCTTTGTAACAAGGGCCTCCACCAATACCATATACCAACAATAACAACTAGAGAAATCTATCAACGTATAAATGTCAATAACAAGACACCACATAACAACAATAAGTCACAACTACTTCACGATGAGTGGCAAGCTCCAATTGGAATACGTATAACCCATCTACCACTTACAGACTTCTTACATTAACTTAAAAGTATCATTAACATGATAATGAAGTCATTCATCAATGATTCCATCCTTATGCCATATATTTGTAACAAAGGAAACAATCCACTACTCTAACTATCTTCGATTAGTAACTTTATTCACTAGTTCATGTCTACTCCATCCATATAACTTAATCAACATCAATATAACCTTAGGAACCTGAAAGAACACAATATACCAACCTCCTACAGTAACTTCAAGTCGAAATCCAAGTTATATTCACCTTACAATAACCCTCAATGGCAATACAACACCATAGAAATGACTTAAGCTAATCCAAGTATTATTTTGTAGTTTATCATCCTAACAACTTAACCAACATACAAGAAAGCTTAAGCACAATTAGTAGGCTGTTAGACTCACCTTAGACAACAGAAACAAGTTGGAATTTCATCCAAATACAGCCCACAACAATCCTCAATGACAACACAACCTCAAAGAGGTGTTGTTCTTCACTAGGACTAGGTTTGATGTTGAAATATAGTGTAATCACGTCAAACCCTTATGGAACCTATTAGAAGGGTTTGGAGAAGTTTGGAGATAAGCTTGAGTTGAAAAATTAGCAAAACTATGCATCCAAATTGTTTATAAATTGAAGTAGCTCAACCACCGCCTATGTGGGTCTCATTGGGAGTTGCTTGTGCAGTTTCGCAAAAACTCGAATATCTCTCTACTCTAATGTCGTATAGATGAACGGTTTAATGAGTTGGAAACTAGCCTCGTATATTTTCAATTTTGTATATAGATAATCCCTTGATTCCAAGTATATTTGGAGAAAAGTGCATCTAAATTTGGCCTAAATTTCAGCAAATTTATGAATGTAACTTGTGATGACCTTTGCCAACTCTTGTTCCACAACTTTATTGCCTTCAAAATATAGAAAATGAATATCATACGACTAAAATAACTCATAGAATAACCTCCTTATCATGTTAAGAACCCTAGTCTCACCCCAAAGTACATGTTATAACATTCCAAATTTGTCGACTTTCAACGAAACTTATTTTCTTCTCTTTGTTTAGCGTCTAAACTTTCCAACCTTTTTGGTACTTGTTATTAATGATCTTAAAGATTTGTAACCTTCAAGATAACAAGATGAAACTTACATTATGTACTTTCAAAAATGATCTCATTTCTGAGCTTACATCAATTGGTTTACGACGTACTCTTACGTGCGAAAACATGAAATGTAACATCATTCCCCCATTTGAAACATTCTTCCTTAAATGTTGATTGATGCACTTATCTGTTTCATAAACGATAGCTCTTACGAACATTTTAGTGCTCACCTTGCCATCTAAGCAATTGTTTTGTGAATAAATCCAAACGCTTGGGCGTTCTCCCTTTATGCCTCTTTCTCATGCCATAACATGTGGTTGGAATTCTTCCAATATCGTAACATTTGTTAGTTTATGTCATGCAGTATGTACAATTGTGTCCCTGTATGAGCGCCTAGAAACTATCCTTCCCTTTTTCCTCCATCCTTTAGCCAGTCTCTAAGCCTCACTTTATGAACATATACAGAATTATGACAAGTTGTCCCTCTAGGAATCTATAGGTGTACTTATGTTCATCACTTGGTACTTTGTTGAACTTACGAATATTGATATATCTTATTCTATAGACTCAATATCCATCCTTAGGACTTTGATGCATCTAGGAAAGTAAAACTATACCATAACTCTTACTTTTGTTTTATTATTATCGAGGTATGTTACCCAACTCCAGGTGTTGTTTATCCTACATGTATAAATCTAAGTCCTTTAATGCTTCCTCATTATTGTTCATCTTAAGAATAACAACCTAACCTCCTCTCACACTTTTTTTTAACTTGTATTCATCATCGTTGATCCCAGTCCTAATGTTGATCTTAATCTACCACTCATAACTTGAGACCTTTTGCGTAATACATTGTCATTGAGGCTCATGTATCATCAGGGAACATCTTAAGTGATTTGCTTAATCTGCATAAGCACAGTACTACACTGCAATGACCATATTTCATATTATCCCAACATGATTCGTCTTACGGGGGTACTCATATCCTGTGCAATTCATGAAATACATTCTCCTTAAATCATTACTCAATCAAAGGCCTAAACATTATTCTCTTATCATTTATCACAATTACACCCTCATTCTACTACCAGTGCAGCATTCCATCTCTTCTAGATGCACTTAGTCTTAGACTCCTTGAGTTCATTCCGGCTATAGCGAGCTTTCAATAAGTTACGGAAGCTATTAGCTCTCTTGTTGTGATAGGTTTAATCTGTGGACTCAGCTATTCTTATCATCTTCACTTAACTATGAAGATGTTCATAAAAAGCTTAAGGTATTTCACTTAGTCCTTATACCTGATTTCTTGATATTTAATAAAAGAAATTATTTCAAAAAAAAAAAAATCAAGTGTATTAGTAGTTTAAATAAAAATTATATTTGAGATTACTGAAAATTGACGTGTCACTTAAGAGATTTTAAAATACACTTTAACAAGGAAGAAAGACTGATTGCAAATACTAAATGCCTTTATTTATTTTAGTTACACAACCCAAAGATGAATAAGAATTCATATATATAGACATATAGTTAAGAAAACCGACAAAGTGACATATATAGATGTCGAATACCCTATTTAACCGAGTGAGTGGAACATCAACCTAATAGCGTTATGAAAATACTTCAGCTATGATCCCAATGCCTTCCACAGAAGGTCTTTCTAGCAGTAGAATAGTAAAATATCACATTTGACGTCTTAGGAATTTCACAGAATTCGTGCTAAAAGAAAGGACAGAACTTAGCCTTAACATACCTTAAACATGTTGAGTCCTTAATTCCTTCAAAGTGACTCTTCAAACAAGTCAACTCGATCTATCATAGCACAAGGAGATTCAAAAGCAGTATTGATCAAAGGCCAAGCCTATAACTTAAGCTAGTGCTTGTTTTACTTAAATTTGGGCAGCATCTCCTTTGTAACAAGGGCCTCCACCAATACCCAATACCAAAAATAACAGCTAGAGAAATCCATCAACGTATAAATGTCAATAACAAGACACCACATAACAACAATAAGTCACAACTACTTCACGACGAGCGACAAGCTCCAATTGGAATCCGTATAACTTATCTACCACTTACAGACTTCTTACATTGACTTAAAAGTATCATTAACATGATAATGAAGTCATTCATCAATGATTCCATCCGTATACCATATATTTGTAACAAAGGAAACAATCCACTACTCTAACTATCTTTGATTAGTAACTTTATTCACTAGTTCATGTCTACTCCATCCATTTAACTTAATCAACATCAATATAACCTTAGGCACATGCAAGAACACAATATAACAACCTCCTAAAGTAACTTCAAGTCGAAATCCAAGTTATATTCACCTTACAATAACCCTCAATGGCAATACAACACCAAAAAATGACTTAAGTTAATCCAAGTATTATTTTGTAGTTTATCATCCTAATAACTTAACCAACATACAAGCAAGCTTAGGCAGTTAGACTCACCTTAGACAGCAGCAACTTGGAATTTCATCCAAATACAGCCCACAACAATCCTCAATGACAACACAACCTCAAAGAGGTGTTGTTCTTCACTAGGACTAGGCTTGATGTTGAAATATAGTGTAATCACTTTGGAATCACTTAAAACCCTTGTGGAACCTGTTTAGAAGGGTTTGGAGAAGTTTGGAGAAGCGGTTGAATTGAAAAATGAGCAAAAATAGGCATCCAAATCGTTTATAAATTGAAGTAGCTCAACCACCGCCTATGTAGGTCCCATTGGGAGCTGCTTGCGCAATCTCGCGAAAACTCGAATATCTCTCTACTGCAACGTCGTATAGATGAACGATTTAATGAGTTAAAAACTAGACTCATATATCTTCAATTTAGTATATAGATCATCCATTGATTCCAAGTATATTGGGAGAAAAGTGCATCGACATTTGGCCTAAATTTCAGCAAATTTATGAATGTAACTTGTGATGACCTTTGCCAACTCTTGCTCCACAACTTGCTTGCCTTCAAAATATGGAAAATGAATATCATACGACTTAAATAACTCATAGAATAACCTCCTTATCATGTTAAGAACTCTAGTCTCACCCCAAAGTACATGTTATAACATTCCAAATTTGTCGACTTTCAACGAAACTTACTTTTTTTATGTTTGTTTAGCGTCTAAGTTTTCCAACCCTTTTGGTACTTGTTATTCATGATCTTAAAGATTTGTAACCTCCAAGATAACAAGATGAAACTTACATTTTGTACTTTCAAAAAATAATCTCATTTCTGAGCTTACATCAATTGGTTTACGACGTACTCTCACGTACGATAACATGGAATGTAACAGTATATTACAATAGCTGTTTCAAAATTTAGAAGGTTTTAACAAAATTCAGCTGTACAAAAGTTTATAACAACAACAATTGAATATTACAACAACAGCTTCAAAACTGAAGTTTAAAGCAATAACATTACATATTAATCAACAACATCTAAAACAACCAAAGTACATCTGTCATACAGTTTCTACAATACGACCAACAATATAACAACAATTGTGAAAAGGGCCCGTCTTCTTTTTTCTCGAACTTTCTCCTCTTCAAAAGCTTTAACTCTCTTTAATAAACACCAAATATATTCTTCGCTTGAGTAGGCATCTCATTTCATACCAACAGAAATAATCACATCCACCCTTTTTCTACAAATATCACAAAACACTTTTAATCAATTTTTATCAAAGAAAATAATTCATAAAACAGAATTTAGAAATTATGAACAAAGAATTTACCTTTCCGATTTTGCAAGCAAAAAACCTACGACCTGGGTAATTGGGTCCAAGAAGTATTCAACTTCTGAGAAACACCATAATTATAGATTTGAGCGGCAGCGCACGGTGACATTGACGAGTTTGCCGATTACGATAAGTTCGGTATTAATAAACATGACAAACGAGAAGTAAAAGAGAAGAGAAGAAATTAATTCATACCAAGAAGAAAACAGAAACGAGAGAAAGAAGAGAATAGAAGAAAAGAATTGACAAGAATAGAAGGAGAATTATTGGAGAAATCTGAGAAGAAGAGAAGCGAACAAATAGGTTTTTTAAGAATTGGGAAAAGGCTTAGGGTTTAAATAATAATTGACAATCAATATTCCGTTATGTGTCTAATTGGAAAAGGAAAAATCACTTATTAGAATCCTTCACGTGCCAAAATAGGTTTGAAGTCACGTTATATACCATCAGCAAAAAACGTGCCTAATTAGTATGAAAATTGCCTAAAAAACATATTTAATTGGAAGAAAATCTAGTTTAAGTGTCGAAGTGAAACATCGTACTAATAAAATATACCACATCACCTATCCTATTTCCAGTATTATATATATTATATAGATATAAATCTTCAGGGACTATCTCTCGAAATACTACTACTTCCATTATAGTTTGCGGCGCTAAAAAAATCTTAATATAAGCTTAATTATGTAAGATTCAAATCAAGAACACCGCGTTTGCTGCTCTTAGTCCAAGCAAAATGTCTTATTTGCTCCCTCTCTCGTAATTATTGATATTCCCTCTCATTCATTAGTGATGTTATGTTTTTATTTTGCACATTACTTAGGACTCGTTTGATACGAGGAACAAGAAATAATTAATTTCGAGATTAAATTTAAGAAAAATTTATCTATGTTTTACTGGGAGAAAATTATGGTATAATTAATCCCGGGATTAATTGTTATTGTAATTTATTTTCTTCCTATAAAAAAGTAAAATAACTAATTCCGAAATACCTAATCCCAAATAACATCTTTCCAACCAAACGATCCCTTAATAAACCACTAATAAGAGGAGCTTTTTGACCATTGTACCCTTATTTACTCTTATATCTTGGTTTTTATGCTATATAATCAATATTTTTTATTTTCAAGAACAATTAATACCAAAGATAAAAGGAGAAAAAATAATTAACTGTATCTTAATATACATAAGTATATTTTTAATAACTACAGCAACTATTATGGAGTAGTAATATTTTGTTTGACACAGTCAAAACTCATACATCACACTTCCGAATTTTTTCTCCAATTAAAGATGCTTGCTTTAAAGATAAGAAGGTCGCACTATCTCCACCATTTTTCTTTTTCTCAACATACAATAAGTATATAACAAAAACAAAGAAAAAGAAACAAAATATTGAAAACAGACAGCAAAAGGGGGAAAACTGCAATCAACCGAGCGACTAAGCGGGATATAAAAATCATCATACTGCTCAGCTCCCACGTCTACCAATTACAAAGATTTAAGAAAAATCATCGCTAAATTCAGTTTTCACTCTCAAATCGGAAGCAGTAGGGTAAAATATGGCTAGAGCCGGCGGAATTACAAACGCCGTGAATGTAGGTATAGCAGTACAAGCAGATTGGGAGAATCGTGAATTCATTTCTCACATCTCTCTTAACGTCCGTAAACTTTTCGACTTCCTCGTCCAATTCGGTAACTATTCTCTAACTCCTTCAATCTCCTTAGAGTAATTTTTACAGGTAAAAACTGATCTGGCTTTTACGCAAAATCAAACAATTTAACCTTTGTAGTTCGAAATTTAAGTGAAAATACATTAATAATAAATGTTTATATGAATGATGTATGTTTTGTAGTCATTGATTTGGTGTAGTGTGGGTGACGTTTACGGTTTTTCCCTTTTTTTTTAGCAGTGTAGCGATTGATTTTGTTGTATTTACAGAGGCAACGACGAAGAGTAAATTGGCGACATTGAATGAGAAGCTTGATACACTTGAACGTCGCTTGGAGCTGCTTGAAGTACAAGTGACCACAGCCACTGCTAATCCAGCTCTGTTTAATGTGTGAAATGATGATGCATCATTCTAATAATGCTCTTTATCTGTAAGCTGCTTTACTTATGTATTATAAAATGCTTGGTTATTGGAGATCATATTTGTTAAAAGTCCTTATTTGTATGAAAATTATTTAATGAATCAATCAAATGTGCCTCGATCTGGAATTAGTTAGGTTAGCTATATGAATACTGATCTATTCAAGTTGGTTACATTTCAATGCCAAAAGATTTGACGCAATTTTTGTGCAAGTGATGGGTGGAATTAAGTAACTTGTAGTTTGAATACCTATTAGATTTAAAGGCTTTTTATTCTGGTTCTTAAAAGCTACTATTCTCTTGAGTTGGTTCATGACTGATACAGTCAAACTTCTCTATAAAACCATCTATATATAATAGTCATTCACTATAAAAGCCGTGTCTTTTTCGGAAATAATACTTCACTATAGCAACCAAAAAGTACTGGAACAAATGAAGCTCTAATAGAAAGGTTTGACTGTATAATACGAATAACTATGTATTAGTCCCAAACAAAGTGGAGGTTTTTTTTCCTTTCTTTTTTGCTTCTTCTTTGAGTTTTCAGTCTTGCGAGCGTCCATTCTCCTAATCTGTCAGCCCATCTATTCATACCTACTGTTAGAATATGTAATAATAGAACCCTAATCCAATGTGTATTAGGAGTAGCCTAATCCAATGTTTATTAGGAGTAGGTTAGGTTATGTGTATTATATATATGGCTCATTGTATCATGTTTAATATCAGTTATATTTTTATCCCGTGCTTTCTCATATGGTATCAGAGCTTTGGTGAGATAATTATCGTTGTGCGTCATTCCAACGACATCCGGGAAGAAATAACTCGGTCACCGTGCAATTTTCCAGTGACCAAAGTGACTAATTGCGTCAAAGTCACTAATTATCAGTGTTGTGCAAAAACCAACACCACCACAAGGTTCCCAAGAGAGATCCGACCAAACCCAGCAAATCCCACCGGAAAACTGCCCTTCACGCACCAGATTTATCAAGGCAGATCCGACTCACGCGCCCACGCGCCGGCGCGTGAGCACTGTTCCGGTGAGATTTTGACGAATGTCCATCAGGGCAGTTGGATCGCCCTCAAATTCCGAGCCTACCCATATTTTTACTTTTCAATTCCGACCACTTTGAAGTTTTCCGGCTTCTACAGTGATTTATTCCGGGATCGATAGTAATTTTCCGGCAAAAGCAGTATTTCCTTCATTTGTTTCAGCAAGTTTTCAACTATGTCTTTGGGACTCGATGCTTTCGGGTCTAGAAACCCGGGTTCGATGTTAACTACATATGTAACAAGCTCGGTACATATTGAGGGGGAGTGTTAGAATATGTAATAGTAGAATCCTAATCCAATGTGTATTAGGAGTAGCCTAATCCAATGTTTATTAGGAGTAGGTTAGGTCATGTGTATTATATATATGGCTCATTGTATCATGTTTAATATCAGTTATATTTTTCTCCCGTGCTTTCTCACAGTATCTTCTGCAGGGAGTCTAGGAGGAGCCACAGTAGATGTTCCAACGTTTGGAATGGGTAAGACTTCTGTAGCGGAAGGTGAAGGAGGAGATATAGTAGACTCCCTAAAGGCCGGTATAGGTAAAACCTCAGATATAGCAAGATGGTCAGAATGGTCAGAAGAGGTAAAGAAAGGTTTAGACTCAAAAAATGTGACATCGGCTGACATAAGGTACCTACGAAGATCAGGTGAATAACAACGATAGCCCTTCTGAGCACGAGAATAACCAAGGAAGACACACTTGAGAGCACGAGGAGCTAACTTATCTTTCCCAGGAGCTAAGTTATGAACGAAACAAGTGCTCCCAAAAACACGAGAGGGAACATGGTATAAGGGTGACTGGGGAAACAATACCTCATGCGGAATCTGATTCTGGATGGGAGATGAAGGCATCCGATTAACCAAATAACAAGATGTGAGAACTGCATCGCCCCAAAAACGCAGCGGAACATGAGATTCAATGAGAATTGTGCGAGCAGTCTCAATAATGTGCCTATTCTTTCTCTCTGCAACCCCATTTTGCTGAGGGGTATAAGGACAAGAGGTCTGATGAATAATTCCATGAGAAGACATAAACTGCTGAAATTGAGAGGATAAATATTCTAAGGCATTATCACTGCGAAGAGTGCGAATAGAAACACCAAATTGATTTTTAATTTCAGCACAAAAATTCCGGAATATAGAAAACAACTCAGAACGATCTTTCATTGAGAAAATCCAAGTACTTCTTGAATGATCATCAATGAAACTAACAAAATAACGAAATCCCAAGGTTGAACATACTCTACTAGGACCCCATATATCCGAATGAACTAAAGAAAAAACAGACTCTGCACGACTCTCAATACTACGAGGAAAGGAGGCGCGGGTATGTTTCCCGAGCTGACATGACTCACACTCTAATGTGGATAAACTGTACAAACGAGGCACCATCTTATGAAGCTTGGACAAGCTAGGATGTCCTAAACGACTGTGAAGTAGGTCTGGAGGATCTGCAACTAGACAGGCCTTAAAGGATGTTAGTGAGTTAAGGTAGTAGAGGCCGTCTGATTCAAGTCCTGTTCCAATCGTTTGTCCCGTACTGCGGTCCTGCATAATAAAAGAGTCATCAATAAAATATATTCCGCAATGGAGGGCACGAGTCAAACGACTAACAAATGCAAGATTAAAAGGACAGCCAGGGACATAAAGAACGGTATTTAGAGTGACAGAGGGTAGAGGATTTGCTTGTCCAACTCCTTTTGCTTTAGTTTGAGACCCATTAGCTAAAGTAACGTTGGGAAGAAACTGTGAATACGCAATATTTGACAAAAGGGATTTATTACCAGAGATATGATCAGAAGCAGCTGAGTCCACAACCCATTGTTCAAGAGGACTAGACTGGGAAACACAAGCAAAAGAATTACCAGCAACAGAAGTATCAGGCTGAGCAACAGTGGTTACTTGTGGAGACGTCTGCTTAGTTGCTCGATATTTAAGGAACTCATTATACTCCCTTTCAGATACAGAAAATCCCTGGTTATCTGTAGTCTCGATCTGAGCAACATAAGCATTTTTTGTTGGTCGACCATGTAAAGAATGGCACACGTCACGAGTGTGACCAAGTTTATAACAATAAGAACACTTGGGTCTAGATCTTCCAAAACGACCTCCTCCTCGTCTATACTCCATAGTATGAGAAGCCCGATTGTCCATGGATTGGGAGACGAGGATAGAGGAATCAAGTGTCTGTGATGAGCTCACTGGGTGACTTGGTGCTGCAGCAAGGCGAAGTAAGCGAGAGAATAATTCATCAACTGTGGGTACAGTCGGACTAGCCAAAATCTGATCGCGTACTGAGTCAAGATCATTAGGAAGCCCAGCAAGAGTAAGAACTAGAAACAGCTTTTGTCGTTGCTCTTGCTGCTTTGCAACGCTAGCAGAAACTGGCATCAACGTCTCAAATTCCTCCATAACTGCCTGCACTTGACCCAAGTAAGTAGACATATCTAATTCCTGTTTCTTTAAATTTGTCATCCGCGATATCACATCATAGAAACGAGATATGTCATTAGCGTATAAAGTACGAGCCTTTTCCCAAACCAAATAACATGTTTGGAATGGATGAAACAAGGGCATCAACTTGGAATCAATAGATCGCCACAAAATACTGCATAATTGAGCATCGATCTTCTCTCAATGTGCTTTGGCTTTTTCATCTCCGTCACTAGACTCTTTGGTTAGATGATCCTGAACACCTTGACCTTTACACACAACTCGACAGACGAAGCCCAAGCTAGGTAGTTTGGACCTCCCATTAAAGGTTCTGAGGTAATCATAATACCGGAACTGCCAGAACCCGGTAGTTTGAACCTCCCATTAAAGCTAGCTTTTGGGGTTGAGTTAGGCCCAAGGTCCATTCTTTTCATGGTATCAGAGCCAGGCCCATCCCAATTATTGTTACCGATGTTGGGCCCCCATTTATGTTGTCCACGCTCCAGAGATCTGGGCGTGAGGGGGGGGGTGTTGAGTTTGTCCCACATCGGAGGGATTTGAGGTCCTTGGTCTCCTTATATGGCTTGGCAATCCTCACCTCATAAGCTAGCTTTTGGGGTTGAGTTAGGCCCAAGGTCCATTCTTTTCACCTACCTTCTCTACCACCGGTATGTAAGCATGAGATGAGGATAAGGTGAAGATCAGTGTTATCAAAGGCGAAAAGCGCAAAAAAGCTCTAAGGTCCGTTGGAGCTTTAAGCGCAAAGCGCAGATAAAGTGTGGGCTTTAATGAAGAAAGGCGCAACGGGAGAAAAAGAAAAAATATGCGTGTAGTCCAAGACTAATAATCATTATAAGCATGAATAACAATTAAATAGACAAATAAATTGAAAAAAAATTCACGATAAAGTGAAATATTAATTGTTTAAGGTCGCCATTTCAGAATTACACTCACTGGCAAGGAAAAATATGCCTTAGAGTTTTGGTGTTACACTAAAGCGCCCACAAAGCGAGGCGAAGCACTCAACGTGTTTTGAGCCTCGATTCAGGGCTTAAGCGCGCCTTTGACAACACCAGTGAGCATTCGGCCTAAGCCTTCTTAGTGTTAGCTATCCAGCTTGGCTATCTTTTATTATTCCTTGATCCTTTGAAACTGCTCACCGAAGAACTGCTTTCCCACCTTTCCGAACTGAATTTGGTTTATCAAAGGATCGAGAAAATTCCCCTCCTTTTGGCGAATTTTACTGATCCTTGAAATCCATTGGCTTTATAAATTCTCGATGACCAGGTTCCCATCCCATTTAAATTTATCTCAAGCCAACATTTCACAAAATAAAAATAAAAAGTACTAGTAGAGTCTATATTTCCTACTTTCATAAGAATCGGAATCTCTAATAAGGCTAATAGAATCCTAGAAAGCATAGGACCTGTTAAACATATTAACATTTTACTGAAATATATTCCCAACTAATTGGTATTGCCATATTTGTCTTTTTTCAATTGTGCCCTATCTTTCGCTAGGTCGGCATTGATTCCGAGATTTTGTAGGTTTTTCGAGACCACTTCTTTCCATGTGATTTGAGGTCCACCTCCTTCACGTTTAACACCTTCACTCACCATGGCTCACAGCTAATGGCATCATAGAAATACTTTGTTGAGAAGGTTGAAATAGGACCTAAAAGTGGGTATGAGGGAACAAAAGGTTGCATGCATTCGGCTAGACCATCTTAGTCTTTGACCTGGTTAATATGAAGCAAATGGTACGATACATTCTGTAAGGTCGTTTCAATCTCCTTGCCTGCCTTCTACATATGACTCCACGGAACTCTAATCTGCTGGATCTCGGCCTCTTATTTCTTGCTTTCTTCTTTCACCTTCTCTCACTCGCAATTACACCATGAGAAGCTGATTTGCTTCTTCCACATGGGAAGTGATTCTGATATTTCTGTATTCATTTTTCTTTTTTGAAATTTGTCTGATTTTAGATCTTTCTTTCACTTGTTATGTACAACAACCATGTAAAATTATGTACAACAACCATGGAAAATCTCATAATCAACCAATCAGCTATGCTCAATCTCAAACTAGTTGAGGTCGGCTGTGTGAATCATTTGATTCAGTCTGCTTTATCTGTAATTCTAAAAGAATTATCTTATGGACTAAATTAGGAGTTCTCTGAATCATACTTGGACATAGAAGTCTTTAACTAGGATATGATGACTTTCTGGAAAAAATCAGAAGCAAGTATAACATCAAATGTCGTAATCCCTACAAAAAGCTCATTCTTGTTGTAATTTTTAATATTCTTTTGCGATGCAGTATTTGCATAATGGAAGGTCAGACATGATAACGAAATAGCCTGCTGTCCAAATACCATGGAGCTACTTTCCAGACTCATTATTGGTAACATGGTTGATTTTTCTATGAAAAAGGTTACTGAGTAATTGACTGCTAGAGTTTACATGTTTTCCCTTGCCTTCATCTAGCTACCAGGCTACTTTGCTTGAGCGGTGTTTATTTTTATTTTATTTTATAAAGTTGTAAGATTATACCAGTGTTTAATTGTAATGGACTTATAGGAATATGGTATAGTAATAAGTCTTAGTTCTAGTTGCTTTTATCTGAGATAATTCATTTCTTATTAAAAAAAAAAGAATATAATCTGAGATAATTCTTCACCAACAAATTTCTCAGATCTCCCAATCCAGAGACTCCTTCAATCAAGCTGCTTTCTCATTAGCTCTTCCAACTTGATCACACAGCTTTCGTGTCTACCACACGTATCTCATTTTTACAGTCACGAAACTTGTTTATTCGGACCTCACTGACACTATCACCCTGGAACTTCGATTGCTGAAAGCTCGTGTGTTCCTGAAACGAAAGATTGGTGCTTCCAAGGCAATGAGTATTCTCATTCTTTACAACTTCATTTGTTCCCTGTATAATTGATTTGCTTTATTTTTAATCTTCTGGATTTAGCACCTTACTTCCTGAATAAAAAAGTTAATAGCCAACATGCATGTATGTTGCCTGGAAACTTGGGCATGAACTTTCTCTGTCTCATCCATCTTCTTTATGTTAACTGGTTGACATATTCTTTTGTCAGTCCGGCTCTTGCAACAATAACATCAACTACGCCTTAATTCCAAACTAGTTTAGGTTATATGAATCCTCAATAGCTTGTCACGATCCATTTGCTAGTTTTTTGCATTACGTCGACCTATCACAATTCTCCTTTACCCGAGATTTAGACTGACAATGTTACAAGTTCACACAGGCTAGTCATTTATGTATTTGCATAAAAAAGCTGCTGAGTTCATTGAGCAATTTCAATTTTCTTTTGATGGTTCATTAAGTTAGTCCAGTCTTTCTAATTCAATCTAATTCTTGTTGCAGTTTAGTCCAGTCTTTCTAATTCAATCTAATTCTTGTTGCAGTTCTTGTTTATGGTTTTGGTATCTCCTACTAGTGAAATTTTTTTCCCTCCAACAACGATGAATAATCTGTGTTAGTTCATGAGAAGCTGTTTGAATACTTTCTCAAAATGGTGTTGAGAGAGGGACTCCTTGAACTCTATACTGCATGTGAACAGGGACTATTCAAGAATTCTGTCCTAATTGCTATATTATTACACAAGCACTTATATCACCTGCCTGTCTAAGTTTCTTATAACTGGTCTCATGTCATATCATATAATCTTAAAAGTATGCATGCCATTGTTATCATGGAAAGATAAACCCATAGTAAATATATGAACCGCTGCACAATATTTTAGGGGTGATTAGAGTAATTTACTCTTTTTCTTTTGTAAAAGAACAATGCCACTTATCAGGTGTTAAAGAGATGAAATTTGCTGTTGTTTGGCATATTGGCTGAGCCCTAAATTTGGATATTGCGGCTTTTCATTGATATGAGACATGAAGTTTCAGACGGTTGTTGCTTCTATCTTAATATTTGATGCTTTAGTAGTTGAAACACAGAGAAGTGAATTAAGTAATATTCTCTACCAAGCTGCACGTGTTCTGCTGCCATGTTTAGAAAAGAACCATTACTTGAAATTTACTGCTAGAGGCATTTATTGGGAAGCTCTATTGTATATTAGATTCCCTGAATAAATAAGGAACGATTTGAGTTAAAATAATTTGAGGACTAATATTTCATTGAAAAACTTCCCACCTGAATCTATATTGCAACAGCCGAATTCCTTGTGCTGAACTATTATCTTGGCAGTGGAGTTGGTTTGAAAGGAGGTGTTGAATGGTTCTATTTGAAATTTAGTGGGTCGAAGGTTAATGTACTGTTCTATAGAGGAAACGATTAGATCATTCAAAGCTCTCTATGAACTTCATAGTTCATATATTCTGATTCATTGTTTTCTATGATCAAGGCGTGATCTAGCTCTCTTAGAATGCTGGCCGTGCATGGTTTGTAAGAACCGCCTTCCACATTTCCTTAGTCTACTCCCTTAGTAGCTGGATACATAATTTCTTCAACTCGAGTTCCTACTACGAGGTTTGACCTCTACATCAAAGAAGACTCTTCATTATGTGGATAAAGTTATGCAAAGTTGCAATTGATTAAGCAGCCAACATAGGTTAGCAACTCATCTGTTCTGATTTCAAGAGATGCATTTATATTCTTTGATAAATCAGCTGTTGAACAGGGGTGATTGCTTTCTCCTGGTAACATAATAGCTTTGTACTTGCTGATACTTTTGGGAATGGATAACAGCAGTAGCCTACTTATCCCCCAAAACAGGTATTAAGTGTGGTAGCCTGCTAGGCAGTGGCAAGAATTTAGAGAGAAAAGAATCTTACAACACTAGGAAACTAATGCATCAAGTAAGAAGTTAAGAAGTGATCTAGCTATGATGCAGAGAAGGCAACGTAGTGGGATACAAAGGCTGTCAAAGGCCGCTGAAGGAGATCACCGTGGATGCAGCGGCAGTGGTTGTAGTAATGTTATGAGGGGTCTTGTGGCAGTTTGGTGCTGGTTGTGGTGACATATTAGAGAGCTGGTGCTTTGGGCATGACAATATCGGCAATAGCCGAGTTTCGCAAGAAGGCTAAATTCGTCAAACTTCTGATGAATATCTGAGATTTCTTAGTTTCTAAGCGCAAGGTCAGCAAGAAGTATTAAGTCTAAATCTCAGTTCTATTAGAACGATAGCCTGAGAGAAAGAACTATGGTAAGAGAAAACGGATGGTCATGTGAATTGTACAAGCTATAGTAGATTAACGTTAGGAAAGAACGTGATACAATCGACTATTAAGATTATTCAGAATGTTAAAGCATCTTAGTGGACATAAAATAGCATCTTGATCCATTGATAGCATTTGTCTTAACTTTCATGGCATTTATTTGTTGTTAATTGGGAGATCTGCGGGAAAAAAACTTTTTTAAACAACTTCTAGCACAGCTTAACTTCAGATGCAATTCGGTTTGAATTTAGAGCCCAACTTTAGACCCGAAAGTGTGAAGTTTTGGTTTTGGTAGTGCAAACTTTAAGCCTTTGTGTCTGAAGTTAGATTATAGCAGTTAAAAACTTCAGAACCGACGGTCGGAAGTGAAGAAGCAACCGTAGCAGGAGTTTGCCAAAAGTGGCTTAACTTTTAAGAACTTTGTATGTTCTAAATAGGAGTGTCAAAATCGGATATTTGATGCCATTTTTGCTATTATGAACTTCGAGTTGATCACTATTTTTTCAAATAGTAAATTCTCTAATCCTTTCCTTATTTGGTTTGGAAATGCCTATCTCTATATACATGGTTGCACTACCAAATATTTTTCAAACTGAATCAAAAGAACAAAACTACAGTTGCCTCTTCGGAGTTTAAGTTCTATGCACAAACATAAAGAATGTAACTGAAAACGTTATAGTGGTAAATTATAATATTCAAAATATCATTATATATTATAGAGGTAAATTATACTTTTTCATATTATAACTATGTATATATTTTTAGTTTTTCTATGTAGTCACTGTATAATTTAAATCCATTGAAAGGCAACTCTTACCATCCAACGAAGGTAACGAAAGTTTTGTATATAATTTAGGAAATGGTCTCGAGCCAATAAACAAGAAAATCTAATAATCTGTTATAATAATACTTCACAATAATGATCAGGTTTTCTTTTAAAACCAATTTTCACGTAATATTATAATATGTTTTCTACAATAGCAGTTCTATGCTTTACGTGCGCCTGAAGAAGAAAAAAATAGGAATCTTACACAAATGTCCCAAATAAGTCTCAACTTATCAATCTCTAGCCGTTAAGCATAGACTTATCAAAACTAATCAAGTACATATAAAAATTGAAAAACCAAATAAATAAGGTTCTTTTTCTCAACGAAACATGTAAAATTTACCTTCCATATTTTTAAGCGTGATTAATATTATGAGATAAAAGACGGAAAGGAAATTTCATGGATAAGGTAATCAAGGTGATGAAATTAAAAAATATATATAATACTTGAAAAATCTAAGCAAAAAGAAAAAAATTTCAATGGGTATAGTTGAAATTCATTGAAAACATATAGATAAGTCAATATACAAAATTTGAGGATGATTAGAGGTGATTTGACAGGTTTTGTATCAAAACTCGTGATTAAATCAAGTTCAAAAAATTCTTCCGCTACACATATATCACGCATGTATCTCACACACACGTATACATGAATATACATGTGATGCACAATTGATACAAATACGATACATATGTGATACACATATCTTCTTTATTTCATGTTCAGTTTTACTTTGAATTTTCTATTCAAACCACCTCTAAACTTCACCAAATCATCTGAAAACTGAGATTTAATCTCCTTAAGATGTACTCAATCTATTTCAATAACATTCACTCAAAAGAAAGAAAAAATGTAAGATTTCTTTGTCTACAAATAGCTAATTGGCTGATATTAATAATATTTTATAAATTGACCAATTTGTAATGATCTACCTATAAATGGACACAGTTGGTAGTTTTTCGGAAAAAGTCCCTTGTCTAAATACTACTGCAGTAGATAAGGTAAAAATTGCACGGGGCGCCCTATTTGGTCGGCCCCATTTAAAATATACCCTTTTTTTAAAAAAACTTTGAACTTGTACCCACTTTTTAAATAACTCCAGCCCCCTTTCTCCTCCTCCTTCTCCTCCTTTGTTTTCTTCTTCTTCTTTTTCTTCTTTCTTCTGTTGTTGTTGGTGCTGCTATGAAACTTCAGTTCATGGGATGATTGCCATAAATATGTTTATCAAATTATTTAAAAATAAATTATAGATAATTACGTAAGTTAGTAGATAATAATTTATGAATATTTCCACGTACTTAAGTTAGTAAACAATGATAATTCTGTTCTTTTCACGTTTATTGTTTTTAAAATTTATGATTAAGATACAGTTGGCAATCTATTATTGATCTGGTACATTAGAAAGCTTTTTCAGAAACTTCAGCTTATATAGTGCTGAAGTTTTTACAAATGAACTAAATAACTTCAGTTCTAGAGCTGAAGTTTGCCAGTTACAAAACAGAAACTTCAGCTCTAGAGTTGAAGTTTGCCAGTTATAAAAATAAAAACTTCATCTTTAGAGCTAAAGTTCTTTAGTTACAAAATAAGAACTTCAACTCTAAAGCTGAAGTTCGCGAGTTACAAAACAAAACTAGAGTTGAAGTTCGTTCGTTACAAAAATAAAAACTTCATCAATTACAAACAAAAACTTCAGCAGATAGAGAATAAAACTTCAGCTACTATACTTAAGTTCAACAATTAAAATAAAAACTTCAGCGCACTTGTTACTTCAGGTCTGTATACTAGAATGCTGAAGTTTTGTGTAATTGTCTTTGCTACTTCAACTCCATATATTGAAGTTATACGAAAAAACGAATATACTTATAATATTTTATAAAACAAGTATAAGTTAAAATGTGATACAAAAAGCGGGTGTAAATATAAATGCCCCTTAGATTAGTTGCTCTTCTACGTCCATGCACCATCCCATTAGTAAAAGGTTAAAGTTAACAACCAGGCAATACATATGAAAGGTCACTCTTTTTGCACTTCTTACAATATAGGAGCAATGGCATTGATATATTAATAATGAAAATCTAGAGATTACGGTCTTTGGTATAACTATTGTTATGGAAAAAAGAAAGAAATATGGTTAAATGATGAAAATATAACCGGAGCCAGATTTATTATCTAATAATAAATTGCAAAAACTAAAAGGATTTAAGTTGTATATACAACAACAATAATAACAATCCAGTAAAATTTCACTACTAAGGTCTAGGGAGGGTAGTGTATACGTAAACCTTACCCCTACTCCGAAAGAGTAGAGAGGTTGTTTTCGAAAAACCTTCGTCTCAAAAAACAAAAAGACAAAAGGAGACAATATTAGTATCAGCAAAGAAATCATATGAAAAACAGGAAGAACATAAAATTCAGAAAAAAGATGCAATACAAAAGTGATTGCTAGTAAATAGTTCCTGTGCTGAAAAGTGAATAGTAAGACACAATATTGCCACTAACTATCTTAGACAAAAGTCCTACCAGACTGGTCTCACAATGGTACAAAGAAAGGAAAGATTCAAACTACCACCTAATCTACAATCGTAATACTTAACCTCCGCATTTCCCTATCCAGTGTCAGGTCATCGGAAATCTGAAGCCTCGTCATATCCTGCCTGATCACATCTCCCCAGTGCTTCTTAGGTCGCGCTCTACCTCTTTCCGTGCCCTCCACAACCAGCTTCTCACATCTCCTTACCGGCGCATCTAGGCTTCTTCTCTGAAACATGTCCGAACTATCTCAATCTCGTTTCCCGCATCTTGTCATCAATGGGAGCCACATGCACATTCTCATGTATATCATTATTCCTAATCTTATCCATCCTAGTATGCTCGTACATCCACCTCAATATCCTCATTTCTGTTACTTTCATCTTCTCGATATGTGAGTTCTTTACAGGCCAACGCTCCGTACCATACATCATGGCCGGTCTAACAACCGTTTTGTAGAACTTACCTTTGAGTAACAGTTGCACTCTCTTATTACACAAGACTCAAGATGCGAACCTCCACTTCATCTATCCTACACCAATACGATATATACCATTCTCATCGATCTCCCCTCCCCCTGAATAACCGACCCAAGGTACTTGAAATTGTCTCTACTTGGGATGATATGTGATTAAGTTGTATATACGAAAAGTGTAAATATATTTTTGCACTATCGGGGAATACTATCATGTAATAACAGGTTAGTTGCTATTTTTACTAGGTTATATCATTAATGCTTGTTATAGAAATATAATTATAATGCTTTACAACAAACTTGATTATTTAAATCTTATGGAACTTAAATTCAAAATAAGAATGTCTCGATCAGAATTTCCTCTAGCATGTGCATAAGTCAACTCAAACAACAGAAATTGTACAAAGAATAACATCTAACAGAAACCATTTGATCCACTGGCTTGGGGAGATACTACTTTTGGAATATAGAGAAGACTTGGATTCAGGGGGAAAAAGCACATGAATCTTTTGTAAAGACTCTTTTGTTTCGTCAAAATAGGTACTCTATCTGTAACATGGATTTCATGAATCTATATTTTTTGAAGTTTTCCGGAAGAAAAACAAATGAGAGAAAAAAATTCCAAACATTGTATCTACTGCGAGTCTTCAGTGGACCATCAATAATAAAATGGATTTATATTATACACATTAATAGTATAATATTTTTTACACCATCAGCATAACTTAATATGTTATAACGCATTGCTTACCAATGATTCTAAGTTGCCAATCAACCTCGATAAATAAAGTTACATATCCTATACTGCTAAAATCGGGGATAAAGTTACCCCTAATTTTCATATGATGAAACGGGAGACAATGTGCTTCATTGCAGGCGGTAAAGCCGATGGCGCCCCAGATCAAAGCCCAGTAACAAATGACGCATCGAGATTCGTACATGACCAAACATGAGAAAAATCGAGCTCGAGCAAAACAAAGAATCGGGGTTAAAGGGAAGACGATTTGAGCGGACGAACGAGGGGACGGGATATCCACCATCAACCGGATATTATGGCGCAAATCTCGCCCGATATCAACTACAGATCATAATTTACTAGAAGAGAAGGATTTTTACCTTATTTAGATTTGTACTAGGATTGAAACTTTCTTACTATATAAAGAGGAGAACCTTTTATTTTATAACCACTGTTGGCATGCATATCAAAGCAATAAAGTTTATTTTTGTCTTTTATCTATTGTTCGAAGTGTTATTCAACTACTCATTTCTTTAGTTGCAACCGAACCCATCTCGAGGGCTCGAAAGGAGCCAGTTTCAATGTTCATTTTAAAGTTATGTTTAATTGTTCCATCACATTTAGTTTGATCGTTTTGTTTCTCTTTAATTAAATTACTTGTTGTTGTTACATCGTTCATGTAAATTAAATCATGTATCCTTTAAACTGCATACAAATTTAATGTTACTTATTTTAAGGATAAACAGCTTGGTGTCCAACGCAGTGCTAAGGAAAATAGGGTGATTTAATACAAATCTTTATAACACACCATATTTTACACTTGCTCTTTGAAGTTTGATTTCAGGTCTATTCAAAATGTCAAACTCTCAGTCTGCTCACATGAACATTGACACCGAGTCAAGCCACCATGGTGAAAATAATAACGTGGTACAAAGCAATGGCATGCCTTTGTTAACCCTAATGGCGCCCCAATTGTTGACCAGATCGATGCTAATTCACATGTGGCTATCAATATCATTCTACCAACTGATGCCAAAAATAGCATTCATGAGACACCCTAACCATCAGCTCGAGAAGCGCCCAAAGGAGGAGGTGATGAAGTTAGATTACGATTTATTTTTGAAATGTTACAAGCTCAGAAAGTGACAAAACCACAACTGTAGAGTCAAAATAATGCACAGAACACAGTAGAACTCGAGCAAGTTGGAGAAGATACTCGGAGAGACGTACAAATTTTCACAGAATAGATGGGTTCAAGCCCGGAGAGACTTCCAAGGTTATGAAAATGCTCGAAGCACTAATAAAATGAGTGAAGTCCGGGGAAAAGAAGATAGACAAAAATAATAAGAAGGTGGAGACATACCAATCAAAGGTATATCAGATCCTATGAGTTCCCCTAATATTGAAATGATCGGATTTCAAAAAGTTCATTCAGAAAACATTTACCCCTGTGCGCCACCAAAGCCAATTCTGAAAAGATTTTGAATGCCCAATATTCCCAAATATAATAGGGCCACATATACAAACGAGTGTGTTACCTCCTACACGTTGTAATTAAAGGAAATAACCTCGAAGACGAAGAGATCGAGTCAGTGTTGTTGAAGAAATATGGGGAAACCTTATCTAAATAAGCGAAGATATGGTACTATAACTTACCTCCAAATTCTATTGGTTTGTTTGCTATGCTTGAAGATGCATCATTAAAGCCCATGTCGGCACTATCAAGGTTGAGACGAGGAAATTTGACCTATTTAAAGTCAACCAAAAGGACAATGAAATGCTTAGGGAGTTCATGTCGAGGTTCCAGATGGAACAGATGGACGTGCCCCCGATTGTAGATGATTGAGCTGTTCAGACGTTTACTCAAGGACTCAACCCCTAAAATTTTGTTATTTTTCAATAGTTGAAGCAAAAATTGGTAGAATACCTTGCGGTCACTTGGTTTGATGTTCACAGCAGGTACCGGTCGAAAATCAGAGTCGAGGACGAGTAGTTGGGACTCTCTCGGGGTCTGTTTACCCACCCCCCCAACAGAGTGAACGACATGTCTAAAAGAATTTTGGATCAGGAGCCGAGGCCACCCCGAGATCTGTACCATCCATATAGCTCAAATAAAAGGGGAAGCGAACCTAGTTTCCACCCGACCAGGAATGATTGGAGAAACGACCGAGGTCCTACCAACCAAGATTTGATGAGTAGAAACAATTTCGACAGATACTTGGGGGTAGAGAAGCCCGGAGACTATTAGAATATAACTTTAATGTAGATGCAGCTAGGATAGTATCGGCCATCGATCACATCAGGGAGACCAAATGGACGAGGCCACTCTAGTTTAATCCCGCATAGAGGGATCACAACTTGATATGTAAATATCACGGTACTCACAGTCATAGGACCGAGGGTTGTTGACAAATAAAGGAAGAAGTGGCTTGTCTATTCAACAATGGGCATCTTCGGAAATTCCTAAGTGAGCAAGCCAAAAATCATTTCAAAAACAGGGACGCCAATATCATCAAGGGAGTAGATGTACGACAAGGCCAATGATAAAATGCACCAAAGTTTCTATCACAAGGATAAAATGCACTCTAGACTATGCTCTGGAGGGGTCTATCTGTTTCAGCGACGAGGACACTGAAGGCATCATTTAACCTCACAACGATGCACTGATAATATCCTTACTTATTAATAAATCTCAAGTTAAGCGTGTGTTAATTTATCCAGGTAGCTCGGCTAACATTATCCGTTGGAGAGTCATAGAACAACTGGGTTATAAGACCAAATTGTACAGGTAGTACGAGTATTGAATGAGTTCAACATGGTATGCGAGACAACTAAGGGTGAAATAACCCTGCCGATAAACATAGTCGAGACTACCCAAGAAATAAAATTTTATGTAATCGACGGAGATATAAGATACAATGCCTTGTTCGGGAGGGCATGGGTCCACAGTGTGAGAGTGGTTTCTTCGAATTTGCATCAGGTGTTGATGTTTCCAACATCAGGCGGAATAAAAATGGTCTATGGGGAACAACCGGCCGCAAAAAAGATGTTCGATGTCGAGGAAGTGATACTAGTACCCCTAATTACAACACCAAAAAGTGAGGGACTAGTCGAAGAGAAAGGCACCAAATGGAAATCATCGATCCAGACCCCGACCGGGCCGGAGTAACGAGAGGAACCTCAACGAATGAGGAAGATGATTTCGAGGTCTCGAGATCCTTCATAACACCCAATGATACTGATGCATCCAACTAGATGATGGAGGAACTGGAAAGATTCATATTGATCGAGTATCTTCCGAACAAAAAGGTAAACCTGGGCACGGGGTTAACCCTTAGCTCAAAAAACTTGTTGATTTCCTTAAAGCTAGTGTTGATTGTTTTTCCTGGTCCTACTTAGATATGACAGGTATCACACCGGAGGAGAAAATTCACAAATTAGTCTTAGATCCAAAATTCCACTCGGTCAAATAGAAAAAGAGATTGCAGTCTAAAATCAAGCACGCATTCATTAAAGACAATGTATCTAAACTCTTGAAAATAGGTTCCATTCGGGAAGGTAATTACCCGAATTGACTAGCTAATGTAGTGGTCGTGACTAAAAAAGAACAAGCTTATAATGTCTATAGATTATAAGGATTTGGATAAGGCATGCCCGGCGGATTTGTTTCCTTTGCTACATCGACTGAATAAATGATGCAACGGATGGGAACGAGATGTTAGTGACCAAGAAAAGACTTCTTTTATAACTAAATTTGGCATCTGTTGTCATAACATGATGCCTTGTTGATTAAAAAATACCAGTTCTACGTACCAATACCTAGTTTACTGAATGTTCTAGGAACAAATTGGAAAATCAATAGAGGTTTATATTGACGATATGTTAGTTAAGTCCCTGCGAGTAGAGGACTATTTAAAATATTTGCAGGAAACTTTCGACATACTGAGGAATTGCAACATAAAGCTAGACCTGGAGAAGCGTAGCATTCAATGTCGGCTCGAGCAAATTCCTCGATTTCATATTGTCTAACTGGGAGATCATCCCGAATAAGATAAATTCCATAGGAGATATGTTCCTAGTTGACAACTACAAGGCGGTACAGAGACTTCTCGGACGAGTAGCCGCATTGGGCCGGTTTATTTGAAGGTCATCAGATAAAAGACACCATTTTTTCTCATTATTATAGAAGAATAACGACTTCTCTTGGACCCCAGAATGTTAACGGGCTATAGAAGAACTCAAAAGATACATATAAGGTTCTAATTTGTTGTATACCAAAAAGGCGAACGAGCAGTTATACCTCTACTTGGCACTCCCTAATGGCCTGGTAAGTGGTGTCCTTGTCCGGGAAGAAGAAGATATGCAGTTTCCAAACTATTATGTTGGTAGAACCCTAGGTGATGCAAAAATGAGGTATCCAAACTTAGAGAAACTAGCACTCACCTTGTTAAGCGCATCTAGGAAACTAATATCGTATATTTAATGTCACCCCATAATTATCGTGACCTTGTATCTTCTAAGGAATGTTATGCATAGATCCAAGTTCTCGGGTCGACTAGAAAAAAAGGGTTGTAGAAGTTAGCGAGCGATATTGAGTACAAACCCCAAACTGCTATAGAGTCTCAATGTTTGGCAGACTTCGTGGCCGGCTTTACGCCTGCCTTAATCTCTGAGGTCAAAATTATTGCTTTCTCGGGGACTAGCTCGGGGGTCTGGACCCTAGTTATGGATGGTGCTTCTAATGCTAAAGGGTTCGGGTTTGGTGATGGTAGGCTATAATCTCGTGTTTTAGTCACTTATTGCATTCTAATTCACCGCACTTTATTTGTGTTTGAGCTTTAATCGGTAGTGTTTTGCACTAATAGTGTGTTTTATGTCTTGTAGGAGTGATTTCGAGTTATGTACATGCTATGGAGCTAATTCGAGGTATTTTGAGCTTTAGAGTCTGAGTAAAAGCCCAAGGGATTAAGCCATGATCGCGTTTGGGGTTCGAGGGCCAAACTTGGACGTCAAATATCAAATTGAAGCAAGACTTTGAGGATTTTATACTGCCAAGGCGTTACTGTGTGTTTTTGCTTCTTGGTAAATTTTGCATGCTCTTTGATGACCTCCACTAATGCCCTGCATGGCGCATCACCCCATGTGGCGTGCCTATGTATTTTTCCTAGAGCAATTGTTATATTTCGGCTAAGAAAGGGTGATTTCATATAGCCCGACCCTACTTGGTATAAATATATGGAAAATGTTATTTTTTGGAATTTTGACATATTTTCGACCTAGGGAGGCTAAGTAGGAGTTGGAAGAACACAAGCATAAGGATTTCATCATTCCTTCATCTCTCAAGACCTGATTTTCGATTGAATTTATGTTTTTCTATACTTTAATTTTATTTGTGATGAATTACTTCATATCTATAGCGTAGTCCCCTTTAGGGTTTGATGGTTTTGGTATATTGATGATTGTCTGTGGATTATAACTCTAGTTTTATGTATTGAAGCGCTTTTGGATGATTTAGTTATTGTATCTATATTTACTAGTTCGTGTAATTGAGAGAAGAATAGTTTGTGATATCTTTGCATTATATTGTTGGTTGAATTCATAGATTCTTTTAAGTAACTAAAAGAAGCTAGCTGAATAATTTATTAAACTTAGATAGGAGAATAATCAAAAGAGGTTTTTCTAAAGAGCAATCCACTTCGCATTCTTGCATATCTTCATAGTGCTTAATTTGGTTCATCTTATGAGCTTGAAACTTAATTGAAAGAGGAGTTTCTAGTGAACATTTGAACTAACAATTGAGTGAACTCAAGAGATTCATTTGAAAATTAGAAGTGAATTATCTAGTATCAAAACCGTCTCTTCTCCCATTGATAACCTTACCTGATTATTCCTTAGTCGATTGTCACTAGTCAATAGCTTTAGATTCTTTGTTAATTTTAGTATTACCTATATAAATCTCAATTGTTGATCCTCCTGAATAGAAATCAAGCTAGAAATTATGAGAATAGTGTTTAACTATAATCCTTGTGGATACGATATTATACTATACTATCTTTAATTAGCGAGCATAATTTAGATGTGTTTTGTGCTCGTCAAATTTCAGTATCCTTGTTGGACATTGGAAATCAATATTGTTTGAAATAGTTTGTAGTGCTAATTCAGAAATCTTTTTTCTTTTTATTTTATTTTTCTCTTTTTACATTTGGTGTTCTTTGACAGAAGGCAGGTTAGGGGTTAAGATTGTTGCATGACTATAGTTTCTACGAAACAAGTGCGACCATACGAGCCAGAATTAGAAAAACAAATGTGACAGCTGAGGAAGGAAATTGATCTCATAGAGACATCAGAAAAGGTTGGGAATCCTCAAACAAAGAAACAATGGCTGGAAACTAATGTAGATTTGGTTGCAAGATAGGCAGGCTAACAATGAGAAAAAGCTGTAGGGGATGCTGAGGAAGCAGTTATTAGAGAAGCACAGATTATCTATAAAGAAAAGAGGGTTCAGAGAATTAATCATAGTCAACCCTTGGCTGCAAACCAAGTCAGAAATATAGCTCCCAGGCCTGGGAGATCACTTGATAATTATGCTAAATCGGTCTATAATCAAGGCTTATCAAGTATTAGACAACCTCCAATTGCAGCTAACAATTTTGAGTTGAAGCAAGGGTTGCTTTAAACCATTCAGAATTGTTGTATCTTTAGAGAAAAGATGAACGAAGATCCAAATACACATCTAATAGACTTTGAGGAGATTGTGAACATCTTCCAATATAATGGGATGTCACAAGATGCAGTGTACGTAAGGGCATTCCCCATTTCACTGAAAGATGAAGCACAACAGTGGCTTCAAAGCCTACCCACCGGATCGATTGGAACATGGTATGAGATAACCAAAACATTCTTTGATATATATTTCTCCATAGCTAAGACGAGCAAGTTTAGAATAGAATCCATAACTTTTTCCCGAAAGAGATTGAAATTATTTTTGAAGCATGAGAGAGATTTAAGGAGATAGATAGAAAGTGTCACCATAGTGAAGTTGAACTCTAGATGCAACTCCTTGACTTTTGGGACGGATTGACACCAGCCTCATGTAGAACATTGAGCAATGCAGCCGGAGACCCTTTGATGAAGAAGACTCTAGAGGATATGGTTACAATTCTTGATGAGTTATCTAAAGATGCAAATTAGTGGTCCTCTAAGAGTGCTGAAAGAAGAAGATTAACTGGTGTTCACCAAGTCGATGCTAATACATCTGTGCAGGTACAACTTGATGTTATGGATAAAGAAATACGGAAGCTGGCCTTAGCCATGATACAGAGTGAGCCTCATGCAACTTGTGACATTTGTGGAAAAGAATACCTCATTATTGGCAAGCCTCAACTGAGGAAGTCAATGTTGTGGGGAATTATAATTTTAAGGTGATGGAGGGCCAGAAGCACCCCAATTTTTCATGGAGTTCATCTGGGGGTACTACAAATGCATGGCAACAAAACAATCCCAGATTCCAGGAACAAAGAGCTCCTGGTTTTATGCCTGCCTTACCTTCCCCCCAAAAGCTATATAGAGAAAAGATGGAAAAGCAGTTTGAGAGATTTTTGGATGTGCTGAAACAGTTTCATGTAAACTTACCATTCACAAAAGCTCTCTTACAAAGACCTGTTTATGCTAAATTCTTGAAAGATATCCTAACGAAGAAGAGGAACATAGAAAAGACCGCAGTGGTCAAGCTCATAGAGCATTACAGAGATATTGTAAAATTAACACCCACAAAAGTGTGGAGATCCAGGGAATTTTACTATACCATGCTCTTTAGGAACTATTAATTTTGATAAATCCTCATGTGATTCTAGTGCCTTTATCTATTTACAGAAAACTAGAGAAGGAGATTGGAGAGATAACGTCTGCACAAATATCTTTGCATTTGGGAGACCAAATAACTCTAAGACCCAAGGAAATAGTGGAAGATGTGCTAGTTCGGGTGGATAAGTTCCTGTGGATGTTATAGTGGTGAAGATGGAGGAAAACCGGGAGGTCCCCCTCATCCTAGGAAGACCATTCTTAGCGGTAGAAAGAGATACACTCGATATACAAGAAATAAAACTCATGCTTAGAGTGGGTGATGAGAGTGTGACTTTAAAGATGGATGGTGCAAAGGGGGTGCAAAAGGAAAAACCAGCTGCGGGTGTTGAGTGGAAAGCAAAGAGCTTGAAAGAGATGACTAGGATGAGTGAGAAAGATAAGTGTGGGTTGTACCCAAAGTAGGCTGAGAAGAAGCTATCTGCATGGATGTGTTTATTAGTTTGGGCGCGAGGAATGGAGCCCAGCATCGATTCAGACCCCGATTAGAAATTTAGGGAAGTTTCCTTTACCTTATGCTTTTTAATTGTGTGCCATAGGGACATGCCACAACATAAAGTGTGGGGTGGGAAATATTTTTTTGTTTGTATGTATGTATATTAGTTTTCTTTTTTCTTAGTTTTAGTAGCTAAAGATAGAAAAAAATTAATAAAAAACATTTATTTTAGTCTTCAATTTTTCCCAATGATGGATATCATCGACAGGTTTCTTGAGGGAATAAAGTTGATGTAAAAAGACAAAAAGATTTTCATTGTTAGGTAGTGTAAAATATTTCCCTTGATTTATCTTTGTATCACGATTTTTTTCTAAGGGTTTTGTTTGAACCGGGTGTAATTAGTTTTTTATTTTTTTAAGAGTAGGAAACCTTGTGCAATGGTTTGAATTGAAAGAAACATTTCTTGACTTCATTATGCCTTGAGAATACTGAGTGCTTTAGTTGTGACGCTTAGGCTCTCTTGTATAAGTACCTTAAATTATATCATCTTAACTTTACTTAACTGCTTTGACTAGAATGTTTTGATGAGTCCGATCCTGAGTGAGTTATGTTCCATGTGTGTATGAGGCTTGTGTGTTATTATGTGCAGTGTATTTGATAGCCAGAACTTGCCCCATGTGTTCGCAAAGCGAAACAGTAATGTTGTTCAGTCTTGGAAGTGATAGGCGTTTCTTTATTGAACCAGATAAATATAGTTTACCCGCTTAGTTGATATGTATCGTACTTAACCCTTTGAGCATTTAATCCTATTGTTTTGGAAACCACATTACAACCTTACCCATTGTTTGAATTGACCATCTATTTGATATTTTACCTCTTATGAGCACTTGTATTTGCTATGAACTTTGTAAAAGTTAAAGTGTGGGGTGTTGGTTTGACTTTTGAGTGGAACTATTAAAATAAGGAGAAATGTGTAATATTTTGAAAAAGTAAGAGCCACTTAAATTGAATAAGAAAAATATTTAAAAAATAGTTTTATTGTTATGAAGAAAAATATTCCTTGATAATGGTGACTCTTGATGTAATTGTGCTTACAGAAGTAGGGAGTTGATGTATATTGATGTGAATGTGGAGTTCTGGTTTGATATAATTGTGGGGCTTTGAATGGTTAATTGTATGTATTAAAAGTACTTAAACAGGTGTAGTCACTCTTAAATCTAAATGTATCCTACACATCACACAGACTACATTATAGTCAACTAAAGGCCTACGTGATATTTGACTGAATGAGCTCAATTATTAGAAGTGCACTACGGGCAAGCCTATGGTACGTCTTTATGACATAAGAATTTATTTCTGAGGGTGAGTGAATTTTTTCTATCTTGAGTTCATGATTGTTCTTACAGTTTACTGCGTGTGGAACTACTCTCTATTATTGTGTGAAGGTACTTAATTTATGAAGGAAAGGTAATGTTATTGACCTCTATGCTAGAATAAGTGAGTGGGTTGTGAAAAGCGTGTGGTGCAGTGGAGTCAAAGCTTGAGGCAAGGATGTTACAGTATTATGCTTAATGTATTTTAATTATTCTTGGCATGATGAGTTAGGGAAGTTGTTTATATCAATGTAGTTTGATAGCTCAAGGATGAGCAATGGTTTAAAGGTGGGATATTGATAGTAGGCTATAATCCCGTATTTTTGTTAGTTATTGAACTCTAATTCATTGCATGTTATTTGTGTTTGAAATTTAATTGATAGTGTGTTGGACTTATTATGTGTTTTATGCCTTTTAGGAGTTATTTAGATGTTATGGAGCTAATTCGAGCTATATGGAGCTTTGATTTCTGATTAAAAGCCCATAGGATTAAGTTGGGATCATGTTCGGGAGTTGAGGACCAAGTCTAGACGTCAAAAATCTAGTTGAAGCAAGACTCTGATGATTTTGCAATTCCACGACGCAGGGGGTGGTGCGTGGGGATGCCATGGCTGTGTGTTTTTGCTGCCTGGTGAATTTTTCACGCTCTTCGATGATCTCCACTAATGACCCGCATGGCGCATCGACCCATGCCGGTGTTCCTGTGCATTTTTTCCTAGAGATATTGTTCTATTTCAGCTAGGAAAGGGTGGTTTCATCTGGGCCCAACCTTACTTGGTATAAATACATAGAAAAATATTATTTTTTGTACTTTTGACATATTTTTGACCTAAGGAGGATTTACAATAACAAAAGCACAATGATTTCATCATTTTTTCCTCACTCAAGACCCAAGTTTGGATTGAATTTATGTTTTTCTATACTTGAATTATATTTGTGATGAATTACTCCATATCTATGGAGTAGTTCTCTTTAGGTTTTGATTGATTGGGTGTATTGATGATTGTTTTGTGGATTATAACTCTAGTCTTATGTATTAAAGTATTTTTGGATGATTTAATTGTTGAATCTACATTCACTAGTTCATGTAATCAAGAGAGGCATAACTTGTGATATCTTTCTATTATATTGTTCGCTGAATACATAGATTCTTCTATGTAATTGAAAAAGGTTAGCTGAATCATTAATTAAACCTAGTTAGGAGAATAATCGAATGAGGTTTTCCTAAAGACCGATCGATTATGCATTCTTGCATATCTTCACAATGCTTAATTTGGTTCATCTTGTGAGGTTGAAACTTAATCGAAAGAGGAGTTCTGCTGAACGTTTGAACAAATAATTGAGTGAATTCGAAAGACTCGCTTGAAAATTAGAAGTGAATTATCTAGCATTAGATATCAAACAATTATCTTGCTCCTATCCTATAAAAACACAATCTTTACCATTGATAACCTAACTTGTTTTTCCCTTTTTCGATTGTCGCTAGTCAATAGCTTTAGATTCTTTGTTAATTTTAGTATTAATGATATAAATCTCAACTGTTGATCTTCAAGGATAACAATCAAGCTAGAAGCTCGAAGGACACTGTTTAACTCCAGTACCTGTGGATACGATAATATACTGCACTATCTTTGATTACCGAGCATAATGTAAGTGTGTATTTTACGCTCGTCATTGGGAATCATATTAAAACCACCCACGAATAATGTAATAAGGCAGTGTATTAGAAATGTGACATTGACTAACAACTAAGCCGAATATAAAGCTATGATTGCAGGTCTACTACTGGCTAAAAGCCCAGAGGCTGAGGTGATCGAAGCCACGTGCGACTCTCTCCTTGTTGTTAACCAAGTAAAATGTACATTTGAAGTAAAAGAAGACTGGATGCGGAGATACTTGGATAAGTTTCAAGTGACATTACATCAGTTCGAGGAATGGACACTACAGCATGTATCCCGAGATCGAAATAATGAGGCCGATGCTTTGGCTAATCTAGGTCCGTCAGTCGGCTCCAATGAATTCAATTCTGGAGTGATGGTGCAATTAATGAACTCAGTTATAGAGGAAAGTCATGTCGAGGTAAACTCAACAAGATTGACTTGGAATTGGAGAAACAAATACATAGACTACCTTTAGAAAGCGAAACTGCCATCGGATCCCAATAAATTGAGGGCCTTACGAACTAAGGCTGACAGGTTTAGCTTGGTTGGAGGAAAGCTATACCAAAGATTGTTATGTTGACCGTTAGCGAGGTGCTTGTGTCCCAAGGAGACTAACTATGTGATGGGGGAAGTCGACAAGGGTACTTTCGGAAACCATTAGGGAGCAGAATCCTTGATTCTCAAATTGATCAGGGGCGGTTATTATTGGAACGAGATGGAAAAGTATGCAAAAGAATTTGTTCAAAAGTTTAAAGAATGTCAAAGTCACACCCTAATGATACACCAACCTGGGAGATGCTTCGCCCAGTCTTTCCCCCTCGGTCGTTTAGGAAATAGGGAATGGACATTGTGGGTCCCTTGTCATGGTCACGTGGCAAAGCCCAGTCCATCTTACCTTTGACCGACTACATCTCCAAGTGGGTCGAAGCATAGGAGTTCGAGAAAGTTAGGGAAAAGGAGGTCATCCATTTCAACTAGGATCATTAATATGCTAGTTGAAGGTACTGACCGAGATCACGTGTGACAACAGGAGGCAGATCATCTGCGGGAAGATTATTAAGTTCTTCGAAGACCATAAAATCAAAAAAAAATTATCAACACCTTACCACCCAAGTGCAAACGGTCAAGTGTAGTCAACAAATAAAATAATGTTGCAGAAACTGAAGAAAAGATCGACTGACTCAAAACAGAAATGGAAAGAAATTTTGCCGAGGTTCTATGGGCATATCTAACAACTTCGAAGTCGATTACCTGTGCAACACCGCTCTCTCCAGTATAAAACATCGAAGCTTTGATTCCCGTAGAGGTAGGAGAAGCGAGCCTAAGGTTCCAATACGCTATGGATATGTCAAATGATAAGGCTATGTCCACGAGCTTAAATTTAGCAGATGAAAGGCGAGAAGCCGCCCTAGTCCGGTTAGCGGCACAAAAGAAACGAATGGGGAGATGCTACTAAAGGCAAACCTTTGACACTTTCAAATTGGTGACTTGGCACAGAATAAATTCACACTATATATCAAGAATCAAATGACAGAAAACTAGGCCCAAACTGGGAAGGACCGTACAAAGTCACCGGTATAACTGGGAAAGTCTCATACTAGCTCAAATCTGGGAATGGGGTATAATTACCCAACGATTAGAATGTGGCACTCTCAAAGCGACACTACGGCTAAGGTATGAACACAATTTTCTCCAACGTTTATGACACTTTTGAACTAATCTGTGCAGGTACTCAGTCAAAGTCAAATCTAAGGAAGGATTAGGTCTAAAAGCACGTGTTGCAATTTTTCTCCCATAGACCGGTTTTTTTCCCTAAGTAAGTTTTACGAAAAGATTTTTAATGAGGCCACAGTAAGCATGCTATCCTAGTTTGGATGACCAGTCTAAGATCAGGGACTGCAGATCATCCGTGTCAGATCAGTAATATTTGAGCCCTCAAAATTCAGTCTCGATTACTATGGGGCCATCATGCCCTGAGTGAAGATCTGAAGTCCTAAGTTCGGAAATTTAGAAGGCATTCGTATTCGATATTGAAAGCCAAGGCTTGAATACTAGGATTAATTGTAAGGGACAAACGGTCAAAGAAACTACGCCTATGTAGCTCATTCTCGCCATAGCAGATAGCTTTTGTACCGTCGATTATTTGCACGGCATTTAAAGTAATTAAAGAAATTTATCTTTTATGTTCATTTATTCATATTTGCACAAGCAATATTATCATTAAGCTACTTAGAATAAATATTGGGTTCAAAAACCTTAAGCCTACGGGCCTCCCCGAACCGAGGACTGCTGCCCAAAAATAAGATCGTAAAATTCGAGCTACTAAATCCCGAAGGCATTAAGCCTATTAGGCAGAGCACGAACATGAAAGTTGCTGCCAATTTAAACGGCTCGGAGAAGTTTGAGCCGGTACATAAAATGTAAGGTCCTTACATACTTTTTATCCACAAAAAGATTACTTCATACCCAATCAAGTCACTCTATCTTGAATTAGGTCATGAAAAGAGCCACCTTTGGCAAAGAATAATAAAGTTCGGTCAAAACGTTCAAATATTTGAACAAAGACTTATTTTTTATCGGCTCCTCCAAAGTCAAAGCAACTCGAAGTTATTACTTAAACCAGTCCTCATCCGGGCTTTGGAGGAATGAATAGTTTGAGCGATTTAAAATTTTATGCTAAGGCATAGATGGCATATTATGAAATCCAAAACACAAGTTATAAGTCTTAAATATAAGCAAGTACAGAAAAGTAAAGGACACAATATGTAGCAGACGAATTTTTTTATAATTATTTACCAAAGGTATTTTACAGAGGCGGTATGAAATGCCCGAAAATACAAAATGTGTAGCTACAAGAAAAAATAAAAATAAACTAAGGCATTTTCTGCCTAGTCCTCGTCGGAGCCCGACTCGCTTCCCGAACCATCGGGCTGATATCTTGCTATAGCCTTAGCTTCGAGCATCTTCGCCTCCTCTATCTCGGTGATTTGCCGATGATGAAATAGGAGACAATGTGGTTCATCGCAAGCTCGGTAAAGCCGATGGCTCCCCATATCAGAGCTTGGGGACAAATGACGCATCGAGATTCGGACATGACCAAACATGAGAAGAATCGAGCTCGACCAAAATAAAGAATAGAGGCTAAAGAGAAGATGGCTATAGAGGATGAAAGAGGGGTCGAAATATCCATCATCAAACGGTATTACGGCGCAAATTTCTTGCGATATAAATTGCAGATCATAATTTACTAAAAGAGAATGATTTTTACCTTATTCAGATATGTATCAGGATTGAAATTCTCATTCTATATAAAGGGAAGAACTTTTTCATTTTTTAACTACTATTGATATATCAAAGTAATAAAATTCATTTTTATCTTCTAGCTATTGTTCAAAGTGTTCTTCAACTACTCTTTGCATTAGTTGCAACCGAGCCCATCTCGAGGGCTCAATCGGTGCATGTTTCAATGTTCAACTTTAAGCCAGGCTTAATTGTGTCCGTCATATTTGGTTTGATCGTTTTATTTCTCTTTATATTGTTGTTCTTAGATCGTTTATGTTAAATCAAATAATGTATTCTTTAAATCGTGTAAAAATTTGATTATTACTTATTTTAAGGGTAAACACATATAATTATCTTTTAAATTGCCAGATTGTGTAAAGTTATTTTACACCATTGTATAGAACTTAAACAGTAATATAATTGGGATTTTTGCATTTACCAAATAGCGAAATTTCCAAATGAAATATAGCTCGACGACACATAACTTCTGATTAAACTGATGAAAAAAATGTATAAGATCCAATTAATCAGGTCGTGCGTATGTACCGATTTTGAAAATAAGATATTTTTATAATACTTTCAAAGTAAAAGATCTTAAGATCAACTAGATATTTTCTTTAACGAAAAAAATTTGATTAAACACTACTAGAAATTCGCTAAATACGGATCAACTTCGATCAGTTATGATCAATTACTGACCAAAACATGGCCAAATATGCTTGAACAGTATTTTGATGGTCGTTTTAATATACTGACCAATGTTGGTCAAAAATTACCGACCAACATTGATCGGTATATTAAAACGACCATGTAAAGAATTTACATGATTTACCGACCAACTTGAGTCGAAAACATAATTTATTTATTTAATTTACCAATCAAAGTTAGTCGGTGTATTTAATTTATAATTTTTATTAATCATTAAAATTAAAAAATATTAATAATTAAAATTTAATATTACCGGCCGACGTTGATCGGTAATCTTAACAATGCAGGTAATATACCAACCAACATTGGTCGGTAGTGTCGAATTCTAAGAATTAATTATTCATTAACCGACCATCTTTGGTCGGTAATAGTCAATTAATTTTGTTTTCTAATAAATAACGTCCAACTTTGGTCGGCAATATGTAATTTTTTATTATTAAAAACTGACTAATTTTGGCATAAAATGCTTGTTTTGATAGTTACGCCACCTACCAGCATACCAATACAACAATAATCATAACAACAACAACAACAACAACAACAACAACAACAACAACAACAACAACAACAACAACAACAACGACGACGACGACGACGACAACAACGACAACAAGTACAATGTTCTATCAATGCAAATAAAATAAGAATAAATTAATTTATGCAACAATTATAAATTAATTAAGTCTTTTTTAGTTAATTCAAGATAAATATTTTTCCTAATTACACCAAAAATTAAATTATATTTAATATAATTAATTATATACTAAAAATCTAATTTATATCCTAAAAGTTCAATTCTCAAGAAAAAATCCGAAAAAAAAAAGTTCAATTCATATCCTCCAAGTTTAAACATAAACTACAGTTCAATTTATATCCTAAAAATTCAACCCATAACCAAAAGGTTCAATTTATATCCTACAAGTTCAATTCATATCCTAAAAGTTCAATTCACAAGAACAAAACCTACAAATTAAAAGTTTAATTCATATCCTACGAGTTTATACATAAGCTAAAAGTTCAATTTATATCCTAAAAATTCAACCCATACCATAAAAAGTTCGATTCACAAGAACAAATCCTAAACCTAGACTCTAACTAAACTATTCAAGATAATACAAAGTTAATAATTCAATTATAACTAAACTGTTCAAGATAATACCAACTCAAACATTCAATTTATACCATATATAATTAATTCAATAAAACAAGACCTAAACCCTAGATTTCTATAAAATACTATATTAAATAATCAATTGAAACACTAATGAATTCAAACTAATTAACAAAACATTAGATTTATATACAAAAGAAATAAGTTGTAATTTAAACCTAAAATTTTAGGAGGTGGAGAAGGAGAGGCACGGCAGTGGCAGTGGCAGCGACAGCGGCGATGGCGGCAACTGGGCGGTGGCGATGCGTGGTGGGGAATGAAATTTGTGTGAGAGAAATAAAGAAGGAGAGGGGAAGTATCGAGTGAGGAGTTAAAACAATTTTGAGAAGAGAAGGATGAAAAAAATGGGGGGAATCTTGTATATTTTAAGTCTGTTTTCAGAGTTACGACCAAAGTTGATCGGTAATTTGGCTGGTAAAGTAAGTGTAGACAGTTGGACTAAAAACCTACCAACTTTGGTTGGTTATTTTTTTTTTAAAAACAAACTAAGTTATTTTTTTAATTATTTATTAAAATATCATAGGCTATAAAAAATTATTATTAACTATAAGCATTTATTTTATTTAACTATAAAATTATTATAAATAATTGTAAATATAAGCATAATCTTTATAAATAATTATATTAACTAGGTAATTACTTTTAATAGATTATAACAGCATCTATCTAAGTCATATTTAAGTATATGAGTAATTTCACAGACACACACATACACTATATTGTAATTGATGATCAATCTTATACATTACTACATACGAAATAATTTATCAATTGATAAATCAATATAATATTATTCTATGTTAGGTCGAGACGATTTGTTTTGTATATTAACCGATATAGGTCAAAACATTTTGTTTTTAATATTCATCGATGCATCAAAGCGTTTCAATTCATAGCGTTTCGTATTCTTATACATACATACATATAGATATATATATATATATATAGATATATATATATATATATATATATATATATATATATATATATATATATATATATATATATATATATATATATATATATATATATATATATATGTAGAGAGAGAGAGAGAGAGAGAGAGAGAGTTTATTGTAATACTTTAACTATATATGTAGCTTGTTATAGTATATGTTAGTGTGTATATATCTAACATACACACTTTGTTGTATTTCTTTAACTACATATATAGCATGTTATAGTATATGTTAGTGTATTCATTATTCTTATTACAAAAATATTAATGGATTACATTTATATTATTTAGATAGTAAATATAAAAGTGAATCAAAATTGGTCAATGTTAACCTAATAACCAACAAAATTTAATCAGTTATTTTCCAAAAAATAAACTATGCCGACCAAAGTTGGTCGGTAAATGTTTCCCCTGCATTAACCGACCAACGTTGGTCGATAAGTTTAAATATAAATTCTTTAAATTTTATAAAATATTTTAAATGATAATATAATTATTAAAATTTAAAAAATTGGGTCCGCATTACCAACCAAAGTTGGTCAGTAATCCAAAAGTTTTGTTGACTAAGCAAGTCTAACCAGCTCGGTCAATTTGTTGACTAATTTACCGACTAACTGTGGTCGGTATTTATTGTAAAGAAATTGTAAACCATTTTTTTTCGGTTCTGTCCAAGCTGGACGGTTGTTGATCGTTTTTTTGACCGATCAACATTGGTCGGAAAACTTTGGTCCGTCTTTACCAAATTTCTAGTAATGAAATTTAATTAGCGATTACCCTAAAAAGATATATGATGCGATGCTCTATATTTATATATATATATATATATATATATATATATATATATATATATATATATATATATATATATATATATATTTATTTAAAGTAACTTTTGCTTTATGCAAGCTATTAATTAGGAAACTGGAATAGGTCAATCCAGCTTTCAGAATCTGATTCAAAAGAAGAATAAACAAACTACCTTTTGCATTTCGTGCCCTCCCATTGAAATAAATTACAATATCATAAAAGAGTTTACCCATTATATGGGATACTATGAAAATACTTTTATACTATCAAATCATTTATTTGTAAATATGACACGCAAAATTTAATGGACTGGCGTCACACTTATCTGCCTATTTAAAATATGATTCGCTAGCTGTGTTCTATAATTAGAATCTCTATTAATAATTCTTAGATCGCTTACAGAAGCAACTTAGGTATTGATAGACATTCCTACATAATTTTGAATATATATATTGAGAGATACGATTAACTTTTTGCAAAGACTTCCATTATTTAGGGCGCATTTCCTATTTTATTATCTTGTTGAGTTGAACGTCTATTCATTAACAGTGCAAAAATACTTTTGCTCCATTAAGTTATGTAAAAATTTATTACAATTAGCCCTCAATAAAAATGAGATTTATCAATAACCTAAAAAGTAAAGACAATTACTTGCTAAAACATTAAGATTTAGCGGTAGAATTAAAAAAATACTATCCATGTATAAGTAGCATTCTTAATTTCTTTTCTCTTTATTCTTTGGCAATTATCTGCAATATACAAAAATATTTTAATTTACGAGTAATGACTTGTTAAGATTTGTATAATAACATTTTCTATGTAATAAGTGTGTCGATAATCTAGACTATTCAGTGAGAGGAGAGAGAAACTCTGGCGAAAAGGTAAGCAAGCCGTTGCCCACCGCCGGACGCCATCGCCACCAACCACAACCACCCTCCCATTGAAATATGACGAGATTGATGATCCCCGAAAATGGAATCCCACAGGAGCTGACCCCAATTACCCCAACTCCTCCCTCAGTTGCTCCTACAGTAATGCAACTCTCACCGGAGAAAGACAAAACAGAAGTAACACCGATGGCTAGGAAACTCCAATACTCCAGCGGATCCAAGAAACAAACATCGGTTGAGGTAGTCACAGAAAATAGAGTTCAGAAATAGGGCATCCAGCTCAAGTTTTACCCTCCGATGGTTAAAGATGGAGTAAAAATAGCAAAATTGAACCCCCAGGAGTTAGAGATTCAGTCCCAGAAATGGAGGAATGCATCGATAGGATATGTCATCGGAGGTAACTCTTCTTTTAAAGAAATGCTAAAATTTATTTATGGAGTGTGAAAGGATATCACAACGCCTACATTGTTATTGCATGATGATGGCTATTTTATCTTTAAATTTGAATCTATGGAAGATAAGAGCCTAATTATGCAACAAGGGCCATATACTTTTAATGGCAGACCTATGGTACTTAAAGACTGGGACCCTAATTTCCAGATTCAAAATGAGTCGATGAGGATTATTCCCATCTGGATTAACTTCCCTGGGTTGCCAATTCAATGCTGGGCTGCAGAGAATTTAAGCAGAATAGCTAGCTTGATAGGAAGACCTCTATGTATTGACAGGTTAACTGCTATGTGCGAAAGAATTTCCTATGCTAGAATCCTAGTGGAAGTAGATATAACACAGCCTCTGCCTGAGAATGTCTATATAGAGATACCAGATGGTAGAAACTGGCTGCAAAATGTGAAATTCGAATGGAAGCCCAATTTCTGTCTGGAATGTAACTCATTTGAGCACAAAAAGGGAGATTGCTAGAAAGAGGAGCATCACAATGAAGAGGTACAAAAGCAGAGAAAGAGGAAGAAGAAACACACAAAAATGCAGTGGCAGCCCAAAGCTGTAACTGAGGAAAATCTGCCTGAGCACCAGAATGAAAAACCAACAGAGCTACCCTCAGTGGAATTACAGAGAAATAATAACGGTAAACAGATTTCAATAATCCAAGATCCAAAGGACAAAACAAAGCACAAAGAAATCCACTATGATGAATTGGCTAGGAGGAATACTTGTGAAATACTAGCTACCAAAGGAGCCCCTTGATGACAACCAGCAGAAAGGAGATTGCAAATCAGAATCAGGTGCAATACATCCAGGAGGCACCTCAACCACTACTTCCTCGTGATCATTGTATCATGGAACATTAGAGGACTAAACAAGTCCTATAAACAGAGGGAGTTAGCCAAATTTCTGAAAACAAATAAAGTAGATATAATAACTTGCCTAGAAACAAGAGTCAAGCAACACAACTCAAAGGCAATCTATAAAAACTGGGAACAGAATGGCAAATACAAAATAACTATGCATATGCTCATAATGGAAGGATATGGATACTGTGGAAAAAATTCAATGTCCAGGTTGATATTCTGGAAAGCACTGACCAGATGATCCACTGTCAGGTAACAGACAAAAATTCAACATTTGCTAGTTATATCACATTTGTATATGGCCTAAACACTGCACAACACAAAGCACCACTATGGAGGAACTTGAGAAATGTGAACCACTATGGCCCTTGGCTTATAATGGGTGACTTCAATAGTGTGTTGTGCGTGGAGGATAGAATAAATGGACAGCCAGTACATCCATCTGAAACAGCTGATTTCCAAAGATGTATTGCTGACATTGGATTAGGGCAGATCACTAAAAGAGGGAATAATTTCTCATGGAGCAACAAAAGGGAAGCTGAAGCTAGAGTCTATAGCCATATAGACTGGGCATTTGGTAATGCAGATTGGTTTAATTCATACATTGGAGTGGAAGCAATCTACCTGCTACCTGGGTGTTCAGACCACACTCCCATACTGATTGACACTGAGATCACTAAACTCAAAGTGACAAGACCATAAAGGCTACTCTCAACAGTTATGCACCAACCAGAATATAAGGAAGCAGTCCATAGAATATGGAATCAACAGATCAAAGGTTACACCATGTACTCTATATGGTGCAAACTAAAGAAACTTGAACAAGCTACCAGAACCATCCATCAGGATCACTCATCTGTTGACAATAAACTGCAGCAACTGAGGGAGGAGTTGAAGGAAATACAAAGAAAGTTGAATGAAGACTACTTAAACACAAAGGTTATTGAGGAAGAAAAGACAACCTTAGAGAATATTGAAAAATGGGAAGCAATTCAAGAACAAATAATGAGATAAAAGTCAAGATCCACTTGGATCCAACTAGAAGATAATAATACAAAATACTTCCATGCCTACATGAAATCCAGACAAGCTAAAAACAGGGTGAGCAGTATTTTCAATGACAATCAAATCAAGATCACTGAACCACAACAGATCCAAACAGAATTCACTCACTTCTTTCAACAACTACTGGGCACAGCAGCTGATCAACTCTTAGGCATAGATATAAATGTGGCAAGAGATGGACCCTGTCTATCCCTACAACAACAACAACAACAATAGCAACTACTCAATCTAGTCACAGAGGAAGAGATTAACCAAGTTGTGGCACGACTACCAAATGACAAGGCCTCTGGAATAGATGGTTATCCAGCAGAATTCTTCAAATAGTACTGGCCAATTGTGGGGAAGGAAGTCATACAAGCAGTACAACAGTTCTTTCAAACTGGTAAACTACTGAAAGAGATAAACTGCACAACTATCACACTGATTCCAAAAGTGAAAAATCCAACATATGTCAAAGAGTTCAGACCAATTTCCTGCTGCTCAACTTTGTACAAAATCATTACCAAGTTACTTACAAACAGACTCAAGCTGGTTGTGGACTATTTGGTAGGGCACTCACAATCTGCTTTCATAGAGGGAAGAAACATACTAGACAATGTAATCATGGCTCATGAACTGGTAAAAACTTATACTCAAAAATCAGTTTCTCCCAGATGCCTCATCAAAGTAGACATTAGGAAAGCCTATGATTCTGTTGAGTGGGAGTTCCTGAAGGCAGTAATGCTGGAATTTGGCATACCTTACAAGCTGGTAACTCTTACCATGGAATGTATTACCACATCAAGCTACTCTATCCTAATAAATGGAGGATTGACCACTAAATTTGCAGCAAGGAAAGGACAAAGACAGGGAGACCCAATGCCCCCCTATCTGTTTGTCCTCATTATGGTATACCTCAGTATATCTCTGAAGAATCTTAACAGGAATCCAGACTTCAACTTCCATCTTAAATGCTCAAAACTATAACTCACTCATATCTGTTTTGCAGATGATCTATTACTGTGCTGTAGAGCTGATGCAATCTCAATGAAGCTAATATTGAAAAGAATTGAACAATTCTCACAGATGTCTGGCCTACAAGCAAATCTGGAGAAGAGTTCATTGTATATTGCAGGTGTTACAAGGGAAGTTAAAGAGCAAATGCTGGCAGAATTCCAACTGACTGAAGGGCAATTTCCCTTCAAATATCTGGGAGTACCCCTCTCAACCAGAAAACTCACCATCACACAATGCATGCCATTAGTTGACAGAATAGTGGATAGAATTAGATGCTGGTCATCCAAAGTCCTATCCTATGCAGGCAGACTTCAACTCATCAAAAGTGTACTCTTTGAAATGCAAACCTACTGGGCCCAGGTATTTCTCATCCCAAAAAAAATTATCAAACTGGTGGATGCAATCTGCAGAAACTACCTATGGACTGGCAGTCATGAAACAAGCCATAGGAATCCAATAGCATGGGAAACAGTATGCAGACCACAGGCAGCTGGAGGATTGAACATTATCTTTTATGAGAGATGGAATAAAGCAGCCTTGACTAAACTGCTATGGCCATTAATGATGAAACAAGACAGACTCTGGATCAAATGGATCCACTGCCACTACATTAAGAGGAAGGACATCCATACCATGAAAATACCAAAACAAGCTAGCTGGCTAGTCAGAAATCTATTTGGAGCAAGGGACTGGAGGACAACTCACAATACAGCACTGCAAACTTGCACACAGAATAGGACCTATAAAATTATGAAGTCATATATACAATCTACTCTGCAATATCCCAAGGTTACATGGAAAAAACTACTGATGGTGTCAGGGTTGCTGCCAAAATAGAAGTGCATACTATGGATGGCACTGCATAGAAGACTGGCCACAGTCGACAGGCTATCAAAATGGGGTGTCCACACTGATCAATCCTGCGTACTTTGTAAGAGAGACATTGTAGAGGCATATGACCATTTATACATTGAATGTTCTTACTCCCGGAAGCTATGGAAAGGAATACTACATTGGCTGAACTTTACCAGAATAATAGAAAGCTGGGATATAGAAGTGTAATGGGTGACTAATTGGGTAAACAATAGGAACCCAAGCAAAATGATATTGGGAGTGGCATTCGCAGCAGTTGTATATAATATTTGGATGGAAAGGAACGCCAGAAGGTTTCGACAGTCGAAAATCGAAGCCAGGAACAGAGCAAGGCAGATTGTAATTCAAATACACATCACATGACTCAAGAAGCAAAAAATGGATGCGTACCTTACAGCATTTGAATAGCTATCCTCAATGTACCTCTTGAAAATCCTTGTACATTAGAAGTTAGTGTTATGATTGCTAGACGACAAAATATGAGAACTGTTCTATAGTCCAAAAGAACAGCGGATGTATATTGATAACTGGTTGAAATTTATAGAAAAAATTTTCTTTTAAAAAAAAATAGTTAGTTGTATAGTTAGTGGAGTTAGTTAGCTAATTAATGGGCCAGCTTAGCCAGCTCAATAGTTGTACTTTCATAGTATAGTATATGTATATACGTTGCACTGTATTGAGAAATGAAGTGAGCTTTCACTTTCTCAATTCTCGTTCTCTCTCTTACTGTCTAACAACGCTCTTTTTCTCTCTCCGAACTCTCTAGAAAGACTCTATTGGAGCTCTAGATCGAGCTTCAAGCTCATCCTCAACACAGTTTTAATATGGTATTAGAGCTAGGAAGCTCGTGCTCGACCCTCCGTCATCGTCTCTCTCAATGTAGCTCACTTATTTCTTTCTTCTGAATGTATGTCTCTAAATCAACCAACATTTGCTCTAATTCAATCAAATAACAAAATTGGCAACTAATTCTTCAAATTTCACCTGAAAATTAGTGTGTAGCACAACAAACTCATCTACTCATAGTTATATTAAATCAGGAAGATACATCCATTGGTGATACTAGCGTGGTAGTTGCAACGAGCACTAGAATTGATCCAAGTTACAAAACCAGGACATACTTAGGACAAATGCTACAAAGTACACGGGTACCCTCAGAGCTTTCGAATTTCACTCACTAAAAATTCAAATGTAGGTACAGAACATGAATCAAACTGCAAGGTTCAATAGAGGAAGGAGAATTGTAGCTAGTGTGTAAGGGACCTCTTCTAAAGCAATGCCAGCTGAAAAAGATAAAGATGGATTAGAAGATGGAGATGAGGTGGGGCAAGTCAAGCTCTCTGAGGAACAGTATGGACGAATCCTAAATTTGCTACAAGATTTTCAAATTGGAACAAAAGGAGAAAGTTCCAACTGCACAAACTATGTCAACGGTGCTGTAAACTTTGCAAGTATAATTTTTTGTACTTCTTCTATTGATTTTGGAAAATTTTCCTGTGAATGCTTTAGAAACAAGGCTGACTCTTGGATATTAGATTCAGTATCCTCTAAGCATATGAATTTCAAGATATCTTTACTAACCAACATTGTAACCTTACCATATCCCTCATTAGTAGTTGTTCAGAATGGATAAAGGTGAAAGTAACACAAATTGGAAGTGTGATATTGTTTCCCAAGATAATTTTGCATAAAGTCATGTATATACCTTCATTCAAATATAACCTCATATCAATTCATTCATTGACCAAATCAACTCCTCACAGCATTATTGCTTTACTGATATTCTACAGGCCCCTTCAATGAAGAGGCCTATAGAAATTGGTAAAGCCAGTAATGAACTATATCTTCTCCATCTGAGGTTTCTCAAGAACAATCATTCAGAATCAACAGTAAACAATTCAATCACTAGTTCTATTTCTTCATTTGCTGCACACACAACTCACATTGTTTTCTTTATTTCACTATAAATTGCCCATTGTCTAGGATAATTACACATCCCATTCAGTTGTAAATACATGTCTTCTAAATAATAAAGTACAATCCCCCATTGTGAATAGTATCAGGCCTTCTATCTTTTCAAATGATGGTATAAATATGATGTGGCATAACAGACTGGGTCATGTACCCTTTGCCAAGATGAGACGAATGTCTAGTATTCCAGCATCTTTCTTATAAAAACAACCTTTTACCTGCTCTATCTGCCCAATGGTAACACAGAGGAGATTTTCATTCCCAGAAAAATCCACTAATTCCACCAAAATCTTTCAACTACTTTATGTTGATCTTTGGGCTACTTATCATATGCCAACATATGACAACTTCGAATATTTCATTACCATAGTGGATGATTATAGTCGTTCCATATGGACCCACATATTAGCTAGTAAAAGTAATGCCCTGCATGTCATCAAGAACTTTGTATCAATGATTGAAAACCAATTCAACACTACTATACAATTTATAGTCGAACAATGGTCTAGAGTTCAACAACACATAAGCAAAAAAGTTTTTCTTGTCTAACAGGATAATCCACCAGAAGACATGTCCTTACACACCACAACAAAATGGCATAGCAGAAAGAAATCATAGATACTTGTTAGAAACTGCCAGAGCCCTTCTATGTTAACCAAAATTGCATCTGAGATATTGGATCTTGTGTGCAACTTATATAATAAAAAGATTACCCTCTACTCATTCTAAGGGCAAGTTACTATATGAACTACTATATAACAGAAAACCTACTTACTCTCATATGAGGAATTTTGGTTGCCTGTTCTATCTCGATGTACCCAAGATCTACAAAGATAAATTTGAACCAAGAACCAAACCACATATCTTTCTTGGGTTTCCTTTTGGGATAAAGGGGTACAAAGTACTCAGTCTGGCCTCTAAGAAAACACGTGTATCTAGAGATGTAGTATTCAATAAAAATATTTTTCCTTTTAGTATGTCCAAAGATAATGTCTCCTTTCCTTTTGTTCAAAAAATCCATTCCTTTTATTGATTATGCGTCTACCGAGAATAAACAGACTTATACTAGTGAATCAAATGATCAAGTGGTTCCAAATGTTACTCATTCAGATTTGTCATATAATCCACCTCCTTCACCATATTCTCCCAATAATATAGATTCACTTGTTCTAGAAGACTCACAAAATAATTCACCAATAAGGCCTATTGGGAATACTTCACCTGATTGTGTTTTGCCTACTTCACCTAATCATGTTTTGTAGCCAAGACAATCTCATAGAACACATAAAGTTCCCACATACTTGAAGGATTATGTCCTTAAATTGCCCCAACTAAAACTAAATACCAATGTTTAAAATACTAATAATCAGACCGCTTCACCTTTTTGTCTTCATGCCTTATCTTCTACCCTTAATAATATATCTATTAAGGATCTGAACCAGGATAGTCAGTGCCTTGTGAAAAGCATTTGTAGTGATACAGAGCCAATTCAAATGAGGAAGAAGCTGTGAATACTGCCTAGCAAGAAGCCATGACACAGGAATTTGGGGCATTACATTCCAATAAAACATGGGAGCTAGTACCACTACCAGTTAGAAAACAAGCCATATGGTGTAAGTGGAAGTATAAAGTGACGTATAAGGCAGATGGTAGCTTAGAGAGGTTCAAGGCTAGGTTTGTTGTAAAGGTTTATATCCAGCAAGCTGGAATTGATTACATAGAAACATTCAGTCATGTGGTGAAAATCATAACAATAAGAGTTCCCATAGTTGTTGTAGTCAAGAAGGGCTGGGACATATTCCAGCTATATGTGAATAATCCCTTCCTTTATGGGGATCTCCATAAAGAGGTATATATGAAAGTTCCACAAGTCTTAGTGGTAGACAGTGGAAATCTGGTATATAATCTCACAAAGTCCTTGTATGGCCTTAAACAAGCAAGTAGATAGTGGTATGCCAAACTAGGTGAAGCACTGTGCTGTAAAGGATACACCTATTCCATGTATGACTAATCACTTTTCTATAAGAAGACACCTGAGTCAACAGTATATGTGGAAGTATATGTAGATTATATGATCCTAACAGGAACAAACAAGAAGGAGATAGCGGAGCTAAAAGCATTTCTACATGACAGCTTCAAGATCAAAGATTTGGGCAAGCTGCAATATTTTTTGGGGCTAGAAATACTCTATTAAGCTAATGAAGTTATAATCTCACAAAGAAAGTTTGTGTTTGATCTGCTGAATGACTACAACTGTATGGATTATAGTAGCCTTCCTCAACACTTGATCTAACAGTAATGCTGAAAGAAAAAGAGGGCGCTACACTAACTGACCCTACCTATTACAGAAAACTAGTTGGACAATTGAACTTTCTTACTAGCACAAGGATGGACATAGCCTGTAGCGTGCAGTACCTTAGCCAATTCATGCAAGATCTAAGAGAACCCCACTTTAAAGCAGTTTTTCACTTGCATAGATACTTGAAGAGTGATCCTGCAATGCGAATCTTTATATCACATGATACAAACTGCAACATTAAAGTTTATTGTGACTCTGATTGGGCTGTTTACCCAGATTCAAGGAAGTCAGTGAGTGGCTACATAATTCTATTAGGAAACAGTCTTATATGCTGGAAATCCAAGAAGCAAGAGACCATTTCAGTGTCATCGGTAGAAGTAGAATACATAGCACTTAGAAAAGTAGTAGGTGAGTTGATGTGGCTATGTCGATTACTTGAGGAACTTACTGTGCCTTTTGCTAAACCTGTGGAGATGTTTTGTGATAGCCAATCATTGCACATAGCAAGAAACTCAGTATTTCATGAGCGGACAGGAGTAAAGCATGTGGCAATAGACAATCAGTTGGTTGATGTCCTCACCAAGGCTTTAAACAGGAGTAAAGCACTCAGCAATACAGGACAAGTTGGTCGTGTTACAACACCTTCAACTTGAGGGGTAGTGTTAAGACTTGTATAATTATATTTTTTTTATGTAATAATAGTTAGTTGTATAGTTAGTTAGCTAATTATTGGCCAGCTTAGCCAGCTCAGCAATTCAAAGAGGAGAACGAGTACAACTGACTACTGCTAAAAGTCAGACTAAGAGTACACATTGTATGATTGAAAATTGTCGCTGCATACTACCTGGTGCTTACGAATCTGACTGGTGCCTTCTCAGTAGTTGTACTTTCATAGTTTTGTACATGTTCACTTTTCCAATTCTCGTTCTTTCTCCCTTACAACCCTTTCTCTCTCAAAACTCTCTAAAAAGACTCCATTGGAGCTCCAGATCAAGCTTCAAGCTCATCCTCAAACTCAGTCTCAACATGACTTTTTTCTAATAATAACTTAAATTAATTCCAGGTTTTGCTAACAAGTTAGGCATAGGGGCGTGCATTCGATTTATCGATTCGATTTTGACCCTTATCGATAATTACTTATCCATTATCGATTTGTACATATACATATCGTTATCGTTTCAATAAGGTTTCGATTTTTTCGATTTCGATTTATCGATTTTTGGGGCTTATCGATTCGGTTATCGATTACACCAATAAGAAAATTTGTGGCATTCCACGGAAAGTATATCGCTATAAACACGCCTAACTAATATGGAGAAAAAGAAGCTAAAATAAGACGAACACCGTTATAACATAAAAATTGTGTCAACAGGCACATGCAACGAAACTAAATTAAGGGATCAAATGGATGCCACCAACAATACAACGGTTTTAAAAAAAATAAAAATACATCATCACTGCTAATTATATTTTCCACTAATTTAAACTTCAATCCCTTTAGCTTTGAATATGATCATTCCCTAAATATGGTAGATGAAATAATTAGGAGTGTGCATTCGATCTATCGATTCGATTTTGACCCTTATCGATAACTACTTATCGACTATCGATTTGTACATATGCTTATCGTTATCGTTTCAATAAGGTTTCGATTTTTTCGATTCGATTTATCGATGAATCGATAACAAATAATTGATTCGATTTATTGATAAACCGATTCGAATACACACCCCTAGTTAGGCATATGACACTGCGTGAAACACGAAGGGGTGGTCAAAAATATTGTTTTTGTTATGAAATCTCCTATTTAAGGTGAATGTCTATAATTAGAGAGATTCTAGAGTTCTATTCTTGGTAGATAAATCATCCCCCTCCCTATAAATAAAGGGGTCTTCTACCATTGTAAACAATCCCTAACATTCTCTAAGTATCAATAAGAAGAACTCTCTCTACTCTTCTCTCTATTGCTCTTGTTCTTGCATTATTGTTCTTGTCTTTTATATTATTTCATAACACGTTATCAGCACGAGTCTCTAACCAATTGAAATTTTCGATTGTCTTAACTTTTGTTTGTGTAGGGTTTTTCTTCAAAGAAAGAATGAAAAAAAAGAAGGAAAAGAAAAAAAAAAGAAAAAAAAAAGGAAAAAAAAAAGAGAAGGAACGAAACAGAAAGCAAAAGAAGGAAAGCAAAAGAGAAAAGGAAGAAAACATTGAAAATAGAATTGGTATACCTTAAAGGTAAGTAATTTACTTTTCCCTTTCAAATTCTTGGAATTCTATAATTTGATTTTATATACAAATATAGACAACAAAGTTTGATTATAACTCTAATGGAGTTTGTAAGAAATTGTAACCACATGAAGTGGTAAAATCTCTATGTCCTGCCATGATTAAATTCATGTATGATTGTGGGCAAAGAATTGAAAATCCGTCCCATTGAATTTGCTCCATTCCCTTTAGAGAATGTGGAAGCAGAATATGATAAGTCTGAAAGAAGACAAAATTATTACCATGAAGGTATCAATGAATGTGGACGTGGCAAAGAATTCCGTCCAATTGAATTTGCTCCATTCCCTTTAGAGAATGTGGTAGCAGTATGTGATAAGTCTGAAAGAAGACAAAATTATTACCGTAAAGGTATCAATGGATGTGGACATGGCAATAGACGAAGTTATAATCGTCATTATTGTGATGATGAGAATAATAAAGATTCTCAAAATAATCTTTCACTTTATGAAAGTAATATTTGACATGAGATTGTGTAAAGCACATGATTATGATCCATTCCCTGAAGTGAATGTGATAATTGTAATAGAGCCCGTAAGTATGAACACGCTCTTGATGTAAATTTGTTTTATGTCTGACATTATGAAAAGAAAGTTCGTTGCCCTTGAAATTTCGGGCAAGAACTATATGACATGGGTGTTGGATGCTGAAATCCACTTAGATGCTATGGGTCTTGGAGACGCCATTAAAGACAGAAATAATGCATCCACCCAAAACTATGCTAAGCCCTTGATTTTCTTGCGCCATCACCTTGATGAAGGTTTGAAAATTGAATATATCACAGTCAAAGATCCACCTATCTTGTGAGATGGCTTAAAGAAGAGATATGACAACCTGAAGTTGGTCACTCTGCCACAAGCACGATACGATAAGAATCCAAAAGCAAATAGTTTATAAACTATATATTATCGTTGCGGTGGAAACGGGCACTGGTCAAAGGCTTGCCGTATACCATGACATTTGGTTGACCTTTATCAAGCATCTCGAAAGAGTAAACACCCTGAAACGAATTTTGTCTCTGACGACAACTTTGACATCACCCACTTGGATGTGGCAGACTTCATTGAGCAACACGAGGGGAAGATAGACCACCTAATCGGTGATGGATCCGGGATGAAAGAAGATGGAGCTATTTGATTTTATTTTACTTGTTTGTATTAGTGAATGAATAAACTAATAGCCATTAATATTAGCTCGTATTAGTTAGTTCATGATATAATGTTAGTATTAGTTCTTTAGAATGTATCAATATGCTCAAATATCAATAATATCTTTACTTTCCAGTAGAGGTAATCGACTAACCTGAAAAACTAGTCGGTTATCTCATATTTCGCATAAAAACTGCAAAACAATCGATTGTCAATGATCAACAATCGATTGTCTTTAAAACAGTGCTCTGGAATTTTTCAAAATAGCCAACAATCGATTGTCCATGTTTAACAATCGATTGTCTTAAAACAGTGCTCTGGAATTTTTCAAAATAGCCAACAATCGATTGTCTATGTTTAACAATCGATTGTCTTAAAACAGTGATCTGGAATTTTTCAAAAATTGTCAACAATCGATTGTCTATGTTTAACAATCGATTGTCAATGCTCAACAATCGATTGTGTGTGTTTAACAATCGATTGTTTTGTGAAAAATGCTTAAACTGAAAATTTTCAAGCTGCATAGTAATCGATTATAGATAACATATCTGATTTTGTTAGTCAACTGTTAGCAGCAGATTTTGAAAATATTATGTGAACACAAACGAATTGAACTTGTTTATTCTCATGCTCGTATATTTTCTTTTGTATGCCAAACCATGGAAAGTAAATTGATTGAAGAGCAACTGTAACTCTGCCCAAAGGCACGACGTTTATCTTAGAGAATGCAATATTCTCCTCCAAGTCTAAGAAGAACTTGTTGAGTTTTAATGATATCAATCAAAATGTTCTCCTCCAAGTCTAAAAGGAACTTGTTGAGTTTTAAAGATATCATTCAAAATGGATATCATATTGAGACAATAGATGAGAATAATCTTGAATTCTTCATGAAAACGAGGCTGCCCATTTCGGTTTGGGTTCACGCCATTTTGCATGCAGCAATGCTAGTTCGTCGGCTGCCCACTTTGGTTTTTGGACACGCCATTTTGCATACAGCAATGCTAGTTCGTCTCTGACTGACGAATTGACACAAATATTCCCCGTTGCAATTGGTTTTGGGTCATGGACCCAATATATCCCATTTAAGAATCTTTGGATGCGCAGTATATGTGCCTGTAGCACCGCCATCCCGCACCAAAATGGGTCTGCAAAGAAGGTTAGGAATATATGTTGAGGTTGAATCGCCCTCCATTATTCGCTACCTCGAAACATTGACAGGAGATTTGTTCACTGCACGATTTGCAGACTGTCAATTTGATGAGACACTTTTCCCAAAATTAGGGGGAGAAGTTGGTGAAACCAAACGGGAAATTTTGTGGAAAATGCGTCATTATCTCATCTTGATCCATATAACTCTATTTGTGAAAGAGGCACAAAAGATTATCCATTTGCAAAGAATAGCAAATCAAATGCCTGACGCATTTATAGATTTGAAAAGGATAACAAAACCACATATCCCCGAAGTGAATGTGACAACATCTGATTCACGAATACATATTCATTATTGGAAGAATATGAACATGAAATTGGTATTAAATATACCACACTCACCCCTAGAAGGAGGTTTGAGATGATACCACACTCACCCCTAGAAGGAGGTTTGAGATGATATATGGCATGAATGATCGTTGGTCACGTACCTATTGTACGCCAAAGTATTTTGGAAATATGACTATTAAAGGACAACGATAATGCAAGAAACATATCTTGCATATAAGTTTGACATGACCATAATGGTATAACTTTCTCTTTAAGAAAGATATTCACCACATGGATGTTGATGAATCTGTGGTAGTACAAAATTAATTGAGAGCTCTAGAAGAGCCAATTATTACTATGTTGGAGAAACACAATTGAGTATTGTGCTGTAGTAAGTCTCAAAGAAACTTATTCAGTTTCCAAAGTACACGCGAAAGCGATTGATTATATTGAGACTATAAATAAAGGAAGGCTTTGATATCTCCTATTACTACAACTTGTAGCGGGGTAATTTGCATATGAAAAGCTACCCGCTTTGTTCTCCAGTTTGTACTACATAAACGAAAGAATGCCACAATAAAGTGGATATCTATTGGTATAAAAACCCATGTCATAATAAACCTGAAGTTTATTGATAAGTGCACATGTCATGGTGTAAATTTGAAGTTTACCAATATTGATAAATTATTCAGTTGGCATTCGTGTTAGCCATCTCATTTTAAGTATGATGTGCAAATTCACACAGGTGAATATCAAAGAACTAGAAAGTTCTTTACGAATTCTCTTGTATCACTTGTTCTCATTAATGAACTGACCAACTAAAGAGTTCGGGTTGAAGCCCATAAATTCTGGAAATATCAAAGGTGAATATGGGCCCATTCACCTGCCATGTATACCACATATGATGCATCTATGAAATGGTTACATGCGCAATTGTTATTAACCCGCAGCCTGGCCGGTGCTTGCGAGGTAAATTGCTCAGTAATCTAACTTCGAGCATAATTTCCAGATTTCCTACTCAAGATAGTTCATCTTGATAAGTTGGTTTATATCAAGGTTGGTTTAGCAAGATAATTATTGAGTGCTTCCACTTAATAGCTAAACTGTTTCTTATGAGAACGAAGTTATATATATCAGTTTGATATACGTTGTATACGAGAGTATATTATATTCTCCCTTCACAAGTGGTTCAGGGTCAGGAACCAAATAATTTCATCTTATTATTAATGTGCCGTGTATATTGACATGATAATGCACAAAGATGATTTCCCAAAGTTGAGGAAACAAGTTAGCTTTTCTAACATGAGGGGGAGACATGATAAACACTTGAGAAAAGGTTACATGGGATGAATTATCATATCCCCGAATATCATGATATGAACCTGAAGTTCATAAAAGGGATAATTCAATTGCAACATATTGCAAAGCATGCTATACGCATTTGCTGACCCAAAGAAAGTAACTAAATGGAAGAGATACAATTCAAGAAGAATTGATTCCATATGAAAGACATGTAGTTTTGAACCTATAGTTCAAATGCTTGAAAGTATAAAGTCAAAGGTATGTATAATCAGTTTTCGATATCTTATTTGTCTAGCATGACATGGAAAACTTGATATGCATCTAAAGTCTATTATATGGCTTATATGACTTAACTTGAAAGATTTAAGTTACTTGAAGCATATGCAATTCTTGGTCCTGAAGTACCACATCCTTAGTACAATTTGTGTACATATGTATCTTGCTATTATAAGCATGATGGCATTGAGAATGCATCTATGGAGATATTGAAGAGTTATTCCACGACATTATATGAAGATGTTCATATCTATCAAGAATGATGATTTCAAGGTACGGAATATTTATTCAAGTCAATATGGTTGATTTGTCAAACGTCTACCAAAGATCGTTTTGAAGATGATGCACAAGATTGAAATGCAAATGCTCAAGGATATAAATTGATGTACTCATTAGGGGGAGTTAATGCGCATTGCACTCTTTTTCCCTTACAAGGTTTTGTCCCACCGGGTTTTCCTTGCGAGGTTTTTAACGAGGCAACCAATAGGCGCATATTCAAACATGTGTACTCTTTTTCCTTACTTTAATTTTTCCCATTGGGTTTTGTTTTAAGGTTTTAACGAGGCACATCATTGAATAGACATTCAAGGGGGAGTGTTATAAATACACTTCTATTTAAGGTGAATGTCTTTAATTAGAGAGATTCTAGAGTCCTATTATTGGTAGCTAAATCATCCTCCTCCCTATAAATAGAGGTGCCCTCTACCATTGTAAATAACTCCTAACATTCTCTAAGTATCAATAAGAAGAACTCTCTCTACTCTTCTCTCTATTGCTCTTGTTCTTGCATTATTGTTCTTGTCTTTTATATTATTAAAGATCCAACTATATATCATCTTTGAATCTTTATGCGGGTAGTCAGCCGCATTTATTGTTTACTTTCTTAAATAGTATATATAAATTATATACTAATTACACGTTAATATACATATATTATATATATTCTTCGAATATTTTTAAATTGACCAGTTGAATGAACAGCTATTTAAGTTACTTTTTCTATCATAATTTTGGCTAATAACCAAAAACTTAAAAGAAACTTAAAAAGGAAAAGTTTTTGTCCCTCTATGCATTACCTACAGATATGAAGTAAACTAAGGTTCAAGTTGCGTTTGTGGAGGAATAAAGTTAGATAACTTTCTTTTCTTAATGCGCACTAAAGTTGAAAATATAGGAATTTGTTTTTTCGTATTATCCTGTTACTACGTACATCGTCCTTTGCCACATTGACACCCCAAAAAAGTTCTTCATTTACTAGAAGTAGATTAGAATATTTATAAATGTAAATTGTGATTTAACATGATTTAGACTCTAACCCGTTGTCGATCGATACTAGGAAACTAAAATATAAAAGAAAAGTAAAATTAACAAAGTTACATCATGACCTAATTTTTGTGATAAGATCAATAATCACGTCCCACCACCTACTGCCTCTCACAATGTCTTTTTTCCATGTGATTCTATGACCCAAATGGCCTTATTCAGTTTATCATGCGTACATTTGAAACTTTTTCCTTTTGATTTTCTATGCGATGTTTAGAATTTTATTGGAACTTTAATTAATTTAGATTCGTGTCTTGTAAAATTCAGTATAGGAGGAAGGCCTTCATATCAGAATTCTTTATACATACAGAGTTCGAACTCAAAATTTTTAGTTAAGAATAAAAAGATTTTTTGGTTAAAAATTTGAAAAAGAAGATCTTATATCAATTGGACAGCATGTCTTATAACGGCTACTGGATGTATGCACAACAAACAACATGATATCCTTCAGCATTTAAAATGTAGCATCTTGTTGACAGTTGGAAACTGATGGCTTACCTCTTTCTTCAAATATTGTTTGCTTGATTTAGATGTATTGATGTAGAGAGGAAAGGGGGAGAGGGTAGGGTCCAGTTCAGTGGCGGATCCAACAATAAATTCAGCAATCAAGTAGAATTCAGGTTTCGAATCGGACATATGTGTTAAAAACAAGTGTAAATGAAGTCTTTTTAATTAAAATTAAAGCAGAGGCGGAACTATGATTTGAACCTTATGAGTTCAGAAATATAGTTCTTTTAAGTTACTGGGCTCTAAATTAACAACTTGTAAATATTTATTGGATTTCCGATACAAATACAAGGTTTAAACAAAAGTTACTGGGTTCGGCCGAACCCGCATGTGATGACCCGATAGGTCCTCTCAGGTTTCAAAACCCAACTATGATCTGAAACCTAAAAAATCATATTTTAGCTTTCCTCGATTTGTGTGCGCAGTCCGGATGTCTTCCAGAAAGTTTTATGTTAAAAACTATTTAAAATAAGGAATTTGTCAAAAATTTCATTTGAGTTGACTTCGATCAACATTTTTAATAAACGGAATCAGATTCGTATATTGATGGTCCTGATGGGTATGTATCGTGATTTGGGACTTGAGCGTACCCCCGAAATCGAAATCGGAAGTTCCTAGCCCGAGATATCGGACTTTGTCGAAATTTGATGGTTACAGACTTAATGCATTTGAAATATTTGGCTAATGTTTGACTTCTTAGATAACGGGTCCGTATTTTGGTTCCGGAACCCGGTATATGTTCAATATCACATTTATCACTTTTCTGTGAAATTTGATGAAAAAAGGAGGTTGTTTGACGTGATTCGGACGTCCGATTGACAAATTAGAAGTTTCAAAGTTTTCTTGAAATTTCATATGATTTGGTGTTGAATTCGTAATTTTAGGTGTTATTTTGGTGTTTGGATCGAACAAGAAAGTTGATGTTTTAGGACTTATATGTATATTGGTTGGGAGTGCCGAGGGCTTAGATGAGTTTCAGATAGGCTTTGGAGTGAAAATCAACTTGGAAAGATTGTTGGTGTGTCTGATCCTGTTGCAGGCTTCTGATCTCGCATTTGCGACCTCTGAGGGGTTCGCATTTGTGAGCTTCTCGTCGTAAATGCCATCGCAAATGTGAAGAGAGGCTGGGCCACATACGTTTCGCATTTGTGAAGTAAGTATGGGGAGGGGGTCGTATTTGCGATCCTTAGGCTCCGCATTTGCGTATATATTTTTTGCATTAGCGAAGGCAGTAGAAATATGGGTGGTTCGAATTTGCGAAATTTTTCTTGCATTTGAGGGATTCACATTATTTGCGATATCTATAGCTGGGTAAATATGACTTAGACGGGATTTTTCTCCCATTATTCAAATTTTTAACCTAGAAACATAAGAGCCGATTTTCCAAAGACTCCTTCTTCCTCGAATAGTTGGTAAGTGACTCTAACCTATCTCCTTTCAATCTTTCAATACATTTCACAAGTTTTCAACCTAAAATCTAGAGTTTTCATAGTATAACTGGGGTTTTTGGGTAGAAACTAAGTATTAGAAAAATCGGGATTTAGACCTCAAATTGAGGTCGGATCCCAAAACTGATTATACAATTGGGCTTAGAGGTGAATGGATAATTAGGTTTTGATCCGAATTTCATGTTTGGACCATGTAAGCCCGGGTATTGACTTTTGTTGGCTTTTTAAATAATGGTCTAAATTGAATTCTTTGCAATTGTGAGTAGTTCATAAGGCTTAATTTAAATCGTCCGGTTGGTCATTTGCAAGAATCTATTGGTTCGGAGGCTTGTTTGAGAGAAAACTTCATTGTTGAGCTTTATGTTTGGCCATTGAAGCGAGGTAAGTGTCGTGGTTAATATTGTCTTGAGGGATTAGGACTCAATTGTCTATTGCTACGTGTTTGAATGTTGGGTACAACGTATAGGTAAGGTGACGAGTACAAATGCATTATTATCGGGTCATAGTATGTCGGTGGGTCTTATTCTAGTAATTGTTGCTTTCATTGATCATATTATCCATGCTTAGACTACATAATTATTATGTTGATCGTTCTTATCATTTATACATACTTTATATTATAATTGAAGTAAGACTTGTTCTTGTTAATTCTATCTCCCTGTTGTCATTGTTCATTGTTTTGGTGAGAAAGAGTGTTAATGTACCAAGGGTGATATCGTATCATATTGTGAGTGTTAATGCACAAGATGTCGTGCCATGTCGTTTTTGTGAATTCACGAAGTGTGATGTCGTGCCAAGTTATGAGAGAGATAATGCGCGGAAGGTGATACCGTACTGTTTCTATTGATTCATATGGTGAGGATGAGAGTAAAAACATGAAGGATGATGCCATGCATTTTCCTTTACGGTGTTTACTTTTTCCTATTTGTTCAAGGTATGTCAGTTGATTAAGTTTTTATCAATGCTATGATTCTTTATCTTGTGATCCCCACAGCGTGCCCCCCTCTCGATATTATTTGTCTAGTTTCTTTCACTGTTGTTACTTATACATACACTATTATACTACACGAGTTTATTGTAGGTATCTTGTGATAGCCTCGTCACTATTTCGTTGAGGTTAGACTCGATGTTTACCAGGACATGCGGATGGTTTTAAAGATACTGCACTCTAGACTTCCTATGCAGATTTTGGTATGAGTCCGAGTTGATCGTGAGGTTAGGTGTTGGATTCATCCGATAGGATACCCAAGGTAGATCTGCTTGCATCCGCATACCTTGGAGTCCCCTTCTAGACATTTCATCTTACTGTTTCTTTTATTTCGAAAACAATTGTATTTTTCCAGATATTTACTTGTTGTAAATCTTAGAATGTTCATGAGTTGTGACTCCAGATCCGGGTAGTAGTACATATATTGAGGGTGTTATGAATTTTCGCATTCATTTTAACTCGTTATAGCTTATTTGCTGTTAATTATTGAAATGTATAAGAATTGGCTTAATGATTCTGTAAAGTTGGCTTGCCTAGCAAGTGAAATGTTAGGCATCATCATGGTCCCAACAGTGGGAATTCCAGGTCGTGACACCACAACTAATACTGTGGCTCCGCCCCTGGTAGAAAGGGACTAGACCTATACCTCTACATATCAACAAGATGTCGTAACCACTTTTGCATGCTAGATTTATTTTGTCAGGTTCATTAATTAATGTACCTATGGGTTGTGGTGCTGGTAAAGGAAGGATTGTTATCGTCCATAGAGATCGAAAAGAACACCAACAGCGAAAGTACTTTGCTAGGCCGAAACTAAAGAGACTAAAGCTAAGGGAACGAATGAGATTAGATACCCAACAACCCTAACCGTAAATGATGGATAGTTGATGATGTGTGTATCAACTCGTGCATTGACACGCCTCTTCCTTCAAATGTTTAGGACAATTTTCCTCAAATGTAGCTTCACACTACTATTTTTCTAACTAAGTGTAGATAACGTGAGAATACATTTCATAATTCCTTAACGCATTTTATCATATTGATTGAGAATAAGAGGTTTGCATTGGGGAAAATCAATATTACATTTGGAATTAATTATGCGGCTGACGTAGCAAGACACATGTATCATTAGGAAAGTGACACCTGGAGGAGAATACTTAAAGAGATGCGAGTCTTAATAGGTACGAGCAAGGCGTCTAAGAGATAAGAAGAAATGGGTGCTCAGGTATATTCATAATTTGAAGAGATGCAGAATGAACCAAGATAGAAAAAAGTACATATTCGTTAACGTTCATGTAATGAGCATGAATAATTAGAAATGTTACAGAATCTTCACGAAACATTTATGATTTCCAATTATAACATTTCATTAATGTCATTAATTGCTCATTATGACTCGATTATGAGAGCAAAGAAATTTGTACTTAGAAATAGCTATGAAAGGGAGAGGAATAACATTTTGTATGGACACACAGATTATTATTGGAATATACTTATTTACATTTCTTTACATTAATTATTTTGCTATTTCTCATTCTAACTTTCCTTTTCATTGCTAAAAAATTTCATTATATGATTATCAGTAGCCCAAGTACTTCTAAAAATAAGCTTTGACCAAAATTTCTATTTTCTGGTTAAAAAAATTGGTTCCATTACCGGAATCTGATAATCTTTTACTTTCCAGATCAATCCTTCTGCCAAAAATTATGTCGAATGTCAACGACAACAACCAATAAAACCAAGAAAGTCAACAACATCTGTTGAATCAGCAAAATCAACAAGGTGATGGAACTCCATCCCCCTCACCACAAAACTCTCGTCGACAATCTCAAGAGGGGACTCCTCCTGATAGATCTGAATCAAATATGAAACAATAAACACGATACCTAAGAGCACGGAATATAACCCTACTAACACGTTTTCTACCTTTAACAAATTATAGCATGCATGTTTACCCTATCCCTTTTCACTAGCCACCCCAATACTTGTTTATAAATTATTACATACCATGTGATTGAATTACATGAGCATAAATTAAAAATAAGAAGTTGCAACTACATGAAGCTTGATTTGGACTTCCTATGTGAAATATGTAATAAACCACCTCAAATGCCAATATTGTTCATAGATTTCCTTCATATCTAGGTGTGTCAGAGTTCTCTAAGGACTTCAAGGAATCTCGAACAACGCTCACACCTAGATTTCATAGCCAAGGCAGAGTGAGTGCAGTGTAGAAGGGCCAGCTCTTATGTGACCAAGTTCAGAGAGATCTCAAAGGTCCCAAGGCAAGGCTCACACAAAAGGGACAAAACCTAGTATTCTAAGAGTACATGTGAGAGTGCTTGACACATATTTAAAGGAGTTGGGTTGGAAAACAATCTTGAAAACAACATGTTTGAAATAAGTTTGTAAAACAACAAAAGAGTTGCTTAGTGAAAACAGTTTTTGAAAGGGAAAGGGGATAGAAGAACCAACAACACATAGAGAACAAGTTCAGAAAGTAGTATAACTTCAACAGTTACAAACAGGGAAGTAGGGGTTGGGGAATAGAGGACCCAAATCAGAAACACATAGTCATTGCTGAGAAGAGATGCACATAGACCAGCAAATACAACGGGTGAGTAGGGGCTAATTGGTCTTCAAAACACAAAAAACTACTTCAGCGAAATCATGCTTGAAATTATATCAGTAATAAAACATAGGGACAGGGTATATGAGTAGTCATGTAGGGGCATATTATACATAATCAGTCATGAATTAGTACTAATCAAGTACATTAGAAGACATACTAGTTGAGGGACATAAACAGGAATAAGTAAACATGCTGATTATATTTGAACAAGGGAGGGCAGAATTTTAGGCATACTAAGAAAAGTAGTAAACAAAAAGTGCAATTTAACAACATGAGCCATTAAATCAGTGCATAAAAAGATATGGATTGATAAACAAGGGAGCACATAGAGTTGAGTATAAAAATTTGAACTAGGGATATATCAGTTGAAGAAGCAAAGTATAGAAAAAGTAAAGAAATCAGAGTTCCATAGTCCAGCCTTAGCTTTCGGCCGGTTAGACAAAGTAGTAGTGCAAAACAGTAGAGAAAGAAGAGAAAGTTTGAGTGTATATGTGTGTGTTCTGAACTAATTGTTCATCTTTTAAAGAAGATGAGTAGAGTATTTATAGTTTTCAAAAATAGGTATAAATTAAGATAATAAGTACTGGCTTAGCATTATTATAGAAATAATACAAATCAGAATCACTTAAAGACCCGGACTTCCTTCATTAGGGAGTCATAGTTCAAACAGGTACAAATTGTTTCAAATAAAGAAAAGAAATATTTGTAAGACTGATTTTACCATAATAGGAATAGTAAAAGCACGTAACATGTAATAAGGTCTAAGTGCAAAATAGTTTCAACATAAGGAAAGTGTACGTTAATTAACAGCATATAAATAAGGTAGAGCACAATTTGATTCTAAAAATCAGTTCAAAGAATCACATATGAGATGGAAAATCACAGGGAATCAATACTAGCTAAGGAAAGTATCACGAAAGTAAGGAAGCACTTTCAAAAAATCAGTACAGAATTACAAGGAGAATACATAAAATCAAAGATGTAGGTTTAAGGAGATTACATAGAAACAACATAAATTCCGTCAACGAAAATAAATAGTCGGACCTATAAATAACACGGGTTTGGACAAAATTAAATAGAAAAACTTAAGAACAAATTAAAACAAGAAGCACAATAGCATATAGAACACACATAAAGCCCAGAATGTTCATGATAGTCATGCAAATACACCGCAAATAAATTCAAACTTCAAATCGGACCCAGAAGTATAAGATTTCTTGACAAAAAATGAATCGAGCCAAAAGGAAAGACTCGTGTAATGCTTAAACATGCTAAAAATCACAGTAATCAAAAAGAAATTCTTTTTTGCAAAAAGGGTTTTGAAACCCTAGTTTGAAAAAGTGAAGAAACTATCTGAAATTCGAGAAACATTTTGAGGAAAACAAGTGAAAACCTTAAGAAATCCGTAGATCCATCATGGATCTAAAAAGATCGGAAGACTTTTAGCTAGGGTTTTCATAAAATAATAGAGACGAAGAATAATCGGTTGAAACTCATGGATATATCTAGATCGAAGACAGATCTTAAAGAAAAGTAAAAGATCTCAAGAGTTAGGGTTTCAGAGAACCTAAAGAGGATGAGAAGATAATAGATCGTTACCGGTTTTAGCCGAAAAAGCCATGTATCTGACTCGAACGGAGATGGATAGAAGTTGAGCAAGGTCTGACTAGATCTCTTCGAGATCTTTCGACAAATCATAAAAGCGGGCTACCAGGAGACGTAGGAGACAAGTACACGTCTCAAACAGCCATGGGAGTCTATGGATTGAGTGTAGATCGAAGGGGATTAGGGTTAGTTTGAGTGGCGGTGACTAGGGTTTGAGTTAGGTTTCGGAGAAAATTGGAGAGGAAAGGGGATTCAAAAGCAGCAGATTGGTAAGAAATGAATTAGGTTAGGGGGCCGTTTGGGGTCAAAAATGGTAAGAGGCAATGTGGACCATTCATCTGGAGATCAACAAACGAGATTAGAGAGAGTAGGTGAGGATCCGGGTTTGGGCTTAGGTCCGGTGGGTTTTCAATTAGGTTGGGGTCTGATTTTTAATTAAATTGGGCTGGGAATTAGGGTCCAATTTTGGCCATAATTAAAAGCCAAATTTGGCTAAAAATTAAATAGCCACTTTTCCCTATTTTATTTATAAAAATAGTAAATAGTTTTTGAAAACTAATTAAAGGGATAAAATGATTTAGAATACATAATTAACAATTTAAAAATATAGGACCCAATTTTATGCGTATAAAACATAATTAGATCTAAAAGGCTAGTATTGTAATTATGTGAAATTTAGCTTTAAAAATACCAAATAAAATTGTATAAATACGTAACAATTACTTTTGCCTTATTTTGGCATAAATATAGGAATCCAATACATGAACTTTCAAAAATAATAATTTTGGAAGTAATTATTGGAAATTTTATGGCTAAAAAGGGAAAAAATAAATCAATTTAAACCTTTAAAATTATGAAAAAAATAATAAAATACTTAAACATGCTTATATATGTAGTCGAGCCCTGTTGATACCCAATTTTTTCTATATACTTTCAGTATGCAAAATACCTTCAAAATAACATATATATATATATATATATATATATATATATATATATATATATATATATATATATATATATATATATATATATATATATATATGTTATTTTGAAGGTATTTTGCATACTGAAAGTATATAGAAAAAATTGGGTATCAACAGGGCTCGACTACATAAACGGGGTGGGGAGGAGGAATGGCTTCGTCATCTGAAATGATAGGTCTTCTGGACCGAGGGAGCTTCCATCCCGCTCCTCTTCATCTTCGGAATCATGTGGTCTATCAGCCTTTCTTTTCGATGAAGAACTCAAGATTATCTCTTGGGCTCTTGCTAGAGAGAGCCTTGAAGCCGTGATTTATTCAGCACCCACAGCCCAAATGGAAGACCCTGATAAAAAGAAGGGTTAATAATTCTAAAGAAAGAAAAAGGGAAAAGGATAAAGTGAAAGAGAAAGTTACCGTATGTCTTAACCTTCCAACCAAATCTATTTGAAAGATACTTCCAAGTTCTTACTTTAATGGGAGCAATTGGTATCAATTTTTCTACCCAACCACGAAAATCAAAAATCTCCTCAACTGTTCCCATGCTTGCTGAAAATGAAAAGTAAAACAGTTAAGGGAAATACAGGTTCTATATAAAAAAAGAGAGAAAAGGTAAAAATTGCAAGGGAAACTTGCGTGCAAAGTTCCACTTCTCTGGGAAGGGCATATTCTCTTCACCTAATAGCCCATTTATAGGAGCAATAACATATCGGGCGTAACAGCTACGATCTTTATTATCCTCAGGGCTGACTAAAACTCCCTTACTCATTGCCACGAGAGTAAAAACCCCTTGACGAAATAATTTTGGAGAATAGAGATAGATTAAATGATAAAAGTTGAAAGGGAATTGAGCTAGGTTAGCCAAATACTTAAGGCATGCTACAACCTTCTATACAATAGGTCCAATCTGTCCTAAACACATATCGAAAAAGCGGCAAAATTCAATGATCACTATGTCAATAGGAGGCCTAAAACCCAATGTAAAGGAATACGTATACGCAAAAGAAAGTCGGCTTTAAAAGAAGTGATTCTTTGATTTTCATTAGGGACCAGAATTGGAAAATCAAATTTCCAATGACAACCTCTACAAATAATAGAAATCAAACCCTCAGTAATATGAGGAGGATAAACACCAGCATGATCATGAGAGATCATAGAGGTGACTTGATTCCTAATCAATTCTCTATTCGAATAAAAAGAAAGTCCAATGGGGATAATCTCGTCAATTGTAGGTTCATGAATTAGCTCGCTGGAATCCCTATTTCTAGCTGAAGACCTATGTGAAAAAGAAGCCCTAGTTCTAGAAGACGATGGAGGAGTAGAACTAGGTTGAGAAGAAGAACCTCGTATAGAAACTGACCCTAAACTATGCAACCTACCACCTCTCCTATTTCCGGTAGGAGCAAAGTAAAGTTCATTTATAATAAGGACCTTTTGAGGATCAGGGTTTGAAGAAGATATAGTTGTATGAAGAAGAATGTATAAGATGGCAAGATGTGGAAAACTTTTTTTTGAAAGAAAAGACAAAAGATATATTTTTACTCGGAAGCAACCGTCAAACAAAAAGGTAATGATGAAAACATCATTATGAAAACTATCACTTCGTGATTGATGCAACCGTAAAAAACCCTAAAAAGCATTGAGGAGTTATAGAACCTATCGTAGGATACCACATGTCACATGCATTAAATGGAAGTGATATACGATGCATCAGTTCGGAAGAACGATGACAAAAATTTCCGCTTTAATGAGATCCACTTCTCAAATATTCAATTACTGAATAATTGGCAAGTTGGGTGACTATCTATATGGACAAAATCAATATTACACTTGGAATTAATTATATGGCTGACGTAGCAAGACACGTGAATCATTAGGAAAGTGACAGTTGGAGGAGAGTACTTAAAGAGATGCGAGTCCTAATAGGTACGAGCAAAGCGTCTAAGAGACAAGAAGAAACTGTCGCTCGGGTCTCTTCATAATTTGAAGAGATACCAGCGAAATGAACCAAGATAGCAAAAAGTACATATTCGTTAACCTTCAATTAATGAGCATGAATAATTAGAAACGTTACAGAATCTTCACGAAACAGTTACGATTGTCAGTTATAACATTTTATTAGTGTCATTAACTGCTCATTATGACTCGATTATGAGATGAAAGAAACGTCGTACTTAGAAATAGCTATAAAAGGGAGAGAAATATTATTTTGTATGGACATACTGATTATTACTGGAATATACTTATTTACATTGCTTTACATTAATTATTCTGCTATTTCTCATTTTAACTTTCCTTTCTCATTGCTAAAATAATTTTTTATTTGATTATCAGTAATACGAGTACTTTTAAAAATAAACTTTGATCGAAATTTCTATTTTCTGATTAATCAAGTTCTAAAGCTCTGCAATTGTGGATAAAAGAATTTGGTCGAAATTATATCGTGGTTGTTTCAGTTACGTAACGGATCTTTATATTGCTCGTCGAAAGTGGAATGTCAAAAAAAACAGGTCTATGTCCTTCTTTCTCTAATTGTGATGGTTTTTATCTTTTCAAGGGACAAAGATAAAAGATTTGTTTCTTAATCCTAATTAAGCTTAACTTGAGGCATCTACATCCAATATCAGAACCTTATCTTCAAACGTCCAACTTAATCTATGTACTCTATACTAAAATAATAAAAAAAATATTTTAAAAAAAATCCATGTACTCTTTATAGAAAATTTAAATGGATCAGTTTCTTTGAGTGTCTGAGAAAAGATAGAAAAGCAGTAGGGAACTGAACTTAATCTATAGCGATAGGTTCTTTTTACAAAAAATTTAGAATAATTTTATTTTCCTTTCTCAACACTTCTAGAGTTTCTTTTGATAGTATAAAGAAATGGACAATTTGATACATAAAATATCTCGTATTCAAGCAGAGTTCGGAAAAGGGCCACAATCCAAAGAGTGTGATTTAGACAATCTATCCTGAATGCAAGCATCAGTGGCTACTTTCGCAGCTGGAATCCCCAACCTATAGATTGCATGAAAATATTTCTAGAGTTTATTTTGACGTATAAAATAAAGGGCAGCCCAATGCATAAAATATCCTGTATTTAAGCAAGAGTTCGTGGAAGGGCCACATTCCAAGGAATGTAATGTAGACAATCTACCCTGAATGCAAGCATCATTGGCTACTTTCACAGTTCGAAACCCTAACCTATAGGTTGCATGAAAATGTTTCTAGAGTTTCTTCTTACGTATAAAATAAAGGGCAACTCGGCGCATAAAACATCTCGCATTTATGCAAAGTCTGGGGAAGGACCGGCAATAATTTAAGGGGTGTGATGTAGACAATCTACGCGGAATTCAAAGGGTATGATACAAGCATCAATAAATACTTATAGGACTCGAACTATTAACTTATAGGTCACACAAAAATAATATTACGATTGCTCCAAGGTTTTCCTTTTTCTTTTGATGTATGAAGTAAAATTAAGGAAAAGAGCTTAAAAGTACAATTTTATTATATATATATATAAAATATCTTAATTTTATTTTCTCTTTTTAAGCTTTGGAGTCACAATAGCATTTATCATAGGAGTAATTTTAATGCATAGTTAAAATAAAAGTTGTTATAAACTAAAGCAAAAGACAAGAACAATAGAACAAGAACAATAGCAATAGAGAGAAGAGTAGAGAGAGTTCTTCTTACTGAGTTGAGAGGGGTCAATTACAATGGTAGAGAGCACCTCTATTTATAGGGAGGAGGAAGATCTTGCTACCAATAATAGGACTCTAAAATCTCTCTAATTAAGTACATTAAAGACATTCACCTTAAATAGAAGTGTAAGAATCTTCTATTTCATAACACTCCCCCTTGAATGTCTATTCAATGATGTGCCTCATAAAACCTTAAAACCAAAACCCATTGGGAAAAATTAAAGAAAGGAAAAAGAGTACACATGTTTGAATATGCGCCTATTGGTTGCCTCGTTAAAAACCTTGCAAGGAAAACCCAGTGGGACAAAACCTTGTAAGGGAAAAAGAGTGCAACGCGCATTGACTCCCCCTAATGAGTACATCAATTTATATCCTTGAGCATTTGCATTCCAATCTTGTGCATCATCTTCAAAACGATCTTTGATAGAGATTTGATAAATAAATCAACCATATTGACTTAAATAAATATTCCGCACCTTGAAATCATCATTCTTGATACATATGAACATCTTCATATAATGTCGTGGAATAACTCTTCAATATCTCCATAGATGCATTCTCAAATCCATCATGCTTATAGTTATGGCAAGATTCATATGTACACAAATTGTACTTAGGATGCGGTACTTCAGGACCAAGAATTGCATATGCTTCAAGCAACTTAAATCTTTCAAGTTAAGTCATATAAGTCGCATAATAGACTTTAGCTGCATATCAAAGTTTCATGTCATGCTAAACAAATAAGATATCGAAAACTGATTATACATACCTTTGACTTTATACTTTCAAGCATATGAACTATAGGTTCAAAACTACATGTCTTTCATATGGAATCAATTCTTCTTGAATTGTATCTCTTCCATTTAGTTACTTTCTTTGAGTCAGCAAATGCGTATAGCATGCTTTGCAATATGTTGCAATTGCATTTCCCTTTTTATGAACTACAGGTTCATATCATGATATTCGGGGATATACATATACAAATGAAAATTCATCCCATGTAACACTTTCTCAAGTGTTTATCATGTCTCCCCCTCATGTTAGTAAAGCTAACATGTTTCCTCAACTTTGGAAAATCATCTTTGTGCATTATGTCAATATACACAGCACCTTAATAATAAGATGAAATTATTTGGTTCCTGACCCTGAACCACTTGTGAGGGGAGAATATACTCTCGTATACAACTTATATCAAACTGATATATATATAACTTAGTTCTCATAAGAAACAGTTTAAGTTGCAGCACTCAATAATTATCTTGCTAAACCAACTTTAATATAAACCAACTTGTCAAGATGAACTGTCTTGAGTAGAGAATCTGGAAACTATGCTCGAAGTTAGATTACTGAGCGATTTACCTCGCAAGCACTGCCAGGCTGCGGGTTAATAACAATGGCGCATGTAACCATATCATAGATGCATCATATGTGGTATACATGGCAGGTGAATGGGCCCATATTCACCTTTGATATTTCCAGAATTTAGGGGCTTCAACCCGAACTCTTTAGTTGGTCAGTTCATTAATGAGAACAAGTGATACAAGAGTATTCGTAAAGAACTTTCTAGTTCTTTAATATTCACCTATGTGAATTTGCACATCATACTTCAAATGAGATGGCTAACACGAATGTCAACTGAATAAATTATCAATATTGGTAAACTTCAAATTTACACCATGACATGTGCACTTATCAATAAACTTCGGGTTTATTATGACATGGGTTTTATACCAATAGATATCCACTTTATTGTGGCATTCTTTCGTTTGTGTAGTACAAACTGGAGAACAAAGCGGGTAGCTTTTCATATACAAATTACCCCGCTACAAGTTGTAGTAATAGGAGAATCAAAGCCTTCCTTTATTTATAGTCTCAATATAATCAATCGCTTTCGCGTGTACTTTGGAAACTGAATAAGTTTCTTTGAGACTTACTACAGCACAATACTCAATCGTGTTTCTCCAACATAGTAATAATTGGCTCTTCGAGAGCTCTCAATTAATTTTGTACTACCACAGACTGAGGTTCAAGATCCTCACATTCTTGCATTCCGTATTTTCAAGAGTCTCAGGCTCAATAGATTCTTCGTGAATCTCGGAATTAATCAAATCATGAGCGTCCTCATGTGATTCTTTCATAGTGTCATTTAGATCGTTCTTTTTCCTCTTTCTAGGATTTCGATCTTTGGAACCTAATGGTCTGCCACGCTTCTGGCGTGCATTTGACTCATTGGATATGACACTAGATATTCGTCCAATAGGGACTTCAATACGGATCGGAACATTTTCCGCGTGAATGTGGGATTTCGTTATCCTCTTCAAGTCCGTAAATGCGTCAGGCATTTGATTTGCTATTCTTTGCAAATGGATAATCTTTTGTACCTCCTTCTTTCAAATAGAGGTATGTGGATCAAGATGAGATAATGATACATTTTTCCACAAAATTTCCCATTTGGTTTCACCGACTTCTCCCCCTAATTTTGGGAAAAGTGTCTCATCAAATTGACAGTCTGCAAATAGTGCAGTGAACAAATCTCCTGTCAATGTTTCGAGGTAGCGAATAATGGAGGACGATTCATACTCAACATATATTCCTAACCTTCTTTGCAGACCCATTTTGGTGCGGGATGGCAGTGCTACAGGCACCTATACTGCGCATCCAAAGCTTCTTAAATGGGATATATTGGGTTCATGACCCAAAACCAATTGCAATAGGGAATATTTGTGATAATTCGTCAGTCAGAGACGAACTAGCATTGCTGCATGCGAAATGGCGTGACCCTAAGCCGAAGCGGGCAGCCGACAAAGTAGCATTGCTGCATGCAAAATGGCGTGAACCCAAACCGAAATGGGCAGCCTCGTTTTCATGAAGAATTCAAGATTATTCTCATCTATTATCCATTAACTTTGCAAACGCAAGGTTGCGTGATGGCAACAAGCACACATTAGACCATCTACAGGATGCGTCTATCAAGACCATGAAATACCTAAACTACCCACTAGGTGGGTGAATAGGTCCACAAATGTCCCCTTGTATACGTTCCAGAAACTGGGGTGACTCAGTCCCAACCTTTGTTGGGGATGGTCTGATAATCAGCTTGCCTTGATAACACGAAGTGCAAGGATATTCATTACCTGAGAGAATTTTGAAATTCTTTAACGGATGCCCATATGAGCTTTCTATAATCCGTCTCATCATGGTTGATCCTGGGTGACCCAGTCGATCATGTCAAAGTACAAATGTATTGGACTCAGTATTCTTTAGATTTACTGTTGAATGTGCCTCAATTGCACTAATTCTTGTCCAATACAGGCTACAAGATAAAGACGGGAATTTCTCAATAACCCTCTTTTGGCCGGAGACATTCTTTAAAGTGAGGACGAGATATTCAAGATTATCTTCATCCATTGTCTCAATATTGTAGCCATTCCGGCGTACATCTTTAAAACCTCAACAAGTTTCTTCTTAGACTTGGAGGAGAATATTGCATTCTCTAAGATAAACGTCATGCCTTTGGGCAGAGTTACATTTGCTCTTCCGGAGCCTTTCAATCAATTTACTTCCCATGGTATGACATACAAAAGGAATACATGAATATAAGAATAAACAAGTTCAATTCTTTTGTGTCACATAATATTTTCAAGATCTGCTAGTAACAGTTGACTAACAAAATCAGATATGTTGTCCATAATCAATTACTTTGCAGTTTGAAAATTTCAGCGTTTTTCATAAGACAATCGATTATTAAACCCACACAATCGATTGTTGGAACATAGACAATCGATTGTTATACATAGACAATCGATTGTGGATGATTTTTGAAAAATTCCAGATTACACTGCCTAACGACAATCGATTGTTAGATATAGACAATCGATTGTGGGTGATTTTTGAAAAATTCCAGACCTCACTGTTTCAAGACAATCGATTGTTAGACAAAGACAATCGATTGTTGGCTATTTTTGAAAATTTCCAGACCTCACTGTTTCAAGACAATCGATTGTTAGTCAACGACAATCGATTGTTGATCAATTGTTTTTCAACTTTAATGCGAAAATAGTTGATAATCGACTAGTTTTTCAGGCTAGCCGATTACCCCCACTGGAAAATAAAAGTTTTATTGATATTTGAGCATATTGAAGATATTCTAAAGAACTACTGCTAACATTGCTTTATGAACTAACTAATACGAGCTAATGCTAATGACTATTAGTTTATTCACTAACTAATACAAATAAGTAGAACAAAATCAAATAACTCCATCTTCTTTCATCACGGATCCATCTCCGATTAGGTGGTCTATTTTTTCATCGGGTTGCTCAAAGAAGTCTGCCACATCCAGGTGGGTGATATCCTCATTGTCGTCATAGACAAAATTTGTTTCAGGGCCTTTTCTCTTTCGAGATGCTTGATAAAGGTCAACCAAGTGTCTTGGTATACGACAAGTCCTAGACCAGTGCCCATTTCCACCGCAACGATAACATATAGTTTCTGAACTATTTACCTTAGGATCTTCTGGACCCCGTTTCTGCTTTCGGTGGTTATCTCTCTTTGGGGGGTGACGGACTTCTTTGGAATTTCTTCCTTGTCCACGTCCTTGGCTTTGACCCCGTTTATGACCGTGATCATGGTCCCTTTTATGTTTGGCATAATGCGAGTGCACCATATCTGCTTCAGGCAGTGGTGTAGACCCAGTTGGTCTATTTTCGTGATTTCTCATGAGCAGATCATTATTTCGCTCAGCCACTAGTAAGAGAGAAATCAGTTCAGAGTACTTCGTAAAGCCTTTCTCTCGGTACTGTTGCTGCAGTACCATATTGGAGGCATGAAACGTTGTAAACGTTTTCTCAAGCATATCGTAATCGGAGATGTTATCTCCACATAGCTTCAGTTTAGAAGTAATTCTGAACATAGCAGAATTATATTCAGAAACGGACTTAAAATCCTGTAGCCTCAGATGGGCCCAATCATATCGTGCTTGTGGCAGAGTGACCAACTTCAGGTTGTCATATCTCTCCTTTAAGCTGTTCCACAAAACGAGTGGATCCTTGACGGTGAGATATTCAATCTTCAAACCTTCGTCAAGGTGGTGGCGCAAGAAAATCAAGGCCTTCGCACAATCTTGGGTGGATGCTTTTTCTTTATCTTTGAGGGTGTCTCCGAGACCCATAGCATCTAGGTGGATTTCAGCATCCAACACCCATGTCATATAGTTCTTGCCCGAAATTTCAAGGGCAACGAACTTTCTTTTCATAATGTCAGACATACTCGAAATTAAATTAGGAAGAGGGAAAATACCTTGGATTTTCGAGAATGGTACTTGAGACGGTAGAGTCTCGTACTGATAACGTGTTATAAACTAAAGCAAAAGACAAGAACAATAGCAATAGAGAGAAGAGTAGAGAGAGTTCTTCTTATTGAGTTGAGAGGGGTCAATTACAATGGTAGAGAGCACCTCTATTTATAGGGAGGAGGAAGATCTTGCTACCAATAATAGGACTCTAAAATCTCTCTAATTAAGTACATTAAAGACATTCACCTTAAATAGAAGTGTAAGAATCTTCTATTTCATAACAAAGTTGAATTTAAGCCTTTTTCTTGAAATATTTTTGCATTTCATTCAGTCCACCTTTAGAGCTCCGTGAAAGGTAAGGATAAATACAAGACAATTGTTATAGACAAATGAATGAATGTAAAAGTGTGATGAATTAGTAAAACTATGATTATTTCTAGAGGTAAAAGAATAAATTTGGACATTTTCCTTAAAAACTGAGAAGGGTAGAGAAAGTTGATTGGCTTTGTTCGTTTTAAGTCAATGAAGGGGCGAAAACGCCAGAGAAAGAAAGTAGGCGAGAGGGGTCCGATGCTGACGTCAAAAAGCTGAAGAAGAAAAGTGAAATTGTACTTAAAGAAAAAAACAAGAAGTAGAAATGATTATGGTTGAAGGAACTAATAATACAACAAGAAGGCTAAGTGGTGGGGGGATGGTGGCGTTTTATTGAAAAGGCGCAAATAGGCCACTGTCATTCTACAGGGAAATTAGGTCACGGGGCCCAAACAAAGAAAAACTGTTATCTGTGTCTTTTCTGTTCTTTCTCTTTTGCTTTTTAACCTTTTGTTTCTGGTCCTTCTTCCTCTTTTCTTCTTATGCTATAATCACTTATCTCCACTTACGGGCGCCAAACGGATCAGATCGGATATAGGACGAGTTAAAAATACGTATTAATAAAAATGGATAAATTATTTGATTTAATTTATATTTAATATGGATAAAAGATAAATTATTGGATAAATAATATGAATAATTATATTATTCGTAGTTTCATGAATATGATTACTTTTGGAAGAATTCCTGGTCTCTCTAATCTAAATAACCTCTAATCTGAAGTTTTATTAATGTAAAATTAAACACATTAGTTATCCATTTTCTAAATGGATAATATGGTTTTTATCCATATTTGATCCATTATTAAAATTTTTATTATCCAACTTATTTTTTAGTGGATAATATAACTAAGTTATATTTTACCTCTCAATAACAGTTTTTCACCTATAACAACAACATTCATATTTAAAAACATAATGCTCTTTGTAAAACTACTCATCTAAAAGTCATATAGAATATCTAAGATTACTAATAGTATAAAAATATGCACATAATTTTTTGTATTGAACAAAGTTTTCATCTTGCATAATATATTGTAAGATTTAAAAATTATACATGATATATTTTTTATTGAAAAAATATCAAAAAAATATTTATATGAAAGATTTAACCATTATGCACTTAGATTGTCTTCAAAGGGAAGCTATCAAATATCTTTTTGTTTAAAGTTTCAACATAATTTTTTTCTAATTCAAGCGTTAAATCGCTAATAAGAGAATAAAATCAACAAAATAAACTACAATTATAAGGTTTTTTCATCAATTTGGAAATAATTTGTTTGTTTAGTAGCTTTAAATGTGTGCCTTAGAAATAACGCTTTGTATATTTAGTTAAAGATTTATTAATAATGTATCAATTGTTTTTAATGTTTAATTTAGTAAAATATGCATATTTTTAGAGATGTTAACTTTGAATAGTTTTCTTATTTTTTATTTGTAACATTAAAAATAAAAAAAAATGGATAATTTTTGTTTATAACGGTCAATTAAACGTCAAATATTATTACAGATATATAACAACCATTCATTATAAAGGTCAAAAAAGTATCGGAACAAACGAAATTGTTATAGAGAGGTTAAACTGTATATAGTTTTGGCAACTGATACGTACGGTAAGAACTTCTAATTAAATTATCTTTTTTATTTTTTATTTAGTATTCAATACCTGTATTAGGGCCTCGACTAATCCAAATAACGCGGCGTAATATCCATTAAAGGAAAAGCATTTTGAATCGAATTTTTTTTTGTTTTCATGACTCGAACATAAGATATTTAAGGATTACAGGTAAAAGAATCTTATTTATATCACCAGTACAATCCTTGGTGGTTAATCAGAATTCAGATTATCCAATCAGGCTCTTAATCTCTAGGGGTAGATCTGCTCAAATTAATGTTTTTGCAAAGTTTAAATTCGATGCAATAACTCTATCGAAAATATTTATACAATTACGTCATTATTATAAAATAATTACATGTAAATCCCTACAATAAATAATGCTACTTATTGACCTGATAATATTTATAAATAAACTCTTTTCACATGTTAAACTACATTGATCGTGTGAAAAAAGAGTTAAACTACCAATATATATATAACTCTTTAATGTTTTTCCCCAAAGGCTTCAGTCTTTCAAAAAACGTATTTATCATTTAATAAAAAAAAAGTTGAATTTGGATGAAAAATTTTATTGTGTGGCTTATATAATTAATATTAGTTGTGTGAACCTCATTTTCTCTTACAAATTTGTGGACTCCAATTTTACACGTTTAGGTCCACAAAATTAAGAGATAAAAAATTTCTCATATAATTGATGTCAGTTATAAGAGATACAAATAAAAAATTTTAAGTTTGGACTATGAAAGAGTACTAATACTTTGCATTGGTTGTGTTAATTAAGATTTTATTAACATATGGATTTATATTGGTAGTGTGTAGAGTGGACTGGTCGAATGAAAGCTGGGATTGTGACTTCTGAAAAGATCATTTCTGTTCTTTCAATTTAGGATATGCTATACTTTTCAAAAAAAAATATTTTTCTTGAATTTATAAAAAAAATGTGTTTGTCTATGAAATTTTATAAGTTTCTGAAAAAAAATTAAAATAAATTTTTCAAAAATCAAAAAGTGATGTTGATTCAAACATAATTTTAAATTCCAAATATTATTTTTCACTTAACTCTAAATACTATTTTTTTTTTCAAAAATTACAATTTTTTTGTCCAAACACCTACTTAATCTGCTCTAAGAAGATTAAACAACTGATTTTCTTCCAAAGTTTGCAGCACTTACCTCGTGTCTGAAGTGAGCTTGGAATTTAATAGTAAGGTTTTTCATTTTGCTTTAGTAGGAATTGAAGTATTTCACATCCAACAGTGAATTAGACATCATTTAAAATTGGAAGGCCGGCAGGTGAAACAGAAAATATATACTCCACTTCATTTTGTATGCTGGTATCGATACAAAATTTCTATTGGATGTGCGAATTAAGTCGGCCATTAATAGCCGAAAAGATAGAGAGCATATAAATAAAGAGAAATTTAAAAGTAATTAAATTTATAATCAATATTTAAAAATAATTATAATTTTTAAAAATAAATAAAATTTAACTACTTTTTATGTAAAAATAAATCTGAATAAAAATACTATTAAAATTCAAAAATACTCTAATATAATATGCTTGAGTTCGATTTTGAGTTTCCAACATGATATGCTAAAATTTTATACTGTATAGGAGTTCCATCATAATATACTTCATAATCTCACATATTATACTAGAACTTTTCATGTCCTTGAGTTCTAACATACTATATTGTAAGATTATATGCAGGAGCTCCATAATTTCGCATATTTCAACATACATATAAGGTGTAGGGGTGTGTAGGGGTATATGGCTTTTTGAAAAAAATCGAGCAGACTTCCCTCAAAGTAGACAATATTATACCATATTAAAAATATCATAGGGGCGTTTTAGCCCAGCCGTTCCACAAAAAAAAGAATAACTTTGGCGCATCTCAAATTAGTACCCTTAGAATTGGTGATATAAAATAGAAAAAATTACTCTCAGTGTCAGTTGGCCTAATATTCTAACAAAATTGGACATATATTTTCCCTTCTTACCCGATATGGCCCAGTTTCTATAATGTTGAAAAATTATTTTTGCCGATTAGCTGATATCACTAACCCCACTCTATTTCTTTATGTGAAGGAATTTTTTCCATTCCCAAATCAGTTTTTTCTTTCAGATGTTCTCTCTATCCCTCTTTCTCTTTCATTTTTAATTCACTCTTGCTCTCTCTCTCTCCCTCCCTCCCTCCCTCCCTTCCCCCCTCTCTCTCTCTCTCGCGCTCGCACGCAAAATAGTTGAGTTCTTCTTTAGATTTTCTTGCTCCATTCATTTGTATCTTCCTCTTCCACAAAATAACACTGTTGAATAATTCATACCAAATTTATCTTTTGTAGTCTTTTTCTTTCGATTCGGTGCTCGCGGAAGCCGATTTCGACTTTGACATTAGATGATCCTTTTATTGCCGTTCGAAGAAAAAGAAAATATTGAGTGGTTATTTCTTTTAATTCTTGTCTCTTATTCTAACTTATGGAATCTCCTTTTTTTGATAATTTTTCCTCCTCCTCCTCCTCCTCCTCCTCCTCTTTTTCTTCTTCTTCTTCTTCTTCTTCTTCTTCTTCTTCTTCTTCTTCTTCTTCTTCTTCTTCTTCTTCGTCTTCTTCTTCTTCTTCTTCTTCTTCTTCTTCTTCTTCGTCTTCTTCTTCTTCTTCTTCTTCTTCTTCTTCTTCTTCTTCTTCTTCTTCTTCTTCTTCTTCTTCTTCTTCTTCTTCTTCTTCTCCTTCCTCACTTTTAATGACTTTCAAAGGGAGGAAGAATGATGTATAGGCTGTATATAACTATATATACTTTGTATAACCATGTATGTTTGTGTGTATTCTCATAGTTATACAGAATTATACATGATTATACATTAATATACAAGATTATATATAATTATACAACATAGATAATTGCAAAAAAATTACCTTCAGATAGTGTGTATTATTATATATTTATGTATAATTAACATATGACTATGTATAACAATATATATAAGTTGTTTAATAATGTAAATTTTTTTTTTCCAGTGAAATAAGAATTTTGCTTACAAAACTTTGAATTTTGAAAAAAATAAAATAAAATAAAATTATAGACTTTAAGGATGAATATATTTTTACTTCAATTTTCTGGTATTGTGAATTTTAGGAAATACTATATAGAGGGAAGTAAAAAATAAATAAGAATGAAAATGAAAAAAAATAAAAAGATAAAAATGATAGAAAAAAAATAAAATTTGATTTAGGCGTGATTATGAGTGTAGTTGACGAAGTTCGTTTGCGAGTTTGACTTGTTTTCATAAAATCGATTATTATTTATGGGCTAACAGATAACCTTATTTATAGATTAGGCGGGTGAAAATGGCTTTTTGCAAATGTATTTTCATGTAAATTTCCTTATAGAATATGACATTATATGTTTATGACTATAATATGCTATTAAAGGTAAATCAAAAAAGTTAAAAAATATTTTTTAAAATAATATTATAAAAAAGACAGAGTAATATATATTATATTAAAAGCACGAAGGCACATAACGAAATGTCATTCGTCTTTTTTACCCCTTTAAAATAGAGTTTACAGTAAACAAAATAATTATTTAATTATCTTCCTATATATAGTATTAATTATTTACTTTACTTTCTTAATATACAGAAATACTATTAATTACTTTCCTTTTTAGGACCATGATTTAGAAAAGTGAAAACACATTACTAAATTCCTACAATATATAAATGAGAAAAGTACGTTTTACGGAAGGAACTAAAATGTCTTCAATTCCTAAATTCTTAAGTTAATTAAAAGGAAATATATATTTTAAGAAGGAAACAATTATCTTAAATATAAGTGGACAATACATTAAAAGGAAACTCTTAACTACTTTTGTAATTTGTCGGCAACTTTGTCAAACAAAAACGTAGAGTTCTTTTTTCCTTTTTTCAAACTTTTTTATTTACATATTAAATTTTGAAAGGTTATATTTTTACTTTGACACATATATATATGTGTTCATACTTTCTCATATAGTGCATAAGTTAGAATTAAATGAAAATCTTTAAAATGAAAAGAAACATAAGACTCAAAAAAAAAAGGGAGGGGAGGGGAGGGGGTTAAATTGTGAGTGCCTGGCTGTCGGCCTACAAAGGTTATTGAGATATAAATCGGTTTACCTAGAGTATAGGTTTGTACGAGATATATGCAGAATAAATTTATTCTTTTTGTATACTTCCTTTGTTTATTTTTACTTGTTCAGTATTCTAAAACTATATTTTTACTTTAACTTGTTATTTTTAGCATAACAAGAAAAGACAATTTCTTTTTTCCCATTATACTCACGGTACTAATTGCTTATTTCAATTCATTTGCTCCAATATATTAGAAAAATACATCAATTAATATAAGTATTATGTGTAAATTATGTACTTCATTTATTATTTCTTAAAGGGTGTGTAAAGTCAATAGTAAACATGTAAAAATGAACGAAAAAAGTATATTTTTATTGATTAACACGATAAACTCATGCAACACACATACATTAAAAATTAGTAAAATAAAATAAGTGAAAGTTATTGATACTTTCAACTTTACAATAAAAATCAAACTCTTCCCTCAATTATGAATAATAATTATTCCCCCCTCCCTCCCTTTCCCCGCCCCCTACCCCCTCGCCCCACCCCACCACAAAAAACCCCCAAAGCTGCATTGAGCAATAAAGCATAGCATGACCCCTAAAAGGGAAAGAGAATCAAATGACAAAAACGATTAACTTCAAACCTTCTTGCTATTAAAATACTTATAGTTTGTTTGGTCAAGTTGTAAAAAAATTAATTTATTTTTAAAAACAATAATTTAAATTATTTTTCTCGAACGTATTATGGTGAGAATCGGTTTGTATTTGGCTAATTAGTTTGAAAAGTGTTTTTGAGCAGCAATTAGTATTTGGCCAAGCTTTAAACAACTGTTTCTAAGTGTATTTTTCTCAAAAGTGCTTCTCAAAAAAGTATTTTTTGGAGAGAAGCTACTTTTTTTAGCTTCTCCTCAAAAACATTTTTTTCCTTCCAAAAACATGGCCAAACACTCTGTATTGGGTTTCCCTGAAGGCAGGCTTCCATTTAAATATTTGGGGTGCCTCTGGATTCAAAGAAATTGACCATTGCTCAATGTTGGTCATTAGTTGAGAAAATCACATAGAAAATAAGTTGATGGTCATCAAGGCTGCTCTCCTATGCTGGTCGACTTCAGCTGATCAAATCAATACTGTTTGGTGTTCAAGCCTATTGGTCTCAAATATTTCTACTGCCTAAAAAAGTTCTGAGGATGACTGAAGCAATATGCAGATCATACCTTTGGACAGGTTCAGCTGCAGTGTCAAGGAAAGCTCTGGTTGCCTGGGAAACACTATGTATGCCATAGAGTGCATGGGGATTAAATGTGTTGAACCTTATTAAGTGGAATAAGGCTGCTGTTGTAAAGCACCTATGGGCACTTACCAAGAAGAAGGATAGTCTGTGGATAAAATGGGTGCATACTTTCTATATTAAAAATTGACGTATTATGACATGCCGGTGCCTAGATCTGCTGTTTGGGCAATAAGGAAAATCTTTGAGTCGAGAGAGTTAATAAACGTCATTGCAACTCTTCACGAAAATCTGGACAGTCGACTGCTTCAGCTTCAGAAGGGTGATTCATTCAGCATCAAGAAGTTATACAAACTCCAACACCCTCAATACCTTAAAGTCCATTGGAAGACCATCATACTGCAGACTCAATTACACCCCAGGTACAAATTTATTGGACAGACTCCAGGAACTCAATGTCCTGGTTCCACAGGAATGTATTTTCTGTGGAATGTCTCGTGAGACTTTTGATCATCTATACTTTGACTGCTTGAAGACTAAAGCACTTTGGAGTTGGCTCTTAAACTGGTTGGGCTATAAGCGACCCATTTCTGACTGGAAGGAGGAATGTGACCGGGTCAGTAAACTGGCAAGAAGTAGAACTGATGTAGCAGAAATCACTGCCTGTCTGTTTGGGATCCTGGTGACAGTGATATGGAGAGAGCGAAACAAAATGAGATTCCAATGAGGTAATATGCTGAGCGATAATATTTGCAAGGAAATAGCAGTCCATCTCCACTCAAGAGGAGCTTCAACTCATAAATGGAGGGCTGCTTTACAAAGCTTAAACCATTACCCCTAGGCTGCTCTTGGGACAGAATTGTCACATTTACTATCAAATAGTGATATTACAAATCTTATTAGATTGATAATAGGTGTAGTGACTGTATAGCATGTGAGTATAGATGGTCAGCATCTATGTTTGTACGTGTACAATTTTTTTACGGAATGAAATAGAAAATCTGTTTATTCAAAAAAAAAAACATGGGCAAACACCTCAATTTTGGGTCAAAAGTGCTTTTGACAAAAAAAAAAACACTTTTGGCCAAACACGCTAGTCCTTCCGGTTCACAATAAGTGTCTAATTTGTTTTTAGTACGTCCATTAAGAAAATACAAAATTCTACATAAAAATATCTATTATGACTAAACTATCCTAATTAGATATTTAAAGTGAGGAGTAAAATAACTTTTTAGGGAGATTTACATATGCATTATTTTGTAAAAATAAATTACTTTTTTTAATTATATAACTAAATTTTTGTTTTGAACTAAATTTAAAAAATAAATTAGACGCTTATTATAAATCGAAGCGAATATTATTCTTTGTTCTAATTCTTATTAATACAACCAAAACTTTTGAATTGTCAGAGAAACAGAACAAATTACTATATTTTTATTTTTCTTCTTCTCGGGAAACACGTTTACATACAAATTGGTAATGTCATATCGACCAAAGGATCATTGCATTTCCTGCATTCTGTTATTTGGAATCTACTATTTCCTTGTTCTTGCTTTTTCAAACTTCATATTCAGTTAAATACTGTGATAGCAAATACTAATAAGAATGAATACATAATAAAAACTTGAAATTTTCTTTTCATTTTTTCGTAAAAAAGAGTTTGATAAATTGAAGTAAACTACATTGCGCAATAAAGCATAGCCTGACCCAATAGCGAAGCCACCTTATACCACACCTCTTCACGGGAAAAAATACATTATGAAAGTAGCTAAAAAAAGATTATGCACATATACTATATATTGATTCTATTTAATTATTTTTTGTATGATTACTTTTATCCTATGAGCCGGGGGTCGATTGGAAACAACTTCTCTGCCTTTTCGGGTTGGGGTAAGGCTTGTTTACATATTATCCTCCCCAGACCCCACCTGGTGAGAGTATACTGGGTAGTTGTTGTTGTTATTCTGAAAATTTTGCCTCCGCCCGTGACCTTACCATAAAAAGGGAAACAAAAATTAAAGAACGAAAGCGATGAATTTCAACTCTTCTAACTGTTATGATCATTCTTATTCTTGGTTCGGATTTGCAATAAAACAATATATACCATTATCATTCATATTCTTGGTTCTCATTTGCAATAATACAACCAAATAAATTCGAATTGCCTGAGAAGCAGAACAACTTCTTTTGTTTTTCTTCTTTTCCGGAATTTTTTGTGCTTAAAAATTCCATTATATCAATTGCTTAATCAATACATACAAAATGGTGTGGCCATTGGACAATCAACTGAGAATCATTTTGTTTCCTAGCTTCATTTATTTGGAATCTAGTATTCCCCATACTCCCAATTTTACCTCTTCTTTTTAGTGGATAAATCTAAGCAATCCATCTGTTTCTATTTATCTATCTTATTATTCTTTATAATATGTTTTGAAAAAGTATTTTTTATATTTTTAATAAGTTTTAAATTTCAAAATTCACATTTTATTTTAACGATATTCTCTTATAGAAATCATATGACATATTAAAAGTCATAAGATTCAAAGGTTATCTTTTGTTATATCATACATACCTTTAGTTTAAAATCATATAATACAAAACTTCTTTGCGTTCTTATATATCAGATTAAGACGTATTAAACAAAAAAAGGAAATACTATTTACCATGCTTTCAAGTCCAAGAAAATGAATAGTGCCATTTTATACTATATCTCTGCTAATTTGGGATAAGGGTCATTTTTAGGGTATTTTCAATTTTTGCATCATTTTTTACACTAAAATAAAATATATATCAAAATAGTGTAAATTAACTCCATATTACACTATTTCTTACACTAAAAAAAATACTTCTTTATATTCTTCTCTCTTCTGTATTATATTATTTTTTTATTTTTTTGCATAAAACAAATCCTTTCAGATTTGCAAAACATTGTGTTATTTATTAGTAATATATTATATTTCAAAGTTGCACTTTTTTTTATGGTTATATACTTTTATACAATTATTAGTGGGCGTATGGATATAAGAATTATAAAATTTCAAAAAGGATGAAAATAATTTTCAAATGAAAATGTTTTTTGAAATTCTGAGTTGTGTTTGGACATGAATATAATTCTGGGTTGTTTTTAAAGTTTTGTGAGTGATTTAAGTAAAAATTTTAAAAAATAAATTTTTGGAGTTATTAAAATTTTCGAAAATTTCCAAAATACATCTTCAAGTAAAAATAAAAATTTTTATGACTAAATGCTAATTTCCAGAAAAAGTAAATTATTTTTAGAAAAAAGTAAATATCATATGTCCAAACGGGCTCTTATATTTACAATTTTATATAAAAATATAATATATGACAATAAAATTATACACCAAAATTAAAATATAAAATTAATATTGTAATAACAAATTTTTGCGTCAAGAAAAATAAATAGTCAAGACTTAGAAAATTGCGTAACATATGCAATATTTGATTTCAATATATGAAAGTGTTACAATCTCTATGATATTCCTCTTATTCTTTAAGAATCTAAAGTATCTTAATGAACTTGACTTTGATTTGATTCAAGGGCTTGTAAAATTTGATTTTGAATCTCCTCCTTGAATTTGAATTTGGGTTTGATCACAGACAAGTTATTTGATATTGAACACCTTGGTATTTGATTTGGCTTCGTTCTTGATCTTGAACTTGAACTTGTAGCCTGAGCGCTTGAACTTGTTGCTAGGGGTGGACAAAGAAAATCGATAAATTGTACCAACCCGATAATCTGAGTCAAACCGAGAAAAAAAAATCTGACTATGGTTTGATTTAATTTGGTTTGGTATTGGAAAAAAAATCCGACCATAATTCCGGTTTGGTATTAACTAAAGAAAGTTAAACTGAAACCAAATCAAGCCGACATTATATATATATATATATATATATATATATATATATATATATATATATATATATATATATATATATATATATATATATATATACACACACACACACACACACACACACACTTACTATGATGTAATTTATAAATATTTCTTAAAAAACTCATAATTTTATCTTTTAAGGTATTATTTCAATGTTGGACTTAGAACTTTTGATACTCCAATAACTTGTATAACCATTTATATTAGTAAATTAAATAATGTTAATAAAAGTTCAACCTAAAATCAAATCAATACTATACTAACAAAAGATATTCAATTAAATATTACGAACGGCAATGTATTGAATATCTATTTTTTGTTTTATAATAATTCGGATAAAAATGCATAACCTATTTTTATTTTTCTTTAGTGTTTAGTCATGTAATTAACACTCCTTTATAACTTTATTTATTTTAACATGACTTAGTACTTTTAGATTATGTTTATTTTTATTATGACTTTTTAATTAGCAATATTTATATTACATAATTTTATTGTCTTTATTATTGAATATTTTAGGATAATGCCACGACACATCTCATATTTTGTATTATTTTCTTAATTTTTTTTTTATATATTTGTATCTTATTAGGATTAAAGAAATATTTTGAACATATGTTATATGTTTTGTTCTAAGAAGATATTACCGGAATAAAACTCGAAAATCCCAAAAAACCCCAAAACCCGAGAAAACTCGAGAAAAATCGAGATTGAAAAATCCGAGTTTTATTGCTTTGGTTTGGTATTTAGATTTAATAACCCGACATAATTGGTTTGATTTGGTAGTTGTAAAATCCGAACCAACCCGGCCTATGTACACCCCTACTTGTAGCTTGTATTGAAATCTGCAGCGTTTGATCCACGAGCTCTTTGCTTGCTTATTATTCTTAATTCTGGTGTCTTCTAGCTTTATGAAAATTTCTATTTATAGTTGTAAGAAGTGACATGGTTCTGTGATTTGATTGGTCCGTTTGAACTGACCAATACTATCCAAACACTTGGCATGATTTAATTGGATCATTTATTTGGCTTGAATTGCCACATTACTTGACACATGTCATGATTTCATTGGCTCATTTACTTGTCTTAGATTGCCACATCACTTGACACATGACATGACTTTGTTAGCTGGTTTCTTTTGACTTGGATTGCCACATCACTTGACGCGTGGCACTAGTCTGCACTTTAAGGCAGGCAAATAGCCATTTGAACCTTGGGCTACTGAAGTGGGCTTATCATTTAATTTATAGTCTAATTAAATGGACTAACCCAACACATATATTGACTTTTAATAATTAGCCTAATTTAATAACCACAATATTTGTTTGGACTAATATTTTAAATTTAATATGATTCAAATTATTTTATGGATTTAAATCCAATAAAATTTAAATGCTTACAAATACTATAAAAATATTAAATAAAAGTATAACGTTAAATTAAATATATTATATAATAAAAGATAATAATAAAATATTGATGAGCAAGTAATAGTGTTAGTGTATACTATTTACACACCAAAATAGCGTAAGAAATGGTACTAAATTGGAGCACTAAAATATCAAATCTTACACTAAAATAGCATTTGTCGTCAAAAATAACATTGGGTCGAAGATGGTCATAGTGAGGAAATGAATACAATAACAATAACTTAGTATAATCTTATTTGATGCACAATTAATAGGATCTGGGGAGAATAATTTGTACGCATACCTTACTTCTATCATGAGGTAGAAAAGTTACTTCCAAAATATCCTCCATATCTCTCTCCAAAAATTTCTCATGTTACTCTTTCAAACTCATAACTTATTAATTAAGAATAAAAATGGCTTATCATCAGATCAACTCAATAGTACATCATAAAGTCACGTCAAACAAAATTGAGGTTGATAAAGACTAAGGTGAACGTTATCTCAAGACGTCCTTTTCCCACCATGGTAAAGGATGTATAGAAAGATTTTTAGATCTCTTAAGTGACATTATACAGTAAAAGTTAGTTCACAAGGTCATCAATTTATAAAAATAATACCAAGAAAATATATAACTTGCATAAATTAATATAAAACGTTTATTAATTAATCACGAATAAGTGGTAAAGTATACGAAAAAAATTAACACTTGCATTATTTGCGTAAAAGAAATCCCCAAGTTAACACTTCCATTAATTGCATAGAGTTTATCAATCACAATCATGTTGTTGGAGAGTAAATAAGTAAAAGTGATTTGTTTAAATTTCATTACTACTATTTACAAGTAAAAATATTCGGAATTTGATTAAACAAAAACTCTATACACCAAGTGGTCTAGTCCTCAATTAAAAGCTTTTTTTCACTAGTAGAAAGTTACTTCCGCCACCGTTCGAGGTGGCTTAGGCGGCGACGGCAACGGCGGCGGCAATTTCGGCAAATCTTCGACAACCTTTTCCGGTCTTGGAAATTGACATGGACATGGAAATGCTATGAATTTTGGTACTTCATCTCCTGGCATTAATACTGCTGGCAAAATTGTGCTTTGCCTTTGCTTCCAATTCTGAAAAAAACAGAGCAATAAACGACACTTAGCAAAATAAACCAAAGGCCAATGATTAATTAGGCTACGTTAGCACATTCAATATAAAAAACTCGAACTTTAAATATTTGAGGTAAATCGTAAATCAAAATTTTTTTTATCTTATATATATATTTATAATGTAAAAATTTATATTATCACTAAATTTTAACCTATAATCACGGGTTTGAGTGTGAAAGCTGTCAATAACGCTTGTATTAGGTTATAATGTCTACATTAAATCCTTAAATGCAGCCCTCATTAAATTTTAACTTATCATAACGAATAACTTATTGTATTTTTCAGCTTACTAATCACACTTGTTTAATTGTTCATGTTCAATAGGTAGATGAAGAATAAAATTAACAACATTTTATATACTATATGGTAAATCTTTATTAAGACATTTGAAACACGGTCACACAATCAGAAAAACTTGCCATTAGTCATAGGTTCTTGATTAATCCCCAGAATTTCCTAATTACTAGCGATTTTATTGTTTAAAATCTTTATTTTTTAGTTCCTTCTAAAATCTTGAATTTGCCTCTCCGTGGTATCTAGCTATAGATTGCAGAATTAAATGATAAACTTACCAAGTTATTTTGCTTAGATTTCAAAGAAGCAGGATGAAGGCCAGCTTCAAGGTCAGAGAAAGAGCGACGGAGAGAGCGGAGCTTGTCCCAATGGTAACAGCAAGAAAATATGCCACTTAAGGTAAATATGAGAATCAACAAAACCGCAGTGCCCAAAGGGAAGCCTAATGACGGCCTAGACGCGTCCACATGTTGCGGTACATAATTCTGGTTCTCCATTTTTTCTTCGACGACGACGATAACAATAATAACTATTTTCTTGACTCGATTACTTCTTCCCGCATCCAATGCAAAGGAAAATTAATTGGCAAGAAATAAAAGTTTTAAAGGAAATTCTGAAAGAAGAGGAGGAAAATTGGAATGAATTTGGGAAGAGTGTGGAATGGTGAATTTATAAACAAAGGATATGGCTTAAAGGTGCGTACGTGTAAAGAGGTACCTCTTACTGTCCGGGCCATACGTACGGAAGAAAAATATGGGGCCAATTTAGTTTTGGTGCCGAGCGGCGAGCGCCGAGCGCGATGCTTCGGCACTGGCCCATAAGGGGTCAGTTGTCGACTAGTATTTTCTTTTGCTGGTGGAGCATGGTGTGCAAGTGTGCAACTTGATGCCTTTTGTGTAACTTTGTTAGGTCATGAACTTGACGTTTCCGAGTAGAGGTTAAAACTTATCAATTCATTGTGCAAAAATATTATGTTCGACCTGTCTAAGTTTTGACGGACAAAATTATTTTAATATTTATGCTACCAATAAAATAATCAAAGTGTACTCAAATTGAACCAGATACCATGCCCGTAAGATGATTAATTTGGATACAAGTTCAAAAGTTCAGTTTGATTAACAAGGGAATATGTGCAACACACCTAAGTAATGACTAGTTTTAAATAAACGCTACACTATGTATGAGTTAGTAAATGAAAAAATATAATGATTAATATATTAGAAGTATTTAAGTTACACTGGACATCACCAAAAAAGGGTTACAGTGCACATGTAAAAGCCTTTTTACACAATCAATAGATATAAAACATAGGTGGCAATTTTTTTTCCAAATTTTGAAAAAAAAAGTGCCTGATGTTGTTTTTGAAAAAATATACTACTACAAGAAGTTTCGAAACTCGTCAATTTTCTAAAAGATCATTTTATGTTTAATCATCTCGTGCTCGGAATCTATTAGTCTGATTAAATTAGGTTCAAGCCACATAGGGCTTATTTAAGGAAGAAGTGTTTCTCACGACCTTTGATAGAGAACAAAAAAAAAAATTAAAAGCTCAAATTTATTTAAACTATTAAACAAATTAGATTCTTGCAAATGAACAGATAAGACATATTGATTTTAATGCATCCAATTTTGATATAGACATGCCTTGTGATACGATATCTTACATACTTTGGACCTAAATATGATTGTAATTGATGAGTTATAAAATCACATGCAAGCTATAACCAGAACTTTAATATAATTAAAAACAAAGTACACTTGTGAAACGGACACTTGTGCAAAGACACTTTTTTTTAAGTACTAGAGAACAAAATAAATCAGTACATCTTATAGTACACTAACACGTTGATTTTGTTCCCAGATTTAAAAGATTACATAACTCGTCAGAAGCATAATAGGATTGGAAAAATACCAAACAACAAGAAGACAGAACTCTGATGAGATTGTTCAGAAGAATTTTTTTCCAAGAACTAGCTTTTAAGTTAGCATTTGACCATAAATTTTTAAATTTATTTTGAAAAATCTGATTTAGGTGAAGTTTGGTTTGAAGATGAAAATGTATTTGGACATATATTTTTAAAATATATTTTCTAAATTTATTTTGGAAAAATATATATATTATAAGTATTTGTAATGATTTGACGCAAAACCAACTATTGAGCTAGGATTTGATTTGTCAAAATATTAAAAAAATCGATTGTCAACCATATATTTGACAAATAAAACCAAAGTTTATTTTGATAAAATCCATAACCAAACGGTCCTAAGTTTTGCAGGTTTGAAAATTTGAACAATGGGAAAATGCAATTCAGCTGGCAGCAACCTTGGAGTTAAAGCAGTCCTGACCTCTATGATATGCGCTTCTTTTTCCATTTCTCTTGGATAATTGAGAAATTTTTAAAGATCATTGAGAATTGTTCGAAACTCATTAGATTTGATGGTCCGACCTTCCAGCCTTTTGACTACGGTAGAATTCAAACTCATGACAAAAGTTTTAACTCTAGTATATTAAGAGTCGACTTGGGACGCAAATAGTGTGAAATTCAAAATTAGCTACATTTTATAAGTAGTAATTTAAAAGTAGTCATAATTTTAAAATTAATTGAAATTGAGTTATTTTTTATGTAAAAATAAATTAAAACAGAAATACTATTTAAAATTCAAAAAATATTCTAATATAATATACTGAAATTCCAGTATAATATTCTGGACTTCCAGCATACTATACTATTCCAGTATAATATGTTGGAGTTCCAATATAATATATTGAACTTCCAACATAATATATTGATCCAGCATAATTGCTTGAAGTTCATACACATGTGCTCCAATCTCCAATATATTATGTTGAAACTTTTCACGTGTTGGAGGAGTTCCAACATAACATACTGAAAATTCATACACATATGCACCAATCTCCAATATATTATGCTGAAAATTTTCGTGTTGCGGTAAAATAGTTACTATTTTTTAACGACTTTGCAAATGCTTTAATTATCAATACGAAAATGGCTAGTCCGTACTATTTTTATGTTTAATTATATTTTAGCAAAGTTAGGTTGGGCTTGGATCACTAAGCTTGATGGGGCTAGGCTAGCTCGACTCAATGCTAAATTTTATATACGGAAAATGATTTAAAATGTTCTTAAATTATTAAAAAATATTTAAAAATATTCCTTATTCATCTATTGGGCTAAATATACTTACTCAATTTTTTTGGTTCACTTATGTTCTTTGACCATAAGTCAATGCTAAATTAAAAACAATAACTTATTCTTTTTGTAAAACTTTTTTTAAAAAATACTTGCAAAATATTTTTACTTTTTTAAACTAATTCACCAATAGTCCACTAATTTAGTAAAGTCTTTTTTTTTTTTTCAGTTTTTACAAAAAATAATTTAGTTTCAAAACTATATTTTCTTTTTCACTTTTTCGGGGTTTTAAAAGCATTTTTTTGAAAAAACAGAAAAATATATTTTTAATAATTTTTTTTTTCATTTTTTAAAGAATTTCGTTTTTTTTAAAGAAAAAATATTTTTTTATTTTAAAATTTTAAAAAATGAAAAGAAATATTTTTCAAAAACAAAATATTTTGTTGAAAATATTCTTTTCAGTTTCTAAAAAACAAAAATATTTTATTAAAAACTTTTTTTCTGTTTTTTTTTTTAAAATTAGTTTTTACAAAATAATGCTTTTAGAAAAACTGGAAAAAAGAAAAAGAAGACTTTACTAAATTATTGGACTACTTGTGCATTAGTATTAAAAAAACAAAAATATCGTGTAAAATATTTTTTTTAACTTTTACAAAAAAGATAATTATTATTTTTAATTCAGCATTAACCTAATGGTTTAAGTGAACCAAAAGGTGTATAGAGAGATATTTTTAGCTTAATAAGTGAATGAAAAATATTTTTAAATATTTTTTAATAGTTTAGAGATATTTTGAATCATCTTTCCTCCTATATACATCACTTGTTGCGTGTGCTCTTTTTAAAAGACCGAAACCCTAGAATATGCATGTGTTTTTTTTTTTTTTTTTGAGTTTAATTTTTAGCGCAAAATCTTTTCTTATTAGGTGATATTAACCTATACTATCATATAATTGTGCATGGTAAGCCAGTCATAGTAATTAGGTTAGATAATATTACCTTGCAATTTTCTTTTACACTATTAGCATCATTGTTCTTCCCAAATCTGAAACCTAAATCCACTTGACGTCAACTAGGGTAGTGCACTGTCAATTCAATGTTCTTCACTTATGCACTTTGCTACACTGTCCATCGTGTTGTGCATCCATTATTAGTTTTTCTAGTCGTCAATTTTTAATGACATGGACCGTCACATCATTCTCTCCCTTTCATCACAATAAGGTTGAATTAAGGTAGTATTAATTCATGATCTAATTCTTGATTCTACGAATGTACTATTAGTATCGTATCCTAATTTTCAGTCTAGTAATTTCTCCTTGATGATAGATTCAACATTTGATAAAATTAAAGGATATAGGGAACAGTTGAGAGAAACATGTTTCTTGCTGAGGATGTAGAAAAAACACAAGTATGTTAGTTGCGTATGTAGCTTGACTCAAGTGATCCCTCAAGAGTTGTGACCCTTCGAGTTCTTAAAGAACAACGATAGAATTTGTATACTCCATCAATATCTGATTTTCTTCTCCCGTGACTATGTTAGCAAGATAAAGGAAAAGGAGGCATGGAGCTTATCTTTTGATGACTTCATTTTTCATTAACTTTTTTTTTTGAAAAATTCTTCACGAAATCACAACTGTTACTCTTCAAGTGCGCACTAGGTAACTTACTATATAATAGCTCACAAATTATACAGAAGATTTAAAATACACTAGATAAGCCCGATACAATATCAATTTCTTCACTAATTTCTTCTTAGGATTTAGATCATTTAACTTAGACTGCATGACATTATAATTATAGAAGAAAAGGTAAGAAGATCAACCTACAGAGTAGGGAGCATGCAAATTGAAAGTACATGTAGCAAATAACATTGAAATGACAAGTTTTAAGAGCATGAGTAGAATTTGTCTTCCAAACCAAACTTTGAGTCTCAACTTGGCGGAATTTAATAGAACTTATATGTCATAAAAGGAAAAGGTCAATTTTCTACATTTAGACGAAAAAGAAGTAAAATATGGCGACTGAGATATTCAAGTTTGAAACGTCTACACAAAGTATCTTCTATCTCTATTTTTTCCTAATCTAAGACATCGAAAGTTTTGAAGTTTTCCTTTCTTTGGACCACAGTTTATGGAATCCTCTCTTTAATTTGATTGGCAAAAATAAAAAAGACAAAGTGTACTCTCACTTTAACTCAAGTAAGACTAAAGAACCCAGAACTTATAGTCGAGTATTTAAACTCTTTCGCGTATAAGTGTGAGCTCGATTCTCATTACTCCTTTTTCCTTTTGCGATATCTCAGTTTAATAAAATAACTTATAAGAGTTTTTTGTGTATGATGTACAGTCACAGATTCGAACGCGAAAGTCGCTATCAATCCATTAAGATAAACTATTTACATCATACCTTATACAGTTCTTTCTTGGATCTTACATAAACATAAATTTCTTAATTTATACACCAAGCTGTCATTTTTCTTAACGTATAGATAAAGAAAAGATTCCGCCGACGAACGATAATAGGATTGACAACTAAAGCCGGGACCAAACAGTCTCATAATCTGGTGCAACAACAGCAACTTGACATGAGTCTTCTTCAAGGTGAGCTGTTGAGCTGGCCCAACTGCTATGAGATATGGAGTACGTATTTCTAGTTTAAACCAAAGCAAAAAAGTCTAATTAAACTTAAAATAATGAATGCATTGGTTACGCAGACACATGCATGTTGCCGCAGCTGAAACAACCAAGACGACAATGATGTTTTTCTGCCTACTTCAGAAAAAAAAAACTTAGGGATAAGTCTGACCAGTATTCCTACTTCTGTCTTATCCATTTATAAGTTTGAACACAATATGGGGTTGCAGCTTTCAGAACGATGATAAGCAGCTGTATTGCTCAAATTTTCAGCTGTCATGCATTTGGTTGTATTTGAGAAGCTTCTTGCCAAGGGCGGACGTAACCTTTTTGGCATTCGGTCCATCTTAATCTGGATTTGATCATATAAATAATTTTCGTTCAAATTCTATATTTATTTTAAGAGTTTTATTTTATTTATTCAAATTATATATTAGTTTTGAACCTAATGACTAAAATGGCTAGAATCTTAAATCATAAGCTATGGGACTTAGATCTTATGTGAATAACATCTACTTTAATAAACTATTATCTCACCAACTAGATAATCAAATGCAAGCTTATCCTTGAACAGGTTCCTCCTTTTACTTCTCGGCCTATTGAAATTAAAGTCATACTTGTATTCTTTTAGTTCAAACCAGCTTGACATGACAGTTAACAAATCAAGGCCCTTACTCGTAGGGTGGAATTTTTTGCAAAATAGTTGTACGAGTCTCTAGGCTCTAACTATGGACACAAATTTAATTGAAATTTAAAAGAAAAAAACATTGATGCTGTGTAGAAAAATAATTTTTGAAAGTTAAAGTTGTTGCTAAACATACATTTTACTTGAAAAAAATTAAAATTTTGTGAGTGGAAGATAGATCTTCACCCAAAAATTGGATTAGATTTTGGAACTTGAAAGTTTTTTAAAAAATTCATCAAATTCCATTAACGAACAATTTTATTAATTTTTTTGTGAAATAAAGTAAAAAAAAAATCTATGTCCAAATGGGAGTTTAATGTTTTTGGCAATGTAAAGTTTGATGGATAATTTGAGCACTAAGCAGCACAAATATCCTAGAAACTCATGAGCTTCTTGATATTTTCTATGATATTTCTGGGAAATGCTTGCAAAATTAAAGATTGTCATTGTCCAGACTCAACCAGCTCAATTTAAAAAAAGAAAAAGTGATGAATGAATGTACTTTATTGCCAATTTCCAGATGAAGGGGCAATATAAAATATCTACATCGTCTGTGGCTTTGTAGAAACAAATATCACTCAAGAATATTTACTATATATAGTTCAAAAAATGATGAAAAAGGAAAAAAAACTTCGAGATTTTTTTGTCACTCAGCAGATGGTGACAAGTCGCAATCTTAAGATATATTTTTACATGGGAATTAATTTAGTTCAATTAATAGACTAAACTATATGAATTGGTGGTTCTCTTGTCATTTATTGGATGTCCCAGAAGAGACAAGGTGGTCTTCTTGTTATTTAGCTATAGGAATTGTCGAAGGGGAGCTTTAGAACAAATGTAAAGTTGTATTTATGTAATTTATAGATCAAGAATTCAAATTGCATAAAGAGTCATTATATTTTATTAGGGTATGTTATTTATATCACACCCCTAGAAGTACAATTATGTATAAGATAAAAATGGGTCTCAGAAGATGAGTGAATTATAAAGCAATACGTGTCAAGGATAACAATCAGTGGTGATTCAACCATGTTCACATCAAATACAAATTTGTGATCAGATAAAATATTAACACCGGACACAAAATCTTCAAAATATGACCGTTGTAAAAATGTTACAGAAGACCCCAGCCTTTATTAGCCTTTATTAGCATTATTGGCTTTTATTGGCCTTTATTAGCTTTTAATTATCTTTTATTGCAGCATTAATATTAATAATTAAAGGGCATACTTTATAATCATGCACTTCATAGCTCTAGTATAAATAGAGAATTTCATTCTATTGTAAGGAAAATCAAGAAATACCGATAGCAAAATATTATTATCCTTTCTCTCAAGCTTTACACAAGTATTATCGAGATTTTCTAATTATTCTTGATTCCAATGGGACATTCTGAAACCCAAACTTGTCTTTTATTTAATTCTCTTTATTTTATCGCCTTATTCATTACTTTATTTTATCGGATCATTTAACCCACGTGTTCATAAATTATTATGCAAATTCAACTGTACTGTTTTACAAATAAACAGTTTAGCGTCCACTATGGGGCATAGGCAATTGTGGTGTTATTTTGATATGTTCATCTTATACTAACGTGCTTCAAAGGTTTTTTCTGTTTTAAGTATACTCCAGTTATGGAACACAATGATATCAATAGCTCGCCCATTGTTGGAACAAACTACAATGACGAGCCTGTGGACAACTCTATGATGGAAATCAACATGGCAATTCAACTAGTAAAACTCGTCTCGATGGGAATGAGTCAACTCCTAACTGGGTAAAAAGAAATATTCGACATGAAATGAGTCCTACCCCTTATGATATGGATGGCGAGTCATTGGCTATTACCGTGAAAATATTGAGAGCACAACAAGAAGAAATTATGGACCATCTTTCAAGACATTACCGGATAATGACTGAGCTTTAACAAACAATACTAATGGCTTCAAATAATTCAAATGGTGGAGTTCGAGTCCTTTCTCGTATCCCTATAAATCAAATTGCACCAAGAACCATTAACACTATTATTGGGGGAAAGTTCAAAAGAAATATCAATCAAGCATATGGTGCCGGTAATGGATATGAAAAAGAAAATAACATAGACGATTCTTTCAAAGCCGAGCTCATGTGATTTATGAGGGAAATAAATGCTCGGATCAAAATGCAAAAGAATTTTATGCACGGATAGATCAGATTCAGGGAGCACTATCGGTCCTAAAGGGCTTGGACTCAAAGAAGTCCATACAGTTGCCATTCAAACCCTGTGTAGCTCCAAAGTTGATTTCGAAGAGATTCAAGATACCAAATATTCTAAAATACGATGAAACATCGGATCCACATGAATACATCACAACACAGCTATGAAGGAAATTGATTTGGCTCCGCATGGGATCGAATCTATTTTACTAAAGAAATTTGACGAAAGCCTAACTGAAGAGGCTCCAACATGGTTGTCACGACCCCAATTTTTCACCTTTAGGATGTCATGATGGCACATACTCTCTAAGATTAGGTAAGCCTAACACATGTTGATGTAATAACATAATTGAACTATTTAATCATTTATCATAAACCATTATACATAGCCGCAAACGGCCAACAGTTATACATTTCCCAAAATTGCTAGTACGGAGTAATAAGCACTATTAAAACACTCTAGAATTTCTAAACATAATACTATTTCCAATTACAATTTAACAGTAGCATAATGAAGTAAGATGGTGACTCTGAGGCCTGCGAACGTCAAGTAGGTATAATTTGAAGTCTCCCGCTTCGCAAACGCAACTGTTAACAACACAATCAGAAAACTTGGATCTACATAATAATATGTAGAAGCATAGTATGAGTAGAGCACAACGGTACCCGGTAAGTATGAAGCCATTCACTCTATTGAGAATGTGTACTATGTCAATGACCTCAAGTACAAACTCTTGAGTGTTTCTCAAATATGTGCACAAGGTGGAATTCCTGTCAAAGATATGCATAGTTACAAATCTAGTAACTGGTAAAGTGGTACTTGCGGTCAAAAGATACAAGAATATTTATGTTGCTGATTTTGAGTCCTTACAAAGTTGTGACCAGAGTTTCTTGAAAGCAGTTGACGATGATGTTGAACTGTGGCATAGAAGACTGGGGCATTCAAGCTTCTATCTACTGAATAAACTGGTACAGAAGGACCTGGTCCATGGTCTGCTCAAGTCAAAGTTCAAAGAGCACAAAGTTTGTGATGCCTGCGCTAGAGGGAAGCATGTGAAATCCTCATTCGAGCCAAAGAAGGATGTCAATACCTCAAAACCACTTGATCTCCTTTGGATCTATGTGGCCCTATGAGTGTGCAAAGCAGGGGAGGAAAAAGATATATTTTTGTAATAGTGGATGATCATTGCATATTCACTTGGACTCTTTCTCTTTGAACAAAATAAGAGACCTTTGAAGTTTTTATAGACCTTGTGAAGAAAATTCAAGTGAAGATGAAGTCAAAAGTAGCATGCATAAGATTAGATCATGGAACAGAATTTGGCAAAATTAAGTTTCATGAATTATGCAATGAGAATGGCATCACCCATATCTTCTCAGCCCCAAGAACTCCACATCAAAATAGAGTTTTGGAAAAAAAAATAACAAAACTCTTGAAGAAATGGCAAGAACAATGATGATTGATAGCGAGATTGCTAAGAACTTCTTGGCTGAAGCTGTCAACGCTGTCTGCTACTTGGTGAACAGATGCATGATCAGGTTTCTCTTGAAAAAAATCCCTATGAGTTTCTAAATGGAAGGAAGCCCAAGTTAACTCACTTAAGAAAATTTGAGTGCAAATGATATGTTCTCAATAATGGTAAAAGATCAACTTGGAAAATTTGATGCAAAGAGTGATGAAGGGATATTTCTTGGCTTTTCTTCTCAAAGAAAGGTTTACAGCAAGCGGACTTAGTGTGTTGAAGAAAGTATATACGTAATCTTTAACGCGTCCTACCTCTTCTATGAGAAAAGTAACATGGATGATCAAGATGGGGTGCTTATGCTGGTTCCAGGTAATGTCATTGATATGGCATATGGAAAGGCAAACATGATGAGTCAGTGAAGGAGCAAAGTGAAGACAATGCGGTCTCTTCCTCATTAGCCGGAGAGGAAATAGGTACTAGAATTACAACCACTGAAGCTGAAGAAAGAGTGGTTGATGCAGTTCAAAGTACTCCACAGGTAGCTGAAAGAAAAATGCAAGGGAACCAGTCAAGGTTACCCAGCTCCTCTACGAATGAAGCCGAAATGCCCAACTAAAAACACAAAAGCTCACATCCTCTTAACAACATTGCTCCTCTGGATTTAGGAGTCCAAACCAGATCAAAATCCAGAAATTCACTTGCCTTCTCAGCATTTCTCTTCCAAGTAGAACCCAATAATATTATGGAGCCTTAAACGATGTAGACTGGATCACAACCATGCAAGATGAGTTGCATAAATTCAAAAGGAACAACGTGTGGCACATAGTACCTAGACCCTCAGATCAAGCCATCATAGGAAACGAGCATTCGTGTAGCTAACACGTCCTTAATTTGGACCTTGAGGAAATGCCTTATATTTCTTTTAGGTTTTCTTCTCTTTACTTAAGCCTGTCCGAAAAATAATTAAGGTGAGACATGGTACAACATATTTAGTCATGGCCCTCTAAGATTTTGGTTTAAATACCCTTTAAAATGGAATTGAGGTGTGCAGCGCCGAATAAAATCTCAATTGTGTGGTCCTCTTTTAATTATTTTTTTCTAAAATCCTTAGACTTCGAGGCGCGCCACCTAGCAAATTTTCACGGCCCTCGCAAAAGTGCAAACGCGTGATTGCTTTAGGCGCATTAGTTAATAATCTACCTTCCTAAATTTGGTTGCACATTTATATGACCCAAATCTAAGTCCCAACGATGTTAAAATATGTCAAGGAGCGTGGGTGCATTTATGTGACGTGGTTCAATACGTATTTTAATAACGTTGCAATATTCTAAAATAAATAAAGTTATTAAAGTCCAAAAATTGCACGTAGGTTCAAAATGTATTAAAATCAGATAATTAAGCCGAATTTAACAATTGAGCGACCATGCTAGAACCACAGAAATCGGGAATGTCTAACACCTTCTCTCACGTTAACAGAATTTCTTACACGGATTTCTGGTTCACATATGGTAATACAGAGTCAACCATTTCCTCGATTCGAAATTTAAAATCGGTAACTTGGGACACCATTAGTTATCCAAAGTAGCAACTCTGAATTCTTTAAATAAATAAATCCCGTTTCGATTATCCTTTAATTGAAAAAACTCCATTTTTACGCTATTCACGGGGTGTAGTGTAAAAAGAGAGGTGTAAAAGTGTGTGGCTGGTCGGGGTGTGGTCGGCGATGGATGATGGAGTTGAGGGGTTATGGGCACGGGCGGGGTTGAGCAGAGGGAGTTCGGCGGCGGTGTGGCTATGGTGTTTGAAGTGAAGTTCAGCGTTATCCTTGAAGAAGAGGGTTGCTGAAGGTTCTCTTATGTTAGCTCTTATGCCCTGTTGTCTAAGGTCGAAGAAGGGTTTTGGAAAGGGTTCAAGAAGAATGGGGTAATGGGCTAGGTCTTGTTGGGCTTCTAAATTGGGTTCCTAAACTAAAAACAATAGCAAAATACTGCTATAATTCTAATAATTGACTTTAACTAACATAAAATTTATATTGATATGAAATCATTACTTTTTCAAAAATTATTAAAATGAAAGTAGAGAAAACTTAATATGTTATAAACTAAAGCAAAAGACAAGAATAATAGAACAAGAACAATAGCAATAGAGAGAAGAGTAGAGAGAGTTCTTCTTATTGAGAGTTAGGAGTGAATTACAATGGTAGAGAGCACCTCTATTTATAGGGAGGAGGAAGATCTTGCTACCAATAATAGGACTCTAAAATCTCTCTAATTAAATACATTAAAGACATTCACCTTAAATAGAAGTGTAAGAATCTTCTATTTCATAACACTCCCCCTTGAATGTCTATTCAATGATGTGCTTCATAAAACCTTAAAACCAAAACCCAATGGGAAAAATTAAAGTAAGGAAAAAGAGTACACATGTTTGAATATGCGCCTATTGGTTGCCTCGTTAAAAACCTTGCAAGGAAAACCCAGTGGGAAAAAACCTTGTAAGGGAAAAAGAGTGCAACGCGCATTAACTCCCCCTAATGAGTACATCAATTTATATCCTTGAGCATTTGCATTCCAATCTTGTGCATCATCTTCAAAACGATCTTTGATAGAGATTTGATAAATAAATCAACCATATTGACTTAAATAAATATTCTGCACCTTGAGATCATCATTCTTGATAGATATGAACATCTTCATATAATGTCGTGGAATAACTCTTCAATATCTCCATAGATGCATTCTCAAATCCATCATGCTTATAGTTATGGCAAGATTCATATGTACACAAATTGTACTTAGGATGCGGTACTTCAGGACCAAGAATTGCATATTCTTCAAGCAACTTAAATCTTTCAAGTTAAGTCATATAAGTCGCATAATAGACTTTAGCTGCATATCAAAGTTTCATGTCATGCTAAACAAATAAGGTATCGAAAATTGACTATACATACCTTTGCCTTTGTACTTTCAAGCATATGAACTATAGGTTCAAAGCTACATGTCTTTCATATGGAATCAATTCTTCTTGAATTGTATCTCTTCCATTTAGTTGCTTTCTTTGAGTCAGCAAATGCGTATAGCATGCTTTGCAATATGTTGCAATTGCATTTCCTTTTTATGAACTACAGGTTCATATCATGATATTCGGGGATATACATATACAAATGAAAATTCATCCCATGTAACACTTTCTCAAGTGTTTATCATGTCTCCCCCTCATGTTAGTAAAGCTAACATGTTTCCTCAACTTTGGGAAATCATCTTTGTGCATTATGTCAATATACACAGTACCTTAATATAAGATGAAATTATTTGGTTCCTGACCCTGAACCACTTTTGAGGGGAGAATATACTCTCATATACAACTTATATCAAACTGATATATACAACTTTTGTTCTCATAAGAAACAGTTTAGCTATTAAGTGGAAGCACTCAATAATTATCTTGCTAAACCAACTTTGATATAAACCAACTTATCAAGATGAACTGTCTTGAGTAGAGAATCTGGAAACTATGCTCGAAGTTAGATTACTGAGCGATTTACCTCGCAAGCACTGCCAGGCTGCGGGTTAATAACAATTGCGCATGTAACCATTTCATAGATGCATCATATGTGGTATACATGGCAGGTGAATGGGCCCATACTCACCTTTCATATTTCCAGAATTTATGGGCTTCAACCCGAACTCTTTAGTTGGTCAGTTCATTAATGAGAACAAGAACTTCTAGTTCTTTGATATTCACCTATGTGAATTTGCACATCATACTTCAAATGAGATGGCTAACACGAATGTCAACTGACTAAATTATCAATATTGGTAAACTTCAAATTTACACCATGACATGTGCACTTATCAATAAACTTCGGGTTTATTATGACATGGGTTTTATACCAATAGATATCCACTTTATTGTGGCATTCTTTCGTTTGTGTAGTACAAACTGGAGAACAAAGCGGGTAGCTTTTCATATACAAATTACCCCGCTACAAGTTGTAGTAATAGGAGAATCAAAGCCTTCCTTTATTATAGTCTCAATATAATCAATCGCTTTCGCGTGTACTTTGGAAACTGAATAAGTTTATTTGAGACTTACTACAGCACAATACTCAATTGTGTTTCTCCAACATAGTAATAATTGGCTCTTCGAGAGCTCTCAATTAATTTTGTACTACCACAGACTGAGGTTCGAGATCCTCACATTCTTGCATCCCGTATTTTCAAGAGTCTCAGGCTCAATAGATTCTTCGTGAATCTCGGAATTAATCAAATCATGAGCGTCCTCATGTGATTCTTTCATAGTGTCATTTAGATCGTTCTTTTTCCTCTTTCTAGGATTTCGATCTTTGGAACCTAATGGTCTGCCACGCTTCTGGCGTGCATTTGACTCATTGGATATGACACTAGATATTCGTCCAATAGGGACTTTAATACGGATCGGAATATTTTCCGCGTGAATGTGGGATTTCGTTATCCTCTTCAAGTTCGTAAATGCGTCAGGCATTTGATTTGCTATTCTTTGCAAATGGATAGTCTTTTGTACCTCTTTCTTTCAAATAGAGGTATGTGGATCAAGATGAGATAATGATACATTTTTCCACAAAATTTTCCATTTGGTTTCACCGACTTCTCCCCCTAATTTTGGGAAAAGTGTCTCATCAAATTGACAGTCTGCAAATAGTGCAGTGAACAAATCTCCTGTCAATGTTTCGAGGTAGCGAATAATGGAGGACGATTCATACTCAACATATATTCCTAACCTTCTTTGCAAACCCATTTTGGTGCGGGATGGCGGTGCTACAGGCACCTATACTACGCATCCAAAGCTTCTTAAATGGGATATATTGGGTTCATGACCCAAAACCAATTGCAATGGGGAATATTTGTGTCAATTCGTCAGTCAGAGACGAACTAGCATTGCTGCATGCAACATGGCGTGACCCCAAACCGAAGTGGGCAGCCGACGAACTAGCATTGCTTCATGCAAAATGGCATGACCCCAAACCGAAGTGGGCAGCCGACAAACTAGTATTGTTGCATGCAAAATGGCGTGAACCCAAGTCGAAGCGGGCAGCCGACAAACTAGCATTGTTGCATTCAAAATGGCGTGAACCCAAACCGAAATGGGCAGCCTCGTTTTCATGAAGAATTCACGATTATTCTCATCTATTGTCTCAATATGATATCCATTTTGAATGATATCTTTAAAACTCAACAAGTTCCTTTTAGACTTGGAGGAGAACACTTTGATTGATATCATTAAAACTCAACAAGTCCTTCTTAGACTTGGAGGAGAACATTGCATTCTCTATGATTAACGTCATGCCTTTGGGCAGAGTTACAATTGCTCTTCCGGAGCCTTCAATCAATTTACTACTTCCATAGATTGTAGTAATGTTTGCCTTACACAATTACTCTTCTTTTCTTTGAGTATTGTATGTGTAGTACATGAATCAACTAGGCAAATACTTTTACAATTGGACGTTGGTCCAAGTTCGCTTTGTGAGATATCCATATTTGCTATCCCATAGTTTAACATACAAAAGAAATACACGAATATAGGAATAAACAAGTTCAATTCTTTTGTGTCACATAATATCTTCAAAATCTGCTACTAACAGTTGGCTAACAAAATCAGATATGTTATCCATAATCAATTCCTTTGCAGTTTGAAAATTTCAGCGTTTTTCATAAGACAATCGATTATTAAATACACACAATCGATTGTTTGAACATAGACAATCGATTGTTAGACATACACAATCGATTATTTGTTATTTTTGAAAAACTTCAGATCACACTGTTTAAGACAATCGATTGTTATTCATAGACAATCGATTGTTGATGATTTTTGAAAAGTTCCAGATTACACTGCCTAACGACAATCGATTGTTAGATATAGACAATCGATTGTGGGTGATTTTTGAAAAATTCCAGACCTCACTGTTTCAAGACAATCGATTGTTAGACAAAGACAATCGATTGTTGGCTATTTTTGAAAAATTCCAGTAACACTGTTTCAAGACAATCGATTGTTAGCCAAAGACAATCGATTGTTGATCAATTGTTTTTCAACTTTAATGCGAAAATAGTTGATAATCGACTAGTTTTTCAGGCTAGTCGATTACCCCCACTGGAAAATAAAAGTTTTATTGATATTTGAGCATATTGAAGATATTCTAAAGAACTACTGCTAACATTGCATCATGAACTAGCTAATACTAATGACTATTAGATTATTCACTAACTAATACAAATAAGTAGAACAAAATCAAATAACTCCATCTTCTTTCATCATGGTCCCATCGCCGATTAGGTGGTATATTTTTCCATCGGGTTGCTCAAAGAAGTCTGCCACATCCAGGTGGGTGATATCCTCATTGTCATCATAGACAAAATTTGTTTCAGGGCCTTTTCTCTTTCGAGATGCTTGATAAAGGTCAACCAAGTGTCTTGGTATACGGCAAGTCCTAGACCAGTGCCCATTTCCACCGCAACGATAACATATAGTTTCTGGACTATTTACCTTGGGATCTTCTGGACCCCGTTTCTGCTTTCGGTGGTTATCTCTCTTTGGGGGGTGACGGACTTCTTTGGAATTTCTTCCTTGTCCACGTCCTTGGCTTTGACCCCGTTTATGACCGTGATCATGGTCCCTTTTATGTTTGGCATAATGCGAGTGCACCATATCTGCTTCAGGCAGTGGTGTAGACCCAGTTGGTCTATTTTCGTGATTTCTCATGAGCAGATCATTATTTCGCTCAGCCACTAGTAAGAGAGAAATCAGTTCAGAGTACTTCGTAAAGCCTTTCTCTCGGTACTGTTGCTGCAGTACCATATTGGAGGCATGAAACGTTGTAAACGTTTTCTCAAGCATATCGTAATCGGAGATGTTATCTCCACATAGCTTCAGTTTAGAAGTAATTCTGAACATAGCAGAATTATATTCAGAAACGGACTTAAAGTCCTGTAGCCTCAGATGGGCCCAATCATATCGTGCTTGTGGCAGAGTGACCAACTTCAGGTTGTCATATCTCTCCTTTAAGCTGTTCCACAAAACGAGTAGATCCTTGACGGTGAGATATTCAATCTTCAAACCTTCGTCAAGGTGGTGGCGCAAGAAAATCAAGGCCTTCGCACAATCTTGGGTGGATGCTTTTTCTTTATCTTTGAGGGTGTCTCCGAGACCCATAGCATCTAGGTGGATTTCAGCATCCAACACCCATGTCATATAGTTCTTGCCCGAAATTTCAAGGGCAACGAACTTTCTTTTCATAATGTCAGACATACTCGAAAATTAAATTAGGAAGAGGGAAAATACCTTGGATTTTCGAGAATGATACTTGAGACGGTAGAGTCTCGTGCTGATAACGTGTTATAAACTAAAGCAAAAGACAAGAACAATAGAACAAGAACAATAGCAATAGAGAGAAGAGTAGAGAGAGTTCTTCTTATTGAGAGTTAGGAGTGAATTACAATGGTAGAGAGCACCTCTATTTATAGGGAGGAGGAAGATCTTGCTGCCAATAATAGGACTCTAAAATCTCTCTAATTAAATACATTAAAGACATTCACCTTAAATAGAAGTGTAAGAATCTTCTATTTCATAACATAATAAGAATAATAGCAAACTTAGATTAATTTTACTACAAAAGACTAATGGTCTTAACTTAAATAGAAAGATAAAAGATAAAATTGAAAAATATTTTTGTATTTTCGAATTTTATGTTCTACTCTTAGACTGAAAGTGAAAAATAGGCTAAATTCTATTACAATAAAACAAGTAAATATTTTTTTAAAATACTACTTTTATAAGTTGTGCGCGTCAAAAATTAAGTGCTTACAACGTCCTATTCATAAACACCATAAACATAAGGGTCTTTTCTTATAAAGCCATCAAATTAAATGGCTAAAAGTTGGATGCCTTATTTTTGGATCACAAAATTAATTGGATGCATTAAATTTTAGGACTTTATAAAAACCATAAATATAAATTTTTGGTTATTAACACCTCCGATCTCTAAGGCTGCGAAGTTATAAAAGCTTTTTGGTTTAGCCAAAATTCAAGAGTTAAAACTCACAGAAAAGTTTTTGAGTACAACTAAAAATCCAAGAGTCAAAATTCAGAGAAAAGTTTTAGAGTTCAACTGAAAACCCAAAAGTCAAATTCTAAGATTAAAAGTTCATGGTAAACACTAAAAGCACGTGCTCAAGCTTTTTCCGTGATGGTAGTACATCTTCAGCGCCAAACCGATCATCGACGAAAGAATAATAAGTTGTCATTTGAATTCCTAAGTTTGCACCTTTTTCCTTTGCTCGGTTTTGTCCTGATTTTTTTTTCGGCAAGGTTTTTAATGAGGCAGCAACGAAGATGAAAAACTTTCACTTCCCAGTCACATCACAGTGAGCAATCGAAAATTGGGAAAACTATTCACATACAGTGAAAATCGGTCTGAAAATATGAATAAATTAAGAAGCAACACATGTCAAGGATGGCCAATCAGCAGTGACTCAACCATGTTTACATTAGATATAAATATGTGATCGGATAAAATGTTGACACCGGATACAAACCTTCAAAATATTATCGTGGTAGAAACGTTATAGGAAGACCCCGACCTTTATTAGCCTTTATCGACCTATATTGGCTTTTATTAGCTTCTATTATTCCTTTTTATCTTTTAATTATCTTTTACTGCAGTATTAATATTGATAATTAAGGGGCATAATTTATAATCATACACCCCATAGCTCAAGTATAAATAAAGGCTTTCATTCTATTGCAAGGAAAATCAAGAAATGATGATAGCAAAAGACTATTATCCTTTCTCTCAAGTTTTACATAAGTATTGTCGAGATTTTCTAATTATTCTTGATTCCGGTAGGAATATTCTGAATCTCGGGCTTGTTTTTTCAATTCTCTTTATTTTAATCGTTTTGTTCTTCACTTTATTTTATAGGATCAATTTAACTCGTGTGTCTACAAACTACGATACAAATTCACAGATAAACAAATCCTTCCTTTAATCATACATGAATATAAAATACTTTATGCTACAGTCCTAACTATATAGACTTTCAGGTCATTTGCCAAGACAACTAAACGTGACATCTTAAGAATATAATACTTCTTACCTCTTTTTTTTTTTTTTTTTTGGTGACAGACCGTTTGTTAAATAACAGACCTAAAGACAAAGGAATACAACTCAAGAATAGTGATGAAATGGTTCATGAATTTATGGTTAAAATAGGAATTTTTGAACATTAGATTGGGCTGAATACATAGGCTTCTCCTTAAATTTTGTCAATTTTTTCACTTCGACGTCCAAACTAGAGGCAGTACTGATTGAATACTTAAAATAAATGGAATTATTTCTTATATATACCATATTACAAATTATATTACTCTGTTTAACTATGTTTGGCTAATTATTAAAACTAAGTATATTTTTTTTTAAATTATACACTTTCCGGGAAAGAAGACTTTTTCCAACTGTTTGTTATATTGTAGAATCCGTAATTAGTGCGCATCAATAATAACTTCTGTTTCAAAAAAATGATTCGCACAAAACACATATGGATGAGGCCAAAAAGCAACTGAACTAAATAATTGATTAACTTGTTTAAGCAGCTGATTGAGTTGCTAACTGGCTAATTGTTTAGTCAAATGGTACAAATGTAAATAAGTGATAACTTCTTTAGGTAAAATTTCCGAGACAAAATTTGTCTCAATTAGAATGGGCCTTGAAATGGTGGAGTAGATTGGGCCTCTCGAACAAATATCAAATATATGGGCTTACTTTCCTTTAGCCCCTTAGGCCGTGGTTTTCCAATAGCGGGAGAAATTAAAAAAAGTTGCTAATTTTACTAATGGTCATTCAAAATTAGCTAAAATTTTAAAAGTAATTGAAATTTAGCCATTTTTTATGTAAAGATAAAGTTGAATGAGAAATCTCTTCAAAATTTGAAAAATACCCCAGTATAATATACCGGTCCAGCATAATATGTTGGAAGTTTATATACAGGTGTTCCAGTCTTCAGTATGTTATGCTGGAACATTTTACGTTTTGGAACTCCAGCATAACATGCTGGTGTTTAACCAAAAAATAGAATTTTAGTCAAAGGTAGAACATAGAAGAACACATATTACTAATAATCAAAAGAATGTATAAACAGAAATAATTTATGTAGCGAAAGAATATTTCAAGAGAAAAGCGAGTAAAATAAAATATATTCCAATGATTTTGTGTCCTCAACTGATCAGATATATCCCTTTTATAGGTGTCCTAGAGATATAGGTTTTGCCCAAATCATAATAATGCTATTATGGGTAATTAAAGACATTGAATGCTATGCTACATAATCATTACATTTAATGCAAATTTTCTAACCTATTCCATATTTAATGTCCATTAAACATCATATTTGCGCTATTTTTATTGTCAGATTCATTCTTTTGGGCTCTTAAATATAAATGACTTCAATAGGTACGGGTGCTAAGTTATTTGAATGACTACCCGTGCCTCTTCTTCTGTCATTATCTCGTGCCTGTTGTGGCTTGTCCATGTTGCAGCTCGTCCATGTTCTGGCTCGTGCCTCTTAACTAGCTGTCATTCTTTGATCACTTAATCAATCTACGTGTCTTGACACGTTTTCTTAAATATAATTTTTTTCAGTACACATAGTCCCCCCACTTTTCATTTATCCATCAATTGAATACTTGGGAAGTTGATTTCTTTAAAAGAGAATTTTTGTCACCATAAATACTATGACAAAACTAATGCTTCAATTGTCGCTTCTATTTAATGCTCCGTACATGTGTTGTTTTCCCATTGGTTCTGCAGTTTTGCAACTCTTTTCAAGTATTTTCCTACGACTCCGCTATTCTCGAAGTGCCAGTTATCATTATTATGATTCTTCCATCATCGTATTTTTTCCTTTTGCAGGTTGCCCATCAATATAAAATAACACTTCTTTCTTTGTCTTCTATCAAATAAAACGCATTGAATACTTCAATTCTTCAAATCTCTATTGACTTCTTCCTCACTTCGATCTTCTTCGCCATGACTTCACCAAACCCTAACCCTAGGAGAACTCCTATTTTAGATCACTTCCCTAATGCCCTCTTTAGGCATAGAGGAGGTGGTAGACTCCGTAGCTTATGGTCCGCTTGCGGTGGTAGCACTTCTACACCTTCTCCTAGTTCTGATCCCTCTTCTAGAACTAGAGGTTCTCTTTCTCAAAGGTCTTCGTCTAGAAGCAAAGAACCTTTTGAGCCCTTACACGAGCCTTTGGTTGAAGAGATAGTTCCAACATATCTATCTTTTTACCATGATAGGGAATCTCTTAGAAACCAAGTCACTACCTTAGATCGTGACGATGCCTTTCCCACTCAAATTACAGAAATTCTAGCTCCCATAGTTCGTAAAGACTGTCACTAGAGCAGTGATTTTCCCATTATTATTCTCGATCCGAATCAGAGGATCACTTCTTACATGATTGGATTCTCGTTTGTTTATACATACCCTTTCACTTTAGGGTTCAAACTAGCCATCGACCCGGTCATTCTAGATTTTTGCTGTTTTTTCAGTGTCTGCTTGGTTCAGATTAGTCTAATTGTACGGAGGGCGGTTGCCTGTCTGAGGCATCTAGCCAATATGGTAAACGTTAGCTTTACTTTCCCTCACCTAATTCACCTCTACTCCCCTAAGATTTTTCATAATGGCGTTTTTACCCTAGTGGCCAAGAGTAAGAGAGTTTTAGTGAGCCCCAAAGATGATAAGGACGGTATGCTCGGTTTGTTGCTGCCCCCATTGCTGGCTTAGTGGGTGAAGATAACGTTCCGTTCCCTGAGAATTGGAATTTTGCATGCAAGTTTTATATCATTCTCGTTCCTTTTTCCTTCAAGTTTATTAATTTCTCTAATATTGCTTTTCTTTTTAGCAACCATGGGAGTTGTAGAGGATGTACCCAATTTTCGTGGCTGGGTAGATAAGTTATTGAAGACCGCTCCAATGGAGGGTAGGTCTTGGAAAAACCTTTCCAACCGTTACGGTTGGGAAGTAAAGACTCATGGTAAGAGTTTTTATTTTAGCTTTCATACATATAAATATTTTCTTTTATTGTTCTAACTTTTATCCTTCTTTTTATCAGGATTTGTTATTCGAGGAGTCACTGCTGAAGCGCTTGCAGCTTCTCGTGACTCTTCGGGTACTCGGACCTCCTTAGCCCGTGAAACAATCTTGGGCTCTTCTTCTGCAAAAAGGAAAGCTTTTAAAGAAGAAGATTCCAAAGAAGAAGATGAAGGAGGCTCCCTGGTGATGAGACCACGAGCAAAAAGGCGTATCGTCTCTGATGACGAAGCTGAGGTCTCACCTCGTCTTCCTGTTGATGCACCAATCATTATTCCTGATGAAGATGTCACTCCCCGTGATACTCGCAAGTCCATTAACCAACTTTTTATTAGTAGTTTTATAGTGGAGATTTAGGACCGGTTTTAGATGAACTCCCCTTATCTTCCTTTTTATCTTCCGGACCTGCGATTCTTTCCTTACGTGCTCCAACTGTTTCTATTCCTCCCCCTAATGTTCCTACTCCTTCCTCCGCTCCTCCTTTGAAAATTCCCCCACCTATCGTTCACCATACGGAGGTGGGCTCTTCGAGTAGAAGTGTTGCAATGAGGAGTGTTACTATTAAAGTTCCTGCTAACAGCAGCCTTTTAAGGAAATCAGGTCAAGCAGACATTTGGCTTGAGCCTCTAATTGGCCCAATCAAGAAGGCAAAACAAGAGAGCTACATCTGCCTGACCCTGATGAATGACATAGTGCATGCCACTCTAAAGGTATTCTTCTTCTTTCTCTTCTTTACATCTATTCTTTACTTTGTAAAAAATTCTGTATTTGGGATTTTTATTTCACTTCTTTTTTTAGGCCAATGTTATCGGTACTGAGCTAATGAATAGAATCTCCCTCTTGGAGAAGGCAACACGTGCTTCACCGAAGGTTGCACATGATTCGCAGTTGGAAGCAATCAATTGGAAAGAGCAATTTGACAGTGCTCAAATGACATGAAGGATTTACAAGAGATTAGGGATACCTTAAAGCAGCGGGTACGAGCATTAACTTCGAAGCTAGCGGTTATCAAGGCTTCCACAAGCCAAGCAGAAAAGGAGAAAGAACGCCTTCAATCCTCCTTTTCAGAACAGCTTTGTAAGGCCAGCGAGGAGAACAGGGCGTTGAAAGCTCTGTTGAATCAAAAAGAAGTTTATGTTGAAGAGCTCGTACAAAATTTAACTCAAGCACAAAAAGATCTTTGAATCTCTACTGACAGGGTACGTGCTTTAGAGAGCTCTTAGGATTCTCTTCAAGTTTCTTATAATTCTACATTGGCCGAGAATGAAGAGCTTAAGAATGAAGTTACCACCTGGGAGAAGGATTATGAGATCCTTAAAGAAAAATTTGATGTCGAGGTAAGTTGGGCTTTTTTGAATTCACGTCTTGATACTCTAATTGAAGCGGGTCAAGAAAACTTCAACATGTAGTCCGAATTAGCTAAAGTTAATGAAACCATTGAACAAACTCAGCAACCTCAGGACTTTTTTCTCCCATGATTGAAGCTCTCTTGGTTGAAACTCATACGTGTATCATATCTTCTTTGAGCCCAATTGAACCTACTGCTGCGAGCCAAAGTAAAACCGCTCCCGATGCTGCTCTTGCCCAATTTGAGCATGTTGCTGCGAATCAAGATCAACCCGCAACCGTTGATGCATCTTCTTCAGTTCTCTCAACTTCTTATTGAAAATTTTTCATTGTCTTGAATTCCCCTTTTTTTTACTTTGAAAAGTTACGTAAAGAACCCTTGGCTTCATTTGAGGGTTGATTTTGGAACGCAAGTTCCCAAGTCCTTTATGGGGCAATCTGTTTAAATAATTTCGTAGCTTTATGATTAAGTTTTGTATTTAGTCATAAGTTTTTTATTATGTTTACTCTATGCTTTTTCTTCTTAAGGACTTACAGAATAATTTTGCTTTTTTGTCCTATAAAGATGCTTCTGTTAATCTCATGACTAAATAACTTAAACATTAATTTTATAAAAGAGGGCCCTTTTATATTTTGACACTTAATGAAAAAGACGTCCCAACTTCATAATAGTGTTATCATACGATAAATAAATAGGAACACACATGTTTTTTTGAAATAACTTTGATAAGTTTTGAGTAATACTTAATAAGTTTTGAATAATATTTTACATGTATTTGAAGTACATCTATAACTTTCTCGTAATTATTTTTCTTGTAACAGATTTTTATGAAAAAAATAATAAACATGAGAATTTTCGTTATAACTCGTTTAAAAACAATAAACGCAAGGTTTTGATTTATAACCTGCTTTAGTACATAGCTTTTACCCTAACTACAATAAGGTTTTCTTTAACCGTGGCTCATGACTTCATGTGATTTTTACTCTGCACTTGACTTTTTCAGGCTTGATTTCTTCAATCTTCTTTGCCTCCTTTATACATACTTGTGTATATTATGCAGTCCCCCAAGTATTTGAGTGTTGAAGTATGAAGCATCGAGCACTTGATTGTTTCTCTCATTTGGTCCTTTTCCTAAAAAGGACAAACATACGGGAGTCGGAGGTGCGATTATAGATGAAGACTGCTTAACCCGTTTGAATTTCTATCAGAATAATTGTAACCCTATACCAGGAATTTTAGGTTATTCTGTGTATCTTACAGGTCGTGACTCATCATTTAGTATGGATAAGCTTTTTGCCTATCATCTAAAATCGTTAGTAAAATTTTAACAACTCAAAAATTTAAGTTAAAATAACAATACCCGATTGAGCATTCGTTAGAAATAATATATCTTCAAATGAACAACATTCAAATGTGAAGGAAGTATCTTTCCGTCTATTTTCTCCAGTTTATATGCTTCTTTTCCTGCTATATTCCGAACTCTATAGGGTCATTCCTATGTTGGACTTAATTTACCCACATTAGCTACCTTTGAAGATTGAAAAACCTTTTTAAGCACGAAGTCTCCAACTTTAAAGAATCTAAGGCGTGCTTTTCGATTGTAATATCGTTCTATGACTTGATTCTGTGCTGCCATTCTAATTAATGCAGCTTCTCTCCTCCCTTCGAGTAAGTCAAGGTTGACCCGCATTTCTTCATCATTAGATTGTTATGTTACATGTGTGAACCGTGTACTTGGCTCTCCCATCTCAACTGGAATCAGAGCCTCATCTCCATAAACTAATGAAAACGGTGTTTCTCCCATGCTTGTTTTTGCAGTTGTACGATATGCCCATAAAACTCCAGGTAACACTTTAGGCCAGCTACCTTTTAATTCTTGTAATCGCTTTTTTAGATTGTTGATAAGAACCTTGTTTGTCGATTCTGCTTTCCCATTACCCATTGTGTGATAAGGTGTTGACATAATCCTTTTAATTTGCTAATTTTGAAAAAATTCAGTGATTTGAGCTCCTATAAATTGAGGGTCATTATCACACACGATCTCCTTTGGTACACCGAATCGGCATATGATATTTCTCCCAATAAAATTCTTGACTTCTTTTTCTCGTACTTGTTTAAATGCGCCTGCTTCTACCCACTTAGTAAAGTAATCAGTAAGTATGAGCAAAAATTTTATCTGTCCTTTTTGCTTGTAGTAATGGTCCAATGATATCCATTCCCCATTTCATAAATGGCCATGGTGCAATTACTAGATGTAATAATTCCGCAGGTCTATGCATATTGTTGTCGTACTTTTGGCATTTATAGCATTTAGCAATGAAACCTTCTTCTTCTTCTTCCATTTTAGGCCAGTAATAGCCTGCTCTAATAAGGGTTCTTACCAATGATCTTCCTCCTGCGTGATTCCCACAATGCCCCTCATGAATATCTCTCATTACATACTCTGTTTGAGAAGGTCCAAGGCATCTTGCTAAAGGTCCTCCAAACATTTTGCGATATAAATTGCCTTACTTTAAGCAATAACGGGCAACCCTTTTTCAAAGCGTATGAGCTTTCTTCTTATCTTCAGGCACGATATCATACTGCAAAAAAGCAACAATCTCGTTCCTCCAATCTCAAGTTAAATTGTTAAAATTTACCTCATTTTTATCAAGGTCAAGAACTGAATGAAATAAATGTATAATTGAGGCATTTGAATTGTTTGCCACATCAGCCACTGATGCGAGGTTAGCTAAAGAATCTGCTTCAACATTTTCATCCCTTGGTATTTGTGTAACTCTCCAAGTTTGAAATTACTTTATCAATTCCCGTAACTTTTCTAGGTACTGCTACATCCTTGTTTCCCTGGCTGTATAAGTCCCCAGCATTTGATTAACCACGAGTTGTGAATCACTCTTGATTATAATCTGATTTATGCCATGTTCTCGTACCAGTTTAGACCTATAATAACAACCCCATGCTCTGCTTCATTGTTAGTCATGGAGTTATATTTAATGGCTTGTTGAATGGTTTCACCCGTAGTTGGTACCAAGATAATTCCTAAACTTGCACTTTTTACATTAGATGAACCATCAGCGAATAAAGTCCAACTTCCTGGATTGGCTCCATTGAATGCCCGTAACTCTTTTTCTGCTTCTAATTGCATATCTTTACTAAAATCAACCACGAAATCAGCCAATGCTTGTGATTTTATTAATAGTTCTAGGTTGATAGGTGATTTCGTATTCACTTAACTCTATAGCCCATTTAGCCAATCTACCTAATAACTTATGTTTATGCAATATATTTCGTAAAGAGTAAGCAGTTACTACATCAATAGGGTGACAGTGGAAATAAGGTCTAAATTTCTTAGATGTCATGATTAATGCAAGTGCAAGTTTTTCTAACCGAGGATACCACATCTCCGCATCTAACAAAGATTTGCTAACATAATAGATGAAGGTTTGTTTACCTTGCTCCTCCCAGACTAATACAACACTTATCGCCACTTCCAAAACGGCAAGGTAAATAAGTAGCCTCTTCCCTGCCTTTGGTTTTGCCAGTAAGGTTTGACACATACGTTTTCAAGTTCCTGAGTGCCTGTTGACATTCTTCATCCCATTCAAAATGATCCTACTTTTTAAGGACCGAGAAAAATTTAAAACATTTCTCCGATGATTTAGAAATGAATCTTCCTAAAGTTGCAATTCTCCATATTAACCTTTGAACTTCTTTCTTGTTTGGAAGTATATCATGGATTTCCTCAATAGCTTTAATATGTGCAGGATTTACTTCAATACCACGGTTAGAAATAAGAAAATCCAAAAACTTACCTGATGCAACACCAAATGCACATTTCTCGGGATTTAATTTCATATTATATTTGCGCAAAATTGAAAATGTATCAGATAAATGAGATATTTGATCCTTTGAATACTGATTTTTAACAAGTATATAATTAATATATACTTCCAAGGTTTTCCTAAATGTTCTTGAAATATTTTGGTAACTAACATTTAATACGTTGCACATGCATTCTTTAGACCAAAGGGCATTACCTTATAACAATAGGTCCCCCCTGTCTGTAATGAATGAGGTCTTTTCCTCATCTCCTGGATCCATGAACTGCAGTCGCATCAACCAGTTAATCTATGTGTGGTAGTGGAAAAGAGTCTTTAGGGCAAGCTTTATTAAGATCAGCATAATCTACACAAACTCGCCACTTACCGTTCTTCTTTGAAACCACAGCAGTATTAGCTAAGCTAAGATATACTTTACCTCTCGAATAGAACCAATTTTCAGCAATTTTTTGACTTCATCTTGAATCACTTGATTCTTGAAAGTTCCTTGCTTTCTTTTCTTTTGTTTGACTGAAGGGTATGAGGGATCTTCATTCAATTTATGAGTCATTACCTTCGGTTGAATCCGTGTCATGTCAGAGTGGGACCAAGCAAAGCAGTCCACATTAGTTTTCAAAAATTCAACTAACTTACCTCTCGTTCCTTGTCTAAGATTAGTTCCACGTAAATTTTCCTATCAGGCCATCGAGCAAATAACACAACATGTTCCAATTCTTCAATTGTGGTTTTGATATTTTCATTTTCCACTAATTCTTGAATAGTATCAGGTCTTGAATCTATATCTATTTGCTCTTGCTCAGTTGAGGGTTGCGTTGTGGTGACCTCAACTGCCTTCTGTGGTTGTTATTTACCTTAATTTCTCATGCTTGTATCTACAACGGAGTTGATCGCCCTGGATGCATGTTGATCTCCATGAATTTGACAGATTCCCCATGATGATAGAAATTTAATAACTTGATGTAAAGTTGAAGGTACTGCATCCATTTCGTGGATCCATGGCCTCCCAAGAAATATATTGTAAGCCATCTCCATATCTACTACTTGGAACATTGTATTTTTAATGACACCTTCAGTGAATGTGGTGAATGTTACTTCCCATTTCGTGACTACATTGAAATTATCAAATCCACATAGAGTGTGGGCCTTTGGTATTACTTTGTCGTCGGTTTGTATTTCACGCAATACTCTTAGAAAAATAATGTTTACCGAGCTACCTAGATCAATCAAGACTCATTTTATATTAGTATCATATATAATTAAAGATATTACCAGTGCGTAGTTGTGAGGTATTAATACGCTATCTGCATCTGCATCATTTAATGTAATTTTGTCTTCTTCTAAGGTATGTTGCACCCGTTTCCCTTGAGTAATTGTTATTTCTGAAATCTTGTTAATGGTCGTGTATGATATACCATTGATATCTTCACTTCCATTTATAACATTGAGAGTCCTTTTGGGGGATGATAGTTTTGGAGGCTCCTGCCTATTTTTCATATAAGCTTGTTTGCCTTTCTCGTTGAACAGCTCTGTGAGATACCCTTGCTTCAACAGATGATCAACTTCACTTTGTAAAAATCTGCAGTCATCTGTTTTATGTCCGCGGTCATTATGAAACTCGCACCAATGATCAGGGTTGTGCCTGTTTGGATTTGATCTCATTTCCTTTGGCCATCGAACCTTATCTACCATGCTTCTCAAAACATCCACGAGCTCGGAGGTGCTGACATTGAAGTTATAACCACTAAATCTTGCTATTAAATTTGTATCATCATCTCATGGATCATGAGTGTTTCGATCGATCCTGAATCTCGAGCATGACTCCCTATTCCTTGATCTGTTATCGTACCTCTGATTGTCTTGTTTTGATCATGAGTCTCTTCTGGCAGGTCCAATGTAAGGCTCATATCTATTTTACTAGATCTTTTTTCGGTCTCTGTACATCGTGAACTTACATTTTCTTCTTTTTGAAATCGTGGAACAATATCTTCCTCAATCCTTTGCTTCGTTCTATATCTGTTATAAACATCATTCCAAGTTTTAACTGGGAATTCTCGAAGTTTTTTTTTAGTCTCCTCGTGGCTTCCGAGATTTTTTCATTCAAGTTGCTTGCAAAAGCTATAGCTGCCCAATTGTCAGACACATGGCAATGTCATTTTTTCACGTTGAAATCTATCCACAAATTCTCTAAGCAATTATGAGTCTCATTGTTTAATTTTGAAAATATCTTCCATTCTTTTTTTCACCTTTTTGAGCTCCCAAGTATGCTTTGATGAAAGAATCTGCAAGCTCGGCAAAAGAATTTATATAATTTTCAGGTAGAAGAGAGTACCATGTGAGCGCTGCTTTAGTGAGTGTTTCGTCGAATTTCTTAACTAATACATATTCAATCTCCTATTTAGTTAAGTCATTGCCTTTTACACCTATCGTAAATGCAGTCACGTGGTCTCGTGGGTCTGATGTTCCATCATATTCTGGAATGTCAGGCATTTTGAACTTTTTTGGAATTGAAAGAGGAGCAACACTTGGCTTCCAGGATTGTTGCGAATATCGATCCATATCTACTCCTTTGATCACATGTGGCACCCTAGGTATTTGCTCTATGCACTCACTTTGCTCCTTGAGTTGTCTCCACAAGGTTAGTACTAAGTTTTGTAAATCAGAATTAACCATATTACCTGATTCCCTCTCTTGTGATTCACTGGGAGTCCCTTCGCTGCCTAAGTTGACAAGTCCAGAACGAGGGTTTTCCAAAGTGTTATTATTGGGTGTTGGTGCATGGGTTGCAACAGGTAACCGGTTAATAAGCGCTTCAACAACTTTATTGACCTGCGCAACAATTAATTTCTGCAAAGCGTCATCGACGGTTTCAGTATTCTCAAATTAAGCATGTTCATTCATTTGAGACCCATTAGGGGTTCCCTCACGAGATTGCCGGGGAGAACCTTGTGGATTAGGAATCGAAGTACTAATATATTGTGGATCTCCCTGATTTTGTTGGTTTTCTTGGTTTCCTCGAGTGTTAACATTGTTGTTCGACATGATTGATCAACAAGAAAAGTTAATCGAGAAAACATAGATTATCAGATTCCCGGTAACGGAACCAATTTGTTTAAAAAAAATAAAATTTTAGTCAAAGCTAGAACTTAGAAGAACACGAGTTATTAATAATCAAAAGAATGTATAAAAAGAAATAATTTATGTTACGAAAAAATATTTCAAGAGAAAATCGAGTAAACTAAAATATATTCCAATGATTTCGTGTCCTCAACTGATCAGATATATTCCTTTTATAGGTATCCTAGAGATATACGTTTTGCCCAAATCATAATGAGGCTATTATGGGTAATTAAAGACATTTAATGCTATGTTACATAATCATTACATTCAATGCAAATTCTGTAACATATTCCATATTTAATATCCATTAAATGGCGTATCTGCGCTATTTTTAGTGTCAGATTCATTCTTTTGGGATCTTAAATATAAATGATTTCAATATGTACGGGTGCTAAGTGATTTGAATGACTACTCGTGCCTCTTCTTCTGTCATTATCTCGTATCTGTTGTAGCTCGTGCCTCTTAATTAGTTATCATTCTTTGACCACTTAATCAACATACATGTCTTGACACGTTTCCTTAAATACAATTTTTCCTAATGCAGCTGGAAGTTCTTATATAGGTGCACCGATCTCCAGTGTATCATCCTGGAATTTTCTATGTTACAGCAAAATAATAGCTATTTTTCAACAATTTTACAATCGCTGATATTTTTAAATGGCCATTCCGAAAACTGGCTAGCTTCTACTAGTTTTACTTCAATAGCAAATCAGCGTTGTGAAGTTGTTTCTTTTTCGTTCCCCTTTCTGTTAACTTCATTTGATGAGACGCAAATTATCATATAAATTCTGAATCTAGCCTGTAAATCAATTACTAAATTAGCATATAAAATAATAGCTAAGCCATTACAAGTCTATCTCTAAACGATATACGTTTTATATTTTCGGGAAAATTTTTATTTTGTGTCTCGTACAATTAATATTAGTTGTATGAGGTTTCTTTTTATCTCACAAATTTATGGACCTCAATACATTCTGGGTCCATAAAAATTTGGATTCACAAATTTGTGAGACAAAAAGAAGTCTCATATAATTAGTATCAATTGTACGAGACACAAAATAAAATTTTCCAAATACTCGTCCTCTGTCAAGTTCTTGAAGCCATGTGGTCAAAATCTGATATTCAATTGCAATAGTGAACCAATATCTTTCTAACTTCACATATTGGTCTTGCGCTTTGACAATAAATAAGTCTTTCAATTAGTACCTTGATCCGAGATCTCTGTTATTAAGCTGCGAACGTCTAAATGGTCCTTTCCAATTGCAACAGAAAAAGTAGTGATGCTCTAAATGGTCTATCGTATCTTTGCCACATTCAAAATGTACTATCAGAAAATATCCACCGTGATAGACTGGACATGAATACTTAGTATGTATGATTTCTTTCGTCTCTTTTATTTTACATTAGGAAGGAAAGTTGTCGATAAGCTCTTTTCTTTTGTTGAATTGTCTCACATCGGAGGGATTTGAGGTCTTTGGTCTCCTCATATGGCTTGGGCAATCCTCACCTCATAAGCTAGCTTTTGGGGTTAAGTTAGGTCCAAGGTCCATTCTTATCATGATATCAGAGCCAGGCCCATCCCAATTATTATTACCGATGTTGGGCCCCCATTTATGTTGTCCACGCTCCAGAGATCTGGGCGTGAAGGGGGGTGTTGAGTTGTCCCACATCAGAGGGATTTGAGGTCCTTGGTCTCCTTATATGGCTTGGGCAATCCTCGCCTCATAAGCTAGCTTTTGGGGTTGAGTTAGGCCCAAGGTCCATTCTTATCATGTTTAACCTATCTCTTGTAATGATTTTAGATTCCAGTGGAGTCTATATACTTTGAATAACGCAGGAAGAAACAAAGTTATAATATAAGGATGGTCCATAGATCATATTACATGCTATTTTTTGTTTTCTCCAAAATCCGGTGTACTCGAATATTCCCAAGTTATTGAATTAAGGCAGTGGATTGATTGTTGAAGAAGGGTTAGTTGCGGACAAACAATAAACTTTAACTAGCTTTTTATAATATTTAGCTTCCAACAACAACAACGATCCAGTATAATCTTATAAGTAAAGTCTGGAAAAAATAATATATACGCAGACTTTGCCCCTACCCCGAGGGGTAAAGAAGCTGTTTTAGAAGACCTTCGATTAAAGAAAGCAACAATATACGATATATTAGTATCATCGATCGACTCATAATAAAATAACAAAATATAAGAAATACAAAATACGAAATAGATGAATGGTATAGTAATAACTAGCAGCTAAAGCACTGCATCAATAAATGGCCAGTAGCATCCTAAGACAAATTCTTAACTGGCTAGTCTCACTCTAGTATGATGTAGAAATATTCACAACTTCCCCTAACCTATAACCTTAATGCTTGACTACAACTTTGATCTTCCAAAATGTAATATATAGAGTAACTCTCTTTTCAAGATAAAAACTATTATATTTTAAATTTTAAATCTTAAATCTTTTCCAAAAGCGTTTTAAAAAAGTTGGTACTTGACAATATTTAGGTTGAAGTTGAAAAACAAAAGAAAAAAATAATTGCAATGAAGTTATAACAAGAATTGTATGCAAGTCGAGTTTTGTTTATACTTTGTACATGAACTTCATTTTGGGAAAAAATTGTGTAAGTAAAAATTATAATTTCTTTTAGTACACCTTCAAATCAGTGTATTTCATATTTCACATAGGATTCACATGCTAATAGAAAAGTTTCATGCACTAGTCGTTTTCACTAAAACTATATTAATTTTTTATGATTAAATAATTAATTATGCATATATATATATATATATATATATATATATATATATATATATATATATATATATATATATTATTTACTTATTGTTTAGTAATAGTTAGGAATGGCAAACGGGCAGGTTGGTTCGGATATGATTCAGGTTAAAAATGGTAATGAAAAAATGGATCAATCATCGACCCGACTCATATTTAATACGGATAAACAACGGGTTAACCGGCGGATAATATGGGTAACCCATATTATCCATGACTTCTTGTATATGATCACTTTTGGGAGAATTCTTAGTCTCCCTAACTTGATGATCCCCCAATTTGAGGCTTTACAAATATAAAAGATAGACTATTGGTTATCCATTGTTTATTCACTGGTTATCCATGTTCTAAATGGATAATATGGTTCTTATCCATATTTGACCCGTTTAAAAAAGTTCATTATCCAACTCATTTTTAGTGTATAATATGGGTGGTTAACTAGTTACATTCCTATTCATATAGAAAACTATATTACCCTCAATGTTTAAGGTTTGATTTAACTACGTTTAGTATACCTAATTACCAATTCTATACCATAATGTGTTTTAACTGTACAATTAATGTACCGTATATCACTTCTTAATTAACGCTACGTATATTCCTCCAAATCCCCACTGCCCCACGTTTCTATATCCCGAACCCACCCCACACGTTAATGAATTTTGAATATGAATATCATCAAATCATCCACTTTCAAGTAATAAGAGCACAAAAAGACAGAATGGCAACAATATAAGTAGTACTCAAAATACAGAAGAACAACAAAACGATTGCAGATACTTAAGCATAAAGAGAAAGCTATGGGGTAGATATTCTGCGGAGATAAGAGCTCCAAATACGAAAGAATTCAAATTTGGATTTTCAAAAATTATTATTTGTTTTGATTGGGTGTTGTTGTAAATAATTGAGAATATCTTTTGGAGTTTATATGTTAATTTTGAGGGGTTTTGGTGAAGATTTAGACTTGGTTTTGGCTGAATTTCAGATTGAAGCTCGAAGAAAAAGACATATTGCAAAAATTGTAGATAAATTGTAGATTGCTTTTTGGAGAAGATTTGTGGAAGTTTTAGTCGTTTTTTATTCGTGAAAACAGAAAACAAAGTATCTACAATCAGAATACAAATAATCTATAATTCATCTACAAAATATCTACAAACTGGGCATATAAAATTTTAATAGCCCAATTCCCATTCGATTGTAGTTTAATTGGGATTTTTGACATAATTACATTTTTTGCAAAAGATTTGTTGAAGTTTTAGTTGTTTTTTATTTGTGAAAACAGAAAACAAAGCATCTAAATTAGAATACAAATAATCTACAATTTATCTATAAAATATCTACAAACTGGGTACATTAAATTTTTATATTCCAATTCCCATTCAATTGTAGCATAATTGTGATTCTTGATATAATTGACTTTTTTCAGGAGATTTGTAGAAGTTTTAGCCGTTTTTGTTTGTGAAAACAGAAAATAAAGCATCTACAACCAGAATACAAATAATCTAGAGTTTATCTACAATTTCTGCAATATGTCTTCTTCTTCGAGTTTTAATCTGAATTCAGTCATAACCAAGTCTAATCTTCACCAAAACCCCTCAAAATTGAGATATAAACTCCAAACTATATTCCCAATTATTTTTAACAACACTCAATCCAAACAAATAATGATTATTGAAAATTCAAATTTCAAAGCTTTCAAGCTTTTTTAATGGTTGTCAATGGTGAAAAATTATCTGTAAGAATATTTATTTCTATAATTGTAGCGCGCCTAAATAAGAATATCTAGAAGAGTATTTAGTTTCAAATTTATAGTGCGCCTAACTAGAAATGAATCAGCTCCTAATAATTAGTATTTATTAAATAATATATATTTTGTAAAATAACCGTGAACATAATAAGTAAATATAAAACTATTAATATTTTTTATAATAAAATTTCATATGATATCAGAAGAAAAAACTCTCATTATTATTATTCTCATGACAAAAATATTTCCTTTAAGCATTAGTATTCAAATCTCACTTGCCCAATTGATCTAAATTTAGGCCTATTGAGATGGATAACCGCTATTTATTAAGAGGTTTTAAATTTTCCATACATGAGCATGAAACTAACCATAGATAAAGTTCTAATTCCAAATCATTTTACGTGATATTATTTGATTAGGCAAGGAATTTTTTTAAATAATATTTATATAAATATAAATTATCATATTAAAAGTAAAATAAACTGAGACACAAAAAATATAAAATTACTAAAATAGGGCTTAGAAATATTTCGGTGGCTAAAAAATCGTGATGAGGAGACTATAATTGTTACACAAACTAATTGCGATCCATGCATTCGAAAGTAGTCCAACAATGGGCTCGGGGGTCGACATTGAGCCCGCTTTCGGGTATTTACATCCACCACCTGCGCACGATAGCCTGGCTCCTCAATCCCTCTATTGTTCAGTTTCTGGCTCATTCCTCGTTTGCCCTACAAGAGCTTTATCTTCCTTTTCTTCCCCCAAACACAATCCCCAATTCGCCGTCAAATTCGGATCTCCGCTCTCTCTTTTATCAAATTTCTCACCGCTTCTTTTCGGATGCTTTAAATCGATACAGGTAATTATTTATTAATTTTTCGTTTTTTTTTCGGGTTTTCCTTTTCCGTATTCAATTAGGAGTACTAATTTTTCGTTTTTCCTCGATTTTTCAGATCCGGAACCGATTCTCTTTGATCTATATAAATCGACGCTCCTTCTCGCATTTGCTTTCGAATTTCACTTGATTAGCTACATCATTACAGGTATTCTTTTTTATTGCGATTTTCTCTTATTCTTTTTTTCTAAAAAATTTCGTTTTGATTTATTTTTACTTATGATCTATGGATTGAGCTTGATATCGATTTCTGTCGGCTAGGATTTCTTAGGCGATTCGATTTATTTTATTTTTCTTAGAAATTTTTTTATGTTTTAATGATGATTATGAACCGATTCGTTTTGCTCTCCTTTTTGGATTTGCATTCGAATCTCAGTTGATTCGCACTTTGTTGATTGAGTTGATTTTGCTTGGGTTTCTTTTTCCTATGGATTCGATTGGTTTCAAATTTTTAAAAACTTTTTATTTACTACGATTAATTCTCGATTACATTGGTTCTTGATTTTTTTTCTTCTGATTTTTGTTTAAAAATCTGATCTTTGGGAGCCTTTTGAGCAACTTTTGGGTAAAAGCTTTAGAAAAAAGCGGTTTGAAAGAAAAAAATGGTGCAAAACGAATAATATATGGATAGTTGCAGTTGAATATTTTGTGATGGAAGAAAAACGTTTGCTTGAAAGACACAGTCAAACAAGTGAACAACCTTTTGCAAGATTTCAGAAAATCAAATATCACATTCATTTATTTGGTTTTGTTGTTCTTAATTGATTCGTGGTGATGTCCACTGGTTATTGTTCCTCATGGAACAAGTTTTCATATTTGGTGAATTTTTTCTTGTTGTGTGGCAAGGTTTCAGAGATTTCTTTCTTTTTCATATTTGGTGGTCATAACTTTAATTCTCTCTTTTATATCAGGAATTCTGCTTTTTCGTCCTCACTGAGGTATCCAAAATCTGGTCAACTGATCCAAGCAGCTATGCGGGGATATGAAGGAGATGTGAGCTTATTTTACCTTGTTCACTTCCCATTTATAGTCTGCTGCTTTTATATCACCTTGTAGTAATACATGTGAGACTTAGAGAATAGAAAATTCCTATTGTTAGGAAAATCTTAACTCTCCTTAAAAGAGAAATTATTTAATATCTGAATTAGATAGATCTAAATAGAATAGAATGGATAAAGAGGATTCATGTAGCAGTTTGTTTGAGTAATGTGGATTTGGAGCATAGTTGATGTATGTACTTTCATTTTTACCATTCAGTTACATTCATGCAGGAATATGATGAGTATTTGGATGAATACGAGGATGAAGGTGAAGAGGAAGAGGCTGGTGAAGAGGAATACGATGAGGAAGAGCCTCAACAGCCTTCACAGGAGCTGTTAGAGTACCTTGAGCTGAGGCAACGGTTAAAAGAAGATATCAGGAAGCAGAGAAAGAAAGAACTAGGCGGTGGTTCTCGCGAAATTAAAAAGAATGCTTCATCCAGGGATAGGTGAGTGCCACTAGTATGTTGATATGATGCTACATGTGTTGCTCTGAGATTGAAGTTATCAATTTCACGAAAATTATTTGGTGGTTACTTAACTTGGTCCGAGTTTCTATAGTCAGATGTTTGTAGCAATGTGCTCGATCTCATGCATAGATATCTATTTTATTTTACTTGGCTACTGCAGTTATGTGGAAAATATTTGGTGCATATTTTTTTCCCTTGGAAAGATGGTTGTGCTCTCTTCTGTAGAGTTTTTATTAGTGCATCTGTAAAGGGATTTGAGAATTAGGCTTGCCTGCTGTTAGAGGCATAAGATGTAGTTGAAGAAAGAAAAGTGTGTGTTCCTCTTAGTGCTGGTCGACTGATATCATCATTTTAGCAAAGTTTATTTTGCATTTTTTCGATCTTGAGGCTTTTGGTTTTTGTCTAACGGTCTCTATCTGCCCCTGCAGTTTTGGTTCCTTCTTTGGACCGTCACAGCCTGTTATCTCCCAAAGAGTAATCCAAGAAAGCAAGTCGCTACTGGAGAATCCAAATCTGGCAGCGAAAGTCATGAAGTCTAGCCAGCCTGTATGTATCGAAATTTCAAGTGCATATCAATTTGCTTGTACCTCAATTTTGTTTTTGCAATTCTATATTTATTGGTGGTTTGTGCATCATTGAAAGCCCTAGTCTTAGGCATCATATTAAAGTCATCAACGTTAACATCCACATCGACACTATCACAATGATGTAACCATCATAGCAGTTCCCCTAAGATGTTCTCAGTGAGACATGCTATGCATGGTTAATTGAAGTCATATTAATTGGGGAAAGCATATATCATTTTAGCACATGTATCCTCCTTTCTGGTTTTGGCCTACATTACATCTGTTACTGATCTTTGCCTTTTCTGCAGAGCAATAAGACCTCTGCGTCAAAACCTGCAGGATCAAAAACTTCCACCATCAACCATGCACCCAAAGTCACAAACGGGGTAAGACTTCAATTGGTGCAATTTCTCAAACATATTTTTTGATTTTACTTCTGATGTAATCTCTGTATTTTACTGAGGCTTTTCGTGTTATTGGTTTTCTGTAGTTAAAAAGAAAGATCGATATGGTAAAAAATACAAGGGACTATTCATTTCTATTATCTGATGATGCTGAACTTCCTGGTCCATCCAAAGGTCCTTTAACACAGAAAGTCTCTGCCCCTAATTATGGTACGCTATTGGTCACTATTTAATCATGCTTCTGTTTAATTGATCACAACATGCTATATTTATTGAGAAACTTATTCAGGTTTTTTGATGATATTGAAGATGCACGTTTGGTTCAACGTCCAAGCGGTAAGCAATCTTCAAGTAATACCGGGAGAAAGCTCCTAGATGATCGTGAAGTGAAGAGAGGCAGCCAAATGCAACCTAAATCGGCGATTCAGAAATCGGTGTCTATTAATAGACCGACTCAACCATCATTAGACTCTAGGAAACAGTTCAGTAGCAATAATGGAGCTGGGCCTGGGCGGCCTTTGGGGCCCAAAGGGGTTCCCACCAAGGTTACAGGGAATCCAAATGATAAGAAATTTGTGGCACCAGGCGCCAAGAGTAATCTGGCTGCTTTACATAGGCCAACCCCTTCGAAGATGCAACCCTCTGTACCAAGGCAATCTTCAGTACAGAATAGGGCTCCTGTGGAATCTGGAAAGTCAAAAGTGATGCCAAGACAAGGTATGCCTGTCTCCAGACCTCCGGGAGTGATTCAGAAACAACCAGTCTCCTCGTCTAGACCTCAGGTAATATCTAATGCCTTTTTTTTCTTTTCTAAGGTCCTCTTTGGATATGAGCAAAATATCTTTTGGCTCTTGTTCTTTTGGTTGGATAGGGTGAGGTCTTGTTCGATCCCTCCAACTTTTCGATCTTTGAGAATTTGCTGATTGAAATTTGTGATCTTAGCAGATAAAGCCACCACCTCCTAGAAATATAGCTCGTCCCTTGGAAGATAGGCGCCCAGCGCTTCAGCAAAAAGAAGAGAGACGTCCAGCACTTCAGCAGAGAGATGACAGGCGACCAGCACTTCAGCGAAAAGAAGAGAGGCGCCCAGCTCTTCAGCAAAGAGATGACAGGCGTCCAGCACCTCTTCGTAAAGATGATAGGCGCCCAGCAAGAAAACCAATGAGACATGATGAAGAAGATGATGGAGCCGAAGCCATTAGTTTGATTAGGAAGATGTTTGGGTATTTATCTTTTGTTTCTTCCTTACAAGTTTATGCCTGTTGCTTTCTTTTGTTTGCAAGTTTAGTTGGCATTGCATAATTAGAACATGAAGTCCTAATACATGTAAGACTGCTAATTGTTTTAAGTTAAGGTTTAATGGAATTGAAGAAGTTAATAAGCCACTTTAACAAATTTGCTATTTGAATAGAAATAAGTTCCTACTGATGTTCATCTTTCATTGAACTGAGAATTTCTGTTCCTTTGATTGGACAATATTTGATGATTTCATCTATATTTATACATCGTTTGAAAACTTGTTTGATGGTTCCTTGCTTGAAATGGTTAAAATTAGGTGAACAGGGTGCTTTTAGCTTTTGTTAATTCTCCTAATTTCCTGGCTTCTGTTTGGCAGGTATAATCCTAACAGGTATCGCGATGAAGATGATGATAGTGATATGGAGGCTAATTTTGATGAGATATTGAAGGAAGAAAGGCGGAGGTTGGTTACAGTGTCTTGTTAGGCCAGACTTTATTTTCACTCATTTTCTGGCTCTGCATTTTTTGAATTGATATTTAAAGATTTTACTAGTGTTCATTTTTATGGATGTTTCTTGTTTGCCAAAATAATGTACTTAAAGTAGTGTTCATTGCAGAAGTCTTAAACAGCGAGATGAGTGAAACAATCCTGACTTGCTTTTCTTTTCATTTTTAACAGTGCGAAAATAGCAAGGGAAGAGGATGAAGAAGAACTTCGGAAGATAGAAGAAGAAGAAAGGAGGGAGAGATTGAGAAAACAGGCAAAAAAGCGCAAGTTGAGCCATCAATGACGGTAGAAATTGTTTTTAAAGCTTTATAAACTTTTTTGCTATTTAGCGCAGGACGGTGAGCTGGGGGTGGATATTGTACAGTCTCCGCTTAATTTTTGAATTAATGTTGTATTTATTGTTTTATTTCTGGGGCTTATTATCTGCCCAGTTATTAAAAAAATCTTATACTTGCAGCATTTGTACTGACCCCGAGCTAAATCAGGTACCCAAGCGGTGAGCCCTAAAAATAAGTAGATTTAAGTCATTAGAGGTTTATCAGTTGTGCTGGTCGAAGAAAGTTAAAAAAATTGCTTTCTAGTGAGTTGTGTACAACGGAAATTATTTTTCAGAAAGTATTTTTTCCTTGCCAACGTTTTGCGGTTTTGATGTGAACTGTTTCTTTGTTTGTTAAACATCAGCATTTGACTTATTTAGGAAAGGGCAAAAATTGGTTTCGGTTCCTGAGGGTAATGCTTTATTCCAGTTTTGTCCCCGTGATAGCTCAAACCATTTAACCACCAATTATACCAGGTGGGTGGTCTTGTTGCAACAAATTAGGCCGTTCCTCTGTGCAGTGGCACAGGGACACGAAAAGTAAAGTTGGTAATGAACTCTGGAAAAAAGTGCAACAAAGAACGGTTGAGTTCCAATCTTAAAGTTTCCCGTGTATTATTCAACGGGCTTACGTTATTAGGGAGCATTAATTTGCGTGGAATACGTGCACGTTTCGTCGAGGTGAATCCAACATTTTAAGCAAGCTGAGTGTAAAGTGTCAATCCACTCACTAAATGATAAATTTAGTTTGAAATACATATTTTTTAAATTTTAATTTTGCATGTTAATGGGGAGAGCCGCATGCTTGGTCCCCTCCTCCACTCTAGGAATTCAAAATAAAAAGAAAAAGAATCATGAGAATTGGATGGTAGTTTAGTAGTTGTACGTAGCATTCTACAAGGGCAAACTATAATAATTAGATTTGCACCATTCTCCACGTCCAGTTCTTTTTAATAGAATAAAAGCATCTATCGTTCAAATTTGTATGCGGCCAAAATCGGAAGAGTTTGACTTTGGTGTTATTATAGCATTCCATGCCCAACCCCGAGGAGTTCTAATGAGAATTTGAAGTACGACGTCGAGGTGTGTCCCTCGAGGAAGCACATCGAAGGTCAATCTCGAAGCAGCACAAATCGATGATTGTCATAAAAAGGCAGGAAAACTCCCCAAAACACGTGATTAGCGTTGTCCAGGTCTGCAAGAATAGTAGCAATCCTTACTAAGCTGCTATACAGCTGTACCAATAGCCTTTCCCCACAATTATTAGATATGTACTATGTTGGAAACCCCCTCATATATAACGGGTACCCTTATTATCTTGTAGGGAGATTCAAATTATTACACAACATATTGAATACAATATAACATTCTCTGCTCTTCGTTAACACAATTGTTCTTCACATTGATTGCTTATTCTTTCATTATTCATTCATTGAACTTCATTTATTTCTCATTATTAACGTAAAAGTCCATCTTTAAGGCCATCGTTATCATTGATTCTTCATCAATTGTTCATTACTATTAGCCTCATCTAGACCTCGAGGCCCTCCTCCAGCTAGCTCGAGGCCAGGCCTTGTAACCCTATTGGTTTGCATTTTTATTTTTTTTACTTACACTTAGTATCTATTGCGTAACAACTAGTATTAAAGTAAATCACATATTTTTTAACTACAAAATTAAATATAATTGTAGTTACCATTTTCAAGGTAATAGTTTAACGCTCATAGTGGGGCTAAGAATAATAGTGATTGTTTTAGTGCTAGTTTTCTGAAAACACAAAGTTATTTTTCACACTTTTTTCTTGTACAAGATTCTCTGATTTCAGTTAAAAAAATATCTAATTCAGCAAATGCACACGTAAACAATGGTATTGAGCTTCATGGAGAAAACTGTTAAGATGCCGGTGTACCATCGCAAATCCCAGGGGTAGCACCAACGCAAATCCCCGTCGACATAAACTCACGCAACTCTGTGCATGTCGATGTAAGCTCTCATACCAATGAGAGCGTGCACGGGAAGGAAAGAGAAGTTAGCCTTCAAATCATTTTTGAGATGTTGCAAGCACAACAAGTGACTATTACCCAGCTGCAAAGTCAACAGAAAACTCCAAGCACAGCAGCACCAGAGACTGCTCCTCGAGACGAGCAAGCACCAGGGACTGCTCCTCGAGACGAGCAAGCACCAGAGAGGTCGAGTAACAATGGGTCAGTGACTGACCTAGCTATTATGAAGATGCTCGAGGACCTCGCCAAAAGAATTGAATCAGGATAAAAGAAGATAGAGGATAACAACAAAAGGGTGGAGACTAATAACTCGAGGGTCGATCAGATCCCGGGCACGTTCCCGATTCTGAAGGGTGTAGATTCAAAGAAGCTCATATAGAAACCATTCCCACTAAGTGCACCTCTGAAGCCCATCCTGAAGAAATTTTAGAATATTCGATATCTTGAAGTATAACGAGACCACGGACCCCAATGAGTACATCACCGCTTATACTTGTGCCATAAAAGGGAATGACTTAAATGATGATGAAATTGAGTCTGTCCTGTTGAAGAAATTTGGAGAAACACTGTCGAAGGGGGCTATGATGTGGTATCATAACCTACCTCCAAATTCGATTGATTCATTTGCCATATCAGGAGATTCTTTGAGGGCACACGCTGGTGCAATCAAGGTCGCCACCAGGAAGTCTGATGTCTTCAAAATCAAACAGAGAGATAACAAGATGCTAAGGGAATTTGTATCTTGCTTTTCAGATGGAGAGAATGGAATTGCCACCAGTCTCCGATGAATGGCAGTACAAGCCTTCATTTATGGATTGAACTAACGAAGCTCGGTAGCTTCAAGGCAGCTAAAAGAAAATTTGATTGAATATCTCGCCGTAACTTGGGGGGATGTGCACAACAGGTATGCATAAAAAATCTGGGTCAAAGACGACCAATTAGGAGCCCTATAGAGCTGAGTATTCCTAGCAGGCTCTTAATGAAAAAACAAAGGTTTACATAAAGATTGTTAAGAACAAATAAGGAAAGATACCAGCCGTGTGTAGAAGATCGAAGAAATGTGCTAAGGTGTAATATACCTCAAGAAGATCGAAGGGCAGATCGAGGTCTTAATTCCCAGGGACTCATGAGTAAAGCTGGTTTCGATAGGCACACTGGGATGGTAGAGGCACCCCAACTATCCGAGTACAACTTTAATGTCGATGTCTCGGATGTCGTATCGGCCATAGGCAAAATCAAAGATATAAGCTGGCCGAAACCCATAATGTCAGACCCTTCACAAAGGAACCCTAACTTGATGTGTAAATATCACGGCACTCACGGTCCTATGATTGAGGATTACAGTCAACGTTGAGAATAGGCAGCCCGACTGATCAACGAAGGGAACCTTCGAGGATTCCTCAATGACCGAGCTAAAAACCAAATTCGAAAAAGAGAGGCGAACACAAAAATGAACTAGAGGAACAACAACACGTCATCAACATGATCGTTGGAGGGGTCGACGCCCCACAGAAACCCATTTTCAAAAGGACAAAAATATCCATCACCAGGGAAAAGTTAACTTAGAGTTACATACCATAGGATGCTCTCATGTTCAGCGAAGAGGACATCGAGACCTAGTCTAAGCCTCATAACGACGCACTGGTAATTTCTTTTCTTTTGAATAAAATTCAAACTAAATGTGTACTCGTGGACCAGGTAGCTCGACCAACATAATCAGGTCGAGGGCGGTGGAGCATCTCGAACTGCTCGATCAGATCATACCTGCCTCTCGAGTCCTCAATGGATTCAACATGGCAAGCGAGACAAGGGAAATCATCCTCCCGGTCAACGTAGCCGGTACAATCCAAGATACCAAGCATGTCATCGAAGTGACATGAGATACATTACTTGGAAGGCCGTGGATACATAGTATGAGGGCAGTGTCCTCGACCCTTTATGAAACGATGAATTTTCCAACTAAGGATGGAGTAAAAGCAGTATACTTGGAGCAACACGCAGCAATAGAGATGTTTGTGGTGCACGACATGTCACCGACATCGATGCCCTTTACATCAAAGAGGCAAAAAGGCAAGTAAAAAATCAGCTGGCAACCACAACCTACATTCTCGGCTACATCCAAACAAGTGATTAAATGACAGTGCCGCGTCCCCAGAACAAGCAATTGGGATTTGTCAAAGCCTGAATACCATCATTAAGGTACAACCCTCCACCCTTTTTTTATGTTTTATACTAACTTATTGCAGGTGTTCTATTGAGAGGAATCGAAGCACCCTCCAGCTCGAAGACCTTGGGTTTTAAGACATGTGTTGCGCTCTTTTTTGCTTAGACCGGATTTATCCCCGATTGGGTTTGATCAGTGAGGTTTTTAATGAGGAAACATCCATATGTTACCTAAGGAGAACAAATCAAGTATTCAAGGCTTATCTTCATTCAACTTCAAATACTTGGGGGCATCACCCCAGGAGGTCACCCCTTATAATAAATCGAATTGCAGTTAGAAGGACCTCAATAGGAGAATATTGTATTGGGCCAAACGGTCAAATGACATTCCATATAGAATAATCAAGCCTCCAAAGGCAACAAAACATATATGCATATATCAAATAATTGAGGAAGCCATCTTTTGCTTATCAAAGCACTTTACTCCTCAAAGAAGTTCACTGCTTTCTCATGAGACGGCTTAAGGGCCAGAAACTCTTGAACATTCGGGGACTGTCATCGACAACCATCTCATCAGGTCCACGAAAACTCGAATTTGTAAGACTTTAATTAGGAAACATCCAGATCGTAAGACTTCAGTGAGGCAACATCAAATTAGTAAGACCTTAACAAGGCGTGCTCAAATTTATAAGACTTTAAAAAGTCATAAAACAGATATTAAGGCCAAGGCTATATATCGAACTTATAAGACCTCTAAAAAGGCATATCCTCGATTTAGACGCCAGGGTCAATACACACGAGGACTAAAGTCTACGGCCAAACATAAAGACTATATTTGAACTAAAAGGCTACGGCTGAACTAACGCGACTCGAAGACGTCCGATTGCCGCTATAAAACTAAGGGTCTCTAAAGACTTCAAAAATACATAAAAAAACCGGTTAATCAGGATACCCTCGGTATAAGCAAAGGAGCTTCGATAATATCATCCTCGAACAATAAAAAGGCTTCGAAACAATCGACCTTTGATAAAAAGGTTTTGAAAACTCAACCTTCAAGAGAGCCTCCCGAGGTACTTAGCTATAGTCATATATCGACTCATAATCGAGGTTCTCGTTTGAGCCGTCGAAGAGTCAGCGAACATAAAACATGCCAAGGCATAATAAAAACTTCAAAAGTCTTTCGCCAAAATGAGGGAAGACTATAACCATATTAGAGGTCGCATCGACCCAATCAAAAAAGATCCTAAGGGCCAACGGTAAAAGCCTAAGAGCCAGACCTCAAAGATACTAAGATCCAATATGTTTAAAACCTAAGGGTCAACGAGCTGAGTCAAAACTTGATTCGAGGACCAAGCCCTAAACGGTTACCTATTATGAATTGTTCATCGAACACAACCTAAGGATTCTTATCTAAATATCCAACGTACCTAACTGATTGTCAACAAGCATCAAACCTCGAAACATAAACAAAGACACAAGCAAGTGGGAATTTATTGAAAGGAAAAACCAAAGGGTTCCTTTTTTTGTTATAAATAATGATACAAAGATCAGGGAGCCTAATACAAAGAACAAGAAAGGAAAACCTAGTCTACCCTCGAGGACCTAGACTTTCCCCTCGGGGATTGTGTCTTAATCGGCCCCCTCGGTACCAACTCCATCACCAGCCTCTGTCTCGTTGTCTTTAGCATCAGAAATTAGGAACTTGCCGCGAACTCATCCGTATTTCCTACTCTATCTCATCTGAGAGATCGAAGCCCTTGCCATGAATCTCCTCGAGAGTTTCCCTCAGAGATTTACACCGAACATATTCGTTGCTCCTCCTCTCTTGTTCAAAAGCCCCCTTTCAACTTCGTACGAGCTTCAACAACATTTTTTAGATAGACGGACACCTTCTTATTGGCTTTTTTTTTGGCCTTTTGGCTTCGGCCTGAGCGTCCACAACCTCGGCCTTCATCTCCAAAAGATCTGTTTCAAGTTTAGCAATTCTGGTGGTCTGGACCAAGTTGTTTTCTCGAGCATTACGAAGTTGTATCTCGAGGGTGGAGGCCTTAGCCAAAGTGTTCCTTTTGGACCTAACATGAGCATCTATGTGTACCTTCAATTCGTTGCATTCAAAATTAACTTGGTTGGCTTCGTGCTGAAGGCATTCCGACACCTCTATCTTTCTCTACAACTACGATACCAAAACGTTAGTTCCCGAAGATGGGATAATAAACCCGTGTCTCCTTAAAATAGAGGTTACCTATTTCTCGAGGTTGCCTTCGCAATCACTACTTCGGTTCAACTCCGTCGAAGATGTATCAAATCTCTTGTCTTCTTATCACAAATAAGCCTAAGGGATCTCTCCCAGTTCAGGGCTTTACAGATCTTAGACTCACAGTGTAGCAGCTCGGACTTGAGCTTATTGAAGGCCGACGAGAAAGAAGGCTTAGTTGAAAAAAAAGTGCAAAGTTGGAAAAACTATTAATGACTCCAAAAATCACCATAGGGTAAAGTCGCTGAGCTTCTTCGGAGGTCAATTTCACATCTTCCAGCTTGGTCTCTCCAGCCCTGATAGAGCAACTCGAGGTGCTCTGATTGGTTGGAGATGAATCAAAGCCTATCTCCCTTGGAGTACCCCTCGACGTCTGAGAACCGGTTGACAAATCAGGTAAGGAACGACCTTCGCCCCTCCTCTCTTGGGGAATTTCTTCCTTGAGATTAGGGGCCTCGAGCCCGGCAGGATCAATAGTCTCGGGAGGCCTCTTGGTCCGAGCCATCATTGAAGAATCATCTTCTACGGGTGCATTGATGTCCATGGAACGATCGATAAATATAAGGTCGTCATCGGCGACAACATCTTCCTCGTACCCCCGGGCAGGTCTTGCCCTGATATGAGAATCCTGTCCTTCGATGGTCCCTTTCTCTTCTTTTTCCTTCATTGTCTTAGAAGTCGAAGCTTCTTCCTCCTCCTCGAAAGGGGACGGTCTCACCTCAGAGAACTCGGCAGTACCTGCAATAAAGAAAATCAATATACCTAAAAGAAAGAACTCCTCAAGAGAAGGACTGCATAAGAACGTACCATGGTGCTTAGCCTTGTTGACACACAATTTAGTCCCTTATTTCTTCCAAATTATTTCTTTAAACTTCTAATATCACTAATAATATATGATAGTCATTCTACTATTTACTTTAATACAAACTATGCCTATTTGCTATTATTGTTAAAACTTTTATTATTATTATTATTATTATTATTATTATTGACTCGTCCATTCATTTTTATCACCTTTTTGTAAAAAAGCATATCATTTTCCTTTATTTAGTTAAATAGTAATATTCTTTAATCCAACATTTTATAAATATTTGTTTCAAGAACATTATAATTTTATACTTATCAATTAGTTTAATGGAAATTTATATGTTAATAATGTATTGTGCATTATGATTATTAAAATGTTTTATTAAAATTAGAAGCCCAAAGAAAATGTAGGAAGAATGAAATGCTAAATTTCAGTCACTCTAAATAGCCCAAGAACAAGCCCAAGTCGGCAGCCCAAAATCTTCTACTTTAGCCCAACAATAGAACACTCTAGAATCCGTTCTCTCTACCAAACAACCACTTATTTTCTCCCTTTCCTTTTCTTTACTAAACTTTAGTATTGCCCAGCCAGACAGAATTGCCATTACTATTTTGAAGCAAGAAGCCCTGCCCTCCATTTAATTTCTTTGCAGTACCAACGCTCAATTTTCAAATGGTTTAATAGCCATGACTCAATTTCAAAATTTCGCCCAAATCAAGAACCCTTTCAAGATGCCACCTTGTTTATACATATAAAAAAGTCTTTTCAATTTCATTTGATTTAGGGCGTCAACCCTTCAACAGAAACCTCGTCTTTTTGTCGTCGATAAGTTCTCGCGCCCTACTATTCGTAAGAAATACTGATTGTTGAGAGACTTAATTATTAAAGCCCGGTGAGGCCTCAACTGACAGCGTTGCTTCATTCTACGGACGTTTTCAAGCTAGCACCCGTTTCAGCATATCATCTCGCTCGATTCGCCCCATTTACCCCCCCCCCCCCCCCTAAAAGCCTTAGAGTTTAGCCGATGCTTTCACCCTTTCGAAACTAAATTTTTGACCGCTCTTCTCCTCTCTAAATTCACTCTTTGCCTATTAGCTATCTCCAAAAGAAAAGCTTTAACTTCAACACCTCTACTGTTTTTATTTGGTATTAACATAGCAGAAATTTGGTTATGCTCTATTTATTTAGTCGAGTCTGCTTTTGTTCGAGAGGGAGGAGTAAAGTCGAGATCGAAGTTCGATAGCGCATTAAGACCCGCCTCAGTTTGCTGCCGTGTAAAAGGTCCGTATCTTCTCCTCTCACTCTCGTCTTAATTCTAATTATAGTACGTTCCATGCCGGGTGCGTGTTTGCTTCGAGGCTTGTTAGTTCCTATTAAGCTTTTATGTTTGATGCTATAAAAATGGCTCTAATTTGTGTTTGTTTAAGGTGATGATTGTATGACTAAAGTTGTTAGGAATAATTCTTAAGGAGATTATGTTCTGATGTGTACTGTTAGAAGTATGCCTCACTAGTATTTGATAAAATGCTCAGATGAAAATACCCATTTCCTTTTGCATACTTCTCTGTTAGATGCTATGATTTTAAGAAGGATTTTATAGTGAGTTAGTTGTCTTGCAAAACATTTATTTGCCATTGTAAGTTAGGATCTTTTGCCCATACATCGTGCTTAGGATTTCACACAGCTTGTTTACGCATGTATTTTGTTTAAATGTACACTGTTAAATAAATACTTGATTTACTTGTGTCTTTACACCTTAGACAGCATGTCTCGAGGAGTTTATTTTTACTTTTCGTGTAAAAATAAGATCCCTTCTTTATAGTTTATTATGAGCTGTAAGTGTTCATGAATGACTATAAGGGATCTGCTTACTTAAGAATATTTAAGAGAATAATGCTTAGACAATAAATTATCACATATTCATTTAAGCACAGAAGAAACACATATTCTGTTGAAATATGAATATTTCTACTTTTCTTGTTTTTTAAGATATAGAAAACATGACTCTGGGATTAGCGAGTGTAGTATCTTGCCTATAGGACATTGATGGAAAGGAAGTGATGTGTATATCTAATATGTTAACTTGGATGTATTGAAATTGCGTCCCCCCATGGTGTATGGTACGAGAACAAAAAGAAGTAGCAGTGAATACATACTCTGTTAATGGTACTAATTTTAAAGAATTAATAGTTCACTGCTCTAATTCTTTATCTTTATTTCTTTCTTTACATGTACACTCCGGAGAAAATGGAGTCTTAATTCGAAACTCTCGCAGTAGCGTATCATTGAAACTCAACACTACCCCTACCCGAGCATGGAGTTATCGCACAACTCATCTTTCTAGAATGCACCGGGTAACGAGAAAACAAGCGAAGCCGATGGCGTCCTTCTTCTTTCTTTTCCCGTTGTTTGTTTTTTTATCGTCTATGCTGTTTAACTTTATAAAATTGTTTGCGTAGTTATTTATCTCTATGTTCGAAATAGTTAGCAGAAACTCATGATTAACTACCTATAGTTTATATCCGCCTGAACGGTTTAAGGTTAATAATTGGAATTGATTTTTAAATTGACGCCTTGCTTGACAAATATATATATATATATATATATATATATATATATAAAAATTACTGACTATTATTTTTCTCTACAGATTTTAGATATACTAAGTAAGGGTTTATCTTTGCAGTAATTATTTTTTAATTAAATCATTTCAAATTGAAACATTAAGCTTAACCTGGCGTTCTTTTAAAGGTGAACTTTAATATTTTTGAAGAATTTAGAAAAATCCGTCTGTCTCAACAATCTAGTTTTCAATGCGAAAGTGGCAGAAGTTCACCACATTTGCTACAATTTGCTTTAAACTATTTTAGGTCCATGTTTTTTGAAAGCTTAAATAAAAGAAGTTTACTTCAGTTTTATCAACGAAAGAAGTTTTACTTCAATCATTAGCTAAAAATACTTCCAATTCGTATGACAATTAATTTAGATTAATTAACTTAAGTTTGGACGGTTAACCGTATTTCACGGATCATATAAAGTGCTTAATATCTTCTCTATAAGATTAATTAGAACCCTTACTCATAGTCTTAAAGTTTAAGTAGGTCATAAAACGGGGTTAACTTTAAGCATTATTTAGCTAAAATTGGTGTTCTAATTCACCGTTAAAATAATTATGTGACGACTCTCTTTAATTAATTAAACCTTCAGAATTATCAATATGTTATACTTTAATTTGACTCGTATTAAAATGGGGTGTAACAAGCCTGCCATTTGCCCTTCAACAGATCCTGCCACTTGCGCTCATCATAAGTCGAAGAGCTAGCCTGTTTGCGGGCCCAATCCGCAAGATCGGGGACCTCATTTGGCATCCACGGGATCACTATGGAAAAGGAAAGAAAACGTCCTTACGGAGTCTGGCTCCACCAAGAACAAAAAAAAATAGAGTTCAATATGTCACTTAAGCTTGAAATTTTATTTATGAGGAAATGGCAGGAATTCCACAGGAATAATATCGACGTTCCTCACTCGAACAAACCGACTCATCCACCTTCGATCCTTGTCCTCGTCATTGATAGCAATAAAAGGCTTGGTGGATCGACGACGTAGAGTAATTAGACTTTGATAATTCAAGGGCTGATGCAATCTGATGAAGCGGCTAAGAGTGAACTCGAGCTCCACCTTTTCAGCAAAAAATCTCATCATCAATACGATCTTCCAGAAAGATGGATGGATCTGAGCCAACGTAACTCGATATCTTTGACAGAAATCGAGCATGAATTGGTCGAGAGGGCCTAACATAAAAGGGTACGTAAACACGTTCAGAAACCCTTCTACGTGGGTCATAATATCCTCTTATCGGGAGGGTATCTCCAACCTCACCTTTTCTCCTCATTTGTAGTCTCTCTTCACAGCCTCAAGGTATCTCTTTTATATCGATCAAATGAAACTCGATGCATGTTCTGATTTCCCGGAACGTCGAGAAATTTCTCAATCACAAAGTCTCTCATCGTGACAAAACAGTTAGAAGTTGGCTCGCCAAATGCTGGTGGTATACCATCAGCTGGGAGGGCAGCACAGGTAAGGCTTCCCCTTTTCTGTAAGAAGATTTAGGTGTGGTGGCCATAAATCCCTCAAAACAAGAAAGTCAAGATGAAAACTCAGGTGAAAGTTTTGATTTAACGTGTCACTAGAACTAGCAGAAAAAGAACTCCATAGAGAAAGGTAGATGCACAAAGCGGCAAATCCCTCAATGAAAAGAAAACAAGTATATATAAGAAGAGCGGCGGCTATTCATTAACTTTGATAGCCAATCGGCTCTTACAAAGCAATTATGACTTTTTGAGAAAATCTACCGACGGGGCCACTTTGATCATTTCACGGTCATATCACAGGAATAAAAATACCATGCACTGTTTGAGGAATCAAGGAGTCAAATCGATCCCTTACCAAACTGACCCCAAGGGTCTCGGTTACTCCAAGATCGAGCTCAGAAGAGTTAAATTCAGGTTCAAGGCTTGACTATGGCATAAACACTAAAAGACGAAGCTCTGAAGGCATTAAACAAAAAAGATCCTTTGCATTCCAACAATATATTTACAAAGGCACATTTACAAAACTCCCACGTGGAGTCTATGTACAAAAGAAGAAGAAGTAAAAAGAACAAAGATGGCTTAATCTTCATCCTCGATACTTCCCGAGACACTTGCGGAGCCCTCGTCCAAAGAAGTCGGGGCTGCTTACTCCTCTTACAAGGCCCTCGCTTCTTCAATCTTGGAGGAAAGATCAAAACCGTTGGCACGCACTTCCTCGAAGGCCTTTATCCGAGCCTCTAGCTGAGCATGTGCAAAGGCGCGAGCATGAGCTCGACCTCTTCGGATATCTCCTTGGCTTGAGTGTTTGCTGCAGCAACATCATCTTGATACTAGGATAAAGTGTATCGGCTTCAGACTTAGCCATGGATAATGCAGTAGCCGACTCGGAATGAAGCACCTGGAATTTGTGAGCCTCGTCCTTAGCACCTTGAAGAAGACCCTAGGTTGAGGCCAGCTCCCCTTGGAGAATATTCCTTTCCAAGGACGTGCTATCCTTGCACCGCTTCGCTCAAGTATCTCGGTATCTTTTGCCGTAATCTCTTTCTGAAGCTGCTCCGCTAGGGCGTCCTTTTGCGCGATCTGCAAATACCGAGCCAAGATTGTAAACACCAAGTTATGAAAAGCAAGCTCATGAATACCAAACTACCTGCTCAATTAAGTTAGCCCGATCTCGGGGCACTTTCTCCGAGCTCGCTCGAAGGTTGTTCAATTCCCCCATGCATTTAGGCATATAGAGTTTTTAGCTCTTTCGACTCCATGGCATGCTTCTCGAACTCTTCCTCGCTATGAGTTAGTTCAACACTTAACTTGGAAAAGGCTTGGTCATACATCATCGTGACCTATAGCACAAAGGAAAGAAATTAGAAAAAACAAAGATCAAAACTCAAGGCACAAGGGTTATGCCATAAATCACCTATTTTTGGAGTTTCTCAGCCTCCTCGAGAATGGCTGGAGCATTGAGATTAGCATCCTCTTCAACACCAGCAAAAAAATATCCCCAATGCTCCAAATGCATCATTCTCCCCCCGGGATGCCCCCACATCGACAACCTCCCTGTTCTAGGCATCCCGTATTTGCCTTAGGGAAAATGATGTGCTCGATTGAAGACCACATACGATATCAAACTCCATCGAGGTTTCTTCTTGCCCTCGAAGGGCCTTAGAGAAGGATCCTCCGGATGCGCCAACGAAGTTTTCCTCAATATAAGATGTATCCTATTCAATGATCCGGTTGGGGATCGCATCTGAACCCTCCTCGAGGGACTCCTCAAAATGAGGTGCGACCACATCAGCCGCCTCTGACTCGGCAGTTATCTTCCCAACGACTGTCTAAGCATTAGTGCCTCATCTTTCCCTATGAACTAGTGGAAAGCCATCATCGTCTTCAGCACAAAGACTCTTAGCTGCTGCCATAGTTAGGACCGTTGCATCGATCCTGGGCTTTCAAACCTTAGCTCTCTTCGATGTCGGGGACTCCGCCGGCTTTCTCTTCCTATCCTTGGTGGGTTTTTGGGTCTCTTCTTCGACAAAAGGAGGCGATCTCACTAAAACAGCTTCCTCGAGACTGGCGTAAGTTTAAAATGTCTAAAATATCACCAAAAAATTCATGTATATGGAATTTAAAAGTGACAACGATGAAGGCGTACCATGATTTTTAGCCTCCCATTTAGTTTTGGCCAAATCATGCCAAACACGCTTGTCGTATGATGAGGCGAAGTCTAAAAGTATAACCTAGTTCCGGAGGTCCTCGACCACGCCAGAGAACCACAAGGTGGCTACGCAACCAGAGAAGGACCGATTCAAGAAGAAAAAATAAAGGAGTTAGTTTCAAAGAAGAAAAGAGGACATTCATATGATAAAGCATGCTCGGTATAATGATACTTACATCTCATATTTCATTCCGCAGGGAATGACATCTTCTCGGCAGGGATGAGATCCGAGGTCCCGACTTGAATGAAGGGGCTCATCCACCCCGTGTCTTTATCTTCATCAGTATTGGCAAAAAATGCTTGGCAGATCGATGGCGTAGCTTGACTAAGCCCCCTCGATAGAGGCGAGGGCTATACAGTCTGATCAGATGATCGAGGGAGAAAGACATCCCCTCGATCATATTCCAGAAATGTCTAATAAAATAGATGATTCTTCAAAAAAAAATGGTAAATTTGACCAAGTGTCACTCGATGTTCTTGGCAAAAATCGAGGATCACCGGATCTATTAATGGAGAAGAAGAATCTACATGGCCTAAAGTACTAGGATACGTATACACGCCGAAAAGAACTAGGTTTATGTGTAGTTATATCCTCTTCTGAAGAAGTGATCTCTACGTGTACTGCTTTTCCCCAACCGCAATCTATTTTTACCCTCTTTATGTCAGTTATTAAATGAACATACGAGACATGGGCTTGCATCGGCCTGATGTCGATGAGGGTTTGTCAACTTTGAAATCATAGGATGTATCAAAGGACCTTGAAACACACTCCTCAACGCTGGGAGGCACTATCCTTTTGCTCCTAGATGAGCGTGATGAAGAAGGAGCTTCCCTTTTTTGGGTTACCGTCTTAGAAGTTTTGGCCATGGTAATAACGAAGTTTCAAAGCAGAATGGCAAATAAACAAACGTAGAAGAAGGGTGAACATAGGAAACTGCTAACAAAAATTTTGAAGATCTGAAGATGTTGCAAAGGTTTAAAAGATAGGAAATTGTAGTATTTATAAGTAAATTGGAGGAGTTGAAAGGGCTGCTAATAGTGGTTCCTGGTCTTTTCGAGAACCGTATTGACAAGACCCCTATACAACTTTTTCGTCACAACATTCAACGACCTCATGTGGCTGACGTCACAATAAGGGCATCAAGGAGGTAAGAACTCAAGATCGTTTCTTATTATTTCATTCTAAGAACGTGAGAACTATCTATATACGGCACAAAATCGGAAGAGTTCGACTTTGGGATTATTGTAACATTACATGCCCAACCTCTAGGAACTCGAAGGAGAATTTGAAGTATGGCTCCAAGATGCATCCCTCAAGGGAGCACATCGAAGATCAATCTCGGAGCAGCGCAAATCGATGATCGTCATAAAAAAGTAGGAAAGCTCCCAAAACACGTGGTTAGAGCTGATCATGTCTGCAAGAGTAGTACCAATCTTTACTAAGCTGCTATACAGTTGTACCAATAGCCTTTCCCTACCATTATTAGATATGCACTATGTTGGATCCCCCTTCTATATAAAGAAAACCCTTGTCATCTTGTAAGAGGATTCAAATTATTACATAACATATTGAAAACAATACAACATTCTCCGCTCTGTGCTAACACAATTGTTCTTTACATTTATTGCTTATTCTTTCATTCTTCATTTAGTGTTCTTCATTTATTGCCTATTTTTAACCGCAAAAGGCCATATTATAGGCCTTCATTATCATTGATTCTTTATCAGTTGTTCATTACTATTAGCCTCATCTTGACCTCGAGGCCATCCTCCAGCTAGCTCGAGGCCCTGTCTTGTAACCCTATTGGTTTGCCTTTCTTGTTTTCTTTACTTAAACTTCACACCTATTGCCTAACAACTAGTATTAAAGTAAACCTAGTATATTTGGAACCACAAAATCAAATATAATTGTAGTTACCATTTTCAGCGTAAACAAAATTAATATAGAACCTTACTTGATACTCAGTGGCGGAAGTAGAGTTTTTTTCAAAGAAATTTAAAAAAATTAAAAATTAAATTACGTGAAGAAACTAAGGGAATTCAACATCTAATTTATATACATAAAACAAAATAGCCTTATTTACACAGTATAATTTTCACTGATAAAAATTTGATTGAGCTCCTTTCTGACCACCTAACTCTGCCCCTATTGATACTTGAGACTAATTAATCATTTTTGCGAAAAATTGTGTTCCAAGAGGTTTAACATTTGGACGGAAAGCGGCAAATTGGTCATTTATTGCAATAATCTTCGTGGGTCCAGTAGAAAAAGGGAAAAAAGATGATAATAATGTGTAATAATCCATCTTTTGTAGATACCCGCGTGCTGCTCTCAAGTTACATAAAGCTAAATTCTGGTCTGGTCTATAGTTTGATCTTATATGGAATGGTCTGGCCTATAGTTTGATTTAAAAAGAAAAAGTGATCACTTACCAAAATCTTAATACGCTGACACTAAGATTGATAAGTTACGACCAAATAATTACTAGCTTCCCATGATAGTTTTAGGCAAGGGTGGCAATTTGAGTCAAAATTTATTTAATCCGTTTAATTAGCTTAGAGACTAATGAATTAGGCTATATATATATATATATATATATATATATATATATATATATATATATATATATATATATATATTTTAATTTATGGGTCATTTTGAGTTGAGTTTAAGTTAATTCATTATTTTTTATAGCTCATTTTGATCCATTTAACAGTCCAAATTCAACCCATAAAACTCACCCAAAACAAAAATTCAACCTAACTTATCAAGAAATTTATTTAGTTGTCCCAATTTTTTTATTTTTTGTATTTTTAGTTTTCTGTTATTTTGTTTTCCCACCCATCCTACCCCAACACCATACACTCCACCCCCACGCAAAACTTCAATTTTTTTTTTTACTTTTTATTTTTATTTTTAAATTTCAATTTTTTGTTTTTCAGTTTTTCTGCCCTCCCTTACCCCTCCCCCCTCCCGAAAAACCCCTACAAAAAATTTACTTTTTTTTAGTTGTATTTAAAATTTTTTATTATTTTATTTTTCTACACCATCCACCCTATCCTCTACTCCCACCTCCACCCCCATCCCCAATGTAAACCCCTTAATTTTTTTTTGTATTTTTGATTTTAATTTTTTTATTTTTCTGCACCACCCCCCACCCCGCGCAAAACCCCTCAATTATTTTTTTACTTTTTTATATTTTTTCGTTTTTTCGTACCATCCACCCACCCATAAAATATTTGTCAACTTACATATTTTAAAATAATTGTTTTTATGCAAGATGAACATGGTTCTAAAACATGGGTCAAGTTGGGCGGGTTGGGTTATGACCCATTGTTTAGCCCATATTGACCCAGTCCATTTTAACCCAATTACACTTTGAGTTGGGTTAGGCAATGACTCATTTATCGACCTAACCCATCTTGACAACTCAAATTCAGTCCAACCCGCCCATTTGTCACCCTTAATTTTAGGCATAATTTTCTGGTATTTAAAATTTAATAGTCTGACTAATTCAAAATATATGATGTGTAAAGCTCATTTAAGGAAGTGCTCCCTATCAAAAATTTTGTTGATTTCAGAGTCTAAACCTAAAATTTATTAATAATGAAGGAATCTCATTATTACCATAGTATGTTTTTGTTGGGTTTATACTTATGTTGTCCGGCCAAAGGCCTAACTTAATCTTATTCTCTTTTAATTTTTATTCGTATTTAGAATTAGATTCAGTTTTTATTCCTATATAGGGTTGGTTTTAGTTTTAAGAGAAAGCACCACCCATTGTCTATAAGTAAAGCAACCTTAGAGAATTGTTCTATGCTCATTGGTACAAGTCTTTGAAAGACTTAGAACCCATTTGAATTAGCTTATTTGAAATGGCTGATAAGCATTAGGTGTTGAAAAGAACTTTTAAGTGCTGAAATTAATGTAATAAATAAGCAGTTACGTGTTTGAGTACAAGTGCTGAAATTGATAATAAGTTGCTGCAAAATTTGATAAAAAAGTGCTGATAAGCTCTTTTTCTATTAAAATGACTTAAATAATGTTAGAACTGTTTACACTTATAAGAACGTAATTTCTTCAAAATTGTAGATTCTAGATCGATAAGATAGTTTTTATGATAAATATAATTTATTTATGAAAAGCATATAATCTTAAGTTATAATAATTAATAAATTGACAAAAGTTTCTCAGTAAAAAATAAACCTAAATAAGACAAATTATTTGAAGAGAAACAAATATTATCTCATCACCACAATACTTAGAAAGCAATACACCAAAAAATTGATATGTCCTCGTTTATTACATACAGTTCAAAGATTCATACACAACCATATACATATAAGTATGCAAAGGAATCGAGAATTTGCTTATCTTAAATAGTCAATAAGAATTGTAGACTTGAAGATGTGGCCGGAGGGGGGGGGGGGGGGTAGATTGAATATTTGAGGCACTCAGTATCGATGTAGGAGTATTTTAAGGACAAAAAAGAAAATTTTTGGTCAAACTTAAAGTGCTTATAAGCTAAAAATTAATTGATTGTGGGTGGCTAGCTTATGACTTTTAGCTTATTTTTGACTTATAAGCAGTTGTAACTTTACCAGATACTTAGATAAGCCCAAAAGTGCTTATAAACTAGTTTGATCAGCTTATAAGCTTAGCCAAACACCCTCTTAAGCACATAAGTGGTTTTTGATAGAGCTTTCATCAAGAGAGAAGAAAAAGTGTTTGTGTTGTTGGAGATTTTGTTCCGGTCAACCAACTTCAAATCACGTTTATCTATTCGTTAATGTTGGGCCGGGTTAAAATTTTGATTGAGTGTTCGTAACATCGTGGTCTTGAGTTGTTATTACTCTTGATGGTATTTTGCTCTCTGTTTGGCATTTGTTTTATAGTTAATTTGTAGAACTTTTGTAATCATCTTATAGTCGTAATGAAGTTTTTTGAATTTTTATGATCCCGTAATTTTTACCTTCGAATCAAAAAATTTTCATATTAAATTTGATATTCTTTGTTTTCTTTATTTGCTGATTTGCTGCTTCCTCGACTTTACACTTTTAATAGTTCACTACTTCACATGTAGTACAAAATATAGAATCAAATCTTCTTGGCACCGATTAAAGAAAAGAAAAGAATCGCAGTAATTGGACATTCTGACCTTTGTTCGATGCTTATAATTAAGTAAAGTAGTTCATATCTGCGGTAAAACGTCCTCTGGTATAGAAAAATGGTAGTAATTGTTCATGTTGCGCAAACCAATGTATTATGGGACAAAATGAAGGAACTTCGAGAGTCAACAACTCATAGAATAAAACAGTGTAATAGTAATAAACAAATAGTATTACTGAAATAACGTATTTTCTGGGTTAGTAAAGAGACTTTGGGGTTTGGGACATTTAGCAAAGCCAAATGCCATTTCAGCAGTCAGTTGATGTCCTATTTATATTAAAACAAATTTATTTGGATAATGTTAAGGGCAAAGATCACTTTTAACCTGTGTCAGAAATTATTTATGTTTATCACTATAAAAATATATCAAATTAATAGTATATTATTTTTATATATAATATTACAGCTCAGTTTTTACCATCCAAGGGGATATAAGAGAGTTTTTCTAATTGAAGTGATATTAACGGAAATGGAATTATTTTTTCTATTCTTAAACTTTATCAGAGTCGTCGCTTGGAATAGTTTATTTGGTGTCCCAAGTCACCGGTTTATCTTTAATCCCAAATCGAGGAATTTTCGACTTTATTAAAATGTCTGCGAACTAGAAATTCTAAGTAAGGAATTCTGTTAACCCGGGAGAAGGTGTTAGGCATTTACGGATTCCGTGGGTCTAGCACAGTCGCTTAGCGATTTACATTTGGCTTAAATTGTTTAACTACTCATTTTTAGGACCTATGTGCACTTATCTTTATTCTGCTATTTTAGTTTGCCGGAATGTTCGATTTTAAGTTTCGAAGAGTTTTGGGACACTTAGTCCCTAAGTGAGAGCTTAAGTATTGGAAAGTTGACCGTAGCCGAAACAATGTGAAGACGACATCGGAATGGAAATCTGATGATTCTGTTAGCTCCGTTAGGTGATTTCGGGCTTAGAGGCATGTTCGGATTGTATTTTGGAGGTCTGTAGTTAATTTAGGCTTGAAATATGAGAAGTTGGATTTTGATGTTTCTAGTTTGATCGTGAGATTTTGATCCAAGGCTTAGAATATAATTCCGAGAATTACACTAGTTCCATTGTGTCATTTGGGATGTGTGTGCAAAATTTTAGGTCATTCGGATGTGGTTTGGTTGGGTTTTGAATCAAAAACGTAATTTAGAAGATTTTGGAGTTCTTAGGATTGAATCCGATGCGAAATAGGTGTTTTGATGTTGTTTTGAGCATTCCGAAGATTTGAACAAGTTTGAATAATATTTTAGGATTGGTTGGCATGTTTGGTTGAGGTCCCAGGGGCATCGGGTCTGTTTCGGATGCTCAACGACTCTGTTTTGGAACTTAGGAAATTGCAAAATATGTTGCAGCAACCCAGTTCTGGTTTGCTTCTTCGCGTTCGCGATGGAGTCCCGCATTCGTGAAGAGGAGCTGGGTCTAGGGAAGGTTTAATGCTTCGCGTTCGCAAAGCTTCTCCCACATTCGCGAAGTTGAGGGGTCTTAAACCTACGCGTTAGCGAAGGGGTTCCCGCGTTCGGTAGGAGGAGGAAGTTGTTCATCGCGTTCACGACTAGGGCATCGTGTTCGGGATGAAGGAAGGCTGGACCAAATGAAGTTGTACTTCACGAACAAAATGCTCCTTCTGCGTTTGCGAAGAAGGAATTACCTGGGCAGAATATAAGATTTCAAAATCGAGGGTTAGCCATTTTTATTCAAAACTTAAGCTTGGGAGCTCGCATTCGAGCGAGATTTTGAGAGATTTTCAGAGGTATCAATTGGGTAACGATTCTAATATCCTTTTTGCTTATAACACATTAATCTAAACATGAATTCATCATTTAATTTGCAGAATTTGTATGAAAATTAGGGAAAAGTTATTAGGCCAAGAAATTGATTTTTAATTGGAGAATTAACATTGGATTTGGAATATTTTAATATGGTTAGATTTGTGAGAGTGTGAGGATTCTGAAAAAATAAATTTTACCCGATTTTGATATGTGTGCCCGAGGGGTGTTTTGGTCATTTTACATAATTTGTGTATTAGCTTAGAATTTAATTGTGAAATTAGTTACTTGAAGTGTTATTTACAATATGTAATTGAATTGAATAGATTTAACCATTTGGAGTCGAGTACTCATGGTAGGAGCGAGGTTTCGGGTTGACTTGTGCTTGTTCTTGGTAAGTGGCTTTTTTAACCTTGTGTGGGGGACTTTTCCCTTAGGATTTGGTATATTTGATAATTGAAATGACTTGTACGTAAAGTGACGAGTGCGTACTTGTACTAATTATTGAAATTCGGTTTTCATTAAGTACTAACCCTTTTCTATTTATTCCTCGTACTATTTAAGCCTATGTTAGCTTAGTAAAATCATGCATATGTGATTAAATTGTCTTATTTATTTAACTGCTTTATCTAGATTCTGTGAAACATGCTAGGCTAGACTATTTGTTTGTCTTAATATGAAGTTTGATATTTCCTGAGCATTACACTTGTTGCCTTGTGCATTTATATTGGGACTATGGATGTGGGATTCCGGTAGCTTTCCCTTTATCTGTTTACATTTGAGACTACGGAGATGGGATTAAGGTAGATCCCCTTGCATAGTTATATGGAACTACGTGAATGCACCAGGTATATTGCGCTAGTACTGGGTATTTTTGTTTGGGACTACGGAACGGGATTCTAGTAGTTTCTCGTATACTATGAGCTGGACTACGGGACAAGTTGAGTAGTATTTTCCTTCGGTGTTTATGTTTTTTCGGTGTAGTAATAGTTGTTGTTCTTTATATCCTGTATTACTTTTACTGTTGTACACATTTATACTATTTCAATTCTACAATGTCGAATTATATCTTTTATTTAACCTCAGTAGGGCCCTAAACTTCCTCGTCACTACTCAACCGAGGTTAGACTTGGAACTTAGTGAGTATCGCTATGGTGTACTCAGGCCCTTTCTGCGCATGTTTTTCATGTGCATATCCAAGTACTTCTACCTAGTCCTATCACCCTTGAGGCGAAGCGACTGCTCTAGTAACTTCGAGGTATATCTGCTGTGTCGGCAGACCGAGGAGTCTCTTTCCATTCCTACATTTAGTATTTAGCCCTTCCGTACTTCCTGTTCTTGTTAGACATTTCGGAGTTAGAGGTATGTAGTATTTCTAGGTTATGATTCATGGGTTTCGGATTTTGAGAGTATGTATTGGTTTTGAGAAGTTAAGTATTGTGTATGCCGATTGGCATCTTATGTATTGCTTATTTCAGTTATTTTTTGGCTTTTGATTATTTCTTCCGCAAGTTTTGTTTATATTTCGCATTGTTAGGCTTACCTAGTCGTAGAGACTAGGTGCCGCCACGATAGTTCACGGAGGGAGATCTGGGGTCGTAACAAGTTGGTATCAGAGGTCTAGGTTCATAGGAGCCATGGATCATAAGCCGATGTCTTGCTGATCGGTACGGAGACGTCTGTACTGATCTACGAGAGACTATGTAACTAGTCGGAGAATTCCACTTCATTTGATTTCATTATGTGTGAGATTTTTGATATCACAATTCTAAAATTTCATCTTCTATTCTCTCACAGATGATGAGGACACGTGCTACCCGAGATGATCAGGAACCCCCGCGCCTACTGCAGCAGTCAGAGTCCGGAGCTAGGGTAGAGGCCGAGGACGCACACGTGGTACAACCAGAGCACCTGTGCGAGGTGCCATCAAGGAGCCACCAGCAGTGGCAATTGGGGTCCAAGCACCTGATACTAAGCCTGTCAACCGGTCCGGGTTGACCCGGGACCGAACCGGACCGGCCCGGTATAAACCGGGACCAGACCGGACCGGTTCTTAAGGGGCGGGCTGGGCTGGGTTGGGGGGAAGGGGTTAGAACGGTTAGGATTTTAGGATTAAGACCCGTGACCGGACCGGCCCGGTAAGCAAAACAGTGCTTGAACCGGTCGACCCGGACCGGGACCAGACCGGTACAACGGTCAAAAAAATTTAAAAAAAAAAAAATTTTCTGAGCATGTGGGCCCCACAGGACCGTTGGCAACGGTCCAGAACCGTTGGCCAACGGGAGTATTTTCAGAAATGGCCACTTTTTTGTTTTTTTTTTGTATTTATTAAATTACATTATTAACCCTTCTTAAAATCTATAAATACCCTCCCCTCTTCTTCATTTCCTCACTCAAAATTATCAATCTCTCTCTCAATTCTCAAATTATCAATCACTCTCTTCTCTTCAATTTTCAAGAATTCATATTCTAATTTTATAATTTTATTGTCTTTGTTTTCCCGAATTTAATTTATCGTAATTTCTCATTCGGAAATCGGAATTCTAAGCTTGAAGTTCAAGTGTTCAACATTGAAATACTTGCTTGACGTTTGTTCGTGGTAACACCGGATTTGCGTAATCAAGTGCTCAATTTATTGTCGAATTCGGTGCACTCTTTCCAACTCTTTCTCTTATTTAATATTTTAATTGCATATTTAATTTAAGCTTATATTTTCATTTTTACAATATGTTTAATGATGCTAGTCCTGTAGCTTTTGGTAGTAATAGTAATGACCCGACTTCTAATCGTGAAAGAAGAAGTCTGGTATGGAATTTTTTTGAAATAATAGAAGGTACTAATAGTGTTAAGTGCAAATTTTGTAACAAAACTTTTCAATATTTGACCGAAGGAAATTTAGGAGGGACTGGACCATTTGCAAGACATATGAGAGCTGTCCATCCTATAGAATGGGTCAATAATGATGCTAATCCTGTAGCTTCTGGTAGTACTAGTAATATTTTAATTGCATATTTAATTTAAGCTTATATTTTCATTTTTACAATATGTTTAATGATGCTAGTCCTGTAGCTTTTGGTAGTAATAGTAATGACCCGACTTCTAATCGTAAAAGAAGAAGTCGGGTATGGAATTTTTTTGAAATAATAGAAGGTACTAATAGTATTAAGTGCAAAATTTGTAACGAAACTTTTCAACATTTGACCGAAGGAAATTTAGGAGGGACTGGACCATTTACAAGACATATGAGAGCTGTCCATCCTATAGAATGGGTCAATAATTATGGGAAGCAATGATTTGTAAGTTTTAGACTTTTAGTATGTTTGACTGTTTGTACTTTGTTTCAGAGATTGGATTAGATAGATCGGAACGAAGAAATCAGGAAAGGAAGATGTTCACACTTCACAGTTCATACTTCATAGCCCAGAAGACGAAGAACTTTAACTTGGAGATATTGATTATGATGAAGATGAAGTGATGATCTGATGAAGTGATGCAAAACATTTGAAATTACTACTTCACTATAAAAAATGTAAACATTTCATTATCTCTTATTAATTTGAAATTGAGAAATAAAGTAGCACTTGCAATAAGTGCAATTTTTTCGCCATCTTTTTTTGTTTTCATTCAATTATTACAAAGTATTAATATAACTTAATATTTATACATAATTCTAAAAAAAAATACAAAATAACGAAACCCGGCCCGGCCCGGACCATTACAACCCGTAACCCGTACGGTTCAATCTTAACCCCTAACAACCCAGCTCGGTTAAACCCGGCACTGTTTGGACCCGGCCCGGCCCGGACCGGTAACCGGACGGGTCGAAAAAAATCGACCCGAACCGGACCGGTGGAACCGGTTGACAGGCTTGCCTGATACCCCTACTGCTACTACTACGTCAACACTTCAGGAGACTCTAGTACAATTGATGAGCATGTACACCACTTTCGCTTAGGCAGGGTTACTTTCCCTTGCTGCAGACACATCCCAGGATGGGGGAGGAGCACATACTCCCGTCGCCCGCACTCCTAAGCAGCGAGTGCATGTTAATCAGATCCCAGAGATTATTCCTGTGCAGCCTATAGCCCCAGTCCATCTCGAGGACGGGGGAGCGGCTTCAGAGGATGAGCAGCGGAGACTTCAGAGGTTCAAGAAGTATGATCCTCCTATATTCAGTGGGTTAGCGTCAGAGGATACCTTGGGATTTCTGGAAGAGTGTTACTATATCCTCCTTACCATGGGTATATCAGGATCAAGTGGGGTTTCATTCATTACTTTCCAGCTTTGAGGAGTCGCTTACCAGTGGAGGCGCACCTATGAGTTAGACAGTCCGGACGAGGCTACTTTGCTGACTTGGACCTAGTTCTCAGATCTATTTCTAAGACAGTTTGCTCTTTATAGCCTTAGAGATGCATGGCGCACCGAGTTTGAGCATTTGCGCTGGAGTGCTTGACTGTCTCAAAGTATGCTGTCTGTTATACTAGCTTGGCTAGGCATGCACTAACCTTGGTTTCTACTGTTCGCGAAAGGGTTCACCGGTTTATTAAGGGGCTTATTCCCAGCATCAATTCTAGCATGGTTCGTGAGTTGGAGATAGATATTCCTTATCAGTAGGTGGTGAACATGGCTAGGAGGATTGAGGGTATGCATGCTAGGGAGAGAGAGGAGAGGGAGGCCAAGAGGTCTCGAGAGTCGGGCCATTACTCTAGTGCTTGTACCTCACCTGCAATTCATCATGGTAGAGGTTATATGAGTCGCACTATTCATTCAGCTCTTCCAGCAGTCAACAGTGCTCTACCGCCTCCTAGGCCTCAGGAGCCTTATTATGCACCTCTAGTTTCTACCGCGCCTCCTGCGTGAGGTGCTTTCAGAGGTCAGTCCAGTAGACGTGGCCCGAGCCAGTCACAACCACCACATCCTCTTAGAGCTTGTTTTGAGTGTGGTGACACACTCCATATGGTGAGGGATTTCCCCAGACTTGGGAGGGGTGCTCCTCCATAGACTTCTCAGCCACAACGTACCCCGCAAAGTTCTCAGGCTATGGTTACAGCTCCAGTTGCTATCCTACCTGCTCAGCCAACTAGAGGTGGAGGTTGGGGAGGTAGAGGTTTCCCTAGATGGGGAGGCCATGCCTGATACTATACTCTTCCTGCCCGTACAGAGGCTGTTGCCTCTGATTATGTCATTACATGTATTATACTGGTTTGTCACAGAGATGCATCAGTTCTGTTCGATCCAGGTTCCACTTATTCTTATGTGTCTTCTTATTTTGCTCTACATTTGGGTGTATTTCGGGATTCTTTGAGTTCTCTTGTTTATGTTTATAATCTTGTGGGAGATTCTCTTGTTGTGGATCGCGTGTATCGATCGTGTCTGGTTGCTCTTAGTGGTTTTGAGACCAGAGCCAATTTATTGTTTCTCAACATGGTACACTTTGATATTATCTTGGGCATGGACTGGTTGTCACCCCATTATGCTATTCTTGGTTGTCATGCCAACATCGTGATGCTGGCTATGCCAGGTATGTCGCCTGTTGAGTGGATGGGTGCTTTTGATCACACTCCCAGTAGATTTATTTCTTTCCTTAAAGCTTAGTGTATGGTTGAGAAAGGGTGTGATGCGTATCTGGCCTATGTGAGAGATGTCAATATTGATACCCTTTCAGTTGATTTAGTTCCAGTAGTACATGACTTTTCTGATGTGTTTCTAGCTGATCTTCTAGGCATGCTGCATGATAGATATATTAATTTTGGCGTTTATTTGTTGTTGGGAACTCGGCCCATTTCTATTCCTCCATATCGTATGGCTCCTCTTGAGATGAAGGATTTGAAGGATCAGTTGCAGGGATTGCTTGATAAGGGTTTTATTCGACCCAGTGTATCACCTTGGGGTGCTCAAGTCTTGTTTGTGAAGAAAAATGATGGTTTTATGAGTATGTGTATTGATTATCGCTAGTTGAACAAGGCTACAATGAAGAATCGTTATCCTTTACCTCGTATTGATGATATATTTGACCAGCTTGAGCGTGCACATGTGTTTTCTAAGATTGACTTGCACTCAGATTACTATCAGTCTAAGATTCGGGAGCCAGATATCCCGAAGACTGCTTTCAGTACACGGTATGGTCATTACAAGTTTCTTGTTATGTCATTTAGGCTGACCAATGCCCCAATAGCTTTTATGCATTTGATGCACAATGTATTCCGGCCATATATTGACTCTTTTGTCATTGTCTTTACTGATGATATTTTGGTGTATTCCCGGAGTCGGGAAGATCATGAGCAGCACCTGAGCACAGTGCTTCAGACTCTGAGGGAATAGAAGTTATATGCAAAGTTTTCAAAATGTTAGTTTTGGTTGGTTTTCGTGTCATTCTTAGGCCACGTAGTATCGAATGAGGGTATTCGGGTGGATCTGAAGAAGGTAGTGGCAGTGCAGAGTTGGCCCAGACCATCCTCAGCCATAGAGATCCGTAGTTTTCTCGATTTGGTGGGTTACTACCGTCGTTTTGTGGAGGGGTTTTCATCGATGACAGCCCCTATGACCAGACTAACCAAGAAAGGTGCTTCGTTCCAGTGGACAAAAGAGTGTAAGGCGATCTTTGTGGATAGGCATTGCAGAGTTGGCCCAGACCATCCTCAGCCATAGAGATTCGTAGTTTTCTCGGTTTGGCGGGTTACTACCGTCGTTTTGTGGAGGGGTTTTCATCGTTGACAGCCCCTATGAGCAGACTAACCAAGAAAGGTGCTTCGTTCCAGTGGACAAAAGAGTGTAAGGCGAGCTTTCAGAAGCTCAAGACACCTTTGACTACAGTTCCGGTGTTGATATTGCCTACAGGTTCGTGGTCTTATGCGGTCTATTGTGATGCCTCGAGGGTTGGCCTCGGAGCAATGTTGATGCATGATGATAGGGTGATTTCCTACGCATCCAGATAGTTGAAGATACATGAGAAGAATTACCCTGTTCACGACCTTGAGTTAGCTGCCATTGTTCATGCACTGAAGATTTGGCGCCATTATCTATACAGTGTGCCTTGTGAGATTTATATTGATCGGAGCTTGCAACACCTGTTCTAGCAAAATGATCTAAATTTGCACCAGAGGTGGTGGTTAGAGTTGCTGAAGGACTATGATATCACTATTTTGTATCACTCAGGCAAGGCCAATATGGTGGCCGATGCTTTGAATCACCGGGGGGGGGGGGAGAGTTTAGGGAGTTTGGATTATCTACCAACATCAGAGGGGCCTACGGCGATGGCTGTTCAGGCCTTAGCCAACCAGTTTCTAAGGTTGGATCTTTCGGAGCCTAGATGGGTTCTAGCTTGTATGGTTTCTTGGTCTTCCTTATTTGATTGAATCCCAGAGTGGCAATATGATGACCATCATTTGCTTGTACTTATGGAAAAGGTTCAGCGTGGTGATGTTAGAGATGTGACCATTGGTGAGGACGGGGTATTGAGGATGCAAGGTCGAGTTTGTGTACCCAATGTTGATGGGCTTCAGAAGCTGATTCTAGAGAAGGCTTACAGTTCGTGGTATTCCGTTCATCCGGGTGCCGCGTAGATGTATCAGGATTTGAGACAGTACTATGATATCACTACTGTCAGTAGGTGAAGTATGAGCACCGGAGATCGGGTGGGTTGCTTCAGCAGATAGAGATTCCGGAGTGGAAGTGGGAGCAGATCACCATGGACTTTGTAGTTGGGCTCCCGTAGACTTTGAGAAAGTTCGACGTTGTTTGGGTATTTTGGATCACCTGATCAAGTCTACTCATTTCATTTCTATGTATACTACTTATTCTTCGGAGCGGTTGACAGAGATTTATATCGAGAAGATATAGTATTCTAGTTTTCATCATTTCGAATAGAGTTACTCAGTTCACATTACGGTTCTGGAGGGTCGTTCAGCATGAGTTGGGTACTCGGGTAGAGTTGAGTACAACATTTCACCCTCAGATGGATGAGAAGTCCGAGCGCACTGTATAGATTCTTGAGGATATGCTCCGTACATATGTGATTGAGTTTGGAGGGTCTTGGGATTATTTCTTTCCATTGGCGGAGTTTGCTAACAACGACAGTTATCAGTCCAGCATTCAGATGGCACAATATAAGGCTTTATATGGTAGGCCCCATAGATCTCTGGTGGGTTGGTTCGAGTCGAGTAAGGCTAAATTATAGGGCACAAACTTAGTCCAGGATGCTTTGGAGAAGGTTAAGGTAATTCAGGATAGAATCCGTACAGTCCAGTCCAGACATAAGAGCTATGGAGATTGGAAGGTTCGTGATGTTTCCTATATGGTTGGAGAGTGGAGTCTGCTTCAGGTTTCGTTTATGAAGGTTGTTATGAGGTTTGGCAAGAAAGGAATGTTGAGCCCGAAGTTCATTGGCTCTTTTGAGATATGGAGATGAGTTGGGGAGGTTGCTTATGAGCTTGCCATACCTCCCAGCTTGGTAGGAGTTCGTCCAATTTTTCATGTTTCGATGCTCTAGAGGAATTACGGTGATCCGTCGCACGTATTGTGTTTCAGTTCAGTCCAGTTGGACAAGGATCTATCCTATGTTGAGGAGCCAGTGGAAATATTGGACATGCAGGTTACAAAGCTAAGGTCAAAGAACATTGCATCACTGAAGGTTCAGCAGCGAGGTCAGCTGGTCGAAGAGGCGACCAGGGAGACTGAGAAGGATATGCGTAGTTGTTACCTTTATCTTTTTACCACTTCAGGTATGTCTCTATACTCGTTCGAGGATGAATGAATGTTTAAGTGTTGGAGGATGTGACGACCCCGCCGGTCGTCTTATGAATTAGTGCCCCAATCCCCTATTAACTACTTTCCCCGTGTTTATTTATGCTATTTTGGTTTGACGGGATATTCGATTTTAAGTTTCGGAGAGTTTTAAGACACTTATCCCTAAGTGAGCTTAAGTGTTGGAAAGTTAACCATAGTCGGAACAGTGTGAAGACGGCTTCGGAATGAAAATCCGATGGTTCCGTTAGCTCCATTAGGTGATTTTGGGCTTAGTGGCGTTCGTATTGTGTTTTGGAGGTCCTTAGCTAATTTAGGCTTGAAATTCCAGAAGTTGAATTTTTGAAGTTTCCGCTTCGATAGTGAGATTTTCATACAAGGGTCGGAATGGAATTCCCAGAGTTAAAGTAGTTCTGTTATGTCATTTGGGATGCGTGTGAAAATTACAGGTTGTTCAGATGTGGTTTGTTTGGGTTTTTGATAAAAAATATAATTTAGAAGATTTCGGAGTTCTTATGATGAATCCGATGCGAAATAGGTGTTTTCATGTTTTTTTGGCATTCCAAAGATTTGAACAAGTTTGAATGTTGTTTTAGGATTGGTTGGCATGTTTGGTTGAGGTCCCGGAGGCCTCGGATGTATTTTGGATGCTCAACGGGTCATTTTTGGAACTTAGGAAATTGCTGAAAATGTTGTAGCAGCCCAGTTCTGGTTTCCTTCTTTGCGATCGCGGGTGGAGTCTCGCATTCGCGAAAAGAAGCTGGGGTTTGGGGAGGTTTAATGCTTTGCGTTCGCGAAGCTGAGGGGTCTTAAACCTACGTGTTAGCGAAGGGGTTCCCGCATTCGTGTAGGAGGAGGAAATTGTGCACGGCGTTCACGACTAGGGTAACGCATTCGCGATGGAGGAAGGCTAGACCAATTGAAGTTGTGCTTCACAAACATGATGGTCCTTCCGTGTTCGCGAAAAAGGAATTACCTGGGCGGAATATAAGATTTCAAATTCGAGGGTTAACCATTTTTATTCAAAACTTAAGCTTGGGAGCTCAGATTTGAGCGAGATTTTGAGGAATTTTTAGAGGTATCGATTCTAAACTCCTTTTTCTTATAACATATAAATCTAAACATGAATTCATCATTTAATTTCAGGATTTGTATAAAATTGGGGAAAAGTTCTTAGGCCAAGAAATTGAGTTTTTATTAGGGAATTGACATTGGATTTGGATAATTTCGATATGGTTAGACTCGTGAGAGTGTGAGGATTCTAAAAATATAAATTTTACCCAATTCTGAGACATGGACCCGAGGGGTGTTTTGGTTATTTTACATATTTTGCGTATTAGCTTAGAATTTAATTGTGAAATCAGTTATTTGAAGGGTTATTTACAGTATGCAATTGAATTGAATATTTGAGCTTGTTCGAGGTAAATGGCTTGTGTAACCTTATGTGGGGGACTTTTCCCTGAGGATTTGGTATATTTGATAATTGAAATGCCTTGTACATAAGGTGACGAATGCATACTTGTACTATTTATTGAAAATCCAATTTTCATTAAGTACTACTAGTATGTTTACTTTTCCTGTTTATTTCTTGTACTATTTAAGCCTGTGTTAGCTTAGTAAAAGCATGCCTAAATAAATAAATTGCCTAAAAAAATAACTGCTTTACCTGGATTCTGTGCAGCATGTTAGGCTAGAATATTTATTTGCCTTAATATGAAGTTTGATATTTACTGAGCATTTCTCTTGTTGGCGTTATGTATTTACATTGGGTCTATGGATGTGGAATTCCGGTAGCTCCTCCTTGTCTGTTTACATTTGGGACTACGGATGTGAGATTCTGGTAGATCCCCTTGCACAGTTATATGGAACTACGGGAATGCACCTGGTATATTCACCCAGTACCGGATATTTATGTTTGGGACTACGGAACAGGATTCCAGTAGATCACTGTGTACTATGAGCTGGACTACGGGACGGTATTCGGAGAGACTTATTGAATATGTATATTTGGGACTTCAGGATGGTATCTTAGAAGATCCCCATTTTATATTATTGGAAGTTGAGCTGTATTTTCCTTCGGTGTTTACTTTGTTTTGGTGTAGTTGTTGTTATTCTTTATATCCTGTATTACTTTTACTGTTGTACATATTTATACTATTTCTATTCTACATTGTCGAATTATATCTTTTATTTAACCTCAGTAGGGCTCTGACCTTCCTCGTCACTACTCAACCGAGGTTAGGCTTGTCACATATTGGGTACCGTTGTGGTGTACTCATTCCCTTTCTGCGCATGTTTTCATGTGCAGATCTATGTACTTCTACCTAGTCCTATCACCCCTGAGGCGAGGCGAATGCTTTAGCGACTTCGAGGTATATATGTCGTGTCCGCAGATAGAGAAGTCTCTTCCCATTCCTACATTTAGTATTTAGCTCTTTTTTTCTTCCTGTTCTTGTTGGACATTCCGGAGTTAGAGCTATGTCGTATTTCTAGATTGTAGTTCATGGGTTTCCGGGTTTTGGGAGTATGTATTGATTTTGAGAAGTTAAATATTGTGTATGCTTATTAGCATTTTATATATCATTTATTTCGGTTATTTTTTTGGCTTTTGATTATTTCTTTTGCAAGTTTTGTTTGTGTTCCCATTGTTAGGCTTACCTAGCCGTAGAGATTAGGTGCTATCACGATATTTCACAGAGGTCGGACAGGAGTCGTGGCATTATGTTTTGTGAACGTGTACATAATCGCCATAATCTAAGTTGAGCTTAAAGTAAACTAGGAGTGCTAAAAAGGATATTTTTACTATACTAAATTAATACTTAATGTGAGGGCCATAAGTTATAGGTTTTATTTGTGTATGGCATACCTCAATTTTATTTTAACAAGGGTTTCATTTCACTTAAGCAAGACTAAGGATACTTGTATTTAAATCCTAATTTGAAGTTCAAACTAAGAATTTTTTAATTGAAAGTGTGAGAGGGCTAGGCTATTAAATTTTGTTTTTGAAAAGGAGTTTGGGCTTGGGCGCTCATCACTTGCTTAAATCAGGAAAACTTTACCTTTGAAAAGCTGTATTTGGGCTCAAGGTTTGTCTCAGTAGCAAAAAACTCAAAGGCTCTTGCCCTTGTTGGAATCTTAATCAAGTTTGCCCATATGGGCTAATATCAGGCGGGCCTAGCTACTACACATTTTCTAGCTGGGCCTATCCACCTTTACAATTATCCGAATTTGCCCATTCGCAGTAATTATATTCATTTTCTTGTTAAGTAAATCACAATATTCAAAGATCAAACAACAATTCTAGTTAATAATTAAACGCGGAACTTAGCTAGACATAGCAACATATTTTTATACTATAATCTTCAAAGAAAAATTCACAATTAAAGTTACTCTACTGGGTTCAATGCTTAGGCCCATTTGCCTGGTCCAGAATTGTTCAAATGAGTCCCATGTTGGGCCTTGTTGTAAGTCTGGCCCAATTCATGCCATATCCCGAACCATTATACAATAATAACATTTATTACAAAGAGGTCCAACTGCTATGACCTTATACTAATAATTAAATAAAATTTAAATTTAAAAATCATTGTAACAGTCCATTTTATCTATTGAATATCTCTGAATTCACAAACATGACCCTAAGTGTAAGTAACATCTAAAAGAAAAGGATATATTTTAAGTAAACAAAACAGAAAATTCCTCCTAGCTTCAGGTTTTTTCCCTTCCATTAGATCCTCCAAACCAAGGTGTAAACTTGCAAGAAATCAGATATAGAGCTGTTTCTCACAAGTCGACATTTCAAACTCCAACCTTGAGGTTGTTTGGCTTTGTGGCCACTCACATGCAAAACAACAAAAATGAAATCATACTTCAGCATTTACATGGTTCCTATTGGCTACTACATCCCTATTTTCAAAATAACAAAACAAAGAAAAGCAGATGACTATTTAGCATGCTCAACCTTCACATTTTAGTCTAATGTTTAACAATTTTTTAAAGTTCGAGCATGTAGAAAGAGATGAGGTCACAAATGATTATCAATCCACACAATGGGAGTCATGCTGATTTTTAGCAGTAAATCTAATTATATCTATGAAAATCAATCAAAAACCACATAAAACCTATTTATTAAACAAACTCAATATTTAGCATTCCATTTCAGAAAAGGAAAGAATAATACATAAGGAAGGAACTGAAGGCAACAATCAGAAAACAACAAATATAATATGAAAGGAAAAACTGGTTGAAAACTTCAGAAGAAAGGGAGCAACAATTTTACTCAAAAATTTAAACCAAATCAAACTAGCTTTGAAACCAGAAATTCCAGTTAAAGAAACCAAGAAAATCCTCCACTTAAAACCATGTTTCTTAGCTTGTGAAAGCAAGAATAAGCTATTTTGAATGTTTTTTAAGAAAATCAAAAGCAAAAGAAATCAGCTTAACAAAAGGGAAGCAGCTAAACCTGAGAGACTATTTTCTAGAGTTTTTAAAATCTGATGTTTTTTAGAAAAAACTTTTTGTGCAGAGAATGGTGATGAATATTTTTTATTTTATAGAGTGCAAAAAAAAGTATAAAAAGGAATATTCTAACCTAAAATTCTGAAATTAAAATAGCATAATATTTTTTTACAACTGCATGTCCTTTTCCCAACCACTTTCAACATCTTTTGTTAAAAATGGGGACAATTGTCCAAAGACCTAGAACTTTCTGATATTAACATGTATAGAAACCCAATTTTACCCTTACTTTTGCTAATAATTCAGTTTAAACCAATTCAAACTTAATATTCAGATTGTTTGATTTACACATTAGCCCCTTGTAGAACCTTCAAGGCAGTTCTAGACTTGGAAACCCTCCCCCGATTTAGTTTTCAATTGACCCTCTTTGTTATTACTTTTTCAATTCTTAAATTATTTAAAGCTTAAAATCAAACTAACCTAAACTAAAACAAAACAGACTAACTAAACAAAAATCCTAATTGAACCTGAGCTAATGACTGAATCATGGCAATTAGTTAATTGAAAATGAACCTGAATTCCACAACAACAAATAAAATAAAACAAAAAATAACGGGAAAACAACAATTAAAAACAGAAGCAGTAATCCAACGAATTTTAATGACTAAATGAATTTACCTAAATCTGATTAAATTAACATTTCATGCAATTAAACTAATTAAAAAGTAATTAGACTAATTAATTTATTATTTCAAACAAAACAGTCTTGGAAGGCGTTTAAAGCTAACCCTAATCATTAAAATTTTAACTAAGCATTGATTAGCCAAATGACCTCAATTAAAAACAATGGGTGAGCACATGCTAGTCAGAAAGAGGGAGAAAGAAAACACAGAAGAAAATAAAATAAAAGGGATAACAAGGATACCTAACACAATCAACATGGACGACTGACTTGAAAGGACTCCGGTGAAGTAAAAAATCTTCGAAATAGACCAAAAATAATGCTAATCAATTTTTCTCGCTGAGAACAATCAATTAGCATAGGTTTCGATCAAATCGAGTCTCCAAAGCTTCAGAAAAATCAAATAGATGACGTGCTAGGGTTTTCTGTTTGTTGTTCCAGATACGGATTTAGGGGAATTTGATGGGGTTTCAAGTCAGATTGATGGTGGAACGATGAAGAAGGTGAGGCGAGGAGTATGGGGTAATGATTTGGTTAGTAAGTTGACTTCTCAGATCTGAAATTTGGAGATATCTGAGGTGTTTTAAAGGAATCCACCAAGGGATATGAAATAAGGGGGAGATGAAGATCACGGGGTGAAGTTTTGAGGTGATTTAGAGGTGGTCCTCCACCATAAGGCGATTTCCGGTCGGCGGAGCACGGCGGAGACATCATGGGTTATAAGGGCGGCTAGGGTATTATTTTGAGAGAGTTTGGAGACGGAAACGAAAGGGTCTCTAGGGTTTTTTTTGAGGGGGGGGGGGTCCGATATTTTTATATTTAAGGAGTGATGAATTGCGAGCTGTTGGATCAAAATGATCCAACGCCTCGGATTGGATATGGATCAAACAATGTCATTTGGGACGATAGGGAGACGGGCCGAGTAAGGGGTTTTAGGCCTTGGTTTGGGATGTGTTCAGGAAAATTGGACCGGTTTGGTGTAAAATCAAACCACTTTCTGATTTAAGAATCCTTCTCTTCAATTAAACCTTTATTTCGTTTTTTCCGTTAATTAAAATCCTAAATTAAGTTCCTAATTAATTTAAATTATAAAAGTAACCAATTACATAATTATAAAAATTATTTAATCGTAAATTAAAAGATAAAAATCAATAATCTAAAAATTAAAAGGTAAAAAATGTAAAATGGGCCACTTTTTGGTGATTTTTATTTTTAATAAACAAACTATTAACAAATTAATCCTAAAAAAATGAACAAAAAGTCTAAATGCGATTCATGGTATTTTTGGAATTTTTTATGAGTTTAATAAAAATCAAACGTTCACAAAAATATAAATAATTAATAAAAGCCTACAAAATTCATATAAAATGACAAATAATTGGAAAAAATCTATTTTCTTGAATTTCATAAGAGTAATTAGTTATATAGGGGAAAAATCACATGCTAACATATATATATATATATATATATATATATATATATATATATATATATATATATATATATATATATATATATATATATATATATATATATATATATATATATATATATATATATATATATATATATATATACACACACACAAAAAAAAATTATACAAAAAATTAAATTTTCTTGACTTGTTATAAATAGAATTTTATTTATGGTGAATGTATACATTTTAGAGAGATCTTAAGAATTTTACTTGGTGGCTAAGTCACTCCTTCCATATATATAGAGGGGTCATATTCTATTGTAAATCATCCCAAAATTCAATAAGAATTACTCTCTCTTTCCTTGCAATATTGTTCTTGTTCTTTTATTATTTTATTACACGTTATCAGCACGAGACTCTACCGTCTCAAGAAGCTTTTAAGGTATAAATTTTTTCATTTTTATAATTATGACTGACATTATGAAAAGAAAGTTTTTTGCCCTTGAAATTTCAGAGAAGAACTACATGACATGGGTGTTGGATGCTGAAATCTATTTAGATGCAATGAGTCTTGGAGACGCCATTAAAGACAAAACTAAGGCATCCACCCAAGACTATGCTAAGTACTTGATTTTCTTACGCCATGACCTTGACGAAGGGTTGAAAATAGAATATCTTACACTCAAAGATCGACTTGTTTTATGGAATTGCTTAAAGGAAATATATGACAACTTAAAGTTGGTTACTCTTCCACATGCACGATATGATAAGCCTCGTCTGAGGATCCAAGACTTTAAGTCTGTTTTTGAAAATAATTTTGTGATGTTTAGAATTACTTCTAAATTAAAACTCTGTGGAGATACTATCACTGACCATGATATGCTTGAAAAAATGTATAACATTTTATGCTTCCAATATTGTACCGCAACAACAGTACAGAGAGAAAGGTTTGAAGATGTACTCTGAGTTGATTTCTCTTCTTCTTATGGCTGAACGACACAATGAATTGATCATGAGAAATTACTAAAATCGACCTATTGGGTCTACACCAGAGCCTGAAGTGGATGAGGTGTATTCCCGTTATGCCAAGCGTGGAAAAGATCGTGGCCCTATTCGTGGTCGTGGTCGTAGTCATGGTCGTGGCCATGGCCATGGACAAGGAAGAAATTTTCCTGGTGTTAATCACCCCTCAAAGAAAAATAACTATTAAAAGTGGAATGGAAAAGATGAGAAGCCAAAAGCAAATGGTTCAGAAACTGAATGTTATCGTTGCAGTAAAAATGGCATTGGACAAATATTTGTCGTGTACCAAAATATTTGGTTGAGCTTTATCAAGCATCCCTAACGAATAAAGGACATAAAGCCAATTTTATCTTTGACAATGATTTTGAAATCACCCACTTGGATGTGGTAGACTCCTTTGAGCACCCTAATAGAAAAAGACCACTTGATCAGTGATGGATCCGTGGTTAAAGTGGTTGAGTAGTTCAACTTTTAATTTTGCATATTCTTAATAGTTAGTGAATAAACATTATGTAATTATAATTTTGTACATAAATAGTAGTCATTAGTATCAATTAATATTATTCGTATTACGAAATAGATTTAGTTCATTTTGATTAAATATAGTTCTAGTATTATTTTAGACAATGTTCCAATAAGGGTAAATATACCTTTCTTAACCCATCTTATATTGGCCTAAATTATAGGTAATTTTATTTGAAATAAAATATTAAATATCCCTGATGTCCATCGCACATTCTCCTATTTAACAATTATATTTCAAATGAATGTCGTTTTTTGAAGTATTAATATAGCCATATCCAGAAATCTAAAGAATTTAACTTTTGATTGTCACCTATAGATTACTTCCCTTTCCTGAATTATGATTGTATTTTCTTGAAATTTCTCATATTTATCTTTAAAGTTTTCTCTCATTACATAGAACTCTAATTAATTGATCATATATCCCAGAATCTTATATTTATTCATGTTATGAACAATATAAGAAGAACAACAATATTGCAGAGAAAGAGTGAGAAAATTCTTATTGAATTTGGGGGTGATTTATAATGGGGTAAAACCCCTCTATTTATAGGAGGAAAAATGACTTAGCCTCAAAGTTAAACTCTCTACTATATAGACATTCACTCCAAGTAGAATTCTATTCTTAACAATTCATATATTATTTTAAATAATAAATTTTCTTGAACTTCTTGTTATCAAGGCTAGTTAATTATAAGACCGTCATCAACAAAGGTTGAAATTGAGTCCCTGCGTTTTTAGAACGTATACAAGGGGATATTTGAGGACCTATTCACCCTCCTAGTGGGTCGATTAGATATTTTGTGGTCTTAATAGATGCATCTTCTAGATTGTCTCACGTGTACCTATTGTGATCTCGAAACCTCGCGTTTGCAATAATAATGGCATAAATAATTCGATTAGGGGCACAATTTCCTGATAGTCCAATTAAGTCTATTAGACTTGATAGTGCTGTTAAGTTTTCATCCCAAGCATTTAATGATTATTGCTTATCAATTAGGATAAAAGTAGAACATCCTATAGCTCATGATCACACTCCAAACGGTCTTACAGATTCTTTAATTAAACGTCTGTACTTGATAGCAAGACCGTCACTCATGAAAATGAGATTGCCCACTTCTGTTTGGGGTCATGCCAATTTGCATGCAGCAATGTTAGTTCATCTCAGACCGATAAACTATCATATTGTAATTAGTTTTGGGTCATGAACCTAATATATTCCATTTAAGAATTTTTGGATGCGCAATATATCTGCCTGTAGCACCACCATATCGCATCAAAATGGGTCCCCAAAGAAGGTTACGAAATATATTGAGTTTGAATTACTCTCCATTATTCTCTATCTTGAAACATTAATGGGAGATCTATTCACTGCTCAATTTTTGTAGACTGTCGATTCAATGAGACACTTTTCCCAAAATTAGGGAGAGAAAATAGTGAAACCAAACGGGAAATTTTGTGAAAAAGTCCATCATTGTCTCATCTTGATCCATGTGCTTCTATTTGTTAAAAAGAGGTGCAATAGATCATTCATTTGCAAAAACTAGCAAATCAAAAGCCAGATGCATTTACGGGTCTGAAAAGGATAACAAAATCATATATCCCTACAAAAATGTTCCAATCCTAGTTGATGTCCCAATTAGACAATCTTCTAGTCCAATAGCTAATGAGTCAAAAGCACGCCTAAAATGTGGCAGACCATTGAATTCCAAAGATCGAAGTCCTAGAAAAAGAAAAACAAATATCAAAATAACACTATGAAAGAGTCTCATGAAGAAATATACAATTTAATAAATTTTGAGATTCATGGGGGAAACCACTGAGCTCGAGACTCAAGAAAATAAGGAACTACCAATAAATCCAATCGATATTGAGATAAATTTGAATCGATTGGATATAGTGGTGGATTATGTCTTTGCATATAATGTTAAATTTAGAATTATGCAAGATAATGAGGATCTTCAACCTCAATCTATTGGAGAATGTCGATAAAGACGTGAAATGGCAAGAAGAAATTCAATCGAAGTTGAACTCACTTGTGAAACATGAAGTTTTTGGGCCTGTAGTCCAAAACCTAATGGCGTTAAGCCTATTGGCTATAATGGGTCTTTGTACGCAAGAGGAATGAGAAAATTGAGATATAAATACAAGGCATGCCTTGTTGCACAAAGATTTTCACAAAGGCCTGATATCGATTATGAAGAGACATATTCACCCATTATGGATGTTATAACATTCTATTATCTCATTAGTTTTGCTGTCTATGAAACGTTTGACATGCATTTAGTGGATGTGGTTGGCGCTTACCTTTATGGCTCACTTGATAATGAGATATACATGAAAATTTTCGACGAATTTAAAATACCCAACGCACATAATTCAAAGTCCCCGGAAATATTTTCAATCAAATTGCAAAGATCTTTGTATGGTCTAAAACAATCAGGACGTATGTGGTTAAATCGTCTTAGTGGGTATTTATTAAAGGAAGGTTATATAATTGATTCCATTTGTCCACATGTTTTTATAAAAAAGACAACATCGGAATGTGTTGTACTTGCCGTATATGTTGATGGCATAAACCTTATTGAAAATCCTATAGAACTCCAAAAGGAAATTGATTATTTAAAGAAGGAATTTGAGATGAAATATCTCATAAATACAAAATTATGTCTTGGTTTGCAAATTGAACATTTGGCTAACAGATATTTTGTTCATCAGTATACCTACATAGAAAAGGTACTGAAATAATTTTACATGGATGGAGCACATCCATTAAGTGCTCTGATGGTTGTTCGATCACTTGATATGAATAAGGATCCATTGAGACCTCAAGAAGAGAATGAAGAGCTACTTGGTCTTGAAGTAGCATATCTTAGTGCAATTGGTGCACTAATGTATCTTGCTAACACTACAAGGCCTAGCATAATTTTTTCACTTAATGTCTTAGCAAGATATATCTCTGCTCGTACAAGGAGACATTATAATGGAATCAAACACATATTACGATATCTAAAAGGAACTACCAGTATGAGCTTATTTTATGGCAATAATTGCAGTCCCGATCTTGTGGGTTATGCCAATGCTTGCTATTTATCTGACCCACATAAGGATAGATCTCAAATAAGCTATGTGTTTACATGTGGAGGCATTGCCATATCTTGGCGATCGACTAAGAATTCAATTGCGGCTACATCATTTAATCATACTGAGATAATTGCTATTCATAAAACAAGTTGAGGTCTATGATACATTTTATTCAAGACAAATATGGTTTGAAGTATGACAAACTACACACAATTTTATATGAATATAATGCATCATGTATAGTTCAACGGAATAGAGGATTCATAAAAGGAGATAGGTCAAAACACATTTTACCAAATTTATATTTCACACGTAATCTTCAAAAGAATAGTGATATTAATGTGCAATAGATAAATTCAAGTAATAATATGGCTGATTTGTTCACAAAATCTCTACCAACGTCAAATTTTAAGAATCTAGTGCACAAGATTGGGATGCGAATGTTCAATGATGTGAATTGATGCTCTCATCAGGTGGAGTTAATGCGTGTTGCACTCTTTTTTCCTTAAAAGATTTTGTCCCACTGGGGTTTCCTGGCAAGGTTTTTAACGATGCAAGTAATAGGCGCATTTGTAAACATGTGTACTATTTTTTCTTTTCTAGAATTTTTTTTCCATTGGGTTTTATTTTAGTTAAGGTTTTAACGAGTCACATTATTGTTGAATAGTCATTCAAGAGGTAGTGTTATAAATAGAATTCTATTCAAGGCGAATGTCAATATTTTAGAGAGATTTTTACTTGGTAGCTAAGTCATTCTTTCTCTATAAATAGAGGGGTCTTATTGTTAGATAATACGCTAAACGCTAGAGGGGGGGTGAATAGCGTTATAATAAAATTTAGCGTAAACTTGCGGAAATTAAAATTTGCAGGAAATAATTAAGTGCGTTGAATAAACAAAAAGGAAAGAACGCACCGATGTATTCTGGTTCACCACAACACGTGGCTAGTCCAGTCCCCGAGAGACTCTCTCGAGATTTTCCACTAACTTGTCAAGCTTACGGGTGCTCAACAAACCTTTACAACTTAAGGACACAAGCCTTAACACCTTTGCTCGGAGATACAACACTCCAAGACTTCAACCAAGGAAACACAAGTTCCTTACAACAAGAGAATCACAATTCTCTTACAAGTGTACAAAACACTAAACACTGAAACAAAACACTCCTTAATGAGTAGATATGAGTAAAAGAAGTAAGCTCAAGATCACAACAACTATGGACAAGACTTTCGCTCTCAAAAGCTTTATGAAATGAATATAAAATGATAAACAATAGTATGCAAGCTTATTGCAATAGAATGATCAGTTGTTGTGTGTTGTTGTGTTTAAAACACTGAAATGAAGCTGTATTTATAGTTGAAAAACTTGGCATTACCTTTGCCTAATTGCCAATTAAGAGTTGCTGATTTTACTCTGTGACAATCGATTGTCAGGAAGCCACAATCGATTGGTTGCCAATCGTTCCAAAAATCAATCCTAGATTTTATGCTTAACAATCGATTGTCCAAGATCAATAATCGATTATTGGCAACGTTCAAAAAATCATTTCCAGATTTTACGTAAAACAATCGATTATACCAAATCAATAATCGATTATTCAGCAACATTCAAAAAATCCTTTCCAGATTTTAATTTCAACAATCGATTGTACTAAATCAACAATCGATTATTCAGCAACGTTCAAAAATCTTTTTCAAATTTTAATATCAACAATCGATTGTACAAAATCAACAACCGATTACCTGACGGTATTTGAAAACTTTGCGACAACGGTCAGCTTCACAATCGATTGTGCAATGTTAACAATCGATTATTTATCAGACTTTGAAAATCATTTTAGACACTGCCTCGTGACAATCGATTGTTATATACTCACAATCGATTATTTAATAACTTTGAAAAAGTCTGGAAGACACTGCCTCAACACAATCGATTGTCATATGTTCACAATCGATTATTTTGTGACTTTTAAAAATCTGATGGACACTGTCTCTTTACAATCGATTGTCATTAGCTTCACAATCGATTATTCTGAGTTTTGAAAAACTTTGATGTACACTGCCTCATCACAATCGATTGTCATAAGGTTCACAATCGATTGTCATGCAGGTTTGAAAAACCTGATGCTCACTGCCTTAACGCAATCGATTGTCATTTGTTCACAATCGATTGTCATGCAGTCTTGGCTTAACATAATCGATTATCATAAGTACATAATCGATTATCTTAGTCCAGTTTTTAGAGGCATGTTTAAAAATCATTTTGACTAATGAAATTATGCATGATTTAAAGTCATTTAGCATTAAATTAAATATGCATGATTTTGTAAAAATAATTTTACGAGAGAAGCCATGTCATGAGTCAAGTTGTCAGATCAAGAACACAATTAAGAACGACTCATTTAAACTATAAAACTTTGTCTTGTGCTTGGATCTCGTTATCCACCAATTGTGCGCTTGTACTTGAACTTCGTCATATATCAATTTGCGCTTCGTTTGTCATTCATCAAAACCTACACATAAGAACACACGTTTTAGTATAAAGCCTTGAGAACGTGTTCCCAACAATTTCCCCCTTTTTGATAATGGCAAACTTTAAGCGGGTTATGCAAATTAAACAGTTTATAAAGACGATTCAAGACAAGTATATGTATGCCTCGACAAGTATGCAATTTGTTCCCCCTCAATATATGGATTCCCCCTCAATTTAAGCTTATAAATATTGAGAGTTCATACCCGTTATCTTCCCCCTTTTGCCCTTAGCAAAAATAATATAAGAAGATGCCAAAGATGTAAATAAAACTGGTTTATTTATTTGAAAGAGAAAAACGTGATTACTTAAAGAGGGCACAATAACTCAAGTAATAGCATTACAATCGATTATTGATACGAGATAATCGATTATTAGACGACAGAAACCGATTTTTCTGAAGAAGACTTGATTATTGCGCGTCATGCTTTATAATTCCCCCTACCTTTAGGGCGATACCTGCAAAAATTCGTTTGACGTCTCCGACGCTCAAGTTAGAAATCATGTAAGATAAAAAGATGCAATGCATGACTTAGATCAATGTGGAGTCAAGAATCTCGAGTTCACTACGAATTCGGAAGAAGGACTCTTTCTCTAGGGGCTTTGTAAAGATGTCGGCCAATTGGTCTTTGGTTTCAACAAATTCGATTTCGACATCGCCCTTGAGAACGTGATCTCTTATAAAATGATGTCTAATTTCAATGTGTTTTGTTCGCGAATGAAGAACGGGGTTGGCACTAGTATTATCACATCTAAGAGGGATATGATCAAGACTTAGGCCATAGTCCAAGAGTTGTTGTTTCATCCATAGGATTTGAGCACAAAAACTCCCCACGGCTACATATTCAGCCTCGGTTGTGGACAACGCAATACTTACTTGTTTCTTGCTAAACCAAGAAACGAGAGAGCTACCGAGCAAATGGCAAGTGCCACTAGTGCTCTTGCGGTCCAATTTGCATCCAGCAAAATCGGAGTCGGAATAGCCAACGAGTTGGCATGAAGAACCTTTGGGGTACCATAGACCCACATTTGTAGTACCAACAAGGTACTTCAAAATCCGTTTTACCGCAGTAAGGTGAGACTCCTTCGGACACGATTGATAACGGGCGCATAAGCACACGCTAAACATGATGTCCGGACGACTAGCAGTAAGATAAAAAAGAGAGCCGATCATACCTCGATACTTCTTAGTGTCGACTTCCTTACCTTTCTCATCTTTTTCTAGATGATCGGATGTGCTCATGGGAGTCGCCATTGCTTTTGCATTGTTCATTCCAAATCGTTTCAGCAATTCTTTGCAATATTTGGCTTGGGAAATGAACGTACCTTCTTTCATTTGCTTTACTTGTAATCCCAAAAAGAATGTTAACTCACCCATCATAGACATCTCAAATTCGCTTGTCATTAAATCGGAAAATTCCTTGCATAAGACATTGTTAGTAGCACCAAATATGATATCATCCACATATATTTGAACTAATAAAATTTCATTGTGTTTATGTTTAACGAAAAGGGTGGTGTCAACTTTCCCTCTAATGAAATCATTTTCCAATAGAAATTTACTCAATCTTTCATACCAAGCTCGGGGAGCTTGTTTTAAACCATACAGAGCCTTTTTGAGTTTGAAAACATGATCGGGAGATTTAAAATCTTCAAAACCGGGGGGTTGTTCAACATGAACTTCTTCTTGAATAACACCATTTAGAAAAGCACTTTTCACATCCATTTGATATAAATTGAAATTCATAGAAGAGGCAAACGCGAGCAATAGACGAATAGCTTCTAATCTAGCTACGGGAGCATATGTTTCTTCATAGTCAATACCCTCTTCTTGATTATAGCCTTTTGCTACAAGCCTAGCTTTGTTTCTAGTGATTACACCATTTTCATCTAGTTTGTTTCGAAAAACCCATTTCGTACCAATTATGGTATGATTTTCGGGTCTTGGCACCAAATCCCAAACGTCATTCCGTTTGAATTGGTTAAGCTCCTCTTGCATTGCCAAGGTCCAAAATTCATCCCCAATTGCTTCGGAGATGGTTGTTGGTTCAATTTGAGACACAAAAGCAGTATGTCCTAAGGTGTTCTTAAGGGAGTTTCGGGTACTTACCTTTTCTCCGACGTCCCCAATTACCTGTTCGAGAGGGTGATCTTTGATTGTCCTCCACTCGTTAGGCGTTTTCGTTTCATTCTCCAATTGTGGCGCTTCCTCCGTTGGTTGTTTCAAAGATTCGTCTTGATTTTCTTTAGGCGTTTCCTCTTGTATTTTGTCTTTCAAGCTATCTAAGATACCTGCAAGATCAAAACCAGTATCCTTTCTCGCCAAGCGAGCATTATTTTCGGCAAATACAACATGCGGGGATTCCTCCACAGTTTCGGTTCTTTTATTAAAGACCCTATATGCTTTGCTACGTGAAGAATAACCAATGAAAATTCCCTCATCGGACTTAGCATCAAATTTTCCCAATTGATCTTTGCCATTGTTATGAAGAAAACATTTACAATCGAATACTCTAAGATGGGAGATATTTGGTTTCCTTCCCTTATAGAGTTCATAGGGAGTTTTCATGAGTATAGGCCTTATGACTACTCTATTTAAGATGTAGCATGCGGTACTCACGGCATCCGCCCAAAAATGTTTGGGAATCTTAGCCTCTTCGAGCATGGTTCTAGCCATCTCTTCGAGACACCTATTTTTCCTTTCCGCCACCCCATTTTGTTGTGGTGTTCGTGGAGCGGAAAAGGTATGCTCGATACCGAGTTCGTCACAAAAGTCCGCAAAGAGATTGTGATCAAACTCTCCCCCATGATCATTTCTAATTGAAGTGACGGTTGTTTCCTTCTCGTTTTGAACACGCTTAAGAAAATATTTAAAATTCTGAAAAGCATCACTTTTATTGGCAAGAAATAAAGTCCAAGTAAATCTAGAATAATCATCAACAATCACAAAAGCATAACGATTTCTTCCTAGACTTTCAATGCGAGATGGTCCAAATAAATCCATGTGAAGCAATTGCAATGGTCTAGAAGTTGAAACAAAATTTTTGGATTTGAAAGATGCTTTTGTTTGCTTCCCTTTTTGACAAGAATCACAAATAGAGTCATTTTCAAATTTCAAATTGGGAAGACCAATAACTAAGTTTTGTGAAATCAATTTATTCAAAAGATGCATGTTTATATGAGCAACTATACGATGCCATAGCCAAGTATCATCCTCTTTGCTCATAAGACAATCAACATATTCGGGTGAGGAATTAGCACGATCAACCATATAAATATTATCCACTCTAAAACCACGAAGGATAATTTTAAAATCACTACGTCTAAACACTAAGCATTCATCCGAATCAAATAGGGCAAGATTTCACTTGTCACATAATTGACTTATGCTCAAGAGATTATGCTTTAAACCTTTAACAAGTAATATATGCTTAATAGAGGAATTTTCATCCTTACCGACCGATCCGATGCCAATAATCTTTCCTTTATTGTTATCCCCAAAAATCACACTTCCTCCTTCTTTGTGTTCTAGTTGAAGGAATTTGGATTCGTCTCCCGTCATATGTTTGGAGCATCCACTATCAAGGTACCATAGTACACTTGATCCCTTCAAACACACCTACAAAACAAATTAATGCGTTTTAGGTACCCATGTCATTTTGGGTCCTTGAGGGTTAGGCATATCATAATGATGCGATTGAGTGATATGTCTATGTCGTGTAAAACATGTAGGGGCAATATGACCAATGCGTCTACAATAATTACAAGTCACGTTGGGGTTATGCATCCTTCTAGGTTCATAGTAACTTGATGGACGAAAATGAATTACTCTATTTTCATTCTGACTATTGCGCATTTCATGAGAACCATTTCTCCTACTATTAGTTCTAAAATGAGCAGCATTTCTATAGTAATGGTCATGTCTAGATGTTCTAAAAGGTTGAAAACTCCTTCTAGTGTTTGGCCTAGAATATGCATCATTTCTAGGGTAGTCATTTCTATGTGGTAAGTCATTTCTAGGTCTTCTAAAATGTTCAACATTTGTTCTAGCATGCATATTTGTTCTAGGATTGCTATTTCTACGATAAGCATTTGTTTTATTAATCCTAGGTTGAGCATTAGGTGGTTGGGGTTTGGCTTCAACCTTTTCTTTAGGCTCATTCTTAAAACCTATGCCATGCTTGGTTGACTTCAAATTAACAAGGACCTCATTCAAGTTTTTGTGGGAAGAATTAAACTTATCTAAGGTACATTTAAGTCTGTCTACCTCATTTTCGAGATGCATGCAAGAAGAGCAATTTTTAATAGAACTTTCGGGCTTGTCGGCGCTTCTTTTTCCAAAAAACTTGTTTTCCTCTTTCAGCTTCTCATTTTCTAAAACCAGTTTTTCTAACTCCTTTTCTTTTAAAGAAAGCTGTTTTTGAAAATCTTTTTCTTTTAGAGAAGCATTTTCTTTTATGCTCTTGACAGTTTTTGAAGCTTTAATAAATTCAGTATATAGCTCATCAAAAGCAGTTCGCATTTCTTCAAGAGTAAAGAAGTTTTTAGAGGAGATTTGACATACCTCATCTTGCTTGTCTTCTTGCGCCATAAGGCAAAGGTTTGCGGCTTCGTCTTCTTCTTCTTCGCTTGACTCATCTCCGGAGTCTCCTCCCCAAGAAATGTATGCACGTTGCTTCTTAAAAGGTTTCTTCTCCTTTTTGATGTTTGGGCAATTTGATTTGATGTGCCCGGTTTCACCGCACTCATAGCACTTTATTTGCTCGCCTTGCTTTTTGCCCTTTCGTTCATACTCCTTTCGCATGAACTTTTGAAATCTTTTGATAACGAGTCCAAACTCGTTGTCTCCGTCCTCATCAACTTGAGGTTGGCTTGTGCTTGCCTTAAGCGCTATTCTTTGCCTCCTTTGATCATCAACAAGAGGGTTAAGTATTGTAGATTCATTAGTCTTAAGGTTACCTCTTAATGCGTCGATTGTGACATTTGAGACGCCAATGGATTCTTGAATTGCGTCGGCCTTTGATCGCCATGCCAGAGTGAGACTTCTAAGAATTTTTCGAACAAGTTCTCTATCCATGAATGTCTTCTTGAGGGCATGTAGGTCATTTACGATTATTGAAAATCGTTCGAACATTTCATCCACCTTTTCACCTTCCTTCATGTGAAATAATTCATAAGCATGGGTTAGGAAATCAATTTTAGCTTCCCTTACCTGGTCCGTACCTTCGTACGTAATTTCTAGCTTGTCCCACATTTCCTTTGCCGTTGTGCAACATGATATTTTCCTGTAATCGTTAGCATTTACAGCACAATATAATAAATTAATTGCTTTAGCATTATTTTGAACCTTTCGGATATCATCCGCGTCATATTCTTCTTCGGACTTGGGAACCCATTCGTTTTCAACCTTTTTGGTTGGAATTTGATTTCCCTTTGTTATCACCTTCCAGAGATGAAAATTATTTGCTTGAACGAAGATTTTTATCCTCTCCTTCCAGTACGTATAGTTTGTACCGCTGAATAGTGGTGGTTGGGTGGAGCACTGTCCTTCCTCTATTCCTGCAAAAGAATCACGAGTAGAAGCCATGGAAGTTTCTCTCAAACTGTTAAGTTTTCAGAGAGTTGGGCTCTGATACCAATTGTTAGATAATACGCTTAACGCTAGAGGGGGGTGAATAGCGTTATAATAAAATTTAGCGTAAACTTGCGGAAATTAAAATTTGCAGGAAATAATTAAGTGCGTTGAATAAACAAAAAGGAAAGAACGCACCGATGTATTCTGGTTCACCACAACACGTGGCTAGTCCAGTCCCCGAGAGACTCTCTCGAGATTTTCCACTAACTTGTCAAGCTTACGGGTGCTCAACAAACCTTTACAACTTAAGGACACAAGCCTTAACACCTTTGCTCGGAGATACAACACTCCAAGACTTCAACCAAGGAAATACAAGTTCCTTACAACAAGAGAATCACAATTCTCTTACAAGTGTACAAAACACTAAACACTGAAACAAAACACTCCTTAATGAGTAGATATGAGTAAAAGAAGTAAGCTTAAGATCACAACAACTATGGACAAGACTTTGGCTCTCAAAAGCTTTATGAAATGAATATAAAATGATAAACAATAGTATGCAAGATTATAGCAATAGAATGATCAGTTGTTGTGTTTAAAACACTGAAATGAAGCTGTATTTATAGTTGAAAAACTTGGCATTACCGTTGCCTAATTGCCAATTAAGAGTTGCTGATTTTACTCTGTGACAATCGATTGTCAGGAAGCCACAATCGATTGGTTGCCAATCGTTCCAAAAATCAATCCCAGATTTTACGTTTAACAATCGATTGTCCAAGATCAACAATCGATTATTGGCAATGTTCAAAAAAGATTTTACGTAAAACAATCGATTATACCAAATCAATAATCGATTAATCAGCAACGTTCAAAAAATCCTTTCCAGATTTTAATTTCAACAATCGATTGTACTAAATCAACAATCGATTATTCAGCAACGTTCAAAATTCTTTTTCAAATTTTAATATCAACAGTCGATTGTACAAAATCAACAATCGATTACCTGACGGTATTTAAAAACTTTACGACAACGGTCAGCTTCACAATCGATTGTGCAATGTTAACAATCGATTATTTATCAGACTTTGAAAATTATTTTAGACACTGCCTCGTGACAATCGATTGTTATATACTCACAATCGATTATTTAATAACTTTGAAAAAGTCTGGAAGACACTGCCTCAACACAATCGATTGTCATATGTTCACAATCGATTATTTTGTGACTATTAAAAATCTGATGGACACTGTCTCTTTATAATCGATTGTCATTAGCTTCACAATCGATTATTCTGAGTTTTGAATAACTTTGATGTACACTGACTCATCACAATCGATTGTCATAAGGTTCACAATCGATTGTCATGCAGGTTTGAAAAACCTGATGCTCACTGCCTTAACGCAATCGATTATCATTTGTTCACAATCGATTGTCATGCAGTCTTGGCTTATCATAATCGATTATCATAAGTACATAATCGATTATCTTAGTCCAGTTTTTAGAGGCATGTTTAAAAATCATTTTGACTAATGAAAATATGCATGATTTAAAGTCATTTAGCATTAAATTAAATATGCATGATTTTGTAAAAATAATTTTACGAGAGAAGCCATGTCATGAGTCAAGTTGTCGGATCAAGAACACAATTAAGAACGACTCATTTAAACTATAAAACTTTGTCTTGTGCTTGAATCTCGTTATCCACCAATTGTGCGCTTGTACTTGAACTTCGTCATATATCAATTTGCGCTTCGTTTGTCATTCATCAAAACCTACACATAAGAACACACGTTTTAGTATAAAGCCTTGAGAACGTGTTTCCAACACTTATTCCATTGTAAATCATCCCAAAATTCAATAAGAATTACTCTCTCTTCCCCAGCAATATTATTTTTTGTTCTTTTATTGTTTTGTTACATGACTATTATTTTGAGAGCGGTTGTACATACATTTTCTCAAATGTTAAATGTTTAAATGATCTAACATTGTTGTTTAATTTCCTTATATCTTCAAAATATTTAATGATGATCATTGACTAGACGAGAAGTTGGTAGCATTATATATTTTTTAACAATGATTAGGCTAGAGTTCGACTAACATTTGCCTTTTGATTGATTGAGGTTAAGTTCTTTTAAAAAAGGGAAGAGGTCAAAAATTGCCCCTCTACTATAATATATAATTTATGTTTCTCCCCCGTTCTAATTTTCGTACAATTTTATCCCTAAAGTTGATAAATTTTCTAGAATTTCACTTAAACCTAATGTCCATCCAACATGGTAGCTGAACCCCTCAATTTTTTTCTTGTCAGCTGGCATGTCAGCTGCCAAGTCACTCGACCCCCTCCCCTCCTTCCAATTCACGATACTCATCTCTAATTTCATGTACCCATTACTTCTTTAGAGAGAATCAGCCGCTAGCCTTACATATCCCCATCGTCTCACCATCTTCCTCTCAAAATCAACTGTTGTCCCCGGAGTTGGCCACCGGCCGATTGGCAATCACCTTTCAACTCCCCCACTTCTATTGTTCTTCTTATCGAAGTAATTGTTGTAAAATAGGCTGGAATATGAAGATCTGAGTCTTTGTGCTTATGTTTTGGTCATTATTTCTCTAGCCTTGTCGTGTCACTATTTTCAAGTTAGGCGTCATAAAAAATTTCACGACCCAAATCTAACCATGGTTGTGAGAGGAGAATAAAAAAGGTAGAGGCGTAGTGTGAATCGTGAAAACCAAATGGATCCAGACGATGTGGCGACGGCATTCGTGAAGCACTACTACTCCACCTTCGACTCCAACCGGGTCGGGCTTTCTAACCTCTACCAAGAAGGCTCCATGTTAACCTTCGAAGGCGAGAATGTAAACATTCATATTAGACCGAGAAATCATAGAAAATCTTGAGAGAGAAAGTAGAGAGAAGGCAGAGCTTTTAGAATTCTCTGGAAGATGAGAGAAGCTTATTACAGAAAATGAGTGAAGGAAAATGAATCTCGGTAGGTGAGAAAATATCTCACCTACATTTATACTAATTACAAATGGACGGGTCGGATCGGGTGATCCGGCCCAAAATTCAATAATGGACATTGGGCTCAAACACATATCATCACATCCCAGTTACAACCCAATGCCGGAAATATACCTACAATATACACTAAGTATACACAAAATGTACAAGTATATACAAAGCTTGTACAAGTATATACAAAGCTAAATCATGTAGCATCTCGTATCTCAACACCCCCCCTCAAGTTGGAGGGGGAAACCACCTGCAACTTGGTGAGCAGCGGAAGAAGTAAAGTACCAGGCAGGGGCTTGGTGAGCAAGTCGGCCAGCTGACGAGAAGTAGGCACATGAAGCAATTTGAGAAAACCCAAAAGCAACAGGTCCCGAACAAAATGGCAATCCACCTCGATATGTTTCGTACTTTCATGTAAAACAGGATTGTTAGCAATATGAATAGCAGCCATACTATCACAATAAACAGAAATAGGAGAGGAAACAGAGATCCCAAGATCAACCAACAACCGAGAGAGCCAAGTCAATTCAGCAACAACCTTGCTAAGGGCTCGGTATTCTGCCTCAGCAGAGGAAATAGAAACAACAGGCTGTTTCTTCAATTTCCAACTGATCAAACAGCCACCTAAAAGTACACAAATTCCAGTAACAGAGCGCCTAGTATCAGGGCAAGCAGCCCAGTCACTATCAGAATACCCAGTAACAGAAAAATCAGCATGAGCAGAGTAGAATAAACCCAAGGAGGGAGTACCTTTAAGGTATCTCAGAACATGCAGGGCAGCAGTCATATGGGGAAGTCTGGGGGATTTGAGAAATTGACTCAGATGCTGGACTGCAAAACAAATGGCAGGCCTAGTATGAGTCAGGAAGAGCATCTTACCAACTAGACTCCTGTACTGGTCAGGAGAGGGCAAGAGGTCACCAGAATCAGCATGAAGTTTAACATTGATGTCCAAAGGGGACACAACAGAAGAGACATTGACACAGTCAAACTGAGTCAGCAAATCAGAAATATACTTGTGCTGATTAAGGTGCATCCCTCCAGGGACAACAGACACTTCAAGGCCCAAAAAATAATGCAAGGACCCCAAATCCTTGATTTTAAACTGTGCATCCAGAAATAGTTTCAGAGCAGTCAGTTCATCACTGTCATCCCCAGTAAGTATTATGTCATCCACATAGACAGCTACCACCACAAAGGAGCCAGGCTTACCTTTGATGAACAAGGAGTAGTCATTCAAAGAATGTGTATACCCTCTGGAATAAAGGGCAGAAGACAATTTGGCATACCATTGTCTGGATGCTTGTCTCAGCCCATACAAGGATTTCTTGAGTTTGCAGACCAGAGGAGGAGAAGGAGAAGAAGGGGAAGAAACAGAACCAGAAGTAGAAGGAGAGACTGTCAAACATGGAGGAAGTTTCATGTAAACATCCTCATCCAAATCACCATGAAGAAAGGCATTATTTACATCAAGCTGAAAAAGAGGCCAATGATTCTTGACAGCCACAGCAATAAGGCACTTGACAGAAGTCATTTTAATCACTGGAGAGAAAGTTTCAGTAAAAATAATCCCCTCAACCTGTGTGTCACCCCTAATAACCAACCTGGCTTTATACCTTTCAACACTGCCATCAGCCTTGTATTTAATTTTGTAAACCCATTTGCAACCAATGGGTTTCTTACCAAGAGGAAGAGGAACAACATCCCAAGTATGGTTAGTGTCCAAAGCTTCAAACTCCTGTCTCATGGCAGCTTGCCCTGCTGGAACAGATGCAGCCTGAGAATAGTATAGAGGCTCAGATTCCAAAGAGGAGGAAGATGAGATAGAGAAGGCAGGGAGTTGACAGACATAATCCTTAAGATAGGAAGGAGGATTATGTTGTCTTTGAGACTTTATGGGAGCAGGAACAGAGGGAGAAGGAACTAAAACAGGAGGTGAACCAGCAGGATTGAAAGGAGTAGGAAAGGGCATCTGCATAGACGTAGGAGAAGAGGGAGGAGAGAGAGGAATGGGAGAATCAGAGGTATCATCATGTTCTCCAGATGGAATAAAGGGAAAGGAAGAAGCAGGAGAATGAGCAGAAGGAGACACAGATTTAAAAGGAAAAACTGATTCATGAAAGAGAACATCCCTGGAGACCAAATACTTCTTAGATGCGAGATCATATAGCCTATAACCCTTTTTGCCAAAAGGATAACCCAGGAAACACAAGAAATGGCTCTTGGCTTTAACTTGTCCCTTTGAGGGATGGGAACAGTGGCATAGGCAAGGCAAACCAAAGTCCTCAAGTGAGTATAGGATGGAATTTTCCCATACAAAATTTCATGAGGAGACTTATTATGAAGCAATCTGGTGGGTATTCTGTTAAGAAGATAGGTGGCAGTCAACAAGCAATCCCCCCCGAAAGATACTAGCAAGCTAGATTGAAAGAGCAAAGCCCTACAGGTTTCAAGAAGAGTTCTATGCTTTCTTTCAACAACACCATTTTGTTGAGGGGTGTGAGGGCAGGAGGTTTGATGTATGATCCCCTGGCTGCAAAAGAAATACCCTCATTGCTAGAGCCCAATTCTAAGGCATTGTCACTTCTAACAGTCTGAACCACAGCATTAAATTGGGTTCTGACCAGAGAAAGAAATGACTTAAGCATAGAAAAGGCATTGCTTTTGGATCCCAATAGGTGTGTCCAAGTTGCCCTTGAAAAGTCATCAACAATGGTAAGCAAATATTTGCAACCAGATGAGGTTGGAGTATGATAAGGTCCCCAGGTGTCCACATGAATCAGTTGAAAAGGCCTAGAAGTTCTAATGGAGCTATCAGGGAAATGAAGCTTAGTCTGTCTGGCTATGGGACAGACTGTACAGGGAAAGGGGTGTTTGGAAGCAAAAGGAAAAGATAGACTAGAAATGCATTTCATATTTGAAAATGGAGTATGTGCAAGTCTTAAGTGCCAAATGTAATTCATATCAGATGCAAAATCATTATTACAGATGGAACTATTTACATGTGAAGGCAAAGGAACATCCTTGTTATCAGACAAGATGTCATCATTACAAGAAAAAGACACAGAAGGCAATGCAACAGCTTTGTTATCATTACAAGAACCAGATACAGGTCAAACAGAAGTAGAAGAACAATTAACAGAGGGAGAAGGGGAAGAAGGAACACAAGCTAGTTTATACAGGCCAGCAGCTTCTCTACCAAGATCCAGTGGCCTCCTCAGAGAAGGGTCCTGTATCATGTGTAGTAAGCAGGAATGTTCAGTGAACATAACTATACAATGCAACTGCTTCACTAACTTGTGAACAGAAATCAAGTTGTGTTTAAAAGAAGGAACTAGTAGTACATTGTGAAGAGTGATGGAAGGAGTCAAGGCAAAAGAGCCTGTGCACTTCACATTCACTTTATAGCCATTTGGAAGAGTGACAAGATATGGCAGAGTTAAAGGTATAATGTTAAAAAGTAGTTGTTCATCATGTGTCATGTGATTAGAGGCACCTGAATCTATAATCCAGGTGACAGAATTAATATGAGTAAGCAAGCAAAGTTTGAAATCAGAAATAGGGTTCTTAGTTAACATAGTACCAGCAAAGTTTGCAGCATATATGGGAGGAGGAGTTTGAGCAGTGGATTCCCCCAACTTGGTCTGGTGTAACAAGTTCATCAACTGGTCATAATCATGTCTGCTCAACCCTGGTATCACAGAGCTTTGGCCATCTAGTCTTGCAACAGATTGATGGCTAGCAGGAGGATTCCCTTGAGGAACAGACAACAGTCCATCAGAAATAGAAGAATCCAGACTAGTACTCAGATGAGCAGCAGGCCTCCTTCCCTTGTTAAAGGTGGTACTTTGCTGATACCCATGGATCTTGAAGCACTTATCAATTAAGTGTCTAGATTTTTTACGGTATCTACAAAATAAAGGTCCCCTGGCTTGGTCAAAATTGACTCTCTGTTGGTCAAAATTGACTCTCTGTCTAAAAGGAGGAGGAGGAACAGACACTGTGGCTTTGTTAAATCCAACAGGCTGCCTGTTTGTTTGTACATTGAAAGAGACAGAGGCTGGATCAAAGTGAGAAGAAGACTGAACTTATATTTGCTTCTCATCATTGAGGACCATATTATAGACATTGACAAGAGAAGGAGAAGGCTGCATCATCAAAAGATTACTCCTGACCCCCATATAAGCTTCATTCAGACCCATTAAAAGTTGAAAGACCTTATTATCATCACATTCCTGAACTATACCATATTTTGCAGCACATACACACCTTTGACCATGATTAACACACATAGAATCAAGTTCATCCCACAGACCTTTTAGCTTGTTGAAATAAGAAGCTATATCTAAGGACCCTTGAGAGGTGTGGGACAACTCTCTTTTCAGTTCAAAGATTTTGGTCCTGTTTGCAGTGCCACATCTGGCATGGAGTTGGGACCATATGCTCTGTGCAGTGTCAGAGTACTGCACAGATTCAGCAATTGCAGGGGATAGGGAAGCAGTCAACCAAGAAATCACCATGTTGTTGCACCTATCCCACAACCTTTATTGAGCCACATTGGTGGTAGGTCGGGTGTATGTGCCATCAACAAAACTGATTTTGTTTTTGGCTGATAAGGCAACAATCATTTTACGTCTCCAACCCCCATAACCACTACCCGAGAAGGGAGTGGGAACGAAAGATATCCCAGGGACATCAGAAGAATATACAAAAAGGGGACAGGAAGAGTCTACAGAAGGGGAGGCACCAGTATTTGTGCTAGAAGCCATAGTATATGAACCTGCTTAAATGAACAACTTTTCGACAAACAGAATACAACCAAAACAGGTATTCACACACAACAACCAACAAACAGAATATATCCAAGTCAGGTATTCACAGACAACACCAGATGCTCACAAATACAGAGTCAAATAATCACATATGATACCGAAGATAAGGACAGAGTTACCCTCCTTCTTCGCAATCGGAGAAGATCGACCTTCAAACAACAGAGAAACCCTAGGTATCAAACCCTACGTGTAACCTTGAAAAACCTTACAGAAAACGTAGTCAGGAATGTCGGAGAGGCACCCAAAACGTCCACTTAGTGAGAATCGAGCCACCGGATGGCAGTAAAACTTCAGGTTAAACCACCAGAAACCCTAGAAGCCGATAGGTCACCCAAAATCAACCAAAAATCATCATAAAATCTTCCATAACGTTCAGGAGAAGAAAATACACTCCGATATCATGATGAAAGACTCACAAAGGTCTCCGATGAGTCGGAATCTTCATCGACCGTGAGGTCTCAGAAATCACCCCCAAAACCTCGAAACAGACTTCATCCAAGACAACGAAGCACATAGATACATAGTCGGATCGTCGTCGAGGCTCTGATACCATGTAAACATTCATATTAGACCGAGAAATCATAAAAAATCTAGAGAGAGAAAGTAGAGAGAAGGCAGAGCTTTTAGAATTCTCTGGAAGATGAGAGAAGCTTATTATAGAAAATGAGTGAAGGAAAATGAATCTCGGTAGGTGAGAAAATATCTCACCTACATTTATACTAATTACAAATGGACGGGTCGGATCGGGTGGCCCAAAATTAACTAATGGACATTGGGCTCAGACACATAAATCATCACAGCCCAGTTACAACCCAATGCCGGAAATATACCTACAATATACACTGAGTATACATAAAATGTACAAGTATATACAAAGCTTGTACAAGTATATACAAAGCTAAATCATGTAGCATCTCGTATCTCAACAGAGAAGCATCAAGGCTGTCAGAACATCGTCAACAAGCTGATCAGTTTCCCTTTTTACAAGTGCAAGCACAATAAAAGCACCGTCGATTCCCAACCCTCTGGTCCCGGTGGCGCCATGCTTGTCTTTCTCAGCGATAATCTCCAACTCCCAGGCGAACAACATCCCCTCAAGTTCAGTCAGATGTTTCATTTGATGCCAACACCACAAGGAAGTTATTATGTGCTCAATGATATATTTCGTTTGAATTATGCATGAAGGGTGCTGGGTTGAATTGTCTCTTGGTCATGTTTTCATGATTGATTTGTACCGAAAAAGTTTACAGAATATCATATTCTAGGAGCTGAAAGACATTGCTTCCGTTGCATATATCAACCTGCAAAAGACTAGTTCTTCTGTGTTATGGGGCAAGTTGATTAATGGACTCGGTTATGCTTTTGAGTTTTATGGAACTTCATGAGCTCTACCTTGTTGTATTATGTCATTTACATAATCCAGTTCTCCCCCCCCCCCCTCTCACTTGCACACATTCTACCCCTTTCTCTTACAATTTTTTGTTAGATGTTGCTTTTCTCCCGTACTTTTTGATTGGATCTTGCTACTTGTTCTTATTGATTCTTTAATGTGTGGAGATATATGATTCATAGATTTTGATGCCTAAAAAAAACCATGGTTGTGATGGCGCCTATCGTTTTACAAGGCAAGCCTACTTCCCAAAATATTACAACTAAACCAACTATAAGAAATTAATAAAATATTTCTTATATTTGAAATTTTCATAAATTAAATCAACTCTAAATATAATTAATATAAAGTACAAAAACGAGGCCCAAACATCAGGGTGTCACTAAGTCATAAGCGTCTAAAACTGTAATATAAGATAACAGAAATAAACAGGTAAATTTCATAACTCAGTAAATACCACAAAGAAATTTAACAGATAAACACAGCAACAACAAAAGTTAATGCAACCTCACATCAATCTCGATCTATCACTCAGCACTCAACACTCAACACTTATGTGATGACCTGATCGAAATTAATACCCAATCCCCAATTAACTACTTTCTCAAAGTTTATTTCTACTATTTTGATTTGCCGGGACGTTAGATTTTGAGTTTCAGAGAGTTTCAGAACACTTAATCCCTAAATGAGAGCTTAAGTGTTGGAAAGTTGACCATGGTCTGAACAGTGTGAAGATGGCCTTGGAATGGAAACCCTATGGTTCTACTAGCTTCGTTGGGTGATTTTAGGGTTGGGAGCATGTTCGGATTGTGTTTTGGAGGTTTTTAGCTAATTTAGGCTTGAAATGTCGAAAATCAAATTTTGAATTTTTCGGTTCGATAGTGAGATTTTGATCCGAGGGATGGAATGGAATTCCACAAGTTGGAATATCTCTGTAGTGTTGAATATGATGTATGTGCAAAATTTCATGTCATGCGGACGAGGTTTGATAAACTTTTTGATCGAGAGCGTGTTTTAGAGTTTTTGGAAACTTAGGCTTGAATACGATGTGTTTTGGACGATTTGATGTTGTTTGAGGTATTTTGAGGATTGGTACAAGTTTGAATAAGCTTTTGGGATATGTTAGTGCCTTTGGTCGAGGACCTCGGGTGAGTTTCGCAGGGTTGATCGGACCATTTCATGCATTGGAAAGTTGCAGATTTTGGAGTTCAGCTTTGTGGAGTTTTTACTCTTCGCGATCGCGTAGAGTTGTTGTAGGGGTAGTCCAGTTTGTTCTTCGTGCTCGCAAAGGTGGAGATGTGATCGCATAAGGTGGTGGAGTTGTTGATCGTGAATGCGTAGAGTTAAGTGGACCAGGGGTTTTGGATGCCTAAGCATCGCGTTCGCGTAGGACGCATTCACATAGGGTTAATTTTGGGAGCAGACAATTTGTTCTTGGCGATCGCGAAGTATGTCCCGTGATCGCGATGAAGGAATTTAGGCCTGGGTAGAAGGTTTAAAAGGTTATCTTGTCCGTGAATGTGGGGTTTATTTCTTCCATTGTTGGTCATTTTTGGAGCTTTTTGAAGGATATTAAAGAGGGATTCATGGGGAATCACTTGGAGGTAAGAATTTTGGACCTAAAACTCAATTCTATTATGAAATCTACCTAGTAAATCATAGAATCTAGGCCTAAAATAGAGAAATTAGGACTTGAGTTTAAGAGACTTTAAAATGAGAATTTGAGGGGTCATTTGAACTTCAGTTTCAGTGTTCTTGGTATGTATGGACTCGTGGGAAGATAAGGATTCTGTTGATGCAATTTTTATCGAGTTTCGAGATGTGAGACTGAAGGGTATTTTGGTTATTTTACCTAATTTTGCGTATTAGCTTAGAATTTAATTGTAGAATCTGTTAGTTGAAGTGTTATTTATAATATTTAATTGAATCGAATAGATTTGAGTCATTTGGAGTCGAGTACTCATGGCAAAGACGTTGTTTCGGGTTGATTTTGAGCCGGTTCGAGGTAAGTGGCTTGCCTAACCTTGTTGTAGGGGGAGGGGGGATTCCCCTTAGGATTTGGTATATTTGGTAAACGAAATGCCTTGTACGTGAGGTGATGATTGCGTACTTGTGCGAATTTTTGGAAATGCAATTTCATTAAGTAATTACTTGTATGTTTCCTTTCCTGTTTTATTACCCGCATTATTAAGCTCGTTGCTATCTTAAGAAAGCATGTCTAAGTGACTTAATTGCTTTATTTGCTCAAACTACCTTACCTAAATTCTGTGCAACATGCTTGGCTAGAATTATGTGATTGCCTTAATATGAAATTGTCATTTCTCAATATTTTTCCTGTTGCTACTGTGTATTTATTTGGGACTACGAATGTGGGATTTCAGTAGCTCCCCCCTTGTCTGTTTATTTGGGACTATGGATGTGGGATTCCGGTAGATCCCCCTGCACAGCTATATAGAACCACGGGACTGCACCCGGTAGATTCCCCCAGTACTGGGTGTTTATATTTGGGGACTACAGATCGGGATTCTGGTAGATACCCGCGCACTGATAGCTATACTTTAGGACAAGATCCCGGAGATCCTTCAGATATATATGATGGACTACGGGACACCATCCCGGGAGATCCACTGGATAGTTGTTATTAGGACTACAAGGCAGTATCCTGTAAGATGCTCTAGTTGTTATCTCTGTATTAAGTTGTATTTCTTTCCCGTGATTTATTTTGTATCTATTCTAGTTGTTATTGTTCTTCCAATTCTATGTTATTTCTTACTGTTTCACTTATTTATACTATTTTACTCCACACTATTAACCCTTATATCTTTTTTAATCGCAATAGAGCCCTGACCTGCATCATCACTACCCAACCGAAGTTAGGCTTGGCACTTACTGAGTGTCGTTATGGTGTACTCATGTCTTTTCTGCGCATGTTTTTCATGTGCAGATCCGGATACTTTCACTCAGTCTTATCATCCTTGAGGCGAGACGCTTCTGTAGAGACTTCGAGGTATATCTTCCACGTCCGCAGACCGATGAGTCCCTTTCTATTCTTGCTTTTAGGTATTAGCCCTTTTGTATTCTTGTTCTTTGTTAGACATTCTGGAGTTAAAACTATGTATTATCCTTAGCTTGGGATTCATGGGTTTCCATATCTTTGATATATGTATTGGTTTTTAAAGTTAAATACTGTGTATGCTGAGCGACACTTTTAAATACTGCTTATTAATTATTTCTGCTTTAAATTGTTTTACTTCTGCAAATTTGGTTTTTCTTTCGCAATTTAGGCTTATCTAGTCGTAGAGACTAGGTGCTTTCATGATGGTTCACAGAGGGAGAACCTGGGTCATGACAAACTGGTATAAGAGCTCTAGATTCATAGGAGTCATGAATCACAAGCCAATTTATTAGAGTCTCGCGGATCGGTTCGTAGACGTCTGTACTTATCTACGAGAGTCTATGTAACCTTTAGGAAAAATTACACTTCATTTGATTTCCATGTCGTGCGAGATTTTTGACATCACAATCCTAAAACTCTGTCCTTCATTCTCTCACAGATGGTGAAGACACGTGCAACCCGATATGATTAGGTACCCGCACACCCTATTGCAGCCGTCAGAAGCTAGGGTTGGGGTAGAATGCCGAGGACGAGCCCGTGGTGCAACTAGAGCACCCATGCAATCTTCCATAGAGGGACCACCAACAACTCCAGCCGGAGTCCAATCACTTGATACGCCTACTACTGCTGCTACTCCAGCACTTCAAGAGAAATTAGCGCAGTTCCTGAGCATGTTTGGTACATTAGTCCACGCAGAGTTGATTCAGGTTGTACCAACTACTTCACAGATCAAGGAAGGGATCCAAACTTCCGCCACCCCACTCCAGAGCAGCAAGTTCTCATTGGTCGGATTCTAGATGTCAGGACCCGAATTTTCCCACCCTCGGGAATTATGATGGCACCTACTGACAAGAACTAGGCAAGTCATCTTAACCACCCTTTCTCACAATTCATGATAATAACATAAAACCTTGCATTAAAATATTAAAGCGGAAGACTCAACTTCAAAGGGGCAAGATAAAATTGGCGAAGTTAACATAATACGCTACCCCAAACCTGGTATCACATATCTTATGAACTTCTAAGAGTTTACTAAAATACAATGTTTAGAATTAAATGATAAGAGTTTGTCCCCAAATATAAGGGATAACCACAAAAAAATAAGATAAAGGAGACGTTGGGCCCGCAAACGTCTGCAAGGCTACATCGGTATCTCACTTGGACTGAACGCCTGCTCCCAACCTACTGTTGCTGACCAAAAGAAGCTCCAACTCTGTGATATATGCAAATAAGCATAGATGTGCAGCATCAGCTCAACCGACCCCATATGTTGGTACCTGGTCTAACCCCGGCGAAGCAGTGACGAGGCTAGAACTGGACTACCAATCAAACATATGCAGTTCGATATATATGTATGCCATAGAGTACAACACAAAAGAACTTAACTAGTCAAAAAGAAAACAGGGAGGGGAGCATGTTGTAGGGGCTATAACAGTGCAGACAATACAATCAATAAATAAGGGATGAAACTGTACAACTTCAATATCAACGAGAATAAGAAAAATCAACAGTTGTATGGCACCACCCTTCGTATTTTTACTCTCGTTCTCACAAAATCAATGATACAAAATACACGGCATCACCCTTCGTGCATTAGTAATCATATTATGGCATAGAATGTTCCTTCATGCATTAGTAATCATATTATGGCATGGAATGTTCCTTCATGCATTAGTATTCATATCATGGCACGGAATGTTCCTTCGTGCATTAGTATTTGTATCACAAACGTGCACGGCATCACCCTTCGTACTTTATCACTCTTCCTCACCCAAACAACAGTCACAACAATGGGGTGAGGGATTAGACAAACAAAAATAGGAATCCCCGCAAGGGAACAATAACAACAATCAAACAACAAAACATCCCGGCAAGGAAAAAACCAATAACTCATTAACTTTCTTTTATTTCTTACTTCATATTTTACTTTATCACTTGATCCAATGCTCCAAAGAATTCATCATCCCATATATCTTTTCAATTCGTATCACAACCGAGCCAACTCCACGAAATCAAATGATCATAGTGTCTTTCACATGTTCTTTACAATATATAGAAATCCTCCATATAACATTGAATTCACCACTAAATCATGATACTCACATTTTAAAGACTCACGGTCATGCTAGACACCAATGTATAGATACTCGTCATCATGCCTATATACCGTACCTGACAATTAACAAGTAGCAAACAAGACTCAACTCTTATTCCCTCAAGCTAAGGTTATACCGGACACTTACCTCGATGTCTTGAACTCACTGAAGCATCAATTATAGCTTTATCCCTTTATTCCTTTACCAATTCGCTCGAATCTAGTCACAATTTACTTAAATACATCAACAAATGCTAAGTGAAATAATTTGAATGTATAAAACTGGGGTTTCAAAAGTTTTACCCAAAAATGCCCCCGTGCCCGCATGGTCAAAACCCGAGGTTCGAACCAAAACCTGTTTATCCATTCCCCCATGAACTGAAATATATGATTTATTTAAAATCGGATATCGAATTGAGGTCCAAGACCCCCAATTTTAGAAACCCTAGGTTCTACCCGAAATTCCCAAATTTCTCCATTAAAATCTTTGATTGAAGTTGAAATCATGCTAAAAGGTGTTAAGGAGTGAAGAAATAGTTTATAAATCACTTACCAAATGTTTTGAAGAAGAAGAATTGCTTGAAAAGGAGCCTCCTATGTTTTGGATTTTTTAAAAGTGAGAAATAACTGAAAATCCTGTGTATTTATACTCTCAGCCCGGACCGCGCAAAAAGGACCACAACCGCACTGGTGGAATGAAGACTTGCTGGCTCTCTAAAGTTTGCCACGCGAACCGCACAAAGACGACCGCGTCCGCGCTGGACATTACGCGGTCGCACACGTTTTCACTCGGGCCGCACCAGAGGGTTTCGAGACCTACCATTTTCACCACTCTCTGATTCTTCCAGTGCGGACCGCAAAAAGACGACCATGGCCGCTCTGGCTAACCTGGGACCCTGCTATTATTAAGTCTAAAACATCCCAAAACCTACTCGAAACTCATCCGAGCCCTTGGGGCTCCAAACAAAACATACACACCACCTAAAAAATAAGCCACAGACTTACTCGTGCGATCAAATCATGAAAATAGCATAGAATACATAGAATCAAGCCCCAAGGCTTAAGATTTCTTTCAATTCTTTCATGAAACCCGAATTTTCCATCTTAAGTTTGAAATACGTCCAATGATGTATGTCTTCAACCAAACTTTACAGAAACTTAAATCACATATGAGACTTGTACCTGCGTCGGGACCAAAATCCGAGCGCCGATACCATGGTTTTTTAATCAATCTCATTTTCCAATTTCTTTAGTTATTTTCAGGAAACAATTTCACATAAAAATTTATTTCTCGGGCTTGGGGCCTCAGAATTTGATTCCGGGTATACGCCCAATTCTCATATTTTCTTACGGACCCTCCGGGACCGTCAAATCATGGGTCCGGATTGGTTTACCCAAAATGTTGACAAGAGTCAACTTTAATCATATTAATATCAAAATTCATCATTTTCACACAGACTTCATATTTAAGCTTTCTGGTTACGCACATGGACTACACTTGCAGATCGAGGCGACCCTCAATGAGGTTTTCAAGGCTTCAGAGACACGGAACGAGTAAAGAAATAGGTGATGAACCTTTGGGTCGTCACTCATATGTGATATAAGCACTTTCTGTAAAGTTTGGTTGAAAACAAACGTCATTGGACGTATTTCGGACTTAAGATGGAAAATTTGGGTTTCATGAAAGAATTGAATAAGCATTGGGACTTGATTCTATGTATATGATGTTATTTTGGTGATTTGATCGCACGAGTAAGTCCGCGGGTTATTTTTGAGGTGGTGTGTATGTTTGGTTTGGAGCCTCGAGGGCTCGGATGAGTTTTGAGTAGATTTCGGGAGGTTTTAGACTTAATCATAGCAGGGTCCCAGGTTAGCTAGCGCAGCCGCAGTCGTCTGTCTGCGGTATGCGCTGGAAGAATCAGAGAGTGGTGAAAATTTCATGCCTCGGAACCCTCTAGCGCGACAAGCTTGAGAACATGTGCGGCCGCGGAGGGTCCAGCGCGGCTGCGGTCCATTTGGCGCGGGCCGCGGTCGTCTTTGTGTGGTTCGCGTGGCAAACTTCAAAGAGCCAGCAAGTCTTCATTCCACCAGCGTGGCCGCGGTTCTTTTTGCGCGGTCCGTGCTGGGCGCATTTGATAGTATAAATACACGGGATTTTCAATTATTTCTCACTTTTCAACAACCCAAAACATAGGAGGCAATTTTTCAAGCAATTCGTCTTCTTCAAAAAGTTTGGTAAGTGATTTCTAAACTATTTTCTTCACTCATTAACATCTTTTAACATGATTTCAACTTCAATCAAAGATTTAATGGGGAAATTTGGGTCGTGACACTAGATGTAATAGTGACACAGCCTATGGTCCCAGTTCAGCGGGTGGTGAGGACCTCTCACTGAGTGTAGGATAGGTAGGTCCACGAGAGAGAGGACAGACGAGGTCATGAGAGAGAATATAGGGAAGTGAGACCTCGTAGACTGTAGAGAACCACTGGTCCTTATTTTGGAGGAAGAGTATGGCATGGTAGAGGTTTTGTGGGTCAGCCAGCTCAGTTCACGTCTTAGACTTGACTTAGAGTTTTAGGGTTAAGTGTTCTTAGAGTACCAGTACCGTACAATTTCCACTGCCACGTCAACTGCGATATTGCTTTGAGTGTGGTGACATACTCCATGTGGTGAGGTATTGCCCTAGGCTTTGTAGGAGTGCACATCTACAGACTTCTTAGCCACAACGCGCTCCATAGAGTTCTCAGGCTATGATCACAGCACCAGTTGCTAGCTCACCTGCTCGGTCAGCTAGAGGGGAAGGCCATGCCAGATTTTTTCCCTTCCTGCATGTACCGTGGTTGTTGCCTCCAATTCTGTCATCACAGATATTATACTGGTTTGTCATAAAGATGCATAGGTTCTAATCGATTCAGGCTTCATTTATTTTTATGTGTTTTCTTATTTTGCTCCGCATTTGTGGTGTACCTAGGGATACTTACTTCCCATGTTTATGTTTCTACTCTTGTGGGAGATTCTCTTATTGTGGATCGTATTTATCAGTGGTGCTTGGTTGCTCTTAGTGGCTTTGAGACCAGAGCCGATTGCTCAGCACAGTTGATTTTGATATTATCTTGGGCATGGATTGGTTATCGCCCCATTATGTTATTCTTGATTTTCATGCCAAAACTGTGACATTAGATATGCTAGGTGTACCGCGTGTTGAGTGAAGGGGTGCTTTAAATCACACTCCCAGTAGAGTTATTTCTTCCCTTAAGGCTTCGTGTATGGTTGAGAAGGGGTGTGATACATATTTGTCTTATGTGATAGATGTCAGTATGTTACCCCTTCTGTTGATTCCGTCCCACTAGTATGGGATTTTTCTGATGTGTTTTAAGCCGACCTTCCGGGCATGCCGCCCGATAGAGATATTGATTTTTGGCATTGATCTATTGTCGGACACTCTGCTCATTTCTATTCCTCTGTATCGTATGGCTCCTCTTAAGTTAAAGGATCAGTTATAGGAAATTGCTTGATAAAGGTTTTATTCAGCCCAATGTATCATCGTTGGGTGCTCCTGTCTTGCTTGTGAAGAAAAGGGATAGTTCTGTGCGTATGTGATTGATTATCGCCAGTTAAACAAGGTTACAGTGAAGAACTATTATCTTTTGCCTCGTATTGATAATTTGTTTAACCATCTTCAGGGCGCACAGATGTTTTCTCAAATTGACTTGTCCTTAGGTTACAATGAGTTGAAGATTCGCGAGCAAGATATCCTGAAGACTGCTTTCAGTACTCGGTATAGTCATTACGAGATTCCTTGTTATGTCATTTGAATGACCAATGCCTCAGCAGCCTTCATGTATTTGAAGAACAGTGTGTTCCGGCAGTATTTTGACTCGTTCGTCATTGTCTTTATTGACGATATTCTGGTATATTCTCGGAGTCGTAAGATCATAAGCAGCACCTGAGGACTGTACTTTAGACACTGAGAGAGAAGATGTTATATGCTAAGTTCTCAAAATGTGAGTTTTGCTTGGATTCCGTGGCATTCTTGGGTCACGTGGTTCCTAGTGAGGGGATAAAGGTGGTTTTAAAGAAAGTAGAGGCAGTGCAGAGTTGGCCCAGACCATCATCAGCTACAAAAATCCCTAGTTTTCTTGGCTTGACGGGATATTACCATAATTTTGTCGATTTTCATCGATGCAACCCCTATGACAAGGTTGACCCAGAATGGTGCTCCATTCTAGTGGACGGAAGAGTGTGAGGCAAGCTTTTAAAAGCTCAAGGTAGCTTTCACTACATCTCCAATTTTGATATTGTCTACAAGTTCGAGGTATTACACGGTCTATTGTGATGCCTCGAGGATTGGCCATGGAACGGTGTTGATGCAGGATAGTAGGGTGATTGCCTATGCGTCCAGATAGTTGAAGATACATGAGAAGAATTACCCTGTTCACAACTTTGAGTTAGCTGCCACTGTTCACGCCTTGAAGATCTGGTGTCATTGTTTGTACGATGTGCCTTGTGAGATTTATACTGATCATCGAAGTTTGCAGCATCTGTTCAAGCAGAAGGATCTTAATTTGTGCTAGAGGAGGTAGATAGAGTTGCTGAAAGACTATGATATCACTATTTTGTATCATCTGGGCAAGGCCAATGTGTTAGTCGATGCTTTGTGTCGCCCGGTAGAGAGTTTGGGAAGTTTGGCTTATTTACTAGCATTGGAGAGGCCTATGGCGATGGATGTTCAAGCCTTATCCAACAAGTTTGTGATATTGGATCTTTAGGATCCCAGTCGGGTTCTAGCTTGCATGGTTTCTTTGTCTTCCTTATTTGATTGTATCAGGGAGTGTCAGTAGGATGACCCTCATTCTCTTGTCCTCGATGATAAGGTTCAACACGGTGATGCTAAAGATTTCACTATTGGTGATGATGTGGTATTGAGGATGCATGGTTGGATCTGGGTAACCAATGTTGATGGGATTTGGGAGTTGATTCTAGAGGAGGCCCATAGTTCGCGGTATTCCATCCATCCGTGTGCCGCGAAGATGTATCATGATTGAAGGAAAAACTATTGGTGAAACCAGATGAAGAAAGATACAATTGAGTTTGTAGCTTGGGTGCCTTAAATGTCATCGGGTGAAGTATGAGCACCGGAGACTGGGTGGGTTGCTTCAGTAGATAGAGATTTCGGAGTGAAAGTGGGAGCGGATCACCATGGACTTTGTAGTTGGGCTCACACAGACTTTGAGAAAGTTCGATGCTGTTTGGGTGATTGTGGATCGGCTGACCAAGTACGCTCACTTTATTCCTATGCGTACTACCTATTCTTCGGAGCGGTCGGCGGAGATCTATATCGAGGAGATTGTTCGTATACATGGTATTCCAGTTTCCATCATTTCAGATAGAGGTACTAAGTTTACATCACGATTCTGGAGGGTCGATTAGCATAAGTTGGGTACTCGGGTAGAGTTGAGTATAGAATTTCACCCTTAGATGGACGGGTAGTCCGAGTGCACTACTCAGATTCTTAAGGATATGATCTGTGCGTGTGTGATCGAGTTTGGAGGGTCTTGGGATCAGTTCTTTCCATTGGCAGGGTTTGCTTACAACAACAACTATTAGTCCAGCATTCAGATGTCATCGTATGAGGCTTTATATCATAGACAGTGTAGATCCCTAGTGGGTTGGTTTAAGCGGGTGAAGCTAGATTATTGGGAACAGACTTAGTTCAGGATGCTTTGGGAAGGTAAAGGTGATTCAGGATAGACTCCGTACAGCCCAGTCCAGATAGAAGAGTTAAGCGGACCGAAAGGTTCGTGATGTTTCCTATATGGTTGGAGAGTGGGTTCTGCTTCGGGTTTCGCCTATGAAGGGCGTTATGAGATTAGGGAAGAAAGAAAAGTTGAGTCCAAGGGTTATTGGCCCTTTTGAGGTATTGATGCGTGTTGGGGAGGTTGCTTATGAGCTTGCCTTACCTCCCAACTTGGTAGGAGTTCATCCGGTATTCCATGTTTCGATGCTCTTGAGGTATCATAGTGATCCATCACACGTGTTGGATTTCAGTTCAGTCCAATTGGACAAGGATCTATCCTATGTTGAGGAGTCAGTGGCAATATTGGATAGCTAGGTTAGGAAACTGAGGTCAAAGAACATTGCTTTGGTAAAAGTTCAGTAGCGGGGTCAACCGATCGGGGGGGAGGGGGGTGACTAGGGAGACTGAGCAGTATATGCGCAACCGTTACCCTCATGTTTTCACTACTTCAACTATGTCTCTATCATCGTTCGAGGACGAACGAATATTTAAGTGTAGGAGGATATGACAACCCGACCAGCCATCTTAAGAATTAACACCCTGATCCCCTATAAACTTCTTTCCCCGAGTTTATTTATGCTATTTTGGTTTTCCAGGACATCCAAGTTTGAGTTTCGGAGAGTTTTGGGACACCTAATACCTAAATAAGAGCTTAAGTGTTAGAAAGTTGACTGTGGTCGGAACAATGTGAAGGAAGCCTTGGAATGGAAATCCGAAGTTTAGCTCTGTTGAGTTATTTCAGGGTTAGGAGCGTGTTCAGATTGTGTTTTGGAGGTCCGTAGCTAATATAGGCTTGAAATGCTGAAAGTCAAATATTTTAAGTTTGCGGTTCGATAGTGACATTTTAATTCGAGGGTCAGAATATAATTCCAGAAGTTGGAGTAATTCCGTAGTGTTGAATGTGACATATGTGCAAAGTTTCATGTCATTCGGACGAGGTTTGATAGACTTTTTGATCGAGAGCGTATTTTAGAGTTTTTGGAAACTTAGGCTTGAATCCGATATGTTTTGGTCGATTTGATTTTGTTGAGGTGTTTTGAAGATTGGTACAAGTTTGAATAAGGTTTTGGGATATAATTTGATGCCTTTGGTTGAGGTCCCGGGAGCCTCAGGTGAGTTTCGGAGGGTTGATCGGACCATTTCATGCCATGGAGAGTTGCAGATTATGGAGTTCAGATGTTGCATTGTTTTTAATCTTTGTGATTGCGTAGGTGGTCTCGTAATCGCGTAGAGATGTTGTGGGGTAGTCCAGTTTTTTCTTCACATTCGTGAAGGTGCATATTCAATCGCATAATATGGTGGAGTTTTTGATCGCGAATGCATAGTGAGGTTGCGTTCAAATAGAGTTAAGTGGACGAGGGGTTTGTCTTGGAGTTTGTTCTTTGCTAACGCGATAGCCAGTCCACGATCATGTAGGGTAAGATGCATGAGCATCGAGTTCGCATGGGATTTTAGGTGTTCGCATAAGGTTAATTTTGGGAGCTGAGAGTTTGTGCTTCGCGATTGCGATGAAGGAATTTAGGCCTTGGCAGAAGGATTAAAAGGATGTGTTGTCTGTGAATGTGGTGTTTATTTCTTCCCTTGTTGGTCGTTTTTGGAGCTTTTTGAAGGAAACTAAAGAGGGATTCAAGGGGGATCACTTGGAGGTAAGAATTTTGGACCTAAAACTTGATTCTACTATGAAATTTACCTAGTAAATAATGGAATCTAGGCCTAAACAAGAAGAATTAGGGCTTGAGTTTTAGAGACTTTAAAATGAGAATTTGAGGGATCATTTGAACTCCGATTTTATTGTTCTTCGTATGCATGGACTTGTGGGAAGATAAGGATTCTGTTAATGTGATTTTTATTGAGTTTCTAGACATGAGCCTGAAGGACATTTTGGTTATTTTACCTAATTTTGCGTATTAACTTAGAATTTAATTGTAGAATCAGTTATTCGAAGTGTTTAAAATATACAATTGAATTGAATAGATTTGGGCCATTTGAAGTCGAGTACTCGTGGCAAAGATGTGGGTTCGAGTTGATTTTGAGCCGGTTTGAGGTAAGTGGCTTGCCTAACTTTGTGTGGGGAACCTTCCCCTTATGATTTGGTATTTTTGATAATTGAAATGCTTTGTACGTGAGGGTGACGAACGCGTACTTATGCTAATTGTTGGAAATACGATTTTCATTAAGTAATTACTAGTGTGTTTCCTTTCGTATTTTATTACCCGCACTATTAAGTATGTTGCTAGATTAGGAAAGCACGTCTAAGTGATTTAATTGCTTTATTTGCTCAAACTGCCTTACATAAATTCTTTGCAGTATGATAGGCTAGAATTACTTGTTTGCCTTAATATGACATTTCCATTTCTAAATATTTTTCCTATTGCTTCTATGTATTTATTTGAAACTACGGATGTGGGATTTCGGTAGCTCTTCCCTTATCTATTTATTTGGGACTACGGATTTGGGATTTCGGTAGATCTCCCTTGTTTGTTTATTTGGGACTATGGATGTGGAATTTTGATAGATCCCCCTGCACTGTTATATGGAACTACGAAATTGCACCCGGTAAATTTCCCTAGTACTAGTATTTATATTTAGAGACTACAGATTGAGATTCCGGTAGATCCTTGCACACTGATAGCTGGACTATGGGATAAGATCCTGGGAGATTCTTCGGATATATATGATGGACTACGTAACGGTATCCCAAGAGATCCACTATATAGTTGTAATTGGGACTACAGGACGGTATCCTGGAAGATGCCCGGTTGTTATCTCTGTATTGAGATATATTTCTTTCATGTGATTTATTTTGTCTATGTTTTAGTTGTTGTTGTTGTTCTTCCAATTCTATGATATTTCTTAGTATTTCACTTATTTATACTATTTTATTCCACATTGTTAACCCTTATATTTTATTAAATCTCGGTAGAGCCCTGACCTTCCTCGTCACTACCTAACTAAGGTTAGGCTTGGCACTTACTGAGTATCGTTATGGTGTACTCATGCCCTTTCTGTGCATGTTTTTTATGTGCAGATATAGGTATTTTCACTCAGTCTTATCATCCTTGAGGTAAGCGGCTCCTATATAGACTTCGAGGTATATCTGCAACGTCCGTAGATCAAGGAGTCCCTTTCTATTCTTGCTTTTTGGTGTTAGCACTTCTGTATTTTTGTTATTTGTTAGACATTCTGAAGTTAGAGCTATGTAGTATTCTTAGCTTGCGATTCGTGGGTTTTTGGGTCTTGGATATATGTATTGATTTTGAGAGTTAAATATTTTGTATTCCGAGCGACACTTTTAAACGATTTTTGTTAGTTTATTTCTTCTTTAACTTGTTTTACTTCCGCAAATTTTGTTTTTCTTCCGCAATTTAGGCTTACCTAGTCGTAGAGACTTGGTGCCATCATGACTGTTTACGGAGGGCGAATCAGGATTGTGACAACCCAATACAGTTAATACTCTACGCTCACTGGGGTGTGCACAGACTCTGGAGGTGCTCCCAAAGCCCAAGTGCTAAGCACGGACAACTCACGTGCCATTATATCAATACCTGGATGCGCACGGTCAACTCACGCATTATGATATCAATACCTGGACCAGCACGGTCAACTTACATACTACACATACCTCAAAATTACATTCCAGACACACTCCTATGTCTGAAATCATCCAACGAAGCTAATCAAAATCATAAAAATCCAAATCCGAATTCATTTACTCATAAGTCAACTTCCGATTGACTTTTCTAACTTAGCTTTCGAACTAAGAGATTAAGTGCTCATTTCACTCCAAAACTACTCCGATCCCAAATCTATTAACTCGATACATTTCAACATAACTGAACAATATATAAATAAGTATAGGTGGGAAAAATGGGGCTATAACTCTCAGAGGGAACGAACGAGTCGTTACAGAAAAGGAACGAGAAACCTTCAACAAACCAACTGACCAACTCAACTTATTTTAGGTGTTAGTAGAACAGTGAGAGAAGGTAGAGAAAAAGGAGAGAAATAATAAGTGACCACCCCTAGTCGCCGGCAAGGCTCCATTTTCGACTAGCAATAGCAGCTAGTAAAAACAATCCGTCGGCAATGAACTCTTGCAGATTTGAGATAATGAAATACACAAGAGCTAAATCACTATTGACAAAGCTTTGGAGCTTGACTTTTCGAAACTCATATTTGGAAGCAAAACTGAAACTATGGATAAAAATTATTTGTTGTTGCTGATTTGAGTTTATAAATAAATCATATCACTAAGTTATTGAAGAAACTCAGAAACACCATTGTTATGATTCTAAGAAAATTTGAAGAAGACGAAATGGGTTCCTCCAATTTCTTGATCTTTTGCTTAAATTGGTCACTGACAACGCTGTTGAAGTTAATGGCAATGAGAAGAATGTAATAGGCATGTGTGATGATGTGGTTAATTTTAATGTGGAACTTGCTGATATGACAATTAATGTGCAAATTAATAGAGGGATTGAGTGCAACAATGGAGCAGAGCTAAGGCAAATTCTGAAAGTTTGTTATCGATAAGGATAAATCTGAATGAAAAGTATAATCGGGACTGATATATACCATAGTAAAATGGTAATTTTGGACCTTTTTCCTTTAAAAGACAACAAATATTTCAAAAATAATTATTTTTAATAATTTGATGTGTACAAAGGAAGAGAGAGAGAGAGTGTGTCATTCCTATAAAGAAATGTTATTAATGATAAATTAAAAATGTTAAAGTTAAAAGTTTACTAAATATGGAAAAGGAATAATATTCTTTTTTAAATAAATTAAAGGAAATTAAAACATTACCACGCGGAAATAGAAAATAGTCTATTTTAAGAAGTATTGATAGTATGGTTTCACTTTTAATTAGAAATTTTGGGTTCAAGTTTTATAACAATAATAAATTAAATATAATTTTAAAAGTGAAGTCTAGAGAGGTGTACGGAGATAGAAAGAATTTTTTTTTATAGATTCTTTAATAAAATATACAAAAGCAAAAAGTGACAGGTCACAGCTTGCACTAAAATTTAAAATGACAAAATAATCCGAGAGGTAATGGTTGATGGTACTTTGGCTCGAAAAGGACACTTGCTTACAAGTTACTGGAACACTTTCAATAGAAAATATTTCTTCCGTTTCATTTCTAAATTTAGAAACAATTTAGTTTAAATTTATAATTCTGCCGTTAATAAAAAAATTTTATAACCACACAAATACTCAACGCCTCCTTTTTACTTATTTAAGATTACAAATTTTAATAGTTTAATTTTTTTTAAAAATTTAGTTAACAATTAAATAAATTCATATAAATTATAATAGAGGGAGTAATCATTAACTTTAATCATCAGTCATTTTCTACTAGTCTTTTGAATGAATAAAATGGCAAAAATAATTCATGAGGTATTTCTTCCAAAGCAGTCAAAATCTCCTCCTTTGTCAAACAACTTTTTATGTGGTAAATTTTAGTGTAAGATAAGGTTATTTTGGTATTTTCCAGTTTTAAGTAGGATTGAGAACAATTCTTTCTCGTGCTTCTCCATGTCAGTCAGCTTTGTAGGACAATCTTTATTTGCTAAATTATTATTTTTCAAAAACACTAAGTAAAAAGACATGGTGGGGTTAGATGATATTCTCCATGGCTCACATTGCCTGCATGGCATTGGACTTAGAATTTGTAGCTTAAGAGTTCAGTTTTTTAGTTTTTTTATAAAGCTTGAATTGATATTTTATATATATTTAATAATTTTTCTTTAACTATAAATATAAAATTCAAATAAAAATTATTGAATTCGATCGAACTCGTAATCTAAATATTAATTTGGTCCTAATGGTCAAGAATGGAGTACTTATATGAGAATTTTTTTTAAAACCAATCAGTATCAAGCAGAGTGGCATTAGCCATTAGGTGATGATTCTTGCATGGCTCACAATGCCTGCGCATGGGGCACAATCCACTTATATCATGCCCAACCATTTGACATTTCTACATCTTTTTAGTTTCTTGCTTTGAGTTGGTATGAGCGAAGATTGAATAGTATTTCCTGTAAGTATAGGGCTTCATCAATTCATCAACAAATATTATAATTGAGTGATAAGTATTTCTCTATTTTTAATTCGAAATTTTTAGTTCGAATCTTAAAATGTAGTCATATTTGATGGGAGGCCTCTATCCTTCCAACAACAATAACAATAACGAACTCAAATTAATTTTATAAGTAAGATTTAAAAAAATATATAAACGCAAATCTTATACCTACCTTATAAAGATAAAAATTATTTTCGATAAATTTTTGGTTCAAAAAATAATAAAAATAAAACAACAAATAATAGTAATAATAATGCTATAGGATTGGCCTTACTTTTCAGCACGAGTTCGAAATTGATCAAACACCGAACGTCGAACGCCAAAGGAAAAACTAAAAAATTTGGGCGTCAGTTTGCAGAAAACATCCAGACATATTCGAGATTAGGCGGGCTCTATTTTCTCTGTATGGGTCAAATTAAGGGTGTACATAGGTCAAATTTAGTTCCAATTTTATAATTATTAAATTAAATTAATTGTGTGGGGTTATTAAATTTAAAAATCAAACTAATAAAATTCGAATTTTCTTGAGTTTTCGGGTTATTTGGGTTATTCGGTTTTTTCTGGGATTTCTTTCCGGTAAATCTTTGTAGAACAAAACATATAAAATTGTATTCAAAATATTTTTTTAATCCTAATAAGCTACAACTATATAAAGTATTTTCTAAAAAAAAATGCAAACTATGAGATGTGTCATGGCATTATCCTAAAATATTCAACAATAAGGACAATAAAATTATGTAATATAAATATTACTAATTAAAAAGTCATAATAAAAATAAACATAATCTAAAAGTACTAAGTCATGGTAAAATAAGTAGATTGATAAGGAAATACTAATTACATCACTAAACGCTAAAGAAAAAAATAAAGGGTTGTGTATTTTATTTAAATTATTGCAAAATAAAAAAATAGATATTCAATACATTCTCGTTCGTAGTATTGATTAAATATATTTTGTTAACATTAATATTAATTTGATTTTGGTTTGGGTTTTTGTTAGCAATACTTAATTTACTAATGTTTAAAGGCTATAAAACTTATTGAAACATTCAAAAGTTGTAAGTACAACCTTGAAATAATGCCTTAAAAGATAAAATTATGAACATTTTAAAGAAATATTTATAAATTACGTCACAATAAGTATATTTATATATTAAACATATCTAAAAAATTTATATATGTAATGTCGGGTTGGTTTGGTTTCGATTTGACTTTCTTTATTTAAAACCAAGCGAAACCAATTATGGTCGGGTTTTTTTTTCAACACCAAACCAAACCATAGTCGATTTTTTTTTCTCAATTTAACTCGAATTATCGGATTAATGCGATTTGTCGATTTTTCTTATACACCCTAGATCAAATTTTGGACAAAAGGGGATATATGATTATATTAAATGAAACTAAGGCCATTTTAATTTTAAATTTCGACCCTTTTGCTTTTGGAATTTCATCTTTGCTGGAAAAGGTATATGCTATTTAGACATCTTTCTCAAACTTCTCTATAAACTTGTTTAAATTTGGCATTATATTTTGCTCCATAAGTAATACTTTCTCAATTTTAATTTGTTTGAACCCATTTGATTTGGCTTTGAATTTAAGAGAGAAAAAAAAAACTTTTAAAACTCTTAATCCTAACATAATCTATAGATATTTGTAATGATTATATATACTCTCATTAAGAGTAATATAAATTAAAAGTTACATTCTTTTTAAATTAAGAGGAAAATTATCTTTTTTTAAATTGACTATAAAGAAAATAGGCTAATTATTTTTGTTAAGTTCTACTCTGTTTCTAAATGCCTTTTGGGAATATAACCATGCGTTAAGTTAATTTTATTGTCACTAATAATATGGAAGAGCGGAAAGCAACCATTTTCTATGTTACGTGATTGTATCTTATGATTGTTCCCCCTCCCCTCTCCAAATTGAATAACTGTATAGTATATTTATATTAAATGATCGCATGAAAAAGTAATATATTGGGCCGAAAATAGAAAGTAGTTGGATCCGAATGCAACAATCTCGTTTGTTACCGGAGAGAAAAATTTTCATAAATATGAAATAAATATTATTCGATCGCATTTAATGAAGAATTTTTTACAGTATTAAGTACGCGCCGCGTTACAATGAATATGATATTCACTGTCTGCCGTTACATATTGTTCAATGACCCTCATAATTGTCATTAAAGAGGGGCTTGATCCTAGGACCTTGTTCCCTAGGTGAAACTCTAAATAGTGAGCTTTATATATTATCATTGTAAAGGACACGAAATCTCTAACAAGCATACACTATATTCTATCAAAAGCTCAATAACATTTTATTTTCTTACTTGTTTATATTGTTCTTACTGTCCCTGATAGCTCTGCGCCCGGGATCAAGATATCTGTTATTTCATTTTAGTTTCAAGGCTATGTTTCACATGTTTGTCTAATTCATATATTATTTTAGGATCAAATTAATGCACTTATCTATAAACTATGTATAAATTTAATTGTACTGTTTTACGGGTAAATAATAATGGCAGATTAAAAAATCTTGTTATTGACCAATATTCGTCAACCACAAATGACATAACTCCACTCTTTCCGTATGATTCTCATTTTGAATGTATTTCCCATTTTCCTCAACCATAGTGGTGCAGGATCGGAGCCACAATGTTGGTTGTGGGTAGGCCGAACCCAAAAGCTTTCAAACCTTTTAATTGTATAGAAAAATTCAACGAATATGTATAAATTATTACTTTAGAACCTAATAACTTACAATGGTTATAATCCCAATCTCATAAGATTCAAATCTTAGCTTCATCTCCACCGTAGTTTAATGTCTAAACTAATAAGTTGGAAATAGAATGATCATATGATACAACCACTCTATTTCCTATGTAATGGTTGTATCTTAGGATTTATAACCTCCCCCCCCCCCCCCAAACCCCCAACAAAAAAATTGAATAAAAAACGATATTAGAAAAATGTACTTATACAATTGACTCCAAATTTGTATTTGACTGTAACGATCCGACCGGTTGTTTGGAGCCTTGGCAATTCGTTCTGTGGTTAGTCTTGAATAGATTCCTATGAGGTATTATAACTTGTGTGCATGGTTGGTTTGGTTCTAGGAAGATTTCTTTATTTGGAAGCTTAAGTTACAAGTGTTAACCAAGTTTTACTTTTACATATTTTATCTTAGATCGAAATGTTGATGGTTCTGTTAGGTCCGAATGGTGGTTTTGGACTTAGGCGTATGCGTGGAATTGAATTCGGAGGTTCCTATAGTGATTTAACTCTATTTGACGAAAGTTGGAAGTTTGAAGGTTAGATGTTCATAGGTTTGATATATGATTGACTTTGTGGTTATCGATATCCATTTGGAATTTTGATCCTTGGAATAGGTTCGTATGGTGATTTAAGACTTGCATGTAAAATTTTAGGTCATTCTGAGTTATTTATGCATGTTCGGCGTAAGTTTGGGTGTTGGAATTTTGAAATAGTTATTAAGCTTGAATTGGTGTACGATTCGTGATTTTGATAGTATGTTGTGTGATCTGAGGCTTCGAGTAGGTCCGTGTTATATTTTTAGATTGGTTGATATGACTGGACGGGGTCTCGGAGACCGACAATGAGTTCGGATGAGTTTCAAACCATTTCTCTCATGTTTGGAGTTGAAGATTTTCTGGTGTTTTGGTGTTCATCGCGATTGCGAAAGGAGAGTTGCAATTATGGAGTATGTTTTGGGGTGGCTGGTCATTTTCCCTTCGCGCTCATGATGTGGTTGTCGTGTTCGTGGAATCTAGAGGGGTTTTGGTCATCACATTCGCGCGCAGGTGGTCGCGTTTGCGTAGACTGAAGACTAAATGGGCTCGCCAAGTTGTGGGCCTTCGCGTTCACGTGTTGGTAACCGCGTTCGCGTTGGCCAGTTAGTTGGTTGGGGGGGGGGTATATTGTGTTTGCGGCTGCCAAACTGCATTCGCGAATGAGGATTTTTGGCGGTGTTTGATTTATTCTTCGCGATCGCGAAGTTGGTTCCACGATTGCAATGGGGACCGTTGGTAGTCATATGAAATATTTTATTTAGAGGATTTTAGTTGTTTTATCACATTTTGAGTTTGAGATCTCGAATTTAGACGATTTTGGAGTGAGGTGAAGGGGAGGGGAGGGGTTCACGATTTGGATTGGGGTAGGTATTCTTTACTCGGATTTGATTATAATTCGCTATTCCATATTTTTTTAGCATTTAATTGATGAATATAAGTGGAAAATTGGAAATTTCAGTAAAAACTTTTTAAAATTAAATTTGAGGATTTGAACCCTAATTCGAAGTCGAAATTGAATGAAACTTCTATAGTTAGATTCGTATTCGATTGGATGTTTGGAATTTGGTGCTTTTGTTGGGTTCTGGGAGGCGGACACGGGTTAATTTGTTTTTTTATTCAAGATCAAAGCTTCATTATTTGGGGTTATTTCCTATAGTTTTTATTGATGTTGTTAAGTTTTATTAGCTAGATTCGAGCCATCCGAAGATTGATTCAAGCGGGAAGAAATATTTAGAGTACTGGATTAGCTTGCTTGAGGTAAGTATCTTTATTTAAACTTGTGTTGGAGAATACCCATTAGGATTTAGCATTGATTGTTTATCCATGTTATGTGAAAAACTATGTGTACATGAGGTGACGAGCGTGTACACAAATATTATGTGTGGCTTTGTGATCGGGTTGGACCATAAGCTATTAATATGCATTAATTTGATAAAGTAACTTATATGGAACATGCTTACACCACTTTGTGATTTCCTAATCATGATTGCTACATTTGACTTAGACATAGTCATGTTTTACTAGTTGAGCACCCATTTGCACTTTTATATTATTGTCATGTCTGTAGAAAATCATTCTATCCATGATATGTGTGCTTTGGTTGTATTAGCAATGATTTTCAGGTATAGGTTTTGATGAATGACAAACAACGAAGTCGATGAATGACAAACAATGAAGTCAAGTGTCGAACAAGTTATTATATGACAAACAATCAAGATTGAATGCCGAGAAGCATATTGATGACGGAATTGCATAGACAAGCCAAAGACGAGCTCAAAAGTTCAAGACCGAAGACCCAAGGCGTAGGTCGTTAGGTAGAACAAATGTAAGAGCAACGTTTAAAGTTATCTCGTCTTCTGGCTCAACATAGGTCATCATAAATATGCGTAAAATCATTTTATCAAATCATATTTCAAATACTTCAAACAAAATGATTTCAAACATTTTCATTTTAGCCAAAATGAATTTTAAACATGTCTTTCAAAGCCGGACAACAATAATCGATTATGCTTATGTTGATAATCGATTATGTTAAGACAGTGTAAACCGGGATTTCCAAAACAGCACAATAATCGATTATCATGTATAGCATAATCGATTATCTTGTAACCGTTGCCAAGTTTTTGAACACTGTAACAGAATAATCGGTTATGCATATATGATAATCGATTATCCAGCATAAAATCAGCTTCTGATTTTTGAACGTTAGAGCAAATAATCGATTATCTAAAGTGCATAATCGATTATCCTTGCATAAAATCAGCATAACTGATTGTCAATTAAGCAACGGACATACACCCTCTAACCCCTATAAATAGAGGTCTTTTGAGCTGATTTTATACACACAACACCTCTCATTATTCATAAACATATTGATATCATTTGTGCATCATTTATAGAGCTTTTGTTAAGCCATTTGAGAGACAACTTTGAGTTGTTCATAGAGCTAATATTGTATCTCTTTATCTACTCTTTTGAGAGAGTTCTTGTTGTAAAAGAGAAAGGTGTTTGAGAAGACCATATCTTCTCATTGATTGTCGGGTTTGCTAAGTACCCTCAATCTTAGTGGTTGAAGTCTTATGGTGCGGTATCCACGAGCAAGGTTGAAGTCTTGTGGTGCAGTATCCACGAGCAAGGTGAAGTCTTGAGGTGCGGTATCCTCGAGCAAGTTGAAGTCTTGTAGAGTGTACATCTACGAGCAAGTGTAACGGTTTGTTAGGCACCCGTAAGCTTAACGGAGTTAGTGGAATCTCGAGAGAGTCTCTCGGGGACTGGACTAACCACAAGTTGTGGTGAACCAGGATAAATTCGGTGTGTTCTTTCCTTACTATTTTAATTACTGAATTTATTTTATTCCTGCAATTTTAATTCCGCAATATTTATCAATATTCTTGTGCCGCACTATTCACCCCCCCTCTAGTGACGGGCATAAATCCTAACAATTGGTATCAGAGCCTAACTCTCTGAAAGCCTTAACCGGCTGAGAGAACTATATAAATTTTTTGTTGAGAATATTGAACGCAGGAATGACGAGTGAAGGACACTCCACCTATAGGCCTCCACTACTTGACGGAACAAATTACACATATTGGAAAGAGCGGATGAGAATCTTCATCCAATCAAATAACTTTTGCTTGTGGCAAATTATCAAGAACGGTGAACAAATGCCAACAAAGAAAGTTGGGAAAACCACGGTTCCAAAGGAGGAAGATGAATATGATGCCGAGGACATCAAGAAAGTTGAAAATAACGCAAAGGCCGTCAACTTATTATATTATGCGGTGAGTCTGGATGATTATCGGAAGATTTCTTGTTGCACAATCGCCAAGGAGATGTGGGATAAACTCGGGATCACTTATGAAGGTACGCCTCAAGTCCGAGAATCTAAAGTTGATTTTCTAACACATGAATATGAAATCTTTAAAATGAGGGAGAAAGAACCCATCGGTATTATGTTCGAACGATTCTCAACAATCGTCAACGATCTTCATGCTCTCGGGAAAGTGTACACGAACAAAGATCTTGTTCGGAAAATTCTACGGAGTCTCACTCCCGAATGTCGTACCAAAGCCAATGCCATCCAAGAGTCACGGATGTCACAATTGATGGACTAAGAGGTAACCTCGAAACTTATGAAAGCACAATTCTTAATCCCTATCCTAGAAGTAAAGGTTCGAATCTTGCCTTCAAAGCCTCATCTTCTAAAAGAGTAGAGGTAAGTGATTCGGAAAGCGATGATGATATTATTTCCAATGATATAATTGAAAAGTTTTATAAGTTTATGAAAAAGAAAATAAAGAAGGAAGAACCAAGTCCTTCATGCCAAAATTGTGGGAAACTTGGCCACACCAAATCACATTGTCCAAAACCCAAGGACAAGAAAAAGAAGAAACACCATAGGCGTGTGACATGGGATTCGGACAGCTCGGGCGATGAAACCGCCGCATTACGCCTCATGACCAACGAGGAAGAAGAGGTAAGTAATTCTAACTCTTATTCTTTTGAAGAATTACAAGAAGCTTTTCATGATTTGTATGGTAAATTGAAAAAGACTCCAAAAATCTCCAAATAGGCCAAGGCTAAAATTAAAGTTTTAGAAGAGAAAAATAATTTTTTGGAAAATGACAATATTGATCTTAGAAATAAAATTAAGGAGATGAATGAAGCCTCTTCAATTGATCAAAGTTCAAATTGTTCTTCTTGTAAGTCTTTGAAAATAGAGAATATAGAACTTAGAAACACACTAGAAAAACGTAGTGTTGATGATCCTAAAACAATTGAAGAAAGTAAAAAGGATGATAGAAATGAAGTTAGACCACCTAGAAACAACTCTAGGAATTTTGGTAATAAGTCTAAAATGAATCATTTTAGACCACCTAGAAATAAATCTAGGAATCGCAATACGTCTAGGAATAACGACTTTAGATCACCTAGAACGTTTTTGGCTCAACCAAGACATATGCACAACCCGAATGTTATATGTCATTATTACAACCGGGTATGACACATAGCACCCGTATGTTTTGCAAAACATAGAGATTTATCATTTGGCTATGATTATTATTTGCCTAACCCCCAAGGACCCAAAAGTGTTTGGGTACCTAAAAATTATTTTTAGGTACATTTGAAGGTGTGCTTGAAGACTACAATGTTGTAGTATATGCACCAAGCACGAAACCTTATTGCATCAAGGGGGAACATTGGTTAGTTATCAATTTTTATAAAAATCTAATTGTTGATATATGCTAACAATTGGTATATTTTTGCTAAAAGTTGATTCTTGTTTTGATGAATATAACTCTTGATGTGATAAGAATAATAATTGATATGTTTTACGATTAATACATCTTTGTTAACAATTGGTATTAATTATTTTTGTTGATTCATATTTTGATAACTTTTATCCTGAATAATAATTGGTATCAATTATTTTTGTTAAAAATAAAGATTGATGTTTTGATGAATATTAGTTTTGATTTGAATAACAGTTGGTATTTTCTTGAAAAATAAATGATTCATTCTTTTAATACAACTCTTGATTTATAAATTAACAGTTGATATTTTTTAATGTTGGTATATTGTTCAAAAACAAATGTTTATTTTATTTGTCCTAACAGTTGGTAACCAATTGATTTTATCATGCTTTTATAATAATTGGTATCATTTTGAAAATAATGATTGATATATTTTTCTAACAGTTGGTATATTCGCTAAAAATAACCTTTGATATGCTTGTTATATTTTTACTAACATTTGGTATTATTTCATGTTGGTATGATTTTTTAAATATCGTCAATGTATATTCCTCATTGTATTTCCTATCTTATATTTGACACTAACAATTGATATACCCAAAAGGGGGAAGTATCGAAAGGGGATAATAGCCTTTGTATACTCTCTTTTTGCTAATGCTAAAAGGGGGAAGAGTTTAGGTGATATGCATCAAATAAGGGGGAATGTATCTACGTTATAGTATGCCTTATTTGAGGGGGAATTATCATTAAGGGGAATTGTTTGCTTGAATTGTATGTTGAGATATAGCATGAATTTAGGGGGAATCCGATATGCATATCTCCTGGTGTTTGTCATTATCAAAAAGGGGGAAATTGTAGAAAATCATTCTATTCATGATATGTGTGCTTTGGTTGTATTAGCAATGATTTTCAGGTATAGGTTTTGATGAATGACAAACAACAAAGTCGATGAATGACAAATAATGAAGTCAAGTGTCGAACAAGTTATTATATGACAAACAATCAAGATTGAATGCCGAGAAGCATATTGATGACGGAATTGCATAGACAAGCCAAAGACGAGCTCAAAAGTTCAAGACCGAAGACCCAAGGCGTAGGTCGTTAGGTAGAACAAATGTAAGAGCAACATTTAAAGTTATCTCGTCTTCTGGCTCAACATAGGTCATCATAAATATGCGTAAAATCCTTTTATCAAATCATATTTCAAATACTTCAAACAAAATGATTTCAAACATTTTCATTTTAGCCAAAATGAATTTTAAACATGTCTTTCAAAGCTGGACAGCAATAATCGATTATGCTTATGTTGATAATCGATTATGTTAAGACAGTGTAAACCGGGATTTCCAAAACAGCACAATAATCGATTATCATGTATAGCATAATCGATTATCTTGTAACCGTTGCCAAGTTTTTGAACACTGTAACAGAATAATCGATTATGCATATATGATAATCGATTATCCAGCATAAAATCAGCTTCTGATTTTTGAACGTTAGAGCAAATAATCGATTATCTAAAGTGCATAATCGATTATCCTTGCATAAAATCAGCATAATTGATTGTCAATTAAGCAACGGACATACACCCTCTAACCCCTATAAATAGAGATCTTTTAAGCTAATTTTATACACACAACACCTCTCATTATTCATAAACATATTGATATCATTTGTGCATCATTTATAGAGCTTTTGTTGAGCCATTTGAGAGACAACTTTGAGTTGTTCATAGAGCTAATATTGTATCTCTTTATCTACTCTTTTGAGAGAGTTCTTGTTGTAAAAGAGAAAGGTGTTTGAGAAGACCATATCTTCTCATTGGTTGTCGGGTTTGCTAAGTACCCTCAATCTTAGTGGTTGAAGTCTTATGGTGCGGTATCCACGAGCAAGGTTGAAGTCTTGTGGTGCGGTATCCACGAGCAAGGTGAAGTCTTGAGGTGCGGTATCCTCGAGCAAGTTGAAGTCTTGTAGAGTGTACATCTACGAGCAAGTGTAACGGTTTGTTAGGCACCCGTAAGCTTAACGGAGTTAGTGGAATCTCGAGAGAGTCTCTCGGGGACTGGACTAACCACAAGTTGTGGTGAACCAGGATAAATTCGGTGTGTTCTTTCCTTACTATTTTAATTACCGAATTTATTTTATTCCTGCAATTTTAATTCCGCAATATTTATCAATATTCTTGTGCCGCACTATTCACCCCCCCTCTAGTGACGGGCATAAATCCTAACAATGTCCCTATGCACCTTGTTGGAAAGCTATGAGCTTATATCTTGATAAAGCTTTGATATTATTGTTTTGTGATGTTGTGGAACATGTGAAGATGTTGTGTGGATAAATTGTTATTGTACGGAGTATAATGGTAGAATTTCAGTGTTATTGATTGTGTGGAACGATACGAGTGACTGTTGCGATATTTTCTGGGGAGGAGGGGGGAAGGATACAAGTGGCTATTGTGATATTATGACGGAGAGATATAGATGGCTACCGTGTTATTGTTAGGATTGAGTGATATGGGTGGCTATTGTGTTGTTGTCAAGACTGAGTGATATGGATGGTTATTGTGGTAAATTCAGGACTATATGATACGGTTGGCTATTATTTTATCGTCTGGGCAGAATGATACGAGTGGCTATTGTGTATTGTTAGATACGTGTGGCTATTGTATTATTATCTGGGCAGAGCGATACATGTGACTATTGTGAACTTATAGGGGCAGAGCGATACATGTGACTATTGTTGTTGTGATAAAAATATGGGGCACGATGTGTTATTTGTGTGAGTTTCTATGTGATGACTTGTTGAAATTGAGCATTTACTTGTATTGAACTATTATCACTTATTCTGATGAGGTTATTGCTATTCGTTTTCCGTTATGCTTTGTTGCCATTCTTTGACCTATTGCACATGTTATTTTGATTAGTGATATTCACATGGCTTGAACCTCATCACCACTTCACAGAGGTTAATCTTGATTTTTAATGAGTATTGACAGTGGTGTACTCATAATATATTTTTACATATTTTTATCTAGATCCAGGTGTTGGAGGTAGCGGACCCAGGAAGTGAGAGCTTCTTTGATCACGAGGATTCAGGATAAGAGTTGCTTTGTGATTTTGTCATTTTGACTTGTATCACCTTTATTTCGCATTTATGTTAACTTTGCTTTATTCTATCATATTTTACCGATTTAAATATTGATAAGTGATCAATTTTGCTTAATTTTAGAAATTAGGTGTCATCACAACCTCTACGATAAAATTTAGATTGTGCCATTGACTAATAACATACTGATAGAGTGATGTAATGGTGTAACGTACTAATATTAAGAGAGAAAATACAAAAATAGGATGGAGCCATAAAAATAGGAATATCTTAGGTACTAGTAGTATGTGTCAGCAGAAACAATAATAAAAAAAGAAAATAAGAACCTGTGGAAGTATGAAGCAGACAACACATGAACAAACGATATTGACTGAATCTCACTTATAAAATAAAAAAAAGATATCTAAATTAAAAGGAAATGAAGGCATCATTTTGAGAATCCCTTTTATATAGAACTAATGTTTTGAAAATGATACAAGCTCTATTACTAGACACTAGTGTAAGTGTTAGTGTAAGTGTTAGTATCACTAATGAAAAGGACATTGTTGACTGCTTTCGTATAATTTGACAATTGAATTGAACGGAATCTTATGATTCCAAAGCTTCCCAATTATCTAAGTAATTGTTAATAATTTTTTTTCTTATTTCACTTTCGGTATTTAATATTTGTATTGGATTTTAGATTATTTGGATTTGAGCCGCATTAAATCTATTTGGAAAAAGCATTTCGTACCTAAATTATTTTTATTCGTGGGATTTTAATTCGAACCTCTGATTTAAAATAAAAATATGATATTTATTCCACTACAACACATAATTTATCGTTAACGATATCTTCACGGATTAGCAGCAATTTGACGCGGAAAAGCAAAAACAATAAGGATTAAACTCCTGTTCTTATACATTTTGGCCATAAAAGATACTGTAAAGTTTTTGAAACCTGTTTATTTTGGGTTCATTTTCAGTATAAAAAAGATTTCAATTTACAAAAAAAAAAAAGAAGGAGTTGGGGCCCCCTCTTTCATCTCTATCTAAACCAGACAAATCAATAGATTCAATACCATTCCAGAAGTCAAAATGTTTAAAAAAAAAGAAGCAAAAATACCTTTAGTTTCTGAAAACTGTTATAAATAGAAGATTCTTACACTTCTATTTAAGGTGAATGTCTTTAATGTATTTAATTAGAGAGATTTTAGAGTTCTATTAGTGGTAGCTAAATCTTCCTCTCCCCTATAAATAGAGGTGCCCCCTACCATTGTAAATCATCCCTTGAGACCCCTCTCAACTCAATAAGAAGAACTCTCTCTACTCTTCTCTCTATTGCTATTGTTCTTGTTCTATTGTTCTTGTCTTTTGCTTTAGTTTATAACACGTTATCAGCACGAGACTCTACCGTCTCAAGTACCATTCTCGAAAATCCAAGGTATTTTCCCTCTTCCTAATTTAATTTTCGAGTATGACATTATGAAAAGAAAGTTTGTTGCCCTTGAAATTTCGGGCAAGAACTATATGACATGGGTGTTGGATGCTGAAATCCACCTAGATGCTATGGGTCTCGGAGACACCCTCAAAGATAAAGAAAAAGCATCCACCCAAGATTGTGCGAAGGCCTTGATTTTCTTGCGCCACCACCTTGACGAAGGTTTGAAGATTGAATATCTCACCGTCAAGGATCCACTCGTTTTGTGGAACAGCTTAAAGGAGAGATATGACAACCTGAAGTTGGTCACTCTGCCACAAGCACGATATGATTGGGCCCATCTGAGGCTACAGGATTTTAAGTCCGTTTCTGAATATAATTCTGCTATGTTCAGAATTACTTCTAAACTGAAGCTATGTGGAGATAACATCTCCGATTACGATATGCTTGAGAAAACGTTTACAACGTTTCATGCCTCCAATATGGTACTGCAGCAACAGTACCGAGAGAAAGGCTTTACGAAGTACTCTGAACTGATTTCTCTCTTACTAGTGGCTGAGCGAACTAATGATCTGCTCATGAGAAATCACGAAAATAGACCAACTGGGTCTACACCACTGCCTGAAGCAGATATGGTGCACTCGCATTATGCCAAACATAAAAGGGACCATGATCACGGTCATAAACGGGGTCAAAGCCAAGGACGTGGACAAGGAAGAAATTCCAAAGAAGTCCGTCACCCCCCAAAGAGAGATAACCACCGAAAGCAGAAACGGGGTCCAGAAGATCCTAAGGTAAATAGTTCAGAAACTATATGTTATCGCTGCGGTGGAAATGGGCACTGGTCTAGGACTTGCCGTATACCAAGACACTTGGTTGACCTTTATCAAGCATCTCGAAAGAGAAAAGGCCCTGAAACAAATTTTGTCTATGACGACAATGAGGATATCACCCACCTGGATGTGGCAGACTTCTTTGAGCAACCCGATGGAAAAATAGACCACCTAATCGGCGATGGATCCGTGATGAAAGAAGATGGAGTTATTTGATTTTGTTCTACTTATTTGTATTAGTTAGTGAATAAACTAATAGTCATTAGCATTAGCTCGTATTAGTTAGTTCATAAAGCAATGTTAGCAGTAGTTCTTTAGAATATCTTCAATATGTTCAAATATCAATAAAACTTTTATTTCACAGTGGGGGTAATCGACTAGCCTGAAAAACTAGTCGATTATCAACTATTTTCGCATTAAAGTTGAAAAACAATTGATCAACAATCGATTGTCTTTGGCTAACAATCGATTGTCTTGAAACAGTGTGTTCTGGAATTTTTCAAAAATCGCCAACAATCGATTGTCTTTGTCTAACAATCGATTGTCTTGAAACAGTGAGGTCTGAAATTTTTCAAAAATCACCCACAATCGATTGTCTATATCTAACAATCGATTGTCGTTAGGCAGTGTAATCTGGAATTTTTCAAAAATCATCCACAATCGATTGTCTATGTTTAACAATCGATTGTCTTAAACAGTGTGATCTGAAGTTTTTCAAAAATAACAAATAATCGATTGTGTGTGTTTAACAATCGATTGTCTATGTTCCAACAATCGATTGTGTGTTTAATAATCGATTGTCTTATGAAAAACGCTGAAATTTTCAAACTGCATAGTAATTAATTATGGGCAACATATCTGATTTTGTTAGTCAACTGTTAGTAGCAGATTTTGAAAATATTATGTGACACAGAAGGAATTGAACTTGCTTATTCTTATGTTCTTGTATTTCTTTTGTATGTCATACCATGGAAAGTAAATTGATCGAAGGCTCCGGAAGAGCCATTGTAACTCTGCCCAAGGGCACGACGTTAATCATAGAGAATGCTATGTTCTCCTCCAAGTCTATGAGAAACTTGTTGAGTTTTAAAGATGTACGCCGGAATGGCTACAATATTGAGACAATGGATGAAGATAATCTCGAATATCTCGTCCTCACTTCAAAGAATGTCTCCGGCCAAAAGAGGGTTATTGAGAAATTCCCGTCTTTATCTTGTGGCCTGTATTGGACAAGAATTAGTGCAATTGAGGCACATTCAACAGTAAATCTAAAGAATACTGAGTCCAATACATTTGTACTTTGGCATGATCGACTGGGTCACCCAGGATCAACCATGATGAGACGGATTATAGAAAGCTCATATGGGCATCCGTTAAAGAATTTCAAAATTCTTTCAAGTAATGAATATCCTTGCACTTCGTGTTATCAAGGCAAGCTGATTATCAGACCATCCCCAACAAAGGTTGGGACTGAGTCACCCCAGTTTCTGGAACGTATACAAGGGGACATTTGTGGACCTATTCACCCACCTAGTGGGTAGTTTAGGTATTTCATGGTCTTGATAGACGCATCCTGTAGATGGTCTAATGTGTGCTTGTTGCCATCACGCAACCTTGCGTTTGCAAAGTTAATGGATAATAGATGAGAATAATCTTGAATTCTTCATGAAAACGAGGCTGCCCATTTCGGTTTGGGTTCACGCCATTTTGCATGCAGCAATGCTACTTTGTCGGCTGCCTGCTTCGGCTTAGGGTCACGCCATTTCGCATGCAGCAATGCTAGTTCGTCTCTGACTGACGAATTATCACAAATATTCCCTATTGCAATTGGTTTTGGGTCATGAACCCAATATATCCCATTTAAGAAGCTTTGGATGCGCAGTATAGGTGCCTGTAGCACCGCCATCCCGCACCAAAATGGGTTTGCAAAGAAGGTTAGGAATATATGTTGAGTATGAATCGTCCTCCATTATTCGCTACCTCGAAACATTGACAGGAGATTTGTTCACTGCACTATTTGCAGACTGTCAATTTGATGAGACACTTTTTCCAAAATTAGGGGGAGATGTCGGTGAAACCAAATGGGAAATTTTGTGGAAAAATGTATCATTATCTCATCTTGATCCACATACCTCTATTTGAAAGAAAGAGGTACAAAAGATTATCCATTTGCAAAGAATAGCAAATCAAATGCCTGACGCATTTACGGACTTGAAGAGGATAACGAAATTCCACATTCACGCGGAAAATGTTCCGATCCGTATTGAAGTCCCTATTGGACAAATATCTAGTGTCATATCCAATGAGTCAAATGCACGCCAGAAGCGTGGCAGACCATTAGGTTCCAAAGATCGAAATCCTAGAAAGAGGAAAAAGAACGATCTAAATGACACTATGAAAGAATCACATAAGGACGCTCATGATTTGATTAATTCCGAGATTCACGAAGAATCTATTGAGCCTGAGACTCTTGAAAATACGGAATGCAAGAATGTGAGGATCTCGAACCTCAGTCTGTGGTAGTAAGAAATTAATTGAGAGCTCTCGAAGAGCCAATTATTACTATGTTGGAGAAACACAATTGAGTATTGTGCTGTAGTAAGTCTCAAAGAAACTTATTCAGTTTCCAAAGTACACGCGAAAGCGATCGATTATATTGAGACTATAAATAAAGGAAGGCTTTGATTCTCCTATTACGACAACTTGTAGCGGGGTAATTTGTATATGAAAAGCTACCCGCTTTGTTCTCCAGTTTGTACTACACAAACGAAAGAATGCCACAATAAAGTGGATATCTATTGGTATAAAACCCATGTCATAATAAACCCGAAGTTTATTGATAAGTGCACATGTCATGGTGTAAATTTGAAGTTTACCAATATTGATAATTTATTCAGTTGACATTCGTGTTAGCCATCTCATTTGAAGTATGATGTGCAAATCACATAGGTGAATATCAAAGAACTAGAAGTTCTTGTTCTCAGTAATGAACTGACCAACTAAAGAGTTCGGGTTGAAGCCCCTTGATTCTGGAAATATCAAAGGTGAATATGGGCCCATTCACCTGCCATGTATACCAAATATGATGCATCTATGGAATGGTTACATGCACAATTGTTATTGACCCGCAGCCTGGCCGGTGCTTGCGGGGTAAATCGCTCAGTAATCTAACTTCGAGCATAGTTTCCCGATTCTCTACTCAAGACAGTTCATCTTGATAAGTTGGTTTATATCAAAGTTGGTTTAGCAAGATAATTATTGAGTGCTTCCACTTAATAGCTAAACTGTTCCTTATGAGAACGAAGTTGTATATATCAGTTTGATATAAGTTGTATACGAGAGTATATTCTCCCCTCACAAGTGGTTCAAGGTCAGGAACCAAATAATTTCATCTTATATTAAGGTGCTGTGTATATTGACATAATGCACAAAGATGATTTCCCAAAGTTGAGGAAACATGTTAGCTTTACTAACATGAGGGGGAGACATGATAAACACTTGAGAAAATGTTACATGGGATGAATTCTCATTTGTATATGTATATCCCCGAATATCATGATATGAACCTGAAGTTCATAAAAGGGATAATTCAAATTGCAACATATTGCAAAGCATGCTTTACGCATTTACTGACCCAAAGAAAGTAACTAAATGGAAGAGATACAATTCAAGAAGAATTGATTCCATATGAAAGACATGTAGCTTTGAACCTATAGTTCATATGCTTGAAAGTATAAAGGCAAAGGTATGTATAGTCAATTTTCGATATCTTATTTGCTTAGCATGACATGAAAACTTGATATGCAGCTAAAGTCTATTATGCGACTTATATGACTTAACTTGAAAGATTTAAGTTGCTTGAAGCATATGCAATTCTTGGTCCTGAAGTACCCAATCCTAAGTACAATTTGTGTACATATGAATCTTGCCATAACTATAAGCATGATGGATTTGAGAATGCATCTATGGAGATATTGAAGAGCTATTCCACGACATTATATGAAGATGTTTATATCTATCAAGAATGATGATTTCAAGGTGCGGAATATTTATTCAAGTCAATATGGTTGATTTATTCATCAAGCATCTACCAAAGATCGTTTTGAAGATGATGCACAAGATTGGAATGCAAATGCTCAAGGATATAAATCGATGTACTCATTAGGGGGAGTCAATGCGCGTTGCACTCTTTTTCCCTGACAAGGTTTTGTCCCACTAGGTTTTCCTTGCAAGGTTTTTAACGAGGCAACCAATAGGCGCATATTCAAACATGTGTACTCTTTCCTTACTTTAATTTTTCCCATTGGGTTTTGTTTTAAGGTTTTAACGAGGCACATCATTGAATAGACATTCAAGGGGGAGTGTTATAAAAAGAAGATTCTTACACTTCTATTTAAGGTGAATGTCTTTAATGTATTTAATTAGAGAGATTTTAGAGTTCTATTAGTGGTAGCTAAATCTTCCTCTCCCCTATAAATAGAGGTGCCCCCTACCATTGTAAATCATCCCTTGAGACCCCTCTCAACTCAATAAGAAGAACTCTCTCTACTCTTCTCTCTATTGCTATTGTTCTTGTTCTATTGTTCTTGTCTTTTGCTTTAGTTTATAACAAAAACAAAATAATAACAAGAGAATATACACTCCTTGCGGCCTACTCCTACTTTTAGCTTATGTAACTGTTAAATTTATATTAAATCCATATGGAGGTATATGAAATAGTCACACCCCTTTTTTAAACAAATTTTACTGAACTCTTTTAAATTAATAAAAAACTTTTCAGTGAAAGTTTGAAAGGGATTTTCAATTAGGAAGTGACAAAAATTATGTTCAAAAGGAAATGAACTCAGATTCGCCTTCTGAAATTTATTTTCGATGTGCCAGGTCACAGTTTTTTTTTTTAAATAATTTTCTTTTAGAACACTTTGGACTCTAAAACCAAGTTCGCACCAGAGATTTGGGTAAGGAAGTTCATTTGACTCGAGGAGAAAGTGTTAGGCATTCCCCAAGTCTCATGAAGGTCACGGTTGAGTACTCGATCTAGTTGGCTTTTAAAAACATCCAAATTGAGGTAGAACACACAGAAAAAGCAAATAAACACATACGAAGCTCGAGGCCGTCCCCACCAAGTAAAAGAAAATTAAAAGGAAAAGAAAAGAAAAATCCTAAGCTAACCAAAACTACGTCTTCTCCAACATGATCGTCAAGGCCTCCAAAATATTTACATTGCTCTCCGGGGTATACCTTGGATAATAATATATACAAATTCTTCAGGGCATTTTCCGGATAAATTCAACTACAGGACAACCTCTCGCCTTAAGACTAACTAAATCATAAAGCTTGCCTACCACGCGTGGCCATCCTAAATATGCTACTAGCGATTAAACATATAGAATAAAATAATTAGCAAGTTAAACTCAACTTTCATTATCAATGTCCAACCCCCATGTCCAAAGCGACGAAGAATCCAGTCAATGTACTTAGATGTGCTAAATTAATGCCTATCAGTAAATTAATAAAATACGGGGTCAAAAATTATTTTTAACAATAAAGTACTGAAATAATAATTTATCCAAAAAAAAAAATTGACCACGGCCATGTCAATTGAAACACATGTTTTAGTTGTTAAAATGAGATTTTTAAAATAAACTTCACCTACCAGGTTAGGCACCGGCCATGGTGTGTTAGATTTTTGGTTCTTTGTTTCACATTATTTGTTCACACTAGGGGTTAACTAGTATAAATAGGCCTTGTAATTCATTTGGTTATTATCAAGTTTTCAAGCAAGTATTGAGTGATCAATAGCTTGAGTGTAAGGAGTGTTTGTAAGAAATACTTTTGTATTTGAGAGTTTCCGAGTTGTATTAATAAATCCATTTTCGGTATTCTTTTGTCTCCATAAATTATTTTGAGAATCATTAATTTATTTTTTGGTTCCTACATTTGGTATCAGAGCTAGTTTGAGTCTTGTGAGGTGTTAGGAAATTGAGTCATGCAGGCAATAACTCGCTTTAGTTTCAACTTCCAAAACTCAACGGTAAAAATTACAACAATTGGGCTATCCAATTGAAAGTATTTTTCCGATCACAGGCTTTATGGGAAGTTGTGGAAAATGGCTATACCGAAGTTCCAGACGCCAAAGCGTTCTAGGCGTTGAAGAAGGAGGAAAAAGACGCTCTAATTGAAACTCGGATAAAGGACTAGAAGGCATTGTACGCTATCATTCAGGCTGTCGATGAACTGGTATTCGAAAAAATATCAGCGCCAGAGACGTCAAACCAAGCGTGGGTTATTCTGCAGAAAGCCTACAAAGGTGACGATCGAGTGAAGCGGGTCTGGTTACAAATACTCCGTGCAGTTTTTGAGTTCTTGCGCATGAAGGACTCGGAAAATGTTGCAAGCTACTTTGACCGTGTGCAGTCAGTCGTAAACCAACTGCGGGCTAACGGTGAATCGTTGGACGAGCAGAGGGTGGTAGAAAATATCTTACGCTCTTTGAGCACAAGATTTAACTACGTAGTAGCTGCAATCGAAGAAGGTCAAGATACAACAACTATGTCGGCAGACCAATTGTTAGGTTCGTTAAGTTCTCATGAGCAGAGAATGAACCAGACGGCAAGTAGCAGTAACCAAGAACAAGCGTTGCGAAGCAGCTATGTCCCAGGAAATCGCGGTGGCAGTCAAGGCAACAACAGCCATGGACGCGGTGGCGGACAAGGTAGCGGGCAAGGTAGAGGAAATTGGAAAAATAATTCTTCTGGTAATATTGACAAGTCCAAAGTCAAATGTTTCCGGTGTCAACAATTTGGGCATTACAAAAGGGAATGTCCGCGTGGCAACCGACACGGACGAACGCAGCAGGCACATGTTGCAGAGGCAAGTGACAATATGGTTCTAGCATGCAACGCTGGAGAACCAAATAAAAATAACTCAGATATTTGGTTTCTTGATAGCGGTTGCTCGAATCATATATGCGGACGCAAGAACCTGTTTACGAAGCTAGAGGAGTACGAAGACGGTGAAGTCAACTTTGGCAACAAGAAGAAGGTGAGTGTCAAAGGTAAGGGTGACATCAAAATCCAGTCAAAGGATGGTAGGAATGTTACTGTCGTCGATGTTTTCTTCGTACCTGGGCTTTTCTGGAACTTATTAAGCATTGGGCAGCTTTCAGAAAATGGACACAAGATTCTTTTCCAAGACGGAGTCTGCACGATCCGGAGCAAGAACAACAAGTTAATCACGCAGGTAGAAATGGACAAAAACCGAATGTTCGCTTTTACTCTTAATACGAAGGGAGTAATGAATTTCAAGCTGTGGAAATGGATAGCAATTGGCTATGGCATCTTTGGTTTGGTCACTTACACTTCAGAGGCTTGAAGTTGTTGGCGCAAAAGAAGATAGTGACAGGTTTACCAGTGATTGATGTTCCAGATCGAACGTGCGAAGGATGTCTACTTGGGAAGCAGCACAGAGACGCGTTTCCAACAGGGAAATCCATACGGGCAGAGCAACAGCTAGTACACACGGATTTGTGTGGCCTAGTTGAGGTAGAATCTTTTGGAAACAAAAAGTACATGCTTGTTTTCGTAGATGATTTTACAAGAAAAACTTGGGTTTATTTTCTGCATGAAAATCTGAAGCATTCGGAAAGTTTAAATAGTTTAAAGCCTTTGTTTAAAAGCAAAACGGCTTAAGCTTGAAGACTACGAGATCCGATAGAGGCGGTGAATTTACCTCTAACGAATTTCATAATTACTGCAAGTCCCGAGGAATTCTTCGTCGGTTAACTGCCAGTTATACGCCACAGCAAAATGGTGTGGCAGAAAGAAAGAATAGGACGATCATTGAGATGGCACGAAGCATGTTGAAGGCGAAAGGCTTACCAAAGGAATTTTGCGCGGAAGCTGTTGCTTGTGCAGTGTTCGTGCTGAATCGGTGTCCGACAAAAGCTGTGCTCGAGAGGACTCCACAAGAAGCGTGGAGTGGCAATAAACTTGATGTTTATTTGCTGAGGGTATTTGGGTGTATTGCATATCCCCATGTACTAGACGAACGTAGGAAGAAGCTGGATGATAAAAGTCAAAAGTGCATCTTTATTGGCTACAACGAAGGGACTAAGGGTTATAGACTTTATAATCCTGTCAGCAGAGAAGTCATCGTAAGCAGAGATGTGCAGTTCGTAGAAGATGGAGCTTGGAACTGGAGAAGAGAAAGATGACACTGGAAGAGGTGTGATGATGAAAAAAGAAGAGGCAGATGAGCAAAATGTCTTAACCCCAGAACCATCAAAAAGATATTCCATCTCCGGAGCCAGTAGATATTCCATCTCCGCAGGCAGTAGAGATTCCATCTTCACAATCAGAAGAAGAAGTTGAAGGAGAAGAGCGGCCTCGTCGACAAACAAACATGCCACCACGTTTCAAGGATTTTGATATGAGAAGAAATGAAGAAGGTGTTGACAATGACAGCAGTCCTGACTTTACCGATGAAACATTGGTAAATTTTTGTTTTTTTTTTGCAGATTGTGATCCAGTTTCGTTCGAGGATGCTGCTGATAATGAAAGGTGGATCAAGGCAATGAATGAAGAAATTCATTCCATTGAAAAAAATGACACATGGGAATTAACTTCTTTGCCAGCCGGAAAGAAGCCTATCGGTGTCAAATGGGTGTACAAGACCAAGTATCGACTCGAGGGTCAGGTGGACCGATTCAAAGCAAGATTGGTAGTCAAAGGCTATCAGCAAAAGCCTAAAATTGATTACTATGAAGTCTTTGCACCAGTGGCCAGAATGGATACTATTCGCATGATAGTAGCACTTGCAGCTCAGAACAGGTGGAAGATCCATCAAATGGATGTCAAGTTAGCTTTCCTGAATGGATTTCTTGAGTAGGAGGTCTATGTTGAGCAACCACCAGGTTTTGTAAGAAAAGGATAGGAGAATCATGTCTACAAATTGAAGAAGGCATTTGACGGACTGAAACAGGCACCACGAGCTTGGTATACGCGCATTGATACGTACATGTTGCAGGCAGGATTCCAGAAGTGTCCTTATGAGCATACATTATACATCAAGTCAAAAGTGAATTGCGACATGATGTTTGTATGTCTTTATGTTGATGATTTGATTTTCACAGGAAATAGTGAATCAATGTTTGCAGAATTCAGGGAGGCCATGACTAGTCAGTTCGAAATGACAGACATGGGGCTTATGTCTTACTTCTTGGGCATAGAAGTACAACAACGTAAAGATGGCATTTTCATTTCGCTTAAAGAAATATGCCAATGATGTCTTGAAGAAATTCAAGATGGAATCTGCGACTCCAATCCAAACTCTAGTTGATGAACGCCTGGAAATGAAGAAAGAAGGAAGCGGTGAGCTAGTTGATCCCACTTATTTCAAAAGCATAGTTGGAAGTCTGCATTATTTGGCTTCAACTCGGCCAAATATTGTTTATGGCGTGGGAATTATCAGTCGATTCATGGAGACACCACATCAGTCACATTTGCAAGCGGCAAAAAGGATTTTGAGGTATATTAAAGATACCCATGATCATGGAATTTTCTATGCCTACTCTGACAACTGCAGTCTAGTAGGATATATAGACAGTGATTGGGCAGGTGATGTGGAGACTTGAAAGAGTACTTCAGGTTATGCTTTTTTTATTTGGAAAGGAGTATTTTCATGGTCATCAAAGAAGCAACAAGTAGTTGTTCTTTCTACAGCAGAAGCAGAGTATATGGCAGCGACTTCTGCGGCTTGTCAAGCAGTTTGGCTTCGAAGAATGCTTGGAGAGATGAAACACGAGCAGATTGGTCCGAGAAGAATTATGTGCGATAACAGGTCAGCAATTGCATTAGCCAGGAATCCGGTATTTCATGGCAGGAGTAAGCATATCGGAATTAAGTATCACTACATAGGGGATCTTGTTAAGGATGGTGAAATTGAACTTGAGTTCTACAGATCTGAAGATCAAATAGCGGATATCCTAAAAAAACCGTTGAGGGCAGAATTGTTCGAGAATCTGAAGTCAATGCTTGATATAGGTAACTTTTGATAAATTAAGGGAGGCTGTTGAAATAATAATTTATCCAAAAAAAATTGACCACCGGCCATGTCTTTTGAAACACATGTTTTAGTTGTTAAAATAGGATTTTTAAAATAAACTTCACCTACCAAGGTTAGGCACCGGCCATGGTGTGTTAGATTTTTGGTTCTTTGTTTCACATTATTTGTTCACACTAGGGGTTAACTAGTATAAATAGGCCTTGTAATTCATTTGGCTATTATCAAGTTTTCAAGCAAGTATTGAGTGATCAATAGCTTGAGTGCAAGGAGTGTTTGTAAGAAATACTTTTGTATTTGAGAGTTTCCGAGTTGTATTAATAAATCCATTTTCGGTATTGGGGATCCCATTTCCGTACCAACGCAAGATATGCTTATTGGACTCTATGTATTAACGAGCGGAAATCATCGAGGTATTTGTGTAAATAGATATAATACTGTTGGTATCGATCTTAACCCAGGCCTCAATATCTTCTTTTTGTCTAAGAGAAAAATGGATAATTTTCCAATCAAAATATTTTCTATCAAGATTTCTTTTTCGCAAAAAGTAAACTTGGACTTCTTTCCTAAGCGGAGATTTGGACTACATGGACCTAAGCAACCCGCCGACAGGGGCAGCCTTTCACTGTTGGAAACTTTGATTTAGATTGGTAGGATTCGTCTCCATAAATTGTTTTGGGAATCATTAATTTATTTTTTGGTTCCTACATAAAGACCCTTCCAAAGCATATTTAAACTAAACAACAACTAAACAAAGTATCAAACATGAACCATTAACATAAGCAAATATTACCCAAGACATTTCAAAAGAAGAAGAAAGCAAAACATTAACATAACTCGTATGATCAACCAAACCAGAGCAAAGACTGATTAACGAGAACATTAAGTGAGAGAAAAATAAAGGAAAAGGAGATATAAACCTCAAATAAATCTGAAATTCACATGTGAGGCAGCATTGAACTCAGAAAAGGAAACGAACAATAGACGAACCTCAAATCAACCTCGGCTTAAACTCCATTTTTAACTTTTGTCAATGTTTATTTCGTGTTCTTTATTGTGTGTGCGTGAGTAGAAAGGAGCGACTAGTTTTTCGCGTAGAGATGGAAGGGGTCGCTGGTTGGGTTGGAGATGGTGGCAGAATGGTTGATTTTCGAAGTGAGGTCAGGGTGGGATTGTTTGGTCATTCAGAAGCAGGGGTGGTGAGATTCTTTCATGGCTGCCAATGGAGGCAATGATTGGCGGCTGGTATACTGATTGGTGGTGGGATATCCGGCGAGTTTGGAGGTCGAAGAAGCAGCAACTAGCTGGTTTGGTCAGAGGAGGATATGATGCTGCTAATGGAATTTTGTGGTTGAAGAAGGTGGGTCATTTGGCGTGAAATTCAGGTGTTGTAGTCCTCCATTGAAGAAGAAAAGGTTCAGGAAAAGTTCTCTTTCACGTTGTCTTCATGAGGAGGAAGATGATGGCTTAGGGTATATGGCTGGTCTCTATTGGTCTTGTGTTCGAATGAAGAAGAAGAGAAACAGCTGGGGATGGAGTTGAGCGACAGTGAGGGCGTCAGAGGCGGCAGCGGGCGGCTGTGTGTTTTGGTTCCTATGGAGTGACGACTGATGGTGTTCTATTGTGTATTAGGGTTTGTACGGTTGTCAAGGTTGAAGCTGTGGAGGAGGTCGAAAAATGACTGCCATGGATGTGTTTTGGAGAAGAAAATGAAGCTACGGTTCTTAGATCTTGTAGTTCAATGAAAAAGAAGATACACCTTAGCTCTCTTTTTAAACAAAAAATGGATGCTCTTGTATGTTATCATTCTAGGGTTTTCTTGTGTGTTCTATGGTTGAGAAAAAGATAGGTTAGGGCTGATGGGTTACATGGGTTAGGCTTAAGGAATTGGGTTGTTAAATTTTGAGCTTCTATTTGTTTAAATTAGGCCAAAAATAGCTGAAAAATTCAATTTAAATACCTACAAAAATGTGAAATTTTCTAATTGATTTTGCCATTAATATTAAAATAAAAGCTAAAAATAAAATTTGAAACTATTTTTTGAATTCTCAAGGATTATATAAAAATAAAAATTGGTTCAAAGTAATATAACCTCCTAAAAATATATAATACGTGAATTAAGTAGAAAAATATGAAATTATTTTTGTAATTTTTAATTTTGGTTCTTAAAATAATGTAATAGAGTCAAAATTAGTTGAAATAACTATATTAAGCCTAAATTAAATATTTTACGCTATAATAGGTGAAATTTCGAGGAGGATAAAAAATCACACTACATCTACCTCTTTTTGACTGGCAATACGAAGTATTTTCAGAAAAAGAACGACTAGACAGGTTTTTTAACCCAACCCTTATTTGAAGACACTAAACTTAAGAGAAAAGGGAGTGTGACCGAGTCCTGGTATTTGAGTTGCCTACATATCCTTGGCTATAAATGAATCAGGCCACGTGTAGTTCAGAAGTGCTTGAGATGATGGAGTATATCGAGGTGGAGAGTCGATCGAGGTGCCGTTGAGGTTCCGGTCCGCGTTTCCTGCCATTATATTGAAAATAAAAGGAAAATTGCAGTAAAAGTAAAAGAAAGATACAAGATCCTATCTACGTCTTATCTTGAATCTTCCTTGAATATCTACTTGATCTTCAATATGAAACTGAAAAATGGACCCTGTTATTCAGGAGGGCTCATGATACTTCTTAAATTTAGGAATTGAAGTAACTCTGAAATTATTTCCCTCATTTTTAAGGTAGGTGCCTGATTGCCAAAACTTGAATTGTATTCCCTTGTTTTCCGGGTGGGCGCCTGATTTCCAAAACTTGAAACGTATTCTCTTGTTATATCCAGGTGGGCACCCGCAATCAAAACAACCAAATAAACAAAATTTCTGCCCCAATTTGCACTAGGAAGATTTGTGAGTTGTTAGCAAAACTGTAAATCACATATGTTATTGATGCAATGATGAGAGAAAAATTAAAGACTCGAATGGGATGTGCATCTCTTGTGAATAAAATAAAGAATATTTGACCAACAAATTAAGCAGACTAGACCTTCCATCTTAGGAGAAATATTCATCAGACTAAGATTTCAATCCTAGGAGAAAATTGAAGCGACTAGGTTTTCTATTTTAGGAGACAAATTCATCATACTAAGATTCTATCCTAGGAGAAAGTTCATCAGACTAGATCTATTATTTTAGGAGAAAGATTCATCAGACTGAGGCGTTGATCCTAGGAGAAAATTCATCAGATTAGGTTTCTTAGCTTAGGAGAAAGATTCACCAGACTAAGATTTTGATCCTAGGATATAGTTCATCAGACCAAGTTCCTCCCCCCCCCCCCCTTATATATCTTAGGAGAAAGATTCATCGGACTAATATTTCTGTCCTAGGATACAATTCATCAGACTAGGTATTCTATCTTAGGAGAAAAATTCATCAGACTTAGATTTCAATCCTAGTAGAAAATCAGACTAGGTCTTCTATCTTAGGAGAAAATTCATCAAACTAAGATTTTGATCCTAAGAGAAAGTTCATCAGACTAGGTCTTTTTATCTGGGGAGAAAAATTTATAAGACTAAGATTTTGATCCTAGGAGAAAATTCATCAGATAGGTCCTTCTTTTTGTTATCTTAGAAGAAAAATTCATCATACTAAGATTTTGATCCTCGGAGAAAGTTCATCAGACTAGGTCCCTTTTTTTATCTTAGGAGAAAGATTAATCAGATTAAGATTTTGATCTTAGGGGAAAGTTCATCTGACTAGGTCTTTTATCTTAGGAGAAAGATTCATCAAACTAAGATTTTGATCCTACGAGAAAGTTCATCAGACTAGGTCTTCTATCTTAGGAGAAAAAATTCATCAGACTAAGATTTTGATCTTAGGAGAAAATTCATCAGACTAGGTCTTTTTGTTTGGTATCTTAGGAGAAAGATTCATCGGACTGAGATATTGATCCTAGGAGAAAATTTATCAGACTAGGTCTTTTTGTTATCTTAGGAGAAAAATTCACCAGACTAAGATTTTTATCCTAGGAGAAAGTTCACCACACTAGGCCTTCTATTTTAGGAGAAAGATTCATCAGACTAAGATTTTCTATCTTAGGAGAAAACTTTATCAGACTGAGTTATTGATCATAGGAGAAAATTTATCAGACTAGGTCTTTTTGTTATGTTAGGAGAAAAATTCATCAGACTAAGATTTTGATCCTAGGAGAAAGTTCATCAGACTAGGTCTTCTATATCAGGAGAAAGATTCAGACTAAGATTTTCTATCTTAGCAAAAAAATTCATCGGACTAAGATGTTGATCCTAGGAGAAAATTCATCAGACTAGGTCTTCTATCTTAGGATAAAATTCGTCAGACTAAGATTTTGATCCTAAGAGAAAGTTCATCGAACTAGGTCTTCTATCTTAGGAGAAATATTCATCAGACTAAGATTTTGATCCTAGGAGAAAAAATGTGAAGAGCAACAACAATATTTTATGCACACTAGCAAGACAGTTAAGGGAAAAGATTTGAGAAACTTCCCTTTGTCGATTCTTTTCTTCTTCTTCTTTTTTCTTTCTTTTCTTTTTTCTTGATTTTGAACCGACTTGCTTGCATTATTTTGTCATGTTTCAAACAAAGAAAACATATGAGTTTGAATATGGTGGTTATTTTGTGGCCTTGATCTTGAAGGCGATTTCTCTTGCACATGTCACGATTATCTTGGACTTCAACTTGGAAAACATTGCTTGTTATTGACCGACTGCTTCTCCAGAGAACCTTTATCATAAGAATATTGCTGATTCATTTAATTTCAATACCTTATGCCTGATGCATTGCACTAGTGTTCTGACATTCGTCCAATATTTGCATTTTACATAAATCCTAAAGAACATCTATTATCACCAACTTAATGCACACACTATTATCCTGTATCTTGTTCCATTTTAATGTGCTTGCCAGACTTGGCTTTGTGCAATTGGAAAGCTGGTAGCCAATTTTGAAGTCATTTTTCTACTTATTCTTACCAAACAGACTCAATAAGGGACTCAAACAAAATAAGAGGAATAAAATAAGGGACAATGGAAAGAGATGATACCTAACAAGAAAATTACAAAGTAGAAATCTATCAGATGTGGATACCAACTCGAATGACCACGACATGCATTTTTGGATTAAGGTGGGCTTAATCAATCAAGAAAATCACCTCTGAGCAGTGACTCCGCTTCAGCGCTTCAATTATCCCATTTGATCCACAATCCTCAGTCGACTTGTAGTGCCCTGAAAGTTTTCACCATCAATTTAATTTAATATTTAAATTGCACCTATCGTATGAAACATGTACTAAAATAAGATAATAGGCCAATTATAATAGTTTAAGTGATTGTGCTAGAACCACGGAATCCGGGGGTGCCTAACACCTTCTCTCCGGTTAATCGAATTCCTTATTCAGAATTTCTGGTTCGCGGATTTCAAAAGGAAAGTCGAATTTTCCTTGATTTGGGATAAATCAGTGACTTGAGAAACTAAAAGCAAACTATCCCAAGTGGCGATTCTGAATAAAATTGAATAAATTATCCCATTTCGAATAATGTCACTTAAAGGGAAAAACTCCCTTGTATGCCTTCCTTTGAGGTGGTATGTAAAAAAGGAGGTGTGACAGCTCCGGCGACTCTGCTGGGTAAGTTGGAAAATGATCCTCGGACTTCGGTTCAGGGTTTTAGAATTCGAGCTTAAAATAGTTGTTATGATTGGTTTATCTGTTATCTGATTTTCCTACATGTTTCACACTAAATGTGCTAAATACTTTACCGCTTTGATATTATCTGAATTGTATATAAACTGCTACGAAACCCTTCTCTTCGCATCCTCAGGGATGTTCTTGCTGGTCGAGACTCCCTATTCTGCTAGTGTCATACCATGAAGTAAGAAAGAGGCCCGGACAAGTTACTAAGCCAGATAGCCTTTTTGTTCCTGGTATGTAGCCCCCTCCACGACTCGAGTTGTCCGCTCGAATGCACAGTCTAGAACATATACCTAGGTTTTGAACCTAGAATAACTTAACCGCATGCTGGATCCCTAGTAGGAGCACTTATTTTCATCATGCATTCGACTTAGGGGACTCAACACAGGGGTTGGGTCCATCTAGGACAGGTGACCTAAACTGAAAAGATCATCCTGATGCACCTTATTTAATACTTGAGCATTTATTTACTCCGGATCTACATGCTGACCGGCTTGAAATTAATGGGAGAATTTTGAATAAAAAAAAGAGGATAGGGTTGAGTGGGTTAGTCACCTTTTATGAAAGAACCAATACCCTAATGATACTGAACTCTGCCATTTTTTAAAAAAATCAAAGAAAAAGAAAGTTTTTCAAAAATAGTTGGTTTCGTCAAATCAGCCTGAACTATGCCAGTTTGATTCCCATCGGATGTAGGATACATAAGCAACCCCCATCGGGTCCAACTTCCCTCTTTTCAAAAATAGCCAAAAACAACAAAATTGTAGCTTTTGTCACATAAGTCAGGTGATGCCATTCTTGTTTAAAATACGCTGAATATCCCCAAAAGGGCGCCGGAACGCTGTTCTTGCAAGAACAGCCACCCTGGGTCATTTCCAATAGCTAGCGGTCACATTTTTTAAATCTTCTCCTCGAAGTGCTAAAAGGTTGTATCGACAAAGCCAGGGTTTTGGTTTTTGAATAAAAAAAAGAGAAAAAGAAAAGAAAATGTTTGAAAAAATATATATATATATATATATATATATATATATATATATATATATATATATATTGTTATTTTTCATTAAAATAAGTCATTAAATCGCCTTAATAAATGTGCAGGATGAGCATGAATGAAATTGAACCCTTCACAGTCCTAAATGAGATCCCCCTGAAGCTCCACATGTGGTAGAATGATCTAGAAAAGGTCAGTAAAGAAACAGTGGTGAATGTTCTGGGAGGCCTTATCGGACTATTAAATGTCAAGCCAAGGTCGGACATAATTGAAGCCTGGATACCATTCTGGGACCCAACTTGTAATATATTCTGCTTCTTTAATTTTGATCTCACACCTATATTTGAGGAAGTAGCTGGTTATGCGGGCCTCAATGAGAATCTCAGAAGTCGATATCCGCTGTCACCTAGACCTGTATCTCCCACAGATTCCTGGATTTGCTAAGCATTAGTCAGGATGTTCAAAACAGAAATCTGTCAGAAGGGTATTGCACACTCCAATTTTTATTTCATCGATATGGTAAGCCCCGAGGTTTTGATGAGCCAAATACCGGTCTGACCCACGCCGGAAACAAAGACAAGTGAGACGAAAGGCGGGGTTTAACTTTCATGGTAGCCTTTATGGGTGTTGGGTCTGTCCCCGGAAAGATGGGAATATAGAAATAGGTCTTGTGACAATTATCTATGTGGCAATCGAGAAAGCCAACAACATTGTGGTTCCTCTGGTAGTGTCTGAAATCTACCGAGCTTTGACCATTTGTCGGGAAGGAGGAAAGTTTTCCAGGGTTACAATTTACTACTTCAATTATGGGTGCAAGAATACCTCTATCACCGGGTTGGGTACATGAATTATGGTTCGACTGGTCTGAGCTGCATCGAAGAGTTTGAAAGCCGGGTAGCAGGTATTAAATTCCCTACGAGTACTGAATCTTGGCTTGAACATTTGAGTTCCTTAACCGCCTATAAAATTGAGTAGGCATTTGGATAGCTTCCCATCACCGAAGCAGTGTACAGGTCAGTTGAAGTATCTTATATCCTCTTAATGGGCATTCGGAGCATCCAACCTTATGCTCCCTACAGGGTATTGCGTCAACTAGGAAGATTTCAAACCGTCCACAATGATAAAAATCTGAGTAAACATGCCATTGTGCTGGGTCTAAAAGCTGCATTCCCAGAAGGAAAAATTCGCCAAGCTTGGAATGAGTGTAGGTTGTTTGAACCTAAGACCATAACGCGAAATCGAGCCAGAGGAGAAGTGGACCCCAAATATGTAGAATGGTTCTGTAAGAAATATCAAATTCCTGAAAGGCCCGCAAAGAGACCATATGTCCAACAATTCACAGTTGAGGCGCAGCCGCAGTGGGTCTTGTTGATCAAAGGTTCGTATGGTTGTCAAGGTTGAAGCTGTGGAGGTGGTTCGAAAATGGTTGTCATGGATGTGTTTTAGAGAAGAATATGAAGCTAGGGTTCTTAGATCTTTTAGTTCAATGAAGAAGAAAATGCACCTTAGCTCTCTTTTTAAATAAAAAATGGATGCTCTTGTATGTTATTATTCTAGGGTTTTCTTGTGTGTTCTATGGTTGAGAAGAAGATAGGTTAGGGCTGCTGATGGGTTACATGGGTTGGGCTTAAGGAATTGGGTTGTTAAAATTTTGGGTCTCATTTATTAAAATTGGGCCAAAAAAGAGCTGAAAAATTCAATTTAAATACCTACAAAAATACGAAAATTTCTAATTGATTTTGATAAACCATTAATATTTAATAAAAGCTAAAATGAAAGTTGAAACTATTTTTGGCATTTTCAAGGATTATATAAAAATAAAAATAGGTTCAAAATAATATAAATCCTAAAAACATCTAATACGCGAATTAAGTAGAAAAAAATGGAACTATGTTTGTAATTTTTAATTTTTATTCTTAAAATAATATTAAAGAGTCAACATTAATTGAAATAACTATATTAAGCCTAAATTAAATATTTTACACTAAAATAGATATAATTTCGGAAAGGATTAAAAATCATACATCTACCGAAAGTATAATATGCATACCTATAATTTTCTCATCAAGTTTAGTGCATTTAAATGCTTTGCATAAATACATACGAAACCCGCTACACCCAACCCCCTTATTAGTAGCTGAAGTAAAAGGCCAACAACATGAGATCCAGGTCTCTTGCTGTCCGTTTGCTCTCTTGTCAACAAATGCTAAAATTCATTAACTTAATGACTTGTAACACTCTTTGCCATTAAACTAAAAGCTTTTCGTTTGTTATGAATTTCAAAAATCAATTCATTTAAAAACAAAATTTGTTATCTAGAAACCTTTGTTAATAGATTTATTTCGTGCTTGTATAGACAAATAATCGTAGATGGAAGAGCATGAAAGTCTGATGATTATGATAGTTAGTAAGTAGTTAAATAATTTTTTCCTTTTCTGTGAGAGGACGTGAGTCTAGTTGAGTATACTTTATCTGTCCCCTCTTCTCCTTATTTGTATTGTTAGTACTATTATTTTATTATTGTATTTTTCAATTCTAGCGCTATTGTTATTTATTTTGTTTTGGTTGTCCTACTATTTTTGTTACTAATACATTTCTTTTCTTTAGTACTTTAATCATAGCGTCTTTATTATTTTTCAAGCTTTTAAAATACTTTTATTAGCCAAAAGTCTATTAAAAATAATGTCCATATCTCATACAAGATAGGTTAAAACTTTATACATTTTACCCTCGTCAGAATATTATTGTGTTGTTGCTCCTGTTGCACTCGAATAATAGTCTATTTGGCCAAGTTTGTTTTTGAGCCAAAAGTGCTTTATTTTGGTCAAAATTATTTTTGGTTAAAATTTAAGGTGTTTTGCCAAATTTTTGGAAGGAAAAAAACTTTCGAAGAAAAGTAGAAACAGTTTTTGAGAAACAGAAAAAAATAGTTGTTCTTCAAAAGCACTTATCTAAGGAGCACTTTTGAGAAAAATACATATAGAAATAATTTTAAAAGCTTGATCAAAATATTAATTACTGTTCAAAATATTTTTTAAATTGATTAGCCAACACAAACTGTTTCTCTCTAAAAGTAATTTTTTCAAAGTACTTTTGAAAAAAACAATTCTCAAAATAAGCTGACTTTCGAAACTTGACTAAACAGGCGATAAGCCAAGGTGATACTTTTTGAGAAATAACTTCTCAAAATAAGTTAATTTTAGAGGCTTGGTCAAAGAGGCTTCTCCCTCGGATTCACAGTAAGTGTTCAATTTGCTTTTAACACTCTCATTAAGAAAATATAAAATTTTATATAAAAATACTTAATATGACTAAATTATTATTAATTAAATATTTAATATGAGGAGTAAGAAATTTTTTTAGGAATAAATATATAAAAATTATTTTATAAAAAATAAGTTAAATTTTTTTAATTATTTTGAATAAAAGTAAAAAAAATAAATTAGACACTTACAGCCAAGGTGATAGACACACAGAAACAAAGTATGTATTGACAGGTACCCGTAAATTTGTTTTGTCAACTTTCTAATGTATTTGATAAGTTCATATAAATACACATTTATTATAGTGTATCTGTTCGATAAAGACACATTGAACAGCAAATAAAAAATCAATGTAACACAGCTTTTCTTCTCCATCTCTGCTCTGTTCACTCTTTTTCTCCCTCCGAGCAAAAATCATGCATTTTCTTCTTTTTCTTCTTCTCCTTTTCAACTCCTCCTCCGCCGCAAAACCACATTTCCTCCCTGAATACCGCTCATTACTCTCCCTGAAAACCGCCATTACCGACGACCCACAATCCGCTCTCATTTCATGGAACAGCTCCACCAGTCACTGTATATGGAAAGGTGTCACGTGCGACAAATACCGTCACGTGACTTCTTTAAACATCTCAAACCTCAACCTCACCGGTACTCTCCCGCCCGAAATCGGCCAACTCCGTTACCTGGTTAAACTCTCTGTCGCCGTTAACCAGTTTTCTGGCCCCATTCCTGTTGAACTCTCCGTTATCTCAAGCCTCCGTTACCTTAACCTCAGCAACAACATTTTTAATAACAGTTTTCCTCAACAGCTTACCCAGCTAATAAACCTTGAAGTTCTCGATATTTACAATAATAACCTGACCGGTGAACTTCCCGTTGGAGTCCATAAGTTGACGAATCTTTATCATCTTCACCTCGGTGGCAACTTTTTCACCGGCCGTATTCCGCCGGAGTTCGGCAAATTTCCCTTCCTCAAATACCTTGCAGTTTCTGGTAATGAACTTGCCGGTGAGATACCTCCAGAGATCGGAAACATTACGACTCTTAAAGAGCTTTACGTTGGATACTATAACGCATTCTCCGGCGGGTTACCAGCGGCGATAGGGAACTTGTCGGAGCTCGTACGGTTAGATGCTGCTAACTGTAGACTTTCCGGCGAGATTCCGGCGGAAATAGGGAAGCTTAAGAAATTGGATACATTGTTCTTACAAGTGAATTCTCTTTCTGGGTCTTTAATACCGGAAATTGGGTATCTAAAAAGCTTAAAATCTTTGGATTTATCGAACAATTTGCTCTTCGGTGAAATACCGTTAACTTTATCGAAGCTGGAGAATCTCACTCTGTTAAATCTTTTTCGTAACAAGCTTTATGGGTCAATACCGGAGTTCATTCAAGAGTTGCCGAAGTTGGAAGTTTTGCAGCTCTGGGAAAATAATTTCACTGGAAGTATTCCAACGGGTTTGGGCCAAAACAGTAAGATAAAAACGCTTGATATTAGTACCAATAAGTTAACTGGAAATTTGCCCCCAAACATGTGTAGTGGCAACAATTTAGAGACTTTAATTACTTTAGGAAACTTCTTGTTTGGCCCAATTCCTGAATCTTTGGGTCAATGTGAATCACTTAGTAGGATTAGAATGGGTGAAAATTACCTAAATGGGTCGATTCCAAAAGGGTTGTTAAGTTTGCCTAAGTTGACACAAGTTGAACTTCAAGATAATCTTCTTACTGGTACATTTCCAGTGACTGGTTCTGTGTCAGCTAGTCTTGGGCAGATTAGTCTTTCGAATAATCGACTCACTGGGCCTTTGCCGCCCAGTATTGGAAATTTTAGTGGTGTTCAGAAGTTGCTTCTTGATGGGAACAAGTTTTCGGGCCGAATCCCAGCTGAAATAGGGAAATTGCAGCAGTTGTCTAAAATGGATTTCAGTGATAATGGATTTTCAGGCCCGATTCCACCTGAGATAAGTCATTGCAAGGCTTTAACTTTTGTTGATCTTAGTAGGAATAAGCTATCAGGTGAAATTCCTACTGAGGTTACTGGTATGAGGATACTGAATTACTTGAATGTGTCGCGTAACCATTTAGTTGGGAGTATTCCTGCATCTATTTCTGCAATGCAGAGTTTAACTTCTGTTGATTTTTCATTTAACAACTTGTCTGGATTAGTTCCGGGTACTGGTCAATTCAGTTATTTTAATTATACCTCATTTTTAGGTAATCAAGATCTTTGCGGACCCTATTTGGGTCCTTGCAAAGAAGGTGTAGTTGATGGGGTTAGTGAACCGCACGAGAGAGGCACATTTTCGCCTTCTATGAAGCTTTTGCTTGTTATTGGGTTGCTTGTTTGCTCGATTGTGTTTGCTGTTGCTGCGATTATAAATGCTCAATCTTTAAGGAAGGCGAGCGAGGCTCGTGCTTGGAAGCTTACCGCGTTCCAACGCCTGGATTTTGCTTGTGAAGATGTTTTGGGATGTTTGAAAGAGGATAACATTATTGGGAAAGGGGGTGCTGGTATAGTGTACAAGTGTGTAATGCCAAATGGTGAACGGGTTGCTGTTAAAAGGTTACTGGCTATGAGCCGTGGTTCTTCACATGATCACGGGTTTAATGCTGAGATACAGACACTTGGGAGAATTAGGCATAGACATATTGTTAGGTTATTGGGATTTTGCTCGAATCATGAAACGAATCTTTTGGTTTATGAGTACATGCCTAATGGGAGCCTTGGTGAAATGCTTCACGGTAAGAAAGGAGGTCATTTGCATTGGAATACTAGGTATAAGATAGCGTTAGAGGCTGCAAAAGGCCTTTGTTATCTCCATCACGATTGCTCGCCTTTGATCCTCCATCGTGACGTAAAGTCAAACAACATTCTTCTGGATTCCAACTTTGAAGCTCATGTTGCTGATTTTGGACTTGCCAAGTTCTTGCAAGATTCAGGAACATCAGAATGCATGTCTGCTATTGCTGGTTCTTATGGCTATATAGCGCCAGGTATGCTATTGAAATCTTCACATCTTCTTAGAGTTGATTCTGATGTGTGTTCCATTCAAAACTAGTTTAAAATCATTGTATGTTGTCAACTAAGATTGCAATTTATCAGTCTCTTCAAGTGTTTATACATCACAAGTGTGCTATGTGGTAGTCGTTTATCCTTGTTTAGCTGGCAATGATCAATCTCCTTGTTATAGCACGAATGACATGACTCCTTGATTGCTGGTTAAAGAAACCTACCTACTTGGTTGTTGGTTTGTTGGACTTTATGAGTACTTATGTTACTGAAAACTATGTTGCTTGGAGTCTCCGAAAATATTGCCGGGTGCATGTCAGATACTCAAAAAAACATGATACGACACGGCTGGGGCTTTATTTTGGAGAGTTCACGCAACATAGGCTGAAAAGCAATTCAAATTTAACTCTCTCTGAAGCAAAGAACACTAAATAACCAGTACTTGCATTCAAATCAGATTTCTTGCCGGTTTGCGTTAAATTGTTTAATCTTGACTAACAAATTTTCTTATTTTCAACCACAAAATAGTTTTTTCTAATGATATGCCTAAATCCTTTTTCATTTCTTTATTGCAGAATATGCCTATACACTCAAGGTTGATGAGAAGAGTGATGTATATAGCTTTGGTGTGGTTCTGCTAGAATTAGTGAGTGGTAGAAAGCCAGTTGGAGAATTTGGTGATGGTGTCGACATAGTTCAATGGGTAAGGAAAATGACGGATGGGAAAAAGGAAGGAGTCCTCAAAATCCTTGATCCTAGACTCTCAACTGTTCCCCTTCATGAGGTGATGCATGTGTTCTATATTGCGATGCTGTGTGTTGAAGAGCAGGCTGTTGAACGCCCCAAAATGCGCGAGGTTGTGCAAATACTAACTGAGCTTCCCAATCCATCTGGTACAAAATCAGGAGAGTCAACAGTCGCTGAGTCACCCCCATCATCAGAATCGCCAACTTCAGCTCCCGGAAACACAAAAGATAACCATCAGCCACCATCTCAATCTCTTCTACCTGACCTGCTCAGCATATGATCTAAAATGTTTCTTCTAATGGAGGGTGTTTGTTATTTTAGTTTGATTCTCTTTCTTTAGTTCTCATATGAGTTTGGGCTTAGCTTTTTGTTCTTTCTTTTTGATAAATTCAGCTTCATTGGGGGTGGGTTTATGATCTGGGCTAGCCTTTGTGTTATGAAGTGTTTCATTGTACAGTAAGATTGGCAAGGTATCTGAGTAACTAGAATTGAACTTTATCTTTCACAATTTCCCATTCTTGCTTGTTTTCTCTTGTTTCATTCTCTTTACTTAAGTTTTCTTATGACTTTGGTTCTAGCTTTTGTTCTTTCTTCTTGAGATATTCAGTGTTGGGGCAGGTTTATGATGATACAGGTAACTCCCTGCTGTCCATAATAAGTTCTTTTAGTCCGAAATAAGTGTCTTTTTTCCCTAATCAAGAAGAGATTAATTGCATTTATCTAAATTTGCCTTTATGTACGATCCCAGTATATCAAGTTTACGTTTACTCCATTTTAATTGATTTTCTTTTGCTTTTTTACGTGAATTCACTTTTTAGCATTAATTGATAATAAAAATAATCATATTAACCTTAATTTATTCATTGAGAATATATTGAGTATTCTTAGGCTCTTTACTTAAAGGAAAACTTTGGAAAAAAGAAGTTGAACTCTTTTTTTATATTTGAAAAAATTAAATATGATAAATCACAAAAATACTAAATAAATTAAAGTGGACTGGAGAAAATAGTATTAATTTTAGATAATGGTAATTTAGTCAAAATACCTTTTTCATTTCTTCTTTTAGGAATCAGTATTTCCTTAAAGGGGTATGCTAAAGGCTAAGATGTCACTAGTTATGGAACATTTACTAGGAAGTTTTTTTTTTTTTTTACTGTACAGTAAGTTTGGCAAGATTACTGAGTAGCAAGTTATTCTTCACATATCAATTCTTGGTTGCTTAAACTATAATTGCAACTGCTACTAACTTATGTGATGAGCACAATAAACGATAGCCTGAAAATGGGGTTTTCTTTGAGAGTGGTTATGGCTGCCAGTTAGTTGGCTCAGTTTCTTATACATATGTGCGTTAGTGAATATAGATTAATGAATTGCTTGTCCCCATAAGAGTAAGATTTGACCACAGATTGCTTAACTCATGCACTGTTTTTCAATTTCCGAGACTAGTGGCCATACTTGATAGACTGTCAAAGTCCTTCGCTTTCTCTACCTTCAATGACTCTTTTTTCACTTCAAATTAATGGATTGACTTTAAAAAAATTAAGTGGATGCCTAATTTTATTTTTATAATTATGGGATTAGATTTAATTTTTATTGAAATTTTTATGAGTTTCCACATAAAAAATTATATTTCTAGTCAAACATATTGAGTTCGAATACATACAATGTTGAAGCATATGGCAGAGGTAGAATTGAATTCATTATAAGATCTATTTATTCTTTTTAGAAGACGGTATGCCGTCACTCGAACTCGAACCGAGATGCATTAGCACTGCTTCTTAAGAGCAGCGTGTCTACCAATTTCACCATAGCGGCCTGTCTTGAACTCATAATAGCCTATGAATAAGCAATCGTTGAGATTGAGGAAGCTATTTTAGTTTAGTAATGATTCAAATGGAAATTGAATCAAGACTTCACAAATATTTTGAAATCTTTTGACCACTAAACTATGCTTTTGAGCTATGATAATAAAATTCAAAACATAATATATAGAAGTAAAAAGTAAATTTTATCGTTGAGTGTAATTATTCGGCTGTTCAAGTCAACCCTCTTCCACCCTGATTGTTGCATGTTTCTAATAACAATTGTGTTCAAACATTTATTATTTTACTGAATATTTCCTACCTTCACTAAATAATTATTATCAAATAAATCTTCAATCAAGATAATGACAAGTGAGAATAAGTCACTATTTAAAGTTTAAACAGTTCCAAAAGAACAAGAAAGGAGTGGGGATGCTTTCGGCGCACGTTAGCGCTTCAATAGAACAGTGCTATCGCCGGCGCACATTAGCAAAGCGAAATTGTCGCCGGAAATGGCTCGGAAGAGAAGGAATGCTGCTCCGATTGCCCATGCAATCCCTCCTAAGCTCGTTACACCTGACCATGGCATCACAACTACACTTGAACCTCTAACATTTGGAAATTTTCTACCTCTGAAGTACCAATCGAAGGATCAATTGCATGCAGAAGAAGTTGAGAATTGATTGCAAGGAAGAGAAGAAATAAATGATACAACAGCAAGGAGATTGCAATTTTCAGCAGTTATGGAACCAAAGAGTGCAGTACCAGATATTGTTGAAGCTGTTGAGATAGAGAATCCAAAACCTACAATGGCGGAAGTAGTCAGAGGCAATAGAGATGTACAAATGGGTAAGCCTTTATCATTTGTTCCTCCTACTTTGAGAGATGGTAAAAAGGTAGTGCAGATCTGTGAAGAAGATTTACAACCACAAATGGAGTATTGGAAGAATGCACTGATTGGATTTGTAATTGGAGATAGACCTAGTGAACAGAATATGGAAAACTTTGTTAGTCATATTTGGAATTTTGTTACTAAGCCTCAAATCCTTATGCATGCTGAAGGATATTGTATTTTTAGATTCAACAGTGCTGAAGATAGAGATACAGTCATGCAATCCGGTCCATATACCTTTAGAAGCAAGCCATTGGTTCTAAGGCCTTGGGAAATTGATTTCAACTTTCAAATTTCACTATACCTATTTGGGTTCGATTTCCAGGTCTACCTGTAGGGTATTGGTCTACAGAGGTGTTGAGTAAGTTGGCAAGTGCGATTGGGAAACCATTGTATACTGATAAGTATACTGCTCATTACGATAAAATCTCATTTTCTAGAATTCTTGTAGAAGTTGATGCTGCATATCAGCTTCCTGATGAACTAGAAATTGATACACCTTATGGCTCTAAAATCCAGTCTGTTGAATATGACTGGAAGCCTACTTTTTGCAATCACTGCCTTAAGTTTGGTCATGACACAATTGAGTGTTGGTATTCTTCTGGGAATTCAGACAATCATGTGAAGGAGCAAAAAGACATAAGAAAAGGGGAAATTAAACATATGCAGCAGGGGAAGCAAAGGAAGAAGGAATGGATAGTAAAGAAGAATGTAGCAACTGATGGAATCCAAAAGCAGTCTGAGGAAGCTGTTAATCCACCAGTGTTAGTAGTGCAGACTGATCAGGCTTCAAGCAAGTTAGATGATCAAGCTAATGTGCAGCTGTATGAGCAAGTGAATCCTGAAAATCAACTGAGTGAAACAAACACTATGATTACTACCAGCAGTGTGCAGATGACTAGTATGGATACTAGAGGAAAAGGAATCATGGAAGTAATGGGAAGAAGAGGGCAACTATTTGATCCTGGTCCTTCTTATAGTTTGCCGCATATTGATCCATGATTGTAGTCACATGGAACATTAGGGGACTTAACCAGTCCCCAAAGCAGAAGGAATTGAAAAAATTCCTTAATGATAACAAAGTTGATGTAATTGGTATACTGGAAACAAGAATAAAAGAGCATAAAGCCAAGAAAATATTTGACAAAATTGCAAAGGACTGGATGTGGCAATGCAACTATGCAAAAGCTGTTAATGGGAGGATATGGCTTTTATGGAAACCTCATATTCAGATTCAAGGGGTGTTTCTTTCGGACGAGTTCATTCGTTGTCTAGTGGAGGATACTAGAAGTCTAGTAAGATTCCACTTCACTATTATCTATGCTTACAACACTGCAGTTCTTAGAGCACAGTTATGGAGGGATCTCAGAACAATTTCTATTCCTCAGCAAGATGCATGGCTTATAAGTGGTGATTTTAATTGTGTATTAAGCTCTGATGATAGAATTGGTTCTCCAGTAACCGAAGCTAAAGTAAGGGATTTCAAAAGTACAATAGATGAGTTACAACTTACAGCTTTAAGAGCAACTGGATGGCATTTCACTTGGACAAACAAGCAAGATGCTGACTCTAGAGTGTATAGCAAGATAGACTGGGCATTTGGCAATTTCCAATGGTTACAGCAGTTTGGACACTTGGAGGCTGACTACATGAATCCATTGATTTCAGATCATTCCCCTATCCTAGTTAAATTTGGTATATATAGGCCATTACACCCTAAACCTTTCAGACTATATAGCAATGTCATGGAACATGAGCAGTTCATGAAATTGTGAAACAAGTCTAGGAGAAGGTTTATCCTGGCACTCATATGCAACAGATTTGGAGTAAATTGAAGGCAGTTAAGCAGCAGCTTAAGGGGTTAAATGACTACTTAGCCAAATATAAGCAGCAGATAATCCAGACAAGAGAGAGGCTTGATATTGTACAGTTCCAAATGCAGGCAAACTGTCTTTCACAGGAGTTGATTACTGAAGAAAGGGGATTACATGAAGAACTTGATAAGTGGAGCAAAATTGAAGAGCAGGTAATGAGACAAAAATCCAAAGCTACTTGGATTGAATGTGGAGATGCAAATACCAAGTACTTTCATGCACAATGGAGGATTAGGACAGGTCAAAACAATATTACTTCTATTCATACTGACACAGGTATCAAATTGACTGAGCCTACTGCTGTAGAAAAGGAGTTCCTAAAGGTTTTCCAATCTCTAATGGGAGAATCTGTTATTGAACTCCCCTGTGTGGATACTAATATTATGAGAAGTGGCAGATGTCTAACACTTGAACAGCAAAGAATTCTTATTTGTCCAGTTACAATGAAGGAAATCAGTGCAGCAGTTAATGAGATGCCCAAGGATAAAGCTCCTGGAGTTGATGGATTTCCCATTGAGTTCTTTACAAAGAACTGGAAGATAGTTCAAGAGGATATTTTTTCTGCTGCAAAGGAGTTTTCTGAAACCTGTAAAGTTCCTCATATGATCAATACAACTGCAATAGCTCTTGTTCCTAAGGTCAAAGCTCCTTCTACAGTGAAGGATTACATGCCAATTGCTTGTTGTACTACATTATATAAGATCATATCCAAAGTTATAACCAGTAGAATGAAGAGAGTTATTGGAGACTTGGTTGGACCTGCACAATCTGCTTTTATAGAAGGCAGGAGTATTATGGATAACATCCTTCTCAATCATGAAATCTTTAAAGGATACTCTAGGAAAGGAGTTTCACCTAGATGTGTTCTTAAAGTGGATCTAAGGAAGGCTTATGATACTTTGGAGTGGGGATTTCTGAAACAGATTCTCATTACTTTGGGATTTCCTGCTAAATTTACTGATTGGATTATGGCTTGTGTTTCTACTGCCTCATACTCTCTAGTAATGAATGGTGGTCTTACCAAACCATTCAATGCTAAGAGGGGTATTAGGCAAGGAGATCCTATGTCTCCTTATCTATTTGTTCTAGCCATGGAGTATTTGAATAGGCTTCTGCAACAACTGCATAAGGATGGAAATTTCAACTTCCACCCTAGATGCAGGAAGCTTAATATTTCTCATGTCTGTTTTGCTGATGATTTGTTAATGTTCTGTAGAGCTGATATGATGTCTATTCAAATCTTGCACAGCACTTTCCTCAAATTCTCAAATGCTTCAGGACTTCAGGCAAATGTTGGCAAGAGTGCTATATATTTAGCAGGAATTACTCAGGATACTAGAGAGATGATTATTGCTGCTCTTGGCTTTACTGAAGGACAACTTCCTTTTAGATATCTTGGAGTTCCTATGGATTCCTAGAAGCTATCCATTCAGCATTATTTGCCTCTCATTGAAAAGATCACAACTAGAATTACTTGTTGGTCTGCAAAGCTTTTGTCATATGCTGGCAGAACTCAACTGATTAAGGCTGTGATCTTTGGTATGCAGACTTATTGGGCACATGTGTTTGTAATCCCTAAGAAAGTATTGAAGGCTATAGAGGCAGTTTGCAGATCTTATCTATGGACAGGCAAAGCATCCTTATCCAGAAGAGCACTTGTAGCCTGGGATAAGGTATGTCAACCTATTTCCTCTGGTGGCCTTAACATTGTGAGAATGGAAGTGTGGAATAAAGCAGCCATAGCTAAATTGCTATGGGATTTGACAAGGAAGAAGGACTGCCTTTGGGTGAAGTGGGTGCATACCTATTACATCAAGCATAGTTCCATTGAGTCTGTGGCTCTGCCATCAAACTCATCATGGGTAATTAAGAAGATATTGGCTAGCAGGACTTTGATGTTGGAAAATACTCAGTTGTAAGGCAGTTTATTCAACAGACTTCAATCTGTTTGTAAGTTGGGAAAGTTCCAAATTCATAAACTCTATACTGCACTTCTGCCTATATTTCCTAAGTTTCTATGGAGGAATGTAATGCTTGTATCATCTGCACTACCAAGACATAGATTTACTGTCTGGTTAGCTGCTCATCAGAAGTTACCTACCATTGAGAGACTGCAGATCATGGGCATTCAAATTCCATCTCTGTGTGCTTTCTGCAAAAGACATGAGGAGGAGTTTAAACATTTGTTCTTTGAATGTGTCATTACCAGTAGTGTTTGGAGGAGAATTTGTCTATGGTTGGGACATGCTAGAACTTCAGTATGCTGGGAGACTGAACTGAAATGGATCTGTAACAATGCTAAGAGTAAAAGCTGGAACAAAGAGGTCACTGCAACTGCATTTGTGACCACTGTTGCATTACTATGGAGGAAAAGAAATTTGATCAGATTTGAGAATAAGACCTTTGATGAAGATCAATGTTGCAAGGAAGTAACACTGCTATTACATACAAGGAATAGGAATCGAAAGAAGTGGAAGGATAACTTGCAAAATCTCAATACATTTCCTTAGTTGGTTGAGAATTAGCTACTAGAATTGCTATGTATATGATATGAATAGTTAGGAACCAATTGTAATCTAGAAGGATAGGAATGAGTAGTAGAAGTCCATACTACTACATTAGAATTCATTATATATTTTTTTGATATCAATACAAATTGTCAGTTAAGCTAAAAAAAAAAAGAAAAAAAAAAAACTATAGTCCATGAATGCTGGAGTTACCTCTTAAGGAAGTAAAAGCCAATACTACAGTTGCTGTCTCCTCATTAAAAGAAACTCCTATTAGTAAATGTAGTTGAGATCTGCCACAAGTTTTTGTTGCATTTTGTGGTACGACCATTTTTATGAGGGTAAAGATATTAAATAAAGTGAAATGACACCAAAATTCAAATCAAAATAATTGTCGAGGCTTTTTCAGGAGGGGTCTGCTTTTAGATGTTTACAATCTGTCATGCACGTGCCTCATATGCCGCAAAGGACCTTTTTTGTTGTTTGCAAAGCCAGATTGTACTTTTGATTGATAAGCTTTGAATTTGACTCCTACATTGGGTGACTAGAGGTATTCAAAACCGATCCAAAATCGAAAATCGATCAAAACCGAAGCTTAACGGTTTATTGGTAACGGCTTAACGGCATAACGGACGGGGAATTGATTGAATTTTTTTTATTAACGGCTTATCGGTTTGGGGATGAATTATTCAATTTTCTTAACTGTTAATCCGTTAACCCGTTAAGAATATAAATATATTATATATATATATATAATTTATTTTTATTTATATATATTAAATATAAAAAAACTAAAACCCTTGAAAATGATTAACAAAAGTTTATTTCTACTTCTAAGCATTTTTAATCTCGGGATCTAGATGATTTGCAGGTACTCGCCCAACATAAAGGAGATGAAGGTGCTGGACAAGAAAAAAGTGAGGAGGGCAAAGCTATACTACCTCAGGGATAAAATCAATGCCCTGAAAAGACATTAACAAGCTAGCTCATATGAAGGTATACTGAAATAGGTGTTTGATCTATAATTGCCCGAAGAGATCTAGCAAATTCTAGTAAACATGTATGTTAGGCCGATAAGCCGCCCAATAACCACCCTATAAGAACTAACCCGATACCAATCCGCCCGATATCTTATCGGGTGGCTAACGAATTAATACATTTAAAAGCCGATAACCGTTAAGCCAAACCGTTAAGAGTAAAAAGCCGCCCAATCCGCCCGATGAACACCCCTACTTTTGACAATTTAGGGACGTTTGGCAGGAAATATTAGAAAAAATAATATAATTATTAATTTTGTATTTTTGTATTTAAAAAAATAAAGAAGATTTTTTAACATATGATCAGTGCCGGCTCTATGGCGAAACAAGTAAAACCTTCTTTAGGCCTCCCAATTTTATTTTTTTTTGGATGGGAAGTGTGGGTGGGGGGAGGGGGGAGGATGCACTTTAGTAAAAATAAAATTATGATTTCTTAAAAAAAATACAATACTTTTAGTAGAAAAGTTAATTTTTTTCATATATAAATAATATTAACAGTTCATATAATAGTTTCCAAATAGAAATAAGTTCTTGAAAATTTAAAAAAAATTACCTAAAATCAACAATTCTTAAGAAAGATTAAATGAGTTAGCGGTACTATCGTTCGAAAATTAAATTATTAGGACAAATCAATAATAAGAAAATTATTTACAAGTTTATATCTCAAAAGGCAAGAAAAAAATACTTTTTTTGGAAAAATATTTTTTTGTTATAAATAGAGAGATTTTACACTTCTATTTAAGGTGAATGTCTTTAATTAGAGAGATTCTAGAGTCCTATTATTGGTAGCTAAATCATCCCACTCCCTATAAATAAAGGGGTCTTCTACCATTGTAATACATCCCTAACAATCTCTAAGTATCAATAAGAATACTTCTCTCTCTCTATTCTCTCTATTGCTCTTGTTCTTGCATTATTGTTCTTGTCTTTATATTATTTCATAACACGTTATCAGCACGAGACTCTACCGTCTCAAGAACCATTCTCGAAAAATCTAAGGTATTTCCCTCTTCCTAATTTAATTTTCGATTATGTCTGACATTACGAAAAGAAAGTTCATTGCCCTTGAAATTTCGGGCAAGAACTATATGACATGGGTGTTGGATGCTGAAATCCACTTAGATGCTATGGGTCTCGGAGACACCATTAAAGATAGAGAAAAAGTATCCACCCAAGACTGTGCGAAGGCCTTGATTTTCTTGCGCCATCACCTTGATGAATGTTTGAAGATTGAATATCTCACCGTCAAGGATCCACTCATCTTGTGGAACGGCTTAAAGGAGAGATATGACAACCTGAAGTTGGTCACTCTGCCACAAGCACGATATGATTGGGCTCATCTGAGGCTCCAGGACTTTAAGTCCGTTTCTGAATATAATTCTGCAATGTTCAGAATTACTTCTAAATTGAATCTATGCGGGGATAAAATCTCCGATTATGATATGCTTGAGAAAACGTTTACAACGTCTCATGCCTCCAATATGGTACTGCAACAACAGTATAGAGAGAAAGGCTTTACAAAGTACTCTGAACTGATTTCTCTTCTACTAGTGGCTGAGCGAAATAATGACCTGCTCATGAGAAATCACGAAAATCGACCCACTGGGTCTACACCACTGCCTGAAGCAGATAAGGTGCACTCTCATTATGTCAAACATGAAAAGGGCCATGGTCATGGTCGTAAACGGGGTCATAGCCAGGGACGTAGACAAGGAAGAAATTCCAATGAAGTCCGTCACCCCCCGAAGAGAGATAGGGCCAAAAACTTCACGTTTTGCCAGCGAATTCAATTCTGATTGAATTGCTTCTTGCCACTTTGGCCAATCATGTCTTTTTCGACATTCTACAACAGATTGAGGTTCGAGATCCTCACATTCTTGCATAATGCTAGATGCTACATTATAAGCAAAGGCATTATCCACCACAATATCCACTCGATTAATATTTGCCTCAATATTAATTGGATTTAGGGATAGTTCCGTATTTTCCAGAGTCTCGGGCTCAATGGATTCTTCATGAATCTCAGAATTTGTTAAATCATGAGATTCTTTCGTGGTGTCATTTTGATCGTTCTTTTTCCTCTTTCTAAGATTTCGATCTTTGGAACCTAATGGTCTGCCACGCTTCAGGCGTGCATTTGACTCATTGGATATGACACTAGATGATTGTCCAATAGGCACATCAATACGGATTGGAACATTTTCCGCGGGAATGTGGGATTTCGTTATCCTTTTCAAGTCCGTAAATGCGTCAGGCATTTGATTTGCTATTCTTTGCAAATGGATAATCTTTTGTACCTCTCTTTCACAAATAGAGGTATGTGGATCAAGATGAGATAATGATGCATTTTTCCACAAAATTTCCCGTTTGGTTTCACCAACTTCTCCCCCCTAATTTTGGGAAAAGTGTCTCATCAAATCGACAGTCTGCAAATCGTGCAGTAAACAAGTCGCCTGTCAATGTTTCGAGGTAGCGAATGATGGAGGGCGATTCAAACCCAACATATATTCCTAACCTTCTTTGCGGACCCATTTTGGTGCGGGATGGCGGTGCAATAGGCACATATACTGCGCATCCAAAAATCCTTAAATGGGATATATTGGGTTCATGACCCAAAACCAATTGCAACGGGGAATACTTGTGGTAATTCGTCGGTCTGAGACGAATTAGCATTGCTGCATGTAAGATGGCGTGACCCCATACCGAAATGGGCAGCCTCGTTCTCATAAGTAATGGCCTTGCAATCAATTGCAGGCGTTTAATTAACGATTCTGCAAGACCGTTTTGAGTGTGAACATGAGCTACAGAATGTTCAACTTTTATCCCGATTAATAAGCAATAATCATTAAATGCTTGGGATGTAAACTCAGCAGCATTATCCAGTCTAATGGACTTGACTGGATTATCTGGAAATTGTGCTCGTAGTCGAATTATTTGTGTCATTAATTTCGCAAACGCAAGGTTGCGTGATGACAACAGGCACACATGAGACCATCTACAGGATGCGTCTATCAAGACCATGAAATACCTAAACGACCCACTAGGTGGGTGAATAGGTCCACAAATGTCCCCTTGTATACGTTCCAGAAACGTGGGTGACTCAGTCCCAACCTTTGTTGGTGATGGCCTGATAATCAACTTGCCTTGATAACACGAAGTGCAAGGATATTCATTATTCGAAAGAATTTTGAAATTCTTTAACGGATGCCCATATGAGCTTTCTATAATCCGTCTAATCATGACCGATCCTGGATGTCCCAATCGATCATGCCAAAGTACAAAGGTATTGGGATCAGTAACCCTTTGGTTTACTGTTGAATGTGCCTCAATTGCACTAATTCTTGTCCAATACAGGCCACAAGATAAAGACGTGAATTTCTCAATAACCCTCTTTTGGCCGGAGACATTCTTTGTGATGACGAGATATTCAATATTATCTTCATCTATTGTCTCAATATGATAGCCATTCCGGCGTACATCTTTAAAACTCAACAAGTTTCTCTTAGACTTGGAGGAGAACATTGCATTCTCTATGATTAACATCGTGCCCTTGGGCAGAGTTACAATTGCTCTTCCGGAGCCTTCAATCAATTTACTACTTCCAGAGATTGTAGTAACGTTTGCCTTACAGATTTTTAGTTGAGAGAAATACTTCCTTTCTTTGAGTATTGTATGTGTAGTACATGAATCAACTAGGCAAATACTTTTACAGTTGGATGTTGATCCAAGTTCGCTTTGTGAGATATCCATATTTGCTATCCCATAGTTTGACATACAAAAGAGATACAAGAACATAAGAATAAACAAGTTCAATTCTTTTGTGTCACATAATATTTTCAAAATCTGCTGCTAACAGTTGACTAACAAAATCAGATATGTTATCCATTACTTTGCAGTTTGAAAATTTCAGTTTAAACGTTTTCTTCAAACAATCGATTGTTACTCACAAACAATCGATTGTTGAACATTGACAATTGATTGTTAAACACACACAATCGATTATTTGCTATTTTGAAAAACTTCAGATCACACTGTCTTAAGACAATCGATTGTTATGCATAGACAATCGATTGTTGGCTATTTTAAAAAATTCCAGAGCACACTGTTTCAAGACAATCGATTGTTATGCATAGACAATCGATTGTTGGCTATTTTGAAAAATTCCAGAACACACTGTTTCAAGACAATCGATTGTTAAACATAGACAATCGATTGTTGGCTATTTTGAAAAATTCCAGACCTCACTGTTTCAAGACAATCGATTGTTAGACAAAGGCAATCGATTGTGGATGATTTTTGAAAAATTCCAGATTACACTGTCTTAATGACAATCGATTGTTAGTCAACGACAATCGATTGTTGATCAATTGTTTTTCAACTTTAATGCGAAAATAGTTGATAATCGACTAGTTTTTCAGGCTAGTCGATTACCCCTACTGAAAAATAAAAATATTATTGATATTTGAACATATTGAAGATATTCTAAAGAACTACTGCTAACATTGCTTTATGAACTAACTAATACGAGCTAATACTAATGACTATTAGTTTATTCACTAACTAATACAAATAAGTAGAATAAAATCAAATAACTCCATCTTCTTTCATCACGGACCCATCGCCGATTAGGTGGTCTATTTTCCCCTCGGGTCGCTCAAAGAAGTCTTCCACATCCAGGTGGGTGATGTCCTCATCGTCGTCATAGACAAAATTTGTTTCAGGGCCTTTTCTCTTTCGAGATGCTTGATAAAGGTCAACCAAGTGTCTTGGTATACGGCTAGTCTTTGACCAGTGCCCTTTCCCACCGCAACGATAACATATAGTTTCTGAACTATTTGCCTTATGATCTTCATGACCCCGTTTCTGCTTTCGGCGGTTATTTCTCTTCCGGGGGTGACGGACTTCATTGGAATTTCTTCCTTGTCTACGTCCCTGGCTATGACCCCGTTTACGACCATGACCATGGTCCTTTTCATGTTTGGCATAATGAGAGTGCACCTTATCTGCTTCAGGCAGTGGTGTAGACCCGGTGGGTCGATTTTCGTGATTTCTCATGAGCAGGTCATTATTTCGCTCAGCCACTAGTAGAAGAGAAATCAGTTCAGAGTACTTTGTAAAGCCTTTCTCTCTGTACTGTTGTTGCAGTACTATATTGGAGGCATGAAACGTTGTACACGTTTTCTCAAGCATATCATAATCGGAGATATTATCCCCGCATAGCTTCAATTTAGAAGTAATTCTGAACATAGCAGAATTATATTCAGAAACGGACTTAAAGTCCTGGAGCCTCAGATGAGCCCAATCATATCGTGCTTGTGGCAGAGTGACCAACTTCAGGTTGTCATATCTCTCCTTTTAGCCGTTCCACAAGACGAGTGGATCCTTGACGGTGAGATATTCAATCTTCAAACCTTCATCAAGGTGATGGCGCAAGAAAATCAAGGCCTTCGCACATTCTTGGGTGGATGCTTTTTCTCTATCTTTGATGGTGTCTCCGAGACCCATAGCATCTAAGTGGATTTCAGCATCCAACACCCATGTCATATAGTTCTTGCCCGAAATTTCAAGGGCAACGAACTTTCTTTTCGTAATGTCAGACATAATCGAAAATTAAATTAGGAAGAGGGAAATACCTTAGATTTCTCGAGAATGGTTCTTGAGACGGTAGAGTCTCGTGCTGATAACGTGTTATGAAATAATATAAAAGACAAAAACAATAACTCAAGAACAAGAGCAAATAGAGAGAAGAGTAGAGAGAGTTCTTCTTATTGATACTTAGAGAATGTTAGGAGTGATTTACAATGGTAGAGAGCACCTCTATTTATAGGGAGGAGGATGATTTATCTACCAAGAATAGAACTCTAGAATCTCTCTAATTAAAGACATTCACCTTAAATAGAAGTGTATTTATAACAGAATTTATTATTAAATATAAAAAAGATATTCTTTTTTTCAATAAATTTACAAATTAGATATATTGAAACATATAGAGTAAAATATTTCACCATCGAGAAAATATATGTAAAGGCACGTGATCAACGTCGTCCATTAACAAGTACTTACACAACCACCCTAACAAACATGGCAGAGATAGAAGTTTAAATACAAAATTGGTCGAATCTTATAACTTTATTCAAAATATATATTTATATTTAAAGAATTTATTATCTTTATACGTATTTAAAATTATCATTCTAAAATTCAAAACTTACAACAAGTTGCATAATATAACTAACACTATATCCACAGTGACCACATAGGCTTCTCCATGTTGTTTCTTTCTCAGTACTCACACCAATAATGATCTCTCACTTACTTTCATGTGACACATTCTCAAGTTATGTGTTGGAAAACAAGGTAGCTTCTCCTTTTTGCTTAATGGGTACTTTCTCAGACTAGTAAAGGCTCGTTTGGCCATAAAATATTTTCTTTTTTTTTTAAAAATTAATGTTGGATCATAAGTTTTTTTATTTTCATTAAAACTAAATTAAATTTTTTTGAAAATTTAAAAATCTTCAAATAATTATTTTTCAAAATTCTCACTTCATCAGTCACAAAATTACCCCAAATTTATATTTATGTTCAAATACAATTTTAATTTTTCAAATATCAGTTTTACTAGAGTCTATTAGAAACAACCTATTTACCAATATTAGGTAGGGGTAAGGTTTGCGTACATACTACCTTCCCCAGACCCCACTTGTTGGGATCAAACTAGGTTTTTTGTTGTTGTTGTTGTTGTCGCTGTTCAAAACTGAATCATAACCGTTAACCGAACCGATGGCTTATTGGTATTGGGTTATCGAAGTAATAGTTGGTGAATGGATTGAAATTTTATAATTAATACTTAACGATTTGGAGACTGAGTACTCAATTTTATTATCGAATAAATTATTAATCTGTTAAAAGTTTTTATATTTATACTTTTATCCCAAATGGATATAGAGTATCATTGGATTTGGCTCGTGTCACGGACTACTACGTATATGCATTCCATATTTAGTAAAACACTTTATGCGTACAATCCTTCTACAAGTGATTGCAAAGAATTGCCTATAACAGTAAATTTCAGGTGCAAGAATTAGTCTTGAAATTTGGTTTTCATCCTATTACCAAAGATTACAAGGTGATCAAGATAATACATTATGCCAGTTTGTATCATGATGACCTCGGCTCTTTTTAAATTGTACATCAGAAGTTAAAGCGTTTATTCTTAGCTATGCAATCAAAAGAACTAGGGTTCGACTTCTTTTATTTGATTTAGTCAAAAACCGTCCGATAATATGCCGATAATCGTTAATCAGATATCAATCGACTCGTTATCTTATTGGATCGATAGCGGATTATTATATTCATAATTTGATAAACGATCAATCGAACCGCTAAATATAATAATCCGTTCAATAAGCACTTTTAATTTTTACTTGAACTTTTTTTCATTTTTTTTTCGAAATATTAAAATTCTTATGTCCAAACGCCCACTTAGATTCCCTTCACATATTAGAAGGGGGGCATTTTTTTATTAAAAAAGTTTCTATTTTGAAACTCAAACTCGAAATATCTAATTAAAGTGAAAAGATTTTGTCCATCTTATTGTATTCACGGAAGGTAGCTTAGGACTACCTTCGCCTCCTTCTTCATATTCCAACTTATTAAACAAAAACAACTTGGGATGTAAACCTAGAAAAAAAAATTAATTAAGTTTCTGTCCATTTTAATTTCTTTCGTGCTACGCCTAAAGAATCAATTGACTATGACACCTTTGACTGTCAGCCTACGGTTTGAAATGAATTCAATTGAATTTAACATTTTGCTTCATACTATAAATTAAGGGTGACCAACGGGTGGCCCGGGCCGGGTCCGGGTCCAATTTTTCTGACCCGTCCAGGTTCGGGCCGGTCCGGTCCGGTTTCAATTAGAGGTGGGTTGTTAACGGGCTGGGTTGATCCGGGTCGGGCCGGGCCGGGCCGGGTTTTTTTTTTTGAAATTACGTATAGTATAAATATTAAGTTATATTAATACTTTGTAATAATTGAATGAACACAACAAAAGATGGGGAAAAAATTGCACTTATTGCAAGTGCTACTTTATTTCTTAAATTCAAAATTTCAAAACTAAAATGTATCTTTATTAGTTTACAATTTACATCAAATGGTTTGCATTGCAATAGAAAGTTCTTCAAAATTAATATGAACCGAATGACCTTCTTCTGGAGAGTTAAATTCGGATGGGTTTCCGTGCGTTAATATATCTCCAAGTTCTTCGTCTTCCGGGCTATCAAGATCTTCCTTTCCTTGATTTCTTCGTTCAGATCTTATCCAATCTCTTAGACACACTAAGACTTCCAAAGCATTGCTTCCCAATGAGTGCCGTGTGTCTCCAAGTTGTTGTCTTGCTTGGCTAAATGCACTCTCGGATGCAACAGTGGAAATTGGGACATTCAGGACATCCCGCGCCATAGCGAAAAGAACGGGAAATTGCTTTGAATTTTCATGCCACCAGCCTAACGGTGAAAATTCCTTGGTGCGAGGCTCCTTTTGCTTCTGCAAGTAAAATTGAAGTTCATCTATATTCCTGCTACTACTTTGAGTGGTAGAAAAAGTTGAAAAAATATTAAAACTATCAATGCCTTCATCATCATCTTCGACTACATTAGAAGTGCTACATTGCATAATGGGATTTGCAGCAATTGAAGCACGAGCATTATCACATTGAGTTGCATAATAAGTATATAGATATTGTAAATGTTCATTTAGTTGGTTCATAGATTCATACAAATTTGGGCTTTCAGTGGGCCCAATCTCCATATAAGTGTATAAAGCATTCATTAATTGTTGCAATCAGACATTTTAATTGAAGGATTTAAAACTGCACCAATTAAGTAAACAGGAGGAATTGGAAAGAAATATTTTTTGAATTTTGCTTGCATACTTGCAACAGCATCCGTATATCTATCTTTCTTCTTAAATTCATATAGTAGCAAAGAAATTTCAGCTATATGTACTAAAGCCAAAGTAATAGTTGGGTAATATGCCCCAGAAAATACAACAGTAGCAGTATAAAATTTATGTAAAAATTTAATCACATCACTAATGACCTCCCAGGTATCAGTTGTTAACATACGCCTAGGATCAGTACAATGTGCATTAGCAACTTCTGTTATTGGAAATCTATATTTGTAGCAACATTTTAAAAATATATACGTATAATTCCATCTAGTAACTACTTCGTCGGGCATGAATCTAGGTGTAAGGTTATATTGCATACACTTGTTCTTAAATTCTCTTATTCTAGATTGTCTATTATTTCCCTGAATTACTCCAACTGCTCTTCTAACTAGAGTAATCTCATGTAAAAATAAATCGAGCCCACTTTTAACAATTAAATTGTAAACATGACATGCACATCTAACATGAAAAATATCATCAAGAGGTGGATGTAAATTCAATTTTAAAATTGAAACTGCAGCATTGTTGTTTGAAGCATTATCAAAAGACATACACAAAACTTTTTGGTTTAGATTATAAAATTCGACAACTTCAACAATTGTACTACTAATAAATGCAGCAGTATGACTCTGATCTTCATCATATTTAAAAGCAATAATACGTTTTTGCATACAAGTATTGTCATCTATCCAATGACATGTAATTGTTAAATAATCATTTCCATTTACAGCATGGCCAATATCAGAAGTTAGACATACTCTAGAAGGAAGGTGACTAAACAAATAACGTATGTATGTTTGATATTGGCTGTGAAGTCTAAAGATATCTGATCTACAGGTACTTCTAGGGATACCTTTAAACATAGGATTGTATATCCTTTGAATATACGTAACAAGATAAGAGGAAGAAGCAAATGAAAAAGGTAGACAATCCAAAGCAATCATTTTCGCTAATTCCTCTCGATCCCACATTTTATCATATTTTAGGAGACCTGCAGTAGTAGGGTTAAGTGTTGTTGCACTTCCATCCCCATTATTTCCCCATTCTATAGGATGATAATTTTGCATATGTCTAATAAGTGTGCCAGTCCCCCCTAAATTACCTCCGGTCAAATGTTTAAACGTTTCATTACAAAGTCTACACTTAACTCTATCACTATCTTCTATCTCATCAAAAAATTGCCAAACAGGACTTCTTTTTCTACGATTAGATTTAGAAGTTTGAGCGACTGGTGGTCTTCTACCCCTTGTTGCACTAGCAACTCCAACTCCAATACTACCAACATTTCCACTAGTAGGTGTAGGTGGTATCTCATCTTCTATTCCAATTTCGTTATCTTCTATTCCGAAATCTTGGTGTAATTGTTCATAATCAATATTTACATCTTGCAAATTAGGCGATGATTCAGAAACATGTGTTATTGGTTCATTATTACTATTACTACCAGAAGCTATAGGACTTTTTTTACTACTTCCACTTCCACTTCCACTCCTACCAGTAACTTTTCTACACGCTCTTTTAGCAGCATTCAACATATTGGAAAAATTAATATATAAGCTAAAATCAAATATGCAATTAAAATATTAAATAAGAGAAAGAGTTGGAGAGAGTGCACCGAATTCGACAATAAATTGAGCACTTGATTACGCAAATCCGGTGTTACCACGAACAAACGTCAAGCAAGTATTTCAATGTTGAACACTTGAACTTCAAGAATCAAGCTTCGAATGCCGATTTCCAAATAAGAAATTACGATAAATTAAATTCGGGAAAATAAAGACAATAAAATTATGAAAGTAGAATATGAATTCTTGAAAATTGAAGAGAAGAGAGTGATTGATATTTGCTAATTTGAGAATTGAGAGAGAAATAGATAATTTTGAGTGAGGAAATGAAGAAGAGGGGAGGGTATTTATAGATTTTAAGAAGGGTTAATAATGTAATTTAAAAAAAACAAAAAAAAACTCAAAATTGGCCAAAAATGCAAAAAGTCCCGTTGGGCAACGGTGCTGGACCGTTGCCAACGGTCTGGTGGGCCCCACGTTTTCAGAAATTTTTTTTTTAAAAAAAAAAAAAAAAATTTTACCGTTGGGACCGGTCCGGGCCGGTCCGGGTTGACCGGTTTGCCCGGAATTTTCCTTCCCGGGCCGGTCCGGTCCGGGTCAATTGGACGGAATCGCCTAACGTCCTAACCCCTTTCCTCCCCCTAACCCAGCCCGCCCCCCCCCCCCCCCGCCCCGCTATAAACCGGTCCGGGTTTGACCGGGCCGGTCCGTGCCGGTCCCGGGTCAACCCGGCCCGGTTGACACCTCTACTATAAATTTATGAGAAAATGCATAAATATTCTTGTGTCTTATATTCGAATTTTCAATTATATATTTTATTTTTACGGAACTTTTATTGTCCCCCTAAATTATTAATTTACACACCATTAATTGATGACGTGGCAAGGAAAATGTGTTCACTCTCTTGAAAGCATGTGAGAGGCAATTTAAATTTAAAATTAATTAGTTTATATAAGTAATAACTTTTAATTGAAAATTAATCATTATTTGAGACTTAATTAATTATTATTATTACTTAAATTAATACTATTTTTTTATTCTTTTTGTAAATCCAGTCCCTTTTTTCTTTTTCATTGACAACTCGCAGAATCCATCTCCACCATCCTCGACAATAAAATCTGTCTTTTTTCTGCAACGTTTTTACATGAAGAAAACCACCCTCCCTAATTGCAAGCTTCCAAATAGTGCATATGATTCACCGGCGTCACACCTTCGTCGATTCCTCCTATGACCAGAGAACCATAAAACATATTATTCAAGAACAAAATCTAACTACACCATTGCTAAATAAATTACCAGATCCACTAAGGCTGAGATCCAACGATGATGAGTCTAACATCACTGTCGGCAGCAAGTTTTCCACCGTTATCGGCGACGACGTCTCAACGGTACTGCTCTGGTTCAGACTATGATTTTCATTACTCACATTCTCCGGCTCCAAAATCGAAAATAATCTTATATTCCCTGGCGATCATGTATATAAACTAGAATATAATAAGAAAAACAAAAGACTAAAAAAAGAAGAAAACAAAAAGAATTATTAGTTGACAGTGCTTGCACACTCTCCATCAAGAATCTGGTTGTCCAATTTTAAAAGTATGTTTTATTATAATTTTTAATAGTTTAGGGGATAATAAAAATCTCACAAAGGTATGTCATTAAAAATCTGAATATAAGATAAGGGGGAGAGATACTTATGCATTTTTGCTAAATTTATATTTGAAATATTCTGATAATATAACAAGTATTTATTTGGAAAAACTGCAAATATTTTGGCAAAAGTCACGTGTTAACCCTACTTTGTTTGTGATTGTAGTATCGTTGATACAGGCTGAATCATTTCATATCACAAACAACATGCTGCATTTGTTGCAAAACTAGGGACTATTTTCGGGGTCACAAATTGAAGATCCTCAGCAGCACTTGAAGAATTTTCTATCTATCTGCAAAACCCAAAGGCAGCCCAACGTAACTCAGGAAGCAATCAAGCTATTGTTATTTCCATCCTCAGTGACAGGAGCTGCCCAAACCTGACTGACTCACTCCCCATCAATTCCATAACAACTTGGAAGGATTTGGTCAGGCAATTTCATAAGTTCAACCCACCCAACAAGACTGCTCAACAAATTAATGAAATTTTGAGCTATAAACAGAAACCAATGGACATACTACATGAGACATAGGAGCATTTTAAAGAAATGTTAGTTATATGTCCGCACCATGGTATTTCAGATTTGATGTTGGGGCAGCAATTTTACATGGGGTTGTCAGATAGTGTGAAGAATATTATTGATGCTTCAGCTGGTGGAGCTTTCTTGAGCAAAACATGGAAAGATGCCAAGAATCTGCTTGACAAGATGGCACAGAATTCGGGATGGACAACCGGGAATGCACTTATCACTCCAGTGGTGCACTCAGTGCTTTTTGATCCATCCAATCCTATGGCTGAAAATACGGCTACCTTATTGACACAGAGGAGCATACTTACCAAAAAGGTGGAAGAGTCAAGGCAGAAACAATATGTACATATTGTTGATACTACTAATGGGGGCTTGAGCACATCTTGCATTAATCAGCCAGCTGGTAAACAGTGGAATGCAGAACACGATCATCATCACTACCCTGAAGACATGAACTATGTATCTAACTATGGAGGCCGGAGACAGGGTGGTCAGAATTGGGGTCAACAGAATCAGCAGTACAGATCAGCACAGCCACAGTTCAACACTGGGAACATGGGAGGTATGAGACCCCCAAAAATATGGCCCCTTACCTAAGACCACAAGGATATAATAATCAGAATCAACATCAAGGATATCACCCCTCTCAGCAACAGCATGGTGGAAGACATGAAGATGGGTTTGCTAGAATTGAAGCAACGATGCAGCAGGTTATTGGGTCTAATGCAAAAATTAACGAGAGAATGGATGCACATGAAGCAGCAATCAAGAATATTGAGGTGCAGGTGAGCCAATTTTCGATTTCTCTGAAAAATCATCCTCAAAGGACACTACCTGCAGACACCCAGATAAATCCAAAAGATCAGGGCCCGAAACAATTGATGGCAGTGAGCCTATATAATGGCAGAGATTTGGTTGAAGAGCAAGAAAGGGCTTGAGAAGCTAGACAGGTTGCGACACTCATACCAGTGCCCATCAAGCTGGATAAATCAACGAACCTGACAGAGGTGACAATCCAGCCTGCTCAAGAAGAAAAAAATATTTAGAATGAGATCGAGAAAGAAGCTGAAACAGTCCAAGATCCAGTAGTGTATGTAGCAGCTAATAAAGATCAGTACCAATTGATTGGGAAAAAGAGACCTCGTGTACCCTTCCCTTAGAGACTGGCTAAGAACAAAAAGGAAGAGCAATACAAGAAGTTCTTTGACATGTTAAAGCAAATCCAGGTAAATATACCATTAATTGAAGCTTTGAAGGAGGTGCCCGGATATGCAAAAATTATGAAGGACTTGATGTCCCGAAAGTTTGATATCCAAGACTTGGCCACAGTTACCCTTACTCAGACTTGTAGTGCAGTGGTGACTAGACCAATTGCGAAAAACCTGTCTGACTCAAGGATCTTTACAATCCCATGCACTATTGGTAATTTTGCTTTTACTGAGGCGCTGTGTGATCTAGGGTCAGCATCAATCTTATGCCCCTGGAAATTTATAAAAGGTTGGGCATTGGAATAGCTAGAACCAGGTCTATGTTGTTGTAGGTGGATGGCAGGACTGTGAAACGACCCTCTGGAATCCTAGACGATGTGCTGATTCAGGTTGGGAAATTTGTGTTCCCTGCAGATTTTGTGATCCTAGACTGCAAAGTGGATGAAGAAATTCCCATAATTTTGGGAAGACCATTCCTGGCCACGGGGAGAGATCTAATTTATTGTCAGACTAGGGAGCTCAAGATGAGACTAAATGAGGAAGAAATAACATCCAATGTGCAGAAATCTATAAGGCGACCGAGTGAACTCGCCAATTTCTCTCATATTGATGTCGTGGATGTAATTGTAGAGACTGACGATAAAAGGCTAACCATTGAGGACCCCCTTATTGCATGTCTAATGAATTTGGATGAGGTAAATGGAGAGGATATGGCGGAATGGGTGTTGGAGCTAGAGGGTAGAGGGTTCTGGGATAGAACTCAAGAATTTGAGCCCTTGCACTTGGAAAATCGAGACACCCCTCCAGCCAAGCCATCAATCGAAGAACCACCAAAGGTGGAGTTAAAGCCATAGACTGCCCATATCAGGTATGAATTTCTTGGACCTAACTCCATATTACCTATTATTATCTCATCTAGTTTGTTAGATGCGCAGGATCAACAACTGTTGCTGGTCCTAAAGGAGTGCAAGACTGCCATTGGGTGGACCATAACAGACATAAAGGGGATCAGTTCTTCCTACTGTATGGACAAAATTCCGATCATATCTGATTGGTTCCAAGGTAATTGTATATACTGACTACGCAGCTCTCAAGTACCTAATCTAGAACAAGAAGTCTAAGTCGCGTCTGAATTATCGGGTGCTGCTGTAGCAAGAATTTAACCTCGAAATAGTAATTGTAAAGGCACAGAAAATCAAGTCATTGATCATCTATCACGACTTGAAGGAGCTGAAAAATTAGTCAAGGTCGAAGAGATCCTAGAAACCTTTCCAGATAAGCAGCTGCTCGCTACTAATCTTGAGGAAGCGCCATGGTATGCATACTTTGCTAATTACCTGTCCAGTGGTATAGTTCCTCATGACCTTTCATCTGCCCAAAGAAAAAAGTGTTATCGTGATAGACGCATGTATTATTGGGATGAGCCTTATCTGTTTATAATATGTGTTGACAATATGATCCGGAGGTGTGTCCCCGAGATATAGCAATCTTCTGTTTTGCAGGCTTGTCACGCATCGGCATATGGAGGACATTTTAGAGGGGTCAGGACAGCTGCGAAGGTGCTTGAGGCCGGATTCTTTTGGCCAATAGTGTTTAAGGATGCGCACTTATGGTTGAAGGGCTGCAATGTATGTCAGCAAACTGGGAACATTTCCCGTCGCCACGAGATACCCATGAACCCGATTCAAGAGGTGGAAGTGTTTGACATCTGGGGGATTGATTTCATGGGTCCCTTCGTCAGCTCATTTGGCAATAAATACATACTTGTTGCTGTGGATTACGTGTCCAAGTGGGTAGAAGTTGCTGTGTTGCCCACTAATGATGCAAGAGTGGTGGTGGGATTTTTGAAAAAGAACATATTCACCCGATTTGGGACACCAAGAACCATTATCAGTGACGGAGGCACTTACTTCTATAATAGAGCCTTCGAAAATTTGCTTGCGAAGTATGATGTATGCCATAAGGTGGCCGCCCCTTATCACCCGCAAACTAGTGGGCAGGTTGAAGTGTCCAACAGAGAGATAAAGAGTGTGTTAACCAAGACTGTGAACACCACAAGAGCTGATTGGGCGAGAAAGCTAGATGATGCACTCTGGGCCTACAGAACTGCGTTTAAAACACTAATTGGTATGTCACCATATAAGCTGGTATTGGGAAAGGCTTGTTACCTGCTAGTGGAACTTGAACATAAAGCGTGGTGGGCATTGAAGCAACTAAATTTAGATATTGAGACTGCAGGCACAACTAGAATCACTGAGTTGCATGAGCTTGACGAGTTCAGACATCTTGCTTTTGAGAGCACAAGATTGTACAAGGAAAGAATGAAGAGGTTACACGACCAGCAAATTGTTGAGCGACATGTCAAACCCGGGGATATAGTTTTGCTCTATAACTCAAGATTACGAAAATTCCCTGGTAAGCTTAAGTCAAGATGGTCTGCACCGCTTCAAGTGGTTGAAGTATTTCCTTCAGGTGCTATAGAGACTGTCGCAGAGAAAGACTCTCGTACTTTTAAAGTCAATGGCAGCGATTGAAACTATATATGAGCATGAACGAACAAAAGGAAGGGTATGAGATCCACCTGACTGAAGCCTAGAGGTCGAGCAATCCTTAAATGCGCTCACTTGCGTCGTGCCACGACGTTAAATCAGGCACTGCGTGGGAGGAAACCCCCGAATGTGTTGTAAATGTAGTTTGTTATGGCATGTAAAAAAAGGGTATAATTTTTGACATATTGTGTGTATGCAGATAGTGCGGAGACTTGGTATCACTAGCCTAGGCATAAAATGGGTAAGGTAGGTATTAAAAGAGGTGAATTTAGTGCCTAAAGGGTAAAAAAATGAAAAGAACCCCGAAATTAGCATCCGGGAACTAGTTCACCGCGGTCGCGGCGTACCCGCGGTGGGACCGCAGCCAGAGACACTCTCTGAAGATGATTCACCACAGTCGCAGAATAACCGCGGTGGGACTGTGGCCAGAGACACTCTCTGAAGATTATTCACCATGGTCGCGGCATAACCGCGGTGGGACCGCGGTCAGAGACCCTGTCTGAAGTTGGTCCACCACAGTCGCGGCGTAACCACAGTGGGACCGCGGTAGGTCGGACCAGGCCCAGGTACGATCTCTAGAAAAAAAATTTATTCTTTTTTCTCCCTTTAATTACCCTAACCTAAACCCAACCCCCCACAACCGCCCAAACCCCATTTTTTTCAACTTCTCTCATCTCTCTTCCTTCTTCTTCTCCTCCAACTCTTAAATTTTCTCTTCTCTTCTTCTCCAACTCCTATCTCTTCCTTCTTCTTCTTCCCATAACCCAAAACCCCCATTTGTTTTTATTCCTTCTTCTTACTCTGTTCCTCTCTCCAAACCCTACCTCTCCACAACCTCCCCCCTAAAGAAAAACGCCCCACCCCCGACCCCTCCACAACCCTCCAATTCGTCCCCAAGACTCTACGATAATCTTCAAGTAAGTTGTTCTAATTTTTCTTGTATTTCGTGTACTTTGCTTTATGTAGTGATTAATGTGTAGAATTCTTTATTTTGGTTGCAATGGGGTTTTAAACCCCAAGTTGGGTGTTGTAGATGGTCTTTGGAGTTTATTTGTGTGCCTAGCTGACAATTTTTGTATGGGGTGAGTGGTGGTAGCACTTAACTGTTATTAATTAGTGGGAGCTTGCATGGGGGTCTTATATGGCAGAATTGTATCATTGATAAGTGGTGTGGGGGCAATAGTGGATGTTGTCTACTTTGGCACCTTGCTAGATGGTTCTACTGGCCATGCTTGCAAAACAGAAACTATTTGGTGCCAGCGGGTAACGAAGTCTGAGTACCCATCCAACTGGCCCATATTTGGCTGCCCCTATCGTCATGATGAATTGCTTGCAGGTACTATGGCCCGAAAGAGGCGTGGGACCTCGGGAAGCACTTCCAAAGTGCCGACTTATGATGGAACTCGGTTCACATCCGAGGAGGCACAGGACAGGTTTCATGCGAAAGCTACCAAAGGTTTTGTACCTGAAATTTCTATTGATAGGGCTGCCCTCTGTGTAGAAAAATCGGACATGTACGAGGAAATCCGCCGGAGGGGGATGGAGTTATTGTTCCAGAAACCTGAAACGGAAAACCAATGATAGTCCGGGAGTTCAATGCGAACTTCCCGGAACATACGTGTCGCGTTGTGGTTGTGCGGGGCAAAGTGGTAGATGCCTCAGTCCTAAAGATTCGCCAGGTCTTGCAACTGCCTTCGTTCACTGGTGAAATTTATTATTACCACAATTCTCCAGGGTTCGATTGGGACACTGCAATTGAGTCAATATGCTCATGGGGACGCCTAGTTAGATACATGAGAACATGACCCTTCACTCCAAGTCGTTCAAATGGAAAGTTAAGTGCTGGTTCACTATGATTTGCAGTAGGTTATTGCCCATGGGAAACATGACAGATGTGAATAGCTTATGGTCTCTATTGGTTTGGTGCTTCGTAACCAGGAAGGACGTTGATGTTGCTAAAATCATTGGAGATGAAATGATCCTCAAGTCACCTTTGATGACTAAGGGGTTTTACTTTCCCTCACTTGTGACGAGGTTACGTCTACTGGCTGATGTCCCAGCCAGTCCTAAGGATGGCACTTTACCCCCAAAAACAACATTTAGAGTGTCAAAGATCAAAGTGGTCAGAGATGCACCCACTCCCCTCAAGCTGGACAATGATGATGACGTCTCAGCGCCCAGGGCACCACCCAGGAGATCTTATAATGATGTCGGATCCTCTAGGAAACCCCAAACTGGGGCGAGGTTCTCTAGATCACATTCCAACCAACCTATGTTGTCATCTTGGGAGAAAGAGATGGCAGAACTTCGCACCTAGGTGGATGGCCTGCATGTACGTTAGATGCCATGTCTAGACGGCAAGCCATGTTTGAGAGCCGGCTAATGGCTTGGTTCCGTGCTATAGAGAGGGCTTGTAAGGTGGACCCCAACACCGTCTCGGACTCCGATTGATGACTAGGGAAGTTCTCTTACACTTCTGAACTTTACTTGTTTTATGACACGGGGACATGCCATATTCTTTTTGTATGAGGTGGGAGACTTGATTTAGTATGTGTATTGTAGTGTAGATACACATTAAATATGTGGTAGTTTTGTATGTAGTTTTTGTTTGTATTTATGTTAGACGTCACTGACTTGGGCCAACGGCGAACACTTATCGATGGGTTTCTTGAGGGCTAAGGTCGGATATATTAAAAAAATCTACAAAAGGTTGGAGACTCTTCCTGATGATGGTCCACTTAGACAGTATTCTTGAGGGAAGTAGTCTAACCCAAAAAGAATTTTTTATTTTTTTATTTTATTTTCTTTTTAGGTAGTGTAGTAATTTACCCTTGGTTTTTCTTTTGACTGCGGTTCTTTTCCAAGGGATTTTTTTGAATCGGGTTAGGTAGATTTTTCTTTAATAGATTTTAGGACACTTAGGAATCTTTTGGGCTAAGGTGGGTGAGGGCAAGAATGCATCTCGTGGTGTACATACCTGCAAATACTTAAAACGAACTTGACGGTGTGACGTCTAGGCTCACGCGTAGACTCTTAATCATATGCCTCAATTTTTCACACCTTGTCTTACTTGAACGCTCACGTGAATGTGTTGACAAACTAATTTGGAATGAGTTACATGCCAAGTGTATGTGAGGTAATACACGCATTTTATGCTTGCATGTGATACCTAGAACTTGCCCCGTGTGTGTGCAAAGCAAAATAAAAATTGTTTGATCTTAGAGATGATTTAGGCATTTCTTTGTGTCACCTATATAATCACAAATCCACCTGTACATATTACCATAGTTAACCTCTTTGAGCCTATAGTCCTTTCTCTTTGGAAACCGCATTACAAGTCTTACCCATTTGTTTGAATTGATCATCTATTTGAACCTTTTCACCTCTCATGAGTACTTGAACTATTATGAACCTTGTAAAAGTTAAAGCGTGGGATGGTCGAGTTGTCTTTTGAGTGGAACTAGTGAATAAGGAGAGAGGTACACCGTCTTGTGAAAGGAAGAGCCAATTAAAAAAAATATAGAAACTCCTCGATAAGTGGTGGTTCTTGATGCAAGTGTGCTGAAAGAAAAATATGGTAGTTACAGTGATATGAAGGTGGAATTTTAGGGTGACATAAGGATGAGGTTTAATTGAGAAAATGTATGTATTAAAGTGCTTAGGGAGGTGTAGTCACTCATATATTTAAATGCATCCTATCCGTCCCCCAGCCTACATTACAACAAAATGAAACCCTATTGATCTGAGATTGAACAATTCAATTGGTAGAGTATTACACTAAGGGCAAGCTTATGGAGTATCTGTGTGGCATATGAATGTTCTTTGCTGACAGTGAGTGAATTCATTCTATCTACAGTTCCTTGTTGTTTGATTTCATATGTATGGAACTTCTCTCTGAAAAATATAATGTGAGGGCATTTAACTCAAGAAGAAAAAGTAAGTCTTCACTTCTGTTTAGAGTACATAGAGTAAGCATGAATGTAGCATGGAATTAGAGTCTTCATCTGAGGCGTGGCTGTTGCACCGCTTGGGTTGTTCTTTTATAATAGTAGGTGTGACATAAAAAGGGTAATGTATCAAATGAATAGGCCTAGAAGTGTGGTTCAACTTGCTCGAGGACAAGCAAAGATTTAAATGTGGGGTGGTGATAATAGGTGAATTAGACTATAATTATGCCCTAATGAACCACATTTTTATATAGCTTTATGGCAAAAAGTGATAACCAAATGCTCTAATTAGTGTTTTTCATGCTTTGCAGGCTATATCTGATAGAAGAAGTCGGTAGAGCACTTTTGGGATCGATTCCAAATAAAAGCAGGCCAATCAAACAATACCCACGAAGTTCACCAAGTGAAGGGACAATATCAGAACTAATACTGGTCTGCCGCTGTCAGACAGTAACCGTGGTAGGACAGTGGCAGAACATTACGAAAGATTCTGACCATTCTGGCCGCGGTCCTGGCATAACCACGGTGGAACCGCGGAAGAACGCGAAATTTTTAAGGACTAAAGTGTCAAGTCGGGAAAAGTTGGTGAAAAACCCTTATAAGATGTAGAATTCAGCCACGTTAGGGCAGCCTTGTTTTGGAGATTACTTTTGCAAGATACACAAGTGTGAGAGATCACCCAAAAACATCATAATTCTTTATCTCTTCTTTTGTCTGGCAATTTTCCATGATGAATATTTTTGTAGTTTATCTTTACGTTGTTATGAGTAGCTAAATAGTTTGTCAGTTAATCTCTATTTGTTCAACGATGTGTTTGTTGTAGTTAATTGACAGGATCCTCAGTTAGCTGTGCCTGTTTAGTGTGCATAACTCGGAAGAAAGTGCATATTTAGGTAATTATTGAACAACACCACTCCCAAAGTATAAGAAGGATCTATAACTGCGGGTTTAAAAGCGGGATTAGGGATAACGAAGCCTTGGGTGCAATCTAAAGTGAGATGTAATAAACAAAGTTAGCTAGCGTATCTCGGGAGAGTGCCTCTAGTAAATTATCGTGATTACTCGGGAGATATTTACAGAGTGCTTATGATTGATAGAGATGTTTTGGTGAATCTATATGAAGCGTAACCGGAAGGGATTCCATGAATTGGGGAAATCACTACCTTAGAACCTTCTCATTATTGTCTACAACTCACGCATATTTAGTTTACAGCTGTTTATTTACTTTCAGTCTTAGTTATTAGAAATACCATCAACTGTTGTTTCCAGCATTTGGGGGAAGTTGATTCTAAAGAATTTAGTACATCCAACCAAAATGATTGATAGGTTAATTCTTAGTGGATTCGATTCTGAGCATAAATACTCAGGTTATATTTGCAATGTCCGTGTTGTCCTTTCTATTGTATCCAATGTCGTGTTTCTGTAAGAAAATGCAAACTACTACTGTGAAATTGTGAAAGGAAGCTAGGTAGTATCACAACTAGGACTAACAAGAAAACAAATGTATATTTTCTCCTTTAATCTCACTTTTTGAATTCTATTATTAGCAGAATCATTTTTTAGAGTTGGGTATTCATCACTCTCTTTGTCTCAATATATTTGATGTTGTTTGATTGAGAATCATCTTATAAGAGAAAATGTGTTTCTTTTTGGCATAGATTAAAAAAAAATACTATCATATAAATTGGGACGGAGAGACTACGAATATAGACTTTGCTAGGATACACTGTTTTATTTTATGTTTACATGGAAATTGGAAAGGATTTGTCATTTTCTTGTCGGAAAAGTTGTCGCCCGAGGTAGAAAAGATAGGTGCATTGCAAAAGTTACCGATGGTAATGCCATCCATAGATATTCCACATTCAGCACTGAGGAAAGCAAAGAGGGCCTCACGTACAAAGGGTAATCGTTTGCTTTGTCTCTATTCAATTTTGGTGTTAGATTCAAGCATGGATGAAATAAATTATGACATTTAGTTAAATGTTTAACAAGCACGAGATACGAAAAGTATGAAGAGGTAAATTTTAATCCGTCTACATATAGATTCACCTATTACGTGCTATGCTTGTATAATTACTAAGTAAACTTTGTCCATCTGTTTTTGCTTCTCTTTGTCCCAGCTTATCTGCACATGCTTATGTTTGGTGTTTTTGATTTTGTTTTTCACAGTATCGTAAATGCTAAATGTTGCTGCATTCAAATGTAGTTGCATAGGGCTTTTTGATGCAAATTTAGCTACTAGTGGATTTCGAATTGAATATGAAGTATTGAACCCGAACAAATCTGTACCTAATTCTATGTAACTCAGAATGGTTTCAATCTCCCCGGCTCTTCTTTTGTATGCCCTTATTACTTTAATTTTTTTATGTTCTTAATTGATATTTTTTTACTTCTTATTTCAGTAATCACTGAATCCTATGTTTTACGCAGGGTACAACTCATGACTTACAATCTTTTGGTTTCGAATACCATCTTCGCTTTTGACGGAGTTTAGGTGGAGCTCTTTGAATATGGCTGAGATTGCATTCTAGCCAAAACTGTACGTCCAGTGAGTTTACTTTTCCGCTCTTCTCTCTTCTTTGATTTTCTTACCTTCTGTTATTTTTAAATTATTATCTAATCACAAGTCCTATTCGATTAAACTTTATAATTAGGGTAAAATAATGGTTTCTCTCTTTTGTAAATACTTCACAATCGCTAGAATTAAATTTTCTGAGATGACTTCACCTGGGATTTAGGAAATGTTTGCATAGTTTTGGCTGGTTTCTGAATTTAGTTAACTTTTCCTTTGTCCTACTGTGGTAATTGAATTAATTAATTAAACATACCTAGATTTGATGTTTTAAAGTTCCTTTCCCGTGGCAAGTTCTACTGGATTAGTATTATTTCAACTAGGTAAAGAAGTTGGTCTACTAATTTTTCCTTTCGTGTACGGCATGGAATTGAACTTGGCAACAGAAAATTCGAAGGAGTCCAACACTAAAGGGACATATAGAACTATTAAAAGAGTGTGCGGAGTTGGAAACTTGAATTCTTATTTTTACTCAGTCTCCTCTAACTACTTTCCTGCAAAGCTAGCAGTGACTTGTGGTTCTTTGTTCATTAGAGTTGCTGATTAGATGAGCATCTTTATGTATTTGGTGGCTTTTTATATCTCAGTTTACGCTCTTTCCTTCTTTGTATTGTGATATCATATTCTATTTTTGTGTGGCATGAGTTACTCCACAGATATTCCAAATTGTTAGTTTCTCTTGTTATTTGATGAAACAATTTATTTGACGTGCACGACGCATGGAGTACTGATGCTTGCCAAAAAGCATAGTAACAGATCATTGACAATCAAAAATCAAATCTGTTATTTCTTTTCTTGCTTTTTTATGTTGCAAGTAGCCCTCAAATGTATGAATTTATCATCATATGGAAAATTTATATGCAAACGTGGCTTAACAAGTGATGTTAACAACATTATGAAAGGGTTATTATTATTTTTAACTTGTACTAAAAATTATTCATATTCTGTAGCTCAAAAAGTGTATAATATTTATATGTAAAAATTGTTGGACCCGCGCTTATCCGGGGCAAACACCCACTAGTAGAGAACAAAGAACTCCATAATATAACTCACACCACTAAATTCAACAAATAAATGAATTTGCGAGATCAAATAGCAGGAAAAAAAACAAAACTGAAAACAGGATAATCCAAAATGTACTAATTACAGGTCGTGGAATCCATTAAAGGGTCGTCTAGTATGATAATAAGCAAATATAATTTTGGGATAAAAATTTAGTATTGTCTTTTTCTTTTTTGATTATTAATTTTGGGATAAATTATTTTAATAACAAATAGTATTGAGATAATTTATTGCTAGAGACTGAAATAGTAAAATTAGAATAAGTTATCTCTAGATAAAACATAATAAAATTGACAATCTTACGATTAATGTAATATACCAAAAAATTGATAAAAAATTATTTCAGTATTACGAATTCTGGCATAACTAATCTTAATATAACTAATCTCGTCATAACTAATTCCAGCATAACCTGTCTTCGAACCATAACTTGAAAAATAAGTTATTCTGTGGTTAATTATCTTGGGACTAGTTATTTCAGCCTTTCATAGGGATAAAAAAATATTACTTCCTCCATCTCATATTAATAGTTGTGGTTATTAAAAATAGTTACTTTAATTTTTTATCATTTTAAAAGTTCAAGACAAACTTGATTATTATTTTTCTTCTTTACCCACAGTAATAATTGTTCTTGAAGATGCAGATAACACATAAATAAAATAAATATTCAATGAAGAGAGATTATATCTTACTTCCTTCGGTCCAAGTAAGTAACTTTTTGGCCTTTTTCTTTGTGGTCCAAAATAAGTGATTTTTTTTAGATTTTAAAAATGAATTAATTATTTGTTTCTTACATTGTCCTTGGAGTGAATAGTATTGGAATATGTGTTAGGAGTGTTTACGTGAGATGTTGAAGGTTAATATGGTCAATCCTATTGTTAATTAATGCTAAAAGGTGAATTTCTTAATCTGTGTAAAAATATCCAAAAAATCACTTATTTTGGACCGGAGGGAGTAAGAAATAAATAAGAATAGAATAGTCCGATCATTTTCCTAATTAATATTTTCTTAAAGGGTGTATAAAAAAGAAACACAATACAAAATATGAGACAAAGAAAGTACAATTTCAGAATAACTAACTCCGGAATTAATTATACCATGGGCGGATGCATGTGGAGCCATATGGGCCCTTTAGAACTTATTGCTTTTAATGCGGAACCATTGTTCTATGTATACAATTGGTATTAAAATAACAAATAATTTAAATTAGCATCTACGAACAAAATAAGTAGGTAGGTGCTTTGGTTAGAAATTGCATCAAAGAGATGTCTAGACGAGAACATCGCATAATTGAATCCTGAAAATATCTTTATCATTTTGATATTAATAATCTCCTCAGTACTTTTGTTCCTCTTTTAATTTTATTTGCTTCATTTAATCTTTTTCCTTTCTCGTTTTATTTTATTCCCCAATAGCCTGACCCTTTATTCTCCAAAAATGAAGGTTCTTGTTCATTTGTTTTTTGTTTTCTTTGCTTTTTCAATATTTTTTCCCAAATCCCATCAAATCTAAGCGGATGAAATTATATCTTTCGCTATTGTAGAAGGAAATCGTAAAATAATTTAAATTTTTTTGTAACTAATCAAAAATATTCAATTTATATTCAATCTAAAGTTAATAGTTTTGCAATGAAGGTTGATTCTGAAAATAAACGAAAAATAAGCAAAAAAATAAAAAATGAAAATAGCGACGGATAATCATGAATAAATTAAGTTATTTGACTACAATATTAATTTAGTATATTTGTTAAATATTTTTACCATCGTTGTAAGATGTAGTTGTGCATTTATATGTTGTGACCGTAACAACTGTAAACAAAGAGGCGAAGCACCCACGGCTACAAGATCCTGAATCCGCCACTGAATTATTGCATGATTTTGTCCTAACCAAATGTAAGATAAACTCATCTCAAATTTAATCCTGAAATTAATTATCCGTCATTTCTCGTGCCAGACGAGATCTATGGTGTCGTTTGTTAGGGTGAATAAGAATATTGCGGAAAAAGATGTATTAATAATGTAGGAATTAGTAATGATGAGAATATAAGCATTAGTTATGTAGATATTATTTCTTATCTATTATTTGGTGTGGCGTATTAAAAATTATAGATATATTGCATAATTTTTAAGAAAAATAGTTATTTACAAAAATGCCCTTCATATTTTCTAACTTTAAGGGGCGTTAAAAATAATTTTATCTTTAAACATACTAATACATGCATTAATATTCTTGGTATTATTAATGTCATGATTTTCTATACATTACGTATATATATATATATATATATATATATATATATATATATATATATATATATATATATATATATATATATATATATATATATATATATGATAATACCAAGTATGATATATAACTAATACGAACATTAGTTATATATATAAAAAAATATATCAAATAAAGTATTAATAATTATTGTAATTAATCAAACTAAGATACATAAATAAGAATTTTAAGCGATTAATAACTTGGCAGCACTATGATTGTCGGATTTAAGTGTACATTTTTAAGACGTTTGGTTTTATTGATTCGATTTTCAATTTTGATTTCCTTGTCTCGTCACATAGGACACACGGGACACCACTGCTCAGTTTATTTGTACTCTTTTAGTTTCATTTTATATAGGGTATTTGAATATCCCTCGAGAGTTTAAAAGAAAGAATGTTTTGTCATATATAAAAAAAGTTTATTAAAATATATAAATTACTTATTTACGATTATATGAGCGGACAGACGCCCGTTACAAATTCGAATCATATCCCAAATAAAAATGTAATAATATTTAGTTGGAGAGAATAGAAAGACTGAATCATTATCCACCATATTTTGAACTAGGTTAGGCATACATGTGAAATTTCTCAATTTAAAAAGATGACATATTATAAAGTGAAAATAAAGAGTTATTTTTTCCCCTTTGTCTCCCTTTATGGAGATCGAAAATAGTTCAGGTAAAAGTTCTGTCACGACCCAAAATCTAACCATAATTGTGATGGCGCCTATCGTGTTACAAGGCAAGCCAACTTTTAAATATTATAATTAATTTGATTATAAAAATTTAATAAAATATTTTCAATAGTTTAATTCATGATAAACTAAACCAACTCTAAATATAAATAATATAAAATACAAAAAAACGAGTCCCAAACATCAGGATGTCACTAAGTCATGAGCGTCTAAAACTATAAACTAAGATATATAAACTGGCTAACTGTCCAAAAGAAAAAATGGCAAAAGAAGTGACAAGGTCATGCGGACACTGGCAGCTACCTTGCAATCTCCATAGATAGCCGGCCTGAAATCAATGATCGTCGCACTCTAACTCACCCGGATTTGCACATAAAGTGCAGGGTGTACTATGAGTACTACCACCTCAGTAGTAACAAAAATAACTAAGGAACTGAGCAGTAGTGACGAGCTAAGTAAAACAGTTCAATTATTTGTTTTCACAATTTAAAGATAAACCAGTAAATTTCATAACTCAGTAAATATCACAAAGAAATTGAACAGATAAATGCAGCAACAACAGAAGTAGATGCAACTTCACAGCAATGTCACTCAATCACTCAGCACTCAGCACTCAACATTCAATACTCAATACACTCAACACTCTGCACTCACTGGGGTTTGTACAGACTCCGAAGGGGTTCCCAAAGCCCAAGCGCTAAGCACGAACAACTGACGTGCTATCATATCAATACTTCGATCCGCACAGTCAACTCACGTGCTATGCGGACAACTCACGCGCTATGGTATCAATACCTGGACCCGCACAGTCAACAAACATGCTACGCGGATAACTCACGCGCTATGGTATTAATATCCTCACAACCAAGCCCTTGGCCTTACTCAATCATGTTCCTCACCAGCCTCACCACCATCAACAATTAAGGGGACAAAACGCACATCAAGTATTATAGCATATTAGCAAGTAATAGAGACTAAGGTAAACATTTATAATAATTTCTATGTTTGAGTAAAAATAATGTGAGCCAGAATAAAACCTAAGCATTATCTCTAACATGAAGGCAGAAAAGCTCAATAACAAGTAAACACATAATCACAAATAATAGCTATTAAGCCTCATAGCCTCACGGGACGGACCAAGTCTCAATCCCTCGCGGTGCAAACCCACAAGCCCATCACCTAGCATGGGTATCACCACCAAACAATCACATGATATTACTTTCTCCGGGTTTATACCCTCAAAGCCAAAGTTAAAACTGTTACTTACCTCAATCATATAAAATCCTACTCCGGGATCCCCTCGTCTCTAGACTCAGTCTCCAAAAGCTCCAAATCTAACAATAATCAGATTACTACTATCAACATAGTCTAAAGAATAGAATTCCACAATAAAAACTAAAAAATATAAAAATAATTCAAAACTGGCCAAAAACCGGCCCCCGGAACCATTTCTCAGAATTAGTTAATAATAATAATAATCCTCGTCCTCTCCTGATTCGAACCATATAAAATTTATCAAAGTCGGACTTGGTTTGGTCCCTCAAATCCTCACTTAAAACTCTCCAAAACTCGAACCCCAATTCCCTTAGTTTCACTTTGAAATTATCAATTAAATTCCAAATACGAAGATGAATTTATGAAATATAACAAAAACGGAGTAGAGAATACATACCCCAATCCAAATGGTGAAAATCACCTCCAAAATCTCCCAAATCCGAGCTCCCCAACTCAAAATATGACTGAATGAACAAACCCTAGCTTTATATATTTTTCTTCTAGTTATTTTATCTCGTTTTTCGTGACACACGGCCCCAAAACTCATATTTTATGCCTCCGATATATTCCTTGTGAAATTCCAATCAATTTAGGCTTTTGAATCATTCAATTTGACCTTATAATGAATGAGATATGTAGGTTTTAATATTTGCAAATAGTGCAGGTTTTTAAATACGCTGCTAGTGGTAATTTCGTAATTAAACTGAAAAATTTGGCAACCTAATTCTTAGTAAAATAGCCATAAAATCCAAATACGATGTCCAAATTAGATTATTTTTTTGATACGAGTCCGTAATTACGATACAGATCTAATGCTTCAATCAAAAAAAGAAATAGCAGCTCGTTTGTTCAATATGATATCATTTATGCTTGGAAACCAAAACATATCCAAAACTCACCCGAGACACTCGAGACTCCAACCAATAATTCCAACAAGTCATATATCACCTGAACTTAGTCGAACCTCTAAAATGCCCAAAACAACACCAAATCACCTCGAATTCAAGCCTAAGAATTTCTAAACTTTCAACTTTCGTCAATTTAAGTCTAATTCTACCACAAACCTTAAAATTATATTTCGTACACACTCATAAGTCTCAAATCACCTAAGGAAGCTAATCAAATCATAAAAATCCAAATCTAAACTCGTTTACTAATAAGTTAACTTCCGGTTGACTTTTCTAACTTAGCTTTCTAACTAAGAGACTAAGTGATCATTTTACTCCAAAACTACTCTGAACCCAAACCTACCAACTCGATATAACTTAACACAGCTGAACAATATAAATAAGCATAGATGGGGTAAATGGGGCTATAAATCTCAAAGCGGCAGGCAGTGTTGTTACATCCCCCCCTCGCCCTCTTAAATAGACGTTCGTCCTCGAACGAGTCTAAGAACATACTTCGAGTCTCAAATAGGTAAAACCTTCAGCAATACCTTCTCGTCACATTCAAATAATATGAACTCATCTCGCTGTCACACCATACTCATCACGTACCCACCGAGGGATTCAAAATCCGTCGATGCACAGCTAATACTGAGTGCTCATGTGCGCATACGAATGCGTGGAAGGAATTCAAAGAGTTTCACTTCAAGCTGAATAAATACCGCACGATAAGAATTCAAGAAGGTGAAGTCTTCCTAATGGTTCTGCAGCCTCTTGAAGATAAGTACAGACGTCAACGTACCGATCCACAAGACTCTACTAAACTCGCTCATTACTCGTGATACCTATGTAACCTAGGCTCTGATACCAACTTGTCACAACCCAAAATCTAACCATGGTCGTGATGGCGCTTATCGTGTTACAAGGCAAGCCAATTCCCAAAATATTACTACTAATTTGATTATAAGAATTTAATAAAATATTTTCAATAATTTAATTCATGATAAACTAAACCAACTCTAAATATAAATAATATAAAATACAAAAAAACGAGTCCCAAACATTGGGGTGTCACTAAGTCATGAGCGTCTAAAACTATAAACTAACATATATAAACTGGCTAACTGTCCAAAAGAAGAAATGTCAAAAGAAGTAACAAGGTCCTGCGGACACCGGCAGCTACATTGCAATCTCCATAGATAGCCGGCTTGAAATCAATGATCGTCGAACTCTAACTCACCTGGATCTTCACATAAAGTGCATGGTGTACTATGAGTACTACAACCTCAGTAGTAACAAAAATAACTAAGGAATTGAGCAGTAGTGACGAGCTAAGTAAAACAGTTCAATTATTTATTTTCACAATTTAAAGATAAACCAGTAAATTTCATAACTCAGTAAATATCACAAAGAAATTTAACAGATAAATGCAACAACAACAAAAGTAGATGCAACTTCACAGCAATGTCACTCAATCACTCAGCATCAGCACTCAATACTCAATACACTCAACACTCTGCGCTCACTAGGGGTGTGTACAGACTCCGAAAGGGCTCCCAAAGCCCAAGCGCTAAGCACGGACAAATCACGTGCCATCATATCAATACCTGGATCCACACGGTCAACTCACGTGTTACGCGGACAACTCACGCGCTATGGTATCAATACCTGGACCCTCACGGTCAACTCAGATGATACGCGGACAACTCACACGCTATGGCATTAATATCCTCACAACCAACCCCTTGGCCTTAATCATGCTCCTCACCAACCTCACCATCATCAACAATTAAGGGGACACATTCCACATCAAGTATTACAACATATTAGCAAGTAATAGAGACTAAGGTAAGCATTTATAATATTTTCTATGTAAGCATTTATAATATTTTCTATGTTTGAGTAAAAATAATGTGAGCTTGAATAAAACCTATGCATTATCTCTAACATGAAGGTAGAAAAGCTCAACAACAAGTAAACACAAAATCACAAATAATAGCTATTAGGCCTCATAGCCTCACGGGACGGACCAAGTATCAATTCCTCACGGTGCAAACCCACAAGCCCGTCACCTAGCATGGGTATCACCACCAAACAATCACATGATATTACTTTCTCCGGGTTTATACCCTCAAAGCCAGAGTTAAAACTGTTACTTACCTCAATCATATAAAACCCTACCCCGGGATGCCCTCGTCTCTAGACTCAGTCTCCAAAATCTCCGAATCTAACCATAATCAGATTACTACTATCAACATAGTCTAAAGAATCGAATTCCACAATAAAAACTAAAAAATATAAAAATAATCCGAAATCAGCCAAAACCCGGCCCCCGGAACCATATCTCGGAATTTGTTAAGAATTGTAGAATAATAACACTCGTCCTCTCCCGATTCTAACCATATAAAATTTATCAAAATCGGACTTGGTTTGGTCCCTCAAATCCTCACTTAAAACTCTCCAAAACTCGAACCCTGATTCCCTTAGTTTCACTTTGAAATCATCAATTAAATCCCAAACACGTATATGAATTTATGAAATATAACAAAAATGGAGTAGAGAATACATACCCCAATCCAAATGGTAAAAATCACCTCCAAAATCTCCCATATCCGAGCTCCCCAACTCAAAATATGACATAATGAACAAACCCTAGCTTTATATATATTTTTTCCAGTTATTTTGTCTCGTTTTTCGTGACACACGGCCCCAAAACTCATATTTTATGCTACCAATATATTCCTTGTGAAATTCTAATCAAATTAAGCTTTTGAATCATTCAATTTGACCTTAATATGAATGAGATATGTAGGTTTTAATATTTGCAAATAGTGCAGGTTTTTAAATACGCTGCTAGTGGCAATTTCGTAATTAAACTGAAATATCTGGCAACCTAATTCTTAGTAAAATAGCCGTAAAATCCAAATACGATGTCCAAATTAGATCATTTTTTTGCTATGAGTCCATTATTACGATACAACTCTAATGCTTCAATCAAAAAAAGAAATAGGAGCTCGTTTGTTCAATATGATATCATTTATGCTTGGAAACCCAAACCTATCCAAAACTCACCCGAGACACTCGAGACTCCAACCAATTATTTCAACAAGTCATATATCACTACCTGAACTTAGTCGAACCTCTAAAATACCCAAAACAACACCAAATCACCTCGAATTCAAGCCTAAAAATTTCTAAACTTCCAACTTTTGTCAATTTAAGCCTAATTTTACCACGAACCTTCAAATTATATTTCGGACACACTCTTAAGTCTAAAATCACCTAAGGAAGCTAATCGAATCAAAAAATCCAAATTTAAGTTCGTTTACTCATAAGTTAACTTCCGATTGACTTTTCTAACTTATCTTTCTAACTAAGAGACTAAGTGATCATTTTATTTCAAAACTATTCCGAACTCAAACCTACCAACTCGATATAACTTATCATAACTGAATAACATATAAATAAACATAAATGAAATAACAGGCCGGATTGTTACTAAGTAATTGAGGATCTCTTCTACAGTGTTAGTTGTAGATAGAAACAAATAGGTTTTCATTTGGCATTTGTTTTTCAAAATTAATGGCTTTGTGAACAGTGTTTGGCTGGGTTTTTCATTCTTCTTGGAGAATTAAATGCATGATTTGTTGGCAAAGAATAAATGCTTGTATGGTCAAACAGGAGGGGCGGATCTACCTTATATTCGGTTTCTTAAATTCAATAAATTTTGCTCGAATGGTATATTATTTATATTAAAAAATTTCTTAATATATATAAATATTTAAATATCAATCTACTTATTATTGTACATACAACTCGAGGTTGTGGGAAGCTATACAACAACAACAATCCAATAAAATTTTATTAGTGGGGTTCGGAAAGAGTAGTATGTATGCAGATCTTACTCCTACCTCGAAGGAGTAGAGAGACTGTTTCCGGAAGACCCTCGACTCAAGAAAATAAAAAGACAAAAATGAGACAATATTAGTATCAACACAGAAATCGTAGGAAAAATAGGAACAATATGAAATCAGAAGAAAGATGCAAAGCAAAAGCAAAAGCTAATCAAATGATCCTGGATTGAAAAGCGAAATAGTATGACATAATGTTGCCATTAACTATCTTAGACAAAAAAACTCTACCAGATAAGTCTTATAAATGTGCGAAGTAAGGCAAGACTCAACTACCTCCTAACCTACAACCCTAGTACTCGACATCCTATCAAGTGTCATGTTCTCGAAAATCCAAAACATTGCCATATCCTGCCTGATCACCTCACCCCAGTATTTCTTAGGTTGCCCTGTACCTCTTCTTGTGCCTTCCACAACCAGCCGTTCACACCTCCTCATTGAGGCATCTGAGCTTCTCCTCTTAATTTGCCCAAGCTATCTTAGACTCGATTCCCGCATCTTGGCATCAATGGGGGCTACGTACACCTTCTCCCGAATAACATCATTCCTAATTTTATCCATCTTAGTATTCCCACACCTCCACCTCAACATTCTTATTTCTACTACTTTCATCTTTTGGATATGTGAGTTCAACAGACCAACACTCAGCCCCATACATCATGGCCAGTCTAACCATCGCTTTGTAGAATTTTCCTTTGAGTATTGATGAGACTCTCTTATCACACAAGACTCCAGATGCTAACCTCCACTTCATCCATCCTATTCCAATACGATGTGTGACATCCTCGTCGATCTCTCCTTCACTTGGATAATCTACCCAAGGTAGTTGAAGCTGCCTCTACTTGGAATAACCTATGATTCAAGCCTCACATCCACACCAACTTTCACCCGCTCAGTGCTGAACTTATACTTTAGGTATTCCGTCTTCATCCTGCTCAGCTTGAAACTCTTGAACTCAAGAGTGTCTCCAAACCTCCAACCTATCGTTGATTTCTGTTCGTAAGTCGTCAATAAAAACTATATCATCCACGAATTTTAAACCCACACATCTCTGGAGACATTTTTTACGATTATGAAATTACTGATACATGTACGAAAATGAATTATTAATAAGTTAGACCTGGAAAGGAAAACTAAATAGGTTGATGTATAATTTGGTTAAGATATTACTAGTATTTTTATATATTAAGATTCTCTGACCATTTACTGCGGAATGAGGAGGTTTTAGTTGGAGTAGTGGTAGATAAGAACCTACTAAGAATCAAAGCTAACAATACTTTTAATATAATTGTAATACAAGACATCAATTTTTACAAGTGAATTACTCATCGCACTATTTAAATATACTATTTTTAAGTGACAATATGGCTTTTTGGTTATTTTTAAAAAATGATAACTTTCTCAATTTAAATACACTCTTGACTTGAACTTTTTATTTTATTGCTTATAACAAGGTTTTACCACACAAATGTTAAGCATGACTAATACCAAATATTTCAAAAGTTATAGTATGACTTTACAAATATTATCATATATATTTAAAATCACCAAATCTTCTTCTTCTTCTTTTTTTGTTTTAAAAAATTTCGTGTTCATTAAAGTACCAATAATGGAGACAAGAAGTACCAATAATGAAGACAAGAAAGGACATGCAACTTTGATCTGATGTATCACAAAAACATGCAGATGTAATGCATCAAAGAGGGAAAGCACAAACATTGTGAATGACAATTCGTCTTTTTTTGCTTGCCTAGTCTTGTGAATAGAGAATGATTTCATCAGCCATTACCAATTATATACTAATATGTTTTTATTCCTTTTTCGACACATGAGAGATACTTGTAAGGAAAAATCATAATATTAGGGAGGGTGCATGACCATCTTGAGTGTAAAGAAAAAAGAAAGAAGAGTTTTTACCATATTTTGTGGCTTGGCTAAAAATATTTATAGTTGGTAGCTAATATACATGTATAACACTAATTATGTAAAAGTTAAAATCAAACAGTTATTTTAAGCTGATATTTGTATAATTTGATAAAGATAATATCAAACTTGACTTAAGAAATGCCATTTTACACTCAGATACCTGCATAGAAATGTGAGTTTCGCAAGTATTTTATAATATTTACATGTTCAAACTTAAGTATAACATATATTAGGAACTATTTTTAGTTCGAAAGTTGAAGCTATGATGGTGAAGGGTATGATGAAATGCTGCATTTATTGGTTATGAAATGTTGTATTCTACACTTAATTACCTGCGTAGAAATGTGACTTCCATAACAATAAAATAAACTGTGCAACAATATATTATCTAAGTAATACACGTATATACAACCCTCAGGGGCTGGTCCAATGGTAATTGACTTGAGCTTTGGAGTTTGCTCTCTTTCAAAGTCTCAAGTTTGAAATTTACTGGGTGCAAACAATTTCTGAGGGCCATCGGATTGGATAAAACCTGAATTAACCATGGTACACTTGCGGGAAACTCCTTGCCGATGGCTTATGCATCCCCGAAATTAGTCGGGGCTCGAAGAAACTCGGATACCCGTGCAAATAAAAAAATGCATATATACTATGTATAAACCATTATGGAAGATAATTGTTATTAAAGATTGGCATTCAAGATTACTTGAATCGTGTTTGAAATTATTTACCCCAAAAAAAGTAACAATTAAATTTGTATATAATTTAAAGAGTATGTAATTCTGGCGAATGATTAAGAAAAAAGGATAAATAGGTTAAAGATAAGATAATTGATTAAATCAATCGCAATGTGATGATCAATCCTAATCGTAGGTTGAACATGAGTAAAATTCATCCTAGATTGGACCTAGGTACAAGCTCGGTCATGAATAAAGAAGAGAATAAGTGAAGAACACTTTGAACAATAGTTAGAAGACAAAAACAAACTTTTATTACTTTAATTTGCACATCACAATGTGTGAGAATAAAGAATTTTTCCCTTTATGTAATAGAGGTATTTCAGTTCTAGTCCAAGTCTAAATAAGATAAAAATCTTTTTTTCCAATAAATGCCGATCCGTAGTTGATATGGGACAGGATTTGCGCCATAATATCTGGTTGACGGCGAATATTACGGCCCCTATGTGACGATCTAAAATTCATTAAAGATCGTGATGGTGCCAGACACAACTGTTAGGCAAGCCAACACCAAGAAATTAATTAAATTCTCCTTTTAGCATTTTTTTAAATTATTTCTTTTCCTTACATTAAACAATATATAATGAAGTTCACAGAGTAAATAACGATGCCTTTAACAAATTTAAATACTGAAAAACTCCATAGTCATCTCAGAATCCAGTGTCACAATGCATGGGCATCAACTAAGAATTATACATAAAACACAGCACCTGTCCGGAATACAAATTTGGACAGAAAAGAAAATATAATACTCTGAATGGGACTTTGCCGGGCGGGGGTTGTCTCGAGAGATACAACTCACCTAAGTCTTTGTATCACCCATGTCGTTGCACCATCTAAGCCACTGGACATACATATGTCTGTTCAATATAATGCACATCAAGTATAGTATATGAGTACAACAACAACGCGTACCCAGCAAGTATCCAGTGTAATCTCGAAGAAGGAATAACGAGAGATCGATTTCGACACTTACTAGTGGTCTAATAATATAATCGGTCATGCATTTATAAAAAACAACAGTAAATTCAAGGGAATCATGAAGCCCTTAAAGAATCCGTTTGCTAATAAGATTTACAATTCCATATTTCATCGTTTATCAATTTATCTTAGGGTAGGGAGGCAATATTATTATTTATAATTTCAAAGCAAGAAATACAAGCATGCGTAAATCATGCCGATATTGTATGGCTCGATCCAACATAATATTTAAATTGTACACTACCAGAGGGTCGAATAATGTGACACTTGCGAATCAAGCATGGGACATGGTCAAATATAAATAAACACATCAAAAAGTCAATCAAGAATTCATCAGGGAAACAATTACCCAATGAAATGCTAATTTTTCTTTAACGGTCAAGAAAGTGAGGTTTATCCCTTTAGAAATTTATTTACCAAGTTTGATATGATTTAAGCCTTTTACATTGTCAATAAGGTTACAAGTACGACAAATAAAGTATGCTTTTAAACTTCCCAGACTTAAGCATAATAGTAGGTACATACAGACTCTCGTCACCTTATGCGTATGTAGCCCCACAAATAGGAGCACATTTTTAACTATTTCGCCTATGAGGTTAATTTCCCTTTACAAGGTTATAAAGGCGACTTACCTCATCTCAAGGCCTACTTTTCGGTCCAAGGATGAGCTCAAACCCCCAAATCAGTGATGAAAAACCCAAAACTATTCAAATGGTGTATAAACAAATCATTATATGCCAAAGAGTTCATATTCCAACTATTAAGATGATTATCCAACTCTAAATGCAAGATTTCTAAAATTCTCTACCGGACACACGTTCCGGATTTTGAAAATTTTCAAAGATAAACTTTACCCATAACTTCACGAACTCAAATAAATAATTTGTTTCAAATTCTATATCCAAATTCATGATCAAAATTCAAAAATACCAATTTGTAGGTTTTTTACTAAAACCTCAAGTTTTCACTAATATATAGGAATCGCTTACCTTGACATGGATGATGCAAATGGAGCTCTAAAATCACTCCTGGGTCGGCGTCCTTGGAGGAAATGAGATGAAAGGAACCAATCCTATTTTATCAAACTTCTACACTGCCCATGCGACCCTTCAACAAGTACGCGAGCCCCTCGTCGTGTTCGCGATGAACAAAATTCTCAAAATTCATTTCCAAACTCTTCTCAGACATTCTCTAGTATAATGGCCATAACCCTTTGTACAAAACTCCAAATGACAAATGATTTCATATTTGGTAAACTAGACACCAAGATCTACAACTTTCATTTTTGATTTTCTTCCAATTCCTTATAGATATTGAGATATTAGCTGCCAGAAGTCAGCCCCGTTCAACACAAATTTTTTCTTCATCTAATTCTCGGACAGCCTGTAGTGTACCCCATAACTTTTTGTCCACAAATCCAAATGCTAAATGGTTTACCTTTCTAAAAAATAAACACAAAGGCTACAAATCTATTTTTTGTGTAATCTCCAAATTCCTTATAGCTTGTGAGATATGAGCCTCCAAAATCAGACTTGCATACCAGATATTTTCTTCTTCGCGAGCGCGAAGAAAAACATCCCAGAAGCCAAATCCTTCTTCCTGAACGCGAGAGGATACTCACAAACGTAAAGAACAACACCAGACACCATCATCAGCTATTTCAAAACAACCCGAAATGATCTGAAACTACCTCGAAACACACTCGAGGCCCCCACGGCCCCGTCCAATCACACAAACCAGTCCCATAATATAACACATACCTACTCGAGGCCTTAAATAACATCAAACAACATCAATAACATGATTCACACACCAATTCAAGCTTAATGAACTTTAGAACTTCAAACGTTTGCATTCGATGTCGAAACCTATCAAATTACGTCCAATTGACGTCAAATTTTGCACACAAGTCACATTCGAAATTACAGACCTACTCCAACTTCCAAAATCAAAATCCGACCTGATATAAAGAGCCCACCTTCGGTCAAACTTCTCAAAAACCTAAAGATTTCTAACTTTCGCCAAATGACCCCAAAATGATTATGGACCTCTAAATCTACTTTTTGATACACTCACAACACCACAATTACTAGACGGAGCTATCCCCATACTCGAAATCTCAAATTGACATCGATAACGTTGAAATACACCTCAATCCAAATATATGAAATTCTTCCAAAATTCCATTTTTACAATAGGCGACGAAACGCTTCCAGATTATCCAAAATCCGATTCGGGCGTATGCCCAAATCCAAAATCATCATACGAACCTGTTGGAACCTTTAAATCTCGATTCTGAGGCCATTTACTCAAAAAGCACAGTTTAGTCAATTCCTTCAACTTAAGGCTTCCGAATTTAGAATTTTCTTTTCAAATTTACTCCAAACTTCCCGAAATTTAATTCCGACCATGGGTACAAGTCATAACACCTGAAGTGAAGCTGCTCATGACCTCAAATCATCGAGAAATGCACTAGAGGTAAAAATCATCAGTCGGGTTGTTATACCCTACTTCATCATGCATAGCCTTTCTTCGTGTTTCACGATGTCCAGAAACTATACTAGGTATGAGTCCGTTATTTCACCGTGCCCAATCCCAAGTACATTTTTTCTTCCTCTTGGATTTCGATACGAGGGGTCCTTGGGTATCGATTATAATCACATCGAGTCATGCTTCTCCTTTGTTTTCTCATCGGGAATCGAGGAAAACTCTACCCATGATTTTACCCGTACATAGATAGTTCCCTCATTTCTTGGAGTTGATTTATTGAAGAGATGGGAAGCAATAAATCAACTCTGTTTCCTTTTTCTATATGCTACAACTGAGTTGATGGGTAAGTGAAACATCTTATCAATCTTGTCGTTCTAACTTTGGACACGTGTTAGCCGCCGGTAGACTATCCCCAAATGCGAAGCGTCACACATTGATTACCCCTTCTCTATAAAAGCATCGATCCATTTTTCACTTTTTTACCTTTTGATTCCATAGCTCCTTAATTTACCCTCGAAACTCTTCACTTATTCCTAACCCCTTCAAACCTTCAAACATTATTTTCTAGAGCTTTATATTTTCATCTTCAAATCTTTATACTCCATCTTCAAATCTTTAAATCTGACCTTCATACTTTCATCCTTATCTTCAAATCTTCATCCTCGCCTTCATATCATTATATTTACCTTCAAATCTTCATATTTTCCAAAACCCGATGACGACGACTTCTAAATTCGTGCCTCAACCGATCGTTCCTTCAACTTCCAATCTGGCCGCAATTTTTCGAGGTAGCCGTGCCTAAGGTGGCCTTGAAACCTCCCCTAAAGAGCTTTATCTTCGGGGGCTACTCTATTGAGAACGACTTCAAAGTCAAGAAAGCCTCCAGCCAACAGGACCAAAGTTGGGGGCATGGAGGTACATATGCTCTATTACCGAAGATACACTCCCTACAGTTCAGGAGGATAGCCACTAGGAGGGCAAGGAAGAGGTCATCCATGGTCTCGATGAGGTTTTACAAGTCACATAGAGGGGTATCTAAGCGTTTACACTTACCCCTTCATGCTTGCCCCGGTGGATCTTATAATCCTCAATATTTACAAAAGGTATGATATTTGCCTTGGGCAGATTCACCCACCCTTTGGAGAATCGTCATCCTCCTCCGCCACTTCGTCAATAACATTGAAGCACTTCGATTTACCATTGACCACCTGCTTCATCTCTACACTCCCTGAGTTTTCTGGGATGGTTGATCAAGCTCTTCCGTCAAACAAGCAACCTCTATTCTAGAGTATCAATGAAGATCAGGATCGAGGTTGTTAGGGGATATTCTCTCGGGTGAAAATCCAAGATCTTATTCTCTCTGATATTCTCATCCCGTAAGTTTCTTTCCTTCTTGAGTCTTGAGTACTGGGAAATTCTTTTGTATTTCTCATTGCCTATTCCTATCATCATGCAGTGGTCACCTAACTTCCCAAAGCAGTCTCTCACTTTAAGGAGTGCATAGAAGGATCCGCAAATAAATGTTAATTTTGAGCGTGAACGGTGCAAACCTTCAAAGGGCAAGTAGGAGGCCCGTTCCCATGGTGATTGCTCTTCCCGAATAAGTCTACCTTCATACTTATCCTTTATTTATACTAAGTCCTCTCTATTTTACAGGTTTACCTAAGACCATTGAGCTTCGACCATCAGACGAGGACGAGGCTCCGTCCTCACTTGCTAAACCTTCATTTCAGGATAGCTTGAAGCTGCTTCATAGGAGGAGAAAAAAGGAAATATTTTGACTTCCCGGATGTCAAGGTCAAGAAGAAAAGGAAAGGTAAAAGGAGAATTTGTCCGTCAAACGGGACATGCCAAGCTAGTTGAGAAGGTAAGGATTTTGAGGTTAAAAATAAGAGGTTACGTGTACTGACTAATGATGGAACCTTGTAGGTCCAAGAGAAGATAGAATTGATTGACCAGCTCCGAGCCAAGATGAACAAGCTCAAAACTTCGGACAAGACATTGAGGAGAAGGATAGACCTCCTGTCATCAAAAAAGGAAGAAAAGAAAGAAGAGTTGGCATCGGTCAAGGACCAGCTCCGAGTGGCAAAGGATAAGGCTGACAGGTGGTCTCGCCAAAATGACAAACTTTGTTCATAACTGGATTCAGTCATGCTGGAATGGGACAACCTTGGTTGGGAATATACTATGATGAAGTCGAAGAAATGCTGGCCCAAAATAAAACTAATTTGGAGATAGCCGATGCCCGTTTAGTAACAACGACCGAGTATCTAAAGAAGCTATCTCGGATGGAGGCCCTCGAGGAGATTCATGCCCGGGAGTTTGCTCTGTCAGCCGAGATAGAAAAGGCCAAGAGGATTGAGGTTGAGACAAAAGAACTTTATGAGATTGAATGTCCCAAAGGTTCCGGTGCACATTTTCTTTTTTTGTTTAATTTTTAGGCTGTTTTATTGTTCCTTTATAATTACTTTTTGAAATATTAAAAAAATTCTTTGGCAACACCACATATTTTACTTTTCAGCATCTATTTATAATTTTTTATTTGTGGAACGCCCTTAATACCTTAGCATAGAATTAGACGTAATGTGGAGCATCTATTATCCGTAAGCCCGAGCAAGGCCTGATTTTGACGGTAAATCTGAATTGTGCTTACCTCAAAATTTTGATAAAAATGAATGCATTAGATACTTGAGTATTTTAGTCATATATGACGGTGTTTTGACGGCATGGTAACTTTTTAATAGGTTTTAATAATATGCAATGGGTCTTACTTTCTAGTTACATACTTCGGACGTCTCTGAGCTGTTTAGGTTAGCCATAGCCTTTCATGTTTAGACCTTTCCTAATAGGCTCGGTGCTTCCAGGATTTGATAGCCTGGGCCATCTAATTTTTTATCGGACGACTTTCCCTGAGTCAGGGTAGCTGGTAGGCTTTAGGATTTAGTATTCATCATGATGCATCGATGGCATGAAATGTGCATTGATCAAGTGTAAAGAAAGAAAAGATTTCTTTCATTGTTTTGTATGAAGAGTACATAATCGGAGCCGCATAAGCCATGTGACATGGCTAAAGTGGGATACATGGGTACGGTTCGTTTGACTGTTTAACCCTTACAATTAATCCTAACTACCAAGACTTGGATTTTAATATTAAGTGACATCATCTTCTAAAGATCCTAACCTAGGGGGTCATTCCCCAGTATTTGAGGTCGAACTTGTGAGGGCTTGAATACTTTTGGTTCCGTGCAGATGATCAGCAACTCTAGCTTTAGGCCGGCCTTCGAAACTAATGTAGCACATTTTATTATTCCTCATTAAAAACCTTGCTATAAAATCCACTTCGGAAAAAAATCGGTTCAAGAGAAAAAGACTGCAACACGTGGTTTCAAATCGAATAGTCATATTTGTCCTCATCCGAGTACCTGCATAAGTTAGTCCGTAATATAATAAAGTTTAAAATGTAATTGTGCCCCTAGCTTAGTAGTGGTACCTCTTTAAGTGTTCCATGTTCCAATTGTTTGGTAGTTGTACACCTTTTCCCTACTCGACTTTACATGAGCCTTTCCCGGTTATTCCGGCAACTCTATATGGTCCTTCTAGTTCAGGCCTAGTTTCTCGTCATTTGGGTTTCTGGTGTGTAGCGTTACTTTCCTTAACACCATGTCTCTGATTTGAAGATGCTGAAGGTTAGCCCTCCGGTTGTAGTACCTCCCTACTCGCTACTTTTGGGTGGCTAACCGGGCAAGGAAGGCTTCCTGCCTTTCATCCAATAATTCCAGGCTCGTAGTCATGGCCTTGCCATTTGACATTTGGGTAGCATACTGGAACACGAGGCCTAGTTCCTCTACCTCAATCGGGGTTAAAGCTTTCACTCTGTAGAGTAGAGAGAACATGGTCGCTCCGGTACTTGATTTTGAAGTCATTTGGTATGCCCACTATACTTCGGGAAAGATTTCTTTTCACTTTCCTTTCGAATCGTTCAGTCTCTTTTTCAAGTTTTGGAGTATAGTTTTGTTCGTTGATTTTGCTGGCCCATTCCTACTAGGGTGGTATGGCGTTGATAATATATTTTTTATCTTGTGGTCTTTGAAAATGTTACTTACCTTGCTGCTGATGAATTATTTTTTGTTGTCACAGATGACCTCATCCGGTATCTTAAAATGACATATTCTGTGATCCCAGATGAAGTCGATGAACTCTTTCTCTCCAACCTTCTCATACACCTGAGCCTCGACCCATTGAAAAAATAATCATCCATGAATAGTATGTACTGGGCTTTACTGTCTGCCCATGGCAAGGAACCGACGATGTCTATCCTCAATTTCATATACTGCCATGGCGACAAGACCGGGTGAAACATCTCTCCTGATTGATGAAGCATCGGGGCGTGTCTTTGTTACTCACTCTATTTTCATACAGAGTGTTTCACGTCTTTCTCCATTTCATTCCAGTAGTAACCGGCTCATATTAACTTTAGAACCATGGATTCTATCCATGAGTGGTTCCCGTAAGTGCCCTCATGGGCCTCTCTCATGGAATATTCAATCTTTCTTGGGTTGGAAAATTTTAATGCCTAGTGTAATGTCGAAGGTACTGCCCTCATGTTGTGGACCAACAGTCTTCCAAATAAGGCATTGTACCTCATATCCCCTTTGATCACATAGAACTTTGTTTCTTGGGTGGTCTCGCAAGTGTTTACTGTTAAATTTATCCTACCTTTCATTGTCTCGCATGCCATGTTGAATCCATTCAATACCCAAACTTACGATTAAATTTGATCCTGTAACCCTAGTTGCTCTATGACCCTCGATCTAATGATGTTGGCCGAGCTACCCTGATCAATAAACACATGCTTAACCTGAGATTTATTGATAAGTACATATATTACCAGTGCATCGTTATGAGGATATACGAAGCCCTCGACGTCTTCATCGCTAAATGAGATAGCTCTTTCCAAGATGTAATCCTGACTGCATTTTTCTCTCGTGCTAGACAGTTTGGTGTATTTTATCATCGGCACTCTCCACTACACTCGAATCCCCCAATGATTATATTGATTACATGTTGAGGCTCCTCTTGTTCGACCTGTTTATTGGCGGCCATGTTTCTGAAGTGGGTTTTGGCTCACTCTCTTAGGAATTCTCGAAGGGGCCCATAGTTTAAAAATCGAGCAACTTCATCTCTCAACTATCTGCAATCTTCGGTCCTATGATCGTGAGTGCCGTGGCACTTACACATCAAATTAGGATCCTTTTGGGCAGGGTCAAACTACAATGATCAAGGTCATTTAGTCTCTTTAATGTGGCCTATTTCTGACACTATGCTTGTAGCATCCATGTTGAAATTATACTCCGATAATCTTGGTGCCTTCCTACTATTGAGTGACCTTTTAAACCCACTCTTACTCATCAGACCCTGGTCTCTCGGTCATCGATCATTCCTCTTCTCGTTCCTTGTTGGGTGGCACCCGGATCCACATCCCTCTGGTCTGTGGTGTATGATCTATATTTATCTCGGACCAGCCTCGGTTCCTGGAAAATGGTTCTCTTAGATCTGTCATCGATTTTGATGGGATAAACATATCCCAATGGGGCCCCGAGTTTGTCGTGTTCGACCGTGATCTTTGATTGATATTTGTTGTAGACGTTGGCCCAGGTAACCGATAGGTACTCTACTAAGTTTGCTTTAGCTTTTGATAAGCCACGGAACTTCGAGGTTGAGCCCTTAACTTAATGTCTTAGCGGCCCAATCATCCACAACTGGTGGCATATCCATCTATTCCATCTGTAACTTCGACATGTACTCCTTGAGTATCTTGTTATCCCTTTGTTTGACCTTAAAAATGTCTGACTTCCTGGTCTCGATCTTGATAGCTCCGGCATGGGCCTTTATGAAAGCATCTGCAAGTATAGCAAACTAGTCGATAGAATTCAGAGGCAAGTTGTGATACCGTATTATTTCCCAGTTAGACAAGGTTTCCCTAAAAATTTTCAGCTATACTGACTCGATTTCATCATCTTCCAAGTCATTTTCTTTGATTAGTCATGTATAAGAGGTGACATGCTCATTTGGATCTGTAGTACCATTATACTTGAGAATGTTGGGCATTCAAAACCTCTTGTGGATTGGCTTTGGTAGCGCGCTCGAGGGAAAGGCTTCTGAATAAACTTTTTGGAGTCCAGTCCCTTCAATATCGGAGGTGCTCCTGGGATCTGATCGACCCTAGAGTTGTATGTTTCGGCCTTTGTGTCATTAGCTTCAATCTTTTTCTCGCCTAACTCCACCCGCCTTGTCAATTCTTCGAGCATCTTCATCTCCTCGGATGTTTCCCGAAGCCTAAATTCATCTAGTTCCACATTAACTTGTTCATCCCTCAGAGTATTTTCTCAGGACTGTTCGGGCTCGACTTTGTTAGGGTTGTGGCTTTGGTTCTACAACTGTGCTATCGCCGCTTGTTGAGCCTACAACATTTTAAAAATCAATCATATGATTACCCCATCACCTTCACCTTTAGGTGCCTCGAGCTGTTGGTCAGGGCCTCCCGCGAATGTTGTTCGTGAGATTAGTTGGTAAATTGATATTGATGACCACCTGCGAGTTAGAATCGACTGGGTCGGCGGCTGGGACACTATTAGGAACGTCATGAGGCACATCATTGTTAGGCACCACGTTATTATTCTCACCATGATGGCCTGATTCAGCATCAACGTTCAAGTGAGTAGATTGAGAAGTTAACGTCCTTAGGCTAATTTGGAATCAAAATTTCAAAGAACAAGCATATAATAGGGTGTGTTATAAGATTTGTTCAAATCACCATTATTATCCTCAGCCCCATGGTGGGCGCCAAACCTTTTTCCCCAAAAAATGAGTAAGAATTAAATTTGTACGCAATTTAAAGCATATGTGACTTAATTCAATCCGAATGATTAAGAAAATAGATAAATAGGTTAAAGATAAAATAAATTATCAAACTAATTGTATTGTGATGTCCAAGCGAGATCTTAGGTTAAATAGTGAAATTCATCCTCGATCAGACCTTTGGTACACACTCGGTCGTGAATAAAGAAGAGAACAAGTGAATAACACTTTGAACAATAGCTAGAAAATAAAAACAAACTTTTATTATTTTGATTTGTGTATCACAATATGTTAGAACAAAAAAAACCTTCTGCTTTATATAGTAGGAAAATTTTAGTCTTAGTATAAATCTTAATAGGGTAAAGATATTTTTTTTCCAGGTAAATATCGATCCACATTTGATATTGGATGACAATCATGTCAAAATATCCGGTTGAGGGCGAATATCACGGCCTCCTACTTTGCCATCCATAACCGTTCTTATCATTTCTCGAGGTCCAGAAATGATACTAGGGTTGAGTCCGTTATTTCACCATGCCCGATCCCAAGTACATCATTCATTCCTCCCGAATTTCGATATGAGGGTTCCTTGGGCCTCGATTATAATCACGTCAAGCCGTGCTTCTACTTTGTTTCCTCATTGCAAAATTTGATACCGCGATTTTACCCGTATGCAGAAATATTACTTTGTATATATGACGATTGATATGCACCAAAGGATGCATAATTGATATTTCTCCATTTAAATATTATTTGTTATAGGATAAATAATCGATAATTTCTAAACCCTCACAGTTAATAAATTCTTAATTTTAAATGTTAGTGCATGTAGATTAGATCACATGTTTTTTTAATTCCAACATAATATATGAGATTTACAAAATTTGAATCATTCATTAATGGTAATACATATTACAGTCCAATAACCAAATTATATATTCAAGTTGGATGGAAAATTGTGTTTTATACCAATATACAAAGTGATATACACATATGTCCTTAAATAATTGTGTGATGTATACTAATATACACGATATACAATATGATATACACATATCGTAGTTGAATTTTTAGGTCTTGGTTTTTGTCTGAAACCAATCTAAATTACTTTATTCTTGCTAAAAGCTTGAATATAGCCTTGTTTAGATATTTTCAACCAATTTCAATCACACCCACTCATTCAGCCCAACCAAGAAAAAGGAAGAGAGAAGAAAAACAAAGTTGAAATATAATTTTTCTCTCTTAGGTTTTGCTAATCTTGCTCAAAACTTGTATATAGCCTCTTTTAAGTTTTTTTTCAACCAACTTCAATCATACTGACTCATTCAATCCAACTCAAAAAAAGAAGAGAGAAGAAAAATAAAGCTAAAATATATTTTTCTCTCTCTTAGTTGTTGCTTGTGATTTTTTCTGATGTGAGATCAACCTTACTTTTTCATCCTACAATTTTTTTTTGTTTTTGCATAATTTGCAAGACGTTTTGCTAATCTATGAAAACAAAAGAGAAGAAATAGAAGAAGAAACACAAGAAGATAAAGGGGGATGAAAGCCAAAATAAGCGTGTAGTTTTTTTGAGAGAGAATATAAAAGAGAGTAGTTTTTTTTAGGATTTGGCTATATAATGCCATTTGTTTAGACTGTCTTTTTTAAACCTAATATAAGGCAGAAAAATTACCTTTTATGGGTTGTTATAGAATGCCAATTTTTTTAAATTTATTTAGGCCCCTCTAACCCAGGCCCAAATTTATCTTCCTTTGTCTATTAAGCTGATTATGTCTCCCTCTCTATCCCTAGTGCAGTCAAGTAGTTTTCCATCTCCAACGAACTCCTCCAGCGTATTTCTTCATCACTACTTCTTTCTCCGGTGAAAATCAAGTCATAGGTTCCCCCATTCAATGACTGTTGTATGTATCTTCAATGGGGGACGAATGTATGTTATATATATAGATCTGGATTGTCTTCTTCTTCTTCTTTGTATGTATCTACATTATATTTTGTTGTATGAGAGAAAATACAGTATGTTGAGCGAGCTTATAATCCTATGGTGATGGTATGCGTTAATACAATAAAATTTTGTCGCCTTCTTTTTCTTCTTTGTATGTATCTACACTGTATTTTATTATATGAGAGAGAAAATATAGTTTGTTGAGTGAACGCATAAAACCTACTGTGAGCGAAATCTGAGTCTTCGTTATATGTATTTACACAATATTTCAATGTATGAGAGAAAATACATTTTGTTGAGCGAGTGCATACAACCTATTGATAGTAGGCTAGAAACCATATTTTAATTATATTTTGCGCTCTAATTACTGCACTTTATGCATGTTTGAGCATAAATAATAGTGAATTGCACTTATTACGTGTTATATGCCTTGTTGGAAATGATTCCGAGTTAGGAAGTTAGCTTGGAACTAAATCGAACAAGTAGGAGCTTTGAAGTTTGAGAAAAACTCATGAAATTAGCGGGGATTGCATTCGGGAGCTAAGGACCAAGTCTGGATATTGAAAAAATGAAAGAAATAATTTTACTCTGAGAAAAATACACAGCTACACCACATGGGGTACAGCTAGGCGCGGTATGACTGTGCAAATTTGTGTTGTCTGGTAGAAACTTGCTCTTTGAACTTTACACTGCCACGATGCATGGCACAAAACGGGGCTCGGCATGTGTGTACAAATTTCTTGGAGTATTTTCCTGTTTCGACTTGAAAAGGGTAGTTCCGTTCAAAACTACTTCTACATGGTATAAATACACTAAAAACATGTTTTTCAGAGGTCTTTTGACTTAAGGAAGATTAGAAGAGCACCTGAGACTCGGAGCACAAGGATTTATCATTCTTTCCTCAACTCAATACCCGAGTTTAGATTGAATTTAAGTTCTCTTATTATTCAACTTTATTTGTGATAAATTTCTCCATGATTATGGAGTAGTTTACTTTAGAATTTGATGGATATAGTATTTGATTTATATTTGTGGATTTTAACTCTAGTTCTTTGCATGAATTCATTCATGAAGCTATGAATTGATTGCAACTATTCATCAAATTGTTTAAGCGAAAGAGGAATATTTTGGGTGATTATATCTGTATTATTTTATTTGGTTTAACTTAGTGATTCTTTTAAATAATCCAAAAAGCTTGTTGAATTTTCAATTAAATCAAGTTAGGAGAATATTGGCGAGAAGTTTTCCTAAAGATTAGTCCATTAATGTATTTTTGCATAACTTCACAGTGCTTTATATTAGTTCACCTCGTAGAGTTAAGATTTAATCGAGAGAGGAATCTTGGCTATACGATTGAACTAATCGTCGAGTGAATTCATGAGAATTATTAAAATATTAGAGTGAATTGAACTAGAGTTAGATCCCCCATAGCTATCTTGCACCTATATTTTTACGACCCTTATTTCTCCCAGTGATAATTTATGTGTTTCTTAGTTTTTGTTTTCTATGGTCAATTGTTAATTGCTTTAGTTTTAATGATTAATTTTAATTCATAATAATTCAAATCAAAGTGTTAATTATTCTGAATAGCATTTAAAAAAGAAATTACTTGAATACTATTTAAATTTAATCCTTGTGGAGATGATAATTAAACTATACCATCTTTGGCTAGCAAGCATGTCACACCCCAAAATCTGAGGAGCGCAACCGGCGCTCAACCGAGTAAACCCGACTGAGCAAGCATGTTAGGTCTCATTCTACCCAAACTAATTCATGAATAAATTGGAGATGGACTCCATTAATCAAATTCTATGAACATGACATTAATGACTTTTATTTCATTTTCGTTAGCAACTTACCCAACACTACTCACAATTTGTCTACGGAACCTCTAAATACAACTAAAGAATAATATGGAATGCCGGTAACAAGGCTCCGGCTATACCTCAAATATAAAGTACATGACTAACAGATGAAATAGGACCCCAAAATGAAGTAGGGCTCACCAAGTCAACTGAAAGGATGATGTGGCACTAGCTATGACCAACACTACCTTCTGTGGAAACACCTACATCTATTAAAGATGTAGTGCCCCCGGCAAAAGGGACGTTAGTGCCATCGAATAGCACTAGTATGTATGAACAAACTTTACTCTAAGTAGAATCAAACAATATACAAGTACAAGACAGACATGGAAACCAAACAATGATGCACCAAAATACAGAGAACACAAGTGAGGATTTCATAGTTTCTTATTTCATCTTTTCGTCCTATTAATTATAGTCTTTTAGTTTCAAGTGCCACAATTCTTAATGCCACAGTGGGGTTTTTAGACGGAGTCCGGTCGAGGCCCGACCGGCTAAGCTATCCCAAGTGATACATATCCATATTCAAAATAATGTTCCGGTACCCAATATAAATGCCACCATGTGTACAACATGGCGTTCAATCTCGGTCCAATCGGCTAAACCACCTCACTTGGGACATAATCTCTTTCAAGTATTCCTTGGTTCACATTTCTTTCCACTTCCCATTACATGGCACCACACACCTCTTTATAAGCTTATTTCTTGTCACTTGGATACATTGTTACAATTCAAATATTCAAGCCTTCCCCTTATTTATTTATTCATATAATATTATCCTTCATGTTGATAAGTTCCAACATATGATGAATTGTGCACATAATAGGATGAGAACAACCAGTCATGATTCGCAACTTCAAGAAACATGGTAAAATGGTAAACAACTAAGACAACTAGGGAACATAATATTTCACCTCAGCACATTAGAACAAACAATTCAAGTATGATCGAGTAAGGAACTCATATCAAATGCACGGACACTAATGAGATGGTTCTACAAAGATTAAAGTTAGCCATACATACCTTATTTAAAATTTCTTTAAATTACTACGACATTCCGAAAATTCTACCAATCTCAATCTACTTTGAGACATAATAAAATTAAACACAATTTAGGAAGGTTATCATAGTTTCAGCTCATTTGTGCATTTATCAAATACTAGTTGTGAATCTTGATTCAAATCTCTTTTACAAGATTTGCTTCATTCCCAACCCAATCTTTACTTATTTATATTCAAAAATCTTCCCACAAACCTAATTTATATATGCATGTATATATATAATGCTATTACACACAATAATCATACCTTAATACCCCATCTTATACCCCAAACCCGAAATTAAAGCCTAATGTATAGAATCTTACCTCTTAAATGAAGAACTTGTGATTGAGTTCTTTGATTCTTGAAGGTTGATGCAAGGTTGGATGATTGAATATTGGGTTCCTCCAAATATCTCAAAAATCATTAGAAAAATGACCCTAAATGAAGCCCCAAAGACTATATATTAAAATGAGGCCGGGTTATGAAAATAAGAAGATTTACCTACCGAATACGATTTTGTTATCACATAATGGACCGAAGAATGGGTATTTTGGCTGCAAACGGGTCGCAAAGCTCGGTGCCCAACATTGGGCTGCACTGGTCCAATTTGCAACCTGATTTGCGATCACCAATCAAGTATGCGGACCGCATAATGGATTTTGCGGTCGCAGATCTGACACACGATCGCATTTTTCCTGCCTTTGGTAATTTGATCCTAACTTTGTCCAAATGACAAACGATTTGAAGCGTTGAATACTAGACTCAAAGATCTTTCATTTGATATATTATTCATCACATAAAACCTTATACATATTTAGTTATGCTCGTTCTACGTATAAACTAGTGCAAGTACTTTTGGAATCTTAGCCTATTATGAAGCTTTTCCCATTTGGCTTACACTTAGGCCCCTCCCTAGACCGCACCTTACTTAATATATGACTCCTACACTTGTTTACTAAATCTAATTGATTCCCACCATGTTAATAGCATATAAAATATTATAATTAGCCTACGTGGCACGACAGAATCCAAGATTACTTAGCAAAATGTGTTTCGAGGCCTTGCAGAGCATTACTTTCATGTCATATTTTGCACTTGTAAAATTTTGGCATCATTGTCAGATATTGGCACTAGTTATGACTCAATCTTCTTCAAAAAAAGTGATTCCATACGATCCAAAAGTAGAAAAGCATCTATGATGGTTGAGAAAAGAGAAGGCGAACTCACCAGAAAATTTTGTAGGACAGCCTTCAATCCAAGAACACATGGCAAAGAACAGTGATGATAGAGTAGACTTAACGCCAATAGAGGCTGCACAATATAGAGAACAAGCTACACAGATAACAGCTAAAGTACACCTTAGAGATGCTGATGAAACTGTCAAAGGGGATGGGGGTTAGGTGACTATGCTAGACCATTCTACAATTAGGGACTATCAAGTGTCACCTATTATATCAAATAATTTTGAGTTGAAGCAAGGCTTGCTTCAAACCATCTATAGCAATTGTGTCTTTCGAGGGAAGATGAATGAAGATCCTAACCCAAAAGTCATCTTTTGTTTTAGAATCTATTTTCGTGTTCTGAGGTCATGAAAACCTCTTTTTACCTCTCCTCGATTTGCATGCGCAATTCCAGCGCGATACCGGAAAGCTTTTGTATGAAAAGTTTGAGAAATATTAAATTGGCCTTTAAAACTGGTAAAAGTTGACTTCGATCAACATTTTTGGTAAACAGACCCTGACCCTGTTTTGACGATCTCGTAGGGTCCGTAGTAAAATATAAGACTTGGGCATTTGCCCAAAATCAAATTCCGAAGTCCCTAGCCTAAGAAAAGAATTTTTAAAGATAATTGTTTGCTGGAAAATATAAAGACTTTTGGAAATGAAATAGTGCGTGTTCATGATGGTATCAGGCCCGTTTTTTGATTCCGGAGCCCGGTGCATGTTTGATATAGTATTTAAGTCATAACTGTGGAATTTGGTGAAAAACTAAAGTGATTTGACATAAATTAGGCCCTTCGTTGAGAAAATAGAAATATGAACTATCTTGTGAAATTCTTGAGATTTGGTGGTAAATTTGTTGTTTAAGATGTTATTTTGGCGATTTGATCGCATGAGCAAGTTCTTATGATGTTCTTAGACATTGAGTGCATTTTGACTTAGTGAAAATTGTTGCAGGTTTTAGTTCTAGTTTTGGACTCTGATCTCGCAATTGCAAGATCGGGGTTCGCAATTGCAAGGTCTGTTAGTGTGGCAATTGTGAGTAACTCATCACAATTGCAAGGAGTAGCGTGCCAATAGTCTTCGTATTTGCAACGAAACCTTTACAATTGCGAAGTCATCAGTGAGGGGCCGTCATCACAATTGTGACAAATTGCTCGCAATTGCGAGGGAAACAGCCATGCAGCAGGTTTGCAATTGCGAAAGCTTTTCCGCATTTGCAAGCTTCACAATTGTGAAGCTCCTCTTGCAATTGCGACATCTATGGCTTGTTAAGTGAGATTTTGACGGGATTTCAACTCATTCTTTCAATTTATAAAATCCTAAGCTTCCATAGGCAATTTTCCGAAGAAAAGTTCTTCACCAAACACAGGTAAACAATGTCTAACTCATTTCTTTCAATCTACTTTATCTTTTTACATGATTTCATCTCAAAATCAAAGGTTTTTCATGGAAAATTGGGTATTTTTAAGTAGGAATTAGGATTTGTAATTTTTGGGGATTTAGACTTCAACTTGAGGTCGGATTTCAAAACCAATTGCATATTTGGGTTTGTGGGTGAATGGATAGTAGGGTTTTGGTTCGAACGTCGAGTTTTGGCCAAGCAGATCCGAGGTCAATTTTTGACTTTTTGGGGAAAATATTGGAAAATCTATATTCATGCATTAGAATTGGTTTATTTAGGATTTAGCGATGTTATTAAGTAAATTATGGCTAGATACAAGCGGATTGGTCGTGAAAATCAAGAGGTAAACCAGTGATTGAGTGTTGAATTACCCATTAGCTTGAGGTAAGTATTTGGTCTAACCTTGACTTGTAGGAATATGAATCCCCGACTTATTTGCTATGTGAAATTCTATGTGTGCGGCGTGTAGGTGTAGTGACGATTACCTATGCACCACCAAACTTACCATGTTTAGCTGTTTCCCTTCCCGTTTCCTATTACACTATCCCTTGTCTTAATTACTACCTGCTTATAACTCTTTCCATGCCTAAATTCCTGCTTGCTTATAAATTCTTCCATGCCTTAGTTGCTACCTGCTCATAAATACTTCCATACCTAATTGCTTCATATTACTCATTGCTCTTTATTGAAGCATTCAATTATTTCCTAGTTTCGTTTTACTATTTTGTTGGTCTTTATTGGTTTATAGGTGCCTCGTGGTAGACATTGGTTGGTCTCGCCGAGTAGTTTACACTGGTGAAATTGCTTAATTGTAGTGATATTTTGTTGCATGAATTGAGGTATAAGTACAATAGAGGATTTTCTTTAATATGTGAAGCACTTGTCTTTATTTTTGTGATTTGTATTGATTTGTATATAGGGATCGGTTTGTACGCCCCAACAAGGAGTAATAAGAGTGGATAGGTGGGATCAAGTTGCATGCTGCAATAGGAGGAATAAGAGTGAATATTAATTCTATTGTTATTTATGTTATTGGATCGGGTTGCACGCCGTAACAAGAAGGAATAAGGGTGAATATCGATATTGTTGTTGTTGATATGATGGGATCAGGATACTTGCCACATATTGATATTGATATTGTTGTTTTTTATATGATAGGATCGGGATGCACGTCGTATCAGTTATTATTATGTGTTCATATATGATGAGGTCTATTATTGTGATGATGAAACACCCTTAAGGGTTGGTTATAGCTAAAAACTGGTGGAATAGTTTGGTTTCAGATTTACATAATGCTAGTTGTTGCTTTGTTACATTTCCTATTTCATTTCTGTTTAGTATAAACGGTTTCAGGTTGTATATGTTATATGCCCGACCGTAGCCTCGTCACTACTTCGTCGAGGTTAGGCTCAGCACTTACCAGTGCATGGGGTCAGTTGTACTGGTATTGCACTCTGTACTTCTTGTGCAAATTTTGGAGCTAGTGGCTGATTGTGAGGTTAGTTGCTATCACTGCGTACATGAGACCTAAAGTAGTCTTACATGCGTCCGCAGGCCCTGGCATCCCTTTATATCTCATTTTATATTCTTTTATCTACTTCCAAGGCTGATGTAAACATTTCATTTATACTCTTATTTGTAGTAATCATAGATAGTTCGTGAGGTTTGACACCAGTTTTGGGTGGATGTTACTTTGATTTTTTTATTTTATGAAGTTAAACTTTTAAACCTCTTTCTTCCGCAATTATTTTTGCTATTTTTATATTGTTAAGTCTTAAACACTTGAAATATAAAAGAAAAAGATAGAATATTCTGAAACGCTGGCTTGCCTAGAGGGTACAATGTTAGGTGTCATCACGGTCCCAATGGTGAAAAAATCGGGTCGTGACAAGTTGGTATCATTGCTCTAGGTTGCTTAAGTCTCACAATTTACAGACAGGCTTGGTAGATTCTGAGGGATCGATACGGAGCAGTCTATGCATATCCCCTAGAGGCTACAAAGTTAGGAACAGTTTCATTTCTATTCATTTCTGTCGCGTACTTTGATCTCGCAATGCTAATTGAAAACTCTACTATGTTCTTTCACAAATGGCGACAATGTGTACCACTTTATTAGTTGATCAGCAGCTCGAGCCCCAAGTAGAAGCTCCTGCGAGGCACAGAGGTCAAGGTTATGTTAGAGGCCGAGGTAGACGCAAGGCTCAGCCCAGAGCTCGAGTAGATGCACCAGCGGTGGAGCCTCAGGTAGAGTTTAAGGAGGAGGTTCCGGCCTAGACAGTTCCAACAGAGCCAGCCCAGGTCCCAGAGGGGTTCATCGCTACCCCGGTACTCTAGGATGCTCTGGTCCGTCTAGTGGGCCTTATGGACAGTGTCACCTAGGCAGGCATATTCCTTGTAACACCAGCTATCTCTCAGGCTGGAGAAGGAGCCTAGACTCCTGCTACTCGTACTCCAGAGTAGATGGCTCCCCAGTTTCAGACTCGAGCAGCTCAGCAAGTTGGGTAAGTCCCGCCGGTGTTGTAGCTTAGACCGATGATGGATCAACTATGTTTTCAGATGCTTTGTGGAGGTTGGACAGGTTCACCAAGCTCTTCACTACTACCTATAGAGATACATCTTCAGAGGATCTCCAAGACTATTTGGACATTTTTCATGAGGTTCTTCGGAACATAGGGATAGGGAGACCGATAGGGTCGACTTTGCTATTTTTTGCTCATCAGGTTCCACCAAGAAATGGTGGAGGGATTTTTGTTTGGCTAGACCAAATGGGTCGCTTGTTTTGACTTAGGATAAGTTTCCTTAGCTATTTTTTGGGAAGTTTCTTCCTATCACTTAGAGGGAGAACTATTAAAGGCAAATTGAGCGTCTCCAGTAGGGTTCTATGTCCGTCACTCAGTACGAGACCAGATTCATTGACTTGGCCAGTCATGCTCCGCTTCACACCGAGAGAGAGATGGTGAGGAGGTTTATCGAGGGACTCGCTCATCTATCAGATTGCAAATGGCTAAGGATACACAGAGCGAGATTTCTTTCCAGGATGCGACCAATGTGCGAGTAAAGGCAGTTCTATCTCAAGGGAGTATGTCAGGGGTCTGACAGGAGGCCTCGTCATCCAGGTAGGTTTCAGTAGTGCCTCTTTTGGAGGTAGGGATTCTTTTAGTAGAGGCCATCATGCCAGGCCGTTTCACTCAACAGTTCAGGCATCTCATGGAACTTTAGGGGGCCATGGTTCTTATGTACCATCTTTAGAACTGCCAGCTCCTATCAAAGCACCTTGTCTTAAGAGCTGTTATCATGGTCAGCCGACCCACCAGGGTTAGTCTCAATTCCTTCAGCAGCAACATTTAGGGGGATGTTTTGAGTGCGGTGAATATGGCCATATTTAGAGGGTTTGTTCGAGATTAGCGGGTGTTCAGTCGCAGTAGTAGAATTCTCGTGCCATGATTCTAGCACCGCATGCTCAGCCACTTAGAGGTAGGGGTCAGGGAGCCAGAGGTTGGGGTCGTCCCGCTAGAGGTGGAGGCCAGGCTGCTAGAGGTGGAGGCCAGCCAGCAGGAGGCCTTCCTAGAGATATAGTTTAGGGCGGTGGGGCCCAACCCTAATTTTATGCTTTCCCAGCCAAGCTTGAGGCTGAGTCCTCCAATGTTGTTATCACAGGTACTTTTTCAGTTTATAGTAGAGATGCTTCAGTTCTATTTGATCCAGGGTCTACCTACTCTTATGTGTCTTCTTATTTTGTTTCATATTTGGTTATGCCTCATGATTCTTTGAGTGCTCCCATATATGTATCCATGCTAGTGGGTCATTCTATTATTATAGATCATGTCTATCGCTCGTGTGTGGTTATTATTGGGGGTCTTGAGACCCGTGTAGACCTCTTACTTCTAGATATGATTGATTTTGGTATCATTTTGGGGATGGATTGGATGTCACCTTTTCATGCCATATTGGACTATCACGCCAAGACCGTGAGCTTAGCCTTGCCGGGGTTACCTCGATTGGAGTGGACAAGGGCTCATAGTCATTCTACCAGTAGTGTTATTTCTTATATAAAGGCTTAGTGTATGGTCGAGAAGGGGCGTTTGACTTATTTGGCTTATGTTCATGATTCCAGTGCTGAGATTCCTTCAATGGATTTTGTGCCAATTGTTCGAGAATTTCTAGAGGTATTTCCCACATATCTGTCGTGGGGTGCCACACGAAAGGGAAATTGACCTTTGCATTAATTTGGCTCTGGGCACTCAGCCCATTTCAATCTGCCATATCGTATGGCCGTGCCAGAGTTAAAAGAATTAAAAGAGAAGCTGCAATATTTGCTTGATAAGGGCTTTATTACACTTAGTGTCTCGCCTTGGGGTGCTCTAGTGTTGTTCGTTAAGAGAATGGATTGTTGATGAGGATGTGTATAGATTATCGACAGTTGAACAAAGTCACCATCGAGAACAAGTATTCATTACCAAGGATTGATGATTTATTTGAGCAACTTCAAGGTACCAAAGTGTTTTTGAAGATTGATTTGAGATCTGGCTACCATCACTTGAGGATTAAGGCATCCGATGTCCCTAAGATAGCTTTTGGCACTCGGTACGGGCATTATGAGTTCTTATTGATGTCATTTGGGTTGACGAATTCTCCAACAACTTTTATGGATTTGATGAACCGGGTGTTCACACCATATCTGGATTCCTTTGCAATTCATTGATGATATTTTGATCTACACCCGCAGTCGAGAGGAACACGGGTAGCATATTCGAGTCATTCTTTAGATTTTGAGAGATAGTTAGTTGTATGCTACGTTTTTGAAGTTGACTTTAGTTTCATTCTTGGGTCACGTTGTATCAGCAAAGGGTATTCAAGTGGATCCAAAGAAGATAGAGGCAGTCGAGGACCGGCCTTGACCCACGTCAGCTACAGAGATCCAGAGTTTCTTAGATTTGGTGGGTTATTACCATCGTATTGTTGAGGGGATCTCATCTATAGCAGCCCCGATGACTAGGTTGACTTAGAAGGGTGCCCAGTTCAGAGGGTCGGATGAGTGTGAGACGAGCTTTCAGAAGCTCAAGATAGCTTTGGCTACAACACTGTATTGGTATTTACCACAGGTTCAGGGCTATATACAGTTTATTGTGGCGCATCTCGTATTGGACATGGTGCAGTATTGATGCAGAATGGGTAGGTTATTACATATGCTTTGCGGAAATTGAATATTCACAAAATGAATTATCCAGTACATGATTTACAGTTAGCATCCACTGTTCACACACTGAAGATATGGAGGCATTAATTCTTGTTGGAAATCATGTATATCTATGATTTGTGCGCTTTGGTTGTATGAGCATGATTTTCAGGTATAGGTTTTGATGAATGACAAACAATGAAGTCAAGTGTCAAACAACGATATAATATGACAATCAATCAAATGGCGAGAAGCATGTTGATGACGGAATTGCATGAACAAGCCAAAGACGAGCTCAAAGAGTTCAAGACCGAAGACCCAAGACGTAGGTCGTTTGGTAGAACCAATGTAAGAACAACGCTTAAGTTATCTCGTCTTTTGGCTCAACATTAGGTCTTCATAAACATGCATAAAACTTTTGATTAAATCTTATTTATCATAAACATGCATCTTTGTGTTAAACCAAAATGATTTGTATTTTAGTCAAAATGGTTTTTAAACATGTCTTTTAAATCTGGACCTAAACAATCGATTATATGCTCCTTACAATCGATTGTGTTTTTCAAAATAGCAAACAATCGATTATGCAGTTTTAACAATCGATTGTATTAAGACAGTGTGATCTGAAGTTTTTCAAAATAGCAAACAATCGATTGTCTACTTTTAACAATCGATTATTTTGAGACAGTGTGCAACCGAAGTTTTTAAACATCTAAACAATCGATTGTTTTTGTCATACAATCGATTATACTCATAAACAATCGATTGTCATTTTCATACAATCGATTATTTTTTGACCGTTCCCACAGAATCCTAAATTGATTTTTGAACGTTGAAGAACAATCGATTATTCAGGGTTAACAATCGATTGTTTAGCCTAAAATCAGGAATCTGTTTTTTGAACGTTGGTCAAACAATCGATTGTCTACTCCAAACAATCGATTGTCTGAGCACAGAATCAGGGATTTTATTTATCAATTAAGCAACGGTCAGCACCACTTTTTTACCTATAAAAAGAGGTCTTTTTAGTTGATTTTAAACACACAACTCCTGCATATATTGATATACATATTGATCATTTTCAAGCATCATTTTAGAGCTTTTGTTGAGCCATTTGATAAACAACTTTGTGTTGTTCATAGAGCTTATTTTGTTTCTCTTTATCCACTCTATTGAGAGAGTATTTGTTGTAAAAGAGAGTTATTTGAGAAGAACATATCTTCTCATTTGTCGGGTTTGCTAAGTACCCAAAGTCTTAGTGGTTGAAGTCTTGGGGTGAGGTATCCTCAAGCAAGTGAAGTCTTAAGGTGTGGTATCCTTGAGCAACTGTAACGGTTTGTTAAGCACCCGTAAGCTTGACGAAGATAGTGGAAATCTCGAGAGAGTCTCTCGGGGACTGGACTAGCCACGGGTTGTGGTGAACCAGGATATATCGGTGCGTTCGTTCCTATTTATTTACTTATCGCACTTATTTAATTCCTGCAATTATTAAATTCCGCAAGTTTACGCTAATTTTTATTATAACGCTATTCATCCCCCCCCCCCTAGCGTTAAGCGTATTATCTAACAATTGGTATCAGAGCCTAACTTTCTGAAAGCCTTAACCGGTTGAGAGCAATATATGTTTTTCTGTTGAGATTATTGAACGCAGGAACGATGAATGAAGGACAATCCACCACTTGCCCTCCATTTTTCGATGGAACGAATTGCTCAAATTGGAAGGAGCGAATGATAATCTTCGTCAAATCAAACAACTTTCGTATATGGCAAATCATTATGCATGGTGAACAAATGACGACAAAAGTTGGGAAAACCATGGCAAGTGAATACAACACCAAGGCAATCAATATGTTGTATAGAGCTTTGAATCAGGAAGACTATCGAAAAATTTCCCACTGCAAAACTGCCAAAGAGATGTGGGATAAGCTTGAGGTAACGTATGAAAGCACGTCTCAAAAAGCGGACAGCTCATGTGATGAATCGACTGCCCGATGCCTCATGGCAAACAAAGAAGAAGAGGTAAGTACTTCCAACTCTCACTCATTTGAAGAAATGCAAAATGCTTGTAATGAATTATACAGTGAGTTTGTTAATGTTTCCAAAACTATTAAAGATTTGCAGAAAACACTTTCTTTACAAGAAACAGATTTTCAGAAAACACTTTCTTTGCAAGAAAAAGAGTTTGAAAAATTGACTTGTGAAAATGAGAAGCTGAATTTTCCTTGTCTATAAAATCATCTCCAAAATTCTGGCTAATAGACTACAGAAATGTATTGCAAGCATCATCTGTGAGACACAGGCTGGATTCATCCCAGGAAGAAGGATAGCAGACAATGTTATCCTTGCTCATGAACTTATTAAACACTACACTAGGAATCATATCTCCCCCAGATGCATGATAAAGATTGATTTGCAGAAAGCTTATGATTCAGTGGAATGGATTTTTCTACAACAGGTGATGGAAGCTCTAAATTTTCCTTGGAAGCTCATCAAATGGATCATGGAATGTGTCAAAACTGTGAGCTACACAATCATGGTGAATGGGGAAACCACAGAACCATTTCAAGCTGCTAAAGGACTGAGGCAAGGTGATCCAATGTCACCATTTCTCTTTACTATTGTTATGGAATACCTCAGTAGGGCCCTACTGGAACTCAAGAAGGATTCAAACTTCTCTTTTCATCCAGGTTGCAAAAAACTTGGGATCACACATCTTAGCTTTGCAGATGATCTACTATTATTTGCAAAAGGTGATTACCTATCTGTATGCTCCATGTTCCAGCTTATCACTCAATTTACAGAGGCATCAGGTCTGAAGGCAAACTTACATAAAAGCTCTGTATACTTTGGTGGAGTACCTCATGAAACTAAGCTACTTATTCTGAATCAACTTGGGTTTACAGCAGGTGAATTACCTTTTAAGTACCTGGGAATCCCTCTGTCAACAAGAAAGATGTCACTCATACAATGGCAACCTTTGGTGGACAAAATAACTACCAAGATAACTTCTTGGACTGCAAGGAAGTTATCATATGCGGGGAGAATTCAGCTTGTCCAATCAATCATTTTTGGCATCCAAGCATACTGTGCTCAAATATTTCTCATTCCTTACAAGATACTGAAGCTACTAGATGCAACATGCAGATCATATATCTGGACTGGTAATGCCAGCATCACAAAGAAGGCTTATGTGGCATGGGACAAGGTGTGCTTACCAAAGTCAGCAGGTGGACTAGGTCTCATGAACCTACTACTATGGAATAGAGCTGCTATACTCAAGTTAGGATGGGATTTAGCCAACAAGAAAGACACTCTATGGATTAAATGGATTCACTCTAGGTATATCAAGCAACAACAGTTTTCCAATATCAAAATTCCTAACCAAGCAAGTTGGATGGTTAGGAAAATTCTTGAAGGCACTGTTACATTGCATCACCAGCAGCAGATTTCTAACAAGGAGTGCTCTGTAAAGAAACTCTATCTACATCAAATAGGACAGCTGCCAAGAGTACAGTGGAGGAGCTTAACTATTAAGAATCGAGCAAGACCAAAGGCAGTGTTTAACCTATGGTTATTGTTACAAGATAGGCTGCCTACTAAAGAAAGAGTGAAACAATGGAATCCAACCATTGATAGTTTATGTAGTCTATGCAACCAAGGAGAAGAAGACAGAAATCATCTTTTTCTTCTTTGTCCTTTCACTGCCTTATTGATGCAACAAGCACTGAATTGGATTGGAGTGCCGCAGCCTACCAGTCAATCTTGGGACCAATTTATTCAATGGGCTGTGAACATGTCTAAGGGAAGGAATGCACGTGCTCAAAATATTAAACTAATCTTGGCAGAAGTCTGTTATTGTGTTTGGCTTGAAAGAAATGCTAGAGTATTCACAAATGTGTCAACTTGTGCCGGACAGTTGCTTAGAAATACAGCCTATATTTGTCATGTTAGGAGTCCTCTTGTACTTAGTCTACAATCTCAACAGGTTCATGTAATTAGTTAAAGAGATATAGATTAGATGTAGGAGTTGTCCTTTTATCTGATAATTCAGCTGTGCGAGCTGAATTATGGGTTTGTAATGACTTCATTGGTGATTAATAAAAGAAAGTTAATTACCAAAAAAAAAAAAAAATGAGAAGCTGAAAGAAGAAAATAAGTGTTTTAAAAATAACAATTGGCATAGTTGAGAAAAATGATCGTTAGTATTAGTATGCCATTTACTAACTTTTTATATGATCTTGTCTATAACGATTGGTATCGTCAATGGTTTAAATAACTTTTGGTATACTCTTTTTGCTAATGCCAAAAAGGGGAAGAATATGGGCGATATGCATGCTTTAATTGAGGGGGAATATTCAATTAAGGGGGAATTATATTGAATTGAATTGGTTGCATAAATTGTATGTTGAGATATAGCATCTATTTAGGGGGAATTCAATATGCATATCTTCCGTTGTTTGTCATTATCAAAAAGGGGGAAATTGTTGGAAATCATGTATATCTATGATATGTGCGCTTTGGTTGTATGAGCATGATTTTCAGGTATAGGTTTTGATGAATGACAAACAATGAAGTCAAGTGTCAAACAACGATATAATATGACAATCAATCAAATGGCGAGAAGCATGTTGATGACGGAATTGCATGAACAAGCCAAAGACGAGCTCAAAGAGTTCAAGACCGAAGACCCAAGACGTAGGTCGTTTGGTAGAACCAATGTAAGAACAACGCTTAAGTTATCTCGTCTTTTGGCTCAACATTAGGTCTTCATAAACATGCATAAAACTTTTGATTAAATCTTATTTATCATAAACATGCATCTTTGTGTTAAACCAAAATGATTTGTATTTTAGTCAAAATGGTTTTTAAACATGTCTTTTAAATCTGGACCTAAACAATCGATTATATGCTCCTTACAATCGATTGTGTTTTTCAAAATAGCAAACAATCGATTATGCAGTTTTAACAATCGATTGTATTAAGACAGTGTGATCTGAAGTTTTTCAAAATAGCAAACAATCGATTGTCTACTTTTAACAATCGATTATTTTGAGACAGTGTGCAACCGAAGTTTTTAAACATCTAAACAATCGATTGTTTTTGTCATACAATCGATTATACTCATAAACAATCGATTGTCATTTTCATACAATCGATTATTTTTTGACCGTTCCCACAGAATCCTAAATTGATTTTTGAACGTTGAAGAACAATCGATTATTCAGGGTTAACAATCGATTGTTTAGCCTAAAATCAGGAATCTGTTTTTTGAACGTTGGTCAAACAATCGATTGTCTACTCCAAACAATCGATTGTCTGAGCACAGAATCAGGGATTTTATTTATCAATTAAGCAACGGTCAGCACCACTTTTTCACCTATAAAAAGAGGTCTTTTTAGTTGATTTTAAACACACAACTCCTGCATATATTGATATACGTATTGATCATTTTCAAGCATCATTTTAGAGCTTTTGTTGAGCCATTTGATAAACAACTTTGTGTTGTTCATAGAGCTTATTTTGTTTCTCTTTATCCACTCTATTGAGAGAGTATTTGTTGTAAAAGAGAGTTATTTGAGAAGAACATATCTTCTCATTTGTCGGGTTTGCTAAGTACCCAAAGTCTTAGTGGTTGAAGTCTTGGGGTGAGGTATCCTCAAGCAAGTGAAGTCTTAAGGTGTGGTATCCTTGAGCAACTGTAACGGTTTGTTAAGCACCCGTAAGCTTGACGAAGATAGTGGAAATCTCGAGAGAGTCTCTCGGGGACTGGACTAGCCACGGGTTGTGGTGAACCAGGATACATCGGTGCATTCGTTCCTATTTATTTACTTATTTCACTTATTTAATTTCTGCAATTATTAAATTCCGCAAGTTTACGCTAATTTTTATTATAACGCTATTCACCCCCCCCTCTAGCGTTAAGCGTATTATCTAACAATTCTATGGCGTGTCATGTCAGGTGTTCATAGACCATAAGAGTTTGCAATATTTGTTCAAGCAAAAGGAGCTCAATTTGAGGCAGAGAAGGTGGTTGGAGCTGTTGAAAGACTGATATCACCATATTGTATCGTCTAGGAAGGCCAATGTAGTGGCCGATGCTTTGAGTAGGACGTCATCTAGTATGGGCAGCCTTGTGTATATTCCAGTCGGTGAGAGATTGCTTGTTTGGATGTTTAGGCTTTAGCCAATCAGTTCATGAGGTTGGATGTTCCGAGCCCAATGGTGTTTTAGCTTGTACAGTCGCTAGATCTTCATTTTTTGAGCATATCAGAGATCAACGGTGTGATGATCTATATTTGCTTCTCCTTAGGGATAGAGTGCAGCACAATGGTACCAAGCAAGTTACAGTTGGAGATCATGGAGTTTTGAGGATGCAGGGTCGTATTTGTGTGCCTAATATGGATTGACTTCGTAAGATGATTCTAGAGTAGGCCCAGAGTTTTCGATATTCCATTCATTTGGGTGCTGCAAAGTTCAAGACTTGCAGCAACATTATTGGCGGAGAAGGATGAAGAAGGATATTGTTGCCTCTGTAGCTCGGTGTTTGAATTGTCAATAGGTAAAGTACGAGCATAAGAGACCTAGTGGTTTGCTTTAGAAGATTGAGATTCCTAAGTGGAAATGGGAGCGTATCACTATAGATTTCATTGTTGGACTCCCATGGACTCAGAGATAATTCAATGCAGTGTGGGTTATTGGTTATCGGTTGACTAAGACAGCGCATTTCATTCCCCTGGTAGTTGCCTATTCTTCAGAGAGATTACCTAAGATCTATATCTGGAAGATTTTTCGTCCTTATGGTGTGCTCATGTATGTTATTACTGACCGAGGTACGCAGTTTACCTCATATTTGTGGAGAGTAGTGCTGCATGAGTTGGGTACTCGGGTCGAGTTGAGCACATCATTTCACCCTCAGACGGACGGACAGTTCGAGCGTACTATTCAGATTTAGGAGGATATGATGTGAGCATGTGCTATTGACTTTGGAGGTGAGCATGTGCTATTGACTTTGGAGGTTCGTGGGATCAATTCTTGCCATTAGCAGTTTGTCTACAACAACAACTATCAGTCGAGCATCTAGATGGCTCCCTATGAGGCATTATATGGTAGATGGTATTGATGGCCGGTTGGGTGGTTTGAGCCGTGAGAGGCTCAGTTTTTAGGTACAGATTTAGTCCAGGATGCCTTGGACAAGGTTAAGATTATTCAAGACAGATTGCATGCAGCTAAGTTTAGGGAAAAAAGCTATGCCGATCGAAAGGTTCGTGATGTGGCTTTCATGGTTGGAGAGCGAGTGTTGCTTCTGGTGTCGCCCATGAAGGGCATGATGAGATTTGGGAAGAGGGCAAGCTCATCCATAGGTTCATCAGACCTTTTAAGATTCTTGATCGAGTGGGAGAGATGGCTTACATACTTGCGTTGCCGCGGAGTTTATCAGCAGTGCATCTAGTGTTTCATGTGTCCATTCTTCGAAAGTATCACATCGATCCATCCCACGTATTAGACTTCAGCATTGTCCAATTGGACAAGGACTTGACCTATGAGGAGGAGCCGATAGCCATTCTAGGCCGGCAAGTTCGTCAGCTGAGATCGAAGAATTTCCCTTCAGTTCATGTGCAGTGGAGAGGTCAGCCTATTGAGGCAGTGACTTGGGAGTCTGAGCCCGATATGCGAAGCCAATATCCCCATCTTTTCACTGACTCAAGTACTTTTCTATATCAATCCAGTGACGAACGGTTATTTTAGAGGTGGAGAATGTGATGACCCAAAAGGTTATCTTTTGTTTTAGATCCGTTTCAGTGTTCTAAGGCCTTGAAAACCTCATTTTGTCTCTCTTTCATTTACGTGCATAGTCCGATCGCGATATCGAAAATCTTTTGTATCAAAAGTTTGAGAAATATTTAATTTGGTCTTTAAAATTGATTAAAGTTGACTTCATTCAACATTTTTGGTAAAGAAACCGGACCCGTGATTTGACATATGGTCCATAGTAAAACATGGGACTTGCGCGTATGCCTGGAATCAAATTTCCCTAGCCCGAGAAAAGAAATTTTAAAGAAATTTTTTTACAGGAAAATATAAAGACTTTTAGAAATGAAATAGTGTGTGTTCTTTATGGTACTGGGCTTGTATTTTGGTTCTGGATCCTGATATAGGTTTGATATAGTATTTAAATTGTAACTGTGGAATTTGGTGAAAAACGGAAGTGATTTGAATAAATCGGGCCCTTGGTTGGGAAAATAGAAATTTCAACTATCTTGTGAAATTCTTGAGTTTTGGTGGTAAATTCGTTGTTTAGAATGTTAGTTTGGCGATTTGATTGCATGAACAAGTTTGTATGATATTTTTATTTGGTGCATATTTGGTTTGGGGTCTCGAGGGCTTGTGTGAGTTTTGGGTAGGCCACAGAATGAGTTTGGACTTAGAAAATACAGTTGCAGGTTTCAGTTCTGGTGTTGGCCTCTGATCTGGCAACTGGGAGATCAAGGTCACAATTGCAAGGTTTGTCAGTTGACAATTGCGAGTAACGTATCGCAATTGCGAATAGTAGATGGGACAACAATCTTTGCATTGCGAAGAATCCTTCACAATTGCAAAGTCATCTAGCAGGGGCTGTCATCGCAACTGCGACAAATTGCTCACAATTGTGAGGAAAGCAGACATGCAGCAGGTTTGCAATTGCCAAGCTGTTTTGCATTTGTGAGCTTCGTAATTGCGACATCTGCGGCCTATTAAGTGGGATTTTAACAGGATTTCAACTTATTCTTTCAAATTTTGAAACCGTAAGCCCCCATGGGCGATTTTCCAAGGAAACGTTCTTCCCCAAATCATAGGCAAACAACCTCTAACTCATTTCTTTCAATCTACTTTATCTTTTTACATGATTTTATTTCAAAATTTAGGGTTTATCATGGGAGATTGTGTGTTTTGGGTAGAAATTAGGATTTTTAAATTTTGGGTATTTAGACCTCAATTTGAGGTAGGATTTTCAAAATCAATTATATATTTGGGTTCGTAGGTGAACGGGTAGTCGAGTTTTGTTTCGAACTTCGAGTTTTGACCAAGTGGGCTCGGGGGTCGATTTAACTATTTGGCAAAATTATTGGGAACTCTATATTCATGCATTAGAATTGGCTTATTTAGTGTTTATTGTTGTTATGAAGTAAATTATGGATAAATACAAGCGGATTGGTGGTAGAATCGAGAGGTAAAGCGGTGATTCAGTGTTGAATTACCCGTTGGCTCGAGGTAAGTGTTTGGTCTAACCTTGACTTGAGGGAATAGGAATCCCCGACTTATTTGCTATATGAAATTCCATGTGTGTGGTGTATAGGTGTGGTGATGAGTACCTATGCGCCACAAAAATTACCATGTTTAGTCGTTTCCCTTCCCCGTTTCCTATTACACTATCCCTTGTCTTAATTGCTACCTGCTTATAGCTGTTTCCATGCCTAAATTGTTGCTTGCTTATAAATGCTTCCATGCCCTAATTGCTACTTGCTCATAAATGCTTCCATGCCTAATTGCTTCATGTTAACCGTTGTTCTTTATTGAAGTATTCAATTATTTCATGGTTTCATTTTATTATTCTGTTGGTCTTTATTGTGAGACGAACTGGCCGGTCATCTTAAGAATTAATGCCCCGATCTCCTATTAAATGCTTTCCCCAAGTTTATTTATGCTAATTTGATTTGTGGGGATGTTCGGTTTTGAGTTTTAGAGGTTTTGGGACACTTAGTTCCTAAATGAGAGCTTAGGAGTTGGAAAATTTGCCGTAGTTGGAACACTGTGAAGACGGCCTCGGAATAGAATCCGATGGTTCCGTTAGCTCCGTTGGGTGGTTTTGGGGTTAGAATCGTATTCGGATAGTATTTTGAAGGTCCGTAGCTAATTTAGGCTTGAAATGTTGAAGGTTGTATTTTGGAAGTTTCTGGTTCGATAGTGAGATTTTGACCCGAGAGTCGTAATGGAATTCTGAGAGTTGCACTAGCTCCGTTATGTCATTTGGGAAAGATGTATAAAATTTCAAGTCATTCGGACATGGTTTAGGGTGTTCGATCGAAAGCATATTTTGATGAAAATTTAGAGTTCTTAGGCTTAAATCCTTGATCAATCCTAGGTTTCAATATTGTTTTAAGTATTTTAAGGATTGGTACAAGTTTGAATAAGACATTAGGTAATATTGGTATTTTTAGTTGAGGTCCCGAGGCCTCGGAGTGATTTTGGATGGTTAACGGGAAGGTTGAAGAAGTGTTGCAACAACTGTAGCATTGCTGCTTCTGGTATTTTTGCATCTGCGGCTTGGGGACCACAGATGCAGCGCTGCAGATGCGGCTAAGGAAACCGCAGAAGCGAACTTTAGTTTGTTTAGCAGGTTCCGCAGATGCGGTAGACTTTCCGCAAAAACGAAACCGCATCCGCGAGTGGAACACCACATGTGCGAAAATTGGTCATTTAATAAAAGTCGAAATGCAACATTTGTTATAAGCGAGACCGCAGATATGGTCCCAGGGCCGCAAAAGGTAATTGTTGGGCAGAACAAATAGTTGCCTTTGCAAAATTTAGCTATTCTTCCACCATTTTCATTTGCGTTTGAAGCTTTTGAGAGGGGTTTTTGAGGAAAACAAAGGGAGTATATTGGAGGTAACGTTCTTGACTCGATAACTCATTTTCATATGATTAAAGACCTAAATAATGGTGAAAAATTTGGGGAAAATGGGTAATTAGGGCTTTGAGTTTAAGAGACCTTTAAATGAGGATTTGAGGGGCCAATTGGACTCCGATTTCAGTATTCTTTTTATGTATAGACTCATGAGAGTATGAGATTTCTTAAAATGTAACTTTCACCCGATTTCAAGATGTGGGCCTAAGGGGCATTTTGGTTATAGTACCTAATTTTACGTATTAGCTTTAAATTAAATTGTAGAATTAGTTACTTGAGGTGTTATTTACAATATGCAACTGAATTGAATAGATTCGGGCCATTTGGATTCGGATACTCATGGAAAAAGCATGATTTCGAGTTAATTTTGAGCCGGTTCGAGGTAAGTGGCTTGTCTAACCTTGTGTGGGGGACTTCCCCTCATGATTGACTTGTTTCCTAATTGAATTGCCTTGTGCGTGAGGAGAAGAGCGCATAGTTGTGCAAATTGTTGAAAATCCAGTTTTCTTAAAGTATTCCTTAGCATGCTTCCTTTCCGTTTTTATTGTATTTGTAAATTTAACCTGTTGATAGTTAGAAGAGCATGTTAGTTGACTTAAATTGACTATTTGCTTACATTGCCTTGTTTGCATTATGTGAAGCATGTTAGGCTAGAACTACTTGTTTTCTTGCTATGAAATTCCATTTTTGAATATTTTTCTTGTTGTTGCTGCATATTTGCATTGGGACTATGATGTGGGATTCCGGTAGCTCCCCCTTGTCTGTTTACCTTGGGACTAGATTCCCGGTAGATCCCCCTGCATAGTTATATGGAACTAGGAGAATGCACCCGGTAGATTCCCCCAATACTGGGTATTTACTTTTTGGACTACGAATCAGGATTTCCGGTAAATGCCCGTGCATTAATAATTGGAATACAAGACGATATCCCGAGAGATCCACTAGATAGTTGATGAAAGGGACTACAGGAAGGTATCCTGGGAGATCCTCGTTATTACTATTGGTGTTGGGCTGCTCTTATGTTTCCGTGGTTACTCTGTTCGTTGTATATTTGTTGTTACCTTGTATAACTTGTCTTATTCCAACGATGTACTCATTATATTCCTTACTCTACACTGTTAAATCTTATATTTTATTTGATCTCAGTAGGGCCCTGACCTTCCTCGTCTATACACGATCGATGTTAGGCTTGGCACTTACAGAGTACCCATGTGGTGTACTCATACCCTTTCTGCGCATGTTTTTTCACCTGCAGATTCAGATACTTCCGCACATGCTTATCATCCTTGAGGAAGGGAGATCTTTTGGATTCAGATACTTCCGCACATGCTTATCATCCTTGAGGAAGGGAGATCTTTTGGAGACTTCGAAGTACTTTTTCCGCGTCCTCAGAACGAAGAGTCTTCATCTTTATTCTATCTTGTAGTGTTAGCCCTTCTATCGTACTATTGATATAGATATTCTAGAGATTAGATCACTTTAATTTACTACTTCTAGCTTGTGTTCCCATGAGTTTTCGGGTTTTGGGATAGTGATATCAAAGTTTTTGAGATATTGTGTTGTATATGCCGCTGCTTTCTATATTAAAATTTTAGAGTTGTCACTTGGGATAATTTTATGGTGTCCCAAGTCACCAGCTATAATCCCAAATCGAGAAAAAGATTGACCCTATATTGCAGTCTGCGAACACAAAAATCCGTGTAAGAAATTTTATTAACCCGGGTGAAGGTGTTAGGCATTTTCGGATTCCGTGATTCTAGTACGGTCGCTCAACTATTATTATTGGCCTATTTATATGATTTTAAAATATATTATAACCTATGGTTCAATTTTAACTTTATCACCGCTTTTATTTAATTATCAATTTTTTAGGAAAGATTCAACGTCATATAAAACTCGTCTTGAACCACGTCACATAAATGAACCCGCGGTCCACAACACATTTTATCTAACATTGTTGAGATTTGGATTTGGGTCACATAAATGCACACCCGAGTTTAGGAAGGTAATTTTGAGAATAGCGTGCCTAAAGCAACTACGCATTTTTAACTTTGCGATGGCCATGAAAATTCAACTAATAACACACCTTGATTCTAATTTCAAAGGTTTGTACTCAACTAAAGCAAACTGCAGATGTTCATCAATATTAACCGCCTAAGCATACTCCTAACAATAAAACTAACTCGGATAACAGAAGAAATCACCAAATCCTCCAATATAGAGACTCCATGCTTCATAAACAACTACTAATTGAGATACTAGAGCATCAACCCCCACCAGAGAAAATGAAACTGATCCTCCTAGTCCTAAGCTCCCATTCATATAATATTCCATTAATTCAATGATCCAATTTGAAAGACTAGTTCATCAGACGAGAGGTTTAACAAATAAAGTAATCTGAAGTAGAGTTGGTACAAAATGAAACTTATAATAGTAACAAAAATACGAAAGGAGTCAACAATTTCCCCTTGACAGACGGTTCATCAAATTTATTATTTAAAAACAAAGAAATGATTAATCCATTAATTCCGCCACATCATAGAAATCAGGATGACCACCATATGACATGAAGCTCACAAGTTTTCAATAAATGGCCATACAATTCTACAGAAATCAGACTCAACAATCAGGCACAGTACACGGAAATGGTGCAAAACCCGATCCCGAAATCTATGAAGAATTTGAAGGAGAAACGAATCTACTGTCCAACATCGAGACTCACTGGATAACTTTGACATTTAGAAAATTGGAAGATTAAGAACAACCTTCAGAATTAAAAAGCCAAATAAAATCAATCTAAAAACAGTCTTCTTTAACGGCACAAATAACGGAACTCAAGATACCAAACATACAAAATGCAAGTACGAGAACTGAAATTAAAAAAAATAGTAGGAGATACATGAAGCAGATATAACTAGGGGTGTGCATTCGAATCGGTTTATCGATAAATCGAATTGATTATTTGTTATCCGTTTATCGATATCGGTTTACCGGTTTATCGATTCGATTTAGATTTCGAAAATTTTCCTTATCGATTTCGATTTCGATTTTGGCCATTCCGTTTATCGGTTTATCGATAAATCGATAAGATATATTAAAAAGACAAATATACCCTTATTTTATAATGCTATTACTACCCTATCCCTTGGCTGCTTCGCATATGACTGATATGAGTTAACTGTTAACTCTCTAACCCTATATTTATTTTCCAATTTCCAGCGCCGCTTCTCTTCAGTTTTAAACTCATTGCAGCAAGTGCTTTTGGTAGATTGTCCTCTAGTTGGAATGAATGGTCAAAGCGATTCCAACATTCAAGGGTAGTGTGGTTGAACTTTCCACATATTCGACATTTCACAATACTTTCTCTTTGTTGGTAAGGCGAGGTTTGTTTCCAATTGAATTTTTTTGCGATCAGTTCATTTTGTTTTCATTGAAGTTAGTATTTTGGTGAGAGTTTGGATTATACCTCGATGTTGGATTGAATCCTCTGCCTCTGGAACTAAATCTATCTCTGCCTCGACCCCGTCTTCGTCCTCTAGCCAACAAAGGCTTGGTCATGGTGTGGCATTCTTTCTTTGCCTTCGTTGCTATTATTAAGCATCCGTTCGTATGCTTGCAATGATAAAACAAACTGATGATAAGTGGGATAAGGGGGTTTGGTTAGCATAGCAGTTCAAAAATCTTGGTATTTTGGTCTGAGACCTCTCGCTAACTGGAACGCCTTCTTTGTTTCATTTACCGATTTCTTGAAGGGATAAGGTTCGTAAACCAAGCTCTGTTCTATCGCCACTCGCCAATCGTTTTGGTGGAGAGAATATACTAGCTCTTGCTACCGAAATCTGGAAGTAAAGAAATGCTGAGGTTTTCCCCTGCCTTCACAGTGTAGTCTTTGGCGACAGCCTGTGAGTTATGATATACTCATTTGGCCTTGTACATTTGTGTAAAGGGTGTATCCCTAGACTGTTTTATAGTATTTTGAAACGATGAATATCTTGGCATTCTGCCAAAGTCTATTAATAGTATTTTTCATATTTTTTTGTTCTTTTATGAGAAAAGAAGTCTTATATTTTGTAAAAGAAAGTTATTTAAAGCGTTTGCTTCATTTCTTATCATCTCATCTCATCTGCCTAGTTCAGAATTCAGATAAGTACTTCCGATCCTGATTCTGGTGTATCAGCTGCAGGCAGACTTGAATCAATATCTGCAATGCTATAATGTAAACTTCCACATTATGTTTTAGCCATCATAGAAAACCTTCAAAAGTATTGAAAATATCATTATGGATATGACTCATTCTCTTAATGGTATATGTTGGTTTTGATTGTTGGATGGGAAGAGAACAACAATGAATTTGTATGATGGTCCATTAATTGTTGTTCTGTTGTGTAGCTACTTCTATTTTTTGCAAAACTTCCATAACCATAATTTGGCTACAAGAACGTAGACAAAAAGGACACTCTCATTTTCGTGTGTAGTATCATGAGTTTTTTATTATCAAGTTTGGAGAATTTTTTGTAATTTGAATTCTAGGGGTATCTGTTCTATTAGTGTCATGGGTTTTATTGAAAATGCAGTGAAAAAGAGCTCGCTCTTCATGAACACAGAACTGAAAAGAGGAAGTAAAAGGAAAATCACCCCAAACAGCTCCTCTTGTTTGAACTCATCTTGAAACCTGTCTTGATAAGAATGTTATCACTGTTGTTTGTGAGACTTGTATGATGATGGGCTGATCTGTTAGCTCGTCTGACTGGGTGGCTTTGGTAGACAAGTAAATCGAAGTGGTCTCTTATGATTTCTTTTCTCTTGATCTTCCAGTTGAACTTCTGCTCATCGGACTTTTTATTTCTGGTGCAGGATTACATGGCTCATGGATCCCAAGGTCTCTTTACTCAAGCTGGATACAATAATCCATCACAAGATGATGGTTCACAGAATCATTTTGGCATGTCCAATGCATCTCTTTAGTCTCAGGTTAGTTTATTAAATAATTCTGCTTGAGAGTTGGTTAAATTATTGACACACACAAAATAGGAAATATGGATTAGGTGAAGTCCACTAAATTGCACAAATGATTCTTCACGGGAACGTAATGCAGGGGACTTCGCTTGTTAGAAAATATTTTCTTCTGCTATTAGTTTATTTCAACTAGTCTAATGTGACTTGGATGATTGAGGTTTTCCTTGGAATAGCACTTGAATTTGATTCCACTTTTTCCAGAGTTCGCTTAATCTACTTTACTCCCAACCATTTCGCCTCTTGGCTTATTGGTGTTATCGATAATCGAATTGATAAGCCTTAAAAATCGATAAATCGAAATCGAAAAAATCGAAACCTTATTGAAACAATAACGATAAACATATGTAAAAATCGATAATCGATAAGTAATTATGGATAAGGATAAAAATCGAATCGATAAATCGAATGCACACCCTAGACATAACTAAAAAAACTTCAATGAAGCTGGAAAATCTAATAATTAGAGTACCATTTGAAGCAGAGTGGGATAGAAGAGATGCACCTTAGATATATTTTTCCAAATGAAATCTGCAAACGTTTAACAAAAACTCGACGGGACTGCGACAAAATTTAACAACGGACCTCGAATCGGCACCTCGGATTTCCAAACAGACAGCTCAAACCCCAAACTCAAACTCGACGGCAGATTTGGACGCCGTAAGTTCTTCAAATCACACATGTACTCCCCCTGAATCTATTTTTAGAACAGAACTTAGAGGAATACCTCTAATCTTTGCTGAATCAATTGTTTTTGTTCAAATCAAAACAAACGAAACCTTATATCTAGTTTAGATTTTGGATGAATGGTGGTGAAAGTGTTTGGTTAGTGGAAAAAAGGGTGGAGATGAAGCAGGAGACATGTGAGGGCCGTGTCGTCTATTCTTGGTGTTATGCCATTGAAGAAGACAAAGAACGGTGATCGATGGTGACGCCGCTGCTCCAGGTCCAGCATCAAGAGGAAATTTGTGGGTAAGGTCTGTTGTTTTCAAAAATCGAAGAAGATGAAATTCAGGGGTGGGGGTTCTATTTTGGTGAATTGTGACGCTAATTTTCTGATCTTTTGTCCCTGCATCATTTTTCTGTCTTTTTTGTGAAGAAGATGACATGCAGTGAAGGGGTCGTTCCTTTTGTGTTCAATTGTGGCTGATTCCCTTTTTTTGTTAGGTTTAAAAAATAGAAATAATAAGGAAGAGTAGGATTTTTGCAGGGAATGATTTGTCCGTCAGAAAAGGAAAAAGGTGTGAAATTCGATTTCTTTCACTTTCATTTGATTCATTGTTAAGACGAGATATCCTTATCTCCCTCCCACCAAGACAGGAAATTAACAAACGAGAAATCTAGTAAGCGGGATCAAGAAGAAAATTCTTTTTTCTCCAAGAATTTAGTTCAGGAGACAAGTAGAATCTCTTCATTCCATGATTCGATGAAATATCTTGAATTTTATGTTGAATTGCTAGGTGTATGTACATGTATCAATCAAGTGAATTTTGTTCTGGTGGGATCAATTCAATAAAAGAAAAAAACAATTCGAGTCGGTCTTGAAACAATTCATTGCATTTTCTCCTAAACTTCCTAGGTAAATCCATTTTATCATTCAACAATGAGCCACTAGACACTATGTATCTACTGCATGTACTTATGCATATATACTTATGTTTATAATATATGTACATATAGATATTTTATCCACATAGTGAATAATTCCGGAATTAAATCAAAAAGGCCCTTTTAACTCAGTGGTAGAGTAACGCCATGGTAAGGCGTAAGTCATCGGTTCAAATCCGAAAAGGGGCTTTGTAAAACTCCAATCTAGTATTCATATTTGAGGGGAGAATTGTATTTTTATTTGTAATAAAAACAGTAACTAACTGGATAATTGTATTTTTATTTGTAATAAAAACAGTAACTAACTGGATAATACATTATCATTATACTTAATTATTATACTTAGTTATAAAGTTGAACATTTGTTTAGTCAATTTTCATTATTCTGAATTTATGAATAATGAAAAGTCACTTCTTGAATCACCGAATATTCCTATTTTCCATTATACCAACAAACTCCATTCGAAAGGTTAGAAATCAACAAAAGAAAAAGTAAGTGGACCTGACCTATTGAATCATGACTATATCCGCTATTCTGATATTAAAATTCGATAGAGATGAAATTGGAGCAGTTGATTTTTTTTTAAATTTCATTTTTTTGTTTTGGATTCCACAAGAATTTGTCGATATTTCCGATTAAATCTTCTTGTTACTAGATTTTCTATAGGAAAAATTATAGGAATAAATTGTTATTCCTTTCCTCTACAGAGAAACCTTTCTTCCAAGTCACACCATAAGAGCCATTTATTATCTTTCTTTGATTCCAGATCAAAGATTAATTTCATCATTAATTTCTATCTAGATTATATATCTATATTATATTAAGTAGATTGTAGATTTCGATGTATATCTATCAGATTGTGGCTTCATGTACCAAATATTTCAATATCGTTGCATCCGGTATTTTTGTTTTGTTCCAACAGTGTGATGAAGAATAGATCCGAGAAAGAAATTTTCATTTCCAGTCTCTTATTTATTTTATTTTTATTGAATTTTTGATTTTCAAAAAGGAAAATCTAAAAGGAAAAATAGTAGATTATCTCTTTTTCTAACAGATAAAAGAATCTAAAAATAAAGGTCATTTTTGTATATCAAGAAGAACAAAGGGTTTGGGTATTGGGTCGGGCCGGATCGATGCCGTTTGAGTTGGGTTGGAAAAAATTTGGACTTCTAAAATGTGTGGCCCAACTCAATTGAAAACCAATTTTTTTTTCAATTTTCATTTTTTTTATTTCTTTCTTTCTTTCTTTAATTGATTAAAAATTTAAATTAAATTCCTAAATTAATTCTAATTGTAAAATTAAGCTAATTATTTAACTATAATGTTTATAAAAATTAGTTGATCCTTAATTTAAAGAGAACACTTAATAATCCAAAATTAAAAGATAATAATGTAAAAATGAGCTATTTTATTAATTTTTTATTTTTAATAAAGTAATTGATTAATTAATCCTAAAATGTGAACAAAAATCTAATGCTATGCATGGTATTTTTGGTATTTTTTTTCTTTTTAATGGAAATTAAATATGTAAAAAATGCAAATAATTAATAAAATTCTAAAATAAATCCTATAAAATTGCCAAAAATTGGGAAAAATTATTTTCTGATATTTTATGGGAGTAATTCATATAGGGCAAAAATCACGTGCTCACAGCTGTTCCTTTTTGCTCGAAAATATGAAGAGTTTTCGTGTAACAATAAAATGAGCGGATACGAGCGATTTTTGCTCGTTTGAATACTCAGTGAGAAGCATTTTGAAAAGATTTGACTGAACCTTGCTTCCGAGGTTGCCTACATATCCTTGCCTGTAAAAGAATCAGGCTAGTGTAGTTTAGAAGTGAGTGAGATGATGGATTATGTCGAGGTGAAGATCCGGTCGAGGTGTCGCTCCGTCGAGGTTCCTGTTATTACATCAAACTCACAAAATGAAAAAAGACTAACTAAACCTGTCAACTACGAGTTACAAAATTCCTATTTATAAGTCTTCTGAAGCTTGATCTTGAGTCTTGAATGGTTTTTCATGCAGACTTTGGATTTAAACCTTGATGCTTGCTAGTTGCAGGTGCTAGCTCGTTCTTCTTTAGATTTTATGATCAAGACCGGACACACAATGCTCGTTATTTCAGTCATATCTCGAGCATTTCACATCTTTTATCAACTTCTATATTTGGGTTTACTTCTTGCCTTTCTCATTTTTTATTCTTGATTTTGGCAAACTTTTGTTGGTCATCTCGGACTATTTACTCGCACTCACGTCGTGACCTTCTTTAGTTGCTGACTTGAATTGTATTTGAAGTGAATTCCCTTATTCTCCAGGTGGCGCCAGATTGGCAACATTTGAATTGTATTCCCTTGTTCTTCAGGCGGGCACCTGATTACCAAAATTTGAATTGTATTCCTTTTGTTACCTTAAACTTTTTTCCCTTAAAACCTGTGTTATCTTTATTTGAAAGTTGAACTGGTTTCCTTGTTCTCTAGGTGGGTGCCTGATTGCCAAAACTTTAGATGCATTCCCTTGTTCTCCAGGTAGGCGCCCGATTTCTAAAACTTGAACTGTATTCCCTTGTTATCCAAGTGGGTGCCTGATTGCCTAAAATTTGAACTGTATTCCCTTGTTCTCCAGGTGGGCGCTTGATTTCCAGAAACTTGAACTGTGTTCCCTTGTTCTCCAGGTGGGCCCCTGATTGCCAAAACTTGAACTATATTCCCTTGTTCCCCATATGGGTGCCTAATTGCAAAAAACTTGAACTGTATTCCCTTATTCTCCAGGTGGGCGCCAGATTGCCATAAACTTGAACTATATTCTCTTGTTCTCCGGGTGGGCGCCTGATTGCCAAAAACTTGAATTGTATTCCCTTGTTCTCCAGGTGGGCAGCTGATTGCCAAAAACTTGAACTGTATTCCCTTGTTCTCCAGGTGGGCATCTGATTGCCAAAAATTTGAACTATATTCCCTTGTTCTCCAGGTGGGCGCCTGATTGCCAAAAACTTAAACTATATTTCTTTGTTCTCCAGGTGGGCGCCTGATTGCCAAAAACTTGAACTATATTCTCTTGTTCTCCAGGTGGGCGCCTGATTGCCGAAGACTTGAACTTTATTCCCTTGTTCTCCAGGTGGGTGCCTGATTGCCAAAATTGCTATCTATATTCCCTTATTCTCCAGGTGGGCTCCTGATTGCCAAAAACCCAAATTGTTTTCCCTTGTTCTCCAAGTAGGTGCCTGATTACCAAAACTTGAATTGTATTCCCTTGTTCTCTAGGTGGGTGGCTGATTATCAAAACTCTAAACTGTATTCCCTTATTCTCCAGGTGGGTGGCTGATTTCAATTAAAATAGACAAAATAAAGAAATTTTTCTGCACTAGTTTGGTGACTAGGCACATCTATGAGTTAAACTCAATGATGTTATCAAATATCACTAAGAATTTGAAAGTTAGATCCCAATGACAGTTTTAAAGTTAAAATATATTTTCTAAAGGTGTGACTTCCACTAAATCTTTTTATCTAAGAAAGTCTTAAAACTACATCCCATTATCCATGAGGGCCCTGAAAACTCCTAACTGAATCCTATCTCAAGTATGCAAACTTTGAAGCCAACTTATATTCCTTTGGGGGTACACTTATGAAAGATCTTGCTATTCATGATTGATTTGAATTTTAAACTAGGTCCCACTTTCCAGAATGGTCTTGATGATTTATGGAAAAACCTATCTGGTGCTTGCTTTTCCTGACGGGGGGTTTCTCTGAAAGAAACAAAATTTTTTGCCCCTCTTTCAAATAAAAAAAATCTTGTCAGTTTAAAAATATGGTGTTTGGTTTGTGGCCTTGACTTTGATGGATATTGCTCCTTCATTTCCCATGGTAACTGATTTTCACTCAACGACCTTGCTTGTTTATTGACTATCCACTTTCTCTGCCACCCTTATCACCAAAAATACCTATTCTCTATTCAAATCCCAATACCCTCTATTTGTTGCATTGCTCATGAACTGATATTTACCTAACCTTTGTGTCTCACGTGAATCCAAAGCACGTCAGTTTCCACCCACTCAGTGCGTACAATGTTCTTTCTTGACTTAAACCCCTGGCCTTGGCCTTGAGGTCTATTGTTCCTTCACTTGCCATGATTACTTTGATTTCTGCTTGGAAGACCTTACTTGTCATTGGTTAACCATTTTATATATCAACCTCATCACAGAGAATACCTTTGATCTGTTCACCCAACATCTCTATCTTTAGCATTTTTAGTAAATTGACATATACCAATCTTTTGTTTTTCACATTAATCCCAAAGCATGTTGAATGTTATTAGCTCAGTGTGCTTGTTGTTCTTTCCTGACTTATGACACTTTAATGTGTTAGCCAGATCCCGTTTTGCGCAATTGGAAAGCTAGTGGCAAATTTTGAAGTCATTTCTCACTTTTTCTGACCAAATAGACTCAGGAAGAGGAAGTAAACAAGACAAAAGGAACGGAGCAAAAGACGATGGAAGGGGATGATTCCTAACAAGAAATTACAAGTAGAAACCTATCAAATGTGGATAACAACTCTAATGACCATAACATGCACCTATGGCCTATTCTATTAAGAAAGTCTTATGTTCAACTCTTGTTATACCCCTAAACCATGAAACTGGGCTTCAATTCTTCGATTATCCAATCTGATTCACAATCCTTATTCGACTTTTGGTGTCCAAAGGGTTTTCACCTTTAAGCCTCTATCATTTTGTTCTTTTTCTCAACTCACTATCGCCTCATGGTGCCTGTGAAGGTTTTATCTGATAAGACTCTCTCATTTTGTTCTCTCATATTTCCATCACCTTTCGGTGTCCGTGAGGGTTTTCACCAATAAGACTCTCTCATTTCCATTTTCCCTGCTTAGACCGGAGTGTTTCCTATGATATGAATCACCTCTACTTGCTTGACGTGCATCTCTTGAAGACTGATCGAAAAGTCTTTCTTTGGACTGTCATATGGGCTTTTGGTTCTGATTCTGGTCCTAGCCTCGTCACTACTTCACCGAGGTTAGGCTAGACACTTACCAGCACATGGGGTCGGTTGTGCTGATACTACACTCTGCACTCTTTTATGCAGACCCTAGTATTGTGGATTTCGGACCACAGTGAGATTGCTGGATCTTGTTCAAGCGACCCAAGGTAGCATGCATGTGCTTGCAGTCCCTGGCGTCCCCTTCTATCTAGTTTCCTGTTTCTTATATGTAATTCCAGAGACAGCATTGTATTTAATTCTTTCGGACCTTTATTTGTAGAATATTTAGACCGTCTGTGAAACTGTGATACTAGGTCTGGGTAGTCGAAACTCAAATAGTTGTATTAGGAGTTTATGTAAGGCTGTATCCGGTTCCGGTTCTGGGTCTATTTGGGCCTGCGGTTCCGGTTCTGGCGGTTCTGGTTCTGGTGGTTCTGAAGGTGGAACCTGTCCGTGACAATTCCAGGTTCCATGCGGTTCCGGTTCTGGCGGTTCTGGTTTCTGGCGGTTCTGGCGATTCTGGCGGTTCCGGCGGTTCTGAATTTTTTTTTAAATCAATATCTTGTGTAGTAGTCATTGGTATATTGTAAAATATATTTTATATGGTGTACTATGTTATTAGTATAGTATATATTGTGTTTGGTAATTAGTATATATTGTGTATAAGTAGTGTATATTTTGTATATAAGTAGTATATATTGTATTTAAGTAGTACATATTGTATATAAGTAGTGTATATTATGTTATAGTTAGTAATTAGTATAAATTGTATATAAGTAGTATATATTGATAAAAGAATGTTGTCATTAGTATATTGTGTTGTATGTTATATATTGTATGTTATATAAATATTCAAGGATTGATATCGAAGTAAAGACAAAGAAATATTGAGACAAAAGATATTCAAAGATATGCTAAAGAGCATATTTATTGACCAAAATGACATATATTTCTTAGTCTTCCTTCCCCCAATGGAATGAGCACAACATGGTACTAATACCACCATTAAAAGGAAAAAAAACTAAAAGAAGACGTGCCAATGTACAAGTTACATCATAATTTATGCATTATTTCTAACAAATCTCATAAAACCGTCAAGGTTGGGAGGTGGTTGTGTTGGCGGTGGTAGAAATGAAGCTTGTTCATCACCACTTCCGGGTGAAGTTGCTTCCTCAACAAGTTCTGCTATCATTTCTTCATACGCCTCATCTATTTCTGGTTGTGATTCTGCTATGCCAAAGTTCCTTCTTTCTGCGCGGATCCAATCTCGAAAAAGCACTGATTTTTCCAAGCTCTCCCGCATCGACGCTCTGTGATCACCTATTTGTAGTCTTGCTTGACTAAAAGCGCTCTCCGATGCAACAGTTGACGCTTGAATCGATATAACATCCCTAGCCATCCTTGCAAGAACGGGAAAATGCGTTTCCCTTGTCTTCCACCATTCCAAAAGGTCGAAAGAGTCGTCTGAAGTCTCCTTTTCTAGTCCATGTGACAAGTAAACTTGAAGCTCATTTAGATGGGAAATTTCATCTAAATTACCACCTTGAGTACCCCTGAACTCCGTCCACGATTTAAGAGTTGTTAAGCCAGCAGCTCTTTTAGACGATTGTGATGTAGACGAAGTAGGGGTTGGAATATTTGGCCTAGCATGCTCTAACGCCTGTTTATAAGCATTATAAATAGTTTGAGCATTAACTTTCATAGTTGGATTTAACGTAGCAGATACACCCAAAATAGGAGGGATTGGAAAAAAATATTTTTTAAACTTTTTTTTCATTTCATGTATTGCAAGTTCATAAATCTCCCCTCCCTCGCTAAAATCAACAAACAAATTAGCAAGTGCAGCAATATAAACTAAACAGTTAGAAATAGTCGGATAATATTGTCCAGAAAAAGCATTTGTAGCCACATGAAAATGTTCTAAAAAATCTAAAAGAATTTTAACGTTAGTCCAATCTTGGGTAGTTAGCATTTCATCATTATCCTCACCACAATCCCGAGAATTAAACGTAGCATTTATTGGGTTTCTATATTCAACGCTACTACTAAACTTTCGTACATGTAATTCCACCTAGTCGGGCAAGGTTTAGGAACCTTTCTTTCTCTAAGGCCATATTCGTCACATTTTTAAAATATTCTCTAAGTACACTTCTACGATTTGAATAAAATAGCCAATTAAGAGCCATTTTCACCTTTTCAATTTCTATGTTTAATATTCGCATACCATCACCAACAATTAAATGATAAATATGACAAATACATCTAACATGGAAAATATTAGTAAATGCAGGATTAAGTGTTTTTGTTAGCATGCCTATTGCACTAGTGTTGCTATAAGCATTATCCATAGAAATTGACATTATTTTATCACTAAGGCAAAAATATCTGCGTACATCTGAAACAGTGTCAGCTATAAACCTACCCGTGTGCCGTGAATTAATTATTCTATATACAATTATGCATTTTTGCATTGTCCAGTCTTCGTCTATCCAATGACTTGTTACAGTTAGATAATCACAGTCATTTCCACTTCTACCAATATCAGTTGTAATATAAAAACGATTAGTTATATGAGTAAATAAATAGCGCAAATATTGTTCATATTCATGCTTAAATTTATAAATATCGGCCTTAATTGTTGCACGAGGCCAACTTTTATAAGTAGGATTAAATACTCTTCTAATATAATGAATCCATGCAGGATTAGAAGCAAAAGTATCAGGCAAACACATAACAGTAATCATTTTCGCTGATTCTTCACGATCCTTATTTGGATCGTAATATAAAATACCTCCGGTGACAGTGTTTATTCCTGGTTGAACTAGATTTGAACCAGTACTTGGGTTAACTGTAGAATCAACACTTGTCCTCCCCTCTTGTTGCGCTTTCAATTGCAAAAATCTAGCCTTATCGCTAGGGTGTAATTTTATATGCTTAACTAAAATACCTGTGCCGCTACGATCTCCAGTATACCTATGAACAAGTAATTTCCCACAAGATTTACACTTAGCCTTATCTTGTTCTCTTAGTTGAATAAAAAATTGCCAAACTAATGATGTTTCTGTACGTTTAGGAGGTTGTCTACTAAAAGTGGGAGTTTGTACGGGTGGGTGTGCCGGTTCATCACCTAAGTTATGAGCAGGACTAGTAGGTGTATCATCTAAATCTGGTGCTTGGGTTTCATCATCATCCTCATCCTCATTTCCCTCTAAGATAGGTGCATTAGGATAAAGAGCATTCATAATATCATCGTCTATTCTATCACCTACTGCTACATCATGTAGAAAATCAATATCGCTAAATTGAAAATAAGGGTGATCACTATCAAGGATTCCGAAGGGTTCATTAGGATTTCTAGGTTGGCTACTACGTTGAACTTGCTTATCTTTGCTAGGTCGGGGAGCCGGGGGAGGGGGAGTTTTTTGGCCACTACTTTCACCAATTTTACCTTTTCCTTTACCGAACATTTTTTTCAAAGAAAATGCCATAATAATTATAATTAAGCAAACTAAAAACACAAAAAAATACTATTAGCACGTATGAGTTGAAACGAGTTTACCGGATTGACGAACAACTTCTTAAAAATTGAAAATCGTTGAACTTGAACACTTGAAAACTTCAATTCAACAACTTCACAATTTTCACAAATTTGCAACAATAAATTAAGCACTTGCACTAGAAAGATTGAAAGAGAGCTTGAGAGAGATTGAGAGATATTGATGAATAAAAATGAAAGAATGAGGGGGTATTTATAGTTGAGAAATGGAAAATAGTGTAATTATATAAAGTTTGGGGGCCAAATGGCTATTTTTAAAACTTCCAAACGGCTACTTTTTGCAAAGAGCCGTTACTGAAATTACTTTAAATTTTTTTTTTTTTTTGAAAAATGGCCGTTGGAATTGCCAGAACCGTTTGGAACCGCCAGAACTGGTCCAGAATCGCGAGCCGATTCCGGTTCTGGCGGGTCCGGTTCTAGCGGTTCCAACAGGTAGAACCGCCCCGCCACGGTTCCCTAGAACCGGTAGAACCGGAACCGCCGAAACCGGCAGAACCGGCAGGGCCACGGTTTTGGTCCGGTTACGGTTTGGAACCGTTACGCAGTACAACCTTATGTTTATGTTTAGATAATTATTGTTCTTCTTCCGAGTATGTTAAATTTTGCTATTTAAATGTTATATATCGGTAATTATTAAAGGATATAAAATGGGTAAAATGTCAAATTGTTCAATAATTGGCTTGCCTAGCTCACATCCTCCAGTCTGGATGATAGATTTTGTATCTCTCAATATTTATCAAAATATACAGTATGCTCTAAGCAAATATATCAGCTATGATCAACTCTCATCTAAATATCATTCCTATGTATCTACAACTTCCTTAGTCACTGAACTAACTAATTATTCTGAAGCAATCCTAGACCCAAGATGGATACAAGCAATGAATGAAGAGATAAAAGCTCTTGAAAATAATTATACATGGGACATTTTAACATAAGGAAAGAAACCTATAGGTGCAAGTGTATTTACAAAATTAAATACAAAGCCTCGGGTGAAATTGAAAGATTCAAAGCTAGGTTAGTAGCAAAAGGCTACAGCGAGAGAATTGACTATCAAGAAATATTAAATTGACTATCAAGAAATATTTTCACCAGTGGTGAAAATTATTACAGTAAGAACCATCTTTCCCTTATTAGCCACAAGAAAATGGCATATACATCAAATGGATGTATATAATTCCTTTCTTCAAGGTGATTTATTTCATGAGATTTATATGTAACTACCTCAGGGATTTAGAAGCCAAGGGGATAACATTGTGTGTAGACTTATTAAATTCATGTATGGGCTTACACAAGCCCTAAACAGTGAAATACAAAACTATATGAAGCCTTACAGAGGTTCAACTTCACACAAAGTCAGTATGATCAATCGCTATTCATCAAAACAACTGAAGAAATTACTATAATCCTAGTATATGTAAATGATATGTTAATCATAGAGGATAGTCTACAATTGATTGTGGAGGCCAAAATTTTACTGCAAAATGCCTTCAAAATAAAAGATTTGGGGGAGAAATTTACTTCTTACGTATTGAGTTCGCTAGATCAACTTATGGAATAACTATGCATCACATAAAATATGCTTTGGAACTAATCTCAGAAGTTGAGCTAGTTACAGTCAAACTAGCAGTAATTCCTATTGATGTCATCAAATTAACCTCTAAGCGATATGATGATTGAATTGGAAAGACAGAAAGTTAAGAAGAAGAAGACTGTTTGGTTGATCAAACTTCCTACCAAAGACTGATAGGAAAGCTTCTGTATTTAACTGTAACTAGGCCAGACATAGCATTCAGAGTTCAAACACTCAGTCAATTTCTTCAACAACCCAAAAGGTCACACATGAAAGCTGCTTTAAGAATAATAAGATATGTTAAAAACCAGCCCAGGCAAGGAATATTGCTATTAAGTACATAGAATAATACAATCACTGCTTTTTGTGTTGCAGATTAGGTTGCATGCCCTTTGACTAGAAAATCAATCATATGATTCCTAGTTAAGGTTTGTGACTCCCTATTCTCATGGAAATCTTAAAAAACAAATAATTATATCTCGAATCTGTAGATACTGGATACAGAAGTTTAACAACAACAATAGTTGAATTAATTTAGTTGTATGGTTTACCAACATAAGTTGATACACATATCAAGTTACCTATTAAAATCGATTGTCATTTTATGAGAGAAAGAATTTAACTTGGGCTTGTCATCACCAAATATATTGCAACAACATATCAACCTGCTGATATTCTTATAAAAAGATAGACCAAAGTTCAGCATGAATATTTAAAGTCTAAGCTAGGTGTTATCAATATTTTTTCACCACCTAGCTTTAGTAAGAGTGTTAAATAATATGAGGGTACAATAATCCTTGTACAAGAAGGTTGGTATTAGCCGTTAATAGTTGTAAGGAAGTTAGTGAAGCAGTTAACTTACATAATTAAGAAATAGAGTATAAATATATATAAATCTACACTTAGTTAGTGAGTGAATGAAATCTTTGCCTCTCTTCATCTCTCCCTCAAAGACTATGCCTTCTTCATCCTAAAACTCTGCTGTAAATTCTCTGTAAATCACAACAGAATCAGTTCAGTTTTCTTTTGCCCTTTTGTAGATTTCAGAATATCCCCGTTTTTTTCTCTTTCACTTAACCTTTTTTGCTTTCCAATTAAGTAGAATAATCCATACGTTAAGAGCCTAGCTAGCTAAGTGCTGTGATGAATTTGGTTCAATGAATTTAAACTAAAACATTGTAGAATCTAATCTCTTGCAAATATAGACCAAATACAGAACACGAGGTTTGCAATTTGACTCGTGCGACATGTGCATAGACAATCTATGGGCAGATTTTTTATCTAAGAGAATTTAAAAACAAATTGAACAAGCGAAGATGCCAAGATGATTTAGCATATATATATATATATATAGACCTTACATATATAAAATAATTTTTTGCGAAATGAATTCAATTGTTGTGATTTTTTTTTCTGCTACATCAAATACTCATATTAAACAACTAAGTATCGTGAGAGTTATAATTATTACAAGCCGGGACTGTTCGAGCGGACAAGTCTATGAAACAGTCGTTATTGAAAGCAAGTAACACAAAGGAAGGGGGGATAAGTGGTGTAAGGGTTGCCACGGTTGTCTGCCATCAGAGGGGTGAGGTTCAATCCATGCTTAGCCAAGACATGTGCGATAGTATTTTCTTTGCGGTAGATATGCCTAAGTTCCCTTTGACCTAGTGATGTTTGGCTTAACGTATGCATAGATTGATGCATATTGCCTAATATTTTGCTCATGTCTAGTAGATTTAAGATATATACTATGATAATTTGTGCTAATTTTTTTATATTTCTATGTATAGAAATTATTTGGATACAATTTAAAACGAAACTGCACGAATTTGAACCAAAAACAGATAAAGGAAAAACTGCGATTTTCGGCGCCACAGGCAGCATCTATGCCACTTGTGGCACCCAAAACATTCTACTTAACAAACTCGCACCAAGGCAAGCATGGGGCATTAGGCTAGAAGCTAGTCACGTGAATTATGTCCAACTTTGCCCAGGACAAGGTTATTTCGGCCATAGACCTATTCAACACATATAAAAGCAAGACTAATCCTTAAGGGAGACGCGACTTTGAAGAAGAATTAACATGGAGGAAGACATACCATGCTTGGAGGAGGCTTTCAACTAGTTTTTCTCTTCTTTTCTTCCTTTAATCTCATAGTTTATTAGTTCTAGAGTTTTGGGTGTTGAATGAACGTTGTAGTTTGAAGTTTGAATTGTTCTTATTATTTTATCATATTGGTTTATTTATTCAATCTTACACTTAATTATTTGATTGTTTGATCACCAATTGAATACTATCTACGAATCTTGGATTGAACTCGGGAGAGGGAATTCTAGATTGCATATAAGCTTGAGTATAGCAAGATCTTAACTCTGAGTGGAGGGCGGATTCGTGATTTGGATAGGAATATTCCTAATTGCCTTTGGAATCACACTTTGGAAAATCACTTAAATAAACTATTTGTTTGGGTTTAATTTAGTTGATAGCTACTCACAAGTCCATATAGATATAATATTTGGACTTACAATTCGATATTACTTGTCAACCACAAATATACTTGTGTATGTGTTCAGAAACAACACCCAGCTCCAGCAGCAATGACATGCCATCAGAATTGTTGGGGTTAGATTCTGGTGAACCACCTTTTGCTTCCTTGGCTCAGCCCATGCAAAAAAAAAGGTCTATTACTGAGGAATTTAGGGTCCAGTGTATTAAAATCAAAAGCTATATGATTTGACAAAAGAATGGTTCATAAGAGACTGCAGATATCATGCTTTCATATCAGTGTCTCAGTTTCATCAATTCAAATACCAATGACTTAACTTTCTATCATTTCTACGTCCTGCCTAAATATGTAAATATGGGACCAGCAAACGGAAACGATTCCCTCTTATCAAATACTGAAATTTCAAATTATGTATATAGCTTAATACAATAAATTTATAAGTTTAATTAATTATATACAACAGTACAGTGTTAATATTTTATCCGATCAAGTCATCCAAAAAATATTTTCAAGTAAGTATCCTTAAGATCTAAGATTGTTAATTTTATAAAAACATATTTAAAAGTGTAATTTTTTTACACACTCGAAATTCATAAATTATCATTAAGTTTGCTTTATTGCTTACTTCATGTTTGCTGTACAAGTTGAAGATAATGGAGAGTTTCTAGAAAAAGGGATTTCCCATTGTGGGATGTTTTTTTTTTCAAAGAAGCATTTGATGGTGTTGCATTTGGATGTTTGGAAATAATTGAAGTCTAAGGCACATATATAACCCCCCCCCCCTCATCCCACCCCACCCCAACCCACCCCTCAACACCCGAACACAATATTTCTTTCATTGTCAAATAAGGTGGCAGTCTCTTCTATCTATAAAAAAAATACAGATGAAAATTTAAAATTTCTCGATTTTATCCCCACGAAATTTAAGAGCCTCCTCTTTTCGATACCACGATATCGACATAATAAACTTCAAAGAGAACATGATGACTAAACGAAAACCGACGTTTAGTCCTATTTTGCGTGTCACTTTTTGTTGTTGTTGCTTCCCTTTTTCGTGAGACGAAAGTCAGTTGAAAACAACCTATTTTTTTATAAAGATAAGATATATGTATATGTTATTCTTCCGAGATCTTACTTATAATAATAAATTGAGTTTTTATTATTGGTGTTGTTATTGATAGTAGTGGAGGTACACGTATATAATATGAGTTCTTTGAATTCAGTTGAACCTAATTATTTTTTCTACTCGGGACGTATTGATTGTGCATGTTTAAAATAATTAAAAGATTTAATAACTATTAAATTTTAATTTTGTAATTTTAAAAGTAATGAACCCATTATAAACATAAAGATTACACATTAATTAAAAATTTTAAATACGTTCCATAGTCGTCATGACCATGGGGGATAAGCAACAATATAGAATTATAACGGTTGTACGTCTTGATACAAATATTATGAAATTATTATATTGTAATTTGTAATCTTAGTAGAAGATAAATTACTAAGTCATAAAATTCAGCATTTGCGGCTTAAGAGTGTGTGAATTTTCGTTTCTTTATGAAGTGCCTTTTGAATATAAATTAAATATATTTATATGTAATAATTATATATGTTATTAATATATATCTATGAAATCCTCTAACTCATGGTTAGAATCATTATATTCCCGAGGTAATTGTATTATAAAAATCCAACAGGGTGTTTCTTTGTTGACAGAGAGATAGAAAATAGACAGACATAAAGAAGACAAGGAAGAAAGAAAAGGAAGAGGTGGTAGGAGGGAAAGTCCATGTCCAAATCATGATCTAATATTCCCTTCTACTTTTGCGTTGGAAAAAAAAAAGGTAAAGAGAGGGTTTGCATGAAAAGGTCACGCGTTATTAATCTACAATTGTTATTGATAAATATCATATTACGATAAAAGTGTTATAAAACAATAAAGGAACAAGAGCAATATTGCAAAAAAAGAGAGAGAAAATTCTTATTGAATTTTGGGGTGGTTTACAATGGGGTAAGACCCATCTATTTATAGAAGAAAAAATAACTTAGCCTCAAAGTAAAACTCTCTACAAGATAGACATTCACTCTAATTAGAATTCTATTCTTAACACTCCCCCTTGAATATCTACTCAATAAGTAATGTGCCTCATTAAAAACCATAACTAAAATAAAATCCAATGGGAAAAAAATTCTAGAAAAGGAAAAAGAGTACACATATTTAGTAATGCGCCTATTGGTTGCCTCGTTAAAAACCTTGCAAGGAAAACCCAGTGGGACAAAACCTTGTAAGGGAAAAAGAGTGCAACGTGCATTAACTCCCCCTGAAAAGAGCATCAATTCACATCCTTGAGCCTTCGCATTCCAATCTTGTGTACCAGCTTCTTGAAGGTTGACGTTGGTAGAGATTTTGTGAACAAATCAGCCATATTATCACTTGAACGAATCTGTTGCACATTGATATCACCATTCTTTTGAAGATCATGTGTGAAAAATAACTTTGGTGAAATATGCTTTGTTCTGTCTCCTTTTATGAATCCTCCCTTCAATTGGGCTATGCATGCTGCATTGTCTTCATACAAAATTGTGGGTAGTTTGTCACATTTCAAACCACATTTGTCTTGAATATGATGTATTATAGACCTCAACCACACACACTCTCGACTTGCTTCATGAATAGCGATTATCTCAGCATGATTAGATGAAGTAGCCACAATTGATTGCTTAGTCGATCGCCAAGATATGGCAGTGCCTCCACAGATAAACACATAACCTGTTTGAGATCGAGCCTTGTGTGGGTCAGATAAATATCCAGCATCAGCATAACCAACAAGATCAGGACTGCAATTATTGCTATAAAATAAGCCTATATCGGTAGTCCCTTTTAGATACCGCAATATATGTTTGATTCCATTCCAATGTCTCCTTGTGGGAGCAGAGCTATATCTTGCTAAGACATTAACTGAAGAAGTTATGTCAGGCCTTGTAGTATTTGCAAGATACATTAGTGCGCCAATTGCACTAATATATGGTACCTCAGGACCAAGTAGCTCTTCATTCTTTTCTTGCGGTCGGAATGGATCCTTATTCACATCAAGTGATCGAACAACCATCGGAGTACTTAAAGGATATGCTCCATTCATGTAAAATCGTTTCAACACCTTTTCTATATAGGCAGATTGATGAACAAAAATTCCGTTTGCCAAATATTCAACTTGTAAACCAAGACATAATTTTGTCTTTCCGAGATCTTTCATCTCGAATTCCTACTTTAAATAATCAATTGCCTTTTGGAGTTCTATGGGAGTTCCAATAAGGTTTATGTCATCGACATGTACGGCAAGTACAACAAATTCCGATGTTGTTTTCTTTATAAAAACACATGGGCAAATGGCATCATTTATATAACCTTCCTTTAATAAATACTCACTAAGACGATTATACCACATTCGTCCTGATTGCTTTAGACCATACAAAGATCTTTGCAATTTGATTGAAAACATTCCCGGGACTTTGAATTATGGGTGTTTGGAATTTTGAATCCATCGGGAATTTTCATGTATATCTCATTATTAAGTGAGCCATAAAGATAGGCAGTAACCACATCCATTAAATGCATGTCAAGCTTTTCAAGGATAGCAAAACTAATGAGATAACAGAAAGTTATAGCATCCATTACGGGTGAATATGTCTCTTCATAATCGACACCAGGCCTTTGAGAAAATCCTTGTGCAACAAGGCGTGCCTTATATCTTTGTACCTTTTTTTCTCATTTCTCTTGCGTACAAAGACCCATCTATAGCCAACAGGCTTAACACCATTAGGTGTTTCAACTATAGGCCCAAAATCTTCACGTTTTGCAAGTGAATTCAATTCTGATTGGATTGCTTCTTGCCATTTTGGCCAATCAAGTCTTTGTCGACATTCTCCAACAGATTGAGGTTCAAGATCCTCACTTTCTTGCATAATGCTAGATGCAACATTATATGCAAAGACATAATCCACCACTATATCTACTCGATTAAAATTTGTCTCAATATCGATTGGATTTATTGATAGTTCCTTATTTTCCTGAGTCTCGGGCTCAATGGATTCTTCATGAATCTCAGAATTTATTAAATCGTGAATTTCCTCATGAGATTCTTTCGTAGTGTCATTTTGATCATTTGCTTTTTTTTCTAGGATTTCGATCTTTGGAACCTAATGGCCTGCCACGTTTTAGGCGTGCTTTCGACTCATTAGATATGACACTAGAAGATTGTCCAATAGGGACATCAATACGGATTGGAACATTCTCTGCGGGGATGTGAGATTTTGTTATCCTTTTCAAGTCCGTGAATGCGTCAGGCATTTGATTTGCTATTCTTTGCAAATAGATAATATTTTGCACCTCTTTTTCACAAATAGAGGTATGTGGATCAAGATGAGATAATGATGGATTTTTCCACAAAATTCCCGTTTGGTTTCACCAACTTCTCCCCCTAATTTTGGGAAAAGTGTCTCATGGAATCGACAGTCTGCAAATCGTGCAGTGAACAAATCCCCTGTCAATGTTTCGAGGTAGCGAATAATGGAGGGCGATTCAACCCCAACATATATTCCTAACCTTCTTTGTGGACCCATTTTGGTGCGGTATGGCGGTGCTACAGGCACATATACTGCGCATCCAAAAATTCTTAAATGGGATATATTAGGTTCATGACCCAAAACTAATTGCAACGGGGAATATTTGTGATAATTCGTCGGTCTGAGACGAACTAGCATTGCTGCATGCAAAATGGCGTGACCCCAAACCGAAGTGGGCAGCCTCGTTTTCATGAGTAATAGTCTTGCAATCAACCGCAGACGTTTAATTAAAGATTCTGCAAGACCATTTTGAGTGTGAACATGAGCTACAGGATGTTCCAATTTTATACCAATTGATAAGCAATAATCATTAAATGCTTGGGATGAAAACTCAGCAGCATTATCTAGTCTAATAGACTTAATTGGATTATCAGGAAATTGTGCTCGTAATCGAATTATTTGTGCCATTAATTTTGCAAACGCAAGGTTGCGTGATGACAATAGGCACACATGAGACCATCTAGAGGATGCGTCTATTAAGACCATAAAATATCTAAAGGACCCACTAGGTGGGTGAATAGGTCCACAAGTATCCCCTTGTATACGTTCCAAAAAATTGGTGATGGTCTAATAATTAACTTGCCTTGATAACAAGAAGTGCAAGAAAATTCATTATTTAAAAGAATCTTTAAATTCTTTAATGGATGTCCATATGAGTTTTCTATAATCCGTCTCATCATAATTGATCCAGGATGTCCCAATCGATCATGCCAAAGTACAAAAGTATTGGAATCAGTAGCCTTTTGGTTTACTGTGGAATGTGCCTCAATTGCACTAATTTTTGTCCAATACAGGCCACAAGATAAAGATGGGAACTTCTCAATAACCCTCTTTTGGCCAGAGACATTCTTTGTAATGATGAGGTATTCAAGATTATTCTCATCTATTGCCTCAATATGATATCCATTTTGACGGATATCTTTAAAACTCAACAAGTTCCTCTTGGACTTGGAAGAGAACATTGCATTCTCTATGATAAATATTTTTCCTTTAGGCAGAGTTATAGTTGCTCTTCCGGAGCCTTCAATCAATTTACTACTACCAGAAATTGTAGTAATATCTGCCTTACACATACTTAAATGAGAGAAATATTTCTTCTCTTTGGATATCGTATGTGTGGTACATGAATCAATAAACAAATATTTTTACAATTGGACGTTGATCCAAGTTTGCTTTGTGAGATATCCATATTTGCTTCCCATGGTTTGACATACAAAAGAAATATACGAAAATTTAAGTCTATGATTCAACATAATAGTTTCAGTGCAGTCATTATGAAAAAAAAATATATCTTTTATCATAGTTATTCTCCTTTTAATACTCTTGTATCCGTTGCTTAATAATTAAACAATATTTTCAAAATCTGCTGAGGTTAGTTGATTAACCAAATAGATAATCGACTAACCTGTTTCAACGTTTAAAAAAAACTAATCGATGAACATGCAACGGACATAAGGTTAATCGATTAACTAAAGTGATAATAGATTAACTTAGGTAACGGTCATTAGGTTAGTCGATTAACTAAATCGGATAGTTGATAACATGCCTTGCGGAAAAGGTCCAGTTTAATAGAATATATTGGTTAATCGATTATCTGTTATGTTAATCGATTAACTTACTGAAAAATTATTACAAATAAAGCATAAGATGAATGTGTAATCTAAAGTTATATAAAATTTGAACCATATCACAATAATAGATAACTTATGTAAACTATGATAATTGTTTATTCATTAACTACTACGAATAAGTAAAAATAAAAATATCAAACTGCTCAATCTTCTTTAACCATGGATCCATCACCGATCAAGTGATCTATTTTCCCCTCAGGGTGCTCAAAGAAGTCTGCCACATCCAAGTGGTTGATGTCAAAATTATTGTCAGAGACAAAATTGGTTTCAGGGCCTTTACTCTTTAGAGATGCTTGATAAAGCTCAACCAAATGTCTTGGTACACGGCAAATTTTTGCCCAGTGCCCTTTTCCACCGCAACGATAACATATAGTTTCTGAACTATTTACTTTTGGATTCTCATAATTCCATTTCCGCTTTTGGTGGTTATATCTCTTTGAGGGGTGACTAACACCAGGAAAATTTCTTCCTTGTCCACGTCCACGGCCATGATTCCGACCACGACCACGACCATGATTAAAGCCATAGCCTTTTCCATGCTTAGCATAATGGGAATACACCTTATCTACTTCAGGCAATGGTGTAGACCCAGTGGGTCGATTTTCGTGATTTCTCATGAGCAGGTCATTGTTTCGCTCAACCACAAGGAGAAGAGAAATCAGCTCAGAGTACTTTTTGAAACCTTTCTCTCTGTACTGTTGTTGCAGAACCATATTGGAGGCATGAAACGTTGTAAACGTTTTTTCAAGCATATCATAATCAGTTATAGTATCTCCACAGAGTTTCAATTTAGAAGTAATTCTAAACATTGCAGAATTATATTCAGAAACAGACTTAAAGTCTTGGAGCCTCAGATGAGCCCAATCATATCGTGCTTGTGGCAGAGTGACCAACTTTAAGTTGTCATATCTCTCCTTTAAGCCATTCCACAAGATAAGTGGATCTTTGACTGTGAGATATTCAATTTTCAAACCTTGATCAAGGTGATGGCGCAAGAAAATCAAGGCCTTAGCACAGTCTTGGGTGGATGCATTATTTCTGTCTTTAATGGCGTCTCCAATAACCATTGCATCCAAATGGATTTCAGCATCCAACACCCATGTCATGTAGTTCTTGCCCGAAATTTCAAGGGCAACGAACTTTCTTTTCATAATGTCAGACATAATTAAAACAAAATTAGGAGGAGAAAAAAATACCTTAATTTTCTCAAAGAGAGTCTTGAGATAGTAGAGCTTCATGCTGATAACGTGTTATAAAACAATAAAAGAACAAGAGCAATATTGCAGAGAAAGAGAGAGAAAATTCTTATTGAATTTTGGGGTGGTTTACAATGGGGTAAGACCCCTCTATTTATAGGAGGAAAAATAACTTAGCCTCAAAGTAAAACTCTCTACAAGATAGACATTCACTCTAATTAGAATTTATTCTTAACAAAAAGTCTATTCTTTTTTTATGATCTTCATCTCAAATGCTTGATGATATATTTAATGATATATTTTTTTTACTTTTTATTTATATAAAAAGATTTTATAATAGATAGAAAAATATACACAATTGAAGAATAAAATCTCTTCCTTCTCTCTATCTCTATTTCCTGTTCATGTTTTACTAAATTACTTTTATTTCTTGTTCGTATTACTAAATTACTTTTATTTCATTACACATTATCAGCACGAGTCTCTAACTAATTGTATATATATCTACAAAAAATTTCCTACATCCAGAAAAATTGCAGTTAGAAGCTATATATATCATCTCATGGTTAGACGTAAGGAGAAACTACATATGGTGAGTAATAAAATGTAAGAATGTGTGATTATCTTATACTTGTCATCCCATTAATATCTCATATGCGCACAACTTATGTATTGCATAAGCATATATTAATATTACACCTTTTATAGCACATGAATGGAATGAAATTTTCGAAGTTCTATACGTGAAAATTATAGTAGCAGTTAATTATTAATATGATGCATGTCATGGCAACCAAGGATATGTTATATAAGTTATTTTATGCATATTTGTGTGTTAATTATCTTCAATTGTCCTGCCGCTTTTAATATTTTCTTTTACTTAGCTGAATATTTTTCCTTTTGGGTTTTTGCCCTTGCATATAGTAAAAAAAGGAAAAAAAAAAGTTGGTCATACTGATTAGAAGCATAAATCATCTTAACGAAAACAAGAAATACTTCACATCTTTATCTAGGTTGATTAATTACTTCTTTGAAATTTGGAAAAAAAACCAGCGATTGAGAAAATATACTTCATAATTTATGATTGTATCATTTGAAAGCAAATAATGATTAGTATGACTACAAAAGAGGTATTTTCAAGTATCCATGATCTACTTGATGCTTTCTATTACCTTGCCATTTTCAAGTATTTAATATGAATGATGCATAAGCTACAACTAGTAAGTTATTATCTATAATGCCACTTTTCAGGAAATATAAATGCTGAATTTATGTAGTAGTACTAAATATTGGTTGTTACCTATATGTTGTACTTTTGATAAATTTATTCATTAATTGCTTGGTTGAATTGAGTGAAGGAAAGTCGTGGCGTTAAATCAAATCCAATAGGTAGGGTATACCTCGAAAATAATAATATTTTTGAGAGATGCTGAATAAATATTATGACAGTGATTTTATGACCCATTTAAACTCTATTAGAATTTAGAAGAAATATTCTGAATACAAACGGTTGTATTTCATATAGATTCTACAAATAATTGATAAAGCTTTACGATGATTTGAGATTTGTATACTTATTTAAGAAAACAAATTTGATTTGCGAAGTTGCAAATTAGCTGTGTACAACTTTCTTGGCATGTGATTGAATTAAGGTTTGAGAATGAATCGCAATATTGTTTAGCCTATTATGTCATTGATTGGGGTTACGACATCGAGATCAAGTCCCGATGCGCCATAATGATAAGAGTTGAGTTTGAGTCCCAATTTATTATAGCCGAACATGCCTTTATATATGTAAGACATTGAGTTTGAGTCCTACTGTACCATATTGATGATGTAATGAAGACTAAAGAAAAATAATATATTTTTCATGAAAAGTCATAAATATTTTCCTACTTGATTTGCTCCATTCTTGAAGAGAATATGGTAGCTAGCATAATAAGTCTAATTAGAGATAAGTGGTTGATGACGAATGATATTATTGTGACAAATGAAAAAATAATAATAGTCATCATTATGGTAATTATAAAAAGGGAGAACAATAAGGATTCTCAAAATATATCATCGAAAAGGTGAGGGTAGTGTTTACCATCAAATTGGTATGAAAAAATAATAAAACACATCACTATGATAATACTCCATTCTTGGAAGAGAATGTGACTTGTGATAAATATTGAGAATGCATACTAATTCATGAAATTGAATGTGGCAATATGTGATAAAAGTAATGAATAAAGACATTCAAAGCATGATTGGATTAAAACCGCACAACTCATCTCTAAGAAAGGTTTGAGTGAAATAAAGATAATAAATATTATTGTGTGGTTACATGAATATGTCATTTGTCGCTAACATGTGATATGATCAAAAATATATATTTTTCCATGCCTTATAAAAGTTACTAAAGGCAAAATTAAAGCAAAAAAATAATTTTGCTTATGATGAGTTTGACTATGATAATTATGATATAATTTTCTCCATAAAGGAGGCATCCACAGTATGGATAGTGTGATAAAATATCTTATAGTACAAAATTAATTAAGAGCTTTGAAAGAGCTAATTTGTTACTACTCGGATAAAATTATTCATAATATTGATATTGTAATAAGTCTCAAAAGAAACTTTGAGTTTCAAATATATTAGCCAAAGTGATTGGCATATTGAGACTATAAATGAAATAAAGATTGAATATATTTTATATTACTATAATCATACCGGGTAAATATGAAAGGTTACCAGATTTATCTTCTATTTTTACTACACAAATATAAGCATGGTGATAGAATCACAAGCCACAAGTAAACTAGAGCTTTACTGAATTAAATATTAGTTGGCATCACCGGTTGTCCATCCCGGTTTAATTATGATGCAAAAAATTAATTGAAAATCACATTGGCATATACCGAAGAATAAAAGATTCTTCAAAAATTCTCTTGTGCTACTTATTCTCATGATATACCAGTTAAGGTTGAGATTGAATCCCTTGATTTCTGAAACAGATAAAAGGTGATAATATATGGGCTCAGTCACTTTTCATGTAGACCGTTTACTATTGGATAATTTTAATAGATGCATATATTCTATGGTTACATGTGCATTTGTTATCAACTTACAATTTGGCTTTTGCAAGATTGTTTGCTCAAATTATTAGAGCACGGTTCCAAAATATAAATTATGATGATTTATCTTGATAATATTGGTTTAAATCCAAGTTGGCTTAGCAGAAATTGTACGTCTCCAATTATAGCTAAATCATTGGTTATGAGAACAAAACTCCCAAAAATGAATTGATATGAGATGTTTTACTTAATATACAGCAGCACTTGTATGGATCTAGCCAAGTTATGAAAATTTCTCCCTAGTACAATCGGTTCAGGTTCAGGAAATAAGTAGTTTCTATATAGAAATATGGATGCGGTATATGATTTAATGCCATCATAATGCACAGAGATAGGTTCCCAAAGAAGGTTGGAAAATATATTGGTGATCTCAACATTAGGGAAATAAAATTGACAGCTGAGAAAGTGATACGTGAAATGAATTATTATGAATACATATAGATCCTCGTACAAGAAGATATGAACTTCAAGTTCAAGTGGTAATGAATTTACAAATTATTGCCAGACGCATTTGCTGACCCAAAGCTAAATGTCATATTTCAGCTGCTAATGCTCCAAATAGAATAAAGTCCATGAGGGCTAGAGTCCATGGCACGCATAAATTATAATAGACCAATCGGTTCCAAAGATTAAACTCCTTGAAGAAGGAGAAGGGAAAATGTTCAAGATTGTCATAATAACGAGGCAAGTGCTCTAGAAGAGCACCACGACATAACACTTCATAAGACCTCATGTGAGAGGCTCAGGTACTTAAAAATAATGAGATAAAGAGATCTGAATAAGCTATGTCTTTATTGTGTAATAACTTAACCGATATAAAATGACCATCGAGGATGTTGTTAACATAATGTAGCGCTCAATATTATTAATATTGACGTGGATCTTGAGCTCAAATCTGTCATGAAATTTGGGCAGATAAATGATTGGCCAAAAAAATACGCAATGAATATTGAATTCACTTGAAAAAAATATATAAACTTGGGCGGATAATCCCAACACCTGAAAGTATAAAGGCAATGGAGGTATAAATATGCTCTTGTGAAAAAAGTTCAAGTCGATAGACATAAAATCGGCTTGTTACACAAGAAAATTGATAAATATACTCATATTGATTAAATGGATATATGTTCTCCTATGGTGGATATAATCATTTTAACTTTTAATCTAGCAATATATGAAAACTTGATATGTGTATAATGGAAATCATTGAAGCATTACAATTGTTCAGAAGCATATTAATGTTTTCAAAAAATTTATTAAATAAAGCTTAAAAAACTCTTATACGAATTGGAGCCGCATGTGGTATAATCGCCAGTGTGAGTACCTATTAAAGAAGGGTACAAGAATAATTCAATTTGTCCTTGTATCTTTATGAAACGATCTGGAATTAAATTTGTTATAATCTATGTGTATGTTGATGATTCAAATATCATTAGAACTCCCAGGTAGCTTCCTAAAGCAGTAGATTGTTTACAGAAAGAATTTATAATAAAAGATCTTGGAATGACAAAATTTTATCTTGGTCTACAAATTAAGATATGAAAGATGAAATTTTTATCCATCAATCAGCATATACTGAAAAGATTTTAAAGGGATTTTATATGGATAAAGCACATCTATTTACTACCCCGATGGATGTGAGATCACTCGATATAAATAAAGATTCATTCCAACCTCATGAAAATAATAAAGAACTTATTGGTCCTAAAGTACCATATCTTAGTGCAATTGATGCACTAATGTATCTTGCTAACACTACAAGACGTGACATAATATTTTCAGTTAATGTCTTAGCAAGATATAGCTCTACTCCTACAAGGAGACATTGGAGTGAAATCAAATACATATTGTGTTATCTCAAAAGGGACTACCAATGTGAGCTTATTTTATGGCAATGATTACAATCTCAATCTTGTTGATTATGCCGATGAGGGGTATTTATCTGACACGCACAATGCTTGATCATAAACATGTTATGTGTTTACACGCGGAGGTACTGGCATATATTGGAGATCGGATAAGCAATCAATCGTGGCTACTTCATCTAATCATGCTGAGATAATTGCTATTCATGAAGAAAATCGAGAATGTATATGGTTGAGGTCTATAATATATATTATTTAAGACAAATGTGGTTTGCAGTATTACAAGCTACCCACAATTTTGTATGAAGACAATACAACATGCATACTCCAATTGAAGGGAGGATTTATAAAAAGGAGCTAGGACAATTTTTTCATACATGATCTTCAAAAGAACGGTGATATCAATGCGCAACAGATTCGTTCAAGTGATAATATGGCTGATTTATTCACCAAATCTCTACCGACGTCAACCTTCAATGAACTAGTGTACAAGAGTGAGATGTGAATGATCAAGGGTGTTAATTGATGCTCTCGTCAGGGAGAGTTAATATGCACTGTACTGTTTTACCCTTACAAGGTTTTGTCCCACGGGTTTTCCTTGTAAGGTTTTTAACAAGTCAACAAAAGGCGTATTTCTAAACATATGTACTTTTTTTCTTCACTAGAATTTTTTCCCATAGGGTTTTTTTTCTAGTAAGATTTTAACGAGGCACATTATTTATGGACATCCAAGGAAAAATGTTATGATAAATATCACATTTTGGTGGACGTCTACTCTTCTTTCATGATCTTCATCTCAAATGCTTAATGACATTTCTTGTATGTTCAATGATATATTCTATGACATATTTTCTTCACTTTTTATGCCTATATAGATGTCTTGTAATAGATAGAAAAAACACACAATTGAAGAAGAAAATCTCTTCCTTCTCTCTATCTCTATTTTTTGTTCATGTTTTACTAAATTGCTTTTATTTCTTATTCATATTATTAAATTGCTTTTATTTCAAAATAACAATATTTTTTTAATTTATATTATTTTTTCCGTTTTTGTCTATCGCAAAAAGAATATACCTTCATTTCTAAGTTAAAGTTTAAACTTTCTAATTTGTCTTTAATAAGACGCGTTATAACCATAAAATATATGTAACTTGTTTAACCGATAACTTTGTTTTGTAAAATATTTATTCTTTTTTAAACATGTTAGAGGCCGGTATATGCAGTGTTATAGTGTCGAGTTCATTTGAAACCAATATCTTTGACATGCAACATAAATTAATTAGCGTAAAAATTTATAAAATTAATAATATATAATAATTCTAAATTTATAATTTTAAAAATATAATAAATTCAATATTAATAACATTTAAATCTGAACTTTAAAGCCATGCTCAATCAAAGTGTATAAAATGAAACGGAGGTATTTAGTCCACAATGTTGTAATAGTCAGAAGATTATGATGATTGATGTGTAGAATGAGGCCACAATTCAAAGCAACCTCTATCTAGTCATTATGTCTTTTACTAGAAAACGGACATTATAAAGGCCATGTTGAAAATGGCCTTTCACTGCCCAATATCTCCACCCTCATACTTGCATTTGTCTTTGCCACTTGTTAATTAACCTAACCATATTTTCGACTATATTTCTCTACAAAACATTATTCATACTCGATATTTTCCTTATAATTAAATAGAAACATAGAACCTCAATAACATATTCGGTTTAATCTTACAAATAAAATTTCGGTAGGATATATAATTACGTAATCTTACCTTACTTTTATGCAAATAAAAAGATTGTTTCTTATAAACTCGTATGATTCAAAGCTGAATAAGGAATATACATCTTTTAATTAATTTATGTTACATAAATGCAGTTAATATGATATTTGGTTTACAATATAACTCTTAGATGGGTCATTTGTTCAAAGGTAAGCTAGACATTATAATAGAGATATATAATGCAACAATAGTAATGCATGAATTACATGCAAAAATTATGTTTTATTGGATATTTTATTTGTTGTATTAAAAATTAAGTGTATTATAGATGTTTAGTTTTAAACAAAATAAAAGACTATTTACTATATGAGGGATTGTTTGACATTTCAGAATTTTCCATTCAGTTACTTATTATTATTTCACATCCTATATTGCACCAATATTAATACTCACTCCATTCCTCTTTTTTATACACTTATTTTTTTAGTATATTCCGAAATGAGTGTTAGAGTTGAATTATTTGCTCTGAAGGATATATGAGATGCTAGCAATTTTTCCGGGGGAAATTCAAAAATAGTCAGATTTATAAGTGGTCATTAAAAATTAGTCATAGTTTCAGAAATAATTAAAATTTAGTCATTTTTTATATAAAGATAAATCTAAACGAAAACATAGTTCAGAATTCGAAAAAATATTTCAACATAATATAATGGAATTCCAGTATAATATATTGGATTTCCAGCATATATTGGTGTTCCTGTATAATATAACGGTCCAGCTTAATATGCTGGAAGTTCATACACATGTGCTCACATCTCCGGTATATTATGCTGAAACTTTTCGCGTGTTAGAATTCCAGCATAATATGTTGAAAGTTCATATATATGTACATTAATCTCCAGTATATTATACTTGAAATTTTCGTGTTGCAACAAAATAGTAGTTACTTTTTAGTGACTTTACAAACATCGGCGATTTTTCAATTACCGATCCGAAAACTAGCTAGACCGTGTTATTTTTACAAGTTTTTCTAAGCCACCTTTTATTGGATTTTGCGTCATTTTCATCTTTCAAACGTGCACTAGCTTGCCGTGTCTCCTTACTCCCTGCGAGTGCGTCGTTTAGTATAAATCAGGCGATTGGTCTTCTTTCAAAAATCTGGCCAACTCGAAGCCGAAACAAGGAACATAAAGACACAATTACCCCTATCGACAAAATGCCCATTTCCTTATTATTCTTCTTCTCCACTTTTTAAATCCCTCTAACCCTTATAACTTCTCCTAAAGCCATTTCTTTGTTCATCTTCTCCAAGTAAGAAGAGATTTAGTTTCTATGTGAATATTACTTCTCTAAAAGTACACTATGTTGAGTTTACAAATATGAAAAGGAAATAGAAGCGCGAATCTGGATTAGTCGAGTCAGTGAATATATGCAATTAGAAAAAAAAAGGTTTAGTATTAAAGAAGAAAATTGGTGAAGATGGATCAAGAAGACAAGCTTTATCTATTTTCTTCTTATCTATGGAACGTCCCACATTCTCTTTTGGTGCAGAAGTGGAGTTTTTGGAATCTCAAGATGAAGGATAACATTATTTTTGAGGATATCTTCTAATATTTAGATTGGAAAGTGGCAAACAGATTGGAGCCAGGCATTCTTTTTTCCAAAATTCCGTTGCTTTGTGTTTTTTAATTTCTTTTCCTCCCTTTTTATTTAGACACTGATCATACTCAGGTTTATGTTGCTAATAGTTTTTGAACAAGAGCCAAGAAGAGTGGACTTTTTTTTATTTTTAATTATAACTCTTTTATTAGAGCAAGTTGGTGCATAGTATATAAACCTAGTTGCTTTTCAGAACGTTATGATTCTTATTTTCATTTGCGAATTTGCTCTGAATGTTAATTGTGTTATTTATTACTGTCATTTCATATCCACTTTTCAAGAAAAGATGCTAAGTACTATATAAGTTTCCACGTATGTGAAAAATTCTAAAGGGGATATTTTATCAAGCTCTTATATCTTAGCTTCAATTCGATAAGTGCCGGCTGATATTTTGAAATTTATATGTTCTTATCATATATATATATATATATATATATGTGTGTGTAAATTTAAATTTTATTCATATGTATCATGTATACAAATAATGAGTTCATATGAACAGTAGAAATCGTCCTAGATTCTTCTCTGGCTCTAATCTATTACTAATTACAAGCATCATGGTACAGTGCCCGTATACGGTATAATTTTTTAGACGATGGATCTATTGTAAACTTGCAGGTTCACGTGAAATCAGCTTTTGCTTGAATCTTGTATATGCATTAGAAATTTACTAAGTATATTGAAATATTTGATTGCCAATTATTATAGTATATAAATTTGAGGTCGCTGTAAAAATTCATAAACTTTAAATGCAGCATTTGCCTCTAAATCTTTTTTACCCTAATTATTTATGCAAATCTTATAATAGCTCATTTCTTCTAATCTCGACAGAGCCATCTTGAAGACAATTTGATGTAACGACCCTGGTCGGTCATTTCAAGAGTTGTAGTCACGTTCTCTTATTTACTGCTCCTTTGCATTCTACAGCTATTATATTATATACCGGATTAGTTGGTTTAGATTTGGAGAGATTTCAGAGTGAATTGAGACAATTAGTCTCTTAATTGAAAGCTTAATTTGATAAAGTTGATCGGATGTCGACTTATGTGTAAACGACCTCGGATTTGAATTTTCATGGTACCATTAGCTCCGTTAGGGAATTTTGGGCTTAGGAGCTTGACTAGATTGTGATTTGGAGGCATGTAATAGAATTAGGCTTGAATTGACGAAAGTTGGAATTTTCAAAAGTTTGATCGGGGTGGACTTTTTGATATCGGGGTCGGGATGGATTTTCGAAAATTAGAGTAGGTTCGTGAGGTCATTTATAACTTATGTACAATATTTGAGGTCAATCGAGTGTGATTTGATAGGTTTCAGTGTTGTTTGTAGAATTTGAAAATTTCAGAGATCATTACGTTTGAATCCAGGTGTAATTCGTGTTTTTATGCTGTTGAGGTGATTTAAGGGTTCGACCAAGTTCGTATAAGGTTTTGGGACTTGATGGTATATTCCGTTGTGATTCGAGAACCTCGGGTGAGTTTTGGGTGGTTAAAAGATCAATTTTGGACTTAGTTTGATAGCTGAAGTTTCTGGTATTTTCTCATTTGGCTTCCTTATACGCGATCGCGTGGTCAGGTTCGCGATCGTGTAGGCTAAGCTGGTCGCTAGTGGAACTTGCCCTATGTGTTCGCATGTTGTGGACTACGATCGCGTAGCTTTTAGGGGAAATGTTACGCGAACGCGTCGACTTGCGAAGAGGTTGGGTAGGATCTAAGGTCAAGTATTTTGTTCATCGCGAACGCGTGAGGCAGTTCGCAACCGCGTAAGTCAGTAAGGCAGAGCATCACATTCGCGTGGGAGATTCCTGCATTCGCGTACAGTTAATTTGTGGGATAGCATAATTGTGTTTCGTGATCGCGAGGTATTTTCCACGATCATGATGAAGGTATATCTGGGCAGATTTAAAAGATTCAAAGTAAGGAGTTTGAGTTCGCATCATAAAATTGGTGGGAGCTCGGTAGAAGACGATTTTTGAAGAGATTCTTGCGTGGATGTTTAGAGTAAGCGATTCCTATCTAATTATGGTCAAATTCAATAACTATGCCTTTAATTACATCATCTAAGTTGTGATTTGGCGTGAACATTAGGGAAAAAGAGGAAGAGTTCTTGGGCTAGAGTTTTGGGGTTTTGACTAGGATTTTGTTATCGGATTTGAGTAAATTTGATATGGTTAGACCCGTGAGTGAAAGGGCTTTCAAATTCTATGACTTTTGTCGGATTTCAAGATGTAGGCCTAGGAGCCAGATTTAAGCTGATTTCGGATTTTGGCTATAATTTCGCATTTTTCTTGTAGAATTAATTTCTTGGGCCTATTTTGATTTTATTGTATTGCTTGTGACTAGATTCGGGTTATTTGGAGGCGATTCACGAGACAAAGGTATATTGGAGTAGAGTTTTTCTCGAATTGAGGTAAGTTACTGTTTTACATATGATCCTGAGGGCATGAAACCATAGATATTTGCGTGATGTGATTGGTTTGTAGGTGACACTCATGTTAGGTGACGAGTGTGTGAGCGTGTGGGCATGCATTGTAGGAATGGTGACTCGGTTCGTCCCGTGAAACTGTAAAACAACTTGTTATTAGCTATATTCCTTCCCTGTGTTATATAAATTTGACTGCAAATCATGTTAGAAATCATGATTAGGCTATATGATGTTACTGTTGCAACCACAGAGGTCATGTACTTGTTTAATTAGCTGATATTTGTTGTCTTGTACTTAGTCACGGTTTTACTTACGTATTATATCTCTGTCTCTTCTTGTTTCTTGTTGGTACATGTTATTATCTCTGTTTTGGCTGATTTGTATGATTTCTGAGAGCCTGGGAGACTGGAAAGGTTGGTGACTGAGTTAGGGTCTAAGTGTAGAGCTAGGAGATAAATGTGGTCATATGAATCAGATTGCACGCCACAACGAGCCTGAGGGATGTATATATATGGATTGAGTTGCACGCTGCAACGAGCCTTATATATATATATATATATATATATATATATATATTATATATATATATTATATATTATATATATATATATATATAGAGAGAGAGAGAGAGAGAAAGATCCGGTTGCACGACACAAGAGCCTCCATTTATATATTATGGATCGGGATGCACGTCGAAGCGATATAGTACTCGGGCTGAAGGAGCCCCTCTGGAGTCTGTACATTCCCAGTAAGCGCAGGTACCTATTGAGTGTGAGTGTTGAGGGTTGAGAGCCGAGTAATTGAGCTGTTGAGAAAGATTGAGTGACGGTTGCCCTGAGAGGCTGTACTTGCCTTTATTTGTTGTTGTACTTGGCTGATATATGTCACTGTTTTGAAATCTCTGGAAGATATTGTCTCCAGTTTTACCTTAATTTGGTAATATATAACTGATTTGACTTAAATTGTCGGATTTGAAAGCATGTCTATTTTCTTGCTGAAATTACTGAAATAAACAATAATTGTGTAGCTCGTCACTATCTCTCAGTTCCTTATTCAATATTGTTACTTACCTTGTTGGTTGAATTCACGCTATACCTTGCACTTCATGTGTAGATTCAGATATTTTCGGACACGGTGTTCGTTGATCTTGTGCAAGATTGATCATCAGAGATTTAAGAGATAGTTGCTCGACATTCGCAGTCCTTATTTTTCTTCCTTGTCTTTTCTTTACTTGTATTTTGATATAGACTCTTGGAGACCTTTTTTTTAGATTGGTTGTGTAGATGCTCATGAGGTCAGTGACATCCCGATCGGGAGTTATGTTTCCGTACTTATGTTTGGGTTGAACCCATTTTTATGAAAAACTCAATTATTTTAAATTTCTTAATTTATTTCTGTTAAGTGTTGAAAGTATTTTGAAATTTTCGACTTGTCTAGTATCATGATAGGCGCTATTACAACGGGTTAAGATTTGGATTGTGGCATTAACGTTCTAATATCTTTTTATTTATTTGGTCTAATTGGTTATGTTGATGAAGTATCACCGTTTTGTGCTATCTAGGTGGCTTATGTTCGTGATTTTTTCTAAATTCAGCTTTCAATATGAGGGTTCTTTTCATGCTTGAATTTTGTTCTTTGTACAATAATTTTTTTTAATCTGTTATAGCATGTTACTTGCTTTTTATTACTAATTCTACAGTTATGTCGAGTCATCTATGGTGGAGTGAGCTAAAAGTATAAATATTATTTAGCATAGAATTTATTTTTGAATACAATTTTTCGAGGGCTGATCAACTTCCGATACTACTGGGTAGTTGTTGGGTTGGAACTGCACATGCACATTGATTTAAACCTACATTTTTCAGTTTAAAATATAAGTTTTTAACACATAGTTCGCTCATTTGTCTCTCAACCAACACAAGAAGATATATTCCACCTAAAATCAAAGGACAAAATTAGAAAATGTCTGAATCATTGTCTAGAAAAGTGCCAAAAGGGATGTAACAACCTCCTTGGAAGATACCCCTTGACACATTTGAACTATAGACAGTGATATGAAAGAATATTGAATAGAGGCAAATATAATTATTAATCAATTTTAGGTTGCTGGATGTGGTTTCCTCACCATGCTTCAACCTGCCGAATTGCTATTTTAGGCATAGGTACCTAAACTTTTTTTTTTTTTAAAAAGTATTTGAGATGATGAGAACATCCAATGCGAACCATATAGTCACTTATCAATAAACAGCTAAATCTCATTATATTACTATCTCCGACCGAAAGAATATAAAGAAAATTTTTTAATCCAATGACGTTAAATTTTCGGAAAAGGGTCAGAACTGCCCTTTAACGTATTGACGCCAGTTTAAAAATGCCTTTCGTTAACCTATTTTGAAAAAAATGCCCCTACCATTAAAATTCTGGCATATTTGTGCCCTAACGTAAATGCCCCTACCATTAACCTATTTTGAAAAAAATGCCCCTACCGTTTTAAATATAAGTACAGTCAGTTGTTAGACTTAGGGGCACAAATATGCCAAATTTTTAACGGTAGGGGCATTTTTTTCAAAATAGGTTAACAGAGGGCATTTTTAAACTGGAGTCAATACGTTAGGGGCAGTTCTGACCCTTTTCCCTAAATTAAATGCGTGTGTAATTATCTCAAGGGAAAATGGTCAGAACTGCCCCTAAAGTGTTGACTCCAGGTTAAAAATGCCCTCCGTTAACCTATTTTGAAGAAAATGCCCCTACCGTTAAAAATGTGGTATATTTGTGTCCCAAAGTCTAACAACTGACTGTACTTATATTTAAAACGGTAGGGGCATTTTTTTCAAAATAGATTAACGGTAGAGGCATTTTTAAACTGGAGTCAATAGGTTAAGGGTACAAATATGCCAGAATTTTAACGGTAGAGGCATTTCTTCAAAATAGGTTAACGGAGGGCATTTTTAACCTGGTGTCAATATGTTAGGGGCAGTTCTGACCCTTTTCCGTTATATCAAATATATCCTTAATTTGAATCCTATGCACTTAAACATGTCGTGGCATCTCATTCCCACAAAGAAGTGTTGTCATTAAGGATGTGTTTGGTATGAAAAAAAAATTTTGGAAAATAGTTTTGTAAAAGATAAGTGGTTTTATTATTTATTTTTTCTTATTTAGTTGGTGAGTAAAAATATTTTCTAGTGGTTGGTTAGAGAGTAGAAAATATTTTTTAAGAAAATTATTTTTATGCTAATCTCCTCATCACCCCTTACCCAAGTCCCTATGTTTCTTGTGCTCGATCCCTTAACCTCTCAAATACCTAACATTTTTATGACTCTATTTTCTTAATAAATTTAATTATTCTTCTAAAAATTCACATAAATCCAAAGGGACTAATATGTTATTTTTTTACGCAAAAGCAACACTGAAATTTGTGCTCCATAACAAAAAATACTCTTTTTTTGTTGAAAAAGAAAATACTATTTCTACAACTTGAAAATAAAGTATTCATTTTGTTAAAATGAAAGAAAATATTTTTCTACATCATAAAAACAAAATACTCATTTTGTTGAAATGAAAGAAAATATTTTTTCTACATCATGAAAAGAAAATACTCTTTTTGTTCAAATAAATAAAATACCTTTTACTACATATTTTATTGAAATGAGAGAAAATACTTTTTACTATATTATTTTGTTGAAATGATTCAAAATAATTTTTTTAAATCATGAAAAAAAAGTACTAATTTTATTTAAAATGAAAGAAAAAAACTTTTTTAATATCATGAAAAATACTTATTTGTTGAAATGAAAAGAAAAATACACTATCTATAACATGAAAAGATAATACTATTAATAATATTTTTATTTAGAGTAGGGTCAGGTGAGGGTGGGGTGGAGTTGGATTGGAATCCAGAACCGAAATGTGACTCTTTTGGACTCAAAATACCTTTTTAGGTGTAAAAAAAATTACCATTCTATATAAAACGCGGTTCATGATCATGCTTGATATAGAACGTATTTAACACCGCATTTTATTTTTTTTGTGGTCCCACCAATAACTCTTCTGCATTTAACTGATATAACAATAATTCATATATGTAAAACTATCACGACTCGGAATTTTCACCATCGGGAGTCCTGATGGCGCCTACTCGTGGAAGCTAGGCAAGACATAAACCTTGAGTTATTAATCCTTTTCGTTTTAATTCATTTTAAACCAATTAAATTAGCAATGAATAAGCATTTAAGAACATCGAAAAATAAAATTAACAGAAGTCTTAGATAAATATAGAAACAAATGTCCAGAAAATCAATATAAGTCTCTACCCAACACCTAGCGTACAACATACACAGACTGTCTAGGAGTGCTACATACAAGTGTCTGAAACAAAAAATGTCACCGATACAAAAGGAAAGAGTGCATCAAAATTGATAGATGAGATACAGGGCATGCGGATGCCTGCAGGACTACCTCGGGATCTCGTGGACTAAAGGCTGGCTCCCAAGCTACTGTTGCGCACCATAAGCTGCTCCGGTATCTGTATATAAGTGCAGAGTGTAGCATCAATACAACCGACCCTATGTGCTGGTAAGTATTTGACCTAACCCCGGCGAGGTAGTGACGAGGTTAGGACCAGACTCAAGATAAATTTGTGCAGTTATATATATATATATATATATATATATATATATATATATATATATATGCAATACAACAGAAAAATAGAAGGAGATAATCAATTAAAGCTGGGGAAGGAAAACATGCTTCGGCGGTAGCAGATAAAATAAAATATCAGAGAATAACAAGGAAACCACAATTTAACTTCTAATATGGATAAAGAGAAATAAAGGCAATTTTCACTTTCAGTTTCATCTTGTTGCAGACGTCCGCTCCCATTTCATCATATCTTGTGGTAGGCGTACCACCCGCTCCATTTTCATCAATCTTGTGGTAGGCGTACCACCTGCTCCCTTTTTATCATATCTTGTAGTAGACTTACCACCCGCTCCCATTTCATCATATCTTGTGGTAGGCGTAAAAATTTCATCATATCTTGTGGTAGGCGCAATCCGCTCTATTTTATAGTTAATACCGACAAGGGAACATAAGCAATATGATGACCTCCCGGCTAGGGAACAAAACCAATATAATAGTTTCCCGATAAGGGAACAAAAGCAATATGATAATTTCTCGGCAAGGGGACAAAAATATCAAACCAGTTATCCCAGCAAGGGAGATTCAGCTATAATCAATCTTAACTTAGCTTGTACTCAGCTCAAATAATGACAATGTTCAATCATAAATAAGATCTACAAGGATAAAATAAGTCTTTGCTCAATATAGAAGATCATTAATTAAAGCATCCGAAATATCATTTAGGAACACCACAACTTTCAATTTAAGACTTACGGCCATGCTCGACACCAACATATAGATACTCGTCACCATGCCTATCCATTGTACTCAACAACAAGCAAGTAGAAATTATGACTCAACTCCTAATCCCTCAAGCTAAGGTTAGACCGAACACTTACCTTAAACTTCCACGGCCAACTCAATCCTCAATTGTTGGCTCCAAATCAATTGTATATATACATAAATAAAACTTCATAATATCAACAAATGCTAAACAACTCTAATCCAATGCCTAATTATAGCTTTTCAATCATTCTTTCCAAAATTCCAAAAATCGACCTGGGCGTGGTTGGTATACTACGAGGTTCGAACCAAAATTCAATCACTCATTCATCCACGAGTCGGTATATGTAATTATTTTCATAATTCGATCCCAAAACGAGGTCTAAGTCATAATTAAATAAAAAGCTATAACCCTACCTAAATCCCTAATTTTCTACCCTTATACACATGATTTAGGTCTAGAAATCCGATGGGTGTTAATAAAAATTGAAGAAACGAGTCTAATATTACATACCTATGAGTTTGTCGTGAAATCCTCTTTCAAAAATCGCCCAATTTGGAGTTAGGATGAAGAAGTTATGAAAATTTGAACAATTCCCGTTTTTGCTACTGTTTTAAGTGTTGGGCAACAGTGTTCATCACGTTCGCGAAAACACTGTCGCGAAAAGGCTACCAATAAGTTGACTTACGCGATCGTGAGTCCTTCCACGTGTTTATGGAGGTTCACATTTGCGAACAAACCCACGCGTTCGCGTAGAAGAACGAACAAAATCCCAACTCATCGCCATTTAACTCTATGCATTCGCATAACACCGGTCACGTTCCCAATGAGCAATCCCCCAGTGCTCCGCGTTCACGACTGTGGCTTCGCGTTCACGAAGAACAATTTCCACCCCTATCCCCATTTACCCTACGCGGTCATCAGAGTAACTGCCGATCGCGATGCACAACAGGTCTGTGCACTAACAGCAGAACTTCTACAACTTTTCACAAGTTTGAACCTTCCCAAAATACCTCCGAAACACACCCGAGCCCTCGGAGTTCCTAACCAAACACACGTACTAACTCATCAACATCATACTAACTTATCCGTGCGATCAAATTTCCAAAATAACATTTAAAACAATGAATCAAACCTCAAAATCAAGATTTTCTCTCAATCTTCATCAAGTTTCAGATTTTGGAATTCAAGTTTGAATAACGTCAAACGACGTTCGATTTTAACCAAATTTTACAGAAAGGACTTAAACCATATAAAAGACCTGTACCGGGTGCCTGAACCAAAATACGAGCCCGATATTATCGCTTTCTAATCAGATTTCCTTTCAATTTCCTTAAACATTTTCAGAAAATAATTTTACAGAAAAATTCATTTCTCAGGCTTGGGACCTCGAAATTTGATTCCGGGCATATGAACAAGTCCCATGTTTTTCTACGGCCCTCTAGGAGCGTCACATCATGGCTTCGTGTCCGTTTACCCAAAATATTGACCAAAGTTAAATTTATTCATTTTAAAATCAAAACTTAGCATTTTTCACAGAATTTCATATTTAAGCTTTCCGGCTACGCGCCCGAACTGCGTACGTATATCGAGGTGACATTAAATGAGGTTTTCAAGACCTCGAAAGCATAGAATTTGATTAAAAATAGGTGATGACCCTTTGGGTCGTCACATCCTCCACCTCTGAAACAATTGTTCGTCCTAGAATGGACAAAAGAAGGAAGTGCCCGAGTGGGGAAAAAAATGAGGATAATGACTACGCATATTGGACTCGGACTCGCAGGTCGATACCTCAGGAGGCTGACCTCTCCACTAAACCCGAACAAAAGGAAACTCTGCGACCTCAACTGACAAACTTGTCGGTCTAGAATAGCCATCGGCTCCTCCTCGTAAGATAAGTCCTTGTCCAACTGAACAATGCTAAAATCTAACACGTGGATGGATTGCTGTGATATTTCCGGAGCAGGGACACATGAACTGGATGCACGGCTGGTAAGCTCGGCAGCAATGCAAGTCTATAAACCACCTCTCTCACTCGATCAAGAATCTCAAATGGACCAATGAACCTAGGGCTAAGCTTGCACTTCTTCCCAAATCTCATCACGCCCTTCATAGACGACACTCGGAGCAATACCCGCTCACCAACCATAAAAGCCACATCTCGAACCTTGCGGTCTGCATAACTTTTTTTCCTGGAATAAGCTGTACGAAGCCTATCCTGAATGATCCTGACCTTTCCCAAGGCCTCCTAATCCATATCCGTACCCAACAACCGAGCCTCTCCCGGCTCAAACCATCCAACCAAGACTGACATCGCCTACTATATAAAGCCTCATAAGGAGCCATCTGGATGCTCGAATGGTAGCTGCTGTTGTAGGAAAACTCAACTAAAGGAAAAAACTAATCCCATGAACCTCCAAAGTCAATGACACAAGCTCGGAGCATATCCTCCAGAATCTGAATAGTTCGCTCGGACTGATCGTCCGTCTAGGGATGAAATGTTATGCTCAACTTCACCCGTGTGCCCAACTCTCGTTGAACTGCTCTTCAGAAGCACGAAGTAAACTGCATACCCCGGTCCAAAATGATAGATACGGGCACACCATGAAGGCGAACAATCTCCCGAATATAGATCTTAGCTAAGCTCTCGGATGAATAGGAGACTGCCAGAAGAATAAAATGCACTGACTTGGTCCGCCTATCAACAATGACCCAAACTGCGTCGAACTTCCTCCTAGTCTGCGGGAGTCCAACAACGAAGTCCATAGTGATCCGCTCTTACTTCCACTCCGAAAGCTCAATCCTCTGAAACAATCCACTAGGCCTTTGATGCTCATACTTAACCTGTTGACAATTCAAATACCGATCCACATATGCAACGATATCCTTCTTCATTCTATGCCACCAATAATGTTGTCACAAGTCCTGATAAATCTTTACGGTGCCCGGATGAATAGACTATCGGGAGCTATAGGCCTTCTCTAAAATCAGCTCTCGAGGCCAATCCCCATTAGGCACACAAACTCGACCCTGCAATCTCAAGACTCCATCATCACCTAAGGCAACCTGCTTGGCAACTCCACATTGCATCGTGTCTCTAAGGACACATAATGGGGATCATCAAACTGCCGATCACGGATACGCTCCCATAATGAAGAACGAGGGACCGTGCAAGCTAATACTGGACTAGGCTCAGAAATATCCAACCTCACAAACCGATTGGCCAAAGCCTAAACATCCAAATCAAGCAGCCTCTCAACGACCGGAATATTAGCAAGGCTGCCCATACTGGATGACTTCCTTACTTAAGGCATCGGCCACCACGTTGGCCTTCCCTAGGTGATATAAGATAGTGATGGCATGATCCTTCAACAACTCCAACCACCTTCTCTGCCTCATATTCAACTCCTTTTGCTTGAACAAGTACTGAAGACTCTTATGATTCGTGAACACTGCACACACCACACCATATAGATAGCACATCCAGATCTTCAATGCGTGAATGATGGCTGCTAACTCTAAATCATGGACTGGATAGTTATTCTCATCAATTTTCAACTGCCTTGAAACATAGGCAATGACCTTGCCATCCTGCATCAACACTGCACCAAGCCCAACACGGGAAGCATCACAATAAACTATATAATGCCTTGAACCAGTGGCCAAAACCAATACTAGTGTTGTAGTCAAAGCTGTCTTGAGCCTCTGAAAGCTCCCCTCACACTCGTCAGACCATCTGAACTGGGCACTCTTCTGAGAGTCGTGATGGCACCTACTTGTGGAAGCTAGGCAAGCCATAAACCTTGGAAGTCATTAACCCTTTTCGTTTTAATTCATTTTAAACCAATTAAATTAGCAATGAATAAGAACATCGAAAAATAAATTAATGGAAGTCTTAGATAAATATAGAAGCAAACATCTAGAAAATTAATACAAGTCTCTACCCAGCACCTGGTGTCACAACATACACAGACTATCTAGGAGTGCTACATACAAGTGTCTGAAACAAAGAAATAAAATATGTCCCGGATACAAAAGGAAAGAGTGCATTAAAATGGATAGATGAGATGTCGGGCCTGCGAACACCTACAGAACTACCTCGAGATCTCGTGGACTGAAGGTTTGCTCCCGAACTACTGATGTGCACCGTAAGTTGCTCTGGAATCTGCACATAAGTGCAGAGTATAGCATTAGCACAACCGACCCTATGTGTTGGTAAGTGTCTGGCCTAACCTCGGCGAGGTAGTGACGAAGCTAGGACCAGACTCCAGATAAATCTGTACAGTCATATATATATATATATATATATATATATATATATATATATATATATATATATATATATATATATATATATATATATATATATATATATATATATATATATATATATAACGAATAAATAGAAGGAGATAAACAATTAAAGATGTGGAGGGGAAACATGCTTCGAGGTAGCAGATAAAACAGAATATCAGAGAATAATAAAAAAAAACTACAATTTAACTTCTAACACGGATAAAGAGAAACATAGGCAACTTTCACTTTCAATTTCATCTTGTTGCAGGCGTGCAACCCGATCCCAATTCTCATATCTTGTGGTAGGCGTACCATCCGCTCCCATTCATCATATCTTGTGGTAGGCATACCACCCACTCCCATTTCATCAATCTTATGGTAGACGTACCACCTGCTCCCATTTTGTCAATCTTGTGGTAGGTGTACCACCCGCTCCCATTTCATCATATCTTATGGTAGGCGTACCACCCGCTCCCATTTTATCATTTCTTGTGGTAGGCGTACCACCCGCTTCCATTTCATCATATTTTGTGGTAGGTATACCACCCACTCCCTTTTACATTTCATCACACAATTACAAGAAATTCCGGCAAGGGAACATAATCAATATGATAACCTCCTGGCAAGGGAACAAAAGCAATATAATAGTTTTCCGGCAAGGGAACAAAAGCAATATGATAATTTCTTGGCAAGGGAACAAAAATATCAAAACAGTCATCTTGACAAGGAAGATTAAGCTATAACCAATCTTAACTTAGCTTGTCTCAGCTCAAATAATGACAGTGTTCAATCATAAATAATATCTACGAGGATAAATAAGTCTTTGCTCAATATAGAAGATTAAAGCATCTGAAATGTCATTTAGGAACACAACAACTTGATGTTCGCGAAAGCGAATGTTAGGGGGGGTCAAACCTTCGCAAACACGTGGAAGGAATTATGATCGCGTAAATCCAATTACTGGCAGCCTTCACGATCACGACAGTATTCTCGCGAACGTGATGAACATTGTCGTCCAACACGTAAAACAGTAGCAAAAACAGGAATTATTTAAATTTTCTTAACTTCTTCATCCTAACTCCACATTGGGTGATTTTTGAAAGAGGATTTCACCACAAACTCATAGGTATGTAATCTTAGACTCGTTTTCTTCAATTTCCATTAATAGACATTAGATTTCTAAGCCTAAATCATGTGACTAACGGTAGAAAATTAGGAATATGGGTAGAGTTAGAGCTTTTTAATTAATTGTGATTTAGACCTTATTTTAAAATTAAATTCTAGAAATAATTACATATTCGGGCTCGTGGATAAATGGGTGATCAAATTTTGGTTTGAACCTCGTATTTTGACCAAGTGGGCCCAGGGTCGATTTTTGGGATTTTGGGAAGAAAGATTGGAAAGCTATAATTAGGCATTAGATTCAACTGTTTTAGCATTTATTGATGTTATGAAGTCATTTATGTATAGATATATTGATTTGGAGCCAAATTCAAGAGGAAAAGCAGTAATTGAGGATTGAGTTGGCCGTGAAAGTTTGAGGTAAGTGTTCGGTCTAACCTTAGCTTGAGGGATTAGGAGTTGAGTCATAATTGCTACTTGATTCTTGTTGAGTACGACGTATAGGCATGGTGACGAGTATTTATATGTTAGTGTTGAGCAAGACCGTGAGTCTTAAATTGTATGCATGGTAGGAGAGAAATTATTTCCTCGATCCTCCTTTGCCCGTGGAGATAAGTTTAGATCCGGCCAAACTCTTTGAGCCGGAACCTGTTGGGCTAAAACTACTCCAGAATAACCATCCGATGATTGAGGATTATCCCTGCTTTGCGCAACATCATTATTGTGAACGTCTTCAACCTTCACGTACATTTTAAATATTTTTATCAGCATAAGTTCCCGACATTCATCCGGAGTCCCCAAAAAATCTTGTAGAGTTTCATCATCCACGATGTTAAACTCCGCATAACAAGCAACCCCTTGCGGAGTCACAAAATACGGATATCTTCCGGTTATTTTAAGATTTATCGAATGTTGCTCAACTTCATTTTATTACATAACAATGATATCGGTCTATCGTACTCATTTGTAAGTACAACTTAACATGACTCTGTGGAGATAAACTATAGCTTACTGAGTTATTCGCCACTACAACCTCACCTCCCAAATATAATGAAACTCTTACTTTTTGCTCTTCAGACATTTGAAAAAAGCTTGACAATTTAACAAAAATAAAAATTTATCATGAAGTTGGAGTATCATCTGAATATTTTTTTTCAAAACCCTTAATGCCATTAAATAAGGTAATGCCCAATCCGAGGGGGTGAAATTTTTGGAAGTAAAACACCATTTAAAATTGCATTTTTGTGACGACCCAAAGGGTCATTACCTGTTTTTAATCAAATTCTATGCTTCTGAGGTCTTGAAAATCACATTTAGAGTTGCCTCAATTTGCGTGCGCAGTTCGGGCGCGTAGCCGGAAAGCTTAAATATGAAATTCTGTGAAAAATGCTAAGTTTTGATTTTAAAATGAATAAATTTGACTTCGGTCAATATTTTGAGTAAATGGACCCGGACCCGTGATTTGACGATTCCAGAGGGCCGTAGAAAAATATGGGACTTGAGCGTACGCCCGGAATCAAATTCCGAGGTCCCAAGCTCGAGAAATGAATTTTATGAAAATGTTTAAGGAAAATTGAAAGGAAATCCTGTTAGAAAGCAATCGTATCGGGTCCGTATTTTGGTTCCACCGCCCGGTATAAGTCTTATATATGGATTAAGTCCTTTCTGTAAAATTTGATTAAAATCGGATGTCGTTTGACGTTATTCAGACTTGAATTCCAAAATTTGAAACTTGATGAAGTTTGAGAGAAACACTTGATTTTGAGGTTTGATCATTGTTTTAGAGGTTATTTTGGAGATTTGATTATACGGACAAGTCCATATGAAGTTGATGAGTTAGTACGTACGTTTGGTTAGGAGTCGCGAAAGCTCGGGTGTATTTTGGAGGTGATTCAGGAAGGTTTGAACTTGTGAAAAGTTGTAAAAGTTCTGTTGTAAGTGCACAGACCTGCTGTGCATCGCGAACGCGTAGTAACTCTCGCGATCGCGTAGGGTAAATGGAGATAGGAGTGGAAATTGTTCTTTGCGAACGTGATGCCACAGCCACGAACGCGGAGCATTGGGGGATTTCTCATCGCGAACGCGATCGGTGTGACGCGAATGCATAGAGTTAAAAGGAGGTGGGATGGGATTTTGGTCGTTCTTCTACGCGATCGATGACTGGTAAATTTCAATTTTCCTTTGTGTTACGATGTTTATTTTTGTTGTATTGAATTAGTATTAACAGTCATATATTCCACAGGAGGTACCGTCTAGATATGAATTTTATAGGTTTTGACCCTACGCCCAATTCGAATATGCGTAGTTTCAAAAATTTGAAGATTTAAAAATTTTACTCCGAAACAAGCAAACCACAACAATAGAAGGTTTGGCTAGTGGGACCAACAATATCTACTTTTTGATAGAACGGGTGGGGTCCACACGAGCTTTTAGAGTCGTTAATGGAGGGGGGAGGGACCGCTGTAATTTTTCAAAGGAAGGGGGAATGTCTAGGCAGAACGTGGGGGAAAGGGAAGGGGATCTATTATTTATATATATAAAACGTAATTTATTACTGCGTTCTATATATGGCAAATAACCATGCTTTATATAGTTGTCTTATCAGCTTGTAGGTAAATACGGTATTATAATGCGTATATAAAATGTGGTCATGAACCGCACTTTATTTTAACATCTCAAACGGCCGTTAAGGTAAAACATGGTTCATGACCGCATTTTATATAGAATGGTAATTTTTTTTACACATAAAGAGTATTTTGAGTTCAAAAGAATCACATTTCGGTTCCGAACCCAACGAAATGAGAGGAAGGTTGGAAAAAAATTTTGGAAAATATTTTCTCTTCTCTTGATAAAAAAATATTTTCTTCCAATTAAAGGAAAATAATTTCATGAAGAAAATATTTTCCAAAATATTTAAGCCAACCAAATATGAAAAGTTAAAAATACTTTTCAAAAAATATTTTTCTTCATATCAAACGTACCTTAAGAGTAAAATGAGATATTTGCACTAAAAACTTACTGAAATATATAAACGTATAAAGGTAAAAAAATTTCTGAACGGATTCAAAAGGAAAATGAGGCACATAATTTGAGCATAAATTGGAACGAAGGAAATATATTTAACCGAGAAGTGTTATTCCTTTTTTTTTAGGTGTTATTCTTTTTTTCTTTGAACAAAGAACTCACCCAACTATTTCTATGATATTCCATTCACTACTACTGTCAGATATGCCGTGTGCGACATTTTCAAGTCGATTTTTACATATAATTTTTAAAGAAAAGAAAGTTTTATACTAAGTCTATATATCCATTATTGAGTTATATGCGAAGTGTGTATCCATTATCATAAAGGAATTAACAGTACCACGTCTGTATTGACTAAAAATTCTGGATCTAATAGTCAGATGCTATCAGAATAATTAGCACTCACTATCTTACAGTTGAGATCGCAAGCTTATTTTTCGGATTCGGAGAATTTGGATTATCTCAAAGACCATGAAGATCAATAATTGAAAACATTATAGTCACTGATTCGAGTGCAACTATTATAAGCAATTTCACATGTATGCAAAAGATGTATTCAGAATATAAATTTAACTGATTCAATCTTTGGGCTCTACTACTAAATACATATGTTTACCGACGCAATAATATCGACGGACTTTTCTTCATCGGTATTTCAAAGGACTTTTTGATGGAGTCTCTCGATACTTTTAATTTTTTATTATTTTTTTATGAAAAAACCGACGAAAATCCGGCGGTAAATAATGATATTTTTACCGATCAAAATTTAAATGATTGTACCGACAGATTCCGCCGCTAATTTACAGACGGACTCCCTCGAAACATTTTGTATTTAAATATATTATATTTTTGTACATAATTATTTTGTTTATCTTTTATTACCGATGGACTTTCGTAGGTAATTTAAATATACAATATTATACATAGTTATTTTTTTATTATACAATACCGAGGAAGGCCGTCGGTAAGTCCCTCGGTAAGTATTTACTTAACTATCTTAGTGGTGTATTAGCCTATTTATTGAAATTTACACTAAGTGGAGGTAATTACACTACTTAAAATATATTAGTAATAATTAGCTTAGTAATTTATAGTTACACAACGTAAAATTAAATTTGTAGTATCCTTAACTACATCGATTAACCTATACATTAATAATTACATACTAAGAAGAAGTGTATAAGTCGTTTTCATAAGAAGTATTAGTAATGGTGTATCTTATAAATTGATAATTACTGTAAGTAGAAGCGTACTAATAGTGTCCTTAAGTAATGTCAATAATTGATTATTATACATATAGTTAATATACTAAGCAAATGTGTATTAGTTATATTTAGCTTATAGATTGATAACTACACGAAGTATAAGTGTATTAATAATATATCTATACGTAATGTCGATAATTGATTAGCCTATAAATATTGATAATAACACTAAGTATTAGTGAACTAGTGGCATCCTTATAGAAGTAACGGCAGTGATTGATTAGCTTATACATTGATAATTATACACTAAATAGAAGTCTATTAATGCTATTTGTGAGAAATATTTGTGATTGTTTATCTTTAATTTAGTTTGATAATTAAAGTAAGCAGAAGTTTATTAGTGGTATCATTAAGTAATATTAGTGCTATCGTAAAGTAATGCTAGTGATTCATTAGTCTTTACATTGATAATTATGCTAATTAAGTAGAAGTGTATTGTACAGGTGAACTGCCTTTTAGGTACTTAGGTGTTCCACTAAGTACCAAAAGGCTATCAGTAAGCCAATGCCAGCCACTATTAGATAAAATGATGGGAGAATAAGATAGTGGACAGTGAAGATTCTGAGCTATACAGGAAGGTTACAAGTCATCAAAAGTGTTCTCATTGCCATACAGTCATTCTGGTCTCAGATTTTTCCTTTGCCAAAGAAAATCATCTAACAGGTTGAAGTCATATGCAGGAAATTCTTGTGGACTCGAGACACTAGCTCAAGCAGGAAGGCTTTAGTTGCATGGAACAAGTTGTACAGACCTAAAACCAAGGGACGACTGAATATCGCAGACCTCAATACATGGAATAGAGTAGCTCTTCTGAAACATCTGTGGAACTTGGGAAAGAAGAAGGATAAATTGTGGATCAAATGGGTACATGCATACTACTTAAGAGGAAGGGGGCCATGGGAAGTTGATGTAAAGAAAGCTTCTTGGATCATAAGGAAGATATTACAAGCTGGGAAATACCTTAATGAAGCACGGTTGGACACAAGAAGGGTAATGCAGAGTAATTCATTTTTCACTAGGGGAATGTATAGACAACTAACAGGGACTTCCTGAAGGTGAGCTGGAGTCGACTGATGTGCAATAACAAAAGCTGTCCAAAGTGGAAGTTTATACTGTACCTGGCATTACAAGAGAGTCTATACACAAAGGATAGACTGAGGAAATGGGAAATGCAAGTCGGTCTAGAATGTGCACTGTGCAAGCAAGAGATGGAGAGTCACAACCACATCTTCTTTACATGATCTTTCTCAGAAGCTGTATGGAGCAGGATACTTAAATGGATGAACTTCAATCATGAACCAAAAAATTGGGATGAGGAGATCAAATGGGCAACAGAACAGTTAAAAGGCAATGGTGCTAAAACTATATTGTATAGATTAGGCATGATTGGAGCAATATACCGTTTATGGCTGGAAAGGAACAAAAGGATATTTCAGAAGAATAAGAGAAGTAGTGATGAGATTACAAAACAAATAGTTAGAGACATTCATTGTATAGGTGATAGGCAAGGTAGTTTGAAGAATTGTATGCAAATGCTCAACTATTATCCTTAGAGTAGACATTGAAGAAGAGTTGTTACTAAGTTTGGAGATGAATGTCCAAGCTTAGAGATATACATGTATATATTTTACGTGGAAATAAAGCTAAAAGTTACACACACAAAAAAAGTAGAAGTGTATTAGTATAGTATTAAGAACTATTACTGATTGATTAGCTTTATGCATTGAGAATTACACTAAGTATAAGTGTATTCGTAATATCGTAAGGAATGTTAGTGATTGATTAGTTTATAAATTGATAATTACATAAAGTTGAAGTGTATTAGTGATAATTAGTTTATAAGTCGATAATTACACTAAATATAAGTGGATTGGCTGATGATCTATTCTAAATTGATAATTTATGGTAGGCTATAATTACGTATTTTAGTCGCTTATTACACTCAAATTTACTGTACTTTAATTGAGTTTGAACTTTAATCGCTAGTGTCTTGCATTAATTGTGTATTTTATGTCTTGTCGACGTGATTCCGAGCTATGTAGATATTATTGAATGAATTCAAGTGATTTGGAGCTTTGAAGTATGAGTAAAAGCCCAATGAATTAAGTCGGGATCGTGTTCAGGGATCAACGGATGATAGTTACATTGATAATACACTAAGTAGAAGTGTATTATTTGTAATTAGTAAGTGTATTAGTTATAATTGCTTATAGATTGACATCACACTAAGTATAAGTGCATTAATAGTATTTTTAAGTAATGTTAGATTCGATTAGATTGTAAATTTATAATTACATTCTATATTACATAGAAGTGTATCGGTGATAATTAATTGGCTTATGCTTTGAACTTTGATGATTTTGGTGTATTTTCTATTTACTTGCTTAATGAGTTGAAATTAAGTAAAGGAGGTTATTTTCTTATAACATTGATTGCTTATGTTATTTGTTTGTTTGTTCCTTCTATGGTTTCAATCTAATTTTACAGTTGCTGATAATTTTTCATGTAGACCCAAATTGAGGTATCTTGGCTTATTTTTTGTGATATTACAACGTAATTAGTTGTTTATTATTAGCCTTACTTTTCGCCTGGTGTTTGTAAAGAGTCCCTTTAATCTGTAAATGTCAATATAAGAATTAGAATAAGAATAAACATGGAATAATAAAATCTCATTCATTATTGAACCCTTAAACTGTCTCAAAAACAATTCTGTTTTGTGTTGGAACTGTATTAGTTTAGCTCAAATAGAGATTAGAGTATACATGTTGGTTCAAAAGGTCTTAATCCTGGAAAGAAGAAAGTAAACAAATAAGTTTTGCCAATTTAAGTAATTCTTGAATATGGTTAATATCTTTTCTTAGCTTACGATATTTTATATGCATATTGTTGAAATTTATCAGTTGCGTTGTAGGAGTATTCATTAATGGTACTTTTGTCAATCAAAATTAGCTGGAAGATATGTGCTTGGTTTTGAATAGAGATAGCAACAGGACTTGTTTCTTTTATTATCGTTTTGTTTGCCTTTTTAAGTTCTTCGTCTTCTGTTTGTGTAATCAAAGCTTCAACTGCTACCCCAATTTAAAGCTAGATCTCTTTAGAGATGATAAGTCCAATCAACAGTCTTCTATTTAGTTTAGAGTAACTATGTTTCTTATGATGTAATTATTATAAAATTAAATGACTACAGAATAATAAATGTGTTGTTTGTATATGCAGATGGAATTACTAAGTATTAAATCAAATGTCATTATTTTTCAAGTAAAGATGAAAAATTGGCAGGTGTTTTAGATGAGATAAGCGAGGAGGATTAAAAAGAGAGTTTTGTTGGTTGTTTCTGTATTTGGATTAGCCAATCTTTTTTGTTTTCTATCTTTCTATTTCTTGTATGAGATTCTCTCTACTATTTTATGATAAAAATTATCTCACATTTTGTTGTATTTTTTTTCTTAGCTTCCATTTCATGTCTTTCTTTTGTATGGTGTTAATGATATGTTATTTGCTTGCTTAATTATTATTTGTTCATGTTTTATGTGGTTGTAACTCTAACCTCTCCCATTTATTGTGATACAGGTTCCTCGATAACATGTGTTTTATTCAAGCTTCTGTTATCAATACTTAACACTATTCATTTTTATACTTTAAATAAACAATTTTTACTAACTTATTTTTTTAACAGTCTTATTATGTAGATGGCATCCGGTAAGAATAATGATCGTTGTCAAAATAATAATTCTCGTGAGAGTGTGAGGAAAAAGAAAAAAGGAAAAGAGAAAACTATATAGTGTCTAGATCGAATCAACCTCGTTCTTCCATTCCATCATTGCATTCTCACTCACAGGGCCAGCCACCATTATCACATCCTTTTTATGGTAAGCCTCCCTCGAGCTACCCACCGATGCCTCCTCTGATATATCCCGAGATGCCTCAATCAAGCTATCCATCTATGCCTCCCGCAGGCTCTAGCTCGAGTCATCCCTCGGGCAATCCCGAGATGCCATCCTCTGCTCCTTTTCCCAATGTGACTCTTCCAGGATATAGCTCGATGCAAGCTACACAGGGTATGCACTCAGCTTATCTCGCTGCCATAGAGCAACGTCGTATGTTTGTGTCAAGATCCGGATTCTAACCCTCGGGAGTCGTGATGGTGCCTACTAATGTGAGCTAGGCTAGCCAATATTTGAACAATTTAATTTTTTACCTGTTTTATGTTCATTAAAAATTATGAAGATATAACATTTAAACAGCAAAATTTAATATATGCAGAAGAAGAACAACAATTATCTGAACATAAACACCTAGTACAACTATTTGAGTCTCGACAACTCAAACCTGGTGTCACTGTTTCACAATGGTCTAAGAACTCTACAATTAAAGGACCGAAAGAATTTAAATACAATACCGTCTCTGGAAATACATATCAGAAACACGAAAGTAGGTAGAAGGAGATGCCAGGGCATGCGAACGCCTGCAGGGCTACCTCGGGTTGTCTGATTAACAAGATCCAGCAATTTCACTGCGGTCCGTAATCTACAACACTAAGGTCTGCACAAAAGAGTTCATAGTGTAGTATCAGCATAACCGACCCCATGTACTGGTAATTGCCAAGCCTGACCTCGGCGAAGTAGTGACGAGGCGAGGACCAGACCACTAAATAACATGTGCAGTTGTATAATATACAGTGGGGAGTAAAGTAGAAATATATAAATAGAGATGGGATAGCGAAACGTGCTTCGGGAAATAGCAGATAAAACAGAATCTCAAGAGAATTATCAGGAAACCAAAATTCAACTTCTAACAAGGATAAGGAAAACAAAGGCAGATTTCACTCTCGGCTCACAACTCATTGCAGGCATTCAACTTGATCTCATTTCTCGTATCTTGGGGTAGGCGTACTATCCGCACCCATTTTATTATATCTTATGGTAGACGTACCACCCGCTCCCATTTCATACATTAATAGTTCTTACAAATAAAATTACTACAACAACTGCAATAATTAATACAAATTCATAAGACAACAAAGTACACAATAATTATGATTCACTGAGGAAAATAAATAATGACAAGTAGCAATTAATTATGGACTTTAAGAAGCAAATAGGTAATTTAATATTTAGTATGCTAAATGTCAAGTAGTAATTAAGTCACATAAACATGTAGCAACTATAGCATAAATTGAATAATAACTAGTAACACGATAAAGAAAAATGCCAACATAAAGAATCACAGTAATTGTGGAATAAGACAATTAATGTACTTGAACTGATAACAACAAGAAATCATAACAAACGGCAATAAGTGCATTATATCACCCTTCGTGCTTTAACAATCTCTCACCAAAATAATACACGGCATCACCATTCGTGCTTTACACTCTTCCTCACCCAAGCAACAATTACAAAGCAATTAGGGCAAGGGAATCAATGACATCACCATAAAGTCAAGTAACAACAAAAAATCAGTAAAATAAACGTAAAGAAAAACATAACTCAATTATCAGCAAGAATCGGGGAAATCAAGGACAAGTGCACGGCATCACCCTTCGTGCTTTTACTCTCGTCCTCACCATAAGAATCAACACAATAGGCATGGAATGGTACATTACGCGGCACGTCATCACCATTCGTGCTTTACACTCTTTCCTTAGCATGAAATCAATATAATAGGCACGTAATGGTACATCGTGTGGCACAGTATCACCCTTTGTGCTTTACACTGTTTCCTCACAATAGCAAACAAATACACGGCATCACCCTTCGTGCTTTAACACTCTTCCTCACCTAAACTACAATCACAAACAACGGGCAAGGGGTTAAACAGAATAATAATAGAAATCCCGACAAAGGAACATAGTTAAACATTAAATCCCGGCAAGGGTACAACATCAGTAAACTCAACATCCCGGCAATGGAACAATTTCATAACTCTTCCTCTTTCTTTCACTTTTATTTCATAGTTCGCTTCACCACTTGAGCCAATGCTCCAAAAGGTTCAACCATCTTATATGCTTTCACAATTTGTAATACAACTCGAGCCAATTCTCCTCGACTTTCAAAGGTCACAATTTCTTTCACAAACTTTACACAACATATAGAAATCATCACCAATGCATGAAAGAAATAATGAAATCATGATATTCATAATATAAAGACTCACGGTCATGCTAGACACCAATGTATAGATACTCACCACCATGCCTATACATCGTACTCAACAATTATCATATAGCAAATAGGACTCAACTTCTAATCCCTCAAGCTGAGATTAGACCAAACACTTACCTTGAACTTCTACGGCTATTCAAGCCTCAATTACCATTTTGCTTCTCGAATTTGGCTCCATATTGATTGTATATATACGTAAATGAGTTTATAACATCAATAAATACTAAAAAAATTCGAATCTCATGCCTAATTATAGATTTTCAAACATTCTTCCCAAAAATGCAAAAACCAACCCCAGACCCCTTGGTCAAAACACGAGGTTCGGACAAAAATTAAATTCCCCATTCACCCAAGAGCCCAAATATATAATTATCTCCAGAATTCGACCCTAAAACGAGATCTAAATCGCCATTAATCAAAAATCCCTAGTTCTATACAAATCCCTACTTTTCTACCTTTAATTACATGTTTTAGGCCTAGAATTCTAGTGAGTGTTGATGGAAAATGAAGAAAACAAGTTAAACAATGCTTACCCAAGAAGCTTTGATGAAGAAGTACTTCAAAAATTGCCCAGGAGCTTTGGAGAAGAAAGGCTTTATGATATTTTATACCGTAATGGGCTCTGTTTTGGGTTTTAAAATAACTGGGCAAAATTGCCCTTCGCGTTCGCGATAGACCCTTCACATTCGCAATGGGTCAGATTGGTTAAGCCTTCACGTTCACGCTAGGAGGCTCGCGTTCGCAAAGCTTTTAGCTTCTCGATCCCCGCATTCGTGTTCCATGATCGTGTTCGCGTAAGGTTCCTATCCCTCCCCATGTCCAAGCCACTTGGCCTTCGCGTTCACGTATCCAAGAATGCGTTCGCGAAGGTATAGCCCCTTGCTTCCTCGCGTTCGTGACCTGGTCTACGCGTTCGCGTAGAAGGAAGTTCCTTCAGCAAAAAGTTTACAAATCGCGTTCATGAGGTCCTCCCACGAATGCGAAGAAGGGCATATTAGAATGCGAGAACTAGAAAACGTGCAATATTTTTCAAGTCTAAAACCTTCCGAAACACACCCGAGCCCTTGGGGCTCCTAACCAAGCACACATACTAACTCAACAACATCATACGAACTTATCTGTGCGATCAAATCGCCTAAATAACCTAAAAATAATGAATCAAACCTCAAAATCAAGAATTTTTCCCCAAAACTTCATCAAGTTTCAAATTTAGAAATTTAAGTCCGAATCACATCAAACAACACCCGTTTTCAAAAAAAATTTATAGGAAAGACGCAAACGATATATAAAACATGTACCGGACGCGGGAACAAAAATACGAGCCCGATACCAACACGTTCTAATCAGTTTTCATTTCAAATTTCCTTAAACATTTTTAGAAAACAATTTAACTTAAAAATTTTATTTCTCGGGCTTTGGACCTCGAAATTTGATTACGGGCATACGCCCAAGTCCCATATTTTCCTACGAACCCTTGGTGACCATCAAATCACGGGTTCGAATTCGTTTTCCCAAAATATTAACCAAAGTCAAATTTATTCCTTTTAACATCAAAACTCAGCATTTTTCACAGAATTTCATATTTAAGTTTTCTGACTACGTGCCCGGATGGCGCATGCAAATCGAGGCGACTCTAAGTGAGAATTTCAAGGCCTCAGAGACACAAAATTCAATTAAAATAGGTGATGACCCTTTGGGTCGTTACATTCTCCACCTATAAAACAACCGTTCATCCTCGAACAGATAGAAGAAAGAAGTAACTAAGTCGGGGAAAAGATGAGTATAACGGCTCTACATATCGGACTCGGACTCTCAGGTTGATGCCTCAGGAGGCTGACCTCGCCACTAAACACGGACAAAAGGAGAACTCTTCGACCTCAACTGACGAACCAGTCGATCTAGAATAGTCACCGGCTCCTCCTCATAAGACAAATCCTTGTCCAATTGAACAATGCTAAAATCTAACACGTGGAATGGATCGTTGTGATACCTGCAATGCATTGATACATAAAAGAATAAATGCACAGCTGGTAGGCTCGGCGATAAAGCAAGTCTATAAGCCACCTCTTCCACATGATCAAGAATCTCAAATGGACCAATGACCTAAGGCTAAGTTTGCCCTTCTTCCAAAATCGCATCACACCCTTCATAGGCGACACTCGGAGCAATACCCGCTCACCGACCATAGAAGCCACATCTCGAACCTTGCGGTCTATATAGCTCTTCTTCCTGGACTGATTTGTACGAAGACTATCCTGAATGATCCTCACCTTGTCCAAGGCTTCCTAAACTATATCTTTACCCAACAACTGAGCCTCCCCCGGCTCAAACCACCCAACCGGAGACCGACACGCCTACTATATAAAGCCTCATAAGGAGCCATATGAATACTCGACTGGTAGATGTTGTATTAGGAAACCTCCGCTAAAGGCAAAAACTGATCCCACGAACCTCCAAAGTCAATGACACAAGCTCGAAGTATATCCTCCAAAATCTGAATAGCCTACTCGGACTGTCTATCCGTTTGGGGATGAAATGTTGTGCTTAACTCAACTCGCATGACCAAATCTCGTTGAACTACTCTTCAAAAGCTCGAGGTAAACTGCATACCCCGGTCTGAAATGATAGATACGAGCACACTATGAAGGCGAAAAATCTCCCGAATGTAGATCTCAGCTAACCTCTCGGATGAATAGGAGAGTTCCACAAGAATGAAATGCACTGACTTTGTTAGCCTATCAACAATGACCCATACTGCGTCGAATTTCCCCCAAGGCTGTGGAAGTCCAACAATGAAGTCCATAGTGAATCTGCTTCCATTTCCACTCGCGAAGCTCAATCCTCTGAAACAATCCACCAGGCCTCTAATGCTCATACTTAACCTGATGACAATTCAAACAACGAGCCGCATATGCTACGATTCCTTCTCCATTCTTCGTCACCAATAACGCTGCCAGAATTCTTGATACATCTTCGTGGCACCCAAATGAATAGAGTACTGAGAGCTATAGGCCCCCTTTAGAATAAACTTTTGGAGCCCACCCACATTGGGCACACAAACTCAACCCGGCAATCTCAAAACTCCATAATCACCTATGGTAACATGCCTGGCATCTCCGCGCTACATCGTGTTTCTAAGGACACACAAATGGGGATCATCATACTGCCGATCACGGATACGCTCTAATTGTAAAGATCGAGCTACAGTACAAGCTAACACACAACTGGGCTCAGAAACATTCAGTCTCACAAACTGATTGGCCAAAGCCTGAACATCCAAAGAAAGCAGCCTCTCACCATCTGGAATATAAGCAAGACTGCCCATACTGGCTGGCTTTCTACTCAATGCATCGCCACCACATTGTCCTTTCTCGGATGACCTAAAATGGTGATATCATAATCTTTCAAAAACTCCAACTACCTCTTCTGCCTCAAATTAAACTCTTTTTGCTTGAATAAATACTGAAGAATCTTGTGATCCGTGAATACCTCACATGCCACGCCATATAGATGATGCCTCCAAATATTAAATGTGTGAACCATGGCTGCCAACTCCAAATCATGAACATGATAGTTCTTCTCATGAATATTAAACAGCCTCGAAGCATAGACAATGACTTGATATCCTGCATCAACACTGCTCAAAGCCCAACAAGGGAAGCATCACAATAAACTGTATAAGGCCCTGAACCTGAATACCCTCTGCTGACACAATATGACCTAGAAATGCAACTAACTGAACACAATCAGAACTCACTCTTGGAGAACTTTGCATATAACTGACTATCCCTCAGAGTTTGAAAAACCACTCTAAGGTGTTGCTCGTGCTCCTCCTGGCTGCGGGAATATCAACATATCATCAATAAAGACTAACAGAAACGAATCCAAGTAAGGCCTGAATACTCTGTCTATCAAATCCATAAAAGTTGTTGGGCATTTGTCAACCCGAATGACCTAACCAAGAACTCATAATGCCCTTACCAAGTGAGGAAAGCTGTCTTAGGGACATTGGATGCCCTAATCCTCAACTGAAGATAGCCAGATCTCAAGTCAATCTTCGAAAATACCCTGGCACTCTGAAGTTGATCAAACAACTCGTCAATCCTCGGCAATGGATACTTATTCTTGATTGTAACCTTGTTCAATTGTTGGTAATTAATTCACATTCTCATTGACCCATCCTTCTTCTCAACAAATAACACTGGCGCACCCAAGGCAAAACATTGGGTCTAATGAAACCCTTCTCAAACAAGTCTTGTAAATGCTCCTTTAACTCTTTCAACTTAGGCGGCGCCATACGATACGGCGGGATAGAAATGCGTTGAGTGCCTGGAACCAGATCAATACAAAAGTCAATATCCCTATCGGGTTCCATACCTGGAAGGCTTGAAGGAAAAATATCTGGAGACTCACAAACAGCAGGCACAGAATCAATAAAGGGAACTTCAATACTAGAATCACGAACATAGGCTAAATAGGCCAAACACCCCTTCTCGACCATACGCCGAGCCATCACATACGATATAACATTGTGGGTAGAATGACCAGGAATCCCTCTCCACTCTAAACGAGGAATACCCAATAAATCTATGGTCACAGTCTTGACATGACAGTCCATAATAGCATGGTAAGGTGATAACCAATCCATTCCCAATATAATATCAAAGTCAACCATGTCTAAAGGCAACCAATATACACGAGTCTCAAGACCTCCAATCACCACATTACAAGAATGATGGACTCAATCAAACATACTAGGATCACCCACCAGTGTAGACACATAAATAGGGACACTTAATGAATCACTAGGCATGACCAAATATGGTGCAAATACCTCTATCTCCACAAAGCCTCTAATACCTCTATCTCCACAAAGCCTCCGAAGATGTAGCTGATCGATAACTGGTCTGTGTTTCTGCTCAGCTGAAGAAGCGGTACATTGCCATTCGTGAAAGGACAAAAGTAGAGGTTTCAATTTAGCATTGAAAGAACAAAATCACACGACAGTGAAGAATGGAAGTGAAACTTTTATTAACTCTATAGCCTCTGGGGATAAATACAGACGTCTCCGCAATTATCCCTCACACTCTACTAAGCTTGTCTGTGAACTGTCAAACCCATGTAACCTAGAGCTCTGATACCAAGTTATCACGACCCAGATTTCTAACTCTCGGAGTCGTGATGGCGCCTACTAATGTGAGCTAGGCAAGCCAATCATTTGAACAATTTAACTTTTTACCTATTTTATATTCTTTAACAATTATGAATATATAACATTTAAACAGCAAAATTTAACATAAGCAGAAGAAGAACAATAATTATCTAAATATAAACACCCAGTACAATTGTTTGAGTCTCGACTACCCAGACCTGGTGTCACAGTTTTATAAACGGTCTAAGAATTATACAAATAAAGGCCCGAAAGAATTTAAATACAATATTGTCTCTGGAAATACATATAAGAAACAGGAAAGTACGTAGAAGGAGACGCTAGGATCTGCGAAGGCCTGCAGGACTACCTCGGATCGCCAGATGAACAAGATCCAGCAATCTCACTGCAGTCCGAAACAACACATGTGTCTGCACAAAAGAGCATAGAGTGTAGTATCAGCACAACCGACCCGTGTGCTGGTAAATGTCTAGGCTAACCTCAGCGAAGTGACGAGGCTAGGACCAGGCCACTAAATAAACCTGTACAATTGTATAATATACAGAGGGGAGTAAAGTAGAAATAAACAAATAAAGATGGGAGGGGGAAACATGGTTTGGGAAATAGAAGATAAAACAGAATCTCAAGAGAATTATCAGGAAACCAAAATTCAACCTCTAACAAGGATAAGGAAAACAAATGCATATTTCACTCTCGGCTCACAACTCGTTGCAAAAGTGCAACCCGGTCCCATTCTCATATCTTATCGTAGGCGCACCACCCGCTCCCATTTCATATATTAACAGTTCTTATAAATGTAATTACTCTTACAACCGCAACAATTAGTCCAAATTCATAAGACAACAAAGTGTACAATAATTATGATTCACTGAGGAAAACAAATAATGACAAGTAGCAATTAATTATGGACTATAATAGGCAATTCAATATTTTGTATGCTAAATGTCGAGTAGAACTTAAGTCACATAAACATGTAGCAATTATAGCATAAATTCAATAATAACTAGTGACACGATAAAAGAAAATGCCAACATAAAGAATCGCAGTAATTATGGAATAAGACAATTAATGCCCTTGAACTAATAACAACAAGAAATCATAACAAATGGCAATAAAGTACACGGCATCACCCTTCGTGCTTTACACTCTTCCTCACACAAGCAACAATTACAAAGCAATTAGGGAAAGAGAATCAATGACATCACCATAAAGTTAAGTAACAAGAGAAAATCAGTGAAATAAATGTAAAGAACAACATAACTCAATTATCAGCAAGCATCGGGGAAATCAAGGACAAGTGCATGGCATCAACCTTCGTGATTCTACTCTCGTCCTCACCATTAGAATTAATAAAATAGGCACGGAATGGTACATCGTGCGGAACGACTCTTCGTGCTTTACGCTCTTTCCTCGCCATAAAATTAATAAAATAGGCACGGAATGGTACATCGTGCGGCATGGCATCACCCTTCGTGCTCTACACTCTTTCCTCACAATAGCAAACAAATGCACGGCATCACCCTTTGTTCTTTAATACTCTTCCTCACCAAAACAACAATTACAAACTATGGGCAAGAGGATAAACTGAATAATAATTGAAATCCCGGCAAGGGAACATAATTAAACAATTAAATCCCGGGAAGGGTACAACATCAATAATCCCAACATCTCGGCAAGGGAAAAAATCCACAATGCAACAATATCCTGGCAAGGGAACAATTTCATAACTCTTTTTTTTTCTTTCACTTTTATTTCACAGCTCATTTTACCACTTTTCCCAATTCTCCAAAGGGTTCAATCATCTCATATGCTTTCAATATTTGTAATACAACTCGAGCTAATTCTCCTCGGCATTCAAAGGTCGCAATTTCTTTTACACAGCATATAGAAATCATCACCAAGGGATGAAAGAAGTAATGAAATCATGATATTCACAATATAAAGGCTCACGGTCATAGTAGACACCAACGTATAGATACTCGTCACTACGCCTATACATCGTCTCAACAATTATCACATAGAAAATAGGACTCCACTCCTAATCCCTCAAGCTAAAGTTAGACCAAACACTTGCCTCGAACTTCCACGCCGCTCAAGCCTCAGTTACCGCTTTGCCTCTCGAATTTGGCTCCAAATCGATTGTATCTATACATAAATGACTTCAAAACATCAATAAATTCTTAACAAATTCGAATCTCATGCTTAATTATTGCTTTCCAAACATTCTTCCTAAAAATTCAAAATCAACCCTGGGCTCGCTTGGTCAAAATACGAGGTTCGAACAAAAATCAAATCCCCCATTCGCCCATGAGCCTAAATATATAATTATCTCCAGAATTCAACCCCAAAACGAGGTCTGGATCACCACTAATAAAAAAGCCTTAGTTCTACCGAAATCCCTAATTTTCTACCTTAATTACATATTTTAGGCCTAGAATTCTAGTGGGTGCTGATGGAAAATGAAGTAAACAAGTTAAACAATGCTTACCAAAGAAGTGCTTCAAAAATCTCCTAGGAGCTTTGGAGAAGAAAGGATTTATTATATTTTATGGAAATCCCATAATGGGTTCTGTTTTGAGGTTTTAAAATAACTGAGCAAAATTTCCCTTCACGTTCGCGATGGGTCAGGCTGATTAAGCCTTCATGTTCGCGCTAGGGGGCTCGCGTTCACGAAGCTTTTAGCTTCTCGAGCCTCGCGATCGCATTCCATGATCGTGTTCGCGTAAAGTTCCTACCCCTCCCCCTGCCTAAGCAACTTGGCCTTCGTGTTCGCATAGCTAGGAATGCGTTCGTGAAGGTATAGCCCTCCCACTTCCTCGCATTCGTGACCTGGTCTACATTTTCGCGTAGAAGGAAGTTCCTTCAGCAAAATGTTTACACATCGCGTTCGCGAGGTCCTTCCGCGAACGCGAAGAAGGGCATATCAGAATACAAGAACTGGAAAACATGCAATATTTTTCAAGTCTAAAACCTTCCGAAACACACCCTAGCCCTCGGAGCTCCTAACCGAACACATTTACTAACTCAACAACATCAGATGAACTTATATGTGCGATCAAATCGCCTAAATAACCTCAAAAACAATGAACCAAACATCAAAATCAAGAATTTTTTCCGAAACTTCATCAAGTTTCAAATTTAGAAATTCAAGTCCGAATCGCGTCAAACGACGCCTGTTTTCAATTAAATTTTACAGAAAGGACTTAAACCATATACAAGACCTGTATCGGGCATCAAAACCAAAATACAGTCTCAATACCAACACGTTCTAATCAGTTTTCATTTTAAATTTTCTTAAACAATTTCAGAAAATAATTTTACTAAAAAAAATTCGTTTCTCGTGCTTGGGACCTCGGAATTTGATTCCGGGCATATGCCCAAGTCCCATATTTTCCTACAAACCCTTCGGGGCCGTAAAATTACGGGTCCATTTGCCCAAAATATTGACTAAAGTCAAATTTATTCCTTTTAACATCAAACTTAGCATTTTTCACAGAATTTCATATTTAAGCTTTCCAGCTACGCGCTCGGGCTACGCACGTAAATTGAGGCAACTCTAAATAAGGTTTTTAAGGCCTCAGAGACACATAATTTAATAAAAGGAGGTGATGACCCTTTGGGTCGTCACTGTCTAGGCATACAAAAAGTAGGTCATCTCAAGAGTCTCTTTCATTATAGGCTACTCCATTTCCACGTATTTTTAGGTCAACGATTAGAGTGAGTATATTTAATGCATCGCCTACTCCTTCGACTCCTATTCATGGTCCAAATCCTCTGCCATCTGGATATGTAGATCTTCCACCACCTGGACATGCAGATAGGATTAAAAGAATATGTATCATTGCTGAAGGGGAAGGTTAAGTTTAATCTTTTATGCTATTTTAATGTCTATATTATATTTTAATTATTGAATTAAAAATTTTTGTAAATATTTTTATTATTATCTTGCAGGTTTTATCCTTCTAGACCGGCTGCAAATGCAATTGAAATTGCTATTAGTCTGGTTTATAATGGTGCCTGCCCGACTTGGAGGAGTATTCCACATAGTCAGCAGCAAGCGATACTTAATAAGTTTATGGTATGAATACATTGTTTGTAGAGAATTATATATCTATCTAACTTTATTTATCTACTCACGCTATATATTTTTACTGCAGAAAAGGTGTACATAGAGAACCCTTAGAGATATTCAAATATATCTTTATCCTTCTATTTGAATTATTAAAATTTGTAAGCATAAAATGACAACATAAACTTGTGGTGATTAGATAAAAAGAAAAATAACATGACATTTTGATTATTATATTTAGTTGGTTTAGTTAGGGTCAAAGATGTACTGTCGATGCTATATTCATCAATCACGGGCCTTTAACTTCAAATGTAAAGTGGGAATCAAAAGTGAATTAAACATAATTTTTCTCAATTACCAACTAGCAAGTTAAGGGATGAAAAGGAAAAATATAGAGAAAATAGATATGAAAAAATAAAAATAATGGAGGAAAGATAAAGAATATGATCAACTTTTATTTTCTTTATTTGTTAAACATAAATGCTAGAAGAAAATAAATTAGTCACTTTTCCATCTCGGCTAGACAGAAGCAAAATATCTCATGTAAGAGAACCTCTTATTTCATAAATACCACAATAGTTTAAAATCTAAAACTGACTTTCCGTTGCTTCTGAGTTAACTTTTCCAAAAACTAATTGAAATGTCTAGCTTAAATGATATTGCTTCCTTTTGAGAAAATATTCAAAAGGAACTCATCATATCAGGGGATAAGAAACAAAAGATTGATACTTAATATATGACGTAAAACTATACTTTCATTGACCAAATGGTATAGAAAGTTCATCTGTCTCCTACCATAAGAATAAAAAGTTGAAAATTTTAATCTATTTATATTTTGTATAACTGGTGCCTTGTCAAGTGAGTCAAGTTACATAAGATTTGTTGAGAAAAATTGAGGTTTGACTTGGGAATTTTGTTTTCCGTATTAAGTTCAGAGGCTTATGTCCAGTTTAGCTCTTTGCACCTCACTGATAAGTGTTTGAATTATTTAATCTAACTTTGTGTGTATTTTTTTCACTTTTCTTTTGTGGATTACTAGGTATTGGGACATCCGTTATCATACAAAATAAAGAGTTTGAGGAGATGTGGTAAATAATTCAACAACTTTCTAGGAATTGTGGGAATGAACGAGAAAAAAGAAAGCATGAAGAGAAGATTAGAGACGACCTAGGAATGGCTTTGACTCCCTCAAGGCTCAAGTAAACCACTTAATCAGCTTCTTCCGCTCTTTGTCAAAAAGCCACATTTATGAAGAGGATAAAAGTGATGAAAATAATACAAATGACAAAAAAGATGAGGGGGAACCCGAAGATGAGGGTAAACCCGAAGATGAGTGATTTTTTGTTTGGTTGGATTGTTGTTTAGTTGGATGTTAACTTTGAATGTTACGTTTTGATGTTTGGTTGGATAGTTTTGATGATTGATGGGATAATTTGGATATTTGGATATTTGATGGGATAATTTGAATGCTTGGATATAGTTTATAAAGTTTTTTTTTTTTGTTGAGTTGAGTTTTTTTGTGGTTGCATTTTAGTTTGTATTGTAGTATTTTGCTGGCAGGTGGTGCAATAAAAAAATAGGCACTGCATGCCAAAAATATACCAGAATTATTGAGGGACTTACTAACAGAGGCCGTCGGTATACTTGAACCAAATTTTTAGATTTTATTGAAAATACTAACAGATAGCCATCAGAATATGAATTTATTCATATTTTAATTTTTATATTACTAAATCAAAATTCTAAACTTACTGATGGTGTCAGTCGGTAGTATTAAATTATTATTTTTAATGTACCAATGGATATCTGTCGGTAATGATATTATTATTGTTATATTATTTTATAATATACTGACAGATATCCATTGTAAGCAAAATTATTTGACCAACTCCTATCAGCAATGTACCAATGGCGTTCCGATGGCGTCCGTTGGAACTTACCGACGGATTCTATCAATATATTTTATCGAGAAAAGATTTACCTACCAACCACTTTACCGATGGTTTTTCGTCGATAAAGCCTTGTTACAGACAGAAATTCGTCGATAACTTGCATCGGTAAACAGGTGATTTTTAGTAGTGTCTTACTATTGAACCAGTTATATTTTTGAATTTATAGATTCAAAACAAGTATTTAAAAAAGAATTTTTAAATAATTATTAATATTTTATATTATAAATATTGGGATTAGTTGATTCAACTAATAATACTGCATCCTTCATTACTATTAGTTTTAATATACACCAACTTTAATTATATAAACTTTTACAATGATGAAAGAAGAATAGAGATTCTAATATGTTAATCATGGAAATTTTGAAAGAACAAAAAAAAGTACTTAATTAAAATACAAGAAAGAACACCTGGTATGCATGCGATCTTTGCTCAATTCTAGAGAAAAATAAAGTAATGTTATTCGTGGCTTGAATTATTTTTGTTGTATTTTTAAGAAACCTATAGTGCCTATAGATTTGGGAAAAGAAAACCTATAGTCCTTGTCAAATTGGAAAACTTTTCTCATATATGTTTTGTTTCTCTGTCTTCTTTATTTGATCGTATCGGGGAGCGGCAGTATGATGACCCTCATTTGCGTGACCTTAATGACAAGGTTCAGTATGGCGATGCCAGAGATGTGACCATTGGCGATGATGGAATATTGAGGATGTAGAGTCGGGTTTGTGTACCCAATATTGATGGGCTTTGGGAGCTTATTCTAGAGGAGGCCCATAGTTCGCAGTACTCTATTTACCCGTGTGCCACGAAGATGTATTAGGAGTTGAGACAGCACTATTGGTGGATGCGGATGAAGAAAGATATAGTTGAGTTTGTCGCTCGGTGCCTCAATTGTCAGCATGTGAAGTATGAGCACCAGAAGCTAGGTGGATTGCTTCAGCGGATAGAGATTCCGGAGTGGAAGTGGGAGCGTATCACCATAGACTTTGTATCTGGACACTCGCAGACTTTGAAGATGTTTGATGCTATTTGGGTTATTGTGGATCGGCTGACCAAGTCCGCTCATTTCATTCCTAGGTGTACCACTTATTCTTCAGAGCGGTTGGCGGAGATTTATATCCAGGAGATTGTCCGTCTGCATTGTATCCTAGTTTCTATTATTTCAGACAGAGGTACTCAGTTCATATCGCGGTTCTGGAGAGCCGTGCAACAGGGTTAGGCACTCGAGTGGAGTTGAGCACGGCATTTCACCCTCAGACGGACGGGTCTGACCACACTATTCAGATACTAGAATATATGCTCTGTATGTGTGTGAAAGAGTTTGTGGGTTCTTGGGAATAGTTCTTGCCATTGGCAAAGTTTGCTTACATAGTTATCAGTCCAGCATTTAGATGGCACCCTTTGAGGCTTGTATGGTAGACAATGTAGATCTTCGGTGGGTTGGTTCGAGCAGGGTAAGGCTAGGTTATTGGGCACAGATTTGGTTCAAGTTGCTTACGATAAGGTCAATGTGATTTGGGATAGGATCCATACAGCCCAGACCAGACAGAAGATCTATGCGGACCGGAAGGTTCGTGAAGTTTCGTATATGGTTGGAGAGCGAGTTCTACTTCGGGTTTCGCCTATGAAAGGCATTATGAGATTTGGAAAGAAAGGGAAGTTGAGTCTGAGGTTTATTGGCCCTTTTTATATATTGCGACGAGTTGGGGAGTTTGCTAATGAGCTTGCCTTACCCCCCTCCCCCAGCCTAGCAGGAGTCCACCTAGTATTTCATGTTTCGATGCTCCGGAGGTATCACGATGATCCATTGAACGAGTTGGATTTCAGCTCAGTCCAATTGGACAAGGATCTATCTTATGTGAAAGAGCCAGTTGCTATATTGGACAGGCATGTCAGAAAGTAGAGGCCAAAGAATATAGCTTCAGTAAAGGTTCAGTGGCGGGGTCAGCCGGTCGAGGAGTTGACCTGGGAGACCGAGCAGGATATGCGCAGTCGTTACCCTCATTTTTTTGCTACTTTAGGTATGTCTCTATGCTCATTCGAGTACGAATGAATGTTTAAGTGTAGGAGAATGTGACGACCCTGTGACGACCCAAAGGGTCATCACCGAAATTATCCCGTTCCTTGCACTTTTGAGGCCTTGAAAACCTCTTATTTGGTTTCCTCGATTGGTGTGCACAGTCCAGGCGCAAAGCCAGAAGATTTTTATGTGAAAATATTTGAACTCTGTGTTAAAAATTATGAATTTTGATACTAATATTGCTATGGTTGACTTTGGTCATTGTTTTGGATAAACGGACCCGGACCCGTGATGTGACAGTCCTGAAGGGTCCGTAATGAAATTTGGGACCCGGTCGTATTCCCGGAATCGAAATCCGAGGTCCTAGGCCCGAGTGTAGAATATCATTCTATCCATGAAATGTGCGCTTTGGTTATACTAGCATGATTTTCAGGTGTAGGTTTTGATGAATGACAAACAATGAAGTCAACTTGTTAAACAATATTATTGTATGACAAACAATGAAGATGCATTAGCAAACAATCAAGATTGAATGCCGAGAAGCATATTGATGAATGGATTGCATGGAAAAGCCAAGACGAGCTCAAAAGTTCAAGACCGAAGACCCAAGGCATAGGTCGCTAGGTAGAACCAATGTAAGAGCAACGTTTAAGTTATCTCGTCTTTTGGCTCAACATAGGTCATCATTAATATGCATAAAATCATTTTATTAAATCATATATATCATAAACATTTTTAATATACTTCAAACAAAATGATTTTAACGTCTTCATTTTAACCAAAATGGTTTTTGAAGTAAGTTTTCAATTCTGGTATACTCCAGCTTTGATTCTGGTATACTCTGGTATATTCCAGCTTTGCTGGAAATTTCGCAAGGCAACATAATCGATTATGTGGTTGAAATAATTTATTATTTCACTATCCGTTGCCTTCCCAACGTTCCGTTTTATGAACGTTGAGAAGATAATCGATTATGCAAAGTGGATAATCGATTATCTTGCATAAAATCAGCATAATTGATTGTCAATTAAGCAACAGACATACAACTTCTAACACCTATAAATAGAGGTCTTTTGAGCTGATTTTAAACACACAACACCACTCATTGTTCATATACATATTGATATTATTTGGGCATCATTTTAGAGCTTTTGTTGAGCCATTTGAGAGACAACTTTGAGTTGTTCATAGAGCTAATATTGTATCTCTTTATCTACTCTTTTTAGAGAGTTCTTGTTATAAAAGAGAAAGGTGTTTGAGAAGACCATATCTTCTCATTGATTGTCGGGTTTGCTAAGTACCCTCAATCTTAGTGTGTGAAGTCTTGTGGTACGGTATCCACGAGCAAGGTGAAGTCTTGAGGTGCGGTATCCTTGAGCAAGTTGAAGTCTTGTAGAGTGTACATCTACGAGCAAGTGTAACGGTTTGTTAGGCACCCGTAAGCTTAACGGAGTTAGTGGAAACTCGAGAGAGTCTCTCGGGGACTGGACTAACCACACGTTGTGGTGAACCAGTATAAATTCGGTGTGTTCTTTCCTTACTATTTTAATTACCGCATTTACTTTTCTCCTGCAATTTTAATTCCGCAATATTTATCAATATTCTCGTGCCGCACTATTCACCCCCCCTCCTCTAGTGACGGGCATAAATCCTAACAATTGGTATCAGAGCCTAAGCCTTAACCGGTTGAGAGAACGATATATTTTTTTTGAGAATATTGAACGCAGGAATGATGAGCGAAGGACACTCCACCTATAGGCCTCCACTATTTGACGGAACAAATTACACATATTGGAAAGAGCGGATGAGAATCTTCATCCAATCAAATAACTTTTGCTTGTGGAAAATCATCAAGAACGGTGAACAAATGCCAACAAAGAAAGTTGGGGAAACCACGGTTCCAAAGGAGGAAGATGAATATGATGCCGAGGACGTCAAGAAAGTTGAAAATAACGCAAAGGCCGTCAACTTATTATATTGTGCGGTGAATCCGGATGACTATCGGAAGATTTCTTGCTGCACAACCGCCAAGGAGATGTGGGATAAACTCGAGATCACTTATGAAGGTACGTCTCAAGTCCGAGAATCTAAAGTTGATTTTCTAACACATGAATATGAACTCTTTAAAATGAGGGAGAAAGAACCCATCGGTATTATGTTCGAACGATTCTCAAAAATCGTCAACGATCTTCATGCTCTTGGGAAAGTGTACACGAACAAAGATCTTGTTCGAAAAATCCTACAGAGTTTCACTCCCGAATGGCGTTCCAAAGCCAATGCCATCCAAGAGTCGATAGGAATCACGGATGTCACAATTGATGGACTAAGAGGTAACCTCGAAACTTATGAAAGCACAATTCTTAATCCTTATCTTAGAAGTAAAAGTTCGAATATTGCCTTCAAAGCCTCATCTTCTAAAAGAGTAGAGGTAAGTGATTCGGAAAGCGATGATGATATTATTTCCAATGATATTATTGAAAAATTTTATAAGTTTATGAAGAAGGAAATAAAGAAGGAAGAACCAAGTCCTTCATGCCAAAATTGTGGAAAACTTGGCCACACCAAATCACATTGTCCAAAATCCAAGGACAAGAAGAAGAACAAACACCAAAGGCGTGTGACATGGGATCCGGACAGCTCGGGCGATGAAACTGCCACACTATGCCTCATGGCCAACGAGGAAGAAGAGGTAAGTAATTCTAACTCTTACTCGTTTGAAGAAATGCAAAATGCCTATGAATTATATGGTGAATTTATTAGAGCTTCCAAAACCATAAAAGAATTGAAGAAAACAATTTATTTGAAAGAAAAAGATTTTGAAAAACAACTTTCTTTGAAAGAAAAAGATTTTGAAAAATTGACTCGTGATAATGAGAAGTTTGAAGAAGAAAATAAATTTTTAGAAAATGATAATATTGATCTTAAAAATAAAATTAAGGAAATGAATGAAGCCTCTTCAATTGATCAAAGTTCCAATTGTTCTTCCTGTAGTTCTTTGAAAATAGAGAACATAGAACTTAGGAACACACTAGAATAACGTAGTGTTGATGATCCTAAAACAATTGAAGAAATTAAGAAGAATATTAGAAAGGATGATAGAAATGAAGTTGGACCACCTAGAAATAATTCTAGGAACTTCACTAATGAGTCTAAAATTAATCATTTTAGACCACCTAGAAACGACTCTAGGAATTTTGTTAATGAGTCTAGAATGAATAATTCTAGACCACCTAGAAACAACTCTAGGAATCGCAATACGTCTAGGAATAACGACTTTAGATCACCTAGAACATTTTTGGCTCAACCAAGACATATGCACAACCCGAATGTTATATGTCATTATTGCAACCGGGTAGGACACATTGCGCCCGGATGTTTTGCAAAACATAGAGATTTATCTTTGAGCTATGATTATTATTTGACTAAGCCCCAAGGACCCAAAAGTGCTTGGGTACCTAAAACCTATTTTTAGGTACGTTTGCAGGTGTGCTTGAAGACTACAATATCGTAGTAGATGCACCAAGCACGAAACCTTATTGCATCGAGGGGGAATTTCGGTTAGTTATCATATTTTTGATAAAAACATAATAGTTGATATGTGTTAACAATTAATATATCTTTGTTAACAATTGATATTAATTATTTTTGTTGATTCATGTTTTGATAACTTTTATCTTGAATAACAATTGGTATCAATTATTTTTCTTAAAAATAATGATTGATTCATGTTTTGATGAATATTTTTTTTGGTTTAAATAACAGTTGATATATTCTTGAAAAACAAATAATTCATGTTTTTAATACAACTATTGGTTTGTTAAAAATTAACTGTTGATATATTCTTAAGTAATATGATTTGCGAAAAATAACCGTTATTATGGTTGTTATGTTTTTACTAACATTTGGTATTATTTCATGTTGGTATGATTTTTTAAATATCGTCAATGTATATTCCTCATTGTATTTCCTATTTTATTTTTGACACTAACAATTGATATACCCAAAAGGGGGAAGTGTCGAAAGGGGAAAGTAGCATTTGTATACTCTTCTTTTTGCTAATGACAAAAGGGGGAAGAAATTAGGCGATATGCATCAAATAAGGGGAAATGAATCTACGTTATAGTATGCCTTATTTGAGGGGGAATTACCATTAAGGGGAATAGTTTGCATGAATTGTATGTTGGGATATAGCATGAATTTAGGGGGAATCCGATATGCATATCTCCTGTTGTTTGTCATTATCAAAAAGGGGGAAATTGTAGAAAATCATTCTATCCATGATATGTGCGCTTTGGTTGTACTAGCATGATTTTCAGGTATAGGTTTTGATGAATGACAAACAATAAAGTCAACTTGTTAAACAATGTTATTGTATGACAAAAAATGAAGATGCATTAGCAAACAATCAAGATTGAATGCCGAGAGGCATATTGATGAATGGATTGCATGGAAAAGCCAAGACGAGCTCAAAAGTTCAAGACCGAAGACCCAAGGCATAGGTCGCTAGGTAGAACCAATGTAAGAGCAACGTTTAAGTTATCTCGTCTTTTGGCTCAACATAGGTCATCATTAATATGCATAAAATCATTTTATTAAATCATATATATCATAAACATTTTTAATATACTTCAAGCAAAATAATTTTAACGTCTTCATTTTAACCAAAATGGTTTTTGAAGTAAGTTTTCGATTCTGGTATATTCTGGTATACTCCAGCTTTGATTCTGGTATACTCTGGTATATTCCAGCTTTGCTGGAAATTCCACAAGGCAACATAATCGATTATGTGATTGGAATAATCAATTATTTCACTATCCGTTGCCTTCCCAACGTTCCGTTTTATGAACGTTGAGAAGATAATCGATTATGCAAAGTGGATAATCGATTATCTTGCATAAAATCAGCATAATTGATTGTCAATTAACCAACGGACATACAACTTCTAACACCTATAAATAGAGGTCTTTTGAGCTGATTTTAAACACACAACACCTCTCATTGTTCATATACATATTGATATTATTTGGGCATCATTTTAGAGCTTTTGTTGAGCCATTTGAGAGACAACTTTGAGTTGTTCATAGAGCTAATATTGTATCTCTTTATCTGCTCTTTTTAGAGAGTTCTTGTTGTAAAAGAGAAAGGTGTTTGAGAAGACCATATCTTCTCATTGATTGTCGGGTTTGCTAAGTACCCTCAATCTTAGTGTGTGAAGTCTTGTGGTGCGGTATCCACGAGCAAGGAAGTCTTGAGGTGCGGTATCCTCGAGCAAGTTGAAGTCTTGTAGAGTGTACATCTACGAGCAAGTGTAATGGTTTGTTAGGCACCCGTAAGCTTAACGGAGTTAGTGGAAACTCGAGAGAGTCTCTCGGGGACTAGACTAACCACACGTTGTGGTGAACCAGTATATGTGTTCTTTCCTTACTATTTTAATTACCGCATTTACTTTACTCCTGCAATTTTAATTCCGCAATATTTATCAATATTCTCGTGCCGCACTGTTCACTCCCCGTCTAGTGACGGGCATAAATCCTAACACCGAGTACGGAGCTTTTCTGTGAAATTGATTTTGAAAATGCTTAAGGAAAATTGGAAATAGAAATTTATCAAAACTGATGGTATCGGGCTCGTATTTTGGTTCCGACGCCCGATAAAAGTCTTAAATGGGCGTTAAGCGCTATCTGTAATATTTGGTAGAAAACAGACGTCGTTTGACGTGTTTTGGACTAAAAGTGGAAAAGTTTGAAAGTATTGAACTTGAAATAAAAATCATGTGTTTTGGAGTTTGATTCTTTGATTTAGATGTCATTTTGGTGATTTGATCGCAAGAGTAAGTGTGTAGGATATTTTTGAGGTTGGGTGCATGTTTGGGTTGAAGCCCCGAGGGCTCGGGTGAGTTACGGATAAGTGTTAGGCTCATTTTGCTGCACTTTTATCATCTGGTGTTTGCAGGTTTCGCAATTCCGAAGCCTGCCTCGCAATTGCGAGCTCTTCCCTTGGCTTGCTTCTTTGCAAATGCGAGAATAAAAATTGCAAATGTGATTCCCCCCTCCTTAGCCAGTCTTCGCAAATGCGAAGTTCCATCTCGCAAATAAGAGTTTTCCCTAGTCCAACCCCAGTTCGCATTTGCGAACGTTTTCTCGCAAATGAGAGCTCCCTTTCAATTTTCCCCAATTCGCAATTGCGAACTATTTCTCTCAATTGCGAGGTCACCTTTTATTTTGCCCAGTTTGAAAATGCGGAATCAATGTCGCATTTGCGACATCTGCAACCCTGCAACTGTTACTTAAACGAATTCAGACCTTATTTTTCATATCTTTCCAAACTCAAAACTACCATAGACGATTCCTCTCGAACCCTTTCGTCCCCAAACCAAATGTATGTCAATTTTTACTAGTTTTCTTCAATCTTTGTCATATTCTAACATGATTTCACCCGTAAATCAAAGCTTTCGTGGTTAAAAAAGGGGAATTTGGGGTAGAACCTAGGTTTTTATAAAATTGGGGATTTGGACCTCAATTTGGGGTCTGATTTTAAAACAAATTTCATATATGAACTCGTGAGGGAATGGGTAACCCGGTTTTGGTTCGAATCTTGAGATTTGACCACGTGGGCCCGAGGGCATTTTATGTTTTTTGAGTAATACTTTGGAAATTTCATTCTTATGCATCTAAATTGATTTAACTAGCATTTGTTGATACATTTGAGTAAATTATGGTTAGATTCGACCGGTTTTGAAGCAAATTCGAGGGGTAAAGCTATTCTATAGGCGTGAGTTGAGTTGGAAGCCTTCGAGGTAAGTGTTCGATCTAACTTTGGCTTGAGGGAATAGGATTAGGTTGTTAATTGCTATTTCCTATGTAGAGTCGGTGTATAGGTATGGTGACGGTTACCGATGCGCCCGAGTCAAGCATGACCGTGTTGTCATTTGTTATTAGAATTGTGAAAGAAGTGAACAATTGGGATAAATTCTTGTTATAAGAGGTATGAAGTGAAAGATGAGAAGTAACTGAACTAGAGATGAGTTGTTTGTGTTTTTCCCTTGCCAGGACTTGTTGTTATATTGTTTCCCTTGCGGGGACTTGTTGTTAAATTGTTTCCCTTGCGGGACTTGTTGTTGCATTGTTCTTCCTTGTCGGGATAGTTAATCTTGTTGTTTACTCATTTTCCCATTAATTGTTATTATTGTTTGGGTGAGGAGGAGCGATAAAGCATGATGAGTGATGTCGTGTACTTATTGATTTCCTCCACAAGATGGAGTGGTATATATTGATTTCCTCCACAAGATGGAGTGGTATTTATCGATTTCCTCCACCAGATGGAGTGGTATTTGTTGATTTCCTCTAGGAGATGGAGTGATATTTACTGATTTCCTCCACAAGATGGAGTGGTATATATCGATTTCCTCCACAATATGGAGCGGTATTTATTGATTTCCTCCACAAGATGGAGTGGTGTATATTGATTTTCTCCAGCAGATGGAGTGGTGCTATTGATTGGGTGAGGACGAGAGTAAAAACACGATGTGTGGTGCAGTGAAACGTGGTTTTATTGGTCTTACCTTACTGGTGTTCCTTATTCCGTTTTCCCTTTATTAGTTGTTGTTTCATTGGATTCTCTTATTTAAATGCTATCTATTCAGTTCCATCTCTTAATTGTAGAAGTAATAATTGAACTTTTATTCCCCCCAGCATGTCCCCTCCCTTTTTGTTGTTTAAATTCTTGTTTTCCTTTTCTGTTATCGTATATATCTGTACAGTTTGTTTATGGTAGGTCTGGTTAGCCTCGTCAATATCTCGCCGAGGTCAGGCCGGACACTTACCAGCACATGGGGTCGGTTGTGCTGATACTATGCTTCTGTGCCTTATTCTGCACAAGTCAAGACCCAGTCTACGGATCGCAGCTTTAAATCGGGAGTGATCCTTCGGTCCAGAGGCTCTGAGGTGTTCGCCGGCGTTCGCTTGCCCCGAGTCTCCTCTATCTTTCCCTTTCAGTTTGTTAAATTGTATCAAACAGACATGCTATGTACTTCTTTCATACTATTATTTTTAGCACTATTTAGTTGTCCGTGAGCAGTAACAACATATACTGGGGTAGATATTGGTTGTTAGTTTTCCGCATATTGTTTTCATTATTGTTATTAGACGTCTTCCGCATGTTTTAGCTAGTTATTTTAGCATTTAATTTGTCTTAGATTTAAATTTACTGGAAAATTTTACAAGGGTTGGCTTGCCTAGCTTCGACAGTAGGCGCCATCCCGACTCCCGATGGTGGGTAAATCCGGGTCGTGACAGACCCGGCCGATCATCTTAAGAATTAATGCCCTAATTCCCTATTAAATCCTTTCCCCAAGTTCATTTCTGCTAATGTGATTGCTGGGATAATCGGTTTTGAGTTTTAGGACACTTAGACCCTAAAAGAGAGTCTAAGTGTGGGAAAGTTTATCATAGTCGGAACAGCGTGAATACGGCCTCAAAATGGAAATCTAATGGTTCTGTAAGCTTTGTTAGGTTATTCCGGGGTTAGGAGCGTGTTCGGATTGTGTTTTGGAGGTTTGTGGCTAATTTAGGCTTGAAATGCCGAAGGTTGAATTTTTGGAAGTTTCTGGTTCGATAGTGAGATTTTGATCCGAGGGTCGGAATGGAATTTCAAGAGTTTTAATTGTTCCGTTATGACACTTGGGATGTGCGCGCAATGTTTCAGGTCATTCAGACGAGGTTTGGTATACTTTTTGATCAAAAATGTGTTTATAGAGTTTTTGAAAACCTTAAGGTTGAGTTTGATGAGAAATAGGTGTTTTAATGTTGTTTTGAGCATTTCGAAGATTGTAGCAAGTTTGAATGATGTTATGGGTTATGTCCGTAGGTTTGGTTGAGGTCTCGTGGGCATCGGGTGTGTTTCAGATGCTCAACGGGCCATGTTGAATTGTTAGAAAATTGCAGATTTTGCTTTAAGTCTGTTGCAGACTTTTGTTCTTCGCGATCACGTATAAGGGGCCGCGATCACATAGGCTTATTTGAGGGAAGGGACAGTGTTTGTTCTACGCGATCGCGTGAGTCAGGTTGTGATAGCATGAGCCTGTATGGATAGCTTCGCGATCGCGTGTGTTAAGTTACAGTTGCATGAGGTAGAGTAGTATAGCTTCGCGATCGCATAAGGTAAGTTGATGGCTGTACATTTTGTGCTTCGTGATCGCAAATCTAATTCCGTGATTGCGATTAAGGAAATACCTGGGCAAACATAAGATTTCAAAATCGAGGGTTTAGCTATTTTTATCAAAACTTAAGCTTGGGAGCTCTGATTTGAGCTCGATTTCAAGGAATTTTTAGAGATATCGATTGCGTAACAATTCTAAACTCCTTTTAGCTTGCAATACACTAATTTAAGCATGAATTCCTCCTTTAACTTTTGGATTTTGAATGGAAATTGGATAAAACTTCATAGGACGAATTATTGAGTTTTGATTGGGCATTTGGCATCGGATTTGGATAATCATGGTATGGTTGAACTCGTGAGAGTACGTGGTTTTTGAAAATATAAATTTTACGCGATTTTGGGACGTGAGCCCGAGGGGCATTTTGGTCATTTTATATGATTTCGTGTATTAGCTTAGAATTTAATTGTAGAATCAGTTCTTGAAGTGTTATTTATAATATGTAACTGAATTGAATAGACTTGGACCATTTGGAGTCAGATACTTATGGCAAAAGTGTGATTTCGAGTTGATTTTTGAGCCGGTTCGAGTTAAGTTGCTTGTCTAACCTTGTGTAAGGGACCTTCCCCTTATGATGGATATATTTGGTAATTGTAATGCCCTATACGTGAGGTGACGAGTGTGTACTTGTGCAAATTGTTGGAAATCCAATTTTTTAAGCATTTATTAGCATATTCCTTATCTTGCTTTTATTACTTGTACTATTTAAGCCTGTGTTAGCTTAGGAAAGCATGTCTAAGTGATTTAATAGATTTAATTGTTCAATCTATTACCTGAACTCTGTGCAGCATGCTAGGCTAGAATTATTTGCTGCCTTAATATGAAATTTCCTTTCTCTGACTATTTTCTTGTTGCTGCTGTGTATTTACATTGGGACTACGGATATGGGATTCCGTAGCTCCCCCTTATCTTTTTACTTTGGGACTGCGGGTTAGTTTTCCGATAGATCCCCCTGCACATTTACTTTGGGACTGCGGGTTAGATTCCCAGTAGATCCCCCCTGCACTTTTACTTTGGAACTGCAGGTTAGATTCCCTATAGATCCTCCTGCATAGTTATATGAAACTACGGGAATGCACCCGATAGATTCCCTTAATACTTGTTATTTATATTTGGGGACTACTGATAGTTGGACTATGGGACGGTATCCCGAGAGATCATTCGGACATATATATGATTGGAACTACAGGACGGTATCCTGGAAGAGGCCCAGTTGTTATCTCTGTGTTGATATGTATTTCTTTCCATTATTCATTCTCTCTATTCTAGCTATTGTTGTTCTTGCAAATTCTATGTTATTTCCTATTGTTGCACTTATTTATATTGTTTTAATTACACTGTTAACCCTTATATCTTATTTGATCTCAGTAGGATCCTGACCTTCCTCGTCACTAATCAACCAATGTTAGGCTTGTCACTTACTGAGTATCGTTGTGGTGTACTCATGCCCCTTCTGCGCATGTTTTTCATGTGCAGATCATGGTGCAACATCTTAGATCTTCTATCTTTGAGGAAGGCGACTACTTGGAGACTTGGAGGTATATCTACCACGTTCGCAGATAGAGGAGTCCCTTTCTATTTATGCCTTTTTAGTAGCCCTTTTGTACTTTCTATTGTTATTAGACAAATTTCGGAGTTAAAGCTATGTAGTATTTTCCCTTTTTCTGAGCTTGTAATTCGTGGGTTTCCGGGTTTTGGGATAACCATGTAGAAGTTTAAAGATTTTGGTTGTATATGCCGAACGACATTCTATATATCGTTCCTTTTAGTTATTCTTTGTTTTAGATTTATAATTTTTGCAAGTTTCGATCACCAGTTATGCTTACCTAGTCGTAGAGACTAGGTGCCGTCACAACAGTTCATGGAGGGCGAACTGGAATCGTAATAGAGTTTGTCCTAAGCTGAAGGACAAAAGACGGGAGAAGAAAATAGATAATTTAAAAAATATTGTTGACACTGGCAATAATTCTGATGATAGTGACTATGTAAGGGAAGTTTGTGCTGTGAGTTCTAGTCATAAGCAAAATTCTTGGGTTCTTGATTCTGGTGATACTTTCCATATATGTCCACACAAGATTTTGTTTGCAACTCACAAATAAATGAGTGGGACTGTCTATATATGAGATGATAATACATTACCAGTAGAAGGGGTTGGTAACATCAAATTGAGAATATTCGACGGAATTATAAAAAATATTAAGTGTTTGCATGATCCTTGGAAAAAGAAAACTTTGATTTCTTTTTCGACTTTGGAAAAGATCAAGGGTATAAATTTCACTCTAAGAATGGAATATTTAAAGTGTGTTAAGGCTCCATGGTACTCATGAAGGGTAAACAACATTCTAAATTGTATCATCTTCATGAAGTGTGGTAGAAGGAGAAGTTGTTGTAGCTTCTGGGAAAAGTGATCTGAATCAGTCTCAATTGTGGCACTTGGGACTTGTTAATATAAGTGATAATGGATTGTCTTTATTGAGTAAGTAGAATTTGCTAAATGGATACAAAATTCAAGTTTTAAATTTTTGTGAGCATTGTGTATTTGGTAAATATACAAGGGTAAAGTTCATCAAGTAGGCCGAGCACAATAGTAGTTAGATTATATACACTCTGACCTGTGAGGTCCAAACAGAGTTTCCTCCAAGAATGGTGCTAGGTATTTTATTACTTTGATTGATGATTACTCAAGGATGGTGTGGGTGTATTTTCTGAAAACAAAAGATGAGGCATTTTTGACATTTGTGAAATGGAAGATGATGGTTGGGAGGCAGACAAAAAGAAAAGTTAAGCATCTTTGAACAGACAATGGTTGGAATTTTGCAATTTTGAGTTCGATAACTTCTGCAGCAGGGAGGGCATAGTAAGACACTGCACTTGTGCCAGAACACAAAACAAAATGGTATTGCAGAACGTATGAATAAAATTCTTTGTGATAGGCCACGAAGCACGCTTTCACACTCATGTGGTAGCAAAAATATTTGAGCTGAAGTAATCAATACAACTTGTTATTTAGTCAATAGATCTCCATCCACAGCTATTGAGTTCAAAACTCCCTTTGAGGTATGGTCCGGTTCACATGCTGATTATTCAAATTTAAGGATATTTGGTTGTCCTGCTTATGCTCATGTGAGAGATGGAAAACTTGAGCCCAGGGCAAAGAAAGGCATATTTCTAGGGTATGCAACTGGAGTAAAAGATTATAGTTTGTGGTGCACAGATCAAAAGACTCCGTGGATAATTATTAGTAGCGATGTAATATTCAATGAATTTACCTATCGTGATGTCAGTGACCGCATAGAGCTAGAAATTGAATCTCCACTAGCTCAGCCCAGTAGTTCAAAAGTAGAGGAAGTGGAGGAGGCGCAAAATATTGATCAAGACAATAATTTCGATGCACCTGCGCAAATACCCTATAACATTGCAACAGGTAGAGAGAAGAGAGTGATAAATCCAATACAAAGGTTTGAAAATGTAGCTGATGGTAATTTTCTTGGATATGCTAATTTTGTGGAGTTTTCGTCTATTGCAGAGATCATTGATGTGCTTGAGCCTAATAGCTATAAAGAAGTTATTTCTAGTCCAGAAGTAGATCAGTAGGTTAGTGCTATAAGTGAAGAGATTGAGTCTCTTCATAAGAATCAGACATGGAAGCTTCTCCCATTGCCAAAGGGATAGAAGTTACTAGGCCGCAAATGGATTTTCAAAAAAAAAGAGGGCAATCCAGGGGTCGAAGCATCAAGGTATAAGACAAGATTAGTAGCTAAAGGTTTTTCACTGAGCGAGGGGATAGATTACAATAAAGTGTTCTCCCCAGTGGTAAAGCATAGCTCTATCAGGGTCTTACTAGCTTTGGTGGCTCTTCATGACTTAGAACTAGAGTAGTTAGATGTGAAAACTGCATTCTTGCATGGTGATTTGGGTGAGCAGATTTATATATGTCAAACCGAGGTATTCATTACTCAGGATAAGAATCATGTTTGCTTGCTCAAGAAATCTTTATATGGTCTGAAACAGTCGCCTAGGTAGTGGCATACAAGATTTGATACATTCATTATTCAAAATGCATTTTCTCGAAGTGCATATGATAGTTATGTGTATTACAAAAATCTTGAAGACGGTTCCAATGTATATTTGTTGTTATATGTAGATGACATGATTATTGCTGCTAAAAACGTGTCACGTATTACCCGATTAAAGAAGGAACTAGGTGAGGAGTTTGAGATGAAGGATTTAGGTGATGCAAAAAAGATATTGGGGATGGAGATTACTCGAGATAGAAGGGTTGGAAAGCTAATGTTGTCCCAACTGTCCTATATTGAGAATGTCCTCAAGAGATTTAATAATATATGTGCAAATCTGTGTTTATTCCTTTTGCTTCCCATTTCAAGTTGTATGCAGACATGTCACCAAAAAATAGACGAGAAGATGGAACATATGTCTAGTGTTCCATATACGAGCGTTGTAGGTAGCATTATGTATGCTATGGTTTTCAATCGCCCTGACATTTCACATGCTGTTAGTGTTCTGAGTAGATACATGGCGTGTCCTGGTAAGAGCATTGCCAAGTGATGAAGTGGATCTTGAGATACTTGAAGGGTGCTGCATATGTAGGCTTGATTTTTTACAAAGACAAGTTGAGTGAATCCTTAGTTGGCTATGTCAATTCGGATTATGCATGGGACTTGGATAAGAGAAGATATCTGATAGGCAATGTTTTTACTCTTTCTTGTAGTGTCATCAGTTCGAAGGCAACTTTGCTTTGTCTACCACAGAAGCTGAGTATATGGCAATTACCGAAGTAGTTAAAGAGGCTATTTCGCTACAAGGCTTGGTGAGTAATCTTGGACTAGCTCAGAAGAAGACAAAAATTTTTTGTGACAGCTAGAGTGTCATTCATCTTACTAAAAATCAGATATTTCATGAGTTGACGAATCGCATTGAAGTAAGATATCACTTTATTCGAGATATTATATCAAAGGGGGTTGTTAAAGTGGAGAAAGTGTCTACGCATCATCATAATCCAATTGATATGATGACCAAGGCAGTCCCGGCCAATAAATTTGAGGTATTGCCTAGACTTGATTGGTGTGTGCAGTACTCAATAGAGCCCTTGCAAGGGCTGAGGGCAAGGTAAAGAGACGTTGTTCCTGTTGATGAAGAGAATTCAAGCCAAGGGGAAGATTTGTTATTTGTGGCTTGGATTATTTCCTTGAATTTTTAGGAAACCTATAGTCCCTATAGATTTGGAAAAGAAAAACCTATAGTCCTTGTCAAATTGGAAAATCTTTCTCATATATGTTTGAGACTTTTTGGGATCTATATATAGGGATTGTAGTTGGGGATTCTATAAATTGTATTATGCGTTTATTCTCATTCATAGTAGAAAACTCTCTTTGCTTTTGCCCCGAGGATTAGACTTAGCTGAACCTCATTAAATTCTTGTGTTGATGATTCTTCTCTACTTGCTTTATGTCTGATTGTGTCCTAATTAACTCACGATATCCGCAACAACAAAAAAATTATACTAGATAGACGTAGAATTTAAACCCCAACTTCACTTAGAGAAATGCACTTAAAATCAATGCACCATATGCACTCTGAGCATAGATACATACATGTATATTAGGGTGTTCATAGGAACCTGAAGAGTCGAACCAAACCGAAAATCGAACCAAACCAATCAAAAAATTAATACTTTTTAGGTTTGGTTTGGTTTTGGTTTAGAATTTTAAAAACCAATCAAATTTAGTTTGGTTTTGGTAAAAAAATCGAACCAAATCGACTATAGCTATTTGAATTTATTATTACACCTGCATATGTATATTTTTATGTAAAGTTTCTAAAATTTTATGGTACATATTAGTCGGTTGTATTTTTAGTTTAGTTCTTTGCTGTTATAATAACCTATTTTTTGCCTTTACATTTTAATTTGATTGGTAGTTTTCTTTTACATAAGTACAAGAATTTCTTTCATGTTAAAAATAATCGAATTTTTAATTGAGTACTTAAATTCTTCATCACCATTTGATTCAATTATCATTAATATATCTTGAAAATGATAGATTTCTCAAAAAATAATTGATTTGATAGTGTTACGTCGAAAATATAGTCGCTGGAATATGCATTTGGTGGTGTACGTCTTATATTTAAGAAAATAACCGATAAATAATCGAAAAAACCAAAAAAAGCGAAATAAACAGAACCGACAAAAAACCAACTCAATTGTTTGATTTAATTTGATTTCAATATTTATTACTTAGTTTAATTTTTTTACAAATAAAAACTGACTCAAACCGAATCATGGATTGTGAAGTAGGATTGAGCCATGCTCGAGTTATTTTTGCTCCAGTAAATGTAATGACGTTTTAGATTATCAACATGTGTCCTCCATCCTACTTTGTTTCAAAGTTCAGGATTTAATTTCAGTTCTTTTTTTCTTCGCAGGACTTATTGTCAATTTAATCTATATTAACGATAACAGTTGGAAAAGATTATTCTATTGTTAGTTACCGGAACTCCCCAATTGCCTATTTATCTTTGTTTTGTACATAGCTTCTTTTTTACATGTAGTCAAACATTATTCTCAACATAAACTTCTCGACAGCTGATAATGTTTTTATACACAATTCTTTTATACAACACATGTCAAGTATTATTTTGTGCAAAAAAAGGATTGTTGTTTAAAAAATAGATAATGATGTCATTATATTATATTTATCGATTAATAGAAGATGTACTACAAAAGAATGATAAAATGCGAAAATGCCTTTTTAAATTTTAAATATTTCTTTATTTTTAATATTAAATAAATGAAAATAGATTTTATGGATTATTTATGCTATAACAAACAAAGAAGATTTAAATATCAATGACTACAAAAATCAGACAACTATGTGACGGAAGTTTAAATTAATACAATGTCACAGTACCAAAATTAAACGCAAAGATACTATATTATGTGTACCAAAAAAAAAAAATTCCCACAAGGCTATTATAGTAGTACATTATTTTCATACTATTTTTAGAAGGACAAAAAGAATAGGGAGAAGGTTTAAAATTACCCCTTTAATGTGGTATATGGTTTTAGTTTTTTCTAAGTTATACTTTTTATTCAGATCCGCCCTAACCGTTAAAGAACATTCTAGAATTATCTTTACCCCTAACGTCCCTCCATTTTGGAACCCAATTCCTCTATTAATTTGTCCACATCAGCTGCCATATCAGCAGGTCCCACGTTAAAATTAACTTTATCATCACACACCAGACTCGATCACCTTCATCTTCCTCTTCCAATCCAAGACAAATTCACCGTTAAAAAAACATCTATTTCAACCACCAAAGAGTAAGGCTGTATGGAGTAACGGTTCCGAACCGGAACGGGGACCGGAACCGCGGTTCTGGCGGTTCCGCGGTTCCGGCGGTTCCGGTTCCGCGGTTCCGGTTCCCGTGGTTCCGGTTCCGCGGTTCCGGTCCGATTCCATTTATTAGAACCGTGGAACCGGAACCACCAGAACCAGAACGGGAACCGGACCGGTTCCGGCGGTTCCAAACGGTTCCGCCAACGGTCCGATATTTAAAAAAAAAAAATTTTTTTAATTCGGACTGTTGGCGGAACCGTTTGGAACCGTTTGGAACCGGATGGAACCGCCGGAACCGGTCCGGTTCCGGTTCCGGTTCTATCCGGTTCCCAACGGACAGATTTTAAAAAAAAAAAATTTTTTTTAAAATTCTGAAATCAGAACGTTGGTCTTGCAGAAATAGCCGTTTGGCATTTTTAAAATTTAGCCATTTGACCCCTCAAATTTAATTTAACCCCAAACTTTATATAATTACACAATTTCCCATTTCTCAACTATAAATACCCCCTCATTCTTTCATTTTAATTCACCAATTCATCAATCTATCTCAATCTCTCTCAAGCTCTCTTTTTATCTTTCTAGTGCGAGTGCTTAATTTTTGTTGCAAATTCGTGAAACATTGTGAAGTTGTTGAATTGAAGTTTTCAAGTGTTCAATTACAACGATTTTTAATTTTCAAGAAGTTGTTCGTCAATCCGGTAAACTCGTTTCAACTCTTACGTGCTAAGAATATTTGTTGTGTGTTGTTATTTTGCTTAATTATAATTAGTATGGCATCTTCATTGAAAAAAATGTTCGGAAAAGGTACATCTAAATCCGGTGAAAGTAGTCGCCAAAATCCTGCCCCTCCCCCGGCTCCCCGCATTAGAAAAGATAAACAAGTTCAAACTAGTAGCCAACCTAGAAATACTAATGAAAACTTAGGAATACTTGATAGTGATCACCCGTGTTTTCAATTTTGCGATGTTAATTTTCTGCATGATGTAGCAGTCGGTGATAGAATAGATGATGATATTATAAATTTGCTTTATCCTAATGCACCAATATCAGAGGGAAATGAGGGTGATGATGATGACGAAACCCAACCTCCGGTAGATTTAGATGATACACCTACTAGTCCTGCTCCTAATGACCCAGAACACCCACCCGTACAAACTCCCACTTTTAGTAGACAACCTCGGAAACGTTCAGAAACTTCATTAGTTTGGCATTTTCTTATTCAAATAAGAGATAAAGATAAGGCTAAATGTAAAACTTGTGGTAAAGAACTTGTTCATAGGTATAAGGGTGATCGTAGCGGAACAGGTAGTTTAGTTAAACATATACTAATACATCCTAGCGATAAGGCTAGATATCTTCAAATGAAAGCGGAACAAGAGGGGAGGCCAAGTCCTGATACTTCAATTAACCAAAGTACTGGTTCTAACATGGTTCAACCAGGAGTAAACACAGTCACCAGAGGTATATTGTACTACGATCCTAATAAGGATCGTGAAGAATTAGCTAAAATGATTACTGTTATGTGTTTACCTTATTCTTTTGCTTCTAATCCTGCTTGGATTCATTATATTAGACGAGTATTTAATCCTACATATAAAGGTTGGCCTTAGAGAAAGAAAGGTTCCTAAACCTTGCCCGACTAGGTGGAACTACATGTATGAAAGCTTAGTAGTGGCGTACGAATATAGAAACCCAATAACCGCTACTTGTAATTCTAGGGATTGTGAGGATGAAAATAATGATATGCTAACTAATCAAGATTGGAATAACGTTAAGATTCTTTTAGATTTTTTAGAACATTTTAGTGTGGCTACAACTGCTTTATCTGGCCAATATTATCCTACAATTTCAAACTGTTTAGTATATATTGCCGCACTTGCTAATTTATTTGCTGATTTTAACGATGGAGGGGAAATTTATGAACATGCAATATTTGAAATGAAAAAGAAATTTAAAAAATATTTTTTTCCAATCCCTCCTATTTTTGGTGTGGCTGCTATGTTAAGCCCTACTATGAAAGCAGGAGGTCCTAACTTTTGGTATAATAGTATTTATCAATCTTTAGATCTTTCACCAGAAGAAATGGTTACACTATCTGATGCGAAAGCATCAATTACAGTGAATGCTCAAACTGTTTATAATGCTTATAAACAGGCGTTAGAGCATGCTAGGCCTACTATTCCAACCCCTACTTCGTCCACATCACAAGAGTCTAAAAGAGTTGCTGGCTTAACAGCTCTTAAATCGTGGACGGAGTTCAGGGGTACTCAAGGTGAGAATTTAGATGATATTTCCCATCTAAACGAACTTCAAGTTTATTTGTCGCAGGGGCTAGAGAATGATAATCCAGACGGATCTTTCGACCTTTTGGATTGGTGGAAGACAAGGGAAAAGCATTTTCCCGTTCTTGCAAGGATGGCTCGGGATGTTCTGTCCATTCAAGCGTCAACTGTTGCATCGGAGAGCGTATTTAGTCAAGCCAGACTACAAATAGGAGATCATAGAGCGTCGATGCGGGACAGCTTGGAAAAATCAGTGCTCTTCCGAGATTGGATCCGCTCTGAAAGAAGGAACTTTGGGCTAGCTGAATCTCAACCCGAAATAGATGAGTGCTATGAAGATATGCTAGCAGAACTTGCTCAGGAATCATCTTCACCTGGAAGTGGTGACGAACAAGCTTCATTTCCACCACCACCAACACAACCACCTCCAAAACCTTGAAGGTTTTATGAGATTTGTTAGAAATAATACATAAATTATGATGTAACTTGTACATTGGCATGTCTTCTTTTAGTTTTTTTTTCCTTTTAATGGTGGTATTAGTACCATGTTGTGCTCATTCCATTGGGGGAAGGAAGACTAAGAAAGATATGCCATTTTGGTCAATAAATATGCTTTTTATCATATACTTGAATATATTTGTCTCAATATTTCTTTGTCTTTACTTCTATATCAATCCTTGAATATAAAATATATATATAACATATAATATATAACATACAACACATAATACTATTTATACTAACTACTACACAATATACACTATTTATATACAATATATACTACTTTACTACAACATATACTACTTATATACAAAATATACACTACTTATTTTGAATATATACTAATTTCCAAGCACAATATATGCTATAGTAAGAACATAGTACACCATGTAAAAATATATTCTACAATATACTAATCACTACTATACAAGATATTAATTTAAAAAAAAATAAAAAACAAGGTCGGAACCGCCGGGAACCGCCTGGAACTGCCAGACCCGCGGTTCCGGAACCGCCAGAACCGGAACCGGGCGGTTCCGAAACCGTATGGTTCCGGTTCTGGCTCCGGTACCGCCAGAATCGGAACCGCCAGAACCGAGAACCGCCAGAACCGGAACCGCAGACCCAAATAGACCCAGAACCGGAACCGGATACAGCCTTACCAAAGAGTATCATCTGATTTCTTTGCTCTCCAAAAGAAAAAAGAATCACATTCGTTCTCCCCCCTCCCCCCCTCCCCCCAAAGTTTTTAGCCATAATCTATTTCCTCCCACTTCGAGATAGAACAAACAAATTATTAACCCGAATGTTCTTTGGCTTAGTTCGGTAGACACACTATTTTTTTTCTTGTTCAAAATTCGATTTAATCCGAACCAAATCAATTCAAATGCTTTTGAATTCAGAGATAAGTTCTTCTACTTAATACCAAATATACTTGACAATACCTAAGATTGATTTCAAAAATAAAAATTTGAGTTCTAGTCAAACCCACTTCAAAGCTGCTCAATAATGGTGGTTTCAATTTCTTGCTCTAATTCGTTTCCCAACAACAGTCAAGCATTATTAGGAACAATTTAGCCCCTCAATTTCAGCTTCATATTACATTGAGAACCTCCAAATCTTCTATAAAGGCCATATTTTAAAACTGACATAGTGAAAACGTCGAAGAACTAAATGCAAGTATTTTTTTTAATTTATTTTTTCAAATTCTTTGTTAATTCAGCTTCACAAAAACAAATAATAATTGAATCTAGCTACACCCACATTTCCTCTCAATCAAACTTCAAAGATCTATTTAATAACTCAAAACTTTAGATGGCTTTCAGTGAAATTAGATATAATTTTTGAGAAATTAGAAATAAAAATGGCTTTTCTTTGAAAATTTTGGTCGCCTACCAAGAACAAAAAACGTGAAAAGAGAGAAAAAAGTGAAAGAAAGAAAAAAAAGTAGAAAATATTTTTGTGATTTATTTGGGACCTACTTGGCAACTGATATGGACAAATTAATATAATAGAAGAATTGGATACTATGGTGAAGGAACATTGAGGTTAAGGATCATTTTAAAAAATTTGTTAACGATGACGGTGACGATGAATCTGAACAAAAAGTATAACGGATGATAAACTTAAACTATATAGCAGTGGATGGGTAATTTTGGATTTTTTCCCAAAAGAATAAGTAATACGGGATCATTTTTTAATATCGTCAAAGGCAGCGGGAAGAGTCCAGAACCACCTACACAGAGAACCAGACATCAGTGGGAACATGGCGTCTGCAATGATCAAAAGTAGCTTTCGCTTCGCCCTCCGCGGCTGTGCTTCTCGCGGAACTCCGGCATTCAAGAGGACATTCGCTTCTTCCGCCCACCATGACGAGGCCCGTAAGCTCATCATCCATCTCTCTGTCTTAAATTTCTGTTTATTTTAAATATACTCAGATGACTGTGTTTCTTCGGTTTCCTCATTTAATTTCATATATAGTTTCATACTCAATCTGATAATATTTTCCGTAAAGTCGAATTCTCTATTAACTATGAAATGAGCCTGAAAACGGCAGAAGATTAATTTAGCTGATCAGGACAAAAGGAGAACTTTTTGAATTCCAGTGCTTAGTCTTTCCCATAACGTAGGTTTGAGCGGTAATAAGACAGATGTGGTATTTGCAAGCTCAACTAGTCACATGCCTGTTGTAGTAGATGCCATACTGACTTGATAATGTTTTGGGTTCTTGGTCAGAGGCGGATTTAGGATCATTTTCTTAATACTTATACATAAGGTCTGAGCAAAAGCTATGTGTATGTCTTCGTAGTTTGACTGGACCTGCAGTTTAAAAAAGATATCAAGACGTTTGAAATTTGTGGTCTCAAATATGCTATAATAATTTTTGTGATTAAAAGACTTTTGAAACTTGTGATCTTAAAAATGTCATAATATTTGCTTAGCTATAAAAGGTTGTCACTAATGATAAAATTTAGTTTACAATAAATTATTTCGAGGTGTAGAAATTTATTGTTCTTTTTGAAAAAGCCTAATAAAAAAATTGTATCACATAAACTGTAACATAAGGAATGGAGGGAGTAGTTTCTTCAAGGGAGTATTTATTTTTTTGGTTAGTTCATGAGTTGTTTGATTTCGTTGTGCATAAATGAGTTGCAATGCGATTGAAGTGTTAATATTTAATGGTCTTCTTATTTTCTGTGGCCAGGTGAAGCAGCTAAGTGGGAAAAAATTACTTACGTTGGAATAATTACATGCACTATTCTTGCAATTGTTAACCTCTCTAAGGGTCATCCCCACCATGAAGTGCCTCCTGTAAGCTTTATATATATATATATATATGCATTTCTTATATGTCAAAATTTGTGTTATTTTCAACAACATGCTGTTTTCGGATGCATAACTTAAGATGAAATAGAAAAATTCATTGACAATACGTTTCTAAATGATTTTCACTAGCCCGGTTAAACCAATGATTTGGACATTTGACCAGTCAGTAGCCAAAAAGTACCAAATTTTCTTAAGACAAGAACATTCTGAACCTACGCCATTACAAAAGCTCAAACAAATGGTACTCGGCAAGCACTCTTGTTTTCAAGGTTAATTCGGTCCTTATAATATCCATTGGTCTGACTTGTGTTTATCAGGGGATTATATAGGTGGATTATTTTTCTTGGGAGTTGAAATTTCTTGTGATAGAGGGGGATTTACAACTGAGAGAGATATAGACATGTGTACATATAAGTTGCCCTATTTCTTACTATATGTTTTTGTGTCCTTTGTATGCTTTTTCTTCACCCTATATAACATGATTTTACAATTCTTGCTATCATTTCTAACTCTGTTTGCAGCCTTATCCGTATCTGCACATTCGTAACAAGGAGTTTCCATGGGGTAATTCCGATACCTAAGCCATCTATTTATTTCGCTTTTCAATGGTTTCATGTTTACTATCTCGTGTGTAATTGTTGAGTTGTCCCACATCGGAGGGATTTGAGGTCCTTGGTCTCCTTATATGGCTTGGACAATCCTCACCTCATAAGCTAGCTTTTGGGGTTGAGTTAGGCCCAATGCCCATTCTTATCAGTAATTGTATCTGATCCTTGATGTTTGCAATCAGCTATCTGCACATAGATATACTGTATAATAATCTATTATCTAACTGAAGCACTTTTAGTTTATCCGATTGATGCTTCAAAAATGTTGTAGCATGCCGTGGTTGGTCTCAGCCAGGAACTTGGAACAAGTGATGTTCCTGTTTTCTCCTTGTTGCCCAGTCGACTCCCTCCCCCTTTGTGGGGTTCCCGACCCCTACGAGTTAGCAGAAAAGGGAGGAGGAAAGAGGCCTGACAATGGGAAGCCTAGTTTTGAATGCCTTTTTTATGTAGTTATGATGGTAAAACATTTTCATAATTGATCTTCTAAGTCGTATCATGTCAATGAGTCATGACTAATATGTCGATTGTGAAAACTTTAATTTGTATAATTTGCTGAGCTGAGGTGCAGCATGTTGACATGTAGCGACCAGAAGAGGGCGCTTTTAAGAAAATGAGAGCGTATGCAGCTTGCATATGTTTATTCACCTTTTTTTGGAATCTAATCTGTACACTCTTTAGAGTAGGTTCTGTTTATCTGCTTGACCTTTATATTCTGGTTTTCAACTGTGTTAGCACGTCTGGGGGCGGACCCAGAGCATAGAATACGGGTTCCTGGGAACCCAGTACTTTTGCGTATAAGAAATTCACTAAATATTTGTAAATTTATAATTGTGAACCAATTTATTATTCTATATTAATATGAAATTATGGTAAGAACTCATAAGGCTCAAATCCTGAGCAAGTTCTCAACGGTCCTATTCTATCGAATTGTTTGAGGTGTCAGATATTTTGTTTGTCGATGTTGTTTACATTATGTTAATAGTGTGTGGCATTTTAACGAGACAAAACAATATCAAGTAGACCATATAATATCTCATAAAAACAATTATCATAACCATTATATTTGTGGAAGACTATTTAAAATTAACTGCATAATGTTGTTGGTGAGTGTTCAAGTATGCTTTGACACTCTTCCCTAGTATTATCTGTGATGGAACGTAAATGAGGACTTGAAATCAACATTTTCAGTGGTGCATTACTTTTCCTGTGAATGGTCAATCCAGGTGACTTTCAGCTCAGTGGTAAGAGGTATTTTTTCTGTTGGGCTTCTCTTCATTCAAACTTGACATGTTTTCACATACTTCTTTACTATTTTAAATTATAATCTCTTATCCAGTTCATGAATTGTAGCTTTACGTGACTGTTCTTGCCAATGTTGGTTACTCTCTGTATGTTTTTAGAGGGTATACTTTAGTATAATATTATATTAAATATATAATATTTAATACTAAAATTTGGCTGGTCCTTTTTTGGATGCAGGTCCGAATGGTCTTTTCGAGAAGAAGCATCACTAAAACCTGTATGTTTATCATTGAAGGCTTAAAAAAAGATGAACCTACTGCATCCAAAATTGTATGAAATGTGTTTATATTTGCTTCATATGTCTTGTGTTGATACTTGGCCATATCTCTGATTTACACTGTGTTTCTGTATTGTGCTGTTTACTATGTTTCTTACCGTATGCTATCTACAAAATAAGAATGAAGAGATTGTTTGAATGGTTGTGACAACCCAAAGGGTCATCACCTGTGTATAATTAATGCTGTACTTTCGAGGCCTTGAAAACCTCATTTAGAGCCGCCTTAATTTGTGTGCGCAGTCCGGGCGCGTAGCCGGAGAGCTTAAATATGAAATTCTATAAAAAATGATAAGTTATGATATTAAAATGAATAAATTTGATATTGGTTAACTTTTTTGGAAAAACGGACTCGGACCCGTGATTTGATGGTCCCGGAGAGTTCGTAAGAAAATATAGGACTCAGGCGTATGTTCGGAATTGAATTCCGAGTTCCTGAGCCCGAGAAATGAATTTTAAAAGAAATTATTTTTCTGAAATTGTTAAGGAAAAATTTGAATGATATTTGATTGGAGCATGTTGGTATCGGGCCTGTATTTTGGTTTCGGGCCTGGTACCGGTCTTATATGTGAATTAAGATATTCCTGTGAAGTTTGGTTAAAATCGGACGTCGTTTGACATGTTTCGGACTTAAAGTTCTAAATTTGAAACTTGATGAAGTTTGAAAGTAATTCTTGATTTTGAGGTTTGATCCTTTGTTTTGAGGTTATTTAGGCGATTTGATCGCACGGATAAGTTCGTATGATGTTGTTGAGTGGGTACATGTGTTTGGTTAGGAGCCCTGAGAGCTCGGAGTGTTTTGGAGTGTGTTTCGGAGTAGTTTTAGACTTAGAAAAATTTCAGATTTTGCTTCAGTTGTTGCCGACCCTAGTCCTTCTTCGCATTCGTGTCACAACTTTCGCGTTCGCAAAGCTTTAATTTTTCCTCTCTTCGCGTTCGCATCCCAGCCCTCGCGTTTGCGTAGTGTTATTTGACGCAGAGGGTTGAGTCTCCTTTTCTTCATCGTGTTCGCGTGCATCTAGTTGCGCATAGCTTTGCAGGATTTTCTTTTCGTGTTCGCATAGAACAATTTCTAGGCCACACTATTTTTACTCTTCGCGTTCACGTTCCCCTTCCCTCGATCGCGATAGCCTGTTAAGTGTTACTCATTGCGAACGCGACCAACCTGTCGCGAACGCGATGAGTAATTTCGTCCAGTTAAATTTTAAAATTCCAGAACAGTAGCCATTATGGATTTTCATAAAACTTCTCAAACTTCTTCTTCTCCAAGGTTCTATGGCGACTTTTGAAGCATCTTTTCACCATTAATTCGTGGGTTAGTAATCTTTAACTATTTTCCTTCATTTTTCATCAATGTTTATTGAAATTCTAGGCCTAAAACATATAATTAAGGGTGGAGATTAGGGATTTGGCTAGAGTTAGGGCTTTTTAATTAATTGTAATTTAGACCTTGTCTTGGGGTCGAATTTGAAAATAAATTATATATTCGAGCTCGTGGGTGAACAAGTGATTTGGTTATGGTCCGAACCTCGTGTTTTGACCAAGTGGGCTAGGAGTCGATTTTTGGTACTTTGGGAAGAATGCTTGGAAAGCTATAATTAGACAGTGGATTCGCATTGTTTAGCATTTATTGATGTGTTGAAGTCATCATTGTATAGATACAATCGATTTGGAGCTGAATTCGGGAGGAAACGGTAATTGAGGATTGATTTTGTCCGTGGAAGTTCGAGATAAGTGTTTGGTCTAACCTTAGCTTTGAGGGAATAGGAGTTGATCTTATTTATTACTTGCTCATTGTTGAGTACGACGTATAGGCATGGTGACGAGTATCTATACATTGGTGTCTAGCATGACCATGAGTCCTTATATTGTGAATATCATGATTTCGTTATTTTTTTCATACCTTGATGATGATTTTTATATGTTGTGAAAAGCTGGTGAAAGAAATTGTGACCTTTGAACTTTGAAGAGTATTCGCCCGAGTAAATTACAAATTGTTAAAGTATATGAGATGACTAAAGCCTTTGGAGCATCGGCTCACGTGGTAAAACAAGTTGTGAAGTGAAAGTGAAAGAAAGAGAAAAAGTTATTAAATTGTTCCCTTGCTGGAATATTTGTGACCTTTGTTGATTACCTTCCTTGCAATGATGCTGAGATTATTGATATTGTTCTCTTGTCGGGATTTAACTGTTAAATTGTGTTTCCATGCCGGGATTTCTGTTATTATTTGTTTCCTCTCTTGCCCTCTTGTTTGTGATTGTTGTTTGGATGAGGAAGAGTATTAAAGCACGAAGGTGATGCCGTGCACTTATTGCCATTTGTTATGATTTTTTGTTATCAGTTCGCGTGCATTAATTGTCATATTCCATAATTAGTGTGATTTTTTATGTTGGCATTTTCTTTTATCGTGTCACTAATTATTATTGAATTCCTGCTATAATTGCTACATGTTTATGTGCCTTAATTGCTATTTGATATTTAGCATACTAAATATTAAATTGTCTATTTGCTCCTTAAAGTCCATAATTTATTGTTACTTGTTATTATTTATTTTCCTCAGTGAATCATAATTATTGTGTACTTTGTTATCTTATGAATTTGATTTAATTGTCGCGGTTGTTGGAGTGATTTCATTTGTAAGAACTGTTAATAGATGATGAAATGGGATCGGGCGGTACGCCTACCACGAGATATGATGAAATGAAATTGGGTAGTACGTCTACCACAAGATATGATAAAATGGGATCGGGTGATACGCCTACCACGAGGTATGACGAAATGGGAGCGATCGGGTGGTACGCCTACCATGAGATATGACAAAATAGGAGCGAGTAGTACGCCTACCACGAGATGTGATGAAATGGAATCAGGTTGCACGCATGCAACGGATTGAAATTGAAAGTGAAAGTTGCATTTAGTTTTCTTTATTCGTGTGAGTAGTTAAATTACAGTTTTCTTATTATTCTTTGTTATTTTGGTTATCTGCCTCCCCCAGCAGCATGTTCCCCTTCCCCGGTTTTAATTGCTTACTACCTGTTTATTTTTCCGTCATATATTATATAACTGCACAAGTTTATTTGGAGTCTGGTCCTAGCCTCGTCACTACTTCGCCAAGGTTAGAGTAGACACTTACCGGCACATGGGATCGGTTGTGTTGATACTACATTCTGCACTCTTTTGTGCATACCACAGTATTGTACATTTCGGACCGCAATGAGATTGCTTGATCTTATTCGTTAGGCGACCCGAGGTAGCCTTGCAGGCGTTTGCAAGCCCTAGCGTCTCCTTCTATCTATTTTTCTGTTTCTTACATGTATTTCTAGAGACAGTGTTGTATTTAATTCTGTCCGGCCTTTATTTGTAGAATTTTTAGACCGTCTGTGAAACTGTGACACCATGTCTGGGTGGTCGAGACTCGGAACAATTGTATTTATGTTCAAATAATTATTGTTTTTTTTTCACTTATACTAAATTTTGTTGTTTAAATATTATATATTCGTAATTGTTAAAGAATATAAAATAGGTAAAAATTTAAATTGTTCAAATGGTTGGTTTTCCTAACTCACATTAGTAGGCGCCATCACAATTCCCGAGAATGAAAACTCTGGATCGTGACAATGATCTCTTTTCAGCTGTTCTTTTCGATATGACTTACTTTGGATTACCCACTTCATTCTAGATGCATTCAGAGGAGAACACATGTTGGATTGGAAATATATCTAGAAAATAATCCAATTGGATTTAAAGTTACCAGTTAAAAAAAAAATCTACCTAATTTATGTTCTATCTTACTCAATCAGCTTGACCCTTCCCCATCAGGAGAAGTAGTCATAGAAATTGAAAGCAAAGGAAATATAGTCAAGTGTGAGTTTAGCAGAGAGGAGAAAAAGGAAGTTGTTATGACTAATCAAACCCCCATCATACAGTTTTTGCCTCGTGATTAATGAGGTAACTTTGAGAAAATTGAAGAAAGGTACCAACACAAGGCTCTACTTAGCCAAGGATTATTCACCTCCCAATTTACTTTAGTAGGCTGGTGAGGATATCAAGAATATATGAATCGATGAGCCATTCTGACTTCATTCATGTAAAATTTAGGGAACTCCTAGGCTACAATTCATTACTCCCTTCGATCCAAAATAAATAATCGGCAACGGTCTTTCCAAGCAAGATGCACTTTTTACCGGCTTTCATCTTAATTAAGTACCAGATAGAAGAAAGTATTAATAAGGAGTTCACGGATGCTTTTTTCTCATCGTGTAGCCGGAGAATTCAAAATTTCAAATACCACTACATCCTTCCATTCCTCAGGAAAGATGATCTACTAGTTCGCTGCCTCGATGGAGGTTAATTTTTCAGATTTCAAGAATAAATTAATTATTTTTTTCCTACATTGTCCTCGGAGTAAATAATATTGGAATGTGTTAGAAATATTTATGTGAGATAGTAAAGGTTAATATGGTCAATTTCATTGTTAATTAATGATAAAAGGTGAATTTTTTAATCTTTGTGAAAACATCCAAAAAATCACTTATTTTGAACCGGAAGGGAGTAGCTTTTAATCACAATATCACTTTCGATTAAACTGGAGCCGACCTATTATCCACCAAGTATTAAACCGTGAGCGCTAACTGGCCAAAAAATAATAGCTTTGACTAAATGTACCTTGATATATGCTCAACTAGTGCAAAACCCTCCATATTATAAGGATGATCAAAATATAATAGGAGGACAAACTTTGATGAAGCAAAAAAAATTAGTTTACCTTGTTTCAATTACCAGTTCTCCTTTTTCATCTTTTCTTGAGCCGAAGGTTTATCGGAGTCAACCTCTCTACCTTCACAAGGTAAGGGTAAGGTATGCGTACACATTATCCTCTTCAAATCCCACTTTGCGAGAATTACACTGAGTTTTTGTTGTTGTTTTACTTACTAGGTTGTTCCACATAACTGAATGACAAATGCAAATCATATTTATGACTAATTGACTCAAACAAAGTGCTGCTCATACTTAAAAGCTAACATCTTTTTTACGCAGATTTAACATTGTCTAAAGAAGTTTCACATTCACTATAGAAAACGGAGAGGTGGTCGAACAAAGTAATGTTCCTCTAAATCTCCAGCCTTCTCTATCACTCGAAGTAATCTGTGCACAGCGAGCTAAATTATCTCAAATATTTGACAGGGATAACTTACTATTTTACTTCATAGTATTGATTTTGACAGCAATTGGATCAGAACAATATGGACAATTCCCGAATAGAACATCAAATGACCTGTAAAACAAACAGAGCAGATGAATCTGATAACTGAATTGAAAGAGGAATATCTCTTTAATTAAAGTAAAGAAGGTAATAAAAAAAGGGGAGAAAGTTTTTCAAAACACCAAAAAGATAGTTTAATTATGCCAAAAATTATAAAGGTCTCTCTTTTACTTCTTTGTATACAATTTTCTCTATACGTTCCTCGAGAAAAAGAAAAAAAACAATGTCTATCCGCTCCCCACCATATTCCCACATTAGCAATAGAAGAGTTTCAAATTAAATTTTCTCTCAATAATCGTACAACAAGAAATCAATTTGGATTAGAGGGTAATCAATGCAATTTAAAAGTACAAAAGAAACAGAAAAACGAAGCTGTGTATGGAAAGAGTGCATGTATTTTCATTGTAACATAGAACAGTATGACTTACATACGACAGTTCATGCAAGATAGAGTTTTTGTGCCTACTTTTGAAAAAACATAGTTTGTTTTTTTACTATAATTAGTTCAAGTACAATCTTGTCTAACTAATCTCTCCTTATTCGCTTAGCTTTTCTTCAGTGCTTATCAGGTGTGTTAGTGTATAAACTGGTAAGATATAAAGACACAGACATTTCATTAGCTTCTCCTCCAATTGGCAATATCTTTTCCTTTCCAGAACATTGTTTTATCTGTTTCTGTTTATCTACAGGACTGCATTAACTTTGCCTGGCTATAAAGTATAAAATCAACTAACCTAGGAAACTTTTTTCCCACCATCACTGGACTAGCACAACCATAATCTAAACAAGAGATAGTAAGTTATAAATGTATCTCTTATTATAGCCATCACAGGCCTAAATAAACAAAATCTTAAGGATATGTTGTCATCACAATCAGCATCAAGATAAGGGAGGTCAACGTACTGTCTTGTTGTAGTGATGGAACGCAACCAATCACCGAGGAAAACACTGTGGCAGGCCCTACTGCAGCTGTTATTTTCACATGTACAATCAGTGCCACTTCCACTCTTAGCACCAAGTTCATCATCTAGGTTGACATGACAAAGTCAATGCCATAATCCAGTAATCCACAAATATCAATGCATTTATTTTACGGTTATAGGATTACCAATTGGAAGATACTGCGCATAACAAATGCCACATTCAGTTTGCGGATCACTTTTCTGAATGCTTGAAGGTCCATAAAGTTGAATATCCAATACGTTTGCAAGATTCTCAGAAAATGGCTTGTCTTTCATCCTGCAACAACAACAACTACCCAGTATAATCCCACAAAGTGGGGTTTGGGGAGGGTAATATGTAGACGAGCCTTACCCCTACCCGAAAGGGCAGAGAGGCTGTTTCCAATTCTTTCATCCTGCAAATAGATTAGAAATCAGATTTGATGACATGTAAATAGGGAAAAAGCAAAAACTCAGCAACATGTGCACTAACACACTTGATAAGCACTACGAAAAACTTAAGAGGAAATTCTATGGATTGGCAACAAAACTAAGTGCAGAATAGTATGGCTAACATGCTCCCAGACTTCTACACAAACTCCAGCTAACGGAGAAATCTAGCAATTTTTGAAAAATCTCGGACAATTACTAAAAACAGTTCAGTTGAGCACTAAGACAACAGCATTAGCATCCCAATGTAGACAATGATAAGGACCATGACAATTACAAGTCAGCACTAAAAGAGGAAGTTGAAATACCATCTTTTGCAGTTTCTCCTCCATATTCCCCTCAATCTCTCAGCCTCTGAACCTGAACCAAGAAAGCGACAGCTACAATAACTCTATATCAATTTATAACTCATCTAAGATAGGAATAATGGTAAAATCTGTTGGTTTTAGAGAACACTTACTCCAGAAGGGATGTTGGATCACTAGCATCTATACACAACATGATATGCTCATTGCCTATAACAAGAGCAAATGGATATGAATCAGTTCTGGCATAAAGGGGTCCTGACCCCATCAAAGAACAGTTATATAAATAAACACATACGTATATTAAGTTGGCAATGTGACGAAGCACGTTGAGGATATCTTAGATCAGAAACCAAAAGAGAGTGGTCAATGTCATCCATTATATTCCAGAACTCCTGAAGCTTAACCATATGCTGAGTCCAGTAACAAGATATAATGGTTATAACAGAAATTAACAACCCGCAATTAAATTACGCGTCTTTGGTGGATGAAATAAAGCAAAGAAATGGAAATGAAGGGATATTTACAACATGTTGAAAAGAATACAAAATTACCTGCTGAAACTGCTGGATAACATCTTTTAGTCTTGAGTTTATTGACCATTCCACATTGAAGAGATAAGGCACGTCCTGGGGAAATGTCAGTAAATTAAGACATTGCCTAAAGAATGCAAGGCTCTAGTATCAGAAATTGAAGGATGCCAACCGCTGATATTGAAGGTGGCTGATTAGGATATCTTCCATCCAAAGTTATCTGAACAATGTGCACCCTTCCCTTCCTGTTGGCACACAGAAAAATCTTGAAAGTTCTTGTTTAGCAAAGTAAATTATGGTCGTCCTCTTACTGCAATTAAGAAACTAAGTGCTTGTACTTAGTTTCCCAAATTTAAGTTTCGGCTTTCACGTACATAATTCTAATCTGGACCCTTTTCTTTCACTTAACCAACACCTATCCTTCCTCTTTTTAACCCAAACATAGCGTTAAGAAACGAAGAAAAAAATCCTTACGTCACGTGGAAGGTGAGGAGTCTCAGATCTTCCCCCAACCTGACAAGGTGTTCCCATCCTATCTCTTCTACCTGCGGATACGACATAATTTCAGAATGAAAATCCCAAAAAACAATATGCCTAAAGCATTTTAACGCAAGTAATAAACCATTCAATCTCGATGTCAGAAATACACAATGATGCTACGAGCATAGTAGTTCGAACTCCGAAATTACATTTAACAACTCTAATTTAGAAACTGAGCAATGTCCAGCACGATATTGTACAGGGCATACAGAACTGTTGCACCGTGAAAACAGCTGAAAATGGTTGTGCAACAACGAATTGAAGTAAAGAATCTGCTGCAACTGATTAAGCCTCACTGGCTAACACAATGCAAATGCAAGTAAAGCAACCTCCACGAAGAAATAAACCATTACAGAACGTTATGCTTGAAATCACAAGTTAGAATAGACCTTCATCAATTTCTCCATGTACCAAATCTTAAAAACTGTACAAAGTGAAGCAACCAAATCAAAGAAACCAGAAAAGATTGTCTCTTTTGGGAAATGCCGAATGGAGTGTGTCATCATGGCAAATGGGTAAAACAGCCGTTGGATAAGAAATTAGTCAAACTCGAGAGCAGAAATCTGACATTTCAAAAAATAGCGGATGCAAAATTCATTAAAGACAAGCATGCTGAAGACTCGTCTAAACTGTTTCTGATCATATGATCAACTGTGAGCCTCAGAATTGTTTATCGGAAAAGGTCATTGATATACTCCCTTAGTTTATTTAACGTCACACTATTTCTTTTGTAGTCCGTTCCAAAAAGAATATCCTTTTTCTATATTTGAAAATACTTGAACTTTAAACTTCTTCTTTTATCCTTAACGACATTTGTAGCCGACGAATGTCCCAACATGTTTAAGTCTTTAAATTTTATAGCAACACAAATAAATTACATGTTTAAATCACAAGTGACAAGAATGGACCTTGGGCCTAATTCAACCCCAAAAGCTAGCTTATGAGGTGAGGATTGCTCAAGCCATATAAGGAGACCAAGGACCTCAAATCCCTCCGATGTGGGACAACTCAACACCCCCCATCACGCCCAGATCTCTGGAGCGTGGACAACGTAAATGGGGGCCCAACATCGGTAACAATAATTGGGATGGGCCTGGCTCTGATACCATGACAAGAATGGACCTTGGGCCTAATTCAACCCCAAAAGCTAGCTTATGAGGTGAGGATTGCTCAAGCCATATAAGGAGACCAAGGACCTCAAATCCCTCCGATGTGGGACAACTCAACAACAAGTTCCAAAAGACTTTCTTCTCTTTCTTAATCTGTGTGTCTGCGTAAAGAGCAATGATTAAGATTAAGCATCAATATTACTCCGAGGTGGATACAAGGTCCTTTATAAAAATGAATTCAGAATTTCTGCACCCTCCCGCTACCTAAATAAGAAAAAGATAATGGAAGCACAAAACATGGGGCTTTTCTCTCCATAAACGCATTCCACACTGATTCTCTCCTCCCCGCTCCCCACTCCCAACACCAGCCCCAACCTCCTTCCTCACCAGACCCCTCACTCCACTCCCACACAACCCCCCCCCCCTTCACCTCACCCTTTCACCGTCACCACACACCACCTCCACCCCATCCCCCAGGCCCCACCCTTACCGTGTTTGCCTAGATTATATGTAAGCTCTTTGAATAATATTTTTTTCATTCTGTAGGAAAACATTTTCGGTAATGCCAAACACCATTAATCTCTCATGACATTTTTCTAGATGAACATACTACAATTACTGAAAAACAAATAGGAAAAAATAGATATATTAAAGGCTTCTCTTTGATAGTGCAAAAGCTGAACATGATATCAACGTAACTAAATTCATTCCAGAATACAAACTAAAGCAATAAAAAACACTCTTTACTCTTCAGAGTTGACTGTTCGCATACTCTGAATATATCCTGCGGTAAAAAGATGATGACTTGGCCAGTTCTCGGCATTTATTTTGGTCTACATACTCCTAAAATACACTCGTATGTTTAGCACGCAACCATTTAATCAATTGGGGATAAAGAAGTTCTTACCTACCAATGCCACCGGCCTTTCAATTTCTTCAAGAAAATAAAATTGGGGTCTAAATGATCTGCTATTCAGCATTCAGAAGCATAACTTCCGCGCATTTACCCAATATCAATTAAGAAAATGAAGACGAAATACCTGAACGGGGATAAAACAATCTCTATATATGAATGCCGCGCGGGGGAATTGCACAAATAGCATTCGGATACGCATTTAGAGAATAGCCAATTACAAATTCTTTAAAATTTAGCCGCCTCAAAAATAATTTCAGTTCTTTTATAAATTAAAATTTAAATGTGTCAACTGTTTGTAGACTACAGTTATTTTTTCACTTTAAAATGGATCCGAACACTAGGGAGTGTATGAAAATATTTTTAATGGTAAAAAACTGATGTCACTAAATGGTGAGAATCCAACAAATATTGCAATTTCTTAAAATATAGTGGTCATTCTAATATTAATAATTTAGACCTATTTTTCAAAATAAAAATATTAAGGATAGTGTTATGAAATAAAAGTAATTTAGTAAAACATGAACAAGAAATAAAAATAATTTAGTAAAACGTGAATAACAAATAGAGATAGAGAGAAGGAAGAGATTTTCTTTTTCAATTGTGTGTATTTTTCTACTATTACAATGTATTTATATAGGCATAAAAAGTGAAAAAACGAAATATGTCACTGAACATAGAAAATATGTAATTGAATATGTCATTAAGCATTTGAGATGAAGATCATGGAATAAGAGTAGATATCCACTATAATATGATATTTATCATAATACTCCACCTTAGATGTCCATAGATAATATGCCTCATTAAAACCTTACTAGGAAAAAATCCTATGGAAAAAAATCCTAGGGAAGAAAAACAATACACATGTTTAGAAATACGCCTTTTGGTTGTCTCATTAAAAACCTTGTAAGGAAAAACTTAGTGGGACAAAATCTTGTAAGGAAAAAAAAGTGTGCAACACGTATTAGTTCCCCCGAATGAGAGCATAAATTCACATCCTTAATCATTCACATCCCAATCTTGTATATTAGTTTCTTGAAGGTTGACATCGGTAGAGATTTGATGTACAAATCAGCCATATCACTTGAACGAATCTGTTGCACATTGATAGCATCATTCTTTTGAAGACTATGTATGAAAAATAATTTTGGTGAAATGTGCTTTGTCCTAACTCCTTTTTATGAATCCTCCTTTTAATTGGGTTATGCATGTTGTATTGTCTTCATAAAAAATTATGAATAGTTTTGTAATAATTCAAACCACATTTGTCTCGAAAAATATGTATTATAGACCTCAACCATATACATTCTTGACTTTCTTCATGAATAGCAATTATCTCAGCATGATTAGATGAAGTAACCACGATTGATTGCTTAGTCGATCGCCAAGATATGGCAGTACCTCCACATGTAAATTCATAGCATGTTTGTGATCAAGCCTTGGGCTGTCAAATAAATACTCCGCATCAGCATAACTAACAAGATCAGGATTGCTATCATTGTCATAAAATAAGCTCACATAAGTAGTCCCTTTAGATACACAATATGTGTTTGATTTCACTCCAATATCTCCTTGTAGGAGCAGAGCTATATCTTGCTAAGACAGTAACTGAAAACATTTTGTCACGCCTTATAGTATTAGCAAGATACAGTAGTGCATCAATTGCACTAAGATATGGCACTCCGGGACCAAAGTTCTTCATTATTTTCATGAGGTTGGAATGGATCTTTATTTATATTGAGTGATCTCACATCCAACAGGGAACTAAATGGATGTGATTTATCCATGTAAAATCGCTTTAAACTGTTTTCAGTGTATGCTTATTGATGGATAAAATTTTCATATTTCATATACTCAATTTGTAGACCGAGACAAAATTTTGTCTTCCCAAGATTTTTCATTTTAATTTCTTTCTTTAAACAGTCTACTGCTTTAGGAAGCTAACTGAGAATTATAATGATATTTGAATCATCAACATATACAGAGATTATAACAAATTCAAATCCAGATCTTTTTATAAAGATACAAGGAAAAATTGAATCATTCTTGTACTCTTCTTTCAATATGTACTCACACAGGCAATTATACAACATGCGCCATGATTCTTTCAATCCGTATAAGAATTTTTGAAGCTTTATTTAATAAATTTCTTGGAAACATTAATATGCTTTAGAATAATTTAAATCCTTCAATGATTTCCGTTATACGCATATCAAATTTTCATGTATTACCATATTAAAATCTGAAATGATTATATCCACCATAAGAGAATATGTCTCCATATAATTAATGTGAGGACATTTACTAATTTTTTTTGTATCACAAGTCGTCTTTATGTCTATCGACTTGAACTTTTTGCACAAGAATATAATTTATACCTCCATTAGCTTTATGCTTTCAGGTGTTGGGACTATCCGCCCAACTTCACATTTTCAAGTAAAGTCAATTTTTATTGCGTACTTTTCATTTGGCCAATCATTTATCTATCCAAAATTTATGACAGATTTGAGCTTAAGATCCTTGTCAATATTAATAATATTGAGCGCTATATTATGTTAACAACGTCAACGATTATTTTATTTCGGTTCAGTTAGTACATAATAAAGACATAATTTATTCAGATCTCTTTATCTCATTATTTTCAGGCACCTGAGCCTCTCACATGAGGCCTTACGATGTGTTATATTGTGGTGCCTTCTAGAGCACTTGCCTCGTTATTATGACTATTTTGAACATTTGTCCCTCTCCTTCTTCAAGGAGTTTAATATTTGGAACAGATTGGTCTATTATGCTTTATGCGTGCCATGGACTCTATCCCTCATGGGCTTTATTTTATTTGGAGCATTAATAGCTTAGATATGACATTTAGTTTTGGGTCAGCAAATGCATCTGGCAATAATTTGTAAATTAATTATCACTTGAACTTCACGTTCATATTTTCTTGTACGAGGATCTATATGTATTTATAATAATTCATTTCACGTATCACTTTCTCAGTTGTCCATTTTCTTCCCGTAATATTGGGATCACCAACACATTTTCCAACCTTCTTTGGGAAGTCATATCTGTGCATTGTGATGACATAATTAAATCATATACCACATTCATATTTTTATATAAAAATTATTTGATTCCTGACCCTGAACCGATTGTAATATGGAGAATTTTCATAACTTGGCTAGATGCGTACAAGTGCTGATGTATATTAAGTAATACATCTCATACCAAATTTTATTTTTTTGGGAGTTTTGTTCTCGTAACCAATGATTTAGTTATAATTAGAGGCGTACAATATCTGCTAAACGAACTTGGATTTAAACCAGTATAATCAAGATAAATCATCATATTATATTTTGGAACTGTGCTCTAATAATTTGAGCAAGCAATCTTGCAAAAGTTAAACTGCAAGTTGATAATAAATTTACATGTGACCATAAAATAGATGTATTCATTAAAATTATTTAATAGTAAACGGTCCACATGGCAAGTGACTGACCCATCTATTTATCACCTTTTATTCGTTTCAGAAATCAAGGGATTCAATCCCAACCTTACCTGGTATATCATAAGAATAAGCAGCACAAGAGAATTCTTGAAGAATGTTTTATTCTTCGATACCAATGTAATTCTCAATTAATTTTTTGCACCATAATTTAACCGGGATGGCCAACCGGTGATGCCAACTAATATTTATTTTAGTAAATCTCTAGTTTATTTGTTGCTTGTGATTTTATCACCATGCTTATACTTGTGTAGTACAAAATAGAAGATAAATCGGGTAATCTTTCATATTTACCCGGTATGATTATAGTAATATAAACGATATTCAATCTTCATTTCATTTATAGTCTCAATATGCCAATCACTTTGGCTAATATATTTGAAACTCAAAGTTTCTTTGAGACTTACTACAATATCAATATTATGAATAATTTTATCAAAGTAGTAACAAATTAGCTCTTCCAAAGCTATTAATTAATTTTGTACTACAAGATCTTTTATCACACTATTCATATGGTGAATGTCTCCTTTATGAAGAAAATTATATCATAATTATCATGGTCAAACTCATCATAAGCAAAATCATTTCTTGCTCTAGTTTTGCCTTTAATAACTTTTATAACGCATGGCAAAATATTTTTTGGCATACCACATGTAAGCGACGAATGACATATTCATATAACCACACAGTAATATTTATTATTTTTATTTCACTCAAACCTCTCTTAGAGGTGAGTTGTGTGGTTTTAATCCAATCATGCATTGTGTCTTTATTCATTACTTTTATCACATATTGTCACATTCACCGTCATGAATTAATATGCATTCTCAATATTTATCACAAGTCACATTCTCTTTCAAGAATGGAGTATAATCATAATGATGTGTTTTGTTATTTTTTCATACCAATTTGATGGTAAACATTATCCTTAGCTTTCCGAGGATATATTTTGAGATACCATTATTGTTCTTCCTTTTTATAATTACCATAATGATGACTATTTTTTTTATTTGTCACAAAAATATTCATTCGTCAACCACTTGCCTCTATTTAGACTTATTATGCCATATACCATATTCACTTCAAGAACGGAGCAAATCAAGTGGAAAAATATTTATGACTTTTCATGAAAAATATATTATTTTTCTTTAGTTATCATTATATCATCAATATGGTACAATGAGACTCGAACTAAATATCTTACATATATAAATGCATGTTAGGTCATAATAAATTGGGACTCAAACCTAACTCTTATCATTATGAAGCATCAAGACATGATCCTAATGTATTACCCTTAATCAATGGCAGAATAGGCTAAACAATATTGAGATTCATTCTAAAGCCTTAATTTCAATCACATGCTAAGAAAGTTGTACACAGCTAATTTGCAACAAATCAAATTTATTTTCTTAAATAAGTGTACAGATCTCATGTCATCTTAAATATTTATCAATTATTTGTAGCATCTATATGAAATGCAATCATTTCTAGTCAGATATTTCTTCTAAATTCTATTAGAGTTTAAATGGATCATAAAATTATTGTCATAATATATATTGTGCATCTCTCAAAAATATTATTATTTTTGGGGTATACCCTACCTATTGGATTTGATTTAACGCCATGACTTTCATTAACTCAATTCAACCAAGCAATTAATGAACAAATTTATCAAAAGCACAACATATAGGTAACAACACATATATAGTACTAATACAATAATTCAGTATTTATATTTCCTGAAAAGTGACATTACAGATAACAACTTACCAGTTGTAGCTTATGCATCATTCATATAAAATACTTGAAAATGGTAAGTCAATAGCAAGCATCAAGTAGATCATGTATACTTGGAAATACATCTTCTAGTAGTCATACTAATCTGTTTGCTTTCAAATGATACAATCATAAATTATGAAGTATACTTTCTCAATAGCTGGTTTATTTTCCAAATTGCAAAGAAGTAATTAATCAACATAGATAAAGATATGAAGTATTTTTTCTTTTCTTCAAGATGTTTATGCTTCTAATCAGCATGGCCAATTTTTTTTTTATTATATGCAAGGGCAAAAACTTAAAAGGAAAAAATATTCGTTCAAGTAAAAGAAAATATTAAAAGCGGCAAGACAGATTGAAGATAGTTAGCACACAAATATGCATAAGAGAACTTGTATAACATATCCTTGGTTACCATGATATGCATCATATCAACAATTAATTGCTACTATGATTTTCACATATCGAACTTCAAAAATTTCATCACATTCATGTGATATAAAAGATGTAATATTAATATGCGCTTATACAATACATGTATAGTACGAAGTTGTGTGCATATGATATATTAAAGGAATAACAAGCATAAGATAATCATACCTTTTTACGTTTCATACTTACCATATGTAGGTTCTCTTTACATCTAAAGATGAGATGATATGCATGGCTTCTAATTGCAATTTTTTCAATGTAGGAAATTTTTTGTAGATATACAATTGCTTAGAGACTCGTACTGATAACGTGTTATGAAATAAAAATAATTTAGTAAAAGATGAACAAGAAATAAAAGCAATTTAGTAAAAAATGAACAAGAAATAAAGATAGAGAGAAGGAACAGGTTTTTCTTCTTCAATTGTGTGTATTTTTCTATCTATTACAAGACCTTTATATAGCCATAAAAAGTGAATGAAATATGTCATGGTATATGTCATTGAACATACAAAATATGTCATTAAACATTTGAGAAGAAGATCATGGAAGAAGGGTAGGCATTCACCATAATGTAATATTTATCATAACAAATAATAAGTTTTTAAAAAATTAAAATTAATCTTAATTAAGATCAACAATGTCCTACGAGGGATTAAATTTATTAACTACATTGTCAAGAGAAAAATAATTATAAGAGTAAATCGATTATAAAATAAAGTTTGATAAATTTACATCTCAACAATTTAGAAAAATAGGCTGTAAAATATGTATACATGCTTTTCTAAAGGTTAGTAAAGGCCTCTTATCAGAGCCAAAAGAAGATATAGCTAAGTAGCAACATCAACCGTCTAGAGTTTGTTTAAAATTAATTAAGCTTTTAATCTCTCTCTATATAAAAAGTACGGAGTCTATTAAAAATATTGTTCGTTTTTTATACCTTTTAAAAATAAAGATCACATTAAAACAAAATAGTCATTTGGTTATTAATTTTTTAAATTTAAAATTCTAAAATCAACTAAAATTATTGTTCTAATTTTTTCCTTATATAAGCAATGTAAAAAGTCCTAATATTTAGGACTTTAAAAAAACTAAAATTTAGTACTTATATAGGTGTGCAAGCATTTACATATTTAAGGAAGATTAGTAATGAAACAATAAAATACTAAACTTTTTTTTGAATTTTTTTTTTGGTAATTAAGGTTTTTCATTAATCATTAATAAAGTAATATTACAAAATCACAGTCTAGCTTCAACTCAGCTGACTGTCTGGGAGATAACATATAAACTGTTTCTACTATCCTAACTACCTAACACTACTATATTCGAAGGCGTTGTAATTGTTGTCTAATTCGTGGGGTACCTCTAACATTACAATTATACACTATGTCTCTCAGTAAGGCAGTGTTACATCGAAATATCTTGTTGAAGACTCTTGCATTCCTTTTTACAGCCAGATAGCATATGCAAATTCAGCAGTTACCATTTTGAAGATGCCTGCTCGACATGTTCGACCCTTGGCTTTGCTAATCAACCACTGCATTTTCTGGTTCCAATCAGTAATGGGTGGATAGCTTTCCGTTCATTGTTCTTTCCCATAAGTCCACGGTGACAGGGCAGGTCATTAGCAAGTGATCTCTTGTTTTCGGGTGGATTTGGCATAAGGTGCATTGTTGATAATACTCATTCCCCAGCTGTGCAGTCTATCCTTTGTTGGGAGTCTGTCCTGTAGGAATAGCCATAGGTTGAAAATTGCCTTTGGCCTTGCATGGTTTTGTATGATTAACCATGGGACTCTCGGTAATTCTTGCATTTGTGACGGTACAATTGTCTAGTCTTTTTGAAAATTTTTATAATTGTGCCACGCAAGAACACCAATTTTTATATTAGCCGAAACAAAAAGTGTATATAGCCAAAACAAAAAGTGACAACTATATGTTTTTATATTATTAAAATCTCAAATTATAATTTTTTACTTAAGAGTTGTCTACGAATATCAGTTTATGGGTTTGCACTTTGCACTCCTATACCAGATCCCACACTAAGATTTAGCAGCTAAATACTACTCTAACAATCTAAATAATTTAACTTATATTGAGTACTAACAATATAAATAACGTTTAAGCATATATATATTTTAACTCATATTATAATGATTTATATGATTTTATTTCTTTCTAGAAATAAATTTTGTTGGACTTAAATATTACTAATCCAAAAAGAAATTCTTTGTACGATAATTATATCAAACAATATATGAAGTCTATTTTGTTTTTCGTATTCTGCAATTTGAGTTCAATAAGAATAATATGAAATTTATATTAGGTACTTTGAGAAAATAAAAATTTTATTTCCTTAAGGTTATGAGAACATAGTATAGCTACATGATATTTCACAAGTCAGTATATTATTTTACTTTATTTGAGCTATTAAAGCAAATGCATTACTTATATATCGAAGTTATGTAAAAGCATTAGAATACTTTTGCAAAATATAATTTTTTTTCTTTATTAAATGGGCTAAATCGGATCAATAGTCTTTATTAAGCTTTTATTATAAATGTTTTATTTTATAACTCATCACATAATTTAATAATTTTTGAGTAATTTTTTTCAAATTTTATATTAATTAATATGAAATCGCACGCCACGTTCGTACTCTAAAACTATGTTTAGAGTATCCCTATTAAAATATCGTCCCCCTTTCCCCTTAAAATAGATTTAAATTGGATAAAATTCTAATTGTAAATTAATTATTTTTTTAATATTGAAAATTTTCAAATCACTTAAATATTGGTTATTAAAACACTTATTTAAAATTATGCAAAGTCCCTAATATGTAGGAACTTCATTCACCTAAGGTATTTATACTGTTAACTCTTTTAATTCTAGTTAGACTATCCAAGACTAGACGTGCGCATGAATTTCATTCTTTTGTCCTAATCTTTTCTAATAATGAGAAAAAATAGCAATAATAATATTAATTAGATGATATTTGAAAACGCCGATCAATATTGAACAAATCACTAACAAAATATTGAAGTTATTGCCAAGAGTCCAGTACATTAATTATTTTACAAAGACAAAAATCCAAAAAGCGAAATATCAAATTAATTTATTACTATTTAATAATATAATTTAGATAAGATTACCATTATAATTAATTATTTAAAATCGAATGAGCTAATATAAAGAATGTGAATCAAAAAGAAATAATTATTTTCTTTAATGTTGCGAACAAATAATTAAGCCCGTGAATTGACTAATTAACAAGAATCAATTAATTATTTTTCATACCTCATCATCTCATATAAATAAAATTCTTTTCAAATTGAAAAATCTTATAGGATACATAACTTTGTTTTGATAAGAATATCATTAGCATATGGCAAAATCGGTTTAGTTTTAAGGGAAATTGTGTGTCATGACCATCGTGATGGCGCCGGACACCATTATGAGGCAAGCGAACAACAAATAACTAGTAACTTCTTGTTTTAAATATACTGAAATCACTTCTTTTATTTGTTTAAACAATACATATAAATTCCACTTAACAATTTTAAATTTTCTAAATAAACCCATAGATATCCCAGAAACTAGTGTCACAAGTGCATGAGCAATTTTTAAAAATAATGTAATACAACAATCGTGCGGCATATAATATTGGACAGAAAGTAAATACAGTAATTGTAAAGAGACTGTTGGCGGCGGTCATCTCGGGAAGTGCAGCTCACCTAAGTTTCCGTATCAACCATGCTGCTACACCTACTAGGCCACTAGAGATGCATGTGACTGTGCAACAAAAATATACAACAAGTATAGTGTGAGTACGAAAATAATGTGTACTCAATAAGTATCCCATCTAATCTCGAAAAAGTAGAGACGAGAGTCGGCTTCGACACTTACTAGTGGTCCAATAATGATATGCCCGCAATATGATGAATTGAGGATTATACAAACGAGATTGTATTTCAATAGGGTGAAACATGTAAACAATTATTTCTTTTAAGTGAATTTCCAAATATTTCCTTTTTTATCATTTATACATATATTTCTCAAGTCGGGAAGAGGTAATAACAACTTCAATAAGTTTCAAGGCAAGCAATACAAGCATGCGCAAATTATGCCGAGGTCGTACGACCCGATCCAACAATATTTAAAATATGCACCGCCAGAAGGTCGAATGACGCGAACCATAGATGCATCTATTTAATCTACCGAGGCGTTCGGCCAGTTCCATAATAGATAAACACGTTCATACCATCAAATCAATAATTCATCAAGGATTAATTATTCAGGAAAAGAAAAGTTTCTCTTTTCAAAGTCAAGAAATGATATCTAGCCTTTTAAGAAATTCATTTACACGTTCGATATATTTTAAGAATTTTAAGTTTGTTAACAAGGTTGCAAGTATTACAAGTAAGCATACTTTTGGGGCCCTAAACTACTCGTAAGCATAATAGCAGCTGCGCACGGACTCTCGTCACCTCGTGCGTATGTAGCTATCATAAATAGGAGCACATTACCCATTAACTCACCTATGGAGATTATTCCCTCTTACAAGGTTAGAAAGGAGACTCACATCGCTTCGAAGTTCGATAACGGACATTTCACGCCCTTTCGAAGACTCAAATTGATGCACAACGCTCTAAAACTAACTAATAATTACGCAAATCCATTAGTATATGTTCAAGTTCTCATTATAATGTCATTTATAATATTCCTAACCCCGATAGAAAAATAGACAAAAAGGCCCTCGGGCTCACGTACTTGGATTCCAAAAATTTTCGAAAAGTAAGTTTGCCAATAGACTCACGAACTCAAATATTTAATCTACTCTCAATTTCATACCTAAAATCATGGTCAAAATTTAAAAATACAATTTCTAGGTCTCCTACCAAAAACCCATAATTTCTACCAATTTTTCATGCTCAAATCCGTACATAATTCAAGTATTATTTCAAAACTAGTTGAGTCCACTTACCTCATTTTTGGTGGTGAAAATAATACCTCAAAGTTGCTCCAAAATCAACTCCAATGGAAGAAATAGGGTTGGAATGAACCCAACCCCTGATTAAAAGAACTTACTGCCTCCAGCATTTTCGTACATGTGGTCACTTGACCGCTTCTGCGCTTCCGCAGGTGCAGTTCCAATACCGCTTTTGCGGTTTCGCAGGTGCAGTTCCAATACCGCTTCTGTGATCCTCCTCCAGCTGCCCCAGCCTGATTCTGCGCCGCACTGACCGCGTCTGCGATCACGCATGTGGGGGAATTCCTTCGCACCTATGGCCTCTGACTCCTTCACTTCTAACCGCTTCTGTGGTTCCATTTCTCGCTTCTGCAGGGTCGCTTCTGCGGTGAACGCTCCGCAGAAGCGATTACACCGGAGCAAGACCCCCTTCAACTCATCCTTTAAGTTTCAATTTGATCTGTTAACCACCCGAAATCCACTCGAGACTACCGAGACCCCAACCAATCGTACCAACTAATCCCAAACCGCATTACGGACTTGCTCGGTGCATCAAATCATATCAAAGAATTCTAAAATCATGAATCGACCCCCAATCTAAGCTTAAGGAGCTTTAAAATTTCAAACTTCTTCATTCGATGTTGAAATCTATCAAATCACGACCGGTTGACCTCAAATTTTGTACACAAGTCATATTTGATATTACAGACCTACTCCGAATTCCTGAATTGGATTCTGACCCCGATATCAAAAAAAGTCCACTTCCTGTCAACTCCCCGAAATTTAATTCCGAACACACGAATAAGTCATAATACCTGAAATAAAGTTGCTCATGACCTTAGACTTCTCAACGACGCGCCAAAGCTCAAAATAACCGATCGGGTCGTTACATTGTGGGATTTGGGAAATGACAAAAAAAAAAGTTAAGCTTAATTTGTTGTTCCTCAAATAGTAAGGGCATTTTTGCGAAATCAAATATGCATATAATGCAAACCTACTACAACTGTGTAGTAGCTTAGCAAAACCCATATTTATATATATAGAACGAATTATTATTATTCATTTATTATTATTATTTTACAAATGACAACTCCTCTTATGTTCTATATTAAATTATTTGCTATAAAAAAAAAATCCTAAGTCATTAGACTTTATGTTCCTCCTTATCTATTTTTTTTATGAGCATAACACCAATTTCTTCATTGCCAAAATGGTAGAGATTTTTTTTAAATTTATCTTATTTGATAAATCTTTATTGTATTTATAAAAAAATAAATTGCTTATTCTATATGAGGTCATAAAAACAACAATATTCTTTTATAACTTATTCTATATAGGAATCGTCAGAAACTACAATAAGGCATCTAAGAACTTTTATGAAAGGAATTCTTTCTTTATTGGCCTGCTAAATAAAATATTTAATAGTCATAATTTTTAAGAATTTTTACATTTATGTTAATTTTTATTATAAAAGCCAAACACATTGCTTATTAAATTTGTTTGTAATTTTTTAAAATAGTATATTTTATTGATATAGAGTACACGCGCACAGCGTGTACCTTGAGACTAGTAATTTCTAAAAATCTGAATATTGTTTTAAATTGTGGTGCTCAAAGCGGTGATATCATTTCTACCACTAAAGAACTCAATTACATATAAGAATATTTACATAAATAGACGACCAAATATTCACTGTTTATTATATATGAATTATACATATATTATAAATTTGTTGGCTTGTTTAATTTAAGTCATTGGGTGAGTGTTGCATATTATTTGTAGATGATATTGGATTGATTGATGAGACACAAGGTGGTGTGAGCTCGATGTTAGAGGCGTGGAGGAAGACCTTGGAGTCTAAAGGTTTCGAGATAAATAACACCAAGCCAGAATATTTAGAGTGTAAGTTCAGTGGTGAGACTCAGGGAGCGGAAGGGGAGGGAAGGCTGGATTCGCAAGGCATTCCTATGAGAGGAAGTTTTAAGTAACTTAGATCTATTATTCAGGGGGATGAGAAGATTGATGAAGATGTAACACGTCATATTTGGGCAGGATGGATGAAATAGAGACTCATTTCTGGTGTTTTGTGGGACAAGAAGGTGCCACCAAAACTTAAAGATAAATTCTACATAATGGTGTTCAGGCCGACTATGTTGTATGTGACAGAGTATTGGTCTATGAAGATCGCTCATGTCCAGAAGATGAAGGTAGCAGAGATTGAGATGGATGTGCGAGCACACCAGGTTAGATAGGATTAGGAATGAGGTTATTCACGACAATGTGGATGTGACCCTATTGAGGACAAGATGTGAAATGCGAGGCTTAGGTGGTTTGGACATGTGAGGAGGAGGAGCACAGATTCTCCAGTGAGGAGGTGTAAGAGGTTGACATTAGAGGGCCTACAGAGAGGTAAAGGTAGGCTGAAGAAGAAGTGGAGAGAGGTGATTAGGTAAGATATTGCGTAACTTCAGCTAACCGAGGACATGACCCTTGATATGAAAGTGTGGAGCTCGAGGATTAGGGAGTAGGGTAGGTGTCTAGATTGTTCATGCCGGTAGTATTAGTATGCGCTCTCACATTCTGTTGGTAGTAGGTTTATTTGACTGCCCGTAGTTTTTTTCATTTTGATCATTTTATCATCGTGTTGTTTTTATACTGCTTTTACATGGCTTTTCGGTGTTGTCCCTCCTTGTCTATCTCTTAATTAATACAACAACAACAACAACAACAACCCAGTATAATCCCACTTAGTGGGGTCTGAGGAGGGTAGTGTGTACGCAGACCTTACCCCTACCCTTGGGTAGAGAGGCTATCTCTATCTCTTAATTAATACGGTGCTTATATTTTCCTGAGCCGAGGGTCTATTAGAAACATCTACTCTACCTTCACAAAGATAGGAATAAGGTCTGCGTATACACTACCCTCCATAGACCCCACGATGTATTATAGTACTAGGTATGTTGTTGTTATTGTTGTATATCAAATAAGGTCTTTACACAATAGCTCGACTGAATTTACTATTTACCATTTTTAGCCAGTGTACAAATATTATAGATGAAATATACATCTGTCAATTAATTTTAGTTGGGCAAAAATTACTTTTAATCTGCAGTTGAAACTATTTATATTTGGTAGCTGCAAAAGTGTATAATATATATATATATATATATACACAACAAAAAAAAATATTTTTCAGCTATTATTTTGAGAGCGGCTATACAATGTTATTTTTCCTTTTTAATTTAAGCGGTTGCATAGACGGTTAATTTAGGCTAATTCTTATTTGGAAAAAATTACGCGACACATCAAATATTTATACTGTACTTACCATTAGTACCTATAGTTTCAACAAATTTACCATTCATAGGTATATTTAAATTTTATGGTAAATCAGTGAAATAAGAGATTACCTATTTTAAACCGAAACAAGAGAAAAACGAGCTCTCGTAGCTCAGTTGGTTAAAGCGCTTGCTTAGTTAGTGGAGGTCTTGAGTTTGAATCTCAACAAGCTCATTTTATTTTTCTATATTTTGTATTTCACCTTAGTTGTATAACAAGTCATAAGCTCTACAGAGTTTACTAGAAAACCTCTAAAATACAATTGTCTCGAAATAAAAATCAACATTGTAAATACAAAATAAGGAGGTGACTCCGAAGCCTGCGTACGCAACAACATGTTTACCTTAAGTCTCCTCACCAACAATCCACGCATCTAGCTAACAATCATCTAACTTTGAAATACCAGGACCTGCATAAAAATGTGCAAAAATATAGTATGAGTACACCACAGCAGTACCCAACAAGTATCAAGACTAACCTCGGAGGAGTAGTGGCGAGGAACAGTCAAGACACCTACTGGACTGAATGACCCGAAAAAGTATAAGTGTAGACCAATAGAATATGATATCTATGTAAGGACTACACATAGTGACAATGACAATAATACGGTGATTGTAGTAAGAAAGGAAAACAACAACTAACAATGGAACACCATAATAATGACACAATAGGGTAAGATGAACAAAGTCTAATCCGGTGATCATAGATAGATGAAAGGCAAGTAACAACTCAACAAACACGACCACTTTCACACCAGGCTCCAGCCAATAACCATTCGCAAGGTACTAGACCTCAGAATATTCACTTTTCAGGGGTCCCAAATCCGGAACCCTAAACACTTGGCATTTTATGCCCTCTTTACCAATTTAATACTCAATAATATCAAGATTCATCCTTTTAGCCGATAAGAGTTACGTGTATGCTTGTGAAAGTGTTATAACATAGCTCATGCCAGCTAGTAAGTATAGAAAAGGAACGGACATCACGTAGAATATTTTTCCACAATTTCTACGAAATAGAACTAACACAAGTAAGTGCACCACTACACAAGTATCAATAACAAGAATTCCCCCAGGCCATCACAAGTCATCACAAATAAATCCTTGACACAGTCCACCTTGTCTCGCCACGTGTGCAATAATAAAGTAAGTGCCTGTATTGTCTCGCCACAAGTGCATAATAATGTTCCCACCTTGTTTCCCCATATGCGCAACCCACAAATATATAGCCCGCCTTGTCATGACGCATGTGCAAATATAAATAGTAACAGTAGCAAGGCAGAAACCTCGTGCAAGCCCATAACAACAACCACACGAAAGAAAGCTTGTGCTTCACAATAACAACCACACGAAAGAAACCTCGTGGATCACAACAACAAGAACAACAACAACAATAACAATAATACAAAGGTACGACAAATAAATCAACTCAAGAAACTCCATAATTCAAAGAAACGGAAGAACTGGTTCACAAGGAGAAGCCACAATACGGAATGCTAATCATAATAAGAACAACTCAACAAGGAATGAAATAATATGTAACAACGGCCCATAATGTATGGTTCAACAATAAGGGAGCCAACACAAGTCTAATAATTCTAAGATATGGAAAATCTAAACTTCTTTTAAGGTTGGGAAAATTACGAAATGGACTTAACAAATTGAATGAAGGATAAACAGCGAAAAGATAACCATAGCCTCAATTAAGGATGAACAATTACCGAAGAGATAATTATTACTTCAAATAAAGATAAGCAGTTAGGGGAAAGACAACGTTGCAATAGAAGAGATAGCAATTTCAGTTAAGGCACATATGAATCAAATAAACAATAAGAAGGATCATGAAGCAAATAAATTCTAGTTAAAGCAAGTAGAGGTGAAACTAGTAAGTAAGAAAAGTATTCATAACAAAACAGCTACATATTCAGTAAATACAAGGACCTAAGAATCCTAAAAGGCTAACTTTTCATAAATAGGTCTAAGCACGTACTCGTTACCTCGCATACACGGATTATAATTAGCATAGAGACTCAAACTAGTTCCAACCACGAAGTTAGGCAAGATACTTAGGTCAAATAAGATACACTGATTCTCAAAAATGAACTTCTTGGGTGAAATGACTTCCGGACGCTCAATTCTAGCCAAATAACTTCAAAGCATAAATAAACTCATAAGAAGCTATTCCGGATCATAAAGCCTCAATCTTTATCAAAATCTAAAAAATTGACCCAAAAGTCGACCCCCGGGCCCGACCTCGGAACGTAACAAATTTGACAAAACTCGAACACCCATTTCAATACGAGTTCAACCCTACGAAGATTATCAAATTCTGATACCATTTAGTCCTTCAAATCATCATTTTATATGTTTAAAAGTTTCTTCAAAATCCCCATTTTTCCTCAACCCAAAACACTAATTAAAATAAAAATAAAGATAAAATTATGGAATATAATAAATTCTAGGTGAAGAACGCTTAACTCATCGTTTTGCTTGAAAAATTCACAAAAAATTGCCCTTGAAGAACGCCTACCTCATTGTTTTGCTTGAAAAATTCACAAAAAATTGCTCAAAACCAAGCTCTAGAACTTCAAAAATAGTGAAAATGGAAAAACCTCGGAATATAATACTATTTACTATGTCCAGGCCTTAAAGCATTGCGAACGCAAAAGAAGGATTACATTTGCAAAGAAGAATAGGTGAAGGCTGCCTAGATGTGCTCCGTGAACGCGAAAAATAGCTCGCGAACGCGAAAAGGAAAATTAGATGGCTCAACCACTGGGCTTCATGAATGCATGAAGCAGTACGTGAACGCGAAGAACGAAATAGCATACCTTCTTGAATGCGGGAAGAAGGACGTGAACTCAAAGAGTAAATAGTCACCGATGCCCAGCTCCTAGTTTCTACTACGCGAACGCGAAGAAGGGAAAGTCAGAACTTCGCGAACGAGAGAGGAAGAATGTGAACACGAAAAAGAAATATTTCATCCTCCAAAATAACAGTACGTGAACGCAAAGGCATGGACGCGAACACAATGAAGGAAACCAGATAACAGAAAACAATAGTCCAAAAGTATGAGGAAATGGCCCGTCGCCCATCCGAAAACCCGAGGCCCCCGGGACCTCGTCTAAACATACCAAAAAGTTCCATAACCTAACACAAACTCGCTTGAGGTATCAAATCACATCAAACAATGTAGAAACTGCGAAGCGCACCATGAATCAGACTTATAAATTTTTGAATCTTTCAGCTTCTAAAATTCGCACTGAAACCTATCAAATCAACCCAAAATTATGCCAAATTTTGCAAACAAGCCCCAAATGACATAACGGAGTTGTTGCAACTCTTGAAATCGCATTCTAACCCTGCTATCACAAAATTCAACTATTGGTCAAACTTCTCCATCTTCCAAACTTCAAGTTTTTCTAATTTTCGCTGAAATGCTTCAAATTACCCTACAAACCTCCAAATTTAGATGCACTCCTAAGACCCAAAATCAGTATGAAAAGTTGTTGAAATCATCCAAACCCATTCCGAAGCCATTTGCGTAAAGTCGAATTCCGGTTAACTCTTACTGCTTAAACTTCCAAAAATTGAAATCTTTCTTCCAAATTGACTCTGAATCATCGGGTAATTGAAATCAACCACGCAACAAGTCATACACATAATACGAATCTATTCAAGATCTTATGCCGCCGAACGAGACATAATTTCTCAAAATAACTGGCGGGATCGTTACAGTATCTTTTGTATACACCCTGTGTACAGTCGATACAAGTTATATCCTTGATACATGTTGTATTTGTTGTGCGATTGAATAGAATTACACGAACGAATTCACTCGATACAAGTTGTATCCGTTGCGTGAATGAATACAATTGATACAGGCTATATATGTTGCGCGTTTGAATACAAGTGATACAAGTTAGTAACAATTGAACAATAGGTGAGAATGATAATTAGGAAAACAATAGTTACTAGGCTCTAAACTATAGTGCTTTCTGAAAGGGATTTTTTCCTAACTATACCATATATGAAACTTTATTATCAAAAATGCGGATAGTTTATATATTACCCGCCTAGTCCATACTTTAACTACAATTTATATACCAGTTATTAATTAGGTAGAATCTGCCATTTATAGCCCGCGAAAAGTGCCACAAAATCTGAGATTGATTTATTCCAAATTAAATTCGAAATATGAAACGAAAAGGAGATCTGGAAGCTGCATAATTTTGAAACGGAAAGGAGATTTCTGTTCTTCATATGTTCTTCCATATATTTTCCACCATTGATAGCCATTAAAAAGCTTGAAAGCTTTGAATTCAAATTTGAGTTTTCAAAAATTATTATTTGTTTGAATTGGGTGTTGTTGAAAATAATCGAGAATGTGGCTTGGGGTTCATATCTCAAATTTGAGGGGTTTTGGTGAAAATTAGACTTGGTTTTGACTGAATTTCAGATTGAAACTCGAAGAAGAAGAAGAAGAAGACATATTTCCAGAAATTGTATATAAATTGTATAATTGTAGATAAATTGTAGATTGGAAAGACTAAAACTTCTACAAATCTTCTATAATTATGTCATAAATGCCAATTATTCTACAATTGAAATGGGAATTAGGATATTAAAATTCAATGTATCCAGTTTGTAGATATCTTGTAGATAAATTGCAGATTATTTGTATTCTGATTGTAGATGCATTGTTTTCTGTTTTTACAAATCCAAATCGACTAAAGCTTCTACAAAATCTTCTGCAAAAAACAGTCTACATTTTATCTATAATTTTTCTAATTTGACTACAATTTATCTACAAATTCTGGAAATATGTCTTCTTCTTCTTTGAGTTTCAATCGAAAATTCAGCCAAAACCCAGTCTAAATCTTCACCAAACCCTCAAAATTAAGATATAAACTCCTAAATATATTCCGAATTATTTACAACAATACCCAATCAAAACAAATAATAATTTTTGAAAACTTAAACTTGAATTCAAAACTTCAAAGCTTTTTAATTGGGGTCAATAGTGGAATTCAAAACAGAAACGTGGGGGGAGGGGGGGAGGTGGGAGAAGTGGGAAGATATGGTCCTATTATTATACCTAATATAAATGTACCCTTAATTATATCGCTAATTTGAATTGTAGTATAAAAATGGTAATTTGGTATACTAAAATATAATTAATACAAAACTATTGAGGGTAATAAAGTTTCATATGGTATAAGAAGGTAAAAATCCGTTTGTGAAACCTCCTCTTCTTATATTCGAATTTGGCCCATAGTCAAGCCCAAATCAGACCTTGAACCGAAAATCTCAACTAGCTAGTGGGAAAACAACTTATAAATCCTGACATCCTTCTTTATAAATGTATCTACCAAGCAAGGCTCGTTTTCAAGAATTAGGAAACAGCATAGACCCAAAGCGGTGACTGCATTAGTAGGCTATTTTCTCGCTTAAGCAACGGCTTCTTGCAGCTCTCGTGCCTTTGCTTCTCGCTTTAGAAAGATTGTTCGTTAGCTAGGCCATTTGCTCGCGCTAGCTTGGCGGTCACCTATTTTGGTTGAGCCATATCGTATTTTACTGGTAATGGATTGATTCTTGAAGCTTGCTTGGTTTGGGCAGGTAACTGTTAAGAGGCATGACTTCCTCAAACCATGGAGTCATGATCGTTCCGGCTCTGTTTACAGTGGTACTTGTAACAATTCTGCTCATTCTAGCGAGTTTCAAGTTTGTTGTGGTTGATGGTGATGAAACTACAGCAAGTGAGAAGAAGAAGAAGAACCTCCTTAAATATTCATCTCCACATGAATATGTTTCTCGTCACTGTCAAACTCTAAATACCAGCTCGGAAGACAAGAGATGTGTCCCATCAGGACCAAATCCTTTGCATAACTAGAGATTGTGGACACCATCAAAAGTTGGAAGTTAAGACTTAGAAATTATAACTTGTTTGGATGGTTGTTACCTATTGTATTGAATTATTAATTTAAATATAATATTATTTTGGTACTTACTTAAATTTTATTTTATTGTGCTGTCAAATCTATTATTATATATATTTATGGAACGGTCGATTTAATGTGATCACGTCGTTATCTTTTTTTCCGTTCCCATCTTACCCTTACTTTATTACATAATCATGTTTACTCATTACCGCTAGCTTTTTCTTAAATACAATAACTCTATCATGTACCATATTTTTCTTTGTAGTAGTAATATTATAAGCTTATTTTTTCATATTGTTGGAGCATGACATTATGAAACTACAAAAAAATATACAACTTATTCAATAAAAAAATATATTGCATTACAATACAATACAATACAATACAATATGATACAACATTATGAAACGGTACTAACAACCTTCAAAGCAAGCTATAAGGTGTTACCTTTTGCTGCGATAAAAGTGCGTACGTAGTATCATTCGAGTCATATCAGATATGGGAATTGTTCATTGTTTGTACTAAAAAAGTAGTAGTATATGAAACTCCCATAGATGCTAGCTATTTTAGGGTTCTAAAACAGTGTTGGACATGCATTGCCTCTTCATGTTTCGTGCAATTTGTTTATTTGGCAATCTATCTAATTTATCAGCACCAGAAGTCTATTGCATTTTGCTCCATCTTTTTTTTTTTTTTTTTTTTTTGGAAAATGCAGCATTATTTTACTTTAATTGATGGCCCATAGTTTAATATAGTTCATGACAACTTAGATTGAAACGAGAAGATGAAGTCTCACTTCTTTGAATTAGAAAATACCTAGGATAACACATTGAGATTTGAAGATGACTAACCATAACAACTAACAGCAGCAGCAATAAGGATTTAGCAATGTAACGGTTCGTAGTAATACACAATCACCGCCACCACAACTGCTAATTGATAGTTAGTAGTAGTAGTAGGAATAGGAGTAATGACAAATAAATAATATATACCGAAAAAAGTTTCACCTGGTCGCAATTGTATAAATAACTTTTGCAGTGTCTTATTTGATTCCAAAGGTTCCTCAAGTTTCCCTTTTTACATGAAAAGCATAAAATCGCAATTGTATATTAATCTATTCGTAAGGATTTTAAATTGGTAAATCAGAAGTTTTTAATTGGCAGGAATAGAAAATACAATAAATAAAAAAAAACATCCAGAAATACGTGAGTAATTTTGATATGTTAGGAATTCTCGATGATGTTTTACGGACTTTCTCCTTAGTAAAACCGGATCATTTCTATGGCTTAGATATTCTTCTTGAGGCAGATGAACCTCATTACTAAAAACTAAGAGAATATTTGGCTAAGTTTATAAGCTGGTTCAACTAGCTTACAAGTATTTTTTTAATTTATTTACGCGTTTGATAATGTTTAAAGTGCTTATAAATCATGTGCTTATAAGTCAAAGATAAGTTTAAAGCCATAAGCTGGTCACCCTTAACTTATAAATTTTTAGCTTATAAATACTTTAAGTTTGAAGACTTTTACTATTCTATCCTTAAAATATTTCTTTTTAGAACAGAACTCCTACATCGATACTCACTGCCTCAAGTAATTTTTTCAACCTAACCCCCCTACACCTTCTTCCAGCGTCCCTTCAAGTTTGTAATTCTGATTAACTATTTAAGATAAGCAAATTCTTTATTACTTTGCATATTTGTATCTATGTGATTGTGTATTATTTTTAAACTCTATGTAATAAATAAGGACATATCAAATTTTCGGTATCATATGCTCGAATGATTATAGAGATGAATGTTACTAAAGAACTACCGAGAGAAATATGGTTAATGGATACAAATGGGAGGAAATTTTGCAAGAAGTTGTTTATTACTGGAAACCTTCTTATTGTGAAAAATGTCAAATGGTTGGTCATAGCTGCTTGGCCCAAATGAAGCAAAAAACACACCAACCTACTCAAGTGAAGAAGGCTAAAGTGACTCAGGAATGGAGAACCAAGGCTCCAGTACAAGCTGGTACTAGCCAGAATGAGGTACCAAGTCAACAGAATGGTACACATGAGACAAGTCAGAGGAATGAGATCTATAAAGAGCCTAATGAATCTCCAATACTGGTGACAGACAAGACTAATCAAGAAGAGAAAGGGAAGAAAGTTCAAAGCCCTAAATTCAATCTCATCAACTTTTCACCTTTATCCCCTATTGTTGTTAGCAATCGCATTGAAGCAGTCTCCAATAGTAGGGTTGAGATCCCACCAGGGGATAGAGGAGGACCAAGCAACTGCCAATGAAGTGGTTATTCTGGAACATTAGAGGTGTAAATAAAAGGTACAAACAAAAAGAAGTTAGGGAGTATATAAGAAGAAATAAAATAAACCTTGTTGGTTCGGTAGAAACTAAGGTTAAGGAAAAAAATGCAGGAAGAATTGCTAATCTGTTGGCTCCTGGTTAGGGTTTTCTAACAAATTATAATGGTTCTATAAATGGTAGAGTGTGGATCTTATGGGACACAAAGTTGCTCACAGTTACTGGTATCCAGGAGGAGCCTCAATTGATACACTGTAGAGTCAGAAGCAACATTGGGGTTGTCACTTGCTATCTAACTGTGTTATATGGACATAATGGGGTGGACCAAAGAAGATCTTTATGGAGACATCTGTAGTATTACTCAGCATCTATAAATGAGGCATGGGTAGTTGCTGGAGATTTCAATGCTGTGTTATATGCCAGTGATAGACAGTCAAGCAATCTTATTAAATATTCAGAGACACAAGAGTTTACTCAATGCATACAACAGCCTGGGCTTTCAGAACTACCTTGGAAAGGTGATTACTTCACCTGGACAAATAGGCAGACATGAACTGATAGAGTATGCAGTAGACTGGATAGAGTATTTGGTAACTATGAATGGATGATCAAGTGGAGCCATGTGGAAACAGTATATGATCAACCTCTAATCTCTGATCATAACCCTATGATAGTAACATTGGCAGCAACTACTAGGAAAGGTAAGATACCTTTTAAATTTTTCAATGCATGGACTGAACATGAAGACTTTCAGCAACCGGTGGAAGATAACTGGCACTATAACAATCTGGGCTCTATGAAATCAGTATGGACCAAACTCAAATCATTGAAAGGTCCCCTAAAGTCTTTAAATATTAAAGAGTTTAGGAACATTACTTAGAGAATTGACCATAGCAGACAAGAATTGAAAGACATACAGAACCAAATGGTACTGGCATACAATGATGAGTTGCAGCACAAAGAGAAAGAAATAGTATTGAAGGTGGAAAGATGGTCCTTGATTGAAGAAAGTATTCTACAGCAGAAGGCTAGAGCAAAATGGATTCAACTTGGAGACTCTAATAACAAGAATTTTTCTGCTGTCCTGAAAGAAAGAAACCAATATAAGCAGATCACAAAACTCACTACAGCAAGGGGTCTTAAAGTTAATACACCTGCAGACATTAAAAAGGAGATCAATGATTTCTACAAGTCATTAATGGATTCATCAGCTAATTCCCTCCCAGCCATAAACAGAATATATATGGCTGATGACCCTACCTTAACACAGCAACAGAGAAGAGAGTTAAGTGTTGATATAACTGAGCTTGAAATTGTGGAGAGCCTAAAAGCAATTGGGGATGATAAAGCTCCAGGAATTGATGGATATAATGCAGTATTCTTCAAGAAGTCCTGGAACATTATTGGTAAACAGGTCATAAGTGAACTCAAGGAGTTCTTCCAAACAACCAAGATGTATAAGCCAATAAATTGTGCCACTCTTACATTAATCCCTAAAGTCCCCAGCCCAACCACAGTCTCATAGAAAATGGGATCAACTCCCCCATTGCGTATTTGTTAGTGATTAGATATTAGTATTAGACGAGATTTTACGAAACAATTATTTTTTTATTTCTTTATAGGAGAGGACAAATCTCTTTTTTTTCAATACTCACAATCCCTATTAGTTAATAATCCTAGTGATTGGATTTCTATGCTTAGTTTGATATAGTAAACGGTCTTATCAATACACAAATGTATAACTCCCCAGGAATTTCAATTGCGCTCATATTCATTACCGTAGGAATTGGGTTCAAGCTTTCCCCAGCCCCTTCTCATCAATGGACTCCTGACGTATACGTAAGTGGAGGTCCGAACCGACTGATGTTGAAGAATCAGCGGATGAGTTGTGGTTAGGGGCCGAATGATTCCCCAGCAGAAGCAGAGAAAGCAGATTGTTGATACTTGTTTGATTCTAAACATCTGGTCTGGGAGATTTTACGAAACAATTATTTTTTTATTTCTTTATAGGAGAGGCTGTACCCACGACTCAAAATTTCCTTGCCAAGCTACATGAAACAGATTTCCGGAAGTCCACAGAAAAATTATTGCTAATTGACCAAAGTAAGAAGCAAAAATATTCTGAAGGAAATTACGCGGAAGCTTTGCAGAATTATTATGAAGCTATGCGACTATCCAGATCAAACTCGGATTTATCTTACTTAACCTTAGTCCTTGGTTAACAATAATTGTAGTTTTTCCAATATTTGCGGGTTCATATTTTTGGCTATTATCAATGAAGGTAATACGTTTTCACGGTTTAGGCTGCTCCCATTTCGCTCGCCGCCCTTGATTGATTAGAAAAAGAATGAATTTGTCTTTTTTTGTTCAATCATTGGATAGAAGGTTCAATAATACCGCTTATCCTAGTGAATTTTACGGACCTACTGGACCAGAAGCTTCTCAAGCTCAAGCATTTACTTAAAAAGTATAGACCAATTGCATGCTGCTCAGTTTTATACAAAATGATCTCTAAAATCCTGGCCAACAGACTACAGAAGCTCATGCCTAGTATCATTTGTGAGGCTCAAGAAGGTTTTATTCCAGGCAGGAAGATTGCTGATAATGTCATCTTGGCTCATGAGTTTATCAAAAACTATACCAGAGCCCATGTGACTCCTAGATGCATGATAAAAATTGACATTCAGAAAGTTTATGATTCTGTTGAGTGGATCTTCTTGCAACAAGTAATGGAGGAGATGGGCTTCCCAACCAGGTTCACTAACTGGATCATGGAGTGTGTCCAAACAGTAAGCTATACAGTGTTGATTAATGGGGAAACAACAGAACCATTTAAAGCTGCTAAAGGCCTCAGACAAGGAGATCCAGTATCCCCATTGATATTTACAATAATCATCGAGTATCTTAGCAGATCACTGGTTTAATTAAGGAACGATCAAGCTTTTCTATATCATCCTGGATGTAAAAAGCTGGGTATTACTCACATAAGCTTTGCTGATGATATGCTCTTATTTGCCAAAGGAGAAATCAAGTCTGTCATTGCCATGTTCCAGTATTTTTCTCAATTCACTGAAGCTTCAGGATTGAAAGCTAATCTGGGCAAAAGCTCAGTATATATTGGAGGGGTTAAATAAGAAGTACAGTAGCAGATTATTGACCACCTTTGCTATGTTCATGGAGAATTACCTTTCAAATACCTGGGCATTCCTCTATCCACCAATAAGATGTCACTGATTCAATGGCAACCATTAGTAGAAAAGATCACTGCTAGGATCACATCATGGACTGCCAAGAAACTGTCCTATGCTGGGAGGCTGCAACTTTTCCGATCTGTGGTATTTGGAATACATGCATACTGGGCTCAACTCTTCATCATCCCAACTAAAATACTGAAGCTAATTGAAGCTATCTATAGAAGCTTCATCTGGTCGGGATCAAATGTTATCACTAAAAAAGCTTATATATATTGAATCTTATTAACTTATCTATGTGGAACAAGGCTGCAATTGCTAAACTCTGCTGGGATTTAGCTCACAAGAAAGACATGTTGTGGGTAAAATAGATTCATGTTGTCTATATGAAGCTGCACCAATTGGAGAACATGCCTATTCCCAGACAAGCTAGTTGGATGGTTAGAAAGATCATAGCAGCAAGAGATGTGTTGCAACAACACCAAGGCCTCAATATGCAAGTGTGCTCCATTAGACATATTTATCTACTACGGATTGGTCAATTGCCGAGAGTCACTTGGAAGAACTTAACTGTCCAGAACTATGCCAGATCCAAAGCTGTGTTCAACCTATTGTTAGTACTCCATGGCAGGCTTCCAACCAAGGATACACTAACACATTGGGGAATTAATGTTGACCAGAAATGTCTGCTGTGCCAAAATCATGCAGAATCCAGAGAATATCTATTCCTTACTTGTCCATATTAAACAAACTTATGGGAGCAAACAATGACCTGGATTAAAGAGGACCATCCCAGAATGCAGATCTGGGACCAGTACCTCCAGTGGATAATTAGCAAAGCTAAAGGAAAGTCTTGTAGAGCTAACATTTTCAAAATGGTGATGCAGAACTATGCTATGCTTTGTGGCTGGAGAGAAACTCGCGGATATTTGAGAATGCCTTTCGTAGCAGAGAAACTTTAGTCAGGGAACTAGCCTATATTTGTAATGTTATAGGAACTCCTAGTGTTAGACAACAGATGAAGCAATTTCTCTTGTAAATATAGTTAAGGTATAGTTACAGGGTTAGTTGTGGTTAAACAGATTGATGAGATAGTCAGCTGCGTATAAGATGGACTATGATAGTGTATTGCAACATCTTTGGTGATTAATAAAATTCTTAATTACCAAAATAAAAAAATCGGTATATTGCTTTTTAAGTATTGTGGGGATGAAGATAATATTTGTTTCTCTTCAAATATTTTGTCCTATTTAGTTTTATTTTTTATTGAAAAACTTTTATCAATTTATTAATTATTATAACTTATGCTTATCAAAATAAAATATATCTATCATAAAAATGATCTTATCTAAGCATAGTTGTATTTAAAATAAAATAACACATAGAATATTATGTATTTGAATCGATCTCGAATCTAAAATTTTGAAAAAATTACGCCCTTATAAGTGTAAACAGTTCTAAAGTTATTTAAGTCATTTTAACAGAAAAAGAGCTTATCAGTGCTTTTTAATCAAATATTGCAGCAATTTATTATTAATTTCAGCACTTGTATCCAAACACGTAAATACAACACTTAATAGTACTTTTCAGCACCTAATACTTATTAGTTACTTTAAATCAACTAATCCAAACGTGCTCTAAAACATTTTTGGTATTATGAAAAGAATTACTTTTCAATACCTATATTAGTATTTATATAGAGTATCATTAGGATTTAGGCTTTATGGTTAGACTAATTAATATGTTCTTTTATATATTAGCTACCACCCCTTGTATATGGGTGACTAAGCCCAAAAGTTATGGAGTACTATTTTAACATTCTCTTTTCTCTTATTACATGAAATATGAAATACTTATTATGACATAGTTTAGTTCAATTTTTATCACGCTTTTCGAGATTTGTAATCAGACTATACTGTTTCGGAGGGGATTGTAATGTATAAATAAGCGCTGCAACTCATTTGGTCACTTAGTGGTTTACTAAATTGTTAGTGACATTATTTCACTGAAAATGTATTACTCATATGTCTCTATGTGAATATTCAAAATTAAGAATCCTACTTTTATACAATAATAACAGTGCATGCCTAATGTAATCTTACAAGTGGTATTTAAGAAGGGTAATGCGTACACAATTTTAGTCCTACCTTATAAAGGCAAAAAGATTATTTTCGATAGATCATTGGCTCAAGGAAAAAAAAGTCACAGTATTTTATTTTAAAAAAGAAATATGGAAATATAGAAAACATAAAAAAGGACACATTATCAAGAAAAAGATAATAAAGTAATCGGAGTAAAAGGAACAACAAAATAGTAATAAAAATCTAAGAATAAAAAAATATGAGAGTAATATTAATGTTACTGGTCTGGAAAGAGAATACGCGCGGCTACCTACTGGTCTGGAAAGAGAACATAGTTTCGTCGCTCGAGTTTATGGACTTGACGTCTGAAACAAGAACAATCTGGTACAAATGTCATATGATAACCTGTTCTCTTGTCCTAAAATATATTATTAAATCTAGAAGTAAGGGAAGTGGGGTCAAGTGTTGTTTACAAGGTGAGACAAAGTGTCATGTTCATTAACTCTAAATTGGCCAACATTGTCTACTACGAAGTGCAAACGGACATAGCTAGGAGTTTAACTTCCTGAATGAAGCACAAGGGAAAATCCTTAATATCCAACCTACTTACAGCAATAGGAAAAATTATTGTGCAGGTGTTTCAATGTTCCTCTGCATGTTGCTTGCATGACCTACTCATGTGAAACCCACATGAAATGCCATACCACTCAATCAGATATTCTTGTCATGTATTGCCTTCTCCTAGACTCCTAAGTACTCCACTACAATAATAACATACTAAATGGCGGTCTCATAAGTGGAGTTTGAAAAGGAAAATATGTACACAAATCTTACTTCTGTCTTGTGAAGATAAAAAGATTTTTTCCGATAGATCTTTGGATCAAAAAAGGCATATAAATAGAAGAGTCCATATAAAGAGAAGCGATAACCACCGTGATAATAGGATATAATTATGTTTTTAATCGCTTATTATACTCAAATTTACTGCATTTTAATTGAATTTGAGCCTAGTGTCTTACACTAATTGTGTGTTTTATGCCTTGTAGGAGTGATTCCGAGCTATGTAGATGTTATAGAATGAATTCAAGTGATTGAGCTATGATTTCTGAGTAAAAGCCTAAGGAATTTTGTATTCGAGGATCAACGGATGATAGAGCCACAAAACAAAGAATCGAGTAGGCATATTGTGCATTGTCTAATAAAATATACATAACATTTTGCTCAAAACTCTATTTGGGCTTCTAAATATATGGTTGAAAATATAACTCAAAGGGCTACTACTTTCATGATTTATGTTTTTCCAAATTTCAAATAGAACATGGTGAAAATTACGGTAGAAACCTCGACCGCGGACTTGAGGCGGGCTAAGGCAGTATACTTGCCAAATACTGCGTTCGTACCGCGGTTGACCACAACCGGGGCCGTCCAGACCTGAAAAATTATCATTTTTTTGTGTACGAGAAGGTATAATTATTTGGGTCCAATTCTACTTGGTATATACATGGAAAAATTGTATTCTTGACCAGAGGAGACTAATTTTTAACATAGATTCGACCTAAGGAGACAAAAACACAATAGGAGCAAGACGGAGAATTCTTCTGCAAGTTTTCCTTCCTCTTTCTATTTTTTCATTGTCGGTTATGACTTTTAGTATTATAGTTTTACATACTATTATAAATAGCTAATTTGTTATTTAGGGTTTTGATGGAACCTTTTGTAGGATAAATTATTGTTATATTTTTATATAATTGAGTTGTTGGATTCTATACTTGTTCAACTATATGATTGAATGACCATTGATTGACTGTGCCTATTTATACGCCATCAGTAGAGAATATATTGGCAAAATTGTAGGGAACATAGCTAGAAGGATTCTGAAAATTGAAAAAATCATAACTCTAGACCTCCTTAATTTAGTCTCCAATCCTTTGTCTCGTTATTTAATAATTTTACCGCTTTGTAGTATTTGCTAGTTAATTAATTAGAAATATAAATCTCAATCTTTATAATTTATAAAATTGTTCAATCTTGTCTTTTTAGATATTAAAAAGATACATGTAAGCCTTAGTTCTCTATGGGATTCGACTTCGGACTTTTAGACCGGATTATATTTGCGGCGAACGCTTATCCTTTTTAAGACTAGAGTTGGGTGTGATCAAATTTTAGTGCCGTTGCAGGAGAACTAACGGTGTAGTTGTAGCTATATATATTGCTAGGTTTCAAATTTAAACTTTTATTTTATTTTCTTTTGTTTTGTTTTTTGTATTTTTATATTTTTTATAACTATTGATTTGAGAGACATGACATCTTGGAATTATGAGAATTTAGGTGTAGATAATTCTACTATTGATCTCCATATATATTGTGAAGGAAACCACCTGTGGCAAAATTTTTAAAATGTTCGTGAGAGCAAGTTATGTGCACCAACTGAATCTTATGTGTGGTGGTAAAAATGATCACTTTTATGGTTGTGCTTATATTTATTATCTTCCCCCAACCCCTTACTATGATGGTTCTACCTTTTCTTGTGAAGTTAACAGGAATAAAGAACCAAGGGATGTAGACCTAAAGGAGATCAAGAAAATATTAAAGTGCCTTCTGGAACAAAATAATGAAAAATAATTGCAGATAGAAAGGCAACAAGAAATTATTCGCAAGTTGGAGGCTCAATTGACTCAAGTGGTTGGAGCTTTTAATGCTCAACAAGCCAATATTAAAGATAGTAGCCAAGAAGAGCATGAATTGAGGTGTTAATTGTGGAGGTTAGGGTAGATTATCAACAACCTCGACAACTACAATTTGAGGATGTTGATGTTGTAGAAGTGAGACTAAAGTCAACCAAGGACATTGAGGATACAAATTTTGTCGACTCTAGTATCATTGATGTTGAGGATGTTGAAAGCCCTGAAATTCACGTGTTTGAGCGCATTGGTCTACATTCCAAGCATTTTTCTACATTATGTTTGAATGATGATATGGAAATAGAGTTATCCGAACCAATTGAAGAGTCAAGGAATGAGGAATAAGGTGCATATATTCTGGAATTCTTCTTGCAAGAAAGTCAGGATTATATACCTAACACAAAGTCCAAAGAGTGCAGAATACTACATTATATCCTTGGGCCAGTTAGATTTGTTTCACCGCCTCACGACCATAATCATAAGCTTGAATCAGAATTTGGGTTCAATTCACAAGCTCGAGGTGGAGGAAAAAAGTGATTCACGTCATGCCATGACGTTAAATCAAGCGCTTTTTAGGAGACAACCCAATTTTATTGCTTTCTTTTATTTTTTTTAATTGTATTATTTTGTAGTGTCAATTTTTTTATTTTCTAGGAGCATGAAAATCAAAGGTATTGAAATGATGTAACAACAAACTAAATGGTGGGAACTAAGTGTGAGGTACCTACACGAAGGACAAAGCTTGGGAGAAGTCTGAGTATCCCATAAGCTGTTGGTGCTTAGGCCTTCAGTCTACTAGGGAGTCTCTTTTATCCTTTTATTAGTTATGGTGTGCATTTGTATGCACAATTTTAAATATGGGGTGAGGAGATTGTCTAGGCGACTTTCTATGCTATTTTAATGGTGTTAGTTTAATTGAATAATTTTTTTAAAAAAATAAATAGATTGGATGGATCTATTAGACAATTTTCTTGAGGAATTTAAGTCTAAAGAAAAAATAAAATAAAAAGATTTTCTTTTGTTAGGAAGTATAGCAATTCCTCCTTCGTTTTTCTTTGTGCCACGGTTCTTTTTCAAGGATTTTATTTGATCCAGGTGTAGTTAGTTTTTTAGAAATAGGAGCCATTGTGTTGTGTTTTCAATTGAAGAAATATCTCTTGACCTTGTTATGCCTTGAGAACAGTGAGTACTTTTGTTGTGACGCTTAAGCTCAGTTTTTGACTCTTGTATAAGTACCTTAAATTGTATGATTTTAAATTTGCTTAAGTGCTTTTACTAGAGTGTCTTGATGTACCCAATCCTGAGTGAGTTATGTGCCATGTGTGTGTGAGGTTTGAGTGTTATTTTGTGCATTGCATTTGATGTCTAGAACTTATGCCGTGTATTTGAAAAGCAGAATAGTAGTTTTATTCAGTCTTGAAAGTGATATAGGCATTTTTCTGTTGAGGCAGATATGTATACTTTACTCGCCTAATTATTATGTATCGTAATTCACCCCTTTGAGCACGTAATCTTGTTTTCTTGGCAACTATATTACAAGCATTACCTATTTATTTGAATTAACCATCTATTTGAACCATTATAACCTCTCATGAGCACTTGAATTGTTTATTACCTTTGTAAAGGTTAAAGTGTGGGGTGGTTGGTTTGACTTTTGAGTGGAACTAACAAAATAAAGAGAAATGTGCACTGTTTTAAAAAAGTAAGAGCCACTTGAATTAAAAAAAAGTTGAATTATTATGAAAAAATTCCTTGATAAGTTGTGGCTTTTGATGTAAGTGTGCTTAAAGAAGATTAGGGTAATATACATTGATGTGAAGGTGGAGTTTTGATTTGACATAAGTATGGAGTTTGAATGTTAAATTATATGTATTAAAGTGCATAGGGAGGTTTAGTCACTCTTACATCTAAATGTATCCTACCCGTTCAGTAGCCTACATTACAACCAAATAAATTTCTAATTGTTCCTAGATTTAATGAGCTCGATTAGTGGATAATGCACTACAGACAAGCTTATGGTGCATCTTTTGTGGCATGTGAATGTTATTTCTGAGAGTTAGTGAATTCTTTCTATCTTGAGTTCCTAAGTGTTCTTGAATTTTATTGTGTGGAACTACTATCTTTTGTTGTGTGAGGGTGATCGCAGCCAACTCCGCACTACTAAAGAATAGCAAAAGGGGGTCGCAATAGCTTTTACCCGATTTTAGATCGGGATCGAATCCACATAGAGCTAGAATTGGAGTTAAGTATCTATTTAGCTTAGAATTGTGAGTGTGTTCTTAATTGATCTTCTCATTATTTTTTGAGTTTTTTTAACAATCTAATATTATCAACTACTAATTATAACTAATTATGCTAAGTGAAAATTGCTAAGAGTTATATCTAATGGTTTAAAAGCCATTAGGGTAGTGAATTTTACCTTTGTGGCTAATTTACGAGTAATTGCTTCTAAGATATACTTGACATATTTGGGAAAATATGCTATAACTGCTGGACGATGTTACCCACTCTTACATCTCTCGATAGAGAGAGTGATTTTGCCCAATTGACTTTTCAAGACCAAATGGGTAGGCAAACCTACTCGAGAAACTAGGGTTCAAGTCGGATAATTACTCTCTCGAGGTTTAACCCTTTAATTGAGACTATCAATTCTCTTGAGTCCATCCTAATTTCTTGTTGGGTCAAATTTGGAGACTTAGACTCTCTTTCTCAAGAAGAGCCAAGTAAGATAAGCACAAACCAGTATTTACAACCACAACTTCATAAATTAAACCATAAAATTGACCCAAATAATAAATACGCATAGTCAATCTAGCTTTAAATTGCAACACCTATCAACTACCCACACTAGAGTTGAGCAACAACCCTAACTAGTGAGTTTAGCTACTCATGCTTAAAGAAGAAAATGGAGAAATAGATGAAGATAAAGGCATATTAACTAATTTCTAAGATAAATATAAATATTCAATGATAAAAGCTAAGTAAAAATCCCGAAAACAGCTACAGATGGTCTTCTCATGAGCGCAGCTTAAGTTCTAAAATGCCCGATACCCTAAAAATGGAAAAATATTCTATTTATACTAAGCTGGAAAAACTGAACAAATATATTCTTGCGGGGTCAGTGTGGGCCACACAAAATAGATTGCGGCTGCACTAGGATGTTGAACTTGCAATCTTGGCTCTCCGAACTCAAGCTCCGCGGACCGCACAGAAAGGACCGCAGTTGTAGAGCTCTCTATTGCGGCCCGCACAATAACAATCTCGGACCGTGATGACCTGAACCTGGGTATATTTCATCTATCTGAACTTCTCTTTTGCGGACCGCACATTATAGTAGTGCGTCCGCGGGGCCTTCACTGCGGACCACATATAACGGAGTGCGGCCATGTTGCTTGAAGCCTTAATTTCTGACTCTTTGAATCTCTCTACTGAGGACCGCACAAAGAGTAGTGCGGCCGCACTTGGACTGTTCTCCTGAGGTTTGCCTTGTCTTAGGTACTTGAGCAGGTTTAACTCCTTTTGAGACAATGTTTGACATTTCGTCACTTTGTCGATCAAACCTGCAATCAAGCACAACTTATGAGCCTTTTGGACTATTTTGTAAGAATTTATAATCAAAGCATAAGCAAGGATGAGCATAAAACACGCCAAATCCCTAGTTATCAGTGGGCACTTGATTCATGAAGGAAAGGTAGTGTCAGTTACCTCTATGTTAGAGTAAGTGAGTGATTTGTGAATAATGCGTGGTACTTATGAGTCAAATCTTGAGGTGAATATGTTACGCTTTTGTGCTTAGTCAATTTTAAATACTCTTGGTGTGATGAGTTAGGAGAATTATTTTAAAAGGTCGTGTCTATAAAAAAGTGCAGTTTGATTGCTCGAGGACGAGCTATGGTTTAAGTGTGGGGTGTTGATGATAAACTATAATCACGTATTTTAGTCGCTTATTACACTCAAATTTATTGCACTTTAATTGAGTTTGAGCTTTAGTCGCTAGTGTCTTGCACCTAATTGTATGTTTTATACTTTGTAGGAGTGATTTCGAGCCATGTAGATGTTATGGAATGAATTCAAGTGGTTTGAAGCTTTGATTTCTGAGTAAAACCCAAGGAATTAAGTCGGGATCGTATTCGGGGGTCAACGGATGATAGAGCCACAAAACGAAGAATCGAGTAGGCATATTGTGCACTATCTAGTATAATGCATATAACATTTTGCTCCGAACTCCATTTGGACTTCATAGTTGGAAAGCTAACTCAAAGGGCTACAACTTTCATGTTTTACATTTTTCCAAATTACCGCGGACCTGAGGCGGGCTGAGGCAATATACTTGCCAAATACCGCGTTCGTACCGCGGTTGACCGCGACCGCAGCCGTCCAAACCTAAACAATTATCCTTGTTCACGTAGGAGAAGATATAATTATTTGGGCCCGAACATACTTGGTATATATACATGAAAAAATAATATTTTTTACCAGAGAAGACCAATTTTTAACATAGATTCGACCTAAGGAGGAAGAGACACAATAAAAGCAAGGCAGGAAATTCTTCTACAAGTTTTTCCTTCCTCTTCCTATTTTTTCGTTGTTGGTTATGACTTTTAGAATTGTATTTTTATATACTATTATGAATAGCTAATTTACTATCTAGGGTTTTCATCGAATCTTTTGTAGGATAAATTCTTGTTATCTTTTTATATAATTGAGCAGTTGAATTTCTCTACTTGTTCAACTACGTGTTTATTGTTGTTAATTGAATGACCATCGATTGACTGTGCCTATTTATTATGTGTTGCTTGAGAAATGATACATATTAAGGTGGTTGTTGAACAATGTCACTCCTAACATATGTGAGAAATCAATACAGCGGGTTAAAGGCAGGTTTAGAAATAAGGAAGCTTTGACGTTGTTATAATGAGTGGCTAGATAAAGCCAACTAGCATAGTTCGAGAGAATATGTCTTGTAAATTATTGTGGTTGCTCGAGAGAGAATTACGGCACCTAAAGTGCTCACAATCAGTAGAGAGTACATTGAAAAAATTGTAGGGAACATATCTAGAAGGATTCTGACAATTGGGGAATCATAACTCTAGATTGCCTTAATTTAGTCTCCAATCCTTTCTCTCGTTAGTTGATAATTTTACCGCTTTTTAGTATTTGCTAGATAATTAGTTAGAAATATAAATCTCAATCTTTATAGTTTAGAAAATTATTCAATCTTGTCTTCTTAGTGATATTAAACAGATACGCCTAAGTCTTAGTTCTCTGTGGGATTCGACTCCGGACTTTAAAGCCGGGTTATATTTGCAACGTCCACTTATTCTTTTTAGAACTAGAGTTGGGTGTAATTACACGGTCACAAAATAAAATAACTGAAGCAAAAAAAAAGCAAAAAAAATCAAAGTAAAAGAGACATCAGATAGTAATAGAAAATACGAGAACTCCTATAGGTAAGATCCACAAAGGGTAGACTTCATCCATTGTAAAAGAGTTAAGTAATTAACTTCTATATACTTAATAGCGTAAAAGATCTTTTATATTATCAGATCACATGTAAAAGATAATTACGTATAACTATTTATAAAAAATGAGAGTAATAGCTTGAAAAATTAAGGAGCTTATTTGACAGCCTACAATGTTTAGTGTCTAAATCTGGTGTTCTTGACATCAAACAACTCTACTAATCAAAGTCATTTGTGTCTCGAAATGTTTAAACATGTTTTACCTTGTAAAGTTTGACTAATAGTTTGCTCACCAAAAGATAACCATTTAATATATACAAAGGTTAATGCAGGAATTCCTTTAACGGTACGTTTGGAACTTTCACCCTTTCCTCCTGATATTATCTTGATCCTTTCAGTTGGACAAAGGCAAAATGTGACTATAAAGAATAATCGTCATCAAACTCTTCATAGATCCCGAGCCGTAGGTCGGATTTAAGTTCTATGAATTTAATTTTCGAATTTTTTTATCGTCGAACATATTACATTTTTAAAATTATAAGTTTATATACTTGTTGTGACTGAGGCGTAGTTATTATTGTTTGTATGAGTTTATATCTACTAGTACTATTTCTTGTGATTTTAGTTAATTTGACGTATAAATTTTTACCACCCTATCGAAAATAGTTATCTAACTCTTTGTAGATCCCCGAGTCAGATTCAAGATTTAAGCTTTATGACTTTATTGATTAAGTTTCTTATAATTGAGCCTATTATATTTTTGAAATTATGAGTTCATATACTTGTTTGTGACTAACATGTTGTTACTGTGTGTGTTCATATTATGATTTTAATTAAATTTTATTTATAAATCTATACTCTGCGGAGAAAGTATTGGATTTCGGTACCGACAAGCTACATTTGCACCAGTCCACCACCCCATCCAAAAAATAAAAAATAAAAAAGAATAGAAAATTGTAGATACTATATATTATAATGATCAGTTAGTTGAATTATGATTTAACAACCGTCCAGAATCAGATATGCTCAATGAATCGCAACTAAAAAAACCGTAACGACTATATATTTAATTGGTTAGTTATTAGTATAACGAGAAACATATCATTATGGCACTCAATTATAAGCATTTTATTTCATTTCAGCACATGCATAGAGTCAACATAATCATGGAAATAGTTCAAAAATCCTACTTGCATTATTATTTCTATTATTTCAATCTTTTGTTCAAAGCCACCAACCTCATCATTTGTATTCAGAAATACCAGGACCAAGATAGAGTTATAGACTATTAGGATATTAATTAGCTGCATCTCAAGGGAGATATCTGTATATAAAATATAGGGATAGGAGATCCTTATTACTAAATCTTTATTTGTTGAATATCTCTTTGGATTCTTTATATGATATATTTTTATGTTGCTGAAAATGGGGTACTTTCTTTTCTTGGTATTCTTAATGCAGGATCATGATTATATTAAAAAATATTGCCTGATCTCTAATTGTTTAATTTATATTCGGGGAAAATTCTTTGCTTTCATACTTCGTAGTCTTATTGACATTGAATAATTCCACCAACTAATTCAAATTGTTTAGGCTACACAGTCTCACTCTCAGAAACCCCCAAGAAAAAAGAAGAGGAAAAGAAAAACAAAAGAAAGGAAGATTGTTAATTAGAAATTAAATTGTAGCTATTGTACGTCATAAAATTTCTTTAAGAATAGCATATTGTTATTCTACCACTAATAAGTTCACTCTCATTTCCAACTAGAGGTGTATCTGGGTTGGTTCGATTTTTATTAAGATCAAACCATATCAACTATATTGATTGGAATTGATTTGATTTGTTGGATTTTTGGGAGTTTTCGGTTTTTATTACTTAAATATTATTTCAATTTTACTTTATTAAATTTTTTATAAGCAAGTATATGTTTAATAAAAAAATATAAAAAATTGATAAATATATTATCTATTAACATATTCTTATGAGAGAATTTTCTTAGTAACACATAATAGATAACTTTTTAGTCGTCTCACAATAATGTTTCATTGATTTACACTTTCAAGGTTAACCGAATTTAGTGTATATTTAATAATTAATCAAAAAAATCAATATGATACCTAAATAATAATAATCACGAAAAAGATATAACAATTTAATAGACCTTAACATATGATACGAATACGGAAGAACAAAGAGATTGACACATTTCAGTACATTTGATGAGAAAGTGATCATAAAATTCACTATTTAAGATTAATAAATATGGAGCACTTCATATAATATTAAATATTATATCCCGCAAGATAATCCCAAATATTTCTAGACATTTTTTAAAGAAGATTCTATATAAAATCTTAAAAGTATATACAAATATATATATATATATATATATATATATATATATATATATATATATATATATATATATATATATATATATATATATATATATATATATATATATATATATATATATATATATATATATATGTGTGTGTGTGTGTGTGTGTGTGTGTGTGTGTGTGTGTGTGTGTGTGTGTGTGTGTGTGTGTCGGTTTGGTTCGACTTTTTTTACTTAATACCAAACCAAATCAAATCAAACCAAACCTAGCCGGGTTTCTTAACCAGTTTAGTCTGACTTATCGATATTGAAGCGATTTTCCGGTTCGAATTGTAGATGTGATGACCCAAAAAGTTATAACTTATTTTTTTAAAATGAATTTTATGTTCCGAGGCCTTAAAAACCTCTTTCAGTATCACCTCAATTTACGTGCGCAGTTCGGGTGCGTAGCTGGAAAGCAATTATGCTCAAATATTAAAATTTTGACTTAAAAGGCATTTAAGTTGTCTTCGGTTAATATTTTAGGTAAACGGACCCGGAACTGGAACCATAATTTGACGGTCCTAGAGGATCTGTTAAAAAATATGAGACTTGGACGTTTGCCAGAATAGAATTCCGATGTCCCATGCCCGAGAAATGAATTTTTGAAGAAAAATTATTTCTTAGAAATTTCTATGCGTCTTGGAAATGAAATGCATTTAGAATTTGATGGTATCTGGCCCTTATTCTGGTTCCGGAGCCAGTATAAGTCTTATATGTAAAATAAGATGAGTCTGTGAAATTTGGTAATAAAGGAAAGTCGTTTGAGGTGTTTCGGACCCGTAGTTGTAAAAAATTCCTATTTTGAAAGTTTTGAGATTTTTCTTAGATTTCTATGTTAAATTTGCTATTTAAGAGATTATTTTGGAGATTTGATCGTACGGATAAGATCATATGATATTTTGAGTTAGAATACTATTTATTTTGGAGCCCCGAGGGCTCAGGTGGGGTTTCGGAAGGTTTTGAACTCATAAAAGCTTGTAGGTTGTTCAGTTTCGGATGTTCTAGTAGGTTCTTCTTCGTGTTCGTGGAAGGAACCTCGCGAATGTGAAGAGTTAGCCAGGCTGAAGGAAATTTTCTTCTACACGAACGCGAGACCCAGGACGCGAATGCGAAGCTTTGGGGGTGTTTCCCTTTGCGAACGAGGTCCTGGTAACGCGAACGCGAAGGCTTTTGGGCCTGGGAAGGGGGAGGGGTATTTTACCCTATGCAAACGCATCTATACTGTCATGGGCGGCTTTCCAGCCATGCCCCATGACCTCTAGGGCGTGCCCCATGGAGTCCTAGCAAACCTCTCTATGCCTAGCGCCACAGTCGACCCCGTGGTCATGACCGCACCAAGTGACAAGCACGCATGTGCCTCTGTCGCCCCATCGATACCCTTTGCCAGCGCCAAGTCGCAGGTAGATTCAAACAGCACCACGCGCGCCGACAACGCGACGCGCGCACACTGTGATACCGAAGACATTGCTACTGACAACAGACCCATTGCTGCCTCATAAAAAACAAAGTCATTTTCGTAAATAGAGTAGTTTTATTTAATGTACTTCAATTATGTTTCTTTGGCGTATTCAAGTCTAGTCTTGTAGCTTTGGATTGTTTTTTAAAGTATTATTAGGAGGGATCAAGCAATCAAACATTCTAGCAAGCAAGCAATTCTCTGTACTGGTGTCTCCCCCCCCCCCCCCACACCACATTGTTTTTCTGTAATAGCTTTCATTATTACAATCAAGCTTTCTTTCATTCTCAAATCTCAATTCTGTTCTCTCAATTGCTCATGACATTGGTTTTCCCGTACGACACTGATAATCTAGTCTAGCTAACGTAGGAGACCTCAGTTGGTGGACAACAACTGCACCGATATCAGTTGCTTAGCCTTACGTTTCCCTTCCAAAGAATTTCAGGGAGGCGCCGCGTAACAGTTGGTATCAGAGCTAGGCTCGACATCGGACGAGGGAACGCATTGCCATTACCACCATTTTTGACCATGTGAATTATGGGGACCGCATTACGGTCCTTGAACAGACGGTTGACGGATTACGACCCATCATGAATATGGTGCCTTAACTAAGGACCAACCTAGGACAAAGGTTGGACGATTTGGACCGCAGGGTGAGCCAGGCCGAAGTTGACATAGAAAATATCAGTCGCAACGCCGAGGGAGACCAACAAACGGCAGCCACAGAGGCAGCCGAAATTTTTGGCAAATTTGAGGAACTCCATTAGGAGCGTGCCGAGGATTTAGCTTACAGAGCACAAGAGGGGGACAAGGTGACTGCCATGCAACAAACTATTGCCGACTTGACAGACAAGCTCAATATTGTCAATGCTGCTTTGCAGGGCCTGCTACGAGGCGGTGGAAACCAAATTGTTGGCGTTGCGAACCTCGCTTCCGCAACACAAAAACTGAAAATTCCTAAGCCAAAGCAATACAGTGGAGCTAGGAATGCCAAGGAAGTGGAGAACTTCATCTTTGACATTGAAAAGTATTTCGATGCTGTTGGAGGACTTGAAGAAGCTAAGAAGGTAGCAACTGCTGCCATGTATCTTCAGGGTGATGCTAAACTTTGGTGGCGAGTGAAGTATGAAGCCATCAAGGCCGGTGAAGATGCTCTCCAAACATGGGAAGAACTAAAAGCATCCATACGCCTGCAGTTCTTCCCCGAAAATGTTGAATACAATGCTAGGAGAAAGTTACGGGAGCTTTGCCAGACCAAATCCGTGCGGGACTACGTGCAGGAATTCTCCGCGCTTATGCTAAGCATACGCGACATGGGGGACAAAGATACGCTCTTCACATTCCTGGAAGGGTTGAAACCTTATGCCCGCATGGAGCTACAAATACATAGGGTAGATACCTTTCCCAAGGAGATCTAAGCAGCTGAATGCCTTGGGGACTACCAAATGGAATCTCGGAAAGATAGGCCTCCGTCGCCTTATTGAGTGGGATTCAAAGGGGGCCAGCCTAGAAATGGTTGCCCTAGCAGAAGTGGGGGAGACCGGAACTCAAACAAGTCTAAGGCTCCCCCCTCAGGCAGCAACAGTGCTGTGTCAAACAATAATGAGCGAGGAAGGAAGCCTCCTTCAGCTCGCCGTCATTGTGGTGGGCCACATTGGAATAATGAGTGCCCACATGCACGGATGAACGCCCATCAGGCGTGTGATGATGGAACAGATGATGACTCAGACGATGCGGACCAGACTGAGTCAGTAGGTGCCTTCAATGCAATTGTTGGCTCCATTTCTCAGGCCTTAATAGAGACCAGTGCTGGTATCCGTAAGAAGAAGGACCCAGGTCCAGTCGCCAAGAAAGGGAAGAAGAAGGCGAACGAGGAGACTCTTCCTAAGCAGGAGAAACCTTAATGTTCGTTGAGATGAAGGTGAAAAGCAAGCCTATTTGGGCTATGATAGACACGAGCGCTACCCATAACTACTCAGCATCGACTCAGGTGGAGCACCCTGGTCTAGTTGTAGGGAAACATAGAGGAAGTGTCAAAGCTATCAACTCACGTCCCCAGCCAGTGGGTGGAATAACCAAAGAGGAAAAATTCAACCTGCGAGTAGTGATCATAGATGACTTTGAGTTGATAGTTGGGATGGAATTCCTAAGACAAACCTACACTATGCCGGTACCATTTGCAGACATGCTACTAATGATGGGAACATATAAGGCCAAGCCCTACATTATCCCGTGCCTGCCCATGAAGATGGTCGTTGAGAACATCTCGGCCTTGCAGTTAAAGAAGGGGGTCAAAAGTAATGAGCCTACATTCCTGGAAACCCTCTCCATTGAAGATGTAGAACGCTCCTCGGGTCCCATTCCTAAACCCGTTAAGGAGTAACTACTAGAGTTTGAAGATGTCATGCCACAAGACCTGCCAAAGCGGCTCCTGCCTAGGCGCACTGTGGACCATGAGATTGAGTTAGTGCTGTGCGAGAAGCCACCTGCCCGGGCACCATACAGAATTTCACAGCCCGAACTCACCGAGCTTCGGAGACAATTGACGGAATTGCTAGATACAGGGATCAGTGTACCCACCAAGTCCCCATATGGGTCCCCTGTTCTATTCCAAAAGAAACATGATGGAAGCCTGCGACTCTGGGTGGATTATCGATTTCTAAATAAAATTATTGTGAAGAACAAGTACCCTATTCCTTTAATGGAGGACTCTTTGGATAGACTGGGTGGTGCGAAGGTGTTCACCAAGATAGACCTCAAGATAGGTTACTGGCAAGTTAATATCGTAGAGGGTGATGAACACAAAACTACTTGCATAACAAGATATGGGTCGTACGAATTCCTTGTTATTCCGTTCGGCTTGACTAATGCTCCGGCTACATTTTGCACTCTAATGAACAAAGTTTTTCGAGAGTACATTGATGAATTCGTGGTGGTCTACTTGGATGACATTGTGGTATATCCAAACATTGGAAGAGCATTTAGTGCATTTGCGGAAGGTCCTAGCTCGTTTGCGGGAGCATGAACTATATGTGAAGCTATCCAAGTGCTCCTTTGCTCAGAAGCAAATTGACTTCCTCGGACATGTCATCGAGGAATGATGCATCAAGATGGACCAACAAAAGATTCAGGCCATCACAGATTGGCCACCGCCTAAGGATGTCCACTCCCTAAGAGCATTCTTTGGCTTGTGCAACTTCTACCGGCAGTTTGTGAAGAACTACTCCCTTATCGCGGTGCCATTGACAGAACTCCTCAAGAAGGTTACACCTTGGGATTGGGAACCAAGGAGAGCGGATGCATTCAACGCATTAAAAATGGCTATGTCTAGTAGCCCCGTCTTGGCTCTCCCTGATCTGGACAAGATGTTCGAGGCACAAACGAATGTATCCTACTATGCCCTCAGTGGAGTCTTGCTACAAGAAGGGCACCCTGTAGCCTATGAGAGTCAGAAGCTGAAGGGTGCAGAGCGGCGCTATGCCGCTCATGAGAAAGAATTATTGGCCGTCGTCCACTGCTTACGCCTTTGGAGGCACTATCTGCTGGGAACCCCGTTTGTGGTCAAGACTGACAACACAGCTGTTAGCCATTTCATGACCCAGGAAAAGTTGAATGGCCGACAGGCCAGGTGGCAGGAACTCCTAGCTGAATTCCACTTCAACCTAGAGTATCGCAGTGGAAAAACCAATCATGTTGCTGATGCACTCAGTCGGAGAGCTGATCTAGCATCGGTGTGCCTACTCGCCACCGTAAGGGGGAGCGAAGTAGCCACCTCCATCAAGGACAATATACAGGATCTACTTACCAAGTATCCTGCTGCTCAATATTTGGTTGATTTGGTAGGAAATGGCAAGACTCGCCAGTTCTACATGGAAGATGGTTTTATGAAAATCAAAGGGAATCGACTGTATGTTCCGAAAGAAGTGGATCTGCGGAGGACTCTTCTAGCAGAATGTCATGACACCCTGTGGGCCGGCCATCCCGTGAAGAACGCACCATGGCATTACTTCTCCGTGCCTATTATTGGCCTCAAATGGCCGATGATGTCGCTCAGTATGTGAAGACTTTCCTAGTATGCGAGAAGGACAAGTCGGACCGCTTGACACAAGCGGGACTCTTGGAATGACTAGCTGTCCCAAAAAGACCTTGGGTAAGCGTTTCCCTGGATTTCATCACCAGATTACCCAAGGTTGGAGATCTCATAACTATCATGGTTGTGGTGGACCGGTTTTTCAAATATGCCACCTTTATTGCAGCCCCACAATATATATCAGCAGAAGACACAACTCGACTCTTCTTCTCTCATGTCGTCAAATATTAGGGCCTTCCCAAAGACATTGTTAGTGATTGTGACTCACTCTTCACTACCAATTTTTGGACCCAACTCTTTAAGTGTTTGGGGTCAAAATTGAGTCGCAACTCAAGTTTTCATCCGCAATCTCATGGACAGACAAAGCAGTTCAATGGTATGTTGGGGGAATATCTCCGCCACTTTGTAACAGGATCGCAAAAGAATTGGGTGAACCTTCTGGATGCTGCTCAACTGTGTTTCAATTAAAAAAAGAGCTCTAGTACGAACAAAAGTGCCTTTGAAATTGTTACGGGACAGGAACCTCTACTCCCACACACTGTGAATGCCCCAAACACGGCTAAGTCTCCTCGAGCTGCTAGCCTTTCAAAGGAGTGGAAGCGGAATTTGGAGATAGAGCGGAGCTATCTTGTTAAAGCTCAAAAGTGGATGAAGAGACTTGCTGATCAAAATCGTCTCTTTGTTGAATATCAAGTAGGAGACAAAGTGATGGTCAAAATTCCAAAACGGTACTTATTTTCGGGGTTCCATGATCCTCGCCTGTTAAAAAAATACATTGGACCCTTGTCCATTGAAAGGCGTATTGGGAAAGTTGCATCTCGGGTGGATACCCTAGCCTTGTGGAAAATTAATCCTGTCTTCCATGTTAGTCTCCTGAAACCTTTTCGGGATGACCCGGAGGACCCTTCAAGGAGCCATCTTACAGTTCTTGCTATTCGAGGTCCCAATTCAACTGGGAAAAGGCGTGTTGAAGCTATCCTCGACGATAGAGTTATTCATGCCTCAAGGAAAGATCACCAAGAATTCTTGGTAAAATGGCAGGGCTGTGATGCAGAAGAGAATACTTGGGAGAGGGGAACAAACCTCAAAGCATATAAGAACCTCATTGAAGATTATTTTGCAAGGCACCGAGGACGTCGCCAACTCAGGTGGGGGAGAAGGTCATGGGTGGATTTCCGGCCATGCCCCATGACCCCTTGGGCGCGCTCCGTGGCGTCCTAGCAAACCTCTCAATGCCTAGCGCCACGGACGGCCCCGTGGTCTTGTCCGTGCCAAGTGACAAGCGCACATGTGCCTCTGTTGCCCCACCGATATCCTTTGCCAGCGCCAATCCGCAGGCAGATTCCAACAGCGCCATGTGCGCCGATTACACCTCGTGCGCAAATCGTGATGCCACAGACACTGCTGCTGACAACAAACCCATTGCTGCCTCATAGAAAACAAAGTCATTTTCATTGTAAATAGAGTAGTTTTATTTAATGTACTTCCATTATGTTTCTTTTGCATATTCAAGTCTAGTTTTGTAGCTTTGGATTGTTTTTTAAGTATTATTAGGGGGGATCAAGCAATCCAACATTCTAGCAAGCAAGCAATTCTCTGTACTAGTGTCTCTCCCCCTCGACACTGCATTGCTGTTCTGTAATAGCTTTCATTAATGCAATCAAGGTTTCTTTCATTCTCAATTCTCAATTTTGTTCTCTTATTTGCTCTTGACATTGGTTTTCCCGTACGGCACTGACAATCTAGTCTAGTGTACAGTGGGGACCTCAGTTGGCGGACATCAACTGCACTGACATCAGTTGCTTAGCCTTACGTTGCCCTTCCAAGGAATTTCAGGGAGGCGCCGCGTAGCAGTTGGTATCAGAGCCTAGGCTCGACATTGGACGAGGGAACGCATTTCCATTACCACCATTTTCTACCATGGTGAATAATGGGGACCGCATTACGGTCCTTGAATAAACGGTTGACGGATTATGACCCATCATGGATATGGTGCATGAACTAAGGACCAGCTTAGGACAAAGGTTGGACGATCTGGGAAGTAGGGTGAGCCAGGCAAAAGTTGACATAGAAAATATCAGTCGTGACTCCGAGGGAGACCAACAAACGACAGCCACAGAGGCAGCCAAAATTTTTGGCAAATTTGAGGAACTCCAACAAGAGCGTGCTGAGGATTTAGCTTACAGGGCACAAGCGGATAGGGTGACTGCCATGCAACAAACTATCGCCGACTTGACAGACAAGATCAATGCTGTCAATGCTGCTTTGCAGGGCCTACCTCGAGGTGGTGGCAACTGTTAGAATATACGCTTAACGCTAGACGGGGGGGGGGGGGGGGTGAATAGCGTTATAATAGAAAACAATGTAAATTTTCGAAATTAAAAATTGCAGGAATAACGTAAGTGCAGTAATTAAAAAGATAAGGAGAGAACACACCGAATTTTATCCCGGTTCACCACAACACGTGGTTAGTCCAGTCCCCGAGAGACTCTCTCGAGTTTTACACTAACTTCGTTAAGCTTACGGGTGCTTAACAAACCGTTACACTTGCTCGTAGATATACACTCTACAAGACTTCAACCTGCTCGAGGATACCGCATCTCAAGACTTCAAACCAAGGAACTACTTTTCCTTCTTACAACAAGGGATTAGAATATCCCTTCAAGTGTGTACAAACACTTAGCACTCAAGACAAGACTCTCTTGATAGAGTAGATATGAGTAAAAACAATACGCTCAAGAACACAACAATTTCGTCAAGAGTTTGGCTCTCAAAAACTTATGAAATGAATATAAAATGATTGCAAAGAGAGTATGTAAGCTTTAGCAAGAATGTAATCAGTTGTTGTGCTTAGAAGAGTGATTTTGAGTTGTATTTGTAGTGCTCAAAACACCCAAGACCGTTGCTTAATTGCCAATCACAAATTACTGATTTTGTGCTAGGATAATCGATTATCTGATTCTGCATAATCGATTATCTGCCAACATTCAAAAATCAATCCCAGATTTTAAGCAGAATAATCGATTATCCAAATCGTATAATCGATTACCTGACAATGTTCAAAAATCAATCCCCGATTTTATGCTTAACATAATCGATTGTCTGATTGTACATAATCGATTATCTTTCAGTGTTTGAAAATACTTTGGCAACGGTCCTTAAAATAATCGATTACCAGAAAAGCCATAATCGATTATTTTGCTACTTTGAAAAATCTGATGCTCACTGTCTCAACATAATCGATTAGTCTAAGGCACATAATCGATTATCTTGTAGCTTTGAAAAATCTGGTGAACACTGCCTTAACATAATCGATTATCATAAGGTACATAATCGATTATCTTGTAGCTTTGAAAAATCTGGTGAACACTGCCTTAACATAATCGATTATCATAAGGTACATAATCGATTATTTTGCAGCTTTGTAAAATCTGGTGTACACTGCCTTAACATAATCGATTATCATAAGGTACATAATCGATTATCTTACAGCTTTGTAAAATCTGGTGTACACTGCTTTAACATAATCGATTATCATAAAGTGCATAATCGATTTTGTTTGTCCAGATTTGAAAGACATGTTTAGAAATCATTTTGGTTAAAATGAAATGTTTGAAAATCATTTGCTTTAAATTAAAGATGCATGGTTTGATAAAAATGATTTTACGAGAGAAGCCAAGTCTTGAATCAATTGTCGGATCAAGATCACAATTATAGAACGACTCATGTATAACTTGTTGCTTTACTACATCTTGATCTTTGTTTCTCTTGTGCTTGGACTTCGGCATAATTCAATGTTCCGTTCACGTCGGTTTGTCATTTATCAAAACCTACAAATATGAACACACGTTTAGTTTAGCTACTTGAGAACGTGTTTCAGCAATTTCCCCCTTCTTAATAATGGCAAACCAATATCGGGATATGCATATTAATTAATTCATAATGACGATCCAAGACAAGTATATAGATATGCAACGAGTTCCCCCTCAAGTCATGAATTCCCCCTCAATTTATGCCAATATGTATTAGTGTGCATAGCCCATATCTTCCCCCTTTTGACATTAGCAAAAATTAACTATCTCGTTATTGATTAAACAATATTGCAAATACATAAAAATAAAAGACAGAATATTATGCAAGCTAGAAAAACAAGGAGGCAAGACATTATTCATTGACTCGGGGAATAATCGATTATGCTATTGAGATAATCGATTATTTTAGGAAATGTAGTAACGGACATCCGAGACGGAACAGGAAAATCGATTACACTGTTTTAAATAATCGATTATTGTCACTCAGTGACTTAACACCTGAAAATAAATGTCAGCATAATCGATTAGGGATATGTGATAATCGATTTTTATAATTAACAGCTAAAATCCTGCAAAGCCAAAACTGTTAGATAATCGATTGTAGTGTTGTATAATCGATTATGTCAATTTTCCAGCATAATAAACATAAGACGTAAATGGGGAATAATCGATTATTGACTTTAGAGAAATCGATTATTCTGCACCAGTGTCTGATAATTCCCCCTGTCTTTGGGGCGATACCTGCAAAAAAGAATTAGGCGCCTCCGACGCTCAAGTTAGTAATCGTTAAAACATAAAAATGCAATGCATGAATTAGATCAACGTGGAGTCAAGAATCCGAGTTCACTACGAATTCAGAAGAAAGACTCTTTCTCTATTGTGAAGATGTTGGCCAATTGATTTTTGGTTTCAACAAATTCAATTTCGACATTGCCCTTGAGAATGTGATCTCTTATAAAGTGATGTCTAATTTCTATGTGTTTCGTTCTTGAGTGAAGACTAGGATTCTTTGAGAAGGTTTCGTGTACTTACCCCTTTCTCGATGTTGCCAATTACCTTGTCAAGAGGATGGTCTTTAGACGTCCTCCAAGCCTTAGGCATCATCGATTCTTCTTCTTGTGGTGGTACTTCTTCCGAAGGTTGTTCCATGACTTCATCTTGAACTTCCTTTGGATCCTCCTTTTGTACCTCGTCTTGAAGATTGATTTTCTTTAAAGCATCTGCAAGATCAACACAAGAATCCTTTCTCGCCAAGCGAGCATCATTTTCACAAAATACTACATGAGGGGATTCCTCAACAGTTTTGGTTCGATTATTAAACACTCTATATGCTTTGCTACGTGATGAGTAACCAAGAAAAATTCCTTCATCAGATTTCGCATCAAATTTTCCCAAGTTATCTTTTCCGTTGTTGTGAATAAAACATTTACAACCGAAGACTCTAAGATGGGAAAGATTTGGTTTCCTTTCCTTATAGAGTTCATAGGGAGTTTTCATGAGTATCCGTCTAATTATAGCTCTGTTTAAAACATAGCTTGCGGTACTCACGGCATCCGCCCAAAAATATTTGGGAATATCGGTCTCTTCGAGCATGGTTCTAGCCATCTCTTCGAGACATCGATTTTTACGTTCTACCACTCCATTTTGTTGTGGTGTACGTGGAGCCAAAAAGGTATGTTCAATACCGAGTTCGTCACAGAAGTCCGCGAAGAGATTGTGATCGAACTCCCCCCCATGATCACTTCTTATGGAAGTGACGGTTGTGTCCTTTTCATTTTGAACACGTTTAAGAAAACTTTTAAAAGCTTGAAAGGCATTACTTTTATGAGCAAGAAATAACGTCCATGTAAATCTAGAATAGTCATCAACAATAACAAAAGCATAAAGATTACCACCATGACTTTTAATTCTAGAAGGTCCGAAAAGGTCCATGTGTAGAAGTTGTAAAGGTCTAGTGGTTGAAACAACATTTTTGGGTTTAAAAGAAGCCTTTGTTTGTTCCCCTTTTTGACATGAATCGCAAATAGAGTCTTTTTCAAATTTCATGTTTGGAAGACCAATTACTAATTCTTGTGAAACTAGTTTGTTTAAAAGATTCATATTTACATGAGCTACTCTACGATGCCATAACCACATGTCTTCTTCTTTACTCAAAAGACAATTCACATAACTTGATGAAGAATTTTCAAGATCAACCATATAGATATTATCCATTCTAATACCACGAAGAATAATTTTATAATCACTATGACGGATAACTAAGCATTCTTCGGAGTCAAACAATACAAGATTTCCCTTGTCACATAATTGACTTATGCTCAAGAGATTATGTTTAAGACCTTTAACAAGCAAAATATGCTTAATGGAGGAGGATTCGTCCTTACCGACCGATCCAATACCGATAATCTTTCCTTTGTTATTGTCTCCAAAAATAACATTTCCTCCTTCCTTGGGTTTTAGTTGAAGGAATTTTGATGCATCCCCGGTCATATGTTTGGAGCATCCACTATCAAGGTACACAAGTACACTTGATCCCTTCAAACACACCTACAAAACAAATTAATGAGATTTTGGTACCCAAGCCATTTTGGGTCCTTGTGCGTTAGGTGCAACATATTCGTATGATTGTCCTGCAGTGAAATGTCTATGTCTAGTGAAGCATGCGGGAGCAATATGTCCAATTTTATTGCAATAATGACAAATGACATTCGGATTGTGCATTCTTGTAGGATGATAATAATTTGGGGGTCTAAAATTATTCACTCTATTTTTAGGAACATAGTTTTGATGAAGTTTTCGAAAATCTTGTCTAGGTGGTCTATACATGCCAACGTTTCTTCGATTAGTTGGGGGTCTGATGCTCACTGTCTCAACATAATCGATTAGTCTAAGGCACATAATCGATTATCTTGTAGCTTTGAAAAATCTGGTGAACACTGCCTTAACATAATCGATTATCATAAGGTACATAATCGATTATCTTGTAGCTTTGAAAAATCTGGTGAACACTGCCTTAACATAATCGATTATCATAAGGTACATAATCGATTATTTTGCAGCTTTATAAAATCTGGTGTACACTGCTTTAACATAATCGATTATCATAAGGTACATAATCGATTATCTTACAGCTTTGTAAAATCTGGTGTACACTGCTTTAACATAATCGATTATCATAAAGTGCATAATCGATTTTGTTTGTCCAGATTTGAAAGACATGTTTAGAAATCATTTTGGTTAAAATGAAATGTTTGAAAATCATTTTGCTTTAAATTAAAGATGCATGGTTTGATAAAAATGATTTTACGAGAGAAGCCAAGTCTTGAATCAATTGTCGGATCAAGATCACAATTATAGAACGACTCATGTATAACTTTGTTGCTTTACTAAATCTTGATCTTTGTTTCTCTTGTGCTTGGACTTCGGCATATGTCAATGTTCCGTTCACGTCGGTTTGTCATTTATCAAAACCTACAAATATGAACACACGTTTAGTTTAGCGACTTGAGAACGTGTTTCAACAGCAACCAAATCGTGGGCGGTGCGAACCTCGTTTCCGCAACACAAAAACTGAAAATTTCTGAGCCAAAGCCATATAGTGGAGCTAGAAATGCCGAGGAAGTGGAGAACTTCATCTTTGACGTTGAACACTTTTTCGATGATGTTGGGGGCATGAAGAAGCTAAGAAGGTAACTACTGCTGCCATGTATCTTCAGGGTGATGCTAAACTTTGGTTGAGAGTGAAGTATGAAGCCATCAAGGCCGGTGAATATGCTATCCAAACATGGGAGGAACTGAAGGCAGCCATACGGCTGTTGTTCTTCCCCGAAAGTGTTGAATACAATGATAGGAGAAAGTTATAGAAGCTCCGCCAGACCATTTTAAGTATATTTTTAAAATGAATTTTATGTTGCATGGCCTTAACAACCTCTTGCAATATCACCTCAATTTACGTGCGCAGTTCAGGTGCGTAGCCGGAAAGCTATTATGTAAAAATCTGTGAAAAATATTAAAATTTTGACTTAAACGACATGTAAGTTGACTTCGGTCAATTTTAGGTAAACAGATCCGGACCCATATTTTGATGGTTCTAGAGGGTCTATGAAAAAATATCGGACTTGGACGTATGCCGTAACTGAATTTTGAGGTCCCAAGCCCGGTAAATGAATTTTTGAAGAAAAATTATTTCCTAGAAATTTCTATGTGTTTGGGAAATAAAGTGCATTTAGAATTTGATGGTACCGTATTCTGGTTCCGTAGCCCGATACAAGTCATATATGTAAAATAAGATGATTCTGTGAAATTTGGCAAGAAACGGAAGTCGTTTGAGGTGTTTTGGACCCGTAGTTGTAAAAATTTCTATTTTGAAAGTTTTGAGATTTTTCTTATATTTATATGTTAAATTTGTTGTTTAAGAGATTATTTTGGAGATTTGATCATACGGATTAGTTCATATGATATTTTGAGTTAGAATACTATTTATTTTGGAGCCCCGAGGGCTCAGGTGGGTTTCGGAAGGTTTTGAACTCATAAAAATTGGTAGGTTGTTCAGTTTCGGATGTTCTGGTATGTTCTTCTTCGTGTTCGCGGAAGGAACCTCAAGAACGTGAAGAGTTATTCAGGCTGAAGGAAATTTTCTTCAACACGACCCAGAACGCGAATGTGAAGCTTTGGGGGTGTTTCCCTTTGCGAACGAGGGCCTGGTATCGCAAACGCGAAGGTTTTTGTGCTTGGGAAGGGGGAGAGGTATTTTACCCCATGCAAACGCATCCATACGATGTGAACACGAAGGATCTGTGGGATGAAGCTCCTCGAACGCGAGCCTTGTGTTGCGAACGCGATGGTTTATTTGACCTGACCCATCGCGAACACGACAGATCTATCGCGAACGTGATGAAAGCCTGTCTAGTGTTTTTAAAACAGAAGCAAAAGAGAGATATAGCCAAAATTTCATAACTTCTTCTTCCAACCTTTAAACTGGGAGATTTTTAAAAGAGAATTTTACCACAAATCCATAGGTATATAATCTTAGACCCATTTTCTTCAATTTTCACTAACCCATTAGATTTTTAGGCTTTAATCATATTCTTTAGGGTAGAAAATTAGGAATTTGGGTAGAGTTAGGGCTTTTTGTATATCTGAGATTTGGACCTCATTTTGGGGTCGAATTTTGGAACTACTTATATATTCGGACTCGTGGGTGAATGGATAATCGAATTTTGGTCCGAACCTCGTATTTTGACCAAGCAGGCCCGGGGTCAATTTTTGACTTTTTGGAAAGAAAGATAGGAAAGCTATAATTAAGCATTGGAATTGGATTGTTTAGTGTTCATTTATATTATTGAGTCGAGCCAAATTCAAAAGGAAAAGTGGTGTCTGAGGCTTGAGTTGGCCGTTGAAGTTCGAGGTAAGTGTTTGGTCTAACCTTAGTTTCACGACCCAAACTGGAGGGCCATGACTAGCACCCGACTATACTTGCTGAGCACCAACGTACATTTTATCTAACCTTGTTGATTATCTTTTGGGACTGATGAGATTAATATAACTAGCAGACATGGATCATGGAAAACCAACAATAAAATATGATAACATGAACATGCATAACATGGGATGACTAGACAATCAAGAAACTATATATATGGTACGAGCTACCGCGCTACCATGAAAGACTATACAACAAAAACTAGCCAGCAAGACATACCAAACTATACATGAGTCGACACCTGTCCATGAGACTTCAAAGGAACATAAGCGCTGCAACATAGCCGGAACAGGGCCCCGACATACCCATAATGTCTATGTCAAAAATGCATACCAAGACCACGGCAAGTTGGGATAAGGAATCGCGCCAATCACAGCTGAACTGGACAGCCTACTGTGGGGGGAGGGGGCTGGACCCGCTTATCTATCAGGACCTGGAGCACGACATGCAGCATCAACACATAAAAGGACATCAGTACGAATAAAGTACTGAGTATATAAGGCAGGGAACCATGAATACGAACAGTAATGTAAGCAAGGATAGAGAATATACAACATGTAACATCTGAGTACCTCTGAGGGTTACTGACATGAAATGCATGATACATATGTATAAATACATAAACTTTTAAAAACATATGCCTCTGTGGGCATCATCATCATCATATTGTACCTGGCCGTAATTGGCTCGGTAAAAACGTACCGGCCATCATAAGGCTCGTAGGATCATACCCGGCCACATGGAGCTCGGTAAAAACCAACTGATATGTGGTTGCACAATAGGTTCCGTACCCGACTGACTATAGCGTGGCTCGGTAGAGTAAAATAGATACATATATATATATAATGCATGCTCGACTCATGGAATCATGCCTAAACCTTTCGGAGTGACCTAAGGTCGGTATCCTCTGTACACATTACTAGGACTAACTATTCACTATGAACCTTATAAGTATTAGGAAGCACAAATAAAATTGATAACATAAGAATAAGAGAAGCAACATTAACATCAATTGCTCCATAAGAGGGGAAACAATGTGAGTACTGCTAGTTTCTAAGAGTAGAGTATCTTTGGAAGCTCGTTCATTACATTGTGTACAATCGAAGTCGTGCAAAAGAAGGAAAGGGATAGCCTCACATACCTTTTATATACTGCCTCAATCTCAAGATATGCAATTGTCACAATTCCTTAGTCTACAATAAGAGAAACGATACTATCGTTATCATTTAAACGTCATAACTATTATGTATCGATCACAACCTATTTTATGATAAAACAGATAGTACCTCACCTATATATATGACTTCAAACCATTCAAAACAATCACCAAAAAACCCAAAAAACATCAATAATAAACATATTGAGCCTTCTAAAACAGTCCACACACAACCTAATTACATCATACATACGACGACCACCGTAGTTAGTCAAACGACCCCGAAATGTTATGAATAACTATCAGCCCACAACCCTACATATATATGGTATTTCTCAACACCCTTCTACATCCAAAAATTCACAAAACAATAGTAAAATATTCAGCCCACATCAACACAAAACGTTCCACAAAACAGTCTGCTACAAGTGAATAACTCGAACTCACGGCTTCCGATACTGTCCCGTGACTTCTTACATGTATGGAACAAACAACCATGAATTCACAACAGAGAAAAATGTATGAAATATGGCAGTAACTTACCTTACTTGTTGGATAACTCATCCCTTCCCTTGGTTCTTCAAACTCTAGGTTTTACCTTCAAATAGAACTTGAAAGAGAGGGAAAATCGATTAGGGTTTGTGTGAGATTTTTGGGAAGGAGTTACAGGGGCTAACTTTGGTTTTGAGGGTCTGAATTGTGGATGAAATAACTGAGTTCATAACCCCTTAAAAGTACTCTCTTGGACGACTTAGGTCTTTTAATTTTGGCCTCTCATTTTGACATATAGGTGATGCACCTACTTGTCATCTACCAATTTGTGCAGGCTTACGGAAATATGAATATTTCTATACTCTAAGATCAAATTGATAAATGATTTAATGCGTTAGAAATTAGACTCATAGATATTTGGTTGGTATATCACCCCGTAATTCTTTGTAAATTGGGAGAAAAGCTTAGAAACATTTGACTTAATGTTTAAGTAAAATTATGAACCTAAGTTGCGACAACTTTTGTTGAATTTTGTTTCATAACTCGTTTGAATTTAAGACTTATGATATGGATATTATATGATTCAAATACCTTAATACTTGACCTATTAAGTTTATTAAGCACCTCTATATTTACTTGAAAATACGAGTTACAACATCCTTGATTCGTTTAACTTCTAATACTTGTTAATCACCCTTATACACCTTTGTATCACTTAAGACCAATAGGATTAACTTCTTATCATCTCAAGGATAATCCCTTCTTGGATTTATGTTAACTAGTTTATGGCATGAACTAATACATGTGGATATGGGATGTAACACCCTCCTCCCATTCGGAGAATTTGTCCTCGAATGTAAGGGTTCATGGGGATTTTAAATCATCATGGATTCCGGCCGAGTTTCTCCTATAAATAGAGGAAAAACTTGCGAGCAGTTAACTCAACGTATGGCCTTACATGAATATGCAAAGCACTATGGACAAGTAAATTATCTGTATGTCACCATTTTGTATTAAGAAGGAGTATCCTCAAGCTATTGCTTACCTAATAGAGTTGTTCCATCTTCTAATGCATCTTGTGTTTCCCTAGCATCCTCGTTATCTTTATTCTGGAACAGGTAAGGGTATTTAGACTTCATCTCCTCTTCTGCTTCCCATGTCATTTCTTCCATATTCTTGTTCCTCCACAATACTTTGACGGAAGCTACATCTTTTGTTCTCAGCTTGCGGACTTGTCGATCTAATATAGCCACTGGAACTTCTTCATATGATAGATGCTCTGTAACTTGTACATATTTGACTGGGATGACTCGAGAAGGGTCCCTAACACATTTTCTCAACATAGATACATGGAATTCTGGATGGACAAATTCCAATTCGAATGGCAATTCTAACTCATAAGCAACATGTCCAATTCATCGAAGAATTTTATACGGACCGATATACCTTGGACTCAACTTGCCTTTCTAACCAAAACGCATAACACCCTTTATTGGTGAGATCCTCAGGAAAACCCAATCACCAACCTCAAACTCCAGATCACGACGTCGGACATCGGAATAAGACTTTTGCCTACTTTGTGCCGTCATCAATCGTTCCTGTATTACTTTCACCTGCTCAGTAGCTTGGTGAATCAAATTTGGCCCATATAATTTGGTTTTACCGACTTTGAACCATCCAACTGGTGATCTACATTCCTCCTGTATAGTGCCTCGTATGGGGCCATTTTAATACTGGAACGATAGTTATTATTGTTGGAAAATTCTATGAGTGGAAGATGGTCATCCCAATTCCCCTTACAATCTAGAACACATGGTCGTAGCGTATCTTCCAGCGTATGAATGGTACATTCAGCATGTCCGTTAGTCTGCGAATGAAATACACTGTTGGGATTCACTTATGTGCCTAACAATTCTGAACAGACCTCCAAAAGTTAGCCGTAAATTGAGCTCCTCGGTCTGATATAATAGATACTGGCACACCATGAAACCTAACAATCTCCTTGATATACAACTTCGCATAATCTTCATCCATGTAAGTTGTCCTAATTGGCAGAAAATGGGCATATTTTGTAAGTCGATCAACAATCACCCAGATTGAGTCAAACTTATGATAAGAGCGAGGTAATCAAATAACAAAGTCCATATTAATCACCTCCCATTTCCAGTCCGGAATCTCTATATTTTGAAGCAATCTAGCGGGTTTCTGAGGTTCTATCTTTACTTGTTGACAATTAGGACACTGGGCTACAAATTCTGCCATAGACTTCTTCATGTTATCCCACCAATATTGCTCCTTGACATCATGATACATATTTGTCGAGTCGGGATGGATGGAATATCGGGATTGATGAATCTCATTCATAACCTTCTCTCGCAACCCTTCACTTTAGGCACACATAATCGGCCCTGGTATCTCAATGCCCCATCTCCCCCGATCTCAAAAGCCGTAATTTTACACTGCTGAATGCTCTCTCTTAATCGTACTAAGATATGATCTTCATATTGCCGTGCTTTTACCTCAGCTACCAAAGATGATTCTGATGTATTATGTACAGTAACACCTCCATCATCAGAGTCTAACAATCTGATTCTCATATTGGCTAGCTGATGAAGCTCTTTTGTCAACCCCCATTTACCTGCCTCAATATGTACTAAGATTCCCATTGACTTACGACTGAGAGTGTCTGCCACAATACTGGCTTTACCGGATGATACAATATCTCGACGTCGTAGTCTTTCAATAATTCAAGCCACCTGCCTCAAACTCAACTCTTTCTTCTTGAAGATGTATTGTACACTATTGTGACCTGTATAGATGTCAACATGAATGTCGTACAAGTAGTGACGCCATTCCTTCAAAGCATATATTACTGCAGCCAACTCCAAAGCATTGGTTGGATAATTCTTTTCATGCTTCTTCAATTGTCTTGATGCATAAGCAATCACCTTCCCACGTTGCATCAATACGCACCCCAAACCTATTCATGAGGCATCATAATATACCATGTAACCTTCAGTTCCTTCAGGGAGAGTGAGCACCGGTGCAGAAATCAATCGATTCTTCAGCTCCTGAAAATTGCGTTCACAAGTGTCAGACCACTGTAACTTGGTAGCTTTCTGTGTTAATTTAGTCAACGGTGCTGATATAGAGGAAAACCCTTCTAAAAATCGCCTATAATATTCTGCTAGACCCAGGAAGCTGCAGATTTCTGATGGTGTTGTAGGTCTCGGCCAATTCTTTACTACATCGATCTTCTGAGTGTCGACGCTAATACCCTCTTCAAAAATCACATGGACAAGGAATTCTACTGAGTTAGCCACAATTCACATTTGGAGAGCTTAGTATATAACTTACGATCCTGAAGCGTCTATAATACTATCCGCAAGTGGCCCACATTTCCGCCTCCGATCGAGAATACACTAGAATGTCATCAAAGAATACAATTATGAACATATCAAGATAGGGCCTGAATTCAGTATTCATGAGATCTATAAAAGTAAGTGGGGCATTTGTTAGCCCGAATGACATCACCAAGAACTCAAAGTGCCCATATCTTTTCCTGAAGGTCATCCTTGGAACATCTTTTTCCTTAACCCTCACCTGATAATATTCTAAACGTGAGTCTATCTTAGCGAAAGACTTGGCATCCTAAAGTTGGTCAAACATGTCATCAATTCTTTGAAGTGGATACTTGTTCTTTATAGTAAACTTATTCAACTATCGATGATGATACCCCGAACATAAGTCAATTTTTGAGAAATACTTGGCACCCTGGTGTTTGTCAAACAGGTTGTCAATTCTTGGAAATGGATACTTGTTCTTTATAATAAATCAACTTTCGATAGTTGATACACATCCATAACGACCTGTCTTTATTTCGTACGAATAGGACTGGTGCACCCCAATGTGAAGTGCTAGGCCTAATAAAGCCCTTATCCAGCATGTCCTTTAACTGCGCCTTCAACTCTTGAAACTCTTGCGGGGCCATTCTATATGGAGTGATAGAGATTGGTTGAGTGTCAGGCACACATCAACGCTAAACTCAATCTCCCTTTTGGAAGGAAGGCTTGGGAGTTCATCTAGGAAAAAATTCATTGCCTCTGCATCCCTAACATGAACGACATGATAAATGTAACCTTTTGAGATAATTTTCCTTGCCTTAAGATAGGAAATAAACCTACCTTTCAGTGTAGCAATGTTCCCCTTCCATTCAATGACGGGTTCACCAGGAAATTGAAACCTAACAATCTTCGTACGACAGTCAACATTTGCGTAGCATGAGGCCAACCAATCCGTTCCCATTATCACATCAAAATCAATCATTTATAACTCAAATAAATTTGCTGAGGTTTGACGACTACAAATCATCATAGTGCAACCTCTAGATTCCCTTCTAGAAATCACAGAATCTCCTATCGGAGTAGATACCGCAAGGGGTTTACTTATCAATTCAGGTTTAATGCCAAACCTATTAGCCACAAAGGGTGTAACATATGATAATGTAGATCCTGGATCAATTAGTGCATATACATCATAAGAAAACACAGATAATATACCTGTAACAACATCTGGAGACGACTCGAGATCCTATCGACCTACTAGAGCATAGGTTTGATTATGACCACCACGCAAACTCGGCACTGCACCTCTACCTCTACCACGACCTGTAAACTGCTGAAAACCCTGTACTGAAAGTCGAACCGATGAGGAAGAACCAGACACAGATCCAGTTAGTTGAGCATACCATTACCTCCCCTGTTAAGACAATCCCACATCATATGGCCAGGCTGTCCACACGAATAACATGCATCAGAACCTCGACGACACATTTCAAAGATCTAGTCAGCTGAGCCATACCATCACCTCCCCTGTTAGGACAATCCCATATCATATGGCCAGGCTGTCCACAAGAAGAACATGCAACAGAACCTCGACAGCACAGTTCAAAGTGAGCCTTGCAGCACGAATCACAATGTGGTATTACGGGTCTCTTCTGACTAGTATCCCCTGTGATGTTGCGAGCCTGGTGCACGTGAACTCTGACCTAGAACAGAATAGGTAAATCAATAATATCGAGGCCTCTGAAATTGTTGAAGAGCACTAGCTACAGGTGGGGCCAAACTCCTCGAAGATTGGGGCCTGACGATGCCTTTGAAGTCAATAGAATACCTTGAAAATCTTGCCCTCTTATGATGGCCCCAATCATGCTCCCTATCTGCCCTCTGTTGGCACTTACGATCCTCTAGGGTCTGGGAATAAGCCTCAATATGGGAAATATCCATTCCCTCCACCAAGGAGGTTATCGTGCACTCATTTATCAGATTTGGTCCCAATCCCTTCACGAACAAATGCACCCTATCACTCATCTTGGCCACCATATGGGGAGCATACCTTGCTAATGAATCAAACTACATAGTTTACTCTCGCACACTCATATTACCTTGTCTAAGGTTCAAGAACTTATAAGCTCTAGCTCGTCGTATCTCAACTGTCAAGTAGTGACAAAGAAAGGCCTTAGAAAATTCCTTCCACACAGATGGAGGAGCATTCAGACCCCTGGATCTCTCCCAACTATCATACCAGAGAACTGCTAAATCTCGTAGCCGATAAGAAGCCAACTCTACCGCCTCTGTATCTCTAACATGCAATAACTCACAGTGTGCGATGAACCTGGTCAATAAAAGTCTGTTGGTCCTCCTGGGGGTCTGATCTGGTAAACACTAGAGGGTCTAAACTAATAAAATCATGAACTCTTGTACTAACTAGTTTATCAGCAGCACCTGTATTCTGCCTTTGAGCCTGAGCAGCTACCAAGCTAGTCAATAACTGCAAAGCACTCTGCATATCTTGGTATGTAGTGCCAGACGGAGGAACTGGAGGTGCTAGGGGCCTCCTAATATCCTCTAGAGGAGACAGAGCAGATGAGGTATGAGATGACATCTCACCGTGAGCCTCATTTTGGCGTGCTCTGGCTTGGGGCACCTAACTGGTACCCTCTACCGTAGCTGTATCAAGCCGTCTACTAATTGTTTGCTTCCTAGTTGAAGGCATCACTGAAGGAAACAAGGGGAATATTAGAGACAAACACTTATGACTCAACTCTACGCACGATCTAGATTCAGGAAGAAGGTAACAACCCTAGATGTCATGTAGCCTCCTGATTATAAATGTGGCATGCTACACATCCATAATCAAGACTACTAGAAACGACTCATAGACAATCCCTAGGACAAACTTGCTCAGATACCAAGTTTGTCACGCAAACTAGAGGTCCATGAATAGCACCCAACCATACTTGCCGAGCACCAACGTACATTTTATCTAACCTTCTTGATTATCTTTTGGGCTTGACGAGTAACTGGCACACATGGATCATGGAAAACCAATAATAAAATATGATGGCATGAACACACATAACATGGGATGACCAGATAATCAAGAAACTATATATATATATGGTACGAGCTACCACGCTACCATGAAATACTATGCAACAAAAGTAGCCGACCAGGCATACCAAACTATACATGAGTCGATACCTGTCTATGAGCCTCTAAAGGAACATAAGCGCTGCAACATAGCCAGAACAGCGCCCCGACATACCCTTAATGTCTATAACAAAAATGCATACCAAGACCACAGCAAGTCTGGAGAAGGGATCTCGCCAATCACCGCTAAACTAACAACATATTATTGTGGGGGAGCTGCACCTGCCTGTCTATCAGGACCTGCAGCATGATATGCAACGTCCATAAATAAAATGACGTCAGTACAAATAAAGTACTGAGTATGTAAGGCAGGGAACCATGAATACGAATTGTAATGTAAGCAGGGATAGAGAATATACAACTTGTAACATCTGAGTACCTCTGAGGGCCACAAATATGAAATGCATGATACATATGTATAAATACATACACTTTTAAAAACATACGCCACTCTGTCCATCATCATCATCATATCATACCCGGTCGTAATAGGCTTGGTAAAAATGTACCTAGCCATCATATGGCTTGGTAGAATCGTACCCGGCTAGGTGGAGCTCGGTAAAAACCAACTGATCAGTGGTTGCACAGCAGTTGTCGTACCTGGCTGACTATAGTGCAGCTCGGTAGAGTAATATTGATACATATATATAATGCATGCTCGGCTCATGGAATCATGTTCTAAATCTTTCGGAGACTAACTCTTCACTATAAACCTTATAATAATTAGGAAGTACTAACAACATTGATAATATAATAATAAGAGAAGCAACATTAACATCAATCTCTCCATAAGAGGGGAAATAATGAGAGTACTGCTAGATTTTAAGAGTAGAGTATCTTTGGAAGCTCGTTCATTACATTATGTACAATCGAGGTCGTGCAAAAGAAGGAAAGGGATAGCCTCACATACCTTTTATATACTGTCCTAATCTCAAGCTATGCAATTGTCACAACTCCTTAGCCTATAATAAGAGAAACGATACTATCGTTATCATTTAAGCATCATAACTATTATGTATCGATCACAAACCTATTTTACGATGAAACGGACAGTACCTCCCCTATATATATGACTTCACACCATTCAAAACAATCACCAAACAGTCCAAACAATATCAATAATAAACATATTGAGCCTCCCAAATAGTCCACGCACAACCTAATTACATCATACATACAACGTCAACCGTAGTCGTGTCAAACAACTCGGAAATATTATGAATAAATATCGGCCCACAACCCTACATATATATGGTGTTTCTCCACACCCTTCCACCTCCAAAAATCCACGAAGCAATAGTAAAACACGGATCCCAATAGCAACACAAAACAGTCCGCTACAAGTGAATAACTCGAACTCACGGCTTCCGATCACCATCCCGTGAGTTCTTACATGTATAGAATGAATTACCATGAGTTCAAAGCAGAGAAAAATGTATTAAATATGGTAGTAACTTACCTTAATTGTTGGATAACTCATCCCTTCCCTTGGTTCTTCAAACTCTAGGTTTTACCTATAAATAGAACTTGAAAGAGAGAGAAAATCGATTAGGGTTTGTGTGGGATTTTTGGGAAGGAGTTGCAGGGGTTAACTTTGGTTTTGAGTGTCTGAAATACGGGTGAAATAACTGAGTTCATAACCCCTTAAAAGTCCTCTCTTGGACGAGTTAGATCTTTTAATTTTGGCCTACCATTTTGGCAAGTAGGTGATGCACCTACTTGTCATCTACCGATCTGCGCAGGCTTGCAAAATTATAAATATCTCTATACTACAAGATTGTATTGACAAACGGCTTAATGCGTTGGGAACTAGACTCATAGATCTTTAATTTGGTGGGTAGATCACCCCGTAATTCTTTGTAAATTGGGAGAAAAGCTTAGCAATATTTGACTTAATGTTTAAGTAAAATTATGAACCTAAGTTGCGACAACTTTTGTCGACTTTTGTTTCATAACCCGTTTGACTTTAAGACTTATGATATGAATATTATATGATTCAAATACCTTAATACATGACCTCTTGAGTGCATTAAGCACCTCTAGATTTACCCGAAAATACAAGTTACAACATTCTTGATTCGTTTAACTTCTAATACTTGTTAATCACCCTTATACACCCTTGTATCATTTAAGACTAATAGGATTAACTTCTTATCATCTCAAGGATAATTCCTTCTTGTATTTATGTTAACTAATATATAGCATGAACTAACACATGTGGATATGGGTTGTAACACTTAGTTTAAGGGATTAGGAGTTGTGTCATATTTGCTACATGTTACTTGTGTACGGCATATAGGCATGGTGACGATTATCTATATGTTGATGTCAAGCATGACAGTGAGTCTAAATTGAAACTTTATGTGTTCCTAAATAAAACTATGGATGTTTAAATTGATGATTCTCTCTGTTGAGCAAGGATTATGAATATACTCGTGGAAATCACATATGATTGAGTATTGGTGTTAGTTGAGGTAGTAATATGTAGGGACAAGTTTGGTAATAGTTGTTTTTCCCTTGTCATGATGTATTACTTATACTGTCAATTCCCTTGACGGGATAACGTTGTTTCTTTTGATTAATCCCTTGCCGGGACTCTATTTGTAAATTGGTATTGAACTCTATATGTGGATCGGGTTACATGCCACAATAATGACATAAATAGATCGTGTTGCATGCCGCAATAATTATATAAATAGATCGGATTGCATTCCACAATAATGATATAATTGGATCAGGTTTCATGCCGCAAAACTGATATAAATGGATCATGTTGCATGCTGCAATAGTGATATAAATGGATCGGGTTACCCGCTGCTAAATGATACAGTTGGATCAGATTTCATACCGCAATACTGATAAATAATAGGGATCGGGTTGCGCGCCATAATAGTATTATTATTGTTTTGCCGTAGCTCTTAATTCTTTCTCGTGTATTTATATTAAATTACTACTGGTATTGGTATTCCCCCGCAACATATACCCCCACTTATCTTTATTTGATTATTTTTGTTTTATTTTTTGGTACATATTATATAAGTGCATAGGTTTATCTGGAGTCTGGTCCTAGCCTCGTCACTACTTCGCCGGGGTTAGGCCAGGCACTTACCAGCACATGGGGTCGGTTGTGCTGATATCAAACTCTGCGCTATGTGCAGATCCCAGAGTAGTTTTTGGATCGCATTATCTGGGTGGCTGCCTTCAGTCCAGCTAGAGATCCCGAGGTAGTCCTGCAGGCACCTGCAAGCCCGGCGTTCTCTTCTATTTTTAGTTGTATTCTGTTTTAATATATTTCTGAGACAGACATTACTTTTCTTTTAGACATTTTTATGTAGTATTCATAGAAAATCCGTGCTATTTTGACACCGAATTACGGGTAGAGATGTATGTTGGCGTAGTGTCACTGGATATGGTTATTTTCTCAGATTAAAGTCTTTCGCTTGTTCTTATTTATCGTTAATGTTTCACTGTTGATCATCTATTATTTTAAAATGTTAAAAATGGCAATAAATAAGCTAGAAATTCTACAATGCGCGGCTTGCCTAGCTTCAATGAGTAGGCGCCATCACGGCTCCCGAGGGTGGGAATTCTGGGTCGTGACAAGTTGGTATCAGAGCTCTAGGTTACATAGGTATCACAATTCACGGACAAGCTTAGTAGAGTCTGAGAGATTGTTACAAAGACGTCTGTATTTATCCTTAGAGGCTATAGAGTTACGAAAAACTTCACATTTATTCTTTCTTGTCGTGCGCTTTGGTTTCTCAATGCCAATTGAATTTCTACTATGTCCTTTCGCAGAAGGCGAGAACACGCGCTTCCTCATCCACTGATCAACAGCCCAAGCCCCCAGTAGCAGCTCTACGAGGGGTAGAGGGTGAGGCCGAGGCCGAGGTAGGAGCAGAGCTCAACCTAGAGTAGAAGCACTAGCGGCTGAGCCTCAGGTTGACTTTGATGATGAGGTTCCAGCCCATACAGTTTCGGTGGGCCCATCTCAGGTCTTAGAGGGGTTTGTTGCTTGCCTGGTACTCCAGCATGCTTTGGTCTATCTAGTGGGCGTTATGGAGAGTGTCACCCGAGCAGGCTTGCTTCCTGTAGCACCAGCCGTCGCTCAGGCTAGAGGACGAGCCCATACTCTTGCTACTCGCACACTAGAATAGATGGCTCCCCAGTTTAAGACTCCAGCAGCTCAGCCAGTTAGTGCAGTTTAGCTGGGTGTGGTAGCTCAGGCCGATGATGGGGCAACTATGTCAGCCGATGATTTTTTGGAGATTGGATAACACCAAGCTCTTCACAACTATTTTCAGCGATGTATCTTCTGAGGATCCCCAAGATTATCTAGACAGTTATCATGAGGTTCTTTGGAACATGGGGATAGTGGAGACTAATGGGGTTGATTTTGCTAATTTTTGCTTATCTGGATCCGCCAAGACTTGGTGGAGATATTTTTGTTTGGCTAGACCAGCCGCATCACTAGATTTGACTTGGGAGCAGTTTACTCACTTACTTTTGGAGAAATTTCTCCCCATCACTCAGAGAGAGGCCAAACGAAGGAAGTTTGTGCTTCTCTAGTAGGGTTCTATGACTATCACTTAGAACGAGACTAGATTCATCGACTTGGCTCATTATGCTCTTGTCATATTTTCCACCAAGAGTGGGAGGCTGAGGATGTTCATTGAGGGACTTATCCAGCCTATTCAACTTCAGATGGCTAGGGAGACAGGGAGTGAGATTTCCTTCCAAGAGGCGGCCAATGTGGCCAGTAGAGTGGAGATGGTTCTGTCCTAGAGAGGTGGTCATGGTTCGAACAAGAGGCATCGTCATTCAGGCAGATTCAGTGGTGCCTCGTCTGGAGGCAGGGATTCTTATGGTAGAGGCCATCATCCAAGGCCCTTTCAATCAGCACTTCAAGCTTCTTTCAGCGCTTCTCCTGGTTATGGTTCTTAAATGCAGTATTTTAATCCGCAGCCATACAGTGCACCACCAGCTTCTATCAGTGCACCACCGCTCTAGAGTTTCGGGGTGGTCATTCATGCAGCCAGGGTTAGTCTTAGTTTCCTCAACCATAGCTCTCAGGTGGATGCTATGAGTGTGGTGAGTATGGTCATATTCGGAGGGCTTGTTCGAGATTGATAGGTACTCAAACATAGCAACAGGGTTCTCGTGATATGATTCTGGCACCATGTCTTCGGCCGCGTGCTCCGCCAGCTAAGGGTGGAGGCTAGCCAAGTACAGGGTGTCCCAAAAATGTAGTCCAGGGCATCCCCAATGTTATGCTCTTCCAGCCAGGTCCGAGGCTGAGGCTTCTGATGCAGTTATCACAGGTACTATTTTGGTTTGTGGCAGAGATGCTTCAGTTTTATTTGATCCAGGGTCTATCTACTCTTATGTATCGTCTTATTTTGCATATACTAGTCATAACTAGTGATTCCTTGAGTTCCCCTATATGTGTGTCTACACCAGTGGGAGATTCTATTGTAGTAGATCGAGTCCACCGCTCTTTTATAGTTGTGATTGGGGGTCTTGAGACTCATGTAGATTTATTGCTTCTCGACATGGTTGATTTCGATGTTATATTAGGGATGGACTAATTATCACCCTACCATTCTATCTTTGACTATTATGCCAATACTGTGGCCTTAGCCTTGCCGGGTTTACCTCGTCTAGAATGGAAAGAGACTCCTGGTCATTCTACCCGTGGTGTTATCTCTTATGTGAAGGCTCTGCATATGGTTGAGAAGGGGCATTTGGCCTATTTGGCATATGTTCGTGATTCTAGTGCCGAGGTTCCTTCGATTGATTTTGTGCCTCTTACTTGTAAGTTCCCTGAGGTATTTCCTTCAGACCTGCCGGGTATGCTACCCGACCAGGATATTGACTTCTGTATTGATTTGGCTCCGGGCACCCAACCCATTTCTATTCTGCTGTATCATATGGCCCCTCATGAGTTGAAAGAGTTGAAGGAGCAGTTGCAAGACTTGCTTGAAAAGGGTTTCATTAGACCTAGTATTTTGCCTTGGGGTGCACCAGTGTTATTTGCTAAGAAGAAGGATGGATTGATGCGAATATGTATAAATTACCAGTAATTGAACAAGGTTACGATCAAGAATAAGTATCCACTACCGAGGATTAATGATTTGTTTGATCATCTTCAGGGTGCCAAGGTATTTTCAAAGATTGACTTGAGATCTGGCTACCACAAGTAGAGGATTAGGGTGTCTGATCTCGGTACGAGCATTATGAGTTATTAGTGATGTCATTTAGGTTGACAAATTTCCCAGCATCTTTTATGGATTTGAGCAAAACTAGTGTTAAGGCCTTACTTGGATTTGTTCGTGATAGTCTTCATTGATGATATTTTCATTTATTCACGTAGCCGGGAAGAGCACGAGCAATATTGTAGAGTGGTCCTTCAGACTCTGAGGGATAGTCAGTCGTATGCTAAGTTTTCGAAGTGTGAGTTCTAGTTGAGTTCAGTTGCATTCCTAGTTCATGTTGTATTAGCAGAGGGTATTCAAGTTGATTCGAAGAAGATTGAGGCAGTCAAGAACTGGCCTAGACTAGCATCAACTACAGAGATCTGGAGTTTCTTAGGATTGGTAGGCTACTATCATTGGTTTATGGAGGGTTTTTCATCTATTGTAGTCCCGATGACCATGTTGACCCAGAAGGGTGCCCAGTTCAAGTAGTCATACGAGTGTGAGACAATCTTTCAGAAGCTCAAGACAACTCTGACTACAGCTGCAGTGTTAGTTTTGCCTACGGGTTCAGGGCCATATACAGTTTATTGTGATGCATCTCGTATTGGACTTGGTGCTGTGTTGATGCAGGATAGCAAGGTCATTGCTTATGCTTTGCTGCAGTTGAAGATTCATGAGAAGAGCTATCCGGTTCATGATTTGGAGTTAGCAGCCATTGTTCATGCATTGAGATTTGGAGGCATTATCTGTATGGTGTGGCATATGAGGTGTTCACGAATCACAAGAGTATGTAGTATTTGAGTAGAAGGAATTGAATTTGAGACAGAGAAGGTAGTTGGAGTTGTTAAATGACTATGATATCACCATCATCTATCATCCGGGAAAGGCCAATGTGGTAGCTGATGTTTTGAGTATGAAGTCAGCCAGTATGAGCAGTCTTACTTATATGCGGAGAGAGACCCTTTGTTTTGGATGTTCAGGATTTGGCCAATTAGTTCGTGAGGTTGGATGTTTCTGAGCGCAGTCATGTGTTACCTTGCACGGTTGTTTGTTCTTCTTTGTTGGAGCGTATTCGAGATCGCCAGTATGATGATCCCTATTTGTGTGTCCTTAGAGACATGATGCAACACTGAAGTGCCAAGAAGGTTACCTTAGGTGATGATGGAGTTTTGAGATTGCAGGGTCGAGTTTCTATACCTAAACTGGATGGACTTCGAGAGTTGATTTTAGAGGAGGCCCATAGCTCCTGGTACTCTATTCATCTGGGTGCCGCAAAGATGTATCGAGATTTATGGCAGTATTATTGGTTGCAAAGAATGAAGAAGGATATCGTTGCATATGTGGCTCGGTGTTTGAATTGTCAGCAAGTTAAGTACGAGCATCGGAGGCCTGGTGGTTTATTCCAGAAGATTGAGATTCCTCAATGGAAGTAGGAGCGTATCACTATAGACTTTGCTGTTGGATTTCCTTGGACTTAGAGGAAGTTCGATGCAGTGTGGGTTATTGTTGATAGGCTGACCAAGGTAGTATATTTCATTCTTGTTGCAGTCTCCTATTCTTCTGAAAGGTTAGCCGAGATCTATATCTGGGAGATTGTTCGTCTTCATGGTGTGCTCGTGTCTATCATTTCAGATCGAGTTATGAAGTTTACCTTACATTTCTAGAGAGAATTTCAGTGAGAGTTGAGTACACGGGTTGAGTTGAGCATAGCGTTTCATCCTCAAACGGACGCACAGTCCGAGCAGACTATTTAGATTTTGGAGGACATGCTCCAAGCTTGTGTCATTGACTTTGGAGGCTCCTGGGATCAGTTTTTGCGTTTAGCGGAGATTGCCTACAACAACAACTACCAGTCGAGTAGTCAAATGGCTCCTTATAAGGCTTTATATGGTAGGCAGTGTCGGTCTCCAATTGGATGGTTTGAACCAGGAGACGTTCGGTTGTTGGGTACGGACCTGGTTCAGGATGCCTTGGAAAAGGTCACGATTATTCAGGATAGGTTTCGTACAACTCAGTCCAAGAAAAAGAGCTATGCGGGCCGCAAGGTTTGAAAGTTGGCTTTCATGATCGGTAAGCAGGTATTGCTTCGAGTGTCGCCAATGAAGGGCGTGATGAGATTTGGGAAGAAGAGCAAGCTTAGTCCTAGGTTCATTGGCCCATTTAAGATTCTTGATCGCGTGGGTGAGTGGCTTATAGACTTGCATTGCCGCCGAGCTTATCAGCCCTGAATCCAGTATTTCATATGTCCATGCTTCAGAAATATCACGGCGATCCATCCCACGTGTTAGATTTCAGCACTGTACAGTTGGACAAAGACTTGTCTTATAAGGAGGAGCCGGTAGCTATTCTAAACCGACAGGTTCATCAGTTGAGATCGGGAGAGTTTTCCTTCTATTCCTGTTCAGTGGAGAGGTCAGCCTGCTGAGGCATCGACCTATGAGTCCGAGTCCGATATGCGAAGCCGTTATCTCCATTTTTTTCCCGACTCAGGTACTTCTTTCTTATGTCCGTTCGAGGACAAAAGATTGTTTTAAAAGTGGATAATGTGATGACCCAAAAGGTTATCACTTATTTTTTAAAAATAAATTCTGTGTTCCGAGGCCTTAAAAACCTCTTTCAGCATCACCTCGATTTGCATGCACAGTCTACATGCGTAGCCAGAAAGCTATTATGTGAAAATCTATGAAAAATGTTGAAATTTCTACTTAAAATGCATTTAAGTTGACTTTGGTCAATATTTTGGGTAAACGGACCCCGACTCATAACTTGAGTAAAAATAACACTGTACAACGAGTTTTCGGACTGGTCAATAAAAAATAGCTAGCGTTTACTAAGTCAATGAAAAACAACCACTACTTTGTTGCAATTGAGACCGGTCCAGCATAATATACTGGAGTTCGGTGCACTTGTGCAAGAATTCCAGTATATTATGCTGGATTGGTATACTTTGTTGGCTCCAGTATAATATACAGGAGACTGGAGCATCGATGCTCCGAGCTCCAGTATATTGTACTGGACCAGTATACTTGCTGGAACTCCAGTATATTATGTTGGAGTTCTAGTGTACTTATGTTGGAACTCCGTCATATTATGTTGGAGTTCCAGCATACTTATCCTGCAACTCCTGTATAATATGGTGGAATATTTTTCGGGTTTTGAACAGTGTTTTCTCTCAGATTTATCCTTATACAAAAAGTGGCTAAATTTTGATTATTTTTGAAATTAGGCTATTTTTGAACGACCAGTTCTAAATGTGGCTATTTTTGAATTTCTCCCATGATTTGATGGTTCCGGAGGGTCTGTGAAAAAATATGTGAGTTGTATGACTGTAATCGAATTCTGAGGTCCCAAGCCCGAGAAATGACTTTTTGAAGAAAAATTATTTTCTCGAAATTTCTGTGAGTTTTGGAAATGAAATGCATTTAGAATTTGATGGTATTGGGCCCGTATTCTAGTTCTGGAGCTCGGTACAGGTCCTATATCTGAAAGAAGATTAGTCTATGAAATTTGGTAAGAAACAGAAGTCATTTGGGGTGTTTCAGACCCGTAGTTGTGAAAATTCCTAGTTTGAAATTTTTGAGTTTTTTTAGATTTCTAAGTTAAATTCGTTATTTAGGAGGTTATTTTGGCGATTTGATCGCACGGATACGTTCATAGTTTTGAGTTAGTATACCTGCTTGGTTTGGAGCCCCGAGGGCTCGGGTGAGTTTCGAAAGATTTTGAACTCATAAAAAGTTGCAGGTTGTTCAGTTTCTAATGTTCTGGTATATTCTTCTTCGCGTTCGTGGAAGGATCCTCGCAAACGCGAAGAGTTAGTCAGGCTGAAGGAAATTTCCTTCTATGCGAACGCAAGACCCAGGATGTGAAATCGAAGCTTTGAGGTGTTTCTCTTCGTGAACGCAGGCCTGGTATCGTGAACGCGAAGGCTTCAAGGCCTAGGTAGGGGAGGGGTATTTTTCCCTACACGAACGCGTCCATACGAACGCGAAGGGTCTAAGGGCTGAAGCTCCGCGAACGTGAGCCTTGTGTCTCGAATGCGATGGTTTATTTGGTCTGATCAATCCTGAACGCGACAGGCCTATCACGAACACGATGAAGGCTTGTCCATTGTTTTTAAAACAGAAGCAAAAAATGGGATTTAGCCAAAATTTCATAACTTCTTATTCCAAACTCCAAATTGGGCGATTTATGAAAGAGAATTTTACAACAAATATATAGTTATGTAATATTAAACTCATTTTATTCAATTTCCATTGACACCCATTAGATTTCTAGGCTTAAATCATGTTTTTAAGGGTAGAAAATTATGGATTTGGGTAGAGTTAGAGATTTTTGTATATTTGGGATTTAGACCTTGTTTTAGGGTCCAATTTTGGAACTACTTATATATTCGGACTCGTGGGTAAATGGGTGATCGGGATTTGTTCCGAACCTTGTATTTGACCAAGTGGACCCGGGGTCAGTTTTTGAATTTTTGAGAAGAATGATTGGAAAGCTATAATTAAGCATTGGAATTGGATAGTTTAGCGTTTATTGATGTTATTAAGTCAAGCCAAATTCAAAAGGAAAAGCGGATTTTGAGGCTTGAGTTGACTGTGGAAGTTCGAAGTAAGTGGTTGGTCTAACCGTAGCTTGAGAGATTAGGAGTTGTGTCTTATTCTCTACATGTTACTGTTATGTAAGACGTATAGGCATGGTGATGAGTATCTATACGTTGATGTCAGGCATAACCGTGAGTCTTAAATTGAAACTTGATGTGTTCCTAAATAATAATACGTATGTTTAAGCTGATGATTCTCTGTGTTGAGCAAGGATTACGAATATACATGTGGAAATTACATATGATTCAGTATTGATGTTAGTTGAGGTAGTAAAATATTGGGACAAGTTTGGTTATTGTTTTTTCTCTCTTGCCGGGATGTATTACTTATACTGTCGATTCCCTTGCCGGAATAGCGTTGTTTCTTTAATTAATCCCTTGTTGGGACTCTATTTGTAAATTGGTATTGAATTGTATATGTGGATCGGGTTGCACACCGCAACAATGATATAAATGGATCGGGTTGCATGCCGGAACAATTATATAGATAGATCGGTTTGCACGAAGTAACAATGATATAATTGGATCGGGTTGCACGTTGGAATAATGATATAAATAGATCGGGTTGTATGCCACAACAGTGATATCAATGGATCGGGTTGCACGCCGTAAAAATGATATAGTTGGATCGGGTTGCACACCGCAACAGTGATAAATGATAGGGATCGGGTTGCGCGCCGCGATAGTGTTATTATTGTTTTGATGTAGATCTTAGATTATTCTCATGTATTTCTCTTAAATTACTGCTGGTATTGATATTCCCCTAGCATGTAATCCCCTCATCTTTATTTATTTATTTTCGTTTCATTTTTCGCTACATATTATATAACTGCACAGGTTTATCTGGAGTCTGGTCCTAGCCTCGTCACTACTTCACCGGGATTAGGCTAGGCACTTACTAGTACATGGGGTTGGTTGTGCTGATACTATATTCTACACTATGTGCAGATCTCGAAGCAGCTTTTGGACCCTATTATTTGGGTGGCTTCCTTTAGTCCAGCTAGAGATCCCGAGGTAGTCCTGTAGGCGTCTGCAAGCCCGTCGTTCTTTTCTATCTTTAGTTGTATTTAGTTTCATCTATTTCTGAGATAGACAGTACTTTTTTTCAGACATTTAAGTAGTATTCAGAGACAGGCCGTGCTATTATGACATCAGATTCCGGATAGAGATGAATATTGGCGTAGTGGTACCAAATATGGTAATTTTCTCAGATTAAGTCTTCCGCTTATTCTTATTTATCGTTAATGTTTGACTGTTGATCACCTGTTATTTTAAAATGTTAAAAACGGGTAATAAATGAGTAAAAATCCTATAATACACGACTTGCATAGCTTTCACGAATAGATTCTATCACGACTTCTGAAGATAATAATTTCGAATCATGACAGTACACCCCTATTTCCAACTAAGGTTCAATTCTCACAACTCACAAGTAATAAATGATTGAAATTCATACCTAAAATTTCGAAAGAGTAATGCAACATTTGGTTGGTTGTATAATAAATATTACCACATAATTTAGTACAAGTTGACAATTCGCCTTGTAAAATATCTGTTTTCTTTTACGCAAAAGAAAAAGTTTAAAACTTACAATACACAAAACTTACAGTAAGTAATCGTGGTATAACCTTACCATGTATTTTTATCCGCTTTATGACAATCTTGTTATTATTATTTACTGTATAAACAAATATTCTTATATTTAAATCCCCACTTAACTAGTTCGTTTGCGTATCAATGGATCCTTAAAGTGAATAATTTACTGAAAGCATCCCTTCTAAGAAACAAATCAAGGAAAGAGTTTCTGCCTTCCATCGCAGAGACAGGATGTTACCACTTGAAATTAAGTTTTAATTTTAGCTTTGTTCCTCTATTATCAAATCAAATAGTACACTCCTAGCTAGTTTAATAAAGGATTTGGACATTTATCTGGTAAGCAACTTTTCAACCATCATTCCCGCAAGCACTACAACTTTTGAACATGCAGATTCCTCTAATAATTCAATAAGAAGAGAGGTAAAAGGTATTCCGGAGAAGTAACTACAAATATCTTATTCAGCATATAGAATTTGAGACTTCGACTAACATATTTATTTTATTTTGTTTTTTCACCTGCCCATAACTGTCTAGTTTGTCTGGTTTTGTTCTTTCTAACATTTCAAAAATAATAATTGGTCAAACATAACATGATGCGGGGGATTTGCATCTATACTTATTTTTTGGGGCCACATTTTAACTTATGCCCGCTTTAAAGAAAATTGCAAGTGTGCCTATTTTTTTCGCGTAATTTCAGCATACGGGGCTAAAGTAGCAAAGACGATCACGCAAAACTTCAACATTCTAGTAGACGAGCCTAAAGTAGCAAAGACAATATACTGAAGTTCTTTTGTCTTGAATAAGATGCTGAAGTTATTTAATTGTTTTGTAAAAACTTCAATACTAAGATAGTTGAAGTTTCTTTGTCCTGGATTAATTAGTTTTGTCATAAAACCTTTTTTAAAACTTCAGCAGAAGATGCTGAATTTATTTAGTTCATTTATAAAAAGTTCAGCACTAAAATAGATGAAGTTTTTTCAAAAACTTAAGTAGAAGTATAATGACCTAGCATGTCGTTTTAAGAATTAAAGCCCCTATCCCCTATTAACTGCTTTTCCCGTGCTTGTTTCTGCTATTTTGATTTGCCGGGATGTTTAGTCTTGAGTTTCGGAGTGTTTGGGACACTTCGTCCCTAAAAGAAAGTTTAGGCTTTAGAATTTGGACCGTAGTTAGGTAGTATGAAGATGACCTTGGAGTGGAACTCCATCAATTCTGTTAGCTCTGTTGGGTGATTTCGGGCTTAGGGCATGTTCGGATTGTGTATTGGAGATTTGTAGCTTAATTAGACTTGAAATGTCGAAAGTTAAATTTTTGGAGTTTCCGGTTCGATAATGAGATTTGAAATCAGGGTCGGAATGGACTTCCGGAAGTTGGAGTAGCTCCGTAGTGTTGAATGTGATGTGTATGAAAAATTTAAGGTCATGTGGACGGGGTTTGATAGACTTTTTGATCGAAAACGTAATTTGAGAGTTTTTGAAGTTGTTAGCCTTGAATCTGATGTTGTTTGAGGTGCTTTGAAGATTTGTAAAAGTTTGGATAGTGGTATATGACTTGTTCATACTTTTAATAGAGGTCTGGGGGACCTCGGGATGGTTTTAGATGGTTAACGGGAAGTTGGAGTTGGGAATTTGCAGCAGAAGCGGCTGAGAGACCACAGATGCAGCCATATGAGGGAAGGCCAGTTTCCGCATGTGCGGTAGTTTGAGCTCACTTGAGAGACCGCAAGTGCGGTAGAATAATCATAGGTACGGCCCAAGGGAATTAATGAAATGCCGCAGATGCAAACCTAGGACCATAGGTGCGAGGAAATGTCCGCAGGTACGGAAGTCCTAGGCCAGAACTATATAAAGGTTCAGTCACGATTTTTGCCCATTCTTTCACCATTTTCATCCGAATTTTGAGCTTTTTGGGAGGTTTTTGAGAGAAGATTCAAAGGCACTTCAAGGAGGTAAGATTTTTGGAACCTAAACTCGTTATTATGGTGATTTTTATCATTCTAAGCATGAACATTGTAGGAAAATCAGTGGTAAATTGGGGGTTGGGGTTTGAATAATTGGAGATTTTTGAGTGGTGATTTGAGGGACCAATTGAGGTCCGATTTTGGTAATTTTGGTATTCATAAACTCATGTGAGTGTGAGGATTGTGAATTAGTAATTTTTATCTGATTCTGAGATGTGGTCCCACAGAGGGGGGGTTGGTTGGTTATTTTTCCTAGTTTTGCATATTAGCTTAGAAGTAATTAGTGGAATTAGTTACTTGAAGTGTCATTTACATTATGCAATTGAATCGAATAGATCTGGGCCATTTGCAATCGAGTACTCGTGGCAAGAGCGTGATTTCGGGTTGACTTTGAGCCGGTTTGAGATAAATGGCTTGTCTAACCTTGTGTGGGGAAACTCTCCCTTAGGATTTGGTATTGTTGATATTTGAAATGCCTTGTATGTGATGTGATGAGTATGTACTTGTGATAATTGCTAAAAATTTGTTTTCATTAAGTAACTAAAAATTGTGTTTCCTTTCCTATTTATACTATCGCGCCCCCCTTTTCTCGGTAAATCGGGTTTAGGACATTTGGGGGGACAACTCAATACTTTCGTAAATTGGGTTTGGTTTGAAGAGTAGCCATCTAATGATTAAGGTGCATTAGGACACCAATATAATTTTAACTCTAAATTTGCTTGAATAACCAGAGATTGGGTAAGGGCTTGAAATTATCCCAAATGGAAGGTGTTGGGCACCCCTCAAAATCCACAAGTATGGTTCCCGACAAGACTATTATTGAATTTGAATACAATTACCGTTTAGACAAATAGGGCTCAAATAAGAGGGGATTTCATCATATAAAGGTTTACAAACAAATGATGTTGGAAAGAACTAAATAAAGCAGATTTTTTCTTAAGGAAAGAGTTTGAAATTGCTTAAAAAACAAGAAAGGAGGAAATGGGATCCTAGGTGTATTAACAATATGGATCACCTCACACAATGCTCAGTAATCACTCCTCAATGAGGGGCTACGCGTGGCATTATCATGCGGTCATCATATCCATATATACCCTTCCCACCCTATTAAAGTGTTAAAGTGTGTAATAGTCTCGTTTACTTATTGCATGCTATTACCCGTCCCAATCCTATCAGTTCCGAAGGCATTTAGGACTACTAGTCCTATAGGGGAAGGACATTTAGGCTTAATTGTGATTTTAAAGGTAAAAAATTCCAAGGCGACATACAAAAACATGTATAGCAAGTTGAGGGAAAGAATATAACAAGTAAAAAGGCTTAGATATACCTCCTTTAAACAGAGAAAGCATGTAATTAACATGACTTATACATAATGTTTAGGGTCTGATTAAGAACTAAGCATGCAAAAATCTAAAGGTTGAGGCAGACTGAATTATTACATAATTCAGATGTGAAGTCCCAATCAGGCCTGCATGTTGGTTGTAGTTATTAATAGATTGATTTAATTTAAACTGTACCCTAAGGCTTGCCTAAGTGAGACAAGGATCCTATAGGCATGGTATTTATTGAATTCAGAAAGCGATAATAATAAACTGAATGCATACTGGTTAAAAGATAGTCAGATTATTAAAGAAAGGCAAGTTTTTACGAAGGTTGTAAGTTCTGTAAATGACGATACATCGTTATTACTGGTCTTAGCCTTATACGTGAATGTGGTGATTTAGATTTCGATTAATAGTTCCTAGAGACATTCTTTCCATGCATTGTCAATTTTAATCCTTTTTTATAGACATGGTGAAAATGCAGAAGCCTTATAGACATGATATCTAGATGCTGGAATTTATTTGATGCCTATGAACATGATATCTAATTATAGTTGATTTGCTTAAGACCTATGAACATGATTGCTAGATGAGGAATGGATATTCAAGATTCAAAAAGACATATAGGCATATTTTCTATATGCATATGCAGAATTCAAATTTCCAGATACTTATGGACGTGATTTCTTCATGGGAGAATGCAGAATTCAGAAATACCTATGGACATAGTATCTATATGAGAGAATGCAGAATTCAGAAATGCTTATAGGCATGATATCTGTGAGAACTGCATAATCCAAAAATTCTTATACGCATGATATCAATGTGAGAACGCAGAATTCAAAAATACCTAGGGGCATGCTATCTTCCCTTTGCATACATAGTAACCTGCCCTTTTTCACTAGCCATCCCAAAGTTTATTAAAAATTATTACTGCCCTAAATAAAGTAATAAAGTAAAATTATTACTGCCCTAGCTTAAAGACACACGGGGCGGGGAATAGGGATTCATGATGGAAACAGGCAAAAAGAAATCAGCATGCTAATTTGAGAGTTGAACTACACAAAAACAGTAAGTAGACATAAATACAAAAGCAGTAAATAAGCACATTGTTGTGATGCTTAAAGCTTAAATTAGGACATACCAGTTTCGAAGAAATAAAATAGTGAAAATCAGTAGGTTTTGTAAGCAGGCCATGGTGTAGACAAAAAGAGAGGATACTATTGTGTATAAGTGTGAGTTTAAAAGGATTGTATATCGATTTCTGGAAGAGTCGTACATTTATAGTGTGAAAATCAGGCAGAAATAAGGTAAGAAAACAATTAAGAAATTGATTGTCAATTAAGAATCAATTAAGGAATTCATATTCAAACGGTAAAAGTTATTTAAGGAAATAAATCAAACAAGCTTCTTTTGTGCAAAGTATGCAATTAGGGGCAAATACATAAAACGTTATTTAAGGAACAACTTTTCGAATACACGGCCGTACAAATAAGGTAAGACAATCAATTAGTAGCAGTAAATCAAGAGTTAGAGATTTTGTAATTACTGGTCCATGAATGAACCAAGTTAGAAAGCCGATAAAGGTTTTAACGTAAGTTGAGTCACTGGAAAAAACAGCAAATAAGGAAATAAACAAATCAGGCCTATTTGGAAGGAAGTTTGAACTAATCACAAACTTGAAAGCCATTTTTGAGGGAAGTTCATCACATATAAAGAGCATACAAACATGTTAAGTTGAAAGAAGATGTCGTGCCATAGCAAAAATCAGTAGATAATAGACTATAGGAACTTGGTTATCACATAGGTCAACAATGTAGAAGAGAAGTAGCATCTAGTAGCATGTAAAAGATCCAGTGTAAAGGACCTTAGAAGAGTTTAGCAAAAGTCACAATCATATGAAAAACAAGGATTTCAAAACTCAATTTCGAGACTCGAAATAGGTCTGAAAGTGTTAGAGTTTTGAAATAAAAACCAGTTCAAGAAAATCACATATACAGTTTCCAAACATGGAAGAACCCCCAAATTCTAGGGTTTCAACCATCAATTGAGTGCAGATATGAGAGAACAAGTAATTAAGTTAAAACAGGTTCAGAGTCTCAGAACTGAAATCTTTAACATGTTCCTTTCAGTAGAAAAAACTCATGAAAAACATGATAGAAGAGGAACATGCGAAACACAGTAGAAGAGCCCAAAGAAACATAATAGAAGAGACTAACATGAAACATAATGTAAAAATATTAATGAGAACAGCAGGAGAGCATATTAAGAAGTATTAGAAGAAACTTGAACACAGTAGAGGAAACTTAATAAAAACCACTCAAGAACACAGTTGGAGAAAATACAGTAGAAGAAACGCACAAGAACTTAGTAGAGGAAATACACAAAAGAAAGAGAAAATCAGATAAACATCTAAATATCTCAAAAAACCCTAGATCGAAAAAAGAAATGGTTTTGAAAGTATAGTTTTGAAAGGACTTTGAGCAAATGCTTAAGCGCTTTAAAGAAAAACACAAATATACAACGGATCTAAAAAAATGGAAAAAACTTGAAGAGTTAGGGTTTCAAAAGAACCCCAGTAGTGAGAAAGGCTTGGAAAAGTCATTGATCTAAGCCGGAGAAGTCGAAATCAGGCTCGAACAACCATGGCGTGCCGGAGCAAGGCCAGAAAAGGCTAAAGAACTCAAATTAAACGAAGCCTGGACCAAGCTTCTTCATGGTCAGACCTAGATATTACAATAACCAGGTGTGTAGGGCCATAGGAGGTAAAAATATGACCTTCATAGCATTGGAAGCCATGGATTCCAATAGCTTTTAGGGCAGAATTGGTGGAAGGCGGCTAGGGTTTGAGATGCTTCAAGAGAGAGGAGAGAGAGAGGTGGGGTTCAAAGGAGGCTGGAGATACAAAGTGATTAGGGTTTGGGGGTAAAGGTAAACTAAAAAAGGAAAGATTAAAATGTGGTCGTTGATCATGTCGATCAACAGCCTGGATTAAACAGGGGATTGGGTGGGTTATGTAGAAGGGTCGTGGGTCGGGTAATTTTAGGAATTGGGCTGGATACTTTACTTTGAAATTGGGTTCAATTTGGTTGGGGGGGTAATTTAAGGCTATAATTGAAATAAATAGGGCTAACATTCAAATAAGCACTTTTCCCTTATTAATTTATAAAATATAATAAATAATTTCTGGAAACAAATTAAAGGCATTAAAATAATTAATAATACATAATTATTAAATTAAAAATACTGGAGTTGATTTCATAAATATAAACACAATTAGATCTTAAAAGAGGCTAATATTGCAATTATGTGTAATTTAGCTTTAAAAAATATTAAATAAATTTATAAAAATATGAAAATAATGTTAATTATGTTTTAATATAAATATGATAATTCAACAAATGAATCACTTAAATGATAATTTTGGGGACAATTATTGGGTTTTTCTTTATAAAATAGGGCAATAAATTGATTTAAAAATCTTTGAAAAATTAAGAAAAAATAATAAAACCTTGGGATAAACTTATATATGAAAACATAGGCTATTTTTAAGGTATTTTGCATATTTAAAACATGCAAAAAAAAATTAGGTATCAACAGCTGCCCCTCTTTACCCGAGAAGGACGAAAGAGTTGTTAGGTAAAGATATGATGACCAATTTTGACCGAGTGAAATGTTTTGAAGAAATTTGGCCACGCTCTAGTTTCTGAGTTGCCTACATATCCGTGGTTTTACAGGAATTAGGTCATATGTAGTTCGAGATCCGTTGGCGGAGTATGCCGATGGAGACTTTTCAAAAACGAACACAATATTCAGGTTGAATGATCTAATAGGGTTGTGGGAACTAGAGCGGAATCAATCCTGCCGAGATGTCCATTTCTTGCCAATTTACCTGCAAATGAGCAATACAAGCATATATTGTGGATAAATTTAGACATGTTGCAATTTCCCTCGGACCATGAATGCTGTTTTTGGACGGTTAGGATAAAGTTCTCAAACCATGATGTCCTGGGCCATGAAGCGTATAATAAAGGACTTGTAGGCTATGAAATGATTCTCTTGGGCTATGAGAATGATGCCTCCAAACTATGATGTCTTTGAATAGATATGCAGAATATAAAAGGGATCCTCAGGCCATGGCATGGTGTTCTCGGGCTATTAAAATGGTGCCTCAAAACAATGACGTTCTCGGATAATTTGGCGATCTTTCAGCTCATAAAATTCAATAAGTGGCGATCTTTGAGCCCATGAAATGCAATAAGTGGTGATCTTTCAGCCTTGCAAGCGTAAATAAAGTGGTGATCTTTCAGCCATGCAAGTGTACATAAAGCGGCAATTTCCAACCATGGAAGATGTGAAAATGAAGTGGAGATCTTCCAGCCATGCAAACGTAAATAAAGTGGCAATCTTTCAGCCAGGCAAGTATAAATAAAGTGGCGATCTTTCATCCATACAGAATGAAAATAAGGTGGCAATCTTTCAGCCATGCAGAATGTAAATAAGGTGGCGATCTTTCAGTCATGCAAATGTAAATGAGGTGGCGATCTTTCAGCCATACAAGCGTAAATAAAGTGACGATATTTCAGCCGATGAAATGTAATAAATGAAGTGGAGATCTCTCAGCCATGCAAGCGGAAATAAAGTGGAAATATTTTAGCCATACAAAAATAAAGTGGCGATCTTTCAGCCATGCAATATACAAATGGATACATTGTTTTGTCTCAAAAGGCAGAATGATAGCCTTATGCAATGCAGAAAAATGCAGATGGAGATAATGTTTAATCTTGGAAGGCAAAATGGTAGCCTTATACAATGCAGAATATGTGTATGGAGGCAGTGTTTAGTCTCGAAAGGAGAATAGTAGCCTTAGGCAATGCTGAATATGCAGATAGGGACAATGTTTAGTCTCAGAAGGCATAATGGTAGCCTTATACAATGCAGAAAATGCATATGGAGACAGTGTTTTGTTTCGGAGGGTAGAATGGTAGCCTTATGCAATGCAAAAATGCAGATGGAGACAGTGTTTAGTCTCGGAAGGCAGAATGGTAACCTTATGAAATTCAAAAAATGCAGATAGAGACAGTGTTTAGTTTCGGAAGGCAAAATGGTCGCCTTATGCAATGCAGAAAAAAGGGATAGTGTTTCGTATCGGAAGGCGGAATGGTAGCCTTATGCAATGCAGAAAATGTAGATAGAGATAGTGTTTAGGCTCGGAAGGCAAAATGGTAGCCTTATGCAATGGAGAAAATGTAGAAAGAGACAGTGTTTAGTCTCGGAAGGCAAAATGGTAGCCTTATGCAATGCAGAAAATGCAGATAGAGATAATGTTTAGTCTCGGAAGGCAGAATGGTAACCTTATGCAATGCATAAAAATGCAGATGGAGACAGCGTTTAGTCTCAGAAGGCAGAATAGTAGCCGTATGCAATACAGAAATAAAGTAAAGTGGCAGATGGTAGTAGAGTTTCTTATCTGATAGCAAGTTTCGATATCGGGATCGCTGGGGATATTGTGATATAGAGGATATTACTGGCGTGTTGGCCTATTAACAGTCTCAGTCTCGTCCAGGTTGGACTTTAGCCTGTTTTCAAAATTCTCGACTTCCTTAACAATCCTTTCTAGTATGTTATCTTCCTCTGAGTCTATGTTTGTTTGTTGTGTTGTCTCATTACATGTCACAGTCGTTGGTTCATCAAGATTAGTAATAGTAATGTTGTATAAGTAAAGTAATGAGAGACAAAAATAAGAGTGAGATTTATAAGAAAATCGAAATGCTTTGATAAATTCCATAATTATTTTTGAACATTGGAGATCTTTTGCGAAATTAAAAATGCGAAAGGAAAGTGAACTAGTAAAATAAAAGATAATGCATGATGCTAGTTCAGCCTTGTTACCCCGAGGCTCGCCAGGCTTTGGTAGTTTTGATGGTCCACTTATTGAGGCATGATCCTCTACTTATAGCTTGTATGGAAGGGCCTTCTTCCCCTTTCTCCTCGAAAATGATACAAAAATCCATATCATCGTCTTCCAGGAACAAATTCCTCATGCTACCAGTGCTTTCTCTTTCTCTAACCTGTAGATAACTTCGACCGGTTGGAAAGCCTGTTCTAAGCGTGGTATTGGCTGCTCCAATGGGTAGTAAGGATCGCGCCATGGTGGTGACCAGTCGTTGAATTCTTTCCAGGTATACTCATATCCCTGACCAAAGGTGGTGCCATGTTTCTTTAGTTTGATAGGCTTAGCGATTCCTTGGAGGTTCTTTCCAAGTCCCTTGCCAGGTTCATATCTGCTCCAGTTCAGTATGCTTTCAATTTTGTTGTCCCACCATTTGTCTTTATCAACAATGTTGACTCGCTTGATGTAGTGATAAGTTTCCCTGCCTATCCTTCTTCTGCCTCTATTGCTGGGATAGTCTGGCGACTGTATATGGGATTGCTACCATCATCGCGAATGATCACCTCTTGGCGATTCCACTCAAACTTCACTGCCTAATGTAGTGTTGACGTTATAGCCCCAACGTCATGAATCCATAGTCGCCCCAACAACAGATTGTAAGATGCTAATACATCTATTACTTGAAAATCATCATCAAACCAAGTAGGCCCCATTTGCAAACACAGACTGATTTTCCTAATGGTGGATCTTTAGGAACCGTCAAAAGCTTTGACGTTGATGGACCTGTCCTTGATCTCGTGTAGTACCTCTCCCAGTATTTTGAGTATTACAAGCGGACAAATATTGAGGCTGGACCCTCCATCAATCATAATCCTGGTGATATAATAATCTTCACACTGCACGGTGATGTGTAATGCCTTATTGTAACTCAACCCCTCTAGTGGTAGCTCATCTTCATGAAAATTGATCTTGTGGATTTCCAATACCTCTCCTACCATATTTGTCATTTCTCCTCCGGTGATGTTTCTTGGTACATAGGCCTCACTCAGCACCCTTAACAAGCATTCTTGTGTGCATCAGAATTCTGTAGCAAAGCAAGGATAGAAATTTGTGTCGATGTTTTGTTTAGCTGATCAATGACTGAGTATTATTTTCCTTATATCTTTCTCCAGAGATCATCGGGCCTAGTTTTAGTGACGGTTGGCTGACTAGAGGCATGCTTGCTTGACTCAGCCAAATGTTCCAGAGTGTAGATCCTACCTCGTCATACCATATGTAGTAACAGCTTCTCCAATTTTGACTTTCCTTTCCTTCTTGCCTCGACGATGTAGTCCAAGGGTATGACATTTGTATGGAATGGTGTTATGACTGACATTGCCACTGGAATTGGCGTGGCTATCTTTACTCCAAATTGAACACGACCCTTAGGCGGTAAAACTGCAACTTTGAAGGGTGTAGGTGTATTTGTTGGTGATATAAATTCAACCTCAATCGATGCTGGCATCCTTGCAGAGGATGGTGCTTTAAACTCGAGTGCCATGGACATGTTTACCTCGGCATCCCCCGGGGGCTAAATCTTGACTATAATCGGATTAAGGGTGACTATTGGCTTCTTTGGATCGTCGCCTTCTGTGATCAAACCGATCGATTCCTTGGGGTTCCAATCATCCTCTATTTCAATCATATGAATGTCTCCACCCTTGTAATATTGTAGAGGATTACTGCGGACATTCAGAGTAGGCTCATTTTCTACAATAATCTTGTTATCGATCAAAGTCTAGATCTTATCTTTTAGAGAGCGGCATTCATCAATGTTGTGTCCTTTCATACTGGAATGGTACGTACAAGACTTATTTGGATTAACGCACTGAGAAGGGTTCTCCGTAGCAGTAGTGATAGGGGTGACGTAACCAGCAATTTTGAGTCTTTCATACAACTAGTCGATAGGTTCTGCAATGGTCGTGTACTGTTTCAAGGGTCTTCGGTCAAAGTTTGGTTGGGGTCTAGGGAGGTTTTGGTGTGGATGAGGGGATTGGTAGTAGGATAGTTGAGTGTTGTAGGCTTGATAAACATGTGCTGGTTGGGAGTTTTTAGGTGACGTGGGCTGATATGCGGGAGGTGATTGGTAAGTGAGTGGTGGCGTTTGGTAAGAGAGAGATGGTGTTTGGTAGTTTGGGATAGGCTGATATATGATCGGAGGCATTGGGTATATTTGGTATTTGATGGGAGATTTAGTTCTCTGTGCTACCGCTACGGCTCCTACGTCCTTTTTCTTGGACACACTGTCTGACTGTAAGGCCTTGTTTGTATCTTGGAAAGCTTCAAAATTCATAACCATACCGCTTTTGATGCCCTCTTGATCCTTTCTCCCAGCTTGATAATGTTAAAAAATATGTGGCCTTTGTTATCAGCCTCTCATAATACTGTGGGTCTTGGGTCCGGAAGAAGAATTTGTTCATTTTCTCTTCTTCCAAAGCAGGCCTAAGCTTAGCATGTTCTGACCTCCATCGCATAACATACTCGCGGAATGTTTCTGTGGATTTCTTCTTCAGATTTTGAATATAGAACACATCTGGTGCATTCTTTGTGTTGAACATGAATCTGTCCATAAAATCAGACGCTATGCTCACCCAGTTTGACCACTTCTTCGGATCTTGGCTAATATACCAAGACAAGGCATCCCCCTTCAAGCTGCTCATGAAAAGCTTCATGCAAATTTTCTCGTATTTTCCTACTCCAACCAATTTGTCACAATATGTTCTCAAGTGGACCCTTGGATTCCCTATACTATCAACCATCTCGAACTTAGGTTTTTACCCCTCAGGCAGTTTGACATCAGGCTGTATGCAAAGATCTTCGTTTAGCCCCTCCGTTCCCTTACTACCTTCAACTCCTTGGATTCTTCTAATCCACATTTTAAGCTCTTCTATCAAATTTCTGATGAGTAAGTCCTTATCATCGGACTCGGGTGCGCTTGGGATAGTTTGGGTGGAGTGCGGCACAGTCTCCGTGTAGATGGGGGTATTATATTGGGTGTGACAACGGTCATTTGTGGAGTTCATGAGTTCTAGGATGAGTAGTGGGTGTTATTTGAGATATGGAAAGTATTGCAATGGTGGTGAGTATTTGGATGGCTTTGTTGCTTTTGGATGTTTTATGGAGGTACATGACTCTGAGCATTTAGGAAAGTAACCTCTAGAGTGGTGAGGGAAAAAGACAGATTCGCAGATTCCGGACTTGATCAAGTTCCTCCTGAAATTTCAACAGCTTTTGTTTCAGTTGGGATGCATTTTCCTCGGGGATCAGAGTACCATGAGTGAGCTCAACCTATTCAGTTGAGTTTTTCGAGTCTTCCATTTTCCTTTTGTTCTTGAGCCGGACATGACTAAGAAACGGAGTAGGTGGAGGGCCCCTGGATCTCGTAAAATACGATGATGTTGTCAGAGTTCACGAACTAACCTTTGGGGAGGGGAATAAACAAAAATTTAAAAACAAAAGTTAGCAAGTCAGTGATGGTTATAAGAAAGTTTTTTAATATTTAAGCATGTAGTGTGGAAATATAAAGCGTGTCCTAATTTGGGACCTCTTTATGCCCGAGGTAGGCCTAGCGACAAGTTGGTTTTGAGAACTTAGTTTGCTAAATGCCTCATTTAATTGATAAAAAGTAGATGAATCCAAAATCAACACTAAATAACAAGAATATAAAAGTTGCTAGTAGCCATTGGCCTTATTACATTTTGTAAAGTGGAAATGAAAAATCCTATCTAATTAGTATTAGAGGGAACTTCCCCAGATTCAACATTATTGGCTCTATCGAACAGATTTCCTAGATCACGCAATCCCAAGAACAAGTAGGCTCTGGCCTGATGTCTGCCTTCATTTCCTTCAGCAGTCCGGCAGCCTTTGACGCTTTTTAGAAACATTTTTTCCAACTCCACTATACCTTGCTCTAAATACCCCGATCCTTTGTTGGCGCAGATAGCTATATCCTTCCACTCTTCAGTTAGTTTTTGATTGGCTTCTTGTATCTCATGGTGTTTACTTTCGCATTCTTGGATTCTCTTGCGCAGATGGTTGTACTTGACCTGTGCTTCGGCCTTTTCATCTATGTTCCTGTTACCTCGAACAAATCCAGGTTGGCCTAGACCACTATGATTATCCTCCAACCAGCCCAAATAAAAGGGAGCATAACCTGTATGGTATCTGTCTGGTTCGACGGTGTCCCTTCCCGATACAATTTCGCAGTGCTACATGTTCTGAGCTTGGCACCTGTATGGACTATCATCATTCTGGAAGTCAGTCCGGAAGTGGCTCATCTTTTCAACCCTGGGTATAACCTAGTTCATGCCCGCTTGCCTTTTAACCCGAAGAGGTACATAAAGGTATGTTCCTCTTAAGCCGATTAGTATCAGGAAAGGTGCGTCTGTGGATCGGACGATGAACTCCTCGGTTGGGAACCACTCAAACATCCATTGTACTAGGTCCTCAGTCAGATTTTCGAAGTGCTCTACCCATTCTCTAGCACTCTCCGGTTGGGCGAACATGTTGGGCATGCAATTCATTTGCTTTGGATTATGAAAAGCAATATGATCATCCCATTCCCTTCGATGGATTTCTTGTCGGTACTCACCCTTTAGGAGATGTTCCACAAGCCACAGTTGAAGTAGCAAATCACAACCCTCAAAGTGTTTGGCCCCCTGTTGACACCTTTCTAGGGCTCGGTATATTTCTGCAATGATTATTGATACTAGATGGAATGGTTATCTGTCAATACCTTCCATTAGAGTTTTGGCGACCATAGCTAGCCTGGTATAGATCCTTTCTTTCTTTATTGGAAACACTATCATCCCCAAGAAGCATAACATGAAACCAAATACCATTCGGTGAATATACCCCAATGAAGTAAAGGCGAACTCTTCAGGATAAGTACGGTAAGATTTGTTGTGGCCGTACCTCTCGTACAAATAATCAAAGGGAATGTACGATTCTTTCAAACATGTCAAGTCTGGATTCTTATTTAGACCCATCATTTTGAGGAAACCTCTACCCTTGCGGTTTTCTAGCATTAACAAACCCGGAGTTTCCCACAATATACCAGTCATTCCTCCTATATCCTCTAGAAGGGGTTTCATCTCAATGTCCCCGAAGCGGGACACAGACCTATCACAATCTCAAAACAGAGTAGAATCTTCTATGATCTTGTTGTTGGGTTGAATTTCTAGGAGAGAGGGTAGGTTCCCTAAATATTTCCGGATAAGAGTCTGATCACTAGAGTGAAAATCCTTCCACCAGCTTAACAGTTTGGGGTGAATGTTGGTGACCATACCGAATATGGAAACTTCGTGCCTCATATTTCTCCAAGACAAAAGGGTTAGGCCCTTACCTCCACTAGACTCGACTAGTAAATACCAATAATTGGCATAAAAATATTTAGTTCCCTAAATAAATGCACAAAAATGTGGTAGTGTCTATTTGGGTATTAAGGAAACCCAATGGACTTTGAACAAGGCTGTCCTAAAGAGTTATTATGCGGACAACATAACTAACTCAGTTATGTTTGACCATGATGCATGCACAATTTAACAGGGATTTTATGGGGTTTTAGACTGGTACCCTTGAGCGTATAACTCAAGGGGGAAAGGCGCGTAACTGTCGACTACACCATTGATCGACTGGTTTTAGCGCAAATATGCCTTTTCCAGATTTAGGGATAGTTAATATCGGAAGAGCGCAACCACTCACTATAAGCATTTCTATGGTATTTCATTTGGCACGAGTGGAATATGATGTTGAAAACATGCTTATGCAATAATAAAAACAAGTTGTCATGTATTTGCACGTTATAAAGCAATAAAAAATTCTTCATAACTTAAAACAGTAATAAAGGAAAGTCGTAAAGGAAAGAAAAAGAAATAAGGACAGAAACAAAGAGCCAAGTCAGTTTTGTAGTAGAAATGGAGGAATTAAATATTTAAAAACATTAAGCAAATAAAGACATATAAAGAAGCGTAAAGTCATAATAATAACCTGAAACGGTAAAAGCCTAAAAGATATCCCCAACAGAGTCGCCATGTTTTCACGCCCTCTTTTTCTCATGAAATCAGGTTTATAATATTTGGGAGGACAACTCATTCCTTTCGGAATTTGGGTTTGGTTTGAAGAGTCGCACCTAATGATTAAGGTGCATTAGGACACCAATAGAGTTTTAACTCTTAATTTATTTTAATAACCAGAGATTTGATAAGGGCTTGAAATTATCCTAAGGGGAAGGTATTAGGCATCCCTCAGAATCCACTAGTGTGGTTTCCAGCCAAAATATTATTGAATTTAAGTACAATTAGCATATAGACAAATAAGGCTCAAATAAGAGGGGATTTCATCATATAAAGGTTTACAAATAAATGAAGTTGGAAAGAACTAAAGAGAGCGAATTTTTTCTTGAGGAAAGAGTTTGAAATTGCTTAAAAAAATAAGAAAGGAGGAAAAAAGGGCCCTAGGTTTATTAAGAATATGGATCACCCCACATAATGGCCAATCATCACTCATCAATGAGGGGCTACTCGTGGCATTATCGTGTTGTCATCGTATTCATATCTACCCTTCCCACCATGTTAAGGTATTAAAGCGCGTAATGGTCTCGTTTACTTATTGCATGCTATTACCCGTCCCAATCCCATCAGTCCCGAAGGCATTTAGGACTACTAGTCCTAAAGGGGAAGGACATTTAGGCTTATTTGTGGTTTTAAAGGTAAAATATTCTAAGGCGACATACATAAACATGTATAGCAAGTTGAGGAAAAGCATATAACAAGTAAAAAGGCTCAGATATACCTCTTTTAAACAGAGAAAACACATGGTTAGCATGACTTACACATACTTTTTAGGGTCTGATTAAGAACTAAGCATGCAAAAATCTAAAGGTTGAGGCTGACTCATTTATTACATAATTCATATAGGAAGTCCAATCAGGCCTGCCTATTGGTTGTAGTTATTAATAGAACTGATTTAATTTAAACCTTATCCTAAGGCTTGCCGAAGTAGCACAAGGATCTTGTAGGCATGGTATCTATTGAATTAAGAGAGCGATAACAATAAACTGAATACGCACTAGTTAAAAGATAGTCAGATTATTAAAGAAAGGCAAATTTTTACGAAGGTTGTAAGTTCTGCGAATGATGATACATCGTTATTACTTCTTTTAGTCTTATACGTAAATGGGGTGATTCAGATTTCGATTAATATTTCCTATAGACATGCTTTCTATGCGTTGTTGATTTTAATCCTTTTATAGACATGGTGAAACTGCAGAAGCCTTATATACTTGATATTTAGATGATGAATTTTTTTTATGCCTATGAACATGATATCTAATTGCAGTTCATTCGTTTAAGACCTATGAACATGATTGCTAGATGATGAATGGATATGCAAGATTCAGAAGGACCTATAGGCATATTTTTCTATATGCATATGCAGAATTCAAATTTCCAAATACTTATGGACATGAGTTCTATATTAGAGAATGCAGAATTCAAAAATGCCTATAGACATAGTATCTATATGAGAGAATGTAGAATTCAAAAGTTCTTATAGGCATGATATCTGAGTGAGAAATGCTAAATTCAAAAATGCTTATAGGAGACTGTGAGAATGTAGAATTTAGAAATACATGTGGGCATGCTATCTACCCTTTGCAAACATAGTTACCTGTCCTTTTCACTAGCCATCCCTAGAGTTTATTACAAATTATTACATCCCAAAATAAAGTAAAAGAATACATCAGAAATTGAATGTACAACCAAGGAAAGTTTGATTCAGACTTCATGTCTGAAAATATGAGGTAAACCAACTTCAAGAGATCATGATACAAAGCCTTTCTCCCATTTGGATGTGTCAAAGTTCCCTATGAGCCTCAAAGGGGACTTCAGGCAATGTCCGCAGCCAAATACATTATCAGATTAGGACAAGTGCAGTGTGGAAAGGTCAGCCCTCAAGTGTCTAAGTTTAGAGGAAAAACAAGGTCCCAAGGCAAGGCTCACAAGAGGGAGGAAGAAATTAGAGACTAAGAGAGAGTGCAAGTGCAGAAGCAAAATTCTGAGAGGGGAAAAAAGGGAAGGGAGAAGGAGATAAGTACACATAAGGGGTTTAGGGGATAGGGAAATTGAAAGAGGCAAAAGGCAGGCTGTGGGCATACCCAGCAATGGAGAACGCTAGCATACCATAAGATTATCCACACACACATAATAGAGGCTAGGATCCTAAGGGATCAGGTTTGGTTCATAGGCAATAACTTACATATTTCCATGCTCCAATCCATATCTTAAACACACAAGTGGTAGGGAATAGGGGGATTCACGATGGAAACAGGCAGAAAAAAATTAGCATGCTAATTTGACTGTTGAACTATACAGAAACAATAAGTACACATGGATACAAAAGCAGTAAATAAACACATTGTTGTGATGCTTAAAGCTTAAATTAGGACATACATGTTTTGAAGAAATAAAATAGAGTAAAGCAATAGGTCCTCTAAGTAGGGGACAATGTAGACAAAAAGAGATGAGACTATTGTCTATAAGTGTGAGTTTAAAAAGACTGTGTATCGATTTGTGAAAGACTCGTGCATTTATTGTGTGAAAATCAGGCAGAAATAAGGTAAGAAAATAGATAAGGAACTAATTGTCAATTAAGAATCAATCACAGAAGACTTCCTTTAATTAAGGAATTCATATTCAAATGGTAAAATTTATTTAAGGAAAGAAATCAAACAAGCTTCTTTTGTGCAAAGTAGGCAATTAGGGGCAAATACATAAAAAGTTATTTAAGGATAGAATTTTGGAATACACAGTTGTACAAATAAGGTAAGAAAATTAATCAGTAGCTAGTAAATCAAGAGTCAGAGATTTTGTAATTACTGGTCCATGAATGAACCAAATCAGAAAGATGAGAAAGGTTTTAACTTAAGTTGAGTCACGGGGAAATAATCAAATAAGGAAAGAAACCAACCAGACCTATATAGAAGGAAGTCTGAACTAATCACAAATTTGAAAGCCATTTTGGAGGGAAGTTCATCACATATAAATAGCATACAAACATGTTAAGTTGAAGAAGATGTCGTGCTATTGCAAAAATCATTAGATGATAGACTACATGAGCATGGTTGTCACATAGGTCAATAATGCAGAAGAGAAGTAGCATCTAGAAGCATTCAAAAGATCTAGTGTAAAAGACCTTAGAAGAGTTTAGCAATAGCCAGAATCACATGAAAAGCAAGGATTTCAAAACTCTATTAAAAGACTCGAAATAGGTCTGAAAGAGTTAGAGTTTTGAAATAAAAACCAGTTCAAGCGAATCACATAGTCAGTGATTTCCAAACTTGGAAGAACCCCCAAATTCCAGGGTTTCTACCATCAATCGAGTGCAGAGATGAGATGACAAGTAATTAAGTCAAAACAGGTTTAGAGGTTCCAGAACTGAAACCTTTAACATGTTCCTTTCAGCAGCAGAAACTCATGAAAAACATGATAGAAGAGTAACATGCAAAACACAATAGAAGAGCCCAAATAAAACATAGTAGAAGAGACTAACATGAAACATAATGTAAAAATTGATGAGAACAGTAGAAGCATAATAAGAAGTATTAGAAGAAACTTAACTAGAACACAATAGAGGAAACTTAATAAGAACCACTCAAGAACATAATAGGAGAAAATACAGTAGAAGAAATATACAAAAACACAGTAGAGGAAAATAAAGTAAAGGAAACACACAAAAGAAAGAGAAAATTAGAGAAACATCTAAATATCTCAGAAAAAACCTTAGATCGGAAAAAGAAATGGTTTTGAAAGTATAATTTTGAAAGGACTTTGAGAAAAATGCTTAAGAGCTTTAGAGAAAAACACAAACATACAACGGATCTTAAAAGAACGGAAAACCCTCAAAGGGTTAGGGTTTCATAAGAACCCTAGTAGTGAGAAAGGCTTGGAAAAGTCACTGATCTAAGCAGGAGAAGTCGAAATCAGGCTCCAACAACCATGGTATGCCGAAGCAAGGCCGGAAAAAGGCTACAGAACTCGAATCAAACAAAGCTTAGACCAAGCTTCTTCATGGTCAGACCTCGATATTATAATAACCAGGCATGTATGGGCCATCTGAGGCGGGTATAGGACCTCCAAAGCCTTGGAAGCCATGGATTCTTATGGCTTTTAAGGCGGAAGTGGTGGAAGGCGGCTAGGGTTTGAGAAGCTTCAAGAGAGAGTTTGGGGGGGGGGGGTTCAAAGTTGGCAGGATATACAAAGTGATTAGGGTTTGGAGGTAAGGGTAAATTTAAAAAGAAAAGATTAAAATTGGTCGTTGATCATTTTGATCAACAGCCTAGATTAAAAGGAGGATTGGGCGGGTTATGTAGAAGGGTTGTGGGTTGGGTAATTTTAGGAATTGGGCTGGATACTTTAAATTGAAATTGGGTTCAATGGGGGGATGGTGTAAATTTAAGGCTATAATTGAAATAAATGGGGCTAGCATTTAAATAGCCACTTTTCCCTTATTTATTTTATAAAATATAGTAAATAATTTTTGAAAATAAATTAAAGGTACCAAAATGATTAATAATACATAATTATTAAAATAAAAATTACTAGAGTTGATTTTATAAATATAAACATAATTAGATCTTAAAAGAGGCTAATATTGTAATTATGTGCAATTTAGTTTTAAAAAATACTAAATAAATTTATAAAAATATGCAATATTATGTTAACTATATATTAATATAAATATGAGAATCCAATAATGAACCACCGAAATAATAATTTTGGGGACAATTATTGGGTTTTTCTTGATAAAATAGGGGCAGTAAAATGATTTAAATTTTTTTGAAAAATTAAGAAATAATAGTAGAACCTTGGGATATACTTATATACGCATATATAGGCTATTTGAAAAGTATTTTTCATATTTAAAAAATACAGAAAAAATTATGTATCAACATATACTACTTGCAATTTAAACCTGCTGTTAGCGTAGGGAAGCATGTCTACTTGATTTTATTGCTTATTTGCTCAAACTGCCTTGTTTGGATTGTTTGCATCATACTAAGTTAAATATATCCGCTTTACCTTGGTATGAAATTTGAGTTGAATTGAGTATTCTTCGTGTTGTGGTTTTGTGTTTACGTTGGGATTACGGGATGGTCTCTCGGGAGATTCCCTTGCATGTTTACCTTGGGACTATAGATTATTATTCCAGTATATCTCCCCATATTTATATTAAAACTACGGTATTGCACCTGGTAGATTCCCCTTATTTTGATATTTATATTTGGGATACTGATCGATATTCTTGTATATCCCCGCGCATTATGAGTGGACTATGGGACTGCACCCGGAATATCCACTGAATATTTATATTTGGGGACTACAGGATGGTATCTTGGAAGATCTCCAGTTGTTATCTCTGTGTTGAGCTGTATTCATTTCCGTGATTATTTTGTCTCTGTTATAGCTTTTGTTGTTCTTTCTATGATGTGTTACTTCTTACTGTTGCACTTAATTATACTGCTTTATTCTATACTGTTATACCTTGTATTTTATTTGATCTCAGTAGGGTCCTGACAATTTTCGTCACTACCCGATCGAGGTTAGGCTTGACACTCACTAAGTACCGTTATGGTATACTCATGCTCTTTCTATGCATGTTTTTTCATGTGCAGATCCAAGTACTTCCACCCAGTCTTATCACCCTTGAGGCGAGGAGCTTTTGGTAGAGATTTTGAGGTATATATGTCGCGTCCGCAGACTGAGAAGTCCATTTCTGTTCTCTGTACTAGTTTAGCCCTTCTATATTTTCCTTGTTGATAGACATTTCTGGAGTTAGAGCTTTTTTATATCTCTTAGCTTGTGATTCATGGGGTTCTGGATTTTGGGATTGTTAGGTTGTGATTCTTGTATTGTTATATGCCATGTGGCATCTCAAATACTATTTCATTTTGTTATCTTGGTTTTTAGTTATTTTCTTTGCGCAATTATTTTTTCTGCATTCGTTAGGCTTACCTAGTCATAGAGACTAGGTACCATCATGATAATTCACGGAGGACGAACTGAGGTCGTGACAAGAAGAAGCTGAAGTTATTTAGTTCATTTGTAAAAAGTTCAGTACTAAATAAACTGAAGTTTTTTGTCTTGAATAAGCTTTATAAAAAACTTCAGTAGAAGATTCTGAACTCTGCTGAAGTTATTTAGTTCATTTGTAAAAACTTCAGCACTGTATAAGCTGAAATTTTTGAATAAGCTTTCTGACATATTAGATAAATAATCACCTTATTCTTTCATAGTGTAAACTACTATAAAATAATCAGATTTCCAATAATATTTAAATCATAAATTTTGGAAACAATAAACGAGAAAAGAACAGAATTACGTGAAAATATTTATAAATTATTGTTTACTAACTTACGGAATTATTTATAATTTATTTTTAAATAATCTGATAAACATACTTATGGCAGTCATCCCATGAACAGAAGTTTCATAGCAGCAGAAGAAAGATGAAGGAGAAGAAGAAGAAGAAGAAGAAGAAGAAGAAGAAGAAGAAGAAAAAGAAAAAGAAAAAGAAAATGAAGGAGGAGAAAGGGGGTTGAAATTGTTTTAAAAGTTGGTATTAGTTAAAAGCGTTTTAAAAATATAGGTATATGTTAAATGGGCGCGACCAAATAGGGCTACCCGTTCAATTTTTATGGCATAATGTGACAGTTGAAAACAATATCATAATACACTAATGCAAAAAATAGGAAAAAAACAAAACAAAAAGTGTTAACAGATCGATATAAAAAGTTTAGTGCAACTAGGGGTGGCAATTTAAGTTCAAACACATCTAACTCGCCCAATCCGCCTAGAGAATAATGGGTTGGGTTACAAATATTTTAGCTTGTTGGTGAATTTGGGCTTAGCCGAAGTTAACCCATTATATTTTATAGACCATTCTGACCCATTAAGCAGCCCAAATACAACCCATGAAACTCACCCAAAAAAAAGGTATCTCAACCCAACTTATATAGAAATTTATTTAGTTGCCCCAATTTTACTTTTTTTTTGTATTTTTAATTTTAATTTCTTTTATTTTTCTGCACCATCCACCCATCCTCCCCCCCCCCCCCCCCAAAAGAATTCTTTTTTACTTTTTTTGTATTTTTAATTTTCTATCTTTTTCTGCACCCTTGTACTCTACCCCTACCCCTACCCTGAATTTTTTTTTAACTTACACATTTTATGGTAAAAAATTATTTATGCAAGATGAGCATGATTATAAAACATGGGTCAAGTTGGCGCGGGTTGGGTTATGAACCATTGTTTAGCTCATCTTGACCCAGCTCATCTTAGCCCAAGTACAGTTTGGGCTAGATTGGACAATGACCCATTATTGACCTAACACATCTTGACTCGCTCAAATTCAGCTCAACCTGCTCATTTGCCACCCTTAACCGCAACCTAAGTATTGGACTGCTAACTTATGAGGTCCGCATGACACATTGACAAAAAAATTTACCTTAGAGGTTAAATTATATGCACTAATAATTTATACAATCAAATAATTAAAAATGTGCATATAGTGTAAATTCTTTAACTTAATTATATTTATTGGTATTGCAGAAAAGATTTGGGAAATTTGCAAAAACAAAAATTACAAGCGTCCCCACTTTTCGCGTAACTTCAGGCATGCAGACCTGAAGTAGCAAAGACAATCATACAAACTTCAGCATTCTAGTAGACAGGTATGAAGTAGCAAAAATTGTTGAACCAAGTGTTGGTTGATGTTTTTTGTTTGTAATTGCTGAACTTAAGGAAGTTTTGTTCTCTATTTGCTGAACTTCAGCATGTTTTAGCTGAAGTTTTTCGCGTAACTTTAGGCATAGGAACCTGAAGATGCAAAGGCAATCACGCAAACTTCAGCATTCTAGTAGTTGGGCCTGAAGTAGCAAAATTGCTGGACCAAGTGTCGGCTGAAGTTCTTTTTTTTTTTTGTAATTGCTTAACTTAAGCATTCTACTAGCTAAAATTTTGTTCTCTATTTGCTGAAGTTCAGCGTATTTTAGCTGTAGTTTTATTCTTTGCTGAACTTCAGCATGTTTTAGCTAAAGCTTTGTTATGTTTGTGATGAACGTCATAGTTGAAGCTTGTTTTGTATTTGATGAACTTCAACATTTTAGGAGCTGAAGTTTTTGTTTATATTTGCTTAACTTTAGCATTCCTAGAGCTGAAGTTCTAAAATAACAATGACAAGTTGTCATTAAGATCTAGTTGCTATAATGGAATTATCAGGAAATTCAACATTAAGAAGAACCATCTTTAATTCTTTTTTTTGGGGAATGAAATTTCAGATGTAATTATAGCAAAATTCACACCTTAGTGCTAAATTACTGTGTATCTCATATTCAGTCAATAATACTTATACAGAATCTCATGTGCTTGAGAGAAAAAAGAAAAAAAAGAAGAAGAGAAAAAAAAAGGAGGAAGAAAGGAGCGCATAGACAGCAGAAAGAAGGAGGCGACTAAAATTGTAAAAAATAGAGTATAAATTAAATAATTTTATGGAAGAGACCGAATAAGACGCTCGTATAATTTTTACAAAGATTTTATTCTATTGGCGTAGTTTTACTTGTTGTAAGAAGCATTACCTCGTTTGCATTTAATTTTTAAGCAACTCGATTGTAGGAGTGATTTTTATGAACGAAATTCATGCCGATTGTGATGAAACATTTGGCAGCAAATGGATGGTCGAGTCAATTGTCCGCACACCAGAAAAAGTAAAAAGTCAAATGCATTTAACCTTGAGATTACTTGCAAGCAACTTTACCCACTTCCGCGGTTTGTGAAGTTAATGATCTAGCAAAAGCAAATTAACTTCTTTCTCTTTTTTCGACAATTTCCTGTTTTCTCATTAATCTTTTTGTCAAGAACTAGAAAAGGCTGTCGTTTTCATATACCTTACTCATAAAATTTAGTGTATTTTAATTTTTGAATTATGGGTTTATGTCTATTATTTTATTAGAATTTCAGTAATTAGTTTTACATAAATTATATTTCGCAAATGAAATATTGTGTACACATCAACCTGATATCACAAGGCTACTTCCACCTTTGCTCCACTAAGGTAAGACAAGACACACATTATTATAAGGGAGATTGAACGAATTTAATGATATTGTTAAAGAATAAATTTTGACCTAACTCAACTCTAACTACTAGCTTATATGCAAGAGCAAATAAAAATGCAACAATCCACTTTATAAATGACATCCTGTGAGTTACTGTTGTATTCCTCGATCGCAATCCATTACGGACTAATTCATAGATTGTTTTTTTTTTTGTGTTAGAATCAATTTTGACCTTTGTACTTACAATATAATTTTTTAACGAAAAAATTTAAATAAACCCCTTGCTCCCCTCAAATTGAACCCAATAAGTTCTCCTTTTTCCTCTAGAAAAGGTCGGTTGAGGAATAATATACTTTAATAAAATAAGGCAGTTGGCCAACATCCAACGTCCAACTTGGGCATGATAAAACATGTTGTGTTCCCGTTCATTTCGCCACTGCCATGTAGTTTTTCTCATTAATTTTTTTATTCGCCGGTAACCAATAACCATAGGTATTAAAACCGAACTCTTAAATAAATAATGGATCAAATAAACATATGCCAGTGTTTTACTATCAGATGGGACTATCATCATGTGATGCAAAATAATGATATTTCAAGAAATTTTTTGAACAATTCAAAAAGATTCACACATATATATGTATTCGATATTCAAGATGTATACAAACAATGATAAACCACTTCACATCCATCACATGGACCGAGTGCTTCTTCTATACACTAAAAATACAAAAAATACAAAAAGAATTCTGATACAAAAAAAAATTTTGGGAAACTCAACATCTAAAATATTGATGAGTTAAAAAAAATTTCATCTGGACAAAGGAATGTTCACACTGAACTATCGTTCTCTGTCGTTGAACGATAGTCGAAAACCCCACTTGGAGAATAACTTCTTCTTTGTATTCGTAGTCGTATTCTGGTTAGTCTGATTACTGTGGGCATCTGTACTGATAGCAGAGGAGTAAACAAAATTTTTGATACGTTGAATCGCAAGATTCAACGTATCTTCTGACATGTTAGCGAAACATGCACGAAACCACCCTGGTTCTGTACAATGGCATGATGATCCAGGTGAAATATTTAATCCAACTTCGTAAACTATTTTTTTCCATAGCTCAATTTCTGCTTCAAAAGTATTGGAACTTAGTAAATGTCTCATATCAACCCAACAAAATAAACCAGCATTGCTCTCAAGGCAACTAATTCCTGCACTCTGAAGACCTCGTACCATCATTGCATGGCGTTTTTTGAGTCTCTTTTGATTTTCAGAAACGTATGTTTTCGTGAATTTTTTGTCAGATAACATGGCTGATAAAAGGTACTGAGTTTGTGAAGAAATTAACCCGAAACTGGACATTTTTGTAGCTGCAGATACAACAACATCATCGTTGGAGTAAATTGCACCAACACGAAAACCAGGAAGGCCAAGATCTTTGGAAAGACTATAGACAATGTGAACTCGATCCCAAACTTCAGTATACATGTTCTTTTCGATTAATACTTCCATAACACTAACGAAATTAGGCGAGTTAAAAACTGTGCCTGAATAAATTTCGTCACTAATGAGATGAATACCTTTTGTATCGACGAAGCTGAGAAGTAATTCGAGTTCATTTCGTGTTAATGTTGTGCCTAATGGGTTCGAGGGGTTGGTTACTAGTACTCCTTTTACTCTAAGGTTGCGACTTTTGGCTTCTTTGTATGCTTCTTCTAGAGCTGATTTTGTAATTCTGAAGCCATTTGAACTTGTACAATGTATTGGCACTATCTCTGCCCCAGTTCTCCATTTGAGATCTCTGTCAAATCTGCATTTCATAATGCTAAAATAATAAGTGACGAACCAAGTTGTGCATTACAACTATTTATTTTGTTACGACATGTTAAAATATACTGATACTGTGAATAGAATAACGTACCCAGGATAGTATGGGGTGGGAAGGAGAAAAGCATCGCCACGGTCGGCGAGGCAAAACATGAGCGTCTCATTTGCGGAAGTTGCGCCGGCGGTGAGAACAAGATTGTTAGAATCAAAGGTGACTTTGTTCCCTCTAATTTCAGCCATGAATTGAACCAATGCCTGCAATAAATTAACAATAAAAATGTGAGATTATTCTTCTTATAACTTCATAACCACTCTAATTAAGTGAAAATATTCTTAATATAAGTGATATAATGAATTTTTGTACTATCGCGCAACATATTTTAATACTCCCATGTAGTATTAGGTAATCTATCTAGTATTACTTTTTCCTTTTTTATTTTACTAGGAAACCCACAAACACTATCCTTCGAGTGCGTTCTTGGTAAACCCCGCTCCTATACAATAGCTCGCAAACCACACTGGAGAGGTTACTTTTTACTGTTACTAACACTTTATACAGACAATTAATTGTATTTTTTATATTATGGTAAGCAACCTACACTTCTAACCAAGAGGTTGTGAGTTCGAGTTTCCCCAAGAGTAAGGTGCGAAGTTCTTGGAGGGAAGGATGTCGGTGGTCTATTTGGAAACAATCTCTTTACCCAGGGTATGGGTAAGGTTTGCGTACACACTACCCTCCTCAAATTCCACTAAGTAGGATTATACTGGGTTGTTATCGTTTTATTATTGTGGTTTTATTATTAGTATATATAAGTTAAATAAATTCATATATATATATATATATATATATATATATATATATATATATATATATATATGAAGATAATCCTTACATTTTTGAAAGCGGGAAGGCCGTGGTAATCTTGAAATAGAGCAAGTTCTCTAAATATGGACTCTCCATTTCTCTTAAACCCTGCTGCGTCTGGGTTTTGACCAAGCCAAGACTCTAATAAATCAAAAGACAGCTGCATAAAACAGAAAATAAATAACGGTAAATACAGGGTCAATATCGCAAAAAAAGAAAAGAAAGGAACGTCTAATCGTAATTAAATCCAACAATAAGAAATGGGAAGCTGTAAATACAAATTAAATAGCAGATATATAGGAAATATAGTTAGTGTTACCTGATTCTCTGCAAGTCCCATTTGTATTATTCCTTTTGGATTCTGAATTTCATCGTATGGATTCTTCTCGTACTCTTGCCATCCTAGGAAATATGAAGAGTCTTGTCCATGCGAATTACACGTGGTATTTTCTGATAAAAGCTTCATCTTTTCTGTTGTTTGAAAAAATGATGACTTTCTCTAATTAATATGAACTTTTGGAAATTTTTGTTGAGAGAAAGATCGAGAAAGAAGAAAGATTTGGTGGAGATTGTAAAAGAAAGGAAATGAGATAGATAATTTGTTGCCATTTGCTGGCATATACTCGTCTATATATAGGAAATTATAGCAATCATAAAAGACAAGTCAGCATTTGAGTCTAAAGTTCTTTTCTCTTTCTTTTTTTGTTGTTTTTTTGTTCCTTTTCAAACAACAAAAATAATTAACTCACTGGTTTTGCCGAGATGTGTTGCTAATATTACGCGTTTTTGCACCCATTAAATTTGATTGTTTCACTTATATATAGCAGTTTAGAGACAATTATAGTTTTAATTGTACCGTGTTATCTAAGCGTATGAATACAAAGTGGCAAGTGGCGCTCACTTTGGGTCTTCTGACTATCACTAATGTTATCCATGCGGAGCCTGTATTTTAATTTTATAGGTTCTAAATTTTAAAATAACAATTTCAAGTATTAATTAATGGGTTTTAAATTTATTATTGATCCATATTTAATGAATTTTTAAACACATATATAATATTTGAGCAAAAATTACTGAAACCCGTAATCAGACTTTTAGCTCCGCCTCTAGTCACCATCTATAATTTTGTCGAATGGTTGAAAACTTTGAGAAGATTACATGTACTTCTGTATACAAAGGAAGTCATCTTTGAGAATTATGGTATAACTAAAAGAATACTTGTACTGAGCGATAAAATCCGTTTCCCCTGCAAATGCTACTAAATCTTTCTCTATATATTGGTTTTATTATTATTATTTATGTTTAAGGAAAATAATATTAGTAGTATATGTCACTGTGAGTTTGTTGGCTGTTGCTTACCTGAATTCACATCGACAGGCAGATCCTTATGACAACAATAGAAGAAGTAGAAACAAGCCCATCCATAACTGGTCCATTTGCTCCCTTCCCATTGGCCCACCAGTTACTGTGTGTCGGCCACTCAATTTCTCTCTCAGGTGGGCCAACAAAGCCCAAATCTCAGCTTAGGGGTCGTTTGGTTATGGAGGAAAATTCAAAAATTGCAAAATTTACAAGTGGCCATTCAAAATTAGTTACAGTTTCAAAAAAATTAAAATTTAGCCACTTTTTATATAAAGATACATTTAAATGAAAACAATGTTCAAAATTCAAAAAAATACTCCTGTATATTATACTGGAGTTTCAGTATAATATACCGCTCCGGCATAATATACTGGAACATTCTGCATGTTGGAGTTCTAGCATAATATGCTGAAAGTTCATATACAGGTGCATCGATCTCCAATATATTATGTTAAAATTTTTCGTGTTGCAGCAAAGTGATGTCTATTTTTTAATGACTTTACAAAATTGGCTATTTTTGAATGGCCAGTCAGAAAACTTGCTAGCCCGTGCTATTTTTACTTGATTACTAGGACAAGATAGGAAAAGATATTCCATAGATTGAGATATCTCATGGAATTAGCAATCCCACATTCTATATGAGATAGCTAATTCACACTATTTTAGTTGTAATTTTTTATGTTAATCAATATCCATAACTAAACACGGTCTTAAACAATCTCATATTTTATATTGTTGTTCTTTATCCCCCAAAAGCCAAATGATCCCTTAGTGTCTCACATTAATTAACGAACGAAATGAATTATTGTCTCTGTATATAATTTTAGACAATTAATGTTAAGTTGGATGGAACGTTAATTTCATAACACGATATTAGAGCCAAATTTGTCATAATTCTCATTTTGTTTATGATATTACAAAATCTAAAGGTTGTGCATATGCTATTTAATGTCTCACGTTTGGTGAAAAAATGAGTTATTCGCTTCTTATATTCATAAGTTAACTTTTAAATTGAGTTGAAATAAAATAGAATTTTCATAACAGGTAATAACATTTTCATATATTTGTTTAAGAACCTCAGATTCCTATAAAAAATTTATGTGTTGAGCTGTTGTAGTCAATGTCGGCCGTCAAAGAGTTGGTGTTGTGCAATGCGCGGTCGAGGAAGAGAAACAAAATTCTTACACACATACAATTAAACTTTGGTTTGGCCTCTGCTTTGTACATATCAAGCGGATTCACATTGCTTAATATTTTTCAACTCTGATTCATATCCAATAATCACGTTTCTTTAGATTGTTTTATGTAGTTCACTTTGTTGAACTTTGGCTTTACTGGGTGATTCCTAAAACTAGATCGGATAATTAGTTAGCGGGATAGCATGGTCTATCAGAAATAGCATTTTTATCCTTTTGGAATAAGTGTAAAGTTTCCGTACACTTTATTCTCTCCAACTCTCACTTGTGAGATTTTACTGGATGTTGAATTCAAATCTAATTGTTAGTGGATTTTCCAATATACTCCATAAAAGTACGGGGGTGGGTGGTTGGAGGTGGGGGTGGGGGTGAATTGTTTGTTTTTAAACTTAATCGGTGTTAGTTGACTAGTTTTCCAATTAGTAGACTAGATGTAATAAATTGACAGTAGTAACAACAGAATATAAGATACTGAAACTAAATGCAGGAATTAAGAACACCAAATTTTTTATACTGGTTCAGATTCAATGTGAATCCTATTCCAGTCCCCTTGTGTTGCAAGGGAGTCTCTTTAGTGAATGAGTTTTTTCGAGTATAAGGAGAATGATGTGATAGCTCAGTTCATATATCACTCGTCTCGTTGATACAATGCCTCACCGGTGTTTTTCTCTCTTTCTTCTCTAACTTATTACACAACAGGTCTTAGACAGGTACAATGTTTATTTGCAGTAAAACAAAGAGATGATGTTTGGTTTGATCAAAGTATGTTTTTTTAAGGTGTGATTAATTTTTTAAATACTTTGAGAGATTCTTGAATTCTGGAAAGATTTGTCAACCCAAGAGATTTCATTCTTGGAAAGAGATTGATTCTTTCCAATAATAAAGCTGTTCTGCAACGGCCCGAAATCTTGATCCTCCATATTTAGATACTTTGAATATTCAACGAGATCTTGATTTATTTGATTCCTTTAGTTTAGGCTTGGGTGATCCCGTCAGTATCTTCACGATTGATTGCTTCTTCCTTTAATCGCGCCTCTTTTCCTTGATGACTTCTAATATATTCTGTCAATCTTGTATATCAATTAATACGTTCCTTGATCATTGCTGATTGATTTCACCAATCTTGACAGCTATCCAAAAGTTCTTATACAAAGAGCAAATATATTATTTTCATCATTAAAATTAGATCTAACAATCTCCCCCTTTTTGATGATGACAAAATAATATATGTATAAAAATCATTTGACTTCCCTGATGTCTGCTCCCCCTCAATAGAAGCAGTAAGTAGCTTGAGGCATATGTAATCGACTTATTCAGGAAAACTTGCTCCCCCTCAATAGGAGCAGTAAGTAGCTTGAGGCGTATGTAGTCGACTTGTTATGTACCTGCACAGAATACATATATTCTTTCTCCCCCTTTTTGATACCAGCAAATAAGGAATAACAAAATAGCATGAATAAACATAATCCATAGCAGAATGTACAGATAGAGCTATAACATAAAAATAGCATCAACTGATATTGTAGTCCAAAAACAATAAAAGAATTCGCCGACTGACATCGCAGTCCAAAAATAGCACAACAAAATATTATCTTACACTTCCACTCTAACGACGTAGAAAATAGGTAAGAGTGTAGTAGATGGCCTTTTTTAGTCGAACAAAGCTGGCGTTGGCAGAGACACCCATTCCATCAAGACTGTCATGAACCTCCTTGAAAGCCTTGACAACATTTTCCCTTACTCTAAGAACTGCAACCCGTATCTTAGAGACATCGAACCTAGTTTCCTTGGAGCTATCATGAATGGTGCCAACAGTGGATTAGGCAGTAATGAGAATATCCTTGATTTCAGAGAGCTGATTCCCGATAGAGCTAATTTTCACAGTAAGGTTAGAGTCACTAAGGCTAGGATGGGAAGCATAGGGTTTGGGCTTGGAGTCTGTATAAGCAGTCTGGACATCACGTTGTTGTTTATTAACCCATGAACCCTTCACACATATATCCCATACTTGCAAAGTCTCTGGAGTTGTATGATTTTGAAATAGTGGTAAAAGAGTATACAGAGATGGAAATATTGTAAGCTTTCGGAATGTGGGTGATGGCCATTCTATAGGGTAGACTAGTGGGATCTTCTGTACTTTCAATCATGAAATTGATGACCCAATTTGATTTTGAGTTTGGTCACAAGGCAATAGACGAGAAAAGTGTCTCATAGAGAGAAGGTGGAAAAAGAGCTAGTATGGGAAAGCAGAGTAGTTGTCACATTATGGTCTAGAACGCGAGTTTCAAAATTAACATCACTAGGCCAAGCTGGTTTGGAAGAGAGTCAGATGGACACTCAGTAATACATTTTTGGCTTGATCAAAGGAAATTTCAAAATTATCGGGCCAGAAGTTTTAAAAAGCATGGGAAAACTCGAACACTTGCACTGAAAAATCAAATCAAACATGGAACATTCAAGAACAATACACTTTCTTAGTACTAAGGTCTCCAACTTATCAAACCTACTAGAATGGAGATTCACATAGAACATTGTCACTAAGGGTTTATATACTTTAGGCGGGAACAGAAAAGAACTTTGACCATCGCTGATAAACAAAAAGGTCATTTACATTACAATTTAGGGCTTCCATGTCATCACGGTCGACTATCCTCACATGAGCAATATGCTTGTCTTTTTGGGCGAGAAAGAAGTCTCTATTAGGATTCCAGAAATTTAGTTCTGACACAAGAGAACCGGAAAGGTCTACTTCTGATTTTTTTGGAGTGGATCAGACACGGGGTTCTTCCATGGGTATTTTACCCAGGGATTTTTCTCCTAAGGGTTGAGAATGATTAGAGAAATTTGCCTGAGAAGAGGCAAACCCCTTAGAGTGATTACACCCTAGGTCTACATGTTCAGGGGGTTTCCCATGGAGCGGGTGATCTTTCTAGTGGAGGTAGAGGAATTTTTGGATTCTTTAGCCATTATAAGAGGTTGGTGGTTGAGCAAGTTCTCGGAGAAGGGTATCAAGGCGATAGAGACAATGGAGATTGATACAATAAGAAAACATAAAAAAAAAGGATTTTCTGATGGTTGAGTACAAAAAAAGGAAAAGGCGTCAGTGCTCAGACGCAATGATTAGTTTTCCTTCTCTGAACTCTGTGGATGATATGACTTTACCGGTTTCCTAAGCTAACCATTGGTCTACGATGAGCTCTTTACTTTAACTACTTAGGAAAGATAATGTATAAGGGTTGTTGAGGGAAAATGGAGGCGTAATTAATGAGCAAAAGAAACATATATAGACTATTTTATATACAAAACTAAAAAATGGCACATAGGTCCAATATTTGACTATTAATGCAAATAATACGAAGAAATTTTCTTAATGAACAAAATATTTCTTCTAACAAAGGCTTGGTAAAGATATCCACTAGTTGATCAGTTGTTCCAACAAAAGTTATTTCTATATTTCCTTTAAGAACATGCTCTCTAATCAAGTGATTGTTAATATTTATATGCTTTTACCTAGAATGATGAACATAATTTTTGGAGAGACAAATATCACTTGAATTATCACAGAAAATTTGTATAGGTTTAAAAGAAAGTTCATAGTCAGCAAGTTAATGGGACATCCATTGTAATTGTGTATAATATTGTCCAACAATGATATATTCAACTTCAGTGGTAGATAATGCAATTGATGCTTGTTTTTTACTATCCAGGATATCAATTCCTTCCCTAATAATTGACACGTACCACTTGTGCTTCTTCTATCTTCCTTATCACCTGCAAGATCGGCATATGAAAAACCTTCTACTTTAAAAGAGTTAGAGCGAGGATATCATAGTTCATGAGAAACAGTTTCAATTAGATATTGAATGATCCTCTTTACTGCAGTCAGATGTGACTCCTTAGGTGCTGACAGAAACCTGGCATATTTACAGACACTAAATATAATATCTGGTCGACTTGGAGTCAGATAAAGTAGTGAGACAATCATTCTACGATACTTAGTTTCGTCAACAGGGATTCCCTATTAATCTTTGTCTAGACTAGTTAAAGGACTCATTGGTGTGCCAATGGCTTTAGCATTGCTCATGCCAAATATTTGAATCAGTTCCTTTGTGTATTTGGTTTGACATATAAACGTTGCTTCTTCATATTGTTGGATTTGAAGTCCAAGGAAATTTTTTAGCTCTCCTATCATGCTCATTTCGAATTCACTTTGCATAAGATTTTGAAAATTCCTTGCACATAGGAGGTTAGCACTACCAAATATAAAATCATCGACATAAATCTGAATAATGAGATTACCTTCAAATGATCTTTTAATAAACATGATAGTATTTACTTTACCTCTTGTAAATCCATGATTAATAATAAATGAACTAAGTCTATCATACCATACTTGTGGAGCTTGTATTAGTCTATATAGTGCTCTGGTGAGCTTACATACATGATAGGGAAATTTTGAATTCACAAACCTAAGAGGTTGCTTCACGTATACTTCTTCCTTAATAAATCCATTCAAGAAAGTACTTTTGACGTCCATTTGAAACAGTCTGAATTCCTTAAATGATGCATATGCTAGAAGAATTCGATAGACTCCAGATGAGCTGTTGGAGCGAATATTTCGTCATAGTCGACTCCTTCCTATTGTGAATACTCTTGAGTGACTAATCTGGTTTTGTTCCTTATAACCTTTCCATCCTTATTCAATTTATACAGAAATATTTTCAGGTTTGGGTATTAGTTTTCACACTTGATTTTTGCCAACTTGATCTAACTCTTCCTGCATTGCTTGTACCCTACTTGAATGTTTTAGAGCTTCCTCTATCTTCTTTGGTTCAATCTGAGAGATTATTGCTATGTTTGCTTTCTTTTTGAGAGTTCCCCTGGTTTTCATTCTTTCATCTGGACCCCCTATGATGAATTTTTGAGGAACTCGGGTTCGCTTCTCCATTCATTTGGACTAACTACATTAGTAGTTGACTCCCTCAGATGATTTGGTACACTATTGTTGACTTTATTAGTTGAATCTATCGTAACATCAGGTTTATTAGTTAACTCTTGAGATTTGCTTGTCTCCTAAATTTTTTGAGCTTGATCTTCATCACCTGCAGTAATTCCTTTCTCAACCGAGGCGTTATTTTCATCGAATATATCATATATAGATTCTTCCACACATAATGTGAGTTTATGATAGACTCTAAAGGATCTACTACTTAATGAGTAGCCCAGAAAAATACCATCATTACTTCTTGGATCAAATTTTTTAAAATTGTCCTTACTGTTATTGTGAATAAAACACTTACTTCCTAAGGGATGAAAGTAACTAATATTAAGATGTTTACCTTTCCATAGTTCATGAGGAGTTTTCTTCGTAATGGGCCTTATGAGACATCGATTGAGAATGTGACATACTGTATTTATACCTTCTGCCCAGAAGTAATTTGGTAGTGAATGATCTAGTAACATGGTTCTTTCCATGTCTTGGAGGGTTTTGTTTTTCTTTCAACAACTCCATTTTGTTAAGATGATCATGGTGCAGAGAAGTTATGGGTATATCCCTGATTATTACAGATGTTTTCAAATGCTCTTCTTTCCAATTCTCCTCCATGATCACTCTGGATTGTTGTAATCAGATATCCCTTTTTTCTTTCAACCTTTTTACAGAAGATCTCAAATTTTCAATGCTTCATCTTTATAAGATAAGAAACCACCCAAGTGAAATGTGAATAATCATCAATACATATTTTCTCCAATACTAGCAGTTCTAGTAGGCCCAAATAAGTCCATATAAACCAATTTCAAAGGTTTAGAAGTAGATACAGTATCTTTATTTTTGAAAGAGTTTCTAGTTTGTTTTCCTATTTGACAGGCATCCCAGATATGTGTTCTAGGAAAAGCCAATTTGGTTAGACCAATAACTAACTCATTCTTGGAGAATTTTTCTATCACATGCATGCTTGCATGACCAAGTCTCCTATGCCATAACTATGGATCATAAAACATGGATCTTATGCAAATGTGACCATCTATCTTTACCTGGGAGGACTATTTTACCTGTTTCATCTTCAATAGCACAACCTGTTTTCTTAAAATTTACCTTATATCTTGAGTTGCATAGTTGACTTATGCTCAGGAGATGGTAGTTGAGTCCATCAACGAGATAAACTTCAGAGATATCACTGTTGTTATTAAGGGGAATTGTTCTAGTACCAATTATCTTTCCTTTTGAGTCATATCCAAACTCAACACTTCCTCCGTCAATTTTCGTAACTTCTTTGAACATGTTTTTATCACCTGCCATGTGACTGGAACACGTACTGTCTAAGTACCTTTTTTTCTTTGCGGCTTACTTTGTGGTGTTCCTGCAAAACATAGTGATTACTTTATTTTAGATACCCAATCTTGCTTAGGTCCTGGGGGTTAGTATTACTAGGTTAAATTATTCTATGGTTTCCAAACCCATCCTGAAATAATTACTTTCGCTTTACGAAAGCGGCAAAAGGAATATTTATAGCCACTTTTGTTACAGTAGTGACACGTAACTCCTGACCCATTTTTAGGGCTTTCATTAGTGTTAGTACAAGTGGATTCAGTTACAACCGGTCCTTTTTTAGTTGACTTGTAAGTCACCTAATTTGACCTGACAGAACTATAACTAGTGGATTTGTGCATGCCATTGAGTTGCATTTGCAATTCCTCAACCTCTTCTTGAAGTACTTCCTTTTCAATTTCACATACTTCATGTTTGAGCTTCCAGTCTTTACTTTTTTTTAGTTAGTCTCTTAAGTTCATTTATCATTTTTTGAAACTCTTTCAAAGTTAAATCAAGAATATCCTGCAATTCATTGCATCTTTCACAGTTATAAGATCTTACCTCGCTTGTTTCACCTCATTCCATGAAACAATTCTCATTGTTATCTTTGCATTCATCATCTGAAATGTCCTCATCCATCAAACATCCTGAGGATTTGTTCATCTCATTTTCTAGAATCGTCATGAAGCAAAGATTTGCTATCTTTTTGTGTTCTGAACTGTCTTTATTGCTCAAACTTCCAAAAGATTTGTTCTTGTTAAAGCCTCTGGAATTTTGTGTTAGATCTAGGCACTCAGCCTGAATGTTTCCAAATCTTCCACACTCATAAAATTTTTCATCATTCTTGTCTTGTCGTTGTATTACCTAGATCACCTAGGTGGAATTCTTCCCCTCCTCGTATTCCTGTTTTTCTCATTAAACCATCCATATTTCTTGACAGCATAGAAATCTCTTCTTGAAGGGCTTCAGGATCATCATCGATGTTATTTTCAGCTACTTCAGTTGAGGCCTTGAATGCGACTGTTTTATTTTTTTCTTCTTGATTAGACTTCTTGAGATGTGTCTTTTCAAAGGCTATGATTTCTCCCCGTAGTTCATCATAGGATAGCTTATTTAGATCCTGAGATTCAAGTGCGACTTCTTTGGTCCGCCATGTAGTTCGTAGGCCTTTGGGAATTTTTCTAACTTGATCACCACTCATATATGGTTTGCCGAAGGCTTTTAGATCTCTAATTATTTTGCTGAATCTGGCAACATCTCTTCAATTGACTCTCCTTATTTCATTGAAAAGAGTTTGTAGTCAGGAATCAACATGTTGATATGTGTTTCTTTTACCTTACTGGTTCCGTCGTATGTAATTTCAAGCTTGTCCCGCATTTCTTTGGTTGTGTCATAACTAGATATTTTCTCATACTCCTCACCACTATGGCATTATAAAGCAGGTTTCTCGCTGTATTGTTAACTTGTACCACTGCCATTTTCTCGCTTGAATATGAGTCTATATCTTCAAGATCAATAAGTGGTTGTGCGATAGCTGGAAAGGATAATTCCCCTTTTTGATGACTTTCCAAACATTAACGTTATATGCCTTGGCATATATCCCCGTAGGCACTTTCTAAGGGGAGAAATATTGTCCATTGAAGTATGATAGCCTAACTTGTGAAGATCTGGAAGAGAGCTCCTACGATAACTTGATTTACCATAATCTTTTCTCACAAGCTGTTAAGCAAAAGAAAAATGTGAGCCTCGCCCTGATACCAATTGAAAGTACAAGGGCGGAGGGGGCTAAATTATTTATTTTTAAACTTAATCGCTATTAGTTGACTATTTTTCCAATTAATCGAACAGATGTAATAAACTGACAGTAGTAACAACAGAATATAAGATGCTAAAATTAAATACATAAATTAAATTTACCAAAATTTTTATACAGGTTCGGATTCAATGTGAATCCTAGTCTAGTACTCTAGTCCCCTTGGTATATAAGGGAGTTCTCTTTAGTGCACGAGTTTCTTCGAGTACAAGGAGAATGATGTGATAGTTTAGTTCCTATATCACTCGTCTCTTTTGATACAACGTCTTACCAGTGTTGTTCTCTCTTTCTTCTCTAACTTGTTACACAGTAGGTCGTAGAGAGTTACACTGTTTGTTTGCAGCAGAACACATATAGGTTGTTTGGTTCGATCAAAGTATGTTTTTCTAAGGTATGATTACAGGTTTAAATACTTTGAGAGAGACTTGAATTATGAAAAGATTTGCCAACCCAAGAGATTTGATCCTTGGAAAGAGATTGATTCTTTTAAAAAATAAAGGTGTTCTGCAACGACCCGAAATCTTGATCCTCCATATTTAGACACTTGATTGAATATTCAGTGAGATATTGATTTATTTGATTCCTTTAGTTTACCCTTGATTGATCCCATCATTATCTTAATGATTGATTGCCTCTTACTTTAATCGCGCCTCTTTTCCTTGATGACTTCTGATATATTCCGTCAATCTTGTATTTTAATTCTTATGTTCCTTAATCGTCGCTGATTGATTTTGCCAATCTTGACAGCTATCTAAAAGTTCCTATACAAAAAGTAAATATATTATTTTCATTATTAAAATTAGATCTAACAACCCCTCGATTTATCCCCAATTAGTTTAATATTTTGCTTATTGAGAATCAATTTGACTAATCTTCTAAGTTAAATTAACTTAATATTTTAAAATTTAAAATTTAGAAATTCAAAAACTATATAAGTTCCTCAAGTTATAAATCTTTTTGTGTATTAACATGATGAAAAGTATATTTTAAATTGTAATTAGTCATATTTTATATAATTTGACTTTCGAAAAGCGAAACATAAAAATAAGTGTAGGACGAAGACAATATTTATTTATATTTTGTATCGAAAATATTAGGTTATATATCTTTTTATAAGTACTTCAGGTTATAAATTTTTTAGGTATTAATATGATGAAAAGTATATTTTAAATTGCAATCCGTCACATTTTATATAATTTGATTCTCAAAAAATGAAACATAAAAATGAGTTCAGGATGAAGACAATATATATTTATATTTTATATCAAAAATATTAGATTCAGATAAAACGTTGTTCAGGCCGCCCTCACTGGGTAGGGTCACATTAATCATTGAAAAGAATGGACATTGGGCCTAACTCAACCCCAAAAGCTAGCTTATGAGGTGAGGATTGCCCAAGCCATATAAGGAGACCAAGGACCTCAAATCCCTCCGATGTGGGATAACTCAACACCCCCCATCACGCCCAGATCTTTGGAGCGTGGACAACATAAATGGGGGCCCAACATCGGTAACAATAATTGGGATGGGCCTGGCTCTGATACCATGAAAAGAATGGACATTGGGCCTAACTCAACCCCAAAAGCTAGCTTATGAGGTGAGGATTGCCCAAGCCATATAAGGAGACCAAGGACCTCAAATCCCTCCGATGTGGGATAACTCAACAATCATTCTGGAGAATTTCCAAAATGGCATGTATACATGTCATGTCCCAACAGGAAATCGTTGTTTGGCAATTAAAAAGCAGAATAAATGTCAAGGAAGGTTAAGAAAAGGTCACCAAAGAGGGAAAGTAAATAAACAATTCAAGAAGTTATTTCATTACTATTATATTTGGCAATCCAATTAACTCAGCCGGTAGTATTAGCCAACTGTTTTGGTTATAAAAGAATGTCCTAGTCACAATTTGGTGTTAGGTTACAAAAAGTAAAGATCAAAGGACTGATGATCTCTGTTTTTTACGTTTTAAAATATATGGGTAGTGGAAAATTTATTCTTCCTAAGGATAGCAGGGTAAGTGCGCTCCTAGATTTGAAGAATTCCCTTCTGTTTCTAGTCTTATGAATGACAAGTTTGAAAATATAGAAATAAGGGACAACTCAAGACCAGGGACGAATTTACGATTTTAATTTTATGGGTTCAATATATAAAGTGTTTAATGTTTAGTTTATTATATTTTTAAAATTATGCATTCTTATCTACTATTTATTATAATTTTAATAATTTTTCACATAATTTTATACTCCGTACTGAAAATATTAAATTTGATTCCGGTAGTTCTATGTTGCATCCGCCCTTATCATGGGCCATGGCCTACTTATGTCTGACTCTGTCCTTTATGTTTCTTTTTTTTGCTGAACATAAGGACATAATATTAATAACTAAATGTTCCAAATATTTTATGATAATGTTTATGCCTTGCAAGGTATCTAAGTTTCCTAAGGCAGCCAATTTTAAACATACACTATAACAAACATATTAACAGAAGAAAAAACCTTTTAAATCCTGTTGATATTGATGTATCGCCAGCTCCGATGGATTTGCCAAAAGGATGATTTTATTTAGGCTGGACTGTGTTAGTGCCATTTTTTTCAAGGCATGGGCAACATTATTTCCTTGTTTGAAGCTATACCTAAGGACCACCTTGTCTTTCCTCCTTATTTGTTTCATCAACCACCTGCGTTCATAAATTAATTTGGTTTCAGTAGGGTGGTCATTAGCTATCATATTATTAATTTCTGATGCATCTGTCTCAATCTCCACTGACAGTAAATTATGCTCTATTGTAATTTGCAAACATTCTCTCAAGGTTTGGAGCTCCACTTGTGTTGCTGATAGTGTTTGAGTTTTTATATGAAACCCTAGTATCCAGCTTCCTATGTTGCTTCTAGCTCCTCCACTTGTACCACCTTGTCAAGTAACTTCACTAAAAGCATCATCAATATTAAATTTATACGAACTTTTATGAGGTTTATGCCACTAATTTTGTAGTTGTTTCTGCATAGTACAAGTGATATCTTTCTTTGTGAAAAGGGTGTATTCAGCATCATTTTTAACGATATGTTCCAATTAAATCTGTTGTTTTTATTATTATGATTATATCATTATTCATGTTTTTTCAAATTAGCCAGATAGAAAAAGGATAAATATCTTCCCATTTAAGGTGACATGGTTGAACGAGTTCGTTGTATTTCTTATTTGGTTAATCTAGTGGTCTTTCGTTATGGAATTAAGCTTAATTCCTAGGTCTGACTAAATGTGTGCAATAGTTGAGCAATCCCAGAAAATATGGTGAATAGTTTCATCGTGTACTTTGCAAGTGAAGTATTTAGGGTTTATGTTTATCCCTACATGTGCTAGATAGGATCTTGTAGGAATTCTATTATGCTAGCATTTTCAAATGAATAGTTTTATTTTATTAGGACATTGGAGCTTCCACAACCATGTGTAATCCTTATCACATGAATTGTGTTGTTCAATAAGCTTGTAGTACGAGGAGGTAGAGAAAAGGCTGTTTGAGCTGAGACTCCATATATTATGATGAGAATTAGCTTTATAAGTACGGAAAAGGGTCAGAACTGCCCCTAACGTATTGACGCCAGTTTAAAAATGCCCTCCGTTAACCTATTTTGAAAAAAAGCCCCTACCGTTAAAATTCTGGCGTATTTGTGCCCCTAACGTATTGACTCTAGTTTAAAAATGCCCCTGCCGTTAACCTATTTTAAAAAAAATGCCCCTACCGTTTTAAATATAAGTACAGTCAGTTGTTAGACTTAGGGGCACAAATATGCCACATTTTAAACAGTAAGGGCATTTTCTTCAAAATAGGTTAACGGAGGGCATTTTTAACCTGGTGTCAATACGTTAGGGGTAGTTCTAACCCTTTTCCCTTATAAGTATTATAACTCACAATAACATTTATATTCTTAGAAATGTTAAGAGGCAAGTCAAAGGAAATTTTTGTGGTGTCCTAGTTCATTCCCGAAATTATATTACCTATATTCAGCTTTTCTTCATTGTAATTAAGGGTTTGTGGGGTCCCAGTTCTTTCTCGAAATTATATTATCTTTATTCAACTTTTCTTCATTGTAATTAAGGGAACCTTGAATTGAAGCTCTTAGGTTATTAATATTAGGGATCCAGTTTGATTCCCAGATATTAAGATTTTGTTGCTTATATTCCACCTAGTTCCTTTGTTATAGTTGTACCATCCTTTCAAAAGACTTTTCGAAATGAAAGAGTAATTATTTTTATTCCTAGTCGTGGCATATTTAGTAGTCAAATACAAAGATAGGTAGTATTAATAAGCCTCCAGGCTACACTGGTTAGCAAGGATAGATTCTTGCTTCTAGCTTTCCTAATTTCTAACTCCCCATGTTTGCTTATCCTTTGTAATAATATCCCAATTCAGGGGATGTAACTTTCTTTTTTCAGGAATAGAATTCCATAGAAAATTCCTTTGAATCTTGTCAACTTTCTTAATTGTTTTTGTAGGGAGGTGAGAAAATTGCATGATATGGTTAGAAATATTGTTAAGAGTAGAGGTAATTAAGGTGCATCTACCAGCCATATTTAACCATGTAGCTTTTTAATTCCCCAGTTTAATTCTCATTTTATCAATTATAAATTGATAGTCTTTATTTTTTCGGTGCTAACTTGTACATGATTTTTACGCTTCACCTTTAAAGTATATATATATATATATATATATATATATATATATATATATATATATATATATATATATGTTTCCTTTACTTTCTATGTATTGTTGGCTTGTTAAAATTAAATTGTTCGCTTTAGATAAACATCAGAATTTGAATAAATATTTGTCAAAATGGTAAAAACTTGTATGAAATTTGTTGGTGGTCTACATCACGAACAGAAGTTAGGTCTAAAATACAAATGGCAGATAACTATATTATGCTTGTTAATTCGGGAAAACAACGTAAGTTGAGTGATTAGTAGTAATACGGTATGTCAAATCCCTTTAAGCGAAGATGCCACATCGAAGTAGCCTAGCTAGACAGCGCAGTTATATTTCGATTCCACAACATACTAACATCCTAATAGTTTCATATTATGTTGTTTTCTTTCTTACGTTTTTAGAATAAAGCTCTTTACATTGTCAAGTGTTTTTTTTCTTTTGCACTAAAATTATATTCTACACACTACTATGAGTAAAATATTCACGAGGTACTTTATTAGGGTACCACTATTTAATATATACATATTTTTTTAAAAATTTTGTACATTGAATTTAAACTTAAACACTATCTGCATGAACTTCATGCAAATAATGCATGGTCCATGCAAAATGGCTAAACTTCAGCCATGTATGCCATTTCTGCCTAAATTTCAGTCACATGAAACTTCAGACATTTAATACTCCTCCATTTTAATTTATATGAATTAATTTAATTGGGCATAAAGTTTAAGAAAAGAGAAGACTTTTAAATTTGTAGTGTAAAATAACGCACATATATTTTGTGTGACTATAAATTATTGCATAAATATAAATTATTTTCAAATAACGAAATAGGTCATTCTTTTTTATACTGACTAAAAAAGAAATAAATTTTCATAAATTGAAATGGAGGGAGTTTGAAGTTAGGCTTGACATTCAAATATCGTATGTTTGAGGTTTTTTGGAAGTAAATAGACGTACACAAACTTAAAACTGATGCAATTGCAGAATTTAGCTTTGAGAAGAAGCTGAGTTGGCAGAGTTAGTTAGTACTGGCAGAAGTTAGTTACAGTTTGTTATAAGAATTTAACGGAAATGAATGGTAGTTAGCAGAATACATTCCTTCATTCAGCTGAAATAGAAGTATCATGACAATTGTATTGTACATATTCATTCAGATATAATAACATCTCTCTTCTCTCTATACTCTCTCTCTCTCTCTTTAGTTAGTTAAATATCTCGGATCAGTCCCTCATTTAGCCTCATCTTCCTCGAGCCACAGCTCCTGGATTAGTTCTTTTCATCTTAATTCTTCTTTGTGCATCGATTGGTATCAGAGTTGCTTGATTCATGGCATCAACATGGGTCGGGATAAAAATCTAGACAAACCTATTGACGGAAAGATGGTAAAATTTCAGAAATTCAAGAACAGTTGCAGAAATTAATGGAGGGTATGACTAGCTTGACTAATCAAAATACATAAACTGATAAGGAGTTGTTTGAGATCAAGGAGGCCATTGGGTTCATTAAACAGAAGGGCAAAGAACAGAGTAATTGGGAATTGAATCTCCATTTGACAGTGACTGTTCGATGGCTGTTTTGCACCTATTCTTGTACCCAAAGTTGAAAAAGAACTCTTGCTAAAAACTGGTAAGTCATCAGGGGTATTGACCCTTTTCATAGACGGTACCTCAAATGTGAAATGATCTGGGCTCGGTATCATTTTAAAATTACCTACGGGCAGTAGTATTAGGAAATCTATCAAAACTTCTAAATTGACTACAATGAGGCCGAGTATGAGACCATGATTACAAGTCTTGGACTAGCCAAGGGCCTTGGAGCAGAGGTCATCGAGGCAAAGTGTGACTCCTCTTTGGGGGTAAATCAAGTAAACGAGAGCTTCGAGATTTGAGATGATCGAATGAAGAGGTAATTAGACAAACTTCAGGTGACACTACATCGCTTCAAGGAATGGACAATGGACCATGTGCCTCGAGAACAATAGCGAGGCCGATGCATTTTTAAACTTCGGTTCATCGATTGAAGAATGTCATGACCCAAATAACCCATCGCTGGGACCGTAATGGAACTTAACATTGTACCCACCAGGGAAGCCAATATTACATACTAATTTTACCCTTTTTACTTTACCTTTCATTAATTTACAGGTTAATATAAGAAAATCAGTGGAAATCAAATTTGCAGAAGAACAGAATTTAACAGTTTAACTAAATACTAATGCGAAATCCATAGTTAAACTTCACCCAGAACTGGTGTCACAATTTTACGGACTATCTACGAATAATACAAATAGTGGTCTGAATAATGAAAATACACATATGTTTTATAAATAGGTAAAACAGAATAGAAATATGATAGAAGGGGATGCCAGTGCCTGCGGACGCCTGCAGGACTACCTCTGGTCTCCACTGAACTGAAGTCGGCAACCTCAATCTATGGACAGTATGGTGCAGTAATAGGATCTACATAAAGTGCAGAGTGTAGTAGTAGTACAACCGACCCCATGTACTGGTAAGTGTAGAGCCTAACCTAGACGACGTAGCGAAGAGACTGGACACAACCAAATATCATAACCCGTGAAGTTAATCAGTATAATAACAAAGTACAAGTAATACAACTAAGGAGAAATATATGGGAGGAGAAACATGCTATGGAGGTTTCAACATAAAGAATACAATAGTAAAGGAGTTTAAAAACCACTTGAACCTAAAACAACAACTGAACACAGCCAACAGAAAATGTGGACGACATCACCATTCATGATTTTACTCTCGATCCTCACCATGCGATCAATAATGAAAATGCGCACGGCATCACCCTTCTTGATTTATCACTCTTCCTCACCATATGAATGATAATAAATGGGCACTTCCATCTTTCTTTCCCTTTATTTTTATGTTTTTTCTTCTTCATTGTCTCTTTTTTTCTTTTATCTTTTCTTCTTCCACAGCGACACCAACATACATCTTTTTCGAACTTCTCTTTTTTTTTTCTTTAAGATCTCCTCCTCCTTTATTTAGATGCAAAAATATCTACCATCTTGAATAATTTCCCGCAAAAGTCTGTATGTGGTTGCAGCTCTCTCCGCTTTCTGTTTACTTTCAGATATAATATTACATAACTGTTGTGGATAATTTTGCAAGAAGAATAAAAATGGAGAAAATAAAATAGCCACGAACAGAGAAAAGATTTTTTCCGGCCAAGTTCGATGTCCTCTATTACCATCAGTGCTCCTTTATTTATACATTGTGTAATCAGTATATAATAATGGTATAATATGGTGTATAATCAATGTGTATACATTTTACACTAGTCATACATTTATTATACAAAAATGGGCGTAAAAAGATTACAATGGGTAAATTGAGTGTATCTACACTAATATAATACATATACATTTTTGTATACAAATTCAATGTTAATATAATTTTCTATAATATTTTGTATACAAAGTATATAATAGTATATATACATTCATTATACATGTACTATACAACACTAGGCGTGTAAGATTACAGTGGGTACATTGAGTGTTATGAATATTGTGTATATATATATTATGTATGCACATTTATATGAAAGGTGTATCTACACTCATAATACATATACACTTTTTATACAAATTCAATATTCATATAATATTGTATATTGAGTATATAATAGTATATAATGCATATATGTCGTGCACATAGAATTTACAATTGTATATAAAGTAAATAATTAAATTATTTTCCTTATATAAAATGTATAATTATTCTCCTATAAATACTCTCAATCTTTTTTTCTTTTTCTCTTTAGCATCTTATTTCTTTCTATTCAAGTTATCCGTTTACATAGTCTTTTATTTGTTCTTCTTTTCTATCTTTTTTTCTCTCACTTTTAGTTATTAATTCTTTAGGTTTGATGGTAGAATGGGGTGGATGAGACAGGTCCAGGGGTGCGTGAGTATGCTTTTTGATGATCTATTATTTTTGGGATGTGCGTAGATGGTGTGGTGGCAACAGTGCATGAAGATGGTAGCGGTGCTATGACAATAACGATATCGCTGCAATGGTGGCAGGGCAATAGTGGAACTTTTTTGTATGAATATTTAATAAAAGGTGGAAAAGAAAAAATATATGCGTTGTGATTAATAAAATTTGAGCTGACCATTCTAATATCTTTTAGGCTACTAAAAATATTTGAAATTTTATGAGTACCAAATAATATAAGTTTAGGGTGAGTGGCTATAAATGTATTTTGCTTTATTTAGTACGGGCTCACGGGCCGATCGAGTTCAAACAGATTTTAATTCGAGGTAGTTGGACTAACCATATCAGTCAAACTGAGCTGCTTCCCGAAGGGAGGCTTGTTGGGTTTCCCTGGGTGGGCCTACCAAATTCAATTTGGGCTCATGTAGAGTTAGCTAACAAATTGCTAACTGAACGGCACTAGGATTAGTACAACTAAGGCCTAGTAGAAGATTTTAGGCCCAGAACCTGCCTTTACATATTCTCTGGTACCACGTTCATATAACTTCTGAAGCTTCTCGAAAGTACGGAACTCATAATATTACGAAAGCTAAGAGCATCTTTAGGGGTGTATACTATTTTTTGCATCGATTTAAATTTAATATAAAATTTGGTGTTTTATTGATCCAATAGAACATTAAATCTTGTATCATTCTAGTATGTGAATACTATCATACCAAAATTGGTGCGACTCTTTTCATCAATATCAAATTGATTTATTATTATTTTATTCATCTTTTTATTTTTTGGACTTTTGATTTTTATTTATTGTATATATAATTAATTTTTATATGAAGATCTTTATAGTTTTAATTTTATATTTTATATATATTATATTTATGTAAAATTATAAGTTAATTTTATAATTTCATAATTGTATAAAAAAAGATAACAGGCACTTAAATTAAATTTAATTGTGATGTTATATTTATTTGATTATATTTTTCAATAATATCACTTTTAGTTGATTTATACTTTAAAATAATTTTGTAATAAATGAATATATAAGTGGTGAATATGAATTATATGTGATGAATATGAAAAAAGAAAAAAAGATAGAATTTGTTTGAAGGAAGTAAAACATAAAATTTAAATAGAAGATAATAATATTATAGGCATTTGCATCGAGAAAATAAGATCAAGACCGAAAATATCGCAACAATCACAGTATTTTATTTCGAATATTTGAGTGTACAATCTCTATGATTCCTTTGATTCTACTTTTCTAGTATGAATTCAACGGCCTTCGAGCTTGATCTTAAATTTGAATTTGATTTATCCGTCGCGAACTCTTTGATTGTTGCCACGAATTTTATCACGAACAAGTAGCTTTGGTCTTGAATGCCTTGTATTTGATTTGAATTCACTCTTGATCTTGAATACTTGAATTGTTCTTTGTTCTTGAGCTTGAATACTTGATCTATTCTTCGTTCTTGAACTTGATTTCTTGAAGCTTGAAATTTGTGGAGGAATTTGCAGTGTTTGATCTACGAGATCTTTCTTACTTCTTGTTATAACTTCTGGTCTCTTTTTTGAGTTATGAAGATCCCTATTTATAGTTGTGGGAAGAAAGAGTCATGATAAGAACAAACTCTTTCCGACCAATCAAATTAAAGTGTGACATGGCCGTATTTGATTGGCCAGAACATATCACGTGCACATGTGGCACAATATTATTGGCTTTTCAGTGTGACTGAGCATGGCTTGTCATTTTGACATGTGGCATGATCTTATTGGCTCTTCCGTTTGATTTTGTTTGCCACGTCATTTGACACGTGACATCAAACCGGGCCTCTAGGAAGATGTCATCGTGGGCTTAACAAAGTGGGCTCATCACTTAGCCCAATTAAATGGGCTAGTCCAATGGATTAAGACTTATTTATTTAATCTATATATATTGGGCTTATATAATTAATTCAATTATATTAACATATATATTGATTTGGACCAATATATCTTGAATTTAAAATATAATTCAAATTATTTTATGAATTTAATTTTAATAAAATTATATGCCTATAAGTGCTCATACTTCAAGACTTGTCGAGTAAATATCTTGAACTTGAAAGACAGATGATTGAAGTATTACGAGACTAATACCCAATCGCCCCTTTTTCAAGGAAAATCACATTTTCTTTTCCTTTTTAATATGCATCTTTCATGATTAAGAGAGACAATCTCGAATCCAGGTTATAATATTGTAGGATGTATTTTTCTTCAATACACAAGTGGCAGGTAGTTTCCCTTGGGAAATCTCCACGTAAGACTAGGCCTTGACTTGTATAGACTTATGTTTACATAAGAATTTGCATGGCAAATCCAAGGCCAAGCTATGCGGGTCTTGATACTTTTTCAGATAATAGTACAGTGTGATGTACGTGTCTCCTTTGAAATCAAGCTTCCTTCACCTGCTTAATTAGATTTCTACAGATCAAGCTACCGTATCGTAGTTCATGTCGGGAACCAAAACTTTGGAGCCGCCTAAACAATTGATCCCATATCGCCAAAAAATATTTAATACCGTATTGTGATTGCTATATGAACTCATAATCGTAGGTTCAATGATCATCGATTCGACATAATCTGCAAGACAATTGAGTCTAATTCTGTAAAATGGAAAGCATCAACGCGAAAGTAATTTTTTTTTCTTGTACTTTTCTTCCTTTGTTGTCTTTTTTCTGTAGTGCAAGCAAGATTCACGCATGAAGGAGGCGCTCTTAGGCTGTGAGGGGACATGTATTCATCCCTGCCCAAATATCAGAGGGATTACTTTCATGGACCAATTCTTGGAGAGATTATTCTCAATGTGACCCAATTTTTGGAGAGATTATTCTCAAAATGACCCGATTCTAGGAGAGATTACTCTAAATGTGTCCCAATTCTTGAAGAGATTACTCTCGAAATGACCCAATTCTTGAAGAGATTACTCCCAATGTGGCCCAATTCTTGGAGAGATTACTCTCAAAGTGGCCCGATTCTTGGAGAGATTACTCTCAAAGTGGCCCAATTACCGGAGAGGCCAACTTAAGTTGCAAAGGGACTCATGTGTCCACCATAAGATTTGAAAGTTATAATTATTTTAAGGACAAACTCGGAAGAGGCCAACTTAAGGTACAAAGGGACTTGTATGTCTACCTTAAGATTGGAAAGTTATAAAGCTTCAACTCGAAGACTGGAAGGGCTTAAACAATTGAACTTTAAGACCGGCGAATTTGAAGATCGACGAACTTGAAAACTTCAACTTTGAGATTTGGAGGGCCTAAATATTTCAACTTAAAGATCTACGAATTTGAAGACTTCAACTTGAAGACCGACGAACTTGAAGACTTAAATTTTGAGTACCGAAAGACTTGAAGATATCAATTTATCATGGAGGGTTGTCCCCTTTAAATCAAATGAGGTCAAAGTTAAGTAGGATATTGGCATTTCAGCTTGATATTACATTCCTTCATACTTCATTTGACCAACAATTGGGGCAATATGTATCTTTTGAACTTATGCGACTGAACTTAGAATGAAACTCTAAGCTGCCTACGTACCTCGACGAAGAGGATCAAGTCGTACCGTAGTTCAGACTGGGTAAATTTTTTTTCTTTTTTTTACGTCCTAACTTTTTCCTAGGCCGCCTCTTTCAAGATTTTCAACCTAGTGGATTCTTTTTTTTTACTTCCTAACTTTTTCCTAGGCTCCCTCTTTCGAGATTTTCAACCTAGCGGACTCTTTTTTTAGGTTGTACACAGTTTATACTCTTAGGGGCCAGGAGTGTAGCAACATGCAATTTAGGCTCGTGCGTCAAGGAGCGTCATGACTTGAAGTTTAGGCTCGTACGTCGAGGAGCATCATGACTTGCAGTTTAGGCTCGTACATCAAGGAGCGTCATAACTTGCAATTTAGGCTTGTATGTCGAGGAGCATCATGACTTCCACTTTAGGCTCGTACATCAAGGAGCATCATGACGTGCAGTTTAGGCTCGTACGTCAAGTAGAATTATGACTTGCAACTTCATGGATAATACTTCTTCAAAAACCTGCCGTTGATAGGGCCGATTCTCATACCATCTGCATCAACCAACTTGTAAGCCCTACTTGAATAAGCTTCTTGTACGACATATGGCTCATCCCATATTGAAATGAACTTCCTTATAGGTTTATGGGAAGTAATTATAGATCTTCGTACGACGAGGACTTGATCTCCTACTTGAAAGGATCTCGGACGAAATTTTTTATTGAAGGCGCGAGACAATCGAGCTTGATAACATTCAAGAATCTGTTGAGCTTCCAATCTATTTTCATCAAGAGCTTCCAACTCTGCTAATCGAGGTCGAGCATTTTCTTCATCAGTGATTCCTTTTTGAATAGCTAGTCGTAACAAAGGTATTTAACGTTCAAGTGGCAAAACGGCTTCGACTCCATAAATGAGTGAATACGGAGTTGCATGTGTTGGCGTGCGGTGAGTTGTCCTATATGCCCATAGAGCTTCTTCCATGCGGTCATTCCAATCTCGTTTGGATTTGGAGACGACTTTCTTTAACAAGTTGGATAGAGTCTTGTTGAATGCCTCGACTAGACCATTGGCGGCAACATTGTACATCGAAGAGTTACGTTGCTTGAATCCAAAGAGATCAAAAATCGTGTTCATCAGCCGATTGTCGAATGGCTTTCCATTATCCGTTATTATGTAACGAGGAATTCCCAATCGATATATAATGTTTACTTAGATAAAACTTGCGACATTTTCCTTCTTTAGTTCTTTAAGAGAAACAACTTCATCCCATTTTGAGAAGTAGTTAGTTGCAGCCAATATGTATAGGTGCCTACCAGAGGACCTTGGCAGTGGTCCAACAACATCCAATCCCCAAGTGTCAAATGGCCAGGATGCAACTGTCAGGTGCAACACTTCAGGCGGTTAATGAATAAAATTTGCATGGAATTGACAAGCCTTGCAACTTCGAGCGTAGTTCAAGCAATCTTCTACCATCGTTGGCCAATAATATCCCATCATTTTTATATGGAAGTGGAGCTTTGGTTCAGACTGGTGTGACCCACATACCCCAGAATGTGCCTCTTGCAAAGTTTAGAGAGCTTCTTCTTCTCCTAGGCATTGCAAGAGTACCGCATCGAACGACCTTATGTGTAGAGTACCCTTGTAGTAAAGGAAGCGAGGTGCATGACGACGGATTTCAGTCCTTCTTCTCAAATTTTCTGGAAGTATCCCATAGCATAAGTAGTCGATAATGGGTTATCTCCATTCTTCTTTCTCAACTTCAGAAAAAACAACAAGATGCTTGAGTTCGTTTTCTTCACCTTCAGCCTCATTTGGCGGCGGTACTACCCATTTTTGGTAGACGGTAACTTGCGCTTGGTCAGGCAGGGCTAATAATGAAGCTACAGTAGCTAAAGCATCAGCCTTTTTATTTTCTTTCCTTGGCACATGCTAAATAGTCACATCACTGAGCCACCCCATTAACTTTTTTGCATAATCATGATATGGGCGTAGTTCAGGCTTCTTGACCTCGTAACTACCCAAAAGTTGATTGACCACTAACTGGGAGTCACTAAAGACTTGCAATTGCAATTGCTTCATATCAACGGCCATTTCGAGCTCAAGTATTAATGTTTGACACTCAACAACATTGTTGGAACAGAGTTGTGTCAAGGTGAAGGAGTAGGGCAAGACTTCACCTTGGGGGTGACAAATACTACGCCAGCCCCAATTCCGCCACGATGCGCAGCACCGTCAAAGTACATCTTCCATGGAGGTTACACTTCAACAGCCATTGCATCCTCATCAGGTAGTTCATAAGTTAGCTCCCAGTTATCAGGTATCGGATGATTTGCCAAGAAGTCTGCCAAAACTTGTCGTTTTACAGCCTTTTGAGGGTGTACTATATCTCGAATTGTTAAAATTGGAGGTACCATATCTCTAGTCGATCACTAAGAATAGGTTTTGACATCATGAACTTGACGGGATTTGCATTAGAAATAACACAGACAACTTGAGCTTGAAAGTAATGGTTCAAGTTTTGAATTGAGAAGACTAGCACCAAACACAACTTCTCAATTGGTGAATAATTCAACTCGTTTTGGTGTCATCATCCTGCTCAAGTAGTAAGGAGAGTTTTCTTTCCCCTCACTATTTTCTTGGGCCAACAGTTCCTCAACAGATCTTTCGTATGCCGCAATGTATAATATCAATGGCTTTCTAGGCATAGGGGTTGCTAAGGTTGGAGGCTTCATCAAGTAGGATTTGATGCTCTCAAAGGCATTACTGCATGCTTGGTCCCATTTGAAAGGGACGCCTTTCTTCATAAGGAAACTGAATGGTTGACACCTCCCAGCTAGGTTCGAGATGAATCTCCTAAGGTACACTAACTTTCCTTGCAAACTTTTCAATTCATGAATATCCCGAGGCTCAGGCATTTTCAAAATGGCATCCACTTTGGCTTGATCAATCGATTCTTCAATGTCGGACAATGAAACCAAGGTACTTTCCAGAAGTAACTCCAAAGGAACATTTCAATGGATTCATCCTAAGTTGGTACCTCTGGAGCAATTCAAATACAATCCTCTAGTCCTCCAAGTGGTTGCCCTTCTCTCTTGATTTCACCACCAAGTCATCAACATAGCATTTGACATTCTTGTGGAAAAGATTGTCGAAAATATTCTGCAGAGCCCTTTGGTAAGTAGAACCAGTGTTCTTCAAGCCAAAAGGTATTACCCTGTAGCAATAAATACCCTTTGGGGTACGTAATGCAGTAAGCTCTTTATCTTTTTGTGCCATGCGTATTTCGTTGGATCCCAACGAGCCGTCCATGAAAGACATTGCCTCGTAACCAATAGCAGCATCGATCATCAGCTCTAGAATAGGAAGCAGAAATTCATCTTTCGGACATGCATTGTTGAGATCTCTAAAGTCAACGCACACTCGAATCTGGCCATTCTTCTTCCTTACAGGGATTATACTTGAAACCCATGTTGGGTATTTAACTTCGCGAATAAATCCATCTTTAATGAGCTTGTTAACTTTAGTTTCAATCAGGGGAACCAAGTCTTGTCTGAAACGCCATTGAGCTTGTTTTACAGGGCGAGCACTATTTTTTACTGCAAGGTGATAGATTGCTACTTTCCGGTCCAAGCTATACATCTCCTTGTAACTCCAAGCAAAGACACTCTTGAACTCTTTGAGTAACTCAATATAAGTGTTCTTTTCATCAACTTCTAGTAAAGAACTCAGGTAGGTGGGTCTCGGTTCTTCATCGACGCCAAGGTTAACTTCTTTTAAGGCATCAATTGTCATCTTCACTCCTTCTTCAACTTTTGGTGGAGCATCTTTCGCATCTTCATCTTCTTGAGGGTCTCCATCATTGAAGGATATGTGATAACACTGTGAAACATCCTCCAATTCCGCATTATCTTCCATCAAAGACGAAACATCATTCTCGCCTTGTACAGTGGCATGATACAAAGAACCTACACTTTCTTCATCTTCATCACGTCCCTTAGTGTAGACCACAGTATATCGCTTTACCTTCAGTACTTCTTCACATGAAACCACCATTTTTGTTTGTCGCCTCATTCTGGAAGGAACCAAACTTTGAAAATCCTTAGAGATCTCCTGAATTTTGGGTGAAGCGGGTGTTCTTGTATTTCGATGATTTCTCTGGAACTTATTCCCCTTCTTTTATGGACCCAATATCTCAAATACAGAAGCTCTCACAATTTTATTTCCAAGTCGGTCAAAGATAGAAGGCTTGTTAGAAGTGGATGATTCATCTTCTACACTGATATAATTGCTACTCGCCCTTCTTATTAAGATGCGCACTAGTGACGATTACTTGTATCCCAGATCTTCACGTGGTTGCCTCGTTGCAGCTTTTTGACGAGAGCTTCCCTAACTTTCTAGCTCATTGGGATTGTATCCATCTTTTGCAAATAGCTTGTAAGCGTTAGGATCGAAACCTTCATCTATTCTCTTTGTAGGGAGTGACACATTCTACAAACGATTTTGTGCTACAAACCCTACAAGAGACTTTGAGAACAACTTTACTGCCTCAATTTATTTTACCGGAAGAGTTAACTCCCTTAGCATCTTGATTTGGAGATTATGTGATTCGCCCTCGTCTTTCTTCCTTTTTGGGACATATTGGAGCGCGAAACTTACTTTCTTTCCATAAGACGTAATACCCCATTTAAGATATTTATTCACCTTGGCGGGTACCTCATCAGTAATAGCTTTGGCTTTTCCAATAGTCACATCAGCTCTTTTAGTTATGGGTTCTTCATTCTTGCTTTTCGTACCATCATCAACTTTAAGCTCCTTAATAGTCCGGTTCTTCAAGTAGAACTTTTCATCGGCGAAGTGTGACTCGGCCTCGGTGAATGGCTCATCATCAGCAAGTACCATCTTCTCGACTCCACCCTCGTAGTATTTTAAACATTGATGGTAGGTAGATGGAACTACTTTAATCTCATATATCCAAGGCCTTCCAAGAAAAACATTGTATGAAGTCTTCGCATCGATCACATGTAGGCATGCACTTGATTGCATATCTTCAATAGTGATCCCCAGCCTGGTCGCGCCTATGGCTCTTTGTCCCCCTTGGTTAAATCCTTGGATCATCACACGAATTTATGAGAGTTTATTCATGGGAATACCAAGTTCTTTCACAGTGTGGATTAGCAAAATGTTCACTAAGGATCCTCCATCAACCAAAATCTGATTTACCCTTTCATCGCGCATATAACCAACCAGGTAAAATGGGCGGTTATAAAGAGAGTCACCTAGCAAAAGATAGTCATTTGTGAACATGACCTTTTCCTCACAAGCATTAACTTCCTAACGAGTGGACTCGATGGGATTTTCCGAAGATGGTGCCAACAGTAGGTCATCACTCTTTTCTTCCCCTTTGTCAGCATGGCAACAAGAGGCATCAATGCACTCATGGAAAATCTTCGTGCGGAACCAACTTGGTAAGAACTCCTCTAAGGTCACTGGATAGCGTGGATTTTGAGGGTGGTTTATCTCCAGTTTTGCTTTCTTCAAATGCCTAACTGGATTCTTTTTCATTGGTCTTTGTACTATCATCTTCCTTGTTGATTGTTCTACTGGTTCTTTTTGTGGTCTCTTTTTATGGCACCTATGACGAGTCACCAACATCCAACCTTAATCATTATCAGGTTGGCCGTCTTCGAATTTGTTATTCTCTAGTAATTCTTAATTTTTGATTCCTTTAATACCGCATAATTCATTCGGACCAAATGAGCCAAAGGTGATAGAGACTTGGTTTGCACTTATTTTCTCATCTTCAAGCACGATCTTCATTTCGCGAGCCAAGTCCACGACTTTGTCCTTGAAGACAAAGCACGTATCTAGAGGGTGGTTTACAAGTCGGTGATATTTGCCGTAGTTTGGGTCATATATTTTCCTAGCTTCATTGGTCGCTCCATCTCCGGAAGTTCAATGAGATTTAACTCGAGGAGTTCTTCAAAAATGGCTCGCACATCAGAATACAGGACTGGGTACTCTTTCCCCTGCATCTCTTTTAGAGTCAACCTTCCACTTGGCTTGTCTTGAAAAGAAGTGGATTTGATACTCTGCTTCTTGCTCACCTTCGTCTTGAACTTCATAGGTGACGTATTGACATTCATAGCTTCTTTGCTTTCAGACTTGGGTACGAACTTTCCCCACTTCCTGACATCTTTCATGTCATTCGCTTAGCGAGGTTCATAGATGGGCAGCCTTTCATTTCCAGCGAGGCCATGCTCAATTCCATGTCATGGGCACGAGTTGCAAGTTCTTCAAATGTGCCAGGCTTGATACCCTGCAAAATGTAGCGCAATCCCCAACGCATGCCTTGGATGCACATCTCTATGCTTGAAGCTTCACTAAGCCTGTCTTTGCAGTTGAGGTTTGCATTCCTTGAATGATTGATAAAGTCGATAATGTTAGATAATACGCTTAACGCTAGAGGGGGGTGAATAGCGTTATAATAAAAATTAGCGTAAACTTTGCGGAATTAAAAAATTGCAGGAAGTAAATAAGTGCGATAAATAATAAAGTACGCACCGATGTATTCTGGTTCACCGCAACACGTGGCTAGTCCAGTCCCCGAGAGACTCTCTCGAGATTTTCCACTAACTTGTCAAGCTTACGGGTGCTCAACAAACCTTTACAACTTAAGGACACAAGCCTTAACACCTTTGCTCGGAGATACAACACTCCAAGACTTCACTGTTAAGCTTACGGGTGCCTAACCAACCTTTACAATCTAAGGACACAAGCCTCAACAATCTTGCTCGGAGATACAACACTCCAAGACTTCAATCAAGGAAACACAAGTTCCTTACAACAAGAGAATCACAATTCTCATACAAGTGTACAAAACACTAAACACTCAAACAATACACTCCTTAATGAGTAGATATGAGTAAAAGAAGTAAGCTCAAGATCACAACAACTTTGGACAAGAATATGGCTCTCAAAATTTATGTAACGACTATAAAATGATAAGCAATAGAGTATGCAAGCTTATAGCAATTGTATGATCAGTTGTTGTGTGTTATTGTGTTTAAAACACTGAAATGAAGCTGTATTTATAGTTGAAAAACTTGGCATTACCGTTGCCTAATTGTAAATTAAGAGTCGCTGATTTTACTAAGTGACAATCGATTGTCAAGAAGCTACAATCGATTGTTTGCCAATCGTTCCAGAAATCAATCCCAGATTTTACGCTTAACAATTGATTGTCCAAGATCAACAATCGGTTATTGGTAACGTTCAAAAATCATTTCCAGATTTTACGTAAAACAATTGATTATACCAAATCAATAATCGATTATTCAGCAACGTTCAAAAAATCCTTTCCAGATTTTAATTTCAACAATCGATTGTACAAAATCAACAATCGATTATTCAGCAACGTTCAAAAAATCTTTTCCAGATTTTAATATCAACAATCGATTGTACAAAATCAACAATCGATTACCTGACGGTATTTGAAAACTTTACGACAACGGTCAGCTTCACAATCGATTGTGCAATGGTAACAATCGATTATTTATCAGACTTTGAAAATTATTTTAGACACTGCCTCGTGACAATCGATTGTTATATACTCACAATCGATTATTTAATAACTTTGTAAAAGTCTGGAAGACACTGCCTCAACACAATCGATTGTCATATGTTCACAATCGATTATTTTGTGACTTTTAAAAATCTGATGGACACTGTCTCTTCACAATCGATTGTCATTAGCTTCACAATCGATTATTCTGAGTTTTGAAAAACTTTGATGTACACTGCCTCATCACAATCGATTGTCATAAGGTTCACAATCGATTGTCATGCAGGTTTGAAAAACCTGATGCTCACTGCCTTAACACAATCGATTATCATTAGTTCACAATCGATTGTCATGCAGTCTTGGCTTAGCATAATTGATTATCATAAGTACATAATCGATTATCTTAGTCCAGATTTTAGAGGCATGTTTAAAAATCATTTTGACTGAAGTAAATATGCATGATTTAAAATCATTTAGCATTAAATTCAATATGCATGATTTTGTAAAAATAATTTTACGAGAGAAGCCATGTCATGAGTCAAGTTGTCGGATCAAGATCACAATTAAGAATGACTCATTTAAACTATAAAACTTTGTCTTGTGCTTGAATCTCGTTATCCACCAATTGTGCGCTTGTGCTTGAACTTCGTCATATATCAATTTGCGCTTGTTTGTCATTCATCAAAACCTACACATAAGAACACACGTTTTAGTATAAAGCCTTGAGAACGTGTTTCCAACAATTTCCCCCTTTTTGATAATGGCAAACTTTAAGCGGGATATGCAACTTAAACATTTTATTATGACGATTCAAGACAAGTAAAGATATGCAATAAGTATGCGATTAGTTCCCCCTCAATTTAAGCTTATATATATTGAGAGTGCATACCCGTTATCTTCCCCCTTTTGCCATTAGCAAAAATAATATAAGAGGATGCCAAAGATGTAAATAAACTTGTTTATTTATTGGAAAGAAAAAACAATTACATAAGGAGGGGACAATAAAACATATCACAATAAAAAAAACATTCATCATCATTTCCCGCCTCATCGCCCGGCACTGCTTCAAAGGGAACAAGGCCGGCATATGGATAATGAACATGGTCAAAATATCCATGGATCTCATGAGTCAATTGACCAACAGAGGTGGTCAAGGAAGCAATTTTGTCGGAAATGGATTGGAGAGTGGGCTCTTGAGGCGGACGAGTTCGACGGGTTGGAGGAGGAGCAGGCGCTGCATGATCACCGTCATGATGAAAGGAGGATTCTGAAATTTTCCACTTTTTGGTACTCTTTTTGAGAGGACCGTTGGAAGTGATGAATCCGGAGGCTTCAAGAAAATTCATGATGAGGAGAGCATAAGGAAGAGGCCTATCATCTCCGATAGCGTCACGCATGTGAATCTTGACGAACCGACACCAATTGATGTTAGCTCCGGTTATTATGGCATGCATGAGCTTGGTGTCCTCTTGGGAAATGGTAGTATGGCTATGCTTATGAGGCTTGAGGACTCGGGTGATGAAATAGAAAATCAACCGATAATTGGGATCCATTCCCGTAATTGTAGGACGACGGGAAGAAAGATTTGGATCATAAGAAGTAAGTCCGGTTTGATGTAGGAGGGCTGTTTCATCAAAAAGGGCTCCGGCCTCTCCGATGTACCGAGAAATGTCTTCACCATTATGAGGAAGACGGGCAATGGTATGAAAGTTTTCATCGGAAAGAAGAATTTGAACACCATTTATATTTGTCACAAGCTCACCGTCATCATCCTCATGAAGGTTGGAGTAAAATGCTTGAATCAATGTAGTATTGATGTAAGGATGGGTATGAAGTAAGAAGTCAAGAAGTTGACAATTTTTGAGCATATTTGCAGCAGGGCCATAAGATTCAAGATACTTGTTGGTTGAAAAGCGAGGAGGAAGAATGTCGCGCTTTTCAAATTTTGTTAAAAATCGAGTAAGCTCGATGTCAGAATTAAAATAAAGAACGGAACCATCTTGGTAAGGATAGTTTGGAGCAGCAGAGGAGGATGCACCATGCCTAGCAGAATGGGAACGTTTGGAGTGACGGCCCGACATTTTCACTGAGTATTGCTGGAATTTGCAAGAGACTTGAAAGAATTTTGATAGTTTGAGAGCTAAAGTTGATGCTTGAGTGAATAAAAATGAACATATATGGAGCCTATTTATAGAGGGGAGAAAGGCATTTCATTAATGGAAGAAATCTGCAGAAAATTGAAAGCTGAAACAGTCAGAAACGGTAAAAATAAATCTTACTGACCGTTAGACAATGGATGTTGGGATGAGATAATCGATTGTCATTAAGATTTGACTGAATCTCCGAACTGACACAAATCGATTGCAGAGCCAAACGGTAACAATTTTGAATTACTGACATGAAATAATCGATTGTCAAAATATGGTAATCGATTGTTATGTTACAGTGAGCACAGTGATTTTCTGACTCGGAAAATAATCGATTATATATGTGGGACAATCGATTGTTGTAGAAAAGCAGTACTGAATGGCTGAGACGGTAATCGATTAAACAGCTAAAAATCGATTGTTAAACAAAACTTCATACTAAGCATAAACTATAAATGATCGATTAGTGATACTTGCTAATCGATTTTCTGCACAGTAAAATAATCGATTATTTGCTGTAACAATCGATTGTTTTATGTCATTTCTTTATAGTTCCCCCTACCTTTAGGGCGATACCTGCAAAATAGAATTAGACGTCTCCGACGCTCAAGTCAGTAATTTGTAAAGAAATAGTAACTTAAACTAGTGTGGCCGAGTGAGAGCGTGATCTCTTAAGAAGTGTGTCCTAGGGTGTTCTTAAGAGTGTTTCGGGTACTTACCTTTTCTCCGACGTCGCCAATTACCTGTTCGAGAGGGTGATCTTTGATTGTCCTCCACTCGTTAGGCGTTTTCGTTTCATTCTCCAATTGTGGCGCTTCCTCCGTTGGTTGTTCCAAGATTTCATCTTTATTTTCCTTAGGCGTTTCCTCTTGTATTTTGTCTTTCAAGCTATCTAAAATACCTGCAAGATCAAAACCGGAATCCTTTCTCGCCAAGCGAGCATTATTTTCGGAAAATACAACATGAGGGGATTCCTCCACAGTTTCGGTTCTTTTATTAAAACCCTATATGCTTTGCTACGTGAGGAATAACCAATGAAAATTCCCTCATCGGACTTAGCATCAACTTTTCCCAATTGATCTTTGCCATTGTTATGAATAAAACATTTACAACCGAATACTCTAAAATGGGAGATATTTGGTTTCCTTCCCTTATAGAGTTCATAGGGAGTTTTCATGAGTATAGGCCTTATGACTACTCTATTTAAGACGTAGCATGCGGTACTCACGGCATCCGCCCAAAAATGTTTGGGAATCTTGGCCTCTTCGAGCATGGTTCTAGCCATCTCTTCGAGACACCTATTTTTCCTTTCCACGATCCCATTTTGTTGTGGTGTACGTGGAGCAGAAATGGTATGATCGATACCGAGTTCGTCACAAAAGTCCGCAAAGAGATTGTGATCAAACTCTCCCCCATGATCACTTCTAATTGAAGTGACGGTTGTTTCCTTTTCGTTTTGAACACGCTTAAGAAAGTATTTAAAATTCTGAAAAGCATCACTTTTATTGGCAAGAAATAAAGTCCAAGTAAATCTAGAATAATCATCAACAATCACAAAAGCATAACGATTTCTTCCTAGACTTTCAATGCGAGATGGTCCAAATAAATCCATGTGAAGCAATTTCAATGGTCTAGAAGTTGAAAAAATATTTTGGATTTGAAAGATACTTTTGTTTGCTTCCCTTTTTGACATGAATCACAAATAGAGTCATCTTCAAATTTTAAATTGGGAAGGCCAATAACTAAGTTTTGAGAAATCAATTTGTTCAAAAGATGCATGTTGATATGTGCTACTCTACGATGCCATAACCAAGTATCATCCTCTTTACTCATAAGACAATCAACATATTCGGGTGAGGAATTAGCAAAATCAACCATATAAATATTATCCACTCTAAAACCACGAAGGATAATTTTAAAATCACTACGTCTAAACACTAAGCATTCATCCGAATCAAATAGGGCAAGATTTCCCTTGTCACATAATTGACTAATGCTCAAGAGATTATGCTTTAAACCTTTCACAAGTAATATATGCTTAATAGAGGAATTTTCATCCTTACCGACCGATCCGATGCGAATAATCTTTCCTTTATTGTTATCCCCAAAAATCACAATTCCTCGTTCTTTGTGTTATAGTTGAAGGAATTTGGATTCGTCTCCCGTCATATGTTTGGAGCATCCACTATCAAGGTACCATAGTACACTTGATCCCTTCAAACATACCTACAAAACAAGTTAATGCGTTTTAGGTACCCATGCCATTTTGGGTCCTTGAGGGTTAGGCATATTATAATGATGCGATTGAGTGATATGTCTATGTTGTGTAAAGCATGCAGGGCCAATATAACCAATGCGTCTACAATAATGACAAGTCACGTTGGGGTTATGCATCCTTCTAGGTTCATAGTAACTTGATGGACGAAAATGAATTACTCTATTTTCATTATGACTATTGCGCATTTCATGAGAACCATTTCTCCTACTATTAATTCTAAAATGAGCAGCATTTCTAGAGTAATGGTCATGTCTAGATGTTCTAAGAGGTTCAAAACTCTTTCTAGTGTTTGGCCTAGAATATGCATCATTTCTAGGGTAGTCATTTCTAGGTGGTAAGTCATTTCTAGGTCTTCTAAAATGTTCAACATTTGGTCTAACATGCATATTTGTTCTAGGATTGCTATTTCTAGGATAAGCATTTGTTTTATTAGTCCTAGGTTGAGCCTTAGGTGGTTGGGGTTTGGCTTCAACCTTTTCTTTAGGCTCATTCTTAAAACCTATGCCATGCTTGGTTGACTTCAAATTAGCAAGGACCTCATTCAAGTTTTTGTGATAAGAATTAAACTTATCTAAGGTACCTTTAAAATCTATCTACCTCATTTTCGAGATGCATGCAAGAAGAGCAATTTTTAATAGAACTTTCGGGCTTGTCGGCGCTTCTTTTTCTGAAAAACTTGTTTTCCTCTTTCAGCTTCTCATTTTCTAAAACCAGTTTTTCTAACTCCTTTTCTTTCAAAGAAAGCTGTTTTTGAAATTTTTTTTCTTTTAGAGAAGCATTTTCTTTTATGCTCTTGACAGTTTTTGAAGCTTTAATAAATTCAGTATATAGCTCATCAAAAGCAGTTCGCATTTCTTCAAGAGTAAAGAAGTTTTTAGAAGGGATTTGACATACCTCATCTTGCTTGTCTTCTTGCGCCATAAGACAAAGGTTTGCGGCTTCGTCTTCTTCTTCTTGGCTTGACTCATCTCCGGAGTCTCCTCCCCAAGAAATGTATTGACGTTGCTTCTTAAAAGGTTTCTTCTCCTTTTTGATGTTTGGGCAATTTGATTTGATGTGCCCGGTTTCACCGCATTCATAGCACTTTATTTGTTCTCCTTGCTTTTTGCCCTTACGTTCATATTCCTTCCTCATGAACTTTTGAAATCTTTTGATAACGAGTCCAAACTCGTTGTCTCCATCCTCATCGTTTTGAGATTGACTTGTGCTTGCCTTAAGTGCTATTCTTTGCCTCCTTTGATCATCAACAAGAGGGTTAAGTATTGTAGATTCATAAGTCTTAAGGTTACCTCTTAATGCGTCGATTGTGACATTTGAGACGCCTATGGATTCTTGAATTGCGTCGGCCTTTGATCGCCATGCCGGAGTGAGACTTCTAAGAATTTTTCGAACAAGTTCTCTATCCATGAATGTCTTCTTGAGGGCATGTAGGTCATTTACGATTATTGAAAATCGTTCGAACATTTCATCCACCTTTTCACATTCCTTCATGTGAAATAATTCATAAGCATGGGTTAGGAAATCAATTTTAGCTTCCCTTACCTGGTCCGTACCTTCGTACGTAATTTCCAGCTTGTCCCACATTTCCTTTGCCGTTGTGCAACACGATATTTTCCTATAATCGTCAGCATTTACAGCACAATATAATAAATTAATTGCTTTAGCATTATTTTGAACCTTTCAGATATCATCCGCGTCATATTCTTCCTCGGACTTGGGAACCCATTCGTTTTCAACCTTTTTGGTTGGAATTTGATTTCCCTTTGTTATCACCTTCTAAAGATGAAAATTGTTTGCTTGAACGAAGATTTTCATCCTTTCCTTCCAGTACGTATAGTTTGTACCGTTGAATAGTGGTGGTCGGGTGGAGCACTGTCCTTCCTCTATTCCTGCAAAAGAATCACGAGTAGAAGCCATGGAAGTTTCTCTCAAACTGTTAAGTCTTTAGAGAGTTGGGCTCTGATACCAATTGTTAGATAATACGCTTAACGCTAGAGGGGGGTAAATAGCGTTATAATAAAAATTAGCGTAAACTTTGCGGAATTAAAAAATTGCAGGAAGTAAATAAGTGCGATAAATAATAAAGTACGCACCGATGTATTCTGGTTCACCACAACACGTGGCTAGTCCAGTCCCCGAGAGACTCTCTCGAGATTTTCCACTAACTTGTCAAGCTTACGGGTGCTCAACAAACCTTTACAACTTAAGGACACAAGCCTTAACACCTTTGCTCGGAGATACAACACTCCAAGACTTCACTGTTAAGCTTATGGGTGCCAAACCAACCTTTACAATCTAAGGACACAAGCCTCAACAATCTTGCTCGGAGATACAACACTCCAAGACTTCAACCAAGGAAACACAAGTTCCTTACAACAAGAGAATCACAATTCTCTTACAAGTGTACAAAACACTAAACACTCAAACAATACACTCCTTAATGTGTAGATATGAGTAAAAGAAGTAAGCTCAAGATCACAACAACTTTGGACAAGAATATGGCTCTCAAAATTTATGTAATGAATATAAAATGATAAGCAATAGAGTATGCAAGCTTATAGCAATTGTATGATCAGTTGTTGTGTGTTATTGTGTTTAAAACAATGAAATGAAGCTGTATTTATAGTTGAAAAACTTGGCATTACCGTTGTCTAATTGTCAATTAAGAGTTGCTGATTTTACTGAGTGACAATCGATTGTCAAGAAGCTACAATCGATTGTTTGCCAATCGTTCCAGAAATCAATCCCAGATTTTAAGCTTAACAATCGATTGTCCAAGATCAACAATCAATTATTGGTAACGTTCAAAAAATCATTTCCAGATTTTACGTAAAACAATCGATTATACCAAATCAATAATCGATTATTCAGCAACGTTCAAAAAATCCTTTCCAGATTTTAATTTCAACAATCGATTGTACAAAATCAACAATCGATTATTCAGCAACGTTCAAAAAATCTTTTCCAGATTTTAATATCAACAATCGATTGTACAAAATCAACAATCGATTACCTGACGGTATTTGAAAACTTTACGACAACGGCCAGCTTCACAATCGATTGTGCAATGGTAACAATCGATTATTTATCAGACTTTGAAAAAAATTATTTTAGACACTGCCTCGTGACAATCGATTGTTATATACTCACAATCGATTATTTAATAACTTTGAAAAAGTCTGGAAGACACTGCCTCAACACAATCGATTATTTTGTAACTTTTAAAAATCTGATGGACACTGTCTCTTTACAATCGATTGTCATTAGCTTCACAATCGATTATTCTGTGTTTTGAAAAACTTTGATGTACACTGCCTCATCACAATCGATTGTCATAAGGTTCACAATCGATTGTCATGCAGGTTTGAAAAACCTGATGCTCACTGCCTTAACACAATCGATTATCATTAGTTCACAATCGATTGTCATGCAGTCTTGGCTTAACATAATCGATTATCATAAGTACATAATCGATTATCTTAGTCCAGATTTTAGAGGCATGTTTAAAAATCATTTTGACTGAAGTAAATATGCATGATTTAAAATCATTTAGCATTAAATTCAATATGCATGATTTTGTAAAAATAATTTTACGAGAGAAGCCATGTCATGAGTCAAGTTGTCGGATCAAGATCACAATTAAGAACGACTCATTTAAACTATAAAACTTTGTCTTGTGCTTGAATCTCGTTATCCACCAATTGTGCGCTTGTACTTGAACTTCGTCATATATCACTTTGCGCTTGTTTGTCATTCATCAAAACCTACACATAAGAACACACGTTTTAGTATAAAGCCTTGAGAACGTGTTTCCAACATATAACTGATTCCCCCTTTCGTTTGCGAGTATTTATAAGCTCTATCATACTCACAGTACGTCTTGTACTATAAAAGCGATCGAGGAACTCTTGCTCTAGTTGATCCCAGCTATCGATAGATCCATCCTCGAGGTCCGTGTACTAGTCAAAAGCATTTCCTTTTTATTGAACGGACAAACTGCTTGATGAGGTAACCTCCATAAGTCCCAGCGTTGTTGCACGTCTCCACGAAGTGCGCAACATGTTGCATCGGGTTACCTTTACCATCAAACTGTTGAAACTTCGGAGGTTGTTAACCAGCAGGGCATCTTCAACATATCGACCTTTGTAGTACGGCTTTGTATATGTACGGGACGATTTGGTAGCAACTTCATATTTGTTCTTAATGGTTCCTTCGATGAACTCCTTCAGTTTATCTAATGGAATCATCCCTTCAGATGAGACAGGGATAGCCTTAGTGGATGCTGCTTGTCTTAGGGGAGAATCACTCTCTAGAACTTTTAGGAGCTTGCCGGGTACATGGGTAGATTCTTCTTCCATTAAGATTCCCACCCTATCTGTTAGCTTGTCAATTCTAGCCTCTTAATTTTGCATGCATCTGGTCAAGCCGGCGATTGCTTCCACTAAGTTTGCCAACTGCTCCTCCATGGATGAAGTATTTGTCACCATGGCTTGCATGATTGTCGTGGATGATGGAGAGCAGCATGGAGTTTTACACAGATTGATCATTGATTGGCTCACGCTATGTAGTGAAAATGGGGAGGATCTATCACTTGAAGCATCATCATCTTCCTTCACAGCAGAGTGCTTGGATCCAGAGAGGTCAAGCAGTGCAAGAGTTTTCTTAATCTTTTCAGCAACATCGCTTCCTCCTTCAGATGCGTTTGTGAAAGATCTATATCTCCGCACTTGGGGTGCTTGTTGTCCTAAAGAACTTGCTTTGCTCCTCGTGACTGGTCCGAAGCTTCCAAAGGTATAATCGAGGATGCTTTACATATCAGCGTAGAACCTGGAGTTAACAACCTTGGTGGAAGTTGAACCTGATTTGATTTTCTTTGAAGCCATTTCAATGTTCTTGGACTTTGATGATTGGAAAGTTGAGATAAAAGGTATAGATTTTCCCACTGGGCGTACCAGAATTTATAAACAATAAATTTGCGTCTAGAAAATAAGATTAAGACGGAAAATATAGCAACAATCGTAGTATTTTATTTCGAATATTTAAGTGTACAATCTCTATTATTCCTCTGATTCTGCTTTTTTAGTATTAATTCAAGGGCCTTTAAGCTTGATCCTAAATTTGAATTTGATTTATCCATCGCAAACACTTTGATTGTTGCCACGAATTTTATTACGAACAAGGAGCCTTGATCTTGAACGCCTTGTATTTGATTTGACTTCGCTCTTGATCTTGAATACTTGAATTGTTCTTCGTTCTTGAGCTTGAATACTTGATCTATTCTTTATTCTTGAACTTGAACTTGATTTCTTGAAGCTTGAAACTTATGGAGGAATTTGTAGTGTTTGATCCACAAGCTCTTTCTTGCTTCTTGTTATAACTTCTAGTCTCTTTTCTTAGCTATGAAGACTACTATTTATAGTTGTGAGAGGAAAGAGTCATGATAAGAACAAACTCTTTCCGACCAATCAAATTAAAGTATGACATGGCCGTATTTGATTGGCCAGAACATGTCACTTGCACACGTGGCACAATTTCATTGGCCTTTCAGTATGAGTGGGCATCCCTTGTCATTTTGACATGTGGCATGATCCTATTGGCTCTTTCTTTTGACTTGGCATGCCACGTCATCTGACACGTGGCACCAAACTGGGCTTCTACGAAGATGTCTTCATGTCTTAACGAAGTTGGCTCATCACTTTAGCCCAATTAAATGGGCTAGCCCAATGGATAAAGACTTATTTATTTAATCCATATATATTGGACTTATATAATTAGTTCAATTATATTAGCCTATATTTATTTGGACCGATATATCTTGAATTTAAATATAATCTAAATTATTTTATGAATTTAATTTTAATAAAATTCATATGCCTAGAAATATAATAGAAGAGAGAAAATTTTTCTTTTGGTGTAAAAAACAATATAATGGTTGGAGTAAATTGAATTTTACTCTATTTTAACGAGAAATTTAGTGTTAGGGTTGAAAATGATCTAAAGGAGCAAATGAGATTAGATACTCTAATAGTTATAGTCATAAACTGATGGGGATCGCGCGTACCCTCACCCCAACCCCGCATTAGTATGATACTGTCCGCTCTGGGCCAAGCCCTCACGGATTTGTTTTTGGGCATCTCCCAAAAGGCCTCATACTAATGGGGTTGGGTAACCATATATATATTGGTCTCTTTTTCTCTTTTCTTCCGATGTGGGAGCTTTTGTTTGCATCCCAACAAACCTCCCCTCAAACAAACGACCACACAACTCGTGACCTCCCCTCCAGCGAATATCCATTTCCGATCTGCCACCCATCTTGCACCGCCGCAACTACCGCGCGACCTGCCGCCCCACCATCTGTTTCAGTCGGGAAGACTTTCGACACAAGGCATTTCCGCAGACACCTTACCCCGCTAGCCTGGAGATCACCTCTGGTCCAGTTTGGCACACCGTCGAGAACTCCGCACGCGTCGGTCCGCTACTCCGCCCTCCGAACCTGGGCTCTGATACCACTTGATGGGGACCGCGCGTACCCTCACCCCAATCCCGTATTAGTATGATATTGTCCGCTCTGGGCCAAGCCCTTACGGATTTGTTTTTGGACATCTCCCAAAAAGCCTCATACTAATGGGGTTGGATAACCATATATATATTGGTCTTTTTTTCTCTTTTCTTCCGATCGAGGTGGGAGCTTTTGTTTGCATCCCAACATAAACGATAGATACTACCTATACTATGCGTTGTCTGTATCAACCCGTGCAGTGTTGTCTTAGGAAATGGCGTGGAACTATTTATTAACTTGCTTCTATTTCTACAGTACGAGTATATACTGAAAATTGAATTCTTTAAAAGGCCCGAGGATCAGGCTAGTATCTCTTGGAATGAGCAGTCATTACTATTTCTTCATTGGAGGAAGAAGAACATGACAGCAAATTCAGTGATCATGATGCATCCAAAGCTAACCAAATTTGCATGGATTTAAATGAGAAGTATGTATTTGCATTCATATGTACACATATAAATTAATACCAATAACTATTGCTGAGTGGATTTGTATTGGATGTGGAAAGAACTATGGAAAAGCCTTTGGAGGCAACGAATATATGTGTGTGCGCGTTCGAGCGCAGACGCGTGATTATGTGTGTATTTGTACTAAGTATGTGTATCCAATCAATAGTCAGGGACGCTCGTGTTATTGCTTACTGTTATTGTTTTTCTCTCATTTTTTTTCCGTCGAGGGTATATCAAGAATATATCGAAAACAGTATTTCTTTTTTAAGATAGGGATAAAATTGCATGCTACTAATTATTATTTTTATCAAATCTCCCTCATGATATTACGCTAAATTTGTAGTTGTTATTGTTATTTCAAAAACAACAACAGCAACAACTACCTAGTGTATTCCCACCAGGTGGGGTCTGGGGAGGGTAATATGTAGACGAGTCTTACCCCTACCCGACAGGGCAGGGAGGCTGTTTCCAATCGACCCTCGGCTCATAGGGTTAGGTGAAAAACAGTAGTAAAACAAACAGAAACAAAACAAAACAGAAACAGTATATCATTAGTGCAATAGAAATTCCAGCATAAATAGCGTTAGAAATAATCTGAACAAAGGAAACAAAATACCAAAATACAATAACAAGTAATGGTATCGTACAGTAAACACATATCATCTATGAATAACCCTGCTACCCCACCCCCAACCCCGGGAGGAGCGGACGAGAAACTCTAGGTGCCCCTATCCTACAACCATGATACTAGACCTCCAGCTTTCCTATCAAGGGTCATGTCCTCTGAAACCTGCATTCTAGCCATATCCTGCCTAATCACCTCTCCCCAATACTTCTTGGGCCTCCCTCTGCCGCACCGACCGCCAGCAATCACCAGCCGTTCGCAGCTCCTCACCGGTGCATCGGGACTTCTCCTCCGCACATGCCCGAACCACCTCAGCCGCGCTTCGCGCATCTTCTCGTCCACCGGGGCCGCCCCCACCTTCTCCCGAATAATTTCATTCCTAATTTTATCTAGCCTGGTATGCCCGCACATCCACCTAAGCATCCTCATCTCCGCGACCCTCATCCTCTGAACATGGGAATTCTTTACGGGCCAGCACTCCGCCCCATACAGCATCGCAGGTCTAACCACGGCTCTATAGAATTTCCCCTTGAGTTTGTGTGGAACTTTCCTGTCACACAGGACTCCTGATGCAAGCCTCCACTTAGCCCACCCTGCTCCTGTACGATGCGTGACGTCCCCGTCAATCTCTCCATCCCCCTGAATCACCGACCCAAGGTAACGGACGCAGTCCTTCTTGGCGATGGCCTGAGAGCCAATCATCACGTCCCTCCCTACTTCACTCGGATCGGCGCTAAACTTGTACTCCAGGTATTCTGTCTTAGATCTGCTTATTTTGAAACCTTTAGACTCGAGAGTCTGCCGCCATACCTCTAACCTCTCGATAACACCGGCCCTCGACTCATCTATCAATACTATATCATCAGCAAATAACATACACCAAGGCACATCTCCTTGAATATGACGGGTAAGAGCATCTATCACTAATGCAAACAAGAGGGGGCTCAGCGCCGATCCTTGATGGAGCCCCGTAACCACTGGAAAATGGCCTGAATCGCCACCCACCGTCCTAACCCTAGTCTTAGCTCCATTGTACATGTCCTTGATTACTCTGATGTAGGCTTCCGGCACGCTCTTCGCCTCCAAACACCGCAACAGCACCTCCCTCGGGACCTTATCGTACGCCTTCTCCAGGTCAATAAGCACCATGTGAAGATCCTTCCTCTTATCCCTGGAATGAATAGTGAAAAGAACATTAGATATCGAAATAGAAAAAACTAAATGGTGTCCGGTACTATTTCTAACCTGTAAAGTGCCAAAAACTCAAGATTTTACTGAAGCCAAACGGTGGCTATTACTTTTAAAATTTAGTGTATGTAGGAACTTTGTGAATATTCAATGACAGTTTCAGGTTTTCAAATATCCTGTTGTCGCCGAAGCTTCAATGAAGAAAATTTTACACTATAATATGCTTTTGTTGTGGATAAGGACGCCAACAAGAAAAGATAAAGGGTATTAAAGAAATTTTATTGTTTATTTTAAAAAAAGATGATTAAGATTCGGAAGAAGAAAGTAAATATATCAATGAGTGAAAAGAAAAGCAATTCAACTTTGACACCAAATCACTCAGTGAGTGATATTGATATCAAGGACAGTTGGTGTGGTTACTATAACCATTCTGCTCTATTAAAGTGTGATGAAATCAGATTTATAGATGTGGCAAACAAAATCAATGTTCAAAAATTGCGTCGTCTTATCGTCTAGCTGTCGCACGAATAACATGATAGTCGTCTTGGGAGGTACTTCAAAATGGCCGTACTGGCAAATTCTACTCCCTCTATTTTAATTTATATAAATTTATTTCTTTTTTAGTTTATTTTAAAAAGAATTAATTTTTTTTAATTTTGATAACAACTTAATTTAATTATATAATTTTACCTTTAATAAAAAATTCTTATGACTTTACAAATACTTTGAGTCTCATTTGAATTTATTTATGACCATAAATTTTAAAAATATTTATTTATTTTCTTAAATTCTGTAGCTAGTAAACATATTAACACGGATTGAAACGGAGGGAATATAATATACTCCGTAGTAGTGATTATTGATTCAGTCGCGTCTATTCAACAGTTCAAGTCAACTTTTGGGAATCATGCGTCAAGACGCCTACTGATTAATGTAATTAATACGTTTTGTTTCCGAAATAGAGGAGGCGTGTAAGGCTGAGGAGGTTGTGAATCTCACACAATTTTGCCAAATTTTCACGGTATCTTTACAGATTTTCGAGTTTAAGTTCCATGTACTAATGACTTTAAAATTATTCATACAATTGTTAAAAATAATTCTACATAACTTTATTTATTAGCATTAGTGAATAACTTAGAACAAATGGTAAAGAGAGTTTTATATTTTTATGTCACATAGGAAATCTTATTACCTTTAATATTTAAGGTTAAATTTAACTACACTTAGTATACCAAATTATTAGTTTTATACCATAGTGTATTTTAACCTAAAAAGCTAGCGCCCTTACCTTAAGCAGTTTTTGTTAACATATTAAAATATGTCACCTAATTGAGTCCAGTTCATACATTTTTTTATGATACAAATTATTTGAAAATATGCATAAAATCATAATTATTTAAAACCAACGGCGAGTAAATTTTTGTACTTTACATGGTTTTAGGAATAAATGGCGAGCAACTTGTTAGTACTAGCGAAATTACACAAAGCGTGTGAAAAACTTTAATTTTGTCAGTTAACAAAAGTTGAATTTAATTAAATGTTGCTATCTATCTAATACATATTGTCAAGCATATTTGGATCGTGCAAATATGTTCAATTAAATTAATATGTATTCACCTGCCGCTAGCATTCAAATATATTCTGCCTGTTAATACGAAAGTATAAATCTAACCTACTAGTGTGCGTGATTGAGGTTGGATTGTAGCTTGTAGCTTAATTGATTTTTTCGACATTGGTACAATTTCTCATTCAATTGTAGCTTAATTGGTATTTTTGACATAATTGAGTTTTTTGCAGAAGATTTGTAGAAGTTTTAGTCGTTTTTGATTTGTGAAAACAGAAAACAAACAACGACAATCAAAATACAAATAATCTACAATTTATCTACAAAATATAAACTTGTTACATTAATTTTAATATCTCAATTTCCATTCAATTGTAGCTTAATTGGTATTTTCGATATAAATGCATTTCTTGCAGAAGATTTTGTAGAGCTTTTTGTCGTTTTTTATATGTGAAAATAGAGAATAAAGCATCTACAATAAGAATACAAATCATCTATAATTTATTTATAAAATATCTTTAAATTGGGCATTGAATTTTTATATCTCATTTCCCATTCAATTGTAGCATAATTGTGATTTTTGACATAATTGTATTTTTTCAGAATATTTGAAGAATTTGTAGCCATTTTTTATTTGTGAAAAAAGAAAATAAAGCATTCACAATCAGAATACAAATAATATATTATTCATCTATAATTTATCTACAATTTTTGCAATATGTCTTCTTCTTCTTCTTCTTCTTCTTCTTCTTCTTCTTCTTCTTCTTCTTCTTCTTCTTCTTCTTCTTTCAATCTAAAATTCAGTCAAAATCAAGTCTAATCTTCACCAAAACCCGTCAAAATTGAGATATAAACTCCAAATCATATTCCCGGTTATTTTTAACAACACCCAATCCAAACAAAAAATAATTTTGAAAACCCAAATTGGAATTCAAAGCTTTCAAGCTTTTAATGGTTGTCAATGGTGGAAAATATCTGAAAGAATATTTAATTCCATAATCGTAGCGCACCTAAATTGGAATATCTGGAGAAATATTTAGTTCCAGATTTGTAGCACGCCTAATTAGGAATGAATCAGCTCCTAATAAATGGTATTTAATGAATGGTATATATTTTATAGTATAACTGTAAACATGACGGATAAATATGAAACTTATGCACATTTTTAGTAATAAGGTTTCATATATGGTATAGGAAGGAAAAATTCTCAATGGTAAATAATATGATATACGCCATCTGCTCCAGTTTATATGAACATATTTTCTTTTTAGTCCGTTCTAAAAAGAATGACACATTTCTAAAATTGGAAATAATTTAGCTTAAACTTATAATTTTACCCTTAATTAGAAGGTTTTATAACCACACAAATATTCTGAACCACTTTTTAACTTGTTTAGGACCACAAATTTCAAAAATCTCTTTTTTCTTAAATTTTATACCTAGTCAAATAAATTAACATAAATTGAAGTGGAGGGAGAGTAACAAGTTAAATTATCCTATAAACAGAGGAAAAATCCTAGTTCATTCCGTTTCATCCACATCTACTAGAGGCGGCCAAAAATAAATTTTCTGAACCACGGAGAGAATGGTCTGGCTGCTCCAAATGTTGGTATACCACCACAAAATCTTGAGAATGCACCAGGACCACTTCTAGTGGACGCAGTTTCACGCGACACCCAACAGGTTGATATAAGCTTACACACAAATAGGAGTGTGCACCAAGGAGATCAGCAAGAAGCTCAGAAAACCCCAACTAGGGAAGAATGAGAGGTTAGCCTTCATGGTATTTTTAAATGTTACAGGCACAACAGCTGTGTTGTTCTTAACGTCAATACCACACGCAGGAGGGGAGGGGGAAGGATGATTTGTGTGGTACCCAATTTTTCTATCTAGAAGAACGTGGTTCTTCTAGGTGTTCTAACTACTACTGTTGTGGAATTAAAAGTACAGAAAATAAAGAACACGAAGATTTTTACGTGGAAAATACAAATCTCAAAAGGTGAAAAAACCACGATCTACTGCTCAATAGGATTTTCCCAATCATCTGCTAAAATCACTAAGCCAAAACAACATTTACAAAAACTCTTTGTAAACCTAAGGATTAACTCTAACCCAGTGTGGCACGCAGCCTCAACTATTGCGACACTTTCAAGTTAACTCTAACTTGAATACTCAAAGTACCTAATACAATTGTTTCTATGAAAGCTGGAAAGGTACAACTTTAAACCACCTACTACAATTGAACTAGAATAAGAATAAACACAATGCAACTGGTTCTTCTATCTCGTTCAAGTAGCTTCAGAAGTGCACACTTAAATCTCACATAAATTGCTTGCAAAATTTCCTTGCTCTTTTGCTCTCAATTTAGTTTAACTTCTGCATATGTGCAATTCCTGTAAAAGAGAAAACTCGCGGTTATTTAATAAGTTTGTAATTAGAGTTTGATTGAGACTCAATTGCTTGTCTTCCATCGAAGTTGAGTTCTTGAACAATACAAACTCCAATCTTATCCTTTATCCGGATTGTGTCCTCTTCCTATAAGGAGAATTCCTCTCCTATTCCAATATGCAATATTTTTTATTAATTCAGAAGATATTGTTGCTTGATACTTGAGACTTATCTTCTTCATGTGCAACTCACATGTATAGGTTAATAAAAACTGTATCTCACATGATGGACCTGGTCCATGTTGTGCTCATCTGTCATTCTTCAAAACTTCACCTGAACTTGGGCAAAAACATTCCCCCTTTTTGATTATGACAAAATTTCTGCTTTTACTGCTCAAAGAACTTGGAACTAAGCTTAACCATCAACACTTTAAACAAATAATTTTAACTTATCATCAAGGACCAAGTTTATTTAGGTTATAAATATCACATTATTCAGAATAAAGAGTAAAGCACAATATATCTTCCCCCTTTTAGGATAATCGAAAAGTTGTATGCACATTATGAATCCCAGATTTATATAATTACTCATGGCCACTGGGGCAACTGCAAGGGAAAACATGGTTCAATCATTCAACAACCAACAAACAAAATCAATTATTAAGATCAGAATTTTCATAAAACAAGAGAAAATCAATTTTCATTGATAAAGATATGTTTCAACTAACAAACCACAAAAATAAAGAAAAACTTCCAAACATGAGCAACAACAACATAAAAATTCCCGAGTCTGGGTCATTGGGGGGTTCTTGATGGGTGCAGAAGGCAAGAACTGGACATCCTAAGGCTCGGAGGAACTAGAGGTCTGGGTTTGGAGAAGGTTGAGTATATTCTGAAGCATTCCATCACTATTCTCCTTTTCTTTTGCTAGCTCATCTCTAAGGCCATCTCTCTCAGTTCCAATTCGGCAACACGAGCCTGCAGCCTTGCAATTTCAGCATTATTAGTTCCACATTCTTGAACCAAAGCCCTAAACTTGCTGTTCATAGGAGACTTCAGAGATGAACCAGGTTCAACTGGGGTGGCATTTACTGGATAGTCACAAGCCATAAGAGTCTTGAAACCAAAATGTTCCTTGCTTGATACCATCTCCCATTTCTTCAAAGGCACGTTCAGCCTTTCCATAACAGTAGTCAGTAGGAACCCATATGGAGTGGTATGAGCCTTGGAGCCATTGATGACCTTATCCAGTAGTTTGACAATAAAAGTAGGCCAATTTATCTGTATTCCTCTCACAAGGCACTCCATAAGAACCATGTCCATGTAGTAGCAGTGTGCCTCATCTCATGTCCGGGCAGCAGGCACTTGTTAACAAACTCAAACAGGACCTTGTGCTCAACCCTCATCTCACTTTTCTGCACAAATCTGGCTTCGGGCACATCTTCAGCAGTTGCATTATCACAAATATTTCTGGTGGTTTGGAGAGTAGTAGGGAGAGAATCCAGACAAGGCCACCTCTTCCTAGTATAATCATCATATCCCACACTGGGTATGCCCAGAATCTCACCCAATTTAGATGCATCAGACCACACATTTACCCCTTTTCACCATGTTGGTGACAACCCTATTCTTCACAATGGCATTGGCCATAAACTCAATCAACTCCTTCCTGGCCAACTTCCCATCCATTTCAAGAACCGTGTCTTTCCACCGTTGTGCAGCTAGGACATCCACCAGTCTTCTCATTCTTGGCTTATCCAGGTCTTTCAACAATCTTCCTTTCAAAATCTTTCTTCTGCCAAAGATAGCAAACCTATCTTGCTCCTTCTCAGATTCCTCATCTTCTTCTTCTCCACTCTATTCTTCTTCTTCTTCAGTAATTTTTACTTGCTTTCTTTTTACTGCAAATCTAGTTCTTTTGGCTAAAAAGGGTTCAACAGATACAGGCTTAGAGGATGACTTCTTGGAAGAAGTCTTGGATCTTATTGGTTTAGGTGTAGGAACCTCCACAGTTGTTCCTCTTTCTTGATGGAGTAGTTCCATCTCCTCCTTTTCTTTTTCTACAGCCTCAGAACTTTCCACACCCTTTGCTTTTCCCTTCTCCTTCTTCTTTTTCTTGCTTTCTTCCAGAGCTTTTTGTAACTCTGCTTCACTTTGTTTGACCCTACTTCTAGTAGCTCTTCTCTTTGGTACTGAGGGGACAGTAGGCTTTGGAGGTGACACTTTGTTTTTCTTTGTTGACTTGGAAGCAGTTGGAGCCTTTTGTGAGGAAGCTTTGCGCTTCTTTGGATCGTAGCTAGCTCCAACCTTATACAGAATGTTAGCTAGAGTTTCCTCAACAAATGAACCAGGTTCATCTTGTTTCTTTCTCAGATGAACAAGCCCTTCAACTGCCTCCCCAAATCCACTTCCCCGTGACTTGTTGCCACTCTCTTCAACACCTCCACAGATAGCAAGAACTTTTTCTTTCTTTTTAGCTCCCCTCCTACTTGACTCAGCCCCTTTATATATTTCACAGAACCGACCAAAACAAACATATTATCTTCATTTTCAACCACATCAGAAAATACCAAACAAGTATTTACCTCACGAGGTGTTTCTTGATTTTTTTTAGTGTCAGAAGACCCATGTTCTTCACCTTCACTGGTAGGAATAAAGGCTTCAGACTCAGAGCTGGAGTCAGATTCTCGAGCAGGACTTTACTTCTTCTGGCTACTCCTCAATTTCTCATTTATGCCTTTTCTTAGAGACCCATAAACCATAGTTTTCTAGACAATATTTTTCTATCTATGAAACCTAAGTTTTGGGGAAACACTAGGAGGAGTAGATAAAGATGTATTCGAAGGGGATACTGGTGGGAGAGTGCCTAGATTATCTTGGGGGTTAGTCATTGTGAATTATTTTTTGAGAAGATTTGGGAATTTTGGAGAGAAAAGAGATGTTTAGAGCTGGATAGGGGTTTTTGACGGTTATGAAACAATGAAGAAGGGTGTGGTGAGTATTTAAAGGTGATTAGAATTAATTGAGGTAACGACAGCTTTTTTAGGAGTCAACTAGGAGTCTAATCAAAGTAGAATTTCGGTCTCTTCATAGATTATTAGGCATCGCTAGATTTTAGGCAAAAATCCAATTTTTAAAGTTCTAGGAGAACAAAACTGGTTCAATGCTCAATGGATAGAATTTATAGGAGTTTGATGAAAGTAGGACTTCTGCTCATGATTGGAAAATTAATCTTTCTAATTGTGCAAAGTATAGAAAAAATGCCTGAACTTTTTCTTGAGCATATACCGATGAACCGGGTTCTTCAAGTAAAACTCTCTATAACATGCCTCAAATATCATTATAGAAAAAACTTTGCAAGAGATCAGTGAGTCATATATACACATGTCACAGGAGTATACTGATTAAAGTATGAGTGTGAGTAAGAATTGATCTAGATATTTACACAAAGTTAGAACTCCTAACCAAAAGAAAACAATTTTTTTCATTTCCCCCCCTTTTTTCCATTGTGCATTTTGAACTGGACCTTTTAGGTGATCTTAATCATTCCTAATTCCAACTTGTTCCTCTCAAAGTTTTCTCTACTTAGTGCTTTAGTGAAGATGTCAACTATTTGTTTATCAGTAGCACAAAATTTATTGAAATCAATCCTTTTCTCATAGTTATCTCTTAAGAAGTGGTGTCTAACATCTATGTGCTTGGTCCTTTTATGATGAACAAGGTTCTTTGTCATACTTATAGCACTAGTGTTATCACAGAATATTGGAATACATCCCACTTCAATTCCAAAATCTACCAGCTATTGCTTAATCCATATCAATTGAGCACAACGAGAAACAGTGCCAACATACTTAGCTTCAACAATAGATAGAACTACTGAATTTTGCTTTTGGTAGCCCATGACACAAGAAATAAACCAAGAAAGTGTGTCATACCTGAGGTGCTCTTTCTATGTACTAGAACACCTGCATAATCAGCATTAGCATATCCTACTAGATTGAAGTTACTACCTTTGGAATACCAAAGACATAGATCATTGGTGCCTTGTAGATATCTTAGTATCCTCTTGACATCAGTTAAGTGAGGCTCTTTTGGATTTTCCTGAAAACAAGCACAAACTCTTACACTGAAAATAATGTCTGGTCTGCTGGTAGTAAGATACAAAAGTAAACCAATCATACCCCTATTCAACTTTTGATCAACTGATGACTAGGTTCATCAACATCTAATTTAGTAGCAGTTCCAGTAGGTGTGTCTATTTCTTTAGAATCCTCTTTTTTAAACTTATTGATTAATTCTTTTGTATACTTCTACTGATGGATCACGGTTCCATTTGGACTTTGTTTGATCTGCAGGCCTAAGAAGAAGTTAAGCTCATCCATTATACTTATTTTAAACTCACTTCCCATTAGTTTTGCAAAGTCCTTACTCAACATATCAGTAGTGGCCCCAAATATTATGTCATCAACATATAATTGCACAACAAGAAGGTCTTCACCTTTTTCCCTTAAGAACAAGGTACTGTCAAATTTACCTCTTTCGTAACCATACTCCAGTAGAAATTTAGATAGCCGTTCATACTAGGTTCTTTGGGCATGCTTGAGCCCATATAGAGCCTTGTCTAACTTGCACACATGCTCAGGACATTCCTTTCTTTCAAACCCCGGGGATTGTTTCACAAATACTTCTTCCTTTAGGTAGCCATTCAGGAAGGCACTTTTGGCATCCATCTGATGGAGAGTGAATTCCATGTGTGCTGCAAAGGCTATGAGGATTCTGATTGCCTCTAGTCTTACAACTGGAGAAAATGTCTCATCATAGTCAATGCCCTCCTCTTGGCTGTATCCTTGAACCACCAGACTTGCCTTGTTTATTGTAACTGTTCCATCTTCATCAAGTTTATTCCTGAAGACCAATTTTGTGCCAATGACTGATCTGTCCTTGGGTCTTATAACTAGATGCCAAACTTTACTTCTTTCAAATTAGTTGAGTTAATCTTGCATTACATTTACCCAAACTGCATCCTGCAAAGCTTCAACAACATTTTAGGTTCAATAATAGATAGGAAAGCATCAAAAGCACATAGATTCTTCAGCTGTGATCTAGTTTTGACTCAAGATGTTGGATCAGTGATAATGTTCTCAATGGGATGAGAACTTTGATACTTATGAGGTTTTACAATCAACTGGTTTCTGCTAGATGTCTCTCCCATGTTCTATTGTTGAGGAACAGGTTCATGAATAGGTTCCTCTTGGGGGTTTGATCCAATTTCTCCTTAACTAGTTCCCCATGTCAGGTTGCCCTTATTAGAAGGACCTGTTCTATCACTTGTTCCTTCTTTTGATGCCACTTTGACTTGTGCTGGGGATTCAGTCAATTCCTTTACTAGTCCAATGGCTTCATCTTCATGTTCTTCTCTCTCAGAAAGAATGTTAGTTTCATCAAATACAACATGTACACTTTCCTCTACACACAGAGTTCTTCTATTACACACTTTATATGCTTTGCTATGTGAAGAATATCCCAAGAACACTCCCTCATCACTTCTGGGATCAAGCTTACCTAGGGAGTCTTTTCCATTATTGTGCACATAGCACTTGCAATCGAATGCCCTAAGATGGGATATGTGTTGTTTTATCCCTTTAAGTAACTCATAGGGAGTTTTCTCTACAAGAGGTATAGTTATGCATCTATTAATAATGTAGAATGTAGTGTTTACAGCCTCTGCCCAGAAGTTGTGAGGTAATTTACTAAAAAGAAGCATGGTCCTTGCTATATACTCAAGGGTTCTGTTCTTCCTTTAACCTACTCCATTTTGCTGAAGCCATGGATGGTTCTCTCAAACTGTTAAGTTTTCAGAGAGTTGGGCTCTGATACCAATTGTTAGATAAAGCGCTTAACGCTAGAGGGGGGGGGGGATGAATAGCGTTATAATAAAATTTAGCGTAAACTTGCGGAAATTAAAATTTGCAGGAAATAAATAAGTGCGTTAAATAAACAAAAAGGAAAGAACGCACCGATATATTCTGGTTCACCACAACACGTGGCTAGTCCAGTCCCCGAGAGACTCTCTCGAGATTTTCCACTAACTTGTTAAGCTTACGGGTGCTCAACAAACCTTTACAACTTAAGGACACAAGCCTTAACACCTTTGCTCGGAGATACAACACTCCAAGACTTCAACCAAGGAAACACAAGTTCCTTACAACAAGAGAATTACAATTCTCTTACAAGTGTATAAAACACTAAACACTCAAACAAAATACTCCTTAATGAGTAGATATGAGTACAAGAAGTAAGCTCTAGATCACAACAACTTTGGACAAGAATATGGCTCTCAAAAGCTTTATGAAATTGAATATAAAATGATAAACAAAAGTATGCAAGCTTATAGCAATGTAATGATCAGTTGTAGTATGTTGTTGTTTTTAAAACACTGAAATGAAGCTGTATTTATAGTTGAAAAACTTGGCATTACCGTTGCCTAATTGCCAATTAAGAGTTGCTGATTTTACTCACTGACAATCGATTGTCAAACCCCAACAATCGATTGTCTGCCAGTCAGATCAAAATTCAATCCCAGATTTTACGCTTGATAATCGATTACTTAAAATCCATAATCGATTACTGCCAATGTTCAAAAAATCCTTTCCAGATTTTACCACAAACAATCGATTGTCTAGAATCAACAATCGATTACTCAGCAACGTTCAAAAAATCTTTTCCGGATTTTAATCAAAACAATCGATTATACAAAATCAATAATCGATTACCCAATAACGTTCAAAAAATCTTTTCCGGATTTTAATCAAAACAATCGATTATACAGAATCAATAATCGATTACCTGACGGTATTTGAAAACTTTACGACAACGGTCAGCTTCACAATCGATTGCACAAAGTCAACAATCGATTACTTATCAATTTTTGAAAAACATTTTAGACACTGTCTCTTTGACAATCGATTGTCCAATGTAACAATCGATTATTTAATAAATTTGAATATCACTGGAAGACACTGTCTCAACATAATCGATTACCATTAGTTCATAATCGATTATTCTGAGTTTTGAAAAACTTTGATGGACACTGCCTCAGTCACAATCGATTGTCATTATTTCACAATCGATTGTCATGCAGGTTTGAAAAACCTGATGCACACTGTCTTACTCACAATCGATTGTCATTAGTTCACAATCGATTGTCATGCAGTCTTGGCTTAAAACAATCGATTATCATAAGTACATAATCGATTATCTTAGTCCAGATTTTTAAGGCATGTCTATTAATTATTTTGACTACTGTAAATATGCATGATTTAAAATCATTTGACATTAAATTAAATATGCATGATTTTGGAAAATAGTTTTATGAGAGAAGCCATGTTACGAGTCAAGTTGTAGGATCAAGATCACAATTATGAATGACTCAATTAAACTATAAAACTTTGTCTTGAGCTTGAATCTCGTTGTATATCAATTGTGCGCTTGTTTCTTGAACTTCGTCATATATCAATTTTCGTTTCGTTTGTCATTCATCAAAACCTATACAAAAGAACACACGTTTTAGTATATTGCATTGAGAACGTGTTTCCAACAATTTCCCCCTTTTTGATAATGGCAAACATTAAGCGGGATATGCAAGACAAGCAATTTATATTGACGATTCAAGAAAAGTATATACATGCAACAAGTATGCAATTTGTTCCCCTCAATTTGAGAATTCCCCCTCAATTTAAGCTTATAACTTGAGAGTGCATCATACCCGTTATCTTCCCCCTTTTGCCATTAGCAAAAATAATAATAAGATGCCAAAGATGAAATAAACCTTGTTTATTTATTGGAAAGAATTACAGCAACAGGGAAGACAAAAACAAACTTAAAAACTACAATTATTCATTCATCATTTTCCGCCTCATCATCCGGCGCTGCTTCATATGGAACAAGACCCGCATATGGATAATGAACGTGGTCAAAATATCCATGGATCTCGTGAGTTAATTGACCGAAAGAAGAGGTCAATAAAGCAATTTGGTTGGAAATGAATTGGAGGGAAGGCTCTTGAGGCGGAGGAGCACGACGGGTTGGAGGAGGAGCAAGCGCTACAAGATCACCGTCATGATGAAAGGAGGATTCCGAAATTTCCCACTTTTTGGTACTCTTTTTGAGAGGACCATTTCCAGTGACAAATTCGGTGGCTTCAAGAAAGTTCATGATGAGGAGAGCATAAGGAAGAGGCCTATCATCTCCGATAGCGTCACGCATGTGAATTTTGATAAGCCGACACCAATTGATGTTAGCTTCGGTAACTATGGCATGCATGAGCTTGGTGTCCTCTTGGGAAATGGTGGTATGGTTGTGCTTACGAGGCTTGAGGACTCGGGTGACGAAATAGAAAATTAACCGGTAATTTGGATCCATTCCCGTAATTGTAGGACGACGGGAGGAGAGATTTGGATCATAGGAAGTAAGACCGATTTGGTGTAAGAGGGTTGTTTCATCAAAAAGGGCTCCGGCCTCTCCGGTGTACCGAAAAATGTCTTCACCATTATGAGGAAGACGGGCAATGGTATGAAGATTTTCATCGGAAAGAAGAATTTGAACACCATTAATGTTGGTGACAAGCTCACCATCATCATCCTCATGGAGGTTGGAATAAAATGCTTGAACCAATGTAGTATTGATGTAAGGATGGGTAAGGAGTAAAAAGTCAAGAAGTTGAGAATTTTTGAGCATAGTTGCAGCAGGGCCAAATGATTCAAGATACTTGTGGGTTGAGAAGCGGGGTGGAAGAATGTCGCGCTTTTCAAATTTGGTTAAGAATCGAGTAAGCTCGATGTCGGAATTAAAATATAGAACGGAACCATCTTGATAGGGATAGTTCGGACGAGGAGGGGCAGCAGAGGCGGATGCGCCGTGCCTAGCAGAACGGGAACGTTTTGAGTGACGGCCCGACATTTTTAATGAAAGCTGCTGGATTTTGCAAAATATTAGAGAGAATTTGATATTTTGAAAGCTAAAATTGATGCTTGAGTGAATGAATATGAACATATATGAAGCCTATTTATAGAGAGGAGAGTGGCTTATCATTTATGGAAGAATTCTGCTGAGAATTTAAAGCCAAATCAGTCAGAAACGGTAAAATAAATTCACTGACCATTAGACAATCGATTGTTGAGATGCAATAATCGATTGTTGAAGAGTTATGACCTGACTTGGAACTGACACAAATCGATTGAGGAGCCAAACGGTAACAAGAGTTTAAATTTCTGACATGAAATAATCGATTATATATGTGAAATAATCGATTGTTTTGGACAAGCATTGCTGAATGGCTGAGACAGAAATCGATTATGCAATTTAAGGAATCAATTATTAAACAAAGCTGCATAATGAACCTAAACCATAAACAATCGATTAGTGATACTGCTAATCGATTTTCAGCACAGTAAAATAATCGATTATTTGCTTGGAACAATCGATTGTTCTGTGCCAAAACTTTATAATTCCCCCTATCTTTTAGGGCGATACCTGCAAAATAGAATTAAACGTCTCCGACGCTCAAGTCAGTAATTTGTAAAGAAGTAATAACTTAAACTAGTGTTGCCAAGTGAGAACGTGAGCTCTTAAGAAGTGTGTCCTAAAGTGTTCTTAAGAGAGTTTCGGGTACTTACCTTTCCTCCGATGTCTCCAATTACCTGTTCAAGAGGGTGATCTTTGATTGTCCTCCACTCGTTAGGCATATTCATTTCTTTTTCCAATTGTGGCACTTCTTCCGTTGGTTGTTCCTCAGTTTCATCTTTATTTTCCTTGGGTGGTTCATCTTGTATTTTGTCTTTCAAGCTATCTAAGATACCTACAAGATCAAAACCAGAATCCTTTCTCGCCAAGCGAGCATTATTTTCGGAAAGTACAACATGAGGGGATTCCTCCACAATTTGGGTTCTTTTATTAAAGACCCTATATGCTTTACTACGTGAGGAATATCCAATGAAAATACCTTCATCCGACTTAGCATCAAATTTACCCAATTGGTCTTTGCCATTGTTATGAACAAAACATTTGCAACCAAAAACTCTAAAATGGGAAATATTTGGTTTTCTACCCTTATAAAGTTCATAGGGGGTTTTCATGAGTATCGGCCGAATTACTACTCTATTTAGAACATAGCAAGCGGTACTCACGGCGCCCGCCCAAAAATGTTTGGGTATCTTAGCTTCGTCGAGCATGGTTCTAGCCATCTCTTCGAGACACCTATTTTTCCTTTCCACCACCCCATTTTGTTGTGGTGTACGTGGAGCGGAAAAGGTATGCTCGATTCCGAGTTCGTCACAAAAGTCCGCAAAGAAATTGTGATCAAACTCTCCCCCATGATCACTTCTAATTGAAGTGACGGTTGTTTCTTTCTCATTTTGAACACGCTTAAGAAAACATTTAAAATTTTGAAAAGCATCACTTTTATTGGCAAGAAATAAAGTCCAAGTAAATCTCGAGTAATCATCAACAATCACAAAAGCATATCTATTTCTTCCTAGACTTGCGAGAGGGACCAAATAAATCCATATGAAGCAATTGCAATGGTCTAGAAGTTGAAACAATGTTTTTAGATTTGAAAGATGCTTTTGTTTGCTTCCCCTTTTGACACGAGTCACAAATAGAGTCATTTTCAAATTTTAAATTGGGAAGACCAACAACTAAGTTTTGAGAAATCAATTTGTTCAAAAGATGCATATTGATATGTGCTACTCTACGATGCCATAGCCAAGTATCATCCTCTTTACTCATTAGACAATCAACATAATCGGGTGAGGAATTAGCAAGATCAACCATATAAATATTATCCACTCTAAAACCACGGAGGATAATTTTGAAATCACTACGTCTGAACACTAAGCATTCATCCGAATCAAATAAAGCAAGATTTCCCTTGTCACACAATTGGCTTATGCTCAAGAGATTATGCTTTAATCCTTTAACAAGTAATATATGCTTAATAGAGGATTTTTCATCCTTACCGACCGAGCCGATGCCGATGATCTTTCCTTTATTGTTATCACCGAAGATAACACTTCCTCCTTCTTTGTGCTCTAATTGAAGGAATTTGGATTCATCTCCCGTCATATGCTTGGAGCATCCACTATCAAGTTACCATAGTACACTTGATCCCTTCAAGCACACCTACAAAACAAATTAATGTTCTTTAGGTACCCATGCCATCTTGGGTCCTTGGGGGTTAGGCATATTAAATGATGCGATTGAGTAATATGTCTATGACGTGTAAAGCATGCAGGAGCAATATGACCAATACGTCTACAATAATGACAAGTCACATTTGGGTTATGCATCCTTCTAGGTTCATAGTAACTAGACGGATGAAAATTTCTTACTCTATTTTGAACACTATGACCATTTCGCATTTCATGAGAATTATTTCTCCTACTATGAGCTCTAGGATGGGCAGCATTTCTAGAGTGATTGTTTCTTGGTTGAGGGCCATTTCTAGGTCTTCTAAGGGGTTCAAAATTTGGCCTAAAGTATGCATCATTTCTAGGGTGACTATTTCTAGGTGGTAAGTCATTCCTAGGTCTTCTAAAATGTTCAGCATTTTGTCTAGCATGCATATTGGCTCTAGAGTTGTTGTTTCTAGGATAAGCATCTCTATTGTTAATCCTAGGTTGAGCTTTAGGTTGTTGGGGTTTAGCTTCAACCTTTTCTTCATTCTTAAAGCCTATTCATGCTTGGTTGATTTCAAGTTAACAAGAACATCATTCAAGTTTTTGTGCGAAGAATTAAACTTATCTAATGCGCCTTTAAGCCTACTTACTTCATTCTTAAGATGCAAACAAGAAGTACAATTTCTAGTAGAGCTTTCGGGCTTATCGGAACTTCTTTTTCCAAAAAACTTGTTTTCCTCTTTCAGCTTCTCATTTTCTAAAAACAGTTTTTCTAAATCTTTTTCTTTTAAAGAAAGCTGTTTTTGAAAATCTTTTTCTTTTAGAGAAGCATTTTCTTTTACGCCCTTAACAGTTGAAGCCTTAATAAACTCAGCATATAATTCATCAAAAGCAGTTCGCATTTCTTCAAGAGTAAAGAAGTTTTTAGACAAAATTTGACATTCCTCATCTTTGTTGTCTTCTTGTGCCATAAGGCAAAGATTTGCTGCTTCGTCTTCTTCTCCTTCGCTTGACTCATCTCCGGAGTCGCTTCCCCAAGAAATGTATGCATGTTGCTTTTTAAAAGGTTTCTTCTCCTTTTTGATGTTTGGGCAATTTGATTTGATGTGCCCGGTTTCACCATATTCATAGCACTTGATTTGTTCGCCTTGCTTTTTGCCCTTGCGTTCATACTCCTTGCGCATGAACTTTTGAAATCTTTTGATAACGAGTCCAAACTCGTTGTCTCCTTCCTCATCAATTTGCGGTTGGCTTGTGCTCGCCTTTAGAGCTATTCTTTGCCTCCTTTGATCATCAACAAAAGGGTTAAGATAGTAGATTCATAGGTCTTAAGGTTACCTCTTAGTGCGTCGATGGTGACGTTTGAAACGCCAATGGATTCTTGAATTGCATCGTCCTTTGATCTCCATGCCGCTGTGAGACTTCTAAGAATTTTTCACACGAGCTCTCTATCCGTGAATGTTTTCTTGAGAGCATGTAGGTCATTTACGATTATTGAAAATCGCTCAAACATTTCGTCCACCTTTTCACCTTCCTTCATGTGAAATAATTCATAAGAATGGGTTAGGAAATCAATTTTTGCTTCTAGCTTGTCCCACATCTCCTTTGCCGTTGTGCAACACGATATTTTCCTGTAACCGTCAGCATTAACAGCACAAAATAATAAATTAATTGCTTTAGCATTATTTTGAACCTTTCAGATGTCATCCGCGTCATACTCATCCTCGGACTTGGGAACCCATTCGTTTTCCACCTTCTTTGTTGGAATTTGGTTTCCCTTCATTATCACCTTCCAAAGGTGAAAACTGTTGGCCTGAACGAAGATCTTCATCCTCTCCTTCCAGTACGTGTAATTTGTACCGTTGAATAGAGGTGGTCGTGTGGAGCACTGTCCTTCATCAATTCCTGCAAAAGAATCACGAGTAGAAGCCATGGATGGTTCTCTCAAACTGTTAAGTTTTCAGAGAGTTGGGCTCTGATACCAATTGTTAGATAAAGCGCTTAACGCTAGAGGGGGGGGATGAATAGCGTTATAATAAAATTTAGCGTAAACTTGCAGAAATTAAAATTTGCAGGAAATAAATAAGTGCGTTAAATAAACAAAAAGGAAAGAACGCACCGATATATTCTGGTTCACCACAACACGTGGCTAGTCCAGTCCCCGAGAGACTCTCTCGAGATTTTCCACTAACTTGTTAAGCTTACGGGTGCTCAACAAACCTTTACAACTTAAGGACACAAGCCTTAACACCTTTGCTCGGAGATACAACACTCCAAGACTTCAACCAAGGAAACACAAGTTCCTTACAACAAGAGAATTACAATTCTCTTACAAGTGTATAAAATACTAAACGCTCAAACAAAATACTCCTTAATGAGTAGATATGAGTAAAAGAAGTAAGCTCTAGATCACAACAACTTTGGACAAGAATATGGCTCTCAAAAGCTTTATGAAATTGAATATAAAATGATAAACAAAAGTATGCAAGCTTATAGCAATTGTATGATCAGTTGTAGTATGTTGTTGTCTTTAAAACACTGAAATGAAGCTGTATTTATAGTTGAAAAACTTGGCATTACCGTTGCCTAATTGCCAATTAAGAGTTGCTGATTTTACTCACTGACAATCGATTGTCAAACCCCAACAATCGATTGTCTGCCAGTGAGATCAAAATTCAATCCCAGATTTACGCTTGATAATCGATTACTTACAATCCATAATCGATTACTGGCAACGTTCAAAAAATCCTTTCCAGATTTTACCACAAACAATCGATTGTCCAGAATCAACAATCGATTACTCAGCAACGTTCAAAAAATCTTTTCCGGATTTTAATCAAAACAATCGATTATACAAAATCAATAATCGATTACCCAATAACGTTCAAAAAATCTTTTCCGGATTTTAATCAAAACAATCGATTATACAGAATCAATAATCGATTACCTGACGGTATTTGAAAACTTTACGACAACGGTCAGCTTCACAATCGATTGCACAAGGTCAACAATCGATTACTTATCAGTTTTTGAAAAACATTTTAGACACTGTCTCTTTGACAATCGATTGTCCAATGTAACAATCGATTATTTAATAAATTTGAATATCACTGGAAGACACTGTCTCAACATAATCGATTACCATTAGTTCATAATCGATTATTCTGAGTTTTGAAAAACTTTGATGGACACTGCCTCAGTCACAATTGATTGTCATTAGTTTACAATCGATTGTCATGTAGGTTTGAAAAACCTGATGCACACTGTCTTACTCACAATCGATTGTCATTAGTTCACAATCGATTGTCATGCAGTCTTGGCTTAAAACAATCGATTATCATAAGTACATAATCGATTATCTTAGTCCAGATTTTTAAGGCATGTCTAAAAATTATTTTGATTACTGTAAATATGCATGATTTAAAATCATTTGACATTAAATTAAATATGCATGATTTTGGAAAATAGTTTTATGAGAGAAGCCATGTTACGAGTCAAGTTGTAGGATCAAGATCACAATTAAGAATGACTCAATTAAACTATAAAACTTTGTCTTGAGCTTGAATCTCGTTGTATATCAATTGTGCGCTTGTTTCTTGAACTTCGTCATATATCAATTTTCGCTTCATTTGTCATTCATCAAAACCTATACAAAAGAACACACGTTTTAGTATATTGCATTGAGAACGTGTTTCCAACAAAATCTACAATGTAAATACTGTTGACTCTTTTTCCCCGCAAAAAAATCTTGTCAGTGGTAAGGTTAATCACAAAGAATTTTGTATAGGTGAAAGCTACAAGGTTACCTCTGTTACACAGTCGTGACACACTTATTAGGCTATATTTCAAGCCATCTATCAAGTAGACATTCTCAATGGAATGAGAGTCTATCTTACCTACCTTTCGAACCCCGATGATCTCACCTTTATTTCCATTACCAAATGAGATAACCTCCCTTTAGGTCCTCAACTGAAAGTAATTGGTCATTGTTCCTAGTCATATTATTTGAGCAGCCACTATCCATATACCATATTTTGCTCCTCCCTTTCACTTGGACCTGCAAAAAGAATCAGGGGTTAGTCTTATGAACCCAAAGTAGTTTGGGTCCCTTTCTATAAGCAAAAGGATGAATCGGATTCCTTCTTACCCACCTACGCAGCTTGTGTTTCTCTTGAACAAAAGCTTTGTTCTTTTGACTGGCCTTTTCTTTTGCATTATATTCATTTTTATAATGCCCAGTCTTGCCACAGTGTGTGCAGATTTTATTTTCAGGAAGTGTGAGGTACTTGCTTTTAGGGTCCCATTTTGGAGCTTGAGTCCCGTAGCCAAGTCCTCTTTTGTTTCTACTGTGATGCTCTTGCAGCCAAGAGAGTGCATTAGAAGCCTTGTTCCACCTGCAAGTTCGGTCTAGTTCATGTTTCGTCTTTCCTAGATCTTTCTTTAGGACTTTGATGAATTCATATGATAAATTCATTTTTCTTATACAATTCGTCTTTCATTTTCCCAGATTTTCTTCTAGTTCACGTGTGATCAACTTTCTTTTTTCCTATTCATAGTTTCAGTTTTAAATTTTCAGATCTAAGTTCTAGGACACTGTTATCAAGTTCAAGAACCTGGTTCTTCAACTCAGAATTTGTGTTATCATTCTCATTAGCCCTAGACTCCAGACTTTTGCATTTTGCTTTTAGGATCACACATTCCCTAGACAGGACTTCTTTCTCATTGTTAATTATTTCAGACACATCAATTAAGTCTAGTAATAGCTCAGTAAACCTTTCTTTACACAACAATTTAATCTTATCTTTGAGATGAAGAATACTTACCTCTGGTTTATCATCTAATTCTCCGATGGCCATCAGTGCTTGCTCTTCTTTAGCTTCATCTTCTGAGTCTTCATCTGAGGTTTCTCCCCAAGTAGCAACCATAGCCTTGGTTGAACCTGTTCTTTCTTCATGTTCCTTCGTTCAACCTTTTCTTTCTTCCACTCAATTTCCTATTAAGGGCAATTCTTGATCATTTGATCAGTCTTATCACACTTGTAGCAAGCCTCATTGGTTTGTTTCTCAGGAGCTCTTGATTTGTTGAAGGTTTAACCTCTTTAAGAGCCATTTCCTCTCATCAGGTACTTTTTGAAATCTATAGTAATCATGGTCATCTCATCGTCTTCCAGATCTAAACCTTCAGCAATTTTAAGAGCTAGGCTTCTCTCCTTCCTAGGTGTATCCATCTTTATGGTTTGCCTTCTCAGTTCATAAGCAGTAAGATTTCCAATTAGTTCATCCAATCTGAGAGTAGCCATATTTTTGGATTCCTGAATGGCAGTGATTTTGCTTTCCCATGAGACTGGCAGAACCCTTGTTAGGATTTTTTCAACCTTGTCTTCTTCAATAATAATCCTTCCAAGAGACTTAAGTTCATTTGTCAGTATAGTGAACCTACTACATCTCATGGATAATTTCTCCTTCCTTCATGCAAAATTCTCATATTGAGAATACAACAGTGTTCTTCTAGATCTTTTCACTTGAGGTGTTCCTTCACAAGCCACTTGCAAAGTTTCTCACATCTACTTAGCAGTTGTATAACTTTGGATCCCACTGTACATCTGGACCTAGTCTACATACAAGCCATTTCTTGCCTTAGTATTTTACTCCCACTTCTTCAGGTCTTCAGCAGTGCAGTAAACCCTTGTCTTATGGCATATCCACTCCTTCCTTATTCTTCTTTGTGGGTTCTAAAGGACCATCAATGACTATGTCCTAGAGTTTATAGTCTTCTCCTATGATGTGATCCCTCATCCTGTTCTTCCACCAAGAATAGTATTGTCCATTGAAAAGTGAAGGCCTAGCAGTAGATTGCCCTTCCTTGTTCCCAGGTGGTGCACTCATGTTGATCTTTTCCTAAGGTGTTAGCCTCTTCAAGGATAACCCGCTTTGATACCAATTGATGTTCTTAACGTCAATAATACACAAGAGAGGGGATGATTTGTGTGGTACCCAATTTTTCGATCTAGAAGAAACTGATACTGTTGCAGAATAAAAAGTACAGAGAATAAAGAACAGAGTGGTTTTTATGTGGAAAACACCTGGCTCAAAAGGTGAAAAAACCACGACCTACTGCTTAGTAGGATTTTCCCAAACATCTACTAAAATCACTAAGCCAAAACAACATTCACAGAAACTCTTTGTAAACCTAAGGATTAACTCTAATTCTAGTGTGGCACACAGCCTCAACTGTTGCGACACTTTCAAGTTAACTCTAACTTGAATACTTAAAGTACCTAATACAATTGCTTCTATGAAAGCTGGAAAGGTACAACTTTAAACCACCTACTACAATTGAACTAGAATAAGAATAAACACAATGGAACTAGTTTTCCTATCTCGTTTAAGTAGCTTCAGGAGTGCACATTTAAATCTCACATAAATTCCATACAAAATTACCTTGCTCTTTTGCTCTCAATTTAGTTTAACTTCTGCGTATGTGTAATACCTGTAAAAGAGAACAATCATGGTTATGTAATGAGTTAGTAATTAGAGTTTGTTTGAGACTCAATTGCTGATCTTCCATCAAAGTTGAGTCCCTGAACAATACAAACTCCAGCCCTATCCGTTATCCGGATTATGTCCTCTTCTTATAAGGAGACTTCCTCTCCTTATCCAATATGCAACCTTTCTGATCAGTTCAGAAGATATTGCTGCTTGATCCTTGAGACTTATCTTCTTCACGTGCAACTCACATATATAGGTTGAGAAACACTGTATCTCTCATGATGGACCGAGTCCATGACTGAGTTCATTTGTCATTCTTCAAAACATCACCTGAACTTGGGCCAAAAAGCTGGCTATTGCTCAGCTGCAAGGTCACCAAAAAACTCCTAGCACGGTAGCACTGGGGACATCCCCCCCAGTTGAACATGTACTGGAGAGATCAAGCAATAACGGGTCAACAACCGATCCCGTCATCATAAAGATTCTCGAGGACCTCACCAGAAGGATCGAATCGGGCAGGAAAATAATAGAAGCCAACGATAAGAAGTTCGAGACTTAAAACTCCAGGGTCAACAAAATTCAGGGAGCGCCCCCGATCATGAAAGTTGTGGACATAAAGAAATTCGTATAGAAGTCGTTCCCACAGAAAGCGGCCCGAAACCTATTCCTAATAAGTTCACCAGATCTCGCAAAATATAACGGTACCTCGGACACTAATGAGCACATTACCGCTTACATATGTGCAGTAAAGGGAAATGACATGAGGGTCAATGAGATCGAGTCCGTCCTGCTTTAAAATTCAAAGAAACACTTTCTAAAGGGACAATGATATGGTATCATAACTTGTCCCCAAACTCTATAGACATATTTGACATGCTGGTAGATTTCTTCATAAAGGGTAACTACTTAGAATGGTGAGATCTCCAAGAAAAAGCAGAAATAACCATATGTATGGAAAAGTTGGTGACGATCTACCTGCCTCACAGGCCAATTAAAAACAATGACCGATATCACTTCGGGAAGCTACGACGGCGAAATCGCCTCGATAGCCTTGTGGCCTTATCATACATCAGGGGATGCCATATACTATTTTGGGAACGGAGATACCCGTACAACCGCAAGTCCCGAGGTGGTACCCAACCTCGAGGACCTCCATTAAAAGGAAGTTAGGCTCCAAAAAACCAACAATATCATCACAAGTCCCGAGGTGGTACCCAAGCTCGAGGACCTCCATGAAAGGAAAGTTAGGCTCTAAGAAGCCAACAATATCATCATAGCTCCCGAGGTGTTACCCAACCTTGAGGACCTCTATCAAAGAGAAGATATGCTCTAAGAAGCCAACGCCATCATCACAAGTTCCGAGGTGGTACCCGATCTCAAGGACCTCCATCAAAGAGAAGAAAGGCTCCAAGAAGCCATTAATATCACTACAAGTACCTAGGTGGAACCCGACCTCGAGGACCTCCATTAAAAAGAATAAAGGTTCCAAGAAGCCACTAATATCACTATAAGTACCGAGATGGTACTCGACCCCGAGGACCTCCATCAAAAAGAAGAAAGGCTCCAAGAAGCCAATAATATCATGACAAGTCCCGAGATGGTACCCAATCTCGAGGACCTCTATCAAAAAGAAATAGGCTCTAGGAATCCTTTAGCATCATCGCCAGACCTGAGATAGTACCCTATTTCAGGGATCTCTCCAAGGAGCCATCGACGTCATTGCAAGACTCGAGATGGTACCCATTTTGAAGGCTCCTCTTAAGGAGAAAAATAAGTACTTAAAACTATATTCGTATGGGCTTGACCTCGGGATATCATCTAAACCCAGGCAGCCCCTCATTCGAGATCTATCTACAACGCCTTAAGGTTATATATACTAAGTTCAATACAAGTTTCCAGACGGCCCAAGTTAACCCTCACTGAGGGACTACTCTCAAAAGCCTAAAGGCAGTCTTCATTTGAGCTTCCAAGCGAATACCCCCTCGAAGTTTATCGTAGGGTATAAAGGCTAAGTCTCGAATTAGGGGTTCGAAGCCCTACCCTTATTCGAATCGAAGTCAGTATCCCGACAACTCAAGTTTATCAGTCCAACCTGAGCTCGACATTTGCACCAAGTGATGGGGTCATACACTTAGATTATACACGAGCATAAATAAAGGGAAAATAGTATGCATCAGAGATAAATTAAAGGAAAATTTTTCATTCATAAAAAATCGATTACAAAAGCCCATGAGGGGTCCTTACATATGATTACACAAGGCTATGAGGGGTCCTTATATAGAAACAAAGAGGCAAAAAGGTACATATATAGTAAAAGCATAGAGCCTAGCCTATTCTTGAAGGTGCATCATCGGTGGCAATATCTTAAAAATGACATCTCCTCGGGAGTCTTATCTCGATCCTCTAGAACGACACAAAGGGGAAGATGGTGAGAAGAGAAGGATGGATAGATATAGGAAGACACTTGAATGAAAGGTTAATCCCGGGAGTATCCTATTTATAGGAAGTGTGCCCGCATAACTGACGATGCCATTATTATCTTCAAAAGACGTAACGACAGGCACATTTATTACGTCCTTGGGAGCTGAACTAGAGGGGATGTTATAGCTTTGAAGAATGAGAAACTGTAATGCTCTGAATTATTCTGGAGAAGTAAAATTACGGGACGTTTTGGTTATCACGGAGTCTTGCATCATCGGTATGATGTCATCGCGAGGAGTTCGAGAAGCTAGTTATCAAGGTCAATTCCTATCAGTCTACTCCAAGAAACGCGAGGACTATCTATATACAGTGAAATTGGAGGGTCCAATTCCTCGTCATCGAGGACCACAAAAGATCATCTCGAAGGCTCGAGGCTACAAGTCTACAGTTGACTTTCCTCCCTCGAGTTTCGTTGATGCTCGACCTCGGGACAATGTTGACCACAACTATGGTAGAAAATGGAGTTCCCAAGGCACACGGCTAGGGCTGTCAAAGTCTAGTGGGCTACTCTAAACCCGAATCAGGGCATCATCTAGTTGTCCCATCTCCATATCTTTTAATTAATGCATTTTGTTCTATGTTGGAATTTTCCTCGTATATAAAGGGGATCCTTGTCATTTTATAAACATCGGTGGCTCCATACTAAATACAGAAGAACATTCTCACTTCTCTCTAACACATTCTCTTGATATTATAACTTTCATTCATTATCTTCATTGTTGTTCATCATTTATTGCTTATCATTGGCCATAAAGAGCCTTCATTGGTTTTATTATAATTGTTAGTCGCTTTTCAACTGCCCTCGATAGCTCCCAGCCGAGCACCTAAATTTACCCCGAGGCCCCAAAACTGACAATCTCGAGGCCCCGATTGTTAACCTATCAGTTTGGTTATCACCTTACTCTTATCTCGAGCTTTTAAGTCTCACACATAGCATCAACTGCATAACAACTAGCATAAAAATAGATCACACATTTTTAGAATCTCATAATCAAATTTAATTATAATTACCATTTTCATGATAAACAGAGTGAGATGATGATGACAATTAACATGATAATTGTTGACATGGTACATATTAAGTATATTAACAATGAGACTTAATCATATTGAATTCATTGGTCCTCATTGTTGTATGCTCAGCGATAATGCATTGATACATTACTAAGAGAGAGGACGTTGAACACTAACAACTTTTTTAGAGCGGTGATAATTAATATATTTAGTCGTATTGTTACTTTAAATACAATATTTATTTTGACTGTTACTTAAATTTTATTGAATCATATCGTTAAAAGTTATTATGCAATGATAAAAAGTGACACTTTATATAATAACCGATTCGGTGTGGTCGCATCGTCACCTTTTACATTTTAAAAAAAAATCTCATCTTGGCTTATCTTATTATTAAATAATCCTTTTCTATAATTTTTCCTACCTTTTTTATATAATAATTCTACGTCGTACCTTATTTTTTGTTATTGTTGTAATATTGCAAGTTTATTCTTCATATTACTAGTGTATGACCTCATAAAACAAAGATAAAAAATACAATGTTGTCATGACCTGGATTTTTCACCTTCGGAAGTCATGATGGTACCTACTAGTGAAAGCTAGGCAAGCTAATCATTATAATTATATAACCCTTTTTCCATTTTTAATCCTTTTACAGTTGTGAATTTACATTATATAAACAACGGAAATAATAAAGCGGTAGAATAAAATTTAACCATTTAATAATACAGATACAAATCCATAAACAAAATCTACGTAGAACTAGTGTCACAATCTCGCAGACTATCTAGGAATACTACAATTAGCAGTCTGCAAGATAAATACAAGGTGTTTTCGAAATACGTAAAGGAAATAGTATGAAAATATAGAAGGAGACGCCAAGGCATGCGGATGCCTGCAGGACTACCTCGAGTCTCCTGATGGACTGAAGGCAACAACCTCATTGCGGTCCAAAAGTTGCAGCACCAGGATCTGCACACAGTGCAGAGTGTAGTATCAGCACAACAGATCTCATGTGCTGGTAAGTGCCTAGCCTAACCTCGGCGAAGTAGTGATGAGGCTAGAACTAGACTTCCAAATAAACATGTGCAATTAAATCATATACAATGAAAAAATAAAGGCAGTAATTTATAGTTAAAGATAGGAGGGGGAAACATGCTGCGGGGAATATTAAGTAACAATAGAAAACAGCAGATAAATGTAAAGAATACCATAATTCAATTATCAGCAAGAATCAAGAAATCAAGGAAAAGCTCATGACATCACCCTTCGTGTTTTTACTCTCGTCCTCACCATAATAATCAATATAGTCGGCATGACATCACCCTTTGTGCTTTTACCTCACATAATCATGGCACAGAATTATCCTTCATGCATTATTACTCATATCATGGCACCTCAATTTACATCGTGTGACACGTCATCACCCTTCGTGCTTTTACCTCACAATATTGGGACGGTATCACCCTTCGTGCATTAACACTCTCAAAATCATGCACGGCATCACCCTTCGTGCTTTACACTCATCCTCACCCAAGCAACAATCACAAAGCAATTTGGGTAAGGGAATCAATAATTTCACAATAAAATCCCGGCGAGAGAGCAATAACATAAGAATAATATCCCGGCAAGGGAAATAATATCATGAGTAACAACATCTCGGCAAGGGAGATAATATCAAAAGCAATAACATCCCGGCAAGGGAGATAATATCAAAAGAAATAATATTCTGGTAAGGGAGACAATACCATAAATCTCTAGTCTTTTCCACATTTACTTCATAACTCAATTCTCAACTTAAGCCAACGCTCTACAATGTTCAATTACCAACAATAATTCCACAGGCCTTATTCAATAATAGAAATCATCATATAAAGCATGAACAATACGAAACAGAGTCACATTAATCATAGCACAAGACTCAAGGGCATACTTGAGACCGACGTGTAGATACTCTTCACCATATCTATACGTCGTACTCAATAATTAACACATAGAAGATAAGACAACTCCTAATCCCTCGAGCTAAGGTTAGACCAAATACTTACCTTGATGCCACGAACATAATTCATGCCTCAACTATCGCTTTACCTCTGGTTTCTACCACTAATTTGCTTGTACCTTGCACAATTTACTTAACGATATCAAAAAATGCTAAATAAATCAATTCTAATGCATGAAAATAGATTTTTAAATGATTACCCCAAAAAGTCAAAACGCGACCCCAGCCCGATTACCCATTCACCCATGGACTCAAATATATAATTTATTTTGAAATCGAGATCCAAATCCCCAAAATTTTAAAGAACCTTAAGTTCTACAAAAAACACCCAAATTTCCCTATGAAAACCCTTGATTTTTTGAGTTCAAATCATGTAAAAAGAAGTAATAGATTAAACAAAATGAGTTACAAATGACTTAAAATCGATTTGGAGAAGAACGTTTCATTAGAAAATCACCCAAGAGAGCTTAAGGTTAGAGGGAGTTTGAAAAATGAAGAATTTTCTGCTAAGTTATAATCTGCACAGGCGCATATATCGCTTTTTCAATGCCAAGTTCGCAAATGCGAACTCGCAATTGCGGCCAAAGCTTTGCAATTGCGAAGGAAGTCCTGCCCCTGCTTTCTTCGCAAATGTGCAATTGTTCTCAATAGATGTGCCTTCTAAGGTTGCATTTGCAACATAGTCCTCGCAAATGCGAAGGTTCCCTACCCCATCCCATCATCGCAATTCAAATGTTTCGTCACAAATTCGAGCTCGCATTTGCGAGTCAGGCTTCGCAATTGCGAAGCCTACAGACCTGTAACACCACTGTAGTTTTCCTAAGTCCAATTTCACTCCGTGGCCTATTCATAACTTGCCCAAGCTCCCGGGAATCCAAATCAAACATGCACGCAAGTCCAAAAATATCATACGGACTTGCTCGTACGATCAAATCATCAAAATAACATCAACAACAATGGATTAAACATCAAGTTCATGGAATCCTCAAGAACATCAAAGTTACTATTTTCTCAACTATAGGTCCGTTTTATAACAAATTTCGTTCTTTACCAAATTCCACAGATTCAACTTAATTATTTTATAAGACCTCTATGGCGCTCCAGAACCAAAATACGAGCCTGATATCATCGATTTCAAAGATTTTTTCATTTTCAAAAACTCTTATAATTTCGGTTAAATAATAACTTTCAAAATTTTATTTCTCTATCTTGGGACCTCAAAATTTGATTCCGGGCATACGCCCAAGTCCCAAATTTTACTACGGACCTTACGAGATTGTCGGATTACGGGTCTGAGTCTGTTTATCAAGAAGATTGACAAAGGTTAAATTTATTCAATTTTAAAAGTTAATATCCTTATTTCACTTAGTTTTCACATAAACGCTTTCCGAAAATGTGCCCAGACTGTGCATGCAAATCGAGACTAGACAAATAGAAATTTTTAAAACCTCGGAGCACAGAATTTACTTTCAAAACTAGTGATGAACTTTTGAGTCATCACAAATGTATCCAAACATTATATCCAATAAAATGATACAATACAACCACTACTAGAAATCAAACATATGGGAACCCTTCCAAAACCGTGGCAATAGACACACTGCCATCCATGTAGGGCTATTGGAATGGATTGGGATGCATTACAGGATTCAATGTTACAATAGATCAATTGGGACGGTTATTTGTAATGGTTTCGAATCTGTCTCAATATAGGGTAACAGTTGTGGACTTGATGCCATTGCTCCATCTAGTTGGAATTGTTTTATGTTCTATTGGCACAACTATACACTGTTGTGGTTTAATTATACCAGCAATTTTTAAAGCCTATTGCAATGGTTTCATGATATATTGCAACGGCTTTAGTGATATATTGTAACAATTATCAGTGTCTTACTGCGACATATATTGTAACATATTGCAACGGTTATTAGGGGCTTCTGTTATTTTTTGCTAGGTCTATTGGAATGATTACATTCTTGCAACAATCATAATTGTAATTTATGATATTTATGAAAGCTAAATGAGGAATATTTTTCCATGCAATAAAATATTATACATCATAACTTAGCACTATCCATATACAAAAACAAAGTATGAATTATTATTTGATCAATAATTCAAAAGTCAAAATAGATGAGTTGACATCTAAAGAGTTCTAAACTAAAATATCCTTGAACATGATAATAGAAAGTCTAACAACGATCAACAACACTCAAGTAAGATCTTTCTTACTGCTTTCATCTGTAACCGCTACATTTACAAATGACAATTAGAAATAATGAAATAAATTTTTTGGATAATTGAATCACAAAGTAATTGAATAACCAAGCTGATAACTCAAAAAACTCTCCAAACTCTTAAATTATTTTGGAAACAATCAAATGAGACTCTTCATCATCACATAAAACTCTGTAACATAGAAGAAACCCGCAATCAAGTAAGACCAAAAATTAAAACAATGAACAATCATCAAACTCTTCTACATCACATGGCATTCAACTAACTAATATGGAACTTACTTTGTGAGGGCGGAGTATGCTAAAATTTGCTTCAACAACATGATGATTGATCTATGGCCTTGAAAACTAGCTAGTATGGAAGACAAAACTGCCACCCAAAGTTTGTTGCTTCAGCTGGTTGGCCTCAAAAGCCTGCCTTACCCAAGACCTCACCAGAAGAAACTTTCAACTGACTAAAAGTTTGGTTAAGTTATTTCATTGGGCTAACTTTAAATTTTTTGGTTTCCTACATACAGATTATGTGATCTTGTTGGTTTTGGTATTGCAATTGTCACTGGTGGGAAATTTGTGATGAATTTCCCAGAGAGAATTTACAAATTCCCCTTATTCAACAAAAATCAACTTGACTTCCACCAAACATCCATAGCAACTCCATAAATATATAAAAAGTATAAGCAAATTTGTAGACCAACAATACACGCTTTCTTATAAAAACTAAAACTGCAAAAAAAAAAACATAAGGGAAAAAATTCTAAGAAAGACATGAACTTTGAATCAACCGAAACAGAGTCAATTCTTGGATGGCATTGTAAAATTTCAATTCCCACAAGTAACAGTTTTGTCAAGAATAAGTCAGTTGTCTTCAAAATTTGTTGTTACATAATGATAAGAAGAGATAATTTATATACCAACTGATTTTGTGTGGTCGAGTCGTCACTTGTTACCCTTTTTTTCTCATATTGCCTTTTCTTATTATTAAATAATCCTATTTTATCATTTATCTCACCTTTTTATATAACAATTCTACGTCGTATTATACCTTTTCTTAATAATATTACAAGTTTATTCTTTATATTACTGGTGTATGACACTATAAAACAAAAATAAACAATACAATATATCTAAACATTATATACAACAAAATAATACAATTAATTATGTGAAAGAATAATTAGTTGATGAATATAAACGCATGGTGTTTTGGTGGTGAATAATAATTAATACACAAAATACTATATTATGCACAGATGGGGTGGAGGACTCGAGCTACTAAATAATATTCAGGTTCAACAAAATCCAATAGCTTTGCTCCAAATTTTGTATATACTTTAAAAAATTTACATAACATGACAAAATTAATTTGATAGCTCATTACCACTAGCATTTGAAAACCTAAATATTCAGAATCTATAAGATTCAAATCCTGACCCCAACCTTGATATAAGGAATACCTACTTTACGATCATTTTTTTCTTTAAAATTTTTTATTCATGTATATATTTCTAATACATGTACTTGTGTAAGATAAACTATCTTTATATTAAATGTTCGCATGATGAAGCAACAAGTAGAGCTGAAGAAAGAAGACCAGGTCCGAAAAGAAATATCTCGTTGGTTGCCGAAAGGAATGGTGTTCTTGAAGGAGGAATAAATGTTTGCCACCCGGTACATTTAATGGAGAATATTCAAAAGCATTAAGTACATAGTCCGTTACAGTGAATATGTCATTCACTGCATACCCCTACACACTCTTTAACGGCTCTCATAATTATCATTTAAGAAATGCTTGATCCTAGGACCTTGTTCACCAGATGAATTGTAAATAGAGAGCTCAATAATCATTGTATATGGGCAAAATATTTGACAAACTTATGTTATACATTGTTCCAAGATCAACGATATTTTGCCTTCTTGCTTATTAATATTTTTATTGCTGCCTTCGAAAGCTCTGCTCCCGTGTCTTGGTTTCATTTAAGTCTTATATTTTTGTTTAATTAATTTATTATCTTTGGGATCAAATAGATTCGTTTGTCCCTAAATCACATATAAATTAAATTGTATCATTTAACATGTAAACATTTTTGCACCCACCGTGGGGCTTACACAGTTGTGTAATTGAGTCGATCCTTGCATCTATTACTAAACTGTTTGATAATTTGTTCTTATCAAAAACCATAGAAAATGGAATATTACAATGTCAACATCGTACATAATGTTGAGGCCCAGGGAAATTAGCCTCAGTACGAAGACTCGATCAGTGATACCTGCAACAAGGAGGATGAGGCCACGCCAGTCCATGGCATGCAATATCCACATGAAATTCTAAAGGCAACTCTTAATGATTCTAAAGAAGAGCACGTCGCTGAAATAGTGAGGATCCTGAGGGAGCAACAAAAAGTTATTATGGGTCATCTCTCACGGCAGGGTCGGGCCATGATAGAGTTGAGGCATGAGTTGTTGGGTGCTTCTAAAAATGCGAATGGACGAGGTCCAGTTCCTCCTGGTTCTACCACAAATCAAACAAAAAAGGGTTAACAACAACACCCCGAGGAGCGAAGTTGGCTTTGATAAGGCTAGGGGGGACGATAGAGGATCTTGTAACAACAATGAGAATAATCCCTTTACAACCAAATTCATTTAGTTTATGAGGGAAATAAATTCCCAATGGATTAGATTCCAGGCATGCCACTAGTGTTGAATGGACCAGATTCAAATAAGTACACCTAATTGTCGTTCAAACAATATATGGTACCAGAGTTTATCCCAAAGCAGTTCAAAATTCCAGATGGGCAGAAGTATGATGCGACTTCAGATCTGTAGGAGCACATTACCACATATGCAATATCGTTGAATAGAAATGATTTAGCTTCACACGAGATTGAGTCAGTGTTACTAAAGAAATTCGGAGATACCCTCACGAAAGGTGCCTTGACATGGTATTCACTCGTGCTCAACTATTCAGTGGATTTATTTGAAATGCCCGCAGATTCTTTTACAAAAGCTCATGCCGGGGCCAAAAAGTCCAAATTGTTATAGGTTTCACAAGGAAAGTTGTTATAGGTGTTCGTTATAGGTGTTCGAGGGCGAAGGACGCAGATGGGCATAAGTTGTGGTACTATGGAGTCCTGTGGGGTAAAAATGGAGTGAGTATCTTGGTAGATAGGCATCTTAGAGAGTCGGTGGTAGAGGTTAGGCGAGTGAATGATATATTAATGACTAATAAGTTGGTGGTAGGTGAGTGTACTTTAAATATGGTTAGCGCGTACACGTCACAACTAGGCTTGGATAAGGAGATTAAAAGGCGTTTTTGGGAGGGGTTGGATGAGATCGTGCATAGTGTTCCGCCTGCCAAGAGGTTATTCATAGGAGGAGGTTTCAATGGTCATATTGGATCGCCTACAGGTGGTTATACTGGGTTGCATGGCGGCTTCGATTTCAAGGAGCGGAACGGATGGGGCACTTCGCTGTTGGACTTCGTCAAGTCATTCGAGCTAGTGAGTGCGAACTCAAGTTTCCTGAAGCGGGATGAGCATTTGGTTACTTTCCAAAGTTCGGTGGTGAAGACTCAAATTGACTATCTCCTTATCAGGAGATGTGATAGAATGTTGTGGGAGGATTGCAAGGTTATCCCACGTGAGACCCTCGCAACGCAACATAGGCTTTTGGTGGTGGATAGTGGTATTATGATTAGGAGGAGGAAGAGGTCAATTGGAGGTCGTCCGAGGATCAGGTAGGGCGCTTTGACTAAGGATAAAGCTCAGGAGTTGGAAGAAAGGTTATCGGATACGGGAGATTGGAGGAGTAGTGGGGACGCAAACACTATATGGTCGACGACGGCAGACTTTATAAGAAGGGCAATGAGAGAGGTGTTAGGGATATCTTCGGGCCGCACTGGTGGCCACAAGGGAGACTAGTAATGGAATACAATTATCCAAGGTAAAGTGGAAGCGAAGAAGGCGGCTTACCTACAGTTAGTAGGGAGCACTGGTGAGGAAGAATGGATATCAAACAGTGAGAGGTATAAGGTAGCTAGGAAGGAGGCGAAGATGGCAGTCATAGAGGCTAAGACTGCGGCTTTTGCTCGCCTATATGAAGAACTGGGAACAAAGCGGGGAGAAAAAGTTATTCCCGCTGACTAAGGCGAGAGAATGGAGGGCTCGGGATCTGGACCAAGTGAGGTGCATAAAAGATGAGGACGGCAAAGTTTTGATGGGGATGACCAGATTAAGAGGAGGTGATAGACCTACTTTCATAAACTTCTAAATAAAGAAGGGGATCAAGATATTATACTAGGTGAATTGAGGAATGCTAACAATCCCCATGACTTTAGTTATTATAAAAAAATTGGGGTCGAAGAGGTCATGGAGGCAATGTGTAAGATGGGTATGGGCAGAGTTACCGGGCCAAACGAAATTGTGATTGAACTTTGGAGGTGTGTGGGTAGAGCAGGCTTGGAATGACTGACTGGATTGTTTAATGTTATATTCAAGACGAATAGGATGGCTGAAGAGTAGAGATGGAGTATAATGGTTTCGTTGTATAAGAATAAAGGTGATATTCAGAGTTGTAATAATTATAGGGGTATCAAATTACTGAGTCATAATAAGAATGCTTGGAAGAGAGTGGTAGAAATGAGATGCGAAAGTTGGTATCTATTTCAGACAACCAGTTCAGGTTCATGCCGGGGCATTCTACCACAGAAGCTATCCACCTTATTAGGAGGATGGTGGAATAGTACAGGGATAGGATGAAGTATCTCAACATGGTGTTTATTGATCTAGAGAAAGCGTACGACATGGTTCATAGGAAGGTCCTATGCAGCTGCTTGGATAATTGCATCTGGGCAGAAGGGCAGAAGTATGATGCGACTTCAGATCCGTAGGAGCACATTACCACATATACAATATCGTTGAATAGAAATGATTTAGCTTCAGACGAGATTCAGTCAGTGTTACTAAAGAAATTCAGAGATACCCTCATGAAAGGTGCCCTGACATGGTATTCACTCGTGCTCAACTATTCAGTGGATTTATTTGAAATGCTCGCAGATTCTTTTACAAAAGCCCATGTCAGGGCCAGAAAGTCCAAATTGTTATAGATTGCACAAGGAAAGTCCAAATTGTTATAGGTGTTTGATACTAGGTGCATGAAAGAAAGAATGTTGCTTCTGGCTATACCAAACAAATGGGCAGCTGAAGCATTTACTAAAGGCATGAATTTGAGAAGTTTCGATGCTTCCCAAAAATTGAAATAATGTCTGCTCGAGTTCCAGACAACAATATGGGCAAATATTCACAATCGGTATGAGTTAAAGATATGAATTGAGGATGATCATCTCGGTTTTTTGGCACCAACCAAGGATTAGGACCACGGGAAGAATAAGAAGAAATCAAAAGAGGATTTTGGCACAGATCGACAATCTTCAAGAGGTCTATTTTTTCCCTATGCACGGGTCGCAGGACGCAGGAGAGGTTTTCGGTCGGCAGATAGATTCGCTACCTATAGGATAGCTGATCACAGCCGGAATAACAGGTCATTACAAGACAAGGAGATATGGGGTTCCCGAGATTCCTTCTACCCTAGGCTTTACTAATACAACTTCAACCTCAGGATTGTGGAGCTGGGGTCGTCTATAAGAAGAATTGAGGAAGCATGGTTCCTGAAACCAATAAGATCCAATCCTCAGCAGAGAAATACTAATTTGTAGTGCGAATACCATGGGATCAATGGTCACTGGAGTAGGGACTTCCGGCATTTTGCGAGAAGAGGTGGTGACATTGCTGACAAATAGCCATCTCCGAGAATTCTTAAGTGATCAGGCTAAACACAATTACGGACGCAATCGTGATAATGCGGAACCTTCGAACGTAGGAGAAAATCCTCCACGTTTGACGATCAACATAATCTTCGAATGAAACAAGATTAATGGCATGACTTTTTTAGCGGCAAAGAAAACGAAGGTATCAGTAACCTACAGTAAGAGACTCGGGGAAGTCGCTGAGGACAACATTACTTTCACGGAGGATGACACAGATGGACTATTGTTGTTGCACAACAATGCCTTGGTAATCTCTTTAACTGTTTTAGATTTTATAATTAAACATGTTTTTGTGGACCCAGGATGTTCGGCCAATATTATCAAGTAGAGATTCTTGGAGCAAGCCAAGCTGACCGGAAGTATCGTTCCTGCCCCAAAACTCCTCGGTCGGTTCAATTTAGTAAGTGCAACTGCCCGAGGAGAGATAGTGCTGCCCACGAATGTCGAGGGAGTGATGAAGATTGCCCTTTTTGAGGTAGTAGACGGTGATATGGGCTACAATATTATCCTGCGAAGAACATGGTTGCACGAGATGAAGGCCGTGTCGTCGACATATCATCAATTACTAAAGTTCCCAACTCCAAAGGGGATTAAACGAATAAGAGGGGACCAACAAGTGGCATGTGAAATGAATACAATCTCAGTCTCCAGAGGGAAGTAAAGTTTTCTATCAAGCCAAAGCTTACCCTATCATTCATGAGTGCAAACCGTTAGGGGATTGTTAGATAAAAGATTATCTAACCATTCACTAGTGGAATCTACAAAGGAGGGATGATATGAGAATACGACAATAATGACTGTCACATCAACCAAGACTATGAAATTCAGAGACAAAGTTGTATTATTTGGACTTAGTGACTGCACGGCCAGCCCTATAGAAATAAGTTGTACAAGTTAGAAAAACGTAATTGCAATTTCATTTTAGCACAATGAATGCTTATGTACTTTTGAAAATGGAAGGAATAACGTAATGTCCTTTTTTTCTCTTTTTGTCCTATCAATGAATTAAATTTATCATTTGAAACTTAACCAAGTACTTCAAATTCTAGTGTCCTAGTGAACATGAGACGCCTTCTTCAAGAGTATTGTAAACATAAAAGGGACCTCTTTTATGAAACCATCATGGTAAAGGATTGATTTTGAAGAAATGTATGCCCAAAATGCAAATGCTATCAGGGAAAAATACACCCGAACCCTTGCATAAGTCCACGCAAAGATAAAAAAACTTGTGCAATACTGAAACAAAAAGTATGCCAACAAATTGTGCAATATTTAAATGAAAAAGATATTTTTATATACAAAGAATTTGCCAAGCATCACAAGTACAAAAGTATGGAAAAGAAAAGCAAAGTTAAAGGAAAACGAAAAAGCTAAGCTAATGTACCCCCGTAATCCGGAGGAAGAGAAGCATCTGCACCCCCAGGAGAAGTAGACAGATCTACCGCTGGTTCAGATTTTGGAGAACTCGAAACCAGAACCACAAGAGAGTCGATAGCATCAAGATGTACTAAGAGAACCCTTTGGGTTGTTGACTCTAGTTCACGAGCCTTAACAATTTTGGCATCAAATTCAGTGACGCATGCTTTGGCCTCTTCCAAAGTTTTTCTCCTCATGTTGTACATAGACTATGTTTTTCTTAACAATGAGAGAAGCCTCTCGATGCTGAATTTCTTTCTTAAGATATTCAACGTCGATCTAAAGGTTATCCCGCTCAGATCTAGCGGTCTGGAGGTTGACATCAAGGTCACGGACATTGGACTTAAAACCTTTGTTGTGCTCCACGATTCTCTTATGCCTCTCTTCAAGCCGGACATACTTATCCTCGGCAACAACAACTTCTTTAGCTTTAGAGTTCAAGGCTGCCTCCAAATTATTCAATCTTTTAGTAAAGGCAGTCTCGCAATTGGATGCATCAAGAACGAAATTATGGAGCTCAACCCACTTTGCCTTAGTTTCTTAAAATTTTACCCTTAACAAGGCATCCTCTTGGCCTAGGGTCACTACCTCTTGCTCGATTTGCTGCAATCGGTCTTCCAACTCTGTAGCTTCAGTAGCTTTTGCTTCCAATAGCGGCAAGCGAGAAATAATTTGATCTCGCTCGCCAACAATTGATCATGCTCGGAGGTGAGTTCCTCATTGTCAAGGATTAACACCTGAAGGCCCTTGAAAGCAAGGAATTTAGCCTACAAAATAGAAGTATAGACAAATATCCCAACCAAAACAAAGGTAGGAAACCACCGCTATGTTGTGCATGGCATTGTTCGACAAGAACTCTCTCGAGAGAGACTGAATTTTATTCTTATCATTTTCTGAAGATAGAGGCTTGAGATAATTATCAAGTTCCACCGGCTAGGAAAACAGATGGCATCCAGTACGAGCTGAGAGGGAAACACTCCTCCTCCTCTGAGGATCTTCGAAGGGGGCAAAATAATTATGCCCCAAATTCCCATGAACTGGGATTGGGGAAGAGAGACACCCTCATCTCGGATGCCTGCGGCTGGTATAGATGATGTAGCAGTTGCTAGTGGCGAAGGCAAGGTCGGAGAAGAAGGAGATGAAGCTGATGGCATTGTAGGTTGAGAAACAGCTACGGTAAATAAAATGTTAGTTGTTGGTTGCTCATCAACTGAAGATGGAAGAGATCTGGTACCCAAGATGAAGCTGATGGCATTGTAGGTTGAGAAATAGCTACGGTAAATATAATGTTAGTTGTTGGTTGCTTATCAACTGAAGATGGAAGAGATCTGGTACCCAACCTCACGGTATTGGACATGGCGACTGGGACCCGAAAGTGAGAGCTAGCATATTCACCATATCATATTTCCTCCAAAGTGACAGGGCGTCGCCTTCAATCGGCATAACTAGCTCAACAGATTGAGCATTTTGTTGAACTAATAAAGGTTGTCGTCTTCAATGTAGAGAAGCCCCCTTATCACTGACTGATCAATCATCATCGATCACTACAGTGTTCATGGCTTACTTGGGCACAACGCTCATCACCATAGCATACGCGAATGGCTTGGGTGTGGCACTCTTTGCTTTTTTATTTATACCCTCGGCTACGGAGGAACATCGCCTTTTTGTTGCTTGTTCTCCGGTTGGGGATTTCAAGAAGAATTACTTGCACTAGAAGCAGGTCTAGTGATACCTATTTGGTAAAAGCCTCTTGCAGCAGCCTCACCGCATTATCTTGATCAGCCAAAACATCCTTCTAGGGTGTGGTAAAAGAAACCTGTTGAAGATTAGTTCAACAGGAAAGAAAGGCTAACCAATTTTCCTATACGAGAAGTAATGACAATATAAGTTCAACCTACCTTGATTTTTGGCCTTCCACCCATATTTAAGGGTTAGTTCTTTCCACTTACGGGTCTTAGGTGTAGTGACATCTAGAATCTTCTGGAGTCACTGGTCCGAGCCTTCAATACTAGATGGTGTCTATCGAGTTGCTGAAATAATGAAAGAAGAAGGATCCGTAACAACATAGGACAATCTTTAACTAGAAGAAGAGACTAACGATGAACTTATGAGTACGGTTCCATAACTAGGGGAATAATGGAGTCATGGACAGAATAATTTCCCTAGTGGAAACTGCAATAAACCGCTCCATCAACCCACAGCTATCATCATCATCCATGGTGGTTAGCAAAGCATGGTGACATTTGCTGAAATTTATCATTCCCGCCGGAAATCTTGGGAAAAAGGGGAGTAAAGGTTCATCAGGATAACTCTTCTCTCGTCTCCTGGCATAGATACCTAATACAAGCAATAGTCTGCCACACAGAAGGGCTCACCCGTGCCAACAGAAAACGGAGGCAATATTCCAAGATAACAGAGTTAAGGACCCTTTCAACGACAACGAGCCCAAAGATAAGGGATACGTATAAACATACATAAAACCCTTCTTGAATAAGGTTACTTGTTTCATTAAGTCATGAGAGATGTTGTTTAAATTTGACAACCATAATCTTCCTTCACAACATGGAAGCTAGAAGAACGAATAGAAAAGGATACATGCCAAAATCCCATGTTCGGGGGTTAACATAAGAGTACTTCTCTTCGAAGTCTTTAGTTGTATTAATCTTTTTGGGAATGATGGTGCTCACTGTAGGAGGAGTGACATCATCAACACAATTTTTTTTATTGAAGCATTGGAATTTCTGGAAGAGGAGGTCATTGTTATTAGTAGAGAATAAGGGGGTTTTCTCTGAAAAATAAGATTAGAGGAAGTGGGAAACAAATATAAGTTGAGTAAAGAGAGTTTGGAAAGTTATGAAGTGTAAAAGGATAAGGTTGATTCGTATAATTAAAGTAATATGCGGCTAATATCGTGTCCATAATTACCTCGATAATGGGAAAAAGTACTACTGAATCATGGGATGGCAGGTGTTCAAGGTATTAAATGCGGAGAGATGTGCATCTAATCAACTGCAGAAACATTTAAAAGGGGGTCAAGAAATTTTCTGCCAAGAAAGACATCTCTACGAACTTCCCAGTGACACAAGGTTATGCCACTGGAAATCAGGGGGACTATCTGTATAGGGTAAAATATTTTATATTAAACGCTTGTATGATAAAGCAACACATGAAGCCGAAGATATAAGGCAATTAGGTCCAAAGGTGTCACAACCCCAGTTTGCCCTCCGTGAACATGTCGTGATGGAACCTAGTCCCTACAACTAGGTAAGCCTAACAATGTGAAAAAACAATTAATTTGCGGGAATTATAACTCAAAACCTAAATTTATAAAAAAGAAACACGGAATGTAAAATGCCATTCGCACATACAACACAATAGCTCAACTACTATAATACTATCCCAAAACTCGATAACTCATGGGAACACAAGCTAACAGAATGTAATACACAACTCTAACTCTAGAATGTCTAAAATAACAGTACGAATGGAAAGCTAACTGCTAAAGATAAAATAAGATAGAGACTCCTGGTCTGTGGAGGCGGCAGACGTACCTTGAAGTCTCCGCTAGATCTCTACGCCTCGAGAATAACATGCATGGGTGGAGGTACCTGGATCTGCACATGAAAAACATGTGCAGAAGGGGCTGAGTACACCACAGCAGTACTCAGTAAGTACCAAGACTAACCTCGTTCGGGTAGTGATGAGGAAGGTCAGGGCCTTACTGAGAATAAATATATAATAAATCTTGCAACAATATGAAATAAACACGAATAATGAGTACAACTATGAAGTAAGACAGGTTATACAAGGCAAGAAATAACACAAAGAAAATGAGTTAACACGGAGTAGACAGCTCAATACCAGTATCAACAATGAGGATCTCCTTGGATACCGTCCTGTAGTCCTTTTCATCAACTGTACAAGGATCTCCCGGGATACTGTCACGTAGTCTATCACATGTGTCTATCTAAAGGATCTCCCAGGATACCATCCCATAGTCTATCTATCAATGTGCAGAGGGATCTAGCGGGAATAGAACTCGCAGTCCCAAAGTAAATATGCAGGGGGATCTACTTGGAATCTAACCCGTATTGCCAAAGTAAATGTGCAGGGGGATCTACCGAAAATCTAAACCGTAGTCCAAAAGTAAATAGACAAGGGGGAGCTAACGGAATGCTACATCCGTAGTCCCAATATAAATACACAGCCACAACAAGAAGATATTCAGCAATGAAGTTCAAAGAAATACAAGGCAACAGGTAGTTCTAGCCAAACATGTTTCACGTAGTACAAACACGGAAACTTAAGCAAATAGGCAATTTAGATCAATTAAGCATTCTTTTCGAAACTAGCACAGGCTATAATTGCAAATAGAAATAAGCAGGTAAGAAAGAAACTCAATCTAAAATTTAAGTAAAACTGGATCTTCAACAATTAGCTCAAGTACGTGCTCGTCACCTCACGTACAGGGCATTCAATTACCAAATATCATATCCTAAGGGGAAAGTCCCCACACAAGATTAGACGAGTCACTTACCTCTAACCGGCTCCAAAATCAAGTCGAAATCAAAATTTTCCCACGAGTATCCGACTCCAAATGACCCATATCTATTCAATTCAATTACATATCATAAATAACATCTCAAACAACTAATTCCACTATTTAGTTCAAAGCTAAGATGCGAAAGTAGGTAAAATGACCAAAACACCTCTCAGGCCAGCATCTCGGAATCAAGTGAAACTATATTTTCGGAAACCACATACTCTCACGAGTCAATACACAACAAGAACAAAAAAATCGGAGTTCAAATGGCCTCTCAAATCCCAACTTAAAATATAAAAATCCCATGCTCTAATTCTTCCCTTTTCAAATAAATACCATTAATTTCTAGGCTAATTCCACAATAAAATCACGTTTTTAGTTTATAGAACTTACCTCCAATCAATCCTCTTCGAATCCCTCTTCAAGTACTCCCAAAGAGCTCCTAAAATACTCAACAATGGTGGAAAAAATTACTTAAGCTCGCGGATGAAATACTTAAAACCTTCTGCCCAGGTCCGACCCTTCCTTCTTCGCGAATGCGGTCAACACCTCGCATTCGCGAAGCAGAAAATTATGTTGACCATTTTTCATTCTACGCAATAGTGACCAACGCCTCACGAATGCGATGCTTCACCCAGGTGACCCTACGCAAACACGATGCCCCTGCGCGAAAGCGAAGACCAAAATCGCACCTTCCTCCGGCTACTCTATGCGAATGCGAGAATTCCATCGCATCCGCATAAAACATAGGCCTTACCCTTCGTGAACGTGGGACCCATATCGTGAACGTGAAGGACAAATACCTAGACTCATTAGTTATTCCTTCGCGAACGCGACAGCCTTCTCGCGAATGCGAATATGTAAAATGGCTTCAACTACCGGAACCAAAATCTGCAACTTTCCGAAAACCAAAATGGTCCGATTGACAACCCGAAACTCACCCTAGGCCACCGAGACCTCAACTAAAAGTACCAACATATCCTAAAACCTCATTCAAACTTGTTCCAATCATGAAAACACCTCAAACAACACCAAAGCCATCAATTCATATCGAATTCAAGCCTAAGTTTTCTAAAAACTTCCGAAACACGCTTTTGATCAAAACCCCAACCAAACCACGTCCAAATGACCTGAAATTTTGTACATACATCCCAAATGTCATGACGGAGCTACTGCAATTTCTGTAATTCCATTCCGACCCTCGGATCAAAATCTCGCCTATCAACTGGAAACTTTAAAAATTCAAACTTCAGCACTTCAAGCCTAAATTAGCTATGAACCTCCAAAACACATTCCGAACATGCTCCCAACCCTGAAATCACCTAAAGAAGCTAACGGAACCATCAGATTTCTTTTCTGGGGACGTCTTCACATTGTTTCAATTGGGAAAAACTTTTCAACACTTAAGCTCTCAATTAGGGACTAAGTGTCCCAAAACTCTCCGAAACTCAAAACCAAATGTCTCAACAAATCAAATTACCAGAAATAAAATTAGGGAAAGTAGTAAATAGGGGATCAGGGCGTTAATTCATAAGATCACCGGCTGGGTCGTCACATCCTCCTAAACTTAAACATTCGTTCATCCTCGAATGAGTACAAAGACATACCTGAAGTAGTGAAAAGGTTAGGGTAACTTCTGCGCATATCCTGCTCGGTCTCCCAGGTCACCTCATCGGCCGGTTGATCCCGCCACTGAACTTTTATTGAAGCAATGTTCTTTGACCTCAACTTTCGGATCCGCCTTTCCAATATAACAACTAGCTCCTCAACATAAGATAGATGCTTATCCAACTAGACTAAATTGAAATCCAATACGTGCGACAGATCACCGTGATACCTCTAGAGCATCAAAATATGAAATACCGGATGAACCCCTGCCAGGCTTGGAGGTAAGGCAAGCACATAAGCAACCTCCCCAACACACCTAAATATCTAAACAGGGCTAATGAACCTCGGACTCAAATTCCCTTTCTTCCCAAATCTCATGAAGCCCTTCATAGGTGAAACTCGGAGGAGAACCTGCTCTCCAACCAAAAAGGAAAAATCACGAACCTTCTGATCCGCATAGCTCTTCTGTCTGGACTAGCCTGTATAGAGTCTATCCTAAATTACCTTGACCTTATCCAAAGCATCCTGAACCAAATCTATGCCTATAGTCTAGCCTCGCCCGGCTCGAACCAACCCATCGGAGATCTAACCGCCTACCATACAAGGCCTCATACAGTGCCATCTGAATGCTCGACTGGTAGCTGTTATTGTAAGTAAACTCCGCCAATGACAAGAACTGATCCCAAGACCCTCTAAGCTCAATCACACATGTGCGAAGCATATCCTCAAGAATCTGGATAATGCACTTAGACTGTCCGTCCGTCTGGGGGTGAAATCCTGTGCTCAACTCCACTCGAGTACCCAACTCCTGCTAAACGGCCCTCCAAAACCGTGATGTGAAATGAGTACCTTTGTCTGAAATAATAGAATTTGGAATACCATGCAGACGGACAATCTTCCGGATATAAATCTCTGCCAACTGCTCCGAAAAATAAGTGGTACACACAGGAATGAAATGAGCGACTTGGTCAGCCGATCCACAATAACCCAAATAGCATCAAACCTTTTCAACGTCCGTGGGAGTCAAACTACAAAGTCCATGGTGATCCACTCCCACTTCAAGTTCGGAATCTTTATCTGCTGAAGCAAGCCACCCGGTATCTGGACCTCGTACTTCACCTGCTCGTAGTTGAGACATCTAGATACATATCCCACTATATCTTTCTTCATCCACCTCTACCAGTAGTGCTGCCTCAAGTCCTAATTCATCTTTGCAGCACCCGGATGGATAGAATACCGCGAACTGTGGGCCTCTTCTAGAATCAACTCCCATAGCCCATCGACATTGGGTACACAAACCCGACCCTGCATCCTCAATACTCCATCCTCGCCAATGGTCACATCTATGGCATCACCATGCTGAACCTTTTCCATAAGGGCAAGCAAATGAGGGTCATTATACTGCCACTCCCTGATATGATCAAATAATGAAGATCAAGAAACCACGCAAGTTACAACCCGACTGGCTCTGAAAGATCCAATCTCACAAACTAGCTAGCTAGGTCCTGAACATCCATAGCCATAGGCCTTTCCAATAGTGGTAGATATGTCAAACTCCCCAAACTCTCTGCCCGACGACTCAAGGCATCAGCTACTACATTGGACTTTCTCGGATGATATAAAATAGTGATGTCACAATCCTTCAGTAACTCTAACTACCTCATCTGGTGCAAATTTAGATCCTTCTGCTTGAACAAATGCTGCAAACTCCTATGATCAGTATAAATCTCACAAGGCACATCGTATAGATAATGGCGCCAAATCTTTAGGCTGTGAACAATGGCAGCTAACTCAAGATCATGGACAGAATAATTCTTCTCGTGTATCTTCAACTGTCTGGATGTGTAGGAAATCACCATACCCTCCTACATAAATACTGCTCTAAGTCTAACTGTCAAGGCATCAGAATAGAGACCCTGAACCTGTAGGCTATACCAAAATTGGGGATGTAGTCAAAGATGTCTTGAGCTTTTGAAATCTCACCTCACACTCCTTTGTCCACTGAAATGGAGCACCTTTCTGGGTCAATCTAGTCTTAGGGGTTTCAATCAATGAAAACCCCTCCACAAAGTGACGATAGTAGCCTACCAAGCCAAGGAAGCTACAAATCACTATAGCTGAGGACGTCCTAGGCCAACTCTGCACAGCCTCTACCTTCTTCAGATCCACCTGAATGCCCTCACTCGATACTACGTGGCCTAAGAATGACACCGAATCCAACAAAAACTCACATTTCGAGAACTTTGCAAATAACTTTTCTCTCTCAGAGTTTGGAGCACTGTCCTCAGATGCTGCTCAGGATCTTCCCGACTCCGAAAATACACCAGAATGTCATCAATAAAGACAATGACAAAAAAGTTCGATATATGCTCAAAATACACCGTGCATCAAATGCATGAAAGCTGTTGGGGCATTGGTCAGCCCAAATAACATAACAAGAAACTCGTAGTAACCATACCGAGTCCTGAAAGCAGTCTTTAGGATATTTGGCTCCTGAATCTTCAACTGATGGTAACCTAAGCATAAATCAATCTTAGAAAACACCTGTGTGCCCTGAAGCTGGTCGAACAAATCATCAATATGAGGAAAATGATAGCGATTCTTTACTGTGACCTTGTTCAACTAGTGATAATCAATACATATACGCATAGAAACATCCTTTTTCTTCACAAATAAAACAGGAGCACCCTAAGGTGAAACACTAGGCCGAGTAAAGCCTTTATCAAGCAATTCCTGTAACCGATCCTTCAACTCCTTTAACTCAGGAGGAGCCATACGTATCAATGCCAAAATCAATGTCTCTATCAGGTGGAATGCCCAGAAGATCAGTTGGAAATATATTGGGATAATCTCGCACCACTAGGACTGAATAAACAGAAGAGGTATCAACACTGACTTCTGTCACATAAGCTAAATATACGGCATACCCCTTCTCAACCATATGTTGAGCTTTAAGAAAAGAGATAACTCTGCTAGGAGTGTGATATGAAGTACCACTCCACTCAACATGTGGTACAACTGGCATAGCCAGCGTCACGGTTTTGGCATGAATATCAAGAATAGCAAAATGGGGTGACAACCAGTCTATGCCCAAACTAATATCAAAATCCACCATCTTGAGTAGCAATAAGTTTGCTCTGGTCTCAAAACTACGAATAGTAACCAAACATGACCGATAAACGCAGTCCACAACAAGTGAATCCCCCACAGGAGTAGAACCATAAATAGGGGAACTCAAGGAATCCCTTGATACCCCCAAATACTGAGAAAAATAAGGAGACACATAAGAGTAAGTGGAGCCTAGATCGAATAGAACTAATGCATCTCTGTGGCAAACAAATATAATACCTATGATGACAGAATCAGAGGCAACAACCTCAACACGAGCGGGAAGGGCATAGTATCTGGCCTGGCCTCCCTCTCGAGGAAGACCACTACCTCCATGGCCTCCACCTCTACATGGCTAAGCGGGTGGGGGCGGCAACTGGAGCTGTTACCATATCCTGGGAACTCTGCGGGGCACGTTGTGGCTGAGAAGTCTGTGAAGATGCACCCATCCAAAGTCTGGGGCAATCCCTAACCATGTGGCGTGTGGTATCACACTCAAAACAAGCTCTGTGAGGACGTGGTGGCTGCGACTGGCTAGGGCCAGGTCTGCTGGTCTGACCTCTGGAAGAACCCCGCATAGGAGGCACGCTAGAAATTGGAGGTGCATAATAAGGCTCCTGAGGCATAGAAGGAGCTAGAGCTGGAGCACTGCTAGCTGCTGGAAGACTGAATGAACAGGGCGACCTATATAGCCCCTACCATGACGACTTGTACGGGCACCATGATACTGGCCCGACTCTCAAGACCTCTTGGCCTCTCTCTCCTCTCTCCCCCTAGCATGCATACTCTCAATCCTCCTATAGATGATCACTACTTGCTAATAAGAAACATTCCTCTCCAAGTTACAAGCATTGCTAGATCTGATGCTAGGAATAAGCCCCTTAATAAACCGGTGAACCATCTCGTGAAGTAGCAACTAAGGCAGGTGCATGCCTAGCCAAACTAGTGTAACGGATAGCATACTTTAAAATAGTCAAATTACCCTGGCGCAAATACTCAAACTCTGCACGCCATGCGTCCCTGAGGCTCTGAGGAACATACTCTCACAAAAACAGAACTCAAAACTGAGTCCAAGTTATTGAAGCAGCCTCATCTGGACTGTCTAACCCATAGGTGTACCACCACTCATATGCAACCCCTCGAAGTTGGAAGGTGGTGAAAGAAACCGTGATGGATCCTGAATTACCCATGGTACGGAGAATGCGATAGCACTCAAAAAGAAAACCTAAAGCATCCTCCGATGCTAGACCGCTAAATACAGGAGGCTTGTACTTCTTGAACCTCTTAAGCCTCAGCTGCTCATCCTTGGAAGCCGCTGCCCTGTATTAGGGCTGATCTAGTACTGCTTGCGGCACAGGCATAACCTCTTGGACCTGCTCAACATGCACTCGCTGCTTAGAGTGCGGACGGCGGCAGTCTGTGCTCCTCCCCCGGCCTGGGATATGGCTGCAGCAAGGGGAAGCAACCCTGCCTGAGCCAAGGTGGTGTACATACTCATGAACTGTGCCATAGTCTCCTGGAGAGCTGGAGTAATGGTAGTAGAAGTACTAGGCGTCTCAAGTACCTGGACTCTGGCTGGACTTGCTGGTGGTACCTCGGCGGGAGATCGTGCATATGCTCTGGCTGCACCACGTGGGCGTCCTCAACCCCTACCCCGGCCTCGGCCTCTAACGGCTGTAGTAGGGGGTGCGGGTGCCTGATCATCTCGAGTAGAACGTGTCCTCACCATCTGTGAGAGAATAGAAAGACAAAATATTAGTTGTTATATCAAAAACCTCGCACGACAAGGAAATCAAATGAAGTGGAATTTTTCCTAACACTTACATAGCTTCTCGTAGATAAGTACAGTCGTCGCCGTACCGATCCGCGAGACTCTAATAAACCAGCTTGTGTTACGTGACTCCTATGAACCTAGAGCTCTGATACCAACTTGTCACTATCCTAGTTCGCGCTCCGTGAACATGTCGTGACAACACTTAGTCGCTACAACTAGGTAAGCATAACAATGCGGAAAAACAATTAATTTGCAAAAATTATACCCTAGAACCCAAATTTATCAAAAAGAAACATAAAATGTAATATGCCACTCGACACATACAATGCAATAGCTCAACTACTACAATGCTATCCAAAACCCAGAAACTCACGGGAACATAAGCTAACAGAATTTAATACACAACTCCAACTCCACAATGTCTAAATAACAGTACGAAAGAAAATCTAACTGCAAAAGCTAGAATAAGATAGAGACTTTTAATCCGCGGACACGACAGATGTACCTCGAAGTCTATGTTTGATCTCTCCGCCTCAAGAATAACACGCCTGGTGGAGGTACCTGGATCTGCATATGAAAAACATGTGCATAAGGAACATGAGTACACTACAACGGTACTCAGTAAGTGCCAAGCCTAACCTCGATGGGATAGTGATGAGGAAGGTCAGGGCCCTACTGAGAAAAAATATAATAATAAATTTTTAGCAACAATATGAAATACACAGGAGTAATGAGTACAGCTATGAAATAAGACATGGTATACAAGGCAACAAACAACACACAAAAAATAAGGTAACACGGAGTAAACAGCTCAATACCAGTAATAACAATGAGGATCTCCCAGGATACCGTACTATAGTCCTTTTCATCAACTGTCCAGGGATTTCCTGGGATACCATCATGTAGTCCATCAAATGTGTCTATCTGAAGGATCTCTCGGGATATCATCCCATTGTCCATCTATCAATGTGCAGGGGGGTCTATCGGGAATCGAACCCGCATTCCCAAAGAAAATATGCAGGGAGATCTACCGGGAATCTAACCCATAAACCCAAAGTAAATGTGCAGGGGGATCTACCCAGAATCTAACTCGTAGTCCCAAAGTAAACAGATAGGGGGTGAGCTACCGTAATCTCACATCCGTAGTCCCAATGTAAATACGCAGCCACAACAAGAAGATATTCAGCAATGGAATTCAAAGAAACACAATGCAATAGGTAGTTCTAGCCTAACATGCTTCATGTAGTACAAACAAGGCAACTTAATTAAATAGGCAATTTAGATCAACTAAGCATGCTTTTCTAAACTAGCACATGCTATAATTGCAAATAAAAATAAGCAGGTAAGAAAGAAACCATTCTAAATATATAAGTAAAATCGGATCTTCAACAATTAGCTCAAGTACGCGCTCGTCACCTCACGTACATGGCATTCAATTACAAAATATTATATCCTAAGGGGAAAGTCCCCCACACAAGGTTAGACAGGCCACTTACCTCGAACTAGCTCCAAAATCAAGTCGAAATCACACTTTTGCCATGAGTATCCGACTCCAAAAGGCCCAAATCTATTCAATTCAATTACATATCATAAATAACATCTCAAACAACTGATTCTACTAGTTAATTCCAAGCTAAGATGCGAAAGTAAGTAAAATGAACAAAGCGCCCCTCAGAAGCGTCTCGGAATCGGGTGAAACTTATATTATCGGAAATCTCAATCTGACGAGTCTATACATAACAAGAACACAAAAATCGGAGTTCAAATGACCCATCAAATCGCAACTTAAAATTTAAAAATCCCAAGTCCTAATTCTTCCCTTTTCAAATAAATACCATGAATATCTAGGCTAATTTCACAATAAAATCATGTTTTTAGTTCATAGAACTTACCTCCAATAAATCCTCCTCAAATCCCTCTTCAAGTACTCCCAAAGAGCTCTTAAAATACTCAACTATGATGGAAAAAAATGACTTAAGCTCGCGGATGTAATGTTTAAAACCTTCTACCCAGGTCTGACACTTCCTTCTTCGTGAACGCGGTCAACACCTCGCGTTTGCGAAGCACAAAATTATGTTGACCATTTTTCCTTCTATGTGATCGCGACCAAGGCCTCGCAAAAACGATTCTCCACCCAGGCGACCCTACGCGATCACGGGAATTCTATCGCGTCCGCATAACACACAGGCCTTACCCTTCGCGAAGGCAGGACCCACATCGCGAATGCAAAGGCCAAATACCAAAACTCATCAGTTATTCCTTTCCGAACGCGAGAGCCTTCTCATGAACGCGAAGGCCTAAAATGTGTGCAACTACTGGAACCAAAATCTGCAACTTTTTAAAAATCAAATAGTCTGATTGACTGTCCGAAACTCACCCGAGGCCCCCGGGACCTCAACCAAAGGCACCAACACATCCTAATACCTCATTCAAACTTGTTCCAATCATCAAAACGCCTCAAACAACACCAAACCCATCAATTCACATCGAATTCAAGCCTAAGTTTTCTAAAAACTTCCGAAACACACTTTTGATCAAAAACCCAACCAAACCACATCCGAATGACCTGAAATTTTGCACACACATCCCAAATGACATGACGGGGCTATTGCAACTTCCGGAATTCCATTCGGACCCTCGTATCAAAATATCGCCTATCAACCGGAAACTTCAAAAATTCAAACTTTGGCACTTCAAGCCAAATTAGCTACACACCTCCAAAACACATTTCGAACACGCTCCCAAACCTGAAATCACCTAACAAAGCTATCGGAACCATCGAATTTCCATTCAGAAGCCGTCTTCACATTGTTCCGACTAGGGACAACTTTCTAACACTTAAGCTCTCAATTAGGGACTAAGTGTCCCAAAACTCTCCGAAAACCAAAACCGAACATCCTGACAAATCAAATTAATAGAAATAAACTTAGGAAAAGCAGTAAATAAGGGATCGGGGTATTAATTCTTAAGATGACACGTCGGATCGTCACATAAGACAACCATCTCGTTGGTTCCCAAAGAAATGGTGTTCATAAACGTAATAAATACCTACCACTCTATAGTATTTAATAAATAATATTCTATAGCATTAAGTACATGGTCCATTACAAAGAATATGGCATCCACTGCCAACCCTTACACACTCTTCAATAGCCTTCATAATATAATTTAAGATGGGTTTAATCCTAGGATCTTGTTCTCTAGGTACAACTATAAATAGAGAGCTCAATAACCACTGTAAAAGGAAAGAAATTTTCTAATAAACTTATGTTATATATTGTTCAAAGCTTAATAATATTAATCTTCTTGCTTATAAATACTTTGTTCCTGCCTTTGGAAGCTCTGCTCCCGGAAATAGGATTTCAGCTGTCTTATCTTGGTTTGAACGTTAATACTTATATTCTTATTTAATTTATTTATTATTTTTGGGATCAAATCGATTCACTTGTCTATAAACCACATATAATTTAACTGTACTAATTTATTGATAAATAATACTATTATATATTCTATGTTCAATCCAGTATAAATAATACATAAATTAGATTTCCACAATTCAATGCAAATACTATTTAATACTGTTAACCAAACACTGCAGTTGTTATGCAATTTTTTTGTGTGTGCGGAATATTATATTAGTACGTGAGGCTTATGTTTTCCTAAGATACCAGAGAAAAGTGTATTATATTATACAGGGATTTAATTTAGTTTATACAGGAATTTAGGGCGTATTTGGTACGAAAAAATATTATTCAATTTTTCATGTTTGTTGGCTTAAATATTTTAAAAATTATTTTCCTTATAAATTTATTTTTTTTAATTGGAGGAAAATATTTTCCTTATCAAGAGAAGGGAAAACTCATTTTCTTATATTCTATTCTTTGATGTTCTGCAACACCCACCCCCACCCAGCCAACTCCCCCCCCCCCCCAAAACCCTGCACAAATTATTTTTTACTTTTTGTTTTTTGTAATTTTAAATTTTAAATTTTTTTTTGTTTTTTGCGCCCTCCCCCCTCCTTGTGAATTCCCGATTTCTGAAGGAGTAACGGCTTGTGTCTTCGGCTCTGGGAGAACTTTACCCTCTCCCCTCCCCCTCCCTTCGAAATTTTTATTTATTTTTATTTATTTTCAATTTTTTATTTTTTCATTTACAGGTTCGAAATTTACAAGTTCCAATGTTATGAGTTCAGAGGTTTATGTGTTTGGACGTTTATGAGTTTAGTAATTATAAAATTTACAGTTTTGAAAGTTCGTAGTTTTGAATATTTAGCGGTTCGGAATTTATAAAACTTTTGAGTTCGTTATGGCTTCATGTTAATTGTATCTTAGTTAGTTATAAATACTCTTAAAATTTTATTTTTCTTAATTGCATACCAAACATCAAAAAATAAATAAAATTACTATTTATTTTTCAAGAAAATAATTTCTTTATCAATATATACGGTTAACCGAACGACCTGTAAGTTAAGATTCTCATACGGATACCAAAGACAGATATGGCATGAAACACGTGCATACTTACCCTCTTAAATTGGAACATTTATGTTTGAAAACATAGCTTTTATATCAACCATATCTTAATTAGAAAACTTAGAGGTGAAGAAAAGGAAGAGACATGGCCACTTCCAACCTCTTGACGCCTTTATTGACGTCTAATTTAGAAGGTGTTATGAGGAAAAAACAGAAAAGAAAAAAGACATGTGGAGCTTCTAAATCAAAGAACAAAAAAAAAAAAAAGCAATTAGTAAAAGGGGATCAAATCAATAGTAGCAGTCCTTGGCCCATTTTACCTACCACTTTAGCAGCATGTTCCTTTAAATATAGAAGACCAGCCTAACCTTTTTTTTTTGTTTTTATTTTCCAACAGAAGATTCAATCTGTCAATTATAATTAGGCCATCACCGATTGGTTTCCTGTCTTATTATATCCGCATCAATTGATTTTGCATTTTTTAGCATCCCTCACACTACCCAAATAAAAAAACTTAAGTTTAACTTCTATACACTATTATGTCATATAAATGAGATTAATAATCTAAAAAATACAAGTTACTTGTATGTTATAACAGATTAAATATACAAATAATACTATAAAAATCCCTTATAATGTTAGTATATAAGTTAAATCCATAATATTTATGAAATTAAGTTACGCTGTTACAATATAAAGAATATTTATACCTTTGATGTAATTTGACTGGCATAGCAGGTGCTCACTTTATTTACGGGTTACTATATTGAGTTTGATAGCAAGAATTATCTACGAGTATAAATTAATTTCACATGATAGTTAAAAGAACTATATATTATCAACGTAAAAAACTTTAAACTCATTAGTTATAAATGATGTACAAAGAACGGAAAAGGTTTTTCACAAATTAAAGTTTGCTAGTGTATAGGAAGGAATCATATTTGTTATTGTAATATTAAGGTAGTGAATGACCTACTTTGCCTTAATGGTAATATTGAGCGTGTTTCATGATGCTAAATTTTGTTAATTGTAAGTTTTTTGTAGCACTTGCATGCTAAAGCACTCTCACTGTAGACGAATAGTTCATTTATCTAGATTATTGTTAAGTATTTGTCCAGATTTACTTATTATAATTGGTTTTTTTCATCTCAGAAAAATGTTTCAAATTTTATAAATTGAAGATTCATCCTTCTTATTTAGTAACATTCACAATGTAGACATAGAGGGCTTGAGAGTCTTGTTTAGAGGGAGAATTTTACATACAAGTGTTAGTGTGTCACTTACGTTTGTCTCTTCGTGGGGTTGTTCTCTTGATATTTTGTACTCTTTTTTATTATAGTGGATTGCTAATCTCTTCCATGGACGTAGGTCAATTGGCGAACCACGTTAAATGTTTGTGTCTCTTTTGGTATATTTCTCTTCTGTTATCTGCTTTATCGTCGTTTAAAGTTTGCTTTGCTAGTTTCCGCATGACACATGCTTTTTAAGTCATAACAAGTGGTATCACAGCGAGGTTTAAGACAAATTCATCGTGGCAGGTTCAGTTCTAGTCGTAACATATTTGAGGATAATCGTAATATTTGTCAGAGAAATTTGACCGGTGTGCTATGCACGTTGAGACAAACTTTATAGTGGAGATTTGGAGATACGACTTGTTGAAGGCTATTAGAAGAAGGTGGATCAAGTTTATTTTACTAGAAAATTCAGGCCAGGGGGGAGAATTTTTAGGTGTTTGTCCAAATTTTCTTACCATAATTGGTTTTCCTATCTCATAAAGAAAAGGACAACATATTTATCATAATTGGATTTTTCTTTTCCTAGAGGGAAAATATAATTTTTCCATCTTTGGCTAGCCTCTTTTCTTTTAGGAAACTGTTTGAAATTTTATAAATTGAAGATATGTCCTTCTCATTCAGTAGCATCCACAATGTAGCCATAGAGGGCTCGAGAATATTGTTTAGAGGGAGAACTTTACGGGACAAGTGTTAGTGTCCTACTTGTGTTTACCTCTTCGTGAGGTTGTTCTCTTTTGTATTATAATGGATTGTTCATCTCTGCCGTGGACATAGGTCAATTGACCAAACCGCATTAAATATTTATGTCTCTTTTAATATATTTATCTGCTTTATCATCGTTTAAAAATTATTTTGCTAGTTATAGCATGGCACATGCTTTTTCAATCCTAACAACTATATGACTTTATATTTAATTACCTGATCATTGACTCAATGGTTGTTTAGCAAGACTCATGCCTAGTGTTGAAGGTGCGGCATCTTGCTTGTCCGGGATATTCTTAAAAAGGATTAAAATATAAAAGTCATTAGAAATATTTCAAATTATAAAAAATAAAAATAAAAATTGTACAAGCTTATTTGACTCTCTAGACATAAATATAAAAGTATATTTCATATTCTAAGCTACCAAATAAATTATTACTTGTATACTATAAAAAGTTAAGTCAAATGCTTAAAAGAAATTTAAAACATAGAGTTCTTTTCCTAAAGCTATACTCCTTCTTGGGGAATATTCGTTGCAAAAATAAAAATATCCGTTCGAGTTGCGCACTAATCTGATAAATAAAGTGTTTTTGGTTTGATAAATAAATAAACACTCTATGTTGAAAGGAAAATGAAGATGGGTGCAAAAGGAACTTCTTTTGTTATGGCCTTGATTGGATTAGGTTCTTAATCTCAACTTTGCGGGGTCTAATTGAAAAAATGTCATGGTCTGACTGGATTAAGTCCTTAATCACAGTATAATGGGGTCTATATTTAAAAAGGAAATAAAGTCATCATTCTCTTCATTATTATATGCAAAAGCTCCTTTCTTCTTTCTACTTGATCCAAATATCCCTCAAATTTAGAAAGTTGCAGGAAAAAAAGTTGGTACGTCATATCTCACCCGCTTTCTATAACAATGAAGCGATAAATTCATTGCCTTGACAAGTTAGTGAAATTACGGAAATGATACATTCAATTGAAAACGTTAATCTCCAATCTTCATTTGAGATTATACTTTTAATACGTGCCATTTGATTCCAACGAAGAGTTCGTGGACAGCATAATTGCTTATTTAGGTCTGCATTCAAATTAATTATTGTACTCTTTACTTTTTTTGCATCAATAACTATTGGATTGTCTATAGTGACAACGAGATGTTATTTGAAAAATATTTACAAATCGAGATATACACAAGCTGATAAGAGGTGCACGCGCTTTGGAGTGTGAAAAGTAAGTAAAGATAGTTGAAATGCAAAGTTAAAAGACACACAAAAAGACTTCTTGATATTTATGTAATAAGCCAAGCACCGCACGAGTCTTAGTACACCATAATGACTATTTTTACTTAAAAAATAAAACCGCCATTTGGTTGCTCACAACCTCAAAACTCCTAGAGATGCCTTTATTCTATTAACATCTTTTAAATATACATGAACTAGAGAGATAATATCTTTTTTGGTTCATCCATGTCTAAGATATAGCGCTTATATGAACCATGTAGGTTTTAATGATGATTTATTATAGGTTGATTAATGATAATTTGGGGTCTTTGTTGCACGTAATTATTGCATGGCCATGCAGAGGAATTGTACGATTGCTGCTGAAGTTGCCGTGCGAGTAAGATTGCACGTATATTCTCGAGTCTTTGCTGGAGGAAAACCGATTCGGTTCGTAGCATCTGGTTGTTTCTTTGGACAAGTTGGCAATGACTGGTTACCAAGTGAATCCGGTTCGTTAAATCTCGGTTTGCGACTTTAAGCCGGTTCGCTTGGTTCCTCAAGGTGTCGAGATGTTTTTGTTTTCGCATGCGGGACCTCCTTGCTGACTCACGGTTCGAAATCATACGCTTTCTCTTTCTCTCGTTTATGACCAAAATATCCGAACCGGAATTTGGGCCATCATTGTTCATGGTCAGTTCATCTGAACCGGAGCTAGAATTAGGAGAATCGGTTATATATTTATCAGGATCTGAACCAGAGTTTGAGAGGACCGGTTCAGGGGTTGGGGATCGCTTCGGTTGAAAAACCGATTCTACCCCTTGATCTGGTAATATAAAACCCGATTCGAGACATTCCCATGGGCTATGATTATTCATGTTCGGCTCGTCTGAACGGAAACTAGAATTAGGAGAATCGGGTTTAGAATTATCCGAACCTGAACCAGAATGAGATATAACCGGTTCACGGATTGGGGTTTGATTTGGTGAAAAAATCGATTCAACCACTTGATCAGGGAACGTAAAAGTCGAATCGACGTAATCCCATGGAATGAAATTATCATTGAAGGAAGAAAATTGGTTAGAAAAAGTTCCATCGGAGGACAAAATAATGGCCGGGAAAGCGGACAACATGATTGGAAAATTTCTTATGTAGGGGGGTTGAGAAGGTAGAACGAGAACAGGGAGGGATGAAGGTAAAGATTGTAGTATTTAAAGGCCAGAGGGAAGGTGTGTGATGGTGGTAATCGAGGGTAGTCTAGTCATTGCATAATATCTTTTGAGTCAGGTGGCATTATTGGGTGGGGTAGTAATTTTACTTTTAAAAGATTTGGTGTCATATAAGTTCCATTGGGCCCAGGGGCTAAAGCTTAGTCATGAAGAAACAAAATAGTGTAGGGCCCGTTATGTGCCGACGTGTCATTTTCTTACTATCGCCGTTTGCAAATACTCCATGGCTTGACACAAGTCAAAAAAATTAAATTAACAAATTTAACGGTCGTATTCTTAATTGTGTCACATAAAATCGTGAGAATAGATTGACAAAATTGGGGAATTGTTTGATGCTTACTCTATTTCAAAAAGATTGTCAACATCTTTTTCGAGTTTAAAAAATTTTGACACATTCAATGACTCTTTAATATGACATATTTCAAGTATCAAGTTTCGAAATGTTTGTAGCACACATATCATGGCTTATTTAAGATTATATATTTTAAAAATATTTTTTCTTTATTAAAGTATGTGTTAAATCAAACTAAAATAGTTTATTTAAACTCGATGAACTAATAATTACCAGTGAAGTACAGCCTCTAGCAATTTTTTTTCTATTGCGGAAGATCATGGGTTAAGCAGAATATATTCACACACAAAACAAATAGATAAGAAAAATCAACACAAGAATTTAACGAGGTTCGGCTAAGCCTAATTCTCGGGGCAGAAGTACAGAAAGTTTTCCACAATGAATGAGAGGAAAAGCACAATACAATCTATAAAATTTTCAACTACAATCCCTATATATAAATCCTAAATGGTCCAAAACCTATAAGAGAAAGGTTTCCCAATTTGACAAGTACTATAGGTTTTCCTTTTCCAAATCTATTAGAACAATGAATTTTTCCAAACATATAGGGATTATGGGTTTCCTAAAAATACAAGGAAATAATTCAAGTCACAAAATAACAAATCTTCCACTTGGCCTTAATTCTCTTCATTAACAGGAACGTCTCCTACCTTGCCCTCAGCCTTCACAGGGGGTTTACCCATTGCCGCACACATCAATCAAGCCTAGGCAATGCCTAAAATTTTTAAGAGACTCAGTCTATTTAGCCAGAGCACTAATCCATCGATTTGGTTCTGTACTCATAATAGCTTCTGGATAGATATAACATTCAAATACATCAACAGTCTCTACAACTACCATAGAAAATCCCACAAGCTTCATATATCCAAGAAGATTAACATTAACTATGTTTGCAAATCTTTGCGGCCGATTAATCAATTTCTTCTTTCTGTCCGTTGCAATGCTATATGGTTGTTGTTGCGCAGGTGCATCAACATTATCATAGTAATCAATATTTTGTACCTCCTCCAATTGCTCTACTTTTGAAATACTAGGCTGAGCTGGTGGAGATTTAATTTCTAGCTCTATGCGGTCATTAACACCACAACCTATATCTTTTTACTCCAGTTGCACACCCTATAAATATGCACTTCTTTGCCCTCGGCTCAAGTTTTCCATACTCATATGAGTATAAGAAGGACAACCAAATATCCTTAAATTTGAATAATCAGCAAGTGAATCGGACCATACTTCAAAAGAAGTTTTGAACTCAATAGCTGTGGATGGAGATTTATTGACCAAATAACAAGCTGTATTTATTGCTTTATCCAAGAATACTTGCTAATACATGAGTGTGAAACATGCTTCGTACCATATCACAAAGCTTTATATTCATACATTCTACAATATCATTCAATTGTGGTGTCCCGACACAAGTGTGGTGTCTCACTATGCCAACTGGTGCAAAAGTTGTTGAATTTTGAAGCGCAAAATCCCAACCAATTGTCAGTTTGAAGACGCTTAACTTTTTCTTCCGCCTGCCTTTCAACCATCATCTTCCATTTAACAAATATCGAAAATACCTCATCTTTTATTTTCAGAAATACACCTACAATATCCTTGAGTAAAATACCTAGAACCAATCTTAAAGGGAATTCTGTTTAGAATCCACAAGTCTAAATGTATATAATCTAACTTATCTTTGGTCTTGTGCTCGGTATTCTTTTTTAGCTTTACCCTTGTCTGTTTACTAAACACACAAAGCTCACAAAAACTCAAAACTTTATTTTTGTACCAATTCAGTAAATTTTGCTAACTCAACAAAGACAATCCCTTATCACTTATATGACTAAGTCGCTAGTGCCACAACTGAGATTGATTTAGATAGGTTTTCCCAGAAGCAATAGTAGCTTCCCCTTCAACTACACTAACCTGAAGATGATACAATTTAGAATGTAGATTACCCTTCATGAGTACCATGGAGACATTGCATACTTTAAGTATTTAATTTTCGGAGTGAAATTTATACCCTTAATCATCCAAAGTCGAAAGCGAAATCACATTTCTCTTTATCTGAGGAACCTCCCAGCACTCAATACTTGTGATAATTTCATCCAACATTCTAAATTTGATGTTATAATTTGTTTAACCAAAAAGTGAAATTTCGGTCAAAGCTTTGTTTTAGAAAAACTCGAGTTATTGATAATAAAAAAAATGAATAAAGGATTTATTTTGCTAATAATAAGATGAACAGAAGAAAGAAAAGTAAATCAGTATATTCCGATGATATTTCGTGTCCTTACCAGTGATCAGTCTTCTCCTATTTATAGCTATTTCTAAGATATAAGTTTTGTCTTTGTCATAATAAGGCCATTATAGACAATTAAAGGATTTTAATGCTACGTTACAAAGATAATTATTCAATACAGATTCTCTAACGTTTTCAGTATTTAATGCTTATTAAATACAATATCTATACTCTCTTGTAATATCAGATTCATTCTCCTTAATTTCTGAACTTAAATAGGTACGAGTGCTGAGTCTTTTGAATAACTGCTCATGTCTCTGCTCGGGCCTCTGCCCGTATCTGTTGCAACTCGTACCTGTGATGACCCAGACAATTGTCTTAAGAATTAATGCCTCAATCCCCTATTAACTGCTTCCCCCAAGTTTATTTCAACCAATGTGATTGTTGAAATGTTCGGTTTTGAGTTTTTAAAGAGTTTTGGGACACTTAGTCCCTAAATGAGAGCATAAGTGTTGGAAAATTGACAATTGGGACAAGTTTGAATAAGGTCTTAGGAGATTTTGGTGTCTTTGGTTAAGGTCCCGTGGGCCTCAGTTGAGTTTCGAATGGTCAATTGGACCATTTTGTGCCTTAAAAGATTGTAGATTTTAAAGTTTTAGGTGTTGTAGAGAATTACCCTTCGCGATCGCATAGGGTGTATCGAGATCACATAGAAAGGATTTGAGGAGGGCCTGAGTTAAGACTTTGCATTCATGTGAGAGACTTTGCGTTCGCGGAAGGCTTGGAAATTGTGCATCGCGTTCACTAGAAGGCACTCGCGATCCCGTAGAGGAAGATGGGTCCGCCGGCTCGAAAATTTTAGGGACTTGAAGATTTATTCTTCGCGATCGCGAGGGTATTTCTACAATCGTGATGAAGGAAAGGTAGACTTGGGCAGAACGTTTTAAGTCACTTCATCCGCGATTTTGGGTCTATTTTCATCCATAGTTGATCATTTTGAGAGCTTTTTGTTGGATATTGAAGAGGGATTTGAGGTAAATCACTTGGAGGTAATATTTTTGACTTCATAACTCATTTTTATATGATTAAATACCAAACTAGTGTTAACAAATTTTGGAAAAATGGGTAATTAGGGCTTGAGTTTAAGAGACCCTTAAATGAGGATTTGAGGAGTAATTTAGACTCTGTTTTTTGTGTTCTTGTTATGCATAGACCCGTGAGAGTATTAGGTTTCTGAAAATATAAAATTCATTGGATTCTGAGATGTTGGCTTGAGGGGCATTTTGGTTATTTTATATAATTTTTCGTATTAGCCTAGAATTTAATTGTAAAATCAATTTCTTGAAGTATTATTTACATCATGAAATGGAATTGAATAGACTTAGGCCATTTGGAGCCGGATACTTGGGGTAAAAGCGTGGGTTTTAGTTGATTTTGAGCCGGTTTGAGGTAAGTGGCTTGTCTAACCATGTGTGGGACCTTCCCCTTAGGATTGGTGTATTTGGTAACTGAATTGCCTTGTGCGTGAGGTAACGAGTGCGTACTTGTGCAAATTGTTGAAATATCTGGGTTTTGTTAATGTATTCCTTAGCATGTCTCCTTTCCCTTTTTACTCTATTTGCAAACTTAACCTGTTGTTAGTTAAAAGAGCATGTTTAGTTGACTTAAATTGTCTTTCTGCTTAAATTGCCTTGATTGCACTACATGAAGCATGTTAGGCTAGGAACCACTTGTTGTCTTGATATGAAATTCCATTTCTAAATATCTTCTTGCTATTGTTGTGTATTTATATTGGGACTACAGATTTGGGATTCTGGTAGCTCCCCCCTTGTCTGTTTACTTTGGGACTACGGGTTAGATTACTGGTAGATCTCTCTGCGCATTTACTTTAGGACTATGGTTAGATTCCCGGTAGATCCCCTTGGACAGTAATATGGAACTACGAGAATGCACCCGGTAGATTCTCCAAATACTAGGTATTTACTTTTGGGACTATGGATCTGGATTTTGGTATATCCCCGCGTATTGATAATTGGACTACGGGAAGGTATCCCGGGAGATCCATTGGATAGTCGATGTAAAGGACTACAGGACGGTATCCTAGGAGATCCTTGTTGTTACTATTGGTGTTGAGCTATTCTTATTTTCGTGGTTACTCTGTTCGTTGTACATTTGTTATTGCCTTGTATAACTTGTCTTATTCCATTTGTGTGCCCATACTGCTTACTCTACGATGTTAAATTTTATATTTTATTTGACCTCAGTGGGGCCCTAACCTTCCTTGTCACTCTCCGACCGAGGTTAGGCGTGGCACTTATCAAGTACCACTTGTGGTGTACTCATGCCCTTTCTGCGCATGTTTTTCATGTGCAGATCCAGGTATTTCTGTACATGCTTACCATCCTTGAGGCAGGGAGAGCTTTTGGGGACTTCGAGGTACATCTGCCGCGTCCGGAGACTGATGAGTCTCCATCTTTAATCTATCTTATAGTATTAGTCCTTCTATCATACTTTTGATGTATACATTCCGGAGTTCGAGCATGTTACTATATTTTTATAAGCTTGTGTTCCAGTGAGTTTTAAGATTTGGGGATAGTGATGTAGAAGTTTGAGATATTGTGATGTATATGCCGACCGACATTCTATATACCGTTCCTTTTAGTTATTCCTAGTATTATATTTATATTTTTCGCAAGTTTCGATTAGTTTTTTCAAACTTGTTAGGCTTACCTAGTCGGAGAGACTATTTACCGTCACGTTGGTTTACGGAGGGAGAATTGGGGTCGTGACAATGGCTCTTTTTCAATCATCATTCTTTGACCAGCCTTCGTGTTATGACATGTCATCTTTAAATTACTTCAATATATATAAGCTCATGGTTTTCCAATACACAAATCCCCTCAACTAGTGATATTTTATCATCTCCCATGTAGACAGTCCTTCTCAGTTGCTTGTAAGTTGCAAATCAATTCTTATGTGGACATATCTAGAAAGTATCACCAGAAGCATGAACCCAATAAATTTTTCCATGACTAGAACTCACAGCACAAACTTCCCCTACATAATCGATATCATTAGAGTTTTTGCCAGTGTCAACAATATTTGCCAAATTATTTATTTTCTGCTTTCCTCTTTTCTCCTTCAGCTTAGGACAATCTCTCTTGTGGTGACCTTGCTCCCCACACTCATAACAATTTCTTCTTGCTCTAGGCTTTGATCTGGCGGTTGGCTTTTTCTTATTAAAGCCCTTTTGTTTGCTCTAGGCTTTGATCTGGCGGTTGGCTTTTCTTATTAAAGCCCTTTTGTTGTGTACTTCCACTAAACACACGATCCTTGCCCTCAATTATAATGTCTGGAAGTCTTTTTTTCACCTTTTTAAATTTTAGTGCAGTACTAACATCTTCCAGTGAAATGTTGTGTTTCCTATATAGCAGCATATCAACAAAAGTATCATAAGATGGTGGTAATGAATATAACACAATCAAGACATGATCATCACTCTTAATTTTGGTATCCACATTCTTTAGGTCCATTATAATATAATTAAACTCATCAAAGCGAGTCCTAACATGTGTACCTTCGTTCATACGAAGATTATATAACCTTTTTTTTTTCAAGTAAAGGTGGCTTGTTAGCAATTTCTTAGAATACAGATCTTATAGCTTCTTCCATGTTGTTGCTGCAGAAATTTCTTCAGTAATTTTCCCAAGAACGTTATATGTAATGCTCATGGAATCGCACTCAAAGCCATTTCCTTCAGGTCTGCCTTCTTTGTCGATGTCATCTCTTCAAGAAAATTCTCATCAATTGGTTTCCATAACCCTTGTAACACCAGAGACGATTCATCATAATCTTCTATAGACTGAAATTAGAACCCCCGTCAAATTTCTCTACTTTGTACTTTGTTGAAGATGATGAAGATATTTTAATCCTAGATTATATGTAGAAACTCGAACGTTGCTCCTATACCATTTGTTGCGGAAGATTGCAGGTTAACTAGTGCAAAATCACACACGAAGCAAATAGACAAGAAACATCAACATAATGATTTAACAAGGTTCGGCTAAGCGTAATCCAATAGAGAGAGTTTTTTATTATGAATGAGAAGAAAAGCACGATACAATCTATAGAATCTCCAACTACAATTTTGATTCCAAATGATCTCAAACCTATAAGAGAAATATTTCCCAATTTGATAAAGACTATAGATTTTTTTTTCTCAAATCTATTAGGAGAATAAATTTTCCTAAACCTATCAAAATTATGGATTTCCTAAAAATACAAAGAACTAATTCAGCGTCAAAATAACATTTTCAATTGTAATTTGTGAGAAGTGTAGTGGAGTATTTGATATGTGATTGCGTAATTGATCCTTCCTTTTTAAAGTAAAATTTTCATCCTACTTCAAAGCTATTTTAGTACTCCATAATATGATTAAATCATGTAAAGTGCAATTAGTGAAAAAAATATATAATTTGAATTGAAGACAGTTGTGTCTGAACTCGTATATTATTGGAAGATTGCATCAGCCATCAGGCAAAGAGGGAGTTTAGAAGTAGACTTTGGAGGGCAATAATGATAAAAAAAAAATTCACACTTAAAAATACTCCCGATCGAAAGCTTAATACACTTGATTACCCTTTTCTTTTACTTGGTACTTTCATTAAATCTATAAAATATGACACGATAATATTTTGTCATTTAATCATGATTAATTATTCCTTATTTTCACGTATTATTTATCATATAATTACGATTAATAGATATATTTGGTATAAACATAGAGTGAAAAACAAAAATACCATAAAGAATGGAAGGAAAACTGGAAAGTTTGGTATGAGTGATGAACGCCCACTCTCATTCAATCATATTTATCCATTGTGGTTGTTAGAAATGTTTAGAAATACAATTGTGAGAAGTGAAGTGGATTATTTGAGATATATAATTAGGTCATAAGATTTCCCTTTCAGAACGTCAATTCTTACTCCTTCAAAACCAACTACTTTACTCTATAATATTAATACGAGGAAAAAACAATAACATAAAAGTGTAACTATAGTGGAGTTAAATGAAACAAGATTTTTTCAAAGGGCTCTCCACTAAACAATACCACCAGTCAATTTGTTGTTTGCTACTGATAATGTACTTTCGTAATCATCCCATACTGAAGTGGATAATTAAGTAATATGTTCGTCATCCTTAACTTTTATTAATCTCATATTGTTGAAACAGTAATAACAAAATTAAATATCCTGCATCTGTACGTTTAACTACTACACTGATAATGCAGATTATTTTAAAAATAAATACAAGTAATTTTTTAATATTTAAAGCAGATTAAACTAAGGTACAAGCGCTATCAATATATATGAGTTTAACCTATTAATTCTGCTTATGTTGTGCTAGTTGCGTGGACTGCCGACTACTATTTATCTATGTGAGTTTCAACACCTTGAATTTGTACTTTATCTCACTGTTTATTCTCCTAAATAATGGGGAAAAAACAAAAGTAAAAAGAAAGAAAAGCACTACAAGCAGGAACCACTCGAAGCATTAGGTTTTATACCGACGCAATACTTTAAAAAGAAATTTTATGGTAAGACGGCATAAGAGGAATTCTTAAATTATCGTCTAATCCATCTTTATATGCTTCTTTTATCTTGGCGTAATAAGTTAACGAGTTAAAGTTCTACATACCGACGATAATATATAAGCTTTACACTATCAAAGATTAAGTTAATATACAACAGCTAACTCTTTATGGGAAATTTTAACGTGGAAACTGTTGTAAAATAATATACTTTAGTCAGATTAAATCGAATTGATTGTATATACTTCCTTTGCACTGTTTATATAAATCTGGAATTCGTAGTTTGAGCTAACATTATTGTTATACGCATGGGCGAAGCTATATACTATAAGGGTGGTTAATTAATTATTCTTTATTAGAAAAATACATTATATAATAAAATGTTAGTTTTTAGATGTATATAAGATATAATGAAAAATATTTTTATTTCTTTCAAATATGAACGTATTTTAACAAGATTCCTGGTTTTGCCACAAATTATAGGCCCGTCTCTTTCCTGACATCAATTTAATTTGTTGCCGTAACTGTTCGGTAGATAATACATCAACGTAACGGAAACCGACAGGCCTTTGTCTACAATCTCATTATTAAACTGTCAATGACTTAAAAAGCTTCAAAGTACTGGACCTATTTTCTTTATAGGCCAAAATAGGTCAGACTAGAGGTAGAGGGTGCTCCAAGTGTAAGTATAAAAGAATGAGAATATATAATTAATTGAATATAGCAGAAACGAGAAATTATATATCCCTTATTCCATTTGGTTTCACAAAGGCATTTAGCCTCTACCATTAAGAATATATAAGAATCTCATCATATTTATTAAGTTGAAAGCTGATTAGACGTAAACCGTAAGCCATTAGTGGGGAATCACAGAAAGGAGCTTTAATTTTTGGTTTTTCACTGGATATCTGTATTATTGCTCTAACTAATTCGAATTCGCGTTTCGTAATTGAACCGAAACATAATAGCATAGTTATTCTTGGATGTAACATGGACGAAACGACATGACATATTACGTTTACATACATAAGTGTTGTCCTGCATCTTGGTAATAAGGAACATCTCAACAACTCCCGTTCTTTTATAGGGTCCTTTCAGATAGGTAGACCCAAGACTTTCTCCCTCCCTTTCCCTCCATAAGACCCTCATTCTCTTTCTCTCACGGAAAAGAAAATAAGAGAAGATACATTTTTTTTCTTTCGTGTGAACAGCCTTATCCTGTATCGAAAGGTTTTCATTATGAAGAAAAATTCATTCTGTCAAAAATTTCTTTTTCTGAAAGCTCGAACACCATAACTCTAGTTAACTATAGACGACAATCTTTGATGAAAAATAGAGAAAGGAACTTTTAACATTTTCTATGTAATTTAAGAAGAGAACTTGAAACCTTTGTCTGTACGCAAATGGTTAGCATGAGGCCGACATGCAAAACTTTAGCTCTAAATCTTATGTTAAACGCGTATATTAAAGCAGCTATGTTCTTTTATTAAACAAAAGTGCCCTCCTAAGTCGATGGAAGTAATTTGGAACTTTGTTCTATAACAGACATAAGAAGACTTCTGCTTATGAATAACAGACACGAGTCTCCTTAGCTTGATCATAATAGGATTCCTATACTTTAATGTAATCATGTACTCCTCAACTCATTCGTACGCTTTCTTTAATCGATTGCCTTCTAGGTACCTAGATTAAAGATAAACAATGAAATAAAACCGCAGATCCTTTAAGGAAATACTTAAACGGTAAGGAGAAATTCCGATTTCCGAAGGACTTATGGTGTATTCTTATGTTTAATTAAGAGGAATTAACCTAAATAGTCGTTAACTCAATTGCTTAAGTTAAAAAAGTTAATCTCTATATAATATACATTATAATTAATATATAATATATGCTGACTAAAAAAAAAATAGTAAATTCGATTCAGGTATTTATGTAATGATCCCTTAAATTAATGGAAAGGAGAACTTATGCCTTTAACACCCGAAAAGTACATATTGTTTACCCGTAAAATAGTATAGTTGAATTTGTAATGTGATTTATAGACACGTAAATTAGTTTGATCTTAAATATAAAAAAAATAAGAATTGGAATAATATTATAAAATAACATTAAAAGAAATATAAGTTCGGCTAAGTATTTAGCTTCTCCAATAGCAGTAGCTAATGTAAAGTTAAGAATAAGATAAAGAAAGCAATCTAGAGAATGACAGCGGCTTATAGCGTTTTCGTATAGAATGTTTCATATATTACATTGGATACTAATTCTCCTATTTATAGATCTATTTGGAAAAACAAGATTCCCAAATCAAGCTCCTCTATTAAATGAAAATGAAATCGTCATTGATGGGTTCATTATGATTGGCTATAAATAAACATATCCTATGTAATGGCTGTTCATTGAATGCTATCTGATATCACATTATCAAATATTTGTTATTGATAACCATGTCTTCAAAATTCACCCAGCACCGGACACATGCTTGTATCCAGTACCAACTACTTGCAGACTCACATATTACTTGTCTTTACTTTTACGTGTCACCTTCTCATTTGTGCAACTGTCACTAACCAATTTTACAGTACGCAAATAGTCTTCCTACTTTTGAGTGAGAATACTTTGGTATTACCATAAAGTAGATAAAACTTCTTTCCATAGCGGGCATGTTTCTGAAAGTTTTTGACACTTGAAAGGACATACGTCTCTTTGCATTTAATGACCCGACACGTATTGCTCCGTGATTCGGCAAAAAATAACCCTGGCTTTCAAGGTGGTAATGACCACGATTTTTGTCATCAATAAACTTCTTCACTACTCATGAATTTTACTATTTATTTTTCCACCTCCTTCTTCTTCTCTAATTTACCTTTGAACCCTACTACAAAATTTATCTTTCCGAGTAAAATCTCCCTTTTCAAATTCCTTAACATCATATCTTCTAACAAAAATATTTCTCCGAAACTCTTGCCTTCTCTTCGGCATAGGCCCTAAAACAAACAAAGTAAAGGAGGTCAACGTTGAATCTGAACCTCCTACCATTATTCTTCTCCAGCTTGACTTGTAGTTGGATCTTCAAGTCCAAAAAAGAACCCATTAAACCTAAAAGAAATATACACTGGCCTATTCCTAGGCACCCTTCTTCCATACGCTTTGCCAACTTTCCCATCGTGAAGAAATATTGTGACTGGCAAAACAATGAAATCTTCACTCCCAATAAAGTGGAGAATGTCACCTTCTCCAAACTAGGGTTCATGTATTTTATACATACCTCTTTTCTCTTGTATTTTTTAAAGAAAACGACCCTATAGTTGTAGAATTCTCCTATCGTTATCAAATATGTTTGGCTCAATTAGGTCCATCCATTTGGTGTACGGTTGCTTGCCTCTGTCAATTGCGCTCAGTGACCAGGGAAACTCTAACTCTTGTACACATGATGAACGTCTATTCCTCAAAGATCTTCCACGGGGCTATGCTAAAACTTAGCAAACACAGTCATTATGCTTTCCTTACCAGATGATGACGATAATGATCATGGATGGATGGAACGGTTTATTGTCATCTCTACTAGGGACATCCTCCCGAGAACAATACATGTTATTCATGAATCGCAGAATTTTCTTCGTAAGTCTTCAGATATTTATTCTTTTCCATGTTTTAAAATTTTCTTCTTTGCTAAATTTGTATTATTCTTATTCCAGCTACTCATTGGGAACCACCATGGGTCCATAACTTGTCCTAATGGGTACAATCATTTTTTTAGATATTTCTACATTGGAACCCTAAAGTGGAGTGAAATGGCCACCACACTTAGGTAGAAAGTCAAAAATCATGGTAGACAAAAGTCCTTCCTCCCTTAAATCAATATTTCACCATAATTTAGAATCAATTTGTTAACTTTATTTTTGCAACACATATGACTCCCGAAGAGATCTATTGTTTTCCCTAGCATTGAGGTTGTCAATGACTCGTAGGTAGCCCAACTAGCAATGAAAAATATCCTTAACCAGAGGAGAGCTCATGAATCTGGTCTTGCTTTTAATGAAGGCGCCTCCTCCCAGAGTCCCCACCCCAAAGATAAGAAACCAAAAAGAATACGTACCTCTTCGATTGGGACTTGGGAAAAGAAATTGAAAGAAACACCAATCGGACTAGCCACAGTGGTCTTTGATGATTAGGGAACCGATGATAAAGAAGCTACTCTTCAAAGAAGAAACAGATCTTCATCAGCTCAACCGGTGCTCAACCAGGTGAGCTTCAAACTCTACAACTTCAAATTCAAGAACTAGAAGAGCTTCAAGGGATCTTCGTGGAAATAGGATTGGCCGAAAATATTGTATTCCATTTTCTAATCCATGTTGTTACTCCGGTCAAAGAGGTCCAACCCCTGACCTTTCTCCACCATCACTTTCTAAGTCAATTAAAACCATATCTCCTTCTACATCGGCTACTACCTCTCCACTGATGCCATCTGAACAAATGGAAAATATTCCTTCTTCACGGTCACCCGACCATGGAAATTTGGGAAACAATTACCCGACACCCACTTAACGCCATAATAAAAAATTGAAGTGTCATCCTTACAGTTTTGAATGAGCGCCACGTACTTTCCAGGCTGGTGGGGCTTGCCAATTATCTAATGTCGTTGTCAAGGAAAAACGATTGGAGAAAAATGGACTCTCCTTGAAAGGAGTTTTGTTAAACAATGATAGACACTACTCGTCGCGGGTATGAATCTAATACTCTTCCATCCATTTTTGTTTTTTCTATTTTGAATTAATAAACTTAACTTTAATCTCCTCAAGAAAACTTTCTCACTTCGAAGGCCTGCAAAGGTTGATTTTGGATAAACAGATACTAACTATAGAATTGGAGAAACGTTTGGTTGAACAGAGTCAGCTTGCCGAGCGCCTCCTTATTTCGGAAGCAAGAGCTGCTCAAATAGACTACCTCAAGGCGTGGTTGTAGCAATCCAAGAAAGATAGAATAGCCCATAGCCAAGAAGCTGCTCAATTACATGAAGACCTTAAAGTGGCAAAGTCTAAGTGGGTGGGTATGCATGACATCGTGACTACTACTGCTGATGAGTGGTGATTTTTTCGCTTATTTTTCCCCTTCTGCTTAGTTTCTTCATCCATTAATTATAATATGAGGTTGTTTATAGTGTATATTGCTTGAGTTTTAGGTAAATGATGTCATCAAGAAAGTTAAGATCAAATGAAGTGGAATTGAGACAAAAGAGTTGAAGAAGTGAAAATAACTTGAAGGAAATCGCATCAGTGTATTTCTGTCCTCATCTTAGGAATCAATTCAGCGAGAAAAAGGTCGAATCTGTGGAATAGGAGAAATTGCACTGGAAGCACACCTACGACTAGAAACCCACTTCTGTTTTGACATGTTTGCTTCTGTAGAGTAGCCTAATTTAACAAGACTCGCATCTGCAACTGATTTTCGCTTGTGTGGGATCACACATGTGATGATTCTTTTGCAGGTTCAGTCAACTGGCTTCAAACCTGGTCTGATTGCCATCACATTTTCTCTATTCCAAACTTATAAATACATGACCTAGCTTACTGGAAATAGATCTTTGGATAATTTTCAGTCTCTGGACTAAGAGAAAAAACTTGGGAGCTAGGGTTAACATACACGCACGCACACACACTTGAGACTTGAAGCTTTTGGTTAAGAATTTCTTATCCATTTATACTCATTTCTTCATTTGCTTGCTTTGAATTGAATATCTAAGTGTGTAGTACTTTTTTTCAAATGCTTGCTGATTAACATATACTCGCTCATATCTCGTGAAATATATTGGATCGCTACTAGAGTGTAATTTACGGTGTATCAGTGCTTGTCGTCATTGATCTTTTTACTTGTTTCTAGGTTAGTTTATGTTTTCATTTCGATATAAATATTTTCAAAACCCTTTTAAGTATTTGGATTAGCATAATAAGCGTTAAATCTCTTACACGCCTAAGCGATAAATCTCTTGCATGCGACTATATTTATTTACTTTTTATTTTGACGTCATCAAACTTAAATGCGGATGGATTTTGAAGGGAACGTAGTCAGTGGTAGAAGGTCGAAGATTTTCCATCATACAATATTCAATGAGGGAATATTTCCCACCGTTAAACGAGCAGTCATTACAAAGAATATTGGCATTCTAGGCTTGCCATTACAGGTTTTGTCCCTTTTTATTATCATTTAAAGAGGAGCTTGATCCTAGGGTCTCTTTTCTCAAGTAGAACCATAAATAGGGAGATTAACAACCATTGTAGATAGATGAAACCTTCTGTACGCAAAAGTTATACTATTTTTCTCTCACACTTTGCTGTTTAGCTCTCAGTTTAGTATTTTAATCATTGCTTTAACTTTGTTTTCACTGTTTGATCCTAGAAAGGCCGAGATCGGAATTAGGCTTGTTATCTTCTTTAATCTCAATTGCAAAATCTTAATTTCAGCCTTATTTCTTTATAATTTTTGGGTCAGATCGATTCTCTTGTCAATAAACCACGTTACAAATTCAATTGTACATTTTTACGGGTAAATACTTTGGCGCCCACCATGAGACACAGAAAACTGCATAATTGATTTTAACCATACATTTGTTATTAACAAGTATCAGTTCTTTCTTTAGTAAAAATCAGATAAGACAAATAATGATGTCAACAATGTAGCAATATTGAAATGCACGTTGAATGAGATACCCAATCAGTGACAGCCATAACGAAGGGGACAAAATAACCCTCGTTCATGAAGGGCACTATCCTCGGCATGTGCGAGAATAAACTCCTGATGTTGCGGAGGAGGAATATGTCGTAGAAACGGTCAAACTCCCTAGGGAATAATAGATAACAATCATGGATCATCTCTCGAGACAGGATAGGGTGATGAAGGAATTGAAACGAATATTGATAGGTGATTCCAACACGCAAACGTAAGAGGTCCAACCCCTCCTAATGTTCCATAAATCAAATGGATTAAAGAATCGATAACAACAACCCAAGGGGGAAAGTTGGCTTCGACGAGGCCGAAGGGACCAGTAGCGGAACTAGGAACAACAATAGAACCGATACTATCAAGATTGAGATTATAATATTCATAAGAGAAATGAATGAGTGAATGGATCAGAACGCGAAGGAGTTCCACGCTCGGATGAATCAAATTCCGGTAAACCGCTGGTACTAAAGGGTCAAGATTCAAAAAGGTCTTGTAGCTTCCGTTTAAGCCAAGTGCAGAACCAGAGTTAAATCCAAAAAGATTCAAAATGGCCTACATAAAAAAATATGATGGGAATTTAGAACCACAAGAGCACATCACAACCTACATTACGACTGTGAAAGGAATGGTTTGTCTTAGCATGATAATGAGTCGGTCTTGTTGAAGAAGTTTGGTGTAACCCTTACAAAGGTGGCCTTGAAATCGTACTCTCTTTTACCCAAACATTCAATTGACTCTTTCAAATTTTTGCAGGCTCATTCATTAAGGCCCATGATAGAGTAAGAAAGATTCAGGCTACAAAGGCAAATATATTCAAAATTGCACAGGGCGAGTCCGAACTGTTGTGAGAATTTATGATCTGGGTCTAGAGAGAAAGGACTGCTACTGGGAGTTCTAGATGAGTGGGCAGTAGAGGCATTCACTAAAGGTCTAAAGCCATTGAGTTTCGATGCCTCCCAAAAATTTAAGGAGAGTTTGCTCGATATTTAGGCAACCACATGGGCATATGTCTATAACTGTTATGACTCAAAAACAAGGATAAAAGATGATCAGCTTGGGTCTTTGGTATCATACAGGGAACTGAGTCGTTACATAAGCCATGGCAATTTTAAAAGTGATTTCGATGCAGATTGGCAGTCTTTTAGAGGTTGTTTTCTAACATATGTGAGAACCGATGGGCATAGTAGCAAAGTACTGGTAGAGCTAGTATCGGCAATGAGAAATATCAAAGAAGCACGGTTGCTGAAGCCAATTTGCTCAGATCCTAGCCAGAGGGATCCCCGTTTATGGTGTGAATACTATGGAGCTCATGGCCCTAGAACTGGGGGGTCTTTATGAAGAGGTGGTGACATTATCAAAGAATGGCCATCTGAAGGAGTTTTTAGGTGACTGAGCCAAGAATAACTACAGCTGAAGTCGGGACAATGCAGAGCCTTTGAAGGTAGTATAAGGGTCACTGCAGATGACTATCAACATGATCTTTGGTAGAAACAAAGTCAATGGTGTAAACTTTTCAGCAGCGAAGAAAACAAAGATATCAGTTACTCACAACAAGGGATGCTGGGAAGTCATAGAGGATGACAACACCTTCATGGAGGACGATGCTGGCGAACTCATTTTTCCATATAATGATGCTTTGGTAATTTCTCTCAATGTTTTAGATTTTAAAATTAAGCGTATATTGGTAGACCTAGAGAGTTCAAAAAAAATCATCCAATGGAGAGTTCTGGCACAAGAGAAACTGACCAAGAATATTATTCCAGTGATAAAACTCTTAGCTGGCTTCAAATTGACAAGCGTCACATACGTCGAAGAAGTAATGACCACTCTATTCAAAATGGTAGATGGCTATATGGGTTATAATTCCTTGGAAGGTCATGGATACACGAGAGGAAGGTTGTGCGCCCAACATATCACCAATTGTTGAAATTCCCAATGCCGAAAGGATACAAGAAAATAAGAGGGGACCAACTGGAAAATGTCTGATATATAGCAATTACATGAATCAATGTCTTATCCCCTTCTAAATGAAGAAGATAAGGGCAAAGAGTCATCGGAATCCTATCAGGTTCCGAGATATTATTAGGTACTAGAAGAAACAGATGCAACTAAGTCAACCATAGAGGAAATCGAGCAAGTGACTTTGTTCGAGGAGTTTCTAGAAAGAAAGTTCCATTTGGGAAATGGTTTAAATCTCAAGCTTAAGTTAGGATTTATTAATTTTTTCAAAGCTAAAGTAGACTAATTTGGTTAGTTTCATTCAAATATGACATGTATCTCATTGGAGGTGGCAGTCCACTAATTGAGCCTGCATTCACACTTACCACCGTAAGGCAAAAGGAACTCCCAATAGCCGAGGTTAGGAACAAATTTTTTAAAGAGAAGGAAACCCGACTACTTAATATTTGTTCCGGGAGGTAATGAATCCATAATGGTTAGCTAAATAGTCATATGACCCAAAAATAATAACAAATTTATTATATGTGTAGACTCTAAGGATTTAAATAAGGCGTGCCCTAAAGATTCATTCCCATTGCCGAAAATTGATCAAATGATTGATGCTACGGATGTACGCGAGCTAATGAGTTCCCTTGATGCTTACTCCGGGTACAGTCAGATCCGGATGATCCCGGAGGATCAATAAACAGTTGTGTTCATAACAAACTTTGGCACATAATGCTATAATGTGATGCCTTTTGGGCTTACAACGGCCGGATCCACTTATCAGAGGATCATTAATGATATGTTTGAAAAATAGATAGGGAAAAAGATGAAGGTTTATATTGATGGCATGTTAGTTAAGCCTTCGCATGAAATATTTTCAAGAAACTTTCAACATTCTAAGGAATTACAATATGAAACTCAACCCCAAAAAGTGTGCCTTTGGGATCAGCTCCAAAAAGTTCTTGGAGTTCCCCGTCTCACAAAGGGTATCGAAGTTAACCCCGACAAAATAAAAGTCATCAAAGACATCTTGGACTAGCTAACAAGCGTGAAGAAAGTGCACAGATTAACCAAAAGGTTGGCGACATTAAGTAGGTTTATCTCAAGATCCTAAAAAAAGTGCGATCACTTCTTTTCGCTTCTACAAAATAAGAAAAATTTTGAATGGACTGCAAAATACCAACAAGCATTGGAAGACCTAAAAAGGTACCTATCTGGTCCCCCTTTACTATTAAAATCGGGGGAAGGCGAGAAGTTATTAATAAATTTAGTTGTCTTAGAAGTAGCGGTAAGTGTCATTTTAGTCTGAGAGGAAGAAGGTATGAAATTGCCTATTTATTACGTCAATAAAATATTGTCAGTTGTGGAAACCCGTTATCCACACCTCGAAAAGCTAGCCTTAGCTCTCGTAGTTGCCTCTCAAAATCTTAGGCCTTATTTTTAGGGCCACCCAATAGATGTTATGAAAACCTTTCTCTTAAGGAATGTCCTTCACAAGCTTGAATGTTAAGGCCATTTGGCTAAATGGGCAGTTGAAAATAATGAATTCTATATTGAGTATAAACCGAGGACTGCAATCAAGTCATAAGTTTTGGCTGACTTTTTGGCCGACTTCAAATTCGGGTAAATGCCCTTGGCTGCTAAGAAAGCAATGCTGGTGTTGGAAACTGAACGAGAGTTTGGACCTTGTTTACAGATGTCTCCTCCAATGTAAAATGTTCTGGCCTCGATATAGTTCTAATCACGCCCTCGAGGGAAACCTTGAGGCAGTCCATTATCAATGAATTCGAGTATGAGGCTTTGGTTATATGACTGGAACTAGCCTGGGGACTAGGCTTCGAGGTTATCAAAATGAAATGTGACTCCCATCTAGTTGTAAACCAAATGTACAGGATTTTTGACACAAAGGAAGAACGCATACTATAGTATTTGAACAAGGTTCAAGGATTACTTACACCATTTAGAGAATGGTCAATCATCCACATTCCAAGGGAATAAAATGCGCAAACTCCACATATCACTAGTTGTTGAAATTTCTAGCGCCGGAAGGAATCAAGCAAATAAAAGGAGACCAACTTGCGGTGAAGGAGATGAACGCAGTGACCATTTTCGATAGCAAGGGAAAAGAGTTCGATATATAGAAATTTCATGAACTGATGTCTTTTCCCCTTCCGAATAAAGAATATAAGGGCGAAGAGTCATTGAAATCCTATCGGGTTCCGAGATATTTTTAGGTACCGGAGGATATGTATGGAACAAAGTCAACCGTAGATGATCTCGAGCAAGTAGCTTTGTTTGAGGAGTTTCTAGAAAGAACGTCCTATTGGGGAACGGGTTTAAATCTTGAGCTTAGGTTAAGATTTATTAATTTTCTCAAAGATAAGTAGACTACTTTGCTTGGTCGCATTAAGATATGACATGTGCCCTATTGGAGGTGGCGGTCCACAAGCTAAGCATGCATCCAAACTTCCCACTGTATGATAAAAAAAACTCCCAAAAGTCGAGGTAAGGAATAGATTTGTTAAAGATAAGGTAACCCGACGTCTTAATATTTGTTCTATCTACAAGGTAAAGTATCAAGAATGGTTAGCTAACGTAATCTTAGTACCAAAAAAGAATAACAAATTTAGGATATGCGTATACTATAAGGATTTAAATAAGGTGTGCCTTAAAGACGAGTTCCATTTCCAAACATTGATTAAATCATTGATTCTATTGTCAGACACGAGCTAATGAGTTTTCTTGATGCTCACTCCGGCTACAATCACATCAGGATGAACCCAGAGGATCAGGAAAAAACTTCATTAATAATAAATTTTTGCATATATTGCTATAATGTGGTGCCTTTTGGGCTTAAGAATGTTGGATCCTCTTATAAGAGGATCGTTAATAAGATGTTTGAAACAGATAAGGAAAATGATGGAGATGTATATCGATGACATATTAGTTATGTCTTTAAATACAGGAGACTACTTGAAACCTCTTCAAGAAACTTTTGACATTCTAAGGAAGTACAATATGAAACTAAACCTTGAAAAGTGTGCCTTTAGGGTCGGCTTTTGAAAGTTCTTAGTGTTCCTCTCTCACAAAGGGGGAGTCAAACTTAACCCCGACCAAATGAAAATCATCGACCACATCTTAGACCAGCTAATGAGTGTGAAGGAAATAAAGAGATTAACCAAAAGGTTAGAGGCATTAAGCATGTTCATCTCAAGATCCTCAGAAAAGTGCAATCACTTCTTTTCACTTCTAAAAAAGAAGAACAATTTTGAATGAACTTCGGAATTCCAACATGCATTGAAAGACCTAAAAAGGTACCTATCTAGTCCCCTATTACTCTCAAAAGTAGGGGAAGGTGAGCAGTTGTTAATATGTTAAGCGGTCTTAGAAGTAGCAATCAGTGCCTTTTTTGTTTGAGAGGAAGAAAGTACACAATTTCTTGTTTATTACATTAGTAAAATATTGTTAGGACCGGAAAACCATTATCCATACCTTGAAAAGTTGGCCTTAGCTCTCGTAGTTTCTTTTCAAAAGCTTAGGCTTTATTTAAGTGCTACCGAATAGCCGTTGTGACAACCTTTCCCTTAAGGAATTTCCTTCACAAGCTTTAGTTATCAGGCCCTTTGGGTAAATAGGTAGTCAAAATTAGTGAATTCTACATTGAGTATAAACCCAGGACAACGATCAAGTCATAAGTTATGGCTGACTTAATGGCCAACTTCAATCACGGGTTAATTCCCTCGGTAGCTAAGGAGGCAATACTGGTGTCAAAAACGACATCGGGAGTGTGGAACTTATTCATAGATGGAGCCTCCAATGTAAAAGGTTCTGGCTTTAGAATAGTTCTAATCACGCCATTGGGGAAAACCATGAAGGAGGCCATGAAAATTATTCTGTTGACTACCTATGAAGCTGAGTTTGACGCTTTGGTTGCTGGACTGGAACTAACCTGGGGACTAGGCTTCGAGCCTATAGAAGTAAAATGTGACTCCCATCTCGTAGTAAACCAAGGGTGCAAGATTTTTAGCACAATAAAAGAACACATGCAACAGCATTTGAACAAGTTTAGGTATTACTTGCATGATTCAGGAAATGGTCAATCATCAACATTCTAAGGGAAGAAAATGTGGAAGCCAGTGCATTGGCTAATTTGGGGTCATCCACAGAAATGAAAGGGTCCAATTCCGGTACGGTAGTCCAAATTTTACATCCAATGTTGGACGTAGATGACTATTTTAATGAAGATTCGAGCATCTTGGTATAGGACTGGAGGAACGAATCCATCGAGTATCTCTGGCATGGTAAATTGCCTAAGGACCCGAAGGCATCCCTTGCACTGCGGACCAACATAGTGCGCTATTGCATCATGGATGGGTAGTTATATAGTAGGTTTTTCCAAGGGCCATTGGCCCGGTGTCTATGGCCTCAGAGGCGGACTATGTGATGAGGGAGGTCTACGATGGAGTTTGAGAGAATCATTCTGGTGCAGACTTGTTAGTTCTAAAGTTAATCAGGCCAGGTAACTACTAGCCCCGGATGGAATAGGAGTCAAAGGAATTTGTTCAAAAACACATGCCAATGTCATGCGTAGTTGGTGCATCAACCAGCAAAAATAAGGGACCGACATAGTTGGTCCTCTTCCACTGGGACCCAGAAAAGTATGATTGCTTTTAGTTTTAACAGGATACTTCACTAAACGAATTGAAGCAGCTCCTTCCAAAAAGATTGGTGAACGTAAAGTTGTTGACTTCATATGGGATCACATAATTTGCGAATTTAAATACCGATGGAAACTTCTTGTGACAACGGGCTACATTTCATAGGTTCAACAGTCACAAGGTTTTAGAAATGTTAAAAATCAAAAGAATTGTGTCTAAACCATACCACCCAAGTACTAACGGATAGGTGGAATCAACCGGCATGATAATTATTTAGAACAATAAGAAAATGTTTGAAGACTGACTTGAAGGGCAAGCGACCAGATAAGCTACCAGGAGTACTATAGGCATATCAGACAACAACAAAATCTAGCACAAGAGAAACAACGTTCTCACTCGTGTAGGGAGTGGAGGCTTTAATATCGGTAGAAGTGGGAGCTGAATTTACGATTTTCCGGAGCAAATGAAATACAAATAATGACGTGTCATTGGTGAAGCTGGACTTGCTCGATTAACACTAGGACGTGGAGTATGTGAGGATGGTGGCTCAAAATCAAAGGATGGAAAGATATTATTGTCGCAGGCCCAATATCTGGTATTTCAAAGTTAGGGATTTGGTTTTGAGAAAGGTAACCCAGAGCACTCGGCAAGCCAACACCGGGACAAAATGGGAAGGTCCTTATCGGGTTTCAGCTATCACCAATAAAGGGTCATATGAGTTTAAAAATCAATATGGAATCAAATTGCCTAGTAATTGGAATGTGACTCATTTTAAAAGGTTTTATTGCTAATAGTTCTCGCAAATACTGAAAATATATGTTGCACTCTTTTCCTTTCAATCAGTTTTTGTCCCAGTCGGTTTTTTTCAGCAAATTTTTTACCGAGAGAGTGACGGAAAAAATACTATGAAAGAAGCGTCATCAGCGAAGGAAAGTCCTTTGAATATCAAGGCACTAAAATATTCATATCGATGTTAATGGCTTGGTCGATGGTTAAATAATCTTTGGATCAATATCAAGCCTTGCTTTCCATTGTTAAAAAGGGATTATTTAACCATTCACAAGTTTTTTCTATCGATGAAGAAACAATCTGGGTACAAGACTTCCAGTGCTTGAATTCACATGCTTCAAATTCAAACACTGGGCAGAATAATCTATGATACAACACTAAGAATGCCGTAAAAATTGGGGACTACTAGAATCGGGATTGGTAATGTCTCATCAAGATCGTGGACTGTATGATCAACCCCGTATAAAGAAGTTATACAAGTTAGCCACATTTATTTGCCATTTTATTTACTTTAGCAAACGAATGCTTATGTACTTTTAAAGATATAAGGAAGAAAAAAAGTCCTTTTATTTTTATCTTATTTCTTGTCCAAATGATGAGTTAATTTTACCGTTTGAAAGTTATCTAAAACTTCAAACGTTTGTGATGAAATGTAAATGAGATGTTCTCTTCAATAGCATCGTAAACATAAAGGCCCTCTCTTATGAATCACTCCTACTAAAGGGTCGATTCCGGAAGAGTTTATGCTCGGAATCAACAGCTATCAGACAAAAATATACCTGAAGCTTTAATAAAACAAGGAATATTTTGCACAGCATTTAAGCAAAAGTTCTTCATTTATCAAGTGCCAAACTTGATAGAAGGTTTGTTATATTTACAAGATACAAAAAAGAAGAATTTATACATCGTTCCCCCTAGAATCTGTAGGAAGAGAAGGATCTATGTTCTCCCCGGTAGAAAAAGGCATATTCACTTGTTCAGGACCTTCATCTTCTTCAGTCTCACCTTCGGTTCCCGAATACTCAGAACTAGTTTTCAAAGAGTTAGTTGCAACGGGCCAAGCAAGAAGATTTTTACCAGTAGATAACTTTAATTCCTAGGCCTTGGCAAAGCAATCATCTATGTTAGCGATGCCCACTTTGCCCTCCTCCTAGGTCTTCCTCTTCATATGATATATGGAATAGGTCTTTTCAAACACAAGGGAATCTTCTTGATTTTTGATTTTGGCATGAAGATTATCGATTTTGTCCTAGAGCTGTTCTCTTTCAGATCTAATGGTACTGAAGCGAGAGTCAAGATTAACATTTGTAGTTGAGTAAAGCCGATTTTGCTCCATGTTCCTCTTAAGCCTCTCTTCCATTCATACCTTCTTCTCCTCGACAAAATTTTCCTCTTCGATTTTATAGCATAAGCTGGCCTTCAAGTTATTGATTTGTTTTTCAAAGGCAGACTCCCACTCGACAATAACGTTGGGAGCATTGAAAGTTTGGCCCACTTACTTTTAGATTCTTGATGCTTTTCATGTATTGGGCAGCTTCTTGGCTATGGGCCATTGTATATTGCTCTCTACTCTACAACCGAGCATCAGGCTTATCTATATCTTCAGCATTTGCCTCCAGCACCTGGAGATGCGAAGCAAGCTGGTTCCTCTCAATTAAAAGTTGATCCCGCTCGGAATCAAGCCCTTATTAATCAAGGATCAGCATTTGGAGGCCCTTAGAAACAATGAGGTAGGCCTAAAAGAGTTAACTAGAATTAAGGTCTCTATTGCAGTATGGGCATTTCAAAAAAGAGGAAGATAGAAGGAAACTGGAAAGATACTTCGGCGCATTGTGCATGCCGGTTTTATCAAGCACTCCACAGAAAGAGAGTCCATTTTCATCCAATCCTTATCAGAAACCAATGACTACAAATAATTCGCAAGATCTATCAATTTCGATAAAAAGTGACATGCTTTCAAAACCGAAAGAGTGGCTCCTCGCTCGATGATCTTAGGAAGAGGCTGAATAGTCATGCCCCAAGTTCCTATGGTCAGGGAACCGAAGGGTAGAATCAATACTTACATAGTCAGGTGGTGCCAGTGGAAGGGGATGCATTTGATGTTGGTAGCGAAGGAGAAGCTGGCATCGGTGGGCGTGAACTCATTGGTGTGGAAGGTGAGGAAGCATCGAATGCAGGAGGAGTGTTGATTGTTGCTTGCTTAGTGGATGGGGGAAGAAGAGGCTCAAGGTTCGAATCCATTGCATCTGAAACAACAATGGGTGCCGGGAAGTAACAATCAACTTTCTCTACCGATTCCAACTTTCCCGAGAGTTCTTGAGTTTCTTCTAAAGTTGGGTTTGGAAACTCCGCCAGCTGATCATCTAGTTGAGTTGATAAATATATTTTTCTTTGAAGGGAAACCTCTCCATCAACGAGGACCACTATGGCCGGCTCAGATGGCATTTTCTTTACTCTCTTCTCATGAGTCCTAGCTAAGAGGGAACATCATATGTTCGATTTCTTATCGCTAGTCTGTGGACTCTGAGTGGAAGCACCTTTATTGGAGACGTGGGAAAATCCACGAGCTCTGCTTCGAGCGAGGGAATTTTGCATCACCCGCTTCGTCTTTTCAGGGACCTTTAAAGCGTCGAGTTCAGGGCAAACAATAGAGACCCTTGGAAGTCTTGTATCCAATAAAATTAGAGTTAGCAACTTATTCATGATATTTCTTGTGTACGTATAAAGACTAAACAAAGAAGGACTTATTTTACCATAGTCTTTGGCCTTCCACCCTATTTGGGTGTTGTCACTTTCCACCGTCGGGTTTCTAGAGTTGTAATATCGAAAATGTTCTCAACCAATTGGTCCAGGCCTTGGAGTTGTGGAGGTTCCCATATGGTATTTGAAAAAAATGAAAATAAAAAATTAGCAAAAGCGAGAGATGACCTTTTCATGAAGGAAGGAAATAGAAAATCAAAAACGTACAAAAAAGTTTCCACGATTCAGGAAAGGATGAAATTGTGGTCATGTTTACCTAAATAATTGACGAAATATTTGATATATCATAGGGCAACATGTGTTTAGGTATTAAATGCGAGAAGAAGTGCGTCCTTTCAAATGTCAGAGACTGTTTAGGAACCTTTCCGCCAATTAAGGAATCTTTATCTACTTTCCAATAACACTAAGCCATGTCAACAAAAAGTAGGAGGACTATCTGTATTGGGTAAAATCGGTTGATAACAAGTGGCCAAACGGTAAGGTGACACGTGAAGTTGAAGATATACAAAAGAAGAGTTGGAAAACAACTCGTTCTGAATGTGGCATGTGTGATCGGCATCTAATGGATTCCAAAGGGAATGCAGCCGGTGGTAAGGTCGAAGATTTGCCATCGGACAACATTCAATGAGGAAATATTTGCTAGCATTAAATGAGTAGCCATTATAGAGAATATTGACACTCAGGCCATGTCTTTACATGCTCATCAGTGGCCTTTTTTATTATTATTTAAAGAGGAGCTTCGTCCTAGGATCTTGTTTCCTAGGTAGAACTATAAATAGGGAGATTAATTGTCATTGTAGACACATGAAATATTCTATATGCAAAAGTTATGCTATTTTTCTCTTACACTTTACTATTTAGCTATCAATTTAGTAGCTTTATCATTGCTTTACCTTTATTTCACGTTTTACTCTTTGGAAGCCAAGGTCGGAATCAGGCTTGTTATTTTCTTTAATCACAATCACTAAATTTTAATTAGTCTTATTTCTTTATTATTTTTGGGTCAAATCGATTCGTCTGTCTATAAATAACTATACAAATTAAATTGTATTATTTATGGACAAACATAAATCATAATTAGCGTCTTCAATTAAGGGATGGAGCTATACCTTTTTCTTTTACTCTCCTCTCCTCTTTTTCTGTCACCTCCCTCCTGTACATTCCTTTTCCCATCGGCTGATATCCAATTATTTATTTCTTACTGTAGATGTTACTAGCGCTAAGTATTATCTTAGGCCTTCTTGAACACAATCTTGAAAACTAGAGAATTCACACTGCAGGTGCAATACCAATACCAATGTAGCTCCTGGACAATACTGTAACGCATAAGAATGTTCATACTTTTGAATCGTTAACAAACTTGTGACCGTGCTATTTTCAGTCCGACCCTTAATTCGAACATTTTGACAAACCCGTCTTCGTCAAAAGACATTAGCTTGTATATATTTTTTCTTGAATCGAGGGTCTATTAAAAATATTCTTTTTTTAGAGTAGGGTATAATATATACGTATACAATACCTTTCCCAAATTTTCCTTATGAGATTCTATTAAGTTGTTATTGTTGTGGTCACAAATCCGTCTTCAATATTCTAAAAAGTGGGCTTATTACAAATGGACACGTACCTTGGTACTGCATATTTTATGTTTATGTCCACCGTTTCGTCAATTACTAGCTTTCCTCTAAAATTCTTAATTGTGAATTCAAGTGCATGCCTAGTAATTGACGAAAATGTGGACATAAACATAAAATTTGGTACTGCAAATTCACCATTAAAACTTTTAAAAGAACGCTACAATTTTGAGATACACACGTGTATATATATATATATATATATGTGCGCGCGCGCGCGCGCACGCATTTAAAAAAATATTTTTAACTTTAATATAAATTTCATACAACTATTCGTACCGTATACTAATTTATAATTAAAAGCGATACTACAATAATTAAATACATTTAAATATAATTTCCTACATATTTTCATTTTTTGTATATATTTTATGTCATATGTTCTTTTTCTTCTCTGGATTTTAATATGAAAATTCAGTCAAAATCAAACTCTGTTCATCACCAAACATCTTAAAAATTGAGATATAAACTCCAAATGATATTTTCAATTGTTTGCAACAATAGTCAATCTAAAATAATAATAATTTTAGAATATTGAAGCTTAAATTATAACTTCAAAGTTTATTAATACCTGATAGGATAGTGGCTGATGAACAATATCTACTTCTCTAGTTACAAGTGGCGACGTGAAATTCGTCATTGAAATCCTAGAAGAAAAAAAGAGAAAGAAGACGAGAAAAGGGAAGAGAAGCGGAGAAGATGAATAGAAGAAAGAATACAGAGAGAGAGAAAAGAGAGAGATTGACATGGGATTAAGTTAGCAATTAAAAGCCCTATAATTAAGGGATATCATTATCATTAAACTGTATATAATTGGTAAATATACAGTTAAATCTTTATATAACAGTCATTGTCCAAATATTTTTTGACTTTTATAATAAATGGCTATTAAACACCTATAACAACATTTGACATTTAGATATTTATGTACGGATAAAACCGGGAGCAGAGATTTTCTCGATTTCCCTTTGAGAGAACGAAGGGGAAGTATGGCTCGACGTGATTAAAATCGAGGCCAGAAACCCCTCGTATCGATAACCAGGATGGATGAACAATGTGTTTGAGATCGTACATGGCAAAGCACATATCCCTGACCACGTATGACCTCTGAACCTTTGGAGACGCGGTGAACTACTTTGCATGTGACGATTCGAAAAGTCGTCCCATGAGTTACCGCTCCATTTTTTCCATTTCTACTTCTTATGAATTTGTCTATCGGTTCTATATGTGATCAGGTTGTTTAGCTCGGGTCCAAAAAGGATTTGGTAAGGTTTGAGCCACATAGTCCCTTTTGAGAGAGCTTAAGTTGAAAAAATCAACCAAATATTGACTTGTATGTTATAGGACTCGGATGTGAGTTCGGATGGTTTGGTTATCTTCGGAAAGTGATTTTGAGACTTCGGAGCGTGATCGGAATGAGTTTTGGAGGTCCGGAGTAGATTTAGGCTTGAATTGGCGTAATTGGATTTTTGGCAATTTTTGGTTGATAGGTGAGATTTCGATATAAGGGTCAGAATGGAATTCCAAAAGTTGCGGCAGTTCCATTGTGTTATTTGGGATGTTGGTGTCAAATTTAAGGTCATTCGGACGTATTTTGGTTAGCTTTTTGATAAAAACGTAATTTAGAAGATTTTTGAATTCTTAGGCTTAAATCTGATGCAAATTTGGTGTTTTGATGTTTTTTGCAGGGTTTCGAAGGTTGGAACACGTTTGAATGATGTTATGGTATATCTTGGCATGTTTGATTGAGGTCCAGGCGACCTCGGGTGAGTTTCGGGTGGTTAAACGGATGCAATTGCATATCGAGGAGTTACAGATTTTGCTTCAGATCTATTGCAGACCTTTTGTTCTACGCGATTGCGTATAAGGGGTTGCGATCACGTAGGTTTAGTTGGGATAGGAAGAGTTGCCCTATGCGATTGAGTGGAGTTGGTTGCGATCGCGTAGGTCTCTGTGGTGTATCTTCACGTTCGTGTGAGCCCTGTTGCGATCGCCTAGGTCTGAGCGCTAAGGCTTTGCGATCGCATGTTTTTTTGTGTGATCGCGTGTTTTTTTGTGCAATCGCGTAAGGTTAAATAGGGAGTCAGCATTTTTGTGCTTTTCGATCGCGTGGCTTTATCCGCGATTGCAGTGAAGGAAATTTAATAGCTGGGCAGAATGTTTTTAAGCTCATTTTCGAGAATTTGAGGCTAAGTTCCTCCATTGTTAGTCGTTATTGGAGCTTTTTGAAGAGGATTGAAGAGGGATTCAAGTGGAATCACTTGGAGGTAAGATTCATGGACCTAAAACTCGAGTCTAATGTGAAATCTACCTAATTAATCATGGAATCTAAGCCTAAAATTGTAGAACTAAGGCTTGAAATTGGAGACCTAGAGTTTGGGAATTGAGGGGTCATTTGTGGATGGATTTTGATGCTTTTGGTATGAATCAACTCAGGAAGTGATAAGGAATCCATTGATGTAAATTTTATCGGAATCCGAGATGTAGGTCCAAGGTTGGTTTTTGGTAATTTCGGGATTTATGTTGTAAATTGCATATTTTAGCTTGGGCTTCGTTCCCTTAGTATATTTTGACGTCGTGATTCTGATTTTGGATAGATTCGACATGAGTGGAGGCCGATTCGAAGGGTAAAAGCGTCACAGGCTAGAGATTTGACTGGATTGAGGTGAGTATTGTAGATGATGTCATGTGGGTATGAAATCCCAGATTTGCACATCGTTGTGCTATATTATAGTGACGCACACGCTTGATGATGAGTGTGGGGTCATGCAATGTTGGGTGTTGTGACTTAGTCCGTCTTGAATGACTATTTTACCCTGTATTTTACTGAAATATATTTGCTATCATCGTTTTTTGATTGAATGTCATATTTGGGCCTCGTGCCAACTATTTAAGCCCTTAGGGTATTTCTATTGATATTTCCTTACTGTTTTGATTTTATACTTGAACTCGGTAATGCAATATTTTCGTGTTTTTATAAGTGAGCCACATTTACTCTGTTTTAGCACTTAAATGATCTTTTAAATGATATTTGGACTGAGAATTATGTCTTTACTATTGCCCCAGTGGCTTTTGAGGATTTTGACTGAGTGAGGTTGAGGGTCTATATTGTGAGGAAACATTGATTATGATTATGAAGCCGACCTTAGATACGTATGCCACGAGGTAGCTTGTTGATTATAAGGCCGAGGGGCCTGAGATTTGTATGCCACAAGAGGTTTGTTATTGTGCTTGGGCTATAAAGAGCTCCTACAGGAGTCTGCGCACCCCCAGTGAGCGCGGGTATCCGTTGTGTTGTGAGATGTGCTTGAAGGGCTGGTATTGTTCTAAGATATTTCCCGAGGGGCGGATTTATTGATATTGTGACCGATAGGTGAACCTTTATGTATTTATGTTTCTTATTTGTCTGTCAATTACCTGTTTAATTGTTGAAAAGGTATGAGGTTTGAAACTGAACTTAAATGATTTTTCATATCTCTACTAGTTTGACTGCTTCATTACAACCTGTAATAGACTTGCGTGTTTTCATATCTCTCAGTCCATTATTTATGATTATCACTTACTGAGTTAGAGTACTTACTTTACTCCATGCACCCTGTGTGCAAATTCAGGCGTATTTGGTCCCGCTCTCGAGCGTTGATCTTTCCAGCTCAGGCGGATCTGAAGATTCTCTAGGTAGCTGCAGGCATTCGTAGCCCAGAGCTTCTCCCTATCTTATTTCTCCTTGTTTTAGTTTTGGAATGAACTATGTAGACCTTTCTTGGTTATTCTAGATTTTTAGATGCTCGTGACTAGTGACACCCCAGTATCGGGTTGTGTTGGGTTGTATTCAGCAAACTATGGTATTATCTGCTACTTGAGATTCTATTTATCAGGCTTTAGACTTATTACATGTAGTTCAAATGATAAAACATTGAAATAGGAAGTGTCGGTCGGCCTTGTCTTCACGAGAGGCGCCATCACGATCGGTCCGAGTTTAGGGTCGTGATAGTGCATGACGGATATGAGGCTGTAATATTCGGCTTCAGCCGGATTTTATGGGTCGAATCGCGTTAGGTATCAATTATAGATCAACAACTACCGAAAAAATAAGATTTTTACCTGTTGAGACTTTTATTCGGACTACAATTTTAAGTGTGGCACATTATAACATGATATTCAAGGCATTAAAAGTTTACTTTTGTCAACTAGCTATTGTTTAAGACATTACTCACTTGTTCTTTTATTAACTCGCAACCGGCGATGTACCGAGGGTCCAATCTAGGACGAATTCTATTGTTCAATCTAATATTAGGCTTGGTCATTACATTGTAATTGACTTGATCATTTATTCTATCTTTAATGCATCTAATTGTTATTCTTAATTATTTATATTGAATTAAACTACTTATCTGAAAATCACGTACAAATTTAATTATTACGTATTTTTAGGGAAAAAATCTTGTCGCCCACTGTGGGGCTAAGAATAATAGTGGTGATTGGGGTCGAATCTCCATAACACACCCTATTTGGTGCTTGTTTTTGAAATCTTACTTCCAGGTCAGACTAAAAACACCAAACTCTCAGTTTTCTCACTTGAAAATTGACGCTAAGTCGGGCAATCACGAAAAAGAAAATAATGCGGTGCACAGTAATGATGTGCCTCCTGTCGAACCCAATGGTGTCCCAGTTGCCAACCTGGTAAATTCTAACTTGCAGGTGGCCATCAGAATCAATTTTGCAATTGATCTCGAAGATAGTGTTCGCGGGGGACCCCGACCAACCACTCGAGAAAAGCATAAAGGTAAAGTTAAAGGCAATGCTACTACTTATTTTGGGAAGGTTGCAGGCGCAACAAGTGGCAATAGCACAGTTGCAGAACCAAAGCCTAGCCCCCAATACGGTCGAGCCCGAACAATCCCGGGAAAATACTCAGAGAGGTGAACAAGTTGCTATGAGACCGGGTGAAAGCGAGCACAGAAAAACTTCATAGGTAATGAAGATGCTCGAAGAATTAACAAAATAGGTGGAGTCATGCGAGAAAATGATTGAGGCCATTGACAAGAATGTGGAAACATACAACTCCAAGGTTGATCAAATCCCTGGAAAACCTCCGATATTGAAGGGACCTGACTCAAAAAATTTTATCTAGAACCCTCCCCCCTAGCATGGTACCGAAGCTGATCTCGAAGAGTTTTGAATTCCCGACATCTCTAGGTATAGTATAGTAGGACCACATATCTGAATGAGCATGTAAACTCCAATACATGCACAATCAAAGGGAACGAGTTATAATGACAAAATCGAGCCAGTGTTGTTGAAGACGTTTAGGGGGACTTTGTCCATGGGGCCAATGATATTGTACCACAACTTGCCTCCAAATTCCATGACTCATTTGTTACGCTTGCAGATGCTTTTGTAAAGGCCCGTGCCAGAGCCATCAAGGTCGAGACCAGAAAATTAGATCTTTTCAAGGTCAAACAAAGGGATAACGAGATGCTCAGTGAGCTCGTGTCAAGATTGTAGATAGAATAGATAGATCTGTCACCAGTTGTGGATAATTGGGACATTCAGGCATTCACTCAGGGACCCAAACCCTGAAGTTCTATGGCCTCTCAATAGCTAAAAGAAAATTTGGCACAGTACCCGGTGGTAACCTAGGTTGACGTCCATAATAGTTAAAAATCAAAGATCAGGGTCAAAGACAACCAACTCGAGGATCTTTTTGGTTTTGTTTACCCAATCAAAACCGATGAGAGATCTAATATCATCAGAAGACAATGCCAGCCCGAGATCGATATCAGACATACAAAGCAATTGGTGGGGAAACTGATCGGTCTGTCATCCATCTAGGAAAGAGAAGATAAGTGATCGAGGGTTGAGCGATCGAGGCCTGATAAGCAAAAAAGGGTTTGAAAGTTTGCTCAGGAGTATAGAAGCACCAAGATTATAGGAGTACAATTTTAACATGGACGTTGTAAGCATCATGTCAAGCTATAGGGTGCATCAAACAGACCAAGTGACCCTGACCATTGCAGTCCGACCTTGCCCATAGAGATATTAATTTGATGTGTAAGTATCCTGCCACTCACGACCATAGGAACGAAGATTTTTTACAATTAATAGAAGAAGTTTCTCGATTGTTCAACAATGTGCACTTCTAGAATTTATAAGTGAGCAAGCCAAAAACCACATCAGAAACAGGGACGCCAACAAAGAGGTCGAACAAGAGGAGCCTCAGCACATGATCAACATGGTCACTGGGGTAGTCAATGTCCCCCAAGGGCCAATGTTAAAGCAAACTACAGTGTCTAGTAGAATGAATAACACACCCAAAATTATGTTTCAGAGGGAGCTATATCGTTTAGCAAGAAAGATGCTGAGGGCATCGTACAACCTTAAAATGATATAGTGATAACAAAATCTTGGGTTAAATCTGTGTTAATTAATGTCGGTAGATTGGCCAACATCATCTGATCAAGGGTGGTAGATCAGGGTTATAGGATCAAATCATGCCAATGATTCGGGTATTAAAACGGATTCAACATGGCATGACAGAGCACAAAAGCAGAGATAACCTTGCCGGTAAACATCGGTGGGACAACCCAAGAAACTAAATTCTACGTGATTGAAGGGGGTGTGAGGTATGACTTTATTCTGAAGGCCATGGGTCCACAACATGAGGGTGGTACCTTCACCTTACACCAGGTGCTGAAAGTTCCCATGTCGGGGAGAGTCAAAAGAGTCTATGAAAAATAACCAACCACAAGGGAGATGTTTGTTGCCGATGAAGTGATCCCGGTGCCGAAAGTCTTAATATAAAGAAGCACAAAACCGACCAAAAACGAAGAAACTAAATAGCAATCAATGAAACTAGCCTCACCTGAATCTGAAATAGGAAGAATAAGAAGCATATGACAAGGATGGTTACAGTGTCCCGAGATGATTCATAGTGCCCGATGACACCGAATCCACAAAATCAATGGTCGAGGAGTTGGAGAAAATTATATTAATCGAGAATCTGCCAAATTGAAAGGTATACCTAGGTACAGGGTTAACCCTCGAGCTCAAGTATGGACTTTCTTAAACCTAAGACCGATTGTTTTACCGGGTACCATCTATATATGATAAGAATCCCAACGGAGGTAACCACTCACAAATTGAGTTTGGATCCAAAGTTCCATCCGGCCAAGTAGAAGAGAATGCCACAGTCCGAGATCAGACATGCGTTCATCAAGGATGAGGTATTCAAACTTCTAAAAATAATGTAACGACCCGACCTATCGTTTTGAGCTCTAGCACGTCGTTCAGCAGTCTGAGGTCATGAAAAACATTATTTCAGGTATTATGACTCGTGCAGTGGTCAAAATTAAGTTTCGGGAAGTTACGAGTTTATTTGGAAAGAGAATTCTCATTTCAGAAGCTTAAAGTTGAAAGAATTAACTATAATTGGAATTTTGCGTAAACGGTCTCGGAATCGAGATCAGAAGGTTCCAGGGGTTCGTATGCGCGGATCGGGTTTTGAACGACCAAGAATCATTTTTGCGCCTATTGTGGAAATAGCATTGGGAAAGAAATTTCATAAGTTTGGGTTGAAGTGAATTTCAGTGATATCGATGTCCGTTTGGGATTGCGAGTCCAAGAGTAACTATGTATTGTGATTCTCGAGTTGGGAGCGCGATCGGAAGTGAATTAAGAGATCCGTAGGTCATTTTGGAGCTATTTGACCAACGATAGAAATTTGAAGGCTTTAGAGAAGTTTGACCAGAAGTGGATGTTTTGATATAGGGGTGGGAATCCGATTCTGAAAGTTAGAATAGGTCTGTAATGTCGAATATGACTTGTGTGCAAAATTTGAGGTCAATCGGACGTGATTTGATAGGTTTAAACATCGAAAATAGAAGTTGAAAGTTTCAAAGTTCATTAGCTTGGATTGGGGGTTGATTCATGATTTAGCATTGTTTGGTGTGATTTGAGGCTTCGAGCGAGTCCGTGCTATATTTTTGGGCTTGTGCGGGTGTTTGGTTTGAAGCCCTAGGGACTCAGGTGAGATTCAGGATAGCTTCGGAGTGATTTCCTAAGGAATAGGATTGTTGGTGCTGGTATGATTGCATTTGCAATTCTTGGGTCGCAAATGTGAAGCCTAGCTTGCCCCTGCCCTTGTCGCATTTGCGACAAATCTTCGCAATTGCGAAATGAGGGAAATGGGAATAGCGAGGTAGTGATCCTCGAAATTGCAAAAATTTTGTCGCAAATGCGACAAGGGCATGGGCAGGCTAGGCTTCGCATTTGCGAAGCTTTTATCGCAATTGCGAGCCTGAAGTCGAAAATACGACGTCTGGTTCTGGAGCTGTGGTTTTTTGTTCGAAACTTAGCCCATTTCCCTCATTTCCCACTTGGCCTTGGGCGATTTTTGAGAGAATTTGAGGAGGGATTCCGTCATCATCAAAGATGTAAGTAATTTCTACGCATCTTAAGTTAAATACATAGATTATTGGTAGATTAACATGTAAAAATTAAGGAAAATCAAGGGGTTTAGATGAAAACCTAGAAATTTGAGATTTTTGGACTTTGACCACGATTTCGAGCATGAAATTGAGAATAAATTATATACTTGAGTTCGTAAGGTCATGGGTGAACTTTATCTTCAAAAAAATTCAGATTCCGGGCATGTGGGCCTGAGGGCGTTTTTGTCCACTTTTCGATCGGGGTTGGGAATTATTATAAATTGGATTATAATGAGTACCTTAGCAGATATTAATGGGTGTATATAATTATTGGCTAGTTTTGGAAAATTTTTTGCATCGATTTGAGTCTTCGAAAGGGCGTGAAATGCCGGTTATGGAACTTCGGAGCGACGTGAGTCTTCTTTCTAACCTTTTAAGAGGGAATTGTCCCAATAGGTGAAATAATTGTTATGTACTCCTAATTGTGGGGGCTACGTACGCACGGGTTTATGAGAGTCAGTGCATAGCTACTATTTTGCTATTGTCTAGTTAGTTAGGATCCCAAAGCATGCTATACTTGTATTACTTGTGAACCTATTGATAGCTTGACTTTCTTAAATCACATTAAATTAGTTAACGAATTTCTAAAAGGATTTAAACTTCACTTCCTTAAATTATTAAAGTAGAATTGAGTTTTCTTCAAAAACATTTTCCATGATGACTTTTTGATTGATTGCCAGTGTGTGTTTATTTCCTGTTAGAGCGGGCCGAACGCCTCGGAAGATTAAATAGATGCATCTATGGTTCGCACCGTTGGACCCTCAGCAGTGCACAGTTTATTTTCTATTTGAGAGGGCCGTCGAGCTCGGCATGATTTATGCATGCTTGTATTGCTGCCTTATTAAAGTTGTTATTTTGTCTTCATGGCTTGAGAATATTTGGATAATAAAGAAAAGAAAATTTTGGAAATTTCCAATAAAAGAAATAATTGTTTACTTGTTTCCTTCTATTGGATTAAAACCATCTTTATAGAAATCTACGATTTAATGTATTATTGACATCATTATTGGACCACTAGTAAGTGTCGAAGTCGACCATCTCGTCTCTACTTCTTCGAGATTAGACGGGATACTCATTGAGTACACGTTGTTTTCGTACTCATACTACACTTATGTGCATTTTTGTTGCACAGGTATACGTAACTCTACTGGCCTACTACGCGTAGCAGCACGGATGATTCGGGGACTAGGTGAGTTGCATTATTTGAGGCGGCCGTCAGCTAGTATAGTCCCTTCCAGTGTATTGTATTTACTTTCTATCCATTGTATTACGAACTGATGTTATATTTTTATTTCCTTCTTAGTATACGCTCATGCACTTGTGACACCGGGTTCTGGGATGGTTATAGGATTGTTCAATATTAAGTTTGTTAAATACTCCATGGTTATTTCTGTAAAGTTCATTATTTGTTATTTAACATATAAAGGAAAATGACTTCGGCAAATGTTAAAATTAGAATTTAATTAAGTATTTCAGTTGTCTTGCCTGAGAGCGGTGTCCGGTGCCACCACAACCCTTAGAGGACTTTGAGTCGTGACAACATGGTATCAGATCTCTTGGTTCCCGTAGGTCTCACAAGTCATGAGTAAGTCTAGTAGAGTCTCGCGGATCGGTACGGAGACGTTTGTACTTATCTTCGGGAGGCTACAGGGCTGTTAGGAGTACTTTCCTTCTTGATTCTTTATCGTGCGATTTGATTCCTGTGAGGCTTATGCCTTTGTTTCCTTCCTACTCAATCTTATGCGACGGAAAGCGTTTGTTGTAAATCAAGAATTGAAGAATTTTAATGGAACTATGAATGTGGTGGGGGTGTTTCTCCCCGCGGGGTTATTTGAGCTGTTATCATCTCCTTGTGGAAGGATATTCTGTTGTTTCGGCTCAGTAGCAGTACTTCTGAGAGCCTTGAGGTTAGGCACAAGTTTCCATGATGCTTATGAGTGATTATTCTACACTATTGTTATGATGGTAAGATATTTGCCTGCCTGTTGAGGCAGTGAATGACTTGAAGGAAGGTTTACTCAGTGCATAGTATTTTATTCCCGGCAGGGGAAAGCATTCGGGTAGAGAATGTTCAGGTTTGGGTTGATGAGGTTACAAGACTCTGTATTCGCTAGCGTGGTGGAAGTTTTCTTCTATAAGGAGGTGTCGTTGTCCCTATTGAATATACTAATTTTGTCAGTGTTATGATCTTCTAAAATTCGCCTTAGGGCAGAATATTGCATGTCAGTATTGAAGAAACGACTGTTAGATGTCACGAGGCAAGTTGGTTCATGCTGAATCAACATTTATAATATTGGCAGCTCGAGGAGATGATCTCCAGCAAAATTTAAAGTTAGTAGTGATTTTTGAATTAATGTGCTATGAATATAGATTTTATTAAGGAAACAACGGAGTAGCAAAGGATGATGAAAGATGTGTGGAAAGTGTCAGATGGTGGCTAAAATTCCTAGAAAGCCAGGTGTATGAAGAAAAGGTCAAGTAGTTGATTAAAGAAGCGAGTTTTCCCAAAGTGGGAGACTGGCGGATGTTGCATATAGGTTTGGTAGTAGGATGATTACGCACCTTAAGGAGAGTTTGGAATGATTTGGGATTTTAATGGCCGGCGATTGAAGTCTATAGGTTTAATTGGAAGTATGGGCTGATATGCAGCAAAGAGATCGGTCGTGCGAATGTGGTTGATGATTCAGTGTATAAAAAGGGGGTTTTACAGAAAGAACCCAACAATTTAGGCTGTTGATTGCGCAAGGTTATGTCAATAAGAGATAAGGAATCCCGGTGAGTTCCAGAGTTGTATATAGTAGCTTCAAGCTAAGAGGGAGAGTCCCACCGCCTAAGATTGGGTTGCATGGTTAACAACTTGCGAGGTTTTATGGTTGTTAGCATATTTGTGGGTTATTTTGGCTACAAGAAAAGAACATAAGTGGTGATTTTGAGCAGAAGAATTGTTAAAAGGGTGCTATGGTTGGCCTTATTGGCTCATGTTCAGACTTGGGGAAGGATTCATGACTTATTCCTTGTATGGATGCGAATTTTGAGGGGAGTGATTCCACCGGGTGCCTCGTCGAGAGGGTATCTGTGTGATATAAGATTTATGGAGTTGATTATATTCGGGACCAAGTCAAAGCGGGTGGCTCTCAGAAACGGTCCTAATGGATTGAAAAAGAGGTAAAGTATGGTGCCTAATGATTTCGAGCCTATAAGTACAGTTACAAATCAAGCTTTTGTATCAACTTATGAGTGGAGGCCCAAAATGTTCTATGATGTTTTGACTTGCAGTGTAGCACTTGAGAGAAAGATGATAAAGGACTTTGGATTCAGAAAAGGATTAGCAAAATGGGCATATCAATTGAGGGTGCAAATGTTCGCACAAGAAGGTATGAAATGGTTCATGGGATTTGAGGCAGCATGGTCTCGCGGTTCCGGGTCACTCGGGGTGTGTTGAAAGGAGTTATCATTATTACTAAGCAATTGGGTAAATCGAAGGAAGATATATTGGTCAACCACAGCTGACTTGGCGTATTAGTGGTAGAGTTTAGTTCCTTCAGCGTGATCAAGTTATGCATGTGATTTTTTTGGCGGTACGTGTGAGGCTTGTTGGTCGCCGTAATTAATGTTGTTTAGAAGCATTCTTCTGTTATGGCCTGTTATATGTAGGCGGATCCCGGAAGGACTATGGTGTCTTAGACCACTACTTAGATTTTTTCCTATACTAAGGTTATGAGAATTTACCTGTATGTTGCTATGGTTCTCCTGAAGTGAGTCCAGTGAAAAGCTATTATTGCCAAGTTGGGTGCAGTGAGTTGGTATTGTCGTTCGTATCACATGAGATTGGTGTTTTGTGAAAAAGGCATTGCATCCTGGTTAAGGATTCTTGATCGCTTTTCAGCGTTAGTGCGGCTGGTGGTTTGGATGTGCGGGCCCGTTATTCATTTTGTAAGGTTGTGGGAGTGTGTTCTATAGGAAGATTGTATAAGTGTGACATGTAGTCACTTTATTGATTAACGATTTAAATCAAGTACGAGGATTGTGGTAATATTAGTAATTTTAGAATTTATGCCTGGAGGGCCCTCTGTTTATTGGGTTATGGACTGTGGAGGTTCGCGGTTATGAGGGTTGTTATTATGTGCTATGAGAAAAAGGGAGTTATTATGGACCTTTGAAAGGTTATTAGCCTAGTTGGTGCAATCTGAAATTGTCTTGAGATCAGTGGATTGATTTAATTGTGAACGAGGGCTTTATTCCAGGTCAGATGTGTTCATCTCAGCAATATACTCCTTATTGAAGGGAGTCGGGGTGTTATTTCGTTGTCATCTATTTCATGTATGATGTATTGCATCGTACGAGTTGTAATATGGCTTGGTGAATTTCTTATGTGTTGAGGTTCCGCATACAGATGAGGTTATATGAGCAGGATGGCTCTTGAGATTCAGATCATATATCGCACTTCAGTTGTGCTCGAGTTTGTGGATTATAACGTTATATGTCTCCCTAGGGAATGGTATTATGCACTTAATGTGTTTACGACTGATATTTAGTATTTTTTTTGTAATGAGCAATTTAGCTCGATGTATATATCTTTATGTGAGTTCCATCTGTGGATCAGGTGGCACGCCGCCATGGGTATATTATTTAGATCGGGTGGCACGCTGCCATGGTTATGTTGTGTGGATCGGGTGGCACGCCGCCATGGTTATGATTGCTCGGATCGTGTTGCGCGCCGCAATAGTGTGATGTTCAGTACAGTTCACTGCATCTGTTTATTGTGTTCTGTTTCCTATTTTCTGAAGGAAGCTCATATTAGCTGTGCGCCCCTGTCGCATGTATGATTCGCGAGCGGGGTAATTGAAATTCCTTTTCAGAGTTCATTTTCCTTTGTGTATCGCATTCTAATTGGTAGCCTATTGGCACATTGTGGCATCATATGAGACTTTTGGTCATGTCGGGGTGGCTCATTGCCTAAGCAGTTTGTACTAGGTGAGACGAGATTGTTGGATTTAGGATTAGTACAATCTGATTACGTGAAATATATTATGGAGCAAAGATCATTATTTGGTTCAGCATGAGGTAATGTTTCTTGTTAGAAGTATACACTAAATGATTGGTTGACTCGGCAGTTGATTATGAATTTCTGCATATCTCTTCCATTGTGGAGGCATTGTAAGAGTTATAGTAAGACCTCTGTATGTCATGGGTTGTAATGGTAGCATCAGATTCGTGGAATTTTGACTAAGTTGATCAGAAAATATTATTGTGGTCCGGTGAGTAAAGTGATGCTAGGTGCGAATTCAGCAAAGTTATGCAGCCATGTTTGGGTACAACGTGTAGTGATTGATATGGTGATCTTATGTTGGAAACAGGTCGGGCATAGGATTCCAGATGTTAAAATTTGGCTCTAAGGCTTATTTGCCTGAATAAAAGGGAATATCTTCATAAATGATCGAGCTAATGTGCTCAACAAAGTTGTGGTAGCACGGGAAGGTGCATCAGAAGTTAAACAGTGATTTCAGACTACGTCAGTGTAGTTCTCAGCACATTCAAGGATGAATGTATGTTTAAGTGGGAGAGAATGTAACAACTCGACCGGTCGTTTTGAGCTATAGCATGTCGTTCAGCAGTCTGAGGCCATTAACAACTTCATTTCAGGTATTATGACTTGTACGCGTGGTCGAAAATTAAGTTTCGGGAAGTTCAGAGTTGATTTGGAAAGAGAATTCTCATTTCAGAAGCTTAAAGTCAAAAGAATTAACTAGGATTAGAATTTTGAGTAAACAACCTCAGAATCAAGATCTGAAGATTCCAACAGGTTCGTATGATTTTTTTGGATTTTGGCGTATGCCCGGATCGGGTTTCGGACGAACCGAAAGCATTTTCGCGCCCATTATGGAAAGTAGGATAGTGAAAGAAATTTCATAAGTTTGGGTTGAAGTGCATTTCGGTGATATCGATGTCCGTTTGGGATTCCAAGTATGGGAGCAGCTGTGCATTGTGATTCTGGAGTTGGGAACATGATCGGAAGTGAATTCAGAAATCTGTAGGTCATTTTGGAGCCATTTCGCTAAAGATAGAAATTTGAAGGTTTTGGAGAAGTTTGACCGGAAGTGGACTTTTTGATATCGAGGTCAGGATCCGATTTCGAAAGTGGAGTTGGTCCGTAATGTTGAATATGACTTGTGTGCAAAATTGAGGTCAACCGGACGTGATTTGATAGGTTTAAACATCAAAAATAGAAGTTGGAAATTTCGAAGTTCATTAAGCTTGGATTGGGGATTGATTCATGATTTTATCATTGTTTGGTGTGATTTGAGGCTTCGAGCAAGTTCGTGTTATATTTTTGGACTTGTGCGGGTGTTTGGTTGGAAGCCCCAGGGGATCGGGTGAGATTTGAGATAGCTTCGAAGTGATTTACTAAGAAATAGGATTGCTGGTGCTGGTATGATCGCATTGGCGATTCTCGGGTCGTGAATGCGACCTTAGATTTGCGAGGTCTCGCTTTTGCGAGCCTGGGCGTTTGGGGGGGAGGTTTTCAATTACAAAATAGGGGCTGGGAATTGCGAGGTAGTGATCTTTGCAATTGCAAAGATTTTGTCGCAAATGCGATAAGGGCATGGGCAGGCTAGACTTCGCATTTGCGAAGCTTTTGTCGCAAATGCAACATCACTATTGCAAGCCTGTAGTCGCAAATGCGAATTCTGCGTCTGTAGCTGTGGATTTTTATACGAAACTTAGCCTATTTCCCTAATTTCCCACTTGGCCTTAGGCGATTTTTGAGAGAATATGAGGAGGGATTCCGTCATCATCAAAGAAGTAAGTAATTTCTATGCATCTTAAGTTAAATACATCGATCATGGGTAGAATAACATGTAAAAATTAAGGAAAATCAAGGGGTTTAAGATGAAAACCTAGAAATATGAGATTTTTTGATTTTGACCACGAATTTTAGCATGAAATTGAGAATAAATTATATATTTGAGTTCATAAGGTCATGGGTGAAAATAATCTTCGAAAAATTTTGGATTCCGAACGTGTGGGCCCGAGGACGTTTTTGTCAACTTTTCGATCGGGGTTGGGAATTGTTATGCATTGGATTATAATGAGTACCTTAGCATATATTAATGAGTTTATATAATTATTGGCTAGTTTTGGAGAATTTTTGCATCAATTTGAGTCTTTGAAAGGGCATGGAATGCCGATTATGGAACTTCAGAGAGAGGTGACTCTCCTTTCTAACCTTTTAAGAGGGAATTGTCCCATTAGGTGAAATAATTGATTATGTGCTCCTAATTGTGGGGGCTACATACGCACGAGGTGACGAGAGTCCTTGCGTGGCTACTATTATGCTATTGTCCGGTTAGTTAGGACCTCAAAGCATGCTATACTTGAATTACTGGGGAACCTATTGATAGCTTGACTTGCTTAAATAACATTAAATTAGTAAACGAATTTCTAATAGGATTTAAACTTCACTTCCTTAAATTATTAAATGAGAATTGATTTTTCTTCAAAAACATTTTCCATGATGACTTCTTGATTGATTGCCAGTGTGTGTTTATTTCCTGTTAGAGCGGGCCGAACGCCTTGGAATATTAAATAGATGCATCTATTGGTTGCACCGTAGGACCCTCAGCAGTGCACAGTTTATTTTCTGTTTGAGCGGGCCGTCGACCTCGGCATGATTTGTGCATGCTTGTATTGCTGCCTTGAACTTATTAAAGTTGTTATTTTCTCTTCATGGCTTGAGAATATTTGGATAATAAAAAAAAGGAAATTTTGGAAATTTCCAATAAAAGAAATAATTGTTTACTTGTTTCCTTCTATTGGATTAAAACCATCTTTATAGGAATCTACGATTTAATGTATTATTGACATCATTATTGGATCACTAGTAAGTGTCGAAGTCGACCATCTCGTCTCTACTTCTTCGAGATTAGACGAGATACTCGTTGAGTACATGTTGTTTTTTACTCATACTACACTCCTGTGCATTTTTTTGCACATATATATGTAAATCTACTGGCCTACTGGGCGTAGCAACACGGATGATTCGGGGACTAGGTGAGTTCATTATTTGAGGCGGCCGACAGCTAGTATGGTTCCTTCCAGTATATTGTATTTACTTTCTGTCCATTGTATTTTGGACGGACGTTATATTTTTAGTTTATTCTTAGTATATTCTCATGCACTTGTGACACCGGGATCTGGGATGGTTATAAGATGGTTCAATATTAAGTTTGTTAAAGACTCCATGGTTATTTCTGTAAAGTTTATTATTTGTTATTTAACGTATAAAGGAATATGGCTTCAGCGAATATTAAAATTAGAATTTAATTAAGTAGTTCAGTTGGCTTGCCTGAGAGCGGTGTCCGGCGCCACCACGACCCTTAGAGGATTTTGGGTCATGACAAATAAGTTCTATCTGGGAAGTTTAATACCCCGATTGGTTAGCTAACATAGTGGTAGTACTTAAAAATGAAGTAAACATAAGATGTGTGTAGATTAGAAGGATATAAACAAGACATTTCCAAGGGATTCTTTCTCTTTGCCTAAAATCGGTCAAATTATCGACGCAATGGCCGGATACGAGATACTCAGTTTTCTGGATGCCTACTCTAGGTACAACTAAATTCGATGGACCTGAATGATCAAGAAAAGACTTCATTCATAACAAAGTTCATCACATATTGTAATAACGTAATGGCATTCAGATTAAAAAAACGGCAGCGCCATATACCGATGCCTAGTAAACTTGATATTCGTAGAACAAATAGGAAAATCAATGGAAGTTTATATTGACTATATGTTGGTCAAGACCCTACGAGCAGAGGACAATTTGAAATATTTGGAGGAAGTACAACACGAAGCTAAACTCAGATAAGTGTGCATTTGGGTTGGTTTGGGCAAGTTTCTCGGGTTCATGGTATCTAATTGAGGGATAGAGATCAACCCCAACAAAATAAAGGCCATAGATGAAATCACCATAGTCGACAACATGAAGATGGTTCAAAGACAAACCGGGTGGATATCCGCGTTAGGCCAGTTCATATCAAGATCATCGAATAAGAGCCATCGGTTCTTCTCATTATTGAGGAAAAAGAACAATTTTTCATGGACTCCGGAGTTCCAACAAGCTTTGGAATAACTCAAGTGATACATGTTGAGCCTATCTTTGCTGCACACTCCGAAAGCCGACGAACAGCTGTACTCTTTCTTGGTTGTTTCTGAGGTGAAGGTAAGTGATATCATAGTCTAGGAGGAAGAAGGTACACAATTTCCTATTTATTATGTTAGTAGAACCCTAGATGATGCCAAAACAAGGTATCCTCACCTAGAAAATTTAGCACTAGACTTACAAGGGACTTCAAGGAAACTAAAATAGTAATTTAATTACCACCCCATATGTGTCATGACTTCTTACCCATCGAGGAATTTCATAAATAAGCCCAAGCTCTCAAGTCAGCTAGCCAAATAGGCCATAGAGATAAGAGGGTACAATATCGAGCATAAACCCAAGATTTCCATTAAGTCTCAAATTTTGGTGTACTTTGTGGCATAATATATGCCGGCCTTGTTACCCGAAGTCAAAAAGGAATTGATACTCACTTCGGTGGCTAATTTAGGGATTTAGACCCTATTCATAGACAGTGCCTCCAACGCAAATGGGTCCGGGCTTGGTATCGTGTTAAACTGCCTGCTAATAGCATAATTAGATAGTCCATTAGAACTGTAAAATTAACAAACAATGAAGCAGAGTATGAAGCTATGATTAAAGGTCTAGAACTGGCTAAAGGCCTTGGGGTTGAACTGATAGAAACCAAATGTGGCTCCCTCTTTGTCGTAAATCACCCCAATGAAACGTTCGAAGTAAAAGAAGAATAGATGTAGAGGTACTTGGACAAATTACAGGTAACCCTACACCAATTCAAGGAATGGACTCTGCAGCACGTACCTCAAGATCAAAATAGTGAGGCCGATGCACTGTCCAACTTAGGGTCATCTGTCGACTCCAATGAATTCAACTCAGAGGAAATGGTGAAGCTGATGGAGTCGTTGGTAGAAGAAGGTTATGCCAAAGTAAACTCGACAAGTTTGACTTGGGATTGGAGAAATAAATAGATAGAGTACCTGAAGACATGAAAATTGCCATTGGATTCCAAGGAATCGAAAGCCTTGCACACCAAAGCTGCCAGGTTTACTTTAGTCGAAGGGAAATTTTTCAAAATGTCTTTCTTCATCCCACTGGCTAGATGCTTAAGTCCGGGAGAGACCGAATACGCCATGGGGAAAGTTCACAAGGGCACTTGCAGGAGCCATTCGGGGGAAGAATCCTTGGTTCAAAAGCTGATCAAGGCTGACTACTACTAGAATGAACTGGAGAAGGATGCAAAAGACTTCATACAAAAATGAAATGAATGCCAAAGACACACCTCGATGATTTATCAAGCGAGAGAGATGTTTCGCCAGGTCTTGTCGCCATGGCTGTTTATAGAGTGTGGAATGGATATTGTCAGTCCCCTGCCATAGGGGCCCAGTAAGGCCCAATACATACTACTCACGACCGATTATTTTTCTAAAAGGTTCCACGGTCAGGCATTCGAGAAGGAGCAGGAGAAGAAAGTCATCAACTTCATCTAGGATCACAAAACGTATCAGTTGGGGATACCAGCCAAGATTGTTTGCGATAATGGAAAGAAATTCATCGGCACTAAGGTAAGTAAGTTTTCGAAGACCAAAATATCAGGATGATATTATCAACACCCTACCACCCTAGTGGGAACGGACAAGCAGAATTAACGAACAAAACTATACTCCAAACCTGAAAAGGAGATTGACCGATTCAAAGGAAAAGTAAAAGGAAATTATGCCCAATGTCTTGAGGGCATACCATATGACTTCGAAGTGGAGTGCTAGAGCGGCCATATTCTCTCTAGTCTATGGAGCTAAAGATTTAACACTAGTCGAGGTTGGGGAATCGAGCCCCAGGTTCCAATATGCTACCAAAGTGTCAAACGTCGAGGTTATGCCCACGAGCCTAAATTTATTAGACGAAAGACAAGAAGTCGCCCTGGTTTGGTTGGCCTCCCAGAAGCAGCAAATAGGGAGGTATCAAAACTGAAGAACCGACCTTCAACATTTTCAAATCAGAGACTTGGTATTGAGAAAATTAACGCTACACACTAGGAACCCAAATAACGGGAAAATTGGGCCCGAATCAGGTATGACCATATGAAGTTACCAGAATAACCGTCAAAGGCTCGTATTAACTCGAATCGGGAAACAATATACAACTATCGAAAAACTAGAATGTGGCACACTTCAAATGGTACTACTGCTAAGGTACGAACTCAATTCCCTTTTCTAATTTCATTATATTATGGACTAACTTATGCGGGTACTCGACCAAGGGAAAATGTGACTATTAAGTTTGAAAGCTCGTACTCTTTTTCCCATAAACCGATTTTGTCCCAAAGTGGGTTTTATGGTATGGTTTTAAAAAGGCAACAGTAAAACATGCTACCTTAGTTTTGAAGACTCGCCTTGAACCAAAATTATTTATCGTTTGCACCCAACCAACAGTATCAAAGCCCTCACTAGATCGGCCTCAAATAATGGGGGCCATTACCCCTAGGTTAAGATCTTTATAAAGGGCAAATTTGATATGTCACCCGGTTAGGACTCACTGTAAGGGACAAACGATTAAATGAATCGTGCCCATATAGCCCACTATGCCCACGTCATAAGGTTTATTCACCTTCGATTATATACTCTACATATAAAATAATGAAGGAAATCTTTGCTCCCCTCATACTTTATCACTACACATTTTGCTTTGTCATGTTTCACAATGGATCCTAGATTACAAATACCTGGGCTTCCACGACTCGAGGACTGTCATTCCATAAAAAGTTGGACGGCCAGGGCTATCAAATACCGAAGCACCAAGCCTATTAGGCAGTGCCCAAATATGAAGGCTACTACTACCCTAGAACAGGTCAGACATGTCCAAAGTACGTAACCAGAAAGTAAGGCCCTTACGTACAATCAAAATCTATTTAAGGATTACCCTTGGCAAAAATATCATCGTATGTGTCTAAAACACTTAAGCATCTTAAAGGCCTTCAATTTTATCGAAATTTAAAGCTACGAGTAATTTGTAATTTCCATCAAAATCGGGCCCCATTTGGACCTCTAAAGAATGGATGCTCTAGATAATATTTGATTCTATGCTAAGGCCTTAGGAACGATATGAAAATAAAATAAAATAAAATAAGGAGAGAAAATGACAAACAAATGCTAAAAAGTAAAACATGATATTGCCAAAGGGAAATTTTATATACATATCTCAAAAAATATTTACAAACGCACAGTAAAATAACCTAAAATAAACGAGAAAGAAAATATAAAAAGGGGAACAAAAAAGAACTAAGGGATCTACGCCTGATCTTCACTAGAGCTTGAAACGGCATCAGAACCTTCCGTGCCTTCGAGACATATGGGCTCATAATGTTCCTTTTGCTCGGACTCAAGCCGCTTGACTTCTTCAATCTCAGCAAACAGGCCGAATCCTCGTGCATGAAAATCCTCAAGGGTCTCCCTCCGAGACAATAACTTTACATATAGGTCTTCATCCTTAAGCGGTCCTCGATCACCTCTACATCAGCTTTATATTGGGCCAACATTTCTTCAACCTCGGAGGAATAAACTGATATTGCCTCTAATTTGGACTTCAGAATGGTGTATTCCCGAACAAGATCATCTCGTTCTGAGATAGTTGAACCCAATTATGCTGGAGTTCGTCGTTTAGCCGAGACTACTTGTTGGTTTTGTCCTAGGTCACCCGGAGTTGGTTCTTGACCGATGCTAGCTGCTCTTTTGTAGCCTCCTTTTCCGGGGCCAGTAGGTCATCCTACTCCTCATCACCTAGGTCGTAGCCATGCCCTCGTTCATCTTGGCCCGAAGCAGGTCAATCAAGTCTATATTTTCTTGAACTTGGAAAGTTCCATCATTAATCTCCATGTTAACCTCTCATTTTCAGCCCCAAAGATCCTTACCTTCTCAACCAGTTTGGCATGCTCCCGCTTCAGGGACAGAACCTCGCTTTGACACTTTTCTAGCTCGGCTCAGACAACAGAGAATGTTGACAGCTAATTTTGACCCTTTCTTTTAAAGTAAATTTATTTATAATTAATAATTTCCAACAAAAAATTTAAAGTATTTTCTATCATTAGTTATTATTTTTACAAAATTAATTAAGTATTTGTTTCGAAATTAATAACCGAATATTAGTATTACGTAATTTCAAATATATTCACTATTTTAATACTATTAAAATAATTTTTATACACCATAGAGATTTTACCATTAATTTAACAAATTACTTTTTACATTTTGATTAATTAGATTACTATGTTGATAATTCAAAACTTGTGTTATGATCCAGAAAACAAAGTACTTTATACAATAGTTAGTAGTATATTTGATATTTATAATTTTTACTACATTTAATTAAAAATAATTAAGTTTAGTTAAATTAATTTAAAAGGATTAAAAATAAAAGGCTCCAATTGTAATTCCTAAATTAAACAGAATATGACCATTTTTTAAATTAATTTCGACCCAATACCAAGCCTAATCCGAAGAAGTACCCAGTCCAATGACCCTTCATTACAAGTTGTCAATCCATGCCACCACATTTGAGCGATTCAGAGCATGCAACATCGCCCTTCCCATACCCTCATAAAACAAACACGGGTCATCCTGAAAGTTGATTCATATCATCAACGGACCAAGATTAACCCCATTTATTGTTTAAGCAGCTTGTCACATTTTATCTTCGCCATTTGTGTCATAACTCAAAATCTACCTAGTCGTGATGACATCTAACCCAGCCCTAAAGGTAAGCCAAATACATCAAACACAACTCAAATCAAGGTATAAGAGACAATAGATAAAAATAATTAAACTTTATATATAATTCCTAAGGACTGATAATACAAATTATGTGCTTGTAAGTCTTAGAATTTACAGAAGCTGGTATGAATTGGATCATATATTTGAAGTTCACATAAACATATTAACAAAATCTAAAGCTACCAAGGACAAGTGACAGCTATAATCGGAACACATGTACATCTTTAATGCCAGCTCCCGCCATACACAACTACTCTAGCTCCAAAATCTGTACGTAATGTGCAAAAGTGTAGTATGAGTACAACCAACTACATGTACCCAGTAAATATATTGTCTAAATTCATTGAATTAGTGAAGAGGATTTTTAGTTAATAGACGCTCACTATGATAACATGTGCAATAGACTAGCAATAAAAACAATTCTAGAACATAACATATAAGAGTACAAGAAAATAACTATGCAAGGCAGTAAATGATTACTAGAAAAAATCACTGTAGTAAATTCATACCTTGCATGGTGTGAGAAATGTACTGAAGATATCAAATCTAATGGCACGACAATATTCTTCATGCATTTATCTCATTCTCACCAAACATATAAATGTAGGTCAAATCAATTAGCACGGCAACGCCCTCCATGCATTTATATCTTCCTCACCGAGCATACGTATAAAAGTACCAACAAGGTGAAAAAATACCAATAATAATAAAGATAAAGTGTGAGACACGCAGGAAGCAATAATGAGCAACGAAGTGCATATGGGCAACAGTAACATACAAGATGACTAATGATATCATTTAAGATAGAGGAACATATATTTTACTAGCTAACATGGTAGAAGGCTTAGATGTAGATATAACAGCCATGGAGGAAAATATGATATTTATAAGCTAAACAAATATAAGGCTTGAGTAATTAACATGGTAGAAGGCTTATACGAAAGTGCAACAAATGCGAAATAACACAGATGTAGATATGACAAACAAGAAGGAAGGCATGATATTTGAAAGTCAAACAGATAGAAGGCATGGATAACACAACAATAATTGAGATTGAGGACAAAGATAGCTTATAATGACCAGTCATATAGAAAACATAGGTGCAATAGTAACAACTCAAGATAAAAACATAAATGTATAGACAAGAAAAAGATATTACCACATAATACATATCTCTTGTACACGCCTGCACGGAAACACCCTTCGTGCCATGAACACATTATAATATAAAAATATGGCAATGTTAATGGAAATGGCAAGACATCACCTTTCCTACTTTTACTCTCATCCTCACATGATAATGTAAATGAAATGATACACCATCACCCTTCATGCTTTACACTCTCCCTCGCATGATAATGTATATGCAATGGCACAGTATCACCTTTCGTACTTTATACTCTTCCTCACCAAGCACATGTATATCTATAACAAGAAAGGTAGGAAACATGAATAACATCAAAGAGAATGATTAAGAGAATATTTCAAATGAACATAAATCATAGCTTTCAAGACAATAACAATTCAACAAACATCAGGAATCTCATTGTTTAAGTATCTCAACCAATCTCAAAAGATGATCTTCAACTCAAGCATTGAATCCAATTTCTCAAGAATAACAGTGTATTTATGATTAAGTACAATAACAGTCAAATTTAGCATATTAATAATTTCACAAAAAGTTAGTCAAATTTTAATCAAGTGATAATAAGCTAAATCATGGTTCCTAGCATTTAACTTCATATTCATATTAATCCAGAAGTCAAGTAAATCATGAAACAAAAAGGTTACTTAATCCTACAAGGCGTAAATAATCGTATAATCTGCCCTCGAATATAATTAACTCCGACACAGGCATCTACACTCGTCTCCTCAAATATACATCACCCCCGCATGTAGCAAACAATATCAATTAGTAGGAAAAGTTCCTCCAACAAACATAGGCAAGACATTTACCTCAATAAAGCCAAATTGGTAACTACAAGCGCCATTAATCGTTGCCAACTTGACGCTACACTATGGTAGGGAGAGCAGGTCGCAATAGCTTTTAACCAAATAGAGGTTGGGATCGATTTCCTCAGGGAGCTAGTAGTGGAGTTGGATTTTCTATCTAGTCTAGAGTTGTGTTTGTACTCCTAATGTCACTTCACACATTTTTGGGTTTTTGAATTATAACTACTTTTATAAAACTAATGATGAAGACTAAATTAAGCTACAAGAATATTGTTAAGTTGTATCAAATGGGAAGATAGGCAGAAGGGTCCTGACACTACCTAGGTGGCTAATTGACGGGTGGATATTACTAGGATTCGATTGACGCATTTGGACATACGCAATAACTGTTGCACAATTTTACCCACTCTCATACCTCTCGCTAGAGAGAGCGATTTTTCCTAATTTACTCTCTCGAGACCAAATGGGTAGGAAAATTAGACCAAGCAACTAGGGTTCAAGTAAGGTGATTACTCTCTCGAGATTTAACCCGTTTATTGAGACTATTATTTCTCATGAGTCCATCCCAATTCCTTGTTGGATCGATTTTGGAGTCATAGACTCTCTTTCTTAGGAAGAGCTAAACCTTCAAAGCTTGAATCAGTGTTTGCAAACACTAATTCTCAATTAAAACATAAAATCAACCCGAATAGTAATTACACATAGTTAATCAAACCCTAGATGGCAACACCCAGCAATTACCCACACTAGGGTTGAGCCACAACCCTAGCTAATGGATTGAGCTACTCATGCTAGATACAGAAATTAAAGAAATAGATGAAGAACTAAGTATATTTATTGATTACAATAATCTATTGTTAATGAATAGCAAAAGTGCCAAAAATGGATACAAAACTGAGTCTTACGAGCGCAGCTAAATCTGGAGTGCAAAAACTTACCTAAAAATGGTAAAATATTCTACTTATACTCAAGAAAATTGGACAAAAATACCCTTACGGGGTCAGTGCGGGCCACAAATTGGACCGCACCCACGCTGGCTCTTTGGACTTCATATTTATGCTTCTCTATACTTTGAGGACGCGGATCGCATAGAAGTGTACCACAGCCGCGGAGGGGAATTTGGCGCAATCCACGCGGTAACAACCGCAGACCGCATGGCATTGACTTGGCCAAATGATGGTTCTCTGAACTCTTGACCGCAGACCGCACAAAAGTGTAGTGCGGCTGCGCAAGCCTAACCGCGTACCGCGAGAAACGTACCGCAGCCACGTTGCCTTCAACCTAGTTATACTGCTCTCTGAATCTCCTAGTGTGGCCGCATTCACTTTTGCGCAGTCCGCACTTGGCCCTCTTTTTCTCAATTCACTTAATCTTTGATACTTGAGTAGGTTTCACTCCTTTTGAGCCGATCTTTGACATTTCGTCACTTTGTCGATCAAACCTACAATCAAGCACAACATATGAACATTTTTGGACTATCTTGTGGCAATTTATAACCAAAGCATAGGCAAGCAGGGGCATAAAGCATATTAAAATCCTAACTTATCAACTCCCCGAAACTTAAACATTTGCTTGTTCTCAAGCAAACAAAATAAGGTCTACCCCTTAAAGGTAAATTCGAGTAAATCCAACTATCCTAAAATAATCTCAACAAGCATCAATCGGGACTACCAATTGCCCTTAATACGAATGCATCATTAACACATTTAGACTTTGTAAAACCATGCATCAAGTGTGACACGAGAGCATCAAGATTTGACTCATTACATCAAAGAGCTTCTCTCAATTACATTGGTCATTGTAGAATCCAAACTCACAATACTCCACTCTCCCTAAGTGAACCTCACTTTTTAGAGTATTGACATACAAATCGAGGTTAATGGATTTCACTCATCTCTCTCAAGAAGAAGGTCACAAGTCCGGCTCTAAGTACCATGTGCTTGCCTGTTATGTAAGTATCCACTAATGTAGGCTTCCTTTAACTCAAGATCATATAGGACTTTTGTAGAGTCATTGTGAAGGCTTTTGGGTAAGGGCATGACATGTTTTTATTCAAGCGGGTTCAATATCCCCTTAAGAACTTCTTTTGATTCTTTTGGCACAATTTTGTTGAGTCTTTTCACTTCTTGCTAAGGGTTTAGAGAGACAAATTGTCACTCTTTCTTATGTATTTCAAACCATTTCTCCTTCTCTACTTTTTCCACACCTTTTTCACTTTTGTTTTCCCTTGGATCCCTTTTTATTCTTGTTCACATTGGGCTTTTTTTTTCTTTCTTTTTCATTGCCCTTCCTTTTCTTCAATTATGCGCCTTTTTACCACTTTGTTTCACTCATCGCCTCTCCCCCAAAACTTATACTTTTGCCCAGTGCTAAAGGAAATATTTGGGTGCCAAGAAAGGGTATCATTGAGAACATGTATAGGCTTGTATTATGGTTCTTTAAAGAAGAAGGTCTAAGGCTCAAAGGGTTGACTAAGGATCTTATCAATGGTAGGCTATGGATTTGTTCAAACAATCATTTGGATCAAGGATAGCCTATAATCACTTCTCAAGTCGAATTTCACCTAAGATTTTGCCTCAACAAACATTCAGGGCAAGTTCTAGACCATTGGCTCGGGACTTGGACTCGTATTTCGATTTCTCACCAGACACGCTAGGGGATTGTTAAAGACATCGAGTCGAGGGCCCACAACGACCTTAGTTACGATTCAAGCACACAATGGTCCGAAAAGACCACATGATGATTGTTTGATCAACACAAGAGTCTCAAGACCACGACTTTCACCATCCTAAATGTAACATTTTTGTCTTTGACCATGGGATCAAAGGAAAATGTTCTAGGCCTAAGTAAAGCTTTGTTTGAGGTCCTTAACTACAAACTATCAAAAACAACAAAAAAAAATGGACTCAAACCCTTAAGAAGGTTGTCACTCCATCTATTATTGGGAAGAGCCACCCGGTTCACATAATACTCCGCCCTTGGAAAGACCCGTAGCATTAAGAAACCCAAGGGCTTATTGAAAATGTCAAAAACAAACCAAAGGCTACGAGCCTATCTACAAAAGCTAAAAACAAAAAAAATTGCAAAAACAGAAAATAGAATAAATATGTACAATAGAGGATTAGAATACACAACGGATGATGAATATATACTGAAATATAACTTTATATACAGACCAAATAGAGGATAAAAAGTATGATAAAAGTACTGAATGAAAGGTTATATACAACCCAAAATAGAAAATCAGTAGAAAAATAAACTAAATCGACTAATAGATACAGCCATCCAGATAAAAGATAGGGCGCACCCCCACTAATAAAAGCTGGCACTATCCCCAATGCCAACTATCAAATAAGCATCAAAAATAACAAAGAAAAGATATATTAGGACTCCCTAAGCCTGGTCCGTCTACATGGGATCATTAGTGGTCCCCTGGTCCTCTGTATGTCCAGGAACATCAAATTGGTTCCCGATCTCCTGTTGCTCAGCTGCGGGGACTGGGCCTTGGAGCTTACGAGCTGTGGATCAGGTACATCCTATGGTTGACTAGAGGAAGCCTCTGGTAGGTCCGCCAACTGGATGATACCATCATCTGCACTAGGGATCTTCCTCCTCTTCTTTGGAGGCCTCTGCACCAACTCTGTATCTAGGCCTACTACTGGAACTGCTGGTGGAGCTGGGTCCTCAAATAAAAAATCTAAAGGCAGTTGATTTTCCTTCAGTCTCTCTACATCTGCCCTGAGCTCCTTCACGGACTCTCTAGAGGCATATGTCCTGCGTAGCTTCCTATGCTCTTTGGCAAGCTCTTTTAGAGCCTAGCAATGTGAAGCCACCACCTTAGTCAAGGCATCCTGTGTCCTCATAATCTTTTCCTGGTTCTCCATGAGCTTCTTCAGTATATCCTCAACGGACTGAGGAATCAGAGCTGTATGATGTGCTGACTGGGCCTCAATAGTAGAAGACAATATAGACAACTTACATGTCGCAGCTGATATGTAGTTTTTCAAACTAGACAGTGTCTGGCCCAGCTGATGTGCAGCTATGGGATGGGCTTGGGAGGATGGGATCTGTGGTCCAGCTGAAATAGAAGGACCAGTAGCAGTGGATGGTCTGGGAGGCAAGTCATCAACTGTAGTAGCAGCAGGCTCAGTGGGAGGCTCTACCATAACCGGCTCCTCAGACTTGCCAGTTTGGGTAGAGGCAGGTGGCTTGTAGTTTTTATCCTTGGGGTTGTCTGGCCCCCTCAAACTGTATCATGAGAAAGGGGCCACTGGTTTCTTCTCAGCTTTCAAATCCCGAAAATACATGGAGAGGGTATTGGGAAAAGGATAAATCCGATTAGCTCCCGCACCCACAAGAGAGATGATGCGAGACATCACATTCCCCATGTTGATGGGGTAACCCGCCATGATTGATGCAACCAACACAGCCTGGGAGATAGGAAGAGTCTACTCATGTGTGGTAGGGCCTAGCCTGCTGTAAACAAAAATCTCCCAACCCTTAGCTTTGAAGTTCAGGGTCCCCCTCAAAATTTTCACCCCCACAGTCAACCACTCAGGATCCGTACCTAGGATCGCCAAGTACTAGGCTAACCATGGACGGACCCCCTCACCCATCTCCAACTTTGCCAGATATAGGGTCTCGTAATCTTCATTGAAGCCCAAATATTCATTCAAGGCCTACCCGGTGAACAACACCTTTTTGTTTCGGACCTTGGTCACCTTGGACCCTTTTACAATGTGAGACACATTACAATAAAATTCACAAACCATATGACCATTTGCATCAATACACTCATCCATAAATATCTCCCTGCCCGGTCTCATTCTAAATTGTCTCAGCACGTCAGGGTTATGGAGTAACAAGTCCTTGATAACAAAACTCCTCTCCGGTATTAAATGCCCCACCGACCACCACTCTCTAAACTTATGGCAAGCCACTTGGCTCACAAATCTATCCTCCCATACTTCGTCCTTCCTATTTCGTTCAATTCCTCCAACCTTAGGTTCACCACCTTGTACCTTATCCCCATTTCTGCCTGCTCTCTCCCTAGATAATGAAGATGTGGGGGAGATGGAGTATTCTTCACTACCAGCTACAGACTCAACAGATGCATCTGAAACTATATTCACCGGCCTCTTGGCAGTGGGTAATGTATAAGGTATATCAGTCAATTGGAAGCTGGAGACGAAGCGACATGGGAATGAATTGGATGAGATGTCCTGAGATGGAATAAACTCTCTCCCCGAGGAAATGGAAGGGGCTCTATCCACAGGTTTTATCAACTTTCGGGTCTTTTTGATGTTTTCCCAGACTTGGGGAGTGAGTTTTAACACTCTTTTTCCTTTGCCTCGTTGTTTTACTATTGTTTACAAGCAAACACATCTAACATCGTTAGTTTAAGCATAGACATTGAAATAGGTGAAAGAAATAAAGAGCAGATAGCAGAAGAAGTATTGCAAAAATAGTTGTAGAGCCTAGCACCATGGCCTGCACAAACAGGAGTGCGGCCGAAAAGGGAGCATCGCGAACCGCGCTAAGGCGACCGTGGTCTGGATTGGGAAAAGACCCAAAAAAATCACCTCTCTGAATCTCCCCACCGCAGTCCGCACAAAATGGGGTCGCGGCCATGGTGGATTACCGCGGACCGCACAAAGTGCAATGCGGTGCACTTTTAGACATAAGAGCATCGCGGTTCGCACAGAAAGGTACCGCAGACCGCGTCAGGGCACCCCGGACTGTGCTAAGGCGACCACGGGCCGTGGAGACTAAGGTTCATGGCACTAAGTTAGAAGTTTCATTTTTTGCCATTTTTGTTCAAATTTTCATACCTATTTTGTCCCTACTCAATTGGCCAATCATTGTGAATGCCCAACACACAAACTCTGCATGTAAATTATCCTAAGTTAACAAGTAAATGAAAAAGAAGAAGCTAGAGGAAGAAAGAAGAAGCTAAAAACTAATGGGCAAACAAATAAAATGAAAATATAAACTTAGTCAATCAAAAATGCATGAAATGTTACCAAGTTTTTGAAGATTGTATGCAATTAATCCGAGCAAGCAAGAACTATGAGTAGTGAGAGTATGAATAGTTTTGGGCTCTGAGGATTCAAAGTTCGAAAAGTGTAAACTAAGGCCCTTTGGCTCTATTTATAGAAAATGGTGCAGGCCTCATACTCACCTACCAGCACGGTCGCACAGAAGCGACCGCGGACCGCATTGGGTCTGTTCAAGTGAAGATTCAAAAGGCAACCTCCGCAGATCGCACAAAAGTAGACCGCGGCTGGAGAGGCCCACCACGGACCGCACTAAATGGAAAACGGCCGCGGTGGGAAACTTCAGAGCGCACCCAACTTTGCTCATGCCAGTGCGGACCGCATAATGTGTATTGTGGCTGCACTGGCAAACATTAGAGATTGTGCAATGTTTTTCAACTTGTTTTGCACTGCATCAACTAAATCCCTACAACATCTCACAACCAATTAGCTCAAAAATCCTAAATTTAAAGAAAATAAAAGATAAAGAAAAATACATAGATTGCCTCCCAAGAAGCGCCTGATTTAACGCCGCGACACGATGCATGTTACCACCATATCACTTTAGATAAATGAGTGCCACCATGTGGTTGTCATCGAACTTCCCCAAATACTTCTTAACACGATGGCCATTGAATCTGAAACTTCACCATTATTGTTCTTTAGATCAAAAATACCAAATGGGGTCACGAACACAACAACAGATCGCATACTCCACTTTGACTTGAGCTCTCCCGGAAACAAACATAACAGGGAGTTGAAAAGAAGAACCACATCACCAACTTTGAATTCCTTTCCCCGAGCATATTTTTCGTGATGATACTTCATCTTGTCCTTATACAATGACGAGTTGGAGTAGGCATAAAATCTAAACTCATCAAGCTCATTAAGTTGTTCAACATGGAGATTCACCACAATATCCCATTCCAAGTTCAATTTCCTCAAGGACCACATAGCTTTGTGCTCCAATTCGACCGGAATATGGCAAGGTTTCCCGAACACCAACCGGTATAGGGACATACCTTTTGGGGTCTTGTAAGCCGTCTGGTACGCCCATAGAGCATCATCCAACTTTTTCGACCAATCGATCCTATTAGCATTGACCCTCTTAGACAAGATACTCTATTCCTGGTTGGAGACTTCCACTTGACCGCTAGCTTCAGGATGATAGGGGGTGGTCACTTTGTGATCTACTCCATACTTGGCAAGCAGTGGATCAAAAGCCTTGTTACAAAAGGGAGACACCCCCCATAACTAATGATAGCACGAGGAGTGCCAAACCTTGTGTTGATACTGTTTTTCAAAAATGCCACGATACCCCGGGCTTCATTGTTGGGTAAAGCCATGGTTTCAACCTACTTTGAGACATAGTCCACCACCACGAGAATGGAAGTGTTCCTATAAGAGATCACGAAAGGACCCATGAAACCGATGCCCCAAACATGAAAAATATCCACCTCGAGCATTGTATTGAGAGGCATCTAATCCCTTTTAGAAATACCGCCTACTCTTTGGCATTCATCACATCTCTTGACCACATCACTCGCATCCTTAATCAAGGTAGGCCAATAAAATCCGCAACTAAGCACCTTAGAGGCTGTCCTCGCACCGCCATGATGGACACATGGGGGGAGTGGCAAGCCTTCAAAATACCCAATTATTCCTCCTCCGAAACACAACATCAAATCACTCTATCAGTGCAAATCTTAAACAAATTCTAAGCTATCCCGCTTGATTTTCTTCCTTTGGTTAGAAGAGAGCTCACACAGGATTATTCCGGTCACGAGGTAATTAGCAAAATTGTCAAACCATGGCATATCATTCATTGACACTGCAAGGAGTTGTTCGTCGGGAAATGAGTCATTGATTTCTAGCCCATCACAAGGCCTCCCCTCTTCCTCCAAACGGGACAACTGGTCCGCCACTTGATTCTCGCTACCTTTTCAGTATACAATTTCTAGATCAAATTCTTGGAGAAGTAACACCCATCTCATCAATCTTGCCTTGGTATCTTTCTTGGTCATCAAATACCTAAGGGTGGCATGGTCGGTGTGCACTATGCTTTTTCCCCCCATAAGGTAAGGTTGGAACTTTTTCATAGAAAAAACAATAGCCAATAATTCTTTCTCGGTGATTGTATAGTTTCTTTGAGCCTCATTCATGGTTTTGCTTGTGTAGTATACTAGATGGAACATTATGTTGATCCTTTAGCCCAAAACAGCCCCAGCCGCAATGTCACTAGCATCGCACATTAGCTCAAAGGGAAGACTCCAATTGGGTGCGGTAATGATCGGGGTGGTGGTCAACTTGTGCTTTAAAAGTTCAAAGGCCTCCATGAATTTTTCATCAAAAACAAACTTGGCATCTTTCTCTAGAAACGTACAAAGGGGATTCACAACCTTCGATAAATCTTTGATAAACCGCCAATAGAACCCAGTATGCCCAAGGAAACTCCTTACCCCTTTCATAGAAGTAGGGGGAGGAAGCCTCAAAATAACCTTGATTTTAGCTTTGTCTACCTCAATCCCATGCTTAGAAATCTTGTGACCCAACACTATACCTTCTTCTACCATAAAATGGCATTTTTTCCAATTGAGAACAAGATTAGTTTATTCACATTGGGCCAAGACTCTATCCAAGTTTACCGAGAACTCTTCAAAGGAACCACTAACCACAATAAAATCATCCATAAATACCTCCAATATATCTTTTACCATGTCGGTTAAAATAGCCATCATGCAACGTTGGAAGTTCGCCGGAGCACTGCACAACCCGAATGGCCTCCGGGAGAAGACAAATGTACCATATAGGCATGTGAAAGTGGTCATTTCTTGGTCCTCCGAGACAATTAAGACTTGATATAGCCCAAATACCCATCCAGAAAACAATAGAAAGCTCATAAGGCAAGGCAATCAAACATTTGGTCGAGGAACGACAACGGGAAATGATCCGTCCGTGTCACCTTGTTAAGTTTCGATAGTCCATACAAACTCTCCATCTGGTAATGGTTCGAGTGGGAATAATCTCACTGTTGGAAATTTTCACCACAGTCATCCCTCCTTTCTTCGGTACACATTACACCCTAGAAGTCCGTGAACTATTAGAGATTAGATAAACCGCACCCGCATCCAGCCATTTGATCACTTTTTTTCACTACTTCTTGCATTACCTCATTTAGTCTTCTTTGATGCTCCAAAGTAGGCTTTGCATTCTCCTCCAAGATGATTTTGTGCATGCCAAATGCGGGGCTTATTCCCCAAATGTCAGCTAGTGTCCATCCAATTACCCTTTTTCACTTTTAAAGAACCGCCAGTGTGGCCTCAACCTGCATGTTAGTAAGGCAAGAAGAAAGGATAACTAGTAAAGTAGAATTTGAACCCAAAAATTCATACCTGAGGTGTGGAGGAAGTGGCTTCAACTCGAACATCGGTGGATCCTCAATTGATGGCTTTATTGGTGGAGTTTTTCGATTTTCAAGATCCAAAGATAACTTCCTAGGCTCATATGAATATGAACCTATACCATGCAATGCATTCACGCACTCCACTCAACTAGCATCATCATTTACATCCATGTTGAGAACAACGTCTTCAAAGGGATCATCAAAATTGATCATGGAACTTGTGTCATCCACTATCACAGCTGTGACAATGTCCACAAATGAACACACCTCGGTGGTATTGGGTTGCTTCATGGATTGCACACATGGAAGATGACCTTCTCATCACCCACTCGGAAAGTGAGCTCACACGCTTTAACATCAACCAATTCCTTCCCCTAGAAAGGAACGGTTTACCCAATATAATAAGTACCTCATAGTCTACCTCACAATCCAATATGACAAAGTCGTCCGGCAATATGAATTTATCAACACGGACAACAACATCATCTATTACCCAAGGGTCGCTTCATCGATCGGTCCGCCATTTGAAGTCTCATTGAGGTAGGTCGAGGTTTCCCAATTTCCAAGGTCTTGAAGACCAATTACGACATCAAATTAATGCTAGCCCCCAAGTCAGAAAGGGCCTTAGCAAAATCTGCACTTCCGATAGTGCAAGGGATAGTAAAAGCACAGGTGGTCTTCTAACTTCGGGGCCATTGAATGCACCATAGCACTCACTTGGTGAGGAATCTTTATCGTTTCACAATCCATGGACCGCTCCTCTGTAATGAAGTCCTTCATGATTTTGCATAGCCCGGCATTTGTTCATGTGCCTCCACCAAAGGCACATTTATGGACAAACTCTTCATCATATCAATGAATTTCTTAAATTAATTATCATTTCTTTGCTTTGCGAGCCTTTATGATATGGTGGAGGTGGCCTAGGCAAGGGTGCCTTGGTTTTAGGCACAACCAACTCGGGCATATCAATCAAGTGTTCCATAGACGGGTTCACGGCATCTTGTGTTTCCACATTGTCCTCATGAATATCTATCCTCACTTTATTGTTCATATTGGTCTCAACAACATCTTCAACAATCAAAGGTACCTCATCATCTCGCAACTCAACATCATTTTCCACGACTTGCTTTCTCTCGAGGCATGCACATCACCACCTCTTCCACTTCTAGTTGTAACCGCCATCACATGGTTGTTGTTCCCACCCTTCGGTTTCACTACCGTATCACTTGGTAGGACACCCTTGGCGCGGGTATTCAAAGCTTGAAAAATTTGACCCAGTTACACTTCCAAGTTCCGGATAGATGTATTATGTTAAGCCAATTGCGCATCGGAATCTTGGTTCCTTTTCATCATTTACTCAAACATACTTTCAGTTCTCCCCATATCACTCTCGGAAGAACTCGGATCTTGAGAAGGAAAAGGGGTGGATTGTTCAGTTGTTGGTACATGGGGGCCTTTGAAAGCCTTGCCCCCGATTTCCTTGGTTCCCACTATTATTCAACCCTCCTTGATTGTTGTTGTTGCTCTAATTATTGTAGATCCCATTCTAATTACCTTGATTGTTACCTTGATTTCCTCAATTGTTGCTTTGATTGTTGTTGTTCCAATTTCCTTAGGGACGCTATTGTTGATTCGAAGGGTGGCCTCTATTCCCTTGGTAATTGTTAACATATTGGACCTCCTCACTTTGATCATCATAGCACTCATTCAAAAAACCACTACCATCATTGTTGTCATATTGTTCACAATTTCCTTGAGGTTGTTGCCTTATTTGCCTCCTTTTAAGCATAGAAACACCTTCCATGGCATTGACTTGGCATGGATTTTGGACTTGTTGCAATTGCACCTTCTCCAATTGGTTCATCGTGGTTGTCAACTCCGCTATAGCTTGCCCATGGTCATGCAACTCCTTAGGTAAATGAATAACCATAGGGTCACCTTGAGGAACGTTATTGCTACTTCTCCATATAGAGGATGTTTCTGTCATCTCATCAAGAACGGCACAAGCTTCATCATAAGTCAACTTATAAAATTACCCCCGGCCAATTGATTCACTATGCATTGATTTGTAGTATTGATGCCTCGGTAAAAAGTTTGTTGCAATATATTCTCCGTCATGTCATTATTGGGCCATTGCTTCACCATCGTTCTATATCTCTCCTAATTTCATGCAAAGGTTCTGTCGGCTCTTGCTTGAAGGCTAAGATTTCATCCCTAAGTGCCGGCATATGACTTGGTGAGAAAAACTTGCCAATGAAGTTATCTGCCAACTTATCCTAAGTTGTGATGGAATGATTGGAGAGCCTTTCTAACTAATCCAATTCTTTACCCCGAAGAGAGAATGGGAAAAGCCTCAATCTCAAAGCATCCTAGGACACGTTTGTCTGCTTGCTACCCCAGCATGTATCTACAAACCCTTTCACGTGCTTGTTGGCATTTTTATCGGAGGCTCCCGTAAAGTATCCTCTTTGCTCAAGAAAGGTTAATATGACATTTGTAATTTGAAAGTTCCCCGCCCGGATTTGGGGAGGAACGATATCACTCGCATACCCTTTATTTGAGAGAACTCTTGGGGTAACTCTTAGCGGTGGCGGAGGAGGGTCTGGGACAGGATTGTTGTCATTTTCATTGGCCTGACGGCCTTTAGGTGGAGCTTGAGGTAAATTAGGAACCTCTTCTTGATCAATATCATCTACCTCCTCCCCCGCCATGACATTGCCAAGAGGGTCATTTGCATTAAGAGCCATATGTACCTAAGTGATCGACACAAAAAAAAATTGGTAAACAAGAAGGAAAGAGAAGCAAAACACAAAACTAACTAAACATGTCGTCAACACCGTAAGCTCCCTGGCAATGGCGCTAAAAAGTGATCGCTTCCAACTCAACACTACACTATGAAAGGAAGAGCGGGTCGCAATAGCTTTTACACGAATAGAGGTCGGGATCGATATTCTCATTGAGATAGTAGTGGAGTTGAATTTTCTGTCTAGTTTAGAGATGTGTTTATACTCCTAATGTCACTTCACACATTATTGGGTTTTTGAATTATAACTACTTTTACAAAACTAATGATTAATACTAAATTAAGCTACGAGAATATTGTTAAATTGTATCTAATGGGAAGAGAGGCACTAGGGTCGTGACACTACCTAGGTGGCTAATTGATGGGTGGATGTTACTAGGATTCGATTAACACATTTGGGACTTATGCTATAACCACTGCACAATTTTACCCACTCTCACACTTCTCGGTAGAGAGAGTGATTTTGCCCAATTAACTCTCTCGAGACCAAATAGGTAGGCAAATTAGACCAAGCAACTAAGGTTCTAGTCGGGTGATTACTCTCTCGAGATTTAACCCATTAATTGGGACTATCATTTCTCATGAGTCAATCCCAATACCTTGTTGGGTTGATTTTGGGGTCATAGACTCTCTTTATCAAGAAGAGATAAAACCCACAAGGCTTGAATCAGTGTTTGCAACCCCCTATTCTCAATTAAAACATAAAACCCAAATAGCAATTACCCATAGTCAATCTAACCCTAGATGGCAACACCAATCAATTACCCACACTAGGGTTGAGCCACAACCCTAGATGGAACAAAAGAAATTTTGTTTTAGCACCCAAAACTCATTCGAAACCTTCATGCACAAACCATATATATATTTCAATCATAAAACACGCTACGAGTTGCTCGCGTACTCAAAATACCGAAAAAAGTCATCTTAATATGATCTTGATCATGGTCAAACTCTAAATCCTTAACTAATTTCTCAACCAATGATCCGAAATATACCCGAGCCCTTCGGGACCCCATTCGATACCAACAAATCCTAAAATATGATACGAACTTATTTGAAGCTTCAAATCACGTCAAAAACATAAAAACCACAAATCGCACCTCAAATCAAACTGAATGAACCTTTGAACTTTCAATTTCTAAAACTCGTGCCGAAACATATTAAATCAACTCAGAATGACCTAAAAGTTTGCAAACAAGTTTCAAGTAATGTAATTCAACTATTCCAACTCTCAAAATTAAAATCCGAACCCAATATCACCAAAGCCAACTTTCGGTCAAACTTATGAACATTCCAAAACTCCAAATTGCCAACTTTTGCCAATTAATGCTAGAACCTTCGAGAAACATCCAAATATAAACTCGAGCATACGCCCAAGTCCAAAACCACCGTATGGACTTAATGGAATCGTCGAAACTCCGATCTGGGGTCTACTATATAAAAGTCAAACTTGGTCAACTCTTCCAACTTAAAGCTTTCTATGTGAGAATTATTCCTCCAAATCAACTCCGGATCACCTGAAAACCAACACCAATAATTCATACAAGTTATAATACATCATATGGAGCTACTAAAGTCTTCCAATAACTTAACAAAATGTAAATTCTCAAAACAACCTATTTAGGTCGTTACAATTGGATCACAAGGATCCAACGACCATCAATTTTTTCCACAAAATTGGATCACAAGGAACCAACGACCATCAACTATCCCATACTTGTATTGATTTCAAATTTTCTCTAATATTATGCTATAATCTTCATGCTACATTTTGAGTCATGTTAATATCATGTTATAACTTTCATGCTCATCATATTACATTTTGAGTTCCGCTATTGTCCTGTTGCAACTTTCATAATCTTCACGTTGCATTTTTTAGTTTTATAATGCACTGTTATAACCTTCATGTTCATCATATTGTATTCTGAATTATATTCCACTTAATGTTCTGTTATAAGTCCTTATGATTCAGTATGTTACATCCTCTTGAGTTATATATTTAGGTTATGCCATAGTCATCATGTTTAACATGCAATACCTTTATAAGTTTTGTCATCCTATCTAGGCTTTTATGCTCATCATGCAATATCCTTTGAGTTCTATCATGTTATACTTAGGTTTGTTATTGCAGCCTCCATGTTTAACGTGTCATGTCTCATTCTAAACTTAGGATGTTATTAGATAACTTTAGCTAAGGTATATATGAAATATATAGGATAAACCTTCCTTACTAGGTTATGGCATATGAAACCTGATTGTTCAAAATGTTTTCATAAATGTTTATTAGCCCTTAAGTATCATTTGAACCCTTATTATAAATGATTTACACCATGTCTAACTATTAGCTTATAAACAGACCTACTAGGATAGATTTTCCTTTGAACATTAGTAAAATTAGTCATGATCAGCCCATCTCCTGTGAGTTAGACTATAGTTGTGCCATGTTGACCATTTCTGTAATCTAAATATAACTCTATCATGTTTAGCTATTCAATCAAGCCTGTGTAGCTTATTTGAGTTTGTTAAGTGTCATGTCTCCCCTATCCTTAACCCCTAATTGTGCTTACAACCTGATTCATCAACATTGGGATTTATCATGTCTTGTGAAATCATAATCATGATTGAAATTCTTGTGTGTGTGTGGGATTTTTGTATGAACTTTATTTATCCTCCATGACTTCGTACTTTGAACACTGCTTCAAACTTGTACTCAGTCATTTCCTTCCTTTGTTGTTTGGGATTGAATCTGGTGTAAGGGACATCTTCTACTATTATCGATTGAATGAAATACCCTATTTGTATCTTTGTCTAAGGCTTTACTAAGGATCTCAGGGGATCCAAGTAATGTTATTAACCTAGGTGTATACTAATCTATGATCAATGTTGAGGTATTAGTATCTACATCTTAAAGCTACTAAAATTTCCAAACTATGTGCCTTATCTGTCTCAAAGATGTACGATTCCTCTTTTTCTAATCTTTAGGCATAATAACATAAGTGTAAAATGTTATCACATGTGCCTAGAAATCTGATTTTCTAAGACTATTCAAATGTGTCCTTTACTCACTTAATGTTGAAGTATAGGAATTGTTTCTCTGTGTATGTTCTCTATGTTATTCTTCTAAGGAAAGTAGGCTTATGTGGTAAGAAATGTCATAGTGGTTGATTTGCATTGAAATGGCCTCATTGGCATTCAAACCTATAAGGAAGATATAGTTGTAGTGGTTACTCTCCCCGGCACAGGCATTGACCTGGGCCTTGAGACCCTTGGAAACTTTAAAGTGTCAGGGGATTCAAAGGGGCATTGACCTTGAGTTGAACTCTCTACTTAGCATTTAATTCAATGACAGTAATTACTCTCTTTGGGTTTGGTAATTAATGGCAGCGAAAGGTGTTCAATGTGAATCATTCACTATACACAAGCTCCCCATTAGCATGATTCCCTTAGCATTTAAACACTATCAATAATTTATTTTAGTCTTTGTTTGAGAATTATATACATGGACATGTATGAAATATTGTTATTCTAGTGACGTTCTCTTTTATTTTCTTTTGGCAAGTACTATGATTTGGGTTTGTCGAGCTCTTTGAAAACTCATACCCAAGTTGGTCCAAGGGTCTTCTGTCAAGCAACATAGGGGAGCCTCAATCCTATCAAAGAGTACTCCATGGAGGAGCATCTGAAGAAAACTCTAGCAAAGATATCAATTATGGACTTGCTGATGAGCTCCCCACGGTCATAACGATGCCCTGTTGAAAGTACTAAGCGGGGTAAGTGTATCAAGAAACACCACCAGTGAGGCTCTACCATAATGATTGGGAAAATGGTCGAAGCAAATATGATCACTTTCAGAAGAGACGAATTCCTATCAAAGGCTTAAGTCAAAACAAAGCTCTTCATATCACTATCAAATGTAGGGACAAAGTAGTGTCCCGAGTGCTGGTCGATGGAGGGTCATGAGTCAACTTTTTTTCGCTCGCTACATTACAGGAGTTGGAAATCTATATGAGGGGAGTCAAGGAATGTCACGTGAGGGTGAGGGCCTTTTATGGTTTTCATAAGGATGTTATTGGGGAAATTGATTTGGCTTTGCAGATTGGGCCAGTCGAATTTCCACTAATGTTTCAAATAATGGATATCTGTCTTCCTACGAATTACTGCTCGGAACACCTAGGATACATATGGCAGGGGTCGTCCCATCCACTCTACACCAATACATGAAATTTGAGTCGAGATATTAGGAGATCGTGGTCCATGGCGAGTGGGGCCACTCCGCTTACTTAGAGCATGTATTCTGTTCATTGCAGGTCTAGACAAAGTTTCTTTCTATGAAGTGGAAATCAGACAGACCACCGAAATGGTAGAGACTGAACAAAACTTTGGGATGCAGTCGCTGTATAGATCCAATATATCTATGATGGAGATGATGAAATATAGATACAAATCACATAGCTAATTGAACCTAATGGCCATATGGGGGATATTAGCCTCCAGTGGGGAAAGCTCATAGCGATTGCGACAAGTAAAATGTCTTTGTGCCGGAGCATATTTGAAATTCGGGCCAGAGTTTAGTACCAGAAGATGATATCATTGGTGAGATGGGGAAATATGTTCGTGAACATGATTGAATAATGTTGTCAAGGGGCTAACATCAAGACACCGACCATCAGGGATGCGAACCACAAGAAGAGCTACGGAATTAGATCACCAGTCCATCTTTGGTTCATAGGAGGAACAACAAAAGTATTTCTTTTGGAAATGCGCACAGTCAATTGAGGCATGCACTATGCTTGTACCTTTGTTTATTTGCCTCTTTTGAACTCTTATATGTTCCCTATTTTTAATGAAATAAAAAGAATTATTTTTAAAATATTACGAATTTATTTACCGCTTCATTTATACTTTGTTTTCATTTTTAGTAAACAAATCGATAAAAACCCGCATTTCGTGATTGTGACATGTAATGAAACCATTGAGCGCAATGACCCACATTACGAGGCCTATAATAAGAGTATGACGCTAGATACTCTCCCATAAGATATAGAATAACTAGAGAGTTTGAAATAACCCAAGCACGAAGAAGCATAAGTGGTCAAACATGGAAGTGAAGAAGATGTGAAAGAAACAAAAATTGGCATTCATCAAGAAGTTGAGTAGAAGGAAATACTGGTTGAGCTCCCTCGACAATACATTGATGTGTTCGTGTGATCATATGATGACATGCCAGGATTAAGTACTGACATTGTCTCGCATTAACTTCCTACCGATCTTACTAGACCATCGGTCAAGTAGAAGCCTAGGAAATTTACGCCCGATTTGAGCCTCGGGATAAAGGAGAAAGTAACTAAGTACATAGAGGCAAATGTGGTAAGGGTCACCAATTATCCTACTTGGTTAGAAAATATTGTCCCGGTACCTATGAAAGACAATAAGATTAGAAAATGCATTGATTACCGAGATCCCAACAAAGCTAGTCTAAAGGATGACTTCAATTTTACAAAATATCAACATCCTTATCGACAAAAGCATGAACTATTTAGTCAATTTTAAATTGTTTCATTGGGTACCACCAAATCTTGATGCACGATGAAGATACAGAAAAGACAACCTTCACTACACCTTGGGGAGTCTACTACGATAAAGTCATGTTGTTCGGTCTTAAGAACGCAGATGCAACCTACATGAGGGCCATGATGACCTTTTCCCACGACATGATGCATAAATAGATTGAAGTATATGTAGATGACATCATCATCAAGTCTCAAAAGAGCTTAGAGAACTTGGATGGTTTGAGGAAACGTGTTGAATGCCTGCGAAGGAATAATTGAACCCGGCAGAGTGCATGTTTGGATTCCCTATTAGAAAATTGTTGGGCTCCATTGTAAACAGTAAAGGGATAGTAGTGGACCCATAAACAATAAGGGACATTCACCACCAAAGAGTAAGAAAGATATAATGAGTTTCCTGGGTAGATTGAATTATATCAGTCGCTTCATAGCCCAGTCCACAGTAATCTGTGAACCCATTTTCAAGTTTCTGAAAAAGGATGCTGCCATTAAATGGACAGAAGAGTGCCATAAAGCCTTTGATAGAAACAAGGATAACCTATCATATACACCAATATTGGCTCCTCACGATCCCAAGAAGCCATTCTTACTATATTTTTCACTCTTGGATAATGCCTAAGGTTGTGTACCGGGACATCATGATAAAATTGGGAGAAAGGAGTAGGCCATCTACTACTTAACTAAGAAGTTCACGTTATGCGAGGCCAAATATACTTTGACAGAATGCACGTGTTGCGCTTAACTTAGATTGCGCAGAAACTAAGGCATTACATGTCAGCATACACTATGCATTTGATATCTCGACTCGATCCACTCAAGTATATCTTCCAGAAGTCGGTGCCTACAGGAAAGTTAGCTAAATGGAAAATTCTCCTCAACGACTTTGACATTGTGTACATACTCAAATGGCTATCAAGGGGCAAGCTTTAGCTAACCATTTCATAGAGAATCTGGTGGAAGGGGATTATGAGCCACTCACTCCGTATTTTCCGAATGAAGAATTATTATTTGCTGGAGAATATATTGTAGAATCATACCCTGGATAGAGAATATTTTTTGATGGAGCAGCAAACTTTAAAAGAGTGAGAATTGGGGCAGTCCCAATTTTGGGAATCTGGACAGCACTATCCAGCGTCGGTAAAGATAAGATCCCCTTATACCAATAATATTGACGAATACGAAGCATGCATCCATGGGATCAGAACGGCAGTTGACATGAATGTCAAAGATTTTTGGTCATAAGAGATTCTGAACTATTGATAAACCAGGTCCAAGGGGAATGGTCTGCCAAAAATGTCAAGATCCTTCTATACATGCACTATGCGAAAGAGATGCAAAAAGTTAAAGAAGATTGAGTTCAAGCATATCCCCAGGATTCATAACGAGTTAGCCTACACCCTTGCAACTCTATCATCAATGATTCATCATCTAGACAAGAACTACATCAACCTTATCGAGGTAGAGATCAGGGATCAACATGCATTTCGCTTCCCTGTAGATTAAGATCCAGATGGTAAGCCATGGTATCATGACATCAGAAAATTTCTTGCAACCAGAAAATGCTACTGTTAGTCAAAAAACAAGCCCTCAGGAGGTTGGCGAATGACCTTTTCCTCAATGGGGAAATCATGTACAGCAGGACCCCAGATTTTGATTTGTTAAGATATGTATATGCTACCAAGGCAGCTAGGTTATTGGAAGAAATACATGTAGGAATGTGTGGAACCCACATAAACAAGCTCACACTAGTCAAGAAGATCCTAAGAGATTGATAATTTTGGATGACTATAGAAGGTGATAGTATCCGCTACGTACGAATGTGTCACCAGTGCTAGGTTTCTGGGGATTTCATCTGAGTTCTGAGAAATGAGTTGAAAGTTATGGGTTCATATCCTTCGTTATCCACCTGGGGGCGTGGAAATGATTGGAGCCATATAGCCCCCGCATCGTATGGGCATTGCTTCATCTTGGTAGCTATAAACTACTTCACTGAATGGGTCGAAGCATCCACCTACAAGGCCGTCAAAAAGAAGGTTTGTGGATTTGAGAGCTTGCCTCATTATTATTACTGTTGGGCCTACCTTATGAGGCCCAGAACCTCCAAAGTCACTCCATTCCCTTGATCTCGTTACTTACTATTTCCTCATTCTTCAGTCACAACATGTCATTTCTCATTGCTTCTTTACTATCTGTTATCTCTCACTATGTATACAAAAAGTATATATTGGACTGAAGATTTATCCTTATCTTTTAATTCATCGAATGTCTTAGGAAAGCCTTAAAGAACTTAGGATTTGAAAGAAGCCTTATTTAGAAAGTAATTCTATAACTACTGATCACGAGCTTGTTATCAATTCATTATGCTTCTCTAACCTTCTCCTTAAAGATTTTGAATTCCAGAGGTTTAACAAAGATAGCAGCCCTTTCTTCAAAGAGAAAAATAAAGTTGTCATGACTTTTTCTAGAAGGAACCGGCTGTTTTGAAAGATTAAGGCATTGTTGCCCTAAAACAAAGGCATTCAAATAGTTTTCTAATAACACTTTTGCCATATATACAAACATTTCCATCTTTCGAAGATCTTTTTAAACTCACATATACTAACATTAATTTCCTAAAGACTTTTCTCTAAATTCAACTTCTTTAATCCATACTCTCCTCTTGTAGATATTATGGCCTAATATATATAAAGTTATACCCTTAGAATACTATTTAAGGCATAGAGTAAATAATTAATTCCAAATCTAGTCCAAGTCCTATGAAGATATCTTGGGTAGATTTTAATGGGTGCCTAACACCATCCCCTTAGTAGAATAAAAATCCTTACTCGTAATGTCATTGGCTAGTAGATAATAAAGAATACAAGCTTTATTAATTAAATAGGTACCCTAATATACCTTTTAATATTAGGTGGCGACTCTCTTTCATCAACAATTGAGAAATCATGAGTTGAATCTTGTTTTGACTAGTGCAAAAATAGGATGCAAAAGGGAGGTCATTGAGGGCTTCATCCTTTTTCTCATTGAGGAACTTATATATGTCCTTCTACTAGGTTTGCTCTTTGGTCTTGAACTCAAGTTTACTGATCTCTATACGAGATTAAAGGAGGCTTTTGTAATGGAGAATCGATGCCCAAAAAACAAAACGATAATTTCATTAAAACATGTTGAAACTAAGCAAGGTTCGTGAAGGATGCAAAAACTGGGAAGCTTACCTGGTTCAGTGCCTATTCTCCCTCGTTCAAGAGGCTCGATATTCCTTCTTCATTCGTTTTGGACTGGTCCTGTTCGGTTACCAAACAATGAAGATAGCTGGCCACACCCATCAGAGCAGACAACATCCAATCATCCACTGAGATAGTAAGCATGACCTTTCTTTTATGGCCGGGATACACACTCGGAGCAGGGAACTGCCTCACCAGCTTTAGACTCTAGCTCGGCTCGACTGCTTCTGATGGCATGTCTTTTTCGGGACCTCCAGGTGACCAAGCTCGCAGTAATCCTCCAATGCACCTATGCCAATGCCATTGAAAAACCTATTTAGGGCATCGTCTGTACCCCCTACCATCTCATTTGATTTCTTTTTCATGCTCGAGCATCATTGAGCATTGACTCTATGTGAGACGGTGACTCAGAGATGTCGATGATACGGTCATTTCCCTCGTAGCAAGGATAGCCTTTTGGGAGGTCGTAGCATCTTGTTCTCCATCTGGTCCCCATGTTGAGAAGGATCGGCTCCTCGGTCACTATATTCGGTAGCCGCTTATTCTTCCTCGTTGGTGACTAGACCATAAATGACGAATTCCAGGTCGTCATCTTTAGGATTATCCTAAGCTGGAAGAGAGATTTGAAGCCCTTGCGCAGGTGCCCCTCTTGGTGCTTTTCCGGACATGGATTGCTAACCTCTTGTTCTTTACCTCGGCAACTGGGGAGCTAGAGGATTTCCTCCTATTCTTTTTCTCCTCTCGTGCAACTACTCTGGGCTATCTTGGAGCTGAGGGTTCAGCAAGTGAAGATGGAGTCGTATCCCTATCCAATGGCTGAAGTTTAGTGGTCTTGGGCAAGCCTAAAGAGAAAAAAAAGACTTAGTAGAAATGAAAGTCAAGTATGATAGTAGACTTGTTTGGAAGAAGGACTCTGCATGGGAACGGTCCTCCCACATACCCTTTGAAAGAATATACCGCGCTAAAAATATGATAGCTATTTGCAGATCCCCTCAATCCACTCCTTAAAACAGGGGACTTTAATGGCAACTCGGGAGACCGTGGCATGACAGTAGGCACATGCTATTAAAAAACGAAGAAAGCACCAAAATATTAAGGAAGGAAAGAAGACTACGGTCCAACTTCCACTTCTCAGGGAACGGTAAAAAATTGGGTTGGGGAGAGGGGGGATGAGATCTTTGGTTTTCACCCAAACGAATCTCTTTTGCCAACCCTTATATCAATCTTCATTGATGCTCGAGAACAGATCATTGCTTGTTCGATGCTCGAGCTTGATCACCTCCATCAAAAACTCAGGGACAGTAGAGATGAAGTAGGTGGCTGAGGGTAAACCAAGGTGATTCGGTGTTATTGAATAAATAACGGAATAGGATTATGATCCTCCAAAGGGATGGGTGAATTTTCCCAAGGTACACCTCGTACCTCTTGCAGAAGCCGAAGATTATAGGGTCTACCGAGGAATGTATGAAGGGGTAAGTATACACACTTAGATACCCCTCCATGTGGGTAGTAATGTCCTCTTTGGGACCGGGGACAACCACATCTTTGCCCTCCCAATTGCAGTCCACCTAGTCTGTGGGGAGCATAGCTTCGGTAATGGAGGATATGTACCTCCAAAACCCCTTACCTTGGTGTTGCTTACTGGAATCCTTCTTGACTTTAAAGTCATTTTCAATATAACAAGCCCCAGGAACGAAACTTTTGAAAGAAGGCTCTAGGACCGCCTCAAGACTAGTCACCTCGGCATATGTGGATGGATTGGAAATTGAAGGGGCGGTTTGTTAAGGCATGGATTTGGAAGTTTTTGCAATCAGATTCTAGAAAATATAAAGGTTTGAAGATGAGGATGAAGATTTGAAGATAGGGATGAAGATATGACGGTCTTTCCTGAAGATTTGAATATGAAGATATGAAGATATGGAAAGCAATGTACGAAAATTCAAAGAGTTAGAGTTAATTCGAAGGTATATCAAGCTTTGGAATTGAAAAGAAAAAAAGTGAAAAAAGGATCTGAGTTTTTATAGAGGAAGGAAGAACAACCTGTGACGGTTTTGTATTCGAGGACAAACAACTAGCGATTTATACGTGTCCCAAGTCAGAATGGCGTGACTGATGGGATGTTTTACTGACCCGTCGGACATACAGAAGAAGGAACTGAGGTATAATTTATTTCTTCCCATCACTTCAATAAATCTAATCTCTGAAAAATGAGGGGACTATCCATGTACGGGTAAAATTGGGGATAGAGTTTTTCCCGATTTCCCGATAAGAGAACGATCGGGAAGCATGTCTCGATGTAATTTAAATCGAGGCCACAGACCACTCGTTTCGAGACCTGGAAAAGATGAATGATGTATCTAAGATTAGACACGGCAAAGAAACGTATCCAGGACCAAGTATGTCACGACCCAAATCTCCCTCCGTAAGATGTCATGATGGCACCTAGTCTCTACGACTTAGTAAGTCTAACATTTGTGAAATAATGAAAATGAAAGCATAAATCTGATATCTAACTGCAATGGATAATTAAATAGCTTATATAAATGTTGCTCTACAAGTACAATAACCAACTCTCGAATATACACAAAATTTCCCCCAAGACCTAGAACATCATAAATCACAAGCTTCTAAGAATTTGTCTAACTATTTCTATGCATCAATAACTGGAAGAAGCAAAGGATTTTAAATATTAAAAGGAATGGATGGTGAAATCACCTAAAAATAAAAGTACAATACACAGGGGGATCTCTCGAGATATCGTCTTGCAGTCCCAAAAGAAAATCTGTAGAGGGATCTCCCGAAATACTGTAGTCCTAAAGTAAATATGTTGTGGGATTTTTCGAAATACCATCCCGTAGTCCCAAAAGAAATGTGCAGGGGGATCTCCCGAAATACCGTTTTGTAGTCCCAAAGTAAATAAGCAGCTCAAACGATAAGAATAACAATTATTGTAAGAAAATCCTACAGTTTAGTTCAGTACAAGTCAAACAAGAAGCAATAAATCCACTAAGCATGGTGCACAAAGTTCAAATAAGCATTTAAGACACATAGACATGCTATACTAGGCTAAAAAGGATAAATACACATGCGAGTATAACTCAATTAAGAAAATAGATTTTACATTAAATAACCTGGTACACACTCGTCACCTCACGTACACGCCACTAACGTATCACAATACTACCAAATCTTAAGGGGAGTTCTTCCCCCTTCTTCCCCCCCCCCCCCCCATACACACACAAGATTAGTCAAGCCACTTACCTCGAACAAAGCTTAACCAATCGGTATCAATTCCTTTTCCACGAATAACCGACTTCGAATTGGCCAAATCTAGCCAAAAGCATTTACATAGCCAAAAAACATTACACACCATAAATAAAATCAAGGATTAAGCAAGAAATTAGAAAATTGTCCCAAAACATCGACTAGGGCACACGTCTCAAAATTAAGTAAAAGTCAAAATATGAACCCACATTCACTCACGAGTTCAACTATACCAAAATTAGTCAAATCTGATCACAACTCGGCCTTTAAATCCCCAAATTATAGTTTATAAAGTTTCTACAATTTCCCCCAAATTTCCATCCCAAGGTACTAATTAAATGATGAAAACAATGATATATTCATGTATATTAACCAAATCTGAGTTAGAATTACTCACCTTGATGATTTTCTTGAAAATTCCACGAACAAAATCGCCACAAACCTAGCTCCCAAACTCCAAATGTAAAATTTTATCCTAACCCCCATTTATATAGTACACGGTCTGCCCTCTAAAGTGCTGACTGCACATTTTTGGTGCAGTTCCACATCCAAGGTTTTGGGGCCGCGATCCAAGTTGGCGGTCGCACTTCAGCAAAATCTGTACTATCATGCTTTAGTGAATTGGCTTTAACTTTCTATAAAAATGTTCAAATGATGATTTCCTTACCTTTCTCGAAACCAGACACAAAGGCCTACAACTTTTGTATTTAGATCTTCTTCAAATTTCTTATAGATTAAAGGATAGGAGCTTCCAAAGTCGAACCATTGATCCTACCGAATCCATGAAGTGCATCCGCGAAAAGAATTGTGCGGTCCGCACTTTTCCTCTGCAGTCCGCACTTTTTCCTCTGCCTCGGTACTTTTTCATCTTCCTCAGCACTCCAAAAATGTGCCTTCCACACTTCCAAAAGTTCCATAAGAACATTAGAGTGTCGGCATGCCCAAACTCGCTAAAAACTCACCCTGAAAAACACCTGAGCCCCTCGAAACTCCGTACGAATGTACCAACAAGTCCTAAAACATCATATGGACTTAGTCGATGCGTCAAATCACATCAAACAACTCTAAAAATATGAATCACACCCCAATTCAAGCTCAATGACACTAAGAGTTTCTAACTTATACATTTGATGCCGACATCTATCAATCAAGTCCAATTGACCTCAAATTTTGAATACAAGTCATATTCAACATCAGGGACCTACTCCAACTTACGGGATCAAAATCCAGCACCGATATCAAAAAGTACACTTCCGGTCAAATAATTCAACTTTCGATATTTCAAGCATAAATATGCTATAGACCTCCAATTCACATTATGGACACGCTCATATGTCCAAAGTCACCCAATAGAGCTAATAGAAGTGATAAAACTTTATTCTGAATTCGTCTTCACATAATTTCGACTACAGTCAAAATCCTAGAATATAAGCTTCAATTTTAGGGACTACGTTTTTTAAATCACTTTGAAACCACAAATAAGACCTCACGAGAAGTCATGTAAGCAGAAAAAGATACGGGGGAAGCAGTAAATAGGGGACCGACCGGGTCATTACATCCTCCCCCTCTTAAAATAATAATCCGTCCTTGAACGAACATAGAGACATAACTAATGTAGTGAAAATATGAGGATAAAATTTGCGCATATCATGCTCAGTCTCCCAAGCCACCTCCTCCACCGACTGACCCTTCCACTAAACCTTCACTGAAGCAATGTTCTTTGACCTCAGATTTCGAACCTACTTGTCCAAAATAGCCACCGGCTTCTCAACATAAGATAGATCATTGTCCAACTGGACTGAGCTAAAATCCAACACATGAGACGGATCGCTGTGATACTTCCAGAGCATAAAAATATGGAATATTGGATGAACTCATGCTAGACTGAGAGGCAATGCAAGTTCATAAGAAATCCCTCCCCCCAACTCGCCGAAACACTTCATCGAGTTTCAGTCTGAAATTCACCCAAAATCAAGTATAATAGTCTCAAAATTGAGATGTAAACTCCAAATAATATTCCCAAATTATTTGCAACAACACTCAATCGAAATAAATACTAATTTTTGAAAACCCAAATTCTAGTTCAAATCTTCAAAGCTTTTTAATGGATATCAATTATGGAAAGTCAAACACTTGAATACTAAAAACTCTTTACTGCTCATCATCGAGAAGGATTTTCATCCAGCTCATTTCATCCAACTTTAGACAGTAGTACACTGCTTCAACATAGTCATCTAATGGAAAAGCCAATCACCTTCAAAGAATTCAATATCAAAATTAATTTGGGATTGGTTCAAGCATTTTGTAGCCAAATTTTATCGTTTTGAGGCTCATAACCCACTTGATGTTCAAGACAATCTTGCCAATCATTCAAGCTATTCCAACAACTCAGCATGATCTAGGATTGTATACTTCGAGCCTACACTTTTTAAATACGGTAGCTGTTATTGCCACCATCAGATACTCAAACATGGTTAACACCATTACTCCCTTCAGTTATGTCTTTTTCCAAGCAAAGAATCCCCTAATTTAAGGAACCAATAATAGATTGAGATCAATTTAAGGTGGAATATATATAGTTTGTAAGTAATCCTTATTTAAGGCGATTAATATTCCAAATTAGGATAATTTTAGTAAATAAGTCTTAAATATTGTATAGGAAGGAAAAAACCCCTCATATAAATTGCCATTGGCAAGTACTAGATTGGACCTCTAATGTTAGAAGGCCCACTCATTATTCGACTGAGCTATGTCCAACTATTACTGTTAGGCCCTTTTTACTTTGAATTGAAATATTGACACTGCATAACAACATGCAAGAAGAATTGACAAATTATTGGCCATAAATTATTTTGGCAAAGGCAGCCCTAAAAAATTGGCATTATATAGCCAAATTTTAGAAAACACTTCATAGTTATTCTCTATCTCTCTCTCTCTATATCTCTCTCTCTCTCACTCACTCATTCCTACGCATCATTTCTATCTTTTTCTTTTCCCTATCTCTCCTTGTATTTCTTCTTCTATCTCTTCTCTTTTTCTCTAATAGTTTAGAAAAAACTCTTGTAAATTATGAGAAAACAATCAGTGGAATAAAAAGGTAAAGTTGATATCACATAACAGAAGAGAAAAAGTATATTTCAACTCTATTTTTCTTCTCTCTTCTTTTTTTAGTTGGATTGAACGAGTGGGTATGATTGAAATTCATTGAAAATATCTAGACGAGGCTATATAAAATTTTGAGTAAGATTAGAAGTAATTTAGATTGATTTCAGGTAAAAAAAATTTAGACTTAAAATTCCAACTATAACATGTGTATATCACATTGTATATCTCGTACATAAGTGTATAACACACACATATTTTAATGGATGTCTATGTATATCATTTTGTATATCGTGTATACAACACATATATTTTACAGATGTTCGTATATGTCACATTGTATATCATGTATATAATATAAACCTTTATAGATATACACAAATACATATGATATACATGACATATCACTGATGTACATAGAGATATATACGCAGGTTACAACAGGGGATACACATGTGAAGTCGTCTTAAACTTGAGTTTTCATTCTTAAATGTGTTATACAAAGGAGGAAAATAAAATTTGATATACACGTTATTATTATTATTATTTATTTATTTAATTATTTATTTACTTTTGGTAATTAAGGTTTTTCATTAATCACCAATGAAGTAACATTACAAAACCATAGTCTAGCTTTAACTCAGCTGACTATCTCTAATATAACATTTAAACTGTATCTAATATCCTAACTATCTACCAATACTATATTCGAAGGTGTTGTAATTGTTTTCTAACATTACAAGTGTATACTATGTCTCTCAAAAGGGCTGCATTACAGCGAAATGTCTTGTTGAAGATTCTTGAGTTTCTTTCCATCCAGATAGTATATGCAAACTCTGCAACTACCATTTTGAAGATTGTTGCTCGACATGTTCGACCCTTGGCTTTGCTTACTAGCCACTGCATTTTTTGGTTCCAGTTATTGAGGTGAGGATAAGTCTCCTTCAGCCAGTGCATTGTTCTCTCCCATAATTCAACAGTTACTTGGCAGAACAGTAGCAGATGATCTCTGGTTTCTAGGTGATTTTGGCATAAGGTACATTGCTGGTCAACATTCATTCCCCAGCTGTGCAATCTGTCTTTTGTTGGAAGTCTATCTTGTAAGAACAACCATAGATTGAAGGTTGCCTTTGGCCTTGCAAAGTTTTGTATGATTAAATTCTTCCATGGGACTCTCGGCAGGTCTTGCATCTGTGAGTGGTATAATTGTCTAACTGAGCATCCATGTTCCTTCCAGTGTTGGACCCTCTACAAAACTTCTCTTGATTGGATGATCTTTCTGACCATCCAACTTGCCTGAGCAGGAATTGGAATGGTTTCAATAGGTCTGTTTTTGATGTAGTACACAGTGATCCACCTAATCCACAGTTTGTCCTTTTTATGAGCTAGATCCTAGCATGTCTCTGCAATGGCAGCTCTATTCCAGAGCTTGAGATTAGTGAGATTCATCCCTCCTACTGATTTTGAGGTACACATTCTGTCCCAAGAGATATATGCTTTCCTAGTGATAGAGTTCATCCCAGACCAAACGAAGCTCCTACAAATGCCTTCAATCATCTTCAGGACTTTCACAGGGAATATGAACAGTTGTGCCCAGTAAGCTTGGACACCAAAAATGACATATTGGACCAGTTGGATTCTCCCAGAATAGGACAGTGTTTTGGCAGTCCATGAAGTGATCTTCGCAGTGATCCTTTCCACTAGTGGTTGCCATTGGAGCAATGAGATTTTCTTGGTGGACAAAGGGACTCCTAGGTACTTGAATGGTAATTCACCTTGCTCATAGCCAAGGTGGTCGAGAATCTGTTTCTGAGTTTCCAGTGCAACCCCCCCCCCCCCCTCAAAAGTAAACAGAGCTCTTGTTCAGATTAGCCTGCAAGCCAGATGCTTCAGAGAATTGAGAGAAACATCTGGATAGGGCTATGACATCAGCAGTGTCACCTTTGGCAAACAGCAGCAAATCATCAGCAAAACACATGTGAGTAATGCCCAGTTTTTTACATCTGGGTGGAACTGATATGCTGGATTTCCCTGTAGTGAGTTGCATGATCTGCTTAATTACTCCATGACAAGAGCAAATAGGAAGGGGGAAATAGGGTCCCCTTGCCTAAGTCCCCTAGCTGCAGCAAAAGGTTCAGTGGCCTCTCCATTGACTAGCACAGAGAAGCTCACTATTGAGATGCATTCCATTATCCATTTGGTGAAAGTGCTGGGGAAGCCAATTTGTTCCATAACCTGCTGTAGGAATGTCCATTCTACTGAGTCATATGCTTTCAAGAGTTCAATTTTAATCATGCATCTGGGAGACACATGTTGTCTGGTGTAGCTTTTGACTAGTTCATGTGCCAGAATGATGTTATCTTGGATCTTTCTGCCTGGGAAGAAACCTGTCTGGGCTTCACTGATAATGCTTGCCATCACCTTCTACAACCTGTTAGCCAGAATTTTTGAGATCATTTTATAGAGGACAGAACAGCAAGCAATTGGCCTATACTCTTTGATTGTAGCTGGTATGGATACTTTAGGAATGAGGGTAATAGTGGCACAGTTGATGGGTTTGTACATCTTGGTTGAGGTAAAGAACTGTTTGATGGAAGTGGTAACCTGCCTACCAATGATTCTCCGGCTCTTTTTGAAGAACACATCATTGTAGCCATCTATCCCTGGTGCTTTGTCATCTCCAATATGTAGAAAATCATTCTATCTATGATATGTGTGCTTTGGTGTTATTAGCATGATTTTCAGGTATCGGTTTTGATGAATGACAAACAATGAAGTCAAGTGTCGAACAAAGTTATTATATGAAAAACAATCAAGATTGAATGTCGAGAAGCATATTGATGACGGAATTGCATAGACAAGCCAAAGACAAGCTCAAAAGTTCAAGACCGAAGACCCAAGGCGTAGGTCGTTAGGTAGAACAAATGTAAGAGCAACGTTTAAAGTTATCTCGTCTTTTGGCTCAACATAGGTCATCATAAATATGCATAAAATCATTTTATCAAATCATATTTCAAATACTTCAAATAAAATGATTTCAAACATTTTCATTTTAGCCAAAATGAATTTTAAACATGTCTTTCAAAGCTGGACAGAAATAATCGATTATGTTTATTTTGATAATCGATTATGTTAAGACAGTGTAAACCGGAATTTACAAAACAGCAAAATAGTCGATTATCAGAAGTGCATAATCGATTATCTTGTATCTGTTGCCAAGTTTTTGAACGCTGTAACAAAATAATCGATTATGCATATCACAATAATCGATTACCCTGCATAAAATCAGCTTCCGATTTTGTAACGGTAAGCTGATAATCGATTATCCAAATCTGATAATCGATTATCTTGGCATAAAATCAGCATAATTGATTGCCAATTAAGCAACGGACATACTACTTCTACCACCTATAAATAGAGGTCTTTTGAGCTGAATTGAAATACACAACACCTCTCATTATTCATATACATATTGATATCATTTGGACATCATTATAGAGCTTTTGTTGAGCCATTTGAGAGACAACTTTGAGTTGTTCATAGAGCTTATTTTGTATCTCTTTATCTACTCTTATTAGAGAGTTCATGTTGTAAAAGAGAAAAGTGTTTGAGAAGACCATATCTTCTCATTGATTGTCGGGTTTGCTAAGTACCCTCAATCTTAGTGGTTGAAGTCTTGTGGTGCGGTATCCACGAGCAAGGTGAAGTCTTGAGGTGCGGTATCCTCGAGCAAGTTGAAGTCTTGTAGAGTGTACATCTACGAGCAAGTGTAACTGTTTGTTAGGCACCCGTATGCTTAACGGAGTTAGTGGAATCTCGAGAAAGTCTCTCCGGGACTGGACTAACCACACGTTGTGGTGAACCAGGATAAATTCGGTGTGTTCTTTCCTTGCTATTTTAATTATTGCATTTACTTTACTCCTGCAATTTTAATTCCGCAATATTTATCAATATTCTCGTGCCGCACTATTCATCCCCCCCCCCCTCTAGTGACGGGCATAAGTCCTAACAATTGGTATCAGAGCCTAACTCTCTGAAAGCCTTAACCAGTTGAGAGAACGATATATATTTTTTGTTGAGAATGTTGAACGCAGGAATGATGAGCGAAGGACACTCTACCATTGAGCCTCCACTATTTGATGGAACAAATTACACATATTGGAAAGAGCGGATGAGAATGTTCATCCAATCAAACAACTTTCGCATATGGCAAATCATCAAGAACGGTGAAATGCCGACAAAGAAAGTTGGGGAAGCTATGGCTCCGAAGGAGAAGAATGAATACAACGCCAAGGCCATCAATATGTTATATTGTGCGGTGAATCCGGATGACTATCGGAAGATTTCCTATTGCACAACCGCCAAAGAAATGTGGGATAAACTTGAAGCCATTTATGAAGGTACGCCTCAAGTCCAAAAGCATGTGACATGGGACTCGGACCGCTCGTGTGATGAAACAACTGCACTATGCTTCATGGCCGACGAAGAAGAAGAGGTAAGCACTTCTAATTCTTGCTCTTTTGAAGAATTACAAGAAGCTTTTAAAGAATTACTTGGTGAATTGAAAAAGACTTCAAAAATCGCCAAAGAGGCCAAGGATAAAATCAAAGTTTTAGAAGAAGAAAATAATTTTTTGAAAAATGATAATATTGATCTTAAAAATAAAATCAAGGCGATGAATGAAGCATCTTCAATTGGTCAAAGTTCTAATTGTTCTTCTTGTGATTCTTTTAAAATAGAGAACATAGAACTTAGGAACACACTAGAAAAACATAGTGTAGACGATCCTATAACAGTTGAAGAAATTAAGAAGAAAAAGCCCAGGAAAAATAAAAGGCGTAGGAAGAATAAGAATAATGTTAGAAAGGATGATAGAAATAAGGGTGAACCACCTAGAAATAATTCTAGGAACTTTATTAATGAGTCTAGAATGAATCATTTTAGACCACCTAGAAATGACTCTAGGAATTTCGACGCTTCTAGGAATAATGACTTTAGATCACCTAGAGCGTTTTTGGCTCAACCAAGACATATGCACAACCCGAATATTATATGTCATTATTGCAACCGGGTAGGACACATAGCACCCGTATGTTTTGCAAAACATAGAGATTTATCTTTTGACTATGATTATTATTTGCCTAACCCCCAAGGACCCAAAAATAGTTGGGTACCGAAAACCTATTTTTAGGTACGTTTGCAGGTGTGCTTGAAGACTACAATATTGTAGTAGATGCACCAAGCACGAAACCTTATTGCATCGAGGGGGAATTTCGGTTAGTTATCATTTTTTTGATAAAAACGTAATAGTTGATATGTGTTAACAATTAATATATCTTTGTTAACAATTGATATTAATTATTTTTGTTGATTCATGTTTTGATAACTTTTATCTTGAATAACAGTTGGTATCAATTATTTTTGTTAAAATAATGATTGATGTTTTGATGAATATCTTTTCTAGTTTGAATAACAGTTGGTATATTCGCTAAAAATAACCTTTGATATGGTTGTTATATTTTTACTAACATTTGGTATTATTTCATGTTGGTATGATTTTTTAAATATCGTCAATGTATATTCCTCATTGTATTTCCTATCTTATATTTGGCACTAACAATTGATATACCCAAAAGGGGGAAGTGTCGAAAGGGGAAAGTAGCCTTTGTATTTTGCTAATGCCAAAAGGGGGAAGAAATTAGGCGATATGCATCAAATAAGGGGGAATGAATCTACGTTATAGTATGCCTTATTTGAGGGGGAATTATCATTAAGGGGAATTGTTTGCATGAATTGAATGTTGAGATATAGTATGAATTTAGGGGGAATCTGATATGCATATCTCCTGTTGTTTGTCATCATCAAAAAGGGGGAAATTGTAGAAAATCATTCTATCTATGATATGTGTGCTTTGGTTGTATTAGCATGATTTTCAGGTATCGGTTTTGATGAATGACAAACAATAAAGTCAAGTGTCGAACAAAGTTATTATATGACAGACAATCAAGATTGAATACCGAGAAGCATATTGATGACGGAATTGCATAGACAAGCCAAAGACGAGCTCAAAAGTTCAAGACCGAAGACCCAAGGCGTAGGTCGTTAGGTAGAACAAATGTAAGAGCAACGTTTAAAGTTATCTCGTCTTTTGGCTCAAAATAGGTCATCATAAATATGCATAAAATCATTTTATCAAATCATATTTCAAATACTTCAAACAAAATGATTTCAAACATTTTTATTTTAGCCAAAATGAATTTTAAACATGTCTTTCAAAGCTGGACAGAAATAATCGATTATGTTTATTTTGATAATTGATTATGTTAAGACAGTGTAAACCGGAATTTACAAAACAGAAAAATAATCGATTATCAGAAGTGCATAATCGATTATCTTGTATCTGTTGCCAAGTTTTTGAACGCTGTAACAAAATAATCGATTATGCATATCACAATAATCGATTATCCTGCATAAAATCAGCTTCCGATTTTGTAACGGTAAGCTGATAATCGATTATCTTGGCATAAAATCAGCATAATTGATTGCCAATTAAGCAACGGTCGTACTACTTCTACCACCTATAAATAGAGGTCTTTTGAGCTGAATTGAAATACACAACACCTCTCATTATTCATATACATATTGATATCATTTGTGCATCATTATAGAGCTTTTGTTGAGCCATTTGAGAGACAACTTTGAGTTGTTCATAGAGCTTATTTTGTATCTCTTTATCTACTCTTATTAGAGAGTTCATGTTGTAAAAGAGAAAGGTTTTTGAGAAGACCATATCTTCTCATTGATTGTCGGGTTTGCTAAGTACCCTCAATATTAGTGGTTGAAGTCTTGTGGTGCGGTATCCACGAGCAAGGTGAAGTCTTGAAGTGCGGTATCCTCGAGCAAGTTGAAGTCTTGTAGAGTGTACATCTACGAGCAAGTGTAACGGTTTGTTAGGCACCCGTATGCTTAACGGAGTTAGTGGAATCTCGAGAGAGTCTCTCGGGGACTGGACTAACCACACGTTGTGGTGAACCAGGATAAATTTGGTGTGTTCTTTCCTTGCTATTTTAATTACTGCATTTACTTTACTCCTGCAATTTTAATTCCGCAATATTTATCAATATTCTCGTGCCGCACTATTCACCCCCCTCTAGTGACGGGCATAAATCCTAACACAATAGCCTTGAGACTCTCCACAATTTCCATATCAGTTACATCAGCACATAGATCCCTTCTTTGTTGTTGTGTCAGTTTTGGACCATTTGTCATGTACATTTATGGATGCAGAGGTTCCCATCAGTGCCTTGTAGAATCCAATGATCTCCTTTTTGATATCTTCAGCTGTATTAATTTTGGTACCCATTGCAGTGGTAAGTTCATTAATCTGGTTGTGTTGAGTTCTCTCCTTCATGACTGCAGAGAAGTATTTAGTGTTGGAGTCCCCAAGTTGTATCCATTTTGCTCTGGCCTTCTGTTGCAGACCTCATCAGTGACCATTTTTCCAGTTTCAGCACCAGCTCCTTCTCCTTCTGCTGTAGGACATCAGTGTATGCATGTGTCATCTGGGCTTTTATTGTCCCCAGTTCCTGTCTGCTAAGGTTTATTCTCTGTGAGATAGTCTTGAATTCCTTAATATTTAGGTTTTTCATAGGACTTTTCAAAGCTTTGAGTTTAGACCATATTGCTTTCATATTATCTGAATTTCCTGCTTGCCAAACTCTTGCCACAATCTGCTGGAAATGTTCATGATCAGCCCATACATTAAAGAACTTGAAAGTCTTTTTCCCATCCCAGGAAGATGATGTCAGTGTCATTATCATGGGATTATGATCTGATATTATATGAAGGTCATATTCAGTCTCCACTTGGTTCCATTTGATCATCCATTCATAGTTCCCAAATACCCTATCCAATCTGTTGCATACTCTGTCCACACCAATCTGCTTATTAGTCCAGGTGTAATAATCCCCCCTCCAAGGCAATTCTGATAAACCAGCTTGTTGAATACATTTGCTGAACTCTTGGGTTTCAGGGAGCCTGACTGGTTTGCAAGACTGCCTATCTTTGTCACATAAGATAGCATTGAAATCACCAGCCACTACCCATTGATCTTGCATCTCTGATGACAGTGTTTGGAGGCTGATCCTCCAGCCCATTGAATCCATACACCACAGTGAGGAGGCATGTAAAATCCCATGTCATGCTGCTAACCCTGCTATGTATCAATTGGCTTTCCTCCAGAACACTAGTGACTTCAAATACTTTTGGGTTCCATAGTATCCACACTCTGCCCATATCACCAGAGACATAGTTTGTTAAGATGCCCCATCCTGTTGCTAGTAGGTTAGAAATTCTACTAGCATGTATTTGTTTTACCTTAGTTTCTACTAATCCAACTAGGATAATGTTGTTTTTCCTAATATACTCCCTAACTTCTTTTTGCTTGTATCTTTTATTTACTCCCCTTATACTCCAAAATAACCACTTCCTTGTTGAGAAGTTGATCCCCCTAGCTCCCCTGGAGGGTCTTTTTTACTACCAGAAACTACCTCAAATCTATTACTCACAGTGATGGGGGACAGAGGTGGGAAATTAGTGATGTTGAGAGCTGGGCTCTGAGGTTGTTTCCCTTTATCATTTCCTTTGTCAACCCTCTGACTCTGGACTGTCCTGGTTTCAGTAGGAACTCCCTTGGATTCATTATGTTGTACTGGTAGCATTTCTGTAGTGGCACATTTTGCACAGGGCCCTTAGTTCTCCATTTCTGGACTGCCTTTGGCTTCCACACTTATTATTATTATTATTATTATTATTATTATTATTATTATTATTATTATTATTATTATTTATTCGTATGTCATACACAATGATATGCAAATAATATACTTATTATTGTGTTATATACATTCGCATATATAGATAAAAAACTAGTAAAATAATTTTAAAAATTATTTGGGAGTTCTTCGGATAGTGTGGAAGGAAATGGAGCATTAATTTCTAGGATGATGGTTGTTATGAGAGAGAGAGAGAGAGAGAGAGAGAGAGAGAGAGAGAGAGAGAGAGAGAGAGAGAGAGAGATTTTTGCTATTTTTAAGGAAAATAATTTTGATGGGGTTTATTTTTAGGATGGTGGTTGAACCATTAAAAGATAGAATAAATTTAGGCTACCGTGTGCTAAATCTTAAAATGTTGGCTTTTTTATGCTAATTGTTGGACCTAGTTGTCATGCCACGCCAAATTCCCCTTTGAATTGGGCTTGTGTTCAGTTATTTTTGTTTGGAAATTTTACTTCCTATAGCAAAGGTTAACACCTTATTTATTTTAAATAAATTCTATTTTAAAAAATTGTATTCTATATATACATTTTAATATCTATAGATTGTAATTTTAGTTACCTCCTACCCTTAAGCCACTAAATACGTTATTCAGTTACACTATTTTCTTTCTCTCTCTACTTTGATACAAGCCATTCTCTTCCCCCATACCCTAAAACTATGATGCTCAATCTGAATACTTCTCTAACCCACATTACCTACCATTAGTCAAAAACCTCCATGCTCTCTCCTCCCTCCTATATTATATAATTTCTCCAAATATTGCTATAATTTTTGAGTATTTTTTGGTTGAAAATCTTTTTTATAGCTGAAAATACAAAATTTGTGTGTTATAATTAAGTTTGTTGAGTTATATTATGAGTCTATTATGTTAATTGATCAACTTTCCATTTAAAAATAATGTAATCTCATGTTTCACGCTGTGAATACAGTCAAATACACTTGAATACAATAATCTGTCCAGCTGTAATCCCATGTTTCACGCCGTGAATACAATCGATCGTATATAATAACTTATTAGCTGGACTTCCAAGATTCACGCCTATTTTTGCTACTGTATTCATGAATACAGTAGCTTAAATACATCTTACAACAACAGAAAATATATCTACAATCCCTAATATAGAAAATAATATCTATAAATAGCTCATTACCATTAAAACATAGTACTTTATAAAAATTTCTCTTTTTGTATTGTCCATACATGATTTTTTTATTTTAACAATCCAACGCACAAAATTTAGCGGCTTGACTAATTCATCACTCATAAAAATAAAAGAATACAGTAAGCTCTTGACCGTACAAAGCCATTAATAATATCATTATTCTAGTGGCAGAGACAAGATCTCTAGGAAGGGGTTCAAAAATATTTTTGTAGCTAGTGGGAATTGAATCTATGACCTTATGAAGGTTCGAAACCCCCTTGACCACTAAATTGTACTTTTGAATGTGTTAAGGAAGTTCAAAACTTAATATATAAAAATAAAAAATAAATTTTGATTTATATATACAATGTAAATTTCGATGAAGGTGGTTTTGGTGAACCCCTTGTGCCCCTAAATCGGGCCCTGCATTTTTCAAGCTAGTAAGGTGAGAACTATTTTGTTACAGATGCAACAATTTCCAAAAATATTTGGAACAGTCTATTTGGAGTAGAAATATTGTTTTTCTTTCATTCATTATGTTGGGTATCAAAGAAAATCAATTCCGACTTCAAAAGGAACATTTCTCTCACTGTTTCAACTATAAGAAGATCTACGGAGGAGTTTGAGATAAATTGCACGCACAAATAATTCCTTATTCAATTACATAAGACTACGACAAAATGGCACAAAATATAATAATACTTTTAAGGGTAAAGGTTCAAAATTGTTCCTCCATTATTGTTTATTGGTTATTTGTGCTACCCATTACACATTTGTCTATTCTTGTTCATACCGTTAATGATGTTTTAAAATTATCCCTAACTCTAACATTTTGAGATTGTGGCAGCAGAACCCCTCATTTTTTTTTCCATGTCAGCTGCCAAGTCATTAATTAACCTCATCAAGTTAAAACCCCACAGACCCCATTTTGGCTGAGCTCAACGAATAACAAGAGCCTTCACCACCGACATTATAGTCGTCATTGCTACAGCTAATCGAGCAGCCATCACCTCTAGTGAAAACGCCTCAAAAGTTTCAACAGAGAAAGAGTAGTGTCAGGCCATTCCACCATGCCACGTCATCCCCAAACCTCTGCAACTCTCCAATGAGTACTAGGTGGCTGGAAATGGAGTTCCGACCGTTTAAATCGACCAAGACCAATGCGAAATGATTTATGCTGATGAGGATATCTCTCCTAACACCTCAAAAGACAACAACAATGGGCCAATCTTCTCGAATCTGAAGAAAACAAATTTTATAGAGTAGTCCATTCTAAGTGCTCGACAAAATGCAAAAGTTAGGGAAAAACACGCAGACATACATAGATCTTACAAACATAAGAAAAAAGGGTAGAAGCAGCTTCACCACCTATATCTTGCCGGTGATATAGTAACAAACACAAAAATTATTGTTTATGGTTTCAATGTGCAAATATGTACTCTTTAAAATTTTTCTTAATAGTGCCATGTCTCGCAAGAATTTTCTCTTTGATTCTTTTCTTCAAAATTAAAAATTTCCCTCAAATTTCATACATGTATAATTTACACGTCTAAAATGGTATCAATATATACGATATAACATATAACATACTAGCATTTAGTAAGCCATTAATTGAAAATATGCGCTAAAATTTTTTACTTTTGGCAGATTCATCTAAATTCTGACCAATGTTAACAGATACTAAAGTACGAGATACACTGTGCAGATTTTAAACGGTGAAGATTTTGAGGAAAAATATTATTGTGTGTGATTTAGACGAATCAAGTTAGAAATTATTAGGGTGACTATGTGGATGAGAGAATGTGAAGGTGGTAAAATAGTAGTGTTAGAATGTGATAATGATTGAAGAGGGATAGAAGAAATAGAGGGAAAGGGGTAAATGAGTTGGGCGGTGAGAAGGTGATGGAGTGTGAGGGAGAAGAAGATGATAATATTTTGATAAGAAAAGGGGTGGGTTAATTAATGACTTGGCAGCTAACATGAGAGCTGACATGGAAAAAAATTGAGGGGGTCAGCTGCCACAGTGTCAAAACATTAGGGTTAGGGGTAATTTATAAAACATCATTAACGATAGAGACAAGAATGAAAGAAAGGTATAACGGGTGACACAAGTAACCAATAGACAATAGTAGAGGAGAAATTTTGACCATTTTTCCTATTTTTAATAATAAAAAAACAATGGCAAAAAGAAGAAAGCGGCTAAGAGCTTTCAAGATTATTCTAGAATGCGAGGTGCTTCAATATTTTTTTGGAAGAATTACAAGAAAATACATATGATTTCACACCGTAACAAAAAATAGCTCACATTTTTAAGTTTACCCGACCTAACTCATATTATACACATTTTGAAAGCACTAGCAAATTAAAAATTTATATTCTTACGAACATTGCTTCTAAAAGTTATGGAGTTAAATTTATGTTCTCACAACCATTGCTTTCACTCTCTCTTCATCTCACATTTTCTATATATGCTTCAAGGGTTCGTCCGCCATTACTGATTCTCCCCCTGTGTTACCTGGTTGCAACGCAAAAAAATTAAAGAGTAGAAGTCTGAAGGTCATTCAAACCTTTGCTTTTAAAAATAAGATTTTTTGAGTTTGTTAGTTATTTGAATCGGGTGTTGTTCCAATTGATTGAAAAATATCAAAAGGAGTTCAAAATTTAAATTTGAAGTGATTTGGAGTAGATTTGAGCAAGATTTGATCAAATTCTAGAAAAGACGCAAGGAAGAATATGACATCAGTTTTTATATAATTATATATAATCTTGTATAATAGTGTATATGAGTGTATAAATACATCTTATATACTTTTATACACCTTTATACAAGCGTCTGTTAACAAACTTCTTCCACGATTTTCAATTGTAATTCTTATTCAAAACTAGTCTAAATCTTCATTAAGTGACGTTATATTTTATATACAACCTTCTTATACCATTTCTAACAAGTCTAAATAACACCCACTCCAAATTTTTCACAAAATTAAATTCGAAATTTAAACCCACATATTTAAGTTTGTTAAAAATTTAATTTTCACCACCCAAAATGGATTTGATTTGTTGAACTAATATTTGAGTCATAGTTATTGATTCGAAAAATAACTTAAAGGCTTGAGCTATCTTTTTTAAAAATTAAATAGTAATTTTTAGAAACTATTGAAATTGAATATTGAATCTTAACCTATTATTTTTGAGTTAGTTGGTTATAAATTAAAATAAAAGTTATAAAATTAAGTAGAGAGCCCAATTACTCTTAGTGAAATTTTCCGTATTCTTTTATATGGGCTGAAGAATGGCATCCAGAATTCTAAGCAAATGGTGCCCGCCTATTACTTTTTGTAATGTTAACCTTTATTTACCTATAGTATTAATAATTTTAGGATACGTGTAATGTGTATGCATTCTCTATAGGCACATATTAAATTATAAAAAAATTGTACCCTTGAAAATATAAATTTTAAAATATAAATTCTCGCAAAATATTATGATAAATAGCAATTTATGGTGGATATCTATTCTTCTTCCATGATCTTCATCTCAAATGGTTTATGATATATTCAATGATATATTTTGTATGTTGAATGACATATTCCATGACATATTTTCTTCACTTTTTATGCCTATATAAAGGCCTTGTAATAGATAGGAAAATACACAATTGAAGAAGAAAATCTCTTCCTTCTCTCTATCTATATTTCGTGTTCATGTTTCACTAAGTTGCTTATATTTCTTGTTCATGTTTTACTAAATTGCTTTTATTTTATAACATGTTATCAGCACGAGTCTCTAACCCTCACGGTAGGTTATCTTCTTTTAAAGTTCTCGACTCTGATTTAAAATTATCAGGTACACCATGTTTCTCTCTTTTGTAAGAATAATGATATGTTTTGTTGGATACTTACTTTTTCTCAATTATGTTTAAAAACAAAAATAGAAAGAGAAATATACTCATACTTCACCATGATCTCATTATTTATGAATAAAGATGTAATGATTTAATGAACTGCTTCTTAATTGATTTGAATTATTAAAATATAAATAGAAGTAATCAACAATAGACTTAGATAACAATAATATTTTCTTGACAGTAGTACGTATCCAAAATATGAATATAAATAGTGTTTGCATCATTAAAATATTACATCCTACTTTGACTAAATCCAAGAAGTTTTTATTGATTATTCATCTTCTTATGTGTAGTAATAATGAGGTTACTTGAAATTGTTTTTGTTTTCAAGTCTATTTTCTTATTGAATTCAAGTATATCTAGTTACATGCTTAAGTACTTGGGTACACCTAACATAATGTGTGATTATACATTATTGTGTAGTATAACATGATATACTACACTAGCTACATTTAACTATTTATTTTGACAATCCTACATACAGAATATTAGTACGACATTGGCTTATTAATATGCAGATATGTGATTGTACAATATATGTAGTTGTTGCTACATTAATTTATAATATATACTATGCCTACAGATTTACATATGTAATATATGATTGTTTCAACATACATCATATAATTATAAATATATTATGTGTGTAGCCAGTATGATTACATTTCTAGGATTATATAAGTCCCATGACTTTACATTTTGTTAGCAAAGATTGTGTCTTATGGAAATTTTTCATATAATCAAAGATTGTGTCTTATGGAAATTTTTTTTTCTTTATCTCTGAAAATACTAATATTTGTATATTTGTTTTGTATGTCAAACCATGGGAAGCAAATATGGATATCTCACAAAACAAACTTGAATCAATGTTTAATTGTAAAAATATTTGCTTCATTGATTCATGTACGACACATACAATATTCAAAGAGAGAAATATTTCTCTCATTTAAGTATGTGTAAGGCAGATGTTACTACAATTTCTGGTAGTATTAAATTAATTGAAGGCTCTGGAAGAGCTACTATAACTATGCCTAAAGGAACAATATTTATCATAGAGAATGCAATGTTCTCCTCCAAGTCCAAGAGGAACTTGTTGAGTTTTAAAGATATCCGTCAATATGGATATCATATTGAGACAATAGATGAGAATAATCTTGAATATCTCATCATTACAAAGAATGTCTCTGGCCAAAAGAGGGTTATTGAGAAGTTCCCATCTTTATCTTGTGGCCTGTATTGGACAAGAATTAGTGCAATTGAGGCACATTCTACCGTAAACCAAAAGGTTACTGATTCCAATACTTTCGTACTTTGGCATGATCGATTGGGACATCCTGGATCAATTATGATGAGAAGGATTATAGAAAATTCAAATGGGCATCCATTAAAGAATTTAAAGATTCTTTTAAACAATGAATTTTATTGCACTTCTTGTATCAAGGCAAGTTAATTATTAGACCATCACCAACAAAGGTTGGAATTGAGTCACCTGCGTTTTTGGAACATATACAAGGGGACATTTGTGGACCTATTCACCCACCTAGTGGGTCGTTTAGATATTTCATGATCTTAATAGACGCATCTTCTAGATGGTCTCATGTGTGCCTATTGTCATCTCGCAACCTTGCTTTTGCAAAATTAATGACACAAATAATTCCATTACGGGCACAATTTCCCGATAATCCAATTAAGTCTATTAGACTAGATAATGCCGTTGAGTTTTCATGCCAAGCATTTAATAATTATTGCTTATCAATTGGGATAAAAGTGGAACATTTTGTAGCTCATGTTCACACTCAAAATGGTCTTGCAGAGTCTTTAATTAAACGTCTGCAGTTGATAGCAAGACCGTTACTCATGAAAATAAGGCTGCCCACTTCGGTTTGGGGTCATGCCATTTTGCATGCAGCAATGCTAGTCCGTCTCCGACCGACAAATTATCACAAATATTCCCCGTTGCAATTAGTTTTGGGTCATGAACCTAATAAATCCCATTTAAGAATTTTTGGATGCGCAGTATATGTGCCTGTAGCACCGCCATATCGCATCAAAATGGGACCGCAAAGAAGGTTAGGAATATATGTTGGGTTTGAATCGCCCTCCATTATTCGCTACCTCGAAACATTGATAGGGGATTTGTTCACTGCACGATTTGCAGACTGTCGATTCGATGAGACACTTTTCCCAAAATTAAGGGGAGAAGTTGGTGAAACCAAACGGGAGATTTTGTGGAAAAATCCATCATTATCTCATCTTGATCCACGTACATCTATTTGTGAAAAAGAGGTGCAAAAGAATATCCATTTGCAAAGAATAGTAAATCAAATGCCAGACGCATTTACGGGCTTGAAAAGGATAACAAAATCTCATATCTCCGCAGAGAATGTTCCAATCCGTATTGATGTCCCTATTGGATAATCTTCTAGTGTCATAGCTAATGAGTCGAAAGCACGCCTAAAATGTGGCAGACCATTAGGTTCCAAAGATCGAAATCCTAGAGAAAGGAAAGCAAATGATCAAAATGACACTACGAAAGAATCTCATGAGGAAATTCACGATTTAATAAATTCTGAGATTCATGAAGAATCCATTGAGCCTGAGGCTCAAGAAAATAAGGAACTATCAATAAATCCAATCGATATTGAGACAAATTTTAATCGAGTGGATATAATGGTGGATTATGCCTTTGCATATAATGTTGCGTCTAGAATTATGCAAGAAAGTGAGGATCTTGAACCTCAATCTGTTGGAGAATGTCGACAAAGACTTGATTGGCCAAAATGGCAAGAAGCAATCCAATCAGAATTGAATTTACTTGCAAAACGTGAAGTTTTTCGGCCTATAGTTCAAACACCTAATGGTGTTAAGCCTGTTAGCTATAAATGGGTCTTTGTACGCAAGAGAAATGAGAAAAACGAGGTACAAAGATATAAGGCACGCCTTGTTGCACAAGGAATTTCACAAAGGCCTGGTGCCGATTATGAAGAGACATATTCACCTGTTATGGATGCTATAACTTTCCGTTATCTCATTAGTTTTACTGTCCTTGAAAAGCTTGACATGCATTTAATGGATGTGTTTACCGCCTACCTTTATGGTTCACTTGATAATGAGATATACATGTAAATTCCCGATGGATTCAAAATACCAAACACACATAATTCAAAGTCTCGGGAAATATTTTCAATCAAATTGCAAAGATCTTTGTATGGTCTAAAGCAATCAGGACGAATGTGGTATAATCTTCTTAGTGAGTATTTATTAAAGGAAGGCTATATAAATGATGTCATTTGCCCATGTGTTTTTATAAAGAAAACAACATCGGAATTTGTTGTACTTGCCGTATATGTTGATGACATAAACCTTATTGGAACTCCCGTAGAACTACAAAAGGCAATTGATTATTTAAAGAAGGAACTCGAGATGAAAGACCTCGTAAAGACAAAATTATGTCTTGGTTTGCAAATTGAACATTTGCAAACGGAATTTTTGTTCATCAATATGCCTATATAGAAAAGGTATTGAAATGGTTTTACATGAATGGAGCATATCCTTTAAGTACTCCGATGATTGTTCGATCACTTGAAGTGAATAAGGATTCATTCCGACCTCAAAAAAAATGAAGAGCTACTTGGTCCTGAAGTACCATATCTTAGTGCAATTGGCGCACTAATGTATCTTGCAAATACTACAAGGCATGACATAACTTTTTCAGTTAATGTCTTCGCAAGATATAGCTCTGCTCCTACAAGGAGACATTGGAATGGAATCAAACATATATTGCGGTATCTAAAAGGGACTACCGATATGGGCTTATTTTATAGCAATAATAGCAGTCCTGATCTTGTTGGTTATGCTGATGCTGAATATTTATCTGGCCCACACAAGGCTCGATCTCAAATAGGTTATGTATTTATCTGTGGAGGCACTGTCATATCTTGGCGATCGACTAAGCAATCAATTGTGGATACTTCATCTAATCGTGCTGAGATAATTGCTATTCATGAAGCAAGTTGAGAGTGTGTGTGGTTGAGGTCTATAATACATCATATTCGATACAAATATGGTTTGAAATGTGACAAACTACCCACGATTTTGTATGAAGACAATGCAGCATGCATAGCTCAATTGAATGGATGATTCATAAAAGGAGATAGGACAAAGCATATTTCACCAAAGTTATTTTTCACACATGATCTTCAAAAGAATGGTGATATCAATGTGAAACGGATTCGTTCAAGTGATAATATGGCTGATTTGTTCACAAAATTACCGACGTCAACCTTCAAGAAGCTAGTGCACAAGATTGGGATGTGAAGGCTCAAGGAGGTGAATTGATGCTCTCTTCAGGGGGAGTTAATGCGCGTTGCACTTTTTTTCCCTTACAAGGTTTTGTCCCACAGGGTTTTCCTTGTAAGGTTTTTAACGAGGCAACAAAAAAGGCATATTTCTATACATGTGTACTCTTTTTCCTTCACTAAAATTTTTTTCCCATAGGATTTTCCTAGTAAAGTTTTAACGAGGCACATTATCTATGGACATCCAAGGGGAGTGTTTTGATAAATAGCAATTTATGGTGGATGTCTACTCTTCTTCCATGATCTTCATCTCAAATGGTTTATGACATATTCAATGACATATTTTGTATGTTGAATGACATATACCATGACATAATTTCTTCACTTTTTATGCTTATATAAAGGCCTTGTAATAGATAGGAAAATACACAATTGAAGAAGAAAATCTCTTCCTTCTCTCTATCTATATTTCTTGTTTATATTTCACTAAGTTGCTTATATTTCTTGTTCATGTTTTACTAAATTACTTTCATTTCATAACAAAAATGATAAATATTATGTACCCCATTCTTTTATACTAATTTCGTATAAAAAGTATCATCAATGTACCATATATCCTAGACAAGTCAATTACAGAAAAGAATAAAAATTAGTAATGGACAAATTACATAGCTAAATGACAAAAATTGATCACTAATCCTATTCAATGACAGATTAGTAATAGATTATAAAACATAATATACAAGATGAATTTCGTAACTAATTCATGTTTTTTAAAGTTTAATTATTTAATAAACTTTCTTAGTAATAATATTAGTTTCTTTTTATCAAAAAATAAAATTATTTTCCATCTATTTAACAGGAATGTGCATTGAGGTAATTTACGTATTTTTATAAATAAAATTATGGTAGTTAATTTTTCATCACAAAATAATAACTTCTATTTTCCAACAATAATTACTAGTTTACTGTAGTAAATTTAAAAAATAAAAATAAACGAATTATAAACGAAGCTTTAGAAAAATACTTATTATTTTAGATTTTGAAACCAACGACTAAATCATATGAAAGGGAAATAAAGAGGTAAAATTAATCTTTAGAATTAAACAAAAGAAAGGACAAATAACTAAAATATGATATTAGACAAGATCATGAAATTTTCTTGTTCGGAACCAACAAAAGTAATTCTCCTACTCTTTTGTATTTGTTATGTCTTTATTATTTTGTATTCCTAGTATGAGAAGATATTAAACACTGAATTATATTAGAAAAAACTTCTTTAATTTAGAACTTCTAGTATTAGGAAAGTATTTTGATTTTATAATTTAATCCAATATAAAATATATTTTTAAAGAGTAAAAAAGACAAATACTATTTCGTTAAGAGCCTTCATAATTTTAATATGGTATAAATAGATATGGATATATATTGAACTTTTAAGAATATATATTTAATTAACCATGGTTAAGCAATGGCGGCAGATTTTCGCTAAGGAAGTTTAAAGTGTAAAAAAGGAAAAAAATATCAACATCTCGGGTATGTTTGGTTACTTGAAAATAAGTGGTCTTCTTAGGGTATGTTTGGCTAGGTAGCACAAAGAAAAATATACAATTTAGGTAAATGTCATACGAGACGAAATAGATAAGCATAGAAAGGGTGATAGATCAGAGTTTAGGAGTCAAAAGTGATGGTGCCAATGTTAAGAGTGGAGATTGGCTGGGGTGGGTGGTAGGTCAGCGTCTCGGGACCAGAATGATGTTGCCAATGTTGAAAGTGGAGATTGGCTGGGATGGGTGATAGGTCAGCGTCTAGGGGCCAGAATGATGTTGCCGATGTTAAGAGGCAAGGTTGGCTGGCGGTGGGGTGGGGGAATAGAATGGGAAAGACTAAAAAATAATTTTGAAAAATATTTTTCCTTTATTGATAAAGGATCAGAGGAAAATGAATTTATAAAAAATATTTAATTTAACTAAATTTGAAAAGATTAAAAAATATTTTCCTTAAAAAAATTAACAATATTTCTATCAAAAGAGTTTCTTGAACTGTTATTTTGTTTCTCGCAAAGTTGTCCAAGTAGAAGAAAAGGACAAAGAGTCGTGATTCTCGTTGAATCAAAATTTCCAACTCTGACTAAAAAATGGAGCAGCAGAGGAAAATCGAAATCTAATGCAATCTTAGCTTTTTGGGACAATAAAGTGTCGGTTAATTATTGAGGATTTTGGATTGAATTTACATTACTATAATTGTTTTTATACATTCATAATTGATTGACCTATAACAATAGTCTTACGCGCAACTTTTATACTATTATTTAAATTATGTTAATTTTTCGATACGTGCGTTATATGTATATCGAGTTATATAATATATACTTTATAAAATAATATTAATATTAGTAAAATAAATCTTTAAATCAATATTTTTACATAAAATATAAAATATAATTTTCTATAAAGGTTCAATGTGTATCAACATACGATGACTCTTGTCGAGGTCAAAATAACTGATTATTCCTTAAGCCTATAAAGATGAATAATTCAAATTTAACTAGATATATGTGATCCTTTTGTTTACTTAATTTGATTTATAAAATACAAACGTATAAAGAAGCATATCTCATTTAATTCTTTCATATAGACGATTTTTCGGGTGTATCTTCCTTCCATATATTTCATTTGTTTAGACATAGTTGCCATTGTTGTAGCATTTGTTTGAAAATACATGTCATGTTTAAAGTAAGTTGCACGACCTCATGAGAAATATTGCAACCACTATATAGATGTAGATTATATCTTTTAACTCTGCAATCTACTAATAATTATTTTAAGGCATCAAAAGTTATAACACCGATAAGTCATTCTCTATTACTAACTTCAAACTTCAAGAAATATGTAAAACATTGGAGACAAAGTAGTAAATCTTTTATTCCATGAAACATGAAAAGAATTTTTCACAAAACCTTACCTCCCTTTATAATCAATATTCTATATACATGTTAAAATTTCCACAATTGCACTGTTATGTATAACTATCGAGAAAGGAATCACCTAAGGATAATTTAGTTTTTTCCTCAATGAATCTCTATCAATAAGAATAAAGAATGTGGTTAAGTTAGTTAAAGAAATATATACACACACATATAACATTTATTTTCAATTAATAAGAAATAAAGAGCTGAAGCTATCTCCTTCTTCCTCATTCTATCATATTTCTCATCTCTCTCTCTCTCTGTCATCTATCTTAATCATATGTTTTTATATACAATTTCACGATATCAAAGCCCAGCTAGTAATTTCTAGCATGTGGTTCTTTCCTGAATCAAGTAAGTCAATTGTTTACCCTTCTGGTTGTTGTTCACGATTGAATCTTGAGTTTCTTGGTCAACAATGGCGATTCCATCAAATCAAACAAATCAGACACATTCAACAACTCCAGTTTCTTTTCCATTGTTAGGGGTGAGTCAAATGACTAGCATAGATTACAATCACCCGATGTTTATATCTCCAGCAGACGTCAGTGGCATTCAAACTATCTCGTTTCAACTTACAGGTATTGAAAACTACTCAATTTAGTATAGATCAATGAGGGTAGCTCCATTGGGGAGGAATAAATTGGGGCTGGTAGAGGCTCTTGTACTAAAGATAAATTTCCAGAAATATTGGAAAATCATTGGGAAAGAGTTAATGCAATAGTTCGTTCTTGGATAATGAATTTTGTGGCTAGTGGATTTCTAGGTGGAATTATGTATGCATCAAGCACACATGCTATGTGGTATGATTTGTATGAAAGATTTAACAAGTTGATGGTGCAAGATCTTTTAATCTTCAAAAAAAAATTGCTACCTTATGTCAAGGAACTGCTTCTGTTTCTGTCTATTTTTCAAAGTTAAAGGATCTATGGGAAGAGTTTGAAGCCTTGGTCCCATCCCCTGGTTGTGATTGTGCAAAATCGAGGGATTTTGTAATACATATACAGAAACTGAAATTGTATCAGTTTTTGATGGGATTGAATGACTCATATAGTTAAGCAAGAGGTCAAATACTATTAATGAGTTCAATGCCTACTGTGAATTAGACATATGCTATGATAATCCGTGATGAAAGTCAAAAAACAGTAGCAGCTTCAGCGCGGTTATTAGGTGCAAATCCAGCCAATATGTTTGATCAATATGAGGTGGCTATGTACTCAAGAGCATGTGGTAATCAGAGGTTCAATCATAAAGTAAGAAAAAACTATAATGTTCAATGTGATTTTTGCAAACTCAAAGGCCATAACAAAGAAAAGTGTTATAAGATTATGGGATATGCCCTAGAGTTTAAGCTCAGAAAGAACGGGGGAGCTAGAAGCTACAATACTCATAACTGAATAGCTGAAAACAATGGAAATTCAAGATCTAATAATGCAGCTGCATATAATGTTCTAAATGAGGATAATGTACAGAATAGTCAAACTACTAGGGATATATTTGATCAATTCTTTGAGTTAATAGAAGCTGGAAATCAGTCTGTGGGTTAAAAAATAAATAGCCAACTAAATCTACAAGGTCAACTAACCAGTTGTACATTCACTAAGAACAGTATGAGAAGATTCTGCAACTATTAAACAGCAACAATACAAGGCAAAATTCTAGTGCAAATATAGCAGGTACATCTAAGTACTTTAAAGAATGGATAATAGATACTGATGCTACCAATTACATGATAGCAGATCTAGATTTGTTTGATAAATCTACTATAGTGCAAATTCAGTATCCAAAAAGAATTTTCATGCCTAATGGGGATATAACTCAAGTTACTCACACTGGAGCCAGTACAATATCGAATAAAAACACAATAACCAACGTGTTCTATATCCCTCAGTTCAAGTTAAATCTCCTTTCAGTAACTAAACTAATAAAACAAATGAGGTGCTTATTAGCTTTCTTTCCTGATTTTTGTATTTTTCAGGAGCTCTTCACTGGAAAGGTGAAAGCAATTGGTAGAGAAAATGATGGTCAATACTTTTTAAGAAGCCATGCAGAAGGAAAGAGTTCTAGTGAAGTCACTCTAGCAGCTACTAAAGGTGCAAGTACATATGAGATCAAACCAACAGAAGATATAGAGTTGTGGCACAAAAGATTTGGACATGTATCAGCAAATGTCCTTAGGAATTAATTGCCTATTACTATAGATGTTATAGCAGAAAGATTAAGTAGATGTGTTGTATGCCCATGTGCAAAACAAACAAGGTAGCATTTTCCTACTAGTTGCATTAAATCCACTGCTGTTTTTGATTTGATACATGTAGACCTTTGGGGACCTTATAAAGTTCCTACATTAGATGATAACAAGTATTTCCTAATTGCAGTAGATGCTTTCTCCGGAAATGCATGGCTATTTTTACTCAAACTTAAGTCTGATGTATGCACTGTTCTTCAACAGTTCATAATATTTGTCAAGACTCAGTTCAACAAAATAATTAAAGTCATTAGAAGTGACAATGGTACTGAATTTGTCAATTCAACCTGCAGCAACTTATTTACTAATCTTAGAATAATTCATCAGACTACTTGTACATACACACCACAACAGAATGGTATTGCTAAAAGAAAACATAGACATATGTTAGAGGTAAAACGAGCAATTAGATTTCAAGGACATATACCTATAAAGTTCTAGGGATATTGTGTGTTAGTTTCAGCTTATTTGATTAATAGAATGTCAAGTTCTATCTTGAATTATAAGTCACCATATGAGAAACTATTTCCAGAAGCTCTGCAGAAGCGGAGTATAGAAGCCATGCATCAACAGCGGCAGAATTGATCTGGCTAGTTAGTTTACTAACAGAACTGGGGTTTAATATCAAACAACATATTAGTGTGTACAGTGATAGCAAAGCAGCTATGAAATTGTAGCAAATTCAGTCTATCATGAACGTACCAAACATATTGAAATTGATTCTCATTTTATTAGAGAAAAAAATCTTACAAGGATTGGTTACTACAAAGTGCATTCCTACTAGAGATCAACCAGCTAATATTCTTACTAAGGGGCTAAACAGGATCCAGCATGAGTATCTAAATTTCAAGCTTGGAACTTTAAGCATCTTTTCAGTTCCTAGCTTGAGGGGGAGTATTGAGAAAGGAATCACTTAAGGATAGTTTAGTATTTTTCACTATTAGTCTCCACCAATAAGAATAAAGAAGGTGGTTAAGTTAGTTAAACAAGTGTCTATCACATATACCAACACAAGTAATATTCATTTTCAATTAATAAGAAATAAGGGGCTGAATCTATCTCCTTCTTCCTCATTCTATCACATTTCTCATCTTTATTTCTCGTCTATCTTAATCAAGAAGAAGAAGAAGAAGAAGAAGAAGAAGAAGAAGAAGACATATTGCAGAAATTGTAGATAAATTGTAGATTATTTATATTCTAATTGTAGATATTTTCTTTTCTATTTTCACAAATCAAAAATGACTAAACTTCTATAAATCTTCTGCAAAAAATACAATTATGCTGAAAATCCAAATTAAATTACAATCGAATGGAAATTGGAATATTAAAATTCAATATACGCAGTTTGTTTGTAGATATTTTGTAGATGAATTGTAGATTATTTCTATTCTGATTGTAGATGCATTGTTTTCTGTTTTCACAAATCCAAAATGACTAAAACTTCTACAAAATCTTCTGCAAAAAATGCAATTATATCGAAAATACCAATTACGCTACAGTTGAATGGGAATTAGGATATTAAAATTCAATGTACCCAGTTTGTAGATATTTTATAAATAAATTATAAATTATTTATATTCTAATTATAGATACTTTATTTTTTATTTTCACAGATCAAAAATGATTAAAACTCAATATAGCGTCTAAGATCTGGGAGAATCAAAGCTCAAATTCGAAATGTGTCCAGAGAGAAGCACCAAGTTACTTACATTTCTTTTTTGAATAGGAAGGCAGCATTCTAGACAGCTTGAAATCTTGCCAACTAGATTAATCCGTCATAAAATATAATAATAATAATAATAATAATAATAATAATAATAATAATAATAATAATAATAATAATATATTCTCCTTCTACAAACAAATAAAATATGAAGCATAGTGGAAGACACCTTTCTTGTTTTCTTCCATTAAGTACATTATTACCATATCGTCACGGTGTCGCAATGTTTTAGTCATGAAATCTACTGCTTCTCTTTTACTAACTTATTAACTAGTTGTAGGTTTAATGAATCAAAGCACTATTAAATATTAATTGAATCTGCTAATGTGTAATTAGGATAAACACAATGTAATCCTATCTAATCAATAAAAGAAAGGCACATTGTGATATATGGTACCTTGAATTAAGGAGGAATATATGTAACATTAATTGTAACCTTAAAATATACTATGGTGTAGAATTGGTAATTTGGTATACTAAATGTAATTATATCAAATTTTAAACATTGAGGATAATAAGGTTTCATATACGGTATAGGAATGTAAAAATTTCTTATTTTTAATATCTAATTCTAACCTAAAGCATAATCACAATAATATATATATATATATATATATATATATATATATATATATATATATATATATATTGATGATTAACAAAGTGTGTTTAAATAAAATGATTCAAAGAACCAGCTCCTCAACGTGGCAACTTAACTGTTCTAAGAAACATCTCTTCATGATAAAGGACCAGCTCCTCAGGTTTTTTTTTTCAACCCCTCCCAAATTAGGAGGATTTATAGTGCTTCCATACTTCCCCTCTATAGTGCTCCTGATCCAAGACACTAACTTTATCTCAAAGATAACCAGATCCAAGTTTGGAGGAAAAATGTTGCTACATGTGATAAGAGTCGTTGCTAAAACGATATTAATAATTCAGTCAGAGACAAGAGTCCAAAAGCTTATGAAATCCTTGGAACAATAGGAGTCCGATCAAAGGAGAAGCTGACTATGTATAGGACTCCTAGAAGATCTAAAGTCTGTTGGTTAGATACTATCTACTTTGGACTATTAATCTATATCCTCTTACATATCAACTGAAGAATTATACGTTGTTCCCTCTAGTCAAGTAGTTTTATTGTATTCTTCTTGACTTATTCTAGGAAATGTATTTTAGGAAACCGAGTTGTACCGACCCGATCGGTCATTTCATGACTTGCAGCCCTGTTTCTACCATTTCTGCTCTATTTTGTGTTCTTTAGTTATATTTGATCATATAGCGTAAGTTGGTTCCGGTTCGGAATGATTTTGGAGTGAATTGAGATACTTAGTCTCTTTTGAGAAGACTTAAGTTGAAAAAGTCAACCATAAGTTGACTTATGAGTAGATGATCTTGGATGTGAATTTTGATGGCTCGGTTAGCTCGTTAGGTGATTTGGACTTGGGAGCACGTTTGGAATATGATTTTGAGATCTGTGGTAGAATTAGGCTTGAATTGATGAAATTGAAAATTTGGGAATTCTCGGTCAGTAGTAGAAATTTTGATACCGGGGTCAAAATAGGATTCCGAAAATTGAAGTAGGTTTGTAGTGTCATTTGTGATGCGTGTGCAAAATTTTAGGCCATTCGGACGAGATTTTATAGGTTCCAGTATCATTTGCGGTATTCGAAAATTTAGAAGTTCTTAGGCATGAATCCGAGGGTGATTTGTTAATTTGATTTTATTTTGAGTGTTCGGAAGCTTCAACTAAGTTTGTATATTAATATATGACTTGTTGGTATTTTTGGTTGGTGTCCCCAGGGTCTCGTGATGATTTTGGATGATTATCGGAGAGTTTGTGCGAGGTCTGAAGAAGCGGTTATAAGGCATACCTGCGGAGCTGGGGTCCCAAGTGTGTTTTGGTCCACGCATCTGCGATGACCGCAGATGTGGTCAGGCAACCGCAAAAGTGGAAATGGCTTTTAATGAAATTTCTCAAAAACAGAGAAGTTTGCGCAGGTGCGGTCCAGTAGAAGTGAAAAGGGAACCGCAGATGCGGAATCGTTGCGCAGAATGTATAAAGGGAGGCTTCACGAATTTTGGGTTATCTCCCACCATTTTTATCCTGATTTGGAACTTTTGGGAGCAATTTGAAGAGGGATTTAAGGAGGTTTTTATTGAGGTGGGTAATTTGAGACCTAATACTCGTGTTTATGATAATTTCTCGTGATTTTATCATGTAATTAATGGTGATTAAGGGCGGAAATGAGGGGTTAGGACTTGGGACTTGGAGAGTTTTGATTGAGATTTTGAGGGGTCAAATGGAGTCAGATTTTGACAAATCTTGTATGTATGGACTCGTGATTGAAAGGGCTTCTTAGTTTTATGATTTTTGTCAGATTCTGCCCGGGGGCTGGGTTTGGATGAATTTGGGGATATTGGTATAATTTGATGATTTTCCGTATGGAATTTATCCTTTGGCCTATATTGATTGTATTGTACTGCTTTTGGTTATATTCGGGACGATTGGAGGCCGATTACAGAGGCAAAGGCGTGTAGGAGTAGGATTTGGCTTAGTTTGAGGTGCGTAATGCTTTCAAACTTGATTCTAAGGGTTCAAAACCCCAAATAGTGTGTTATGTGAGTAGTGCTAAAGTGATGCTAATGCTAAGTGACTGGCGTGTAGGCTTGCACCTTAAAAATTGCGGCCCGGTTCAATTTATGGCACCGCTTAGTGACTCTTTCTTGCTGATATCCATGTTTTTATTGTGAAATTAAGTATATGAGCTATAAAACATGATAATTATTATATTAAGACTTCACACTAATACTGTTGAGACCCGAGTGGTTGTGTCTTGCTGTCAACTTATTAATCATTGATATTCTGTACTAAGTTTTATTCATGCATAGCATACCATGTCTTTGTCTCAGTTGTTATTATACATTATATCATTGTTTAGGGCTAGTTTCATGGAATTGTGAGCCCGTGTGTGTGAGACTGGAGAGTGATGACTGAGTGAGGCCGAGAGCCTGATTATGAGTGACAATTATGGGATCGGGAAACATGTTGCGGCCATTAAGTTGATGATTATGATAGCGTTTGGGCTGTAGGAGCCCCTCCAAAGTTTGTAACACACCCCTAGTGAGCACAATTGATATTTTGAGGGATGGATCTTCCCTGGACATGGATCTTTTTCGAAGCATTTATACCAGGAGATAGATCTTCTCCATAGGGCTGGAATGGCCTTCCTCAGTACTGACTACTGTTGTCAGCGATGTGTATATATTCCAAGATGGATCTTCCCTAGGCCGGATAGCCATATATAGTACTAAGTGGATCAGCACTTGAGAGAAGAGGTACATGATACATTTTCATGCATTTTTGTACATTGGCACGAAGAGATTAGCTGAGCTTTATACTTCACATTGTTCAAATTGGTATTTACCTTGTTGTCTAGCTGAATACTTGAATTTCAAGCATGCCTACTTTATTGTACAATTTAATTTTGTTTTACCTATTGAGGTAAATTGGTTCGTCACTACCTATCAGTCCATATTTTGGGATTGTTACTTACTGATTTAGTGTACTCACGTTACCCCTTGCACCTTGCATGCAGATCCAGGTATCTAAGGGCACGACTGCGGTTGTTGACTATTCCAGCCGTGGACTTCCACCAGAGATAATGAGGTAGCTGCATGTTGACCGCAGTACGCATTTCTCCTTCCTTATCTTCCTTTTAGTATACTTTGGTTATTTTCAAACTATTTTAGTCTTGTTATATTTCAGAACAATTGTAGAATTTGCTCATGACTTAGTGACACCCGAGGTCGGGCTTTTATTTTCGCATTTTGGTTTATGAATTATCTCTTTTATGGAACTTCAGAATGAAAAAGGTTATTATCTAATTTTTTTGAATCATTTTGGGAATGTGTGAGTTGGCCTAGTTCTATGATAGGTGCCATCACGATCGGGTTGATTTTTGGGTCGTGGCAAGTTGGTATCAGAGCCTAGGTTACATAGGTCTCACGAGTCATAAGCAGGTTTCGTAACGTCTTGCAGATTGGTATAGATATCTCTCTACTTATCTTCGAGAGGCTTCAGGACATTTTATAATAAAACTTCACGTTTTTGAATTCTTGTCGTGCGAATCTGTTGATTCTGGTAACTAAACTTCTATTATTTTAGTCTCTTATGGATGGTGAGGACATGTGCTACCGGTTAGGCGGACAGCGACCAATACCACCATTGGGGCCACTAGAGGCAGAGGTCAAGGTCGTGGTTAGGGCAAGGGCGTAGCCCGCACAGCAGCTGAGGCAACACCTGCAGGTCCCCTAGCCGTCCGAGTTCATGATTAGGTCCCAGTTGTGGATGCTCCAGGAGGACCAACTCAGGCATCGATTGTACCTATTGTTATTCCAGGTCTTCAGGAGATATTATCTCAGATTTTGACCGTGTGCACTAGCCTTTCTCAGACGGTCCCCGTTTCTGCCACAGCAACTACTTCCCGTGCATGGGGAGACACTCAGACTTCTGCCGCCCGTACACCCGAGCAGGTTATTCAGGGACTACAGACACCGGAGGCACCACCAACCCAGACGATTGCACCTGCACAGCATTATGTGGTACCAGTCATGCCTGATGACGAGCAGCTCAGATTGGAGAGGCTTGGTAGACTGCAGCCTCTGGCTTTCAGTAGTACAAAGGGTAAGGATGCTTGGGGTTTCTTGGACAGGTGTCAGAGGATTCTTCGTATAGCGGGTATTTTGGAGACCAGTGGGGTCTCATTCACTTTCTTTCAGTTTTCTGGAGTTGTCTTTACTTGGTGGAAGACTTATGAGAGGCGTAGGCCTGTTGGTGTAGTGCCCTTACCTAGCAGAAGTTCTCCATTCTCTTTCTAGAGAAGTATGTGACGCATTCCCACAAAGAGGAGTTGCACAGACAGTTCAAGCAGTTGCTTTAGGATGATATGACTATGAAGCAATACGAGATTAGGTTTTCTGAGTTAGCCCGTTATGCTATTTGGTTGGTTCCTACAGACATATATAGAATCCGGAGGTTCATTGATCGCCTTGCTTATCAGCTACGTATTCTTACGACTAGAGACCGGTACTTCTTTTGAGGAGGTGGTTGACATTGCCATAGAGATATAGTTGTTTCACCCCCAAGAGCGAGTTGAGAGGCAGGTCAAAAGGCCTAGGGGATCTAGTAGTTTTGGTGTGTTCCTTCTGGAGGTTAGTTCCAGCACGATAGAGGCCATCCATTCAACATGCTCAGTAAGCTTGTCCAGTTCACCATGGTGGATCATCGGGTCATGGTTCTCATAGTTCACATCAAGTTCACTCATCTCTCAGTTCCCTTCCAGCTCAGAATTCAACTCATACCCCATTAGTTCAAGGATAACCTATGTCTGGTTCTTTTAGTGGGTATTCGGGTTCTCGAGGCTCCCTTTAGTACCCATCACCATTTTTCAGGAGAGGTTGCTTGAGTGTGGATATTTGGGTCATATAAAGAGATTATGTCCCCATCTTACGTGAGGTTCATCCCACCAATGGAGTCAGCCTTTGGCTTCAGCAGTAGTTACCTCCCAACCCGCACAACCAACTCGGGGTAGAGGTCAGTCAGCTAGGGTGTCGCCCTAGAGATGCAGGCCGATCAAGCCCATTTCTATGTACTCCCTGCCAGAGCAAATGTTATTACTTCAGATGATGTGATCACATATGTTATCCCAGTTTGCTACATGGATGCCTCTGTATTATTTGATCCTGGTTCCAATCTTTCATATGTGTCATCATATTTTTCTCGTTATTTGGATACATCCTGTGAGTCTCTTGTTTCTTCAATTCATATATCTACTCCCCTAGGTGATACTATTTTCTTAGTATGGTTGATTTTGATGTGATACTAGGCATGGATTGATTGTCTCCTTGCCATGCTATTCTGGATTGTCGCGCTAAGACAGTAACGTTAGCTATGCCTGGGGTGCCATAGATTGAGTAGAGAGGTTCGTTAGATTATGTTCCCAATAGAGTGATTTCATTTTTGAAGTCCTAGCGAATGGTTGGGTAGGGTTGTCTTTCCTATTTGGCTTTTGTTAGGGATGTCAGTGTAGAGACTCCGAGCCATCACATCCGATGGAATACCTTTTATTACCACACTTAAATTGTCGAAGCCTGATAAAGCATGCATTTTTGGAATCATCTTGTCTTCAGCTTGCATTTCTCGCAGTACTCTTAGTAAAATAATATTTACAGAGCTACCAGGATCAATCAAAACTCTTTTTACATAAGTGTCAAATATAATTAAAGATATTACCAGAGTGTCGTTATGCGGTGTAGTCACTCCTTCCGTACTCCGTAAATATCTTCTCCTCCACTGATGACATTTACTATCCTCTTAGTTGAATATGGTTTTTGTGGCTCTTTCATATTTTTCATGTAGGCTTGCTTTCCTTTTTCACTGAACAGCTCCGTGAGGTGGCCTTGTTTAGCAAATGATCTACTTCACTTTATAAAAATCTACATTCTGAAGTTTTATGCCCATGGTCATTGTGAAATTCGCACCAACGGTCTGGGTTTCGTCTGTTCGGGTTCGACCGCATCTCTTTTGGCCACCGTACCTTATCTCTCATACTCCTTAGAACATCTACAAGCTCGGAATTAGTTACATTAAAACTATGACCAGCAAATCATGCCATTAAATTTTTATCATCATCCCGTGGCTCTTGGTTGTTTCTATCACCTTTGAATCTGGATGAAGATCCGGTTCCCCTATCTCTCGACCTCTAATCATAATGTTGATTGTTTTTCCTAGAATGTGGGTCTCTTCCTGCAGGTCCCATATATGAATCGTACTTGTTCTTACCTGACCTTTTGTCGGCTTCATACCTTCGGGATTCGCTTCTATCTTCTCGTTGAGGTTGAGATACGGTATCCTCTTCAATTCTGAGCTTCGTACTGTACCTATTATAAACATCATCCCAAGTAGTTGTGGGAAATTCACGAAGGCTTTCTTTAAGTCTTCTCATGGCTTGTAAACTTTTGTCATTCAAATTGCTAGCAAAAGCTATTGCATCCCAATTATCTGGTACACGGGGCAACACCATTCTTTCACATTGGAATCTATTAACGAAATCTCTGAGCAATTCAGTGTTCCCTTGTTTGATTTTGAAAATATCCTCCATTCTCTTTTCCACCTTTTGAGCTCCCAAATGTGCTTTTATGAAAGAATCTGCAAGCTCAGCGAAAGAATTTATAGAATTTTCACGTAAGAGAGAGTACCAGGTTAATGCTCCCTTGGTAAGTGTTTCTCCAAACTTTTTGACCAACACTGATTTTATTTCTTGTTTGGTCAAATCGTTGCCTTTCACTCCCGTTGTAAATGCAGTTACATGATCACGAGGGTCCGCTGTACCATCATATTTTGGGATATCAGGCATTTTGAATTTCTTTGGTAACGGTAAAGGAGCAGCACTAGGTTTCCACGGTTGTTGCGAGTATTTATCCACGTCTAATCCTTTTATCACAGGTGGAACTCCAGGGATTTGCTCAATACGCTCGTTTTGCTCCTTGAGTTGTTTCTGCAAGGTTAGTACCAAATTTTGAAGATGAGAATTACATGTATTACCTGGTTCTCCATCTTGTGAGTCACTAGCAACTGTTCCATTGCCAGAATCAACTAGACCAGAGCGAGGGTTTTCCAACGTGTTGTTATTTGGTGTTGCTGGTGCAACAAGCAATTGATCAACTAGGGCTCGCAAGGCTTTGTTAATTCGTGAGTCGATTATTTCCTTTAACAGTTCATCTCTTGTTTCGGCTCCTCCATCATCATGTTCAGACATATCGTTTGGAGTTCCTTCACGAGATCCACGTGGAGAAGCTTGAAGGTTAGCATTATTGAGTTCTTCATCATCAATTTGTTGGTTCATATTTTCCTGGTTGTTGTTGTCGTTGATGTTCGACATATTAACAATAAGATTGAATGTTGATTTAGCAAGAACGGATTATCAGATTCCCGGTGACGGAACCAATTTGCTTAACCAAAAAATATAATTTTTGTCAAAGCTTGAATTTTAGAGAAGAAATCGGGTTACTGATAATCAAAGAGACCGAAATATAATTGGCTTTCAAAGAATAAGAATAAAGCAATCAAAAATTGTATTTCACTATGATCTCCAGAATGTTCTCTATAAATGATAAAACTTCCTCATTTTATAGTTGACAAGGAGTAACGGATTATTCTAAATAATAAAGAGCATTTAATGAGACGTTACATAATCATTGCTATTAAATACTGAATAACTAACGTATTAGGTATTTAATAATAAATGTTGACTACTTTTTGTCATCAGATTCGTGTCTTCAATGCACTTTTTATCCATAGATATTGAATGCCTTGGATAGATACGAGAATCGTATCTAAGATTCTCTCGTGACTGTTTTCTTTTCTTCCACCGTGTATGTTGTCTCCCGTGTCTTTTAATCATTTATTGCTCTTTGACTGTTTGACTAACCCACGTGTCATGCCACATACCTTTAATAAAAGCTCATTTTTTTCGCAATACAATGACATACAAGAATAAAGAATATGACTCTCTAGCACGCCACTCCTACTTCACCTTCTTTACATAATTTTTCCATTCTGAAATTTTTCATTAGTGAAGCAATGGAGCTAGCTGCAGTTCGAAAACATAAACATGTCGTCAAGATTTGTCACCTAAGTTGTCTTCTCTTTACTTCCACCGTTTAGTACTTTCTTTCTTTTTTGTCTTCAATTGATCATAAACACCGCCTTTTCGCCGTTTATTTGGTATTTTTTTCAAGATCATGGCAATGTTAAAACTAAATTATGGATGGAGTTTGGGAATGGGAAAAAATATGATCTTTTCATTGGGGGAGGAGACAATTTTTTGAGAATTGAAGGGGATAGAAGAAAAGAAATACAGAGAAGTCGTTTGAGCTGCTGCAGTAGCATTGACTGTGGCCGAGTTATTACTGCGACTGAAAATCATTTTAGTTATACTTTGCCAATGGCAGCAGCTGAAGTTGAAGAAGATGAGGGAGAGGAATTTGTGAAAATGATGAGGGAAATTTAACCATATTTTCTTGCACACAGGGGTAGTACATTTGTCCTTGTTTTATCTGCTGAGATCATTGACTGTCCTTATTTCTCTTCTATACTCAAGGTATGTTAGCGTCTGTATTGATTTTTTAAATGCTAATTTGAATTAGTCGAGTTAGCAGATTTTGAACACCAAATCTTTTTTTCTTATGGAATAGAGGAATAGTTAACCACAATTTGACTGTAAATTTAGTATAAATATAGCAATTTTTAAAGTATGTTTACATATATTTTGAGTTTGACATGAAAATAGTAAATATTCCACTCTCAAATTAAATTCTATATATCAGTGCAATCTCCTCAGAAATTCTATACGTAATTTCATATTTTCAATGGATTCATGTAGATAGTGTTAGAAAATAATAATGGAAAGTAAAAACGAAATTGAAGAAGGCTTGAGATGTGAGATGACTTTTCTTAAAGAAGTTATTGTCCGTAGACAGATTTGGGAAAAAATACAGACAATCTTTTTCAGGATACAACAAGCCACAAATTGATACTTGCAGATTTTCTGAATGTTTATTGTAGGGAAACTCGACTTTATTTATAGAGAAAAAGAGAGGCCTTTTCCGAAAAGACACTTTATTTTATTAATTGATGTGTCTGTTTATTTAAATTTTTAAAACTCAAATAAAACAGATTTTCAGTTATAAAAATAAAAAATAAAAGTATTAATTTAATAACCGGCCCGGCCCAAGCCCAAAACAAGTCCAATTATTTAATATTAATATATATTAATGTATTGTTATTAATATACACTTATTAGTGTATATTCTTAAAAAAATATATAAAATGGACTAGAACTTATAAAGCCCATAAAGGAGCTTTAGACCACCGATGTGGGAAAGTCTCACTTTTCACTTACTTATAACAAACTACTTCTTTCAATCCGTTACTAGTTTGTTATATTTCTTATAATATATCGCATACTGAAAAGTATCTTGTTCAGATTTGAACTTTTCATTAGTGTGAACACCTTAAAGTTCCCACGAAGTTATGGTATCTTAGAGATTTGAACCGCAACTCCTTGTGCCAAAACAGAAAATATCACACACGTAATACTATTTTAGTAACTCAGAAAATCCAGTATACGCTTTAGCACATTTACGGCCCTGTGTTCATCCTTATTTCATGAATACTTACAAGATTAACCCTTTAAATCTTGCTTGAAGCGATACCACTCCAATATTCGTATAGGTAAAATTAGATACAATGTCCCTGTTACTACAGACTTTATTAATTTTATTAAGATTTAAATCAACCTCTTCGAGTAACAGTTTGCACTACAAAGTTTGTTATTTTGCCCATGTTATTCCAGGCATTTAACAACTTATTGACTCCTCACATAACAGTATATAGTACATATGAGTTAAGGCTTTGAGAGGAGATTAGTGCTTAAACAACACTAAGCAACTTGTTATTACCTCATTGAACTTATTTTGTTAGAGTGTATACTAACTCAAAGTTGGATTCCCGTTACTTGTGTTTAATTTAAGGGTTTTAGCCCCATTCCTTGACAAGTTTGTTGTACTATATCTCTCGATAATGTTTTGGTAAGTGGATCAGTCAAATTCTTATTCGATCTCACATACACAATAGTTATAGTCCCATTTGTGACCCATTATATATCCACACACATGATAGTCTCACTATCACAAAATACAGAAATGGTTGGCATGGGTTGTGGCTACAACTTTATATCTAATAACATGTTCCTCAACTATTTTGCGTCTTTCCCAGCAGCTGCTAACGCTATGAATTCAGACTCAATAGTAGAATGAGAAATACAAGTTTGTTTCTTGGATGCCCAACTAATGGCACTAGCTCCCAAAATAAATATCCATCCTGAGTGGATTTATTATCATTAACACTGGTGATCCAACTTGCATCAGAATATCCCTCTAAAATAGTAGGAAAACCATTATAGCAAATGCCCAAATATTTTGTATATTTTAAATATCCAAGTATTCTAGTTATTGCTTTCCAATGATCATTACTTGGATTACTAGTAAACCTTGAAAGTTTACAAACAGCAAATGCAATATCATGTCTTGTACAATGCATTGCATACATCATACTACCTATTGCACTTGCATACTCTAATTGGGCTATTGCTCTTCCAGTATTTTCAGTTAGCTTTATACTGGAGTCATAAGGAGTATTAAACTCCTTTATGCCTAAATGACTGAACTTAGCAAGGATTTATCAATATAATGCAATTGTGATAATGTCATTCTTTTGTTCTCTCTTTTCACCTTTATGCCTAGAATAGTATCTACTTCATTTAAGTCTTTCATCTTAAAAACTGAAGTTAGATACTTCTTGGTTTCAATAATACCAAGCATATTTGTATAAAAAATTAGCATGTCATCAACATATAGACAAATGATAACTCCGTATTTTTTGTAAACTTGGAGTAGATACATTTATCAGCATGATTATGTATGAATCCATTTGATAGTATAGCACTATCAAACTTTTCATGCCATTATTTAGGTGCTTGTTTCAAACTATGGAGAGACTTTATCAACTTACATACTTTCTTCTCATTTCCTGGAAGAACAAAACCTTCAGGTTGTTACATATAAATCTCTTCATTAAGGTTTCCGTTTAAAAATATCGTTTTAACATCTATTTGATGCACATATAAGTTATATATAGAAGACAACAATAAAAGCACTCTAATGGACGTTATTCTTGCTACAGGAGCATAAGTATCAAAATAGTCTATGCTTTCTTTTTGAGTGAAACCTTTTGCTACTAATATTGCTTTGAAGGTTTGGATAGAACCATCTGTAATACTTCCTCCGAAAGACCCATTTACGTCCTATGGGTTTTGATCCATATGGAAGATCAACTAAAACCCAAGTATTGTTGGAACCAAGACATTTTTCTTTCCTTATTCTTTCACTCTTTCTAGGTTCTATTTGTATGTTGTCACTTTTCTTTCTACTTGTAGTAATTTCAAAATGTGAATCTATATATACTATTATCACTTTCAATTGATTTAGTCATTTCCTCGTCAACAATGTTATCTAAAAATTTATTTTCAATAAATTTAACATGAATAGATTCTATTAGGGGTGAGCATTCGGTCGGTTCGGTACGGTTTGAAGAAATTTGGTTCGGTTATTCGATTTTCGATTCTGTAAAGGTAGTAACCGAAACCGAACTGAAATAAGTTCGGTTCAGTTTGGTTGTTCTAATTTCGGTTTGGTTTTCAGTTTGAACATTATCATATTAGACTCCTTCTATTTAATAATATGACCGGCAAATTTGTTGATTTTTTCCAAAACTTCAAAATTGTTAAAAATATTGTGTTTATAGAAAAAAAAATAATCTAAATTTTGCACACTATTATGGATCATAAAATTCAAACATAGTGTAAGTTACAACTCTTTGTGAAATTCTCCAGGTATTTATCACATATGCTATGGAAGTTTTAACAGTCCGAAATGTTGAAACACGTTCTCAAACTAAACGTGTGTTAATTTATGTAAGTTTTGATAAATGACAAACCAACAATGACAAACCAACGAGGATGGGACGATAACAGTCAAAGTACAAGAGAAACAATACAAGATCAAGAATCGCAACGAAGTTATTGTTGAGTTTATTGTTGAGTCGTTTTATTTTGTGATCTTGATTCAACGACGTATTCAAAGTATTGGCTTCTCTCATAAAATTATTTTTCATCAAACCATGCATCTTTAGGTTAAAACAAATGAGTTGCATTTTAGCCAAAATAATTTTTAAACATGTCTTTTTAATCTGGAAAACAACAATCGATTGTCTAGAACCAACAATCGATTGTTGCAAAGACCGCCAAAACTGGAACTTTCAAATTTGAGTAAACAATCAATTATCGGATATCAACAATCGATTGTACAATGTCACCATCGATTATATGCTTTAAACAATTGATTTTATAAAGACAGTGTTTAAGCAAATTTTTCAAAACAGTCATACAATCGATTGTTGACTTGGAAAATCGATTGTCATGAGACAGTGACCAAATGAATTTTTCAAATAAGTTAAACAATCGATTGTTGACATGGAACAATCGATTGTCGTGAGACAGTGTCTAAATAAATTTTTCAAAGAAGCAGCACAATTGATTGTGTTATGTAAACAATCGATTGTCAAGAGACAGTGTGTTATTGAAATTTTTCATAAATCACAACAATCGATTGTCATGGTCTAACAATCGATTGTTGCATACCGTTGTCGGAAATGTTTTGAAACCTTAAACAACAATCGATTGTAATAAGCTGACAATCGATTGTTGAATCTGCAAAATCCTAAACAGATTTTTCACAATAAATTTTCTTCTTAAAGTCAAGATCTGTTGGTTGAAAATGAATTGCACAATCTGTTATATGCAAAACTTTGTCAGAAATATTTTGAAATTTTGAACCACAATCGATTGTACTTATCTGACAATCGATTGTTGAATTACCGAATCCAACAAAAGATCTCTGACAACGGATTTTCTGCTTTAAGTCAAGATTTGTCTTTTGAAAAATTAGTCACACAATCGATTGTTGAGTCTTGACAATCGATTGTCACAGCACAAATTCAGGGATTTTGTTTGACAAATAGGCAACGGTCTGATACTCTTTAAATGCTATAAATACCCATCTGAAATACGTTTTTTCCTAACAACAACAGAGCATAAATTTTACATATTATCATTGCAATCATTCTATCTTAAATTCATTATTTTTGAGAGCCAATCTTTGATTAAGTTGTTGTTCTTGAGCTGATTATTTTGTACTCATATCCACTCTTTTGAGAGAGCTATTGTTAGTGAGTATTGAGTGTTCATACACTTGTTGCAAGAGGAAATATTGTATTTCTTCTTGAGAAGTCTTGGGGTGAGGTATCCTCGAGCAAGATTGTTTGAGACTTGTGTGATTCAAGTTCTCAAGTTGTAACGGTTTGTTAGGCACCCGTAAAGCTTAACAGTGAAGTCTTGAAGTGCGGTATCTTCAAGCAACGTTTGTTGAGGCTTGTGTGATTCAAGCTCTCAGGTTGTAACGGTTTGTTGAGCACCCGTAAGCTTAACGAAGTTAGTAGAAATCTCGAGAGAGTCTCTCGGGGACTAGACTAACCACAGGTTGTGGTGAACCAGTATACATCGGTGTGTTCTTTCCCGTACCTATTTATTTTCTGCACTTACTTCATTCCTGCAGTTTTTAATTCCGCAACTTGATTTTATTTCTGCATAATTTTTATAAACGTTATTCACCCCCCCCCCCCTCTAGCGTTAAGCACTCGTTCTAACAATTGGTATCAGAGCTAACTCTCTGTACGACTTAACAGTTTGAGAGAATCTTTCTATGGCTTCTACTCGTAGTGTTTATGCAGGAATAGGTGAAGGATCTTGCACCACAAGGCCACCACTTTTTGATGGAACCAACTACACCTACTGGAAGGAAAGAATGAGGATATTCATCCAGGCAAATAATTTTCTAATCTGGAAAATTATTAAAAATGGTGAACAAATTCCCACCAAAGTAGATGGTGATAAAGTCGTCCCAAAGCTGGAAGAAGAATATACTGCGGACGACATTAGAAAAGTGGAGAATAATGCCAAGGCTATCAACATGTTGTTCTGTGCAGTAAATCCCGATGACTATCGGAAATATCGTGTTGCACAACCGCAAAGCAAATGTGGGATAAGCTCGAAATTACATACGAAGGCACAGACCAGGTACGTGAAGCAAAAATTGATTTCTTAACTCACGAGTATGAATTATTTCACATGAAGGAAGGCGAGAAAATAGACGACATGTTTGAACGATTTTCAAAAATCGTCAATGATCTTCACGCCCTCAAAAAGACATTTACGGATCGGGAACTTGTTCGTAAAATTCTCCGAAGCCTTAATCCAGAATGGCGTTCAAAGGCCGATGCTATCCAAGAATCAATCGGTGTAACAAACGTCACAATCGACGAACTAAGAGGTAACCTTAAAACATATGAGTCTACTATTCTTAACCCTCCTGTAGATGATCAAAGGCAAAGAAAAATTGCCTTAAAAGCAAGAATGGCTCAACCTCAAATTGGTGAGGACTCAAGCAACGATGACAACGAGCTCGGACTTGTCATCAAGAGATTTCACAAGTTCATGCGAAAGGAGTATGAACGAAAAGGTAAGAAACAAGAAGGTGAATTAAGATGCTATGGATGCGGAGAAATCGGGCATATCAAACCAAATTGCCCAAATACCAAAATAGAGAAGAAGGCTGCCAAAAAGCAAAGGGCCTACATCTCTTGGGGAGGTGACTCCGGTGACGAATCTAGCGACGGAGAAGAAGAGGAGAACGCAAACTTGTGTCTCATGGCAAACGAAGAAACACAAAATGAGGTATGTACCACTTCCAAAAATAAATTTACTTTTGGAGAATTGCAAGATGCCTTTGATGAGCTTTATGATGAGTTTATTAATGCTTCAAAAACAATAAATGATTTAAGAAAATAAATTTCTTTAAAAGAAAAGGAAGTTGAAAAATTAAATTTTGATAATGAAAAATTAAAAGAAGAAAACCGTTTTTATGGCAAAAGAAGCATAGATAAACCCGAAGGCTCAAACAAAGGTTGTTCTTCTTGCAAATCTTTAAAAGAGGAAGTAGATAGTCTTAAGAGCACTTTACACAAATTCAATTCTTCGCACAAAAATTTGAATGATGTACTTGTCAATTTGAAATCCACTAAGCACGGAATAGGGTTTAAAAATAAAGAAAAAGTTGAGTCCATTCATAAATCACCTAAGACTCAACCTAGGAAAGGTAAAATTAATCCACCTAGAAAAACTAATCATAGAGTGGATAATTCTTCTAAAATAAATTATAGAAGAAATATTAGCATGTTTAGACCACCTAGACATGAATCTCGAAAATTACATGAAAATAATTTTCAGAAAAATAGGATGAATAAATTTAGATCCTCTAATTACTATCATCCTAGGAAAATGCCTAATCCAAACGTGATTTGTCACTATTGCAATCAGATTGGTCATATTGCTCCCGTTTGCTTTACAAGACATAGGCATAATAGCCAATCACAACATTACGTTATGCCTAACCCCCAAGGACCCAAAATGGTTTGGGTACCAAAAACCTATGTTTAGGTTCTTTTGCAGGTGTGCTTGAAGGCTACAATATTGTAGTAGATGCACCAAGCATGACACCTTATTGCATCAAGGGGGAATTTCGGTTAGCTATTCTTTTTGATAAAAACCGAATTGTTAATATGTGCCAACAATTAATATTGACATATTTGTTGTTAATTTGGTTCTCATTGTTGATGTGCTTAATCGTAATAGTTGATATGTGTTAACAATTAAGTTGTCTTTGTTAACAATTGATATCAATTATTCTTGTTGATTCATGTGCTGAAAATTTGTCAAATGATTGATCCATATTTGAATAATCATTGTTGGTATCAATTATTGATATATGTTTTGATAAATGCTTTTTAAATAACAATTAGTATCTTTCGATAACTTTTGAAATGTTTGTTCTATTTAACAGTTAACTGCTAGCATGCTCATAGTAAAGACATTTCATTTTTTGTCTTAAGGAACGTTGTTTGTATTTTTAAATAACTGTTGATATTTTTTAAATCTTTCTAATTAGCATATTTTTGTCTAAAAACATTTCACTTATGTTTTCGACGAATGCTATTTTTGGCTTGAAAAACAATTGATATATTTTGTTTAAAACTATTGGTATGCCTTGAAAAATATTCTCAATCATCATCATGCATATTCCTCAATGTCTCTCCTATTTTATTTTGACATTCGGAGAATTATCGAAAAAGGAAAATAGTCGTAATACTCTCTCTTTGTGGCAAAAGAAGAAGTGCTTAGGCGACATGCTTCAAATAAGGGAGAATGCTTTCTTTTAGTATGCCTTATTTGAGGGGGAATTTTCATTAAGGAGGAAATAGATTGCATGAATTTTTATTGATGATATTATTCTTGTATTTCAACATGAATTTATATTTTGATAATACTATGTTGATATTTCAAAATGAAATCAGTATTGATAATATTATTTTATTATTGCTGTATCTCAAAATGAATCTCATTGATGATGTTATTTTTTGTCTTTCAAAAATAAATTTATGTTGATATTTTTGGAGCTACTAATGTGTTTATATGCAAGAAGTTTGTATAACTCATAATTGGCAAAATTGTGATGTCAATGATGGATGAGCTAAACTCTATCTCGGTGCTGCAAGTTAAGCAAATGAAAAAGGAAACCTTCATTTGTCAAACTGAATTTTGCAAGGAATTGCTAAACCAATTGAAATAAGCAACGCCAAAGCAAAAGAGCACCTCAATGAATATATTTGACCATCTTGACAAATATGGAAAGGGTAAGGAGGTTGACACCGAGATATACCGGGTATGATCGTTCCCTGCTTTACCTTACTACTAGTAGACTTGATACTATATTTAACATTTATTGATGTGTTAGATATAAATCATGTCCAAAGGAGTCGCTTAATTGTGTTTTTGCAGAGATATCCTCAAAGACAAGGGGAATTTAATTCTGGTGTTATACAATCGATTGTTTACTAGCCACAATCGATTGTGACTGACATTTGTGTTGTGCAGGTGTTTTGGCAAGTATACAATAATCGATTATCTGTATCAATAATCGATTGTGCTTAGATTCAGTTTTATAAATTTTGATATATAATCGATTGATCAATCTGCAAAATCATTCGTCTTTTGCTGTCTTTGTTCGTTTGGCACTGCCTTCCTACAATAGATTGTCATATCTCCTTAATCGATTGTTCACATCCTTATAACTCTTTGACTCTTCACAATCGATTGTCATTTGTCAATAATCGATTGTACAATAATTTTTCAGGACCTTATAACTTTCTGCCCCATCACAATCGATTGTCTCTTGTCTACAATCGATTGTCTTAAAATCACTGGACCATGAAATACTCACTGCCTTCATACAATCGATTGTCATATCCCTATAATCGATTGTTCAGCAAATACTTATGTCCTTATAACTCACTGCCTACATACAATCGATTGTCATTATTCCACAATCGATTGTTTGTCTTCTTACCATAATTCAAAATCTTCAATATCGATTGTTTGGGCTCAACAATCGATTGTCAAACGATCAGTATTCAAAATTTTACCGTTCTGACATCTGAAATATTCCACAATCGATTATCTTTTTGTCAGTTCCGAGTAATGTTCAAAATATTCTCTCACAATCGATTGTTAGAGGTCAACAATCGATTGTGCAATGACAGAAATTCAAAATCACAACGTTTCAGCCTTTATTTCTGCCAAGAATCTTCCTTAAATGCTATCTCCCTTACCACTCTATAAATTGAAGCTACTCTCTTCATTTTCCTCACTCCAAATCAATTTAAAGCTTCTAAAATCTCTCAATTTCTCTCAAAAATTTTCTAAATCAGCTCTCAAGTATTCTACAAAATGTCAAGCAGACACCAAAAACGATCCCGCCATGGCAAGAACATTGCCTCTTCCTCTACTGCTCCACTCCCGTCTTCCCTTATCAAGACGGTTCCTATCTAAAATTCGAGTCTGAAGCAGAACATACAAGATTCGTAACCAAATTCGAAAATCGAGAAATTTTACCTCCTCGCTTTTCTACTGCTCAGTATCTTGAATCAAGCGTGCCCGCAGCAACTGCAAATATGCTTCGGGAAAGCAATCTTATTGATTTTTCCTTAACTATCCACATATTCATCCTCCGTTCATCCGTGCTTTCTATTCCAATCTTAAGGAGGACGATGATGGTGATCTTGTCACAAACATAAATGGTATTCAAATTCTTTTATCCGAAGAAAACATTCAAATGATTTCTCGACTTCCTCGAAATGGGGAAGGCATCTCTATGTACACACAAGAAGGCGGAGTATTATTTGATGAACAACTCCTCCGAAGTCAAATCGGGCTTGGATTATTTGATCCTAATATTACCACTCGTCGTCCTACCATCACGGGGATGCTCCCTGAGTATCGCTTGATTTTTTACTTCATTACTCGTGTACTCAAACCCCGTAAGCATAGCCACACTACTATATCACAAGAGGATGCAAAACTACTTCACGCCATTATCACCGGAGCTCGCATCAATTGGTGCAAGTTCGTCAAGATTCATATGCTCGATGCCATTGGGGACGATAAACCCCTTCCTTATGCACTCTTTATCATGAATATTCTTGAAGCTACCGGTATTAACACCACCAATGGTCCGATCAAAAGAGGAACTAAACATTGGGAAATTTCAGCATCTTCTCTTCCCATTGTTGACGAACACGCTGCTCCTCCTCCTCCTCCTCCTCAACCTCGTCGCACTCAAAATCCCACTCTTCAAACTATTTCCGACCAGCTTTCTACACTAACCACTTCCGTCAATCAATTGACGCATGAACTCCATGGATATTTTGATTATGTTAATTATCCATATGCTGGTCTTGTCCCGTTTGAAACAGTGCCGGACAACGTCGACGACGAAGAGAATGATGACTAAATTTTTTTTGTAATTTATTTTTCTGCCCAGTTATTTTATTATTTGTGTTGTATTTCTTGATCTTTTAATGAAATGTTTCTTCTTGCAATTTTTGTTAATGTCAAAAGGGGGAAGAAAACGGGCTATGCATACTACAATATATTAAGGGGGAATCACAGATTAAGGGGGAATACTTGTCTTGAACTGTTATTAATATGCATATCCCGATATAGGTTTGCCATTATCAAAACGGGGGAAATTGTTGAAACACGTTCTCAAACTAAACGTGTGTTGATTTATGTAGGTTTTGATAAATGACAAACCAACAATGACAAACCAACGAGGATGGGACGATAACAGTCAAAGTACAAGAGAAACAATACAAGATCAAGAATCGGAACGAAGTTATTGTTGAGTTTATTGTTGAGTCGTTTTATTTTGTGATCTTGATTCAACGACGTATTCAAAGTATTGGATCTCTCATAAAATCATTTTTCATCAAACCATGCATCTTTAGGTTAAAACAAATGAGTTGCATTTTAGCAAAATGATTTTTAAACATGTCTTTTGAATCTGGACAACAACAATCGATTGTCTAGAACCAACAATCGATTGTTGCAAAGAACGCCAAAACTGGAACTTTCAAATTTGAGTAAACAATCAATTATCGGATATCAACAATCGATTGTACAATGTCACTATCGATTATATGCTTTAAACAATCGATTTTATAAAGACAGTGTTTAAACAAATTTTTCAAAACAGTCATACAATCGATTGTTGACTTGGAACAATCGATTGTCATGAGACAGTGACCAAATGAATTTTTCAAATAAGTTAAACAATCGATTGTTGACATGGAACAATCGATTGTCGTGAGACAGTGTCTAAATAAATTTTTCAAAGAAGCAGCACAATCAATTGTGTTATGTAAACAATCGATTGTCAAGAGACAATGTGTTATTGAAATTTTTAATAAATCACAACAATCGATTGTCATGGTCTAACAATCGATTGTTTGCATACCGTTGTCGGAAATGTTTTGAAACCTTAAACAACAATCGATTGTAATAAGCTGACAATCGATTGATGAATCTGCAAAATCCTAAACAGATTTTTCACAATAAATTTTCTTCTTAAAGTCAAGATCTGTTGGTTGAAAATGAATTACACAATCTGTTATATTCAAAACTTTGTCAGAAATATTTTGAAAATTTGAACCACAATCGATTGTACTTATCTGACAATCGATTGTTGAATTACCGAATCCAACAAAAGATCTCTGACAATGGATTTTCTACTTCAAGTCAAGATTTGTCTTTTGAAAAATTAGTCACACAATCGATTGTTGAGTCTTGACAATCGATTGTCACAGCACAAATTCAGGGATTTTGGTTGACAAATAGGCAACGGTCTGATACTCTTTAAATGCTATAAATACCCATCTGAAATACGTTTTTTCCTAACAACAACAGAGCATAAATTTTACATATTATCATTGCAATCATTCTATCTTAAATTCATTATTTTTGAGAGCCAATCTTTGATTAAGTTGTTGTTCTTGAGCTGATTATTTTGTACTCATATCCACTCTTTTGAGAGAGCTATTGTTAGTGAGTATTGAGTGTTCATACACTTGTTGCAAGAGGAAATATTGTATTTCTTCTTGAGAAGTCTTGGGGTGAGGTATCCTCGAGCAAGATTGTTTGAGACTTATGTGATTCAAGTTCTCAAGTTGTAAAGGTTTGTTAGGCACCCGTAAAGATTAACAGTGAAGTCTTGAAGTGCGGTATCTTCAAGCAACGTTTGTTGAGGCTTGTGTGATTCAAGCTCTCAGGTTGTAACGGTTTGTTGAGCACCCGTAAGCTTAACGAAGTTAGTAGAAATCTCGAGAGAATCTCTCGGGGACTGGACTAACCACAGGTTATGGTGAACCAGTATACATCGGTGTGTTCTTTCCCTTACCTATTTATTTTCTGCACTTATTTCATTCCTGCAGTTTTTGATTCCGCAACTTGATTTTATTTCTGCATAATTTTTATAAACGCTATTCACCCCCCCTCCCCCCTCTAGCGTTAAGCACTCGTTCTAACACGAAAGTCTTTAAGATTGGAAAGTTGATGGACTTACTTAATTGAGCTGAGTCTTTGATAGATTGGACCTAATAATATTAATTTATTGCTTATGGGCATCACCTCTATATAACTTAAAGAACATATATGCTAATAATTCAGTTTTTCAGTTAACCGAACTAAAAAACTTAATAACCGAAAACCGAACCGAAAAATAAAAATTTTAAAATTCAAAAAGGAAACCGACCAAACAAACCAAATAACTGAAATCGAAATAAAAAAAATTCAGTTCGGTCGGTTTATTCGGTTCCGACCGAAATATGCCCGCCCCTAGATTCTATTATAATATTAGATTCTAGATCCAACAATCTATATGCCTTTGAATTTTGTGCATATCCAACAAAAAACTTTTAATTCCTCTAGGACCTAATTTTGTTCTTTGGTGATCATGAACTCTGTAGAATGATATACACCCCCAAACATTAAAATAATCTAAATTAGATTTTCAATTATTCCAAAGTTCACATGGTGAAACATGCAAGCTTTTTGAAGGCACCCTATTTAATATATGACAAGCTATTAAAGGTGCTTCACCCCATAAATTATGTGGTAAATGTGCATTCATTAACATAGCATTAATCACATCAACTAAATTTCTATTTTTTCTTTCAGCCAAACCATTTTGTTGTGGTATATAAGGAGCACTTGTTTGATGTATCAAACTATTCTCTTTGCAAAACTTATTAAAGTCAAAGGAAGAATATTCCACACCTCTATCACTACGAAGAATCTTAATCTTATTCTTTTGATTTTCCACAACAGATTTATATTCTTTAAACTTCTGAAATGCTTCATCTTTTGTTCTAAGCAAGTAAACATATGTGAATCAAGAAGAAACATCTATGAAAATAATAAGATATCTTTTGCCTTCTCTAGTTAACTTTCCATTTAGTTCACATATATCTGAATGTACTAAGTGTAACAATTCACTAAATCTTTTGATTTTATGAAAATATTTCTTAATCATTTGTGCTTGTATACATATTTCATATTTTTTCACATTATCATGCTTGCAAGAAATATATCTATTTTTGGACATATAATTTAACCAAAATTTAAATGTCCTAATCTAGAATTTCATAAAGACGAATTGGACTCAACAATGTAAGCAAAAATATAGTTTATTACATTAATATTAACTTTGAATATGGCATCACTAGTATAGCCCTTTCCAACAAATAAACCATTCTTAGATATTATTACATGATCAGATTATATGACTATCTTGAAGTCTCTCTTAGACAACAAACTAGCAGACATCAAGTTCTTCTTCGTGTCAGGAACATGGTGTACACATTTAGCAATGTTAGCTTCTACCCAGAAGTAAAATTGATCTCAATACTTCCTTTTCCTGCAACATCTGCAGTCATATGATATCTATGAGAACCTTCTCGAGTTCCTTCACTTCTGCATAAGTATTGAACATATTCTTCTCATAACAGACATGAACAGTGGCACCCGAATCCAACCACCAGTCTTGACTCTCAACTGCAGCAGCCGCCATGTTTAATTCTGTAACCATATTACATGGTACTATAGAAATTATTGCAACCAAGCCTTGTGACGAACTTTCAATCGTATTTGCTTTTGCTTTCTCGGTCCTTCCGGAGTTTTCAGAATTTCCATGGTTAAAGTTAATTCCTGCTTTCTTAAACCTGCAATCACGAATCTTGTGGCCTTTCTTTCCACAATGATGACATTTCAAAGAATTTCTCTTTTTAAATTGAGCCTTATTAGAAAATTTCAGATTTTGTTTCCATCTCCATTATTATTCTGACTAACATTATTAATTGTGGGACTTGAGGTTGTATAAAAGTATCACGAATTCGAGTCTCACTTTCAATTTGAATGTGAGTTCGAAACTGTTCCACAGTCAATTTCTCATAAGCATGCATGATTTTCTTTCTATACTCATTCCAAGAAGAAGGCAGTTTAGAAAGTATAGCACCAATTTGAAGTGCATTAGGAATTTTAACTTCAAGATCACTTAGTTTTGAAACTAAAATTTGAAGTTCATTAATCTGATCCATAATGGGCTTTATATCAACCATTTTAAATTCGAAGTACTTTAAAGATAGAAATTTATTGATACCTCGTTTCTCGTTTTCATAAGAACTTTGCAATGCCGTCCAGATTTCCCTTGGAGACTTCATATTTTGATACATATCATAGAGACGATCTGTTAATGTATTCAGAATATGTCCCCGACACAGCAGTTCATCATTCACTTCATCAGCATCCTCTGCAGTGGGATCTGGTACAGCAGGAAATTGTGGATCGAGAACATAAAAAATCTTCAGATCAGTCAGTAGAAAAATCATCTTGTCCTTCCAGCGAGTAAAGTTTGATCCATCAAAACGATCGAGTTTGATGAACTCTTTTGGATTTTCGACAATAGACAGAGTGTTCTCCACAGTAGAATAACTTCTTTAAGATTGTTAGAAAATAATAATGAAAAATAAAACTTAATTGAAGAAGGCTTGAAGCGTGAGAACAACTTTCCTTAAAGAAGTTATTGCCCGTATACAGATTTGGAAAAAAATACAGACAATCTTCTTCAGGATACAACAAGCCACAAATTGATACTTGCATATTTTCTTAATGGTCATTGTAGGAAAACTCGACATTATTTATAGAGGAAAAGAGAGGCCTTTTCCGAAAAGATACTTATTTTATTAATTGATGTGTTTGTTTATTTGGATTTTTAAAATTCAAATAAAAAAGATTTTCAGTTATAAAAATAAAAAATAAAATTATTAATTTAATAACTGCCCTGGCCCAAGCCCTAAAACAAGTCCAAATATTTAATATTAATATATATTAATATATTGTTATTAATATACACTTATTTGTGTGTATGCTTAAATAAATATATAAAATGAACTAGAACTTAGAAAGCCTATAAAAAAGCTTTAGACCACCGATATGGGAAAGTTCCACTTTTCTCTTACTTATAACAAACTACTTCTTTCAGATAGCCTACTTATTCTTTCTCAAATTAACTCGTGTAGTGATCCCTTCCATCATATACAATGGTAAGGGGTATTTCTCTCATTTTATTGATTAGGGTGTACCTCTTATAGTATATGTGGTCCGTCTTGGTCTAATTTTTACATTTTTAATATCTCTAAGTCTAAAAATATGATGATATATAAGAAGTTATATATAATATAGTTATTTGTATTATCTAATTACCTAATTAATTTATTTTTTATTCATATTAAATATGAGTCGGTTAAATAATTTATTATTTTTTTATTATTTTTTTTCGATTCAAACTATACTCAATTGGACTAGCTCATTTATCACTCCTTCCTTGACCATAATTAAATTTTCCAAGAAGGCATGGACTTCCATATGAAAAGTGGCAATAGAATAGCTCAGGTAGACCAATATGTGCGTGCATGTGATTCACGTGTCTGAAACAAAATAAGATTCTCGTAAGAGTTCGCGTCCAATTAATAACACAACTTTGTGTGTCAGCTTTGTCGTTAATGATCACGAATTAAACGTGGCCCTTCATTAGGAGATTAAATTGAAAAAGAGGGAGAATAAAATAAGAGATTTTCAGAAATTATTACTATTATTTAGTGGCTATTAGCTAATTATACTATTATTTACCATATTATTTTCTATAATATTTTTTAGGTTTTTTAGGATGTATTCGATGTATTTAAGTTACTGTATTTATGAATACAATAGTATTTCTAGGCGTAAAACCAAAAATTACAGCTAGACAGATTTTTGTATTCGACTGTATTGTGTGAAACAGGAGATTACAGCAAGATAGATATTGTATTCAACTCTATTCACAATTTATAATTGTGAATACAATAACGTAAACAATACAAATCGTAGTCTATTCAGTTGATTTTAATGGAAATTGAATCAATTAACAAAATAGACTCCTAATATAACTCAACTAACTCAATAATATCACCCTTAATTTGTATATGACGCAAAATATGCTGAATATTTTTCTCGTTCGATAAGTACAACAAAAACATAGCAATTTGAATGTATATATATATATATATATATATATATATATATATATATATATATATATATATATATATATATATATGAATACATAAATTATATTAATTAGAAAAAATATAAATACATTCATGGAATATAATGAAACAATGAAATACAACGAGATACATTGAAATACATTGAAATATGTTAACAGAATCTTCAAGAAAGCTTTCTAATTGCACAAGTTACCCATATCGACTCTCTAATTCTGTTTTCTCCCCGGAATCTCATACAAACTCTAGATAGAAGATACGATGGCAACAACGATGGCAGAGGATAGCAACGTTGAAGATAACCAACTCCATGCTATGTCCACAGATGATATTATTAGGTCTTCTCACTTGTCGAATAATTAGGGTACATACTGATGTCGGTGTTTTATTTCTGTTTGTTGAATGCTTTTGTTTTCACAGTTTCAATTATTGGTGCTTTTCTTCAAGTTGACTTTTTCAGATCTGAAGGTGATGAATTCACCATTTCTTTTTGTTGGCCGTGATAGAACGAGTTAAAAATGGAGGGGCTCTGGTGGTTAGTTGAAAAGGTGAAGGTGGAAGATGAGATAGAAAGAGGGAAAAATGGAGTAGGGGATACAAGAAATTTGAAGGATAGAGAAATTTGAGGGGAGAGAGAAAAATAATACAAAGCTTATTTTATGGTTTAAGGATAGTAGATGACCATAAATAGATATTTGGCTATAAAAAATTAAAAGGTAGCTATGGAATATAATTTTTTTAAAAATATTTATTCAAAATAATAAGATATCAAATAAATAAATAAAAATAATTTGTTATAAATAGAATTTTATTTATGGTGAATGTCTATATTTAGAAAAATTCTAGGGTTTATTACTTGGTGGCTAAGTCACTCCCTCCCTATAAATAGAGGGTTCTATTCTATTGTAATTCATCTCATATCAATAAGAATTTTCCTCTCCCTAGTTTGCTCTACAATACTTTTTTTCTTTTATTATTTCATAACACGTTATCAGCACGAGACTCTAACCAATTGAGTAGAAACTTTGGGATTGAGCATAATGATTGTCAATTGTTCTATCAACTTCCTTCATGATTAAATTCTGGATTTAAGGTAAGTATTTTACTTTATTTTTCTCTTTTAAGTTCTTGAAATTCTATAATTTAATTTTATATACAAGCAAAGACAACAAAGTTTGATTGTAATTCTAATGGAGTTTGCAAGAAATTACACCCGCCTAAAGTGGTAAAATTTCTATGACTTACCATGATCAAAATCATGTATGATTGTGGGCAAAGAATTGAAAACTCATCCCAATGAATTTGCTCCATTCTCATTCCCTTTTAGAGGATGTGATAGCAGTATGTGATAAGTCTGAAAGAAGACAAAATTATTACCGTGAAGGTATCAATGGATGTGGACGTGGCAATAGCCGAAATTATAATCGTCATTATTGTGGTAATGAGAACAATAAGGATTCTCAAAATAATCATTCACTCTGTGAAAGTGATATTTGTCATCGATTTGACATGAGATTTTATATAGCACATACATATTATTATGGTCCATTCATGGTGTGAATGTGACAACATCTCATTTATGAATACATATTCATTTTTTGGAAGAATATAAATGTGCTATTGGTATTGAATATACCATACTCACCTCTAGAAGGAGGTTAGAGATGATATAAGAAAATAATATCATTATTATGGCATGAATGGTCATTGATCACGTACCTATTGTACGCCAAAATATTTTGGCAACGTGGTTATTAAAGGACAATAATAATGCAAAAAACATATCATACATATAATTTTGACCATGACCATAATGGTATAACTTTCTCTTTAAAAGAGATATTCACCATATGGATGTTGATGAATATGTGGTAATACCAAATTAATTGAGAACTCTGCAAGAGCCAATAATACTATTTTGGAAAAAGCACAATTGATTACCAATAAGGTATTGTGTTGTAGTAAGTCTAAAAGAAACTTATTCAGTTTCCAAAGTATATGCGAAAGCGGTTGATTATATTGAGACTATAAATAAAGGAAAGATTTAATATTTTCTATTACTATAACTTGTAGCGGGGCAATATGTATGTGAAAAGTTACCCGCTTTATTCTCTAGTTTGTACTACACAAATCAACGAATACCACAATAAAGTGGATGTTTATTGATATAAAAATCCATATCATAATAAACTTGAAATTTATTGGTAATTGTACATGTTATGGTATAAATATGAACTTTATCAATATTGATAATTATTCAGCTGGCATTTAGGTTAGCCATATCAATTTAAGTATGATGTGCAAAAATAATAGAGAATTTACATGGGTAAATATTAAAGAACTAAAAAGCTTTTTACGAATTCTTTTACATTGCTTCTTCTTATTAATTAATTGACCAACTAAAGTTGGAATTGAATCTCCATGAATTTTGGAAATATCAAAGGTTAATATGGGCCCATTCACCTGCCATGTATACCACATAAGATGCATCTATGAGATGGTTACATGTGCGATTATTATTAACCCGCAACCTGGTCGGTGCTTGCGAGGTAACTTACTCAGTAGTTTAATTTCGAGCATAATTTTCAGATTTTATATTCAAGATAGTTGATCTTGATAGGTTGGTTTACATCACAGCTGGTTTAACAAGATAATTTATTGAGTGCCTCCACTTAATAGCTGAACTATTGTTTATGAGAACAAAGTTATCTATATTCGTTTGGTATATGTTATATACGAAAGTATATTACATTCTTCCCTCACAAGTGGTTCGGGGTCAGGAACCAAATAACTCCATCTTATTATTATTGATGTGCGGTGTATATTTTCATTAACACCATAATGCACAAAGATGGATCCTCAAAGTTGAGGAAATAAGTTAGTTTTTCTAACATGAGGGGAAGACATGATAAACAATTGAGAAAAAATTACGTGGAATGAATTATCATTTGTATATCTAGATCCTGGAATAAGATACTATGAACTTGAAGTTCATAAAAAGATAATTCGTTTGCAATATATTGAAAAGCATGCGATACGCATTTGCTAACCCAAAGAAAGTAACTATATTCTCATTGCAAATGCCCATATTAAGTCTAAGGTACATTTAAAGCATATAGATAAATCGGTTTCAAATAAACTTCTTGATAAAGAGGATGAGCAAATGATCAAAGTGATCATAATAAAGGAGGCAACTGATCTAGAAGATCACATGGCATAACACTTCATAAAATCTCATGAGAGATTCAGGTACTTGAATATATGAATGGAGAGATCTCTATGCTATGTTTTTATGAAAAAATATCGAAATCGATATAAAATGTTTGTCGACGACATCTATCATAACGCTAAGTATAGATGAGAATCTTAAGGCTGTCGAGACAGACACAAAATATTGGCCAAATAGACACTACACAATTCAAATAGAATTGGTTTGATATGAAATACATGTAGTTTTGGACATGTAGTTCAAACAGTTGAAAGTATAAAGTCAATGGTATATGCAACCAGTTTTCGCTATCTTATTTGTCTAGCATGACATGAAAACTTGATATGCATCTAAATTCTATTATATGGCTTAACTTATATGTCAATCCATGAAGGATTTATGTTGCTTGAAGCATATACAATTCTTGATCTTGAAGTACCACTTCCTCAGTGCAATTTGCGCACAATTGTATCCTGCTATAACTATAAGCATGATAATGTGATAGCGAGAATACCTCTATGGAGATATTGAAAAGGCCATTCTACGGCAGTTTATGAAGACATTACATCTCTATCAAGAATAATGACTTCAATATGCAATATATTCATTCAAGTTAATATGGCTTATTTGTTTATCAAATCTCTACCAAAGATCGTTTTGAAGATGGTGCAGAAGATTGGAATGCAAATGCTTAAATATGTGAATTGATGCTCTCATCAGGGGGAGTTAATGCGCGTTGCACTCTTTTTCCCTTTACAAGATTTTGTCCCAATGGGTTTGCCTTGCAAGGTTTTTAACGAGGCAACCAAAAGGCGTATTGTTAGATATGTGTACTCTTTTTCCTTCTCTAGATTTTTTTCCCATTGGGTTTTATTTAGTTAATGTTTTAACTAGACACATTATCTGTTGAATAGACATTCAAGGTTAGTGTTATAAATAGAATTTTATTTATGATTAATGTCTATATTAGAAAATTTTTAGGGTTTATTACTTGGTGGCTAAGTTACTCCTCTTTATAAATAGAGGGTTCTATTCTATTATAATTCATCCCATATCAATAATATTTTTCCTTTCCCTAATTTACTCTGCAATACTCTTCTTCTTTTATTATTTCATAACACAATTTAATAGATGTATTTGGTAGTAGTTGGTAGGTAAATATTTTTAATTTTCTCTTATTTGATTGATCACAATATCATGCAACTTATTACTAAAAAAACAATAAGTATTTTTGGAAAACTATCTTTTTATCTATCTACTAGTATCACGTTGAAAAATAAGAAGAAGAAAAATTACTTAAGAAGAAGACCGGTCGGAGTGGACGGAGAGTATTTGTACCACCGTTCAATATTATGGCTAATTAAGAAGAAGACCGGTCGGAAGGGATGGACCGGGTCGACGGTTAGCCAGTTGCCCGTTCATGTCCGTTCCCGACTTTCCACGACATTTCTTCTTCAATTCTCCATTCAGTAGCTGCAAAATATCAGCAGTATTACTTATCGGTGCGGCATTTTCATTTTCTTGCTAAAACCACAAAATTCCCAATGTCAGCTTCAAGCCCTTGTGCTCCAATTTCAATTAAACAATGCAAGCAACCAATTGTGACACCTCGAATTGGAAATAATTTCCAAGCGAGACGAAAGCTGTTGTCATTTGGAGTTAATTTGGCGAAGAGATTTTCAATTAAGTGCAACGTTTTTGGTGAAACGGAGAACGCCAGTTTATATGACGTGAGTAATGCGATTAAGGATGCTATATTCGTGGGGTTTTTTCGAGAAGCTTGGCCTTATTTTCTTGCGCATAGAGGCAGCACTTTTGTTGTTCTTATCTCAGCTGAAATTGTTGATAGCAGCCCTCATTTGGATCCTCTTCTCATGGCACGTTTCTAAATTTAATTTTGTCTTTCCATTTATCGATATTATTAGAGTTTGAGTATATTTTAAAAAAGAATTTTGCGTTGTCAGGAAAGTACATTTAAGTGAAATTTGAATTAGGTAAATGTGATCGGATAGTATAAATTTTTTATGCATACTGTGTATATAACTTAAAACTTTATTACTATTCCTAATTTTTTATTCTACTCCATCTATCCTAATTTATGTAATATTCTTTCTTTTTTACAAAAATGATGACTTTCTATATTTAGAAATAGTTCAAATAACTTTCTATTTTAACCTTAATGAGATTATTTATAGATGCATAAATATTTATGGCTTAAACTTCCTGCCAAGTCAAACACGTTACATAAAGTGGGGATGGAGATTTTTTTTTTTTTCACTTTTAATGTGTGATTTAGAGAAGTTTAGATTTTAAAAGAACTCTAATTCACACAAATGTTATGATTTTCAGAATAAGCAAAATGGATATAGAAGATCCATTTGGTCGATTTGAACTAGTTCGAGATTGAGTAGTGATTGATTTTTAATAATGGCAAGTTCTTTAGTTTGTTGACTTTACCTTACTTTCAGTAATGAGTGGTGCTTGATTTTAAGGTGAACAGCTGGCTTTATGCTATTTGCTCATAAAATTTGCAGGATATTTCTCTACTTCATGGCTTGGGAATCAAGTTTGTTCTTGTACCTGGAACTCATGTCCAGATTGATAGCTTTCTAGTTGAAAGGGGTGAGAAAAATGCTGTTATTTCCTTTCCTTGTTCATTTTGATATTGCTAATAATATATATAGGGCTCATTGTATCATGTTAGGGGGATGTTGAGTTGTCCCACATCAGAGGGATTTGAGGTCCTTGGTCTCCTTATATGGCTTGGGCAATTCTCACCTCATAAGCTAGCTTTTAAGGTTGAGTTAGGTCCAAGGTCCATTCTTATCATGGTATCAGAGCCAGGTCCATCCCAATTATTGTTACCGATGTTGGGCCCCCATTTATGTTGTCCACGCTCCAGAGATCTGGGCGTGAGGGGAATGTTGAGTTGTCCCACATCGGAGGGATTTGAGGTCCTTGGTCTCCTTATATGGCTTGGGCAATCCTCACCTCATAAGCTAGCTTTTGGGGTTGAGTTAGGCCCAAGGTCCATTCTTATCACAATGGATTCACTTTTCTTTGAGTTTTTGAACCATCAATCCCTATGATTTGGTGTGTGATCACTAGAACTCATTTCCAGAATTTCTTGAGATGTTTAGCCTGCTACTTACGCTAAAATAAACTTAACTTCCTTTACATTGATGTATAGAACTCCACGAGTGAGATCTGCATGTTTCGGATCCCTCCCAATTGGACATTATATTTCTAACCAAAAAAAGTCATGATTGCCCTATATCTAGAATTAACAGCTGTATTCTCCACTTTATAAATATGTTAGAACATAGTTAGTTGATATTTGCTATACCTTTTATGATTATCTTCAACTAAGATGTGCATGAATCTCTCCTCCTCAGTGATCTTTATGAAGGAACACGAATGGCTAGGCTGTCAGATATCTCCGGGATCAAACAATTATTACAACCTCTAGAAGACTCTGGAACGTTGATCAGAAGGAGTGAGGAAGAGGTTACAGTTGATGCTTTTTATTATATTCTAATAGTTATTAAATCAGCTTATATTTGATTAATGTTTGTATATCATTTTTCTTTTTTCATAATTTGCTTATTTTAATGAGTTCTAGCTGGTGGAGTCGTTGCGCTCATTCATTGTTGTGGAGAGAGAAGGCCATGTTATAGCTTGTGCTGCTCTCTTTCCTCACTTCGAAGAAAAATGTGGAGAGGTTGCTGCTATTGCCGTTTCTCCTGATTGTCGTGGCCAAGGACAGGGAGACAAATTACTTGGTATAGTGACTCTTTTCTCATTGTAGAACCATTTTTCTTCACAATATATAATGCATGTAAGCAGTTTCAGGACGTTGTAATTATTTGCTTTAGTCCTTATGAAATTGCAAGTGCATTAACAAGAGAAATCACAACAATTGCTTCAGTTACGAAGTTGCTTTAGTTCTTATGAAGTTTAAGATATTTCCTGAAGCCTCTAGGTACTTGGATAAGCATGTAGTAAAAGAAGTCACTTTAATTTTGTGTACTTCTTGGTATTTTATGTATCCACCAAGAGGCTTTATGCTCGAAGCACTTCCAAATAACAGCATGATGGGTCTAAGCATTTTTCTTTTTTCAGTTGTCAAGAAACATAGCAATCTGTCCAAAGATAGATACTATCTGCCCTTCCGACCCATGATCCTTATTTTGGTCTAAGGTCAAACTAGAAGTTTGTAACTTTTATAAAATTTGTCCACAAATTATTACAAGATAATGAGGGAGCTTAAACATTATGAAGACAAACAATTTACATAAGGTCATGTTCATAGTATTACTACCAACATCCATATGCTGAATGTGTCTGCTTGTGCCTATTGATTGATTTACTCGGAAACATGTTGAGTACTAATTTCTCATAGTCGTGCTTTTTTGGTCTGGCGTTTTATTGAAGAATTTGAGTTCTAGTTGAGACAAGTAGTGATATGTTTGTTGGCGTCCTTTTACTTTTTGGTCTGAGTTAACATTCTGGGCTTTTTATTGCAAAAGCTAATAACTGTCTATTCCATTGAGAAGAGTTAAATTGCAGATTACATTGAGAAGAAGGCATCTGCCCTTGGATTGCAAATTTTGTTTCTCCTTACAACTCGCACAGCTGATTGGTACGTTCATTTCCACTTTCCTGTACCCTGGCCAATGTATACATTGTTCATCCTATTGGGCGAGTGAAGATTGATTGCTGAACTAAAATGCAATGGACAAAGGCAGCGATAATTAAACTGAATTCGAGAATGTAGGTCCTTAGTCATCTCAACGAGGAGATAAAGCTAAGATGCTATTCAAGGTACAGAGAATCAAAAAGGGAAAAAAGTTATCTTTTGATTGACCCTTATTATTACTATTTAGGATTCATGAACACTCTCAAGAAGCAACATGTATCTCTTAGGTACATGTGAAGTACCTGCAACTCTTGCCTAGAAATAAATACTAAAATAAATATCTCTTATGTTTCTCTCCACAGGTTTGTGAGGCGTGGCTTTTCTGAATGTTCCATCGACCATATACCAGTGCAAAGAAGGAAAAAGATCAATATTTCTCGTAGGTCAAAGTATTACATGAAGAAGCTGCTACCTGATAGGAGTGGTATACGTTTTGCTAGCGCTTTTTCATAAGAACACAAGGTGTTTCTGATTGTATATGTAGTGCCTCTGCAATAAGCTGGATTTAATGGTCAATCCTTGTTATTGTGTGACAGTTTAAGTGTAAGAATCATAGGAAAGAAGTGTAAAATAGTGCCTGTAAAATAATGATGAAGATAAAATTTTACTTTCCCAGGTCTGTAACATTATCTGCCTTATAAGGCATGCGTGTCTCTATTTAATTTAAGTCCAAATCTGTATGGAGATATTAATTTTTGTTGTTAATTCTGGAACGAGTTTTTTTTCATTCTTTAGGTCAAAAGCATTTTTGTTTTTATTAATCGCCCTAAGCAGCAGGTCAAAAACATTTTTGTTTTTATTAATCGCCCTAAGCAGCAGTCTGCTACTATGCTTCATATGAATTGTCTAATTCAACATCAACACATTTGTTAAGGTTTCTATCTACGTAGTGGTTACACATTTATGGCCGAACGCGTGGAGTAACATTTTGTTTTAGCTTAAAATCGTGCACTCTGTAAAATTAATTGCTAAATCCAAAACTGTTTCTTTAAAAGTTTTTGAATTCGTAGTGGAAATAGTAAAAAGATTGGTGATTTTTATTAGAAGATGCCGAAGCTTTAACAAAAGATAGGACAGGCTAAGTACATTTATTTGTCTAGACTAGAAAGGACACGCCAATTGTCTTGCATCCCTTACTGCCACATAATCTAAAAGTTCATTTTTCAAGCAGAGAAACGAATCCCTAGATAATGGGCTCGCTTTTTTACCATTTTCCACTTAAATACCAAGTTTTATATGCGTTTGAACTATAATGTGTGCTGCATCCATACATCATGTATTACATTACTAAAGGCATAAGGGCAATTTACTCTGATTATTTTCAAGCTCGCGTAAGTCGATATACGTGAAATTTGACATCAACAACTGAGACTATTGTACATAAGCAGGAAAATCAAATCAATTTAGTTCCTTCTAATTAATCAGTGAAGTACCTCTCAAAACACATTAGCGAATCACTCCATAAGAGAGAAGAGGCATACACAATCGTAGGCTGAGACAATCACAAACTTAAATAATACCAACTCCTTCAATGGGAAAAGAAAAATAATGTACATACAAGAGAACTCTGGAAAAAGCACCAGCAGCAGGAATAGCCTCACAAATTCAACAAACTGATCAGTAGTACAAGAAAGAGTATTAAGCTCAACTCTTTGATTTTGAGTGCTTAACAAGCCAATCAAGGACCGAATCAATATTGGTGGAATTCTTGCATGAGATCATATAGCAGCATACCTCTCTATCAGTTACAGATTTCAAATCCCTGCAATATAACAGATCATTCAGAATAGACTCCAAATGAAGAAAACATGTAAAAATAGAAAAGACAAAACAAAAAAAAAAAGGGGGGGGGGGGGGGGGGGGGGGGGTAAAATACTCGTCCTGTTCAAAACTAAAACGGGAATAGAAGGAAATGCAGTGGAATTTGCTTCCTACCACAAGCTTTTTCAACCATTTAGCCAAAATGAAAGAAGACAATATTTTTCGCTCGTGGAATTTTATCTGCTTACATCTGATCAGTCAAAGCCTGCTTGGAAAGAGCTTCAGGCTTGTCAATCTTGTTACCCAATACCAGCAACGGAATACCACTCAATGATGGCTTGCTCAACAGGTCATGGATTTCACTTCTTGAAATACTAACATTATCATGATCAGCAGCATCAACAACATAACTGCAGGGAAAGACATTTAAAGAACTCAAAACAAGATATTACAATGGCTACCAGGAACATTAGTAGAATCCTTCAAAATTTATTTGGGGGGGGGGGGGGGGGGGGGGGGGGAATTTGGCTAAAAGAAAAGAATTCTCCCAAGCCTAAGGTTTATTAGAAATAAATCTGTCAAAACCCTGATCAGGTAATTTGAACTACCAGCTGCTCTTTAACAAACCATGGTTGGAGAAAACTAAATGCAGCTCAACAATAAAACCACCGATCTACTAGGAGTTGTATCCAGTCACTTCCAAAAGTATTATGGTTATGCAAATGATGAGCACTCAAAAAACACAAGCAGCGGAATTTGCTTGTATAAGTGAAAATAATAGTGAGCATATAACTGGATTCATTTACTTACATCTATAAAAAATCAATGAGGAAGGAATATTAACATCTGCAAAATGTAATTAAATAAGCTGAAGATAGATGCATACACAATAGCAGAAACTGCACGACAGTATCTTTCCCACATACTGCGGAATCTGGGTTGACCTCCAAGGTCCCACAATTTTATTGTCACATTTCCTTTAGTCACTTTCCGCATGTTAAATCCCACCTAAACATCCAATAGATTTTGTATTATTATCCCAGATAAAAATTGACGTGTTGAAATTGGAATTGGCTAGTGACTAGGAGCTAGGAAGATGATAACTTACTGTTGGTATCATGTCTTCACTGTATCCACCAGTCTAAGAATAACAGGTCGAATAAATATTAATAAGGCATCAGATTCCATCAGAGTACATGGAAGCAAAAGGCTACAACAAAAATAAGCATAGAAGAACAACCGTTACTTATCTACTTACAGCAATGACATTTACAAGTGATGTTTTTCCTGCATTCTGCAGCCCTATCAAAGAAAGCTCCATTTCCTGCTGAAAGAAGAGGCTGAAGGAAAAAAAGTTCAATGAATTGATATGAGGAGTCTTTTCAAAAGATAAGGGAAGCCAAAGCAATCAAATTACAAGTGCATATGCAAAGTGGCAACTCCAATGTCTGTTATAAACTCTCTGAAAATAAAGATACAATAACTTCCAGTTCTCAGACTTTAAGCCACAATCCAAAAAGCAGAAGTAACAATTACACACGAAGGCTAAGTTGAGGGATCAAAAACAAATAGCAAGCAAAAGGGTCCAAGTTGCACAACACAGCGTGAAACTACTAACATATGATGGATGGAAAATAATGACAGATCTGTCAATTATGAGTCTGTTGATCTCCCAAACCAACCCTCTTAAGCTCCACTGGAAGTTCAGGAATAAGATGGAAGCACATAGCACACCTCAACTGCCAGAAAAGTATAAAAGGAGAAAGGGGCCACCATATTTACTTGATAGATTGATTTCATATTTTCACCTTTCGTCATCTGGTCCTAGGGAAATTTTATAGAGCTGTGGTTAGACCTGCCATGTTGTATGGGGCGGAGTGTTGGCCAGTGAAAAACTCTCATGTTCAGAGAATGAAGGTTGCGGAGATGAGGATGCTCAGGTGGATGTGCGGGCTCACCAGGTTAGATAAGATCAAGAATGAAGTTATTCGAGAGAAGGTGGGGTGGCCCCGGTGGATGAGAAAATGCGAGAAGCGAGGCTGAGGTGGTTCAGGCATGTGCGGAGGAGAAGTCCTGATGCCCCGGTGAGGAGTTGTGAGCGGCTGGCGATGGTCGGCGTACGGCGAGGCAGAGGGAGGCCTAAGAGGTATTGGGGAGAGGTGATTAGGCATGACATGGCTAGAATGTGGGTTTCTGAGGACATGACCCTTGATAGTAAAATCTGGAGGTCTAGTATCAGGGTTGTAGGATAAGGGCCCCTAGAGTTTTTCGTACTACTCACCCGGGGTTGGGTGAGGCTTGGCAGGGATATCCATAGATGATTTGTGTATTGGATTGTGTCTCCCTTATGGTAGTTATTTATGGTAGTTACTGTCTGATACTATTGCATGCTATTTTATTTATGGTTCTTATGTTTAGATAATTATTCACGCTATTTCTGCTGAAGTTACTAATGCTCTTTTGTTTTTGTTTTTGTTCTTGTCGTTCCTTTCCTTTACTGAGCCGAGGATCGATTGGAAACAACCTCTCTGCCCTTTCGGGTAGGGGTAAGGCCCGTCTACATATTACCCTTCCCAGACCCCACTTTGTGGGACTATACTGGGTAGTTGTTGTTGTCCTTTGAAACACTAGGGCAGGTGATGTCCCAATCGTAGGGATAAGGTGACACTGATAGATTATCCGTCTACAGCAATAAACCTCCAAGAAGACACATGCATTTAGTAAAGAAAGCCTAATGTTACAAGAACACAAGAACTTAGGTGGAAGCAAATGCTATTGGCAACTTATGCAAAATCATATCCTTGGTGTGTTGAAGACATGAAAGTGGATTAGAACAAACGGATTAACAAACTTTCAATAGTTCACTACGATGAATATTGCAACTAGTGCTAGTCTCTACTTAAGTCTGAAAGGTTAAACAGTGGTAAGTTGAACCATAAATCAAGATTTTCTAGTCGTAGAAAAAAATGACACTTCTTCTGGCTTCTCCCTGTGTAGGAGAGGAGTCTTGATAGTGAGTGAAATACAATAGGGAAGTCGACAAAATATTGCTCTTGATCCTGTTTTCCATAGGCCTGGCTCTATCTTCTGTTTTGCATGTGATTACTCAGCTATATAAATCTCTAAAATATTAGGGCATGCAATCACTACAGTTATCCAAGTTTCACGATAAAATTCACAGTAGAACCCCGGTAAATCAAAGACTCGTGTAACCAAAAGATAAATCTATTGAAGTGTGTGACTATCTCATCTCAAAGTTGTCGGAAAGAATACATTTTAATTACATAATTATATTATGTCTCAACGGAGTCAATAACAATTAATGCTAATCAACTCATAAAACTAATAAAATTCCAAATTACCAGAACACGGAACATTCCATTCAGCAGAACTCTTTCAAAAGTATTAAAATTAACAATAAAGACCTCCCAAAATTATCTATATTGTAAATGCATATGAAGAGCTAGGAAGGAGTTGGTGATATTACATCAACCACTTAATTCTCAATCCCAAACTTGTTATTATGAATCCTTTACTTTTCATTCCACTCTATTTGGAGCCATGAAGGAGACACATACTCCTTATGTCCCAATTTACTGGCAACATGTTTCTATATTTGTATAACAATTTTAGTAACTTTCAAAATTTTCACCTTTATAGCCACACAAATAGCTATGATTAGTTCTATAGGACAAGTTTTAAAAGTTTCCATTTCTTTTTTAAACTCGGTACCCAATCAGACATATTTGTACAATGGAAAAGGAAAAACGAGCAAGATTGAAAATATACCTTCGAAGCCAAATGAGCAAAGCTTCCCAAAGACCCATGGCTAACGCGAGGGGTCAAAAACGAGAGCGAGAGAGATCTGTTAAAATGTCAATATACCTGAGATCTCTCTCTCTCTCTTTCTCAAAAAAGAAACAATGTTTCTGTCGATTTGTCTTTCTTCAATTGAACCTTTGGGAAATTTTTACTAAATATGAGAATTGTACATAGGCGATTGAATCAGATGATTATGATAGAGGATAAAGCGAGAGTCACAGATTTGCCCTTTGAATGAACATGAATTTACGAGACAGCCATTGCGATTGTCTAATGTATTTTCCTGTAGGTGTGGGACAATCCAACTGGCTAATTAGTGTTTAATTTCGATGGTGGGTGAATTACCAATATTATTGCCTTATGGGCGGGCCCCACTATTCTCTGTTTTTTGTCCTGCATTTTGATTGGTCTCCAATAGAATAATTGTTTTTTCTTTTTTTAAAAGAAAAAACTTCAAGAATAGCCACAAATAGGTGAACTTACTAACAATTAGCTATTAAGTCATACTAATAAAAATAATCATAAAAAGTTAGCAATGACACTCCGTATAAAAACAAGGGATGGAATAGGAAAATACACCATTAGCATTACTACTGGTGGTAAGACAAGGGGAAATTCTAGAATGTTCATTAATCCAACATAATTTTCGATCTTCACGTCTTTCTATCGAGGGTCATATCCTCGATAAATTCGAATCATCTCACCCCAATTATTTTTTAGATCTCTCTCTACCTCTTCTCTGACTTGTCAGGGAAAACCTCTCGCACCTTCTAATCGGAGCATCAGAGTCTCTCCTTTTCACATGACCAAACCATCCCGGCCTCGATTTCCACAACTTATCTTCCATAGGAGCCATACCGACTTTGTCCCTAATATATTATTCCTAATCTTATTAATGATATACAACATTCAAAAAAATTAGGCAAAAATAAATTTCTTTCCAATAGTTATGGCTGAAATTCTTTGAAAACACGTAGACGAGACAATATATAACATTTCAGAAAGGCTGGAGGTGACTAGTGAAAATTCATAGCCAAGCTTGAGTTTATAAAGTTCTTTACAACGTATGTATCTGGCATGTATATCACACACACATATACACATTTAGTACATATGAGATATATAAAAAATACACGGGAGATGCATAGTAAGGTACATGCATCATCTTCTTTCATGTTCATTTTCTACTTTGAATTTGGTTTAAATTTCAATTCAAACCACCTCAAAACTCCACTAAATCATCCTAAAATAAGATTCAAATTATTGAAATGTACTCAATATATTCCAATAATATTCACTCAAAACAAATTCAAAATTAACTCAAATATTCAAATTCAAGCTTAAGTTAGCTTCAATAGCTTTCAATGGAATCCAACGGTCGTTATGATGAGCATCAAAGAGTAGACAAATAAGACATATAAAGACCATTTTCTTTGTATAAACCATGAAGTAAGACAATATCTTAACACAATGCATACAATTTTCTCGAAATTTGCTATTGAATTAGATAATTAATAATACTAGTGATCTTTAAATCATTTTTAATATAATACTAATGTAATTGTACTTATAAGCATACAAATTTAATTGGAATTAAATTAATAAAATAATTTGGACTATATTTTAAATTCAAGATATATTAGTTCAAATAAATTTATTGAGCTAATATAATTAAATTAATTATATAAGTCCAAATATATATATATATATATATATATATATATATATATATATATATATATATATATATATATATATATATATATATATATATATTTAATAAATAAGTCTTAATCTATTGGGCTAGCCCAATCTAAAGTGATGAGCCCACTTCACTAAGCCCAAGATGTCATCTTCCTAGAGGCTCAGTTTGGTGCCACGTGTCAAATGACGTGGCGCGCCAAGTCAAACGGAAGAGCCAATAGGATCATGCCACGTATCAAAATGACAAGGCATGCTAAGTCACACTAAAAGGCCAATGAAATTGCGCCACATGTGCAAGTGACATGTTCTGGCCAATCAAATGAGGTCATGTCACCTTTCAATTTGATTGGTCGGAAGGAGTTTGTTCTTGTCATGACTCTTCCCTTCCACAACTATAAATAGGGGTCTTCATAACTCATAAAAGACACCAGAAGTGATAACAAGAAGCAAGAAAGAGCTCGTGATCAAACGCTGCAAATTTCTCCACAAGTTTCAAGCTTCAAGCAATCAAGTTCACGTTCAAGCAATCAAGTTCAAGCTCAAAAATGGAGAACAAATAATTTCGAGCTCAAGAACAAGATCATCGTTCGTGGCAACAAATATAATTCAAAATCAAGCTCCAAGGCCCTTGAATCTATTTACCATTGGAAAGAAGAATCAGAGAATTAATAGAGATTGTACACTCAAATATTCGAAATAAGATACTACGATTGTTGCAATATTTTCGGTCTTGATTTATTTTCTCGACGCCAATTTATTGTCTACAAATTCTGGCACGCCCAGTGGGACAATCTCTGCCTCTCATCTCAACTTTTCAATCACCAAAGTTCAAGAACATTGAAATGGCTCCAAAGAAAATCAACTCCGGTTCAACTTCCACCAAGGCTGCTAATTCCAAGTTCTACGCTGATGTGGAAAGCATCCTCTACATCACTTTTGGAAGCTTCGGCCCAGTTACGAGGAGCAAAGCAAGATTTTTAGGACAACAAGCACCCCAAGCGTCGTCCGTATCAACCCTTATTTTCGGATCTTCATCCTCAAAAGGAACAAGATTTTCCACAAACGCATCTGAAGGAGGAAGCGATGTTGCTGAAAAGATCAGGAAAACACTAGCTCTGCTTGACCTCTCCAGCTCCAAGCGCTCTGCTGTGAAGGAAGATGATGATGCTTCAAGTGATGGATCCTCCCCACTTACACCACATAACGTGAGCCAATCAAGAATCAATCTGTGTGAAAATCCATGCTACTCTCCGTCATCCACGACAATCATGCAAGCCATGGTGTCAAACACTTCATCCATGGAGGAGCAGTTGGCAAATTTGACGGAAGCAATCACTGGCTTGACTAAATGCATGCAAAATCAAGAAGCTACAATTGACAAGCTAACAGACATGGTGGAAATGTTGATGGAGGAAGAATCTACCCATGCACCCGGCAAGCTCCCAGAAGTTCTAGAGAGCGACTCTCCCCCGAGACAAACAGCATCCACTAAGCCTATCCCTGTCACATCTGAAGGGATGATCCAATCGATCAATTGAAGAAGTTCATTGAAGGAACTATCAAGAACAAATATGAAGTTGCTGCTAAGTCCTCCCTTACATATGCAAAGCCGTACACTGCGAGGGTCGATATGTTGAAGATGTTTGCTGGCTATCAACCTCCAAAGTTTCAACAGTTTGATGGTAAAGGTAACCTAAAGCAACATGTGGCGCACTTTGTTGAGACATGCAACAATGCTGGGACTTACGGAGACTACCTCGTCAAACAGTTTGTCCGCTCATTAAAAGGAAATGTTTTTGATTGGTACAAGGACCTCAAGTCTGGATCTATCAATAGTTGCGATCAACTAGAGCAAGAGTTCCTCAATCGCTTTTATAGCACGAGACGCACTGTAAGTATGATAGAGCTCACAAATACTCGTCAAAGAAAGGGGGAACCAGTTATCGATTTTATCAATCGTTGGAGGAACGCAAGCATCAACTGCAAAGACAGGCTTAGTGAAGCTTCGGGCATAGAGATGTGCATCCAAGGCATGCATTGGGGATTGCGCTACATCTTGCAAGGTATCAAGCCTAGCACATTTGAATAACTTGCAACTCGTGTCCATGACATGGAATTGAGCATGGCCTCTGCTGGAAATGAAAGGCTGCCCATCTATGAACCTCACAAAGCAAATGACAAGCAAGAAGTTATGAAGTGGGGCAAGTTCGTACCCAAGTCTGAAAGCAAAGAAGCTGTGAATGTCAATACATCACCGATGAAGTTCACGGCGAAGGTGAGCAAGAAGCCGAGTATGAAATCCACTTCTTTTCAAGACAAGCCAAGTGGAAAGTTGACTCTAAAATAAATGCAAGAGAAACAATACTCATTCATGGATTCTAATGTGCCAACCATTTTCGAAGAGCTCCTCGAGTTAAATCTCATTGAGCTTCCGGAGATGAAGCGGCCAAATAAAACTGGGAAAACAAATGACCCAAATTACTGCAAATATCACCGACTTGTAAGCCACCATCTGGAGAAGTGCTTTGTCTTTAAGGATAAGTTCATGGACTTAGATCGCGAAAAGAAGATCGTTCTTGAAGATGAGAAAGCGAGCACAAACCAAGTTACTATCACCTTTGGCTCATTCAGTCCAGATAAATTATGTGGTTTTAAAGAAATTAAAGATGAAGGATTATTAGAGAGAGACAAAGCTGAAGTCAACCAACCTGATGATGATGAAGGATGGATGTTGGTAACTTATCGTAGGCGCCACAAAAGGAGCCCACCAAAAGAATCAGTAGAACAACCAACAAGGAATTTGATGGTAAAAAGACCAATGAAAAAGAATCCAATTAGGCATTTGAAGAAGGAAAAGGTGGAGATGCACCACCCTCAAAGGCCACGAAATCCAGTAACCTTGGATGAATTTTTGCCAAGTTGGTTCCGCACGAATATTTCCCATGAGGACATTGATGCCTCTTGTTGCCACGCTGACAAAGGGGACGAAAAGAGTGATGACTTACCGTTGGCACCATCTTCGGAAAAGCCTATCGACTACACTCCTCAAGAAGTTAATGCTTGTGAGGAAAAGGTCACGTTCACAAATGACGATCTTTTGCTAGGTGACACTCCTCATAACCGCCCATTGTACCTGGTTGGCTATATATGCGATGAAAGGGTAAATCAGATTTTGGTTGATGGAGGATCCTCAGTGAACATTTTGCCAATCTACACTGTGAAAGAACTTGGTATTCCCATGAACGAACTCTCAGAAAGTCGTGTGATGATCCAAGGATTCAACCAAGGGGGGCAAAGAGCCATAGACGCGATCAGGCTGGGAATCACTATTGAAGATATGCAATCAAGTGCATGGCTGCATGTGATCGACGCGAAGACTTCATACAATATTTTGCTTGGGAAGCCTGATACATGAGAATAAAAGTGTTCCATCTACCTACCATTAATGTTTAAAATACTACCAGGGTGAAGTCGAGAAGACGATAGTTGCTGATGATGAGCCATTCACCGAGGTTGAGTCACACTTCGACGATGCAAAGTTCTACTTGAAGAACCGCATTATGAAGGAGCTGAAAGCCGATGATGGTATGAAAAGAAAGAATGACGAACCAATAACTAAAAGAGTTGAGGTGACCATGGGTAAAGCCAAACTTTTTACAAAGGAGGTGCCTGCCAACATGAATAAATCTCATAAAGGGGCATTGTGTCCTATGGAAAGAATGTAAGCCACGTACTCTAATATATCCCTAAAAGGAAGAAAGATAAGGGCGAGTCATATAATATCCAAATAAACATTCCAAAGGAGTTAACTCTTCCGGTTAAACGAATTGAGGCAGTAAAGTCGTCCTCAATGCCGCTTGTAGGTGTAGCCCAAAATCGTTTGCAAAATGTGGAACTCCCTACAAAGCAAACAGATGAAGGTTTTGACCCTAATGCTTACAAGCTATTTGCAAAATATGGATACAATCCCAATGAGCCATCAAAGTTAGGGAAACTCCCATCATAAAACTACAATGAGGCAACCACGTGAAGGTTTGGGATACAAGCAACCGTCACCGGTGCGCATTTCAATAAGAAGGGAAAGCAACAAGTATATCATTGTAGAAGATGAATCAGCCGCTTCTAACAAACCTTCTGTCTTTGATCGACTTGGAAGATCACCTACGAGGACCTCCGTGTTTGAAAGATTGGGTCCAATAAAGAAGGGGAACAAGTTCCGGAGAAATATTCAAAGCATAAGAACACCCGCTTCACCCAAAATCCAGGAGAACTCTAAAGATTTCCAAAGTTTGGTTCCTTCTAGAATGAGGCGAAAAATAAAACTTGTAGTTTCATCTGACGAAATACTGAAGGTAAAGCCATATACTGTGGTCTACACTAAGGAACATGATGAAGATGAAGAAAGTGTAGGTTCTTCGTATCATGTCGTTGTACAAAGGGAGAATGGTGTTCTGTCTTTGATGAAGGATAACGCAAACTTGAAGCATGTTTCACCATGTTATATCCTTCAATGATGGGGATCCTCAAGAAGATGAAGATGCGAAAGATGCTCCACTTGAACTTGAAGAAAGAGTGAAGAAGACGGTTGATGCCTTAAAAGAAGTTAACCTTGGCACCGATGAAGAACCTAGACCCACCTACCTAAGTGCTTTACTCAAAGCTGATGAAGAAAACTCCTATATTGAGTTACCCAAAGAGTTCAGGGATGTCTTCGCTTGGAGTTAAAAAGAGATGCCTGGCTTGGACCCGAAAGTAGCAGTCCATCACCTTGTGGTCAAAAACGGTGTCCACCCTGTTAAACAAGCTCAAAGGCGCTTCAGGGTGGACTTGGTTCCCATGATTGAAGTTAACAAACTCGTTGAAGCTGGATTTATTCGGGAAGTTAAATACCCAACAGGGGTTTCAAGTATTGTCCCTGTAAGGAAGAAGAATGGCCAGATTCGAGTATGCGTTGACTTCAGGGACCTCAATAATGCATGTCCCAAAGACGAATTCCCGCTTCCTATTCCAGAGCTGATGATCGATGCTACTACTGGTTATGAGGCAATGTCTTTCACGGACGGTTCGTCAGGCTATAACCAAATTCGCATGGCACCAAAAGAGGAAGAGCTTACTGCGTTCCGCACTCCGAAGGGTATTTATTGCTATAAGGTAATGCCTTTTGGCTTGAAGAATGCTGGTGCTACTTACCAAAGGGCTATGCAAAATATTTTCGACGATCTTCTCCACAAGAATGTCGAATGCTATATTGACGACTTGGTGGTGAAATCAAGAGAGAAAGGTAACCACATGAAAGACTTGAGGATGTATTTGAATTGCTCCGGAGATACCAACTTAGGATGAATCCATTGAAATGTGCCTTTGGAGTTACTTTTGGAAAGTTCCTTGGTTTCATTGTCCGACATCGAGGGATTTGAAATCGATCAAGCCAAAGTGGATGCCATTTTGAAAATGCCTGCACCTCAAGATATCCATGAATTGAAAAGTCTGCAGGAAAGCTAGCATACCTTAGGAGGTTCATTTCGAACCTAGCTTGGAGGTGCCAACCGTTCAGTCGCCTTATGAAGAAAGGTGTCCCTTTCAGATGGGACCAAGCATGCAGTAATACCTTTGAGAGCATTAAATCCTACTTGATGAAGCCTCCCGTTTTAGCAGCCCCTGTACCTGGAAAGTCATTGATACTATACATTGCGGCACAAGAAAGGTATACTGGAGCATTGTTGGCCCAGGAAAATAGTGAGGGGAAAGAAAACTCTCTTTACTACTTGAGCAGGATGATGACATCAAACGAGTTGAATTATTCGCCAATTGAGAAGTTGTGCTTGGCACTAGTCTTCTCAATTCAAAAGTTGAAGCACTACTTTCAAGCTCAAAATATTATCTGGGACGATTCTGAAGTTATTTGATTGATAATTTTGGATATGTTCTATATATTGGAGTTTAGTTTTCAATAAATTAAACGGTTTGTAATTTTAACGTTCCTACACCAAGATATGATTTTTTTAGAGAGACTGCACAAATCTGGAATTGATAGCAAGATGCAACATAAAGTTGGTTTCAAAATATTATATTCGGAATGATCCTGAAATATTTTGATTTCGAATTTTGGATATGCTTTAGATATTGAAGTCTAGTTTTCTTGATATTAAAAGGTTTGCAATTCCGATATTTTTACACCGAGATATGAATTTTTTGGTGAAACTGCACAAATCTGAAATTTGCAACGTGGTGGAACCTAAAGTTGATTTCAAAATATTATCTGGGAAGATTCTAAAGTTATTTGATTGAGAATTTTGGATATGTTTTAGATATTGGATTTTAGTTTTCAAGAACTCAAACGGTTTGTAGTTTTAACGTCCTACACCAAGATATGATTTTTTAGAGAGACTGCACAAATCTGGAATTGATAGCGAGGTGCAACATAAAGTTGGTTTTAAAATATTATTCGGAACGATCCTGAAGTTGCTTGATTTCGAAATTTGGACATGATCTGGATCTTAAAGTCTAGTTTTCTTGAAATTAAACGGTTTGTAATTCCGATTTTTTTACACCGAGATATGATTTTTTTGGTGAGACTGCGCAAATCTGAAATGTGCAACGTGGTGGGATCTAAAGTTAGTTCCAAAATACTATCTGGGGCAATTCTGAAGGTGTTTGATTTTGAATTTTGGATATATTTTAGATATTGAATTCTAAAATCAAATGGTTTATTACTTGGACTCTTCCCCGACAAGATATGAATCTTTCGTTACAAGTGCGTAAAGTAGAAAGTTATGCAACTAAAATAAATGTCGGGTAATGTAAAGCAAATGAGAAGCAATCTTAGGTAAAATGAAATAAATATCCACTAGGTTAACCTAATATAAAGATAAAAGGGAGATAATCCTAACAGCCTAATCTAAACAAAATTTGTAGTTGATCAATTCTTGACAGCTAGTCTCCATGCTCTTCTTCTTCTCCTCCAAATTGGCCGAATCATCAACAGTCAACAAATTTATGTTGTCATATGAAGAGACCTCAGTCTCGGCAGATGAAAATTTTTTCTGAATCTCTTCAACCTCCTTTTGAGTCGCTTCTATAACACCTCCGAGGTTCTCCCTCTCTTGTTGTAATGTCTGCAACTTCTTCACGACTCTCTTCAATTTCTTTTCACTAGAAGAAACTTTCTTGACTTTCTCACTTGCTTTAAGTTTGAACGATTCGAGACGCTCTTTAGCTTTGGAAATCAGTTCTAGCTTCTCATCTTCACTCGTCTTATCAGTCATATTGGATCGCGGGTGTAGAAAAAAGAAGGTGTGACAAGATCTAGTCAAACCTCGAAGAAATAGTGATGAGGGGTCAACTTCGACACTAGGGCTACAATAAAATACTAAAATTATAACTAAGCATGGACTATAAATACAACTCAAAACTCAATAACAAGAATAAATGCACAATTATTTCATTAATAATAAATCCCAAATTAATTTTCATTATTTAACAAACTAATATATCAAGCTAATGAGACAATATCAATTAATATTAGGCTCTAAGAATTATTACGCACAATGATGTCGATGTCGTACGGTCCGATCTAACATACGAATATATAAATTGTGCACTGTCGAGGGTCGAACGACACGAACTATTGATGCATATATTCTATTACCGAGGTATTCGACCCGCTCCACAAGAAGAGAAAATATTTTATAAATGACCGTATTATTAAGAGGCTAATATTCAAGGAAACATCAATTCTCATTAACGGTGCAATAACCCGTCCAAAACTCAAGTAAATAAAACTCGACCTTTTACAATTCCTTTATCAAGTTCCGCTATGATTTAGACATTTACTTTCCGGTCCACAATTGTGCTTAAATTCTCAGTTCGGTACCCAATGCCTCAAAACTAGTTAAATGTTATATAAAATAGTTAATATATGTTCAAAAATTCATATCCTAAATGATTTCCCAACACTAATTGAAGTGTTCCTAAAATTTACCCCCGGACCCACGTGTTCGAATTTCGAAAATATTTGAAGAAAGTTGTTACCCATAACCTCATGAACTCAAATATATGATTTTCATTAAATTCCATAACCATTTTTAGGGTTAAATCCCATTTTTACCAAAATCATGGTTCTTCATCTAAACCCATAATTTTACAAGTTAAATATACCCATAATTTATGTATTTAACTCACATTGTATAGAAATTACTCACCTCAAAGTGTTAGGTGAAATTCCCTCTCTAAGCGTTCCAAGAATCGCCCAAGCAATGAAATAAATGAGCTCAAAATGCCCAAGTTCCGCACTAAATTAGGGTTCTACCTTTTGCGATTTTCGCATTTGTGAAGGTTTGGCCGCATCTGTGGAAAGGACCTCGCAGATGCAGTCCTCTCCTCAGTTGGCCTCTCGCTCCTGCAACCAGCGGCTCGCTTCTGCGAGACCGCTCATGCGGCACGTGCACTGCACCTGCGACCTTAGTCCGCTCCTGCGATGGCCTCCTTCGTACCTGTGTCTTCGTAGGTGCAGTACCTCGTCCGCTTCTGCAGTTACTAGACAGCCCACATTGGGCCGCTTCTACGGTCAAGGTCTCCCTTCTGCGAGCTCGCACCTTCGGCTGGCCAAGCGCAGGTGCGATTACACCAGAAGCTGGAAGCTTCAGTTGCTACTCCAAGTCCAAACTTGGTCCGACCCTCGTCTGATTAACACTTGGGGTTTCGGGGGCCCCGCCCAAATATACTAATAAGTTTAAAATCATAAAACAAACTCGCTCGCACCCTCGGACGCATAAAACGACAACACAAATAAGAATCACACCCCTAACCAAATTTAATTAACTTATGAACTTCAAGTTCTTCAAACTTAATCTTAATGTGCCAGAACAAACTTAAACTACTCGGAATGAAACCAAACTTTGCGTGCAAGTCTTAAATTATCATACAGAATATTCTCAGGATCGGAATCCCAATTGGACCTCGATAACACCAAACCTACTCCAAACCAAATTTAAAGAACGGAAAAGGGTCAGAACGGCCCCTAACGTATTGACTCCAGTTTAAAAATGCCCTCCGTTAATCTATTTTGAAAAAATGCCCCTACCGTTAAAAATTTGGTATATTTGTGCCCATAACGTGTTGACTCCAGTTTAAAAATGCCCCTACCGTTTTAAATATAAGTACAGTCAGTTGTTAGACTTAGGGGCACAAATAGGCCAAATTTTTAATGGTAGGGGCATTTTATTCAAATAGGTTAACGGAGGGCATTTTAAAATTGGATGACCCTTTTCCCTTTAGAGAACTTAAAACCTGCAAAGAGCTAACTTTTATTAGGTGCCGAAACGCTCCCGGGCATTCAAATCTCGATCCGAGCATACGCCCAAGTGCGAAATCATCATACAAACCTGTTGGAACTGTCAAATCCCGATTCCGGGATCGTTTACTCAAAACATTGACCGAAGTCAAACTTAGCCCATTTTGCCAACCTTAAGGAACCAAGTGTTACGATTTCAGCCCGAACCTTTCAAATCCCGTACTAACCGTACCCGCAAGTCATAAAATAGTAAGGACACACATAGGGGGTTTTATTTAGGGGAACATGATTCTAAAAAATAAAACGACAGGTCGAGTTGATATAATAGATTTGGTTGAAATTTCAAAGAAAAATTTATAAAGTCAGTAACAAACCCATAATTTTATACAAGCGAGTTTAGTCAAAGAGCATAGTAGTCACTTGTATAAGCGACACCAGTAAGTATAATTTACTTCGTAATTAGTTCATACGACTTCAAAATAAAGTCATTGATGCTCTTTCTTAATCAAAGTTGATTTTTTTTTTATTTAAAAAAAAAACTATTTACTTTCCATATTTAGAATTTTATCTATCTATATATATATCAACAAAATTTACTTTAACGAATTTATAAATTTACTAATTTCAACAAACAAAATTTAACCAATTTAAATTTCTTACAACTAACAGAAATTTAACACAATAAGTATTTACAAATAAAAAATAGAAGTTATGAACTAAATTAATTGATACAAACATTTAAAGTAAAATAAATTCTACCCCAAACTAAAATTATTAGTATAACACAAGTTAACAATTTTAACATATATGAGCTAAACTCATTAAATTAAAAAATTATGAATAATCTCAACAAAGCACTTGAAAGCTTTTATTTTTGTATGAAGTAAATTAGAATTTAACAACAATAGCTATTTAGCAGGAAAAAGAAATTATAAAGAGAAATAAGAAAATAAGACAAAATAGAAAATAGCAAGGTAACAATAGGTGATGGAAAAAAGGTAAGTAATAGTAGGTAAAATTATAAGTACAGTATAACAAAGTGATGAGTGGAATATTAAACAAATTGTGGATCATATTGACAAAAAAATTTACCATAAATTAGTTTTTGAAAACTTGACAAAAAAAATTCAAACTTTTTTCTTTTCAAAAATTCGAACATATTTTATGACCAAATAATATTTTTAAAAAATTACCAAAATTTATAACCAAACGGGAGTTTAATTTCTTTTTAGCGTTTCACTTCCTCCTAAACGGAGAAATGCTCATTCGCGCAAGCAGAGCAACATTTTATCCCAAAAAAGGGGGAAAAACAAATTCACGTTGGAGCGCCAATTGCACATTTCAAATTCGAACTTCACTGTCAACGTCTACCATTTCTTCTCTCTCGCAAGAAAGAACTCATCTAAATAAGCACTAACAAAAAAAACTATCAAGATCTTGCATCACTTTCAATGGAGAAAAGACTTCGATCTTCGCTCAAAACCTCAGCGCAAGAGTTCCTCTCGTCAACGGCAAATTTAGGGTTTAATAAATCCATTAAACCCTCACTCAAAGCCCTAATTCACACCCTCACTTCTTCGTCAGATCTCACTACCACTCTTCCTCTCGCCCTCCACCACTCAATCTCGCAGTCTATCAGGAAATACAAAACCCTAACTGATTCTAACTTCACCAACGACGCCGTTTTATCTCCTCAAACGCCGCCGACAAAACGGCTCCGTCGATCCGCGCGGAACAAGAGGAACGACGAAGAAGAAAACGAAGATAAAACGCAATTGCTCGTTGAAAATCTTCGTATTTATGCTTACATTTCGTTTTTATGTCTTTCTCATCCGAAGAAGGCCTTTTCTGATTCTGATTTATTGCCGGCGGTTCGAGAGTTACATGATAATTTGATTTTATTTGAGTCTGATTCTGTTTTGTTATCTGAAATTGCTAATTTATGTGAAGAGTGGTGGAAGGAGGATTTATGTGGGAAAGAAACCCTAATTTCTCAGTCATTGCCGTTTCTGTTGTCAAGGGCGTTGACGTTGAAGAAGAAAGTGTATGTGCATAGGGTTTATATGCTAAGAGAGGCGTTTACGTTGCTGGATTTCGAGGATGAGAGTATCGAGGATTTGATGCATTTAATGATGCGTTGTGTGATTTCGCCTCTGTTTTTGAAGACGGAGGATGGGAGGAAATTTATCGCGTTTACATTTGGTTTGAGTGTACAGGTTCTGAAAGAGGCATTGGCTATGCTTAAATCGCAGATCCCATTTGGGCGTAAGTCTGTGTTGGAGGCATATGGAGAGGTTCTTTTTCGGGCGTGGCAGGCAACCGAAGGACTGTCTAAGGATGAGATTGAGAACAACTTCTTGCAGGGGTTGATAGATAGCTGTATACATGCAAGTTCAGTGGAGCTTTCTGTGTCTATTAGAAGAGTTTTAGGGGGTTTCGTTAATCAGAGAACTACAGAGGGTGTTGAGAAGCTCCTTTTTCGTCTTGCCGAGCCCGTCATTTTCCGATCCTTGCAGGTACTGGTTTAAGTTTAACTGCCGTATGCCACCGTAAAACTTGTGTATCGTACTCCTACTATTAACTTATTCTAATATCCTAGATTTCCTCTTGAAAAGTTTTCGGCTATATGATTGCCATTCATTCACGAGTTTCATTGGGTTTGAGTTTTGTAAATAGAAAACTTTGCCAGAATGCTTTGAACTTTATGTATTTCTAATTTCTTAGTGGGATTGAAGAGCTTAATTGACAATTGCTGTCTTGTTTTCCAAAGAATTGCCATTTTCAAAGGTTTCAAATTGTATCCTTTGTTTCTTTGTTTGGCCTTTGCCCTTCAGGATCCAGTCACTTGAAATTTTAGTTCAATAATATCTAAAGAAACTACCGACGGTGCTGCTCATTATTTAGTTTCCTCTCCCAATATGCTAATTCTTTGATGCTTAATGTATTACCAATGGGATGGATTAGAAAATTCGTAGCATATCTTGAGCTATAGTATTTTTCTTTTGACAGTCCAACTTCGTTATCCAGCACAAAGTTTTATGCCTATGAATAATTGAGACTCATAATACAACTGCCTATTGTAGGTTGCAAACTCAAATGTCCGACAAAATTCATTGCACTTATTTCTTGACCTATTCCCTCTTGAAGATCCTGATGCGACAAAGGAGGGGAAAGACACACTCCTTGATAAACAGTTCTTTCTGCTGGACAAATTACTAATGGATGAGTGTCCTGATGTGCGTGCTGTAGCAGTTGAAGGTTGTTGCCGCATTCTTCATTTGTATTGGGAAATTATCCCTTCACCAACAATCACTAAAACTCTTACCAAAATCTTTGATCATATGATACACGATGAATGCACTGAGGTTAGGTTGTCAACAGTAAATGCTATGATATACCTACTTGGAAACCCCCATTCTCACGAGGTCCTTAAAGTGCTTTTACCTAGAATGGGTAATTTGATTATTGATACTTCTCCTCCAGTTCGTGCTGCAGTTGTAGATCTCCTTCTCACTTTAACTGATTTAAGAAATTTTCAGTTTCACAAGGTATGGTCTGAACTTTATAACCTAAAACATACACAAGCCCCGGATTATTGAAGTTTTCTACTTAAATCAATTTAACTTTTTGTTATGCAGGTTGTGCATATAGACCTTTTGTTGTCTACACTTGCAAATGACCAACCAATGATTGGTCAAAAAATCACTAAGCTTCTCCTTCCTTCATACTTCCCCTCAAAAGTAAACCTGAGAGAAGCATGTAAGCGATGTGTCACACTTATAAAAAGGTGTCCTTTGGCTGGTGCAAGGTTCTGTGAATTTGCTGTGTCGGAAGGAATATCGCTACAGTCATGGATGGAACTTTTTAAAATTCTTATCAGTTTGGTTGTATCACCTGGCAAGCTGGAGGAGGAGCAGATTGATGGTTCAATTATTGCAGCCTCCCACCTCTGTATCTATCTTGTAAGTGATGGATCTTATCACACTAAACTTAAAGAGGAATTGTCTGGTGAAAGACTCAAGCGATTGTTTGGTGTTGCTACCTCAGCATGTGCCCAGGCCTCTGTCTGTAACATTATTTCAAGTATCTGTCCAGATGCAGTTGATGACCTTTTCGATGAATGCATGGCCTTGGTAACAAATTGCGGAGATTTATCCAATTCTTTAGAAAAGCAAGCTGAGGTGAGGTCTGTCCACAAGATGATGCTATCTTGCAGTTGGTTTGACAAGATGTTTGAAATTCTAGCTAGGCTTCTGCAAAGAACTGCCTCCCAATGCCACAAAAGATTTGGAACTGAACTGGTACAATTCAGTGTTCCGTCAACTAAACGGGAGAATACTAAGTCCTCCATCAAGCTCTCCTCTAAATCAAAGCATGTGAAGGAGAAAAAGATGTTCGATAAGGTTAAATGTAGCTTCAAGGAAGAGTATGAAATCACTGTAGGAGTGGCTTGGCAGATAAAGGACCTCCTTTTATCTGAAAATACAAGAAATGCTATTCTACGAAGTGGAAGCTTAGAGACTATATTCCTTACTTTGAAGGCCATATCTGAAGAAAGCATTCTACAATGTACACGATGTGATTACATGAGCTTGTCACCAATTTTGGCATACACAGCTCTTGCTTTTCACATGTCTTTTCAGGACAACAACTTAGATGGAGACAAAAATGTCAATAAGAAGAAGCGTAGAACGGAATCTACTAATGAAGCATCAGAGGCGAGTGTGCTTTTCTTGCTCTCTGCTTCAATGAAACTTCTAATAGATATGGTTCAAGAAATTAAAATCAGTATTTGCTCTTTTCTTTCCATTATTCTTTTGTTCAGTACATAGTTCCATCTTGTGTTTCATCTGTATTAAAGGGGTTCATATAATTGTACTGGGGCTTAAAGGATAAGTGGCACCGACCTTTTGCAACATAAGTACTAAAGTGGATATTATTGGTGTTCAGATATATGCGACACATCTCATAGTTATGTTTCCATCAGCATTTCAATGAACTGTTTCTGGATGCAGGAATGTCCCTGTTTCAGTTACAGTTGATCGGTTTCAGATTTAAGGCTTTCACTTAAGCTATCTATGCAGCATATTATTAATATTTTGAGAGTTAAAATATTGCTTTGAGTAATTGAACCGAAATATCATATTAATGCATAACTTCATTTATAGAATGCAATTCATGTTTATTAAGATTGTTTTGTTTCAAAGTTTTCTTTTTGGTGAAACTCTTTCTGCGTAAGGTCAAAATATCTGCTGGTTAGTTCGTTACATACAACATTAGCAAGTTTATATTTCTTGCTCCATGTCCTTGTTCATGAGAAAATTTATCCTTAACACATAGAAATGACTTAACCTTACCTTTACATGTTGGTGATTTGATCTTCACACTTCTTTACTGGAAATGGTCTTCATATGCTTCGTTTGATCTTCCAGGAAACGGCATTGGAACTGACAATGGATCATCTTCTTGGCTGCACAAATAAGCTATTCAGGATACCATCTAGTGAATTATCTGACCTTCGCGGTGATGGTTAGCTTTCCCTTTCCCCATAGTTTTCGTGAGATGCAATTCAAAATAGAGTTTTTCTTTTTGTGCGCGAGGCTTAGAATACAACAACAACAACAACAATAATGTTGTGTGCTTGTAGTTGTCAAAGCTGCCATTGGACCTTACAACAACAACAACAACTACCCAGTATAGTCCCACAAAGTGGGGTCTGGGGAGGGTAATATGTAGACGAGCCTTACCCCTACCCGAAAGAGCAGAGAGGCTGTTTCCAATCGACCCTCGGCTCATGAAGGAAAAGAAAAACAAAAACAAAAACAAAAGAGCATTAGTAAGTCCAAAAGAAATAGCGTAAATAATTGTCTAACCATAAGAACCGTAAATAAAATAGCATGCAATAATATCATACAGTAACTACCATAAGGGAGACACAATCCAAAACACAAATCATCTATGGATAGCCCTGCATCTATGGATAGCCCTGCCATTGGACCTTGATTATTACAATATATTTAGTGAACTTATTGGTGAATATTGGATTAGGCTTAGTTTATGATAAAGAGTTTGAGTTGTCTTGTTTGATTTAGATAACCTCTATGGTAAGAAAGTCCCAATACTACAAAATGTTCGTAGTGTTTCTTATTCCCACTATGATGTTCTTACTGGACCAACATTCACGACTCTTACATTGGCCTTTCAGTATGCTAAAACTCTTAGCTTTCCTCAGATCAGAATGTGCCCCTGCATGAACATTTTAGTCTTAAATCACCTTATTTGCAAAATTGCTGTAGAACTTCAAATGTTATGTCTAAATTAACCATCCTTTTGGCCTATGCATGAACTGAATTGATCTTTGTATACAACATGTACCCAGGATCTGATTTTGCTAAACAACAGAGGACATTAAATGTGGTCAAGATGCTAACTGCAGTGCTGAAGTTCATTGCTGATGCCCTTACGATGGACCTTGTCCATAAAAGCCTGGAGGAATGCCTATCTTTTACTCTGGAATACATTAAATTTATCATCTCAAGTTTGAGGAAACATTCTGGTGAGGAGCTGCAATTTACGGAGGACATGTTGAAAGAGATATATCTCTGTCTGAAGAGTTCCTTCACATATGTAGCCAAGTTGGTGAATGCAGTGCTCAAGAGTTTTTCTGAAGCGTCACAACCCTTATTGGGAGCTTTTGATATCGCCAATGAACTGTTAAACCTCTATGTTTCGATTGAAGAGTACTTGGGCTATGGATATGCAGTTCGTCTTTTTCCTGCAGTCAAACCATGGGTTCCTGATTTAATTCTGGCATTAGGATCTTTAAACCTGATGAAGCAGATTCCAGGAGGCAAATCTAGTTCTTTTAATCCAAAAGATGATCTTCCATTATGGGTATCCACATTAGCAAGGACTGAGCTGGCTGAACAACAAGATATAAGTTCTGATGAGGAGCCTGATAGAATTTCTAAGATGGAGGGCTTCAAGACATTCAAGAAACTTGTAAATGTAATGGTTCAGCTGTTGAGAGCTAACCATAATGTGCTGGATGCTGTTGGGCTGACTTTATTGAACAATTTGCTGGTTGGGCTGAAAAGCAAGAATTTTGATATTGTGTTGGGGCTCCTGCATTTTGTGTGTGTTAAGCTAGTCAGATATGAGGAAAGAGAGTGGAAGGAACTTACATCAATGTTGACATCCCTCCGGCAGATCTACCCTCAACTGGAGTTGGAAACAGAATCATGTAACGGTGAGGATGCAAGGCAGGTGTTACAGAGTGCAAGGGCATTGGTTGAACCTGTTTGGAAATGTTATTTATCTGATGATGGGAGGAATTCCGTTGAAGAAGACTAGGTTGCTTTCTCATCTTAAACACGACTTGTGGAAACTTCTTGCAACCGTGGGACATGAGAGTGGCCAGGCTGATAAAGGGAGAGCTTGATAGCTTTTTAAACAGCAGTACTGGGATTTCGGTGTAAATCAACCAGATATATGTATATATGTTTTATATGGATGTATTTATTCAGGATGTGACAACCCTAAAGCTGTCAGCCTACTTGTCTCTGCCAATACGAACATACTAACACAGCACCTCTTGAAGATTGCCGATGCAGGATTCATATCGTACATAAAGGGAGGGAAAATGTGCAGATCAATTAGCATGTTGCAAATCGGTCAATCATTCAACCGGATGGGTTGTTTTTACCTTCAACTGCGGTTGCCTGTGAGCCATTTGATATTTAGCTGACGCTGCGCTTTTGTCCATATTATGCGCTGTTAGAATTTGACTCTTGCTTTTCCAGCAGATGGGAGGCAAAAAAGCATTATACGTATTTATTTTTGTGGAGTGTAGACACACTTTGCAAATATGGTCACTGAAGCTGGATCATGTTACCAAAATATCATAGGTTAAAATATTTAGCTCATTGAAACTCTTTAGTTTGTGTCTTTATAAAATTAGGACGTTTATGTCTATTGCCATGGCCATTTTCACATTAGCTGATAACTTAGGGTGTGTTTGGTATGAAAAAAATGCTTTCCACAAAATGTTTTTTAATTTTTTATGTTTGATTGACTTAAATGTTTTGAAAAATATTTTACTCATTAATTTATTTTCCTCTAATTGGAGGAAAATATTTTCCTGATCAAAAGAAGGGAGAACATTTTCTAAAAAATTTTCCCGCTCTATTTCCCATCTCCACCAACCCATCCCACACCCCACCGCTACCAATCCCCCCTACCCCACCCACTCTACTCCCACTCTTCTCACTCATCCAGAATAGAAATACTACTAAAATTGCTTTCTTTTTATGTTGTAGATAGAGTAATTTTTTTTTTCATTTCAACAAAAAAGAGTAGTTTATTTTCCTAATGTACAAAAACTATTTTTTCCTTTTCAACAAAAAAGGAATTTCTTTTCATGATATGTAAAACATGTTTTCTTTTCATAATGTGAAAAAAGTATTTCCTTTCATTTCAACAAAATAAGTACTTTCTCTTTATGTTGTAGGACTAGTTTTTTTTTTTAAAGAGTATTTTCTTTTTAGTTATGGAGCACAAATTTTAATGTTATTTTTGCCTGAAAAAGTAAAGCAACACATTAGTTTTTTGTATAAATTTTTAAAAGAATAATTAAATTCTTGAACAAAATAGAATGGTGAAAGTATTAGGTATTCGGAGTTTGTGGGTGGGGGGGGGGTGAGGGGGTAAGTACAAGAAACATAGGGATTTGAAGAAGGGCATGAGAAGAGTAGCATAAAAATTTATTTTTCTAAAAACTATTTTCTACTCTTTAATCAAACATTAGAAAATTATTTTTTGAAAAAAGTTTTTCACTCACCAACAAAACAAGAGAAAATAAATGATAAAACCACTTATTTTCTAGGAATATGTTACAGACACACCCTTAGTGTAACATTTCTTTTACGATTAACATAAACTTAGTTAAAACATGTCTATCAAAAATACACAGTTGAGGGTTTTGTGCTACATTTGAGAACCACAAAGTAGTGCACTATATGTTTTCGCTTATATCAGACTATTATTATTGAGAGTGTCAAACTTATCTCTCTTTAATCACAACATTTTATCTAGTACAACATCAATTATATAGTCTTTTAAATAATATGATCCGGCCTTTTCACATATTTCATATTTAGCGAGAATTTAGTGCATCAGACTGTTTTTTTAATTTTTTAAATAATAATTTTATTCAAAATGATGTTTGAATTGAAATTGAAAATTAAAAGATTCACACTCTTTTATTCCAAACACCTCTATTTCTTTTGAAATGGAGGAAGTAGTATTTATTCATTTTAATTTAATAAAGAAAAGAAATAAAATTACGAAATCCTAAAACATGACACGGACGGTCAATAGTTGATGTTGGCGAGCATAACGGGTCACGTTTCTTGCGCTCATCAGCCTGTTTTCTTGGCCACCACGAAAACCCAAGCCTCAATAGTTTTTTGCGCTCTGTCCTTCTCAATTCCATTTCGCTACACCAATATTCTCTCTCTCTAGACTTGAATTTTCACTTGGCAGTGAAAGAAAGATGAGCAAAGGACCTGGACTATTCTCTGATATTGGCAAAAAGGCCAAAGGTAACTGTTATTTTCTTCATTTTTATGGCCATGTTTGTGTTTAAGTAATGAAGCTGGTGAATAATGAAGTCAAATGTTGTGTTGTTTTAATTGATAGATCTACTGACGAAGGACTATATCTCTGATCAAAAGTTGTCTATTTCCACTTACAGTGACACAGGAGTGGTATGGGGTTTCGTTCAATTTTGAGCGCTATTTGTTTTTTTTATTTTCTTCCTATTTGCATTTATGAATTCGAATATTTCTCTTAGTTTCCATGTCCTTTTGGAGTTTTATTCGCTTTTATTTGAGTCGAGTGCTTTTTAATGCTTTGATTTGCCGTTGGAGCATTTTTTTTCTAGATTCAAGGCTTTTGCTCCTTTTTATTAAGCAGCAAATTTCTGTTTCAGATGTATAAATATTAGTCTCTTAATCTCTGATTTTGTTTATGAATTAATTGAGCTATTATGAGAAAACAGTTGTACATTAATTTAATGTCAGACCTTTGGTTTACATCTGTATCTATTTTGTTATGTATCGTTGTGTTATTTTCCCTGCTTTTGGTACTGATATTGCCAAAAGAGAAGTCATTATGCCATATCATAATTGGTATAAGGACAAAGCGTTGTATATTCTGCACTTAAACTCAATAAAGAAAAACACAATATCAGGAAATGCTGTCTAGCAAGACTAGCAAAATCAATCTCCTTCACCAGGAAACCAGAGGCGGATACAGAATTTGAACGTTGTAGTTTTGAGTTTGAGATTCTACCACAGTACATTCCATTAACTGGTTCAGAATCTACTATTTGTACTTATTTAGTTGATTTCATTTACTGGATTCGGAGTCTACTGATTTTTCATTTGTACTATTTGTACTCATCTGAACCCAGAAGTAATGAGCTAGATCCGCCACTGCAAGAAACTGATCTAGGAGAGACGTGTCTGTCAAAATGAATCGAATTCTAGTTTCCTGTTCTGGTGAGGATACCAGTGATTCTATCAAAGAGGACCGGTTCTCCATCTGATTAGAGACAGATTGATTAGATATATACTATACCTTTGAATCTAAACTATCTAAGCTTCGATTGTTCTCTTTGATTCCTGTTCAGGTCTTAGCATTTCTATTCATTTTTTGGAATTAGACAAGAGGGGGTGCTCTAATGGTAAGCAACCCCCACTTCCAACCGAGAGGTTGTGAGTTCGAGTCTCCCCAAGAGCAAGGTGGGAAGTTCTTGGAAGGAAACAGCCTCTCTACCCCAGGGTAGGGGTAAGGTCTTCGTACACACTGCCCTCCCTAGACCCCTCTAAGTGGGATTATACTGGGTTGTTGTTGTTGTTGTTGCTGTCATTTGTTGGAATTAGTTTTGACTATTGATGGCAAAATGGATTTAAAAAAATAGTTATCCACCCATATTATCTACTAAAAATGGGTTGGATAATGAAATTTTTAAAACAGTCAAATATAGATAAGAGCCATGTGATCCACTTACAAAAGGGATAACTGATAAGTTCAACTTTTACATTTGTAAAGACTCAAAGTGGGAGTTACTGATGTTTGGGAGACTAAGAATTCTCCCAAAAGTGATCATATTCAAGAAGCCATAAATAATGTGAATATTCATATTATCCAACAGTTAACCCATTTTTTATCCGCATTAAATATAAGTGAGGTCGGAGTCAGATAATTTTTCTATTTCTGCATTACCCGTTTTCAACCTGCCTATGTCCAACCCGATCTGTCCATTTGCCACCCCTAGCTTTGACTTACATATGATGCTTTTCTCGTCACTTTTGGTGAATCAAGCAGCTAATACTCACTGTACACTTAAAACTTGTAAAAGCGGAGATTTAGATCATTGTTTGTGCCATATGTTGAAACAGTAAACTTGGCAACGATTTTCTGCTTTTCATTCACTAAACTTCACATGCCAGAAGCATTAATAAGTTAATGCTGTTTAACCTCAAAACTGAAACAAAGAGCTCGAATACGTTGGTGTGTTTTTGCTCGATGTTTAGTCGTCCTTGTTTGAAGAAACACAGAATATTTTGAATCTTCTCTTCATTTCTTATTTACCATATCTATGCTGGGTACATTAGTGTTAAGATTGCTCTTGCATGTCCTAGCAAAATCACTCTCCATCACCTAGAAACTGATCTTGCGAGAGGCGGTTCTGTCAAAATGAATTGAATTCTAGTTTCTTGTTTTTGGAAGAGATCACTAATCCTATCAAAGTTTAGTGATTCTCAGTTCGATTACAGACAGCTTATTAGATTCATGCTGTATCTTTGAATCTGAATCATATCTTTGTTTCTCATCTTCATTGCTTATCTGTAATATATTTGCTGGGTGCATTTGCATTAATGATTGAAGTTAAACTCATTCGTTTGTGTTCCTCTAAGAGGAACTGACATTTAGTGGGAATGTGTTGAAGTTCCAATTTGACTTATGTACATGGAGATATTGTGGATTTATATAACATCTTTTTTATCAGTAATTAAGTATATTCATTTATATAAGCTTTTTCTTGATAATCAAGAAATCCCAGATTTTTCCTGATAACTGGTAAATCCCCTGTGGAAAGACAAGAGGGGTTGCTCTGATGGTAAGCAACCCCCACTTCCAACCGAGAAGTTGTGAGTTCAAGTCTCCCCAAGAGCAAGGTGGTAAGTTCTTGGAGGGAAGGATGCCGGGGGTCTATTTGGAAACAGCCTCTCTACCCCAGGGTAGGGGTAAGGTCTGCGTACACACTACCCCCAGACCCCACTGAGTGGGATGTGGGATTATACTGGGTTGTTATTGGTAAATCCCCTGTGGGTTAGCTGCCCAAATCCCAGGTTGTCTATAAGTTCAAAACTCGGGAATATGGGCCTGACCTCTATCCTTCTCCCACTTAAGTACCATGCTTGGGTCAGTGACAAGGTTTGGAGTCCTGCCATACCCCTATGACATGTCCGTGCAGTTTCTTGAAAAACATGATCTTGAAATATTGGGCAAATTCCTGCTAAAAAAATAACAAGTAAAGATACTGCAAGAAACATATGGAAGAAGCTTGTCCATTAAAGACATGATTTTTGAAAGTGCAAATGCCTTATTAGTGTTTTGTCCTTGGGGTGATGCCTTTTGTTTGATTGACCTTATTTTCTATAACATTCTTTTTTACTTTGTTATGCCTTATATAGTTTCAGCTCCTTTTCTTAATGTGCAAAAGCTTTCTTCTAATTGAGTTCTTATATCACTAGATCTATGGCAACTGAATTTCATCTCTAGTAGGCCTTTTTAATGTAGGCCCTTACATCAACTACAGTGAAGAAAGGAGGGCTCTCAACTGGAGATGTAGCAGCTCAGTACAAATATAAGAACACTTTGATTGATGTCAAAGTTGATACAGGATCAAACGTGGGTTGGTTACACCTTGGTCTTCTTAATCATGTCTGTTTTTGTTGGATATCCTTCACATTTCTATATCCGTGCAGATCTTGACAACTCTTACTTTAACTGACATTGTCCCATCAACAAAAACCATTGCCTCTATGAAATTCCCTGACTACAGTTCTGGCAAGGTAAGATCTTTTCATCTGTTTTCGGCTCATGGCTTTGGTCCATTGCTAAAAATGATAAGAGTTTCCCCTTCTCTAAACTTGCCTTTGCTTTCTTTTGCAGCTAGAGGCTCAGTATTTTCACCATCATGCAGCTGTCACCACAGCTGTTGCTCTGAAGCAATCCCCTGCAGTAGATCTTTCAATCACACTTGGTACTACAACTTTTGCTCTTGGTGCAGAGGCGGGTTATGAGACTGCAACTGGTAAACTGACAAAGTATACTGCTGGTATTAGCGTGACAAAACCAGATTCCTGTGCTGCTATAATCTTGTAAGTTCCAATGTTTAAAGTCTCTAACTTCTGCAATTAGAAAGCAGAAATGAGAAAAGTATCAGAGTTTTTGATACTTGTTCTTTTCTGGTCTCAGAGGGGACAAAGGGGACACAATTAAGGCATCATACATACATCATCTTGATGCATTGAAGAGGACTGCTGCTGTAGGTGAAATCACTAGGAGGTTCTCCACAAATGACAACACATTTACAGTTGGAGGGTCCTATGCTGTTGATAACCTGACAATTTTGAAACTCAAACTCAATAATCATGGACATTTAGGGGCTCTCTTGCAGCATGAGGTGATTCCAAAGTCGTTATTGACCATTTCTAGTGAGTTTGACACCAAGGCCCTGGATAAGACTCCCAGGTTTGGGGTGGCCCTAGCTCTTAAGCCTTGATAGCATTTTTGTAGCCTGCATCCTTGAACTCACACTGAGGAAATTTTTGGAGTATCACGTGAAGGAGGCACTCAATAAGTAGTTCGAACACAGTTTTTTTCCAGAATGGATCAATTGATGATGGTGCTTTGCGAAGTTGGACTAGCTTGTGGTAGTTTTAACCTGTATAAGAGTTTTCTTTCTCTCTTTTATCCGGGCAACGCAATAGTTATCTAATTGCAGCAATTGCTTTAATTAACCCCCTTGGTTATCTGAAAATATGTGTGCTTCGTTTTGCATTGGCAGTTCTGCTATAATTTTTCCATGACTGACTAGTATGGCCAATTTGATTTTGCCTGCTGAGAATGCACAACTGCATGGTTCAAACCAAATCCACTGGAAATTGAAGTACATCCAAAATTGAGTAACGTTCTTTTTTTTAAGATTGAAAAAAGATTGAGTTGCTTTTTTGATAATCTGTTCATCTGGTCTTTCAGATTTCTACCGACGAAGCATAACACAAATCACACTGCTTTCAAACTCGTAGTGTATCTAACCATATTCCTTCTACTGCCTTTTAACGTTTTCTTTCTTCCTTTTTTCTCCATGAACCTGTCATTTATTTTTGGTATAGCTGGTCGTATGGAGAAATTAGAACTTGGTCTATTTCAGGTAATCAAGCTCAGCAGGAGATGATTAGGAGCCATTTGTGTACTGTCTCTAATCAGACAATAGTGGTAGTGTCAGATCAAGATTACCAACAAAAACTAAAAGTACCGATTACCTAAAATCTTATGGTTCTGAAAAAGAGACCCTATTGCTCTGTTCTTAAGAATAAGTTTATGTTATAGAATAGAGGTTGTAGCCGAATTGGATATAGGCAACATGGAACAGTTGTGCTCGTGATAATGTACTTAAAAGGCTGATATATTTTTGTAATTTCTCAAGTGAAGCATGGTGAAATTGGTAATCTTTTGACAGATCATGCTCGTGCGCGCTAATCCAAACATACAGATTTAGTGGTCTTTTAAGTCGTTCAATAGCAATCTCACTTCAAAACAATTTAGTGACATAAACCAGTAAAAATCATTTGGCATCTGGCATATACAATTTCACACAACTAAACCTTTCCCTAGGTAGATATATGTTACGCAAAAGCAACCTTGTACCAGAAACAACGAACCACCTCCAAGCTAAGTGGCAAACATTGATTTTGATACAGCTCTGGCCTGGAAAATCGGGAAACTAATTTGAGAAATGGAAGCTCCACTTTCTATGAAAAACTAATTTAACATGAGCAAACAACATAGGACAGCAGTTCCGAAAATACCTTAAATGGTATGCATGCCAGGTAAAATGAGATGGCATCCATATTCAGACTAGCTCTGGCTATTTGGAACAAGGAGATTTTGTCATATTAGGAACATCTCTTGCTGAAAAAATCAGCTCATCACTCGAGAGTGGAACAGCACTTCTTCCTCTAATAAGAAGCAACCACAGCAGTACTGCGTCAACTATGCCTACTGGTTTTGGAATCAGACCTAGAGAGACTGAGAGACCTTAAAGCAGCCTATACTCACTTTTCCAGTTTACAATTTCATTGGATGAAAGGCTAAGCTGCCATCGATCAAATTAAAGGCTAACTGTTGTCAATCCAACTAATCATTTTATATCAGAAAAGATATCTAACTTCCAAAGCAACCTAAACCAACTCTTCAAATTACAGGTCCATTGGAACAAATGCTGCTGAGTTATGGTCAGTCAAACTAAGGGCTGACTGTATTGTCACTTCATGGACCCAGAAGATAACGAAGAAGATGAAACATTGCTATTTCAAAAACATAAAGGTGGAAAAGAATAATAGTTCCTCCTATTTACTCCTCTTTTCTATTTGTGTTCCTAGCCACCTTTCAAGTCAAGGATACATTCATCAACCCTCTCTTCCTAAGTGCTATTTCACTTACTGCCAAAAGCAAAACATTCCCGTAAACCCAAGATACAAGCCTCCTAATGGATTCAAACAGCTAAGCCTCAAACTAGTTAGGGTCGACTCTATGAATCCTCTGTATCTGTTCCCTCTATTTTGGTGATCCACCTACTAGATTAGATGTAAAACCAAAAAGAATAGACATCACAGTGTAAATTAACATCTCCTACGCTGTGGGGACTGGGAAGTGAGCAAGAAAGTAAGTTCACAATGCTTAATCAATTTGGCTCAGCACACATGTTCCTCAACAGAGGACACAGGCCGAGGATAACTCTACATACCAAGAATACCACATATAAGACAATCATTGCGGATATCAAATCCACCAATTTAGGCTTATGAATCGTTTGCATTCTTAATTACGTCCAGACTACATATCTAGGCCCTCAGAGTAGACCATTAACACACAATTGCATACACCTCCACTATTTCACAAGTACCAAGTAATTCTTCCAAACAAGTTTATAGGCAGACGGGACAAAATTCCACTGGAATTTGAACCCGAAACCTCATAATTCCCTCCCTCTTATGCTAAATACAACATTAGTAACAACCTTAAGCATAGAACTTTCCACATAGATATTCAAAGGACAAACCGGTTGAGCAATCATTCTAAAACACAAAACAAAGTGAACAAACACACGAGTAAAAAGTTTAATGAAAGATATTAATCAACCCAAGATTACCAACTTTCACCAGAATGCAATTACGACAAAACAAAAAATGTCAACAGAATTAAAGATCCCAAAAATCCTAATAACCAAAACTTACTAAATTAGTAATATAGCCTCTCGTTCAGCTGCCAAGCAAAACACTATAACAGAAACAAACAGGTGCAAATTCTAATCAACGGTCTGCATAATATCCTCAGTAGTGAACTTAGTACCCTTGTCTTTATCAGCAGCAGCACGTCCCTTAGCCTTACGATCAATCAAAGATTTACGGTCCTTATCAAGTCTGAGCTTAGTAATAACAGTCTTAGATGGATGAATACCAACATTAACAGTGGATCCATTGACTTTCTCACGTGTTATACGCTCAATGTGAATCACCCATTTCTTGCGATAAACTTGGACAACTTTACCCTCACGCCCCTTGTATGTTCCTCGTACGACTTGAACCTCGTCGTCTTTCCTTACCGGCATAGATCTTACGTTGTACTTGGTGCGTAATTCGGAGGATAAGGGTGCGCTCATTAACACTCGGCGGACACTTGATGGGGCCGTGAAATGGGCCTTTCTGCTTTTCCGGCGGGAGGAGGAAACTCTTGGATTGTACTTCATCTTTGCAAAATCTTATTCAAACACACACACACTGCAAATGCGGCTGATGAAGAAGATTGATTTTAGGGTTTTAGTGAAACTATGGGTATTTATTCCGCACTCTTTTATTGTTGGAGGCAACTGCATTGGGCCTTCTTAATAGGAAAATTAAGAAATTATATTACCAAATATGTTCATAATTTATATATTATTATTTATGCTAATAGTATATTTACAAAATATAGATCATGCATTAAATAAGAAATTTTTGTAGCCGTAGGCTTCCTTATTTAGATGCGTTAAAATTAAGGGATTAAATATTCTTCCAGATCTTCCAAACGCAAATCACGCACATTAATCTTCTTCGTCAGCTTCGTTTCAAATTTAGCATCTCTACATCAAACGCAATTATTCTTCTACAATTCAAAAACAAATTGACTATTCTTCTACAATTCAAAAACAAATTGATTATTCTTTTACAATTCAAAAACGAATTGATTACAATTCACAAATAAAAAACAACAAAATGTTCTATAGTTCTTCTATATCAAATGCAATTATGTCCAAATTCAACAATACAAAGCAAAGAAAAAGAGATCAGTAATTCCACCATTGACAGTTACTAAAAAGCTTTGAATTCAAATTTGAATTTTCAAAAATTATTATTTGTTTGGATTGTGTGTTGCTGAAAATAATTGGGAATATGGTTTGGAGTTTATATCTCAATTTTGAGGGGTTTTGGTGAAGATTAGACTCGATTTGACTGAATTTTAGATTGAAAGAAGAAGAAGAAGAAGAAGAAGAAGAAGAAGAAGAAGAAGAAGAAGAAGAAGAAGAAGAAGAAGAAGGCGACGTATATTGCAGAAATTGTAGAAAAATTAAAGAAAAATTGTAGACCAATGTTTATTTATTTTTCTTTTATTCATTTATCTATTATATGAAAGTTGAACAACACTGTATAAAAATTATATTTAAGTGGATGATTTAATATTGTTTTAAACAAAAATATGTATAAAAAATGTGAAACATACATTTCAGGGGAATCATGTTGTGTCCAAATATGTATCCAGTTTGTAAATATTTTGTAGATAAATTGTAGATTGTTTATATTCTGATTGTAGATGCTTTATTTTCTGTTTTCACAAATAAAAAAACGACTAGAACTTCTACAAATCTTCTGAAAAACGCAATTATGTCAAAAATTCTAATTATGCTACAATTGAATGGGAATTGGGATATTAAAATTCAATATACTTAATTTGTAGATATTTTGTAGATAAATTATAGATTCTTTGTATTCTGATTGTAGATCTTTTATTTTCTGTTTTCACAAATAAAAAACGACTAAAACTTCTACAAATTTTTTGCAAAAAAAAATGTAATTATGTCGAAAATCCCAATTATGCTCTAATTGAATAGGAATTGAAATATTAAAATTTAATGTATCCAGTTTGTAGATATTTTGTCGATAAATTATAGATTATTTGTAGTCTGATTGTAGATGCTTTGTTTTCTGTTATCGTAAATAAAAAAAATGAATAAAACTTTTACAAATCTTCTACAAAAAATACAATTATGTCGAATCCCAATTATTCTATAATTCTGTGATTCTCCTATATGCTCTTGTTACTCCTTACGGGACTGCTATCATAAATATGGAATCCAAAAAAACATGTTGAAGGGAAAGATCTTTCTAAGAAATTTTGTAGATAATTATAGAAACATTGAAATTCTGTATTTTCATATTAATTTTTCTAATAATATGTAGTTTTGTTGTAGATTAAATGTAGAAAACAAGCCATTGTGAATCTTATTTTGACTCATCCCTCACATTCAACATATTCTACAAATTCACGCTCTTTAAATACAATCTAACTATACTTTCTTGAATTTAAAGGTATAACGATATATATAACTTAAAAAACATGTTCTCCTCTGCACAAGTTAGCTCCAAAACAGACGAAGTGGAATAACAAGCTCCCATAAAAACTTTTAACACAAAAATACAAAGCTAAAAAATAAATAAATAACAGTCTACTATTTTTCTACAATTTATCTCTAATTTCTGCAATATAATATATGTAATATCTTCTTCTTCTTCTTCTTCTTCTTCTTCTTCTTCTTCTTCTTCTTCTTCTTCTTCTTCTTCTTCTTCTTCTTCTTCTTCTTCTTCTTCTTCTTCTTCTTCTTCTTCTTCTTCTTCTTCTTCTTCGTATTTCAATATGAAATTCAGTCAAAACCTAGTCTAATCGTCACCGAAACTCATCAAAATTGAAATATAAACTCCAAACTATATTCTCAATTATTTACAATAACACCCAATCCAAACAAATAATGATATTTGAAAACTCAAATTTGAATTCAAAGCTTTCAAGCTTTTTAATGGTTGTCAATTGTGGAATTGTTGCTCTCTTTTCCTTTCCTCTTAAATTATTGAAGGAACCCGAAATCATAACCATTAAAATTTATTGTTGTGTATGAAACTTTGAAGATTTGACTTCAATTTTGACTGGTTGTAAAAGAAAATTTTTTTTTGATGTTGGATGTTAATGGTAGAGGGTTTCAATTATTTTTCTGGGATTAGCAGAGGGTTTCAATTGTTTTTCTAGTTTTTCTGGTTTCTGGGTGTGTGGTGATACATGGGTGAGGGTGTGGGGTTGGGAGATAGAAACGTAGGCGGATGGGGATTTGGAGGAATATATGGTACCATAAATTTATGAGTGATATAAGGTACAATTAATGTATAATTAATGGTAATTAGATATACTAAATGTAATCATATCAAACATTAAACATTGAGGGTAATATAGTTTCCTATATGTCATAGGAATCTAAAAATCCTTCTTAATATTGTAAAAATAGCATGCGCTAGCCATTTTTCGGATTGGTTAGAAACATAGTCACCATTTGTAAAATTATTAAAAAATAGCTACTATTTGCTGAAATAGGAAACGTTCTAGTATATGAAGCTCACGTGTATAAACTTTCAGCATATTATGTTGGAAACAGCACACGAAAGATTCCAGCATAATATGCTAGAGTATGGAGCTCATGCGCATAAACTTTCAGCATATTATATTGGAACTCCAATATGTTATGAAATTCCAACATAAATTAAAATTCTAACATATTAAGCTGGAATTTCATATGTAAAAAATTCGAACTCCAACACATTATGCTGGAATTATTTTCGAATTATTAAGGGTGTGTTTGTTCAGATTTTATCTTTACATAAAAAGAGCCTAAATTTTGACTAATTTTGCAATTACCCATTGTAAGCTATTTCTGATTTACAGCACGGTCTAGCCAGTTTTCAGATTGCTCATTCAAAAATAGCTAGTGTTTGTTAAGTCAATATAAAATAATCACTTTTTGCTGCAATGGAGATCGGTCCAACATAATATACTAGAGTTTGGTGCCATGTGTATGAACTTCCAGCATATTATACTGGACTGATATACTTTGCTAGCTCTAGTATAATATAATGGAGACTGGAGCACCGGTGCTCCAAACTCCAGCATATTATGCTGGACTGGTATATTATACTGGAACTCCAGTATAAATGCTCGAGTATTATTTCGAATTTTGAACAGTATTTTCGTTCAAATATAACTTTACATGAAAAGTGACTAAATTTCAATTACCTTTAAAACTATAACTATTTTTAAATGAACACTTGTAAATCTGGCTATTTTTTTGAATTTCTCCCTCCAATAAAGGGAGTGAAGTACTTTAAATAGCCTTTAAAGTATCTAGTCTTAAAATTTGGTCCCCATTTGCCCCAAGAATTTCAAGTTTAATAAGTGTTGCCCATCGCTTAATCCTAGGACAATACTTTTAACTTTTGAACTTGAAGTTCTACCCCATGCGGGGGTCAAAAGTTAAATATAACTCCAAAAAGTGTCATATTTCTTTAATTTTTTGCTATACAAGGATGGTCTTTAAACATTACTCTTATTTTTGAATGCAATTAAAAAATAACCTCCAAACTGGCGCAACTCTTTAGGTTTATTTTACCAAATCGATAGAACTGTGCATATTTACTCTACCTATATAATTAATTATTTATAAATTCTACTCAGTTAACATAATTTTGTATTTGTTTAATTGTTATCAAACTTTATCCGGTTGACACTATTTTTCTGTGTTATTCAACAAAATATTCTTTGAATTTGTAATTCCAATTTCGATCAAACTATTCCAAACCTGCTCCAAATGATCTCAAATTTAAAACAAAACATCCAAATACATACATATACGATCCCTACTCACCAATTTAATTAAATAACACCAAATCAATAAGATCCACTTTATCTTATTCAATACTTTCTAAGGACCAATTGGAGTTTTAAGATTCTAAAGCAAATCTCTAAATCAGTATTTAAACTAAAAGTTTAGGCATGAATTATCAACGCTCAAATAATTTTAATAGCAATTAATTGTTAACTGAAAAGAATGGACATTGGGCCTAACTCAACCCCAAAAGCTAGCTTATGAGGTGAGGATTGCTCAAGCCATATAAGGAGATCAAGGACCTCAAATCCCTCTGATGTGGGACAACTCAACAACCCCCCCTCACGCCCAGATCTCTGGAGCGTGGACAACATAAATGGGGGCCCAACATCAGTAACAATAATTGGGATGGGTCTGGCTCTGATACCATGAAAAGAATGGACATTGGGCCTAACTCAACCCCAAAATCTAGCTTATGAGGTGAGGATTGCTCAAGCCATATAAGGAGATCAAGGACCTCAAATCCCTCCGATGTGGGAAAACTCAACATTAACATTGAATTTGTAATACTAAATAAGAATTTTATGCTCAAAATTAAAGAATTATGGTCTTCTCGGTGAAGAAGAAGAGATTTGTTAAATATCGTCAATTAACTCGACATTTAGCTAAGATCAATCTCAAATAGGTGAAGACCATTCATTAAATACTGTCAATTTCGGAGATATTTAGTTAAGATCAATCTCATTGGGAGACACCCCCATACAATTTTTTATTTGGGGATGGGGGGTGGGGAGGAGAGGGGGAAAAGAGTTGAATACAAGAGACAACTATGTAAATACGTTATAAATAAACACTACTTACTATATAATTAGCCATTAAGTCATGATACCAAAAAAAATTAAAAGAACTACCAATGATATACAACATTTTTAAAAGTTAGGCAATTTTATTTTCAATTGATATGGTTGAAATTTGTCGAAAATATATAGATAAGGAAATATAGAAAACTTAAGAAAAATTAGAGGTGATTTTGACTGGTTTGGAGTCCAAATCCGTTATCAATGACATACAAAATTCAGAAAACCTAGGCAATTGTTTCTCTAGTGCGAACAGTTAAAATTCGTTGAAAATACTTAGATGAGGCAATATACAAAATTCAGGAAGATTGAAAGTGATTTCAGTTGGTTTGGAGTCAACATTCATAGTTAAAATCGAGTATTTAATTTTTCTTACTGTTGGAATATATGTATATGTTCATACTTATATGTTTTGATAATTGACAAACCAATTTAATGGAAAATAATATATGCCAAATAAATGTGAGTTATTATTTATATACTTTAATTTATATTTTAACTAAAGTGCTATTCATTTTGTAGATATGCAAAAGGAAGATAAAGAATTGATATGCAAAATTACAATGAGCATAGAGGAAGAAAAGGCTATGCAACGTTATTTGAGCGGACAAGAATTGGAGTCCAAGAAGTTCAAGACAAGATCGAGAGAAGCAATGAAAATAAATGAAGACCTTTTGTTGAGTCTTATTTATATTGTCTTTATTGTGATCTTGATCCGACTTTAAGTTTGAGTCTTGGCTTCTCTCATAAAATGATTTTACAATGCATATCATAAAATGATTTTACAATATATGCATATCATAAATGACTTTACAATATATGCATATCATAAATGATTATCATAAATGGTTTTACAATATATGCATATCATAAATATTTTTATTGCATTTAAAACAAATTGGTTTTAAATGTTATATAATAAATATTTTCAATACATTTAAAACAAAATGATTTTAAATGTTTTTATTGATTCGGAATGGTCATTACAATTGTTTTTCATGTTTAAGATATTTATAATATTTTATATCTTTAAACAAAGCTTTGAAAAACATTTTATAACTTATTTTCAATAAGTTAGTTGTTTTAAAATCGGACCATTTCCGCAGGGTCAGATAGTCGAATATCCATATCAGATAGTCGACTATCCTGATGACCTTTGCCAAGATAGTCGAATAACCATATCAGATAGTCGACTATCCTTGTGACCGTTGCCAAGATAGTCGAATAACCATATCGGATAGTCGACTATCTAACAGATTTTCAGAATCTGTATTTATGATCATAGCAACGGCTAGGAGTGATTTTGGAGCTATAAATACACCTCAAAATCACTCATTAAACACACAACTTCTGACCAAAAACATTCTTAAGCTTTCATACATTTCCAATATCATTTATTGATCATTTTTATCATATTTTGAAAGCCAAGGTCTTGAATTTATTGTTGTGTTCTTGAGCGTATTTGTTTACTCATATCCACTCTATTAAGAGAGTCTTGTTTAAGTGAGTGCTTAGTGTTTTGTACACTTGAAGAGAATTGTTATTCTCTTGTTGTAAGAAGGAACTTGTGTTTCCTTGGTTGAAGTCTTGGAGTGTTGTATCTCCGAGCAAAGGTGTTGAGGCATGTGTCCTCTGGTTGTAAAGGTTTGTTAGGCACCCGTAAGCTTAACAGTGAAGTCTTGGGGTGAGGTATCCTCGAGCAAGTGAAGTCTTAAGGTGTGGTATCCTTGAGCAAGTGTAACGGTTTGTTAAGCACCCGTAATCTTAACGAAGTTAGTGGAAATCTCGAGAGAGTCTCTCGGGGACTGGACTAGCCACGGGTAGTGGTGAACCAGGATACATCGGTGCGTTTGTTCTAATTTATTTACTTATTGCACTTATTTATTTCCTGCAATTTTTAAATTCCGCAAGTTTACGCTAATTTTTATTATAACGCTATTCACCCCCCCTCTAGCGTTAAGCGTATTATCCAACAATTGGTATCAGAGCCTAACTCTCTGAAAGACTTAACATTTGAGAGAATCCTTCTATGGCTTCTACTAGTAGTGCTTTTGCAGGAATAGGTGAAGGTCACTCTACCTTTTTGCCTCCAATATTTGATGGAAGCAATTACACACATTGGAAAGATCGGATGACAATCTTCATCAAATCAAACAACTTTAGTCTATGGCAAATCATCAAGTATGGTGAACAAATGACGAAACAAGTTGGAAAAACCATGGTAAGTGAATACAATACCAAGGCTATCAATATGTTGTATTGTTCCTTGAAACAGGAGGACTATCGGAAAATTTCCCAATACAAAACTGCTAAAGAGATGTGGGATAAGCTTGAGGACACTTATGAAAATGCGCCTCAAGAAGCAGACAGTTCATGTGATGAACCAACTGCCAAATGCCTCATGGCCGACGAAGGAGAAGAGGTAAGTACATCTAACTCTCACTCTTTTGAAGAATTACAAAGTGCCTATAATGAACTGTATGGTGAATTTGTTAATGCCTCCAAAATGATAAAAAATTTGAAGAAAACATTTTCTTTGCAGAAAACAGTTTCTTTGCAAGAAACAGATTTTCAGAAAACACTTTCTTTACAAGAAAAAGATTTTGGAAAATCCTCTTCTTTGAAAGAAATAGATTTTGAAAAATTAACTAATGAAAATGGTGTTCTCAAAAATAAAATTGATGTTTTAGAAAAAGAAAATGATTTCTTGAAAAATGACATTTTTGATCTTAGAAATAAGATTAAAGTAATGAATGAATCTTCTTCAATTGATAAAAGTTCTATTTGTTTATCTTGTGATTCTTTGAAACTAGAAAACATTGAACTTAGGAACACACTAGAAAAATATAGTGTAGATGCTCCTAAACTATTGAGGTGATTAAGAAGAAAAAGCCTAAGAAAAATAGAAGGCGTAAAAAGAATAAGAATCATGCTAGAAATTGTGATGCACCACCTTGAAATAATTCTAGGATTTTTAATGAGTCTAGAATTAATAATTTTAGACCACCTAGAAACGATTCCAGGAATTGTGCAAATGAATCTAGAAATAATTATTCTAGACCGCCTAGAAATAACTCTAGGAATTTCAACGCTCCTAGGAATGTTGATTTTAGATTACCTAGAACATATTTGGCACAACCTAGGCATATGCACAACCCGAATGTTGTATGTCACTACTGCAACCGGGTAGGACACATAGCACCCACATGTTTTGCAAAACATAGGGATTTATCTTGTGGCTATAATTATTATTTGCCTAACCCCCAAGGACCCAAAAGTGTTTGGGTACCAAAAACCTATGTTTAGGTACTTTTGCAGGTGTGCTTGAAGACTACAATATTGTAGTAGATGCACCAAGCACGGAACCTCATTGCATCAAGGGGGAATTTCGGTTAGTTATCCTTTTCGATAAAAACCGAATTGTTGATATGTGCAAGCAACCGATATTAACATATTTGTTGTTAATTTGGTTCTTGTATTGTTGAAATTCTTGATATGCTTAACCATAATAGTTGATATATGCTAACAATTGTGTTATCCGTGTTAACAATTAATATCAATTATCCTTGCTGATTCATATGTTGAAAATTTGGTGTTAAACAACAATTGATATCAATTATTAACTGATTGATCCATGGTTTGATAATTATTTTTGATATCAATTATTTTTATTAATTCATGTTTTACTAAAAATAACAATTGATACATCTGTTATGTTTTCCAATAACAATTATTTTTAAATCATGCATATTTACCTTAGTCAAAATGATTTTTAAACATGCCTCTAAAATCTGGACTAAGATAATCGATTATGTACTTATGATAATCGATTATGTTTAAGACAGCTGCGTGACAATCGATTGTGAACTTATGACAATCGATTGTGTTAAGGCAGTGAGCATCAGATTTTCAAATCTGCATGACAATCGATTGTGAACCTTATGACAATCGATTGTGATGAGGCAGTGTCCATCAAAGTTTTTCAATGCTCAAAATAATCGATTGTGAAGCTAATGATAATCGATTGTGAAGAGACAGTGTCCATCAGATTTTTCAAAGTCACAAAATAATCGATTGTGAACTTATGACAATCGATTGTGTTGAGGCAGTGTCTTCCAGACTTTTTCAAAGTTATTAAATAATCGATTGTGAATATATAACAATCGATTGTCACGAGGCAGTGTCTAAATTGATTTTTCAAGACTGATATATAATCGATTGTTAACTTAGTATAATCGATTGTATAACTGACCGTTGCCAAAATATTTTCAAATACCGTCAGGTAATCGATTATTGATTTCCTATAATCGATTGTTTTAATTAAAATCTGGAAATAATTTTTTGAACGTTGCCAATAATCGATTATTGATCTTGTATAATCGGTTGTTATGCGTAAAATCTGGGATTGATTTTTGGAACGATTGGCAAACAATCGATTGTGGTAAGCTGACAATCGATTGTCACAGAGCAAAATCAGCAATTCTTAATTGGCAATTAGGCAACTGTTGTGTATGTTTTTCAACAAATGGTTTTATCATTGTTTTATATCAATTGGTTGATCTATGTTTTGTCGGTATGTCTTAATAAGTTTCTATCAATCCTCATACTGCATACTCCTCATAGTTTTTCCTTAATATACTCTCTTCTTGCTAAATGCCGAAAACGAAGAAGTGTTTAGGTGATATGCTTCAAGTAAGGGGGAATATCTTTACATTCTAGTTTGCCTTAATTGAGGGGGAATTTTTCATTAAGGAAATTGCATGAATGTTATTGATGATATTTCTTCTACTTTAAAAATAATTTTTATTGATGATATTATATTTGGAGCAACTAATAATTGTATGCAAGGAGTTTAAAACTCATGACTAGCAAATTCTTGAAATATCATGATGGACGAACTAAATTTCAACTTGAGGTTGCAAGTGAAACAAATGAAAGAGGGAACTCTCATTTGTCATGCTCAATATTGCAATGAGTTGCTAAATCGCTTTGAAATAAGCAACACCAAAGCAATGGCCAATTCAATGAATTATATGACCGTCTTGACAGAAATGTGAAAGGTAAGGAAAGCAATACCAAGTATTACAAAGGTATGATCGTTCCTCACTTTACCTTATTGCTAGCAGAATTGATATAATATTTAGCGTTTATTGATGTGCTAAGACATAAATCATGTTCAAAGGAGTCACGTCCTAATGCGGTTAAACGTTGATCTAAATGCATACATTTTTTTTGTTGCATTTATATTTTGAATATTACTGACTTGAGCGTGGAAGACGCGTATTTTCTTTTGCAGGTATCGCCCTAAATTCAGGGGGAACCAAGATAAAGTTTCAATTCAAGTCAATATTATCTTTCTTACTTGACTTGTGAATTTAGAAATAGCATATTTGATTTGATAAAATTATGTTCATAAAATTATGATATACATTTTTACCAAAAATATAGTTTATTTTTTTAATAAACGAATTCCATAAAATGAAAATTGTTTTTCCAATATTTTCTGCTTAAACGATTTTTTCAAAGTCGTCGAAGTTAATCGACTAACTAGAAGTTATTCGAATAACTTGATTATCCAGAAAATCAAGCTATTTCTCCAGATATTCGACTAACTAGAAGTTATTCGAGTATATCTGTTTCCAGATATTCGACTATCCCAGAAGATATTCCAATATCGTTCCCAGATAGTCGACTATTCAATAAGTTATTCGACTATCCTCAGTCAAATTTCAAAAATCTGACCGTTTTATAGCCGTTCCAATTAGTCCAAAAATCTGATTTTTTGTCATTCAATGCTATGTTTTCTTGTACTCTATAAATAGGATTAGTGTGCACTCTTTGTTTCACACCAAAATCATTCTTGTTCAAGAAATTCTCTTCAAAAATTCTATTCCAAACTTCTTCCAAAAGTTCTTCTTGCCTACAAATTTCAATGGCAAAAAGAAGCTCTAAACGCTCTCGTGCCGGAAAGAATATCCCTTCTTCTTCAAATCCTCCTCCATCTCTACATTGTTATGATGATGGATCCGTTCTTTGGTTTGAACAAGAAAATGAGCTTCAACGATTTATTAGAAACTTTGAAAATCGAGATATTCTTCCACCTCGATTCACAACCGCAAGATATCTAGCGGATTCTAATCATTCCAATATACTTCTACAAAGTTCAATCCTTGACTTTGTTTATTTGAAGTATGATTTCATTCATCCTCTTTTGATTCAAGCCTTCTATTCGAACCTTAAGAAAGATGAAGATGGAGTTCTCTCTACCATAGTCAATGGCATTCCTATCCTTTTAAGTGAAGAAAATATTCAAGCTATCACAAATCTTCCTCGTGATGGCCAAGACATCAAACAATATACCGGTGTCGAAGGAATACTCTATGATGAAAATGTCCTCTTCAATCTTATTGGAATTGGACAATTTGAATTCTCTCAAGAGCAAGAGAGAGCTTCTATTAAAGGATTTTTTCCGGAATTTCATTTGATTCTTTATGTTGTCACTCGGATTCTTAAACCGAGAAAAAACAATCACACGACAATTGGCCGTGAAGATGCTAAAATCATGCATGCTATTATTTCCAAAGCACGCATACATTAGTGTAAATTTGTTCTTACACATATGTTTGACTCAATAGGAAGTGACAAACCCCTTCCTTATGCATTACTTATAATGCATCTTCTTGAAGCATCTCAAGTCAACACCAATGTTGGTATCAAGAAAACTCGCACCAAACATTGGGAAATTCAAGAGACCTCTTTTCATGGCCATGACCAACCACATGATCAAATTCCAAATCCTCCTCCTCCAATTCAAGCTCGTCGTCCTCGTGCCCAACCGGATGTGTCTCAAGCCATCTTGGATCAACTTGCCTCTCTATCGACCTCAATTAATCGAATCGATAGTAATGTGTCTCGCACGGAAAGAAATGTGCGTAGGCTTAGTGACGAAATCTACGGATATTTTGACCATGTCAATTATTCGTATTCTCACGTCTATTCCGCAAGTACTTCTAGCGATGACGATGATTTCGGCGACGATGAAAGTTCTTGACTTGTATCTTCATTATTTGTAGTTTCATTATTTGCTATGTACTTTCATTCATTGTAAAATATTTTCAATTACTCTTATTGTAATTTTCCTTCTTCATTAATGAAATTATCTTTTTGTTAATGTCAAAAGGGGGAAGATTAAGGGTATATGCATATTTATCTTTAATCATGCTTTTGGGAAGATTAAGGGTATATTTATTTCCATGCATTGGGAAAGATAAGGGTATATGCATACTTATTTATTTATATGCATATTTATTTGTTTTAAATATTTATTGCATAAATTGAGGGGAAACTCAATAATAACTTGTCTTATATTTGGCATAGTCTTTTATAAAGGGTATATACATATTCCCATGAAGGTTTGCCATTATCAAAAAGGGGGAAATTGTTGGAACATATGTATATGTTCATACTTATATGTTTTGATAATTGACAAACCAATTTAATGGAAAATAATATATGCCAAATAAATGTGAGTTATTATTTATATACTTTAATTTATATTTTAACTAAAGTGCTATTCATTTTGTAGATATGCAAAAGGAAGATAAAGAATTGATATGCAAAATTACAATGAGCATAGAGGAAGAAAAGGCTATGCAACGTTATTTGAGCGGACAAGAATTGGAGTCCAAGAAGTTCAAGACAAGATCGAGAGAAGCAATGAAAATAAATGAAGACCTTTTGTTGAGTCTTATTTATATTGTCTTTATTGTGATCTTGATCCGACTTTAAGTTTGAGTCTTGGCTTCTCTCATAAAATGATTTTACAATGCATATCATAAAATGATTTTACAATATATGCATATCATAAATGACTTTACAATATATGCATATCATAAATGATTATCATAAATGGTTTTACAATATATGCATATCATAAATATTTTTATTGCATTTAAAACAAATTGGTTTTAAATGTTATATAATAAATATTTTCAATACATTTAAAACAAAATGATTTTAAATGTTTTTATTGATTCGGAATGGTCATTACAATTGTTTTTCATGTTTAAGATATTTATAATATTTTATATCTTTAAACAAAGCTTTGAAAAACATTTTATAACTTATTTTCAATAAGTTAGTTGTTTTAAAATCGGACCATTTCCGCAGGGTCAGATAGTCGAATATCCATATCAGATAGTCGACTATCCTGATGACCTTTGCCAAGATAGTCGAATAACCATATCAGATAGTCGACTATCCTTGTGACCGTTGCCAAGATAGTCGAATAACCATATCGGATAGTCGACTATCTAACAGATTTTCAGAATCTGTATTTATGATCATAGCAACGGCTAGGAGTGATTTTGGAGCTATAAATACACCTCAAAATCACTCATTAAACACACAACTTCTGACCAAAAACATTCTTAAGCTTTCATACATTTCCAATATCATTTATTGATCATTTTTATCATATTTTGAAAGCCAAGGTCTTGAATTTATTGTTGTGTTCTTGAGCGTATTTGTTTACTCATATCCACTCTATTAAGAGAGTCTTGTTTAAGTGAGTGCTTAGTGTTTTGTACACTTGAAGAGAATTGTTATTCTCTTGTTGTAAGAAGGAACTTGTGTTTCCTTGGTTGAAGTCTTGGAGTGTTGTATCTCCGAGCAAAGGTGTTGAGGCTTGTGTCCTCTGGTTGTAAAGGTTTGTTAGGCACCCGTATGCTTAACAGTGAAGTCTTGGGGTGAGGTATCCTCGAGCAAGTGAAGTCTTAAGGTATGGTATCCTTGAGCAAGTGTAACGGTTTGTTAAGCACTCGTAATCTTAACGAAGTTAGTGGAAATCTCGAGAGAGTCTCTCGGGGACTGGACTAGCCACCGGTAGTGGTGAACCAGGATACATCGGTGCATTTGTTCTAATTTATTTACTTATCGCACTTATTTATTTCCTGCAATTTTTAAATTCCGTAAGTTTACGCTAATTTTTATTATAACGCTATTCACCCCCCTCTAGCGTTAAACGTATTATCCAATACTTACGTCACATGTATTTAGCATGTATTACACACATGTCTATATGGATATACAAGAGATACAGAATAGATACATATTTGATACATTTGGGATTCATGAGAATTCATAGGGTGATATACATCTTATCTTATTCCATGTTTATCTTCTAATTCAAATTTGACTTAAATTCAATCAAAAGCACCAAATATCCAACAAATCGTCCCAAGATTAAAATTTAAATTTCTTGAAATGTACTTAATCTATTCTAACAACACTCACAAAAATAAATCTTAATTTTAAAAGTAATTATTCCTTTTCTTTTTTTGGTAGGTAGAAGATTTTTACAGTAAGTAAACAAGTTGTGTAATGCCAATTCCTTATTCTATACTAAAGGAATGAAATACTCCGAACAATAATTTATGCACAAGCAATAAATTCAACAAAGGCTATATAGAACTTTTTATCAAACTAGAGAGAGAACGTGGTGGGAGGCTTTTAACAACTCATAAACTCTTGAATCTCATTACATCATAGACTCCTCTCCACAATAAAAAAAGATATAACATTATCCTTATTTATAATACTATAATCTAAATTTGACTAGACTAACAAAACCTATTTCAATATGAATTTGATAAACAAATCTACTACACATGAATAAATAAACTACCAAATACCAAATCCTAGACAACTGTCACAACTCGGTTCACTCTCCGTGAACCATCGTGGCAGCACCTAGTCTCTACGACTAGGTAAGTCTAACAATGCGAAAATTAAACCATAATTGCGGAAGAAATAATTAAAACTGAACTAGTAAAGTAGAACAATGTTTAAGGTGCCACTTTGCATGTATAATAACATCTCTTGAAACTAATAACATTCCCAAAACCCGGAATCTCACAAATCACAAGCTAAAGGATACATAAGAGGCTCTAACTCAAGAATGTCTAAACAAAGAAAACTACTGAAAGGGCTATACTTTTTACAGAAAGCTGGAAAGGGACTCCTCGGTCTGCATGTAGCAGATATACCTCGAAGTCTCTACAGAAATGCCTCCTTCCAAGGCTGACAGAACTGAGTGGGAGTACCTGTATTTGCACACAAAAATGTGCAGAAGAGTAGTATGAGCATACCACAACAGTGCCTAGTAAATATCAAGACTAACCTCGGTGGAGTAGTGACAAGGAATAGTCAAGACATCTATTGGTCAAATAAACAGTATAATTATAGGAACAATGGAACATGATATATAAAATGCATATGAAGACTGTACGAAACTATCAATAATGCTATAATCACAATGATGGAAGAAACAAAAAGTAATACGAGAATATAAAGAATGATGACACATAATCACATCAAAGTACAATCCAAACCCTAAGATCACAATACAAAAAGGAAATACAACAATAACCCGAGTCCTACGGTAGTTCTCGCATCAGATCTTATTTAACAATTTCCACAAATTTTTCTAAATCTCGGTCAAATCACAACATCACGAGTCCTGGCATCTGAAATCTACACTCGGTATCTTGTGCCTCCATCAACCTTACGGTCATACTGGCAACTAATTGGCTAACTAGGGTCAGTCTCACATATAAAATGATTAAACAAGGACGTGCCTCTATACTTAGCAAAATCAGGGGAACTTCACCTCCAATAGGAGTGTTTCAACTACGTGTATGCTTGTGCAAGTGCTTTAACAAGATTTCTTCCAGCTAATAAAGATAAGAAGAAGAGTGGAAACATGCACAATGTTCCCTCACAACATCCACAAAATAAAGCTCATACAGGAAATCAAACCACAATCCAAATACTAAACGAAAATAGAAATGCCTCCACAGGCCGTCACAACCCTTACAATCAATTCTTGACATAGCCCACCTTATTTCGCCACCTGTACAATTAATAACATAATAAGTACCGCCTTATTTCGCCACACGTGCATCATAATGTTCCCAACTTATTTTGCCACATGCGTAACCCACATATAAGCATATAAACATATCCCGCCTTATTACACCACATGTGCAATATATCAATAGCAACAGTAGCACTGCAAAGACCTCGTGCGACCCCTCAACAACAATCGCATGGCAGAAACCTCATGCATCACAACGTCAACAACGGTACGACAGAAACCTCGTATATCAATAACCGCACGACAGAAACCTCATGCATCAACATTATCAACAACCGCATGCCAGAAACCTCGTGCATCAACAATTTCAATACCGCATGGTAGAAACCTCGTGCATCAACAATATCAATAACCGCACGGCAGAAACCTGGTGCATCAACAATATCAATAACCGCACGGCAGAAACCTCGTGCATCAACAATATCCATAACAGCACGGCAGAAACCTCGTACATCAACAATATCCGTAACCGCACAGCAGAAACCTCGTGCATCAACACCCCAAGTCAACATCAACAAATACAACATATACAAGAGCAAGATAAGTGAATTAACTCAAGAATCTTTTGTTCACCGGGGAATGTAAGACTAGCTTATAAGGTATAACCACAATAGAGAATATTAAACGTAATAAGAACAACTTAATAAGGGAGAAAATAATATGAAGCAATGACCCCATAGCATGTAGTTCAATAACAAAGGGGTTAACAAGAGTAAAGGAATTTCAAATAAGGAAATATCAATTACACATGGAATATCTACACTTCTTTTTGAGGTTGGGCAGGTTACGAAGGATATACAACTATTACAATTAAAACTAAATACTTACCTGAGAGGTAATAATGATTTCCAATAAAATAAGCAGCTATGAAAGATAATGTGAAAATAGAGGAGGTAAATATCTTCAGTTAAGTAAGGTAGGAGTCAATTAGTCAATAAGAATAAACCATAAGGCAATTAATTCTAAATAAAACATGTAGAGGTGGAACTAGCAAAAGAAAATTCAATCATATCAAGAACAACTTCATATTCAGTGCTTATAAGGACCTAAGATCCTAGAAGGCCAATTTCCCACAAATAAATTCGAGCATGCTCTCGTCACCTCGCGTACACGGGATACAATCAGCAGATAAGACTCAAATCCTAAGGAGAAGTCCCCCACACAAGGTTAGACAAGATACTTACCTCGAATCGGCTAAACGTCAACTAGAAATCACGCCTTTTCCACGAGTATCCGACTCCAAATCTATTTAATTCAATTACATATCATAAATAACTTCTTAAATAACTGATTCCATGATTAAATTCAAAGCTAAGATGCAAAACTAGGTAAAATGACCAGAATGCCCCTTAGGCCAGCATCTCGAACTCGAATGAAACTTATATTTTTGGAAACCTCATACTCTCACGAGTCTATACATAAAGAACATAAAAATTAGAGTTCAAATGGCCCCTCAAATCCCAGACTAAAATTTCAAAATCCCAGGCCCTGGTTCTATTATTTTTGTCCAAGTTTTCCATGAATTTCTAGGTTAATTTCACAATAGAATCACGTTTTAGGTTAAAAAATCTTACCTCCAACCGATTCTCCTTGACTCCCTCTTTCAAAGAAGCTCTCAAATGCTAAACTATGGTGGAAAATATTTCCCAACTCACGGATGAAATATTTTATAACTCACTGCCCATGTATTTAATGCATCGCGATCGTGAACAATGGCCTGCGATGACGAAGATTAAAAATGAAGGCCCCCGGAATTGGCCTACGCGAACGCGAGAGAAGGCACGCGATTGGGGAAGAGGATGAATTAGCCTTGCGCAATGGCGTCTGAAGACATGCAACCGCGAAAAAGGAATGGGCCACTGGGCCACCGGCTCAGTCTACGCTACGCGAATGCAAAGGAGAAGTTGCGAACGCGAAAGAGAAAAAGGGATAGTGCTATGCGAACACGAACCAATCCATACGATCGCGACTAAGGAATTAGGGCCCCCTCTGCAATCACTCTATGCGAATGCGTGAAGGGGGACGCGATCGCAAAGAAGAAAAGGTCTGCAACTGCTAGACTCAGATTGTGCAACCTTTCACAACTCTAAAATGCTCTGTTGAGCATCCGAAACACACCTGAGGCCTCCGGGACCACAATCAAACCTACGGACATATCCCATAACATCATTCAAACTTGTACCCATCCTTAAACCACCTAAAACAATGTTAAATCCATCAACTCACATCGAATGCAAGCCTAAGTTTTCTAAAAACTTCCGAAATACGCTTTCGATAAAAAAACCCAACGAAACTTCGTCCGAATGACCTGAAATTTTGCATACACCTCCCAAATGATATAACGAAGCTACAACTAACTCTCGGAATTCTATGCCGACCCTCGGATTAAAATCTCACTATCAAACCGGCAACTTCCCAAAAATTCAAACTTCGGTATTTCAAGCCTAAATTAGCTACGGACATCCAAAACACAATCCGAACACGCTCCTAACCCCAAAATAACCTAACCAAGCTAGGGGAACCATCAGATTTCCATTTTGAGGCCTTCTTCACACTGTTTCGACTATGGGAAACTTTCTAACACCTAAGCTCTCATTTAGACTGTGTCCCAAAACTCTCCAAAACTCAAAACGAAACATCCCGGTAAATCAAATTAGCAGAAACAAACTTGGGAAAAGCAGTTAATATGGGATCGAGGCGTAAATTCTTAAGATGACCGGCCGTGTCGTCTTATCCTCTTACACTTAAACATTCATTCGTCATTGAACGTGCTAAGATTCGCCTCGAAGTCCCCAAGTCTCCGAGTGCGCATTTCCAACATACACCTGTAGGTGATCCCACATTACCCCCAATCCAATTAAGCATGACGACACCATCTCCACTTAAATTTAACCTTTCTAGCAATACCAATAAGCCTTCAAGCCATAATTCTCACCTTCCATTCGTTTCCAAAAGACCCCTCTAAATCCATGTCCAGTATCAGTCTCAACCAACTGCTTCAATTCATGCCCACACACAGGGTACAACCATACAACATGACACATTACACATAGGCCCACAATAACATTTCTGATAGCAATACTAGTCTGAGATCAAATCCGCATTGGTCATAAGCCTCATATTCTATAGTAACTCCTTTCAAATCTCCAGAACACTAGCGATGATACAATAGCCATAAAAACCACATAATAAAACACCTGAATAATCGAATCTCAGCTAATACCAACTGACACGCGCCCAACAAACTAGAACTCAAGAAGCATGCATCGAAAATGGATGAGTATGGGAAGGGAAAACACATAAGGGAACTATCAAACAAGTCAGACTAGCACAAATTTTCTAAATCACTAATCTACAGATCACTCTAAAATGAAAGAATAAAAGCATATAAATGACTCACAAGGATCTTATACTGATATAACCCTCACTACAGTACACAGCTCGGTCTCAACACATCAAATCACCTGAAATCACGAGGGTCCCGCCCTCACTCTGAATCATAAGTAGGGTACACATCAACCCATATAGAAACTCTCACTAGATCAATTCATTTACAATTTACAACACAGACTAACTCTTACACCGGTGGAGCCTAAAAATCACAACTCGCAACCAAGAATACTCAGAATTGCACCAAACATACCAGAACGTACAATACGAGTTCTATTACTAGCCTCATAACTCCCCACAATGGCTAGAAAAAGACGATAGACATGGTTATCACTAATAGAACCCCTCAACAGGATAATCACATACATAGGGTACAAATCACCAAACACACCCATAAATGGAACTAAAAATAGGGGAACTCATCCCGATAAGCAGGGCTATAATGAACTACAGATGGTGTTCCTTTATAACAACTGAGGTATACTTGAATCACATCACCTGGCATAGTGGCCTTAAGCCTACTATGGAAAACACATCAACATGTTGGGCCTCCCCTATTAGGCACCCTCTACTTGCTGAATACCTTGCTGTGACACATCGGTCTGAAGTCTGGGACAATCTCTCACCATGTGGCTAGTATCTCCAAACTCAAAGCACCCTCTCTGTTGATGAGGCAGTGGAAACTGTGCGGTACGGGTTCTCCGAGACCCACGAACACCTGATTCACAATGCAAAGCCTGAGGCGCGAACTGAACTGGCTTACCCGCAAAATCTCTACCATGACGCCCCTACCTCCAAAATAAGGACCAGTATACCTCCCCGGCCTACGGGGCCTCCTCGTATCCTCAAACTCCCTCTCCTGATCTCGTTTGCCCTCTCGCTCGTGACTCTGCCTGCCCTCTCTCTCCCTGGCATACATGCTCTCTGTCCTCCTAGCAATGTTCATAAACTGCTGATATGAAATATCCATCTCTAACTCACGAGCCATGCTCGACCTGATGGTAGGAATAAGCCCCTTAATAAACCGACAAACCTTCTCGCAAATAGTAGAAACCAAGGCTGGGGCATGTCTAGTCAAGCTGGTGTAACGTACATCATACTCCAAGACGGTTATAGTACCCTGACACAAATGCTCAAACTTCACGTGCCACACATCCACGAGGCTGTGAGGGACAAACTCCCTCAGGAACATGTCTGAAAACTGAGTCCAAGTCAGTGAAGCTACCTCGTCTGGACTGTCTAACTCACAGGTGGTACACCAATCATAGGCGGCTCCTCGAAGCTAGAAAATAGTGAAAGAAACCCTGCTCCATCTTGAGATACCCACAGTACAGAGAATGCGGTAACACTCATCAAGAAAACCCAGAGCATCCTCTGATACTTGACCATTGAATACAGGAGGCTTGTACTTCTTGAACCTCTCAAGCCTCAGCTGCTCCTGCTTGGAAGTCGCTGCTATGCCCTCGGGCTGAACTGGCATTTCAAGCGGTGCAAGAGTAATCTCTGGAACCTGCTTAACATGCATTTACTGCTCAGGAGTGCGGGCGGCGGGAGTCTGTGCTCCTCCCCCGGCCTGGGATGTGGCTGCAGCAAGGGGAAGCAGCCCTGCCTGTGCCAAAGTAGTGTACATGCTCATGAAATGTGCCAAAGTCTTCGGAAGGGCTCGAGTAGTAGTAATAGTAGGCGTGTCAGGTGCCTGGACTCCGGCTGGATCTTCTGGTGGTTCCTCAATGACAACTCGCGCATGTGCTCTCACTGCACCACGTACGTGTCCTTGGTCTCTACCTCGGCCCCGGCCTCTAACGGCTACAGTAGGAGGCGCGGGTGCCTGATCATCTCGTGTAGTATGTGTCCTCATCATTTGTGAGAGAGTAGAAGACATGGGTTTAGAATTGTGATGTCAAAAATCTCGCACGATAGGGAAATCTAATAAAGTGAAATTTTTCCTAACGGTTACATAGCCTCCCGTAGATAAGTACAGACGTCTCCTTACCGATCTACAAGACTCTAATAAACCGGCTTGTGATTTGTGACTCCTACGAACATAGAGCTCTGATACCAACTTGTCACGACCCGGTTCTCCCTCCATGAACTATCGTGATGGCACCTAGTCTCTATGACTAGGTAAACCTAGCAAAGTAGAACAGTGTTTATGGTGTCGCTTGACACGTGTAATAACATCTCTTGAAACGAATAACATTCCCATAACCCAGAATCTCACAAATCACAAGCTAAGGGATACATAAGAGGCTCTAACTCAAGAATGTCTAAACAAAGGAAAATACTAAAAGGGCTATACCTTTTACAGAAAGCTGGAAAGGGACTCCTCGGTCTGTGGACGTAGTGGATATACCTCGAAGCCTCTACAGAAATGCCTCTTTCCAATGCTGAAAGAACTGAGTGGGAGTACCTATATCTGCACAATAAAAATGTGCAGAAGAGTAATGTGAGTACACCACAGTGGTGCCCAGTAAGTATCAAGACTAACTTCGGTGGAGTAGTGATGAGGAATAGTCAAGACACCTACTGAACAAATAAATAATATAATTATAGGAACAACGGAACATGATATATAAAATGTACGTGAAGACTGTAAGAAATTATCAATAATGCTACAATCACAATGAGGGAAGAAACAACAAGTAACAAGAGAATATAAAGAATGATGACACATAATCACGGCAAAGTACAATTCAAACCCTAAGATCACAATACATAAAGGGAACACAACGATTACTGGGGTCCTACGGTAGTGCCTGCATCAGGTCTTATTTAACAATTTCCACAATTTTTTCTAAATCTTGGTCAAATCACAGCATCACGAGTCCCGGCATCCGAAATCTACACTTGGTATCTTGTGCCTCTATCAACCTTACGATCATACTAGCAACTAACTAGCTAACTAGGGCCACTCTCACATATAAAATGATTAAACAAGGACGTGCCTCTATACTTAGCAAAATCAGGGGACCTTCACCTCCAATAAGAGTGTTTCAACTATATATATTCTTGTACGAGTGCTTTAATAAGATTTCTACCATTAAACAAAAATAGAAATGCCTCCACAGGCCGTCACAATCCTTACAATCAATCCCTGACATAGTCCACCTTATTTCGTCACATGTGCAATTAATAACATAATAATTACCGCCTTCTTTCGCCATGCGTGCATCATAATGTTCCCACCTTATTTCGCCACATGCGCAACCTACATATAAGATTATAAACATATCCCGCCTTATTACGTCGCACGAGAAATATATCAATAGCAATAGTAGCACGACAAAGACCTCGTACAACCCTAAAACAACAATCGCACGACAGAAACCTCGTGCATCACAACATCAACAACCGCACGGTAGAAACCTCGTGCATCACAATATCAATAACCACATGGTAGAATCCTCGTGCATCAACAATATCAATAACCGCATGGCAGAAACCTCGTGCATTAATAATATCAATAACCGCGGAGCAGAAACCTCGTGCATCAACAATATCAGTAACCGCACGGAAAAAACCTCGTGCATCAACAATATCCATAACCGCACGGTAGAAACCTCGTTCATCAACAATATCCATAACCGCACAGCATAAACCTCGTGCATCAACACCCCAAGTACAACATCAACAAATACAACATATACAAGAGCAAAATAAGTGAATTAACTCAAGAATCTTTCGTTCATCGGGGGCGGTTAGACTAGCTCATAACGTATAACCACAATAGAGAATATTAAATGTAATAAGAACAACTTAATAAGGGAGAAAATAATATGAAGCAATGACCCCATAGCATGTAGTTCAACAACAAAGGGGTTAACAAGAGTCAAGGAATTTCAAATAAGGAAATATCAATTACACATGGAATATCTACACTTCTTTTTGAGGTTGGGCAGGTTACGAAGGATATACAACTATTCCAATTAAAACTAAATACTTACATGAGAGGTAATAATGATTTCCAATAAAATAAGCAGTTATGAAAGATAATGTGACAATAGAGGAGGTAAATATCTTCAGTTAACTAAGGTAGGAGTCAATTAGTCAATAAGAATAAACCATAAGACAATTAATTCTAAATAAAACATGTAGAGGTGGAACTAGCAAAAGAAAATTCAATCATATCAAGAACAACTTCATACTCAGTGCATATAAGGACCTAAGATCCTAGAAGGCCAATTTCCCACAAATAAATCCGAGCACGATCTCCTCACCTCACGTACACGGAATACAATCAGCAGAGAAGACTGAAATCCTAAGGGAAAGTCCCTTACACAAGTTTAGGCAAGATACTTACCTCGAATCGACTCAATATCAACTAGAAATCACGCCTTTGCCACGGATATCTGACTCCAAATGACCCAAATATACTCAATTTAATTACATATTGTAAATAACATCTCAAACATATGATTCTACGATTAAATTCAAAGTTAAGACGCGAAATTAGGAAAAATAACCAATATATCCCTCAGGCTAGCATCTCTAAATTGGATGAAACTTTTATTTTCAAAAACCCCATACTCTCACGAGTCTATACATAATAAGAACACGAAAATTGGAGTTCAAATGACCCCTCAAACCCCAGACTGAAATTTCAAAATCCCAAACCCTAGTTCTTCCATTTTTGTCCAAGTTTTCCATGAATTTCTCGGTTAATTTCACCATAGAATCACATTTTCGGTTCAAAAATCTTACCTCCAATCAGTTCTCCTTGATTTTATCTTGAATCTCCCTCAATGAAGCTCTCAAATTCTCAACTATGGTTGAAAATATGGCTCAACTCACGGATGAAATATTTTAGTAAAAGGGATTCGCCTTTGCCTCAGACAGAAGAACAACGGATTGAACAGGACAACCGGGAAGGGACGGCTATTGCTATTTCATTCCCTCCCACTCTTTTAGCTCTGATCGTAAACGCTCTTCTTCCAATAGGAGTTATTCTTTGCCTTGACGCTGTGAGAGCTTCCGGTCCTTGAGTATGAGTACTCCTATCCGTGGAGGGCCATCATTGAAATAGTCTTATTTAGCTTAGTCCAAAGCAATGTGTAAATATGGTGGGTGGCTCAAGAGAATTACTTAACTTAGGGAATAGAATAGGAGAATCCAAATATACAATGCGAAGGAGCCCTTGACCCGCAGGAGGATTTATTCAATCACATAGTTTGGGCTCCTAGAATATGGTGCCCATGGGGCTTTCTATTTGATTGTATCGAAAGGCCCAATGAATTGGGTAACTCACTGCCCAGGTATTTAATGAATCGCGATTGCAAACAACGGCCTGCGATTGCGAAGAGTAAAAATGAAGGCTCCCGGAATTAGTCTACGCAAACGTGAGAGGAGGCACGCAATCGCGGAAGAGGATGAATTAGCCTTACACAATCGCGCCTGAAGACACGCGAACACAAAGAAGGAATGGGCCACTAGGCCACCGGCTCAGTCAACGCTACACGAATTCAAAGGAGAAGCTAAGAACGCCCAAGAGAAAAAAGGACTATATGCAAATTGGGGCCCCCTACAAAATTACTTTATGCAAATGCCTGAAGGGGGACCTGATCGCTAAGAAGAAAAGGCCTGCAATTGTTGGACTCAGATTTTACAACCTTTCACAACTCCAAAATGCTCCGTTGAGCATCCGAAACACACCCGAGGTCCCTCGGACCCCAACCAAACCTACAGACATATTCCATAACATCATTCAAACTTGTACCCATACTTAAACCACCTAAAACAATGCCAAATCCATCAATTCACATCGAATTCAAGCCTAAGTTTTCTAAAAACTTCCCAAGTACGCTTTCAATCAAAAACCCAACCAAACCTTATTCGAATGAACTGGAATTTTACACACCCATCCCAAATGACATAATGAAGCTACATCAGCTCTCAAAATTCCATTCCGACCCTCGTATCAAATCTCACTATCAAACTAGCAACTTCCCAAAACTTCAATTTTCGGCATTTCAAGCCTAAATTAGCTACGAACCTTCAAAACACAATTCAAACACGCTCCTAATCCAAAATCACCTAATGAAGCTAGTGGAACCATTAGATTTCCATTCCGAGTCCATCTTCACACTGTTTCGACTACGGACAACTTTCCAACACTTAAGCTCTCATTTGGGACTAAGTGTCCCAAAATCTCCAAAACTCAAAACAAAATGTCCTGGAAAAACAAATTAGCAGAAAAAAACTTGGAAAAAGCAGTTAATAGGGTATCGGGGCATAAATTCCTAAGATGACCGGCCGGGTCGTCACAACAACTTAGGAATACTAATTAAATATTGGTTTGATTTCTAACAGCCTCCCTTAAACCGATATTCAAACTTGAGCATCCCATGAATAATATCAAATCTTTTAGAAGTCAAATACCTTAGGGTTTTCACCAATTTCCTAAAATATGTAGCATCAACAAAATCACGGGTGCCATCTTTAGCAAATTTCAAATTCTCTTTAATATTTCTCATACATGATTTGGCTTTAACAATGGTAAATTTATTCAGAATATCGTCAGCACATTTTTTCTTTATTGCGTGGAATCATCTATTTCTCCAATTGCGTTGCGGTTGGTCTTATATATCCATTCAATTCCAATAGGCCTACCTATAGGTTATAGAGTAATGGCATCAATAAATATTTCGTCATGCTCTTTGAAACATGTAATCTCGAACAATATCATGAAACTGATTGCATCTTCAATATATGTAATCATGCATCGTTGTGGTTCTGGATCTCAAGTTCTTTTTTCCTCAATCTTGGGTATATCATCATAAGCTTTTTCTTGATGAGCCATTTTGCTTCTTTCATTACCGGGTTCATCTTCAATACTATCAAATAATTTTTTTCTTTAATAATGGCGGGTACTTCTGTTCCTTTTCCAACAACCTTAACTTGTATAGACCAATTATGTCTATCGTGAATTAAACTTCTGTTCCTTTTCCAACAACCTTAACTTGTATAGACCAATTATGTCTATCGTGAATTAAAACATCAATCTCTTTAAAAGGGGCATTATTTCCAATAAAATCATCCTTTTTAATCATTGAAAGAATTTTTGACAGATTAATTTTGACATGCTTTGGTTTCCTTCATATTCAATAAAATCTCTACCACAATAATAGTTATATGTACCTTCGCTTCTTTTCTCCTCTATATTTAAATTTTGTCCTTCTTGATTTATCTCCGTAATATTTGATGTGTCTTTTTTTGCTTTTAGTTGATTATCCTTTTCTTGCGATGCATCCTCTACTGTCTCATCTTTTTGTTGATTCAATGATATCTCGCATGTCATCAATTCACATTCGCCTTTTAAATCATCAAGTTTAAGTGCGATGAGATCTTTGGTAGCCTCAAGAACAACCTTCTTATTATGAAACTTTAAACTAGAGACTGCAATATTTTTTCAGTAACTTTAACTTTTTTCAATACTTCTCCATAGGTCCCTACACCACTTTTTCTTTATTTCTTGTAAAACATTCTTTGACAGGCTCTGCTGGTCTCATGTAAGCTAACTCAAATTGATACCTAAACTCTTGCAGTTTTTCTTTCTTTATGTCAGCAGCTCTTTGGTATGACTTCACCAAGACCGTTTAAGTCTCCTTTGATGGCTTTGCATGTATATATTTTTCAGATATATGCAATTCGACCTTGATGGCGAGATAGTAGTGTGCCTTATCCAATTGCGTAGCTACATCACCCGTCAACATTGTGCCTTTTCAAGGGTCCTAAAATCCATCATCAATGGTGGATCATAATCAATAGCCTTAAAAAATTCTTCATATGTTGATACAAAGTTTCTAAATTATTTTTCCATCAAACACAAAAACGGGTCAATCAAGTAATAAAGTATCAAATATTTTTTCAGGAACTCACACGGCTCTGACAAAATCTCACACAGGTTCTGATACCAATTTGAAGGATTGAAAGACCCTGAAGAGTAATTTAGGCACAACCAAAAAATTCAACAAAGAAGAAGTTTATCAAACTAGGGAGAGAATGTGGTAAGAGGCTTTTTTCACAACTCATAAACTCTTGAATCCCATTATATCATAGATACCTCTTCACAGTAGAAAAAAATGTATCAACATCACTATTTATAATACTACAATCCAAATTTGACTATACTAACAAAACATATTCCAATATGAATTTGATAAAAATCTACTAGTATAAATTAAATAAACTACCAAATATAAAATCATAGACAACTAAGGAATACTAACTAATTTCGATTTAATTTCCAACATATACTTTGAGTAAATGCTTCACCACGCACTAAAACATATTGTGTAAGGGCCAAGGCCAAGGCACTAAAACAAATTGTGTAAGGGCCGATGCCAATATCTTTGTTTTTATATTCTTACAGAATGTTAAGAATGTCGAGATGTCATAATCTTAAAATTGTAAGCATCCATAACACTGCATAGTTTATTCTAAATTTTCAAGGAATACTAAGAATTTCGACCAGTCAATCTTAACCCCCATGCGAGCAATTATAGAAGCACCAAGAAAATAATTATCCATTAGGCATTCATTGAAAACTCAAACTTGAGAGCATGAATTAAAGATCTAAGCAACAAATTAAAAGAGGCATTGAGGAGAATATCATTAACATAGAGAAGAAGAATAGCAGTATATGGTTATTTTTGTAAATGAAAAGAGAAGCATCAGACATGCAGTTTTGATATTCATCACTCTGAATAAAAGAAGTAAACCAATGAAACCATGCCCGTGGGGCTTTATCTCCCCCTAATTATTAGTTACAACTTTAAGTTGTTCTTGATCTTAATTACCCCCTCAATCAGGGCTTTTGAGAGCCATTATCCCCCTGGATGCTGATGTGGCAATTTGTATAGGTGCACTCGCCTGCCACGTGGATTTTTCCTGTATATGTGTCATTTTTTGAAAATAAATACATTTTTTACCTTTTTAAGTATATTACTATTTTAGATAATTTTTTCGAATACAATTTATAAAAAAATTGGGATATCACTATATTATTTAGGCTAATTTTTTTATTTGGCTAAAAATAATAAAGTTTTAGTTAATCCTTTTTTTGAATTTAACCTAAAAATAAAGATTTATACAATTAAAATAAATATTCAATGCATCTAAAAGTTATAAAAATACATAGTTTGAAATTAATTATTTTGGCTATAATTTTTTATATAGTTCTAAATTATGGTTGCTCTAAGAATATACTTTTTACATATTTTACCTAAAAAAGAATAAATACACAGTTGAAATAAATAGTCATTGCATCAAAAGAAGAAATAAAAAAGAGTGAACAATTACAAGAAATAACTTATTATTTCTAACATACTTATTGCTCTAAAAAATATTTATTGCAAAAATGCAGGCTAAGGTTGCGTATGATAGACCCTTGTGGCCCGACCCTTCCCTGGACCCCGTGCATAGCGGGAGCTTAGCGCACCGAGTCGCCTTTTTTTATTGATCTAAAAATGTATCGATAGAGTAGGTTATTTTTTGTAATTTTACACTCTTTATATCTCTTATTTTTACACTCTTTATATCTCTTATTTTGATACAATGACTATTTATTTCAACTGTATATTTTTACAAGTAAAATCTGTAAAACAAATATTTTTGTAGCACCATAATTTTGAGCTATATAAAAAATTATAGCCAAATTAATTAATTTCAAATATTTTTATAACTTTTTATATGATTTGACTATTTATTTTAATTGTATGAATCTTTATTTTCGGGTCAAAATTTAAAATTTTTTAACTAAAATACTATTATTTTTAGCCAAATAAATATTTTTAGCCTAAATCATTTGGTTCTTCCCAAGTTTTTTTATAAACTGTATTTGAAAAAATTATCTAAAAAAGTGGCATACTTAAAAAGGTAAAAATATATTTTATTTTTCAAATAAAATGCCACATATACAAAAAATCCACGTGGTAGGCAAGTGCACCCACACAATTTGCCACATCAGCATTCATAAGGGGGAGAGGGTAATGTCTCTCAAAATACATAGTTGAGGGGGGTATTTAAGACCTCAAATAGTTTAAGACTATAAGTAATAATCCGTGACAAGTTTAATAGGGTGGTAAGGTATTTTTCCCATAAAGAAATTTCTCAACCGACAAATATGAGGAGAAAATTATGGATGTGTTACAAAACTTAGCTCAAAGTAATAAACAAAAAGATAGACAACAAAGTAGAGAGAAATAGAGAAGAGAATATATTTCTTCTATGTATCCAAGTGTATTACAAAATGATTTCTCATCCTCTATTTATAGTACTACATAGAGGTATACTAAAAGTATTCCATAAATATGTCATTAAGCTTTTGAGATCATGGAGGAAGATCATGGGGGAGATCATGGAGGTGTGGGAGTTACAATCATAAGTATTGGAGTAGTGGGAGTTATGGAGATAATGGATAAAAGTAGTGGGTGTTATAGGAGTTACGGACATCCACCATAATCTAATATTTCATAACACTCCCCCTTGGATGTCCAAAGATAATGTGCCTCGTTAAAAACCTTAACTAAAATAAAACCCAATGGGAAAAAAAAATTCTAGGAAAGGAAAAAGAGTACACATATCTAACAAAATGCATTTTTGTTGCCTCGTTAAAAACCTTGCAAGGAAAACCCAGTGGGACAAAACCTTGTAAGGGAAAAAGAGTGCAACGCGCATTAACTCCCCCTGAAAAGAGCATCAATTCACATCCTTGAGCCTTCGCATTCCAATCTTATGTACCAGCTTCTTGAAGGTTGACGTTGGTAGAGATTTTGTGAACAAATCAGCCATATTATCACTTGAACGAATCTGTTGCACATTGATATCACCATTCTTTTGAAGATCATGTGTGAAAAATAACTTTGGTGAAATATGCTTTGTTCTATCTCCTTTTATGAATCCTCCCTTCAATTGGGCTATGCATGCTGCATTGTCTTCATACAAAATCATGGGTAGTTTGTCACATTTCAAACCACATTTGTCTTGAATATGATGTATTATAGACCTCAACCACACACACTCTCGACTTGCTTCATGAATAGCGATTATCTCAGCATGATTAGATGAAGTAGCCACAATTGATTTGTTAGTCGATCGCCAAGATATGGCAGTGCCTCCACAGATAAACACATAACCTGTTTGAGATCGAGCCTTGTGTGGGTCAGATAAATATCCAGCATCAGCATAACCAACAAGATCAGGACTGCAATTATTGCTATAAAATAAGCCCATATCGGTAGTCCCTTTTAGATATCGCAATATATGTTTGATTCCATTCCAATGTCTCCTTGTGGGAGCAGAGCTATATCTTGCTAAGACATTAACTGAAAAAGTTTTGTCAGGCCTTGTAGTATTTGCAAGATACATTAGTGCGGCAATTGCACTAAGATATGGTACTTCAGGACCAAGTAGCTCTTCATTCTTTTCTTGCGGTCGGAATGGATCATTATTCACATCAAGTGATCGAACAACCATCGGAGTACTTAAAGGATATGCTCCATCCATGTAAAACCGTTTCAATACCTTTTCTATATAGGCAGATTGATGAACAAAAATTCTGTTTGCCAATATTCAATTTGCAAACCAAGACATAATTTTGTCTTTCCGAGATCTTTCATCTCGAATTCCTTCTTTAAATAATCAATTGCCTTTTGGAGTTCTATGGGAGTTCCAATAAGGTTTATGTCATCGACATATACGGCAAGTACAACAAATTTCGATGTTGTTTTCTTTATAAAAACACATGGACAAATGACATCATTTATATAGCCTTCCTTTAATAAATACTCACTAAGACGATTATACCATATTCGTCCTGATTGCTTTAGACCATACAAAGATCTTTGCAATTTTATTGAAAACATTTCCCGGGACTTTGAATTATGAGTGTTTGGCATTTTGAATCCATCGGGAATTTTCATGTATATCTCATTATCAAGTGAGCCATAAAGATAGGTAGTAACCACATCCATTAAATGCATGTCACGCTTTTTAAGGACATCAAAACTAATGAGAACGGAAAGTTATAGCATCCATTACGGGTGAATATGTCTCTTCATAATCGACACCAGTACTTTGAGAAAATCCTTGTGCAACAAGGCGTGCCTTATATCTTTGTACCTTGTTTTTCTCATTTCTCTTGCATACAAAGACCCATCTATAGCCAACAGGCTTAACACCATTAGGTGTTTCAACTATAGGCCCTAAAACTTCACGTTTTGCAAGTGAATTCAATTCTGATTGGATTGCTTCTTGCCATTTTGGCCAATCAAGTCTTTGTCGATATTCTCCAACAGATTGAGGTTCAAGATCCTCACTTTCTTGCATAATGCTAGATGCAACATTATATGCAAAGACATAATCCACCACTATATCCACTCGATTAAAATTTGTCTCAATATCGATTGGATTTATTGATAGTTCCTTATTTTCCTGAGTCTCGGGCTCAATGGATTCTTCATGAATCTCAGAATTTATTAAATCGTGAATTTCCTCATGAGATTCTTTCGTAGTGTCATTTTGATCATTTGCTTTCCTTTTTCTAGGATTTCGATCTTTGGAACCAAATGGTTTGCCACGTATTAGGCATGCTTTCGACTCATTAGATATGACACTAGAAGATTGTCCAATAGGGACATCAATACGGATTGGAACATTCTCTGCGGGGATGTGAGATTTTGTTATCCTTTTCAATTCCGTGAATGCGTCAGGCATTTGATTTGCTATTCTTTGCAAATGGATAATATTTTGCACCTCTTTTTCACAAATAGAGGTATGTGGATCAAGATGAGATAATGATGGATTTTTCCACAAAATTTCCCGTTTGGTTTCACCAACTTCTCCCCCTAATTTTGGGAAAAGTGTCTCATCGAATCGACAGTCTGCAAATCGTGCAGTGAACAAATCCCCTGTCAATGTTTCGAGGTAGCGAATAATGGAGGGCGATTCAAACCCAACATATATTCCTAACCTTCTTTGCGGACCCATTTTGGTGCGGTATGGCAGTGCTACAGCCACATATACTGCGCATCCAAAAATTCTTAAATGGGATATATTAGGTTCATGACCCAAAACTAATTGCAACGGGGAATATTTGTGATAATTCGTCGGTCTGAGACGAACTAGCATTGCTGCATGCAAAATGGCGTGACCCCAAACCGAAGTGGGCAGCCTCGTTTTCATGAGTAATGGTCTTGCAATCAACTGCAGACGTTTAATTAAAGATTCTGCAAGACCATTTTGAGTGGGAACATGAGCTATAGGATGTTCCACTTTTATCCCAATTGATAAGCAATAATCATTAAATGCTTGGGATGAAAACTCAGCAGCATTATCTAGTCTAATAGACTTAATTGGATTATCAGGAAATTGTGCTCGTAATCGAATTATTTGTGCCATTAATTTTGCAAACGCAAGGTTGCGTGATGACAATAGGCACACATGAGACCATCTAGAGGATGCGTCTAGTAAGACCATAAAATATCTAAAGGACCCACTAGGTGGGTGAATAGGTCCACAAATATCACCTTGTATACGTTCCAAAAACGTAGGTGACTCAGTTCCAACCTTTGTTGGTGATGGTCTAATAATTAACTTGCCTTGATAACAAGAAGTGCAAGAAAATTCATTATTTAAAAGAATCTTTAAATTCTTTAATGGATGCCCATATGAATTTTCTATAATCCGTCTCATCATAATTGATCCAGGATGTCCCAATCGATCATGCCAAAGTACAAAAGTATTGGAATCAGTAACCTTTTGGTTTACTGTGGAATGTGCCTCAATTGCACTAATTTTTGTCCAATACAGGCCACAAGATAAAGATGGGAACTTCTCAATAACCCTCTTTTGGCCAGAGACATTCTTTGTAATGATGAGGTATTCAAGATTATTCTCATCTATTGTCTCAATATGATATCCATTTTGACGGATATCTTTAAAACTCAACAAGTTCCTCTTGGACTTGGAAGAGAACATTGCATTCTCTATGATAAATATTGTTCCTTTAGGCAGAGTTATAGTTGCTCTTCCGGAGCCTTCAATCAATTTACTACTACCAGAAATTGTAGTAACATCTGCCTTACACATACTTAAATGAGAGAAATATTTCTTCTCTTTGAATATCGTATGTGTGGTACATGAATCAATTAAACAAATAGTTTTACAATTGGACGTTGATCCAAGTTTGCTTTGTGAGATATCCATATTTGCTTCCCATGGTTTGACATACAAAAGAAATATACGAAAAATATTAGTATTTTTTTTTATAGATATGAGAATAAACAAATTTAAGTCTATGATTCAACATAATAGTTTCAGTGCGGTCATTATGAAAAAAAAATATCTTTTATCATAGTTATTCTCCTTTTAATACTCTTGTATCCGTTGCTTAATAATTAAATAATATTTTTAAAATCTGCTGAGGTTAGTCGATTAACCAAATAGATAATCGACTAACCTGTTTCAACGTTTAAAAAAACTAGTCGATGAACAGGCAACGGACATAAGGTTAATCGATTAACTAAAGTGGTATTCGATTAACTTAGGCAACGGTCATTAGGTTAGTCGATTAACTAAATCGGATAGTCGACTAACATGCCTTGCGGGAAAGGTCCAGTTTAATAGAATATATCGGTTAATCGATTATCTGTTATGTCAATCGATTAACTTACTGAAAAATCATTACAAATAAAGCATAAGATGAATGTGTAATCTAAAGTTATATAAAATTTGAACCATATCACAATAATAGATAACATATGTAAACTATGATAATTGTTTATTCATTAACTACTACGAATAAGTAAAAATAAAAATATCAAACTGCTCAATCTTCTTTAACCATGGATCCATCACCGATCAAGTGATCTATTTTCCCCTCAGGGTGCTCAAAGAAGTCTGCCACGTCCAAGTGGGTGATGTCAAAATTATTGTCAGAGACAAAATTGGTTTCAGGGCCTTTACTCTTTAGAGATGCTTGATAAAGCTCAACCAAATGTCTTGGTACACGGCAAATTTTTGCCCAGTGCCCTTTTCCACCGCAACGATAACATATAGTTTCTGAACTATTTGCTTTTGGATTCTCATAGTTCCATTTCCGCTTTTGGTGGTTATATCTCTTTGGGGGGTGACTAACACCAGGAAAATTTCTTCCTTGTCCACGTCCACGGCCATGACCCCGACCACGACCACGACCACGACCATGATTAAAGCCATAGCCTTTTCCACGCTTAGCATAATGGGAATACACCTTATCTACTTCAGGCAATGGTGTAGACCCAGTGGGTCGATTTTCGTGATTTCTCATGAGCAGGTCATTGTTTCGCTCAGCCACAAGGAGAAGAGAAATCAGCTCAGAGTACTTTTTGAAACCTTTCTCTCTGTACTGTTGTTGCAGAACCATATTGGAGGCATGAAACGTTGTAAACATTTTTTCAAGCATATCATAATCAGTTATAGTATCTCCACAGAGTTTCAATTTAGAAGTAATTCTAAACATTGCAGAATTATATTCAGAAACAGACTTAAAGTCTTGGAGCCTCAGATGAGCCCAATCATATCGTGCTTGTGGCAGAGTGACCAACTTTAAGTTGTCATATCTCTCCTTTAAGCCATTCCACAAGATAAGTGGATCTTTGACTGTGAGATATTCAATTTTCAAACCTTCATCAAGGTGATGGCGCAAGAAAATCAAGGCCTTAGCACAGTCTTGGGTGGATGCATTATTTCTGTCTTTAATGGCGTCACCCATTGCATCCAAATGGATTTCAGTATCCAACACCCATGTCATGTAGTTCTTGCTCGAAATTTCAAGGGCAACAAACTTTCTTCATAATGTCAGACATAATTAAACAAAATTTGGAGGAGAAAAAATACCTTAATTTTCTCAAAGAGATTCTTGAGATAGTAGAGCTTCGTGCTGATAACGTGTTACAAAACTTAGCTCAAAGTAATAAACAAAAAGATAGACAACAAAGTAGAGAGAAATAGAGAAGAGAATATATTTCTTCAGTATCCAAGTGTAATACAAAATGATTTCTCATCCTCTATTTATAGTACTACATAGATGTATAGTAAAAGAATTCCATAAATATGTCATTAAGCTTTTGAGATCATGGAGGAAGATCATGGGGGAGATCATGGAGGTGTGGGAGTTACAACCATAAGTGTTGGAGTAGTGGGAGTTATGGAGATAATGGATAAAAGTAGTGGGTGTTATAGGAGTTATGGACATCCACCATAATCTAATATTTCATAACAGGATGCACAAAACCAGTAGGTTGTTTCATGGTATGAGAAGTCTAGGTTTTGTTTTTTGTCCCCTATTTAAGCATGGATCCCAACTCCTCTAATGAGTTAGCTCCCACACCCATAGCCTCCATGACTAACGCTTTCTCCTTTATTCCATCCTCTTCCTCTGCTATTTCTGTCTCCAACATTAAAAATCTTATTCCTATCGATCTTGACTTTACAAAATATATGTTATGGAGAGATATTTTCTTGCCAGTCCTCAAAGGTCATGGTATTTATGGCTTTATTACTGGAAGTTTTCCGTGTCATGCTCCTACTATTTTTCATGATGATGATACCTCTATCTAGAATTCTTTATTTCAACAATGGATTCAACTTTACTCCATTATATTTTCATGGATTCAAGCAACTATTTCTCAAGAGATTCTTCAAGCTACTATCAAGCCAAACCATTCTCTCACTGTTGCAGAGGCATGTCCTCAAATTGACGTTTATTTCGTCATAGTATAGTCGTCAGCTTGACTCAACTAGGAATCCTCAATTGATTTTGATACTCAAAGATTGTTGCGCAAATCCTCTAGCAAGATACAGTTTTAATATGTGTCCATTCACTTTGAAATTTTCTATTCCGTCCTAGTTCGGAATCTCAATTGCCTCATATGGTAATACATGTTTCACCACATATGGTCCCATCCATCTATACTTAAATTTTCTGGGGAATACCGAGTCTACTATTGTATAGTAAGACCTTGTCCCCTTCGTGAAACTCCTTTGGCTTAATTAGACGATTATGCAAACTTTCAGTCGTTTCCTTGAAAGTCCATGCATTTTTGTCCGCATCCAGTCTAAACTCCTCCAATTCATTTATCTGTGCCAATCTGTGTCCACCTACCATACTAAGATCAAGATTAAGCATGTTAATTTCCCAATAAGCCTTATGTTCTATCTAAACAGGTAGGTGACACAATTTTACTACATTAATTTGAATGGTAAAGTCCCTATGGTTGTTTTGAACGCAGTTCCGTATACTCATAGAGCTTCATCCAACTTTAGAGACCAGTATTTATAAGAAACACTAACCGTCTTTTCAAGAATTTGTTTAAGTTCTCGGGTGTCAACCTCAACTTGCCCACTAGTTTGGGCATGGTACGAGATTCATATTTTGTGTGTGACCCTATAATCTACAATACATCAAACTGATTATTCACAAAGTGTGACCCATTGTTATTGAAAATCACTCAAGGTGTCCGAAGTGGGTAAACATATTCTTTCGTAAGAACTCACATACCACCCGAGCATTATTGGTCCTAGTAGATATTGCTTCGACCCATTTAAAGATGTAGTCAACAACTACTAGGATATACTCATGAGAATGTGACGTTGGGGAACGGACCCATGAAGTCAATGCCCCAATCGTTAAGAATTTCACATACCAGAATGGAGTTGAGAGGCATTTCGTCCTTCTTGCTAATATTACCTGTCCAATGTCACTTGTCATATGCAGCTACATACGCTCTTGTGTTATTGTACAAAGTAGGCCAAAAGAACCAACTTCCATGACCTTTATGCAGTGTGATTTCCACCATAGTGTCCTCCAGCTGCTCCATCATGGTAATGGGACAGAATGCTTGCCATCTCTCCATCAGGTACACATCTTCGAATCACACCATCTGCACACAGTTTAAACAAGAAAGGGTCATTGCAAAAATAACTTTTACCTCACATTGAAGCTTCTGTCTTTGATCACGAGTGAGGTCACGAGGCAACCATCCACTAGCCAAAAAGCTTCCTACATCAGCATAGCAAGGCGGCCTTTCGAGACCGTAACTATGGAGAAAATCTGCTCATCAAGGAACTCTTCCCTTATTTCAATTGTTTCAACTGGAGGTTTCTCAAGTCGAGATAGATAATCTGTGGCTTAATTTTCCGTGCCCTTCCTATCTTTTATCTCCAAGTGAAACTCTTGGAGCAACAACACCAACCATATCAGACGCGGCTTGGATTCTTCTTGATCAATAGGTATTTCAAGGTTGCGTGATTAGTGTGTACAATCACTTTACTCCTCAAAAGGTATGCTATAAACTTGAAAGCAAAGAACTCTTTCGCATTAGTGATATAGTTTATGATCTAAACTTGTCAAAATCAAAGAACTCTTTCTCAATAGTGGCATAGTCGACTTGAGCATCATTCAACGTCCTTCTTGCATAGTAGATGGGCCTAAATATTTTATCTCTTATTTGCCCTAAAATTTCTCCCACAACTACTTTACTAGCATCACACATTATCTCAAATGCTGGCTCCAATCAGGTGTCACCATAATATGAGCACTCAAAAGCTTTTCCTTTGTCAATTCGAATGCTCATAAGCAATCCACATTGAAAATAAACTTGACATCTTTCGCTAGAAATGCCGTCAACTGCTTGGTAATGCTGGAAAAGTTTTTGATGAACCTCCTATAGAACCCAACATGTCCCAAAAAACTTCTTATGGTTTTCATAGAAGTTGGTGGAGGGAGCCTAGCAATTACATCAACTTACCTATGCCAACTTAAGCTCTATGTGCAGTTACTCTGTGGCCCAGAACAATTCCCTCCTTCACCAAAAAGTGACACTTCTCCTAGTCAATAACCAAGTGAATGGCTTCACAACGTTCAAGTAAGAGCTTCAAATTCATCAAACAATCCTCAAAATCATCACTAAAGAGGGTGAAATCATCCATGAACACCTCTAGACACTTCCCGTTTAAATCAGAGAATAGAGACATCACGCATCTCTAAAAAGTGGCAGGTGTATTATGTCGCGCCCCCTTTTTTCCTCCATGGAGAAAAGTTCGGGTTCCGACGTTCATGGGGGTAATAAATCACTTCCTTTTGGGATTTGGGTATTTAGAGAGTCGACACCTAACAGATTATGGTGCGTTAAGGCACCTCTTAGACCGGTTTGCATTACTAGAGATTTAGGGTAGGGATCAAAATAACCTGGAGGGGAAGGTGTTAGGCACCCCTCTCGATCCACAACGGTGGGTCCCGGCCGAACTTATACTTATATAAATTAGTCTTTTTAACAAATAAATAGTTTTAACACATACTTGCAAATAAGGGCATGTCTTGATATTGTATGACTCAAGTAATGAAATAGAGGGAAAAGGCTTGAACACGTCGCACACACATATATATAGAGGAAATTAAAATTTAAAGAAATGGGAATTTGGAAAGAAGGGTCCTAGGTTTGTTAGCCTATAGGATCACCCCACACAATGCCCGAAAATTACTCCTCAATGAGGGCCTATACGTGACATTAGCGCATAGTCATCATATCCTTATTACCCTATTCCCTCCCTTGGTCATATCCTAAAGCATTCCAGTAACCTTGAAAAGTTTCCTATGCGTGCACTACCCATGCCTTCCTTGTGTCCCTGGAGGTATTTTAGGACCTCTTATTTTAGGTAGTTCTAGACCATCCTAAGGTATTTAAAGGAGAAAAAATCTAAGCGTCAATCAAAACAGTTAAGACTACACATAAAGAGGGAACAATTAAAGACTCATATTTACCTCCACAAACATAACAAGTAAGTATACCTCTCAAACAACAACTTCAAGCATTTAAGTGAAAAATCTTAAAACATGATATCTAGGTGAGCAGGAAGTATACAAATTGAATTAGGACCAAGTGTCAAAGGCCTATTTAGCTTGCCAACTGGTTTCAGACCTGTTGAATATGAGCAGTCTCAAATAACAAAGAGCACTTTTATAGTTGCAGGATTTTGATCGCCCTATAGGCTTGCCTAAGCGCATCATGGTGATGTCCTAAGAGAATGATATCTTTATTGATTAGGAATGCAGTAAAACATGGAACAAGTTTTGAATGGACAACTTGAGATCCTATAGACATGTTTTCTAGTGATATTAATTGAGGCAACATTTGAAAACCTTTTAAGAAGAGGACATATTTAGTTAATTAAACTGACTTTTCTAACTGAACTGTTTTAAGTCCTATAGGCATGATTTCTAGTTAAGCAAGTTAAAACAAACAACATTCATTTAACCAAAGTGAAACCCCTATATGCATGATATCTATAAAGCTGATTTTAACACTATAGGCATGATCTCTATTATTAAAGCCATTTTTAGATCCTATAGGCATGGTTTCCAATTGTGTGGAAGAAAAGAAAATATAACAAACACATTTGAATCAATATAGACCCTATATATATGGTATCTACCCAATTTATCAGTATATATAACTACCCTCCCTTTTTCACTAATCACCCCCGCTGTTTGTTTACAATAATTGTTATATACCAATGAATTAAATAAAAAAATTTACATAAATAGAATAGAAATTAATCTATAGGGAGCTTGCAGTAGGCCCAAATGACTTCCAAGCCTCCAATAGCCTCAAATGCCCAAAATTCGATAGCCAATTTCATGTCTAGGTGTGTCACAGTTCCCTAAGGACCTCAAGGATCCTAGGAAATGCTCATACCTAGACCTTTTCTCAAATAATAACTAATTTAAGTGTAGTGTGGAAAGGCCAGTTCTGACATGCCATAGTTCAGAGAGATCTCAAGTATCTCAATGCAGTACACATATCAGAGGGGCATGACCTAGTATTCTAATAGTAAAGTGAGAGTTCTCGATATAGTTTGAAAAGGTTTAGAAAATAGTATAGAGATGACTTTAGAAGTGAAAGGTTTTTTTGCAACAGGAAATAGTTTGATGGTAAAATATAATTTGAGAAGAGTACCAAAACAACAGGCAATCAATTGGTCATAAAATATCCAGATTCAGAAATACTCAACAAACAGATCTCACATGTGAATAAAGGGATTGGGGCACAATAAGAGTCACATTGAGGGTACATGGATGGGGTATAGAGGAAACATATAGTCAACAAACCGCATAAAACACTTAGAATTTTAGAGACTTAGTAGGCTAGTCATAGACAGTAAATATTTAAGACATAGATCACAGTTGTAATACTGAAAGCCTGATATATTTTGAACAAAATTAAACATACAGACATGATCAATCACATACATAAAATAGCCAACATGATCACATAGTTAGGGGATTAAATAGATTTTTACAAATAGGCTGGTTAAGTATTAAATAACTAGATGAAGCATATATCTGCTAATCATACATTGAACAGGACTGAGCTTTGACATTCTAGGAAAAGAAGTAAGCATATAAGTTGAATTCATAGCTGATGAACTAGTGCAGGAATGAAATACGTAAGGTTTGGATTTCAAAATTTAACTAGAGACGTACAGTTTGAAGAAAAGAGTGCAGAATATAAAGCAAATATAGTTCCTATATCTAGATTTGGTTTTCAACCGCTAGACCAGTGAGTATCACAAGTAGCAGAGGAGAAAAAAAGAGCTTTAGAGTATAAGTGTACTTTTGTGAACTAATGTTCGTTTTTAGAAGTGAGAATATGAGGGAATTTATATAGTAATCAAAAGCTTAGCAAAATAAGGTAAGGGATCAATTAAGTAGCAATTAGAGAAATTCAGGGAATCAATCACATGTAAAAATCAGTAAGTCTTCCCTTTAATCAAGGGATAATCAATGGTAAAAGCAGGACATATACTTGAGAAAGAAATCGAGTACAGAGTAGGTAATTAGGGGTGAATGCACATGGGTTTCAATTAAGGAAACAATCAGTAAGAATCGGAAAAATAACAAATAAGGCAAGAAAAAATTAATTAGACAAGCAATTCAATTAAACCGAGTAGAGAAGTAAGAAGCGAAAGTTTTGTTAAGGAAAATTGTTCAAATCAAACCAAGAAATAAGGAATTCGGAATAATCAAGGGTTCAATCAAAGAGAAAATCATGAAAGAGTGAGAAAGATTAGAAGATAAAATAATGTATGAAATGAATAGTCAGGATTCAACACATAATTTTAACAAAACAAACAGTTAAATTGTCATTGATTCAAGGAGAAAGATATTGGTCTTAACATGAATAATCAGGATGAACACAAACATATAGAATTAGTGAAAGGTTGAACTAAGAAATTCAGTAGGGGAATATTAGGACAAGAAAACCACTAGACATTCAGATGGATAAAGAGAAATCACAAGAACCAAGGCAAGAACACAGTCAGTAAACCAGTACTTAGAAACCAAACAAAGAATGTCAAAAACTAGGTTTTTTTTAAATATAAACGAGTTAAGGTTGTAGCAAACTTACAAAATCAGTCAAAACACATAAGAAGCTGAAGATCAAACACTCAAAAATAACCAAAAATTTTGGAAAAGAAATTTTGGAAACCCTAGTTTAGAAAAAATGAAAAATCATTCGAAAATCACACAATTCTTGTAAAAACCCAAAAGATTCATGTAAAACTCATATGAAATAGGTCCAAACCATTTCAGATCTATACAAATCTAAGAGTTTTAGAAGAAGGAAATTAGGGTTTCGAGAAGAACAATCACACAGATGAAGAATCGAACCTAGAAACCCATAGATCATAGTCGATGTAGGATGATCTTACTCGGAATCACAGTGGAATAGACTGAAATAGGCGAGAAAGGGGCCATAGACGCAAGCCAACTAACCCTGGTCCTTGAGGACCCTGGAGATGGCAATTCCAACGTGACAGAGGCTACTAGAGGCCTGGGGGTAGTGAGAAACCACCATAAAAATCCATAGATGAGTTATGCTGAGGTCCGATTAAGGTTAGGTTTTGAGAGAATTAGAGAGAGGAGGGATTTCAGGACGGCAGACGGTGGAAAATAAAAGTGTTGAGGGGGGGGGGTCGTTTGGTTTATTTTAGGTAAGGGTTATTTATAGTTGTTGATCTTTATGATCAACGGACGAGATTAAAAGGGTTTTAGGGACGGATCAAGTATTAGGGTTTGGTCTGGGTAAATTTAAATTGAAATTGGGCTGGTATTGGGTTGAATTAGGACTAAAATTGGAATAAAAATAGGTCAGATTTTAAATAGCCAATTTTTAATAACTACATGTATTGAAAATGAGTTCCAGAAAATATTTTCGTGTTTTGAAAATGATTTCAAATAGTTATTTAATATTTTAAAAATATAAAAGACCATTTTATGCATCAATAATTTAATTATGTATTAGTATGGGCTATTATTGTAAAGATGTGCAATTTAGCCTAAAAATATAAATACAAATACAAAATACTGCACTAAAAATATTTAAACACTATGTTGCCATAAATAAAGGATTTAGATGACTAAATCATAACAAAAGTAATTTGAAGGATAATTATTGGATATTTTATAAATGAAAAGAGAAGAAATAAATTGATTTAGGGCTTTTAAAATTATAGAAAAATTATAAAATACTTATGCATGCTTATAACTGCATGTATGCCATTTTGAATATATATATATATATATATATATATATATATATATATATATATATGAGGAAAAATTGGGTACCAACACATTACACAACCCAAACGGCATCCCCTTGTAAGCAAAAATACCTGACGGACAAGTGAATGTGATCTTCTCAACATCTTCTGGGGCAATGGGTATCTGATTGTAGCCTGAGTACCTATCCAAGAAGAAGTAGCATCCATGTCCAGCCACTTTCTCGAGCATTTGATCAATAAAAGGGAGTGGAAAGTGGTCTTTCCTTGTTGCATCATTCAACCTTCTATAGTCAATGTACATTCTCTACCCAGTGATTGTTCTTGAGTGGATCAACTCATTGTCTTTATTTTTCACCACTGTCATTCCTCCCTTCTAAGGTACAACTTGCACTAGACTAATCCACTGGCTATCAGAGATGGGAAATATCACTCCCACATATAGCAATTTGATGATCTTCTTGTGCACTACCTCCTCTAAATTTTTGTTCAACTTACATTTAGGCTGCACCACTAGCTTGCCATTTTCTTCCAACAGAATTTTTTGCATGCAAATGGCTGGACTAATTCCTTGAATATCAGCTATGCCCCAGCCAATGGCCTTCTTATGCTTTTTCAACGGCTCCACCAGCTTTTGCTCCAGTGTACCTGTCAAGTCAGCACAAATAATAACAGAAAAATTATTAGTTTCAAGAAAAGCATACTTCAAGTGAGTGGGGAGGACTTTCAATTCCATATTAGGCTTAGAAACCTCCTCTTTTAGTTCCTCATTATCAACCACTTGATCCTTAGTTTCAAGAGCTTCAAACTTTTTCTTCATTTTAGGATCTTCATCCTCTATTGTGCTAGACTGAGTAATACACCTCTCTAGAGTATCCCCTACAAGCTTGTATAACTTTTATTTTTTAGGTAATTCCCCAACAATATCTAGCTTGAAACACGAGTAGGCGGATGCCTCATCACTGGGGTATGTCATCATCCTCTTCATCTGGAACACCACATTTTTATTTCCCAACCCTGAGCATAAGCTGTCATTCATAAATATCAAGGATAGCTATAAATGTACATAAAAATTGCCTCCCTAGAATTTGAGAAACCTCCTTATTCATCTCCATATCCACCACAATAAAGTCTAGAGAGAATATAATCTGGTCCACCAGCACTAGAATATCTTTAATGACTTCCCCAGGAAGAATGGTGGTTTGGTTAGCTCGTTGTAGGGACACTGGTGTTGATTTGATCACTCCAAGCACACATTCCAGTTTCCTGAATACAGGCAGAGGCATTAGATTTATAAACGCCCCAGAATCACATAGGGCCTTGTCGATTTTTTCACTCCCCAACAAACATGGTATGGTTATTCTTCCTAGGTCCCCACACTTTTGTGGAATTTTATTTTACAATATGGCACTGGAGTGGGCATTTATCTTGACCGCCATTGTTTCCTCAAATTTTCTCTTGCTAGATAGAATTTCCGTCAAGAACTTTGCATATGGAGACATCTGAGTGAGTACCTCTGTGAAGGGAATGTTCACATAAAGTTGCTTGAGCATCTCCAAGAATCGCCCAAAATATTTGCCAAGTTTCTCCCGCTTCATCTTTTGAGGGAATGGTAGAGCTGGAATATGTCTACTTTCTTCAACCTCCTTTTGTACCCCACTACTCTGGCCTTTTTGATCTTCACTCGTTTTCTCTACTGGTGTCTCAGTCTGTTTGTTAACCACTTTAGTTCTAGCCTTCACCACCGGGTCAGTCAATGCTTTGTCAAAAATCAAAGATACAATTTTTATTGTTTCCTTTGGGTTCTTTTCAGTGTTAGAAGGAAGAGTCCCAGGAGCCCTCTTAGACAACAAATTTGCAATCTGTCCTATTTGTATTTTTAAATTTTGTATAACCATGCATTGAGTCTCGAATTTTTCATCTGTTTTGTTGATGATTGCCTCATGAGATCTTCCACATTTGACTGATTTGGCTGTGGTGGCTGGTATTGCTGCCTCTGAAAACTTGGTGGTCCTTGACCCTAGGTTTTGATATTATTTTTCTGCTATGATTTCAAGCTCCCATTAGGTGAAATCCACAAAAAACCTAGATGTCTTTGACCTATAGCATTATAGTTGTTACCACCTGGTAGCTTCCTCTATTAAAGTTCCCTACAACATTGACTTCTCAGATGTAGCTTGACACTCATGTGTAGGATGTCCCAACCCACAGATGTCACATCCCGCCCGTGGTTGATTTTTCACCCGAGCCATCTTCAGTTGCTTGATGTCCTTAGACAGAGCCTGTATTGCTACAGATGATTCTACTTGGTGCACCCTTGCTGATTTCCTTCGATCCCCTTTGTCTATGGACCGTTGTTCTGCATCTTCAGATAGTTCATTTAAAAGAGTGACAATCCCTTCAGGAGTTTTCTTCATTAGAGGACCTGCAACTGCACTACTAAGCAATCTCCTTGATGACGTGTTTAACCCATCCCAAAAGTCCTGAATTTGTATCCATTGCTCCATTCCATTATGAGGGCACCTCCACGATAGATCTTTAAATCTTTCCCATGCCTCAAACAATGTCTCTCCCTCACCTTGGCTGAAATTGTGAATCTCCTTACTCATCATCTCAATCTTAGCAACCGAGAAGTATTTTTCAAGAAACTTGGTAGTCATCTCCTCCTACGTACGGATTGACCCTGTGGGAAAACTTCTCAACAACTGCTTTGCATCATCCTTAAGTGATAAAGGGAATTCTCTGTGGTATAGTATCATGTGATGCTCCATTGTAGCAGAATGTGTTCATAATTTCATCAATGTCCATTAGATGCTTGTTGAGATCTTCATTAAGTTTGCCTTTGAAAATTTAATTGTTCTGAATGGTCTAGATGACTCCCTGTTTGAGTTCAAAATACTTGTTATCGATGGGTGGGGGCCTCACATTAGACTGTTGTTGGTTGTACACTGGTCTTGCATAATATCCCAGCGATCTCCTAAGCCTAGGAATTGCATTTTCAAGTTTGTCCTCGATCATGTTTCGGTTGAGATTGAACCTTCGATCCCTGTAAACCGTTTCATCCGCAATTCTACGAGATGCTTCTGCTACTAACCGTGCTTCCTGTTTCTGAGTCACCTCTATCGCAGCTAGGTCCACTACCTCTTCATTTTTCACCGTTCTATCTTAAGTTGAAGGCTGAATCAACAACAATCCACTCGATCCTTTCTCTCTTTTCAACTGCCTTAGGTGCTTGTCTAACTCTGGGTCGAATGGCACCAATTCATTCGAAGAGGATCGAGTCATACACCGTTGAACATAACCTGCTGCCTTTACACATATGAGAAGAGTGTAAAAGAGGAAAATAAAATAAGGTTGTTCCTGAGTTAGCACTGAAAATTAATTTAAACACTATTAATCACCAATTCCCAGGAGCAACGCCAAATTTGGCGAGCGCCAAATCGGTGTATAAACATAGGCTCGCTAGTCAAAGATAGTATAGTATTAAATCAGCTCCACACAGATTGGTTTAAATAATATTCTAATAAATCTTCAGCTCAACACTATTCAGGATAATAAACCTTTGGTTGATGCTATTATCAACTACAAATAAAACTAAGATTAACGGTTTTAAGAAACAAATGATACTTTAATGACTAGTAGCAACGATTGACTATCAAGGTGAGAAGTAAGGGTTGTGACAAGACATGTGATCAACTATTGTTCCGGGTAACTCTACGTTAAATTCCTTCTTACTTTTTATTGACTCCTCCGATTTCAACAGATTAGGCTACTTCTTCAAATAAATGTGATTTCTTTAATCAACCCAATAACAGGTCCTACGAACTTGTTCACAAAAATAGTAAATAAATGATTTTTCGAAGAACACCTCTCGGTTATTCTTCTAAACGAGGTTAATTGATGCTCTCTAAGATCTTTAGATTACCTAGAAGAGGCGTAAATCAACCCAAATAAGATGGCACAATGCAAATAACAAAAAATACTTCTCTTTTGATTAAAGTAAAACCACAATAAGCCTTGCAATTCAATTAATAACTTATTCAATGAATTCAGACAATTAACATAGAGTGAACCCAAAATGATAGTCAATTCACAACATATGTCAACAACTCTAAGGAAGATTACTCCATAATAGAGAAAATATTCATAGAGAAGAACAAGAAGACATTACAATTTCCAAATCAAACAAACTTCCGTATTAAATGAATTGGATCAAGTATTTTACTTTTTCATTGCTTCCTTGCCTTCTTCTCTCCCAAAAGTTGCTCTAAAAATCCAAGATACACCCTTTTTAGACGAGTTGAGCTTCATATAGGTCAAGGGGAGTCGCTTCTAACATTACCAAATAGGCTTGGAAAAGTTTTCCGGGCTGGACGAGCGCGGCTGCACGACTGGGCTAGTGATCGCGCATATAGCCGAGCACTTTGGACAGTCCTCTGCTCATCTTGCGCCAGTGCACGGTCGCACACCTAGGTGCCTTCTTGCTCAATTCTTCGTTTCTCTTGTTGAGTGCACTATTGTCTGTTGATCCTCGAACACGGTGTTAACTTACACCATGGGCTTTTACTTAGATTTTAAAGCTCCAGAATAGCTTGAATTAGCTCCATAACCTCATTGTAACTCATAATCGCTCCTACAAAGCATAAAACACACATTCAGTGCAAATTAATATCGTTTAAAGCTCAAATATAAGTAAAGTGCAGCGAATTAGAATGCAATTAATGGCCAAAATACAAAATTACAGTCTACCATCAAGAGGCATGGCTTCAAGTTGAGCGTTTATTCTGTGATCAAGTCTGTTCTCGGACACTTCAACTAAAAGTCTAGTTTCACAACCTTAAGAAAGGTGATTTTTCAATCAATGAATATGCCCATTTTCTTAAGTCCATTGCAGATGCATTGACGTCCATAGTCAATCCAATCTTTGAATGTGATCGAATTCTATAAATACTTTTTGGATAAACTCCAGAATGTATGTCTGTGAGCACCTCTATCTCTACTCGGATTCCTCTTCCTACCTTTGTTGAAGCACACTCTCTACTTTTCCTTCAAGAAGCCCAATTAACTAGTCTCTCTAGTTCTTATAGGATAATTCCACCACTACTTTTGTGGCCAAGCAATAATCTTCTTTCTCTTATGGTCGTGGACATGGTCGTAATAAAAATGGTAGACTTTATTCTAATGGTGCACTCCAGGGACTACCAAATTCTTTAACGTTAGGCCTCAACAATTCATTCCTTGTTCACGTCTTTCTTGCATTCTAGGTCCTCCTCCAATTTTCATTTCCTCTCAACCTAATAATGTGAATCTTTACTGACAGCTTTGCTATTAGCCACACCACACTGCTCGCGATTGTCCATCTCTAATTCTAAGGCCTTTGTGTCAGACATTAGTTCCTACTACTCTTTTTCTTAACCCGGTGATGCCTCTTGGTTGTGGATACTGGACTAACTTCTCACATCACTCCAAATGCATCCAATTTATCCTCAGTTACTCATACAATGGCTCGGATCGTGTAATTGTGGGTATGGAATTCAACTCCCTATCTCCAACACTTTGATATGATATTTTCTCGCTTTTCGCTTAAAGATATTTTAATCATTCCTCATCTTTTCACCAATTCACCAATTTAGTAAGTACTCGCAAATTTACTACGGATAATAATTGTTTCCATAGAACTTGATCCTTTTGGTTTTGTGATTAAGGAACCCATGACGAAGAGGCATCTCCTTTGCTGCAATAGTCGTGGACCACTTTATTCAATTTCTTGATGTATATTATAACAAGTACAATGCTATATATAATGTACATCTGCTTGTATATATAACGTACTTATCTTCTTAAGTATAAAGACTAATTCAAAAATAATTTAAGTAACATACTTATCACTTATCAATATCAGTAAACAATAGTAGTATAAAAGATATAGAATGTATAACCACACGGTATTGAATTTGAACCGTGACATTTAAGTCACACCTTTGGTGGGGTAAGATCCTTTTATGTTTGTGGCGTATTTGTTGCGGTCTGATGAGTCTCCGTTTGAACAATGAGTCTCTATCAAGTGAGATTCATTCATGCCTGTGGTATATGAGAAATCCATAAGAACCCAATTTACTTTCCAGATTATCTTCCACCTCATATATTAGTGCGTCAATCAATCAATAAATTATTCACAGATACTTGTAATCCCTTCATAAATCTAATGCTTTATGCAAAAGACTGCAATCACTTGAGTTAGCACCACCAAAAGCTGGCTCTTTTTACAGTCATTTGGCGGTTTTCATTATCTTATTTCTGTATCCAAATTTACTCCTGGCCCTGTATCTATAAATATCTGATAAAGTTAAAGAATATGCTTTACTTTGTCTGATTTTCACCCTTTCTTGCATTTAGTGATTTCGGGGGGGGGGGGGGGGGGGCTAAGCTCCGACATTCTTTTCGTAGAATCCACTTAATGAACCTTTAAACAGCTGTATGGAACTTAATTTCGTAGAATCCACTTAATGAACCTTTAAACAGCTGTATGGAACTTAATTAAGACAAAAGTGCAGACAAATGTATGTTACAAAATGGAAGAGAATGATTTTCCTTATAATGCCGAAATTATAACACCAAAATCAAGATCGGACTCTATATATTATGCCACTTGGAACTCAACTTTTATGTCTCTTGACTATGTATACAAATGAACAAGATTTTCTTACCTATATAGGACTATACAGAAATAAGAACTTCTACCTTAAATTGATCATTTTGTGTTGAACTTTGATTATAATTAATAATAATAGTTGCTTTTGACAGTATCCCAAAATACTGCAGCCTCTTATTCTTATGTAGTACTTGATTGATGGTTTAATTCTTGGACCACTTATACTCCTTTTGCCTTTCCCTCGTTATGGAGTTGGCCTATTCGATGCAAATCTATCATTACTTACAAGCACCAAATGCTCATTTTCCTTAATGAAGTGAGATTTCTTAACTTGTGATGCCACTTTTGACTATCCCGTCTTCTTGCTACATCGTAGTAACTGTAACTTGTGTTGCTCGGGACCTCCAAAAATGTCATGTCAACCATGTCAGATCCTCCAAAATGCATGAGTTTTGGACATGAGTGCGGTCCTAGCATCATTTTTGCACATAATGTCAAGGTGATAAGCTATCGTCATCCCAACACCTATCTTGACTCGCATTATATCTATTTAAGACTGGCAGTGAGGTAGTTGCAGCTATTCTGAATGATCTTGCCGCACCAACCATTGTTCTATCCTGCATCATCCCAACATCTTTGCACACGCTATCCAAAATAGAGAGGAAATCTCTCACAATAACGAATATTCTGAGAGGATGAGCTTCCTCTTTTGCAGCATCACCGTGAAAATATTCAGTCACCTCTTTGACCATGGATAAAGCCTTTCTTTCCTCCGCCTTAATCCTCACTATACCATCTTCTGCCTCCTTGAGAAATACTTTCATTGACTCAAAAAAGTTTCCTTCCGTGTCTCTTTTTTCATACTGCAAAATGGATCTAGCTTTAACAAGTCCAGCCTCGAGCTTTGACACGTAGCCACTTAGGACATCTGAGTCCATTCCTGCAGCTTTTTTCACATTGCCAAGTTCTCTGCTTAATCCAGAAACTACCTGCAACCCTTGCTTCTTGAATTCTTCCTCTTTAAATTTGATATTTGATATATTAGGAAGGTTATCGTCCCTGGTATCAGAACCCAGCCCTTCTGATCTGATAATCTCCTGGACGACAAAGTGAAGCAAGGTTGTCTTTCCATCTGTTCCCTTTATATCTATCAATTTCAAAAGAGTTTCAAGTTTGAACGCTCTGGCATCGCCGCGATTAGTGCCAACATTCATGCGGTTTCCTGCCCTGAGAACAGCTTCAAGGAGTTTGAAGAATAGTCTGCTGTTCTTCAGTTCTCGACTTGCTTCCTGTTCAAAATGGCATTGCACCAGAGTTAAAAAATATTCTTGTAACTCGTTTAAAAGAATTATATAAAATTCAGTTAAAAGAGCAAAGTATGAGGGTGTTTGGCTAGACCAGCTTAGAAGCACTTTTCGGATTATTGCGCATTTTAAAAGTGCTTATAAGTCGAGCGCTTATAAGCCAAACACTTCAGCTACTTATTTTCAATTCCAGCACTTTCATCCAAATACGTAACTGCTTATTTAAAAGTGCTTTTCAGCACCTAATGCTTATCAGCAACTTTAAGTCAGCTAAGCTAAACGGGCTCTACAACATCGGTGATAAGTGTGTACGATTCCTCTATAACTGGCTCAAATTCACCAGTGTAACAAACTGTGGTAAAGTTTTTAAGAAATTGTCATAGTGCTCATTGATAAAACCAACTCCAAATTCAGGCACAAGATTACTGGTGTAAGATTTTCAGCATAGTTAAGAGTCTGGGAGAAGTCAAAATATTGTCGAAAACATGTGAATCTGTTTTATTGTACTCATAAGCTGATCTTAGTGAGGTGAAAGTTAAGTAGAAAGCTGATACTACCTCAAGGGTCTGGAACGACTTTCTCAAATCTTTTACTTCAGCATCAAAATTTGCTCGATATAGCATGGCCTCGACTCTTTTAAAGGCAAATGGTATATCAAGAATAGCCTTGAGAAATCGTTCGGCAGACCCTAATTTCGAAGTGTCCCCGTTGTAATCTCTTAGTTTTATCTCTTCTTCCTTTGTTGGAGCCATCTTGACCAAAGTCTCCAGAAGTTCAGGCCCCAATCCTTCCGCATTTCCTGTGTCATCAAAATACACTCCCATATATATGAATTTTGAAGAAAGGTTTTTCAGTGATAATCAAAATAGATAGACAAAATAAATACAGTGTCACAGATATAATAAATTCCCATGACAATATGGTGTTCATGTTGTCACATGCTTATGCCCTGGTATTGCAGTCTGAATATTTTGATATATATAGAATTGCAGGTATGTGAAATTTAGCCAATCAGAGAAGTAGCTTTGCAATAGCAGTGAGTATTGATATCAACGGAAGTCACTTTTCAGCAAAATGTTTTTTCATGAAAAAAATCATTTTCTGGTGTTTGGTTAGCTGGAAGGAGAACGTTTTCCATCAAAAAGCGGAAATGGACTCCTTCACTCATAAACGAGAGTCATTTTTCTTACAATTGTCATAAATTTTAACTTCATATTCGTTGCTCCAACTGATATTTGGACATTATTATTAGTCTTTGGAACTCAAAAATTTCATCAGGACACTCTCCAACCTGTTAATTTCCACTTACCAATGAAAAGTCGGCAAGCATTTTTCATGGACAATATCTATCCAAGAAAACATCTTTCATTAAAAATGACTTTTGAAATATCAAGCATACTCTAAATCCTTATTTATGCAAAGGAGTGGAAAAAATATTACATACCATCTAAAAGGGCTTCAGAGACTTCATCCTTTGTTACATTTAGAGCTCTCAACATTATGGCAATGTTTTGTGATTTTTTCGGGTCAAGAACACTGTTCTCCTTTTCAACAGGAGGACGAACTGATTTCCTAGTGGTATCCATTGGAGCTGAATTGGCAGAATTATTACATCCAAAGAGTGACTCCATCATGTCTTCATTTAACCTGAAATTAGAAATGTTATATTTTTTGATGAATTACCATTAGTTGACGATATCAATCCTTATTCATCTACTTACTGGAAAGAGCTGGATTTTAACTGGTCCCACACTGTGGCTCTTTCAGAAGTTGCTCGCACTTTGTCCCAGTGTAAAGGCTTCAACTTGGGCTTTGATTCATCCGTTGTGTCAGTATCATGTCTGGATCCTCCGTTTTGTTCTTCTACAGTCCTTTTCTTTTCAATCACAGGTGTTGATTTTGGTGTGGGACTACTTGATTGAGTTTTTACCACTTGAGGGTAAGTTGTCGAAGGATCACTTCTCTGTAATCCAAGTAGGGGCGGCTCAATAGAATTAATGGCCTAAAACAAAATCATGATCAAATGATCTTAAACTTTTTTCATTTAATTCATACACCTAATGAGACACAAAAGGACTTGCTCATCTATGGATCAGTAAAACAAGACAAAGAGAAATAACTAAAGAGGGAAAAACCAGAATCAGAATTTATCCTAATTTACTCATTCATCCAAACAACTTCAACCAATTCAAAAAGAATCATATACCTAATAATACATATTTAAGCAATGACTTCAATGGCCTTACCTTTGAGCTGACCCCGCTTCCAAGTTTTCGGGGTGTTGATAGTAAAGGTGGAGGAGGTGGTGGCGGGGGAGGGGGAGCCGGAACTTTTGATGTTTGTTGGGATTGATGGCTTATTGATTTAAGCCTTGACATATCTGGTGGAGGTGGTGGTGATGAGAATTTTGCCCTTTGTGGCACATAAGATATAGCTCGCTTCTTAAGCTGCAATGGAGGTTCTTCTGGAAATTCTGTCAAATGATCTGGCTGTGGGGGTGGAGGAGAAGCTGAATTTTGCTTAATTGATGGTATTATAGCGCGTTTTATATCAGGGGATGAACCCGAAAGAGACAATCTTGGAGATGTTCTCTTTGAATGAGGAATAGATTTATTCACATGATTTTCTACTCTAGATTGATTGTCTATGCTAGTTGTACATGGAGTGTAAAATGTGGTGTTATGATTCTCTTCATCAGATAATGACATTCTCGGGGGCGAATTAATTATAGGAGGGACTATGGAATTTCTCAATGGTGGAAGTGGGTGAAGTTCTGGACTTGGTCTATACCTATCTGATATCTTAACAGAGCTCAATTTTCTATAAGGGGAAGAATTAGCAAAATTGGATTGGTTAACTGATGTGTTGTTGCCTGATGGTTCAACTGTACCAATGTAAAGAAGATTGGAAGGTGGCATTCTTGATTCTTGATTGTTTCTTTCTTGAGAGTTGTTACCTACAAGCTTTTGAGTTTCATCAGGTTGTTTAACACTGTGTTTGTAGAGGTAAAATGCTAAAGCAGATAACATTCCTAATGTGACAATCCCAACTGATATTGCAATAGCTAGTTTCTTGGTTGGATTTTGTGGCTGAGGAGCAATAGGGTGTGAAATTGGAGTCCCATAATTGGCTTGAATTGGTGGAGATTGTTGTTGTGTTTGATCTGAAGTTGGTACTGTTGGAACTTCTGGGAAAAAGGGATGGTCTGGGCTGGGGTCAACAACAGGTGGAGATATTTCTGAATTTGGTGGTGGAGATGAAGTAACTGGAAAGAGTGGTTGGTGCAGAATTCTTCTGGTTTTTTCATTGCCATTGAAATCTTGAATTTGGGTGTCTGCTCCTATAATGACTAATTGAGCTGTAAAAGATAATAGCATGAAGAAGTTGGTCAAGAAATGAACTTTCATTGTGTTGATTATTTTGGTTTCTCTCTAATTCATGTTTGATTTTGTTACCACAATGTTGAGTGGTCATTCAAGATGTAGAGAGAGAGAAGCTTCTCTGAGCTGCAAGATGTAGTAGCATAGTAGCCGCAGTTTCTCTTTTTAAGTGGTGCCTAAATGGTAGTGTGTAATTGAATTGGAAAAGGACCACGTTGGGTATCTTTCTTGTCCATAGAAAAGTCACATGTATGATTTTTATTTTTATTTAAATGTATAATACTACCTTCCAATTCGATATTACTTATATTATTATTAGCCTCTCTAAATTTGATTCGCGCAAAAAAATCTTATATTGGGGTTAAAATATTGAAATTTTTACCTTTCTATATCATATATGAAACTTTATTACCATCAATGTTTAAGTTTTCAGTTAATTACATTTCAGCATACCAAATTACCATTTTTATACCATAATTCAAATTAGAGATATAATTGATGGTGCATTTATTTTAGGCGCTAATTTAGGACCATATCTACCCACGTTTAACTTAACCCTTCTCTCTCCCCCACCCCCTACGTTTTACCTTTACTACCTCACTTTTATCATCTTTTTTGTTCTGTACAGAACACAAGTTCTACATTTTTCTCCAGTTATTTTCACAAAATCCCAAAGTTATCATTCTTCCAAATTGGTTCCATCTGATTCAAGTTGAAGATAAACAATGAAAAACATACCTACAAAATCTACATTAGGTACTAACCTCTCTTTTGATTTGGGTAACACCAAAATCACCCCAAAAAAAGCTAAATATACACATACAATGGAACCTACTACTAACATTTTATCTCGTAGAATACTCCTTGTCGAGATGAGAACAAAGCTATTGCACGATGTAGATGCTGCATGAGGTGCTAAACTCGTCGCCAAATCACTGAAATGAAAGGGGAAAGAGTTGTGTGATGATAACGATTTTGTTGAAGATGTCCCAGAAATTCCATCTATTAAAAAATCCAAGGTATCGCCTGTTGCATCAAAACAAAAAAAAATAAGAAACCCTCGAAAAAACTCTCAAAATTTGTTGAGAAAAAGAATATGGTGAAGGTAAACATTAATTATTTTCCTTTCCAGTTTTTTAGGTTGCTTTTGGAGTTAAAAATCTCTTCTTAAGTATTTTGGTAAATTGTAGATTAGTTGTCTTAATTTTGTAAATTATTTGTAAGTGTGATTTTATACAGTTCATAATTATAGTTATATTGTAGTCGTTTTGTAGTCATTAGGATAAATTGTAGATAAGTTATATTAACTATATTTTTGGTACTTTGGACAAAATTGTAATTTTTATATATCATTATTGTAGTTAAATTGTAGTTAATTTGTAGTAAATTATAGATAAATTATCTATACTGTGTAGATTATTTGTAATTCTCATTGTCTACAGTTCATAATTGTAGTTATTTTTGTAGTCAGTTTGTACTTATATTGTCGTTCATTGTAGTTAAATTGTAGTTAATTTGGGGTAAATTGTAGATAAGTTATCTAAACTGTGTACATTATTTCTAGTTCTCATTGTCTACAGTTTACTATTGTAGTTATTTTTGTAGTCATTTTGTACTTAGATTATCGTTAGCTGTTATATTTTTGGAACAGAGATGTGGTTACCTTTTTCTTTCTTCGTGTTTTGAGATAATGTTTATATATGTAGATGTCATGCAGTGTTTTGTAGTTAAATTGTGGGTAAAATATTATTTTGTAAGGTATATTTGTAGTTAATGTGTAGTTATATCAAGTTTAATGCTTCTTTTTTATGCAGGCTACTAATGTTCAATAATTTATTATTTTCTGCAAAATGACCATTATTTTGCCACACATAATGTGGATTATGGGGTGCTTAGATTCCACACTTTATGTGATCCGAGCATTCCCAGCCAGATAAAAGTGTTACTCTCTCCAAATGCTTTAAATCTTTTCAAAAATACTTGCTTTGGTTACTTATTTTCTCTTCCTTCCATTTGCATGCAAAACCAAACAATTCATCTCCTGATGAAGTATGAGTTGTCTAAGTCTAATGAATCCATTTTTTCAGTCCTATTGAAGGGTGAAAAATTGAGTTTTGGATTGCGAGACTTTGGTTTAATTATTGGTCTAAATTGTGTGAATAAATTTTCTGATTATGGTTATACTTCTACTTATGCTAGCCATTAATGAATACCTATTTTCCGAACAAACAAACCGTTGAGAATTGGCATTTGAAAAATGTAGTAACAAATAGAGTTTGGGAAAACGATGCGGATGCAGTGAAGTTATGCATTCTTTATCTTTTGGATTTTTTTGTTTGTCCTTCTGATGAAGACCATGTGTCTTTCATAAACCAGTTTAGGTTCTATTTGGTAGAGTGTGGTAATTTTGAGTCATACCCATGGCGTATTAAGTCCTTCAATCAGGTTATGGAATATGTCTGACATCGTCTAAATCCTTGTGTACATTCTTATCTCATACTCATATACTCATTAACCTTGCAAGTGTGGCTTTATGAGTGTTGCTCGACCGTCAGCACTGAGCTTGCTATGAGGTGTTCTGACTCAATACCTCCCATATTAAGATGGTCAACAAATAAGGGTCAGATTTGGCTAACTGCATTTGAAGAGAAGATGAACAAGCCTAAGTGGGTTAAGGTATATTTTTTAGTTTTGTATGCTGCTTCATTTACCTTCATAATAACTACAATTAATCTGCATTTGGTGATTTACTTGAACTAACTATTTTTTCCATTATTCAGTTCACAAGCATGACTGAAACTGGTGAAGAAATTGGAGTGCTTACTCTGCCAGACAAGATTCATTATGAAGATGAACAAGGTGCACAATCATCACAGGTTCCAAATACTGGTTCTCCCACATTGCAACCCAAGCATACTGATTGTCAAGAGCACAATGAATCTCTAGCTCGAAAGTTTCAGTAAGCAAGAAAATGGGATTGAACAAGTAATATTAATTACTATAGTATATTTACATATTTGCTATATTTTATCTACATTCCATAAACAATTCATGTATGTATACAGTGTAGTTAAATTGTAGTAAAATACTATAGTCAGCCATGTTGGTATTGCACTCATCTTACTTAAATTGTACTAGAACTATAGCACTTTTAATAAAATTACCAACTAACTATATTTTTAACTTTTAGGTTGATGAAAAATTAGAGAATTTTAGGAAGGATGTATTTGAGCAACTCAATTACCTTCGAATGTTTATAGATGTTTCTGTGAAAAGTGTTTTGAAATTGATAAACAGTAGATATGATGTGGATGAGGAAAAGGTAAGAGTTGACATATATTTATATACCAAAACAAATTATGACATATGAAACAATATACTCTAACTAATATAAAATCTTTAGTTTGCTGGTAGTTCAACCAAAAACAATGAACACCAACAAGGAGAGAACAACCAACAATTTCAGTTCAATATTGGTGATCAATTGCATGCAAGTACAAGCAATATAGGTATCTACAGAATGCCTACAAATATATACAGTTAGTATAATTGTTTATAGACCATAGTTTTATTATTCACATTCTTATCTGCAACTTCTTACATATATCTACAACTTTCAAAGGAGCATTATCTAATTATATTTACCCTTTTCACTATGAATTGCAACTGCCGGACAACTTAACACAATTGGTTATGTATGGCAAGCCCATACCAGATGAAGCAACTCCTATTCATCCAGGGAGAACCAGGCAACCAGAGAAATATGCATTATCACCTTTCACACCTCTATATAGTTCTGGAGGCAGCTGCTCTATTGGACCTAAATTTTTCTACCTCAAGCACCCCTTCACAACTGTTATAGGTGAAAATGTAGATGCTGATTTGATAAATAGGTTCACCAAATGGTTATACCATCGTAGTGACAAAGTATCTAAGAGGTATGAATGCTTAATTTGACACTTTTAACATTTTTAAAGTTTAAATATGTAATTAATTCTGTCTTTTTTTATTTGATATTTATTTGTTCTTACAGGAGGAAGGAATACTTTTCCAAAAAGGATAACCAAATCAAGCCTTGGTTAGACCTTAGTTTTGAAAATGTAGATAAGAAGGACTAGTTTTATTCCCTTGCTCATCCTGGATAAGTCATCAATAACACCGTAAGTATAAAGAATAAATACACAGTATATGTTTTGTCCTCAGTTGTTTTGTGTAATTGTAGTTATGTTGTAGACATGAGATATATGTGACCATGCTGTTTACTATGAATTGTAGTTATAATGTAGACATTTCATGTAAATGTTGTTTCTTATTATTTAGAGTATAATTGTGCTGGTGTTGGACCTTATGTCTCATATTTGACGATGATTTGTATGTACAAATTGTATTTTTGTAATTTTGGACAGAAGTGGAATCTTTGTATATCATCAATATAGTTAAATTGTAGTTAATTTATAGTGAAATTCTTACTTATAATATTAACTACAGTGTGCATTTGAATATTATTGAGACCTTACATTAGTTGCTGTGTTGCATTTGCTGCTCTGTATAGTAGCTAAAGTGTTGAAATCTGTTAGATTATTATGAATTCTCCAATTGTAGTTTAAATTGTAGTTGTTTTATAGATAATCATGGTTACACTGTAGCTTATAGTATATTTTATTTTATTTTGCAGCACATTGATGTTATTATGTATTACCTGAGAAAAAGAGGCAAATATGGCCCCAACAACAACACTAGGTTCATAACAACAAATTACTTGTTCAAGACCAAGATTGGACAAATCTATAACAAGTTCCTAAGTTCTCTGCCATAAAAAAAGTATTCGATTGTTAAACTCGATGATGATGTTGCAGAATATATTCTTGGATATAGACTTCTTGCTAATGTTGCCTGGGATCTAGTTGACTATGTCATTATGCATGTGAACATTGTAGAGAATTTCCATTGCTTGTTGCTCGTTTTCGACATAGCAGACAGAAAATGTTATGTGTATGATTCCATGGTGTTTTCACACCATCATAATGTTGTTGAATCATTAGTTGATAATTTTTCAATCATTATGCCTCTGTATTTGTCTTGCACTGGTTTCTACGGGAAACATAAAGACATTGACTTCAAGACAACAAAGATGTACGTTGAGAAACCAGTTACAGAGCCTCTCACCATACAATGGATGGTTGCGGAGATTCCACAGCAAAAGGAAGGATCACTGTAAAAACTATTCTCTTTTTTTAGATATTTAATTATTATTTTTATAATCATTTGTTAAATAATTAAATTTTTTTATTTTATGTAGCGATTGTGGTATATTTATGGCTGCTTTTGCGGAGTATGTTAGTGTTGGAGATTTGTCAATCCCTTCAGAAGACCCTTCAGATATCGACCAACACCATAGACACTATGGAGCTCTCCTATGGGACTATGCTTCAAAGAAGCAAGAAGATGGGTCAATCAGTGAAAGTGAGGTAACATGCAGACTAGCAAGGAGGAAGGGTGCTCCTACTAAAAATGAGAAGACTAGAGTACAAAGAAAGAAGAAACAGAGTCTTGTGTTCCTAGTTTAGTTGAAGCCATTTTGCAGTTGAAGAAGAATACACCGTAGAAAATATTCCATTTAGATTGTTTACAGCACTGTATCTTCATTATATTAGACTTGATTACTCTGTTTTGTTATAATAAAATTTACCTACACTTAATATTCATATAATGTTTATGAAATACCTTCAAGTACTAGGTAATATCTGTATATAACTGGCAGTTTAAATAAAATTACACATCAAACAGATGAAATAAATACGCAAACCATAGAAATAAATTATCCATAATTTATCTACAAATCATCTACAGATTATGACCAAGAATATAATTTAACTATATTTACGCTATATTTTACCTACACTCTGGAGTCACTTTATATTAGGATTACTTTATTAGTCAGTTTAGCTAAACTATATAATAAATATTAAAGTTTAGCTAAACTATATAAATATTAGAGAATACAAAAATTCATACAAATACGACTTTAGGTAGTAAATATAAAAGTTTAGCTAAACTATATAAAAGACAAATTTAGATACCTGACATAGTACATAAAATCATGTTAAGCGCCAATACACAAATTGTAGTATACTTCATAATGATCTTAAAAAACTTAAACGATTACACAAAAAATCTGTTAACTTGAATTCACTAGCATTTATTTTGGATTAGTATTCTAGCTACATGATATTCATTTCTTTTTGGGCGCATTCTTGCAAGTTCTTTTATTATTCCCTTCACCTCCACAATTTCAGCATGACATCTTGTACTTCTTTGACTTTATTTCATCATATGTTTTATATCTTTCCTTTTGAGGTTTTCCTGGCTGCTTTTATCTCCCGCCGGTGGCTTTACTACCTCATCCAAAATATGTTGTGGTACATTCCATTTACTTTCATCAGGAAGAGGATTTACGATATTTCATAGGTACGCAGAAGGCTCTTCCTTGTGTAATAAGGAGAGCAATAGTCTTCATATTTTTCATTCATGTGCCTTAATGCTGCCAACGATGCGCACATGGAAGTTCTTCAAGTTGGAATTGTCCAAAGCTACATTTCTTGTTTTCTAGACGCACGATATACCGCTTCACACCATCTAACACAATATGTATATGATCTGTTGAAGTCCTCACCTACAATTGCAGAACAAACAGAAAAAATATTATATGAATCATAAAAATAGATTATCTATAACTTATCTACAAATATTCTACAACTTACCTACAACCTACAATTTGCCCATAATTTGACTACAATTTGACTACAATTATCTACAATTTGACTATAATTTATCTACAATCTGGAAACAATGTATATTAGGTAATTTATTTTTCTACACCAAATAGACATATCTTACCCTAAGCTTGTAAGATAATATTCTGTTGCCATCCAATTCTTTGTTGTATTTGTATCCAATGTATGTGAAAGTACACTTTGCCTTCAATAACTTCTCTTTCGTCCAACGTTAAAGAAGTGTCCTCACATAATCTAATTGGTCAAGCATTGGCAGCTCTCTTTCCTCTTTTATTACAGCATTCAACGACTTGGCAATGTTAGATGTCATAGTTTAAGTTCTATTCACTGTTGCATGTACTCTTGACCATCTATGATAGCCAATATCATATATATAAGATTTCACCCGCGTGTCTACCTCTTCAATCTTCGACATCCTTTCATTAAATTCATCCAGAGTGTATGACCGTGCTGTAGCAAAATAAAATTCATGTAATTGTATATGCCCCTTATTGAATTTGGACCTTATATTTGTCCAAATATGCCACAGCAAGAGTAGTGTGGCATGCCAGGATAGACAATTGATGTTTCCTTCAGTATACTCTCATTCCTATATGAAACAACACACATTGAAGGTCTTTCATCATATGCCTGCTTGAGCTGCTCAAAAAACCACTGCCAAGATGCGTCGTTTTCAGAATCAATCACAACATATGCCAAGGGCAATATTGTACCTACATTATTAATTCATAAAATATTAATTGGAAAATTTGAAAATGTATGTAAAAATATTATTAAATAACAACTACAATATATATTCAGAATATCGATAATTTATCTACATTTTATATAATAACTACAAATTTACTACAATTTAACTATATTTTATAGACTGGCTACAAAATAACTACAAAATTTTTACAATTTTTACCTGCTACATTCATGGTGCTTGCTGTCAGCATAACCCCTCTATAGACTCACTTTAAGAATGTCCCATCAACCACTACTACTGGCCTACAATGTTGTCAACCACTTATTGATGTACAAAGAGCAACAAATGCGTATAAGAAGCATTTATCTGCTGTCTTCTTCAATTTAATAACAGAACCAGGATAAGTCTCCTCAAGAATATAAAAATATTTGGGTAATTTGCTGTAAGAGTTAGTCGAATTCCCTATCAAAAGCTATAAAGCCTTTTCCTTTGCTCTCCATGCTTGTATGTAGCTTAGGTTCAGTCCATGTTCGGATAACATGTTATTTTGTATGTCCTTTGGGTTGTAAACAGTCTTAGGATCACAATACTTTTGGAACGACCATGCTACCAACTACAACTGCAGTAAGTTTGCGTTGTATGAAGGTTTCGTCCATTAAGGAGCATGTGTGTTGTCGGATGAAACTCCGTACCTTGAACATTGCAGAATCATTAATTGACGTTGTCTTGAAGTGCCATTTACAGTTTTCATCAACGCATACAAGCCGGTAGCTTAAAAAAAAATACAATATTAAATACATACTATAAATGTAGATGCAAAAAAATGACTGTTTTCACATAAATTGTTATAAATACAATTTAACTACAATTGTAAAGACCATATATATTCACTAAAACTCCATATCTTCTATGACTAGATCTTTTTACTCTGAACTGAAATTTATGCATCACAGAAAATTTCTTCATTGCAGCAGCTATAGTTTGCTTGTTCTGTTACACTTTTCCTTTATCAACATATGTTTGCGTAGATTCTGTTATTATTTCACTGTGATATTCCTCTATAGCTGTAAAGGATGGAATATCAAGTAATTGTAGGCATCCAGATGAACCTGCATCAATATACAGTTAAATGTAGTAACTATGTAGATAATTTTAAAAACAACATTGCTCTATACTCTTCAGTACATTGTTTTGTAGTTTAATTGTATGTAAATATAGTAACATTGTAGATAACACACAAAACCCATAACTCTGCAATGTCGAATTACACAAACCTGCACTTGTGCTAACGTTGATGATTGCCAATTTCATATTAAAATCTCTTACACTTATACATAAAGGATATGAACCTAAGTTTTATTCTCTTTTTTTGGTCTCCATATACACACGGAGCCCCGTATCATTTCTAATATCCATTGGAGGAAAATTGTCGTTCACCATGTATTTGATTTCTATAATTTTTTCTGATGTATCAATCGATAATTGTTCTGCAATTGTAGAAGTAAGAATTCTGTAGCTTGCATTGTCATCTACCACAATGGAATCAACTTTAAAATCTCTAAATCTGCCATAGTTATCCCAATTCCCATTAAATTTTAACATGATTGGAATTTTTGACATGATTTCATATAGTTGATAGGAAAAAGATGAAGAACAGAGATCGATCGAAAATTTAATCACTAATAACGATGAAGAAAAGTTTTGAATTCAACAAATTGTATTCTGTTTGTTGAAGCTCTGCGTAATTTTTGAAGCTCTGCATAATTCTTTGAAGAAGAGACAATTACGCAGCTTCAGATATCTACTTTGCGTTTCAAACTGCGATTTTAATGTGGAATAAATCAAGCCAAAATTTTGTGGCTGATTTTAAGCGCGCTATAAATGGTAAATTCTACCTAATTAAAGATTAGAATATAAATTGTAGTTAAAGTGTGGACTGGACGGATAATATACAAACAATGCATATTTTTGGTAATAAGGTTTCATATATTATATATTTAGGAAAAAATCCCTAAAATATTCCACGATAATGGTAATTTTATGTTCAGTGGGCGTTTGGACATAAAAATTGTAAAATTCTAAAAAAAAAGTGAAAACAAGATTCAAGTGAAAATAGTATTTAAAAATTAGAGTTGTGTGTAGATATTAATATAATTTTAGGTTATTTTTAAATTTTTATGAGTGATCTGAGTGAAAATTTTGAAAAATAGTTTTCTGGAGTTTTTCAAATTTTCAAAAAATTTCAAAATTCATCTTCAAGTAAAAATTAGAAATTTTATGGCCAAATACTGATTTCGAAAAAAAAGTGATGATTTTTTGAAAACTTTTGGGTCGGGAGCTAAGAGAAATTGGAAAGATTTAAATAAAAGTGTATCTAGCGTCTTTCGCTCTCTCTTATTAGAAGAAGAAAGGGGTGCCTCTAGCGGAATCTCATATACTGAGGTAGTCCGATTAGTCCAGATGATAAGGGAATGACTGATGAGACTACCGATACCTTTTATCGAATAAGTCATACCGACCTTGGTGAAAGATAAAAAATAGTACTAGCTAAAGAGAAGGGTCAAATAAATTCCTTTAAACTCTTATACAAAGGGGAAAAAAAGCTACGGTTGAAAGATCACCAGGTATATGAGGAGGCTAGAAATCAAAATGAGGTAATATAATTTTTCATATGAATCATTTTTGAATAAACATGTCGGCTATTGATTGAGCTGTTTGTCACATTACAACTTGAAAAAATTTATAATATATTGACACAGAATCAATCATATTTATGCCGACGCATTTGAAATGTTCTTTAACTTCTTTTCTTTATTGCTTTTTCTCTCCACCTTAGGAATTCAGTTTTGCTTTCTGTTACCTTAAGGAACAATAGGGTTTATGTGAGAGTATCATGAAAGCCAATACCTACTCCTAAAAAGTTGTTGGATCAAAGTAGTACATTATACATCTGTCCAAGTAGAAAAAAAATCATGGCCAAACAGGCTCTTAGATTCGATTGCGATATTATGCTCATCACTCCACCACTATCTTTGTCGGAAATCTGCTACTCCTTCCGTTCCAGTTTATGTGAACCTATTTTCTTTTTGGTCCATTCTAAAAAGAATGAACCCTTTCTAAATTTGAAAATAATTTATCTTAAATTTTCAATTCTACCCTTAATGAGAGCTTTTATAACCACACAAGTACGAGAGAAATTCAAAAATAGCCAGATTTACAACTGAACGTTCAAAAATAGCCCAATTAAAAATAATCGTAATTTAGCCACTTTTTTTGTAAAGATAAATTTGAGCGAAAACATTGTTCAAAACCCGAAAAATGCTCCAGTATATTATGCCGGTGTTCTAGCATAAGTATACTTAAATTCCAACATATTATACTGGAGTTCTAGGATTAGTATGCTGGAACTCCAACATAATATGATAGAGTTCCAGCACAAGTACACTAGAACTCTAGCATAATATACTGGAGTTCCAGCAAGTATAGTGGTCTAGTATAATATATTGGAGTTTGGAGCATTGATGCTCCAGTCTCCAGTATATTATACTGGAGCTAGCAAAGCATACCGGTCCAGCATAATATGCTGGAGTTCATGCACAGGTGTATCGAACTCTAGTATATTACGCTGGACCAATTTTTATTGTAACAAAATAGTAACTATTTTGTATTAACTTGATAAACGCTGATTATTTTTTGAATGAAAAGAGTATTTTATTAGTTGTGACCGGGGATAGTATTTGCCGAAGGGGACAGCATCCACTGCTTAATTCCTATTACAATCTAAACTAAAGTCTACCTACACATATATTTAATTTTGGCTTCTTCTAATTGTTAGGGAAAACTACTTAGTTCATTTTATATCGCTTTCAATGGTTTGATTTATATCTCACTGGCATAAGGAAACATGCATAAATCATTTTATATCGACCTGTCCGTCTCATCAATTTTTAAAGATAGCCACGAATGTCTTAAGAAGGGATTATTCTTTTTTGCGTTAGGTAAGAGGATACATATTTTCCACAAAAAGATTTTTTATCTTTAAAACTTTAATTTAAGACTTCTAATTAAGAAAGGATGAATTCCAATCATTCCATTACAGTCGTAAGTGATGAGGGACCATTCTAACGGACTGTCAAGTTGCCACAAAAAAGTTTTTGACTTGAAAATTAACTCTTATTCTTGCAGTTTAAAATTGTTAAAGAGTTGGTGGATAAACTTACATTTGAATTAAATTATGATAAACAAGCCATTATTTTTAACTAAAATGTCGAGAATTTGAAGTGAAATGTTACAGGGTATTTCTCTTTTGTGAAAGAACTAATCTAAATATTTTTGGCCAGCTACTTAAATTAAAAATAACCGACAGATATATAATATATATATATATAGAGTTCATGTATAATATTTGTATGTAATCGTATTTATTTGGCAAAATATATAAGTTTCCACCTGATCTATGTCCCAAATCCGTGTTATATATTTTCTGGGAACGAATATTTTACACGCCCAACATTTGCAAAGTGTTTCTAAGACATCCTATTTTTGACAGCTGAAGCGCGTGTATTTTATACAAAAAAAGAGGGGAGTGAACGTAAAACTTTATAATTTAAACTATTATCTAAATGCTACATGTCCCCATCCTTTGTTATTTTTTTTCTTTTCTATTTTTAGTTATTTCATCTCCAAATAATTTGGTCTCTTTTTTGCACACCGCCACGCGTTTTCTTCTTTCCCTTGACACCTACTTTGTGATCTCCATTGATAATTTTCGAGCTAGGTCCAAATTCCAAATTAATTAGTCCTCTCCTCCAAGTTTAAATATTTTTAGATCTGCTAATGAAATCAATGATCGATTTCTCCATTTGTTTCCATAATTTTATTTTTAGATCTGCTAATTCTTTCTTTGACTTTAAAAATTTATCTTTTCTTTAATAGGTGTGAAGAAAGGGTTTATAGTGTGGGTTTTATCTAAAAATTAGTGGCGATAGTGGTGGCTCCCTTGGCCAAAACTTAAAGCACCATGTGAAAGATCTATGTGAATATTGGTCATGGCGATAGTGGTGACTTCCATGACCAACACTTGATTCATGTGAATATTTTTTTCCTGGTAGGTATTTTCATGCATGTTGGAGTTTAGAAGAGGCTAGGTAAGCATCTCCATAGAGATTAGATGAGGCTTGGTGTGAAAGCTTAAAGAACATGAGAGGCATGGGGGGAGGGCTATTGTTTTCCGTTTTTTTTGTTTTCTTTTAAATATAACAATTGTGGTGTAAATTTAATATTCTTCCTTTTTATTCCTTGAGTTAGGACATGTGTCACGACCTTATTGGTGCGTGATATTACACATATTCTGAAAAACTGGTTAAGAAAAAGAGTGGTATGTCTTAAATGCACTTTGAAAATGTTGGGTGTGTAAAGTAATATTGGTTCCCCGAAAGTGTGTAACAGAGATTTGGGTCATAGGTCAGGTGGCAACTTATGTATTTTGCCTTACCAAAATAAAGATGGAAAATAGAGAACTTCGGGTGAGCGAAATTCAAGGAAGAAAACGTGTGTTTTTTCTGTGTCAAAAACGACCAGCTATATACCATGTATATATAGCTGTGTTTTTCAGCTCGAAATACTTTTTCAAAATCTGTTAGGTTTTCTTTTTCCATTAAGGAAAGGTTTCCTTTATTTCCTATTATTCAGGCACAGTAGGGACCACATAATTTAATTAACAAGGCTTCCTATTATGGAATTAATTTCGAAATTTGAAATTAATTTCTACCATAATAAATTACGAATTATTCCACTAAAAATTCGTAATTGCACTCCTTAGTTCAATTTCGAAATTCTTTCACAAAACCTTATTTAACTCCCCATGCTAAGATTCAGATACTAACCAATCAAACTAAATTACTGACAATTTAATTCATTGATTACTTCCTTTAGAATCTCACTTAACTTATTTCATGTGTCGGATACAAAATCCACCCGCCGGGTTTACACATGAAAACTTATAAGCTTTCATAAAGGAGTATCATTAATCTCAAAAAAATCGAGACATGGATTCTATCAACTAATTATTGCTTCGCCAATGTATATCAGTATTGTCCAACGTACCAGGCTTATTGACCCACGAAAGAATCTTGCCTTTTAATAAATTAAAATAATAGTGATATACACAACTAACAATAATTATATCAAGATTAAGAGTATAAGTACATTGAACGGACTAGAGAAATTATTTTATTAAGTTAGTATAAAATATTAATCTCTACTTGATCCGTTCAATACATAGAAAATATACTAGCACAAGAAGTTAAAATTGGATTATTCCCATAATCAAGATAAAATATATTTAATCTTGTGCTGCAACCATTCCGATAGCTTGTCCAATTCCATCATTAAATTGTGTACATAAACTTTATGACTTATAAGAACCGATGATTTAATCTCTCGTGTATAAGCTAAACTCTATACATTAAATCATCTACTATGTAAGCAGTGGACACACAAACAAACAATAATCTATTTAAAACAAAACTTTATTAAATTAAATAAATAAATAAACAATTGTTCTATAAAGAATACTATAACAATACGCATGAATTATAGTATATCCTAAGACTAAAAAAGTTTTTCAAAATTAAAGTTAATAAAATCAAAACAATGTCATAAGAGATATTTAATGAATTAGCTATATAATCAATTAAAAAGAAATTCATGTCTTTGCTTCAAATCTAGAGGGAAACACGAGAATACTATTCACTGCGCGTCAGCACTCAAGATGGCCCCACAGTCAATGAGTGAGTAAAAACATTTGAAATGAAGGTTTAAATCTCACTAGAGAAAAAAAAAAGTTAACAATTTGGGGTAAGGAAGTGATCTGAGAAACTTATATTTTTTTAATAAAAAGGAGGAGAATAAGTGAGTAATGAGTATAGTGATCTAATGATTCTATTTTATTTGCTAAGGAGAAAAAGGGGAAAAGAATAGGTATGTCATTCATTCATTTGCAAATAGGAGCACTAGAGTCCAGTGATGATGGTAGCATAGGCAATCATAATTTGGCGTATTAGATAAGAGAAAAAAAAGAGAATAAAATCCATGTGAAAGTAATAATGCTGACTGGAAAATTTTTATAAATTTTAGGAAATAATTAGAAGGATATATGGTACTATTAATTATCATCAATCATAATGACGTAGAAGGGTAGAGTCGAAATTGAAAGTTCATAAGTTCTCAATTTAATTTAAATTTTTAAATTTAATTTAGTCATTAACATATATATATATATATAATTTTTCTAATACAAATACAAGGGATTGATAGTGGCATTGTGACACTTTGACATTAAAATATTTATTATTCATCAACTTAAAAATTCTAAAATAGATTGGGCTCCTTTAAATAACAGTATAAAGCACAATCATCTTCACAAAAATCAAGAGAGTGCGGTGGGCAGTGAAAAAGCATTACACTGTCGTTTGTGTAAGTCCTATATCAGTCGATCCAATAAAATAAAAGGAATAATAAATAAATAAAAGTAAATAAAAAGAAAAAAGAACAAAAAAAACATTATGCTTCAAGGACGTGTACTTGTCCCATAAAATATGAACCAGATTAGATGGTGAGCTCGTCGGTGGATTAAACCGAGAAAAAAGTAAGCTCTAAAAAGAACAAAATGTCATCTCTCTGATTACTTTAATAATAAAACAGGCAATCTTATCCCCCTTCCCTTCCCCCGAACACAAACAAAAAAGAAAAAGAAAAGAGAAAGAAATAACATTTCACTTCAAATCCTTCAAAAAGAATTTTTAGATGCAATTAACCGATCAAATTTAATGTTTATTTTTGTAAATAGTTATGTATAAAGTATGCATTACATAAATAGGCAAAATACATAGGTTGCCAATTGACCTATGGCCCAAATCCTTATTACACACTTTTTGAGAACAAATATTACTTTCAACACCCAGCCTTTTCAAAGTATATCTAAGACATACCACTCTTTTTCTTAACTAGTTTTTTAGAATATGTGTAATATCACACACCAATAAGATCGTGACACATGTACTAACTCAAGGAACAAAAAAAAACTAAATTTACACCACAATTGTTATATTTAAAAGAAAATAAGAAAAAATGGAAAACAACAACCCCTCCCCCCTCCCCATCCCCACGTCTCTCATCTTCTTTAAGCTTCTACACCAAGCCTTCTCTAAACTCCATGAAAATGACAAGCAAACCTCTTTTAAACTCCAACAGCCATGAAAATACCAAACAGAAAAACAATATTCACATGAATCAAGTGTTGGCCATGGAAGCCACCACTATACCACCATGACCAATATGCACATAGATCTTTCACATGGTACTTTAAGTGTTGGCCATGAAAGCCATCACTACCGCCATCAATTTTTAGATCAAGACCTACACTATAAACCCTTTCTTCACACCATGCGAAAAAAGATAAATCTTTGAAGTCAAAGAAAGAATCAGCAAATCTAAAAATACAATTATGAAAACAAATGGAGAAGTTAGTCACTAATTTCATTAGCAGATCTAAAAATATTTAAACTTGGAGGGGATGACTAATTAATTTGGAACCTGGACCTAGCTCTAAAATTATTTTTATGTTTCACTGTTTAATCAATGGAGATGACAAAGTAGGTGTCCAGGGGAAAAAGAAAATAGGTGGGGGTGTGTGAAAAAGAGACCAAATTATTTGGAGATCAAATAACTAAAAATAGAAAAGAAAAAATAACAAAGGCCGGGGACATGTGGCATTTAGATGATAGTTTAAACCGTAAAGTTTTACATTCACTCGCCTCTTTTATGTGTAATATACGCGCGCGCCAGCTGTCAAAAGTGGCGTGTCTTAGATACACTTTAGAAAGGTTAGGTGTGTAAAATAATATTCGTTTCCAGAAAGTGTACAATCGAGATTTGGGACTTAGGTCAGGCGAAACCTTATGTATTTTGCCTTAGGATAACACAGTAGAAAACCGTGGAAGATTGCTGAGGTCTTGCAATTCTGGAACTGTAGAAGGATATCGATTTGCTTTGTTCACGTTTCAAGAGGTAACTCATATAATCTCCGTAGATGCTAATTGTTTAATTCACACGTAAATAAGATTCTGTAATTGCTTCCGCTGCAATATATATATTCCATCATTTCCCACATATACAAATGCTTCAAAAATTCTAAATAATATAAATAAAAAAGAAATCAAGTTTTTTTATCTGATTGAATATCGATTAGAGTATTATCTTTCAATTGTACTATTTTCTTAATATTGTTTATTTAGAAAGTAATTTAAAACCATATCAAAGTGGCTATTGCTATCTTTTAAGGATCTTTCGAGGTTAAGGAAATATATTTTTATAGATTCTCATTATCTAATAATCTCAAATTTTTATCACTAAATAGAAAATGATATATATTCTAAAACACCATCAGCACCAACAACAAATCAATTAAAAATTTGTTATGAAATAATATAAAGATAAGAACAATAATACAAGAACAAGAGCAATAGAGAGAATAGAGAGAGAGAAGTATTCTTATTGATACTTAGAGATTGTTAGAGATGTATTACAATGGTAGAAGACCCCTTTATTTATAGGGAGTGGGATGATCTAGCTACCAATAATAGGACTCTAGAATCTCTCTAATTAAAGACATTCACCTTAAATAGAAGTGTAAAATCTCTCTATTTATAACACTCCCCCTTGAATGTCTATTCAATGATGTGCCTCGTTAAAACCTTAAAACAAAACCCAATGGGAAAAATTAAAGTAAGGAAAAAGAGTACACATGTTTGAATATGCGCCTATTGGTTGCCTCGTTAAAAACCTCGCAAGGAAAACCCGGTGGGACAAAACCTTGTAAGGGAAAAAGAGTGCAACGCGCATTAACTCCCCCTGATAAGAACATCAATTTATGTCCTTAAGTCTTCGCATCCCGATCTTGTGAACTAGCTTTTTGAAGGTTGACTTTGGTAGAGATTTTGTGAACAAATCAGCCATATTGTCGCTTGAACGAATCTATTGAACATTGATATCACCATTCTTTTGAAGATCATGTGTGAAGAATAACTTTGGTGAAATATGCTTCGTTCTATCTCCTTTTATGAATCCTCCCTTCAATTGAGCTATACATGCTGCATTGTCTTCATACAAAGTTGTGGGTAGTTTATCACACTTCAAACCACATTTGTCTTGGATATGATGTATTATAGACCTCAACCACACACACTCCTGACTTGCTTCATGAATAGCAATTATCTCGGCAAGATTAGATGAAGTAGCCACAATTGATTGCTTAGTCGATCGCCAAGATATGGCGGTTTCTCCACAGGTAAACACATAACCCGTTTGAGATCGAGCCTTGTGTGGGTCGGACAAATATCCAGCATCAGCATAACCAACAAGATCCGGGCTGCAATTCTTGCCATAAAATAAGCCCATATCGGTAGTTCCCATTAGGTACCGTAATATGTGTTTGATCCCATTCCAATGTCTCCTCGTAAGAGCCGAGCTAAATCTTGCTAAGACATTAACTGAAAAGGATATGTCAGGCCTTGTAGTATTTTCAAGATACATTAGTGCGCCAATTGCGCTAAGATATGGTACTTCAGGACCAAGTAGCTCTTCATTCCTTTCTTGTGGTCGGAATGGATCTTTGTTCACATCAAGTGATCGAACAACCATCGGTGTACTTAAAGGATGTGCTTCATCCATGTAAAACCGTTTCAGTACCTTTTCTGTATAGGTAGATTGATGAACAAAAATTCCGTTTGCCAAGTATTCAATTTGCAAACCAAGACATAGTTTAGTCTTTCCGAGATCTTTCATCTCGAATTCATCCTTTAGATAATCAATTGCCTTTTGGAGTTCTATAGGGGTTCCAATAAAGTTTATGTCATCGACATATACGGCAAGTACAACAAATTCCGATGTTGTTTTCTTTATAAAAACACACGGGCAAATGGCGTCATTTATATAGCCTTCTTTTAACAAGTACTCACTAAGACGATTATACCACATTCGTCCAGATTGCTTTATACCATACAAGGATCTTTGCAATTTAATTGAGAACATTTCCCGAGATTTTGAATTATGCGCGTTTGGCATCTTGAGTCCATCGGGAATTTTCATGTATATCTCATTATCAAGTGAGCCATAAAGATAGGCAGTAACCACATCCATTAAGTGCATGTCAAGCTTTTTTGGACAGCAAAACTTATGAGATAACGAAAGGTTATCGCATCCATTACAGGCGAATATGTCTCTTCATAATCGACACCAGGCCTTTGAGAAAACCTTGTGCAACAAGGCGTGCCTTATATCTTTGTACCTCGTTTTTCTCATTTCTTTTGCGTACAAAGACCCATTTATAGCCGACAAGCTTCACACCATTAGGTGTTTCAACTATAGGGCCAAAAACTTCACGTTTTGCCAGCGAATTCAATTCTGATTGAATTGCTTCTTGCCACTTTGGCCAATCCTGTCTTTTTCGACATTCTTCAACAGATTGAGGTTCGAGATCCTCACATTCTTGCATAATTCTAGATGCGACATTATAAGCAAAGGCATTATCCACCACAATATCCACTCGATTAATATTTGCCTCAATATTAATTGGATTTAGGGATAGTTCCGTATTTTCCAGAGTCTCGGGCTCAATGGATTCTTCATGAATCTCAGAATTTGTTAAATCGTGAGATTCTTTCGTGGTGTCATTTTGATCATTCTTTTTCCTCTTTCTAGGATTTCGATCTTTGGAACCTAATGGTCTGCCACGCTTCAGGCGTGCATTTGACTCATTGGATATGACACTAGATGATTATCCAACAGGGACATCAATACGGATTGGAACATTTTCCGCGGGAATGTGGGATTTTGTTATCCTCTTCAAGTCCGTAGATGCGTCAGGCATTTGATTTGCTATTCTTTTCAAATGGATAATCTTTTGTACCTCTCTTTCACAAATAGAGGTATGTGGATCAAGATGAGATAATGATGCATTTTTCCACAAAATTTCCCGTTTGGTTTCACCAACTTCTCCCCCTAATTTTGGGAAAAGTGTCTCATCGAATCGACAGTCTGCAAATCGTGCAGTAAATACGTCGCCTGTCAATGTTTCAAGGTAGCGAATGATGGAGGGCGATTCAAACCCAACATATATTCCTAACCTTCTTTGCGGACCCATTTTGGTGCGGGATGGCGGTGCTATAGGCACATATACTGCGCATCCAAAAATTCTTAAATGGGATATATTGGGTTCATGACCCAAAACCAATTGCAACGGGGAATACTTGTGGTAATTCGTCGGTCTGAGACGAATTAGCATTGCTGCATGTAAGATGGCGTGACCCCATACCAATGTGGGCAGCCTCGTTCTCATAAGTAATGGCCTTGCAATCAACTGCAGGCGTTTAATTAACGATTTTGCAAGACCGCTTTGAGTGTGAACATGAGCTACAGAATGTTCAACTTTTATCCCGATTGATAAGCAATAATTATTAAATGCTTGGGATGTAAACTCAGCAGCATTATCCAGTCTAATGGACTTGATTGGATTATCTGGAAATTGTGCTCGTAGTCGAATTATTTGTGCCATTAATTTCGCAAACGCAAGGTTGCGTGATGACAACAGGCACACATGAGACCATCTACAGGATGCATCTATCAAGACCATGAAATACCTAAACGACCCACTAGGTGGGTGAATAGGTCCACAAATGTCCCCTTGTATACGTTCCAGAAACGTGGGTGACTCAGTCCCAACCTTTGTTGGTGATGGCCTGATAATCAACTTGCCTTGATAACACGAAGTGCAAGGATATTCATTATTCGAAAGAATTTTGAAATTCTTTAACGGATGCCCATATGAGCTTTCTATAATCCGTCTCACCATGACCGATCCTGGGTGTCCCAATCGATCATGCCAAAGTACAAAGGTATTGGAATCAGTAACCCTTTGGTTTACTGTTGAATGTGCCTCAATTGCACTAATTCTTGTCCAATACAGGCCACAAGATAAAGACGGGAATTTCTCAATAACCCTCTTTTGGCCGGAGACATTCTTTGTGATGACAAGATATTCAAGTTTATCTTCATCCATTGTCTCAATATGATAGCCATTCCGGCGTACATCTTTAAAACTCAACAAGTTTCTCTTAGACTTGGAGGAGAACATTGCATTCTCTATGATTAATGTCGTGCCTTTGGGCAGAGTAACAATTGCTCTTCCGGAGCCTTCAATCAATTTACTACTTCCAGAGATTGTAGTAACGTTTGCCTTACACATATTTAGTTGAGAGAAATATTTCTTTTCTTTGAGTATTGTATGTGTAGTACATGAATCAACTAGGCAAATACTTTTACAGTTGGACGTTGATCCAAGTTCGCTTTGTGAGATATCCATATTTGCTATCCCATAGTTTGACATACAAAAGAGATACATGAACATAAGAATAAACAAGTTCAATTCGTTTGTGTCACATAATATTTTCAAAATCTGCTGCTAACAGTTGACTAACAAAATCAGATATGTTATCCATAATTGATTACTTTGCAGTTTGAAAATTTCAGTTTATGCATTTTCTTCAAACAATCGATTGTTAAACACAAACAATCGATTGTTGAACATTGACAATCGATTGTTAAACACACACAATCGATTATTTGCTATTTTGAAAAACTTCAGATCACACTGTCTTAAGACAATCGATTGTTAAACGTAGACAATCGATTGTCGGCTTATTTCGAAAAATTCCAGAGCACACTGTCTTAAGACAATCGATTGTTAAATATAGACAATCGATTGTTGGCTATTTTGAAAAATTCCAGAGCACACTGTTTTAAGACAATCGATTGTTAAACATAGACAATCGATTGTTGACTATTTTGAAAAATTCCAGATCACACTGTTTTAAGACAATCGATTGTTAAACATAGACAATCGCTATTTTTGAAAAATTCCAGATTACACTATCTAACGACAATCGATTGTTAGACATAGACAATCGATTGTGGATGATTTTTGAAAAATTCCAAATTACACTGTCTAACGACAATCGATTGTTAGACATAGACAATCGATTGTGGATGATTTTTGAAAAATTCCAGATTACACTGTCTAACGACAATCGACTGTTAGACATAGACAATCGATTGTGGATGATTTTTGAAAAATTCCAGATTACACTGTCTAACGACAATCGATTGTTAGACATAGACAATCGATTGTCGATCAATTGTTTTTCAGCTTTAATGCGAAAATATTAGATAATCGACTAGTTTTTCAGGCTAGTCGATTACCCCTACTGGAAAATAAAAATATTATTGATATTTGATCATATTGAAGACATTCTAAAGAACTACTGCTAACATTGCATCATGAACTAACTAATACTAATGACTATTAGTTTATTCACTAACTAATACAAATAAGTAGAACAAAATCAAATAACTCCATCTTCTTTCATCACGGACCCATCACTGATTAGGTGGTCTATTTTCCCCTCGGGTTGCTCAAAGAAGTCTGCCACATCCAGGTGGGTGATGTCCAAGTTGTCGTCATAGACAAAATTTGTTTCAGGGCCTTTTCTCTTTCGAGATGCTTGATAAAGGTCAACCAAGTGTCTTGGTATACGGCAAGTCTTTGACCAGTGCCCTTTCCCACCGCAACGATAACTCATAGTTTCTGAACCATTTGCCTTAGGATCTTCATGACCCCGTTTCTGCTTTCGGCGGTTATCTCTCCTTGGGGGTTGACGGACTTCATTGGAATTTCTTCCTTGTCTACGTCCCTGGCTATGACCCCGTTTACGACCATGACCATGGCCCTTTTCATGTTTAGCATAATGAGAGTGCACCTTATCTGCTTCAGGCAGTGGTGTAGACCCAGTGGGTCGATTTTCGTGATTTCTCATGAGCAGGTCATTATTTCGCTCAGCCACTAGTAGAAGAGAAATCAGTTCAGAGTACTTTGTAAAGCCTTTCTCTCTGTACTGTTGTTGCAGTATCATATTGGAGGCATGAAACGTTGTAAACGTTTTCTCAAGCATATCATAATCGGAGATTTTATCTCCGCATAGCTTTAATTTAGAAGTAATTCTGAACATTGCAGAATTATATTCAGAAACGGACTTAAAGTCCTGGAGCCTCAGATGAGCCCAATCATATCGTGCTTGTGGCAGAGTGACCAACTTCAGGTTGTCATATCTCTCCTTTAAGCCGTTCCACAAGATGAGTGGATCCTTGACGGTGAGATATTCAATCTTCAAACCTTCATCAAGGTGATGGCGCAAGAAAATCAAGGCCTCCGCACAGTCTTGGGTGGATGCTTTTTCTCTATCTTTAATGGTGTCTCCGAGACCCATAGCATCTAAGTGGATTTCAGCATCCAACACCCATGTCATATAGTTCTTACCCGAAATTTCAAGCAACGAACTTTCTTTTCGTAATGTCAGACATAATCGAAAATTAAATTAGGAAGAGGAAAATACCTTAGATTTTTCGAGAATGGTTCTTGAGACGGTAGAGTCTCGTGCTGATAACGTGTTATGAAATAATATAAAGATAAGAACAATAATGCAAGAACAAGAGCAATAGAGAGAATAGAGAGAGAGAAGTATTCTTATTGATACTTAGAGATTGTTAGGGATGTATTACAATGGTAGAAGACCCCTTTAGTTATAGGGAGTGGGATGATCTAGCTACCAATAATAGGACTCTAGAATCTCTCTAATTAAAGACATTCAACCTAAATAGAAGTGTAAAATCTCTCTATTTATAACAAAATTATACTTTTTTTTTACTTTAAGATGCTCAAGTTTGCAAATAATAATTCAAGTAAAAAATGCCAAATTGGGGCCTAAAGTCGTTGCTTTCGTCGCCTTACCTTTCAGCCGGCACATTGATGCATTCTTTGCATTTTGCGCGACGTGTGAGCAACTTTCATAGAAGATCCCGATATTCGATCTTTTAGTTGCCAACTCTAATGATTCTATTGCAATTAGGAAAGTGACAGAGGCTATAGGCAATGAATATGAAATTATGCCACATAATTGTAATAGTGATATATATGAATATGAACAGGTTTTATAGGATGCTTCCATCTGAAATAGAACTTACAAAATTTGCAGCTAATGTGGAAAGTATACTTGGAAAAGGATTTTGATGAGGAGTTAATTTTACGTTGAACTGTTTCGGTCTTCTGGAGGTGAAATTAAGGCATTCTCACCTTGCACAATATATAAAGGTATCTCACCTTAATATATTACTTATATTGAGATTAATTATACATTTATTTTTTGTATTTATTTTCGTTCTCTTAATTCTTTTCAGTTGGTTAATTTTGTTAACAAATATTAGATGTTAATAGGTATTAGTCGTTGTTAGCTAGTGGACAACTGCTGCCAAGTGTTAAGTGAGTTGGCAAGATAAGTCACGTGTATATATAGGGTATTTGGACATTTTTGTGGCTTGAAATATATTCTATTACATTTTGCCCAAAATTACGCTTCTCGAGGCTTCTCATTCTCTCTTCTCTCTTAGCTGGGATTATTGACTTCCTCCATTAGAGCTCGTCTGAGCTCAACCCCATCTCTCTCGTTTACGGTTTTGTCATGGTATCAGAGTGGAGGCTCTAATCTCTAACTCAATTTCGTCTTTTTGGTCCAGAAAGATTTAATTTCATTGTTGATTCAGTTGAGATCTGAGGTCAGCCCTAAAGTTGAGATCGGCATATAAATTCAGTGATTGAGGTTCTTCTGCGTACACATCGATTAAAATCATGGCGATTGAGGAAAACACATCGGATTCCACCAATCCTCTTCTTGATTCAACTCATCAGCTTTACATGCATCCATCCGAAAATGCAGATCCTATGCTTGTACTAGTAGTTTTTGATGGATTAGGGTACAAATCATGGAGGCGAGGAGTACTTAGGCTCTTTCTGTGAAAAATAAAGCAGGCTTCATAAATGGCAAATATGGAAAACCAGACTCAAAGAACCCTACCTTTGATCAATGGAAACAATGTGATAATATAGTGATTGAATTTTTGAAGTCTCTATCAAAAGACTTAGTAGATAGCCTGCAGATGTGAACAATGCCAAAGAGCTTTGGGAAGAGTTAGACGATAGGTATGATCAAATTTATGGGGCAAAACTATATCAGCTGCAAAAAGAAATCAATGATTTGAGTCAGGGAACACTTGATATTACTCGATACATACTAAGATGAAGAAGATGTAGGAAGAGTTGAATACCCTGAATGTTCATGCTCAATGCAAATGGCAGTGTACATGTGGTGCCAAGGCATGTATGCATAAGGCTCAACAGGACATGAGGTTAATTCTGTTTCTAGTGGGTTTAAATGAAGTTTACACTATTGTCAGGGAATTATTCTGATGATGAACCCCTTACCTTTCCTAGCACAGACATTTGGCATTCTTATCCAAGAGGAAAAATGAAGGGAGATGAAGCCAAACAATTAACTGATGATTGATTCCAATGCTTTGAGTGTGAATAGGATAACAAACAACAATTTTAGAACAAGTTATGGTCAACAAGGAAATGGATCTAGAGGGAGTTCCTATACGAACTACAACCAGTAAAGTGGGACTGGGGCAATGGCTTCAGAGGAAATTATCCTACAAAAAGGACATGACCAGTCGTGATTATTGCAAGAAACAAGGGCACACCAAGGATAGGTGCTACCAACTACATGGTTATCCACAAGACTCTAAGTTCAATAAGGGAAAACGAGTAGCTGTAAATGTGTTTGGAGATTATAATGACAAGGTCACATGCATAGGAGATGGGGAAGGGCCACAAACTCAAGAAGAAGGATGAATGATGAAAACATGACTAAAGAGCAGTATAATCAACTAATCAGCATTCTAGAACATTTTCAGGTTGGAAGCACAGAAGAAAATTCTAAAATGAAGGTTGGAGCAGTAAATTTTGCAGGTATTTCAGCTTGCTCTAGTTCTTCTGATTCTAGTGTTCATCCATATGAGTGTTTTAAACCAAATGTTGACTCTTCTTGATTTCGGGGCCACAAATCACATGACATACAATAAATCCATTCTAACTAATATCAAAACCTTAGTCTACCCTTTCCTAGTCACATTGCCTAATGGATATAAAGTGAAGGTAAAACTAGTAGGTGGTGTGGTTTTGAGTCCTAACTTCACCCTCAAAAGATTTCTTTTTTTTTTACCCAATTTCAAATTCAACCTAATATCTATCCATTATTTGATAGTTCAGTTTGATTGCTATATTATCTTTACCAAAATTTTATAAAATATTCTTCTGCATGCCCCTTCATTGAAGAGACATCTGTAGATTGGTAAGGCTTCTGATGGCCTTTACTATCATATTTTAGAACTTTGAAAGAATATTCCATCTACTCAAATTCCTACTCAAGTTTTATATTGTGTATCTGATAAGAATAATGCACATCCTTATTCACATCTTGTTCCTTATGTTGCATTTAGTTTATCTATTTCATATCATGCTTGTTATAAGAGGTGTGTTGACTCACACAAATACTACAATATTAATACTTCATCTTCAAGTAGTAAAGAGAATGTTTCTCTGTCAAATACTTCTACTTCTGTCTCTACTTTGACATCTACATTTGATGGAAACATGGTTGAACTTTTGTGGCACAATGGACTAGGACATGTTCCATTTGCCAATATGAAGGGGATTAATGAGATACCTGTCAAATTCACACCTATACAACTTTTTATTTGCATATATGGCCAATGGCTAGACAAAGTGGACTACCTTTTCTAAAAAGAACCATTCTTACTACTAAAATTTTGACATATTGCATGTTGATTTATGGGGACCATATCACATTACAATTCATGATAGACACAAGTATTTCATCACCTTTATAGATAATTACAGTAGGTGCACATGGACATATTTGTTGAGTTGTAAGAGTAATACGCTATAACCATAAAACTTTCTTTGCTATAGTGAAAACTCAGTTTAACACCTCTGTCAAAACTATAAGAATAAACATTGGGACTGAGTTCACCAATTTGGAAACTACCTCTTTCTTTCATTCTTTCGGAATCACTCACCAATGAGCCTATGTATACACACCTCAACAAAATGGGACATGGAGAGAAAACATAAGTACTTGCTAGAAACAACACGGGCACTGTTGTATAAATCAAAACTACCCTTACAGTGTTGAGGAGAGTGCATTCTTACCTCCAATTACGTAATAAACAGATTACTTTATTTTTATCTCAAAGGCAAATGCCCTCTTGAAATACTTTATAAGAAAAAACCCTCCTATCTACATCTCAAGAGTTTTGGTTGTCTATGCCTCCCTACCACACTTGAGACTCATATGGACAAATTTGAAGCTAGAACTCTACCTATATGTTTGTGGGGTACCCCTTTAGAACAAAGGGCTACAAGGTGTTTAATTTAATCACAAAAGGATACATGTTCAATAGATGTAGTCTTCTATGAGGATATCTTTCCTTTCACCTTGCTTTCTAAATCAAAAAAAGTTTTCCTTCTTCTCAAGTCAATACAGACTTAGCTTCTGATTTCTTTCCTCCCAGAGAAATAGCTTCAAATTCATCAAAATTACAATGCAGTGTCACCTGAACCTTTACATAGGCAGTTTTCACCACAGTCCAGCTCCAACATGACACAATTCACAGAGTTCAACCACAGTGACCAGATGTCACCTAACAATGAATAATAAGAATCTCCACCCAACACAAATAATCCAAACATCGCAAGCCAACAAGAACATCATTTAGGCCCCACACAAACTAAAGCCTCTAGAACACACAAAATTCCTACATACCTAAAGACTATAACTACTCTCTTCTTAAGCTACATGACCTATAGAATCAGTCCTCTCCACAGTCTGATTTCTCAAATGATAATAACCCTTCTCTTTCTTTTGGAACTAATGTACCTAATGCACAATATATCTCTCTTAATATGTTAAGTTCTGATAGTCAACAATCGGTAAGAAATATTTCACATGAATATGAACTTACTTCTTTTAAAGAGGCAGTTGTAAGTCCTGCATGGCAGTCAACCATGAATCAAGAGTTTGAGGCTTTGAAGGTCAACAATACATAGTCTTGTACTATTGTCAGTTGGTAAAAGTGAAATAGGATGTAAGTGAGTGCATAAAATAAAATGTAAATCTGATGGTAGTATTGAGAGATTTAAGGCTAGATTAATGGTAAAGAGATACACACAAAAAGTAGGAATAGATTATACAGAAACATTCTCATCTGTTGTAAAAATGACAACTGTGAGAGCACTAATAGGAACTGTTGTAAAGAAAAGTTGGCAAATATTTCAATTAGATGTAAACAATTCCTTCCTTCATGAAAATCTACATGAGAAAGTATACATGGAGGTACCTCAAGCCTTAGTAATAGAAAAGCCAGGTTTAGTATGCAAGTTGAATAAGTCTCTATATGTGCTCAACCAAGCAAGTTGGTAATGGTATAAGAAATTAACTGCAGAGTTATGTTCCAAAGAATACACACACTCACTGTTGAACTACTCACTGTTTCACAAAAAGAAGGAATCTTTAGTGGTGTTTTTATCTGTATATATAGATGATGTCATTGTAACAGGGACTCACCAGGAACAGATTGATTCTTTGAAGTGTTTCCAGTAAGAAACTTTCAAGACAAAATATTTAGGAAGGTTACACTACTTCTTATGAATGGAAATACTTTACAAAGAAGATGGATTGTTGATACATCAAAGAAAGTTCACTATGGGTCTACTTAAAGAGTCTAAATGTGCCCAATTCCAGCCTAACATCACCTCTTGATCTATCGACAAAGCAGAAGGCAGTTGAAAGTCCATTGTTGATTGACCCTTCCAACTACAGAAAACTGATAGGTAAGCTGAAGTTATTGGCAAATACAAGGCTTGATGCATCCTACAGTGTCCAACACCTTAGTCAATACATGCAATCACCTAGAGAAAGTCATCCGAAAGCTGCATACCATGTCTTGAAATATCTCAAGGGTGATCCATACCTGGGGATATTCTTTTCCAACATCAAGGATTATGTAATAAGAGCCTTTTGTGACTCAGATTGGACAACATGTCCTGAGACAAGAAAGTCAGTCAATGGCTATATTGTGTTACTTCTAAATATTTCTAATAGCTGAAAATCAAAGAAACAGTCCACCATATCCGTATCTTCAATTGAAGTAGAGCATAGAGCGGCTAGATAAGTTGTGGGTGAACTAGTTTGATTGCTTACACTCCTTGAAGAGTTGACTATACCCATGAATCTTCCCATTCTAGTGTTTAGTGACTGTCAAGCAGCCTTGCAGATAGCCAGAAATCTAGTGTTTCATGAACGCACAAAACACATAGAAGTTGAATGCCATTTTGTTATAAAAAAGTTACAAGAGGGACTGATCTCTTTACACCATGTGTCTACCAAGGAGCAACTCACAAACATTTTCACTAAATCCTTATCTAGAATCAAACATTCAGATCTACTCAGGAAGTGGTAGTGCATCATCCCTTCCAACTTGTGGGGAGGGGGGAGAGGGGGGGGGGGTAATTAGGATTAGTTATACATTTATTTCTTGCATTTATTTTTTTCCTTTTACTTCTTTTCTAGTTGGTTAGTTTTGTTGATAGATATTAGATGTTAATAAATGTTAGTCGTTGTTAGTTAGTGGACAGCTGTTGCCAGTTGTCAAGTGAGTGCGTAGGATAAGTCACATGTATATATATGGTATTTGGACATTTTTGTAGCTTGAAATATATTCAATTATATTTTTCCCAAAATTATGCTTCTCGAAGCTTCTCACTTCTCTCTTCTCTCTTAGCTGGGATTACTGACTTTCTCCATTAGAGCTCGTCTGAGCTCAATCTCATCTTTCTCATTTACAATTTTGTCAACTTAATTATATTAATTAGTATAATTTAATGTAAATACTCGATGCGGATAAATTTTTACCCTTTCATTGATGGGTAGTCTTTAAGGAGGGAGGAAAGATGGTTTAATTGTTGACTCAGTGGCGAAATCAGGAATTTCTCCAAGAGTGTTCAAACATGAAAGAAATAAATAAAAAATTCATGACAAAGAATGTTCAATGTATGTTATATATCTTTAAAATTTAATATATATATATATATATATATATATATATATATATATATATATATATATATATATATATGAGTTGGCCTCCTTTCCATTTACATTCCTCTTATTTATTTATAATTTTTCTGTTTTGTCTTCTTGAAAGTTTAAGAAAAACAAGTTTATTTTTTATTGTTAATTATGTATGGAAAAGAGGAATTTAGGGTGTAAATTATTAAAAATAATAAAATAGCGTACAACTTGCAAAAGAGAGCATATATTAGGGGTGCAAAATGCAAAGTTTATTATTGTTGGAGCAATGACAAAAAAAAGTTACGTATTGTCAGAAAAAAAATAAAATAAATGTTTCATTCTATCAAAACATCATGACTTATTTTGGTACTTTCTTCTATCTCGATAAATAATGTCATAATGTTATCAAATTTATTAATCGAAAATTAATGACTGAAGATCTTTTACACCCCAAATTAATCAATTGACCTCTGCTATCTAGTCATAGATAGATCGTGCCGTATTGTATATCAGAATACGCCAATATAAAGGAGAATAACTCATACGTTGTGTGCCAATCTGGTTGTAATATCTTCTTCTTCTTTTAACATTTTATATGGATATTAATTATCGATCACCATCAAATACCGAGGATAAATTTCTTTATATTGGGAGTCCGGAAACTGAAAATTAAGAAATGTTAATGGAGCTTCCAATTTGAGTAAAAAAAAATTCATGAATGACTTGATATAGATGACCTATCTATCGAATAAATTGGCCCTCACTGGACGAAAACAAAAATTGAAAAGGACTCAGAAAAGATTTCTGACAGACTGGGAAAATCTCTTATTAAAGTTTGATGTGCCATACAAGTTTGGCATTTCCTACTTTTCCACACAAGAATAACCTTGTTATATATTCCCAAAACAAATTAAAAGTTATCAGTTGCAGACAAAAAAAATTGCCATTGGACTTTTAATTTTATTTCCAAAAAACAAATGAAAAAAAAACGCCTTTTAGTGCTCCATCTGTTTATTTTATATGACAGGCATATCAGTGACAAATTGCTAGTGAGCTATATACAAATTAAGTTGGAGATTTCGAGGTAACACTATTGTTTCGTTATCTTATGTTCTTACTGTTCAGCCTATCTCAAATTTTAGTGATATTTGGCACATACCAAATACTTTTTAAAACTATAATATTTTACAATTATAAGAGTGTGTTATTAAAGATAAAACGAAAATCTCAAGTTAAAAGTGTTCGGATACAAAAATATCAAATTCTATTAAAAAAAAACTAAACAGGAAATACTGCCATATAAAATGAAATTGACAAATAATAAATTTAGTCAAAATCTAAAAAGTGAAAAAGTGGTTTAATTGGAGGTCAAAGGTTTATGGTGACATATATATTGAAGATACTAAGAGCAAGAGAAGATAAATGCATGTAGTAGGAAATTGAGGTGATGAGGTAAAGCAAATGTTGGCTTTTGCTTTAAAAATTAGAAAGCTACAATAATAGTAATGTGGGAATTGATTGATAGTTAAGAAATGCATATTGAGTGGTAAAGGCCTCACGTCAAGCATCTTTTATACGTTGCTTTGATACGTAACCTAAACATGATTCGGATAAACCTACTAACACCAAATAAAGGAAAACTTTTCTCCATCGCCACTCGTGGCTACACAGTATTTATACTACATTCAATACTAGTTCAAAGTAAGCCACTCATTACTTGTCACTAGCCAGGAATGTATTTAGTATTTACCTTGTTCCAAGCGCATCTCAAAAACGGATAACAATTAACTTCTGTAAGTGGTTTAATTTTAAAGATACGTGAATTACTTAGATACTAATGATAAATTATTTTAGATTAAATAAATAAAAATATAATAAATTTAAACCACGTGAGGAAGATGGTTTTAGCTTTAATGAAATATCCACCAAGATTTGAGCTCACAAAGACCAACACTAATGAACAAGTATATCGTCTTGGAATGCGTATTTCCGTCTCTTTAATGAATAATCATTCCCTTTTTTTATATCGCAGGGGAATCTTACTCTAGGTACAATTCGATAAAAAGTAAAATATCTTCTGTTCAACTAATCATCGATACGTGCCGAGATTCACACTGTGATATCCGTCCGATCACAGATATTTATGGCCCACTGTTGGTCATGCATGGTAGCTTGACAACGTTCTCTAAATCCTTTTAGGATTTGGACCGATCCCGTATCATGGCTCTGATATTTCCGAAGGCAGTCATTCCACCTAGACTCTAGATCGAGGGGTTTCTGTAAGATATATGGACTTATATCTACATACATATGAACAATATATGGATAAATTATATGTTATGTGCTATCTTTTGGTTTGGCCTAATTTTGTGGTCTTATGGACATTAAGTTAAGGGGGCCAATGTGTTGTCATATAAAGTGTAGGACTAATGTGTAGATACCCAAAAGGGTAACCTTAGTTAATGATGGGCTAACTAAGGTTACATATATGTAACCATGGTTACATGCTTGTGACTCTTGAGTTTTGTAACTCATTTGTTATGAAGTGGGGGTTATGGTTCCCACATTATAGCAAGACAATTATCTTCTTCCTCCCATTGAATTAAGATAATCTTTTTCTTGTCTTGCATATTCTTGTGGAAAACCATACTCCAATTTGGTTATTGTGATTATATTGTTTGTTGTTTGGAAGAAGTTCTTGTGATATATTCTTGTGTAAGCATAACTTCAAGACAATCTTGAAGTAAGGAACAAGGAGCCAAACACTTTGGACAATCTTCAAAAGGAGGACTAAGGATTTCCACATATGGATTCAGGTACGCTTCCGCTCATGTTGTTGTTGTTCCAAATTTTTCAATATGAATGCTATTGTATTTTAGTCGGAATCATTATTCTAACAATCGGTATCAGAGCCACCTTCATATTTGGATAATTTGGATGTTCATAAGATTCATGTTATATAAAGTTCATGTTCAAGTTAAGTTAGAATTTTGTTTAAGAAATTCTAGTACCATGAAATAGCATGATTTTATGAATGTTATGTTTCTAATGATTTTTGATGTTTTAATATCATGTTATAATTAATTGAATTGAAACATTGAATTTTGCATGATTTTGATTGATGAAAAACATGATTCCATGTTTAAATTTCTTGTTGAAAACCTTTTTAAGTCGTTGGAAAGAATGCCAAAATAATCGATTATTGCCTTAGGATAATCGATTATTTTGATTTGTTAATCAAAATTTTTCAAAATAGAAACAAGGAATAATCGATTATCAATTTCTGGTAATCGATTATGTCAATTTTTTGTCGAAATTTTTTTTGGGACAGAACAGTAGCATAATCGATTATGCATTGAGCATAATCGATTATGCAAATTAAGTTCATAAAAGTTTTCGAAATAGAATAATCGATTACTCATTTTGAATAATCGGTTATTCAAAGTTTTCAGCAAAATTTGGAAATAACAGTAAGCCAGAATAATCGATTATCAAGGACCTGATAATCGATTATCCTGGACCAGCAAGCCCTCATAATCGATTATCAAGGACCTGATAATCGATTATCAGGCAATTAAGTGCTGAAAATGTTTTGTTTTGGATGTTTAATGAGGACATAATGTAAGAAACATTTTTATAATTAATAAAACGTTTTAAGTCTTTTAAGTTTCAGATTTTAATTGCATATTTATAATATGTCAATTAATATTAAGTTTTTAAATTATGAATGTATTATACATTAATATTTACGTTTTGAATATTGATTGTTTTAGTCCATCAAATTTCAGATTTTGGAATGTCCAACTAAGTCTATAACAATTAATATTTAAATGTTGCATGTCAAAACATGTAACATATTCAGTTAAGATTCATAATATGGCTTAAGGAACTAAGATTTTTAGCATCTACTATTTTAAATTAGTCAGTTGAAGCATTATGTTGCCAAACTAACCTCTATTGTGTAGATTGATTGATCTTGAAATATAAGATGACTGTGGATGTTAGTCTTCCATGCGTTTAACACCGGCCCAAAGGAAGGTTGTTATTTGGCAGGAATTCGAACATGCTTGTGGTGATAAATATGTGACAATTATTTGGTTTTCCATGTGAATATTAAGTCGGCCCAAAGGAAGGCTTGATATTTGACAGGAGTTTATTGTCAATATTTGATCACTACACCAAGAGTACCACTTACAAGTTGATTTTCTGTCCAAAGACTAAAATCAATGATTGTGCTAGGTATCTTGTAATGGGATTTGCCTATTTTGAATCTATAAAGTACAGTTAAAGTTCAAGTTATTGTAAGCATGTGTTAAGTAATCCTTTTGTTCTATTTTCAGTTAATTCTTCTGCTGCTTCGATATCTGCCAACATCAATAGCATCCGTGTGCTTAACGGCACAAACTTTAAGGAATGGAAAGAGAACATTATGATCGTTCTCGGTTGCATGGATCTTGACCTTGCACTTCGGAATGAGCAACCTGCTTCTCTTGAGGATACATCCTCTCCTGATGAAAGGAGGGAGATGGAGAAGTGGGAACGCTCGAATCGCATGAGTCTAATGATCATGAAACGTGCAATTCCAGAATCATTCTGGGGCACTATGAATGATGAAGCTAATGCCAAAGTTTTCCTTGAAAACCTTGAAAAGCGTTTTGAACAAAACGAAAAGGCGGAAACAAGTACACTATTGAGTAAACTTGTTTCCATGAGGTATAAGGGCAAGGGAAACATTAGGGAGTACATTTTGAAAATGTCTCATCTTGCTTCGAAACTTAAGTCACTCAAGCTAGTATTACCTGAGGAACTGCTTGTGTACTTAGTTTTGATATCTCTTCCTGCACACTTTAATCAGTTTAAGGTCAGTTACAACTGCCTGAAGGAGAAATGGACTCTTAATGAGCTCATTTCACATTGTGTGCAAGAGGAGGAAAGGATAAAGCAAGATAAGACTGAAAGTGCTCATTTGGCATCCTCTTCTAAGGATCCTAAGAAGAGGAAAGGTAAGGAAGTTGCGGTTGCAAGGCCCAAGAATAAGCAACATAAGGAACCTAAGGTTGAAATTACTGTATTAGGTTGCTTTTTCTGTAAGGGGACTAATCATGTGAAGCAGGATTGTACCAAGTACCATGCTTGGCGTGCGAAAAAAGGTACATTTCTTTCTCTTGTTTGTTCTGAAGTTAATTTAATTTTGGTACCTAAGGATACTTGGTGGGTAGATTCTACTGCTACTACTCACATAAGTATTTCTATGCAGGATTGCCTGAAAGTGAAAGATACATCTATGTGGGTGATGGCAAGAAGGTGCCAGTTGAGGCTATTGGAAAGTTTAGGCTGTTGTTTAAGACCGGTTTTTATTTAGATTTGGATGAGACTTTTATTGTACCATCTTTTAGACGGAATTTAATTTCTGTTCCCAAATTGGACATATCCGGTTATTCATGTTCTTTTGGTGACAATAAAGTTAGTCTCTTTCAGAATTCAAATCTTATTGGTACTGGTCTTTTATCAACATTTGATAGCCTATATTTGGTTGATACAATAACCTCAAATAATGAAACCTTGCATACAAGTTTAAGTGGTACCAAAAGAAAATTAACTAATGAGAATTCTATATCACTCTGGCACAAACGTTTGGGTCACATATCCATTCAAAGAATTCAGAAACTCGTGTCAGATGGAATTCTTGATTCTCTTGATTCCTCAAATTCGGATATATGTGTTGAGTGTATCAAGGGAAAACAAACAAACAAGACGAATGTTATTAAGTATAAACAAACAAGACGAATGTTTTAAAACCAAAAGGGATTCAGGGGGCAATGTTATTAAGTATAAAGCTCTTCTTGTCGCAAAAGGCTACACTCAAAAGGAAGGCATTGATTATAAAGAGACTTTCTCTCCAGTTTCATCGAAAGACTCTTTCAGGACTATAATGGCAGTAGTAGCACATTTTGATCTTGAGCTTCATCAGATGGATGTTGAGACAGCATTTCTCAATGGTGACATTGAGGAAACAATTTATATGGTGCAACCTGAAAACTTTGTTTCGGATGAATCAGAGAAAAAGGTTTGCAAATTAAAGAAATCCATCTATGGGCTCAAGCAGGCTTCCCGTCAATGGTATTATAAGTTTCATGCAGTCATTACATCTTTTGGTTTTGAACCGAATGTTGCTGATGACTGTATATACCATAAGTTCAGTGGGAGTAAGTATATTTTTTTGGTTTTATATGTCGATGACATACTGCTTGCCTGTAATGATATAGCATTATTGCGTGAGACTAAGAAATTTCTTTCAAAGAAATTTGAAATGAAAGATCTTGGTGAAGCTTCTTTTGTATTAGGAATTCAGATACAACGAGATCGCTCCGAAGGTGTTCTCGGTCTGTCACAAAAGGGCTATATCGATAAGGTTCTGAAAAGATTTGGCATGCAGGATTGTAAACCAGGTAACACCCCCGTGGCTAAGGGAGACAAGTTTAATCTCAAACAGTGCCCAAATAATAATTATGAAATTTCGGAAATGCAGAAGACGCCTTATGCTTCGGCTGTAGGTAGTCTGATTTATGCTCAGGTATGTACACGACCTGATATAGCATACATTGTTGGGATGTTAGGAAGATATCTTAGCAATCCGGGAATGGACCATTGGAAGGCAGCCAAAAGGGTCGTGAGGTACTTACAGAGAACAAAGGATTATATGCTTACATATCGGAAATCGGACCAGCTTGAGATCATTGGGTATACCGATTCCGATTTTGCTGGATGTCAGGATAGTTTGAAGTCTACTTCAGGCTATATTTTCATGCTTGCTGGCGGTGCTATCTCTTGGAGAAGCATCAAGCAAACTCTTACGGCCACTTCCACCATGGAAGCAGAATTCATGGCATGTTATGAAGCATCCAATGAGGCATTATGGCTGCGGAATTTTGTTGGTGGACTGCGAATTGTTGATAGCATCAAAAAGCCAATTAGGCTATTATGCGACAACAGATCGGCAGTCCTTTATGCTAATAGCAACAGTAGTTTGACGAAAGCAAAATATATGGACGTCAAATTTCGGGTTGTTAAAGAAAGAGTACAAAATGGACAATTGTGCATTGAGTACATTAGTACAAACTCCATGCTTGCGGATCCGCTCACTAAGCGATTGACACCAAAAGTATTTCATGAGCATATTGCTTGTATGGGTGTCAAATCAGATAAGGATTATGTATTTTAGTGGGAGTTTGTATTGTACATTTATGTATTGTCCATTATATTCAGAAATTCAGTAATTCAGTTATATCTGCGCAGATATTCAGTTCTAAAGTTTTGTACTCTTACAATTTATGATTGATCTCAATAAAGAGAACCAGTTGGAAATAGACATTCTATTGACCACACTTTATGTTATTTCCATGCAACATACCTACACTTGATCCATGTCGTTGGTTATATTGATATACGTGATCTATGTTGGTTCTAGTTACGAATGAGTAACGAAGAGCTCTTAGTTCCTGATTGATGGACCGGATTGTTCATGACAATTTTATTGTGATAGCAATTTGAGCTCCTAAGGTTATATTGTAACATATAATGCTAAGGTTTGCACATATGTATGTGTATCTCGTCCAAGTGTGAGGTTGTAAGATATATGGACTTATATCTACATACATATGAACAATACATGGATAAATTATATGTTATGTGCTATCTTTTGGTTTGGCCTAATTTTGTGGTCTTATGGACATTAAGTTAAGGGGGCCAATGTGTTGTCATATAAAGTGTAGGACTAATGTGTAGATACCCAAAAGGGTAACCTTAGTTAATGATGGGCTAACTAAGGTTACATATATGTAACCATGGTTACATGCTTGTGACTCTTGAGTTTTGTAACTCATTTGTTATGAAGTGGGGGTTATGGTTCCCACATTATAGCAAGACAATTATCTTCTTCCTCCTATTGAATTAAGATAATCTTTTTCTTGTCTTGCATATTCTTGTGGAAAACCATGCTCCAATTTGGTTATTGTGATTATATTGTTTGTTGTTTGGAAGAAGTTCTTGTGATATATTCTTGTTTAAGCATAACTTCAAGACAATCTTGAAGTAAGGAACAAGGAGCCAAACACTTTGGACAATCTTCAAAAGGAGGACTAAGGATTTTCACATATGGATTCAGGTACGCTTCCGCTCATGTTGTTGTTGTTGTTCCAAATTGTTCAATATGAAGGCTATTGTATTTTAGTCGGAATCATTATTCTAATAGTTTCTTGCCTCGATTCCGATTCTCTACCTTCTCTTTTCTTGCTCCGTTTACTTCCTCGAAACCGAAGCGTACCACGTTACTCGTATACACCCATACCGTCATATTATTTGGTGAAATTTTTATTACATATATATATATATATATATATATATATATATATATATATATATATATGTGTGTGTGTGTGTGTGTGTGTGTGTGTGTGCATGTGTGTGTGTGTGTGTGCATGTGTGTGTGTGTGTGTGTATGTATAAACAAAAGCAAAATAAAAATAATAACATTTCTTGTCAATGGAAACTTACACAAATATCCCCAATAAATCTTAACTTACCAACCTCTATCCATTAGTCATAGACTTATCAAAACTAACTAACAAAAATTGAAAAACTAAATAATATGGTTCTTTCTATCAAAGAATCACATGCAAAAGTCACCTTCCATATTTTTAAGCGTGATTAGCAACATTAGATACAAGATGGAAATGAAATTTCATAGACGGGGTAGCAAATAAGGTGATGAAATACAAAAATCTATAAATATTCCAAAAATCTAAACAAAAAGGGAATTTTTTCAATGGATATAGACGAAATTCATTGTAAATATATAGATAAGTCAATATACAATATTTAAGGAAGATTGGGGGTGATTTGGACTGGCTTTGTATCAAAATTCGTAATTAAATCGAGTTCGAAAAAGTCCTATGCGACACATATATCAAACATGTATCAGGGTGATACACAATTGATATATGTGTGATACACAAATGATTCACAGTGTGGTACACGTATAATTTTTTTTCACGTTCAGCTTTTACTTCGAATTTTCATTTCAAACCACCTCAAAACTTTACCAAATCATCCTAAAACTAATATTCAATCTCCTTAAGTTGTTCCCAATCTATTTTAATAACACCCACTCAAAACAAAGCAAAAATTATATTTTTTGATACAAATAATTAATTGACTAATTTGACTAATATTAGTAATATTTTATCAATTGATCAATTTTTATAATGAAATATTTATAAATAAACATAACTGATAATTCCCCTCTTGTCAATATAGTGATATATTCATTTCTTTTAAATAATGTCACCTCCTACAAAAAAAATCCTACGTTAGCCACTATCACTAGCGTACACATTTTTTTAAACAAGTGGTGTTGGTTCATAATTGTCACACTTAATGTACGTTTGGACGTGAGATTGTGGCAGTTCAACGATTTACTTCTTCGTGTCTCGTTTTTACTCCCGCAGACAGCAGTCACTAAAATGGCTCAATTTTGTCCTTAGGAATAACGACAGCAGTAACAAAAACTAGAGTAAAATTCATTTGCAGCCGGACAGTGAAAACAATTGACATTCGCTGGCCATAATTAAGGCTTACAATCTATAGCCCCAAACAAATTATACTCCTTCCAATCTAAAATAAATAATTTTTTCTCTGGATTTTAAAATAAATTAATTATTTTTCTCTTATATTGTCTTTGAAGCAAATAACATTGGAGTATATGTTAAAAGTGTTTATGTGAGATAATAAAAATTAATATGATTAATTTCATTACTAATTAACACTAAAAGGTAGATTTCTTATTATGTATAAAAATATCTAAAAAATCATTTGTTTTGGACGTAAGAGTAATGGTTAGCCTAAAATTGGTCTTCTCTTTATGCAAACAAACATGAGCACTTGCATAATTTAGAGTAACACGTGCCCATTTATGTGGCTTGAATTCATTTTCTTTGTACTACTATATCCCAATTGTTTGATCTTTTATTTGAGTTGTTCTTTTATTTCTTGTTTCACGCTATAAGGATAACGTGTTTTATATCTTTTCCTCTTATTTGAAAGTATATATCCTCGTAGAAAATATGTGACTTAGCCATAATTAGTTTTTGTCCTAACCTCATCATATTTACCCATTTCTGTGCATGGATGCCAAGAAGCAAAGAATCATCCATAGCTAATTCTTGTCGTCTAACTCGTGACTCTATTTGTTGTGTATAGTAATCAATCAGTCCTTTCTAACATTATTCTCCATTTTTAATATAATTACGCTCTCACGAGAATATCAGGATGACATGTTTGCTTCTATTCCGCCCATAAAATTAAATATAATAGAATAAAGAAAACATTGTAACAATTTTTTTTTTAAATATAATCTATTTTTTATCTGTTACAAAGAACCTGAAAATTTTATGGATTGAATTTGAAAAAAAAAAAGATTTAGAATAAGCAAAAATATCCATAATATAAAAAGAGAATGGCAACAATGTATACATTGTATAAATAGTACACATTATACATTATTATAAAATATGTATACAATTTTTATATATTATAAAATAATTTATAGTTTTTATACACCGTAAAACAGTCTATACACTTTGGGTACACAAAAACTCTTGTAATACATTATGGATACACAACAAGATGCACAATACAATTTGCATATTAATTTTATGCAATTTGTATCGCATATATACAATTTTAATACATCGTAGAGGGATATCTATATTCTTATACATTGTAGAATAGGAGAATAGGCATTACACTTTGTATATATAAAAACATTCGGGATACATTAAAGATACATTAAGGATACATCGTAAAATGCACGACAAACTTTATGTATATAAATTTTGTACATCATTGAACAATCTATATACTTTGCATACATAAAAGTTAGTCATACATTATGAATACATTGTAATGATACACTTTATATACAAATGTTATGCAATATATATATATATATAATATCTATATTTTTCTACATTGTAGAGTAGACTTTACTTCAGATATATAAAAGTGTTCGAGATACATTAATGATACATTGTAAAATGCACGATACACTTTATATATACAAAATTTATACATTGTAGAAGAGTCTATACACTTTGGATACACTAAAGTGCTTAGGATATATTAGTTATGCATTACCAATACATTGTAAGATGTACGATACACTCTATATATAAAGTTTATTCTATGTATGTAGTATGTATACAATTTTGATACATCATAAAGTAATATATACATTTTAATACATTGTAATAGATTATATACTTTGGATATATAAAAGCGCTTGAGGTACACTATACATTAGGGATAGAATGTAAAATGCACTATATAATTTATATACAAATTTAGTAAAATGTATATATAGTTTTTATACACTATATAGTAGTTTATGTCGCGACCCAGATTTCGCATCGTCGGGAGTCGTGATGATGCATACTCATGGAAGCTAGGCAAACCGAAATTTATAGATTCATTACCCTTATCACCACTGCAATATAACAGTGAACAACAACGGAATAATTATAACAAATCGAAATGCAGAAATCGAAAACTAACAGTTTAACCATATACTAGTGCAGAATCCAACATACAACTCTACCTAGAATTTAGTGTCGCAATATCACAGACTATCTACAAATACTACAAACAATGGTCTGAAAGATAAATACAAAGCTGTCTCTGAAATACATAAAAGAAAAACATGAACATATAGATAGGAAGGGGATGGCAAGGCTTGCGAACGCATGCAGGACTACCTCCGGTTGCCTGATGGACTCAAGGCAGCAACCTCACTGTGGTCCAAAAGTTGCAGCACAGGAATCTGCACACAGTGCAGAGTGTAGTATCAGCACACCTGACCGCATGTGCTGGTAAGTGTCGAGCCTAACTTCGCCGAAGTAGTGACGAGGCTAGGACAGGACTACCAAATAAATCTGTGCAGTTATATCATGTACAATGAGTAATAACAACAGAACTAACAGTTAAAATTAGGAAGGGAAAACATGCTGCGGGGGATAACCAATATAATTTCAGCAAAGAAGCATAAAGTAAAACAAAATTCCACTATAAGCAAGAGTAAGGAGAACAATACAAGTGCACAGTATCACCCTTCGTGCTTTTACTCTCGTTCTCACCATAAGATTCAATATAATCGGCACAACATCACTTTTCGTACTTTACCTCACATCATCATGGCACAAAATTATCTTTCGTGCATTATCACTCATATCATGGCATGACATTGTACATCGTGCGGCACAGAATCACTCTTTGTGCTTTTACCTCATATATCGGCACAACATCGCCCTTCCTGCATTAACACTCTCAAAATCATGCATGGTACTACCGTTCGTGCTTTACACTCTTCCTCATCCAAGAAACAATCACAAAGCAATTTGGGCAAGGCAATCAATAATATAACAATAATATATCAGCAAGGGAACAATAGCTTAACAACAATATCCCGGCAAGGGAAACAATATCATGAGTAATAACATCCCGATAAGGAAAATAATATCAAAAGCAATAACATTTCGACAAGGGAGACAATACCATAAACCTCTTCTCTTTTCCACAATTAGGTCACAACTCAATTCTCAACTTGTGCCAATGCTCTATAATGTGAAATTACCAAGAATACTTCCACAAGCCTTGTTCAACAATAGAAATCATCATATAAAGTATGAACAATACGAAACAGAGTCACATCAATCATAGTATAAAACTCACGGGCATGCTTGACACCGACGTACGGATACTCGTCACCATACTTAATCGTTAGTAATAAGACACAACTCCTAATACCTCAATCTAAGGTTAGACTAAACACTTACCTCGATGCCACAAACACAATTGAAGTTTTAACTACTGCTTTACCTCTTGTTTCCACCACCAATTCGCTTGTATCTAGCCACAATTTACTTAATGGTATTAATAAATGCTAAATAAATCAATTCTAATGCATGAAAATAGGTTTTCTAAAGATTTCCCTACAAAAATTCAAAAAAAATTAACCCTGAACCCACATGGTCAAAACTCGAGGTTCAAACTAGAACCCGATTACCCATTCACCCACAAACTCAAATATATAATTTGTTTTGAAATCAGACCTCAAATCGAGGTCTAAATTCTCAAAATTTGAAAATCCTAAGCTCTACCCAAAATCACCCAATTTCCCATGAAAAACCCTTGATTTTGAATTAAAATCATGTAAAAAGATGTTATTGATTGAAGAAAGTGAGTTAGAAATGACTTACAATCGATTTGGAGAAGAACGTTTTTTTAGAAAATTGCCCAAGAGAGCTTAGGGTTTAAGGGAGTTTGAAAAATGAAGAAAAATCTGTTTAAGTCCCAATTAACCAGTTGCAGATGTCGCAATTGCGATAGGAGCTTCGCAACAGCGAATCTCGCAAATGCGACCAAGGCCTCATATTTGCAAACCTGGGCATTTTTTGCTAACCTTACAATTGCGATACTCGCCTCCCCTAATGATTGTCATTTGGAAGGGGTTTCATAATTGCGAACACTAGCAGGCTGAGATTTTTTCGCAAATGCGATCAAGCACTCGCAATTGCGAAGCCAGACCTCGCAATTGTGATATTAGAGCCTGCAACACCACTGAATCTGCAACAGTCCACTTTGTGGCCTATCAAAAACTCACCCGAGCGCTCGAGGCTCCAAACTAAACATGCACGCAAGTCCAAAAACATCATACGGACTTGCTCGTGCGATCAAATCATCAAAATAACATCAACAACTATGAATTAAACCTCAAATTCATGAAATCACTCAAGAACATCAAAATTACTATTTTCTCAACTATAGGTCAATCTTATACCAAATCAATCCCGATATTTACCAAATTTCACAGATTCGACTTAATCATTATTTTAAAATTGTATCGGGCTCCAGAACCAGGATATTGGCCCGATACCATCAATTTCAAACATCTTTTCAGTTCCAAAAACGCTTATAATTTCAGTTAAACAATTTCTTTCATAAATATATTTCTAGGGCTTGGGACTTCGGAATTCGATTCCGGAAATACGCCCAAGCCCCATATTTTACTACGGACCCTACGAGACCGTCGAATCACGGCTCAGGATACATTTACCAAGAATGTTGATCAAAGTCAATTTTAATTAAAAAAGCCAATTCTCTTATTTTACTTAGTTTTCACATAAAAGTTTTTTCGAAAATACGCCCGGACTGCTCACATAAATCGAGTGAGACAAAAAGAGGTTTTAAGGCCTCAAAGCACAAAATTTACTTTCAAAACGAGTGATGATGTTTTGGATCATCACATTCTCCACCTCTAAAATAACCATCCATCCACAAACAGACATAAGAAAAGTACCTGAGTCAAAGAAAAGATGGGGATATTGGGTTTGCATATAAGACTCGGACTCCTAGGTCGCTGCCTCAATAGGCTGAACCCTCCGCTGAATACGAATAGAAGGGAAACTCTTCGATCTCAACTGAAGAACCTGCTGGTATAGAATAGCTACTGGATCCTCCTCATAGGACAAGTCCTTGTCCAACTTGACAGTGCTGAAGTCTAACAAATGAGATGGATCGACGTGATACTTCCGAAGGACACATGAAATAGTGGATGCACGACTGATAAACTCGACAGTAACGCAAGTCTGTAAGCCACCTCTCCCACTTTATCAAGAATCTCAAATAGGCCAATAAATCTAGGGCTTAGCTTACTCTTCTTTCCAAATCTCATCACGCCTTTCATAGGCGATACCCGAAGCAACACTTGCTCACCGACTATGAATGCATCACGAACCATATAGTCGGCATAACTCTTTTACCTGGATTGAGCTGTACGAAGCCTATCCTTAATGATCTTCACCTTTTACAAGGTATCTTGTACCATATCTGTACCCAACAACTGAGCCTCTCCCGGCTCAAACCACCCAAATGGGGACCGACAATGCCTGCCATATAAAGCCTCATAGGGAGCCATCTGGATGCTCAACTGGTAACTGTTGTTGTAGGAAAACTACGCTATAGGAAAGAACTGATCTCATGATCCACCAAAGTCAATGACACAAGCTCGGAGCATATCCTCCAAAATTTAAATAGTACACTCACATTGTCTGTCTGTCTGAGGATGAAATGTTGTGCTCAGCTCGACCTGTGTGCCCAACTCACGTTGAACTGACCTCCAAAAATGTGAGGTAAACTGCGTACCTTGATCCGAAATGATAGACATGGGCACACCATAAAGACGAACAATCTCTTGGATATAGATCTTAACTAACCTCTCGGAAGAATAAGAGACTACCACAGGAATGGAATGCGCTGACTTGGTCAGCCCATCATTAATAACCCACACTGCATCGAACTTCCTCTGAGTCCGTGGGAGTCTAACAACAAAGTCTGTAAAGATATTTTCCCACTTTCACTCATGAAGCTCAATCCTCTAAAACAAACCACCAGGTCTCTGATGCTCGTACTTTACCTGCTAAAAGTTCAAACACAGAGCCACATACGCTACAATATCTTTCTTCATCCGCTTCTACCATCAATGCTGCCACAAATCCTGATACATCTTAGCAATTCGCATATGAATACAATACCAAAAACTATGGGCCTTCTCTAGAATCAACTCTCAAAGTCCATTTACACTAGGCACACACACACTCGAACCTGCATCCTCAACATCCCATCATCTCCAACAGTGACATGCTTGGCACCACCGTGCCGTATTGTGTCCCTAAGGACACAAAAATTAGGATCATCATACTACCGATCTCGGATACGCTCAAATAATGAAGAACAAATGACTGTGCAAGCAAACACACAGCTGGGCTAAAAAATATCCAACCTCACAAACTGATTGGCTAAAGCCTGAACATCCAAAACAAGCGGTCTCCCACCAACCGTAACATATGCAAGACTGCTCATGCTGACTAACTTTCTACTCAAAGCATCGGCCATTACATTGTCCTTCCTCGAATGATATAAGATGGTGTTATCATAGTCTTTCAATAGCTCCAACCACCTTCTCTGCCTCAAATTTAGCTCATTTTGCTTGAACAAGTATTGCAAACTTTTGTGATCTGTGAACACTTCACATGACATGCCATATAAATAGTGCCTCCAAATCTTCAACACGTTGACAATGGCTGCTAACTCCAAATTATGAACTGGATAATTCTTCTCATGAATCTTTAACTGTCGTGAAGCATAAGCAATGACCTTTCCATCCTATATCAACACCTCACCAAATACGAGATTCATCACAATAAACTGTATATGTCCCTGAACCTGTAGGCAATACCAACACCGATGCCGTAGTCAAAGTGTCTTGAGCTTCTAAAAGCTCGCCTCACACTCGTCCGACTACCTGAACTGGGCACCCTTCTAGGTCAACATAGTCATATGTGATGCTATAGATTAAAACCCCTCCACAAACCACGGTAATAGCCCTCCAAACCCAAGAAATTCCGAATCTCTATAGCTGATGCAGGTCTAAAGCAGTCCTTGACTGCCTGTATATTCTTCGGATCCACTTGATACCCACTTCTAATACAACGTGACCCAAGAAAGCAATTGATCCTAACCAGAACTCGAATTTCGATAACTTAACAAACAACTAACTATCTCTCAAAGACTTAAGAACAACTCTCAGATGCTACTCATGTTCCTACCGGCGGTAGAAATAAATCAAATATCATCAACGAAGACTATCACGAATGAATCCAAGTAAGGCTTGAACACCCGGTTCATCAAATCTACAAAAGAAGCTGTGCATTTGTCAATCCTGGTAACATCACCATGAACTCATAATGACTGTACCGAGTGCAGAACGCTGTCCTAGGTACATCAGATGCCCTAATCTTTAACTGATGGTAGCTTGATCTCATGTCAATCTTCGAAATACCTTGGAACCCTGAAACTGATCAAACAAAAGATCAATCCTCGGCAATGGATACTTATTCTTGATCTTGACCTTGCTCAACTACCGATAATCTATACACATTCTCATCGATCCATCATTCTTCTTAAAAATCAACACAGACGCACCCAAGGCGAGGTACTAGGTCTAATAAAGCCTTTATAAAGCAAGTCTTGCAACTACTCCTTCAATTCTTTCAACTCAGGTGGGGCTTTACGATACAGCAGGATAGAAATGAGATGAGTGCTCGGAGCCAGATCAATCCAAAAGTCAATATCCCTGTCAGCTGGCATAACCGGCAGGTCTGAAGGAAATACCTCAAGAAACTCACGAACAATAGGCACATAATCCATAGAAAGAACCTCTGCAATAGAGTCACGAACATAAGCCAAATAAGCCAAACACCCCTTATCAACCATGCACCGAGCCTTTGTATATGAGATAACCCTACGAGTGGAATGACCATGAGTATCTCTCCACTCTAAACGAGACAACCTCGACAAGTCTAAGGTCACAGTCTTGGCATGACAGTCCAAGATATCATGTTAAGGTGATAACCAGTCTATCCCTAATATGACGTCAAAATAAACTGTATCCAAAAGTAACTGATCTACTCGAATCATAAGACCCCCAATTACAACCATACAAGCACGACGGAAACGATCTACCTCAATAGACTCACCTACCAATGTAGACACATATAGAGGAGCACTCAAAGAATCAATAGGCATGATCAAATAAAATGCAAAATAAGATGACACATAGGATTATGTATACACTGGATCAAATAGCACTGAAGCATCCCTACTACAAACCAGAACAGTACCTGTGATAACTGTATCAAATGCCTAAGCCTCAGGCATGGTTGGAAGAGCATAACATCGGGGCTGGGACCCACCACTCTAAACTACATCTCTAGGACGACCTCCTGCCAGCCGGCCTCCACCTTTAGCGGCCTAAGCTCCACATCTAATACCTCTACCTCCACCTATAGCTAGCTGGGCAGGCGGTGGAACACTTAGCGCCTGAACTATGGCATAAGAACCCTGATATTATAATCTGCTCGGTGCTCTAGGGCAAAATCTAGCAATATTCCTCGTATCGCTACATGTATAACAAGCCCTTGGCTGCTGACACTACTCGAATAACCACCTTAAAACCTCTGGAGTGGTGGTGCACTAATAGGAGCTGATGGTGCACTGTTGGGAAACTGATCAGAATACTGCATATGGGAACCACGACCAGCTAGTGCACCGTTGTTGGCCCAAATAAATGTTAGTTTTGAAGATTGACAAAGGAACTCAGGATGAACTAGGTCCATCACTTAGGTGTACAAAAACAGGCAGATTCGAGCATGTGGGTTTCACGTGAAGGAGATAAGCTTAACTTGGTGTATTTAATATCTCATGATCGAAAAGGATGCATAATTGATAAGGAGAAGGAGTCCTTAATCAAAGAGAACACTATCCAAGATAGGGAAAGAGTTCAAAGTTGAAATATACTAGAACTCCTGCACCAAGGAAGAGTTGCGTCAGAACTCTAATTATTTCTTCATTATAAATTGCAGGATGTTCTCGCATTAAAGGTGTTGCACAAAAACACAGAAGTTAAACATAAATTGAGAGCAAAATAGCAATGATTTTTGCAGGCAGGTCGCATGTGATTCAAGTGTGCAAACCTGAAGCTACATTAACCAGATTGAAGAACTAGCTCCATAAAGAGTTTTATGTGTCTTTATTTATTTCTAATTCAATTGTAGTAGGTGTTTAATATTGTACCTTTCAGCTTTATCTAGAAGCAGTTGTAATAGGTATTTTAAGTATTCAAGTTAGAGTTAACTTGAAGTTGTCACAATAATTAGTGGTTGGTTGCTATAATGGGATTAGAGTTAATCCTTAGGTTTACAAAGAGTTTTGTAAATGTTGTTTTGGCTCAGTGATTTGGTGAAGTTTTGGGGAAAATTCTACTGAGTAATAGGTTGTGTTTTTTTCAACTTTCGAGCCGGGTGTTTTCCACGTAAAAATCTCTATGTTATTTATTTTCTGTATTTATTATTCCACAACAGTAGTAGTTGGAACACATAGAAGAACCAGGTCCTTCATAAGCAGTTTAAGCGAAATTGGGTACCACATAAATTAGCCCCCCTCTTGTGCGGTATTGATGCTTAGAACATCAATTGGTATCAGAGCAGGTTATACTTGAAGAGGCTAACACCTTAGGAAAAGATAAAGATGAGTGCACCACCTGGAAACTGGGAAGGGCATTCCACTAATAGGCCTCCACTCTTTAATAGCCACTACTACTCTTGGTGGAAAAATAGAATGAAAAATCACATCATTGGAGAAGTCTATGAGCTATGGGACAGTGTCACTTATGGTCCCCTAGATACCATGAAGAAAACTATTGAAGGAGTAAGAGTGCCAAAAACAAGAGCTGACTGCACTGTTGAGGATTTGAGGAAATGGGAAAAGAATGCCAACGCAAATAAATGGCTTGTGTATAGACTAGGTCCAGACGAGTACAGTAGAATTCAAAGTTGTACCGCTGCTAAGGAAATCTGAGATACTTTGCAAGTTGCTCATGAAGGAACACCTCAAGGAAGAGGTCCGTAGGAACTCTACTGTATGCTCAATATGAGAATTTCACCATGGAGGAAGGGGAAACCATCCAGGAGATGTAAACAAGGTTCACCACGTTCACAAATGAACTTACTCTCTTGGAAGGGTTATTCTTGAAGAGGACAAAGTTGAGAAAATTTTGACAAGAGTTCTACTTGTCACTTGGGAAAGCAAAACCACTGTCATTCAGGAGTCAAATAACATTGACACTCTTAAGCTGGACGAACTAATTGGAAATCTCACAGCCTATGAACTTAGATGGGAAACTATGAAGATGGATGCACCCAAGAAGGAAATGAGCCTGGCATTCAGAATCACTGAAGGTGATGATTTAAAGGAGAATGAAATGACCATTATGACAAAGGACTTCAAAAAGTACCTAATGAGAGGAAAAAGGTCCTTCAAGAAGTGGAAGCTATATAAAAACCAAGGGTTCCTATAAAACAAACCAATAAGGGGTATAACAAGTGTGGAAGACTGACCACCACATCAAAAATTGCCCTCAACGGGAAATTGAATGGAAGAAGGAAAAAGGTGAACGAAGGAACAAGTTCAACCCAAGAAGAACAAAGGATCAACAAAGGCTATGGTTGCTGCCTAGGAAGAAAGCTCAGATGAGGACTCAGAGGATGAAGATGGAGATGAACAAGCACTTATGGCAATTGGAGAATCCGATGAGGAATCTGAGGTGAGTATAAATCATCTCAAAGACAAGATTAAATTTTTGTCTAAAGAAAGGTTACCTGAGTTACTCCTGGATTTCATTGATGAATTTGAGGATTTAAAAAATGAAAAGAAATGGTTGTTTAAGGAGTGTGTGATTTTGAAAAAATTTGGAACTAAGGGCTAGTGAAAGTGAAAGTAAAAATGCTGAGTTAAAGAACCAGGTTCATGAACTTGACACCACTGTCCTAGAGCTTAGATCTGAAAATCTAAAATTGAAATTAGGAACTGGTAAAAAGAAGCTGATCACATACAACTCACTTTAGAAGAAAATGTAGAAAAAATGAAATATGAGCTGTACAAAAGAGATGAGCAAATAAAAGTCCTAAAAGAAGATCTAGGTAAGGTGAAACATGAACTAGATTGAACTTGCAAATGGAATAAGTCATCTGATGCACTATCCTGGCTACAAGAGCACCAAAGTAGCAACTAGAGAGGACTTGGCTATGGGACCCCAGCACCTAAGCGGGATCCCAAAAGCAAGTACCTCACACTTCCCGAGAACATAATTTGCACACACTATGGTAAAACCGGTCACTATAAATCTGAATGTATTACAAAAGAAAAGGCTAGACAAAAGAATAAAGAATTTGTTCAAGCGAAAAATAGGCTTCCAGGTTAGGCTAAAAAAATCTGATTCCCCTTTTTGCCTATAGAAATGGACCTAAACTAGTTTGGGTTCCTAAGACTAACCCCTGATTTCCTTTTGCGGGTCCAAGTGAAGGGGAGCAGCCAAATATGGTACATGGATAGTAGCTGCTCAAAGCATATGATATGATGCAAGAACCAGTTCCCTTCACTTGAGGACCTCAAAGGAGGTAATGTCTCCTTTAGAAATGGGAAGAAATGTGAGATCATTAGGATTGGAAAGGTAGATAAGACTGATCCTTACTTTATTGAGAATGTCTACTTGATAGATGGCCTAAAATACAGTCTAATCGGTGTATCACAATTATGTGATAGAGGTAACTTGGTAGTAATCACCGCTACCAAATGTTTTATGATTTATCTTACCACTGACAAGATTGTTTTGCTGGGAAAAATGAGTAAACAATACATACATTGTAGATTTATCTGCACTTTTAAAAAATGAACTCACTTGCTTAAGTGTGTTGGACAATGATTCCCTCCTTTGGCACAAGAGACTTGGAAATGCAAGTCTAAGTCACTCAACAAATTAGTCTCCAAGTACCTGGTGATAAGGCTGCCTAACATCAAATTCAAGGAAGATAGAGTTTGTGAGACTTTTGCAAGGGGGAAGTAGGTAAGATCCTATTTTAAATGCAAGAAAGTGGTAAGCACCACCAGAACGATGGAACTGGTCCATCCGGATCTCCGTGGTCAAATGAGAACATTAAGAAAATGTGGTAAAAGATATGTGATGATGCTTGTTGATGATTACTCTTGGTTTACTTAGACATTGTTTTTAACATCTAAAGATGGTCTAAAGATGAAACATTTGACATGTTTAATTCTTTTATTAGAAAAACTTAGAAACAACTAGTTAATCAACTTGCATCAATTAGGTATGATCATGGAACTAAATTTGAAAAGTCTAAGTTTGCTGAACTTTTGCATGCTACATCATAAATAGTTGCATGACCAGACCTCTTGTTAAAAAGATTCCCTATGAGGACCTTAAAGGGAGAAAGCTAAATATATTCCATCTTAGGGCAATTAGATGCAAGTACTTTGTTCGCAATAGTGAAAAAAATTCCCTAGGTAGAAATGATCCCAGAAGTGTTGAGGGAGTATTCTTGGAATAGTTTTTATATAGTAAAACTTATGAGATCTATCACAGAAGAACTATGTGTGTAGAAGAAAGTGTACATATGATTTTTGATGAAACTAATACTCTTTCTGAGAAAAAGGAATATAAAGATGAAGCAATTAGGCTGGTAAGAAATTCAAATGAAATCATGGCCCAGACTGAAGCTGCAACAGAAGAAGGAATAGGTGATGGAACATGTTCTTCTACCCAGGGAAACATGACAGGGGAAATTGACTAGAGAGAAACTGATCCTCAAACCTCGAGGGAACATGTCCATGAACCTATTCCTCAGTAACAAAACTAGGAAGGAACATCCAAAGAAATTGATACTCCTATTGCAACATCCACGAAATTGGATATAGATGAACCCGGTTCATCTGTTGATCAGAAGTTTTATAGGGGAGTTATTGGTTCTCTTTTATATCTCACTATTAGCAGACCTGACATTGTGTGCAGTGTAGGTCTTTGTGCTCGATTTTAGGCAAATCCAAAGGAGTCCCACTTGATTAATGTATAGAGAATATTGAGATACTTGAAAGACACTATTGACTTTGGCCTTTGGTATCCAAAAGGTAGTAATTTTAACCTAGTAGGATATGTTGACACTGATTATGCAGGTTTCCTAGTGGATAGGAAGAGCACCTCAAGTATGGCACACTTCTTGGTTCATGTCTTGTGTCATGGGTACTAAAAAGAAAAATTCAGTGGCCCTATCTACTGCTGAAGCTGAGTATGTTGTTGCTGCTTCATGATTGTTCTTAATTGTTGTGGATCAAGCAACACTTGATGGGTTTTAGTATTGAAATTGGTTGCATCCCTATTTTATGTGATAACACTGGTGTTATTTGTATGACCAAGAATCCGACTCATCATAAGAGAACTAAGCACACTTATGTTAGAAATTATTTATTGGGACAACTATGAGAAAGGTTTGATCACTGTGTAGTTTTGTGCTACTGACAAGCAAATTGCTAACATCTTCACAAAATCCTTAAGTAGATATCACTTTGAGAGGAACATGTTGGAATTAGGGATGATTAAGATCACCTAAAAGGACCAGCTCAAGGTTAAATGAAAAAAATATGAACGAACAAATTTGGTTAGAAAGTCTGTAAATTGTGTATAATTAGATTAATTCTTGATCAATCTCATACTTTCCATATTATACTCTTGTGCCATGTGTTAAAATGATTCATTAATCTCTAATGATATTTTCTTTATTTTGGAAAATTTAGACTCATACAAGAGAATCATCAGTGAAGAACCTGGTTCATCAAGGTAACACGGTATATGTTCTGCACTCTGCATCATTTGAAATAACTATATTTGGATCATGAGTAGAGTCCTACCAAATACCAAACTCCTTTTGGACTTATCCGTCACAAATGAACCAGTCCCGTTCAAAAGAGTCCCAGCCAAATGGAAGTACCTAGATTCTAGGGATACACTCCAATGCTGAATTTCAGTTTGATTAAACTTCTAAAAGTATGAAAAGATATAGTTAACCCATCAATTATTCTCTTGTATATTGATCAGCTTTAGTGTATTCCTTACCTCATCTCTCTCAAATTGTCAAAACTCTCATTCTTCTTTCATCTTCTAGACACATTCTAATTCTCTTCTTTTCCATACCCTAGCCTAGATATGTCAAAAATCTGTGAAAATCCTCTATCACTACCACATGAAACCATTTCCACACTTCTACCACTGCTTCAACCACGCCAATCCTTAAGAAAAGTAGAGTAAAGATGTTGGCTCGTAAAATTTTCGCTGAAGGAGAGGAGATCAAGAAAATAAACAAGCAATTGCAAGTAGGTAGGGAAGAAGAATCAAAGAAATTTGAAGATTCATTTAAGTCTCCTACGAAAGGGGAACAAATTAAGTCTTCCGAAACTGAATAGGTATCTTCTGATTCTAAAGTTTCTCCTAGGACAATTTCTAAAGTTTCTGCAAATTTGGAGAATATACTTGTAGGATGTATACCAAGTGTTGAGACTATATAATCTGGAGAAGTTGGTGGTAAAAATAAAAAAGAAAAAAACGAGAGCAAGGTCTCTAGGAGTACTGTGAAGGGAAATGGACAAGAGTGGTTGATTCTTCACCCACTATTGTTGGTCTAACCAAAGAAACCGGTGCAATGGTTGTTTGGGGAGAGGAATTTAGTGAAATAGAAGAGAGAGTGAGCAAAACAGGGGGATGTGGGTCTGGCAAAGCTGCTGAAAGGTTGGTTCAACTTGACAAAATATAGATGAACATGTTTTATCTGAACATGAAACCTTCGCGGACCTACTGATAGGGTTATCAATGTCACCAAAACTCATGCCATTCCCTATGGTTTCATTCTCACAAATGTGTTTGAACATTTCAAGGTACCTATGAAGAAGTAGGAGATTAGTACAAGAAAGGATCATTTTGGGGTTAATACTCTTCTTGCTTGCGATTATGAAGTCAATATCACTCCTATAGAACCTAGTTCATCCAAAAAAGGTACCAGTGAATAGAAAGGTTAGTGCTTTGGTGCAAGAAAGTGAGGCTAAGGATGCTGAGATTGAAAGGCTGAAGAAGAGGTTGGTTGAGATGGAGACTAAGAGAGATGTTCTCGAAATTGAGCTGGCAAGAGAAAAAGCGAAGAATGATGGCATTTCTCAAAGTATGGTGAAACTCCTCCAAGTCAAAAACCAAGCACCTAGTTCTTCCCAGTCTTAAGCCTCCTAGCCTAATGTAACCAGTGACCCAGTTCGGGACGTTTTGTCACTTTTACTCATGTTTTCAGTATTTTTATTTTTTCTTTTTCTTTGTGGTAAAATCTTATCAATCATCAATGAAATTCACTATTTTTGCTCTAAGTGTTTGTTCATATTTCTTTGACGGTAAAAATTCTTAGCTTGATCTATGGTGATTAATCCATGATTGCATTTGAAGTATCCCCGGTGGCCATTAGCAAGTTTTAAAATCTGGTTATCTCACATTATTTATGCAACTTTTCGATAATTCCAAATGGGGGAAAAAGGTTATGCTTTAAACAAGTGATGTTTACACTTTGAACGGTGATGTTTATAACCTAATGTACCTGGTCCTTGATGATAATTGATAAAAAGGAAAAATATTTCTAATATTGTGTTGATGTTGAGAGTTGAAACAGGGCCTAAGCTTATGAAAAGCACAGAGTTTGTCATCATGAAAAATGGGGAATTTGTTTGCCCAAGAAAAGGTTAGTTTTGACGACTGACAAAAGAACTCAGGATGAACCTGGTCCATCACTTAGGTGTACGAAAAGGGCAGATTCAAGCATGCGGGTTTCACATGATAGAAATAAGCTTAACTTGGTGTATCTAATATCTCCTGATCGAAAAGGTTGGATAATTGATAAGGAGAAGGAGTCCTTAATCAAAGAGAACACTATCCAAGATAGGAAAGGAGTTCAAAGTTGAAATAAACTAGAACTCTTCCGCCAAGGAAGAGTTGCATCAGAACTCTAATTTTTTCTTCATCTACTAACTCTATAAATTGCAGGATGTTCTCACATTAAAGGCGTTGCACAAAAATGTAGAAGTTAAACGTGAATTGAGAGCAAAATAACAAGGCTTTTTGCACGCAGTTCGCATGTGATTCAATTGTGCAAACCTGAAGCTACATAAACAGATTGAAGAACTAGCTCCATAAAGAGTTTTATGTGTCTTTCTTTATTTCTAGTTCAATTGTAGTAGGTGTTTAATATTGTACCTTTCAGATTTATCTTGAAGCAATTATAATAGGTATTTTGAGTATTTAAGTTAGGGTTAACTTGAAGTTGTCGCAACAGTTAGAGGCTGGTTGCTACAACGGGATTAGAGTTAATCTTTAGGTTTACAATGAGTTTTGTAAATGCTATTTTGGCTTAGTGATTTAGTGATGTTTTGGGGAAAATCCTACTAAGTAGTAGGTCATGGTTTTTTCACTTTTTGAGCCGGTGTTTTCCACGTAAAAATCTCTGTGTTCTTTATTTTCTGTATTTTTGTTATTCCGCATCAGTAGTAGTTGGAACGCATAGAAGAACCGGGTCCTTCATAAGCAGTTTAAGCAAAAATTGGGTACGACAGAAATCATTCACCTCTTGTGTGGTATTGACGCTTAGAACATCAATCATGAGAAGCCTAAAGTGCTGAATGAAACAACTTGGAAGGATGACCCCTACCAAAAGAATCCCTGCCTCCAGACGAGGCACCATTGAACCTGCCCGAATGATGAGGCCTCTTGTCAGACCCCTGACCAACCCTTGTGATAGAACCATCTCAACTCTCCTGGCCACATTGGCTGCATCCTAAAAATAAATATCACTCCCCATCTCCTTATCCATCTGCAATCGAATAAGTTGAATGAGTTCCTCAACGAACCTCCTCACTCTCTCTATCTCTTAATGGGAAGTATAAGAAGAGCTGGATGAACCAAGTTAATAAATCTTGTCTCGTACTGAGTGAATGTTATAGAACCCTATTGGAGACGCTCAAACTGCCTCTAATAGTTCTTCCTCTGAGTGACAGGAAGAATCTTCTCCAGAAATAGCAAAGAGAATTGATCCCCAGTCGAATCCGGAGACCCAGCTGGTCTAGCCAAACAATAATCTCTCCACCAAGTCTTGGCGGATCCAGACAGTTGAAAAGCAGCAAAGTCGGCCCCATTGGTCTCCACTATCCCCATGTTCCATAGAACCTCAAAACAGTTGTCAAAATAACCCCAGGGTTCCTCAAAAGATGTACAACCAAAAGTAGTAGTAAAGAGCTTGAAGAACCTATCCAACCTCCATGAGGCTTCAGCATACATAGCTAGCCCCTCACCGGTCTATGCTATAATACCCGGCTATACTACCCCAACTGGCTGAGCTACTAGAGTCTGAAACTGGGGAACCATCTGCTATGTAGTGCGAGTATCAGAAGTTTGGGCTCCTCCTCCAGCCTGAGAGACGGTTGGTGCTACAGGAAGCAAGCTTGCCTGGGCGACACTCTCTATAAGGCCCACTAGACGAACTAGAGCATCCTGAAGTATTGGGGTAGCAATGAACCCCTATGGGACCTAAGATGGTCCTGTTGGAATTGTCTGGACTGGAACCTCATAATCAAACTCAACTTGAGGCTCCGCCGCTAGTGCTACTGCTCGAGCTCTAGGCTAAGCCCTGCCTCTGCTTTGGGCCCTAGCACGACCTCAACCTCTGCCCTTCGTAGGAGCTGCTACAAGGGGCTTGGCCTACTGGTCAGCTGATGAACCAGTACGTGTTCTCACCATATACGAAAGAATATAGTGGAAGTTCAATTAGCATTGAGAAATAAAGTCGCACGATAGGAAAGAATATATGTGAAGTATTTCCTAACTATGTAGCCTCTAGGGGGTAAATACAGACGTCTCTGTACCGACCCATTAGACTTTACTAATCTTGTCCGTGAATTGTGAGACCTAAGCAACCTAGAGCTCTGGTACCAACTTGTCACAACCCAGGTTTTCCACCTTCGTGAGTCGTGATGATACCTACACATAGAAGCTAGGTAAGGTGAGTTTTATAGATTTATCAACTTTTTTACCAGTTCAATCTAACAACGATCAATAACGAAATAATTGTAATATACCGAAATGCAGAAGACGAAAACTAATAGTTTAGCCATATATCAGTGCATGATCCAACGTACAGCTATACCTAGAATTTGGTGTCACAATGTCACAGACTATCAACGAATACTACAAACGATGGTCTAAAAGATAAATACAAAGTTGTCTCTGAAATACATAAAAGAAACAGAATGGAAAATAGATAGGAAGGGGATGTCAAGTCGTGCGAATGACGGTAGGACTACCTCGGGTCGCTTGATGAATTGAAGGCATCAACCTCACTGTGGTCCAAAAGCTGCAGCATCGGGATCTACACACAGTGTAGAGTGTAGTATCAGCACAACCGACCTCATGTGCTGGTAAGTGTCTAGCCTAACCTTAGTGAAGTAGTGACGAGGCTAAGACATGACTACCAAATAAGCATGTGCAGTTATATTATGTACAACGAGTAATAACAACGCAACTAACAGTTAAAGTAAGGAAGGGAAAAACATGTTGCAGGGGATAACAAGCACAACATAATTTCAGTAAAGAAGCATAAAGTACACCAAAATTCCACTATAAGCAAGAGTAAGAAGAAAAATACAAGTGCAAAAGATCACCTTCGTGCTTTTAATATTTTTCTCACCATGAGAATCAATATAATCGGCACAACAACACCCTTCGTGCTTTACCTCACATAATCATGGCACGGAATTATCCTTCATGCATTATCACTCATATCATGGCACGCCATTTTACATCGCGCGACATGGCATCACCCTTCGTGCTTTTACCTCACATATTGGAACGACATCACCCTTTGTGCATTAGCACTCTCAAAATCACGCACGACATCACCCATCGTGCTTTACGATCTTCCTCACCCAAGCAACAATCACAAAGCAATTTGGGCATGGGAATCAATAATATTACAATAACAATCTGGGCAAGGGAACAATACTATGAGTAATAACATCATGGCAAGGGAAATAATATCAAAAGAAATAACATCCCAGCAAGGGAGACAATATCATAAAACTCTTCTCTTTTCCACAGTTACTTCACAACTCAATTCTCAACTTGAGCTAATTCTCTACAATGTTAAATTACCTATTATACTTCCAACAGCCTTGTGCCGTAATAGAATTCATCATATGTTGTGCCCCCTTTTCTCCTCCCTTTTTGACAGGGAGAGTCCGGGTTTCGACCTTCACAGGGTGTAATGACTTATTTCCTTTTGGGAATACCTAATGGATTATGGTGCATTAAGGAACCTAGAGAGATTAACTCTTGGGTTGGTTTGCATTACCAGAGATTAGGGTAAGGGCTCGAAGTAACCTTGAGGGGAAGGTTTTAGGCAACCCTCTTGGTCCACAACTGTGGGTCCCAGCCGAACTTATATTCAAAAAGTAGTATATTACAAGTAAACAATTAAATCCAAATAGGTTGCAAGTAAAACACGTTAGAATAACTCAAGCAGTAAGATAAAGGTTTGTACAAGGTATAAAACAAATGTTTAAATAAAGAAAGGATTTGGTAGGGAGGGGTCCTAGGTTGTTTATCCTATAGGTCATCCCACATATTGATCGGTAAACACTCCTCAATAAGGGGTTACACGTGACAATAATGCATAGCCATCATATTCCACGTCTACCCTTCCCATCCATTAATTTGTCTTGCAAAGCGAGTGTTTAGTCAAAGATTCCTATTGCGTGCTGCTACCCGTCCCTCCTTAATGGTCCTGGAGGGAGTTAGGACCTCTACCTATAGGTGGTCCTAGACGCACCCCTATGGTTTTAATAGGAAAAAATTCTAAGTTTACATTCAAAAGCATTTAGGACTTTCAAACATAATGGGAGCAGTTAAAAGGCTCAGAGTTTCCTCCTCAAACAAACACATAAGCAGCACGACTCAAGCAAAATTAATGTCTTTTATTAAATAACGTCTTAAAGTAGGATAACTAAGTTAATATGTAGAAACAGACAACGAGGGACCCCCTCGTTTTATATCTAGACTCAGAAGTTAAACCCTAGTAGTTGCCTATGGACTCCTTTTTTAAAAGCATGTTAGGATAAAAAAACATTAAGCGATAGAGACAACTCAGAGAATGCAGTTTTGAAAATGTCCTAAGGGCTTGCCTACATACAAAGTACTGGTGTCTATATTAATGCAGAAACAAAACAAGTTTTGAAATAGACTCCTTTAATACCTATAGGGATGATATCTAATGAGATTGAGACAGTTTGAAAGAACGCGTTTCAGAGAAATGCTTAATACTTAATAAGACCCATTTAGAAATAACTAAATGTAATCAAGTTAATATTTTTGGACTAAATTAGATCAACAGACAGAATTGCAAGTAGGGCTCCTTATAGGCATGGTATCTAAGCGTAACACTGATTTTGACGATTTTCAAGCATGGCCACATACATAAATACACATATAACTGAATTTGGATCAAGTCCTATAGGCATAACATCTATTATTAAACTGATTTTAAGACATGATTGTTTGGAACCTATAAGCATGGTCTCCAAAGATGACAGAATGTAAAACCTTATAGACATGGTTTCTACTTGATGAGCAAACAAACTTTAAAAGTGAAATCCTTTCGACATGATTTCTATTCAGCAAAGCATTCAGATTAAAGAGTAAAGTCCCATGAGCATGTTTTCTATTTAGTAGAGTAAACCGAATTTAAAGATAAAGTCCTAGGTGCAGGATTTCTACCCGTATTACCCCATAAAGTATGAAGTTACCCACCCTTCTTTACTAAATACCCTAATATCTGCTTACAAATTATTACATGCCAATGAATGAATTACATAAGTAGAAATAAAAAAATCAAGAATCTATTCTATATGGAGCCTTCAATTAAGCCAAGATTTCTTAAAGACGCCAATGGCCTCATATGCCTCAATTCTATAGAAAAATCAGAGTCTATTTGCGTCAAAGTTCCCTAAGGATCTCAAGGATCCTGGGCAGTGCTTACACCTAGACTTAGTAACCAAATATTGAACAAGTGTAGTGTGGAAAGGCTAGCCTGAGTTTGCTAGAGTTCAGAGGGTTCCCAAAAGGATCCCAAAGTAGTACACATACTAGAGGGGGCGAAACTTATTGACTAAGAGTAGAGTGAAAAATGAAGGACTCAAGTTGAAAAGGTTTTAGTAAGAAACTATATTTGAAAAAAGTCTATTGAAAGTAATTCAGTAAAGCAATAGAGATTATTTGAAAAAGGGATTGGAGTAATTAAAATAGTCTAAACACCTTAGTATAGGTTCATACACAGCCAAGAGTCATAGCATCAAGGAAGACTGTTTAGTCACAAACAGGGGAAAAGGAGCTTGGGAATACATAGGACATACATTATTAAGCAAAGACCTGGGAGTTAATACCAGAAGTAGTTAACTGGGCACAATGATAGAATCATGCATAAAAAATAGACTCACATGCAAAAGGGGATTGGGATTTAGGAGATCCATGGTGGTAAACGTATAACAAGTAAGAGATAATTAGTATAGACATGCTCAAAAAAGAACAGGAAGGGAAATTACTGATCTTAAAGGGAGGCGAATACATGATATAATGCTAATAATGTAACCTTTAAGTACAAGTTTCACAATATAACCAAAAATAGAAACAAACCAGAAACAAGAGAGACTGAAACAATAAGAGAAACATGTAGTTGTTGGAACTTTGAATTGAAACTAGGACATACCAGTGAAGAGGAGAGTAAGCAGAATGAAAGAACAAGAGAGCACAAATGGTTAGCGTTGGCTTGCAGTCGGCTAACTTAGAACAGTAGCAAGTAGCACAAGAGAGAGAGCAGAGATTTTTTATGTATGAGAGATAGTTTTGAACCCCAGTGTTCATGTCTATGTGTGTTAATGAGAGAGCCTATATATAGTTTCAAAGCAGGTAGTAAATATGGTAAGAATCATAGTAGCCTAGTAATTGAGAAACTCAGAATAGTTAGTCAGAAAATCAAGGCAAGTACTCCCTTAAGTTAAGGGAATTAATTCAAACGGCAAGAACCGGTAGCATATACGGCAAGAAAATTAGTATATGACTGATACAGAAAGAATCAAAGTTCAGTAAGCGTAGGGCAGTCAATTAGCACTAAGTTTGGACAACTCCAATTAAGGAAATGATTCAGTAAGAATAAAGTACTAAAACAAAAAAGGTAAGGGATGAGTCAATTTAAATAGACGAGGTATAATTTCATGGGTTTTAAAGAAAATATTTCAATTAAATCATCAAATAAGGAAATCAGAATCAATCGAGAGGGAGTTATATTCTATACTTCAACATATAAGTAGAGAAAAACAAATAGACGTAGTAAACATGCAAGGTCAGCAATATCGACAAAAAAAGGCAAGTCTTGAACAACTAAGATGAATACAATCACATAGAGGTGATATAAGTAGGTCAAGGACTCACTAAAACCTATTCGAAGCACGGTAACCACCGAAACTTAACAAGAATCGAGTAGTCACGCTAACACACAGAACCAAAACAAAGAAGATCTAAAAAGAGTTAGGGCTTTTAATACAGGCGAGTTGAAAAATCAGTAAGAACATAGAATCAGTCAAGATATGCAAGGATAGAAGTTTCAAACATAAAGAATCAGTTTAACAAAAGTGTAGAAGAAATTCCGAAAAACCCTAATTTTTAAAAGAAAGTAAAACAGCTTAAATATGATGATTTTCAAAAGAGGTATGAGAACAGTGTAGAACATAAAAGGAATAGGCTTCAATATTTTAAAAATGGCCTTGACCTAATAGGTACAAATGAAAATTAGGGTTTCAAAAGAAATCCAAGTAGAGATAGAATAACCTACTCAGAACTTTATAGATCTTAACAAACATAGTGTGATTTTGCCCAAAAGAAAATCAGAAAAACCATGAACAACCAAAACAACAACCATAGATACAAGTCGATATAGCCTAGGGTCCTTGAAAGCCTAAGAGATGATGAGCAAGGCGGTGGAAGAACCATTGGAGTCTTGGGGTTGAAAGTGGTCTTTGGAGAAGACCGGAGAAGGACGCAACGGTTGAAGAGTGATAAGTGTTAGGTTGAGAGAGGAGAGGAGAACAGAGGATTCAAATGTGGCGGGGTTTTAGAAATGATTAATTTTAGGGGGTCGTTTGGAATTTAAAAGGAAAGAACAGAATATGGGTCGTTGATCTTTTAGATCAACGACCAGGATCTGATAGGTTTTGGGTCAGGTAGGAAGTGTTTGGGGCTTCGGTCGGGTTATTTAATAGGAAATTGGGCTAGGGTTGGGTTCAATTTAGGCTGAAATTGAAATGCCAAGTCTGGCTATAATTTAAATAGCCTTTTTCCCCATTTAATTTTTAACAAGTAATAAGTAATTTATGGAAAATAATATAATGTGAGAAAAATGATTGAAAATATATAATTGTCATTTTAAAAAGTATAGGGATCAATTTTGCACACATTAAATGTAGTTATACACTAATGGGCTAATATTGCAATTATATGCAATTTAGCTTAAAAATACCAAATGCAAATATAAAAAATGCATAAAAATTATAATAGTCATGTTTTGGTATAAGTATAGAAATTAAATGAATAAATCACCATAGTAATAATTTGGAAAGTATTTATTGGAGATTTTATGAATAAAAGGAGAGAAAATAAATCAATTTAAACCGTTAAAATTATGAGAAAAATTATTAAAACCTTGTGCATAATTATATATGCATATATATGCTATTTTGAAGGTATTTATGCATATTTAAAAATATATATGGAAATATTGGGTATCAACAGCTGCCTCTCTTTACCCGGAAAGGATGAAAGAGTTTCAGGTAAAGATATTGGCCAATTTTGATCAGATGAGATGTTTGAGAAGACCGAGGCCGAACTACGGTTTTTGAGCTGCCTACATATCCCTGGTTTTAAAGGAATCAGGCCATGTGTAGTCCTGGATTCACCCACGGAGTATGCCGATGGAATTATTGCAAGAACAAACACGAGATGTTGAAGTGACTATGATAAGCAGTTAAGGCTCGGGATGGATGGAGGGAACTGGAGCAAGATCAATCCTGCTAGGATACTAGTAACTTATTGGTTACCTGCAGATAAACGATGCTACAAACATATTTGCTAAAACTTAAACATGATGCAAATTCCCTTTGACCCATGACGTCCTAGGCCATTTAGTGAGGGATTCGCAGGCCATGAAGTGGTGTTCTCGGGCCATGAAAATGGTGCCTCCGAACCATGACGCCTTTGAATAATGATATGCAAGTTCGAGAGATCCGCAGGCCATGACATGGTGTCTTCCGGCTATGAGGATTATGCTTTCAGACTATGATGCCTTTGGATAGATTGAAGATATTTTAGCCCATGAGATGCAATAATATAATGTGACAAGACAGGGCTTACTCTTGTGAGATGGAGGGCAGAGCTTAGTCCGATTTAAAAGCAAATAGATAGTATTAGAAATAGAGCAATATCTATGCAAAGAAAGGACACTGCTTAGTCCTGTGCATGTATGGAGGCAAGGATTAGCCTCGTGCAAATATGAATTCCAGGACTACACTCATGAAAATATAGAGGCAGGGATTAGCCTGATGCAATTATGGAGTCAGGGCTTAAACTCATGCAAGTATGAAGTCAATGATTAGACTCATGCAAGAATGGAGATAGGGCTTAGTCTGATACAGAGAGAACACAGTGCTTAGCGTAATACAAACATGGAGGTAGAGCTTAACCTATGAAAAGAGAAGGAAGCACTTAGCGGTATGCAAATATGGAGTAAGGGATTAGACTCATGCAAGTATGGACTCAAGGATTACTCTCATGCAAGATTGGAGACAGATCTTAGTCTCATGTAAAGAGAAGTCAGTGCTTAGATTTATGCAACAATAGAGTAGAGCTTAACCTCATGTACATATTTGGGACAAGGCTTAGTCCCATGCAAATGGAGGAAACGCTTAGCCTTATGCAGATATGGAGATAGAGCTTAACCTCATGCAAAGAGAAGGCAACGCTTAGCGTTATGCAAATATGGAGTCAAGGATTAAACTCATTCAAGTATAGAGTCGGGGATTAGACTCATGGAAATATGGAGTCAAGGATTAGACTCATGCAAACATGGAGTCAGAGATTAGACTCATGCAAATATCGAACAAAAGATAAGGGTAGGGTATGTCTTAGATGGATAAATATTTAGTGTCTGATTGCGGATAGATGGTGAATTTGTTTTATGTATACATGTTTTGCGAATGCTACCGTTGTATCAAATATTCTTGCGTTCAAAGAAAAATTGTAAGTTTTATGATGGGAGGTTGGTTCTTGCTTTTTCTGTCGGCCTTGCTTTTCTTCCCTTTGGAATCCCCCTTCGAGTTCCCCTAGGTAGCACCTGACTGTTATGGAAATAGAATTTTTGAAAAATATGCAATCATTGATAAAAATAGAGTTGTTTTGGAAGCGTATTGATATATCAAGTAATGTTTGATGAACTAGTGACTATGACACATTTCAAAGGCATTGCAGCTCTCTTACGTTGGAATTTCGAGGGTCCTCCTCAAAATTCTGCCATAGTTTGGTGGATGATTTTTAACTATTTGCAGATGGAGAACCCTGTTGAATCTTTTTCGGTATTTTAAGAATCCTTCTCAAAATTTTGTCGTAGTTCTTGAGTGGTTACCGACTTTCTGGCATATGATGGCACTGATTGGACTTGCTTCAAAATTTAGAGAACCTTCTTCAAAAGTCTGTCCCAGTTTCTAATTTTGGGAAATGACAAATTTATTATGATATGACTGAACCCATATGGCTTCCTAAGTATCCCCTCTTAAACATGAATCATGTCAAGCACAGTTTAATTATATTAGAAAAGAAAATGTGAAATAATCTAGGCATAGTATCTCTTGACTGTGTCTGAATTGATTGGTTTTGGCGAGATTTCTCCATCCATTTCTGCAAGTATGAGTGCTCCTCCTATCAGGACCCTGTGAACTATGTACGGACCTTGCCAATTTGGAGAGAAATTCTACCCTGGTGCGGACTATCTTAATTTGACTCTTTTGTTAAAAGCTTTAGACATTCTGTTCTGATAGAGTTGGCTGTGGCATACTGCATTCATCCTCTTCCCATCGATAAGATCTAATTGTTCATAGCAAATCTTTATCCACTCAGCATCACTAAGCTCAGCTTCCTGTATGACTCTTAAAGAAGGAATCTCCACTTTGGCTGGGATGACAGCCTTGGTACAATAAACTAGCATGTAAAGGGTTTCCCCGGTTTACATGCAAACTGTGGTGCGGTAACCTAGCAGAGCAAAGGGTAACTTCTCATGCCACTACTTGTGATTTTCTACCATTTTCCTTACTACATTCTTAACATTTTTATTGGCGGCTTCTACGACTCCCTTCATCTGAGGTCTATAGGGGTGGAATTCTTTTTCTTGATTTTGAAAGATTCATATATAGATTTCATCAGATCACTTTTGAGATTGGTGGCATTGTCTGTAATAGTGGACGCAGGAACTCCAAATCGACAGAAAATACGATCCTTGACAAAATTTGTGATGACTTTCTTGGTTACAACATTGTGCGATGCGTCTTCTAACTATTTTGTGAAGTAACCAATGGCTACCAGAATAAATCGGTGTCTGTTCGAAGTAATATGCTCAATCAGACCGATAATATCCATTCCCCATGCGACAAATGGCCAAGGTGAGCTTGATGCATTGAGCTCATTTGACGACACTTTTATCATATCAGCACGCACTTTACACTGAAAGCATTTACACACATACTGAACACAATCCGTCTCCATGGTTATCCAAAAGTAACCTGCCCTGAGTATTTTCTTGGCTAAAACATAACCATTCATATGCGGACCACATGTCCCATCATGCACATCCTCAAGTAGCTTAGCAGCTTCCTTTGTGTCGACATACCTTAGTAAGCACCAAATTTTGATTTCTTCTGTACAAGTTTCCTTCACTGTGGAAGAAGTGATTTGATAATATTTGGAGTGTGCATTTCTAATGTGATTTTCATACTTCGGGTATTCTCTTTTTGATAAGTACTCCTTGAAGTCATGGAACCAAGGCTTTCCATATGCTTCTTCCTCGACATGAGCACAATATGCCAACTGATTATGGATCCTCACCATGGTAGGATAAATATAGTTTTTATCTAGATGTTGTGTCATGGATGACAAAGTGGCTAATGGTTAGCAAACTCATTCTGAATTATGGGCACATGTGAGAATTCTATCTTTGTGAACCTCCATTTCAAATCCTGCACATGGTGCAGATATAGAAATATCTTGGAATTCTTGGTGGCTCATTCTCCTTGTACCTGGTGTACAAGAAAATGTGAATCACCAATCACCAGCAACTCCTGAACATTCATGTCGACTGCCATGTTGAGCCAGTATGTAGGGTTCATATTCTGTCATGTTGTTGGTACAAGAGCATCTGTGTTTAGTAGATACGGGATAATGCTGACTCATTTCTGACACCAAAGCTGCTCCAATGCGTACTCCTTTTATATTTACGGCTCCATCAAAGAACATCCTCCAATCGTCATATGCTTCAGTAATGTCTTCTCCTATGAATAATACTTCCTCATTCAGAAAATGTGTTTGCAAGGGTTCGCATTCTCTTCCCACCAGATTTTCAGCAAGGTGATCTGCCAATGCTTGTACCTTGACTACCTTTTGAGTTACATAGACGATGTCGAACTCACTCAGTAGTATCTGCCATTTAGCCAACTTCGTAGTAGGCATAGGCTTCTGTAATATATACTTCAGTGGATCCATCCTGGATATGAGGTATGTAGTGTTGGCACATAAATAATGCCTCAAATTTCTGGGCTGTCCTTGTCAAAGCACAACAAGTGCGTCCATGCAGATAATACCGTGCTTCATAAGGTGTGAATTTCTTACTTAGGTAATATATGGCTTGCTCCTTTATTCCTATCTTATCATGTTTTCCTAAAACACATCCGAAGGCTCCATCTGACACGAATAGATAAAGTAGCAAAGGTCGTCATGGTTCTAGCGGGATCAGAACTGGCAGTGTGGACAAATATTCCTTGATCTTGTCAAAAGCTTTCTAACTATCCTGGGTCCAACTTGTCTCGGCATCCTTCCTCAGCATCTTGAAGATGAGTTCAAATATTACTGTGGATTGTGCTATGAACTGACTGATACAATTGAGCCATCCCAAGAAGCTCATCACGTCCTTTTTTGTTTTAGGTGGTGGTAACTCCTCAATAGCTTTGACTTTAGTCGGATCTAGCTCGATCCCTCGGCAACTAACAGTGAATCCGAATAACTTTCCCGTGAGAACCTCAAATGCAAACTTCACAGTGTTCAACTTTAAATTATACCTCCTGATCCTGTCGAAGAATTTCCTCAAATCTGCTATGCAATCCGCAACACTCTTGGATTTGCTAATGACATCATCCACATACACCTGTATTATTTGTGTATCATATCATGGAAAATGGTTGTCATGGCTCTCATGTAAGTGTCCCAGCATTCTTCAAACCGAATGGCGTCATCTTATAATAATATACACCCCAAGGCGTAATAAAAGCTGTCTTCTCGGCATCTTCTTCATCCATCTAGACCTGGTGATAACCTCCGAAACAATCTACAAAAGATTGGAGTTAACGCTTGGTGCACTTATCAATCAGGATGTGTATATTTTGCAGTGGAAAATCGTCCTTGGGACTTGCTCTGCTTAAATCACGATAATTATTACATACCCTGACCTTCCTGTCTTTCTTCGGTACTAGCACAATGTTAGCTAACCATGTTGGATACTCAACCACCCTAAGAATCTTGGCTTTGATCTACTTGGTAATTTTCTCCTTGATTTTCAAACTCATGTCTGGTTTGAATTTTTTGAGTTTCTGCTTGACTGGCAGGCACATTGAATTGGTAGACAACTTGTGATCTACTATAGATGTGCTCAACTGGTCATATTGTCATACGACCATGTGAAGATATCCTCATATTCCTTTAGAAAATGGATGTACTCTCCCTTCTCTGTTGGTGACCAGTGAATGCTGATGCAGGTCTCTTTAACGTTCTCGGTATCTCCCAAATATACTACTTCTGTTTCGTCCAAGTTGGATTTAGGTTTGTTCTAAAAATTCTCAACTTCTCTGAAAATTTCCTTAGGTATCTCATCTTCTTCCTCTGAGTCACTATTCTCATGTTACGTTGCCTCATTATATGTCGCAGTTACTAGTTCATCAAGAAAAATAATAATACCACTATAGAAGGAAAAAATATAAAAATAGTAAAGAATAATGATAAAGGACAAATGCATTTGATTAAAACTGAGAAAATTGTTCAAAAAAATATGGCTCGGTGGATCGAGCATTTATTTTGGAAGAAAGAAATCTTAAAAACAAAATTTTTGGAAATTTAAAATGCCTAAATGGCTATGTATTCTGCCAAGCTACCCAAGGACTCGACAGGCACGAGATGGTGTGGTGGTCCAGTTCGTGAGAATAGCTCCCTTTGCCACAATCTGAACGGTGAGGCCTTCTTCCTCATCCTCCTCAATTATGGAACAACAATCCATGTCCTCGTCTTCCAAGAACAGATCCTTCAACCCAACTAGTTCTTCTTCTTCTGTAGTTCCCCATATTGTGTCCGCCTGATAGAAAGCTCATTCCAAACGGGGTACCAGTTTCTATAGAGGGTAATATGGCCCATGCTATGGAGGCAGCCAGTCCCTGTACTCTTGCCATGTATATTGGTATCCAAGCCTAAATGTGGTACCATTATTTTTCAGCTGTATCGGCTTGGTGATTACTTGGAGGTCCTTTTCCAACCCTTTGCTGGGATATACTGACCATGCTAGTATGCTTTTTATTTTGTTATTCCAGCACTTATCCTTCTCTACGACATTGACCCATTCAATGTGATGATATGTTTCTCTACCTAGACTCCTTCTATGTCTAATGGACGGAATGGTTTGAGTAGTGTAGATTGGGTTACTCCCATCTCCACGAATGATTACTTCCTTACGGTTCCATTCGAATTATGTGAGGCTTGTATGTTAAGAACTTGGAATTCAACATCGAATCAAGTTAGTCCCATCTGCAAGCAAAGGTTGATTTCCCCGATTGTGGTCCTTTGGGACCCATCAAAAGCCTTCACATTCATGCTGCCTGTTCATATTTCATGGAAATCTTTGTCCCGCCTTTTCAGGGTGGTCAATGGACAAATATCTAGACTCGAACCTCCATTAACCTTAAATATATCAATGAACTTGTTTTCAAATTTTACCGTAATATGTAATGCTCGATTGTGATTCAAACCTTCGGACGACAACTCATCTTCGTGGAAGATAATCTTATGGTTCTCCAGCACCTGACCGACCGTGTTGGTCATTTCTATGCCAGTGATATTAGTGGGTACATAAGCCTCGCTTAGTACTTTCATCAAGGGGTTCTTGTGTGTGTCTGAATTATGTAATAGTGACAGGATATATGTCTGAGCGGGGACTTTGTTCAGATGGTCAACAACAGAATACTCCTTTGCTTATACTTTCCTCCACATATCATCTGGCCCAGTCTTAATGATAAGCTACCTAGTAGTGTCCTCTTTACTTGAACCTCACATTCATTTTGGTGTATAGACTCTTCTGGTTCTAGTCACTCTTTGTGCGGCATCTTCCTCAACCTCAAATGGAGCAGGGGTGGCTGCGAGGGGGGGGGGGGGGAGCCACCTCTTCCTTGAATGGAGCGGATGTAGTTACCTCAACCTCGATTGGAAACTGAGTTCGTACCATAATGGGAGTAAGTGTGACTATAACTTTAAAGTCATCAGCTTCTCGATTAAGTTCGACCGACCCTTCAGGGTCCCATTCTTCATTTATATCAATCACATGCATACCAACACCTCTATGATCAGGGATGGGATTGTTGTAGACATTAGGTGCGGCTTCCTTTGCTTGTATGAGCTTGTTGTCAATCAATGTCTGGATCTTATCCTTTAATATACGACATTCAGCAGTGGTGTTCATACCAGAATGGCATCCACAAGTCTTGTTTGGATTAACCCATTGTGATGGATTTTCTAATGCCATAACTGGAATATGAGTGATGTAACTGTAGCTTTTAACCTTTCATACAACTGGTCGATGGGCTTAGAAATGGTGGTGTATTGTCTGAGCGGCTTGCGGTCGAATTTGGGTCTTGGTATTGGATAGTTTTGGCGAGTTAGTTGTGATTGGAAGTGTGATGGTTGGGAGTTGTAGGTGTGATGGACAGAGGCTGGTTGGGAATATCAGGGAGATGAAGGTTGATATGTAGGTGGTGATGCTTGGTATGTGGGTGAAGGTTTTTGATATGTGGGCAGAGGTGATTGATATTGGAGTGTTTGATATGTGGGTAGAGGTGTTTACTAGATAAATGAAGATTTTTGGCCCTGAGCCACCATTACTGTTCTAACCTATTTCCTTTTTAAGATGTCGTCTGATTATAACGCCTTATCTGTGGCTTACAATGCCTCAAAATCCATTACTATCCCGCTTTTGATTCCTTCTTAGATTCTTTCTCAAAGTTTGATGATGTTAGAGAATTTGTGATTTTCAATGACCTTCAACCTATCATAATATCATATTCACGAAAAATCTCAGTAGATTTATTCTTGAGATGCTGATTGTATAAGACATCTGGTGCATTTTCTGTGTCAAACTTGAACTGGTGCATGAAATCCGATGCCATGCCTACCCAATTGGACCATTTCTTCGGATTTTGGCTAATATACCAAGACAGAGAATCCCAGTAAGGCTCCTCATAAAGAGCTTCATCTTAGATATTTTCATCTTTCCCGACCTCGACAATCTTGTCACAATAGGTCCTTATTTGAACCCTGGGATCACCTGTGCCATCGAACATTTTGAACTTGGGAGGTTTGTACCCTATGGCAATTCCACATCGGCCTGTATGAACATATCTTCGCAGTTCAAACCTTCTATTCCTCTATCACCTTCAACACCTTGAACTCAACTTGTTAACTTCTTAATATCTTCTATCATGTTCCTAATAAGCAGGTCGTTTTTGGAGGGTTCCAGTTCACAAGAGATTAGTTGGGTAAAATGTGGCATGATTTTCACGTATATGGGATTGCTCTTATAGGTGCCGGGGACTTGGATACAGTGATACTCATTAGTGGTGTTTTATGGATTGGAAATGAGTGGTGGTGTATTTTGGGAAGTGTAGTAAGTGGTGGTTGGTTGATACTGAATTGGTTGATGTAATAGTGGTGGAGTTGGTACTGGCAGCAGATTGACGTTTTGGGGTGGAGTTGCGTATTGATTTGCTGCGATAGGATTTTGTGGTTGTTGGTTTTGTGTGTTTTGAGGAGGTGTTGGATTTTTTGCGTTCTGTTGGTGGATATCTGGGATATTAAGGGTGAGTGAAAAGTTTGCCAAATTGCGGACATGCTCAAGTTCTTCGTGCAGTTCTAGTATCTTTTGTTCCAGACTCAAAACCAGGTCATTCAAGGCTGGAGTACTGCGGCCGTCGGAAGTCTCTGCGTTCTCAACGTTTTCCTTTCGTATTCCGCTTAAGTCATCCATCTTTGATTTTCCTCTGCCTTTGTGTTGTTTGGAGGAGGAGGAGGTGGAGGACCTCTAGATCTGGTATGATATTCTGATGAGTCCAGTATGGATGAACCAACCTAAGGGGGTGGGAATAATAATAGAAATAAACAAAACAAAAAGGGAACAAGTTAGTGAAGATTATGAAATGTTTGCAGTATTTAAACACATATTGTGAAATATAAATTCGTATACTAATTCGGGAGCCTCGTTGTGCCCGAGATAGGCCTAGTGACAAATAAATTTTGAGAACTTCAAATGCCAATAAATGCTTCATTTTATAACGGTATACGGATCCAGAAACGACACTAACATAATAATAAAACAAGTTGCTACTGGTACTTGGCCTTATTACATTTTAAGAAAAGTAAGTAAATCAAATATATTTGGTCCTAGAAGGACCTTCCCTAGTTTCAATCTTCCGGACTCCATCAAATAGATCTCCCAGCTCGTGCAGTCCGTGCAGTAAGTAGGCTCAGGCCAAATTTCCTCCCTCAGCTACTTCAGCATTCTGGCCGTTTTCGATCCCCTTTATGACTTTGCCCTCCAACTCCACTATTCCTTGCTCCGGATATTCCAGCTTCCCGTTAAAGTGACTTCCATCTCTTTCCATTCCTCAATCAACCTCACATTCCTCTTATGTATTTCCCGATGCTCATTCTCAGAGTCGTGGACCCTCTTGTGCAGTTTGTTGTACTTGACTTGGGCTTCAGCTTCCTCTTCTATGATTCGGTTCCATTGACCAGTCCTCAATGTTACTATTTCTTTCAGATTATGCACCCTGCGTGATATCTTTCTGGCTCAATAGTGCTTTTATCCATAATGATTTTGCAATGCCACGTGTGTTGAGCTTGGAACTTGTAAGGTACATCGTCATCGTGGAAATCTGCCCTGAAATAGCTCATCTTGACGACCCTTGGTACAACCTGTTTTTTACCTGCTTGCCTCAAAAATCACATAGGAACATATGGATATGTCCCTCTTAGCCCAATCAACACCAAGTGCGGAGATCCTTAGACCTGATAATAAACTCGCCTGTTTGGAACCATTCAACCATCCACTGCACCTGTCCCTCGGTTAGATTGTCTAAGAACTCTACCCATTCGCTGGCAATTTCCGGCTGAGCAAATCTATATAGAATATAGGTCATCTCCTTAGGGTGATGGAAGGAAATCTGGTTGTTCCAAGCCCTTCACAAAAATTCTTGATGATAGCGACCCTTTTGGAGATGCTCTAACAATGATAACTGCACCAATAAATTACAACCCTTGAAATGCTTTACCCCTCTTTTATAGCGCTTCATATCCCGATAGAAGTCAGCTATGATCATGGGGACCGTGGTATATGTTTGTCCATTAATCCTTTCCATTAGAGTTTTGGCGACCATGGCCAACTTATTGCGGATTCTTCTCTTTTTCAATGGGAACATTATCAGGCCTAAAAAGCACACAATGAACACGAACATTCAACGGTAATGTGACCCATTAAGTGAGGGCGATCTCATCGTGGTAAGTGCGGAAAATCTTTATATGGACATAACTCTCGTATATCTATTTGAAAGGTATGTAGGTGTCCTTCAAGAATAGTAGGTCGACATTCTTTTTCAGCCCCATCATCTTCAAAAATCCCCTTCCCATACGGTTTTCTAGAACAAAGAGCCCGAGACTTTCACAATTCAACCCTGCAAGTCCTTCTATTTCCTCTAGATGCATTGTCATGTCTATGTCACCTAAATGGAACATAGCTCTTTCACTATCCCAGAATAAGGTGGTAGCCTCGATCTATTTGTTGTTTGGTTCAATGTCTAGCAAGTAAGGCAAGTTATCCAGGTACTTTTTCACATGCTTCTTGTCACTTGAGGAAAGGTCCTCCTACAAATCTAGAAACAATGGTGGGATATTGCTAACCATACCAAATCTGGGGACCTCGTGCCTCATTTATTTAAAAAAAAGGTTAGACCTTACCCCCACCAGACTTGACTATTTATACATTTATCATAGACATATCGACATTTAGTTCTCCAAATTAATGCACAGAACATGGTTGCACCCATTGGGATTATGGAAAACCTGATGGACTTTGGACAAGGCTTATATTAAAGGATCATTACGTGGACAACATAACCAATCAGGCTAAGTTTGACCATGATGCATGCACAATTTTAACAAGAGTAAGGTTTCTATGGGGTTTAGACTGGTACTCTCAAGTGGACAACTCGAGGGGGAAGGCATGGATCCCTCACTGCACCGCTGATCGATGGGTTTTACCACAAATAAGCCTTTTCGAATTTTAGGGTAGTAAATAGGAAGAGCACAACCACTCATTAAAGCGTTGCTATAGGATTTGAGACGCACGAGTGGAATATGATACAGAGCATGATTTATGATGAAATTACTAACATGTATTCAAGTATTTGCACGTAGGAAGAATGATAATATAGTATTTAAAGAATGGAAAGGATAGTTACAGAAAAATGAAAACAAAGAGACAAGTTAGTTTCATGAATAGAAGAAACATAAATGCTTAAAATAGATAGTTAAATTCAAATAAAGGGAGAGGGGTATGGGATAAAGCATGCTTGGATTAATTGTCGAAAGACAAGTTTGTTATGGTAAGAGCCTAAAGATAGTGCCCAGCGGAGTCGCCATGCTGTCGCGCCCCCTTTCTCTTCCCTTTTCGATGGGGAGAGGTCCGGTTTTTGACATTCACGGGGTGTAATGACTCATTTCCTTTCGGGAATTGGGATTTGAAGAGTCGCCACCTTATAGATTATGATGCGTTAGGGCACCTAGAGCGACTAACTCTTGGGTTGGTTTGCATTACCAGATATTAGGGTAATGGCTTGAAGTAACCCCGAGGGGAAGGTATTAGTCACCCTTCTTGGTCCAAAACTGTGGGCCCCGACCGAACTTATATTCAAAAATTAGTCCATTTCAAGCAAACAGTTAAATCCAAATAGGTTGCAAGTAAAACATGTTAGAATAACTCAAATGGTAAGAGAAAGGTTTGAACAAGTTGTAAAACAAATGTTTAAATAAAGAAAGGATTTGGTAGGGAGGGGTCCTAGGTTGGTTATCCTATAGGATCACCCCACGCAATGTCTAGTAAACACTCCTAAATTAGGGGCTACACGTAACATTAACGCGTAGTCATCATATGCTACGTCTACCCTTTCGAGTAACGCAATGCGAGTGTTTGGTCAACGATTCCTATTACATGCTGCTACCCGTCAATCCTTAATGGTCCTGTATAGAGTTAGGACCTCTACCTATAGGTGGTCCTAGACGCACCCCTAAGATTTTAAAAGGCAAAAATTCTAAGGCGACAGTCAAAAGCATTTAGGACTTTCACACATAATGGAAGCAGATAAAAGGCTTAGAGTTTCCTCATTAAAACAAACACATAAGCAACACGACTCAAGCACTGTTAAGTTCTTTTATTAGACAACGTCCTATAGCAGGATGTCTAAGTGAATATGCAAAAACAAACAAACTCCCCCTTTTCTAGACTTAGAAGTTACACCCTAGTAGTTGCCTATGGACTCCTTTTTAATGCCTGTCAGGACCAGAAAACATTAAGCGATAGAAATAGTTCAGAGAATGCAGTTTTGGAAACTCCCTAAGAGCTTTTCTACATGCGATGTCAAAACAAGTTTTGAAATAGACTCCTTTAATACCTATAGGCATGATATCGAATGCGATTGAGGTAGTTTGAAAAAACTTGTATTAGAAAATGCTTAATACTTAATAAGACTCATTTAGAAATAAACCAAACTTAAAAGTAGATTTATTTGGAGTGAATTAGATCAACAGACAGAATTGTAAGTAGGGCTGCCTATAGGCATGGTATCTAAGCGTAACACTGATTTTGATGATTTGCAAGCATGGCAACATACATAAATACACGTTCTAACTGAATTTGGATCAAGTCATATAGGCATAACGTCTATTATTAAACTGATTTTAAGACATGATTGTTTGGAACATATAAGCATGGTTTCTAGACATGACAGAATGTAAAACCTCATAGACATGGTTTCTACGTGATGAGCAAACAAACTTTAAAAGTGAAATTCTTGGGACATGATTTCCATTCGGCAAAGCAATAAGATGAAAGAGTAAAGTCCTATGAGCATGTTTTCTATTTAATAGAGAAAACGGACTTTAAAAGTAAGGTCCTAGGTGCAGGATTTCTACCCATATTACCTTGTAAAGTATGCATCTACCTACCATTTTTTACTAAATACACCAATATCTGTTTACAAATTATTATATGACAATGAATGCATTACATAAGTGGAAATAAAAAATCAAGAATCTATTTTATAGGGAGCCTTCAATTAAGCCAAGATTTATTAAAGCCTCCAATGGCCTCATATGCCTCAATTCCATAGAAAAATCAGATTCTAGGTGCGTCAAAGTTCCCTAAGGATCTCAAGGATCATGAGCAGTGCTTACACCTAGACTTAGTAACCAAAGATTGAACAAGTGTAGTGTGGAAAGACTAGCCTCAGTTTTCCAGAGTTCAGAGGGTTCTCAAAAGGTTCCCAAGGTAGTACACATACTAGAGCGGGTGAAACCTATTGACTAAGAGTAGAGTTAAAAGTTAAGGACTCAAGTTGAAAAGGTTTTAGTAAGAAATTGTATTTAGCAAAAGTCTATTGAAAGTAATTCAATAAAACAATAGAGATTGTTTGAAAAAGAGATTGGAGTAATTAAAATAGTCTAAACACCTTAGCATAGGTTCATACATGTCAAGAGTCATAGCATCAAGGAAGATTTTGTAGTCACAAACAGGGGAAAAGGGGTGGCAACTGCACATTTAGTAGTCATGCCTTCCACAGCAGCTGGGCCTTCCAATAGTACATCCGCCATGTCTCCACCTCCATCTTCAGAGTCAGCATCAGTTCCCTCCACTTCTACTCTGAGGGCAGTGCCTATGCCTGCTAATCTAATTTCTGTGCTGCGAGTCTCCAAACACTAGTGAGCCTCAACAACTGGATACAGACAGCTATTGCAAGCTGTCGGATCTATCCAGTGTTGTAATAGCACAGACATCTACCCTAGCACCCCATATTCCTCCGATAGTGGAGAACACTTTGAAGAAGATATAAGAGAACTAGAAGACCATCATGGACAGTTTGGTGGAACATGGGAGAGCAATTGAGGAGCTTAGGAAGCAGGAAGAATGTGAGGAAATCCCTAGATTCAAAGAAATCAGTTGACAGGTTGAGACGAGAGGTGAATAAGATAGTAGCCAGTGGAGACCTTCCGTTTGACTTGGTGATGGAGCTAACTCCAATAGACCTAGGTGCACCATCAACACTAGAAGCACCAGCTGGCCAGTTTGAGGATCCCAACATCGCTGCTCACACTGCTGAGGTGCTGCGATAGAAGTTTGCCTACCCAGCTACTCCCCGAGCAAAGGATGATCAGATCCAGTTGGAGGAGCCTGAGGGTGGTGACTATGGACATAAATAAGTCCAAGGCCACATAGGGGGTCTTCTTTACTATTTTCCTTCCTTATTCTTATTTTGTTAAGCCTTGGGGAAAATGCTTATTCTTATTCGGGAGGAGGGGGGAGGGAGATTTTATTTGATTTGGTAATTGACATTGGCCTATAATATGATAACATTTTATTTTTCTTTTCATTGTGTTTATATTATTAACCCTCTCTATTGATGTATATATTTTCTTTATCCCTCTCTTATTTTGTATATTCATTTAGGATTTCAGTAGTTTACTTTATAGCTTCTTTATTTTATTTTCTTAGTAGTCAACGTTTAGTCTAATAACTTCTTATTTACTTTAGTAGCTTCATTTTAATTTAGTAGTTTCTTTTCATGTTTAAGTGATCAATAAAGTTTTCTTAATGCCATGGTTATTTCCAAAGGTGGTTTTGTGTGAACCTGGTGACTCTTCCCAATGATTGATGGCTGACAACCTTCTTAAGCGATTGAGTCCAGTTTTGATGTTTACATAAGAATAGTAGTAATAATACCTAATTGAGTCAGACTAGAAGAGTCAAGTATCCTTCATTTGGTACCACTACACTTAACTACGTTCTTTTGATTAAAACAAGTTCTTGGAAAGAAATAGCTCTAGTTAGTGACCTTCTAACTCCAATGTGGACCTAATCAATCATCGAGTAATTTAGTCAAACCATTAGTGATTTTAAACCTTGAATATAGTTGTTGTGGTCCCTCGACTCTATCCTCTATTATAATTCAGCTGTGTGAGAGGTGAGATATTTTTGTTGCAAGTCCAAGTACACGTGCGAATAGTCTAGAACTTACCCCGAATGTGTTTCTAGGCAAAAGTTTAAGTTTTTCTTGGCTTGAGAAGTGATTGTAGGCTCTCCTTCACCCGCTTGAAATTTTCCATGACCACAATGTTGTAATCCCTAGTCAACTCATTTGAGCCTTAAACATTTCTCATTTGATAACCATGTTACAAGCCTTTACCTATTTTGTATTGACCCTCTCTTGGCACCCGAGCTTTCCTTAACACTCTTGAGAAAAAATTGGCTAAAACATAAGTTTGGGGGAGAGACAAGGAGGTTGAAAGTGGTTCCAAGGCACAAAAAGAGAAAATAAATAAAGAAAAGGAAAGGCAAAGAAAAATAAAGAAAGAACAAAAAAGGAAAATGTAAAAAGAAAGTGAATAAGTTTAAGAGTTGAAGGGATTCAAGAAAAGTAACGATGCAAAGCATGGAGAAAGAAAAGAAGGAGAAAATGAATATCATGACCATAAAGAATAATGTTAAGTCGCTCTAGCTCCCCTACGGAAAAATAAAATCAAAGAGTCATCAAAACATGAGCCAAAAGGACAAGATGGAGTGCTTACGGAAAGATAACCTTGTTCTATTCCAGCATATCCAACCATAGTCCAAAATAATTCATTATATTCAGAAAAAGCCCTACCTGATTTCAAGCCGAGTGAACTTACATTAGTGGTGATTTACATGAGAGGCAAGCTTATGGTACTGAGTGTCGTACTTGTGACATTCTTTTAAGAGAGATGAGCAAACGTTTCACAAATCTTTGAATTAAGTGCTACATTCTTAAGCGAGGTATGCTAACAGGGAGTATAGCAGGAGGAGTTTGGGATCCACAATGACCTACATGAAAGAACAGGCTTCCTTGATGAATAAAGTCAACTCTTGATGCTCAAGTGTCACGTTAGAACTATTTGTGCTTAAAACCTAAAATCACTGCCTTATTGATAATTTATAAGTGTTTTGGGTAATTGTTGGTCCCAATTGATGTGTGATTGATTCACCTTAGATTAACAGGAATAATTCTTAACTTGTGGGGGAGGGAATGACCTTATTTTCTTGAGGACAAGCAAAAACTTAAATTTGAGGAGTTGATAAGTGGGGATTTTGACTACTTATTACCGCCTTTTAGCTTTCATTTTAGTCGAAAAGTGTTTAATTATATTTTGAAAATCTGATGAAATATGCTTAATCGCAGGAGTATTAGAAAATAGCCACTAAGATGAAATTCAACTCAAGAAGGAGTAATCTGAACTCAAGGACAAAATCAGGCACAAAAGCTCAAGTGCGGACTCTAGATTTTCATCAACGCCCATAGAACATGAAGGAAAATCAACCAGAGACCAAATGCAAAGTGCAGACTGTACATAAAATGTATAGCAGTAGAAGCTAACCAAGAGCAGATGTTTAGAGAGTTATCATTTCAGAATAAAAGGAAATATGGGCAGCACAATTATTGTGCGGCCATAGAAGTCAGCTACGTGACTGCACTCAAAAATGTGCGGTTCGCAGAAGAACCCTACGTGCCCGCACCAAGACTTGTGCAAACCGTAAAATATGAGAGATGCGGCCGCATTCTAGAATTGTGGGGCTGCAGATAAAACTCCTATCAAGACTGAAGCAAAGTGCGGACCGCACATTAAATTGTGCGACCACAGAACCTCTTAAAGGGTATTTTTGTCTGAAAATTCCAGCTTTGCATAAATAGAATAGTTTCAAGAAATTAGGTCAAGTTTTGAATATTCAAAATGTTGTAGGCATTTTTCTAGCTTCTTTAGGCAACTTTAGCTTATTTTGTGATTCAACATTGGACTTTTATATTTTAGTCTTCCAATATGAGTTTTATTATCTTTTCTTCCTTATTTTCTTCTATATCTACTATGAGTAGCTAAATATTTCTAGGTTTATGACCAACCCTAGAGTGCAAACCTAATAGATGTTTGATTTATAGCTTGTTTATGGTTGGGTGTTTATTATTTAGCCTTGTTCTTCCTTTTATTGAAGAATTAATGGTTACAAATATTAGTTCATGCCTATTTGACTTGTTCTTTACCGGAGAAAGAGAGACTTAGTCAAGGAAAATATGGAAAACAAGAAATTGGTACAAAATCAAGAGATTGATAGTCCCAAGGGTTGAACCTAGATAAAGTAAAACCCGGCTTGAGCATTTTATTAAATGTTTTATTCAATACATATTTGGACTTGAGAAAGTCAAATTGGAAAAAATCACTCTCTTACTAAGAGGTTTGAGCAGGTACTTTAGTGATGATAGCTATAATACACCTCGACAAAAAAAAACAAGCTTTTAAGTTTACAACCAGTAGGCAAACACCTAGGTGAAGGTCATAGCCCTAGACTTTTTACATTATTTGAAACGACAATAAAAATAACTTCTTAGTTTCAATTATTTTATCTTGCAATTTTAGATTAAACTAGACTTAGAATCAGCCAAGTTTGTGGAAGTGTAGTTTAAGATAGTTCAAGATCATTCAACATAATGTATATCTCTAAATCCTATTCGTATAGCTCCCTCTGGAATTCGACCGCGACTCTGTTGGGTATTAGTAATGCATCGACCGTTTCATAACCTCAAATAGAGGTGTGAATTGGACAAGATCACTTCCTTACTCCTAAGTGACGTGTCGAACTCGTTCTCTCTCATCAAGCCCTAGCCACTCGGCCCTCGATCACTTCTCTTTCATTTCTTATTGGATGACGCCTGGATCCATTTCCCCTCTATTACGCGTTATATGGTTGATATCGATCTCGGACCGGTCTTGAATCCTGGTCAATGGATCTCTTAGATATATCATTGGTTCTGATGGGGTAAACAGATCTAGAATGGGCCTCAGTTGGTTGTCCTCTACCCTAATCTTCGATATGCACCTGTTGTGGACAACGCCCTAGGTTACTGACACGACCCCAACCTTCCCGATCGTGATAGCGCCTCTCGTGAAGACAAGTCCAGCCAACACAATAGTCACAATAATCCTTTCACCATTAAGAGTCATTTTTAAGTCTTTAATAAAACAATGTTTCATAATAAAATTCTAAAATAACTGTGCGGAATAGAAATACAAGCCCAACATCAGGGTGTCATTAGTCATGAGCATCTACCAAGGTGTGATTATAATAAAAAAGTCAAATGTACTAAGTACAAAATGAAAAAAAATGAGAAAAAGAAAGCAGTGATGCGAACGTCGTGCAACCACCTTGCTAACTCTTATGACTCCACGTTTGAGCAACCAGCACCCGCTACTGGGTTCCGAAATATCGGAATCTGCACACGAGGTGCAACTAGTAATGTGAGTACTCCAACCTAGTAAGTAATAAGAGTAAATAAAGACTGAGCAGTAGGAAACAATGAATCCACATTTTTTACATTAGGTTCAATAAGCATAACAGGCTTTCAAATCATAATACGAGTCAATCGTCTCATTTTATATTCCGCTTTTAGTAAAAATCGTTTAAAATACCTTCCAAACTATTTCATTTGGGGTTAAATATCATTTGTAATAAAAAGATGAAAATGCCAATCAGCCCCTCGAGCTAACATCATTCATAAAACAGCCTCCCGGGCAAAAACCGCAAACATAAACACCTCATAACTTGAAAATCTCAGTGAAAATAACCAAGGCCAAACTAGTAATTAAATTTTCAACATCTCATAAACCCCAGTTTAAATAAAAATATTTTAAAACATTTGTTCAACATTTCGATAGAGGCTCAATATAAAAATGAGTGAAAATAGCCACTAAATCAACATGTTCAATAGGAACTTACTTTAAAGAGGAGTGAAATTAATAAGTTCATAAACAGGTCTCTCAAGCAAAGCATCACTCAGATGCATGTATATATCTATCACCCCTCGGGATAGCCTCTCTGTCACTCGTGACTCAACTCTTACCAATCAATACTCGCATTCAGCATTCGCGCTTAATAGGTACCATATAATAATGGCTGCAGCATGCATCCCGATCTATATATTGTTGCGGCGTGCAGCCCAATCCATATATTTCGTCGACGACGCTCACTGGAGGTGTGCAAACTCCGAGAGGGGATCATACAGCCCCAGCGCTATATCACTGCGGCGTGTATCCCGATCCATGAAAGTATCGCTGCGGCATGCAGCTCGATCCATATATATATATATATATATATATATATATATATATATATATATATATATATATATATATATATATATATATATATATATATATATATATATATATATATATATATATATATATATATATATATATATATACACACACACATATATATATATATACACACACACATGTATATATACACATATATAGATATATAATCCTTATATTAGGCCCTTGGCCTCTCTCATTCATTAACCTCAGCATCAGACTCTCAGTCTATCGCAGTCATCAATCCCACAATCAGACCCATGATCTATCTCAGTAAAGCAGGGAAATCAGTCCAAAACAGTTTTCAAATTTTCAAGAGTATAGCGATAAAGCTAGATTTGATTAATAAAACAGGTAAAACTTGACTAAGGATATGCTCTCAAACAATTAGAGTGAGGTAAGATAGTAAAAATGCCCCTAAGGGTCTCAAAGAGTCTGTCACGACCCAAATTCCATACCCGATCGTGATGGCGTCTCTCGTGAAAACAAGGCCAACCAACAACCCCAAATCCTCTTTAAACAGCTATTAAACATAAATGCATAGAAATACTACTTAATGGCATTTAACTATGAACTTACATTCCAATACAATCCTACCGGGGTGTCACAAGTCACGAGCATCTAATGAGTAGAGACACTACTACGGGACCAACAATATATATAAATACAAGATGAAACCGGAATACAAAGATGGAGTGCGGTGCCACGAACGCAGGCGGTCACCTTGCTCAACTACCACAATAAGGCCTTTGGTCCTGCAGATAATCCGCTACCGGGTGGACAATACCTTCAACTGCACGCAAGGTGCAGGGAGTAAAGTGAGTACTTCAATTCAGTTGTAATAAGAGAGAATAATATCTGAGCGATTAGAAATCACGCAAGAGCACACCAAACTGCTATAAAAGACAGAACAACCCCTTTTAGAAAATCCGAAGTACTGTGAAAAATCCCTTTAGAAATATCCCAAGTTTAGTTCAATATCACTTTTGAAAATATGCTTTTTCAACAATGGCAAAATAAACTTCAATCAATATAAAATAGTCACAAACCTTCCCCTCGGGAACAATGGAAAAATAAACTTCAATCAGTATAAAATAGTCACAAACCTTCCCCTCGGGATCCATATCAACCTTTCAGTACAGTACCAGCCCCTTGCAGGCTCAATCTCAACTCACAATATCCAGCGTCAGCCTCACAGGCTCAGCACTCCTCAACATATAACAACAGGGTATCTGGTCAATAAGGAAAGTAACAGATGTATGCCAATTATATATGAGTGCTAAATGTCGTGCCACGTAGTGCAAACAGGAGTAATGCATGAATGCAATGCAATACATGATCACTGTGGAACGTGCACCCCGATCCATTTGGGTACCCGCGCTCACTCTGGGGGTTCAGACTCCGGAGGGGCTCCTACAGCCCAAGCGCAATATCAATATATATCTGTAGCAGGTCGTGCAGCCCGATCCATGCAATATGCTACTGCAGAACGTGCAGTCCGATCCATGCGATATGCCACTGCGGAACGTGCTGTCTGATCCATGCATGTATATGCACCGGTACACATATCACTCGAGAGTTAAAAGCCTCCTTACCTCGTATTCGTGCCCTCACATATAGCCCTCAGCTTAAATCAGTCTAAAATAGTCAAAGCCCCTCGTCATCCGTAAGACAAATATACTCAGCTCAAATGATGGATCAAATATCGCTTAAAACACTACTGGTAGCTCACATAGAGTTCAAACAATCGGCAATAAGCCCCAAGTATGGCAGTAAGCCCAATCAATGATGATAACAATAAATGGTTTGCAAATATGCGGTGAAAATCAACAACCGGGACGAACCAAGTCGCGATCCCCAATGGTGCTCTACCCCACGCTCAGGTCCAGCGTGCAAGTCACCACAATACAGCACTAAGATGTGCAAATCTGGGGTTTCAAACCCTCAAGATATCATTCCCAAATATTACTCACCTCGAACCAGCGAAAACTCAACCTCGCGACGCGTTTGCCCCTCAAATCGTCCTCCACGTGCGTCGAATCTAGCAAAAAAAGAGTGAATACATCACTATATGCAAATGGGACAATACCCAATCGAAAACAATCGAATTATAGCAAGAACCTCGAAACTAGCAAAACCCGAGCCTCGGGCCCGCTTCTCAAAAAATTACGAAAGTCACATTACCGGATTCCTCGTCTCTCCATGAGTCCGTACATATAAAATTTACCAAAATTGTAGTTCATTTGGCCCCTCAAATCCTTAAATCTTATTTTCAAATCCTTAGGCCTAAATCCTCAATTTCTAACCTCCAAACACGGATAAAAATGGAAATAAACAGAAATAATCATGGAAAAACATCAAAATAAGGGTCGGAAACTTACCCCCTTGTTGATACGAGAACAACGCCACAAAAATCACCTCGATCGGAGCTCTAGAACTCAAGTTATGGCTGAAATGCCAAACTTCTCGGTTTATACACTGACTAGGTCGCTTCCGCGGACCTTTTTTCCATTTTCGTGGACTTTTTGTCTTATCTGGGACCGCTTTTGCGGTCATTTGTCCGCTTCCGTGGTCAATTTCCATTTTGGCGGTTTTGACAGAACCAGATTTTTTTCTCGGCACGGAAACAAGCATTACTTCCTCATACGAACTCGGAATTCGACGATCTTTTTCCTATGGATCCATAATTTTGATACGTATCTAATGGTTCAAACAAATCTGAATTTGAAGCTCATTTGCTTATTATGGTACCCTTTATGGTCAAAGATATAACCCGTTGGAACATCAAATAAGAGTGTGATCGCAACCCGAAACACACTCGAGGCCCCCGGGACCCCAACCAATCATACCAACCAATTCCAAAACATATTACAGACTTGATCGAGGCCTCAAATCACATCAAAATCTCACCTATCAACCGGGATTCGCCAAAATACAAACTTTGCCAACTCAAGCCTAACTCTACACCCAACCTCCAAATTCAATTCTGATCGCTCTCCTAAGTCACAAATCATCTTCCGAAGCTAACCGAACCACCAAAATTCACATGTGAGCCCACTTACCACATAGTCAACTTCCGATTGATTTTTCCAAAGCAAGCTTCCTTCTAAGAGGCCATGTGCCTTATTTCCAACCAAAACCAATTCAATTACACCCGATCGACTCTAATACTGATATTGAAACATGAAGCAACACAATAAGGAGGAAACAGAGCAGCAACACATAAGACGATGGGTCGGGTCGTCACATCCTCCCCAACTTAAACAAACGCTCGTCCTCGAGCGTACTAAGAGTTATACTAGAAGATCCCAATAGCTGAATGACCTTACCAAGCATATACTCGGGGTGATCCCACGTCACCCTAACTCACATAGGTACCGATAAAACAACACAGCTGAAATTTTAAAATCTATCTGGCCCATAAACAGTAGAATCACACTGCACTTCCCGAAATCATACACAAGATCAGAACCTCACATCTATACTAAGAATTAACCCGAACCAGCTTTAATAACCCACACCTGCAACCTCAGGTGAATTCATACAATATACCACACATTCCAACACTCGGAACGATATCCTCTATTTACAACAGTTGCCTACAATAACCAAATACTGATAGAAAAACTTTTATAATAGCTAAAGTCTTATCCCAACACCTTCATATACCTCCAACAGCAAATGGAACGCGCGATAAACTGAACCTATCTCTCAGATCACCCATTCATGAGTCCATTTCCTTTCTGACTGATACTACAACAGCTTTCGGAGCCAAACCTCGATATTACCTTTCTAACAAGCTGAAATCAAATATGCTTGTACTCATTAATGACTCCAACGATCGTCTCAACTACAACATGCCACTCTGGTGATATGACACCTCAACACCAGTCTAAGCACAACTTGCTCAACACAGGCACCAATAAGAAATGATCTGAACACACTTGAATCATGACAACTAACTCAAACGAAATAGCTGTAATTCAAATTCCTCCGAACGATCACAACACGGAACTGAGATCCTATCTCACATAATAGAAATAGAGTACCTGAATCCTCCTCGAAAGGTCATAACATCACGTGGTCTTGCCACAACGTGCGATTCTATCCAAACGCTATTACACATGAAGCACCCCAAGTAATCATGCTCACACAGACAGCCATGCACAGATGGAGGTCTGAAACCAAGAAATCCATCACACCCATGGTGAAGCAAGTCATATACACTATTCAATCCTGAAAGGTCAACTGATGCGCTATTCGCCGACCAGCACACAATACGAACCTTCCTCATAAACCAGGAAGTAAGGCATACAAGGTAGCATATAGAGAACTGTTCTCAACATCACACTGTTACGGCGTGCAACCCACTCCATATACCATGCCCGTGGCGGCGTGCCACCCGATTCGCACATATATCTCACAAAAGGAGATACATGTTGAGTCAAATTTGCTCATTAAAATTAACACATATAGCCTCATGCCGGCCACAAGAAACGCATCTGAAAAGCCCCTCAATACCGGAACTGGATCAATGGTAATAACCTCTGCACTAATATCCGCCACGAAGGCCCAATTAAAGAAGCAATACTTGCCGACCGTCCGCTGGCCTCTGGAATATAACTACTCTACTAGAAATATAATACGAAGGCCCACAACACATTACTCTAGGCAATCTGACCCTGGAACAACCAGTCTGCCATCAACTATCATAACCAAAATTTAACACACCAAGCAAAGAAAGATCCACTCGGACCTCCAGTTTCCAATAACTGCTAGACGATGTCGATACACAAGACCCACAACCACCGTATAGTCGGATCACTAGAACTTCTAGTCTCCAACACATGTAACGCATGAATCACTGTGCATGATCCCACACTCTGTCGTATGAATACATAACACACCTCAAGTATCCATTCATACCACGAAAGATATTCAAAATTTCCTATGCCGTCAACAAACTCAAATATCCGCAGTCGATCCAACAAGAAAATGTCGCAATGCTACTGACGTATCATCAATTTACATCACCTTAATCATCTGAAGATCGGTTCTTTAATCACCTGTAGCTGACTGTGTTGCTCAAGAATTTAATGATTTCTCATTATGAACTGAACCAAAGACTTGAACACGCAATTCTCAATTCTCCATATCATAACACACAGACCATACCACACTAGGATAACATGCCTATTTTCAAACCACGGTGAAACACATCAAGAAATCTTTCTCCCAATTCCATTGCACAAGATAAACTGCCAAGACTAAGTCCTTCTGTTCAGATTAAGTTAAGCAAACTGCCAACACCTAAAAGCTTTGCTGCACAACACCTGTGAGACTCATTACCTCAAACACATACAAGAATTAATCATATCTTTACCATAAAGATTTTGTTTATTATCAAGTTATTCCATTCACCTCATTTCCTTCATGACTCATCATCAATTTGAAATTATCCCTTGCTGTAGTACCACAATATCTCAACTCAGGCTACCTCACGAGACTCGCACATAAGACCCCTAGGCCACTGAATACCCCTCTGAAACGCTTCCCATAAATATCATATTCTATAATGCTTTACCTTGAAGAACTTCCTGCAAATCTGAATTCGTTACCATTACCTTCCAAATACAGACACATAGAATCCCTTGATTAACATAAAGTACCACAAGTCTTGATCCTTTCTAATGCAGACACAGTCTCTAGCCACATACACAAACTTTAGACACCTGATTGTTATATGCAAACTCTTGGAATAAAACCATTTTCGAGAGTCATTCACTCTCATTCAGCTGTAACCACTCTTGCCTCATTAGTACCCAAACACTGCGGAACATGATTTCATACAGATACAATAACCATCTTTCTCCTCTATACTTTGGGAATTCTGTACCTATAGCAACTCAAAACATCCTAGTATTTCACACATTACGCAAGCACCATTTAACCTTTGTAGAAATTTTCCTTCACACGAGCCATACTCGGCTCAATTTCTGTAACCAGAACTGACCCGCCATCCTACCTCAAAACGGAACCACCATGGCACATAACCATCGAAGCCATATATTAAGGCACTCTTAAAAACGCATAATACTTTTTACTCTAATGATGCCACAATGAGATCAAACTCAAATCATTTACAAGTTTTCTGAATACACAGATCATCAAGCGCTAACACTCTTTGCAAACTTTGCATTCATTTCAACCTCATCTGAGTCCACTTTCTTAAGCATCCCAATTCTTCAAAATACAACACATACCCTCCAAGTACACCTAAGGATCATACCGCTCAAAACACTATGCAGGAGATAAACCACTTGTTTCGCCTCATTTCAATATTTCCACATACCTTCCACCATCATATACGTAATACACATCCATTTAGTATTTCTGAGTCTATCCTCGTACCGCCACATGGAATGTACTTTACTTGCCAACTAAGAGACATGAAATATTCTTCACGCGCCCATAACTCGCACTACACATTAAAGCACAATAGGAGTGGAACACTCGACAACTCATCTAGTATCAGCAGACTCTTTCGACACTACCAAAATCACATAGATACACCCACGGTACCAACATACTCATCACATGGATATCCAGGCGCCATTCCGGCTAATAAGAACAACACTGAACATATACGTTCAAACACTTGCTCACACAATCAGCACCTCGGTGCTCAAACCATAGGCAACTATCAGGCCTTATGTGCTCCAGACTGGCTCAACATGAACTCGCGGGGATTACCTCTCGCCCCTCGTTCGGGGAATCACAAGCAATCAAGGCACATATACTACTAAGCGCTTGCGTGCGCATACAGACGTGTTGAATGAATTGTTCAAGAGTTATCTCAAACTTAATTAAGTACGCACGATAAGAATTCCAAGAATGGGAAGTTTTCCTAAAGGTTCTGAAGCCTCTCGAGGATAAATACAGACGTCTCCATACCGATCCACGCGACTCTACAAACCCTGCTCATGACTCGTGAGACCTAGTAACCTAGGCTCTGATACCAACTTGTCACGACCCAAATTCCATACCCGGTCATGATGGCGTCTCTCGTGAAAACAAGGTCAGCCAACAACCCCAAATCCTCTTTAAACAGTTATTAAACATAAATGAATAGAAATACTACTTAATGACATTTAACTACGAACTTTCATTCCAATACAACCCGACCGGGGTGTCACAAGTCACGAGCATCTAATGAGTAGAGACACTACTACGGGACCAACAATGTATATAAATACAAGATGAAACCGGAATACAAAGATGGAGTGCGGTGCCACGAACGCAGGCGGTCACCTTGCTCAACTACCACAATAAGGCCTTTGGTCCTGCAGATAATCCGCTACCGGGTGGACAATACCTTCAACTGCACGCAAGGTGCAGGGAGTAAAGTGAGTACTTCCAACTTAGTGGTAATAAGAGAGAAAATATCTAAGCGATAAGAAAACACGCAAGAGCACACCAAACTGCTATAAAAGACAGAACAACCCTTTTTTAGAAAATTCGAAGTACTGTGAAAAATCCATTTAGAAAAATCCCAAGTTCAGTTCAAAATCACTTTTGAAAATATGCTTTTTCAACAATGGCAAAATAAACTTCAATCAGTATAAAATAGTCAGAAACCTGCCCCTCGGGCTCCATATTAACCTTTCAGTACAGTACCAGCCCCCTACAAGCTCAATCCATACTCACAATATCTATCGTCAACCTCTCAGGCTCAGCACTCCTCAACATATAACACCAGAGTATCTGGTCAGCAAGGCAAGTAACAGATGTATGCCAATGACATATGAATGCTAAATGTCAGGCCACGTATTACAAACAGGAGTAATGCATGAATGCAATGCAATGCATGACCACTGCGGAACGTCCAGCCCGATCCATTTCGGTACCTGCGCTCATTGTGGGGGTTCAGACTCCGGAGAGGCTCCTACAGCCCAAGCACAATATGAATATATATACGTTGCGGGTCGTGCAGCCCGATCAATGCAATATGCCACTGCGGAACTTGCAGTGTTATCCATGCGATATGCCACTGCGGAACGTGCAGTCCGATCCATGCGATATGCCACTGCGGAACGTGCAGTCCGATCCATGCATGTATATGCACATGTACGCATATCACTCGAGGCTTGCAAGACTCCTTACCTCGTATTCGTTCCCTCACATATGGCCCTCAACCTCAATCAGTCTAAAATAGTCAAAGCCACTCGGTATCCGTAAGACAAATATACTGAGCTCAAATGATGGTTCAAGTATCGTTTAAAATTTCAAGTTTGAGTAAAAATATAGGTGAGTTCATAAAACAGTGTAATCACACGACTTAGTTCATATAGTGAGGAAAACAATGATGGTAGCTCACATAGAGTTCAAACAATCGGCAATAAGCCCCAAGTGTGGCAGTAAGCCCAATCAATGATGATAACAACAAATGGTTTGCAAATATGCGGTGAAAACCAACAACCGGGATGGACCAAGTCACGATCCCCAACAGTGCTCTACCCCACGCTCAAGTCCAGCATGCAAGTCACCACAATAAAACACTAAGATGTGCAAATCCGGGGTTTTAAACCCTCAGGATATCATTCCCAAATATTACTCACCTCGAACCGGCGAAAACTCAAGCTCGCGACGCCTTTGCCCCTCAAATCAGCCTCCACGTATGTCAAATCTAGCCAAAAACAGAGCGAATACATCAGAATATGCAAATGGGACAATACCCAATCGAAAGCAATCGAATTATAGCAAGAACCTCGAAACTAGCAAAACTCGAGCCCCATGCCCGCTTCTCGAAAAATTATGAAAGTGACATCACCGGATTCCTCGTCTCTCCACGAGTCTGTACATATAAACTTTACCAAAATCGGAGTTCATTTGACCCCTCAAATCCCCAAATCTTATTTTCAAATCCCTAGGCCTAAATCCTCAAATTCTAACCTCCAAACACAGATAAAAATGGAAACCAACAGAAATAATCATGGAAAAACATCAAAATAAGGGTCAGATACTTACCCCCTCGTTGAGACGAGAACAACGCTGCAAAAATTACCTCAATCGGAGCTCTAGAACTCAAGTTATGGCTGAAATGCCAAACTTCTCGGTTTATACACTGACTAGGTCGCTTCCGCGGACCTTTTTCCGCTTCCGTGGATTTTTTGTCTTATCTGGGACCGCTTTTGCGGTCATTTGTCTGCTTCCGCGGTCAATTTTCGCTTTGGCGGTTTTGACAGAACCAGATTTTTTTTCTCGGCAGGGAAACAAGCATAACTTCCTCATACGAACTCAGAATTCGACGATTCTTTTTCCTATGGACCCGTAATTTCTGTTCAGATTTAGTGGTTCAAACAAAACTGAATTTGGAGCTTAGTTGCTTATTATGGTGCCTTTTATGCCTAAAGATACGACATTGGAACATCAAATAAGAGTGTGATCGCAACCCGAAACACACCCGAGGCCCCCGGGACCCCAACCAATCATACCAACCAATCCCAAAACATATTACGGACTTGATCGAGGCCTCAAATCACATCAAACAATGCTAAACCATGAATTACACCTCAATTCAATCTTAAAGAACTTTAAAGTTTCCAACTTCTATTTCTGATGCCGAAAACTATCAAATCACGTCCGATTGACTTCTAATTTTGCACACAAGTCCAAAATGACATAAGGAAGTTAAAAAAATTCTCAGAATTCCATTCCGAGCCTCGGATCAAAATCTCACCTATAAACTGGAATTCACCAAAATACTAACTTCGCCAATTCAAGCCTAATTCTACACAGGACCTCCAAATTCAATTCTGATTGCTCTCCTAAGTCACAAATCATATCCTGAAGCTATCCGAAGCACCAAAATTCACATCCGAGCCCTCTAACCACATAGTCAACTTCCAGTTGACTTTTCCAAAACAAGCTTCCTTCTAAGAGTCCATGTGCCTTATTTCCAACCAAAACCAATTCAATTACACCCGATCGACTCTAGTACTGATATTGAAACATGAAGCAACGCAATTAGGGGGAAATGGAGCAGTAACACATAAGACGACGGGTCGGGTCGTCACAAAGTTAGCACAAGACCCCAAACATGGCATACAACCTAAAATATAGTAACATCAAACAATTAACTATCAAATACGCATGAAAATAATTAATAGGGATGGACTAGGTCACAATCCCTAGCGGTGCTCGACCCCACGCTCGTCATCTAGCGTGTAAGCCTCCTCAAAGTAACACAACGATGTGTAATCCGGGGTTTCAAACCAACAGGACAGTATTTACAATCATTACTTACCTCGAACCAGCGAAATCTCTAGCTTGTGACGCCTTTGCCCCTCAAATTGGCCTCAACACACATTGAATCTATCCAAAATCAGAATGAATACATCACAATATGCTAAGGGAACAAAGCCCAAGCGAAGATAATCAATGTCGGGCACATATCTCGAAATTACCAAAACTTGATCCCCGGACCTACTTCTCAAAACTAAGACATTTTCACATCATTAGATTCCTTATCTCCCCACGAGTTCATAAATATCAAAATTTCTCAAATCCGACCTCAAATGGTCCTTCAAATCCCGAATCAAAATTCCAATTTCTCAAGTCCTAGTTGTTCAATTTTAGGCTTAGTTCCATGATTAATTAGATGGAACTTACACATGAATTAAGTATTGAGTTCAAAAAGCTTACCTCCAAGTGTTATCTCTTGAATCCATCTTCAAATCCCCTCAAGAAGCTCCAAAATCGCCCAAAAATGGTGAAGGTTAGCTCTAAAATCGCAGACAAGAGCTATTAAAACATTTTGCCCACGCTTTAATAGCCTTCTTCGCAAACGCGAGATGACCATCGCGTTCGCGATGAACAAAAACCAGCCATTCAAAAATTGCTCTATGCATTCGCGGAACCAGACTCATGAACTCAATACATAGTTGATATAGAACTACGCGAACGCACCCCAGTGCTCGCGAACGCGGTGAATATCTTGCCTCAAACCCAACTGACCTTTTTCCTTCTATGCGAATGTAACATGGACCTTGTGAATGCTATGCACGAGACTCAACACCTTTGTGAATGGCTTAGCCCTCAGCGCGATTGTGAAGGCCAATTACTCAACCTCATCAACTAACCCTTCTCGAACGCGTGGACCTGCCTGCGAACGAGAAGTCCAATTTTTCTTAAATCCTTCAGCAGTTTTGTACAACTTTTCAAAACAAGAAATGGTCCGATTGACCAATCGAAACTCACCTGAGGCCCACGAAACCTCAACCAAATATTACAACACATCCCATTACATCATTCAAACTTGTTCCAACCTTCGGAACGCTCCAAACAACATTAAAACATCAAATTTGCATCGGATTCAAGCCTAAGAATCCCAAAATCGTCTAGATTATGCATTTGATAAAAACCCAACCAAACCACGTCGGAATGACCTGAAGTTTGGCACACAAATCCCAAATGACACAATGGAACTACTTCAACTTCCAATATTTTATTCCAACCTCTATATCAAAATCTCACCTATCAATCGAAAAACGCCGAAATCTTAATTTCGCCAATTCAAGCCTAAATGTTCCAGGGACTTCCAAAATGCATTCTGATCATGCCCATAAGTCCCAAATCACCTGAGAGAGCTAACCAAATCATAAAAATTCCGATGTGAGATCATATAAAAACAAGTTAATCTTGGTCAAACCTTTCAAAATTTCAAGGCTTCCAACTAAGATTGTTCCTTCAGATTCATTCTGATTTTTCCTAAGCATCAAAACCAACAATCTACATCAGTCCTAATACATTACATGGGGAAATTCATGCCTGAGAACTGGCGATCAAAGTGCAAAAGCTCAAACGACCGGTCGGGTCGTTACAGTTACTGTCAGATAATCCACCAAATTTTGTTTTAGCTGTTGAGAGGCCATGGAACTTCATGGGCTGAGCGTTTGAGTGAATGCCTGAATAGCCTAAGTGGTGGCATATCCATCCACGCATTCTGGATCTTGACACAAACTCCCTGAGCATCTAATTATCCCTTTGTTTGACCTTGAAAAGATTCTACTTTCTAGTCTCGACCTTGATGGCTCCGGCATGGGCCTTTACAAAATCTTTTGCAAGCATAGCAAACAAGTAAATGGAAGTTGGAGGCATGTTTTGATACCATATCATTACTCCCTTGAACAGAGTTTCCCTAAACATTTTTAGCAACACCGACTCAATTTTGTCATATTCCAAATCGTTCATTTTGATAATGCATGTATAGCTGGTTACATGCTCATTTGGATCCATAGTCCCATTATATTTGGAAATGTTGGGCATTCAATGCCTTTTCGGGATCAACTTTGGCTCCACGCTCGAAGGAAAGGGCTTCTGAATAATTTATTTGGAGTCAGGTCCCTTCAATATTAGAGGTGCTCCCTGGATCGGATTGACCCTTGAGTTATATGTTTTCACCTTCTTGTCGTTGGCCTCAATATTTTTTTCGAGTGACTCTAACCATTTGGTTAATGCTTTGAGCATCTTCGTTACCTCTGAAGTTTCCATTGGCTTCACTCCACCTGGTCTCTCAGTGATTTGTTCGTCTCTACGAGTACTTTTCCGGAATCATTCAGGCTCGACCTTGTTAGGGGCGTGGCTTTTATTCTGCAGTTATGCTCATGATGCTTGTTTAGTCACCTTCGGGGGCTTCTCAAGCTGTTGGTCGGGGTCCTTCACAAACATTATTTTCAGGATCAGTTAGCAAATTGATGTTGATGACCACCTCCAAGTTAGCATCGATTGGATCGGTGTCGGAGACATCATTGGGATCGGCATAAAGCAAATCATTATGGGGTACCACGTTATTATTTCCGTCGTGATGGTCTGACTCAATGTCAACATTTAAGTAAGAAGACTGAGATTTTGACATTTTTAGGCTAACCTGAAACTAAGATTTCAAAGAGCCAGCGTAAAATATGGTGTGTTTTTTAGATTCATACCAAATTACTTTTATTACCCTTAGCCCCATACTGGGCAAACAGTTTATCCCAAAACTGAGTAGTAATTAAGTTTGTACGTTGTTTAAGGGATATGTAGTTTAATTCAATACGAATAATTAAGAATAACATATAGATGAATTAAAGGATAAATATACGATCAAACCTATTACAATATGATGACAAAGTCTGATCTTAGATTAGGCAATGGAATTCGTCCTCCGTCAGCGCCTCAGTAAAAGCTCGGTCGTGAGTAAGGAATAGAACAAATAAGTAATGCCTTGAACAATAGCTAGAGGACAAAATTAAAATATTATTGCGTTGAATTACGTGTTACCATGTGTCAGACTAAAGAAAAAAATTCTCTATATAGTAATAGAATTTCAATCCTAATACAAGTTTAAAAAGATAACAATATAGTTTACCCGGTAATTGTTGATCCATAATTGATACACTAGCCACTTATTTTAATCTAATACTACTATTGTTTCTTTTGCCCTGACTATGCTTGCCTTCTTTTTTTTACTTTTTCTTTACATTATCTAATTCAGTATAACAAAGAAAGAAAAAGAAAATTTGCTTTAAAAGGACTTATAGTTCGACCTCTTCTAAAGATGTAGAGTTCCTCCGGAAACACAAAAATCACTAATTTTTTTAACTTGCCAATTGTGTTATCCATCATAGTTTTACAATATTCTTAATATTAATACTCTAATTTTTTCAATTAATTTTTTAAATCGTCATGTTCAAAGAATTGTACACTTATACAATGTGATTGATAGTAAATTTACGTCAAAAAAATTAAGCACTCATGAACCCGAAATCTTGAATCTGCTACTACCTAATACTCTATATGTGCCTTGAGTTTCCTATGTTTTTAGTTAAAAATTAAATATATGCTCCATTAAGCTTATCATGAACCAAATATGATACAGAGCACTTGTTAATCTCTTATTCTTCTACAGCAGAAATTACAACACTAGTTCAATTTTCTTTTCCTTTTTCTTTCTTTTTTTCAATTAGGAATGGAAAATCCATGATGGGCCTGGGTGAAGAAGCGCTTATGTATTAACAGAGGCGTAGTCAGAATTTAAAATTTATAGGCTCAAGATTCTAGGTCTTTTAAGTTACTGAATTCTAACTTAATAATTTGAGCATATTCAATATATTTCTTAAGACTAATATAAGGTTTGTACCAAAGCTACTGAATTCGATCGCCGTTAACGAAGGGAAAGCTCCGCCTCTGTATGTATATCATCAATATGTTTATTTACCAGAAAAAATTCTATTTGATTAATGAAAAAGCGATCAAATTAATCAAATGCACAACTCTCTTAACACGTATTTGAACAATCGTGCAATAACTTTCTACAAATCTTAGACCTTCCTCAGTTAGTGTTACTCAGGTGAGGTAAAGGAGGAGGAGCGAGGGAGTCCAGGAGGGGCAGCGGTAGTTTATATAAATGCTTTCATTTCACAAATAGCCGGCCAAATTTACTGTTTAACTTTTCTACTTGATATACGTAAATTATACACTTATTATATACTGATACACATATATTATGCAGGTAGATGACACCATAAAATAACTCTATAGCTACAAAATCTGATTCCATAGTCGATCTAGCAATGATCGTCCGTTTAGATAATTTTCACGATATTGCACCACCACCAAGAGTGAATACATAACCACTAGAGGATTTTATCCAATTTGCATCGCAGTACCCTTCTTAAGGTAGAAGGAAAACTATATAGGATACTATAATTCATGGTTCCTCTCGAATATTTTATTAGTCTATCTAATGTAGACCATTGCTCTCTATTGGGATTATGAATATATCTACTCAATCTACACACAACATAGGCTATATTATGCCTTGTCAAATTTATTAAATGCATGAGACTCCCAATAATCTGAGCATATTTAGACTGGACAACTGGGTCACCATTATTCTTTTTCAACTGAGAGTTAGCATCAAGAGAGCACATATATGTGACAATAAAATATTCAAACTTCTTAAGAAGTATCTCAACATAATATTCTTGTGACAATATTATTTCATCTTCACTTCTTATAATTTAATTCCCAATATTGTATTACTTCACCCAGATTTTTCATATCAAAATTAAAAGATAAAAATAATTTGGTACTTCGTACAATATTTAAACGTGTACCAATATAAGCATAACATCAACATACATACATATTATCGCATAATCATTGTCTACCACCTGAGTATAAACGCATGTACTGAAAAAAAGTCGTCTCTCAATAAATTCTAATACCACTTGCCTAGGAGATTGTTTGTCCATATAGAGATTTCATTAATTTAAAAACTTTATTTTGTTGTCCGTGAATGACACAACCTTCAAGTTGAACTATATAAATTACTTTTTATAAATTACCATTTAAAAGTTGTTTTGACATCCATTTGATGAATAAAAAGCTTACGGATTGAAGTTAAAGCAATTAAACTCGAATAGAAGATATTCCAGTCAGCGGTGTAAATGTATCAAAATAATCTATATTGTTATGAAATAATATAAAAGACAAGAACAATAACTCAAGAACAAGAGCAAATAGAGAGAAGAGTAGAGAGAGTTCTTCTTATTGATACTTAGAGAATGTTAGGAGTGATTTACAATGGTAGAGGGCACCTCTATTTATAGGGAGGAGGATGATTTAGCTACCAATAATAGGACTCTAGAATCTCTCTAATTAAAGACATTCACCTTAAATAGAAGTCTATGTATAACACTCCCCCTTGAATGTCTATTCAATGATGTGCCTCGTTAAAACCTTAAAACAAAACCCAATGGGAAAAATTAAAGAAAGGAAAAAGAGTACACATGTTTGAATATGCACCTATTGGTTGCCTCGTTAAAAACCTCGCAAGGAAAACCCGGTGGGACAAAACCTTGTAAGGGAAAAAGAGTGCAACGCGCATTAACTCCCCCTGATAAGAACATCAATTTATGTCCTTAAGTCTTCGCATCCCGATCTTGTGAACTAGCTTCTTGAAGGTTGACTTTGGTAGAGATTTTGTGAACAAATCAGCCATATTGTCGCTTGAATGAATCTGTTGAACATTGATATCACCATTCTTTTGAAGATCATGTGTGAAGAATAACTTTGGTGAAATATGCTTCGTTCTATCTCCTTTTATGAATCCTCCCTTCAATTGAGCTATACATGCTGCATTGTCTTGATACAAAGTTGTGGGTAGTTTATCACACTTCAAACCACATTTGTCTTGGATATGATGTATTATCGACCTTAACCACACACACTCCCGACTTGCTTCATGAATAGCAATTATCTCGGCATGATTAGATGAAGTAGCCACAATTGATTGATTAGTCGATCGCCAAGATATGGCGGTGTCTCCACAGGTAAACACATCACCCGTTTGAGATCGAGCCTTGTGTGGGTCGGACAAATATCCAGCATCAGCATAACCAACAAGATCCGGGCTGCAATTCTTGCCATAAAATAAGCCCATATCGGTAGTTCCCTTTAGGTACCGCAATATGTGTTTGACCCATTCCAATGTCTCATCGTAGGAGCCGAGCTAAATCTTGCTAAGACATTAACTGAAAAGGATATGTCAGGCCTTGTAGTATTTGCAAGATACATTAGTGCGCCAATTGCGCTAAGATATGGTACTTCAGGACCAAGTAGCTCTTCATTCCTTTCTTGTGGTCGGAATGGATCTTTGTTCACATCAAGTGATCGAACAACCATCGGTGTACTTAAAGGATGTGCTTCATCCATGTAAAACCGTTTCTGTACCTTTTCTGTATAGGTAGATTGATGAACAAAAATTCTGTTTGCCAAATATTCAATTTGCAAACCAAGACATAGTTTAGTCTTTCCGAGATCTTTCATCTCGAATTCATCCTTTAGATAATCAATTGCCTTTTGGAGTTCTATAGGGGTTCCAATAAGGTTTATGTCATCGACATATACGGCAAGTACAACAAATTCCGATGTTGTTTTCTTTATAAAAATACACGGGCAAATGGCGTCATTTATATAGCCTTCTTTTAACAAGTACTCACTAAGACGATTATACCACATTCGTCCAGATTGCTTTAGACCATACAAGGATCTTTGCAATTTAATTGAGAACATTTCCCGAGATTTTGAATTATGCGCGTTTGGCATCTTGAGTCCATCGGGAATTTTCATGTATATCTCATTATCAAGTGAGCCATAAAGATAGGCAGTAACCACATCCATTAAGTGCATGTCAAGCTTTTCATGGACAGCAAAACTTATGAGATAACGAAAGGTTATCGCATCCATTACAGGCGAATATGTCTCTTCATAATCGACACCAGGCCTTTGAGAAAAACCTTGTGCAACAAGGCGTGCCTTATATCTTTGTACCTCGTTTTTCTCATTTCTTTTGCGTACAAAGACCCATTTATAGCCGACAGGCTTAACACCATTAGGTGTTTCAACTATAGGGCCAAAAACTTCACGTTTTGCCAGCGAATTCAATTCTGATTGAATTGCTTCTTGCCACTTTGGCCAATCCTGTCTTTTTCGACATTCTTCAACAGATTGAGGTTCGAGATCCTCACATTCTTGCATAATGCTAGATGCTACATTATAAGCAAAGGCATTATCCACCACAATATCCACTCGATTAATATTTGCCTCAATATTAATTGGATTTAGGGATAGTTCCGTATTTTCCAGAGTCTCGGGCTCAATGGATTCTTCATGAATCTCAGAATTTGTTAAATCATGAGATTCTTTCGTGGTGTCATTTTGATCGTTCTTTTTCCTCTTTCTAGGATTTCGATCTTTGGAACCTAATGGTCTGCCACGCTTCAGGCGTGCATTCGACTCATTGGATATGACACTAGATGATTGTCCAACAGGGACATCAATACGGATTGGAACATTTTCCGCGGGAATGTGGGATTTCGTTATCCTTTTCAAGTCCGTAAATGCGTCAGGCATTTGATTTGCTATTCTTTGCAAATGGATAATCTTTTGTACCTCTCTTTCACAAATTGAGGTATGTGGATCAAGATGAGATAATGATGCATTTTTCCACAAAATTTCCCGTTTGGTTTCACCAACTTCTCCCCCTAATTTTGGGAAAAGTGTCTCATCAAATCGACAGTCTGCAAATCGTGCAGTAAACAAGTCGCATGTCAATGTTTCGAGGTAGCGAATGATGGAGGGCGATTCAAACCCAACATATATTCCAAACCTTCTTTGCGGACCCATTTTGGTGCGGGATGGCGGTGCTATAGGCACATATATTGCGCATCCAAAATTCTTAAATGGGATATATTGGGTTCATGACCCAAAACCAATTGCAACGGGGAATACTTGTGGTAATTCGTCGGTCTGAGACGAATTAGCATTGCTGCATGTAAGATGGCGTGACCCCATACCGAAGTGGGCAGCCTCGTTCTCATAAGTAATGGCCTTGCAATCAACTGCAGGCGTTTAATTAACGATTCTGCAAGACCGTTTTGAGTGTGAACATGAGCTACAGAATGTTCAACTTTTATCCCGATTGATAAGCAATAATCATTAAATGCTCGGGATGTAAACTCAGTAGCATTATCCAGTCTAATGGACTTGATTGGATTATCTGGAAATTGTGCTCGTAGTCGAATTATTTGTGCCATTAATTTCGCAAATGCAAGGTTGCGTGATGACAACAGGCACACATGAGACCATCTACAGGATGCATCTATCAAGACCATGAAATACCTAAACGACCCACTAGGTGGGTGAATAGGTCCACAAATGTCCCCTTGTATACGTTCCAGAAACGTGGGTGACTCAGTACCAACCTTTGTTGGTGATGGCCTGATAATCAACTTGCCTTGATAACACGAAGTGCAAGGATATTCATTATTCGAAAGAATTTTGAAATTCTTTAACGGATGCTCATATGAGCTTTCTATAATCCGTCTCATCATGACCGATCCTGGGTGTCCCAATCGATCATGCCAAAGTACAAAGGTATTGGAATCGGTAACCCTTTGGTTTACTGTTGAATGTGCCTCAATTGCACTAATTCTTGTCCAATACAGGCCACAAGATAAAGACGGGAATTTCTCAATAACCCTCTTTTGGCCGGAGACATTCTTTGTGATGACGAGATATTCAAGATTATCTTCATCCATTGTCTCAATATGATAGCCATTCCGGCGTACATCTTTAAAACTCAACAAGTTTCTCTTAGACTTGGAGGAGAACATTGCATTCTCTATGATTAACGTCGTGCCTTTGGGCAGAGTTACAATTGCTCTTCCGGAGCCTTCAATCAATTTACTACTTCCAGAGATTGTAGTAACGTTTGCCTTACACATATTTAGTTGAGAGAAATATTTCCTTTCTTTGAGTATTGTATGTGTAGTACATGAATCAACTAGGCAAATACTTTTACAGTTGGACGTTGATCCAAGTTCGCTTTGTGAGATATCCATATTTGCTATCCCATAGTTTGACATACAAAAGAGATACACGAACATAAGAATAAACAAGTTCAATTCGTTTGTGTCACATAATATTTTCAAAATCTGCTGCTAACAGTTGACTAACAAAATCAGATATGTTATCCATAATTGATTACTTTGCAGTTTGAAATTTTCATTTTAAACATTTTTTTCAAACAATCGATTGTTAAACACAAACAATCGATTGTTGAACATTGACAATCGATTGTTAAACACACACAATCGATTATTTTCTATTTTGAAAAACTTCAGATCACACTGTCTTAAGACAATCGATTGTTATGCATAGACAATCGATTGTTGGCTATTTTGAAAAATTCCAGCACTGTTTTAAGACAATCGATTGTTAAGTATAGACAATCGATTGTTGGCTATTTTGAAAAAATTCCAGAGCACTGTTTTAAGACAATCGATTGGTTAAGTATAGACAATCGATTGTTGGCTATTTTGAAAAATTCCAGAGCACACTGTTTTAAGACAATCGATTGTTATGCATAGACAATCGATTGTTGGCTATTTTAAAAAATTCCAGATTACACTGTCTTAACGACAATCGATTGTTAGACAAAGACAATCGATTGTGGATGATTTTTGAAAAATTCCAGATTACACTGTCTTAACGACAATCGATTGTTAGACAAAGACAATCGATTGTGGATGATTTTTTTTCAGCTTTAATGCGAAAATAGTAGATAATCGACTAGTTTTTCAGGCTAGTCGATTACCCCTACTGGAAAATAAAGATATTATTGATATTTGAGCATATTGAAGATATTCTAAAGAAATACTGCTAACATTGCATCATGAACTAACTAATACGAGCTAATACTAATGACTATTAGTTTATTCACTAACTAATACAAATAAGTAGAACAAAATCAAATAACTCCATCTTCTTTCATCACGGACCCATCGCCGATTAGGTGGTCTATTTTCCCCTCGGGTTGCTCAAAGAAGTCTGCCACATCCAGGTGGGTGATGTCCTCATTGTCGTCATAGACAAAATTTGTTTCAGGGCCTTTTCTCTTTCGAGATGCTTGATAAAAGTCAACCAAGTGTCTTGGTATACGGCAAGTCTTTGACCAGTGCCCTTTCCCACCGCAACGATAACATATAGTTTCTGAACCATTTGCCTTAGGATCTTCATGACCCCGTTTCTGCTTTCGGCGGTTATCTCTCTTCGGGGGGTGACGGACTTCATTGGAATTTCTTCCTTGTCTACATCCCTGGCTATGACCCCGTTTACGACCATGACCATGGCCCTTTTCATGTTTGGCATAATGAGAGTGCACCTTATCTGCTTCAGGCAGTGGTGTAGACCCAGTGGGTCGATTTTCGTGATTTCTCATGAGCAGGTCATTATTTCGCTCAGTCACTAGTAGAAGAGAAATCAGTTCAGAGTACTTTGTAAAGCCTTTCTCTCTGTACTGTTGTTGCAGTACTATATTGGAGGCATGAAACGTTGTAAACGTTTTCTCAAGCATATCATAATCGGAGATATTATCCCCGCATAGCTTCAATTTAGAAGTAATTCTGAACATTGCAGAATTATATTCAGAAACGGACTTAAAGTCCTGGAGCCTCAGATGAGCCCAATCATATCGTGCTTGTGGCAGAGTGACCAACTTCAGGTTGTCATATCTCTCCTTTAAGCCGTTCCACAAGATGAGTGGATCCTTGACGGTGAGATATTCAATCTTCAAACCTTCATCAAGGTGATGGCGCAAGAAAATCAAGGCCTTCGCACAGTCTTGGGTGGATGCTTTTTCTCTATCTTTGATGGTGTCTCCGAGACCCATAGCATCTAAGTGGATTTCAGCATCCAACACCCATGTCATATAGTTCTTGCCCGAAATTTCAAGGTCAACGAACTTTCTTTTCGTAATGTCAGACATAATCGAAAATTAAATTAGGAAGAGGGAAATACCTTAGTTTTTTCGAGAATGGTTCTTGAGACGGTAGAGTCTCGTGCTGATAACGTATTATGAAATAATATAAAAGACAAGAACAATAACTCAAGAACAAGAGCAAATAGAGAGAAGAGTAGAGAGAGTTCTTCTTATTGATACTTAGAGAATGTTAGGAGTGATTTACAATGGTAGAGGGCACCTCTATTTATAGGGAGGAGGATGATTTAGCTACCAATAATAGGACTCTAGAATCTCTCTAATTAAAGACATTCACCTTAAATGGAAGTCTATTTATAACATATATTTTATTGTTGAGAAATTTTTTTTGCTTGTAACCAAGCTTTATTTATCTAAACATCCACTAGGGTTAAAGTTCCTTTTGAAAATCTATTTAAAATTAATAGGCTTTGCACCAGGAGCTAAATCTATTAAAATCCATATTTCATTTTTCAAAATAGAATCGATTTCAACTTTTATTGCATCTTTTCAATAATTAGCTTCTAAAGAATATATAGCTTCAGAATAATTTTATGGTTCACTATTTACAAGAAAGGTTTGAAAATAATTTTCATAAGAAAAATATTCTTTCCTAGGCCTTTTGCTCCTTCTCAGCTCCTCATTAGATGTAATTTCACTATTGATTTTCACATGCGCATGAGAAATTTTATCAGACAGTGGATAAATATATTCAAAGAACTCAGCATTCTTTGTCTTAATTATAGTATTGTAATCAAGTACATCACTTTTTAAAATAAGAAATCTATATGCAACACTGTGTTGAGCATATCCTATAAGCATACAACCAACAGTTTTAGAACCCGTTTTTGTTTTTTAGGTTCAGGCAAAAGAACTTTAGAAAGACACCCTCGCACTTTTAGATATTTTAAATTAGGTTTACAACCTTCCACGGTTCATAAGGAGTTTTTCCAGTTCTTCTATGAGTTATTTTATTTTGTAAGTGACATGCAGATAATATAGCTTCACCCGCAAATTATCAGGAGCATTGGAACTAACTAACATAGAGTTCATCATCTCTTTTAATGTTCTATTTTTCCTGTCAGCTACTCCATTTGACTCACGCGAATAAGGCGTAGTTACTTCATGAATTATTCCATTTTTTCACAAAAATCATTTAAAGATAAATATTCTCCAAGTTTATCAGGTCTAATTCTCTTGATTTTTCTACTAAGTTGATTTTCAACCTCAGTTTATAAGAAATAAAAGCATCATCTTTATTTCTAAGCAAATAAAACTTACTATATCTAAAAATCATCAATAAAAGTCACATAATATCTTTTACCACCTCTACTCTTAGTCTTCTTTCAATCGGTGTGAATCAAGGATAATAATTCACTTTCTCTATTTACAAAAAAATGAGTCTTTCTAGCACTTTTAGCTTCAGGACATATTTCAAACTTGTCAATATTATTTGATCTAAACCAGATATTATTCCTAGTGGCTATATTTTCTTTATATGCGCGACATTAACAGGTCCTAGTCTAGCATGCCATAAAGAAATAGACTCAATAATATAAGCAGAAGAAGATGTATTTTTATTGCTAGTATCAGAAAATATTAAGCATAAATAAACCATAATTAAAATATCCATTGCCCACAAAATATCATTTTGGTCAATACGACCTCATTATTTTCAAATGAAACCGTCACCGCAACTTTTCCTAACAATTCTACAACAACCAATATGGTTTGGATATTAGGAACATGCAATACATCACTCAATGCTAGAGATTTACTGGATGTGAGTGAGAAGAATTTTTTCATTCCCAAGAACGTGAGTTGCCCTTGAGTCACCAAGATAAATGGTTTCTTCTTCTTCCTCAACTTGGGTATAAGACAAAAATTTATTTTTGTTTGCACAAATGTGTCTAGTAGACCAGAGTCTATCACCGAATTTCTTACATTGGCCACATTATTTATTTTAAAAATGACAACAATAATTATATTATCCGCTTTAATCAAATTTAATTTTGAATTAGTGGGATTATCATTTATCCCACCTCATCTTTTGCATTGAGGTTTATTTTTCTTAAAGGTTTTAATATTAGCATTGGATATGTGACCATGTCTATTCATATACATGTGTTTTGACATTAAAATTTTCCAAAGTTGTGGATACAATAACGTATTTGCAACACCATGCATATCTGGCAGGATAATATTATTTATAAGCGAAAATGCACAGATTGGATTCTGTCATGCTAGGTACTGTCCTAAGAAACTATTTTAGAATATGAAATATTTCCCCAGGATTAAACAAGCCCAACTCTATTTATTTAGAGAACAAAAATCGACAAAATATTAATAATAAATCCAGCAAGTTGAAAAACTATGAATGAATATTTGGCCAAAACGGGACTATATAAGAAAGCTTAATAACTGCTATGATAATGGTTATGTAGTTAGGTAATAATTGAACTATAACGGAGAAGATAATTTTCATTCTTTTTTTAATGATGATTTGGATGGGTAGATTGTGGCTATATATAGGCAAGAATAATGATGATAATCTTGACAAGTAGTTTAACACTTGTCCATGAACAAACTGTCACGACCCAAGTTCTTCATCTGTGAACTGTCGTATCGGCACCTAGTCTCTATAACTAGGTAAGCCTAATAATTTACGGAAAACAGAAACAAAGATACAAAAACTAGCAATTTACGAGTAATAAAATAGAAAAGTTTAAGATGTTGCTCGACATATACAACAACAGCACTCTCGATCGATGCTATCACTCCCAAAATTTGAAATCTCATAAAATCGAATGTTTTTGAATAACTATAAGTGTTCTAACTCCAAAATACCTAAACAAAAGTAAAAACATGAGAGCTAAATCTAGAGGAGAGAATAAAGAGGGACTCCTCGGTCTGCAGACGCGGAAGATACACCTCGAAATCTCTGAATATCGCCTTGCCTCATTTGAAATAGGGCCAAGCTGAAGAACATGGATCTGCAGAAGAAAACATGTGTAAGAAAGGGCATGAGTACACCTACTCACTTAGTATCAAGCCTAACATTGGTCGAGTAGTGACGAGGAAAGTCATGGCCCTACTGGTTATAGATGAAAAACAAGGTAAAGAAGTATGGCATATGACAATATAATTAAAATGCTAACGGTCTATAATGAATTAAATCATAGAAAGAATCTAACTCAGTACATAGAAATAGCAACGGGGATCTCATGGGATATCATACCGGTGTCCCAAATGTAAATGTCCAGAGGATCTCCCGTGATATCATCTCGTAGTCCAAATCATAACTATGCAAGGGAAACTCCCGGAATACCAATCAGTAGTCCCAAAGTAAATATCTAGTACGGGAAACCTAGGGGGCGTTGTCCCATAGTCCCAATTATAAATGAGCAGGGGGATCTACCGAAATACCGATCCGTAGTCCCAAAGTAAACAAGCAGGGGGATCTCCCGATCAAATAGTCTATCAAACCTCGTTCGAATAACCTAAATTTCACATATGCGTCCCAAATGACATCAGGACCTACTCAACTTTCCGAAATTCCATTCCGACCCTTATGTCAAAATCTCACTATCGAACCAGAAACTTCAAAAATTCAACTTTCGGCATTTCAAGCCTAAATAAGCTACGGAACTCAACAATACAATCTTAACATACCCCTAAGCCTGAAATCACCCAACGGAACTAATAGAACCATCAGAACTCCATTTCGAGGCCGTCTTTCAGACTATGGTCTAAACTCTAAAGCTTAAGATCTCATTAAGGGACTAAGTGTCCTAAAGCACTCTAAAACACAAAATGAATCTTCCCGTCAACTCAAAATAGCAGAAAAAAATATTGGGAAAGAAGTTAATAAGGGATCAGGGCGTTAATTCTTAAAATAACCGGGTGGGTCATTACACAAACATGAAAGAGGACACTTGGAAAAAATAAGCCATTTGTCCATAGCTTCTAGAAGGCTTGCCACATATAAAAATTCTTTAATGCATATTGACACTTGGTTTAAGGCATAACACTTGGACTCATTTATTTTTAAAATACTACCACATATTATATGCCGCAGGTTTTTTACTTTAACGATTAGGCAGAATGCTATTATGATTTATATAATACTCATTAGAGATGTTGCAAAATAGAGAAAGATTTATGTTTTGTTTTGAGTCGTCACAATGCTAACCTTTTATATCTTGACATCTTTTTTTTTCTTTTGTATATCACAAATTTGATGTTTGTTTTCATCTAAATCTCATGATTCGATCCAAAATGAGTCTGTGCCATAAAACCTTATCGCTCACGACAAAGTACACCAAATAGTTCGACATAAATCGAGTAAAATATTTATTATTTTTAAGCTTAATCCTTGGGGCAAAAGCAGAGAGAGTTTTCTACTATGAGTGAGAAGAAAAGCACAATACAATTTTTAGAATCCCCAACTTCAATCCCTATATACAAATACCAAAAAGTCCCAAACATATAAGAGAAACATTTCCTAATTTTACAAGGATTATAGATTTTCCTTTCCCAAATCTATTAGAAAAATGGGTTTTCCTAAACCTGTAGGGACTATGGGTTTCCCGAAAGTTATAAGGAATTAATTCAAGCTACAAATAAAAAATTTTCCCCTTGGTTTGAACTCTCATCATCAACAGGAACAACATCTCTCTACCTTGCCCTCAGCCCTCGCAAGTTCTCAATCCATTATCACACACATCAACCAAGTTTAGGGAACGCCTAAACTTGTTAAGAGACTCAAACTCTTTAGCCATAACATTAATACATCGATTTGGTTCTATACTCGGAATAGCTTCTGGATAGCTACAACACTCAAACACATCAACGGCCTCTGCAACTGCCAAAGCAAATCCCACTGGATTCGTACATCAAAGAAGATTCCTATCAACTATGTTTGCAAACCTTTGCGATCGGTTTATCACTCTCTTCTCTATTCCTGTTGCCATGATATAGGGTTGTTGTTGTGTATATGCATCAACATTATCATTTTTATTAAGATATTGGACCTCTTCCACTTCCTATACTTTACAACTACTAGGGTGAGCTAGTGAAGATTCAATTTCTAGATCTATGCGGTCACTGACACCACGATCTGTTTCTGCTATTGCCTTCTCCCTCTGACTGTCCAGTGAGACATATTCATTAAATGATACATCCCTACATATAATTAGCCCTGGATTCTTTTAATCTGTGCACCACAACCTATAAACTTTCACTCTAATTGCATACCCTAGAAATATGCACTTCTTTGCCCTCGGCTCAAGTTTTTCATCCCTCACATGAGCATAAGCAGGACAACCAAATTTCCTTAAATTTGAATAATCAGAAGCCGACCGGACAATACCTCAAAAGGAGTTTAGAGCTCAATAGTTGTGGATGGAGATCTATTGGCCAAATAACAAGCTGTATTGATTGCTTCAGCTCAAAAATTATTGCTAACACATGAGTGTGAAAGCATGCTCCCTTCCCTATCACAAAGCATTCTATCCATACGTTCTATAACACCATTTTGTTGTGGTGTTCCAACATGAGTGTTGTGTCTCACTATGCACTCCATGTTGTAGAAATTATCAAAGTCAGAATTGCAAAATTCCAACCCATTACCAGTTCGAAGACGCTTAACTTTTCTTTCTGTCTGCCTCTCAACCATCGTCTTCCTTTTATCAAATGTCAAAAATTCCACATCTTTTTTTTCAAACAAATACACCCACATCATCCTTTAGTAATCATCATCAAAGTAATAAAATACCCAGCACCACTCTTGGAGGGAACTTTTTTTGGACCTCACAAGTTAGAGTGTATATAATCTAACTTGTCTCTGGTCTTGTGCTCGGCCTTCTTGATGAACTTTACCCTTGTCTGTCTACCAAACATACAACGCTTATAAAAATTCAAAACTTGATTTTTCTACCCATTTAGCAAATTCTGCTTACTCAACAAAGAAAATCCATCATCACCCATATGGCCAAGTCGCAAGTATCACAATTGAGACTAATTCATATCGCGTTTCCCAGAAGCTACAGCAACTTCCCCTTTAACTGCACTACTGAAGAGGATATAATTTAGAACGTAGTTTACCCTTCATGAGTACCATGGAGCCTTTACACACTTTAAGTATTCCATTCTCGAATTGAAATTTATGTCCTTGATCATCCAAAGTCGAAAGAGAAATCTAATTTCTCTTTATTTGAGGAAAATGCCAACACTCAATGATTTTGATAATTCTATCGAACATTTTCAATTTGATATTACCAATCCCCTACATTGATAATGGATTATTATATCCCATATAGACAGTTCCATTCATTTTCTTGTAAGTTGTAAACCAATTCTTGTGTGGACATATGTGGAAAGTAGCACCAGAATCAAGAACCCATGAATTCTGCCCATGACTAGAACTCACAGCACAGACTTCCTCTACATAGTCACTATCATCAGAATTATTGTCCGTGTCAATATTTGCCGAATTATCTATTTCCTACTTTCCTCTTTTCTCCTTCAGCTTAGGACAGTCTCTGTTGTAGTGACCTTGCTCCCTTCACTGATAACAGTGTTGCTTTCTTGCAATAGACTTTGATCTGGCGATTGACTTTTTCCTATTAAAGTCCTTTTGTTGTGTTCTTCCTCTAATCACAAGACCCTTGCCGTCAATTCTAGTGCTTGGAAAGCTCTTTTTTAACTATTTAGATTTTAGTGCATTACTAACATCTTCTAGTGAAATGTTGTCTTTCCTATATAGCAATATATCGACAAAAGTATCATAACATGGTGGTAAAAAATATAACACAGTCAAGGCCTGATCCTCATTCTCAATTTTCATATCCACCTTCTTCGGGTCCATAATAATTGAATTAAACTCATCAATGTAAGTTGTAACATGTGTACCTTCATTTATACGGAGATTGTATAACCTCTTTTTCAGGTAAAGGAGGTTTGTTAGCGATTTCTTAGAATACAGATCTTCCAGCTTCTTCCATGTCATTGCTGCAGAAGTTTCTTCAACAATTTCCCAAATAAAGCTATCTATAATGCTCATGACAATCCCACTCAAATCCCTCTCCTTTAGGTCTGCCTTTTCTATCTCCTTCATCTCTTTAGGAAAATACTCATCAATTGCCTTCCATCACCCTTGTAACACCAGGGAATATTTCATGCTAATCTTTCATACACTTAACTAGAACCCCCTTCAAATTTCTCTACTTCATACTTTATTGAATATGATAAAGACATTTAGCCGTAGATTATATGTAGAAACCCAATCCTTGCTCTGGTACAAATTGTTCCGGAATATCGTGGGTTAACTAGCACACAATCACATACAAAGAAAATAGAGAAGAAAATTCAACACAAGGATTTAACAGGACATTTGAAGGATAAATGCTACAAGATCGTGGGTTATCCTCAAGATTTCAAACCAAAGGGAAAAGTAAAAGCTGCCTTATTGAATGAACAGCCTCATGCCACACAAATGGCTAATCAAGTGATAATCAATGCAATGGTTCCAGCCCAGTTCTTAACCCAATACCAGTATAATCAACTATTACAATTATTGAACAAGAATTCTATTGGAGATGTCAGTGCTCACATGGCAGGTAAATGCTTTTGTGGAAATGTAGAATTATGTGAAAATATGGTACTTTTCAAATGGATTGTAGATATTGGTGCTACAAATCATTTGACTGGTTCTAAAGACTTATGGCATAATAAACAATTAGTAGGAAGCACATGAAAAGTTCAATTGCCTACTGGAGATTCAGCCACAATTTCACACATGGGAGAATGCCAACTTACAGGAGGTGATACTCTTAAGGATGTTCTTTGTGTTCCAGCTTTCGAGTTCAATCTTTTGTCAATATCTAAGATGAAAACGGATTTGAAATGTTGTGTCACATTCGTTCCATAATGTTTTGTATTTAAAGACCTCTTATATGAGAAGGTGAAGGGGATTGGTAACTAGGAGAAAGGACTATATGTTTTTTTACATCAGTTGGAGGAAAAGTGAATCGAGCCTTTGCATCAACTGGTGGGGCAGGTGCAGACTTATGGCGTAAGCGAACAGTACATGTTCCAATGTAAGTTTTTAGGAAAATTTCGTGCGTACTGAATAATACCAATTTCTCTTATGACAATCAATTGAATAAGTGTGAGATATGTCCACTAGCAAGAATGACTAGAGTACCATTTCCACTTAGTAAGAGTAGAAGCTTATCTAGTTTTAACTTGATACACATGGATGTTTGGGGTCCTTATAAAGTTCCTACTCATAATGGCATGAGATTTTTCCTTACTTTAGTGGATGATTGCACTAGATGGACTTGGGTGTTTCTTATGCGACTAAAATATGATGTAGTGTTTTTACCCAAAAACATTATTGCTTTGGTCAAGAAATAGTATGGTAAGCCTATTAAAGTGTTTAGGTCGGATAATGGAGGAGAGTTGTTTAATTATTCTTGCAAGGATTTATTTCAATTGAATGGTATTGTACACCAGAGTTCTTGTCCACACACTCCTCAGCAAAATGGGGTAGTTGAATGAAGACATTAGCACATACTTGAGACTGCCAGAGCTATTAGATACAGGGATATTTGCTTGTTCAATACTGGATCCATTGCATTGACTCATCAGTCTACATTATCAACAGGATAACCTCCTCAATTCTTGCATGTAAATCCCCTTATGAGATGCTATATGGGAAACAACATTCTATTTCACATTTAAAAGTGCTAGGATGCATGTGCTTTGCAACAGACTTGATCAAGTGACAAGTTTGAGCCAAGGGCTGTGATATCTATTCTGCTGGGATATGCAGCACATCATATGGGTTACAGACTATTGGATTTGGAACACAGAGTCCTCTTCATTAGCAGGGAATTAGTGTTTTATGAAGATGTGTTTCCATTCCAATCATTGCACATTGCTTTAGCATATCTCTTTCTTGATTCTACTCTTGTTCCTAGACAGGATGTAGTTACAAATTAAGCACCTATGGTTGTTCAGTGTTTAGATGCCACACAAGGAACCTTGCACACAATCAGCTCCATGTTCCTTAACTTTACCTGAGATTTCCTGCTCCATAGATATTGCACCTTCCTCAGTTCCTGATGGTGCTTCTATAGTTTATGATTCCGCTATTGATGTTCCAGTGCCAAATTGTAATCCACCCACACCTAGGATAGATATTATAAGATCAGGGAGAGTGTCTAAACCTCCCATCTGGTTGCAGGATCATGTTCAGCATACCAAAGGAACGTTAGCAGACTGCTGCAAATATTCACTTTCTGAGTTGCTCACATATGATCATCTTGCACCTAAATATCAAAGTTATTTGTCCCAATTCTCTTTTGAAGTAGAACTAGAAACCTACCAAGAAGCTGTTAAAGATAAGCGATGGGTAGAAGCCATGAAGTTTGAAATCAAGGCTTTAAAAGACAATCACACATGGGCTCTTGTCACATTACCTAAGGGGAAGAAGTCTATTGGATGTAAATGGGTATATAAGATTAAATACAAGGCTACTAGGAAAGTTGAGAGATTCAAAGCTAGACTTATGGCAAAAGGACACAACCAGAAAGAAAGCATAGGCTACCAAGCGACATTTTCACCTGTGGTGAAAATAGTGAATGTCAGGAGTGTGGTTTCTATGGCAGCTTCAAGGCATTGGACCATCTATCAAATGGATGTGTAGAATATGTTCTTGCAAGGTGATATCTTTGGAGAGGTGTACATGACTGTTCCACAGGGGTTCAGTGATTCTACTGATAAGTCCTTAGTGTGTAAGCTGCTCAAGTCCCTCTATAGACTTAAGCAGGCTTCCAGACAGTGGAATATCAAACTAATAACAACACTGCAAAATTCTAGTTTCACACATATCTACCTAGATTATTCCTTGTTCATCAAGCGAGTGTGAGGAAAATTGGTGGTGGTTTTAGTCTATGTTGATGACTTGTTGATCACAGATAATGATATATTGCTTATACAACAGACCAAGGATGATTTACAGTCCAGTATTAAGATTAAAGACCTTGGTGAGCTTAAATATTTCTTGGGAATTGAGTTTGCTAGGAGTGACCATGGAATCTTGATGCATCAACGCAAGTATGCCTTAGAGTTGATCTATGATTTGCGATTAGCAGCGTCAAAGCATGTCTACTCTCTGATGAAGCTTAACCTCATATTGACTACAATTGAGTTTGATGCTCATACAAACTCTGCTAGTGATTCTATTCTTCCTGATCCTGGTCCGTATCAATAATTGCTGGAGAAATTACTCTACTTAACCATCACTCGTCCTGACATTTCATTTTTTGTGCAATATTTGAGTCAATTCATGCATAATCCCAAGTCTTCCCATATGGAGGCTGCTATGAGGGTTGTGAGATATGTCAAGTCTTGTCCTGGTATGGGTGTGTTATTAAGTTCTACCTGCTCAGAGTCCCGTTTAGCCTTTTGTGATGCAGATTGAGCTGCTTGCCCCAACACACGCAAGTCAGTCATGGGCTATTTTGTCAAGTTTGGTAGCTCTTTGATCTCTTGGAAGTCCAAGAAACAATCTACCATCTCTCGCAGCTCAGTAGAGGCTGAGTATAGAGTTTAGCTTCAATTGTAGCTGAGGTGATTTCGCTTCTTGGTATGTTCAAGTAGTTGGGTATTTCTCATTCATCTTCTGCTCCAATCTACTGTGATAGTAAATTCGCTATTCAAATTGTTGCGAATTCAGTTTTTCATGAACACATGAAACACATTAATATTGACTGTCATTTCATTAGGAAAAAAGTTTAACATGGGCTGATCAGTGCTATCTACGTTCCTACTGCAGAACAAGAAGCTGACTTGCTAACCAAGGGCCATGGGTGATCTCAACATGACTGTTTGGTGTCCAATCTAGGACTAAAGAACATCTTTAATAGTCCTAGCTTGAGGGGGGTGTAAAGGAAATATCCACACAAGCAGTGCTTTAGTTTACATGTGTTCTTAATTTAACCATAATTAGGTTATAAATATCCACACAAATATGAATTTTCAATAGTTATTAAAAAAATGGAATTAATTTTTTTGAAGAATTGGAAAATTTGTAATTTTGTGAGACTACAAATCAAAACAATGAGGAGTGCTAATTATCATTGGGCTGACGACCGTCATATGTCGGGAGTGTCTAGAAAAATCCAAATATCAAGGTGACATTTTCGAGCTTGTGTTCATCAGTCCATGTAATATAACTGTCAGCACCAGAGGAAAAGGTTGTTGAGCCTACCAAATTGGATTCTATCAAAAAACATTCACGCTTTACTTTTCAGGTTGATTTCTTCAAACAACAAAATTAAAGAGGCTTTTGTTCCGAGTTCAATAATCCATTACATACATTCAAAAGATATTTCAATTCAGTAGGTAGGTACATAGTACTATGGGTTCTTTGGTTTCAATGAATATAAACCTAGTATAAATATATGGCAAATGCTCAAATATGCCCCTAGTCTATAATATATATGATCTAGAGCAACTTTACCATCCATTAAAAAGGCAACTCTGTAGATACAAAAATGCCTTAATTTTGCCCTTCTAAGATAACTTCAGCAGCATAAAAGGCGCATTTAGCTAAGTTCAAGGCCAAATTCGAATCATTCACAAAGTTCAGAGGCAAACTATTTTAATTCTCATCTCCATATGAAAGCAAATAATGTTTGGTTGTTTCGACAAAAATATTCCTACAATTTCAAATCGCAACTATTCCAAATTAACATCGAAAAATAGAAAAAAAATACATAATTAATTTTGGATTAAAGAAAAAACTTTTCACACGTTCAATTAATTAAATTGTTGTACACTAACATGTATTTATCCTCCTTAGTAGGGAAAGTTTCCCTCGATTCCCTAATGAGAGAACAAATGGGAAGCACGAATTGACGAAATTATTATTGAGGTTGGGAACTCCTCATACCAGGATCCAGGAAGAACGAATGATGTATCTAATATTGGATACGGTAAAGTAACGTACTACTTATCAAGTGTGTCTCCTGAACCTCAGGATACGAAGTGAACGGTTATGCATGACGGATAAGGGGCGTAATATTTGCCCTCAACCGAACAGATTTTATAGCGTGAATCTCGTTGATATCAATCATGGATCAACACTTAATATATAAAGGAGAAGTTTTTCTTTAGTCTGACACATGGTAACATTTAAATCATGGTAACATGTAATTCAATGCAATAAAAAGTTTAATTTGTCCTCTAGATACTATTCAAGGCATTGTTTGTTTGTTATATTCTTTGCTCATGACCGAGCTTGTACCGAGGATGCATTCAACTACCTAATCTAAGATTAGGCTTGGTCATCATATTGTAATTTGTTTGATAGTCTATTTTCCTTTCATTCATCTATCAACTATTCTTAATTATCCGTATTGAATTAAACCACATGTCTTATAAACCGCGTACAGCTGTAATTGTTACTCATTTTTTGGATAAACAGTTTGGTTCTCATTGTGGGGCTAAGGATAGTAGTGGTGATTTGGTATGAATCTCCATAACACACCCTAGTTGACTCTTGAACTTTAAAATCTTAGTTTCAGGTGAGCCTAAAAATGTCAAACTTTCAGTCTGCTCACTTGAACGTTGACTCTGAGTCATGCCATTACGAAAAATAATAATGTAGTGCGCAGTAATGATGTGCTTCTTGCCAATCCTAATAGTGTCTCGGTTGCTGATTTGATCGATGCTAACTCGCAAGTGGACATCAACATCAATTTTCCAACTGATCCCAAAAATAGTGTTTGTAGAGGACCCTGACCAACTATTTGAAAAGTGCCCAAAGGTGAAGCTGATGGGGTGAGCGTACGACTTATTTTAAAAATGTTGTCGGGTCAACAAGCGATTATAGCACAACTGTAGAATAAAAACCACACTACTAACATGGTCGTGTTTGAACGGTCCTGGGTAAGTAATCGGATGATCGAACAAATAACCGAGAGACCAGGTGGAGCCGAGCTCGGGAAAAGTTCAAAGATAATGAAGATGCTCGAAGTTTTAACCAAACAAGTGGAGTCAGGCAAGAAAAAGATAGATTACAGAAAGTGGAAACATACAACTCCGGGGTCGATTAGATCCCAGGAGCACCTCTAATATTGAAGGGACCGGACTTCAAAAAATTTAATCAGAAGTCGTTTCCTCCGAGCACCGCGCCAAAGTCGATTCTGAATTGGTTTCAAATTACCGACATCCCTAAATATAATGGGACCATAGATCCAAATGAGCATGTAAGGTCCTATACATGAGCGATCAAAAGGAACGATTTGGAAAATGACAAAATTGAATCGATGTTTCTGAAAACATACGGGGAAACTTATTCCAAGGCAGCAATGATATGGTATCACAACCTACCTCCAAATTCCATTGACTCATTTGATATGCTTGCAGATGCTTTCGTAAAGTCCCATGCGGAGCCATCAAGGTCGAGACCAGAAAGTTAGATTTTTCCAAGGTAAAACAAAAGGATAATGAGATGCTCAGAGAGTTCAGATGGAGTGGATGGATTTGCCTCAAGTTGCGGATGATTGGGCCATTTAGGCATTCACTCGGGGCTCTACCCCCCAAGTTTCATGACCTTTGAACATCTAAAGTAAAATTTGGTTGAGTATCTGGCAGTAACCTGGGCCGATGACCACAACAGGTACTAGTCAAGGATCAGGGTCGAGGATGACCAACTCAGGGCACCTTCTGCATCTATTTACCCCATCAAAACTGATGATATCAATGAGAGCCATTGATAGAATCCAATACCGGTCCAAGATTGATATCAACCATATAGTGCGGATCGAAAGGAAAACGGATTCGGGTGTCATCCAGTAAGGAAAAAAATAGAAGCGATCGAGGTTAAGCGGTCGGGGCTTGATGAGTAAGAACGGGTTCGACAGGTCACTTGCGAGTGGGGAAGCGTCAAACTTATCGGAGTATAACTTGAATGTAGAAATTGCAAGCATCATGTCAGTTGTAGGCACATCAAGGAGACCAAATGGCCTCAACTATTGCAGTCCCACCCAACTAAGAGAGATCCTAATTTCATGTGTAACTATCACAGAACTCACGGTAATAGGATCAATGATTGCCGATAGTTAAGAGAAAAAGTTGCTCGACTTTTCAACACTGGGCACCTTCGAGAATTTCTAAGTAAGCGAGAAAAAAACCACTTCAGAAATAGGGACACCAACAAATAGGTCGAACTAGAAGAGCCTCAACATGTGATCAACAAATCATTGGGGGAGTCAATGTCCCCTAAGGGCCAATTCTAAAACACACTAAATGGTCTATTATGAGGGAGCACACACGCAGAATTATGTTTGAGAGGGAGCTATTTTATTCAACAACGTAGACGCCGAGGGCATCGTAAAACCTCATAATGATGCACTGCTAATATTTGTACTTACCAATAAATCTCGGGCTAAACGTGTGTTGATTGATTCTGGATCTCGGCCAACATCAACAGATCAAGGATCATATAGCAACTGGGATTACATGATCAAATATGTACTGGCGGCCGGGTATTAAATAGGTTCAATATGCAATGCGAGACCATGAAAGGAGAAATCATATTTCTAGTAAACAGTGTCAAGACAACCCGAGAAACAAAGTTCTATGTGATTGAAGGAGATATGAGGTACAATGATTTATTCATAAGGCCATGGGTCCACACCATGAGGGCAGTATCTTCAACCTTATACTAGGTGCTAAATTTCCCACGCCGGAGGGAGTAAAAAGGTCTATGAAGAACAGTCGATCGCAAAGGAAATATTTGTTGTCGATAAAGTGATCCTGACGCATGTATTCTCAACATTGAGGAGTGAGGAACCGACCAAAAATGAAGAGACTAGATAGCAATCAATGGCCCAGCCTCGATCAAATCGAAAAGACATGAAGAACAATGGGCAAATGATGAGGATGATTAAGGTGTCCCGAGATCATTAATATACTCCCAATGACACCTACGCCACCAAATCAACAGTTGAGGAGATGAAGCAAGTTATACTAGTCAAGCACCTACCGGATCAAAAGGCATACCTGGGCATGGGGCTAAAACCCGAGCTCGGGAAAAAACTTATTAATTTTCTTAAATCTAACATCGACTGTTTTACTTGGTCCCATGTAGACATAAAAAGGATACCACCGAAGGTAACCACTCACAAGCTGAATGTGGACCTGAAGTTCCATCCAGCCAAGCAAAAGAGGAGGACACAGTCCTAGATCAAACATGCATTCATCAAGGAGGAGGTATCCAAACTCCTAAAAATAGGTTCCATTCTAGAGGTTAAACACCCTAATTGTTTCGATAGCGTAGTGATAGTACCTAAAAAGGAAATAAACTGAGAATGTGTGTAGATTATAAGAACCTAAACAAAGCACGTCCCAGGAATTCTTTCCCTTTGCCTAACACTAATCGAATGATCGATGCGACAACGGGGCACAAGATACTTAGCTTTCTCTATGCCTACTACGTGTATAAGCAAATTCAGATGGACTCGGATGATAAAAAATGACTTTTTTATTACAAAATTCAGCACCCACTATTGTAATGTAATGTCATTCGGATTAAAAAACACTGGTGCTACCTACCAACACCTAGTAAATCGGATGTTCGAATAACAAATAAGAAAATCAATGAAAGTTTATATTGACGATATGTTGGTCAAGGCCTTGCGAGTAAGGGACCATTTGAAGGAAACCTTCGACGTATTAATGAAGTACAACATGAAGCTAAATTCAGAAAAGTGCATGTTTTTATCGGTTCTGGTAAGCTTCTTGATTTCATGGTATGTAATCGAGAGATAGAGATCAATCTTGACAAAATAAAGGCCATCGAGGACATCACCATAGTCGACAACATCAAGGCGGTTTAAAGACTAACTAGGAGGATAGCCACATTGGACTGGTTCATCTCGAGATTGGTAGATAAGAGCCAACGGTTCATCTCGCTATTGAAAAAGAAGAACTATTTTTGTTGGACTCCGAAATTCTAGAAAGCTTTGAAAGAACTCAAACAATACTTGTCGTTCCCTCCTTTACTCTACACTCCGAAGGTAGATGAACAACTATACCTCTACTTGGAAATTTTCGAGGTGGCGGTCGGTGGTGTCTTAGTCCGGGAAGAAAAAGATACACAATTCCCTATTTACTATGTTAGTAGAACCATGGGTGATGCTGAAATGAGGTATCCTCACCTAGAATAGTTAGCAGTTACCTTGGTAGGTGCTTCTAGGAAACTAAAATCGTACTTTCAATGCCACCCCGTATATGTAGTAACCTCTTACCCATTGAGGAATATCATGCATAATCCCAAGCTCTCGGGATGGCTAGCCAAATGGACTGCCATATGTAATCAAGTACCGACCCGGACTACCATAAAATCTAAAATTCTAGCAACTTTGGGGCTGACTTTATTCCACCCTTCATACCTAAGGTCGAAAGGCAATTGATCCTCACCTTAAGGACTAAGTCGATGATTTGGACCCTATTCACTGATGGTGCATCCAATGCAAAGTCATCCGGGCTTGGTATCGTACTGAAACAGCCTACGGCTAGCATAATTAGACAGTCTATTGGAACTGTAAAATTGACTAACAATGAAGTTGAATATGAAGCCATGATTGCATGTATCGAACTGGATAACAGCCTCGGGGCCGAAGTGATTGAAGCCAAATGTGACTCCCTCCTCATCGTAAATCAAGTCAATAGAATTTTCGAAGGAATGGATACGGATGTACTTGGATAAATTGTAGGTAACCCTATGCCAATTCAAGAATGGACTCTACAGCACGTACCTCGAGATCAAAATAGTAAGGTCGATATACAGGCCAACTTGGGGTCATCAGTCAACTCCATAGAATTCAGCTCGGGGGAATTGGTGATGCTGATGAACTCGATGGTAGAAAAAGTTCAAGCCAAAGTAAACTCAACAAGTTTTACTGGGATTGGAGGAACAAATACATAAACTCCCCAAAGGCAGGAAAATTACCATCGGATCCCAAAGAATGGAGAACCCTACGCACCAAACCTGTAGATTTAGCTTAGTAAAAAGAGCATTGTTTAGAAGATCTTTCTTTGCCCCACTGTTCAGATGCTTAGATCCGGGAAAGACCAAATATGACGTAAGAGAAATTCATAAGGGCACTTGCGGGAACCATTCGGGGAGAATTCTTGGTCCACCAACAACTACTGGAATGAAATGGAGAAGGATGTGAAAGACTTCGTATGAAAATGCAAAGAGTGCCAAAGGCATGCCCCGATGATTCATCAATCGGAAGATATGCCCCACTCAGTCTTGTTACCATGGCCATTTATAAAGTGGAAATGGACATCAATGGTCCCCTGCCATAGGTATTCGGTAAGGTCTGATACATACTATTCATGACCAGCTATTTTTCCAAATTGGTCGAGGCTCAGGCATTCGAGAAGCTCCGGGAGAAAGAAGTCATCAATTTAATCTGGGATCATATAATATGTCAATTTGGGATACTGGTCGAGATCATGTGTGACATTGAAAAATTGTTTGTCGGCAACATGGTAAATAAGTTTTTTGAACCACAACATCAAGAAGATATTATCAACGCCATACCACCCTAGTGAGAATGGTCAAGTATGATCAACATACAAAATCATACTCAAAAAACTGAAAATAGATGGTTCAGTTTGAAGACAAAGTGGAAGGAAATCTTGCTCGAAGTCTAGTAGGCACACCATACGACTTTAAAGTCGAGTACCAGGGCGAACCCGTTCTCTCTAGTCTATGCAGAATAAGACTTAATACCAATCAAGGTAGGGGAACCAAGCCTCGGGTTCTAGTATGCTACCAAAGTGTTAAACGGCTATGCCATGACCATGAGCCTGAAATTATTAGATGAAATGTGAGAAGCCGCTCTAGTCCGGTTGGACGCCCAAAAGCAATGAGTAGGGAGGTATTGCAATCGAAGAGCCAACCTCTGAAATTTTCAAGTTAGGGACTTGGTATTTAGTAAGGTAACACCACACACCAGAAACCCAAACGAAGGGAAACTAGGCCCGAGTTGGTAAAGACAATAAAGTTGCCGGAATAACTGACGAAGGCTCGTATAAACTCGAATTGGAAAATAGTGTACAACTACCAAACAACTAAAAGGTGGCACTCTAAAAGCAGTACTATAGCCAAGGTACAAACGCAATTCTATTTTTTTAAATTTTGTTATATTACGAACTACTTTATGCAGGTACTTGGTCAAGTGCAAACATGACTATTAGTTCTGAAGTGCGTGTTGTACTCTTTTTCCCTTGAACGCATTTGTCTGGAAGTAGGTTTTCCAGCAAGGTTTTTCACGAGGCAACAGTAAAATGTGTTACCTAAGTTTTGAAAACCGATCTTATAATAGAACCGTTGATCGCTTGCACCAAGCCAACAATATGAGCTCCCACAAGTTCGGCCTCAAATAATGGAGGCCATTACACGTAGGCTAGGATCCTTAGAAAGGGAAAATTTAATATGTAAAAATCCAAGGCTTGGTGATTAGTGTTTGTTGTAAGGGTCAAAACATTATAATAACCGTGCCCATGTATCCCACTCCAGCCACGACACAAGGTTTATATGTCTCCAATTATGTACCTTACATATAAAATAATGAAAGAAAACTTTTTTTCCCTAATACTTTATTATTATACATTTCACTTTGTCGATGCTTACAACGGACCCTATATCCTACAGCCCATGTGCTACCCCAACTTGGGGACTATCGTCCAATAAAAAATTGGACAGCTCAGGCCATCGACTCCTGAAGGCACCTATCATGACCTAAAATCTAACCCGCTCGTGATGGCTACTATCGTAAAACTAGGCCAACCACTTATATCCTTTTTCCCATTTTACCCAATTATTTACTTATAAAAAACATCACGGTTCAACACATAATTTAATAACAATAAAAGTAGTAATAGAAATATCAAAATAACGGAATGAAACATAAATCCGGACCTTAGGTGTCACTAGTCTTGAGAAAAAGAAATTCTAAAATAGTCTGAAATACAATTCTAAAATAGTCTGAATATATCCAACAAGCAAAAATAGTAGAAGATATGAAAGGAGAAAGCGGAACTGCGGTCTTGAAGTAGCTACCTCGCAAATCTCTGATTAAAGTCCGCATAAGGTAGATCAACAACCGTGATTGTGTCCCAAGATACCTGGATCTGCGCACAGGGTGCAAGGGGTAACGTGAGTTCACTAACTCAGTAAGTAGAAAGTCCAACCTATGGACTAACAGGTAGTGACGGGCCAAACCTCAAAAGGCAATTTAGTAGTAAACAGAACAGAAATGTAGACATGCTTACAGTTCAAGTAAAACTCAACACTAATATAAACAATTGATTAGTAAAGATTTCAATACTTAGAGATTTCGTATATGTAGCAATGCACGGCTAGCATGGGCAATGTTTCCACAACCTCCACTCACAAGTGCTCCACCACTCGGTACTGTATATAGGCACCCGACTGAGGGAAGGCCCATCCCAGAATATACATCACTGACCGTAGTCATCCAGTACCGAGGACACGGGCCAATCCAGCCTCATGGAGAAGATCCATCTCCCGATATAGTACTTCAACAAATACATGTCCAGGGAAATCCATACCTCAGTATAATCATCTACTGTGCTTACTTGGGGTGTAAAGACTCCGGAGGGCTTCTTTGAACCCAAGCGCTATACCAATGCTAGCTAAGGCATGATAAATATCATTGTTGCGGCATGCAGCCCGATCCCATATTGTCAATCAATACTCGGTTCTTGGCCTCACTCAGTCAATATTCTCCAGTCTCATACACATGGGCTAAGATGTCATAGTACAAGCTCGAACAATGATATAATATGTCAAATAGCAATAATCGAGACTGAGGCATGATATAATATGCAAGAATAGGACTGTGTGTAGAATATACCTGAATCTAATGACATGATAGCAAGAAATGACCTCTCGGGACTCAACAGTGTTGGTATGAAGCCTTAGCATAATAATTGACATTATTTACAGCTCAACAGCTAGGTCATATAATCACATAACAGATATCGATAATAAGTAACCACTAAGCGATGCTCTAGAATGATCCAGTCCGCATTTTCTCACGGTGCACGCTCATTCCACAGTCACATGGCATAGCGTCACCTTCATAGCAATCATAGAACATATTGTTCGGGGTTTTATACTTGTAGTACCAAGGTTGAAAGCGTTACTTACCTCAACCCAAGCCAAAACTCTAGCCCGCGATGCCATTTCCTCGAATTGACCTCCAATTGCCTCGAATCTAAAAAATATCAACACATAACCATCAAAATATTCTAAGATAACAAAGCCCACTTGATAATAATGAAAATACAATAGGAATCTCGAAATTAACCAAACCCTACCCCCGAGCCTACATCATATAATTCAATAAAATTCACATCAATAGACTCCTTATCTCCCCACGAGTTCATACATATCAAAGTACTAAAATCCGACTACAAATGAGCCCTTAAATCTTTGATCAAATGTTTCCAATCTCAAGTCCTATTTTCCCAATTTTTAACCCTTAATTTCCATTAATTTTCAAGCTAAATTAGTGAAATAACACCATAGAAACGAATTTAGGGTCCAAAAATCTTACCTCTATGGAATCCCCTTGAAATCTCTCTTCAAATAGCTCCCTCAAGCTCAAACCCGTATGTAAATGGTGAAAAATAACTCAAAAATTGCGAAGGAAATCCTTTGTACTTTCTAGCCCAGGATTTTTGCAACTGCGGCCCAAATCCTACTCCTGTTGTACCGCTTCTACGGTCTTGACCACCACACATGCGGTTTTTACTTAAATTCCTAAAGTCGCACCTGCGATCAAATAACCGCACCTACGCTATCGCAGGTGCGCTCAGCACTCCACATCTGCGGCTCCTACCATTCGTATCCCTGACCGCATCTGTAGTCCTTTCTTCGCATCTGCGGTGTCGCACCTGCACCCTAATCCGCAGGTGCGGAAATATCATAAGCATAAAATTCTGCAACTTCTCCAAAACTTCAAACTCTTTGTCAACCATCTAAAATCACCCCGATGCCTCCGAAACCTTAACTAAAAGCCCCACCAAGCCGTATATTACTATTCAAATACCAATCTTCAAAAAACGTCAAACAACATAGAAACAACCAAATCACATCGATTCAAGCCTATGAACTCTAAAAACTTCCAAATTCCGCTTCTGATTAAAATATCTACCAAACCATGTTCGAATGACCTAAAATTTTTCATAAAAATCCCAAATACACAACAGACCTAGAGCAACTTCCGGTACTCCATTCCGACTCCTAAATAAAAATCTCAACTATCAACCGGACAATACCAAAATTTTAATTTCGCCAATTCAAGCCTAAATCTATTACGGACCTCCAAAATATATTCTGATCACACTCTGATCATCTCCCGAAGCTATGCAAACTATCGGAATTAACATCCAATCCCTTTATCACATAAGTCAACGTCCAGTTGACTTTTCCAACTTAAGCTTACACAAAAGAGACTAAGTATCACATTCCTTATCATAACCTCTCTGAATCCAAACCACTCAACCCGGTAACATATACTACAGATGAAACAAGTATAAAGAAGCAGAAATAGGGAAAACACAGCAGTAACTCATGACAAGAAAGTTCGGGTCATCACATCCTCCCCCTCTTAAACAAACGTTTAACCCCAAACGGGCAAGAAACATACCTAAAGCCTCAAATAGTTGAGGATATCTGCTCCATATCTCCCACTCGGTCTCCCAGGTACCCTTCGCCACGGGTCGACCTCTCCACTACTCTTTTTCTAAAGCTATATCCTTTGACCTTAACTTTCGAACTTGACACTCCAAAATAGCTACAGGCTCCAGATCATACGTCAAATCACCATCTAACTTAGCAATACTGAAATCCAGAACATAAGACGGATCCCCAATATATTTCCAGAGCATAGAAACATAAAATACTAGATGCACACTCGATAAGGTGGCTGGCAAAGCAAGCTCATAAGCCACCTCCCCAATCCTTTGAAGTACCTCAAAAGGCCCAATGAACCGAGGACTCAACTTCCCTTTCTTTCCAGATCTCATAGCACCCTTAATAGGTAAAAACTTCACCAAAATTTTCTCGCCAACCATGTAGGAGACATCCCAAACCTTCCTGTCAGCATAATTCTTTTGTCTCGAATGTGTACAAAGTCTCTCCTGAATCCCCTTCACCTTTTCTAAATCATCCTGCACCAAATTTGTACCTAATAGCCTTGCCTCACCCGGCTCAAACCAACTAACGGGAGGTCTACACCGCCTCCCATACAAAGCTTCATATGGAGCCATCTGAATACTCGGCCGATAATTGTTGTTATAAGCAAACTCTGCGAGCGGTAGAAACTGATCCATGACCATCTAAAACCAGTGACGCAAGAGCTCAACATGTCCTCCAATATCTGAATATTGCGCTCGGACTGTCCGTCCGTCTGCGGGTGAAAAGATGTGCTCAATTCGACCTGAGTACCCAACTCTTACTGTACCGACCTCCAAAACTATGAAGTAAAATGAGTGCCCCTATAATGGAAACTGGGACAGCATGTAGTCGAAAAATCTCCTGGATATATATCCCTACCAACCGCTCTAAAGAATAGGCAGTACATACAGGAATAAAGTGCGCAGACTTGGTCATCCTATCCATAATTACCCAAATAGCATCGAACTTCTTCAAAGTCCATGGGAGCCCAACTACTAAGTCCATGATGATATGCTCCCACTTCTACTCTAGAATATCTATCCGTTGAAGTAAGCCACCCAGTCTTTGATGCTCATATTTAACCTGCTGACAATTGAGATACCAAGCTACAAATCCCACACACAATATCCTTCTTCATTCTCCTCCACCAATAGTGTTGTCTCTGATCCTGATACATCTTCTCGGCACTCAAATAAATAGAATACCGTGAGCTATGGGCCTCTTCCAGAATCAACTCCTGAAGACCATCCACATTGCGCACAAATATTTGGCCATGCATCATCAACACCCCATCATCAACGATAGTCACATCTCTGGCATCATCGTACTGAACCCTATACTTAAGTACAAGCAAATGAGGATGATCATAATCGCACTCTATGATGCGATCAAATAAGGAAGACCAAAAAATCATACAAGCCAATACCCGACTAGGCTCCGAAATAACCAACCTCATGAACCGATTGGCCAAGGCCTGAACATCAACTGCAAGAGGTCTCTCCACAACTGGAATATATGCCAAACTTCTGATACTCGCTACCTTTCGGCTCAAAGCATTGGCCACCACATTGGCCTTCCCCGGATGGTACAAAATACTAAAATCATAATCCTTAGCAACTCTAACCATATCTTCTACATCAAATTAAGATCTTTCTGCTTGAACAAGTGATGGAGGCTATGATGATCAGTAAACACCTCATATAAATAATACCTCCAAATCTTCAACGCGTGAACAATAGCACCCAGCTCCAAATTATGAACAGGGTAGCTCTTCTCATGAGGATTCAACTGACTAGAATCATAAGCAATAACTCAACCCTCCTGCATTAACACATACCCAATACAAACTCTCAAAGCATCACAATACACTGTATAAGAACCTAAAGCTAATGGAAATACTAAAACTAGAGCCATGGTCAAGGCAAGCTTGAGCTTCTAGAAGCTCTCCTCACACTCACTGGACCACACAAATGGATCACCCTTATGAGTCAACTTGGTCAAAGGCGGTGAGATAGATGAAAATCCCTAAACAAAGCGGCGTAATAACCTACCAAACCAAGAAAACTTCAAATCTCAATGGTTGGGGATAGTCTGGTCCAACTCTAAGCCAACCTCTATATTCTTCGGATCAACCTGAATACTCTCACTGGACACCACATGCCCCAAGAATGCCACAGAACCGAGCCAAAACTCACACTTGGAGAACTTTGCATAAAGTTTCTTCTCCCCCAATCCCTGCAACACAACTTTTAAATGATCTGTATTCTCCTCCTGACTACGCGAATACACAAGAATATCATCAATAAAGACTATGATAAATAGGTCGAGATACGGAAAGAACACCCTGTTCATCAAATGCATGAATGTTGTTGGGGAATTGGTCAGCCTAAAAACATCACCAAGAACTCATAATGACCATATCTGGTCCTAAAAGTTGTCTTAAGAATATCTGAGTCCCTGATCTTCAGCTGGTGATAAACTAAACAGAGATCAATCTTGGATAACACTCTCGCTCTCTAAGGCTGGTCAAACAAATCATCGATACGTGGAAAAGGATACTTGTTCTTGATTGTTACTTTGTTCAGCTACTTGTAATCAATGCACATCCTAATCATGTCGTCCTTCTTCTTCATAAATAGATAGACTCATACCAAGGCGAAACACTAGGCCCAATAAACCCCTTATCAAGGAGTTTCTGAAGCTGCTCCTTCAACTCTATTGGTGCCATACGATACGGTATAATAGAAATAGACTGAGTGCTTGATACTAGATCAATACCAAAATTAATATCCTTGTCCGGTGGCATGCCCGGTAGGTCTGTAGGAAACACATTAGGAAAATTCCTCACAATTGGAACAAAATACTAGGAGTCTTTGCACGGACATCCCTCTCAAATGCTAAGTGTGAAACACAACCCTTCCCAACCATACTCAGGGCCTTCAAGAAAGAAAACACTCTACTGGGAACATAAAAGGTCGAACCTCGCCACTCAATCTGTGGCACACCCGGCATAGTCAAAGTCACTGTCTTAGCATGACAGTCCAGAATAGCACGATACGGAGATAGAAAATCCATGCCTAATATAACATCAAAGTCTACCATGAATAATAACAAAAGATCCACTCGAGGTCTCCAGACCCCTAATAGTCACTATACATAACCGGTACAACACGGTCTACAACAGTATCGCACACCGGAGTAGATACACAAACAAATGAAACAAGAGACTCACGGGGCATATCCAAATAACCAGCAAAGTATGATGAAACATAAGAATAAGAGAAACCGGGATCAAATAGTAGGCATCTCTATGGCAGACTTAGACAATACATGTAATTAGAGCATCTGAAGCAATAGCATCGAGTCTAACTGGAAGTGCATAGAAGCAGGCTTGACCACCACATGATTGGCCTCCCCCTCTAGGGAAAACCCTAGCTGATTGATGTCCACCCCAAGCTGATTGAGCGGGTGGGGAAGTAACTGGTAATGAAGCTGAAGGCTGACTCCTCTGCTAGGATAATCCCCCGGTAAGACGAGACAAAATCTCTTGATATGATATAAATCTCCACACTTAAAGTAACCCCTCATAGCAAGTGGTGGTAGGGACTGAAAGGAGCCCCGTGCACTAAGATACCCAGTAGAAGAACCAGGCATAGATGAACCCTGAACAGATGGTGCCCGAGTCGAACTCTGAACTGGAAGGGCACTAAGAGATGAGTGACCCTAATGCGAGCCATGAGAACCATGGACAAATAACCCACCACGGTGACCTGAACGAGGTGACTGAGCATGCTTGAATGAACAGCCTCTACCGTGCTGAAACTGGTCTCCCGATGAAGAACCTCCTACCAGATCCTCGAGGCCTCTAGGCCTCCCTCTCTACTCGCTCCTAGCGACGCACTGACTCAATCTCTCTATAAATTGCAACCACCTCTTTCTAAGAAGTGCCTGATACTCTCTCTCTCTCTCTCTCTCTCTCTCTCTCTATATATATATATATATATATATATATATATATATATATATATATATATATATATATATATATATATATATATATATATATATATATATATATATATATATATATATATATATATATATATCATGTCAGAAAAATCCATAGCTGATAGCTTAGGCCATCAACAAACCTCCTGATCCTCTCCCTATCCTTGGGAACTAGCCAAATAGCATGATGCGCCAACTCAAAGAACCTTATCTCATACTGAATCACATACATTCCCTCCTAACGCAGCTGCTTAAACTCCCTACGCAGCGACTCCCTGGGGGAATACGGTACATACTTCTCTAAGAAAAGAATAGATACTGATTCCATGTAAGGAGCGGTGTACCAACAGGCCTACGCCTCTCAGAAGCCTCCCACCAAGTGAAAGCAACTCCAGAAACCAAAAATGTAGTAAATGATACCCAATAGTCTCCAGAATACCCGTTGTATGCAACATCCTCTAACATTTGTCCAAGAAACCCTAGCATTCACGCCCTCTGCACCACTAAAGGTCAGAGGCTAAAGTCTACCAAACCTCCAATCGACACTGCTTGTCATCAGGCATAATTGGAACTACAAAGTCCTGAGTAGGTGCAAATAGCTAGGCTAGTGGTGCCTCCAGTGTCTGGAGTCCCTGAATAACCTGTACAGGTGTACGGGTGGCAGGAGTCTGACTGCCTCCCCCAGCCTGACAAGTAGCTGTATTGGTAGAAACTGCGACTTCCTGAGCAAGACTGGTGCACACAGTCAGAATCTGAACCAAAGTTTCCTGGAGACCTGGCATAATAATAGGCACATCCATTACCCTTAACTGGTGCTGCTGTAGCATCCCCAGCTAGAGCCTGATCATGACTGGGGCGACGGGTGGATCTGCAAGTGTTGCCCAAGCTAGTATGCGGGCCACATACCTGCCCCTACCACGGCGTCGACCGCGTCCTCGGCCTTGACTGCGTCCTCGGCCTCTAGTGGCTCCAGCTAGTGGTACTGGTGGTCGTCCATTGAAACTGGTAGCACATATCATCACCATCTATGAGAGAATAGAATAACAAAACTTTAGTACTCGGATCAACAAATTCACACGACAAGAATTCAAGAATATGAAGTTTTCCTAAAGTTTCTGCAGCCTCCCGATGATAAATACGAACGCCTCCGTATCGAACACACATGTCACGGCCCAAAAACAGACCCAGTCACGATGGTACCTATCGTGGAACTAGGCCAGCCACTTAAATACTATTTCCCATTTTACCCAATTATTTACTTACAAAAAACATCACTTTTCAATATAAAATTTAATAATAATAATAATAGTAATAATAATAATAATATAAATATCAAAACAGCAAAATGAAACATAATTCCCGACCTTGGGTGTCACTAGTCATGAGCAAAATTAATATAACTGTCTGAAATAAAAATCTAGAATAGTCTGAATACATCCAATAAGTAAAACTAGATAAAGATAGAGAAGGAGAAGGCAAAATTATGGTCGCCTAGCAGCTACCTTGCAAATGCCCCGAGATACCTGGATTTGCACAAAGGATTCAGGGGGTAACGTGAGTACACCAACTCAGTAAGCAACAAGTCCAACCTATGGAATGACAAGTAGTGACGGACCAAAGCTCAACATGAAATTTAGTAGTAAAAAGAATAAAAATGTTGACATGCTTATAGTTCAAGTAAAACTCAACAGTAATAGAAACAATTTATCAGTAAAGAGTTCAATACTCAGAGATTTTGTATGTGTACCAATGCACATCTAGCATGATCAATGTTCCCACAACCTCCGCCCACAAGTGCTCCACCAGTCAGTACTGTATATGGCGATCTGGCGGAGGAAAGGCCCATCTCAGAATATATATCACTGACCATAGTCATCCAGTACTGAGGACAAGGCTAGTCCAGCCTCATAGAGAAGATCCATCTCTCGGTATAGTACTTTGAACAAATCCATTTCCAGGGAAATTCATCCCTCGGTATAATCATCTACAACGCACACTAGGGGTGTGAAAACTCCGAAGGGGGCTCTTTGATCCAAAGCATTATATCAGAGCCAGCGAATGCATGATCAATATCATTGTTGTGGCTTGTAGCCCGATCTCATATTTTCAGTCAATACTCGGCTCTCGGCCTCCCTCGATCAATACTCTCCAGTCTCATACAAATGGACTAAGATGTTATAATACAAGTCCGAGCAATGATATGATATGTCAAATATCAATAATTGAGACTGAAGCATGATATAATATACATGAACAGGACTGAGTATAGAATATACGTGAATCTAATGACATGATAGCAAGAAAAAACCTCTCGGGTCTCAACAGTGTTGGGATGAATCCTTAACATGGTAATTAATATGATTTATATCTCAACAGCTAGGTTATATAATCTTAGCACATATATCGATAATAAATAACCACTAATTGGTGCTTTGTAATGATCCAGGCTATATTTTCTCACGGTGCGTTCATTCGCCCGTCACTTTGCATAGAATCACCTTCATAGCAATCATAGGAAATATCATTCGGGGTCTCGATCCCGCAGTACTTACCTCAAGCCAAGCCTAAACTCTAGCAATCAAAGGTTGAAAGCACTACTTACCTCAAGCCAAGCCTAAACTCTAGCCCACGACGCCTTTTCCTCTTGACTCGGCGTCTAATTACCTCGAATCTATAAAAAAAAATCAGCATATAACCAACAAAATATACTAAGGGAACAAAGGCCACTCAAAAATAATCAAAATACAATGCGAGTCCTGAAATTAACCAAACCCGACCCTCGGATCAATGTCTCAAAATTCGATAAAATTCACATCAATAGACTCCTTATCTCCCCATGAATTCATAAATATCAAAAGTACTAAAATCTGACCAAGAATGGCGCCTAAAATCCTTGCTCAAAGGTCTCCAATCTAAAGCCCTAGTTTCCCAATTTTTAACCCTTAGTTTTCATTAATTTTCAAGAAAATTAGTGAAATAACACCATAGAAATGAGTTTAGGGTCAAAAAATCTTACCTCAATGAAATCTCTCTTCAAATAGCTCCTTCAAGCTCAAACCCATATGAAAATGGTGAAGAATAACTCAAAAATTGCGAAGGAAATCCTTTATACTTTTTGGCCCAAGCTTTTCGCTCCTGCGGCCCAAATCCCGCTCTTGCGGTCCCGCTTCTGCGGTCTTAACCATCCTACCTGCGGTTTTCACTTAAATTTTCAAAGTCGCATCTGCGATCAAATAACCGCACTTATGCCATCGCAGGTGCGCTCAGCACTCCGCATCTGTGGCTCCTGCCCTTTGCATCCTCGACTGCATCTGCAGTCCTCTCTTCACATCTGCAGTGTCACACCTACGGTCCCATTTCCACAGGTGAAGAAATATCATAAGTAGAAAATTCTGCAACTTCTCCAAAACCTCAAACTCTCCGTCAATCATCCGAAATCACCATGAGGCCCACGGGACCTCAACCAAAAGCACCAACAAGTTGTATATTACTATTCAAAATTATACCAATCTTCAAAACACCTCAAACAACATCAAAACAACCAAATCACATCGGATTCAAGCCAATGAAATCTAAAAAAAATCCAAATTCCACTTCTGATCAAAACATCAACCAAACCATGTCCAAATGACCTAAAATATTGCACACATCCCAAATGACACAATAGACCTACTGCAACTTCAAAAATTTCATTCTGACCCCTAAATCAAAATCTAACCTATCAATCGAAAAATGTCAAAATTCCATTTTCTCCAATTCAAGCCTAAATCTACTACGAACCTTCGAAACACATTTCGATCACACTCCTAAGTCCCAAATCATCTCCCAAAGCTATCCGAACCATCGAAATTCACATCCGAGTCCTTTATCATATATGTCAATATTTAGTTGACTTTTCCAACTTAAGCTTACTCAAATGAGACTAAGTATCGCATTTCTTACCAAAACCTCTCCGAATCTAAATCACTCAAGCGGGTAACATATGATATAGATAAAACAAGAATAAAGACGCAAAAATAGGGAAATGGAACAATAACTCATGAGACGATAGGTCAGATCATCATAGCACCTAGCGTATTAAGCAATGCCCAACTACAAAGGCTACGGCCACCCTAAAATGGCTTGAAGGAGTTCGAAGTCCGTACTCGGAAAGTAAGGTCCTTACGTATAAATAAAACCTATTTAAAGTTTACCATTGACAAAAACATCGTCGTATATGATTAAAATGTTTAAGCATCTTAAAAGTATTTGATTTTATCGAAATCATGAAACCATGAATAGTTCGAAGTCGCCATCGAACTCGATCTCCATTCGAGCCTCTAAGGAATAGATGCCCCAGATTTTGTTTGATTCTAAGCTAAGGCATTCAAAATGTTACATAAATAAAAGATTGCAAATAGATGCTGAAAAGTAAAAATACAGTATTACCAAAGGGAAATTTTTCAGATATTTCAAAAAATATTTTCAAAGACACAATAAAACGACTCAAGATAAGTAAGAAGGAAAATATATAAGGGAAAACCAAAAAAAAGTAAGGCACCTAGGCCTAATCTTCACCGGAGTTCGACTCGATACCGTAACGGTCAGATCCTTTGGGACTTTCGGGCTCATGAGTTTCCTCTTCCACGGCCTCGAGCATTTTGGCCTCTACAATCTCGGCCATCAAATCCTTAGGCGTGAATCTCCTCGAGGGTCTCACATTAGGATATTTGCTATACATATTCGGTCTTTATTATTAGGCGGGCTTGGCTATATCCACATTATCCTTTTATTGGGCCAGCCTTTCCTTGACTTAGGAGGAATCAATCAAAGTTGCCGCTAATTTGGACTTCAAATCAGTGTATTCCTGGAGGATAGAATCATGTTCGGTGACGGCTGAGTTCAGCTATTCCTAGAGTTCATCATTTAGCTGTGACCACTTGTCTGCCTTGTCCTTTGCCACCTAGAGTTGGTCCTTGATCGATGTTGTCTCCTCTTTCATAACTGTTAGAATAATAGTGTAAATAGGAGTGATCACCCTAATCCAATATGTATTAGGAGTAGGATATGTTATGTGTGTATATATAGGGCTCACTGTAGCATTATAAATAATATATCAATAATATTTTTCTCCTGTGCATTCTCACATGGTATCAGAGCAACTATGAGAAATTCATCATTGTGCGTCAGTCCAACGATATCAGTAAAGGAAGCACTAAGTCATCGTGCAATTTTTTGGTGACCTAAGTGACTAATCGCGTCAAAGTCACTAATTATTAGCGTTGTGCCAAATTCGACACCACCATAAGGTTCGTAAGAGAGATCCGTCCAAACCCCGGAAAAAATCACTTGAAAAGAGCCACCTACGCGCCTGTCGGAGATCTACCACCGCCGGTGCGTCTATCCCACGCGCCGGTGCGTGAGACCCCTTCCTGTTAGAATTTGAAAAAAATTCTTCAGGGCAGTTGGATCGCCCTCAAATTCCGAGCCTACCCATAATTTGATTTTTCAATTCCGACAACCTTGAATTTTCTCCGGTGGCTACAGTAATTTTCCGGCATCTACAGTTTTTCCTTCATCTGTTTCAGCGAGTTGTCAGTTGATTCTTTCTGATTATTTGGTGATAATCCAACGATGTCTTTAGGAGTCTATGCATTCGAGTCTAGAAACCCATGTTTTGGCAGTTCCGGTGTTATGATTACCTCAGAACCTTTAATGGGAGGTTGAAACTACCTAGCTTGGGCTTCGTATATCGAGTTGTGGTGTTAAGGTCAAGGAGTTCACGATCATTTAACAAAAAGGGCTATCGAAGTTGATGAAAAGGCCAAAACACTATAGGGAAAGGTCAATGCTCAGTTATGTAGTATCCTGTGGTTATTTATTGATTCCAAGTTGATACCCTTGTTCCGTCCATTCCAGACATCTTATTTAGTTTGGGAAAAGGCTCGTAATTTATACACCAATGACATATCTCGTTTCTATGATGTAATATAGCGAATGACAAGCTTGAAAAAACAGGAATTGGATATGTCTACTTACTTGGGACAAGTACCGGCAGGCATGGAAGAATTTGAGACGCTGATGCCAGTTTCTGCTAGTATTGAAAAGCAACAAAAGCAGCGACAGAAGATGTTTTAAGTTCTTACACTAGCAGGACTCCCCAATGACCTTGATTCAGTACGTGACCAGATTTTGGCTAGTTCGGTTGTCCCCACAGATGATGAACTATTCTCTCGATTACTTCGCCTTGCTGCAGCACCAAGTCCCCCAGTGAGCTCATCACAGACACTTGACTCATCTGTCCTCGTATCCCAGTCAGTGGACAATCGGGCATCTCATACTATAGAGAGTAGAGGAGGAGGAGGTCGTTTTGGAAGAACTAGACCCAAGTGCTCTTATTGTCATAAACTTGGACACACTCGTGACGTGTGCTATTCTTTACATGGCCGCCCACCCAAAAAAGCTTATGTTGCTCAAACAGAGACTACAGGTAACCAAGGATTTTCTTTATCTGGATGGGAGTATAATGATTTCCTTAAATATCGAGCAAGTAAGCAGACATCTCCACAAGTAGCTTCTGTTGCTCGGACTGATACTTCTGTTGTTGGTAATTCTTTTGATTGTGTTTCTCAGTCTAGTACTCTTGGACAATGGGTTGTGGACTCAGCCGCTTCTGATCATATCTCTGGTAATAAATCACTTTTGTAAAATATTGCGTATTCACAGTCTCTTCCTACTGTTACTTTAGCCAATGGGTCTGAAACCAAAGCAAAAGAAGTTGGACAAGTGACTCACATACCCTCTGTCAATCTAAATTCTGTTCTCTATGTCCCTAGCTATCCTTTTAATCTTGCGTCTGTTAGTCGTTTGACCCATGCTCTCCATTGTGGTATATATTTTACTAACGATTCCTTTATTATGTAGGACCACAATACGGGGCAGACGATTGGAACAGGACTTGAATCAGAAGGCCTTTACTACCTTAACTCGTTAAAATCCTCCAAGGCATGTCTAGTTACAGATCCTTCGGACCTAATTCACAGACGTTTAGGACATCCAAGCTTCAGAAGATGTTACCTAGTTTGTCTAGTTTATCCACATTAGAGTGTGAGTCATGTCAGCTCAGGAAACATACCCGAGCCTCCTTTCCCCGTAGAATTGAGAGTCATGCAGAGTCTGTTTTTTATTTAGTTCATTCAGATATATGGGGTCCTAGTATAGTCAGTTCAACCTTGGGCTTTCGTTATTTTGTTAGTTTCATTGATGATCATTCAAGATGTACTTGGATTTTCTTAATGAAAGATCGTTCTGAGGTTGTTTTCTATTTTCCAGAATTTTTATGCTGAAATTAAAAATCAATTCAGTGTTTCTATTCATACTTTTCGCGATGATAATGCCTTAGAATATTTATCCTCTTCATTTCAGCAGTTTATGACTTCTCAAGGAATTATTTATCAGACCTCTTGTCCTTATACCCCTCAGCAAAATGGGGTTGCGGAGAGAAAGAATAGGCACATCATTGAGACTGATCGCACACTTCTCATTGAGTCTCATGCTCCGCTGCGTTTTTGGGGAGATGCAGTTCTCATAGCGTGTTATTTAGTTAATCGGATCCCTTCCTCTCCCATACAGAATCAGATACCGTATGCCATATTGTTTCCCCAATCACCCTTATACTTTGTTCCCCCTCTGTTTTTGGGAGCACTTGTTTCGTTCATAACTTAGCCCTTGGGAAAGATAAGTTAGCTCCTCGTGCTCTCAAGTGTGTCTTCCTTGGTTATTCTCGTGTTCAGAAGGGATATCGTTGTTACTCACCTGATCTTCGTAGGTACTTTATGTATTCTGACGTCACATTATTTTAATCTAAACCTTTCTTTACCTCTTCTGACCATTCTGACCTCCTTGATATTTCTGAGATCTTACCTATACCGACCTTTACGGAGCCTACTATAGATTCTCCTTTGCCTTCCACTACTGAAGTCTTACCTATTCCATCAGTTGAGGAATCTAATATGGCTCTTCCTAGACTCCCTGTCACAGGAACACCGCTTTTGACATATCATCGTCGTTTGCACCCAGCATCAGGCCCAGCTGATTCACATTCTGCACCTGACCCTGCTCCTATTGCGGACCTCTCTCTTCCTAGTACACCGATTACACTTCGGAAAAGAAAACGGACCACCCTTAATCCTAATCCCCATTATGTCGGCCTGAGTTATCATCACTTCTCATCACCTTATTATGGGTTTCTATCTTCTTTGTCCTCTGTTTCCATCACTAAGTCTACAGGTGACGCATTGTCTCATCCAGGATGGCGACAGGCTATGATTGACGAGATGTTTGATTTATACACGAGTGGTACTTGGGATCTTGTCCTTCTTCCTTCAAGTAAATCTATTAGTGGTTGTCATTGGGTGTATCCAGTCAAGGTTGGTTCGGATGGTAAGGCTGATCGTCTTAAGGCTCGTCTTGTTGCCAAGGGATATACTCATATATTTGGGCTCGATTAATGTGATATCTTCTCTCTCGTGGCTAAGATAGCTTCAGTCTGCCTTTTCTCTCCATGGTTGTTGTTCGCCATTGGCCCCTCTATCAGCTGGACATTAAGAATGATTTTTTACACGGTGACCTTGCGGATGAAGTTTATATGGAGAAACCATTTGGGTTTGTTGCTCAGGGGGAGTCTTGTGGTCTTGTATGTCGCTTGCGCCGGTCACGTTATGGTCTAAAGCAGTCTCCTCGAGCCTAGTTTGGTAAGTTCAGCACAGTTATCCGGGAATTTGGCATGATTCGGAGTGAAGCTGATCACTCTGTGTTCTATCGGCATTCTGCTTCGAGTCTTTGTATTTATCTGGTGGTCTATATTGACGACATTGTTATTACCGGCAATGACCAGGATGGCATTGCTAAATTGAAGCAACATCTCTTTCAACATTTTCAGACTAAGGATCTGGGCAAACTAAAATATTTTCTAGGTATTGAGGTTGTTCAGTCTAGCTCAGGTATTGTGATCTCACAACGAAAGTATGCCTTAGATATTCTTGAGGAGACAGGAATGACAGGTTGTAGACCTGTTGACACTCCGATGGATCTGAATTCTAAACTTCTGCCAGGACAGGGGGAGACTCTTAGCGATCCTGCAAGATATAGACGGTTGGTTGGTAAATTAAATTATCTTAAAGTGACAAGACCTGACATTTCCTTTTTTGTGAGTGTTGTGAGTTAGTTTATGGGTTCTTCGTGTGATAGTCATTGGGATGCAGTTGTTCGCATCCTTCGGTACATAAAATCAGCTCTAGGCAAAGGTTTATTATTTGAGGATCGTGGCCATGAGCAAATCGTTGGATACTCAGATGCTGATTGGACAAGATCACCATCTGATAGACGTTCTACGTCCGGATATTGTGTCTTAGTAGGAGGAAATTTGGTGTCCTGGAAGGGTAAGAAACTAAATGTGGTTTCTCGGTCTAGTGCAGAAGCAGAATATCGAGTGATGGCTATGGTAACATATGAGTTAATTTGGATCAAACAGTTGCTCAAGGAGTTGAAATTTGGTGAGATTAGTCAGATGGGACTTTTTTGTGATAATCAAGCTGGTTTTCATATTGCATCAAATCCAGTGTTCCATGAGAGAACTAAACATATTGAGATTGACTGTCACTTTGTTAGAGAAAAGATATTATCGGGAGATATTGCTACAAAGTTTGTGAAGTAGAATGATCAGCTTGCAGATATTTTCACCAAGCCCCTCACGGTCCTCATGTTAACTACATATGTAACAAGCTCGGTACATATGATTTGTATGCACCAGCTTAAGGGGGAGTTTTAGAATAATAGTGTAAATAGGAGTGAATCACCCTACTCCAATATGTATTAGGAGTAGGATATGTTATGTGTATATATATATATAGGGCTCATTGTAGCATTGTAAATAATATTTTATCCCATGCATTCTCACAATAACCTATTTTTCCAAAGCTTGCAGGTCTATCCTACCCTTCATTGCCTCAGTCGTGGTCTTTACTTCATCCATTTCGGCTCCAAGCTAGTCAATCAAGTCTATTTTCTCTTGGACCTGCAAAGTTGCATCGTTATTATCACAAGTAGCTTCTCATTTTTATACTCAAAGATCATAGCCTTCTTAACTAGTTCGGCATGCTCCCATTTTATGGACGATGCCTCTATATGTGCCTTTTCATCTTGGCTTAGAGAATTGTGATGTCCTTGAGAGCCTCGTCTTGTTGTTCACTGAAAGCCATGTACATGTCCTTCTTCCAGACTTGATCTTTGAGCTCGAACTCGAGTTGGCGGATTTCTAAGTGGGATAGAAAGAAGCATTCAATAAGGTCATTTGAACATGCTAAAATTAAGCAAAATTCTCAAAGGATACAAAGAATATATGTCTTACATGTTTCAGTGCTTGTTGCGCCTTGTTGAAGAGGCTCAATATGCCTACTTCATTTATCTTTGTACTCTTGCAGTTGGGTCCCACACAGGGGGCAGGGAACTACCTCTCTAGCTTCGGAATCAAGATCGGCCCACCCGCTCATGATAGCACGTCCTTTTTTTAGACCCCTAGATGACAAGCCCGAAGTAGTCCTCGAACGCACTCAAGTGTTGTCTACCTAAACTGTTGGGAGTATATTTTCAGTGATGGAAGATATAACCTCCATACCCTACCGCCTCGAATATTGCTTACTGGAAGCCTTTTTTACTTTGAATTCATTTTCATTGCAACAACCCCGAGGAATGAAACTCTTCAAAAGAGGCTTTGAGACCACCTCAAGAACAGACACCTCAACATTTGTGGCTAGAATACAAGTCGAAGGCGTTGCTGGTTGTGGCGCAGATTTGGAAGTATTTTCCATTGAATTCTAGAAAATATGAATATTTAAAGAAAATATGAAGGTCTGAAGTTGGGGATAAACATATGAAGGTCTGATATGAAGGTTTGAAGATTTAAAAATGAAGGTATGAAGATCTGGAAAGCAATGTATGAAGATTTGAAGAGTTTAAGTTAAGTAGGGTATTCGACGGTAAATCAAATAGCTCTGAAATCAAAATGTGAAAAAGTAAAAAAGGAGTTAAAGTTTTCATATAGGGAAAAAGTAATTAGTGCATGACATTTCGCATTCGAGAACGGTAAATCGGTGACCGACACGTGTCCAAAGTCAGAATGACGCAATTGATGGGATATTTTGTTGACCCATCAACCCGATTGTAGTATACAAAGGAAGAAACTATGGTTAATTTATCTCTTCCCCTCGCTTCAATAAACCTTCTCTCCGAAAACCGAGGGGATTATCAGTATACGGGTAAAATCGACGAAATTATTATTGAGGTCGGGAACTCCTCATATTAAGATCCAAGAAGAACGAACGATGTATCTAAGATCGGGATACGGCAAAGCAATATACCCCAGATCAAGTATAGCTCCTGGACCTCGGGAGATGCGGCAAATGATTATGCATGATGGATAAGGCCCGGAATTGGATTTTACGGTGTGAATTTTGTTGGTATCAATCATGGATCACTAATTACTTGGAGAACCACATTTTTCCCTTTTTAGACATGCATTAGAATTGAAATTCTCCTACTATATAAAGAAAAAAAATTTCTGTAACACGTAATTCAACGCAATAAAAAGTTTACATTTTGTCCTTTAGATATTGTTCAAGGAATTTTGTTCTATTCTTTACTAGCGGTCGAGCTTATACCGAGAGTCTGATCGAGGACGAATTTCACTGCCTAATCTAAGATCAGGCTTGGTCATTATATTATAATTGGTCTAATCGTCTATTTAGACTTTAATTCATTTATCTGTTATTCTTAATTATTCATATTGAAAATAACCATATACAATTTAATTGATACTCATTTTGGATGGATTAGTATCAGGCAGTAATTATCGGACGTTTATCGATTAAATTAAATAGAGTTTAAAATAAGGTTGAGAATTAGATAAGGAGAAATTTGGAGTAAAGCATTACATCTACTCGGTGCTCGCTTCTCTCTAGTCGAGCAGTTATATATTCCTGTTGGTTTTAGCAATGCTGCTAATAACAATTTCATGTACAAAGAGAGAGATATGCTCCTCAATCTCATTAGACAATTTTTTGTAAAATAAAGCTCTTTTTTTCTCGTAGATGGCAATGAAGATCAACATCTTTTGTGGATCATATAATTCAAGATTTTGGCTTAAGCATATGCACTCTACACATGTTACTTACTAGATCATGATAGCAAAACCAAATGATGATGTACAGTGGCAACATAATACACAAATCTTGTTCTATGAAGGCTTAAGCTAAATCACCGCCACTTTATTACCACAAATTACTAATATCGATTGCCTGATTAAAAAGAATAATCATTCGTAATATCTAAATTTTACTTTCCAACATGATTTAAAATACCATTTTCATAAGAAAATTAAATAAATCCAATCATACATCAAGGTCTACATATATTACTTATCATCAAATCCGATCACACATCAAACATTACTTTATATTTATGGGTAAAAGTTTAAATATAAAAAAATATAATTGATTAACGGTTTATCTGGAAAAAAATTAAATGTTCCGTCCCCAAACTGTTAAGCCGTTAATTATAAATTTATAATACATTCACCAATCACTATCCCAATAACCTGATACCATAAACCAAAAAACCATTTTTACGGTTCGGTTAACGGTTGCGGTTCAATTTGAACAACCCTAGCTAAGAGTTAGATTCGACCTCTCGTCCTCAAAGTTTCATAGCCGTCCAATACTCCTCCTAAACCAATGCACAAAACAATAATTTTTATGTAAATACAATATTTGTATTAAAAAATTCATTAAATATAAATAAATATTTAATGGAGAAACCAACTAAAACGACTTATAAATTTCATGGCAAGTTCAGAATACATAAATTTTATATACTAATTCTGCCTCGGAGGAAACCATAGCTCCGAAATCATTTATTAATAGGAAAAAAAAAACTAGAAGAAGTGATATTCCAAAATATTAAGACACACAACCGTAACCAATAGTACCCATACAATTGAAGTGAATTAAGAACTAGTTTTACCCTCACAGAGAATTGAATGGCTAATTTCATTTAGGAAGTGTGTCCCATTATTTCAATACCTTGATATATATGAAATCTTTGATTGTGATCCTCACACTTTGACAAAAATTGTATGGGGGATGTTTACACTTTGAAAAGACACTTAAACTCACGTCACCCCTTTTCTCTTCCATATATTTAGGGTGGTTCATAAAATTGCGAAAAGTTGAATCAAATCAAAATTCGAACCAAACGGACCAAAACAAAGAATGCTTTGTTGGTTGGGCTTAGTTTTGATTTTAAATTTTTAAAAATCGATCAAATTTAATTCGCTTTTGGTTTTAATAAAAAATAAATTGAAAAAAATCAAACCAAATTAATTATTTAAATAGTTATTTAAATTTTATTATTACACACACACACATATATATATATGTGTGTGTGTGTGTGTATTTTGATACAAAGTTTCTAAAATTTTATTGTGCGTGTTAATCATTTGTATGTTCAATTTAGCACTTTGCTATTATAATAATCTAGTTCTTTTTCCATACATTCTAGTTTAATTCATAGTTTTCTTTTGCTAAGTACAGTAATCTATTTCATATTATAAATAATTTATTTTTAATTGAGTCCTTAAATTACTCATCGCCATTTGATTCAATTATCATTAATATATCTTGGCAAATGATAGATTTTCAAAGAGCAATTTATTTGATATCGTTATGTTAAAAATATAGTCATCGGAATATGTATTTGCTAGGATATGTCTTATATTTAAGAAAAAATCGATAAATAACCAAAAAATTACAAAAACCGACATAAATCGAATTGATAAAAAGACCGGCCAAATTGATTTGGTATTCGTTTAAATATTTAAAAAATCAACTTACTTAATTTAATTTGTTTTTGTTAAAAAATCAATCCAAATTAAAACAAGGAACACCCCTACCTCTATTCCCACCTGACAGCCTCGCCACTTCCATTTTCTTTTTAGATGTTAATAGTCCCCATCACTTTAATGGAAGGCAGTTTATCTCGTTATATAATACTGGGGAAGGCAAACACTAAGAAAGGAACAGAGAGGCCCATGGTATTCAGAATTTATAAATTAATAAATATTACTTTCAAAGTTTTCAGCACATTTAAACTTTATATCAAAAATACTAGTTTCATAAAATTCTCAACAAGTTTTATAAAGACTTTTGATACTTAAATTTCATTAGAAAAAGAAAAGTGAGGGAAAAAGGGGAAAATCCAATTTGCTAAGGTTGCCTACAATGCTGTGCACCTCCTCTTCTAAGTGCAGGTTTGCCCCTGCAAGTCACATCCCCGAAATCCACTTAACTAGATATAGGCATTGTGGATAGGGGTGTTATGAATTGAATTTCGACGGGTAAAGATGAGTTAGGTTAATTATGTATTATTTTCCAATTCAATTTAAAGTGCACTTGGAATAAAATGAGCTAAATAATGGATCATAATACAATTCGTCCAACTTGACCTATATTTTAGAATCATGCCCTTCTTGAATTATAAAAAAAACTTCTACCTTAAAATATGTAAGTTGAAATTTGTGATGGGTGAGTGGGGCATAAAAACAAACAAAACAGAAAATTAAAATTATAAAAAAAAGTTTTAAAAAGAATTTGAGGGAGTTTGCGGGGGTGGGGTGGGGGTTAAGGAGATAGGTAGGGAGTGGTGCAAAAAAGCAAAAACAAAAAAAAGTAAAAAATAGAAAATACTAAAAAAGAAGTAAAAATTTTTTGGGAGTTTGGGTGGGGGGAGGGGGTGGGGAGTCATGGAAAAGGCAAAAGTTTGCTTGAAGCTGTGGATTAACAAACTAAGCGCATAGAGCTCAGAGTTTTGTTTTCCGAAGTTGAGATAGATTTCATTAAGTACTTATTTACCCTACTCGTATTCCCAATTCGAAGATGACGATATATTTTCTTTAACCATTTAATTTAATATTTTAAAAGATCGGAGAATTAAGCATTCGCTTCAATATGACTCTTACACCATGGGTTAAGATGGGTTAAGTCAATAAATGGATCATTGTCCAACTCAATCCAAAGTGTACTTGAATTAAGAAGAATTTGGTTAAAATGGACTAAATAATGAGTCATAACTCAACCCGCCCAACTTTACTCATATTTTAGAACCATGTTCATCTTGCATAGAAAAAAAAACTCTTACCTTAAAATATATAATTGAAATTTAGGGTGGGTGGGTGGGCAGAAAAACACATAAACCAGAAAATTAAAATTATAAGAAAAAGGTTTTAACAAATTTTGAGGGTGTTTGCGGGGTAGGGAGTTAGGGAGGTAGGCAGAGGGTGGTGCAGAAAAATAAAAAAATAAAAAAACGAAAATACAAAAATAAAAGTAAAAAATAAATTTTTTTTAGAGGGGGGTTATAAGGGGGTGCAGAAAAATAAAAAAATAAAAATACAGAAAAAGTAAATTTTTTAAGGGGGTTTGCGCTCGCGGGTGGAGAGGGAGTAGGGTAGGTGGGTGGCACAGAAAAATAAAAATAAAAGAAAATTGAGAGTATAAAAAATAAAGTAAAAACTTTATTTGGGAGTTTGCGGAGGGGGAGGGGTAGGGTGAGTGGGTGGGTGGTGTAGAAAAAAAATAGAACAGAAAACTAAAAATACAAAAAAAAAATTGGGACAACTAAGTATATTCCTAGGTAAGTTGGGTTGAGAATATTTATTTGGGAGAAATTCAAAAATGGCCAGATTTACAACTAGTCGTTTAAAAATAGCTTAATTTCAAAAGTAATCGTATTTAGGCACTTTTCATGTAAGATAAATCTGAGAGAAAATACTGTTCAAAATCCGAAAAATACCCAGTATATTATGTTGGAGTCCCAGCATAAGTATACTTGAACTCCAGCATATTATACTGGAGTTCCAGGATATATATGCTGGAACTCCAGCATAATATGATGAAGTTTCAGCAAGTATAGTGGTCCAGTATAATATAATGGAGTTTGGAGCATCGGTGCTCCAGTCTCCACATATTATACTGGAGTTAGCAAAGTATACCGATCCAGCATAATATGGTGGAGTTCATACACAGATGCACTGAATTCCAGTATATTATGCTGGACCGGTCTCTATTGCAGTAAAATAGTGGCTATTTTTTATTCATTTGGTAAACGCTAGCTATTTTTTAAATGATCAGTCTGAAAACTGGCTATACCATGCTATTTTTACCATTGTTATTTTAGGTGAGTTTCATAGGTTGTATTTGGATTGTTAAATAGGTCAGAAAGGGTTATAAAAAATAATTGGTTAACTTGGGCTCAGCCCAAATTGACCCATAAGCTAAAATACTTGTGGCCCAACTCATTAATCTCTAGATGAGTTGGACAGATTAGATGAGTTTGGGCTCAAATTGTCACGCTTAATTACGGGAAAAAAATCATTTTATGGTCCTTGTTTGAAGCATTTTTCTTCTTTTTTGTGGTTATTCTTACAATATCTATTGTTAAAAGTATAATGCATGTGATTCCGTTATGATTTCCATCATTTTAAGTACCTTATGCATTAGAAGAGCGATTTATATACGACATTTTTCCTATATCTTTCTATCATTTGCACTATAACTAATTTTCTCGTTGGTCACCTAATAACTCTATCTACTATGAGTCTTGTGACCTTCCATAAGAGAAATAAAATTTTCGAGTTCTCAATCAAGAAAACTGCAAAGTAAATATACCGAGGTCATCTATAGAAATAAAATCGAAATGGTTCTCGCGTGTGTCTTATAGAACGTATTTAAGATGGTTGTGCTTCTAATGTTCAAGAGTTCGTTGAATCCTTCATAATATTATATAGAATCTTTGAACTCCACACAAGTCGGTAAATGCACCTTTATAGCAAACACGACTAGCAAATTAATTTCCAATGACTGTCACGAGTAAGTAGTGGTTATGTTATTCCGAATTTAGATCTCCTAATGTCCAATTACTCTTTCATCTAAAGATGACTAGCTATTGCAATTCAAAGGGAGGCGGGACACTTTATTTACATGTATAGGGAGGACGCTGACATTATAGTTAGACCAAATTTATTTCAATAAAGAAAAGATATATGACAAGTGCTACTCTTCCACTTCCACATCAAATATTCACCTGGGCTATGTTTTCTCTTAAGAAGAGATGTAACAAACACTTATCAAAGATAAAAAGAAAAAAAGAAGGGATTTTTATATAAGAAACATATTTACCACCTTTATGTAAGTTCCTTATTAATTATTTTGTGTACTTATATTTACAAGTTATATACAAAAATAAAAAGAAAATTATTCAAGATCCTTAATTTTAGCATGTCGGTTACACGGCACTCACTCACATTACCAATAATCCCCCTACATTTAGGATTCTACTTCTTCTTCTTCATCTCTTTCATAATAATCACTTATAAACACCCCCTGTAATGACTCGACAGGTCATTTTGAGCTCTAGCACGTCGTTCAGCAGTCTGAGGCCACGAGCAGCTTCATTTCAAGTATTATGACTTGTACGCGTGGTTGGAATTAAATTTCGAGAAGTTCAGAGTTGATTTGGAAAGAGAATTCTCATTTCAGGAGCCTTAAGTTGGAAGAAGTAGCTAGGATTGGAAGTTTGAGTAAACTGCCTCGGAATCGGGATCTGAAGGTTCCAACAGGTTCGTATGATGATTTCAGACTTGGGCATATGCCCGGACCGAGTTTTGGATGACCCGGGAGTGTTTTGGTGCCTATTGTGGAAAGTAGCATTTTAAAAGAAATTTCATGAGTTTTAGTTGAAGTGCATTTCAGTGATATCGATGGCCGTTTGGGATTCCGAGTCTGGGAGTAGCTCTATATTGTGATTCTGGAGTTGGGAGCGCGATCGGAAGTAAATTCGGGGATCCGTAGGTCATTTTGGAGCTATTTAGCTAAAGATAAAAATTTGAAGGTTTTTGAGAAGTTTGACCAGAAGTGGACTTTTTGATATCGGGTTCAAAATAAGTTAAATACATGAATTGTGGGTAGATTAACATGTGGAATTAAGGAAATCAAGGGGTTTAGATTGAAAACCTAGAAAATTGATGTTCTTGGAATTTGATCACGATTTTGGGTATGAAATTAAGGGTAAATCATATATTTGAGTTCGTGAGGTTATGGGTAAACTTATTCTTCGAAAATTTTGGAAATACGGGCACGTGTGACCGAGGGTGTTTTCGTCAACTTTTCGATCGGGATTAGGAATTGTTATACATTGGATTGTAATGATTAATTGAGTAAATATTAATGGTTTTATATAATTTTTGGCTAGCTTTGGAGCTTTGTTTGTCAATTAGAGTCTTCGGAAGGGCGTGGAATGCCGGTTATAAACCTTCGGAGCGAGGTGAGTCTCCTTTCTAACCTTGTAAGAAGGAATTGTCCCCATAGGTAAAATAATTGGTTATGCGCTCCTAATTGTGGGGGCTACGTACGCACGAGGTGACAATAGTCCGTGCGTAGCTATTATTATGCTATTGTTCAGGTAGCTAGGACCCCAAAGCATGCTATACTTGGATTACTTGTGAACCTGTTGATAGCTTGACTTGCTTAAATAACGAATTTCTAAAAGTAATTAAACTTCACTTTCTTAAATCAGTAAATGAGAATGGGTTTTTCTTCAGAAAATTTTTCAATGATGGCTTCTTGATTGACTGCCTTTGTGTGTTTATTGCATGTTAGAGCGGGACGAACGCCTCGGCAGATTAAATGGGAGCGGGCTGAACGCGTAGGCAGATTCAATAGATGCATCTATGGTTCGCGTCGTTCGACCCTCGGCAGTGCACAGTTTACATTTCTGTTGGAGCGGGCCGTCGACCTCGGCATGATTCGCGCATTCTTGTATTGCTTGCCTTGAAACTTATTGAAGTTTTTGCTGCCTCTTCTAGCTTACGAATATATGTATAAATTATAAAAAAGAATGGTTTTATATGAAAGAAAGAATTGTTTTTTTGCTTCAACCCATTGAATTATACTCATGTTTATAATAGTCCACGGTTGAATATATTATGGATAAATTACTATTGGACCATTAGTAAGTGTCAAAGTTTACCATCTCGTCTCTACTTCTTCGAGATTAGACATGATACTTATTGAGTGCACGTTATTTTGGTACTCATACTACACTTTTGTGCATTTTTGTTGCACAGGTATATGTAACTCTAATGGCTTGCTGGGCATAGCAGCACAGTTGATACGGAGACATAGGTGAGCTGCACTTCTCAAGGCAACCCGCAGTCATCAGATTCTCTTTCAGTTATCTATACTTAATTTTGTCGAATATTGTATTTCGGGCGATTGTTGTATTACATTATTTCTTAGAAGTTACTCATGCACTTGTGACACCAGGTTCTTGGAGGATTTTTTTTTGGATTATTAAATGTTATATTTTGTTAAAGACTTCGCGGTTATTTCTGTAAATTTTATTATTCGTTATTTAATGAATAAAGAAAAATAATTTTATACAATACAAATATTGGAAGTTAATTAAGTATTTTGGTTGGCTTGCCTGACAGTTGTGTCCGGCACCACCACGACCCTTAGTGGATTTGGGTCGTGACCACATAATATCAGAGCACTAGGTTCCTAGGGTCTCATGAGTCATGAGCAAGTCTAGTAGAGTCTCACGGATCGGTATAGAGATGTCTGTATTTATCCTCGGGAGGCTGCAGGACTGTCAGGAGTACTTCCCTTCTTGATTCTTTATAGTGCGATTTGATTCCTGTGAGGCTTATGCCTTTGTTTCCTTCCTACTCAATCTTATGTGACACGAAGCGCTTGTTATAAATCGAAATTTGAAGAATTGTAATGGCACTACGAATGTGGTGCAGGCATTTCTCCTTGCGGGGTTATTTGAGTTGTTATTGTCGACTTGTGGACGGATATCCTGTTATTTCGGCTCAGTAGCAGTACTTTTGAGAGCCTTGAGTCTAGGCACTGGTTGCCATAATGCATATGAGCGATTGTTCCGCAGTATTGTTATGATGATAGTATGTTTGCCTGTGTGTCGAGGTGGTGTGACTGGAAGGGAGGTCTACTTAGTGCATGATCTAGAGATTCAGTGTTTTGTTCCCGACAGGGGAAAGGCAATCGGGTAGAGGATGTTCAGGTTGGGGTTGATGAGGTATCAAGACTCGGTATTCGCTAGCGCGGTGGGAGTTTTCTTCTATGGTGAGGTGTTATTGTCCTTATTGAAGGAGCTAAGTTTGCCGGTGTTATGATCTTCTACAATTCGCCTCAAGAGAAGGATATTTCGGGTCAGTATTGAAGAAACGACTGTTAGATATCATGAGGTATGGCTATGCAGGATTGAATCGGTGTTTCTAATGTTGACGACTCGAGAAAACATGATCTTCGGAAAGGTTTAAGGTTAGTAGCGATTCATGGATTCAAGTGCTACAAAGATGGTTTTATTTAAGGCAGCAATTGAGCAGAAAAGTATGAGGAAGGACATGTGGGAAGTGCCAGGCGGTGTTTAAAACTTCTAGAAGGGTAGGTATAAGAAGCGCAAGTCGAGTAGTTGATTGAAAAAAAAAGTGACTTGCCCAAAATGAGAAAGTGTCGGAGCTGCATAGGGGCTTGGTGGTAGGATGACTACGTGCCTTACGGAGAGTTGGATCGATTTGACAATTTTAGTGATGGGTGATTGGGTCCTACGAATTAATTTGAAGTATGGGATATTATGCAGCAGGAGATTCGATATAATAGGAAGGAGATGCTTGAATGAAGAAGGGTGCAATATAACATTGAATTGGAAGAATGTTGCCGCACCAATAATTGATGTCCACGAGGGGTGAATGGACTTATGCAGTTGGAGAGTGAGCTCAGGCTCAGGATGGTTTATTGATGTCGTAGTGATTGTACCCCGTGTAGCAGTATTGGAAGATGTCGGATAATGATTTTTACAGGTAGGTTATTCCTGTGAGCAGGTGAGTGGTCTTGTGGTTGGCGAAGCTTTCATGAAAAGGTTCTATTGGTTATACAGCAAAGAGATCGGTTGTGCAAATATGTTTGATAATTCAGAATGTAAAAAAATGGGGGGGGGGGGGGTTACAGAAAGATTTTGAGAATTTAGGCGGTTGATTGCGCAAGGTTGTGTCAATAAGAGATTAAGAATTCTGGTGAATTCCAGAGTTGGGTAATGAATGGCTTCAAGCCAAGTGGGAGAGTCCCACCACCTACGATTGGGTTGTATGGTTATCTTCTTGTGAGGTTTCAAGTTATCGACGTATTGGTAAGTTGTTTTAGCAACGGGAAAATAACATAGGTGGTGATTTGAGCAAAGGAATTGTTAAAGGGTGTTATGGTTGGCCTTATTGGCTCATGTTCAGACTTGGGGAAGTATTCAAGACGTATGCCTTGTAAAGGATTCCAAGAGAATGATTCTGCCGGGTGCTTTACCAATGGGGTATTCATGTGCTAGAAGATTTATGGAATTGATTATATTTTGGGCCAAGTCAGAGCGGATGGCACTCAACAACAGTCCTAGTGAATTCAATAATAAAGTGTGATGCCTAATGATTTCGATCCTATGGGTATGGTTAAGAATCAAGCTTGATATCAACCTATGAGAAGAGGCACAGAATGTTCTATAATGTTTCGACTTGCGATGTAGCAATTAGGAGGTACGAAATGATTTGTGGGATTTGAGACAGCATGGTCTCGTGATTTAGGGTCACTCGGGAAGAGTGCGGATGGAGTGTGTTAAGTGTTAAATGGGGTTATCATTGTTTCTATGGCAATCAAGGACAAACTGGAAGAAGAGGTATTGGTTTGCCATAGTCGAATTGGCATGTTGCTGGTAATGATCAGTTCTTTCAGCAAGAACAAGTTATGTAAGTGAATTGTGACGGTGCGTGCAAGGCTTGTCGGTCGCCGTAGTTAGTGTTATTCAGAAAGTATTCTACCATTATGGCCTATTATGTGGAGGTGGATCCCAGAAGGGCTATGGTAGTTTAGACCACTACTTCGAGATTTGAATATTCTATGGCTGTGAGGATTTACCTCTGCGTTGCTATGGTTCTTCTGAAGCGAGTTAAGTAAAAAGCTTTTACATTATGAAGTGTTAGCCTAATGGTGGTTCTGAAGCTATGATGAAAAGCGTGTTCTATCGTATATTGGCATGTTAGGTGCAGTGAGTGGTATGGAACTTGAAAGTGAGAATCAAGGTTGCGGTTCGGTGTTGACAATGATGACATGAGCTCGGATGAGTAGGAAAGGAGTTTTTATGTTTAAGGTAAGTTGGTATCTTCAGCATCACCTGAGATTGGTGATTTGTAAGGAAGGCCTTGCATCCTAGTTAAGAAATTCTTGATCGTTTTTCAGCGTTAGTGCAACCGGTAGTTTGGGTGTACGGACCTGTTATGTGTTTCGAAAGGTTGTGGGAGCGTGTCTTATAGGAAGATTTTATAAGTGTGGCATGTAGTCACTTGATTGATTTTAGATTTAAACCAAGTATGAGGATTGTGGTAATATCATTAATTTGAGAATTTATGACTAGAGGGCACTCGGTTTATTGGGTTATGGACTGCGGAGGTTTGCTCCGGTTATGATGGCAGTGCTTATGTATTTTTGGAAAAGAGGGTGAGTATGGAACTATAAAGATTATTAGCCTAGTTTGATAAGATCAGGATCAACTTGAGGTTGGTAGATGGATTTAAATATGAATATGGGCTCAATGTCAGGCCAATTGTGTTCATTTCAGTAAAGAGCTCCTTAAGGAGGAGTAATAGGGGTGTTATTTTGTCGACAACCATTCCAGGCAATGATGTATTGTATCGTATGAGTTGTGAGACAGCTTGGTAATTTCTTATTTTGTTGAGGTTCCGCGTGCCGATGATGTTATATGAGCAGGATGGCTCTTGAGATTTAGATCATGTATCACACCTCAGTTCTGCTTATGTTTTGTAGCCTATAGTGATGTATGTTTCCCTCAGGGATGGTATTATGCACCTAGCGTGTTTCTGACTGATATTCGGTATTTTGTTGTAATGATAATTTAGCTCGATGTATATCACCATATGAGAGTTTTATGCATGGATCGGGTTGCACGCCGCCATGTGTATGTTGTTTGGATCGGGTTGCGCGCCGCAACAATGTATCTATTTTTATGTGTTTCGTTTCCTATCATCTGAGGAAAGCTCGTATTAGCTGTGAGCCCACGCCACATGTATGATTCGCGAGTGGGTGTCTGTTTAGTATGTTACCCACGTTGCATGTATGATTTGCAAGCAGGGTAATTGAAATCCCTTTTTAGAGTTCATTCTCCTTTTTGTATCACAATTTAACTAGTAGCCTATTGGCACATTATGACATCATATGAGACGTTTGGTTATGTCGAGGTAGCTTATTGCATGAGCACTTCGTACTAGGTGAGACGAGATTGTTGGATTTAGGATTAGTGCAATTTGATTACATGAAATATATTAAGGAGCAAAGATTATTATTTGGTTCAACATGAGGTAATATTTCTTGTCAGAAGAATAGACTCGATGATTGGTTCACTCGGCAGTTGATTATGAATTTCTACACATTTCTTCTGTTGTGGTGGCATTGTAAGAGTTATAGTAAGTCATGTGTTATGTAAGGGGATGCAATGGAAGCATCAGATTCGTGGGATTTTGACTAAGTTGATCAGAAAATGTTATTGTGGTCCAGTGAGTAAAGTAATTCTAGGTGTGAATTCAACAAAGTTATGCAACCGTGTTTGGTCAAAGCATGTAGTGATTAATATGGTGATCTTATGTTGGAAACAGGTCGGGCATAGAACTACGGATGTTAGAATTGGGCTGTAAGGCTTATTTGCTTGAATAAAAGGGAATATCTTCAGAATTGATCGAGTTGATATGCTCAACTAAGTTGTGGTAGCATGGTAAGGTGCATGAGAAGTTAAACAGTGATTTCAGACTACTTTAGTGTATTCCTCAGCACGTTTGAGGATGAACGTATCTTTAAGTGGGAGAGAATGTAACGACCCCACTGGTCATTTTGAGATCTAGCATGTCGTTCAGTAGTTTGAGGCCATGAACAGCTTCATTTCAGGTATTATGACTTGTACGCATAGTTGGAATTAAATTTCGGGAAGTTCAGAGTTAATTTGGAGAAAGAATTCTCATTTCAAAAGCCTTAAGTTGGAAGAAGTAGCTAGGATTGGATTTTTGAGTAGACAACCTCAGAATCGGGATCTGAAGGTTCCAGCAGGTTCCTATGATGATTTCAAACTTGGGCGTATGCCCGGACCGGTTTTGGATGACCCAGGAGTGTTTTGGTTCCTATTGTGGAAAGTAGCATTTTGAAAGGAATTTTATAAGTTTGGGTTAAAGTGCATTTCAGTGATATCGATGTCCATTTGGGATTCCTAGTCTGGGAGCAGCTCCGTATTGTGAGTCTGGAGTTGGGAGCACGATCGGAAGTGAATTTGGGGATCCGTAGGTCATTTTGGAGTCATTTGGCTAAATAGAAATTTAAAGGTTTTTGAGAAGTTTGACCGGAAGTGGACTTTTTGATATCGGGGTCGGAATCCAACTTCAAAAGTTGGAGTAGGTCTGTAAGGTCGAATATGACTTGTGTGTAAAAATTTGAGGTCAATCGGACATGATTTGATAGGTTTTAACATCGAAAATAGAAGTTTGAAGTTCTAAAGTTCATAAAGCTTGGATTGGAGGTTGATTCGTGGTATTAGCATTGTTTGATATGATTTTAGGCCTAGAGCAAGTCCATAATGTGTATTGGAATTAGTTGGTATGATTGATTGGGGTTCCGGGGGCCTCGGGTGGATTTCGGGTGGTTAACGAATCGAAATTGGGTAAAAAGTTGTTGCTGGTGCTTGTATGATCGCAATTGCGATGCCTTGGTCGCAAATGCAATCATCGCAATAGCGAGGTGCTATTCGCATTTGCGAACATGGGCAGCTAGGGGATTCTTTGCATTTGCGACAATTGGGGTCGCTTTTGCGAGGCCTGAAGGGTTCTCATTTGCAAAACCCTTATCGCAATTGCGAAGTAGGCCAAATCAGTCAGGGGTCGCATTTGCGATGGATTCTTCGCATTTATAAAGCTCGCATTCGCGATCTTCTTGTCGCAAATGCAATGATGGCAGAAAGGGAGCAGGCTTCATTTGCAAGGTTTTTGTCAAATTCGTGGCCCTCACATTTGCAAACCTGGTGTTGCAAATGCGAAAATCGAGGCATGTGTCCAGCTACTAATTTCGAGATCTAGACCATTTAGCTCATTTTCTTCATCCTTTTAGGTGATTTTCGGAGCTTTTGGGAGATGGTCTTCACCTAGCAATTTGAGGTAATTATTTTCTATACAACATGAGTCAAATACATGAATTATGGGTAGATTAAGATGTGAAAATTAAGGAAATCAAGGGTTTTAGACGAAAACCTAGAAAATTGATGTTCTTGGAATTTGGCCATGATTTTGGGTATGAAATTGAGGGTAAATCATATATTTGAGTTCATGAGGCTATGGGTAAACTTATTCTTCGAAAATTTTGGAAATCCGGGCACGTGTGGCCGAGGGTGTTTTCGTCAACTTTTCGATAGGGATTAGGAATTGTTGTACATTGGATTGTAATGAATAATTGAGTAAATATTAATGGGTTTATATATTTATAGGCTAGCTTTGGAGATTTGTTCATCAATTAGAGTCTTCGGAAGGGCGTGGAATGACGGTTATAGACCTTCGGAGCGAGGTGAGTCTCCTTTCTAACCTTGTAAGAAGGAATTGTCCCCATAGGTAAAATAATTGTTTATGCGCTCCTAATTGTGGGGGCTACGTACGCATGAGGTGACGAGAGTCCATGCGTAGCTACTATTATGCTATTGTTCGGGTAGCTAGGACCCTAAAGCATGCTATACCTGGATTACTTGTGAACCTGTTGATAGCTTGACTTTCTTAAATAGCGAATTTCTAAAAGGAATTAAACTTCACTTTCTTAAATCATTAAGTGAGAACGGATTTTTCTTCGAAAAATTTTTCCACGATGACTTCTTGATTGACTACCTGTGTGTGTTTATCTCCTGTTGGAGAGGGCCGAACGCCTAGGCAGATTAAATGGGAGCGGGCCGAATGTCTTGGCAGATTAAATAGATGCATCTATGGTTCACGATGTTCGACCCTCGGCAGTACACAGTTTACTCTGTTGGAGCGGGACGTCGACCTCGGCATGATTCATGCATGCTTGTATTGCTCTCCTTGAAACTTGTTGAAGTTGTTGCTGCCTCTTCTGGCTTAAGAATATATTTATAAATGATGAAAAAGAATGGTTCTATGAAAGAAATAAATGTTTGTTTGCTACAACCCATTGAATTATAATCATGTTTATAAAAATCCACGGTTTAATATATTATGGATAAATCACTATTGGACCATTAGTAAGTGTCAAAGTTTACTAGCTCGTCTCTACTTCTTTGATATTAGACGGGATACTCATTAAGTACACATTATTTTCATACTCATACTATATTTCTGTGCATTTTTGTTGCACAGGTATATGTAACTCTAGTGGCCTGCTGGGCATAGAAGCACGGTTGATACGGAGACTTAGGTGAGCTGCACTTCTCAAGGTGACCCGCAGTCATCAGAATCTCTTTCAGTTATCTGTATTTAATTCTGTCCAATATTGTATTCCGGACGATTGTTGTATTGTATTATTTCTTAGAAATTGCTCATGCACTCGTGACACCAGGTTCTGGGAGGATTTTTTTTTTTGATTATTAAATGTTATGTTTTGTTAACGACTTCGCAGTTATTTCTCTAAATTTTATTATTCTTTATTTAATGTATAAAGAAAAATGATTTTTGACAATGCAAAAATTGGAAGTTAATTAAGTATTTTTGTTTACTTTCCTGATAGCGTGTCCGGCGCCACCACGACCCTTAGTGGATTTTGGGTTGTGACACCCCCCCCCCCAAAGAAAATTTTTGATTCTTTTCTTTTTCCGAAGGTTTTCAACCCAATTTCTCTCTTTCTTACTAATTACCCAAAATCTTTATTTCTTATTGATACAATGCAAATGTAAATCGGAATATTGATCTAGAATTTAGTTGTTACACATCGTATTGGTGTAGGATGGATTATGTGGAGGTTAGCATCTGGAGTCTTGTGTGATAAGAGAGTGTCACCATTACTCAAAACTCAAAGGTAATTTCTATATAGCGGTTGTTAGACCGGCCGCGATGTATGGGGCTGAGTGTTCGCTTGTAAAGAACTCACATATCCAAAACATGAAAGTAGCGGAAATGAGGATGCTGAGGTGGATGTGCGAGCACAGTAGAATGGATAAGATTAGGAATTATGATATTCGAGAGAAGGTGCATATGACTCTCATTGATGACAAGATGCAGGAAGCGAGACTCAGATGGTTCAGAGCATGTTCGGAGGAGAAGCTCATATGCGCCCGTAAGGAGATGAGAGTAGTTAGTTATAGAGGGCACGAGAATATGTAGAGGCGGCCTAAGAAGTATTGGAGAGAGATGATCAGGCAGGATATGGCGGGCTTCAAATTTCCGAGGACATGAAACATGATAGGGAGATGTGGAGGTCAACTATTAGGGTTGTAGGTTAGGAGGTAGTTTGGATCTTTCCTTACTTTGTACCATTGCGAGAACAGTCTGGTAGGGTCTTTGCCTAAGATAGTTAGTGGCAATACTGTGTCTTACTATTTCACTTTTCAACGCAGGGACTATTTACTAGCTATCGCTTTTGCTTTGCATCTTTCTTCTGAATTTCATGTTGTTCCTGTTTTTCATATGATTACTTTGTTGATACTAATACTATCTCCTTTTTATCTTTTTATTTTCTTGAGCCGAGGATCTTTCGGAAATAGCCTATGTACTCCTTCGGGGTATAGATAAAGGTTACGTACACACTACCCTCCCATACCCCAATAGTTGGATTTTACTGGGTTGTTGCTGTTGTTGTTGCTCTAGAATTTAATTGTGGGTAAGTTTTGAATGTTTTTTTCTTTCTTTCTAAAATTTTATTGTATGGGACTTACATATGATACATTAATACCCAAAACAATACTCAATACAATATTAATTGTTTATCTCAAAAATACGAGTAACAATTAAATTTGATTTATAGTTTTAAAGATATGTCATTAAGTTCAATATCAATTAACAATCAAGAAGTATGAAGTAGAAATTAAATAATAAAAATAAATAAATCAAACTAGTGTTGTTTAGCAGTATCGACCTCAAGTTCAGGGACCTCGAGATGGAGCAAGAATAATAAAGTAAGAATAGTGGAGAGAAAAGACAAGTTTGATGAGCAACGAGCCAAAAAAGTAAGATAGTATATTCTTTTCCAATGGTTCGATGATATTACAAATAATTAGGATGCCCTTAATATAATAGGAAAATTCTAAATAAAATACATTTCTATTTACAGTAAAGGAATATCATTAGTACAGTTATCTAACTAACTAGTGCGGAATTGTACAATTCTATTATGGAATTTGCACCTTGATCTTGGGGACGTGGCAGGAGTCTTGTTAATTTTGTTACAAGTATATAAAGCCATTATTCTGGGTTAATCATACTCGGCTTCGGTATTCCTCATACTCTTATCTTCAGGCATTACATTTCGTCCTCGAGCTTGAGTCTAGTATGTTGACCTCGAACTCGACCTTACCCGAACTCGGACCTAAGGCGATCCCTCAAACCCTTGAAAATCGGGCATGTCTGATCTCGACCATATATAGATAGTCCCCGTATTTCTTAGAGTATGATGAAAAGAAACTAGTTGAACCCCGATTCTCCAGAGTCTTTAATGATGATGTCATTTTCGTGACATGGACACTTTAAATGACCAAAACGCCTATCAGCTCACTTCCCTAAAACATTAAATACATGCTAGTACCAGTCGACCACTAGAGTCGCCGAACCAACGTCGCTCATCTATAAATTCAAGGCTACTTCCTTGAACTGAAAACTTTACTCCTTCATTTGTATTTACTCTGATCACCTCCCTTCTTCATCTTTTCCTCTCATTATATGTTTCCACTGCCCCTTTAAACGGCAGAAAACGCCAAGTTCTCATAAAACACCACACTCTGCTACCATATGTATTCTTTAGCATGGAATTATAGCAAAAACTTCCAAAATAGTTTCCAAAAAAAAGAAAGCGTCGTCTTTTTCTACCTCCTGGCTGGCCAAACTAGTGGTGCAGACGGCTCTTCAGGAGATCACCCCTTGCCCTTGTGTGATTAAATAGAACTTCAATATTGATAATCCCCCCCCAGGCCAATGCAAACCTGTATCTCCGTATATCTATGCGATATCGAAGAAGTAGCTTAAAGTCATGAAGAGAGACTGCGGCTGGGGAGATTAGGTCGTGGTTCAGATCCCAGGCCCTGAGGAAAGCATCACTACCCACATGGAGGGATTTTTAAGTATTACACTTACCCCTTCACACCATGTCCCCTTGATCCGGTAATGATCGACTTTTCAAAACATATGAGGTCACCCTCAGCCAGATCCATCCCTCCTTTTGGCGCATACCGATCATGCTGCACTATTTTTCTGAAAATATCGGGGGTAGAAATTACCCTCAATCATCTTATTCAGTTGTATTGGCCCAGTTTTTTCGAGGGCTCACCAAGCTACAACGTCGAACAAAAAAGGCCTTCTTTGCTAGTAACAATGAAGATAAAGATCGAGGATGGACGAGCCAATTCGTCAGAGTAAGGACTTCGGATGTCATCCCCAAGGATAAAATGCCATTCGCAGAGAGATGGAACTTTAATCGTAAGTGGAGTTCTTAACAAATACTTCTTCATATTATGTTTCTGTATTCTATAATATTTTTATCTTTTCTGCAGCTGTTGCTTGGATGCCTCATGTTGTCCCTGACCTCGAGGAATGGGTTCTAAAGTAAGTTGCCACCTCTTCGTATGATGAGCGCAAATGGTGCGATTTATCAAGGGGTAAATGGAAGGCCAAGTATCACAGTAAGTTCTCTTCCCAAGCTTTGATACCTTCTTTTACTAGTGATGTCATCTTATTCATGTTTATTTGTGTAGGCACTAGAGATGTCTCCGAAATAAGGCCAGCCCTACCAACGGAAGGAACTGAGTCCCAGGTTCTAAAATCGGGGAAAACTAAAAAATAAAGATGACTTTGAAGCCCGAAGATACCCAGAATGAGGCAGGCCCTACTCAGAAACTGAGGAGAAAACTCATTCATGTGGACTTGGATTAAGCAATTCAACACCTGGAAGACGAAAGAAGGAATATGGAGAATCGGTATTAGAACACCAAACTATGAAACCAGTTGAGGACATCAAGTCTTCGAACCTGATACCTTGCCTCTCGATGAAGGAACTTTAAAGAAAGATTGGGGAAATGCCCTCGAGTTTCCCGAGATTGAGATTGTACCTCCTCTTTTAACAAGCATATCGGAGAGGAAAAATGTTGAAAGGGTCGAAGCTAATCAATGTGTCCCGAGTGAGGAGCTCGAGGCCGTGACAATAGACCACTCACTTGCTCTACCATCTTACTCCGATGAGACAATAAAGGATGCTCGGGCTCTGTGAACACCCAACCCGAGCAAGGTCCTCAAAGAAGACCCTTTTCGGGACTGTTTCGCCAGGGTTGATGATGTTGTTGACCTTAGCGATGCATCCACCCTCTTCGAAGAGGCTCAACGTCTCCTGTTTCGGGTAAACACTAGCTTTCATTGTTATAATTTTTTCTTTTCTTCCCTTCCTTCGACTGTCATATCTTCATTTCATGTATAGACCATTCTCAAGTTTAGAGCTAAGATGAGCCAATGTGAGGCCGAGCTCAGGAAGGTTTCAGGTGAAGAGAAATCCATGAGGCTTCTCTGTAGCCAAAAGGGGGAGGAGCGGAGGAGGAGCTTAAGGACCTTCGGGCTGAATTGGCCAAAGATCAAAAAATGAGATCGGCCTAGATGAGCAGGTAACTATGATTTTAACAGCGTATGGTCTTCTTTGCCTTACTTCGGAGGCTAACACTTTGATGTCTCAGTTGCAATAGAAGTTTGAGATTGTAGGGCAGCTCCGAGGCAATGTTGATCAAGTTAAGGCTAACTGTCATCGATGGAAAAAGAATATGGATCAGCTCACTGCTAATAAGGAAACAATTACAGCCCAATTGACCTTGACTGAAACTCCACTCCGGGGCATTAAAGTGAAGAGTCTGGCCCAGGCCAAGAAAATTGAGGAGTTAGAGGCGGAGTTGGCTAGAGCCTTGCGGAAGCTGCACATGCCAAGGCTGAAGTTGAGAAGACGAAGGGTACGACTGATAAGACCATCGCTATACACTTTAGGGATGCCGCGGATGTTCAAACGAAGCTAAGAGAGGCCTCCGACCAGGAAAAATAGAGTAATGATTTGGCCAAGTGCCAAGCCCGAAGGGAGACTCTCGAAGAAATCTATGCCCGAAGAATTAACCTCACTGAAGAAATAGCCCAAGCAAAGGTGCTGGAAACCGATGCTAGGTTTCTTGTTTCTTCTAATAATGAAGATACTGTGAGTGGCTCCAAGGGCGGGGAAGGTTAATAAGGTGTCCCCTAGGAAGAGGAGGTTCCCGAAGATAGAGTTGCCAACTGTGCAGTTCTTGAGGAGGTTGCTTTCGCGGACGTAACCCCGAAACAAATTAGGTTCCTTTTTTTTGTAAGGTCCCCTTGTGGGCATTGAAAATATACTTTGTAAAGCATATCTTGTGGATATAAAGGACCTCTTTGCTTTATCTTCAATTTGTGTTGAATTTTGTTTCATCTTCAACTCTTAATGTTTTGGTTAATCCTTGAGCTAAGCTTAAATTGATCTGATGGGAGTCCGAGATGTGGGGACTCTTGAGTCTGAGTTGAGTAAGAGCGATATCTCAAACCCTATATATTTTGGCTCTTAGGCTCTTTTTATATCGGCCATTAGGCTCTTTTAGGTTAGCCATTAAGCTTCTATATATCGGTCCTTAGGCTCTTTAAGTTGGGCCAATTCAGCCTATAAAGTGGCTATAATTTTTCACTCTTTTCGGCTAAAAAATTGGTAAAAATTTATTTATGCCTTAGCATGTATTTTTTGTACCCGTTGGGTTTTTCGAATGTTCAACTGATCAGAACCTTATTGGTAATTTGTTTGTGTAAACATAATTGAATACTTGTTGACGTTTCTTCGAAGGCAGATGTTATCGAAGCCTCTAAATTATCCGAGGGCTAATTTTATCAAAGACCTTTATACTAGTTTTTTAAAATGTTTGAAGGCCATTAATTTATGCAAAAAGTTGGATGTCTCTGTGCCGTATTATTTTTGCCGTAGCCTTTTTATATGACCGTAGGCTTTAAAGGTTAGTCCCCGAGTATGTTGGCCTTGGCCTTTGTATCGAGGGGATGCCTCGTTGAGGTCTTTTGAGTCCAAGTTTTCGATGGCTCGGATGTGTTGATTGCCGATGGGAGTCCCTAAGTATCTCGAGAGTGCATTCTTGTTATGGCTCTTGAGTCATTTCCCGTAGGATTGCAAGTGTAGAGCTCGTATAGTAGTAGACTTCTTTGAGATACAAAGTATTTTTTATATAAACAGAATGCTTCTTTAAATAATTGATACATGCGTACATGTTTTGTCGTGGGAGCTCGATTATTCTATATAGACACAATTCATCTGATTGTTTGGCCCATTACAAAGTTCTCCTATCCCTCTTAGAGGTGAAGTATTTTCCTCAAAAATATGACCTCTGAGGGTGATGCCCCAATATTCAAGGTTTATTGGAAAGAAGACTTGGATACTGTTGAGTTTTTGTTAGGTATCATATAATTGTTGCCTCGTTAAAAACCTTGCCGATAAAACCCATTTGGGTCAAAATCTGATCCATAAGAAAAAAGTGCAATGCATGCTTTAAAACCTAAGGTCTTTGTGTAAAATGGTGCTTTCGATATCTTCGATTGAACACCTGCAATGAGTTTTTTCAAATTCAAATAGATAAAAAAGATACATACATACCTTAACAATTTTATTGTGAGTAATGATATGTTCCAATTGTTCGGTAACTATTCACCATCAAGATCCTTTACCGATAACTCTGAGGACTCGGAACGGTCCTTCCTAATTTGGACCTAGCTTCCCTTCATTCGAATCTTGAGCATTGAGGGTACCTTTCCATAGAACTAAGTCCTCGATTCTGAAGTGTCGAAGGTTAGACCTTCTATTGTAGTATCTTTCAATCCTTTGCTTCTGTGCGTCCATCCGAATAAGCGGTGCTTCTCATTTTTTATCTAATACCTCGAGGCTTGTATTCATAGCCTCATGATTTGACTCCTCTGGTGCATGTTGAAACCTGACACTAGGTTCTCCAACTTCGACAAGGATGAGGGCCTCAAAGCTATATACTAGAGAGAACTGAGTGGCTTCGCACTAGACTTCGATGTTCTTCGATATGCCCAAAGGACCTGGGGTAGAACTTCTCCTCATTTCCCTTTTGCATCGTCCAACATTTTCTTCAAGTTTTGAATGATAGTTTTATTTGTTGACTTGGCCCGTCCATTTCCAGTTGGGTGGTATGGTGTTGATAAAATTCTCTTTATTTTGTGTACTTCGAGGAACTCCATTACCTTGCTGGCGATGAAATATTTTCCATTATCATATACAATCTTGGTAGGTATCCTGAACCGGCATATGATGTGGTCCCGGATGAAGTCAATAATTGCTTTTTCTCTAACCTTCTAGAAGACCTATGCTTCCACCCATTAGAAAACCAGTCATAAACAAAATAAATTTAGCTTTATCTGGGCCGTTGGTAATGGGTCGACTATGTCTAAAGGCCACGGGGATATGACGGTCTAGAGTTGTTCTCCGAGCTGATGGATCATTGGTGCAAACCGTTGACATTTGACATAATTTTTGACAAATTCCTTAGTATCTCAATCATGTTGTCCTAGTAATATCATGCCCTAATGATTTTGCAAACTAGAAGTCGGCGCCTGAGTGATTCCCACTAGAACTTTCGTAGATTTCTTGTAGAACATAATTGGTGTCCCCCGGCCCTAATCATACCGCCAATGGACCATATAACGTTCTCATGTACAATGTTATATCTTCATCTAACGTAATCCTAGAAGCCTTGGTTCGTAGGGCCCTCGATTCTTTGTGGTCCGATGGGAGTTTTCCATTCTTCAAATAGTCGACCTACTTATTGCTCCAGTCTCACGTCTGACTTGTTGAATTATCTCGGCATGACCTTCTTCAACCATAGACCTCGATAACTGGACGACAGTCCCCGGGACGATATCATCTTTTTTTACTGAGATCCTAGATCAGCAAGTGTATCGGCCTCGCTATTTTGTTCTCGAGGCACATGATCTAGAGTCCACTCCTTGAAGCTATGCAAAGTTACATGTAGCTTATCCAAGTATCATTGCATTCTATCCCACTGAACTTCAAAACTTTTGTTTACTTGGTTCACTACTAATAGTGAATCGCACTTGCCTTCAATGACATCTGCTCCCAAGCCTTTAGCTAGTTCGAGACCTGCAATCATGGCCTCATACTCGGACTCATTATTAGTCAACCTAGATTTTTGATAGATTGTCTAGTTGTACCACCCAGTAGGTGGTTTCAAGACAATGGCAACCCATACCCTTTCACATTCGAGGCACCGTCCGTAAAAAGGGTCCATAACCCCGATGATATACTTGATCTTAGCAGAGTTTCTTTCTCTACTTCGGGTAAGAGGGTCGATGTAAAATCGGCCACGAAGCCAGCTAAGATTTGTGACTTGATGGTTGTACAAGGTTGATATTCGATATTGTACCTTTGACATCCCATTTGGCCAACCGGCCCAATATCTCGGGCTTATGAAAAATATTTTGAAGGGGGTAAGTTGTTAATACACATATCGGATGACACTGGATATATGGTTTTAGCTTTCTAGATGTGCTTATCAATGCAAGTGCTAATGTTTTTAAGTGAGGGTATCTAGTTTCAACATCTCCTAAAGTTCGACTCATATAATAAACAGGGAATTTCATACCTTGCTCTTCTTGAATTTGTACACCACTCACCGCTCTCTCGGACGTTGCCATGTATAGGTAAAGTTTCTCATCTACCTTCGGGGTGTGAAGCAAAGGCGGGCTTGATAGATATTGCTTCAATTCTTCGAAGTCTTGCTGACATTCCAGGGTCCACGCGAAATCTATCTTCTTTTTAAGCAAGGAAAAGAGCCGTTGACTTCGGTCTGATGACCTCAAAATAAATTGACCCAGGGCAGTTATTTGTCCTGTTAGCATTTGCATGGCCTTCACACTATCCACGATTCTGATATTCTCGATGGCCTTGATCTTATCAGGGTTAATTTTGATACCCCGATTTGATACCATGAAGCTGAAGAACTTACCCGAGCCAACTCTAAAAACAAATTTCTCCGAGTTAAGCTTCATCTTGTACTTTCTCAAAATTTTGAATGTTTCCTGCAAATGAGTCAAATGGTCCTTTGCGCGCAAGGAATTACCCAACATATCATCAATGTAAACTTCACATTGTAATAATAAGTTCCAAATTTAGTAATAAACGAAGTCTTTTCCTGGTCTTCTGGATTCATCTGAATCTGATTGTACCGGAGTAGGCGTCAAGAAAAGTTAGGATGTTGTGGCCGACGGTGACATCGATCATACAATTGATGTAAGGCAGTGGGAAAGAATCTTTCGGGCATGCTTTGTTCAAGTCCTTATAGTCCACACATATTCTAAGCTTGTTTCCCTTTTTAGGAACTACAACTACATTGGATAGCCATTCAGGGTATTTTACCTCCTGAATGGATCCTATTTTAATAAGTTTGGTTACCTCGTCCTTTATGAACACATGTTTCACCTCGAACTAGGGTCTCTATTTTTGCTTTACCATTTTGAACCTGGGTCGATGCTTAGCCGATGTGTGGTAATTTTTGGTGGAATCCCTGTCATATCTAAATGGGATCAAGCACAGCAATCCATATTATCAATAAGAGATTGAATGAGTTTTTTCTTAAGTTCGGGGGTTAATCTCGTTCCTAGGTATACCTTTCTCTCAGGAATGTATTCGATCAGTATGACCTGCTCCAGTTCCTCGATAGTTGATTTGGTTGCATCGGACTCTTCGGGAATGACGAAGGTTCGAGGAGTAAGGAAGTCCTCTTCTTCGTCTTCAATTACCTGTTGCTCTTATTCCGTTGAAGCTAGGGCAGTGATTTCTATTTAGTCGTCTGCTTACCTTTGGTGGTCGATTTCTTTGAGGTCGAATGCTCTGGTATTGACACCACTTCCTCGACTGCAAACATCTCCTTTGCAGCATGTTGCTCTCCGTAGACAGTTTTCACTCCTTCTTTTGTTTAGAACTTTATCATCTGGTGAAGAGTTGAAGGCACCGCCCTCATCTTGTGTGTATCCATGGTCTCCCGGGGAGTGCATTATACCTCATGTCGCCTTTGATAACATGGTGTCCTGTATGGTTCCGACTATGTTTACTAGTAGGATTATCTCCCCGTTTATTGTTTTGCTTGCCATATTAAAGCTATTTCGGACTCGAGAAATAGCTACGATAAAATATCGTAGACCGAGTCGTTTCACAACCCTCGATCTGATTATGTTTGCTGAGCAACCTAGATCTACTAGAACACATTTACCTTAAATTTTATTTTAAAAATAGAAATTACCAGGGCTTCACTATGTGGTTGGGATACGCCTTCTGCTTCCTCATCACAGAATGATAAGACATCCTTGGGCACATAGCTCCGACTCCATTTTCCTCTGGTGAATGATACCTTGCTGCGTTTGAACACATGTCCTTGTGGGATGTTGACACCACCAACAATCATGTGGATTACATGTTGTGGTTCTTCCTGTTCATTTTTTCTTGCATCTCTCTCCGTGAAATGGTTTTTAGCTCGATCATTGAGAAATTACCGAAGGTGACCCTCATTGAACAGTCGAGCTACCTCCTCCCTGAGCTGTCTGCAGTCGTTAGTTCTGTGGACATGTGTGCCATGATACTTACACATCAAATTTGGATTCGTCTAAGAAGGATCTATTTGAATAGGCCTGGACCACCTGTTATCTTTGATTCTTCCAATAGCTGACACGATCCCTGATGCGTTTACACTAAAATTATATTCTGACAATCAAGGTGCCTCTGTGGGATCGGTATGTTTATCGAACGCACTCTTACTCATAAGTCCCTGAGAGCTTTGACCTCAATTGTTTCTTTGATCATTCTGAGGAGCATTACGACCTGAACCATTATTTCTTCGATTGAAATATGGCTGACACTGTTCTTTGTTTGACATGATTCCATGTGTGTATCCCTCAAGGGCCTGACTGTCGATCTATTAGGATGAACTAAACCCGATAGGGGTCTCAATTTGTCGTCCTCGGTCCTAATCTTTGATTAATAACGATAATGCACATCAGACCACGTCACGGCTAGATACTCGATCGGATTCTACTTTAATTATCGAGACGCAAACGAACTCTTTTCATTCAAACCTTGCATGAAAGCTTGCACTACCCAGTCATCCGAGACCGGTGGTAATTCCATTCTCTCCATCTGAAACCTGGACACGAACTCTCTCAACATCTCTTTGTTCTGTTGTTTTATCTTGAATACATCTAATTTCCTCGTTGCCACCTTTATGGCCCCGGCATGTGCTTTCACGAAGGCGCCTACCAATATACCAAACGAGTCAATCAATTTAGGAGGCAAGTTGTGATACCAAATCATGGCTCCTTCCGGCAAAGTTTCTCCAAATTATTTAAACAACATGGATTCGATCTCATCATCATTAAGGTCATTTTCTTTAATCCAACAAATGTATAAAGTAATATGCTCGTTTGGGTCGGTTATCCCGTTATAATTAGGTATATCGGGCATACGAAACTTTTTTGAGATGGGCATCAGAGTCACGCTTTGAGGAAATGATTTTTGTATGAACTTTTTTTGCATCTAAACCTTTTAAAACTGGAGGTGCCCCCGGTATCTGGTTAACACGGGAGTTATAAGTCTTCGCCTTCTTATCATAATCCTCAATCTTCTTTTCCCCGAACTCGATCCTCTTGGTTAGCTCTTCGAGCATCCTCATAATAGTGGGTCAGTCCCCAAGTCATTTTTGTTCGACCTCTCTAGCGCTGGTTCAGCTCGTCGAGTGTTTTTAGTTCAGCTATACTTGGAGCTTTATTCTAACTTTGGATTTGAGCGATGGTGATCTTCTGAGCTTGCAGCATCTCGAATATCACTTGGAGGTTGACTCCCCTATCTCCTATCATAGTGTTCCTTGGCCCCCATATCGAGCTTCTCTACGTACACTCCCTCTAGGGTCTGCGCCTAAATCTATATTTAAATCAATGTGCAAACTAACATTAACTGGTTCCAGATTTGGCACTTTCCTAGAGTTTATTGGTGGTAGACCGGCCCCTGCATTATTATTTTCCCCCATGAAATCCAAGAGCTTCGTTGTCATGAACAGGTGTATTTTACGAGTTTGACATGTTTAATCCTGAGAATCAGAAAGTCTTGACAAGAAAAAGTGTAAAAATAACATGTGTAACAAGAATTAGTAAAGAAATAATCACTATTATCTTTAGCCCCACGGTGGGCGCCAAACTGTTTACCTCGAAAATACGAGTAACAATTAAATTTAGTTTGTAATTTTAAAGATATGTGATTAATTTCGATATCAATTAATAATCAAGAAGTACGAAGTAGAAATGATATAAATAAGTGAATCAAACCAGTCTTGTTTAACAGTATCGACATCGAGCTTAGTGACCTCGAGATGGACTAAAAATAATAAAGTAAGAACATTAGAGAGAAAAGACAAGTCTGATTAGCAATGCTCTAGAAAAGTAAGATAGTATATCCTTTTCCAATGATTAGATGATATTACATATGATTGAGGTGTCCCTCGTATAATAGGGAACCCCTAAATATGGTACATTTCTATTTATAGGAAGAGATATCATCAGTACAACTATCTAACCACCTAGAATGCAATTATACAATCCCAATCCGGAATTTGTGCCATGATCTTGGGGACATGGCAGGAGTCTTGCTCATTCTATTACAAGTTCATAACATTATTATTCGGGGTCGAGCATACTCGGCTTAGGTATTCCTTGTACTCCTATCTTCGAGCATTGCACTCGATCCTCGAGCTCGAGTCTAGTCTGTCGACCTCGAACTCGACCTTACCCGAACTCGGACCAAAGGAGATCCCTCAAACCCTGGGAAATCGGGTGTGCTTGATCTAAATCATATACACTAATACAATTATAACACGATTATATTAGATTTTTAGTGTAGAGTTATGATTGAAACTTGAAGAATATGACGATCATAATTGTATCACAATTTTTCAGAAATGTATCGCGATTGTATTATAATTATATATATATATATATATATATATATATATATATATATATATATATATATATATATATATCTATATATATATATATATATATATATATATTAATTGTTACAGGAATTGTATTAAAAACATATGATAATTGTATATTCATTATATATTGTTACGAGAAGTTGTAAGTTCGTGGCGAATTTCACTGTTATATATGATAATTGTATATTAATTACTACTATTGTATCAGGTACTACTTTTGGTATTAATGTACCAGAGACAAATTAGATACAATTGTGATTCAAGTATGATACATTATATTTTAGGCGTTGATGTATCTGATACAATTCAAATACGAATATGATACAGTTATTGTACAATTCCTGAATATTTCTTCATTTTCAGTGTTGTCCAGGAGACAGAAAGAGACAGAAAAAAAGAAGAAAGGATGTAATTGAATCTCTTAATTAAAGACACTTATAATGGGGTGAGAGCCTTTTAAGGAATAATGTATACAATTTATAAAAAAAACCTAGATACTTATTAAAAACTAGTAAGAAAATATAGGTAAATAAATTTTTAATATAGTATAGTTAGTAAATGTATCTTACAAATTAATGAGGGTCGTCGTGTTTGTTGGTCAAGAAGTGGCCAGATTCAAATATTATAGTCTGGTGCAACTCCATTTTTCCTGTAAAAATAGCACGGTATAGCCAGTTTTCAGACGGGTCAATAAAAAATAACCAATGTTTACCAAGTCAATGAGAAATAGCCACTATTTTGCTACAATAGAGACCGGTCCAGCATAATATACTAAAGTTCGGTACATTTGTGTATGAACTCCAACATATTATGCTGGACCGGTATACTTTGGTGGATCCAGTATAATATACTGGAGACATGAGCACGAGTGCTCCAAACTCCAGTATATTATACTGGACCAATATACTTGCTGGAACTCCAGTATATTATGCTGGAGTTCTAGTGTGATTATGCTAGAACTCCATCATGTTATGCTGGAGTTCCAGCATACTATCCTAGAACTCTAGTATAATATGATGGAGTTCAAGTATACTTATGCTGGAACTCCAACATAATATACTGGAGTATTTTTTGGGTTTTTAACAGTGTTTTTGCTCTGATTTATCTTTACATAAAAAGTGACTAAATTTCGATTACTTTTAAAATTGGGCTATTTTTGAACAACCAGTTGTAAATCTGGCTATTTTTGTATTTCTCCCCTTTTTCCTGGGTGAAAAATAATAATCGGGCCCTCTATGAATTTAAAATATGTAAATTACAATAGTAATTTCTTTTATTACAGTAGTGCAATCTTATCTATTAGGGCATCTCCAACCTTGCCCCCATCCCCCATAATGGGGGTAATTTTTTGCGAAATTTTACTCCAACCCTCCCCCATTTTTGTCCCCAAAATGGGAGATGAATAGTGTTCCCTCAAATATGGGGTACATTATTCTTCTCTCCCATTACTATTCAGCATTTTTTATTATTATTTTATTATTTAATCTTTTATTTTATCTTTTTATATATACTTAATTATGTTTATGTAATGTTTTTATAATATTAATATTATATCTTAATTTTGGTGTATAATTTTGATAAATTAATATTATTGCATTTATTATTTTTATATAAGTTATAAGTTAATTTTATTATAAGTTATAATTGTACAAAAAATATATAATTATCTCAAAAAAATAAATGGTGCAAATATAAAATAGTAGATGTTACAAAAATTGAAAGGTGCGAATATAAAATATTAATAGATCATTTATGGGAGAATACTAAGGTTGAAGTTGAATATTTATTTAGTATTTCGAATGAATTTTATCGTTATGTAATATGTATTTAATTAATCTTGTATCGCAATGATTTTCCTTTTATTTGAATTATTAGTTAATCTATAATAATTGCTTACATATTATACTATTTAAAATTTTATGAAATTATTTTAATTATGGAAATTATATAATAACAACACAGTATAATCCCACTTAGTAGTGTCTGGGGAGGGCAGTATGTACGCAGACCTTACCCCTATCCTGGGGTAGAGAGACTGTTTCCAAATAGACCCCCAGCATCCTTCCCTCCAAGAACTTCCCACCTTGCTCTTGGGGAGACTCGAACTCACAACCTCTCGGTTGGAAGTGGGGGTTGCTTACCATCAGAGCAACCCCTTTTGTCTAATTATGGAAATTACAAATTGATAAAAATAAAAGATGGAATTTGTTTAATTGAAATTAAAAAAATGAAATTGAAATGAAAGATAATAATATAATATAGAAGAGAGAGAAAAGTTTGGAAAGAAAATGGGGGAATGGTTGGAATAAATTGTGATTATCTGTCAGATTGTTTCTTTATTTATTATGAGAGTTATTTTTAATATTCTTTTTGGCCACGTGGCTTTTGATTTTGGGTCAAGTAGTGATTTTGTTGAAATGAACCGGATTAAAAGAAGGAAAAATGAAGCTGTATAGCACTGTAAAAATAATAGTAAAAAAATATGTATATTTTTTCTATATATATACATTATGTTATATACAAAAATTATATAAATTTTATACATTTTATCGGCTAGCGAATGTAAATAATTTTATGGTGCGGGCTAAAAGTGATAATAGCTCTTAAAAGAAATCAAATGGATCGATTTAATTTGGTGCAACTACGTGACATTCCGTCTAAAATAAGGATATATTTGTGTTTATACTATAGCAGTAGGGTTCGAACTGACCAAATAATATATTTAAAGGTATATTTAGTGGTGGCAAATAGACGAGTTGAATCGGATTTGGGCGAGTTAAAAATAAGTTAAGCCAACATGGATTAGGTTTCAGCCTGTTCATTTTTTATGCGGGTCAAAAATCGATTGGGTGTCAAATAAACGGGTTAAATATGGGTTAATCCATATTATATAAAAAGTGTAATATTTTTTTAATTACTTCTCCAGACCCCACCTGGTGAGAGTATACTGGGTAGTTGTTGTTGTTCTCGAGCGTGACTCAAACCATAGCTTATGTACTTTTGAGTCCAGTTACTCGTTCCTTTACCAAAGACGACATCGTTTTACTGAACCTCTTGACTCTTGTAACGATGGTCTAAAAGCAGAGCAGAAACACCAGCTGGATGCCTGCAAGAAAAGCAACTTCTTTCTCTGGCTTTGCATTGTACCCCATTTGATTGCTCTTTGTGTCTGTTTTGGGTCTCTGTGCTAACAGTAAAGATTAATTACCATACCCCAAATGAGTTTTCTCTCCTTTCACTATTGTTTTCCTCTATAATCCACTAACCATGCACTTTGGTACTACCATTCAAAGCACAGATTCCAAAAACTGCTACAATACAATAAGCCAAAGGACAATAAACTGTGAAACTTTTACCTCTACAATAGTACCTTTCCTTTACTCCCCACTTCCTTTTTGCCTCTCCGGCTTTTTCTATTCAAAACTCACAAGATTTCTGACCAGCCTCATTTCCTTCATTCTGCAATTCCTCTCTAGAAAATGTTTAAACCCTTGTGTTTTTTCCTTCTTTATTTTGCTTTAAACGGTATGTAAATGATCTTCAACTACTACCAAAATCTTGTCTTTACATTGTTTATTTGTTTCTTTCTTTATGTATTTTTCTTCTTGGCCTTCAAGTTCTAAGTTTCTATTAAATAATTTTGCAGCTGCAGTTGGTCTAAGTGACTCAAATCTTGTGCAACTACAGAGTTTTCCAAACACTGGCATTTCTATTGCAGTTTCTTTGCCTATTGAAGACCTTAAAAATGTCTACAACAGTGTTCTTGAAGCTGAAAAGTGGCTAAGGACAAATGTTCTAGCTCATTATCCAGCTACTAATATCAGTACTATTCTTGTTGGTCACACTCTTATGTGCAATGAAGAACAAGAAAACAAAGTGAGCTTAATCTTGCCTTCAATCAAGAACATTTACTACTCTCTTACTAGGTGGGGTTTGCATACTGAAATCAAAGTCTCTACTTCTTTTTCTTCCAACTGTTTGGACCAAGATTCTGAAAAACATATTAAACCTCTCCTTCAGTTCTTTCAACAAGTTAATGCACCCTATGTTGTGAGCTTAAGGAGCAGTTTGGATGAAAAGATTGAAACGTTGCTGAATAGTCATTTGGAGTCTATTAAAAAGGTAGCAAATTTTAGCCTAAACAAGATTTTCTTGAAAGGTGAGAACCTAAAACAAACAAGACCCTTAAGTAGAAAGCTCTCAGTTCTTGACTCAAAGTACACTATCCCTAAAAGGCCAACCCCATTAGCTCCAAATCATGAATTTTCATCTCCAGCATTTGCTGCTAACAGCCCACTTCCTCCATTGATAGGAACCATCTCACCACCACCATTATCTCTTCCATTTGCTCCTGAAATGCCTCCAGTTTTCAATCCTATAAGTCCTTTTAATGGACCCCACTTGCCACCTTGTATTCCATCTCATGGAGGTGGGGCCCATGAAGCAGCTCCACCATCAACAACAGGGGTGCATAGTAGTGGACTATGGTGTGTAGCTAAACCAAGTGTTCCACCTGAGACATTGCAAGAAGCTTTAGACTATGCTTGTGGTGAAGGAGGTGCTGATTGTGAAGCTATTAGTCCAACTGGAAACTGTTATTCCCCTGATACTGTTGTGGCTCATGCTTCTTATGCTTTCAATAGTTATTGGCAGAGGACTAAAAGTAATGGTGGAAGTTGTGGATTTGGTGGAACAGCTATGCTTATCAACTCTGACCCAAGTAAGCACTTTCTTCAGTTTATCCCTAGTTTGAAAATTTATTGGGAGTTGTTTGGTTCAAATGCTAGTTATATTAGTATCTGCCTATTGCTTGAGCCGAAGGTCTATCGGAAACAATTTTTCTATTTCTACCGCACTACCCTATCCAGACCCTTTATGGGATTAAACTTAGTTTGTTGTTGGTGGTGCTAGTTATATTAGTATAAAAATGCAATGAAGTGAATAGTAATTGAAAAAAAAAAAGCAGTGAACTATTTGGATTAGAATTAGCTATTTTAAGAACATTTTTGTCATTAAATATATTTCCTTCGTATTGCTAATAATTTAGTCATTATTTATACATAATTTCCGCATATAGTTTACTGCAGGCTATCTCCACTGTCACTAAATACATAATTTATTGCAGGCTATCTCCACTGTCGATTCATTCTTGCATGATAAGATGAATTGGAACTTGAGATACAAATTGCTTGGAATGAAGCTGCTGCCACGAAGAGAAAAGGGGTCAAAGGTTAAATATTGTTTTCGGTGTTAGCTCTAATATTGCTTTGTAGGAATTAAGAATTTGCTTTATGATATGTCTCAAACTGGGAAGCTAGGAGTTTAGATGAGCCAATGAAAAAACAAACTCTTTGTTTTTGTGACTTCCATTTTCATATAGCACTAATCTGTAGTACTTATAGTTTGATATAAACTAGGCATCGTGTTCTATTACATAACAAGTTAACAAGTGAAAAAGTTGACATATCAATGAAAACATGCGACAGTTTCCTTTTGTCTAGGACCAAAATCAAAGCCCATGGTCCAAGACTCCAAATCAAAGACATTCTTTTCTGATTTAAATACTCATTTCTTTTTCAACTCCACCATATATTCTCCAAACGCCTACTAAGATATACTCCGATTACCAGCTTCATCACCAGTAATTTACTTCTCCAAACACTTAGTAGATGCAAGCAATCTGCAATCTTTAACTTCGATTATTGTTTTTATTTGTTTGACTTCAACCAAATATTATCTTTCGGAAAAGAAAGCAAAAGTGACTCCTGCAGTAGCGACAAGCGAAATGAGAGCAACCTAAACAGAAAAAAAAGGGGTTTATGAGAGAGCAATACAAGTATCATGTTGCTAGGCGAAGTAGCTCGAATGCTGCACCCCATATGGTTAAAGTCCGGTAGTTGAAAGCATCACTAGCTTATGCTTTGTCCCGAGTAGCACGGAATTTGAAATCCCCTACGAATCAGCAAGGACCACCTTGTAAGGCTAAATACTCATCGGTGATTGATAGCAAAGTAGTACCCACGCCTCGAATGTGCTCTATTGGTTTACGCTAGAGAGGTAATGGTTTCTCAAATAAATGCATGAGTTAACTTGTGATAAGCCAACAATTGATTGGCTTCAGGTAACCTTTATGGTTTATTAGTTTTGCTTCTTGATAGATCAAACTTGCAGTACCAAACTTGGTAAATAAAAGGAGGTTACAAAAGATGGGTGGAGCCTCAGTATGCTGAATTTTTAGCAGCATCATGTAGATGCCTTGGGCGTGCAACGGCAGTAGCTCAGCAAGTTCTTCCTTATCGAATACTTCCTCCCGGTCCAAAATAAATGATTTTCTAACCTTTTCTTATGGTTCAAAATAAATAATTTTTTAAAATTTCAAGAATGAATTAATTTTTTTCCTACATTGTCCTTGGAATAAATAGTGTTGGGTATGTGTTAGGAGTTTATGTGAGATAACAGAAATTAGTATGGTTAGTTCCATTGCTAATTAATGTTAAAAGGTGAATTTTCTAATATGCGAGAAAACATTTAAAAGATCACTTATTTTGGACCGGAGAGAGTATCATCTAAGACTTCAATGTTTAACCAGATGCCTTCAATTCAACCACTTTTCTTCTTTATGCATGGTTTGGTTTCTTTAATTTTCTCGACTGTAAAAATTGTGGTTACCAGTGAATACAATATAAGGTCAGAAAATCTAAGTTCGTTCTAATGTTTCTTTACCATTCAGTTTTTTTCCTCTCCTGTTCCCGTGGGGGTTGAGGTCTGAAAATTTTCAACTGAATAGTTAAAACTCTATATTGAACAATATTTAAGCATAATGCCACGAACTTGCATAACTTCAACCCAATAAGCTAGCTCATGAGATCACGATTGCAGATGCCTTATAAGCGCTACGAGTTTTACTTTCATGTATGATTCAAGACTAAGCATTACACATTCACCCATGCATACCGGAAGATCTCTCATTGACATTGGGCCGCCCAACTCGACCGTCACACTAGCTTGAAAGCAATCGAGGTAGGCTCTGATACCACTCTGTTACGAACCCGCCAAATTTTGACCCCAAACATTAACTCATGAGTTGAAAGATTGTCGGTTGCTTGCTTGTAGGATTTATGGCCTCCCTTGTCCATCTGGGACTAGGGTACAATAAGCTGATGAAAATATTAAGATTGAACAAAACTGGATAGAGACATGGGTAATGTGCTGAAGACAAGACAGATGTAGACATACTTGTATCATCTATCTATTAAAAAGCACATAGCAGTTACTGCTTCGTAACAAGCTCAAAACTCTACGTGAGAAGCAATCAAAAACCATCTGGAAGATTGCAAGCCTAAAAGAAATTGCCAAACAAAAAAGAGAACACATGCTGAATGATGAAGGGGGGAAAATCAAGATTGGCCACAAGGATGAAGTTGACCCTGGCAAATGACATACCTGTGAGTAGAATGCTAACAATGGAATTCTATCCAGATAACTTAGGAATTGAATATTTAATTCACCTCTACATTACTGATCACCATTCACCATGTTGATGACAGCTCCTTCCAGGCCATTCATCATGTTCATGATCGCTCCTTCACAGCTTCACCATTCAATTTTCTCCCGTTTGTGGGGAAGGCGAGTGGTTTGAGGTCTAAACTCCCTTCAACTTATTAGCACAAACTCCATAGTGCACAATATTTAAGCATAATCTCGTAACCTCGACCTTACCTTAAAAGCTAGCTCATGAGATAAAGGATTAAAGACCGCTTATAAGCTGTCCAAGCCTTCCTTTCTTGTTCAATGTGGAACTGGGCTTTACACCCTCCCACCAAGACTGACATTGTCGTCCGAACGCCCAACTCAACCACAACACTGGCTCCAAACAAAGCGAGGCTAGCTCTAAGCCCACTTTGTCACGAACTCGCTTAACTTCAACCTCAGCAGCCAGCCCATAAGGTGAAAGGTTGCGCAACACTTATAAGCTACCCAAGCCCTCCCTTTTATACAATGTGGGACTTGGTGTTACAATAAGTTGTATGAAAACACGGAAACCGGCTTGTATTATCTTGTGATGATGATGGTAGTATCTGAGCCAGCTTGCGGGCATCTCGATTATTTCACCGGTTATTTGTTGCCTCCAACCAACAACTTGTATTATCTATACTATATAGCAGATATTACTTTCTACGGAGCTGAGAGATCCATGTGAGAAGCGATCAAAAAGCATCTGGATGAGCGCGAGCCAAAAAAAAAGGGAAACAGAAAAGAAAACACATGCCTAGTAGTTAAGCGGTTAAAATCAAGATGGGCCACAATGGAGTTGACCACCCAAATGACATACTGTAATTATAGAATGCTAACAACGGATTTCTATACAGATAACTAAGGAATCAGATCTCTATCTAACTCACCTATACATTAGTGATCACCTTTCGTCATATTGATGATAGCTCCTTCCAGGCCGTTCTGCCTTTCATCAGCACCATTAGTCACGTCAGTCGCTGCTCCTTGCAGGCCATTCTGCCTTTCATCAGCATTATCCTTGAAACCTTTCTGCAAAAGATGAGGGCTGGTTAGTGTGTTAGAATCAAAGACTAAGCGAGCAGGGAAAAGGGCAGGAGGGATATCAAGGTAAATACTCTGTGAATCGCAGAAATTAACAAATTCCAAGGTTTCAATTGCATAATTATCTCTTTTCACCTATTAATCTTGTTTTCATGGATATCCGCATCTATAATCTTCTTAGCATAGACTGTTTATACTGGAGGTTCTTGCATGTTTTGGCATATGTGTTAGAGAGCTCTATACACGCTGCTTGAACATTCTTGCCAAAAACTTTTTCGGGTTCCAATTTTCAGCATTGATTTGAAATTAAAACACGAACTGCATAAAGACCACAGACATCATCAACTTATCTGCTCAAAATGACTGAATTCAGTTTTAACTATGCCTCTTCTGTTTAGGCTCTAAACTAAATAGTACCTAGTATCCAATTTTGAAATATACTACATATTTAATACACCTGCGCCTAAAAACTTTTCCACAACTTTGGACCAGGAGTCAAGAGGAGAGGTAATGTGTGACAAGGGGAAGAAACAACGTTCTTTATCATGCGAGAAAAAGGCAGCTGGCTCTGTTCATTGCTAAGTCAAACTTGTAATTCCCAATAAGTACAACATATCTCACCATATAAGCTTAACAGTGGCATCAAATTTAGCAAGTTATCTATACCCATTAGAGGCAAACAAAAAGTTAAGCAATTAAAGAATGCGTTGCTTAAACTCAGACAAGTTAAATCATTCCTTTGTGTTCCGTAAAGAAGAAGGGTAGTCCGGTGCACAAAGCATCCTGCTTTCACACAGAGTTCGGGGAAGGCCGCACCCCAATGGAATGTGATGTAGGCAGCCTACCCTGATGCAAGCATTAGTGGCTGATTCCATAGCTCGAACCCATGACCTATAGGTAACACGGAGACAACTTGATCATTGCTCCAAGGCTCCCCTTGGTGTTCCGTAAAGAAGAAACATTTTTTAAAAAAGAAAAAAAAAAAAAAAAGAGCATAGCAGACTTTTGAAAAGGCCCTTCACATGAAACAAGTATAAAGCAGATATAGGAACTAAGATAACAAAGAGACTTGATCACAAGCTTCTACAAGTGTGATGAATATACCACCTTCTTATTTAGACCATGAGCAGACATAAGTTCATAGAACTTGCGCATCAGCATTTCTTCCTCAACCTACAAGTAGTCGAACATGCAAAATTGATTCATTAAACTAAAACGCAAATGGCAATATATTAAAACTAACAAAATTTACTAAAAAGCACACGCCAGAAAGAAAAATAGAAAAAATGAAGGAAAAAAACAGCTAATGAGCAGGGATTTGCGAGAGGGCATACATGTTCATAACATAAAACGTCTGCACTACTATTCAACTACAAGTTCATAACATACAATGCACTAATATTTAACTAAAAGCTTACATTACATTATTGTCTTCTTTATGATTTTCAGATAGCTAATGTGACTAGTATTTTGAATGTGTTCTTTTAATTTTATGATCATCCCAAAATACAACATACCCAGTATAATCTCACGGATGGCGTCTGGGGAGGGTAGTGAGTATGCAGACCTTATCCCTACCGATAGAGGTAGAGAGGCTGTTTCCGAAAGACCCTCGGCTAGAGCTGTATTCTGGGCCTCACCCGGGCCTAAAGGGGCCAAACGAAGCCGGGCTTTCGCGGTTATGGGCCAAATGGTCCCAATCTTCACGGCCCAATGGGTGGAACCGGCCCACGGTGGTCCTAAACCCACATGGTCCCAGGCTTAATGGACTGGGGCCACGGGCCTAAACGGGCTTTTTCGTTCCGGGCTATTTTTTAAAAAAAAGTTTATCTAAGGAAATTTCTTGTAAACTATATATGTATAAACTAATATAAATTGGTTATATATAGCTATATAAATATATATAGTATGTATATAAGGGTGTATTGTGTGTATATATATATATATATATATATATATATATATATATATATATATATAGTTTATATGTATTAGAGATACATATGTATATATGTATGTGTGTGTGTATATATATGTATTAGATATATAATATATATATCAAATTTAAACACAAAATAAATTACTAATAAATATTCAAGGGAATGTCTTATAATTTTTATTATTACGATATTAACAAAGAATGGCAATATCTTTCTTAGTCTTCCTCCCCCAATGGAATGAGCACAACAAGGTACTAATACCACCATTAAAAGGAAAAAAAACTAAGGAAGATGTGCCAAAATTATCACCTTGAGAACCCCTGAACTCTGTCCAAGAACTAAGGGCTTTTAGGCGCGTAGCTCTTTTAGATGATTGCGAACTAGACGAAGTAAGAGGTTAAACATTTGGTCTAGCATAATCTACAGCAAGTTGATAAGCATTATAAATTGTTTGAGCATTTATTTTAATTGAGGCTGTTGCATCTCCAAGTGTAGCAAATTCCTCAGCTGAAAGTGGTAAAGCGTTATAAATTTTTGAATACCAAAAGTGATGGACCTCCTAATTTAATTGTAGGATTTAACACTGCAGCAACACCAAAAATAAAGGGGATAGGGAAAAAATATTTTTTAAACTTAGCTTTCATAGAATTAATAGCTTCTCGATAAATTACCCCACCTTCTGAAAATACTGTAATAAATCTACAAGTGCTGCAATATAAACTAAACAATTAGAAATAATAGAATAATATTGGCCAAATAATTCATTTGTAGCAATATGAAATTGTTCTAAAAAGTCTACAAGTATTTTAACATTACTCCAATATTGATTTGTAAGGTGCTCATCATCATTACCATCACCTACACGAGCATTATATGTTGCGCTTATTGGATTCCTATTTTCATATGCAAACCCTAAACTTTCATACATGTAATTCCATCTAGTCGGACAAGGTTTAGGAACCTTTCTTTCTCTAAGGCCAAACTCATCACAATTTTTAAAATAGTCTCTAGGCCTACTTCTACAGTTTGAATAAAAAAGCCAATTAAGAGCTATTTTAACCTTTTCAATTTCTACATTTAAAACTTCCATACCAGCACCGACGATTAAATAGTAAATATGACAAATACATCTAACATGAAAAATATTACTAAATGCAGGATTTAGTGTAGTTGTAAGCAAGCCTACAGTGTTAGTGTTACTAGAAGCATTATCCATTAAAACCGACATAATTTTATCTTTAATGCAAAAATATCTACAAATATCTGCAACTATGTTAGCAATATAGTTACCTGTGTGGCGTGAATTAATTATTCTATAAGCAATAATGCGCTTTTGCATTATCCACTCCTCATCTATCCAATGACTTGTAACAGTTAGATAATCACAGTCATTACCACTTCTACCAATATTAGTAGTAATAGCAATGCGACAATCTATATGAGTAAATAAATAGCGCAAATATTGTTCATATTCATGTTTATATTTGTAAATATCGCTCTGTACAGTTGCGCGAGGCCATCCTTTATAAGTAGGATTAAAAACTCTTCTAATATAATGCACAAAATGAGGGTTAGAAGGAAAACTATAGGGTAAGCATACAACAGTAACCATTTTGCCATTCTTCACGAACTTTATTTGGATCATAATATAAAATGTCACTGGTAACAGTGTTAGTTCCTAGTTGAACCACATTTGAACTTGTATTAGGGTTAACCATAGTATCTACACTTGTCCCCTCTTGCGCAACTTTCATTTAAAGAAATTTAGCTTTATCTCTAGGGTGTGTCTTTATGTGTCTAGTCAAACTACCCGTACCGCTATGGTCTCCAGTAAATTTATGAACCAACAAAGCCCCACAAGTATTACACTTAGCCTTATTTTGTTCTCTTTGTAGAGTAAAAAAGTGTCAAACAAGAGATGTTTCGGGCTGTTTAGAAGGTTATCTATTAAAAGTAGGAGTTACTACAGGAGGGTCAGGCAGGACATCGGTTGGGTTATTAACAGGACTAGTAGGTGTATCATCTAAATCCGGTTGCGTTTCATCTAAATCATCATTTTCCTCATCATTTTCAAAGATAGTTTCATTGGGATAAAGAGCATTCATAACTTATTCATTTAATTGTTGACCTGGTGCAACATCATGACAAAATTGACTATCGAAAATTGAAAATAACGGTTATCACTATCAAGAATAACAGGGGGAGGACGGGTAACGGGTCTGGATCGGGGAGCCGAGGGAAGAGTAGTATCTTGGCGACTAGATTCACCAATTTTAGATTTTCCCTTACCACCAAATATTTTTTTTAAAGAAAATGCCATATTAATTATAATTATACAAGCTAAAACAAACAAAATTATAATACTAAACTTAAAAGTTGGAACGAGTTTACCGAATTGATGAACAACTTCTTGAAAATTAAATATCGTTGAAGACTTGAACACTTCAATTCACCAACTTCACAATTTTATACGGAATTGCAATAATAAAGTAAGCAATTATAGAAGAAAATTAGAGAGAGATTGATGAATTTGTGAGTAAAAATAAAAGAATGAAGGCGTATCTATAGTTGAGAATTGGGAAAAAGTATAATTATAAAAAATTTGGGGTTAAAACAAAGTTTTGGGGCCAAATGGCTATTTTTTGAAGTCCCAAACGGTTGAAATTGAAGGCCATCGGCTAGATTTTAAAAATCTGACAGTCGGTCAATTTTTAAGAAAAAGAATTTTTAAAAAATAGTCGTTAGGGGCCCGTTAGGCCCGGTTGAACTGCCCAGGCCTGCCTGCCGGTCCGGGGCTAAAGGGTCCCGGGCTTAGGGGCTATTTGGGTAGGACTGGCCCGTCATGGGCCTTTGCACCATTTGAGACCAGCCCGTTTAGCCTATTTGGCTCGCGATCTCGGGCCAGTCCGGGGCTGGGCCCAACCCACAATACACCCTTACGCTCAGCTCAAGAATAGGGGAAAAAGGGGGAGAGGGGAGAAAGGCGATAAGCAAGAGGAGAAAAAGTAGCATCAAATAGTAACCACCATAGGGCAACAATATCGAGTAAAAGGGAAGAAAAAGTAGCATCAAACAATAACAATCAGAGAGCAACAATCCCAGTAGCAATTAAGGGTGTATTGTGGGTCGGGCTGGGCCCGAGACTGGCACGAGACCGCGGGCCAAACAGGCCGGTCTCAAGCACGAGACCGCGGGCCAAACAGGCCGGTCTCAAGCAGTCCCGGTCTCACATAGTGCAAAGGCCCATGACGGGCCGATTCTACCCTTTAAGCCCGTGATCGTTTGGCCCGGGACCGGCAGGCAGGCCTGGGCCGGTTCAACTGGGGCCAACGGGCCTCCAACGGCTATTTTTTAAAAAAAAAATTAAAAATTGACCAACAGTTAGATTTTTAAAATCTAGCTGTTGGGCCTTCAATTCAATCGTTAAGGAGTTTAAAAATAGCCATTTGGCCCCTAAACTTTGTTTTCACCCCAAACTTTTTATAATTATACTTTTTCCCAATTCTCAACTATAAATACCCCTTATTCTTTAATTTTTACTCACAAATTCATCAATCTCTCTCTAATTTTCTTCAATAATTAGTTACTTTATTATTGCGATTTCATGAAAAATTATAAAGTTGGTGAATTGAAGTATTCAAGTCTTCAGCGATATTAAATTTTCAAGTAGTTGTTCATCAATTCGGTAAACTCGTTCCAACTCTTAAGTTTAATATTATAATTTTCTTTTTTTATTTGAAAAAATATTTGGTGGTAAGGGAAAAGCTAAAATTGGTGAATCTAGTCGCCAAGATACTACTTTTCCCCCGGCTCCCCGACCCAGACCCGAAACTTGTCTTCCCCCACCTGTTATTCTTGATAGTGATAACCCTTGTTTTCAATTTTCCGATGGACAATTTTGTCATGATGTTGCACCAGGTCAACAATTAAATGAATAAGTTATGAATGTTCTTTATCCTAATGAAACTACCTTTGGAAATGATGAGGAAAATGATGATTTAGATGAAACGCAACCGGATTTAGATGATACACCTACTAGTCCTGTTAGTAACCCAACCGATGCGCCGCCTGACACTCCTGTAGTAACCCCTACTTATAATAGACAACCTTCTAAACGGCCTGAAACATCTCTTGTTTGGCACTTTTTTTACTCAACAAAGAAAACAAAATAAAGCTAAGTGTAATACTTGTGGGGCTTTGTTGGTTCATAAATTTACTAGAGACCATAACAGTACGAGTAGTTTGACTAGACACATAAAGAAACATCGTAGAGATAAAGCAAAATTTTTCCAAATGAAAGCTGCACAAGAGGAGAAAAGTTTAGATAGTACGGTTAATCCTAGTACAGGTTCAAATGTAGTTCAATCGGGAATTAACACTGTTACCGGTGGCATTTTATATTATGATCCAAATAATGATTGTGAAGAATTGGCAAAAATAGTTATTGTTATGTGCTTACCATATAGTTTTCCTTCTAACCCTCATTTTGTGCATTATATTAGAAAATTTTTTAATCCTACTTATAAAGGATGGCCTCGCGCAATTGTAAAAAGCGATATTTAAAAATATAAACATGAATATGAACAATATTTGCGCTATTTATTTACTCATCTAGATTGTCGCATTGCTATTACTACTGATATTGGTAGAAGTGGTAATGGTTGTGATTATCTAACTGTTACAAGTCATTGGATAGAGAGGAGTGGATAATGCAAAAGCGCATTATTGCTTATAGAATAATTAATTCACGCCACACAGGTAAGTTTATTGCTAACACAGTTGCAGATATTTGTAGATAGTTTTGACTTAGAGATAAATTATGTCGGTTTCAATGGATAATGCTTCTAGTAACACTAACGTTGTAGGCTTGCATACAACCACACTAAATCGTGCATTTAGTAATATTTTTCATGTTAGATGTATTTCTCATATTTACTATTTAATAGTCGGTGTTGGTATAAAAGTTTTAAATATAGAAATTGAAAAGGTTAAAATGGCTCTTAATTGGCTTTTTTATTCAAACCGTAGAAGTAGGCTTAGAGAGTATTTTAAAAAATATGATGAATTTGGCCTTAGAGAAAGAAAGGTTCCTAAACCTTGTTCCACTAGATGGAATTACATGTATGAAAGTTTAGTTGTTGTATATGAATATAGGAACCCAATAAGTGCAGCGTATAATGCTCGTGTAGGTGATGGTGATGATGATGATAAAGAACACCTTACAAATCAAGATTGGAGTAATGTTAAAATGTTTGTAGACTTTTTAGAACAATTTTATATTGCTACAAATGAATTATCTGGCCAATATTATCCTACTATTTCTAACTGTTTAGTTTATATTGCAGCACTTGTAGATTTATTTACAGCATTTTCAGAGTGTGGAGATATTTATCAAGAAGCTATTAATTCGATGAAAGCTAAGTTTTAAAAATATTTTTTCCCCATCTCCCTATTTTTGATATTGCTGCAGTGTTAAATCCTACAATGAAATTAGGAGGTCCTCACTTTCGGCATTCAAAAATTTATAACGCTTTACCACTTTCAGCAGAAAATTTACTGCATTTGGAGATGCAAAAACCTCAGTTAAAATAAATGCTCAAACGATTTATAATGCTTATCAACTTGCTGTAGATTATGTTAGACCAAATGTTCCAACTCCCACTTCATCTAGTTCGCAATCATCTAAAAGAACTGCGGGCCTAAAAGCCCTTAGTTCTTAGACGGAGTTCAAGGGTTCTCAAGGTGACAATTTTGGTGATAGTTCACAACTAAATGAGCTTCAAGTTTATTAGTCGCATGGTCTTGAAAAGGAGAATCCACACGGCACCTTTGATCTTTGGGAATGGTGGAAGGACAAACAAAAACACTATCCGGTTCTTTCAAGGATGGCTCGAGATATTTAAGTGTTCAAGCTTCAACAGTAGCATCGGAGAGCGCTTTCAGTCAAGCGAGACTTCAAATTGGTGATCATAGAGCGTCTATAAGGGAGAGCTTAGAAAAATCGGTACTCTTCAGAGATTGGATCCGTTCGGAAAGAAGAAATTTTGGACTTGCATAACCACAACCGGAGATACACGAAACTTATGAAGAAATTCTAGCGAAACTTGCGCAGGATGCTGCATTGCCCGAAAGCGGTGATGAACAAGTCTCTTTTCCACCACCACCAATGAAAATTCCTCCGAACCTTGAAGGATTTATGAGATTTGTTAGAGATAATATATAGACTAATATGTAACTTGTATTTTGGCACATCTTCCTTAGTTTTTTTTTCTTTTAATGGTGGTATTAGTACCTTGTTGTGCTCATTCAATTGGGGGGAGGAAGACTAAGAAAGATATTGTTATTCTTTGTTAATGTCGTAATAATAAAAATTATAAGACATTCCCTTGAATATTTTTTTGCAATTTATTTTGTTTAAATGTTATATATATATATACACACACGCCACATATATATCTCTAATACATATAAATTATATATATATATATATACACACACACACATATAGTGCCTTATATGTATTAGATATATATAGTTTATATGTATTAGAGATATATATGTATATATATATACATACATACATATATATAACGCAATATGTATATATAAGCTATAATGCTATATATTATATATAATGCAATATATAATTATATGTATACACAATATACCCTTACCTTATATATACATACTATATATACTATATATATCTATATAGCTATATATAACAACAACAACAATTTACAATTCAAAAGAAATTGCATATACAATTTACAAGAAATTGCCTTAGAAAAAAATTTAAAAAAATAGCCTGAAAAGAAAAAAGCCCGTTAGACCCCTGGGCCCGGCCCATTAAGCCTGAGACCATGTGGGCTTAGGCCCCTGACGGGCCGGTTCCACCTATTGAGACTGTGAAGCCCGGGACTGTTTGGCCCGGGACCGCCAAAGCACGGGCCTGTTTAGCCCGTTTAGGCCCGGGCCCGACCCAGAATACACCCCTAGTAGCAATTACAAAAACAAAGGAATGTGGTTGCAAAGTACCAGATACAATAACAAACTAGAAGGAAGTAACTTTCAACCAACAGCAAAAATATTACTAGTAGTACTGGTGAACCTATGAAAAACTCGCAACTGCCTGTCAACCCACCACCTTAATCCTCGACCTCCATACCTTTCTATCGCTAGTAATATCCTCGGTTAGATGAAGCACCGACAAGTCCCGCCTAATCACCCTCCCCAATACTTCTTAGGCATAAACTTGGCTTCCACAGATGTCACTCCCACCTTGTCCCTGATAACTTCATTCCTGATCTTCTCTTTCCTGGTATGACCGCACATCCATCTCAACATCCTCATTTCTACTACGCTCATCTCTTAGACATGAGACTTTTTGACAGGCCAACATTCAACTCCATACAACATAGCTGGTATAACCAACACCCGATAAAATTGTCCTTAAGTCTAGGCGGTACATTCTTATCACATAAAACCCCCGAAGCTAGCCTCCATCTCAACCAACTCACTCTAATCCGGTGAGTAACATCCTCGTCAATTTTCCTGTTGCCTTGACCATCCCAAAATAATGTCCTCTAATACATATATTATATACACAAAGTAATAACAGGTCTAGTTTTATTGTCAGCGCCACATGTTTTCTCAATATATATTAAGTTGTTAATAAGAGTGTAAACCAATCCAAGATATTGAAGTAGTATAGACGAAATAATATTTTGTCCGTCCATTTATACATTTTGATGTAGTCTAGGATTTTTAGCATGAGTCTAAATATCTTAGCAATTTTACTTGGAAATACTTAAGAGATTCTCGCCTCAGGGCTTTGGTGTAGTTGTAAGAGCATAACACGTGATGTTTGATGTTTTGGTTCGGCGCATGTCATGGGCTAAAGACAAAACAAAGATAAATTCAGGATTTAAGCTCTACGAGTTCAACCTTTTAAGTTTCTTAGCCTTGCACCCATTTACTTTTAAAACTATGGGTTCTTATCAACTATTTATTACAATTTTAGTGAATGTTTTCACATAACTGTATGCTCCGCATCGCTAGCAACGAACCCGATACTTATAAGTTGCATCTGTCCCTGGACAAAAACCTAGTTTTTTTAGCAGAGGAGAATAGAGGGTCGGACCCATTATCTATCACATTTCAAATCGTGCACTATTGGCCCACGAGGATTTGCCGGTTATAAAAAAAAAAAGATAAAAACTTAAAGAGATTCTCTTATCTTGCAAGTTAAAAGCTAGGAGTTGTATATATGTTTTTCCTATCTATATATGACTACTGTTCAAGTAGAAAGGTTCTTTTTTGTTGGTAATTTGGTAAAAGTGGGTAAAAAGTTAAAGTGAATACCTGAAGTCTGTGCAATTCATCTGACATTGATTTATGGGCATTCAAGAGTAGTTCACTTTCTTTCTCTAGATGCCTGCACCAAAAACATTATTCAGAGACCAAATTAAACACCTACATTCAAAACCAAGAAAAGAAAATATTTTTCACACAAGCAGAAACATTATGTGGAAAGAGGAAAGCAACTCAAAAACAGAAATTACTTCAAGGTTTCTCCTGCGTATTTGGGATCCATAAAAAAAAGTTTGATCTTTCGACACAAACCCTTAGTGGCTCGTAGGAATACGCTAAATATCAGGCAATCCCGCGAAATTGTAACAGTGAAAAGAGTGATATTTTTGGGGGAAAAAGAAGAGAAAAACGAATTCCCAAACAAGGATTTGGTTTGGATCAAACTGGGCCGTCCCAAAAACTAGACTGATAATATAGTGTCCCAATACAGAAAATAAGGCCCAACGTGTTTCACAATTACCTTATCTTTTTTCAAAAAAAGAATTATTCTAAATAATGGCACGTGCACGATAACTTGCTATCTCAGCTAACTTGTTGAATGATATTTTGGATATAAAATTCAATGAGAATAAAAAAAAAAAAAAAAAAAATCAATGAGAATGTAGCCGTTCATCTACAAAAGGAATATATTTTAGTTTCTTGAAAGAGTATGATTTCTTTGGGAGGTGGAATTAGGATATTGATTTTTGTGTTCGAAATTTTAGTTATTTTAATTACTGATTATAAATTAATATTTTATAAGTATAAATTTCTTGAGTTTGAAATGTATTGGTGAAGGATAGACTCGTCACGTGGATTAATGGAATCTCGACAATTGGCAGGAATATTAGAAGGTCACCGAAAAGTCGAGTTGGAGATTAATCGAGTAGAAAGTTATTCAGCACTGATATTATTTGTTAATGGATGTGACGGGGCTGCGAGATATTATGGGAGCGGTTATTTGGAATTCACTGCCCTTTTACTCTATATTTGATTTCCTTATTCGCTATTTTTATTATTTCTTACCATTTATATGTAAGAAGATGTATGAAATCGATTGTTGGTACCGTAAAATATAAATTTAATTGATTTGGCCTATTCGACTAATTTTAGGTTAAATGTGAACTTATAATCGTGTTCTTTTCCTGTCACAAGTATAAATCGGGATATAGAGATCGATTATTTTTCTAGACTTCTAATTATTTATTAGTATCCTTCCTGAATTATGCCCTATCTTAATTATCCCTTTTGATTTGTCATTTTGAGAATCATTACCCCTTAGACGCTGATATGACAAAAAGTGTGGGTGCACTCACCTACCACATGGATTTTTCTGTCTATGTGGCATCTTTTTGAAAAATAAATATTTTTTTATCTTTTTAAGAATATTACTTTTTAGATAACTATTTTCCAATGCAATTTATTATAAAACTTGGATATAACTACATTATTTAGGCTAAATATTTTATTTGGCCAAAAATAATAAAGTTTCAGTTAATAATTTTTTTTTGAATTTGACCTGAAAATAAAAATTTATACAATTAAAATAAATAATGAAGATATCTAAAAAGTTATAAAAAAACACATAGTTCACTCTAGACTTGCTTTAGAAATAATAATAGCTCCATTAAAAATATAACGAACCAATTCGCACTCATCCTGAGTGACCGTATTTCACGAGACCACGCTACCTCAAAACCCACGAACTAACTGATACCCTCCTTGTGCGCATATTCGCATCTTCAACTAGTACAACCATTGTGATAATTCCTCTATGAATCCGAAGATATTTCCTCCCATTCCTCCAATGCTACACTGCAGACCAAAGATATCATAAAATACTCCAAGCCCCTTTCATAATCCGCTGCAAAAAGCTCGATACTTAACCATACCACAGACTCGAAATCCTTAGGCACCACACTTTATTTTTTTTTTAGCTTACTAGGATCGTTGTTGAGAATCAACCACTTCGACTTGGTCCCGTATATAATCAAATCCAAGGCTCTGCTAGCATATGAACTCCCCCTCAAGAAAGCACCCCACTTAATCACTTTCATTGTACATCACATCTACACAAAGCATAAACTCTGAGTCTTCCAAAGCCTGAACATGAATCAATAAGGTTGAATATAGCACACATTCCCAAATCCTTTGCACAAATTACCACTGATATTTTTTTCCTTAGTCGTAATTACCCACCAATATGTGGATAACCAAAAACCTCACAAACAGACAGCCATGCAATCTAATCCTAGACGGTGGGGCTCTCCCACTTAGCTTGGGGATACAATTACATAACCCTGGAGCCCACCAAGATTCCTTCTTCCTTATTAACATGATCGCGCACAATCGACCCGCCAAATTTCTCGAAATCTTTCTGTTAAACATTTCATGAACACTCTGAATTACTAGCCATATTACATACCCAACATCTTGCTAGATAGTCAGTAAAATTCTTTGTAAGTTTCGTCAACACCACACAACCGCTAACCCTGCTTAGAGGAGATAACCCACATATAGAAATTCCATGATGACATCTTCCAACGACGCTGTATTGGGTACAATTACTATGAAATCATTAAACCATCTTGAGCCTGTGATCTTTTACTAGCCGTACAAGTCACTTCACTCCATATTGACATCGACTAAAAGTGCGACAATACTTTCCAATCTAAAGTCATGTTGCATCCCTCTTAATATCAAGCAAACTTCTTTTGTGTCGTACTAATCTTTCTTAGCATAGTAGCCAATATTCCAAATTAAGTCCGTAGACATAGTCATTGTCCATCATGAATCCCAAATTACTCCAAACTTTCCTCATGGCGTGTGGCTATCCTACCACATAACCCTATGCTACTCTCTCACTTTGGTTAAACCCTCTCCTTTAAGAAACTACTTAACTTTCATTTCTCACACTTGGACTTCTAGAAATTTAACGGCCGCAAGACACCTCCCGCATGTCCTTCCTCATAAATGCCCAGTTGTTGCCTCAATTCAAAAATCAGAAATGTTGTTTAGCTTGAAAACCCGAAAGTTTCCATTCAAAATTAAGCCCTTTAGATCATACTCTAGAGTTATACTTACATCATTTAGCTTAGGATTTGGATATTGAAGCTTTCCTAGGTCTTTTTCTTGTTCCATTACAAGTGATTTAAGCTCAATTAAGGGCTATTTTGAGTTTATTCTGGGTTGAGGCAACTTTGGATATCAAATTGATCCTTTTGTTTGTGCGTTGGTGTTGGGTTTTTACTGCTGAGCTACTGCTGATTCCACCTTTCTCCTTTGCTTCATTGTAAATTTCAAGTACACATCTAAAGGTTGCCCTGTTATAGTCTTTGAATTGAAATGGAATAGAAGCATTGCTTCCTGATTCATGCTCACTTGGGTTGTCGAATGGATATAGTTAGATATGAGATAATATATGTCTATTTATGTAGTACAGCTTATTTTTTTTATTTTGTATATATAAACCCAAATTGTATAAGGACTGTATAAATTGCTCTCATTTTGTTATAGCTTGTAATGGTGTAGTTGTCTAGTGTAACTCTAGGGTAGGTCAAGTCTATTTAAGGGTTTAAAATCTGCTAATCATCAATAAAAAATCAGTAGTGTAGTTTAGATTTAAAATTAGTATGTGAGCAAAGTCAAATTGTTCATACGTTATTGTTGAGAATTATTATGTTTTATTGTGTATTGAATTCATGATTTTCTGGGCTCCGCCTAAAGCCAGTGCCTGGCCTGGGCTCATAGTGTTCGCCAATCAGAACAGGCTGCCCAAATGATTTGGGATAGGGCCTACTTGGAGGCCAAAAATGATATTCAGCTTTATAGTTATTGCTCCGTTACACATAGTTAAATTCCAAAGCTCAAACTGATAAGCATTGACCCTCATTTTCATGCCCCACACTGTTAGCCCATATAATCAATGCATTTGTTAAGTTGTAGACTGCTAGAGATAGTTCCACATCGGGTTCCTGCCTTGGTATAACTGTAACTAACAAACAACACTAGATAATTAGTCCTTTGGAGATGAATTCAATAATAGTTTGCTTTAGAATTGGCCTTTAATTAATAAATCGAGGTGTGCCATGCCAAAAAAAATCCCAAATGCATGGCCCTGGTTTAAATTAATCTTGTTATCTAGACCTCGAGACATTCCCTTTAGCAAAATTCATGGCCTCCTACAAAGTTAATGATACATAGTAGCTTTAGGCCCGTCGTTTAATAATATTACCTTCCTAAACTCGGGTGTGCTTTTATGTGACCCAAATCCAAATCTCAACAAAGTTGAAATGTGTCAAAAACCACAGGTGCATTTACGTGACGTGGTACGAGGTATGTTTTAACGACGTTGCAATTTTCTTCTTTAAACTAATAAAAGCGGCGAGAAATTAAAATTTGCACCTAGGTTTACAATTGTTTAAAATCAGATAATTTAAGCCAAATGTGATAGTTGAGAGACCGTGCTAGAACCACGGAACTTGGGAATGCCTAACACCTTCTCCCGGGTTAACAGAATTCCTTACCCGGATTTGTGATTCGCAGACTATACTAACAGAGTCATTCTTTTCCTCGATTCGAAATTCCAAACCGCTGACTTGGGACACCATGAATTTCCCAAGTGGCGACTCTGAAATCTCTTAAATAGTTGAATCCCATTTCGATTGTCTTTTAATTGGAAAAACTCCCTTATCTACGCCCTTTGCGGGGTTGTAGTAGCTAAAGGGAGGTGTGACATGGGGTACCATACCCGCTGAGCTGCTCCAACTGGCTGAATAGCTAAAGTCTAAATCTGGGGAGCTACCTACTCCACAGTACGAGCAGCAGGAGTCTGGGACCCTCCTCCAGCTTGAGAGACGGCTGGTGCTACTGGAAGCAAACCTGCTCGGGTGACACTCTTCATAAGACCCACCAGTTGGACCAGAGCATCCTAAAGAACTAGGGTAGCAATAAACCTCTCTGGGAACTGGGTTGGGCCCATCGGAATTGTTGGGGCTGGGGCTAGAACCTCCTCGTCAAAGTCAACCTGAGGCTCCGTCACTGGTGCTGCTGCTTGGGGCTGAGCTCTGCCCCTACCTCGGCCTCTAGCATGGCCTCGCCCTCGCCCTTTGCCCCTCGGGGGAGCTGCCTGGGGCTCAGACTGCTGATCAAAAGATTAGGAAGTGCATGTTCTCGCCATTTGCGAAAGAATAGAGTAGAATTTCAATTAGCACTGAGAAACCAAACCGTATGACAATAAAGAACAAACGCGGAATTTTTCCTAACTCTGTAGCATATAGGGGATAAATACAGACGTCTTCTAACTGATCCCTCAAACTTTACTAAGCTTGTCCATGAGTTGTGAGACCATGTAACCTAGAGCTCTGATACCAGCTTGTCACGACCCGGAATTCCCACCATCGAAAGTCGTGATGGCACCTACTCTTAGAAGCTAGGCAAGACACATTCATAAACTTCTAACACTTTTATTTTAATTTTTTTATCAACTAAAACAACACGTAACATATAATTTAATAACAATGGAAAACATAAACATAATGTGGAAGGCTTAAATTAAATAAACTGAACAATAATGTAGAACTTGTCACATATATCTACCCAAGACCTGGTGTCACATTACTCACGGACTACTAAGAGTACTAAATACAACCGTTTGAAAAAAATATAACATTGTTTGTCTCGGAGTACATGAGATAATAAAATGAAATACAAGGTAGAGGAGACTCGGACCTGTGAACGTCTGCAATGTTACCTCAGTGTCTCGATGGACTGAAGGCTGGTTCCCGATTTAATACTGCTGCTCAAATGTTGCTCCGGCTCTTGGATCTGTGCAAAAGAGCACAGAGTGTAGCATCAGGACAATTGACCCCGTATGCTGGTTAGCGTCTGGCCTAACCACGGTGAGGTAGTGACGAGTCTAGGACAAGACTCCAGATAAACCTGTGCAGTTATATAATAGATGGTAGAAAAGTAAACAAGTAATAAACACTTAAAGCTGGGTCAAAGGGAACATATTGCAGGGATGACAGATAAACAAAATATCAATAATAATAAGGAAAACTGTAATTTAACTTCTAACATGTATAATGAGAAGTAAAGACAACTTTCACTTTCAGTTTCAATCTTGTTGTAGGCGTGCAACCCAATCCCATTTCTCATATCTCGTGGTAGGCGTACCACCCACTCCCATTTCATCATATATTGTGGTAGGCGTACCACCCGATCCCATTTTACTATATCTCGTGGTAGGCATACCACCGGCTCCCATTTCATTACATCTCGTGGTAGGGATACCACCCGCTCCCATTTCATTACATCTCGTGGTAGGCATACCACCCGATCTCATTTCATTGCATCTCGTGGAAGGCGTGCCACCCGATCCCATTTTATTACATCTCGTGGTAGGCATACCACCCAATATCATTTCATTACATCTCGTGGTAGGTGTACCACCCTCTCCCATTTCATTATATCTCATGGTAGGCGTACCACATGCTCCTATTTCATTGCATCTCGTGGTAGGCGTACCACCGATCCCATTTCATTACATCTCATGGTAGGCGTACCTTCCGGTCCCATTTCATCATATCTCGTGGTAGGCGTACCACCCGATCCCATCTCATGTTATCACATAATCACAAGAAATCCCGGCAAGGGAACAAATTAATATAATAACTTCCCCACAAGGGAATAACAATACAAAAGAAATTATTCCCGCAAGGGAGAATTAGCTATAACCAACCTTAACTCAGTTTGATCAACGAAGATGCTCAATCATTAGTAGGATTTACGAGGATAAACAAATCTTTGCTCGATATGGTAGATCATTAGTTAAGGCATACGTGATGTCATTTTAGAATACAACAACTTTCAACTTGAGACTCACGGTCATGCTTGATACCAACGTATAGATACTCGTCACTATGCCTATATGACATACTCAACAAGGAGCAAATAGCACATATGACTCAACTCTTAATCCCTCAAGCTAAGGTTAGACCAAACACTTACCTCAATGCCTTGAACACCACTGAAGCCTCAATTATAGCCTTACCTCTTGATTCCACTTCCAATTCGCTCGTATCTATCCATAAATTACTTGATTACATCAGTAAGCACTAAATTAACCAACCTCAATGTATGAAAATGAGTTTTCAAAGCTTTACCCAAAAAGGTCAAAATGCCACCAGTCCCACGTGGTAGAAACTCGAGGTTCGGACCAAAACTCAATTACCCATTCCCCTACGAATCAAAATATATGATTTGTTTTGGAATCGGACCTCAAATTGAGGCCCAACTCCCCAATTTTTATAAAATCTAGGTTCTACCTAAAACACCTAATTTCCCCATGAAAATCTTTGATTTGAAGTTTAAATCATGTTAACAGATGTTAAGGAGTAAAGAAAATGAGTTAGAAATCACTTACCAATTGTTTTGGAGAAGAAAGTTATTTGGAAAATCTCATCTTATGTTTTGGGGTTTTGTAAAGTGCAAAATAACTGAAATTCACGTGTATTTATACCCTTCTGAAGTTCCCTATGCGGACCGTGCAAAAAGGACTGCGGCCGCACAGGCTTCCTAAAGATCTTCAGATCATTGCCCAGAGCAGACCTCACCAAGTCGATCGCGGCCGCATAACACCAACCGCGGATCGCGCAAAGCCGGCCACAACCGTGGATCGCGCAAAGCCTGCAACATCTGATCTTTTTAAGCGTAAGGTATCCCGGAAACTACTCGAAGCTCACCCTAGCCCTCAAAACTCAAATCCAAGTATACAAACAACCTCAAAAAAATCTTACGAACATATTCGTGTGATCAAGTCGCCAATATAACATCGTGAACATGGAATTGAACCTCAAGATCAATGAAATTTCTCAAAACTCCTTTTAAGCATAAATTCCCTAATTAGGGTCCGGAGCGCGTCAAACGACGTCCGTTTTAACCAAACTTCACACGAGTGATTCAAAATATATATGAGACTTGTACCGGGCGCTGGAACCAAAATATGGGCCCAATCCATTACTTTCTAATTAGATTTTACTTCAATTCTCTTTAAATATTTTTAGAAAGCAATTTCACTTAAAAATTTATATCTCGGGCTTGGGACCTCGGAATTCAATTCCGGGCATACGCCAAGTTTATATTTTCCTACGGATCCTCCAGGACCATCAAATCATGGTTACAGATCCGTTTATTCATTTTAATTCCAAAATTTAGCACTTTGTGCAAAATATCACATTTTGGCTTTCCGGCTACGCGCCCGAACTGCGTACGCAAATTAAGGCAACCCTAAATGAGGTTTTCAAGGCCTTAGAGACACAAATTTTAATTAGAAATAGGTGATGATCCCTTTGGGTCGTCATACCAGCCTAGTAAACCCACCTATTCAGCACTACCACCCCTCCCCCATGTGCCCCAACGAGGCCTTATTTCGGTGCGATGCTAGATAGTTCTTACCGCCCGCCAGCTTTCCAGATTCCTCCGACGGGTATTCTAGTTATTAGGAATCTTCTTGTGCTCCCTTCAGCGTTGTGCAAGAGAGTTCCTATCGCCCACTAGTCATTCTGGGTTCTTCTAATGGGTATTCGGGTCAGCAGGCTCATACTCTAGGGTAGCAGTCTAGGGTGCCGAGAGCGTGTTACAAGTGTAGAGATCTGAGTCATCTGAAGAGGGCCTACCCCAGGCTTCGAGGCAAGGTAGTGCAGTAGGGTCAGCAACTCATGATTTCAATACCAGTGGCCCCACCACCTAGAGGTGGAGGATAGGCTGGTAGGGACCGCCCTATAGTCGGAGGTCAGTTAGGGAGAGATCAGCCATCTATTGTCTAGCCATGCGGGGGCCAGCTAGTTAGTGCTCCAGCTAGATTCTATGCTCTTCCACTTAGGCAAGATGCATGGCCTCAGATGCTGTCATCACAGGTATTATTTTTGCTGGTGGTAGAGATGCTTCAGTATTGTTTGACCTAGGATCTACTTATTCATATGTATCATCTGTGTTTGCTCGTTTCCTGGTTATTTCTCCTGAGCCTTTGAGCACTCTTGTTCATGTGTCCACTCCTGTGGGGTGATTATGTGGTTGTGGATCAGGTCTATTGGTCCTGTGTGGTCACCTTTTGTGGTTTTGAGACTAGAGAAGATCTTCAGTTGCTTGAGATGATCAATTTTGAGGCCATCCTGGGCATGGATTGGTTATCTCCATATCACGTCGTCCTATATTTCCATGCCAAGACTGTTTCACTAATGATGCCAGGGTTGCCAAGGTTGGAGTGGAAGGGTTGGTTGATACCCTTGGTAGGATTATCTCTTTCTTGAAGGCACGACGTATAGTCGAGAAGGGGTGTTTGGCCTATCTAGCTTAAGTTTGAGACACCACCATAGGGTCTTCGACGATTGATTTTTCCCAATAGTTTGAGAGTTTGCCGATGGTTTTCCATATGATCTTCTTGGCATGCCTCCAGATCGTGATATTGATTACTATATTGATTTGGCTCCAAGCACTCAATCTATATCTATTCCACCATAGTGTATGTCTCCTAAAGAGTTGACGGAGTTGAAATAACACCTTGAAGAGTTGCTGGTAAAGGGGTTTGTTAGGCCCAGTGTGTCGCCTTGGGGTGCACCAGTGTTATTTGTGAAGAAAAATGATGGGATTATGCGGATGTGCATTGATTTCGCCAGTTGAACAAAGTCACCATCAAGAACAAGTATCTGTTGCCTCACACGATGATTTGTTCGACCAGTTGCAGGGTATTAGGGTGTTCTCTAAGATCGACCTGAGGTCAGGGTATCATCAGCTGAAGATTCGGAAATCGGATGTTCTAAAGACTGCATTCTGGACTAGATATGGCCATTTTGAGTTTTTGGTGATGTCCTTTTGCTTGACTAGTGCCCCAACAACATTCATGGATTTGATAAAATAGGGTGTTCAGGCCTTATTTTGATTCATTTGTTATTGTCTTCATTGATGACATGTTGATATTCTCGCAGCTTGGGAAAGCACGAGCAGTATTTGAGGGTAGTGCTTCAGACCTTGCGGAAATAGAAGCTATATGCTGAGTTCTCCAAGTGCGAGTTTTGGCTAGAGTCAGTGGCATTCTTAGGGAATGTTGTGTCAGGAGAGGGTATTAAGGTGGATTGCAAGAAGATTGAGACAGTTTAGAGTTGGCCACGTCCTGCTTCAGTGACCGAGATCAGGAGTTTCTTGGGGCTAGCAGGTTATTACCGACGATTTGTGTAGGGCTTTTCATCTATTGCATCACCTTTGACTAGATTGGCCCAGAAGAGTGTTCTATTTCGTTGATCTAATGATTGTGATGAGAGCTTCCAGAAGCTCAAGACAGCTTTAACTACAACATCAGTTCTTGTATTACCTTCTGGATCGAGGATGTATACCATATATTGCGACACTTCACGCATTGGCTTGGGATGTGAATTGATGCAGAAGGGGTGAGTTATTGCATATGCTTCATGTCAGCTGAAGGCCACGAGAAGAATTATCCTGTGCATGATCTAGAATTGGCCGCGATTGTTCATGCTCTTAAGATATGGAGGCATTATTTGTATAGGGTGTCATGTGAGGTTTACATCAATCATCGTAGCTTGCAGCATTTGTTCAAGCAGATGGATCTTAATTTGAGGTAACATAGGCGGCTTGAGTCACTGAAGGATTACAACATCACCATTCTTTATCCTCCAGGCAAGGAAAATGTGGTCGCGGATGCCTTAAGCAGTAAGGCGCATAGTATGGGTAGCTTGGCATTTATTTTGGCAGAGGAGAGGCCACTAGCTTTGGATACTCAGTCCTTGGCTAACAAACTTGTGAGGTTGGACATTTCAGAGCCCAGCCGAGTTCTTGCGTGTGTGGTTGCTCAGTCTTCATAACTAGGGGCAGATTAAAGCACGGCAGTTCGATGATCCATATTTGGCGGTGCTCGGAGAGACGGTACTTCAAGGTGGTTCCAAGGAGGTTTCTGTTGGCGAGGATGGGTTTTTACGGCTTTAGGGCCGCTTATGTGTTCCTAATGTTGGTGGCCTAAGGGAGAGGATTCTAGAGTAGGCCTATAGTTCGCGGTATTCCATTCATCCGGGTGCCATGAAGATATATCGTGACTTCAGGCAACATTATTGGTGGCGGAGAATGAAGAAAGACATAGTGGAGTGTGTAGCTAGATGTTTGAATTGTCAGCAGTTCAAGTATGAGCACCAGCGGCCGGGTGGCCTACTTCAGCAGAAGCCCATTCCAGAGTGGAAGTAGGAGCGCATTACCATTGATTTCGTAGTTGGGTTGCCACCAACTTTGCGGATGTTTGATTCAGTATGGGTCATTATTGACAGGTTGATCAAGTCGGCTCACTTTATTCTAGTGGAGACCACTTATACATCGAAGATGTATGCTCAGATTTATATTCGGGAGATAGTCCGGTTGCACGATGTACCTGTTTTCATCATATCAGACAGAGGCCCTCAGTTCACTTCCCATTTATAGAGAGTCGTTCAGAGTGAGTTGGGGACCCGTGTAGAGCTTAGCACAACATTCTATCCTCACACCGACGTGCAGTTAGAACGGATAATTTAGAGTTTAGAGGATATGCTCATAGCATGTGTGATTGACTTTGGAGGGTAATGGGATTAGTTCTTGCCTTTAGCGGAGTTTGCGTATAACAAAAACTATCAGTACATCATAGAGATGGCTCCATACGAGGCTTTATGTGGTCGCATTGTTGTTCTCCTATCGGGTGGTTCGAGCCCGGTGAGGCCAGGTTGTATGGCATAGACTTGGTACATGATGCATTAGACAAGGTGAAGTTAATTTAGGAGAGGCTTCGCACAACTCAATCTAGACAGAAGAGTTACGCGGATCAAAAGGCGCGTGATGTACCATTCATGGTTGGAGAGAAGGTTCTATTGAAGGTCTCACCAATGAAAGGTATTATGAGGTTCGGGAAGATGGAAAAGTTGAGCCCACGATTTATTGGCCCCTTTAAGGGGTTGAGGAATGTGAGGGAGGTTGCTAATGATCTTGCGTTAACCCCCAGCTTATCGAGAATTCATTTGATTTTTCATGTGTCGATGCTCCGGAGGTATCAAGCTGACTGTTCCCACGTGTTAGACTTCAGTACTATTCAACTGGATGAGAGCTTGGGTTATGAGGAACAACCGGTTTCCATTATTAATAGGCAAATTGCTAGTTGAGATCCAAGAGGATTTTTGCAGTAAAGCCAACCAGTTAAGGGGGTGACCTGGGAGTCCGAGGAGGACATGCAGAGCATATATCCCCATTTATTCAGCAGCTCAAGTACTTTTCTATGCCCATTCGAGGACGCACGTTTGTTTAAGAGGTGGAGAATATAACGACCCTCATGGTCGTTTTGCCTTTTGATCCCCGTTCCCTTAAATAAAATTTCACGCGCTTGCCTTAGCTAATTTATGACTTGCGGGGACGATTGGTTCGAGATTTGGAAGAGTTTCGGGTGAAATATGCCCATGTGATTCCTTAGGATTTTCTTAAAAGACTAAGTTTGACTTTGATCAATATTTTTAGCAAATGGGTCCGGATTCGTGATTTAACGGCCCCGGAGGGTCCGTAGGAAAATATAGGACCTGGGCGTATTCCCAAAATCGAATTTCGAGGTCCCTAGCCCGAGTAATGAATTTTTATTTGAAATTGTTAATCTAAAATATTAAGGATTTAAATAAACTAAGTAATGATTTATCATGTTGGTATCGGGCCCGTATATTGGTTCCAGATCCCGGTACAAGTCCAGTATAATATTGTAGACTTGTTTGTGAAATTTGGTGAGAAACAAGACTAATTTGACGTGATTCGGACGTCCGGTTGTAAAGATAGGAATTTGGATGTTCTTAAGGATTTCATGCATTTAGGTATTATTTCGGCAATTTGATCGCTCGAGCAAGTTGGTACCAGGCTGCTGGACTTGTGGGAGCATTCAAAGCGGAGCCCCGAGGACTTATGTGAGTTTCAGGCATGGGTTTGGAATAGATCAACACACTGGTTTTCTGGTATTTTTGCTGCTACTGCATGTTTCGCAATTGTGAGAACTTGATCGCAATTGCGAAGGAAATATCGCATTTGCATTGAGGCTCGCTGTCGCAATGAAGAATTTTGCTTTGCATTTGTGAACCCATCAGGATCCGCATTTTGCGACCCCTCTATTGCAACTGCGATCAAGGCTGAGGGAGACCCAGTTCACATTTACGAACATATTATCGTAATTGCAAACCTGGTGTCACAAATGCGGCATCAGATACCTGGACACAACTTTTAAAAATGGGACTTAGGCCATTTATTTCATTTTGTCTCTACACTTGAGCAATTTGGGAGCTTTCAAAGAGGGGATTTCAATATAACATTGTGAGGTAAGTTATTTCTACTTAATGCAAGTTTAATACTCGAGTTTTGAGTATATTAACAACTAAAGATTTGGAGAAATCAAAGGGGTTAGAGCTAAACCTAGGGTTTTAGTAAAGCTTGGATTTAACTACGAAATTTGTTATGAAATGAATTAAAAATCATATATTATTGATCTTTAGGTTATAGAGAACAACTTTCTTAAAAAATCTCGAAATCCGGGCACGTGGGCCCGGGGTCGGAATTTAGGAAACTTGTGTAAAAGGTTGGGAAAGTGCTTAAATAGCTAGAACTTGATCTTATAAGTCTATATTGACTAGTTTTTACTTTATTTAACTAGTTTGGGATCGTTCGGCTCCGAATTGAGGGCTTGAAATTGTTCTTTGCGTTTGAAGTGCACTTTGGGGCGAGATGAGTCTCCTTTCTAACTTTGTAAGAGGGAATTATCCTCCTATGTGTAATAATTAAATTAATTGCCATTCTATGCGAGGGCTATATACGTACTAGGTGACGAGAGTCCGTGCGTAGCGACTATTATGCATAAGTCCGAGTAGTTTAGGACCCAAAAGCATGCTCTAATTGAAATATTTGGAATGTTATTGTCAATTTAAATACGCTTAAATCATGTTGAAATGGTGAATGGATTTCTTAAGGAAGTAAACATCAAATTTTTTACCATGAAAGGAAATTGATATCTCTTTGGGTAAATATTTTTCCCTAATGAAGTCTTGATTGACTATTTCAATGCATGCTTTTATGTGTACCGGCGTAGCATGGATGATTCACAAGTGGGGTGCTTGTTTATTTATATTTGACCGCGTCGTATGCATGATTCACGAGCGGGGTGCTTGTTTATTTATATTTGACTGCGTCGCATGGTCGGTTCATGAGCGGCGTAATAGATGCATCGATGATTCGAGCCGTTCGACCTTCGGCAATGCACAATTTACTTTTATGTTGGATCGGGCCATATGTCCCACAGTGATTATTTGCGCATGTTTTACGTAGAAATTCTCTAAGGACTGAAATTCATATGTGCTTAACCTATAGGAAAACAACCATGTAAATACTTGGAAAAGAAGTGTTATTTTGTGATTATTAAATGTTAATGATTTGTGATATCCATGCTTATTATAAACTTTTCTCACATTTATTTTACCTTAGTAAGCATCGAGCTCTCGTCTCTACTTCTTCGAGATTAGAAGGAATACTTACTAGGTACATGTTGTTTATATACTCATGCTATACTTCTGTACTTAATTGTTCATGGTCTGAGGCAAGTGTATCTGGTTATCAATCTAGTGCACATTCTTGAGCGGACCCGAGACTTTTGTGGTGAGCTGCTTTCCTTCCATGTCGTTCAGCAGCCTGAAGAAGTCTTTCTTTTGTTCTTTCTTTGCTATCTATCCTGGTTCAGACAGTAGGATAGAGTATTTTTTTTGTATATTCTACTAGTTGCACATAGCTTGTGATACCACTTCTTGGTACACAAATATTTATTTTTGGATTGTATAATTCTTTTTTTTTTATATACACTATTGATTGTTTCTGGTCCTAGCTTTAATTTGAGAAATCCGTTTCACTTATTTTTAGTAAATAGTAAAAATGAGAACTTGATTATATCTTCGCGTTGGCTTGCCGAACAATGGCGTCGGGTTTCATCATGACCTATTGTGGAAATGGGTCATGACAACAAATCAATCCAAACGGGCTCTAAATATTTTTTGGGCGTGATAAGATTGAGTATCTTGGCCATACCGCTGCTTCACCACCGAAAAGGGTATCAACATAGGGTTCCGAGCTCAAGGTTTTAATTTTTTCATAGTAATACCTTTATTGACTTTGACTTTACTAATAACTGTACTGGTTTTGTCGGAAATGAAATTATTCTTCATATCCCCCATTCACACAAAATAAAAAAATAAATTAATATATTTATTGAATTCGTCGGGAGTGACGGGACTCGAACCTATCGTTTCCACTTGGACAAGGTGATTTCTACCAAAATAAAGTGAGGAGGAGGAGATATCTCCGACTGTGAATGAGAGCATCCAACTCGTAATTGGTTGTGTGCGACGATGATTTATATAGTGTTCAAAAGCGAAATACTGTATTTACCAACCGAATCGGTTACACAACCAATTACGAGTTGGATGCTCTCATTCACAGTCGGAGATATCTCCTCCTCCTCACTTTATTTTGGTGGAAATGGCCTTCATAATCCAAATAATCTGAGTTTTGACAGGTGCTTATTTGATTCATGGGAGGCTTAATCAAAATCACAAAATGAATATTCAAAAAGGCGTATGCTAGTAAGCATTTCCATCTTTTAATTTTACATTTATAGTTTTTCTTATTCTATTTTTTGCTAAAGATTGTTTCTGTGTCTTATTTAATAATTTTATTTAGAGAATTCTCTGGTAGTAGTACTTAGGGCCGGGTATAATTTGGTAAATATCGAATTACTGTATCAAAAATTGAAAATTTTGGTATTTGGTATACGATATTTTGGTATTTTATATTGTATTTGATTTAAGTTTTAAAAAAAATTGTTATTAGGTATGGTATTTGGTATTTTAAGATAAAATACTGAAATACCGGTACCGTACCAAAATATATATTATATTATACAAAACATAGATTATCAATTATAGCCTATATATAAATATTCTAAAATGTTACTTTTGTTATGAAATAATATAAGAACAAGAACAATAATACAAGAACAAGAACAATAGAGAGAAAAGTAGAGAGAGGAGTATTCTTATTGATACTTTGGGATGATTTACAATGGGAGAGAACCCCTTTATTTATAGGGAGGTGGTGACTTAGCCACCAAGTAGTAAACCCTAGAATCTCTCTAAATATAGACATTCACCTTAAATAGGATTCTATTTATAACACTCCCCCTTGAATGTCTATTCAATAATGTGCCTCGTTAAAACCTTAACTAAAACAAAACCCAATGGGAAAAAAATTAAAGAAAAGGAAAAAGATTACACATGTTTGAATATGCGCCTATTGGTTGCCTCGTTAAAAACCTTGCAAGGAAAACCCAGTGGGACAAAACCTTGTAAGGGAAAAAGAGTGCAACGCGCATTAACTCCCCCTGAAAAGAGCATCAATTCACATCCTTGAGCATTTGCATTCCAATCTTGTGCACCATCTTGAAATTATCATTCTTGATAAATATGAACATCTTCATATAATGTCGTGGAATGACTCTTCAATATCTCCATAGAGGTATTCTCGATGCCATCATGCTTATAGTTATAGCAAGATACATATGTACACAAGTTGCACTTAGGATGTGGTACTTCAGGACCAAGAATTGTATATGCTTCAAGCAACTTCAATCTTTCATGGATTGACATATAAGTTAAGTCATATAAGCCATATAATAGACTTTAGATGCGTATCAAGTTTTCATGTCATGCTAAACAAATAAGATATCGAAAACTGATTACACATACCATTGACTTTATACTTTCAAGTATTTGAACTACATGTCTTTCATATGGAATCAATTCTGCTTGAATTGTATCTCTTCCATTTAGCCAATATTTTTGTTTGTATTTGACAAACATAAGATCCTCATCGATATTTAGCGCTATCATAGATATCGTCGACGAACATTTTATATTGGTTCCAGTAAATTTTCATAAAGACATAATATGGAGATCTCTTCATTCATACATTCAGGTACCTGAATCTCTCATGAGATTTTATGAAGTGTTATGTCATGTGATCTTCTAGATCACTTGCCTCCCCATTATGATCACTTTGATCATTTGCTCATCTTCTTTATTAAGAAGTTATTTTGAAACCGATTTGTCTATACGCTTTAAGCGTATCAAAGACTTTGTCCTTCTGGGACTTAATATGAGCATTTGCAGTGAGAATATAGTTACTTTCTTTGGGTCAGCAAATGCGTATAGCATGCTTTGCAATATGTTGCAATTGAATTATCCTTTTATGAACTTCAGGTTCATATTATGATATTCGAGGATCTATATATACAAATGATAATTCATCCCATGTAACCTTTTCTCAAGTGTTTATCATGTCTCCCCCTCATGTTAGAAAAGCTAACTTGTTTCCTCAACTTTGAGAGTCCATCTTTGTGCATTATGGTGTTAATGAAAATATACACCGCACATCAATAATAATAAGATGAAATTATTTGGTTCCTGACCCTGAACCACTTGTGAGGGGAGAATATAATATACTTTTGTATACAACGTATATCAAACTGATATATATAACTTTGTTCTCATAAGAAACAGTTTAGCTATTAAGTGGAGGCACTCAATAATTATCTTGCTAAACCAACTATGATATAAACCAACTTATCAAGATGAACTATCTTGAATAGAAAATCTGGAAATTATGCTCGAAGTTATATTACTGAGCAATTTACCTCGCAAGCACCGGCCAGGCTGCGGGTTAATAACAATCGCACATGTAACCATATCATAGATGCATCATATGTGGTATATATGGCTGGTGAATGGGCCCATATTCACCTTTGATATTTTCAGAATTTATGGGATTCAACCCGAACTCTTTAATTGGTCAATTAATTAATGAGAACAAGTAATATAAGAGAATTCGTAAAGAACTTTCTAGTTCTTTAATATTTACCCATGTGAATTCTCTATTACTGCACATCATACTTAAAATGAGATGGCTAACCCGAATGCCAACTGAATAAATTATCAATATTGATAAACTTCAAATTTACACCATGACATGTGCAATTATCAATAAACTTCAAGTTTATTATGGTATGGGTTTTTATACCAATAAATATCCACTTTATTGTGGCATTCTTTTGTTTGTGTAGTACAAACTGGAGAACAAAACGGGTAGCTTTTCATATATAAATTATCCCGCTACAAGTTGTAGTAATAGAAGATATCAAATCTTTCCTTTATTTATAGTCTCAATATAATCAATCGCTTTCGCATATACTTTGGAAACTGAATAATTTTCTTTGAGACTTACTACCACACAATACCTTATTGGTAATCAATTGCGTTTCTCCAACATAGTAATAATTGGCTCTTCTAGAGCTCTCAATTAATTTTGTACTACCACAGATTCATCAACATCCATGTGGTGAATATCTCTTTTAAAGAGAAAGTTATACCATTATGGTCATGGTCAAATTATATGCAAGATTTGTTTCTTGCATTATCGTTGTCCTTTAATAGTCATATTTCCAAAATATTTTGGCGTACAATAGGTACGTGACCAACGATCATTCATGCCACAATAATGACATTATTTTCATATATCATCTCAAACCTCCTTCTAGGGGTGAGTGTGGTATATTCAATACCAATTTCATGTTCATATTCTTCCAATAATGAATATGTATTCGTGAATCAGATGTTGTCACATTTACTGCGGGGATATGTGATTTTGTTATCCTTTTCAAATCTGTAAATGCGTCTGGCATTTGATTTGCTATTCTTTGCAAATGGATAATAGTTTGCACCTCTTTTTCACAAATAGAGGTATGTGGATCAAGATGAGATAATGATGCATTTTTCCACAAAATTTCCCGTTTGGTTTCACCAACTTCTCCCCCTAATTTTGGGAAAAGTGTCTCATCGAATTGACAGTCTGCAAATCGTGCAGTGTACAAATCCCCCTGTCAATGTTTCGAGGTAGCGAATAATGGAGGGCGATTCAAAACCCAACATATATTCCTAACCTTCTTTGCAGACCCATTTTGGTGCAATATGGCGGTGCTACAGGCACATCTACTGCACATCCAAAAATTCTTAAATGGGATATATTAGGTTCATGACCCAAAACTAATTGCAACAGGGAATATTTGTGATAATTCGTCATTCAGAGACGAATTAGCATTGCTGCATGCAAAATGGCGTGACCCCAAACCGAAGTGGGCAGCCTCGTTTTCATGAGTAAATGAGGTATTCAAGATTATACTCATGTATTGTCTCAATCTGATATCCATTTTGAATGATATCTTTAAAACTCAACAAGTTCCTTTTAGACTTGGAGGAGAACATCGCATTCTCTAAAATGTTATTCCTTTAGGCAGAGTTATAGTTGCTCTTCCGGAGCCTTTAATCAATTTACTACTACCAGAAATTGTAGTAACATCTGCCTTACACATACTTAAATGAGAGTAATATTTCTTCTCTTTGAATATCGTATGTGTGGTACATGGATCAATTAATCAAAAGACATATACGAACATGAGAATAAAAAAATTTAATCCGTTGCTTCATAATTAAACAATATTTTCAAAATCTGTTGAGGTTATTCGAATAACTGAGTTGATAGTCGACTATCTTGGGAAGCAGTTATTAGGTTATTCGAACAACTAAACCTGATATTCGACTAACTAGCCTTGCGGAAAAATCCAGTTTTAATGCGAAATATTGGTTAGTCGAATAACTAATTAGTTATTCGACTAACTTAGTAAACAGTCATCAGGTTAGTCGACTAACTAAACTGGTTAGTCGGCTAACTTAGCTTGCGAAAAATTCAGTTTTTAATACGAAATATTAGATAGTCGACTAACTTATTAGTTAATCGACTAACTTTACTGGGAAGTAAAAATGTCTTCGAAATTTAAGCATATTGAAACATTCTAAAGAGCTAATACTAACATTATATCATAAACTAACTAATACGAGCTGATACTAATGACTACTAACTAATACAAATAGGTAAAATAAAATCAAACAATTCCATCTTCCTTCATCACAGATCCATCACCGATTAAGTGGTCTATTTTCCCCTCGGGTTGCTCAAAGAAGTCTGCCACATCCAAGTGGGTGATGTCAAAATTATCGTCAGAGACAAAATTTGTTTCAGGGCCTTTACTCTTTAGAGATGCTTGATAAAGCTCAACCAAATGTCTTGGTACACGGCAAATTTTCGCCCAGTGCCCTTTTCCACCGCAACGATAACATATAGTTTCTGAACTATTTGCTTTTGGATTCTTATCATATCGTGCTTGTGGCAGAGTGACCAACTTCAAGTTGTCATATCTCTCCTTTAAGCCATTCCACAAGATAGGTAGATCTTTGACTGTGATATATTCAATTTTCAAACCTTCATCAAGGTGATGGCGCAAGAAAATCAAGGCCTTAGCACAGTTTCAAACTTTCATTAAGGTGATGGCGTAAGAAAATCAAGGCCTTAGCACAGTTTCAAACCTTCATCAAGGTGATGGCGCAAGAAAATCAAGGCCTTAGCATAGTCTTGGGTGGATGCATTATTTCTGTCTTTAATGGCGTCTCCAAGACCCATTGCATCCAAATGGATTTCAGCATCCAACACCCATGTCATATAGTTCTTGCCCGAAATTTCAAGGGCAACGAACTTTCTTTTCATAATGTCAGACATAAAACAAAATTACATCAAGAGCGTGTTCATACTTACGGGCTTTATTACAATTATCACATTCACTTCAGAGAATGGATCATAATCATCTGTATGTGCTATATATATACATGTCAAATATTACTTTCATAAAGTGAAAGATTATTTTGAGAATCTTTATTATTCTCATTATCACAATGATGACGATTATAATTCCGTCTATTGTCACGTCCACATTCATTGATACCTTCATGGTAATAATTTTGTCTTCTTTCAGATTTATCACATACTGTTACCACATTCTCTAAAGGGAATGGAGCAAATTCAATGGGACGGATTTTCAATTCTTTGCCCACAATCATACATGAATTTAATCATGGCAAGACATAGAACTTTTACCACTTCATGTGAGTGTAATTTCTTACAAACTCCATTAGAGTTATAATCAAACTTTGTTGTCTTTGTTTGTATATGAAATCAAATCGTAGAATTTCAAGAATTTGAAAGAGAAAAGTAAAATACTTACCTTAAATCCTGAATATTAATCAGATTAAGGAAGAAATTGTTTGCTTAAACAGATTGGAAAAGATGCAATAATCCGGCATGGACCATTGGCGGATTGTCCGTTCCATCCATGCACAAGCCAGAAAATAGTTCATCGGGAAGCGGCAACAAATTCCGGCAACTTTGGTCGACTCCGGCGGCCAATTTGATGCCGGAGAACGCGACATATTTTTCCGTATAGAAATTCTGGAAGAATGAAGAAATCAAATTCAATTGGTTAGAGACTCGTGCTGATAACGTGTTATGAAATAATATAAGAACAAGAACAATAATACAAGAACAAGAACAATAATACAAGAACAAGAACAATAGAGAGAAAAGTAGAGAGAGGAGTATTCTTATTGATACTTTGGGATGATTTACAATGGGAGAGAACCCCTTTATTTATAGGGAGGTGGTGACTTAGCCACCAAGTAGTAAACCCTAGAATCTCTCTAAATATAGACATTCACCTTAAATAGGATTCTATTTATAGCAACTTTCCTTTATTCTCAAAGTTCATCAATTAATTCTAAACAAGTAGCAAGACACTTCTAATGATCAAATCTTTTATGTGCAATTCTCTCTATTTGGGTAAATATTTGCTAGTTTTGGACAAAATTTTTATCAACAAATATTTTTAGTTTTGTATTTTTGAGTACTTTAATTAAGAATATTAGAGTATACTAGAAAATGGTTGTTTTGCGACTGCAAAAGCGGTCAGAAAGTGATCAGAAAATGCTAATTTTTTACTACATTCAAACCGAAAAATCATAGTGGCAAAATAGTTGGTTCTGGAATACTTGCGACCGAATTTGTCCTTAATTTGTGAATACAACGGTCGGAAAGTCAAAATAGAAAAACGACTAATAAAATATGGTAAATTTTTAGATAAATACGGTCGCAAATAATTTAAATTAAATTAAATTTAGATATTAATTTTTTCACTACTTCAGTCGCAAACGATATACATAATTATAATTATTATGTAATTTTATTTGAGTTTTTCCACTATTGTGGTTTCAAATTAAATTTAAAAATATTTATTTATTTATATTTGTGATTACAGTGGTCGCAAATCTAATTTAAAATTATTTATTTATTTATATTTTCGACTATAATAGTTCCAAATGTTCTTGAATCTGGAATATTTTGATGCATTTTGCGACTACTATGATCGAAAAACTTGGAATCTTTTGTCAAATTCTAGCTCTTTCAAAGTAGTACTTCCTGTCAATTCAAATATACATGCCAACCAGGTATTCCACAATGCTAATCAATCAATCCGTTATTTTAACCAATCAATTCGTCATTGCAACTAATCAAATCCATAAAATAAAAAATATAAATATTTGTAACTAAAATATCCAAAAAGAGTTAAATATTCTAGCACCATTCAATCTAGTCTAAAACATTACAATCATAGTCAAGTGTAAATATTACCAAGTTTAAACATCCAACTACAATAAATAATAATGTCTCAAATATCATAACCATAACAAACTAAAACTCATTATTTTCACCATTAAAAGGACCTAATGGACATCCGCTCATAAATTTCTCCATTAAAAAGTATAACCCAGTATAATCCCACTTAGTGGAGTATGGGGAGGGTAGTATGTACGCAGACCTTACTCCTACCCTGGGGTAGAGAGGCTGTTTCCAAATAGACCCTCAGCTTCCTTCCCTCCAAGAACTTCCCACATTTGCTCTTGGGGAGACTCGAACTCACAACCTCTTGGTTGGAAGTGGGGGTTGCTTACCATCAGAGCAAGCCCCTCTTGTCTAAAATTTCTCCATTAGACTCTGCAATTTATTAAAATTTACGAGTTCTTCTTTCCATTCCTTCTTCAACTCTTCCACTTCTTTTCGTAATGCTTCCACCTCTTTGTGATCATGCAAATAACTGGCATCACCAGACAATAATATCGTAGAACGACCTATGGAATATTGTGATCCAAGACTATAGATTCTACCTTTCTTTGCGCCACCAACCACCTGCGACTATATTGAAGCTACATCATTGAGTGACACTTGGGTTGTGCTACTATCCTCAGAATCGAATTGACTTAACGCTATTCCTAAAAACATTGCTAATAGGCTTCCTGAAATTAACATGACACAACCACAGCTTAGGTGTAAAATGAAGTAAATAGAGGAAGGAAAAAGGTATATATAGAAGTCCACAGAAAAATTCACTAAGCTCAATACTAGTATGCTTGTCATCAAAATCTCTGGCATCCCTGTTTGAAAGAAAATTATTTCTCAAAATCATAGAATTAGCACATACAACACTCAAACAAACACAAAACAGCAATGTCATAACGGCAACAACAATGAAATAGAATGAGCATTTACCAGAGGCATCACCTCTATGTAACATTTTAAACATCAACTGCTCAGCAAAACAGATCAGTCAGAGCAATTTATGGCTTGATATGAGTTTTATTTTACTGCAGCCATTAAATGATACAGTCTCAACAATTTCTGAGCAATAAAACAAACATGTACTGATAATAATATTATTCAAAATTGACAGTTGATTATGACAAAATCTCAGGAGAAACATCTAAAATCTTAGAATATGAGAGTATAGCAATCAGCACGCCTAAAGGATAACAGGTGAGCTTGCCACATAATATAACAGAGAAAAAGAGCAATGACGATATTTAATGTCAAAACATCCATCACATTATAACTTGAAACAACTGCAACTAAAAAATTGCAGAATCTGCATGGACCAAACAAAATGAAGCTTAACAAAATTTCAAAGATTTTAACTCATCTCACAGCTACTTGTCAAAGAAAGAGGGAAAAATATATGGGCAAAAGCAGGTCAGAGCTGTACCTTTTGATAGCAAACAGACTGAAATCAAGAGAACTTTTTTCACCAAATTAAGTTCAAAACTAATGAGCAAAGAAGTATAAGTCAACTAACTAGTCTGGAAAATAGCTAGTTCATAAAGCGGAGTGACCACTACTAATGACTCTTTTTTACCCTACAAACAATGTTAGATCACATTTGACACCTTGATAGAACAGTAAATGCAGCTATACCTGGATATATCAAATAAGATATTTACTCAAAGCACACCAATCAGCTTCAACATTTTCTATCTAAATTCAGATATTAGCTCTTTAATTTTTTAAGTAAATTTATAAATTTAAAAATCACATACAAATATTGCGAGTCATAATCTCTTGTAATTTTATATGCAAAAATCTATGGAAATAGCAATTGAAGAAAAAAATATTAGATTACTAATAGTTATATTTTTAAAAAATCTTTAGAAGGAGCAATATTCTTTTCCCTATTTTCATATGAATATAATTTGACAGAAGAAAGAGCTTATTTAACCTAATAGAATTCGACCAAAACGAAAAAAGAATATACCAAAGGCTAATAATGAGTATATGTCAAATATATTGACCACCAGTGTATGTTAATCCAGAGCAATTATAACCACATATTTTCTTTTTCTGCCATATACTTTAACATGAGTTTCAAAAACCATATGTATTCATAAGTTTAATAAGTACCTAACTATAGCAAAAGCAAAAAACAAACGTTATTATAGGTGTGCTTTATCCCCCTGTTCCCTTTGTGAAAAAATTAAAATTAGTGTCAAGTAAACGAAACTAAGTGAAGCATTACAACGAGGAGATTAGAGAATTTAGTTCAAAGCGAGGCCAAATTAGAGACTATATACATATTCAGGATGCGTTCAGTGAAGTGCCGACCGATTATGATCCTCCAATTTTAGATGAACGAATAGTAAGATGGAAATGTATGGGTAGGTCAGGAGTGGAGTTGCTCTTGTTCAATGCGATTTTCAGGACCAAAAGGATGCTGGAGGAGTGGAAGTGGAGTACAGTGGTGCCCTTGTACAAGAACAAAGGGGACATCCAGTGCTGCAACAACTATATGGGTATCAAATTAATAAGTCACACCATGAAGGTCTGGGAGCGGGTAATCGAGGCGAAGGTGAGGGAGATGACATCTATATCTGTGAACCAGTTCGGTTTCATGCCGGATCGCTCCACTACAGAAGCTATCCACCTTGTCAGGAGGCTGGTGGAGTAGTTCAGGGATAAGAAGAAGGACCTGCACATGGTGCTTATCGACTTGGAGAAGGCATATGACAAGGTCCCAAGAGAGGTGCTATGGAGGTGCTTGGAGGCGAAGAGTGTGCCGGAAGCCTACATTAGAGTAATCAAGGACATGCACAATGGAGCTAAGACTAAGGTTAAGACGGTGGTGGCGACTCAGACCATTTTCCAGTGGTTATGGGGCTCCATCAAGGATCGGCGCTTAGCCCTCTCTTGTTTGCCTTGGTGATGGTGCTCTAACCCGATATATTCAAGGGTATGTGCCTTGGTGTATGCTATTTGTTGATGACATCGTCTTGATAGACGAGACGAGGGACGTCGTTAATAAAAGGTTAGAGGTATGGATACAGACTCTCGAGTCTAAGGGTTTCAAAATAAGCAGATGTAAGACAGAATACCTGGAGTGCAAGTTTAGCGCCGAGCCGAGCGAAGTAGGCAGGGACGTGATGATTGGATCTCAGGTCATCGCCAAGAGGGACAGTGTTAGATATCTTGGGTCGGTGATTTAGGGGGACAGAGAGATTGACGGGGACGTCGCTCATCGTATAGGAGCGGGGTGGTCAAAGTGGAGGCTTGCATCAGGAGTCCTGTGTAACAAGAAAGTTCCACAGAAACTCAAAGGGAAATTTTATAGAGCTGTGGTTAGACTTGCCATGTTGTATGGGGCAGAGTGCTGGCCAGTGAAGAACTCTCATGTTCAGAAAATGAAGGTTGCGGAGATGAGGATGGTCAGGTGGATGTGCAGGCTCACCAGGTTAGATAAGATTAAGAAATGAAGTTATTCGAGAGAAGGTGGGGGTGGCCCCGGTAGATGAGAAGATGCGAGAAGCGAGGCTGAGGTGGTTCGGGCATGTGCAGAGGAGAAGTCCTGATGCCCCGGTGAGGAGTTGTGAGCGGCTGGCGATGGTCGGAGTACGACGAGGCAGATGGAGGCCTAAGAGGTATTGGGAAGAGGTGATTAGGCATGACATGGCTAAAATGCGGGTTTCCGAGGACATGACCCTTGATAGAAAAGTGTGCAGGTCTAGTATCAGGGTTGTAGGATAGGGGTTCCTAGAGTTTTTCGTACTTCTCACCCGGGGTTGGGTGAGGCTTGGTAGGGCTATCCATAGATGATTTGTGTATTGGATTGTGTCTCCCTTATGGTAGTTATTTATGGTAGTTACTGTCTGATATTATTGCATGCTATATTATTTATGGTTCTTATGTTTAGATAATTATTTATGCTATTTCTGCTGGAGTTACTAATGCTCTTTTGTTTTTGTTTTTGTTTTTCCTTTCTTTCACTAAGTCGATGGTCGATTGGAAACAGCCTCTCTACCCTTTCGGGTAAGGGTAAGACCCGTCTATATATTACTCTCCCCAGACCCCACTTTGTGGGACTATACTGGGTAGTAGTTGTTGTTGTTGTTGAACAATAAGATGGAAAAATTAAACAGAGAAGGGAAAAAAACTTACCTGTATGAGAAGAGAGAGAGAGCTGAGTGATTAGTGATTTACTAGAGAGACAGAGGAAATTGGAAAAATAAAGTTTGGGCGTGAAATATTAGATTAAGTTTAGTAACTACAGAAGTCGTAAACCCGCTTAAAATTCTTAAATCATTTTAATTTTAATTTTGCTACCGATGCAGCCGCTTAACGGGTCAACATAAATTTTTGACTTTTTAATGTCCGACCGAATCGGTCGCAAAAGTGAAGGGGGAAATTGGCATGCTGTTTTCCCACTGTCTTTGTCGGAATAATAATCGATTTTCTTTTGTAAAATTAAGTAATACCAATTCAATCATTTTCCGACTACTGCAATCGCAAAAGTTGTCCCATTGGCGACTGCTTTATTCTCAGTCGAAAAATTAAGGTCACAAATTAATGTTTTTCTAGTAGTGGTGGCTCTATGCATTAGTTAGTATTCAAACCGAATAAATCGAAGTTATCGAACCGAAGAAAATCGAAATCGAAAGGAGAAAAACCGAACCATACAAAATTTAATTAGGTACGATATTGGTATAGAATTTTAAGAAATCGAATATCCAAAATATCGAACTGAAATATCTAAATACCATACCGACTGACGGTCACCCTAGTAATATTATTTGAAAAGTGAATATCTTTTATTTCATCGTAATTAAAGTTATATTTGGCCTTCGGCTTCTTTTATGTTTAACCAAAGATAGTACTTCTCAACTTCCCTTGAATTTTGATCCACTAAACTATGTGTTTTTGACATATTCCAATAAGTAGATAAAAGAAAGAATTTATAGAGAAAATACACAATAAAAGTACAGAAAATATTTCCTCAAAATATTCATTTTCCCTTTACGGATGACTAGTAAGTCTTTTCTCTTTTACTAGTATCTATTTTTGTGAAGATCAATACTTTTTGTATAGGTAATTTTGATTACGTAAAAATTTAGCTCAACATAAATAAAATTGATATACTATTAGTTTTTTTCTTTTTGGTATGCTAAAAAGTGTAATTTTTCCAGCAAGATCAAAACCCTTCGTTAAAGCGTATAAAATAACTTTCTTCAATTCTTTATTTACTTTTAATTATTCTCATTGATTTAGAATTTTAATTTTGTATTGGGTTCTTAAGGATATATTTAAGACCAAATTAAAGTAATGGATAACTTTCTTTTATTTCTCTTTTCTGAGACAAATTTGAGCCAGTCCACGAACTATAAGGACATATGTGTGATCAAATTCAAATGTAGGGCAATTTTATTTTATTTCTCATAGTTGGGGGGGGGGGGGGTGTTTTTGACCCTTTTTCCTAAGAAAATTAAATAAGAAATATTGATCTGTGTAAAGCTTAGAACTTTGTAGAAACGTTAAACAAGCTCCATTCAAATTGACTTAAAATATACTTTCTCCGGTTCAAAATAAATAATTTTTTGTGGTCCAAAATAAGTAGTTTTCTAGATTTTAAGAATGAATTAATTATTTTTTTCCTACATTATCCTTGGAGTAAATAATGTTGGAATATGTGTTAGGAGTGTTTATGTAAGATAGTAAAGCTTAATACGTCTAATTTCATTGTTAATTAATGTTAAAATATGAATTTTTTAACCTATATAAAAATATCGAAAAAGTTATTTATTTTGGACCGAAGAGAGTATATTGTATTACGTATTCCTAGATAGTTGAGTCCGCACAGTCAGATTCCATATCCTTACTGCAATCAAATATTAATGCTTTCTACAAATTTCACGAGCCTTAACACTTATGGTGCGGCTAAGCTAGCTCAACTCTCAAGCATCTTTGTGTTCTTTAAATCAAACAAACTTGTACATAGTCTAGCCACTATTTGGTTTTGCAAAGTAAGCTGCAACTTTTAATACACTATATGTAAATGACTTTGTTTAAGACAATTCCAAATATACGTACCTTGTTGCATGTAGTGTTATGATAACACTGCTTCATCGCATTTTTATCATATATGTCTAAATAAATAAAATATTGAGGATAAATATTAAAAATTACACCATCTATCATTATAGTGATTTGCTCATTAGTTCACTTCTTCAAATTGTGATATTGCTTAGAAAATATTCTACGTATATTTCTTTCTATACTGAATGATGGATAACTTTTATTCTCTAGATAAATTTAAAAAATTTCATGCCAACCTTGGACAATCATACGAATTTTCATGTTTTAAGCAATAATGAGACCAAACAAATCTGAACCATGTAAAGAAACAAAAGGACAAAATCAAGAAAAGCAATGTGAACAAGATGAAAAATGGAGACTAAGTGCAGGTGCAAAGGAACAAAAAACATACTATATATAATCAAAGTTAAAAAGCTGATTGAGCTTCCATTATCCTGATCCAATGCAATGTCCATTAATTGAAGTGAAGTTGAAATTATCAGCACTTTAGCTCATACGTACCCTCCACTAATCTTGCATGGTCTAAAAGTAAAATACCACCAATAATTAATTGTCCCACGCGTTTATATAAAGCATTTGGGAGTCCCACAAATCAATAAAAGTAACCCAATGATTAGGATATAAATACCACTCTAAACTTGATAATCTTGCATGTTAAACAATCAACTTTGTAAGATGGGAAACTTGTGTTTGGTTTTTGTTTTGATATCTATGGTTTTGCCTGTTCTTGGCCAAGAAGGACTAAAAACTGGGTTTTATTCATCTACGTGCTCAAAAGCCGAGTCCATAGTAAGATCAACCGTTGAAGCAGAGTTTAATAAAGATCCTACAATTGCTGCAGCTTTACTTAGGCTTCATTTCCATGATTGTTTTGTTCAGGTAATTCAGGTTAATTTTCACAGTATAGACTTTATCTAATTATTTCTACTTTTGCTATTATGAAAGATAATTACTTTATTATAGGGTTGTGATGGTTCTATTTTGATATCGGGAACTTGGGCTGAGAGAAATGCAGTGACTAATTTGGGACTAAGAGGATTTGAGGTGATTGATAATGCTAAAAAACAGCTTGAGACTTCATGTCCTGGTGTTGTCTCCTGTGCTGATATCCTAGCATTAGCAGCTCGTGACTCTGTAGACTTGGTAACTACTTCAACTTTGTTTTCACCAAGTATAATGACATATATACTACGATCATTATAGATTAGAACGAGTACTTTTATTGTGAGTCTTACATGCCAAGTCATACTTGTGTGTGTCTTTTTATTGACGCTATAGACTTGGTAACTACTTCATACTACAATCATTATAGATTAGAACTACTCTCTCTATTTCATCCTATACATAGCACTTTTTCTTTTTCTATTGTGTTTAAAAGCAAGGGCACGTTTCAATATTAAGAATTTTTTAAATTATTCCTACTTTTGACATTAATGACAAGCTATGTTACGTTCTAGGGGTAGTTTTACTACGTGCAAAAAGTTCTTTTTTCCCTAAATTTCGTGTCCAATCACAATACTTTTGAATAAAATGAAATGGATGGAGGGAGTAGTGTTGATCAATCATATGCAAAACTAATATTTTCGGTCATTTTTCCTTCGTACAAGTCATCAAAAGAGATAAATTACTTTTGGATGCATTTTATAGTATGTATGGAAATATAATGTTTGTGTTATTATTGTTTTATGAATAACGAGATATTAATATTTGATCATGCTGCATTTTAGAGTGGAGGTCCAAGCTGGGGAGTGCCTACTGGAAGAAGAGATGGTAGGATCTCTTCATCGTCAGAGGCCTTGAATTTACCTTCACCGTTGGATACAATTGATGTCCAAAGGAAAAAATTTACAGCCAAAGGCTTAGATGATCATGATCTTGTCACTCTTGTTGGTATATTCTCATTCTTGTTATACTATGAAATATATATATATATATATATATATATATATATATATATATATATATATATACACGTAACTATTTACTGACTAACTAAGCTTGACCTTTGGAGCGGATTAATGACGAAAAAGGGCAGCCAAGTGCATAAGGTATCTCGCGTTTTTATATGGTCCGGAAAAAGCCCGCACCAAAGGTCGTAATCTAGACAGCCTAAACCTAATTAATGAAAGCATTAGTGACTACTTTCATAGTTTGAACTCGTGACCTGTAAGTCAAACGGAGACAACATTATCGTTCCTCCAAAACTTCCCTTTAATAAAAGCAATTTATAAAAATATAAATCAATAAAAGGAGTAGCAAATTACTATGCAAATACGACGCATAGTCTAAAATGAAAAACATAAGGGGTATATGTTTTAAGACAGAGAGCGATAATTTTCTACTAAGGGATTCTAGAAGGGCAGTACAATGCACTAAGTTATTGTTATGCGTCGGGTTCGGAAAAAGGCCCGATCACAAGGATCTATTGTACGTAGCATTATTCTGCATTTCTAGAAGTGGATTTGAACTGCCAGCGTATAAAAATTTAACTCTTTCTTGTAATGTATTTAGGTGCACATACAATTGGCCAGACAGAATGCAGATTCTTTAACTATCGACTATACAACTTCACAACAACAGGAAATGCAGATCCAAGCATAAACGTAGCATTCTTGGCACAACTTCAGACTCTATGCCCCAAAGGTGGCAATGGTTTGAAGAAGGTAGCTTTAGACAAAGAAAGCCAGTTGAGTTTTGATGTAAGTTTTTTCAAGAATGTAAGAGATGGAAATGGGATTCTTGAGTCAGACCAGAGGCTATTGGGTGACCCTTCCACAAGAAGGATTGTGGAAAATTATGCAGGGAATATAAGAGGATTGTTAGGATTGAGATTCAATTTTAACTTTCCAAAAGCTATGATCAAAATGAGTAGCATTGAGGTTAAGAGTAGCACTCAAGGGGAGATTAGAAAAGTTTGTTCCAAGTTCAATTAAAGAGATATTTATCTCTACTAGATATATGTCCCAAGTAGGGGTGTACAGAAATTGGGTTGGTTTAGTTTTTATGAAATCAAACCAACCCGACTATATGGTTTGATTGGTTCGGTTTTCTCAGATTTTTTGTTTTTTCGATTTTTTGTTAATTAAATATTATTTTAATCTTATTTTGATAAGTAAATATATATATTTAGTAAAAATATAAAAAAGTTGACAATCATATTGTCTATTAAAATATTTTTATAGGAGAATTTTCTTAGTAACACATAATAGTTACTATTTTTTTATTCGGTTGATAATAACTTTTTGTTGATATACATTTTCAAGATTAACTGAATTAGTATTTAATCATAAAAACCAATATTATACCTAAATAATAATAATAATCACTTCACATTCAACAAAAATGTAAGAATTTAAATCTTAACATATGATATGAATATGGACAAACAAAGAGATTGATGCATTTCAGTAACACTTGATGAGAAATTGATCATATAACTTATTACATAAGGTTAATAAATATGGATCATTTCGTGTTGTATTAAATATTATATCCCACAAGAGAATCCCAAATATTTTAGATATTTTTTAAAGAAAAAATTATATAAAATATTAAAAGTACATATAAAAAATTATATATTTATATGTCGGTTTGGTTTGAATTTTTTTACTCAATACCAAACCAAATCAAACCAAACCTAGTTGGGTTTTTTAGTCGGTTTGATTTGACTTTTCAGTTTGGTATGATTTTCCGGTTCGATTTGTATCCCTAATTCCAAGCAATATCCAAAGTAGCTAAGCTAGAATGCCAGTGTTTATATATTTTATTGTAAAACGAAGATTAGTCACGTGAATATTTATCTATATTTATACAACACAAAAAGCACGGACACTCTTAGCAAAATATTATATGTTTTATCTACCCTTTTAAGATATAGTTCACACTAAAAAAAATTATTTAACTATTGCTCTAATATTTAGCATTTTGAAGTCAACTAAAACTTTACTTATTAAAGTTTTCCTTATTTTGAATGACTACACAGAATATCTAATATTTTGAACAACAAAATTAATTACATTTACCATATACAATATTATAATATTATAATACTAAAAATATAAATGTTTATGTGTTATATTTCTTAAGAGGATGTGCATATAATGTAATTGTCAAGATCCGAATTTTTCACCGTCGAGATTGTAATGGCGCCTAACATTGTACCCGCTAGACAAGCCAACATTTCAGAATATTCTACCTCTTTCTTTTATCTTTAAAATGTATAAGACTTAACAATATAAACCAACGGAAATAATTGCGGAAGAATGCAGTTTAAAGGTTTAACTTTATACAATAACGAAACCAAAGTAACATCCACCCAGAACTGGTGTTAGAACTCATGAACTGTCTAAGATTACTACATAAAAATCTGAACAAAAAGTTTACATATGTCGTGAAGTAGATAAAATAGAAAATGAAATGAGATAGAAGGAGTCACCAGGACCTGCAGATGCCTTCAGGACTACCTTCGGTCTCCGGTGCACAGTGATAGCAACCAACCTCACAATCAGCCACTACCTCCAAATCTGCATAGAAAGTGCAGAGTGTAGTATCAGTAAAACCGACCCATATACTGATAAGTGCCGAGCCTAATATCAATGAAGTAGTGACAAGGCTATGGTGGGGCATATAACATATACAACCTGCAACAGCTCAAACTATACAGAAAGAAAATACGAAATGTAATAAAGCAATAACTGGCATTAAGTAAATATGGAACCCCAACCGTTCCATTAGTTTTCGGCTATAACCAATCTTTAAAGGTGTTCTAGCATCACAATAACAGACCTCAATAGATATGAACACATAAGAACAGCTAATGTGGCGTGCAACCCGATCCCATTTGTCCACCCTTATTACTCCTCAACACATGTTACTCATATTCCTCATATTGAGGTGCACAACCCGATCCCATTTGTCCACCTTTATTGCTCTTTGTAGCAATGTGCAACCCGATCCCATCAGGCAATTGTGCGTACAATCCAATCCCAATATACAAATCAACACCAATAACAAAAATAAAGACAATTGTCTCATAAATTAAGCCAAATAATCTAATGTACTTTTATCTCAATTGACGTGACAGAATATCACTACGATTAACAATTTCATTAGTGTAAACTACTCAGCAAGACCAACTAATGTGTACCACGAGGCACCCATAAAACAATAAAGACCAACAGAACAATAGAACGAAACTAGGAAAATAATTGAATGTTTCAATAAAGAGAACAATGGTAAATACGAAGCAATTAGGCATACAAGCATTTATGCGCAAATAGCAATTAAGGCATGGAAGCATTTATGAGCAATTAGCAATTAAGGCATGGAAACATTTATGAGCAAAAAGCAATTAAGGCATGGAAACAGATATAAGCAGGTGATAACTAAGACAAGGGATAGTGTAATAGGAAACGGGGAAGAGAAACAACTAAATATGGTAGTTTTGGTGGCGCATAGATACTCGTCACCTATACGCCACACACATGGAATTTCACATAGAAATAAGTCTGGGACTCCTATTCCCTCAAGTCAAGATTATAACAATTATTTACTTTAAGCTAATGGGTAATTCAACACTCAATCACCGCTTTACCTCTCGATTTCCACCACCAATCCGCTTGTATCTAGCCATAATTTACTTAATAACATAAATAAATGCTAAATAAATCAATTCTAATTCAAGAATATAGATTTTCCAATGTTTTATCTAAAAAGTCAAAAACTTGACCCGGTCTCGCTTGGTCAAAACTCAAAGTTTGAAGCAAAACCCGGCTATCCATTCACCCACGAACCCAAATATGCACTTAGTTTTGAAATATGACCTCAATTTGAGGTCCAAATCCCCAAAAGTTAAAAATCCTAATTTCTACCCAAGAACATCCAATTTCACATGAAAAATTCTAGATTTTGAGATGAAATCATGTAAAACGATGAATTAGATTAAAGTAGATGAGTTAGAAATCAGTTACCTATGATTTGGAGAAGTTTGGGTCATTGAAAAATCGCCTAGGGATGTTTAAGATTTGAGAAATTTGAAAAGTGATGAAAAATCCCGTCTAAAATCCCACTTAACAGGTCGCAGATATCGCAATTGCGATAGGAGCTTTGCAGTTATGAACCTTCTGCATTTCGATGACTACCCCTCCCCAATGACTTCGCAATTGCGAAGGTTTCTTCACAAATACGAAGACTGCTGCCCAACTACTTTTTGCAAATTGTGATGAGTTACTCATAATTGCCACACTGGCATACCTAGCAATTGCAAACCATGATCTCGCAATTGCAAGATCAGAGGCTAACACCAGAACTGAAACTTGCAACGATTTTTCCTAAGTCAAAACACTTCGCGGCCTATCCAAAACTCACCCGAGCCCTCGGGGCTCCAAACCAAACATGCATACAAGTTTAAAAGATCATACAAACTTGTTCGTGTGACAAAATTGTCAAAATAACATATTAAACAACGAATTTAATACCAAAACTAGAGAATTTCACAATATAGTTCAAATTTCTATTTTCTCAAACAAGGGTCTGATTTATATCAAATCATTTTCGTCTTTCACCAAATTTCACAGTTATGACTTAAATACTTTCCAAAACCTATACTGAGCTCCGGAAACAAAATACGGGCCTGATACCATCAAGAACGCATGCCATGTCATTTCCAAAAGTCTTTATATTTTCGACCAAACCATTTTCTTTAAAAATTCTTTTCTAAGGGCTAGGGACCTCAAAATTTAATTTTGGGCATACGGCCTAGTCCCATATTTTACTACAGTCCCTACGGGACTGTCAAATTATGGATCTGGGCCCATTTACCAAAAATGTTGACCGAATTCAACTTTAATCAATTTAAAGGCCAAATTCAATGTTTCTCAAATTTTGTTCATACAAAATATTACAGGTATCGCACCTGGACTGTGCATGCAAATCAAGGAAAGATAAAAGGAGGTTTTCAAGGACTCAAAACACGGAAATATATTTTAAAATAAAAGATAATCTTTTGGGTCATCACATTCTCCAATAGTAAAACATTTGTTCATCCTCGAATGGACATAGAAAAGTACCTGAGGTGGTGAAAAGATGGGGATATCGGCACCGCATATGTGGCTCGGACTCCTAGGTTGCTGCCTCAACAAGCTGACCTCTCCACTACACACGAGCTTAAGGGAAATTCTTCAATATCAATTGACGAACCTACCGGTCTAAAATAGCTACTGGATCTTTCTCAAAGTTCAGGTCCTTGCCAAGCTGGACAATGCTGAAGTCTAACATGTGAGATAGGTCGTTGTGATACTTTCGAAGCATGGACACATGAAACGCTGGAGTCATTGCTGATAAACTCGGCTGTAACGCAAGTCTGTAATGCAACTTTCCCACCTGATTAAGAATCTTAAAAGGTCCGATAAACCTAGGTCTTAACTTGCCCTTCTTCCTAAATCTCATCACACCCTTCGTGGGCGACAACCGAAGCAACACTCGCTATACGATCATGAATGGCACATCACAAACCTTACGCTCGGCATAACTCTTTTGCCTTGACTGAGCTATACGAAGCCTATTATGAATGATCTTAACTTTGTCTAAGGCATCATTGACGAAATCTATACCCAAAAACCAAGCATCTCCTTACGTAAACCATCAAACCAGGCATCGACACTGACTACAGTATAATGCCTCAGAGGGAGCTATTTGGATACTCGACTGATAGTTGTTATTGTAGGAAAACTCCAATAATGGCAAGAACTGATCCCACTAACCTCCAAAGTCAATAGCACATGCTCGGTTCATATCCTTCAAAATCTGAATAGTACACTCGGACTGTCCATCCGTCTGAGGACGAAATGTTGTTCTCAGCTCGACCCGTGTACCAAACTCACACTGCACTGCTCTATAGAAATACAAGGTAAACTGCGTACCTCGATAAAAAATAATAGACATGAGAACACCATGAAGACAATTAATTTGTCGGATATAGATCTCAGCTAACCTCTCTAAAGAATAGGAGACTGCCACAGGAATGAAATGCGTTGACTTGGTCAGTCTATCAACAATAACCCATACTGCGTCGAACTTCCTTGGAGTTTAATAACAAAGTCCATAGCGATACACTCCCACTTTCACTTAAGAATGTCAATCTTCTAAAGCAAACCACTAGGTCTCTGATGCTCGCACCTTATTTGCTGACAATTCAAACACCGCACTACATACGTAACAATATCTTTATTCATCCTTCTCCACCAATAATATTGCCACAAGTCCTAATACATCCTAGCGGCACCCGAATAAATGGAATACCAAGAACTATGGGCCTCCTCTAGAATCAACTCACGAAATCCATCCATATTAGGCACACAAACTTGACCCTGAATCCTTAAAACTGCATCTTCTCCAAATGTAACCTACTTGGCACCACTATGCCGTAATGTGTCCCTATGGACAAGAAAATAAGGATCATCATACTGCCAATCTCTGATACGCTCAAATAATGAAGACCAAGCGCAGTACAAGCTAAAACACACCTGGGCTCAGAAATATCCAATCCACAAACTGATTGGCTAAATCCTAAACATCGAAAGCAAGCGGTCTCTCACCGACCGAAATATATGCAAGGATGTTCATGCTAGCTAACTTCCTACTCAAAGCATCGACTACTACATTGGCCTTCCCCGGATGATACAAGATGGTGATATCATAGTCTTTCAATAGCTCTAACCACCTTCTCTGCCTCAAGTTTAGCTCTTTATGATTGAACAAATGCTGTAAACTCTTATGATCCATGATCATCTCACATGACATGCCATACAAGTAATGTCTTCAAATCTTCAACAAGTGAACAATGACTGCTAACTCCAAATCATAAACTGGATAATTCTTCTCATAAATCTTCAACTACCACGAAGCATATGCAATAACCTTGCCATTATGCATCAACACTGCACCAAGTCCAATACGAGATGCATCATAGTATACTGTATATGGCCCTGAACTTGTGGGCAATACCAATACTGGCGCCGTAGTCAAAGCTGTCTTGAGCTAGTGAAAGCTCGGCTCACACTCGTCTGACCACCTGAACTGGGCACCCTTCTGGGTCAACCTAGTCATCGAGGTTGTTATAGATGAGAACCCCTCCATAAACCACCGGTAATAACCTTCCAAACCCAAGAAACTCCAGATCTCTATAGCTGACGTGGGTCTAGGCTAGTCCTTGACTGCCTATATCTTCTTCGAATCCACCTGAATACCTTATACTGATACAATATGAACCAAGAATTCAACTGAACTCAACCAAAACTTGCACTCCAAAAACTTGGCATACAACTAACTGTCTCTCAAAGCCTGATGAACGACTCAAAGATACTACTCATATTTCTCTCGGTTGCGAGAGTAGATCAAAATATCATCAATAAAGACAATCACAGAGGAATCTAAATAAGGCTTGAACACCCTATTCATCAAATAAATAAAAGTTGTTGGGGAATTCGTCAACCCAAATGACATCACTAAGAACTCATAATGCCCATATCGAGTGCGAAAAAGTGTCTTAGGGACATCGGATGCCCTAATCCTCAATTGATGGTAGCCGAATCTCAAATCAATCGTAAAAAACTCTTTGGCACCTTGAAGTTGATCAAATAAATCATCAACCTTCGGTAATGGATACTAGTTCTTGATGGTGACTTGTTCATCTGTCGGTAATCTATAGACATCCTCATAAACCTATCTTTCTTCTTAAAGAACATCCTAGGGTGAGACACTAGGTCTAATAAAGCTCCTATCAAGCAAATCTTTTAGCTGCTCCTTCAATTTTATAACTCTGGCAGGGCCATACGATACAGTATAATAAAAATGGGTTGAGTGCCCGGAGCCAAATCAATGCAAAAGCTAATGTCCTTGTCGTGTGACATCATCGATGTCACGCCCCTATTTCTTTTTCCCTTCCCATCGTGGAGAGCAGTTCGGGTTTCAACATTCATGGGGTGTGATGAATCATTTCCTTTTTGGAATTGGATATTTGAAGAGTCACCACCTAATGATTTTAAGGTGTGTTAGGGCACCAATATGGATCAATTACAACTATGTTTGGTAACCAGAGATAGGGTAGAGGCTTGAAATTATCTCAAAGGGAAGGTATTAGGCACCCCTTAAGATCTATTAGTGTGGTTCCCGCTTAGATAGTTTTTGTGAATTTGTTCAATTAGCAAGTAAACAAATAAGGCTCTAATAATATGGTATTTTGAAATTAAATAAACAAGTGTTTGAAAAATAATAAAATCAAGGTTTTGAAAAAAGAGTTATAATCTAAGCATGCTTGTGAATGTAAAAGGGGTCCTAGGTTTATTTGTAATACGGATCACATCAATGCAATACCCGGCATGACACTCCTCAGAAGAGGGGATACACGTGGTATTATCGCACATGTCATCATATCCATATCGATACTTCCCACCCCATGAAGGTTGTACAACGAGGATTGGTCTCGACCTTTATTGCATGCTGTTGCCTGTCCCATTCCTATCAGTCCTGGAGGGATTTAGGACTACTATTCCTATAAGGAGAGGTTATAGGCAGACTCTTAGGTTTAAAGGTAAAAATTCTAAGGCGACATACAAAAAACACGTAGGATTTCATTTGAAGGGGAGACATATAAGCAATTAGAAGGCTCGTGTATACCTCCGCAAATAACGCATATAAATAGCACGACTTAAACACAATTAAGGTCTGAATTTTAAAATCCTAAAGCCGGGTGTTTGAGTTAGAACCAGATTCATTATATAACTCAGAAAAGAAATCCAAACCAATCATGCCTGCTAGTTGTAGCAGACTAGAATTAAACAGAGGCGATTCTAGCTTTATTTAAGTAATTAATTAAGGCTTGCCTAGGCGTAAGCAGTATTCAAGATTCAGAATTGCTAAGATAGTTTGGATTTCATTATTACCTAAAACAAGTTGTTCTAGTTGCGAAGACTATTACCAGTTATTCAGAAACTTAGCAATGTAAAACTAGTACCTTACTACCATTTCGTGAGTTAGTAATTAACTAGGCGTGTTTTTAAGCAAAAATGAAAACAAGATCCTGGAACATGTTTTCTAATATGCACATGTAGATGGTGGAGTTCCTAAGGCATGGTAGCTAAATGAGAGACCTGATAATTATTAAGGAATAATTTCATGAGTAACAGTTTTATTTATTAGTCCTAAAAGCATGATTGGTACTTCTTACAGCGCTGACAAACTTGCCGAAGTTCTGATGTCGAAAAATGATGCTCTTTCTCTCGAAGGAGTGGAGATGGTAGAGGATGATGGGGTTCCAACAACGACCAAAATATTGCCTCGTCCAGGGGTGTGATGGACCGGTTTCAAGAGCCCCATCGGAGAAGAACCAAAGTCTGTTTCCTCTATTATGGATGAAGCGGTGGTTGCGGAGCTTAAGACCAAACGGGGGTTTTGCACTATGTTGAGATGTTTCCGGTGGTGGGAGATGACATTGTACATTTTGATCGCCCAGGATATTGTGTGTTCTACGCATACCCTTTTATTGTCGGGTCTATGCTTTCTTTCCCTTCCTTGGTGGTGGACTTCTACCGTTTCTATGAAGTATGCCCAACTCAACTTTCGTCGTATGTATATAAGTTGTTCCTTGTTGCTTATGAGCGTAAGCCTCTTATTTAAGCCTATGAGAAATACGAGCGTAAGCCTCTTATTTAAGTCTACTTGCCGCAGTTTCTCTATTTTTCACCTTGCAATTTGACCTTGTTGCTTACACGACCATTATTGTTAACTGGGATAGTGCAAAGGACGAGGGCATCTCCGCTCGCATTCGGTCGATCGACATCTTCTACTCGGCATGCACCGAGGTCTACTGCCCAACCTACATCGAGGGCTACACAAGTTGAACCTACGATCAAAGCCATATGCATGGAAATTGTTACCCAACCCGGGGCTCCGGATCTTATTGCCAACGGGTGAATCTTCCCGTGCTAAGGATGTGGAGGGTCCATCCAAGAGACTTCAAGTGGAGTATGAAATGGCTTCTTCAACCGCAATATATTCAGAGGTTGACCTTCCGTTGACGGTGTTTGATGGGTGGTGGTGCTAACCCTGCGGCTGAGGTAAACCGGCGATCAAGACCAACTCGATGGTAGATGCTTCGACTGATGTGATTGATCAATAGGCTACTACGACGGGAAGTTAGGATCTCGAGGCCGATTTTGCCACTTTGGGCGGACATTCATCTTCCCAATAGAGTTGTGCTTCTTCTTCAGCCACAGAGAGGGGAAAGGGTGTCGTGGTCGACGACTACAAGTCTGAATCCGATCTTGATCCTGATAATATTATAATTTTCGAGGAGGACCTTACCCACACGATGGTGAGCTGGAGGTCCGTCCCGTATACTTGAGATTCCGTCGGAGATCAACCTTCTGCGGGACACAGAAGACTTGGTACTGCAGATTGACCTTTTGTGCTCTACTGCAAAGTGTGAAGGCTATTCGGGACATCAATGACACTAATTTGATGCATGAAGTGGCCGTTATGGGCTTGAGGGTAAGTTTCTCCTCTTTGTTCTTTTTTGTGTTCCTTTTATTTTTGGCGACCTTGACCTTTACCGACTCTTTTCTTATTTATTGGACTTTCAGCTGTACATGCTAGAGACTGAAAGTGCTCGCAAGACCAAAACTCGGGCCATAATTTTTCTGATGACGTCGGAGAAGTATTGGCACTTCCACAATAAGTGCCGTGAGATTCACCAACAGTTTAGGATGAATACAGGTAATCAATCTCTCGGGGAGGAACGGGAGAAGAGGGATCATGAGTTGATACAGTCTATTAGCAAGAATAGCAATCTCGAGAAGCTACTTCGTGTAAAGGAAAAAGAACTTGAATTGGGAAAATGGGTCGCCGTAGAGTGTGCGCATCTTTAGACGAAGGTGTTATCGCTGCAGTCCGAGTTGGATTAAAAATCCATCAGAGTTCATGCTTTGAGTGCAAAATGGATGGGGAAATTAACTGAGCTAGAGAGGAAGGTCTCCGAGTTAGAGAGTGCCGAGAGTACTTGGGTGTTGGCTTCAGCGAGGGTGGCAGAGTTGGAGGACAATATCGGTGTCCTTCAATTCGAGCACGAGTTCAAGAGGGCGACAGCTACACTGAGTGAGGCGAGGCTTGAAGAGTGCATTGGGAAAATTGATCGGGAAGCTTCAAACTTGGGATATCACTACTCTTGAGGCCAAAAAGGCACAATTGTTAGCCCAAGTCAAATCTGCCGCTGTCACTCTCTATTTGCACGAGATCTGGGTCTGTTTCGAAGCCCTACGGGACATATACAAGAGTTTGTGGGAAGCGGGAAATATTTCCAAGGACGCTTATGAAGGAGCTCGGGGCAAAGGCACAAGAGGCTCATATTAATTAAGGCTACGATCTTATGACACCGGAGGCTGGTAAGGATGTTGATGCTGAGGAGTAATTTCCTCGAGATGGTGATAGGGAGAAGGCGGTGATGACAGCGAGTGAAAAGTTGTTACATTAGTTTTTTTTTGCTTTGTCTTTTCTTTCTCTGCTTTTTGTACTGGGGTGGTTTTGGTCGTGTATAATCTGCGGCCATTTGTAAAAGGTTTTTTCATCGTTGTACGTCCTTTGTATTTCTCTCCCTTCCCATTTCTTTACATATATTTTTTTTTTCTATTACTTTCAAATTTTTGTATAGTGAATTCCTAGCTTTTTAGGGAAACCAATTTTAGCCTGACCGAGTAGGATTTCATCGCGTGAGTTTGAATGGAATCTCTTCGGACTTGCATATTTGGGCGAGATTGACTTTTGACTTGTCGCTTTAAGCATATTCATCTTTGACTAAAATGAGGTTGTATTCGGATTCGTCGTTTTGGATGAAGTCAATCTTGACTTGAGTCATTCAAGGGGGATTGAACTTTTGTTGATTTAGTCGAAGTCGCTCTTTTCATATATATATATATATATATATATATATATATATATATATATATATATATATATATATATATATATATATATATATATATATATATATATATATATATATATATATATAAATTCAAGCGAGGTCAAATTTGGGTCTTGTAGCGAAATCAATTTCTTAGTAAGTAAAATAAATGTCTGACGATGACCGATGGATGCAAATACGTTATTGAGAGTAAGACCGGGATGTTAGTTCATCCAATTCGAGTGAGGTCGAACTCTTCTTCTTGTGATGACCCTTTTCCGTAGGGGTGTTATTTTGAGCTAATGTGGAAATGTTTACCCATTATGATTCAAACAAGGTCGAACTCTTCTCTTCCTTTTTTTTGTTTTTTGTTTTTGCAATGGCTCTTGGCCGTGGGAGTGTTATTACGACCTAATGTCAGAATGTTAACCTATTATAATTCGAACGAGGACGAACTCTTCTCTTTAGTGATGGCTCTTGGCCGTAGGGGTGTTATTTCGAGCAAAAGTCGAAATCTTAACCCATTATGATTCGAACGAGGTCGAACTCTTCTCTTTGGCGATGACCCTTGGATGTAAGGGTGTTATTTCGAGCTAATGTCGAAATGTTAACTCCTTATGATTCAACGAGGTCGAACTCTTCTCTCTAGTGATGAACCTTGGCCGTAGGGCTGTTATTTTGAGGTAATGTCAAAATGTTAACCCCTTATGATTGGAATGAGGTCGAACTCTTCTCTTTGGCGATGGCCCTTGGCCGTAGGGTGTTATTTCGAGCTAATGTCAAAATTTTTAACCCGCTATAATTCGAATGAGGTCGAACTCTTCTCTTTTGTTATGTCACTATCAGATTTTGGTGAATCATAAGTTACCATACTGTCTGTGTCCACATCGGAGCAGATCCTGGCGTACTCGATGTTGCCTTTTTTTTGGTAGAATTTTGGGTGTCCCCCAGGGGAGTCCAAGTTTTGCTTAACTTTTGCGTCTCCTGGGTGACCAATGGTATTTGAACAACATGTTTTCTTGCGACTGTCCCCTTCGTCATCACTCGAACACAATATTAACTTGACATATGTTTCCGATGATTTGACCCCAAGAATGGCTGATGTGTTCTTTGCTATTTCACCACATGAGCGGAATTCCAACTTGATCGACCCCTATCATTCCTATTAGAGGCGACAACTGCGGTCAGATTTTGACCATACAATTAGCATATTGTCCACTTTTGGAGGGAGTGCCTTTTTCCAAGAGATTTTGGACTAAATTAGTCCAAAAGAACTCTTACTATGGTAGTATATTGTTCTTTTTGATTAGTTTTCGTACAATAGGCTTTCAACTACAAATATAAACTTTATTTGCACTCCTATTAATCTCACCCTTAGACTATATTTCATGTAGCGCATCACCACAATCCAAAGGTCTATTGTTGAGGCGAATGTATAGTCTTGAATAATACTCACCTCATGAACTAGATTTTGGGTTTAAGGTAAGTTCATTAGTCCAATATCCATTCTATCATCATGACATTAGAGTGAGACACATTTAACTTCATGATTTACGTGATGTCACCCCCCCATCTTATATTGTTCATATTTCACATTCTCGCTCCAGGCATGTAGTGGGTGTTGAATTGCCACATTAATAAGAATGTGCATTATTTGCCTCCTTATATGATCTTGTATAATTTTTATCTCATAAACTAGCTTATAAGATTGAATTATAATTTGTTTGGCCAAATTTATTTTTGGGTCAAAAGTGCTTTTGGTCAAAAATTAAGGTATTTGATCAAACTTTTTGAAGGAAAAAAATATTTTTGAGAAAAAACAGAAAAATGTAACTTCTCTCCAAAAATATTTTTCTGATAAGCACTTTTAAGAAAAATATATTTATAAATAGTTTTTACAATCTTAGCGAGATCACATTGGATCACATGAATATCTTTGTCCCTCGACTCATTTACGACATGATGATTCATATGCGTCCTCGAGGGTCAAAAAGTCTGGTGATGAAAATGGATGACAAGTCTAATCATCATTTCTATGAGAAATATTTCTATGTGCGGACTGAGCACATTGTGGCAGATCTAACAGGGTTCCCTGAGAAGTGAAACTTTGCACGTAAGTTTCTTATGTTTTTAGTCGGTGAGATGCCTGATCGCTTTCTGTTATAGTACTAAACCTTGTTATATCTGTGCAGTTGAGAAATTTCCCCTTCCATCTGCCGAAGGTATTAGCTAATAGATGAGTGCCATCGTTCCCCATACGGAGGGGGTTCGCACATGGTCGGCCTTTTATGAAAAATTTGGACGCAAGCCCCTTACACGTGAGATGTCATTTCTTTTTGCTGTTTTCCCTATCATTTTACTTAGTTTCTTATGTGATGTTTTTCGATGCCAAGGAGAGTGTGGAGATCTAGGGCTCCTCTACTGGCTTTTTGTCAGACTGCATCGTCTGCTCGCCCTGCTGTAGCACCTAAAGCTTGATCTCAGGGTTGCTTTAGTTGAGTCTGCGAATGTGGTTATTCCTATGGAGGCCACTTCTCAGACTAAGGTTCCAATTAGTGTTGCTCGTCTAACGTGTAAATCTCCCCGTGCAGAGGAAGAAGAAAGGTTGTCCAAGAGGCGGTGAGTGGAATTTGAGACAACCCCTCCAACTGCAATACATCTGGAGGACTCTCTCTTGACATACTCTAGGTAGGGGGTTGATACTACTCCACCTGTAGAGACAGAGCCAGCTGTCATATCTACCCTATCGACGAAAATTCTTGCCACTGCCATTGATCAGCATCGTGCTATGATTAGGGGGGCAGATTTCTGAGGTTGCCATTATAGTTTCGGACATGTCCTCTTCCTCTATTCCTGGTCCTGATTCCTCACCTGCTGAAAGAGGAAAAGGCGTCCTAGTCGACAACTATGAATCTGAGTCGGACCTTGATTATGATGATATTAGGATGTTTCAGGAGGGTATCATACACTCGGTGGTTCGTGCAGGAGGCACGTCTTGTATTCTTGAGATATCTTTAGATGTTAATCTTCTGGGGGATACGGAGGATCTGGTGCCGCAATTCGACATTTTATGATCTGCTGCTGAGAATGAGGCTCTCTGGAATGTTCCCGATGGCGATTTGATGAATGAAGTGGTTTCTATGGGCCCGAGGGTATATTTTGCCTTTCTTTCATGTTTCTTTTATTTTTCTAGATAATACGATATTAACTCGTCTTTTCATTTTTTAGACGTACATGTTAGAAATTGAGAGTGCATGTAGGGTTGACATTCGGATGAAGATTTTTCTGAAGGAGTTGGAGAAATATCGACGTTGTTATAATAAGTGCCATGAGTTGCACGAGCAGCTGAGAGAGAATCTCGGTGCTCGATCCCTCGGAGAGGAATTGGAGAAAAAAGACTAGCAGATAATGGAGGCTGTTAGCAGAAAAGTATGCTCGAGGAGCAACTTCGCACGAAGGATAAAGAGTTTGAGTTAGGCAAGGAGAGTATCTACAGAGTGTGACTATCTGCAAGGGAGACTGAGGTCAATGCAGGCCGAAATGGATCAGAATCTTATCAAGGCCGAGGCGATGATTGCGGAGTAGATGGGAAAGTTGGCCGAGTTGGAGAGAAAGGTTGCTAGGTTGGAGAATATCGAGAATGCCTGGTCCTCGGCTACGGTAAGGGAGGCAACCTTGGAGAATGCTATCCGGGTCCTCCAATCCGAGCAAGAATGGGAAACGGCAAAGGTCACACCAAGGGACCACAAACCGGAACCTCGATGGAATGGCACCTCAATCGGCTCTCCACATCGATATACTCCATAATCTCACTCACTTCTGAACTACACGTGGCCTAGTTCCTTTATAGCCAAGTATATGTAGGTAGCTCACATACCACGGCTCGGTCACATTCTGCTTTCTTTTAGATTTTGGTCTCCTTAAATAAGGATCAGGTCAAAAAACCTGTCGGGTCATTCTTTGTCTGAAAATACTTTGTATTTCCAGTGAAATAGGGGAGGCCGTAGAAATGTGATTTTTGACCCTCCCCAAGATTTTTTTATTTTTTGGAATGTAAATATTCAATTTAGGCCTAACATCACTATTTCAATTAGTTTTAATCCTTTTACTTTATTTTCTCACAAAAAAAAAACAAAATTACAAAAAAAATAGTTTCATTAAGCTTTTGTAGTCATTTTTAATCTTGAAAAATACCAAAAATAGTTTTTTTTAATGGTCAATCTTATTTTAACAGTTATTTTACTTAAGTAGGACTAATTAATAAATGAGGTCGTATTTTAGTCCTGTTCGCGAAGAAAAAATAAAACTTGGGCTCGAGCAACCCATTTTTAGGTCTAATTTGCGGACCTATCCCATAACAACCCAAGTCCAATACCTCTAAAACCCTAAAAAAAGCTTTAAAATTAGAACCCTAGAGAATTTTGAGCTTCATCCATTTTTCCGATTTTTTTAGACACACCTATCATTTTCTTCATGGAGGACGACTACCCAAAAGAAAGTGTGACATATAGTAGTCTTCGATGTTATATTGGGCATGGATTGGCTATCTCCGTGTCGTGCTATTTTGGACTATCATGCTAAGACAGTGACATTGGTTATGCCAGGTGTGCCACGAATTGCATGGCGAGGTTCAAGTGATTATGTTCCCAGTAGGGTATTTTCATTCTTGAAGGCCCATCGTATTGTTGAAAAGGGTTATCTTTTATATCTATCCTTCATGAGGGATGTCGATGCACAAACTCCTAGTATTGATTATGTTCCTATTGTGAGGGATTTTCCCGATATGTTTCCTACAAGCCTGTCAAGCATGTCACCGGACATGGATTTTGATTTTGGTATTGATCTGATACCAGGCACTCAACCCATTTCTATTCTATTGTATCGTATGGCACCAACAGAGTTGAAAGAGTTAAAGGAGCAGCTTCAGGAAATCCTTGATAAGGGATTCATTCGGCCTAGTGTGTCGCCTTAGGGTGCACATGTTTTATTTGTGAAGAAGAAGGATGTCACTATGAAGATTGTGCATTGATTATAGGCAGTTGAACAAGGTGACATTTGAGAACAAGTATCCTTTGCCTCGCATTGAGGATTTGTTTGACCAACATCACAGAGCGAGAGTGTTCTCCAAGATTGATCTCCGTTCATGTTATCACCAGTTGAATATTAGGGACTCATATATTCTTAAGACAACTATTAGGACACGATATGGTCATTATGAGTTCTTGGTAATGTCTTTTGGGTTGACCAATGCCCCTATAATGTTCATGCATTTGATGACCAACGTGTTTCGGCCCTATCTCGACTCATTTTTCATACTCTTCATTGATGATATTCGGCTATACTCATGTAGTTAGGAGGCACACATGGAGCATATGGGAGTTATGTTATAGAGATTGAGGGAGGAGAAGCTTTATGCAAAGTTATCCAAGTGTGAATTTTGGCTCAGTTCTGTGGCTTTATTGGAGCACGTGGTTTAAACAAGGTATTCGGGTTGATCTAAAAAAGATAGAGGCGGTTCAGAGTTGGCTCAGACCGTCCTCAGCTATAGAGATTTGCAGCTTTCTTGGTTTATCGTGGTTCATCCAGGGATTATCATCTTTTGTATTGCCCTTGACAAAGTTGACTCAAAAGGATGCTCCTTTCATGTGGTCGGATGAGTGTGAGTAGAGCTTTCAGAAGCTTAAGACTGCCTTGATCACAACTCTAAGGTTAGTTTTGCCATCAGCTTCAGGCTTATATACCGTGTATTATGATGTTTCGAGAGTTGGTATTGGGTCTATATTGATGTAGGAGGGTAGAGTTATTACTTATGCTTCTCGTCAGTTAAAGCCCCATGAGAAGAACTACCCTGTTCACGATTTAGAGTTGGCTGTCATTGTTCACGCGTTGAAGATTTGGAGGCATTATTTATATGGTGTGTCTTGTGATGTTTTGACTAATCATTGTAGGCCCCAGCACTTGTCCAAGTAGAAGGATCTCAGTTTGAGGCAGCAAATATGATTGGAGTTGCTAAAGGATTATGACATTACTATTTTGTACCAACATGGGAAGGCCAATGTAGTGGCTAATGTCTTGAGTATGAACGCAGTGAGTATGGGGAATTTGGCATATATCCCAGTTAGGAAGGTATCTTTTGCAGTTGATGTTCAGGCCTTGGCTAATCGTTTCATGAGGTTAGATATTTCAGAGCCCAGTCGGGTATTGGCTTGTGTTATTTCTCAGTCTTCCTTATATTATTGCGTCAGAGAGCACCGATATGATGATCCTTATTTTCTTTTCCTTAAGAACATATTTCAGTACGATGATGCCAGAGAAGTGACTATTGGTGATGATGGGGTGTTGGGGATATAGGGTCAGATATGTGTGCCCAATGTAGGTATGCTTCGGGAATTGATTCTGGAGGAGACTCATAGCTTTTGGTATTCCATTCATCCTGGTGTCGCATATATGTATCAGGATCTGACACAACATTATTGGTGGAGGAGAATGAAGAAGGTTATTGTGTGATTTGTAGCTCCGTGTCTAAACTGTCAGCAGGTGAAATATGAGCATCAGAGACCGCATGGCTTTCTTTAGCAGATGGATATTCCAGAGTGGAAGTGGGAGCTGAACATCATGGACTTTGTAGTTAGGATCCCACAGACTTTGAAGAAGTTTGATGCTATTTGGGTGATTGTGAATCGACTGACCAAGTCCTTGCACTTCATTCCTGTGTGTACTACCTAATCTTTAGAGCAGTTAGCAGAGATCTATATTCGGGAGATTGTTCGTTTGCATGGTATCCCAGTTTCCATCATTTCAGACAGGGGCACTCGGTTTACTTTGCAGTTTTAGAGGTTAGTGCAGCAAGAGTTGGGTACTCAGATTGATTTGAGCACAACTTTTCACCCTTAGACGGACATGCAGTGTGAGCGCACTATTCAGATATTGGAAGACATGTTACATGCTTGGGTCATTGATTTTTGAGGGTCAATGGATCAGTTTCTACCACTCGCAGAGTCTACTTATAAAAATAGTTAAAATTCGAGTATTCAAATGGCTCCAGATAAGGCTTTGTAGGGGAGGCAATATAGATATGCAGTTGGTTGGTTTAAGATGGGTGAGGCTAGGCTATTGGGTATAGAGTTGGTGCTGGATTCCTTAGATAAGGTGAATGTGATTCAGGAGAGGCTTTGTACAGCGTAGTCGAGGCAAAAGAGTTATGCTGACATGAAGGTTCGGGATGTGTCCTACATGGTTGTTGAGAAGGTTCTATTGAAGGTTTCACCCATGAAGGGTGTTATGTGATATGAGAAGAAAGGTAAATTGATTCCACAATTTATTGGGCCTTTTGAGGTGCTTCGGAGGATTGGGGAGGTGGATTATGAGCTTGCCTTGCCACACAGCTTATTGAGTTTGCATCCAGTATTTCATGTTTCTACGCTCCGAAAGAATATTGGCGATCAATCTCATGTTTTGGGTTTCAGCATGGTTCAGTTGGATGATGATTTGACTTATGATGTGGAGCCAGTAGCTATTTTGGAGCGTCAGGTTCGAAAGTTGATGTCAAAGGACATAGCTTCAGTGAAAAAATAGTGGAGAGGTTGGCTCGTAGAGAAGACTACCTGGGAGACAGAGTGGGAGATGCAGAGTAGATATCCTCACATGTTTGAGGCTTCAGGTATGGTTCTTGACTCGTTTGAGGACGAATGTTTAAGAGGGGAAGGATAAAATGATCCGGTCGGTCATTTCATGAGTTACCGTTCCATTTCCCCTATTTTTGCTTTTTATTATCTTGTTCAGTTGTATTATGTGTTATCGGGTTGGTTGGCTCAGGTTCGGAGAGGTTTGGGCAAGGTTTGAGACACTTAGTCTCTTGTGCGTGATCTTAAGTTGGAAAAGTTAATCGGATGTTGACTTATATCAAAAAGGGCTCGAATGTGAATTCAAATGGTTCGAATAGCTTTGGGAGGTGATTTGGGACTTAGGAGCTTGATCGGAATGTGTTTTGGAGGTCTAGAGTAGATTTAGGCTTGAATTGGCGAAATTGGAATTTTGGCGTTTTCCGTTTGACAGATGAGATTTTGATATAGGGGTTGGAATGGAATTCCATAAGTTGTATTAGGTTCATTGTGTCATTTTTGACGTATGTGCAAAATTTCAGGTTATTCGGACGAGGTTTGATAGACTTTTTGATCGAAAGCAGAATTTGGAGGTTTTTGGAATTCCTAGGCCCGAATCCGATGTAATTTGGTGTTTTGATGTTGTTTTGAGTGTTCCGAAGTTTGGAACAAGTTTAAATGATGTTATGGGATTTTTTTTATGTTTAGTTGAGGTCCTGAAGGGCTCGGGTGAGTTTCGGGTGGTTAAACGGACCAAAATGCATAGTTGAGAAGTTTCAGATTTTTTACTTCAGCTGCTGCAGGTTTTCCTTCATCACGGTCGCGTAGTGTGTCTCGCGATACAAGTAGAGCTTTTGTAGGGGCAGTCCAGGTTGTTCTTCGCATTCGCATAGTTGGAGCTTCGATTAGGTGAGGCTGTGAGGTTGTTGTTTGCGAACGCTGTCCCTTGTTCACGATCGTGTATGTGTAGGATGTCTGAGCATGGCGTTCGTGTGTGAGATTATGCGTTCACGTAGAGTAAATTTGGTGTCACGGAACCTTGTGCTTCGCGATCGCGATGAAGGTTCCACAATCACGATTAAGAAAATTAAAAGCTAGGTAGAATGTATAAAAGACCCATTTCCGCGATTTTAGGTCTAAGTTCCTCCTTTTTTGGGCGATTTTGAAGCATTTTAAGAGGATTGAAGAGGGAATCAAGGGGAACACTTGGAGGAAAGACTTATGGACTTAACCCTAATGTAATTTCTAGCTAATTAATCATGGAATTTATGGAATTGAAGCCTAAATATTGCAGAACTAGATCTTGTAATTGAAGACCTAAAATTAGGGATTTTAGGGGTCGTTGGTGGTTGGATTTTGGTGATTTTTATATGAATGAACTCGGGGAGTGATAAGGAGTCTGTTAGTGTAATTTTTATCGAATTTTGAGACGTGGGCCTGGGGATCGGGTATGGCCAATTTCGGGATTGGTCCTTTAAATCCTAAGTCAAGTAGTTCAAACCATAGAAAGAAAAATAGAGGGCTTATAATGGAAAGGCTTGAAAAAGTTTACTCTGATGTGGAATGGCTTGACCAATACCCTCAAGCCTCCATAATTCATTTTCCCAAGACATACTCGAATCACAATCCTATCCTAGTCTCCCTAAACAACTTTAATAAAAGTTATTTGAACAAACCTTTTAGGCTAAAGACAATGTGGTGCTGCCATCCGTATTTATTGATATTGTAAAAAAACATTGGTCTAATAAGGACCTTCTAAAGGCTACTGTTTCTTTTGAGGAGATATAAACAGTGGAGTAAAGTAAATTTTGGTAGTATTAATCAAAGAAAAGAAAAATTCTAACTAGATTATGAGGACTACAAAAAAGCCCTAATTACCATACAAGTACCTACCTCCAACAATTAGAAGACACCCTTACTCAACAATATAACGATATCCTCAAATTAGAAGAAGATTACTGGAAATTAAGATCTAGGGTGTTATGGCTAAACGATGGGGATGCAAATACTAAATTCTTTTATATAAGTGCTACAAATAGAAGAAGGATCAACAGAATAGTCTTCTTCAAGGATGATATGGGAATTTGGATAAACGACCACCAAAGTATAATGACTCACACAATAAACTACTTCAAAGATCTATTTACCACATCCCATTCCTACTCAAAATGGAACACGAATAGTAAGGGCCCTACTATATACACTAGCAATGCCCTACTTAGTCTAGACCTACCCCTTGAGAATTAAGAAATAAGGAGTGCAATATTTTATTTCAAAACCCTATAAGTCCCCCGGGCCGGATGGCCTATACCCTTTTTTCTATTAAAAGTATTTGGGGTACCTTAAAAGAGAGTGTGCAAGCCTTTTTCCAGAAAGTATTCAAAGATTGACACATTCCTACTCCCATAAATAACACTTATTTGTGAATAATTCCTAAGTTTAAAAATGCTAACAATATAAAGAATTTTAGACATATTAGCTTATGCAACACCATATATAAGGTTATCACAAGAATAATTGCCAATAGACTGAGACCCCTTCTCAGTAATGTAATTGGTCCTCATCAAGCCAGTTTTATTAAAGGTAGACGTGCTTGTGATAATGCTTTAATTATTTAAAAAATAGTGAACTACATCAGGAAATCAAAAGCGAAAGAAGGCAACATGCTATTAAAAATAGATCCCGAAAAGGCCTTTGACAAACTTGAGTGGTCCTCTATTCATAGAACATTAAATTATTTCAAATTCCCTCCTAAATTACTAGTTTAATTATGTCTTGCATAACTACCCCCAGCTACTCAATCCTAGTGAATGGTACCAAATATAACCCTTTGACACCAACTAGAAGGATTAGACAAGGTGATCCAATGTCTCCCTATATATTTATTTTATGCATGGAAATGCTATCTATCATGATCAACAACAAAGTTGATACTAGGATGTGTGATGCCTTAAAAATCAGCGTCCTACATTATCACACTCGTTCTTTGCCGACGACATAACTCTCATAGGCAAAGCTAATACTAAAACAACCCTCACAATTATTCAAAGCCTCAATAACTTCTGCCTTCTGTCGTGCCAATCTATTAACAAAACAAAGTCCAAATTAATTATTTTTCCAAGTTGCTCTAAGATAACTAGGAAGGAATTGTCCTCTATTCTCAATATCAAGCTAAGTGATAAATTTGGAATCTACCTGGGCTTCCCCATCATTAATACAAAACCAAATCAGAAAGACTATCAATTTATAATTGATAAAATGAGAACTAAACTGGGGAATTGGAAAGCTAGATGGCTAAACATGGCTGGTAGATGCACCTTAGTTACCTCGGCTCTTAATAATATTCCTAACCATATCATGCAATTTTCTCACCTCCCTACAAAAACAATCAAGGAAATTGACAAGATTCAAAGGAATTTCCTATGGAAGTCTACTCCTGAAAAAAGAAAGTTACATCTCCTGAATTTAAATATTATTACAAAGGATAAATTAACGGGGGGTGGGGTAGAATTAGGAAAGCTAGAAGCAAAAATCTATCCTTGCTAACCAGTCTAGCCTAGAGGCTTATTAATACTACCTTCCTTTGGACTCAAGTTTTGACTACTAAATATGCCACGACTAGAATAAAAATAATTACTCTTTCATTTGGAAAAGTCTTTTGAAAGGACAGTACTACTGTAACAAGGGAACTAGGTGGGATATATGCAACAAAAATCTTAATATTTGTGAATCAAACTGGATCCCCAATATTAATAACCTAAGAGCTTCAATTCAAGTTCCCCTTAATTACAATGAAGAAAAGCTGAATATAGGTAACATAATTTCTGGGACGAACTGGGACCCATAAATTTTTCCTTTGACTTGCCTCTTAACATTTCTAAGAATATAAATGCTACCGTGAGTTATAATACTTAAAAAGCTAATTCTCATTATAATATATGGAGTCTCAGCTCAAACATGCTTTTCTCTGCCTCCTCGTGCTACAAGCTTATTGAACAACACAATCTCTGTGATAAGAATTACACATGGCTGTGGAAACTTCAATGTCCTAATAAAATAAAATTATTCATTTGGAAATGCTACTATAATAGAATTCCTACAAGATCCTATCTAGCACATATATGGATAAACATAAACCTTAAATGTCCCACTTGCAAAGTACACGATGAAACTATTCACCACATCTTCTGGAATTGCTCAACTATTGCACACATTTGGTCAGACCTAGGAATTAAGCTTAATTCCATAACGAAAGACCACTGGATTGACCAAATAAGAAATACAACGAACTCGTTCAACCATGCTCACATTAAATGGGAAGATACCCTTTTGCTATCTGGCTAATTTGGAAAAACAAGAACAGTAATAACCATAATAAATAAATAACATACTTAATTGGAACACTATCGTTAAAAGTGCTACTGAATACACCCTTCTCATAAAGAAAGGTATTACTTGTCCTGTGCAGAAACAACTACAAATTCAATGGCATAAACCTCCTAAAGGTTTGTATAAATTTAATATTGGTGGTGCTTTCAGTGAAGTTATTTGCCAAGGTGGTATAGGTGGAGTAGCTAGAAGCAACACATGAAGTTGAATACTAGGGTTTCATATGAAAACTCAAACACTATCAGCAACACAAGTGGAGCTCCAAGCCTTGAGAGAGTGTTTACAAATTACAATGCAACATAATCTACTGCAGGTGGAGATTGAAACAAACACATTAGAAATTATTAGATAGCTAATGACCACCCTACTTACACCAAATTAATTTATGAATGCAGGCCGTTGATGAAACAAATAAAGTGGAAGGGCAATGTGGTCCTCAGGCATAGCTTTAGACAAGGAACTAGTGTTGCCCATGCATTGGAAAAAATGGTACAAACGCGTATACATGATAATGTCTATACCTTGCAAAGCATCTAAGTTTTCTAAGGCAGCCAACTTTAAACATACACTAGAATAAACATATTTAACAGAAGAAAAGCCCTGCAGATTCTGTTGATACTGATGTATCGCCTGCTCCAGTGGATTTGCCAAAATGATGAATTTATTTAGGTGTCCTTAAGCTTTTAAAAAAAAGAATGTACACAGGAACAAAACTAAAAGAGAGCCATAACTTTTCGAGCTCGGAATCCTTAAACCCGCTAGACCACTTCCTCCACCGGATGAAATTGTATGAGGTGGATTTAAATAATTGATATATTTATATTTTACAGAATTTGACCTACGTAAATTATCAAAATTTTCAACAAAATGGATTCATTTGAACCCAGTAGATTTTATGTGGGTCCACCCTGCGTCAATCCTAAAGTTTTGAACTAAAAATTTAAATTTAAAGATAAATATTCCGATGTTGAATTTCAGGATGCAATGCCCTAGAGTTTTGAACTAAAAATTGAACTTCATGACGCTAGAGTTTTCAACTAAAAAGAATTTCGGGACATAGTCCTGGAGTTTGGAACTGAAAATTTGAATTTTGTCCTGGAGTTCGAGGAAGTAAAGAAGATGTAGCATCTGCCCCTTACTCTAATGGGATTTTTACCTATCTATACTATATAGTAAACCTTATTACCTCCCATGTTTAAGGTTTGTGTTTATTACATTTAAGCATACCAAATTTCAATTTATGTACCATAACTCAAATGAAGGGTATAATTATTGCTTCATTTATTCTAGGCATGATTTTAGGAGCATATATTCACTTTAGGTGTATAATTCCATTATACTTTTTCCAAATATTTTCATTTAATAAATATATTTCAACTGGATAAACAACAACACGATCATATTAAAGATAAAATAAAATTTATACTAGCTATGCAACTCTGTGTCAATGTTTTGGTTCCCCAAGTTAAATGCAATTTCTATATATATCAGTACGCAGTCTGTTAACAAACTATAAAGAAAAGGACTCTCAAAACCATTCAACGAGTTTGAAAACAAAGGAGAGACCCCGCCTTATGGGTATCAAGAAAACCACATTACTGTATTTTCATAACCTACTCCTAAAATAAATATAGGTTGTGTTACTATCAAACTTGTGTAGGACTAAATAACATTTCTTTTGTATTTCTTCTGTTTGGGAGGGATATTGGTCATTTATCCTTAAGTAACAATTTCTTCCTTCGAAATATAAAAGTTACGGTGAAAAACAAGAATTTGCTTGTTGATTCGTAAATAATCAACCTGATATGTTAAAAACATGTAAGAACATTATTTCTTACTAATTGTTGTAGTACTTTTTTTATTTTAGAAATTGTATCTACAAACTGAATACATTGGATGTTAATATTCCAATTCTCATTTCAATTGTAGCATAATAGGCATTTTCGACATAATTGTAGAAGTCTTGTAGAAGTTTTAGTCTTCCCAATCTACAATTTATCTACAAATTATCTACAATTTATCTACATTTTATCTACAATTTATCTACAATTTAACTACAATTTTTGAAAAAATATGTCTTCTTCTTCTTCGACGATTTTCAATCTCAAGTCTAATATTCACCAAAACCCCTCAAAATCGAGATATAAACTCCTAAACATATTTCGAATTATTGGCAACAACACCCAATCCAAGGGATTTTCAATTGTAGCATAATTGACATTTTCGACATAATTGTAGAAGACTTGTAGAAGTTTTAGTCTTCCCAATCTACAATTTATCTACAAATTATCTACAATTTATCTATATTTTATCTACAATTTATCTACAATTCTACAATTTAACTACAATTTCCGGAAAAATATGTCTTCTTCTTCTTGGACGAGTTTCAATCTTAAATTCAGTCAAAACCAAGTCTAATCTTCACCAAAACCCCTCAAAATTGAGATATAAACTCCTAAACATATTTCGAATTATTTACAACAACACCAAATCCAAACAAATAATGATTTTTGAAAATTCAAATTTGAATTCAAAACTTTCAAGCTTTTTAATGGCTATCAATGGTGGAACATATATGGAGAATGAGAGAATTAAGCTGCAATGGATTTTCTTCCGTTTTAAATTTTGAAATTAATGATGATAGAATCACATTAAATCTGATTGATACAAAATTGGCGCATTTTTAGGGTAGAATTCACCTATTTTTGGTTTGGTACAATTTTTGTAAACAAACTATGGTCTAGGCGGGTAAATACCAAATAATGAATATTTTTGGTAATAAGGTTGTTATATGGTATACATAGGTAAAAATCCCTAAATTTAAATAGCAGTCCAAAAAGCGGCTACGTGATGACATTTCCTCTTAATACACACACCAAATGAAGTCCACAACTAATACAGATTCAGCCCAATAAATGAACTCCAAAATGTTAATAGCATGGTCTAACCAGTTTTCGGATTGGTTATTCAAAAATAGCCAGCGTTTGCTAAGTCATTGAAAAATAATCACTATTTTGATGCAACAGAGACCAGTACATCATAATATACTAGAGTTCGGTACACCTGTGTATGAACTTCCAGCATATTATGCTGGACCGACATACTTTGCTGGCTCCAGTATAATATATTGGAGACTGGAATACCGATGCTCCAAACTCTAGTATATTATGATGTATACATAGGTAAACAGGAGCATCGAACTCCAGTATATTATGCTGGACCAGTTTCTATTGTAGCAAAATAGTGGCTATTTTACATTGACTTGCTAAACGCTGACTATTTTTGAATTGCCAGTTCGAAAACTGACTATACCGTGCTATTTTAAGAAAAGTTACACAAATGTCCCAAATAAATCTCAACTTACCCCCATTAGTCATACACTTACCAAAACTAACCAACAAAAACTGAAAAACTAAATAGTAAGGTTCTTTTTATCAAAGAATCACATGCAAAAATTACCTTCCATATTTTAAGCATGATTAGCAACATTAGATACAAGACGGAAAGGAAATTTCATGGATGGAGTAGGAAATTAGGTGATGAAATACAATAATCTATACAATATTTCAAAAATCTAAATAAAAAAGAAACTTTTTCAATGGGCATAGTTGAAATTTATTGAAAATATATAGATAAGTCAATATACAAAATTTGAGGAAGATTGGAGGTGATTTAGACTGGTTTTATATCAAAATTTGTAATTAAATCGAGTCCAAAAAAGTCTTGTGTGACACATGTATCAAACATGTATCATGCATGTATCTCACACACAGGTATACATGGATATACATGTGATACAAAATTGATTCAAATATGATATATATATATATATATATATATATATATATATATATATATATATATATATATGTGCGTGTGTGTGAGAGAGAGAGAGAGGGAGAGGGAGAGAGAGAGAGAGAGAGAGAGAGAGAGAGAGAGAGAGAGAGAGAGAGAGAGAGAGAGAGAGAGAGATGCTACATAGTGTGATTCACATATCATTTTTTTCATGTTCAGCTTTTACTTCGAATTTTTAATTCAAACCACCTTAAAACTTCACCAAATCATCCCAAAAAGTGAGATTCAAGCTCCTTTAGTTGTGCCAAATCTATTCTAATAACACTCACTCAAAACAAAGCAAAAATTAAATATTTTTTGAGTACAAATAGCTAATTAGCTAATTTAGTTAATATTAGTATATTTTATCAATTAGCCAATTTTATAATTAACTACTTATAAATGAACATAGCTGGTAATTTTTTCTATTTTGCCAAACTAATTTTTTGACACATGCGTTGCACGTGGATTCTAAATTATTTAGAACATAATATATTTGGAATGCCATAACAATATTATTTAAACATATAAATTATTTAAATAAAAAAATAAAATAATATGCACTAAATCAACAAAATAAAGATAATTTTATGAGTATAGATAAGATATTGAAAAACATATCAACTACTATGAAAGACAAAAAAATTGCCCCGCGAATGATGTCTCTTTGGGTCATGTTTTGATATGCTCTTTAATTTACCAAAAAAATAAAGGAACAAATAATGAACGAAAGAAAGTGAAAATAATGATAACGCATTAATGCAAATTTGATTTCACATATACACAAATGCATCAAATTAATAGCATTAACTCATGAACACAAAATATAAAATCTTAATCTTTTGGAGAGAGTATTATATTGTTCACATTAAATAACATACAAGGTTAAATTGAAGAAGTTATCCAAAAAAACTAATCCTTTGAAGTTCACTTCCGCAATTTAAAAATAAAATCGACATGATTTTATGCGTATAACATATATAATAAGGAGTGGATTCAGGATTTTAGACTCTATGAGTTCAACTATAAACCTTTTAGTATTGACCTATTATAATTTTAAAGTTATGAATTTATATCTATTATTTTTATAATTATAAAAAATTTTACTTCGCGTCAAAAATTATGGGTTTAATTGAACGTCCTACATATTTACCTTTTGCATCCACCTCTGTACATAATGTGAATAAGATTGAATATAATATTATATATGCCAAAATTATAACCTTAAATATGAAAAATATTTTTTCCCATTGCACGTAGATTTTTATCTTAAAAAAATCATCTAGGAAAGTGTAATTAACAACTGAAAGGAGACACAAATAAAATATCCGCTATTTACCTCATTTTCGCTATGGTTGTGTCATTTAGAACACACCTATTTAGAAAAGGCACGATATAAAATATTTTCAGTTTTGTTTGATTATTGTTATTATAAATAAATATATATAATTAAAAGAGTAATTTGGTCTTTTAATTTTTAATTAGGGCCCAAAATCGAAAATCCCACTTGCGAGTTCCCTTTCAGCCTATTCGTCGGAATATTGCCAAAAACACCTTATCCCCTCTCTGTTTCTATCTTCAACCAAAAACCCTGCAAAAACCTCCTTCAAATAATGAACTGAAAACTGCAGAACTTTTATCAACCCCAATTACTTTTATACTCTTAAAATATGTCCATGGAGTTGTGTTCAACTTTCAAACCCAACTCATTTGATCTCTCCTTTTCATCCTCATTTTCACATTTTTCTCTCCAAACCCATGTAAAAAGTTTCAAACTTGCACCAAACATTCATGTTCTAGCAGTTGCAGTAGACCCAAAAGAGTTGCCACAAAACAGTCCACAAAGACTCCTCAAAGAATTAGCAGAGCGTAAAAAAGTAGTATCCCCTAAAAGAAAAGTACCCCCAAAAAGATTTATCCTTAAACCCCCTTTAGATGATGCTAAGTTAGCTGAAAGATTCCTTAACAGTCCACAATTGTCGTTAAAATCATTCCCTTTATTGAGTTCTTGTTTACCCTGTTCACGACTCAATAATGCTGATAAAACTTGGATTGATGAGTATTTGCTTGAGGTTAAACAAGCTTTAGGGTACCCTTTAGAGCCATCTGATAGTTTTGGGGATGAAAATCCGGCCAAACAATTTGATACATTGTTGTATTTAGCATTTCAGCATCCTAAGTGTGAGAGGACTAGCGCGAGGCACGTGAGGTCGGGCCATTCAAGATTGGGGTTTTTAGGAGAGTATGTGCTTGAATTGTGTTTGTGTGAGTTTTTCTTGCAAAGGTATCCTAGGGAGTCACCTGGTCCGATGAGAGAAAGGGTGTATGCTTTGATTGGGAAAAGGTATCTGCCTAAGTGGATTAAAAATGCTAGCTTGCAGAATTTGATTTTTCCATATGATGATATGGATAAGTTAAAGAGGCTCGATAGGGAACCGCCTGTCAAGTAAGTTATACTATCTTGGTTCTTTGATTTGCATTTGGTAGTATATTTCAGTTGGATACATAGGCCAAAAAAAGCTTTTTTAATGAACTCTACAAAATATAATGGGATTCGTTTAGTTTTATTTCATCATTTCAACTTTCATGTAGTTGCAGATTTTTTGGTCGAACCTTGATAATTGTACTCGTTTAGTTTTAGTTTATCATTTCATGCTCTTGAATAATTTTGTTAGTAATCCCTGTGTGCATTCCCTACACTTCAGCAGCACTAACGTGCCCCGCCCCGCCGCTCCACTCCCCCACCTCTCAGCAGTCAACAAAACTCCTTTCCGTGCTGCTCTTGCTATATTAGAGTTTTTTGGCTTCCTTAGTTCAGGAATGAACGTCATGATCGACCATTAAACAGTGTGGTCGATGAGTTTTTCTTCCCAAACTATGATCTTTGAATCCTCCTTTTAAAAAAAAAAAGTATGAGCTTTATTGGATGATCCGGTAGACCTAAGTTAGGATGTGGCAATGCATGAACTGTTTCATGATAATAGTATGTGTAGTGGAAGTATCAGAATAATTTGGAAACACAACAGAAGGTGGTATTGTTAGGAAGAGAAGAACTTTGATCAAGATGACATACTTAGGAGTCGACAAAACTTATACTGAAAATGTTAAGTAAATTGAATTAGTCTGGATAGTGATTACAGTAGAAATATATACATCTGGTGCTTCTTATGTCCCTATTAAGAGGTTAGGATGCATAAAGCGCTATATATGTGTTAAGAGGTCATTCTGGTTCATGTATTTCCTGCAGCTTCCCCTTGCCTTTTTACTGACCATGGGTGGACATGTTTGTCTTTAACTGTTTTCCGAATATTTCAAGGTGGGGCATCGAAAGGAAAGGGCGAGGATTCCTCTTCTAATAAGAGTGTTGGGGATTGGCAGACTATGTACTTTGAACTATAATATTTCATATACCCTTTTCGGAAAGAAAAAGAAACTTTAATATTCCCTGTACAGATCTCCTTTGGTAGCACCTGTTTCTCTGGCGTTCTTCTGTCTCCTGAATTTTGTAACCATATTAGCTTTGTGTTCTTGTGATGTTATATAGCTACCTAGCTACTATAACTTTCTCATACTGGCTTGGATTCAATGATTATACTGGCAGATCTGTGTTCTGGGCTTTGTTTGGAGCAATATACTTGTGTTTTGGGATGCCTGAAGTTTATCGTGTCCTATTTGAAGTGTGTGGAATGGATCCTGAGGCTGAAGATTGCCAGCCTAAATTGAGGAGACAGTTGGAAGATGTAGACTATGTCTCTGTCGAATTTGAAGGGAGAAAGCTTAGTTGGCAGGATGTTGCTTCTTATAAGGCAAGATCTGAACCTATTATCTAATTTCTATGCTATTCACTTGATCTTTCAAGGTCACATTTCTGTTAATCATTTTTTTTCTTCAGTTCCTATTTTCCAGTGTCTCTCTTTTATATTACTCTACTTGTACTCTTAAGAATGCTTTTGCTACCGTTGGTTAAATTTGGAACGCTGATATCCAATGATCGGACTAGCATTTCCTATAAGTTAACTAAGCATAGTGATTAACTGCTGAAATGCTTCTTGCCCACTATGTTGGCTGTTGTTATAGCAAATTTCTTATATTTGATGCAGAACAAGTCCTGGTGCTAATAATTATCATGGATTCATACCCTAATTTTTCTCTAACTTTCTCAAGTGAGTAAAGAGTGTTCTTTTTGGATAAATTTCTATAACTTAAAGATACTGACTGAAACAAGCAACGATATTAGCCTCCTCTTGAGAGAAAGCAGGGGAAAAAATGGGAGAAAGAAAAGGATAAACTGTCACTTCTCTAGTATCAATCGCATTGTAAAAGTTGAGGATCACATGCCAGAGGCTAGTGTACGGGGTACATACGGAGTATAGCGTGATACATATCTCGTTATACAAATGCTGTTATTTCCTTTGAAGTTTCAGGGTGAGAATTAGTTTAATGTTACCAGATAGACTTTCTCTTTGTTGTCTTGAAATTATTCTTGCTACCATTTGGAATAAGGAACTAAAGTGGACGGATTTTACCTCCATCCTTTAGATCTTTAGTAGTTTAAGTAGTGTCTCCTTCTCTGGCTTGTTAAAGACTTCTAACCACGTTAATGCATATTATTCACCTTGATATAAATTGCTTCCTCAAATACATCAGTGCAAACAATTGCAACTTGAAGAAAGAAAATGACCATCTCAATTCAAATTGCTTATTCATTTTTGTGCTTATGATTGACAGCCTCCAGAGGATGCTCTCTTTGCACATCCAAGGGTTTTTAGGGCATGTGTTCCCCCAGGCATGCATAGGTTCCGTGGTAATGTATGGGATTATACCAGCAGACCTCAAGTTATGCAGACATTGGGATACCCATTGGCAATGAATGATAGGATCCCTGAGATTACTGAAGCCAGAAATATTGAACTTGGACTTGGTTTACAGGTATTTACTCGATTATGCAGAACATGTACACATCACTATTTTTCTTGTTCTTATTGGAATTATGGATTAGTAAAGCTTGTGTATTTTTGAATTTCTAAACTTAGCATACGTTTAAAAGTAAGGAGTTATAGTAGAGTACAAACTGCATATGCCTTTGTAATTATTAAGGCCATGCAACTTTAACTATCTGCTGGAGGTCAATTATCAAATCCGATCTTTTTGTTTACTTTACCTGGTACTTTTCTTCTGTATTTCCAGATCCATAATTGTGTCCATCTTTAAATTATTGTTCCCCTCCTGTTTGAAAGACCTTACATTCTTTTACTCCATTTTGATTTAAGTCTCATTGTCTATGGTCTTTCTTTATATATCAGTATCATGCCTCTTTCCATAAAATCTAGCATGTATATTCTAGTTTGCAATCTCTTAACTGACCTATTCTGTGAATTTTTCTGCTACATAAACTGCAGCTCGCTTTCTTGCACCCATCAAAATACAAGTTTGAGCATCCGAGGTTTTGCTATGAGCGGCTAGAATACCTTGGCCAAAAAATTCAGGTACTATTTTTTGAATTAGTTTTCTGATAATAAAGAGGACAAAGTTAGCAAGCTAATATGCTGCAAACGATTGGCTAGAATAAGCTAGTGGTGATTCAGGAACTCCTATTTGCCTTTGCATGTATAAATTCTGCTGAGTATGATGCATTTTTGTGGTATGTGCATCTGAGATGAGCTTAAATGGAGGGGCATGGTCAGTGAGGACTCATATAACTGGCCCCAACTTGCTTGTGATTGAGGCATAATTGTTGTTGTGCTTGTTTATGGCGCATAAGCTAGTTCAGAATGCTTAAGTCTGCCCGAGAGTGTCTCTGTATTCTGCTTTGTACCTCAGCTCATCATTAATCAAAAAAGAAAAACAAAACTTGCTTCACTAATTCTTGGAGGACTTTTTTTTTTTTTTTTATAGAAAAATACCAATCAATAACTTCAGCTCCAGTTGTCCATTCTTTCAGTATCGGAAATATGAAGCAAGAATATTAATAATAGATTAAGATAGTACACTAAACAATGAACTTTATATTCATTTACCCAAAAGCCCATAAATAATATATTTATATTCAGCTCCAATTGTCCATTCTTTCAGTATCGGAAATATGAAGCAAGAATATTAATAATAGATTAAGATAGTACACTAAACAATGAACTTTATATTCATTTACCCAAAAGCCCATAAATAATATATTTATACAACAACAACAACCCAGTAATGTCCCATATACTTTCTAAATATGTCTATTGTTGTCATTAACAAATTCATCATAGGAAAGCAGTTTGTCTTTCTTTTGTTGGAAGTTTTGGGAAATATCTCAAAAGAAAGACAAGAGAAAGCGACAGGTAAAGATAGTGTTTTACTAATTTATGTGGTATACTGTTTTCTGTAATTATTGATTAAATATTAATGGATTTCTGATCTATGAGACGTAAGTTCAGGTCGCAAAACATTGTTTTACAGAATCCATAAATGGCTTTAATAATTAATACTACAATCAGGTAAGGATGTTGCTCCGGACATAAAAAGGGAACTCAAGCTAAAGCATCGGAGTTTTGTTACATTCTAACTTTGGAATAGAACTTAACCAGAAGATCTTGTGAGAAGTGTTGAAAGGGTTTTTTAGAACTTCATTGGAAGATGGTAGTGCACTCCTTGACCTCTCCATAAAGCAGTTTTTTCTATCTCCTGTAGAAGATGAACTCACCCGTCTATGGGCACTCTTGGGGTTTGTGAGAAAGCACGGGAGAAAAATATATATCTTGATCTTAAACATGATATAATGAGCCCTATATATAATACACATAACCTAACCTACTCCTAAGTCCTAATACACTTTGGACTAGAGTTCTACTATAATTAGAGTTCTACTATATTTACATATCTAACACTCCCCCTCAAGCTGGTGCATATAAATCATATGTACCGAGCTTGTTACGTATGTAGTTAATACGAGGACCAGTGAGGGACTTGGTGAAAATGTCTGCAAGCTGATCATTTGACTTTACAAACTTTGTAGCAATGTCTCCCGAGAGCATCTTTTCTCTGACAAGTGACAGTCAATCTCAATGTGCTTAGTTCTCTCATGGAACACTGGATTTGACGCAATATGAAGAGCAGCTTGATTATCACACACAAGTCTCATCTGACTAACATCACCAAATTTCAGCTCTTTGAGCAACTGTTTAACCCAAATTAGCTCACATGTCGCCACAGCCATTGCTCGATATTCTGCTTCTGCACTAGACCGAGCAACCACATTCTGTTTCTTGCTTTTCCAAGATACCAAATTTCCTCCTACTAAGACACAATATCCAGAAGTAGAACGTCTGTCAGAAGGCGATCCTGCCCAATCAGCATCAGAGTATCCAACAATCTGCTCATGGCCTCGATCCTCAAACAACAAACCTTTACCTGGAGTTGATTTTATATACCGAAGAATGCGAACAACTGCATCCCAATGACTATCACATGGCGAACCCATAAACTGGCTCACAACACTCACAGGAAAGGAAATGTCAGGTCTTGTCACTTTAAGATAATTTAGTTTACCAACTAACCGCCTATATCTTGCAGGATCTTTAAGAGGCTCCCCCTGTACTGGAAGAAGTTTAGTATTCGGATCCATTGGAGTGTCAACAGGTTTACAACCTGTCATTCCTGTCTCCTCAAGAATATCTAAGGCATACTTCCGTTGTGAGATCACAATACCTGAGCTAGACTGTGCGACCTCAATACCCAGAAAATACTTTAGTGTGCCCAGATCCTTAGTCTGAAAGTGTTGAAAGAGATGTTGCTTCAATTTAGTAATACCATCCTGGTCATTGCCGGTAATAACAATGTCGTCAACATAGACCACTAGATAAATACAGAGACGTGAATCAGAATGCCGATAGAATACAGAGTGATCAGCTTCACTCCGAGTCATGCCAAAGTCCTGGATAACAGTGCTAAACTTACCAAACCAGGCTCGAGGAGACTGCTTTAGACCCTAAAGTGACCGGCGCAAGCGGCATACAAGGCCACGAGACTCCCCCTGAGCAACAAACCCTGGTGGTTGCTTCATATAAACTTCATCCTCAAGGTCACCGTGTAAAAATGCATTATTAATGTCCAGCTGATATAGGGGCCAATGGCGAACAGCAGCCATAGCGAGAAAAAGGTGGACTGATGCTATCTTAGCCACGGGAGAGAAGGTATCACTGTAATCAAGCCCAAATATCTGAGTTTATCCCTTGGCCACAAGATGAGCCTTAAGACGATCAATCTTACCATCTGGACCAACCTTGACTGCATGCACCCAACGACAACCAACAGTAGATTTACCTGAAGGAAGAGGGACGAGCTCCCAAGTACCACTCGTATGTAAAGCAGACATCTCGTCAGTCATAGCCTGTCGCCACCCTGGATGAGACAATGCTTCACCTGTAGACTTAGGGATGGAAACAGAGGACAAAGAAGATAGAAAAGCATAATAGGGTGATGACAAACGATGATAACTTAAACCGATATAATGTGGATAAACTGGACAAACGAGGCACCATTTTCTGAAGCTTGGACAAGCTAGGATGTCCTAAACGACTGTGAAGTAGGTCTGGAGGATCTGCAACTAGACAGGCCTTAGAGGATGTAAGTGAGTTAAGATAGTAGAGTCCGTCTGATTCAAGTCCTGTTCCAATCGTCTGTCCCGTACTGCGGTCCTGCATAATAAAAGAGTCATCAATAAAATATATTCCGCAATGGAGGGCACGAGTCAAACGACTCATAGATGCAAGATTAAAAGGACAACCAGGGACATAAAGAACGGAATCTAGAGTGACAGAGGGTAGAGGATTTGCTTGTCCAACTCCTTTTGCTTTAGTTTGAGACCCATTAGCTAAAGTAACGTTGGGAAGAAACTGTGAATACGCAATATTTGACAAAAGGGATTTATTACCAGAGATATGATCAGAAGCAGCTGAGTCCACAACCCATTCTTCAAGAGGAGTAGACTGGGAAACACAACCAAAAGAATTACCAGCAACAGAAGTATCAGGCTGAGCAACAGTGGCTACTTGTGGAGATGTCTGCTTACTTGCGCGATATTTAAGGAACTCATTATACTCCCTTTCAGATACAGAAAATCCCTGGTTACCTGTAGGTTCGGTCTGAGCAACATAAGCATTTTTTGGTGGTCGACCATGTAAAGAATGACACACGTCACGAGTGTGACCAAGTTTATAACAATAAGAACACTTGGGTCGAGATCTTCCAAAACGACCTCCTCCTCGTCTATACTCCATAGTATGAGAAGCCCGATTGTCCACGGATTGGGAGACGAGGATAGATGAATCAAGTGTCTGTGATGAGCTCACTGGGTGACTTGGTGCTGCAGCAAGGCGAAGTAAGCGAGAGAATAATTCATCAACTGTGGGGACAGTCGGACTAGCCAAAATCTGATCGCGTACTGAGTCAAGATCATTAGGAAGCCCAGCAAGAGTAAGAACTAGAAACAGCTTTTGTCGTTGCTCTTGCTGCTTTGCAACGCTAGCAGAAACTGACATCAACGTCTTAAATTCCTCCATAACTGCCTGCACTTGACCCAAGTAAGTAGACATATCTAATTCCTGTTTCTTTAAATTTGTCATCCGCGATATCACATCATAGAAACGAGTATGTCATTAGTGTATAACGTACGAGCCTTTTCCCAAACCAAGTAACATGTTTGGAATGGACGAAACAAGGGCATCAACTTGGAATCAATAGATCGCCACAAAATACTGCATAATTGAGCATCAATCTTCTCCCAATGTGCTTTGGCTTTTTCATCTCCGTCACTAGACTCCTTGGTTAGATGATCCTGAACACCTTGGCCTTTACACCACAACTCGACAGACGAAGCCCAAGCTAGATAATTTGAACCTCCCATTAAAGGTTCTGAGGTAATCATAATACTGGAACTGGCAGAACCCTGGTTTCTGGACCCGAAAGCATCAAGTCCCAAAGACATCTTTGGATTATCAACTGAAAACTCGCTGAAACTGAAATAGAGAACTGAAAACTGGCGCGGCCGGAAAACAGGAACACTGTAGCTGCCGGAAAAGCACTGTAGCTGCCGGAAAAATTCAAAGTTGTCGGAATTGAAAAATAAAAATATGGATATACTCGGAATTCAAGGTTGAGCAAACTGTCCTGAAGAAATTCTGGCCGGAAAGTACTGTAGCTGCCGGAAAAGTCAATAAAGTCGCCGGAAAAAACTGAAAGTTGTCGGAATCGAACGAAAAAAGGATGGGTAGGGTCGGAATTGAAGGCCGACCAAACTGTCCTGAAGGAGCAAACTGAAAAACTGGCCGGAACTGCCCTCACGCGCCGGCGCGTGGGCTCACGCGCCGAGGGTATTGCCGGCGCATGGGGGCGCGTGGATGATGGTTTTCCGGTGATTTTTTCTGGGGTTGGTCGGAATTCTCTTTCGAACCTCCTGGTGGTCTCGGATTTTGCACAAGACCAACAAAAAAAGGTAGTTTATGTATGGACAGCCTCTTAAGTCGCCGGAAAATTGCACGGCGACGAGGTCTTTCTTCCCGGAATTAGCTGGAATGATACACAGCTATAATATTCTCACCAAAGCTCTGATACCATGTGAGAAAGCACGGGAGAAAAATACATATCTTGATATTAAACATGATACAATGAGCCCTATATATAATACACATAACCTAACCTACTCCTAATACACTTTGGACTAGAGTTCTACTATAATTAGAGTTCTACTGTATTTACATATCTAACAGGGTTAATAACCAAATCCTTGTCTTAGAGCTAGAGCTATGGAGTGTGGCAATGCCTGTAAACACGAATAATTGTTATTCGGGATTACATTGCTGCGTAAAAGGGATAGTATTGAGATTTAGTTGGTTTATTTGGTCCATTTGAAGTTTTAGACTTAATTTATACATGAAGGTATATAGTCTGTAATCTTTGTCGGTAGTTTCTTCAAGAAGCTACTTTCAGCTGTTAAAAGAAGAGAGAATATCTTTTTTGCATAGGATCTGACAATCTTGATCTTATCGTATGGATTTCCTTGATTTTCTCGTCCGCGTGGACAAAGATCCATGTCAAATACAATGATTCAGTGATTGTCCAACCATGATGTCTTAATGAACAATTAGATATAGTAGCACTTGCACCGTGGGTCTCCGCATCCCAAGTTGATTCACCAGTTTCGCTGCAAAAGTGCTACATTTGAGGATTCCACAGTGTCCATTTCTTCTTGTCCAATATAATGGGCTTTTAGTTAGTTACATCTTAGTTTGATGATCACTGACTACCCACTCTGCCTAAAATTATGGAAAGTAGTATTTTATCCTTTCTTAGAATTGCTGAAGTAGGTAATTGTTTACTTTTTCGTAAAAGAAGTCCGTCCATTGTTAATCAAGCATTGGTTAGTGTGTATAATTCATAAAGGTAGAAAGAGCTTAACTTCTAAAAGTTGAAGCTCAGTGACAATGGTTTTGCCCTTTTAGGTACTTGTAATGTTTCAGTCAGATTTCTTTGGTTGCATCGCTTTCTTTTATTCCATTTTCTGGTTTGTATTTGGGTCACGATCTCAATACAGGAAAAAGAAACCACTTTTCTGTCCATCGACAGGAAAAAGTACCGGTTTGCTCCAGTTAAAGAAGGATTGTTAGTCAAGAATTGACATTCATGCTTACCCTGTGTGCACCAGCATAACAGTATTCTTTCAAGTTCGGTGGTAGAAGTTGATAATTTCCTTCTCATGATAACAGGATTTGGTAATGGCAGAAAGGTTACTTATGAAGCATCTTGACGCCCCTGGGAGATGGTTGCAAGAGAAACACCGACGTATCTTGATGAACAAATTCTGTGGGAGATACTTGCGAGAAAAGTATCTCCATCGCTTTATCATTTACAGCGAGGAGGTTCAGGATGCATTCGAGCACAATCGTAGGCTCAGGAATCCAGCGACAACTTCTGTTCAACAAGCTATTCATGGACTCTCTTATGCCATATATGGAAAGTCAGATGTAAGGCGCCTCATGTTTGAGGTTTTTGACTTTGAGCAGATCCAACCCAAGGTGGTATGAGTACTAACAGAGAGATTGTATTATCTGTCTAACCCAATTTGTTGGTGATGTTATTTTATCTGTCTTCCCTAATTTGTTGGCATTAATAGGATTGAGATTTTTAGATACAAAAAAGGTCACAGAGGAATAGCATAATACAGATTATGAACTCTCATGCTTAGTGTAGATTAGATATGTTGCAGTTTTTGCATTGTATAGTATTATGTTTCCAATGTCATATTAAATGATTATGACAAAAGAGATGCTTTTCATTAATCAAAATCAGATAGTGCCACCATGTTCGCTTACAAATAATAACAAGGTATATATAAAGGAAGGATCCGACCAGATCAACTTGATCTATGTATACATTATGCATAAATAAATAAAAGCATCTCTTTTGTATATACATTATGTTATAATATTTCATTAGGTGTGCATTTTATTTATTTATGCATAATGTATACATAGATCAAGTTGAAAGTACAGTCAAACTTCTTCTTTATAACAGCCTCGTTTGTTCTGAATATTTTTGGATGTTATAGCATAGTGCTGTTATAGAGAATAAATATTATAACATGACATAAATATTGGTTCCAGATAAGCTTGGCTTTTATAGTGAAGTGTTGTTATATAGGGATGATGTTATAGAGAAGTCTCACTGTAATTAGTTTAGTGACTTTGCAAGTTGGTCATAGGCCTTCAGCGTGTTGGAGATGATAGAGCAAGGTAGAAATGAGTCAATGTTGTTGAAAGGGCAACCTGGTGAAAATGAAGTATCTTAGTAATCCAGCAAAAATATGAGGGATGGTATTTTCTGTTTGGTGTTGGTTTGGAGTTGGTGTTGAGAATGAGCCTAATATATACATACATATACAAGCATTTTTTTTCTTCATATACACATGTGGAGCGAGCCGAAAGCAATGAATTTAATTGAATTTATTGAACTTGTTCCGTCATTGAGTTAGGCCTCATTTGTTTGCACTTCATAGAGGTCTGAATCTTAATCATTCAGACCTTAATTGTTAAGTATGTTTGTTTTTTTTTACTTCACAACCACTTAATGAGTCTTAATAGGTTTGTATGATTAAGTTCTATAACAGAGATTTAATTTTATTAAGATGCTATCATCCATATTCATTATTAACTGCCGTCACCGCCTACCATTATCAACTACCACCATGCCACCCACCACCACCATACTCGACCATCACCACCATCATCCTCAATCATAGCCACCACCATTGTGAACTACCACCACCCACCGTCCCCACCAATCCCACCACCATCATTCTCAACGACAACCAACACTCACCCACCTCAACTACCACAACTAACCACCCCATCACCATCAACAAGCTGGCACTGCCCATCGTTATAAACTACCACCACCATCTTCCTCAATCACAACTACCACCATCACCACCCGCCATTATTAACAATCACCACCCACCACTACCATCTTCAAACATAATAGCTACCACTGCCAATCACCGCTACTACCCTAAACTACACAATCAACCGAATCTACCACCAACCACTCACTACCAGCAACTATCATATTTTAAAAAACTATATATTTTATTGACGAAATATTAGATTAGTTAGTATTTTATTTGAATTTTATGTTTATTAATTTTCAAATAATGGTAAATATTATACATTCACATGTTAAAAATCAAACAATCTTAATCATTTAGTATTTAGATCTTAATACACATCTTAACATTCAGATATGTATTCAGATTCAGATGTCTTAATCTTAATGCACATCTTTATATTCAGACATGTATTCAGATTCATACGTCTTAATCTTAAAAAAAACAAATGAGGCCTGGTGTTTAGTGTTCACGTTTTAAATTGTTATTAGAAAAAGAGGTAGATCCAACTTTTGGAAGTCGCATGTGCTGAAATGTGCCGGTGAGTTGTTGTTCTTTTGAAACCAACACATTTCACTTTAGGCAGTACAAATGACAGACTGAATTGTCTAATGAGAGAGAGCAAAGTGACAAAGATACTTCCTCATTTAGTCTTTGTAGTTGGTTCCACATTAGTGCTTCCTAAAACTTTGCCAAATCGATGGGCTGATTCTACAAAAGGCACATATTTTGTGAAGAAGAAAAAAATGTCAGTTTGAATTTCTCCTCACACTTATTCAATCACAAGTTTCTGTTTGAAAACACTCATCTCGTTGATTTTTCTCCTTGATAATTTTTTGTTGTTGTTGATAATGAACCAATTTTTATATTAATTACCAGTTTGTACAAAACCATAGTTCGCTCACACAGCTCGCTATCTTTTACAACCTCCAAAGAAACTTAGCCTACTTATGCATGTATACAACTTACTCAGAAAATAAAACTTTGCATTAATTTGTGCACATCAACAGCAGCTCTAATGGTGCAATTGTAGGCTATCTCTCATGCAATGGTAGTCCAATCCTTGCTCTTCTTTTCAAAAATCCTCATATTCCTTTCTATCCAGATGGCATGTGAGATTTCTGCATAATTTTGATTTCAGTCCCCGCGGTAGACATCGTAAACAGCTAAATGTTTGATTCAGCTATTGAATTAGGAATCAATTGAATGGGACTTGCCTATCCCTTATTCATATCCTTTTTTTTTTCTCTTTCTTTTAGATACTTGGTTGGCAGGGTCAGGACCTTTCTCACTGGGCGAGCTAATCCCATCCGAAAGACTTTTGCTATCTGAGTTCTCCCTTTGCATTCCGTAGGGTCCATTGTAGGTGTTGATCCCGGGTGGTTGTCATTCTATAGTTCTGTTGTGTCCAGCAGTCAATCTTCCAAATGTTCTGCTACCCTTGATTCATCCAAATACTTTTTATTTTTCAATATTTTTGTGACAAACTCCATACATCCTGTACTAAGTGGAGGAAATTGGCATGATCTGCCCATATATTGAGAAACCTAAATGGGATCTTTCCAACCTTAGCAACAACTCTTACAGATATCAACATAGGTGAATGATCGGAGATCAATGGAAAGTCATACTAAGTCTGTACATGTTCCCATTGCATCATCCACTCAAAGTTATCAAAGGACACTATCTAGTCCATGATGTTTATTGAACCAAGAATAATACTCACCTTTCCATGGTAGTTCGCTGACCTGTAGAATATGAAAACAGTCGGTGAAATCTTGAGTCTCAGCATATGTGATTGGGTTGCCCATCAGCCTATCTTGTGGATATAGAACAACAATGAAGTCTTCACAAATTAGCCATGATGTAGTTATAGTTGCAGCTAGTCCTTGCATGTAATCCCATAGATTTTTCCTTTGTTCCACAGTATTGCATCCATAGATCACTGTCAAATAACAGTCCAGCTTCCCGATGTTATCTCTTATGTGACAATGTAGAAATTGTGCACCTGTTAGTATTACATTTATATTGTACCATCTTGGATCCCATATTAGCCAAATTCTACCATTTTGAGCGTGTTGATAGTTTGTTCTGACCTCCCCACCCGGGTGCAATAGTTGTGCTTATTCTGCTTGAATTATGCTCTTTGACTCTTGTTTCAATCAATCCTGCTAGTTTGATGCTCTTAGCTTTAAGGTATTGATGCAGCTCTTTTTGTTTATACCTCTTATTGACACTCCGTACATTCCAACCCTAAACCCTAAAAATAACCAATTACTTAGCATTAAAATGACCTCCAGCTCTGTTAAGAGGAAAATTGTGTATCACTAGATCCGCAAGGTAACACATCAAAGTAATTTTTCACTGTGATAGCAGACAACAGAGGGGAGTTAGCTATGTTGAACTCAGGGCTTCCTGTCACTTGTTTCCCTTGACAATTCTCATTTGGCACATTAGCATTAGTAGGAGCTGCAGTCCTATATTGTCTTGGGCTAGGCTTTGGCATACTGCTTGTAGAGTCTACACATATAGTCTGTTGATCAGCTAGCTTCATTGGTATAGTCTGCTGTAGGATTCTGCTGCTGCTCTTGTTGTACAGTTCCCTTAGTTCTCCATTCCATAGTCACCTTCTTAGGTTCTTTTTTGTGTACATGCTACTTCACCTGCTGGTGATCCACCTGGTTATCTATCCCCTTGGTAGCCTTGCAGTTGTGACCAACTACTTGACATTGCTCACAAAAATCAGGTTTTCAATCATAGTACATCCCCTGAACAAATTGTCTATCATTTGGATCCATGACACTAATCTCATTAGGCAGAGGTTTTGTAACATTAACCTCAATGAGCATTCTAGCAAAGGACATCCTTGTTTTCTTAGCAGTACACTCATCAGCGTATATAAGCTTCCCAATGGCACTTGCTATTCTACTCAAGGAAACAGGATCCCAACAATTCATTTGTAATTTTGGAAATCTGATCCAAAGGGGAATTTCAGTTGGAAATTCCTTATCAAAATCAAAGTCAGGGAACCATGATTTTAGTATCATAGGTCTGGTATTGACAGAGTAAGGCCCAGATTAATACACATACTGCATATCAGCAGCTGTTGAAACTTAATGATGTAATATACGTCCTCACGTATGAAGATATCTTGTTCGTGTACATTTTCCCAATTGACACTAACATATCTCTGCATAGTATTGTATCCCGGTGTCTGCCCTATTATGTAGACAATTAGAGCACACTTCCACTTCTCGGTTTCAGCTTCAACCTCATTTTTGTCTAATTGAACAACTATTTTCCCATTGATAATCTGTGGTGGAATATAAGATAAAGGCATACCAATTTGAGAAGCTCGATTCCTCTGAAATAGATTAGTCCATGATCTAGGAGGTGCTTCTGCTTGAGGAGGCTCATTATTCTTAGTTTCCTTAGCTTCTTCAGTAGCCGCATTGTTCCATTGGTTACTGTTGCAATAGCTGCATGTTGGCATGCTACAAACTCCGGTCGTGGTGGTGCTGTAATTGAGGGAGGTTTGTTTTAGATCTAGATTCTTTGAGACGATGGAGCTAGAGGTTCCCCTAATTTCCTTCACTTGCACTCTAGTTTACGATTCCAGATCTGCATCTGGAGTGTGTGGATTTCGATCTTCATTACTATCCTTTGCATGTATTCGTAAGCTTACTGAGCTGCCTACGGTGGTAACAGCGTTTCGTTTGGGCTTTCCACGCCGTTGTCCTCTCCCTCTCGTCATGACTAAGCGAGGTCAACACACATTAACTGTCGTGAGCTGAGAGCATGAGCTAGAGAGAATTTTTCTTCCCTTTACCCTTTGATAAATGGAGATTAAGGGTGGGCATTGGTCGGTTCGGTTCAATTATAAATATTATCGGTTTTGCCTGTCGGTTATCGATTTACAAATATCATAGCTCGATAACCAAACCTATAAGGGTTATCGGTTATCGATCATTATCGGTTCGGTTATTGATTTACCCGATAAGACAAAACAACTAAAACAGTTTCGCAATATATAAAATTGCCTTGCTAAAATAGTTTATAAGATTTTAAGACTGTTTTGCTAAAACTCTTTTCAGAACTGTTTTATTTTATAAGAATTTAAATTTACTGCGACATTCAATAAAATAAACACTAACCAAAGTTTCTATCTTTCATTCTTCAACCCAAAAAATATAAACAAAAATCCCACTATCAGTCCGTGATGAAAAATAAAATATCAGTCATATTTTTACTTCGATACTTTCTACAAATACAAGGGATCTAAATGTATAACTAACACAAGTGTCAGCCACTATGGACATGTTTGTGATGCATTTTTTGTAGATGTCAAAAGAAAAAGAGAGAAGTTATAACTATGCTTCGAATGGTTTGAAAACTGAACAACTTCATCAAATAGTTCTGCTAAACATATAACTAATAGTTCTACTAACAATAGAACTAAATCTGCGACAATAGAACAGAGTTCAACACTTCAACTAATAGTTCAACACTACAATGCGATTGAAGAGTGAAGTGAAGATGCGACCGAAGAATCTGATGGATCTAAGAAAGGAAGTGAAGATGTGACTGAAGAGTGAAAGAAAGAAGCTGAGAAATGCGATTGACGCCGTCTTGAGTCTTGAAGGGCTGACTGGTGAGGGCGTGAGGCGGAGAAATTGAGAAAGAATAGGGAAATCAAAGAGTGAACTATGAACTATGAAACTCTGGTATATATATATACTTACATGTAAAATAGTAAATTAGTTAATCCTTATTGGGTTATCGGATTTATCCAATAACAGAATTGCCAAACCGAGCCTGAACTGACAATCCAATAAAAAAATAATTTAACTCGTTATCGAACCATTAACCCAATAATTCAATATTGATAACCCAATAAATAATTAATAATTCGGGTTATCAATTTTATCTGATATATGCCCACTCTCACGGAGATCGAAATCCACACACTCCAGATAATTTTATCAAAGCTTTCATTGGCACCTTTAAGTAAAGAGATTTGGTTCTACGAAGAATTCTAAATTAACATGTCATGATTCTATTAATGTTTGAGAGTTGCACGATTTTTGCTTAAAATACAATTTAAAAAAATTAATTATAAAAATATAACTCAAAAAAATGCTAACATTCTTAATCCAATATGTATCCTAAAGACGGTCAAATCTCAACAGAGATAACCTATTTAAGTAAGTTCTTTTCATCTATCTAAACGTTTAGAAATGTATGTGCTAGTGAACGTAGGAGTGTTCGAAATCGAATCAAAATTGAAAATTAAACTGAAATTGAAGTTTAATGATTTATTGGTATCGAGTTAACGATTTAACGGATGAGGAACGAGTTGAAATTATTTTAATTAACGGCTTATCAGTTTGGGGTAGATTATTTAATTTTCTTAATAGATAATTCTTTAACCCGTTAAGAAAATTATATATATATATATATATAAATTTATTTTATTCATATATGTATTAAATAATCAAAAACACTACTTCCTCCGGTACTATATCAAAGTTAATTAGAATAAAAGAAAGCCAACTAAAAGGAGACATCTAACTGTGACAAAAGACAGAATTTGTTGTCCCAAAAAAGATAATAACAACCAGTTATACCATTGTTTCATCAATTTTGCCTAGGTTTTAAGGCATTCTAGAATTTTAAGCATGACGAACATTTGTTTAACAACGGCCAATTGGAAATCTTTTACATGGACTACGGTCAATGTGCATAAACATAAATAAGATTCTAAAGAGATGATTTATCCATCATGATATTTCTTCTGCTTCGTCTCTCTTAGTACTTCGATCACCTATTTAAACATATAGAGACTAAATTTTATTTTAGTTTGATTGAATTAGGCCGATAAATCGCCTGATAACCGTCTGATAAGAGGTAAACCGATATCAATCCGTATGATATCTTATAGAACGGCTAATAAATTAATATATTTAAAAGCCAATAACCGATAAGCTAAATCGTTAAGAATAAATAATCGCCCAATTTACCCGATAAGCAGCCCTAAGTGAATGGTTGAAAGTATCCAAATGTGAAAGTTTGCTAAGACCGCGCAATTGTTAAAGAAAACTAAGGTCCGAACGACTATATCGAAAGCACAACCAGTCATTCTTTTGGTAGGCACAAAAATTTGGGTGAGGGTGCTTGGACTGATTTTTAAGGTGATCAAATCAGATTTTAAGCTTTTCTCAGACTTTTAAATATATAGCGATATTGAAGAAATAGCCAAAAACTATAAGATAGATAATTCCAACTATAATATTTTTTTTGGCAGTTAAGCTATTTTGAGTTGATCAATAATTTTACTTTTGTATCCTCTATAACTATTTGTTATTCAAATATTACCTTTAATTACAAAAGCCTTAGACCTAATTACTCCATTTCTACATCTGCTATCTTTTCTGCAAATGCTACTATATAAAATTTCACTAATAGAAATTAGTTAATTTCCGTCCACAATTTTCGACCAAATTTCGACCGCTTTTAATTGGACGAAAAAATAATGATCCCAAAAGCAGGCTGACCGCAATTAGTCGGAAATTTTGAACCGAAATCGGTCGGAAGAATTCAATTGGTTGACTGGGTTTAATTTTCAAATTTTCGACCGAAATCGGTTGGAAAATATTATTATTTATTTATTTTTAATTATATCTTTCCGACCGAAATCGGCCGGAAATATTAAATATTAATAGGATTATTTAATTAAATAATTTTTGTAAATTATTAATTTACTAAAGAAATAAATATAAATTCATCATTTCGACCGATTTCGGTCGGAAATTTCAATAATCTGAGAAATTTATTTGAAATTTCCGACCCATTTTGGTCGGAAACTGTGCAATTCTAGGAAAAAAAAAATAGTTTCCGACCAATTTCGGTCGGGAATATTGCTAAAAACTGGGCAGGAATTGCCTGCTTTTAGGCTCCATCACCTGCAATTTTAAACCATATACATCATATAATGGCAGCTTACATTGCTGCCATTCAACCATGAAAATCCAACAAAATAACAACTAATAACCACCAACAACAACAACTAACCAACAACTAATAACCAACAACAACAACAACTAACCAATAGCTAATAACCACCAACAACAACAACTAACCAACAACTAATAACCACCAACAACAACAACTAACCGACAACTAATAACCACAACAACTAATAAAGTGTTCAATAACAAAATAACAATATAACCATCATCAAAATAACCAACAACAAAATATTAACAAGTTCACAACTTTGTTTTGACAATACACAATATTCAATAAGTTTTTTTATGTAGCATAATCTCCATTTTCGGTCCTAGGACAATCATTTTCATTTTCGGTTGTAGGACCTTCATCGCTGGCCAGTGGGGAAGGAGGAGGAGATCGAGGAATGGGGAAAGCACCACAAGCAAGAAGATTGGCCAGCTGACCTTGAAGGAGATCAAATTGTTTGTCCCTCATTTCTAGCTGACCTTGAAGGATATCAAATCTCTTCTTTTCACTAGCCTTGGTCTCTTGAAGCTCTGCTGTCAGCTTTGCGATCTTCTCTTCTATAGCGGATATAGCCGAACTATCAATCGCCTCGCCTTGGGCGGAAGTCCCTATACCTTGCAATCTAGCCCTGTGGGGCCGAAACGATTTACCTCAAAGGCCGTATGTTGTCCCCCTTTTAGGACCACCGACAGTATCCAACCATATCATCTTCTCTTCTTCGTCTGAAATGGGCGGTCGCTTTCCTTGCTCATTCGGTGGCAAGCTCTGAGTGTACTCCTCCAAGATCTTGTAACGACCCTTTATTTAGAATATAGAAAATTAGTAATTATATAATATTATAAACATTTATAGTAGTTATGAAACTTACATGTGTAGTCTCTGCCCGGTCCTCCACCCATCTAGTTGGATCTGTCGGTGCTTTCTTCTTTCGGATGTGAGTCTCCATGAAGAACTCATCATGACTCATCTTCCTCCCCAATTGTTTTTCCTACAAATATAATAAAAGTGTTAACGAAAGTTGTAGCTACACTCGCATTTGATTAATTTTCTTTAATGAACAAACGATATCTGCAAAGGCTATTACAGTTTCTAAGTGGACTGAACAATTCCAATTCACAAGCTAGAAGGTAGAATCTAATGAAATCAGTGGAACCTACTTTGAATTAGGCTTACACTCTAATTGTTAAACATGAAAGTGAAAAGAGTACACCAAGAACCTCATCACACACTAGGATGAACTCAATTGCTGAGGGAAATGACATTACAGCTTCGCAGAGTTCAGTAGTAAAAGGAGGTTTACTCCAGAAGAATAAAAGGAATTACAGTCTATTTTGTGAACATTGCAAGATGAAAGGAAAAAGTAAAGAGAAATATTACTAGCTCATTAGTTACCTGGCAGACTTCAATGGGAGAAGGAAACAAGGATCACCTACTACCTATGAAGGAGCATCCATTGGTAACCAAGAGACAATTCCTGGTCATTCTCATCAATGAGCACATGCCACACAACATGGAGGATTCACAGCTCAAGCTAAAGGAATCTATAATATAAAGCAAACATGTATGATTGTAGTGTATGGGAATCTTCATGTAGGCACAACACATGGAAACAACAACTATATGCAGATGCAAAGGCAAGGAACTCATAATCTTGTGCAGTTTTAAGATGCACAATCTCAGGGGAAGATGTCTCAGGAACTCATAATATTTAATATTAGGAGATATATAAATATAATTCGATAAAAATAGACCGAAGTATTTTAAGAAATTACCAGATGTCTCCTCGTATCCCCCATGATCCTTGAACCAAGACAATGCAAGGAGCCGCCTCTCTCAGATGCTCGGGCCTTCTTGCCATATTCACTCTACTTCTTGAATTTGTCGGTGGTCCAATACTTCTCCAGCTCCACCCATACATCCGGTAGAATCCATGAATGCTTCTTTTTAAGCTTACGAGCAGAGCTAAAGGAATCAGAGAGTCTCTTATGCAATTTGTACTCCCAATGTTTATAAATTTCACGGTTATACTGGTCCTTCCAGGAACACTTAGTCTTCAAATAAAGTAAGTAACACTAGATGAAAATATAATTAATATAACGCTTAAATAAATAAGAATTGTATTAAAACCTTAAATTGGTTGAACATGTGTCGCACGAGACTTTCTGGAAAGTCACTCCAAATCAGATAGGGTGTCAAATACAACCTGCCAAGTATATCAGTGATTATCTTTGTAACCATCCTATTTGGAATAACGTGCAATATTGCAATTACATTAAATAAATAAGAGTAGCTTTTATAATTCGACAAAAATAAAGAAGTAATAAATAAATCTTACCCATTGCCCTCAGGCCTGATGATCAACCTATGGTAATGATCATAACGCATATCATCCGCATCATCATCCAGATCATCGGAAGCATGTACAGAAGTGGGGGCATCTGGCTCAGTGCTACTATCCCGAACACGATGTCTAGAAATTCTAGGAGATGAACTTTGTGGAGAAGGAGACGGGGTCTTAAATGAATATGGTTTTGATCCACATTCCTGCACCGATCTAGACCCATGTTGTGATCTAGACCCTTGCTGCGATCCAGTCCCCTGTTGCGATCCGGCATCTGAATGGTAATGGCTATGAACTATTCATCTTCGTACCAATTTTTGTCAATTCTCTCAGCATTCCATTCCTTATATATTTATGTTTATTATTATGATGGTAAGACCTAAATCACTTCATGCACTTCCATGAAATAGCCAGTTTTGGATTACTTATTATGTGTTTTAGTTTATTTATTTCGTTGTCTTTATGTTGTAGTTATGCACATGCTTCAATCGATTCTAACATGGCTATAGAAAAGAATTATTTTGTACTTCATGTTGTCTTTATTTTTCTTTTGTGTAAGCTATTTATTTCATTATTTCGCCTGATTTAAACAAATTAGTTTGATTCAAATGATAACTCTGATGTGTTATGTTCAATGATATATTTTGTTATAATTATAGTTGTGTGTATTCAGTATCTTGGATGTCATTGAAATTTCATTTATTCAAAGACTATATTCTATCTCTAAGATACCCTTTCATTGACAGATGATTGGTGTATTTTTTTCCTTGAATTAAACGGCTGATAAAGAAATTACTTACTTTTGCAAGAGGCTTCTGATGTTTTTATCATACCACAAATTCATAGATTCTGTATGTTATGTCATTCTTACCGGTTGAAGCACGTAAAAACACTTACTGAGACCCAGTAACAATCAAAGCTTATAATATGGACAAAGACGTATGGAGGAGTTGAATCATCTATTTATCTTGACTTATTAATGATAACTCAATCATGTCGTTACAGTAACTATTTACTAGAAGATGTTTCAGAAACCAAGTCATGAACAAGTAGTCCTTTTGGTCAGTTGCGTTTTATAGTTTATCTTCAATGAATTTAATTTCATTGAGGGAGTGAGAGTTATTATTTCTAAAATGCCCAGATTATGAATATGTATATTCTGAGCAGTAGGTGGTCTTTAACATTTGTCATGATTTACTAAGAATGGGCTGTGTTTGTGTTGGTGAAATTATGGTTGTTCAAACTTCTAATTCTATTTAGGGTTTAAATTACAGATGCAACTAAATATTAGACACAAATTCCCTAAGCTATATCAGTATTTTGAAATGTTGGGCACGTGCTATGCATAGGCAAACTTCATCTACTATATTTATAAAATTTATTTTATGTGGTCAATATAAATTGAAAGTGAATTGAACTAAAAATTATTTTGTAATCGGCTCTTTTATGGTGTGAACAACTTGATGGGAACGGGGTTCTAGAAAGAAAAATGACCGATCGGGTCGTTATATTATCCATCTCTTGAATAAATGTTCGTTCTCGAACGGGTTTAGATTCATACCTGAAGTGCTGAATAAGTGTGGATATCTACTCCGCATGTCCTCCTCGGACTCCCATGTCGCCTCCTCGATTAGTTGGCCCCTCCATTGAACCTTTACCGAGGAAGTACTCTTAGATCTCAGCTGGTGATCCTGCGTAGAAACAACAACAACTAGCTCCTCCTCATAACCCAAGCTCTCATATAGCTAAATAGTGTTGAAGTCTAACACATGTGACAAGTCGGTGTGATACCTCCGGAGTATAGACACGTGAAATACCGGATGAACCCCTGATAGGCTGGGAGGTAAAGCAAGCTCATAAGCAACCTCTCCAACTCGCCTCAACACCTCAAACGAGCCTATAAACCTGGGTCTTAGCTTGCCCTTTTTCCCGAATCTCATAATACCTTTCATCGGTGAGGCTTTTAAGAGAACCTTCTCGCGGACCATAAATGATACATCACGCTCCTTCTGATCCCCGTAACTTTTATGTATGGACTGTGCTGAGCAAAGTAGTTCCTGGGTCAACTTTACCTTTTCCAAGGCATCCTTTACCAAGTTAGTACCATATAACTTAGCCTCGCTGGGCTCAAACCATTCGATGGGAGAACGAGATCGCCGACCATATGAAGTTTCAAATGGATCCATTTCGATGCTGGACTGATAACTGTTATGTAACTCAATCAAGGGTAAGAACTGATCCCACTAACCCCCAAAGTCGATCACACATGCTCTGAACATGTCCTCCAATATCTGAACGGTTCGCTCTGACTACTCGTTGGTCTGTGGACGGAATGTTGTGCTGAGCTCTATGGGTGGGCAAAAATTTCGAACCGGATCGAATTAATTCGATATTTCAGTTTCGATTTTTTCAGTATTTCGGTCTAATTCGGTATTACGTTTTCAATATTTCGATATTACGGCACGGTCCTTGGTATTAGGATCTTGAAATTTTGGTATACCGAATTATCGAATTTTATAGACTTTTCATTTTTTAAGTTGGACCAATAGCTAGCTACTACACTGCCCAACACCCTAGCCCAACAATTTCTAATCTAATTCCCAGTCCACTCCAATGCCCCAACCCCAGCCCAAGCCCGCTCTCTATTATGTCTTTCATTCAACTAGGGTTTAAAGATTTAGGCATTAGGCAGTCACAACTCACAACTCAGAATTCACTCCTCAGAAAGTCAATTAGGATTTAGGGATCGGCTGCTGTTTCAGAAATTCCGGGCAAACAAAGACCAAAATTCAAAGAGATCGGCTACTATAATGAATAGTGGATTAAGCTATTAAGCCACAAGAACATGAGTAGCGAAATGCTGCTACAGTGCTCCAAATGCCATTATGCCAGCATGTAGCAAAATGGCTACTGTTCAATTTCATATGTATTTGCTTCTTCAACTTACTTCTTTCTGACGAAATGGTTGTTGAATTTCATTTTTCTGTTGTTCAATTTCATTGTATTTATATCTTGGCTGAACAGTTAGATAGCAGGCATTGAATAGAGCTGTCAAAATGGGCTACCCAACCTAACCCAGTCCAAGATTCGTGGGCTTTTAAATTTGGTGGGCTAGGGCGGGATTGCCTTCCATCTATATGGGACTTAAAATGGCCATCCCAACCTAGCCCTAAGAGAGTTGCGGGCTAAAGCGGGCTGGCCCTTTAATTTTTTTAGCAAAAAATATTTTTCCAAATCTTTAGATATTTTTTTGTGATATAATCTTTTGATCATATGAATGACTTATGTTTATTTAGAGTGTACAAGATTCATAATATTTGATAAGAAATCTCGTAATTTAAATGCAAATTCTCTATATCTCTAGCTCTTTTTTTTAGCGTTACACGAATATCTTTTAGTACTTTCCTTAGGTTCAGGAATTGCTTCGATAAGTTTATATGTTAAGATCTTTTAATTTAGGTTTAACATTATTTTTCGATTTCCGTCACGACCCAAAAACGACTAAGGGTCGTAATGGTGTCGGACGCCGCTGTCAGGCAAGCCAACCAAAATACTTAATTAAATTCTCGTTTTAAACATTTCCAAAATCATTTCTTTTATACGTTTAAATAATACATAGTAAATTCCATTGAATAGATAATGAAACATTTAACAACGTTTAAAATTTCTGAATAAACTCATAGACATCTCAAAACCTGGTGTTACAAGTGCATAAGCAATTTCTAAGAAATAATTTAATACAACGATCATTTGGAATACAAATTGGACAGAGGATAAATACAAAAATCTGTAGGAGACTCTGCTGGCTGCGGGTCGTCCCGAGAAGTGCAGCTCACCTACGTCTCTGCATCAACCATGCTGATATGCCACTAGCTACATATGAACCTTTACAACAAAAATACACAACAAGTGTAGTATGAGTACGAAAATAACGTGTACCCACTGAGTATCCCGTCTAATATCGAAGAAGTAGAGACGAGAGGTTGACTTCACCACTTACTACTGGTCCAATAATAACATTATTATTACGATAAATCACGGTTTTATTATCAATAGAAAATTCAGATAAGTCACGGAACAGGTAAAAGTTCTTTTTTATTAAAAGTCTCCGGATTCGTAATCCATTAATTAACAATTATCTCAAGTCGGGGAGAGAAAATATCAATATTAATAAATATCAAGGAAATCAGTACGAATATGCGCAACTCATGCCGAGATAGTATAGTGCGATCTAACATAAATGTAAAATATGCACTACCGAAGGTCGAACAGCACGAACCATATATGCATCTATTACCTAGCTCATGAATCATACATGTGACGCGGCCAAATTTAAATAAACAATAATCCTGCTCGCGGACCTTACATACGACGCAGGTACACATAGAAATACATGCTCAGACAACAAATTAAGAATTTACCGGGATCCTTCATCTCAAAGTGCTAACTAAGGAACTGCTTAAGATCTAAGATGCCTGTAAGATCATCGCCCATGATTATCATATCATCTACATAGAGTAAAGGAAGAATAATTCCTCAGTCAGATTTACGAATGAAGAGAGCTAAATCATAAGGCCTAGGAGTGAAGCCAAAACGACCAACAACAGTACTAAACTTGGCAAACTAAGGTCGAGGTGCTTGCTTGAGACCGTACAGAGCACGGCGAAATGTGCAGACTTGCTGTGGTGGCTGGTCATAACCAGGTAGAAAAGAGTCCCAACAAGTCTCCTTGCAAGTAGATGGGTCATCCAATAGCTCTCCTGCATCTTAGGCTAATTTTAGATCTCATTCCGATTTGCATGCAGAAAGACCAGTTTTTTACAATAAATCCAATGAATATTTATCTAAATAAAAGAGAATTCTCTTTTACTCATTTATGAAATGAAGTTTGATCCTCTTAGAAATTCATTTACCAATTTGATAGAATTTAAGAAATTCAACTATTAGTAAGATCATAGATATTCCAAGTATAGCATGCTTTTGGGTCCTAGACTACCCGGACTTACACATATTAATAGCTACACATGGACACTCGTCACCTCATGCATACGTTGCCCCCACAAATAGGAGCACATAATAAAATATTTTACTTATGGAGACAATTCCCTCTTACAAGGTTAGAAAGTAGACTCACCTCGCTCGAACGATCTATAATCGGCATCCCACGCCCTTCTGAAGACTCGAATCGATGCTAACTTCTCCAAATCTAGCCAATAATCATGCAAATCCATTAATATATGCTCAATTACTCAATACAATCTAATTTATAACAATTCCTAACCCCGATCGAAAAGTTGATAAAAACGCCCTCAGGCTCACATGCTCGGATTCCAAAAAATTTCGAAGATAAGGTTTACCCATGAACTCACGAACTCAAATATATGATTTTCTCTTAATTCCGTACCCAAAATCGTGGTCAAATTCCAAGAATATCAATTTTCTAGGTTTTTCCTCAAACCCCAAGGTTTTCAAAAAATTTCATGTCCAAATCCGTATATAATCATGTATTTAAATCAAAACTAACATATATTACTTACCTCATGCTTGGTGGTGAAAATGGCACCTCAAAGTTGCTCCAAAATCGGCTCCAATGGAAGCAAATGGGGTTGAAATGAACCCAACCCCCGATTTAAAGAACCTCAGTGCCTCCAGCATTTCCGCACTTGCGGTCCCTTGACTGCTTCTACGGTTCCGCAGGTGCGAGCCAATCTACTGCTTCTGCTGTTCCTCGAGGCTCCTCTTTTTTGCTTCTGCGCCTCATCCACCGCAGGTGCGGTCCCGCTTCTACGGCTCCATGACTGCATCTGCGGTCTCTTTACTTATGGCCAAAACCGCATCTGCGGCTCTTCTTGCTGCTTTTGCGGCTCTACACTTGCGGTCCAAATTTTGCAGGTGTGGTTATATCAGCAACCAATAACTTCAGCCATTTCAAAAATCTCATTTTCAATCCGTTAACCATATGGAATACATCTGAGGCCCTCGGGACCACAACCAATCATACCACCCAGTCCCAAAATATACTACGGACTTGGTCGAGGCCTCAAATCATAGAAAACAACGCTAAAACCACGAATCGACCTCCAATCCAAGCTTTATGAACTTTAAAACTTCAAACTTCTACTCTCAATGTTTAAACCTACCAAATCACTTCCGATTGACGTCAAATTTTGCTCACAAGTCATATTCGACATTACAGACTTACTCCTACTTTCAGAATCAGATTCCGGCCCCGATATTAAAAAGTCCACTTTCGGTCAAACTTCTCAAAAACCTTCAAATTTCTGTCTTTAGCCAAATGACTCCAAAATGGCCCACGGACCTCTGAATTCACTTTCGATTGCGCTCTAACTCCAAAATCACCATATGGAAATACTCTCAGACTCGAAATCCCAAACAGACTTCAATAACACTGAAATGCTCTTCAACCGAAACTTATAAAATTTCTTCCAAAATGCTAACTTCCTCAATAGGTGCCAAAACGCTCCCAGGTTATCCAAAACCTGATCCGGGCACACGCACAGGTCCGAATTCGTCATGCGAACCTTCTCGAACATTCAAACCCTAATTCTGAGGCCGTTTACTTAATGTTCTGATCGTAGCTAATCCTTTCAACTTAAGGCTTCTGAAATGAGAATTTTCTTTCCAAATCGACGCGGTCAACATAATTGAACTGACATCCCGCTCGCGAATCATACATGCGACGCAGGCACACAACTAATATGAGTCTTCCTCAGAAAATAGAAAACAAACACATAAAAACATATATAGGGAATTACACTCAACATCATACTGTTGCGGCACGCAACCTGCTCCAAACAGCATACCCATGGAGGCAAGCCACCCGATCCACACATAAAATTCGCATAATGAGGTACACACCGAGCTAGATTACTCATTACAACAAGATACCGAATATCATTCACAAGAACGCTAAGTACATAATATCATCCCTTAGGAGACACATAGCGCTATAAGCTACAAAACTCAAGATATACGATCTGAATCTCAAGAGCCATTTTGCTCGTATAACATCATCTCTGCGCAGAAGCTCAACACACAAGCAATCGCCAAGCCGTCTCACAACTCACAAGGCGTAATATATCATTATGTGAAATAACTAATGGCGAAATAACACCCTGACTGCTCTTCCATAAGGAGCGCATTACTAAAACGAATACATATGCCCTAATATAAAGCCCATATTCACATTTAAATCTATCCGCATACCTCAGGCTGATTCCGATCACACTGAACTAGGCTAATAACCTTTCAAAGGGCCATGATAACTCCCCCTTTTCTCATAACACATAAGGACAACCATCATAACCGAAGCAATCACCACAATCCACAACTTAATAAATCATGTGCCCTCTAGGCATCAATTCTCAATTTAACGACATCACCACAACTTCATATTTGGTTTAACTCTTCAATCAGTCAAGTGACTACACACCATACTTATACAACCTTCCCGTGGGGTACACTCCCACAACCTTTTGTAAGAAATAATAGATCTGTACATCCAAACCACTGGCTACACTAACATTGAAAAGCGATCAAGAATCCTTAGCCAGGATACAAAGCCTTTTTCACAAAACACTGATCTTTGGGTGACATTAAAGACAATACCAACTTACTTTAAACATCGAAACTTCTTTCATGCTCATCCTAGCTCGTGACATCCTTGTCAACATCAAACTGCAACCGTGATCCTTACTTCAAATTCCATACCACTCACTGAACCCAACACATTAATATACGATAGAACACGATTTTCATCATAACTCCGGAACCACTAATAGATTAACATTTCATCATATAAAAAAACTTTTCACTTAACTCACTTTTGAGAACCATAGCAATACACAGGTGAATACTCATAACCGTAGAATATGTAAATCTCCAAGTAGTGGCCTAAGCCACCATAGTCATTCCGAGATCCACCTACACATAACAGGCTATAACAATAGGATACTTCTGAATAACATCAATTACGACGGCCGACAAGCCTCACACATAGCGTCACAAATCATCGCATAACTTGATCACGCTAAAGGAACTGATCACCACCACCAATATGACAATTTAACTATGGCTAAGCAATCTATCTTCTTCCAATTTATCCTTGATTGCCTTAGAAATACAATAACACCATTCAACACATAACACACTCCATCCGCACTCATCCCGAGTGACCTTGAATCACGAGACCATGTCGTCTCAAATACCTCCTATATGCTACACTGCAAGTCCAAACATCATAGAACATCGTGGGCCCCTCCTCATAAGTTGCTATAAAGCTTGGTTTTTAGCCGTACCTATAGACTTGGAATCATCAGGCACCACACTTTACCTCTTTGAATCCACTAGGACCGTTATTGAGAGCTACCCACTCTGACTTGGTCCCGAATATAATCAACTTCATGAATCTTTTAGCACATGAATACCCTCTCGAGGAAGCACCCGGCAGAATCACTTCCTTTGAAGACCCCATCTATACAAGGCATAAATCCTGAATCCTTCCTCAAGTCTAAACATGAGCCAATAAGGTCAACCATGACACACCTTTAACAATTCCTTTGCTTAAATACGCTCTTATGTTATTCTCCCTTAGCTGAAATAACCCATCAATATGCTAATAACCGGAAATCTCATATATATATACGACCATGCAATCCAGCCATAGGCTGTGGGACTCTTCCACTATTACACAACTCTGTAGCTCATCAAGGTTCTCTCTCTCTTATTGACATGACTTTGCACAATCAAACTACCAGATTCCTTGAAATCTTTTCGTTATTATCTCAGGAACGCTCCGAATCTCTAGCAATATTCACATATTTGACCTCTTACCGGATAGCCAGCAAAATCCTTCGCAGAAGCTTCGCCAACCACGCAACCGTTGACTTGCTCATAGGAAATAACCCAACTGAGCTTGTGCTCATTCACCAACTGTAAAAGTTCATTCACTCTGTGTGGACATCAACCGAATGGGCGACAATACCTTCCGATCCAAAGTTATGTTGTATACTTCTCCATATCGAACAACTTCTTTCCGTTATATCCAATCCCCCGCTGCATAATAGCCAATACTTCAAATTAAATCCGTAGACCCAATTATCGCCCCTTAAAATCCCCAAAGCATTCAAAAACTTTCCTTAAGGTGTGTTGTCCTCCTACCAAAAGCCCATATTTAGCTCAGCCACTCTCCTACATTGGCAAAACTCACCCACTTTAGTCGACTACTCGACCTTCGCTTCTATGTCTGGACTTCTAGAAATTTTAACCACTACTTGACACTTTCCACATGTCCTTCCTCATTCTTTGCTGCTCCATTGATACCTTAGATCAATTTCCATCTCGATAGCATCTGAGCCAACAGACTGCTATTAACTATGCACCTTATAGAGGATCGTCTTTCCCACCATTGACATTAGAAACACTTATTCTACCCTGAATCACTACACCCTGCGATCTCTGACGGTCATTTTTTCAATATTGTCTCCCAATATCCTGCTTCAAAGGCAAATCGTAGAAGATGATAACGCCGACAAACTTAGTACATTGAATAGGGACAATGAGACCTCATCATAGAAGAAAATTCCACCACACTCGTAAATACCAAGTCTCCCATCAACCCAAATCTGCACATTCTTAGTCTGATTGCCTTTCCTCTGCCGGAAGTAAAATACTGAATCTCTGAATCATGCACTGAGTAAACCTCCCTTCAAGTCATTCTTTGACCCGACACGTAGGCAAACATCCTACTATCATATCAATACTGCAGAACAATCGCTCATAAGTTTCATGGCAACTTATGCTAGCCTTAGAGCTCTAAAACGTACTGCTACTAAGCTGAAACGATAAAATATCCTTCCATAATGGGACGGTAATAGCTCAAATAGCCACGTAGGGAGAAACACCCCGCACCATATCTGTAGTACCATTACAATCCTTCACTCGATTTATAATCAGTAGTTCGCGTCACACAAGATTGAGTAGGAAGGAAGCAAGGGCATAAGCATCGAGGAATCAAATTGCACGATGAAGAATCAAGAAGGGAAGTACTCCTAACAACCCTGTAGCCTCCCGAAGATAAGTACAGAAGTCTCCGTACCAATCCACAAAACTCTACTAGACTTGATCATGACTCGTAAGACCTAAGGGAACCTAGTGCTCTAATACCATGTTGTCACGACCCAAAATCCACTAAGGGTCGTGATGGGGCCGAACGTCGCTGTTAGGCAAGCCAACCAAAATACTTAATTAAAGTCTCGTTTTAAACATTTCCGAAATCACTTGTTTTATATGGTTAAACAATACATAGTAAATATCACTGAATAGATAATTAAACATTTAACAACGTTTAAAATTTCTTAATAAACCCGTACACATCCCAGAATCTAGTGTCACAAGTGCATGAGCAATTTTTAAGAAATAATGAAATACAAAAACCATTCAGAATACAAATTGGATAGAGGATAAATAAAACAATCTGGAGGAGACTCTATTGTCTGCGGGTCGTCCCGAGAAGTGCAGCTCACCTAAGTCTTTGCATCAACCATGTTGCTATGCCACTAAGCACTAGCCACATATAAACCTATGCAACAAAAATGCATAGCAAGTGTAGTATGAGTACGAAAACAACGTGTATCCAATGAGTATCCCGTCTAATCTCGAAGAAGTAGAGATGAGAGATGGACTTCGACACTTACTAATGGTCCAATAATAACATTATTAATGCAAAGAATCATAGTTTTATTATTAACAGTAAATTCAGATAAGTCACGAAACAGGTAAAAGTTCCTTTTATTAAAAGTCTACGGATTCACAATCCATTAATTAACAATTATCCCAAGTCGGGGAGAGTAGATATCAATATCAATAAATCTCAAGAAAAGCAGTACAAACATGCGCAATTCATGCCGAGGTCGTACGACCCGATCCAACATAAATATAAAATGTGCACTGTCGAGGTCGAACGGTGCGAACCATAGATACACCTATTACCCCGCTCGTGAACCATACATGCGACGCGGTCAAAAATTAAATAAGCAATTATCTTGCTCGTGGACCTTAAATAGGATGCAAATATATGCTCAGAAAGTAAATTAAGAATTTATCGGGGAACATTTATCCAAATAAAAGCCAATTCTCTTTTATTAATTTAAGAAAATGAAGATTGATCCTTTTAGAAATTTATTTACCAATAGAATATAAGAAATTCAACTATAAATAAGATCATAGATATTTCAAGTACATCATGCTTTTGGGTCCTAGACTACCCGGAATTACACATATTAGTAGCTACGCACGGACACCTGTCACTTCATGCGTATTTAGCCCCCACAAATAGGAGCACATAATTAATTATTTCACCTATTGGGACAATTCCCTCTAAGAAGGTTAGAAAGGAGACTCATCTCGCTCCGAAGATCCATAACCGGCATTCCACGCCTTTCCGAAGACTCGAATCGATGCTAACTGCTCCAAATATAGCCAATAATCATGCAAAGCCATTAATATATGCTCAATTACTCATTATAATCCAATTTATAACAATTTCTAACCCCGATCGAAAAGTTGACAAAAACGCTCTCGAGCCACGTGACCAGATTCTAAAAAATTTCGAAGATAAGGTTTACCCATGAACTCACGAACTTAAATATATGATTTTCTCTTAATTCCATACCCAAAATCGTTGTTAAATTCCAAGAATATCAATTTTTTAGGTTTTCCCTCAAACCCCAAATTTTTCAAAAATTTCCATGTCCAAATTCGTATATAATCATGTATTTAACTCAAAACTAGCATAAATTACTTACCTCATGCTTGGTGGTAAAAATAACACCTCAAAGTTGATCCAAAGTCGGCTCCAATGGAAGAAAATAGGGTTGAAATGAACCAAACCCCCGATATAAAGAACCTAACTGCCTCCAGCATTTTCACACCTACGGTCCCTTGATCGTTTCTGCGGTTCCGCATGTGCGAGTCAATCTACCGCTTCTGTGGTTTCCTCCAGGCTCCCTTTTTTCGCTTTTGTGCCTCATCCACTGCAGGTGCTATCCCGCTTCTACAGGTCCATGACTGCATCTGTGGTTTCTTTACTTCTGGCCAAAAACGCGTCTGCGGCTCTTATGGCCGCTTCTGCGGCTCCGCATATGCGGTCCGAATTTCGCAGGTGCGGTTATATTAGTAACCAACAACTTCAGCCCTTTCAAGAATCTCATTTTTGATCCGTTAACCATAAGAATCCACCCAAGTCCCTCAGGACCCCAACCAATCATATCAATCAGTCCCAAAACACATTATGGACTTGCTCGAGGCGTCAAATCATAGCAAACAATGCTAAACCACGAATCGACCTCCAATCCAAGTTTTATGAACTTTAGAACTTCAAGCTTTTACTAACGATGATTAAACCTATCAAATCACGTCCGATTGGCCTTAAATTTTTCTCACAAGTCATATTCGACATTACGGACCTACTCCAACTTTCAAAATCAGATTCGACCTCGATATCAAAAAGTCCACTTCCGGTCAAACTTCTCAAAAACCTTCAAATTTCTATCTTTAGCCAAATGACTCCAAAATGACCCAGGGACTTTCGAATTCACTTACGATTGCGCTCCCAATTCAAAAATTACCATACAGAGCTACTCGTGGACTCGGAATCCTAAACAGACATCGATATCACTGAAATTCTCTTCAACCCAAGCTTATGAAATTTCTTCCAAAATGCAAGCTTCCTCAATAGGCAGCAGAATGTTCCCGGGTTATCCAAAACCCGATCCGAGCATATGCTCAAGTACGAAGTCGTCATACGAACCTGATAGAAACTTCAAATCATGATTCCGGGGTTGTTTACTCAAAGTTCCGATCTTAGCTAATCCTTTCAACTTGAGACTTCTGAAATGAGAATTTTCTTTCTAAATCAACTCTGAATTTCCTGAAGTTCAATTCTGACCACATGCACAAGTCAAAACACCTGAAATAAAGCTGTTCATGGCCTCAAACTACTGAACGCCATGCTAGAGTTCAAACGAATGGTCGAGTCATTACAATTTCATCATTATAGTCCCATGAAATTCTTAAAATTCATGATATTTGCTAGTATTGTCACTTTTTGGGTATTAAAATTTGACCCTTTTCAATACTGTAGAGAAATTTAATAATTAATGATATGTTAAAGTAACCAAATCGATCATTGGCCACTTAAAATAATATTTTCTTTTGAAAAAAATTATTGGCCACTTAAAACTTTCCTAGTTCATTGTTAATTAAGCAAAAAATAAAAACTAATCTTGTCATACTACATGAATATCAAAAATATAAATTCTAGTTGATATGTAAGGGTTAATGAACAATCAAAGGTTTGAAAACGGGGTAATAGTGAATATCTTGTTTTAGTTTTACTTTTTTTAATACTTAAATTTTAATATAATTAATATTTGGCCCACGAGCTGGCCCAGGACCAGCCTCGATCTAGCCTCAAGAGCCAGCGGGCTGACTTGGCCGGGCTTATAAGCCTCATTTTTAAATGGGCTAAAAAATCCCATTTAGATAAGAAATTCTGTTAACCCGGGAGAAGGTGTTAGGTATTTCCAAGTTCCATGGTTCTAGCACGGTCCCTTAGCAATTTATACTTGGGTTAATTATTTAACTACTCATTTTTAGAACATTTGTGCAGTCATTTTTACCGCTTTTAAATTACTTGAATTATTCGTAATTAAAGAATTGAGTTACGTATATGGATACTTTTTTCTTTTGGCGCGATAAAATCATGTCACGCGGACGTGTCCACGATTAATAATATTTTTTGTTGATTTATCAAGAAAGTTTGGTTGAAAGTTGTGCGAACGCATCCCTCGAGTCTTTTTTTAGAGTTAAATTTGCAATTATATTATGCGAATATATACATAATCGCAATACTACTCTAAATCGGTTCTAAAGCAGACTACGGTATTTATGCATTTGGATATTTTTTTGTGACGCTATCATAGCAACTATTTCAGCGTGAGTAATCAACAAAAACCAATTGAATTGGACTAATTGATCTTTTGGGTAGGATCGCTAAATACATTATGGCACTGGATTTCTCGAGGTAACGCCACAATTGAAATTATAGTACATTGCAAGCCAGTTGGTGAACATGTGTTCACTGGGCTGGAAAGGCCAAGTAACCTTAAACCCATTTGACTCTGCAACTTCAAAGTTTTACACTCAAACTTGCTGTAATTTGTCTACTTAGACATAATTGGGAATAAACAAATTATTTACTTATAATTCTTCCTTCAAAATATTCAAACAAATAAAGTGAAGAAGAAGAAATCAATTTATCTACTTATCACCTTATGTTCCGAACATTCATGTAAATTAATACATTTACACAAAATTTCTAAACCTTGTTACAAAAGAACATTATGGACTTCCATTCTAGAATAAAACCAACAGATTTGATCAATCACTACAAACTTTAAAAAGAATATCATTTCGATTAAGTCAACCGTTTCAGTGGATTAACTTCTTGATTATTTATGTACACCTTGAGTGTGAAAAGAGAAGATTATTTTCACATAGAATGATATAATTCCAAGTAGCAAAGTAGTAAAAATGTAACACATCAAGAAAGACACCAAAATATAAGAAGTTACGTTGTAAATAATTTGATCAATGACCAAAAGCAGAAACATGAATTTTAATTGATATTGGCAAAATATATTATACTACTGTTGAGAATATTTATAATTTGATAAAATACTAGTACTCTTCCGCTAACACTTAACTTTAACAAAGCTCAACATAACCAAAATAAAAAACCTGACCTTTAATTTGATGCACAAACAGAAAAAGAAATTTTGGTCTTATTCAGAACATACTTGGCTTAAAGCAGCAACAGACAACAACGATTTCCACGGCGCTTCCCAGCTTCGAACCAAACTCCACAATTCCATTAAACTCTGAAACCTCCTTTTTATATCTGTTTTTTTTAATTTCGTGTTTATGGAGTCCTTTTACAATTCTCAGATCTGTATTTGATTCCGGATTTATATGCTTCTAGCGTGCAAATTGTGTGTGAATGAGATTAGAGAGAGTGATGTATTCGTGTGTGTGGAGATCAGTAGATTCTTGGCTACCTTCTTGCGTGAGAAGGAGGAGGTTTTTCCGAATATTTCTTTTCTTTTCTTTTAGAGATGGGATTTTCAGATTTGGGTCTTCTTTTGTGAAGATGGAGAGCCAGAAAATGGCTGCCAAGTGAAGAAGAAGAAAGGTTGTTAAGGTGTTTCCATCGTTAAAGAGCTGTTGGGTTCTTTTTGAGTGATTTTCTAGAAAATGAAAGAAGAAGTAGCAGAAGCTTTTGTGCGCCGTTTTTGCTCTTCTGTATTTTTCAGATGTGAAGGTCTTAGAGCTATGAAAACTCTACTCATTTAGGTTTAGGTTTTGCCTTTTTTTTTTTTGGTCAAAATGAAAAATTTCTTTGGGACTATAGAATACCTCTCAAAACTTGATTAACTATCCAATATACAACCCGAAAGTTGTTGAACTAACTTCTAATCTACAAAACTGTAACTATATTCAAGGATTACAAAGCGGGTAACAATTTAAGTATTGTAGAGTAGGCTACCATTTGTTCATCTTCCTTTCAGTGATGTGCACTTGCTGTGCAATCAGTCGTGCTCTAATCTTAGCATCCATGCTCGATTGTTTGAATCGTCTTTCATTCCTTCCCATCCAGATATTATATATAACTGCGGCGAATACCACTCCTAGTATGGATTTCCTTGGGTTCCTATTATTTACTCTGTCAGATAGCCATTGGACTTCATGCTTCCAGTTGTGTAACATTCTATTGCAGTTCAGCCACCTTAGTAATCCTTGCCACAGTGATTGTGAGTAAGGACATTCAAAGAAAAGGTGATCATGTGTCTCTGTGTTGCCACTGTCACATAAAAAGCAGGCCTGGTCCGTGTGTATACCCTATTTTTCTAGCATGTCTACTGTTGCCAAGCGTCGATGCAATATCATCCATAGAATGAATTTCTGTTTCGGCAGAATACCTGGCACCATCACCAGCTTTTTCCAGGGTACTTTGGTGGACTGTGGAATGGAATACCTGTATGCACTTTTGATGTTGTATTTTCCCTTCTGGCAGCAAGATTGCATTGCTGCCCAGTCATGTGCCCACCGGTCCCTAGATCCAAATATTTTCCTTACCAACCAGCTTGCCTGCTTTGGTACTTCCATGTTAGTCACCTCCTTCCTTTTTATATAATGGCAATGGATCCATTTGATCCATAGTTTGTCCTTTTTTTTGCATTAGTGCCCATAGTAGCTTTGACAATGCTGCTATGTTCCACTTTTCAAAGCATATAACATTTAGGCCACCTGCTGCCACTGGCTTGCAGACTGTGTCCCAAGCTATGGGTGCCCTGTGACTTGCTTCATGTTTCCCTGTCCATAAGTAATTTCTGCATATACCTTCCACCAGCTTGCTGACTTTCTTTGGAATTAGGAAGACCTGTGCCCAGTATGTTTGTATCTCAAAAAGGACATTGATCAATTGGAGTCTTCCAGCATAGGACAGTGTCTTGGAGGACCAGCATCTGACCTTGTCCACTATCTTGTCCACCAAGGGTAAGCATTGTTCAATTGTGATCTTCCTAGTTGACAAGGGAACTCCCAGATGTTTGAATGGGAGTTGTCCTTCTGTAAGCTAGAATTCTGCCAGTAGACTATTTTTGGTTTCCTGTGATACCCCAGTTATGTACAAGGAGCTTTTGTCCAGATTGGCTTGCAACCCAGACATCTGTGAGAAGTTGTCAAACTCTTTCAGTAAAAGCCTCAGGGAAGTCTCATCTCCTCTACAGCACATCAGGAGGTCATCTGCAAAACAGATGTGAGTTAGTTGCAATTTGGAGCATTTGGGATGGAAGTTGAAGTCTGGATTATTGTTCAGCTGCTTCAGTGTTCTGTTGAGGTATTCCATGACTAAGACAAATAGATAGGGAGACATTGGGTCTCCCTGTCTTAGCCCCTTCCTTGCTGCAAACTTGCTGGTAAGGCCACCATTAACTAGCAGGGAAAAACTTGCTGTAGAAACACATTCCATGATTAAGTTGACCATTCTGTAAGGTACACCAAACTCCAGCAGTACTGCTCTCAGAAATTCCCATTTGACAGAATCATAGGCTTTCCTGATATCCACTTTGATTATGCATCTGGGGGAAACAACCTTCTGGGAATAAGCTCTAATCAATTCATGGGCCATAATGACATTGTCCAGAATGTTCCTCTAATGAAGGCTGACTGTGCCTGCCCAACCAGTTAGTCCACCACTATTTTCAGCCTGTTTGTAAGAATTTTTGGAATGACTTTGTATAGTGTTGAGCAGCAAGCAATTGGCATGTATTCCTTAACATAGTTGGGATTCTTCACTTTCGGGATCAATGTAATAGTGGTACAGTTAACTTCTTTCAGCAACTTCCCATTTTGAAAAAACGGTTGCACTGCATCTATAACCTCTTCACCCACAATAGGCCAAAACTGTTTGAAGAACTCTGCATGGTATCCATCTATCCCAGGAGCGTTATCATTAGGGAGATTGTGAACTATCTGACTGATTTCTTCCTTTGTTACTCGAGCTAGGAGTTGCTGCTGTTGGTTCAGTGATAGACATGGCCCATCCCTAGCCACATTGATATCTATTCCAGGGAGCTGGTCTGCTGCTGTGCCCAGAAGCTGTTGAAAAAATTGAATGAACTCTTCTTGGATCTGATGTGGGTCTGTGATCCTCATCTGGTTGTCATTGAGTATGCTACTCACCCTGTTCCTGGCTTGTCTGGATTTCATATACGCATGGAAGTATTTTGTGTTGCTGTCACCCAATTGAATCCAGTGTGCTCTTGACTTCTGCCTCAGTATTTGTTCTTGGATACCTTCCCATTTTTCAATGTTCAGTAATAAGTTCTTCTCTTCTGTGATCACTGTTTCATTGAAATAGTCTTCATTCAATTTGCTTTGGGCTATTCTCAGACCTTCCCTCAGTTGTTGCAGCTTTGTGTCCACAGATGAATGCTCCTGATGAATAGTTCTGGTCTTTTGTTCAATTTTCCTCAGTTTGCTCCAAATAGAATGCATAGTGTGTCCTTGAATTTGACCCCACACTCTTTGAACTGTTTCCTTGTAGTCATTTTGTTGCATAACTGTTAGCAGCAGCCTATATGGTCTTTTAACTCTAACTTTGACAATGTCAGTATCTATCAATAAAGGAGTATGATCTGAAACCCCAGGCAACATATAAACTGCTTCCACTCCTGTGTACAAGTTGAACCACTGAGCATTACCAAAAGCTCAGTCAATATGGCTATATATTCTGTCATCAGCATCCCTTTTATTACTCCATGAAAATGAACTGCCCCTTTTGGTAAGCTGCCCTACTCCTGTGTCATCAATACACCCCTGGAAGTCAGCAATCTCAGAAGGGTGCACTGGCTGACCATTTATCCTGTCCTTAACCCCCAGAGGACTGTTGAAGTCCCCTACTATGAGCCAGGGCCCAGTTTGCTGGACAGCTCTCAATTTCCTCCATAGTGGTGCTCTTTGTTGGTTAGTGTGAAGACCATATACAAAGGTGACATAGCTATTAAAGGTTGAGTGTATGTCCTTCACTTGACAATGAATTGTTTGATCAGTGCTCTCCAGTATTGTCACTTGAACATTTACCTCTTTCCACAATATCCATATTCTGCCATTAGGAGCATGCATATAGTTATTCCCTACAGTCCAGTCATCTCCCAGTTTCTTGTAAATTGCCATTGCATTCTACTAATTCACCCTAGTCTCTAGGCAGGCTATCATATCAACTCTATTAGTCTTCAGGAATTTGACTAACTCTCTTTGCTTGTAGGACTTGTTTAGTCCTCTAATGTTCCAGGTTACAACTATCATAGAGAAACAGTGGCAGTAGTACCTCCTGGATCAATTGGCTCTAGGTTGCATTCTCCCTGTTGCTGGCTTTCATCAAGGGGTACAACTATGATGAGTATTGCAAAGGTATTTCTCCTGGCTACCTCAGCATAGTTGGTCATTTTGGTTTGATTTTTGTCCTTTAAATAAAAGAGTTTGGGCCAAGAGGGTATCAAGTATGGTAGATTAGGCTGGTTTTGGCTTTAAAATTGCCCAAGTCTTGAATTTAAACCTAATAATTAAACTCCTTATTTTCTCTTTCTTTTTTTTCTTTAATTAAAAATTCTAGAAATTAAAATCTTAGATTATCTTAAAAAGTGTGAAATTACACAAATTAACAAATTTAAAAAAATTATAAAAGCTATTTAATCCTAAATTAAAGAGAAAAATCAATAACCTAAAAATAAAAGGCAAGTGTAAAAATGAAGTATTTTCTTGTGATTTTTAAAGTTTATGAAGAAAATAATTACTGGCTAATTCTAAATATATAAACAAATCCTAAATGCAATGCATGATATTTTGGTTTTTCTTTTTTATGATTAAAATAATATCAAACATGCACAAAAATGCAAACAATTAATAAAAATCCGACAAAATCCTATAAAATGGCAAATAATTGGAAAAAATCTATTTTCTTTGATTTTGTAGGAGCAATCTATACAGGGAAAAAATCGCATGCTCACAACTGCCCCTATTTGCTCGGAGACACAAATGATTTTCGGGCAAAAGTAAAATGAGCAATTACGAGCGATTTTTTCTCGTTTAAGAAACTCCATGAGAAGCATTTTTGGAAAGAGCTTGATCAAACCTTTCTTCAAAGGTTTCCTACATATCCCTGGCTATAAAAGAATCAGGTCAGTGTAGTTCTGGAAGTTTTGGTAGCTGGGACTACCGAGAAACTATGATTTCACTACTGTTGATGTTTCTGCTTGCTAAGCTCCTTTATTACACCAAAAATAGAAAATATAAAACTAATATAGCTAAGCCTATCAACTACGAGTTACAAGATTCCTATCTGTAAATCTCTTGAAGCTTGATCTTGAGTCTTGGCTAGTTCTTGTATCAGACTCCGATCTGAATCTTGATGCTCGTTAGTTGTAGGTGCTGGTTCTTTCTTCAGTTTTGGATCAAGGTGGGATATGCAAAACTTCTAACTTCAATCATATCTTGAGCAATACCCATCCTTCTCCACTTCAACACTTTGGGTTCACTTATTTTTTTGTTCTTTTTCTTCTTTTCTTTATTTTGGATCGAGACTTATTCTTTTGGTCATCTCGACTCCCGTTCCTCGAGGTAAAACATGCTCAGACACCGAAACAAACAAACAAACAAAATTTTTCTGCCCCAGTTTTCACTACGAAAATTTTATGAGTTATTTGTAACTAGGATCTAATCTTTTTTTAAAACGATAAAATAAAGATTGTGTATCCTTGGAAATAGGGAGTAAAGCCCTAAATTGGGAGGATTGACAGGTTATGCTGGAAAGCTGACCGGGTTATGCCAAAAAAGAAAAAGGGTCCTTGGGTTATGCCGGGAAAGTCATCGGGTTATGCCGGAAGAAAAGAAAAAAGTCCCTTGGTTATGCCAGGGAGGTCCACGGGTTATGCCGAGGGAAAAGAAAAAAGGACCCTGAGTTATGCTAAGGAGGTCCACTGGTTATGTCGGGAGAAAAGGAAAAATGTCCTCAGTTTATGTCGGGGAGAAAAGGAAAAAAGTCCTTAGGTTATGCCGGAGAGGTCCACGGATTATGCCGGAAGAAAAGAAAAAAGGTCCCTGGGTTATGCCAGGGAGGTCCACGGGTTATGCCGGGAAAAAAAAAAGGTGCTTGGGTTATGCTAGGGATGTCCATGGGTTATGGCGGGAGAAAAGAAAAAAGGTCCTTGGGTTATGCCAAGGGAGGTCCACGGGTTATGCCAGGAGAAAAGAAAAAGGTCCATAGGTTATTCCACGGAGGTCCACGGGTTATGCCAGGAGAAAAGAAAAAAGGTCATTGGGTTATGCCAGGGAGGTCCACGGGTTATGCCGGGAGAAAAGGTCCTTGGGTTATGCCAGGGGGTTGCTGGGAGAAAAGAAAAAAGGTCCTTGGTTATGCCAGGGAGGTCCGCGGGTTATGCCGAGAGAAAGGAAAAAAGGTCCCTGGGTTATGCTAAGGAGGTCAATGGATTATGCCGGGAGAAAAGAAAAAGGGTCTTTGGTGCCGGGAGAAAAGATCATTGGGTTATGCCAGGGAGGTCCACGGGTTATGTCGGGAGAAAAGGTCCTTGGGTTATGCTAGAGAGGTCCACAGTTTATGCCGGGAGAAATGAAAAAAGGTCATCGGGTTAATGCTGGGAAGGTCCACAGATTATACCCGGGAGGAAAGAAAAAGGGTCCTTGGGTTATGCCTGGGAGGTCCACGGGTTACGCCGGGATAAAAAAATAGAAAAAAGGTCCCTGATTTATGCTAGGGAGGTCCACGGGTTATGCCGGGGAAAAAACAAAAAGGTCCTCGGGTTATGCCGATAAGGACCACGGGTTATGCCGGGAGGAAAAAAAGGGTCCTTGGGTTATGTCAGAGAGGTCCACGAGTTATGCCGGATAAAAACAAAGGTCCTTGGGTTATGCCAGGGAGGTCCACGGGTTATGTCGGGGAGAAAAGAAAAAATGCCCCTGGGTTATGCCAGGGAGGTCCACGGGTTATACCGGGAGGAAAAGAAAAAGGTCCTCGGGTTATGCCAGGGATAACTAGGGAATGGGTCCATATGTTGGAAAGGCTAGAGATTGGAGGCCCTACGCTACTATGATTTTGAATTTTTCTTCCACTTTTAATTTTTTTCATCATTCTTCATTTTTTTAGTTTAAAATAATGAGTAAAAATGCAAGAAAGAATTTGAAGGAGACTTCCCTTTTGGATTGATTATTGATGCAGAGCTGTTTCTAGCTCTTGCACATTTTTCTTTTTGGTTGCACCGGCTTCTTGCATGGTTGCTTTGGATTACACCTGTTTCAACTTTCAAACAAAGAACAATTATTAGTTTGAAACGGTGGTTGGTTTATGGCCTTCATTGCTTCTGATCACTTGATCTCGGCCCGGCTTCTTAGAAGAAGATCTCAACTGCAACTGCTTGTTCCATGAGGACCGATTTAATTTCAAGCATTGGAGAACTTCTTGTTTTTTCCAAACTTTGCCATGACGGTTGGTCATGTGGGACTTCAGCTTTCAACTTTATTTCGCCTTTGTAGGCCTTTCCCTACCGAATTTTTGCCTTTTCTCTTTTTTTATCTTTTTTTTTCTTGAACTTTGGAGCATTGGGGAACTATTGGCTCCTCAAACTTTGTCGCAACGGCTAGTCACGAGGACTTAACATTATTCAACTTTATTTCGCCTTCATAGGCCTTTTATTTCTGGCTTTTTTCGTCCAACTTTAGCTTCAAAGCATTTGGGATCCTTTGCCTTTTCAAATCTTGTCGAGACGGTTAGCCACGTGTGACTTGACCTTTTCAACTTCATTTGCCTTTATAGGCGCTGCAATTTTGTTTTCTCCTTCCAAGAGTTTTGATCTCGAAGTATTGGCCGCCATGGCTAGTCGAGGTCGACTTGATGCACCTGCTGAGGCTGTGTGCTTTTTTTGCACATTGGCTTGTATCAAACAAAAGCCTTGTAAATCAGTCTTTCCATCCTTTATTTGTCTCAGTTCCGTAATAAAATTAGACCGAAAGGGATACAAAGAAAAATAAATAATGGATAGGATAATGAATTTAAACGAGAGGTATCCCTTTCAGGGTTAATAAAGAAGGACTTATCTAGAGTGCATGCAGACTTCAATAAACATCACATAATTTTTGGACTGGATGTCTGATCTGTGTAAACCGTCCGACTCTTAGAAATTCATCACAAATTTTGCCTCAAAAATCGAGAAACCTTGCGAGGACTCTATTGATACCGATGAGCTATGAGGATCTTCTTTTCGATCAATGGGGCCCTTTGCAAGTTTTCACTAGCTGACCTATCTCATTCTCTATTCACCATCGCCTTATAATGTCGTGTGGGTTTTCACTAACAAGACTCTCTCATTTTGGTTTTTCTCTGCTTACCATCGCCTTACGGTGCCGTGTGAGTTTTCACCAATAAGACTCTCTTATTTTATTTCTCTCATTTTGACTGCATTTGATCCAAGTAGCTGCATTCTCCGATCCTTGAATCATTTTCATCGATTGATCGGAAGGACTTGAACATGATTCGGGGTAAAAAGAGATTGGATGGATTTAAAACTTTGGAACCTTTCTAGCGAACCGACGCCGAACCATTATAACTTTTGCCCTAGTTTCACTTTCGGGGGGACCTTGGATTTTTATTTTGGTGTGACTGAACCTTAAAGTGAGGATGTCTATGTATCCTTTCGGAATCAAGTCGAATGTAGTTCAGGGAACATTTTGTTTTTGATCTTTCTTTTATTTTTTTCTGTTTTTGTTTTGTTTTGTTTTCTCTTTCTTTTTCCTTTCCTTTTTTCCTATTTTTTTCATTTTTCATTTCTTTTTCTTCTTTTTTTTCATTTTTTTCAATTTTTTTAATAACACTTTTCAATTAGGGTAATCAAAGAAGAGTAACCGGCTCAAAGGATTTGCAAATGATTGATAGCGTTTGGGTAGTGAGAATAAAAGCGTTCGTCATCCCAACCGTAGAATATTTATGTTATATAGAGAATCCAACATAGTACCTTTCTCTTGCATTTGCATTGACAGTTGTTTCAGAGACATTTCCTTCGATATGTCCCAAGTACAACACACTCTTTTGACAGTACTCTTGTTGCAATGTATGGACCTTTCCAATCCGGGTTCCAATTTTCCCCAGTTGTTCCAACTCTTTATTTTATTTCCTCAAACTTCTCTTCTTTGCATTCTGACTCTTGATTCATTACTTCGAAGTCTGATAGCATTTGGGATCTGGGCATGAAGTCCGCAAGCATGTCATGTTATTGAAATCTCCATTTAACAGAACTAAAAAGAGAATAAGAAAAATGACAAGATTAAGGAAAGAGACATTCCTGGATAATGAAATTTTGATTTTTTTAATTGCAAAAGATAGAAGGGTTAACATCGGAAAGAAAGACAATAAAGTTAAACATCTGGGTCACACCCTGAGATAGTCCGGATGCAGAAAGGATAGCAAGACTAGCTACCGAGACTCCCATCTGATGGGGAACTTTCATGCTTGGTGATCATTTTTTGCTTTTCTTCTGTCTCGACAATGGCTGCAATGGCCTCCAGTGTCGGATCAAGTTCCTCATCTGCACAAATTATTCCAAATATTGGCCCGTTTTTGTATGTAGGCAACAGATTGTTCGTCACATCAAGAGCTTCTTCATCTTGAAAAATAATTCTTTCAGCTTCAATCAAATCTTCAATTGCCCTTTTGAGGGTATAACGGTCCTTTGTACTGTGTCCCACTGCTCCAGAGTGGTATTCACATATAACATCATCTCGGTGCGAGGGGGAATCGGGGTTCGACCGATTCGGGGCCACTAGCTACAATAGATTTAGCCTGATTAGCTTTTGGAACAAGCTTGAACGTGATTCACCAATAAGGGTGAATTGATTCTTTCTAAAAGGCTCTCTTGGGAGAGGATTGTATTGGGGGTCATTTGGCTGAGGATTATATGGAGCTTGGTAATGATGGGCATTTCTGGGAAGTGAAGCTTAGTTTTATGTATAATGTTGTGGCTGTGTGTAAGATTGCGCGCTCATCACCGAATAGGGAGGCGGTGCCATGGCATAAGCAGCATCTGGGAGGGGGTAATAATGTTGATGGATCACATGAGGCACATATGACTCGGGCCCCCTCGAGCTTGAAACCATCATGACTCCCTCTTCACTCCTATTTCCGTTTATCAAGCCCTCCAAACCATTTTGAGTAGCTTGTGATGTGGCTTTAAAAGCAGCATGACTCAAGATCTAACCTATTTTTAAACCGTTTTCAACCATTTCCCCGATTTTGATAGCCTCAGCAAATGGCTTACCCACAGCAGACATCATGTTTTGGACATAATCAGCCTCTTGGACCTGCAGAAAGACAGTGACCATTTCAACTTCATCTATTGGAGGCTTTACCCTGACAGCTTGCTCACGCCATTTTACAACATATTCGCGGAAGCTTTCCGCAGTTTTATTTTTCAAATTGGACAAGGAGTTTCTATCAGGAGCAATGTCCAAATTATATTAAACTGGCGGACAGAATCTCGAGCTATATTGTCCCACACGTGACAATGAGTAATTTCTTTATCTGTATACCACTCAGAAACGATTCTAATGAGGCTTTCCCCAAAATAGGCCATTAGCAGCTCCTATTTTCCACCAACACCCTTCAACTAGTTACAATATTGTTTCAGATGAACGACCGGGTCACCATGCCCATTGTACTTTTCAAATTTTAGCATCTTGAAGCCAGCTGGAAAGTGGACATGGGGAAACATACAGAGGCCAGAGCAAGAGACACTCTTTTGGCCACTCAAACCTTGCAAGTTTTTCAGGCTTTGTTCCAGGCTCTCCATCTTTCGAGCCATTTCCCCCTGCTCGAGATTTTTAACAACCTTTTGTTGCTTCCCCAAGAGATCATATTGCGAAGGTTGAGTGAAGGAGTACCGGGTCACATATGTTATTTCTGGTTGAAGTTGTGGACCTTGAAAAATGAACATTGGGGGCAGTTCCCTTGAAGTCGGTGCCTGGGGGTGAACCACAGAAGGCATGCTAGGATCATTGGAGGGCATTGGAGGGTGCCCGCATAGGATGAGCGAATTTGGCACAAGGGCATTGGTAACCTCACCTGACCTGGGGATCAATTCAGAGAACTCAGGGATTGCACTTGGCTATTCCCTACGATTAGATCAGGCGTCCCACATTTTCGATATGCAGAGACACAACATCTATTCTCTTCAATAACTGCTGATTCTAGCTGTAGAATAGCCGATGCGGGGCTATCCTCAGGATCGATAACTGGTAGATTACTTGCGGAGTCCATCTGTGCTTTTGGATTTTGTGAAGGAGGGGAGGCCAGACTACGAACAAAACCGACCACCAAAACCTGACTATTTTCACACCCAATAACCTTGTTAGTATTGAAACATTTAACATATAGGAAATCGCACATTGGGATGCAATGCACCTAACAGTTAAATGTTTCAACCATGTGTTTGAACGGATGCATGTTTCATCCCGGCCTTAACTAACTCTTTCAGTATGGACCTCTTTTCTTCATCTTTGTTTCTCTCTAATCACTCTTATTTTTGTTTTATTTTGCCGCTCTATAATTTTTTGGCACTCTGTTTTTGTTTGTCACTTTTTTTATTTCTTATCGCTCTTTTTTTCACTATTTTTCTTTCTTTTTCACTCAAAACTTTTTAATTCTCTCTTTTTTTTCCTTTCAATTTAGTCTTCACTTAATTTATTTATGGCTATGATCGAATCCGATGGGGATTCACGTATCATGACGCCGCACGAATCATAGCATAGTTCGGAACGATAAAAAATGGAGTAAATAAACTAACCCTTTTTGGTGAATTTGTGAAAGAAATGTTTTAAAAGAAGAAAGGAATTTTTTTATTTTTGATTTTGATTTTTGTTTTATTTTTTGAAAGAAAGACTTTTAAATATTCCTTTTCTTTTGATTTAAACTTTGGAAATTTTTAAAAGTGAAAAGAACATATTTTTGTTTGAATGTCATTTGTTTTCTCTTTTTATAAGGAAGAAAGAAAATATTTTTAAATTTTGAAAGTTTCCTATTAATTTTTGAAAGAGTAACTATCAAGAAAATATTTTTTGATTTCTGAGTTTTTATTTATTTACAAAAGCACTTCTAAAGAATATCGAAAATATATTTGGACTTTAATTTTTAAAAAAATTTTATGGACATTTACAAAAAAAAGACTTGTAAAGAAGAAAAAGAAAAAAAGTATTTTTGGCTTTTTGTTTGGATTATTTTTGGAAAAATACTTCAAAATGAAGGAAACCCATATTTTTGGATTTTGATTTTTATTAATTTTTCTTTATTCGTATGAAAGATATTAGAAAGAAGGAAACCATTATTGAGTTTTAAAAACTCCTTCTTGTCTTTTTTTATTTTCTAAGAAAAGACTTCGAAAAGGGAACTACAGGAAAATATTTTTGATTTTTTTAAAATTGGGATCATAACCAATGAGGTTTGCTTACGTATCTCATATCCGGTGAGAATCAGACCCGCGTAGTTCCGTCAGTTTAGACGGAATAGGGGAACATGGCACTTGAAATTTTGACTCATTTTGAAATGACTTTTCATTTTTTTCAGCATTTCGACAAAGTTTTAGAATATTCTAAATACATACGTCTCTTTTTTCTTTCTTTTTTTTCCCTATTCTAAAAGCCTATCAACATGCAAGCCGAAACAAACAGATGCGCAAGTAGCACGTAAGATGCATCAGGATGATCTTTTTAATTCGGGTACACATGTCCTAGACAAACCCAACCCTAATGTTGAGTCCCTAAGGTCAAATGTACTTGATGCAAATAATCGTTACTACTAGGGATCCGACATGAGGTAGCGTTATTCTAGATTTAAAACCAACGGTTTGTGGTCTAGACTTAACTTTAACAAAGCTTAATATAATCAGAGTAAAAAAAACTGACCTTCAATTTGATGCACAAACAGAAAAGAAACTTTAGTCTTATTCAGAACATACTTGGCCTAAAGCAGCAACAGACAACAACGATTTCCACGGTGCTTCCAAGCTTCGAATCAAACTCTACAACTCCGTAAAACTCTGAAACCTCCTTTTTATTTCTGTTTTTTTATTTCGTGATTTTGGAGTCCTTTTACAAATCTCATATCTGAATTTGATTTCGGATTTATATGCTTCTAGTATGCAAATTGTGTGTGAATGAGATTAGAGGGAGCGATGTATTCGTGCGTGTGGAGATAAGTGGATTCTTGGCTGCCTTCTTGCGTGAGAAGGAGGAGGTTTTTCTGATTTTTTTCTTTTCTTTTATAGATGGGATTTTTTTGATTTGGGTCTTATTTTATGAAGACGGAGAGCCTGAAAATGGCTGCCAAGTGAAGAAGAAAAAAGGTTGTTAAGGTGTTTCCATCATTAAAGAGTTGCTGGGTTCTTTTTGTGTGGTCTTTGAGAAAATGAAAGAAGAAGCAGCAGAAGCTCTTATGCGTCATTTTGCTCTTCTGTATTTTTCAGAAATGAAGGTCTAGGAACTATGGAAAATCTACTCATTTTGATCTAGGTTATGCCTTTTAATAAAAAAGAGTTTTGGACCAAGAGGGTATTGGGTATGGTATATTGGGTTGGTTTTGGCTTTAAAATGGCCCTAGTTCCGTATTTAAACTCAATTAATTAAACTCCTTGTTTCTCTTTTTTCTAAAATTCTAGAAATTAAAATTGTAGATTATCTAAAAACGTATGAAATTACACTAATTAACTAATTACAAAAATTATAAATGCTATTTAATCCTAAATTAAAAGAGAAAAATAAATAACCTAAAAATAAAAGGTAAAAGTGTAAAAATGTAGTATTCTTTTGTTATTTTTAAATTTTATAAAGCAAATAATTACTGGTTAATTCTAAAATGTAAATAAATCCTAAATGCAATGTATGATATTTTGGTATTTTTTCATAATTAAGATAAAAATTAAACATACACAAAAATGCAAACAATTAATAAAAATCCGACAAAATCCTATAAAATGAAAAATAATTGAAAAAAATCTATTTTTTTATTTATAAGAGAAATTTATATAGGGAAAAAGTAACGTGCTTACCACTACCCAAGTAGCGGTCTAGGTTGAGCTGGCCTCATGGGCCAAGCCCATTTTGACGGCTCTAGCATTGAACATAGGATAGCTGTCACTCGTTAATGTTGCTTATTTAGCGAATATTAAATCAAACCGTACCGAAATCGTACCAAACCAAAATAATAAGTACCGAACCATATCGAAATACTTCGGTATGGTATTTGGTATGCACAATTGATAAATCGAATACAGAAAATTTTAAATACCGAACCGAAATACCGAATGTCTACCCCTACTAAGCTCTACACGGGTCCCCTACTCAGTCTATTCGGCTCTCCAAAAATGTAAGGTGAACTGAGGGCCTCTATCTGATATGATGGAAATAAGCATGCCATGCAACCGAACTCCCTCCCAAATATAAATCTAGGTCAACTTCTCTGAAGTATATGTAGTTACAATGGAATGAAGTGTGTCAACTTGGTTAACCTCTCGACAATGACCCAAACTGTATCAAATTTTCGCAAGGTCTGTGGGAACCCAACTACGAGGTCCATAGTAATGTGCTCATATTTCCACTCAGCTACAATCATCTGCAGAAGTAGGCCACTTGGCCTCTGGTTCTCATACTGACATATTGACAATTTAGGCACCTAGATACATACTTCACTATGCCTTTCTTCATACACGGCCACCAATAATGTTGTCCTATATCGTGATACATCTTCGTATCACCTGGATGAATGGAAAAGCGAGAATTGTATGCCTCATCTAGAATCCTCTCCCACAAGCCATCGACATTAGGAACACATAGATGACCCTGTATTAGTAGAAAACCATCATCGCCAATAGAAGACTCCTTGGCACCACCATGAAGTACCGTATCTCTAAGGACTGACTGCCAAGTACGGATCATTAAATTGTCGAGCCTTTATCTGCTCCAATAGTGAAGACTGAGCAACAACACATGCAAGAACTCGGCTGGGCTCTGAAATGTCAAACATCACAAGTCTGTTAGCCAAGGACTAAATGTCCAATCTAGTAGCCTCTCCTTTGCTGAAATGAATTCCAAACTACCTATACTCTCAGCCTTTCTGCTTAAGGCATCTGCGACCATATTTGCCTTGCCCGGATGATAAAGAATGGTAATGTCATAATCCTTTAGTAACTAAAGCCATCTACGCTGCCTCAAATTAAAATCCCTTTGCTTGAACAAATGTTGTAAGCTGCGATGATCAATGTAAACCTCACATGGCACTCCATAAAGATAATGCCTCTAAATCTTAAGAGCATGGCCAGTTGCGGCTAAGGCTAGGTCATGCACAGGGTAATTCTTCTCATAAATCTTCAGCTGATGCAACGCATATGCAATAACTTGGCCCTCACGCATCAATACACAACCCAAGACAACACGTGAAGCATTATAATACATCGTATACATCTTCAAACCAGAAAGCAACACTAGAACTAGTGTTATAGTCAAAGTTGTCTTGAGCTTTTGAAAGCTCGCCTCACAATCATCAGACCAACGGAACGGAGCACCCTTTTGGTTCAATCTAGTTAGAAGTGGTGCGATGGATGAAAATCCCTGCACAAACCGATGATAATAACCTGCTAGCCCCAGGAAACTCCTGATCTCAGTCACCGAAGTGGGGCGAGGCCAATTCTAAACAACCTCAATCTTCTTATGATCCACCTTAATACCCTCGCCTGATATAATATGCCCCAAGAATGCCACAGACTCTAGCCAAAACTCACACTTGGAAAACTTAGCATACAACTTATGTTCCCTCAAGTTATGAAGCACTGGTCCCAAATGATGTTCATGCCCCCAAGCTACGTGAGTAGATCAAAATTTCATCAATGAAGACAATGAAGAACGAATCAATATAAGGCTTAAACACCATGTTCATCAAATACATAAACGATGTCGGGGCATTAGTCAAGCCGAATGACATTACCAGAAACTCATAATGGCCATATCTAGCATGGAAAGCAGTCTTTGGGACATCTGAGTCCCGAATCTTCAGTTGATGATACCTCGATCTCCAGTCGATCTTAGAGAACACCCTAGCACCCTATAACTGGTCAAACAAATCATTAATACGTGACAACGGGTACTTGTTCTTGATGGTGACTTTGTTCAACTGACTGTAATCAATGCACATCCGCATAGTTCCATCTTTCTTCTTCACAAATAACACTGGTGCACCCCAAGGTGACACACTTGGTCTCACAAACCCTTTTGCTAATAACTCCTCAAGTTGCTCATTCAACTCTTTTGGAGCCATGCGGTACATTGAGAATATATGTTGAGTACCTGGAGCCAAGTCAATAAAAAAATATCATGATTTGGTGGCATGCTTGGAAGGTCAGAAGGAAACACGTCGACAAATTCCCATACTACTAGCACTGAATAGGGCCATTCATTTGGATCGGATATCCGAAATCAGAACTGATCCATTCAAGTTTGGATTTTGAATTTCGGATTGGATCGAATTTTGGACTTCAGACTGGATTCAGATTGGTATATTTTAATCCGATCCGATCTGAAATTCAAAATTATTAAGCAATATATAAATACTACACTTTAATTTTGGATAGTCAGTACTTCCTTTATATCATTCTCCAAGTTATTACCTTTACAATTGCAAGATCTAGCTATATTGGCACCATAGTACTCTCATAATTGCATAAACATAAATTTTTCTTAATGTATTACCTCTTTTACAAAGAAAATATACTTATTAGTTTTCAATTTTGAAGAATATTAATATTATCTAAAATTCAATCCAATCTAAATTTTAAAATTTGATCTGATCCAATATAACTCGGATCGGATTCAGATTATATTTTCTAGAATCCGAAATTTAAGAACTGAAACCGCAATGTGCTAAATTCGATCCGATCTGATTTGATTTGTGCACAGGCCTTGCACTGAATAAATCTTTGGAGACTCTATGGTAATGTCCCGAACATAAGTTAGATAAGCCAAACAACCCTCTTAACCATATGTCAAACCTTTAGAAAGAGATGCTCCGACTCGGTGTACTAATGGAGGAAGCCTTTCAACTCCAATCTCGACAACTCTGGCATCACTAAAGTAACAATCTTGGCATAAAAATCAAGGATGACGTGATATGGGGATAACCAATTCATGCCCAGGATGAGCTTAAAGTCAGTCATATCAAGAAACAGAATTTCCACTCTCGTTTTATAACCATAGAATGGGACCATATATGACCAATAGATCATCCGATCCATAACCATAGAATCTCCTACATGAGTGGACACATAAACAGGAGTACCTAAGGACTCACGGGGAAAATACAAGAAATGAGAAAACAAATAGGATACATATGATAGGTAGATATTGGATCAAATAACACCAAAACATCCCTACCACTAACAGAAATAATACATATGATCACGATATCTAAGGCCAATGCATCTGGCCCGGTCGGAAAAGTATAGAATATGGCTGGAGCACCAACTGGCTGGCCTCCGCCTGACTGAACAGTAGCTGGCTGACCTCCCCCTGCCTGGCCTCCACATCTAGGATAGACTGCTGACCATGCTGCACTGCTTGCCCCGAAACTTGGGGCAGAATCTCCTTATGTGAGTAAGATCTCCGTACTCGAAACAACCCCTCGATGCGATGATCTATTGCCCTGATGTTTGACCCTGATGGCTTGTAGACCCACTGGAAGAACTGAATCGCTGGTAGACGGTATGAACTCTCCACCATGTCACTAAAATAGGAGCTAGAATAACCCTGGTGGCCTGAGTACCCACTGGAAGAAATATGGATGACTGGTGGGCGGTAAGAACTCTCTGGTATGACACTGAAATAGGGTCGCGTCGAAGCATCCCAAGATGATGATGGTGCTGCATATGTGGGCCTGCACGGTTGACCCTTGTCAAACTGAACTCTTCCTAGAGCCGGGGCATCTGTAAACCCTTTAGAGAAACGAGTCCTCTTGTCCTGTTGTATCTGATCTCTACCTCTTTGATGGTAGCCCTCAATCCTCCAAGCAATCTCCACTACCAACTGATAAGAAGTCCCCATCTTAAGCTCTCGGGCCATATTGGCCCTAATAGCAGAGTGCAACCACGCAATATACCTCAGTAGACTCTCTATGTCAGTAGGAAGTATCATAAGTGCATAGGGAGACAACTCAGAAAACCTTGCCTCATAATCGGTCACTGACATTTGACCCTGCTCAAGGTTCTCAACTGATACCATAATTTTTCTCACTCGGAGGGTAGAATGTACCTATCCAAGAAAAGTTGTGTGAACTGGCCCTAAGTCTTGGAGGAGAAACCGCTGGCCTGCCAAAAAGATAAGACTGCCACCATCTAAGGGCCCTAACCTCCAACTAGAAAGTAATGAAGTAAACCCCATGAGACTCCAATATCCTTATGTTGTGCAGTCTATCCCTGCACCTGTTAATGAATTACTGGTCATCCTCATGACACTCGCCTCCTAAGACAGAAGGGTGTAGCCTAGTCCATCTATCCAATAACTTCTGCGACTCACCGTCTGCAATTGGTCTAGGCTCAGGTACAACTGTTGCAGCTAGATAGGCCTCGTCGTAGGTAGTGCACCCGGAGTCTGATACACTGCAACTACATGCCCAGAAGCTTGAGTGGTAGGGGTCTGTGCTCTGGCTGGGTCTGCTAGAAATAAACCGATGTGGGTTATAGAACCCATAAACCGCACATATAGCCCATAACATCCTAAATATACCGAGGCAGGCTCTACTATGGGTACCTCACCCTGCTCCTCAATGATGGGATCCTGTACTGGATCCACTGGTGGTGCAACTAGGGCAACTCTGGGGCGTCCTCGTCCCCTACCTTGGGTCTTTGCCTTCCCCCAACCTATACTTCGGCCTCTAGCAACAGGGGAGCAGCTTATCCCGGGTTCGTAATGTCTGTTGCATGCATTCTCACCATCTGTGAAATAATAAGAGACAAAACCTAGTATACTATCAACTGAATGATAAAAGGTGAATAAAGAGTAGTTTCCTAACACCATATAGCCTCTCGAATATAAGTAAAGACATCTCTGTACTAATACGCAAAACTCTATTAGGTCTTCCCATAACTTGTGAGATATACGTAAACTTAATGCTCTAATATTATGTTATCACGATCCAATTCCAGCATAGGCCGTGATGGCACCCAACACCGTTGTTAGGCAAGCTGACACCGATCAACTAGTGGTTTCCTGTTTAGATAAATTATTAAGTAGTAACATTTCCTTATTTGTCAAAAAAATTTAGAAATTTGCAGTTCTAACATAAATAAGCAGAAGCAACAAGCATTAATCAGAATCATATAAGCAAACCCAAAATCTTAAGTCTACTAGTGAGTGTGCAAAGACATGGTGTCACAAGTGTGTGGGCAATTTAGTAGAATATACAACATAATACTGCTAGCCTACTGTCTGAGATGAAATAGACAGAAAAGTAAAACCTAAGGAAGACTCCAGGTGCTGCAGGACGGCTCGAAAGGCAGCTCACCGTAAAGTCTCGAAGAGGGGATCAGCAATGCGCGCCAGACGGGTACCTAGATGCACTTGCCTCAAATCCCGTACAATTAAGTTCAAAAGTGTAGTATGAGTACATAAACAACATGTACCCAGTAAGTATCCAGCCTAACCTCGAAGAAGAAATAACGAGGTATCGACTTAAACACTTACTATGGGCTAACAATAATATAATTAAAGAGCTTGGCTAAGCATCGGTATCATGAATAATATTGAAAGCTCAATAATAGAAAGTGACAAGTTCTTCTTTCAAAAATAAGATTTAAACTTCAGTCATATCACTCAATAGCTTATATTTCAAGGCATTTAAGCAGTATAAATGATGGAAAGTTTCAAATAATTATCATGCGCAAATTATGCTAAGGTTGTACGGCTCAGTCCGACATAATATTTAAACTGTACACTACTGGAGGGTCGAACGACGCGAACTCTAGATGCATCATTTACTTCTGAGCCGCTCAACCCGATCCACAAATAACAATTATTTTCAAAGAAAGCACAAATTTCACGTTTACAGTCAAAAATTCCATTAAATCTTCATATAAGTGAATTTAACCTCTTACACTTCTTTCAAGAAATTTTTGATTTGACTCAAGTAATTAAATTAGCAAGTAAATGCGTAAACATTTCAAATAAAGCATGATATGGGTCATAAACTACCCGGACAATAGCATATTTGTAGCTACGTACACACTCTCATCACCTCGTACGTACATAGCTCCCACAAATAGGTACACACATTTGTTTAATTCACCTATGGGGTTAATTCCCTCTTACAAGGTTAGAAAGGAGACTTACCCCGTCTCAAAGCCTACTTCCCAATTCAAGAATGCGCTCAAACCTCCAAATTTGATGTCAAATAACTTGAAACCAATCAAAAATTATATAAATTAATCAATTTATGCTCAAAAGTTCACATTCCACTATTAAAGTGCTTATCCAACCAAAATTGCAAGATTCCTAAAATTCACCCCGGTATCCATATGCTCGGATTCTGGAAATGTTTGAAGAAAGTTGTTACCCATAACCTTAGGAACATAACTATGTGACTTTTACTAAGTTTTATAATCAATTTCGTGGCCAAGTCTCATTTTATTGAAAAAAACCTTAGGTTTTCCTCTAAAACCTTAATTTTCACTAATTTTTACATGTTAATCTACCAATAATCTAAGTATTTAACTCACATTCTGTAGGAACTACTTACCTCCAAAAGCCAGGTCAAAATCCCTCCTTAAAAGATCTTCAATTGCCGAAGTGTGGAAGAAAATGAGTCAAAAAATGCCTAAATCCCGTATTAATGAGGGTTCTGTTTTCTGTGATTTCCGCACCTACGCAGTGTCTTTCGCTTCTACGAGACCGCTTCTACGGTCAAAATGTCCACTTCTGCGGAGGAGCCTAAGGCTGGCTGGTTTCTCTTATGCGGGAGGGGTCCCTCTTCAGCGACTAAAAGGCCGCTTCTACGGCTCAAGCTGCTTCTGCGATCTCTACCAATGCACATGCGCTTTTGCAGGTGTGGTTCCTCTTCCGCATATGTAATGATCGTGCAGCCCATGCTGGGCGCTTCTACGCATTTTGCCTACTTCTACGGGCACGCACTTGCGGCTGGACAAGCGCAGGTGCGATTATGCTAGCAGTGGGAGCTTCAGCTTTTGCTCCAAATTTCCAACTTGGTCTGAGCCTCGTATGATTGATGCTTGGGGCCCTGCCCGAACGTACAAACAAGTTTGGAATCATAAAACGGACTTTCTCGAACCCCCAGAATGCTCGAAACAACATTAAAACAAAGAATCACACCCTAAAACCAATTGAATCAAACTTATGAACTTCAAGTTCTTCAATTTACTTCCAATGCGCCGAAGCATACTTATGTTGCTCGGAATGACACCAAAATTTGCGTGCAAGTCTTAGATGATACTACAGAACTATTTTCGGTCTCGGAATTCCATTTGCCTCGATATCACCTAAGCCCGTTCCAAACCAAATTTAAAGAACTTTCAAAACCTTCAAGAACCAACTTTCACTATTAGGCGTTGAAACACTTTCGGGTCATCCAAACCCCAATATGAACATACACCCAAGTCCAAAATTATTATATGAACCTAATGAAAGCGTCAAATCCCGATTCCGAGGCCTTTTACTCATAATATTGATCGAAGTCAAACTTAGCCTTTTAAGCCATCCTTAAGGAACCAAGTGTTCCGAATTCAACCCAAAATTTTTCAAATTCTGAACTACTCATCCCCGCAAGCCATAAATCACTAAAAGCAAGTACGAGAAGTCTTATTAAGGGAACAGAATTTTTGAAAGAAAATCGACCAATCAGATCATTACACACTTAGCCTCATTTGTTTGTAATTAATGGACTTAATCATTCAAATTTCATATATTAAGTGCATTTGTTTTTAAAGTCTGAATCTTAATCTTTAATTGTATTTGTATTTTTTACTTTACAATCACTTAATGAGTCTGTAAGACTAAGATCTATAACAAAGATTTAATTTGTTAAGATTCTATCCTCATTCATTACTAACTGCTGTCACCTCCAACAATTATCAAGTACCACCACCACTGTGCCCAACCACCACCACCACCACCATCTTCAACCACAGCCTCCACCACTACCACCAGTCACCATCCCCACCACCATCATTTTCAATCATAACCACACACTCACCCACCTCAACTACCACAACAACCGCCTATCTTCATCAACAGTCGTAACCGAGTCCGCCCATCATTATAAACTACCACCACCCACCATCACCTTCCTCAGTCACAACTACCATCACCACATACCATTATCAACTATCACCATCCTTAACCATAATTGTGATCCTACCAATCACCATTAGCTACCACCTAGAACTATCATCGTTAACTATAACCACCATCAATCATCGCCTTTAGTTGATATCACAAACACCTCCATTAGCCATTACCACAACCAACTACCATATTTTAAAAGAAATATATTTTATTAATAAAATACTAGATTAGTTATTTGAATTTTATATTAATTAAATTTTCACTAAAGATTATTTTTGTTCATCCAAATGTTAAAATAGCAAATAGTCTTATTATCATATATCTTAATACACATCTTAATATTCAGATATTTATCCAGATTTAGATATCTTAATTTCAATACACAATTTGATATTCGAATATGCGTTCGTATTCACACGTCCTAATTTTAAAAAGTAAATGACGCCTATTCTTGTAATTTAATTTAGCAGCTCAAAAATTTAGAGCACTAAAATTCAGGATACTTGCTCCTCAAGTTTGATCGAATTGATTAATCTTTAAATATATTACAAATTAAGTGGTTATTGTTTCACTTTTTAGAAACGCGGCCAACATGCTATTAGGTCTCATTTGTTTTTTAAGATTAAGATGTCTGAATCTGAATACACATCTGAATATCAAGATGTGTAGTAAGATTAAGACATCTGAATCTGAATACACATCTGATTTTATTAAGATGTATATTAAGGTCTAAATACTAAATAATAAAGACTGTTTGATTTTTAGATCTGAATGCATAAAATTTATCTTTATTTGAAAATTAATAAACATAAAATTCAAATGAAATACTAACTAATCTAATATTCCATCAATAAAATATATATTTTTCTAAAATATGGTAGTTGTTTTTTGGTGTTAGCTAACGGCGGAATGCCGACTAGAGATGGTGGTTGATGGTAGTTTTGGTAATGATGGTGGTTCATGCTAGTAGCTAGTAGTGATTGGTAGCGATGGCGATTATGATTGAGGATGATGGTGATAGTTAATATTAGCGGGTGGTGATAACAGTTGTGACTGAAGAAAGTGGTGGGTGAGTGACGGTAGGTTATAATGATGGGCAATGCTGGATGTGGTTGTTGGTGGCGATGGGATGGTCATTTGTGGCAATTGAGGTGGATGAGTGTTAATTGTAGATGAGAATGATGGTGGTCGGAGTGGTAGACATAGTGGGGGGTGATGGTCAATAATAGTGGCAGCTATGATTGAGTATGATGGTGGCGTGGTGGTGTTGGAGGGGTGGTGGTGGGGTGATGGTTTAGTATGGTGGCGGTGGTGACATGATGGTAGTTGATAATGATAGGCGGTAGCGATAGTTAATAATGAATATGCGATAACATCTTAATAAAATTAAGTTTCTGTTATAGATCTTAATCATACATGCCTATTCAAACCCTTTAAGTGGAGATGAAGTAAAAAAAATAAACTTAATATTTAAGATATGAATAATTAAGATTTAGATTTTAAAAATAAACACATTTAGTGTTTGAGATTTAAATAAGGGATGTTTACATATACATCCCATATAGCAAACCTTACTACCATTATTGTGCATTATTTGTTTATTACCCTCATATCTCATATTTTTGTTACATAATATATACCAAACAAGATATTTGCTGATTTTCCATCCAAAATTAACACTAGACAATTAAGGCAAAATCCAAAACTTAATAAAGAGACACCAAAAATAACGCCTATCATTATGGTTGATAATTAATGTTTAATTTTCTACCATTTAAATTGTAAATCAACTAAGGTAACATATGTATAGCACATTCATTTACATATATAGCCGTCTCAAAATTGATACGTTACCATCAGTATTTATTTTTGAAACTGATCCATGATTCAAGGGATGATGTAAAACTTCCCCATATTTCACCAAAAATTTAAAATTATAGTAAAAATCTCACTCTTTACCTTCTTTCTCTCATCTGGTAAGGCAAAATATTAAAATTCTTTTCTCTTCCCTACTTATAATAAACAGCAAATTTCATGGCAACGAATAAGGTGAAACTCATTAATATTATTGATTCCACCACTTCAGCCTCTAAAATCGATAAGAAATAGAAGAAGAAAATAATTCACTGAATATAAGGTGTATATAATAGTTTTCTTTGTATACTAATGTATCAATATACGGGCGTTGAAGTTGCAAAAAAAAAAAATTAAAAAAGTAGTAGATGTTGAAGTTGTTTCCAGATTGTTTTAAAAATGTAGACAATTGTAGTTAAATGTAGTTAATGTTTTATGAAGTATTTCCAGAGAGTTTTAAAAATGTAGATAATTGTAGTTGAATGTAGTTAATGTTATACGAAGTATTTCCAGAGAGTTTTAAAAATGTAGCCAAATGTAGATAAATGTAGTTAATGTTATATGAAATGTTTCCAGAGAGTTTTAAAAATGTAGACAATTGTAGCTAAATGTAGTTAATATTTTATGAAGTATTTCCAGAGAGTTCTAAAAATGTAGATAATTGTAGTTAAATGTAGTTAATGTTATATGAAATATTTCCAGAGAGTTTTAAAAATGTAGACAATTGTAGTTAAATGTAGTTAAGGTTATATGAAGTGTTTCTAGTGAATTTTTAAAATGTAGTCAAATGTAGGTAAATGTAGTTCATAATAGATAAAGACAAAAGGTTGTAGATAAAGACAAAACATTGTAGTTCATATTCATGAAAGCTAAGCAATTAATTACAATATTTGTAGTTATATCAACTTTGTAGTTAATTGTAATTATTTGTAGTTAATCAATTGCATATCCAATTGGAACACAATCTGTCGGTGTAACATCATTATCTCCAACTATATTTCTATCAACAACCTCCTGAACAAAGACAGCCTTTTACAAACAAAATCCTAACGTAAACCCATGCAACAGGTCCGTTGACTTCCACAGAGAAGCGAAACTTCATAAAAAAAATTATTATAGAATTAAGTATATTATGGTGAATTAGATATTATACATGTATGTTATTTAGTTTCACCAAGGACTATAATATTGTAGAAGTCTCGTCATCAGTTTATGCTTGGCGTGATACCAAAAATACATTTCTATACAAATGAATGAAAGGATTAATAGATATTTAAAAGGCTACCACAAAGAAATAAAATCTCAAAGGTCAAATAATGGTGTAATTCATAAAATAAAATTTGTTGATGTTGTGGTTGATTGTGCTCTCGATCCGTACGACTTTCTCGCGTTTGTTCCGGTGGTTGAGGGCGCCGGCGGCATTGTTACTGATTGGGAAGGGCGTGAGCTTCTCTGGATGCTTCAACTCTGGTGCCGGACGGTGGGTTTAAGATTGGGGCTACTGCTGGGAAAAACATACATCAACGTGTTATTTCTGCACTATCCTAGTGACTGATTTATTTCATTGTAGTTGCTTACTGAAAGACTGATGATTATGTAAAATATATGAAAAGATCTTGTTCCACAAATCAAGCCTCTAATTGTTCCACAAATCAAGCCACTAATTAATAGTTGATCTTAAACCTTAAAGATAAATTTTGGTATATAAATTGAAAGGTGGTATACTTAAATGTAATAAACACTAACCTTAAACATGAATGGTGATAAGGTTTGTTATATGGGATGTATATGTAAAAATCCCTTTAAATAATTAAGATTCAAACGAATGAGGCCTTAGTCTTCCACCGACCCACACATTTGGTCAAGGTCCAGGACCAGTGCATCAAGCTTACACCCAAGTGGCCAAAAGTCGATCTAAGACTCCCCACTTGTTGGCGCTCTCCTCTCTTCTACCTTCGAAATTATCACTTCTCTATAATAATATGTTGTACAACTGAGAATCGCTGTTGATTACTTCACCGGCGGTGGCTTCACATGGAAGATCATGCCTTCAATTTCTTCTAGTGTGCGCCGTCCTTGTTGCTTATCGTGCTCCTCTTGCCTCGCCTCCTGACCTCCTACAGCCCGTCGCTACTTCTGCTACCGGAAATTTCATCAGTTTTGATAAGATCAACAGCTCTGAACCGGTGTTTGACGGTAAAATTATGTCAAAAGCTCGTGTTTACACTGATGTCAATGTGCTTCGCCCGAGGGAATATTGGGATTATGAAGCCCTTACTGTTCAATGGGGGTAATTTTTCTACTTCTTTTATTTATCTCTAATCACCTATTAATTGATGATCTAAATTTAGTAATTTATACTTCCACTTTGTATATCATCTTATGTCATGCTGATATTTATTTGTTTTTATTATAGGGATAAATGTTTTAAGTGTTATATTGAGAACCTTAATTTTAAATAACTTTTGTCTTAAAAGACAATTATTTCAAGCTCTGTTCCAATTTGTGTGATGGTCTCTCATTGGGTCCCAATTTAAGTGACCCAATTTGACTGTGTCCCACTGGGAGCCAGCCTATTTGACTGTGTCCCAATTTATATGGTGATGTTTGATTGGTGTTAATGGAGTTTTAAATAGAAATGAACGACTTTGAAACTTGTAGTCTAAAATAAATCATTAGATATTTGTTTAGCTGCTAATTATCTTATAAATGAGAAGTTTATAGTTATTTTTTTTTAAAAAATATAGTGAGGTATCATTCTTTTTGGGACAGACTAAAAACGCGTAAATTGGGACGGAGAGTATTTATTTACCTATTTTTTGTTAAAGGGATAGGCCCTTTAAGTGTCAGATTTGAGAAACCTTAATTTTATAGAACTTCTGTCTAAAAAAAACAATTATCTAGTATCGGGAACGAAATTCATGTACACCTGAATAGTACAGCTTGAGGTATAGTTGATTGATTGATTGGCTGGTTGCTGAAGGAAATTAGTGGGTGTTTTAGTATGGATGTTGGTTTGGCTGATGAACTCCTAATCTTGAATGACAAAAGCAAAAGAAAGCCTTTTTTTCCAACATTTTGGGGAAATCATTTATGATGTTTTCTGGTTGATTTGAGATGTTTGCAAGGAGGCAAGTTTCAATCTTTTGCATATGTTCGCTGTCCTGAGTATTCTTTTCTTTGTTAGGTTAAAGCCTATGGCTTCAGGGTTGGGCTCCAAAACTCAAAAAGTTTTCATTTCTAACATGTTGAAACGTTTAAATTAGCCGGGAACAGATATATTGCAAATATTATGCATGTATGCTACATTTCATTTCATTTGTGGAAGCTGGTGCCTGGCTACTGTCTCTTCGCGCGAATCGTTGTGCCAGTTGTATCTAGAGGTAAAGCATTTTGTGTACTCTATATTAAGACTAGAGAATTGGAGGATGCTATTAAGACCTTGTCTTACTTAAATGTAAGCATAATCCAGGTCCTGCTCAAGTACTTTCTAAGTTGCTATATGTACAAATGGTTAAAAGCATTTCATTTGGCATTAAGTCATTGGTGATTTGCTTACTTGAGTACAGAACTATTCAAAAGAGACTATAAAACTTTATCTTGCTAAATTGAGAGCATAACAACAACAATAACAAAAAACATAGCAGTTCCCACAAGTGGTCTCTGGGGAGAGTAGATAGTACGAGACCTTACCCTGACACGGAATGTAGAGAGGCTATTTCCGGTAGATCTTCGGCTCGAAGAAAACTGAGAAAAAAGGAATAGCAACAAGCTAAATTGAGAGCATGTTTATTGTAAGTCTAAGTCCTCTGTTTCAGGGATCACATCAGCAGGCCTCCTATGTCAATTATCTAGCCTCCTCAAATGGTATTAGGATGATAGTACTATTAATTTCATTAGATTTTGTTTCAGTTCACAATCCTCACTTTGACTAGTTCAACTTTAATGCAACCTATGATGCCGTATTATTCTCATCAATTTTCCTCATGTTTATTATTCCAGTGGTCAGGATGACTATGAGGTTGTTAGGAAAGTTGGAAGAGGAAAATATAGTGAAGTTTTTGAAGGTATAAATGTTAACAGCAATGAAAAGTGCATAATCAAGATCCTGAAACCTGTTAAGAAGAAAAAGGTATGAATTTTTTGTATTTACAACTTACGTTACTGGTATATTGCATGTAACTAATGGCTTCTTTGTGTCTTCATTAACTTATTTAAAATTTTGCTTCACAAAGAAAAAGGAAACTAATCCTTCTGAATAAAAAAGAAAATTCCCTTCACCAAAGAAAAAGGAAAATAATTGTTATGCTAGAAAAAAGAATTCCTGTAAAATGAGTCATTTCCTATAGTGCATAAAGTTCCTGCCATCTTATGTACTGCATAGTAAATCTGCTGACTTAACATTTGTGGAAAATCATCTATGTTAACAGCCTCATAGAAACAGTTGTATCTGTCTCATGAAACTTGTCTATGGTCATCTATCAAATATCTATTCATATGTGTTGATTTAGTCATTTAGAGTCGTGGCATATCTGATAAGTAGTCAAGTAGGTAACTTTGTTCGTGTGTACCTCTGTAAAGAGTACATCAGTTTCATTCATAGGAAATGTCTGTACAAATTGGTTATTTCTGTCATGTGGAATATCTAAAATATAGGTCAATTTTTACATGCTATATATATATATATATATATATATATATATATATATATATATATATATATATATATATATATATATATATATATATTAGTCTTTGTGTACGCGCGTTGCGCATATCCAAAATATGTGTTTGCGTTATAAAATAAAACTTATTGAAAAATTGTGTCTTCCTATAACTGATAAACATTAATCATTTTTAGGAATTCGGGTAGAGTGGTTCTTACTTTAGTTTATTTCGATACTTGCTTCATAATACAAAAATATTATATAAGCGGTCTCTGATTGAAATATAAAAAGAACTCCTAGCTTAACATCCACTTGGATATGTTCATTGCGCACATATATATTTCATGTTAATTATTATAAAATATTTGTATAATATTTTATTAAAAAATTCTTTCCCCACATATTATTCAATTATGAGAGTGCTAAAACTCGTAACTTTATCCCATAAATGTCTTCGTATCACATGAGACATCCAAATTCGACAAATACGTACAAACAATCCTTCAAAAAATATTAGTTTGATTGTATCTTATTCTAGCTCAAAATTTCTTTCTAAATTACTTCATCTGATTATTACATAAATACATCATTTCTTATACCTAGGTAATGATATTAACGGTCTTATTAAAAATAACTTTTTGATCTTTTCTATGTATAAAGTGGGTACTAAGACTTTACTGGTTAGATTGACTAAATTAGATAAAAATAGACTCTTAAACAACAACTACCCAGTGTATTCCCACCAGGTGGGGTCTGGGGAGGGTAATATGTAAAAATAGACTCTTGAAATATGTTATTTATCTAGAGCTGTCAAAACAGGCCAGCCTAGTCCAGGGCTTTTAAATTTGGCGGGCTTGGACAGGTCGGCCCGCCATATGAATGGCCTTAAAATGGCCAGCCCTAAAAGGGCTGCGGGCTAGGGCGGGCTGGCCCTTTAATTTCTTTTTAGAAATTTTTTTTCTTTAAATCCTTAAATATTTTTTTGTGACATTGTCGACTAATCATTTTCCAATGCAGCTTTTCATTCTGTCCTATGCGCCGAGGGTCGCATGGAAGCAGCCTCTCTGCCCTTTTGGGTAGGGGTAAGACTGCCTACATATTACCCTCCCCAGACCCCACCTGGTGGGAGTATACTGGGTAGTTGTTGTTGTTGTCGACTAATCATGTAAACAACTTCTATTTACTTAGAGCGTACAAGAAGGTTGAAATTTGACGAGGAATCTCGTAATTGAAATACAAATTCTCTATATCTCTTGCTCTTCTTTTTTAAAATTACATGAATATTTTCTTAATTTCATTTTCCTCAAATTTAGTTTTATTTTAGTAAATTTATATGCTGTGGTTTTTTAATGTAGGATTAACATCATTTGTTGATTTCATCATTATAGTCCATAAACTTTTTAAATTTTTTGAAATTTGCTAGTGGTCTATTATATTAAATTTTTAACAGTAATTAATTTGAATTTAACTAATTTTTGGCCTACGGGCCGCCCCAAGCCCAGCCTCGATCAAGGCTCAAAGGCCAACGTGCTTGCTTAGGCTGGGCTTATAAGCAACAACAACAACAACTACCCAGTATAGTCCCCCGAAGTGGGGTCTGGGGAGGGTAATATGTAGACGAGCCTTACCCCTATCCGAAAGGGCAGAGAGGCTGTTTCCAATCGACCCTCGACTCACTGAAGGAAAGGAAAAACAAAAGAGCATTAGTAACTCCAGCAGAAATATCGTAAATAATTATCTAAACATAAGAACCATAAATAAAATAGCATGCAATAATATCATACATTAACTACCTTAAATAATTACTATAAGGGAGACACAACCCAATACACAAATCATCTATTGTTAGCCCTGCCAAGCCTCACCCAACCCCGGGTGAGGAGTAAGAAAAACTCTAGGAGCCGCTATCCTACAACCTTGATACTAGACCTCCAGACTTTCCTATCAAGGGCCATGTCCTCGGAAACCCGCACTAGCCATGTCATGCCTAATCATCTCTTCCCAATGCTTCTTAGGCCTCCCTCTGCCTCGCCGAACGCCGACAATCGCTAGCCGCTCACAACTTCTCACTGGGGCATCGGGACTTCTCCTCCGCACATGCCCGAACCACCTCAGTCTCGCTTCTCGCATCTTCTCATCCACCGGGGCCACCCCCACCCTCTCTCGAATAACTTCATTCTTAATCTTATCCAACCTGGTGAGCCCGCACATCCATGATCCACCTGAGCATCCTCATCTCCGCAACATTCATTCTCTGAACATGAGAGTTCTTCACTGGCTTATAAGCCTCGGTTTTAAATAGGCTCAAAAAATCCTAGCCCAACCGTACCCAAATAGCTGGTTGGGTTGGGCTGGCATCACGGGCCAAGCCCATTTTGATGGTTTTATAAATTGTATGATTATAGTTAGGGATGTCAATGGATCTCAAAAACCGACTAAACCGACCTAACTGAAACATGCTGAACCGACTATAAGGTTTCTTTTAATGAAATCGTAGATGTATATATATAACCAATAAAAAGTCAAAGAGCAACTAATTTTTCTTGGATAAATATTTTGTCTCTTTTACTCTCAACTCAAAGATCTTTGAATTCAAAGGTTTCAAGATTTTTTCTGAACCCTAAAAATCAAATGATTTGATTTGGCTTTAACTTTCGTCTAGCAACACATCCATCGCTGAATTAATTATTAAAACTTGTACAAATTAGACTTCACATCTTTTAAATTCAAGAATATCCAAAACAAAAGGAAAAAATATACAACTAAATTGTGTAGAACAACGACAAGCATATCAAGTAACGTATCAAACAAAAACACACTCCACAGAAACGAAAAGCAAGGCAAAGAGAGAGACCAATAATTACCTATGTGATAGCGGTTGCTTAAATGCTTACTATGGGCAAGGCAAAAGAGTTTTGAAAGAACTTTCGTCCAAAAGAAAATTAAAATGAAATATTAACTGGCGGCACTTAAAGACTATAAAGTGATATATTATAGAATTTTTAGTAAAATAATCCTAGTTCTACAGCATTAATTGTTGTGCAAATTTTGGAAGAAGAATCCTAAATCTAAAGTGAGCATAATTGCTTGGATACTATTTGTTAGCCATATTGATTAAAGTTGCCCGCTTATTACGTGTTTGGCACAATTTTGGTAAAAGAATCCTAAGTCTGAATTGACATTAATTCCTGGTTCAATTTCGATAATGTGGTTATTATATTTACATATTACAATTTTATCCCACATAAAATATACTTACGAAGGGCAAAAAAGGTGAACGACACTTCGCTAAAGGCCTTCGTGCTTTTAATATAGTACATATGTTCTCTCTTCTTTCCTCTCTAATTCTGTACTTCTGCAACCTAATGATTTAGTTGGAATAAGACATGCTTTTTAATTGTTATTTGATGGTGTTATGTAGATCAAGAGAGAGATAAAAATTTTGCAGAACCTCTGTGGCGGACCAAACATTGTCAAACTCCTTGATATTGTCAGAGATCAGCATTCAAAAACTCCAAGCTTAATTTTTGAGTATGTGAACAGTACAGATTTCAAAGTACTGTACCCAACATTAACAGATTATGACATCCGGTACTACATATATGAGCTTCTCAAGGTAAAAGAATATATCTTTTAGATTATTCCTATAAAAAAAGGTTTTATCTTTTGATTGCAGCCACTTTTGCTTCCCACTCCCTTGTCTGCGTCATCTCTGTTTCCTTTTTTCTTTCATGTGACTGAAAATATTAGTTTTATGTATGTCTTATTATCTAGCCAAAAGTTTGTTTCTTCCGTACATTTCCTTGTATGTTGGCTGTTTGCTGTTTAGTTTGCACGAGGAAGAGGATCTTGGGAGTCCCTTCCAATTTTTATATGCTGAATCACTCTCTCTAATGAGAGATAAGGTTTTGAAGCACTTGAATGTTGAGTAGATAAATTTTCATTTTCTTTTGATTGAATCTGTGGAGTAAATTCCTCAGCATTCATGTCTTAACACAGTTACAGGAGATTATGTAATTAAATTCTTTTCCAAAATTAAAATTGAATTCTTTTCACATGATTATTTTCACTAATTCATCGGAAAGGAATAAGAATCTCTAGACAGAGTTATGCAACCTGAAATTTCTTGAGAACATGCTTTTCCTCTGTAAATTTTTGAATTTTAGTAGCTTCTCATATGCACTCCAATCTTCTAATTGATCAAAGAATCTGGAGTAATAATGTACTGTATTATCAACAATAGCTCCTTAAATTTTATTTTCCTTCTTTATTTTATGATGGGTCCATTGGTTCAAGTTACGTTTTACATGCGGTTGTTTAGAATTGCGGATTAGTAACTTCGGTAGCACAACCCTTGTTTGGGATACTTTGGCTGTTTGTTTGCAGCTAAGTTGCTCCGACATAGCAGTTTAGGTGCCGTACCCGTGTTAATACGACTCTAGTATGGGTGTGGGTATGAGATTCGTATTGGATGTGGTAAAACAATTTTGGGTACTTTGATCGACAGATTAGAGACGAGATACAATTTGATCCCCAAAATCAGAACTATAAATAGGGTAACTTTGAAGGAAGTAGCATACCTTATCTAGGAAATCAATCCTTTACTTATCCACAACTTGAGAATCAAAAAGAAATCACTCTTTACTAGTTATACATAACTATTCCACAAAATTTCTCATAATTTAGAGATATTTTTATAATTTTCTTTTCTTGAATTATTTTAGTAGAACTATGATCCGTATCCCCGAATCTTATAATTTATATCTCGAAGGATCATGCCTCTAAATCTGAATCTGCACCTATAGCGGACACCCTTACCGTGTACTTAGGTTTGTAGATTATTTTAGGTATGTGGAATAGACAGACCGATGGATTTTACAAAGGCATCATTTTGATGTAGAGTAATCTTAGACTTTGAAATTGCTGCTATTTTAGAAGACGAGTGTGGAGGAGAAGTGAAGAATATGGGTAATGAAAACTCAAAGAATTGCATGTACCACGAAATGTGTTCAACAATCTGGTTCTGATGATAGAGTTAAAGTCTCTCGTCAGTGAAGAATAATGCTTCTGCTTACTCTCGTGTACTCAAGTTTTTCTATTAACTGCTTGATTAATTGGAGGTAAATAATGTTTTCAGTTTGAACGGTGAAAATTTTTGGAACTGATTTCTTCCTGAGAGACCTGACGGACAGTAGATTTGCATAAATGTACCAAAAGGCAAGAGCCAATCACTAACGCTGGGATCCTGCTGTTTCTATCTTGAAGCTATTTCTTCCTTGCACATTCATCGCCAATTTTCTTAACAAATAGCTGCTTAGGTCCTATATGTTCTATTCCGGTTATGCTTAGGTCCTATGGTAGTTATTGTATGATATTATTGCATGCTATTTTATTTATGGTTCTTATGTTTAGATAATTATTTACGCTATTTCTGCTGGACTTACTAATGCTCTTTTGTTTTTGTTTTTGTTTTTTCCTTTCCTTCACTGAGCCGAGGGTCGATTGGAAACAGCCTCTCTGCCCTTTCGGGTAGGGGTAAGGCTCGTCTACATATTACTCTCCCCAGACCCCACTTTGTGGGACTATACTGGGTAGTTGTTGTTGTTGTTGTTGCATAAGAAAAAAATGTTCTTCTTGAGCTTTCACGAAGAAAAAAATGTTCTTCTTGAGCTTTCACTTGCGGAAAATGGTTTGTGCATAATAGGGACCTTAAGTAAAATATTTGCAGTGTTTCTTGTTTCTCAACTGGCTTATACATGAAAAGTACATATCTATCTTTTTCTTCGAAAATGATTTTTAATTTGTCTATGTGTTCGTTTCTCTGACAAGAGGGGTTGCTCTGATGGTAAGCAACCCCCACTTCCAACCGAGAGGTTGTGAGTTCGAGTCTCCCCAAGAGCAAGGTGGGAAGTTCTTGGAGGTATGTCGGGGGTCTATTTGGAAACAGCCTCTCTACCCAAGGGTAGGGGTAAGGTCTGCGTACACACTACCCTCCTCAGACCTCACTAAGTGGGATTATACTGGGTTGTTGTTGTTGTTGTTATGTGTTCGTTTCTCTGTTCTTATTCCATTATGGTTCTCTCTTTGAAAGGGAAGGGTTATGGTTCTCTCTTTGAAAGGGAAGGGTTTAAAAGGAGAAAAAGAAGATGGACTTTTTCTTCTTTGAGTTCAATGTAATGAACATATCTTCCTTTTTGATTTCGACGTAACTAGGTCTTGCAGGCACCACCAGTAGGCTTGTATTAACAAGGGAAGTGGGAAGTGGGAAGTGGTGTACTCCAACCTGTGATGATCTCTGTTTTAGAAGTCTATTTCAGTTTCAGATTGATGTTCAACTGAACCATTCTCTAGACTAGCAACTTGCTAACAAGAAACCCGTAGTTCACTCTGCATTTAGAGTTCCCCCTCCCCCCTACTTCTAACAATAGAGCTTCTTGCAACAGTTGTATTTTTTGCTATTGTCCTCTTCCTTGTGTACATCATGTGGAGGAAGTAGGAAATTGAAACTTCTTTATGAAACTGCAGGCACTAGACTATTGTCATTCACAAGGAATAATGCATAGAGATGTCAAGCCACATAATGTTATGATAGACCATGAATTGCGGAAGCTTCGCTTGATAGACTGGGGTCTTGCTGAATTTTACCATCCAGGAAAGGAATATAATGTTCGTGTGGCTTCAAGGTAAGGAATAATTTACTAAAATTGATTGGTGGAGCAGGTGCAGTTGCTTTGCCAGCAAAATATGTCTTATCTACAGTTTCCCTATTATAGATGTTTTCCACTTTCAGTTTACTAACTCTTCTCTGAAACAATATGAGCTTTTGGTTTGAAAGCAAGTAATTCTAGTAGGTCTTTGTTTAGTTAGTTATTCAGTTATGAGCCACAATGCCTCGTAGAGCAAATGATATTTATCATCTATCTGGGGTTGGCTTTTGGAGTTAGTATTTTCAACTTTCCATCTCAAAAGGTTTATAGTGTCACCTTCCGACCATGAGTTGTTGGTGACTGATATGTTAGCAGAAACATGCTGCTGGGTTGCATATTATCTACTCTTGGAGTTGAGATTGCCTAAAGCAGCTCTTTGAGTGTAATCTTTAAATGGAATGTATCATTTCCAGTTTGTAAGTTGGGTGGACTTGACAATGGAACAATCTACTACTGCCCAATGCTCGATAGAACAATGCTAAAACAATCAATTCTTACTTGGAGGAAGAAAATGCTTCAGGTTAAATAAGAACCAGTACAAGGTTAAGCTGCGTCATAGTGTAAACTTGTGGTACACAAAGCATCAATATGTTGTAGTGGTCATTTGTTGGTTGTCTGTATCCTCTCTTGGTATATTAAGGCTAGTGTAGCAAGTTTGAATATCTCTTTGCTTGTTTTTCAGATACTTCAAGGGCCCTGAACTTCTTGTTGACTTGCAAGACTATGACTATTCTTTGGACATGTGGAGTCTTGGATGCATGTTTGCAGGAATGGTGAGAAACATTAAGCCATTACATGATGCTCCATTCGTTCATCGTTTTTTCTTTGTTTCAGGTGGTTGGCACTGAAACTAGGTCCCCAAGTTTTTAGGGACTGCATTTTGTATTTTTTTATCCTCTTATCATTGCGGCTTACTAGGCCTATTATTCTTTATGTAGATTTTCCGCAAGGAACCTTTCTTTTATGGTCATGATAACCAGGATCAGCTTGTCAAAATTGCTAAGGTAATACCTCGAAACAAATTCTCCAATTTGGTCAGCGGTCTGTAATAGTCTTGATGTTAGGTTAGTCTTGTTAACATCAGCAAATAAAGTAGTCAGTTGTTAGCAAAAGCTGAAATGTTATCATTGATATAAGTTCCGTTACCTACTTGATCTGGAGTTGACGGAGGAATTATCATTTTAGGTACTTGGAACCGATGAATTGAATGCATATCTGCACAAGTATCAACTGGAACTTGATCCTCAGCTGGAGGCTATGGTTGGCAGGTATGATTCAGGCTCTCTTCATTAAACTAGTCAATAATTTGCTAGCCAGCATAAACCTATCTAACTGAATTACTCGCTCCATTCCTCCTCACTTTACATGGTTGGTCCTTAGAGGAAAAAAAAGATTTACATGAGTTACTTTTTCGGAGTCTGGGAAATAAAGTTTGAATGAGTTATTATATTTGAGGTTTGTAGAGATATGTTAATGCATATTGTTGGACAGTTTGAAAAGGGTGTAAAGATGTACAGAGAAAATTCAAAGTAATGTAGAGCAGGTTACACAACATTTAGCTTTTTGAATTTTGGTGACTTTTTAAGGAAATAGGTTTCTTTTTCCTAACATACAAAAATAGCTTGTGAGTCAAAGAAAAAGGGATAGAGGAGCATTAATAAATTGTGAGCTGCAACTAAATATAGTTGCTGACTTACTGAGATAATCTCATTAGCTAGCTTTCCAAGAGAAGTGTGAAAATAGCTAGTCACTCAAACAAATGGCATGGAGGGCGTACAACTAAAAGGGTTGCTGAAACTGAATAGTGACATATTTGATTGCTATCAAAATCTTCATTTTTCCTGCAGACACAGTAGGAAGCCATGGTCCAAATTTATAAATGCAGATAATCAGCATTTAGTGTTGTCAGAGGTATGTGATTTTCTTTTCTGTGGTAATTTTCTTCAGACAAAACCACTTTGGGTTTGCTAAAACAAATAATCTTTGCTCAGATTTTGATCCTTTCATTTTGAGGTGTAATTGCAGGCTATAGATTTTCTTGACAAGCTTCTGCGTTATGATCATCAGGATAGACTTACAGCAAGAGAAGCAATGGTAATTCCATATAATCTTAGCTACTATTTGGGGTGATAACTTTTTTCTTGTGTTTGTTTTTGCCTGCATAACTACCAAGTGAGTGTTTCCGCTGTTCCTATGTACAGCAACAAGGAATTAGGTGACTTTTGAAAACTATAGCATTAAGACCAGAATATTTGGAGTCAAAACATGATAAACTGTTTGCTTGTTTCTTCCACGAATGGGAAGATGTCTTAACCCCCCCCCCCCCCCTTCTTCCATTGTAGGTTTTATTGGCTCAACATGAGCTTGTTTATTTTTGTTGTATCTGTGGGAGACATATGCAAGGGACAAAGGGTGTTTTGCATGCATGAGTCTCTGTAATTGTCCTAATTTCAATGTTATATCTGATATCATGTGTCTGTACTGGGTCAATGTTTTCTCGCATAAAACTAACGTGTAATTTTTCTCCCTGTTTCTTAGGCCCATCCTTATTTCCTGCAAGTTAGGGCTGCAGAGAATAGCAGGATGAGGACGCAGTAGCCTGTTGTATTGGTCTTACTGGGAAAGAAGAAAATGTGGTGTAATGTAGCATATATTTCTGTTGTTATCTACTTGGATTAGAGTACAGGGTAAGATGAGCTTAGAGGGCAGAATTTCATCATGGAACATTTCATGAGCAATTGGTTTCATAAATCTACCTCTCATGACCTTGTTGACGATTGCCAATGGTTCCCCCTGCTGATTATGAATTCTGTTCATTAATCTTAATATTTTTTTGTATCCAAAGCCATTTTCCATGTGTGGAGTGTATTGTTTGAGAATTGAAATTTACTGAAGCTTTTTACTGAGAAACTTTGCCAAGCTATTCATTGCTTTGATACTGGCATCGTTCGACCTGCTCGTTTGTGTACTTTATTACTTGATGTATAAGCTCTCTTTTTTGTTTAGGAATGATTCATTGGCAAAAGATTTCTTGGAGTCTGATTTTTGTTGCCAGACTTCACTTTTATGTTATTAACATTTAATCTGAAAATGTTTGGAAAGAGGAAGTACAAGTTACAACGCAAGGCGTTCAAGTGTTTGCTTGGCTAGTAAGTAATAAGGAACTGAAAATAACAAGAAGAGAGATGTCTCCAATCCATGTCAATATTGTCCATCTAAAGTTGGACAAGAAGCTTAAGTCATTTCACTTCCCTTCAAACACTACCAAACAATTATTTGGGTAAGAAGAATACTTCTCACCAATATTTTCAAATTTCAACCATATACTACTTCAGGTACAAATAACCATCCTCCAACCGAGTCGCCCATTTATTAATTGGAAAAATGAGGTTTTCAATTCGGAAAATAAAAGAGAATCAATGTGCTTAATATGGCTAAACTCAAGTATGCGTGTTACCAAACAGGCTAGTTTAGCTGGAACCACTTTTGTATAAAATTAATGGAAGTTAGTAAACAAACTAGCAAAATTAGAACACAGTCTCTTGGATAATGAAAACGAAAGAAACTAAAAGTTTACAAGTTTAAAACATTAATAAAGGCAAGTTCCTTCTCAAAAAAAAAAAAAAAAAAAGAAGATAAAAAAGCTAAGATTCTCAGATTCTCAATCATCAATCATCGTCTCTTCTCGCATCAACCAAGAATAAAAACATTTCCCTTTTTTTTAAACAGTGGTGTCTGATTCAGTTAGCATACCTCAATTACTTTGAATTTACAACAACAAGAAGTTTGGTGAAATCTCATAAGAGGGGTCTAAAGAGGGTGAAGTGTACACAAACCTTCCTTACCGTTACCTACGGAATGTAGAGAGGCTGTTTCCGAAAGACCGTCGACTCAAAAGAAGTGTGACGGTCCCATGTACCTAAAAATGCAAAATTGATTGTTCAATGTAGAAGCAATTTTCTTGATGCTGACAGTAGAGAGTACTTATCAAGTTCATATGTAGCAGTCAATTATTTAGGACATAGTAGTGAGTCAAAGTTTGTTGACCTATGTAATGAAATCCTGGCAAGTGCTGTATGCACTATATGAACTTCAATAACTAATATAATGTGCAACTTGAACAATGGGCTCCTAGAGTTTTTCGTACGTCTCATCCGGGGTTCGGTGTGGGTCAGCAGGATTACCCATAAATGATTTGTGTTTCAGCTTATGTCCCCCCTATGGCTGTTAGTTATGGTAGTTACTGTATAATATTATTGCATGCGATTGTATTTATGTTTCGTATGTTTAGATAATTATTTACGCTATTTACGTTATTTCTGCTGGAGTTACTAATGCTCTATTGTTTTTGTTTTTGTCTTTGTTTGTGTTTTACTGCTGTTTTTCCTTTTATCCTATGAGCCGGGGGTCGATTGGAAACAACCTCTCTGCCCTTTCGGGTAGGAGTAATGCTTGTCTATATATTACCCTCCCCAGACCCCACCTGATGGAAGTATACTGGGTAGTTATTGTTGTTGTTGTTGAATAGTCCTATAAATGCAGAGGAGATGCTTTCAACACCTTGATAGACATCATCAATTGCCTTTAGTTTTTCAGCTCGAAGGTATTCAGCTGTCTTCGACTGAAAATCAGCACCAAAAAATCCTTGGATGGTAATCCTCTTATACACTACATCCATCATGTCAAAAGCTGCTCGTTTTCTGGCGTTTGTGTACTCAGAAACTACCCCACAAACTGCTATTCTTCCAAACCTGTTCATGTTTGCTACTGCCGCTTCGAGCATTACCACCCACATTGTCAAAATATATGTCAATCCCTTCACTGGAGTGCCTATTGTTGGGATCGAAAATAACAAGGTGTCATGCGTAAGCTAAGAGTTGCAAACCTTGGACGACGATAAATCAGACACAAAGAAGAATAACTAAAACATAGTTTGGCCAATTGACCTACTTATGAAAAGAAAACATAAGATTCTCCCCATAAACGACTATATTTGGATGCTATTTTCAATTTATATATGTCCAAAACTTTTCTCCCAAGACAAGGAATAACCAAATATAGAAAAAATTAATTTTTCCTTTCAGGAAATGTAAAAATCAATTATGGTAATATTTTGACTTTTCTTTAAGAGAAAAATAAAACTCAAATATTGGGGCAAAAACCCTAACACCTATAATATGTAATGAAAAGGAGAAAGTTAAATACCAGTAATCCAAATGAACTTCCAAATTTTTATGTAAAGGGAAGATGTAAACCTTTTGAGACAAGAGTTAAGATCAGATTCTTCTTTATAGTTGAATGCATCGTCAAAACCAAGTTTTTTTTTCTAGCAATTGTATCTGTAATATAAATCAATTGAGGTTTCACATCTTCCATTCTTTTTCTGTTTTTTAAGATAACAAGAACTACAATAAGGGAGCAAATATTAAGAACCTTTTCTTGGCTACCAGCAGAGCCTACAACATAGCATCCAAATATTTTAGCATATTGTCCAACCAAATGTCTAACTGAACCACAAGCAGCAGAAACAAAAACTTTTTCCCCCTTGGCTTGCCCACCTAAAAAAACCACCATAAGCTGCTAATCCACTGAATCCTACAGCCAAAATTAATACTACAGATAGCCGTCTCCCCAACTGCTTAAATTAAAAATAGCCGGTGAAGATATAATATATGCATAATTTATATATTATATATGTATAATTATGTATAATCAATGCATAAACTATGTATATGGCTAGAAAAAATAGACAATGAACATGGGCGGCTATTTGGGTAAAGATCCCTTATTAAATTTGAAACCTGAATCGTTGCTTCTAAAGTTAAAAACACATAAAGTTGAAATTCTGACTGTGTCGCTAAGTTAACAAGAAACAAAGAATATAATGTTATCGATTGTCCGTGTTCAAAGCAACGAGAAACTGGAAACCAGTAAGAAGAAGAGACACAAAAAACAGAACGTATGTAACGTCAGAAATGAAGAAATCCGAGACCACAGAATTCACTGTGTGTCCTTAAGGAATTTAACCCCCTCACTGTACCCGAGGTTGTGGATTATTTCCTCCCAGGATATAACGGATATACCTGTCGTAGGAGTGGCGGTACCTCAAACGCCTACGACTTCGACGAACTCAAATTCGGGAACGAAATCACACTATGACTCGATATGTTTCAGTTTGCAGAAAAGAATGCAGAATTTTTAATGCACGAATATTTTTTTTTTCCAGTACTCGAAAATGAGGCATTGCCTCAGTTTATATAGCCTCGAATTGTGACTGTTCGGAAAAGCTTGGTGCCTGTTCGGGAAAGGCCATGCCTTTTTCTGAAAAATAAGAACGTTGGGAAGTTTACAGTTAACAAATTAATATTTTTCCCGCGGGAATTAAAAAATAATTTCAGAAAATGAAGATTGAATTTTAAATAAATTTGGTCCAAAAAGATTATCAATCAATCAGATCATTTGACCAAATCCAAATCCAAATCCAAAGCCGAAGCCGAGCCGAGCGACGACGACGGCGCGAGGGGAGTCCCTCTTCTTAACCCTTTAAGAGCTAGAAGAAGTGCTTTCTAATATAAGCACATAACTTTCCCTTTCTACCACCAATGTGGTACAAAGCTCCTTTTCAAAGGAACTTTGCTTTGAAACTTCATTTTCCTTCTATTGTCTTCTTCCCTCCATTTCTCATTCACACCAACTTAGCTAGCTTTAATCATTAACTAGCTTTAACAATCCCCCACATGAATGGGAAATGGCTATATGATGAAAAACATGCATGACAAAAAAAAAACTGTGTGATTCGTAAGCAAGGATTAATTGCATCTGGATAAGTAGATTTCTCTTTGAACTTTCCGTAGTGAGCATATGTCGGATATACTCGGTCAATCGGTAGATTTGATATCTTTGAACCGTCGAGCTTTGGTGTATACCTAGACAACCACATGTCACACAATTAACCCTTTAACCGTTTTTGGTTCTCATTGTTTTGTTCGTTTCAGCCATGAACACTTCCTGGTTCATAAGTGCGTAGAGAGCTGGCCTTACAGAGTTCTCCTTGAAGCGGCTTACACTTCACACTTACATAGGTGATTCCTAAATGTGTCATCCCGTAGATACACTATTTGATATACCCCGTATCAAACTTAGAAACCATTAAAAAGCCTTAATGCTTTATCCTGGTACTGAACATTGTCTCATCACGAGAATGGACCAAAAAGTTATTGTGACAATGTTGAACCGTCATCAATGACTTTGTTTGATCTCTTTGAACCTAGATCTTGGGATCTCATGTCTTCTAGGTAGAGTTACCGGCACGATGACTTGTCCTCGGCCATAGTCCCATTCCCCTCGATGATCTTTCAACCACTTCTCTAGTTAGGCCTTTAGTTAGTGGATCCGACACATTATCTCTTGACTTAACATAGTCAATTGTGATAATTCCACTAGAGAGTAGTTGTCTAACGGTATTATGTCTTCGTCGTATGTGACGAGACTTTCCATTGTACATAACGCTCCCGGCTCTTCCTATTGCCGCTTGGCTATCGCAATGTATGCATATAGGAGCCAACGGTTTGGGCCAAAATGGAATATCTTCTATGAAATTCCGGAGCCATTCAGCTTCTTCACCGGCTTTGTCTAGAGCTATGAACTCAGATTCCATTGTAGAGCGGGCGATACATGTCTGTTTGGATGACTTCCAAGACACTGCTCCTCCACCTATAGTAAAAACGTATCCACTTGTGGATTTAGTTTCAGTTGAACCGGTGATCCAATTTGCATCACTGTATCCTTCAATAACTGCAGGATACCTGTTATAATGCAAAACAAAGTTTTGAGTATGTTTCAAATACCCCAAAACTCGTTTCATTGCCAGCCAATGATTTTGGTCGGGATTACTCGTGTAGCGACTTAGTTTACTTATAGCACACGCAATATCAGGTCGCGTACAGTTCATAATATACATCAAACTTCCCAACACTCTGGCATAATCCAATTGAGAATGACTTTCACCTTTATTCTTTGCAAGAGAAAGGTTCATATCAATTGGCGTCTTTGCTACTTTAAAGTCCAAATACTTGAACTTTTCAAGTACTTTTTCAATATAATGAGATTGAGACAATGCTAGACCTTGAGGAGTCTTATGGATTTTAATTCCCAGAATTAAATCGGCAACTCCTAAGTCTTTCATATCAAACTTACTAGCAAGCATGCGCTTAGTAGCATTTATGTTAGCAATGTTGTTACTCATTATTAACATATCATCCACGTATAAACAAACAATGACGACGTGGTTCGGAGTGTTCTTAATGTAGACACATTTATCACATTCATTTATCTTGAATCCATTTGACAGCATCGTATGGTCAAATTTTTCATGCCACTGTTTTGGTGCTTGTTTTAGTCCATAAAGAGACTTAACAAGTCTACATACCTTCTTCTCTTTCCCTGGAACTACAAACCCTTCGGGTTGTTCCATGTAAATTTCTTCCTCCAACTCTCCATTTAAGAAGGCTGTTTTCACATCCATTTGATGGATTTCAAGACCGTACACGGCGGCTAATGCTACTAACACCCGAATAGATGTAATCCTCGTTACCGGCGAGTATGTATCAAAGTAATCAAGACCTTCTCGTTGTCTAAACCCTTTAACAACTAGTCTTGCCTTATATTTTTCAATAGTGCCATCAGCTTTCATTTTCCGCTTGAAAATCCATTTGGAACCTAAAGGTTTATTCCCTGGAGGAAGATCAACCAATTCCCAAGTATGGTTGTTCAATATGGATTCTATCTCACTATTGATTGCCTCTTTCCAAAATTGAGCTTCCGATGAAGACGTAGCTTCGTTGAACGTTCGAGGCTCATTTTCCAACAAAAATGTTAAAAATTCTGGTCCGAAGGAAGTAGTCGTCCTTTGACGTTTGCTACGTCTTGGATTTTCCTCATCAGGAATGTTTTCCTTTATTTCTTCCCGAGGTCGTTTAGATTCTTTGCTAGACGACGCACATTCCTTTTTATACGGATATATGGTTTCAAAGAAGTCAGCATTATCTGATTCAATTACCGTATTCACCTGAATGTCGGGATTTTCTGATTTGTGAACCAGAAATCTATATGCCTTACTATTTGTGGCATATCCTATGAAAACACAATCAACGGTTTTAGGTCCTATTTTTACCCTTTTGGGTTTAGGAACTTGCACCTTGGCCAAACACCCCCACACTTTGAAGTATTCCAAATTGGGCTTCCTTCCTTTCCACTTTTCGTATGGAATAGATTTTGTTTTGCTATGGGGCACTCGATTGAGTATTCGGCTAGCTGTTAGAATGGCTTCCCCCCACAAGTTCTGGGGTAAACCAGAACTTATTAACAGGGCATTCATCATTTCTTTCAGTGTTCTATTTTTTCTTTCCGCAATTCCGTTTGATTGTGGCGAGTAAGGAGCAGTTGTTTGATGAATAATGCCATATTCCAAACATATTTGTTCAAAAGGAGATTCATATTCACCGCCCCTATCACTCCTTATCATTTTAGTCTTTTTGTTAAGTTGAGTCTCAACTTCAGTTTTGTATTGCCTGAACGCTTCAATTGCTTCATCTTTACTATTAAGTAAATAAACGTAGCAATACCGCGTACTATCGTCAATAAAAGTTATGAAATACTTCTTTCCACCGCGAGATGGAATTGACTTCATGTCACAAATATCTGTATGGATTAAGTCTAAAGGACTTGAATTCCTTTCAACTGACTTATAAGGATGTTTAGCATACTTAGATTCAACACAGATTTGACATTTTGATTGATTGCATTCAAACTTAGGCAATACTTCCAAACTAATCATTTTTCGCAAGGTTCTATAATTGACATGTCCTAAACGTGAATGCCATAAATCATTTGACTCAAGCAAGTAAGACGAAGCAGAAACTTTATTATTATTAGCAACAACCATTACATTCAGTTTGAAAAGGCCCTCTGTGAGGTAGCCTTTTCCTATGTACATTTCGTTCTTACTTATTACAACCTTGTCAGAAACATAAACACATTTAAAACCGTTCTTCACTAGAAGTCCGGTAGATACAAGATTTTTCCTAATTTCAGGAACATGACAGACGTTGTTGAGAGTCACCACCTTGCCAGAGGTCATCTTCAGCAGTATCTTTCCATAACCTTCAATCTTGGCCGTTGCAGAATTTCCCATATATATTATTTCGTCGGGCCCGGCGGGAGCATATGAAGCAAAGGCTTCTCTAACAGCACAAATGTGGCGAGTGGCGCCAGAGTCAATCCACCACTCTTTCGGACTTCCCACTAGGTTGCACTCGGACAACATAGCGCACAAGTCATCAACCTCCTCGTTTGTTTCAACCATATTAGCCTGACCCTTCTTCTTTTCCTTTTTCGGAGCACGACAGTCTGCATCTTTGTGTCCGATTTTTCCACAATTATGGCAGTTTCCCTTGAATTTCTTCTTGTTGGGATAGTTCCTTGGTCCCGATGCCTTTTTCCTCTTTTTCATATTAGTTGGGGCAGTTTCAACTATATGTGCTCCCCCTATGGTTGATCTCCCATTTGCCTTTTTCTCCGCTGCCTTGTTATCTTCCTCGATTCTCAACCGGACGATGAGATCTTCCAATGTCATCTCCTTTCGCTTATGTTTCAAGTAATTTTTGAAGTCCTTCCATGAAGGAGGCAACTTCTCTATCACTGCCGCAACTTGAAACGCCCCACTAATCACCAAACCTACAACAAACAACATGTAAGTGACTGGGCACTGAATACTTTTGACAAAGGCATTAATTAAATTTATACCTTCAGCGAGGAGATCATGGATGATAACCTGCAACTCTTGAACTTGAGTGACAACAGACTTGCCATCTACCATTTTGTAGTCCAAAAACTTGGCAGCGATAAACTTCTTTAAGCCAGCATCTTCTGTTTTATATTTCTTTTCCAACGCATCCCATAGTTCTTTTGATGTTCCCACATTACTATAGACGTTGTAAAGATCATCCTCCAGTCCGCTAAGAATGTAATTCTTGCACAAAAAATCTGAGTGCTTCCACGCCTCAATTACAACAAATCGTTCATTTTCAGGTGTTGATTCCGGCGGAACCGGAATATCCTCCTTAATAAACTTTTGAAGGCTTAAAGTAGTTAGATAGAAGAACATCTTTTGTTGCCATCGTTTGAAATCAATCCCGGTGAATTTTCCGGGCTTCTCTGCCGGAGCCGGTGCTGGTGCAGTACGACTGGAGGACGCAACATTGCTCGTAGAACCAACCACGGGGGCTGGTGTGGCAGTAACAGTAGCAGTAGCATTCAAATTTGGAGTTTGGTCTCCCATTTCTGTCGTAGGAAATAACAGAACACTTTAATAATCGGTGAAGATTTTATTTCTTCAAACCGAATTAAATTTACACAAACAGAATTAAAACAAACTTCAAATAGAATGTAATAAACTGTATGTAGTATACTTGATGAAGTTTTTATATCTTCAAATCAAGTACCCAAATGAGTAGAAAGTTCTGAAAACTTTAATCTCAACCGGAGTAGAAAATCCGAAGATTTAGTCTCCAAACAACATACAAGTTCGTTACATGCAAACAACAAAATTACAAGTTTCTTTTATTTTCTGGACAGTCACAATTTTATGTTAGGAAAAACTGTATGTAGTCACTGTTTTATGTAAGAATTTTTTTTTTCTGTACTGTTGTATCGTTCTGTAACATTTTAATCAACAGCAGATGAACACGGAAATAATAACTTAAATTCCTTAAGTTTGTTATCGATTGTCCGTGTTCAAAGCAACGAGAAACTGGAAACCAGTAAGAAGAAGAGACACAAAAAACAGAACGTATGTAACGTCAGAAATGAAGAAATCCGAGACCACAGAATTCACTGTGTGTCCTTAAGGAATTTAACCCCCTCACTGTACCCGAGGTTGTGGATTATTTCCTCCCAGGATATAACGGATATACCTGTCGTAGGAGTGGCGGTACCTCAAACGCCTACGACTTCGACGAACTCAAATTCGGGAACGAAATCACACTATGACTCGATATGTTTCAGTTTGCAGAAAAGAATGCAGAATTTTTAATGCACGAATATTTTTTTTTTCCAGTACTCGAAAATGAGGCATTGCCTCAGTTTATATAGCCTCGAATTGTGACTGTTCGGAAAAGCTTGGTGCCTGTTCGGGAAAGGCCATGCCTTTTTCTGAAAAATAAGAACGTTGGGAAGTTTACAGTTAATAAATTAATATTTTTCCCGCGGGAATTAAAAAAATAATTTCAGAAAATGAAGATTGAATTTTAAATAAATTTGGTCCAAAAAGATTATCAATCAAATCATTTGACCAAATACAAATCCAAATCCAAATCCAAAGCCGAAGCCGAGCCGAGCGACGATGACGGCGCGAGGGGAGTCCCTCTTCTTAACCCTTTAAGAGCTAGAAGAAGTGCTTTCTAATATAAGCACATAACTTTCCCTTTCTACCACCAATGTGGTACAAAGCTCCTTTTCAAAGGAACTTTGCTTTGAAACTTCATTTTCCTTCTATTGTCTTCTTCCCTCCATTTCTCATTCACACCAACTTAGCTAGCTTTAATCATTAACTAGCTTTAACATATAATACTCCTACTACCTTAGGAAAGGATAATGATTTTGATGGAACGTAACATAACAACAATAACAAACTAGTTGTCTGAGGAGGTTAGTGTGTACGCGCTCATACCCTGGAAAAGCAAAGAGCCTATTTCTAATAGACCTTTGGCTAAAAGATGAGATGAAAAGAATGATTTTGATGGAATATTTACCAAAAACTCCGACGTGGTAAGACAAAGGAAAGCCCATGAGCTCCAATTTATTCAACAATGTGCTGTCTTTCATGAATTCTAAGTCACCTTTCTTGAATTCAGGCCGATCAGAAACCACGATTCTCCCCACACCATAAGTATCAATTGCCTGTTGCCACAAGTGAATAAGTTATGAGCTAATCGTCATTAAAGAAACATAATTCTAAACCCCAATTGTGGAATTTAGGTGAAACAATCAGAAATAGCCTAATTTACAATTGCGCGCTAACTTAAAACTAGTCACCGTTTCAAAAGTAGCTACATTTTTCACGTAAAAATAAAATATGAACAAAAAATTCTAAAAATCCGAAAAAATTCCAGCATATTCATAATATGCACGGGAGCTCCATAATTCAGCATATTATGTTGAAACTTTCCACAACGCATGAATTTTTACGGCAATTAGTTACCTCTCCAGGAGTAATGGCAATTGAATAAGTTATGGCTTGTTGGGAGGAATTTTGGCTTTTCATCCTGTTTATTTGATATGGATCAATTGATACATTGAGATTCTTCACAATAACATCTTTAGACCCTGCCTCAACTGAAACTTTCATTCTTTATCTCAGAGTCTGACTCTTTTGGTGCACCACTTATGTTATTTTTAATTGCAATATACTTGTTGTTTACCTCCATAACTACAGCTGGAGCTAACAGGAAATAACCCTTTTTGGGGGATTTGGGAGAGAAAAAAGAAGTAGAAAAATGTAGCTTACTACATTTTCAGATTATTTATCTGGTATTTATTTATGGCAAAATACAAAATCAATGTATCGGCCGAAATAGGGTCAAAATTATTTGTATTAATAACAATAACAATAACGATAACCCAGTATAATCCCATTTAGTGGGGTCTGGGGAGGGTAGTGTGTATGCAAGCCTTACCCCTACCTTGGGTAGAGAGGCTGTTTCCAAATAGACCCCGGACATCCTTCCCTCCAAGAACTTCCCACCTTGCTCTTGGGGAGACTCGAACTCAACATTTTTTGTATTCCCTAGCCAAAAAGTATAATATATATGTCTGCTACTATTATATATTTCTTGTTATGAATAAAATTTTATTTGGAGTGAATATTTATTTTGTAGAGAGTTTTACTTTGTGACTAAGTTATTTTTTCCCTTTAAATAGAGGGGTCTTACCCTATTTTAAATCATCCTAAAATTCAATAAGAATTTTCTCCCTCTCTGCGATATTGTTCTTTTACTTTTATTATCTCATCACTCGTTATCAGCACGAGACTCTACCGGCTCAAGAAGCTCTTTGAGAAGATTAAGGTAACTTTTCTCCTCTTTGTAATTATGAATGACATTATGAGAAGAATGTTCGTTGCCCTTGAAATTTCGGGCAAAAACTATATGACATGAGTGTTGGATGCTGAAATACATTTACTTGCAATGGGTCTTGGAGACGCTATTAAAGACAGAAATAAAGCATCCACCCAAGACTATGCTAAGACCTTGATTTTCTTGCGCTATCACCTTGATGAAAGGTTCAAAATAGAATATATCACAGTCAAAGATCAACTTATTTTGTAGAATGACTTAAAAGAAAGATATGACAACTTAAATTTGGTCACTCTTCCACAAGTACGATATGATTGGCTCATCTGAGGCTCCAAGACTTTAAGTATGTTTCTGAATATAATTCTGCAATATTCAGAATTATTTCTAAATTGAAACTCTGTGGAGATACTCTCACTGATTATGATGTGCTTGAAAAAACGTTCACAATGTTTCATGCCTCCAATAGAGTCTTGCAACAACAGTATAGAGAGAAAGGTTTCTAGAAGTACTCTGAGCTGATTCTCTTCTCTTTGTAGCTGAGTGAAACAATGACTTGCTCACGAGAAATCATGAAAATCGACCCAGGCCCTATTCCTGGTCGTGGTCATGGTCGTGGCCATGGCCGTGGACAAGGAAGAGATTTTCCTGGTGTTAATCACCCCCCAAAAAGAATAATGATCACCAAAAGTGGAAAGGGAAAGATGAGAAACCAAACGCAAATGGTTCAAAAATTGTATATAATCATTGTGATGGAAAAGGGCATTGGGCAAATATTTATCATGTACCAAGACATTTGGTTGAGTTTTGTCAACCATCTCTAAAGAACAAAGGTCCTGAAGCCAATTTTGTCTCTGGCAATGATTTTGACATCACCCACATGGATGTGACAGACTTCTTTGAACGTTCCGATGGAAAAATAGACCACTTAATCGGTGATGGATCTGTGGTTAAAGATGATTGAGTAGTTCGATTTTCTTTTATTTTTATCTATTCGTAGTAATTAATGAATAAGATCATGTAATTGTAGTCTTTACATGAGTATTAGTTTTTCAATTAGTATTAATTAGTTTAGATATATTCATTTATTTAATAAAATTTTCGTTTTGTCTGATCTTATTTTTTTTAATCATTGTTTGTTATTGATTTTGATTTATTTTGCGTTTCTGTCGAATTGGTTAAGTACTAATCAGACAAATGAGGCTAGTAGAAGTTAACAAAACTCTAAATAATATAGTAATGTAAGATATTCGTTCTGTCATCTAATGTATTCTGTACTATTCTATGAAAAAAGTTGAAATTGTAATTAGAATTTTCTACATGCTAGTTATGACATTTCTGTCAAATCACTGCAATTGATACAAAAATAGTTAAAACTATTTATGACAAAATATCAATAAATCATGTACAAAGTGTGTCGCCAAATTTCTGGCAAATATGTGTGTATAACAACAACAATAATAATTCTACACACTCACATATAAAGGTTTTTTTTAGATTGTGTGTAATGTAAACACAAAACTAGTATAATATTAAATACATTTTGTAGGATTCTTATAAGAATATTGTATATAATTTTGTATTATAGTGATGAAATTAAAACTTAATTGTTCCAGTAGTGTTAACTCTGTTAAACATGAGTGCATAGGTCAATGAACATGTATCTTATAAATGTTATGAATTGGAGTGAAAAGCGTAGTTAATAATGTTAATATTGTTATGAAATATTAGATTATGGTGGATGTCCATAACTCCTATAACACTCACTACTTTTATCCATTATCTCCATAACTCTCACTACTCCAATACTTATGGTTGTAACTCCCACACCTCCATGATCTCCCCCATGATCTTCCTCCATGATCTCAAAAGCTTAATGACATATTTATGGAATTCTTTTAGTATACCTCTATGTAGTCCTATAAATAGAGGATGAGAAATCATTTTTGTAATACACTTGGATACATAGAAGAAATATATTCTCTTCTCTATTTCTCTCTACTTTGTTGTCTATCTTTTTGTTTATTACTTTGAGCTAAGTTTTGTAACACGTTATCAGCACGAAACTCTACTATCTCAAGAATCTCTTTGAGAAAATTAAGGTATCCTCATTTTGTTTTAATTATGTCTGACATTATGAAAAGAAAGTTTGTTGCCCTTGAAATTTCGGGCAAGAACTACATGACATGGGTGTTGGATGCTGAAATCCATTTGGATGCAATGGGTCTTGGAGACGCCATTAAAGACAGAAATAATGCATCCACCCAAGACTGTGCTAAGGCCTTGATTTTCTTGCGCCATCACCTTGATGAAGGTTTGAAAATTGAATATCTCACAGTCAAAGATCCACTTATCTTGTGGAATGGCTTAAAGGAGAGATATGACAACTTAAAGTTGGTCACTCTGCCACAAGCACGATATGATTGGGCTCATCTGAGGCTCCAAGACTTTAAGTCTGTTTCTGAATATAATTCTGCAATGTTTAGAATTACTTCTAAATTGAAACTCTGTGGAGATACTATAACTGATTATGATATGCTTGAAAAAACGTTTACAACGTTTCATGCCTCCAATATGGTTCTGCAACAACAGTACAGAGAGAAAGGTTTCAAAAAGTACTCTGAGCTGATTTCTCTTCTCCTTATGGCTGAGCGAAACAATGACCTACTCATGAGAAATCACGAAAATCGACCCACTGCGTCTACACCATTGCCTGAAGTAGATAAGGTGTATTCCCATTATGCTAAGCGTGGAAAAGGCTATGGCTTTAATCATGGTCGTGGTCGTGGTCGGGGTCATGGCCGTGGACGTGGACAAGGAAGAAATTTTCCTGGCGTTAGTCACCCCCCAAAGAGATATAACCATCGAAAGCGGAAATGAAATTATGAGAATCCAAAAGCAAATAGTTCAGAAACTATATGTATCGTTCGGTGGAAAAGGGCACTGGGCAAAAATTTGTCGTGTACCAAGACATTTGGTTGAGCTTTATCAAGCATCTCTAAAGAGTAAAGGCCCTGAAACCAATTTTGTCTCTGACAATAATTTTGACATCACCCACTTGGATGTGGCAGACTTCTTTGATCACCCTGAGGGGAAAATAGTTCACTTGATCGGTGATGGATCTATGGTTAAAGAAGATTGAGCAGTTTGATATTTTTATTTTTACTTATTCGTAGTAGATAATGAATAAACAATTATCATAGTTTACATAAGTTATCTATTATTGTGATATGGTCCAAATTTTATATTTTCTGCTTTAAGCTAGTAAAGCTAAGTATCAAGCAAGTATTCGTTAAAATTATAATATGTGTTATAAAATAGAAGTCTATTTAGAGTGAATGTCTAAGAGTTTTAGCTTAAAGCTAAGTCATTCCTCTTCCTATAAATAGCGGGGTCTTACCCCATTGTAAATCACCCTAAGTATTAATAAGAATACTTCTCTCTCTCCCTATTCTCTCTCTATTTGCTCTTGTTCTTGAATTATTGTTCTTGTCTTTTATATTATTTCATAACACGTTATCAGCACGAGTCTCTAACCAATTGAATTTAATATTCAGCAATTAAGCTTCTTGTGTTTGTTTTCTTATGTTGTCTTGACGGATGAATCGTTATGATGGGGTTTGTGAAGTTTGATGTCTACTGTTGCAAAGGGTGTCAAAAGAAGTTGAAGAAATAGTTAACAAAAGTCGAAGGTGGCCAGCAATAGATTATGCACGGTTAAATCACGGTACTGTTTCTTTCTTCAATTACTTGAAACCGGAAACGGCGGCTTCGCGGTGGAATCGCGTCGGCTTAAAAGCTTCCAAGAATTTATTGGTATACCTTAAAGGTAAGTAACTTACTTTTCCCTTTCAAATTCTTGGAATTCTATAATTTGATTTTATATACAAACATAGACAACAAAGTTTGAATATAACTCTAATGGAGTTTGTAAGAAATTATAACCACACGAAGTGGTAAAATCTCTATGCCCTGCCATGATTAAATTCATGTATGATTGTGGGTAAATAATTGAAAATCCGTCCCATTGAATTTGCTCCATTCCCTTTAGAGAATGTGGAAGCAGTATATGATAAGTCTGAAAGAAGACTAAAATATTACCATGAAGGTATCAATGAATATGGACGTGCCAAAGAATTCCGTCCAATTGAATTAGCTCCATTCCCTTTAGAGAATGTGGTAGCAGCATGTGGTAAGTCTGAAAGAAGACAAAATTATTACCATGGACGTGGCAATAGACGAAATTATAATCGTCATTATGGTGATGATGAGAATAATAAAGATTCTCAAAATAATCTTTCACTTTATGAAAGTAATATTTGACATGAGATTGTGTAAAGCACACGATTATGATCCATTCCCTGAAGTGAATGTGATAATTGTAATAGAGCCCGTAAGTATGAACACGCTCTTGATGTAAATTTGTTTTATGTCTGACATTATGAAAAGAAAGTTCGTTGCCCTTGAAATTTCGGGCAAGAACTATATGACATGGGTGTTGGATGCTGAAATCCACTTAGATGCTATGGGTCTCGGAGACACCATTAAAGATAGAGAAAAAGCATCCACCCAAGACTGTGCGAAGGCCTTGATTTTCTTGCGCCATCTTGATGAAGGTTTGAAGATTGAATATCTCACCGTCAAGGATCCACCTATCTTGTGGAATGGCTTAAAGAAGAGATATGACAACCTGAAGTTGGTCACTCTGCCACAAGCACGATACGATAAGAATCCAAAAGCAAATAGTTTATAAACTATATATTATCGTTGCGGTGGAAACGGGCACTGGTCAAAGGCTTGCCGTATACCATGACATTTGGTTGACCTTTATCAAGCATCTCGAAAGAGTAAACGCCCTGAAACGAATTTTGTCTCTGACGACAACTTTGACATCACCCACTTGGATGTGGCAGACTTCTTTGAGCAACCCGAGGGGAAGATAGACCACCTAACCGGTGATGGATCCGTGATGAAAGAAGATGGAGCTATTTGATTTTATTTTACTTGTTTGTATTAGTGAATGAATAAAACTAATAGCCATCAGTATTAGCTCGTATTAGTTAGTTCATGACATAATGTTAGTATTAGTTCTTTAGAATGTATCAATATGCTCAAATATCAATAATATTTTTACTTTCCAGTAGAGGTAATCGACTAACCTGAAAAACTAGTCGGTTATCTCATATTTCGCATAAAAACTGCAAAACAATCGATTGTCAATGATCAACAATCGATTGTCTTTAAAACAGTGTAATCTGGAATTTTTCAAAAATGACCAACAATCGATTGTCTATATTTAACAATCGATTGTCTTAAAACAGTGTAATCTGGAATTTTTCAAAAATCATCCACAATCGATTGTCTATGCATAACAATCGATTGTCTTAAGACAGTGAGGTCTGAAATTTTTCGAAAATAGCCAACAATCGATTGTCTATGCTTGACAATCGATTGTCTTAAAACAGTGAGGTCTGGAATTTTTCAAAAATGACCAACAATCGATTGTCTATATTTAACAATCGATTGTCTTAAAACAGTGATCTGGAATTTTTCAAAACTTGTCAACAATCGATTGTCTATGTTTAACAATCGATTGTCAATGCTCGATAATCGATTGTGTGTGTTTAACAATCGATTGTTTTATGAAAACGTTTAAACTGAAATTTTCAAACTGCATAGTAATCGATTATGGAAAACATATAATCGACTATCTGATTTTGTTAGTCAACTGTTAGCAGCAGATTTTTGAAAATATTATGTGACACAAACGAATTGAAGTTGTTTATTCTCATGTTCGTATATTTTCTTTTATATGTCAAACCATGGGAAGTAAATTGATTGAAGGCTCCGGAAGAGCAACTGTAACTCTGCCCAAAAGGCATGACGTTTATCTTAGAGAATGCAATATTCTCCTCCAAGTCTAAGAAGAACTTGTTGAGTTTTAAAGATATCATTCAAAATGGATATCATATTGAGACAATAGATGAGAATAATCTTGAATTCTTCATGAAAACGAGGCTGCCCATTTCGGTTTGGGTTCACGCCATTTTGCATGCAGCAATGCTAGTTCGTCGGCTGCCCACTTTGGTTTGGGTCCATGCCATTTTGCATGCAATATTTTAGTTTGTCGGCTGCCCACTTCGGTTTGGGGTCACGCCATCTTACATGCAGCAATGCTAATTCGTCTCAGACCGACGAATTACCACAAGTATTCCCCGTTGCAATTGGTTTTGGGTCATGAACCCAATATATCCCATTTAAGGATTTTTGGATGCGCAGTATATGTGCCTATTGCACCGCCATCCCGCACCAAAATGGGTCCGCAAAGAAGGTTAGGAATATATGTTGGGTTTGAATCGCCCTCCATCATTCGCTACCTCGAAACATTGACAGGCGACTTGTTTACTGCACGATTTGCAGACTGTCGATTTGATGAGACACTTTTCCCAAAATTAGGGGGAGAAGTTGGTGAAACCAAACGGGAAATTTTGTGGAAAAATGCATCATTATCTCATCTTGATCCACATACCTCTATTTGTGAAAGAGGCACAAAAGATTATCCATTTGCAAAGAATAGCAAATCAAATGCCTGACGCATTTATAGATTTGAAAAGGATAACAAAATCACATATCCCCGAAGTGAATGTGATACATATTCATTATTGGAAGAATATGAACATGAAATTGGTATTAAATATACCACACTCACCCCTAGAAGGAGGTTTGAGATGATACCACACTCACCCCTAGAAGGAGGTTTGAGATGATATATGGCATGAATGATCGTTGGTCACGTACCTATTGTACGCCAAAGTATTTTGGAAATATGACTATTAAAAGGCAACGATAATGCAAGAAACATATCTTGCATATAAGTTTGACATGACCATAATGGTATAACTTTCTCTTTAAGAAAGATGTTCACCACATGGATGTTGATGAATCTGTGGTAGTACAAAATTAATTGAGAGCTCTAGAAGAGCCAATTATTACTATGTTGGAGAAACACAATTGAGTATTGTGCTGTAGTAAGTCTCAAAGAAACTTATTCAGTTTCCAAAGTACACGCGAAAGCGATTGATTATATTGAGACTATAAATAAAGGAAGGCTTTGATATCTCCTATTACTACAACTTGTAGCGGGGTAATTTGCATATGAAAAGCTACCCGCTTTGTTCTCCAGTTTGTACTGCACAAACGAAAGAATGCCACAATAAAGTGGATATCTATTGGTATAAAACCCATGTCATAATAAACCTGAAGTTTATTGATAAGTGCACATGTCATGGTTACCAATATTGATAATTTATTCAGTTGACATTCGTGTTAGCCATTTCATTTTATGTATGATGTGCAAATTCACATAGGTGAATAATAAAGAACTAGAAAGTTCTTTACGAATTCTCTTGTATCACTTGTTCTCATTAATGAACTTACCAACTAAAGAGTTCGGGTTGAAGCCCATAAATTCTGGAAATATCAAAGGTGAATATGGGCCCATTCACCTGCCATGTATACCACATATGATGCATCTATGAAATGGTTACATGCGCAATTGTTATTAACCCGCAGCCTGGCCGGTGCTTGCGAGGTAAATCGCTCAGTAATCTAACTTCGAGCATAATTTCCAGATTCTCTACTCAAGACAGTTCATCTTGATAAGTTGGTTTATATCAAAGTTGGTTTAGCAAGATAATTATTGAGTGCTTCCACTTAATAGCTAAACTGTTTCTTATGAGAACAAAGTTATATATATCAGTTTGATATACGTTGTATACGAGAGTATATTCTCCCCTCACAAGTGGTTCAGGGCCAGGAACCAAATAATTTCATCTTATTATTAATGTGCCGTGTATATTGACATGATAATGCACAAAGATGATTTCCCAAAGTTGAGGAAACAAGTTAGCTTTTCTAACATGAGGGGGAGACATGATAAACACTTGAGAAAAGGTTACATGGGATGAATTATCATTTGTATATGTATATCCCAGAATATCATGATATGAACCTGAAGTTCATAAAAGGGATAATTCAATTGCAACATATTGCAAAGCATGCTATACGCATTTGCTGACCCAAAGAAAGCGACTAAATGGAAGAGATACAATTCAAGAAGAATTGATTCCATATGAAAGATATGTAGTTTTGAACCTATAGTTCAAATGCTTGAAAGTATAAAGTCAAAGGTATGTATAGTCAGTTTTCGATATCTTATTTGTCTAGCATGACATAGAAAACTTGATATGCATCTAAAGTCTATTATATGGCTTATATGACTTAACTTGAAAGATTTAAGTTGCTTGAAGCATATGCAATTCGTGGTCCTGAAGTACCACATCCTAAGTACAATTTGTGTACATATGTATCTTGCTATTACTATAAGCATGATGGCATTGAAAATGCATCTATGGAGATATTGAAGAGTTATTCCACGACATTATATGAAAATGTTCATATCTATCAAGAATGATGATTTCAAGGTGCGGAATATTTATTCAAGTCAATATGGTTGATTTATTTATCAAACATCTACCAAAGATTGTTTTGAAGATGGTGCACAAGATTGGAATGCAAATGCTCAAGGATATAAATTGATGTACTCATTAGGGGGAGTTAATGCGTGTTGCACTCTTTTTCCCTTACAAGGTTTTTTCCCACTGGGTTTTCCTTGCAAGGTTTTTAACGAGGCAACCAATAGGCGCATATTCAAACATGTGTACTCTTTTTCCTTTCTTTAATTTTTCCCAATGGGTTTTGGTTTTAAGGTTTTATGAGGCACATTATTGAATAGACATTCAAGGGGGAATGTTATAAAATAGAAGTCTATTTAGAGTGAATGTCTAAGAGTTTTAGCTTAAAGCTAAGTCATTCCTCTTCCTATAAATAGAGGGGTCTTACCCCATTGTATATCACCCCAAGTATTAATAAGAATACTTCTCTCTCTCCCTATTCTCTCTCTATTTGCTCTTGTTCTTGAATTATTGTTCTTGTCTTTTATATTATTTCATAACAATATGCTTGAAATAAAATAAATTTTTTTTTTATCAACTTGACAAATAATCTGTATTATGGTTTTAAAATATATAACTTTAGATTACACATTCATCTTATGCTTTATTTGTAATGATTTTTCAGTAAGTTAATCGATTAACATAACAGATAATTGATTAACCAATATATTCTATTAAACTGGACCTTTCCCGCAAGGCATGTTAGTCGACTATCCGATTTAGTTAATCGACTAACCTCATCAGATTTTGAAAATATTTTTTAATTATTAAGCAACGGATACAAGAGTATTAAAAGGAGAATAAATATGATAAAAGATATTTCATTATGTTGAATCATAGACTTAAATTTGTTTATTCTCGTATCTATAAAAAAATACTAATATTTTTCGTATATTTCTTTTGTATGTCAAATCATGGGAAGCAAATATGGATATCTCACAAAGCAAACTTGGATCAACGTCCAATTGTAAAAATATTTGTTTAATTGATTCATGTACCACACATACGATATTCAAAGAGAAGAAATATTTCTCTCATTTAAGTATGTGTAAGGTAGATGTTACTACAATTTCTGGTAGTAGTAAATTGATTGAAGGCTCCGGAAGAGCAACTATAACTCTGCCTAAAGGAACAATATTTATCATAGAGAATGCAATGTTCTCTTCCAAGTCCAAGAGGAACTTGTTGAGTTTTAAAGATATCCGTCAAAATGGATATCATATTGAGACAATAGATGAGAATAATCTTGAATACCTCATCATTACAAAGAATGTCTCTGGCCAAAAGAGGGTTATTGAGAAGTTCTCATCTTTATCTTGTGGCCTGTATTGGACAAAAATTAGTGCAATTGAGGCACATTCCACAGTAAACCAAAAGGTTACTGATTCCAATACTTTTGTACTTTGGCATGATCGATTGGGACATCCTGGATCAATTATGATGAGATGGATTATAGAAAACTCATATGGGCATCCATTAAAGAATTTAAAGATTCTTTTAAATAATGAATTTTCTTGCACTTCTTGTTATCAAGGCAAGTTAATTATTAGACCATCACCAACAAAGGTTGGAACTGAGTCACCTACATTTTTGGCACGTATACAAGGGGATATTTGTGGACCTATTCACCCACCTAGTGGGTCCTTTAGATATTTTATGGTCTTAATAGACGCATCCTCTAGATGGTCTCATGTGTGCCTATTGTCATCACGCAACCTTGCGTTTGCAAAATTAATGGCACAAATAATTTGATTACGAGCATAATTTCCTGATAATCCAATTAAGTCTATTAGACTAGATAATGCTGCTGAGTTTTCATCCCAAGCATTTGATTATTGCTTATCAATTGGGATAAAAGTGGAACATCCTGTAGCTCATGTTCACACTTAAAATGGTCTTGCAGAATCTTTAATTAAACGTCTGCAGTTGATTTCAAGACCATTACTCATGAAAACGAGGCTGCCCACTTCGGTTTGGGGTCACGCCATTTTGCATGCAGCAATGCTAGTTCGTCTCATGCCGACGAATTATCACAAATATTCCCCGTTGCAATTAGTTTTGGGTCATGAACCTAATATATCCCATTTAAGAATTTTTGGATGCGCAGTATATGTGCCTGTAGCATCGCCATACCGCACCAAAATGGGTCCGCAAAGAAGGTTAGGAATATATGTTGGGTTTGAATCGCCCTCCATTATTCGCTACCTCGAAACATTGACAGGGGATTTGTTCACTGCACGATTTGCAGACTGTCGATTCGATGAGACACTTTTCCCAAAATTAGGGGGAGAAGTTGGTGAAACCAAACGGGAAATTTTGTGGAAAAATCCATCATTATCTCATCTTGATCCACATACCTCTATTTGTGAAAAAGAGGTGCAAAATATTATCCATTTGCAAAGAATAGCAAATCAAATGCCTGACGCATTCACGGACTTGAAAAGGAAAACAAAATCTCAGACCCCCGCAGAGAATGCTCCAATCCGTATTGATGTCCCTATTAGACAATCTTCTAGAGTCATATCTAATGAGTCGAAAGCACGCCTAAAACGTGGCAGGCCATTAGGTTCCAAAGATCGAAATCCTAGAAAAAGGAAAGCAAATGATCAAAATGACATTACGAAAGAATCTCATGAGGAAATTCACGATTTAATAAATTCTGAGATTCATGAAGAATCCATTGAGCCCAAGACTCAGGAAAATAAGGAACTATCAATAAATCCAATCGATATTGAGACAAATTTTAATCGAGTGGATATAGTGGTAAATTATGTCTTTGCATATAATGTTGCATCTAGCATTATGCAAGAAAGTGAGGATCTTGAACCTCAATCTGTTGGAGAATGTCGACAAAGACTTGATTGGCCAAAATGGCAAGAAGCAATCCAATCAGAATTGAATTCACTTGCAAAACGTGAAGTTTTTGGGCCTATAGTTGAAACACCTAATGGTGTTAAGCCTGTTGGCCATAGATGGGTCTTTGTACGCAAGAGAAATGAGAAAAATAAGGTTCAAAGATATAAGGCACGCCTTGTTGCACAAGGATTTTCTCAAAGGCCTGGTGTCGATTATGAAGAGACATATTCACCCGTAATGGATGCTATAACTTTCCGTTATCTCATTAGTTTTGCTGTCCTTGAAAATCTTGACATGCATCTAATGGATGTGTTTACTGCCTATCTTTATGGCTCACTTGATAATGAGATATACATGAAAATTCCCGATGGATTCAAAATGCCAAACACTCATAATTCAAAGTCTCGGGAAATGTTTTCAACCAAATTGCAAAGATCTTTGTATGGTCTAAAGAAATCAGGACGAATGTGGTATAATCGTCTTAGTGAGTATTTATTAAAGAAAGGCTATGTAAATGATGCCATTTGCCCATGTGTTTTTATAAAGAAAACAACATCGGAATTTGTTGTACTTGCCATATATGTCGATGACATAAACCTTATTGGAACTCCCATAGAACTCCAAAAGGCAATTGATTATTTAAAGAAGGAATTCGAGATTAAAGATCTCGGAAAGACAAAATTATGTCTTGGTTTGCAAATAGAATATTTGGCAAACGGAATTTTTGTTCATCAATCTGCCTATATAGAAAAGGTATTGAAACGGTTTTACATGGATGGAGCATATCCTTTAAGTACTCCGATGGTTGTTCGATCACTTGATGTGAATAAGGATCCATTCCGACCGCAAGAAAAGAATGAAGAGCTACTTTGTCCTGAAGTACCATATCTTAGTGCAATTGGCGCACTAATGTATCTTGCAAATACTACAAGGCCTGACATAACTTTTTCAGTTAATGTCTTAGCAAGATATAGCTCTGCTCCCACAAGGAGACATTGGAATGGAATCAAACATATATTGGTGTATCTAAAAGGGACTACCGATATGGGCTTATTTTATAGCAATAATTGCAGTCCTGATCTTGTTGGTTATGCTGATGCTGGATATTTATCTGACCCACACAAGGCTCGATCTCAAACAGGTTATGTGTTTATCTGTGGAGGCACTGCCATATCTTGGCGATCAACTAAGCAATCAATTGTGGCTACTTCATCTAATCATGCTGAGATAATCGCTATTCATGAAGCAAGTCGAGAGTGTGTGTGGTTGAGGTCTATAATACATCATATTCGAGACAAATGTGGTTTGAAATGTGATAAACTACCCACGATTTTGTATGAAGACAATGCAGCATGCATAGCCCAATTGAAAGGAGGATTCATAAAAGGAGATAGAACAAAGCATATTTCACCAAAGTTATTTTTCACACATGATCTTCAAAAGAATGGTGATATCAATGTGCAACAGATTCGTTCAAGTGATAATATGGCTGGTTTGTTCACAAAATCTCTACCAACGTCAACCTTCAAGAAGCTGGTACACAAGATTGGAATGCGAAGGCTCAAGGATGTGAATTGATGCTCTTTTCAGGGGGAGTTAATGCGCGTTGCACTCTTTTCCCCTTACAAGGTTTTGTCCCACTGGATTTTCCTTGCAAGATTTTTAACTAGGCAACAAAAATGCATTTTGTTAGATATGTGTACTCTTTTTCCTTTTCTAGAATTTTTTTCCCATTGGGTTTTATTTTAGTTAAGGTTTTAACGAGGCACATTATCTTTGGACATCCAAGGGGGAGTGTTATGAAATATTAGATTATGGTGGATGTCCATAACTCCTATAACACCCACTACTTTTATCCATTATCTCCATAACTCCCACTACTCCAATACTCATGGTTGTAACTCCCACACTTCCATGATCTCCCCCATGATCTTCCTCCATGATCTCAAAAGCTTAATGACATATTTATGAAATTCTTTTAGTATACCTCTATGTAGTACTATAAATAGAGGATGAGAAATCATTTTGTAATACACTTGGATACATAGAAGAAATATATTCTCTTCTCTATTTCTCTCTACTTTGTTGTCTATCTTTTTGTTTATTACTTTGAGCTAAGTTTTGTAACAAATATGTATCTTTTGGTTGATTTTTACTTTATTTTTGTTTTCTGGACACTAATAGTAATATTTATTGTGTCATTTTTATTTTGTATTATTCATATGTGTTGTACTTATAATTGTATTATTTTTAGCTACATAATTATTTGTATCATAATTAAAGTCGAAATTGCGTTAAAGTCAATATTGAGCTATTCATTTAACTTTGTTACGTTTTCTTTTTCTCTCAAAATACTAATATTTATTCGTATATATTTTTTTGTATGTCAAACTATGGGAAGCAAATATGAATACCTTACAAATCAAACTTGGATCAATGTTCAATTGTAAAAATATTTGTTTAATTGATTCATGTACAACACATATAATATTCAAAGAGAAGAAGTATTTCTCTCATTTAAGTATGTGTAAGACAGATGTTACTACAATTTCTGATAGTAGTAAATTAATCAAAGGCTCTGAAAGAGCTACTATAACTCTGCCTAATGGAACAACATTTATTATAGAAAATGCAATGTTCCTCTCCAAGTCCAAGAGGAACTTGTTGAGTTTTAAAGATATCCACTAAAATAGATATCATATTGAGACAATAGATGAGAATAATCTTGTATATCTCATCATTACCAAGAATATCTTTGGTCAAAAGAAGGTTATTGAGAAGTTCCCTTCTTTGTCTTATGGCATGTATTGGACAAGAATTAGTGCAATTGAGGCACATTCTATTATAAATCAAAAGGTTACTGATTTCAACACTTTTGTACTTTGGCATGATCGATTGGGACATCTTGGATCAATTATGATGAGGCAAATTATAGAAAACTCAAATGGACATCCATTAAAGAATTTAAAGATTCTTTTAAATAATGAATTTTCTTGCACTTCTTATCATCAAAGCAAGTTAATTATTAGACCATCACCAACAAAGGTTGAAATTGAGACCCCTGCGTTTTTAGAACATATACAAAGGGACATTTATGGACATATTCACCTACCTAGTGGATCATTTAGAGATTTCATGATCTTAATAGATGCATCTTCTAGATGGCCTCATGGGTGTCTATTGTCATCTCGCAACCTCGTGTTTGCAAATTAATGGCACAAATAATTTGACTACGGGCATAATTTTCCAATATTCCAATTAAGTCTATTAGACTTGATAATGTTGCTGAGTTTTCATCCCAAGCATTTAATGATTATTGCTTATCAATTGAGATACAAGTGGAACATTCTGTAGCTCATGTTCACACTCAAAATGGTCTTGCAGAATCATTAATTAAATGTCTGTAATTGATAGCAAGACCGTTATTCATGAAAACAAGACTGCCCACTTCTGTTTGGGGTCACGCTATTCTGCATGCAGTAATGTTAGTTCGTCTCAAATTGACAAATTATCATAAATATTCCCCATTGAAATTAGTTTTGGGTCATGAACCTAATATATCCCATTTAAGAATTTTTGGATGTGCAGTACATGTGCCTTTAGCACCGCCATATCGCACCAAAATGGGTCTTCAAAGAAGGTTAGCAATATATGTTGGGTTTGAATCGCCTCCTATTACTCGCTACTTCGAAACATTAACGGGAGATTTGTTTATTGCACGATTTGTAGATCATCGATTCGATGAGACACTTTTCCTAAAATTAGGCTGAGAAGTTAGTGAAACCAAACAGAAAATTTTGCAGAAAAATTCATTATTATCTCATCTTGATCCAAGTACCTTTATTTGTAAAAAAGAGGTGCAAAAGATTATTCATTTTCAAATAATAGCAAATCAAATGGCAGACGCATTTACGGATTTGAAAAGGATAATAAATTCACATATTCCTGCAGAGAATGTTCCAATCTATATTAATGTCCCTATTGGCCAATCTTCTAGTGTCATAGTTAATGAGTCAAAAGTACGCCTAAAACGTGGCAGACCATTAGGTTCTAAAGATCGAAATCCTAACAAAAGAAAAACAAATGATCAAAATGACACTACGAAAGAATTTCATGAAGAAATCAATGATTTAAAAAATTCTGGGATTCATGAGGAATCCACTAAGCCCGACTTAAGAAAATAAGGAACTATCAATAAATCCAATCGATATTGAGACAAATTTAAATCGAGTGGATATAGTCGTAGATTATGTATTTGCATATAATGTTGCATCTAGAATTATGCAAGAAAGTGAGGATCTTGAACCTCAATCTGTTGGAGAATGTCAACAAAGACTTGATTGGCCAAAATGGCAAGAAGCAATCCAATCAGTGTTGAATTCACTTGTGAAACGTGAATTTTTTAGGCCTGTAGTCCAAACACTTAATAGTGTTAAGCCTGTCAGCTATAAATGGGTCTTTGTATGCAAGAGAAATAAGAAAAACAAGGTACAAAGATATAAAGCATGCCTTGTTGCACAAGAATTTTCACAAAGGCTTGGTGTCGATTATGAAGAGACATATTCACCCATTATGGACGCTATAACGTTCCATTATCTCATTAGTTTTGCAGTCCATGAAAAGCTTGATATGTATTAAATGGATGTGGTTATTGCCTACCTTTATGGCTCACTTGATAATGAGATATACATGAAAATTTCCGAGGGAATCAAAATGCCTAACGCAAATAATTCAAAGCCCCAAAAAATATTTTCAATCAAATTGCAAAGATCTTTGTATGGTCTAAAGTAATTAGGACGAATGTGATATACTCGTCTTAGTGAGTATTTGTTAAAGAAAAATATAAATGATGGCACTTTCCTATGTGTTTTTATAAAGAAAATAACATCAGAATTTGTTGTACTTGCCATATATGTTGATGACATAAACCTTATTGGAACTCCGATAGAACTCCAAAAGGCAATTTATTATTTAAGGAAGGAATTCGAGATGAAAGATCTCGGAAAGACTAAATTATGTCTTGGTTTGTAAATTGAACATTTGACAAATGGAGTTTTTGTTCATCCATCTGCGTACATAAAAAATGTATTGTAACGGTTTTACATGGATGAAGTACATCCATTAAGTACTCCGATGGTTGTTCGATCACTTGATGTGAATAAAGATCCATTCCGACCTCAAGAAGAGAATGAAGAGATGCTTGGTCTTGAAGTACCATATCTTAGTGCAATTGGTGCACTAATGTATCTTTCTAACACTACAAGGCTTGATATAACTTTTTCAGTTAATGTCTTAGTAAGATATAGCTCTGCTCCTTCAAGGAGACATTGGAATAGAATCAAACACATATTATGGTATCTTAAAGGAATTAGTTATTTGGGCTTATTTGATGAAAATAATTGCAGTCCTGATCTTGTTGGTTATGCCGATGCTAGGTATTTATCTGACTCACACAAGGCTCGGTCTCAAATAGGTTATGTGTTTACATGTGGAGGCACTGCCATATCTTGGCGATCGACTAAGCAATCAATTGTGGCTACTTCATCTAATCATGCCGAGATAATTGCTATTCATGAAGCAAGTCGAGAATATGTGTGGTTGAGGTCTATAATACATCTTATTCGAGACAAATGTGGTTTGAAATGTGACAAACTACCCACGATTTTGTATGAAGACAATGCAACATGCATAGATCAATTGAAGGAAGGATTCATAAAAGGATATAGGACAAAGCACATTTCACCAAAATTATTTTTCACACATGATCTTCAAAAGAATGATGATATCAATGTGCAACAGATTCATTGAAGTAATAATATAGCTGATTTATTCATAAAATCTTTACCGACGTCAACCTTCAAGAAGCTAGTGTACAAGATCAGGATGCAAAGGCTCAAGGATGTGAATTGATGCTCTCATAAGGGGGAGTTAATACATGTTGCACTCTTTTTCCCTTACAAGGTTTTGTCCCACTGAGTTTTCCTTGCGAGGTTTTAACGAGACAACCAAAAGGCATATTATTAGATATGTGTACTCTTTTTCACTTTCTGGAAGCTTTTTCCCATTGGGTTTTATTTTAGTTAAGGTTTTAATGAGGCACATTACTTATTGCGTAGACATTCAAGGGGGAGTATTATGAATAAAATTCTATTTGGAGTAAATATTTATCTTGTAGAGAATTTTACTTTGTGACTAAGTCATTTTTTCCCAATAAATAGAGGGGTCTTACCCCATTGTAAATCATCCCAAAATTCAATAAGAATTTTCTCTCTCTCTTTCTCTACAATATTATTCTTCTATTTTTATTATTTCATCACATTTCTATTTGTTTATAGGTATTATCTAACACCACATATATTGTTGATTATTTTGGAATTCTTTTACCCCGCATAATTTAGATAACTTGACCTCATATTAAGTCATGTCAAATATAATTTATGACAAAGCCATCATTGACACTGACTTCCTATACTTTTCCACTGCTAATGTATTCACTCCCCCCAAATTAATATAAAAATTATTTCTTTTTAATTTGTTAAAAAAATTATCATCGTTTTAAATGTGAAAATAACTCAACTTAAAAATTTTCATTGTATTCCTAATAAAATGATTTATAACTACATAAGTATTTAAGGTTTATTTTAAATCATAAATTTTAAAAGTTTTATTTCTTTTTTAAACTTCGTACTAAGTCATTTGGCGCTATATAAATTGGAACAGAGGGAGTAAGACTTTTAAATATCATTAAGGGAGAATATTGATTTTCATTTCTTATTAAGATTTCCTTTTATGGCCGGCAACAAGATATATGTGGTGTGCAACATACACTCGTTCTGTTAGACTATTAGAAGACAACGATTGATGGTTGTATTGGGTTATCATTGTAATGAGAGTTAGCAGTAGCTCATTCTATGTTTTGTTAGTTGTAATTGGGCCACCAGGTCAAGGGTTAAGGCCCACTATTTATGTTTATTATTTTCATTCTTCTATGTACAGATAATTAATTAATTTTGGGACAATAAGGAGAATATATCAGCCCCTTTCTTCTCTTTCTCGAAGCTTCTCTCAAATGCAACACATCATTCTCCAATCTTCATTTCTTCTCTAGTTTCCCAACATCTAACATGGTATGAGAGTGTAGATCCTGGTAGATCACTTCGTTTGCTTCCGATCGATGTTAACCATCTCAGTTTTCGTCAACTTTTGAATTTTTGTTGCATTTATGATGGATTAGGGTTTTGGCCGAATTTGCTGGAAGATTTCAGGATATTTTTGCTTATTTTTACTAGATGTTCATCTTTGATGGATGTATTGTCTGGAGTTTGACTAGAGTTGACTGATTTGTTCATCTGATGCGAGCTAGGTTTTCTTCATCAATTTTTGCTGAGTCGCTGGAAGTTTCTTCTTCTTTTCACAAAGATGTTCTCTTTTCGGTTTCAAAACAGGAGGGTAAACCAGTTTCTTCTTCATATTTCATAACTTTGTTGGTTATTGTGTTTATTGTTCTATATTCTCTCGATGACGAATGATAATCATGTTATTACGCCTTCCTCTTCATTTATTGCACCTCGTACTGTGTTTCATGAGGATAATTTTACACATCATTGTCATCCTCTGTATGTGCATCCATAAGATATACTACGAACCTATTTGGTTTCTAGCTCGTTTGATGGCACCTACTATGGCAGTTGGAGGAGAAACATTTTAGTTGCTCTCCATTCGTAATAAGCTTGACTTTATTAGTGGTTCCTCTACCAAGCCACTTCCTGGGTCCCCTCTGGCACACCAATGGCAAGGATTTAATGATCTTGTGGTTTCATGGTTGATCAACTCTTTGTCAAAAGAAATATCTCGTAGCGTAGAATATTTTGAGTCTGCCAAGGAAATTCGGTGTGAATTAGAAAAGAGATATGGTAAGGCTGATGGGGCTGGAGTCTTTGAACTAAAGAAAATATTAGCTCATATTTCCCAAGGGTATTTAGACCTAGCTTCTTATTTCAACAAAATCAAACAACTTTGGGATGAGATAACATCTTATAAGGTTAGAGTTTGTACTTGTGGGAGGGAAGCTGCTGATCCTGAAGAGCATAAGGTCTATCAGTTCCTTATGGGTTTGAATGATACCTATATACATACTTGCAACAATATTCTAATAATGAAGCCACTTCCATTTGTTGGGAATGCGTAAATTATTCTATTATCTGATGAAAAACAAAGACATGTGTCTTCTCCCTCTCAATTCTCATCTCAATCTGCTTCATTTCATGATGGGACTTCTATGCCATCATTTCCCTCCAAGGTTTCTTTTGAGGGCACCAGGAATTCCCTTATTTGCAAAAACTGCAAAAAGCTTGTCACTCAATAATTAAATGCTATAAGTTGCATAGGTATCCTTCTCATTTCAAGTTCAGCAAAGGACCTCCTCCTTGTAGATCTGCTGCACATGTTGAACTTGTCTCATCTGGTGGTTCTTCTGTGCCTGGTAGTTCTACTGGTCCAACTGAGCATGAGGAATCTTCTATGATACCTGGCCTTACCAAGGATGAATACTCCCATCTGATGACCTTATTAGAAGAATCTCGATCAATACTCCCAGCTGATGACCTTATTACAATAATCTCAAATTTTTGCTTTCCCACACTTTCCACCTATCTTGGCTTCTATTAACTTTGCTGGTAAGCTCTTTCCTTAAGAGGGTATTTCTTATGGAGTTTGTATGTTATCTAGTGTGAATGGCATTATTTGGATAATAGAATCTAGAGCTATTGATAATATGACTTTTCATCAAAAGTTTACTTTTTGATATAATCACTCTTCCCATTCCTTATCTTGTGTCTCTCACAAGTGGAAGTAAAGTAAAAGTCACTAATGTTGGCTCTTTAGCTTTATTTCCTGATTTAATTCTTTATAATATTCTTTACATTCCCTATTTCAAACATAATCTCATATCTATTCAAAAACTTTTAAATTAGTTTGATGGTGTTGTTTAGATTACCCAGTCTGCTTGCACATTCCAGGGCCCCTCAGTGAAGAAGCCAATGGTACTTGGTAGACTGAACACTGGACTTTACAAGCTATTTCAACATGGAACTTCACCTATTGACTCTTCTCCTGTCAGCTCTTGTTCTTCAGTTGTTTCTTCTTTGCATGTTTCTTCTTTACCTGTAGTCTCTACTATACTACTGTCAATGAAAATTCATCTGTAAATACCATAGTTAATTCAAATAAATTGAATAATTCTGATGTTGTTTGGCATTATAGACTTGGACATATACCATTTTCCAAAATGAAGTCTATTTTTGGTATTAATAGTGATTTGTCTTCTAAGAAGTCCTTCACATGCCCTATTTGACCCTTAGCAAGACAAACTAGGCTTCCTTTTCATGATAGTGCTATTCGGTCCACTCATTCCTTTCAGCTTGTTCACATAGATACTTGGGGTCCTTACTCCACTCTTGATCACTCTGGTGCTAAGTATTTCCTTACTATAGTATATGAATACACTAAGGCTACCAGGACACACCTAATGGGGGCAAAAAGCAATGCTTTTGACCTATTGAAGGCCTTCATTTCCATGGTTGAAATACAATTTCAAACTAGAGTCCAGACTATGAGGAGTGACAATGCTTTAGAGTTAAGTTCTTCTCTTTCTGGGTCCCTTTTATTTTCTGAAAAAGGAATTATTTGTCAAACCTCTTGCCCACACATTCCACAACAAAATGGTGTGGTAGAGAGAAAATATAGACACTTGCTAAAAACTGCCAGGGCTCTTTTATTTCAATCTCATCTTCCTATAAAATTCTGGGGAGACTGTCTCCTTAATGCCACCTATTTGATAAACAGATTCCCTCCCCCCTTTCTCAAACACAAGAGTCCCTATGAATTAATTTGGAAAGCCCCCGTCCCCCCACATATTTCCATCTTAGATCTTTTAGTTTCCTTTGCTGCTTCACTACGCCTAAAATCTATAGAGATAAATTTCATCTCAGGTCTATCTCATATGTTTTTTTGGGATACCCTTTTGCCAAAAAGGTTATAAAATTTACAATCTCATCACTCAATCTTGTTTTGTCTCCAGAGATGTAATTTTCCATGAACACATTTTTCCTTTTCTTAAACCTTCTCCCTCTCTCCTGGTCACTTTTCTGATGATTCAACATCTTCAATACCTACTTGTGTTCCTGGTCATTCTTCTCCACATATTCTTCCTGCCCATATCTCTCCTTATTCAACTTCCTCTCTATATCGTTCTATTCTTATACCTTCCCCTTCTATTTTCACTGTAGATCTTTCTTCTGCTGTTTCAACTTCTCTTTTATCCTCTCCTGCTCCTGTTTTTTCTGCTCCATCATCTGATCTTCCTCCTCTTAGAAGGTCTAGTAGGCCTCATACTGTCCCTGCCTATCTTCTGGACTTTGTATGTTCAACACTTCCTACTTCTCTTTCTGCCCCCATTTCTTCTAGCTCTGAGTCTGTATCATTCAATGCAACCACTTCACAACTCCATATTCCTGAGCCTTACTCTTACTCATAGGATGCTGCTGTCCCTGAGTGACAGGAGGCTATGAGAAAGGATTTTGAGGCTTTGAAGGCTAATAGAACTTAGGATATTGTCGAGTTAACCCTGTTAAAAAGCCTATAGGCTGTAAATAGATATGCAAAGTAAAATATAAGGCTGATGGGACTCTGGAGAGGTATAAGGCCAGGATAGTAGTTAGCTGATACTCAGGTTGAATGGGTTAATTTTTATGAAACTTTTTCTCCAGCTGTCAAAATATCTATTGTGAAAATCCCGATTGTTGTGGCTGTGAAACAACACTGGTCCTTGTTCAAGCTTGGTGCTAATAATGCTTTTTACATAGGTATCTTGATAAAGAGGTTTTCATGAAAGTGCCTCCTGGTTTATCTGTTTCTCCCTCTTATTCTTATTCTCCTCTTTTGGTTTGTAAACTACTCAAATCCTTCTATGGTTTGAGATAGGCTTTCAGACAATGGTATGCAAAATTATCTCAAGCTCTTTGCTCTAGAGAATATTCTCATTCTTTGAATGACTACTCCCTATTCACTAGGGGTTTTGGTTCTTCCTTGGTTATTTTAGCTGTATATGTGGATGACATTATTCTTACAGGTACTGATCTATCCGAGATTTTATCTTTAAAGGGATTTCTACATGAACAGTTCAAGATTAAGAGCTTGGTTCTCTTATTTATTTTGTGGGAATTGAGGTTCTTTACCGTGATTCTGGAGTTCGTCATCATCAAAAGAAGTTTATTCATGACTTGTTAGAGTCATTTGACTCTTTCTGCCTCTTCAGCTGTTGTTTGTCCTCTTATTATCAATAAGAAACTGAAGACTTCTGTTGGTGATCCTTTGCCCAAGCCTGAAGAATATAGATGCTTAGTAGGCAAGTTAAATTTTTTAACCTACAACGGCATGATATCAATTTTGTAGTCCAACACTTTAGCCAGTTCCTGCAAACCCCTCGTGTTCCTCATATGCAGGCTGCTTTGCATCTCTTGCGCTATTTGAAAGAGACTTCTGATTTTGGGTTATTCGTCAGTCATGCTCCTTACCTTGCATTAAGAGCCTAATGTGATAGTGATTGGCTTCTTGTGCTGATAGTAGAAGGTCTGTCACTGGTTTTTGTAACTTTCTGGGAGACTGTTTGGCGAGTTGGAAATCTAAGAAACAGTCTGTGGTCTCTCTTTCCTCTATTGAAACGGAATATATGGTCATGAGTAAAGCTGCAGCTGAAGTAACTTGGCTCTCCAAATTATTGTTTGATTTTAGTCTTCCTTCTTCTTTTCTTGTTTCTTTATACTGTGATAACCAGACAACTTTGCATATTGCTCGCAATCCAGTTTTTCATGAACGGACCAAACATATAGAGCTGGACTGTCGTTTTGTCAGAAGCAAAATGGGCTGATTAGCTTAGCCCATGTCTCTGCTGATGCTCAAGTTGCTGACATTCTTACCAAAGCACTCCTTGGGCCTGCTCATCATTTTCATCTTCGCAAGTCGGGGGATTTATCACCCTCCAACTTGAGGGAGGCTGTTAGACTATTAGAAGACATAGATTGATGGCTATATTGTGCCTATTATTGTACAGAATTAGTAGTGGCCTATTCTATGTTGTGTTAGTTCTAATTGGGCCACCGGGTCCAGGGTCGAGGCCCATTATTTATGTTTATTTCTTTCATTCTTCTATGTACAGACAATTAATTTATTTTGGGACAATATGGAGAATATATCGGCTCCTTTCTTCTCTTTCTCGAAGCTTTCTCAAGTGCAACACGCCATTCTCCAATCCTCATTATTTCTCTAGATTCTCGACATCTAACATGTTCTTTGAGTAATTATTATCCTAATAATATAATTAATTAAAATAATAATATTTAACCTAACCTCTTTATTCCATTTATTTTATTTCAACCCCCACCGTAAAATTTGCCAAAGAAATCCAAAACAATAATCCCTGAAAGAACACTGCTGAGCACTTGAACACTGGCACCTCAAAAAATCCACTTACTCTTTTGTTCTTGTTAAATTATTCAATGTGCAATTTTATTTGAATCTCGTCAATTAATAGACTAAAGAAATGTTTTTTTGGGTTAATAAGATGAAGAAACATCACTCCAGCAAAATTGAGAGAGTGAAGGGCGATTTTGGCCGTGAAGTGTAATCTTGACGTGAATGATGATTTTGTGTGGAATAATTTGTGATTCTAAAGAGATGAATTGTAAAAACGAGATGATAATTAAGACTCACAAGTTTTATTTTTTATTTTTCCCTCTCAAAATAAATTTTTATGTTGTTAGTCTAGAAGTAAATAGGGTACAATTTTTGTTCATAAATGAGTACTTTGTTGTCGTCATCTGGGTAACTCGAGGTAAGAAAATCGGGCAAAAATGGAGGAAAGATAGCTGAAGAAAAATAAAAAGAGAAGAAAAAAGATAAAAGAATAAGAAAAGACAACAACAACAATAACTTAGTAAAATCTCACAAGTGGAGTCTAAGGAGAGTAGTACGTATGCACACCTTACCCCTACCCCGAAGGCGTAGAAAGACTGTTTCCGAAAGACCCTCGGCTCAAGATAATAAGAAAAACAAAAGGAGAGAATATTAGTTTCACAATAGAGATCATAGAAAAAATAGGAACATAAATTACAGAAAATAAATAAAAGGCAGAAATAATGACTAGTAGATAGATCTTGCCCCGAAAAGAGAAAGTATTAAAACATGGCAATGCCCCTAATTATTTTAGACTAAAACCTGACAAGACTAGGCTCACAACGATACAAAGTAACGCAAGACTCAACAACCTCCTAAACTACAACCGTAATACTATTTTTCTATCCTTTTGTAATATAAAATTAATTCCTCTGCCATGTAACTATTAAAGGGGAAGCAAATCCAGTTTGGACAAGTACAAGGAGGAAAAACGACACCCATAAACTGACCTTCGGTACAAGCATAACTAATACGCGCTATTCAGCATTATTTTTATCCATTCTACCAAACGACCCCTGAGTTTACTATAGACAACTATCGGTGTAATTGTATGTCACTTTGACCTGATTGCTTAAAAATAAATTCTATATTCTCAATGCACAAAAGTTAAGCTCATAGGAAATACTCTCAAATAGTTGAGATCACATTAATTATCTTTAGCAACCAGTTACCACACATAACAATAGGAGTACAAGTTATTGAGCAAGATTGTAAATGCAAGAAAAGAAAAAACTCCTAGTTCTTGGACAATCACTGTACAATGAGCAAGAAAAGGCATCCCCATCTTCCTTGAGGCATACAGTTTTCCATCAAACTTTTGAAACCCAGCTTCCATGTTTTTGCTGAAAACTTAACTTAGATAAACTATAACTAAAATAACTAACAGAAGCTACATTCGAAACTCGAGATATCGATAACCTTTTTATGTCCAACTAATGGCCACTGGACTACCAACTACATGCTTGCCATCTGACCACTCGATTCTACCAAACACATTCGTAGTTGATGGAGTTGAAGGAGCAGTGAAAGTCACAGTATATGACTTCTGCTCGTTCGCATGAGTAAAAACCAATGATTCAGGCTCAACCAAGACTTTCACTGAGTTGCTTGGTGAAAAAACAGTACTAACTTTGTATGTTCCTGCTGGTCCAACATTAGTAAGCGTTCGTGTATATTTAACGGAGCTAGCACTGCTTCCACTGCCTGCAGTCATTTGTTCTGGAAATACAACAGCAAATGAAGGGTAATTCAAATCAGTGACACTGTATTTCTTACTTGTTTCACAGTTGTAGTTTCTTCTAGCAATGCTATTGATCTGAATTGATGTGTAATTCAAGGCACAGAGGAAATTCAGATAATCATCAGCCCTCAAGTCGTAAACAAGTCCGGGGTTTAGTGCTGCAACAGGGTCTACATGTCCAGCACCATGATCAAACGGCGTGGATGGCTTTCTCGTCGAGACATCTTGGAGCGCACCCCCATTCTTGTACACTGTATAAGCCGTGGTCATAAGAGCCGAGCGAATAGCCGCTGGGCTCCAATCGGGGTGCGCTCCTTTAAGCAAAGCAGCCAAACCACTCACGTGCGGGCAAGACATAGACGTGCCCGAGATAATGTTGAACCTAACGCGTCTTGTGTCCTCGGCCAATCCTGTCGGCCCAACTGCACCTGTCCAGCCTGAAAGAATGTTAACACCTGGTGCTATGATGTCCGGTTTGAGAATTTCCTGCGTGATTGAGTTTGGTCCTCTGGAGCTAAATGCAGCAACCACTGGTGATGGTTTGATCCCCACCTTAGTTCCCTCAAAAAGAATTGTGGCTGTTGGATTAGGATCCGAGGCTAAGTATTTCTTGATTGCTTCCCCTGTCATCTGACCAACTGTCGTTGCTGGAAGCAAATGGGCATCAGCCACCAGCTCATCCCCGTTGGCGGCAGTGTTAGCCAAAATCATACCAACCCCACCGGCTTCTTTTACCACAGAACCTTTCTGGACCCTGGGGTTTATCCCGCGGTCACATAGAACAATTTTTCCTTTAACCTTCTCAGGAATTAAGGTACCCGTCATGCAAAGATTTCCATTTGTAGTATTGCTAGCATTACCAGCATACACAAAGGGAAGCATTTTACTTAGTGACAGATCCCCTTTGTAGAGTGAAACACCAGAGAAATTCTTACCATTGCCTAGGCTTACATATGCAGGAAATTCACGGTCCAATGTTCCTGCACCCACAGTAGTTATCCACGGCGCTACATTGGACAAACTATAGGGACTAGGACCAGCATTACCTGCAGAGCAACAACAAAAATTACGCCTCAATCCCAAGCAAGTTAGAATAGGCGATATGAATGAATCTTCATTGTTCATGTCACTCAGTTTTATATGCCTCAATCCCAAGCAAGTTAGAATAGGCGATATGAATGAATCTTCATTGTTCATGTCACTCAGTTTTAAACGAGTCTGGTCTAGTATCAAAGAAAATGTACTATATAATTAAGAAGAACTAGAAGTTCTTTATATTTTTCGACTAGCATCGTTACCTGCAGAGCAAGATACCAGAATCCCTTTCTCCATAGCAGCAAATGCTCCAATTGCGACGCTATCTCTATAATAATCAGAATTGCCACCACCAAGTGACAAAGAAAGCACATTCACATTATCATCAATTGCTTTGTCCATAGCTGCTAATATATCAGAACTAAAACAACCACCAATCCAGCAAACTTTGTACACAGCAACTCTGGCGCGAGTTGCCATTCCACGAGCAGTTCCAGAAGCATAACCAAAGAGACTAGCGCCCTGAACAATTGAACCAGCTGCAGTAGTAGCAGTGTGTGTTCCATGTCCATCATCGTCCCTTGCAGATTTCGACTCTTTGGATACATCAACTGGACCCAAAGTGGTCTCATAACCTTTTGAGAAGTACCTATCAACAGGCATAACATGATTAAGTAATTAAAAGTATATCCTATCTCTAATAGTTTCAGGTTTCAGATAAGTTGAGCATAATGAGTGGCAGAGCCAAGATTATTTTATTAGATAATTCTAACAAGGAAATTCAAAAAAGTGCAAACTTGAAATACAACAATTTTCATATACAAAAATAATTCATTTTTAGCCTATCTGTACAGTGCAACTCTCTGATGAATGGGATTTAACTGAATCCTTTTCAACACACTTAGCCATGCAAGAAGGCAGCCCAGGTACACCAAACTCTCGTTATGCGTAGGGTCCGAGAAAGACCGAACCACAAGGGTCTATTATACGCGGCCTTATTCTGTATTTCTGCAAGAAGCTATTTCCACAATTTGAGCTTATGACCGGGATGACAACAACTTTACCGATTACTGCTTAGCTAAGCAACTAATCACAAAATTTAACATGGTATCAAACAAGCAAAAAATTCCCAAATGCAAATTTCACTGCCAACTTGAAAAACCATAAAAATTATCAGACCGACATGCGAGGGGACGAGTTTAACATATAATCACAACTGCTACATCTCAGTCCCAAAAAAGTTGAAGTAAGCTATATATGAATCCTCACGACCACAATTTGAGATATAATATAATTAAATAACTAAAAATGTCTTATCTCTAACCGCATAAACTTATAGAAAAGTTTTACCTTGCACCAATCAGTTTCCTATTGCAATTTGAAGAACTGAAATTGGTACCAGATTCACACTCTCCTTTCCAAGAATCAGGAACAGGTCCCAGTCCAGTATCATTAAAACTCTTACTTTCTGGCCAAACTCCAGTATCAAGAACCCCAACAATCACATCACTCATCGCATTTGATTCTGGAAAAAAATCAGCACTTCGATCAAGACCCAGAAAAGATGGTGTTCTTGTCGTGTGAAGTTCATATTTCAATTCTGGCAAAACAGACAGAATCCCAGATTGTCTCTCAAGTGATTCTGCTTCTTGAACAGTAAGCCTTGCTGAGAAACCATGTACAACGTTGTTGTAAACATACAACATTTCTGCTGAATCAGAAACTGATTTTAGTGACGAATCATACCAGTGTGTATGGTCTTCAAAACTCTCTGGCATTTGGGAATTTGACACGTGTACTATGTAAGTACTCTTCTTATTACTACTACTTCCTGTTATTGCTACTGATAAATGGCATAGACATAGAAGAACAAGAACAAGAACTACTAGCATTGTAAATCTGGACATTTTTTGGGGTTGCTGTATTTTTTTTGCAAATCTTGACGTTATTTTTGCTATGTAAATATATATAGGATGAGAAAGAAGAGTAAATATGAAGTGTGGAAACAAAGAAAAGAAGAGTGATGGGAGTGAAGATGGGGACGGTGGTTCTTGTTTGTTACTGTGAATGATTGGGTTTTCAAACAAAAAGTTTCAAAGCTCCAGCCTTTCAAACAAAAACCTGTGACATACAAGAAATGAAAAGAAATAAGGAAACAAAGAAATATTTCACATTCACACAGACATTTGTTTTCTTCATAAAATTGCCTAGGGATCGTTTGGCTTGAATATAAATTATTTCGAAATTAATTATATTAAAGTTAGTTATGCTAAAATTAATTAATTTGATATTATATTTTATTGAATTATAAATTTTAGTTCTTTATTCTGGAATACATTAACTTTCTTAACACAATCCACTAAGGAATCGTTTGATTTGAAGACGTGTTATACCGAAATTAGTTATGATGAAATTAATTAATTTAATATTATTTTTGTTAAATATTTATTAATATTGAGATTGTTAATTTTATTGCTTTATTCAGGAATAGTTTATTTAGAATTATTATTCTACCATTTGATAAGTAGTATAAATTATTCTAATATTTATTTTTAATTTTGAAATAATTTATTCTAAAATTAATAACCAAATAAAAACTAAGACAATACTGAATATTTATTATTTATCCATTGTACAAAACGATTCCTAACACGATAAAATGGACATCCTCAAATGACAGTCACTCACTTTATCTACAGCAGTAGTCACTCACTCGGTGCTAATTGCTTCACATTTTCTTTATTATCTTTCACTTTACCTCTTCGTGTAAGAAAACTCAGAAAAAGAGAAGTCTGATATAATTCTCCATACTACCGTACAACCAATTTTGTTTATACTTATTTTACAGACTTTGGTAACAGAAGCATGGTTGTATTCATTGGACAAGAGGAGTTGCCCCGATGATGATGGTAAGTAACTTCTATTTCCAATCGAAAGATTATGAGTTCGAGTAGTGAGGTGAGAAGTTTTTGGAGGGAAGGATACCGATGGTCTATTTGGAAACAACTTCTCTATCCCTGGGTAAGGATAAGATATTCGTACACACTATCCTCCCTAAATCCCATTAAGTAGGATTATACTGAATTGTTGTTGTTGTTTAGTTGTGAGTATCAATATATACGTCAAATAAATTTGGAACATGGTGATCGTTCACGGGTTTTTTTAATTTGGGAGTTACCAAAATTGGATAGTTGGTGAGACGTGGAAGTTTTATTATCCAACCAACTGTTTTCATTGTCTCCCTCCTTTTCTAATTATTTTGACACCTCAGTTTAAAATCATACTCACCTGCACTAATTTATGTGCCATTATGATATATTTAAAATTATATATTTTTTAAATTTATTACTCAACTAAATAAATACGTTAAATAAAATAAATAAGAAGGGTTAACTATCACCAAGGGATGTGATGCAGTGGATGAGATTACTCTTTCTTTTGTAGGAAGCGTTTCTCCTCGAATGAAATCCTATACGATGTGAATTCAAATATAGTCGGACTCCAATACGAATACCAAATACCAGGTAGAAAACAAAAAAAAGAAGAAGAAATGTTAACTTATGTACATTTGATTGTCTAAAATGTTTTTGTACTATCAATATAGTTTAATTTATTGTACCAAATTAGGGAGTAGTATTTTATTGTATTATCCATTAGTATTGTTCGTTAAGTTTTGTTAAAATTTATAATTAAGAAAATTGATTCAATAATGAAAACTCATTAGAATAATACCAATATAAATATTTACTTGTTTAACTCACCGTACTTTGCAGTGCAGAAAATAGATAAGGTTTCGTAGGGCAAGCCTAGTACCATATAATTAACAAGTGGATACTCTTTCAAACTTTTATTGATGAGTCAAATTTTGTAATGTTGTTGGTATTGTTTTGTATGACTGTTTCCTTTTTATGGTTTATATATTATTATTTTTTAATAAACGAGGTGACAATAATTTTCTTTAAGATGAGGGTTTATCAAAGAACAATATTTTTTTTTTCAAAGTAAATATACAATTGCATGTACACTATTTTACTCGGACCCAATTATAAAATTAAACTAATTTTGTTATTGAGGAGTTAAATTCTATAGTTTCACTCTTTAAGAAGTTTTTTATATTGATTCTATTATATTTTTTAAATTCGTAAGGTCAAACCTATTTATTTTTAATAATTTTAATACATTTTTATACATAAATATATACTATTTTATAGTAAAAGCATCAAATTTAAATGAACTCAACAGTATTAAGCTGCATCTGTCTCCGACAATACTAGCTAATAGTAGAACTAGTTTATTACCTATAGGGTGTTTGACTAAGCTTATAAGCTGGTTAAACTGTTATATAAGCATTTTTTGACTTATCTACGCGTTTGGTAAAATTAAAAGTGTTTATAAGCCAAAAATAAGTCAAAAGTCATAAGTAGGTCTCCCCCAACTTATCAAATTTCAGCTTATAAGCACTTTAGGTTTGACCAAAATATTTATTATTATATCTCTAAAATATTTATTTTTAAAACAAACTCTTCGTATACCCAATTTTTCAGCTGCTTATTACTAATTTCAACACTTTTATCCAAATACATAACTGTTTATTTTTTAAATCTACTTCAACACTTAAAAGTATTTTTTAACACCTAATACTTATCGGTTACTATTTAAATCAGCTATAAGGAGTGACAAATTGTTTCCCCTTCTTGCTTTTTGTGTATATAAATTAAGAGACAAAAGGATGCACGTGAAGCCGTACATGGCCAAGATTAGTATTATAATTAAAATGACCAATATCACTATCAACTAGTATGTCTTTAATGATAACAATTGGCAACACTGGTTTAAGATATCGCTTTATGCCCCTAATATTAGTACAGGTGTGATGACCCGAGCCCTTACATTTTAGAATTCGATTTCGTATTTTAAAGTCTTAAATTCTCATTTTATTCTAAATTTGTATGCATAATACGGGAGTATATTCCAAAAATCTTTATGTAAAAAATTTAAAAAAAATATAATTTTTAACTTAAAAAGTTGATTTTTGTTGACTTTGATCAACATTTTGGGTAAACAGATCCGAACCCGCGTTCTGGCGATCCCGATGAATTCTTAGTAAAATAAGAGACCTGAGCGTATGCCCCAATTGAATTTCGAGGTCGCTAGCCCGGGAAATAAATTTTTGATGAAAATTATTAAATTGAAATTATAATGGTTTTGAGAAAATGGTTAATAGTTGATCTCGTTGGCAGCGAGTTCGTGTTTTAGTTTCGGAACCGGGTACACGTCCATTATGAAATTTATACATTATCTGTGAAATTTAGTAAAAAATGATTGATTTGACGTGATTCAGACCTTTGGTTGAAAAAAATAGAAGTTTTGGAACTTTCTTGATAATTTCATGATATTTGATGCTAATTTCGTAGTTCTAGGTATTATTATGGCGATTTGATCGCGCGAGCAAGTTCGTATGCTTTTTTAAGACTTCTACACATATTTGGTTTGGGGCACGGATGTCTCGAGTGAGTTTGAGATAGGCTGCAAAATGATTTGGACATAAGAAAATTTGCTGGTATGCTTCAGGTCTGCAGAACTAGCTCACAAATACGAGCCTCGTATTTGCGAAAGAATATTCGCATTTGCGAAGTAGGGAGGGGACTGGGTAGTTCGCATTTGCAAAGAGTTGGCCACATTTGTGGAAGTCCTAGTTCGCATTTGCGATTGGGACTTCGCATTCGCGATGGCAGCAGAAATGCGAGAAGTTCGCATATGTGATACTTCTCTCACATTTACGAGCTTCACAACTCCGTAGTTCAGATTCCAAATGCGACATTTGTAGCTGATAAGTTTAGACTTAGATGGATTTTTAATTCATTCTCCCATTTTTCAAAACCTAAACCTTAAGAGGCGATTTTTCAAAGGCAACTTCTTTGCCAAATCATAGGTAAATGTTTCTTAACCCTTTTCTTTCAATCTTTTGCATTTTTTTTACAAGATTTCATCATAGAATCTAGGGGTTTTCAAGGTGGAATTGTGTATTTTTGGATAGAACTTAGGAATTTCAATATTCAGGAATTTACACCTTAAATTGAGGTCAAATTCCAAAATTAATTGTATATCCGGAATCAGGGGTGAATGGGTAATCGAATTTTGGTTCGAACTTCGAGTTTTGACCAAGTAGATTGGGGGTCGGTGACTTTTTGGGAAATATGTTGGGAAACTTATACTTATGCATTGAAATTGATTTTTTTAGCGATAATTGATGTTATTAAGTTAATTATGACTTGATACGAGTGGATTGAAGGTGGAATCTAGAGAAAAAATGATAATTGAGCTTTGAATTGGCCGTTGAGTTGAGGTAAGTGTTGTGTCTAACTTTGACTTGAGGGATTAGGGATCCCAGACTTAATTGCTATGTGAAAATCCATGTGTGTGGCGTATAGGTGAGGTGACGAGTACCTATGCGCTACCAAATTATCTGTTTAGTCTGTTCCCTTCCCCATTTCTAATATATTGTTTTCCTATCTTAACTGCTACATGCTTATTGGTACTTCATTGTCTAATTGCTTCTTGTTCGATGTTGTTTTCATTATTGAAGGTAGTAATTATTTCGTAGTTTTATTGTGTTACATTATTGGTTTAAGTTGGTTATCAGTGTATTATGATAAATTTTGGTTGGTCTTGCTGTATAATAGTAATTGAGTGATGTTTCATAAATTTATAGCCTTCTATTTTGTTTTGGTTCGAGGTATAACCATTGTGGAGGGTTTTGAGATAAATTGTGAAATACTTATTCTTATTGCGTGATTGGTACTGATATTGTGGGACCAGATTGTACACCGCAATATAAGAAATAAGGGTGATATATTGAGGAAGAATAAGGGTGAAATATAGTTGTCTGGCGAGATCAGATTGCACGCCGCAACAGGAGTAATAAGGGTGGACTGGTGGGATCGGGTTGCACGCTGCAACATGAGGAATAAAGGTGATATATTGAGGAGTAATAAGAGTGGACTGGTGGGATCAGATTGCGTGCCGCAACAAGAGTGATAAGGGTGAATATTTATATTGTTACTAATTTTATAGTGGGATCAGGATGAGCTCTGCATTATTTTGTTGTTTATGTATTCTTCTTCTATTGTGATTTATTTCTGTAGTATTGTATCTCTCTTAATGATTGGTTATAGTTGAGTACTGGCAAGATAATCGGGTTCGGTATTTATTTTTTCTGCAAATTGCAGTTCCATTTCGTTCTGTATTTTCTTTTTGCTATATTATATACTGTATATAAGTTATATTGTAAATGCCTCGCAGTAGTCTCATCACTTCTTCGTCGAGGTTAGGCTCGACACTTACTGGTATATGTGGTCGGTTGTACTGATACTGCACTCTGCATTTTTTGTGTAGATTTTGGAGTTGGTAGTAGCTGATCGAGAGGTCGGTAGCAGATACTTTATCTAGGAGACCCAAGGTAGTCTTGCTGGCGTCCGCAGGCCCTGACGTCCCTTCCTATGTTCTATTTTTCATGGTTTCTTTTCTTTCGAAATAGATGTAATTTCTTTTAGACCAGTATTTGTAGTGATTCGTAGTATGTTCATGGATTGTGACACCAATTCTGAATGGTAACATCTTCGATATTGTTAATAGTATATAGATAATCAGTTAATTATATACTTTCGCCTTTATTTTAATTTAATTTAGTTTTTTGTTAATTTTTAACTTATAAAATGTGAAGAAAAAAGGTGAATAGAATTCTAATGTTAACTTATCTAGCGAGTGCGATGTTATATACTATCACAGTCCCATGATGAAAAATTTGGATGGTAACAATAGTGTAGATTCTGAAATTAAAATGTACCTTAGGCAACTGGATATTTGGAAGACTACATCAAACCCTTCTTCATATCACCCATTGTTTGGAAGATTTACTTAAGCCAATAACAACATGACATGTTTTTCATCATATTTTTTTTTATCACCAAACTTATTTATGAATCTTAAATTCATTTATTACATAATCCTGATAAAGTAAATTAATTTAGTAATAATACCGAGTAGTTTTACTTTAGTTATAAGTATAATTGTCCTAATTATTTTATATATTTTTCTTAAATAATTATTTAATTAACACTTCAGTGATTGAGATAACAAGAGTGGATTTAGTTATACCAATCAAACATAGGATAAATTCAACTCAAATTTAATTTGGAGATCAGTTATTCATGATCCCTCGCACTAAACGAGTCTTAAGTGTTTTCTTTCAAAAATATATTTGAAGAAAAACTACCCTTTTTTGCTTCTACTTAAAAAAAAAAAAAATTTTCAAAAAGCTTGATAAAATACCTTAACTTTGAGAAAAAATACTTTTGGAAGAAGAAAAAGAAGACTTTTGGCCAAGGTTAACGTCAGTCTAGAAGCTGTAGTTCCCTCTTAAGGTGCACCAGAATGGCTATTAATTAACAATTGTACTGACTAATAACTTATTATCACTTTTATTTACCTTAAAATTTAAACCATTTCCAATTAGATGCTTAATCCATTTAAAAGCTTAAAGCTTAATTTTCAAGAATGATTGAAATTTGGATTATTAAACGTACAAGTATTAATCTTCTAGTTTCTTCGGAGTTTATATAACACTTTAGCACTGTGAGACACTTCAAAATTTGAATAGGCGAATTATTTCTTTTAGCACTCGTTTTTTATCTTATAGTTAGCTTTCTCTTTCTATACAAGTTATGAACATTTATATGTATTTAATTTTAGTTGGTGCTATTCTTGACTTTTGAGGAACCTAAGGTTGTAATTTATGTAAAGGAGAGACACTTCAGAGATATTTTTCCAGATATCTCAACATACAAGATAATGAACCATCCATAGTATTAAGTGTCACATTACCATACCATAAAATATTCATATATATATATATATATATATATATATATATATATATATATATATATATATATATATATATATATATATATATATATATATATATATATATATATATATATATATATATATATATATATATATATATATATATATGAATTTAGAAGGACTCGTCGGCCACAAAGTCCCATTGTGAATGGGATTTGGACTGTTCAATACTAAATTATGGAAAAGTTCAGTTTAGAACTAGACTACTATCCACCGCATTTAGTTTTCCTTAATTGACTTGGGGAAGAATTGATGATTGACTTTATATATATCACCTATATATCGTGGCCAGGGGTTCTTTGATTTATAAGATCTGCCACCGGCCTCCATTCTGGTGAGGAAGGTTCTTTTAAATGGATATAAAAATTGTAAGTCCTTAACAAAATCAAATACTTCATTTGGCTTCTCACCCATAAGAGGCTCCCAACTAAGAGCTTCCTCCACACTATATGGATCAACTATGACCCACAATGTCCTTATTGTAACAATAAATAGGAAAATATTGCTCATATTTTCTTTTAATACCTTAATGTTGTCCATTTTTGAAATGAAATTCTATCAAAATCTTCCAGGAATGGTTCACAACATGCTCTAATTTTTAATAGCCATAGTGGCAAACAACATGGAACTCCAATATCCTTTGGGACAATCTCATTCTCTTTTGCTTGTGGTGCTTTTGGTTAACCATGAACAATAATCTATTTAATAATAAGAAGGATCCATCAATGCCACAAACACAGTCTCAAAAGCAAATGAATATCTTATACTTACAAAAAATGACTCAACAAAGGTAACACATCATATCATGTTAAAATGGGAGTCCCTAATCAGAGGTTTTTACAAACTGAATACAGATAGAACAACAAGAGGCAATCCAGGAATATGAGGAGTATTCAGGAACCAAAATGGCAACAGGATATTAGGTTACATGGACAATATTCCTCACATAACAAACACTAGGGCATTAGTACATGCTCTCATACAAGGTCTCACATAGCAGGGCAAAACAACTCGACTTGCTCGGATATAAACAGTGATTCAGCTGAAACCATCAATATACTTTTGAATTGGAAGTCTGATTTATGATCCTCAAATTTGTGAATGCAGGTCAATGTCACGACCCCAAATACCGGTAGTAATGGTGCCTATCACATTACTAGGCAAGCCAGACCGACTATCAAACGACAACCCATTTTCATTTTTATAACTCATTTACTAACACGGTTTAATTACCAATTATCGTAATAAGTGAGTAAAACAACAAGGTAGATATTCAAAAGTCAACAAAACATGAAAGACTACACAGTCCATACTGATCTGGTGTCACATCCCATACTGATCTGGTGTCACGAGTCTAGAGTCTTTAATACAAGTCTGAACAACCTACTACATGGATATTCTAGAATTGCGGAAATAATAAGATAGAAGGGAGAAATCAAGGCTGCAGATGCCGTGCAGCTATCTCGAACTCCCTGGCAAGCGCTGAAAATAGCTGAAAAGCTCACTCTTGGCCGCTCGGGCACCTAGATCTGCACACAAGGTGTAGGGAGTAACATGAGTATGCCAACTTAGCAAGTAACTAAAGTAAATAATGGACTTAAAGTAGTGACGAGCAGTTCAAAACATGTAACTTAAAAATCAGTTTTGTCATAACTTCATCATTTCCAGTTTAAGACTTTGAAATCAGTTACTTGACAATATATCCATCAGAGGCTTATTTATAAGAAGAGTAGAAAATAGTAAAAACACCGTAACAGGGCCCCTCGGGCAAAGGATCACTTAGAATATGGCCCCTCGGGCAGCCTCTCAGTCACTCGTAGCTCAACTCTCAGCACTCGGCTCATTTAATCTCATAACAATAGAAATTTTAGTAACCGCTGCGACATGGAGCCTGATCCATATATTTATAGTCGACTACGCTCACTAGGGGTGTGCAGACTCCGGAGGGGCTCCTACAGCCCAAACATCATATGCTGCGACATGCAACTTGATCCCATATATATATCGCTGCGGTGTGCAACCCGATCCATGCAAGTATTGTTGCGACATGCAAGTCGATCCATAATATATATACGTATAGTGTCCTAACCATAAGGTTCTCAACCTCTCTTAGTCATTAGCCTCACAGTCTCTTGGGCATCACAACAGAAATTAGGGAACTCAGCCCAAACAATCCTCACAATAGGAGTAGAATGATAAAACCAATTTTTAAATATTTAACAGGTAAAACATGACTGAGGATATGCTTTTAACAAGTAAAGCTAGGAAAACAGTTAAAACTCCCCTAAAGGTTTCTACAGATTGGCACAAGGCCCCAAACATAGCATAAAGCCCATAATACAATATAAGAATTCAAAATAATATAACATTTTCAAATAAACTACGCGGCTTAATAGTCGCTACGGGATGGACCACGTAACAATCTCCTACCGGTGCACGCCTACACGCTCTTCACTTAGTATGTGCATCACCGCATTTGTCAAATCAAGTCAAATACCGGGGCTTGTACCCTCAGTTCCAAATTTACAATGGTTACTTACCTTAAATCGGTGAAAATACTACTCCGCGATGCCTTTGCCTCTCGAATCGACCTCCTCTCACGTAGAATCTAGTCAAAATCAGAACGAACACGTCACAATATTCTAAGGGAACAAAGCCCAAATGAAAACAATGGAAAATAACAAAAATCCCAAAATTAGCAAAACCCGAGCCCCGAGTCCACTTCTTGAAACTCAGAAATTTTTTACATCAACGGGTTCCTGATCTCCCCACAAGTTCATACATACCAAAAGTTCTCAAATCCGACCCCAATTGGTCCTCCAAATCCCCAAATCAAATTTCAAAATCCCAAGCCCTAGTTTCTTCCATTTTTAGCTTAAGTTCCATGATTTTCTAGGTAAATTTCACAATAGAGATGAGTTTTATGTTCAAACATCTTACCTTCAATAGATTTTCCTTGAATCCCTATTTAATCTACACTAAGAAGCTCTCAAAATGATCAACAATGGATGAAAATAGACACTAAATCACGGATAAAATGAAGTTATAACATTCTACCCAGTTCTGCTTTCCTTCATCGTGATCGCGGCAATTACCTCGCGATCGTGAAGAACAAACCTTGAATTTACCTAAAATAACTCTAAGAGATTACGTAACACACATCGCGATGGTCCCTCAAACTTACCTTTTGCAAATGCATACACTCTCCTGCGAGCGCGAAGAACAATCACGACCTCAGACCAGTTGACCAAAATAACCCTACACAATCGCGACTACATGCACGCGATCGTGAAGCACAATCCTCTAACTCTACGCGATCGGGTGACCCACTTCGCGATTGCGAAGAGCAAACAGACAGCCCCTCAAATTCCTAATATGTGATCGCCAGGATACCTATGCGATCACGAAGGGAAAAAACCGGCACAGATGAACCTGCAGTTTTTCTGCAAATCTTCCAACTCTAAAAGCTCCGAATGACTATCCGAAACTCACCCGAGGCCCCCGAGATCTCAACCTAAAGTACCAACATATCCTAAAACCTTATTCAAACTTGTTTTAATTATCAAAGCACCTCAAACAACATCAAACTACTCAAACACATCAGATTCAAGCCTAAGTTTCTAAAATCTTTCGAAATACGCTTTTGATCAAAAATCCAATCAAGACACGTCCGAATGACCTAAAATTTTGCACACACATCCCAAATGACATAAATAAGCTACTACAACTCTTGGAATTCCATTTTGACCCACGGATCAAAATCTCACCTATTAACCGGAAATCGCCAAAATATCAACTTCGCCAATTCAAGCCTATTCTACTCGGGACATCCAAAACCCATTCCGATCACACTCTTAAGTCACAAATCACTCCCCAAAGCTAATCAAACTGTTGAAACGCACATCCAAGACCTCTAATACATAAGTCAACATCCAATTAACTTTTCCAAACTTAAGCCTTCTTAAAAGAGACTAAGTGTCTCAAATCTAATCAAAATCATTTCAGACTTGATCCGACCAACCCGATTCCATAAAACACGGGTAACAAAGCATAAAGAAGCAAAAATTGGTAAAACGGAGCGGTAATTCATAAGACAACTGGACATGTCGTCACATCCTCCCCAACTTAAACAAACGTTCGTCGTCGAACGAGTCAAGTAACATACCTGAAGCCTCAAACATGGGAGGATATCTGCTTCGCATCTATCGCTCGGTCTCCCAGGTAGCCTCCTCCACGAGCCGACCTCTCCACTAAACCTTCACCGAGCTATATCTTTTGATCTCAACTTCCAAACCTAACGACCTAAAATAGATATTGGCTCCACACTATAAGTCAAATCATCGTCCAACTGAACCGTGCTGACATCCAGAACATGAGACACATCACCAATATACTTCTTGAGCATAGAAACATGAAATACCGGATGCACACTCGACAAGCTGGGTGGCAAAGAAATCTCATAAACCACCTCCCCTATCCTCCGAAGTACCTCAAATGGTCTGATGAACCACAAACTCAACTTCCTTTCTCCCAAATCTCATAACACCCTTCGTGGTTGAAACCTCCAATAGAACCTTCTCGCCAACCATGTAAGACACATCTCGAACCTTCCTATCAGCATAACTCTTTTACCTCGACAGTGCTGTACGAAGTCTCTCTTGAATTACCTTCACTTTATCTAAAGCAACCTGAACCAAATCCGTCCCCAATAACCTAGCCTCACAAGGCTAGAACTAACCAATCGGAGATCTATACCATCTCCCATACAAAGCCTCATTTGGAGCCATCTGAATACTTGACTGGTAGCTATTGTTATATGCAAACTTGGCGAATGGTAGAAACTGATCCCATGACCCTCCAAAGTAAATAACACAAGCAAACAACATGTCCTCCAATATTTGAATAGTACGCTCGGACTGCCCGTACGTTTGAGGATGAAAAGATGTGCTCAACTGCACCTGACTACCCAACTCTCACTGAACAGACTTCCAAACCTGGGAAGTAAACTGAGTGACCCGCTCTAAAATTATGGAAACTGGGACACTATGCAACCAAAATCTCCCGAATATATATCTCTGCCAACCACTCTGAAGAATAAGTAGTACAAATAGGAATGAAGTGCCCGGACTTGGTCAGCCTATCCATAATCACCCAAATAACATCGAACTTGTTCAAAGTCCGAGGAAGTCCAACAACAAAATCCATAGTGATCCTCTCCCACTTCCACTCAGGAATAACCATCTGCTGAAGCAAGCCACCAGATCTCTGATGCACATATCACCTGATAATAATTGAGACAATGAGCTACAAACACCACAATGTCTTTCTTCATTCTCCGCCACCTGTAATGTTGCCTAAGGTCCTAATACATATTCGCGGCTCCTGGATGAATAGAATATTGCGAGCTATGGTCCTCCTCCAGAATCATTTCCCGGAGCCCATCTACATTGGGCATACAAATCTGGCCCTGCATCCTCAACACTCCATCATCACCATAAGTCACATCTCTAGCATCATCATGCTGAACTCTGTCCCTTAGGACAATTAAATGTGGATCATCATACTGGGGCTCTCGGATGCAATCATATAAAGAAGATCGAGATACCACACAAGCAAATACCCGATTGGGCTAAAAAATATACAACCTCACGAACCAATTGGCTAAGGCCTGAACATCAATCGCAAGAGGTGTCTCCCTAACTGGAATATATACCAAACTCCCCATACTCACTACCTTTCGGCTCAAAGCATCGGCCACCACATTGTCCTTTCCCAGATAGTACAATATAGTATATCATTATCCTTAAGCAGCTTCAACCATCTCCGCTGTCTGAAGTTGAGATCCTTTTGCTTGAAAATATGCTGAAGACTATGATGATTAGTGAATACCTCACAATACACGCTATACAAGTAATGCCTCCAAATCTTCACTGCGTGAACTATGGAAACCAACTCTAAATCATGAACGGGGTAGTTCTTATCATGGGGATTCAAGTGAATAGAATTATATGCAATAACTCTACCCACATGCATCAACACACAACCAATCCTTACTCTTGAAGTATCACAATAAACAATATATGAACATGAACCTAATGGCAAAACCAACACTAGAGCTGTGGTCAACGCTATCCTGAGCTTCTGAAAGCTCTCCTCACACTCGTTTGACCATACAAATAGAGCACCTTTCTAAGTCAACTTGGTCTAGGGCGATGTGATATATGAGAATCCCTGAACAAACTGGCGATAATAGCCTGCCAAACCCAGAAAACTATGAATCTCAGTAGCTGAGGACGGTCTGGGAAAACTCTGCACCGCCTCTACCTTATTTTGATCAACCTAAACTCCCTTATTGGACACCACGTGTCCCAAGCATGCCATTGAACTGAGCCAAAATTCACACTTGGAGAACTTTGCATAAAGTTTCTCCTTCCCCAATCTCTACAACACAACCCTCAAATGCTCCGCGTGCTCCACTTGACTACGTGAATATACCAGAATATCATCAATGAAGACTGTAACAAATGAATCAATATAAGGCCAGAACACGGTGTTCATCAAATGCATGAACGCTGCTGGGGCATTGGTCAGCCAAAAAGACATAACCAAAAACTTATAATGACCATATCTCATCCTAAAGGTTGTCTTATGAATATCCGAATCCCTGATCTTTAACTGGTGGTAACCTGAACGAAGATCAAGCTTGGAGAATACCCTCGCTCTCTAAAGCTAGTAGAATGAATCATCAATGCGAGGCAAGGGATACTTGTTCTTAATTGTTACATTGTTCGATTGTCTATAATCGATGAATATTCTCATTGTGCCATCTTTCTTCTTTACAAACAGAACCGGTGCACCCCAAGGTGACACACTAGGCCAAATGAACCCCTTATCCAGGAGTTCTTGAAGTTGCTCCTTTAAATCCTTCAACTCATACGGTACGACGAAATAGAAATAGGTTGAGTGCCCGGCACCAGGTCAATACCAAAATCAATATCCTTGTCCGGTGGCATACCTGGCAGGTCTGCTGGAAATACATCAGGGAAGTCCCTCACGACTAGAATAGAATCAATACTGGCAGCCTCAGCTCCGACATCCCTCACAAATGCAAGATACGAGAAACAACCCTTCCCAACCATATCCTGGGAATTCAAGAAAGAGATCACTCTACTAGGAATATAATAAGTCATACCACGCCACTCAATCCGCGGCAAACCCAGCATAGCCAAAGTGACTATCTTAACATGACTGTCTAGAATAGCACGACATGAAGATAACTAATCCATGCCCAAAATGACATCGAAATCAACCATACTCAGTATTAAAAGATCAACTTGGGTCTACAGACCCCCAATAGTCTCTAGACATGACCGGTACACACAGTCCATAATAATAGTATCGCCCATCGCGGTAGGTACATGAATAGGTAAAGCAAGAATCTCATGTAGCATAACCCAATAATGAGCAAAGTATGATGCCACATAAAAAAGGTGGATCCGAGATCAAATAATACAAAGGCATCTTTGTGGCAGACTGAAATAATACCTGAAATGATGGTATCAGAGGCAATAGCATTAGATCTACCTAAGATAGCATAAAAACAGGCCTGACCGCCCCCTGATCGACCTCCCCCTCTGGGGTGACCACTAGATAACTGATCCCCACCCCTAGCTTGCTGGGCAGGTGGTGGTGGAGCAACTGGAGCTGAGGTTGATGATTGGCCACTCTTCTAGGATAAACTAGCAACACGGCGGGGACACTGCCTCCTCATATGTCCAAACTCCCTGCACTCATAGCAACTTCTCGGTGCTGGAGATAGGGACTGAAGGTAACCTCTCACACCGGAGTGACCAGTAGATGAACTCGGTATAACAGAGCCCTGAATAGATGGAGCACGTGATAAGATCTTAGCTGGAAGGGTACTAGTGATGCATGGCCTTGGTGTGAACTTTGGAAAACATGACCCGATGATGATCCTCGATAACCTAAGCGATGAGATTGATAATGTCGGAACTGTCAGCCTCTGCCGTGCTTAAACTGGTCCCTAGACGAAGCACCACTGTAGCTACCTGATCCTCGAAGCCTCTTGGCCTCCCTCTTCTCTCACTCTTAGCGATGGATAGACTCAATCTCCTTGGCAACATACACAACCTCCTCGAATGTAGCACCACTCACTCTTTCCCTGGTCATGAGAACACAGAGCTAGTCTGAGAGACCATCAACAAACCCCGTAATCCTCTCTCAATTGGTGGGAACCAACCAAACTGCATGTCGGGCTAACTCAGATAATCGCATCTCATACTGCATCTCCGGCATCTCTCATTGACGCAGCTGCTCAAACTACCTACGCAACTCCTCTTGGTATGACTGTGGCACATACTTCTCCAGAAAGAGAACAGAGAACTACTGCCACATAAGGGGAACTCCACTAGCAGGCCCACGCCTCTCATACACCTCCTACCAAGTGAAGGTTGCCCCAGAAAACTGAAAGGTGGTGAATGCCACACCACTAGTCTCAAGAATCCCCACTGTACGTAGCATCCGCTGGCACTTATCCAAGAAACCCTGTGCATTCTCTCCCTCTGCACCGCTGAATGTCGGAGGCTGGATTCTACCAAGCCTCTCAAGTCGACGCTGCTCATCATCCGATATAACTGGTACTATAAACTCTTGGACTAGTGCAACCGGCTGAGCTGGAGGTGCCGCCGGTGTTTTGAGTCCCTGCCCCGATCTGTGAAGTAGCTGCAGCCATAGTAGTTGAACCGTCTGAGCCAAATCGATACACACTGACAAGATCTGAGCTAAAGCATCCTGAAGGCCTGGATTCACAATAGGCACAGCTAGTGCCTGAACTGGTGCTACTAGAGCATTTATAGCTAGAGCATGATCCTAAGCTAGGGCAATTAGTGGATCAACAGGTGCTGCCCTCGCTGCTCTACCTCTGCAACGACCACGACCGCATCCACGGCCTCTGGTGGCCTCAGCTGATGGCACTGGTGGTCGTCCACCTCGTCCGGTAGCTCGTGTCCTCACCATCTATGAGAGAATTGAATAACAAAAATTTAGTACTCAGACCAACAAGTTTGCACGACAAAAATTTCAAGAATATGAAGTTTTTCCTAAAGGTTCTACAGCCTCTCGAGGATAAATACAGACGTCTCCATATCGATCCGCGAGACTTTACTAAATCGGCTCATGACTCGCGAGACCTATGTAACCTAGGGTCTGATACCAACTTGTCATGACACCAAATACCAGTCGTGATGGTGGCTATCACATTACTAGGCAAGCTAAACCAACTATCAAACAACAACCCATTTTCATTTTTATAACTTGTTTACTAACACAGTTTAATTAGCAATTTTCATATTAAATGAGTAAAACAACAAGGTAGATATGCGGGAAGTCAACAAAACATGAAAGACTTCACAATCCATACCGATCTGGTGTCACAAGCGTAGAGACTCTAATACAATTCTAAAAAACCTACTACATGGATAGTCTAGAATTGCGGAAATAATAAGATAGAAGGGAGAAATCAGGGCTTCGGACGTCGTGCAACTACCTCGAACTCCCTGGAAAATGCTAGAAAATAACTGAAAAGCTCTCACTCGGCCGCTCGGGCACCTAGATCTGCACACAAGATGCAGGGAGTAACGTGAGTTTTCCAACTCAGTATGTAATTAAAGTAAATAATGGACTGAAAGCAGTGACGAACAGTTCAAACATGTAATTAAAAAATCAATTATGTCATAAATTCATCATTTCTGGTTTAAAACTTTGAAATCAATTACTTGACAATATATCCATCAGAGGATTATTTATAAGAAGAGTGGAAAATAGTAGAAACATCATAACAGGGTCCCTTGAGCAAAGGATCACTCAGAATATTACCCCTCGGGCATCCTTTCAGTTACTCATGACTCAACTCTAAACACTCGGCTCATTTAATCTCATAACAATAGAAATTATAGTAACCGTTGCGGTGTGTAGCCCGATCAATATATTTATAGTCTAATACACTCACTAGGGAGCTTGCAGACTCCGGAGGGTTTCCTATAGCCCAAGTATTATATCACTGCGGTGTGCAGTCCGATCCCAATATATCGTTTCAGCGTGCAGCCCAATCCATATAAGTTTCGCTGCAGCGTGCAACCCGATCCATAATATATATACGTATAATATCCTCACCATAAGGTTCTCAACCTCTCTTTGTCATTTGCCTCACAGCCTCTCTGGCATCACAACAGAAATTAGGGAACGCAGTCCGAACAGTCCTCACAATAGGAGTAGAATGATAAAACAAGTTTTTAAATATTTAACAGGTAAAACATGACAGAGGATATGCTTTTATCAAGTAAAGTGAGAAAAATAGTTAAAACGCCCCTAAGGGTTTCTACGAAACAGCACAAGGACCCAAACATGGCATAAAGCCCATAATACAATATAAGGATTCAAAATCCAGAATAATATAACAGTTCCAAATAAACTATGTAGCTTAATAGTCGCTACGAGACGGACCAAGTCACAATCCCCTCCCGGTGCACGCCCACACGCTCGTCACTTAGCATGTGCGTCACCGTATTTGTCATATAAAGTCAAATACCGAAGTTTGTACCATCAGTTCAAAATTTACAATACTTACTTACCTCAAATTGGTGAAAATACTACTCCGCGATGCCTTTGGCTCTCGAATCGGCCTCCATTTGTTTTAAATCTAGTAAAAATCAGAACGAATATGTCAAAATATGCTAAGGGAACAAAGTCCAAATGAAAACAATCGAATAATACCAAAAATCCAGAAATTAGCGAGTTCATACATATCAAAAGTTCTCAAATCTGACCCCAATTGGTCCTCCAAATCCCCAAATCAAACTTCAAATCCCAAGTCTTAGTTTCTTCCATTTTTAGCTTAAGTTCCTTGATTTTCTAGGTAAATTTCACAATAGACACGAGTTTTAAGTTCAAAAATCTTATTTCCAATTGATTCCCCTTGAATCCTTCTGTAATCTCCACTGAGAAGCTCTCAAAATGATCAACAATGGATGAAAATAGACCCAAAATCGCGGATGAAATGAAGTTATAACATTCTGCCCAGTCTTGTCTTTCCTTCAACGCGATCACGGCAATTACCTCACGATCGCGAAGAACAAACCTTTAACATCCCTAAAATAACTCTACGTGATCGTGTAACACATATCGTGATCATGATAGTCCCTCAAACTTATCTTTTGCAAATTTGTACACTCTCCTGGGAGTGCGAAGAACAACCCTGACCTCAGACCAGTTGACCAAAATAACCCTACGTGATCACGACTACACGTACGCGAACTCGAAGCACAATCCTCTCACTCTATGAGATTTTGGGACCTACTTCGTGAATGTGAAGAGCATACATACATCCCCTCAAATTCATACTTTGCGACCGCGAAAGGAAAAAACCTGCACAGATGAACCTGCAATGTTTTTGCAAATTTTCCATTCTAAAAGGTCCGAATGACTACCGAAACTCACCCGAGGCCCCCGGGACCTAATACAAAAGCACCAATACTAAAACCTTATTCAAACTTGTTCCAATCATCAAAATACCTCAAACAACATCAAACTATTCAAAAGACATCGGATTCAAGCCTAAGTTTCTAAAATCTACCGAAATACGCTTTTGATCAAAAACCCAACCAAGACACGTCTGAATGACCTGAAATTTTGCACACACATCCCAAATGACATAACAAAGCTATTACAACTCTCGGAATTTCATTTTGAGCCTGTGATCAAAATTTCACCTACCAACCGAAAATTGCCAAAATATAACCTTCGCCAATTCTAGCCTAATTCTACTCTGGACATCCAAAACCCATTCCGATCACACTACTGAGTCACAAATCACCTCCCAAAGCTAATTGAACTTCAGAACTCACATTCGAGCCCTCTAACACATAAGCCAATATTCGATTAACTTTTCCAACTTAAGCCTTCTTAAAAGAGACTAAGTGTCTCTAACCTTATCAAAATCATTACGGACTCAATCTGACCAACCCGATACCACAAAATACTGATAACAAAGATTTAAGAAGCAAAAATTGGAGAAATAGAGCGGTTATTCATGAGACAACTGGACGGGCCCTCACAGTCAATCATCCACAAGATGGACAACGTAGTAGTGAGACATATATATCGCGAGCAGAACAGAGTAGCTCATGCATTGGCCAAGGAAGCAGCAAAGGAAATATTTTTGAACAAGTCTAGGATATTACCAGTTCCTCTGATATTTTGTGAATGATGTATTTTTGGACAGACATCGTAGGAACTGAACCAGTTAGATCTTTTGTGGGTTGTAATATTAGCACAATCGTGCAAAACATTACAACTATGGGGGTTCTTCAATAACCCAGCAATGCCCCTAATATAGTTCGTTTTGTTAACTAGAATATAAATATAATATTCCTTTTAACCAAAAAAAAAAGAAAGAAATTCTATGAAGAGGAAAATTGTTGTTTTTTGTCTTATTACTATTCCTTCGAAGTTGAGAAAAATTTCAGCACAACTTTTATTCAATTTGTTTGTGGGTTTCATTGATCAAAGAGTTGATAGTAAGAGTCGGTCTCGGTGTGGATTCACATAGAGTTTTCACACTTGAAACGAGAGACTCTTCACCAAGTATGTCTTAGATCTAATTTTTGACATGTGAATAAATTTTAAACCTTAAATATCTGCCTAGGATTGATTTTGTCTTCTACTGCATGTTACAGACACCAATATGCAATACTTCCTAAAACATAATATTAGAGTATGTAACATGATCTTAAACATACCATTATATTTTTACTGACATAAAAACATGTTGCATTCTTAACCGATTAAAGAAATTGTAGTATATAAAGAGTAGAGTAGACCGGGGGAAAGGGGGGAGGAGGGTTTGATAAAAAAGTGTTAAGATTTCTTTTAAAACTAATTAATGATGAGATAGAGGAGAAATCTTAGCCAAGGATAACTAACTCTAGATTAAATGTCAAAGCGCATTGAATAGGACAATAAGATATAGCTAAGCTCATGAACTTTGAAGAATTATAAAAGACATCAGATATAAATAACATGCATACATTCATGATGTATTGTCCCCTAGAGTAAAGATAAAGGAGGAACAGAGGGAATGCCATTAATTGTTGTAGGATCTATTTTTATTGATTCAAGAAAGATGATTACAAAGATTTGTTTCCAAGATGTGCAACTTCTCGTGTTTTTCTCCTGTTGTCTTCTCCGGTTCTTCTGCCTTTTTCCTTCTGTAGGCCATAGAGACCCCATTTCTTGTTCTCTTTCTCTTATTTATATTGTAATTATTCTCTTTTATCCAACAGTTCTTAGCCAGAGGTCCTTAGTCTGTACATTGTCCATTTGGTCGTCTCCTTTAACTGTCACGACATATGCCTCATCGTACAAGCTTTTAGATAGTTTGATCTTGGCAGCGACCGGGATACTCATTGTTATGAAGTCTTATGAATACGACCATTGCTTTGTGGACTCCTCGCTATTCCTTTTAATGCTGATCTCCGCGTAGTTATATTTTTACCTATATAGATAATCCCTTCGCCTATTGAGGTTACCTCTTGGAGAGCTCAATGGGCGGACTTTGTTAATTTGAGAAGGAGAGATCTGAACACATTGTGTGAGAGATGATCACCTCATGGTGAGGTAGCAATGTGATGTTTGGAGAACTGTGTCAGACCGTTACATCAATTTAGAATGTCATTAATGTTTCTCATGCATCATTATGGGTCACGTTTTCTACGCATTGCATCGTTTCCCATGCCCTTTTAATTTTCTAATTGACGGTGCTTGGTTTGCCTGCTCAGGGCATATATATCCCTATAAATAGGGTAGAATCCCTCGTTTGAATGCAACGCTCCTTAATCATTCAAGAGAGAACTTTGCAACTCTTCTTCTCTAGTTCCTTAAATCTCTGTTTCCGTTAGGATTCGCTGTGGAGACCACGTTCTTCCATTATTATTCTCATTTCATTCGGTCAAAGGGAAAATGGCTAGTGCTTCTTCTAACTCCAGTAGAGCTACTTGTGCTCCAGTGCCAGAAAATGATGCACCCTAATCGAAGAGGGAGTGGAGATAGTGGAGGATATAGGATTTCTGATGGTGGATGAGGTGGTCCCCCACTCGGGAAAGGCGAGGACTGTCTTTAATACCCCTGATAGAGATGAGCCAGAGCATGTTCCTTCCATGATGTATGTTGCGGTGCTCATGGCATTTAATTCCAAATGGGGGATCCCTGATATAGTGCATTTATACCACTCGAGCTACTACGACTTTTGTGCGTATCCCTTTGTTATTGGGTACACACTTCCTCTTCCTTCCTTGGGGGTGGATTTTTGCCACTTCTATAAGGTATGCCTGACTCAACTCACTCGATAAGCGTACAAGCTTTTCCGCATGCTCATCAAGTATGCAAAGTTGGTCGACCGAGGAATCTCTCTCGGACACATGCTTCACCTTTTCATCGCCTATTTTCTTTGGGGTACAATGATTCACATGCATCACCGAGGAACCACGAGTTTGGTGGTGAAATGGAAGACAAGAAAAATCACCACTTTTAGGAGAGCTTGTTCTACATCCGAATAGAGCACGTTGTGTCGAACTCGATGGTGTTTCCTGAGACGTGGAATTTTGCTTGTAGGTTTTCTTTTCTTTTTTACTTTATGCATTTTCTTTTAAGATGGTCGTCTCTCTTTAAGGACCTTGTTGGGGGTTTATTTATGTTCAAGTAGCTGAGAGAGTACCTCCACTACCAGTTGCTGATATTCGCGAATGGGTTAGTGCGATTCTTCCCCATACGGTGTGGATTCGTGAATGGGTGCCTTTCCATGAGAAATTCAGGTGCAAGCCTCTTTTTGGTGAATTGGCTCGTTTTGGACCATTACTTTTGTTTTTTGCTCCGTATTTTCTTTTACTTTATCCTTGTTGATTAAATCTCTTCTTATTCGTAGGTCAGAGAGGGGTGAGAAGGACGAGGGCTCCTACGCTCGCTTTTTGCTATTTGACTTACTCATTGACCTGTTCAAAGGCCACCTGCAGATGAGAGCACCCAATGCGTGGTTGCATGGCAGGCCACATCGATGACCGAGCCTGTTTATTTGAGGTTACTCCCCGGTCAGGTACTCTGGTTCTTACCGTCCGTTCAATGGGCGAACCTTCTCATAAAATTAGTAAAGAGGTACATCAAAGAGGTGGAGGTTGTCTAAGGGGGCATCTTTGGTTGACACGTCCTCGAGGGGCGACTCTACTTTGGGCTGACACTGGCCGAGATACGAAGGCGACGCCTATTTTGGTTGCGGAGGAGACCACCGCGGCGGCGGTGTTAGAATATACGTTTAACGCTAGAGGGGGGGTGAATAGCGTTATAATAAAAAACAATATAAACTTGCGGAATTAAAAATTGCAGGATTGAAATAAGTGCGGTAAGTAAATAATAAGGAACGAACGCACCGAAATTATCCTGGTTCACCACAACCTGTGGCTAGTCCAGTCCCCGAGAGACTCTCTCGAGATTCCACTAACTTCGTTAAGCTTACAGGTGTTTAACAAACTGTTACAAACTGAGAACTTGAGTCATACAAGCCTCAACAACCTTTGCTCGAAGATACCACACTTCAAGACTTCAACCGAAGGAATGAAAACGTTCCTTCTTACAACCACAAGGGATTAACACTTCCCTTCAAGTGTATACGAACACTTAGTACTCAAGACAAGACTCTCTTTAAGAGTAGATATGAGTAAAATAAATACGCTCAAGAACACAACAACTTTCGTCAAGAGTTTGGCTCTCAAAAACTTATTAAATGAATAGAAAATGATGAATATGAGAGTATGCAAGCTTTAGAAAGAATATAATCAGTTGTTGTACTTAGAAGACTGATTTTGAGTTGTATTTATAGTGTTCAAATCCCCACAACCGTTGCCTAATTGCCAATCAAGGATTGCTGATTTTGTGCTAAGATAATCGATTATCTGATTTGCATAATCGATTATTTTCCAATCGTTCAAAAATCAATCCCAGATTATAAGCAGAATAATCGATTATCCAAATCGTATAATCGATTACCTGACAACGTTCAAAAAATCATATCCAGATTTTACTTATCATAATCGATTATCAGATTGTGTATAATCGATTACCTGACAACGTTCAAAAAATCATATGCAGATTTTACTTAGCATAATCGATTATCAGATTGTGTATAATCGATTATCTTTCAGAGTTTAAAAATACTTTGGCAACGGTCATTTGCATAATCGATTATGCTATAAGTATAATTGATTATCTTTTATATTTTGAAAACTTCGGACAACATTGTCTTAACATAATCAATTATCATAAAGTACATAATCGATTATTTTACAGTCTTGTAATATTTGATAGACACTGCCTCAACATAATCGATTATCATAATGTGCATAATCGATTATTTTATAGCTTTGAAAAATCTGATGGACACTGCCTCAACATAATCGATTATCATAAGGTACATAATCGATTATCTTGTAGCTTTGAAAAATCTAATGTACACTGCCTTAACATAATCGATTATTGTTCAGCTTTGTAAATCTGGTGTACATTGTCTTAACATAATCGATTATCATATAGTACATAATCGATTATCTTTGTCCAGATTTGAGAGGCATGTTTAAAAATCATTTTGGCTAAAATAAAATGTTTGAAAATCATTTTGCTTTAAATTAAATATGCATGATTTGATAAAAATGATTTTACGAGTGAAGCCAAGTCTTGAGTTAATTGTCGGATCAAGATCACAATTAAAGAACGACTCATGTATAACTTTATTTCTTTGCTTGATCATGATCTTTGTTCGTCTTGTGCTTGAACCTCGTTATGTGTCAATTGCGCGCTTGTGCTTGGACCTCGTCATATGTCAATTGCGCGTCGTTTGTCATTTATCAAAACCTACAAATATGAACACACGTTTAGTTTAGTGCCTTGAGAACGTGTTTCAACAATTTTCCCCTTTTTTGATAATGACAAACCAATATCGGGATATGCATATTAGATAATTCATAATGACGATCCAAGACAAGTATATAGATATGCAATTAGTTCCCCCTCAACATATGAATTCCCCCTCAATTTATGCCAATAAATATTAAGTGCATAGCCCTTATTCTTCCCCCTTTTGACATTAGCAAAAAAACATTAGTAAATAACTTGTTTATTGATTAACCAAAAATCACAATTATAAATGGGACAATATAATGTCAACATAATCGATTATTGATACTTGATAATCGATTATGTACTTAAGAGAAATCGATTATTCTTAAAAGAAATTGATTTTTCTGCACCAGTGCTTTATAATTCCCCCTGTCTTTGGGGCGATGCCTGCAAAACAGAATTAGGCGCCTCCGACGCTCAAGTTAGTAATGAAAAACAAAAAACTGCAATGCATGACTTAGATCAACGTGGAGTCAAGAATCCCGAGTTCACTACGAATTCGGAAAAAGGACTCTTTCTCTAAAGGCTTTGTGAAAATGTCGGCCAATTGAGATTTGGTTTCAACAAACTCAATTTCGACATCACCTTTGAGAACGTGATCTCTTATAAAGTGGTGCCTAATTTCAATGTGTTTTGTTCTTGAATGAAGAACGGGGTTCTTCGTCAAGCTTATGGCGCTAGTATTATCACATCTAAGAGGGATATGATCGATACTTAGTCCATAGTCCGAGAGTTGTTGTTTCATCCAAAGGATTTGAGCACAACAACTCCCCGCGGCTACATATTCAGCCTCGGTTGTGGACAACACAACACTTACCTGTTTCTTACTAAACCAAGAGACAAGAGAGCTACCGAGCAAATGGCAAGTTCCACTAGTGCTCTCGCGGTCCAATTTGCAACCCGCAAAATCGAAGTCGGAATAGCCAACAAGTTGGCATGAAGAACCTTTGGGATACCATAGTCCCACATTTATAGTACCAACAAGATACTTCATTATCCGCTTAACCGGAGTTAGGTGCGACTCCTTCGGACATGATTGATATCGAGCGCATAAACATACACTAAACATTATGTCCGGTCTACTAGCAGTAAGATAAAGAAGGGATCCGATCATACATCGATACTTCTTGGTGTCGACTTCCTTACCTTTCTCATCTTTGTCAAGATGATCGGATGTGCTCATTGGAGTGGACATTGCTTTGGCGTTGCTCATTTCAAATCGTTTTAGCAACTCTTTGCAATATTTAGATTGACAAGTGAAAGTTCCTTCTTTCATTTGTTTCACTTGCAACCCCAAGAAGAAGGTTAGCTCACCCATCATAGACATCTCAAATTCGCTTGCCATTAAATCAGAAAATTCCTTGCACAAAGCATTGTTAGTAGCACCAAAAATAATATCATCCACGTAGATTTGAACTAATAAAATATTATTGTTTTTATGCTTAATAAATAGTGTGGTGTCAACTTTCCCCCTAATAAACTCATTGTCCAAAAGAAATTTGCTCAATCGTTCATACCAAGCTCGGGGAGCTTGTTTAAGACCATAAAGGGCTTTTTTAAGTTTGAAAACATGATCGGGAGATTTAAAATCTTCAAAGCCCGGGGGCTGTTCAACATAAACTTCTTCTTGAATAAAACCATTTAGAAAAGCACTCTTTACATCCATTTGATATAAATTGAAATTCATAGAAGAGGCAAAAGCAAGTAATAAACGAATAGCTTCTAACCTTGCTACGGGTGCATACGTTTCTTCATAGTCAATTCCTTCTTCTTGATTGTAACCTTTTGCTATAATCCTAGCTTTGTTTCTAGTGATTACACCATTTTCATCTGATTTATTTCTAAAAACCCATTTCGTACCAATTATGGTATGATTGTCGGGTCTTGGCACCAATTCTCAAACGTCATTTCGTTTGAATTGGTTAAGCTCCTCTTGCATTGCCAAGGTCCAATGCTCATCCCCAATTGCTTCGGAAATGGTTGAGGGTTCAATTTGAGAAACGAAAGCAGTATGTCCTAAGGTGTTCATAAGATTGTTTCGAGTACTTACCTTTTGTTCAATGTCGCCAATTACCTTGTCGAGAGGATGGTCTTTGATTGTCCTCCACGCGTTGGGCAGTTTCGTTTCTTTCTCCAGTGGTGGCGCTTCCTCCGATGATTGTTCCATGATTTCATCTTGAATTTCCTTTGGGTTTTCCTCTTGTACTTTGTCTTGAGGACTTATTGTGTTTAAAATACCTGCAAGATCAAAACCAGAATCCTTTCTCGCCAACCGAGTATTATTTTCGGAAAACACAATATGAGGGGATTCCTCAATAGTTTCGGTTCTATTATTGAATACTCTATATGCTTTGCTACGTGATGAATAACCAAGAAAAATTCCTTCATCCGATTTGGCATCAAATTTTCCCAAATTATCTTTTCCGTTGTTATGAATAAAGCATTTACAACCGAATACTCTAAAATGGGAGAGATTAGGTTTCCTTCCCTTATAGAGTTCATAGTGAGTTTTCATGAGTATTGGCCTTATGACTACTCTGTTTAAAACGTAGCATGCGGTACTCAAGGCATCCGCCCAAAATTGTTTGGGAATCTTAGCCTCATCGAGCATGGTTCTAGCCATCTCTTCGAGACACCCATTTTTCCGTTCCACCACTCCATTTTGTTGTGGTGTACGTGGAGCAGAGAAGGTGTGCTCAATACCGAGTTCGTCACAAAAGTCCGTGAAGAGATTGTGATCGAACTCTCCCCGATGATCACTTCTTATGGAAGTGACGGTTGTGTTCTTTTCATTTTGAACACGTTTAAGAAAACATTTAAAATTTTGAAAAGCCTCACTTTTGTGAGCAAGAAATAGTGTCCATGTAAATCTAGAATAATCATCAACAATAACAAAAGCATAACGATTTCTACCAAGACTTTCAATGCGAGATGGTCCAAAGAGATCCCTGTGAAGAAGTTGCAAAGGTCTTGTAGTTGAAACAATATTCTTAGATGTAAAAGATGCTTTTGTTTGCTTCCCTTTTTGGCAAGAATCACAGATAGTGTCATTTTCAAAATTCAAATTTGGAAGACCAATAACTAATTTTTGTGAAACCAATTTGTTTAAAAGATGCATGTTGATATGAGCTACTCTACGATGCCATAACCACATATCATCTTCTTTACTCATAAGACAATTCACATACTCTGATGAAGAGTTTTCAAGATCAACCATATAGATGTTATCAATTCTAAAACCACGAAGAATAATTTTAAAATCACTACGACGAAAAACTAAGCATTCTTTCGAATCAAACAAAACAAGATTTCCCTTGTCACATAATTGACTTATGCTCAAGAGATTATGTTTTAGACCTTTAACTAGCAATATATGCTTAATGGAAGAAGATTCATTCTTACCGACCGAGCCAATGCCGATAATTTTTCCCTTGTTGTTATCTCCAAAAATAACGTTTCCTCCTTCCTTGTGTTCTAGTTGAAGGAACTTGGATGCGTCTCCGGTCATGTGTTTGGAGCATCCACTATCAAGGTACCAAAGTACACTTGATCCCTTCAAACATACCTACAAGACAATTCAATGAGTTTTTGGTACCCAAGCTGTTTTGGGTCCTTGAGAGTTAGGTGTAAAATGCTGTTGTGCTTGACATGCAGTTAAGTGTCTGTGTCTAGTAAAACAAGCAGGAGCAATATGTCCTATTCGACTACAATAGTGACAAATGACATTAGGATTATGCATTCTTCTAGGTTGGTAGTAGTTGGAGATACGAAAATCGTTTGCTCTATTTTTGACAATATGGCTATTGCGCAATCCTTGAAAATCATTTCTCCTACTGTTTGTTCTAGGATATGCAGCATTTCTAGAATAATTGTTTCTAGGTCGAGTATGTCTAGGTTGCGATTGTTTAAGGCCATTTCTACGCGTTCTAAAATGTTCAATGTTTCTTCTAGTGTTTGGTCTAGGATGCATGTTGATTCTAGGATGGTTATTTCTAGGATGAATGTTTATTTTATTTATCCTAGGTTGAGCCTTGGGTTGTTGGGGGATGGCTTCAACTTTTTCTTTAGGCTCGTTTTTGAAACCTATGCCATGTTTGGTCGATTTCAAATTGACAAGAACTTCATTCAAATTTTTATGAGAAGAATTGAACTTATCTAGGGTGCCCTTAAGTCTTTCTACTTCATCTTTTAGATGCATGCAAGAAATACAATTTTTACTAGAACTCTCGGGTTTGTCGGCGCTTCTCTTGCCGAAAAATTTGTTTTCTTCTTTCAACTTCTCATTTTCCAAAATCAATTTTTCCAAATCTTTTCGGCAAGAGAAGCGCCGACAAACCAATTTTTCCAAAATCATTTTTTCAAAATCTTTTTCTTTCAAAGAAGAATTTTTCTTTACGTCTCTAACAGTTTCGGAAGCTCTAATGAATTCACTATACAATTCATCAAAAGCATTTTGCATTTCCTCAAGAGAAAAGAAATTTTTTGAAGAAATTTGACATACCTCTTCTTGATTGTCTTCGTGTGCCATGAGACATAGATTTGCAGATTCGTCTTCTTCATTGTCGCTTGATTCGTCTCCGGAGTCACCTCCCCGAGATATGTATGCTCGTTGTTTCTTGAAGGGTTTCTTCTCCTTTTTGACATTTGGGCAATTTGATTTAATGTGCCCGATTTCTCCGCATCCATAGCACTTTACTTGATCTCCTTGTTGTTTGCCTTTTCATTCATAATCTTTTCGCATGAACTTTTGAAACCTCTTAATAACGAGTCCGAACTCGTTATCTCCGTTGTTTGAGTCCTCATCATTTTGAGGTTGAGCCGTGCTTGCCTTGAGGGCGATTCTTTGTTTCCTTTGATCATTAAACGGAGGGTTAAGTATAGTAGATTCATAGGTTTTAAGATTACCTCTTAGTCCATCGATGGTGACATTTGAAACGCCGATAGACTCTTGAATCTCGTCGGCCTTGGAGCGCCATTCCGGAGTGAGACTTCGGAGAATTTTTCGGACAAGTTCCTTATCCGTGAAGGTCTTCTTAAGAGCATGTAGGTCATTGACGATTTTTGAAAATCGTTCGAACATGTCATCGATCCTCTCGCTTTCCTTCATGTGAAACAGTTCATATGCATGGGTTAGAAAATCAATTTTAGCTTCTCTTACCTGGTCCGTACCTTCGTACGTGATTTCCAGCTTATCCCACATTTACTTAGCCGTTGTGCAACATGATATTTTTCTGTAATCATCAGCATTTACAGCACAATATAATAAGTTGATGGCTCTAGCGTTCTTCTGCACTTTTCGGATATCATCCTCATCGTATTCATCTTCGGAATTTGGAACCCATTCATTTTCAACCTTTTTGGTTGGAATTTGTTCTCCCTTCGCTATAACCTTCCATAGATGAAAATTATTCGATTGGATGAATATTCTCATCCTCTCCTTCCAGTACGTATAGTTTGTGCCGTCGAACAGTGGTGGTCTGGTGGAGCATTGTCCTTCACCTATTCCTGCATTAAAGTCACGAGTAGAAGCCATGGATTGTTTCTCTCAAACGGTTAAGTCTTTCAGAGAGTTGGGCTCTGATACCAATTGTTAGAATATACATTTAACGCTAGAGGGGGGGGGGGGGTGAATAGCGTTATAATAATAAATAATATAAACTTGCGAAATTAAAAATTGCAGGATTGAAATAAGTGCGGTAAGTGAATAATAAGGAACGAACGCACCGAAATTATCCTGGTTCACCACAACCTGTGGCTAGTCCAGTCCCCGAGAGACTCTCTCGAGATTTCACTAACTTCGTTAAGCTTACGGGTGCTTAACAAACCGTTACAAACTGAGAACTTGAGTCACACAAGCCTCAACAACCTTTGCTCGAAGATACCACACTTCAAGACTTCAACCGAAGGAATGAAAACATTCCTTCTAACAACCACAAGGGATTAACACTTCCCTTCAAGTGTATACAAACACTTAGCACTCAAGACAAGACTCTCTTTAAGAGTAGATATGAGTAAAATAAATACGCTCAAGAACACAACAACTTTCGTCAAGAGTTTGGCTCTCAAAAACTTATTAAATGAATAGAAAATGATGAATATGAGAGTATGCAAGCTTTAGCAAGAATATAATCAGTTGTTGTACTTAGAAGACTGATTTTGAGTTGTATTTATAGTGTTCAAAACCCCACAACCGTTGCCTAATTGCCAATCAAGAATTGCTGATTTTGTGCTAAGATAATCGATTATCTGATTTGCATAATCGATTATTTTCCAATCGTTCAAAAATCAATCCCAGATTTTAAGCAGAATAATCGATTATCCAAATCGTATAATCGATTACCTGACAACGTTCAAAAAATCATATTCAGATTTTACTTAACATAATCGGTTATCAGATTGTGTATAATCGATTACCTAACAACGTTCAAAAAATCATATGCAGATTTTACTTAGCATAATCGATTATCAGATTGTGTATAATCGATTATCTTTCAGAGTTTAAAAATACTTTGGCAACGGTCATTTGCATAATCGATTATGTTATAAGTATAATCGATTATCTTTTATATTTTGAAAACTTCGGACAACACTGTTTTAACATAATCGATTATCATAAAGTACATAATCAATTATTTTACAGTCTTGTAAAATTTGATAGACACTGCCTCAACATAATCGATTATCATAATGTGCATAATCGATTATTTTATAGCTTTGAAAAATCTGATGGACACTGCCTCAATATAATCGATTATCATAAGGTACATAATCGATTATCTTGTAGCTTTGAAAAATCTAATGTACACTGCCTTAACATAATCGATTATTGTTCAGCTTTGTAAATCTGGTGTACATTGTCTTAACATAATCGATTATCATATAGTACATAATCGATTATCTTTGTCCAGATTTGAGAGGCATGTTTAAAAATCATTTTGGCTAAAATAAAATGTTTGAAAATCATTTTGCTTTAAATTAAATATGCATGATTTGATAAAAATGATTTTACGAGAGAAGCCAAGTCTTGAGTTAATTGTCGGATCAAAATCACAATTAAAGAACGATTCATGTATAACTTTATTTCTTTGCTTGATCATGATCTTTGTTCGTCTTGTGCTTGAACCTCGTTATGTGTCAATTGCGCGCTTGTGCTTGGACCTCGTCATATGTCAATTGCGCGTTGTTTGTCATTTATCAAAACCTACAAATATGAACACACGTCTAGTTTAGTGCCTTGAGAACGTGTTTCAACAGGGGGACATAATTTGCTGTGATTGTTCCGATCGGCCCATCCTCATCTCGACGGAACTGCATCCCTTCTTCAGCTAATGAGCGGGGGAAGGGTGTCGTGGATGATTATAAGTTGGATTCCGACATCGACCCTGAGGATATGAGAATTTTCGAGGAAGGCTTCACTAGGGTCTATTTAAGGGCGCAAGGTCCTTCTCGTATGCTCTAGATTCTATTTGATTTTAACCTTTTGGAGGGAACATTGGAGTTGGTAAATTAATTGACCTTCTGTGTTCTACCGCTGAAAGTGAGTCTCTTCGGGAGATCAACGACTCTGCTTTGTCACAAGGTGTGGCCGGGATGGCCTTGAGGGAGAGTTTTTTTTGGTCATTTTCTTTTTTTTTTTTGCTATTTTGCCTTTGCTAATGCCTCCCCTCCTTTTCTTCCCACTCCTTGTTTGCAGACTTACATGCTAGAGATTAATAGTGCTCGCACAGCTGTGACTAGGCAGAAGTCTTTTTAAAAATGGTCGCAAAGTACCACTAGTACTGTGTCAAGTGCTGTGAGATGCATGCGTGGCTTAGGGCAGGTGGTAACACTTAGTCCGTTAGGGAAGAGTTGGAGAAAAGGGACGAGGAACTAATACGGTCTATCCGTAGATGTAGTGAGCTCGAGGAGTTAATCCATGCCAAAGACGAGGAGCTTGAAGTAGGCAAAGGGGTTGCGGTGGAGTTTGAAGACTTTCCAGCGCAAGTGCTGTCTTTGCAAGTCGAGTTTGAGAAAAATGCCACCAGGGTCGCCGATTTGAGTGCAGAATGGATGGAGAAGGTGGCCTAACTAGAAAAGAAGGTGTCCAGGTTTGAGAGAGACGAGGGGGATCGGGTGTGAGCTATAGCAAGGGCGGCGATATTGGATTACACTATCCGCATCCTCGGGTCTAAGCAGGAATCGGTGAGGGCGACATACACACTGGGGGGAGGCTTAACTCGAGGAGCATATTGGTGAAATTGATTGGGAAGATTCGAGCCTAGGAGACCGGGTTGTGGCTCTTGAGGTTGAGAAGGTGCAACTGTTAGCTCAGGCTATCCCTCAAGAATCTGCCTTTGCTACTATCCCCCGCTATTTCTATGATTTATGTGTCCATGCTGAGGCCAAATAAGATATATACAAGGGTTTGTGAGAGGTGGGGAGTGTTCCTGAAGCCTCTTTTGAATATGCTCGGGTGAAGGAACACGAGGCTTTTGCCTGCGACTACAATCCTACAACACCGGAGGCCGGTGAGGATACTGAGATGAAAGGTGGACTTCCTTCTGACAACGATGTTAGGGACAACAGCGGTGGAGATGATGCTAAGTGAAAAGATTTCTTGCATCTTTTGTACTTAGTTTTTTGTTGTTGTTGTTGTTGTTGTTTGTTTTAAAATTATTCTTGGGGGCTCGATTTTGGATTTTTGTAAGGTGCATATGTTGTGTATGTACATTTTATGAATAAACTAGTCACTTTGCCTTGGGTTATGAATCTTTTGACTTTTTTTTCCCTTCTCCCCCTTTTTCTTGAAAAATATCTTCGGACTTCCCTGCAATGAGTCCCTGAATTTTACTTAAGGGTTGGAACGGGATCGAGCTTAGATTGATTTGAACGAGATCGAATGTGAAGTAATTCGAACGAGGTCGAATATAAAGTAATTCGAGCAAGATTGAACGTAAAATAATTCGAGCGAGGTCGAATATAAAGTATAAAATAACTTGGTGGTGTTGTGTGAAGATGGAGTTTCGTTTACTTCATTTGACGGAGAATATTACGTGTTGCTGCTTGTTTCTTTCATACATTGGAGAATTTATAGTCTACTTAGTCCCTCTATCGTTCGGCCAGGAGAAGTAATCGATAGGCGAGGCAATGAGGTTCACTCTAATTTAGTTCGCTTGATCCGAGCAAGGTCAGATCTTGTTTTGTGAGTTCGAATAAAGTCGCTTTTGATCTACGAATTTGAGCGAGGTTGACTTTAGATTTTCCATTTTGGGAGAAATCACTTTTGACTTATATATTCGAGTGAGGTCGAATTTTTCTTTCGCTTGGCGATGGCCGTAAGGGTGTTGAGTCGAGTGGGGTCGAATCGTAACCTATTTGGCGATGGCCGATGACTTTAAGGGTGTTAATTCGAGCGAGGTCGAATCATATCCCATTTGGCGATGGCCGATGGCCGTAGGGTTGTTGATTCGGGTGATGTCAAATTGTAAACCATTTGGCGATGGCCGTAGGGGTGTTAATTCGAGCGAGGTTGAATTGTAACCCATTTGGCGATGGCCAATGGCTGTAAGAGTGTTAATGCAAGTGAGGTCGAATTGTAACCCATTTGGCGATGGTCGATGGCCGTAAAGGTGTTAATTCGAGCGAGGTCGAATCGCAACCCATATGGCGATGGTGCGTGTTTGCCTCTTCAATTGTTTTTATGGGAGAACACTACTCATTGCTGCATTATTTATGCGGTGCGGTAGGTTGAGTTCTGGTTTGTTTAATTTTGATTTCATTAGAGAATTTTGTGCGTCGGGATGGGTCCTTGTTTACCTAGTTCTTTCTTTGCTCGGCCTGGAGAGGCTGTGGTTGGGACGAGCGACGAACTTATTGATTGGGTTTTTGGGTATTATGCAAGCTTTTTGAGTTTGAGTTCTGCTTGTGTAGGAAGGACAATACGTTCCACGGGCTCATTGCTTAGTCCCTGATCATGGAGATTTTCTTTATAATTACCATCTCGCTTTTCCGCTGTTTGTATGTTATTTGTAGTACGGTATGGTGTGGAAGGTTTTTCTTGGTGCATTCGGTGGCATTTTTTCCTTGTTCGTGTACCTGTGAGAATGTTCGTATTCTTTGTCCGTTCCTAAAAGAGAGAAATGGCAAGTTAGATCCAAACAATATTGTCTGTTACCTTGACGTAGCAAGTTGCCGAGGGAGGATAGGGTGTTGTAAGGCGACTTGTTCCGTCCCGTACTCGAATGAGGATTTCAGATTGGCATCCCCATGTTTGCTTTCGTCGTTAATCGCGTCTAGGCTTCTTATGGGCTGCACTTACCTTGCCCGTACGGATCTCGAGCTCGAGTCCCGATTCGACCCCATCCGATGTGTGTAGATAATAAGGGAAACATGTTATACCCTATTCATAAATTTCAATTGTGCATGCGGGTACAATAATAAAACATGATAAGTCGGTTATTTCAAAGAATCATACAGTAAGCTATCATACCTTCCTAAGAGGTGGAAGCATAGATCGTCACATTACGATAATACTGCAAGCAAGATTTCGAGCGTGCTAAGTGCCTAGTGGCCATAATCCCGCTTTGAGTACTCACACGACCTGCCGAACCCATTGTTACAGGTGAGTCGTGGGTTTCGCTTAGACATCAGACTTAATTCCGATTTCATGTAGAGATCTGACTCAAAGTGGTTTGGTTATCTCAAAAGCTTATCTATCATTTTTCCGAGTTGGTGTTTATACTGAGATGGTGAGGCTATGACAACAAGGAAATGATACTTTGGCTGGTTTTAGATATAGAGGAAACTAAAATTTTGGCTAAGAAATCCCCAAAGATAACGTCAAATTATTTGATCAAAGTGTTAAGCTTTTTTATTAAACTAATTAATGATGAGATAGAGGATAAATTTTAGCCAGAGATAACTAACTCTAGATTAAAATTCAAAGCGCATTGAATAGAAAAATAAAATATAGTCAAGCTAATGAACTTTCAAGACTTATAAAAGATATCAAATATCAATAATATGGTTACATTCATGATGTATTGTCCCGTAATTTAAAGATAAAGGAGGAACAGAGAGAATGCCATTAATAGTTGCAAGATCTATCTTTATTGATTTAAGAAAGACGATTACAAAGATTTATCGCCAAGATCTGAAACTTTTCGTGTTTTTCTCCTATTGCCTTTTTTGGTTCTTCTGCCTTTTTTCCTCTTTAGGCCAGAAAGACCCCTTCCTTGTTCTCTTCCTCTTATTTATATAGTAATTATTCCTTTTTATCTAACGATTCTCAGTCAGAGGGCCTTAGTCTTAGTCTGTTTATTGTGCGTTAAGTCGTATTTCTAATCTGTCACAATATATGTCTCATCGTACAAGCTTTTAGACAGTTTGATCTCAACAGCGGTCTAGATACTTGTTATTATAATGTCTTACAAATACGGCCATAACTCAGTCAACTCCTCTCGCCATTCCTTTTAATGCTGATCTCCGCGTAATTAGATTTCGACCATACAGGGGAACCATAATTTTGTTTTCGCCTTCAACATTGACCAGTTGCAACTGTGGAAGTACGGCAGAGCTATCGGACAAGTTGCCAAGGAAAACTTAATTGGTCAAACATGAAGATCGCCTAGCATTGAGGAACAGCTTACACCTCATTAGAAAAGCTGACACGCCAATAACACTTGTCATCACCTGACTAGAAACAAATTTTTTATATATATAGAAAGTATAACAAACATGCATGGCCAATACAAAAACAAAGTTTATTTTGCACAATCGAAAGGAAACAAATTGAGAAGAAAGTGTAAGAAAAGGAGATAATGGAGAGGAAAACAGATAAGGAAGAAGAGAAAGGTAAATTAGAAGGTTTGCCAGTGGATACAAGTCCATACACACAATATAAAGATTTAGAGGATTATAAGAAACAAGGGTATGGAGCACAAGGACATCAACAACCAAATCCTGGCCGTGGTGCTGCTAGCTCCAGTGATGCCCCTACCACTCAGTCTCAGCTTTCTGTTACCGATCGCCATTAACTTATATATACTGATCGTACGATTATGTTTGATTTTTTAGATGCCTAAGATTACTTATTATGTACGAGCAACTTATCGTTGTATTAAGGTGATCTAATAGGATAAAAGTTATATTAGGTTGGTATAATAAACAGATGCATATGCGACGATTTTACATAAGCCTTGTTAGTCTATTGTTACATGTCATCTTCTAAGTGGATTTGGATTTGGCCCAATGTTTGTTTTAATGCTCTATTCTTTTCTCAAGTTGATGTCCATCTTTATTTTCAAGTCGTGTAGACTCAGGATAATTTTGAAATATATATATATATATATATATAGATGAAAGAAAAAGACATAATTTTGATCTTTATTTACCAGATATATGACGGAAGCAGAATTTGGCTCTATTTGCATCGATATATGGAAGAGAAACTGTTACTAAAGGGTGTATTTGTTTGGTGTTTCAAAGTTAAACTCATTAGTTCTTTAGTTGACGTCCTATTTACGGTAATGCATGTTGGATTATTATATATAGTGGAAGCAATGGGCATCATGTAATAACACGTATCGTGTATTTGTATAATAATTCAATCGGCCGTTTTAAGAATTAATACACCGTTTTTCTAATAACTATTTTCTCCGTGTTTGTTTCTGCTATTGTGAGTTGCTTGAAAGGTTTGTTTTGAGTTTTGGAGTGCTTTGTGATGCATAGTTCCTAAATGAGAGCTTACGTTTTAGAACTTCGACCGTAATTGAAGCAGTGTGAAGACAGTCTTGAAATGGAATTCCGTGGATTTCGTTAGCTTCGTGGGTGGTTTCGGGCTTAGGGGGTGTTCGGGTTGTTGTTTGGAGGTCCGTAGCTTATTTAGGCTTGAAATGTCGAAAGTTGAATTTTTGAGGATCCAGATCGATAGTGAAATTTTGACATCAGGGTGGGATCCTGATTCCGAAAGTTGTAATAGCTTTACAGTGTTGAATGTGACTTGTGTGTAAAATTTAGGGTCAATCGGACTTGGTTTGGTTGGTTTCGGCGTCGGTTGTAGGATTCTTAATATTTCAAGTTCTTTAGGTTTGGATTGGAGGGTGATTCGTGGTTTTAGCGTTGTTTGATGTGGTTCGAGGGTTTGACTAAATTCGTATGATGTTTTAGGATTGGTTGGCATTTGGTCGAGGTTCCGGAGGCCTAGGGTGTGTTCCGAATGAGTTTTGAGCGAGTTCGGGCATTACCAGAACTCAGGCATGATTCTCGTGCTTATATCATTGCTGAGGGTGAAGGAACTTCCGCTAAGGGTGGAATTGGGGCGCTGAGGGCGGAAAACGGGGAAGTGAGGTGCTCCAGGAAAGAATTCGCAGGTTCATTGGTCTAATTTCGGAAGCCTATATCTTTTGATCTACATGAAAGTTTGAAATAAATTAAAAAATAAAATTTGTAGCGCTTCGTGTCTAGTTTCCATAAAGATAAAGAAATCATCAGTTGGACATCTGTAGATAAAGTTATGGTCAAAATACTAAGACAGTCTGTGCAACCACGAGAAGCGCGGTGAGTAGAAGAATTCCGCCGGTTAGCGGCAGAAGTCCGTTGGGGCGGTGATTTTCGGCTGTCAGCGAAAATGGGAATCCAAGAGGTGCACTATAAATATGAAATTTAGGGTGTTATTTCATAATTTGACCTAGAGAGCTTGGGACTTGGCGATGTTTTGAAAGTTTTTCAAGAAATTCATTGGGATAAGTGATTCTAACTCTGTTTTGGATAAAATACACAAATATAACGTTAGATTCATCATTTAATTTCTTATTTGGGGTGAAAAATTGGAAAATTTGAGAAAAGTTCTTAAGTCGAATTTTGGAGTTTTGATCGAATTTTTTGTATTAGATTTGAGTGGATTTAGTCTGGTTAGACTCGTGAGTGAATGAGTGTTCACAATTTGTGACTTTTATCCGATTCCGAGATGTGGGCCCGGGGAGGATTTTTGTGCATTCTTGTATTTTCTTGCCTTAACTTTTATTTCTTTAGCTAAATTAGTTGTTTATAGTTGTATGTACATTATGATATTTATTTGATTAGATTTGGACCACTCGGAGTTCGATGCTCGTGGCAAGAGCGTGATTTCAGATTGATTTCGAGCTAGTTCGAGGTAAGTGGCTTGTCTAACCCTGTGTGGGAGAACTCCTCTTAGGATTTGGTATCGTTGTTATATAAATGTCGTGTACATGAGGTGACAAGTGCGTACACATGTTGATTGTTGAAAAATCCTATTTTCATTAAGTAAATATCTATGTTTTCTTGTAATTGAGCAATCTTGTAGTTGAAGCCTCTTGTTTAGTTTAGGAAAAGCATGCTTGTGTGATCTAATTGTCTTGCCTGATTTAACTACTTACTTGTATTCTGTGCAGCATGTTTAGAGTAGAATTACTGTTTATTCTTGAATAGAATTGTAGATTCTTTCTCGATACTGCTGTTTGTTTACTTTGGGGACCACGGGAGGATATCCCGTGAGATCCCCCTGCATGTTTATTTTAGGTCTACGAATTGGTATTCTGAGAGATCCCCCCGCACGTTTACATTTGGGACTACGGGATTGCACCCAGGAGATTCCCATGTATTGGATATTTATTTTGCGTCTATGGAATTGTATTACGGGAGTTTCCCCTACATATTTATGATTCGGAGTACGAGACTATATCTCGGGAGATCCACTGTATATTTATGTTTAGCACTACGGGACGATATCCGCGGAGATCCTCTGTTGCTATCTCTGTGTATCGAGTATATTGTGTCTGTGATTTTACTCTGTATTGACTCTTAGTGTTTTTAATTATACGGTCGCACTTCATCTGTTTTACCTTGTCTTATATATATATAACCAGTAGGGCCCTTACTTTTCTCGTCACTACCCGATTGAGGTTAGGCTTGGCACTTACTGGGTACTGCTGTGGTGTACTCATGCTCTTTCTTGCACATATTTTTCGTGTGCAGATCCAGGTTCTTCGGCTCAGCCATACTATCAGTGAGGCGAGGCAACTTTTAGAGATTTCGAGGTATATCTTCCCCATCCGCACGCCGAGGGGTCCCTCTCTATTCTCTCTTTTAGCTATAGACCTTCTATTATTATTTTATCTGAAGTTAGAACCTTATGTATTTCCTCTACTTTGTGATTCATGAGATTCCAGATTTTGGGAATTTGTTTCAGTATTGTAAGCATCTATTGTACATGCCGAGCGCCATTTTTATTTACTCTTTATTTATGTTTTTACTTGTAACTTGCCTGTTTTGTATTTCTTTTCATTTTTCCGCAATTTGTTAGGCTTACCTAGTTGTACAGATTAGGTGACATCACGACAGTTTACGGAGGGAGAACTAGGGTCATGAAAAGTTGGTAGCAGAGCTCTAGGTTCATAGGAGTCATGAATCACTAGCCGTACGGATACATCTATACTTATCTTCGAGAGGCTATGCAACTGTTAGGAAAATTCCACTTCATTTGATTTCCTTATCGTGCGAGATATTTGATATCAAAATTCTAAACCTCTGTCTTCTATTTTCTCATAGATGTTGAGGACACATGCTATCAAATACGACCAGGTTCCCACACCCCCTGCTAAAGACGCCAGAGGTCGGGGCCGGGTTAGAGGCCAAGGACACACGTGCGGTGCAGCCAGAACACCCACGCGAGTTACCATAGAGGAGCCACCAGCAGCTCCAGCCGGAGCCCATGCACATGATACTCCTACTGCTGCTACTACTCTAGCTCTTCAGGATACCCTTGCATAGTTCAGGAGCATGTACACCACTCTAGCTCTAGCATGGTTGATTCCCCTTGTGCGACCACATCTCAGGCCGGGGGCATACTCCCGCTGCCCGCACCCTAGAGCAGCAGGTCTAGGTTTATCATATTCTGGAGGTTATACCGGTATTTCCATTAGCCCTAGTTCAGCCCGATAACATGGCATCAACTTCAGAAGATGAGCAAATGAGGCTTGAGAGGTTCAAGAAGTACAAGCCTCCTGCATTCAGTGGTTTAGCATCACCTGATGCTCTAGGATTTCTGGAGGAGTGCTACCGTATCCTCCTCAATATAGGTATATTAGGGTCAAAGGGGATTTCTTTCACTGCCTTACAGCTTCGAGGAGCAGCCTATTCGTGGTGGCGTACTTTTGAGTTGGATAGACCTGCTGAGACAGGTTCCCTTACATGGACCCAGTTTTCAGATATGTTCTTGAGGGAGTTTGTTCCTCAGAGATCCAGGGACACATCGCGCGTAGAGTTAGAGGATTTCCGCTAGGGTGCTATGACTGTTTCAGAGTATGCTGTCTGCTTCACCGACTTGGCTTGACATGCACCGGCCTTGGTTTCCATAGTTTGTGAGAGAGTTTTCTGGTTTATTGAGGGACTCATTCCCAACATCAGGTCTAGTATGGCTCGGTAGTTAGAGATGGATGTTACTTATCAGAAGGTAGTGAGCATTGCTAGGAGAGTAGAGGGCATGCTTGCTCGGGATAGGTAGGAGAGAGAGAGGACAAGAGGTCTTGAGAGTCGGTTCTTTATTCTTGTGCCCGTGCTCCAGCTACAATTCATCATAGTAGGGGTTATATGAGTCGCCCCATTCATTATGTTCTTCTAGTAGCCAGTGGTATTCCAGTATGATGACCATCATTTGCTCATTCTCAAGGACAAGTTTCTGCATGGTGATGCCAGAGATATGTCCATTTGTGATGATAGGGTATTGAGGATTCAGGGTCGGGTATGTGTAGTCAATGTTGATGGGCTTTGGGAGTTGATTCTAGAGGAGGCCCACAGTACACAATATTCTATCCATCCGGGAAGCGCGAAGATGTACAAGTATTTGAGACAACACTATTGGTGGAGGCAGATAAAGAAAGATATAGTTGGATTTGTAGCTCAGTGCCTCAATTGTCAGCAGGTAAAGTATGAGCACCAGAAACTGGGTGGCTTGCTTTAGGAGTGTCACGCCTCGAGCCTGGGCCTGGACGTAACATGACACTCGGTGCCTGACCATATGTGACCAAGCAAACCAACCGGTTGACTGAATCAACATGTGATATCATAACATCCTGAATGCGGAAGAAAACCTAACACATGGTGACATACTAAAAGCTTGGTGTTATAAATCAAAGTGCGGAAATACTAATATAATTCTGAAATATATTTGCAGTCAACATAGCTTAACATGCAAAAGCCTGAGACTCTTTCTAGCTGTTACTCCAGTCTATGAAGTCTCTATTGAAGTACTGAAAATGCTGACTATCTGTAAATAACTGAAAGGCTGTAAAGTAATGATAATGCTCCAAAAGAACTATGGATCACCAAATAGATGGTACGAGAATCCTAGCGCTCTGAATCATCAATATGTAAATCATTACATGCATTGCGAGATGCAGGCTCCGACAAAAGGGAGATTAGTTCATTTGAATTGCACTGGTATGTAAAGCAACTGAAGAAATAATTGTAAGTGCTAAAACTAAAACTAAGATGATAACTGAGAATTAATAATTGATAACTGAAATGATAACTATTGAAACTCAAGTTGAAGTGATAGCTACTAACTAGACTGATAATTAAAAATATAACAGATAACTGATAACTGAACTGAATAAAGGAAGTAAGGATATGAATAATCCATCTTCTGAATGATGAACAACCTTTTTACCTGAATATTAAACTGCAACCTCAAGCCCTATATATGTGTGTGTGTGTGTGTGTGTTTGTATGTGTGTACGCATGATTGCGACCTCAGGCCCAAGTATACGTGTACATAACTGCAACCTCAGGCCTAAAGATGGATAAAGCATAAACTGCGGCCTCAGGCCTAAAGATGCATAATGCATTAACTGCGGCCTCGGGCTCAAATATAGGTGTTTGAGATTCAAGGATTTAAAATTAGGAATTGAGAATCATACTATAATACATGATAATGAAATACTAAATCACAATAAATTACATGATACTGGAATACTGAATCATACTGAGTTACATAATACTGGAATGTTGAATAGGAGTAGAATGATACATGTATTCTTGAACTGATTATGAACACTAAAACTTCAACTATTTATGACATGCCGAGTAAGATACACTAAGACTTAGAGATATCAAACCCAAGACTATATTGAATACGAACTGAGCTCACAATGTTCTGAATGAAAGTTATGAATGAGTTATGAAGCTAGAGAATAGAAGTTATACAACTATTCAAGGAAATAAGGTTAACTATATTTCTGAGGAAATTGATACATCGTGAAAGAAACGGAGTGTAGGGAGAATCATTAATATTCTCAAACATAGAGAATTAGCCTCACATACCTTAACTTCCTGCTCTTGAGCGTAATACAACATTCACGAACCCTTTCAACTTTAATCTATATCAATACAAGCCAAAGAGATTCCATATTAGCAATAACTCTCACGTTTTAGTCACTTAAGAATTTTCTCAAACACTTAGTGACATAAAGCTTCATAGTTCTTATTAATGGTGTCTCTAAACCCTGTCGATGCCCCCGTTTTCTCGCAAAATTGTGTTTACGGCATTTATGAGGACAGCTCGTTCCCTTTTTTAGGAATTGGGTTTCTGAGTTAAAGAGTCGCCATATAATGACTAAGTACATTAGGACACTAAAAATGAATTTGATTTAGAAAACCAACGATTGGGTAAGGTCTAGAAATTATCTCGAGGGGAAGGTGTTAGGCGCCCCTCAAGATCCACTAGTGTGGTTCCTGGCCATGATATAATTATGACTTTAAGTACAAACAACAAGTAAGCAAACAAGAATTGTAAATACAAGGTAGCTTTCACATAAGGGTTGAAAACAGCTGAAATACAAGAAGTTAAAGAGGCTGAAATTTGGAAGAAAGCCATTTTAGAATTCTTAAAAAAACACAAGTAAAAGGGAAGGGGTTGTTGATACCGAATTTTTTCCCTATGTATTTTTTGTATAAAATACTTTCAAAAGTTTTTGCATGCATATATACTCATGCCCAAGAATTTTGGTATTGTTTCCTAATTTTAAGGATTTTAAAATCAATTTATTGTCTATTTTTAGTAGTACAAATCCAATAATTATTCTCAAAGCTATCATTTTGGTAAGTAATTTATTTCTATTCTCATATTTACACCAAAATATATTAAGGTGATTTTTGTATATTTTTACAAATTCATTTGGTATTCATAAAGCTAAATTACATATAATTGCAATTATAGCCTATTTTACGATTAACATTATTTTAAAATTTTAAAATTATTTTTAGTATTTTTAGATTAATATTTATATAATATTTGTTGGCAGTGTTTTTAATTCACTTTTAGAATCCTTATTATTATTTTTATAAAATAAAAAGAGGAAAATTGGATATTTAACATTTAGCCCATTTCACTCTCAATTACGGCCTCATTTCCTTTTAATTTTAGCCTCAATTTGACCCCAATTTCACCCCAAATTAAAACGAACCCAATTCCAATTTTATTCCAACCCACGACCCAACTTTAAAACCCAGGCTCCCCTTTGATCCTGGCCGTTGATCAAAATAATCAACGGCCGTGATTCTTTATTTTCTTTTTAATTTCTAACCCTACCTAAACCTAATTCATTCTATTAGAGACCCCGCCTTTGAACCCCTTTGTTTCTCAAACTCTCTCTAGTCTCTCCGAAATCGTAATTGATTCCCACCTCATTCCACCATGATTCCATCTAAATCCATGGCATTCCAGGCCATGGATAGCCTGTACTCACTCTCTCTCACCATTAAACCTAATCTACTCGAGGTTCTAAAGCCCGAATTCAATGGTTCTCTTCAGATCTTTCTCAGATTTGTAGATCTATGGCCTCTCCGGTATTTATTCTGGCATGTTCAAGAAATATGAGTCTTTTCGACTCAGGATCCGACTTTCCTCAAGACCTTTCTCCTTCTAGGGGTTTATCTAAAACTCTAATCCGTTTAAGGTTCTGTACTTGCTTATCTTTCTTAGGTCTGTGCCATGCTTGGGCTTTACTTGACTTTTTAAAGGTTTTCCCTGAATTTTCTTTTTATGAAAACCGTTCATTTTCGATTTTAGGGTTTCTAAAAGTTTTCTTCAAATATTTTTCTAATTCTCCCTGTTCTTTCTTTACGTGTGCTATGTGCTCGAATGTTTTCCTCTTAGTACTCATGAGTTTGCTCTCTTGTTTCTTTTCTATTATGCGAGACTTTTCTGTCTTTTGCTGTTATTCTTATGCTCACATATTAATTTGTGTTGTTTTTCTTACTCTTTGCTATATGTGTTTATAGTTTAATTCTGTGATTTTTGCTAAGCATCTTTTTCTCTACTGTTGTTTAAAAGCTCATATCATCTCTTTCTTCTGAACTTGTTTGTATATGTTTGTCTCTGAAAGAGACTTCTAAGCATCTTTCAATGACCTATTTTCTCACCTCTATTGTCCGCCTCAAATTGAAACCCTAGGATTTGGGGGGTTTTCTTTGGGTAATTGGTGGAACCTTAGCTTTCAGACTCACTATGAGTATGTAATTGAACTTGCAATCCCTTTTGCTTGTGACTCTGAGGCTTTCAATGTTAAACTCCTTTTCTAAGTAGCCTAACGACTCTTTTGTTTGATCTGTGTACTTTATATATGAGAAAATTCCTCTTTCAAAAAGGTTTTCACCAACTAAGTGATTGATTTTGAAATCCCTTTAATAAGGCTAATGATTTGTCACTGATTGTTTTCTTCGATTGAACATCGTTTACCTTTCTTGACTTGGTTCATTCAAATTGAACTTGTAAATTTTGTTTCATAGCTGTTTGATTGATTCCCTTGCCATATTTTGCACAAATCGTGTATCATTGATTGCTTTCCTTAAATAAGTTATGTGTATTTATCCCTTTTGTGCTGCTCTGAAAGGTTTTAATCAAAATTTCTTTCCTTAGCTGGTTTTTACCCATTGGAATTAGAATCCCTTAACCAAAGGGAGACGTATTTCGGCGATATCTCCTTACCTTTCTTACTGGTTTTCTTTGCACTATAAAAGGGATTGCCCTTTTGAACTTTTAACACACTTCCAATTCAATTCTTTCACATCCACACTTCGAGATCTAGATGCCTTAGAACTACGAACTTATACTTTATGATTTTCATCTTCACACCACCTTCACTACTACTCTTCCAATTCAGTACTTGCAATACTATTTTGAATTCAACACTCTGCTTTGCTTGAGATCTTTTGGAATCGCTTTGTTTGCAACTTGGTTTTATCAAGACTACTGTTTTCTTACTTGTTTTCCCTGAAATTGGTATTCCTTTTATTTAATTTTTTGTCTCACCCCTATGTGTTTACTTTACAGTTTCAGCATTCTTGTTTACTTTACTGCTCATGTTCAGTGATTTATGCCAAATATGTTCTTTCCTTGAATTTTTCCCATTGTGAATCCCTACCCCTATTCCCTTCTATGTGCTTGAGTTAAGGTTTTTGGCATGGCAGTATCCTAATTACTGCCCAGGCCACAACTTGATCCACAATGGATCTTAACTCCTAAGTATGGCAAACAAGCTGGTCACGGGTGTTCCAGCATGCCAATTGCTGGGCATGACCACTAGCCTACCATGGCTCTCCCTGATTCTCCTCTATGCATTTACTCTTGTTCTTAGACTCTTATGTTCCGCCCCCTCTTAGGAGCCTTGCTTTTGGACCTTGAGTTCCCTCTGAACTTGGACATCTGAGGGCTATCATTTCCACACTGTACTATGATCTTAATTCTACAATATGTTTGGGGTGTAAGCACTACCCGGAGCCCCTTTGTGACTCTTGGGAACTTTGACACATCCCAAATATGAGAAAGGCTTTTGGAAATCTGATCCTAGAAGTTGGTTTATCTCATATTGTTGGACTTTGAGCATGAATTAGGCTGTTCGGATGTAGCTGGGACTTCTGATGTTATTTTACTTTTCTGATTCATTTGGGTATGTAATAATTTGTAATAACTATTAGGGATGGCTAGTGGAAAGGGATGGGGATGAATACATTCAAAGGGTAGAAAACTTGCCTATAGGTTATTTATAATTTCTACATTTCTGCATTTTAGAACTCATGCCTAGAAGTTTTCTGCACTTCTGCATTTCTGCATTATAGAAATTATGCCTATAAGTTCTTCATATAGAAATCATGATCTTAGGTTCTCTGCACTTCTACATATACATGTCATTAGGTAAACGATCATAGGTTTAATGATAAAAAACTCTGTTCTAGATACCATGCCAATAGGACTCTTGCATTTATGTAACCTTTTAAAATCAATGACGCTTATAAATCATGCCTATAGTAGTAATCAATTGAATCGACTTCGTCTATTTCATCTACGAGTCTAAAATCAGTCATAAGGTCGTTAAAATCTGTAGATCTTTTTTCATATATCCAACAACCCTTTTTTCCCTTGATACCACAGTAAGAAGGAAACAGAGGAAGAGAATCCCGCCCAGATATGTTTGCAAGCGAGATAATTGTCTTTTCAACATAGCAGCATCTCTTTTCTCCAAGAAAGCAAACTAAACCATAGATACGAAAGTTTTCCTACAAAAGGGGGCTGGCTTCAACAACCCATAAGGGAAGGCTTGCCAAGCTACACAAACATTTAATTTGTTTATAGTTGCAAAAGTTTTCCTACAAAAGAGGCTGGCTTCAACAACCCATAAGGGACGGCTTGCCAAGCTAGACAACTCAAAAACTTTTGTACTATAAGCAACGTTAGTTGTTTATAACTCAGAAAACTTTCGTACTATAATAAGCTAACTTTGTTAGAGTATTCTTACTCTATTTATTCATACATGGACTGGCCTTTCCATCCATTCGAAAGAAAGAACAAGAAAGAAATTTAGAAAGCACTCATATGTAGTATATCACAAGAGATTTACAAAGATGATTAAAAGATTCTAATACTACTGCAGGGCCTCCTTTATATAGGGCTAGGATGTTATTACAAGACAAAATGACATAATAAAATAAACCTATCTTACATGGTAAACTTATCTTACAAGTGGGTCCTTCTAAGCATGTGAAGGACTTTAGGCAAAACAACTAAAAAACAGCTGAAAACATGTGACAAAGGGTAAAATATACATGGTTTAGCATGCGAAAGCATGTGGGAGCATGTGACGCCATGTGAAAGTATGGTGTGGCATGTGACGAAGCATGTGGGAACATGTGACAACAGGTTGAAGTGGGGCCCGGATAGTATGGAAAGGTGTGAAAATTTGTCGTGGCATGGGTAGGATAATTTTGAGGGTTTTTTTGGTGGCTAATCTAGGATTATGGTGTTTTTAGCAGGGATTTAGGTAATTATCCTTCATTGATTCTAGGGTTGTATGCTAGGAATTTGTTTAGGGACCTTGTGTAGTAACGTCTGGAATATAACGGCCCTTCTTTGCTTTGTTCTTTTTCCTTTGGATTGAGAGTTTTAATCCGCAACCTTAGTCTGGAAATGTCTTCAGTGATCTTTTCTCGGATGACTTCGTATGGTGTTTGATATTCTTTTGCTGCTTCTCGGACTCTTTCCCAATGAGGATGGTTGCTTGTGTAATTCTAGCTTGCCCAATCTTTTGGCCATATCTATCTCGAGATGCACCTATTCTGTTGAAAAAGGATTATTTGTGCCTCGCTACATTCTTATTTCTTTGATAAAATTGACACTAGAAATTTCCACCAGAATAATGCCTCTGCTTGCTTCTGGATTTTTCCATTAATAATCTTCACTTATGAAACGTAAATACCTTTGCCATGTAGGAATCATTGAAGCACTTTAACCAATATTTTCTAGGTTTGAACCATAGCAAAAATAATTTGAGAGCTAGTGTGATGTTATCAAAATCCTTGAAGACGTTGCATTTGAATTCCATAAAAATATAATACTGATGGCATAGGTACCAGAAAAACCATAATAATTCTTTTGGAAAATCCTTGGCTTGAGCTATGAATATATGGCAGAATAGATATTCTGGATTGACCCCATATGGCTTAAGAATGGATCCTCCATGTTGTCGAAAAACTTGGAGCTCATAATAAGTTCTTCTTTCCATAGTAATTGACGGGTCAAACGGATCCATAAGGTTAAATAACTCCGATGGATGATCTATTTGCTGATATGAACTTGTTCCTGGCATACTTGAGAGCATGAAGAAGTTGCTGATTATCTGTTGCTTCGGCTTCACTTTTGCTGGAGAACATCTCTTTGAGAATTCTTCTGGCCGAGACAGAAAATCCGCGAGAATATTATCTTTTCATTTTAGGTTCCTAACTTGAAACTTATATGGACAGAACCATCGTGTCCACCTGAGAATCTGAGGATTGGGAATAATTTTTGCATTTAGCTGGATCATTTTTGGGAAGGCCTTCATGTCCATTTCTATCAGAAATTCTGTGTGAATAAGAAAGAAATTAAATTTCTTGATTCCAATCTTTACTGCAAGAATTTCCTTGAAAGTGGAGTGATAATGTTGCTCGGCATCTTTGAACCTTCCACTAGCGTATCCGCATATTTCCTCTGGCCATCTTTTTCTTCAAATAGAACAATACTCCAGTATTCATTGCTTGCATTAGTTTGCAATATCGTCTTACCGTCCGAAGGGATGTAGATAGACTTGACATTTTTTGAAAGCTCCTTTATTTCCTTGACTGCATCATCTTGCTTCTTTCCCCATGATGGAGCATTTTTCTTGAGCATCTCTGTGAGTGGAGTAAAATATGTAGAGATATTTGGGATAAAATCTCGCACATAATTTACTATACCCAAGAATTGTTGGATCTGCTTTATTGTGAGGTTGGTATCCGAAAATTTGACTAATTCTTGACATATATGGTCCTGGACTGTATTCACCTTGGACAAAATGCATTCCAAGAAAATCAATCTCCTTTTGAGCAAGAACCATCACTTTTGCTGAGAGCATGATTCCGTATTGTGGTACCAATGCCTCAAATTGACGAAGCAAGTTGATATGTTCCTCTAATGTATGGCTAAATAACAGGATGTCATCAATGTATACTAAAGATGTATGGAGGATGGGTTGGAATATTTTTATCATGAATTTTTGGAACAAGGAAGGTGCAGTTTTTAATCCGAAAGGCATGACTTTCCACTGGAAGTGTTGATCGGGGATGCAAAATCCCGTTTTGGGTCTTTCTTCGGGGTGGATTCCAAATTGCCAAAATCCAGACTTTAAGTCAAACCTAGAAAAATATTTGGCCTTGGCTAAGTGGGAGAAAAGAGCGAGTTTATTTGGGATAGGAAATTTATAATCTTGGAGGGAATGGCTAAGTTGCTGGTAATTGATGACTAACTTGAGTTTTCCTCTTTTTTGCTCAGCTCTTTTGTTGACATAAAATGCTTCGCATGCCCATTGTGAATCCAATGGCTCTATTAGATCAAATTCCCAAAGTTCTTCACATTCTTTCTTTGAAAGCTGAAGATGATCTGGATTCTTCCCTGAATGACTGGCTTTTGTTGGATTGATATTTTCATTCTTTTTTAAAGGAAGCTTGATAAAAAACTCTCCATTTATCCATAATGGGCATTTCCCTTTCTTCATGAAATCCTTGTGTGATTCAGCTCATGAATGTTCAATGAGATTTTGCTCAATCGCTTTGATTTGTTCATCATTGGTGATTTAGAATAGCCTCGGAATCTCAGAATAAGGTCTGAACTGCTTTCTGAAAGCTATCCCATTAGCCTTGATCTGGAGTTGATCTCTGAGTTGTATGTAAATGTCGAATCTAATAATAAGATCCTTTCCTGGTACATCAGATCCTAGCAGCTTCGTCCTATACTTCAATCCTGGATAGAACTCAATTGTGATGGGGGTGCTTTGTAATGACAGTTGTGGTCAAGATTGCATTTGACGCAGTGTTGAAATCCTAAAAATGCGGCATCCATTGATCTTCAGGGAGAACAGCAGGATTTATGAGTAAGGTAGCCGCTCCGGTGTCTATGAAAGCAATAACTCTAGTTGGTCTATCCCCTTTGGATGAATAGACTTTGATTTCTACTTGAGGAACACCTACAAGATCATTGATCTCATCCCGAGCCTCGATCACTGATTCTTAAATTTGGTAGTGATCACTGCCTTGATCTTCATAAATATCAAGAGAGAACAACGTTTCTTCATTAGGTTCATCATCTACAGAGAATATGGATTCGAGGTCTTCCTCCTTTCCGAGATGTATGCCAGTGCAGCCTTCAATTTCTTCAATGAGTTTGACCGCTCTTCTTGATTGTGGACAATTTTTTGCGAAATATCCAATCTTGTGGCAAATAAACATCTATTTTTCTTGTGAAAATTCCCTGGCTTTCTCCGTCTGAAATATTTTGTACGTCTCTTGGACCTTTCTTTTTCGTCTGTAATTCTTGGCCATTTGAACCTCCTGAAATCTCTCCTTTGCCTAGATGTGTGGCAGGAACATCCTAATCCGGTGATTAGATCAGATTTATGGCATGCTTTGTCAAGCGCTGGATTGTGTTTGATAATTTGCTATAGAGCAGAGCGCTTTGTACAGATATCATCCAATGCAAAGAAAATAGCTTGCCTGATATAACCAATTTGTGGGATTGTTATGGATTTAAACTTTTCTTCAATGATGGTCATAGTTCGATTTGCCAGCAACATTGGAAGGGAAGATACAAATGCTTGCTTCAGATTGATGTCTCCTCTGATCTCGAAGTATATCATTGCCATTTTTTGAAAATGTCTATCAATGTCATTTCTGTCAAATGACACACACTTCATCTCGAAGAGTTGTCTTTGCATTTTCTCCTGTCTTTGGCCAGTATATCCGCAGAAAATTTCATATAGGATCGTGATGTTGAAGGCAAAATCTTGGGAAGTAAGAAAAGTATTTTTTTCTTGAATTCCAAGTGAGTTCCACCAGTCTCTGAGGATACCTAAGAACCGGGAATTTAGTTATGACAGGATGATATACTTTTCTCTTTCCACCAGATTTTTGGTCACCATCCAAGTATAGAAGTCTTGGATTCTTTTAGGCCATTTTGAAACCTTGACATCATCTAAGGTGAAAGTGTGGAAACCCATTCCAACTGGTTTTTACTCCATGGGCTCATTTTTTTCTTTCTGGGATTGGTTCATCAGTCATGCCTTCTTGTTCCTGATCTACTTCAGATATTTCTAGGTCTCTTGGCTGATTTACAAATATTGGGGGATCATCTTACCCGGAAGAGTTTGCTGAGGATTCATTGCTTGGTTGAGAGCTATCTTTCATTGTTTCATCTTCTGATGAGTTAAGAGATTCCAACCATGGTGTATCTTCTTCTGATGTGTATCTTGGCTGGGAGACATAGAGGTCTAGAAGCTTTTGGTCAGAAATCATCAGGTTTTCGAGGTTCGACCCTTTTGAACTTTCTCCTTAGTCTCGTCTTTTCTTGGTTTGTTTCTGCACTATAAGGGCATCTTTCCTTTCCCAAACCAATTTTGCGATGTCAAAATCATTTTCTTCTTTTGGTGGTTGGGTGAAAGAGATTGGAATTTTTTGAGGTAGATGGAAAGGTAGAAAAGGTGCAATCTAATTTCGGTGGGGAATATGCTCCTGGAGATATAGGGAAGAAGGTAGGTTTTGAAGGGAAAACTGGGGTTTTTTGCGCTTAAAGTGCTCATTTCTCAAAAGTTGAATCTGTTCCTTGATGGAAATCGTCTCCTTTTGTTGTTGTTGGAAAAATTGGAATATTGAAGTTCCTGGCGGACAAATCTCATATTTTAAATTTGCCAACCTTAGTTCCAATGCTTTGATTAGTCATGCATGCTGAGACGATGTCTGCTCCATCTTCTTCTCAATCGTTTTCACTTTGCTCATCATTTTGTTCTGTGTATGAGCCACGTTCCTTATGGTGTTGCCAATGTTGTTCTGCACTTTATTATTGCAGATGGAATTTTCAGATTGCCAGTTCATTGTCGCTTTAATGTCACTTGTGGGGGTTTTTCTCCAGAAGGTAGTACTATGTTCTTTTTGGGGTTTTTTGGAGCATAACTGATACCCTCTGTTTCAAAAGGTTGAAGTGGAATAAAATCTTGAGAGTGGCTGGAGCTTGTAGGGCTCATCATGAATATTTGTGGGTGTGTGGACTTTTGGGTTGATAGAGTTGTAGGTTCAGGTGGCCTTTTGGATTCTGGGCTATGAGGTGATGTTGGTTTTGATTTGGGCGTTGTTTCACTATCCTCCCAACTTGGAGTGAACTTTTCTTGTAATTTTGGCCATTCTTGGGGTTTGTAATTGACAAGAAATTCATATTTACCTGGACGACTTAATCAGCCAATTGAAGGATCTTTATTTTCATATTTGGCTCGGAATTGGTTTTTAGTGGTTTTCCCCCTTTTGTTGGACTTTGCTTTGGTTTTGTTACACTGGTGTTGTTCATCATATTCTCCAATTGGATCTTCCAATCAATCTTGGCAGTCGCAATCAAGATCCCATGGGAACTGTCCGGTAAAAGGCATTTGAACCACCAAACTCTTTTTCCTTCTTCGTCGAAATGTTGACTCCAGTCATGTTCTTCTATGATTCTTTGTATATTCCAGAAAAAATCTCCGTCAGGTTTAGTGTATGTGTCTGTTGTATCTTTGGGCTGAATCATTTGGCAAGAGAAGATTGTTTTATTGGGTTTTTTTAGATGAGAATGGTCAAAGCTTATGGCAACGGTTTTGTCATTTCTTTTGGTAAAAGTTGGTTCACCAAATTGCAAGTATTCCTGCAATTCTCTTAGCTTCTCGTAATTTGAAATCCAAGAATCAGGAAGATTTTTTCCAAGTTCATCTCTGGGAATATGTCTGGGTATTTGGGTGCACATGGTGTTTCTTTTGGTAGCATCAATATTTAAGAGTAAAACATTTTCTCCTCCGGGTAGGTAAGATCCATGGCATGATTTTGGACTCGCCATGAAATTTGGTAGTGAAGGGTAGCTTGAATGGAATCTTTGGCTTGTGGGGCTCCATTGATTTGGACATGGATTTTTAAGGCTTCGGTTAGGTACGGGTTATAAAGGGACATGTTGAAATTTGGAAGATAGTTATGTAGACAGTTCCAGCATTCAGGGTAACTTCGGCAGTACCCAAATTTGCATGTTGGTACTCCAAATATCTCGTGTCTAGAAGAGAAAGTCGAGCTACAACAGGTTGACCTTTTCTTCCATGATATCTTAAAGCGATTCGTATAGCTTTATTAGATGTCATGCCTATAGGTATCATTTAGGAAAACTATTAGGTAAGTAGTTAATTGTATCAGTTTTTGATAACTACATCCAGACAAGGATAATTCGGACTTCTCATATGAGAAATATGTGATGAATCAACCTATCCTGCGCTTTAAAGTTAATTTAGACCATAACTAGTACTTGAAGTCATGCTATATAATTTGCTCCTTAAGTGAGGAGGCCTATTTGAGCCTTATTTTCTATTTGCTTTCCCCTTAACTGTTATGTGTTCTTGCTTGTCGCCTTAGACTTTTATCCTTTTAAACCCTGAAAAGGCCCCAACTCCCTACCCCTTTAGGATTAGTAGTCCTAATGCCTCCGGGACTGATAGATTGGGACGGGTAATAGCATGCAGTAGGTAACGATTCCATTCCGCACTTTAATACCTTAACGGTGTGGGAATGGTAGATATGGATATGATGACCGTACGCTAATACCTCATGTAGCCCCTCTCCTGAGGAGTGATTACTGGGTATTGCATTGACATGATCCATATTAATCTTAAACCTATGACCCCCATCCCTTATTACTTGCTTTCGTCTAATTTTTAGCATTGTCTAAATCTTTCATAAAATTTTTGTCCCTCTTTACCTTTCTCCTTAAGTTTCAACTTATTTGCAATATTTCATGAACACTCTTTCTATTTGAGCCCTTAATTTCTTACTTGATTATGTGGAGTCACAATTATAACATGGGCGCGAACCACACTAGTGGATCTTGAGGGTTGCCTAACACCTTCCCCTCGAGAAATTTCTAGCCCTTACCCAAACTCTGTTTCTTCAAACTCAAACCCTTCTTAGTGTCCTAATGCACTTAATCATTAGGTGGTGACTCTTCAAATTCACAAACCCAATTCCCAAAAGGGAACGAGTTGTCTTCCAAAAATGCCATAAACCCGATTTCGCCTTACATAAAGAGGCGTGACAGCATGACGACTTTGCTGAGGATATGGTTAGGGTTTTACCATTTCATGTTATTTGTGACTTTACTGCTTTTTATTTGACTTTATTTAATGTCTTTGCCTCTCTTCTACTGCATATAAAACTTGGCTCTTTCTTTCTTTTCTTCAATGCTTTCTTTTACCTTTTTCCTTTAATTCTATTATATTTATGAGCAATTATTTTAATCATTACTTTATGAACGTGCAAATACGTGACAACTTGTTTCATTCTTGTAATTGCATATTCAACATCATATTTCACTCGTTCCAAACAAACTACCGTAGCAATGCTTATAATAAGTGGTTGCGCCCTTCTGATACTATCACCCCCTAATTTTAGCAAAGGCATATTTTCGGTAAAACCAGTCGATCAACAGTGTAGTCGATGGTTCCATGCCTTTCTCTCTTGAGTTGTACGCTCAAGGGTACCAGCCTAGCACCCCATAGAAACCTTAATCCATTCAATTATGCATGCATCATGGTCAAACCTAGCCGAGTCAATTATATCGTCCGTATAGTGACTCTTTAAGATAGTCTTGTCCAAAGTCCACTTGGTTTCCCTGGAACCCAAACGGACACTACCACGTCTGTGCATTTATTTGGAGAACCAAAATGCTGCTTATGCCAATTATTAATATTTAAATAGTCGAGTCTGGTGGGGGTAAGGGCCTAACATTTTATTTTCCAAAGAATGAGGCACGAATTCCCCAAATTCGGCATGGTAACCAACATCCACCCAAGGTTGCTAAGCTGGTGGGAAGACCTTCACTCCAGTGATCAGACCCTTATCCGCAAGTATTTGGGAAATTTGCCTTCTCTTCTGGAAATCCAACCCGACAAAAAAATCATAGAGGCTGTAACTTTATTCTGGGATGGTGATAGGTCTGTGTTCCTTTTTGAGGACCTCAAAATGACGCCTTTGCTGGAAGAAATAGGAGGGCTTGTTGGTATCCCATGTGAGACTCCGGGTTTACCTATGCCGGAAAATCGTAAGGGTAGGAGATTTCTCAAAATGATGGGACTAAAGAAGAACCCAGATTTGACCTGCTTGAAGAATTCCTACATTTCTTTTGACAATCTGTACGAGAGGTACGACCATAGAAAGCCTACCGCACTTACCCAGATGAATTCGCCCTCACATCATTGGGGCATATCTACACAAGAGTTTTTGCCTTTACATTTTGCTTTTTGGGGATGATTGTATTTCCTATGAAGAAGGCTAGGATTCATACCAGACTAGCCATGGTCATCAAAACCTTAATGGAAGGAATTGGCGGGCAGTCTTTTAGCATAGTACCTATGATCATTGCAGAGATATACCGAGCCCTGGAGAATTGTTAACAAGGGGCCAAATACTTTGAGGGTTGTAACTTATTGCTCCAACTCTGGCTTATGGAGAATCTCGAAAAAGGTGAATATCGACAAGAGATCCTGCGTAGGGACTGTGATGATCATATCGCTTTCCATCAGCCAAGGCGAATGAAATATATGCCTGATGCTTAACCAGAAGATGCTAAAGAATGGGTAGATTTGTTAGAAAGTTTCAAAGAGGACCAAATGCAATGGATGTTCGAATGGTTCCTTACTGAGGAGTTCATTGTCCGATCTCGGGATGCACTGTTTCTTATACTCATTGTTCTGAGAGGAACTTATCCCTATGTTCCTCTCTGAGTCATGAGGCAGTCCAGAAGAAAGAAGCTTGTACCAAGGGTGGATAAAATGAGTCACTTCAGGGCCGACTTTCAGGATGAAAATAGCCCTCACAAGTGCCAAGCCCAACACATGTGGCACTGCAAAATCGTCATGGGAAAAGATACTATTGAGCTAGACAGGACCATGTTGGATATACTCTATACTATCCAAGCTGGTTGGAAGATGATCATAATTGATTACGACAACCAGAGTTTGTTCGAGGTCACATGATCATTGATGAAAAGGCTGTAGCACAGGAAAAGTACAACTAACTGCGTAAGAGGATGCAAGAGTGCGAAAATGAGCACCGCAAAATACAAAAAGCCAATCAAAAGTTAATTGGAGAATGGAAGGATGTGGCTCTTAGCGTCAACAAGTGACTGATCTATTTGGAGCAGAGCATAGTAGAGTTAGAAAGAAGTTTCTGAGGAGGGTCAAATATTGCCAAGTTGCTGAAGAAGATGAAGGCGGACATCTGGCCAGAGCCTACTTGCTGCTAGGACTGCACGGGCTGTACGAAGGAGTCAACATTGCTGAATCTGGGGAAGGTCTTTTGGGACCAAATAGATGGGAGTTTCTTTTCCTTTGCAAATGTAATAAGGCCTATGTCCATTAATGACATTTAATTCCATGTTACTTACTGTCGTTTTTGGGATTCATCTTATTTTCTTATCAATAAAATGAGGCATTTAGCATTTTAAGTTTTCAAAATTTATTTGTCGCTAGGCCTACCTCGGGCACAACGAGGTCCCCCGTAATTAGGACACACTTTATATTTCTTGCACTACGTATTTAAATATTGCAACATATTTTATTATAATCCTTACTAACTTGCTACCTTTTTGTTTTTCCTTTTTGTTTATTCCCCTCCCAAAGGTTAGTTCGTAAACTCCGGCATCATCGTATTCCATAAGATCTAATGGCCTTCCACCTACTCCTCCTCCTAGTCTTATCAGAAGCAGGAACAAGGGAAAGATGGAAGATTTAAGCAACATCAGAAATGATAACTCAGTTGAACGGGTAGAGGTTACTCAGGGTGTTCAGGTTTCTAAGGAGAATGACTCTCAGCTAGAACAAAAGTTAGTAAAGTTCCAAGAAGAGCTTAACCAAGTCCGGAGTTTGGCGAATCTGTCATTTTTCCTTACTGCTCCAGAAGTCACTTGGAATCCCACACCTCCACAAAATGTCCCAAACCATCTCACACCTCACCACCATTGCAATACATGCCAGACTCCCAATAACACTCAGTTGCTCATCCCGGAACCAATGAACCCCACGAATGACCATTGCTGTAACAACACCCCCATATATATGGAAATTTTGCCTATCTCAAGCATACCCGAGTCCGATGACAAAGACTCTCTTATCAGAAATTTGGATGAAGAACTTAAGAAGCTGACCACCAGAATCCATGGCGTTGAAGGCAGTAACGGAATTGAGGGTCTGAACTACGTGGATTTATGCATACAGCCCGATGTCGAACTGCCCAAGGTGTACAAACCTCCAAAGTTTGAAATATTTGATGGTACAGGAGATCCTAGAGTTCACCTGAGAACATACTACGACAAGCTGGTTGGAGTAGGAAAAGATGAAAAGATTCGCGTGATGCTTTATCAGAAGTCTGAAAGGGGATGCTCTATCTTGGTACATTAGCCAAGACCCGAAAAAGTAGTCAATGGCGTCCGATTTCATGGACAGGTTCAGATTCAACACGGAAAATGTGCCAGATGTGGTCTACATCCAGAACATAAAGAAGAAACCTACGGAGACATTCCGCGAGTATGCTACTCGGTGGAGATCGGATGGTGCTAAGGTCAGGCCAACTTTAGAGGAAGAACAAATGAATAGGTTCATTGTCCGAGCTCAAGGCCCACAATACTATGAAAGGTTGATGCTGATTGAAGGCCAGAAATTTTCCAATATCATCAAACTAGGGGAAAGGATCGAAGAAGGTATCAAAAGTGGTATAGTCACTAACTTTGAAGCATTTTAAGCCACCAACAAGGCTCTACAGTCCGGTGGTACATCCAAAAAGAGGGACGTAGTTTCCATAATGGTTGCATAGAGAACCAAATCACCAGTCAAATACCAAGCCTACCCGATATCTCCACTCACATATCAACTTACTCCAAATTGCCAAGCACCTTTACCTTCCTACCAGCCTCACCCTCCACTTACCAATCGCCTCCACCACTCGCATATCAGCCCACTTCAGCCAAATACTCCCAACCTGTACACATCTACCAAGCCTACAACACTCAACCGTCCCACTATCAATCACCTCCCCCTCGCCGAAATTTCCCTATACCCCGACCAAACTTTGACCGCAAACCTCGCAAACAATACACCGCCATTGCCGAACCTATTGACCAACTATATGAAAAGCTCAAAGCTGTTGGTTATGTCACTCCTTTCCTTTCTGTAAACCCCGAAAACCCTCCTAGTAGGTTACCCAAATAAAACCTGTGCATACCATTCAAGCATGAAGGGAAATACCATTAACGAATGTCGCTCCCTGAAGGCAAGATCCAGGTTTTGATAGACACTAAGATCATCATGGAAAAGGAGCCTTCCTACAATATACATAACAACCATCTACCGGACCACAAGGGTGGAGGTATATACATGATTGAGATAGAAGACAATTGAGTCCCCGAGGAATCTATAGAGTTGATAGCAGAAGGAGACGATCCAAAGAAACCAGCAGTCACTCTCAATCCGATTGTAGTCCAGATACAACCTTCTTAAGAAGTTGAGGTAAACATGTCTATACCTCTTGAGTTTGATGTACCAGCCTCTGCAAAGACAGCAACACCGATCGAGGTCAAGTTTGGATCCCCAAAGGCACGTGAGCCCTTTGAAGTCACCGTATTATCTTCTAAAACAAGGGTGCCTATTTCGGTGGCAATGACAGCCATAACACCATTCCACAAAAAAGCAATACCATGGGACTACACAGCCGAGGAAAGAAGGAAAGGAAAAGACAAGTTTGGGAAAATGGTTGCAGCATAGGGTATGACAAGAACCGGCATGGTGTATACCCCGGAATACTTGGCTAAGTCAAATAAGAAGACCTCTGGTCGATAAGCCATCATTGAAACTGGACACGGTGATCTTTGGAGAAAGACAGAAGCGAAGGAGTACTCGGTCATTGACCAAGTGAGCAAGACACCAACGCAGATCTCTATCCTGGCTTTGGTACAAAGTTCTGCTACGCACAAGAATGCCTTGTTAAAGGTGCTGAGTGAGGCATATGTGCCCAGCAACATCACTGGAGGAGAAATGGAGAAAATGGTGGATCATGTATTAGAAAGTCACAAAATCACCTTCTAAGAGGATGAGTTACCACCGGAAGGATTGAGCCATAACAAGGCATTGCACATCACTGTGTAGTGCGAAGATTATTTTATCACTCGGATCCTGGTCGATGGAGGGTCCAATCTGAATGTCCCCTAGTAACACTCAGAACATTGGTAAAAGGACTGCATGAAATCAAGGACGAGTCCATCAACGTCAAGGGTCTCGACGGATCCCAAAGTTCCATTATTGGGGAGATTAGACTACGTTTGTAAATGGGGCCCACCTGGTTTGATGTTGATTTTCAAGTAATAGACGTGCCGTCATCTTACAATCTACTATTGGACGACTGTGGATTCATGTTGCCGGGGCCGTGGCATCAACATTACATCAGGCAGTGAAATTCAAGTGGAATCACCAGGAGGTGATCATTCATGGTGACGGTAGCAATCCCATATATAGCCGCGAGTCTATCCCAGCAATCAGAGGAAGAAGGAAAATAAATAGAGAAACCTACCATCACATCGAGCGAGCCAACACCGTATACTAGGATAAATAGTGGGTCAATAAATTTGAAAGCATACTGAACTGGTGCGGGTATGAACCTGGCAAAGGACTTGGCAAGAATATCGAAGGAATCGCCAAGCCTATCAAACTAAAGAAGCACGGTACCACCTTTGGCTTGGTGTATGATTATACTTGTGAAGAATTCAAGGACTGGTCGCCACCCTGGCGCGGCCCCTACTATCTGTTAGAGCAGCTAATACCCCGTCTAGAGCAGATTTTCCAACCAGACGAGGTCATCTATAGGACAAAAGAAGAGAAAGCACTAACAATAATGAAGAATTTGTTTTTGGAAGAAGATAACATGCATTGTTGCTTCATCGTCGAGGAGGAGGTGGAAGAAGTCCCTTCCATACATGTCGTAAGCAGAGTAGCACAATTCAACAATTGGTCCATCAGAACTACTAGAGCCCGGCGTGCCTCGGGGTAGCAAGGCTAAACAAAGCACCACACACTATTTTGTTTTACTAGTTTATTTCCCTTCCGCATTTTTTTATTTATTTCTTTCTTTTTTTTTTCCAAAAAAAGAGCGTTGATGTTCAAAACGTTCATGGAATTTATTAAAGTATTTCATTTTCATATAAATCTTACGCTTATTATTTAATTACATTACCCAAACATCATTACCATTACTTTACTTTATGAACCAATGACTGTGACATGCAACTAGATAACACAAAAAATGGACATAGAGGAAGACGATATACCATAGGAGATTGTTAAGGATGTTGAGGATTTCGAGAATAGGCCTAAGTCCAACTTCGACGAGATTGGGATTGTCAACCTGAGAGATGTAGAAAATGTCAAAGAAACACGATTCAACATCCATTTGTCACCGTCAGAGAAGAAAGAATATACATGGTTCCTAAGAGAGTATGAAGACATATTCGCCTGGTCATATGAAGACATAACTTGTCTAAGCACATCCATCATGGCTCACAAATTGCCGACCGATCTGGCCTGTCTGCCACTGAAGCAGAAGCTTAGAAAGTTCAAACCAGACATGAGATTGAAAATCAAGGAAGAAGTAACTAAGCAGCTCAAAGCTGAAGTTCTCAGGGTGGTAGAGTATCCGACATGGTTGGCCAATATTGTGCCAGCACCGAAGAGGAAGGGAAGGTTAGAGTCTGTGTCGACTACCGGGACCTCAACCGAGCCAGTCCAAAAGACGACTTTCCTTTGCCAAACATACATATCTTTATTGATAATTGCACCAAGCACAAGCTGCAGTCATTCGTTGATTGTTTTACTGGATACCATCTGATATGGATAGATGAAGAAAATGCTGAGAAAACGACCTTCATTACACTGTGGGGGATGTACTGCTACAAGATGATGCCATTTGGGTTAAAGAATGCTAGGGCTACCTACATGATGGCCATGACTACCATCTTCCATGATATGATACACAAGGAGATTGAAGTGTATGTAGACGACGTCATCATAAAGTCCAAGAAAGCCGCAGATCACATGGACGATTTAAAGAACTTTTTTAATAAACTAAGAAGATACAACCTGAAGTTGAATATCACAAAATGTGCATTCGGGGTTTTGCTGGGAAATTGCTTGGGTTCATAGTGAGTCGCCGAGGGATAGAATTGGATCCATCAAAGGTCAAAGCTATTCAGGAACTACCGCCGCTAAAGAACAAGAAAGAAGTAATGAGTTTCTTGGGGATACTTAACTACATCAGTCAATTCATAGTACAATCCATTGTCATCTGTGAGCTAATCTTTAAGATGGTGAAGAAGGATCCCGCTACTAAAGGGACTGATGACTGCCAAAGGGCCTTCGACAGAATCAATGAGTACTTGTCAACACCGCCGGTCTTGGTTCCGCCCGAGCCAGGTAGAACCACTGCTACTCTACCTTGTGGTGCTAGATGGAGCGTTTTGTTGTGTTCTGGGGCAGCATGATGAAAAGGGAGAAAAGGGCAAGCCATTTATTATCTCAGCAAGAAGTTCAGCCCGTACGAGGCCTGGTATTCTCTATTGGAACGCACCTTTTTTGCTCTGACTTGGGTAGCCCAGAAGCTGAGGCACTATTTCTATGCTTACACCACATATCTCATATTAAGAATGGACCCGTTAAAGTACATCTTTCAAAAGCCCATGCCCACTGGCAAGCAAGCCATGCGGAAAATCTTGCTGAATAAATTTGATATTGTCTATGTGACTCAAAAAGCAATCAAAGGACAGGCGTTAGCAGATCACCTTGAGAAAAACCCTGTGGATGAAGAATACGAGCCCCTAAAGACGTATTTTCATGATGAAGAGGTATCCTTCATAGGAGAAGACATTGTAGAATACTATAACTGTTGGAGGATGATTTTCGACGGAGCAACAAATTTCAAAGGAGTTGGCATAGGAGCAGTCCTAGTATCAGAAACCGTCCAGCACTATTAGGTATCCGCCAAGCTGAAGTTCACATGTACCAACAATATGGCCGAATAAGAAGTTTGCATCTTAGGGCTCAAAATGGCCATTGACATTAACGTCCAGGAGTTGCTGATACCAGGAGATTTAGATTTGCTAGTACATTAGGTCCGGGAGGAATGGGCAACTAAAAACTCCAAGATACTCCCATATTTGCATCATATACAAGAATTGAGGAAGAGATTCATGAAGACAGAGTTCCTGCATGTTCCCAGGGTCCAGAATGAGTTTGCTGATGCATTGGCAACCCAATCATCTATGATTTAGCATCCAGAGAAGAACTTCATAGACCCCATTCTAGTGAAGATTCATGATTAGCCATCTTATTGTGCTCATGTCAAGGAAGAAGCCAACGAAAAGCCTTGGTTTTATGATATCAAGGAATATTTTGCAAAGGGAGAATACCCTGAACTAGCAAATCCTACTCAGAAACGCAAACCTCAGAAATTATCTAACAATTTCTTTCACATCGAAGGAATCCTATATATGAGGAGTCTTGATGTGGGTTTACTAAGGTGTGTCGATGCAAAGGAAGCATCTAAACTGTTAGACGAAATCCATGATGGGACCTGCGGTCCGCACATGAACGGTTTTGTCTTAGCCAAGAAGATATTTCGGGCAGGTTATTTTTGGATGACTATGGAAGCGGACTGCATCGAGTATGTCCGAAAGTTCCATTGCTGTCAGACACATGTATACATGATAAAGGTACCTCCAAACGAGCTTGCTGCAACAAGCTCGCCATGACCGTTCGCCACTTGGAGAATGGATGCCATTGGACCTATTGAGCCCGCCCCATCAAACAGGCACGAGTTTATTCTAGTGGCAATTGATTATTTCATCAAATGGGCTGAAGAAGCATCATAGTGAGTAGTGACTAAGAAAGTTATGGATGACTTTGTCCGCGACCGCATTGTTTGTCGATTCAAAATTCCGGAGTCAATCATCACTAATAATGGTTCCAATCTCAACAGTGACTTGACGAAAGCCATGTGTAAACCTTCAGGATTAAACAAAAGAATTCTACAGCTTACAGACCTCAGATGAATGGATCCATAGAAGCGGCCAACAAGAACATCAAGAATATACTAAGGAAAATGATAGAAAAGCATAAACAGTGGCGCGGGAAGCTATCATTTGCTTTATTAAGATACATCACCACAGTTCACACATCAACCGGGGCAACACCCTACATACTGGTTCATGGTACAGAGGTGGTCATTCCCACCGAGGTAGAAATTCCCTCCCTAAGGGTCATACGGGAAGAAAAACTTGACAACTAAGAATGGGTAGAGAGTCACTACGAGCAGTAGCTCACAGATGGAAAAAGAATGAGCGCAGTCTGTCATAGTCAACTTTATGAAAACTGAATGTTCAGAGCCTTCAACAAAAGTGTCAAGACAAAACAATTCACACCATGACAACTGGTATTGAAGAAAATCTTTCCACATCAAGATGAAGCCAAAGAGAAATTCTCTCCCAACTGGTAGGGTCCGTACATGGTTCATCGGGTTCTAACAGCAGGAGCCCTCATACTTGTAGAAATGGACAGAGAAGTGTGGCCAAAACCAATCAATTCAGATATAGTAAAGCTATAATATGTGTAAGCATTTATGATTTCCTATATGATGTAATTTGAACTACTTCTGACCTAATTCTAGTTTAAGAGGGGATATGTAGGTAGCCTTATAGGTTCTGTCACAATTCAATAAAAAATTTCATCCCCCTCCCCCCGCAATTGGAAACTTGGGCAGAATTTTTAGGAGGACCCTCAAAATTCTGAAGTAACTACAGCCGATCATCGCAAACAACCATCAGAAGTATCAATCCAGTAAACTGGGGCAGAATTTTGGGAGGAACCTCAAAATTCCAGTGCTAGAGAGGTTGCAATGTATCGAACCGCGTCACAGTCGCAGGTTCATCTAAAGAAAACTAATTTTTATTATGTATTTATGTTATGTTTTTACTAAACCATGCATGTCTATTACCAAATTGCTTTGTTAGCAGCACTACCCCAATGGTACACAACATCACTGAAAACAGAGCCAAGCAGGACAAGCAAAGTTCACGGGGATACGAACTAACCTTTCCCCTCTACAAAACTCATGATTTTTCTTTGGATGCAGGTACCCAAGTTTCAAATCACCGAATGAATTTGCAAAATACGGCCCTCAGAGCCATCATCTATTCGGATCTTGTATCCGTACACGGCATCCCCATCAACCACAATATCACAATCAACTATCAAGCCACCAGCTAAGAATTTTACTATTGTTCTCCTTTTACTATTCTGCCTTCTAAGGTTAAGCTCTACCGCTATCTGCATTCTCTGCATTGCAAAGCTACCATTCTGCCATCCGAGGCTAAGCACTGTCTCCATCAGCATTTTCTGCATTGAATAAGGCTACCATTCTGCCTTCCGAGACAAAGCACTGTCTCCATCTGCATTTTTTCCATTGCATAAGGCTACCGTTCTGCCTTCCGAGACTAAGCACTGTCTTCATCTGCATTTTTTGCATTGCATAAGGCTACTATTCTGCCTTCCGAGACTAAACACTGTCTCCATATGCATTTTCTGCATTGCATATGGTTACCATTATGCCTTCCGAGACTAAGCAGTGTCTCTATCTGCATGTTCTACATTTCATAAGGCTACTATTTTACCTTTAAAGACTAAAAACTTTCTGTATTTGCATGGCTGAAATATCGCCACTTCATTTAAATCTCGCATCGAGTGAAAGATCGCCACATTTTGCATTTCATAAGGCTGAAAGATTGCCACCTTTTGCATTTCATGGGCTGAAATATAGCCACCTTTTGCATTTCATGGGTTGAGAGATCGCCAAATTGTCCGAAGGCGACATTATTCGAAGGCACCATCTTCATAGCCCAAGAACGGTATGCCATGGCCTAAGGACCCCATTTTATCTTTTGCATATAATTATTCAAAGGAATCATAGTTCAAAGGCATCATTCTCATAGCCCGAGAACATCGTTTCATGGACGCGAATCCTCTATTGCATGCTTCATGGCCCAGGAACTCATGGCCTGAGGACGTCATCTTAACCGTTCAAAGACAACATTCATGATCCAACGGGAGCTTGCATCACGTTTAAATTTACTCACAATATATGTTGGTATTGTTCATTTGCAGGTACACTGGCTAGAAACGACCGTCTCAGCAGGAGCGATCCCACTTCAGTTCCCACAGTCTATCAAACTCCTCCTTCTCAACCTGAACATTGCGTCCGCTTTTCAAAAATCTCCATCGGCATACTCCGCCATGGATCCTGAACTACGTATGGCTTGATTCCTATAAGACCAGGGACATGTAAGTAGCTCAGGAACCAGAGCTCGGTCGAAGTTCTTCAAACCATTTCATTCGGTCAAAATTGGCCATAATATCTTTACCCGACAACTCTTCATCCTTCTTGGGTAAAGAGATGCAGTTGTTGATACTCAATTTTTTCTTATGTATTTTTATGCAAAATACTTTTAAAATAGCATGTACATGCATATATAAGCATGCCCAAGAATTTTGGTATTTTTTTCCCTAATTTTTAAGGATTTTAAAATTAATTTATTGTCTATTTTTAGCTGTACAAATCCAATAATTATTCTCAAAATTATCATTTTGATGAATAATTTATTTCTATTCTCATATTTACACCAAAATATAATTAAGGTGATTTTTTTTACTTTTACAAATTCATTTGTTATTCTTAAAGCTAAAATGCATATACATGCAATTATAGCCTATTTTACGATTAACCTCATGTTGCAATTATAAAATTATTTTCAGTATTTTTAAATTAATATTTATATGATATTTGTTGGCTCAGTGTTTTTAATTCACTTTTACAATCATTATTATTATTTTTATAAAATAAAAAGGGGAAAATTGACTATTTAACATTTAACCCATTTCATTCTCAATTACAGCCTCATTTCCTTTTAATTTTAGCCTCAATTTTACCTAAATTCTGCCCGAAATTCAAACCAACCTAATTCCAATTTTAACCCAATCTACGACCTGGTTTTAAAACCTACCCAGCTCCCCTTTGAGATCAACGGCCGTGATTCTTTCTTTCCTTTTTAATTTCCAAACCCACCTAAACCTAATTCATTCTATCAGAGACACCACCTTTGAACCTCCTTCGTCTCTCAAACTCTCTCTCGCCTTTCCGAAACCCTAATCGATACCCACCTCATTCCACCACGATTCCATTGGAATCCATGGCATTCCAGGCCATGGATTGCCTGTACTCACTCTCTCTCACCAATAAACCTAAGCTACTCGAGGTTTTGAAGCCCGACTTCAATGGTTCTCTTTCGATCTTTCTCAGATTGTAGATCTTGGACTCTCCGGCCATTATTTCGGCATGTTCAAGCAATATGAGTCTTTTCGACTCAGGATCCGACTTTCCTAAAGATCTTTCTTTTTAATCATTTTAGTACATGAATTTATTTTCTTAGAAATTATTTATTATTTATTATTAATTATATAGGGAGAATTGGCTATTTAAAATATAGCCAGATTTACATTTCAATTTTAGCCTTAAATCAGACCCAACCACCGCCCAATTTCGTGTTAATATTACCCGACCCAAGCCCTAAACCCGCCTACCCGACCCAGAGTCAATTGAATCATGGCCATTGATCCGAGATATCAACGGCCCGTATTAACCCCTTCCTTTTTTATTCCAAAAAACCTCCAATGCTAAGTCATTTTCCAAATTTGCCGGCTTTGTATTCTCGCATCTCCTCTCTCAGTACCTCGACCTGTCCCTAGCCCCTTTAATTGCCAACCTCTCTTTCTCCAGTCTTCTATGGTGATCTCCCATCAACTCCTAAGTCTCCAATGGCTCCTCTAATGCTATGCTTGCCTTTTCTAAGGTTTTCAAAGGCACAGGGCCATACCGACTTGTATGTAGGGTTTGTGATTTGTCTGTTAATAGCTACTTCAGTATAATTTCAAGCGAAATCATGATGTACTTGTTACGATCCTTAGGATTCTAGACATGTTCTCTCATTTCTCTTTGGGTTTCTTGTGAAACCCTAATTTTTGCTTACATCTCCTAGATCTGTACAACTTTAAAACGATTTGAGTTTGTTTCTTTGATATTTTGCACTATCCTTGGAACTCTTTACAAGAACCATGTTGATTTCATGTGTTCTCATCTTCTTCTAAAATTAGGATTTTCGAAACTTCTTCTATTTCTTTCATACTTCCGACTGATTCTGTGAGTTTACTACCTCTTAAACTTGCCTATGTTAAAAGCCCTGATTTTCTAGATTTTCTTCGTTTGGCTCTGTGTATTAGCATGATTGATCGTTGTTTGTTTGGGTTTTTATGACTATCTTGTATCGAATATGTTCTTACTGAGTTTTACCCTAACTTATATCATCCCTGTGTGTTTGTGTCCATCTTGAATGGTCAATATTAGCCTCTTTGCTTGCTGCGTTTGGTTACTTCTATCTCACTCTTTTTATATGCTAAAACTCTCTCTTTGATTGATTCTAAACTCCTTATTTCTTGTCTTGATTTCAAAACTTCTTGTTTAAACTTGGGAAACCATGTTCCTCTCCTTGAATCAGTAATTTTGAATCCCTTGATTCCATTATTTACTATATCTTGATTTATGATTATTTTCATATTCTGCAACTTAAATTTAATTTCTTAACTTATTTTGTTAACCGAGTATTTTACTGATTCTTTCTTAGCTATTTCCTAAATTAAACCCCTATGTACTTACCGCTAATTGTCTATTTTTTACCTTATGCTCTACTTGATTTCTTTCCTTAATCATTTCTTCTTATTACCGTTGGTTGATTATCCCTTAATTAAAAGTGTACTTGCATTGGTTTGATTCTAATTAGTATTTGGTTCCATAATTACTATACTACTATGATTCTTGCCTTATTCTACCTTGTTTTCGAACTACTATATATACACTCTCTCTCATTAACACAAGGACACAAACACATTGGTTCAAAACTCTCTCTCTCTCTCTCTCACTGTAAAAGCTTTCTGCTTTCTTTCTTTGTTACTTGCTACTATTTGAATTAACTGGCTATAAGCCAAGGCTAATTATTGTGCTCTCATGCTCTTCACCTTGTGATTACTGTCTCTATACTAGTATGCTATGATTTTAATTCAAGTCCCAAAAATAATATGCTTCTCCTATTACTTCAATTTGTCATGTTTCTAATATTATTTTACCTATGGTTTTGTTGTTCAACATGCAATTAGCATGTCTACTTCATTATCTTGTTTATTGCATGATGTATACCCCTTAGGATCCCCTTCTAGTATGTCTTAATGTGTCTATGTTTCCCTGATCCCTAGCACGCCCCTTCTTGTGTGAAGTAACTGGCTATCCTAAGCTTCTTGATTCTATATTGACTCTACAACTCATGCTCCCCTTCTAAAATCCTTGACCCCATTTTAAGTACCCCTCCCTGGTTCTATACCTATGTGTATCTATGTTTACTATGTGCCTTGTGCTTACTCCAATTCCCTATTACCCCCCTAAGTGTATGTGTGCACCTATTTGACTTCATATATTGAAGTGCTGATGAACTTCTTCTACTTTTGTATTTGATTTGGTTGATTGTTTACCCCTTTTTTAAAAAATTTGTATTACTTACTAACTCCTTATCTGTTTTACAAAACATTTCAAGAAAATGACTTTTAATACTGTTTTCCTACTAAAACCTTTCAAATTGTGTCAAGCACTATCACTCTAGTCCCAAGTCACTAGGTTTTTCCCCCTCCAGTATGTATACTGCCTAGGGATCCTTTTGAGAACCCTCTGAACTCTAGCATACTAAGGCTGACCATTTCACACTGCACTTACTCAATTTGGTTGCCAAGTCTAAGTGTAAGCAGTGGCCGGGGTCCGTGAGATCCTTTAAGGAACTTTGATACACCTAGATAATGAAATTGTCTATGGAACTTGGGCATTTGAGACTATTGGAGGCTTTGAAAATCTAGGCCTATTTGTAGGCTCTCTATAGATAGATTCTTATTTTTCTTATCTACTTATGTAATTCATATATATGATCTGTAATAATTTGTAAACAAATATTGGGGTAACTAGTGAAAAATGGTGGGTAGGTACATGTTTGTGGGGGTAATGCAGGTAGAAACCATTCCTATAGGGCTTTATATTTTTGCTATATTTGTCTTACCATGTTAAAATCATTCCTATAGTTTTCAAGTGGTTCCCATAGTATAAAACATGTTTATACGTCTTAAAAAATCAACTTTATCAGTAGGAACCACCCCTATAGTACCTTCATAACTTATTGTGTTTGTATTACCATGTTACAAATCATGCCAATAGGTCTCAAGTGGTTCCGATAATAGAAAATCATGTTTGTAGATATTAAAATTAACCTCACAAGTAGATGCCATACCTATAGTATATAATCCAATTCAACTTTTGTTATAACAAGTGTTACATGCATTTTTCATTTGTCATCTTGCCTGCAAGTTTCTAAAATCCATTTTAGACAACTACAGTATTTCTGCCTATATATCTAACCAGTTCACCTCGGAATTAATTTAATTAATGGTTTATTTTGCCTGAAACAAGTTATTTCAAAAAAGAACTGTCTTAATCTACCAATAGACAATATGCTATATGGATTAAAGAGTATTTTAAAAACCTGCCCTGTTGCACTATATAAAACGTAATCATCAGTATTCCGTGCATAGGAAAGCCTATAGGGAGTTTTCAAAACTTACAACTCTAAAACTGTTTCTATTGCTTAATCTCATTCTGATTCTTTAAAACATGCTTTAAAAAATCAGTAGGCAACTGATAAAGTTACTACTTATGGGTTTATAAAAAAAAACTGCCTATCTTTTATGTTTTGATATTCACTTAGACATCATGTCTCATGATACTGTTTAACAAAAGGCCTTTTTTTGGTGCTTGAGTCGTGCTGCTTATGTGAGAAGGTAAACTTGAGCCTCTAATTGCTCCCCTTTATGTGCTAAGGTCCTAATTGTTATGCCTGTCGCCCTAATATTTTTACCTTTAAAACCTTAGAGGTATGTCTAGAACTACCTATAGGTAGAGGTCCTAAAATATCCTCAGGACCATTAAGAAGGGACATACAAAGGCACGCAATAGAGATCGCTGACCAACACTCGCTTAAATGACCACTAAAGGGGTGGGAATGGTAGATATGGGATATGATGACTACGTGCCAATGTAATGTGTAGTCCCTCATAGAGGAGTGTTTACCGAACATTGTGTGGGTTGATCCTATAGGCTAACCAACCTAGGACTCCTCCCTTTTCTAAAATTCCTTTTGTTTAAAACTTTGTTTTATACAACTTGTTCAAAACCTTTGTTTTATTATTTGAGTTATACAACCTCCAACGTGCTTATTTGTAAATTGTATGATTCAACTATTTATTTGTTAATGGATTAATTCGTGAATACATGTTCGGCCGGGACCCACAGTTGTGGACCAAGAAGGGTGCCTAATACGTTCCTTCTAGGTCATTTCGAGCCCTTACCCCAATCTCTAGAAATGCAAACCAACCCAAGAATTAATCACTCTAAGTGCCCTAATGCACCATAACCCTTTAGGTGGCGACTCTTCAAATACCGAATTTCCAAAAGAAAATGAGTGTTGAAACCCATACTTTTCTTTCTCAACAGAGGGGGGAAAATGGGGCGCGGCAGTCCTACTTGCCTTTATAATGGCCGCGTACCCAATCAATATAGGTGCCATCATGTCAGTCAATATTTTTTGGTCGGTAGGCATGGTGAGAGCTCCTACTTGTATCCAAACACTATCACGAAGTATCTTATCTGTGCATGAGTGGATTTAAAGAGTTTTAATACAAAGGTTCGGGCGAAGCAACCCTTCACATGGTACTCTTTGAAGGACCTGAGGAACCCGAAGAACAAGGGTCAACCAACTAATACGGTGGGCTAGTATGATGAGCCTTCAATGGTAGTTACAACGTTAGCTGACTTGCCTACCACTACACTCGGGCTTCTAGCAGTACAATTGCCATTGCACCACCTACATATTCTGGGCTGTCAGTATCAGTCCCATCCACTTCTACTCTAAAGACACTGCCTCCACCATCTCATCTACTTTCTGTATTGCGAGTCTCCAAGATATTGGCGAGTCTCAATAACTGGATGCAGATAGCTACTGCAAAGCTGTCTAACCTATCCAGTACTGTTGCAACATAATCTTCTACCCCAATATCCAAGATTTCTCCCACAGTGGATAATAATTTGAAGAAGATTCTGAAGAACCAGAAGACTATTATGGACACCCTAATGGCACATGGAACAACAATTGAGGAGCTTGGGAAGCTGGTGAAGAAGATGAGAAAATCCTAGGCTTCAAAGAAGTCAGCTGACATTTTGAGACGAGAAGCGACTAGGATAGCAGAAATGACCTTCTATTTTATTTGCTGATGGTGATAGCTCCAGCAGCACCAGCAGAACCATCAACCCCATCAGCACTATCACCATTAGAGGCACCAACTGGCCAGTTTGAGGCGCCATACCTAGCTGCCCACACTGCTGAGGCAGTGTTACAGAAGTACACTAACCAAGCTACTCCCCGAGAAGAGAATGATGAGATACAGTTGGAGCAGCCTGAGGTTGGTAATGCTACTATGGACACGGAGACCACATATGGAGTCCTCTTTACTCTTTCCATTCCTTGTTTTATTTTTGTTAAGCATTAGGGATAATGCTTTTTCTTGTTTGGGGGAGGGGGTATTTGGAGTTTATTTGATTTGATGACATTTGATTTGACCTATAATAACTGATAACATTTTCGTTTCTTTTCTTATTTATGTACATATTCTTTTCTCTCTTTACTGATGTATATATTTTCTTTCTTCCTCTCTCGTCTTGCATATTCATTTATGCTTTTAGTAGTTTACTCTATAGCTTCTTTATTTTGTTTTTCTAGTAGTCAATGTTTAGTCTATTAGCTTCTTATTTACTTTAATAACTTCTTATTTACTTTAATAGCTTCTTTTTAATTTAGTAGCTTCTTTTAAGTTTAAGTGATCAGTAAGCCTTTGATTTTCTTGATGCCATAGTTCTTTCCAAATGTATTTTTTGTGTGAATGGGGTGGCTCTTTTCAACGATAGATGACGTGATAACCTTCTTAAGGGATCGAGTCTGTTTTTTATGTTTAGGTAAGAATAGTAGTAATAATAAATAAGAGGGCCTAATTGAGTAAAACAAGAAAAGCCAAGAATGCTTTACTTGGTACCAACACACTCACAACGTGCTTATGATTAAAAACAAGTTCTTGGGAAGAAATAGCTCTAGTTAGTGAACTTTTGACTCTTATGTTGAGTTAAGAAATTATCGAGAAGTTTAGTTGAATCATTAGTGATTTTAAATCTTGAATATTGTTGTTGTGGGCCCAGAACTCTATCCTCTTCAACAATCTTTCTATGTGAGAGGTGAGATGTTTTTGTTGCAAGTCCAAGTACCCATGCGAATAGTCTAAAACTTGCCCCAAATGTTTTTCTTGGAAAAATTCTAAGTTTTGATTGGCTTGAGAAGTGATTGTAGGATCTCCTTGACCCGCTTGACATAGTCCATGTCCCACCAATATTGCTATACCTAGTCAATCCGTTTAAGCCTAAGACCTTTCTCATTGGATAACCACGTTACAAGCCTTTACCCATTTTGTAGTGACCCTCTTTTGGAACCCGAGCTATCCTTAACACTCTTGAGAAATAATTGGCTAAAAATATAAGTTTGGAGGAGACACGAGGATCTTAAAAGTGGTATCAAGGCACAAAAAGATAAATGAAATGAATAAATGGAAAGGCAAATAAAAAGAAAGAAAGGACAAAAGAAAAATGAAAAAAGAAAAGGAATGAAGTGAAGAGTTGAAGGGAGTCAAAGAAAAGAATCAATGTAAAGCATGGAGAAACCAAAGAAGGAGAAAATGAATATCATAACCAAGAAGGAGTGATGTTAAGTCTCTCTAGTTTCCCTAAAGAAAAATAAAATGCCTCAAAGAGTCAGCAAAACATTAGCCAAAAAGAGAAAATGGGTTGCTTAAGGAAAGATGAACCTGTTCTATTCCAACATATCCAACTTGAGTCCAAAAGCCTTCATTACATTTCGAAAAAGTCCAATGTGATTTCAAGCTAAGTGAACTTACATTAGTGGTGATTTACACGAGGGGCAAGCATATGGTACTTAGAGTCGTACTTGTAACATTCTTTTGAGAGAGATGATCGAACTTTTCACAAATCCTTGAATTGAGTGCTACATTCTTAAAGGAGATATGGTAAAACAGAGTAGAGGATGACGAGTTTGAGATCCACAATGACCTACATGAAAGAGCGAGCTTCCTTGATGAATAAAGTAAACTCTTGATGCTCAAGTGTCATATAAAACTATTGCTCCTAAAGCTTCAAATCATTGTCTTGTTGATAATTCATAAGTGTTATGGGTAATTGTTGATCCTAATTGATGTGTGATTGATGCAACTTAGATTAGCGGGAATAGATCTTAACTTGTGGAGGTGGGAATTACTCTAATTTCTTGAGGAAAAGTAAAAGTTTAAGTTTAGGGGAGTTGATAAGTGGGATTTTGACTACTTATTAGTGCCTTTTTAATTTTGTTTTAGTCCAAAAGTATTTGGTTGTATTCCCGAAAATTGATAAAATATGCTTAATTCGCAGGAGTATTGGAAAATGGGCCATAAAGTCGAACTCCAACTAAAAAGAGTGATCTTAATTCAAGGAGAATAATCAGGCACAAAGGCCCAAGTGCGGACCGCAAAATTCCATCCATGGCCGCAGATTGCAAAGGATATCCAACAGAGACCTAGTGCAATGTACGAACTGCACAATTATTGTGCAGCCACAGAAGCTATCCAAGAGCAGAAGTTGAGAAAGTTAACATTTCAGGCCTAAGGAAATGTGGACAACACATTTATTTTGCGGCCGCGGAAGTCAGCCACATGGCCTTACTCAGATTTGTAAGGTCCGCAGAAGGACCCTGTGCGGCTACACCAAGATTGTTGCCGACCGCAGAACATTCAAGATGCGGCTTCACTCTAGAATTGTGCAGCCATAGGTCCATTTCCTATCAAGTTTGAGGAAAGTGTGGACTGCACATGGAATTGTGCAGCCGCAGAACTTCTGAAAGGGCAATTTTGTTCGAAATTTCCAGCTTTGTACTAATAGACTAGTTTCATGAAATTAGGTCAAGTTGTAAATATTGGAACTCCTATAGCCATTTTTCCTTACTGCTTTAGGCAACTTTAGCTACTTTGGTGATTTAACATTGGATTTTTGTCTTCTAATCTTTCAATATGATTTTTATCATCTTTTCTTTCTTGTTTTCTTCTATACCCATTATAAGTAGCTGGATTTTTAAGTAGGATTGTGATCCAACCCTAGTGTAAATCTAATGGGTGTTTGATTATGATTGGTTATTTAACCTTATTCTTACTTTTTATTGTAGAATTAATGATTGCATATATTAGCTTATGCCTATTTGACTTGAATAACAAATGGGGCAACTATGCGCTCACTAATGAGTGGTCCATTGACACTGGCAACGCAAAATCTCAAAATAAGCTCAATTCATAATAATAATGGCTGGAATTGGGACTTGGTTCCATTTTAGTTTACAAATGACATTAAAGAAAATACTATAACCAAGCAATATATTTCGACTTATAGTGTTAAAGCTGACAGGATCTATTGGGGTCTAACTAGTCATGGGAAATTTACTGTTAAATGAATGTACACACATCTGGAAAACAAAATTGAGAATGATGAGACTACAAACTACACCTTTGGATGGATATGGAACTTACCATCCATCTAAAAATCAAATAATTCATTTGGCTACTTAACCATAATAGGCTACCAACTTTGAAATATCTTCAATATCTTAATATCATCACAAATGGGACATGCACTTACTGCCAGCAAGAGGAGGAATCAAATAATCACCTTTTTTTGGAATGGCCAAACGCAAAGACATACTGGAAAAATATAGGAATGGAACAACATATCCTTATCTGTTACATGATTACAGGAACCTACTCATGATCCAACAGTAAGCCACGCGTACAGAGAACATAATAGATCAACCGCCACATTTTGCAACATAAATTTGGGCAACTCATAAACAAGGTCTATCAACTTGGCGCCTTAACAAACCTAGAAGAATTTTGTTGTACTACATCCATTAGAGATGCTACAAACAATATAACTACTAGTAGTTTCAAGTCGGGTTGTAGTATGAATTCTATAACTAGTTGTACTTCAACTTGTAATAGGGTGCAATTCGGGCACCTAGATACCTATACGCATGAGTTTAATTAATATATAATATCTATTTTTAGTATCAAGAAAACAAAAAGTTTTGGTCACTTTTAGTCTAGGAAAACTTGGCTAACAAGAATTTGGGATGAAATCAAGAGATTTATAGCAAAGAGTTGATCCTAGAGATAGTAAAATCCGACTTGAGCATTTTATCAACTGTTTTATTCAATACCCATTTGGACTTGAAAAAGTCAATTGGGCAAAATTACTCTCTTACTGAGAGGTATTGAGTGGGTACTTGGGTGTTGATAGTTATAATACAACCCGAAAAACAAAATAACCTTTAAAATTTACAACCCATTAAGCAAACACCTAGGTGAAGGTCAAAGCCATTGGATTTTTACAATATTTGAAAACCAACAACGAAAACAGGATTTCCTAGTTTTTATATTTTTTGAATTGCAACCTTTAGCATAATCTTAGAATTAAAAACAAGCCATATTTGTGAAAGTACAAATCTAGATACCTCACGTGCTTAATACAAATATACACTACTTTATCCCACTCGTATAGCTCTTTGTAAAATTCGACCCTGACTCTTAATTGGTATAATTATTGCATCGATCGTTTCATAACCTCGAATGGAGGTGTGATTTTCGCCAAGATCAATTAACTTTTGTGGATTATCTAGAATTTAATTAAAGTTTGAAGCTTTACTGTTTGGAATTGAGTCATATAGTGTATTTGACGCTATTGAATTATTTTTTACTAGATTTTAGTCGTTTGGAGTTGGATTGATGGTTGGACAATTGTTTCTTGATTTAAACTTACCAGGTGGATGTAGGTTTCTTGTAAATCCTTATTAGAGGCAATTCTCCTCATAGGTAATTTATTTGTTATTTGCTATTTGATCTAGGTGCTTTATCTATGCAAGGTAACCAGCGCATACGCATGGCTAAGATGACTATAGCTGGATAAAATTTAGTTGTATATTATGCCTTGTTGAAACTATATGATTTGTTATCTATATTTCATTGATACTATAATGACGTAATGAACCTTAATCATGCCTAGAGAATATGCTAGAGTTCTGACTTGATGGATTTGGATCCGTTCTTCCGGAGTTATTAGATAATTGCACATGTTACTTTGGGTCATTTATTTTCCATTCTTTATTCCATTTTCATAGTTAAGGTAAATAGTTTGGATTGGCTTCTTTTCTCATTTATCAAACCAAATTAATTACATTAGATTTTTAATTATAAATCAAATCAAACCAATGATAGTAAAGTTTTTTTTTGTTTTAATTTTTTGGGGTTTTTCGGTTTGGTTCATTTTTCTCGAGCTTTTATTTTTACCAATAGGGTCTCCACAACATAAAACATATAATTAGTTCTCGAAATATTTCTTTATCCTTGTATTATATAATAATTGTAGCTCAATAACAATTTATTTCATCGTAATATCAAAGAGAAGATCTACATTTGCGATGACAGCAAAAGAGTTAAAAAGATATAGCCTTTAACTTGTTAAAGCTAACAAGGTTTAGAGCTAAATGAACACCATCCAAAGCAAGAAACAAAAAATATAGAGTTTGAGACCTTGTTGGATTTCTTGTCAAGCGAATTGAATAATTTTTTAGAGATCGATTTGATTTAATTTTAATGTTGGATCAGTAATACACTGATTTGGGGTATAAAAATACTTAAATGGACTAGAAATCTATTGGAACTCTCAAAAACTTACGTGTAAACTTAAAATAGAATGTTAACATACAAAAAAAAATATTTTAAAAAATTAATGAATATTGATAAATTATATTCTAATAAATATTTTGTATGTATAATTTTATAAATCTATATATATAATGACGGGTTCATTTGATCTTTTTTAATTAATACCAAACTAAACTGTCACGTTTCAGGATTCCCATATTCGGAACCGTGATGACGCTAACATTTCACTCGCTAGACAAGCCAACGTTAGAGAACCTTTAAGTCTATTATCATTCAATTTCAATAAATAAAGTCAATAATCCAAAATGAATTAAAGTTGAGTGTGGAATAGCAATAATGCCCAGTATCTACTACAAACGGAGCTGGAGTCACAATTTACGAGCGTCTAAAATTTTCTAGAGAGTATGAAAGAAATATAACAGTTTTGAACAAAAGGAAATAGTAAATTATGAAAATAGGAGGGGACTTTAAGGTCTGTAGACGCCAACAGATCTACCTCGAATCTCCAATGAACAGTCCCAATTTCTACGCCTTATGACTATAGGGAGGGGGACATACTAAAGGGGATACAGGATATGAGAAATACAACAAAAATGATAACCAGATTAGTTAATATACCTTTAACCAGTAAAAGAAATTAAGCACAATGAACAAAAATGCACGGCATCACCCAGCGTTCTTTTAATCCCATAAGAAAATGCAGTACACGTTGTAATCTTAAATGTTCAATTGAAGGTTTAGACTCCTCAGAGTCACATGAAGACAGAGGTACCAACACATTTAATTCATCCCATAAATCTTTCATTTTAGAAAAATATGAAGTTACAGAATCAGTACCTTGTCTCAATATCGCTATAGCTGTCCAAAGATGATAGATTCTAGTTAGATCTAATCTATCAAATCTCTACTGGAAATCGCTCCATACCTTTCTCGCATTTGAAGCATAGGTAATGCTTGGCATCAACTCATTTGATACAAAACTATTGCATTACACTTTTCCCATTGCTCTGCCAATTCGCCTTCATATGTTCTCTTCACACACGTTCCGTTTACAAACCCTAGTTTACTCTTTTCCCGGAGTGCCAATTTCACCGCTCTGCTCCATAGTACATAATTGTCTGGCCTTGTGAGTTTGAGCGGTATTAGAACAAGTCCGGGAGCATCTGAGGATTGCAAAAATAGTGAATAATTATGATCCAGTGAAGCAACTTCATTTCCGGCCATGACTGAACATATCAGAGTTCCGTTGAGCTATAGTCAAGCTTTGATTCAATAAATTCTTTTTCTAATTCTGATGAATCTGTGATCGCCACTCTGATACCATGATAAAATCTACACTAATTGAGGAAGAATTCATACATGCAATAGAAATAATGATGATGAAGAAGAAGAGAGGAAATGAGAGATACAAAGATCGTTTAGAAGAAGAGCTTAATACAACTCATTACAAAGGGGGTGGTCCCCTCTTATAGGGTATTAACCGCCTCTTAATTAACTAATATAACAGTTACACTTTAGTCCCTTACGTAGTTACTTAGTATACTTCTAGCTCACATAACAATAATCGCTACCAATTTAAACTGAATGTAATGCTCTTTTACCATTTATAAACCATATCTATAAATTGTAATCCCTTCATTCCCATTTATGTTTTACTATTTGACTAGATACGCAGGTTAAAAAACAAATAAATAAAAACTTGTGGTCAACATAATAATTAGGTATTTATGTTATAAATTAATTCATTAATGATAAAAAAAATTATAAAATTAAATTATTTTTAAATATCAAAAGATAATATTCTTTTCGAAACAAAATAAAAAAGGAAAGAATACCTCGTAAACTAGAATAAAGGGAATATAATAAAACGATTTTACAATCTTTTTATTATAAGTGGTCCCAAGATCTTAGCATAGTAGTTGTTGTATCGAAATATAATGGACAAATTTTGAAAAAGAGTAAAAGTAAAGGGAAAGCCGAAATTAAAGTAAAAGTAAATCAAGAAAGCAGCAGCAACTCCTTTTATCGGTTTCGAATCTTGAATTAATTTTTTTTTTTTCATAGAAACTGCTTTCTCTAAATAAATTATGTTATAAAACAATAAAAGAACAAGAGCAATATTGTAGAGAAAGAGAGAGAAAATTCTTATTGAATTTTGGGGTTATCTACAATGGGGTAAGAGCCCTCTATTTATAGGAGGAAAAATGACTTAGACTCAAAGTAAAACTCTCTACATTATAGACATTCACTCCAAATAGAATTCTATTCTTAACCACCCCCCCCCCCTTGAATGTCTACTCAATAAGTAATGTACCTCATTAAAAAACCTTAACTAAAATAAAACCCAATGGAAAAAAGAGTACACATATTTAGTAATGCGCCTATTAGTAGCCTCGTTAAAAACCTTGCAAGGAAAACCCAGTGGGACAAGACCTTGTAAGGGAAAAAGTGTGCAACGCGCATTAACTCCCCCTGATGAGAGCATCAATTCACATCCTTGAGCATTTGCATTCCAATCTTGTGCACTAGCTTCTTGAAGGTTGACATCGGTAGAGTTTTGGTGAATAAATCAGCCATATTAACTCCAATGAATATATTGCACCTTGAAAATCCTCACTATCACATTATCATTCTTATAGTTATAGCAAGATACATTTGTGCTTAAATTGCACTGAGGAAGTAGTACCTCAAGATCAAGAATTGTAGATGCTTCAAGCAACTTAAATCCTTCATGGATTGTCATATAAGTTAAGTCATATAAGCCATATTATAGATTTCAGATGCATATCAAATTTTCATGTCATTCTAGACATATAAGATATCGAAAACTGATTGCGCATACCATTGACTTTATACTTTTAAGTAATTGAACTACATGTCCAAAACTACATGTTTTTCATATGGAATCAATTCTACTTGAATTGTATCTCTTCCATTTGGCCAATATTTTTGTGTCTATATTTGATAGACTTAAGATCATCATCTAAACTTAGCCCTATGATAGATGTCGTCGACAAACATGTTATATCAGTTCCAATAAATTTTCATAAAGACATAACATATAGATCTTTTCATTCATATATTCAGGTACCTGAATCTCTCATGAGAATTTATGAAGTGTTATGTCACGTGACCTTGTAGATCACTTGCCTCATTTATTATGATTACTTTGATCATTTGCTCATATTCTTTATCAAGAAGTTCTATTTGAAACTGATTTGTCTATACGCTTTAAGCGTACCATAGACTTTGTCCTTCTAGGACTTAATATGAGCATTTACAATGAGAATATAGTTACTTTCTTGGGGTAAGCAAATGCTTATGGCATGCTTTGCAATATATTGCAGATGAATTATCCTTTTATGAACTTCAAGTTCATATTATCCTATTCGAGGATCTATATGTATAAATAATAATTCATTCTATGTATCTTTTTTTCTCAAATGTTGTATCTTGTCTCTCCCTCATGTTAGAAAAACTAACCTGCTTCCTCAACTTTGGAAATTCATCTTTGTACATTATGGTGTTAATGAAAATATACACCGCACATCAATAATAATAAGATGAAATTATTTGGTTCCTGACCCTAAACCATTTGTGAGGGGAGAATATAATATACTCTCGTATACAACGTATATCAAACTGATATATATAACTTTGTTCTCATAAGAAACAGTTTAGCTATTAAGTGGAGGCACTCAATAAATTATCTTGCTAAACCCGTTTTACCCATTGTGATGTAAACTAACTTATCAAGATAAACTATCTTGAATAGAAAATCTGGAAATTGTGCTCTAAATTGAATTATCGAGCAAGTTACCTCGCAAAATACCATGTTGCGGGTTAATAATAATCGCACATGTAACCATCTCATAGATGCATCTTATGTGGTATACATGGCAGATGAATGGGCCCATATTCACCTTTGATATTTCTAGCATTCATGGGATTCAATCCCAATTTTAGTTGGTCAATTAATTAATAAGAACAAGCAATGTAAGAGAATTCATAAAGAACTTTCTAGTTCTTTAATATTTACCCAAGTGAATACTCTATTATTTTTGCACATCATACTTAAATTGATATGGCTAAACCATGTAATCTAACTGAATAAATTATCAATATTGATAAAGTTCAGGTTACACCACGATATGTGCAATTATCAACGAACTCCAAGTTTATTTTGATATGGGGTTTAATATCAATAAATATCCAGGTATTATGTGGCATTCTTTTGTTTGTACAAACTGGAGAATAAAGCGGTAGCTTTTCACATACATATTATCCCGCTACAAGTTGTAGTAATAGAAGATATCAAATTTTTCCTTTATTTATAGTCTCAATATAATCAATCGCTTTCGCGTATACTTTGGAAACTCAATAAGTTTCTTTGAGACTTACTACAACACAATACTTTATTGGTAATCAATTGTGTTTCTCCAAAATAGTATAATCGGCTCTTGCAGAGTTCTCAGTTACATCAACATCCATATGTCATATATCTCTTTCAAGGAGAAAGTTATACCATTATGGTCACGGTCAAAATTATATGCCAGATATGTTTCTTGCATTATTGTTGTCCTTTAATAATCACATTGCCAAAATATTTTGGTGTACAATAGGTACGTGACCAATGACCATTCATGCCATAATAATGATATTATTTTCTTATATCATCTCAACCCTCCTTCTAGAGGTGAGCGTGGTATATTCAATACCAATAGCATGTTCATATTCTCCAAATAATGAATATGTATTCATAAATCAGATGTTGTCACATTCACACCATGAATGGACCATAATAATCTGTATGTGCTATATAAAATCTCATGTCTAATCGATGACAGATATTACTTTCACAGAGTGAAAGATTATTTTGAGAATCCTTATTGTTCTCATTACCACAATAATGACGATTATAATTTCGTCTATTGTCACGTCCCCATCCATTGATACCTTCACGGTAATAATTTTATCTTCTTTCAGACTTATCACATACTGCTATCTCATTCTCTATAGGGAATGAGAATGGAGCAAATTCAATGGGACGAATTTTTAATTCTTTGCCCACAATCATACATGAATTTGGTCATGGCAAGACATAGAAAATTTACCACGTTTGGTGGTTATAATATCTTTCAAGCTACCTTAAAGTTGCAATCAAAATTTACCGTCTATGCTTGTATTTAAAATCAAATTATAGAATTATAAGAATTTGAAAGAGAAAAGTAAAATACTTACCTTAAATCCAGAATAAATCTTGAAGGATGTTCATAGAACGATTAATAATCATTATGCTCAATATTATGTTAAAATTGAGCATCGTGCATGTATCCAAAGCCATAGTTTTGAAGATTTGCGTGAGCCCCTCTTATGAAGATAAGCGTAATATTCTTCATGAACGTCCTCCTAAATTTAAGACTGACATTCCAAGCCGTAATTCAAAAAGTTGTAGCTCAGGATCATACAAAAATTTGAAACCTTTCAGATTGTTTTGCGTCAGAACGATATTAACTACTCGCTTCTTCCAGAAGGTTATTTGCTTTGTTGGCAAGTAATTGTTACAACTCCAGCCACAATCAAAATTAATCAAGCTTCCAAAAAATAAAATCTTTAGCGATCATTATTCTTTGATATCGCCAGCCTGTTTGCATCAATCCGCAACTTGTGCGATTTGTATAATAAACTCTGAAACTATAGATATCTTAATCATCTCAAAGAGCTTCTTGAGACGGTAGAGTCTCGTGCTGATAACGTGTTATAAAACAATAAAAGAACAAGAGCAATATTGCAGAGAAAGAGAGAGAAAATTCTTATTGAATTTTGGGTTATCTACAATGGGGTAAGACCCCTCTATTTATAGGAGGAAAAATGACTTAGACTCAAAGTAAAACTCTCTACATGATAGACATTCACTCCAAATAGAATTCTATTCTTAACAAGTCGATGTTTAAAACCGGATACAAAACATGAGGTGAAAAACAAAAAATAAATCTTTTGGTCCCTTTAGAAGCCTTGTGCGGTATAGGATGAGAGGAATAACATAGCGCCATACATTCTCTGACCACTAGGCCTAGAGAAGACATTCCCAAGTAATAATGACCATACATAATTTAATGCAGATTTTAGAGTCACAACATTTCCATGAAAAAACATTCAATACAATTCACCAGGAAAAGAACACATAATGCTGTGCATCACAAAATCATTAACTAGCCTTGGTCCTATATACTCTACCATTCATAAAGCAAATTTGAAAATATCAAATTTCGAATTTAAATTCCATCGCTATATATATATATATATATATATATATATATATATATATATATATATATATATATATATATATATATATATATATATATATATATATATATATATAAGTTAATTACATGCAATAAGAGATATTCCATCCGTTTCAATTTATGTGAACCTGTTTGATTGGGTATAGAGTTTAAGAAAATAATGAAGACTTTTGAAATTTGTGGTCCTAAACAAGTCCAAATGGGAGTCAGAGTATTTATGTGATTACAAGATTCTCATTAAGGTAGAGTTATAAGTTTAAGCTAAATTATTACAAATTTATAAATGGTTCATTTTTTTTGAATGGACAAAAAAGGAAATAGGTTCACATAAACTTCAACTGGGGGACTACATGTAATTGGTTATAATCGGTGGCGGAGCCATTTTATAGGAAGGGGTGTCAAATGATACCCCATTCGCAGGAAAAAAATACTGTATAGGTAGGTAAAAAAATTATATATGTATATACTATGTATTAATTCCCTTTAATTTCTGATATGTTTACTTTTATATATTTTGACGGCTCTTAACGAAAATTTTAGCTCCGCCACTAATTATAACAAGCATCACATGATAAACTTCCTCTTCTAACATGCGATTTAACATTCAATAGCGTAAAAATTTAATTTAAACTCTTTAAACTTGCCCAACGATATTCCTCTTAAATATATTATTACCTCCATCAAACCTTTCAATTTGCCGAATAGATCATAAGTGGATCGAGGTGGTTGTGTGCCATTGTCACATATAAAACTAGTGTCGGTTAAGAATTTGAGATTTATGGTGTCATATTCTTTGGAAAACGACAACGCCATACCAAATATGTGTAGTGGTTCAATTCCATTCAAGTTTTTTAAAAGAATCCATTCAAATATAAGCTAGCATTTGGACATAAATTTAATTAAAAAAGTTGATTCTTTAAAAAATAATAATTTTTAAAAATTAAAATTGTATTTGGATATATATTTTACTTCAAAAAAGGTTAAAAAGTTAAAATTTTGTGAGTGGAAGGAAAATTTTTATCCAAAAACTATCCTAAACTAGTTTTTGAGAACTAAATTTTTATTATAAATACACTTCTATTTAAGGTGAATGTCTTTAATTAGAGAGATTCTAGAGTCCTATTAATGGTAGCTAAATCATCCTCCTCCCTATAAATAGAGGTGCCCTCTACCATTGTAAATAACTCCTAACATTCTCTAAGTATCAATAAGAAGAACTCTCTCTACTCTTCTCTCTATTGCTCTTGTTCTTGAGTTATTGTTCTTGTCTTTTATATTATTTCATAACACGTTATCAGCACGAGACTCTACCGTCTCAAGAACCATTCTCGAAAAATCTAAGGTATTTCCCTCTTCCTAATTTAATTTTCGATTATGTCTGACATTACGAAAAGAAAGTTCGTTGCCCTTGAAATTTCGGGCAAGAACTATATGACATGGGTGTTGGATGCTGAAATCCACTTAGATGCTATGGATCTCGGAGACACCATCAAAGATAGAGAAAAAGCATCCACCCAAGAATGTGCAAAGGCCTTGATTTTCTTGCGCCATCACCTTGATGAAGGTTTGAAGATTGAATATCTCACCGTCAAGGATCCACTCATCTTGTGGAACGGCTTAAAGGAGAGATATGACAACCTGAAGTTGGTCACTCTGCCACAAGCACGATATGATTGGGCTCATCTGAGGCTCCAGGACTTTAAGTCCGTTTCTGAATATAATTCTGCAATGTTCAGAATTACATCTAAATTGAAGCTATGCGGAGATAAAATCTCCGATTACGATATGCTTGAGAAAACGTTTACAACATTTCATGCCTCCAATATGGTACTGCAACAACAGTACAGAGAGAAAGGCTTTACAAAGTACTCTGAACTGATTTCTCTTCTACTAGTGGCTGAGCGAAATAATGACCTGCTCATGAGAAATCACGAAAATCGACCCACTGGGTCTACACCACTGCCTGAAGCAGATAAGGTGCACTCTCATTATGCCAAACATGAAAAGGGCCATGATCATGGTCGTAAACGGGGTCATAGCCAGGAAAGTAGACAAGGAAGAAATTCCAATGAAGTCCGTCAACCCCCAAGGAGAGATAACCGCCGAAAGCAGAAACGGGGTCATGAAGATCCTAAGGCAAATGGTTCAGAAACTATATGTTATCGTTGCGGTGGGAAAGGGCACTGGTCAAAGACTTGCCGTATACCAAGACACTTGGTTGACCTTTATCAAGCATCTCGAAAGAGAAAAGGCCCTGAAACAAATTTTGTCTATGACGACAAATTGGACATCACCCACCTGGATGTGGCAGACTTCTTTGAGCAACCCGAGGGGAAAATAGACCACCTAATCGGCGATGGGTCCGTGATGAAAGAACGATTGTCTTTGTCTAACAATCGATTGTCGTTAAGACAGTGTAATCTAGAATTTTTCAAAAATCATCCACAATCGATTGTCTTTGTCTAACAATCGATTGTCGCTAAGACAGTGTAATCTGGAATTTTTCAAAAAATCATCCACAATCGATTGTCTATGCATAACAATCGATTGTCGTTATAACAGTGTAATCTGGAATTTTTCAAAATAGCCAACAATCGATTGTCTATACATAACAATCGATTGTCTTAAAACAGTGTGCTCTGGAATTTTTCAAAATAGCCAACAATCGATTGTCTATACTTAACAATCGATTGTCTTAAAACAGTGTGCTCTGGAATTTTTCAAAATAGCCAACAATCGATTGTCTATGCATAACAATCGATTGTCTTAAGACAGTGTGATCTGAAGTTTTTCAAAATAGCAAATAATCGATTGTGTGTGTTTAACAATCGATTGTCAATATTCAACAATCGATTGTTTATGTTTAACAATCGATTGTTTGAAGAAAATGTTTAAACTGAAATTTTCAAACTGCAAAGTAATCAATTATGGATTACATATCTGATCTTGTTAGTCAACTGTTAGCAGCAGATTTTGAAAATATTATGTGACACAAACGAATTGAACTTGTTTATTCTTATGTTCGTGTATCTCTTTTGTATGTCAAACTATGGGATAGCAAATATGGATATCTCACAAAGCGAACTTGGATCAATGTCCAACTGTAAAAGTATTTGCCTAGTTGATTCATGTACTACACATACAATACTCAAAGAAAGGAAATATTTCTCTCAACTAAATATGTGTAAGGCAAACGTTACTACAATCTCTGGAAGTAGTAAAATGATTGAAGGCTTCGGAAGAGCAATTGTAACTCTGCCCAAAGGCACGACGTTAATTATAGAGAATGCAATGTTCTCCTCCAAGTCTAAGAGAAACTTGTTGAGTTTTAAAGATGTACGCCGGAATGGCTATCATATTGAGACAATGGATGAAGATAATCTTGAATATCTCGTCATCACAAAGAATGTCTCCGGCCAAAAGAGGGTTATTGAGAAATTCCCGTCTTTATCTTGTGGCCTGTATTGGACAAGAATTAGTGCAATTGAGGCACATTCAACAGTAAACCAAAGGGTTACTGATTCCAATACCTTTGTACTTTGGCATGATCGATTGGGACACCCAGGATCGGTCATGATGAGACGGATTATAGAAAGCTCATATGGGCATCCGTTAAAGAATTTCAAAATTCTTTCGAATAATGAATATCCTTGCACTTCGTGTTATCAAGGCAAGTTGATTATCAGGCCATCACCAACAAAGGTTGGGACTGAGTCACCCACGTTTCTAGAACGTATACAAGGGGACATTTGTGGACCTATTCACCCACCTAGTGGGTCGTTTAGGTATTTCATGGTCTTGATAGACGCATCCTATAGATGGTCTCATGTGTGCCTGTTGTCATCACGCAACCTTGCGTTTGCGAAATTAATGGCACAAATAATTCGACTACGAGCACAATTTCAAGATAATCCAATCAAGTCCATTAGACTGGATAATACTGCTGAGTTTACATCCCAAGCATTTAATGATTATTGCTTATCAATCGGGATAAAAGTTGAGCATTCTGTAGCTCATGTTCACACTCAAAACGGTCTTGCAGAATCGTTAATTAAATGCCTGCAGTTGATTGCAAGGCCATTACTTATGAGAACGAGGCTGCCCACTTCGGTATGGGGTCACGCCATCTTACATGCAGCAATGCTAATTCGTCTCAGACCGACGAATTACCACAAGTATTCCCCGTTGCAATTGGTTTTGGGTCATGAACCCAATATATCCCATTTATGAATTTTTGGATGCGCAGTATATGTGCCTATAGCACCGCCATCCCGCACCAAAATGGGTCCGCAAAGAAGGTTAGGAATATATGTTGGGTTTGAATCGCCCTCCATCATTCGCTACCTCGAAACATTGACAGGCGACTTGTTTACTGAACGATTTGCAGACTGTCGATTTGATGAGACACTTTTCCCAAAATTAGGGGGAGAAGTTGGTGAAACCAAATGGGAAATTTTGTGGAAAAATGCATCATTATCTCATCTTGATCCACATACCTCTATTTGTGAAAGAGAGGTACAAAAGATTATCCATTTGCAAAGAATAGCAAATCAAATGCCTGACGCATTTACAGACTTGAAAAGGATAACGAAATCCCACATTCCCGCGGAAAATGTTCCAATCCGTATTGATGTCCCTGTTGGACAATCATCTAGTGTCATATCCAATGAGTCAAATGCACGCCTGAAGCGTGGCAGACCATTAGGTTCCAAAGATCGAAATCCTAGAAAGAGGAAAAAGAACGATCAAAATGACACCACGAAAGAATCTCATGATTTAACAAATTCTGAGATTCATGAAGAATCCATTGAGCCCGAGACTCTGGAAAATACGGAATTATCCCTAAATCCAATTAATATTGAGGCAAATATTAATCGAGTGGATATTGTGGTGGATAATGCCTTTGCTTATAATGTCGCATCTAGCATTATGCAAGAATGTGAGGATCTCAAACCTCAATCTGTTGAAGAATGTCGAAAAAGACAGGATTGGCCAAAGTGGCAAGAAGCAATTCAATCAGAATTGAATTCGCTGGCAAAACGTGAAGTTTTTGGCCCTATAGTTGAAACACCTAATGGTGTTAAGCCTGTCGGCTATAAATGGGTCTTTGTACGCAAAAGAAATGAGAAAAACGAGGTACAAAGATATAAGGCACGACTTGTTGCACAAGGTTTTTCTCAAAGGCCTGGTGTCGATTATGAAGAGACATATTCGCCTGTAATAGATGCGATAACCTTTCGTTATCTCATAAGTTTTGCTGTCCATGAAAAGCTTGCCATGCACTTAATGGATGTGGTTACTGCCTATCTTTATGGCTCACTTGATAATGAGATATACATGAAAATTCCTGATGGACTCAAGATGCCAAACGCGCATAACTCAAAATCTCGGGAAATGTTCTCAATTAAATTGCAAAGATCTTTGTATGGTCTAAAGCAATCTGGACGAATGTGGTATAATCGTCTTAGTGAGTACTTATTAAAAGAAGGCTATATAAATGACGCCATTTGCCCGTGTGTTTTTATAAAGAAAACTACATCGGAATTTGTTGTACTTGCCGTATATGTCGATGACATAAACCTTATTGGAACCCCTAAAGAACTCCAAAAGGCAATTGATTATCTAAAGGATGAATTCGAGATGAAAGATCTCGGAAAGACTAAACTATGTCTTGGTTTGCAAATTGAATATTTGGCAAACGGAATTTTTGTTCATCAATCTACCTATACAGAAAAGGTACTGAAACGGTTTTACATGGATGAAGCACATCCTTTAAGTACACCGATGGTTGTTCGATCACTTGATGTGAACAAAGATCCATTCCGACCACAAGAAAGGAATGAAGAGCTACTTGGTCCTGAAGTACCATATCTTAGCGCAATTGGCGCACTAATGTATCTTGCAAATACTACAAGACCTGACATATCCTTTTCAGTTAATGTCTTAGCAAGATTTAGCTCGGCTCCTACGAGGAGACATTGGAATGGGATCAAACACATATTGCGGTACCTAAAGGGAACTACCGATATGGGCTTATTTTATGGCAAGAATTGCAGCCCGGATCTTGTTGGTTATGCTGATGCTGGATATTTATCCGACCCACACAAGGCTCGATCTCAAACGGGTTATGTGTTTACCTGTGGAGAAACCGCCATATCTTGGCGATCGACTAAGCAATCAATTGTGGCTACTTCATCTAATCATGCCGAGATAATGGCTATTCATGAAGCAAGTCGAGAGTGTGTGTGGTTGAGGTCTATAATACATCATATCCAAGACAAATGTGGTTTGAAGTGTGATAAACTACCCACAACTTTGTATGAAGACAATGCAGCATGTATAGCTCAATTGAAGGGAGGATTCATAAAAGGAGATAGAACGAAGCATATTTCACCAAAGTTATTCTTCACACATGATCTTCAAAAGAATGGTGATATCAATGTTCAACAGATTCGTTCAAGCGACAATATGGCTTATTTATTCACAAAATCTCTACCAAAGTCAACCTTCAAGAAGCTAGTTCACAAGATCGGGATGCGAAGATTTAAGGACATAAATTGATGTTCTTATCAGGGGGAGTTAATGCGCGTTGCACTCTTTTTCCCTTACAAGGTTTTTGTCCCACCGGGTTTTCCTTGCAAGGTTTTTAATGAGGCAACCAATAGGCGCATATTCAAACATGTGTACTCTTTTTCCTTACTTTAATTTTTCCCATTGGGTTTTGTTTTAAGGTTTTAATGAGGCACATCACTGAATAGACATTCAAGGGGGAGTGTTATAAATACACTTCTATATAAGGTGAATGTCTTTAATTAGAGAGATTCTAGAGTCCTATTAATGGTAGCTAAATCATCCTCCTCCCTATAAATAGAGGTGCCCTCTACCATTGTAAATAACTCCTAACATTCTCTAAGTATCAATAAGAAGAACTCTCTCTACTCTTCTCTCTATTGCTCTTGTTCTTGAGTTATTGTTCTTGTCTTTTATATTATTTCATAACAATTTTATTGTTTTTTAAAAAATTGAACATATTTCCTGAACAACATTAATGTCAATTTTTTATAAAAAAAAGTACCCAAAAATTATGGTCAAATAGCAGCTAAATATTTCATCCAAATCCATGGAATATACCAAAGTGGGCTACGCAAAAAATCTCAACTCTTGGTCTCAACAATAATCATTTGACAAGGAGATTATTAAAGACTTAAAGAGGACCACCCTCTAATAAAAAGGCTATTTTTATACCCCCAATAGTATTTTCTTTTTGTACATTTACTTACTTACCTTGTATTTGCAGTCCCCTGGTTCGTACTGAATTCCTTTCGTTTCCATAATTTAAATTTACTCACAAAATGTGGCTGAACTCTACTTCTTTATACAATGAGGAGAGAGTTGTTGTTGAAGAAGAAGAAGAAGACGCATTGTCATTACGCGATCTTCCAAAAAATGAAGAGGACCAAATTAAAAATGAATCTCCTAGAGGAAGCTTAACACAAGAAGAGTTTGATTTCTGCTCGTGCGTTGCTTCTTTGTTGAAAGATTCAGAAATGTGCAGCGCAGATGAAGTTTTTTTCCAAGGCCAAATGCTGCCTCTACAATGTTTGCCAAGTAATGTTTTCAGGGGCGGCGCTACATGTAATGAACGAGGTTCTATTGAATCCTCATCCTCCACAAGTTTTTCTCAGCAAATAAGGTAACAATAATCTTATGCTCTTTCTAGTCTTCAAATGTCGTTTCAGGTTTTGGAGAGCTCACGTAGAAAACTATTTAATAGCTTTAGTTATGAGAATTATTTGATTAAATTACATTTTATCTGTCCTCAAGACGAGTACTAATATATGGAGCCTTGGGCAAAACCACATGATCATATTTCGACCAAAAATTATACGGTATATATATTTTACAGGTATACAACACATATTAAGCACATTTTATAAATAAATTTTCTACTTCTTTAAAATTTTAACTTTTTTGAAAAAATTCCTAACTTCACCCTTAGAGCAAGGTAAATTTAAGAAAAAACTTAATGCCTTCTTGTTTTCATACAGCGCACTTGGAATTCGGAACCAGTTTCGTTCTCAACAAAGCCCGACAACCCAGGTTCAATTTTCAAAGATCATACAAAGAAACACCAGTAGACCTAACCCAAAGCCGAAAATGTGGATTCATTTTCGTGTTGGGTTGGTGAAAACACCAGAAATTGCATTAGAAGATCTTAAAATTCGTCGCAACAAGGATTTCGCAAGTCAAAATAGTACGAGTAGTAGTTCGAGCAATCACAATAGGACGAGGATTATATTAAACAAGAAAAAGAAGCAGAGGAAAAGGGCATTTCTTGGAAGCTGCAAGTGTTCAATGAATTCAGTTGAAATAGTTCCTAATTCTAAAGTTGGTAATATGAATTTGAAAGAGGAAATGAATGACCACAATATTGAAGATAATCATAAGGATGTTACAGAGGTGAAGGAGAACAACAAGAAACAAATCGCGACACGTCATCGAACGTTTGAATGGTTAAAGCTGCTTTCACTTCAAAGTCCAGCAGATGAAACAATGCTTTAGAAGGAGAATCTTAGGGGAGCTGATAAAATTATGAATTCGAGCCGTAAAAATAATTTTATGTAAAAAAATATGGTAAGGTGCGTACAATAAACTCTTGTGGTATGGTTTATTCTTGGATCAGTGCATAACAAAAGTTTGATGCACTGGGCTGTGTCGTTTATCATGCATGCTTGAACTTTTTGTTCAGTTTACTGTTATTTTTCTTGATGTATATATGTAGAACCTTTATTACGTATTTTTATTTGTTTAATTCACTTTTATTCCTTTTTGATTGGTGGATTGATTGAATGGACGTTTTAAAGAGGTAATTGTAATCTACAGGAAAGATGTTTATGTACATTGTGATTACTTCCTCCGTTTCATATTATTTGACATAGTTTAATTTGATACGGACTTTAAGAAAAAAGAAAATATTTTTTAAACTTATGGATATAAAAGTTTAAGGGATAAAACGTTTATGTGATCATATTACTTGTGTTGCTATAAAAGTTTCTTATTAAAGGCAAAAATGATAAAATGAAGAGTTTAAAGTTGAATTATTATCAAATTTAAAAATATATCATTTATTTTGAAATAAACTAGAAAGAAAAATAAGTCATTCAATATTAAACAGAGGAAATATTAAGTAATGACCATCTTTTTTGCTCTTCAAATGGGCACGTAAATAGTTGAAGAAGAATTAATCTAAATAATCGTTTAAACTAAAAATAATGTGTAAAAATAATATATATATATATATATATATATATATATATATATATATATATATATATATATATATATATATATATATATATATATATATATATATATATATATTATATAATATGTATATAACTGTAATTAATGGAAGATCTCGATTATTTGTGCAAGTGGCCAGCTATTTGCATAAAGATGTCATAATTGAAGAGGAGAGCCCGTGATCAATTGGTATTATATAGGAGGCGTGTCATTGATGATAATGCTTGAAGCTCAACAAAGAATACTAGCTTCACGGCTCTTTGAACCACATATCTGCCTTATGTAGAAATCGTTCATAATACACAATATATAGATACTTTAACAGTATATGTCAGGGCCTTAGAACTCAAGCTAAGTGTCGTGCGGCGCTAAAATGAATCTGCCTGCGAAACTGGAAGTCTACTAAGCCTTGTTTGCCTAAAATCGGACTAAGGGACGTTGGTCAGTGAACAAAGAAAGAATATAGGGAAAATGAGCTTGTATTGCCTTGATGAATGCTATACAATGCTTTGTGCAGAAAATATGTGGATGCCTAACAAATGCTAAGTGCTAAGCTATTTATACAAGTCCCTATATCTACAAAGGGGGCATCATCCGTTTGGACTAGCCGTTTATGGCTGTTGGGACAGTCTGAACCGTTACTGGCAGGCTGTCCGTGGGGCACAGCTGTCTTGTGGCAGACAATGCGTGCAGGCACAGCTGGCACAGCTGACAGACAGGGCGTGCAGGCGTGCTCTGGCGCAGCTGGCAGACAGGGCGTGCAGGCGTGCTCTGACATAGCTGGCAGACAAGGCGCGCAGGCGTGCACTGACAAAGCTGGCGTGCGTGCAAGCGTGCATTGAATGCTGGTGCTGGGCGCGTGCTGGGCACTGGGCGCAGGCGCTGGCAAGTGTTGGGCCGTTGGGCGCTGGCACGGGCGTTTGCTGGGACGCTGGGCGCGTGCTGGGCGCTGGCACTGCCATGTGCTGGGCGGCTGGGCGTTGGCATTAGGCGCTGGACAGATTTGTGCGGGGATTTGGGGCGGAATGGACGCGGGACGTGTCATGAGGCGTGCAGGCGTGCTCTGACACAGCTGGCAGACAAGGCGTGCAGGCATGCACTGGCAAAGCTGGCGTGCGTGCAGGCGTGCATTGACTGCTGGTGCTGGGCGCGTGCTGGGCACTGGGCGCAGGCGCTGGCAAGTGTTGGGCCGCTGGCACTGGCACGGGCGTTATATGGGACGCTGGGCGCGTGCTGGGCGCTGGCACTGGCATGTGCTGGGCGGCCGGGCGCTAGCATTAGGCGCTGGACAAATTTGTGCAGGGATTTGGGGCGGAATGGACGCGGGACGTGTCATGCTCCCCCCCCCAGATGACGAGACGACCTCGACGCATACCGCATCTGTCTGAACTAGGTGCGGGACGTGTCATACTCCCCCACCTGATTGTGCGACGACCTCGGCGCATCCGTCTGGGCTCTTCCTTGTCCCGAAACTGCCATAGGTCATCGTACCTTGTCGGATCCTCCTTGTCCCCAAAGTATTGTTTGAGAACATTTGTATGGAAGAACGGACGAATCTTGAGATTTGGAGGAAGCTCTAACCGATAATTGATTTCTCCAACCTTGGCAAGAATCTGGAAAGGTCCCTCATACTCGCGCACTAAATTGGGATTTAATTCCCTTAGTGCCTTGAACTGCCTCGAGGTGAATGTTACCAACACTAAGTCTCCAACTTTGTACTCTGTTGGGCGTCGCGACCGGTCGGGAATTTCCTTCTTCCGTTTTGCCGCTTTTGCTGAGTGAGATTTTGCAGTATCCAACAGCTCCTCGATTTTGGCAGAATGCTGGGCACCCAAACTCTTTCCTTCAAACGCTGCTGGCAGTGAGTGGGGAGTTTGCGGTTTTTGACCCATAGCAAGCTCGAATGGTTTTCTCCAAACCCTCGGCTTACTCTTCTTCTGGAACAACACTTGTGCTCCAGATGGTGTTATGGTGTCAGCCACCATACTGCTTTCACCCGAATCTATCTCAATTCGATGATGTTGATCCGTCGCAAGCTCTGTCGGTATCCCTCCAGTTGGCTCGCATTTGGATGGTTTAATGGTGTCAGCCACCATAGTGCTCTTGACCGAATCTATCTTGACCCGGCATAGCAAGCTCGAATGGTTTTCTCCAAACCCTCGGCTTACTCTTCTTCTGGAACAGCACATGTGCTCCAGATGGTGTTATGGTGTCAGCCACCATACTGTTTTCACCCGAATCTATCTCGATTCGATGATGTTGATCCGTCGCAAGCTCTGTCGGTATCCATCCGGTTGGCTCGCATTTGGATGGTTTAATGGTGTCAGCCACCATAGTGCTCTTGACCGAATCTATCTTGACTCAGTGATCCACCTTTCCCCTCGGTGGAAGTTGCCTTGGTAATCCCTCGGGCAGGACGTTTTTATCATCGTCCAGTACCCTTTTACTGCAAGTCTTTGGGGCACCATCAGTTTCACTCAAACTATCGATGGTGGAAATAGCGCCAAGTCTAATCATGCCTACTTGTGCGGAGCTCTCGGAACTTTCACCTCGTTCCATTACCTCTTTCTGTTGGTGATCCTTAATTATGGCACCTATGCTCTTCATCTGTGGGCATGTTGCGTACCAGTGGGATCCTCCGCATATGTAGCACTTTGGTTCTTTGTGCAGCTGGTGAGGCGGACTTGACTTTTCTGCAAGCCCCTGTCTAAGTGACTTTCTGGGAGAATGGTTTTCTCTACCTCGTTCGCATTCTACTCCGCTACTAGCATGTTTACTTATCATCTCTTTCACCGTGCCGCGGTCATGCTTGAAGTCGGTTAGACTCTCAGCTTGTGAGATTGCCTCGTTCAGAGTGGAAACTTGTCGTCGTTCCAGCTCTGTTTTGGCCCAGCCTTGTAGTCCATCTTTGAAATAGAACAACAAGTCTCTAGGTGTGAGTTCCGGAATCTGAAGCGTAAGGGTTGTAATTCCCTTATGTAGCCCTTGATAGAACCTGTATACTTCAGTTCTCGCAACCTCCGCATGCCTTCATCAAAGACATTGCTGGGAAAGAACATCTTTTTGAGCTCTGCTTTGAACTGCTCCCATGTGAAGATCGTGCAAAGTCCTTTGCCGATGTCTTGATCCATCCGTCTCCACCACATCATTGCGTTCTCTGTTAAGTAGAGTACGGCTGTTCAGATCTTTAACTCGTCAGTGCCTATCCTGCTGAACTTGAAGTAATTTTCAGGATGCCACAGGAAACTCTCCACTTCTTGGGCATCACGGACGCCTTTAAAGATGGGTGGCTTGGGAGCGTCGATCCTTACTTCGTGCTCTACGATTGGAACAGCATGACTCATTTGGCGTGTGTCTTCCTCGAGCTTATACAATCTGGCGCTCAATGCTTCTACCAGATTAGTGAGCTTTTCGATGGAAGTTTTAGCTCCTTCCTGCGCTTCTTGCTGCTCGTCTATGTCTTTGCGGATGTTATCATTTTCCTCGAGCAAAGACTCCTTGAAGGACTCATATGCGCCTTCGAACCTGTTGAAGCGATGGCCCAGCAACTCTGCCGTTTTATGGGCACTCTCGACCCTGGTAACCAATTCTAACTCTGGAGTATTTGAGGGGAACTCTTCTCGTTCCCAATCACTCACTTTTGTGGTTAGAAGGTTGGCAGAATCGCTGGAAATAAGTTCTGTTAGCATTTTTCCTGCCTTCTTTGTCTTTCTACTCTTGGATCTTTTTGCAACGTTTGCAAGGACTTCGGCACTGCAAGATGCGAACATTTCTCCGTCGCTGGCCATTGTTTAATCCTTAGAACCTGCTCTGATACCACGTTGTCACGGCCTTAGAACTCAAGCTAAGTGTCGTGCGGCGCTAGAATGAATCTGCCTGCGAAATTGGCAGTCTAGTAAGCCTTGTTTGCCTAAAATCGGATTAAGAGACGTTGGTCAGTGAACAAAGAAAGAATATAGGGAAAATGAGCTTGTATTGCCTTGATGAATGTTATACAATGCTTTGTGCAGAAAATATGTGGATGCCTAACAAATGCTAAGTGCTAAGCTATTTATACAAGTCCCTATATCTACAAAGGGGGCATCATCCGTTTGGACTAGCCGTTTATGGCTGTTGGGACAGTCTGGACCGTTACTGGCAGGCTGTCCGTGGGGCACAGCTGTCTTGTGGCAGACAAGGCGTGCAGGCACAGCTGGCAGACAGGGCGTGCAGGCGTGCTCTGACAGAGCTGGCAAACAAGGCGTGCAGGCGTGCACTGACAAAGCTGGCGTGCGTGCAAGCGTGCATTGACTGCTGGTGCTGGGCGCGTGCTGGGCACTGGGAAGTGTGCCGCTGGGCGCTGGCACGGGCGTTTGCTGGGACGCTGGGCGCGTGCTGGGCGCTGGCACTGACATGTGCTGGGCGGCTGGGCGCTGGCATTATGCGCTGGACAGATTTGTGCGGGGATTTGGGGCGGAATGGACGCGGGACGTGTCATGAAGCTCAACAAAGAATACTAGCTTCACAGCTCTTTGAACCACATATCTGCCTTATGTAGAAATCGTTCATAATACACAATATATAGATACTTTAATAGTACATGGAGAATGAAATGACGTGATATTCGTGGGTTTTTATATGCTCCAATAGAAGTTCAAATGAATTAATAGATTCTTTTGTAAAACTGACGTCTACATATAGGGACGGATTCTGAATTCAAGACTTATGAATTTTTATCATAATTTTAGATTAATATTCAATAATAACTGAGTTTACGATTAGATATTTATAAATATTTAATAAAAATTTTAATACAAATATAGGGTCGATGTTAAAGTTATAGGGTCCCCAGGAACGAGTATTCTATGTTCTAGGTCCGCACCTATCTACGTAGATGCTCTTTCTGCACCTCAAATCTATGTAAAACATACATATTGTATTACCAAAGATACAATTTTACCACTAATTACCATATTTTGTGCAATTGCACGCAGCTCTAACTATCTTTTTCAAACTCTTTGTGGCATTACCTGGGTAAGTTATTGTTGATGTACCATATTTTGTGCAATTAGGATTGCCTAAATTACAACAACAACAAAAACAACAATCCAGTATAATCTCACTTAGTGGTGGGGAGGGTAGTATGTACGCAGACCTTACCCCTACCCTGGGGTAGAGAGGCTGTTTCCAAATAGACCACCGGCATCCTTCCCTCCAAGAACTTCCCACCTTGCTCTTGGGGTGACTCGAACTCACAACCTCTCGATTGGAAGTGGGGGTTGCTTACCATCAGAGCAACCCCTCTTGTCTAGGATTGCCTAAATTAAGAAGCTAAAAATCAATGCATTTAATTTTACAAGATATGTTACTCCATTAACAGTTTAACATTGTTCTCTTCTATCGAATGTGGAGAAGTTCTTCATATTGGCGATCCTCTGAGAAATCTGGTTAAGAATGCAGGGTTCTTAACCATCACATCACAGCCCTCCATGGTACGATCTCAATCATAAAATGTGCTTCCTATATTAGACTTCATAGACTCATAAAGGATTTTGCTGGCTAGTTCTACTCAGGGCCCAAACTGTTCCGCTCGAGTCATATAACCCACTCAACTTTCACCTCTTGGGTCACACAGATTGGTATGTTTTCACTCTCCCATTTATTGAATTTCCTTGGCCATAGAGCTGAGTACGTGAATGATAGTAGCTATTTTCTCTTCTCGTTACTTGTCTACTAAATATGTTTGAGAATGATTGCTTTATTTTCTCCTCTCTTTAGTTGTGTAATAAATGTTTATGGGAATTTCAATTTTCTTGTGTAGACGTCAGGCTTTATATTGGTCCTTGATTCTGGCCTTACAAGTTGTACCTTTGTCCTTTATTATGCACCCTCTATAGTAGTACATGGGTTCGAAATTTTTTTGAGTTAATTGGAAGAGTGTATCATTGGGACTCTAGTTATTTTCTATTCTACATAATTCTATAAATCGCAGGATGTTTTTACTTTACAAACACATATAAAAGCTGAAGTTAAACGTGAGTTAAGAGCAATATAACAAGACATTTTATAAGCAATTCTTGTGTGATTCAAGTATGCGAACCTGAAGCTATATAAACCAGATAGAACCAAAGCTCTCAAAATATAATTACTGATCTAACCTCTAGAATCAAAATAAGATCTTCCTTGAAGAAAATTTCTGCTTTGGATGCTTTTCTATCTCTTTTTGAACCTAAAATCGTTGCTGAGGCATTGAAGGATGCACTTTTGTCATGACCCAAACTAATGAGCCACAATAGACACCTGGAACCTTACTCAACCAAATACTTATGTGTTTAGTATCATACTACCATAGGTAAATGAGCCAGAGAGGTAGTCGTAAGATAAGTACAATAAAACATGGGGAAATACTCAACGTAGATCGACCCAGTCTGATATAAAAACTTACATACGTGACATACGGGCCTATAAGGCCAACATGATAATTTATAAACTCAAAACATAGGACGACAAGGCCGTACAAGTATCTATATACATGACATCTATCTACAAGCCTCTAAGAGTACACACTTAACATAAAGGTCAGGACAGGGCCCCACCATACCGATCAATATGTGTCCTAGTTATACTGACCAAATAAGCAACTCCGGAGCAAAAGGAGTGCACCAACATCTTCCGCTTAGCTAATAGCCTACTTGGAGGATTCTTCATTTGTCTATCGGGACCACTATGCATGAAATGCAACGTTCCCAAGCAAAAAGAATGTCAATACGAATAATGTACCGAGTATGTAAGGCACATAAATAAGCACATAAAAGAATGGAAGAAATATAAAGTAAATGACTCAACCTGTAGGTCTGGATAACTTTATAAATCATGAAACTTATAGTTTCATGCATATGCGTATGAATATCATGTCGTACATAGGTACATGTTTCATAACATCATCAAGCCACTAAAGGCATCCCATCATATCATCTTGCCATTGTGGACAAAATCATCAACGTATACCAGTTAATCAAGTGGTGATGCGTATATAACGCCGTAACCTTTTTCCAAGTACATATATGTATGTATGTGTATATATACATATTCTTATACACATACGTACGTACATACATACGTACATACATACATACGTACGTACATACATACATACATACATACATACATACATACATACATACATACATACATACATACATACATTCATACATACATACATACATACATACGTACGTACGTACATACGTACGTACGTACATACATACATACATACGTACATACATACATACATACATACATACATACATACATACATACGTACATACATACGTACGTACGTACGTACATACGTACATACATACGTACATACGTACATACATACATACATACATACATACGTACATACGTACATACATACATACATACATACGTACATACATACATACATACATACATACATACATACATACATACATACATACATACGTACGTACGTACGTACGTACGTACGTACGTACGTACGTACATACATACATACATACATACATACATACATACATACATACATACATACATACGTACGTACGTACGTACGTACGTACATACATACATGCATACATACATACATACATACATACATACATACATACATACATACATACATACATACATACATACATACATACATACATACATACATACATACATACATACATACATACATACATACATACATACATACATACATACATACATACATACATACATACATACATACATACATACATACATACATACATACATACATACATACATACATACATACATACATACATATATATATATGCGTATATAATACCGTCTGACTCATGGGTAAATGCGCATGTATAAATGAATGCAATGCATAATAATGTAAGTCAATATGATCTCTTGGAATATTATGAGACTCATGAATAGACAATATGACAGTAGGACATATAGGGAATCAGGAACATAGGAAACCTCAGTACTTCTAAGAATAGAATAATTTATGAAACTTGCATGCTCGCTCATTTCGTTGTATTATATGGATTATGCTAAAACAAGAAAGAAGGGATAGCCTTAACATACCTGAGTCAATTCTTTTGACAATTATTCTAACATATGTTAATTGCGACAGAATGTGTAACAGCGGAGTAGGAAAAAATTTGTATAAATTTTTGAAAAAGATTGTACCATGCTTTCATAGAGTTACACCTTACATTACTATTACATAGTATAACTTTGTATCAAATTTTGTTGAAGAGAAATCACGTTACACCTTGTAGGAGGTTATAAGATTTCCTTTGAAAATTTCCATCCATTATATCAAACTTATTTATTTCCATCTCAAATTATATACATTAAATGAGCTCTTATCTTAAAAACTTGTGGAACCCCTTTTAGGGTTTATTTAATCCAAAACATTCCCTACACGTCACCTGTTTATCAAGACCAATGAGTCATAATTTCTTAAGGCCTTGCTGCCACGTTAAATGCCTTCTTAAACTTATCCAAAATCTTAATTATTCACTAATTTATTATTTAACTAATTAATTTCCCATTAACAATTAATCAACCAATTACCCACATAATTAAGAATTATCACAAATTACTTAAAATACTGTTCACTTTTAACACACTTTATATAACCTGCTATCATAATTATGTGGCACATTGTATGGCATTAGTCCATAAATATTGAGTATTATAGCTCGGACCATATTTTATTCTCAAAATGTCAAACTTTGATGAAACTCAATTTAATTTGCTTACTCTCTCTCCTTCACGAATTTAGTCATCGCTTATTTAAAATAGTATAATGCTTACAATCTCAAAATAATCTTATTTCCGAACTTACGTCGATTAACTTACAACGAAACTTTAACGTATGAAAATGTGAAATTTAACATTTTCGAGCTCTCGTCAATTTATTTATAGCGTACTTTAATGTACGAAAATATAGGGTATAATATTGACTGGTTGAATGCAATGCAAGAAGAACTCGATCAATTTGAGAGAAGTCAAGTTTAGCATATAGTATCAAGACCCAAGGACATATCAATAATTAGAACTAAATGGGTCTTTAGAAATAACGAAGATGAAGATGGAACAGCTATAATGAACAAGGCAAGATTGGTAGTTTAATGATATAGTCAAGAGAAGGGCATAGACTATGATGAGACTTTCGCTCAAGTTGCAAGATTGGAAGCAATTAGACTCTTTATAGCGTTCGTTGCTTATATCGACTTCACTCTCCATCAGATGGATGTTAAGAGTGTCTTCCTCAATGGATATTTAAAGGAAGAAGTATTTGTTATGCAACCTCCTGTCTTTGAAAGCAAGGAATATTATGATCAAGTGTACAAGTTTGACAAGACACTTATGGTCTCAAGAAGGCTCTAAGAGTATGGTATAAAGATTATTAAAGTTCTTGCTTGAGTATAGCTACAAGAAAGGTAAAATTGGCAACACGTTATTCTTGAAGGAAAAAGGTAGAAATATCTTGGTAGTTCGAGATATACGTTGATGAACAACCTGTTGTTTGTCAAGTTGTAAGTCCTGTTCAAGTAAACTTGCAGTCAACTTCGTGATCCTTCTTTTTCCCCATTCATTTCCATGTGCATAATTATTGTCCTCTTCCCTTCCCTTCACTTCCTCTCGCTCACTCTTCTCCACCATTTCCATGGCAAATCTTTATTATTTTTCACCTTTTCCCTTATTTTCCTTCTCTCTTTACCTTCCTACACAGTATCCTCATCATCTAATTACACTTTCCCGCAAAAATACTTCATCAACTGTGGTTCACATTCCAGCATCCCCGCCGGAGCCATCACCTTTTCCGGCGAGCTGATCGCCGACCACAGTAGCTCTGCTGTACGGCCCACTTCAAGAGGTTTAGCGGAAATCTATTAAACTGCCAGAATTTTCAGACAAGATTCTTCATATGAACTTGAAACAGAGGGAAATGGTTTTTACATAGTAAGACTTCATTTCTTTCCCTTTCCTGATCTTTTTAATGCGAAGTTCGACATTTTAGCTTCTGGGTTTTTGCTTTTGTCTAATTTTACTGTCCCAAGAAACGAAACTTCTCCTGTCATCAAAGAGTTTTTACTCCCTGTGAAAAATTCCAAGTTGAAAATCAGCTTTATACCTCAAGAATCATCTTTTGCCTTTGTAAATGCTGTAGAAGCATTTATTACTCCTGAAGATTTCATTCCTGAGTCTGCTACTCATGTTACTCGTCAAGGAAATAGCAATATTAGTAATAAAGATTTGTCCTTGAGTGCTTTATCTGTAATTCACAGGATTAATGTTGGTGGTTCAGTAATTACGCCCGAAAATGATACGATGAGGAGAAATTGGTTGCCTGATGATGATTACGTGTTTGTCAAAGAATCAGCAAAGAACCATCGAATGTCTAATGTTAACTATGATACAGAAGAAGGAGGGGCTAGCCGATACGATGCTCCTGACTTTGTTTATAAAACTGCCAAAGAAATGAATATAGTGGATGAGAGAAAAGATAACAACTTGTTTAATATAACTTGGGATTTTGAAGTAAATAAGAATGGTATAATTTTCGTGCGTCTACATTTCTGTGACATCATTAGTCAAGAAAGGAATCAAACGGTTTTCAATGTCTCTATAATGGTGTATATGGACAGCCGATTAGTCCATTTGATAGACTTTCACAAATGGCAGCTCCTTTCTATGTTGATTTTGTGGTGAATTCAGATGGTTCTGGTTTTATGAGTATCTCTATTGGACCTCGGAGTGACTCACGTACTCAAAATGCTTTTCTAAATGGAGTAGAAATCATGCAGCTGATTAACGAACGGGGATCAGTTCAAGATGGAAATGGACAGACCAGGAATCATCGTTTGTTGATAATCGTAGGTGCTACCGTTGGTGGTGTGGTTGCGGTTCTCGTCTTAGTTTCTGCAGTGGTTATCTTGTTTTGTTTGAAATCAAGAAAAGCAAAACCTGTTGAGAGTGTTGACTGGCGAGTTGTGAATGCTTATGGAACAAGTTCACACAGCAGAACTACTGTAAGAACTTCTCCAATTGGTAGCACTACTCCTGATATGAATCTTGGGTTAAAGATACCTTTGGTTGAGATTGTTTATGCGACGAATAACTTTGATCCCAAATTTATGATTGGTGAGGGTGGTTTTGGGAAAGTTTATAAAGGAAATTTACAAGATGGTGTTAAAGTGGCTGTGAAAAGAAGTGAGCCTGGACATGGTCAGGGTCTTATGGAATTCCAAACTGAGATAATGGTCTTGTCCAGAATTTGTCATCAACGTCTCGTTTCATTGATTGGATACTGTGATGAACGAGACGAGATGATACTTGTGTATGAATTCATGGAGAAAGGAGCTTCGAGAGAGCATTTGTACAGTTTGAACGAAGATCTTGGTAAATCATGTTCAAGGTCAGAATTATCTTGGGATCAAAGGCTCGAAATTTGTATAGGTGCAGCTGAAGGGCTACAATACCTTCAAAACAGGTTTAAATGGTCCAATCATCCATAGGGATATTAAGTCGACGAACATCCTTCTTGATGAACATTATGTTGCCAAAGTTGCTGATTTTGGGCTATCGAAATCAGGTCCCCCTGATCTAACACATATTAGTACCGATGTTAAGGGTAGCTGCGGTTATCTTGATCCTGATTACATAAGATGCATGCAACTCACTCAAAAATCTGATGTCTACTCTTTTGGAGTTGTACTTCTTGAAGCGCTTTGCGCTCGACCAGCTGTTAACACTCAGCTTCCAAGGGATCAAGTAAACTTAGCTGAATGGGGAATTTCTTGGCAAAGAGAAAACCAGCTAGAAAAGATAATTGATCCATCGCTTGTAGGTAAAATTAAGCCAAACTCGTTGAGAAAATTCGGGGAAACAATAGAGAAATGCCTGCAAGAATATGGGACGGATAGGCCTAATATGGTGGATGTATTTTGGGACTTGAAATATGCTCTACAGCTTCAACACTCTGCAATATTGCCTCAAGAATTTCATGAAGATAGTACCACAGATGTTTCGTGGCAGTTGGCATTGCCTGGTATTCATCGCTTACCTTCTGTAAATGTAAGTACAAGTATTGCCAGTGCCAGTGAGAGTGAGGTTTTTCCGCAATTGGTGATCGATGAAGCCAGATGATTTTTGGCCTTAGGATATGTTAGCTCACTTCATTCTGTTGTAAGTCTGTCTTCTTCTGCTTCCTTTTGGTCAAGGCTATTCTATATATGCCAAAACCTTGTTGCAACTGTTTCTGAGTAATAGTCAGGGTTCATTTTATATATTGGATAATAGGCAAATGCCTCACATTTATGTTGCTCGAACTCTTCAAAAATGTCATCGAGTGTGTGACAAGTTCCCCAAAAGTAGTGCATTTTTCTTGAACAAACTGTCTCACTACTCTTTATATTCTAAGATTTAGAACTATTACAAAAAAATAAGCCAAGTGTTATAAAATGAAAGCAAAGCAGTAAAATGTTAACAAGAAATATAAGCAACTTAATGAAATATGAACAAGAAATATAGATAGAGAGAAGGAAGAGATTTTCTTCTTCAATTGTGTATTTTCCTATTTATTACAAGGCCTTTATATAGGCATAAAAAGTGAAGAAAATATGTCATGGAATATGTCATTCAACATACAAAATATGTCATTGAATATGTCATAAACCATTTGAGATTAAGATCATGGAAGAAGAGTAGACACCCACCATAAATTGCTATTTATCATAACACTCCCCCTTGGATGTCCATAGATAATATGCCTCGTTAAAACCTTACTAGGAAAAAACCCTATGGGAAAAAAATTCTAGTGAAGGAAAAAGAGTACACATGTAAAGAAATATGCCTTTTTGTTGCCTTGTTAAAAATCTTGCAAGGAAAACCCAGTGGGACAAAACCTTTTAAGGGAAAAAGAGTGCAACGCGCATTAACTCCCCCTGAAGAGAGCATCAATTCACCTCCTTGAGCCTTCGCATCCCAATCTTGTGTACTAGTTTCTTGAAGGTTGACGTTGGTAGAGATTTTGTGAACAAACCATCCATATTATCACTTGAACGAATCTGTTGCACATTGATATCACCATTCTTTTGAAGATCATGTGTGAAAAATAACTTTGGTGAAATATGCTTTGTCCTATCTCCTTTTATGAATCATCCCTTCAATTGAGCTATGCATGCATTGTCTTCATACAAAATCGTGGGTAGTTTGTCACATTTCAAACCACATTTGTCTCGAATATGATGTATTATAGACCTCAACCACACACACACTCTCGACTTGCTTCATGGATAGAAATTATCTCAGCATGATTAGATGAAGTAGCCACAATTGATTGCTTAGTCGATCGCCAAGATATGGCAGTGCCTCCATAGATAAACACATAACCTGTTTGAGATCGAGCCTTGTGTGGGTCAGATAAATATCCAGCATCAGCATAACCGACAAGATTAGGACTGCAATTATTGCTATAAAATAAGCTCATGTCGGTAGTCCCTTTTAGATACTGCAATATATGTTTGATTCCATTCCAATGTCTCCTTGTAGGAGCAGAGCTATATTTTTCTAAAACATTAACTGGAAAAGTTATGTCAGGCCTTGTAGTATTTGCAAGATACATTAGTGCGCCAATTGCACTAAGATATGGTACTTCAGGACCAAGTAGCTCTTCATTCTTATCTTGAGGTCGGAATGGATCCTTATTCACATCAAGTGATCAAACAACCATCGGAGTACTTAAAGGGTATGCTCCATCCATGTAAAATTGTTTCAATACGTTTTCTATAGAGGCAGATTGATGAACAAAAATTCCGTTTGCCAAATGTTCAATTTGCAAACCAAGACATAATTTTGTCTTTCCGAGATCTTTCATCTCGAATGCCTTATTTAAATAATCAATTGCCTTTTGGAGTTCTATGGGAGTTCCAATAAGGTTTATGTCATCGACAAATACGGCAAGTACAACAAATTTCGATGTTGTTTTCTTTATAAAAACACATAGTCAAATGGCATCATTTATATAACCTTCCTTTAATAAATACTCACTAAGTTATACCACATTCGTCCTGATTGCTTTAGACCATACAAAGATCTTTGCAATTTGATTAAAAATATTTTCCGGGACTTTGAATTATGTGTGTTTGCCATTTTGAATCCATCGGGAATTTTCATGTATATCTCATTATCAAGTGAGCCATAAAGGTAGGGGGTAACCACATCCATTAAATGCATGTCAAGCTTTTCAAGGACAGCAAAACTAATGAGATAACGAAAAGTTATAGCATCCATAACAGGTGAATATGTCTCTTCATAATCGACACCAGGCCTTTGAGAAAATCCTTGTGCAACAAGGCGTGCCTTATATCTTTGTACCTCATTTTTCTCATTTCTCTTGCGTACAAAGACCCATCTATAGCTAACAGGCTTAACCCCATTAGGTGTTTGAACTATAGGCCCAAAAACTTCACGTTTTGCAAGTGAATGCAATTCTGATTGGATTGCTTCTTGCCATTTTGGCCAATCAAGTCTTTGTCAACATTCTCCAACAGATTGAGGTTCAAGATCCTCACTTTCTTGCATAATGCTAGATGCAACATTATATGCAAAGACATAATCCACCACTATATCCACTCGATTAAAATTCGTCTCAATATCGATTGGATTTATTGATAGTTCCTTATTTTCTTGAGTCTCAGGATCAATGGATTCTTCATGAATCTCAGAATTTATTAAATCATGAATTTCCTCATGAGATTCTTTCGTAGTGTCATTTTGATCATTTGCTTTCCTTTTTCTAGGATTTCGATCTTTGGAACATAATGGTCTGCCACGTTTTAGGCGTGCTTTCGACTCATTAGCTATGACACTAGAAGATTGTCCAATAGGGACATCAATACGGATTGGAACATTCTCTGTGGGGATATGAGATTTTGTTATCCTTTTCAAGTCTGTAAATGCGTCTGCTATTTGATTTGCTATTCTTTGCAAATGGATAATCTTCTGCACCTCTTTTTCACAAATAGAGGCACGTGGATCAAGATGAGATAATGATGGATTTTTCCACAAAATTTCCCGTTTGGTTTCATCAACTTCTCCCCCTAATTTTGGGAAAAGTGTCTCATCGAATCGACAGTATGCAAATCGTGCAGTGAACAAATCCCATGTCCATGTTTCGAGGTAGCGAATAATGAAGAGCGATTCAAACCAACATATATTCCTAACCTTCTTTGCGGACCCGTTTTGGTGCGATATGGCGGTGCTACAGGCACATATACTGCACATCCAAAAATTCTAAAATGGGATATATTAGGTTCATGACCCAAAACTAATTGCAACGGGGAATATTTGTGATAATTCGTCGGTCTGAGACGAACTAGTATTGCTGCATGCAAAATGGCGTGACCCCAAACTGAAGTGGGCAGCCTCATTTTCATGAGTAACGGTCTTGTAATCAACTGCAGACGTTCAATTAAAGACTCTGCAAGACCATTTTGAGTGTGAGCATGAGCTACAGGATGTTCCACTTTTATCCCAATTGATAAGCAATAATCATTAAATGCTTGGGATGAAAACTCAGCAGCATTATCTATTCTAATAGACTTAATTGGATTATCGGAAAATTGTGCCCGTAATCGAATTATTTGTGCCATTAATTTTGCAAACGCAAGGTTGCGTGATGACTATAGGCACACATGAGACCATCTAAAAGATGTGTCTATTAAGACCATAAAATATCTAAGGACCCACTAGGTGGGTGAATAGGTCCACAAATATCCCCTTGTACGTTCCAAAAACGCAGGTGACTCAATTCCAACATTTGTTGGTGATGGTCTAATAATTAACTTGCCTTGATAACAAGAAGTGCAAGAAAATTCATTATTTAAAAGAATCTTTAAATTCTTTAATGGATGCCCATATGAGTTTTCTATAATCCGTCTCATCATAATTGATCCAGGATGTCCCAATCAATCATGCCAAAGTACAAAAGTATTGGAATCAGTAACCTTTTGATTTACTGTAGAATGTGCTTCAATTGCGCACTAATTTTTGTCCAATACAGGCCATTAGATAAAGATGAGAACTTCTCAATAACCCTCTTTTGGCCAGATACATTCTTTGTAATGATGAGGTATTCAAGATTATTCTCATCTATTGTCTCAATATGATATCCATTTTGACGGATATCTTTAAAACTTAACAAGTTCCTCTTGGACTTGGAGGAGAACATTGCATTCTCTATGATAAATATTGTTCATTTAGGCAGAGTTATAGTTGCTTTTCCAGAGCCTTCAATTAATTTACTACTACCAGAAATTGTAGTAACATCTGCCTTACACATACTTAAATGAGAGAAATATTTCTTCTCTTTTGAACATCGTATGTGTGGTACATGAATCAATTAAATAAAAAAATTTACAATTGGACATCGATCCAAGTTTGCTTTGTGAGATATCCATATTTGCTTCCCATGGTTTGAATTCCAAAAGAAATATACGAAAAATATTAGTATTTTTATAGAGAAGAGAATAAATAAATTTAAGTCTATGATTCAACATAATAGCTTCAGTGCGGTCATTGTGAATCGAGAAAAAAATCTTTTATCATAGTTATTCTCCTTTTAATATCAAAGTATTAATAATTAGCAGTAGCATAAGCAGTCTTCACAATATTTCTTTTATTACTATATTTAATGTGCTACAAATAAAGCGTAAGATGAATGTGTAATCTAAAGTTATATATTTTAAAACCATAATACAGATTATATAACAAATTATAGCATGAAATAAGAATATATGATAAATAGAAACAACGATCACATGTGTACAAAATCAACAATTAGCCTTTTAGACCATATTACAATTTAAACGAATACTTGCTTGATACTTGGCTTTACTAGCTTAAATCAGAAAACATAAAATTTGAACCATATCACAATAATAGATAACTCATGTAAACTATGATAGTTGTTTATTCATTAACTACTACGAATAAGTAAAAATAAAAAAAATATCAAACTGCTCAATCTTCTTTAACCATGGATCCATCACCGATCAAGTGGTCTATTTTCCCCTCAGGGTGCTCAAAGAAGTCTGCCACATCCAAGTGGGTGATGTCAAAATCATTGTCAGAGAGAAAATTGGCTTCAGGGCCTTTACTCTTTAGAGATGCTTGATAAAGCTCAACCAAATGTCTTGGTACACGGTAAATTTTTGCCCAGTGCCCTTTTCCACTGCAACGATAACATATATTTTCTGAACTATTTGCTTTTGGATTCTCATATTTCCATTTCCGCTTTTGGTGGTTATATCTCTTTTGGGGTGATTGACACCAGGAAAATTTCTTCTTTGTCCACGGCCACGGCCATGACCCCGACCACGACCATGATTAGAGCCATGGCCTTTTCCACGCTTAGCATAATGGGAATACACCTCATCCACTTCAGGCAATGGTGTAGACCCAGTGGGTCGATTTTCGTGATTTCTCATGAGCAGGTCATTGTTTTGCTCAGCCACAAAAAGAAGTGAAATTAGCTCAGAGTACTTTTTGAAACCTTTCTCTCTGTACTGCTGTTGCAGAACCATATTGGAGGCATGAAACGTTGTAAACGTTTTTTCAAGCATATCATAATCAGTTATAGTATCTCTACAGAGTTTCAATTTAGAAGTAATTCTAAACATCGCAGAATTATATTCAGAAACAGACTTAAAGTCTTGGAGCCTCAGATGAGCCCAATCATATCGTGCTTGTGGCAGAGTGACCAACTTTAAGTTGTCATATCTCTCTTTTAAGCCATTCCACAAAATAAGTGGATCTTTGACTGTGAGATATTCAATTTTCAACCCTTCATCAAGGTGATGGAGCAAGAAAATCAAGGCCTTAGCACAGTCTTGGGTGGATGCTTTATTTCTGTCTTTAATGGCGTCTCCAAGACCCATTGTATCTAAATGGATTTTAGCATCCAACACCCATGTCATGTAGTTCTTGCCGGAAATTTCAAGGGCAACAAACTTTCTTTTCATAATGTCAGCCATAATTAAAACAAAATTAGGAGGAGAAAAATTACTATAATCTTCTCAAAGAGCTTCTTGAGATAGTAGAGCTTCGTGCTGATAACGTGTTATAAAATGAAAGCAATGCAGTAAAATGTTAACAAGAAATATAAGCAACTTAATGAAATATGATCAAGAAATATAGATAGAGAGAAGGAAGAGTTTTCTTCTTCAATTGTGTATTTTCCTATCTATTACAAGGCCTTTATATAGGCATAAAAAGTAAAGAAAATATGTCATGGTATATGTCATTCAACATACAAAATATGTCATTGAATATGTCATAAACCATTTGAGATGAAGATCATGGAAGAAGAGTAGACATCCACTATAAATTACTATTTATCATAACACCAAGAAAGTTGTTTTTCCCCTTTTAATAAAAAATATTTTTCTTTGATGTATGGTTGCCAAAGAATACTTTTTTTCTGAAAAATATTTTTTCATCATACCAAACACACCTATGGAAGTGGTAAATTGTGGGTTGGATCAAATTTGGGTGGGTCAAAATTAAACATGTCAAATCAATAAGTTGGTCTGCCAAAGAATAAAGCTCTTGGAGTAGATGGCTATCCTGTGGAGTTTTTTACAAAGAACTGGGAGCTAATCAAGAATGACATTTTAGCTGCTACAAAGGATTTTTCCACCTTTTGCTCTATGTCACATATGATCAATACTACAGCCATTGCATTGGTGCCCAAGGTCAGCTCTCCTGCCACAGTTAATGACTACAGACCCATTGCTTGCTGCACTACCCTGTACAAGATTATATCAAAGATCATTACCAGAAGATTACAAGGTGTTTTCACTGAATTAGTTGGCCTAGCCCAGTCTGCATTCATTGAAGGAAGGAGTGTTGCTGAAAATATCCTCCTCAGCCATGAGATTTTCAAAGGCTACTCTAGAAAGGGTGTCTCTCCTCGCTGTGTGCTGAAAGTTAATTTGAGAAAAGCCTATGACACACTGGAATGGCCTTTCTTGCAGCAGATTCTGGTAGCCTATGGATTCCCAGCCAAATTCATTGACTGGATTATGGCCTGTACCACTACTGTATACTTTTCCTTAGTAATGAATGGAGGACTCACCAAACCATTCAATGCCAAGAGAGGAATAAGACAAGGGGATCCAATGTCTTCATATTTATTTGTGCTAGCTATGGAGTATCTGAACAGAAGCATGGGGCAACTGCGCAGAAATGGAAACTTCAACTTTCATCCAAAGTGCAGGCACCTCATCTGTACACATATTTGCTTTGCAGATGATCTACTTATGTTCTGTCGTGCAGACACCATCTCCATCCAGATATTACACCAGACATTCCTTCAATTTTCTAAGGAATCTGGATTGGAAGCAAATACAAGCAAGAGTGCCATCTACCTTGCAGGGGTACCACAGAAGGTTAAGACAGAATTGAGAGAACTCTTGGGCTTCAGTGAAGGCAAGCTTCCTTTTAGATACCTGGGTATTCCACTGGACTCTAAGAAACTCTTATTATATCAGTACCTGCCTCTCATTGAGAAAATCACAGCCAGGATCACCTGCTGGTCTGCAAAGCTGCTTTCCTATGCAGGAAGATGCCAGTTAATTAAGGCTGTCATCTTTGGCATACAAGCCTATTGGTCCCAAATCTTCCTATTGCCTAAGAAAGTCTTAAAGGCCATTGACACCATCTGTAGGACTTTCCTCTGGACAGGAGCTGCTAGTGTATCAAAGAGAGCCCTAGTGGCTTGGGATAGAGTCTGCAGACCCTTAACTGCTGGAGGTCTAAACATATTGAATATAACCATCTGGAACAAAGCAGCAATTACAAAGCTACTTTGAGACCTTGCAAGGAAGAAGGACTGCCTATGGGTACGCTGGGTTCACTGCTACTACATCAAAAGAGCTGACATTGGCTCAGTCAATGTACCCAAGCAAGCAGCATGGGTCATCAGGAAGATCATTCAATGCAGAGAGGATCTTATGGCAAACCAGCAGCTACATGGTACCCTTGATGACAGATTCAAGACTGTGTGTTGCCTTGGCAAACTTCAAATCCAGAAACTATATATCAACATGCTCCCTAGATTTGATAGAGTTGACTGGAGAAATTTGCTTCTGGTTCGAAATGTCCTGCCTCGACACAGTTTCACTGCTTGGCTGGCTGCCCAAAGAAGGTTACCTACTGTGGACAGATTAGCAAACTTTGGTATTCAACTCCCTTCAATGTGTGTATTTTGCAAACAACAAGTGGAAACTTTCCAGCATCTTTACTTTGAATGTTCTGTTACCAATAGTCTATGGTCCAGAATTGGCTGCTGGTTGGGCTATTCAAGATCAGTCCTTGACTGGGACAGAGAACTACAATGGATCTGCAGTAAGGCTCGCAGTCGCGCATGGAGGAATGCCATCACTGCTGCTGCATTTGTGCATGCTGTAGCATTAATATGGCAGGCTAGGAACAAAGCTCGATTTCAGAACTCGGTCTATTATGAAGATAGAACAGCTAGAGAGATTGCATTACTCCTTCACATTCGTGGGAGACATAGCAAAAGCTGGCAGAATGGTCTATGACAACTCAACTACTTTCCGTAACTAACTATTTTTGTGTTGTTACTTGCTGAACTCAATACTTATGAGTCTGCGCTTCTTTTGGTAGTTTCGTAGAAACTGAAATGTAAATAGCACCAGTAGCTGATTGTCCAATCAGCTACGCGTAGGAACACTTGTACATCTTTCTTTTTTGCTATATATGAATACCAAGCTTTAACTGAAAAAAATTGTGTGAATCAATAAGTTGGTCACGTCCCGCCTGCACAAATTTTTATATTAGGTCAAGGTGGGCCATAACCCGACTCACTCAGTATAACCCAACCTTCCCTCCTTTATAATTTGCTCCTTTTGATAAAATGTGAAAAGCTAATATATTTTCCTTAAACGATTAGCTTAAGTTTCTTCCAAATATACCCAATCCTCCATCTCCAAATTCTATTTTATATGTTTACATTTGTTGTATTTTGAATTGTTGTGTTGTACTATAATACTATATTGATCCGCATAAACCCAATATTTTAATTGGTCGTTACGGCTCATCTGTTGGATCAAGTTGGAAAACGAGTCATAACTTAATCCGTTTGATTTTGGCCAGACTTGGACAATTACTATAAGAACTCTGCCAATTCTACGCTCTTTAGGATGTCGAACAAATTAATAAAACACCAAACAAGGATTTTTCTCATTCATTTCCTTAAAAGGAACAAATATGCTAATTGTATGCTTTTAGTCAGCAAAATAACAGACAACAGAGCCAATAACTCGTGGTAGTATGTTTAAGTAATAAAAGATAAACGAATTACACAAGTTAGCCAAATATAGACAAGAGACGCACATTAATTTTGAGACTCTCACGTAAGCTAAAAGTAAGGTTGTATTCGGTTCCGGTTTTGAGTTTATTTGGGTTTGTGATTTCGGTTCTGACGGTTTCGGTTCTGGCGGTTCCGGTTCTGGCGGTTCTGGCGGTTCCGGTTCTGGCAGTTCTGGAGCCGGAACCGCTACCATACGGTTCCGGATACCATCCGGTTCCGGTTCTGGCGGTTCCGGTTCCGGCAGTTCTGAAATTTTTATTTTTATTTTTTAAATCAATATCTTGTATAGTAGTCATTAGTATATTGTAGAATATATTTTATATGGTGTACTATGTTATTAGTATAGTATATATTGTGTTTGGTAATTAGTATATATTGTGTATATAAGTAGTATATATTGTATGTAAGTAGTATATATTGTATGTAAGTAGTGTATATTGTGTTGTAGTTAGTAATTAGTATAAATTGTATATAAGTAGTATATATTGATAAAGAAATAGTGAGACAAAAGATATTCAAGGATATGATAAAGAGCATATTTATTGACCAAAATGGCATATCTTTCTTAGTCTTCCTTCCCCCAATGGAATGAGCACAACATGGTACTAATACCACCATTAAAAGGAAAAAAAAACTAAAAGAAGACATGCCAATGTACAAGTTACATCATAATTTATGTATTATTTCTAACAAATCTCATAAAACCTTCAAGGTTTGGAGGTGGTTGTATTGGCGGTGGTGGAAATGAAGCTTGTTCATCACCACTTCCGGGTGAAGATGTTTCCCGAGCAAGTTCTGCTAGCATTTCTTCATAGCACTCATCTATTTCTAGTTGTGATTCAGCTAGCCCAAAGTTCCTTCTTTCTGCGCGGATCCAATCTCGAAAAAGCACTGATTTTTCCAAGTTGTCCCGCATCGACGCTCTGTGATCACCTATTTATAGTCTTACTTGACTAAAAGAGCTCTCCGATCCAACAGTTGACGCTTGAATCGACAGAACATCCCGAGCCATCCTTGCAAGAACGGGAAAATGCTTTTCCCTTGTCTTCCACCAATCCAAAAGGTCGAAAGAGCCGTCTGGATTCTCATTCTCTAGTCCCTGCGACAAATAAAATTGAAGCTCATTTAGATGGGAAATTTTATCTAAATTTTCCCCTTGAGTACCCTTGAACTCCGTCCACGATTTAAGAGTTGTTAAGCCAGCAGCTCTTTTAGACGCTTGTGATGTAGACGAAGTAGGGGTTGGAAGATTAGGCCTAGCATGCTCTAACGCCTGTTTATAAGCATTATAAACAGTTTGAGCATTCACTTTAATTGATGCTTTCTCATCAGATAGTGTAGCCATTTCTACTTTTGAAAGATCTAAAGCTTGATAAGTAGAATACCAAAAGTGAAGACCTCCTAATTTCATAGTAGGATTTAACATAGCAGACACACGAAATATAGGAGGGATTGAAAAAAAATATTTTTTAAACTTCTTTTTCATTTCAGTTATTGCAATTTCATAAGTTTCTCCTCCCTCGTTAAAATCAACAAACAAATTAGCAAGTGCGGCAATATAAACTAAACAGTTAGAAATAGTTGGATAATATTGGCCAGATAAAGCATTTGTAGCCACATGAAAATGTTCTAAAAATCTAAAAGAATTTTAACGTTAGTCCAATCTTGTGTAGTTAGCATGTCATTATCTTCCTCCCCACAATCCCGAGAATTATACGTAGCGTTAATTGAGTTTATATATTGGTACGCTACTACTAAACTTCCGTACATGTAGTTCCACCTCGTCGGGCAAGGTTTAGGAACCTTTCTTTCTCTAAGGCCATATTCGTCACACTTTTTAAAATATTCTCTAAGTCTACTTCTACGGTTTGAATAAAATAGCCAATTAAGAGCCATTTTAACCTTTTTAATTTCTACGTTTAATATTCTCATACCATCACCAACAATTAAATGATAAATATGACAAATACATCTAACATGAAAAATATTAATAAAAGCAGGATTAAGTGTTCTTGTTAGCATACCTATTGCACTAGTGTTGCTAGAAGCGTTATCCATAGAAATTGACATTATTTTATCACTAAAACAAAAATATCTGCATACATCTGAAACAGTGTTAGCAATAAACCTACCCGTGTGCCGTGAATTAATTATCCTATATGCAATAATGTGTTTTTGCATTGTCCAACCTTCGTCTATCCAATGACTGGTTACGGTTAGATAATCACAATCATTATTACTTCTACCAATATCAGTTGTAATAGACATACGATTAGTTATATGGGTAAATAAATAGCGCAAGTATTGTTCATATTCATGCTTGTATTTATAAATATCGGCCTTAACTGTGGCGCGAGGCCAACCTTTATACGTAGGATTAAATACTCTTCTAATATAATGAATCCATGCAGGATTAGAAGCAAAAGAATAAGGCAAACACATAACAGTAATCATTTTAGCTAATTCTTCACGATCCTTATTTGGATCGTAATATAATATACTTCCGGTGACTGTGTTTATTCCTGGTTGAACTAGATTTGAACCAGTACTTGGGTTAACTGTAGAATCAGCACTTGTCCTCCCCTCTTGTTGCGCTTTCAATTGCAAATATCTAGCCTTATCGCTAGGGTGTAATCTTATATGCTTAACTAAACTGCCTGCGCCGCTACGATCTCCAATATACCTATGAACAAGTAATTTCCCACAAGATTTACACTTAGCCTTATTTTGTTCTCTTAGTTGAATAAAAAATTTCCAAACTAATGATGTTTCTGAACGTTTAAGAGGTTGTCTACTAAAACTGGGAGTTTGTACGGATGGGTGTCCGGTTCATCACCTAAGTTATGAGCAGGACTAGTAGGTATATCATCTAAATCTACTGGAGCTTGGGTTTCGTCATCATCATCATCCTCATTTCCCTCTAAGATAGGTGCATTAGGATAAAGAGCATTCATAATATCATCGTCTATTCTATCACCAACTGCTACATCATGTAGAAAATCAATATCGCTAAATTGAAAACACGGGTGATCACTATCAAGGATTCCGAAGGGTTCATTAGGATTTCTAGATTGGCTACTACTTTGAACTTGCTTATCTTTTCTAGGTCGGGGAGCCGGGGGAGGGGTAGTATTTTGGCGACTACTTTCACCGGTTTTAGATTTTCCTTTACCGAACATATTTTTTAACGAAAATGCCATAATAATTATAATTAAGCAAAATAACAACACACAAAAATATTCTTAGCACGTAAGAGTTGAAACGAGTTTACAGGATTGACGAACAACTTCTTGAAAATTGAAATCGTTGAAATTGAACACTTGAAAACTTCAATTCAACAACTTCACAATGTTTCACGAATTTGCTACAATAAATTAAGCACTTGCACTAGAAAGATTGAAAAAGAGCTTGAGAGAGATTGAGAGATATTGGTGAATAAAAATGAAAGAATGAGGGGGTATTTATAGTTGAGAAATGGGAAATAGTGTAATTATATAAAGTTTGGGGTTAAATTAAAGTTTGGGGTCTAAATGGCTATTTTTTAAATTTTCAAACGGCTACTTTTGAAAAAGAGCCGTTTGGAAATTATTTTTAAATTTTTTTTTATTTTATAAAATTACCGTTACAGAACAGCCGGAACTGTTTGGAACCGCCAGAACCGGTCCGGTTCCGGTTCCGGTTCTGGCGGTTCCGATTCTGGCGGTTCCGATTCTGGCGGTTCCAACGGGTAGAACCGCCCTGCCATGGTTCTCGGGAACCGCCAGAACCGGGACCGCCGGAACCGGCAGAACCGTCAGGGCCGCGGTTCCGGTCCGGTTCCAATTCGGAACCGCGAAATTTACACCCTTAGCTAAAAGTCGTCGTCAACCTGTCAAAGATATAGGGCTGCTCTACATTTTTCCAACTGTTAATATTCTGGTGTTTGATTAAGTATTAAAAAATATTTTTAAAAAAAAATAATTTAGAACGAGATTCCATCTATTATATTGTTGGTTTAGCTTTTTTCCTATGCACCGACAAAGTAATTTTTCTATGCACTTTAGATCGCCTAAAGAAATATGACTACAAGTAACTGTTTACAAAACATGAAGTTAATAACTTAAATAAAAAAATAAAGTACGTGTTATAATACTTTAATTTGATAATGTTTAAACAGTGTATATATATATATAAAAGTTAAATACCATAGCACGTATTGAAACCTGCCAAGACCAAGGTGGTTGCAGCTTGATTGGGTAGTTACACAAGGAAACAATTGACTAAATACTGAAAATCTCCAATACATAGGATGTGTTGGAAGGAAGGAAAACATATTTCTGAAAAATATAATGATTTTTTTACTTATTTTCTGGTGGTTGATTAAGTATTAAAAAATATTTTTTAAAAATATATAATTTAGAACGAGACAGGTAAGGGCGGGAGAAGGCGGTAGGTTAGGGTCTAGTGGTCAAGTTGCGGTGGCGAGGTTAGGGGTGGGGTTTAGGGCCAAGGTTAGGGTAGGATGATGGGGTGAAAAAAGTTAAGACTGAGATTTTTGAAAATATTTTTCCTCATTTGATAGGAAAGCTATTTTCCTCAGCAAAAAATTTTCAAAATATTTAATTAAACTAAATATAAAAAAATTAAAAAATAATTTTCAAAAAATATCTTGGTTAGTACCAAACACAAACACACCCATAATCGTTGGTCAATCTGTATGGCAGTTCAAACATTAATTAATAGTCTCATCGCAGTATAAGAGAGGTTTTTTTGCTATAAACAGAGAAAACATAGAAATCGAAAAACGTTGGTGCTGCCCAAACTAGACTCTTGAGTCCACATTCTACAACATTTCTAAGCTGATTGATTAGAAATGACTACTTTTTTCCAAAATCAAGAAATTGCCTGACAAGTTCCCTACATTTGATAAATCAATTCATCTAACATCATTACTCACGTTGAATTTGAATACAAATTAGCCACCTTCAGTCTTTCTTCCTGGTCAACAACAAGCCCACACATCAACTAGTATAAATTGGCTTGAATTATCACTAGGAGAAACCACAGAATGTACCAACTAAACAAACTCAACTACTTGGGCAATATTCTAAGTTAGTTTTTTCCCCGTAAACTTGGACAAATCGTCCGTGATCATCATTTTCTGTACTTACACACAAAGCTATCTTTTCTTAAGAGCTCTGTACGACCACCTATTTCGTCACTAGTTTTCAGGCGGAGGGATTTATTACACATTTTTAGCTTCGTTTTTTCTCTCAAATAATTAAAATGGCAAGATTTGTGGACTTTATTTTGCTTATTCTTTTGGTTACTTCAATTAACATTTTGGGATGTGAAGCACGGCCTCTCAATATATTGAAGATTGATGGCTATGGCTATGGCAATGGTGTGGGTTTTAATTGGTTAACTTTAGGTTCTATTAAAGATGGTCCTAGTCCTGGAGTTGGCCATAAATTTACCAACAGCCAAACACTTGGAGGAATTAAGGATTCAGGTCCAAGTCCTGGAGAAGGACACAAGGTTGTCACTGGCAATCATCAATAGTGAAATTAACCTCGACTTTGGCCTGCTTTGAATTGTTTTATTATTCATTTTTACCATTCTTTGCATACAGTAATATTTTAATATTCTATGTTGGTTACCGACTAGCACTGCAAATTATAGAAAATTCTTTTAGCAATAAGGTGCCTTGGCATCCTTTTACGCAATGATTGTGTAATGCAGAATAAATAATGAAATCTACTGTACATTGTTTTTTAAGGGTGTTTGGATTGGATTTTAAGTTGCTCAATCAGGTTTTAAGTTCTTTTTAATTATTTTTTTAGTGTTTGATAAAGTTAAAAAGTACTTAAAGTAAATTTAATGGCATGCTTTATTTAGAATTTTTTTCGGTACATGTAAACACAATATATGTTCAGGCCTCGTTTGGCCAAAATAAATTTGAGATTTATTTTCGAAACTCATGTTTGGCCATAAATTTTGCCCATAATTTGGCAAAATCCCAAACCTCAAATCTCAAAATCACCCCAATTGTTGATTTTGGATCAAAATTCCAAAACTCGGAAATTGTATAGGAATTTTTACTTCCTATGGCAAATGTTAACACCTTATTTATTTTAAATAAATATTATTTAAAAAAATTATATTCTATAGATACATTTTATGGTTTATAGCAAAATATTTAATTTTGGTTACCTCCTAGCCCTAAGCCACTAAATATGCTAATAAATTACAATATTTTCTTTCTTTCTCTACTTTCATACATCACATTCTCTTTCCCTATCCTATTAAAATTTTCGATTCTTCCGCTTCTCTGTCTAGTTCGCTTGCGATTTCTCCTCCGCTGATATAAAGAAAAAGGCTAGCGAACCTCTTTCCAAGCGGTACAATACAAAGGGCGAAGCTCGAGTAGCAGCCATAGGGAGGCAAGTGGTACTGCTTGAACTACACCACCAACACTTATCAATCTAATCAATCTCAATCGGATTCCCCGATGTATCTTTACCGTTGAGCAATTCCTTTGAAAATTCACTCCCGAGGATTATAACCCTAAAGAAGATATGCAGATGCTCATTTATAATAATTTGAAAATGTGCAGATGCTCATCTATAAGATTAGTGAAGTACTACTTCTAAAGAAGATATGCAGATACTCATCATGAATTTGAAGTATTTTAAATGCAAGACTCATCCCCTCCACTAGATGGTATTCTAATAAAATTTATTTCTTATACATCATTTTTTCTTCTACTGTTCAAACTCATGCTCTAAGATTTTTTTTCATTAAAAATTCAATATGTCTCATTGTATTCCATGTATTTCGTTGTATTCACTGTCTCTTTTTTCTCATTGTATTTCAATGTATCCCGCTTTATTCTATGTATTTCATTGTATTCATTGTCTCGCTATATACCATGAATGTAGTCATAAGTTTTTTTTCAATTAATATAATTTATCTATTCAGATGTATTATATAATTTCTCTTAAAATTGTATATTTTTGCGGTATTTTACGGTTGAGAATCTTTTTTATAACTGAAAATACAAAATTTGTGTATTATAATTGAGTTTATTGAGTTATATTAGGAGTCTATTATGTTAATTGATTCACTTTCCCTTTTAAAAATAGTGCAATCCCCTATTTCACGCCGTGAATAGGTCGGATACAATAATCTATCCAGTTGTAATCTCATGTTTCACTCCATGAATACAGTCGAATTTACTCGAATACAACAACTGATTAGTTGGATTTCCCTGATTCACGCCTATTTTTGCTTGTATTCATGAATACAATAGCTTAAACACACCTAATACATCTTATAACCACATAAAATATATTTATAATTCGTAATATAATAAATAGTATCTGTAGATGGTTAATTACTATTAAAAGATTGTGTTTTATGAAAATTTCTCAATTATATACATATTGTTCCAAAATAAAGTTGGAAAATATATTTTGAAAACGTATGTCCAAACACATTTTTATCTTCAAACCAAACTTCATCCAAATCAGATTTTTCAAAATAAATTTGAAATTTATGGCCAAACGCTAGCTCATTTTTTTATTTTATATGACATTTTTTCAATTCATTCAAAAAGAACAATATCTTTCCTTATTTAAAAATTTCTAAAGTTAAAACTTATATTATTTTAAGCTTAATGGCATGTTTTTCGCAAAAATATCATGACATATTTAAAATTATAAGCTTTATATACTTTTGGTATATGTCTAAAGTCCTTAGTTGCAATACAAAATAAAAGAGATGGGTAAGAAAATTCATTAAATCATATAATCAACTTTTACTGATTTAGAATTGAGATGCAATTGGTTTATTAAAGTTGATTTCACTACGTAAGAACAATTAGAGATTTTTTCAATATCTAAAGAGGAATAATGTAAACTACAGATTCATGTAGAACCAATGGATAAAACACAGAAACTGCATCTCAAATCTATATAAATATATAATGTTGGAAATACAAAAAGTGAGGTGACACATCTCCTAAGCCAGCATTCTTATTGCCACAATATTTCTCTTTTTTCCCCTTCTTCAATTTAGTCACCTATAAGTATTTAAAGCCTACTTTCGAGATTTACTTAACGAGGAGGGGATCGTAACATAGAGCTAGGGGAACTGGGGTATTCAGAACAACATAGAGACCTTGGGTACTGCAGGCGCATTAGGGTGGGGAGGTAATGGGGGCTTTGCGTAGGATGAGTAGGGGTCGAGCGACCGGACCTGACGAGATCCTGGTGGAGTTCTGGAAGTGCATGGGTAGGTCAGGAGTGGAGTGGCTCTCCAGGTTATTCAATGCGATCTTCAGGACCAAAAGGATGCTGGATGATTGGAGGTGGAGTACAGTGGTGTCCTTGTACAAGAACTAAGGGGACATCTAGTGCTGCAACAACTATAGGGGTATCAAATTAATAAGTCACACCATGACGGTTTGGGAGCGGGTGATTGAGGCGAGGGTGAGGGAGATGACATCTATATCTGGGAACCAGTTCGGTTTCATGCCGGGTCGCTCCACCACAGAGGCCATCCACCTTGTCAGGCTGCTGGCGGAGTAGTTCAGGGATAAGAAAAAAGACCTACACATGGTGCTTGAAGGCGAAGAGCGTGCCGGAAGCCTACATCAGAGTAATCAAGGACATGTACGATGGAGCTAAGACTAGGGTTAGGACGGTGGGTGGTGACTCAGACCATTTTCCAGTGGTTATGGGGCTCCATTAAGGATCGGCGCTGAGCCCTCTCTTGTTTACCTTAGTGATGGATGCTCTAACCCGACATATTCAAGGGGATGTGCCTTGGTGTATGCTAGTTGCTGATGATATAGTATTGATAGATGAGATGAGGGTCGGTGTTATTGAGAGGTTAGAGGTATGGAGACTGACTCTCGAGTCTAAAGGTTTCAAAATAAGCAGATCTAAGACAGAATACCTGGAGTGCAAGTTTAGCGCCGAGCCGAGCGAAGTAGGTAGGGACGTGATGATTGAATCGCAGGTCATCGCCAAGAGGGACAGTGTCCGATATCTTGGGTCTGTGATTCAGGGGGACGGAGAGATTGACGGGGACGTCACTCATCGTATAGGAGCGGGATGGTCAAAGTGGAGGCTTGCATCAGGAGTCCTGTGTGACAAGAAAATTCCACATAAGCTCAAGGGGAAATTCTATTGAGCCGTGGTTAGACCTGCGATATTGTACGGGGCGGAGTGCTGGCCTGTGAAGGACTCTCATGTTCAGAGAATGAAGGTTGCGGAGATGAGGATGCTCAAATGGATGTGCGGACACACCAGGTTAGATAAGATTAAGAATGAAGTTATTCGTGAGAAGGTGGGGGTGGCCCCGGTGGATGAGAAGATGCGAGAAGCGAGGCTGAGGTGGTTCGGGCATGTGCGGAGGAGAAGTTCCGATGCCCCGGTGAGGAGTTGTGAGCGGCTGGAGATTGTTGGCGTTCGGCGAGGCATAGGGAGGCCTAAGAAGTTTTGGGGAGAGGTGATTAGGCATGACATGGCTAGTATGCGGGTTTTCGAGGACATGACCCTTGATAGGAAAGTCTGGAGGGCTAGTATCAGGGTTGTAGGATAGGGGCTTCTAGAGTGTTTCGTACTCCTCACCCGGGGTTGGGTGAGGCTTGGCAGGGCTATCCATAGATGATTTGTGTTTTGGCTTATGTCTCCCTTATGGCTGGTAGTTATGGTAGTTACTGTATCATATTATTGCATGCTATTTTGTTTATGTTTCTTATGTTTAGATAATTATTTACGCTATTTCTGCTGGAGTTACTAATGCTCTATTGTTTTTGCTTTTGTTTTTATTTTTGTTTCTCCTTTTCCCCACTGAGCCGAGGGTCGATTGGAAACACCCTATCTGCCCTTTCGGGTAGGGGTATGGCTCGTCTACATATTACCCTCCCCAGACCCCACCTGATGGGACTATACTGGGTAGTTGTTGTTGTTGTTAAGTATTTAAAGCCTAGGCAGAAAGTTAAATTGCAGAATTAATTTACATTCAATAACTCTTCATCTCTTCCTTCACTCTTCAAAGTCCTGCAACACCGGTAATATGGACTTTCACTAAGGGATATCATATCATGGGGTGAAACAAGAAGAAGAAAGGAATTGTAAAAGCTTAGGCTTGAAAGCACAGTAAACTTGTGATATTTGCTACATCCACTCTTGTGTGAATGTACTTTTTTTCTTTGTCCTCTCCTTTATAGAAGAACATGAGAGTGTTTTAGAGAAATATGATTTTTAGGAATTTTTCATGAATTTAGGAAAAGATAAAATATATCCATATACAGAGTAACGGGAGGAAAAGGAGTAACTAAAAATGGCTAGAAGAAGAAAGGAGATCAAGAGATTGTATTTCGAGACTCTGCCAAAATGAAGTTTAATTTTGAAAGAAATTTTTATATTCCTATGTCATATAGTAAACTATATTATCTTTCATGCTTAATTTTTAGTATAATTACTTTTTATAAATCTAATTATTATTTATGTACCATTTTAAAATTTTAATTGTATTAATTAATCTCTTAATTTTACTCGACCGTATATTACACTCTCCCAAGTTTCTCTTTACAAATCTCCTTCTAAACCCAGCGAAAATCTGTAACCCTCCACATTGACAACCATTAAAAGGTTTTGAAGCTTTGAATTCGAATTTGGGTTTTCAAAAGTCATTGTTTGTTTGGATTGGATGTTGTTGCAAAGAATTGAGAATTCTCTCTACGTCTCTCTGTATATCACAATTTCAAATTTTAGTAATGTAAGAGGAAAGAAAAAGAGAGCAGCAATTCTACCATTGACAATCATTAAAAAGCTTTGAAGCTTTGAATTCAAATTTGGGTTTTTAAAAATTATTATTCATTTGTATTAGGTGTTGTTGTAAATAAATGGGAATATGGTTTGGGGTTTATATCTCAATTTTAAGGGGTTTTGGTTAAGATTAGATTTGGTTTTGATTGAATTTCAGATTGAAACTCGTAGAAGAAGAAGAAAAAGACATGACATACATTCTATTGCAGAAATTGTAAATAAATTATACAAAAATTATAGACTGTTTATTTATTTTTCAGCTTTGTGTTTCTGTGTTAAAAAGTTTTGATGGGAGCTTGTTATTCACTTCATCTATTTTTGGAGCTAACTTATGCAGAAGAGAAGATGTTTTTTAAGTTATATATATTGCTATATTTTTACAGCTTGTTTGGATGGTTGTTACTTATCGTATCGTACTGTTACTATAAATATAATGTTTGTTTGATTATTACTTAAATATTATTATATCGTATTTAAATTCGTTGTTATGTAACGATAAAATGTGCTACTTTATGTAACGACCCATATAGTGTGGTCGCATTGTTTTGTTGTGTTTTTCTCTCAATCTCACCCTTCATTATTATTAAATAATTTTATTTTCTCATTTATCCTACCTTTTTATATACCGTATCATAATTTTTCTTTATAATATTATAAGTTTATTCATCATATCACAGGTGTGTGGTACCATGAAACAACCCCAAAACGACACAATCCTTCCAAACATTGTATTCATCAAACGATACAGTACAATACTATACGATACATTATGAAATAATACGTAACAACCATCCAAACAAGCTATTTAATCCAAGAAAGTATGGTTGTATTGTATTTGAAGAGGCGTGAATTTGTATAATAAGTTGAATGTGAGGTAGGCGTGTTCAAAACCGATCCGAAACCGAAAACCGATCCAAACCGAAGCTTAACGGCTTATTGGTAACGGCTTAATGGATGGGGAACGGATTGAATTTTTTTTATTAACGGCTTATCAGTTTGGGGATGGATTATTCAATTTTCTTAACGGCTAATCCGTTAACCCGTTAAGAATATAATAAATATATATATATATATATATATAAAATTTAGTGATAGAATTGAGTTGTCTAATACATATATGGTTCTATGTGTGTCATAGAAAAAGAAGAATTGAAATGTTGGTTATGACTAGCGGAACGACAGCCCATGAAATAAATTTGTGCATTTTGGATGATTGCTTGTGGAAAATGGAGAACGATAGTTATTTATAGAATAGGAGTGTAGAGAGTAGAATTTACCAGAGCACTTCACTTTATAAAAGTTCATTGTGGGAGCTGAATGGAAATTTGCGCTACAGATTTTTTTGGTTATATCCGAAGCTTATGAGTACACATGTAGTATGGCCTCTAACAGAAGATAAGTTCTGTTTTATTTTTCTCGATACTGAACTAGTAGTGAATTTATCTATTTTATAATCTACATGCTGATGGCGATTGTTTCATTAGCTACATCATATTGCCTCTAAAATATTAATTTTTATGGAAATTCATTATTTCTAAGACGAGGAGAATAAGAGATATTTAGTGAACATGTATGTTAGGCTGATAAACCGCCCATTAACCGCCCTATAAGAGCTAACCCGATACCAATCCGCCCGATATCTTATCGGGTGGCTAACGGATTAATACATTTAAAAGCCGATAACCGTTAAGCCAAATCGTTAAGAGTAAAAGCCGCCCAATCCGCCCGATGAACACCCTTAATGTGAGGAATGAGTCAAACAAAACTTACAGTAGCTTATATTTCTAACATTTAATCTACAACAAAATCATATATCATTTGAAAAATTAATATGAAAATATAGAATTTTAATGTTTCTACAAATTATCTACAAAATTTCTACTAACTGTTCATAATAGAATTTATCTTTATTTTTCATGCACGTTCGTCTGCAACACTAAAGTTACTTCATATACCAACATCTCATGTTATAGAGGAATACAACTTATCTACAATTTTCTACAACTTTCACACATTATTTCCACCTAGTTAAATATAACTACAATAATAAAACTTGAGCTTTGTGTTTTTGTGATAAAAGTTTTGATGGGAGCTTGTTATTCCACTTCGTCTGTTTTGGAGCTAACTTGTGCAGAGGAGAAAATATTTTTTAAGTAATATATATTGCTATACCTCTAAATTCAAGAAAGTATGGTTGTATTGTATTTAAAGAGGCATGAATGTGTAGAATATGTGAATGTGAGGAATGAGTCAAATAAGACTTACAATGGCTTGTTTTCTATATTATTCTATAATAAAACTGCATATCATTTCAAAAATTAATATGAAAATACATAATTTCAATGTTTCTACAAATTATCTACAAAATTTCTACAAACTATTCATAACAAAAGTTATCTTTATTTTCATGCATGTTCGTCTGCAACACTAAAGTTATTTGATATGCCAACATATCCCGTTATCGAGGAATACAACTTATCTATAATTTTCTACAACTTTCACACATTAGTTCGACCTAGTGAAATAGAATTACAATAACATAAAACTTACATACAAATTTTATACAAAATTTATACAATATGTCTTTGTATATTTTGTATCTGATTTATACATAGTAAAAATAATTTTTATACAACTAATTATGTATTATACAACTTATCTACAAATTATTTATAAGTTTCATACATTATTTCTACTAAGTTATATACAACTACAATATAAAACTACTCAAATATACTTTTTATATAATGTTGTTCAACTTTCATACAATAGTTAAATTAATAAAAGAAAAATAAATAAATAATAGAATATAATTTTTCTACAATTTATCTATAATTTTTCTACAATTTTTACAATACAATATATGTATTCTTCTTCTTCTTTTTCTTCTTCTTCTTTTTCTTCTTCTTCTTCGACTTTCAATCCGAAATTCAGCCAAAACCAAGTCTAATCTTCACCAAAACCCCTCAAAATTGAGATATAAACTCCAAACTATTTTCCCAATTATTTGCAACAACACCAAATCCAAACAAATAATGATTTTTGAAAACTCAAATTTGAATTCAAAGCTACAAAGCTTTTTAATGGCTGTCAATAGTGAAATTGTTGCTCTCTTTTCTTTTGCTTTGTATTACTGAAATTTGAATATAATTGCGTTGATGTAGAATAATTGTAAAAGATTTAGTCGTTTTTTATTTATGAAATAAGAAAAAACTTTGAAATATAGCGTATTGAAAAAGCAGAGACGCTAAATTTGAAAGGAAACTGACAAAGAAGATTAATGTGCGAGATTTACGTTATGGAAGATCTGAAAGAATATTTAATCAACCAATTCTAGCGAGCCTAATAAGGAAACTTACAACTATAATAATTTCTTATTTAATGCATTGTCTATATTTTATAGAAATATTATTAGCGTAAAATATAATATGTAAACTATAAACATATTTGATAATATAGTTTCCTATAGGATATAGTTTCCCAATTTAAAAAGGATGATTCATACATAGATTCAGCCCAAATGGGAATTTTCACCTGCTTTATTTATCATTTTTTTTTTTTTGCTACTCCTTCCCTTTTTATTTCTTGAAAATAGGAAAAAAGTACATCAAAGAAATAAAAATACACATAAAATAATACGTGAATTTTTTAAAGAAATTATCTTTCTAATATCTATTTTAAAAGATCGGCTAAAATGCAGTTCATCCAATATATTAAATATTATATTTATATTTTCATTAATACGTAGAATAACTTTTCATATGCATATATATAAAGAATTTTATCTCTTCTATCTACTAAATTTTTTATACGACTTATTTTTAAATTTAATAATAATTTTACAATTATGCGTAGCGCAGAAAATTTCACCAGTTTAAAAATATCAGGACCGCATTTGCTAAGAAGCATTTTGGACTAATTAACAACAATAACAACTACTACTACCCAGTATAGTCCTACAAAGTGGGGTCTGGGCAGGGTAATATGTAGACGGGCCTTACCCCTACCCGAAAGGGCAGAGAGGCTGTTTCCAATCGACCCTCGGCTCAGTGAAGTGAAGGAACAACAAAAACAAAAACAACAAAAGAGCATTAGTAACTTCAACATAAATAGCGTAAATAATTATATAAACATAAAAACCTAAAAATAAAAAATATAAAAACTACAAATAAAATAGCATGCAATAATATCAGACAGTAACTAGCATAAGACAAAATCCAATACACAAATCATCTATGAATAGCCCTGCCAAGCCTCACCCAACCCCGGGTGAGGAGTATGAAGAACTCTAGGGGCCCCTATCTCACAACCCTTATACTAGACCTCCATACTTTCATATCCATGGTCATGTCCTCAGAAACCCGCATTCTAGCCATGTCATGCCTAATCACCTCTCCCCAATACCTCTTAGGCCTCCCTCTGCCTCGCCGTACACCGACCATCGCCAGCCGCTCACAATTGCTCACCGGGGCGTCAGGACTTCTGCTCCGCACATGCCCGAACCACCTCAGCCTCGCTTCTCGCATCTTCTCATCCACCGGGGCCACCCACACCTTCTCTCGAATAACTTTATTTTTAATCTTATCTAACCTGGTGTGCCCGCACATCTACCTGACCATCCTCATCTCCGCAACCTTCATCCTCTGAACGTGAGAGTTCTTCACTGGCCAGCACTCCGCCCCATACAACATGGCAGGCCTAACCACAGCTCTATAAAATTTCCTCTTGAGTTTCTGTGGAACTTTCTTGTCACACAGGACTCCTGATGCAAGCCTCCACTTTGACCACCCCGCTCCTATGCGATGAGTGACGTTCCCGTCAATCTCTCCGTCTCCCTGAATCACTGATCCAAGATATCTGACACTGTCCATCTTGGCGATGACCTGTGATCCAATCATTACGTCCCTGCCTACTTTGCTCGGCTCGGCGCTAAACTTGCACTCTAGGTATTCTGTCTTAGATCTGCTTATTTTGAAACCCTTAGACTCGAGAGTCTGTCTCCATACCTCTAACCTCTCATTAACACCGGCCTTCGTCTCGTCTATCAAGACTATGTCATCAGCAAATAGCATACACCAAGGCACATTCCCTTGAGTATATCGGGTAAGAGCATCCATCCCCAAGGCAAACAAGAGAGGGCTAAGCGCCGATCCTTGATGGAGCCCCATAACCACTGGAAAATGGTCTGAGTCACCACCCACCGTCCTAACCCTAGTCTTAGCTCCATCGTACATGTCCTTAATTACTATGATGTAGGCTTCTGGCACGCTCTTCGCCTCCAAGCACCTCCATAGCACCTCCCTTGGGACCTTGTCATACGCCTTCTCCAAGTCGATAAGCACCATGTGCATGTCCTTCTTCTTATCCCTGAACTGTTCCACCAGCCTCCTGACAAGGTGGGTAGCTTCTGTAGTGGAGCGACCCGGCATGAAACCGAACTGGTTCATAGATATAGATGTCATCTCCCTCACCCTCACCTCGATCACCCGCTCCCAGACCTTCATGGTGTGACTTATTAATTTGATACCCCTATAGTTGTTGCAGCACTGGATGTCACCTTTGTTCTTGTACAAGGGCACCACTGTACTCCACCTCCACTTCTCCGGCATCTTTTTGGTCCTGAAGATCGCATTGAACAACCTGGAGAGTAACTCCACTCCTGACTTACCCATGCATTTCCAGAACTCTACTGGGATCTCTTCAGGCCCGGTCGCTCGATCCCTACTCATCCTACGCAAAGCCCCAATGACTTCCGCCGCCCTAATGCGCATGCAGTACCCAAGGTCTCTATGTTGCTCTGAATGCCCCAACTCTCCTAGCTCTATGTTACGATCCCCCTCATCGTTAAGTAAGTCTCGAAAGTACGCCTGCCACCTCTGCTTGACTTGAGACTCCCCCATCAGAACTCTACCATCCTCGCCCTTGATGCACCTAACTTGGTCAAGATCACGTGCCTTCCTTTCCCTTTCTTTAGCTAACCTGAATAACTTCCTGTCCCCGCCTTTCTCCCATAATTCCTCGTACATGCGACCAAACGCCACGTTTTTTGCTTCTGTAACCGCCATTTTTGCTTCGTTCCTTTCCGCTTTGTAGATCTCCCTGTTCGCTCTCCGTTCTTCCTCGCTTGTGCTCCCTGCCATCTTAGCAAACGCCGCTTTCTTCGCCTGCACTTTTCCTTGGACTACATCGTTCCACCACCAGTCACACTGATGTCTGCCTGAATAGCCTTTGGCTACCCCGAGCACATCTCGTGCTACCTCCCTAACCAAGTTCGCCGTCTATGACCACATATCATCCGCTTCCCCAGAACTCCTCCAAGCTCCGCCCTCAGCTAACCTCTTCTCCAACTCATGTGCTTTCTTCTTTGTCAAAACACCCCATCTAATCCGCGGTTGTCCCCGAGCACCCTTCCTCTTCCTCTTCACCCAGAGACCGACATCCATCACTAGGAGTCTATGAAGAGTCGAAAGGGACTCTCCCGGAGTAACCTTGCAGTCCTTGCACATACCCCTATCGCTCCTTCTGAGGAGGAGGTAATCAATCTGAGTCCTCGCCGCCGAACTCTTGAAGGTGACTAATTATTAGCTAAAATATTAGATATTGAAAAGAGAAATAAAAAATGAAAAGTTCATGTACGATAAATATTTTCGTACTTTGTATTTATATCAAATTATTACCTTCTCTGATTTAAAATAAATAATTTTTTGATTATTTTTACGCATATTAAAAAATTTATTTTTTAACATTAATTATTATAAAATTGATTATATTAATTTTTACTATCTTTTCAGATAAATACTTCTAATATATACTTCAATATTAATTACTCTAAAAATATTATAAAAAATAATTAATTAATTTTTGAAATTTAAAAGAATTACTCATTTTGAATCATAAAAAAAAATTAAAAAATTATTTATTTTAGATATGAGGGAGTACTAAGTTCGGGCAGCTAATAGCTACCCAAAATTGTTTATATTTTCTCTCTTTTTCTAAAAATAGATTCTACATTCACAACAATATTCATGAACGCGTTTAAGCACAGCTCTAACAGCAGCACCACGTGTCATCTTCCGAGTAAGATTGTAATTCACAATTACCCGGCACGAAAGTAAAGAAATGTCAGTCACCCCTGCACTTGCATTTCCAGCCATTTCAGTCCCCAGAAACATAAAATTCCGTCACCTAAAACCCCAAAAACTCTACGTAATACGATCGTCATCGTCACAATCGCCGTCAATGGACACTCCACAACCGAAAAAGGTGGCGGTCTGCGGCGGTGGAGTCATAGGCGTTTGCACCGCCTACTTCCTATCAAAAAAAGGCGCCGCAGTTACCCTAATCGAACAGTCCTCCGTCGCCTGCGCCGCCTCCGGCAAGGCCGGGGGTTTCCTAGCCCTAGATTGGTGCGACGGCGGTCCCCTTGCCTCACTCGCGCGCGCCAGCTTCAATCTTCATCGCTCACTCGCTGAAGAGCTTGATGGATCCCACTCCTACGGCTATCGTCCACTCACTACCCTTAGTGTCTCCGTCACCGAATTATCATCATCTTCTTCTTCGTCGTCGTCGAACCGAACTGGGCCGCTTCCTTCTTGGGTTAACGGCCCAGCTAAAAGCCCAAGAACTATTGGGTCAACTAATAGCACGGCCCAAGTCCATCCACAGCTCTTTACTAAAAGACTATTAACCAAAGCAATGGAGGAACATGGAGTTGAGGTGGTAATTGGTAAAGCAGAGAGAGTTGAAATGGCGGAGGGGAAAACGAAAGGAATTGTATTGGAAGATGGTAGAGAGATTGTGGCAGATGCAGTTGTGTTGGCACTTGGGCCTTGGACTAAGAGATTCTCTATTTTGGGCTCGCTTTTCGGGGTCTATGGAATTAAAGCCCATAGTATAGTGCTGGAACCTAAAGAGCCCAATAGAATCACGCCACATGCATTGTTTCTTACTTATTATCCGGCCCATGGTGGGAAGCCCATGGACCCGGAAGTTTATCCTCGTCCAACAGGTACTTCAGTTTTTACAGTTGGAACAACGTGGCAAATGCTGGATATATATATCTATATATATATATATATATATATATATATATATATATAGCATGAGCCTGATGTGTGTTATAAATTATTTGTAATAGACTCCATAAGAAAGGAATACATACAAATATTACTCTCTCAAGCTATTATTTATTGTAACAAAAAAGAAGTATATTAGTGAAAACACCACTGAAATTTGGCAATTGTTGTTGGGCAGCCCGGTGCACTAAGTTACCGGCGATGCACGGGGTCAGGTAAAGGCTGGACCACAAGGATCGATTGTTATTGAAATGGAATAACATAAATTTGCCATTCATCATAGGGGCCATTTGCATGAATAATTGTACTGAATAAGTTTTCAAGTGTTGTAATATGGTGGCTTGCTAAGTATATTTAAGGGGTTCAATAGTATACTGTAGGGTAAAAAGTAACTTTTGTTTTAAAATGTATAAAAATTGTTGAATCCCCTTGATAGTCAAGTGTATGTGCTCGCTGTGCAAGTTTGCATTTCTCAAACCATTTTGCTAGAATTCCAGGCTCCCTGTCTCCAATGTCACATTGTTATGTAAAAAGTGTAGTATAAGCTTTCTTCTGAACGCTCATGTAATAGATAGAGTACCAAAAAGTAAGGTAACTTCACTTTTCTGGTGATTAGAGATAATGATGAGCTAATTCCTTGGTATGTATATAATTGTGTATAACTGTCTCTGTATATTACTTATGGACTCCCTGTCGAACATAGAAAAATTTTGTTGGTCCAGTGTAAAACTCTTTTTTTGCATGATCATTTTTGTGATTTTGTCCGGAAATGTACCTTGTATTACCATTGCAACTGTCCATAGTTCTGGTTACAGTGAACAACCTGTTCTTAAAATTAAAATAAAATGATATAGCTGAGAAGCACGAAATAGATCTCCCCTTTATCTTTGTTCCTTTCTGTATTATACACTAAAATGAGGATTTTATAGAATTGCTTGTTGAGAACTTTAGTCTTATGCCTTTATGTCTTTTAGGGGAAGTTTATATATGTGGAATGTCAGCTCGAGAAGAGGTTCCAGATGATCCAGGGCAGGTAATACCAGTTCCGGAATCAATAAACGCACTCAAGAGAGTGGCTGCTAGTGTATCAAGCCATTTGGTGGAAGGGGAAGCAGCTGTGACGGCTGAACAAGCGTGCATCCTACCTTGCTCTGAAGATGATGTGCCAATTATTGGGGAAGTTCCTGGTATAAAGGGCTGTTATGTGGCAACTGGACATAGCTGTTGGGGAATTCTTAATGGTCCGGCCACAGGTGCTGCTATGGCCGAACTCATTCTGGATGGACAAGCTAACATAGTTGATCTTAGCCAATTTACCCCCGCAAGATTTGCTAGTTCTCTGAAGAAGTAAGATGATTCTATACGAATCATCTAAGGCAAGACCGCTTCATATACTCAACACCAGAAAAGGCAAAAGGGTCACTGTCGAATGAAGAACTTATAGGTTTGTTGTTCTGAGTTCTAAATTATTGCACAAATGAGTAGATTAGAAACTGGCCACAGTTGCATTTTCATTATCAGCACACAAAATGTGGATTCTGTCCAAGCAATAAGGTGTCTAGACACAAAATCAATATGTAGTGTCATCGAGCACAGTACTCAACTAGTCGGATGTATTTAGTAAGCGGAATATTATCTTGTAAGGTGTTTTCTATATAGGCTGTGGAAGTGTTACAGAAGCAGAATACAAGAGTACTTGGGATCAGTGGCGGAGGCAGGATCTCCACGAATGGGGTTCAAAAAAAATTGTAGCTAGTGGGAATTGTACCTATGACTTTATGAAGAGTTTGAACCCCCTTGACCATTAAACTGCACTTTTGGATTGTGTTAAGGGGGTTCAAAACTTAATATATAGATTATAGAGGTAAAAAACAGATTTTGCCTTGTATATACAATGTAATTTTTCGGCAAAGGGGTTTCTGGTGAACCCCTTCCGCCCGTGCTTGGGATTAGGGACCTGCGTGCTAAAGGAATTCTTTAGCTACTTTTTTCTCGCTACACAGTAATCTCTACTCTATTAGGGAATGCTGTCGCCTTCTTTGCCGCGCAACTGAGTCTGTCAAGAAGGTTATTTGAAGGTAATAGCCTCAGAATGTCTGAGCAGTGGTACTTTTGTTATCCAGGTTCTTATCATGTGTTGGGACATCTGGAGTACCTCTTCTGCTAGTATTGGGCTGGGCCTTTGTGTTTTTTGCTGTTAAATATATTTCTGAATGTGATATGTTCATTACTGTTTGGTTAGCCTTTACACCTTTTTCCACGATTAAGTTGAATTAGTCGAGAGAACAGAAGAATATACTCGTATTGTTTCTTTAGTTTGATCGAGTTTGAAAGTTATGGACCATTTAGTGCAAATTGAACGCAAGTGTGGTCTAGTAATTTATGAAAGCTATGAGATATTAGGATTTGTTTTAGCTAGCGTTTGGCCATAGATTCTAAATTTATTTTAAAAAATTTGATTTGGGTGAAGTTTGGTTTGAAGATGAAAATGTGCTTGGACATACATTTTCAAGACATATTTTTTAACTTTATTTTGGAAAATATATATATAACTCCTAAGTTTTGGGATTTTGGCTCAAAATCAGCAATTGGGGTGATTTTAGGATTTGGAATTTTGCCAAAATATGAGCAAAATTTATGGAGAAAATTTCACTTTATACCCATTAATTCCAAACTATTTACCCTTTAATGTTTAGATTTAAACTATTTACTACTCCTACCCATGCTTCCCAAACTATTTACACGCCTTTCTTTTTCCTCCTCTCAATTTTATCTTTCTCACTTTATACCCATTAAAATATCCTTGTAAGGCCATCACCAGATGTAAGGCGAAACATGAAGGAAGTTGCTTTGATCACCAATTTGATTAAGGAAGATGATGAGAAATCCTTGTCCATACTCAGCAATGAGGCCTGATTAATATTCACATGGTTAGTCCCAACAGAGGCCTGATTAATATTCACATGGTTAGTCCCAACAGGTTCATCCTTGTTTACCTATGCGTTTACATAACTGCTATGCCAAGACTTGTCCAAAAGTTGAAATTTTTGTTGGCCCAGTAACCTCCCAGATGTTCAAAGATGCCCTTGCCTCTGTCCCTGCCACCATTCGCCTCTTCTTTCATGATTGCTTTGTTGAATTGGTGCTATTATTTTGAAGATTTATTGTTTGATTCAATGTGGTGCTATAAAGTATTACTTATAATATCTTCAAGCAAGCTTTTCAGATCTAAATTTTTATGTGTATTTTAATATCCACCATTGTTGGGCTTGAAGCTCAATTTTATTTTTAAAGATTTCTTATTTGATTCAAAGTGGTGATGTTAAATATTTCTTATAATACATTCCGAAAGTTCATATTGAAATTTGATAACATTTAGAGCCGATTTGAGGCGATTGAGATCAAAATTTTCATTTGAAATTGAAGAAAAACGCAGCTACATTGTACCACTACGGTATACAATATGATGTAGGAGTATATAGTTATACTACAACAATATACTATTATAGTATACCATATTTGTTATAGTATACCGTAATAATATTCAATATACTGTAACAATATGTTGTAATAGTATACAATATACTATAATAGTATACTTATTACTGTAAATTTACTTGTTTTTTTCTTTTTAATTTGTTTTAAGCTTTTATCCAGCGTGAGGGAAAAATTGAAAATACAAATACAAATATATATATATTATATAATATAATTATATACTCTTAGAATTAGATCCTTTTAGAATTTTTTAAATTTTTTATTGACACTGACATTATTTAAATTTAATAATTGAATTAAATTTTTTTAACTCTTTACGTACAATTGTTTACCCTGTTGGTATAACTATATAGTATATTGGTATTAAATGTTAGTTAATATTTTTTTGATTGCATTAGCTACATTTAATTGGTACGTAATTTGATTTTTCTTAGTGATAATATAAAAATAAAAAAATAATGAAAATAGTAAATGATATTAGATTATGAAGAGAAAAAGAATATAAAAAAAAAGTTAAATGAAATTAGAATAGGAAAAAAGAAAGAATAAAAAGAAAACGAGAAAAAAGAAAAGAAGAAAAGAAAAAGAAAAGAAAACAGAAAAGAAAAGAAAAGAAGCATAAAAATAAAAAAATAATTGGAGAACAAAGAGAAAATTTATCACAAAACCTACTATGGGTAGAAAATGTAATTAGCTTATGTATAAAAAATAAATGAGTAGATAACAATAAATAGTTTATTTTTATGGGTAATTGTGTCAAAACTCTATTTATGGCCAAATATAAATTTTGAAAATAATCCCAAAGTTATTTTGACAAAATTTATGGCCAAACGGGACCTAAGTAGAAACAAAGAACATTTCAGTGATTCCGTTCCTATTTTCGCTTGTTGCTTTTGCATCAGTAGGAATGCCCGTTAAAGATGATTGACATTTTCCCTTATTGCATTCATCAAGGTTGTCCTGTTTTAAGATTATTAGTGTTTTAATTATGTTACGCTCTAATTAAATAAGAGTTTAATTTATATACTGATGACATACGCAATTAAGTCACTTGGTACGTATATAAATCTCTATGATAAGCATGAGTGAATAAATTTATAAAAGGTTGCCAACTTTTTGCCATCACAAATTAAATTGCATTGATGTGGAGGAATCTTTATATCGTATGTGCATGTATGTTATGTTTTTAAGAAAAATGATTGTCAAGATTCAGATAGTGCTTCCTTCTGTCAGTTTTATTTGTTGCTTTAGCCAAACAAATTTGATCTAAATAATAGTCGATTTAGGAAACCCAGAAGGGGCTTCTTGCTCTAGCATACGATCTTATTTTATAAAAATCTTAACAATTCAAAAAAAAAAAAATTTGAGAAGAGATAAAAGGTGATTTAGTAAAATTAACCGTCTAATCAATACTATGAAATAATTTTTATTAATGTATGTCAAAATCATAACTATAAATAAAAAGGACAGAGGATTAATATACTTCAAAAGACTAAAACTCAAGGTGAAAAAGTACAGGTCTTCCTGACATTAAGAACACCCAAAAGCTGATTATTGTATTTCATTGCATTATGAGGCTTACAGTCCATTTGGCCAAGCTTATTTTTGGTTAAAAATATTTTTTTGGCTAAAAGTACTTTTGACCGAAAATTGAAGTGTTTGACCAAGCTTCTGAAAGGAAAAAAAGTGCTTTTGAAGAGAGACATAAAAGTAGTTTATCTCTAAAAGCACTTTTTCTAGAAACACTTTTGAGAAAAATACATTTAGAAGCAGTTTTCTAAATCTTGGCCAAATATTGATTGCTGCTAAGAAGTGTTTTTCAAACTAATTAGCCAAAGAGAAACTGCTTCTCATCAAAAGTACTTTTAAAAAAAACACTTTTTAAAAAAATACTTTTCAAAATAAGCTTATTTTTATAGCCTGGCCAAAAGTGCTATTACTCTCATCGATGACAAAAAGGATTGTTGCGCCAGCAATAAGAGATGGAGGGTAATGCACAAGCCTAGAATCTGCATTAACTATTTATGGAGATATTACTAATTATCAAGCGGTAATCAAATTCTAGAACAATATTCACATCTTATATGTCCAAAGAAACGTGATCAGGTGGGAGCTATGATGCTCGGATTCTTCAAAATTATCATCAACGGCGTGACGCATCTTTCATCAGTGCAGCAACGATGGAGGATTCGTGTCACGACCCAACTTTTCTGGGGCCATGACAATGCCTAACACTACTTGTCAAGCAAGTCACACAGTCACATATTAATTTAATTTTTGAATATTGGTTTAATAAATTCAACAACGGAAATAACATAAATATCTAACACAAAAAACTGAAACACCGCTACAACCACCCCAAAATTTGGTGTCAGTGAGTTTATGAGCACTACAGAGTATCAAAATATAACTTTGGGTAGTTGGGCTGGTAGCTGGGAGGCAGCACCCTGATGCTGCGAGTATATAGGAAAACCTGGAGGCGGATCAGTGACGGACTGGTCAGATGCCTGGGCCAGGGGCCGGATGAAAGGTGGGTTGGCAGGATAGGTTGGGGCGGCTGTCCTCTTGCCCATGTCTGGTACATCTCAGCCATTTGGTGTTTAAGCTTATACATTTCCTCCTTCATAGCATTCACGTCCAGTTCCTATACTGACATCAGCGTCTTGGTTGGCCATAACTTGTTTGCTTTTTGACCATGTGTTGTAGGAGAGAGTTGCCAGGGTGCCACGAATATTAGTCACCTGTCTAATTTGGAACTGCAATCCACAACACCCGAGACCCGTTAGTGGTTAGGTTTCAACGTGCAAGCGACCACATATGCATGTACATAAATGACAATTGGTCCCTATATGCATTGACTTCTTGCGTCATCCCGGCTTTTATTCGCTAAAATCCCTTTGTTTTAACCCTATACTCTCCCTTTTCATATTTATTCGATTTCTAATTTTATTCAATTATGGTCGAATCCTATGTGGATTGCCTACGTATCATGACTTTGCATGAATCAGACCAAGCGTAGTTCATGGAAAACAAAAAGGTAAAGTACGCAGCAAAATATTTTTTGGGATTTTGAATTTGATAAAGATACAAACTTTAATTGAAATGGCTAATAGCAACTACCAGACAGGGATTCAACACCTTTACAGACTCGAAAGGAAAACAAACCGACTCTTTTTGTTTATTTTTCAACAAAAATTATAAATCTATGAGTACATCAACACTTCAAATGCTTTTGGAGCTGGCGGGGCGTCATTCGGCCTTGTGGGTTTGAGCGCTAAACTTCCTTGGAGATAATGGAGATCTTCCATTACCTGTCGGACAAAGGTCATAGCAACGACAAAAATATAGACTTTGTCATGTCTTCACAGTGATTGCATTTGGTGGTAATGTAGTCTGCAATTGCCCGCACCTTCTCCCTGATAATCCTTTTTTCTTGTAGCAGACGCCCTATTTTTTCAGCCCGTGCTTCCAAAGTCCGCTCAGCTGCCTGATTTAGCTTTTGAAACTGCCGCAAATCTCTTTCCAACATTGCAATTACCACATAGCAATGCTCCCTCTCAGCTTTGAAATCTTTGGCCTTCTTGGCCATTTTGCTTTCAGCTATGATAACCCTCTTTTTTAGACGAGCACTTCCGTTGCCATTTCCTTCTTTTAACTGCTCCAGTATGCGGGCTCTTTCTTCAGCACTTTTAGATAATTGTCTCCGAGCTCTAGATAATTCATCCTCTGCCATATTCAGATCAAAACCGTATTCGGTTACTTTTCAGCGCAGGTTTTCTATGAGCTTTTCATCCTTTATACTTCTTAGAGGGTTTTTTGCGGCTGTCTTCATTTTCTGAATCTGGGCTCGCATGGTTTCGTTTTCTTTCACCAATACCTTTTTTCCCCTTCGCTAGCAGCAGTTTTGCCAGCTATTTTCGAATTGCAACTCCTGAATTTTCTTTTCCAGCCTTCCTATGGTGGCATGGTATGCATATTCTTTCGCTAACCAATCCTACTGCTCTTGTGATGTATCAGTGAATTCCTGGATGTGGGGTCTCTTTGGCGGTCTCCCAGGCTCTATATCCCTCCTGTACCAGGCAACATACAATGGCGCAACCTCTCCCTTAGATACGTCGCGAACTTGGGTATCAGCTGTCAAATATTGGCACTTGCTCCAGATTTGGCATACAAGAGCTTCGGGGAATTGTCCATTCGAGCCTATCTCGACTGCATGGCAACTGATATCCTCGTCTCCGGGAATCATTTGGCACCTACCCAATTGCCTGAGTACTCTATGCGGCGCATAGGGATGGATGCTTCGGATGCCCATCAAAGGGAAATGAGGTCCGGTGGCGGGCATATAAACAATTTCGTCCATAGAGAGCCAACTGAATGTCCATTCTATTTGACTTGCAGAAATATTCCGAAGATGTGACACCCACTCTGCAACACCCTCTGAAAATTTAAATCCATTCACCCTATTGTCAAATTCTTCTATGCGACCTTTTGCTGGCAGCCAACCATTCATGAACCTAGGCCTGGGAAATAGATGCGCAATCATCCAGATTTGTAATAGCAAGCTGCAGCCTTCAAAGAAATTCCCTCCTGCTTTGCAAGTGGTAAGGGCTCGGAAGATATCAGACAGGATCATTGGAGCAAGAGAGCTCTTCGCCTGAGTCATCAAGGTACTAACGACCCCCGCAATCCGCATATCAGTGTTTCCATCCTTTCGTGGGAATACTAAAAGACCCAAAAAGGATACCATAAACGCGAAGCATCGATGCTCCTCCCATTTAATCTGATTTTCATTGCTACAGATGAGGTTTTCAGGGTTGTTGAATCCTCCGATGTGGCCATATCTTTGGTATATGAACTGGGGGGGTGCAAAATCCAGCCGACAGATCAGGGTTGTGAATCTTTCTGCTAATTTTCAGAACATCCAGAAACTTGTGCACTGCGAGGGCCCTGGGTGCTATCAAGTATGGATGTCTCAGTGGGATTGTGTGAGTCCCAATTTATCCGGTCACTTCATCCAAAGTTGGAGTCAGCTCAAAATCTGAGAAGTGGAAGACGTTTGTGGGTAGGGTCCCAAAAGGTGATTAGGGCCTTTATGATATCTCCCATAGGGTTCATTTTTAGTAAACCGACGAGGCTTCCCAGATGCGCATTGACCTTTTTCTTTCCGGCTTCTCTGAGGTCGTTCCACCACATCCATAGCTCCAAAGGAATTTTGTTGATTATTGTGATCATTCTGCACATTTATTGGGGTGAATTAGTATTCTCAAAACATAAAACTGACATTTATTTTAAAAACAGGGACCAGCTTTGCGAATACGGCCTTTCAACACTTCAGCTAGAAGGATTTTTAGGCTGTGCTTGCTTACCGACCCTAATAAAATCCAAAGGCAGACATTTTCATAAAGTCAGCCTTCTGGCGTCCCTTGTAGCGTCATTCAGCCATTACTGCAATAACGGCACCATCCGACTCATTTTGAAGTGAGAAAAAATAAACTCAGGCATTTTGTAAAATGATTGGACCCGGCCAAAAATAATTTATCAAAACCCGCGGACATTATTTAAAAGCTTCAAAAACTTGGTGCCTCTTTTTGTTTTTTTTTGTGCTTTTGTGCTTTTTTTTAAAAATCCGGCAGCATTTCGGCGCTATTTGAACATTGGTTTTTAAAAGCGATTACCCTAGAGTTTTTTATTCCTCTCAATTGAATCCCCTTGTTTACAAAACGGTCAACATGCGAATCCAAGGCAAGTAAATGTGCAAATAGCACATAAAAATACCTCAGGATGGTCTTTTATTTCAGGGCACCTGTCCTAGACGGACCCAACCCCTATGTTGAGTCCCCTAAGTGAAAATGCATGCTGCAAATAAACGTCCCTACTAGGGATCCGGCATGAGGTTTTGTTATACTAAGTTGAAAATCTCGGGATTGGGTCTAGACTGTGTACCCGAGCGTACAACTCGAATCGAGGAGGGGGATACGTACCGGGAACAAAAAGGCTATCCGGCATAGTAACTTGTCCGGCCTCTTTCTTATTTCAGGGTATGACACTAACAGAATAGGGAGTCTCAAACAGTAAGCACATCCCGGAGGTGAGAAGAGAAGGTTTCGTAGCAGTTTATATGTACAATTCAGATAATATCAAAGCGATAAAATCATCATCTTGCACATTAATCCAACATGTATAATCAGATAATAAACAAAGCCAACTATAACATTTATTCTAAGCTCGAATTCCTGAACCCTGAACTATTGATTCTGGGTTCGTTTCCCCAGTAGCGTCGCCAGAGCTGTCACACCTCCTTTTGGCTACTACAACCCCGCGAAAGGCGTAGATAAAGGGCGTTTTTCCAATTAAAGGACAATCGAAACGGGATTCAATTATTAAAGAGAATTTCAGAGTCGCCACTTGGGAGATATATGGTGTCCCAAGTCACCGATTAGAATTCCGAACCGAGGAAAGAATGACTCTATTTAACAGTACGCGAACCAGAAATCCGAGTAAGGAATTCTATTAACCCGGGAGAAGGTGTTAGGCATTCTCGGGTTCCGTGGTTCTAGCACGGTCGCTCAACTGTTATATCTGGCTTAAATTATCTGATGTGCTTTTTAACTCTTTTAACCGCTTTTATTATTATTTTTAAGAGAGAATTGCAACATCATTAGAACACGCCTCAAACCACGTCATATAAATGCACCAGTGGATTTTGACATGTTCCAACGTCGTTGAGATTTGGATTTGGGTCACATAAATGCGCACCCGAATTTTAAGAAGGTATTTTATTAAATATGCGCCTATAGTAACTACGTCTTTGACATTTATGGGAAGGCTGTGAAATTCTCTAAACGACACCTCCTATTCTTTCTATGTGTTCTAATGGATTAACGTGCCTACGCATGGTATCTGTTTGAATTAACATGGCTCAATTTGTTTTTATGAAGGTATTCTAACAGATGTTAAATTTGTTAAAGCTGGTGTTTAAATCCACTAATTATTTCATGTACAGGTTGTGTATTTGGCGGAGTAGTATTCATATTTAGCCTCATTCATGGCAAATTGTGTGCATGGACTCAAATATGGGCCAGCTTAAAACATGCTGCATTAACACTGCCCAATTGCTATTGGGCCTGGTTCATTGTTGGCCCAAACCATTGAGTCCTCCCATTCAGGAACACGCAACATTATAATTTCCTGATATTTTCTGGGCCTTTTCAAACGAGCCCAATACTGGTTTGAACGGAAGAGTCCAACTATTGGTGACCATTTTGGTTTGGGAATTATACATAAAATTAAATCTCCATTCATTCATGAGGTCAATAATAACAACCATATTTCGTATTAATTTCTAACATTAGATTCGTATCATACGATTCATATACTCATCAGTCAAAGTATATGAATCTAATTGCCAAAATTCAATTACATTTCAGGTCCCACTATTTCAAACAAGGCTAAAATAAGCTATTACTAAGCTTTATGAGATTTAAAAGAACTGAAATTCTTCATAACATTCTGATCCTCACATGACTATCGAATATACTACTTTCTAGATCTGGTAGCTCTAAGTGCAGAAAGTCAGCACTTGAACCCACCAGACTGAAGTTGAAATTGATTATTACTTAAGCATATACAAAACTTGAGCTGAAAGTCCAATTATTACACATGAAAACAGTCCCAAACGTTCAAATCATTATAGACAGGGGTCAATCTAACACTTAACTACAACATGAGGATCATTCTATTACTACACTCGCATTCAGGATTAAATAGGGAAAAGGGGGAAATAAAAGTAACAAGAAAAATGCAAATGATAATGAGATCTTCACATTTGAAAGTATATTTCGCTTTGAAATTCACATATACATGAGCTTTAAATGGTACCTGTAATGCAACAAAAGAAACAGTCTATGAGTAAATAGAAGGGATCAGCTAAGCAATCAACAACCAATAAAACAGTATTTCCAGATTTCAGCCGAGTTTTTGGAGAGTTAAATCTTCAGAAAATGATTCAAAACAATCCTAATGGTATTTTCAGATATATAATCAGTATTTCAGCTTTAGAATTATAGAGAAAAGTTACGGATCAGTATTTCCAGCTCTAATGTTAAAGATAAAGGTTTCTCGATCCCTCCAATGCCCCCAAGTGGTTTAATTTATAGTAAAACAGTTAGGGCATCAGGTTTTACTAGTTTTGTTTTTAGTCCTCAACTCAAATTATATTTTTTGCCTAAGTAGTCCTTCAGTTTCTGACTTGTGCCTCAAGTTTGAGGCTGGAATTATATATCAGTCCCTGCTAGAAAGTTCTACATGATTCTTATCATATTTTTATAAGTTGAAAACCCTTTTATACCCTCACTAGCTTTCCTAAATTACCCTACCCCTGAATTTTGATCCCATTTAGTTATTTTAACCTTAGTTTATTCACAATTAACCTTGGTTAATTTCTTGACCCTAATTTAATCACAATTGACCTTGGCCAATCAAACTTGAGTCAAATTCAGATTAGCAGACTCATGAAAATCAAAATTAACCAAAAATTAACAGATTTCTATACAGGATTAACAGAACAAGAAATCAAATATCCAGAAAGAATGCATATATCTATCAAACTTAGCTTTCAGGAATAGTTCCAATCAAAATGCTTCAGAAATACTTGATACACAACAATTTTAATTCAGGGATCACCTTAGGAAGCATCATAAATTATAGAATCAGAAGGTATATGTCAATTAAGCCTAAAAATCACATTATTGAGGAACTAACTCAATTTCCGGGTCAAGAAACTGAATATACAACTATCAAAAGATGAGGGAATTTTCAGACTAGTGTCAAGCAAACACATGAATATTGAAAACCCCCTTTTCAAGAAGATTTTTGTTGGGTAACCAGATAAACAACCAGACTCAAATAAAAGAAACTCAGGCTTTAAAACATGTAATTATTGAACCTAATAAATTATCCCAGGTTGATGACAAACAAACAAACATATGAACCTGAACCCTAATTTTCAGAAAAACTTGTGGATCACCAGACAAACAATCAAAAGAAAATCTCATAAAAAGCAATTCAAATTATTAAACATGCAATTATTAATCAGTAATTAACAGAAATCCAGCATTCCAAGCTAAAGAAAAATGGAAAAGAGGCAAGAAAACTTAGCTTCTATTCTTGTTTGCATTTGAATTGATTTGATTGGACCTTGTTCTTCCACAGGGGTTCTGAAACTCCCAGGCGGGTGTTTAATCACTTTCAAAGTTCAGGGGAGGGTTCTTGATGTCCTGGGACCTCAGTGAGGTCTCAGATTTGAAATTATTCAATGGTCGGGATTATTTGGGACTCTAGGGTGGCATGGTTGGGGTTAAGGGGGTTCAGGGACTGTTCAGGAGAGTTTTGAACCATTTCTAGCAAGTTTGGGATTTAGGGTTAATCTTCAGACTAGGATTCGAGGAGTTCCATGGTGATTCGAGAGTGGTGATGTGCATGGTTGGAATTAGTTTTGGGAGGCTTTGGGATAGGGGTCCTCGGAGGTAGGGTTTTCGGCCACTATTAAAGAGATATTCGAGACGGAAGGGTGGTATTTGAAGGTAACTGATTATGGGATAGGGAAGATGATGCCATGATGCTTCAAGGGTGTACTTTTGGGGTCGTTTGGTTGCCGGCCGCCACCATGAGGCGATTTTCGGTGGCGGCTGTAGGGTTGTCAGACGGTGGTTAACGATGGCGATGGGGTGGTCATGGGAGGTGACGAGGTGGTCAATGATCGGCGTTGGAGATACGAAGCGGGTGACTTTGGTCGTGTGTATACTGAAGGAGTTTGGACATATGTATCCATAAGTGGAGATGTTTCTGTGGCCGTTGGATCATGTGGGGATCGACAGTTGTGATGGAAGGGACTCAAAACGATGTTGTTTGGTCTAGTGGATGTGTGGACTGGACTGGTCATTTGGGCTGGGTGTGTATGGATTTAGAGAAGGAACAAATTGGACCACTTAGGTCTGGCCCAATTGTGGCCTGCCTGAGTGGCTGCCCATATATATATATATATATATATATATATATATATATATATTATTTTGTCTTTTTCTTTTAATTAAATTAATAACTAATGGTATTTAAAAACCAAAAATCACAAATAAACTAAACTAAACTAAGTCAAAATTACACAAGGATAATTTCAAATACCGGAAATGTCTATGCATATATTTTTTGTATTTTAATTTTAAAACTAATTTATTTAACAATTAATTCCTAATTAATCCTAAACACGCAGTAATGAACATGCACATGCAGTCAGATCCTAAAAATTAAAATCCTAACATTTATAAGAAAAAATCCTAAACTTTAAGAGTCTTGTAGGAGTTTGTTTCGACCGGTCAAAAATCATATGCTCACATCCTAGAAAAAAAAATGATCAAGATGACACTATAAAAGAGTCTTGTAAAGAAATCCATGATTTAACAAATAATGAGATTCATGAGGAAATCACTGAGCCCGAGACTCAAGAAAATAAGGAACTATCAATAAATCCAATCGATATTGAGACAAATTTAAATCGATTGGATGTAGTGGTGAATTATGTCTTTGCATATAATATTGCATCTACCACTATGCAAGAAAATGAGGATCTTGAACCACCATCGGTTGGAGAATGTCGACAAAGACTTGATTGTCCAAAATGGCAAGAAGCAATCCAATTAGAGTTAAATTCACTTGCAAAATATAAAGTTTCTAGGCCTGTAGTCCAAATACCTAATGGTGTTAATCCTGTTAACTATAAATAGGTCTTTGTACGTGTAAGGAATGAGAAAATGAGGTACCAAGATATAAGGCACGTCTTGTTTCACAAGGATTTTCACAAATGCCTAGTGTCAATTATGAAGAGACATATTCACCCATTATGGATGCTATGACATTTCGTTAACTCATTAGTTTTGCTATTCATGAAAAGCTTGAGATGCATTTAATGGATGTGGTTACCGCCTACCGATGGTTAATTTGATAATGAGATATACATAAAAATTCCCGAGGGACTAAAAATGCCTAATGCACATAATTCAAAGTTCCGAGAAATATTTTCAATCAAATTGCAAAGATCTTTATATGGTCTAAAACAATCAGTATGAATGTGGTATAATCGTCTTAGTGAGTATTTATTAAAGGAATATTATATAAATGATGTCATTTGTCCATATGTTTTTATAAAGAAAATAACATCGAAATTTTTTGTACTTGTTGTATATATTAATGACATAGACTTTATTGGAAATCCGAGACAATTTCAAAAGGCAATTGATTATTTAAAGAAGAAATTCGAGATGAAAGCTCTCGGAAAGAAAAAAAATTATGTCTTAGTTTTCAAATTGAACATTTGACAAACAGAATTTTTGATAAACTATCCACAATTATGTATGAAGATAATGCAGAATTTCCTTTTTGCTTTCTTATCTCATTATTTGATTTTTCCCCCTCCCTTTCTATTGTCTGTATATTGTTGAAACTGCAGTAGAGAAGGGAATGTAAGTCATAAGTACTAAGAGTTGCAGTATTAGAAGTTAATAATTCTCTTCTCCTTTTTGCAAATTAATTGGTTGTATCTCTTTAGTTGAGTTTTCTGACTCTATTTTCTTTTGGTTTCTATTAGTTTTCATATGCTTTTTTCTTTTTCTAAATTTCATTGCTAGGTCTTTCTATTCCACAAAGACCTTACGACCATTATAATTTCTCAAGAATTTATCGTCGGCAAATATAAACAAAAATATGAAAACTTGGTTTCATGGTTGTCAAATAGGATTGGTCCCAGGGAAATAATGTAAATTTTATTACTCTTGTAAGAGCTCCCATGAAATACTGTTCGTCCTTATTTTGGAACTAATAATGTAAAATAAATCTTTTTATCTTAAATGTTTTTGCCTGATTTTTTTTATTCGATAAACTATTGTGCAAAAAAAGATTTTTTTCTTCTCCTCTTTCAACTATTCTTTACTTTGAAACTCCTCTTTCTTTCGGAGAGTTACTTTTCTTTATTTATATGATGAGTAATCAAAATGTTGACATAAAGAAAAATCTATTAGTATATTGATGGAAAATGAAGAGAAAATATAAAAATTTAATAAGTATAAAAAAGAGAGCAATTTTTTGATTTGTTTTGAAGTAACCGTAGGAGAAAGGGCCTATGGAGAAAAAGAAAAAAAAAGACGAATTAATAAATAAAGGAAGTAGTAGAGGGAGAAAAGGAAAAAAAAAAAAAATATAGAGAATAGAGAGACAGCCAATAGTAGAGTTTTTTTTAGAATGACTGTGAAATGAGAGGGACTAAAAAATAGAAAGAGAAAGAAAAAAGTTAAAAAGCAAAGGAATTAAAAACTTATTTCTTTTCTTCTCTATTAACCTTCCATGCACAGAATATATGAAATATTTTCTTAATTTGTTCAATTTTAAAGAATAGTTGACAATAAAATATAGTTAATCAAAGCTCTAATTCTACTAAAATATTTATTTTGGGATTTTATCAATATATGTAATTAATTTCTTTATTCATATTGCTGAATTTTTCCCTCTTTTCTATAAACTAATTATAAGTTATTGTGTATTAACAACCACGCGAAGCGCAACAAATTCTCTAGTTAAACATAAAAATCAATATGATACCTAAATAATGATATAGACTATTCAGTTTTAATTTACTGAAATACTATTTCAATTCGGAAAAAATAAAAAGTGTTGGCAAATGAGTATGAAAAAACAAAGAGATGATTGACCCATTTTAACAATACTTAATAAGAAAATGTTACAACTATTATTAAAAATAAATAAAAATAAATGCACTTTATAATTCTATTAAATACTATATCTCATGAGAGTATGAAATATTTTTACACATTTTAAAAAAACTGTCTTTAAAAAATCTATAAAATTATATTATATATATTTAGTTCGAATTTTTTTGTTCAATGCCAAATCAAATCAGACCAATGATTGAAAGGTTTAACTTTTGGTGTCAACATATGACAAGATTTTTTTTCCATGTCAGGGATTTACCGTTTTGTCCATGTACACATAAAAAATTTGGCTGTTCATATTTTAAATGAATTGCACTTACAAAATAGAAAAATAACGATAAACATATTTTATTACTTCATATGTCCCAATTTATGTTGTAATTTTTTAGTGAATCCTAAGAAGAATATCATACTTTTATATATAAAATAATTTAACTATAAATTTTTTATTTTACTCTTATTGAGATAATTTATAATCAAATAAATATTTAAAGCTTGGTTTAGACCACAAATTTAAAAGTTTTTATTTTTTTAAAATTTTATATCGTCACATAATTTGAGACATATGAAATACTTTATTTGTGAGTGTGTTACATGTCACTACTCACTACTATTAAGGCACAAGTTTCAAACTTCAAGTTTCAATAAATTAAACTAGCGTTTGACTATAGATATTCAAATTTGCTTTAAGAAAAATAGATTTAGATGAAGTTTGGTTTGAAGATGAAAATTTATTTTGACATAATTTTTTAAAACATATTTCACAACATGAAATGTTACTTATACTCATAAGTTCTAAAAACTATCAAAAGTACTGAACAATACCAAATAAACAAACTTGTTAATATTGTATATGCAGAACCTTCATCGATGCTATTTATTATCATTATATGACGACTCGGCCGGTTGATTTGACATTTTTCAAGCATTAGTTAGCAGTTGATCATTTTATAAACGGAAAAATCAAAAATAGATTCAATTTGCTCTTTTAGTTTTAATTTTTGAATTTATAGGTAATTTTTCTTTTAATTTTATTTTAATAATTATTATAAAAGATTAGTTAGCATTTTATAGCTTGTTTGGGATTTATAACCTAATTTAGATATTTAATACTTTTGAAAAATAAAAAGAAAAATGAAAAAATGTGAAGAGAAAATCTGAAAACTCAATTAAATAAAAAAGGACCCAAATGGGCTATTTCAAATTAAACTCGGTAAGCCCTACCCAATTCCACCCCAAACTAGTCCAGTCTATTGCCCAAAGAAAATGACACTGTTTTGTAATGGATAATCAGGGCCATCTGTTTGTTTAATCAATTGGTTGAGGTGCTAGGATTCATTAGGTATAAGTATGTCCCAAACCCCCTCCCCCCCCTCCCCCAAAAAAAATTAACCTCGTACCTTGTCTCTATAAAACCCTAACGCCACCTCTTTCCGCCAGGCCGGTCGAAAATCGCCGCCGCCAGCGGCAGTGTTCCAAACCCCACCAAAACAACACCACCTCTTTTCCTCAACCTCCTCAAGCCGAATCCATGAATGGTTTCCCTCGAATCTTTCCCTATCGGCTTGAATATTAACTGGAAGTTTTAACTCTGCCACCGTACACGGCGGTGCCGCCCCCTTTTGACCCCAAAATTACACTATAGACCCGCATCGACCCCCTATCTCCAAATCCTTAACCCACACCTATCAAATCCTCGCTAATCTCGTCAAATCATGGATTTAGGGACACAGTCCGAAGCCCCAAGAGGTCAATGTGTCAATCTTAGCTCGCATGGCTACCTGTGCATGTTCCTCTAGAGTTTGAAGCATATTTGAGCATGAGAATTGTGTTGTTTACTTGTTCTTACGAAGAACAATTGAATAACACCACTCTTTGTTTAAATCAATGTTCCAGTTAGACTTCAAATCGTAATTTGGTAAGTTCTATTTCTTCCTTGTATTTTCCTTCATTATTTCACCTCCTTCCTCGTCCTTTTTGGGTCTGGTCAAAGTCTTTCTAGATTTATTTTTTTAATATCGAGTCTATCCTGTGTGCGGATTGCCCTCTTTTTTCCTGCTTTATTTAATTATCTGAGATCCTTAGCCTGCTTTATTTTGTTTCCCAAGTTAGTAAATTAATAACATAATTAAGTTTTCATCATGGGTATTAACCAATTATCTAATGGAATTAGTTCCCTGAGTTAATTAAATTACTGTTATGAAATGGGATAAAATGGTTCATTCATTTTGTTGGTTTTGACTATTTTTAAGGATTCTCAGCCTCTTGGTTAAGGATAATTTTTGGGTCAGTGATTCAATGAGTTTCTACATGCCAAAAGGCCCAAATGGGGATCCAATTTGGACTTCTGCAGATCCATTAGGTTGGGTCGACTTGACCCAGTCATTTAAAAGGGTGAATACCCAAGTTTTAAAGGATAATGTTGGAAGTACCTGGGAAAGCTTTGCATGACTAGGATAGGAGACTTCTAGTTGGAGTCATTGGCTAATTTCAAGTTTCTAAACTTGGTCCACAAGTCAAAAATTGAGGGACAGAATGCAAACTAGTTTTCAGCAAAAATGCCCTAGTAACTTGCCTATAAAGGCATTGTTACTTGGGGTTCAATTCAGATTGGCGGAGGGGGGGGGAGGGGGGCGGAGGGGAGAACGGAAAATTCTAGACGGCTAAAAACTTCAGAAAAAACACTGTTTCATTGAACATTTATCCTTGTTGCTTAATTCTGGATCCTTGTAAGAGCCTGGTAGGCATGTTAATTGGGTTGATTTTGTAGTTAATCTTGGCTTCCCACCGAGGGATTGTAAACTCTCTAAAGGGCCAAAGACTGATTGGTTTTCAAAGTTTCTACACTGTTTTGTGGCTAAAAATGAGTGAATTGGTTTGAAGTTTTGTGCTGCACTCGATACATAGCTCTAGTTTGGATCTGGCTTGCCTAGTTATTGGCTATTAGGTTAATCATGTAGTTTGTTTGTATGAAATTGGAACCTTAGTTTAATTAGCTTGTGCTTCAAATGGTAAGTTCAACACATTATTCTGGGCAGCCTTTATCGAACAACTGGTATAACGTAACTTGGCCCCGTCATAAAAAAACTTGATTCAATAAGGCATGTCCACACGAATTTGATTTTGGTTTAATTAATTTAAAAGGAGATGCGCAGAGTGTATAAACATGCATATGTAGAATTACAGTTGCGAATGGAACGAATTCCTGATGCTATTGGTTTGTATGATTCACAATTGTAACACCTCGGAATTACTGAACCCATTTTAAATCTGGACTTCGTGACAGTTGCAGGGAAATCAAGAATGCTCAAGGTTGCTTCCGTTCAAATTTAATCCTTTTTTTAGAAAATAAATCGAGGCGTGCCATATATAATCAAATTGTACAATTTATGGCCCTCAAAGTTTTAGTTCAAACACCCATTTAATTAGAAATTGAGGTGTGCTATTTAGCAAACTTTTCGTGGCCTGCGCAAACTTGCACACGCTTCATTTTAGGCGTGCTAGTTAAATAATTTATCTTCTTAATTACGGGTGCGTATTTATGAGACCCAAATCCAAATCTCAACGTTAGGTAAAATGTGTTGCGAGCTACGGGTGCATTTATGTGACTTGGTCCGAAACGTGTTTTAGCAGCGTTGCAATCTTATAAAAATTAAATAAAAGCGGCTTAAAAGTATTGGCACATAGGTACAAATGTATTAAAATTTAGATAATTAAGCCAAGTATAACAATTGAGCGACCGTGATAGAACCACGGAACTCGGGAGAGCCTAACACCTTCTCCTGGGTTAACATAATTTCTTACCCGGATTTCTAGTTCGCAGACTCTGAAACGGTGTCAACCTTCTTCGATTCGAGATTTAAACCGGTGACTTGGGACACCATATATTCTCCCAAGTGGCGACTCTAAAATCTCATAAATAAATATATCTCGCTTCGATTGTCCTTAATTGGTAAAATTTCCTTACCTACGCCCTTCGCCGGGATTATATTGTTAAAAAGGAGGTATGACAGCTCTGGCGACTCTGCTGGGAATCAAACCCAGAATCTCTGGTTCAGGGTTCAAGAATTCGAGCTTTGAATAATTGTTGCATCTAGCTTAATTATTGTCTGATTTTATTGTATAATTATGCCCAATGTGTTAAATGTTGTTTTACCACTTTAATGTTATTTGGACTGTATATAACTGCCGTGAACCCTTCTCCTCTCATCTTCGAGGATGTGCTTGCTGGTCGAGACTCCCTATGTTGTTAGTGTCGTACCTTTAAATAAGAAAGAGGCTCGGACAAGTTACAAAGCCGAATGGCCTTTTGGTTCCCGATATGTAGCCCCCTTCTCGATTTGAGTTGTCCGCTCGAGTACACAGTCTAGATCCTATACCAAGGTTTTAAACCTAGAATAATTTAACCACATGCCGGAGCCCTAGTAGGAGAACTTATTTGCATCATGCGTTTGACTTAGGGGATAAAAAATAGGGGTTGGGTTCGTCTAGGACAGGTGCACCCAAAATAGTGGACCATCCTGATGCATTTAGCGTGCTATTTGTGCATTCATTACGAATTTGCATGCGACCGGCTTTTTGACAAGAACAAAAAAAAGAAGAAAAAAAAGGAGACACAAGAAAAAGGAAAATTTGACAGTGTGAGGGGTGAGAAAGGAATTTACCCGCATCACAAACTGATACTGAAATACTGCCAAAAGTTTGACCAAAAAAAAAAAAGAAAAAGCAACAAAAGCCCCAAAAAAGAGGAGTCTGTTTTAAAGAAAAAGATTTTATCTTCAAAAACAAAAGAAGAGGAAAAGGAAAAATAGTTGGCTTTTTAATTCTGTCAAAATCGCCCGAACTACGCCAGCTTGATTCTCATATGGTGTGAGATATGTAGGCAACCCCTATCGACCCAACTTCATTTTTTCGAAAATAAGACAAAAGAACCAGATTTTGCTGGTGATTAGTAAATAAAGCAGTTTTGTCAAAATTAGCGAGTGTCCCTAAAAGAGCGCCGGAAGACTATTTTTGCAAAAACAACCTCCTTGGATTATTTTTTAATTTTGGCTGTTAGTAGGCACAACCTTAAAATCTTCCCCTGGAAGTGCTGAAAGGCCGTATTTATGAGGCCAAGATTTTATTTTTGAAACGAAAATTTGGAAAAAATTAAATTTTGTTTTGAGTCTCACACATCATGATTTTTGTTTAATCACCCAATAAATGTGCAGAATGAGCACGAGTCAAAATTTTCCAATCTTAGTCACGAACAAGATCCCTTTAGAAGTACACATATGGTGGAATGATCTAGGTGAAACGGAGCAAAACAGGGTCAACAAGCACTTGGGAGGACTTACCGGGTTGTTGAAAATTAATCCTAGAGGAGACATCATAAAAGCACTGGTTACATTCTGGGACCCGATCCACAACGTATTTCATTTCCCAGAATTTGAACTCACTCCGAACCTGGAAGAAATAACTTGATGTATTGGGGTTCCCACGATTCCTCTAAGACATAAATATTTGATTGCGCCGAGGGCCATCGTTGTGCACAAATTCTTGGAATTATTAAAAATAAGCAGAGGGGTTCACAATCTAGGCCTGTCAGCCGGATTTTTTTACTCCACGATTTATATACCAAAGATATGGGCATGTAGGGGGTCTAATAACCCAGAAAACAAAATTTGTAGTAAGGGAAACCAGCTCAAATGGGAGGAACACCGGTGTTTCACATTTATGGTATTCTTCTTAGGCCTTTCAGTGTTTCCACGGAAGGACGAAAATATTGACATATGGATAGAAGGGGTTTTCAGCACTTTGATCACTCAAGCCAAGAGCACACTCGCACCCATGGTATTATCTGAAATATTTCGTGCCTTCACAACCTGTAATGCCGGGGAAGACTTCTTTGAAGGAAGCAATTTGTTGTTACAGATGTGGATGGTTGAGCAATTGTGCCGCCGACCTCAATTCATGAGATATGGGTTATTAGGAAAGAGCCGCATAGAGGAATTTTATACCAGAGTTGATGTGTCCAGGTTACCAAAAGGGGTTACAGAATGGATATCATATCTCTGTGTCATAAGCGCAGGTCAAATAGAGTGGACGTTCGGGTGGCTTCTCATTGATGAAGTTATACATATGCCAGCCACCAGACCTCATTTTCTTCTAATGGGTCTCCGAAGTATCCAACCTTATACTCCATACAGAGTGCTAAGACAGTTAGGGAGGTACCAAATGATTCCCAAGGATGAGGACAGTAGTCGCCATGTGGTCGAGATTAGTCCCAATGGATAGTTTCCCAAAGCAGCAGTTTGTCAAATTTAGAGCGAATGTCAGTACTTGATGGCAGACACTCGACTGCAAGACTTATCTAAAGGTGAGGTTTCACCAGGGTACCTTTCTTGGTATAAAAAGTAAATAGAGTTCAGACGGCCGGCTAAGAGGCCACATCTCCAAGAATTTGCTGAGGCGTCACAAGAACAATGGAATTGATTAGCCAAGGAAAATAAATACAGGGACACGATAGGGAAATTAGAAAAGTAAGTCAAAGACCTTCAATTCGAAAATGGTTTGCAAGCTGCAGCAGACGAAGGGGAAAAGAGAACACTAGCCAAAGAAAACGAAGCTCTGCGAGCCCAAATTCAGAAAATGAAAACAGCCGCGGAGAATCCCGCCAGAAGTGCGAAGGATGAAAAGCTCATAGACAATTTGAGGTGAAAAGTAGGAGAATATGGTTTTGACTTGAATAAAGCGGAGGGTGAGCTGTCCAGGGCCCAAAAAAAATTGGCCAAAAATGCGGAGGAACGAGCACGCATGATCGAACAACTAACAGAAAGGTATGACAACGAGGTTGCTGGGTTGAAAAAGAGGGCCATCATCTTGAAAATAAAATGGTTAAGCATGCAACGGATTTCAAGGCTCAAAGGGAGCATTGTTAAACAGCAATAGCACGGTTGAAAAGAGATTTACAACAATTTCAAGAACTAAATCGTGTATCCGAACAAACTTTGGAGGCGAGGGCCCAGCAAATCGAGCGATCGTTGCAAGAAAATGGTGCTATAAGAGAGAGAGTACGGATGATTGCTGATTACATCACCATAAAGTGTATCCACTGCAAAGATATGACAAGATCTATGTTCTTTGCCACCGCCATGATATTTGTTCGTCAAGTGATGGAAGACCTCCACCACATCCAAGGGGATTTAGCACGCAAGCCTGCGGCGACACCGAATGATGTCCCGCATGCCCCAGAAGCATTAGAGGCTTTAATGTATTCATGATATTCGAATATGTTGGTCTATTTGAGAGTCTATATTTTCTTTATTTTATAGTAGGTTGTCAAGTTAGTTATTTTAATTTTAAGTTAGAGTCTGTTGGTTTCAGTTGAGTTGGAGTCTGTTAATTTCTTTTATGTAAGTTGTAATCGAGTGCTTTACTTTATGAAAATTGAAGAAAGTTTTCCAAAATATTTTTTGTAATTATTCGCTAGATTTATGCTCGGTCTGATTCATGCGGGGTCATGATATGCAGGCAATCTCCGTAGGATTTGACTATTACCAAATAAATAAAAGGAAGAAAAAGGGAAAGAAAAATGAGAGAAACAGTGGTAAAATAAAGGAGAGAATAACAAAACAAAAGGTGTAGGAAAAACAATTTGAGTAAGAGAGGGAAAAGAAAAGAGAAAAAAAGAGAGAAAAGAAAGGTGGCATAGGATAAGAGTCGGGATGGCGCAAGCGACCACCTCATGTGCATAATAGAAATAGATAACTGCTTAGGTGCATTCATCCCCGAACATGTGGCTACCTATGTGTTGAAACCTAACCACTAACAAGTTTTGGTGTTGTCTTTCCCAATCTAGACAGGTGGTTAGTTTTGCGGCGTTCCAGCAATCCACTCCTACAACACTTGGTCTAAAAGTAATCTGATTATGGCCAATCAAGAAACCGATGCCAATATCGTTAATCCCTCGAAAAAGGTAGAGGAGGTGGATGTTAATGCAATCTAAGAGGAAATGTACAAACTGAAAAATCAGATGGCTGAGATGTATCGGACATGGGTGAGAGGGCAGCCACCACCAACTTATCCTGCTAATCCGACCTTCGACCTACTGCTAGCCCACTCACATGACCATCCCACCACTGATCCACCCCCAAGTTTCCCCGTATACCCACAATTCCAGGGTATTGCTTCTCAAGCACCCCCAGCTCCACCACCCAAAGTTGTTCCTCACCCCACTCGACCAATTGCTCCCATTTATGTGGCACCTCCTCCTACCACACTCCATAGATTATCCAGTGATCCTTTGCTACAAGCTCATGACAATCAGTATTACCCACCAGAACCCGCTTACAAAGCCCATGAACCTTAATCTTATGCCCCCCGTTTTGAAATCCCGGTGGAGGTTGAAAAACCAACCAAAAATCTCAAGCAAAAGGAGGTGCTCAGGAAGGTTAGAAGCTTAGAACAATCATTCAGAGATATGCGAGGGTTAGGTGGCCAGGTGAGTGTGGTATTCAAAGACCTTTGCTTGTTTCCAGATGTGCAATTACCTCCAGGGTTTAAGATGCCCAAGTTTGAATTGTATGGGGGGCACGGCGATCCTGTAGCACATCTAAGGGGTTTTTGTAGCAAAATAAGAGGAGCGGAAGGAAAGGATGAAATGCTAATGGCATAATTCAATCAAAGTTTAAGTGGGTCGGTGTTGGAATGGTACAGCCAACAGGATCATGCTCGGTGGTACACTTGGGATGATCTAGCACAAGCATTCGCCTGTCATTTTATAATCTTGAAATCATCCTGAACTGCTTGTCTTTGACGAAATTGGAAAAGAAGCACAATGAGAGCTGCAGAGAATATTGCTTCTGTTGGAGGGAACACGCAGCGAGGGTCGACCCCCCCCCCCCCCCCCAATGAAGGAAAGTGAAATGGCAGATTATTTCTTGCAAGCTTTAGAGCCTACATATTTTGGTCACCTGGTATATGCGGTAGGTAAATCCTTTAATGAGGTAGTGAAAATGGGAAGTATGGTCGAGGAAGGGCTCAAATCCAAAAAGATCATGAGTTACTCTGCAATCAACGCAACCGCCCAGGCTATCCAAAGCGGGACCAGAGGAGGAATTGGAAAGAAAAAGAAGGAAGAGGTAACAACCATTGACTCAGGGACTTGATTCGGGCCCCAGGTTCCATCCTATTACAGCCAACCCCATCCTCACCACCAAATCTACCCACACACTTCATATAGCCCACCACAAAATTACTGCCTACCTCCTGACCCCCGTTTCTTAGTCTATCATACATAAACATATACCCAACCTCCCACCCATGCACAATAGCGTGCGCCAACTCTACAAAATAATTACCCAGCTCCACCAAATAACTACCCTCCAAGAGCCTACCAACAACCCCCGAGACCAGCTTTCCGGGCAAACCAAGCTCTAAAAACCAAGAGGATGCAGAAGAAGAAAACTTTCACTTCGTTGGGAGAATCATATACCAACTTATTCCACAGGTTGAGGCAGTTAGACATGTTGAGGCCGATTGAAGCAAAATTTCCAAATCGTCCCCCAAGAAATCTAGATTATTCTGTCAGTTGTGAGTATTGTTCTGGTGCCCCAGGGCATGACATAGAGAAATGTTTGCATCTGAAGTGTGTTATTCAAGAACTTATTGATTCCCATTGGATTGAGGTGCTAGCCCTGGAAGCACCCAACATTAATCAAAACTCGCTGCCTGCTCATCAAGAGACAAATATGATCGAGATAGTGCACAAAGAAAGCCTTCACAAACTGTCATGATGATCCGAGCTAGTGAAAGGAAGATGGGTGAGAATTTGACGAGCGAGATTTCGATGCTCAAGTCAAGCGCAACAAGTAGTGAGCATTTTGTTACAGTCAAGAAGGAATCCCCGAAAGACGGGATGGTGAAACAAGAGAATGTAAAAGTGGTTGTACCAGGGATGGCTAGTAAGCCTGTGGTTATAATAAAAGGCACTCGTTCAGAGCCTGTCATTATCAAACCGGTAGTTCAGCTACTAGTTATCAGTAGCAAGGCAGCACCTTGGAATTATGATTGAGTAACAGTGACTTACAAAGGGAAAGAGGTTAGACAAGAAGTTTATGAGACTCATGGATTGACCTGATCGGGGAGGTGCTTTGCCCCCGAGGAATTGAGAAAATCAAAACCAACCAAGGATAATTCGGTGCTGATAAAGAAAACCATGAGTGAAGAAGAGGCGGAAGAGTTTCTAAAGAAGATGAAGTGCAGGATTATTCTATTGTGGAACAACTGAGAAAAGATGCCCGCTCAAATCTCGTTATTATCATTATTGATTCATTCAGACAAGCACCGTCGGGCTTTAATAAAGATCCCGAATGAGGCCCACATTCCAGATAAAATCATAGTTAACCATTTGGAGAAGATAGCAAATAAGATTCTTGAGGTGAACAGAGTTACCTTTTCCGATTATGAACTACCAATAGAAGGCACCGAGCATAGTAGGGCACTCTACCTCACGGAAAAATGTGAAGATTCTGTGGTGACTCGAGTTTTGGTCGATAATGGTTAAAGCGTGAATATTTGCCCTCTCTCCATGCTAAACAAGTTGAATGTGGAAAATGAAAGAATTCACAAGAACAACATCTGTGTACGAGGGTTTGATGGAGGTGGAAAAGATTCGGTCATTGACATAGTGCTCGAATTGACAATCGGGCCCGTTGATTTTACCATGGAGTTCCAGGTGCTTGATGTAGATGCATCTTATAATCTTCTGTTAGGACGACGTTTGATCCATGATACTAGATCAGTTCCCTATACTTTGTATCAATTGGTAAAATTTGAATGGGATCGACAAGAAATAGTGGTTCATGGCAAAGACCATATGTATGGTCACAGTGATACTATCGTACCATTCATCGAAGCAGATGATGATAAGGGGCCCTAGGTGCATCAGGTTCATGACTCGGTATTAGTGGAGAAGGTCCCACTGGGGAGCGTGTTCCAACACCAAGATTGGCTACCGTAGTAGTCATGGTGGCAGTTGAAATGCTAAAGAATGGGTTCGTTCCTGGAAAGGGTTTGGGGGCCTCATTTCAGTGTATCATACAACTAGTGTCTCTTCCCACGAACCTAGAAACTTTTGGTTTGGGGTTCAAGCCTACAAGTGCAGACATCAAGAGAGCCAGAAAGATAAGAAAGAAGGCATGGGCCCTCCCCAAGCCTGTGCCTCGTCTCTTCAAATCATTTTTGAAACCTGGCGCAAAGAAGTGCCTGACAATAATAAGATCCAGTACTGCGGTTGATATTGATAAGGAATTACTCGAAAGGTTCTAAAGGGTGTTTGAAGATGTGACCATGGTGGAGGCCGGAGAGGTAACAAGCAAGAAAGATGTGCAGTTTGTGGGACCCTGTGCAAAAGTCAACAACTGGGAAGCTACTCCTCTTCCCACTCGGAAGGATTCATGGTAGTCAGTTTTGATTTTTCTTTCAGTTTAATCTGGATTATCTCCAGGGTTGTAATTCAGATGCTATGTTCCGTCCGTTTGGATGTGTAAAACCTGTTATCTTTCCAATTTCAATGAAATGCAATTTCCCTTTTCTTTAGTGCTATAGCTTTCATTTTTCTTTGCTTTTGTTTTCCTTATTGTACAGTTATTTTTATGCTGGCTCCAATGACCTAACATGCATACGGACTCTTCGGCCCAGTCTTAAAAATTGGTCAAATTCAGATGTAATAATCCAATAGATAGAATATGAAGACGATTCGGAATATGATCAGGAAAAGGCGTTGGATGAAATTGGTAAGAGTTGAGCCATTATTAGGAAAATCCCAAGCCAAAACCTGATCGATACAGAAGCAGTCAATTTAGGGGACCTAGATAACATTATCGAAACCAAAATAAGTGTCCATCTTGAGCCACAACTTAGGGAAGAAATAATCGAAGCGATGCTTGAATACAAAGATGTTTTGCATAGTCTTACGATGATGTGCCAGGGTTGAGCACTGACTTGGTCGTTCACAAATTTCCCATTGACCTGGCCTGGCCTCCTGTTAAACAAAAATTAAGGAAGCTTAAAACTAATGTGAGCATGAAAATCAAAGAGGAAATTACCAAGCAGTTTGAGGCGAAGGTCATCCGAGTCACACGATACCCCACATGGTTAGCTAATGTCGTGCCTGTGCCGAAGAAGGATGGTAAAACCAGGGTATGCATCAATTATCGTGACCTTAACAAATCAAGTCCAAGAGACAACTTCCCACTGCCAAACATCCACATATTGATTGACAATTGTGCAAAGTATGAGATTGGGTCCTTTGTAGATTATTATGCAGGCTACCACCAGATTCGGATGGATGAGGAGGATGTAGAGAAGACAACATTCATCACACCATGGGGATCCTATTGCTACAGGGTCATACCCTTCGGCCTGAAAAATGTTGGGGAAACCTATATGAGGGCGATGACAACCATCTTCCACGATATGATACAAAAGGAGTTGAGGTCTATGTGGATGGTGTAATTGTGAAATCTAGAAAGCAATCTGACCATGTCGGAGATCTGAGGAAATTCTTCCAGAGGCTCCATAGGTATAATCTCAAACTCAATCCAGCATAATGCATATTTGGGGTCCTCTTAGGGAAGTTGCTAAGGTTCGTAGTCAGCCGTCGGGGCATTGAACTAGATCTATCAAAGATAAAATCCATACAAGAATTGCCGCCTCCGAGGAAAAAAATAGAGGTGATGAGTTTGTTGGGTAGATTAAACTTCATCAATCGATTCATTGCTCAACTCACGACAACCTGCGAGCCTATCTTTAAGCTATTGAAAAAGGATGATGCGGTTAAATAGATGGGAGAGTGCCAGGAGGCTTTTGGTAAAATCAAAGAATACTTGTCGAACCCACCAGTATTGGTCCCACCGGAACCAGGAATGACCTTGATCCTATACCTAACAATCTTGGAAAACTCATTTGAATGCGTGCTGGGTCAGCACGATGTCACCGGGAGATAACATGCGATATATTACCTTAGCAAGAAATTTAAAGCTTATGAGGTTAAGTATACTCATCTTGAGAGGAAATGTTGTGCCCTAACTTGTCATTTTATACCACGTACCTCATCTCATGCTTGGACCCGTTGAAATAACATCTTCCAGAAGCGTATGCCCATGGGGAGGCTTGCAAATGGCAAATCTTGCTCACCGAGTTTGAAATTGTCTACGTAACTAGGACTGCAATAAAAGCGCAGGAATTGGCTGATCATTTGGCCGAGAATCTGGTAGACGAAGAATTTGAACCTTTAAAGACATATTTCCTAGACGAAGAGGTAATGCATATTGATGAATTGGAATAGGGCGAGAAGCCAGGATGGAAATTATTTTTCGATGGAGCTGCCAACATGAAAGGCATTGGGGTAGGAGAGGTACTCATTTCAGAAACAGGGTACCATTACCCCATTACAGCTCAGCTCCGCTTCTATTGCACTAAAAATATGTCAGAATATGAGGCATGTATTTTGGGTTTGAGGTTAGATGCAGACATGGGTGTCCAGGAAGTCTTGGTCTTAGGAGACTCGAACCTTCTGGTACACCAGACTCAAGGGAAGGGGAAACACGAGACTTGAAGCTCGTACTGTAGAGGAAATGCTTGCACGGCCTTTGTCAACAATTCCAGCCGGTAGAGTTCAGGCATATTCCAAGAATTTACAATGAGGTTGCTGATGCTTTGGCCACCTTGGCGTCAATATTACATCATCCATATAAGGCCTATGTTGATCCAATGTATATCCAAGTCCATGACCAACATGCTTACTGTAATGTGGTGGAGGAAGAGCTTTACGGTGAGCCCTAGTTTCATGATATCAAAGACTATATCAGGATGGGTATGTACCCAGTATAGGCCACAAGTGACCAAAAGAGAACAATCTGTCATCTATCAAGCGGGTTTTTTCTCAGTGGAGGGGTACTATACAAAAGAATGCCGGATCTTGGGTTGTTAATGTGCATAGATGCTGGGCAGGCCACAACCATCATGAATAAGGTAAATTCTAGAGTCTGCGGACTTTCACATGAGTGGATATGTTTTGGCAAAGAAGATTCTCTGGGCAGGGTATTATTGGCTCACCATGGAGCGAGATTGTATCAGCTCCGTGTGCAAATTTCATCAATGTCATGTGCATGGAGACTTGATTCACTCACCGCCATATGAATTGTATAATGCCTACACCATGGCCCTTCATTGCCTGGGGCATGGATGTCATCGGGCCCATCGAGCCAGCAGGTTTCAACGGACATAGGTTCATCCTGGTTGCTATTGATTATTAACCAAATAGGTCAAAGCTAAAACTTTGAAGTTGGTGTACCAAGAAAGTCGTGGTCCATTTTGTGCATTCAAATATCATTTGCCGGTTTGGAATCCCAAAGACACTCATCACTGATAATGGAGCGAATCTCAATAGTCATTTTATGAAAGAAGTATGTCAGCAGGTTAAGATTACACATTGCAATTCCACCCCATAACGTCCCAAGGCAAATGGAGCAGTTGAGGCAACCAATAAGAATATAAAGAAGATACTTCGAAAAATGGCAGAAGGGTCCAAGCAATGGCATGAGAAGTTACCCTTCCCACTGTTAGGCTATCGCACTACTGTCCGTACTTCAGTAGGGGAAACTCCATATTTGTTAGTATATGGCATAGAAGCAGTAATCCTAGCTGAAATTGAAATCTCGAACTTACAGATCGTTACTGAGGCAGAAATTGAAGGTAAGGAATGGGTCAAAACCCATCTGGATCAATTGAGTCTGATTGATGAGAAAATATTGGCAGCAGTATGTCATGGCCAGTTGTATCAACAAAGAATGGCCAAAGCATATAACAAGAAAGTGCTTCCAAGAATGTTTAAGTCAGTTAGTGTTGAAACACATCCTCCCTCACCACGCAGAGGCAAAAGGTAAGTTTGCTCCAAATTGGAAAGGGTCGTTCGTCGTGTCAAAGCTGTTTTCCAATGGGGCATTGTATCTAACATATGTGGAAGGCAAGTGTGTAGAAATGGCCATCAATTCAGATGTAGTTAAAAGATACTATGTATGACTTTCTTTGTTCAAATCATTGTCTATACTTGGCATGCTTCTTTGTACTTGGCATGTTTTAGAGATCGAAATGACGAAGGCATTTTATTCGGCTATCTAAACACTATATCCTTTGCTAACCCTTTTGAGCTTTAATTAATTTCTTTTGTACCCCTCTTTCAGAATCAGTAATAAAAGACAAAAACGCAAGTGTAAAAGTCAGTGAAAGGAAAAGACAAGGAAAGAATGAAAAGAAAGGAAAGAGAAAAGAGAAGGAAAAGGAAGAAGAAAAAAAAAGAAAAAAAGAAGAAAAATAAAAGAAAAGAAAAGAAGAAGAAGAAAAAAACAGAAAGAAAAAGAAAAAAAGGAGAAAAAGGGGAGAAAGGAAAACCCCCACAAAACAACAAAACAACAAAAGAAAAATGGAGAAACAGAATAAGGAAAAGAAGAAAAGAGAAGACCACAAAAACAAAGAATCGGCATGAACTACGTTTGACCTGATTCTTTTTTAAAGGATACGTAGGCAACCTCACGGCTCGGTCATATTCAGATAAAATTTCAAAGGCCCCCAAGCAAGAAACTAGGATAGAAATTGTAATTATTTTAATAAATTTGATTCCGAAAGTTGTAATTTTGAACCCATTTGAATTATTTTGAGACTTTAACACCTATTTTCTTTCTAACCTTATCCAAAAGCCTGCATTACGGTTCAAAGAAAGACCTTCTGATCATTCTTTAAGAAATGTCGATTCAAGCAAGAAGAAGTGATTCATACCCCAGGGAAACACTCTAGTTCAAGTAGGAAAATAATAAAAATGAGAGAGTCTTATTGGTGTAAACCCTCATGGGTACCATAAGTCGAAGGCAAGGTAAGAAACAAGCAACTGGAAAAGGGTTGTTGGTGGAAATCTGTCCAGGACACCATAAGTTAAGCAAGGTCAGGTTTTGGTTAAAGGGTTTGGGCTTAAAGAAGGTCGCAACAACAAAGCATACAGCAGAAGGCCGATCATTTGGGCAGACTGGGTTGACTAATGCGAAGTGCATGTCATGATCATTGAAACCAGTTGTTCTTCTATAGATAAGTTTCTTTTCTTTTCCCCTCAATAGTCGCCAAATTTGGAATTCTTTTATTCTATGACCAAACAATTCAGAGTCATTGTATTTCATTTTCTCGCGAGTTTCCGTTATTTTAAGATGTCTCCAAAGTCATTTTTTTAAGCAGGCAGGAGAGAAATTTCAAAACTTACTACCAGTATCCAAAATGGAAAAGCCCGTGCCAGTCAAAATGTAACAAAGGTAGTAGAAGTTGAAACAACAAGGGGAAGGATCAGCGAAAGTTTCTTTAATAAACCAACTCAGTAAATTCAAGAAGGATGTAAGGATCTTGGCAAAGGGTCAAGAGTGTAACACAATGGCGAGAGAGCAGGGTGAAGTCATAGGGTCAAGGGTTGGCCGAGCAACTCAAGCAGCTCATCATCAGTGCGGGAAACTAAACACAACAGAACACGACAAGGAGGAGGCCATTCTCACCAAGAATGCCGCAAGCTAATCACCACTTTTCAAACTAACAAGATTTTCTTTCATTGAAACAGGGGCAGAAAATTCTAGAAGATCCCAGGGAAGTCCTCCACTGGGGAAGGAAAGCACATGGCAGGTCTGACGTTGAACCTTAGGACCCTCCTGGAAATGGGATGTTGTTTAAAATTCAACAGGAAATATAATCTGGTAAGAATATCTTCCCCAATAAGAGTCGTCACGTCTCGCTTGAATAATAGGACATAACTGTTATTAGCAATCCCCAGAAGCAACAACCGAAAGTTAGAAATTCAGTTAAGAGTTATCAGGACCCTCCTAGAAAACGGGACTTAGCTTATACTAAAATAGTCACGGCTAGCATGGTCGGGCACAAATATTTCCCCAACAAGAGTCGTCAGGGCCCGTCTGGATAATGAGATTTAATTGTGAGAGTTGTCAGGACCCTCCTGGATAATAGGATGTATCCCTAAATACTAATCCCCTGCAGATACATTTTGTCGTCTAATTAAGAGTTGTAAGGTCCCTCCTGGATAATGGGATGTAGCTTTAATTACAGGTCCCCAGTAGATCCCCAGCAGATATAACTCATGGCAAGGCAGAGGGGAAAATAATACCTTTGGAAAACATAGCCCGATCTTAAAAGTTATCATTAGTTAAGAATTGTCAGGACCCTCATGGATAATGGGGATTTAACTTTCAAATTTTAGAGAGATTTTGTAATGGGATTTGATTAACACTCACAGATGCGCCCAAAAAATTCTGTTATTTTGTTTGTTTGTTGTAATAAGGTTTAAAGGCAGCAATTTTGTTTCAATTTTCAGTAATTAGGCACCCACTTGGAGAACAAGGGAATACTTTTCAAGTTTCAGGTTCTGGTAATCAGGCCCCCACCTGGAGAACAAGGGAATACTTTTCAAGTTTTGATAATCAGGCACCCACCTGGAGAACAAGAGAATACTTTTCAAGTTTCAAGTTTTAGTAATCAGGCGCCCACCTGGAGAACAAGAGAATAATTTTCAAGTTCAAGTTTTGGTAATCAGGCGCCCACCTGGAGAACAAGGGAATACTTTTCAAGTTTCAAGTTTTAGTAATTAGGCACCCACCTGCAGAACAAGGGAATACTTTTCAAGTTTCAAATTTTGGTCATCAGGCACCCACCTGGAGAACAAGGGAATACTTTTCAAGTTTTCAAGTTCTGGTAATCAGGCGCCCACCTGGAGAACAAGGGAGTACTTTTCAAGTTCAAGATTTGGTAATCAGGCGCCCACCTGGAGAACAAGGGAATACTTTTTAAGTTTCAAGTTTTAGCAATCAGGCGCCTATATGGAGAATAAGGGAATACTTTTCAATTTTCCAAGTTCTGGTAATCAGAAGCCCACCTAGAGAACAATGGAATACTTTTCAAGTTTTCATGTTTTAGTAATCGGGCTCCCACCTGGAGAACAAGGGAATACTTTTCAAGTTCAAGTTTTGGTAATTAGGCGCCCACCTGAAGAATAAGGGAATACTTTTCAAGTTCAAGTTTTGGTAATCAGACGCCCACCTGGAGAACTAGGGAATACTTTTCAAGTTTCAAGTTTCAGTAATCAGGCGCCCACCTAGAGAACAAGGGAATACTTCAAGTTTCAAGTTTTGGTAATCAGGTGCCCAACTGGAGAACATGGAATAACTTTTCAATTGTCAAGTTTTGGTCATTAGGCGCCCACCTGGAAAGCAAGGAAATACTTTTCAAGTTTTCAAATTCTGGTAATCAGGTACCCACCTAGAGAACAAGGTAATACTTTTCAAGTTTTCAAGTTTTAGTAATCAGGCGCCCACCTGGAGAACAAGGGAATGCTTTTCAAGTTTATGTTTCGGTAATCAGGCGCCTACCCGAAGAACAAAGGAATACTTTTCAAGTTTCAAGTTTTGGTAATCAGGCGCCCACCTGGAGAACAAGGTAATACTTTTCAGGTTTCAAGTTTTGGTAATTAGGCGCCCACCTGGAGAACAAGGGAATATATTTCAAATTTCAAGCTTTGATAATTAGGTGCCCACCTGGAGAACAAGGGAATACTTTTCAAGTTTCAAGTTTTTGTAATCAGGAGCCCATCTTCAAGTTTTGGTAATCAGACGCCCACCTGGAGAACAAGGGAATACTTTTAAATTTTCAAGTTTTTGCCGGCACGAGCCCACCTGGAGAACAAGGGAATACAGATCAAATCCAACAACCAAGAATCAACATGGAGAAAGAGAAACATAGCAGCAGGGCAATAAGAAGTTTCACATAAGGAAGTACAACAAGACAACATGAAGTTTCTCAGAGAGATACACAAGGCAACAATGCAACAAAGATCAATATCAAGTTTGAAGACATAGATAGGTTACTTGGTACCATAGGCCATAGCTTAGTCTAGCTTATTTTTGTTTTTACATGGTGTAATAAGGAGGTCTAGCAAGCAGAAGCAGTACTAGCGTCAGCAGTGAAAGCAAAGCTTTGGTAGTCCCAGCTACTAAACACTCTTGAACTACACTAACCTGATCCCTCTTTAGCCGAGGATATGTAGGCAAACTCTGAAGTAGGGTGTGGTCAAGCTTTTCAAAATGCTTCTCATGGATTACTCAAACAGGCAAAAATCGCTCGTTTCCGCTCATTTATCTTTGCACGAAACTCTTCGTGTTCCCGCACAAAGAGGGATTTTTGACCTGCGTGAATTACTCCTACAAATTCAAACAAAAGCATTTCTTTTATTTGTTTGCAATTTTGTGGGATTTTCGTGACATTTCTGCTAATTGTTTGCATTTTTAATTTAACCTGTATTCATAAAAAATACAAAATATGTGGCATACGCATTTAGAAGTTGATTTGACATTTTTCAAGCATTAGTTAGCAGTTGGTCATTTTATGAACGGAAATATAAAAAATAGGTTAAATTTTCTCTTATTAGTTTTAATTTTTTAATGTTTAGGTAATTTTTCTTTTAATTTATTTTAATAATAATTATACAAAGATTAGTTAGCATTTTTATAGGATGTTTAGGATTTATAACCTAATTTAGATATTTAATAATTTTGGAAGAAAAAAACGAAAAATAAAAAAAGGTTAAGAGAAAATCCAAAAACTCAATTAAATAAAAAGGGACCCAAATTGAGCTATTTCAAATTAAACCCGGTAAGCCCAACCCAATTCCACCCCAAACCGGTCCAATCTATTGCCCAAGCAAAATGACACCTTTTTGTAACGGCCAATCAAGGCCATCTGTTTTTTTAATCAGACGGTTGAGGAGCTACGGTTTATTAGGAATAAGTATGTCCCAACACCCCTCCCCCAAAAAAAACTGACCCCATACCTTGTCTCAAAAAAACACTAATGCCACCTCTTTCTGCCATGCACCGCCGGCTGGAAATCGCCACTGCCAGCACCAGTGTTCCAAACCCCACGAAAACAACACCACATCTTTCCCTCAACATCCTCTATCCGAATCCATGAATGATTTCCCTCGAATCCTTCCCCATCGGCTCGAATATTAGCCGGAAGTTTTAACACTGCCACCGTACACGGCGGCACCGCCCCTCTTTTGACTCCAAAATTACACCATAAACCCGCCTCGAACCCCTATCCAAAATCCTTAACCACACCTCTCAAATCCTCCCCAATCTCGTCGAATCATGGATTTAGGTAAACGGTCCGAAGCCCGAATAGGTCAAAGTGTCAATCTTGCTCACATGGCTACTTATGCATGTTCCTCTAGTGTTTGAAGCTTATTTGAGCATGAGAGTGGTGTTGTTTACTTGTTTTTACGAAAAACAATTGAATAACACCACTCTATGTTTAAACCAATGTTCCAGTTTAAACTTCGTATCGCAATTTGGTAAGTTCTATTTCTTCCTTGTATTTTCCTTCATTATTTCACCTCCTTCCTTATCTTTTTTGGGTCTGGTCAAAGTCTCTCTAGGTTTTTTTTTTAAATCGAGTCTATCTTGTGTACGAATTTCCCTCTTCTTTCCTCCTTTATTTGATTATCTGAGATCCCTGCCACGCCTCCTTTTTTATGCTATACACCCCCGCAAAGGGGCATAAAAGAGTTTTTCCAATTAAAGGACAATCGGAACAAGATTTGGTTATTAATTATTCAGAGTGTCCACTTGGGAGATTTATGGTGTCCTAATCACCAATTTGAATCCCGAACTGAGGAAAAGATTGACTCAGTTAACAGTCCGCGAACCAAAAATCCGGATAAGGAATTCTGTTAATCCGGGAGAAGGTGTTAGGCATTCCCGGGTTCCGTGGTTCTAGCACGATCGCTTAGCTGTTGTATTTGATTTTATCTGATTTTAGTACATGCTAGCTTATGTGCCTTTTATTTATAAATTGCTTTTACCATTATTTATTTTTAAAAGACTTGCGACGTCGTGAAAACGTATTTCTAATCATGTCACCACCAGTGTACACGTGATCGTCGACACGTATCGAATTCGTCGAGATTTGGATTTGGGTCACATCAATGCACACCCGAGTTTAAGAAATTAATTTAATTAAATCGCGCTTAAAGTTTCTAGTGTAATATCGTTTAGGAAAGGCCGTTGAAATTCGCTAAACGGCCCTTCCAACTTCTAACCATTTTTTAAACAACCAATTATTGAGGGCCCCACATGGTTTTGCTTAGTGAGACTCATCTCAACATTTATTAAAAGGCCATTCTAAAAGCAACTACATTTTCTATCTTTGGTTTTGTCTTAGTAGTAAAAGAGAAATCGTAGTTAAAACTTTGGCCAATTCTGTCTTGGGCTCCAAAAGGCCCGAGTCACTTAATACACTTACAACTCCAACATCCAAAGGCTATAAAAGTTGGGCCAAGAGCTGGTCCAAACCAGAAAAATGAGCCCAGTCAAGGAATCCTAGGCTCGAGTCCTTGGGGTCACAAATCTACAACTACTTAAATAACCACACGATTAAATCCTTCTAATTTTCCGAGTTTTACCAATTAACTGATTCGACTAATGACCAAATGATCAAGTGACAACGAAACAGTAACTATTGAACTCTATTTGAAACTCAAGCCAATTATTTATCAGTCACTAGAAAGGTGTACAAGATCTCATGGAATCAAAACTTGTTATTGAGATTATTATTAAAAAATGAAAAAACAAGGATTCAATTCACACTACACTAAATCATTATTTAGGAATTCGGATTCAAACAACAGTTTAAAAAAAACCATGTTCAGTTTAAGCTTCCTCCTACTCAAATATCTACTACGTATGTGAAATATCAAATAGACTGTACTAAATGACACATTACTTGTATACATGATGCTTCATAATAAACTAGATTTCAACTCAAATATTATCAGGTAGCTATAATCTACCAATTAAAACCAAACAGTCCATCACAATCCATTACAAATCTAAATCATTTAAGTCAATATACATCAGTCTTAATTCAATGATTTCTAATACGTTATAAGTCAATTAAACTACAATCAAATCCAACCATTAAGCACCCTACAATAGAAGACATTCAGATGAGCAGAGAACTTCATTTCATTCCAACTTTTGAGATATATTCGAGTGAATTTGAAAGTGTACCTGGAAATGGAAATGTAGCAAAGGAAGGAAAAGTCAGTAGCAAGTTGAGTGAATAGCAGAATCAACAGCAGGTCACCACAGCAAGGAAATCAATTTAGACTTAGCTATGAACCCAGAGACGATGTTAAATACACCAGGATAAATTTCAAACAAAAACACAACCTAAACAGCTTGCTTACAATCAAAATGGTTCGAAATTGAACCCAGGAACAACCGGAAACTTCAACAATCAGAATTGTCCAAACAACCACTCGAATGAACCCAAATGTGTTTGTAAATGCACCAGATTATTTCATGGAAACACCAATACATAGAAATTGGTCCAAGAATAAACCCATTGAGACCAAAATCATTCAAAAACCCAAATAGTGAACCCTTGAGAGAAAAGCAATCGAAACTGGACTGAAAAATCAGCAAATCAACAACCCAAATGCTGAAACTAACCTAAAAGTTATAATAGAACAGTATTTTGGATTTTCCTTTGGTTTTTCCATTTTTTTTTTGGTTTTTTGAATTGAAAGGCTAGCACAAATGAAAAGAAAAATAGAATAGAAGGAGTATCCAGAATGGCTGCAGAAATCTGGTTTTAAGTAGCTCACAATAGGTTTTTTCTGATGAAAAGAAGCAGCCCCCTTTTACAAGGCATTAGGTGCCTTTTTATAGAAGCAAAATAGGGCAGCCCCCAAATTTTAGTTTGCACTTTAGTCCCTACTCATTTTTCACTTTAACCCCTAATTTTCTGACTTGTTTTCCAAGTATTCCCTAAGTTCTTGTTGAAATCTACACTATAGCCCTATTCTAGGAATTTCTATGAGGTTCTTTGAGCTGCACAATTCCTAGACTACCCCTCCCTTATCTTGAATTTACTATTTTTCAAGAAACTACCATTTTCCATCCCTAAAACACCCTTCTACCAACCTGAAATTTACCATTCTTCCTCAATTGACCCCAACCCTTCTACTTATTAGTTAAAACCTTACTAAATTCAATTCATCTTAAACTAATCACTAAACCTAAATCAAAATCAATACCAAATCACCATATCATTGAATTAATAGCTGATAAAAAACATATGGACTATAATCAACTTCAAACCAATTCCAGAAGAACAAAATAGAAGTCAGGGCCAAATTCCAAATGAATACCTCATTAACAAAAATAGGAGAAACCTAATTAAACTAATCGACTAAATAACAATTAAGCATTCATACTAAAAGAAACCAAGATCGGATTAGAGTCTAAACTGAAATGAAAACTATCCTAAAATTGGGCAGCCTCTCTTTTTTATTTTCTCTTTTACTTTTCCTTTTCAATTGTTTTCTTATTCTCTTCTTTCATTACTTCTATTTTTATACTTTAGTTTTAATTATTTTTCTGATTTTATTAAAATGCAAAATTAAAAACAAACCAAATTAATACTTAAAAATATATTCCCTAATTACCAACTACCCTAATTGCTAATTTAATACAAATTAAAACTATAAACGCAAACATGACCAATTTTTGTTATTTTCTTTATATTTTGTTCTAACACAAATTAAATCCTAATTAATCCTAAAATATAAAATTAAATCCTAAATGCAAATGCATATTTTGTAATTTTCGTATGAATAAAACTGTACAAATAAAATGCAAACAATTAACACAAAAATTCAAAAAATCACAAAAATTGTAAAAATAAGGAAAAATCATTTTGTTTGAATTATTGGAAATTATTCATATATAGGAAAAAAATCACGTGCTCAGAGCTGCCCGTCTTTTCTTGAAAACATAAAATGTTTTCGGGCAAAGATAAGTGAGCACATACGAGCGATTTTTTCCCGTTTGAAAATTTCGTGTGAAGCATTTTTTGAAACGTTTGAGGCACCCTACTTCATAGGTTTCCTACATATCCTAGTCTAAATAGGAATCTGGTCAGTGTAGTTCGGGTGTGTCTGGTAGCTGGGACTACCAGGAGCTGTGATTTCACTGCGCTTGGTGCTGCTACTACTGCTCGCTAACCTTCCTTATTACACCATGTCGAAAATAAAAGAAGCTAGCCTAAACTACAAACTACGAATTACAAAATCCTATCTAGAATATTCAAACTTGCATCTTGTACTTCCTTGTTATCTTGCAATCGTGTATTCTCTCTTGCTGCCTTATACTTTCTCTTGTTGTTACTTCAAATCGTAAGTTGCGATGTTGTTCCTTCCCTCCACGTTGCTGAATTTGAATAACTTAAACTGGAATGTATTCCTATGTTCTCCAAGCGGGCTCCTGATTGCTAAAATTGGATTTGTATGTCTCTGTTCTTCAGGCGAACTCCTGATTGCTGAAATTCAAAATGTATGTCTCTGTGTCAAGGCGGACTCCTGACTTCAAAATAAACGAAGAAATTAATTGAAAACTAAAATTTGAATTGTATCACCTCTATTCTTCAAGCGGGCTCCTGACTTCTAAAATTCAAAATGCATGTCTTTGTTCTCTAGGCGGACTCCTGACTTTAGCTGCAACTTGAAATTTAACTCCTCCATTCTCCAGACGGGCTCCTGATTGCTAATATTTGAATTAAAGACCTTTGTTCTCCAGACGGGTACCTGACTACCAAAATAAACGAAGGAATTGATTTAATCTAACAACTTGAATTGTATCACCTCTATTCTTGAGGCGGGCTCCTGATTGCCGAAATTTGGATTGCATGTCTCTATTCTCCAGGCGGACTCCTGACTACTGGACTTGCAATCAAATGTATTCCTCTATTCTTCAGGCAGGCTCCTGATTTCTGAACTTGAATTGAAAAGCATTTCTCTGTTATCCAGGCGGGCTCCTGACTACTGATTTTTGAATTGTGTGTCTCTGTTCTCCAGGCGGACTCCTAACTCCCAAAATTCTAATGTATGTCTCTATTCTCCAGGAGGACTCCAGACTTCTAAAATTTTAAGTGTGGACCTCTGTTCTCCAGGCGGGCACCTGACTACCCAAAAGTAAACAAGAAACTTGATTAAAACTAACAACTTGAATTGTATCACCTCTATTCTTCAGTCGGGCTCCTGATTGCCGAAATTTGAATTGCATCTCCCTATTCTCCAGGCGGAATCCTGACTTCTGAAATTTGAAATGCGGACCTCTGCTCTCCAGGCGGGCACCAGACTACCCAAGTAAACAAGAAACTTGATTTAAAACTAATAACTTGAATTGTATCATCTCTATTCTTCAGGCAGGCTCCTGATTGCCGAAATTTGAATTACATGTCTCTGTTCTTCAGGCGGACTCCTGACTACTGAAATTTAAAATGTACGTCTCTGTTCTCCAGGCGGACTTCTGATTTCACAAAAATAGACAAAACAAAGAAAACTTTCTGCCCCTGTTTGGGAAAGTTGGGGCTTGTTACCACGTACTAAAACTTGAATTGTGATGAACCTAAAACATGACTTGAAACTAAAACTTGAATTGCGATGAAACTGAAACGTAACGCTTAACATTTAAATACTGAAATGTACTCCTCTATTTTTCAGGCGGACGCCTGACTTCAACACCTCTTCATGTTACTCCTCATTTTCTAGCATTGTTCCCATGCCACACTTACGATTAAACTTAACGACTGCCTGCTTTTCTTTTCACAGAGAATTCCCTCTGACAAACAATTTTTCTGCCCCTGTTTCAATCACCGAAATTTTTGTTAGTTTAAAAATGGTGGTTAGTTGATGGCATTCTTCGTTGCATCATACTTCCATTGCCTTGATTTGTGTTGCCTGACTCCCTCTGAACTGCCTGACTTTCTGACCGACTTTCATATTCCCCAATTCTGACAACCTGAATGCTTTTATACCTCCCCCGTTGTGTCACCTTTCAGAATCTTTTGAATGTATTTCCTCATTTTCCCAATATTTCCCAAGTATTCTACCGATGAAACTTCCAGCGATGTCCTCTATCTCACATTACATCCCATTGTTGCTGACATGCTCTGGCCACTTTATGCTTTACCATTTTCGAAAGCTGCTAGTGGGCTTTGAAATCCCTTTCCCCTTTTTATTAAACAAAACTGACATTGAAACATTTTATACAAACAGACCCCCAGAAGAGAATGAAATGCAATAATTTTATGAATTAAGGATAAGAAGAATCCAAAACCAGATTACTATTGAAAAGGAAAAGAAGAGAAAAATAAAAGAAACTTATTTGATCGGAACAACTGGCACCGATGATCATGACATGCATTTCGGACTAACCAGCCCAACCGATCCAACTAACTAGCTTTTCAATTGTTATACTTCATTTCCCAGAACTTCCATCACTTGATTAATTTACCCAAACCTTCCACTCATTGAACCTGCGATGCCACGACACAGTTTTCACCAACAGACTTTCTCAACTTGCCATTTCTTAAACTCACTTTCGCCCTAGGGTACCCGTGAGGGTTTTCACCACTAGGACACTCTTATTTGTTTTTTCTCTCACCTCCCGTCGCCTTACAGTACCCATGAGGGTTTTCACCAATAAGACTCTCTCATTTTTATTTTTTACTTTTCCAGCTTGGACCAGAGTGTTGTCCTTGTTGCAAATCACATTTCCCTGCTCGACTTTGCATTTCTCAAAAATTGATCAGAAGGTCATTTTTTGGACCGAAATGTAGGCTTTTGGATGGGTTAGAAAGAAGGGTATAAAAGGCTCAAAAATAATTTCTAAATGGGTTAAAATTACAACTTTCAAATTCTCATTTCTTTCAACACTCACAACTTCTGCCCCAGTTTCTTGCCTGGGGACTTTTGGAATTTTATTTTGGTATGACTGAACCTCAGAGTAAGGCTGCCTACGTACCCTTTCGGGATCAGATCAAACGTATTTCACTTTATCGTAATTACCTTTGTTGTGATCTTTCTCTTCTTTTGTTTCTTTTCTTTTCATTTCTTTCTCTTTCCTTCTTTTCTTTTTTCATTTCTTTTTTTTATTTTCTTCTCTTTTTTCTATATTTTTTATTTTCTCTTTTTCTTTCAATCATTCTCTTTTTCATTTTCCTTTTCCTTTACTTTTTGCTCGGCACCTGCATTTCTTGATTGTGTCGTTGATTCCGAAAGAGGGGTATGAACGAAGATAATTAAGGCTCAAAGGGGTAACAAAGGATGAAAGTGTTTGGATAGCAGAACAAAATGCCTTCTTCATTTCAATCTCTAAAATATGCCAAATACAAGCAAGTACATTCAGAATAAAGAAATCATACATAATATCTCTTGATAGCATCGGAATTGATGGCTATTTCTATGCATTTCCCTTCTGCATCTGTCAAATACAATGCACCATTAGACAACACCCTGGTTACTACAAATGGCCCCTGCCAGTTCGGGGCGAACTTTCCTTTTGCTTCAGTCCAATGAGGCAAAATCCGCCTCAAAACTAACTATCCGACTTCGAATTTCCTCGGACGTACTTTCTTATGATATGCTCTTGCCATCCTTCGTTGGTACAGCTGACCATGGAACACCGATGCCAACCTTTTCTCATCGATCAAACTCAATTGTTCCAGATGCGCCTTTTCCCATTCATCATCATCGATCTCAGCCTTCACAATTATCGAAGCGACGAGATCTCCACTTCTGCGGGCATTACTGCCTCGGTGCCATACACCAATGAATAAGGAGTCGCCCCCACCGAAGTACAAACGGTGGTGCGATATCCCAACAATGCAAAAGGAAACTTCTCATGCCACTGTCTAGAGCTTTCAACCATTTTCCGCAATATTTTCTTTATGTTCTTGTTGGCCACTTCAACCGCTCCATTTGCTTTAGGGCGCTACGGAGTAGAATGGCAATGAGTAATCTTGAACTGCTCACATGTCTCCTTCACAAATAACTGTTGAGGTTAGCCCCATTGTCCGTGATAATCACCTTTGGTATACCAAGCCGACAAATAATGCTCGCATGCACAAAATCCACCATAGCTTTCTTAGTCACAGACTTGAACGTCTTTGCTTCCACCTATTTGGTAAAATAATCTATTGCTACCAGAATAAACATGTGCCCATTTGATGCCGCTGGATCAATCGGCCCAATAACGTCTATGCCCCAAGAAACAAAAGGCCATGGCGCTGACATCATATGCAATTCTGACGGTGGAGAATGGATCAAATCTCCATGCGCTTGGCACTGATGACATTTGCTTACAAAGATACAATCTCGCTCCATTGTAAGCCAATAATACCCTGCCCGTAATATCTTTTTTGCCAAAACATATCCGCTCATGTGCGATCCACAGACTCAAGAATGTACCTCAGCCATGATAGCGGTGGCTTGCCTCGCATCCATGCACCTCAACAGTCCAAGATCTGGTGTTCTTTCGTATAGTACTCCTCCACTCAGGAAAACTCCGCTTGCGAATCGACGAATAGCCCTTTTCTAATCACCGTACCTGTGCCGGATAAACCCCAATACTAATATATTCCCTGATGTCATGAAACCACGGCTCACTATCAAGTTCCTCTTCTATCGCATTACAATAAGCATTTTGATCATAGACCTGAATCTGCAATGGATTTACGTAAGCCTTATATGGATGATGCAACATCGACGCCATAGTAGCCAAAGTGTCGGAAACCTCATGATGAATCCTTGGGATGTGTCTGAACTCTATTGACTAAAACCGTTGACAAAGCTCATGCAAGCACTGTCTGTGTGGTATCAGTTTCAAATCCCGCGTTTCCCAGTCTCCTTGAATTTGGTGTACCAGTAGGTCGGAGTCACCCATGACCAAGACTTCGCAGACACCCATATCCACTGCTAATCTCAACCCCATAATGCATGCTTCATATTCTGCCATGTTGTTTGTACAATAGATATGAAGCTGAGCCATAACAGAATAGTGCTGACTTGTATTAGAAATAAATACGGCTCTTATTCCCACGCCTTTCATATTTGCCGCTCCATCAAAGAACAATTTCCATCCTGGTTTCTCTGCTTGTTCCAACTCATCAATATGCATCACCTCTTCATCAGGTAAATAAGTCTTCAAATGCTCATAATTATCATCAACTAGATTCTCAGCTAAATGATCGGCTAAGGCTTGTGCTTTCATTGCAGTCCGGGTCACGTAGATGATACCAAACTCTGTGAGCAGAATCTGCCACTTTGCAAGCCTCCCATGGGTATAGGCTTCTGGAAAATATACTTCAGTGGATCTAACCGAGATATGAGGTAAGTAGTGTATGACGACCAATAATGCTTCAACTTCTGTGCACCCAAGTTAGTGGGCGACATGTCCTTTCCAAATGAGTGTACTTAACCTCGTAAGATGTGAACTTCTTGCGATAGTAGATTGCCTGCTCTTTTCTGCCTGTGACATCATGTTGCCCCAATATGTAGCCAAATGAATTATCCAAGACTGTCAAATACAGAATCAAAGGCCTCCCTGGTTCTGGAGGAACCAAAACAGGCGGATTCGAAAAATATTTCTTTATCTTATCAAAAGCTTTCTGACATTCATCCGTCCATTTAACTGCAACATCTTTCTTCAGTTGCTTGAAAATGGGTTCACAAGTAGTTGTGAGCAGAGCAATGAACCTGCTAACATAATTCAACCTTCCCAACAAACTTATCACATCGGTTTTGTTTTCTGGAGGCGGCAATTGCTGAATGGTCTTAATCTTCGATGGATACAATTCAATACCCCGGCGACTAACTATAAATCCCAACAACTTTCCCGATGGAACACCAAAAGCACACTTTGCAGGATTGAGATTGAGATTTTACCTGCGTAGCCTTTGAATGAATTTCCTCAAATCCCTGACGTGGTCAGCCTGCTGCCTTGATTTCACAATCACATCATCTACGTACACCTCAATCTCTTTATGTATCATATCATGGAAGATCGTTGTCATAGCCCTCATGTAAGTAGCCCCATCATTCTTCAAACTAAATGGTATGACCAGATAGCAGTATGTTCCCTACGGCGCGATGAATGTTGTCTTTTCTGCATCCTCCTCGTCCATTAAGATCTTGGAAACCCTCATAACAATCCACAAAAGAACCAATCTCATGTTTGGCACAATTGTATATCAAAATGTAGATGTTGGGAAATGGAAAGTTGTCTTTTAGACTTGCCTAGTTTAGGTCTCGATAATCAATGCACACCCTGGTTTTGCCATCTTTCTTTGGTACATGCACAATATTAGCTAACCAGGTGGGATACCGTGTGACCCGAATGACCTTTGCATCGAATTGTTTAGTGATTTATTCTTTGATCTTCACACTTATGTCTGTTTTGAACTTTCTCAATTTCTGTTTAACACGTGGGAGTGATGGATCGGTAGGCAATTTGTGGGCCACCAGATCGGTACTCAAACCCGGCATATCATCATAGGACCAAGCAAAAACGCCTTTATATTCCAACAACGCCGTGATTATTTCTTCCTTGAGCTGCGGCTCCAGATGAACACTTATTGTAGTTTTTCGGACATTATCTTGATCCCCTAGGTTAACTGCTTCTGTATCATTTAAGTTCGGTTTGGGTTTTTCATCAAAGATAATAGGGCTTAGCTCATCCAAACGGACGGAACATAGTCACAAGGATTACAAAACATGGAATAATCCAGGTGAAAACAAAAAGAAAAACAAAGACCCACTACCGCGCCTCCCTCCGAACTGGCAGAGGAGTGGCTTCCCAATTATTGATCCAAACATGTGGCCCAACGTACTGAATGTCTGCATTATTGGAACCTTCACCAGCCCGAACCATGTTTACTTCTGGAAATACCCTTTCAAACGCTTCATCCAAACTACCCTCTGCTCCCATCAATGAACGCATCGCCTGTGTTGCTAACTGCTTTTTGACCCTCGGCCTGACAAAGGACTTGGACAGACGTGGAATTGGTTTATGCAGAACCCGAGCTTTCTTTTTCAACTTGCGGACCCTTCTTATATCTGTTGTTTTTGACTTAAACCCCAACCCAAAGGTATCTAAATTCTTGGGTAAGGATACGTGTTGAACAATGCCCTAAAGCTTGGCACCCAAGACCTTTTCCCGGGAAAAACCCATTACCTATCATTTGTGAAACCACCATGACAGTTGCGGCTTCTACTTGGGGACGTGGGATAATTTTCCCCTCTGGTAACTTGTTCACATTGATTGTGTCAAAAACCTGATAGACCCATGGCCCTTTATCGTCATCAGTTTCTACAAAGGGCACAATATCACCACTTGCAGTGTTCGTGGGTCTTCTCTGTGTAGCACCACCTCTTGCCTATCCCATTCAAATTTGACCATTTGATGCAGTGAAGAAGGCACTGCTTTAGCTGTATGGATCCATGGCCTTCCCAACAAAAGATTGTATGACACCGCCGCGTCCAACACCTTAAACTCCATGGTGAACTCAACTGGTCCAGTGATTAACTCGAGGATAATGTCCCCCACCGTGTCGGTTCCGCCCCCATCAAAACCCCGGACACACACATTTTCTGCGGATTCTCTCATTATCGATCTTAAACTTGTTCAGTGTCGACATCGGGAAAATGTTGGCACTAGACCCATTATCTACCAATGCCCTGGTCACCACTAAGTCTTCACATTTAACTTTCAAGTAAAGAGCTTTATTGTGCTTGGTTCCTTCTACAGGCAACTCATCATCCGAGAACGTTATCATGTTTACCTCGAAGATCCTATTAGCAATTGTTTCCAAGTGGTTCACTGAAATCTTATCAGGTATCTGGGCTTCATTTAGTATTTTCATCAAAGCTCGGCGATGTTCATTGGAGTGTATCAATAATGATAACATCGAAATCTGGGTCGGTGTTTTCTTTAGCTCCTCGACAATAGAATAGTCATGTACCTTCATCTTTTTTAGAAACTCCTTAGCTTCTTCCTCTGTAACGGCTTTCTTGACCAATGTTGGACTGTCTTTAGTAGCCCTAGCCTTTCTCAACTCTTCGGGGGTGAATCAAAACCCCGATCGAGTCAACCCTTGCGCCTCACAACTCTCTTCCTCAATTTATTTTCCCTTGTATGTTACTATCACCTTCTCATGTTTCCATGGAACAGCTCTGCTATCAACCACAGGTAACTGAATCACTGGCTTGATGATAACTGGTTCAATGTAAGCACCTTTCACAACAAGCACGGGCGCGGGTGACGCCCCTGGTACTACCAACTTAACTGGTTATTGTTTCTTTGCAACAATGGATAATTCTTTCCCCATCACTACCACTGGTTTATCATTTGTACCTTTCAACTCCATCCCTATTTGTTCCCCTGTCGGCTTTTCTCTTGAACTATCCTCAACAGCACGAATCATCATCAGGGTTTGTGAGGGCTTCTTCACTTCCCCATCCTTGTGTACCAACTCAATCATGTTAGTCTCACTACTGGCAGCGGATTCTGATTGATGTTTGGCGCCTCGGGGACCTGTACTTCAATTCGGCGGTTGTCAATAAGCTCATGTACTGCATTCTTCAACTTCCAGCATTTTCAGTTTCATGCCCTGGCATTCCCAAGCAATACTCACAACTGACGAACCAGTCCATGTTTTTAGGATGTGGGATTGGTACTTTGGACTCAATTAGGGTTAACATTTTCAACTGCTCATTCTACGGAATAAAGCGATGTAGGATTTTCCCAATAGGGTAAAGGTTCTTTTGTTTGAGGCCCTCTCATTCCGAAAATTTTGGTTTGGGCGAAAAGTGGGGTCCTGGTCTGTTAGCCCTAGGGTGTGGATGTGTGTTTTGTGGGGGTGTATATGTTGTTTGGGGAGCCGGTGCATGCCATTGTGGATGTGTCGGGGGCTGCGTGTATGTCTGGGCATGGTGGACAGAGAAGTGGGGATCTAGTGGTGGGTAATAGTGTTGTGGTGGGCCGTATGGGGTGTATGGGTAGTTTGGGTGGTGAGGTCTTGGTTGGCTATAGTAGGGTGGAGGATTGCTGGGCCTGGACCAGGTGCTAGCTTCCACTGTGGCCACTTCTTTCTTCTTCTTCTTACCTATCACACCACCAGTACCGCTTTGTATGTCCTGCGTGGTTGCCTTCAGCGCTGAATAACTCAAAATTTTGTTAGACTTTAAACCCTCTTCAATCATTGTGCCCATCTTCACTACCTCATTGAATGATTTAGCCATAGAAGTCACTAAGTGACCAAAGTATGTCGGCTCCGACGTTTGCAGAAAATAATCTACCATCTCGTTTTCTCTCATTTGGGGATCCACTCTTCCAGCTTGCTCTCTCCATCGAGAACCAAACTCTCTATAACGTTCTCCTGGCTTCTTCTCAAACTTCAGTAATGACAGCCTATTAGGGACTATCTCTAGGTTATATTGAAAGTGGCCAATGAACGCATGTGCCAAGTCATCCCAAGTGTACCATCGGCTAGGGTCCTTTCTGGTGTACCATTCCAGTGCAGACCCGCTCAAGCTCTGCCCGAAGTAGGCTATCAATAATTCATCTTTTCCCCTGGCACCTCTCATCTTACTATAAAAACCACGCAGATGGGCTACTGGGTCACCGTGCCCCTCATACAAGTCAAACTTTTACATTTTAAACCCCGCAGGCAACTGAACATCGGGAAATGGACATAGGTCTTTGTATGCCACACTGACCTGGCTGCCTAAACCATGCATGTTCCTGAAGGATTGCTCCAGGCTTTTGACTTTACGAATTACTTCCTCTTGTTCTGCATTCTTAACTAGTTTCTCAACTTCTTTGGGGATCTCGAAATGAGGGGTATGGGTGTACTGCTTAGTAGTTTTAAAAGTGGGTTCAGGAGGGTAATATTGAGCATCGTGAGCTTGGAACAGTGGCTCACTAGATGATCTTTGTTATGTGGCTGGAGGGAGTGCCACAAAGATTGGAGCCAAAGGTGGAGGAGGGTTGTGTTAGGGTGGTGGAGCTGGAGGAGCGTATGAAGTGGTATCATAGCCCTGGGTGTGATATGGGAAGGATGGAGATGTGTTAGGAGTAGGAGGCTCCTGAGCTTGCACTAAAGGTGTGATATAGGACGTGTTGGCGGGATACAAAGGTGTCGGGTGCCCTTGAGACCAAGCTTGGTACATTTCATCCATCTGTGCTTTCAACTTCCTCATCTCTTCTTTCATGGCAACCACATCGTTCACCTCGACCTCTTTTGTAGGGTCCACAATACTGGAATCGGATTCCTGTCCTATCATCTTATCTTTCGATTGGGTGTTGTACGGGTGAGTTTCCAGAACTGCCAATCAACTACCCACCTGCCTGGACTCACACATTTAAGCAACCACTTGGTCAATGATAAGTTTTAATAGATTTGATAACCGCACGTTGGCATGAATGCACCTATACAGTTAATCATTTATATTATGCATTTGCTCGAGCACATGTATTATCTTGGCATTTTTGTTTCGTTTTTCAATCTAACCCGCTCTTTTCTTTCTCTTTCTTATTCTCACCTTTGTTTTTCCGATCTTGTTATTTTTCCACTCTTATTCCTACCGTTGTTTTTCTGCTTCTTCTTTTCTTTCTTTTCTTTTATTCTCGCCTTTGTTTTTCCACTCTTTTCTTCCTTTCTTCTCCTTCCATCTCTTTTTTCTTTTCGGTCGAATCCTATGGAGATGCCTACGTATCGTGACCCCGCACGAATCAGACCAAGTGTAGCTTATGACAATACATGCAAGAGTAAAATGAAAAATAAATTTTGGGAATTTTCAATATTTCATTAATAACATAAACAATTACAAACTAACACTTTGCAAAAGGAAAGATGCCAAATAAGACCAACTACAAACTCCAAAACTACAGACTTAATAAAAGAAACGATAGACAAACAGACTCAAAAAAAGGAAAATACATATACTAACTAGGAATATTCTAGTGCTTCAAACCTAGGTGTTCGCGGGGCGTCGTTCAGCCTCACCGCGGACCTAGCTGCCAAGTCCCTTTCTAGTTGTTCCAAATCATTCATAGTTCTTTTCACATATATCATCACTGCTAGGACGAAATTAGACAGATTCATATCTTTGCACGCCTGTCATCTCCTAAAAATGGCGTGACCAATGGCCCTTATCATGTTCCTCGTTTGCCTTTTCTCCATAGTCAAGCGTTTTATCTGGTCACTGCATGTTTTCACTGCCTGGGAGTCTTGGAGGTGTTGATCTTGTAACTGCTACACCTCTACTTCCATTTGGGCTAGCAAGTCATAATAGTGCCCGCTCTCAATCTCAAAGTTTCTAGCCTGTTTTACCACTTTATTTTCAAGGGCCACTATTTCTTCCTGTAAGTTAGCTACAACTTTTGCATGATCCTTTTTCAGTTGCTGGAGGTATTGACGTCGCTCTTCGGATTTATTAGCCCATTGTTCCTTGAGTTCCGCCCTGATGTTATCCGACCTTTCCAACTCGCCTTGACACTCTTTGATCTTTTTTTCAAACCTTTTATGAGTTTTTCATCTGATACACTCCTCTGTTGATTCTTGGCGGCTACCTTCAATTGTTGGATTTGGGCTTTGAGCATCTCATTTTCTTGAACTAACTTATTCTTTTCCCCTTGGTCCGCCGCGACTTGCACGCTGTTTTCGAATTTCAAACTTTCTACTTGCTGCTTTAACCCCCCATTCTCAGCAGGGTAACTCTCTTCTTTTGCTAACCACTGCTCTCGCGATATTTCAACAAAATCTTGGGCGCGAGGTCTTTTAGCTGGTCTCTGATGTTCAAACTCTTTCTTGTACCACATGAGGTAATTTGGTACCACTTCACCCCTGACCCGATCCGGCACACAAGTATTTTTTTGTAAGCATTGACCTTCATTCCACTCTTGGCGAACTTTTGCTTCAGGGAATTGTCCATCCTAGATAATCTCAATCACTCGGGTGCTCAAATCCTCCTCGGGTGGGATTATTTGGTATCTCTAGAGTTGTCTCAGAACCCGATAAGGAGCATATGGTTGGATGATATGCAACCCCATCCGAAGGAAATGCGATCCAGCAACTGACATGTATATGATCTCTCCTACGGGCAGCCATCCCAAAGTCCACTGTATCTGATATGCCTTGAGTTTCCAGAAGTACGATACCCATGCTTTTACACCTTCAGGCAAACTTACCCCATCGACTCTGGAGTAAAACTCCCCAATACATGTTTTACTGGGCGAACCATAGCTCAAAAACTGGGACCGGTGGCACATGTGCTAGATCATCCACATTTGTAGCAACATATTACACCCTTTAAAAGACGTGCCACCGGCTTTATGAGTAGTAAGAGCTCTGAATATGTCGGACACTATCATAGGTGCAAGAGTACTCCCACCTTAGCTAAGCAAAGCACTAACAATCTCGGCCACCTTTGTATCAATACTCCCATCTTTTCTTGGGAACACTAAGACTCCCAAAAAGGTTATCATGAAGGCCACTCTCCTATGCTCATCCCACTTCCGCCTGTTATTCTTACTGCATAGTTGTATATCTGGCTTCTTAAACCCTCCCACATGGCCGTATATATCGTATAGGAATCGGGGAGTGCAAAAACCCTGGGCCAAATTTGGATTGTAGACTGTCCTAGGTATTTTCAACATATCTAAAACCCGTTGCACTGTGATAGCTCTTGGACTAACCGGATATTGTTCTTTTAGGGGAATCTCATCATGTTGATATACACAGCTATCTCTTCCAACGTTGGAGTTAACTCAAAATCCGAGAAGTGAAAGACATTATGTGCCGGGTCCCATAAAGTAACCAATGCTTTGATGATGTCACCTCGAGGACTGATGTCTAATAAACCCGTGAGACCTTTCAGATATTTCTTCACCTAATCCTGCCCCTCTTCACCCAAGTCATTCCACCATAATTTCAACTCGAAGGAGACTTTTGTTAATATTGAAAAAGGTTCATTTTCCATTGTGCTCGTCCTGCACATTTATCAAGGCGATTAAAAGAAGAAAAACTTATATTCGGCTCAAAGAAAACAAACCAACCATCTATACTCTTTTCCCAAAATTAAAAGAAAATTTTGGTTTTCAAAACACGGCCTCCGACTTATATTGACTTTTTCATTTTCAAATTTAACTATAAGCGACTCGGCATTGTAAACACGGCCTTTCATCGCCTCGGGGACGTTGATTTTAAGGCTGCAAGGGTCCAAAAATCAAAATACGACCAAAGGTGGCTATTTATGCAAAGTCAGCCTTCCGGTGTCCCGTTTGCGGACATTTGGCTATTCTCGCAAAAATGACATCACCTAATTTTATGACTCTTTTCCCAAAATAACTGGCCCGGTATTGCAACACACGGCCTTTCATCGCCTTGAGGACGAAAGAGTCAAGGCGCTGGGGGTCGAAAATCAAAACATGACTGAAGGTGGCTATTTATGCAAAGTAAGCCTTCCGGCATTCCGTTTGGGAATATTCGGCTATTTTGCAAAACGGCAGCACCTAACATTTTATGATACAAAACTGAAAATTTTGACACATTTTGGCCGGCAAAAGAAAGGTTGGACCCGATGAGGGTCTACGTATCCCACACCCTGTGAGAATCACACCATACGTAGTTCGGGCAAATAAACTAACTAAAATTTTAAAACAAAATTTTTACCAAGCTTTTCTCCATTTTTTTTGTGAAACCAAATCAAAAAGACCATTTTTCTCTATTTTCAAACAATTTTCCCTCAAAATAAAATACTCTTTTTTTTCTTTTGCTTTTAATAAAACAAACTAAAAAAAACATTTTCTTTTTTTTTCTTTCATTTTTCAAAATTTCGATAGAATTTCGACAATAATTAGGCATAAGATTTTATTAAAATATTAGCTCCCTAACTGCTATTTCTCTCGTTTTCTCTTTTTGCCTTTTCTCAAATTCCAACATTCAAAAAAACGGTCAACATGCAGGCTTGAACAAATAAATGCACAGAACAAGTAGGATGCACCCGGATGGTCTTTTATTTCAGGTCGCTAGCCCTAGACGGACCCAACCCCTGTGTTGAGTCCCCTAAGTCAAATGCAACATGATGAAAATAAGCGTTCCTACTAGGTATCCGGCATGAAGTCAAGTTATTCTATGTTCAAAACTTGGGTCGGTTTTCTAGGCAGTGTACTCGAGTGGACAACTCGAATCGAGGAGGGGAAAACTTACCGGTGACCCGCGGGGTCAGGCGACTTAGTAACTTATCCGGCCTCTTTCTTATTTTAGGTATGACACTAACAGAATAGGGAGTCTCAACCAGTAAGCACATCCCCGAAGGTAAAGAGAGAAGGGTGTCGACAAAGTTTATATACAGTTCAAATAATATCAAAGCGGTAACAATTAGCACGATAACCATGTATCATGTACGAAAATCAAATATAACAAAATACAACAATTTATCTAAGCTCGAATTCTGAACCCTGAACAAAACATTCTGGGTTCTCGTCCCCAGCAGAGTCGCCAGAGCTGTCACACCTCCGTTTTCGCTATACATCCCCGCAAAGGGGCGTAAAAGAGTTTTTCCAATTAAAGGACAATCGGAATGAGATTTGGTTATTAATTATTTAGAGTCGCCACTTGGGAGATTTATGGTGTCCCAAGTCACCAATTTGAATCCTGAACCGAGGAAAAGATTGACTCTGCTAACAGTCCGTGAACCACAAATCCGGATGAGGAATTCTTTTAAACCTGGGAGAAGGTGTTAGGCATTCCCGGGTTCCGTGGTTCTAGCACGGTCGCTTAACTGTTGTATTTGATTTTATCTGATTTTATACATGCTAGCGTATGTGCATTTTATATATAAACCGCTTATACCATTATTTATTTTTAAAAGACTTGCGACGTCGTGAAAACGTATATCTAATCACGTCACCACCAGTGTACACGTGATCGTCGACACGTTTCGACTTCGTCGAGATTTGGATTTGGGTTGCATCAATGCACACCCGAGTTTAAGAAAGTAATTTACTTAAATCGCGCTTAAAGGTTCTAGCGTAATATCGTTTGGGAAAGGCCGTTGAAATTCGCTAAACGGCCCTTCCAACTTCTAACCATTTTTAAACAACCAATTATTGAGGGGCCCACATGGTTTTTGTTTGGTGAGACTCATCTCAACATTTATTAAAAGGCCATTCTAAAATCAACTACATTTTCTATCTTTGGTTTTTTCTTAGTAGTAAAAGAGAAATCCTAGTTAAAACCATGGTCAATTCCATCTTTGGCTCCAAAAGACCCGAGTCACTTAATACACTTACAACTCCAACATCCAAAGGCTATAAAAGATGGGCCAAGAGATGGTCCAAACCGGACAAACGAGCCCAGTCAAGGAATTCGAGGCTCGAGTCCTTGGGGTCACAAATCTATAACTACTTAAATAACCACACGATTAAATCCTTATAATTTTCCAATTTTTACCAATTAACTGATTCGACTAATGACCAAATGATCAAGTGACAACGAAACAGTAACTATTGAACTTTAGTTGAAACTCAAACCAATTATTTATCAGTAACTAGAAAGGTGAACAAGATCTCATGGAATCAAAACTTTTTAATGAGATTATTATAATAAAGTGGAAAAACAAGGATTCAATTCACACTACACTAAATCATTATTTAGGAATTCGAATTCAAACAACGGTTTAAAAAAACCATGTTTCAGTTTAAGCTTCCTCCTACTCAAATATCTACTACGTATGTGAAACATCAAATAGACTGTATGAAATGACCCATTACTTGTATACATGATGTTTCATAATAAACTAGATTTCAACATAAATATTATCAGGCAGCTATAATCTACCAATTAAAACCAAACAGTCCATCACAATCCATTACAAATCTAAATCATTTAAGTCAATATCCATCAATCTTAATTCAACGATTTCTAATACATTATAAGTCTATTAAACTACAATCAAATCCAAACATTGAGCATCCTACAATAGCAGACATTCAGATGAGCAGAGAACATGTAGTAAAGGAAGGAAAAGTCAGTAGCAAGTTGAGTGAATAGTAGAATCATCAGCAGGTCACCACAGCAAGGAAATCAATTTAGACTTAGCTATGAACCAAGAGATGATGTTAAATAGACCAGGATCAATTTCAAACAAAAACACCACCCAAACAGCTTGCATACAATCAAAATGGTTCGAAATTGAACACAGGAACAACCAGCAAACTTCAACAATCAGAATTGTCCAAACAACCACTCGAATGAACCCAAATGTGTTTGTAAATACATTAGATTATTTCATGGAAACACCAAAACATAGAAATTGGTCCCAGAATAAACCCATTGAGACCAAAATCAGTCAAAAACCCATACAGTGAACCCTTGAGAGCAAAGCAATCGAAACTGGACTGAAAAATCAACAAATCAACAACCCAAAAGCTGAAACTAGCCTAAAAATTCTAATAGAACAGTATTTTGGATTTTCCTTTGGTTTTTTTAATTGAAAGGCTAGCACAAATGAAAAGAAAAATAGAACGGAAGGAGTATTTTTCCAGAATGGCTGCAAAAATCTGGTTTTAAGTAGCTCACAATAGGAATTTTCTGATGAAAAGAAGCAGCCCCCTTTTACAAGGCATTAGGTGCCTTTTTATAGAAGCAAAATAGGGAAGCCCCCCAAATTTCAGTTTGCACTATTAGTCCCTACTCATTTTTCATTTTAACCCCTAATTTTCTGACTTGTTTCCCAAGTATTCCCTAAGTTCTTGTTGAAGTCTACATTATAACCCTATTCTAGGAATTTCTATGAGGTTCTTTGAGTTGTACAATTCCTAGACTACCCCTCCCTTATCTTGAATTTACTATTTTTCAAGAAACTACCATTTTCCATCCCCAAAACACCATTCTACCAGTCTGAAATTTACCATGCTTCCTCAATTAACCCCAACCCTTCTACTTCTTAGTTAAACCTTACTAAATTCAATTCATCTTAAACTAATAACTAAACATAAATCAAAATCAGTACCAAATGACTCTATTATTGAATTAATAGCTAATAAATAAACTTATGGACCATAATCAACTTCAAACCAATTCCAGAAGAACAAAATAGAAGTCAGGGCCAAATTCCAAATGAATACCTCATGAACAAAAACAGAAGAAACCTAATTAAACTAATCGACTAAATAACAATTAAGCATTCAGACTAAAAGAAACCAAGACCGGATCAGAGTCTAAACAGAAATGAAAACTATACTAAAACAAATTAACCTAGACGATTATAATAGATGTAGAAATAAACTTTGGCAAATTAAAAATTACAACTATGCTCATTTTGAAACCAAGCAAAAACAATGAATCAAACTAAAGAGACAAAAGAAAAGAAAGCTTACTGATGATTCAATCCTCAAACAAGACTCCGAAAGCAACTTTGAGTTAATATTATAGGCCCATTTCACAAGTAACGGACCTATGATATTAATCCGGAGTTGCTCGTACTTGACAAATCATAATTGCTCGACATGCACGAAACCTAGATTCGAAATTGGAGGCGTCCCTCTGAGATTCGAAGGCAAACAAACCCAGGCTCGAGATGGGGAAGGTCTGTATACTTACTGGTATCAGTTTGGGCTTTCTTGGATAAGGTTCATGTTTCAGAACTTCAATCTAAGATTCGAACATTTGGGCTAAGATTTGAAAAAAAAAACAAAGATGGATATATAATGAGGAGAGGGAGGAGAATATATGGTGTGAGTTTGGGTGAGTTTGGCGGTGGCACCACCACCGGTGGCTTGGGAAATTGAGGCGGCGTTCTTTAGGGTTCAAGGAAGGGGTGCTGTGAACGAGACAATGAGAGGGGGTGTGGGGGTAGGTTGGACATATATATATTAAGTGAGGGTCACTTCTCAGCTGTTGGATCATCTAACCTTGACGGCTCAGATTGAGCATCACTTAAACGGCATCGCTTTGGCTGGCAAGATTTGGACCGAGTAAAATGTGGCTTGGGTTGGTCGTTTCTGGGTTGGGTACTTAATTAATTGGGCTCTTTTTTTTAAAACAACCCAAATTGGGCAGCCCCCCCCCCCCCCCCCTTTTTTTCTTTTCTCTTTTCCTTTTCCTTTTCAATTGTTTTCTTATTTTCTTCTTTCATTACTTCTATTTTTATATTTTTGTTTTAATTATTTTTATGATTTTATTAAAATACGAAATTAAAAACAAAGCAAATTAATACTTAAAAATATATTCCCTAATTACCAACTACCCTAATTCCTAATTTAAATGAAATTAAAACTATAAACGTAAACGGGACCAATTTTTGTTATTTTCTTTATATTTTGTTCGAACACAACTTAACTCCTAATTAATCCTAAGATATGAAATTAAATCTTAAATGCAAATGCATATTTTGTAATTTTTGTATGAATAAAAATGCACAAATAAAATACAAACAATTAATGCAAAAATTCACAAAAATAAGGAAAATCATTTTGTTTAAATTTTTGGGAATTATTCATATATAGGGCAATAATAACGTGCTCACAATCCCTAGTCTACTTTGTTTCGTTACCCAAGTCAGTAAATTAATAACATAATTAAGTTTTCATCATGGGTATTAACTAATTAGCTAATGGAATTAGTTCCCTGAGTTAATTAAATTACTGTTAAAAAATGGGATAAAATGGTTCGTTCATTTTGTTGGTTTTGACTATTTTTAGGGGTTCCTAGCCTCTTGGTTCAAGATAATTTTTGGGTCAGTGGTTCAACGAGTTTCTACATGCCAAAAGGCAAATATGGGGATCTAATGAGAAAATAAAAATTTTAAAGTGTTCTTGAGAATTTTATTTGTTTCAGTCAGTGCCAAATTAATAGTTGTAGGTGTTATTTTGGCAATTTTATCGCCTGAGCAAGTTTATATGATGTTTTAATACTTGTTTGCATGTTTGGTTTGGAGCCCTGAGGGTTTGGGTGAGTTTCGGATAGGCCACGGAGTGAAAATAGGAATTTGATCACTGGTGGTTTTTGTTGCAGGACTCAGACCTCGCAAATGCGAGGTCAGGCTTCGCAACTGCGATCATTGTGTGGTTTGCATTTGCGAGATCCTTATCACAAATGTGAAGAGTAGCTGGGCTAGCCTATGTTGCAAATGCGAACAAATCTTCGCATTTGCGAATTTGGTTTAGGGAAGGGGTTCGTTGCATTTGCGAAGAAGTGGGTCGCAATTGCGATCCCAGCTCCGCATTTGCGAACAATATGTTCTTAATTATGACAGAAGAAAAAATGTAACAGGTTCACATTTGTGATTCCTTTCTCGCATTTGCGAGCTTCGCAATTGCGAAGCTCATGTCGCAAATATGACATCTGCAGCAGTGTAAAAGGGTCTTAGATGAGATTTTTGCTCATTTTTTAAATCTTTCAAAATAAGAAACCCTCTAGGTGATTTTCCAAAGGTCACTTCTTCCCCAAAACCGTAGGTAAGTGATTCTTAACTCATTTCTTTCAATCTTTCTCTTTATTTTAAAAGATTTCAACCCAGCATCAAGAGTTTTCATCATGGAATTGGTAATTTCTGGGTACAAACTATGGATTTCGAAATTAAGGAATCTAGACATTAAATTTAGGTCAGATTCCAAAACCAATTATATATTCGGGCTCGGGGTGAATGGATAATCGGATTTTAGTCTGAATTTCGGGATTGGACCAAGCGAGCATGGGTGTTGAATTTTGTTGACTTTTTCTAAAATAACCTAAATTGAATTCCGTGCTATCGTAGGTAACTCATAAGTCCTGAATTGAGATGTTTGGTTAGTAATTTACTAGATTCTATTGGTCCTGAGGCTTGTGTGAAAGGTAAAGCGATGATTGAGCTGTGAGTTTTGCCGTTGGAGCGAGGTAAGTGTTGTATCTAACCTTGGCTTGAGGGATTATGTACTATTGCCTATTTGATATGCGTTTGGTTGTTGAGTAAAACGTATAGGTGAAGTGAAGAGTACCTATGCGATGTTGTCGAGTCATAGTATGCTGAGTCTTATTCTTGTGATCATTGTATTCTTTATTTGTGTTATTCATGCTTAGACTAGTTATTCTTTATGTTGGGAAATTCTTATCATGTTTTATGGAATTGGATATTGACTGAGTATTGACTCAAAGTTAAAGTTGACGTTGTGAAACTAAACGTTGAAATGTGACTTGTTATTAAACATTCTATCTCCTAGTTATTATTGATTTATTGTTTGGGTGAGGAAGAGTATAAAATACGAAGGGTGATGTCATGCCATTTTACATTCATTATCATGTGAGAAAGAGTGTAAATTACGAATGGTGATGCCGTCCCATTGTATATTCATTATCATGTGAGGAAGAGTGCAAAGCACGAAGGGTGATGCAGTGTCATTCCTTATTCATTATCATGTGAGGAAGAGTGTAATCATGAAGGTTGATCTCATGCCATTCTATATTCATTATCATCATTTCTTTCATTTATTATGGTAAAGATGAGAGTAAAAACAAGAGAGGTGATATCGTGCACTTGTTTTTGCTATGTTTAACTTTTCCATTGGTGCAAAGCATGTTGTTTGTTATGTTTTCTTACTGCCACTCTCATGATCTTGTACTCCCCTCGGCATATTCTTCTCCTCCCGTTATTATCTGTTTAGCTTCTATTATATGTTATTATGCCGGTATATTGTTTAACTGCACAGGTTATATTGTTGCCTTGTCCTAGCCTCGTCACTACTTCGTTGAGGTTAGGCTCGCACTTACCAGTATATTGGGTTGGTTGTACTGATATTACACTTTGCACTTTCTATATAGATTTTGGTACCGGACCGAGTTGACCCTGAGTCCAGCTGCTAGCTTGATCTGTTGGAGACCCAAGGTAGTCTTGTTGGCGTCCGCAGACCCTGGCAGTCCCTTTTATGCATTCCCTTTACTGTTTCATTTGTATCAAAAATCGTTGTATTTCCTTCAGACAGTTTACTTGCAGTTAAATCTTAATAGTTCGTGATTGTGACACCAGATTCTGGGTAGTTATGTATAAGTATTTACTGGGTTATTACAATATTTCGCACTTCTTTAATCTGATATGGTTTAATAATTGTTATTTATCGAATTGCTTACAGAATTAGCGTATTAATCTATAATTGTTGGCTTGCTTAGCAACTGAAGGTTAGGCGCCATTACAGTTTCGACGGTAAAAAATTCGAACATATATATTTATTATTTGGGATTTTAACTAGACAGTGACATTTTAATAGTTGTAAGAGCTTGTTAATAAAAGTAAATAAAAAATTTTAAAGTTGAAAAAATAAAAAGATAATGCTACATAAAATGACGCAGACATAGTATATCAGAACATATATAATGAAGGCTGTCATTAAATAAACATACAACACAAATGCATTACAAGAATTTGCCCAACTAATGATCATGGACATTTAATGCCCATGAGATAAGGAAACATAAATCAAACGATCCACTACGTGGCAGCGGTTTCTTCAAACAGTGGCTTTTTTTTTTTCTTTTTTGAAATTATATTGTTCGAATCAGCTTGCTCGTACCTCAATTAACACGAACCAATTCACTTGAGATAGAACCTATAATATCCTCTTCTCCAACTAAGGGTGTAAAGTGGCCCGGTTCAGGCCCGGGACCGGACCGGGACCGCGGTCCTGGCGTTCCGGTCTTACCGGTCCAAAAAATCCGTGACGGGCAGGTCTTGTTCGTCGAACCGTCATGCCCGGGACCGCCAGGCCCAGGACCGCTTGGCGTGCCTTGGCCGGTCCTGGCGGGCCCAACGCCTATTTTAAAAAAAAAACAGTAACGGCTCTTTGCAAAAAGTGGCCGTTTGGAACTTTATAAAATAGTCATTTGGCCCCCAAACTTTAATTTAACGCCAAACTTTATATAATTACACGTTTCCCATTTCTCAACTATAAATACCCCCTCATTCTTTCATTTTCATTCACCAATTCATCAATATCTCTCAATCTCTCTCAAGCTCTCTTTCAATCTTTCTACTACTAGTGCTTAATTTATTGTTGAAAATTCGTGAAAAATTGTGAAGTTATTGAATTGAAGTTTTCAAGTGTTCAACGATTTTCAATTTTCAAGAAGTTGTTCGGCAATCCGGTAAACTCGTTTCAACTCTTACGTGTTAATAATATATTTTGTGTTGTTTAGTTTGCATAATTTTAATTAGTATGATATTTTCTTTTAAAAAAATGTTCGGTAAAGAAAAAGGTAAAACCGGTGAAAGTAGTGGCCATAATACTACCATTCCCCCGACTCCCTGACCTACAAAAGATAAGCAAGTTGAAAGTAGTCGCCAACCTAAACGTCCTAATCCGCCTCCCGTAATGCTTGATAGTGATCACCCTTGTTTCAATTTACCGATTGTGAATTTCTACATGATGTTGCAGTAGGCGATAGATTAGATGATGAAATTATGAATATAGAAACTCAATTAATGCTACGTTTAATTCTAGGGTAGGTGGTGAGGATGATGATGAAATGCTAACTACCCAAGACTGGACTAATGTTAAAATTCTTTTAGATTTTTTAGAACATTTTCAAGTTGCTACAAATGCATATTCTGGGCAATATTATCCTACGATTTCAAACTGTTTAGTTTATATTGCCGCACTAGCTGATTTGTTTGTTGAATTTAGCGAGGGTAGGGATATTTATGAACTTGCTATAATGAAATGAAACAAAAGTTTAAAAAATATTCTTTCCCTATCCCTCCTATTTTTGGTGTAGCTGCAATGTTAAATCCAACAATGAAATTAGGAGGTCCTAATTTTTGGTATTCTAATATTTATAAAGCTTTAGATCTTTCAGAAGAGGAAATTGCTACACTTGCTGATGCAAAAGCATCAATTAAAATTAATGCTCAAACTGTTTATAATGCTTATAAACAGACGTTAGAGCATGCTAGGCCAAATATTCCAACCCCTATTTCATCTACCTCACAATCGTCTAAAAGAGTTGCTGGCTTAACAGCTCTTAAATCGTGAATGGAGTTCCGGGGTTCTCAAGGTGATAATTTTGATGAAACTTCCCATCTAAATGGGCTTCAAGTTTACTTGTCACATGGACTAGAAAAGGAGAATCCAGACGGCTCTTTCAATCTTTTGGAATGGTGGAAGTCAAGGGAAAAATATTTTCCCGTTCTTGCAAGGATGGCTCGAGATGTTTTGTCAATTCAAGCTTCAATTGTTGCATCGGAGAGTGCTCTCAGTCAAGCAAGACTTTCGGTGATCATAGAGCGCCGATAAGGGAGAGCTTGGAAAAGCAGTGCTTTTTAGAGATTGGATCCGCGCAGAAAGAAGAAGCTTTGGCATTGCAGAATCACAACTGGCGATTATGAAGCATATGAAGAAATGATAGCAGAACTTTCTGAGGAATCGGCTTCGCCCGGAAGTGGTGATGAACAAGCTTCATTTCCACCACCGCCAACACAACATCCTCCCAACCTTGACGGATTTATGAGATTTGTTAGAGATACAATGTAAATTATGATGTAACTTGTACATTGGCACATCTTCTTTTAGTTTTTTTTCCTTTTAATGGTGGTATTAGTACCTTGTTGTGCTCATTCCATTGGGGGAAGGAAGACTAAGAAAGATATGCCATTTTGGTCAATAAAAATGCTCTTTATCATATCCTTGAATATCTTTTTCTCAATATTTCTTTGTCTTTACTTCGATATCAATCCTTGAATATATATATAACATACAATATATAACATACAATATATATTACAATCTAATATATACGAGAATATATATACATAACGTACAACCTAAACTACAAGAAAATATATAAGTAATAACATATATACATAAGATAATATATATATATATATATATATATATATATATATATATATATATATATATATATATATATATATATATATATATATATATATATATATATATATATATATACATCATACATAAGAGATATACATTATATACAATATATACTAGTTATTACAACACAATATATACATAATATATATCCATATATACATAATATACAATATATACTAATTACTACAACACACTATATACATAATATACAATATATACTAATTACTACAACACATTATATACATAATATATATCCATATATACATAATATACAATATATACTAATTACTACAACACAATATATACTATACTAATAACTTAGTACACCATATAAAATATATTATACATTATACTAATGACTCCTATACAAAATATTGCCTTAAAAAAATACCTGTTAGGCCCGCCATGCCCGGCCCGCCAGGCCCAGGACCGCAGTGGGCTTAGGCGCGTGACGGGCCGGTCTCTACCGTGAGGACCGCCAGGCCCGGCAAACGAAGCCCGGTACCACAACGCCCGACCCGTCAGGCCCGTTTAAGCCCGAACCCGGGCCACTTTACACCCTTATCTCCAACAACAGTATTTTTATTTCTGGAATTCTTAATGGATAAGAAGCCTCCATAGCAATTCCACACTTGCCAGAATTTGTTTCTTTTACATTACACTCCATTTTGATGTAGCCATCTTTCCCCCAATTGGTGCCCCATGAGTTCCTCACAATCCAATAATCGACTCAGATTTTCTTGGCATAGCCAACTATCATCACACCATGATCCAATTCTGTTCCACATTCCCCGCTAAATATGCCCTGATGTCCGAAATATATTCCCCAAGATTTTAAGTCAGTAAATGTAAAGAATCGAAGTATTTATTATTTTGTAATGGCGGTTGCATTGTCAAAATTGTTTTCATTTTTTTTTACATCATTTTTATTCCCGTGGGTGCAAGAAAAATGGAGTTAGTTTTACCTATAATCATTGAACATTATGTACTATAATAGTTGAGTTATAAAATTGTTTTTTCGAATTAAAATAACAGAACTTTACACGCTATAACAGTAAAATACAAACTTTACATAATATAATGAGTAGTAAAGTAAAAAAAGTTTATACTTAAGAGGAGCGGACGCGCCTAGGAATCATTGTATATCCTGTCACAATCTACTAATTCTTGCTCCGATAATGTGATCATTTCTCCTGTTACTATGTGGTTTATGCCTTCTACTGCAGCCACTGTTGAGAAAGCCCAGCAGCTCCCTGTAAATACAATCACTTTCTTTCAAAGATAATGAGAGACGGTCATGAGATTCGAACTCGGGACTATCTTTATTTGCTCTAATACCATGTTGAACAGTATAATCATTTCAACTAAAAGTTTAAATTTTTACGAGCGCGTAGTTTTATATACGTAATCATGTCTTCAGCAATAATATATCATGCACCTATCACCCTCACTTCTAGTAGTGGATGCTAATTCAAAGAAAACAAAACAGGAGGTACCAAAACTTCCTTGATCCTGAACAACAACTACTGACGTTTGGGAAGCAACCTAACTAAATGCTTATCTACTGCTAGTTTTATTTAACTATAAATCACTACTAAAAAATAGATTAGCAAGAAATTTTGTTAGCTACGAACAATTTAGCGACAAATCAACGACAAAATTCATAGTTAATTTAAATTTTTTTGTGGTTAATGCATGTAACAAATGCACCTCTGCGTACCAAAAGATTACATGCTACACTTATAGCAAGAAAGAATATTGACTGGAATAATAAAAAGTAGGAATACTTATTCAAAGTAAAATGGGAAGAAGATGTACCACTTCTTCTTGGTCCTTAACAGGAGCAACGGCGCCTTTCTTCCTCCAATCAACAGATTCCGGTAAATGCTCGTTAGCCTGAAAAACATAACGATGGCTAGCATTTTTGGACTTACAAGGCGGCGTCTAGCACCAGTCCTTGTGCCCAAAACCATGGCCATATATTCCTCGTGAGTAAGATCAGCAAACCGGTTTAATCCTAGCTCGTACGTGCGATTCTTGGAGTTGTTATATTCCTTGATGAACTTCAAATTATCTTTAAAAATCTCAAATCTTTTCTCCTTTTTTCCTAGCCCATTATATGCTTTCCCATGCTCCACCAACCATAGATCATATATACCCTTAATCTCCTCTCGTCACTCACCCCAATGTCATTATTATTGTTGTTACTGGTGTAGGTCAGGATGGACATGTCAATTGCATTTGATAAGAACGCAAAGAAGATGAGGAGAAGAGAGGTTACTACGACTATAGACATAGTTGAAAACGCAACGAAAAGATTAACAAAATGGCCTATAGGAGACTAGTAAAGAATGTAAAGAGGCTTCACGAGTAAGAGAAGTACCAAATTTTTTGGTTTATAAAGATAAAAGAAATGTAATACTCCCTCCGATTCATATTGTTTGAGGTAGTTTAATTTGATACGGAGTTTAAGAAAAAAAAAAGAAAACTATTGAAACTTGTGGTCTTAGAAGAAGAAGGGGTAAAAGGTTTGTGGGGTTATGCTATTTGTGTCTTCTCATTAAGGGCAAAAAGGATAAAATGAAGAGTTTAAAATTGAATTATTTTCAAATTTAAAAATGTGTCACTTATTTTGGAACAGATTAAAAAGAAAAGTATATAATTTAATATGAAACGGAGCGAATAATAAATATTTATTAGATTATCTTTTGCTAATTATAAATAGTGTAAGGAAAACAGTTGCATCATTTTTGTCAATTGGGTCTGTTTATGTTGGAACAAAATCCCAAGGAATTAATCAAGGAGTCATAAACAGTTGCATCATTTTTGTCAATTGGCTTGTTCTGCAACCATTGTGTCTTCCTAGGGAAGTAGCTTAGATTTATGGCTTTCAGTCTTTTTGTTAATATGGCTCGATCTCATAGCCAATAGGATGTTGGCCTTCGCTTAAAACCTGTTGGAAGAAAAATAAAAATTAACGATTTTAGTGTTGGACCTTTGAAAAATTCTTTAAATGGTAGTGGACTGTCATGGTTGATTCATAACAAACGATTAGGAAGTGATGATTGATGTAGATGCAAGAAGAAACAACTACGAGAAAGAGTTTCATCTTTCTTTCCAATACCTAAACTTTTGAGTTTAATTTTCTGAATTTGCCCCGGGGCTGCCCGATGAGCTTTGAGAAATTTATTTACCTGTTTCATAAGTATAAAGTTATTAATAATTTTCTTGCCGTCAATAACTCTTAATAATTTTCTTTTAAATTGCGAGTTAATCCATTTAACTTTTTTGAGACATTGAATTATTAATATTATTCTATTAGCAATATAGACATTGGAAAAAGAATTAAATCTTCTTACTTAACTGAGTGTATCAGTTAAACTATTATCTTCTAATTGTACTATTTTTCTTAATACTTTTAATTCAAAAAATAAATTTAAACCATCAATATTGAATTAATTTATTATACGTTATGGACATTCAATATTAACGCAATATTTTTTAAAATTTTCATCATCTAATAATCTTAATTTTAACCGTTAAATAAAAAATTAAAAATCTTTTCATATGCTTCGAATTGTTCAAATATATATATTTTAAAGTGAAAGAAATAGCACTGTCTATTATATATAAAGTAATCAACTCCAAAAGACTCTTGAAAAATTTTGAGATTTTATTATGAACATGCTCATCAAATTCTTAGAGAGCTTATCACTTAATTACATTAACATATATAATTACCATGTATATAAAAAAATACTTTTATTTCATGATGTGCCGATTATTATTTTCCCTTCAAATGATGCTTTTCGTTTAACCAAAAATATGTTTCTTGATTAAAATTTAATTTTAGAAGAAAACGGGTTACTGATAACCAAGTTTTACTTCACTTTCATAATAATACTTAAGGAAAATAATAAGAATAGCAAAGGAATCAATTGATGGACAAATCGCAAAATAAAGATTGAGAATTTCGAGAAGGCAAAAAAGTAAAGAGTATATTTCGATAGTGCTTCAGATCTGTCTCTATAAATAAATTTTGTGCCCTTATATAGGAGTGTACAATAGTAACAGATTTTCCTACATAATTTGAGTTTATTATGGGCATTAATGATTGATTCCTCATTATCTCGGATAACTATAACAGGCGTACTTATAGCTATATGTACCCTACAACTATTTCGATTTTCCTTCCTTATTTACTTCCAGTTCATGTACGTTTTCTTCTTTTTGTTCTTTATTCATTATGTCCTCGTATATTCTTTGTTAACTGTTAGGCCTGGTTCTCCCTTTTGTACCATCTTGTGGGTGTTTCTCCTCGTGCCTTCTCTCTCAATTAATTCAGTTAATTGAGAATGCCACTTGTCGCTATATCATCATTCCACGTGTCATTCCATGTCAACATTCTAATATTCCACGTGTAACTCCATTTCACCACCATTACAGATAGTCCCCTCACTTTCTGAATATTTAGGGAAGTGGAAAGTTTTTAGGGTGGGAACTCTTTGCCACCGTTTTTCGAATACAATCATGCCTCCTTCTGAACCAATGTGACGCATATCACATCCATTTAATGATCATGCCACATGGTTTCTTACTGGTTGGATCTACAATTCCTCAACACTTTGTAGGGCTTTTTTGCAACCGCATCGGTCACAAATTGACAGTTCTATTATGACGCTTCGTAATGACCTTAATGGTCGTGTCTTCTTATAAATACTCCACTCTTATTTTAATTTCTTGAAGCCTTTATTCTTTCATATTCAGCTTCGTCTTCTTGTTTTACACTCTTCTCCATTTTTTCCATGTTCTTTTTTGGACAATCATGTCTTCCATTGATCCCTGTAAAGTTATAATTTTTGACGAGTTTATTTCTTCTAATGCTCCCATTAGAAGTGGAAGGGGTGGTAGGCTGCTAGTCTTGATTCTATATCTAACCGTTGTTCCTCTTCTCAAAGTAGTGCTATAATCTGTCTTTCTCCAGAACTAGGGCTCCTATAACCCCTAGGTCTTCTTCAAGAAATCGAGATTCAACTGAAAGAATACGTGTACCCACAGTTGTAGAAATTGTTCCTCTAGAGTTTTCTGTTGTAACTGATCGTGAATCTATAAGAAATCAAGTTTCTTCTATAGCTTCCCTTAATCGTGTTGACCTTTATTGTTACGACGCAAATCGAAAGGCCGCAACGGTCACCCGGTGCCTTACCCAACCGAGTACCAATGTAACATATCTTTCTTGTCATACTATCATGATTAAATGAGCCAGAAAATCCATCATGAGATAACAAGAATAAAACATAAGGGAGTACTCAACATATGAAGACCGAACATGATAAACAAACTTATATATGTGACATACGGGTTTATATGACCGACATGACCATTCTTAAACATAAAACATAGGCCGACAAGGCCATACAAGTATCCATAAACTTGACATCTGTCTACAAGCCTCTAAGACTATATAAAATCATAAAGGTTGGGACAGGGCTCCGCCATACCAATTAATACATATCAAAGAACATACTGACCAAATAAGCAACTCTGGAGCAAGTGCAGTGTACCAACACCTTCACTGAGCTGATAACACTAGGAGGACCGTCAACCTATTAATCGGGACCTGCTGGCATGAAACGCAGCGTCCCTAGGAAAATGGGATGTCAGTACGAATAAAGTACCGAGTATGTAAGGCAGGAAAGCATAAACATGAAAAGTAACGTAAAGAGAGATAAAGGAGATACAGCCTATAATATTTGAGTGCCTTTAGGGGCTACTGATATGAAATGCATATTACATGTATATACATAAACGTTTTTTAAAAAAATTCGCGTCTGTGGGTATCATCATCATCATATCGCACTCGGCCTCAAAGAGGACTTGGTAAAAATATACCCGACCATCATAAGGCACGGTAAAATCGTTCCCGTCCACATGGATCTCGGTAAACCCAGATGATTAGTGGTTGCACAATAAGTGTCGTACCCAGCTGACTATAGCGCGGCTCGATAGAGTAAAATAGATACATATATATAATACATGCTTGACTCATGGAATCACGTTCTAATCCTTTCAGAGATATGTAAGGTCATTGCACCTTCGATTAACATTATGGACATCCCTATCATCAATATGAACCTTAGTAGGATTTAAAGATCATATGCACTTGTTTAGAATAACTTTATAAGAAAAGATCAACATGGACAACCTTAGTTTGTAGGAGTAGATCCTCTATGAATTAGCGTACCATATATGTTCATGTCACTTTAGATCATGCCAAAAGAAAGAAGTAAATGAATTAACATACCTTTGAAGTCTTCTATCCAATCATCAAGCAAGCTCAATATGATCTTCCTACGTCTACAATGAGTAAACCGACTTCGTCGTCATCATACAAGAATTGTAACTCTCATACTTGGAAACCAATATTCTATAAGAAAACAGACAGAACTTCCCCGATTTGTACGACATCCTATATGTTACCAAAAGTCACCAAACATCCCAAACAACAATAGTATAATTGACAATAAGCTCTCTAATTTGTTCAACAGCCATTTTGAGAGCCAAGATCGATTTATGGTTAACAGAATATGGTTTGAATCCAATTATTTTTCTTGAATCTGCATACAACATATATAACATCATACTTATGCTTAACATATCATTTTCAACCCAAAACATCATAAGCGTAATCTTATGATATAGTCCACACACCTAGCAACTTAACCTTTATCATCAACATCTTATTTTTCATGTCATATTCTTCAATTCACTGAATTAACTTATAGATAAGCTTAACAACAGTAGCCACTACATAATAAAACTATTTATAACAATTTCTAGCCACAATAAGCTATATATATGGCGTCAATACAGCCCACAAAAATGATAACGATTCCTTCTGCTATGTCAATTACTATCTTATAGATTTTCACTCAAACAACTCAACCAACACATGATTGACCTTAAGCACAACCAAGAACATGATTTACTTACCTTAGGCAGTAGATACAACTTGAAATCCCCGACTTGTGTAGTTCACAGCAACCCTCAATCACACCACAACACTTTAGGAATTGTATTCTCTTCTTGAATCAACTTTTGTATTCATGTTGGCGTGCAAACACTTGTATTTCTCCTTAAAACTCTAATATACATGAAAGAGGTACTGATTCTTAGATAAATCATAAAGAGAAACACAAAATATAAGGTTACTTACCTTTGAAGAACCCTCCAAAACAGCCACAAGATGAAGAACTACGATCTAACAAGCACCACGGGATTTCTAGCGTTATACTCATGTTTTTATCTTATGTTTTCACCATAGAATCATGGAGGAATCTTTAGAGAGAATTTAGGAGGGTTTAGGAACTGTTTTGGATGTGAAAAACTGAGTTAAAACGACATATAAATGACTTATATACAACCTAAAGTTTAAACCAACTTTGTGGGTCCCATAGGAGCAGCTTGTGCAGTCTCGCAAAAACGCGAATATCTCTCTAGTCCGATATCGTATCGACAAATGTTTTAATGCATTAGAAACTAGACTCGTATATCTTCAATTTATAGATCATCCTTTGATTCCAAGTATATTGGGATAAAAGTGCAGCTATATTTGACCTAAATTTTAGCACATTTATGAATGTACCTTGTGATGACCTTTGCCAACTTTTGTTCCATAACAATACGACTAAAATATATCATATCATAACCTCCTTATCATTTTATGAACCCTAGTCTCACCTCAAAGTATATGTTATAATATTCCAAGCATGTCAACTTTTGCCAAAACTTATTTTCTTCAATTCGTTTAGCTTCTGAGCCTTCAAACTATCTTGCTACTTGGTATTAATGATAATAAATATTTGTATTCTCCACGTTAACATTATGAAATAACTTTGTAAACTTTTCAAAGATGATTCCCTTTCTGAGCTTACATTAATTGACTTATGATGTATTCTTACATACGAAAACATGGGGTGTAACATCATTTCCCCCTTTGGAACATTCATCCTCGAATGTTGACTAATGCGCTTATCAGTCTCATAACCTGTAGCTCTTAAGAATACTTTAGTATTGTCCTTGACATCTAGGAAGCTGTTCTGTAAATAAATCCAAAGGCTAGGTATTCCACCCTTTAGGACTCTTTCTCATACCACGACATGTGGTCGGAATTTTTCCAATCTCGTAACTATTGTTACCTTCTGACATGCATCATATACAACCATGTTCTTGTATGTGTGCTTATGCAAATCTTCTCTCATTTTTCCTCCAGCTTTTATCCAATCTCTAGGCCTCACTTTGTGAACATATACAGATCTATGACAAGATGTCCTTCAAGAGCATCTATAGGTGTACTAAAGTTCTTCACTTGGTACTTCATCGAACTTATGATTATTGCCATATCTTGTTTCAAATCCTTGCATATTTATCCTTATGGTCTTACTACATCTAGGTAGTTAATACTAAATCCTAGCTCTTGCTTCGGTTTATTATGACCAATGTATGCCACCCGGCTCCAGGTTACTCTTTCGCTGCTTGTCCTATATGTATAAATCTAAGTCCTTTAATGCTTTCTCATTACTGTTTGCCCTAATAATGATGGTCTAATATCATCTCATATTTTGCAACTTTTATCCATCCATTGGCGATTCACCTTAATGTTGATCCATAATCTACCACTAATAACTTGAAACCTCTTACGCAATACATTGACACTAGGGCTCATATCTCCTCGGGGAATATCTGAAGTAATTTGTCTAATCCACCTACGGACGATACTATACTTCCATAACCGTATTTAATAGTATCCTAACATGATTCATCTTATGGGGTATTATAATCCCATGCAACTCATAAAATCCCTTTTCTTTTATTTATTCCTCAATCAAAGGCATAAATATCATCCTCTTATCTATCACAGTTACACCCTTATTCTACTATGGGGGCAGCATTTCATCTCTTCTAATTGCTCCTACTCTTAGACTCCTCAATGTTTGTTTCGTCTTTATCGAGCTTTTTATTACATATGGAAATCATCAGCTCCCTTGTTTTGATGGGTTTAATCCCAAGGACATACATATTATCGTCACTTTCTCACTCATCTTTTCATATCCTTTACTCCTATCTACCTAATATCTTGTTGCTCTAAAATACTTTACCTTACGACCTACACATATCTATTTGTACTACTCACATCCTTCCTTTAACTTGCTTACACCACAGATTTCTTTTTGTGCCTTCTCAGTTGTCCTTAAATGTAAGAAATTACTTTTCTTGGTCATTTTATCACTTATTGCATGAATGCTTGTCTTATTGACCACGAATACTGTAATTTCCCGTACCTTATACGATCTCAAACATCACCTTCGATGACTTTTTTTTTCATTCATTAGCCATGATAGGTGCCACTTTTTTATGGAGTGTATACAATATTGTAGTGTGACTGTTGTTACAAGATCATTTACTCTTTAGCTCACTATGCTTAGGTGGAAACCTTCTTCCTTATTTCCTCAGCTAGTCTTTCGTTGTAGTACTTAGGAAGACCTTCTGGCTCTTATAAAGTTGCGAGCTTGTTATATTGCACACCCAAAGGAAATTTTCGTTATTCTTACTCACCTATAATAATCCTTAGTTACATAGCTTTGTGCCTTTGTGCTCGTAGGGTTACTTCTTAGCTCAAATTTTTATTTTCTCCTTAGTGGCACTCTCTCTTACTTTCATAAACCTTAAAAACGGTACCTTTAACTGACTCAACTCCTATCTGAATTTTTTTTCAAATGATTGCGATCTCGTATCTGCGAGACTTAATTCACTATGTTGTGGTTCACTACATTTATCTTGCATGATCTATTGATTTATCTGTGACCTCTTGTCTAGCCATAACTGGGCTCTTCTTGAATCAAGTACTAATTACTCGTCGGTCCATTCTCATATATATATTTTGCATAATCTCTCTTGGGATATATCTTTTGTCTTAACTTATCTCTTGCCACTAGCTCCTGATGTATCAAGTGTCCATTCACACTTATTTATCAATAACATCCTGACCGGAAACTTTTACTGCCTCTCCCTAGTGTCGTGCTTGTACAATGTTTTGGAGTCGCAACATATCTGTAGGAACTAAATAAAGGCAACATCATACCTTTCTCCATTTTACCACTTTCTTCCTTTACCATTCCATAGTTAACTAAACCGCTTAACTTCGACTTTATACAGTATTAAGATTTAGTACTACGACGATCTACCTATAGTTGTTTTACCTCTTCATCTTTGGCATCTTTTCATATTGTCAATGAACCTTAATCACCTTATGGTAACCTTTTGTACTAGGGATAACTAAATTTCTTACGCACGAAGGTGACACATACTGTAACTGGCACACTTAGTCCCTTAAGATTAACCCTGCTCAGAGTGCTTGCTTTAGGTAAGGGACTTCCTAAATAGCCTTTAAAGGTTATCCGTCTGTTGTCTATTCTATTATTGTTGGAGCATGAACTTTGAAATTCTCACGATGTTGATCATTATCAAATCCTCCGGTCCCTAATTCATGTTAGGTTTTGTCTTGTTCACCAGTCCATACTGATTTTTATTACTCTAGAGTCTAACCTTGCCTCCTGGTAATCACGTTGAAGTCACCAACTCATTTCTCAAAATAAGGATATGACTTTATGGCTTATACTCTTTTATTACCTCATGGCATGTCACCTCTTGTATTTTCCTTAACTTGACTATAGACTCTGTCATCATGTCATATTTCGATTTACTGTTATCACCCATATATCACATCTTACTCATGATGCTTCATTTACTTTCTTCTTATTCTCCGTATAATATTTTTTTATCTATCACTTTATTCTGAAAACTTCAACAAAAAGTTCTTTCCCTTTTAGCTCACATAGCTTCATCTCACTGGCTCTTTGCAATGCCTAACATTCTTTTCTTTTCTTACTCGAGGTTGGAGTCATACTATGGTAAATATTTGTCCCTTCTAAGATCTCACTGCCTATCTTATGAAAATTTTGAATATTCCAGTATTCGTATCTGATTGTACTACTCTAGAGTTCACCATCTGGGTGTCTTACAAGGATATTTATTGCCACATTTGCACCCTCTTTCGGAAACATTAGTTAATGATAACAACCCATCCATAAATCTTGGGTTACTCTAACTCCAACTGGATCCTGATATCCCATTTTTCTCTTAAATAATACATGTTAGCTCTAATAGAACATAACTGAGATGGGTGTGGCCAATTGTACGTACCTCGATCATTGATGAAGGTATAAAAATGCTTATATTTCTCTGCCTGATTTTAAAATATTGATAATCATCATTAACTGGGTGCCTTGTACCCCTCTTCACCTTACTTCTTTTACTTGTTAAGATTTGTATCTAGCTTTTGAATTCCATATAGCTTTTCACCATATTCGTGAATAGATATCTTTGCCGTAAGGCTCCTTATTAAGAAGCTTACATATCTTAGTACACACATGATATGTTGAAGACCTCACATTTACTCATCATAAGCATGACGTGAAATTGAGTTCCTCTGACTCAACTCATCCACATCCATATGCAATCTTTTACCAACTATCTTTATGGATGTAAGTATCATTATATTATGACTAAAGTCGAATTTAGGAGTTTGAATTCTTACAACTGAGCTCTACTACACGATCTAGAGTAAAAAGAAAGAGTGATAGACCTAAATGCCTAGTAGCCTCCTGCTTATAAGTGTTGTGCACAACATACCCATAAACAAGATTCTACTAGACACGGCTTGTAGACTCCCCAGGACGGAACTGCTCTGATACCACGTTTGTCACGACCCAAACCGAAAGGCCGCAACAAGCACCCGGTGGCTTACCCAACCGAGTACCAATGTAACATATATTTCTTATCATATTATCATGTGTAAATGAGGCAGAAAACCTGTCATGAGATAACAAGAATAAAACATAAGGGAATACTCAACATATGAAGATCCAACATGACATACAAACTTATATATGTGACGGGCCTATAAGGCCGACATGACCATTTGTAATCTTAAAACATAGGACGACAAGGCCATACAAGTATCTATACACCTGACATCTTTCTACAACCCTCTAAGAGTATATAAAATCATAAAGGTCGGGACAGGGGCCCGCTATACCAATCAATACATATCCCAAGTAAACTGACCAAATAGGCAACTCCGGAGCAAGTGGAGTGCACCAACACATTCGCTGAGCTGATAGCCTACTAGGAGAACCATCAACCTATCAATCGGGATCTACGGGCATGAAATGCAGTGTCTCCAAGCAAAAGGGACGTCAGTATGAATAAAGTACCGAGTATGTAAGGCAGGAAAGAATAAACAAGAACAGTAATGTAAAGAGATATAGAGGAGATACAACCTATACAATATGAGTGCCACTGGGGGCTACTGATATAAAATGCATAATACATGTATATACATAATTTTTTTTAAACATTCGCCTCTGTAGGAATTATCATCATCATATCGAACCCGAGCTCAAAGAGGACTCGATAAAAACGTACCCGTCCATCATAAGGCTCGGTAAGATCGTACCCGGCCACGTGGAGCTCAGTAAACCCAACTGATCAGTGGTTCCACAGTAGGTGTCATAACGGTCGACTATAGCGCGTCTCGGTAGAGTAAAATAGATACATATATAATGCATGCTTGACTCATGGAATCACGTCCTAACCCTTTCAGAAAGATGTAAGGTCATTGCACCTTTGATTAACGTTATGGATATCCCTATCATCTATGAACCTTAGTAGGATTTAAAGATCATACACACTTGTTTCAAATAACTTTATAAGAAAGAACAACACTGACAACCTTAGTTTCTAGGAGTAGATCCGTTATGAATTAGCGTACCATTTATGTTCATGTCACTTTAGATCATGCCAAAAGAAAAAAGTAAGTTCCTTTACATACCTTTGAAGTCTTCTATCCAATCATCAATCAAGTATATGATCTTCTTACTTCTACAATGAGTAAACCGACTTCGTCGTCATCATATAAGCGTTGTAACTCTCATACTTGGAAACCAATATTCTACAAGAAAACGGACAGCACTCCCCTATTTTTACTGCATCCCATATGTTAAAAAAAGTTACCAAACAGCCCAAACAACAATAGTATAATTGATAATAAGATCTCCAATTTGTTCAACAGCCATTTTAAGCGGCAAGATCGATTTATGATTAACAGAATATGGTTTGAATCCAATTCCTTTTCTATGAATATGATTACACCATATATAACATCATACTTATGCTTACCATATCATTTTCAACCCAAAACATCATATGCGCAATCTTCAAATATAGTCCACACACCTAGCACATTAACCTTTATCGTCAACATCTTATTTTTCGTGTTATCTTCTTCAATCTACTGAATTAGCATATAGATAAGCTTAACAACAGTAACCACTACATAAGAAACGTATTTATAACAATTTCCATCCACAATAAACCATATATATAGCGTCAATATCGCTCACGAAAATGATAACGATTCCTTATACCATGTCAGTTACTATCTTGTAGGTTTTCACTCAAACAACTCAACCAACACATGATTGACCTTAAGAACAACCAAGAACAAGATTTACTTACCTTAGGAAGTAGATACAACTTGAAATCCCCAGTTGGTGTAGTTCACAACAACCCTGAATCACATCACAACACTCTAGGAACTGTATTCTTTTCTTGAATTAACTTTTGTGTTCTTGTTGGTGCGTAAACACTTGTATTTCACCTTGAAACTCTAATATACATGAGGGAGGTACTAATTCTTAGATTAATAATAAAGAGAAACACTAAATATAAGGTTACTTACCTTTGAAGAACCCTCCAAAACAGCCGCAAGAGGAAGAACTACGATCTAACAAGCACTACGAGGAGTCCCTTTCGATCTTTTCTGTAATAGCCCTTTCAGTATTTTTCCTTTGTTTAGACATTTCCGGAGTTAGAGATATTATGTATCTCTTAGCTTGTGATTTGTGAGATTCCGGGTTTTGGGCATTTTGTTAATTTTAAGAGAGGTTGTTGTATGTGCCAAGCGGCACCTTAAACACTATTTTTACCTTACTAGTTTAGTTTTAATTATTTCTTCCAAATTATGGTTTATGTTTCGCATTATTAGGCTTACCTAGTCGTAGAGACTACGTGACGTCACGATGGTTCATGAAGGGCGAACCGGGTTGTGACAACTCCCCTAAGCTATTTCGTAAAGGTGTCTTTTCTCTCGTGGCTAGAAGTAAGATATTTTTGGTTAGCCCTGTAGATGACTGAGATTGTGGCTGGTATGCTCGATTTGTTGCTGCTGCCACTATTGGGTTAGTGGGCAAAGAAACTATGCCTTTTCCAGAGAAATGAAATTTTTCACATAAGTTTTTCTCTTTTGTTTTTCTATTATCTCAAAAGATTTTATTATAACAAAATATCCAACCTTTCAGCATCCATGGAAGTTTTTGATGAAATTCCCAACTCTCATGCTTAGGTAGAAAATATGTTGACTGCTGCGCCTATGGAGAAGAGGTCCTGGAAATACCTTTCTCAAAAATTTGTTGGAAAGTAAAGATGCATGGTAATTTTTACCTATATTATTTCTTCCTTTCTCACTCTTGGTTATTCATATTTTCACATATTTCTCCTTTTTGCTAGGTTTATCATTTGTGGTATTAGTCCCACGTCTATTCCCTCTACCAGACTTTCCATGAGTCTTGCTTAGGAAAAAATTTTAAGTGCTTCTTCTTCTAAAATAAAAACGGATGGAGCTCGTGGCTCTGAGGTTCAAGAAGAGACATAATAGGGATCTTTAGTGCGAAGACCTCGAGTCAGGAGACACGTAATCTCCGATGATGAAGACACTCCTTTTCATGACCCTTCATCGAGCTCAGTCCCCTTTAGACTTTTGGATGAGCTATAGAACGTCCCTTTAATGGTTTCTTATGATGATGTTGTTGACTCTCCCCCAACGCTTTTCTTTATCTGAAGATGAAGGTCTCGCAGTTGATCGAAATGGACTTGTTCCTGGTAAAGCTAATGTCCAAGCCTCTTCTTCTAAAGGTGACCCTTCTATTCCCGTTAATAATGCTTTCGCGGATCATACCCCTTAGTTTGAACTTTTGTTTTGCTCTTTGATATTTTACTTTGCATTTATAAATGCTTTAATAATCTGTGATTTTGATAAACACAAACTTTTATAAAGATGGCCCTTTTATATAAGCAACACTGATAAAGATGATGTCTCACCTTCATTTTGGTTTAAATATATGAAATATGAAATAGAAAAGGAAAATAATTTGAAGAAGTTTCATGCTCTGAACTTTCAAATAAATTTCATATATGATTTTCTCGTACATTACTTTCACAACTGCTTTCTTTGTAGCATAGTTGTAGATACAAAATCGGGTTTGTCATCCCGTGACTAATTCTTGACCTTAACCCAAAAACTCGTATGAAGTTGGAGCGTATCTTGAGTCCTTCTTGCGAGTTCACACCTTCTCAAGGTTGCTTCAAGGTTTTTGATTCGGGCTTGATTTATGATTCCTAGGCTTGAGTTTTGACTCTTAGCTTCCTTGTCTATATGTATAGTCCCTCCAGTGTTAGGGCTTTGAAGTATGAAATCTCGAACACTGGATTGTTCCTTCATTTTGGTCTATTCCCTAAAAAGAAAATATATATGGGACTCAGAGGTATAAGTTTAGATGATGACTGCGTAACCCTTTTTTTCCATAAGAAAGGTTGTAACCTAGACTGAAAATAATTAAGTTTCCAGCGTGTCTTTCGGGTATAATATCATCATTTAGTACAGGCTAGCTTTTTTCCTATCATCTAAAATTTTTAATAGAATTAAAAAAACAAAATTAAATTAAATCTAAGTAATACATGACCGTGGGTACTTCCTTTGCCTAGAAATAATACTTTTTCAAATGAACGCGTTCCAATATGATGGTAGTATGTTGCATCTATGGTTTCCAACTCATACGCCCTTTTTTCCAGCGATACCTCTAACCCTATAAGGGCCTTCCCAATTTGGACTTAACATACAAGTATTAGCTATTTTCTTTGATCGAAACACATTTTTGAGGACGAAGTCCTCAATCTTGAAGTATCTCTATTAGTTTGTATGGGTCCACCAAATCATAGAGTACCTAGCCCTCAACAAGTTTCTGCTGAGAGTACTTAATAAATCAGTAAGTAAATGGGGCAGAGGATTTTTAAGTGGAAAAATCCCTCTAAAGGGGATAAAAAACTACGACCTATCCTGTAGGCTTTTAACTTCACTAACTTGTAATATTATCTATTAAAAGCCACTTTACAATATTCCCGATTGCAAAGACTTCAAACTAACTTGTGGTACCTTTACCACAAGACACTTTGTGACTATCCTAGTTACAAAGGCTTTTTCTAACTTGTGATGCTATTACCACAAGCCACTTTGTAACCCTATGATTACAAAGACTTTTCTTTTACGACTAAAACTAGCCACAACCTAAACTCAACGAGTTTGAGGATTTACAAAAGGATTCCTAATCAGTAAAATTCTAAGTAAGTGATTTAGGAGATATTTTAAGTGCAATAACAAGGTTTCAACTCAACTAGGATAGAAATAATCAATCATTTAGTAATTGGTCCCTAGTACTGTTCAACCTTGTTCTTCAAGCTTAATAGAATGATCTTTTCTGTTTTTTCTTGAGGCTTGAATGAATGAAACTGAAACCTTTTAAGTTATGTGTTTCATAAAAGCTCCTTTGGTACATCTTCATCACATCACTTGAAATGATGTGAGTACTTTGTTTGGTTAGAGAATAAGTGAGCTAACAATGTGATGCAGTACGGCAGAAACAATGCCACCAGTCACTTCAATTCTAGCTATGTCCAACTGACTTTGTTCTGCTATATAGGAACCACAAGAGCATCAGGTTCTTGTTTGGTTCCTAGCTCCTGTATCTGTAGCAGTTCAACTTTTACTGGAGTCTATTGGAGTTTACAGAAATCCAAAGTAAGTCAAGTTCCCTAACTAGTTCTTATTAGAAAGTTTGTTAGATCATCGAAACATAAGGCAAAAGTATTTAAGATCTATTAGTTTTCCCCTTTTTGATGATGACAAACTTAAACATTTATAAGTTCAGAACTACGGCATCAGAGAGCATGTCAAAGAGTTTCCCCCGAGACAATGCCTTAAGTTACGAGTTCAGAATTTCAGTTCCAAAATATGATCCCCTTGTGTCCTTTCCCCCTTTTGGCATCATTAAAAAGAGTAAAAGTGCAAATAAGTCCAGCCAAATTAACACGTACCACATATGTGCACACTATCATGAGGAAAAATTGAAGACAAAGATAAAGTACTAGAAAAAATAAAAAAGGAGTTATATTAATAATTTTAATATGCCTCTTCCTTCGGAAAAGGTAGCATCGGACTTCAAGCAATGGGAGAACTAACATCACATACTAAACACACATAAAAAAACAACCACCATCATCAAGATAAAGAAAAAAAAGTCATATCCAGCACTGGTCACTGAAAGGAAGCTTGGTGGCACTAGGAGGAAAAGGCTTGGATGCTGCAGCAAGTGTTTGAAGAACAAGGTCTATTCGAGCATTACTTGACTTTTGCTCGTTGAGCAGTTCAGCTTTTAGGTTCTCAACTTGTGCCTTAAGGTCAGCATTTTCTTGGGTAAAAATGGATCACCTCATTATTCGAAAAGGGAACCGCTCGAGCTTGCTGGCCTTCTAGGGTAGCATTCCTGGCCTTCAATCGATGTATATCCTCAGTTGCACTGTTTTGGATATTGATGAGCTGAGACACAGTTGAAGTGCTTCCTACACCCCCCCCCCCCATACTTTTACATACAATCACACTATTCCAGGGTGGTCTGTGAGAATGTTTGCTTACGAGTCCCTAGTTTACATGTTCTTAGTGGAACCTCAAAGTGTTTGAATACTTGTGTGAGCAAGAACCTATAGGGAAGACCGTGATTTCCATCCTTGAAATCAACCATTTTTTGCATATGCTCAATTGTTATCGCAGGCAAAATCACATGGTGAAAACCGTCCAACTGCTCCATTAAAAATAAATCAGATTTGGAGGTGACAGATCAACGTTCTGCTCAAGGCAAAGGGACTTTGTTAACCAGCTCAAACAACAACTAGTAGACAGGAAGTAGTGCTTTCTTATGGATCTGGTCCCCTTTCTGATAGGAATTATCTTTCACCACTACATTGCAGAAGTTGTACTGGCAAACAGCTCAAACACTCTTCAATCCAACTATAGGAACTTGCAAAATTTTCCCAAGTAATTTCACATCAAATACAATATCCACACCAACCAAGGCAAAAACATGTTCAGTATCTACTGGAAATAAACTGGCAAAGAAACTCTGGACCTCTTCCTCAAACACTTTGGGAGCATCCACATAGAAAAGATGCATCCACTTTAGAAACTCCACCATTTTTCAGGATTTGACGCATCCCGACCATTTCTGAGAGTGAGGGATCAAACGTACGCCCCAGCAGAACTTTCTTGTGCCTCAATCGCTCAGAGCCCAGGCGTACCTCGCTTTGTGCTTTCTTTCTAGAACTAGGTTCTTCAACTGTTTCATACTTGGATTTCCTATGCTTTTCTCCATTGACCTTACATTTCCCATTAGTCCTAACAAGAATATCATCATCACTCACTGCATTCGCCATTTTGGACTTGGAAGTAGACCCTTTCTCCAGAGAAATAGACTCTACCCTTTTTGATGACCGCCTTACAAGGGAGCCCGGTTCCTCAGAAGTTCCCTCATCCACCTCAACAACAGAGATAGCTTCATCCCCTATAGGTACACCATTTTTCACTAGCTTTCTTTTCTTCTTCTTACTGCCTTTCTTGCTCTTTTGGAATGTAAAGTCTTGGCCACTTTGATTTGAAGCCTTGTGGTAGGGCGCTTGGTTTCAGACTAAGCAGGCAAATAAATCCTACGCTTACTGATGAATGTGTCAAAGGCCATATTGTCAAGGTATTCCTCATCACTAGAGTGCATCTCTGGGCCTTGAATTTCCAAGGGTACCGCATCAAAAGCAAGCACACTACTGTCCAGGGGATGATACTCCTGACCTGGTCCTCCTGAGAGGGATCAGGTTCTCCATGTGAAACCCCAGTAGCGTATGCTACTGCATCTCCCATAGGGGTCCATTCTTCCGTTACACTATGTGATGCGTGCTTTTGGGAAATGACCTCATGCAATATCCCTTCAGCAAATGCCACAAACACTCTGTTCTCTTCAACAACAGGTGCTTCCATGATCATAGGGTTGACTTTAATAGTGGCAGAGTCTCTTGTGTTCTTAGTATGGTCGCCATTTAAGGTTTTACTGGTATGGGCAACAAGCGAAGATGAGAACGGTACAGTAATTTACAAGTTGGAAGGAGGTTGGGAAACTAGGGAAGGCATGACTATAGCGATAGGGTTGATAGAGGGTGACACTGACTCAGAGACGCCGAGATGTCCCATAGAAGGTTCAGAGGGGTAATAGGTGATACAGAAGGATCTGAATTCTTCCCAACCATTGAGAGAGGTGGTATGGTGATCCTTTCCCTGTTTAAGTGAAATTAGAATAGGGCTTATGGCGGAGAGGTGAAGAAGAGAGGGCTTTTTTATTAAAAAAAAAGAGAGGATAATTATGAGGGGGGGAGAATTGGCACCGGTTCTGAAATGGCGGTTGGGCGTGGAAAATTGTGATGTTTTAGAGGGAGATGGAACATTTGAATTGAAGAGATGTACCAGCCGGATCTAAAAATTTGATGAGATGGCAGTTGTATTTCGTACCTTTTAATATGGGAATTAAGGGATGCACAAAACTACTAAAATTTTGTACAATAACCTAGTTCTTGAGGTACATTTCCGTCATCAGTCCCTTTTTAAAAAAAATCCTCTTTTATCAGTCATGTACTACATCTGCTGCTTCTATTCTCATCATGTGTTTCTACCTACAACAATATTAAAGTGAGTTAGACACGGCCAGAAAACACTTTAAACCCATTATTTCTTAATAACACAAGCCAAACCAAAAACGGATCGGGTCCTTAATTTGGCCTTAATAGTCCCAGCTTTACTCTATTTCTTTCAAACTCTTCCCTACTTAGTACCTTGGTGAAAATGTCTTCAATTTGATGTACTGTGCTGCAGAACTTCATGCATATCAATCATTTTTCCACATTTTCTCTTAGAAAGTGATGTCTCACATCAATTTGTTTGATCCTTTTATGTTGAACTGGATTCTTTGCCATGTTAAGTGCACTGGTGATGTCACATATAAGGGGAACACTCTTAATGAGAACTCCAAAATTCTCCAGTTGCTGCTTGATCCACAAAAGCTGAGCATAACAGGATGTCGCAGCTACATATTCAGCCTCAGCTGTTGAAAGAGCCACTGAATTTTGCTTTCTTGTGCCCCAAGAGATAAGACATGATCCCAAGAAGTTAGCCATTCCAGAAGTGCTTTTTCTATCAACATGATAACTTGCATAGTCTGCAGCACCATTACCCAATTAGATTAAAAATTGTCACATGATGAATAGTATAGCACCAGGTCCTATGTGCCTTTGAGATATCTCATTATTCTTTTGGTAGCCTTCAAGTGAGATTCCTTAGGATTTGATTGTAACCTTGCATACAATCCCATGTTGAAAATAATATCAGGACGACTAGCAATGATATAAAGAAGCAACCCACTGATGCCTCTATAGATTGTTTGATTCGTAGGAGATTCAAAGTTATCCATGTCTAATCGGGTGCCAGTTGCAATATGAGTGTATATTACTTTTTATGCTTCCATGTCGAACCTCTTCAAGAGTTCCCTGATGTATTTTTGCTGACAAATGGAAGTTCCCTTTGGGGGTTTTTCACTTGAAGACCCATGAAGAATTTAATTCACCCATCATGCTCATTTCAAATTAACTTGCCATAAGTTTTGAAAATTCTTCACAGAAAGAGTCAGTCATCGCTTCAAAAATGATATCATCAACATAGACTTGAACAAATAGCAGGTTCCTTCCTTGTTTCTTTAAGAAAAGAGTGTTTTCAATTTTCCCTCTCTCAAAGCCATTTTCTAAGAGAAATTTTGACAATCTTTCATACCACGCTCAAGGAGCCTGCTTTAGCCCATACAATGTTTTGTCCAATTTGAACATATATTTACGGTGCTCATGACATTCAAACCAGGGAGTTGTTTCACATATACTTTTTCCTTAAGTAGTCCATTCAAGAATGAACTTTTGATATCCATTTAGAACATATTGAATTCCATATGAGAAGCAAAGGCGGTCAGAATTCTGATGGATTCCCTCTAAGCCACTGGAGCAAACGTTTCATCATAGTCAATCCCTTCCTCCTGGTTGTAACTTTGAACTACCAATCCGGCCTTATTCCTTGTGGTAATTCGATGCTCATCGAGCTTGTTTTTGAACACCTACCGGGTTCCTAAGTAGCGGCAGTATTGATAGCTTCAGCCCAAAAGTTCTTTGCAAGTCCACTATCAATCAGCATTGTTTTTGCCATTTCTTCCAAAGTTCTGTTCTTTCTTTCTACTACTCCATTTGTCTGTGGAGTTCTGGGAGCTGAGAAGTTTGAGTGATGTCGTTTGCATTGCAGAATTCATCAAATTTGACATTGTCAAATTCTGTCCCATAATCTGATCTAATGCATACAACTATTGACTCTATCTTTACCTGAATTTTCTTCATAAAGGCCATAAATACTTCAATAGTTTCATCTTTTTTTCTGAGAAACAGAGTCCATGTGCATCTGGAATAGTCATCCATGATCACAAAAATGTATCTTTTTCCTCATCTGCTTTGCACCCTCATAGGTCCACCCATACCCATATGCAGGAGCTCAAGGGGTTTTGAGGTGCTCACATCTCTTTTTGACTTAAAGGAGGACTTTACATGTTTTCCTATGGCACAAGAATCACAAACCTCTTGAATTTTGAATTGTGACATAGGCAGACCATGGACCAGGTCATTCTGAATTAGTTTATTTAGAAGGGAAAATCTTGCATGGCCCGGTCTTCTGTGCCATAGTTCCCCATCATCATCAACCGCTTTCAGACAACTTAGATTACTACTCTGTAAGGGTTCAAGGTCAGCAACATAGATGTTCTTGTATCTTTTGGCCACTAGAAATGTTTCACCAGTCATAAGGTCAGTGACTGTACATATTCTGGACAAGAACTCCACCTTGTTCCCTTTATCGAAATTTTGAGAAACACTGAGGAGGCTGTACTTAAGTCCATTAACGTAGTACATATTTTCAATAGAGTGAGTGAGTGGCTTCCCAACTTTTTCAACTCCAAGAATGTATCTATTTTTGCTATTGCCAAAGGATACACTCCCTCCCCTGCAGGGCTTTCAGTGAAAGAAAATCTGTGATGTTCCCAGTCAAGTATTTTGAATACTTACTATCCATGAACTATTGTTGAACATTTCCCTTCATTGTCCCCTGCACAAGGATTTAGGAGTTAGTTTAGGAACCCAAACAAGTTTGGGTCCTTTGTAGTAACGAAGAGCACGAATAAGAGCTCTCTTAGTCCATGCAGGTAATGTCCATTTTCTGTGAGTGGAACATGGTCCCTCTTTTGTGGTCACAGCTTCAGCAGCCACTTTATCTTTTGAAACTGACTAATTCTTGGCTAGGACACCTTCCGAGAAGTGTCCAATATTCCCATATTGGGTACGAGGCCAATTATCACATGTAGTGACGCTCTTATTGTTAGGGTTATAAGGATCTTTCTTCCTTAGAAACCCTGCTCCCCACCCTTCTTCACTGACATTTGTAAACAAGGTTCTGGTAGCTTTTTTGGACCAGGTCAACTTCAGAGATTTTTCAAGATCATTCAGTACCTTTTCTAGATTGTCTTGGAGAAGCTCGTTTTTCTTAGTTTCAACACTCATGCTACATCTCAAGGCCTTCACCTCATTCTCAAGCCTAAAATATTCCTCACTAACTACCTCCTTCCTTTTTTCAGAGCTTTCAGGTTTTGACTCAGTCAAGGGCTTCACTATATGTTCCTTTAGGTCAGCAGTTTTTACTAGAAGATTACTGTTTTCCTTTTTAAGAATTTCAATGATTTTCTTTTGATCAGTACTTGGCAACGCTAAGTCTTTTCTAATGTGTTCAAATTCTTCTAGTTCTAAGAAAAGGAATCCCTATCCTCCGCAAGACTACAAAAGGCAGTAATTAAAATATCGGCTAAATACAAGAGTTTATTTGGGGAATAAGATTTCAGATTTTTTGAACATTCCTGAAGTTTACCTCTTCGTTTCCATTGTCTTCATCATTGTCTGATTGTGCTATCAAGGCAAGCATAAAGTCATGTCCAATCATTTCGCCTTCAGCTTCCATCGTGGAACTACCATCATTATTAGATTTATCTAGTTGTTCTTGTGTTGTTCCCTCATAAGCTATTTACAAAGCCTCCCATATTTCCTTGACAGTGTCGTATATAGAGATTCTATCATACTCTTTAGGTCCCAAACCATATACCAGAATTTTCTTGGCGCGAGAATTTTTCTCAACCGGCTTTCTTGTATGCTTCAGTGTATTATTTATAGGTCCTTTTTATTGAAAATGAATTTTCATTTTGTACTTTGATTGGAACAAACATACCATCACAGATAACATCACAAAGCTCGCAACATGCATTCTAGCTTTCCACCATCAATAGTGTTTTCCATCAAACTTGGGTGTATGGATTCGCCTTCTTCAAAATTTTGTGGAGCCATCATGAGGATTCTTCCTAGGTGTTAACCTGATAGAAGGAAGCTGCTCTGATACCAATTGTTAGTTTGTATGGGTCCATTAAATCGTAGAGTACCTGGTCCTCTACAAGTTTCTGTTGAGAGTACTTAATAAATCAGTAAGTAAATGAGGCAGAGGATGTTTACATGGAAAAATCTCTCTCAAGGGGATCAAAAAACCATGACCTACCCTGTAAGATTTTAACTTCACTAACTTGTAATCTTACCGATTACAAGCCATTTTACAATACTCCCGATTGCAAAGATTTCAAACTAACTTGTGGTACCTTTATCACAAGCCACTTTGTGACTATCCTAGTTACAAAGGCTTTTTCTAACTTGTGGTGCTATCACCACAAGCCACTTTGTAACCCTACAATTACAAAGACTTTTCTTTTATGACTAAAACTAGCCACAACCTAAACTCAATGATTCTGAGGATATATAAAAGGATTCCTAATCAGTATAACTCTAAGTAAGTGATTTAGGAGATATTGTAAGTGCAATAACAAGGTTACAACTCAACTAGGACATCAAAAATCAATCGTTTAGGAATTGGTCTGTAGTAGCGTTCAACCTTGTTCTTCAAGCTTGAGAGAATGATCTTTTTTGTTTTTGCTGGAGGCTTGAATGAATGAAACTGAAACCTTTTAGTGATGTTTTGTATAAAATTCCATTTGGTACATCTTGACCACATAACTTGAAATAACGTAAGTACTTTGTTTAGTTAGAGAATGAGTGAGCTGACAGTGTGATGCAGTGCGGCAAAAACACTGCCGCCAATACTTCAGTTCCAGCTACGCCCAACTGACTTTGTGCTGCTATATAGGAGCCACAAGAGCATCAGGTTCTTGTTTGGTTCCTAGATCTTGTATTTGTAGCAGCTCAATTTTTACTGGAGTCCGTTGGAGTTTGCAGCAATCCAAAGTAGGCCAGGTTTCCTAACTGGTTCTTATCAGAAAGTTTGTTAGATCATCAAAACATAAGGCAAGAGTATTCAAGATCTATCAATCTCAGATTCACTTTCTTGTTGTAATATCATTCAATCATCCGCTTTGAGTCTCCATCCTTATTAGCGCATATTCTCTCATTTTATCTAATAAATCAAGACTCTCCTACATTTTTTCTTCATTTTCTTCCTCACTAGCATGGGTGTATCTCATACTTGGTTCACCCATTTAAACTTGAATTAAGGCTTCAGTGCCATAGACGAGCGAAAATAGGGTCTTGCCCCCACTTATTTTTGTTGTTCGATAATCCCATAATACTCCTAGTAACACTTCTGGCCAATTTCCCGTTGACCCCTCTAATCTTTTCTTCAAGCCATTAATAATAACTTTTTTTGTTGACTTAGATTTCCCATTAACTTTGGGATGGTAAGGTGCGGATATGATCTGTCTAATCTGCCTTCTCTAAAAGAACTATGTGATTTTCACACCTATGAATTGTAGGACATTGTCACACACGATTTTCTTTGAAACTCCAAAACGACAGATAATGTTTCACCAAATAAAGTCTCTGTCTTACTATTATCGCACCTGTTTGAAAGCTCCTTCTTCTGCCCATTTTGAAAAATAATATGTTAAGCCCAGTTGAAACTGTACCTTTCCTTTGGCTTGAGACAGCAGACCTACAATATCCATGCCCCACTTCATGAAAGAACATGGTGAGATAACTGAGTGCAACAATTCTACTGGTCGATGCATGCTGTTGCTGTATCGTTGACATTTATCGTACTTGGCTACTAATTTTTCTGCTTCTTCTTCCATTTTTGGCCATAAGATCTTGCTCTAATTAAAGTATTCACAAACGATCTCCTTCAGTATAATGGCCACAGTGACCTTTGTGTACATCCCTCATTACATATTTTGTTTGTGAAGGACCAAGGCACCATGCTAAAGGTACGCCAAACATCTTTCAATATCAGTTTCCACGAATTAAGCAATATCGGGCAACTTTTTATCAAAGTACCTGTGACTTCTTCTTTTCTTTGGGCAAGATTCCATACTACAAAAAATTGACAAACTTGTTCCTCCAATCCCAAGTCAAATTATAAAAATTTACCTCGTTCTTGTCTTGATCGAGTGCCGAATGAAACAAATGTATTGCAATAGCATTTTCTGCATTTGTTACTTCCATAACAGACACGAGATTAGCCAATGCATCTGCCTCTACGTTCGCTTCCCTAGGTATTTGAACAACCTTTCACGATTAAAATTGTCTGATCAATTCTCGTACCTTTTCCAGGTATTGTTGTATTCGTGCCTCTCTCGCTATAAAAGTCTCCTACATTTGATTAACTACTAGCTGCGAATCACTTTTGATTACAATATGTTCTACGCCAAGTTTCTGTGCTAATTCAGACATGCAATCACAGCTTCGTACTTTAATCCATTATTAATGATAGGATAATATTTTATTGCTTGTCTTATGATTTCCCATAATGGTGGAATTAGTACAATACATAAGCACTCCTTTTACATTCGAGTAACCATCAGTATATAAAGTCCAAGTCCCTGGATTAGTTTCGGTAAATACCTGTAATTTCTTTTCTGCTTCAGGAACTAAATTCATGCTAAAATCTACTACAAAATCTGCTAAAACCTGTGATTTTATTGCAATTCTGGGCTGGTATATGAAATTATACTCACGGAGTTCTATTTTCCACTTAGCTAACCTACCAGATAATTCTTGCTTATGCAATATATTCCTCAGGGGGAAGCAGTTATTATGGATATAGGATGACACTGAAAATAAGATCTAAATTTTCTAGATACCATAATTAGTGCTAAATTTTTCTAGATGAGGGTATCATGTCTTAGCATCTAACAATGATTTACTAACAAATAATGGAGATTGTTGACTTTATCCTCTCGGATAAGTAGTGCACTTACCACTACTTTTGATATACAAGAGTCTTTCCATGTCTTTTGGTTTGGCTAGCAAGGGCAGATTTGACAAATACTATTATAAGTCCTTGAGGGCTTATTGGAATTCATCAGTCCATTCAAATTGATTCTGCTTTTCCAATACCGAAAAGGATTTAAAATTCTTTTCTGATGACTTTAAAATAAATCTCCCCAGTGCTGCTATTCTTCTTGTTAATCTCAACACTTTCTGTTTGCTTGTGACTACATTGGGTATTTCCTCAAAATAGCTTTGCTTAGTGCCGGATTTACTTTAATTCCCCTGTTAGAAATAAGAAAACCTAAAAAATTACTTGAAGATATACTAAAAGTACATTTTTCTACATTTAGCTTCATATTGTACTTGCGGAGAATCTGAAAAGTGTCCAACAAATGCTGGAAATGGTCTCTTGCCTCAGACTTGACTAGCATATCATCAACGTAAACTTCAATAGTTTTTCTCAGATGTTCTTGAAACATTTTAGTTGCCAATCATTAGTATGTGGCTCCAGCATTTTTTAGACCAAAAGGCATGACTTTGTAACAGTAAATCCCCCTGTATGTGATAAAGGAAGTTTATTCTTCATCTATATGGTCCATCTTTATCTGGTTATACTCTGAATATGCATCTAGAAAACTTAACAACTCATGTCCTACAGTGGAATCAATTAGTTGATCTATGTGCGGTAAAGGGAATGAATCTTTAGGACAAGCCTTATTTAAGTCAGTATAATCTACACAAACTCACCATCTCCCATTCTCTTTTGGTACTACTATAGTATTAACTATCCAGTTAGGATATTTTACCTCTCGTATTAACCCAATTTTTAAAAGTTTTTGTACCTTATCCTGGATCACCTGATTTTTTTAAGAATTCTTGCTTCTTTTTCTTCTACTTGACAAGTGGATATGATGGGTCCTCATTCACTTTGTGAGTCATCACCTCCGATGATATACATGTCATGTCTAAATGCTACCAAGCAAAGCAATCTGAATTAACTATTAAATATTTAATTTATTTACCTTTCATTTCTATGCTCAAGTTTACACTAATGTAAACTTTTCTGTCCGGCCAATGTTAGAATAGCACTAACTGTTCAAGTTCTTCGGTAGTTGTCTTAATATTTTCATTCTCTTCTGGCTCTTGAATAACATCGGTCTTGAATCAGCGTCAACTTGTGCTAGAATGCCATTAGTTGAGGTTTGTAATACAACATCCTCACCTGAACTTGTTGGTAACACGTTTCAAATGCAATATACTAAACGTGTGTTCTTTTGTAGGTTTTGATGAATGTCAAACAAAGCAAAAAGCGATATATAGCAGTGCTCAAGGACAAGCACAAAATGGATGCATCACAAGAAGCTCAAGACAAAGTTTAGAAATGTTATAATTGAGTCAATATTAATTGTGATCTTGATTCCTCAACTTGGCTCATAACATGGCTTCTCTACCAAAATTATTTTTCCAAAATCATGCATATTTAAATTAAGTGTCAAATGATTTTAAACTATGCATATTTACATTTGTTAAAATGTTTTCCAAACATGCCTCAAAAATCTGGGCTAAGATAATCGATTATGTACTTATGATAATCGAGTATCTCTAAACCAAGACTGCATGACAATCGATTGTGAATTAATGATAATCGATTGTGAGTAAGTCAGTTAACATCAGGTTTTTGCAAACTGCATAACAATCGATTGTGTACTTATGATAATCGATTGTTAACTGAGGCAAAGTTTTCAAAACTCATAAAAATCGATTATGAACTAATGGTAATCGATTAGAATGAGAAAAATATCTCCCAGTGATTTTAAATTAATTAATAATCGATTGTGGCTTTTGATAATCGATTATATATGAGACAGTAAGTTTTGAAATTAATTAATAATCGATTGTGGCTTTTGATAATCGATTATATACGAGACAGTAAGTTTTGAAATTAATTAATAATCGATTTTTCTATTTGATAATCGATTATTAAAGTTGACCGTTGTCATACTTTTTCAAATTACCTTCAGGTAATCGATTGTTGATATTTAACAATCGATGTTTTGCGTAAAATCTGGAAAAGATTTTCTGAACGTTGTTAAAATAATCGATTATTGATTTCCTGATAATCGATGTTTTATGCCAAAAATTGGAAAGGATTTTTTAACGTTATAAATAATCGATTATTGATTTGAAGTAATCGATTGTTGACGTAAAATCTGGGATTGAATTTTTGATCTGATAGGCAAACAATCGATTGTTTAGTCTTGACAATCGATTGTCACTGAGAAATTTCAGCAATCCTTAATTGGCAATTAGACAACGGTAAGACTGAGTTTCCCACCTATAAATACAGGTTTAACTCAGTGTTTTCACAACAACAACACATACAATTTAAGTATTTTCATTGCTAAAAGCTTTCTTACATTGATCATCATTTTCATTCATCCATAAAGCTTTTTGAAGAGCCATTCTATTGAGCTAAGTTGTTGTGATCTTGAGCGTACTATTTCTACTCATATCTACTCATTGAGGAGTACTTTGTAAAGTGAGTGTGTTTTGTGTTTGTAAGAGAATTGCGATTCTCGTTTGTTGAGGAACTTGTGATTCCTCAGTTGAAGTCTTTGGGATTGTTATCCCCGAGCAGTTGAAGTCTTTGGGATTGTTATCCCCGAGCAATTGAAGTCTTTGGGATTGTTATCCCCGAGCAATTGAAGTCTTTGGGATTGGTATCCCCGAGCAATTGAAGTCTTTGGGATTGTTATCCCCGAGCAATTGAAGTCTTTGGGATTGGTATCCCCGAGCAATTGAAGTCTTTGGGATCGTGATCCCCGAGCACCTAGGTGAGGCTTGTGTCCTCAGCTGTAACGGTTTGTTAAGCACCCGTAAGCTTGAAAAGTTTAGTGGAAATCTCGAGAGAGTCTCTCGGGGACTGGACTAACCACGTTTGTGGCCAACCAGGATACATCATTGTGTAAGTTTATTTTACTGCACTTGTTTTAATTTCTGCAAAGTTTTTTAAATTCCGCACTAAAACGCTTAATAATTTTAATACGCTATTCACCCCCCCCCCCTCTAGCGTAAAGCGTTATTTCCAACAATTGGTATCAGAGCCATACTCTCTGAAAAACCTAACCGTTTGAGAGAACCATCCATGGCTTCTACTCTAAATTTCTTTGCAGGAATAGGTGAAGGAGAATGCAGCATGTCACCTCCAATATTGGACGAAAACGACTACTCAGTCTGGAAATATCGGATGCAAGTTTTTACAATGGCAAACGATTTGTATCTATGGCAAGCTATTAAACACAGTGATCAACTGACGACAAAAGTCGGGAAAGATAAGGTAAGTGAATACAACACTAAAGCTATGAATATATTACATAACGCCTTGAACCAGGAACTTTGGCGAAAAATCTCCCACTATAAAACTGCTAAGGAAATGTGGGACAAACTTGAGGAATTGCACGAAAACACGCCTCAAAAAGCGGTCAGCACAAACGATGAAACAACTGGTCAGTGCCTCATGGCAGACGAAAAAGACGAGGTAAGTACATCTAACGATATGCAAATTGCTTATAACAAACTGCATGATGAGTTGGTAAATGCTTCTAAGACTATTAAAGATTTACAAAGAACTCTTTCTTTACAAGAAGAGGATTTTCAAAGACAACTCTTTTTAAAAGACAAGGACTTTGAAGAACGTCTTTCTTTAGCTCAAAAAGGTGTTGAAAATCTGTCTCGTGATAACGAGAATCTTGCAAATGAAAATCAATTTTTGTTAAATGATAGTATAGAACTTAGACAAGTCATCAAGACTATGCATGAAGCCTCTTGTGTTGATAAATGCTCTACTTGTACTGCGTGTGAGTCCTTAAAACTAGAAAACACAGAACTTAGGAAAACATTAGAAACACATAGTAAAGAAGTTCCTAAAGTTGTTGAAAAAGAAACGCCTAAGAAATATCAACGGCATAAAAACAAAAACTTCACTACTCCACCTAGAAATAACTCTAAGGTATTAAACAAGCCTAGAACAAATTCTTTTAGACCACCTAGACATTATGCTAGAATGTATGAAAATAAGGGTAGAACTAATATCTTTAGACAACCTAGATCCGAATCTAGGATTCTTGCAAACAAGCCTATAGATAGTAATTTTCGGCAACCAAGAAATAACTCTAGGAACGAGCATAGACCACCTAGACATGACACTAGGTCCTTCAACAAGTCTAGCACTAATGACTTTAGACCATCTAGATATCATACTAAGAATGGGAAAAATATGTCTAGTGTTAATCATATTCATTCGCCTAGAACCTTGTTGGCTCAACCTAGGCATCAACACAACCCGAACGTAGTATGTCATTACTGCAATCGTATAGGTCATATTGCACCTATGTGTTTTACAAAGCATAGAGATTCTTCATATTATTATGGTCGTTATTTGCCTAACCCCCAAGGACCCAAAATGATATGGGTACCTAAAGAATATTAATTTGCTTTGTAGGTGTGCTTGAAGGGATCAAGTGTACTATGGTACCTTGACAGTGGATGCTCCAGACACATGACAGGAGACGAATCCAAATTCCTTCAACTAGAGCACAAAGAAGGAGGAAGCGTCGTATTCGGTGACAACAATAAAGGACAAATTATTGGCATCGGAGCGGTCGGTAAGAATGAAAAATCCTCTATAAAGCATAAATTACTTGTCAAAGGTTTAAAGCATAATCTCTTGAGCATAAGTCAATTATGTGACAAGGGAAATCTTGCGTTGTTTGATTCGGATGAGTGTTTAGTGTTTAGACGTAGTGACTTCAAGATTATTCTACGTGGTTTTAGAGTTGACAATATTTACATGGTTGATCTTGAAAACTCCTCATCCGAGTATGTTGATTGTTTGTTGAGCAAAGATGATAATGTGTGGTTGTGGCATCGTAGAGTAGCTCATATGAACATGCATCTTTTAAATAAATTGATTTCTCAAAATCTAGTGATTGGTCTTCCCTTCTTAAAATTTGAAAGTGATACTATTTGTGATTCATGTCAAAAGGGGAAGCAAACAAGAGCATCTTTTAAATCCAATAATGTTGTTTCAACCTCTAGACCTTTACAACTATTGCATATGGATTTATTCGGACCATCCCGTATCGAAAGTCTAGGAAGAAATAGATATGCTTTTGTTATTGTTGATGACTTCTCTAGATTTACATGGACATTATTTCTTGCACATAAAAGTGATGCATTTATTAGCTTCAAGCTTTTTCTTAAAAGAGTTCAAAATGAAAAGGAATCAACTGTCACTTCCATTAGAAGTGATCATGGGGGAGAGTTTGATCACAATCTCTTTGCGGATTTTTGTGATGAACTCGGAATCGAGCATACCTTTTCCGCTCCACGTACACCACAACAAAACGGGGTGGTGGAAAGGAAAAATAGGAGTCTCGAAGAGATGGCTAGAACCATGCTCGACGAAGCTAAGATTCCCAAACAATTTTGGGCAGACGCCGTGAGTACCGCATGCTATGTTTTGAATAGAGTAGCAATTCGGCCGATACTCTTAAAAACCCCATATGAACTCTACAAAGGTAGAAAACCAAACATTTCACATTTACGTGTCTTTGGTTGTAAATGTTTTGTGCATAACAATGGAAAGGACCAACTAGGAAAATTTGATGCAAAGTCGGATGAAGGTATCTTCATTGGCTATTCTTCTCGTAGTAAAGCTTATAGGGTTTTTAATAAAAGAACCCAAGTTGTAGAGGAATCTCCTCATATTGTTTTTTTCCGAAGATAATACTCGCTTGGCGAGAAAGGATTGTGGTCTTGATCTTTCAGGTATTCTGGAAAGCCTAAAGGACAAAATTCAAGAAGAACCACCAAGGAAAGAAATTGACAAAACGGTGGAACAACCAATTGAAGAAGCTCCTCAACCGGAAAATGAACCAAAAGAGCAAATAGAATGGAGATCAGTCAAAGACCATCCTCTCGATCAGGTAATAGGCGACGTTGGAGGGAAGGTAAGTACCCGGAGCTCCCTTAGAAATACCTTAGATCTTACTGCTTTTGTTTCTCAAATTGAACCCAAAACCATCTCTGAAGCAATTGGGGATGAATTTTGGACCTTGGCAATGCAAGAGGAGCTTAACCAATTCAAACGTAACAACGTTTGGGATTTGGTGCCAAGACCCGAAGGTCATACCATAATTGGTACGAAATGGGTTTTTCGAAATAAATTAGATGAAAATGGCATAATCACTAGAAACAAAGCTAGGCTTGTGGCTCAAGGCTATAATCAAGAAGAAGGGATTGATTATGATGAGACATATGCTCCGGTAGCTAGATTAGAGGCCATCCGTTTGTTGCTTGCTTTTGCATCTTCTATGAATTTCATTTTATATCAAATGGATGTGAAAAGTGCCTTTTTAAATGGTTTTATCCAAGAAGAAGTTTTTGTAAAGCAACCCCCCGGTTTTGAAGACTTTAATTTTCCCAATCATGTTTTCAAACTCAAAAAGGCCCTTTATGGTTTAAAACAAGCTCCTCGAGCTTGGTATGAAAGGTTGAGTAAATTTCTTTTAAAAAATAATTTTATTCGTGGAAAAGTTGACACAACTTTATTTGTCAAGCATGAAAATAATGATATCTTGCTAGTTCAAATATATGTAGATGATATCATTTTTGGTGCTACTAACAATGCTCTATGCAAGGAATTTTCAAACTTAATGACTAGCGAATTTGAGATGTCCATGATGGGTGAGTTACAATTCTTTTTGGGATTACAAGTAAAACAAATGAAGGAAGGTACATTCATTTGTCAAAGCAAGTATTGCAAAGAACTGCTTAAACGTTTTGACATGAACAATGCAAAGGAAATAGCAACTCCCATGAGCACATCCGATCATCTCGACAAAGATGAAAAAGGTAAGGAAGTCGACATCAAAAAGTACCGAGGTATGATTGGCTCTCTTCTTTATCTTACTGCTAGTCGTCCGGACATCATGTTTAGCGTGTGCGTCTGTGCCCGTTATCAATCATGTCCGAAAGAATCTCACCTTACTGCGGTAAAGCGGATTCTAAGGTATCTTGTCGGTACTACCAATGTGGGTCTATGGTACCCCAAAGGTTCTTCATGCCAACTTATTGGCTATTCCGACTCTGATTTTGCTGGATGCAAATTGGACCGCAAGAGCACTAGCGGCACTTGCCACTTGCTCGGTAGCGCTTTAGTTTCTTGGTTTAGTAAGAAGCAAGTTAGTGTTGCGTTGTCCACAACCGAGGCTGAATACGTAGCCGCGGGGAGTTGTTGCGCTCAAATCCTATGGATGAAACAACAACTCTTGGACTATGGCCTACGTCTTGACCACATTCCTCTTAGATGTGACAACACTAGTGCCATATGCTTGACGAAGAACCACATTCTTCACTCGCGAACAAAACACATTGAAATTAGACATCATTTTATTAGAGATCAGGTTCTAAAAGGCGATGTCGAAATTGAATTTGTTGAAACAAAAAGCCAATTGGCAGACATCTTTACAAAGCCCTTAGATAAAGAGTCCTTCTTCCGAATTCGTAGTGAACTCGGGATCCTTGACTCCACGTTGATCTAAGTCATGCATTGCATTTTATTTCTTACATAATTTCTAACTTGAGCGTCGGAGGCGTCTAACATTTTTTTGCAGGTATCACCCTAAAGAAAAGGGGATCATAAAAAGCATGACGCAAAATACTCAAGTATTCTACAGGAAAATCGCCGTCAAACAATCGATTACTGTATCAATAATCGATTACTTCCGTTATCTATTTTCCAATAAATAAACTTGTGTTTATTTCATATTTTTTCATATTCCTCCCTTGTGTAAATTTTTGCTAATGGCAAAAGGGGGAAGAAAACGGGATATCAAGAAGTATGCTATATTATGCTATATCACTCTCAACTTCATTCATGCTTAAAGTGAGGGGGAACATGAATTGAGGGGGAACATCAAATTGCATACTTTACTTTTGTCTTGGATTATCAAAATAATTATTGCATATATCCCGCTTATGTTTGCCATTATCAAAAAGGGGGAAATTGTTGGTAACACGTTTCAAATGCAATATACTAAACGTGTGTTCTTTTGTAGGTTTTGATGAATGTCAAACAAAGCAAAAAGCGATATATAGCAGTGCTCAAGGACAAGCACAAAATGGATGCATCACAAGAAGCTCAAGACAAAGTTTAGAAATGTTATAATTGAGTCAATATTAATTGTGATCTTGATTCCTCAACTTGGCTCATAACATGGCTTCTCTACCAAAATTATTTTTCCAAAATCATGCATATTTAAATTAAATGTCAAATGATTTTAAACTATGCATATTTACATTTGTTAAAATGTTTTCCAAACATGCCTCAAAAATCTGGGCTAAGATAATCGATTATGTACTTATGATAATCGAGTATCTCTAAACCAAGACTGCATGACAATCGATTGTGAATTAATGATAATCGATTGTGAGTAAGTCAGTTAACATCAGGTTTTTGCAAACTGCATAACAATCGATTGTGTACTTATGATAATCGATTGTTAACTGAGGCAAAGTTTTCAAAACTCATAAAAATCGATTATGAACTAATGGTAATCGATTAGAATGAGAAAAATGTCTCCCAGTGATTTTAAATTAATTAATAATCGATTGTGGCTTTTGATAATCGATTATATATGAGACAGTAAGTTTTGAAATTAATTAATAATCGATTGTGGCTTTTGATAATCGATTATATACGAGACAGTAAGTTTTGAAATTAATTAATAATCGATTTTTCTATTTGATAATCGATTATTGAAGTTGACCGTTGTCATACTTTTTCAAATTACCTTCAGGTAATCGATTGTTGATATTTAACAATCGATGTTTTGCGTAAAATCTGGAAAAGATTTTCTGAACGTTGTTAAAATAATCGATTATTGATTTCCTGATAATCGATGTTTTATGCCAAAAATTGGAAAGGATTTTTTAACGTTATAAATAATCGATTATTGATTTGAAGTAATCGATTGTTGACGTAAAATCTGGGATTGAATTTTTGATCTGATAGGCAAACAATCGATTGTTTAGTCTTGACAATCGATTGTCACTGAGAAATTTCAGCAATCCTTAATTGGCAATTAGACAACGGTAAGACTGAGTTTCCCACCTATAAATACAGGTTTAACTCAGTGTTTTCACAACAACAACACATACAATTTAAGTATTTTCATTGCTAAAAGCTTTCTTACATTGATCATCATTTTCATTCATCCATAAAGCTTTTTGAAGAGCCATTCTATTGAGCTAAGTTGTTGTGATCTTGAGCGTACTATTTCTACTCATATCTACTCATTGAGGAGTACTTTGTAAAGTGAGTGTGTTTTGTGTTTGTAAGAGAATTGCGATTCTCGTTTGTTGAGGAACTTGTGATTCCTCAGTTGAAGTCTTTGGGATTGTTATCCCCGAGCAGTTGAAGTCTTTGGGATTGTTATCCCCGAGCAATTGAAGTCTTTGGGATTGTTATCCCCGAGCAATTGAAGTCTTTGGGATTGGTATCCCCGAGCAATTGAAGTCTTTGGGATTGTTATCCCCGAGCAATTGAAGTCTTTGGGATTGGTATCCCCGAGCAATTGAAGTCTTTGGGATCGTGATCCCCGAGCACCTAGGTGAGGCTTGTGTCCTCAGCTGTAACGGTTTGTTAAGCACCCGTAAGCTTGACAAGTTTAGTGGAAATCTCGAGAGAGTCTCTCGGGGACTGGACTAACCACGTTTGTGGCCAACCAGGATACATCATTGTGTAAGTTTATTTTACTGCACTTGTTTTAATTTCTGCAAAGTTTTTTAAATTCCGCACTAAAACGCTTAATAATTTTAATACGCTATTCACCCCCCCCCTCTAGCGTAAAGCGTTATTTCCAACAGAACTCTATTACTACTATTTCTTGCCTTTCATCTTGTTTACCGTGCTGGTAGTAACTATTGAATTAATACTCCTCGATGCTTGTTGATCTCCACGAATTTGGTGAGTTTCCCACTGTGACGGGAATTTGATAACTTGATACAATATGGATGATACAACATTCATATCATGAATCTAGGGTCTTCCCAGGATTATATTATAAGCTGTGTCTGCATCTATCATGTGAAACTTTGTATCCTTTATAACTCCTTCTACAAACGTAGGTAGCACTATTTCTCCTTTCATGGAAAGACTTGAATTATCAAACCCGGACAAAGTCCGTGCCTTTGGTATCACTTTGTCATCAGCTTGCATCTCATCCAGCACTCTTAGTAAAATGATATTCATGGAGCTACTTGGGTTAATCAAAACTCTTTTTACTTTAGCATCGTGTACAAGTAAGGATATTACCAATGCGTCATTGTGAGGAATCATCAAGTCGTCCACATCTTCATTATCAAATGTTATACTGTCTCATTCTAAGGTGTGACATATTTGCTTCCTATGAGTGACTGTGAATTTTGACGTCTTCTTTGTTGTTGTATAAGTCATACCATTGACCTCATTTCTGATAGTTATTGCATTGATTGTTCTTTTTGGAGATGGGAGTTTTGGGGTTTCTTGTCTATTCTTAATATATGATTGCATACCTTTATTACTAAACAGATCAGCTAGATAAACTTGTTTCAATAAATGCTAAACCTTTCCTTGTAGTAACCTGCAATCTGCTATTCTATGGCCGTGATTATTCTGAAATTCACACAAGTGATTTGGATTTCTTTTGCTCGGGTATGACCTCATTTCTTTAGGCCACCGTACCTTGTCCCCCATACCTCTTAAAATGTCTACCAACTCGGAAGTAGTAACATTAAAATTGTAGTCTCCGTTCTCGCATGTTTGTTGGAATTATCTCCTCGCGCAACCTGTTCCTTCCTGAATCTAGATGAGGAACCTACATCTTTTTGCCTTAGCCTCGATCCATATTGTAAGTTTTCTTGTTTGGACTGAGAATCTCGACCTGCAGGACGATATAAGGCTCGTACCTATTTTTCCCGATCATTTTTCTAATTTTGAACATCTTGAACCTGATCTTTCATCAACCCTTGGCTATGCAACCGTGTATTCCTCTATTTGCAGCTTCATGTTGTGTCTGTTATATACATCGTTCCAAGTTATTGCTGGAAATCCTCGCAAACTTTTCTTCAGTATCTTCGTGGCTTCTGAAATTTTCTCATTTAGGTTGCTTGCGAATGCCATGGCCGCCCAATTTGTCAGCTACTCGTGGTAACATCATCCTCTCCTGTTGGAATCTATCCACAAACTCTCTGGGTAGTTTTGTGTTTCCTTGTTTTACTTTAAAGATGTCTTCCATCCTTTTTTCAACTTTTTGAGCTCTCGAATGTGCTTTTATAAATGAATCTGCAAGCTCAGCAAAAGAATCAATAGAGTTTTCAGGTAAGAGAGAATACCACGTTAATGCTTCTTTCGTGAGCGTTTCACCAAATATTTTGACCACGACTGATTTGATTTCTTTCTTGGTTAAATCATTGCCTTTCAGCCAGTTGTAAATGCAGTTATGTCATCTCGCGGTCTAGTTCCATCATATTTTTTAATATCATGCATTTTAAATTTTTTAGTAATCGGCAAAGGTGTTGCACTTGGCTTCCAGGGCTGTTGTAAATATTTATCAATATCTACTCCTTTAATTATGGGCAGTATGCCAGGTATTTGTTCTATGCGATTATTTTTCTCTTTCAGCTGTTTCTACAAAGTTAGTACCAGACTTTGTAAGTCAGGGTTTTTCGGTATACCTGACCTTCCATCACGAGATTCACTAGGAGTTCCTCCATTTCCTGAATTAACAAGCCTCGAGCGTGGGTTTTCTATGGTCACAGTATTGTTTAGAGGAGGAGTTGGTGGCACAGTTGGTAATACCCTAACAAAATCTTGGAGAGCGTTGTTCACGTGTTCTGCAATTAATTGTTTTAACGCGTCTTTTTCGACAGTCTGCTCGTCCCCTTGATGATCATCCATGTGTGATGCTGATCTTTCAGGTGTCCCCTCTTTGGACTGTCGAGGAGATTTGTTATGAAGGGATTGGTGGATTTCCTCCCTCCTGCTGATTTAACTGGTTATTTTCGTTGGCAGTTGACATGATTGCTTGTCAAAAAGAGAATTTAAAAAGTAAAAATATTATGAGATTCCCGGCAACGGAACTACTTTATTTAACCAAATATATGTTTCTTGATCAAAATCTAATTTTTTGAATAAAACGGATTACTGATAACCAAGTTTTAATTCACTTTCACAATGATATATAAAGAAAATAACAAGAATAGCAAAGCAAATAATTGATGGACAAATTGCAAAATCAAGACTAGGAATTTCGAGAAGGCAGAAAAGTAAAGAGTATATCTCGATAGTGCTTCAGATCTGTCTCTACAAAGAAAATTTTGTACCCTTATATAGGATTGTATAATAGTAACGACTTTTCTCACATAATTTGAGTTTATTATGGGCATTAATGATATTTATTGCACATTATCTCGGATATCTATAACTAGCGTATTTATAACTATTTCGATTCTCCTTCCTTATTTACTTTCGGTACATGTACCTTTCTTTCATTTTGTTCTTTATTCATTCCATCTCGCCTATTCTTTTTCAATTGTTAGGCCCGGTCTCTTTATCATATCATCTCTTGGGTGTTTCTCCCCGTGCCTTCTCTTCTTTAAATCTGTCAATTGAGAATGCCACTTGTTGCTATATCATCGTTCCATGTGTCATGTCATGTCAGCATTCCAGTATTCCTTGTGTAACTCCATTTCACAACCAATACACTTTCAACGTCAACATTTCTCCACTTTACCATCTCCCTTTTACTATATGGGAGAACATCTGATACGAAATTGCACTTCAAATTTCTCAACCTAGTTATATCCATTCAGTTACTACTACCCTTTCATATAATTGACTCAGCCTTAATGGTCCAACTCTCTCCATGCGTCCATCTTTGGAACTTTTCATATAATTGACTTGACCATTATTATACCTGGAGTTCAAGTTTCAGGCTAAAGTGAAATTTGACTTAAGCAGAAGACTTATAGTATGTTTGGCCAAGTTTCTTCAAATACCAAAAGTGTTTTTGTTTTCCAAAGTTTTTTTATTTTCAATTAAAGGTGTTTGGTCAGGCTTTTTGAAGGAAAAAGTACTTTTAGAAAGAAGCAGAAGCAGTTTCTAAGAAGTAGAAAAAAACAATTTCTCCCCGGAAGCATAAGTGTTTTGACTTTTCTTCTTATCGAAAACACCCTTAATAAATTATTGTATATACCAAAATAACCTTACCTTTAAACCTAATATTTAGATTATTGATATATAAGTATTTTAAAAAAAAAATTAGGATAACTTTCTAATATATAGTGACTTAAGGGGTGAATATTTTTATATCTGAATAATTTGTAACATATTTAAATAATCTTACAAGAATTATAGTACTTTTTAATTTTATTTTAAAATTTTACTTAAATAAAAAAAATATTAATTATTGCTTTTAATAATAACTTTTTGGAATTATTTATTTACTTATAATATTAAGTACTAAGTAAATTTGCTCATGTCCTTAATTGTAATTTGATACTTAAAAGTACTTTTTTGAAAAGCTTGACCAAATAAAAAGTATTACTCAAAAGTGTTTTTCAGATTAATTAGCAAAAAATAATATGTTTCTCTCCAAAATTTTTTTTTTTTTTTGAAAAACACATTTCTTCAATTTGACCAAACATGCTAATAATATATAATGGATCCAGTAATGACTAGATCTATGTGTGTGTAAATAGTGAAATTTTGGTGAATTAAACTTTATTTGTGTGCGTGCAACGTAAAAACATGAGCTTAAGCTTCAATGACAACTAGTAAATAGTTTCAAAATTTTTAATTTGAAAAAATTTTGCAATTGATAATATCGTTTGGATTTTTTATCTTTAATATTGAGAAAATTTGATGATGTTCGAGTTAGTTTTGATTGAAATTTAAAATTTAAACTCGATGAAAAAGACATAATAAATTATATATATTTTGTATATAGGGCCTGGAAACAGTCTCTCTGTCCTTTCGGATAGGGGTAAGGCTCGTCTACATATTATCCTCCACAGACCCCACTTTGTAGGATATTACTGGGTAGTTGTTGTTGTTGTTGTATATAGGGCATATGTATATAGAGTTATACTAGCATTTTGATCTACTAATGTACTAAAAAAATGTATACAATTGTATATACATTATAGCTTTTGACCGGATTCCGTATAACCAAAATTATATTCAAATTGTTCTATATTTTAGTTTTTGATTGAGTTACGTACACTAAATAATTATATTCAAACCGTATATAAATTGTAGCTTTTGACCGTATTGTATATATTTTATAAAAAATTTAATTATTTTTGTAAATAGAAAACTGAGCTAAAACGGGTAATTTAATTTTGTACGTATACGAATTAGTAAAAATTGTACGGGGCATCCTAGTTGATCGTCCCATTTGACCTATACAATTTTTTAAAAAAAGTTTTAACTTATTACCCACTTTTTAAATAACTTCAGCCCCCTTTCTCCTGCTCATTCTCCCCCTTCGTTGTCTTCTTCTTTTTCTTCTTCTTCTTCTTCTTCTTCTTCTTCTTCTTCTTCTTCTTCCTCTTCTTCTTCTTCTTTTTCTTCTTCTTCTTTCTTCAGTTGTTGTTGATGTTGCTATGAAACTCCAGTTCATGGGATGATTGCCATAAATATGTTTATTATATTATTTAGAAATAAATTATAAATAATTACATAAGTTAGTAGATAATAATTTGTGAATATTTTTACTTACGTAAGTTAGTAGATGATGATAATTCTATTCTTTTCACGTTTATTGTTTCCAAAATTTATGATTTAGATATTGTTTGTAATCTGATTATTTATCTAGTATGTTAGAAAGATTTTTCAAAAACTTCAGCTTATATAGTGATGAAGTTTTTACAAATGAACTAAATAATTTTAACATCTTCTGCTGAAGTTTTTGAAAAAGCTTTACGACAAAACTAATGAATCCAGGACAAAAAAAATTTCAACTATTAGTGCTAAAGTTTTTACAAATGAACTAATACCTTCAATATATTCTGCTGAAATTTTTGAAAAAGTATATCCGGGACAAAAAAAACTTCAACTTATTTATTGCCGAAATAAATGAATTAACTAATTTCAGCATCTTCTGCTGAAGTTTTTGAAAAAGCTTAATGACAAAACTAATGAATCCAGGATAAAAAAAACTTCAGCTTATTTAGTGCAATTACAAATAAAAACTTCAGCAAATAGAGAATAAAACTTCAGCCACGATGCTTAAGTTCAACAATTACAAACAAAAACTTTAGCAAATAGAGAACAAAACTTCAACTATTCTACTTAAGTTCAGCAATTACAAATAAAAATTTCAGCAAATAGAGAATAAAACTTTAACTACTATGTTTAAGTTCAGCAATTATGAACAAAACTTTCAGCACATTTAGTACTTCAAGTCCGTCTATCAGAATATTGAAATATTGCGTGATTGAATTTGGTATTTCAGCCCCGCATACTGTAATTATGCGAAAAAATAGGTACGTGTTATAAATAGAACTCTATTTAGAGTGAATGTCTAAGAGTTTTAGTTTGAAGCTAAGTCATTTATCTCCCTATAAATAAAGGGGTCTTCTACCATTGTAAATCATCCCTAACAATCCCAAGTATTAATAAGAATACTTCTCTCTCTCCCTATTCTCTCTCTATATTGTTCTTATTCTTGCATTATTTTAGTTGTTCTTTATATTATTTCATAACACGTTATCAGCACGAGACTCTAACCAATTGGGTAGAAGCTTTGGGATTGAGTAAAATGATTGTATCTCCTAGCCTTTCTCTGTACGGCACTAGCAAAATCGGGACTTCATCAAGTAAACTCTCTCTCTTTTTCCCGTCTAATCTTCAGCCAAGACTAGAGTTTCAATTTAGTGTGCTTAATCAACAACGCTGTTAGGGTTTCGATTTTAATCCGAGCTTTTCATTCTCTTCTCAATTCTTTGTCAAAATCGGCCGAGGTCTTAATTAAGTACTACTGCCGAGGCCTTCCAACATACATTAGGTTAATAACGACACAAATACCTATAAAATTTCTTTTCACTTCCATATATAATTGCATATAATGTGCATAATATGATAGTAATGTAGTAGTTCCTACCAGTAAAAGGAGGGTGAGGAAACCCCATACTCGGTGGTGCCTTAAATTATAAAGTACAGTATATATTTACTGGTTAATTTGTTGTTTAATCCTTTTTATTTCCTAAAGAAAATTAAATTTCGTTGTTTGTTTCTTGAGCATTCAATGTAGACTGATCATCTAATTTTCTTGAGTAGCTAATTATATTTGATTTAGGAGATAAGTTATATAGTCTAAAGATCAATTTATACAGTATATAAATTTATACAGTATATCAATTTATACAGTATACATGTGTATTTTGATTGGTTTCCTCTATCTTTCATATTATCGTATCAAGAGTTAATATTGTAAATCAACATTATCAAATTGAGTCCCTGGCCATGTCGTATCCCGAATAGATGTGCATTTAGAATTTTTACATTTTTGTACTGTTATGTTTTCAACTGTGGTAATCTATTGTGATGTTGCATCTTATACACATTAATAACATTAGCATTAACAATAAACAATAGTGTTGGAATTATTATGTCTGACATTATGAAAAGAAAGTTTATTGCCCTTGAAATTTCGGGCAAGAACTGTATGACATGGGTGTTGGATGCTGAAATCCATTTGGATGCAATGGGTCCTGGAGACGCCATTAAAGACAGAAATAATGCATCCACCCAAGACTATGCTAAGGCCTTGATTTTCTTGCGCCATCACCTTGATGAAGGTTTGAAAATTGAATACATCACAGTCAAAGATCCACCTATCTTGTGGAATGGCTTAAAGGAGATATGACAACCTGAAGTTGGTCACTCTGCCACAAGCACGATATGATGAGAATCCAAAAGCAAATAGTTCATAAACTATATGTTATCGTTGCGGTGGAAAAGGACACTGGTCAAAGGCTTGACGTGTACCAAGACATTTGGTTGATCTTTATCAAGCATCTCTAAAGAGTAAAGGCCCTGAAACGAATTTTGTCTCTGACGACAATTTTCACATAACCCACTTGGATGTGGCAGACTTCTTTGAGCAACCCGAGGGAAAAATAGACCACCTAATCGGTGATGGATCTGTGATGAAGGAAGATGGAATTGCTCTTATTTTACTTATTTGTATTAGTTAATGAATAAACTAATAGCCATTAGTATTAGCTCGTATTAGTTAGTTCATGATATAATGTTAGTATTAGTTCTTTAGAAAGTATCAATATGCTTAAATATCAATAATATTTTTACTTTCCAGTAGAGGTAATCGACTAACCTGAAAAACTAGTCGGTTATCTCATATTTTCGCATTAAAACTGCAAAACAATCGATTGTCTATGTTTAACAATCGATTGTCTTAAAACAGTGTGATCTGGAATTTTTCAAAAATAGTCAACAATCGATTGTCTATGTTTTAACAATCGATTGTCTTAAAACAGTGTATCTGGAATTTTTCAAAAATAGTCAACAATCGATTGTCTATGTTTAACAATCGATTGTCTTAAGACAGTGTGATCTGAATTTTTTCAAAATAGCAAATAATCGATTGTATGTGTTTAACAATCGATTGTCAATGTTCAACAATCGATTGTGTGTGTTTAACAATCGATTGTTTTAAGAAAATGCTTAAACTAAAATTTTCAAACTGCATAGTAATCGATTATGGAAAACATATAATCGACTATCTGATTTAGTTACTCAACTGACCTCAGCAGATTTTGAAAATATTGTTTAAATGTGAAACAAAAAGTTGTTTATTCTCATGTTCGTATATTTTCTTTTGTATGCCAAACCATGGGAAGTAAATTGATTGAAGGCTCCGGAAGAGCAACTGTAACTCTGCCCAAAGGCACGACGTTTATCTTAGAGAATGCAATATTCTCCTCCAAGTCTAAGAAGAACTTGTTGAGTTTTAATGATATCAATCAAAATGTTCTCCTCCAAGTCTTAAAGGAACTTGTTGAGTTTTAAAGATATCATTCAAAATGGATATCAAATTGAGACAATACATGAGTATAATCTTGAATACCTCATTTACTCATGAAAACGAGGCTTCCCACTTCGGTTTGGGGTCACGCCATTTTGCATGCAGCAATGCTAGTTCGTCGGCTGCCCACTTCGGTTTGGGGTCACGCCATTTTGCATACAGCAATGCTAGTTCGTCTCTGACTGACGAATTGACACAAATATTCCCCGTTGCAATTGGTTTTGGGTCATGAACCTAATATATCCCATTTAAGAATCTTTGGATGCGCAGTATATGTGCCTATAGCACCGCCATCCCGCACCAAAATGGGTCCGCAAAGAAGGTTAGGAATATATGTTGAGTTTGAATCACCCTCCATTATTCGCTACCTCGAAACATTGACAGGAGATTTGCACGATTTGCATACTGTCAATTTGATGAGACACTTTTCCCAAAATTAGGGGGAGAAGTTGGTGAAATCAAACGGGAAATTTTGTGGAAAAATGCATCATTATCTCATCTTGATCCACATACCTCTATTTGTGAAAGAGAGGTACAAAAGATTATCCATTTGCAAAGAATAGCAAATCAAATGCCTGACGCATTTACGGACTTGAAAAGGATAACGAAATCCCACATCCCCGCGGAAAAATGTTCCAATCCGTATTGATGTCCCTGTTGGACAATCATCTAGTGTCATAACCAATGAGTCGAATGCACGCCTGAAGCGTGGCAGGCCATTAGGTTCTAAAGATCGAAATCCTAGAAAGGGGAAAGCAAATGATAAAAATGACACTACGAAAGAATCTCATGAGGAAATTCATGATTTAACAAATTCTGAGATTCATGAAGAATCTATTGAGCCCGAGACTCTGGAAAATACGGAACTATCCATAAATCCAACTGATATTGAGGCAAATATTAATCGAGTGGATATAGTGGTGGATAATGTCTTTGCTTATAATGTCGCATCTAGCATTATGCAAGAATGTGAGGATCTCGAACCTCAATCTGTTGAAGAATGTCGAAAAAGACATGATTGGCCAAAGTGGCAAGAAGCAATTCAATCAGAATTGAATTCGCTGGCAAAACGTGAAGTTTTTTGGCCCTATAGTTGAAACACCTAAAGGTGTTAAGCCTGTTGACTATATATATGGCATGAATGATCGTTGGTCACGTACCTATTGTACGCCAAAGTATTTTGGAAATATGATTATTAAAGGACAACGATAATGCAAGAAACATATCTTGCATATAAGTTTGACATGACCATAATGGTATTTCTCTTTAAGAAAGATATTCACCACATGGATGTTGATGAATCTGTGGTAGTACAAAATTAATTGAGAGCTCTAGAAGAGCCAATTATTACTATGTTGGAGAAACACAATTGAGTATTGTGCTATAGTAAGTCTCAAAGAAACTTATTCAGTTTCCAAAGTACACGCGAAAGCGATTGATTATATTGAGACTATAAATAAAGGAAGGATTTGATATCTCCTATTACTACAACTTGTAGCGGGGTAATTTGTATATGAAAAGCTACCCGCTTTATTCTCCAGTTTGTACTACACAAACAAAAGAATGCCACAATAAAGTGGATATCTATTGGTATAAAAACTCATGTCATAATAAACCTGAAGTTTATTGATAAGTGCACATGTCATGGTGTAAATTTGAAGTTTACCAATATTGATAATATATTCAGTTGGCATTCGGGTTAGCCATCTCATATTAAGTATGATGTGCAAATTCACATGGGTGAATATTAAAGAACTAGAAAGTTCTTTACGAATTCTCTTGTATTACTTGTTCTCATTAATGAACTGACCAACTAAAGAGTTCGGGTTGAAGCCCCTAAATTCTGAAAATATCAAAGGTGAATATGGGCCCATTCACCTGCCATGTATACCACATATGATGCATCTATGAAATGGTTACATGCGCAATTGTTATTAACCCGCAGCCTGGCCGGTGATTGCGAGGTAAATTGCTCAGTAATCTAACTTCGAGCATAATTTCCAGATTTTCTATTCAAGATAGTTCATCTTGATAAGTTGGTTTATATCAAAGTTGGTTTAGCAAGATAATTATTGAGTGCCTCCACTTAATAGCTAAACTGTTTCTTATGAGAACAAAGTTATATATATCAGTTTGATATACGTTGTATACGAGAGTATATTCTCCCCTCACAAGTGGTTCAGGGTCAGGAACCAAATAATTTCATCTTATTATTAATGTGCTGTGTATATTGACATGATAATGCACAAAGATGATTTCCCAAAGTTGAGGAAACAAGTTAGCTTTTCTAACATGAGGGGGAGACATGATAAACACTTGAGAAAAGGTTACATGGGATGAATTATCATTTGTATATGTAAATCCCCGAATATCATGAACCTGAAGTTCATAAAATGAATAATTCAATTGCAACATATTGCAAAGCATGCTATACGCATTTGCTGACCCAAAGAAAGTAACTATATTCTCACTACAAATACTCATATTAAGTCCCAGAAGGACAAAGTCTTTGATACGCTTAAAGCGTATAGACAAATACTTGATTCCATATGAAAGACATGTAGATTTGGACATATAGTTCAAATACTTGAAAGCATAAAGTCAAAGGTATGTATAATCAGTTTTCGATATCTTATTTGTTTAGCATGACATGAAAACTTGATATGCATCTAAAGTCTATTATGTGATTTATATGACTTAACTTGAAAGATTTAAGTTACTTGAAGCATACACAATTCTTGGTCCTGAAGTACCACATCTTAAGTACAATTTGTGTACATATGTATCTTGCTATAACTATAAGCATGATGGCATTGAGAATACATCTATGAAGATATTGAAGAGTCATTCCACGACATTATATGAAGATGTTCATATCTATCAAGAATGATGATTTCAAGGTGCGGAATATTTATTCAAGTCAATATGGTTGATTTATTTATCAAACATCTACCAAAGATTGTTTTGAAGATGGTGCACAAGATTGGAATGCAAATGCTCAAGGATATAAATTGATGTTCTTATCAGGGGGAGTTAATACGCGTTGCACTCTTTTTCCCTTACAAGGTTTTGTCCCAACTGGGTTTTCCTTGCGAGGTTTTTAACGAGGCAACCAATAGGCGCATATTCAAACATGTGTACTCTTTTTCCTTCTCTTTAATTTTTCCCATTGGGTTTTGGTTTTAAGGTTTTAACGAGGCACATTGTTGAATAGACATTCAAGGGGGAGTGTTATAAATAGAACTCTATTTAGAGTGAATGTCTAAGAGTTTTAGTTTGAAGCTAAGTCATTTATCTCCCTATAAATAAAGGGGTCTTCTACCATTGTAAATCATCCCTAACAATCCCAAGTATTAATAAGAATACTTCTCTCTCTCCCTATTCTCTCTCTATATTATTTTTATTCTTGCATTATTTTAGTTGTTCTTTACATTATTTCATAACAGTACGTTTGTAATTTTTTATAAAGCGAATAATATTAAAACGTGACCCAAAAAATGGGTATATATGCAAATCCCCCTTGGAATAACGAAAAAGAAAAAATCCCATTTCAGTTCAATCAATTGGGCCTGAATTGGACCCAGGCCTCCGCCGCTTTCATATCGCACTGGGCACAATATCCCGCTCATTTCAACCGCCTTCCTCAACCAACCCTAAACCGCTGTAACAGCGGCGATGGGTGGTGCAGCCATAGTCGTTCCCATTGCCTCCTCATGAGATTCAAATTCAAACTTCTCTCTACAAATTCCCTCTCCAATCACAACACATCTCTCTGCAATAACCTTTCAATGGCCGCTCAAACCCTAAACACCTCCTCCACACAAAACCCTAACAACGAATTCAACGACGACGACCGCCTCTGCTCCGCCGCGACCATTACTTCACAAGAAGGAGAGGTGCCTCAGTTATTTGAACTGAATCGTGCGAACGGGTACTTGAAAGGGGAATCGCGGATTGAGAGAGCGTGGGCTCACTGGAAGAAGCTAGGAGAGCCGAAACTTATAGTTGCGCCGATGGTGGATAACTCGGAGCTGCCATTTCGTATGCTGTGTCGAAAGTATGGTGCTGAAGCTGCTTATACGCCAATGCTTCACTCCCGAATTTTCACCGAAACTGAGAAGTATCGCTCTCTTGAATTTACTACCTGCAAGGTACTCCCTCTGTCCCAATTTTATGCCATAATGTTTGACTAGCTATAGATTTTTAGAAAAGAAAGAATTTTTGAAACTTGTGGTTTAGAATAAGTAACTGGTAACATTAAAATGGAAAATTTACCATTAAATTGTTTGGACGAATCTGGGAAAAACTGAAAAGGAAAGTGCATCACAGGGATAGAGGGAGTGATACTGTTTAACTGAGCATGGAGTTTAAGCAAATAAGAAATACTTTTGAAATTTATGGTTTAAAACAAACTATAGATATTTGTTTGGCTATAAATATATCATTAAGGACAAGAGGGGTTGCTCTGATGGTAAGCAACCGCCACTTCCAATCGAGAGGTTGTGAGTTCGAGTCTCCCCAAGAGCAAGGTGGGAAGTTCTTGGAAGGAAGGATGCCGGGGGTCTATTTGGAAACAGCCTCTCTATCCAAGGGTAGGGGTAAGGTCTGTGTACACACTACCCTCCCCAGACCCCACTAAGTGGGATTATACTGGGTTGTTGTTGTATAAATATATCATTAAGATTTTAATGAACAGTTTATAGTTAAGTTGGGTTTAAATATAGAAAGTTATTACTTTTAGACAAACTAAAAGGAAGTGTGTCATTGGACAAAGGGATTATATGCTTTTCATTGTTGTATGGAAATTAAGATATGTAAAGACTTTGGTAAGGGGATTTTTGTTAGTTTTACTTTAGGGTAACCATTAGCATGGGAAAAATGCCTCATTCAGAGAGTTTGTAGTTTCTGATAACTTGTAACTTGTCTCAAAGTATTGAGTATAAGAATGAAAGAAGATGAATGGAGACAGAGGATTTATATAGCTACCCTAACTAGCTGCATAGTTGTTGAAGTTGCAACTGTTTTTTTGTTCTTTCTAAATTGTTTAGAAGGGTGGGGTGATTTGATTTACTCAGTTATCTATGATTGTGCCTCTTCCCCTTGTAAAATGTTTACAACAACAAATACATACCCAGTATTATCCCACACGGATAGTGTGTACACAGACCTTACCCTTACCATGTGAGGATAGAGAGGTTGTGTCCAATAACCCTTGTAAAATGTTTCCAAAAGAAAAAAGATGCATTTTAGGTACTGTTTCATTCGTTACCTTGTTGGTTCGAGATGAGTTTAAATGAAGAACGTGGCTTGGAACAGAGGCATAGTTGTTGTTTTTTCATTCATACCTTTGAATGTCTGTCTAAGTTCTTAATTTTTTATTGTTCTAAGGCTACACATGTCAACATTTTTTCACCTTTTAGGCTTTTTTGAAATGCTTATTACTGTTGGTTACTTTTTGTTAAAAGTTTCATTTTTATTTACTTAAGTTGCTTTAGATGAGAATTATTCACTATGTTCTTAACTAAAACATGGTACAAAATTGCATTTTACTTCCAGAATTTACTTTGTATTGTCTAGTTCTTGCTTACCTTTTTTGGCTTATATTCTGGAATATTTTGTAAACTTCAAGGCCCTGATATCATAGTTTATCCTGTTTTCTTTTTGTAAATTGCAGGAGGACCGCCCACTTTTTGTTCAATTCTGCGCAAATGATCCAGACATTTTGCTAGAAGCAGCTCGAAGAGTAGAACCTTATTGTGACTATGTGGACATCAACTTGGGGTAGCCTCCTTTCTCAATCTTTTCCTGTGTCCAAACTTAGGACTTCTTATTGATTACGGTGGATATTGTGTTCCTAAATTTCAGTAGCCGTTTCCAGCAGCTTTAATTGTTGGCAGTTGTATTTGATGACATCAAAAGACTCTATGGAAAGAAACAATGTACCGTGCTTGAAGAAAGAGATATCTTTACCTTATTTGAAGTTTGAATAAAAAATTTTAACTTCACCAAGGGATTAAGGATTAGGATACCAATTACCATATTGAATTCTGTAGAAGGTTCTCGAGAACTGGAACTCTGTTTGCTTGAGAAAATGTTTTTCTACATTGTATGTCTACTTCCAACTTGCAATTTAGTGAGGCGCAATACGGTCAGTTCGTGAGCATTATTTTTGTTTTTGATATGGACAGTGTGGTAAGAACACTAAATGTCATCATTATCCAATATCCATTACTCTCCTTTGCTTCCACCCATTTCTCTTCCTGAAGCAACTATTTCCTTGCTGGCTTCCTAATAGCATCCCCACCTTATGCTATTTTACAGTCTATTTTGCACCTAGCGTCAGGGTTTAAGCGAACCTCGACAGCACTATATTAAGACCGAATTGTCTTCACCTAATAAAATAAATTAGTTTGTAAGGAAGGGCATTTTAATCCTTATAAGGTCTTAACAGGGGATCAGTAGTAACCCTACGAATACTCCACAGTAATAATGTGGACTCCATGTCTGTTCCAAATGCTGGGCTGTTATCCAGCATCGGTATACTTTTAAAACAAGTACCAAAATGAGTACACTATTAATACCAAACCTGAAGAGCAACTTCGATAAGTTGAAGTAGGTTTTATAGGAGTGATGATCATGAAACAAGCTCCAATACATGAGCAGTAGACAGTATCTGGTTCTCTTGCCGCTTTTTCACTTGCTCTAGAGTTTATTCTTACGGTAAAGCAACTCCTTTTAATCGTGGACAAAACAGATTTTCTTCCAGGTCAAAGATTAGCAACCCCTTTTGAATGTGATGGTTTATTTTCCTTTCTGCATTTCTTATTGGACTGCTTTATGCATATTACAGTGGTTTGTGTGTCACTATTTGTACTGGATTATCTAATCAGATCTTTTTCCATACTTCTTTATCAGTTCAGTTGTCTTAACTAGTACTTTCCATACAGGTGTCCCCAGCGCATTGCAAGGCGAGGGAATTATGGAGCATTCCTCATGGATAATCTTCCTCTTGTCAAGTCTCTGGTAGAAAAGCTGGCTAACAATCTTAATGTTCCAGTGTCATGCAAAATCAGAGTTTTCCCAAATTTGCAAGATACACTTAGTTATGCAAAGATGTTAGAGGAAGCTGGTTGTTCTCTTTTAGCAGTGCATGGCCGAACAAGGGATGAAAAAGATGGAAAGAAATTCAGAGCCAATTGGGAGGCCATCAAGGCTGTTAGAAACGTTGTTAGAATTCCTGTCCTTGCTAATGGTGATATACGGCACATGGATGATGTACAGAACTGCTTGGATGAGACTGGTGCTGATGGGGTACTGTCGGCAGAGTCTCTTCTTGAGAATCCAGCACTGTTTGCAGGATATCGAACTGCTGAATGGGGATTGGGCAGTGCAGGAATCAGGGAAGATGGTAAGTTAGACCAGGCTGAGTTACTCAAAGAATATTTGGAGTTATGTGAGAGATATCCTGTGCCATGGAGAATGATCCGCTCCCATGTGCACAAGATGTTGGGAGAGTGGTTTAAGATCCAGCCAAGCGTTAGAGAGGATTTTAACAAACAATCCAAACTCACCTTTGAATTTCTTTATGACCTGGTAAATCGATTAAGGGAACTTGGGGTGAGCATACCACTTTATGTGAAGGAAACCCAGGAGGAAGCAGCATCTTCAAATGGACACGGGGCATAAATTATTCTAAGTGAAAATCAAAACAGATCCTGTCATTCTTTTTTCCAGATTGATTGCTGGTAAAGCAAAATTAGAGATTGTTTTCCTCACTAGGATTGGCCAAAATAGCAGGTATAAAAGTATCTTTAACTTTTTGTGCTCAATTTTTGTGTGATAATCTGTTGTATTCTATGAGGACAAAACTTGAACTCCCGATTTGTTATTTCAAATTTCGTTCTGAACTGATTCTTTGGAAGATATGTGTGTAGAGTTCTAAGTGCATGTTTAGAACTAATGTAGTGTGGCCCATCAACTTCCTAATTGCTTTCCACTTGTATTTCTAGCTGTTGTAGTATTCTTTTTCCACGCGTTGCGACGATGCCTGCAAATATTTCATGGTCCAAAGAAAATTGTTGATAGGACAATAGTGGAGAATAGCAAGGGATGCTCATAGTGAATATTCATTACTTTTGAAATGAGGTGGTGATCGATTCAAAGTGTCAAGGATCAGACGACGAACTCATTTGTATGTCTTTTCCTGACAATCTAGTAACTGAAAATAGATATTTCATTGCCTTTTACTAAAGTGGCATCATCGACATTATAAAAAAGAATTGCGGACTGACGTACTCGGTGGAAAGAGCGACGCCCATTATAGAAGAAGGTGAGGGTCTATTTATGAACAAGTTTACCCAAATTTCAATATGAAAATTTGGAAGTATCAAACTAAAAAGCTTTATGGTAAGAATTGGAATAATGCAAAATGTTATACTAGTTAAATATCCTCATGCAATTGATGTGGGCACGTTATAAACTTCCAGCAACCAGAAAGATCAAAAAAGACTTTGAGCAATTGTAAACCGAGAGAAATCATATACTACTATATTTAGGAAAGATTACGCAGTTAAGTAGAGCTCCCTAGGCTCAAGAATCTTTATGTGCTAACATACTCAATTTAGCTTTACAACAAACAGCTTTTCCCTTAATAATATTAATCAAAACTACCAAAAATAAAAAAAAAAAGTAAATAAATGCAAATTATTTATCCTTGATTGCGAGAATAAATAATGAGCTCCGTAATAGGACTAAAACGCAAAGAACTCGTCACATAGCAAAAGGAATTATATGTTATGAGGTAGATGTCTACTCTTCTTCTATGATCTTCATCTCAAATGATGAATGGCATATTCAATGACATATTTTGTATGTTCAATAACATATCCTATGACATATTTTCTTTACTTTTTATGTCTATATAAAGGCCTTGCAATAGATAGGAAAATACACCAAATTGAAGAAGAAAATCTCTTCCTTCTCTCTATCTCTATTTTTTGTTCATGTTTTACTAAATTACTTTTATTTCTTGTTCATATTTTACTAAATTACTTTTATCTCATAACACATTATCGGTACGAGTCTCTAACCAATTGTATATATATATCTAAAAAAAAGAAAAAATTGCAATTAGAAGCCATAAATATCATCTCATGGTTAGATGAAAAGAGAAACTACATATGGTAAGTAATGAAACGTAAGAAGGTGTGATTATCTTATACTTGTCATTCCTTTAATATCTCATATATACAGAACTTCGTACTACACCTGTATTGCAGGAGCACATATTAGTATTACATCTTTTAAATCACACCAATGTAATGAAATTTCTGAAGTTCTGCATGTAAAAAGTCATAGTAGTGTGTTAATTGTTGATATGATGCATGTTATGGTAACCAAGAATATGTTATATTAGTTGTCTTATACATATTTGTGTGTTAATTATCTTCAATCTGTCCTGCCACTTTTAATATTTTCTTTTACTTGAAGAATATTTTTTTCTTTTAGGTTTTTGCCCTTGCATATAATAAAAAAAAGGAATAAAACAAATTGGCCGTACTGATTAGAAGCATAAGTCATCTTGAAGAAAACAAAAAATACTTCATATCTTTATCTAGTTTGATTAATTACTTCTTTGAAATTTGAAAAACAAACCAGCTATTGAGAAAGTATACTTCATAATTTATAATTGTATCATTTGAAAGCAAATAGTGATTAGTATGATTACAGGAGGAGATACTTTCGAGTATCCATGATCTACTTGATGCCTGCTATTGACTTACCATTTTCAAGTATTTTATATGAATGATGCATAAGCTACAACCGGTAAGTTGTTATTTATAATGTCACTTTTCAGGAAATATAAATATTGAATTTGTATATTAGTACTATATATGTGTTGTTACCTATATGTTATACTTTTGATAAATTTATTCACAAATTCTGTGAATGAATTGAGGGAAAGAATGTCATGACATTAAATCAAATCCAATAGGTAGGGTGTACCCCGAAAATAACAATATTTTTGAGAGATGCTCAATAAATATTATGACAATGATTTTATGATTCATTTAAACTCTATTAGAATTTAGAAGAAATATTCTGGACATAAACGGTTGTATTTCATATAGATGCTACAAATAATTGATAAAGCTTTATAATAATTTGATATTTGTACACTTATTTAAGAAAATAAATTTGATTTGCGAAGTTGCAAATTAGTTGTTACAACTTTCTTGGCATGTGATTGAAATTAAGGATTGAGAATGAATCTCAATATTGTTTAGCCTATTATGCCATTGATTGATGGTAAGATATCAGGATCAAGTCCTGATGCTCCATAATGACAAGAGTTGGCTTTGAGTCCCAATTTATTATGGCCTAACATGCCTTTATATATGTAAGATATTGGTTTTGAGTCCCACTGTACCATATTGATGATATAATAATGAATAAGAAAATAACATATTTTTCATGAAAAGTCATAAATATTTTCTCACTTGATTTGCTCCATTCTTGAAGTGAATATGGTAGCTGGCATAATAAGTCTAAATAGAGATAAGCGGTTGACGAATGAATATTGTTGTGACAAATGAAAAAATAAGAGAGGTTTAAGTGAAATAAAGATAATAAATATTACTGTGTGATTACATGAATATGTCATTCGTTGCTTACATTTGATATGCCAAAAATTTCTTGCCATGTCCTATAAAAGTTATTAAACCAAAATTAAAGTAAGAAATGATTTTGCTTATAATGAGTTTGACCATGATAATCATGATATGATTTTCTCCATAAAAGAAAACATTCACCATATGGATAATGTGATAAAAGATCTTGTAGTACAAAATTAATTAAGAGCTTCAGAAGAGCTAATTTATTACTACTCGGATGAAATTGTTCATAATATTGATATTGTAGTAAATCACAAAAGAAACTTTGAGTTTCAAATATATTAGCCAAAGTTTGGCATATTGAGACTATAAATTAAATAAAGATTGAATATTTTTATATTATTATAATCATAACAGGTAAATATGAAAAGTTACCCGATTTATCTTCTATTTATACTATACAAGTATAAGCATGGTGAGTGAATCACAAGCTACAAGTAAACCAGAGTTTTACTAAAATAAATATTAGTTGGCATCATCGGTTAGCCATCCTGGTTCAATTATGATGCGAACAATTAATTGAGAATAACATTGGCATATATCGAAGAATAAAAGATTCTTCAAGAATTCTCTTGTGCTGCTTATTCTCACGATATACCAGTTAAGGTTGGGATTGAATCTCTTGATTTCTGGAATGAATAAAAGGTGATAAATATATAGGCCCAATCACCTGCCATGTGGACCGTTTACTATTGTATAATTTTAATATATGCATCTATTCTATGGTCACGTGTGCATTTCTTATCAACTTGCAGTTTAGGTTTTGCAAGAATGCTTGCTCAGATTATTAGAGCACAGTTCCAAAATATAAATTATGATGATTTATCTATTAATACTGGTTCAAATTCAAGTTTAGCAGAAATTGTATGCGTCCAATTATAGCTAAATCAGTAGTTATGAGAACAAAACTCCCAAAAACGAAATTTGATATGAGATGTATTATTTAATATACAACATCACTTGTACGCATTTAGCCAAGTTATGAAAATTTCTCCCTACCACAATCGGTTCAGGGTCAGGGACCAAATAATTTCTATAAAGAAATATGAATGTGCTACATGATTTAATTATGCCACCACAATGCACGGAGATGAGGTCCCGAAGAAGATTGGGAAATGTGTTGGTAATCCTAATATTAAGGGAGAAAATAGATAGCTGAGAAAGTGATACGTGAGATGAATTATTATGAATACATATAGATCCTTGTACAAGAAAATATTAAAGTTTAAGTGATAATTAATTTATAATTTATTGCTAGACGCATTTGCTACTCGAAAGCTAAATGTCAAATTTCAGCTGCTAATGCTCCAAATAGAATAAAGTCCATGATGAACGTAGTCTATGGCACGCATGAAGCGTAACAAACCAATCGGTTCCAAAGATAAAACTCCTTGAAGAAGGAGAGAGGCAAGTATTCAAGATGGTCATAATAACGAGGCAATTGCTCTAGAAGAGCACCATGACATAACACTTCGTAAGACCTTATGTGAGTGGCTCAGGTACCTGAAAATAATGAGATAAAGAGATCTCAATAGATTATGTCTTTATTATATAATAATTGAACCGATATAAAATGATCGTCGACGATATTGTTAACATAATATAGCACTCAAATTATTCATATTCACGAGGATCTTAAGCTCAAATCTATTATGAAATTTGGACAGATAAATGATTGATTAAATGAAAAATATGCAATAAAAATTTACCTCACTTGGAAAAAATGTGAAGTTGAGCGGATAGTCCCAACAACTGAAAGTATAAAGCCAATGGGGGTATAAATGTGTTTTTGTGCAAAATGTTCAAGTCGATTGACATAAAGACGACTTGTACACAAGTAAATTAGTAAATATCCTCACATTGATTATATGGAGACATGTTCTCTTATGGTGGATATAATCATTTCAGGTTTTAATCTAGCAATACATGAAAACTTGATATGCGTATAATGAAAATCATTGGAGGATTAAAATTATTCTGAAGCATATTAATGTTTCTAAGAAATTTATTAAATAAAGTTTCAAATTCTTATACAGATTGAAACAATTAGGACGCATGTGGGATAATTGCCTGTGTGAGTATCTATTAAAAGAATGGTACAAGAATGATTTAATTTGTCCTTGTATTTTTATAAAAATATCTAGATTTGAATATGTTATAATCTCTGTGTATGTTGATGATTCAAATATCATTAGAACTCCCACGTAGCTTCCTAAAGCAGTAGACTGTTTAAAGAAAGAATTTGAAATGAAAGATCTTGAAAGACAAAATTTTGTCTTGGTTTACAAATTGAGTATATGAAAGATAAAATTTTTATCCATCAATCAGCATACACTGAAAAGATTTTAAAGCGATTTATATGGATAAAACACATCCATTTAGTACCCCGATGTATGTGAGATCACTCGATATAAATAAATATCTATTCCAACCTCATGAAAATAATGAAGAACTTTTTGGTCATGAAGTACCATATCTTAGTGCAATTGATGCATGAATGTATCTTTCTAACACTATAAGGTGTGACATAACATTTTCAGTTAATGTCTTAGCAAAATATAACTCTGCTCCTACAAAGAGAAATTAGAGTGAAATCAAACACATATCGTGTTATTTAAAAGGGACTACCAATGTGAGCTTATTTATGGTAATGATTGCAATCCAGATCTTGTTGGTTATGCCGATGCGAGGTATTTATCTGACACACACAAGGCTTGATTACAAACATGCTATGTGTTTACGTGTGTAGGCACTACCATTTCTTGGCGATTGACTAAGCAATCAATCGTGGCTACTTCATGTAATTAGGCTGAGATAATTGATATTCATGAAGAAAGTCGAGAAATGATGTCTATAATACATCTTATTCGAGGCAAATGTGGTTTGAAGTGTTGCCAACTACTCATAATTTTGTATGAAGACAATACGGCATGCATAGCCCAATTGAAGGAAGGATTCATAAAAAGGAGTTAGGACAAAGCACATTTCACCACAGTTATTTTTCATATATGATCTTCAAAAGAACGATAATATCTATGTGCAACATATTCGTTCAAGTGATAATATGACTGATTTGTTCACCAAATCTCCACCGACGTCAACCTTCAAGAAATTAGTGTACAAGATTGGGATGCGAATGATCAAGAATGTGAACTGATGCTCTCATTAAGGGAGTTAATACACATTGTACTCTTTTTTCCCTTACAAGATTTTGTCCCACTGGATTTTTCCTTGCAAAGTTTTTAACGAGGCAACCAAAAGACGTATTTTTAAACATGTGTACTCTTTTTCCGTCACTAGGATTTTTTCCCATAAGGTTTTCTCCTAGTAAGTTTTTATCGAGGCATATTATTTATGGACATCCAAGGAGGAGTGTTATGATAAATATTACACTATGCTGGATGTCTACTCTTCTTCCATGATCTTCATCTCAAGTGCTTGATGACATATTCAATGACACATTCCATGATATATTTTCTTCACTTTCAATACCTATATAAAGACCTTGTAATAGTTATGAAAATACACACAATTAAAGAAGAAAATTTCTTCCTTATTAATTGCTTTTATTTCTTATGCATGTTTTACTAAATTACTTTTATTTCATAACATTATGAAACAAATTCTTTTTTAATCATAAAAAGGTAAAAGAAAAAGTTTAATTTCTATGCAGCAACAGTTCAAAACAAATTTTACCTAAAAAATACTACAGGTAGCTATCCATAATAAGTGGAAGAAGCAAAAAACCAGCTATAAGAAACTAAATTAGACGGATATACAAGTAAAATCAAAAGAAAAGGGAACTGAATTGGGACCAAACTAACAGAGTGTATAATGCGGAAGAAGAAATTAGATATAGTCCATGAACTCTCATTTCAGGAATGAAAATAACAATGTCAGACATGTTTCCACTCCAAAACAACTGTAGCTTCTGCTTGTTATACACATATGATAACTTAGAACAATGAGAAGCAGAATCAGGTATAACTTCCAACTATAATATTTTACTTTGCCACTGCAACTAAAACCAAGTCAGCATCATTTGCCAGAAGACTGTCAGCTATCAGCAGGCTATGAATACCATAGTTTCAAGTTGCATTAGAACCACGATCCAAACATACGACCATTATTTAGACTACACCAGAGGAGGATACTGCTTGGCCTGCAGCCTAACCCGCTTCTTGTACTCAATAGCATCCTGCAAAAACTCAACCTTGATCAATTATCTTATTTAAAAGCTTAAACTGCTAGATCCCTAACGTGCAAGCCTCATTTTTTTTCATTGCCCAAGCACGTGAAAATTAATGGGTTTTTTTTTTTTGATAAATGAGTGGCGGTGAGACTCGAGCCCAGACGCATGTGTGCTCTGATACTATGTTACACTATGTGACTAACTCATCTAAAAGTTTAAGCTATTAAAGAGATCACATATTAATTACTTAATTATTTTGTCTTCTACATTATAATAGGCAATAACAAACTCCTGATTTGTTTCTACATCAATCAAGAATGCATGGATATACATATTTCAGTTCCAAACAGTATTATCCAATCCCACTAACAGAAACTGGAACATGCTCCCACCGGTTATTTATAGGATATGCATCAAACAGTTACAGAATTTGAAATTGAAACAATTCGTGCAAGTGAAAAATGAATGGTAATCAGTGCTTGAGCTCCATGTTATACAATTCATTCAGATCGATGATGCTGCTCTGAGGACCTCCAAACTATATACAGCTAAACCATTACTGCCCTATACCACCAACAAAAGCCAGATTTACACTTACATATTCAACCCATAGGTGATAGGGCTATTATTGAGATATAATGAAGCTGAAGCACTAGCTAATCTAGCAAACTTTAGAAGTTATTGACAATAGTACTCCTCCATCGGATGCTAAGTGGCCTCTACTTACTCAACATGGTTAAATTAGTAGTCCTTCTGTCCCCAACTATTAAACTGCCTCATCTGGCCAACCACCATTATCAACATGAAAATTTGAAATATTAGTGTATTTTTTTTAACAAAAACGAGGTCCATTCTGGAAAGTGTAAGTCGTTCCTTTCCATTTCATTCAATGAGACCGGAAAACACATAAATGATTTGTTTTGTGGACAGTTTATATTATTTCCAAATCCAAATGAGGCAGCGACAACATTTTTTTCCTTTTCAGGAAGAAACATTTTCGAAAAATTCAAAATTGAGGGTAAGACAATTGATTTGGGACAAAGGCAATATTATTTGAATGGAGGTAATCAATGTTACCTGAATAAAGAGATGATACCCTTCGGTTTGGGCAGGATCAGCAGGGTTTGGCTGATCTAACAAGTCTTGGATACCAACCAGTATCTGTTTCACTGTAATGGCAGGTCTCCAACCCTATCCATGATAAAAACAAAATTAACAACCGTCATATTAGTAAACAGAGACAACAAGAAGGAAAATGGTACAGCGAAATGGCACACTCCACATACGCTATCTTCGTTGAGGATCGACAAGCAAACTGTTCCTGATGGATAGACATTCGGATGGAAGAAGCCTTGTGGGAATTTGCACTTAGGTGGTTTGCTAGGATAATCTTCACTGAAGTGTATCGTAACCGGATAAAAACCGCCTTCCCAGTCCGTCTGCATGCACTCAAAAGGTGTTATACTAACAACTTACATGGTTAAGAATCAGAAAATGCTAATGTTTAACAAGCATCATATGGTTACTTTTTATTTATTTTTTCTTTTCTGATGAGGTAAATAATCAAAACCCTATAACTTATAGTATAAAAGGAATAAGATCTGCATATTGTCACCACGAAATTTTCCATAAAATAGTACACCGGTTCCTAATAATTAACCATGGATTAAACTGCTCCATAACATAAAAAGCAAAACTAAAGATTACTATGAACATAAAAAGCTCTCAAATCCTTTTTATAAATCATAATTGTTCATAATACAAACTAGGTTACAGGAAATAGGAAAACCGAGAAATCACGATAAACAGGGACGAAAATGAAATAAACTAAGAAGCGGCAGCCATTCATTCTTTTGTACATAACAAGTATTTACTTCCATAACTTTTATTATTTTGCTCAACTTAATCTGTTTTCTCAATCTAGCTTTAAATAGCAACCCTATACTTCTTTAGGGTCGAAAGTTAGGCTATAGTATGTTTAGCGGCCCTGTATGTACATATTTATTCCCTTGAGTATGTAGTATTGTGCCTTTGTTGATGCTTAGTATTAATACTTTGCTCTCTATTTTCTGGATATTGAGTTGCTGGTGTTATCTGTTAGGATTCTTTTGCTGCTACTGATACATTGTCTCTTTTCTTCTTGTGCCGAGGATATACCGGAAACAGGCTCTCTAATCCTCCGGAGTAGGGGTAAGGTCTGCGTACACACTAGCCTCCCCAGACCCCACATGTGGGATCTCATTGGGTTGTTGTTATTGTTGTTGTTGTTGTAGATTTAAATAGCAACCCTAATTATAAGCTTTCAATTTCACTTTCAACAAGTAAAACTATTCATACATCTGGCAAGTGGAAAAAGTACTGTACCCATGCTCAAATATGAATTAATTCAAATTGGAATATGTAGATTTCACTAACGGAGAAATGATCCTCTTCAAGATTTCATATACTGTGCATGCACATATATCAAAATTTTCTTTAAATATAAGTGTAACTCATTAGATTCAGTAATGATGATTTAAAAAATCCTCTTAGACCTTCAATTTCTTGATCTACTTCTTGTTTGCGAGACTTGAAGTCAGAAAAAAGCTTCAACATAATTTGAAATATATCGAACAATACCAGTTGTTGTTTCTTAGTGGCCGTATAAAAGAATAAACTTCTAACCACTTAGTGTAAATTTAGAGATATTTTATTGAGATGACAGTATCAGCTAACTATAGCTACCCGTTTAGTTTCTCATACCAAACAGGCAAATGCATCCGCAATGTTCTCACCCCTACATGCAGTTTATACACTTTTTACCACTTAGGGCAAGCGAATACCAAGCTGTAACACTTCAAAATCTCATGTCATAGCTAAAAGCACCTTAAAACACTTGTAACTATTATGTTCTACAAACATATGGGGTAATTAATTTTTTAAAAATGAATTATCTATTTCGGGCTGGGAAAAGAATGAGTTCATGTACTTCAAATGAATATGAGAAACAAAGCTAACCATCAAAATGGTTTGGTTTCCATTTGCAGCCAATGGAACTTGTTTCCTAAATATGAAGGAATCACAAATCCTAATCATGAGATGATAGTCATATATGAACTTGATGTATTTCAAACCAATTTGGAAAACCATTAGGCATAGCCTAGTGACAGAAACAGTAGCAACAACCACCCAGTGGAATCCCACAAGTATGGTTTGAGTGGGTAATGTATACGCAGACCTTATTCTTTTACCTTGGGACTGTTTCCGAAAGACCCTCGGCTCGAAAGAAAAAATAAAAACAGGTAAATATCAACAACAAGACAGGAAAATTAAACCCACAATGTATGAACTGGAAAAACAGATGGAAGAAAGCAATAGCAATAGCAATAGCACTAGCACTAGCCAAGCTGTAACAACGGCAAGATACTAAAAAACCGAAGCGGAAGATAGTACTAAAAACCACCCTAATACTAGCACTCCAAGAAACAACGACAGGTACTAGCAGGCTAGCCCTTATACACAACCCTCAGAATCCTGTTTATGAATATGATCAAATGTGTCCATTTTGCACCCCCAATACCATACTCGGTGAGATTTGCAAAACAATGAGAAACCGTTTAATCAAAGCTACTAAGAAAGTCAAGAAAAAGATGTGAATTCCAAAGTGATCCATGGCATTGGTTAAATTTTCATTTGCACGCTGCTAATGGTATCAGAAATGGTTCAGGTGGTTTGTTATTCCTTTTTTTTTTTGGGGGGGGGGGGGGGGTGTTTAACCAGCAAAATGTTCTAACATTAAGCAGTATGGTAATCAACATATACATCGAAAGTTCGACAGGGTCCTACTACATAATGCTAACAAAACCAAGATAACCTAGAAGCTCCAATTTGATGCATATCAAAGGGCTTTAATCCGGTAACTAAACATTGCAAAAAATACTACGGCAGAATAAAAAACCAACAAAAGGAATCAAATTGGCTGACCCTTTAATTGCTGGTCATGAAAGATCGATGATTCACAGTCACAAGCGTTGTGGAGAAACAGAACAAAGTTGAAATCTTTATATCCTAATAAGAAAAATACAAGAAGGGGAACTAACAAAATACTGATTGGGGTTGATGAAAAGTTGAAAACTTACTCCTGCTTTACCAGGAATACTGCAGTGCCAAACCATCAAGTTAACTGACCCATCCGAAAGCGTCTCTGGCTTTGCTACAAACCCCTATAAAATAACCAAAATAACCATTCAAAAACAAGTAGTACTAAAATTTACAAATCAAAACCATAAAAACTGGCAATCAAGAAAGAGTGAAAAATAAAAATAAAAATAAAACTAACATGGGGGTGATTTTTGCGCCAAGCTTTGCGCTCCTCTGCAAGACGGCCACGGGCTATACCTCCTGACATTACTGTCTTTCTCTTATCCCAAACAAAAGGAGAAACCAAAGTACGAGATACTGTGACTTTGAGGGATATGACTTGGGAGGAGTCGCAATTTTGTTGGCTGGGCTTCCAAGAATCAAGTCTTTCTTTGGTTGTTGGGAGTAAAAAGATGTTTTTTTCAAGATTTAAATTTGAAGGGTTAATTATTACAAAATTCATTTTGTTTTTTAGAGTACGGGTTTGATAACTAATATCATACGAAATTTTAGTAAATTTTATGCGTTAAAAATAAAAATATTGAGTTTAGTTGAACTTAGAGATTTTTGGTTGAAAATTATTTATTTTGAAAAATTATTTTTTCAAAAGTGCTTTTTGAAAAATAATAATTTTGGTGAATACTAATTTACCTTTGGCCAATTCTATTTTTTGCGGTATAATAAGTAAATTTTATTTGGTTAATCTTTTTATAACATACTTTTAAGTGTCAAATTATGAAAAATAATAATATCGAAGTCCAGTTTACAATTATATAGAAACATAAATGAATTTAAATTATAAAAGAATTTAATCAGTTTCTTTATTTAATTAAAATAAAAAACAAAAATATAGTGCTCTGTAAAAAATAAACCTTGTGAAGAAAATGTCCGAATCTAGTGATTAGGTTTGTTATTTCAAAGAAGAAGAAATAGTTAATATAAGAAAAAAAGAAGATATTTATTTATAGTAAAGAGATTACTCTAAAGCGGAATATATATGTGGTAGAAATAAAACAGGATGATATAAACAAAACCAATGTTATATTAATTAGAGATAATTTAAAAAATATAAATGTATGGTAAGAATATATTTGTAATTAAAAAAATTACTCTCTCCGTTTAAATTTATGTTAACTCATTAGACTGACACAGATTTTAAGAAAAGAAGACTCTTGAACTTGTAGTGCAAAATGAGCAACATGTATTTTGTGTGACTATAAATCATTACATAAAGGTAAGTCGTTCCAAATAAGAAAATGAGTCATTCTTTTTGACACAGACTAAAAGGAAATATGTTCACTTAAATTGAAACGAAAGAAGTAACTTTTCACATATTCTATTTGGAATAAGCTAGAATTTTTAGCTCAAAAAATTACTTTTCTTATTGCTCAAAAACACTATTTTAGCTATACACCTCACATGTTCAAGAAAGTAATTTTTTCAAATAAATAAATAAATATTTTTAGCTTCTTAGAAGCTTGACCAGATAGGCTCTTAGAAGTTGTTTCGTTTGAAGATAAGTTATGCTGAAATTAGTTATATTAGGATTGGTTATGTTGAATTTGTTATCCTGGTATTATTCGTTTGAAGATAAGTTACTATTTTATCATGTGATTACTATTCTGTATCTCTCACAGATATAAGTTATCCGAATACTATTTTTACTATTAGGATAACTTTCCAAATTAGTAACCAAAAAAGAAATAAAACGTATTAAATTTTATCTCATAATTATTTTTGCATATCCATAGTACCAAATACCTTTTGTCAAAAGGCTTTTTATGCCTCTAAGGAACATAGTCCTAAGAAAAAAACTTGTTTATACCAGTCACGCAAATTACTTATTTAAACTCAATAATTTAATGTTAGGAATTACTACAAAATCAAGCTAAATGTATGTTATTTAATAATGATAGAGCAATAAACTTTATATGACTCAACAAGTATTTTATAGTCATTAATTAGTGTAAACAAAACTTAGATTGCTTGTTCGTTTATTTCATCAAAATACATCAAGGTACTATAAAATGTATTAATTTATCATGTTAGTTCATATAACTAATAGAATGTCATATTAAGCGAGTATAAATTTTTAAGTTTATAATTTAAAAAAAATAATAAAAATTTGAGTATATATTTTTCGTTAATGTGCATAAGAATTACTACTTCCTCCGATCGAAAATAAATAATTTTTTGGATATTTTCACAAATATTAAAAAATCCACCTTTTAGTATTAATTAGCAATGGAATTGACCATTTACTATCTCACATAAACACTTCTAATATATATTCCAACACTATTTACTCCAAGAACAATGTAGGAAAAAATAATAAATTTATTCTTAAAATATGAAAAAATTATTTATTTTAGACCATAAAAAAAAAAGATCAAAAAGTTATTTATTTTGGATAGAAAGGAATATCATTAGAAAAGTTTGTCTCTTATGAAAACTAGGTGGTGCGTGTTTATTTATTTATTTTTAATAACAGTAGGTTTAATGAGAACTCAATGATTAGGAATTTATTATTATTGCGTTAAAACAACGCCACTATGTGGGCTCACGTGGAAAATGGGGTGTCCGTATCCGTAGCGCTGGTCGCAGTAGCGTGTGGGCCTATGGGCCGTTATTGACTGGGACTTGCTGCATAATTACCCATGATGGTTTCCTCTTTCGCACTAATTTTATATTTTTATACCACATAAATTTTTTTATTACTTTTAATATTTAAGGTTTGATTTAATTATATTTAATATATTAAATTATTAATTCTATATTATAGTATATTTTAAGGATATAATTAATGCAGCGTATATCCCTCCTTAATTCAAGATATCGTATATTCCACTCATCCGATGTTTCTCTCTCCCAAACCCTCACCCTCACCCACGTTTATGTACAGTGATTAAAGCGCTTGTCTTTTGCAGTTTTCTTGTCACCTCTGCCATAGTAAACTGAAACTAAATGAGTAAGAATATCATTATCCGGAATCAAATTGAATAGTAATAAAAAAATTTAAAATATTTGGGTGGTTTGATAATTGTAAAGTTAAAATTTATGGTTTTACAAGTGCTCCATACTCAATGGAAGGTTTGCAAATGTGACCTTCGAAGATTTTGATGCTAAAAAAGTTGCTGAAATTGAGGTGCCGGATATGAAAAGAGAACGAGAGAAAGATAGATTGAGAGATGGAGCCATAGGAACTGCTCAAGTAACAACGACGCCATTCCAGCTGAACTGATAAGTTCAAATGGTAAAAATAGTGAATTAGTTTCATTTCCAACAGGACGGGTGCATACACGATATATGCCATCAATTTCATAGTCCCAATTCTCAAACAATATCAAATGATGCAATTTATTGCAATATTTCTTATTTTTATCACAATAATTGCATTTTTTTAGAAGGTTTAGTCGTTTTGAATTTGTGAAAACAAAAAACAATGCATCTACAATCAGAATACAAATAATCTACAATTCATCTACAAAATATCTACAAACTGGGTATATTGAATTTTAATATCCCAATTCCCATTCGATTGTAGTTTAATTGTGATTTTCGACATAATTACATTTTTTGCAAAAGATTTGTATAAGTTTTAGTCAATTTTGATTTGTGAAAACAGAAAATAAAGCATCTACAATTAAAATACAAATAATCTATAATTTATCTACAAATATCTATAAACTGGGTACATTGAATTTTTATATCCCAATTCTCATTCAATTGTAGCATAATCGTAAATTTTTGATATAATTGTATTTTTTCAGAAGATTTGTAGAAATTTTAGCCGTTTTTTATTTATGAAAACAGTAAATAAAGCATCTACAATCAGAATACAAATAATCTACAATTTATGCAATATGTCTTCTTCTTCTTCTTCTTGTTCTTCTTCTTGTTCTTCTTCTTCTTCTTCTTCTTCTTCTTCTTCTTCTTCTTCTTCTTCTTCTTCTTCTTCTTCTTCTTCTTCTTGTTTCAATGTGAAATTCAGTATAAACAAAGTCTAATCTTCACCAAAACCCCTCAAAATTGAGATATAAACTCCAAACCGTATTCCTGATTATTTTCAACAATACTCAATCCAAACAAATAATGATTTTTGAAAATATATATTTGAATTTAAAGCTTTCAAGTTGTTTAGTGGCTGTCAATGATGGAAAATATCTGAAACAATATTTACTTCCATAATTGTAGCGTGTCTAAATAGGTATATCTGGAAGAATATTTAGTTTCAAATTTGTAGCGCGCCTAATTAGGAAGAAATCGGCTCCTAATAATTGGTATTTAATGAATTGTATATATTTTGTAGAATAACTGAGAATATGACGGGTAAATATAAAACTATACACATTTTTAATAATAAAATTTCATATATAATATAGTAGGAAAAAATTTCTTTTTTTCGACCGTTCATTTCCGGCCTAATTCGAACCAAGAACTTAACAGTTGTGGTTGAAAAACACTATTAAAGCTTCATAAGAGACAAAATTTTCTAATGATACTAAGTTTTATGCATGTTAATGTTATAAGAATATATACAAAATTTTACAATTTTTTGAAAAATTTATGCATGTTATGAAATAATATAAAAGACAAGTAAAATAATGTAAGAACAAGAACAATATAGAGAGAATAGGGAGAGGAGTATTCTTATTGATACTTAGGGATTGTTAGGGATGAATTACAATGGTAGAAGACCCCTTTATTTATAGGGAGGAGTAAACCCTAGTATCTTTCTATATGGACATTCACCTAAAATAGGAGATTTTATAACACTCCCCCTTGAATGTCTATTCAATGATGTGCCTCATTAAAACCTTAACTAAAACAAAACCCAATGGAAAAAAATTAAAGAAAGGAAAAAGAGTACGCATGTTTGAATATGCGCCTAATGGTTGCCTCGTTAAAAACCTTGCAAGGAAAACCCAGTGGGACAAAACCTTGTAAGGGAAAAAGATTGCAACGCGCATTAACTCCCCCTGATAAGAACATCAATTCATATCCTTAAGTCTTTGCATTCCGATCTTGTGAACTAGCTTCTTGAAGGTTGACGTTGGTAGAGATTTTGTGAACAAATCAGCCATATTATCGCTTGAACGAATTTGTTGCACATTGATATCACCATTCTTTTGAAGATCATGTGTGAAGAATAACTTTGGTGAAATATGCTTTGTTCTATCTCCTTTTATGAATCCTCCCTTCAGTTGAGCTATACATGCTGCATTGTCTTCATACAAAGTCATGGGTAGTTTATTACACTTCAAACCACATTTGTCTTGAATATGATGTATTATAGACCTCAACCACACACACTCCCGACTTGCTTCATGAATAGCAATTATCTCGGCATGATTAGATGAAGTAGCCACAATTGATTGCTTAGTCGATCGCCAAGATATGGCAGTGCCTCCAAAGGTAAACACATAACCCGTTTGAGATCGAGCCTTGTGTGGGTCGGATAAATATCCAGCATCAGCATAACCAACAAGATCGGGACTGCAGTTATTGCCATAAAATAAGCCCATATCAGTGGTCCCTTTTAGGTACCGCAATATATGTTTGATCCCATTCCGATGTCTCCTTGTAGGAGCCGAGCTAAATCTTGCTAAGACATTAACTGAAAAGGATATGTCAGGCCTTGTAGTATTTGCAAGATACATTAGTGCGCCAATTGCACTAAGATATGATACTTCAGGACCAAGTAGCTCTTCATTCCTTTCTTGCGGTCGGAATGGATCTTTATTCACATCAAGTGATCGAACAACCATCGGTGTACTTAAAGGATGTGCTCCATCCATGTAAAACCATTTCAGTACCTTTTCTATATAGGTAGATTGATGGATAAAAATTTCGTTTGCCAAATATTCAATTTGCAAACCAAGACATAATTTTGTCTTTCCGAGATCTTTCATCTCGAATTCATCCTTTAGATAATCAATTGCCTTTTGGAGTTCTATGGGGGTTCCAATAAGGTTTATGTCATTGACATATACGGCAAGTACAACAAATTCCGATGTTGTTTTCTTTATAAAAACACACGGGCAAATGGCGTCATTTATATAGCCTTCTTTTAACAAATACTCACTAAGACGATTATACCACATTCGTCCTGACTGCTTTAGACCATACAAAGATCTTTGCAATTTAATTGAAAACATTTCCCGAGACTTTGAATTATGAGCGTTTGGCACTTTGAGTCCATCGGGAATTTTCATGTATATCTCATTATCAAGTGAGCCATAAAGATAGGCAGTAACCACATCCATTAAATGCATGTCAAGCTTTTCAAGGACAGCAAAACTGATGAGATAACGAAAGGTTATAGCATCCATTACAGGCGAATATGTCTCTTCATAATCGACACCAGGCCTTTGAGAAAAATCTTGTGCAACAAGGCGTGCCTTATATCTTTGTACCTCGTTTTTCTCATTTCTCTTGCGTACAAAGACCCATTTATGGCCAATGGGCTTAACACCATTAGGTGTTTCAACTATAAGGCCAAAAACTTCACGTTTTGCCAGCAAATTCAGTTCTGATTGAATTGCTTCTTGCCATTTGGCCAATCATGTCTTTTTCGACATTCTTCAACAGATTGAGGTTCGAGATCCTCACATTCTTGCATAATGCTAGATGCGACATTATAAGCAAAGACATTATCCACCACTATATCCACTCGATTAATATTTGCCTCAATATCAGTTGGATTTATGGATAATTCCGTATTTTCCAGAGTCTCGGGCTCAATGGATTCTTCATGAATCTCAGAATTCGTTAAATCATGAATTTCTTCATGAGATTCTTTCGTAGTGTTATTTTTGTCATTTGCTTTCCTCTTTCTAGGATTTCGATCTTTAGAATCTAATGGCCTGCCACGCTTCAGGCGTGCATTCGACTCATTGGTTATGACACTAGACGATTGTCCAACAGGGACATCAATACGGATTGGAACATTTTCCGCGGGGATGTGGGATTTCGTTATCCTTTTCAAGTCCGTAAATGCGTCAGGCATTTGATTTGCTATTCTTTGCAAATGGATAATATTTTGTACCTCTCTTTCACAAACAGAGGTATGTGGATCAAGATGAGATAATGATGCATTTTTCCACAAAATTTCCCGTTTGGTTTCACCAATTTCTCCCCCTAATTTTGGGAAAAGTGTCTCATCAAATCGACAGTCTGCAAATCGTGCAGTAAACAAGTCTCCTGTCAATGTTTCGAGGTAGCGAATGATGGAGGGCGATTCAAACCCAACATATATTCCTAACCTTCTTTGCGGATCTATTTTGGTGCGGGATGGCGGTGCTATAGGCACATATACTGCGCATCCAAAGATTCTTAAATGGGATATATTGGGTTCATGACCCAAAACTAATTGCAACGGGGAATACTTGTGATAATTCGTTGGTCTGAGACGAATTAGCATTGCTGCATGCAAGATGGCGTGACCCCATACCGAAGTGGGCAGCCTCGTTTTCATGAGTAATGGCCTTGCAATCAACTGCAGACGTTTAATTAACGATTCTGCAAGACCGTTTTGAGTGTGAACATGAGCTACAGAATGTTCCACTTTTATCCCAATTGATAAGCAATAATCATTAAATGCTTGGGATGAAAACTCAGCAGCATTATCCAGTCTAATAGACTTGATTGGATTATCAGGAAATTGTGCTCGTAGTCGAATTATTTGTGCCATTAATTTCGCAAACGCAAGGTTGTGTGATGACAACAGGCACACATGAGACCATCTACAGGATGCGTCTATCAAGACCATAAAATACCTAAAGGACCCACTGGGTGGGTGAATAGGTCCACAAATGTCCCCTTGTATACGTTCCAATAACGTGGGTGACTCAGTCCCAACTTTTGTTGGTGATGGTCTGATAATCAACTTGCCTTGATAACAAGAAGTGCAAGGATATTCATTATTTGAAAGAATTTTGAAATTCTTTAACGGATGCCCATATGAGCTTTCTATAATTCGTCTCATCATGATCGATCCCGGGTGTCCCAATCGATCATGCCAAAGTACGAAAGTATTGGAATCAGTAACCTTTTGGTTTACTGTTGAATGTGCCTCAATTGCACTAATTCTTGTCCAATACAGGCCACAAGACAAAGATGGGAATTTCTCAATAACCCTCTTTTGGCCGGAGACATTCTTTGTAATGATGAGATATTCTAGATTATCTTCATCTATTGTCTCAATATGATAGCCATTCCGGCGTATATCTTTAAAACTCAACAAGTTTCTCTTAGACTTGGAGGAGAACATTGCATTCTCTATGATAAACATCGTGCCTTTGGGCAGAGTTACAGTTGCTCTTCCGGAGCTTTCAATCAATTTACTACTACCAGAGATTGTAGTAACATTTGCCTTACACATATTTAGTTGAGAGAAATATTCCTTTTCTTTGAGTATCGTATGTGTAGTACATGAATCAACTAGGCAAATATTTTTACAGCTGGACGTTGATCCAAGCTTGCTTTGTGAGTTTTCCATATTCGCTTTCCCATAGTTTGACATACAAAAGAAATACACAAACATAAGAATAAACAAGTTAAATTCGTTTGTGTCACATTTAAACAATATTTTCAAAATCTGCTGAGGTCAGTTGACTAACTAAATCAGATAGTCGATTATATGATTTCCATAATCGATTACTATGCAGTTTGAAAATTTCAGTTTAGGCATTTTCTTAAGACAATCGATTGTTAAACACACACAATCGATTGTTAGACACACACAATCGATTATTTGCTATTTTGAAAAACTTCAGATCACTGTCTTAAGACAATCGATTGTTAAACATAGACAATCGATTGTTGACTTATTTCGAAAAATTCCAGAGCACTGTCTTAAGACAATCGATTGTTAAATATAGACAATCGATTGTTGGCTATTTTGAAGAATTCCAGATCACCACTGTTTTAAGACAATCGATTGTTAAGTATACACAATCGATTGTTGGCTATTTTGAAAAATTCCAGATCACTGTTTTAAGACAATCGATTGTTAAGTATAGACAATCGATTGTTGGCTATTTTGAAAAATTCCAGAGCACACTGTCTTAAGACAATCGATTGTTAAGCATAGACAATCGTTGTTGACTATTTTGAAAAATTCCAGATCACACTGTTTTAAGACAATCGATTGTTAAGCATAGACAATCGATTGTTGAACGTTGACAATCGATTGTTGAACATTGACAATCGATTGTTTTGCAGTTTTAATGCGAAATATTAGATAATCGACTAACTGTTAGGTTAGTCGATTACCTCTACTTGAAAATAAAAATATTATTGAATTTTGAGCATGTAGAAACATTCTAAAGAGCTAATACTAACATTATATCATGAACTAACTAATACGAGCTGATACTAATGACTATTAGTCTATTCACTAACTATTACAAATAAGTGAAATAAAATCAAACAACTCCATCTTCTTTCATCACAGATCCATCACCGATTAGGTGGTCTATTTTCCCATCGGGTTGCTCAAAGAAGTCTGCCACATCCAGGTGGGTGATGTCGAAATTGTCGTCAGAGACAAAATTTGTTTCAGGGCCTTTATTCTTTAGAGAAGCTTGATAAAGATCAACCAAATGTCTTGGTACACGACAAGCTTTTGACCAGTGCCCTTTTCCACCGCAACGATAACATATAGTTTCTGAACCTTTTGCCTTAGGATCCTCATAATCCCGTTTCTGCTTTCGGCGGTTATCTCTCCTCGGGGGTTGACGGATATCATGGATATTTCTTCCTTGTCTACGTCCACGGTTATGACCCCGATTACGACCACGACCATGTTTAGATCCATGACCCTTTTCATGATTGGCATAATGAGAATACACCTTATCTGCTACAGGCAGTGGTGTGGACCCAGTGGGTCGACTTTCGTGATTTCTCATGAGCAGGTCATTATTTCGCTCAGCCACAAGTAGAAGAGAAATCAGTTCAGAGTACTTTGTGAAGCCTTTCTCTCTGTACTGTTGTTGCAGTACCATATTGGAGGCATGAAACGTTGTAAACGTTTTCTCAAGCATATCATAATCGGAGATTTTATCTCCACATAGCTTCAATTTAGAGGTAATTCTGAACATTGCAGAATTATATTCAGAAACAGACTTAAAGTCTTGGAGCCTCAGATGAGCCCAATCATATCGTGCTTGTGGCAGAGTGACCAACTTCAGGTTGTCATATCTCTCCTTTAAGCCTTTCCACAAGATGAGTGGATCCTTGACGGCGAGATATAGAAAATCAAGGCCTTAGCACAATCTTGGGTGGATGCTTTATCTCTATCTTTAATGGTGTCTCCAAGACCCATAGCATCTAAGTGGATTTCAGCATCCAACACCCATGTCATATAGTTCTTGCCCGAAATTTCAAGGGCAACGAACTGTCTTTTCATAATGTCAGACATAATCGAGAATCAAATTAGGAAGAGAGTAATACCTTAGTTTTTCTTGAGAACGATTCTTGAGACGATAGAGTCTCATGCTGATAACGTGTTATGAAATAATATAAAAGACAAGTAAAATAATGTAAGAACAAGAACAATATAGAGAGAATAGGGAGAGGAGCATTCTTATTGATACTTAGGGATTGTTAGGGATGAATTACAATGGTAGAAGACCCCTTTATTTATAGGGAGGAGTAAACCCTAGTATCTTTCTAATTATGAACATTCACCTAAAATAGGAGATTTTATAACAATGCAAAAATTATACTCACTTAATATGACATTCTATTAGTTATGTGAACTAACATGATAAATTATACTTTTTATAGTAACTTGGTGTAGTTTGATAGAAAAAACGAAGAAGCAATCTACGCTTTGTTTACACTAATTAATGAATATAAAATATTTGTTGAATCATATAAAGTTTATTGCTCTATCATTATTAAATAACATACATTTAGTTTGATTTTGTTATTCATCTTCAAATGAAATGTTTCTTTGTTCCCTTTTTTGTTTTTAACTTTATTATTTTTTTCTTTTATTGTTTGGCGGTTATATTCCTATTAATAGAGCAATGAAATACCGATCTTAGTGTATAGAATTATTCGATACTTATGCAAATACAAAATAATATATGTACTATGAAATAGTCGAGACACACATAAATTGACTCGGGCGTTGTCCTTGCAAAAAAAAAGGTAGTAATGTTTTGCTTTAGATAAATAATACTCCATTATTTTGTTCTATTCCCCTACTTTAATTCAAACAACATAATGCCATTTAATTTATAATGCAAAACTAAACGAAAACACTAATTCATATTCTTTCCTGAGAAAATTTGGCAAGAAAGACCTCTTCAACACTTAAATTGGTCAAGTGACCTTTCATTTTTTTTCCAATTTCTTTTGGATCGAAAAATGGTTAAATGCGTGTGTTAGGGTAGATATATCCTTGTTTAACATTTAAAAAACTTGTGGGTTACCTATAAAGTTTGAAAAACATTACATTTCTCTTATTTTTTCACCTAGTTTCTCTCTCATCTCTATACTCTCTCTGCTCTCCCTTCTCTGTATCACTTAACCCCATTGACCAAGGTGGATTCGAGCAGGAAAGGACATGAATCAAGCTTCGATGTTAGGTGTAATCATCTCTGTATACCCATTCAGCAATTTATTAAAGCACAAAACGCTTTAATTTTGGTGAACCTTAAATTCTTCTTTCTCAATTTCTTACATTTTTTTATTTCGAATTTTATAGAGTGATTCATTTATGTGAATGTTTAAGATAGATTGGGTTGTGTATAACCATATCTTATATGGCGTGGGTGGTTATATTTGTTTCTCGGACTATCTCTATGCTATGTATTTTAAAATTTAGTCATAACTGGCGACCTAATATTTATTGATAAACTTGTGGTCGATTATTTTCTGATTATAGATATTTGCTGGAACTGGGGCTTATTTATTTTTTATTCTGATCATAAGTTTGAAATTATTAAATGTGACATTGCATAATTGTATGTAGGTAACATAAGGAGAAAATCAGTTGCTAAGAAGTATATTCCTTTAATAAGGCCTTCACAACCCTCAAAGCCTTCAAATGGGAAAGGAATGCAGAAAAAGAAGCATTGCCAAGTAAAACAGTCGATGAGCCTTTAAAAAATCCTACTAGAAAATGAAATATAGTTACTTCTAAAGCTTCTCCTATTAAAGGAAATGCTAAGATTTCTAAACGTGATTGGAGAAAAAAGAACAAAGAGCCATTAAAATCTATTGGAAAAAAAGCTTAGTTGACGAGGTCATACCCGTTAGTAAAATATCTGTTTCAAGAAAGCTGGCATTAGAGAGTGTTGATGAGGAAGAGGAAGAAGACTTGGACATAAATGTAGCACAAAATTAAATAGAAGAACATGAAATAATTGTTGAAAAAGAAAAGAACAGTGATGATGAAGATTTAAGCGGGGATGATGAAGAAAATGAAGTTGCTACTGCTCAGGAGGTTGATAAAGATGCTGAAAAATAAAAAGAAGAAGTTGTAGAAGAAGAAGATATAGAAGAAGAAAAACATGTAGCAAAAGAAGAAGAATTAGCAGAAAAAGAAGATGACAAAGATGATGAACAACTTGAAGATAGATTGAAAAGAGAAACACATGCATCAATTGAAGGTGACTGAGATGCCCTGTCAATTTCTTGTGTTTGAGACGTTGATCGACGTATTGAAACAAATATTCAGGATTTTTCTAAGAAAACATAGATGTTTCCCGGCAAAGATTAATGTAAGGTCTAGGATGCATGCATTCCTTGAGTTCAAGGATAAACTTAGAAAAATAAATTGATGGAAAATCTTAGTAGTAGTTTTTTTGGAAAGTTGCAAAACTTTCAGAGCACTGGACACAGCTCAATGGACAGCTTGTCCATCACCTGTTGATTTGCTGAATTTATTGCGAGAAGAAGCACGAGTTATTATTTTTAGTTGGAGACAAGCCTGTTCACTTTAGATTGAAGGAGTTTGATATGATAACTGGATTGAGCTGTGGTGCTAAACCTAGTAAAGAATCTATGAAGAAAGTGGTGGATGATTGCGATGCATTATGCGAAAAAGTTTGCCAGTCTAGCAAGAAGGGGGTGGATTAAAATAGTCAAAGTCCAAGAGGGTTGACATTGTCGAGAGGTTTAAGATTGCATTGGTGTGGTTTTTCATTCATTCTTTCTCGCAAGAGATAACATATCGCACATCGATAAGAAGTGAATTTGTATGGCTAAAAATTTATAAGTTTTCATGAATATCCATGGGGAAAGGCATGTTTTGAGCTTACAGTTGAGTACTTGAATAACGAAATATTGTCAATATACAAATCATATGTGAGCAAGAGGAAGAATCCATTCCTATTCCCGCCCAAGCTAGTTGGATGGTGAGGAAAATTATCCAAGCCAGAGATGTTCTACAAAGAATCTAGAATTGGAAGGAACAGAAGTGTTCGACAAGACAGTTGTACCATTCTCAGATGCAAACAGTGACGAGAGTTCCATGGAAGAATTTAGGCATACAGAACCAAGCAAGGCCTAAAGCAATATTCAACCTATGGCTATTCCTCCAGGATAGGCTCCCAACAAAAGACAGACTACACAGCTGGGGAATGACTATTGATCAGCAGTGCCCATTGTGCCAAAGCCACCCGGAATCAAAGATCACTTATTAATGACCTGCCCTGTCACTGTGGACTTATGGGAAAGAACAATGAACTGGCTACAGGAAACCTACACACCAAAATATGACTGGAACCAGAAAATGCAATGGTTGATTAACAAAGCCAAAGGCCGAACACCCCGTGCTGCCATCTTAAAATTGGTCACAGCTGAGTTTGCATATGCTATCTGGCTGGAAAGGAATGCTAGAGTCTTCAATAAAATATTCCGATGTAACACTGCCTTACAAAGAGACATACTGTATAATGGTAACGTTAGAGGTACCCCAAAAATTAGACAAATATTACAACGCCTTCACATATAGTAGTGCTAGATAGTTAGGAAAGTAGAACTAGTATGTATGTTAACCCCTAGACAGTCAGCTATGTTGAAGCTCGATTGTGGTTTTGTAAAGCTCTTTCATTGATGATTAATGGATTTCCTTAATTATCAAAAAAAAAGAGGAAGAAAAATAAAGTCTATGGCAAAGAGTCCAAATCGGCTAGTTATGTCCTATACGACTTTCCATGGGCATTCATGGTAAGTAATAAAAAAGCTTTCTCAAATTGTTTTTGCAGTTGAGTGCTATTATTTGTCTTACTGCAGATATAAATTAATACTTTTTGTTTTATGAAAAATATGTAGGCATGGGCGTATGAAGCAATTCCGATATTTCGTCGTAGTGACGATAAATCAAAGGCCATCCCGACGCTGCTACCAAGGATGTTGAGATGGCACAACACGAAAGTGCCATCTAAACCTGATTAGGATCCCTTTAAGAAGAGAGTTTATGACTTTGGTGGGGTAATATAGAGAGTGCAATAACACTCTACCAGTAGATTAGATTCAACCGAAATAGTAGATTATTATAGACCTTGTGTCTTTATTTTGTATTGCTTGTGTATTGACTTCTATCTATAATATATTTAAGGTGAACCCTTACCTTATCCCTACCATACGTGATATGGATATGGACTATATAAAGAATTGGTACTATACGAGAAGAGGTAGCAGATCCTATAATCGACCAGCTAGAGATTGATTTGGAATGGGTGACTGCCATTAAAAAGGCACCTAGTGCAATGAGTTTAGAGACTAATGATGAAGTTGACAATGCCAATGATGAACCTTTGGGTGGGAATATTACTATTTCACCACTTTTTGATAGTTTATTTGATATTGGTAGAGGAGGGCATGTAGGATGTGCAAAGCCCATCTACGTGATACAGACGTGCGCGACGAGTTGAAGGTTGTGAATGAGAAATTAGATAAGGTATTGAAGATCCGTAGGAAGATTCAAAATTATACTGAGAGCCCTTCTAAATTAGTTGAGTCACTTTGGTACATAGTTATAAGATTTCGAACCAGATTGAGGAATGCTTCAATTTCTATAAGCAATATACAACAACAACAACAACAACTACCTAGTATACTCCCACCAGGTGGGGTGTGGAGGGTAATATTTAGACAAGCCTTACCCCTACCCCAAAGGGCAGAGAGGCTGTTTCCAATCGACCCCCGGCTCATAAGATAAAAGAAAAAACAGCAGTAAAACAAAAACAAAGACAAAAACAAAAACAAAAACAATAAAGCATTAGTAATTCCAGCAGAAATAGCGTAAGTAGCTTAAATATTTATCTAAACATACGAAACATAAATAAAATCGCATGCAATAATATCATACAATAACTACCATAACTAACAGCCATAGAGGGGACATACGCTAAAACACAAATCATCTATGGGTAACCCTGCTGACCCACTCCCAACCCCGGATGAGGCGTACGAAAAACTCTAGGAGCCCCTATCCTACAACCCTGATTCTAGACCTCCAGACTTTCCTATCAAGGGTCATGTCCTCGGAAACCTGCATTCTAGTCATGTCCTGCCTAATCCCCTCTCCCTAATGCTTCTTAGGCCTCCCTCTTCCTCGCCGACCGCCAACAATCTCCAGCCCTCGCAGCTCCTCACCGGGGCATCGGAACTTCTTCTCCGCACATGCCCGAACCACCTCAGCCTCGCTTCTCGCATCTTCTCATCCACCGGGGCCACCCCCACCTTCTCTCGAATAACTTCATTCTTAATCTTATCTAGCCTGGTGTGTCCGCATATCCACCTAAGCATCCTCATCTCCGCAACCTTCATTCTATGAACATGCGAGTTCTTCACGGGCTAGCACTCCGCCCCATACAACATCGCAGGTCTAACCACGGCTCTATAGAATTTCCCCTTGAGTTTGTGTGGAACTTTCTTGTCACACAGGGATCCTGATGCAAGCCTCCACTTTGACCACCCCGCTCCTCTGCGATGAGTGACGTCCCCGTCAATCTCTCCGTCCCCCTGAATCACAGACCCAAGATATCGGACACTGTCCCTCTTGGCGATGGCCTGAGAACCAATCATCACGTCCCTGCCTACTTCGCTCGGATCGGCGCTAAACTTGCACTCCAGGTACTCTGTCTTAGATCTGCTTATTTTGAAACCTTTAGACTCGAGAGTCTGTCTCCATACCTCTAACCTTTCATTAACACCGTCCCTCGTCTCATCTATCAATACTATGTCATCAGCAAATATCATACACCAAGGCACATCCCCTTGAATATATCGGGTTAGAGCATCTATCACTAAGGCAAACAAGAGGGGGCTCAGCGCCGATCCTTGATGGAGCCCCATGACCACTGGAAAATGGTCTGATTCGCCACCCACCGTCCTAACCCTAGTCTTAGCTCCATTGTACATGTCCTTGATTACTCTGATGTAGGCTTCCGGCACGCTCTTCGCCTCCAAGCACCTCCCTTGGGACCTTGTCATACGCCTTCTCCAAGTCGATAAGCACCATGTGTAGGTCCTTCTTCTTATCCCTGAATTGCTCCGCCATCCACCTGAAAAGGTGGATAGCCTCTGTAGTGGAGCGGCCCGGCATGAAACTGAACTGGTTCCCAGATATAGATGTCACCTCCCTCACCCGCGCCTCAATCACCCTCTCCCAAACCTTCATCGTGTGAGAAGTTGAAATAGATCAAGAAGAAGAAACTAAAGGTAGACGTGCTCAAACTAGTTTTGGAGGAAGATAAGAAACTATTTTGTGAATGATTTGACAAGAAGGAGAAGTTTCCCAAAAACCTCTTGACTAACAGCTATAGTTGGAGGTTTTTCAAGCAATTATACGGTGCTAACCTGTCGGTTTTAATTTTTGTAAGTCCCTTAATCATTGTGTGTATTTCTTATTTTAATATCTCTATATTATCATATAGTTTTTATCATATTGAGCATGTGGAGGAACTTTTAGCATTGATGCATGTATAAAATATAAAACGTCCCCGCTTTTATGCCAGTAGTCATGTTATAGATATTGCACTATGAAACAACATGTGCACTACATGGGATAAGATCAAGGAGGTTGCTAGTAAAGAGGAAAATGATATGGTCTTTTGTGAGACAGTTGATGCTTGGCATGACTTGTGCCTTAAATCCCTGATGCTATATCCTTAAGAAAGTATGCCAAAATTTGTGGTTGTGAAGTGGTGCAAGTCTAAGCTATTGTACTGTGTGTGGCAAAGTAATAACAAGTATTTTGTGCTTGTTGTTTTCTACTTGGAAGAGGGTATGATTCGAATTTGCAATAGCAATGTCAGTATGGTAAACTAGAAGAAATGGTACAGCCCCTCGCACTCATGATGCCTAGAATTTTGATAAAAACTGGGCAGTTTGCAAACTTAGGAAAAGATGTGCTTGCGAAGAAATGGTCGTGGGAGCACATTATGGATGTGCTATCCATTCAGCAAAGGTAATTAAATGTTCCATCCATTATGTTTTACTCATTCTTCTAGTTTCTTTAATAACTAATCACGTCTCTGATTATTATAGTGAAAGTAGTGGAGCATATGCAGTGAAGGTTAGTGACTTCCTCCCAACTTATAAGCCGCTAGATCAGCTTAATGACAAGAGAATAGAGTTCTTCAGGAAAAAAATTGCTGTTGATTTCTTCAGGGGAATGATGGACCTTATTGGTTTTATAATTGTAATTTCAATTTGTGTTGGTCACAGGACAAATTCATTTTGGGTAAACTTGTAGTAATTTATGATACTTGCTTCTACTTCTATCTACTGAAACTACCTTGCTGCTTATTTACTATTGATGTAGTAATTTTTATTTCCTTAGCTTATTGTATTACAACAGGCAACTACTTGATTACGTAATAGACAATTCTAGTAATAAACTAGCTACTTGGTTGGGTAGTAGATCATGTGTCTAGTACTAATAACTTGATAAAATATAACATTGCATTAGGCATAACCCGCATGTTGTGTACTAGACACTAGGCCCATCAATAAACTAGCTATTTGGTTGCGTAATAGACTCGAGGTCGCATTTAGTAACTTCAACAAAATTAACATTACATCAGTACAACATTATATGATCCAAAATATTTCCAACAAAATAAACTTACAATAATTAAACTATTTCTACCAACAACAAACCAATGTTCCTTCTCCCTTCATCACACAAGAGTATTACCCACGTATTGAGTTTTATTTCATTCATCTTAACCATCCCACCAACTTAACAATTTACAGGAATATTCTCTCTCTCTAGTTTCAATCCCTCCATCATCATTATTATCATCATCATCATTATCGACATCCATTGCTAATACATTTTCAAGTTTAGCCACCTTTATTTGCGGAAAAATCTTTTCACGCTTAAGAGCTTCCTCTTCATCTTGAAATTACTGATAAGATCAACAACCCTTGGATCTAGTAGATCATCATCACTTTTCCAAAATTGACATATTTTACCCTATTAGATCAAATGGGAAAAAAATTCATTTGTATAATTATATCCCTAAAATAAAATAAAAAAGTGAATCTGTGAAATTTATCTTACATTAGTTTTGGAAAATTTTGAGAAAGACCGTCCAGCATTCACCGGGGCTGTAGTTGTAAATTGACTGGCAACCCTGGCACAATGACAATTCCTTCCAACCTAGAGGATGAAGTCGACCCTTGACTCATTTTACATCAATTGTTTGAGTAATATTTTTCGGAAGTAAAAATTGGGGTTGAAATGTGATTAATTTTATTTTGAGATGGAAGTTGAAATGGGTGATTGAAAATGGGTCAAATTTGTTAATTTGAACGCGTCAAAAAAATATGATTAAAATATGATCAATTTTATGTTGATCAGATGGCTAGTCAAACGGTAATTTTAAATGGGTCAAATGGGTAATTTCAATGGGTCTAAAAATGTATGGTTAGGGATAGGCCACATGGACATATTTTAATTTACCGAATAACACGAGTTGTCCTCCATCAACCACTAGTCGTCGATAAACTTCTTTAGTAGTATATAAACCCTGAACCCTAACCCTAACCCTGAACTCCAACACTGGACATTCATCATAAATTAATAGACTTATTTAATGGGTGAGTGCCAACTTGAGGTTTGATCCTCAACTCTTATTGTAGTCGAGGGTAAACTAATCGCCAAGAATTCACTAAAATAAGTACTACACCACGTTCGATCTTAGTTTTTTAATTTTATAACATTTAAAAATCTGATTAAACATCATGAAACATTTAAAGTTATTATACATAGTAGTGTATTTCATATTATTAAGAGTTAGTTATTTTCGAGCATATAACAACTCAAGAAGCAAGACCTCTAACTATAAGAGTGTTGTATAATAAAGTGTTGTCAACAAGTAATGCCTCTAAGTATGAATGTTGTATATTGAATTTTGGGTTATAATATTAACATGTGTTGATATTAAGTATGATCAATTATAATAGGTCATTAGTCTTCAAATTGGATACATTGTCTTAACATTATGTTGTAATAATATTCATTGACTATATAACTAAAGTTATTTTCATCAATTATAGACTTAGGTTGATACCAATATAATTGATACGTTATAATGACAATTGTTTTCATCAATTATCTGCTTAGGTTGATACCAATATAATTGATACGTTATGGTAATCCATTTTAATCCAATTCAAAGTTTGTAATTTGTTGAATTAAATGTTTACCACTTTAAGTGATTCATAATAATTGTCGTTTTTTTATCTAAGCTAAAATTTAATACTTTACACTAACAAATAACTAATAATCGAGAAACTACCCCTATGTATGTATAATTTATGGCTGATATATTGTTCTTAATTCTTTACTATAAAATTCTATTAGTTTGTATTTATAATGGATCTATAGACCATTAGTGGGGTAGACTATATGTTATAGGTTTATTTAAAAACTCTACTGAAATTTTTAATTCATTGACGTGAAATTCAATATTAGAAAGACTGAAATTTATATCTCCTGAGTTGTACGTTTCTATTGGAACCTCTTTATGTCATTTTGGGGCTTTTTTCACTTAAGTATTGTCAAATGGAAAAAACCAAAGTATAAAAATAGAAAAAACAAGGCAACAAAATTCAAAAAATAAGGCAGAAAATCAAATAAACAAAAACTTAAGTTAAATATTTTTATTAAATAACTCCTCTCATAGCAACTTACATTTTCTTCCATTAACTAAAGAAAAAAATTTAACTGTTGGGGCGAAGGATCATGAGGATGAGAATATCCTGGTATAACATAGTGGTGAATATTTGCATCAATCCTACTAAAGATAATATGCAACACGCATGCAATATGGCGAATGCTCCTCTCTTGCCTCACCCTATCTTCTTGGATCTCTCGGATAAGCCTATCCAGTGATTCCCTGATGAAAATGGCATCTATGCTTGGCCTTGATCTCAGAGGTTTGTTAAGTGATTGGGCTATTTGAAAAAATAATGAATAAATATTTCCATACAGTCTAGTGTATTATAGGTAAAATTTGACATTAAATGGTGCCTTTCCGTATGACTTCTCGTAAATGATGTGACTGTTGAGAGTTTTGAGAAATGAATTGATACTTTGAATCAACATATTCGATATATTTCATATGTTCTTTTCATATTGGATGCCATCGCTTATTAACACTAGATATTGAATTAACTACCTAAATCAGTGGTTATCAATAGACTATCTAAACTAGCAACAAGCCTTGTTTAAATTGAAAATACTGATGGGGGTTGACAATAGAACATTGGTTGATTACAAGTGATTGATTCTGAAATAGTAGTCTACGACAAAGGTAACATGACTCCTTAAAATAAGGTCGTTGATTATAGATCATAGGACTACAATATATTATATAGGGTGATTGACTATAAAATAATAATGTATGACTCAACTTGGCCACATGCCTCATTATTAAAATAAGGAAGGGTTAACTCTAGATCAAAGGTCTGTAATAGATAATGTTGGTGGTTGACCATAAAATAATAATCTATGATGTACAATACAACAGTTGATAGTAAAAATAATAAGTGATTACAAATAACAAGACTAGAATATTAAAAGAGTTAATTATCTTTATTAAAACACCAATAGCTAAGAGATCAAGAATATTGCAACAACACTTTATAAGTTGTTTTCTTTGTGGCCAAGTTATTTGAAACTGGAACTTTTATTTTTTTTCTTTTTTCCTACTACCAGAAGAACTAGGTTCTAAAAGCTTGGCATCTCTTAAACTTCTTTTTACCTTTTATAGGTTCGACATCGGGTTAAAATATTTTTGTGTATTGAATTTTATCAGACACCACCCATTTATCTTTTGTAAGGATTGTGTGAATGGTTCCTCCATATGCAACCAATATATGTTGAAACATTATAGAATGGAGAGGAGTGATCGTAAATGGAGGAACCATATGCATTCCCAAAGATCAATATCAGAGCCATGTGGGCAGGGTATTTTTTTCCAAATCAGACTGACAACAAGAATATTTGTTCAAATCCAGATCAACTACTGCATTCTTGTTTTGTCCGACGATGCTAAACTGGATATTCTCTTATTAAAGCACCTGGAGAGTGTTGCCGACAACCATATTACTCCTAATCTTCTTTGTAGTAGAAGGAACAAAGAGGGTCAAAGAATTTTTCATTTCATTATGTCGCTCCTCAAATTTTTCTACAAACGTTCGATAAAATGATTAAATAGGCCAATGATTAGGAAGTCTCGTTGATCCTTAAGCATTGCATTAAGCGATGATGCAATGTTTGCTGTCAATATGCCATATTGGTTTCCTGGAAAGAAGACTCTGCTCCACTTTTCGAACCCAGTTTCATTCATGAGATAATTAGCTACTTCCCTGCTTTTATCATGCAATTGTAGAAAATGGTCAAAGAATTCCTTAGTATTGTATAATTATGCTGTATAAAAGAAACGCTTAATAAAAATTTCACAATGAAACCTCTTGCGCATATTTTCAGCAACGTGACGCATGCAAAAAATCATGATGAGCGATAATAAAAATATTTTTGAAGTCATTCCTAATAGATACATGCCGATTAGAAATAATGTACAATTTATTACTGTAGATGTGCCGCAACTATTAAAAGAAGTAGGTCCTAGAATCATCGTATTCTTAATCGGCTACACAGAACATTATTGAAAAAAATATGATTCTCTATATCTTGTGCCACAATAGACAACAAGTAACCTCCATACCTGCCACTCAGAAATGTCCCATCAACAGCCATAACACTTCTCATAAGCGCGAATCCCTTAATGAAAGTTCTAACATATAAGAAAAATTATCTAAATTGCAATTTATTATCAATCTTCAAATCAACAATACTTCCTTCATTACAAGCAATATAACATGGCGATACGCTTCTAAAAGCATACCCATCTTCCTAAGTACCGTTGATCATAGCCTTAGCTATTCCACCTACCTTCTAGCTCCTTTCAATAAGTAAGATTTTGATTAAAATCTGCAAAAATGGCACCCTTCAGCTCTGATGGGGATGGTCCCTTGCCATTAACATACCGGTTCTGGTAGTATGCATCCAAAGTCTAGAATAACGTATTAGGATAATGGCTTTATGTGTGCTGTACCATGCATGTGTGCTCGCCATAGTACTTGGTATTATAAAACCTATAAGAACTCTCATACTGTAAAGCGCAAAACTTCCACGAAAAACTCACATCTCGGAATGCCACTGGTTTTAATTTAGTGCTACTCTTCCTCGTGCAAAACATAAAATGCATTTTCATAGAAGCAATCTCCAAATGTTTAAATCCAATTTATTTTCAAAACATTTTCCAAGCAAAAAAACCTATACCATCAGGATGGCTATGTTGTGTAGCTAACACGTCCACCGAGCCTTCATCTCCAGCTGATCAATTAACAATTGCTGAGATCTCTTCTTCTCTATATACATCTTCTGGACCACACATGTTCATTTTATTGTCACCAAAAACATGTAAGGCATCACTAAATTCATTGAATTCATCTTTCACCATTCTTTCCTCCTCTACTACTCAAATTGATGGTTGCGTTGGTGGTGGTGGTGGTGTGGAATTTGAACCTTGATGAGACCTTTCAACAAGAATTTTAGCACCTTTTTCAAACTCATTTTCAGCCAAAATATCTTCAAACTAGGCCTTATACCTTCGATTGTAACATCAAGGAGGTATGATTTCAAATCATTGTCATTTTTAATGAAGGAAGGAACAATCTTGTCCCTCTTTGGTGTATAGCTAAACATATATATAATATTCAAATTCCTCGGGGAAAATGTTAGTTTGCCACATTTAATAATGACATCAACAAATTCGTCAAATGTACAATTGCTAAGTATGCATATAGATACTGTAACCTTTGTATACGAATTCTAATTCTAACTAGTTGGCCCCACAACCCATTCACCATAATATAGACCGCATACTAATATATAATCTCCTATCAGTCTATTGTGAACCAATGGTCTATTCTAACAATAGTCTATTGTACACTAGTGGTTGAACACTATGTAGAAAAAACTGCAGAATCCCAAATTAACAATGACGTAGAAGATGAGATGAAAATCCTTACCAGATGATATACCACCTGGAATGAATTATCAATCCAATGTACCACCAATTTCTTTCCCAAATTTGACAGATCCGAAAACCCCTCAATTTTTCTATTTCTTCAAAGTAAATGATAAATCAAAAGAATGAAGCTTTAAGAAGAATGGGAAGGAAGGGAAATGACCTGTGTGCGTTGAATGCAAGAAAAATAAGCTGCAGTGGAGTAATCAGCCATGAAAAATGGGGATTAGGGCGGTAGATGAGGCGAGAATGGATGATTTTTTTTAAAGCTGGTGATATTACATTTATATAAGTTGAGGCCAAAGTGTAATAATTAAAACTTTAGGGATAAAGACTGAACTTTTCCACTTTACTTTATAATCCCACTTAATCATTAATTAAGTATGAAGAACAATCCTAATTTATAATTAAAACCTGAGGTCACTTGAACAATTCAAGCTTGAAAAGAGATCACCCTCCAACTACCCCTTCTTTCTATCTCCAATATAGATATTTGTATTTTGGAATGCAAAATTAGCTTATACATATATTTTTGTTACCTATAAATTTTATTTAGTTTCAATTAAATATAAACAAATATAAGTTAATTTTAATAATTATTTTCCGTTGTTATTGAATAATATCTTAATCTAAGATATGCTTTGCCCTCTAATATTTAAACCTTTCTTATCACCGTTTGAGTAATTAGATAAATTTCTGGTGTCAAAGGTCAACTACAAAAAATATTTATCATGAAAGTCCGTTTCTTAAATGATTGAGCTCTAATTGCTAAAACTTTGAATAATAACGACATCTCGTTAAGGGTCTTCGTGTTTTTAATATAGTATGGACATATCGATTATTAAGTTTTAATTGCTAAAACTTTAAAATTGTAATGCCAAAAAATTAGGGGTATTACTATCCATGTCCATTTATAAGTAGTTCATTACAAAAATTGGCTAATTGATAAAATATTATTAATATTAGCCAAATTAGCCAATTAGCTATTTGTAGCAAAAAAATATTAAATTTTTGCTTTGTTTTGAGTTAGTGTTATTAGAATGGATTTGGAACAACTTAAGGAGCTTGAATATAAGTTTTGGGATGATTTGGTAAAGTTTTGAGGTGGTTTGAATTGAAAATTCGAAGTAAAAGCTGAACATGAAAAAAAATGATATGTGTATCACACTGTGTATCATTTTTGTATCACACATGTATCAATTGTGTATCACATGTATATTCATGTATACTTGTGTGTGAGATACATGTTTGATACATGTGTCGCAAAGGACTTTTTCGAACTCGATTTAATTACGAATTTTGATACAAAACCAGTCCAAATCACATTCAATCTTCCTCAAATTTTGTATATTGGCTTATCTATATATTTTCAATGATCTCATCTATACCCATTGAAAAAATTCCCTTTTTGTTTAGATTTTTGTATTTCATCACCTTATTTGCTACCCCGTCTATGAAATTTCCTTTCCATCTTGTATCTAATGTTGCTAATCACGCTTAAAAATATGGAAGGTGATTTTTGCATGTGAATCTTTGATAGAAAGAACCATATTATTTAGTTTTTCAATTTTTACTTGCTAGTTTTGGTAAGTCTATAACTAATAGCTAGAGATTGGTAAGTTAAGATTTATTTGGGACATTTGGGTAAGTTCCCCAAAAAATTACTTTAATTTCTCATATGACAAATTTATATAGCAACATACTATCACAACGGGGAACACCCAAGTTAGTAACCAAAATAATTACTCAAAGCTTTATGAGAATCGTTATGAATCGTCTCATCTCTGAAATTAAAGCCGCTCCTAATAGGCTAAACTTAGGTTTTGCCGAGAGGCGACGAGAACACATTTCACTGGAAAAGGCTTGTCAATTTTAAGCTATTGTTGTAAAGCCCCATGCATTTTTATAATTAATTAGGACTATTTTTTTTGTTTAAAATTATATTTCAATTAGTCCCGAGCAATGCGAACCGCACGAGTATAATAAGATCGGGAAAATTATACGATCAAAGATAAGATTAGATGTAATAGAAGTGAAAAGAAAACACAAGAAAAGGGAGCACAGTAATGAAACTACTCTCAAGCATTTGGATCTGGAAGTGGTGCATTGCGCCAAAGGAGGCGTGCGAGTAGAAGTAGCAGCAAGGCGAGGTAGTAAAAGCTCCACTGTCTCGACCCAAAATCTCAACCAATAGGATTGTAATAGTGCCCAACACTATTTGCTAGGCAAACCAAACTTAAGTCTGAAACCCCTAACACTGTTTGCGAATAATAAAGGTTATGCAAAGCGTAAATAACATGATACTATAAATAAATGATAGGATTTAGAAGAATTAGATTAAGTCTGAAATCCCTAACTACCACACATATCTCAGAAACTGGAGTCAATGAGTATATGGGCGTCTACATATTTAACTAAATACAAAGTTTGGAGTAATAGTACACTTGTAATGACCCGATCGGTCATTTTGAGCTCTAGCATATCGTTTGTCGGTTTGAGACCTTGGGTAGCTTCGCTATATGTACTGTGACTTGCATGTGTAGTCGGTTTTAATTTTCGAAAAGTTCGGAGTTGATTTAGAAGAATAATTCTCAATGAGGAAGCTTTAAATTGGAAGAGTTGGCAAAGGTTTGACTTTTGAGTAAATGACTCTCGAAATCAGGATTTGATGGTTCATATAGGTTTGTAAGGTAATTTCGGACTTGAGCATATGTTCGGATTGAGTATCGTATGATCCGGGAGCGATTCGGTGCTTATTATCGAATGTTCGCATTTTGAAGGTTTTGCAATTTGCTAAGTTTGACGTAAAGTGTACTTTGGTATTATCGGACGCTGGGCGGTATTTCGGGACCGTGGATAGGTTCATTTCATTGATGGGAACTTGTTCATGAAGTTTTGTCGTGATCCGTAAAATCTAAGTGTGATTAGGACGCGTTACGTGAAGTTTGAAGGGTTGAAAGTTAAGAGAGTTTGAAACATTGAATTTAATCTTAAATTATTGATTTCGATGTTGTAATTCATGTTCCGAGCCTTTGGGCAAGTTTACATAAGGTATATAAACTTGTTAAAATGATTGGACGGGGGTTCCTCGGACCTCAGATGAGTTTTGGGGTAGTTTTGGACCACTTTTTGGCCTTTTTGAATTGCTAATAACTGATGTCAGGGGTGTAAGGAGGCCTCGGCCGCGATCGCTAAGAGCAAATTGCATTTCAGGCCATGTGATTCGCGATCGCAGAAGGAAGGGTCGCGATCGCGTAGAATTTCTGGAATCAATGGTCTGAGTTTAGAAGTTTATATCTTGCAATCTATAAGAAATTTGAAGATTATCCAAAAATAAGAGTCATATCCCTTTAAATCTAGTTTAAGAACTCCAAACCATTTGTCATTTAGAGTTTTGTACAAAAATCTATGGCCATTATACGGAAGGGTGTCTGTGCAAAGGAAGGCAAGGATGGCGAAGAAGAAAATCATGCTGGAACATTTTTTAACCAACATCATGTGGTAAAGACCTCAATGTCGAAGAAGGAGGCCTGGCATGTGTTTTATATATCCAATTTTGGAATTTTGAGTTTATTTCTTCACTTTTAAGTTTTTGGAGCACACGTAGAGCAATTTCTAGTGATTCTTGAAGATCATTTTTTTCATATATCATAAGGTAAGTTATTCCTATTTGTTTTGAGTTAAATACATGAATTGTATATAATTTTAAATATGAAAATTGGTAGAAATTATGAGAATTTGGAGGAAAACCTAAAAATTATATTTTTGATTTTTAAACACGAAATTTGATATTGAATTGGGAACAAGTTATACATTCGAGTTCATGGTGCTATAGGTAATATTTATCTTAGAAATTTTTAGAATATGAGCATGGTGTTGACTTTGTTGACTTTTCGAGTAGAGTTTGGAATTGTTATGAAGTGTTAAGTCACAAATATTGGAGTATATTTTTATTGGTTTGCACGTTGTTTGATTAGTTTAGAACCGTTTGGCATCGGTTTGAGGTGTTAAAGATGCGTTGGAGCCGGTTATCAGATTTTGGAGCGAGGTAAATCTCCTATCTAACCTTGTGAGGGGAAATCTATCCAGTAGGTATTATATTTATTATGTGCTACTTGTTGTGGGAGCTACATATGCACGAGATGACGAGAGTCCGCATACTAGAATTATGTTTAGGCTCGGGTAGACATAGGAGACGAGAGTCCGTATACTAGAATTATGTTTATGCTCGGGTAGACATAGGATTTTACCATGCAATATTTGTTTACTTGAACTTAATTTTGTTAGTTTAACTACTTAAATTTATAATAAATTTGATTAGGAATTTTATAAGGCTGAGCTTCATTACCTTGAGTTTTTGGCTTGATACTTAATTGTTCGTAAAAATCATGCCTTCGTTATGTGCCCATCCTGTGTTATAATTGTTTGGCCCGTAGTTTTGAGAGTTTTTACATTTTTGTGGATTGGTCTGAATGCCTCGAAGGTATTATGTAATAGCATTATAGATTGGGCCATAAGACCTCGGTAGTATATTTGAGATGTATCCATGGATAGGACCATACGACATCGGTATGCAGTTATTAGGGATCGGACTATACGTATAGCGATTCCCAAATCGAAAAAGCCATGAAAATGAACTAAAAGAGCAAGAAAAAGAAAATAAAGAAGATAAAATTTGACTTTTTACTTAACATTGCTGGAAATGGGCGAGTACAAAGGAATATAAAGAAAGCAGAAATAACTTCCTAACAACATGGATGCTAATTACGCTTCTATCTTTAGCGACTCAAAAACAAATAACTAAGGAATCAATTTGACGATAAGTAAACTAATAATCTAAGATTTGTAGTTATTTAGACCTCAGAGACTATACCTCTAAAGACCAATATTATCTTCAAAACCACAACATGTCTCCACTGTTATAGTACAACCTAGACATAATTCGTGCGTACATCGCTAGGAGTCCGAATATTCATGATTTTTCTATTTTGATTTGAGACTTGGAGTTTACTTGCTATTTCTTATTTGTTTGAGATAACACATACTTGAGGATTTCATAGTGTCATTATGTTGGAGGATCATGTTAGTTATCGTTTCTTATCTCATTATTACCATTGTGTTTCATGCCTATTTATAATTTATTGTACCGATTTATTAGACCAGTAGAAGTGTCGACGACGACCCCTCGTTAATATTTCTTTGGGGTAAGGCTAGATACTTACTGGGTATGTATTGATTACGTACTCATGCCACATTTCTGTACTAATTGTACGTGTACTGAGACATGTACTTATGGTGTTCATTTGGGTGCGTAGGAGAAAGTTGGCGAGGAGACTTTGTGGTGAGTTTCTCCCTATGTTATGATCTACAACACTCAGAGTCTCTGATATATCTGTTTATTGTATTCTGTCTATTTCTATTCCAGATAGCTGTTGTGTAGTATTGTATACTCTGGTAGATACTTGTGCACGTGTGACACCGAATTTTGGGGATTCCTAGTAGGTGCTCATAGTTGTACTTATTATTATTATTATTATTATTATTATTATTATTATTATTATTATTATTATTATTATTATTATTATTATTATTATTATTATCGATTCACTTTATGATTTATTCATAATTGCTAATTTGGTAAAAAAAGAGCATATGTTTCCCGGAGTTCTAAATTTAATTATATTCATTAAATGAAACCATCATTTTTAAAAGTTAAAAGTGATAAGTTAAGTGGAAGTTCATACGTAGGCTTTCCTAGCAGTATTGTTTGGCTCCATCACAACTTATTATGGATTTTGGACCGTGACAGCTTGGTATTAGAGTACTAGATTCACTTATGTCTCAAAAATCATGAGCATGCCTAGTGGAGTCTTGCGGATCGGTACAGAGACATCTGTACTTATCTTCAAGAGGCTATAGGGCTGTTAGGAGCTTCCCTTTCTTGATTCTTTGTCGTGAGATTTGATTTTGTTGAAGATTACCCTTCCTAATCATTCGAACATGTTGTTGAGCACTTGATATCAGTTGTGCATCGAGGAGTTGTGGTGGTGCTACAAGTGTAGTGTAGGAGAATTTTCCCAGCATTATGAGGGCAAACTACTATCATTGCCTCGTGGAAGGGTGTTCAATCATTTTAGCCAGTGTTAATGTTGCCCATGGTTTCGAGACTATACATAGTGCATGTGATGTTTCTCGCATTGTTATCGCTCAGTGCTAGTATGAATGGTAGTGTGTTCACTTATGTGTTATGATAATGAATTCTTATGGAAAATGATTATTCGGATCCTGATTGGAAGATTTAGTATTTAATTTCAGTACAAGAGATACAATTGTGCTATGGATGCTCAGCCATTGGTTGACGGAGTAACGAGACTTGATATCTCGAAAATTGGTGGAATTCTTGTTTATATTGTAGTGTCGTCCTACTTGTTTGAATGCATAAGGCTCGTCAGTATGATGGCATTTGTTTGCCTTTGGGGAATGGCGTTGCGAAGTGGTACATAAATAGCAGTTATCACGGATAACGGTGTGTTGCGACTTCAAAATCAAATATGTGGTTCCAGTGTTTATGGTTCAAGGGAAATGATCCCTGAGGTGGCTCGAATGTGACGAGAATGTATTGATCGAGACGTAGGAAAATGTGAATACTTAATTACCATTTTGGGATGCAATATGGCTTCGAGTTTTAAACATATTGTTGGACCTTTATTTAATGTTAATGAAATCAATAGATTCTTATGACTGGCAGATAAGTGTGGATACATGGAGATTAACTGATTTCATAATGGGTATAACTATGGCAATGTTGTTGGGGGATGTCGATATAAGGTTACACAGATGGGCTATCTCCTATGAGAAGGTTGGGGATTGCATGATTTCTGAAAAGGTCCTATTATGAGTTCTACTTTTTATCCAACATGAAGCATGTACTACGATATGGGCTAATTCGGGATGTGTGATGATTAGTGCAACAACTTGTGAGAAATTTGGCAGAGTAATGGGATCATGGTAGCTAAAATAAGAAGCCATTGTGGGTTCTTGATTTATGTGATTGTGGCTTAAAGCTAAGTGGGGGGGGGGGGGCCTACTATATATGATTGGGTAACATGGTTACGTGCCTTTGTAGTTTTTGGTTATCAATACGCATATGGTTTTATTATAACTAAGGGAAGAAAACATCAGGGGTAATAAGCAAGGAGTTTGATGGATATGTGCTACATTTCACCTTATTAATATGTGACGATTGTGGAATGACTCAGATTTTATACTTTTTGTGGATGTGATGTACAAGTGGAAGGATTCATTCGATCACTTCTTTGGAGTATTCGAGGGCTAACAGAGCACTAGTTTTCTGGTTTTATATATTCTAGACTAGCTGAGAGTGCGCAACGATCAATAATGATTCTAGTGGATTCGAGATTTAAGGTGCGGTGCTTAAGGTTTTTTGGGTTTGTTATGTGTGGCTGAGGATTGGGTTTTGTAGTAGAGTGTGAAGGGTATTGGGAGTATTTCTATGTTGTCATCGGGTCTGTAGAGCAGTGTTATAGAGGTATAAGAAATAGTGTTGAACATGTAGAAGATCTTTAGAGCGGGTGTATCAATTGGAGATAATATTGCACGCAAGAGGAGAGTATAAAGTGACTTATGGGGTATTGAGATGACGTGGTATTGTGAGCTGGGTTCACTTAAGATGAGTGTTAATTGAGATCCATTATGTGATGGTAAAGAGAGATGTTACTTTAAAATCAAGTTAAGGAAAAATTTGAAGAAGTTAGGTCAGTTTAGCACTAGCTTGGATCAGCGTGGCAAGAAAAATGACCGGTTTTTTTGGTATAGATAAGGCTATATAGGTGTTTTGTGGCTATATTAGTGGGCCTGGCATCTACGAAATTTGGTTGATTTGGAGGGACCTAATTCTAACGGTTTGCTTATGCGCAGATGGGTCCCGAGAGTTTATGATAGTTTTGACCATGACTTGAGGTCTGTGTCTTCTCCGGTTATGGGAAGTTTGTTGGTTGTTGCGATTTTTCTTCTTAAATGAGTTAAGTGAAATATTTCTAGCTGATTAAGTGTTTATTCTATAGGTGGTTCAGGATTTATGATGAGATTTTAGAACTCTCACGTAATAGCATAAGGTGCAGTGAGCGATATGGATTGAACGGTCAAGGTTGCGGTTCAGTCTGACAGTGATGTCAGGAATTTGAAGGAGTAGGGGAGATTTCATATGTTTTGAGTTTGCTGGCGCTATTTTTGAGTCGTCTGAAAATGGTGTGTTCTTCGGAAGAGGCATTGTGTATTAATGTGCGGATGCTTGACCAACACTATAAAAATAAGATAGTAGGTAGCTGCTGATATTTAGATTTTGTCACTTGGTGCAGAAGGTTAGGGACTGACGTATCAGTCATTTAAGTAGTAGAGATTGAGGTCATATACGGGGATTCTGGTACTGTCACATATGGGAGAACTTATGTTTGAGAAATACATTATTCTTTTGTTGCTGAAAACTGTAGAAGTTTGTTCAGGGTTTGATGATTGTTTGTATGTGTCATGAATGGGGTCACTATTGACCTTGAAAGGGTACTTACCTATTTTAGGATGACTGGAATTGGCTTTGAGGCCCATTGGTAGTCCTAACATAATATATGATATATACTAGATCGGATATTTATATTTGGCATAACACTACTTATGGATGGGTCCTTGGGTGTGGTGGATGTTATTCTTGCCTTCCTCTATTCCAGGTGCTACTCTTTTATTTCATGTGGGTTCTGTGACAGCTGGATTATTTGCACATCTGTTGTGATCCTATGCAACTTGTGGTGTTATATGAGCGAGATGGCTCTTGAGATGCAGGTTGTTTATTGCACCTTAGTCATGTTTAGAATTTTCTAACGCATAGCGCTATCCGTCTACCCAAGGTTATGTTAATGCATTTGGCATACTTGTGGCTGGTATGCACGTATTTAGTAGATATGAGCATTTTGGCTCGATGGGTATTCCCTTACTAATTGTTATGTGCGAATCGGGTGGCTCGCCGCCATGGGTATGATACTTGGAGTGGGTTGCACTATGCAACAGTGAGATGTTATGTACAATTCCTTACACTATTTTGTGTGTTTTGCTTCTCATTTGTGGGGTAAGTTAATAGAATTATGCTTGGGTTGTTATATTTGTTACGGTGATGGATAGTTATAGTACTTTTGTTTCCTTTCTTTATCGGTCATATTGAGTTGTGTATTCTTGGCGCATGAACGGTATAGTATGAGAATTTTGATGGTGTTTGATGTGGCTTATCGGCCTAGCAACTTGTACTGGATGAAACAAGGTTAGTGGACCTGGAATCATTGCAATCATATCAGTATAATGTATATTTGGAGAAAGAATGTCGCAAATCAACTCGGAATACGACAATGGTTCTTGTCGAGTAAAAGAACTCCATGAGTTATCGACTTGGTGGGTGGTTATGAGTTCTAGACATTTGTTCCATTGTTGGAGTATTGAGAGGGTTGTGACAAGGCTTATATGTGTTATAAGGTATATTACAGACATCGAGTTCATAAATTTACAGATATTGTGGTTGGAGGATGTTATTACGGGCATATGAATTATGCGGTGCATTGTCTGATTACAACATATGTGTATAATCATGTTTTAGTATGGTTTATTGAAAATGATACGCTGTATGTATTCTAGAATCAGATCTTATAGGAAATTCCGGATGTTGGAATTTGGTATTAAGCCTTGTGGGCTAAGGTATCAGGAAGGATCTTCAATCTAGGTTGAGCTAAGGTGCTCATATGGATTGCGGTGGCACGGGTAAGTGCACGAGGAGTTATACTGTAATTTTGAGAACTATGAAATGGTTCTTGGCACGCTCGTGAACAAATATATATTTAAGTAGGGGAGAATTGTCATGCCCTGACCCTACGAGGAAGGGGGGGGGGACGAGACTGGAACCAGGTGCCTCACATAGCAATTCATACCAACTTGCAACTAAGGGGCTCTGAATATATAATATCATACTTTGGCCATGTGAAACATTGCAAGACAATTTGCGAAGCAAAATATAAAACTGAACGGAAGCTAACATTGGCTAAAAATCAAAATAAAGCTGGGCCGACATGTCGTCATAACTACTACAACTAACAAACCAACAAAATATACATACAAGGCCTACAAGCCCAACATACTGCACTAACTAACAGGATATGTCTACAAGCCTCTACTGATGGATGTACTGTGATCGGAATAGGGCCTCATCCTACACATAACCTATATACATATACACACAAGATGTACACAAAACTCTAGATCGGGCAACTCTAAAGGACTTGGAGCTTACCAATAAAGCTAAACTCAGGCAACACCTACTGAGGAGGTCTACCCGTTTGTCTATCTGAACCTGCACGCATGAAATGTAGTGTCCCCAGAAAAAGGGACGTCAATACGGAATAATGTACCTAGTATGCAAGGCAATAAAATAACTAAAAGCTGAAACTGAACTAATAATATAATAATTGAAGTAAGTAGGAGTCAAAGATGAATTGGAGATATACTTACCTGCTGACACTGACTCAACTCTCTCAATATGGCAAATAAATAGATGCCCGGGCCTACAAGGCTCGAATCTGTTTATGCTTCGCCGTAGTAGGCTCGATCATAGGTGCTCGACCATATTAGGCTCTGTATCTCAGCCATGTTAGGTTCGCTCATAGACGCTCGGCCACATTAGGCTTGATATATAGCTTACCATCTGATCAGAGGTTGCCCAATAAGGACCTGCCCGCTGATTATAGCTTGATGGTGGTAAAGATACCTTAATAATATATATATATATATATATATATATATATATATATATATATATATATATATATATATATATATATATATGCACACACACACACACACACACTTTCTGCTCTCTTATTTGGAAGAACACAATACTCAATTGAATATGAAATCTCGATAGAGGAGAATATTGTAACTTATGAGACAGGGAATATATATATAAATTCAAGAGTATGAACTTCGCCCTTTATGCCTCATTATGAAACACATATATTGTTATGGGATCATGCCATAATTAAGGAAGGGATTAACCTTAACATACTTGGAGTAGGGAAAAATCCGTATGATATTCTTGAGAAAGATTTCACCGTACTCCTTTAGAATCACAAAATCCTGTTTCTAATTTTCTAATAAGTCTCGTAGTATATCTTCGGATAAATTGTTTTGCTGTGTCACAAACCAAAATAACCCTATCATGATGGCGCCTAACGTGGTACTAGGCAAGCCGACACACTACCAAAACCAATCAATATTTCATTTTAAAGATAAAACCAAAGCTATTTAACAGTAAACCTACATAAGGAGTTTAAATCAAAATAATAGTGCGGAAAGAAAGCCCGACATTGGAGTGTCACTAGTCATGAACATATACTATAACCGTCTGACAACATCAAGGCTAACATAGCATAAAAGTAATTGAATACAACTAAGGGAGGATAAGGACGGAGAAAAGTAGGGCTGCGATCATCAGGCAGCTACCTCACTAACTCCTATAAGCCTGCCACTGAGTAATTAGCACACGTTACCGGGTTCAGAAATACCTAAATTTGCACACAAGGTACAAGGAGTAATGTGAGTACGCCAACTCTGTAAGTAATAAAGGTAATAAAGACTGAGTAGTAGGAAACATAATAAAATCCACATCATAAAAACTCAGGAAGTATAACATGCTTTCAAATCAATTTATGAGTCGAATCATCTTGTTTTAAATCCAGTTTTCAGTAAAGATTCTATGAAAAATGTCTTTCTAACAGGTTCAACAGAGGTTCAATGAAGTTTTATAGTGAAAATGATGAAAATCATAAATAGCCCCTCGGGCAACACATGTATCATAAACCACCCATCGAGCATAACATCACTCAGAATCAGCTTCTCAGGCTAGCCTCACTATCACTCATTAAAAGCCCCTCAGGCACAACAAGAATCAAGAACATCCATTTGGGCATAACATAAGTCAAGAACAACCCCTCAGGCAAAACATCATATCACTCACTTAGGGTACCCACTCACTGGGGGTGTACAGACTCCGGAGGGGCTCCTACAGCCCAATCATTATAACAAGCCATCTCGTGACATAATAAATCAGGCCCTCGGCCTCTCATATGTCATAAATCAGTACAACATGTTGTGATGCACATACCAATCCCATGATATCCTCACAACATAAGCCCTCGGCCTTACTCAGTAAGAAAAATTCTCAAGCCATTCAGGCTATCAATAAAACAGGGTGCTCAGCCCAAAATATCATTTCATGCATCAAAATAGAGCAATAAATACTAAGTTATAAAATCATAAAAACATAACAAGACTGAGTACAAATATTAAGTCAAAACAGTGAGGAAATAATAATAGTAGGCCCCTAAGGGTCTGAACAGCTTGGCACGAGGCCCAAATATGACATTCATCCCAAATTATAGAAATTCTTTCTGAAACAAAAAAGTACCAATAGTTTCCAGTAAAATATGCAACTTAATAGTTGCTATGGGACGGACCAAGTCACAATCCCAAACGGTGCACGCCAAACACACATCATCTAGCATGTGTGTTGCCTTAAAGTAGTGAAACAATGTATAATCCAGGGTTTCATACCCCCAGGACAAGATTTACAGCCATTTCTTACCTCAAACTGCACAAAACTCTAACCAGCGATGTACTTGCTTCTCGACTCGGTCTCCAAATGATCCGGATCTAACCAAAATCAACATATTATCATCAGTATACGCTAAAGGAATGAATTCCATACGAAAATACTCAAATTAGACCGAAAATCCCGAATTGGATTCACACACGGCCCCCAGGCCTACGTCTCGGGATCTAACAGAAGTTACAAAACTAGAACAACTCCACCCCTGCCCCAAATAATCCTACGCGATCGCCAAGAATAACTCTAATCTACTAACTTCTCAAGTCCAAAAATGCCCATTGGGCATTCAAAACACACCCGAGGCCCTCGGAACCTCAACCAAACATACCAAAAAAATTACATATCACCATTCAAACTTATTCAAACCTTCGGAATGCTCAAAATAATATCAAAATACCAAATCACCCTCGGATTCAAGTATAAGGATTTCCAAACTTCCAAATTCCGGAAACGATATCGAAACCTATCAAACCTTGTCCAAATGACCTGAAATTTTGCACACACATTACAAATGACATAATGGACCTACTCAAATTTCCAAAATTCCATTGCGACCCCGATATCAAAATTTAACTACCGATTCGAAAATCCCAAATTTCTAACCAATTGAAGCCTAATTCTACCACAGGCCTCCAAATCACATTCCACACACGCTACCAAGTCCAAAATCACGTAACAGAGCTATCCAAATGATGAAAATCCAAATCCGAGATCGAATACTAAAAGTCAAAGCTTGCTCAAATCTTTCAAATTTAAAGCTTCAAGTTGAGAATTGTTCTTCTAAATCTATTGCGATTATCCTAAAAACCAAAAACGACGATTTACATAAGTCATAATACTTCGTACGAGGCTAGTCATGCCCGAGAACTTGCGAGTGAGGTGAAAATTCTCAAAACAATTGGTTGGGTCGTTACATCCTCCCCCACTTAAACATATGTTCGTCCTCGAACGTAACTAGAGTTGTTCTGAAAGCCATCATATCATTGTGTAACCTTGCCATGCACATATCTGGGGGTGATCCCACGTCACCCTATCCCATATAGGTCCAACAACATAAAATAACTAAAATTTCACAATACAACCTAACCCATAAAACTTAGAACCAAATTTCCACTTTCAAAATTGTCTGCCAGATTAGAATCTCACATCTAAACATTGTATAAGTCCGAACAAGCTGTATCAACCATATCTCTTACCCAAGATATAATCACCTAATAAACCACATAGCTCCAACACTCATAGCAAGAACTTCTACTCATAGCATCTGCTCAAGCAACCCAATTCCGGTAATAAACCTCTTATAAAACCGAAGACTCATTCTAACGCTTTCTTATACTACCAATGATGAATGAAACACGCAGAAAGTTATAACCGTTCCTCAAATCAACCATTCATGGAGCTCCCTCTCCTTTGGTAAGGACCATAGTAAATTTCTAAGAAGAATCGTGATATTATCCTTCCAACATGCTGATATCAAATCCGATAGTATTCATTCTAAATCCTGATAACCTCATCTCATCCAACACGACTACTTTAGTGACATGACACATCGATACAATCTAAAGCCACAACATGTGCCACCCGCGCACCAATAAGCAATAGTCCAAATATACTCAAATCATGGAAAAATGACTCAAATGAGAGCTGTACCGCAAGCTCACTAGTACCACCATAACACAATAAAGAGAACCCATTACACATTGTCGAACCAGAACACCGGGATCTAACCCGAAGGATCGTACCTCCATATAACTTCGCTATAATGCACGACCCTATCTGAACACTAGTCCACATGGGACACCTCAGGTCATCATGCTCAATATCACCAACTACACACAATTTGATGTCTAGTACCAGAAGTAAATCACCATACCCATGGAGAAGCAATTGACGCAATGCGATACCAGCCCGAAAGAACATATCCAATGTGCAATAAATCATGCGACATCCAGATACCCGTCTCACTCAAAAATCCACAATAAATACCAAATAGAACCATATGATTTGTGCATAAAATCAATGAATCACAACTCCTAGCAAAATGGAAAGTAACTCATCGATCACTACAGGACGCGCATAAGCTCAATGACAATCGAACACCACATTCTTCAACAATAGCAAATTCGGAGTCAACAAAGACGACTCGATGCAGAGCACACATCACTATTGGCCTATCAATGAACCCCTTATCAAGGAGTTCTAAAGCTGCTCCTTCAACTGCTTTAACTCTGCCGGTTCCATACAGTACGGTGGAATAGAAATGGGCTGATTTCCCAACACCAAATTAATACCGAAATCGTTAACCATGTCTGGAGCCATGCTCAACAGGTCTGTAGAAAACACATTCAAAAAATCCCTCACCACCGAAACTGAAACAATGGTAGGAGTCTCTGCACTGACATCCCTCACGAAGTCCAAATAAGAAAGACAACCCTTCCTAACCATCCGCTGGGTCTTCAAAAATGAAATCACTCTACTAGGAACATAATCCGTCGAACCTCGCCGCTCAATCCATGGTATCCCCAACATATCCAACACGACTGTCTTAGCATAACAGTCAGAATGTCACGACATGGAGGCAACCAATCCATACCTAATATCACTTCAAAATATACCTTACTAAGAAAGAAAAGATCAACTCGGGTCTCTAAACCCCAATAGTCACCATACAAGACCGGTATACGTGGTCCACAACTACGACATAACCTTTTTATGAGAACTCCAGTCTCGAAATCCATAAAGCGCATAATTCTTCTATGCCACCAAGAAAACTTGAATATCAATAGTCGATCCAACAAGAGAGAGCCGCAATACAAATGAAGTACCCTTAACTCAAACACATTGCCCTTTTTGAAATGTGTACCCTCATCAAGCCGCACCAATTAGTGATATCATTTACCTAATCATCTGAATCTATCCATGCTGCCTAAGAATTTATGACCTTCCTTCCTGCACTGAATCGTGACCTCACATTGTGAGCATATGATTATTACCCTGTTGAAACGGCTCCGACAGGACCCTTAGGATTTTCTCTTTTATATATATATTTTTATTACATGTGCCAGTGCGTGTTCATTAATATATTTAAAATTATTTAGGATTTAATTGTTAAATAGGTTTATTTTTACCAATTAAAATACAAAATATATGTGTGCAAGTAGTACTTTTTTGGCATTTTTAGTTATTTTTGGTTTGATTTCAACTTGTTGCATTTTTAGTTGTGTTAATTGGAAATTCTTGTTTTAAATAAAATTAGGGATTAATTAAAATAAGAATAAAAGGAAAAAAAATACATACACATATGCACTGCCACTCAGGCTTGCCATAATTGGGCCAAACCTGAGTGGCCCAAACAATTTAACCCTTAAAAATCCACAGACCCAGCCCAACACCAACCCTGGTCCGGTCCACACAATGACCAACCCAAATGACACCGTTCAAAGACCAGGCATCCCAGCCGTTGATCAATTGATCATCCAACAGCAATGAAGCTTTCCCCCACAAACATATACATATGTCCAAACGTCTCAATAGAATTAGAGACAGACCTCCCTTCTTCCTCGTACCATCTCCCCCGATGTAACACCGCCCTTGACCACCCCTTGACCACCCTTTGACCATCCGTCTACCACCCTAACGCCACCAGTGGAAATCGCCTCACGGCGGCGGCCGGTCGCCAAACCTCCCCATATTTACACCATCAAACCATCACAACCTCCTCTTTCTCGTCCTCTGACTAGTTTCCGTCGAATAAGTCTACTCCCTCTCGAATATTCGAAAGTAAGGTCGTCAGAACCACCGTCTTCGCCGACCTTGTTCCAAACCTCCCCAGCTTTTGACCATAGAACCACCAGGACCTACCATTTGTTAGATAATACGCTTAACGCTAGAGGGGGGGGGGTGAATAGTGTTATAATAAAAATTAGCGTAAACTTGCGGAATTTAAAAATTGCAGGAAATAAATAAGTGCGATAAGTAAATAAATTAGAACAAACGCACCGATGTATCCTGGTTCACCATAACCCGTGGCTAGTCCAGTCCCCGAGAGACTCTCTCGAGATTTCCACTAACTTGTTAAGCTTACGGGTGCTCAACAAACCGTTACAACTTGAGGACACAAGCCTCAACAACCTTTGCTCGGAGATACAACACTCTAAGACTTCAAACAAGGAAACACAAGTTCCTTCTTACAACACAAGGGACTAACACTTCCCTTCAAGTGTACAAAAATACTTAGCACTCAAACAAGACACTCCTTAAAGAGTAGATATGAGTAAAAAGAATACGCTCAAGATCGCAACAACTTTCGACAAGAATTTGGCTCTCAAAAGCTTATGTAATGAATATAAAATGATAAGCGATAAAGTATGCAAGTTTTAGCAATTGTATGATCAGTTGTTGTGTGTTGTTGTGTTTAAAAGACTGAATTGAAGCTATATTTATAGTTGAAAAACCTTGTATTACCGTTGCCTAATTGCCAATTAAGAGTTGCTGATTTTACTCTGTGACAATCGATTGTCAAATTACCACAATCGATTGTTTGCCAATCGTTCCAAAAATCAATCCTAGATTTTACGCATAACAATCGATTATCTAAGATCAATAATCGATTACTGCAACGTTCAAAAAATCATTTCCAGATTTTACGTAAAACAATCGATTGTCAGAAATCTACAATCAACTACTCAGCAACGTTCAAAAAATCCTTTCCAGATTTTAATTAAAACAATCGATTATAGGAAATCAATAATCGATTACCTGACGGTATTTGAAAACATTTTGGCAACGGTCAGTTATACAATCGATTATACTAAGTTAACAATCGATTATATATCAGTCTTGAAAAATCAATTTAGACACTGCCTCTTGACAATCGATTGTTATAAGTTCACAATCGATTATTTAATAACTTTGAAAAAGATTGGAAGACACTGCCTCAACACAATCGATTGTCATAAGTTCACAATCGATTATTTTGTGACTTTGAAAAATCTGATGGACACTGTCTCTTCACAATCGATTATCATTAGCTTCACAATCGATTATTTTGAGCTTTGAAAAACTTTGATGGACACTGCCTCATCACAATCGATTGTCATTAGCTTCACAATCGATTGTCATGCAGATTTGAAAAATCTGATGCTCACTGCCTTAACACAATCGATTGTCATAAGTTCACAATCGATTGTCAAGCAGCTGACTTAAACATAATCGATTATCATAAGTACATAATCGATTATCTTAGTCCAGATTTTAGAGGCACGTTTAAAAATCATTTTGACTAAAGTAAATATGCATTATTTAAAATCATTTTGCTCTAAATTAAATATGCATGATTTGTTAAAAATATTTTTACGAGAGAAGCCAAGTCTTGAGTTTAAGTTGTCGGATCAAGATCACAATTAAATACCGACTCATATAAAACTTAATCTCGATCTTTGTCTTGTGCTTGAATCTCGTTATATATCAATTTTGCGCTTGTGCTTGGACCTCGTCATATGTCAATTTTGCGCATAGTTTGTCATTCATCAAAACCTACAAATATGAACACACGTTTAGTATAATGCCTTGAGAACGTGTTTCCAACAATTTCCCCCTTTTTGATAATGGCAAACTTTAAGCGGGATATGCATATTAGGCAATTCATAATGACGATTCAAGACAGGTAAAGATATGCAACAAGTATATAGATATGCAATTTGTTCCCCCTCAATTTATGCCGATAAGTATTGAGAGTGCATACCCGTTATCTTCCCCCTTTTGCCATTAGCAAAAAATATAGAATAATTAAAAAACTTGTTTATTTATTAATAAAAGAACGGTTACATAACGGGAACAATAAAAACATAGAACAATAAAATAGAAAAACAAATAAAGAAATTATTCATCATCATTTCCCGCCTCATCATCCGGCACTGCTTCATAGGGAACAAGACCGGCATATGGATAATGAACATGGTCAAAATATCCATGGATCTCATGTGTCAATTGACCGACAGAGGTGGTCAATGAAGCAATTTGGTCGGAAATGGATTGAAGAGTAGGTACTTGAGGCTGACGCAATTGACGGGTTGGAGGAGGAGCAGGAGCTGCATGATCACCGTCATGGGGAAAGGAGGATTCGGAAATTTCCCACTTCTTGGTGCTCTTTTTGAGAGGACAGATGGAAGTGTTGAACCCGGAAGCTTCAAGAAAATTCATAATAAGGAGGGCATATGGAAGAGGTCTATCATCTCCGATGGCATCACGCATGTGAATTTTGACGAACTTACACCAATTGATGTGAGCTCCGGTTATAATGGCATGCATGAGCTTAGCGTCCTCTTGGGAAAGAGTGGTATGATTATGCTTGCGAGGCTTGAGGACTCGGGTGACGAAATAGAAAATCAAACGATATTCGGGGAGCATTCCCGTAATGGTAGGGCGCCGAGTAGATAGATTAGGATCATAAGATGTAAGACCTATTTGGTTTAGGAGAATTTTCTCATCAAATAAGGCGCCGGACTCTCTAATGTAGCGAGTAATGTTTTCGCCATTTCGAGGAAGATGGGCAATGGAATGCAAGTTTTCATTGGACAAAAGAATTTGAACACCATTAATATTTGACACAAGCTCACCATCGTCATTCTCATGAAGGTTTGAGTAAAACGCTTGAATCAATGGAAGATTAATATAAGCATAGGTAAGATATAAGAACTCAAGAAGTTGACATTCTTTAAGAATATTTGCAGCGGGGGCATATGATTCAAGATACTTGCTTGTTGAAAAGCGAGGAGGAAGAATGTCACGCTTTTCAAATTTTGTCAAAAATCTAGTAAGCTCGGTTTCAGTATTGAATTGTAAAATAGACCCATCTTGATAAGGGAAATTTGGAGGTGGAGGAGCAGAAGAAGATGCACCTTGTCTACCTGAACGGGAACGTTTAGAGTGTCTGCCCGACATTTTCAAAAAGTAGTAATGAACTTTGTAAGAAACTTGGAAGATTTTTGAAGGTTTGGGAGCAAAGATTGATGCTTGAGTGAATAAAATTGAAGACTTATGATACCTATTTATAATGGGAAGAATGGCATTTCATTTATGATGAAAATCTGCAGAAATATATGAGCCAAAACAGTCAGAAACGGTAAAAATAAATTGTACTGACCGTTAGACAATCGATTGTTGAAACGAAATAATCGATTGTTGAGCAGATTTTGACTTGAACTCGGAACTGACACAAAATCGATTGCAGGACCCAAACGGTAACAAATATTTGAATTACTGACAAAAAATAATCGATTGTTGAATTATGATAATCGATTGTTGTGATACAGTGAGCACGGTGATTTTCTAACTCGGAAAATAATCGATTATATTTATGAAACAATCGATTGTTTTAGGAAAGCAGTACTTAATGGCTGAGATGGTAATCGATTATACAGTTAAAAAATCGATTATTAAACACAAATGCATAATAAGCATCAAACATAAATAATCGATTAGTGATACTTGCTAATTGATTGTCCGCACAGTAAAATAGTCGATTATTTGCTGTAACAATCGATTGTTCTATGCCATTTCTTTATAATTCCCCCTGCCTTTAGGGCGATACCTGCAAAAGAGAATTAGACGTCTCCGACGCTCAAGTTAGTAATTTGTAATGAAATAATGCAATGAGAACGTGATCTCTTAAGAAGTGTGTCCTAAGGTGTTCTTAAGAGAGTTTCGGGTACTTACCTTTTCTCCGACGTCGCCAATTACCTGTTCGAGAGGGTGATCTTTGATTGTCCTCCACTCGTTAGGCATTTTCGTTTCTTTCTCCAATTGTGGCGTTTCCTCCGTCGATTGTTCCAAGATTTCATCTTGAATTTCCTTAGGAGTTTTCCTCTTGTACTTTGTCTTTTAAACTATTTAAAATACCTGCAAGATCAGAACAAGAATCCTTTCTCGCCAAGCAAGCATTATTTTCGGAAAACACAATATGAGGGGATTCCTCCACAGTTTGGGTTCTATTATTAAATACCCTATATGCTTTGCTACGTGAAGAATATCCAATAAAAATTCCTTCATCGGATTTGGCATCAAATTTTCCCAATTGATGTTTTCCATTGTTATGAATAAAAACTTTACAACCGAATACTCTAAAATGGGAGATATTTGGTTTCCTTCCCTTGTAGAGTTCATAAGGGGTTTTCATGAGTATTGGCCTTATGACTACTCTATTTAAAACGTAGCATGCGGTACTCACGGCATCCGCCCAAAAATGTTTGGGAATCTTAGCCTCTTCGAGCATGGTTCTAGCCATCTCTTCGAGACACCTATTTTTCCTTTCCACCACCCCATTTTGTTGTGGTGTTCGTGGAGCGGAAAAGGTATGCTCGATACCGAGTTCGTCACAAAAGTCCGCAAAGAGATTGTGATCAAACTCTCCCCCATGATCACTTCTAATTGAAGTGACGATTGTTTCCTTTTCGTTTTGAACACGTTTAAGAAAATATTTAAAATTCTGAAAAGCATCACTTTTATGGGCAAGAAAAAAAGTCCAAGTAAATCTGGAATAATCATCAACAATAACAAAAGCATAACGATTTCTACCAAGACTTTCAATGCGAGATGGTCCAAACAAATCCATGTGAAACAATTGCAATGGTCTAGTAGTTGAAACAATATTTTTTGATTTAAAAGATGCTTTTGTTTGCTTCCCTTTTTGACAAGAATCACAAATAGAGTCATTTTCAAATTTCAAATTTGGAAGACCAACAACTAAATTTTGTGAAACCAATTTGTTCAAAAGATGCATGTTGATGTGAGCTACACTACGATGCCATAACCAAGAATCATCCTCTTTGCTCATTAAACAATTCACATATTCGGGTGAAGAATTTGCAAGATCAACCATATAAATGTTATCCATTCTAAAACCATGAAGGATAATTTTAAAATCGCTACGTCTAAAAACTAAGCATTCATCCGAAACAAATAAAACAAGATTTCCCTTGTCACATAATTGACTTATGCTCAAGAGAATATGTTTAAACATTTCACAAGTAATATATGCTTAATGGAAGAAATTTCATCCTTACCGACCGATCCGATGCCGATAATCTTTCCTTTGTTGTTATCACCAAAAATAACACTTCCCCCTTCCTTGTGTTCTAGTTGAAGGAATTTGGATTCGTCTCCCGTCATGTGCTTGGAGCATCCACTATCAAGGTACCATAGTACACTTGATCCCTTCAAACATACCTACAAAACAGATTAATGAGTTTTAGGTACCCATGCCATTTTGGGTCCTTGGGGGTTAGGCAAATCATAGTGATGTGATGGAGTGTTATGTCTATGTCGTGTAAAACAAGCAGGAGCAATATGTCCAATTCGTCTACAATAATGACAAGTCACGTTAGGATTATGCATCCTTCTAGGTTGATAGTAATTGGACGGACGAAATTCATTTACTCTATTCTTGACAATATAACTATTGCGCAAATCATGAAAATCATTTCTCCTACCATTTGTTCTAGGATATGCATCATTTCTAGAATAGTTGTTTCTAGGTTGGAAGTCATTTCTAGGTGTTCTAAAAGGTTCAAAATTCCTTCTAGTGTTTGGCCTAGAATGTGCATTATTTCTAGCATGATTATTTCTAGGTTGCGATTGATGAAAACCATTTCTAGGTTTGTTGTATCTAGGATGAACATTTGTTTTATTTATCCTAGGTTGAGCCAGGGGGTTGGCTTCAACTTTCTCTTTAGGCTCGTTTCTAAAACCTATGCCATGCTTGGTCGACTTCAAATTAACAAGCACTTCATTCAAATTTTTATGAGAAGAGTTAAACTTATCTAAGGTGCCCTTAAGCCTTTCTACTTCATTTTTGAGATGCATGCAAGAGTACAATTTCTAGAACTCTCGGGCTTGTCGGCGCTTCTTTTGCCAAAAAATTTGTTTTCCTCTTTCCACTTCTCATTTTCTAAAATCAGTTTTTCCTATTCCTTTTCTTTAAAGGAGAGTTGTTTTTGAAAATCTTTTTCTTTTAAAGAAGCATTTTCTTTTATACTCTTAATAGTTTTTGAAGCTTTAATAAATTCGCTATACAACTCATCAAAAGCATTTTGCATTTCTTCAAGGGAAAAGAAATTTTTGGAAGAAATTTGACATACCTCTTCTTTGTTGTCTTCTTGTGCCATAAGACAAAGATTTGCGGCTTCGTCTTCTTCTTCCTCACTTGACTCGTCACCGGAGTCGCCTCCCCAAGATATGTATGCTCGTTGCTTCTTGAAGGGTTTCTTCTCCTTTTTAGCATTTGGGCAATTTGATTTAATGTGCCCTGTTTCTCCGCACTCATAGCACTTTATTTGATCTCTTTGCTTTTTGCCCTTTCGTTCATACTCTTTTCGCATGAACTTTTGAAATCTCTTGATAGCGAGTCCGAACTCGTTGTCTCCGTCCTCATCATTTTGAGGTTGGCTTGTGCTTGCCTTGAGAGCGATTCTTTGCTTCCTTTGATCATCAACAAGAGGGTTAAGTATAGTAGATTCATAGGTTTTAAGATTACCTCTTAATGCGTCGATGGTGACATTTGAAATGCCAATGGATTCTTGAATCGCGTCGGCCTTGGATCGCCATTCCGGAGTGAGACTTCGGAGAATTTTTCGGACAAGTTCCTTATCCGTGAAGGTCTTCTTAAGAGCATGTAAATCATTTACTATTTTTGAAAATTGTTCAAACATCTCATCGACCTTTTCGCCTTCCTTCATGTGAAACAATTCATATGCATGGGTTAGGAAATCATATTTGGCTTCCCTTACCTGGTCCGTACCTTCGTACGTAATTTCCAGCTTGTCCCACATTTGCATCGCCATTGTGCAACAAGATATCTTCCTGTAATCATCAGCATTTACAGCACAATATAATAAATTAATAGCTTTAGCATTATTTTGCACCTTTCGGATATCATCCGCATCGTATTCATCTTCGGACTTTGGGACCCATTCATTTTCAACCTTCTTGGTTGGAATTTGTTCTCCATTCATTATGACCTTCCAAAGATGAAAACTATTTGATTGTACAAATATTCTCATCCTCTCCTTCCAGTATGTATAATTTGTACCATCGAATAGCGGTGGTCGGGTGGAGCATTGTCCTTCACCTATTCCTGCAAAAGAATCACGAGTAGAAGCCATGGATGTTTCTCTCAAACGGTTAAGTCTTCAGAGAGTTGGGCTCTGATACCAATTGTTAGATAATACGCTTAACGCTAGAGGGGGGGGGGGGGGTGAATAGCGTTATAATAAAAATTAGCGTAAACTTGCGGAATTTAAAAATTGTAGGAAATAAATAAGTACGATAAGTAAATAAATTAGAACAAACGCACCGATGTATCCTGGTTCACCACAACCCGTGGCTAGTCCAGTCCCCGAGAGACTCTCTCGAGATTTCCACTAACTTGTTAAGCTTACGGGTGCTCAACAAACCGTTACAACTTGAGGACACAAGCCTCAACAACCTTTGCTCGGAGATACAACACTCCAAGACTTCAACCAAGGAAACACAAGTTCCTTCTTACAACACAAGGGACTAACACTTCCCTTCAAGTGTACAAAAACACTTAGCACTCAAACAAGACACTCCTTAAAGAGTAGATATGAGTAAAAAGAATACGCTCAAGATCGCAACAACTTTCGACAAGAATTTGGCTCTCAAAAGCTTATGTAATGAATATAAAATGATAAGCAATAAAGTATGCAAGCATTAGCAATTGTATGATCAGTTGTTGTGTATTGTTGTGTTTAAAAGACTGAATTGAAGCTGTATTTATAGTTGAAAAACCTTGTATTACCGTTGCCTAATTGCCAATTAAGAGTTGCTGATTTTACTCTGTGACAGTCGATTGTCAAATTACCACAATCGATTGTTTGCCAATCGTTCCAAAAATCAATCCCAGATTTTACGCATAACAATCGATTATCTAAGATCAATAATCGATTACTGGCAACGTTCAAAAAATCATTTCCAGATTTTACGTAAAACAATCGATTGACAGAAATCTACAATCGATTACTCAGCAACGTTCAAAAAATTCTTTCCAGATTTTAATTAAAACAATCGATTGTAGGAAATAAATAATCGATTACCTGACGGTATTTGAAAACATTTTGGCAACGGTCAGTTATACAATCGATTATACTAAGTTAACAATCGATTATATATCAGTCTTGAAAAATCAATTTACACACTGCCTCTTGACAATCGATTGTTATAAGTTCACAATCGATTATTTAATAACTTTGAAAAAGTTTGGAAGACACTGCCTCAACAAATCGATTGTCATAGGTTCACAATCGATTATTTTGTGACTTTGAAAAATCTGATGGACAGTGTCTCTTCACAATCGATTGTCATTAGCTTCACAATCGATTATTTTGAGCTTTGAAAAATTTTGATGGACGCTGCCTCATCACAATCGATTGTCATTAGCTTCACAATCGATTGTCATGCAGATTTGAAAAATCTGATGCTCACTGCCTTAACACAATCGATTGTCATAAGTTCACAATCGATTGTCAAGCAACTGACTTAAACATAATCGATTATCATAAGTACATAATCGATTATCTTAGTCCAGATTTTAGAGGCATGTTTAAAAATCATTTTGACTAAAGTAAATATGCATTATTTAAAATCATTTTGCTCTAAATAAAATATGCATGATTTGTTAAAAATATTTTTACGAGAGAAGCCAAGTCTTGAGTTTAAGTTGTCGGATCAAGATCACAATTAAATACCGACTCATATAAAACTTAATCTCGATCTTTGTCTTGTGCTTGAATCTCGTTATATATCAATTTTGCGCTTGTGCTTGGACCTCGTCATATGTCAATTTTGCGCATAGTTTGTCATTCATCAAAACCTACAAATATGAACACACGTTTAGTATAATGCCTTGAGAACGTGTTTCCAACACCATTTCCCGTCCTGCAGTCCTTTCCCTTCAAACGACCCCCATTGTCTCAAATCTTCACAGAAAGTTCATCGAAACCTCCATCTCCGGCAACTCAATTCCAGACCCCTCCAAAATCACCACTTAAAACAACTCACCCTCCTCTTTCCAACCATGCATATCACACCCTTCGAATCCGCCTGAAACTTTCGAATATTAATTTGAAGCCTAACCCTGCAAATCAAACCCTTTTGGAATTGGGCCAAACTCGTCCAGGCAATCCTTGGCCATTCCTCTCCCCAACCATACCCACCACAACTTCCAAAAACCACCAACCACTGAAGAAATTCAGATCTGAGACCTCACGGGGGTCTCAGAACCACAAATACCCCTTCCTGAACTCCTGAACCTGTTATCCACCATGCCAGTTGTCCTAGGAGGTTAAAAACCTCTACAAAGGGCAGGAACCAACAAAATGGTCTCAAGTGGATTTGCATGTGTAAAAAGAAGCTAAGTACTCTGTTATTGTTTATATATATTTGCTTCAATCTTGTTCATTAATAGATGTTTTGATTTCTTGTTTGTTTGTCCACATCTCATCTGAAATAGGTCTAAGTTGCCATATGCCATTGGTTCTCAATAATCTGAAATTTCTTAGTCTCTTGAGTAGTTGTGATATCATGTAGTATTAGCCTCCTGATCCTGAAAGCCTATTTTGTTAATTCATCATTAGTATGATTCCTATGTTTTGTTGACCTTCATCTCATGATCTTCATTCGTTTTATTCCCTAATATTCTGATTAGTTTAGTTAGGCGCTCATGCTACTAAGTGTTTGATTTTCATAGTAATTTTTTGATCTTCAGTACTGGCATAGTTTAGGCTGATTTGTTTGGTTGAACCTCTAATTGCTTTCTAATTTTGTTCATGAACTAAGTGTTCAATCCTTACTTCAAGCTTTATTTGAGTGATTTAATTAGGATTTTCTTATAATGAGTATTAGTTGATTGGTTTTCTGGTTGATGGTGATCCATTGGTCTTAATACAAAGATACTTGAATGTTTATGATCCTAAGTTATAATAACTGATAAGCCAATCCATATTAGGACACTTAGTGGTATGGATCCAATGGACATGTTAATCCAAACCAAACCTTGGCCCATATCCCAAAAGCAATCGACCAGGGTTAGGGAATAACTAAGGTTAAAATTTTAGGTTGGTTATTTAAGAAAGAAATAGGGGCATAAGGGGGATTTGAACCTTAAAGGAATCTGGTGATAACCTCGTAGAACATTCTAGTGAGGGGTTAAAACACAATTTCAGCCTCAAACTTGAGGCACACGTCAGAAAGAGAGGGATCATTTAAGAAAAGCTGAAATCTAACTCAAGGACTAAAAGGAAAAACAAGGAAAAAAGGATGCCCTAAGGCTCCACTATAAAAGAAACCATCTGGGCATTTTTTAAAGGGATCCAGAACTTTTCTTTTGAATTCTAGAAAGACAAATACACATTAGTTCTTCTTATATCTGTGATAAATTATCAACTTGTTTTTATTCCTTTGAGATTTTAATTCTCTCAAAACTCTACTGAGATCCTGGGTGTACTGTTTGATTAGCTGCTATTTTGCTTGTTGATTAACCTCATTACTCAGAGGCTTCTTTTCCTTGCTAAATTCCAGGTACATTTCGATGCTCATTAATGTATGAAGCTCAAGTAAAGTATATTCCTAAGTGTGAAGATTTAACTCTGTAGTTTTTCCTTTGAATCCCCACCCTGTTTTCCCCTGCTTTATCTTTAATGTACATAATGATAAGAGGATTGTCCTGTAGTAATTATACATTTAGATTGATTCAATTTTTGTAATAACTGGACATTGGGGACTGATTTATCTTGTAGTATCTGGACATTCGAAATTATTATTTTTAGTATGTATTTGATTGTATTGTTAGCTAATGGTATGGTTGTTTAGGTGTCTTATTTCATGTTCTTTTTAGAAATAAGTGATTCAAGAAATGTTAGCTTAGTAATTATTCAAATTCCAAACATTTTGTATCGTTCTAATTCACTCAAGTTTCAATACCTTTAGCAATAATTTGTTTAAGATTTATCCAATATAGTGTAACCTGAATCATAATTGAATTTTGGAAGCTAGAGTCGCATACTCTGATTGATGAGTATATGAGTCGTGTAGTTCATATCTAAGATTGAAAACTGATCTAATATAATCACTAGTAGCTCCCATGAGAAATTTGTAGATATATTTGATAGTTAAAGTCTTATGTATAAACTAAAACTGAAAGAAACATCACTGGAATTTGTTCATGATAAACTCTTCCGTCTAAATTAACTCTGGGCCTAGTTGAGAGGTGCAGCAGTGGCCAGATACGATGTGTGTCCTGGGCTGGCCGAAACTTGAATCCAGTGTGTACAATTAGCCACGAATAAGGCTAAGATGCAAATATTATTTTCCAAAAAATACACTGCCTATATATAAATAATTAGAGAATTTAAACACCAACAATGATAGAGCATTTAAACATCAACAATAATAGAGAATTCTATATGCCTTAGGCTACCTTTTAAAAATAAAAGGAGCTGCATTCATCTAATCAAACACCATGAGGCTCCATAAATTGATAAAAATTTCTAGAAAATCGGAAGTGTCGTCTAGCGAATTTCATGGCTTTCCACGAATTTTAAAGACATAGTTGCTATAGGCACAAAGTTATTAACAAAATACATTCCTAAAATCCGGGTGCACATTTATGTGACTTAAATCTATATCTCAATGGAGTTAGAATATGTCTAGAATCGCATGCGCATTTATGTGACGTGATTCGCGACGTATTTTTATGACATTGCAAACTTTGTAAAAGAGGTTAAAAGCGGTTAATAATGTAAAATTGCATTATAGGTTCAAATAAGTACAAAAAATCAGATCTCTAGCCACTTATAATTAGTTTATGCGACCATGCTAGAACCACGGGATCCGAGGGGGCCTAACACCTTTCCTCGGGTCAACAGAATTCCTTACTCAGAAATTTCTGGTTCGCAGACTCCAATTGGGCAGTCGAAATTTTTCTCGATTTGGGATTCTAAATAAGCCGGTGACTTTGGACACCAAAAACCAAACTTATCCCAAGTGGTGACTCTTAAATATATAAATAATCCTATTCCGAATAAAGTCACTTTAATTGGAAAAAATCCCTTATACGTGTCATCCTTCGGGGTAGCCGTGTAAAAAGGAGGTGTGACAGCTCTGGCGACTCTGCTGGGGAATAAAAGGAACCTAGAATCTCTGATTCAGGGTTCAAGAATCGAGCTTAGTATAACTGCTATATTTGGCTTTATCTGATTTCATTACATGTTCCATGCTATAGGTGCTAAATATTTTTACCGCTTTGATATTGGATGAATTGTACATATAAACTGCTACGAAACCCTTCACTTCTCCCCTCCGGGGATGTGATTACTGGTTGAGAGTTTCTATACAGTTAGTTTCATACCTGAAAATAAGAAAGAGGCAAGACAAGTTACTATGCCGGATGGCCTTTTGATTCCCGGTACGTGGTCCCCTCCTCGACTCGAATTGTCCGCTCGGGTGCACAATCTAGACCCTATACCAAGGTTTTTAACTTAGAATAACTTGATCTCATACCGTATCCCTAGTAGGAACATTTATTTGCATCATGCATTTGACTTAGGGGACCCAACATAGGGGTTGGGTCCGTCTAGGACAAGTACCCTGAAATACAAGATCATCCTGAGGCAGTTTTACGTGCTACTTGCGCATTTATTTGCCTTGGATTCGCATGTTGACCGGCCTGTAAACAATGGGAATAAAATGAGAAAAATAGCAGTGCTAGGGTAGTCACTTTTAAAACCAATGCTGAAATAGCGCCGAAATGCTGTCGGATTTTTGAAAAAAAAAACACAACAAAAAAAAAACAACAAATAGGAAAAGGCTCCAAATTTTGGAGTTTTTCAATAATGCCTGCGGGTTTTGATAAATTATTTTGGCCAGGTCCAACCCCTTTTTTTAAATTGTCAAACTGCTCGAGTCTATTCACATATTTTTGAAATAAGCCGGATGGTGCCATTATTGCGACAATAGCTGAATGTTGCTACAAGAGACGCTAGAAGGATGATGTTGCGCAAATGGCCACCTCTGAATTTTATTCTCATTGGTAAGCAAGAACAGCCTGAGAAACCTTCTCGCCGAAGTGTCTAAAGGCCGTATTTGCAAAGCCGGTCCTAGTTTTAAAAAAAATGAATTTCATAAAATGTTAGTTTTAATGTTTTGAGAATACTATTTCGCCCTAATAAATGTGCAGAATGAGCACGATAATGAACAAAATTCCCTTGGAGCTGCGGCTGTGGTGGAATGACCTCGGGGAAGCAGGACAGAAAAAGGTTAATGCCCACCTGGGAGGTCTCACTAGTTTATTGAAAATCAACCCCAGGGGAGACATCGTAAAGGCCTTAATCACCTTCTGGGACCCGGCCTACAACGTCTTCCACTTCTCGGATTTTGAGCTAACCCCGACTTTAGAAGAAATGACCGGATATATTGGGACCCATACATTCCCTTTGAGACATTAATACTTGATTGCACCTAGAGCCCTCGCTGTGCATAAATTCCTGGATACCCTGAAAATCAGCAGAAAGGTCCATAATCCCGACTTATCGGTTGGCTTTTGCACCCTCCAATTTATATATCAAAAATACGACCACATTGGAGGATTCTACAACCCTGAAAATCTTATTTGTAGCAAGAATAATCGGCTCAAGTGGGAGGAGCATCGATGCTTCGCGTTCATGGTGTCTTTCTTGGGTTTTTTAGTATTCCCGCAAAAGGATGGGAACATCGACATACAGATAGCAGGGGTCGTTAGTACTTTGATGACCCAGGCAAAGAGTACTCTTGCTCCAATGATTCTGTCTGATATTTTCCGAGCCCTTACCATCTGTAAAGCATGAGGGGATTTCTTTAAAGGCTGTAACTTGTTGCTTCAAATATGGCTGATTGAGCATTTATGTCACAAGCCTCGGTTTACGAATTATGGGCTGCCAACACAAGGTTGCATAAAGGATTTTGACAACAGGGTGAATGGGTTTAAATTACCAGAGGGTGTCGCAGAGTGGGTGTCGCATCTCCGGGTTATTTCTGCAAATCAAATAGAATGGACATTCAATTGGCTCTTTATGGAAGAAATTGTGTATATTCCAGCCACGGGGCCTCATTTCCTTTTGATGGGCATCCGAAGCATCCAACCCTATGCACCGTATAGCGTACTCAGGTAATTGCGTAGATGCCAAATGGTTCCCAGAGACGAGAATATCCGTAGTTGAGATAAGCTCGAATGGTCAATTCCCCGAAGCTGTGGTATGCCAAATTTGGAGCGAATGCCAATACTTGATAGCTGACACTCAAGTACGTAACGTATCTAAGGGTGAGGTTGCACCTGGCTATGTTTCTTGGTACAAGAGGGATATATAGCCTGGGAGGCCGGCAAAGAGACCACATCTCCAGGAATTTACCGAAACATCACAAGAGCAGTGGGATTGGTTAGCAAAAGAAAATGAATACCGTGCTACTATAGGAAGGCTGGAAAGGAAATTAAATAATTGCAATTCGAAAACGGTCTACAAGCCACAACCAGCGAAGGAGAAAAGAAGGTATCGGTTAAAGAAAATGAAGCCATGCGAGCCCAGATTCAGAAAATGAAGGCGGCCATAGAAGATCCTCGGAGGAGTACAAAAGATGAAAAGCTCATAGAGAACCTACGTCGAAAAGTAACAGAATACGGTTTCAACCTGAATAAGGTGGAGGGTGAACTGTCTAGAGCTCGGAAGAAATTAACCAAAAGTGCAAAAGAAAGGGCCCGCATACTGGAACAGTTAAAAGAGGGAAACGGCGATGAAAGCGCTGGCTTAAAACAGAGGGTTGTTATAGCTGAAAATAAAATGGCCAAACAAGCCAAAGAATTCAAAGCCGAGAGAGAGCATTGCTATGCTGTAATATCGGGATTGGAAAGAGATTTGCGGCAGTTTCAATAGCTGAATCAGGCAGCTGAACGGACGTTAGAAGCACGGGTCAAACAAATAGGGCGTCTACTACAAGAAAAAGGGGTTATCAGGGAAAAAGGTGCAGGCAATTGCAGAATATATTACCACTAAATGAAATCACTGTGAAGACATGAAAAAATCTATGTTCTTCTCCGTTGCTATGACATTTGTGCGTCAAGTGATGGAAGATCTCCATTATCTCTAGGGAATTTTGTCGTGCAAACCTGCGGCAAGGCCGAATGATGCCCCGCAAGCTCCAAAAGCATTTGAAGTTTTAATGTACTTATAAATGTGTATTTTTCAAAAGAATCTGTATGTCCTTTCGAGCCTGTAACATTATTAAGTCCTAGTCTGGTAGTTTTCTTTCGTCCTTGTAGTCAAAGTTTATGTCTTTATCAAAATAAAATTGAAAATCCCAAAAAATATTTTACTGTGTACTTAACCTTTTGTTTCCATGAACTACGCACGGGCTGATTTATGCAAAGTCATGATACGTAGGCAATCTCTAGGATTCGACCGCATTCTTAAAAATAATACGAAAAAAAGAATAAAGAAAAGAGGCAATAAGAGGAAAGGAACAAAAGGAAAATTGGAATAAATGGCGGGATGACACATGCGACTATGCAAGCATATAGAAACCCATTATCTCCATAGGTGTATCACGCCCAACGTGTGATTTCCTGTTTCTTATCTACCCCGAACTAACTGCGTTTCCCAGGGTACAATTCAGGTGTTTAAGAACAGTGGTTGGTTTGTGGTAATCTAGCTTCACACGGATACTTCACTCGGTCAAAGGGAAATACAGAGATGTCGACTGAAATGACTTTACCCGCCTTCCCTAATCCACAGGACAACCCAATTACAGGAGTACCAGCCTTTGAATCTGCAGCAGCTGAAGATAACATGATCCTGTGGCTCCGAGTCATGGAAATGTCGGATGCCTGGACCAATGGGAAAGAACCTCCCAACGCGATCCTTGAATTTCCCGAGCTATTTCCAAGGTCAGGGGGTACCTCCACTATCCCTATCAGTCACCCAAGCATTCTCCTGGGGAAGCCTACCATATCAACCAATTTTGTTGGGGCGCCTTCTGAAACCCACCCTCTAATGTTTGCATCCGGGCCAGTTCCCAACATCTTTACAACCCCTCCGTATGCAGCTACCACAGCCTGCGGTACCGAGGCCCGTGTTTGACCCCACAGCCTTTACATTCAAAACTCCTAACTACCAAAATGAGCCTACCTTACATACAACTACCCTCAGCCAGCATATGAACTTACCCCTGTACAAGATAAAACTTCCAAAACGTCCGAACAGGATGAAATCACAAAGAGAATGAAGAGACTTGAGCAAAGCCTGAAGAACATGCAAGGACTAAGTGGACAGAAAAGTGTATCTTATTCATACCTGTGCATGTTCCCCCACGTACATCTTCCTTTGGTATTTAAATGCCGAAATTTGAAAAATACGATGGCCACAGTGACCCCATCGCCCATTTGATATAGTATTGCAATCAACTACGTGGAGCCGGCGGAAAGGAAGAACTCCGTATGGCGTACTTTGGGGAGAGCTTAGTGGGTATTGCATCCGAATGGTACATAGATCAAGACATTACCCGATGGCACATATGGGATGACCTCGCCCGGGACTTTGTAAGAGAATTCCAGTACAACATCGACATTGCCCCGGATAAGAATTCCCTAGCCAACTTGAAGAAAAAACCTGCTAAAAACTTCAGAGAATATGCTATTAAATAGAGAGAGCAAGCACCAAGAGTGAAGCCTCCTATGGACGAAACAGAGATGGTCATCGTCTTTCCGCAAGCACAAGAGACGGGAAATTTTCAGAACATGATGTACGCAATGGGCAAACCATTCCCAGATGCAATAAAGATTGGGGAGATTGTAGAGAATAGCCTCAAAACAGGGAGGATTCTAAGTCAATCTACCATAAGATCCACTTCCCAGGCCATAGAAGGAGGGGCGGGAGGAATCCACATGAAAAAGAAAAAAGAGGAAGCCTCCATGGCAACCTCCGGGATGAGGAAACAACATACTCACAGGCATGCATTCTCTAAAAGAGCCCCACAACATTACTATCCTCACGAAGACATGCACTATGTCCCTCAACCGTATGCAGTTATAAACGGTCAGCCCTTTGCCCGACCTCAACAGCAGAACAATAGAAATCAAGCTCCAAGAAATCAACTTCCTCAAAATCATTACAATCCCCGCCCTCAGCAAAATAATTATCGTCCCAGGGAGCCACCCAGGAGATAGAACTTCACTCCCATAGGAGAATCCGACACCAGCCTGTTCCCAAAGTTGGTCCACATGGGTCTCTCCAGCCTGTACCCCCAAACAGACAGAATCCTGAATCACCTTCTTACCATAGGGGCGTGCGTTGTGCTTACCACTCTGGGGAAGAGGGTCATGATACTGAAAATTGCTGGACTTTAAAATGAGCTGTGGAGGACTTGATAGATCAAAAGAAGATAATACTAAGAGATGATGAGGTCCCAGATATAACTGATAACCCATTGCCGGCCCACAACAACGGGCCGGTTATCCGAATGATCTGCGAGGACAAAGAATTTGATCCCACTCTGAAAGCCATCATTGCCATCCCCGAGGCAGATAGAAAACCAAAAGTCCCCCCAAAGAAGATGGAAGAAAAGAAAATGAATGAAGCCAAATGCCCTGAAGCAAAAAAAAGGGCTGAGGTCGAAGTTGAGACGACCCCTACCAAGGAAACAATACTCTTCATTCCTTGAGGACGTAAAGAAAAGCAGCCGACTTTAAGCCCTCCAAAAAGTTTTGAGCTGAACAAAACCATGTATGTACCCAAGAAAGCCTGTGTGGTACGAGGATCGATTAAATCACCGGTGCTGAATGAGCCCGTGGTCATCGGTCGCGCACCGCAGAAGCCTATGACCAACCCTTCATCCATCCCATGGAATTATCAGGAAACCATCGTTACATACAAGGGCAAAGAAGTCCTCGGAGAAGCCCAAAAAGGTTGTCCCACAACAAAATACTCAGACATGGAAGAGGTGAACGCCGCTACCAAACGACAATGTCCGCCGAAGAGGCCAGTGAATGCTGAGGAAGCAGAAGCTTTCTTCCAGAAAATGAATATGTCGGAGTACGAAGTGGTGAATCAGCTTCAAAAATCCCTTGATAAGATTTCTTTATTGTCACTCTTGATGAAATCGCTCGAGCATCAGCAGGTGTTGGCCAAAACTCTAAACGAAGCATATGTACCAGCTGAGACCTCTGTAGATCAACTAGAAAAAATGGCGGAGAGATTCTTCACTTTTAACCAGGTATCGTTCAGTAAGAATGACTTACCCCTGGAGGGAGCTAATCATAACAAGGTTTTGCACCTCACTGTCAAGTGTAAGGGATATTATGTCAAGAGAGTGATGATCGACGGAGGTTCCAGAGTGGACATATGCCCACTATCTACCTTGCAGAGAATGGAGATTGGGACAGGGAGGATCCGTCCTAACAACGTATGTGCCCGAGCCTTCGATGGAATAAAAAGGGATACCATAGGTGAAATTGATTTGGTGCTCACTATTGGTCCAGTCGACTTCGAAGTAACATTCCAGGTGTTGGACATGGACCCCTCCTACAACTCCCTCCTAGGAAGGCCGTGGATTCATGCAGCAGGCGCAATGCCTTCTACCTTGCACCAAATGCTGAAATTTGAGCATGAAAAACAGGAGATCGTAGTTCATGGAGAGGACGAGCAATCAATTTACCGGGACCCCTCTGTTCTCTGTCTAGAAGCCAAGGAAGGGAGTGAACACATAGTCTATCAGGCTTTTGAAGTAGTCGTAGCCGATCAGTATGAAGAGGGCAAGCCGCTCCCCCAGCCTTTCCTGTCAAATGCTTCAATTATGGTAGAAAAGTAAATGACGCGCCAAGGTTTCAAGCCAGGCAAGGGACTCAGAAGCTCCCTACAAGGCATAACCGAGCCGGTCGCCGTGCCTGTCACAGAAAAGTTCTTTGGACTAGGCTTTCATCCAACCTCAAAAAATATTAACTGGGCCAATTGCAGAAAGCGCCAGGGATGGGCCTTGCCACGAACCCTACCCCACTTGTACAAAACCTTCGTTAAACCAAAGTACAGCGAGAAGGAGGAAGAAAAAACCTTCACAACAGAAGAAATTGATGAAATATGCGGGGCTATGAGGGAATTTCTCTACGAAGTAAACATGGTCCAACCGGGTGAAGGTTCAAGTGCCACTGAAGTGCTTTATATGGGGCCAGATGCCAAACTTCAACACTAGAAGGCCACACCTTTTCCGTCAGGCGGGAGACCCGGTAGTCTCGCCTTTCTACCTCTTCCCACATTATGAGCTATTTCAGGGTTTAGCTCGGTTGTTTGTTTTCCTTTTAGTGCTTTAAATCTCAATTGTAAACCCTGTGTTATATTATAAGTTTAAAGAAATAAAATCAATATTTTGTCATTCACACCTATTTGTCTTTCTTTGATTTTGTCTTTCTTTTATTTTTCATCTTTTCTTTCAGTCCCAATAATGCGGGTTTAAATAAAACGACATGTTTGCGGACTTCATGCCACGACCCAAACTCACTGCCCATCTGTGAAATAATGAACCATGAACCGGAGTACGATGAAGAAGAGGATTTTTGGGAAATCAACCGAGAGTTCGAACACTTTGAAAACAAACCTAAGCCTAACTTAAATGATACTGAACTGGTTAACATGGTCAATCTCGAGGAAATCAAAGAAACTAAAATAAGCATCCACGTAAATAGAGAAATACGGGATTCATTGGTTCAACTCCTGTTGGAATTCAAGAATGTATTTGCGTGGCCCTACGACGACATGCATGGTTTAAGTATGGATTTGGTGGTTCATAAGTTGCCTACATATCCCGAATGCCCTCCAGTACAATAAAAGCAAAGAAAGTTCAAGCCTGATGTCAGCGATAAAATCAAAGAGGAGATTACAAAACAACTTGAAGCGGGGTAATCCGGGTGGTTCGATACACCACATGACTGGCCAATGAGGTCCCGGTGCTGAAGAAGGATGGGAAAACTTGAGTGTGTTATGATTAGGGAGATTTGAACAAGGCGAGTATTAAGGACAAATTCCCTCTACCCAATATCCACATCCTTGTCGATAACTGTGCCAAGCATTAGATCCAATCCTTCGTAGATTGCTATGCAGGATACCACCAAGTGTTGATGGATGAGGAAGATACTGAGAAAACCGCCTTTACCACACCTGGGGAACCTATTGCTATAGAGTTATGCCTTTTGGATTGAAAAACGCCGGGGCAACATACATGAGGGCTATGACCACCATCTTCCACGACATGATGCATTGAGAGATAGAGTTGTATGTCGATGACGGGATTATCAAATCCAAGACTCAGGGCGATCATGTAAAGGACCTGAGGAAGTTCTTCGAAAGGCTCCGCAAATATAATTTGAAATTAAATCCGGCAAAATGCGCATTTGAAGCCCCGTCGGGAAAACTTCTGGGGTTCATCGTCACCCGAAGAGGCATAAAATTGGATCCAACCAAGATCAAATTAATTCGGGAGCTGCCCCCGCCAAAGACCAAAAAGGATGTAATGAGTCTATTAGGATGATTGAATTACATCAGCCGATTCATCGCCCAGTTGACTTCAATGTGTGAGCCCATATTTAAGCTACTGAAGAAAGATGCAGCAGTTAAGTGGACGGTGGTGTGTCAGGAAGCTTTGGATAAAATCAAACAGCACTTGTCCAATCCACCAGTTTTAGTTTCGCTTGAACCAGGAAGGCTACTGTTTCTCTATCTGACGGTCTTGGAAGGCTCTTTTGGTTGTATTCTTCGGCAGCATGATGCCACGGAAAAGAAAGAGCAGGCCATCTATTATTTGAGCAAAAAGTTTACCAGCTACGAGTCCAAATACACATTGTTAGAAAGAACTTGTTGCGCCTTGACATGGGTGGCTCAGAAGTTAAGGCATTATCTGCAAGCTCATACCACGTACCTTATAACCAAGCTGGATCCACAAAGGTATATATTCCAAAAACCAATGCCCACAGGGCGATTGGCCAAATGCCAGATCTTGCTCACCGAGTTCTACATTGTTTATGTCACTCGTACTGCGATGAAAGCTCAGGCATTGGTAGATCATCTGGCAGAGAACCTCGTTGATGATGACTATCAGCCTCTAAGCACTTACTTCCCTGACGAAGAAGTAAACTCATTGGAAATAGCAGCTGAGGACACCCCCGCATGGAAAATGTTCTTCGACGGAGCAACAAATGCGAAGGGCGTAGGGATTGGGGCAATTTAATCTCACCCACAGGCTAGCATTATCCATCTACCCTTAGACTTTGGTTCTTCTGCACCAATAATAAAGCTGAATATGAGGCTTGCATTATGGGCATGAACATGGCTATTAACCATGATGTCGAAGAATTGCTAATCATGGGAGATTCCGATCTAATCATCCGACAAGCTCAAGGAGAATGGGAGACAAGGGACATTAAGCTCCTCCCGTACAGGCAGCATGTAGAAGAACTCAGCAAATGGTTCAGGTCGGTACAGTTCAGGTACATTCCCCGTTGCCACAATGAGTTAGCAGATGCACTTGCAACCTTGGCTTCCATGCTGCCATACCCTGGGAATGTCTATGTTGATCCTTTACAAATCCAAATCAAAGAAAGACATGGGTATTGCAATGCAACCGAAGCAGAGCCTAGCCCACAATATTGTTATTATGACACTTGAGATTCCTGAAAACACAAGAGTACCCGGAGCAAGCCACCGGAGAACAAAAGAAAACCATCCGACGGCATGCAAACAATTTCTTCTTAAGTGGTGACACTTTGTATAAAAGGACTCCATATCTTAATTGTTGAGATGTGTGGATGCCGAAGAATCAGGGAGAATTATGCACGAAGCACATGTGGGTGTGTGTGGGCCCCATATGAACAGATATGTACTAGCAAAAAGATACTCTGAGCTGGTTATTATTAGATGACCATGGAAAAAGACTGTTTCAGCTTTGTCCAAAAATGCCATCAATGCCAGGTGCACGGCGATTTGATTCATGCACCACCAAAAGAACTGCATCCCATGTCAGCACCCTGGCCCTTTGCCGCATGGGGTGTGGACGTCATTGGGCTGATCGAGCCAAAAGTCTCAAATGGGCACAAATATATATTGGTCGCTATTGATTACTTAACAAAATGGGTTGAGGCCATCACCCTCAAGTCTGTTACCAAGAAAGCGGTAGTGGATTTTGTGTATTCCAACATCATTTGCCGCTTTGGGATTCCCGTTGTCATCATTATTGACAATGCAGCTAATCTAAACAGTTGGCTGATGGGAGAGATATGTGAACAATTCAAGATAACACATAGAAACTCCACCCCCTACCGGCCCAAAGCTAATGGTGCGGTCGAAGCAGCCAACAAAATCATCAAAAAGATCTTGAGGAAAATGATTCAAAGCTCGAGGCAATGGCATGAAAAACTGCCTTTCGCACTGATGGTATATCGTACCACAGTACGTACATCGGTAGGAGCAACCCTTATTTGCTGGTCTATGGAACTGAGGCTGTTATACCTGCCGAGGTAGAAATCCCTTCGCTCCAAGTGATTGTCGAAGAAGAAATCGAAGATAGTGAATGGGTCAAAACCCGTCTGGAGCAGCTGGCTTTAATTGATGAAAAATGAATGGCCGCGGTATACCACGGGTAGTTGTACCAACAAAGAATGGCCCGTGCTTACAACAAGAAAGTGTGCCCTAGGAAATTCGAAGTCGGGCAGTTGGTATTGAGACAGATACTTCCTCATCATTAGGAAGCCAAAAGGAAAATTTGCTCTAGACTGGAAAGGCCCGTACATCATCAGAAATATATTTCCTAGATGAACATTGTAACTGGGCGACGTTGAAGGAGATGAGCCCGAGGCAGCGGTAAACGCAGACACAATAAATAGGTATTATGTTTGAATCCCCTGCAGCAATAACCCCGGTAGATCGCTCTCCCGCTATCCCCTCCCTCTTTGTAACCCAGAAATGATGTTAAAAAAATGATAAAAAAAGAGAAGAAAAGAAAAACAATAAAAAAATGCAAAAGAAAAAGAAAAGAAAATGCAAATGAAAAAGAAGAAGAAAAAGAAAAAGAAAAGAAAAATGCAAAAAGAAAAAATAAAGAAGAATACAAACAAAATTAGTTTAGGACCAAGTTTCCTGAACTACGTCTGACTTGATTCTGAAAGGATATGTAGGCAGCCTCTCCCTGAGGTTCAGTCATGTCAAAATAAAAATCCCATTCACCCAAGAAAATCAAAACTGGGGCAGAAATGTATTGGTTCAGTTACAAATCCGTTCGAATGGTTATAAAGTCATAGACCCCCAGGGATGTAAAAATGCCGTTGTTGGGATCCGGAACCAATAAAATTTTTGAGAGAAATAAAATAAGAGAGTCTTATCGGTGAAAACCTCGGATCACCATATGGCGACGGTGAGCAGAGAAAAACAAAATGAGAGAGTCTGTTTAGCGAAAACTCGCAAAGAGCGCTATCGGGCGACTGGAGAAGAGAAATGAGAGAGGCTGATTGGCGAAAACCCGAAAAGGGCACCGTCGGCCGAAAAGAGGAAATACTGCTGCCCAGGTCTGAGTAAGTTTCTTTGGTTTTCGGAAAAGTTGAAATCAGAAAGAAGAAATGGATTTGGGTCGGGTATCCAGTCCAGAAAGCATGTCCTTGCCATTTAAAGCGGACTTATATTTCTAGATAAGTTTCCTCTTTTCTCTCAAAAGAACATACTTCTCTAAATTCATACTTCAATCCTTTCCACTTTAATTTTGATGTACTGACCAGTCCTTAAGAAAGGTAGCAGGGCCAGCTTCACGGTTTTCTCCTGGCAAGAAATAAGGGAATGCCCGACATCGTCAAGCACGGTTAGCCAATCCAGTTTGATCATGACAGTTGATGTCTCAAAAGTAAGGAAATGAAAGAAAGGAAATTAAAAGTCCAAGAGGCATGAAGATGAAGCAAAATCGGAGGGGTTTTAAGCCAAACGGGATGTTGATTCTTATCAAAATTCCCAAAAGCAAGCCCAGAAATCAAAGGCGGGACAAAACTCACAACCCAAGGCCCAAGAAACAAAGAACAATCTGAAATGAGGACCCCCTGACCGATCAAAAAAGCAAGGATTGGAAGTCAAGGGTTTGCTTTTGAACATAAAGGAAGTTGAAATCAAGCATGACAAGGCCGCAAAACCAATCAATTTTCAAACTGGCAGTTTGTGTTGTTTCTGAACTACAATAAATACAGGTGCAACCGAGAAAATCAGAAGGAACATGGGGCAAAAACAACCAAAGGATTGGCACAGGGACCAAAGTTGGTGTTGCGGCAATAGAAAAAGGGAAGTTTTCTTTTCATTTTCCTGCAAACTCGTAAATAAGCATGATAGCACAGGATTCCAATCCTTAGTTTCCCCTTGTGCAGCTTGTGGATTTTCCTAGGCATGACCAAAGGATTGCATTCCACCCCCTCCATCTTAAACCAGGAAGTTTCTCTCCACATCCGCAACATAACCTGAGGATTCCCTTCTTACACTTCCTACTCCCCAGCATAGTCTAGGAGTTAACGCTCCCCTACCCTTAGCATAACCTATGGGTTTCTCCTTTCCTCTTCTACCCCCAGCACAGTCAGAAGATCTCTGTGATCCTCCACTTCCTTGCATTTCCCTAGCATAACCTAGGATTTTTTCGTTCATCCCGGCATAACCCGTGGATTGCCCTAGTATAACCTAGGATTTTTTCATTCTTCCCCTGGCATAACCTAGGATCTCCTTCCAATCCTGGCATAACCTACGGATCTCCCTAGCATAACCTAGGATTTTTCATTCTTCCCGGCATAACCCGCGGATACCCCTTGGCATAACCCAAGATGTCCTTTCAATCCCGACATAACCCGCGGATCTCCCTAGAATAACCTAGGATTTTTTCATTCATCCTGGCATAACTCGTGGATCTCCCTAGCATAACCTAGTATATTTTCATTCATCCCAGCATAACCCGTGGATTCCCCTAGCATAACCTAGGATTTTTTATTCATCCCGACATAACCCGTGGATTTTCCTAGCATAGCTTAGGATAATTTCATTCATCCCGGCATAACCCGCGCATTACCCTGGCATAACCCAGGATCTCCTTTCAATCTCGGCATAACCCCCGAATCTCCCTAGCATAACCTAGGATATTTTCATTCATCCCAGCATAACCCGCTGATTCCCCTGGCATAACCCAGGATCTCCTTCCAATCCCGGCATAACTTGTGGATCTGCCTAGCATAACCTAGGAATCTTTCATTCATCCCGATATAACTCGTGGATCCCCTGGCATAACACATGAATTTATTCATAACCTATGACTCCCCTTCCATCCTTAGCGGAAACTTTCCTATCCTGGCATAACCCGCGGATCTTTTCTTTCCATCCCCACAGATACCCCTTGTCATTCCTGTCCTGGCATAACCAGCGGATTCTCATCTTATCCCCAGCAGGAACCCTTTCTCTTTTCCAGCATAACCTATCGATTTTCTCGGTAGTCCTAGCTAATCACAGTTTCCTGGTAGTCCCGGCTACCAAAACTTCCAAAACTACACTAACCTGATTCCTTTATTGCCAAGGATATGTAGGCAACCTTTGAAGCAAGGTTCGGTCAGAAATTTTTTGAAATGCTTCACATGGGGTAGTCAATCGGACGAAAATCTCTCATATTTGCTCACTTATTTTTGCACGAAAACTCTTCGTGTTCCCGCGCAAATAGGGGAAGCTGTGAGCATATGATTTTTACCCTGTTAAAACGGCTCCTACAGGACCCTCAGGTTTAGGATTTTCCCTTTTATATTTGTTTCGTGTGCCAGTCTGTGTTCATTAATATATGTTTAAAATTGTTTAGGATTTAATTGTTAAATAGGTTTATTTTTATCAATTAAAATACAAAATATATGTGTGGAAGTAGTATTTTTTTGGCATATTAGTTATTTTTTGTTTAATTTCAACTTGTTGCATTTTTAGTTCTGTTAATTAGGAATTCTTGTTTTAATTAAAATTAGGGATTAATTAAAATAAAAAGAAAAAGACAAACAATACATACACATATGCACATCCACTCAGGCTGGCCACAATTGGGCCAGACTTGAGTGGCCCAAACAATTTAACCCTTAAAAATCCACAGACCCAACCCAACACCAACCCTGGTCCGGTCCACACAATGACCAACCCAAACGACACCGCTTAAAGACCAGGCATCCCAGCCGTTGATCATTTGATCATCCAACACCCATGAAGCTTTCCCCCACAAACATATACATATGTCCAAACGTCTCTATAGAACTAGAGACACACCTCCCTTCTTCCTCGTACCATCTCCCCTGATGTAACACCGCCTTTGAAACCCCTTGACCACCCGTTTACCACTCTAACGCCGCCGCCGAAAATCTCCTCATGGCGGCGGCCGGTCACCAAACCTCCCCAAATTTACACCATCAAACCATCACAACCTCCTCTTTCCCATCCTGTGACTAGTTTCCGTGGAATAAGTCTCCTCCGTCTTGAATATTCGAAAGTAAGGTCGTCGGAACCACCGTCTCTGAAGACCTTGTTTCAAACCTCCCTAGATTTACACCATAAGACCACCAGGACCTCCCGTTTCCCGTCTTGCAGTCCTTTCCCTTCAAATGACCCCATATCGTCTCAAATCTTCACAAAAAGGTCATCGGTACCTCCATCTCCGTCGACTCAATTCCAAACGCCTCCATAATCACACCCCTGAAACAACTCACCCTCCTCTTTCCAACCATGGATATCACAGCCTTCGTATCCGCCTGAAACCTTTCAAATATTAATATGAAGCCTAACCCTGAAAATCAAACCCTGTCGGAATTGGGCCAAACTCGTCCCAGGAAATCATTGGCCACTCCCCTCCCCAACCATACCCACCACAACTCCCAAACACCACCAACCACTGAAGAAATTCAGATCTGAGACCTCATGGGGGTCTCATAATCACAAATGTCCCTTCCTGAACTCCTAAACTTTTATCCACCATGCCAGTTGTCCTAAGAGAATAAAAACCACTACAAAAGAGGGCAGGAACAAGCAAAATGGTCTCAAGTGGATTTGCATGTGTAAAAAGAAGCTAAGTACTCTGTCTTTGTTTATATATATTTGCTTCAATCCTGTTAATTGTTAGAAGTTCTGATTTCTTGTTTGTTTGTCCACAGTCTCATCTGAAATAGGTCTAAATTGTCATATGCCTTTGGTTGTTAATAATCTAAAATTTCTTCATCTCTTGAGTAGTTGTGATATCATGTTAGTATTAGCCTCCTGATCCTGAAAGCCTAGTTTGTTAATTCATCAGTAGTATGATTCCTATGTTTTGTTGATCTTCATCTCATGTTCTTCATTCGTTTTATTCCCTGATATTGTGATTAGTTTGGTTAGGCGTTTATTCTACTAAGTGTTTGATTTTCATAGTAAGTTTTTGATCTTCAGTACTGGCATAGTTTAGGCTGATTTGTTTGGTTGAACCTCTAATTGCTTTCTAATTTTGTTTATGAACTAAGTGTTCAATCCTACTTCAAACTTTATTTGAATGATTTAATTAGGATTTTCTTATAATGAATATTAGTTGATTGGTTTTCTGGTTGATGGTGATCTATTGGTCTTAAACGAATTATGATCCTAAGTTATAATAACTGATAAGCCAATCCATATTAGGACACTTAGTGGTATGGATCCAATTGACCTGTTAATCCAAACCAAACCTTGCCCCATAACCCAAACACAATCAACCAGGGTTAGGGAATAATAAGGTTAAAATTTCAGGTTGGTTATTTAAGAAAGAAATAGGGGTATAAGAGGGATTTGAACCTTAAAGGAATCTGGTGATAACCCCCTAGAATATTCTAGTGAGGGATTAAAACATAATTTCAGCCTCAAACTTGAGGCACAAGTCAGGAAGTGAGGGATCATTTAAGAAAAGCTGAAAACTAACTCAGGGACTAAAAGGAAAAACAAGGAAAAAAGGATGCCCTATGGCTCCACTATAAAAGAAACCATCTGAGCATTTTTTAAAGGGATCCGGAACTTTTATTTTGATTTCTAGAAAGAAAAATACACATTAGTTCTTCCTATATCTGTGATAAACGACCACCTTGTTTTTATTCCTTTGAGATTTTAATTCTCTCAAAACTCTACTGAGTTCCTGGGTGTATTGTTTGATTGGCTGCTATTTTGCTTGTTGATTAACCTCATTGCTCATAGGCTTCTTTTCCTTGCTAAATTCCAGGTGCATTTCGATGCTCATTAATGTATGAAGTCAAGTAAAGTATATTCCTAAGTGTGAAGATTGAAATCTATTCTTTTTCCTTTGAATCCCCACCCTATTTTCCCCTACTTTAGCTTTAATGTACATAATGATAAGATGATTGTCCTGTAGTAGTTATACATTTAGATTGATTCAATTTTTGTAATAACTGGACATTGGGGACTGATTTAACTTGTAGTATCTGGACATTCAAAACTATTATTTTTAGTATGTATAGTTGATAGTACTGTTATCTAATAGTATGGTTGTTTAGGTGTCTTATTTACTGTTCTGTTTAGAAATAATGTTCAGGAAATGTTATCTTAGTAATGATTCAAAATCCAAATATTGTGTATCGTTCTAATTCACTCAAGTTTCAATACCTTAGGCAATAATTTGTTTAACATTTATCCAATATAGTGTAACCTGAATCATAATTGAATTTTGGAAGCTAGACTCGCATACTCCGACTAACGAGTATATTAGTCGTGTAGTTCATATATAAGATTGAAAACTGATATAAAATATTCACTAGTAGCTCCCATGTGAACTTTGTAGATATATTTGATAGTTAATGTCTTGTGTATAAACTAAGACTGAAAGAAACATCACTGAAATTTGTTCATGATAAACGCTTCCGTCCAAATTAACTCTGGACCTAGTTGAGAGGCCCAGCAGTGGCCAGATACGATGTGTATCCTGGGTTGGCCCAAACTTGAATCCAATGTGTACAATTAGCCACGAATGAGGCTAAGATGCAAATATTATTTTCCAAAAAAATACACTGCCTATATATAAATAATTAGGGCATTTAAACACAAGCAATGATAGAGAAATCTATATGCCTTAGGCTACCCTTTAAAAATAAAACGAGCCGCATTCATCTAATCAAACACCATGAGGCTCCATAAATTGATAAAAATCTCTAGAAAGTTTGAAGTTCCGTCTAGCGAATTTCACGGCTTTCCATGAAATTTAAAGACGTAGTTGCTATAGGCGCGAAGTTATTAATTAAATACCTTCCTAAAATTCGGGGCGCATTTATGTGACCTAAATTTATATCTCAATGGAGTTAGAATATGTCTATAATCATGTGCGCATTAATGTGACGTGATTCGCGACGTATTTTAATGACATTGCAAACTTCGTAAAGGAGGTTAAATGCGGTTTATAATGTAAAATTGCATTATAGGTTCAAACAAGTACAACAAATCAGATCTCTAGACACTTATAATGAGTTTAAGCGACCATGCTAGAACCACGGGATCCGAGGGTGCCTAACACCTTCCCTCGGATCAACAGAATTCCTTACTCAGAAATTTCTGGTTCGCAGACTCCAATCGGCCAGTCGAAATTTTCCTCGATTTGGGATTTTAAATAAACCGGTGACTTGGGACACAAAAAACCAAACTTATCCCAAGTGGCGACTCTTAAATAAATAAATAATCCCATTTCTAGTAATGCATCTTTAATTGGAAAAACTCCCTTATACGTGTCATCCTTCAGGGTAGCCTTGAAAAAAGAGGTGTGACACACTTATGCAAATCTCAACCCTACACCTATACCGTATATACCATGATATCCTAGTATAAATATGAGAACTTCATAATCTATTCCGAACCACAAGTAACTACGTACACAACTAGCCAAGAACTTTCTATTTGATCCCATCTAGAAGAAAATCACTGTACATCACATGCTCCTAATGCCAGTAGAAAATATACCTCTCTAACAGTGGTAGAAACTATCAAGAACTCCCTGAATCCTATTTGCTCGAAACCCAACCGTCAGGACAGAATCTTCTAGCTCAACCAAGCTACGCAGGTCACCAAAAATTCAAGAGCATTGCCATGAGACACCTGAAGAAGCTCATTATCTCATAAGCACTTAAAGAACTAATATTACGATGCCGACCCGACCTACTACTAAGCTGTCCTATTTATCCAAGTTCCTTCCGAATTACCTTCGAATTGATACTTCTCCTTTCTATAATACCGCAATCCTCAACACAAACTCATCACACAAGACCCAAGCATAAAACCACACCGTTTAAGGTTCCTAAGCCGCTAAATACTACTCTCTCAAATATCCCTAAGAACACCAATTCAAAATACTTACCCAGAAGAGACTTCCTGGAAATTAAAATCCATTACCGTCACTTTCTTAGTACTGATACGTAGAATTCATAATGATACAGAAATGCCATAAGTCTTGATATCCCCTAGTGTAAACCTCAGTTTCTAGCCAAATTCACATCTTTAAGATCCCCAATTGTTAGATATATATATATATCATGAATCCATTCGAATCATTCTCGGGAGTAATTCACTTCGCTTAGACCTTAATTAGACGGATTATACAGATCGAATGGCCTGTTTTCTATTAGCACTCCAACACCCCAAAAAGTAACCCCACCTGAATGCAACCAAACAAATTCCTGCTCCATGTACCGTATATCCTTCACCAATAACAACTCAAGTCATTCCATGATTCTCATACACCCATAAAGCATTACACAACCCCTATCCAAAATTTCTTTTACTCGAGTCATCCTCAATCTCAACCTCTATAAGCCACAACTAATTCGCCAGTTTACCTCAAAAAAAAAAAAACAAATACTACACTTAACCGTGTAATCAACTTATCGATAGTAGACTCCCCCTCTTGGCTCAATGTCCTAAGTAAAAACACACACAGAAACTCACGATGACCATACTTTATTACTGCCATAATACCATAGCGAGATTGAACTAAATCCTTCATAAGTTCATGCAACACAAACCATCTAGTACTTCAAATCATCTACAAATCTCGCATTCACACTCGTAATAGTGAAGACAACTCTCATAAACGATCTAAAAATCAAAATGTAGCACATCTAATTCACTCGTAAAAGAGGATGTCCAACAAACAACATAGGGATCACACACCCTCAGGACACCCCCAGGAGATAACCCACCAGCTTTGCCTCAAACTAGCATCGATTTTATACTATTCCACCGTCATAAGAATCACGCAATCACTAAATCTTCTTGAGTCTGAATTCATATCATGATATGAAATCTACTTCATTCCCCAACTAAACAACATGAAAAGATCCCTATACATACGCATAACTCGGGGCTACACATCAAATTAAAATGGAAATCAAGCATCAAATAGTTCTTTCTACACTCAAGAAAACCCTTCTCGTCACATTCAAATCATATGAACACATCTCAAAATCATATCATACTTATCATGTTGCCATCCATCCACAAACCATACTGACACGGACATTACCATACATATAAATATAAAAGTATGAGCTCTCACAATCAACACCTCAGTGCTCAAGCTACAGGAAAAGCCCGACCTCAAGTCCTCCAAACTGGCGCAACATCAACATACAGAATCACATCTCACACCTCATCAAGGGAATCACAAGCGATCGATGCACAGGTGATACCGAGTGCTCATGCGTGCATACAAACATGTGGAAGGATAATATCGAGGTTCGACATAGAAATTTACTATGGTTCTTGCAAAAGGAGGGGAGCTTCGTGAATGATCGATCTTAGAAAGTGACTATGGTTTAACGTGTTTCTTTCATCATTTGCAATACATGAAAGTGTTGGAATGAAATTTTAATGGATAAGAGGTTTATTATCGGTATTAGGTTTTTATATGTAGCTGTTATGGTTGGAAGTTAGCGCTACAAGAGTCTGAGTTATGCGGTATATCTTGTGATTGCATCTAGGGTTATAGATATGGTTTGTTATAGCTTGTTCGGACTTATTCGGAGTATATATGTGAGATTCTGATCTTGTAGATGATTCTAGAAGTGGAAATGTGTCCCAAGGTTTACGGGCTAGGTTGGATTGTGAAATTTTAGTTACAATGTGTTATCGGCCTATATAAGATATGGTTACGCAAGACCTATATGAGATAGGGTTACAGCTGATACCGAGTTCTCATTGGGGATGGATCAAGTCACAATCCCCAATGGTTCATGCCAGACACTCATCATCTAGCATGTGCGTTACCCCAAAGTAGTGAAACGATGTGTAATCTGGAATTTCATACCCTCATGACAAGATTGCCAGTCATTATTTACCATAAACTCTAACCCCCCATGCCCTTGCTCTCGACTCGGCTTCCAAATGCTCCGAATCTAACCAAAATTAGTATATTATCATCAATATACAAGGAATGAATTCCACATGAAAATAGTCAAATTAGACCAAAAATCCCGAATTGGACTGAAAACGCAATCCCTGAGCCCACATCTCAGAATTTAATAAAATTACAAAATTAGAAAGGTCATTCACTCACAAGTCTACCCATATCAAATTCATCAAATTTCGACATCAAATGCCATTCAAATCCCCAAAATCAACTCTCCAAATTTTCTTCCATTTACCCGATTTTTACCCTAAATTATCAATTTAGATGATAGAAATCAAATTGCAATCATGCAATTTAACCAAATTTGAGTGAAGAACACTTACCCCAATCACTCATCTAAAAATCCCCTCCTAAATTGCCTTTTCGCGAGCTCTCTATTAAATTTTGGAATTATGAACTCAAACCCTCATTTTTGAACTTAAACACTCTGCCTAGTTATTTCCTTCATCGTGATCGCGGAATTAGCCTTGCGATCGCAAAGCACAATAATGGAATGCCCCTCATTTAGCCTTACGCGATCGCACAAAACTTCACACATTCGTGAACTTAAGCCACATAGACCTATGCGATCGCGACATGCTTCACACGGTCTCATAGAGCAACCCCTTACACTGATCACCAGCTCACTTCCTTCTATGAGAACGTGGCCCTGGCCATGCATTCGCGAAACACAACCTCAGACAAAAATGTGATCACGATCTCATCTCTACGATCACATAGAACAAATCCACCTATTCCCCAAATAAGACTACGCGATCACGAACTCCTATTCGCGATAGCGAAAAATAACTCTTCTGCAACAGAAAACCAGCAAAATCAGCTAACTTCACAAGTCCAAAATGTCCTGTTGGGCATCCGAAACACACCCAATGCCCTCGGGACCTCAACCAAACATACCAAAATGTCACATATCACCATTCAAACATATTCAAACCTTTGGAACACTCAAAATAACACAAAACACTAAGTCACCCTCGAATTCAAGCCTAAGGATTTCCAAACTTTCGTATTCTGCAAAAAATGTCGAAACCTATCAAACCTCATCCAAATGGCCTAAAATTTTTCACACACGTCACTCCAATATCAAAATTTTCACTATCGACCGAAAAACACCAACTTTCTAATTTTGCAAATTCAAGCCTCATTCTACCACGGGATTTCAAATCACATTACGGACGTGCTCCCAAGTCTAAAATCACCTAATAGAGCTAACCAAATTATAAAAATCCAAATCCAAGATGGAATACTAAAAGTCAAAACTTCCTCAAATCGTTCAAATTTAAAGCTTCAAGCTGAGAATTATTCTTCCAAATCTATTCCGATTATCCTAAAAACAAAAGCCGTTGATTTACATAAGTCTTAATACATTATACGGGGCTAGTCATACCCGAGAATTAGAGAGTGAAGTACAAATACTTAAAACAACTGGTCGGGCCATTATATGCTGAAGGCTCGTTACTTGGAGGTTGGATTTAAGCATCTCCATTCTATATATCAAAGAGGCTTTTTGTTGAATTTTGATCGTAATCTTATGTGACTTTTGATGAACTTGATAAATCTCGTATGTCATTTGCTAAAGCACTCACGTTCCATTCCATATATTTGTTATTCTGAAAGACTTTTTTAGCTTAGCCAAGAGTCCCTTTCAAGATGCCACCTGGCCTCATAATACCTTAGTCACTTTCGACTTTATGAAATCATTACACATGTTTCTACGTTGGGAGTACTTAACCTTACCAAATTTATTCTTAATTAATTAGTTCATCTCCTACTAAAAATAAATAATTACCCAATTATATATAATTAAGAATTATCCAAATTACTTAGAATACTATTGACTTTTAACATACTTTATACACTTTATTATTTGTATGGAACTAGACCATAAGTACATGATATTTTAGCTTGAACCGTATTTTATTCCCAAATTTCTAAATTATAACGAAATTCATTTTCTTTGATTTTTTTACCCTCTCGCCTTCACTAATTTACTTATCACTTTGTTGAAAAAGCATAATACTTATAATCCCAAAGTAATCTCATTCCCGAACTTATGTCAATTAACTTACGTCGGAACTTTAATTTACAAAAATGGGGGATGTAATATCTCATTTTCGAGGTTTCATCAATTTACTTATAGCGTACTTTTACGTACCAAAACGTGGGGTGTAGCATCATTCTCCCTTTGGAACATTTTTCCCCGAAGGTTGACTGATGCACTTATCATTAGCATAGTCTATTGTTCTTGGGAATACTTTAGTAATCTTCTTGGCATCTAGGCAACTGTTCTGTAAATAAATCCAATGGCCAGCGCATTCTCCCCTTTAGGCCTCTTTCTCACACCACGACTTGTGGTCGGAATCCTCTCAATCTCGTAACTGTTGTTACTTTTGAATAACTTATTTCGTTCAAAGAGCTCGCAATCACTTTCTTCCTACCCTCTATCATGCAGCGTGTACGACTATGACCTTGTAAGTGCACCTATGCGGCTCTTCTTTCTTTTTTCCTCCAGTTTTTTAGCCAATCTCTATGCCCCCTTTGTAAACATATACATAGCGTGACAATATATCCCTCTAGGCATCAATAGGTATACTGAAGTTCTTTGCTCGATACATTGTTGAACTTTCTATCTATTTTTCCATAGACCCAATTATCTATCCGCATGATTTTACTGAATCTAGGTACGTCATAATATACTATAACTCTTACCTCGATTTATTGTTATTGAGGCATGCTACCAAACTCCAGGTTACTCTCATTGCTTATCCTTTATTTATAAATCTTAGTCTTTTAAGGCTTCTACATTACTGTTCATCTTGAGAATGATGGCCTAATCTCATCTCATACTTTCTAACTTTTATCTATCCGTTGTTGATTCACCTTAATGTTGACTATAATCTACCACTGGTAACTTAACCTCTTATGCAACACTGCCGCTAGGGCTCACGTCTCATCGGGGATATCTGGAATAATTAGACCGATCCACCTACGGGTGATACTGTACTTCTATAACCATATTTCATAGCATTTCAATGTGATTCACCTTACGTGGGTATTTTAATCCTGTACAATTCATGAATCCTTTTTTTCTTCTTCAAATCATTACTCAATCGAAGGCCCAAACGTCGTCCTTTATCTATTACAATTACACCCTCTTTCTACCACCATGGCAGTATTCTATCTCTCGTAAATGCTACTAGTCTTAGACTCCTTTGAGTTTATTCAGGCTATACTAGGCTTTTCTAACTTAGATAAACCATCAGCTCTCTTGTTTTCATGGGCTTAATCCTGAGGACTTATCCGTTTTTGTCCCCTTCTCACTCACTTTTTCTTATCCTTACTCCTGTCTTCCTAGAACCTTATCACTCTACAATACTTTAGCTTGCGACCTACACATATCTATTTATATTACTCTCAACCTTCCTTCAACTTGCCTGCACCATAGATTTCCTTATGTTATTATGGAACATCAAGCGAGACATCACATCCTCTCAAACTCTTTACTATTTTAACTATACCTCTCGATACCTAAACACCATAGGCTGGAAGATATGCAACTATGACGCTTCTATCATTCCTGGATACTGAATCCCAATGCTTTTGACCTTCTATCCGAAGTATAGATTATTCACAACCTTCTACACTAGATTATCTCGTACGTTGTTCACATTTACCTTCTTTGCTTTAAAATTTTGCATAAACTCTTCTATCTCTTTCATAACTTCCCTTCCACATAGGTATGATTTACATCCACAACTTGAAGCTCTATTGTAATACTTGCACCTCTTTATACAATCGGGTGAGAGCTTCATACTGACTTCTTATGAGGTTTGTACTATTTTAACTAGCTTTATCATAGAGCCGTTACATAATATTGTTTGTTGTACTATCTCTCTTGTACCTCTAATATTAAGAATGATTATGCAATCTTTTCAATCATGCTTTTTATAATTTTCTCGGTCCAATAATCAGAATCTTGATTTACTTAGTTGATGTAACACTTTAGTTTCCTCTTCCTTCCGATTAGCCTTTATGCAGGCTCAAGCTATCTTCTGATCTATGACTTCTGGCACTAGTTATTACTTTAGCATTTCATGGGTGCTACAGAATATCCACGATACAATCTTCTAACAATTCAATCTTTTTTCTACGGCTTGGACACAATTTTTTTTTATCTTATACCAGAGTCTTCTATGGTTGTAGGATTATCAACATATATACGACATAGATAATACTCTGAAATCTTATGTGCATTCATAATGCAACTAACTCTCGATAATTGGTCAAATAATTCATATCTTTCCATATTAGCTTTCGTCAAATGTAAGCAATTACTTTTCCTGGTCTTTCAGCCCCCTTGTTGCGTGCATACTCGGCTTATCTTAGTTCTCACGCATGCTGAAGTTTTCATGAAACTCATACGATCTTGAAACGTAATTTTGATTTTTAGTTCCCATTCACTAGTCACGATAAGTGCCACTTTTTAATAGAGTGCATACAATGTTGTTACACGACCACTTCCTCTTTAGGTCTTTGTGCTTAGGTTGAAGCCTTCTTCCTTATTTCCTCAACCAGTATTTCATTATAGTACTTAAGCACCCTCTAATTTTTGTAAAGCTACGAGCTTATTACTCGAATACTCGACAGAATTTTTGATTTCCTTCATTCCCTATAATTATCAGTAGTTACTTACTCCACTCCCTTGTTATTGTAGGGTTGCTTCTGAATTGATTTTTTGGCTGTCTTTCTATGGCATTGTCTTTTATCTCTGTAGCACTCATACGGTATCTTTAACTACCCCGACTCCTATCTATGTATTTCTCAAGTATTATAATGTCATACCTATGGGGATATAGTTACTATATTGGGGTTTTTATGTTTATTCTGTACAATCTGTTGATTTGGCTGTGTCCTCTTGTCTATCCATTAACTAGGCTTATCCTAAATCAACTACTAACTACTCGCTGGTCCGTTCTCATATTAATATTCCGTGTAATGTTTCTTGGGTTATTTCTCAAACTGGCTTCTTATCTATCAATAACATCTCGGGAAAGAGCCCTTCTTTCCTCTCCTTGAAGCTGTCCTTGCATAATATTCTGGAATTGTAGCATATACGTAGGATTTGGATAAGTGAAATCTCATTTTTATCACATTCTTCCTTTACTATTCTATAGATACTAGAACTACTTAATCATGACTTAATGCCACATCACTCCATATTCCCTCCTTTAGGGGAGTACTAAGATTTAGTGCTACGATGATCTACACATGGATGTTCATATCTTCATCTTTGGCGTCTTTTCATATCATTGATCACCCTTACTCGCCTCGCGGTAATCCTTCTATACCAAGGATAATAATTTCCTTACTTGCGAGGGTGACACTTGGTATAATTGGCACATACATTCTCCTAAACTTAACTTTGATGACATTGCTTGTTTTAAGAAAGTGTCTTCCAGAATGACCATTCTCTGAATTTCTCATAAATATTCTTCTGTTATCCATTCTATTATCGTCGGAATGCAATATGAAATTCTCATAATTGAAACTATTATCAAGTCACTCAGTCCCTAGTTCATGTTTAGTTTATCTTGTCACCAGTCCATATTGATTTCTATTGCTCCTGGGTCTAACTTTTCCTTGCGGTAGTCGTGTTGGAGTCACGAACTTATATATCGAAATGAGTATATGACTTTATGGCCTATACTCTTTTGTTGTCTCAAGGCTATTACCTCTCGTCTTTTCCTTTACTTGACTATTGACTCTATAATATTGTCATCTTTTTGATCTACCGTGTCCATCCATGTATCACATCTTAGTCATAATGCTTCATCAACTCTTTTCTTATTTCCTGCAAACATTTATGTCTATCACTTTATTCTAAAAATTCAAACAAGACATTCTTTGTGTTTAGCTTCGCCTGCTCCATCTACTGGCTCTTCGGTTTGCCTAGCCTTCTCTCTCTACCAAAGATGAGAGCCACACTGGGGTAATATTTATCCCTTCAAGGCTTCCAATGCCTATCTTTGTAATTTTGTTTGGAACATCATATCTAACTATACTATTCTATAGTGCACCATCAGGGTCTCTCACAAGAAGATCTATTAGCACATTTTCAATGTCCTTTGGAAATGTTAACTAACACATACAATCTATCTACCATTTTCGGTTACTCTAACCACAACGGGATCCTGATATCCTGTCCTTCTCTTAAACCATATTTGCTATCTCCCATAGGGCATAATTGGGATGGGTGTGACCAATTATATATACCTCTATCACTGTTGAAGGTAACTCAAAATGATTATATTTCTCTGCTTGAATTGTATATAATGATCATCTTCACTAATTGGGGTACCTCGTACTCTTCTTCATCTTGCTTCTTCTTACTTGTTGAAACTTGTATCTTCCTTTTGAATGTCTCATTGCTTTTCACCATATGGGTGGATAGATATTCATGCCTTAAGGCTCCTTATCAAGAAGCTTACACACATATTTTACTGAAAACTTCACATTTACTCATCATAAGCATGATAAAAAATCGAGTTTCTCTAACTCAATTCTTCCACAACCACATTCAATCCCTCACCAACCGTCTTTCTAGATTTAGGAATCATTGTATAATGCATAAGATAGAGTTCAGAAAATTGAGTTTTTACAATTGAGCTCTACCACACGACCTAGAGTAAGGAGAAAGAGTGATAGTCCTAAATGCCCTACAACCTCATGCTTATAAGTGTGGTGCACAACAGACACATAAAAAGACTCTACTAGACACAACTTCTAGACTCCCAAGGACAATGCCACTTTTGTCATGCCCCAAACCTGGGGGGCAAGACCAGTACCCGATGCCTTATCTATCCTTGCGTACCAACTTGCGACTAAGGGACTCTGAACGTATAATGTCATAATTTGGCCATGGGCCACATCTCAAGTTAGTTTGTGAAGAAAAATATAAAACTGAACAGAAGCTAACACTGACTAAACATCAAAATAAAGCTGGGCCGACAAGGCCTTCATAACTACAACAACTGAAAAAACAACAAAATATACATGTAAGGCCTACAAGCTGAACATACTGCACTAACTGATACGATATGTATACAAGCCTCTACTGATGGATGTATTGTGAACGATAAAAAGCTCCAGCCTACCCATAACAGTTATGACATAACCTATATACATAAATATACAAGATGTATACAAAACTCTAGACTCGACAACTCTGAAGGACATGGATCTTGCAATAAAGCTAAACTCGGGCAACACCTGCTTAGGAGGTTTACCCGTTTGTTTGTCTACACCTGCATGCATGAATTGCAGCATCCCTAGAAAATTAGATTTCAGTACGAAAATATATACCGAGTATGCAAGGCAATAAAATAATTGAAAGCTCAAGCTGCACTGATAATATAATAACTGAAAGTAACTGGGAGCCAAAGATGATATGGAGATTTACTAACTTGCTGATGTTGACTCAACTCTCTCAATATAGTTAATAAAATATATGTATGGCCCTATAAGACTTGAAACTGTAACTGCTTTGTCGTAGTAGGCTCACTCATAGGTGCTCGACCATACTAGGTTCTGCATCTCGGCCATGCTAGGCTCACTCATAGCGCTCGGCCACAGTAGGCTCGGTATATAACTTACCATCTGATCTGAGGTTGCCAGTAGGGGCTTGCCCACCAGTTATAGCATGATGGTAGTGAAAATCTGATTATAGCTTGATGGTGGTGAAAATGTTGTAATACTATATACAGACACACAGACTACTCTCTTGATTGGAAGAAGATAATACTCAATTGAATATAAAGTCCTGATAGGGGAGAATACTGTAACTTATGAGACTAGGATAATGTATATAAATTTGGGAGTATGAACTTTTCTTTATGCCTCGTTATCAAACACATGTAGTTACGAGATCATGCCAAAATGAAAGAAGGGGTTAACCTTAACATACCTAGAGTGGAAAAAACTATGTATAATATTCTTGAGAAAGATTGTACCGTACTCCTTTAGAACCGCAAAATTCAATTGCTAATTTTCTAAGAAGTCTCGTAGTATATCCATGAAAAATTCTTTTGCTGAAGGCTTGTTGCTTGGAGGTTGGATGCAAGCATATCCTTTCTATATATTAAAGAAGCCTTTTGTTGAATTCTGATCGTAATCTTATGTGACTTTTGATAAATTTGAGAAGTCTCGTATGCCTTTTGCTAAAGCACTCATATTCCATTCCATATATTTGTGATTTTGAGAGCCTTTTAGGGCTTATTCAAAAGATCCTTTCAAGATGCCACCAAGCCTCGTAACACCTTAGTCACTTTAGGCTTGATGAAAGCTTTACACATGCTGCCACGTTGGGAGCACTTAACCTTATTAATTAGTTAGTATCACTAAAAATAAATAATTACCCAAGTCATATATATCCCAAATTACTTAGAATACTACTCACTTTTAACATATTTTATACATCTTACTATCACGGTCATGTGGTACATTGTATGGCATTAGCCATTAAATACCAAATATTATAGCTTGGACTATATTTTACCCCAAAATTGTCAAATTACGACGAAACTCATTTTCTTCGATATTCTTATTCTCTCACCTTCACGAATTAACTAATCACTTGTTTGAAATAGTGTAATACTTATAATCCCAAAGTAATCTCATTCCTGAACTTACGTTGATTAACTTAGGATGAAACTTTAAAGTACAAAAATGCGGGATGTAGTATCTCATTTTCGAGATTTTATCAATCTACTTATGGCATATTTTATGTACTAAAACATGGGGCGTAACAATAATGTAACGTCGCGAGCGGTTGTTTTAAGATTTAGCATGGTGTCAGTATTTTGAGACCTTGAATATCTTCACCATATGTATTATGACTTGCGCGCGTGTAGTCAATTTTGATTTTCCAAAAGTTTAGAGTTAATTTGGAAGAATAATTCTCAATTTAAAAACTTTAAATTGGAAGTGTTGATCATGGTTTGACTTTTGAGTAAATAACCATAGAATCAGAATTTGAATATTTCTATTGGTTCTTAAGGTGATTTTGGACATGAGCGTATGTTTGAGTTGAGTATCGGATGGTCCGAGAGCTATTCAACGCTTACTATCAGAAGCTTGGATATTGAAGGTTTTGAAATTTGCTAAGTTTTACTTTGATTGTACTTTTGTATTATCGGACTCTGGGCGGTGTTTCGGGACCCTGGTTAGGTTCATTTTATTGATTGGAATTTGTGCATAAAGTTTGGTCGCGATCCAGAATGTCTAAGTGTGTTTGAGACGCGTTTGGCAAAGCTTGAAGGTTTGAAAGTTAAGAGAGTTTAAGAAATTGAGTTTGATCTTTAATTCTTTGTTTCAATATTGTAATTCATATTTTGATTCCTTGGAAAAGTTTACATAGAGTGTATAAACTTTTTAGAATGATTGGATAGGGTTCCCCGGACCGTTGGGTTAGTTTTGGGCTGGTTTTGGTCCACTTTAGGTCTTTCGAACTGTTGATAACTGATGTCAGGGGTGTGAATCACGACCTCATAGGTTTGGATCATGATCTTTAAGATCAAAATGCATTTTAGGCCTGTGATTCGCGATCATGGAAGGTAGGGTCATGATCACATAAAAGATATTTCTGCTGTTAATGGTCTGACTTCAGGAACTTATATCTTGCAATTTATAAGAAATTTGGAGATGATTCAATATGTACTAATTATGTAAGTACCGAGACAAGTAATTAGGGTGGTCATTTGGTTGCTTTGGCGCAAGTTGCCGAGAAGACTTTGTGGTGAGCTACTCATTATCTTACGGTCCATAGCACACAAAGTTTCTGATCTATGCATTTATTGTATTCTGTCTATTTACTATTCCAGACAACTATTGTAGTAGTATTGTATACTATATAAGATACTCATGCGCTTGTAACAATGGATTTTGGGGCTTCCTAATAAGTGCTCACAATTGTACTTAATATTGTTATTATCGTTTCACTTTATGATTTACTCATACTCGCTAATTTGGTAAAGAAGACATATGTTTCTATGAGTTCTAAATTTTATTATATTTATTTAATGAAATCCTTATTCTTATGAGTAAAAAATTGATAATTAAGGGGAAGTTCACACGTGCTTGCCTAGCAGTATTGTTGGATGTCACCACGATCTATTATGGATTTTAGATCGTGACAACATTGTTAGAAACAAATAAACAGTAATTAGAGTATAAGATGGAGGGTCTAAGGCCTACGGACGAGAATGCAACCCTATACCTCGGGATTCCTCCACCAGCTAGTTAGTTTGCCCTCTGAATACCACCGGAACCAGTGCTAAATTTTGCAGAAGAAGCACAAAAGTGTAGTATGAGTATAATCTACCCATGTACTCTGTATATTTCAAGCCTAACCCAGATGAGGTAGTGACGAAGCCAAGACAAATCACGTACATAAAGGCATGCGCAGTTAAGTAACGAGAAAGAACAAGATGAAATGACAAGCAAATTATCAAGTAAATTTACAAGATAAATAACATGTGAGAGATAACAAGTAGAAAAGTATGGAGATAATGACGAGAAAATAAAGGAAGATGCGATTAAAGTAAACCACAATTTATGCTTCCATAAGCAACTCCAAATGAGCCTTTTAAAGATCCCACGAAGTAAAATAGCCAAGTCCCCAATCCGTATAGCAAAATAAAGAAAAACAATACCAACAAATGGCACGACATCATGCTTCGTATTTTTGCTCTCATTCTCACTAGCATGGTATAATAGCAAGCACGAAAACACCCCTCGTGTATGTTGATATCCAATTTTTCCCTTATTTTTAATACACACACACACACACACACACACATATATATATATATATATATATATATATATATATATATATATATATATATATATATATATATATATATATGTATGTATATATCCTTCAAATTGTGCATATGCATCATCAGTTGATTTATAGACATATACAAGCATTTTTCATAATTTTCTATAATTTTAAAAGGGTTTAAAACCAATTTATTCCTAAATTTTATATTAAAATACTCATTAATTGCATTGCAAATCAGTTTACAAAGGTCTTATAATCTAATCCAACTATGTTATAAATACTTTTAACATATTTGTCATAGTTGCATTTGTGTTTTTAAGGCAAAAATAGCAGATTTGCAATAATAGCCTATATATATTTACTTTATTTATGCCAAAATAATCATGTTATACTTTTATTGTGTTAAATAACTATATTTACTTGTTTTATGCACAGATGATATTTTTACTATTTGTTTATCATTTTTTACAAATTATTTATCAATTAAAATTTGATATTTAAATAACAAGCCCATTTTTAGGCTTATTTTGGATCAATCCCTAGCACAATTACCTAAAGTATACCAACCCAACACCCCAGCCCAAATCAAATAACCTCGAACCCAATAAACCAACCGGTACCCGTTCCTATACCCGAAACAAACCCCATTTTTAATCATGTCCTTCGATCTTTCAAGATCAGCTACTCTCGTTCACCCTTTCCTTTTTAATTAACCATCTCTAACCCTAATACCTAGTTACCTAAACTCCCCCCGCCCTCAAACTCTCCCTTCTTCCCCTCTTCTGAAACCATAGTACCGTAATCCCACTCCCCTCAATTCCAACTCAGAGAATGAATCCATTGACAATTTTCTTACCTCATTGGCTGTATAATTGTGCTGAACCTAGAGCAATTCTACCAAGTCATCTCTCGGGTGAACAGTGCGTGAACAGTAATCCTTTCACTGTTCATCGGCGATTTCAACCGGAATCCGGTAGTGCAAAGTCCTAATTGTGGATTCACGTCAATCTCCTTCTGATTGTGAACACCTTTCCGTTGTTTCTATATCAAAATCTTAATCCAAACGCAATAGATCTTGAAATATATATTCGTCACACTATTCACTCAAATTCCAAATCAGATTCCTCATTATGATGTGAAGCATACGGTTTGTTAATCTGCTATTCTCCATCTGGTCTCATTTCCAAATCAATATCCTTTTTCTCTAGATCTTGCTTTGATTAAATTCACTGTAGATTGAAGTTTCAGTTTTTCATCGTCCTCAGCTGCTTAGAATTATGCAGGATTCAGTCTCCGTATTCTGTTATTGACAGCCATGTCTGCGAGGTCCTCTCCCCAGCCTTTGGCTATGGGAGAGGCTGTTCAAATGATTTCGAATCCTGGCTCAAATGAAAGATTGAAGCAATCATATGATGCATCTTTACAAACTAAGCAGTCGACTATATCTAAAATAGAGTTATGTCCAGTGATGTATGATCACGGTGAACCTATTATCCAATTCACAATGGAAGAGGTTAACAACTTCACTAAGGAAGAAGGATTACATCAGGCAGTTGTCGTAAAGTTTTCATATGGTAGACCTGACTTAGAGACAGTGCGAAAGATGTTTTCGTCGCATTTTGATGTTTATGGTCAATATAACATCGGGCAGCTGGAATTTCGAAATTTGCTAATCAGATTCGATTTGTATGATGACTATGTCCGCTTTCTATCAAAGTCGACAGGATACCTTAAATCCAAAGGCGAAGAATTCTTATTCAGAACATTCCCATGGACTTTCGGTTTCAATCCGAGGGAAGAGACGTCGATGGCGGTGGTGTGGATATCACTGCCAGGATTACCTCCAAATCTATTTGCTAAGAGATCGTTAATGTCTATAGCTGCAGCAGTTGGAAAACCTCTTACTGTCGACAAGGCGACGCAGGACAGAACGAGACCTAGTACGACAAGAGTTAAAGTCATTGCGGATTTGTTGAAGAAACATACAAAAAAGGTTACGCTGCAAATCTTAGATTCTGACTCAGGTAAAACTATCAAACTTCATCAACAAATTATTTTTGACAATTTGCCATAGTACTGTGTTTTCTGCAAACATCAAGGGCATGATTTAACAGTATGCAGAATTCGAAAGCAAAAAACTGGAATAGAAGAGGGGATAGAGGAAGAACTGGTTAATAATCAATCTCGAAATGAGGTGAATAAAATAGAAAAATTAAAAGGGGATGCAAGAGATTTCTTAAATAATAAAAGAACTGAGCAACGTGCTAAAGAGTTACAAGAAAGGAAGGATAATACAGGAGATAAATCAACAGAAGGTGAGCAGCACATGTCTGGAGTACTGAATTCTCAACAGACTGCAGTTCTAAATGTGAAAGTTGGTCAGTGTAGTTCATTGGTAAAACATGGCAATGTTGACAAACAGAATGATGTTAGTCAATCTTCTCAAATTGCTTATGGATATGCTAGATGATACTCGATAGTTATCTTGCAAGAATTTGGTAGCCTCTACTGAACAGCTTGTTGGAAACACGTTCTCAAGGCATTATACTAAACGTGTGTTCATATTTGTAGGTTTTGATGAATGACAAACTATGCACAAATTGACATATGACGAGGTCCAAGCACAAGCGCAAAATTGATATACAACGAGATTCAAGCACAAGACAAAGATCGAGATTAAGTTTTATATGAGTCGGTATTTATTTGTGATCTTGATCCAACAACTTAAACTCAAGACTTGGCTTCTCTCGTAAAAATATTTTTAACAAATCATGCATATTTAATTTAGAGCAAAATGATATTAAATAATGCATATTTACTTTAGTCAAAATGCTTTTTAAACATGCCTCTAAAATCTGGACTAAGATAATCGATTATATACTTATGATAATCGATTATGTTTAAGTCAGCTGCTTGACAATCGATTGTGAACTTATGACAATCGATTGTGTTAAGGCAGTGAGCATCAGATTTTTCAAATCTGCATGACAATCGATTGTGAACCTTATGACAATCGATTGTGATGAGGCAGTGTCCATCAAAGTTTTTCAAAGCTCAAAATAATCGATTGTGAAGCTAATGACAATCGATTCTGAAGAGACAATGTCCATCAGATTTTTCAAAGTCACAAAACAATCGATTGTGAACTTATGACAATCGATTGTGTTGAGGCAGTGTCTTCCAGACTTTTTTAAAGTTATTAAATAATCAATTGTGAACCTATAACAATCAATTGTCAAGAGGCAGTGTCTAAATTGATTTTTCAAGACTGATATATAATCGATTGTTAACTTAATATAAACGATTGTATAACTGACCGTTGCCAAATTGTTTTCAAATACCGTCAGGTAATCGATTATTGATTTCTTATAATCGATTGTTTTAATTAAAATCTGGAAAGGATTTTTTGAACGTTGCTGAGTAATCGATTATTAATTTCTTATAATAGATTGTTTTAATTGAAATCTGGAAAGGATTTTTTGAACGTTGCTGAGTAATCGATTGTAGATTTTTGACAATCGATTGTTTTACGTAAAATCTGGAAATGATTTTTTGAACGTTGCCAGTAATCGATTATTGATCTTAGATAATCAATTGTTAAGCGTAAAATCTGGGATTGATTTTTGGAAGAACTGGCAAACAATCGATTGTGGTAATTTGACAATCGATTGCCACTGAGTAAAATCAGCAATTCTTAATTGGCAAATAGGCAACGGTAATACAAAGTTTTTCAGCTATAAGTACAGCTTCAAATCAGTCTTTTAAGAACAACAACACACAACAACTGATCATACAATTGCTAAAGCTTGCATACTTTATTGCTAATCATTTTATATTCATTACATAAGCTTTTGAGAGCCAAATTCTTGTCGAAAGTTGTTGCGATCTTGAGCGTATTGTTTTTACTCATATCTACTCTTAATGGAGTGTCTTGTTTGAGTGCTAAGTGTTTTTGTACACTTGAAGGGAAGTGTTAGTCCCTTGTGTTGTAAGAAGGAACTTGTGTTTCCTTGGTTGAAGTCTTGGAGTGTTGTATCTCCGAGCAAAGGTTGTTGAGGCTTGTGTCCTCAAGTTGTAACGGTTTGTTGAGCACCCGTAAGCTTAACAAGTTAGTGGAAATCTCGAGAGAGTCTCTCGGGAACTGGACTAGCCACGGGTTGTGGTGAACCAGGATACATCGGTGCGTTTGTTCTAATTTATTTACTTATCGCACTTATTTATTTCCTGCAATTTTTAAATTCCGCAAGTTTACGCTAATTTTTATTATAACGCTATTCACCCCCCCCTCCTTCTAGCGTTAAGCGTATTATCTAACAATTGGTATCAGAGCCCAACTCTCTGAAGACTTAACCGTTTGAGAGAAACATCCATGGCTTCTACTCGTGATTCTTTTGCAGGAATAGGTGAAGGACAATGCTCCACCCGACCACCGCTATTCGATGGTACAAATTATACATACTGGAAGGAGAGGATGAGAATATTTGTACAATCAAGTAGTTTTCATCTTTGGAAGGTCATAATGAATGGAGAACAAATTCCAACCAAGAAGGTTGAAAATGAATTGGTCCCAAAGTCCGAAGATGAATACGATGCGGATGATATCCGAAAGGTGCAAAATAATGCTAAAGCTATTAATTTATTATATTGTGCTGTAAATGTTGATGATTACAGGAAGATATCTTGTTGCACAACGGCGAAGCAAATGTGGGACAAGCTGGAAATTACGTACGAAGGTACGGACCAGGTAAGGGAAGCCAAAATTGATTTCCTAACCCATGCATATGAATTGTTTCACATGAAGGAAGGCGAAAAGGTCGATGAGATGTTTGAACGATTTTCAAATCGTAAATGATTTACATGATCTTAAGAAGACCTTCACGGATAAGGAACTTGTCCGAAAAATTCTCCGAAGTCTCACTCCGGAATGGCGATCCAAGGCCGACGCGATTCAAGAATCCATTGGCATTTCAAATGTCACCATCGACGCATTAAGAGGTAATCTTAATAATTATGAATCTACTATACTTAACCCTCTTGTTGATGATCAAAGGAAGCAAAGAATCGCTCTCAAGGCAAGCACAAGCCAACCTCAAAATGATGAGGGCGGAGACAACGAGTTCGGACTCGTTATTAAGAGATTTCAAAAGTTCATGCGAAAAGAGTATGAACGAAAGGGCAAAAAGCAAGGAGATCAAATAAAGTGCTATGAGTGCGGAGAAACCGGACACATTAAATCAAATTGCCCAAATGCTAAAAAGGAGAAGAAACCCTTCAAGAAGCAACGAGCATACATATCTTGGGGAGGCGACTCCGGTGACGAGTCAAGTGAGGAAGAAGAAGACGAAGCCGCAAATCTTTGTCTTATGGCACAAGAAGACAACAAAGAAGAGGTATGTCAAATTTCTTCCAAAAATTTCTTTTCCCTTGAAGAAATGCAAAATGCTTTTGATGAGCTGTATAGCGAATTTATTAAAGCTTCAAAAACTGTTAAGAGTATAAAAGAAAATGCTTCTTTAAACGAAAAAGATTTTCAAAAACAACTCTCTTTTAAAGAAAAGGAATTGGAAAAACTGATTTTAGAAAATGAGAAGTTGAAAAAGGAAAACAAATTTTTTGGCAAGAGAAGCGCCGACAAGCCCGAGAGTTCTAGAAATTGTACTTCTTGCATGCATCTCAAAAATGAAGTAGAAAGGCTTAAGGGCACCTTAGATAAGTTTAACTCTTCTCATAAAAATTTGAATGAAGTGCTTGTTAATTTGAAGTCGACCAAGCATGGCATAGGTTTTAGAAACGAGCCTAAAGAGAAAGTTGAAGCCAACCCCCAACCACCTAAGGCTCAACCTAGGATAAATAAAACAAATGTTCATCCTAGATACAACAAACCTAGAAATGGTTTTCATCAATCGCAACCTAGAAATAATGCACATTCTAGGCCAAACACTAGAAGGAATTTGAACCTTTTAGAACACCTAGAAATGACTTCCAACCTAGAAACAACGATTCTAGAAATGATGCATATCCTAGAACAAATGGTAGGAGAAATGATTTTCATGATTTGCGCAATAGTTATATTGTCAAGAATAGAGTAAATGAATTTCGTCCGTCCAATTACTATCAACCTAGAAGGATGCATAATCCTAACGTGACTTGTCATTATTGTAGACGAATTGGACATATTGCTCCTGCTTGTTTTACACGACATAGACATAACACTCAATCACATCACTATGATTTGCCTAACCCCCAAGGACCCAAAATGGCATGGGTACCTAAAAATCATTAATCTGTTTTGTAGGTATGTTTAAGGGATCAAGGGTACTATGGTACCTTGATAGTGGATGCTCCAAGCACATGACGGGAGACGAATCCAAATTCCTTCAACTAGAACACAAGGAAGGGGGAAGTGTTATTTTTGGTGATAACAACAAAGGAAAGATTATCGGCATCAGCATCGGATCGGTCGGTAAGGATGAAATTTCTTCCATTAAGCATATATTACTTGTGAAAGGTTTAAAACATAATCTCTTGAGCATAAGTCAGTTATGTGACAAGGAAAATCTTGTTTTATTTGATTCGGATGAATGCTTAGTTTTTAGACATAGCGATTTTAAATTTATCCTTCGTGGTTTTAGAATGGATAACATTTATATGGTTGATCTTGCAAATTCTTCACCCGAATATGTGAATTGTTTAATGAGCAAAGAGGATGATTCTTGGTTATGGCATCGTAGAGTAGCTCACATCAACATGCATCTTTTGAACAAATTGGTTTCACAAAATTTAGTTGTTGGTCTTCCAAATTTGAAATTTGAAAATGACTCTATTTGTGATTCTTGTCAAAAAAGGAAGCAAACAAAAGCATCTTTTAAATCGAAAAATATTGTTTCAACTACTAGACCATTGCAATTGCTTCACATGGATTTGTTTGGACCATCTCGCATTGAAAGTCTTGGTAGAAATCGTTATGCTTTTGTTACTGTTGATGATTATTCCAGATTTACTTGGACTTTATTTCTTGCCCATAAAAGTGATGCTTTTCAGAATTTTTAATATTTCCTTAAACGTGTTCAAAACGAAAAGGAAACAACCGTCACTTCAATTAGAAGTGATCATGGGGGAGAGTTTGATCACAATCTCTTTGCGGACTTTTGTGACGAACTCGGTATCGAGCATACCTTTTCCGCTCCACGAACACCACAACAAAATGGGGTGGTGGAATGGAAAAATAGGTGTCTCGAAGAGATGGCTAGAACCATGCTCGAAGAGGCTAAGATTCCCAAACATTTTTGGGCGGATGCCGTGAGTACCGCATGCTACGTTTTAAATAGAGTAGTCATAAGGCCAATACTCATGAAAACCCCTTATGAATTCTACAAGGGAAGGAAACCAAATATCTCCCATTTTAGAGTATTCGGTTGTAAATGTTTTATTCATAACAATGGAAAAGATCAATTGGAAAATTTTGATGCCAAATCCGATGAGGGAATTTTTATTGGGTATTCTTCACGTAGCAAAGCATATAGGGTATTTAATAATAGAACCCAAACTGTGGAGGAATCCCCTCATATTGTGTTTTCCGAAAATAATGCTCGCTTGGCGAGAAAGGATTCTTGTTCTGATCTTGCAGGTATTTTGAACTCATTAAGTCCTCAAAACAAAGTACAAGAGGAAACTCCTAAGGAAATCCAAGATGAAATCTTGGAACAATCAACGGAAGAAACGCCACAATTGGAGAAAGAAACGAAAATGCCTAACGAGTGGAGGACAATCAAAGATCACCCTCTCGAACAGGTAATTGGCGACGTCGGAGAAAAGGTAAGTACCCGAAACTCCCTTAAGAACACCTTAGGACATACTGCTTTTGTTTCTCAAATTGAACCAACAACCATCTCCGAAGCAATTGGGGATGAATTTTGGACCTTGGCAATGCAAGAGGAGCTTAACCAATTCAAACGGAATGACGTTTGGGATTTGGTGCCAAGACCCGAAAATCATACCATAATTGGTACGAAATGGGTTTTTCGAAACAAACTAGATGAAAATGGTGTAATCACTAGAAACAAAGCTAGGCTTGTAGCAAAAGGCTATAATCAAGAAGAGGGTATTGACTATGAAGAAACATATGCTCCCGTAGCTAGATTAGAAGCTATTCGTTTATTGCTTGCTTTTGCCTCTTCTATGAATTTCAATTTATATCAAATGGATGTGAAAAGTGCTTTTCTAAATGGTGTTATTCAAGAAGAAGTTTATGTTGAACAACCCCCCGGTTTTGAAGATTTTAAATCTCCCGATCATGTTTTCAAACTCAAAAAGGCTATTTATGGTTTAAAACAAGCTCCCCGAGCTTGGTATGAAAGATTGAGGAAATTTCTATTGGAAAATGATTTCATTAGGGGGAAAGTTGACACCACTCTTTTTGTTAAGCATAAAAATAATGATATTTTATTAGTTCAAATCTATGTGGATGATATTATATTTGGTGCTACTAACAATGTTTTGTGCAAGGAATTTTCTGATTTAATGACAAGCAAATTTGAGATGTCTATGATGGGTGAGTTAACATTCTTTTTGGGATTACAAGTAAAGCAAATGAAAGAAGGTACGTTCATTTGCCAAGCGAAATATTGCAAAGAATTGCTGAAATGATTTGAAATGACCAATGCAAAAGCAATGGCAACCCCCATGAGCACATCCGATCATCTAGACAAAGATGAGAAAGGTAAGGAAGTCGACATCAAAAAGTATCGAGGTATGATTGGCTCTCTCCTTTATCTTACTGCTAGTCAACCGGACATCATGCTTAGCGTGTGCTTATGCGCTCGTTATCAATCGTGTCCGAAGGAGTCTCACCTAACTGCGGTGAAACGGATATTGAAGTATCTTGTTGGTACTGTAAATGTGGTTCTATGGTACCCCAAAGGTTCTTCATGCCAACTTGTTGGCTATTCCGATTCCGATTTTGCTGGATGCAAATTGGACCGCAAGAGAACTAGTGGCACTTGCCATTTGCTCGGTAGCTCTCTCGTTTCTTGGTTTAGCGAGAAACAAGTAAGTGTTGCGTTGTCCACAACTGAGGCTGAATATGTAGCCGTGGGGAGTTGTTGCGCTCAAATCCTTTGGATGAAACAACAACTCTTGGACTATGGCCTAAGTCTTGATCATATCCCTCTTAGATGTGATAATACTAGTGCCATATGCTTGACGAAGAACCCCGTTCTTCACTCGCGAACAAAACACATTGAAATTAGACATCATTTTATAAGAGATCATGTTCTCAAGGGCGATGTCGAAATTGAATTTGTTGAAACCAAAGATCAATTGGCCGACATCTTTACAAAGCCCTTAGAGAAAGAGTCCTTCTTCCGAATTCGTAGTGAACTCGGGATCCTTGACTCCACGTTGATCTAAGTCATGCATTGCATTTTCCCTTTCACATGTTTTCTAACTTGAGCGTTGGAGACGTCTAACGTATTTTTGCAGGTATCGCCCTAAAGGCAGGGGGAATTATAAAGCTTGACGCACAGAACAATCGATTTCTCTTTTATATAATCGATTATCCAGTATCAATAATCGATTATCTTGACATTATTTGCGTTATTATTTCTGAAATTGCAGATTTCATAAATAAACAAGTTTTTTTTAATTATTCTATATTTTTTTGCTAATGGCAAAAGGGGGAAGATAACGGGTATGCACTCTCAATACTTATTGGGATAAATTGAGGGGGAATTCATATATTGAGGGGGAACTAATTGCATATCTATATACGTATTGCATATCTTTACTTGTCTTGAATCGTATGCATATCCCGCTCAAAGTTTGCCATTATCAAAAAGGGGGAAATTGTTGGAAACACGTTCTCAAGGCATTATACTAAACGTGTGTTCATATTTGTAGGTTTTGATGAATGACAAAATATGCGCAAATTGACATATGACGAGGTCCAAGCACAAGCGCAAAATTGATATACAACGAGATTCAAGCACAAGACAAAGATCGAGATTAAGTTATGTATGAGTCGGTATTTAATTGTGATCTTGATCCGACAACTAAAACTCAAGACTTGGCTTCTCTCGTAAAAATATTTTTAACAAATCATGCATATTTAATTTAGAGCAAAATGATTTTAAATAATGCATATTTACTTTAGTCAAAATGTTTTTTAAACATGCCTCTAAAATCTGGACTAAGATAATCGATTATGTACTTATGATAATCGATTATGTTTAAGTCAGCTGCTTGACAATCGATTGTGAACTTATGACAATCGATTGTGTTAAGGCAGTGAGCATCAGATTTTTCAAATCTGCATGACAATCGATTGTGAACCTTATGACAATCGATTGTGATGAGGCAGTGTCCATCAAAGTTTTTCAAAGCTCAAAATAATCGATTGTGAAGCTGATGACAATCGATTGTGAAGAGACAGTGTCCATCAGATTTTTCAAAGTCACAAAATAATCGATTGTGAACTTATGACAATCGATTGTGTTGAGGTAGTGTCTTCCAGACTTTATTAATGTTATTAAATAATCGATTGTGAACCTATAACAATCGATTGTCAAGAGGCAGTGTCTAAATTGATTTTTCAAGACTGATATATAATCGATTGTTAACTTAATATAATCGATCGTATAACTGACCGTTGCCAAAATGTTTTCAAATACCGTCAGGTAATCGATTATTGATTTCTTATAATCGATTGTTTTAATTAAAATCTGGAAAGGATTTTTTGAACGTTGCTGAGTAATCGATTATTGATTTCTTATAATCGATTGTTTTAATTAAAATCTGGAAAGAATTTTTTGAACGTTGCTGAGTAATCGATTGTAGATTTTTGACAATCGATTGTTTTACGTAAAATCTGGAAATGATTTTTTGAACGTTGTTAGTAATCGATTATTGAGCTTAGATAACTGATTGTTAAACGTAAAATCTGGGATTGATTTTTGGAAGAACTGGCAAACAATCGATTGTGGTAATTTGACAATCGATTGTCACTGAGTAAAATCAGCAATTCTTAATTGGCAATTAGACTACGGTAATACAAAGTTTTTCAGCTATCAATACAGCTTCAAATCAGTCTTTTAAGAACACCAACACACAACAACTGATCATACAATTGCTAAAGCTTGCATACTTTATTGCTTATCATTTTATATTCATTACATAAGCTTTTAAGAGCCAAATTCTTGTCGAAAGTTGTTGCGATCTTGAGCGTATTCTTTTTACTCATATCTACTCTTAAAGGAGTGTCTTGTTTGAGTGCTAAGTGTTTTTGTAAACTTGAAGGGAAGTGTTAGTCCCTTGTGTTGTAAGAAGGAACTTGTGTTTCCTTGGTTGAAGTCTTGGAGTGTTGTATCTCCGAGCAAAGGTTGTTGAGGCTTGTCTCCTCAAGTTGTAACGGTTTGTTGAGCACCCGTAAGCTTAACAAGTTAGTGGAAATCTCGAGAGAGTCTCTCGGGGACTGGACTAGCCACGGGTTGTGGTGAACCAGGATACATCGGTGCGTTTGTTCTAATTTATTTACTTATCGCACTTATTTATTTCCTGCAATTTTTAAATTCCGCAAGTTTACGCTAATTTTTATTATAACGCTATTCACCCCCCCCCCCTCTAGCGTTAAGCGTATTATCTAACACAGCTGTCGAGCCCTGGTGAAAAAACAGTTTCTGATTTGGCAAATCCAAATGGAATATCATTGTTAAATCCTTCAGCTGCATATGTTGATGAACAAAGTGAAGCTGGAATTAAATCAACTCAGAAGTTGACTGATGAGGTTAGTCCTAATCCAAAAAACCAACATGTTGGTAGATCACAGAAATGTACTGATGTGCCTGATCCTTCAGCTGTGTCTGAGTCTAATATGTTTACAACTAGACAAGCTAAGGTGACATACAAACAAAATGCAGTTTTGGAGCAAGTTTTTGCTAACTCTGATGCAACAGTTATGAATGTTGTAATGCAAAGTAATGCACAATCCAAATGTCCTACTGATCATATTGGGACAATGCAGAAGGACAGTGTGAAGTCTACAGAAATCTCTGAGATGGATTTGAATGATACTGATCAACAGTGTACTCAGAAGAAGGATGGACAGCACGTGCAGCAGCAAGCTTTGTCAGCTGTTACATATCCAAAAGCTTTGCAAATATTAGGGAGTGACTCTGGCTATACTCAACAGAATACTGTTCCATCGAGAATGCAAGATATGATTGATAAGGAAAGGGTAGCATCAAAATTATGTAACACTGAGATAATGCAGAACAATATTGTTAGCAGCTAGTGTGGGGAGATGACTGGTCGCGAGGGACATCAGTACAGTGGCAATGTGCAGCATTTAAGATCTGGAAATGCAGTAAATGGAAATATGATAACCAACTGGAAAGTTGTACAGTTAACTGAACAGCAGCAGTCTAAGGAGATCGGCAATGCCTCCATGCTTGCTCAAGCAATAAGACATATGGAGACACTGCACAGAGATCAAACAGAATTGCACCTTCAATCAGCAGAGAAGTCAGCAGCCTATAATACCAGTGATATTTCAAGAATAGCTGGACAACAACATAATGATCCGCAACTGCCAAAGGATACCAGACAACAAAATGAAGGGTACAATCTGTCAGCTAGAACCAACAGTAGTAAATCACTTCAAAACAAAAACAAACAGTCAGCAAATAAGTGTTCAGCAATAACAACAAGCTCCAATTCTCTGGCCGCGTTTGAAAATAATGGTAAACATGAAGGAAAATTGGATGGAGGGGTGATCCAAAGGGTTCAAAGTTATCCTCCCATTTCTATATCCAGTACATATAGCGGGGAAGATATTAGTGATAGTGGGGAATTCTCAAGTCTCGAGGGAATGAACAAAAAACTAATTGTAGCTAACATGAGAAACATGGTTATTAAATCGGAACTATGGGACCAACATCATTTTGATGATGACGAGAATTGGGACGAAGGTTCTGGGGGTTGGTCGTCTGCTGAAGAAGGACATCAAGATGACTGCAACAGTTCCGAAGAAGACACTGATGCTTCGACCAAGCGAACGGTCCAAAGGAATATTGTAGATAAGAAAAGTCATCTACTAGTAGCAAACTGAACCATAATGCCCCGGCTTTCGTTCCAAAAAAGGATATAACAGCAGATCATTCGAAGACAAAACCAACAGAGATCGACCAAAAAATTCAAGCACAAAAGGTAATACAATAGTGGGCGAATCATCAGCTTGTGGAAACAAAAATCCACTTCCTCCACCAAAGAAATGCATTTCGACGGAAAACAAATTAGTAACATTTACACAAGCAACAGAGCACTAGCAACTATCTTCTCAAAGGCTAATATCCTCAGATCAAAATCATCTCCAGAATGAAATGGAAGGAAATCACATATATGAAGAAGGAGAGGAAGAGGATATCTTATTGCATTGCCGAAAAAATGCCGCAAGAGTGGGGGATTTGTCACCAAGGTACGCTAAAATAAATAAAAAGAGTCATCAAAGGGATAGAAGTTGGGACGGCAAAATGGCTGAAGACGCAAACATAAGGAAGCTCCTAATGAGAATTGCAAAACAAAAACAGATTACACAAACAACTCTTTCAAAGTCCAGTATATCAAAGTCCAAAGTATGAATTTCTCAAATTCATCACAAAGTTGGAGAAAGGACAGCACATTAATCGCTTCATCATATTTTGTTTACCACATTATTATCCTTATTTGTAATAGCATCATAGTGTTCGTTAGGATTACTGTGATGATCAAGGACTATTGGTCACAATCAAGGCACTATGTTGTAATTTTAATTTTAATGTTATTAATAAATTTCTTACACTAGGCTCTGCCTAGTGTTTTGCCAAAAAAAAAAACCTTTGCTGTCTTCTATTTCTGATTAATAGCTTATAGTATTACATAATAACTTACCTAACATGGCAAGTAGATCTCTCTTGCTTTGAACCAAATCTGGTTCGAAACCTTCACTTCTTTCCATCTAGGTTCCTTTTTCGTCTCTTTATTGTATGAATCTTTGAGATTTTTCTTGATTATTTACTTACCCTAAAACTAGGGTTCTGATCTTTCTAGATCTGTTATGGTTTTTTATTTTTTTTTAAAAAATATTTTCCTTTAATGTTTCCATATATCTATCTATTTCCATCATTATTATGATTTTTCATTGATATTTCTGACTATTTTTTACCCAAAAAATTAGGGGTTTTGATTATTCAAAATCAAACTAAATTTGGTTTAGTCTTTGATGTTTTTGTTTATCCGTCTCTATGCATCTTTATTATAGCTTTTTTATTGTTCCCGCCATTTTTATTTACCCTAAACTTAGGGGTTTTTGATTCTTCAAAACTATTTCAATTGCTTGATAAAATCTATGCTTCTAAACATTTTTACCTATGGCTTACCTTAAAGAGAGTTCTGAGTTGTCTTTTCTTAAGTTAACTGATAGATGCTTTCCTTGATTGATTATTCCCATATTTGTGTGCTCTAGTCCAGTGCTATTTAAAACCCTCCCCCATTCCCATTTAGATAGGCTTAGAACTTGAGTATTTCTCACTACTAAAACTATATTCTGTTATCATTCTGCTTTGATTCCTGGCTGGCTGGAAGCCAAGGCCAGAAATCTTCTATTGTTTGCTGCTATTGATTATCATTGCTGCATTGCTAAACTTCTTTCTATTTCATTTGAACTAGTAAGTTCTTGGAATTTCTCTACTGTGTCTCTTGTTGAGTATGATACTGTCATTTGACTCATTGCTCCATGTGTTTTAGACATGTTAACCCAGTAGACTAATTGATAAAACCTGTTTAATCATGTATAAATTAAGACTGTCTTTTAGTATTGAGAATGCTTCGATACCTTTCAAACTAGTTCACTATGCATACTTTAGTTGTTAAATCTATTACCATGATTCTGTATTCTCCGTGCTATAACCTCTTTATTAGTTCTAGCTAATAAATAATATTCTTATTGACTCATCAATTGATCAATGAACCACTTTTCTATGACTTACCTAGTCCGTATTCCTTACTACCTTTTGTGAAATATGTTTAAGAATTGATCTTTATCAGTTTATGACTTTGCTTATTTTCATACTTGTTAGTTTCGAAGTGTTTGTATCTGTTCTATGTGTGATTATATCCCTAAGCATACTTCCCAATCCTATCCTGCGCTCTTCTGAATTCTAACTCTTTGCTGGCTGAAAGCCAAAGAAATTTAGGCGTTGTTCCTTGGCAGTCCTGGTGTGAGCACTGCTTAGAGTTTCTACGAAACCCTCGTGAACTCTCATACACTAGGAGTTGGTCCCTAGTTTCCTTGAACTGTTTTGATCATTCTTCTCTAGTGTGAGCACTGCCCTAGGTTCTTGATGCCTTTGGGAACTCTGACACACTAGAGATTTGGGTTTTGTATGCTTATCTTTGAAATATGGGTGAATCACACACCACTGGTCATGTTGTACCTATGAAAAAGGGCATTGGAGATGCTGTGAGTTGAAGGCTTGGCCTATCTAGATGTATTTGGGCCTGCTACATGCTTCCTATTGTCTATATACTTTGTTGTTTATTCATTTGATTCTGGTATTTAAAATTATTTGTAAATATAATTAGGGACAATGATAAAATTGGGAAATGGGCTTATTTGAAATTATGTATGAAAGAGGTAGGTAACATGCCTATAGGTCTTTCTGCTGTTATATGTTAGATAACATGCATATAGGTTTTTCTGCTATTATATGTTAGATAACCTGCTTATGGGTTTTACTTTAAGCCAACAAAAATTCTGCTGAAAACTTGTCTAAATGTTTAGGTTTGCCATTGCATGATTAGATATCATGCCTATAGGAAATGCAATAACCAAGTTCAACTTACAACATACTCAAAACTATTTTCGTTTGAGATCATGTCTAGAGGTTTTAACTAATTGTCACACTAGCTTAGTTAATATGCAAATCTCTAGAAGTTAATAGCAGTTTCAATCACCTAAGGTAGATCTCATGCCTATAGGGGTAACTATCATATGTTCTAAATACTAAAATTGGAAATCTGCATAGCATCTTGCTAAGTGCCACTAGAAAGCATTCCTATAGGAGTAACTAAATAATTCTGAGCATTTTTGTTGTCATCACTGTCAACTGCAGAATAAGCAACCTAGATAACATGTCTATAGGTTCAAACGCTTTTAACTGTAATTAGTAGGCATTTACATAGTCACATAGAAATTGTTTCTCATGGGCTGCCAGTATAATCTAGAATCACATAGAAATCATGTCTATAGGACCTAGCAACCTTAGCTATTAAAATTGTCAATATGCCAATCTATTAGCTTGCAGTTGCTGTCTAATGCATGAAGGCTAAAATGAGCCTTTATATACTCTTGTATGAAAAGTTTAACTTATTTTGTATGTTTCCTAGTTTTAAAATTTGAGCAACCTAAGTTGAGTCTAGAACCATACAAAATAAAGGTCCAAATGCCTCCGGACCATAGGTAAGGGACATGTATTACACTCATATGGTACGAGTTATAATTGAACTAGTACGCTTTAGGTAACAACTTAAATATAGTAATCGGGTAGCAGAAGATGATAGTCTGTGCCTGCTAAATGATATGAGTGACACCCCATCTTGAAGGAGTTACGAAATATTATTTATATTGCACGTGGTGATCCTTTAGGCTAAAAAATTTAGGATCCCCACCTTGTCTTTCATCAAGTATTTGTGTTTAATAATGAACCTACTAGATCCTTTTGTTTCCTTATCTTTGATTAACAGACTAATTCAAATAATTGAATTTGGTCGGGACCCACAGTTGTGGTCCTCTAAGAGTGCTTAACACCTTCTCTTCGAGGTAATTCCAAGCCCTTACCCGATATTTGGCGATGAAACTGGTTAAACATGGTTATCTATAAATAAGTGCCCTAACATACCTTAATCCATTAGGTGACGACTCTTTCTTTTAAAACCTTTCCTTGAAAGAGTTACCACATGTCGAAACATGATATCGAGAGAAAAAGGGGCGCAAAAATGCATATTCTCTCTTCCTCTCAAGCACGAAAATAACATTTGTGCTATGTTATTGATGTATAATGATGGCATGGTAACACCCTTCGTGCACAATCATTCATCCTCACAAGACAACATCACCCTTCATGAAAATGACTCTTCCTTACAAGGCATATATATCAAGCAATACCAAACTAGGTGGGAAGCAGAAACAACATCAACATGAGTAATTGAACATAACTCACCATATAAAAGTTTACCATCACTTTTGCACCAATAGCCATATCAATATTTCAATAATTTTAATGCACAATATCTCGACAAGTTCAACATCGCTATTAACATGAAACAAAAAAATCAAAGAGTTTCACAATCTATTTACAGCATGGAATACAAAATACATAAAGCAGCATGGTAAAAGTAAAGCTAGTCAAAACTCCCCAGAAACTCACTCGAGCCCCTCGGGCCCCAATCTAAGCATCCACACATGTAAAAAATAATATCTTACAAACTCGCTCTTAAGGTCAAATCATCATAATAGTATCTAAAATTAAGAATCAAGAATCAAAACACAAAGATTTTAAATTTCATAGCTTCAAGTTGCAACTTTTCACAATAAATGCCGAAAAAACTTCGGGTCACTCGGGACCGTAACCAAATATGCATACAAATCTAAAGTCATCATATGAACCTACCAAAATTGTCAAAATATTTATCTGAGAATTTTTACCAAAATTGTCAAAATACCTATCTTAGAATTTTTTATTAATAATGTTGAGTATGGTCAACTCTAACCATTTTAAAGTTTAAAAACCAAATTTTCTTTGAAAAATTAACTTTAAAAATTTCAAAAATAAACATGAACCACGCATGCAAGTCAAAAATCATCAATAAGGTATGAAAGGTCTCAAACCATAAAATAGGAAAATAGAACTCAATACGACCTATTAAGTTCTAAAAGAAACGTTCATCCTCGAACGGACATAGAAATGAACCTGGACTAGGAAAAAGATATAGATATCTACCCCTCAGATCGGAATCCGACTCCTAAGTAGCCTTCTCAATTGGATGACTTTTCCAAATCTCTTTTACAAAGAAATATCCTTAGATCTCAACTTTCATACCTGCCAATCATTAATAGCCACCATATCTTCCTCATAAGTCAAATTCTTATCAAGTTATACCGTGCTAAAGTCCAAAACATATGACTTATCGTCATGGTACTTCCAAAGCATAGAAATATAATATAGAGGATGTATCCCAACTTGGATAATAAATAATGCAACCTTATAAGAAACCTCCCCAACTTTCTGCGAGATCTCAAATGGGCCAATAAATATCAAGCTCAACTTGCCCTTCCATATAAGCCACATCGCGTGCCTTCTTATCTGCATATTTCTTCTGCCTGCTATGTGTTGTACGAAAGATTTAGAAACAAAATCCATACCCAACATCCTAGACTGACCAGGCTCCAACCAACTAATAGGAGAACGGTACCGCCCACCATATAAAGTCTCATAGGGTGCCATCTAGATGCTGGACTGGTAGCCGTTGTTGTAGGAAAACTCTGCTAATAGTAAAAGTTGGTCTTACTGACCCCTAAAATCAATTACGTAGGTCCTCAATATATCCTCAAGGATCTGGATAGTCCTCTTAGACAGGCTATCCTTATGCGCATGAAATATTATGTTGAGCTTAGCCCTCTTGCCAAACATACATTGAACTGCTCTCCAAATTGCAAAATAAATTGTATACAACAGCTTGAGATGATAGAAATGGGCGTACATGCAGATGAACAATCTCCATAATGTAGATCTGAGCCAACCGCTCTAAATTGAAAGAAGTATTACGGAATGAAAATCACGGACTTGGTCTGTCTTGTAGAGAATAAATTTCTTCGAGAAAATAAAATCAAGACCGAAAAGTATTGCAATAATCATAGTATTTATTTCAAATATTTGAGTGTTACTATGATGACCCGTCGGATCGTCTTAAGAATTAATGCCCCGATCCCTCTTAACTGCTTTCCCCACGATTATTCATGCTATTTTGATTTGCCGGGATATTTGGTCTTACGTTTCAGAGAGTTTTGGGACAATTAGTCCCTAAATGAGAGCTTAAGTGTTGGAAAGTTGACCGTAGTCGGAAGAGTGTAAAGACAACCTCAAAATAGAAATTCGATAGTCCCGTTAGCTCCTTTAGCTAATTTCGGACTTAGGGGCGTGTTTGAATTGTGTTTTGCAAGTCTGCAGCTAGTTTAGCCTTGAAACGCCGAAAGGTCGAATTTTGAATTTTCCAGTTTGATAGTGATATTATGATCCGAGGGTCAAAATAGAATTTCAAGAGTTGCAGTAGTTCCATTATGTCATTTGAGAAGTGTGTGAAATTTTTAGGTCATTCACGCAAAGTTTGGTAGACTTTTTGATTAAAAGTGTATTTTTAGTGTTTTTGGAAATTTTAAGCTTGAATCCGATGAAAAGTAGGCGTTTTGATGTTGTTTTGAGTGTTCCTAATGTTGGAACAAGTTTGAATAATGTTTTAGGATTGATTGGCATGTTCTGCTGAGGTTCCGAGGGCCTCGGTTGTGTTTCGGATGCTCAATGGGACATTTTGGAACTTAGAGAAATTTCAGAAAATATTGCAGCAGCCCAGTTCTGGTTTCCTTCTTCGCATTCGCGAGTAGGGTTTCGCATTCGTGAAGAGGAACTGGGGTTGGGGGGAAGATTGTGCTTCGCGTTCGCTAAGTGCATCCCACGTTAACGAATGATTGTGAGGTGGAGCTGAAGTTTTGGCCTTCGCACTCGCGAAGGATGTCCCGTGTTCGTAATGGGGTGTGTTCTTGAGCTATGTATTCGCGAGAAGGGAGCCTCGTTCGTGATGTACTGGGAAGCTGAGCTTCGCATTCATGAGTAATGGGTCGCATTCCTTAAGAAGGAAAAAATGGTCAATGTCAATATTGGCTTCGCGAACGCGAGGCTTTGACCGCTTTCGCGAAGAAGGTATCTATATACCTGGGCAGAATGTTTTAAAAGGGTTAGTTTGTGAATTTAGCCTAGTCACCTCCTATATTAGGTGATTTTGAAGATTTGTGAAGAGGGTTGAACAGGGATTCAAGGGGAATCACTTGGAGGCAATAATTTTGACTTTATTACTCATTTTATGTGATTAAATACCTAACTAGTGGTGACAAATTTGGAAAAAATGGGTAATTAGTACTTGAGTTTAAGAGGCCTTTAAATGAGGATTTAAGGGGTCATTTGAATTCCAATTTCAGTGTTCTTGTTACGTGTAGATTTGTGAAAGTATGACATTTCCAAAACTGTAAATTTCACTCAATTCCGAGACGTGGGCCTGAGGGGCATTTTGGTTATTTTACCTAATTTCGCGTATTAGCTTAGAATTTTATTATGAAATCAGTTGCTTGAATTGTTATTTACTATATGCAATTGAATTGAATAGATTTGGGCCATTTGGAGATCAAGTACTCGAAGCAAAGGCATAGTTTTAGGTTGATTTGAGCTTGTTCGAGGTAATTGGATTGTCTAACCTTGTGTGGGGGACCTTACCCTTTTGATTGGTGTATTTGGTAATTGAATTGCCTTGTACATGAGGTGAAAAGAGATTACTTGTGCGAATTGTTGGAAACACAATTTCTTTAAAATACTTATTAGTATGTTTCTTCTCATGTGTTATTTACTTGTACTGTTAAGCCTGTTGATAGCTCAGGAAACCATGTCTAAGTGATTAATGGCTTTAATTTCTCAGTCTGTTTACCTGAACTCTGTGTAGCATGCTAAGCTATAATTATTTGTTGCCTTAATATGAAATTTTCCTTCTCTGAATATTTTCTTGCCGCTGCTGTGTATTTACATTTGGGACTGTTATGTGGGATTCTGATAGCTCCCCCTTGTCTGTTTACTTTGGGACTACGGGTTAGATTCTCGGTAGACCCCCTGCACATTTACTTTGGGACTACGGGTTAGATTCCCGGTAGATCCCCCTACACGTTTACTTTGGGTTTTCGGGTTAGATTCTCGATAGATCCCCCACACAGTTATAAGGAACTACGAGAATACACTGGTAGATTTCCCCAGTACTAGATATTTACATTTGGGACTATGGAACAGAATTGTGGTAGATCCCCATGGATGGATAGTTGGACTACGAGACGAGATCCCGGGAGATCCTTTGGATATATATATGATGGACTATGGGACGGTATCCCGGGGATCCACTGGATAGTTGTAATTGGGAATTCAGGACGGTTTCCTAGAAAATCCTCGGTTTGAATTATTGGAACTGAGCTGTATTTCCTTCGGTGTTTACATTATTTTTACGTTGTTCTGTGTAGTTTTTGTTGTTCTCTATATACTGTTTTACTTTTATTGTCGTTCCCACATAATACTATTTGTTATATACTATTGAGTTATATCTTTTATTTAATCTCAGTAGGGCACTGACCTTCCTCGTGACTACTCAACCGAGGTTAGATTAGGCACTTACTGAGTACCGTTGTGGTGTACTCATGTCCCTTTCTCCATATGTTTTTCATGTACTGATCCAAGTACGTCAGCTTAGTCTTACTATCATAGAGGTGAGACGACCGCTGTAGAGACTTCAAGGTACACTTGCCACGTCCGAGGATTGAGAAGTCCCTATCTATTCTAACTACTAAACATTGCCCTTATGTAATTACTTTCTTGTTAGATATTCTTGAGTTAGACTGTCAGATATTGTAAAGGCTTGTGGTTCCGTGAGTTTTCGTATTTTGGGATAGTGTATTAAATTCTGAGGATTTAAGTTGTATGTGCCGTTCATATCTAAATTTTGTTTCTTTAGTTATTTTTACTTTTGTCTATTTATTTCGCAAGTTTAGATTTTTCCACATTGTTAGGTTTACCTAATCATAGGGACTAGGTGTCATCACGATAGTTCACGAAGGGTGAACTGGGATCGTGACAAGTTAGTACCAGAGCTCTAGGTTCATAAGAGTCATGGATCACAAGTTTATTAGAGTCTCGTTAATCGGTACATAGATGTTTGTATTTATCTACGAGAGGCTATATAACTGTTAGGAAAATTCCACTTCATTTGATTTCCTTATCGTGCGAGATTTTTGATATATCAACTCTAAACTTCTATTTTTTATTATCTCACAAACGGTGAGGACATTTTCTACTCGAGATGATCAAGGACCCACGCCCCCTACTACAACCATCAGAGGCCATGGCCGGGGTAGAGGTTGAGAACGTACACGTGGTGCTTCTAGAGCACCTGCGTGAGCTTCCACGAGGAGCCACCAGCAGTGCCAGTCAGAGCCCATGCACCTAATACACCTACTGCTACTACCACGCTAGCACTTTAAGAGACTCTAACATAGTTTATAAGCATTACACCACCTTGGCTCAGGTAGGCTTGCTTCCCCTTGCTGCAACCACATCCCAGGCCGGGGGAGGAGCACAGACTCCTGCCGCCCGCACTCCTGAGCAGTGAGTGCATGTTCATCAAGTCCCAGAGGTTATTCCTGTGCTGTCTATAGTTCCAGTTCAGCTTGAGGATAGGGCAGTGGCTTCTGAAGATAAGCAGCGGAGGCTTGAGAGGTTCAAGAAGTATGATCATCCAATATTCAGTGGATTAACATCAGAGGATGCCATGGGATTTATAAAGGAGTGCTATCGTATTCTCTGTACTATGGGTATATCAGGATCGAAAGGGATTTCATTCACTACTTTCCAGCTTCGAGGAGCCGCCTATGAGTGGTGGCGCACCTATGAGTTAGACAGTCCGGGCGAGGATGCTTTGCTGACTTGGACTCAGTTTTTGGATCTATTTCTAAGAGAGTTTGTTCCTCAGAGCCTCACCAATGCATGTCACATTGAGTTTGAGCATTTGCACCAGGATGCTATGACTGTCTCAGAGTATGCTGTTTGTTATACTAGCTTGGCTAGGCACGCACTGGCCTTAATTTCTATTGTTCGCAAGAGGGTCCACTGGTTTATTAATGGGCTTATTCCCAGCATCAGGTCTAGCATGGCTCATGAGTTGGAGATGGATATTCCTTATCAGCAGGTGGTGGGAATTGCTAGGAGGATTAAGGGTATGCATGCTAGGGAGAGAGATGAGAGGGAAGCCAAGAGGTCTCGAGAGTCGAGCCACTATTCTAGTGCCCGTACCTCAGATGCAGGTCATCATGGTAGGTCTTATATGAGTTACCCTATTCATTCAGCTCGTTTAGTAGCCAATAGTGCTCCAGCTCCTCCTAGGCCTCAGGAGCCTTATTATGCACCTCCAATATCTAGCACGCCTTCTACGCGGGGTGCTTCTAGAAGTCAATACAGAAGACCTGGCCCGAGCCAGTTATAACCACCACGTAATCCCAGAGCTTGTTTTGAGTGTGGTGACACATGCCATATGGCGAGGGATTGCCCCACACTTGAAAGGGTTGCATCTCCATCGACTTCTCAGCCATAACCTGCTACACAGAGTTCTCAGGCCATGATTACAACTCCAATTGCTACCCCAACTGCTCAGCCAACTTGAGGGGGAGGTGAGGGAGGTAGAGGTAGCTCTAGAGGGGGAGGCCAGGCCCGATACTATGCCCTTCCTGCCTATACCGAGGTTGTTGCCTCTGATTCTATCATCATTGGTATTACACTGGTTTGTCATAGAGATGTATTGGTTCTAGATCTAGGCTCCACTTATTCTTATGTGTCTTCTTATTTTGCTCCGTATTTGGGTGTGTCTCGGGATTCTTTGAGTTCCCCTGTTTATGTCTCTACTCGTGTGGGAGATTCTCTTGTTGTGGACTGCATTTATCGGTCGTGTTTGGTTTCTCTTAGTGGTTTTGACACCAGAGCCGATTTATTGTTGCTCAACATGGTAGACTTTGATATTCTATTTGGCATGGATTGGTTGTCGCCCCATTTTTCTATTCTTGATTGTCACGCCAAGACCGTGACGCTAGCTATGCTAGGTGTACTATGTGTTAAGTAGAGGGGTGCTTTAGATCACACTCCCTGTAGAGTCATTTGTTTTGTTAAAGCTTAAGGGATGGTTGAGAAGGGGTGTGACATGTATCTAGCCTATGTGAGAGATATCAGTATTGATACCCTTTTAATTGATTCAGTTCCGGTAGTACGAGACTTCTCCGATGTGTTTCCAGCTGATCTTCCAAGAATACCGCCTGATAGAGATATTGATTTTTGCATTGATTTATTGCCGGGCACTCATCCCATTTCCATTCCGTATAGTATGGTTCCTCCTGAGTTGAAGGAGTTAAAGGATCAGTTGTAGAAATTTCTTGATAACGGTTTTATTAGACCCAGTGTATTACCTCGGGTGCTCCTATCTTGTTTGTGAAGAAAAATGATGATTCTATGCATATGTGTATTGATTATCACCAGTTGAACAAGGCTACAGTAAAGAACCATTATCCTTTGCCTCGTATTGATTATCTATTTGACCAGCTTCAGGGTGCACGGGTGTTTTCTAAGACTGACTTGTGCTCATGTTACCATCAGCTAAAGATTCGGGAGCCAGATATCCCAAAGACTACTTTCAGGACTCCGTGTGTTCATTGCAAGTTTCTTATTGTATCATTCGGGCTGACCAATTCCCCAACAAATTTTATGCATTTGATGCACAGTGTATTCCGGCCATATCCTGATTCTTTTGCCATTTTCTTTATTGATGACATTCTAGTGTATTCCCGGAGTCGCGAAGATCATAAGCATCACTTGAGGAAAGTGCTTTAGACTCTGAGGGAAAAGAGGTTATATGCAAAGTTTTCAAAAATGTGAGTTTTGGTTGGATTTCGTGGAATTCTTAGGCAATGTGGTATCAAGTGAGGGCATTCAGGTGGATCTAAAGAAGGTAGAGGCAGTACAAAGTTGGACCAGGCCATCTCAACTACAAAGATCCATAATTTCCTTCGTTTGGTGGGTTACTATCGTCGTTTTGTGGATGGTTTTCATCGATTGCAGCCCCTATGATTAGACTGACCAGAAGGGTGCTCCACTCCAATGGACGAAAGAGTGTGAGGCGAGCTTTCAGAAACTCAAGACAACTTTGACTATGGCTCAGTGTTGATATTATCTACAGGTTTGGGGTCTTATACTGTCCATTGTGATGCCTCAAGAGTTGGCCTTGGAGCGGTATTGATGTAGGACAGTAGGGTGATTGCCTAGCGTCTAGATAGTTGAACATACATGAAAAGAATTATCTTGTCCATGATCTTGAGTTAGTTGCCATTGTTCATGCCTCGAAGATCTGGCGCCAGTACTTGTACAGCGTGCCTTGCAAGATATAAACGGATCACTGGAGTTTTCAACATCTCTTCAAGTAGAAGGACCTTAATTTGCATCAAACGAGATGGCTAAAGCTATTGAAGGATTATGATATCACTATTCCATATCACCCGGGAAAGGTCAATGTGGTGGATGTTGCCTTGAGCCGTCGGGAAGAGTGTTTGGGGAATTTGGCCTATTTACTGGAAACAGAGAGGCCTATAGCGATAGGTGTTTAGACCTTAGCCAGCCAGCTTATGAGATTGGATCTTTCGGAGCCTAGTTGGGTTCTAGCTTGCGTGGTATTTGATCGTATCAGGGAGCGGCAGTATGATGAAACTCGTTTGCTTGTCCTTAAGGACAAAGTTTAGCATGGTGATGCCAAAGATGTGACCATTAGCGAGGACAGAGTATTGAGGATGCAAGGTCAAGTTTGTGTACCCAATGTTGATGGGCTTCAGGAGATGATTCTAGAGAAGACCCACAATTCGCGATATTCCATTCATCCGGGTGCCGTGAAGATGTACCAGGATTTGAGGCAGCACTACTGGTGGAGGCGGATGAAGAAAGATATAGTTGGGTTTGTAGCTCGGTGCCATAATTGTCATTAGGTGAAGTATGAGCACCAGAGCGAGTGGATTGCTTCAGCAAATAGAGATTCCGAAGTGGAAGTGGGAACGGATCACCCTAGACTTCTTATCTGGGCTCCCATGGACTTTGAAGATGTTCGATTCCATTTGGGTTATTGTGGATCGGCTGACAAGTCCACGCATTTCATCCTTGTGTGTACTACCTATTTCTTGGAGTGGTTGGCGGATATTTATATCCGGGAGATTATCCCTCTGCATGGTATTCCAATTTCCATCATTTTAGACAGAGGTAATCAATTCACATCGGGATTCTGGAGAGCCGTACAACATGAGTTAGGTACTCGGGTGGAGTTGAGCATGGCATTTCATCGTACAACATGAGTTTGGGGGTTTTTGGGATTAGTTCTTGCCATTGGCAAAGTTTTCTTACAGCAACAGTGATCAGTCCAACATTCAGATGGCACCGTATTTGGCTTTGTATAGTAGGCAGTGTAGATCTCCTGTGGGTTGGTTTGAGTCGGATGAGGCTAGATTATTGGGCAAAGATTTTGTTTAGGATGCTTTGGAGAAGGTTAAGGTGATTCAGGATAGGATCCGTACAGCCCAGTCCAAATTGAAGAGCTATGCAAACCGAAAAGTTTGTGATCTTTCCTATATGGTTGGAGAGCGGGTTCTGCTTCGGGTTTCACCTACGAAGGGAGTTCTTAGATTTGGGAAGAAAGGGAAGCTGAGTCCGAGGTTTATTGGCTCTTTATAGATACTAAGGCGAGTTGGGAAGGTTGCTTATGAGCTTGCTTTACATCCCAGATTGGTAGGAGTTCATCTGGTATTTCATGTCTCGATACTCTGGAGGTACCATGGTGATCCATCGCACGTGTTGGATTTCAGTTCGGTCCAGTTGGACAAGGATCTATCCTATGTTGAGGATTTCACGTGTTGCATAGTGAAGGTTCAGTGGTTGCTCAGCCGGTCGAGGATGCGACCTGGGAAACCGAGCAGGATATATGCAACAGTTGCCCTCATCTTTTCACTACTAACCAATGTTTAAGTGTAGGAGGATGTGACAAACCGTCCAGTCATCTTAGTAATTAATGCCTCGATCCCCTATTAACCTCTTCCCCTAACTTTATTTCTACTATTTTGATTTGCCGAGATGTTCGATTCTATGTTTCAGAGAGTTTTTGGACAATTAGTCCCTATATGAGAGCTTAAGTGTTGGAAAGTTGACTATAGTCAGAACAGTGTGAAGACGACTTTGAAACGGAAATCCGATGGTTTCTTTAGCTCCCTTAGGTGATTTCTGGCTTAGGGGCGTGTTTGGATTGTGTTTTGGAAGTCTGTATCTAGTTTAGCCTTGAAATGCCGAAAGGTCAAATTTTGAAGTTTCCGATTCGATAATGAGATTCTAATCTGAGGGTCGGAATGGAATTCCAAGAGCTGCAGTAGTTCTGTTATGTCATTTGAGATGTTGGTGCAAAATTTTAGGTCATTCGAACTAGGTTTGGTAGACATTTTGATTAAAAGTATGATTTTAGAGTTTTTAGAAATTTTAATCTTGAACCCAAAGAAAAGTAGATGTTTTGATGTTGTTTTTAGCTTTCGGAAGGTTGGAACAAGTTTTAGTGATATTTTAGGATTGGTTGGCATGTTCGGTTGAGGTCTCCGGGGCCTCGAGTGTGTTTCGGATGCTCAACGGAACATTTTGGAACTTAGAGAAATTTCAGAAAATATTGCAGCGGCCCAGTTCTGTTTTCCTTCTTCGCGTTTGCGATTGGGGTCTTGGGTTCACGAAGAGGAGCCAAGGCTGGGGGGGGGGGGAGATTGTGCTTCGCATTCATGAATGGTTGCGAGGTGGAGCTGAAGGTTTGGACTTCGCGTTCGTGAAGGGTGTCCTGCGTTCACGAAAGGGTGTGTTCTTGAGCTACGCGTTCGCAAGAAGGGAGCTGCATTTCCAATGTACTCGGAAGCTGAACTTCGCATTTGCAAGTAAGGAGTCGCGTTTGGGAAGAAGGAAAAAATGGTCAACGTCAATTTGTGCTTCGTGAACGTGAGGTTTTACTGCGTTCTCGAGGAAGGAATTTTTATACCTGGACAGAGTGTTTTAAAAGGGTTATTTCATGAATTTTAGCCTAGTTTCCTTCATTGTCAAGCGATTTTGAATATTTTTGAAGAGGGTTGAAGAGGGATTCAAGGGGAATCACTTGGAGGTAACATTTTTGACTTCATAACTCGTTTTGATATGATGAAATACCTAACTATTGGTGAGAAATTTGGGAAAAATGGATAATTAGGGCTTTAAATGAGAATTTGAGGGGTCAGTTGGACTCCGATTTTAGTGTTCTTGATATGTATAGAATCATGAGAGTAAGAGGTTTACGAAAATGTAAATTTCGCCCAATTCTGAGACATGGGCCTCAGGGGCATTTTTGCCATTTAACCTAATTTTGCGTATTAGCTTAGAATTTAATTGTGGAATCAGTTGCTTGAAGTGTTATTTACAATATGCAATTGAATTGAATAGATTAGTAGGGCCCTGACCTTCTTCGTTCTCAATCGAGGTTAGGCTTGGCACTTACTGAGTACAACTGTGGTGTGCTCATGCCCCTTTCTGCGCATGTTTTTCATGTGAAGATCCAGGTACGTCGACTCAGTCTTACCATTATTGAGGTGAGGCGACCGCTGTAGAGACTTTGAGGTACATCTGCCACGTCCGCAGACTGAGAAGTCCCTTTCTATTCTAACTGCTAAACATTGCCCTTCTGTATTTACTTTCTTGTTAGATATTCTAGAGTTAGACCGTTAGATATTCCAAAGGCTTGTGGTTCCTTGAGTTTACTAGTTTTGGGATATTGTATTAAATTCTGAGGAGTTGTGATGTATGTTCCAAGTGACATTTAAATATTGTTTCTTCAGTTATTTTGGTTTTTGTCTATTTATTCCGCAAGTTTAGATTATTTCTGCATTGGTAGGCTTACCTAGTCAAAGGCTTGCAGCTTGTTCTTGACATCACGATAGTTCATGGAGGGTGAACTGGGGTCATGACAGTTACAATCTCTATGAATTATTTAATTTTACTTTTCAATAGTATATAAAAGAGCTTTTGAGCTTGATCTTGGATTTTATTTTATTTTAATCCAATTGCTTGAGGCATGATCTTGATCTTAACATATTTTTAATCCAACGGCTTGCAGCTTGTTCTTGAATATTCGTCTTGATCTTCTAATCCTTACAACACTTGAATGCTTGTAGCTTTTAGAGAAATCTACAGTGTTTGATCCACGAGCTCTCTCTTGCTTCTTGTTATAACTTCTAGTATTTTTTCTGAGTTATGAAGACCCCTTTTTATAGTTGTAGAAGAGAGGAGTTGTGATAAGAACAAACTCTTTCTGACCAATCAAATTGAAATGTGACATGTCCGCGTTTGATTGGATAGAACCAATCACTTGGCCACATGGTGTTGTTTCATTGGCCTTTTAATGTGACTTGGCATGCTTGTCATTTTGACATGTGGCATGATCCTATTAGCTCTTTCGTTTGACTTGGTGTGCCACATCATTTCACGTGTAGCACTAAACTTGTCCTCTAGGAAGATGATATCTTCATCCTAAAGAAATGGGTTCATCATTTGTAGCCCGATTAAGTGGGCTAGCCCAGTTAATATTTATTGGACTTAAATAATTAATTCAATTATATTAGCCCATAATATTTATACATGAAAATTTTATTGAACATATATTAAATAAAAGTATTTGCACGATTTTAACTATATTAGTCCAAATAAATATATGGGCTAATATAATTGAATTAATTATTTAAGTCTAATAAATATTGACTGGGCTAGCCCACTTAATCGGGCTACAAATGATGAGCCCATTTTCTTAGGCCTAAGATATCATCTTTCTAGAGCCCAGTTTAGTTCCACACGTGAAATGACGTAGTACACCAAGTCAAACGAATGAGCCAATGGGATCATGCAACATTTAAAATGACAAGGCGTGCCAAGTCACATTTAAAAGTCAATGAAACACCACCACGTGTGCAAGTGACATGTTCTGGCCAATCAAACGGGGCCATGTCACACTTCAATTTGATTGTTCGGAAAGATTTTGCTCATATCACAACTCCTCCCTTCCACAAATATAAATATGGGTCTTCATAACTCAGAAAAGACACTAGAAGTTATAACAAGAAGCAAGAGACAGCTAGTGGATCAAATGCTGTAGATTTCTCTAAAAGCTACAAACATTCAAGTGTTCTAAGGATCAAAAGATCAAGACAAAGATTCAAGAACAAGCTGCAAACCCTTAAATTAGAAATGCGTCAATATCAAGATCAAGCTTCAAGTAGTTGAATTAATATAAAATAAAATCCAAGGTCAAGCTCAAAAGCTCTTTTATTTACTGTTGAAAAGTAGAATCAGAGGATTCATAGAGATTATAACATTCAAATATTCGAAATAAAATACTATGATTGTTTTAATATTTTTGGTCTTGATTTTATTTTCTTGGCGCAATTTATTATCTACTAATTCTGGCACACTCAGTGGGACATTCTCTACCTCTCATCGCAACTCTTCAATCACTAAAGTTTAAGAACATCAAAATGTCTTCAAAGAAAATCAACTTAGTTCAACTTCCACCAAGGCTGCTAATTCTAGGTTCTATGCTGATATGGAAAACATGCTCTTAGTTACCTTTGGAAGCTTTGGACCAGTTACGAGGAGCAAAGCAAGCTCATTAGGACAACAAACACCCAAAGTGCCTTCCGCATCTACCCCTATTTTTGGATCTTCATCCTCAAAATGAGCAAGATTTCCCGCAAACGCACCCAAAGGAGGACGAGATATTGAAAGATCAAGAAGATGATGATGATTTATATGATGGATCTTCCCAACATACACCATATAGCACGAGCCAATCAACGATCAATATGTATTACAATCCATGCTACTCTGCATTGTCCACAACAATCATGCAAGCCATAGTGCCAAACACTTTATGTATGGAGAAACTGTTGGCAAACTTGACCGAAGCAATCGTTAGCTTGACCAAATGCATGCAAAATCAAGACACTAGAATTGACAAGCTAACAGACAGGGTAGAAATCTTAATGGAAGAAGAATCCACCCATACACCTGGCGAACTCCCATAAGTTCAAGAGATTGATCCTCCCCCATGAAAAACTTTCATCCACTAAGGAAATTCCAGTCTCTTCAGAAAGGATGATTCCAATCAATCAACTAAAGGAGTTCATTGAAGGGACTATAAGAAACAAATATGCAGTCATTTCCAAGTCTCTCTTTACATATGTAAAGTCCTACATTTTAATGATCGATTTGTTGAAGATGCCTGCTGGATATCAACCTCCAAAATTTCTTTTGTTTGTTGGAAAAGGCAATCCAAAGCAACATGTGGCGCACTTCATTGAGACATTCAATAATTCTTGGACTTATGGAGATTACCTCGTCAAGCAATTTGTCAACTCATTAAAAGGAAATGCTTTTGATTGGTACACAGAACTTAAAGATGGATTTGTTAATAGCTGGGATCAACTAGAGCAAGAATTCCTCAATCGCTTTTATTGCACGAGACATACTATTATTATGATAGAACTTACAAATACTCGTCCACAAAAGGGTGAACCAGTTATCGACTTTATCAATCATTGGAGGAATTCAAGCCTCAACTGCAAAGATAGGCTTAGTAAATCTTCATGCAAACAGATGTGCATCCAAGGCATGTGTTGGGGACTATACTACATCTTTGTATCAAGACTGTCACATTTAAAGAACTTGCGACTCGTGCCCATGACATGGAGTTGAGAATGGACTTAGCTGGAAATGAAAGGTTGCCTATCTGTGAGCCTAGAAAAGAGAAAGACAAGCAAGAAGTCAAGAAATGGAGCAAGTTTGTACCCAAATCTGAAAATAAAGAAGCTATGAATGTGTTACGACCTGACCTGTTGTCTAATGAGTTACAGCTTTGTTTCCCCTATTTCTGCTTCTTTATGCTTGTTTCATCTGTATCATATGTTATCGGGTTGAGTGGTTTAGAATCAGAGAAGTTTTGGTAAGGTTTGAGACACTTAGTCTCTTTTCAGTAAGCTTAAGTTGGAAAAATCAATCGGATGTTGCCTTATGTGATAAAAGGGCTCTGATATGAATTTCTATGGTTCAGATAGCTTCAGGGTATGACTTAGGACTTAAGAGTATGATTGGAACGTGTTTTGGAGATCCATAGTAGATTTAGGCTTGAATTGGCGAAAGTGGAATTTTGGCCTTTCAGGTTTATAGGTGAGATTTTGATGTAGATATTAGAATGGAATTTTGGAAGTTGCAGTAGGTTTGTTGTGGCATTTGGGATGTGGGTGTAAAATTTAAGGTCATTCGGACGTGATTTAGTAGACCTTTTGATCAAATGCAGAATTTAGAAATTGTTAGAGTCCTTATACTTGAATCCGGTGTGATTTGGTTGTTTCCATGTTTTTTGAGGTGTTTTGAAGGTTGGTATAAGTTTGGATAGTAGTATATGGTTGAGGTCCCGAGGAGCCTCGAGTTTATTTCGGATGGTTGACGGAAAGTTTGGAGTTGAGTTTGGAAGCTGAAGCATTTTTGTTGCTACCTTAACCACACATGTGGTTGGGAGGCTGCAGGTGCGATGCCCGCAAAAGTAGAAGTCAGCCGCAGAAGCAGACAAAGAGTTCATCTGCTGGAACCATAGAAGCGGTTAAGGAAGCGCACCTGCGGTGGCGCATGCGCGGGCTATGCATCACAGATGCGGAAATGAGGGCATAAGTGAAAACCGCAGATGCGATGTCTTGAACCGCAGAAGTGGACGGTAGAAGCAAGACCGAAGAAGCAGTAATGGGTCCGCATGTGCACAAAGCCTAGGCCAGAAGGTATAAAAGATATTCTTCACAATTTTTGAGTTATTCTTCACCATTTTCATGCAGGTTTGAGCTTAAGAGAGCTATTTGAAGAGGGATTTCTAGGGGATTTCATAGAGGTAAGGTTTTTGGACCCTAAACTCATTTATATGGTGTTATTTCACTGATTTGGCTTGAAAATTAATGGAAATTAATCGATAAAATTTGGGAAACTAGGGTTTGAGATTGGAGACCTTTGAGCAAGGATTTGAGAGGTCATTTGTGGTCTGATTTTAGTACTTTTGATATGTATGAACTCATGGGGAGACAAGGAGTCTATTGATGGGAATTTTATCAAATTCTGAGACGTGAACCCGGGGGTCGGTTTGGTTAATATCGGGATTCGCATTGTATTTTGATTACTTTTGAGTGGGCTTTTTTCCCTTAGCATATTTTGATGGTTATGTACTGATTTTTATTAGATTCAAGGCAATTGGAGGCCGATCCAAGAGGAAAAGGCATTGCGGGTAGCATTTTGGCTTGTCTTGAGGTAAGTAATGCTTTCAACCTTGGTACTGCGGGTTCGAAACCCTAAACAATGTGCTCTATGATTGTTATGAAGGTGACACTATGCAAAGTGACGGGCGTATGAGCGTGGACAATAAGAAATGTGAACTGAATCATTCCAAAGCGCCGCTTAGTGGTTATTAGTATTGATATCTGTGCTGTGATTATGTTATCTAGCTATTGAGTTATAAACCATATTAATATTCATGCTAAGGCTTCATGTCAACACTGTTGAGACTTGAGAGGTCATTTATTGCTATTATTTCATCAGATTCATGTATATTCTATACTCGACCATGTTCATGCATATTATATCATGCCTCAGTCTCGATTATTGCTATTTGACATATCATACCGTTCTTCGGGCTTGTATTATGATATCTTAGCCCAGGTGTATGAGATTGGAGAGTATTGACTAAGTGAGGCCGAGAGCCTAATATTGATTGACAGTATGGGATCGGGTTGCACGTTGCAATAATGATATTGATTAGGCCTTTGCTGGCATTGATATAGCACTTTGGCTTTAGGAAGCCCCTTCAGAGTTTTTATACCCCAGTGAGGGCAATAGATGATTATATTGAGGGGTGGATCTTCCCTGGACATGGATTTGTTTGAAGTACTATACCGAGAGATGGATATTCTCCGTGAGGCTGGATTGGCATGTGTCCTCGGTACTGGATGACTGCGGTCAGTGATGTATATCCCAGGATAGATCTTCCCTGGGCCGGATGGCCATATATAGTACCGAGGGGTTCAACACTTATGAGTGGAGGTTTATGGAACATTGATCATGCTAGTTGTGCATTGGTATATGTAAAAATCTCTGAGTTTAGAGCTTCGTACTGTTTAGTTGCATTTAAATACTGGTGAACTTTACTTGAACTGTAAGTATGTCTATATTTCCTGTTCCGATATATGTTATTGCCTGTTGAGGTTTGGTCCGTTATTAACTGTCAGTCTATAGGTTGGACTTGTTACTTACTGAGTTGGCATAGTCACATTACCACTTGCACCTCTATATGTAGATCCAAGTATCTCAGGGCACGGTAGCGGTTGCTGATCTTTCTTGTGTGGACTTTCATCTGAGATCATAGTTCTGTCTTCTCATTCCCTATCTTCCTTTAATTTTACTTATTAGATGTACTTAGACTATTTTAGATTTGTATTTCATATAGTTGTATTAGTTTTGCTTATAACTAGTGACACCCAAGGTCGGGAATTATATTTCACTCCGCTGTTTTGACACATCTATTATTATTATTATAATTAATATTCTACATAGAAAATTGAATGGGCTTTTTAAGTAAAATAATTGGATAAAAAATGAGAAAAAGGGAATAAGTGGCTAGGCTTGTTCCACGATAGGCTCTATCTCGAGCAAGTCAGATTTTGGGCTGTACCGAATGTCAACACATCACCTGTAATGTTCACGACGAAGGTGATCAAAAAGCAGAGTACGAAATCCACTTCCTTTCAAGATAAGACAAGAGGCAAGTTGACTCTTATAGAATTTCAAGAGAAAGAGTACCAGTTTTTGGAATCTGATGTGGCAGCTATTTTTGAAGAACTCCTAAGTTAAATCTCATTGAGCTTCCGGAGATGAAGTAACTAAACTAAGCTGGAAAAACAAATGACCCAAATTATTACAAATACCATCAACTTGTGAGCCACCTCTAGAGAAGTGCTTTGTCTTTAAGGACAAAGTTATGGACTTGGCTCGAGAAAAGAAGATCATGCTTGAAGATGAGAAAGCAAGTGAAAACCAAGTCTCTATCACCTTTGTCTCATTAAGTTCAGATGAATTATGTGGTTTTAAAGAAAGTAAAGATGAAGAATTACTAGAGAACAACAAAGCTCAAGTCAGTCAACATGATGATGATGAAGGTTGGGCGTTGGTGACCCGTCCTAGGCACCATAGAAGTAGCCTATGAAAAGAAACAATTGAACAACCAACAAGGAAAATGATGGTAAAAAGACCAAGGAGATGGAATCCAGCTAAGCACTTAAAGATAACAAAAGGGGATATACACCACTCTCAAAAGCCACAAAATTCAGTGACCTTTGAGGAGTTTTTACCAAGTTGGTTTCGCATGAAGATTTCCCATGAGGGTGTTGATGCCTCTTATTGCCATGCTGACAAAGAGTAAGAAAAGATTGATGACCTACTGTTGGCACCATCTTCAGAAAAGCTCATCGAGTCCACTCCTCAAGAAGTTAATTCTTGTGAGGAAAAATCACGTTCACAAATGATGATCTTCTACTAGGTGACACCCTTCATAATAGTCCATTGTACCTGGTTGGCTATATGCTTGATGAAAGGGTAAATCAAATATTGGTTAATAGAGGATCCTCAGTGAACATTTTACCAATTTGCACCATGAAAGAACTTGGTATTCCCATGAATGAACTCTCAGAAAGTCGTGTGATGATCCAACGATTCCACCAAGGGGGGCAAAGAGCCATAGGCACGATTTGGCTGGAAATCACCATTGAAGATATGCAACCAAGTGCTTGGCTACATGCAATCAACGTGAAGACTTCATATAATGTCTTGCTTGGAAGACGTTGGATACATAAGAATAAAGTAGTTCCATCTCCCTACCATCAATGTTTAAAATATTACGCGGGTGCAGTCGAGAAGAAGATAATTGTTGATGATGAGCCATTCACCGAGGTAGAGTCACACTTTGCCGACGCAAAGTTCTACTTAAAGAATCGCATTGGAAAGGAGATAAAAGTTGATAATGGCATGAAAAGAAAGAATCACGAGCCCATAAATAAAAAAGTTGAAGTGACTATTGGTAAAGCCAAAGCTGTTACTGAGGAGGTACATGCCAATGCGAATAAATCTCATAGAGGGGATATTGCATCTAATCTAAAGAGAGTAAGTCATGCTCTTCAATATGTCCCTAAAAGGAAGAAAGACGAGGGAGAATCATCTAATCTCCAAACTAACACGCTAAAGGAGTTAAATTTTCTGGTAAAACGAATTGGGGTAGTAAAGTTGTCCTAGAAGCCGCTTGCAGGGTTTGTAGCCCAAAATCATCATTTGTAGAATGTGGTACTCCCTACAAAGCCAATAGATGAAGGTTTTGACCATAACACTTACAAGGTATTTGCAAAAGCTGGATACAATCCTAATAATCCGTCATAGTTAGGGAACATCCCATTAGAAGCTGCAACGAGGCAACCACGTGAAGGTTTGAGATACAAGCAACCGTCACCAATGCACATCTCAATAAAAAGGGCGAGTAGAAATTATATCACTATAGAAGAAGAATCTACCGCTTCTAACAAGCCTTCCTTCTTTGATCAACTTGGAAAATCAACTATGAGAACTTCCGTATTTGAGAGATTGGGTCCAATAAAAAGGGGAATAAGTTCCAAGAAAATTATCGAAATACAACAACACCCGCTTCACCCAAAATTCAAAAGATCTTTAAAGGTTTCCAAAGTTTGCTTCCTTCTGGAATGAAGCGACATACAGAAGTCATGGTTTCATATTATACAGTACTAAAGGTAAAGCCATATACTGTGGTCTACACTAAGGAACTTGACGAAGATGTAGAAAGTGTGGTTCTTCTTATCATGTTATAGTACAAGGGCGCGAATGGAATGGTGTTCCATCCTTAATGAAGGATAATGCAGAATTGGAGGATGTTTCACCGTGTTATCACATATCCTTCTGTGAGCATGTGATTTTTGCCCTATTAGAAATACTCCTACAAAATTAAAGAAATTAATTTTACCAGATTATTTTCAATTTAATAGTATTTTTATAGGATTTGATTTTTTTTTTTTGCATTTTTGTGCACGTTTAATTTTGTTAAAATCATGAAAAATGCCCCAAAATGTCAAAAATTTCATCCATTGCATATTAGGTTTTATGTTCATATTTTACGATTAATTGGTTAATTAATTATTTTATTAAAATAAAAATCACAAAAATATTGTTCAGTTTTACACTTTTAGCTTTTAATATTAGATTAGTAATTTTTTCTTTATTAATTTAGGATTAACTAATTTTATAAATATTATAAATAGATAATTAGTTTGATTTTATAGATTAGATTAATTTATGACTTAATTAATTTAATTAGGATTTTTAAATTAAAAAAAAAAGAAAAAGAAAATAAAAGGAAAAAAGAAAACAAAATGGAAAGTGATCAGCTGGTCTCTATAGTTTTGTGCCACTTATAGACAAAATCCAGTGGCGCAAATTTGATTTACCTGACATCTTCCAAGCCCAGGCCTTCTGTATACCCGATTGAATCCCCACTAACCCTAAACAACACCATTTTCCCATCTTTTAATCCGAGCCATTGGATTTTCTTGATTGAACGGCTCGCATCTCCACCACCATTTCCTTCTGAAGACACCCCAAACCCTAAAACCCTATTCACTTCTTCGTCTCTCAACCCCAAAGACCAAAACCCTAGACGTTTTGATGTTTTTCTTTACTAGCATATGTTGAACACTTCTGCTTAGCCTACTTCTTATATGAATAAATGGGTTTTGAATTCATGTGTTGTAATTAATGTTATCACTGTTAAAAAAATCAGTAGTAGTTTTCATTATTCTTGTGATTGTAATGATGGCATAATGTTGAAGGGGGTAGACTGTGGCTAGAAATGAAAGCCTAATCTTCTGCCCTTGCGATTCACTCTTGGGGTAGACTTGTAAATTGGCCCAACTGGTAAAATGACTTAAACAAGTATGGGCCCAGACAACTAGGCCTGGTACTAAGCCCAAACGCTTGATCCTGGCCATGGGCTTACTTCTTTGAACTTTAAACATGAATTCCAATTTTTTACTTAAGGTGTTGGAAATCACAGCAGTGTAAATAATTTTAAAACTTAAATAAGTTTTTGATTTTTACTCTTGTGGGAACCGAAATTGGGCTCAAACAATGCATGCTGGGCTACTTCCCTTTTATGGATAAACATAGAACCACAATAGGCCCAGTCATTTAAGAATCACGACTGGGTCAGCTTTACCAAACAGCCAATTGGGCCCTTTCTCTTACGTTTTAGCCGATAACCATTAACGCCAGATTATTCTCCAAAGTAGTTGAGTTTCTTTTATCTATATACGCTGCTGTGGACATATATGGAAGCCAAATTAGCTTAGAAATAATTTGAACATCGTAGCTTTTCTTTAGGCGCAATAATAAATCATCATGACTATGAGTACAATTTTCGTGACATAGTTATAATACATAATTCTCAAATTCCGGTGTTCGTTTCATGTGACCCGATCATAATAATTTCGAACATTAATAAAAATAAATATATCGCAAATTGTGGGTGCATTTCATGTAGTGGGGTTTTCAATGTGTTCCAAAATTGAAGGTGTACGACAATTGTAACTTGTTCAAGAAATAATTCCATAAATCCTAAAAGTCGGTTAAAAAAATTGCAAGTGCTTATAAAGTTAAAAATGCACAATAGATTTAAAACATGTAATAATTTAGATAATTAGGTCAATTATTAATAATTAGGCGACCGTGCTAGAACCACGGAACTTGGGAATGCCTAACACTTTCTCCCCGTTTAACAGAATTCCTTATCTAATTTTTCTGATTTTGTAGACTTTTAAATGAAGTCAATTTTTCTCGATTTGGGATTTTAAAAATAAACCGGTGACTTGAAACACCATAATAAATTTCCAAACTGGCGAATCTGAAAAATAAATTAAATAATCGCATTTCGATTTATGTCACTTTAATTGGAAAAACTCCCTTATACCCCTTCGGATAAAATGAAGGTGTGACACTTTCAACGATGGGGACCCTCAAAAAGATGAAGATGCGAAAGATGCTCCACCAGAATTGAAGAAGAAGTGAGAAAGACAATTGATGCCTTAAAAGAAGTTAACCTTAGCACCAATAAAGAACCAAGATCGACCTACCTAAGTTCTTTACTAGAAGTTGATAAAGAGAACACATATATTGAGTTACTCAAGGAATTCAGGGATGTATTTGCTTGGAGTTACAAAGAGATGCATGGCTTGGACGCGAAAGTAGCAATCCACCACCTTACAGTAAAAAATGGTGCTCGCTCTGTTAAACAAGCTCAAAGGCGCTTTAGGCTGGACTTGGTTCCCTTGATTTAAATCGAAGTTAACAAACTCATCGAAGTTGGCTTTATTCATCAAGTTAAATAACCAGTACGGGTTTCAAGTATTGTCCCTGTAAGGAAGAAAAAATGGCCAGATTCGAGTGTGTGTTGACTTTAGGGATTCTAACAATGTGTGTCCGTAAGATAAATTCTCGCTTCCCATTCTAGAACTGATGATCGATGCTACTACTAGGTATGAGGCAATGTCAACTATGAGCGGTTCATCAAACTATAACATAATTCACATGGCACAAAAAATATGAAGATCTTAATGCATTCCATACCCCTAAGGGTATTTATTGGTACAAGGCAATGCCTTTTCTCTTAAAGAACACTGGTGCTACTTGCCAAAAAGCTATGCAAAATATATTTGATGACTTTCTCCACAAAAATGTCGAATGATATTTTGACGACTTGGTGGTACAACCAAGAAAGAGAGGAGACCACTTGAAAGACTTGAGAATGGTGTTTGAGTTACTCCATTGAAATGCGCCTTTGGAGTCACTTCCGAAAAGTTGCTTGGTTTCATCGTCCGACATTGAGGGATCAAAATTGATCAAGCCAAAGTTGATGTCATTTTGAAAATGCCCGAGCCCAACATTAATCATAAATTGAAAAGTCTACAAAGAAAGCTATCATACCTTAGGAGATTCACTCAAACCTAGTTGGGAGGCGCCAACCATTCAGTCGCCTTATGAAGAAAGGCATCCAGCATAATGACAAAAGTAGGCGAGGTTCAGGAACAAAGCTTCAGGCTTCTATTTTTATTTCTAAACTAATCCTTCGAAGCAAACACATGAAAATAAAACTTACATAGACCATTCATATGACAACTTCAACGAGTAAAATACTACAAAATTCCTCTAAATACAAAACAGGGCTCCAGACAACCCTTTGACATATCAATTAAAGAGTGATGAAACAAAGATAGACTGCCTAAACTACAATATGAATGATCCAAATAGTAAACACATAACCTATAGCCACAATCACTTTTAAAAACCAGCCAACTTCATCAACAAGCTCAATAGTCACCATACTCAATTATACATGTCAAACTAGGATAAAATTTCCAATTCGCCCATGGTTAAATGAGATCCCAGTGAAGTCAAGCTAGCCTCAGCAAATCGGACATAAGCAATAGACCTAAATCCCCGTCCTTTTAGAAAGAGGATAGCGATTCTCTTCCAGTGCTTTAAGGTTGAGTTGATAGATGCTACAAATGGTCATACTTAGGTAATTAAACTAGCATGAATGATAAACTAAAATACAATAAAACTAATCTCATGATATCAAATTACATGTCTCACACAGAACTAAACTCAAATTTCATTTCCATTTCATATACTTTAGCGAACCCAATCCATAGCTTCAGCTTATCATGCAGTGAATTCTGAAAGAAATACCTGGGAATTGGATAAAAGAAATGGATAGGGGTAAGTCACTGTGCATACATCAGGAGCAGTATAGAGTTCAGCAAGCAAAATTGCCCAGATATGACCAAGAGAAATCCAATTCAACCAAACTTTAAACCAAGTGATATCAATAGAGACCAATTATCACATAGCTAAACCAAGTTGGACCAAAACAAACCAGTACTCAAACGATTCAACTCATGCTTAGCTTCTGAATATTCAAAGATGATTTTAACAACGAAAAATTATAGGATCTCAGGAAAAATCTAATGGAACAGTGTTTTTAGAAGTTTTTTAGCTGGCTAGAAGTTTCAAGATTTCCAATGCTTCAAAAAATCTCCTTTAGCCCTAAGTAACAATGTCTTTATAGGCAACTTACTAGGCGAACTTTAGATTTTAAGTGTACACTTCTAGTCCTTTTTAGTTTTTTTTTCTCTTTTTAGGTAGCTAGTCCTTCAAGTTATGACTTGTTTTCCAAGTTAAGACTTAAATTTACTATCAGACCTCCTACTAGAAACTTCTAAGGCTGTTACCAAAATATTCCCTAGGTGTATTGTCCAGTTTACCCCTTAGTAGCCATGTTATTTACCCTCAAATTGTTAACTCAGGTTAAACTAACCCAAAATCTAACTACACCAACCCAAGATTGTAACGCTAATCTAAATGACCTTAATTTCAGACTTGAATTCTTTTTAATTACTTAAAATTCGAAGCTACTACTATGGATTATCAGTCAAACAGGAAAAAGAAATAAACAAAGATAATCAAGCCAAATAGAATATGATATCAGAAGGAACAATCAGTAATTTCAAACTTAAAAACCTAACAAGATAAGCAGGCAAGAAGTCAAGGTACAACTGATTGAACATGAAGGAAAGCTGGATTTAAACTAGTCGCAATAAAAGAAGATTCAAATATAAGGTGGAATTCATATCAATAGCAAGGCTCTATAACTTGACTGAAATCATGAAATTCAATTTCAACGACTGAAAATTAATTAATCTCGTGAACTTCAACCCACTAGACTAAAATGAATTTGACATGAAAAACAAACTCATAGAAACGACTAATACCATCTAATTAAACCAAACTAAAACCTAATCTAAACCCTGGAATTCAGCACGAACAACCAAATAGAAAGAAACGAGATGAAGAATAAGGAAATTTAAGGAAAAAAAGCATAGAAGACTTAGCTTAATGTTGAATTAGATTCTGAACTTGAGCTATGGTCTTCATGCATTATTGGAGAAACTGGAAAACCCCAAATTTCGGTTTTGAGCAATTATGGAGATGTTTGAGTGAGATAGAGTGTGGATTTGGCATGAGGGAGAGGCGGGGGACATTTGGTGTTAGTTTGGGACCGGTTGGTGACAGTTGCGTACATGGCGAAGGAGGCAATATTATGGCTAAAATTTGAGGAATTATGGTGAGATTCGAAGGAAGGTGGTTACAGATTTGGATAGAGGAGGATAAGGAGAATCGATGGTGTAATTTTGAGAAAGATTGGAGTGTTGTCGCCACCGTGGGCGATTTTCGGCCGGCGGCGGACGACGGTGGGTAGTGGAGACGATGTAGCGCTAGGGTTTCTAATGAGAGGGGTTGGAGATGGGGTGTTTTGGGGGGTAGGAGGTCCTTTGGATGTATATATACTATAGACACCTCAGTTCTGAGCCATTGGATCAAAGATCCTAGACGGCTAAGATTAAACCAAGCTTATATGACGTGGTTTTGGGGAATTGGGGCTGGACCAGGTTCGACTGGCTTGGCCCGGGTTGGGTGGGTTTGGTTTGGGCAAGGGTTTAATTCAAATGACCAAATTGTTTTATTCTTCTCTTTGTTTTTTAAACTTTTTTTTTTCATATTTCTCTACATTTTTTTCCATTTTTTCTTTCATTTTTCATTTATAAAAATTACTAAAAATCATAAATTTATTAAAAATCTCAAATTTACCTATAAAATGCTAATCAATCCTACATATTTATTATCATAAATAATTAAAATGAAAATAAAAGCAAAATCGCCTAAAAAATCAAAAATTAAAATTAAAGGGTGAAAATTGACTATTTTTGTGATTTTCCTTTTTGTAAAATTACTTAATTATTGAATAATTCTTAAAATGTGAAATTAACACTAACTGCACGTGCAACATACTTTTGTGTTTTTCACTTAATAAAATGCACAAAAATGCAAACAATTAACGAAAAATGCTACAAAATTAAAAACACATAACAAAAATTATTTTGTTTGAATTTGTAGAAGTATTTTATGTAGGGCAAAAATCACATACTCACAGTTGTCCCTCTTTCCCGGAAATACGAAGAGTTTTCGTGTACAGATAAGTGATCGGACATGAGCGATTTTTGCACGTTTGAATACTCTGTGAGAAGCATTTTGAAAAGTTTGACCGCACCCTGCTTCAGAAGTTGCCTACATATCCTCGGCCAAAGAGGAATCAGGTTAGTGTAGTTTAGGAGTGTTGGTAGCTGGGACTATCAATGCTGTGATATCACTGTTGTTGTTGTTGCTGCTACTACTACTTGCCATATCCCCTTATTACACCATGCTAAAATAAAAAAACTAGACTAGGCTATGACCTATAGATTACAAAAGAACCTATCTATGTCTTCAAACTTGCTCTGGGTCCTTGTTGGCTTGCTACCTTCTACATCTCCATGTGAAAATTTTTGTTGCCTTGTTAACTTGTACTTCCTCCTGTGAAACTCCTCGTTGCCTTGTTGTCTTGCATTCTCTTACTATGAACTCCTTGTTGCCTTGTTGCTATGTTTCTCTTTCTCCATGTTGATGCCGGATTGTTGGACTCAAATTGTATTCCCTTATTCTCCAGGTGGGCGCCTGATTACCAAAAGCTTGAATTGTATTCCCTTGTTCTCCAGGTGGGCGCATGATCACCAACACTTGAATGAAACTGAAATGTATTCCCTTATTCTTCAGGTGGATGCCTGATTACCAAACTTGAAAATAAAACTGAAATGTATTCCCTTGTTCTCAGGTGGGCGTCTGATTGCCAAGACTAATACTTGAAATGTATTCCCTTGTTCTCCAGGTGGGCGCCTGATTACCAAAACTTGAATGAAACAGAAATGTATTCCCTTGTTCTCCAAGTGGGTGCCTGATTACCAAAACAGGAATATAATTGAAATGTATTACCTTGTTCTTCAAGTGGGTGCCTGATTACCGAACTTTATAATAAAGCTAAAATGTATTCCCTTGTTCTCCAGGTGGGCGCCTAATTACCAAACTTGAAAAAGAAACTGAAGTGTATTCCCTTGTTCTCCAGGAGGGCGCCTGATTACCAATCTTGAAAATAAAACTGAAATATATTCCCTTGTTCTCCAGGTGGACGCTTGATTACCAAAACTTGAATGAAATTAAAATGTATTCCCTTATTCTCCAGGTGGGCGCCTCATTACTAAACTTTAAAATAAAACTAAAATGTATTCCCTTGGTCTCTAGGTGGGCGTCTAATTGCCAAAACTAAAACTTGAAATGTATTCCCTTGTTCTCCAGGTAGGGGCCTGATTACCAGAAACTCGAAAGGTATTCCCTAGTTCTCCAGGTCGGCGCCTGATTACCAAAACTTGAAATGTATTCCCTTGTTCTCCAGGTGGGCCCTGATTATCAAACTTTTAAATAAAACTGAAATGTATTCCCTTGTTCTCCAGGTGGGCGCGTGATTACCAAAACTTGAATGAAATTGAAATGTATTCCCTTGTTCTCAAGGTGGGCGCCTGATTGCCAAAACTGGAATAAAGATGAAATTTATTCCCTTATTCTTCAGGTGGGCGCCTGATTACCAAATATTAAAATACCTTGTTCTCTAGGTGGGTGCATGAGTGCCAAAACTTGAATAAAACTTAAATGTATTCGCTTTTTCTCCAGGTGGGCGCCAGATTACCAAAATTTGAATAAAACATAAATGTATTCACTTGTTCTCTAGGTGGGCGCCTCATTACCAAAAACTTGAAATGTATTCCCTTGTTCTCCAGGTGGGCGCCTGATTACCAAAACTTGAAAATAAAACTGAAATGTATTCCCTTGTTCTCCAGGTGGGCGAATGATTTCCAAAACATGAAACTTGAAATGTATCCCCTGAGATTGCTGATTTTGTACCTGATCATAACACAACAAACCAAAGAAATGTTTCTACCCCAGTTTGGTGTTGGGTACATCTGTGGGTGTTAATTATATCTCGCTACCCAATATTTGACAATTCTTAATTAAAATCAATTTACAAGTCTAAGTTATGTCTGCTGGGGACCAGTAATTAAAGCTATATTCCAATTTTAACTCTCGGTCATATCTGCTGGGGATTGCCGATTAAAGTTACATCTGATCATCCAGAAGGCTTCTGACGATTCCTATGTGAATCCCATCTCTTGTATTTATTGAGGAATGTTTATGCCAGATTATGTTACCTGTGGTTGTTTGAATTTTAAACTGAATCCCATTTTTCAAGAGGGTCCTCACAACTCTTAGCTGCATCCTATTGCAATTCAACAAACTCTTAAGTCCATATATGTTCCTTTGCTATTCCCCATTATTTTGTTTTAACTAGGTCCCGTTTTCCAGGAGGGTCTTGACAACTCTTAACTGAATCCGATTTCAACATGCAAGCCACTTTATGCTCTTTTCTATTCATGATTATCTCCAACCTTCAAATAGGCCCCCTTCACCAGGAGGGTCCTGAGAATTTCAAATTAAATGCCAATTCTAACTCTCGGTTGTCTTTGCTGGGGATTGCTAATTAATGTTACGTTCCATTATCCATGGGGGTGCCAATTAAAGTTCATGATCATACCTGCTAGGTGCTTGCTTTTTCAATGGAAGACTTCCCCGAGGCCTCCAGAATTTCTTGCCCCTGTTCTAATCAAAGAGAATCTTGTCAGTTTAAAACGTGGTGGTTGGCTTGTGGTCTTGAACTTTGAGGGATATTTCTCCTTCACTTCCCATGGCGATTGATTTCCATTTGAATACCTTGCTTGTTCTTGGCTATCCACTTCTTTTGCCACCCTTAACATAGAAAATACTTCTTCTCCATTCAATCTTATACCCTCTATCTATTTCCTTGCTCCTGAACTGACATTTACCAAATCTTTGTGTCTCACATGAACCTCGAAGCTCGACACTTCTTCTTGACTTAACCCACTGGTTCAGTTCTTGAGGTCTGCAGCTCCTTGGTAACTTTGATTTCTGCTTGGAAGGTCTTGCTTATCACTAGCTAACCACCCTTTTTGTCAATCTTGTTACGGAGAATACCTTTGATCCATTCGCCTTAGCCCCCTTTCTATTGCATTGTCCATGGATTGATATATGCCAAGCCTGTGTATTTCAGACGAGTCCCAAATCATGTTGATTGTTACTAGCTCAGTATTCTTGTTGTCCTTTCCAGACTTACGACACTTTGATGTGCTGACCAAATCCCTCCTTGTGCAATTGAAAAGCTGGTGGAAAATTTTGAAGTCATTTCTTACTTGTCCTGACACATCAAACTCAAGAACACGATAAAAAGAACAAAAAGATGATTCCTAACAAGGAAATTACAAAGTAAAAACCCGTCGGATGTGGATTCTAATGACCATGACATGCACATGCGGTCTATCCTGTCAAGAAAATCTGATGTTTAGCTCCTTTTGTGCTCTTGACCATGATACTGGGCTTTGACGTTCTGTCGTCAGTCATTTTTTCACAATCTCCATCTGGTGATTTCCCATCTGATTCTCAAGCCTTATTCGACTTGTAGTGCCCAAAGGGTTCTGACCATCAAGCCTCTCTTATTTTGGTCTTTTTCTCAACCCACTTTCGCCTTGTGATGCCCGTGAAGGTTTTCACCGATTGGCCTCTCTCATTTTGTCTTTCTTTCAACTCAGTGTCGCCCTATGTGCCCATGAGGGTTTTCATCGATAGGCCTCCCTCATTTGGCTTTCTCTCAGCCCCTGTTGTGTTACAATGCCCGTGAGGGTTTTTACCAATAAGACTCTCTCATTTTCATGCTTTCATATTCGAACTAGAGTGTTTCCCCGGGCATGGATCACCTTTTCTTGCTTGACTTGGCATTTCTTAAAGACTGATTGGAAGGTCTTTCTTTGGACCGTAATGCAGTCTTTTGGATGGGGTTAGAAAGAAAGGGTATTAAAGGCTCAAAATAATTCAAAAGAGTTCCAAATATTACAACTTTCGAAATCAAATTTTCTTACAACCATAATTTCTGCCCCTGTTTCTTGCTTGGGGACCTTTGAATTTTTGTTTAATGTGACCGAACCGTGAGGCCGCTTACGTATCCTTAAAAGGAATCAGGTCAAAGGTAGTTCATGCGATTCCTTTGTTGTTGTGCTTTTCTCTTTTCTTCTTTTCCTTATTCTGTTTCTTCCTTTTTCTTTTTTGTTGTTGCTTTTCTTTTTTTCTTCTTCTTCTTCTTTCTCTTCTTCTTCTTCTTCTTCTTCTTCTTCTTCTTCTTCTTCTTCTTCTTCTTCTTCTTCTTCTTCTTCTTCTTCTTCTTCTTCTTCTTCTTCTTCTTCTTCTTCTTCTTCTTCTTCTTCTTCTTCTTCTTCTTCTTCTTCTTCTTCTTCTTTTTTTCTTCTTTTTTCTCTTTCTATTTTTCATTCTTTTCTTTTCTCTCTTTTTATTTTTTTATTCTCTTGTTGTCTTTTCCCTTTGCTCATTTCTCATGCTTTCGTTTCTGATTTTTGTTACTAATTTCGAAAGAGGGGTACGAAAGAAAACAATTAAAGCTCAAAAGGGTTAACAAAGGATAAAGTGTTTAGATAGCCGAATAAACTGTCTTCGTCATTCCAATCTTCAAAAATATGCCAAGTGCAATTAAACAGACTACAGAAAACTTTTGTATCATCCAAGGGACAACACCCTCACTCTCATCACCATGAGCGACCACTGTCAATTCGGTCAAACTTGCCTTTAGCTTAAACTCTATGCGGCACGATGCATTTCAATAATATTTCTTTATGTTCTATCTGCCCCCACACATAATTCAGGTTTGAAGTGATCTCAACATCTCTTTACTTATTTCTTTCAAACGTCCATATCGCCTTTTAGAATACTTCACGATTAAATTAACTTCTTTTGCGCATGTCATATCAATAGAATCAACAGGAAAAGGATTATATAAGGAGAAAAGAGCTAACAAAATCACTAAAGATTTTAAGAATATAGAAAATTTCATTAAACATACGGTGAACGGGTTTGGACAACGAAACAAGAAAACTAAACTAAGTTTACAAACCTATAACAAACATAGACAGCACAAAACGAGCTATTGCGACTAATCAAATTAGGCAAAATGAAAGGATTGAAGGGTTTGGGTCACAAGACAATATTCGGATTACAATCTTGCAAGAACCCGGACAACAGAAATGACAACAAAATGAACCACAAAAAACTCTACTTTGGCTGGTCGAGAAATAGAGCGTCTTCCCAATTACCAAGCACGATATTTAGCCATTGAGTTTCGCATCAATATTTCAAAAAATATTATCAACGCTAACCGACAAGTTCTTGAGAGGATTCGCACGCCCCTATCACTATCATTGACCACAACTACTCCTTATTGAATCATTGTTTCTATTTCCCTTTTCCATGAGCAGCAATCTTCAATGCTATGCCCCTGTACATTAGAGTGGTAGATGCATCGAACAACAGGATCAAAGCCTTTCGCATATGGGTCTGGAGTATAACCAAGGAGCGGCTTAATCAGACCGGCATACTTTAACTTTTCGAACAAGCTTGTATAGGATTCCCCGATGGGCGTGAAAACATTTTCTTTTTTCAGTAGCCTTTTCATTTTATACCTTGGCCTTGGTTGAAATCTTGTGTTGGCAGGTGGTTGATATGCCTGAGGGGGCGGGTAAGACATTTGGGGAAGTGGTGCGGGCCATCGCAAGCCGCGTGGGTGCGAAGCATATCGTGGTGCATTGCGGACAAGGTACTGGGAAAATGACACATGACTTCGAGGGTTCTGTGGAGAAACATTGCATTGGGGAGGTTCATGTTGTGCACAAGGATATTCATAGGGCCCCGTCGAGGTTGAAAGCGTTTAGTAAGAATGACCACTAGACCCTGTCGTCGGCGTGGCTTCACAATATCTTTTCTATCCATGGGCTGACTATCCCGAGCCACTTGTTAGTTCCAATTAAGACAAAGATCCCTAAAGCTCTCCTTGGGTTTCTTTTCTATATGAGGTAGGGAAGAGCGCTCTGGGACAATGTTTATATCATGATGAAAGTGTCGCACAAATTCTTGAACCATGTCGTCCCATGTGTGCCACTTACCGACATATTGACGATTAAGCCATTCCGCAGCTGCCCCAGTCAAGCTCTTACTGAAATATACAATCAACAAGTCATCTCTCTTGCCAAAACTTCTAATTTCATTGCAATAATCCTTCAAGTGGGCTACCGAATCTCTACATCCATCATACAAGTTAAACTTTTGCACTTTAAATCCCGCGGGTAGACGAACGTAAGGGAATACTGACAGTTCTTTGTAATTCATGCTACCCTTGTCTCCCGTTCCTTGCATGTTCTTTAATAACTTTTTTGTGCTTTTTAGCTTCCCAGATATCTCATCCCACCCTTCTTTTCCTGTAACCTTTTCATTTTTAGCATGAAGCTTATCCTGAGGGTTCTCCTTACAGGCAACCTTTGAGGGGTAATATTGGGCATCATAAGCTTTGAGTGGGTATTCATTGTGATGAGTGATGGAGATACTAGGGAGATTGGGAGATGCCAATGTTTGGGTAAAGAGAGCATCTAAGAAGCCATGTGGTGGTGGGGGTGTTGCCTTCCAAATTATCCAAGCCTGATACATATCTGCCATATGCTATCTTAAAATGTTCACCTCTTTGACCAACCCGTTGTCAAGTTTAACCAACTGATTTGGGGCACCGGTTTCAACCAACTCAGTTATGTTGTTGTCTGCCATTGTCTTTGACTTTATGTTGTAGAGAGGAGTTACCACTTCAAAACCAAAAACCAACCAACCTTCTGCTATGAATACAAAAAAATGAAGCCATCACGTTAGCGTTAGGGCATTTAACATAAGGTAATTTCACTTTATGTGCAATGTACCTAGCGACAGTTATTGGCTGCTTGCGTCATCCCGGCTTTTATCTTATGCCTCTTTCCTTTTCTCTCTTGTTTTCTTTTTCTTTTTCCTTTCTCTTTTGCTCAACTTATTTTTCCTACCTTCTTTTGTTTGATTATTCTCTCCTTTATTTTGCCGTTGTTCCTCTCATGATTTTCCTTTCATTTCCCCCAATTTATTTTGGTTGTGGTCGAATCCTATGGGGATTGCCTATGTATCATGACCCCGCATGAATCAGACCATGCGTAGTTCTGGCAAATAAATGAAGAAAACATTTTTTGGAAAATTTTCAATTTTCATGAAATAAAACTCTTGATTCTAACTACTAACAATGTTTAATAAATGAAATCAAGAAACCCTGACTCAAACAAAATAACAGACTCTCACTTTAAATGAAAACAACTGACTCGATAACCTACTACAAACTCAAATAAAAGAAAATACAGACTTCAGAAATGGACCAACAGATTTGAATATCATGAATACATTAAAGCCTCTACTGCTCCTGGGGTTTGCGGGACATCATTTGGTCTCGCTGCAGGCCTGTGTGCTAAATCCCCTTGCAGGTGGTGGAGGTCTTCCATTGCTTGACGAACAAAGGTCATGGCGGTGGAAAAGAATACAGATCTTTTCATATATTCACAGTGGCTCCACTTTATGATGATGTAATCAGCGATCGTCCACACCCTCTCCCTTATAGCACCCTTTTCTTGCAACAATCGCCCAATTTGCTAGGCCCTTGCCTCCAAAGTTTGTTAGGCTACACGATTCAGTTCTTAGATTTGTTGCAAATCTCTCTCCAACCGTGCTATTGCTGTGTAAAAATGTTCTCTTTTAGCGTTATTTTGTTTTCAACCAAGATGACCCTCTTCTTCAACCCTGTAACCTCGCTGTCACACCTTTCTTTTAATTGTTCAATCATACGTGCTCACTCCTATGCATTATTGGCCACTTGTTTTCGGGCTCTAGACATCTCACCCTGTGCTTTTTTCAAGTTAAAACCATATTCTCCTACTTTCTGCCTCAGATTGTCTATGAGTTTTTCATCTTTCGCATTTATGGAGGGATTCTCTGCGGCTATTTTTATTTTCTAAATCTGGGCTCGAAAGCTTTGTTTTCTTTAGCCAGTCTTTTCCTTTCCCCCTCATCTGCTGCAGCTTGCAAATCATTCTCGAATCGAAGGTTGTTGACTTATTTTTCCATTTTCCCTATTATGTCTCTGTATTCATTTTCCTTAGACAACCAATTCCATTGTTCTTGTGACGTCTCAGCAAATTCCTAGAGATGTGGCCTCTTAGCCGGCCTACCGAACTATATTTACTTTTGATACCAAGACAGATACCCTGGTGCAACCTCGCCTTTAGACAAGTCTCGTACTCGAGTGTCCGCTGTCAAGTACTAACATTCGCTCCAAATCTTTCGGACTGTTGCTTCGTGAAGCTGACCATTGGGACCAATCTCAATCACATGAGGACTAATATCTTCATCCATGGGAACGATTTGGCGCCTCCCTGTTATCTTAGGACTTTGTATGGAGCATAAGGTTGGATACTCCGAAGACCCATTAAAAGTAAGTGAGGCCCGGTGGCTGCCATATATATAATTTCATTAATGGGGAACCACCCAAACGTCCACTCTCTTTGACTTGAACTTATAGTATGTAGATAAGATACCCATTCAGTGACCCTCTCTGGTAATCTGAACATATCAACTTTGGTATAAAATTCCTATCTGCAGCTCTTTTCCGATGACCCATAACTCATGAATTGAGGTCGACAACACAGGTGTTCAATCATCCACATTTGCATCAACAGATTGCATCGTTCAAAGAAATCTCCTCTGGCTTTACAGGCTGTAAGGGCATGGAAAATTTTAGATAATACCATGGCTGCGAGGGTGCTCTTGGTCTGAGTGAGCAAAGTGATGACAACCACTGCTATGCATACGTCAATATTGCTGTCTTTCTGTGGGAACACCACGAGGCCCAAGAAGAATACCATAAACGCGAAACACATGTGTTCTTCCCAATTGTGTCGATTTCCGTTACTGCAAATTTTATTTTCCAGGTCGTTAAAACCCCTATATGACCATATCTTTCGTATAGAAACCATGGAGTACAAAAACTGGCTGATAGATCTAGATTGTGAACCCCTCTGCTTATATTCAATGATTCCAAGAATTTGTGTACAGCAACGGCCTTGGCGCAATTAAATACTGGTGTCTTAAAGGAATTTTGGGGACCCCGATATATCCATCTATTTCTTCCAGGGTTGGGGTGAGCTCAAAGTCTGGGAAATGAAGTACGTTGTGGGTCGGGCCCCAGAATGTAACCAGCGCCTTTATGATGTCCCCTCTAGGATTAATTTTCAACAACCCGGTAAGTCCTCCCAAGTGCGCATTGACCTTGTTTTGACCCGATTAGCCTAAATCGTTCCATTTCATGCGTACCTCCAAAGGGATCTTGTTCATGAGTGTTATCGGTAAATTTTGATTCGTGCTCATTCTGTACATTTATTAGTGTGATTAAGCAAAGATCATGATTTATTGGAAACAAAAACAAAATTAAATTTTTTCAAATTTTCATTCCAAAAATAAAATCCCGACTTCACAAATACGGCCTTTCAGCACTTCCGGGGGAAGATTTCAAGGCTGTGCCTGCTATCGGCCACAATTTAGAAAATAATCCAAGGTGGTTGATCTGACAAAAACAACCTCCCGGTGCGCTTTTAGGAACACTCAGCTAAGTTTGTCAAAAATTTCTTTATTTATTAATTACAAACAAAACTTGGTTCTTTTTGGCTATTTTTTACAAAAATGAAGTTGGACCCGATGGGCGTTGCCTACATATCTCACGCCCTGTGAGAATCAAACTGGCGTAGTTCGGGCAATCTTGATAAAATTAAAAACTAACTTCTATTTTTCATGCTCTTGCTTTTTTTTTCCTTTTTTTTGAAAATAAAAATCTTTTTCTTTTTCTTTTTCTTCGAAAACAAACTTCTTTTTTTGGTTTTTGGTTTTACTTTTCTCTAAATTTCGGTTAAATTTTAGTATCGGGTTTTGGAATAGGTAAATTCATTCTTCACCCCTCACACTGCTATTTCTTTGTCAAATTCTCCTCTTTTTTCCTTTTCTCTCTTTTTGTCTCTCTTTTTTTTTCAAAAGCCGGTCGGCATGCAAATTCGGAATAATTGCACAAGTAGCACGCATGATGCATCAAGATGGTCCATTATTTTGGGTGCACATGTCCTAGACGGACCCATCCCCTGTATTGAGTCCCGTAAGTCAAGTACATGATGCAAATACGTATTCCTACTAGGGCTCCGACATGAAGTTAAGTTTTTCTAGGTTCAAAACCTGGGTATAGAGTCTAGACGGTGTACCCGAGCGGACAACTCGAGTCGAGGAGGGGGCTATGTACCAGGAACTGAAAGGCCATCCGGTTTTGTAACTTGTCTGAGCCTCTTTCTTATTTTAAGGTAAGATACTAACAGAATAGGGAGTCTCGACCAGCGAGCACATCCCCGAAGATGAGAAGAGAAAGGTTTCGCGGCAGTTTATATACAATTCAAAAAATATTAAAGCAGTAAAAACAACATTTAGCACATTAGGTACAATTATATAATAAAGTCAGATAATAAATGAAGACAACTATCACAATTATTCTAAGCTCAAATTCTTAACCCTGAACCAGAGATTCTGGGTTCGGTCTCCAACAGAGTTGCTAGAGATGTCACACCTCATTTTTACCACTACAACCCACGAATGGAATATAAAAGGGAGTTTTTCCAAGTAAAGGACAATCGAAATGAGATTTATTTATTTAAATATTTTAGATTCACCACTTGGGATAATTAATGGTGTCCCAAGTAACTGGTTTAAATCCCGGATCGAGGAAAGTTTTACTCTGTATACAGTCTATTAGCCAGAAATCCGGGTAAGGAATTCTGTTAACGAGGGAGAAGGTGTTAGGTATTCCCGAGCTCTGTGGTTCTAGCACAGGTTCTCAACTGTTATACTCAGCTTAGTTATCTGATTTTAATGCATTATTTTACTTATGTGCCAATTTTAACTTTTCACCGTTTTTATGTAATTTTGAGAAGATTACAACGTTGTTAAAATGTGTCTCGAATAACGTCACATAAATGCACCCGTAGACTTTGACATATTTTATCATCGTTTGAATTTGTATTTGGGTCACATAAATGTGCAACCGAAGTTAGAAAAGTAAATTATTTAACTAGCGCACCTAAAGCAATTTCATATGTTTAAATTTGCGAGGTCCACGAAAATTCGTTAAGTGGTTTACCTCGGATTCTAAGAATTTAAAGAAATTAATTATACGAGCGCCGCACATTGTCATTTAATTAGGCGTGGCGCACCTCTACTAATTAAATATCCCAATCAATTAAGGAAAGCCATGAGTCCTGATTATTTTTAATTAAAAGGCGCTAGGCTGTCATATATTGTTGGGCCTGCATCGAGCCCAATTACCAGATTCCAAATCATTATGTTAAATGGGAAACCCAGTCAATCGATAATAGCACAAAATATGAAGGCGAAATGACAGATCAAACTATATTTTGAAACAATTGACACAGATCAACTAAAATAAAGTCCATTATATAGGATGCACATATATAACAATACATGCTTATTAGGCTCAACAGGCAAGCCCTTTGTATCAACGACCATTCTCAGGTGAATGACCCAATGATCTAAGATTTCCCATATCGAGTCTTGTCTAACACCAAACCTCAACATGTTATTAACTTATCATACTTTTCAACCATCCATCGCATTGACAAAAGTTGCAGAGATTCAGGAACAAAGGTTCAGGCTTCTATTTTTATTTCTAAACTAATCCCTCAAAGCAAACACAGGGAATTTAAACTTACATAGACCATTCATATGACAATTTCAATGAGTAAAACATTACAAATTCCTCAAAATACGAAACATGGCTCCAAACAACCCTTTGACATAGCAATTAAAGAGTGATGAAACTAAGATAGACTGCCTAAACTGCAATATGAATGATCCAAACCAGTAAACACATAACCTATAGCCACAATCACTTTTCAAGACCAGCCAACTTCATCAACAAGCTCATTAGTCACCATACTCAATTATACATGTCAAACTAGGATGGAAGTTCCCATTCGCCCATGGCTAAATGAGATCTCAGCTGATTGATGCTATGAATGGTCATACTTAGGTAATTAAACCAGCATGAATGGTAAACTAAAATACAGTAAAATTAATCTCATGACATCAAATTACAAGTCTCACACAGAACTAAACTCAAATTTCATTTCCAGTTCATATACTTCAGCAAACCAAATCCATAGCTTTAGCTTATCATGCAGTGAGTTCTGAAGGAAATACCTCGGAATTGGACAAAAGAAATGGACAGGGGTTAGTCAGTGTGTAAACATCAGAACCGGTATAGTGTTCAGCAAACAAAATTGCCCAGAAATGACCAAGAAAAATCCAATTGAACCAAACGTTAAACCAATTGATGTGAATAGAGACCAATTATCATAGAGCTAACCCAAGTTGAACCAAAACAAACCATTACTCAAACGATTCAACTCATGTTTAGCATATGAATATTCAAAGATGATTTTAACAAGGAAAAATTCTAGGATCTCAGGAAAACTCTAATGGAAAAGTGTTTTTAGAAGTTTTCTAGATGCCTAGAAGTTTCAGGATTTCCAATGCTTCGAAAAATCTCCTTCAGCCCTAAGTAACAATGCCTTTATAGGCAAGTTACTAGGTCAAATTCAGATTTCAAGTTTACCCTTCTAGTCCTTTTTTTCTCGTTTTAGCTAGTTAGTCCTTCAATTTATGACTTGTTTTCCAAGTTAAGTCTAAAATTTACTATCAGACCCCCTACTAGAAACTTCTAAGGTTGTTAACCTAGGTGTATTGTCCAGTTTACCCCTTAGTAGCATTGTTATTTACCCTATAAATTGTTAAATAAGGTTAAACTAACCCAAAGTCTAACTACAACGGCCCAAGATTGTAATGCAAATCTAAATGACCCTATTTTCTGACTTGAGTTATTTTTAACTACCTAAAATTGGAAGCTACTACTATGGATTATCAGTCAAACAGAAGAAAGAAATAAACAAAGCTAATCAAGCCAAATAGAATATGCTATCAAAAGGAACAATCAGTAATTTCAAACCTAAAAACGTAAGAAGATAAGCAGGCAAGAAATCAAGGGACAACTGATTGAACATGAAGGAAAACTGGATTCAAACTAGTCGCAATAAAAGAAGATTCAAATATAAGGTGGAATTCATATCAACATAAAGGCTCTACAACTCGACTGAAATCATGGAATTCAATTTAAACGGAGAAGACTAAATATTAATTAAACTCATGAACTTCAACACAACATACTAAAATGAATTTAACATGAAAGCCAAACTCACAGAAACGACTAATACCATCTAATTAAGCCAAACTAAAACTTAATCTAAACCCTGGAATTAAGCATGGACAACCAAATAGAAAGAAACGAGATGAAGAAGAAGGAAATTTAAGAAGAAAAAGCATAGAAGACTTAGCTTAATGTTGAATCATGCTCTAAACTCGAGCTATGGTCTTCATGCATTATTGGAGAAACTAGAAAACCCTAGATTTGGGGTTTGAGCAATTGTGGAAATGTTTGAGTGAGACTGAGTGTGGATTTGGCATGAGGGAGAGGCGGGGGTCATTTGGTGTTAGTTTGGAACTGGTTGGCGGCACCGCCGTACACGACGGAGGGACAATTTTTTCTTGCTAATATTCGAGGAATTCAGGTGAGATTCGAAGGAAGGTAGTTACATATTTGGATAGAGGACGGCCAGGAGAATTGATGGGGTAATTTTTGGGATGATTGGAGTTCCGTCGCCATCGTGGGCGACTTTTGGCCGGCAGCGGACGACTGTGGGCAGTGGAGATGAGGTGGTGCTAGGGTTTTTGATAAGATGGGTTAGAGACGGGGTGTTTTTGGGGGTGGGGGTGGTTGATTGGACATATATATACTATAGACACCTCAGTTCTCAGCCGTTGGATCAAAGATCCTAGACGGCTGAGATTAAACCATGCTTATACGACATCGTTTTGGGGAACTGGGGCTGGACCAGGTTGGGTGGGTTTGGTCTAGTGGAGATCCTCTATTTTCATTAATATAGGGAGGAACGCTCCCCTACCGATGTATTTTTGGGCTAGGTTTTAATTCAAATGGCTCAATTGTTTTATTCTTCTCTTTTTAATTTTTTTTTCCAGATTTCTCTTTATTTTTTCATTTTTTCTTTTATTTTTCATTTTCAAAAATTACTAAAAATACTAAATTAATTATAAATCAATCCTACATAATTATTATCACAAATAATTTAAATGAAATTAAAAGTAAAATCACCTAAAATCAAAAATTAAAATGAAAGAGTGCAAAATGACTATTTTTGTGATTTTCCTTTGTGTAAAACTACTTAATTACTGAATAATTCTTAAAATGTGGAATTAACTTCTAACTGCACATGCAACATATTTTTGTATTTTTCACTAATTAAAATATGCAAACTAAATGCAAAAAATTAACTAAAAATGCCACAAAAATTCACAAAATTGCAAACAAATAACAGAAATTATTTTGTTTGAATTTGTAGGAGTAATTCGTTTAGAGAAAAAATCACATGCTCATAGCTTCCCCTCTTTGCTCGAAAACACGAAGAGTTTTCATGCAAAGATAAGTGAGCGGACATGAGCGATTTTTGCCCATTTGAATACTCTGTGAGAAGCATCTTGAAAAGCTTGGCCGCACCCTGCTTCAGAGCTTGCGTATATATCGTCGGCTAAAGAGGAATCAGGTCACTGTAGTTCAGGAGTGTTTGGTAGCTGGGACTAGGGAAGCTGTGATCTTACTGTTACTGCTACTGCTGCTACTGCTACAGCTACTGCTTGCTATATCCCCTTATTACAACATGCCAAAATTAAAAAACTAGACTAGGTTACGACCTATGGATTACAAAAGAACCTATCTATGTCTTCAAACTTAATCTCGATCCGTGTTGCCTTGTTGCCTGGTACATCTCCCTGTGAAACTTCTTATTGCCTTGTTGACTTGTACTTCTTCCTGTGAAACACCTCGTTGCATTGTTGTCTTGCATTCTTTTACTGTGAAACTCCTTGTTTCCTTGTTGCTGTGTTTCTCTTTCTCCATGTTGATGCCGGATTGTTGGACTCAAATTGTATTCCCTTGTTCACCAGGTGAGCGCCTCATTGCCAAAAACTTGAATTGTATTTCCTTATTCTCCAGGTGGGCGCCTGATTACTAAAACTTGAATGAAACTGAAATTTCTTCCCTTATTGTCCAGGTGGGCGCCTAATTACCAAACTAGAAAATAAAAGTGAAATGTATTCCCTTAATCTCTCGGTGGGCACATAATTGCCAAAACTAAAACTTGAAATGCATTCCCTTGTTCTCCAGGTGGGCGCCTATTACCAACTGGAATATAACTGAAATGTATTCCCTTGTTCTCCAGGTGGGCGCCTGATTACTTAGCTTGAAAATAAAACTGAAATGTAATCCCTTGTTCTCCAGGTGGGCGCCTGATTACTAAAACTTGAATGAAACCGAAATGTATTCCCTTATTCTCCAGGTGGGAGCCTAATTACCAAACTTGAAAATAAAATTGAAATTTATTCACTTGTTCTCTTGGTGTGCACCTAATTGCAAAAACTAAAACATGAAATGTATTCCCTTGTTCTTCAGGTGGGCGCCTGATTACCAAAACTGGAATAAAACTGACATGTATTCCCTTGTTCTCCAAGTGGGCGCGTGATTACCTAACTTGAAAATAAACCTGAAATGTATTCCCTTGTTCTCCAGGTGAGTGCTTAATTGCCAAAACTAAAACTAGAAATGTATTCCCTTGTTCTCCAGGTGGGCTCCTAATAACCAAAACTAGAATAAAACTGAAATTTATTCCCTTGTTCTCCAGGTTGGCGCCTGATTACCAAACTTGAAAATAAAACTGAAATGTATTCCCTTATTCTCCAGGTGGACGCCTGATTATGAAACTTGAAAATAAAACTGAAGTGTATTCCCTTGTTCTCCAGGTGGGTGCCTGATTGCCAATCTTGTAAACAAAACCAAAATGCATTCCCTTGTTCTCCAGGCGGGCGCCTGATTACTAATCTTGAAAACAAACCTGAAATGTATTTCCGTGTTCGCCAGGTGGGCGCCTGATTACCAAAACTTGAATGAAACTGAAATGTTTTCCCTTATAATCCAGGTGCGCCCCTGATTACCAAACTTGAAAATAAAACTGAAATGTACTCTCTTGTTCTCCAGGTGGGCGCCTGATTGCCAAAACTAAAACTTGAAATGTATTCCCTTGTTCTCCCAGGTGCGCCCCTGATTACCAAACTTGAAAATAAAACTGAAATGTACTCTCTTGTTCTCCAGGTGGGCGCCTGATTGCCAAAACTAAAACTTGAAATGTATTCCCTTGTTCTCCGGGTGGGCGCCTGATTACCAAAACATGAAAATAAAACTGAAATGTATTCCCTTGTTCTCCAGGTGGGCGCCTGATTACCAAAACTCGAAACTTGAAATGTATTCCCTAAGACTGTTGCCTTTGTGCCTAATCAAAACACAACAAACCAAAGAAATTTTTCTCCCCCAGTTCAGTGCTGGGTGCATCTGTGGGTGTTAATTAAATCCCGCTACCTAATATTTGACAATTCTTTATTAAAATCAGTTTTCAAGTCTAAGTTATGTCTTCTGGGGACCAGTATTTAAAGCTAAATGCCAATTTTAACTCTCGGTCATATCTATTGGGAATTGACAATTAAAGTTACATCCGATCATCCAAGAGGGTTCTGACGATTCCTATGTGAATCCTATCTCTTGTATTCATTAAGGAAGATTTATGCCAGATATTGTTACCCGTGGTTGTTTGAATTTTAAACTGAATCCCATATTTCAGGAGAGTCCTCACAGCTTTTAACTGAATCCTATTGCAAGTCAATAAACTCTTAGTCCATTTATGTTCCTTTTCCATTCCCGATTATTTTGTTTTAACTAGGTCCTATTTTCCAGGAGGGTCCTGACAACTTTTAACTGAATTCGATTTCAACATGAAAGTCACTTTATACTCGTTGTTATTCATGATTATCTCCAACTTTCAAATCGGTCCCCCTTTTCCAGGAGGGTCCTGAGAAAACTCTCGGTTGTCTTTGCTGTGGATTTCTAATTAATGTTACGTCCCATTATCCAGAGGGTAGCCAATTAAAGTTCATGGTCATACCTGCTAGGTGATTGCTTTTCAATGGAAGACTTCCCTGAGGCCTCCAGAATTTCATGCCCCTGTTTTAACAAAAGAGAATCTTGTCAGTATAAAATGTGGTGGTTGGTTTTTGGTCTTGAACTTTGAGGGCGATTGCTCTTTCACTTCCCATGATGATTGATTTCCTTTTGAAGACCTTGCTTATTCCTGGCTATCCACTTCTTTTGCCACCCTTAACATAGAAAACACTTCTTCTCTGTTCAACCCGATACCCTCTATCTATTGGCTTTCTCCTGAACTGACATCTACAAAACCTTTGTGTCTCACGTGAACCCCAAAGCACGAAACTTGTCACCCCTCATTATGTATGTTGTTCTTCCTTGGCTTAACCCACTGGTTCAGTCCTTGAGGTCTACAGCTCCTTCATCTGTCATGGTAACTTTGGTCTCTTCTTGGAAGGTCTTGCTTGTCACTAGTTGACCACATTATTTGTTAATCTTGTTACGGAAAATACCTTTGATTTGTTCGCCTTAGCCCCCCTTCTGTTGCATTGTCATGGATTGATATATACCAAGCCTATGTATTTTACACGAGTCACAAATCATGTTGATTGTTACCAGCTCAGTATGCCTGTTGTGCTTTCCGGACTTACGATACTTTGATGTGCTAACCAGATCATGCCTTGCGTGATTGAAAAGCTGGTGGAACAATTTGAGGTCATTTCTTACTTGTCTTGACCCATCAAATTGAAGAACAAGATAAACACAACAAAGGGATGATTCCTAACAAAAAAACTACAAAGTAAAAACCCGTGGGATATTGATTCTAATGACCATGACACGCACATGTGGTCTATCCTGTCAAGCAAATCTGATGTTTAGCTCATGTTGTGCTCTTAACCATGAAATTGGGCTTTGATGTTCTGTCGTCAGTCATTTTTCACAATCTCCATCTGGTGATTTCCTATCTGATTCTCAATCCTTATTCGACTTGTAGTGCCCAAAGGGTTCTCACCATCAAGCCTCTCTCATTTTGATCTTTCTCTCAACCCACTGTCGCTTTATGGTGCCCGTGAAGGTTTTCACTAATAAGCCTCTCTTATTTGGTCTTTCATTTAACTAACCATTGCCCTATGGTGCCCGTGGGGGTTTTCATCAATAGGCCTCCCTCATTTGGATTTCTCTCGCCTCCTGTCGCCTTACGGTGCCCGTGAAGGTTTTCATTAATAAGACTCTATCATTTTCATCCTTTCTTGTTCAAACTAGAGTGTTTCCCCGAACATATATCACCTCTTCTTATTTGACTTGGCATTTCATAAAGACTGATCATAAGTTCTTTCCTTGGACCGTAATGCAGGCTTTGGGATGGGGTTAGAAAGAAAGGATATTAAAGGCTCAAAATAATTCAAAAGGGTTCCAAAGAGTACAACTTTCGAAATCAAATTGTCTTACAACCACAATTTCTACCCGAGTTTCTTGCTTGGAGACCTTTAGATTTTTATTTTAATGTGACCGAACCATGAGGCAGCCTACATATCCTTAAAAGGAATCAGGTCAAACGTAGTTCGTGTGATTCCTTTGTTGTTGTGTTTTTCTCTTTTCTTCTTTTCCTTATTCTATTTCTTCCTTTTTCTTTTTTGTTGCTTTTCTTTTCTTCTTCTCCTTCTTCTTTTTTTCTTCTTTTTTTCTCTTTTTTTCTTTCTCTTTTTCATTCTTTTCTTTTCTCTCTTTTTCCTTTTTTTTCATTCTCTCCTTGTCTTTTCCCTTTGCTCATTTCTCATGCTTACGTTTATGATTTTGTTACTAATTCTGAAAGAGGGGTACGAAAAAAAATAATTAAATCTCAAAAGGGTTAACAAAGGATAAAGTGTTTATATAGCCGAATAAACTGCCTTCGTCATTCCAATCTTCAAAAATATGCCAAGTACAATTGAATAGACAACAAACAACTTTCGTAACATCCATGGGACAACACCCTCATTCCCATCACAACGAACGACCCCTGTTAATTCAGGCAAACTTGCCTTTAGCTTCAACCCGTTGCAGCATGATGGATTTCATTAATATTTCTTTATGTTCTATCTGCCCCCAGTTTCATATAGTTTAGGCCTGAAGTGATCTCAACATCTCTTTACTTATTTCTTTTAAACGTCCATATCGCTTTTCAAATTACTTCATGATTAAACTAACTTTTTTTGCGCATGTCATGTCACTAGAATCAACAGGAAAATGATTATAAAAGGATAAGAGAGCTAAAAAAATGACTAAAGATTTTAGATAACAGAAAATTCCATTAAGAAGATAGTGAAGGGTCTGGACAACGAAAGAAGCAAACTAAACTAGGGTTACAAACCTAGTACAAATCTAGACATCACACAACGAGCTATTTCGGCTAAACAAGCTAGGCAAAATGAAAGGATAGAAGGGTTTGAGTCACAAGACAATATTCGGATTACAACCCTGCAAGAACCCGGACAACAAAAATGACAACAAAATGAACCACCAAAAAATCCACGAGGCTGATCGAGAAATGGAGTGTCTTCCCAATTACCAAGCACAACATTTAGCCACTGAGTTTTGCATCAATATTATCAACTTTAACCGATAAGTTCCTGAAAGGATTCACACGCCGTTGTCACTGTCATTGACCATAACTACTCCTTCTTGAATCATTCTTTCTATTTCCTTTTTCCACGAGCGATTCAATGCTATGCCCATGGACATTAGAGTGGTACATGCATCAAACAGAAGGATTAAAGCCTTTCTCATATGGGTCTGGACTATAACCAAGGAGAAGCTTAATCAGGCCGGCATGCATTAACTTTTCGAACAAGCTTGTATAGAAATCCCCAATGGGCATGAAAGCATTTTATTTTTTCAGTAGCCTTTTCATTTTATACTCTGGTCTTGTTTGAAATTTTTTTGTGGGGAAGTGGTTGATATGCCTGAGAGGGCGGGTAAGACATTTGGGAAGTGGTGCGGGCCATCGCGGGCCTCGTGGGTGCGGAGCATATGGTGGTGCATTGCGGACAGGGTACTGGGAAAATGTCGCATGGCTTCGAGGGTTCTGTGGAGAAACATAGCATTGGGGAGGGTCATGTGGTGCACAAGGATATTCGTGGGGCCGCCGTGGAGGCTGAAAGCGTTTAGCAAAAACAACCACTAGACCCTGTCATCGGCGGGGCTTTGCAATATCTTTTCTATCCATGGGCTAACAACCATGAGCCACTTGTTCATTCCAATTGAGCCAAAGATCCCCAAAGATCTCCTTGGGTTTCTTTTATATATGAGGTAGGGAAGAGCGTTGGGAAAATGTCTATATCTTGCTGAAAATGTCGCACAAATTCTTGAACCATGTCGTCCCATGCGTGCCACTTACCGAGATCTTGATGATTAAGCCATTTCGCAGCTGCCCCATTCAAGCTCTTACTGAAAAACTCAACCAGCATGTCATCTCTCTTGCCAATGCATCTCATTTCATTTCAATAAACCTTCAAGTTGGCTACCGGATCTCCACACCCATCATACAAGTTATATTTTGGCACTTTAAATCCCGCAGGCAGACGAACATCAAGGAATACTGACATTTCTTTGTAATTCATGCAAACCTTGTCTCCCGTCCCTTGCATGTTCTTTAATGACTGTTTTGTGCTTTTCAGCTTCCCAGATATCTCAACCCTCCCTTCTCTTATTGTAACCTTATTATTTTCAGCATGAAGCTTATCCCGAGGGTTCTCCTTGTAGGCAACCTTTGAGGGGTAATATTGGGCATCATGAGTTTTGAGTGGGTATTCATTGTGATTAGTGATGGAGCTACTGGGGTGATGGGGAGATGCCAATGTTTGGGTAAAGGGAGCATCTAAGAAGCCAGGTGGTGGCGGGGGTTGTGCCTTCCCGATTATCTAAGCTTGATACATATCCGCCATGTGTTGTCTTAACATGTTCACCTCTTCAAATAACCTATTGTCCCGTTCAACCAACTGCTTTGGGGTACCAGTGTCAACCAAATCAGTTCTGGCATTGTCTGCCATTGTCTTTGACTTTATGTTGTAGAGAGGAGTTACCACTTTAAAACCAAAAACCAATCAACCTTCTGCTATGAATACAACAAAATGAAGCCATCACGTTAGCGTTAGGGCATTTAACATATGGTAATTTCACTTTATGTGCAATTCCCCTAGCCACAGTTATTGGTTGCTTGCGCCATCCCCGCTTTTATCTTATGCTCTTTCCTTTTCTCTCTTTTTTTATCTTTTTCTTTTCCTTTCTCCTTTGCTCAACTTATTTTGCCTACCTTCGTTTGTTTGATTATTCTCTCCTTTATTTTTCCATTGTTACTCTCATGATTTTCCTTTCTTTTCCCCCCTTTTATTTTGGTCGTGTTCGAATCTTATAGGGATTGCCTACGTATCATGACCCAGCATGAACCACACGGTGCATAGTTCTGGAAAATAAATGTAGAAAATATTTGTAGGAAAAGTTTTAAATTTCATGAAATAATAAAACTCTTGATTATAACTTCTAACAATCTTTAATAAAAGAAATCAACAGACCCTGACTCAAACAAAATAATAGACTCTGACTTAAAATGAAAACAACTGACTTGATAACCTACTAAAAATTCAAATAAAAGAAAATACAGACTTCACAAATGGATCAATAGATTTGAATATCAGGAATACATTAAAGCCTCTAATGCTCCTGGGGCCTGTGAGACATCATTCGGTCTTGCCACAGGTCTGTGTTCTAAATCCCCCTGGAGGTGGTGGAGGTCTTCCATCACTTAATGAACAAAGGTCACGACGGTGGCAAAGAGCACAGATCTTGTGATATCTTCACAGCTACTACACCTTACGGTGATGTAATCAGCGATCATCCATACCCTCTCTCTTATAGCACCCTTTTCTTGCAACAATCGCCCAATTTGTTAGGCCTTTGCCTCCAAAGTTTGTTCGGCTACACAATCGGGTCTTGGATTTGTTGCAAATCTCTCTCCAACCGTGCTATTGATGTGTAACAATTTTCTCTTTCAACCTTGAAGTCCCTTGCTTATTTGACATTTTTTAACCAAGATGACCCTCTTCTTCAACCCTGTAACTTCGTTGTCACACCTTTCTATTAATTGTTCAATCATAAATGCTCGCTCCTATGTATTTTTGGCCACTTGTTTTCGGGCTATGGACAGCTCACCCTCTGCTTTGTTCAAGTCAAAACCATATATTCCTACTATCCACCTCAGATTGTCCACGAGCTTTTCATCTTTTGCACTTCTAGCGGGTTTCTCCGCGGCTACTTTCATTTTTCTGAATCTGGGCTCGCAAAGCTTTATTTTCTTTAGCCAATCTTTTCTTTTCCCCCTAGTATGATGCAACTTGCAAATCATTCTTGAACTGAAGTTCTTTGACTTGTTTTTCCAATTTCCCTTTTGTGGCCCTGTATTCGTTTTCCTTAGCCAACCTATTCCATTGTTCTTGTGATGCCTCAGCAAATTCCTGGAGATGTGGACTCTTAGCCGGCCTTTCGAACTCTATTTCATTTTTATACCAAGCCAGGTACCCTGGTGCAATCTCGCCTTTAGAAAAGTCTCGTACTCAAGTGTTCGTCATCAAGTACGGACATTCGCTTAAAATCTGTCGGACTGTTTCTTCGTGAAATTGATCATTGGGACAAATCTCGATCACATGGAGACTAATGTCTTCATCCCTGGTAACCATTTGGCACCTCCCTAGCTGTCTTAGGACTCTGTATATAGACTAAAGGTTGGATACTCCGGAGACCCACTAAAAGGAAGTGAGGCCAGGTAGCTGCCATATATATAATTTCATTAATGGGGAGCCGCCCGAACGTCCACTCTATTTGACTTACACCTTATGGTACGGAGATAAGATACCCATTCACTGACCCTCTCTGGTAATCTAAACACATCAACTCTGGTATTAAAATCCTTTATGCAGCTCTTATCTGATGACCCATAACTCATGAATTAAGGTCGATAGCACAGGTGTTCAATCATCCACGTTGCAACAACATATTGCATCTTTCAAAGAAATCTCCTCCAGTTTTACTGGTTGTGAGGGCACGGAAAATCTTAGATAATAACATGGGTGCGAGGGTGCTCTTGGCCTGAGTTAGCAAAGTTCTGACAACCACTGCTATCTGTATGTCAATATTCTCGTCTTTTCATGGGAACGCCACGAGGCCCAAGAAGAATACCATAAACGCAAAACAACTGTGTTCTTCCCATTTGACTCGGTTTCCCTTACTACAAATTTTCTTTTTCGGGTCGTTAAACCCCATATATGCCGATATCTTTGGTATGTATACTGTAGAGTACAAAAACTGGCTGACATATCTGGATTACAAACCCCTCTGCTTATTTTTAATGAATCCAATAATTTGTGTACAGCGACGGCCCTTGGCGCAAGTAAATACTGGTGTCTTAATGGAATTTTGGGGACCCCGATATATCCAGCTATTTCTTCCAGGTTTGGGGTGAGTTCAAAGTCCGGGAAATAAAGTACGTTGGTGGCCGGGCCCCAGAATGTAACCATCGCCTTTATGATGTCCCCTCTAGGATTAATTTTAAACAACCCGGTAAGTCCTCCCAAGTGCGCATTTACCTTGTATTGCCCCGATTTTCCTAAATCGTTCCATCACATGCGTACCTCCAAAGGGATCTTGTTCATGACTGTTATCGGTAAATTTTGATTTGTGCTCATTCTATACAATTATTAGGGTGATTAAGGAAAAATCATGATTTATTGGACTCAAAAACAAAATTAATTTTTTTTTCAAATTTTCATTCCAAGTAAAATCTCGAATTCGCAAATACGGCCTTTCAGCACTTCCTGGGGAAGGTTTTAAGGTTGTGCCTGCTACCGGCCATAATTTAGAAAATAATCCAATGTGGTCGTTCTTTTAAAATAGCCTCCCGACGCCCTTTTAGGGACACTCGGCTAAGTTTATCAAAAATTTATTTATTTATTTATTACAAATAAAACTTGGTTCTTTTTGGCTATTTTTTACAAAAATGAAGTTGCGCCCGAAGGGCGTTACCTACATATCTCACGTCCTGTGAGAATCAAACTGGCGTAGTTCGGGCAATCTTGACATAATTTAAAACCAACTTCTATTTTTCTTTCTCTTGCTTTTTTTCTTTCTTTTATTTGAAAATAAAAATCCTTTTGTTTTTCTTTTTTTTTTCGAAAACAGGCTCCTTTTTTTGGTTTTTGTTTTTTCTTTTCTCAAAATTTTTGCAGCATTTCAGTATCGGCTTTTGGAATAGGTAAATTCCTTCCTCACCCCTCACAATGCTATTTCTTTGTCAAATTCTCCTCTTTTTTCATTTTCTCTCTTTTTGTCTCTTCTTTTTTTTCAAAAGTCGGTTGGCATGTAAATCCGGAATAATTGCACAAGTAGCACACAGGATGCATCAAGATAGTCCATTATTTTGGGTGCACATGTCCTAGACGGACCCAGCCCTTGTATTGAGTCCCCTAAATCAAATGCATGATGCAAATAAGCATTTCTACTTGGGCTCCGGCATGAAGTTAAGTTATTCTAGGTTCAAAACCTGGGTATAGGGTCTAGATTGTGTACCTGAGCGGAAAACTCGAGTCGATGAGGGGGCTATGTATCGGGAACCGAAAGGCCATCCGGCTTTGTAACTTTTCTAAGCCTCTTTCTTATTTTATGGTATGATACTAACAGAATATGGAGTCTCGACCAGCGAACACATCCCAGAAGATTAGAAGAGAAGGTTTCGCAGCAGTTTATATACAGTTCAAATAATATTAAAGCGGTAAAAATAACATTTAGCACATTAGGTAATATCATATAATAAAGTCAGATAATAAATGAAGCCAAATATCACAATTATTCTAAGCTCGAATTGTGAACCCTGAACAAGATATTCTAGGTTCGGTCCCCAGCAGAGTTGCCAGAGCTGTCACACCTCTTTTTTACCGCTACAACCCGCGAAGAGTGTAGATAAGGGAGATTTTCCAATTAAAGGACAATTGAAACGGGATTTATTTATTTAAATATTTCAGAGTCGCCACTTGGGACAGTCTGCGAGCCAGAAATTCATGTAAGGAATTTTGTTAACGCGTGAGAAGGTATTAGGTATTCCCGAGCTTCGTGGTTCTAGCACGGTCGCTCAACTGTTATATTTAGCTTAATTGTCTGATTTTAATGCATTATTGTACTTATGTGCCAATTTTAACTTTTCACCGCTTTTATTTAATTTTGAGAAGATTGCAACGTTGTTAAAACGTGTCTCTAACCACGTCACATAAATGCACCCATAGCCTTTGACATATTTAAACATCGTTGGGATTTGGATTTGGGTCACATGAATGCACACCCGAATTTAGGAAAGTAAATTATTTAACTAGCGCACCTAATGCAATTTCGTATGTTTAGATTTGCGAGGTGCACGAAAATTCACTAAGTGGTGCGCCTAAAGCAATTTCGTATGTTTATTTGGCGTGGCGCACCTCTACTAATTAAATATCCCGGTCAATTAAGGAAAGCCATGAGTTTTGATTATTTTTATTGTTGGGCCTGCATCGAGCCCAATTACCAGATTCCAAATCATTATGTCAAATGAGAAACCCAGCTAACCGATAATAGCACAAAATATGAAGGCGAATTGACAGATCAAACTATAGTATGAAACAATTGACACGGATCAACTAAAATTAAATCCATTATATAAGATGCACATCAATAACAATACATGCTTATTGGGATAAACATGCAAGCCCACCGTATCCACGACCATTCTCTGGTGAGTGGCCCAAAGATCTAAGATTTCCAATATCGAGCCTTGTCTAACATCAAACCTCAACAGGTTATTAACTTAACATACATTTCTACCATCCAGCGCATTGACAAAAGTAGCAGAGGTTCAGGAACAGAGGTTTAGGCTTCTATTTTTATTTCTAAACTGATCCCTCAAAGCAAACACAGGGAATCAAAACTTACATAGACCATTCATATGACAGTTTCAACGAGTAAAACACTACGAAATTCCTCTAAATACGAAACATGGCTCCAAACAACCCTTTGACATAGCAATTAAAGAGTGATGAAACTAAGATAGACTGACTAAACTACAATATGAATGATCCAAACGAGTAAACACATAACCTATAGCCACAAACACTTTTCAAAACTAGCTAGCATCATCAACAAGCTCAATAGTCACCATAATCAAACGTACATGTCAAACTAGGATGAAAGTTCCAATTCACCCATGGTTAAATGAGATCTCAGCTGACTGATGCTACAAATGGTCATACTTAGGTAATAAAACTAGCATGAATGATAAACTAAAAATAGTAAAACTAATCTCATGACATCAAATTACATGTCCCACACAGAACTAAACTCAAATTTCATTTCCATTTCATATACTTTAGCAAACGAAATCCATAGCTTCAGCTTATCATACAATGAGATTATGAGGAAATACCTGGGCATTGGACAAAAGAAATAGACAGGGGTAAGTCTCTGTGCAAACATCAGTAGCAGTATAGTGTTCAACAAGCAAAATTTCCCAGAAATGACCAAGAGAAATCCAATTGAACCAAACTTTAAACAAAGTGATGTCAATAGAGACCAATTATCATATATCTAACCCAAGTTGGACCAAAACAAACAAGTACTCAAACGATTCAACTCATGTTTAGCTTCTGAATATTCAAAGATGATATTAACGATGAAAAAATCTAGGATCTCAGGAAAACTCTAATGGAACAGTGTTTTTAGAAGTTTTTTAGCTGCCTAGAAGTTTCAGGATTTCCAATGCTTCGAAAAATCTCCTTCAGCCCTAAGTAACAATGCCTTTATAGGCAAGTTACTAGGGCAACATCATATTTTAAGTTTACCCTTCTAGTCCTTTTTAGTTTTTTTTCTCTTTTTAGCTAGTTAGTGCTTCAATTTATGACTTATTTTGCAAGTTAAGACTAAAATTTACTATTAGACCCCCTACTAGAAACCTTTAAGGCTGTTACCAAAATATTCTCTAGGTGTATTATCCAGTTTACTCCTTAGTAGCCATGTTATTTACCCTCAAGTTGTTAACTCAGGTTAAACTAACCCAAAGTCTAACTACACCAGCCCAAGATTGTAATGCAAATCTAAATGACCCTAATTTCAGGCTTGAATTATTTTTAATTACTTAAAATTGGAAGTTACAACTATGGATTATTAGTCAAACAGAAGAAAGAAATAAACAAATCTAATCAAGCCAAATAGAATATGCTATCAGAAGGAACAATCAGTAATTTTAAACCTAAAAACCTAAGAAGATATGCAGGAAAGAAGTCAAGGTACAACTATTTGAACATGAAGGAAAACTGGATTCAAACTGGCCGCAATAAAAGAAGATTCAAATATAAGGTGGAATTCATATCAATAGCAAGTCTCTATAACTTGACTGAAATCATGAAATTCATTTCAACAGAGAAGATTGAAAATTATTTGAACTCGTGAAGTTCAATTTATCAAACTAAAATGAATTTGACATGAAAGCCAAACTCATAGAAACCACTAATACCATCTAATTAAACCAAACTAAAATCTAATCTAAACCCTAGAATAAAGCATGAACAACTAAATAGACATAAACGAGATGAAGAAGAAGGAAATTTAATAAAAGAAAAGCATAGAAGACTTATCTAGTGTAGAATCAGTCTCTGAAATCGAGCTATGGTCTTCATGCATTGTTAGAGAAACTAGAAAACCCTAGATTTGGGTTTTGAGCAATTGTGGAGATGTTTTAGTGAGATTGAGTGTGGATTTGGCATGAAGGAGAGGCAGGGGTCATTTGGTGTTAGTTTGGGACCGGTTGGCGGCGCTGCTGTACACGACGGAGCCAGTAATGTTTCTGGCTAATATTCAAGGAATTCTGGTTACAGATTTAGATAGAGGAGGGTATGGAGAATCGATGGTGTAATTTTGGGGACGATTGGAGTTCCGCCGCTGCCGTGGGCGATTTCTGGCCGGCGGTGGGCAGCGGAGACGATGTGGTGGTAGGGTTTCTTATGAGAGGGGTTGGAGACAGGGTGTTTGGGGTGGGGGGTTGTTTGGACATATATATATATATATATATATATATATATATAAATAGACACTTCAGTTCTCTACCGTTGGATCAAAGATCCTATACGGCTGAGATTAAACCATGCTTATACGACGTCGTTTTGGGGAATTTGGGCTGGACCGCATTGGACTGGCTTGGACCGAGTTGGGTGGGTTTGGTTTGGGCTAGGGTTTAATTCAAATTGTCTAATTTTTTTATTCTTCTCTTTTTAAATTTTTTTTTTCAGATTTCTCTTCATTTTTTTTCATCTTTTCTTTCATTTTTCATTTTCAAAAATTACTAAATATCATAAGTTAATTACAAATCTCAAAGTTACCTATAAAATTCTAATCAATCCTACATAGTTATTATAACTAATAATTAAAATAAAATTAAAAGCAAAATCACCTAAAAAAATAAAAAATTAAAATTAAAGGGTGCAAAATGACTATTTTTGTGATTTTCCTTTTTGTAAAACCACTTAATTACTGAATAATTCTTAATATCTGAAATTAACTTCTAACTGCACATGCAACATATTTTTGTTTTTTTCACTAATTAAAATGCACAAACAAATGCAAACAATTAACGAAAAAATGCCACAAAATCCACAAAATTGCAAGCAAATAACAGAAATTATTTTGTTTTTATTTGTATGAGTAATTCGTGTAGGGAAAAATCACATGCTTACAGCCTCTATTCTTGGAAAGCCACTGATACCATTCATTTCAACACAAGAAAGGTCTATTGGAGCGCTGTTGCCCCAAGAAAATAGTGAAGGGAAAGAAAAATCCCTTTACTGCTTTAGTAGGATGATGATACCAAATGAGTTGAATTATTCGCCAATTCAAAAGTTATGTTTGGCGGTTGTCTTCTCAATCCAAAATTTTAAGCACTACTTTTAAGCTCATGTCGTTCGTTTGGTTTCTAGAACAAATCCCATCAATTTTGTGATGTCAAAACCAGTCCTTAGTGACGACTAGCAAGGTGGTACCTCCAATTTGAACAATTTGAAATCGTGCACATTACACAAAAGGCTATAAAAGGACAAGGGTTAGAGGACTTCTTGGCAGATCACCCAACACCTGATGATTAGGAGCTAACTGACAAGCTATCTGATAAGGATGCCATGGTCATTGAAGTTTAGCCTCCATGGAAGATGTACTTTGATGGTGTTGCACATTGCGGAGGAGTTGGTGCTGGTTTAGTAGTTGTCACTTCTCAAGGTGAAGTTGTGCCCTACTTTTTACGTTGACGCAACTCTACTCTAACAATGTTGCTCAGTATCAAGCACTAATAATTGGTCTTGAAATGGCAATTGAAATGAAACGTTTACAATGGAAAGTCTTTGGTAACTCTTAGTTAGTTTTCAATCAGCTTTTAGGTAGTTATGAGGTCAAGAAGCATGAACTACGGCCATATCATGATTACGCTAAAAAATTAATGGGGTGGCTCGGTGATGTGACTAGTCAGCATGTGCCATGGATAGATAATAAAAAGGCCGATGGTTTTGCAGCCCTAGCTTCATCGTTAATCCTTCCTGATCAAGCGCAAGTTATTGTCTACCAAAAATGGGTAGTACCACCACCAAATGAGGCTGGAGAAGAAGAAAATCAACTAAAGCATCTTCTTGCCTTTTTTCAATTCGGGAAAGAATAATGGCGACAACCTGTTATCGACTACTTATGCTATGAGATACTTCCAGAAAATCCACGGAGAAGAACTAAAACCTGTCTTCGTGCACTTCGCTTCTTTTACTGCAAAGACACTCTATATAGAAGGTCATTTGAAGGAGTACTCTTGCGATGCTTAGGGGAAGAAGAAACACTCCAAGCTTTGAAAGACGTATGTTCTTGGTTATGTGGGTTACACCAGTATGGACCAAAGCTCCACTTCCATATAAAAAGGATGGTATATTATTGGGAAATGATGGTAAAAGATTGCTTAGACTACACTCGAAGATGAAAGGCTTGTCAATTCCATCAAAATTTTATTCTTCAACCTCCTGAAGTGTTGCACCCGACTGTTGCATCCTGGACATTTGATGTTTGGGGGTTGGATTTTGTTGGACCACTGCCAAAGTCCTCTGGTGGACACTTATACATCTTGGCCGCAACTGAGTACTTCTCAAAATGGGCTGAAGCTGTTGCTCATAAGGAAGTAAAGAAGGAAAAAATGGCAAGTTTTATTCGGGTAAACGTTATTTATTGCTTTGGCATTCCTTGTTACATAATAACGGATAATGGAAAGCCATCTGATAATAGGTTGACGAAAAAGATTTGTGATCTCTTTAGCTTCAAGCAATGTAACTCTTCGATGTATAATGATGCCACCAATCGTCTGGATGAGGCATTCAAAAAAACTCTATGCAACTTGTTAAAAAAAGTCATCTGCGAATCTAAACAAGATTGAAATGACTGTATGGAAGAAGCTCTATGGGCATATAGGATGACTCACTGCACGCTAACACATGCAAGTCCTTATTCACTCGTTTATGTAGTCAAACCCGTCTTGCCAATAATCTTAAGTTGGTTTAAAAATTTTACTTGCGGTGATTCTGAATGTGTTTGATTCCAAATTTTGGATATGTCTTAGATTTTAAAGTTTAGTTTCTAAAAAATTAAATGGATAATATTTTGGACGTCCTCCATTGAGATATATATTTTCTTCCTAAAAAGGTGCAAAGGTGATGAACAATATTAGCCTCAAAGAAAACGAAAGATGTATCTCCAAATACAAAGAATAGCAAGACATGAATGGAAACGATGTTTAAATAAAACTCAATTTCTACTATGTGAACATCAATACAACATGATAAGGAAAGAACTATTGATATTGAACCGCAAAGAAAAATGAGACATGGATGAAAACGCGAAACATAAAGTAAAATAGATGGGTTTTCATTTTTAAGAGCAGCTTCCAATTAATATAACGAAAAAAGGCTAAGAAAATACTCTATGCAGACTAATCTATTCACAAATTGTAATTGACCAAGTCTTTAAAGTTTTCTTGTAGGTGTTGTTTCTTCATCTCCAGGTCGGTCATGTCATCAATGGTTTCCAAGGGGACATTAGAACATTCACGGTACTCTTCTTCAGCAAACGAGACTTTAGATTCAATCTCTTCAACCTCTTTCTTGGCAATAACTCAAAGAGCTCTTAACTCTTTCACCTTCTCCTTGTCCCTTTTAAGAGATTGATTGGTGGTAGAAAGTTTCTCGACCTTCTCCCTTTAACCAAGACAAGATCAAGATGTTCCTTGGCGTTTAAAAATGACTCAGATTTTTCAACATCCACAACCTGGTCAGAAAGAGTTGTTCATTCTTGGTCATGTGAAGTGGCAAGCTCGAACAAAGATGTCAATAGTTATTTTAGAGGGGAAATATCCATATCCTTTTCGTCCATCTCCTCGAGAATCAGTTGGATCGTGAATTGAAGAGAAGAAGCGCTGTCTATGGTAGCATCCTCGATTTTTGCCTAAAATTTAGCATAGGCGTTCAAAATGAAGTCCTTGCGAATAGCCAAGACAACCTTTGTTCCATCAAAGATAGACATTGTTGGTGTTGACTGTTGGGGAACGTTTGGCCCTAATTTTGCTCCAATACTAGGAATGGAAGTTGCCTCTAGGTCTGACATAGGTATTGGAAGTGATTTCCTCGAATCTGGCACCACCACGCATTCACTACTACCTCGTGGCTTGCTTTGGTGTGATTCCATTGAAATATGAATATAATTTGGATGCAAAGAAAACAATATAAAGTTAGTGATATTACTTGGATATTATTAGATAATATGAATATTTGAATCGTTACCTCTTTGATATATGGTTAGTGAGCAATTTGAAATTGTGTTTAATCCCTTTAAAATGCTAGCTAAGACTGGAACGACGAGGTTAATTCTTTTCCCACACGCTAGAAGGCCTGGAATTTTGAAAGTCTCGGGCCGAATAAAGTTGCCTTCTTTTATAGGGAGCACAAATACACATAACCAACTTGGTAAAAAGGCAGCCATGTATACTTCCTCTTTCTTATCACTTCCAACGCTAGGTTTAACAAATAAATCATCTTCAACTTCCGACCAATTGTCCATTTTACCTATGGCTCTAGTAGGGTTGTGTGTTGATTTTGGACGATCTGACTTCTTTTCTTTTCTCGCTGGAGGTTGTTCATACTTGACAACTGTTTTTCTCCTAAACTCTATCCATTTTCTCAAAAGGACGTTGTAATTTTTAGAGTTTCCCTCTCGGACTTGGTGATATGCATCAAACAATTGCTAAAAGCTTATGGAAGGAACATTTTATCATTATCATATGAACCTGTAAGTTCTCAACTATTTGGAATAACCTCTTCATAAGGAGACCCTATTAAAAGCAGACCCCCAATAGTGCACAAGTCCTAAAGGGATATTGATAAATTTCCAACTGAGATAAGCAATGTGTTTGTAAGAGGAAACAGAGCCTCACTAAAGGCTTGCATAATATTTGTAGGATGGTCTTAACTAAACAATGAAGAATAAACAACATCGTAAATATTGGTGGCTCTTAATGCTCGATGGTTCCTACTAAATGTATCTTCGGTCCACTCCCAATAGCCAGGAATATAATTTTCACGACCCAAACCAAAGGGCCGCGACGGGAAACATGTTCCTTACTCAACCGAGTACCAACATAACATATCTTTCTTATCATACTATCATGGATAAATGAACTAGAAAACCTGTCATGAGATAAAAATGATAAAACATAAAGGAATACTCAACATATGATGACCCAACATGATATGCAAACTTATACATATGACATACGGGCCTATAAGGTCGACATTACCATTTGTAAACTCAAAACATAGATCGACAAGGCCATACAAGTTTCCATACACCTGAAATCTCTCAACAAACCTCTAAGGGTACATAAAATCATAAAGGTCGGGACAGGGTCCCGCCTTACCAATCAATATATATCCAAAGCATACTGAACAAATAGGCAACTTCTGAGTAAGTGGAGTGCAAACACCTTCACTGAGCTGATAGCCTGATAGGAGGACTGTCAGCTATCAGTCGGGACCTGCGGGCATGAAACACAGCATCCCCAATGAAAAGGGACGTCATTAGGAATAAAATATTGAGTATGCAAAGAAGGAAAGTATAAATAAGAATAGTAATGTAAAGAGTTATAGAGAAGATACAGGCTGTAACATCGGGGTGCCTCTAGGGGCTACTGACATGAAATTTTTAATACATATATACGCATAAACTTTTGAAAACATACGCCTCTATAAGCATCATCATCATCATACCGTACCCGGTCTTAAAGAGGACTCTGTAAAAATGTACTTGGCTGCCAAAAGGTACGGTAGAGTCGTACCGGCCACATGGAGCTCGGTAAAACCAACTGATCGGTGGTTACACAATAGGTTTCGTACCCGGCTGACTATCGTGCGCTTGGTAGAGTAAAATAGATACTATATATAATGTATGCTCGACTCATGGAATCACGTTCTAAACCTTTCGGGGTGACTTACGGTCTTTACACCTTCGATTAGTATTATGGACATCCATACCCTCAATATGAACCTCAATAGGATTTAAGGATCATACACTCTTGCTTAGAATAACTTTATAAGGAAAGAACAACATGGACAACCTTAGTTTTTAGGAGTAGATTCGTTATGAAATAGCGTATCGTTTGACGTTCACTTCGCATTAGATCATGCCAAAAGAAATAAGGAAGTGCCTTAACATACCTTATCTTTATTGAATGCTTAATAACTTCCAAGTAAATCTTCAAACAACTTAATTCAATCTACCATAGCATAAGGAGATGCAAAATCAGTGTTAAGTAAAGGCTAAGTCCCCAACTTAAACTAGTAGCTCGTTTATGTAAATTTAGGCAGCATATCTCCTGTAGAAAGAGCCTCCTCCAATACTATATACCAAAAACAATGACCAGAGCAATCCATCAATACATAATTATCAATAACAAGACACCATATAATAACAACAAGTCACTACTACTTCACGACGAGCGACAATCTCCGATTGGAATCCGTATACCCCTTATCACCCCATATGGACTTACTACTTTAACTTAACAGTATCATTAAAATGAAAATGAATTCATTAATCAATGATTTCAGCCTTATACTATATATTTACAACAACGAAAACAATCCATAACTTCAACTTTTCTCTATTAGCATCTTTATTCACTAGTTCATGTCTAGTTCATCCATTTAGCTTAATCAACATCAATATAACCTTATGCACATGAAAAAGCACAATATACATACCTCCTAAAGTAACTTCAAGTTGTAAGTTGTATTCATCTTACAACAGCCCTCAATGGGAATACAACACCATAGAAGTGACTTAAGCTAATCCAAGTTTTATCTTGTAGTTTATCATCCTAACAACTTAACCAACATACAAGAAAGCTTAAAAAAATTTTATAGGCTGTTATACTCACATTATCCAATAGCAAAAACTTGGAATTTTAGCAAAATGCAGCCCACAACAATCCTCAGTAACAACACAGCCTCAAAGAGGTGTTGTTCTTCACTAGAAATAAGTTTTGATATTGAAATGGGGTGTAATCACTTTCGAATCACTTCACAATCTTGTGGTATCTATTTAGAAGGTTTAGGAGAAAGTTTGATACGAAGTATATGTTAAAATAAGTGAAAAACAGGCATCCAAATCGTTTATAAAGTGAAGTAGGTCGACCAGCGCCTAAGTGGGTCCCATAGGAGCTGCTTGCATAGTCTCGCAAAAACACGAATATCTCTCTACTCCAATATTGTATCAACGAGCAGTGTAATGAATTAGAAACTAGTCTTGTAGATCGTCAATTTGGTAGGTATATTACTTTATAATTCCAAGTATATTTGGAGAAAAGCATAGCTACATTTGACCTAATTTTCGGTACATTTATGAATGTAACTTGTGATGACCTTTGCCAACATTTGTTCCAGATCATGCTTGCCCTTAAAACATAGCAAATGAATATCATACGACTAAAATAACTCATACCATAACCTCCTTATCTTGTTAAGAATCCTAGTCTCACCTCAAAGTACATGTTATAACATTCCAGACTTGTCGACTTTCGACAAAACTTATTTTCTTCAATTGGTTTCGCTTCTAAGATTTCCAACCCTCTTGGTACTCGTTATTCATGATCTATAGTATTTATAACTTCCAAGGTAACTTTATTAACTTACTTTATTTTTTTCAAATATAATCTCATTTCCGAGCTTCCATCAATGGCTTACGATGCACTCTCATGTATAAAAACTTAGGGTGTAACATCATTCCCCCATTTAGAACATTTTTCCTCGAATGTTTACTGATGCGCTTATCTGTTTCATAAAAAATAGCTTTTACTCATAATTTAATGCTCATCTTTCCATCTAAGAAACTGTTTTGTGAATAAATCCAAACGTTAGGGCATTCCCCCCTTTAGGCCTCTTTCTCACGCCATGATATGTGTTCAGAATTCTTCCAATCTCATAATTTTTTTACCTTATGTCATGTAGTATGTACAACTGTATCCTTGTATGAGCTCCTAGCAACTCTTCTCCCCTTTTTCCTCCATCTTTTAGCCAATATCTAAGCCTCACTTCATGAACATATACAGAATTATGACAAGCGATCCCTCTAGCCATCTATAGGTGTACTGATGTTATTCACTTAGTACTTTGTTGAACTTACGACTACTAATATATCTTGTTTCATAGCCTCATATATATATCCTTATGGCTTTATTGCATCTAGGCAGTTCAAACTATACAATAAGTCTTACTTCGGTTTATTATTACCGAGGTCTGCCACCCAGCTTTGGGTTACTCTTTCACTTCTTGTCCTATAGTATAAATCTAAGTCCTTTAATGCTTCTTTATTACTGTTCATCTTAATAATGACGGTATAATATCATCTCATACTTTGCAACTTTTATCCATCCATTGGCAATTCACTTTAATGTTGATCCATAATCTATCACTTATAACTTGAAACCTCTTATGTAATACATTGTCATTAGGGCTCACATCTCATTGGGGAGTTTTTGAAGGAATTTGTTCGATCCACCTAGGGACAATACTATACAAATAAGTGTATTTCATAACATCCTAACATTATTCATCTTATGGAGGTATTCTAATCTCATGCAATTCATAAAATCCTTTTTCTGTAAATTATTCCTCAATTAAAGGCCTAAATGTCATCCTCCTATCTATCATAATTATACCCTTATTCTACTGTGGGGGCAGCATTTCATCTCTCCTAATTGCTCCTAGTCTTAGACTCCTCTAGTTGATTCAGGCTGTATCGAGCTTTTAATTACATATGGAAATCATCAGCTCCCTTGTTTTGATGGGTTTAATCCCGAGGACACACATATTCTCGTCAACGTCTTACTCACCTTATCATATCCTTACTCCTATCTACCTAAAACCTTGTCACTCTATGATACTTTAGCTTGCGACCTACATATATCTATTTGTACTATTCGTAGCCTTCCTTTAACTTTCTAGAACCATAGATTTCCTTCCATTCCTTCACAAGTGCCTTTAAACATGGGCAATTAACTTTTCTTGTTGTTTTACCACTTGCTGCATGAATACTTGGCTTATCTTAGTGCCCATGAATAACGGAATATCTTGTAACTCATATGATCTCAAATATCAGCTTTTGATTTTTACTTCCCGTTCATTAGCCTTGATAGGTACAACTTTCTTATGAAGTGTATATAATGTTGTAGTGAGACTATTGTCACAAGACCATTTCTTCTTCAAGTTACTATGCTTAGGTTGAATCCTTTTTCTTTTTTTTCCTCAGCTAGTCTTTCTTTGTAGTACTTACGGAGACATTCCGGCTCTTGTAAAGTTGTGGGCTTGTTATATTGTACACTCGAAGGAAATTTTCGTTGTTCTTACTTGCCTAAAATAATCCTTAGTTAAATAATTTCGTGCCTTTGTGCTCATAGGGTCACTTCTAAGCGCAATTTTTGATTGGCACTCAACACATATTTGAAATTCTTTTCAAAAGATTGCATCTCTATCTGCGAGACTAAATTCACTATGTTGTGGTTCACTACATTTATCTTGCATGATCTGTTAATTTATCTGTTACCTCTTGTCTAGCCATAATCGGGCTCTTCCAGAATCAACTACTAATTACTTGTTCGTCCATCCTCATATATATATATATATTTTGCATAATCTCTCTTGGGGATATATCTTTTGTCTTAACTTATCTCTCGCCACTAGATCCTGATTTATCGAGTGTCCATTCACACTTATTTATCAATACCATCCTGGCCAAAAACTTTTACTGCCTCTCCTTGGTGTCGTGCTTGTATAATGTTCTGGAGTCGCAACATGCATGTAGGAACTGAATAAATGCAACATCATCCTTTTCTCCTTTGTACCACATTCTTCGTTTTACCATTTCATGGTTACCTGAACCCCTTAACTTCGACTTAATACCATATTTCCCACTTTTGGGGAGTACTAAGATTTAGTACTACGACGATCACCTATAAAAGTTTACCTCTTCATCTTTGGTGTCTTTTCACATTATCAATTAACCTTAATTGCCTTATGGTAACCTTTTTTACGAGGGATAACAAAATTTCTTAACCACGAAGGTGTCACCTACTGTAACTGGCACACTTAGTCCCTTAAGATTAAATATTCTCATAGAGCTTGCTTTAGGTAAACGACTTCCTAAATGACCTTTAAAGGTTATTCATCTAGTGTCTATTCTATTATTTTTGGATCACGATTTCGACTATTATCAAATTCTTCGGTCCCTGATTCATGTTTTATTTTATCTTGTTTACTAGACTATATTAAATTTTGTTACTCTAAGGGGTCTAACTTAGCCATTTGGTAATCGCGTTGGACGCACCAACTCATTTCTAAAAATGAGGATATGACCTATGGCCTATACTTTATTGTTGTCTCAAGGCTTGTCACCTCTGGTCATTTCCTTCAGTTGAGTATAGACTCTGTCATTTTGTCACATTTTTTTTACCATTATTATCCATTTATCACATCTTATTCATAATGCTTCAGTTACTCTCTTCTTATTCGCTGGCTAATATCTGTCTCTCACTTTATTCTGATAACCTCAATAAAACATTATTTCACTTTTAGCTCCACTTGCTTCATCTCAATGGCTCTTTAGGTTACCTAGTATTCTCTCTTTACTAGGAACGGGAGCCATATAAAGGTAAATATTTATTCCTTCTAGGATTCCAGTTCCAATCCTCTACATTTTTTCAGACATTCTAGTATTCATATATGAATGTACTATTCTAGATTATACCATTGGGGTGTCTCACAAGGAGAACTATTACCACATGTGCATTATCCTTTGAAAATGAGCTAATGATAATAATCCATTTACAATTTTGGGTTACTCTAGCCCCAATTGGATCTTGCTATCCCCTTCTTCTCTTAAACTATATCTGTCAACTCCCATAGGGCATACTTAGAATGGTGTGGCCAATTGTACATACCGGTTTTTACGCGGCTACCCCGAAGGTTGACACTTATGAGGGAGTTTTTCCAATTAAAGTGACATTATTTGAACTGGGATCATCTATTTACTTAGAGTCGCCACTTGGGATAGATTTGGCTTTTGGTGTACCAAGTCACCGATTTATATTAGATCCCAAATCGAGGAAATTTTTTGAATTGCTTAATTGGAGTCTGCGAAACAGAAATTCTTGAGTAAGGAATTCTGTTAATCCGAGGGAAGGTGTTAGGCATCCTCGGATTCCGTGGCTCTAGCACGGTCGCTTAAGCTATTATAAATGGCCAATTTCCTAATTTTTTATACATGCTTATCCTACAGTGCAATTTTAAAATTATTAACCGCTTTATTCATTTTTAGGAATATATGCAACGTCATTAAATCACGTCTCGAACCACGTCACATAGATGCACCCGGGTTCTCGACACATTTTAACGTCGTTGAGATTTTTGATTTGGGTCACATAAATGCGCACCCGAATTTAGGAAGATACATTATTAAAACAACGTGCCTAAAGCAACTATGCGTTTTTAACTTCACGGAAAAACTGTGAAATTCACTAAACGGTATCTCGCAAACTTCTAAGATTTTTAATACAATTAGAGGGCAAGACATCGTATGACTTTGGTTTAGCATGGCACCCTCATTTTTATTTTTTCTTTGAGAAAACGCAACCTAAAGAACCTATAATTTTATATTATACGTGTCTCTAAAAAAGTCCTAATTAATTCATATGTTAATGGTTTGTTCAAATGAAACAATCAATATGCATGTTTTCAGCATTTGTATAATAGATTTTTGCAATTGGGCTTCATCAATGCAAATTGACAGCCCGGAAGTACATTCTTCATACTTCATAATAATCTGGCCTTTCAATTGAGCCCAGAAGTTTGGAATTATGAATTATTCATAAGGCGAGGATGATATTTCCCAAATCACTGCACTATAGCCGTTGAGTTTATTTATATGTGATTATTTAACATATCAAAGACATTTGACAGAAAGAAATCCCAGTAGTGATTTTTCATGCTAGTAAATCAATAAGCTACAACTTCAGGTTTCGAATTTAGCATCTAAAACTAATGTACTCGTCAATCAGAGTACACATATATATATATATATATATATATATATATATATATATATATATATATATATATATATATATATATATATATATATATATATATATATATATATATATATATATATAATGACATCCTATTACCAAATCAAACATGAAAATCAGCTAGGTTATTTGATTACCATATTGTAAACCTACTGAAGTTTAAACAAATTAAAGTTCACAGTCCAGATAAAGTCTGGCATAGTTTAGATGTTCATACTTATTACAACACCAAAGATAAGATGAATATCCTAAATACTACTAAACTGGTAGCATTTGTATTATGTCATTAACATAAAAATATAAACATCTTCATTATTAGACATTATCACGCATATACACAGCTGTACATTTCCAGATTTTATGAGTGAGAGTAGGACCGGGAATTACAGCAAAGAGGAAACCTATGAGTAAGGTAAACGAGAAGCAACAAACAACAACAAATCAAATAGTTAAAGCCCAAAAATGGTATCAGGAACTCAGAAATTGTTGAAAAGCCAACAACAAACAAGTTTCGATCCTAAGCTTGAACAAAGAAAATCAGCCTAGATCAATGCTTAAAATAGCTTCTAAAAAACACTAACACCTTAAACGCATATGCCTCAAGTCATCTTCAACTTTTAATGAATAGAATTTGATTATTTTTATAAAAGTTTGCCAGAAAAGCTTAGGATTTTCAGGGAATTTGTTTTTAGATAGTGTGCTCGACCTTATCTCTTAAAAATATATCTATCCCTAAACAATCAGATACCCTTTTATAGCCAAGGCCTTAAGACAACAAATCCTTCTTGTTTTCTTATTAGTCCTTACCCATTTTCCAGATTTGCTTAATTAACCCTTGGTTTTTATCTTGTGCCTTCAGTTTTGAGAAAGAATTAACCGAAATATCATTTCGAACCTCCACTAGAAGGTTCCAGGGGTTTGTTACAAGATTCTTATACACAAATACCCCCATTACCCCTGTCATCCCTTCTTAATTATTAGCCTAGATGTTTTATACCCTGGTGTCTATCCATTTGGTCAGAAATTGACCCTAGTTGACTACTCAAAGCCATAAACCAGGGTTTCATTATTAATTGGGGTCGAATTTTAAAGAAAGATGGTCATAACAAAATATTTAATTTGAGACTATACTATACTATTTAAAAGCAACCGAACAAGGGTCAAAATTGATAATTAACAAGTCAATGAGACACATATATACATGTGAATTTAGACAAGTATCAAAATATGGGACTAAATTACTCAGAAGCAAAGATAAAGTTAAACAGCACAACTTCAGACATAAAGATTATCACAAATGAACATTGATCAATTTGAAACAAAAAATGGAAAGTTAAACGAGGGAAGATGAACAATTTAAGCTTGACAGAATAATTCAAATTAGTCAAAGGAAACAACTATGACTTCAATTGGTAAGAGGACCATTCAAAAGCATGTTATCAAAACTTAAAAACAAAAACATATGATGGGATGGAAACAAAGCACCTAATAAGAAATTTTTATAGATGAGCAAATAGGCATTGTGTATTTACATAAATGAAAACAAAGAAAAATTAAAAAAGCAATCAAAAGAAAACAGGATACTTAGCTTAATCACAACAACCCTAAAAATTTGGACCTTTCAAATCTCATGGTTTTCGACCATTTCTGGGAGGGTCTTTGGCCTTTTGGGATCCCTGTGCCCTCATTTGAGAGGGTGGGAGAGTACAAGTTGTATAGTTGGTCATTTTGGGGTGGGTCTATGTTTCAAAACATTTTCGATCTGATTTTTGGCCACGTTACGGTTGTATTTGAAGGCTTTTGGTTGTGGATTTGTGGAGGGGAAGATGAGGAGATCACCTAGTATCATTTTCGAAGGATTCCGATGAGGTTGGGGATTTGGGTCAGTACTTTGAACTAATATTCAAAACGAAGAGTATGGGTTTGGGGGAATATGACCATGGATTCGTTATGGGGATGGGGTGAGGAATGTATGGTGTTATTTTGGAAGGGTTCCGGCGATGGCACCAATGCGGACGAGAGAGGTGGTGGCCACAGATTCAAATGTTCGAGACGATTGTCTCACATTTGAGGCTTGGTTCTTAGGGAATCGGAAAGAGGAAGGTACAGGGAGTCAGGGGTGTATTTTTTGGAAGCATTGGGGTTACGCAGCCGCTGCCGGCGATTTCTGGCCGGCGGCAGATGGTGGGTTTGTGGTGGCTCATGGGCGGTGTTACACCGGTGAGGGTTTGTACAAGGATGAAGCAGTTTGTCTCTGAGTTTATTGCACGCATTTGGAAATTTATATTTTTTTTGGGGGGGTTACGTCCGTTGGATCATGGTTGATGAAAGGTTGAGATTGATGTCCCCAAAACGACGTCGTTTTGGGGCGTCTCTCATATCAGCTTGTGTCAGAGATGGGTTTTGGGCTGGTTTTGAGTATTTTGGATGGGTAAGGGGGATTTGGCCACCCAGGCTTGGCCCAATTGTGGCCAGCCTATTTTAAATTACTTTAATTCCTACTTCTTTTTTCATTTCATATTAAAACTTCCTAATTTTTATTTTATTAATTCTTGGTAGACTAATTTAAACTATATCAGATTAATAACCACCTAAACTAAACAAATATGAAAACTAACAATTTTGAAGCTACAAATTAAATAACGCCAAAATAAACTACTTATTTTTGTGATTTTTATATTTCGCAAAATGAAACCTTAATTACTAATTAATTCTAACAAAAATATGTGAAATCAAATCCTAAATGCATATGTAATTTTTTTTTGTATTTTTTTATGACTTGCCATGCATTAAACAATGAAAATAAACACTAATATGCGCTATTAAATACTAAAAATAAAATATAAAAAGGAGAAATCCTAAGTCTGAAAATTTTGCAGGAGTAATTTTAACTAGGCAAACATCTCGTGCTCACAGCTTCCCCTCTTTGCCCGGAAACACGAAGGGTTTTCCGTCAAAGATAAATGAGTGCTATGAGGGATTTTTGCCTACTCAAAACTCCAGGAGAAGAATTTTGCAAAGATTTCTGACCGAACCTTGCTTCAAAGGTTACCTACCTATCCTTTGGGATAAAGGAATCAGGTTAGTGTAGTTCTGGAGTGTTTGGTAGCTAGGACTACCATGGGCTGTGATTTCACTGATGTTGCTGCTGCTACTGCTTACTGACTTCTTATTACACAAAATAAAATCAACAGCTAAACTAGCTAGGCCTATTAACTACGAGTTACAAGATTCCCGTCCATAAGTCTCCTGAAACTTGATCTTAAGTCTTGACTAGATCTTGTAGCGGACTCCGATCTAAATCTTGATGCTTGTTAGCTGCAACCGCTGGTTTATTATTCAATGTTAAAACAAAGTGGGACAGGCGGGGCTTGTGATTTCAATCAAATTTTGAGCAGTCCGCATCTTTGTCCGCTTCATCATATTGAATTCACTTCTTTTGTTCTTTTTCTTATTCTGGATTGAGACTCACACTTTCGGTCATCTCGACTCTTCTGCCTTGAAGTAAAACCTGCTCAGACACCAAAACAAACAAATGACTGAAACTTTCTGCCCCAGTTTTCACCGGGAAAATTTCGTGCGACATTTGCAACACAAATCCAAGCTATTTCTTTATGAAAAAAAAAATAAAAGTCAGGTTTGCGTATCTTTTGGAATGATTGCCAAGATATGCTGGGAAGGAGAAAAGGTCCCAGCGAGGGATAAGAGGAGGATCCACGGGTTATGCCGGGATAGGAATAAAGGGTCCCTGCTGGGGATGAAAGGAAAATCCACGGGTTATGCCGAGATAAAATGAAAAAACTCCTAGGTTATACTAGGGAGATTCGCGGGTTATGCCGGGATTGAATGGAAAATTCCTTGGTTATGCTAGGGGAACCCATAGGTTATGCCGGGATTGAAAGAAAAGATCCTAGGTTATGCCAGGGAGATCCACCGATTATGTCAGGATTGAATGGAAAATTCATGGGTTATGCCAGGAGAATCCGCGGATTATGCCGGGATTGATAGAAAAGCTCCTAGGTAATACTAGAGAGATCTGCGGGTTATGCTTGGATTGAATGGAAAATTCCTAGGTTATACTAGGGAGATCCATGGGTTATGCCAGGATTGAAAGAAAAGCTCATAGGTTATGCTAGGGAGATCCACAGGTTATGCTGGGATTGAATGGAAAATTCCTGGGTTATGCTAGGGAGATTCGCGGGTTATGCCGGGATTGAATGAAAAATTCCTGGGTTATGCTAGGGGAACCCACAGGTTATGCCGGGATTGAAAGAAAAGCTACTAGGTTATGCTTGGTAGATCCAGGGGTTATGCCAGGATTGAATGAAAAATTCCTGGGTTATGCAAGGGAAATTCGCGGGTTATGCCGGGATTGAATAGAAAATTCCGAGGTTATGCTAGGGAGATTCGCGGGTTATGCCGGGATTGAAAGAAAAGCTCCTAGGTTATGCTAGTTAGATCCACCTGTTATGCTAGGATTGAACGGAAAATTCATGGGTTATGCCATGAGAATCCGCGGGTTATGCCGAGATTTAAAGAAAAGTTCCTAGGTTATGCTAGGGAGATCAGCGGGTTATGCCGGGATTGAATGGAAAATTCCTAGGTTATGCTAGGGAGATCCGCGGGTTATGCCAGGATTGAAAGAAAAGCTCATAGGTTATGCTAGGGAGATCCACGGGTTATGCCGGGATTGAATGGAAAATTCATTGGTTATGCTAAGCGAATCTGCGGGTTTTGTCGGGATTGAATGGAAAATTCCTGTGTTATGCAAGGGAATCCACAGGTTATGCCAGGATTGAAAGAAAAGCTCCTAGGTTATGCTAGGGAGATCCACGAGTTATGCCGGGATTGAATTGCAAATTCTTGGGTTATGCCAGGAGAATCCGCAGGTTATTCCGGGATTGAAAGAAAAGCTCCTAGGCTATGCTAGGGAGATCCGCGAATTATGTCGGGATTGAAAGAAAAAGGAAAACTCCTAGGTTATTCTAGGGAATCCACGGGTTATGCCGGGATTGAATGAAAAACTCCTAGGTTATGCTAGGGAGATCCGCGGGTTATGTTAGGGAGATCCGCGGGCTATGCCCTAATTGAATGGAAAACTCCTAGGTTATGCTAGGGAGATCCGTGAGTTATGCCAGGATTGAATGGAAAATTCCTTGTTTATGCCAGGGGATTTGAAGAAAGTGAAGGGCCACCGAGATCCTTTTGACTATGCTGGGGATTGAAGGTGGAAAAAGGGGTCCTCAGGTTATGCTAGGGTGGGAAGAGAAAAAGGTTCCCTAGGTTATGCTGGGGATATAAAGAGAAGCCCCCTCGGGTTATTCCGGGGAGCGAAAGAAAGAAACTTTCTCGGTTTGTGCTAGGGAGAGGAGAGTGGAATGCGATCCTTGGGTTATGCCAAGGAAGTCCACAAATTAAACAGGGAAAAGCTAGGGATGTGGCCCTAAATCTGGGGAAGGAAGTCAGGGATCGGAGTCCCATGCAATAATATTTATTTATGAAACTGCGGGAAAAGGTGTAAAGAAAACATCCCCCTTTGTTGTTCATTGATGCAACGCTATTCTTAGCCCTTGTGCCACTCCTTCATTGCATTTGCCATGTGTTCCCATTGTTTTTCCTATTTCAAATATTAATTGAAAAACAAAGCAATTTGTTGATTTGAACAGTGATTGGTTTGTGGCCTTGTTTAGTTTGATTGCAGCCTCATTTTTGTTGAAGGAAACTGTTGACTTCCGATCTTTGCCTCGTAGGTTGGTCAGGGGGTCCTCATCTTTTAGATTGGTTTTTGTTTTACAGGCCCTTGGTTATGATTTTTGTCCCGATTTCCACTTCAGGGCTTGCTTTTTGGGAACTTTTGTAGGAACCATTAACCCGCTTGGGCTTTTATTGGCCTTCGTGGGCTCTCGACTTTGAATTTCATTTCTCTTTAATTTCCTGCTTTTTGAAACGTCTGCCGTTATGATCAGCCAGGATTTTATAAATGTGTTTGCTGATACTGGATATCCTTTTAGTTCTTGCCAGGAGAAAACCTGTGAGACCTTTCTTGCTACTTTCTCTTGCGGAATAGTCAGGACATCGAAGTTCAAAAGAAAAGGAGTGGGAGAAACAACAAAAGCAAACACATGGATTTAGAGATGTATGTCTCTTTTGGAGAAAAGGGAGGACTTATCTAGGAGTGTGTGCCAACATTAAATGGAAACGACATGCTTCTTTGACTAGATGCCCGGCCCAGATCCATTTCTGCTTTTTTATTTCAATCTTTCAAAACCATGGAAACTTGTTCAGGCTTGGGGTGGTGATATTTCCTCTTTTCGGCCGACGACGCCTTTTGCGGGTTTTTCGCCAATCGAACTCTCTTATTTCTCTTCTTCCGTTATCCGATAGTACTCTTTGCGAGTTTTCACTAAACGGACTCTTATTTTATTTTTCTCTGCTCACCTCGCCATATGGTGCCCGAAGGTTTTCACCGATAATACTCTCTCATTTTATTTCCCTCATTTTTAAATGTGACGAACCCTAGAAATAGTGTTTAACCCATCCTTGTTTTGGTCAATTGATCGGAAGGACTTGGATCGGGTTCTTGAGGAAAGGAAGTCGGATGGAAGTTTACAACTTTGGAACCATTCTGGAGGGTTTATGGCTGAACTATTACATTTTGCCCCAGTTTTATTTCTTGGGGAATTGGGGTTTTATTTGATATGATTGAACCTCAGGGAGAGGCTGCCTACGATCCTTTCGGAATCAAGTCAGACGTAGTTCAGGAAGTGTTTCCTACACTAATTTGTTTTTTGTTTCTTTTGTTTTCAATCATCCATTTTCTATTTTTTCCATCATTCATGTTTTCTATTTTTTTTTGTTGAATAGCGATTCTGGGTTCCAAAGAGGGTAAACAAAGAAATGCAACCTGCTCGAGGGGTTCGCAAAGGATTGGTAGTGTTTCAGGGTAGCGGGAAATAAAGCCTTCGTCATTTCAACCGGCCGGAATCATTGCAACAGAGGGCTTAAGCGTAATACCTTTTCACTACACCTGCGTTCACTGTTGCCTCGAGATTATCTCCTTCAACATCACCCAGGTACAATGCTCCTTTTGGGTAATATCTTTCTAATAAGGCATGGCCCTTTTCCAGTTTGGAGCAAACTTTCCTTTGGCTTCCTAATGGTGATGAAGTATACGCCTCAATACCAGCTGTCCGACTTCAAAATTCCTAGGGCACTTTTAGTTGTAGGAACGGGCCATTCTTTATTGGTATAACTGCCCGTGACAAACCACAATCATATATTTTCATCAATTAATGAGAGCTGCTCCAAACGAGTTTTAGCCCACTCGCTATCCTCAATTTCTGTTTCGACAATTACTCGGAGCAAAGGAATTTCTACCTCTGTGGGTATGCCAGCTTCGATCCCATAGACCAGTAAATACGGAGTTACTCCTACCGATGTGCACAATGTAATGCGATATCCCAGTAATGAAAAAGAAAACTATTCATGCCATAGTATTGAGCTTTGAATCATTTTCTCAAAATCTTCTTGATGTTCTAGTTAGCTGCTTCGACGGCACCATTAGCTTTGGGCCGCTACAGGGTGGAGTGTCTATGTGTTATCTGAAATTGTTCATATATTTCTCCCATCAGACGACTATTAAGAATGGCCGCATTGTTTGTGATGATGGTTGCCGGGATACCGAAATGACAGATGATATTAGAGTGCACAAATCTACCACAACTTTGTTGGTGACAAATTTAAGTGTGATAGCTTCAACCCATTTTGTGAAGTAATCAATAGCAACCAATATGAATCTATGTCCATTTGAGGCTTTTGGCTCAATCGACCCAATGACATTCATGCCCCAGACAGCGAATGGCCAGGGTGCTGACATAGGATGCAATTCAGTTGCCGGTATATGAATCAAATCACCGTGCACCTGACATTGATGACATTTTCGAACGAAGCTGAAACAATCTTTCTCCATGGTCATCCAGTAATACCCCGCTCGAAGGATTTTCTTTGCTAGTACATACCCGTTCATATGAGGTCCACACAGTCCTGTGTGTACTTCATGCATAATTCTCCCGGCTTCCTCGGTGTCAACACATCTCAGCAATTTGAGATCTGTGGTCTTTCTCTATAAGGTATCACCACTCAAGAAGAAACTATTTGCGTGCCGTTAGAGGGTTTTCTTTTGCTCCCCGATGGCCTGCTCGGGATACTTCTGTGTTTTTAGAATCTGCTGATGTCATAATACCAGGGCTAGGTGTTGGATTCTGCCTCGGTTGCATTACAATACCCATACCTTTCTTTGATTTGGGTTTCCAAAGGATCAACGTAAGTGTTTCTGGGGTAAGGCAACATGGAAGCCAGAGTTGTGAGCGTGTCTGCTAGCTCATTATGACAACGAGGAATGTACCTGAATTTTACCGACTTTAACCATTTGCTGAGGTCCTCCACATGTTTTCGATAAGGGATGAGTTTAACGTCTGTTGTTTCCCACTCTCCTTGATCTTGTCGGATGATTAAATCGGGATCTCCCATGATTAAAAATTCCTTGAAATCTTGGTCAATGGCCATGTTCATGCCCATGATGTAAGCCTCGTATTCAGCTGTATTATTGGTGCAGAAAAACTGGAGCCTTGCTGTAGCCGGGTAATGTTGACTAGTTGGTGAGATTAAAATTGCTCCAGTCCCTACGCCTTTTGCATTTACTGCTCCGTCGAAGAACATTTTCCAAGCGGGGATGTCTTCAGATGTTACATCCACCGAATTCACTTCTTCATCAAGGAAATAAGTATTCAAAGGTTGTTAAATAAAGAAACAATGGCCTTCCTGGTTCCGGCAGGACCAAGACTGGTGGGTTGGACAGGCAGTGTTTGATTCGAAAGCCTCTTGGCACTCACCAGTCCATTTAATTGCTGCGTCCTTTTCAATAGCTTTAATATGGGCTTGTATAAGGAAGTCAGCTAGGTGACGAATCGGCTGATGTAATTCAATCTTCCCAGAAGTCTCACTACATCCTTCTTTGTTTTTGGAGGAGGTAGCTCTCGAATGGTCTTTATCTTGGTCGGATCCAACTCGAAGCCTCTTTGACTGAAAATGAATCCCAGAAGTTTTCCTGAAAAGACCCCGAATGCACACTTGGCTGGATTCAATTTCAAATCGTACTTGCAGAGCCTTCCGATGAACTTTCTTAAGTCTCTTGCATGATCACCCTGAGTCTTTGACTTGATAATCACATCGTCCACATATACTTCTACTTCCTGATGCATGATGTCATGGAAAATGGTGGTCGTAGCCCTTATATATGTTGCCCCATCGTTCTTTTAACCAAAAGGCATAACTTTTTAATAGTAAGTCCCCCAAGGTGTGGTGAAGGTGGTTTTCTCAGCATCTTCCTCATCCATCATTACTTGGTGGTATCCTGCGTAGCAATCTACAAAGGATTGTATCTTGTGTTTGGCACAGTTGTCAACAAGATGTGGATGTTAGATAAGGGGAAGTTGTCTTTGGGACATACCTTGTTTAAATATCTGTAATCTACACATACCCGAGTTTTTCCATCTTTCTTCGGTACCGGGACCACATTGGCCAACCATGTGGTGTATCGAACCACTCAGATTTACCCCGCATCTAACTGGTTTGTGATCTCTCCTTTGATCTTATCCTTGATATCAAGTTTGAACTTTCCTTGTTTTTATTGGACTGGAGGGCATTCAGAGTATATGGGCAACTTATGAACCACCATATCAACACTCAGCCCATGCATATCATCGTAAGACCAAGGAAATACATCTTTGAATTCCAAAAGGAGTTGAACCAGTGAATCCCGGATTTCCTTATCCACATGGATGCTTATTTTAGTTTCCTTGGTTTCGCCGGGATCTCCCAAGTTAACCGGTTCGGTATTTTTTAAGTTCGGCTTAGATTTATATTCAAAATGTTCCAACTCTCGATTGATTTCCCTAAAAGCCTCTTCTTCATCATATATTATGGTTCTTGGTTCATTATTTCACAAATAGGCAGCATGTTCGGGTCGGGGCATGAAATCCGTGAGAATGTCATATTATTTAAAGCCGCATTATTGGGACTGAAAGAAAAAATGAAATAGAAGAAGAACCAAAATCAGAAAAATAGAAAAGAGCAAGTGAGGAAATATTGATTTCATTTCTTTGGAACTATAAGACAACAGGGTTTACATCTGGAATTTAAAGGACAAAATACTAAAGAAAAACACCCAAGCTACACCCTGAAATAACTCATGATTCAAGAAAAGGTGGCAAGGCAGGACTACCGGGCCTCCCGACTGACTGGGAAAGGCGTGGCCTTCCAGTTTTGCAACTTGGCATTCGGTTCCATGTAGAGCATCCCAGCTGTGCTTAAGCTTTCTCCCAGCTGGACCATGTTGGCTTCATACAATAATTTCCTCATGGCCCAACATATCTCTTCAATTTCCTCCGCTGTGAAGGTCTCGTCTTCTTCTTCCTCACTGTACTATGGTTTCACAAATGTTTTGTACAAGTGGGGTAGGGGTCGTGGCAAATCCCATTTATGACGTTTCCTACAGTTGGCCCAGCTGATATCCTCTGGCATGGGATGTAAACCTAGCCCAAAAAACTTCTCTGCGGTAGGAAAAATGATCGGCTCAGTTATTCCTTGTAGAAAACTTCCAAGTCCCTTGCCTGGCATAAACCCTTGGCGTGTCATATCTCTCGCCACCATGATTTAGGTATTGGAGAGTAAAGGTTGGGGGAATGGTTTGTCTTCTTTATGTTGATCATCTACCACAATTTCAAAAGCCTGGTAGACTATATGCTCACTTCCCTCTTTAGCTTCAAGGCAGGGGATAGAGGGATCACTGTGTATTGATTGTTCGTCTTCTCCGTGGACCACAATCTCCTGGTTCTCATGTTCGAATTTCAACATTTGATGCAGAGTAGAAGGCACCGCTCCTGCCGCATGAATCCATGGTCTTCCTAGGAGAAAGTTATTGAATGTGTCCATGTCTAATACTTGAAATGTCACTTCAAAAGCGACCAGACCGATGGTCAATACTAAGTCAATTTCCCCTATGGTGTCTCTCTTGATTCCATCAAAGGCTCAGACACACACATTGTTGGGACGGATCCTCTCTTTTCAAATCTCTATTCTTTGCAATGTCGACAGTGGGCATATATCCACCCCGGAACCTCCATCCATCATTACTCCTTTGACGTAATAGCCTTCGTATTTGACAATGAGGTGCAAGGCTTTATTATGGGCAGCTCCCTCCGGAGGTAAATCATCCTGGCTAAATATAACTTGATTAATAGCGGAGAATCTTTCCACCATTTTCTCCAATTGTTCCACGGAGGTTTGAACCAATACATAAGCTTCATTCAAGGTTTTTGCCAACACTTTCTGATGCTCTGGAGAATTCATCAGAAATGACAATAAAGAGACTTGCTCGGGTGACTTCCGTAGCTAGTCCACCACCTCATATTCTAGCATTTTTATTTTTTGAAAGAAGGCCTCTGCCTCTTCAGCATTTACGGGCTTTTTGGGTGGAAATCGCCTTTTGGTGGCAGTGTTCACCTCTTCCATGTCCGAATATTTCTTTACGAGATGGCCCTATTGAGTTTCCCCAGTGATCTCTTTGCTTTTGTGTGTTACTATGGTTTCCTGGTAGTTCCATGGGACTACAGAAGGGTTTGTCATTGGCTTCTGAGGTGCGTGACCAATTACCACGGGCTCAATCAGCCTTGACGGTTTAATCGGTCCCCGTACCACATAAGCTCCCTTGGGTATATACATCGTCTTGTTCAACTCAAACCTTCTTGGGGGACTCAGAGTGGACTATTTTTCCTAACGCCCCCATGGGATGTAAAGAATGGTTTCCTTGGTGGATGTCGTCTTAGTTTTAATTTCTACCCTCTTCTCTGCTTCCGGGTGCTTGGCTTCACTCGTTTCTTTTTCTTCAACCTTCTTGGGGGTAACCTTCGATTTTCTATCTGCATCAGCAATGACTATTATGGCTTTTAACGCAGGGCTGAACTCTTTGTCCTCACAAATTGTCCCAATGACTGGCCCGTTGTTTTGAGACTGTAACAGGTTATTGGTTATGTTCGGGACCTCTTCATCTCTCAGCACTATTTCTTTTGTTCTATTAGATCCTCCACTGCTCGCTCCAAAGTCCAACAGTTTTCAATGTCGTGTCTTTCGACCCCTAATGATAAGCACAACGTACACCCCGTTGATAGGAAGGTGACTCAGGGTTCTGCCTGTTTGGTGGCACAGGCTGCAAGAGACCCATCTGGACCAGTTTTGGGAGTGAGCTAGTATAAGATTCCCCTATTGGTATAAATGTTTGTCTTCTGGGTGGCTCCCTGGGACGGAAATTATTTTGTGGAGGGTGGGGATTATAGTGGTTTTGAGGAGGCTGATTTCTCGGGGCCTGGTTTTTGTTGCCCTGTTGTTGTGGTCGAGCAAATGGCTGGGAATTTATAAGTGCATACGGTTGTGGAACATAATGCATGTCTTGATGGGGATAGTAGTGTTGAGATGTCCTTTCTGCGAACACGGGCCTGGGGAATAGTGCCTTCTCATGCCGGAGGCTGCCATTGAAGCTTCTTCTTTCTTTTTGCTTCCTGGCACTCCTCATGTCCCGTTTTGTATGGCCTGGGAGGTCGCCCTTATGGCTGACTGGCTCAGAATGCTTCCTGTTTTCAAGCCATTTTCTACTATCTCATCGATCTTAATTGCTTCCGCGAAAGGTTTGCCCATTGCTGACATCATATTTTGGAAATAGTCCGCCTCCTATGCCTGGAGAAAAATAGTGACCATCTCCGTCTCATCCATGGGCGGATTTACTCTTGAGGCTTGCTCGCGCCACTTGACAACATATTCTCTAAAACCTTTCGAAGGTTTGTTTTTCAGGTTGTCCAAAGAGTTCCTGTCTGGGTCAATGTTATACTGAAACTGCCTTGCGAAATCCCGGGTAAGATCATCCCAAATATGCCATCGAGTTATATCCTGGTCCATGTACCATTCAGAAGCGATACCTATTAAGCTTTCCCCGAAGTATGCCATCAATAGTTCTTATTTTCCCCCTACCCCATGCAGTTGGTTGCAGTATTTTTTCAAATTAGCAATGGGGTCGCCATGACAATCGTACTTCTCAAACTTCGGCATTTTGAATTCCAGGGGAAGATGTACATGCGGGAACATGCACAGATCTGAGTACGATACACTCTTCTGCCCACTCAAGCCTTGCATGTTTTTCAAACTCTGCTCAAGTCTTTTCATCGTTCTTGCTATCTCATCTTGTTCAAGTGTTTTAGGAATTTTATCTTGTACTGGCGTGAGCTCATACGCTGGTTGAGGATAGGTGTATGTGGGGTATGGGGGAGGCTCGCTTTGGTTGTTGGGAGTTTGAAATGTGAAAGCTGTAGGATAAAACATGGGTCTCGGCACCGCGGGCTGTATGCTGGCTGCACATGCAGGAGCCGTAAAAATATTATGAACTGGGCCAGATGTAAGCACCTGAGGACGGGCTTTAGAACGTGCTCCGACAAAGTTGGATGGTATGGTAGGTTGTCCTAAAAGGATGTTTGGGTGGCTAACTGGAAAAGTGGAGGTAGCCCCCGACCTTGGGAAGAGCTCGGGAAATCTCGGGATGGCACTCGGTGGCTCTCTTCCATTTGTCCAAGCGTCCAACATCTCCATATCTCTAAGTCGAAGGATCCTATTTTCTTCAGCCGCCGCAGATTTTGAGGCCGAGATCCTTATCATTGGGCTATCCTCTAAGATGGGCACTACTGGTAGAGTCATTTCGGATGACATTTCTGCGCTTCCTTTTGATCTGGTGAAGTATCGATGCGATTCCAGTTTACCACAAACCAAACAATGTTCTAAAAACCTGTGACTGGAAACTGGAATTACAAACTGTTAGGTTGGGATAGATAACAAACAGGAAATCGCATGTTGGGTATGATGCACCTACACAGTTAACGGGTGTCTATATGTTTGCAATGGTCGCATGCATCATCTCGTTACCTATTCCAAACTTCCTTTTTTCTTCATTTAAGAATACAATGGAATTATGAATATTTCATACGTATCATGCCCTGCATGAATCAGACCAAGCGTGGTTCATAGAAAAATGTGATGGAAATAACAGGACACTTTGGGATTTTCAATTTTTATAAAGACAAAACTTTGGTTGCAAAAACTAACAAAGTTAAAGGCAACTAACAGACTTGGAACTTACAGACTTGAATGGTGCGTATAAGAAAATACAGACTGACAGACTCTTTAAAGAAAAATACAGTGTTTTAGAAATCATAAATACATTAAGACTTCAACTACTTTTGGAGCTTGCGTGCAAAACTTTCTTGGAGATGGTGGAGGTCTTCCATCACTTGATGAACAAATGTCATGGCAAAAAGAACATGGATTTCATCATATCCTCGCAATGGTTGTACTTTGTGGTGATGTAACCTGCGATCGCCCGTATCCTTTCCCTAATAACACATTTTTCTCGCAGCAAACGCCTAATTTGCTCGGCCCTTGCCTCTAAAGTTCACTCTGCTACCTGATTCACCTTCTGGAATTGCCGCAAATCCTTTTCTATTCCTGCTATTACTGTATAACAATGTTCTCTTTCGGCTTTGAAGTCCCCAGCTTGCTTCGCCATTCTATTTTCAGTCATGATGACCCTCCGCTTTAAACCAACAATCTCATCGTTATGCCCTTCTTTTAATTGCTCAAGGATGCGGGCTCATTCCTCTGCACATTTAACAAATTTCTTCTACACTGGATAGCTCACCTTCTGCCTTATTCAAGCTAAACAGATACTAGGTTACTTTCCACCGCAAATCTTCCATGAGTTTTTCATCTTTTGTGCTTCTGGGGAGATTTTCTGTGGCCGCTTTTATTTTATGAATTTGGGCTCATAAGGCTTCGTTTTCTTTGGTTAATATCTTCTTTTCTCCCTCACTGGTTGCATCTTGCAAATTTTTTTTCAAATTGCAACTCCTTGATTTGCTTTTCCAATCTTCCTATAGTGGCCCTATATTAATTTTCCTTGGCTATCCTATCCCATGGCTCTTGTGATGTTTCAGCAAACTCTTGGAGATGTGGTCTCTTAGCCGGCCTCTCATGCTCTATTTCTCTTTTGTACTAAGCAACATACCCCGGTGCAACCTTGCTTTTAGATATATCGCGTTCTCGAGTATCTGCTGTCAAGTATTGACATTAACTCCAGATTTGACGCACGACGGCTTCAGGGAATTGACCATTTGGGCATATCTCAACCGGATGACGACTAATATCCTCGTCCCTGGGGAACATTTGGCATCTACCCAATTGTCTTGGAACTCCGTATGGTGCATAGGGCTAGATACTTCAGAGACCCGTCAGAAGGAAATGAGGCCCGGTGGCGGGCATATACACAACTTCGTCCACCGGGAGCCAATCGAATTTCCACTCTATCTAGTTTGAAGTGATGACTCGGACATGTGATACCCATTCTGTGACACCCTCAGGTACTCTAAACCCATCAACCTTGTTGCAGAATTCTTCTATGCAGCTCTTTGTTGGTGGCCAATAACTCATACACCGAGGCCGGTGGCATATATGCTCGGTCATCCATATTTTCAACAACAGGTTACATCCCTCAAAGAAGTCTCCTCCTATTTTATAGGCGGTGAGAGCACAGAATATCTCGGATAGGATCATTGGAGCGAGGGTACTTCTGGCCTGGGTCAATAAAGTGTTGATGACCCCTGCTATCCGTATGTCAATGTTCCCATCCTTTCACGGAAACACCAGAAGACCAAAGAAAAATACCATGAACGTAAAACATCGATGCTCCTCCCATTTGAGTTGATTTCCTTTGCTACAAATATCATTTTCGGGGTTATTGAATCCCCCGATATTTCTATACCTCTGATATATAAATTGCGGGGTGCAGAAGCCAGCTGATAGGTCCGGATTGTGAACCTTTCTACAGATTTTCAAAGAGCCCAGGAATCTGTGCTCAGCAAGGGCTCTTGGTGCAATCAGGTATTGGTGTCTAAAAGGAATAGTAGAGGTCCCAATATATACAATTATTTCCTCCAATGTCGGTGTGAGTTCAAAGTCCAAGAAGTGGAAGACATTGTGAGCCGGGTCCTGAAATTTGATTAATGCTTTTATGATGTCTCCTCTTGGATTAATTTTCAATAAACCAGTAAGGCCTCCCAGATGCGTATTAACCCTTTTTTGCCCTGCTTCCCCTAGATAATTCCACCACAGTCGCAACTCCAAGGAAATTTTGTTCATGAACATTATTGTGCTCATTCTGCACATTTATTAAGGTGAATTAGTATCCACAGAATATTAAAACCAGTATTTGTGAAATCCATTTCTTAAAATCAGGGCATGGCTTTGCAAATACGACCTTGTAACCATTTCAAAGGAAGGTTTTTCAGGTTATGCTCGCTTGTTGGTCAAAATAAGACTCAGAAGTGGCCACTTGTGCAAGATTGGCCTTACGGCGTCCCTTGCGGTAACATTCAGCTATTTTCGGTAGTAATGACATCACCCGATTTATTTTGAAACAAGTGGATAAAATCGGACATTTTTTTTTTCTTATTTTGGTCATTTTGCAAAAGAGTGGTTGGACCTGGAAAAACAATTTATCAAAAACCAAAATATTATTGAAAAAATTTCCCAATTTATTTTCCCTTTGTTTTATATTTTTTTTTTTTGAAAGTCCGGCAACATTTTGGCGCTATTTGAGCATTAATTTTACAAATGATTTATCTTAGTAACTCTCAAATTTCCTCTTCATTCACAAGCCGGTCAACATCCGAATCTAAAGAAAATAAATGCGCAAGTAGCACGCAATATGCATCAGGATAGTCTTTTCATTTCGGATCACCTGTCCTAGACGGACCCAACCCCTGTGCTGAGTCCCGTAGATCAAATGCATGATGAAAATAAGCGTTCCTACTAGGGATCCAGCATGAGGTCAAGTTGTTCTAAGTTAAAAAAACCTTGGTACAAGGTCTAGACTGTGCACCCGAGCGGACGACTCGAGTCGAGGAGGGGGCTACGTACCGGGAACCAAAAGGCCATCCGGCTTAGTAACTTGTCGAGGTTCTTTCTTATTTTCAGGTATGACACTAACAGAATGGGGAATCTCAATCAGTAAGCACATCCCGGAAGTGAGAAGTGAAGGGTTTCGTAGCAGTTTATATGTACGGTTCAGATAATATCAAAGTGGTAGAGCATTTAACATAAACATGTAGGCAAATCAGAAGAAGCCAAATATAATAATTATTTTAAGCTCGAATTCTTAAACCCTGAACTAGAGATTCTGGGTTCTAGTCCCCAGCAGAGTCGCCAGAGCTGTCAAACCTCCTTTTTATGCGCCTACCCCGAAGGTTGACACGTATGAGGGAGTTTTTCCAATTAAAGTGAAATTATTCGGACTGGGATCATCTATTTACTTAGAGTCGCCAGTTGGGATAGATTTGGCTTTTAGTGTCCCAAGTCATCGATTTAATTAAGATCCCAAATCGAGGAAATTTTTTCGACTGCCCAATTGGAGTCTGCGAACAAGAAATTCTTGAGTAAGGAATCCTGTTAATTCGAGGGAAGTGTTAGGTATCCTCGGATTCCGTGGTTCTAGTACTTGCGCTTAAACAGATCCAAAAGAGGACAGGACACACACCGTTCGGTGAGTGAAAGACGAGGAAATGCCGATTCCAGTGTCTCCTAGGAAGCGTTGTGCGTCGAGTATACACCCGGTGGTCACTTAAGCTATTATAAATGGCCCATTTCCTGATTTTTTATGCATGCTTATCCTACAGTGCAATTTCAAAATTATTAACCGCTTTATTCATTTTTAAGAATATTTGCAACGTCATTAGAACACGTCTCGGACCACGTCACATAAATGCACCCGAGTTCTCGACACATTTTAACATCGTTGAGATTTGGATTTGGGTCACATAAATGTGCACCCGAATTTAGGAAGATACATTATTAAAACAACGCGCCTAAAGCCACTACGCATTTTAACTTCATGAAAAAACCGTGAAATTCACTAAATGGTATCTCCCAAACATCAAAGCATTCTATTACAATTAGAGGGCCACGCATCGTATGATTTTTGTTTAGCATGGCACACTCATTTTTATTTTTCTTTGAGAAAAGGCAACCTAAAGAAGCTATAATTTTCTATTATACGTGTCTCCAAAAAGAATTCCTAATTAATTCATATATTAATGATTTATTCAAATGAAACAATCAATATGCATATTTTCAGCATTTGTATAACAGGTTTCTGCAATTGGGCTTCATCAACGCAAATTGACAACCCAGAAGTACACTCTTCATACTTCATAATAGTCCAGCCTTTCCATTGAGCCCAGAAGTTTGGAATTAGGAATTTTTCATAAGGCAAGGATGATATTTCCCAAATCACTACACTACAGCCGTTGAGGTTATTTATAAGTGATTATTTAACATATCAAAGACATTTGACAGAAATAAATCCCAGTAGTGATTTTTCATGCTAGTAAATCAATAAGCTACAACTTTAGGTTTCGAATTTCGCATCTTATACTAATGTACTCGCCAATCAGAGTACATATACATATAATGACTTCCTATTACCGAATCAGACATGAAAATCAAGCAGGTTATTTGATTACCATATTGTAAACCTACTAAAATTTAAACAAATTAAAGTTCACAGTCAAGATACAGTCCGGCATAGTATAGATGTTCATACATATTACAACACCAAGGATAAGATGAATATCCTAAATACTACTTAACTGGTAGCATTTGTATTATGACATTAACATAAAAATATAAACATCTTCATTATCGAACATTGTCACGCATATACACAGCTGTGCATTTCCAGATTTTCTAAGCAAGAGTAGTACCTAGAATTACAGCAAAAAGGAAACCTATGAGTAAGGTAAACGAGAAGCAACAAACAGCAGCAAATCAACCAGTTAAAGCCCATGAATGGTATCAGGAACTCAGGAAAGTTTTGAAAAGCCAACAACAAACACGTTTCGATCCTAATCTTGAACAAAGCAAACCAACCTAAGATCAATGCCTAAAATAGCTTCTGAAAAAATCTAACACCTCAAATAATGTTTGTCTTCCGAGTCTTAAACGAATTCAACATGGAATTTGAGACCACTGAAGGGGAGACAACCCTACTAGTAAACACTACAATGATCATTCAAGAAACAAATCTATATGTGATCGAAGGAGATATAAGGTACAATGCTTTATTCGAGAGGACATAGATTCACAACATGATGGCAAAACCCTCGACGCTACAACATGCGTTAAAATTTCCTACACCGGGAGGGATCAAAACAGCTTATTGAGAAACTGGTTGCAGAGGAAATGTTCGCGGTCAATGAGATGGTCCTAATATCCACACTTTCGACATCGAAGAATCCAATTTCAGTCATCAAGGGAGGAAACAAATAGCAATGACCAGCGACAACCCTAATCGAAACTGAAAAGTAGGAAATAGGCAAGAATGACAACTACCGAGTCCTTAACTCCTTCATAGCCTCTGACAAATCCGATGCTACCAAGTCAACAGTTGAGGATCTAGAGAACGTCAGGTTGATGGAGTACCTGCCCAGTCGAAAGGTATACCTGGGCATGAGTTTAACTCTCGAGCTCAGCAAAAAACTCATTAAATTTCCAATAGCCAACATAGATTCATTCGCTTGGTACCATATTGATACGATAGGGATCCCACTGGAAATAACTACTCACAAGATGAGCTTGGATGCGAAGTTTCACCCGGTTAAATAGAAGAGGAGGCATCAACCCGAAATTAAGAATAATTTACATCTTGCATTTTCGTACAATAAAGTTTTATTTTTAGTTAGTCGACTTAGGCTCGAGGATAAGATTATTTTGAAATTAACGTATTTACGCTATTTATAACATGCGATAAGTAAGTTTTATAAAGGATAAATGGTACACGAATTAAAGAAAAGTGTTTTTGTGAAATTGCCCGATTTGGAATAAAATACGGGTTGAGCGATAATACCAGATGTATATGAACTACTACCATTAAAGGTACCATATGACCACAGTATATTATATATAAAGTATATTAAATAAAGTAAATTTTTAAGTAATTTAAGATAGTTATTAATTATGTAGATAATTAATTAATTATCATGTAATGGAATATTATATAATTACCTAATAAGTAAATAAAAATTAATAATTTTCACCACACCTCCACGTGGCAACAAGCCATTACTAAAACAAATGACTCTTAGTCATATTTTAGGCCACCTAAAGTTAGGTATGCAATGACACTTAAGTATAAGACTTACAAGTTGGTTTCCTTTATACAAAGCGTGGTTTTCATTTGATTTCATTTTATACAAGCTTTCCTCCTAATACAAAATCCTTCAGAAACAGACGCTTGGTTTCCTTTATACAAAGCTTGGTTTTATTTGATTTTATTTATACAACCTGTCTTCCTAATACAAAATCCTTCAGAAATAGACACTAAAACTTAAATCTAACGAGCTTCCAACAAAAATTCGTCAGACCAAAATCAATTCCACCTAGAAATTATTACATTTTTTTCAACGTAAAGTTTTATTGTTTTAAAGGAGTACGGTACAATTTATTTCAAGAATATCACATGGAGTTTTGCCTACTCTATATATGTTGAGATCAACTCTTCTTTCTTTTTCGCATGATTCAAAATATTTAAAAGAAACAAGAAAAACACATGATTTTAATAAATTACTCTATTCATAGAAATACTAGGGGTGTCTATATTCTTGATTCCCCATGTGCGTTATTATTATCTTTGATTCATAGATCCCCAAAAGTCGTATTTGATAATGTTTATCCAAAAGGCATATTAATTTTTATGGAATACCAAGAAAAGTTTATTAACATATTTCTTGTGCAACAACAACAACAACAACAACAACTACCCAGTATAGTCACACAAAGTGGGGTATGGGAGGGTAATATGTAGACGGGCCTTACCCCTACCCAAAAGGGCAGAGAGGTTGTTTCCAATCGACCCTCGGCTCAGTGAAGGAAAGGAAGAAAACAAAAACAAAAACAAAAACAAAAACAAAAACAAAAGAGCATTAGTATCTCCAGCAGAAACAACGTATATAATTATCTAAACATAAGAACCATAAATAAAATAGCATACAATAATATCAGACAGTAACTACCATAAATAACTACCATAAGGGAGACACAATCCAATACACAAATCATCTATGGATAGCACTGCCAAGCCTCACCCAACCCCGGGTGAGGAGTACGAAAAACTCTAGGAGCCTCTATCCTGCAACCCTTATACTAGACCTCCAGACTTTCCTATCAAGGGCCATGTCCTCGGAAACCCGCATTCTAGCCACGTCATGCCTAATCACCTCTCCCCAATACCTATTAGGCTTCCCTCTGCCTTGCCGTACACCGACCATCGCCAGCCGCTCACAACTCCTCACTGGGGCATCAGTACTTCTCCTCCACACATGCCCGAACCACCTCAGCCTCGCTTCTCGCATATTCTTATCCACTGGGGCCACCCCCACCTTCTCTCGAATAACTTCATTCTTAATCTAATCTAACCTGGTGAGCCCGCACATCCACCTGAGCATGCTCATCTCGCAACCTTCATTCTCTGAACATGAGAGTTCTTCACTAGCCAACACTCCGCCCCATACAACATGGCAGGTCTAACCACAACTCTATTAAATTTTCCCTTGAGTTTCTGTGGAACTTTCTTGTCACACAGGACTCCTGATGCAAGCCTCCACTTCGACCACCCCGCTCCTATACGATGACTGACGTCCCCGTCAATCTCTCCGTCCCCCTGAATCACCGACCCAAAATATCTGACATTGTCCCTCTTGGCGATGACTTGAGATCCAATTATCACGTCACTGCCTACTTCGCTCGGCTCGGTGCTAAACTTGCACTCCAGGTATTCTGTCTTTGATCTGCTTATTTTAAAACCCTTAGACTGGAGAGTCTGTCTCCATACCTCTAAACTCTCAATAACACTGACCCTCGTCTCGTCTATCAAGACTATGTCATCAGCAAATAGCATACACCAAGGCACATCCCAATGAATATGTCGAGTTAGAGCATCCATCACAAGGCAAACAAGAGAGGGCTAAGCGCCGATCCTTGATGGAGCCCCATAACCACTGGAAAATGTTCTGAGTCGCCACCCACCGTCCTAACCCTAGTCTTTACACCATCGTACATGTCCTTGATTACTCTGATGTAGGCTTCCGGCACGCTCTTTGCCTCCAAGTACCTCCATAGCACCTCCCTTAGGATCTTGTCATGCGTCTTCTCCAAGTCTATAAGCACCATGTGCATGTCCTTCTTCTTATCCCTGAACTGCTCCACCAGCCTCCTGACAATGTGGATCGCTTCTGTAGTTGAGCGACCCGGCATGAAACCGAACTGGTTCACAGATATAGAAGTCATCTCCCTCACCCTCGCCTTGATCACCCGCTCCCATACCTTCATGGTGTGACTTATAAATTTGATACCCCTATAGTTGTTGCAGCATTGGATGTCCCCTTTGTTCTTGTAAAAGGGCACCACTGTACTCCACCTCCACTCCTCCGGCATCCTTTCGGTCCTGAAGATCGCATTGAACAACCTGGAGAGCCACTCCACTCCTGACCTACCCATGCATTTCCATAATTCTACCGGGATCTCGTCAGGCCTAGTTGCTCGACCCCTGCCCATCCTACGCAAAGCCCCCATGACCTCCTCCGCCCTAATGCGCCTGCAGTACCCATGGTCTCTATGTCGCTCTGAATGTCCCAACTCCCCTAGATCTATGTTACGATCCCCCTCCTTGTTAAGTAAGTCTCGAAAGTACGCCTGCCACCTCTGCTTGACTTGAGACTCCCCCATCAGAACTCTTCCATCCTCGCTCTTGATGAACCTAACTTGGTCAAGATCACGCACCTTCCTTTCCCTTGCTTTAGCTTACCGGAATAACTTCCTATCCCCGCCTTTCTCCCCTAATTCCTCGTACATGGGACCAAACGCCGCGTTTTTAGCTTCTGTAACCGCCGGCTTTGCTTCTTTCCTCGCCACTTTATAGATCTCCCTGTTCGCTCTCCGTTCTTTCTCGCTTGTGCTCCCTGCCAACTTAGCAAACACCGCCTTCTAGATCTTATGCATTTTATGTATTTATACTCGTACATTGACTCATGATCAGATGACGTTATATACGTGTATATATGTATATTATGTTTATATGATACGGAAAAAATGCTACGGCATTATATACATATCACCACCTGATCAATTTGTATATGTTGTAGATGTTGTCCACAGTGGTCGAGACAATATGATTGATACCCTCAGAGGCTTGATGAAATTATGTACACATGCACCTATGCATGACAATACATTTATATGCACGTGCATGACATTATAAATGTTTTCAAAATTTACATTATTCAGATTACAGATGGATTTCTTTATTCGTTGTTTCATCTATGTCTTTTAGCATTGATTTTCATGCCTTACATACCCAGTACATTTTTTGTATTGATGCCCTATTATAAAGGGCTTGCATTTTATGCCCGTAGGTGTAGATAGGTAAGATTATGGTCCCCCTTCTTAGTATCCTTGATCAGCGAGAGTTGGCGTGCTCCACTTGATCCGGAGCTGCTTTTGATTTTGGTATGATATTTTTGTATAAATATGGGTATGACGTGGCTCGATTCCGTCTTTGTACAGTTATATTTCTATTAGAGGTCTGTAGACAATATGTCTTGTTGGATAGTATGTGGCCTTTTTGGCTTCCAGTTTTGAGGTACATAGTTGTCTATAGCAGCCTTGTCGGCTCGGCCTATGTATGTTGCACATATATGTACGTATGCCTTTTTGGGCATGTTCCTTCATGTATATTATTCTTGTAATTCAACAGATGTTATTCGGGTTTATATCTTAGAAGCATGCTTAGGGGTGTTTGACAAGTAGGACTTGGGGCACCCGTCACAGCCCATCAGTTTAGGTCGTGACAAAAGTGGTATTACAGCAGTTTTCTCCTAGGACTATCTACATATCGTATCTAGTAAAGTCTTGTTTATGGGTGTGTTGTGCACCACACTTATACACAGGAGGCTATCGGATATTTAGGATGGTTACTTTCCTTTCTAATCTAGATTGTGTGATAGAACTGAGTCATAAGTATCTCATCCTAATATTTACCTTATTTATGTTATTAGAGATGCATGTTACTTCTAGACAACAGGCACAAGCCACTAACACGAGTCAGAAGGCTACGAAAGTGCTAGAAAAAAAGATATAAGTTATAGTATGGAGTCAGACGCATCGGAGTTCATGGGTTCTTTTGAGGAGGATCCATCCGATGATCCATATGAGTCATTCGTTCGAGCATTTTCGACCAATCTGGCAGCAGATGAGGTGAGAGAAGTTTTGACCTCTCCAAGGCCTTTAGCTTTATTATCACTGCCCATTGATCAGGGTATGATGGGAGTAGTGCATGGATTGGCATAGTTGGGATTCCCTCAGGCTCAAAACTATGTCAAGGTATTTGCGGACACCAGCACTTATAAGGTTCCAAATAATCCGCAATCTTTGGAGTCTGTTAATCAACGTTCGTCGGTGTATGTTATGGGATACGTAGAAGAATAAAATAGTAGTCTGACCAAGAGAAGGAAGATAACAGATGAGGACATGAAGATGAAGTTTGTCTGACCGAGGCTCTCATAAAGGACGAGGCAAGTACCCTCTACTCTAGACTTCCTCTAGATGTCATCTTTTGGTTGGTGAGCTCCATTTCTTTTGAGAATATTACCAATTCATGGTTCACCATGTGCTAGGTTATACTAAAAGGACGTAGGGAGCTCTGTCCTGACTTTTATATATACTATGGCTATATTTACATAGACGTTTTGGAGATATTATCGTGTATATAGTTTTGGGTATGACATGTCTATGGCCTGGTCGATCCCTATGTAAATAAACCTTTTTCAAAGTTAGTTATGAAAGTTATGTTTCAGTATTGTAACGTATATATGTGGATGCGGCCCGAAATGGCCCGTAATAGATTTGATATTAAACAAGGATTAGGTACGTGGTGTTCGGTTAGGTAGAACTTGATATTATAATGGGTATGAATTGCTTGACCTTTTGTTATGCTAACATCAAGTGTAGATCAAAGATGACTTGATTTTAGTTCCCATGAGAGCATGTTTTAGAATGGAAAGGTAATACAACATTGCTAAGAGGTAAATTTATCTCATATCTCAAGACAAGGAAGATGATCAGAAAGGACTACATTTATTACTGAGTTCGGATTTGGGATGTGGAAGTAGAGTTACCAACCATTCAGTCCTTCCCTATGGCTAATGAGTTTCCCGATAAACTTTAGGATCTTTCGCCGGAGCGAGAAATTAATTTGCTATTGACCTACTACCAAATACGCATCCGATATCTATTCCTCCATATAGAATGGCCCTTGTAGAACTAAAAGAATTGAAAGAACAACTAAAGGATTTGCTTGAAAAAGTCTTTATCATGCCTAGTACATCACCATGGGGAGCACCTGTGTTATTTCTAACGAAGAAAGATGGTTCTTACTGTTATGTATTGATTATAGACAGTAGAATAAGGTAAAGGTCAACAATAAGTATCCTGCTCACAAGGATTGTCGATTTATTTGATCAGTTGCAAGGTGTCAAGTGTTTTTCAAAGATAGACTTGAGGTCGGGGTACCATCAAGTAAAGGTTAAGGAGGAAGATATTCCAAAATAGCATTCAGGACCAGATACAGGCACTTTGAGTTTCGTGTTATGCCATTCAATTACCAAATTCCTAGCAGTATTCATGGAGTTGATGAACCATGTGTTTTACCCCTTTTTTTATCTGTTCGTAATGGTACTTATTGACGATACATATTGGCATATTATTGTTCAGAGGCTGAGCATGCAGATCACTTGCGTACGGTGCTCAGAGTTCTATAAAAAAGGGAAGTTGTATGCAAAATTTTCTAAATGTGAATTCTAGTTGAACTCTGTAACTTTTCTTAGGCATATCATTTCAGGAGAAGGAATCTGGGTGGATACACAAAAGATTGAGGCAGTGAGTACTTGGCCTACACCCACAACACTGACGGACGTCGTTGCTTCTCCGTTTGGCAGGTTATTGCAGGAAACTTGTAACATAATTTTCTTCTCTTTTAGCACTTTTAACCAAAGTTGTATATGGTGTCTCGCTTCATGTTCCAGAATAACATAAAGAAATATATGGTGCAAGTAAGTTGAAGTAAGTTTGCATATAATATAAATAGATATGTGTAGGTCGCAAAATAACATATGGTAGAGCGACAAGGATTTAGGAAGACATGAGGAAGGATAAGAAAAGATGAGTGAAAAAGGTGACGAGAATGGATAAGTCCTTGGGGTTAAGCTCATAAGAGAGCTGATGGTTTCTCTAAGTTATAGAAGGCTCAATATAGCCTGAATGAACTCAAAAGAGTCTAAGACTAGTAACATTTGGAATAGATGAAATGCTGCCCTGGTAGTCGAGTAAGGGCGTAGTTGTAATAAATAAAGGATTATGTTTGGGCCTTCGAAGAGGGGAATTTCATGAATTGTAAAAGATTATAATACCCATATAAGTTAACTCAGAAAGGAGCCAAGTTTTAATGGACCGATTCTTGCGAACGGAGTTCCCAGACATTGAAGGACAGATTAACTTCAACACCGGTTCTAACGCTCCCAGAAAGGACTGATGGTTATGTTATCTATTGTGATGCCTCTTGTGTTCAATTAGGTTGAATGTTGAAGCAGCATGTTAAGGTAGTTGCTTATGCTTCTAGACGACTAAGAAATTAGGAGAAGAATTACCAGACCGACAATTTAGAGTTAGCCACAGTGATTCATGCACTAAAGATGTGGAGGCACTACTTGTATGGCATTCATGTTGATATCTATATGGATCATAAAAAGCCTCCAGAATTTCTTCAAGCAAAGTGAATTGTATTTACATCAAATAAGATGGTTTGAGCTACATAAAATACTATGATATTGATATTTTATACCATACGGGGAAAGCGAACGTAGTAGCCAACACCCTTAGTAGTAGATCTATGGGTAGCCTATCATATCTACAGCAAGTAAAAGGGGGAATAACCCATGAGATTCATCAGCTAGTTATTCTTGGAGTTTGGTTAATGGACTTTGGCGATATTGGAATTACTAGTTAGGATATGGCAACATCCTTTTTTGTAACTAAAGTAAAGGAAGGCCAGTACAAGGATTCTGTGTTAGTTCGTTATAGGGATACCACCCCTTAGAAGGAGAATACACCGTTTGAAATTACTGAAGGTGGGGTTCTCGGATATCGAGGACGATTATATGTCCCTAATATTGCAGGGCTACGTCAGCAGGTTATGGGAGAAATTCATTATTCTCGTTATTCTATCCATCCAAAAGAGATAAAGATGTATCATGATATGATGTATATTGGTGGGATGGAATGAAAAAAGACATAGAGGAGTTTGTTGCTCAGCGTCCTAGCCATTAGCATGTGGATATTGAGTATATAAAGAAAACACCATGGATTATTACAGGCTATGGAGATTTCGTCTTGGAAACGGAAAGTAATCAATATGGATTTCATCATAGGCTTACCTTATGCCTAACGTTAAGCTCGATTCTGTATAGGTGATTGATGATAATCTTACAAAGTTAGCTCATTTTCTTCTCGCTAGGACTACATATTCCGTAGAAGATTATGCAAGGCTTTATATTAAAGAGATAGTACGACTACATCGTATCCCTGTATATATTATCTCGGATAAAGGCGCTCAATTTACAACTAACTTCTGAAGGTCCTACCAAAAAGGATTTGGGATTTAGGTAAGTCTTAGTACAACATGTAGTCCCCAGATAGACAGACAAGTTGAGCGTACAATTTAGACACTTGAGGATCAAGCTTGTGTGATAGACTTTAAGGGTTGTTGGGATGATCGTCTGTCACTTTTTGAGTTCTCATATAATAATAGCTACCATTCCAATATTCAGATGACTCCATCCAAAGATCCTTACATACGGAAGTGTAGATCGCCTCTAGGGTGGTTCGATGTTGGGAAAACTACATTAGTAGGACAAGAAATTGTACCGCGGGCAATCAAGAAAATAAAGCTTATATAGGAAATGCTATTAGCAGCTCAAAGCTGCCAGAAGATTTTGTCACAAAGTAGCTATCATATTCAGAAACTCCCATTATACGTTCATGTCAGAGAGTAGCTACCATATGCATAAACTCCCATTGTTGTATTAGAAAGATTGGTTCGTAAATTGAGAACTAAAGATGTAGCTTTGGTGAAAGTACTTTGTAGAAACAAAAATGTTGAAGAAATGACTTGGGAGGCCGAGGAAGACATAAAGTCTAGATATTCCTACTTGTTTTCTCTTATAGAGAAGGGTCCGACTGAGACGTCATAACCTTAACGTACGTGTATGGATTCTTATATCAGTTATTTTCATTGGTTGTGTAAGGTTGTCGTCGTTACTGATGATTGTGGTCCTATATGATGTTGAATAATTAACTTTCTACACCAAAAGTCGGTAACAATATTGTTACAAAGGAAACTTTGCCAAGGTTATATAGATCCTGGAGAGTTAAACATTCAAGGAAGAATGTTTCTAAGGGTGGATGTTACATCTCGCATTTTCGTACGTTAAAGTTTTGTCTTTAGTTAATCGACGTAGACTCGAGATGAGTTATTATGAAATTACATATTTATGCAATTTATAGCAAGCGATAAGCAAGTTTCATGAAGGATAAAAGGTAAACGAGTTAAAGAGTACGAGTTTGGTTGAAGGTGGCCAGCTTAGGATAAAATATGGGTCTAGCAATAATACCCGCTATTTATGGACTAGTACCATGCAAGGTACCATAATACCACGGTATATGATATGTAAACTATAATAAAAATAAGTAGATTTTTTGGTAATTTAAGATAATTTTTAATTGTGCAGTTAATTAGTTAATTATCAGGTAACGGGATATTACCTAATTACCTAATAAGTTGACAAAGATTAAAAATTCACACCCCCAATGTTGAAGCCCAATTTTTCTCTCATACATTTTAAAATGTGCATACATAATTTTAAAATATAACACATGCATTTACAAACATGCACAAGTATTATTATAAATTTTTTTATAATTTTTAAAGGCCCTTAAATCAATTTATTTCTGTATTTATAATTTACATAAATATTCCATAATTATCCCTCATATTACTTTACAATATTTTGATGTAATGACCCAACTAGCCGTTTCAAGAATAAATGCCCCAATCCCCTGTTAACTGTTTTCTCTGTGTTTGTTTCTGCTATTGTTAGTTACTGGGAGGATTTATTTTGAGTTTCAAAATGTTTTGGGATACTTAGTGCATAAAAGCGAGCTTAAGCTTTAGATTTAGACCGTAATCAGAAAAGTGTGAAGACGGCCTTGGAATAGAAATATGTCAGTTCTATTAGCTCCATTGGGTGATTTCGAGCTTAGGGGCGTGTTCGGATTGTGTTTTGGTGGTCCATAGCTAATTTGGGCTTAAAATGCCGAAAGTTAAACTTTTGAAGTTTCCTATTCGATAGTGACATTTTGGTATTGAGGTCAGAATGGAATTATGGAAGTAGTTGTAGCTCTGTTGTGTTGACTATGGCGTGCGTGCGAAATTTCAGGTCATTCGGACGAAGTTTGATAGTTTTTGATCGAAAGCGTCATTTGAGAGTTTTGGAACTTTTAGTCTTGAATCTAATGTTAATTTGGTGTTTTGATGTTGTTTTGAGAATTACAAAGGTTGGAGCAAGTTCAAATGATGTTTTAGGACTGATTGGCATGTTTGGTTGAGGTCCCGGGGACCTCGAGTGTGTTTCGGATGCTCAACATGTCATTTTTGGACTTAGAGAATTGCATAAAATGTAGTTAGGTCTCTAATTCTAGTTTCCTTCTTTGCATTCACGAGTGGGGTCTCGTGTTTGCGAAGAGAAGCTGGGGCTGGTGGAGGTTTAATGCTTCGCGTTCGTGAAGGTATTCCCGCATTCTCGAAGCTGGGAGGCCTTATACATACGCGTTTGCAAAGATGGTCCAGCGCTCACGTAAGAGGGGGAAATTGGTCATCATGTTCGCAATAGGGGGATCGCATTCGCAATGAAGGAATACTGAACCAGTGCGGAGTTGTGCTTCACAAACGCAAGGGACCTTTTGCATTCGCGAAGAAGGAATTATCTAGGTAGAATATAAAGTTTCAAAGTCGATGGTTTAGCCATTTTTGTGAAAACTAGAGCTTGGAATCTCGGATTTGAGCGAGATTTTGAGGGATTTTCAGAGGTATCGATTGGTTAATGATTCTTTACTCCTTTTTTCTTATAATACATTAATCTAGACATGAATCATCATTTAATTCAAGAATTGGAATAAAAATTGGGGGAATGTTCTTAGACCTAAATTTCGAGTTTTCATTGGGGATTAGGATAAGTTTGGCATGGCTAAACTCGTGAGAGTATGAGGATTCTGAAAATGTATTTTTTACCCAATTTCGAAACGTGAGCCCGAAGGGCGTTTTGGTTAGTTTTACCTAGTTTCGCGTATTAGCTTAGAATTTATTTGTAGATTGAGTTACTTGAAGTGTTATACACATTATACAATTGAATTTAATAGATTTAACCATTTGGAGTCAGGTACTCGTGGCAAGATTGTGGTTTCGGGTTGATTTTGAGCTGGTTCGGGGTAAGTGGCTTGCTAACCTTGTGTAGGGAAAACTTCCCTTAGGATTTGGTATCGTTGATATTGGAAATGCCTTGTTCATAAGGTGACGAGTGCGTACTTGTTCTAGTTGTTGAAAGTCATGTTTTCAATAAGTAACTTTAACTATGTTTTCCCTTCCTGCTTATTCTACTTGCAATTTAAGTCTGTTGCTAGCTTAGAGAATCATGTCTAATTGATTTAATAGTTTTATTTTCTCAAACTTCCTTATTTGGACTATGGGAAGCATGCTAGGTTAGAAATGCCCGTTTTACCTTGGTGCGAAGTTGAACTAAATTGAGTATTCTTCCTGTTATTTATTTGGGACTATGGGACGATATCCCGGGAGATCCCCTGCACATATATATTGATTTGGACTGTAGTGTGGGATACCAAGAGATCCCCAGCACATATCAAGGACACTAAGAGGTCCTAGGAATACCCACTGATTACAACACATATCGTGTATTCAGTGGTCTAGCATCGGATGATGCCTTGGGATTTCTAGATATGTGCTACCGTATTCTCCGTATCGTGGGTATACCATGATCGACCGGGGTTTTCTTCACTACCTTCCAGATTCGAGGGGATGCGTATTAGTGGTGGCATACTAATGAGTTAGAAAGTCACCGATGAGGCAGCTTCGCTGACTTGGACTCAGTTTTCAGATATGTCATATGTTCTTGAGAGAGTATGTTCCTCAGAGCCTCAGGGATGCATGGCGTGTAGAGTTTGAGCATTAGCGCCAGGGTTTTATGACTGACTCGGAGTATGATGTCCCTTACACCAGCTTGGCTAGACATGCACCAGTTTTGGTTTCTACTGTTCGCGAGAAGGTTCGCCGGTTTATTGAGAGGCTTATTCCCAGCATCAGGTTTGGTATGGCTCATGAGTTGGAGATGGGTATTTCTTATCAGCATGTGGTGAGCATTGCTAGGAGGATTAAGGGTATACATGCTAGGGATAGAGAGGAGAGGGAGGACAAGAGATCTCGAGAGTCGAGCCATTATTCTAGTGCCTCTGCCCTAGTTACAGATCGTCTTGGCAGGGGTTATATTAGTCGTCCTGTTCATTCAACTTTTCCAGCAGCCAGTGGTATTCTAGCTCCTCCTACGCCTTAGGAGAATTATTATGCACCTCTAGTACCTAGTGCGCCTCTTGCGCGGGGTGCTTTTAGAGATCAGTCCAGCACACCTGGCCCGAGCCAGTCACACCCGCCACGTCGTCCCAGAGCTATTTTTTAGTATGGCGACACACTCCATGTTGTGAGGGATTGCCCTAGACTTGGAAGTAATGCACCTCCACAGACTTCTCTGTCACAGCGTGCCCCACAGAATTATCAGGCTATAGTTACAGCTCCAGTTGCTACCTCACCTGCTCAGCCAGCTAGAGATGGAGGTCGGGGAGGTAGAGGTCACCCTAGAGGATGAGGCTAGGCTAGATACTATGCCTTTCATACCTGTACCGAGGCGGTTGCCTCCGATTTTGTCATCACATGTATTGTCCTAGTTTGTCACAGAGATGCATGGGTTTTATTCGATCCAAGCTCCTCTTATTCTCATGTGTCTTTTATTTTGCTCATTATTTGGGTGTATCTTGGGATTTTTTGAGTTTTCCTGTTTATATTTCTACTCCTGCGGAAGATTCTCTTATTGTAGATCGCGCTGATCGGTTGTGTTTACTTACCTAGCAAGTAAATATTAGGCGTCATCATAGCCAATAATTTGGATTTGGAGTCGTGGTACAAGTTATTAAGTAGGTATAATGTAGCTCTTTGGAGTAAAATAAACTCGATATACTTGAATAATAGTAATATTGGCCATTGCTTTCCTTATGCCCCTGTTTACTTCCCAACCTATATGCTGATATTGCTTAATGTTTTCCTATGACTAATGACGTCTTCAGTTTGAATTCAGGTTACAATATGTATTAAATAATGAAACTTAACTTTGGATCTTTTTTGCCCTTTGTTGAGTATAGCAGTCACATGACCAAATACAATTAACCACGATATCATTTTCCATGTGCAAATTCTATATTATCTTATCTGCTGTCTATATTAATCGCCTTTTGACTTCTCGGCTAAGGGAAGGTATAGTTGAACATTAAAATCAATTCGTCTATTAAACCACGTATCAAGTTTTGAAAAGCAGCAGCCATGAATAGGTCACTTCTAGTCTTTAACGTTGTTAATAATTCCAGCTGGTTACTTGAGAATAAGACTAGTCTGTGATCTTCGTTGTGATTTTTCTGTATTTGGTCGAAATTCTCAATTCCATAACAATTAAGAAAGGGGTTTGAAAAAGGATAGTTGAAGAGGCGGATCCAAAGCAAGTTATTTGGTACTTTTCGGTTGACTCTAGCAGTCACATGACCAAATACAATTAACCAACAAATCATCTATCATATCAAATCCAATAGTATCTGAGTTGATGTGTGCTATTAATCACCTTTTGACTTCATGGCAAAGGTATGAACATTAAAATCAAATCGTCTTTTAAACAGCGTATCCAGTTTTGTAATAATGCTGCAGCAGCAGTGAATTTGACATTCCATGTGTCTTTAACGTAATACTGTTAATATATTTTCAGGTTACTAATCTTTAATGCTTGTGATGGTGTATTTAGTTGTATATGTGTTTACCTCTAAAATAAATAACAATTGAATTTTCATGCGGTTTTAAAGATATATGGGTTAATTCAACACAAATAATTAAGAATGTTTGACAAATAACTTAAAGACACTGTGAATAGTCAAAGCAGTCGTAATGGTATGACCTACCTTGAACTTGGATTAGGCAATAGTTTCTGCTCTCGGTTGGATCTTAGATTTGAAGCCAATCAAGAACAACAAAAAACAAGTAAAATAAAGACTTTTAACTAGTGAGAAAGTAGAAAATTAGTTTTGTATTGCCTTGGTATGCGTGTTACAATGTATGTTTTGAACAAAAAACTTCCCCTTTATGAGAGTTTCATCCCTAATACAATTCACAAAAAAGGTACAAATCCTCCTTTCTCGTTGATTGCTGATATAATACCGACATCGGGCGAGATCCGCACTGTGATATGTGATTGGGTTCGGATACTACAACCCTATGTTAGTCATGTGCAACTGATTGTAGTGTTTTCCAAGGTCTTGGAGCTGGTTCTAGGTTCGGGAATGTTATCCTGCCCCGATCCAAAGAGTTCCCAACTTCGATCTCGCTCTCGTACATTCATATTCTTACTTCGTATAACTTTCAGGAAGTCGATGTGTGAACTAATCCCGACTTCACTCATATACAGATAGTCTCCTCGTTTCTCATAGAGTAGGTTCGCCGAAATGATGGGAAAAGATAGATGAACCGTATTCCTTTCTTCGTACGTACAACCGAGATGATGAACAATCCGAAACATCCCATCAGTCACATCGTTTTGACTTCGGACACATGTTGATCATCGGCTGGTCGACTCGGAATGTGAAACATTTCATATTAATTACATTTTCTCCTATAAAAGCTACAACGTTTTGTACTTCTTCTACTTTCTTATCCTAGCTTTTACCTTCGAATTTTCTAGAGGTTTTCAACTCTCTCAAATTTTTATATCTTCATCTGATCAAAACTTTATAAATGTTCTTAGGCTTCTACCAAGATCTTCATCCTACTTTAAAACCTTCATACTTTTTCTTTAAATCTTCATTTTTTTTCCGAGATTGCAGTGGCTAAAACTTAAAATCAATTCCTCAACAGGTTGTCCCTTTTGTCTTCCCACCCGACCACACATGCCGAGGTGGCTTCTCCTAAGAGGGCTGCTCCTGAGGGCGCTGCTCCCAAAGCGGCCCCCGAGCCCCCCTTCCCCATAAAAATCTTTATACACAGGGGTTTCTCAATCAGATATAACTTCAAAATCGAGAAGGCCTCCTCCAAACAGGACCGAGGTGAAGGAGCATGGAGATATATATACAATCTATTACCGAGAGGAAAGTGAATGGGAAGGAAAGGACGCTGTTGTTCCCAATCCCAAGGGCGATATTACAACCCACGTGGAGAGGTATTCAAGTGTTTACACTTACGCCTTCACAGTGGATCTAATATACCCAGTAATTCTAGCCTTTTGTAAGGGGTACGAGGTGTGTCTCAAGATAATCCACCCGTCTCTTTGGAGGATAGTGATCCTGCTACATCATTTATTGAACAACACCAAGTCTCCTGGGTTCACCCTCAACTATCTGCTTCATCTGTACAATCCCAAAATTTTTTGAGGTAGACAAATCAAGTTTGCTCGCCAAGCGAGCAAGGCTCTGATCCCTCCAAGTTCCTACCATTCCCCGATAAGTGAAATGCATCTTGTAAGTGTAACCTTTCCTTAAGTGTCAATTTTCCTTTATTTCATTTCTCATCATCAGTATTTGTGGTTGCGTAGCTGTTGCCCCGGTTCTCAATGAGGACCTCTGGCTCAAGGACTAGATCGAAGGCATCTTCAAGCAGATGTCATACTTCAAGCATTCATGGTAAAAAATCTTGAAGGGCAGATGGGAGGCCTGTTTTCATGGTATGGTTCTCATCTTAGTAGTTATTATTATGCCCCAAACTTACATAATGCTGACCTTATATTTTTCCTTCGTAGATTTTTCTATGACCACCAAACTTAGGTCACTGGAAGGTGATGAGGACGCATCCTTGTCCATTGATCCCTCCATTACGGGATAGTCCGGAGGTGCCCAAAGTAGGAGAAAACGAAAAAGAGAAAGCCCTCGAGTTCCTCGAAACTCAAGTGAAATTGAAAAAGAAGGCGTCCACCCAGACTCGCAAGATCGAGAAGAATACCAAGTCAGCGTACCAAACCCAGACTTCCTTTATCGGCTCAAGGATGAGTTTGAAGAAGATAATATCCTTTTTGCCCACAGGCCAACCCCTGTCGTGGAGCAGGCGGTGACCGGGGAGAGAGGATATGAAGTTAACCCCCTTCCGGCTTGAGACGCCGAAGTGGAGATGTAGGTTGCAACCTCTCAAGAAACCATTCCCATCCTGAATGAGGCAACTAGTGTGATCGATATGATCGATATTCCCTCCTACTCTGCGTCTACACTTGAAGAAGCCCAAGCGGACAAAGAAAAATCAAGTGAAGGAGCACAAGGTGAAGAATTTATGTATATATTGGAACATTTATCCGGGCCAAGCCACCTGGAGATTCCAAAGAAGGACGTGACTTTGGGAGCTGAATTGGTGAGCACGGGCCCAAGATTGGTAAAGTAGTTCCTCGCATTGAGTGTGGACCCTGAGCATAAAATGACGGTTTTTCTCACAATATCAAAGAATGCATGGGTCTTATTCGCTCTGATAGGCATAGCTAGCTATCTCTGAGGCCCAGTAAACGAGGAGGACCAAACAAAGATAAATGAGGTGGGCACATCAAGTCTCTTTAATTAGGCACAGTAGGGATTGAACCAGTTAAGGCTCTAACACCTTCAAACTCCCCATATGAATCACTTAAGTTTTCCTTTTATGTTTCTTACTTAGTTCCCTTGCTTTACAAGCTATAGTGCTTCACCGCGAAATATTTTTCTAGTACCACTTGGAAACCATCAAGCTGGGGTTCGAGCTCATGGAGAAGATCCGTAAGACGGACATATATAGGCTTCTGAGCGAGCAATGGGACGAAGCCCTAAAGGACCTCCCGATTCTAAAAGTCGAGCTAGAAAAAACTCGAAAAAAGCCATGACCCTAAAACGGGATCATGCAAATATGGTTGAAAAGGTAAAGGTATTTGAAGATAAGAACGAGCAGCTAGTCGTGATTACTAACAGCACAACTTCATAGATTCAACAGAAGATGGATCTGATCAACCAAATATAGGTCGAGATGGATGAAGTCATGTCCAAGACCGAAATGTAGAAGGGAATGATGTTTGTTCGGGACCGTGGTTCCGTTATACTTTGGAATGTCTGTGATGCCCAGAACCTCGGGGAGCGCGACCGGCGCGCGACTGAAGGAACCTGGTCAAGCAAACCTATCTAGCCTTTTATACCCGACTAATTCTATATCCCAAGAAGTAACTCAATACCAATTGTTCAACATGTGAGGGAGAGTTATCATATAAACGCATAAATATTGTTAGTTAGATTCTTCCTTAAAATATAACATGTCATAGTTAAGTTCCCAAAAGTGCATACATCTGACAGTCTAGTAGAGAAAAGTTTCAAAAAACAACTTGATCCTATGACCACCCCGGCACCCACACATGACCGACTTAAATGTCTATAGAGCCTCTAAGGATACAGAAGACCAAAATGATAATGTCGGTAACAAGGCCCTAGCCATACCACAAAATGTGGAAAATTACATAAAGAAGAACTACGAAACCCTTGCGAGGATCGAGGCTTACCAAGACAGCTATGAAAGGATCAAGAGAGCACCACTATCTGCAATCAACACTATCAGCCACAGAACTACCTACATCCATTCAAAGATATAGCGCCTCGGCAAAATGAACATTAGTACTGTCGAATAGTTCTAGTATTTAAGGAAAACACAATTCTTAATAGGCTGAACAGTGAACAAATAGAAGGCAGTTATATCATCAATAAGTACATCAAAGGATTACGATGAAAAATACCAAATATGGTTCACATGATTCCGGTTAAGTCTTTCCATTCCTTTAGGTTAATGTTCTTTTGGGCCAAGTCTCATACTAATAATATAATGCCATCGTGATTTTTACATGCAGTCAAGTCTCGGCCAGACAAGCCAAGCCATCCCAAATGAGACATAACCAAGTCCACAATGATATTTTCAAATCCAATATAAATGCCACCATGTGTACAACATGGGCGTCCGATCTTGGCTCGATTTGCTAAGCCATCTAACTTAGGACATAACCTTTTTCAATTACTTCTGTGTTCCCATTTCCATCTATTTTTCCCAATACATGGTACAACACCTCGTTTTGTTAATTTATTTCTTGGAACACAATACAAGTGTTCCCTTTATTAATTCTTTCATATATGTTCATCATCCGTGTCGATAAGGGAACTATCATATAAGGCATGCACATGTAAGAAAATAATGAACACTTGGAGAACATAATCACGTTTTCAACTATCATGATTTCACAATAAACACATAGAACAATTTTGGGATAAAAGTTCATCACCCAACATACTAAAGCAATTCATCAAGTATGATCAATTCGAAACTCACGCCAACTATCTGGACACTAATAATTCAACACTAAGACGAAAAGGGTTAACATATCTTAATGGAGCTTCCCTTAAATCCTTATAATAAATTCCAGAATTTCCTAGCAACTTCGATCTATTTTATGAGAATTATAAATTAATCCAAGAATTAGATACATGATTAAGATTCTAGCTCATTTGAGCATATTGTCAAGCATTAGGTATAAATTGTGGTTTTAGGACCCTTTGTGAGAGATTTTTATCACCTTCCACCCCAATTGCCATTTTTTTAGCTCACTATCTTCTTATAGCACATTGTCACTCATGCATGCAAGATATATAATTCCTATCCCCACGAACTCACCCATGACTACTTATTTTAGTAGAATTTCGAAACTATAGATTAGGGCACAAGTTCTTACCTCTTAAGATGAAGACCTAGAAGATTTTACTTGATACTCTTCAAGGGCTTAGGCAAAGATCAAATGGGAACTTCATGATGACTACCCTTTCTCTCTCTAGAACTTCCCCTCTCTCACTCTATTTTTAGGAAAAAAATACATAAAAGGGGTCTAAGGTGGTGTTTTTAATAGAATGTTGTCGAGTTTTAAAATTTAGAAAATAGGAGCCCCGACAAAATCTGCGATCGCATAACGGAGATGCAGCCCAAAAGGGACCGCAAAATGGTCCCGAAACCTGAACAAACTGCCCGGGTATACGACAAGAACGCGATTCGCATACCTGTTTTGTGGTCACATAATGCACTGCAGAACTGCCCCTCGCAAAAATGCCAAGGAAATTATTCGATGACTATGTGGCTCGCATATTGATTATCCAATTGCATAATTGGCCGCATAGTTGACCTAAAAATTTACCAACACACTATCTGACTCTAGGCGACTATGCGGTTAGCATATGCATTATGCAATCAAATAATGGACCCGCAGGCACCCGTTTTCCTGGAGAAATATTATTCCTTAACATTTTAATGCACAGATCAGTCCAAAGGGTCCTAACTTGGTGCTATAAGATCTCCAGTTTTTAACTAAAAATTTCATGAGGCCTTACATCGTCCCCCACATAGGACCATTCGTCCTTGAATGAGGATCAAGGTTCACTCATTAGCAATCCTTATACAACTCCAGATTTTTAACACCATGACACATATCAATAGCCCTGATTATCTAACTCCCTCAATTTCCAAAAATTTCACCAGAGTTTCCTTTCTATTTAGGCTTAATCACCTGCCAGCGAGCCCCAGAAGCTTATCCTAACAGCATTTACATAATCCTTATACATGGTATGTCCTGTAACGACACCAAACCTGTCGGTATAGGAAACATATAATAAGAATAGGATTGTTCTATATACACCAATTCAAAGATACAGAGTTCATAGGAACCAAAATTCAGAGCTATTACATGGCTATACAAACAAATGTGGGTACTTCTTATTTATTTCTTTCTCGGCTTCCCAAGTGGCTTCTTCAACTTGTTGATTACGCCATAACACTTTTACAGAGGCAATTTCTTTGTTTCTCAACTTTCGGACCTGCTTGTCAAGAATGGAAACTAGAATTTCTTCATATGATAGTTCTTCGTTAACCTCAATTGTTTCAAGTGGCACAATAGTAAATGGATCCGCCACTACCTTCTTCAATATAGACACTTGGAATACTGGGTGTACCAATGACATCTCGGGTGGCAGCTCAAATTTTATGTCGCCTGTCCAATCCTCTGAATGGTTTTGTACAGTCCAACATACCTCGGACTCAATTTTCCTTTCTTTCAAAACCGCATGACACCCTTCATGGGGAAAACCTTTAAAACTGCCCAATCATCTTCTTTGCACTCTAAATCTCTACGACGAATGTCAGGATAAGACTTTTGGTGACTCTGAGCAGTTTTCAGCCTTCCTTAATCATCTTGACTTTCTCCATGGCCTAATGCACGAGGTCTGGACCTATCAATTCTGCTTCTTCTACTTCAAACAACCCAATGGGAGACCTACATCTCCTACCATACAATGCCTCAAAGGGTGCCATCTAGATACTAGCATGAAAGTTATTGTTATAGGAAAATTCTATGAGTGGCAAACGGTCATCCCAGCTACCTTTGAAATCAAGATTGAAAGCATGCAATGCATACTCAAGCATCTGAATAGTTCACTCTGCTTGACTGTCGGTATGTGGGTGAAAAGTCGTACTAAGATTTACCACATATCCAAACCTTGCTAAAATTTCTTCTAAAATTTGACCGTGAACTAAGCCCGTCGATCTGAAATGATTGAGACTAGAGTGCCATGCAACCTCACTATTTCCTTGATATACAACTGAGCATACTATTCTGCTGTGTCGGTAAATTTAACTAGCAAGAGGTGTGCTGACTTTGTGATTTGATTCACGATTACCCAAATTAAGTCGAACTTGCGCGGAGTGCAAACCTACCACAAAATCCATGTTGATCATCTCCCATTTCCACATTGGAATTTCTATGCTTTGAGCCAATCTACCGGGCCTTTGATGTTCGGCCTTCACTTGCTGATAGTTTGATCACTTTGCCACAAAGTCCGCCACATCCTTTTTGATGTTTTTCCACCAATAAACTTCCTTGAGATCACAATGCATTTTTGTAGAACCTGGGTGCACAAAATACCTGGAAGTGTGAGTCTATGCCATGATCTTTTCCGGAAGACGATCAATATCCAGAACTCATAGGTGGCCATGGTACCGTAGGATATCATCATCCATACAAAAGGAAAAAGTTGTGGTCTTGTGTTTATGAACCCCCTCTTTCAGTTGTGCTAACAATGGATCATTGAATGTTTTCTTCTTCATCTCCGCCACAAGTGACGATTCTGCCATATTCTGCACAATCACTCCTCCTTCACTAGAGTCCACAAGGCGAACTCCCAAATAGGCAATTGGTGAACCTCTCGGGCCAAGGGCCTTTGATATGCCGCTAAATGAGCCAAACTCCCCATAGATTTATGGCTAAGAGCATCTACCACAACATTGTTGTCCATAAATACATCCAATGGACCTCATACAAATAATATCACAAAATCGTTAGTGCAGATACCACTGTCGCAAGCTCTAAGTCATGGGTTGGATAGTTCTTTTCATGGTTCTTGAGTTGCCTGATAGCGTAGGCTATAACCTTGCTATGTTGAATTAGCACACACCCAAGCCCAATATTGTAAGCATCACAATATACCACAAATCCCTATGTACCCTCTGGCAGGGTTAATACTGGTGTTGTAGTTAATCTTGATTTCAATTCTTAGATCGATTAATAAGATCTATGAATGTTGTCGGGGCATTTGTAAGCCCAAATGACATCACTAGAAATTCAAACTGCCAATACTGAGTATGGAAAGCTATTTTTGGGATATCCTACTCTCTTATCTTTAGTTGATGGTACCCAGATCGCAAGTCAATTTTTGAGAAACACGAAGCACCTCGCAAGTGATCAAACAAGTCATCTATTCTTGGCGATAGGTGCTTATTTATTTATTATGACCTTATTGAGTTTTCGGTAGTCAATACACATTTGCAACGACCCATTTTTCTTTATGACATAGAGAACCGATGCGCCCCAAGGTGACACAGTCGGTTGGATGAAACCCTTCTCTAGTAGATCCTTAGTTGTTCCTTTAGCTCCTTTAATTCTGCCGACGCCATTCTATAAGGTCGAATGAATATAGGTTGGGTGACCGGCATCACATCAATCCAAAAATCGATCTCCCTGTCAGGAGGAATACCAGGGAGCTCGTCTGGAAACACATTGGAGAATTAATTCACAATTGGCACAAATTTAAGGGCAGACACCTCAACTGTGGTGTCCGCAATTCGGACCAAATGATAAATGCACCCCTTCCTGATAAACTTTGTGGACTTAAGGTAAGAAATAAAACTACATTTTGGCATAACATTATTCCCTTACACTCAATAGTTGGCTCCTGAGGAAACTGGAGTCTCATGATCCTAGTTCGTCAATCGAGTTTGGCAAAGCATAAATAAAGCCAATCCATTCATATTATTACATCAAAATCGATCATCTGCAGTTCAATAAGATCAGCCGTGGTATTTCGGCAATGCGCCGTGACTACAAAATCCCTATGAACCCATGTGACTGTAATAGACGCACCATTTGGAGTAGACGGGGAGAACGGCTCATGAAGTTGTTCCAGTTATATCCTGAAGCTTACATATGGGGTAACATAGGACAAAGAATATCTTGGATCAATAAGAGCATATACGTCATGAGATTGAATAGTCAATCCACCTGTAACAACATCTGGGGAGTCTTCTACACTCTAACGACCACTTAGCATAGAATCGATTGGGTCCTCCCGAACACTATGCACCACCCCTAGTTGCACCCCGCCTAGTGGGTGCTGAAGAGCCTCGAGTTGGAGGGTATCCTAATGATGTAGCATTTGTAGGACTGGATACCTAAGTTGTACCCATGCCCGCCCCATAGCGACATGCACGGCAGTCCCTCTTAATATGGCCTCCCATCCCGCATTCGTAGCAGTATGGCATGTCCAGGTAGCAGACTCCCAAATGAATCATCCCACATTTTGGGCATGGGGCCCTATGTTCCTGCTAGGATCTTCCTCCTGATCGGCCCGGATTATTGGACCCCTTATTGCCCTGGGTAGGACTAAAGCAACTCCCTTTCTGCGGATCGTGCCCTGATGGTGGGGAACTAGTTGAAGACTGGGATGGTCTTGATGATCCTCCCCGAAAAGTTGATCTCTCACCTCAAAATGAATCCCCAAGGTTGCCTACTGATCAAACCCTGTTATTACCTCCTCATTCCATCTTGTACTTTAACTTTCAAGCCTTGGTAGCTTGGGTGAAGGCTATCATCCTTCCATAGTTCATGTCAGAATTTAGAGAGACAGTGGAAGCTTCATTAATAACCAAGGGGCCAAGGCCCTGCACAAATCAACGCACCGTAGCTTCTATAGTAGGCATCATGTGAACAATATACTTTCACATGCGCACAAACTCTGTATGATACTCCTACTCACTCTTACTACCTTGTTTAAGGGTCTCAAACTCTGCAGCATGGGCTGCCTTAGTCTCAGCAGGCAGGAAATGGTCTATGAAGGCATCCACAAACTCACTCCATCTCGCCAAGGGGCTCCCCTCCTCAGGGGAATCCTCCCACCTCTTGAACCAGGAATATTCCACACCTTTCAAAGGATAGGAGGCCAACTCCACTCTCTCCATACTAGTAGAATACATAACTCAGAGAGTCTTATGGATCTCATCGATGAAATTCTTAGAGCCTACTCAGGGATAAGTGCATGTGAACACTAGAGGGTCTAACTGAAGGAACCTGTTTACTCTAGAATCAGAAGAATCCCTTTGCAAGCTTAATAAGGTGGTTTCACCATTTGACCTCTGTGCCTAGGAAGCTACTAACTTGGTTAGCATATGAATAGCTCTTCTAAGATCCCATCCGAAATACCAAAACTAGAAATTGAGGCTGGAGCTGGAGCAGGCATATCAGCGGGAGGGATGGTGGTACCGTTCGTAGGTGTAGGAACTGGGGTAGTCGGATCTAGTTTAGAAGAACCATGCACGGTGATACCGGGGTGATTGCCCTCCCTCGCAATATCAAGTAGGGGTTTATCAGCCACTCCCGGGGTGGCATTGGATTCTTGGCCAATCCTAACTTTCTTCTTAGGTTCCATTTACTGAAAGATAGAACAATTCACAAGCTAGAGGAAAGCAACCTCACATACTGCTCTAACGCACGATAAAGAACACAATGAAGGGTATTATTCCTAGATGTCCAAGTACCCCCTACTTATAGTTGTGGTCGACAATACACCGATAAGAAGGGTTCTACTAGACACGTATTTGAGACATCATAGGATGCTTTAAAACCTTAGTCTCTGATACCAAGTTTGTCATGCCCCAAACCAAGAAAAGCGCGACCGGCACGCGACTGAGGAAACCCGGTCGACCAAGCATATCTAGCCTTTCAACCCCGACCCAATAAATATTCGAAGAAGTAATACATTACCAATTCTTAAACATGTGAGGGAGAGTTATCATATAAACGCATAAACATTACTAGTAAGATTATTACTTAAAATACAACTTGTCATAGTTAATTTCCCAAAAGTGCATACAGTTGATAGTCTAGTACAGAAAAGTGTCAAAGTACAACGTGATCCTATGACCACCCTGGCACCCATACATGACCCACTTAAATGTCTATGGAGTCTCTAATTATAAAGAAGACCAAAATGATAATGCCAACAACAAGGCCCCAACCATACCTCAAAATGCAAAAATTTACGCAAAGAAGAACTACAAAACCCCTGGGAGGAATGGAGCTCACCAAGACAGCTGTGAAAGGAGCAAGAGAGCACCACTATTTGCGATCGGCACTATCAGAAACGGAACCACCTACAGTTATTCAAGGATGTAGGGGCCTCGGCAAAAAGGACGTTAGTATTGTCGAATAGTACTAGTATGTAAGGCAAACACAATTCTTAATAGGATAAACAATGAACAAATAGAAGGCAGTTATACCATAAAAAGTACATCACAGGATTACGAGGAAAAACACCAAATAAGGCTCACATGATTCTGGTTAAGTATTTCCATTCCTCTAGGTTAATGTTCTTTACTGCCAAGTGCCATACATATAATAGAATGCCACTGTGATTTTTACACGGAGTCTGGTCTCGGCCCGACCGTCTAAGCCATCCCAAGTGAGACATAACCATGTCCACAATGATATTCAAAAATCCAATATAAATTTTATCATGCGTACATCATGGCATCTAATCTCGGTTAGATCGGCAAAGCCATCTTACTTGGGGCACAACCTCATTCAATTACTCCTTAGTTCCCATTTCCATCCATTTTTCCCATTACTTAGTACAACCTTTTTTGTTAATTGTTTTCTTGGCACTTGGAGGCATTGTTACAACACAACTATTCCCTTTATTAATTCTTTCATGTAACTTTATCATCTGTGTAGATAAGGGGCCTATCATATGAGGCATGCACACGTAAGAAAATACTGAACACTTGGAGAACATAATCACATTTTTTAACTATCATGATTTCGAAATAAACACATAGAACAATTTAGGGACGAAAATCCTTCACCCAACACATTAAGGCAATTCATCAAGTTAGATCAATTCGAAACTCACGCAAACTAATTGGACACTAAGAATTCAACATTAAGAAAAAGAGTGTTAGCCATACATACCTTAATAGAGATTCCCTTAAATTCTTACAATAAATTCTGAAATTTCCTAGAAACTTCGATCTATTTTATGAGAATTACAAATTTATCCAGAAGTTAGAGACATGATTAAGATTCTAGCTTATTTGAGCATATTGTCAAGCACTATGTGTGCATTGTGGTTTTAGTACCCCTTTGTAAGAGACTTTTATCACCTTCCACCTAATTGCCATCTTTTTAACTAAAAATCTTAACATACCCCATTGTAACCCATGCATGCAAGATAGTTAATTCCTATTCCTACGAACTCACCTGTGATCACTTATTTTAATAGAATTTTGAAATTATGGATTAGGCACAAGTTCTTACCTCTTAGGACGGAGACTTGGTAGATTTTACTTGATAATCTTCAAGGTCTTAGGCAAAGATCAAATGGGAACTTGATGAAGACTACCCTCTCTCTCTCTCTCTAGAACTCCCCCTATCTCACTCTATTTTCAGGAAAAATCGTATGAAAGGGGTCTAAGGGAATGTTTTTAATGGAAAAGGGTCGGGTTTTAAAAGTTAAAAATAGGAGCCCCGATAAAATCTAAGATCGCATATGCGATCGCATAACGAATATGCAGCCCGAAAAGGGACCGCTAAAATGGACCCCAAAACCTGAACAAATAGCCCGGATATGCGACAAAAATGTGGTTCCCATACCTGTTCTATTGTCGCATTGTGCACCGCAGAACTGCCCCTCACAAAAATGCCAAGGGAGTTATGCGATGACTATGCGGCCCGCATATTGATTTCGCGGCCCGGATATTAATTATGTGATCGCATAATTGGCCGCATAGTCTACCTCAAAATTAACCAACACATTGTCTGACTCTGAGGTGACAATGCGTTTCGCATAGGTATTATGCAACGTATAATGGACCGCAGACACGCACTTTTCTGGAGAAATATTTTTCTTTAACTTTTTAATGCAATGATCAGTCCAAAGGGTCCTGACTTGGCACTACGAGATCTCGCGGCTTTAAGTAAAAAAATTCACGATGCCTTACAATGTCGGGGCAGTGCTTGGAGGGAAAGAATTTTGGACAAACTTCTTGGAATTTTGTCCTTTTAATATCGGGGCTGCTCCTGAGATTTGAACGACCCTGGTATTATATGTCTCCACCATTTTGTTTTTTGCTTTGATTTTCTTCACATGATTCAACCCTCTTTCTCAATACTTCAAGCATTTTGATTATCTCGAGGTTAACACTGAGGCCATTCTGGCTCGACCCTAACAGGAGGTTGGCCTTGACTACGTAGTTTTAATATTGTCACCTGTTAAGCCTGTAGCATTTCGATGATTAGCCACAGGCTTATCCCATCACCTTCGCCTTTGGGCAATTCTCGAACTATTGGTTGATGGCTTCCATGAATGCTATTTTCGTGGTTAGTTGGCAGGTGGGTGTCAAAAGCAACCTGTAAACTGGTGTCAATTGGATCCGTAGTTGGGATTCCATTTGGGTCACAAAGGAGCACCCCATTGCTAGGCACCAATTTGTTTTTTCGCCATGATGGCCAAATTCAGCCTCAATATTCAAGTGGGTAGCCTAAGAATTCGACATTTTTAAGCTAACCTAAAATTGAAATATTAAAGAACAAATATAAAAAGAGGGTGTGTTATGAAAATTTGTATTAAACCGCCACTATTATAATTATCCAATCGGTGGGCACCGAACTGTTTACCTTTAGAATAGATAACAATTGAATTTATATACGCTTTTGAAGATATGTGGGTTTATTCAACAGAAATAATTAAGAATGTTAGATAAATGAGTTAAAGACATCGTGAATAGTTAAACCAGTCGTAACACCATGGCCTAACTTGATCTTGGATTAGGCAATAGTTTCTGCCCTCGTTTGGATCTTGGGTTCGAAGCCAACTAAGAACTAAGAACAAAGTAAAAGAAAAAACTTTTTAGTAGTCAGAAAGTAGAGAAATAATTTTGTATTACCTTGATACGCGTGTTACAATGTATGTATTGAACAAAAAGCTTCTCCTTTGTATAGTAGGAGCATTTCATCCCCATTACAATCCTAAAAAGGGTATAGATCCTTCTTTCTCGTCATTACTACTACACTATCGATATCAAACGAGATCTACACTATGATATCCGATTGGGTGCGGATACCATTGTCCTCAGTCAGTCGTGTGCAACCATCACAGTTCTTTCTAAGGTCTTCGAGCTCGTTTTGGGTTCGGGGAATGTTATCTGTCAGGCCCGATGCGGAGTACCCCATGCCAATCACGATCCAAAGAGTTCCCAACTTCAGTCTCGATGTCATACATTCACATTCTTACTTTCTTTGACTGTGCATTAACCTCGAATTCACCCGTATAGAATTTTGTTTATCCATTAAGAAATGGGGTTTGAAAAGAGTGAGGCTAGAGGACATCTACTGCATGGTCCGTAAGTTTAGTCGAACACATTGCTTTTGGATAAAGCTACTGAGTTGAGATCCTTGATTCGTCTTTGGAGAGTGTTTTTAGAAACTAGTAAATGAGACATTTGCTTTTAAACAAAAGAGTTAAAAAAAGAGTTTAAGTTTGTCTCTCTTTATGTCCATCTGCTATTTTTCATTTTTTTCATTTATAAGATGTGAGTAAATTAATGAGCTAAAAATGCAGCTAGGAGAGGTCGAACAAAACTGATAGTCACTTGTTCCGTCAGCTATTTAAGATGAACGAAGATTGATATGAGACCGCTTAAGATGTACGGATCAGAAACCTACTTGATTTTTGGTCGAACCTGTAATCCGGTTTCTAGCTTCGCCTCTGTTTGCAATGAAGAGATACGTTAATACAATGACTCTTGTTTCATATCAAATGGAGAACAAGACCTTAGACAACTTTTAAGTTACATCCAGAACAACCTTCACACTACGTGTTTGATTTGTAAATAGGAAAATACCTTGCAAACTTGAGCTTTCATGTCCAGTATAAATAGCTCTATGTCACTTAGGAAAGACGAAAACTATATATAGGTGAGGAAATACATGTCAAAAATACAGAATATGAATCTCATAATTTTTTTCAATTTGTCGTTACTTGATAGATAACTTTTTTTCCTTATAAAAACTACATGTAACGACCTGGCGGGTCGTTTTGAGTATTGTAACCTTATTCTCCCATTTATTGCTTCTTCTATGTTTAATTTTGGTTGTGTGACTTTTCGGGCTGGTTGGTTTGTTTCCGGGGGTGTTCTGAATGAAATAGAACAATTAGTCCTAAGGTTGAAGGCTTAAGTTGAAAGAGTTGACCGCAATTTCACTTTTAGATAGACGACTCTAGAATAGAGTTTTGATGATTCTGATAGCTTCGCATGGTGATTTTGGACTTACAAATATATCCGGATGTTGATTTAGAGGTCCATAGATTGTTTTGGCTTGAATTGGCGAAAATAAGAAAGTTGAAGATTTGGAAGGTTGAAAAGTTTGACCAAGAGTTGAATTAATTAATATCGGGTTCAAATTTAGGTTCTGTGAGTTGGAATAGGTACAGTGTGTCATTTATGACACGTGTGCAAAATTTGAGGTCAATTGGAGTAGGTTTGGTATGATTCAGAATTAGTTTTAGAAGTTAGAAGTTCATAAGTTCATTAGGCTTGAATTGGGGTGTAATTTGTGATTTCGGTATTGTACGATGTGATTTGAAGCTTCGACCACGTTCGTATTATATATTAAGACTTGTCAGTATATTTGGATGGTGTACGAGGGGCCTGGGGTATGATTCGGATCATGTTCGGTACATTTTGGACTAGTTGGACTGTTGAATATTGTTGTATCTAATTTCCTTATACGCGATCACGAAGAGAGGATCGAGATCGCAAAATGTTTTTTGGTGACTGTGGAAAGTTGTTCATCACATTTGCGAGTTTGAGGATATGATAGTGGAGCTTTGGATGATTGCGCACTATGAAGTGGAAGAAAGGACGCGTTCGCGAAGAAGGAAGGTGAGGCCTGGAAGTTGCACGCATTGTTCTTTGCGATCGCGTGTCTTGGTCAGCGATCGCGAGGGTCTTGGTCGCTGAGAATCATGTTCGTGAGTAGTGGTTCGAATTCGAGTAGATCATTTTGGAGGGGAGTGAATTTTGTTCTTTTTTATCACAAAGAGGAACAGTAGGGTAGCAGATATTAAAATCTCAAATAGAGGATTAGAGTATTATTTTCATATTATGAGTTGTGTAGCACGGTTTTTGGCGATCTTGGAGGGGATTTCATGATTCCATCTTAAATTTTAGTATTTAAATATGAATTAAAGTGAATAAATGGGAAATTCGGTGGGTGCTTTTCAAAAATGAAAAATGGAGATATAAAGGTCAATTTAAGGTCGGAATTGGATGACTTTGGTATGGTTGGGCTCGTAATTAAATAGGTCTTTGAATTTTATCAAGTTTCGAGGTGTAGGCTTAGGTTTGACTTTTTTGGTTGACTTTTTTATTTTGATAAAGATCGAAAATTTATTGTTTGAATGTGTTCTCTACCTGATTATTTGTTGATATTGAGTTGTTTGTGACTAGATTCATGTCATTTGGAGGCCGATATGCGTGGGAAGGGCTTGTTGGAGTTGTGATTTGTGCGATTGAAGAAATTAACACATCTAAACTCGAATTTTTAGAGTATCTAATCCAAAGGCCTACGATATGTGAAAGATATTGGGGGTGACATACGCATTTGGTGATGGCATCTGTGCGTGCTCCGATTTGTTCATACTTTAGGAAGGCCTTGAGGCTAATATCGGGCTTGTTTTTCTAGTATACCATGTTACCCCCATGTCTCTCTACTTGTTTGATTATTTGAACTGTGAATCATATTAGACATCATGTCTAGGCTTTGTGCTAACTGTTTGAGACTTGATAGAGCTATCATGTTGTTTCTGGGTTATATACCTTTTTTGCACACATGTTCTGAGTAATGATACTATATCTGTGTAGGATATCTCTTCCTCAGAACTTTTTTTTTTTGATTCCTCACATGTTGATGATATCACTTAAGGGTAAAAATATATAATTTAACATTAAAGATGTATTCATCTAAGACTTAGATGGTAAATGACTGAGTTTGGGCCTTAGAGTAAGTTTGGTATTGATTCTGAGGTGACAAGTACGCTAGTCCCATATTGGGTCGAGTTTTACTATTTTGTGGCGACATGTGCACAAGGCCTCATTATAAGGCTAAGTGATTATAATAAGCACTTGGAAAGTTCCGCCTCTCTAGAGTCTGACATACCAGTAGTTGGAGTAGGCACAGTATTACATATATATTCTTATTGATGGGTAGTTATGCAACGCACTCATACAGTGATTAGTGTATTACTATTGATGGATGTACTATGATACTATTGATTTCCATGTATACTTGACATGTTAGCATAGAGTTTTCCTTATTCATACTAACTGGTAATTGGCCTACTTTTTCCATGTTAGGCTTTAAATTGTTATACTTGGAAGCGTGTGTAAATTCGCATAATGAGAACGAGTTGTACTTGATATCATTGATTTACTATTTCTACAGTTTATCCTTTATCTTCTAAACTGTTAACGATTATTGGTACTGGTATTTGATTGTTGATCTGAGCTTGTCACTGCTCTCAACCAAAGGTTAGCATTGTTACTTATTGAGTACATTAGGCCTATTGTACATATATTACACTCTACACTTCGTGTGTAAATCTAGGTACATCCAGCCGAGGTGATTTTCTCATCCTATTGTCTTTATTTTTACTATTTCTCCTGTTCATATGGTTGTATTAGAGGATTTATTTCGTACCTTATTATTCATTAGTGCTCGTGTACTTGTTGACACCAGATCTTGGGGTTGGTTGGAGTAGAATTTTGACTTTATTCTCAGATATTTTATTGTATTCCTCCATTGTTGAGTTATTAGATCATGTTATCCAGTTTTCATTATTAATCATGTAACTGTTGGATTACTGAATGGGTTGGGTTAGATGCTACAATGTTTTGTAGATTTTGGATCGTGACAAGTTGGTATGAAAGCACTAGGTTGCTTAGGTCTCACGAATCACTATCATGTTTAGTAGAGCCTTGCGAATCGGTATGGAGAAATTTGTTCTTATCTTTGAAAGGCTACCAACTATTAGGAAACTTCACTTTCTTGCATTTTTATCGTGCGGATTTGGTTTATTTTGAAGTTTGAAACTTGAATTTTTATTCTCTCACAGATGGTGAGGACACATGTGGCTAGATTAGGAGCATGGCCACCAGTACCACTATCTAGGACCACGAAAGGCTAGGCTGCAGTAGACGCCGAGTTGCGGCTCGTACCACAGTTAGAGAAACACCTGTGAAGCAACCAATTTGTCCAATATAGGGGCAAATAACCAATGTTATTGAGTAGATGGGACCATCTCAGGAAGCAGTTATGTCCAATATGATCCGAGGACATCAGGAAGCTTTGGCCCAGATTTTGACTGTGTGCGCTAGCCTTGCTCAAGCGGTTTTAGTTTTGGCCCCACCAGCCATTTCTCAGGCTAGGGGAAGATGCTCAAACACCTACCACCTGCACTTTAGAGAGGGTATCTCAGGGACTCCACACACCGAGGGTACTACCAGCCCAATCTATTATTACTGCTCAGGCTGATATTTTCCTATTTATGGGCGATGAGGACTAGAAGACACTAGAGAGGTTTGGTTCAGCGGGGTGGAGTCATAGAATGCGCATGATTTCCTAGACTAGTGTTAGTAGATTCTTTGCACATCGAGTATTTTGGAAACCAATAGAGTTACATTTACCACTTTCGAGCTGACTGAGGTAGCCTATCGATGGTGGAAGAACTATGAGTTGAGCAGGAGAGTTGGCACATTGCCACTTGTATGTCATGAATTATCCATTCTCTTTTCAGAGATCTTTATCCCAGAGACTCACAAGGAGGAGCTGCATAGAGATTTTGAGCAGCTACGGCAAGGAGATATGACTATAATTCAGTGTGAGATAAGATCCATAGATTTTGCCTGTCATACAATATGATTTCTTTCCACAGCGAGAGAGAGAGAGAGAGAGATAGATAGAGAGATAGAGAGAGAGCAAATTAGTTGGTTCATTAATGTCCTCAACTATAGCCTATGTTACAATTTGACCCGAGAGCTTGAGATGGATGCTAGGTTTTACCCGGTGGTCGAGATTGAGAGGCACTTAGAGTTTATTCACAGGCTTGAGTGCTAGGAGAGGGAGGGAAAAAGGCCTCGTAGTTTTGGTGGTTTCAGTGGTACCTCATCTAGAGGTCAATCACATCACAACATAGGTCATCCTTAGAGGCCCACTTACATAGCTCGTTCGGTTAATCGTGGTGCATTAGATAGTCATGGTTCATACAATGCTCATCCCAGTCAGTCATCTTTTAGTGCCCTCACAGCTAAGAGTTTATCCTGTGCTCCATTAGTTTAGGGTTCGTCATTATCAGGTTCTTCCAGTGGTTCTTCTAGTTTTTGGGGTCCGATATAGACCCTACCATCATTTTCGGCTCAAGGTTGTAATGATTATGGAGAATAGAGGCATGTAAGAAAGTATTGTCCCCGTCACTACAAAGGTCCAACATAGTAAGGAGACCAGTCCATGACCCCTGCACCAGTTGCTACACCACCTACTCAGCCAGCTTGGGGTGGAGGTCGTATGGGTCGAGATCACCCTAATAGGGGGATGTCAAACAGGTAGTGATTAGGCTCGATGCTACGCTTTTCTCGCCAGGCTAGAGGAGTTGCTTGAGATACAGTGATCACTTATTCATATGTATCATCATGCTTTGCTCATTATTTGGATATGCTCCATGATTCCTTAGTTACTCTTGTTCTTGTATTCACACCACCGGGTGATATGTTATTGTGGACAGTGTATATTAATCATATGCGGTAACTATTGCTGAGATTTGAGATAAGAGTTGATCTTTTACTTCTTAGTGTGGTCGATTTTGACACAATTTTAGGTATGGATTTATTGTCACCATGTCACGCTATTGTAGATTGTCACGCTAAGACCATGATATTGGTGATGCCAGGATTTCCTAGAGTTGAGTAGAGAGGTTCTCTGGAATATATTCCAGTAGATTGATTTCATATTTGAAGGCACAATGGATGGTTAAGAAGGGATGTGTGGCATATTTGGCTTTTTCTGAGGGATGTTAGTGTTGATACTCCTACCATTGAGTACGTTCCGATAGTGAGAGACTCTCTATATGTATTTTTTACAGACGTTCCAAGCATGCCACCTATCAAGGACATTGATTTTGGTATTGACTTGGTTTCGGGCACTCAACTCATCTCTATTCCATGGCATCATCCGGCACCAGAAGAGTTGAAGGAATTAAAAGAAAAACTTCAGGAGCAACTCCATAACTGCTTCATTCAGCCTAGTGTGTCTCCTTGGGGTACGCGAATTCTGTTTGTGAAGAATAAGGATGACACTATGTGGATGTGCATTAATTATAGATAGTTGAAGAAAGTTAAAATTAAGAACAAGTATCCACTACCACGCATTAGTGACTTGTTTGACCAGCTTCAGGGCGCTAGAGTATTCTCTAAAATTAATTTTAGGTCTTGTATCACTAGTTGAACATTCGAGATTCTGATATACTAAATACGACATTCAGTACCCGATATGGTCATTATAAGTTCCTTGTGATGTCTTTTTGGTTGACTAGTACCCCCGCAACATTTATGCATCCGGTGAACAATGTATTCTAGGCATATCTTGATTCTTTGTCCATAGTATTCATTGATGATATATTGGTGTACTCACGCATCCAGAAGGATTAGGAGCAACATCTGAGCATTGTACTACAGACATTGAGTGAGAAGAAGCTTTATGTTAAATTATCCAAGTGTGAATTTTGGCTTGAATCAATGGAATTTTCGGGCCAAGCGGTGTCCAGTAAGGGTATCAAGGTAGATTCTGAAAAGATTAAGGAAGTTCAGAGTTGGCCCAGGTCGTCTTCAGCTACTAAGATTCGGAGTTTTCTTGTCTTGGACGGATACTATCGTTGTTTCGTAGAGGGTTTATCGTCCATTATTGCACATTTGGCTAGATTGACCCAAAAGGGTGCCCTATTCATGTGATCTGATGAGTGTGAGGAGAGCTTTTAGAAGATCAAGACTGCCATGACCACAATTCCGGTTCTAAGATTTCCTTCAGCATCGGGTTCACATATGGTTTATTTTGATGCTTCTTGCATTGGGATTGGTGTGCCTGATGCAAGAGGCTAGGGTGATTGCCTATGCTTCACGCTAGTTGAAGCCCAATGAGAAGAACTACTCCACTCATGATTTAAAGTTCGCATCCATCGTTCATACATTGAAGATTTGGAGGCATTAACTCCACGACGTGTTTTTATGAGGTATTTACAGATCATCAGAATTTATGGTACTTGTTTAAGAAAAAGGAGGCAGTGAAGATTGTTGGATCTATTAAAAGATGATGATATCAATATTTTGTGACATCACTAGAAGGCCAATATGTTGTAATGCCTTGAGTAAACAGTGGTGAGTATAGATAGCCTTACATATACTCCATCCGGTGAGAGACCACTAGAATCATATGGTCAGGCCTTGGCCAATCAGTTTGTGAGATTAGTTTTTTGGAGCCTAGTCGAGTTCTAGCTAGCTTGGTCTGTCGATCTTCTTTGTATGAGCACAACAGAGAGCATTAGTATGGCGACCCCCATTTGTTTGTCCTTATGGACACGGCGCACCATGGTGATTCCAAGGAGGTTTCTATTAGAGATGATGGGGTGTTGCAGATGCAAGGTCAGATTTGAGTGCCCAATGTGGATGGCTTGCGCAAGTTGATACTTGAGGAGGCCCATAGTCCGCGGTATTCCATTCATTTGAGTGCCGCAAAAATGTATCTAGACTTGAGGTAGCACTTTTGGTGGAGGAGAATGAAGAAGTATATAATAAAGTACGTGGCTTAGTGCTTAAACTGTCAGCAGTTCAAGTGTGAGTATCAGAGGCCGGGAATTTTCTTCAGAGACTTGAGATTGTTGAGTGGAAATGGGAGTGTGTTACCATGGACTTCGTTGTTAGGCTACTACAGACATCGATGAAATTCTACGATATTTGGGTAATTGTGGACCGGTTGGATAAGTCTGCACATTTCATTCCAGTTGTGACTACCTATTGTTTTGAGCAGTTGGCTGAAATTTATATCCGCAATATTGTTCTCATTCCTGGTGTGTTGGTGCCTATTATATGAGATCAGGGCATGTAGCTTACATTGTAGTTTTATGGAGTAATGCTGCGAGAGTTGGACACATGGGATAAGTTAAGTACAACATTTCACCATAGACAGACGGACAGTTCAAGCGCACCATCCAAATCTTAGAGGGTATACTGCGAGCTTGTATTATGGATTTCGAGGGTTCTTGGGATAAGTTTCTACCGCTTGCAGAATGTTTCTACAATTACAGCTACCACTAGAATATTCTATGGCTTCTTATAAGGCCTTATATGCGAAACAGTGTCATTCTCTAGTGAGTTAGTTCGAGCCAGGAGAGACTAGGTTGTTGGGTACTGATTTGGTTCAAGACGCCTTAGATAAAGCCAAGTTGACTCAGGATCGGCTTCGCTTAGCACAGTTTAGATAGAAGCATTATGCTGATTAGAAGGTTTGTGATGTTACATATATAGTGGTTGAGAAGGTACTGCTCAGAGTACCTCCCATGAAGAGTGTGATGAGGTTTGGTAAGAAAGGCAATTTGAGCTCTCGGTACAGTGTCCTTTTTGAGGTGCTAGAGAGGATTGGAGAGATGGCCTACAAGCTTGCATTATCACCTAGTCAATAGGGTGTTTACCCAGGGTTTCGTGTTTTTATGCTCTGAAAGTATTATGGCGGCCCGTCTCATGTTCTGGATTTCAGTATGGTTCAGTTAGATGGGATCTAACTTATGATATGGAGTCGGTGGCCATTTTGGATTGACAGGTTTAAAAGTTGAGATCAAAAAATATAGCTTTAGTAAACGTTTAGTGGAGAGGCCAACTAGTCGAGGAGGATACTCGGTAGATCGAGCGAGAGATTTGGAGCAACTATTCATACCTATTTGAGACTCTGGGTATTATTCTAGACCCGTTCGAGGACGAATATTTCTTTAAGAGGGAGAGAATGTAATGACCCAGCCCATCGTTTTTTGAGTATTGTATCCTGTCCCCCATTTATCACTTTTTATATTTTTAAATATGTTATGTGACTTTCCAGGGTGGAGGTTTTGGTTCCGGGGACGTTTCAGTGTGAAATGGGACACTTATCCCAAGGTTGAAGGATTAAGTTGAACGAGTTTATCGGAGTTTGACTTTTGTGTAGATGAATCATGAATGGAGTTTTGATAATTCTGATAGCTTTATATGGTAATTTTGGACTTAGTCACATATCTGAATGTTGATTAGGAGGTCCATAGTTTGTTTTGGCTTGAATTGGAAAAATTTGGAAACTTAAAGGTTTGGAAGGTTGAGAAGATTGATCGGGAGTTGGCTTTTTTAATATCGGATTTGGATTTTGGTTTCAGGAGTTAGAATAGGTCCGTTGTGTAATTTATAACTTGTGAGAAAAACTTGAGGTCAATCGGAGTTTGTTTGGTATAATTTGGCATTAGTTTAGAAGTGAGAAGTTCATTATGCTTGAATTACGGTGTGATTCATGATTTCACTATTATTTGATGTGATTTGAGATTTTGATTAAGTTGGTATCATGTGTTAGGACTTATTGGTATGTTGGGATGGGGTTTTGGGGCCTCGAGTATGATTTTGATCATGTTTAGTTTATTTTGGACTTGCTAGACTGCTGAATATTGTTGTATCTGTTTTCCTTATATGCGATCGCGAAGAGAGGACCATGATCGCGAATGGTTGTTTGGTGTTTGTGGAATGTTGTTCATCAAGTTTGCACGTTTGAGGACATGATCCTGGAGCTTTGGTTTATTATGCACCGTGAACGCAAAAGAAGGACGCGTTCACGAAGAAGGAAGGTGAAGTCTAGAAATTGCACACGCTCTTCCTTGTGATCACGTGTCTTGGTCAATGATCGTGAATGTCTATGCTGCTGAGAATCTGTTTTGTCACTGGTGGTTCGCGTTGGCGTAGATCACTTTGGAGGTCAGTGAATTTTGTTCTTCGCAATTGTGAGGGACTTTCCACGATCGCGAATAGAAACAAATGGGCATCAGATCTTAAAATCCCAAATCGAGAGCCTGAGTATTATTTTTATATTTTGAGTTGCAAGTCTCGATTTTGGGCCATCTTGGAGGGTCTTTTCACGTCTTCGATCGGGATAAGTGGTTTTTACTTGGATTTGTTAATATTTCATGATTCCATCTTCATTTTTTGCGTTTAAGAATTGAATTAAAGTGAAGAAATGGGGAATTTTGTAGAAACTTTTTAAAAAATAAAAAATGGATGTTTGAAGGTTGATTTGATCTCATTATTGGATGATTTTGATATTGTTGGACTCATAATTAAATGGGTCTTAGAATTTTATGAATTTTGTCGGGTTTTGAGGCATGAATTCCTAGTTGAATTTTTGGTTTTGATGAACATTGAAACTTTATTGTTTGAAGTTGTTTCGTACGACACTATTTTTTGATATTCAGTTGTATGTGACTATGTTCAAGTCATTTGGAAGCTGATACACGTGCGACGGGCTTGTTAGAGTTGTGATTTATGCTGTTTGAGATATATAACACATCTAAACTTGGATTTGAGGGTATTAACCCCAAAGGATTACATTTTATAAAAGATATTATGGTGACGTACGCATTTGGTGATGGGCGTGTGTGCATGATCCAATTGTTTCATAGTTTGGGAGGCCATTAGGCTAATACAAGGCTCGTTATGCTATCATACCAAGTTACCCCTATGTCCCCTCTACTTGTTTGATTATTTGAACTGTGAATCATATTAGCCATTATGTCTAGGATATGTGCTAATTGTTCTAGACTTTATAGATCCATTCTTGTAGTTTCTGAGTTATATACCTTATTTGCACATATGTTCTTAGCCATGATACTATATCCGCGTAGGATATCTCTGTCTCAATATTTTTTATTTGATTCCTCGCATGTTGCCGATAATGCTTAAGGGTAAAACTATTTAATTGAACATTTGAGATGTGTTCATCGAAAGACTTGTACAGTAAATGGCTGAGTTTAGGCCTTAGAGCTGGTTTGGTATTGATTCTGAGGCAACGCGTACGCCATGCCCATATTAGGCTGAGTGTTACTGTTTTATGGAGAGTCGTACACCATGCCTCATTATTGGGCTAAGTGATTATAATTAGCGCTTGGGAAAGATCTTCCCCTCTGGAGTCTCACATGCCAACAATGGGCGAAGGAACAGTATTTCATATATTTGCTTGATAATGGGAAGTTATGACAGGGACCCTTACAGTGCAAAGTTTAAATACTATTGATTGATCTACTGTGATACTGTTGATTTACGTGTATACTCTACATGTAGGCATATAGGTGTACTTTCCTCATGCTATCTGATAATTGACCTGCTCTATTCGTGTTGGATTTTAAACTATTATACTTGGAAGCATGCCTAAATTCCTAAAATGAGAACAATTTGTACTTGATATCATTGATTTACTATTTATATGGTTTATCCTGTATTTTTTGGAAATGTTATAAGTTATTGGTACTGGCACTTGGGTGTTGTTCTGAGCTCGACACTGCTCTCAACCCAAGGTTAGTGTTGTTACTTATTGAGTATATTAGGTCGGTTTTACTCATATTATACCTTTCACTTCGTGTGCAGATCCAGGTATATATGACCGAGGTGATTTTCAGGCTTGAGTTGTGCCATCTATTTGGGAGAATATGAGGTAGCTGCCATACCATCCACGGTTTGTTAAGTTCTCTTCCTTTTATCTTTTTCTTTAATGCTTCTCATGTTTAGATGGTTGTATTAGAGGATTTATTTTGTACCTTGTTATTCAGTAGTGCTTGTGTACTTGTTGACACCAGATTTTGGATGGGTTGTTGTATCACTTTGACTTTATTCTCAAATATTTTGTGGTATTCCTCCATTGTTGGGTTATAAGCCCATGGTATCTCATTTTCATTGTTAATCATGTGATTGTTGGCTTATCTAATTGTGTGGGTTAGGCGCTATCACGACTTGTGGATTTTGGATCATGATACTTCATGTATAGAGCAAGAAGTTAAAAACCAAATAGGAAAATACTTGATCTTGAAATATGATAATAATATGATCGCTGATCTCGCACACTTTAGTCCAAAAAAGGATAAATGGTTGTTGTAAATATAATCTGGTCTAAAAGTCCAGATTCGAATCCCAAAGAAAACTAAGATTTCACTATACTGTTCAATATCACTTCGAAGACAAGATCAAACAATTCCTAAGTAATAGTAGAAAGATTTTATGTCTAACTAATTAACTAACAAATTAAAGAAGTAAATTAAAACTAGGGATACGAAGGGTTGGAGAAAAGATTAGGAGATCTAGAGTTATTATTTCCCCAATTGTTGGAATCCTTCCCACTACATCTTTTATAATTTCACCTTAGTATTCTCTACTGTTCGTGAGTACTCTGAGTGTCGTAGCTCTCTATCGAGCAACTACCACAATTTACTAGATGTATTCTCTCTAACTACACTAGCTATCACTAATTCACCGCTCACTATAATCGCACCAAGGTTTCGTTATCTCTAATCCCACCTTCAAAACCTTTGTAATGATCTCTCACATACGTTAGGAGTGATGTTATTCAACAACTACCTATTATGTACTCTCTCTTGAGTAATACACACTACATAGGCATAGTCATTCGATGGCCATTCAATCAACAACAAAAATAACATAATTGAACAAGCAGAGAAATTAAAAGGCTAAATTATACTAAAACATAACAACAATTCATCCTACAAAATGTTCTATCAAAACTCTAGATAAAAACTTAGCTACTCATAATAGTATCATAACTACAATACTAAAATTCATAACCAATAATTGGAAATAGGACGAAGGAAGTGAAAAACTAGTAGAAGAATTCTCCGCCTTGCTCCTAGTATGTTCTTTCCTCTTTAGGTTGAATCCCCGATCTCCTTAGCCTCCTCAGGTCTAAATTATGTCAAAGGTATGTTAATTGTGCTCAAAATACCGTTTTTCCATATATATATATATAACCAAGTAGGATCAGGCCCAAACAATTATATTCTCATACGCAAAAAATAACACTTTTCCATGTCAGATGTCTGTGGCCAAGGATTTGGACGCGGATTTTGGCCAGTTTCTCCCTCATATCCGGCGCCGTGCACTATCCGTGCATTTTCCACCCTATTATGTTGGGAATTGGGAAAAAAGTTAAACATGAGAGTTGTAGCCTTGGAATTCTATTTCCAACAATATATTTTAGAGGTCCAATAGAATTCTGAGCGAAACGTTATGTGCATGTTACTAGACAGTGCGCAATATGCCTACTCCATTCTTCATCCGTACTTAACTATCATCTGCTTATCCCCGAACATGATCCCGGCTTAATTTCTTGAGCTTTTACTCAAATTGCAAGCTCCAAATCACTTGAATTCATTCTATAATATTTACATAGCTTGTAATCACTCCTACAAGGCATAAAACACACAATTAGTGTAGAACACTAGCGATTAAAGCTCAAATCCAATTGAAGTTCAGCAAATTAGAGGGTAATAAGCAAATAAAATATGTAATTATAGTGTACGCATCAAAATTAGAAGAGTTGATTTTTTTCTATCAAGAAATTTTGGAAGCTTTCCCTGAGACCCGGAGGGTGGTAGGTCACGGTCGAGTTCTTAGCCTCCGGGCTTGTCAAAGTCCGTCTCGGAAGAAACAAGGTACGGGGTCGGGATAAAAGGGGAAGCCCCTAAGGCACATGGCTACGCCTGACAGGCTCGGTCTATCTAGAACATACTATGAGGCCTCGTATCAAGTTATCCAATCTTTGTACTATTGCAATTAATACACATGTACTTGTACGGAGTACCCTCGCATATGAGGGGAATCCATACCATATTGTAGGAGAATGATGTTGCTCCATTTCTTCACAAGTGCAATAATATCTCTCTCTTTCTCTCCCTCTGTCTTTTCTTGTAAGCCTTTTGTTCTCATTGGCCCGATGCCATCTCGCATTCATTATTTTCTCACTTGCTCCGCGCCCGTATAGCTATGCAATGGCTATAAAGAGCCTTGCTTAATCGTGTCTTTGTATGGTATCCTTTTCCTGACTGTCCCCGATAACTCGATCCCAGCACGAGCCTCAGCCCCTAGACCTCCATCGATCTGCCCCACGCTCGGGAAACAGGCCCTTTGGTTTGCTTACTTCCTCGTCTTAGCTCACATTTTATCGCTATACTTAACATTTTTAGAATCAACAGCCCTAACAACTAATTTGGGAATAGAATCCCATTTACAAATTAAATTGTTTTTACCATTTTCACGGTAAACAGTTTGGCGCCTACCGTGGGGCTAAAAATAATAGTGCTTATTTTCTTGTTGGTATCGTCACATAAACGCACGTTATCCTTCACTCTTTTCCTTGTTCGATATCTTTTGACTTCAGGGTAATTCCTGGCTCAATGAGAAAAATTGAGAATGATTACCTCGAGAACCACGACGGAAGAAGTACGATCGTTCCAACAGTTTACACGATGCTACAGGACCCTGATAACGCATTTGGGTTGAGTCAAGTGGAAGCAGGCTTACAAGGCGCACAACGAGTAAACGAAGCCTCACAAACAGATGATAGCATACAACCTGCTGACCAGCAGAAAGCTCAAAAACCCCCGCCTGGTTGGAGCGGAATGTTAATTTTCATATTATCCTTGAAATGTTGTAGGCATAACAACTGGCCATCTCTTAGTTGCAAAGTCGCCTGGAGACTCCCGACGTAGCAATAGGGACACCTTCTTACGATGAGCTGGTATCCAAGAGATCAAATGATGAAGAACCGAAGACCGACCCCAGCACGCCAGAGGTACTGGGGAATCTACTCAAAAAGATCAGATCAGGTTCGTGGGAATTTCCGTAACAATCCCGCCTCAAGGAAATAGCTCCGGAACTCGCCCCTCAGAAACGCAGAACACCAGAACTCCCCAGATACATAGGACCTTGGCTCCCTTTGGGTTCTCCACCACCTCGCATGCTCGTTCGAACGCAGCAACCCCCGAAACGATGGGTGCAAGCCCTTCTCTCTGAGGAACCTCGAATACACTCTCCCAATGGAAACCATGACACCGCGCCCCCACCTGGAATCTAGCCTCACGGACTCGATCGCCATGTCAGCATGGTCTTCTATGGAAGCACATACCCGTATCGACAGAACAATACCAAAAAGTCCTGGCACACCCAAGGCCGAACAAAGAAGGAATGAAATATTGCAGAGAGCCACACCCCGTCCCCCATAGGATGAATGGGATCGCTCCCAATTTCTAATGGTTGGACAGCACAGGCCTTCGCCGGAAGCCTAAACAAGGCACACCCGATGACTACAAGAAATGTTAAACAAACACATATCAGGTATCCGATTAAGTGTTGGTTCAATGATTGCACCCGGTGTCAACCTCGAATTAGAACTGTAGGGAACCATCCAGCAACCTCACTGGCTTGGGATATCCAAGCAGACTCCTGGCAAAGAAGATAATGCGAAGCAGATGGAGATATCACCCACGTAGTAAGTGAAAGGAATGACTTGAGGTGCAACCTACCTCATAACGGCGAGAAGATGGCCCGACGGAAGCATGCTCGAGGAACTTTTAGTGGAACCAAGTTCAACAAGGCACAACCGGTAAGAAAACCACATCCGGTTAGGCGAGATTTTTGCATCGTTGCATCAAATATCATGATCACTATAAGCGAAGCAGGGAGCGTTGGACGATCCGAACCCATTAGACCAAAACCCTTTAAAAGAAATACGGCCCAGTGTAGGAATCACAGGGCGCATGAGGCCGCCATCTCAGGAGAACGACAACTGTTCTATTGGACGGGATCGCCACCAAGTATCATTAAGTGATGAGGAAGGAACAACAATTCATCGTACAAAATGTTCTATCAAAACTCTAGATAAAAACTTAGCTACTCATAATAGTATCATAACTGCAATACTAAAATTCATAACCAATAATTGGAAATAGGACGAAGGAAGTGAAAAACTAGTAGAAGAATTCTCCGCCTTGCTCCTAGTATGTACTTTCCTCTTTAGGTTGAATCCCCGATCTCCTTAGCCTCCTCAGGTCTAAATTATGTCAAAGGTATGTTAATTGTGCTCAAAATACCGTTTTTCCATATATATATATATATATATATATATATATATATATATATATATATATATATATATATATATAACCAAGTACGATCAGGCCCAAACAATTATATTCTCATACGCAAAAAATAACACTTTTCCATGTCAGATGTCTGTGGCCAAGGATTTGGACGCGGATTTTGGCCAGTTTCTCCCTCATATCCGGGGCCGTGCACTATCCGTGCATTTTCCACCCTATTATGTTGGGAATTGAGAAAAAAGTTAAACATGAGAGTTGTAGCCTTGGAATTCTATTTCCAACCATATATTTTAGAGGTCCAATAAAATTCTGAGTGAAACGTTATGTGCATGTTACTAGACAGTGCGCAATATGCCTACTCCATTCTTCATCCGTACTTAACTATCATCTGCTTATCCCCGAACATGATCCCGGCTTAATTCCTTGAGCTTTTACTCAAATTGCAAAGCTCCAAATCACTTGAATTCATTCTATAATATTTACATAGCTTGTAATCACTCCTACAAGGCATAAAACACACAATTAGTGCAGAACACTAGCGATTAAAGCTCAAATCCAATTGAAGTGCAGCAAATTAGAGGGTAATAAGCAAATAAAATATGTAATTGTAGTTTACGCATCAAAATTAGAAGAGTTGATTTTTTTCTATCAAGAAATTTTGGAAGCTTTCCCTGAGACCCCGAGGGTGGTAGGTCGCAGTCGAGTTCTTAGCCTCCGGGCTTGTCAAAGTCAGTCTCGGAAGAAACAAGGTACGGGGTCGGGATAAAAGGGGAATCCCCTAAGGCACATGGCTATGCCTGACAGGCTCGGCCTATCTAGAACATACTATGAGGCCTCGCATCAAGTTATCGAATCTTTGTACTATTGCAATTAATGCACATGTACTTGTACCGAGTACCGTCGCATATGAGGGGAATCCATACCATAATGTAGGAGAATGATGTTGCTCCATTTATTCACAAGTGCAATAATATCTCTCTCTTTCTATCCCTCTGTCTTTTCTTGTAAGCCTTTTGTTCTCATTGGCCCGATGCCATCTCGCATTCATTATTTTCTCACTTGCTCCGCGCCTGTTTACTATGCAATGGCTATAAAGAGCCTTGCTTAATCGTATCTTTGTATGTTATCCCTTTCCTGATTGTCCCCGATAACTCGATCCCAGCACGAGCCTCAGCCCCTAGACCTCCATCGATCTGCCCCACGCTCGGGCAACAGGCCCTTTGGTTTGCTTACTTCCTCGTCTTAGCTCACATTTTATAGTTATACTTAACATTTTTAGAATCAACAGCCCTAACAACTAGTTTGGAAATAGAATCCCATTTACAAATTTAATTGTTTTTACCATTTTCACGGTAAACAGTTTGGCGCCCACCGTGGGGCTAAAAATAATAGTGCTTATTTTCTTGTTAGTATCGTCACGTAAACGCACGTTATCCTTCACTCTTTTCCTTGTTCGAGATCTTTTGACTTCAGGGTAATTCCTGGCTCAATGAGAAAAATTGAGAATGATTACCTCGAGAACCACGACAGAAGAAGTACGATCGTTCCAACAGTTTACACGATGCTACAGGACCCTGATAACGCATTTGGGTTGAGTCAAGTGGAAGCAGGCTTACAAGGCGCACAACGAGTAAACGAAGCCTCACAAACAGATGATAGCATACAACCTGCTGACCAGCAGAAAGCTCAAAAACCCCCGCCTGGTTGGAGCGGAATGTTAATTTTAATATTATCCTGGAAATGTTGTAGGAATAACAACTGGCCATCTCTTAGTTGCAAAGTTGCCTGGAGACTCCCGACGTAGCAATAGGGACACCTTCTTACGATGAGCCGGTATCCAAGAGATCAAATGACGAAGAACCGAAGACCGACCCCAGCGCGTCAGAGGTACTGGGGAATCTACTCAAAAAGATTAGATCAGGTTCTTGGGAATTTCCGTAACAATCCCCTCTCAAGGAAATAGCTCCGGAACTCGCCCCTCAGAAACGCAGAACACCAGAACTCACCAGATGCATAGGACCTTGGCTCCCTTTGGGTTCTCCACCACCTCGCATGCTCGTTCGAACGCAGCAACCCCCGAAACGATGGGTGCAAGCCCTTCTCTCTGAGGAACCTCGAATACACTCTCCCAAAGGAAACCATGACACCGCGCCCCCACCTGGAATCTAGCCTCACGGACTCGATCGCCATGCCAGCATGGTATTCTATGGAAGCACATACCCGTATCGACAGAACAATACCAAAAAATCCTGGTACACCCAAGGCCGAACAAAGAAGGAATGAAATATTGCAGAGAGCCACACCCCGTCCCCCCATAGGATGAATGGGATCGCTCCCAATTTCTAATGGTTGGACAGCACAGGCCTTCGCCCGAAGCCTAAACAAGGCACACCCGATGACTCTAAGAAATGTTAAACAAACACATATCAGGTATCCGATTAAGTGTTGGTTCAATGACTGCACCCGGTGTCAACCTCGAATTAGAACTGCAGGGAACCATCCAGCAACCTCACTGGCTTGGGATATCCAAGCAGACTCCTGGCAAAGAAGATAATGCGAAGAAGATGGAGATATCACCCACGTAGTAAGTGAAAGGAATGACTTGAGGTGCAACCTACCTCACAACGGCGAGAAGATGGCCCGAGGGAAGCATGCTCGAGGAACTTTTAGTGGAACCAAGTTCAACAAGGCACAACTGATAAGAAAACCCCATCCGGTTAGGCGAGATTTTTGCATCGTTGCATCAAATATCATGATCACTATAAGGGAAGCCGGGAGCGTTGGACGGTCTGAACCCATTAAAGAAAAACCCTTTAAAAGAAATACGGTCCAGTGTAGGACCCACAGGGCGCATGAGGCCGCCATCTCGGGAGAACGACAACTGTTCTATTGGACGGGATCGCCACCAAGTATCATTAAGTGATGAGGAAGGAAGGAAACTAGGAAAAGTAAAGCCAACAAGTCACAATGTGTTTCCAAGGTAGTAAAAGTCTGACGGCACCCTTCAAAGGTTCAGAAAATGCTGAAAGAAAGTATCCACCTCCGGGGCGGCGGATCCTTGGAATATACTCAAAGAGTACCCCCTAAATCCAAAGGAAGGGACGCTCAGACTCTTACCTCAGTCTCTTATTAACACACTGATAACCCCTCTTTTTCCTCATTTATCTTATAAAAATTGAAGCATGACCGTGAATGTAGGTGATTGGACTAACCACGCCAATAATGTTGGGCCAAAGCCGATAGAGCAGTTCGGACCGACGAACCGAATCAACCCCTCACTTCAAACCATTGATGGACTCCAGACGCTGGTCGCCATAACTATCAGGAAAGTAGCTTCCCTTTATACAGCTCTCTTGAGTTCAAACTGGGACACTGAGCCCGTGAAGTGCGGACATGTTATTCGAATAACAATGGGTACACTGCCCGAAGGCAATGTCAACACCTCTCCGCCAAAGAGAACGAGACCCGCCAACAAGGGTGGAACTTAGGCACTTGACGAAAAGCTACGCGCGATAGGAGGAAATCCCTCACTGTCTAACCAGCGGCAAACCTCAAACGCTGCCTACGTATCCCCCGGCAAGGAAGAACTACTCCATTCATTCCATTGAATCTTCCCTTTTTACTAACCTACACTCAAGTAGTCAGAAAAGGCATTCATAAATCCCGAAATACAGTCGGAGATCTGAGGCACCTGCAGGATCCACTAAGCTCTCCTCCATCGAACAAGTTTTCAACCCATAGGTCTCACCAACAAGATTATTAGCAGAGAAACATTCCCTCCAGAAAGGGCTATAATGAGATCGGTGGGCTTCCTCCAATAGTCAGGTGATGCGCGGCGGCTTTCTCTTAAAAGAGTGCCATCCCCTTTGAAGGGCAAATAAATGGCGGGCTAGTGATCGAAACAGAACCATACAAGAAATTCAGACAATCGGACAAGCCGAGCCGGTAGGGCCGAGCTCATGACAACGAGACAATATGTACTTACAGACTATATCCATACTGAGCAATAAAAAATATATATTTTCGGCATTTCATCATGGCCTATATCTACTCCAAGAAATAGAGAATATCTTTTTAGTATTTCCTATTTCGAGAAAGATTATTTTGACATATTCGTGGCAAATGCTTCTCCATCAAACAGATCCGATATACTCGGAGACTTAAATAATTCGGCACCCCCAACGACCCCACGATTGGGACTCCGGGCTCAGCAAGCCTTCGTGATACAACTCCAAGTTTTTAAAAGGCGGTATTCAAGACCAAACTAATTCGACATAATTGGAGACTCAATGTAAGCAATTCGACAACTTACACGACCCCAAGGTCGGAACTCCGGGTTCACCAAGCCCCTGGAAGGCAACTTCGAGCATGCAATAAGCTATATTCAAGCTTAAACATACTCGATGACTCGGAGACTTATCAATCTCCATACAACTGGAAAAATCCAAAATTATAAGACCCTAACAAACAGCCTCGACACAACCAAATATATTCTGCAAACTGTAAGACCTCAACAGGCATGACAAACTGTAAGACCTCAACAGGCATGATAAATTCTAAGACCTCAATTGGCATGACAAACTGTAAGACCTCAACAGGCGTGATAAAGCTAAAAGACCTCAATAGGCATGAAAATCCCGATATTTAGGCTATACGTCGCATTTGTAAGAATCCGTAAAGGGAATACCTTCGATGTAGATGCTTAAACTATCACTAAGGGATCAAAAATGCCTACACACAAACACATACGACTACGTCGAAATGGCTGACATAGCCCATATAACGTGACTCGGGGATGCTTGACTATTGCTAAAAAATCACAGTCCATTACTCCAATATACTTCGGAAAGAACCGGTTAAAAAAGGCTTCCCTCTATAGGAAAAAACGAGCCCCAACAATGTCGGCTCCAAAACTGCAAAGCGTCGATCTACTCTACCTACGAGCTATAAACCTTACAAGGTCCTCGAATCATCGCCGACAACAACTTGAAATCTAGGTTCCTCTGGAACTAACAACGGATCAGGCAAAATATCACAAAAAGACCATAATGAGCATATATAAAGCCTACATAAAGCCCACAGACAAAAAATAGCGTAAGAACCATTGTCGCAAGCTAAGCAAGCCTATGGGTCACATATTGAAAGGTCTCTACGACCAAAACAGTGTAAGAGCCATTGTCACCAGCCAAAAAGCATTTTGACAACTTGAGGATCAAAATGAGCTCGAGTCGTGACCCGATTCAGAGGCTAGATCCAAATAGTTAAATATACAAAGCCTACGGTCCACATACCAAAAGGTCTCTATGACCAAGCGACATAAATTCCATCACCGCCAGAAATTCAATAAATCTAAGGGTCGATTACCGCTCGAATCGCTATACAACTTAGAGACTGGACCCGAATAATGTAGCATGCGTAAGGGCATGGCGCAAGCGCTATTGTTGCCGCCCGAAGACTCGGGGAAAATTAAGTGTTGATCACAGCCTAAATCGCAATGCGACTCGAAGAATGGACCCAAAAAGTGCAAATATGCCTAAGGGCATGACATCAATATCACCATCACAAGATATGTAATAAAATCTTAGGGTCAATTACAGCTTGGATCACAATGCGACATGGAGACTGAGCCCGAACATTATGATATGCCTACAGGCACGGCAAAAGTACTATTATTGACATGGTCTCCATAAAGCATAAAGGCCAACCGCAACCCGAGTTGCAACACGATTAGAAGAATGAGCCACTAAAATAGCTAAAAAGAAATAAGCTTAAGGGCATGGCTCGGATGATACCGTAATCGTCCAACTAAACCCCTAGGCCACACGACCACACGATCACCACATCCTAGAAGCACAAAGGGTCTTCACCATCAGATCATGCTGGCAGGAAAAAATCTAAGGGTTAACTGGAGCTCTAGTAACAATGTGACTCAAAGTCTGGACCCAAAACACTCGAAATAGCAAATGTCCAAGGGCACAAGATAAATACGACTTCCAAGAACTGAGAAGGACCTCCTCAAGCGCCAAGACCAACCTGTCTGATCGAAGATAACAACAGGAAAAAGGTACAGAAGAAATAAAACATCAAAACCTCTTCTTATATGATATGTGCGCATAAAAAACCTTTTCTCCATCTACAGGCATGTCGTACATATATTCGGAGCAAAGCAAAAAAAATAGCAAAAATATACACTTTGCACTAAAGGAATACAACTTGCCAAAATCTCCCTCCACGACATCGACGAGAAGCAACCGAGTGTTGCATTCATCCGCCTGTGCTCGAACCAACTCCCCCGAGAGAACGAAGCCCCTTGCACCAATTTCTCCAAATACCTCCCTTTGTGATTTACAACGAACATATTCTTGATCCTTCGCCCCTTGTCCAGGGGCTGCATTTACTCAACTTGGGCATCTGTGGCATTCTGCACACAAATTTCCATCTCGTGATCGGCCTTGGCTAAATTCAATGTCGCCTCCGTCCTGGCGTCAATTATCTCGGCTCTGACCTTCGAGATGTTCAATTCAGGATTCCCAATAATACCCGCTTGAATTTTTGCATTGTCTCGAGTCAAGTGAAGCTGGATCTCGAGAGTAAGGACCTTGGCCGAAGCATTCATCTCCTCCAAATCTCGAGCCTACGCTTGAGCCCTTAGCTCCCCGCAAGCAATCCTGACGTGTTTGACGCCGCCTTTTAGGTAGTCCAGAGTGCCAAATTTTTTTGCAGCTAATACAGCAAAGAGAAATCAGCCTCAAGGCTAGAAAGGAATGAAACACACACTATTGGAAAATTACCTACTTCGCTAAATAGCTCTCATAATTCGAGCTCCGATGTGCATCGTATCGGCATCGTTGCATCTCGACCTCCTTCTCCTTGCTGAAGAGCCTATGGTACTCGCCTTCATCCCGAATATTTTGGAGCTTAGCCTCTTGACAAAGCAGCTCAAACCTAAGCTTATCACAAGCCTTAGAAAGGAAGGATCAATAGAGGGAGGAAGACACTTAATACAGGTGAACTATGCATAAACTCATCGCAAACTGGAGCGAACGGACTTTCTCGAAGTAAAAGTGCACTTTTATTGATATTTTCCCTACGGCTCTAGAAGAATCAACCTCGTGCATGGCATGCTCACCCAAAAGAACCAATAACTAGGAATAAAGCACTCTAGGGAAAGCGGATTCAAGTAACACCCCCTCCTCAGAGATACAAGCTTTACTGGCACCGCTAAAAGCTCCCTCAAATTGTAAGTGCCGATCTCTCTGGTTGCCATTGTCCCTCAAGCCGGAGCACAACTGCTCTTTCCCCATTTTTAGAGCAATATTGCCTCGTCCTAAGGTACCACCCAATATCTGCAAACGGTGAATCCAGCATAAATGAAAGGGAAAAGTGTTGCCTTGGATATACAAAGGCAGAGTGAAAGCAACGTATGCACATACATGTTGCACCCCCACCTGGTGCGAAGTACAGCTCGCCACCTGCAATCAAGCAAGGATCTATGAGATACCCTATCTGTTACAAAAGATTGTGCCATATCTGAATCACTAGCATAATGTTGCTAAAGGGAGCTCAAGGAGTCAAGTGTCTGAATCATTTCCCATCACATCGGCACGGAAAATGCGGAGACTATTTGTACGTTGCAAAATCAAAAGACTTGATTTTTCTATAAAGACATTTTGAAAGCTGTCCCCATGACCCCGAGGGTAGGAGGCCGCAATCGAGTACTCAGGCTCATGGCTCGTCAAAGTCCATCTCGAAAGAAATAGGGTCCGAGGTCAGGATAAAAGGGGAAGCCCCCTAGGAACATGGCTACGCCTGACAAGCTCGACCTATTTTGGACCTACCGTGAGGCCTCGCATCAAGCCATCCCATATTTGTACTCTTGCAATTAATACACATGTACTTGTACCAAGTACCCTCGCCTATATAAGGAGAATCCATACAACTTTGTAGGGGATTAATGTTGCTCTGTTTCTCCATAAATGCAATAATATCTCTCTCTTTCCCCCTCTCTGTTCTTCTAAGCCATTGTTCTCATTGGCCCAAGGCCGTCTCGCATTCATTATTTTCTCACTTGCTCCGCGCCCGTATAACGATGCAATGGCAATAAAGAGCCTGCCTTAATCGTATCTTTATCTATTATCCCTTTCCCGACTATCCTAAATAGCTCTCCCGACTCAAGCCTCGGCCCCAAGGCCTCCATCGATCTACTCCACGCTCGGAAAACAAGCCCCTTCGGTTTGCTTACTGCCTTATCTTAGCTCATATTTTATCGCTATATTTAAAATTTTTATCATCAACTTCCCTAACAACTAGTTTGAGAATAAGATCATGTATTTTTAGAATCCAATTTACAAATTTAATTATTGTTACCATTTTTACGGTAAATATATAGCCTATCATGAACACCCTACACTTAAACCATTGCTCATCCTTGAGCAATCAAACTATATTATATATACACACGGCTTTTTAAAACAATTCTCCTAACTCATCACACCAAAAATATTTAAAATAGACTAAGTACAAAAGCGTAACATCTTTGTCTCAAGATTTAGTTCACAAGTATCACGCATTATTCAAAACTCACCCACTTACTTGAACATAGAGGTCTTTGACATTACCCTTCCTTTATGAATCAAGTTCCCTCGCGCAATAAAAGAGAGTAGTTCCACATAATAAAATTTAAGAGTATTTAGGAACTCAAGATAGAAAGAATTCAATCACTCTCAGAAATAGTATTCATATACCACAAAAGATGCACCATAGGCTTGTCCGTAATGTACTACTTTACTAATATAGTTCATTCAATGTAAGATCAAGTAGGACTTTATTTGGTTGTAATGTAGGGTGAGGGACAGGTAAGATACACTTAGATATAAGAGTGACAACTCCATGAGCACTTTAATACATAGACTTTAATATTCAAACCTCATACTTATGTCTAGGGGAGTGCATTCGATTTATCGATTCGATTTTTATCCTTATCGATAATTACTTATCGATTATCGATTTTTACATATGCTTATCGTTATCGTTCCAATAAGGTTTTGATTTTTTCGATTTCGATTTATCGATTTTTGGGGCTTATCGATTCGATTATCGATAACACTAATAAGCCAAGAGGCGGGCTGCACACTTTGTAAATTTCTCTGTTCCGATTTTTTCCGCCAATTGCCCAAGGAAAATGCCTTCATTTTTTTTTTGTTATTTGCTTATTCTCTCTTTTATGTTCGGTTATTTTATTTATATTTAATATTATCTTTTTTATTTGATTTCTCTTCCTCTTGCACGTATCGATTTGTTTGTTTTCTTTTCTACTATAACATGGCAGCAACAACAGGTACATGGAGATTGATAACCGCTGTCCTTACTATCCTAGCAGAGATAAAGATGCAAATTATTCTCTTAATTCACTGCAATATTTCATCTTGTTTGACTTTCAATTATTTTTTAGTGTATTTACTCTTTCTTTGTGTAAAATGTATGTGTGAGAAATTTCTTAGACATTTTATAGGGTTTATGTCGGTCTACTATATTTCTTTTTGTTATGGTACTAATATTTTTTAATTATGGTGCTAATTAATTCTTTAAAGTTTTGTAGAGGAGGGAGAGCCTTGAAATCCATAATGAAAATGAAAGGATAGGGATAGGGTAGTAATAGTATTATAAAATAAGGGTATATTTGTCTTTTTAATATATCTTATCGATTTATCGATAAATCGATAAACCGAATGGTCAAAATCGAAATCGAATCGATAAACCGATAAAGAAAATTATCGAAATCGAAATCGAATCGATAAACCGATAAACCGATAAACCGATATCGATAAACCGATAACAAATAATCGATTCGGTTTATCGATAAACCGATTCGAATGCACACCCCTACTTATGTCAAACAAAACTCCATATTCACATCAATGTATATTACCTCATACTTTAAGCACAATCACATCAAGAGTAACCATTTATCAAGGAATATTTTTTTCACAACAGTACAACTATTTTTTCCTTTTCTTTCTATTGCAATTCAAGTGGCTTTTATTTTATAAATACAGTGCACCTTTCTCTTTATTTAGTTCCACCCAAAAGCCAAACCAACCACTCCCACACTTTACTTTTATAAAGCTCATAACTAGTGCTCATGAGGGGTTAAAAGGTTCAAAAAGATTGTTAATTTAAACAAATGGGTAAGGTTTTTAATGTGGTTGTCAAAGAAACATGATTATAGGCTCAAAGGGATTAATTAAGATACATATCAGTTAGACAGGTGAAATATATATATATATATATATATATATATATATGGCTCAACAAAGAAATGCCTATATCATTTCCAAGACTGAACAAAACTACTATTTCGCTTTGTAAACACACGGGGCAAGTTCTTGGAATCAAATGCAATACACATAATAACATCCAAACCTTACACACATGTGTCACATAACTCCCTCAGGATTAGATTTATCAAGACACTTCTAGTCAAAGTAGTTAAGAAAAGTTAAGATCATACTATTTAAAGGTATTTCTATGAGTCAAAAACTGAGCCTAAGTGTCACAACCAAAGTACTCACTATTCTCAAGGCATAATAATATCAAAAGATATTGCTTCAATTCAAAACACAGCACAATGACTCTTATTCCTAAAAAAGTAAAAAAGAAACTAACTACACCTAGAAACAAAATCCTTGGAAAAGAACCACAGCACACAAAAAATCAAGGTGTGATTGTTACACCACCTAACTAAACAAAATCATTTTATCTTTTTATTTAGACTTAAATCCATCAAAATATTGTCTGATAGATCCATCATCGGGAAAAGTCCAATAATTTTCTCTTAAAACAAATATTATTCAATTAAAGTAACACAGCTAAAGTAGCATAGAAAGTCACCCAGAAAATCTCCTTGCAAATCTATTTAAAATTTTGCATTGTCCCCAATGCATATCATAACGAATAAGAGAGTAATAGAAACTCCCTGGTAGGGCAAAGGACGAAGCACTAGCAGCTCATGTGGTAGTAAGACATTTCCCAGGCTTGATCCTTCGTGCGGGTACCTCACACTTAGTTCCAACAATCTAGTTTGTTGTTGCATCCTTTCAATGGATTTGCTTTCCATGCTCCTACAAAATTAAAAATTGACACTACAAAAATAATACAATTAAAAGTAATACTCCCTCCGTTTCATATTAAATGAGATACTATCGTTTTTAGTTTGCTCTAAAATAAGTGACACAGTTCTAAATTTGGAAATAATTCAACCTTAATCTCTTTGTTTTACCATTTTTCCCTTAATGAGAAGCTTTTATAGCCACACAAATGGCATGGACCCATAAACCTTTTACCTCTTCTTCTTTTAAGACCACAAGTTTCAAAGTTCTCTTCTTTTTTTCTAAAATTTTGTGCCAAGTCAAACTAGCTCAAACAATCTAAAATGGAGGGAGTAATAAAAAATAAAAGAAAGCAGTAAAGTTGGGTTATCTATTAACAAGCTCTTGATTTAACGTCACGGCACAACTCGAATCACTTTTTGCCTCCACCTCGAGCTTATGAATTGAACCCCTAATTTGGCATCAAGTTTTCGGTTATGCTCCAGGGTGGAGGAACAAATCTTATTGGCCCAAGCAACCATTGTTGCCACGACACGGATTCCCCACCTCAGGAGTCGTGATGAAGCCTACTAATGGGAGCTAGGCAAGCCAATTTCAATCACTTTTTCTCAACCACATAACCTTTTTAATAATTACCAACAATAAGATAAAAGCAACTGATTTAACTAAATAAGCGGAAGACATAATATTAATGCAAACTGAATAACAACGCGGAAGTTCAACATAGTCTCTACCCAAAAATCTGGTGTCACACAACTCACGAACTACTAAGATCCATTAAATACAACGTCTGAAAGAATGTGTAAACTGTTTGTCTAGAAATACATGAGATACATAACGAAATAAAGATAGAGGAGACGCTAGTCCTGTGGACGCCTGTAAGGCTACCTCGGTATCTCAATGGACTGAAGGCTTGCTCACAGACTATTGATGCTGCTTAAAATCTACTCTGGTATCTGCACATAAGTGTAGAGAGTAGCATCACAACAACCGACCCCATGTGCTGGTAAGTGTCTGGCCTAACCCAATGAAGAAGTGACGATGCTAGGACTAGACTCCACATAAACCTGTGCAATTTCATAATTTATAGCGAAAGAAATAGCAGGAAATAAACGAGTAAACTAGGGAGGGGAAACATGATCCGGGATAGCAAAAATGAACAAAATTCTCATAACTGACAAAGAAACCAACTATAAAGATCCTAACACGTATAATATTAGATAAAACAACTTTCATTTTAAATGCTCATCTCGTTGTAGGCGTTCAACCCGATCCATTTCTCAATTTCTCGTGGTAGCCGTACCATCCGCTCCTATTTAAATCACATCTTGTGGTAGACCTACCACCCAATCCTATTTCAATCAATATCTTGTGGTAAGTGTACCACCCGATCCCATTTAATTCAATATCTTGTGGTAGGCGTACATCCCGATCCCATTTCAATTTCTAGTGGTAGGCGTACCACCTGCTCCCATTTCATCATAACTCATGGTAGGCGTACCACCTGCTCCCATTTCAATCAATATCTTATGGTAGGCGTACCACCCGATCCTATTTTAATCAATATCTTGTTGTAGGCGTACCACCCGATCCCATTTCAATCAATATCTTGTGGTAGGCGTACCACCCGCAATCAATATCTTGTGGTAGGCGTACCACCCGATCCCATTTCAATTTCTCATGGTAGGCGTACCACCCGCTCCCGTTTCATCATAACTCGTGGTAGGCGTACCACCCGCTCCCATTTCAATCAATATCTTGTGGTAGGCATACAACCCAATCCCATTTCAATCAATATCTTGGGGTAGGCGTACCACCCGATCCCATTTCTTCCAACACAATACATAATGTAATCCTGGCAAGGGAACAAGACCATGTAATAACATCCCGACAAGGGAAAAACAATTACATCAATTCAAATGTCCCGGCAAGGGAGAGTGAGCTATAACCAATTCTATTTAATTTCTACACGACATAGTTACAACCAATACTCAGTATCAAGGATCATCAGTTAAGGCTTTTATATGATCAATTAAGAATTCACAATTATCAATTTAAGACCAATGATCATTCTCGACACCAACATATGGATACCCATCACCATGCCCATACGACGTACGCAACACAAATAAGTAGCAAATACGACTCAACTCCTAATTCCTCGAGTTAGGGTTAAACCGAACACTTACCACGATGTTTTGAACTCAACTCAAGCCTCAATTATAGCTTTACCCCTTGATTTCATCACCAATCCACTCGAATCTAGTCACAATTTACATAAATACATCAACAAATTAAAAGTGAATCAACTTGAATGCATAAAAATGGATTTCCAAAAGTTTTGCCCAAAAAGTCGGAAAATTCCCCCGGGCCCATGTGGTCAAAACCTATGGTTCGAACCAAAACCCGGTTACCCATTCCCCCACGAATCCATATCTATGATTTGTTTTGAAATCGGACCTCAAATTGAGGTTCAAATACCCAATTTTTGAAAAACCTAGGTTCTACCCAAAATCCCCAATTTCACCCGTGGAAATCCTTGATTTTTAGTTGAAAACATGTTAAATAATGTTAAAGATTGAAGAAATGAGTAAAAATCGACATACATAAGATTTGGAAGAAATCTTGTTCTTGGAAAATAGCCTAAGTCCGTTTGGATTTTGAAAGAATGAAGAAAATGGTGAAAGATTCGACAAAGTATAAAACAAAATGCAGGTTGCAGATGTGGCAATTGCGAACCCCGACCTCTGCTATCAAGGAAATTGCTAAACAGGGTTCGCATTTGCGAAACTGGGTTCGCATTTGCGAACCCTTCCTATTTTCGGGACCTTTGCATTTGCGAAGTGAGGTTTGTATTTGCGACATAATGATCACATTTTGCGATCACTGGCAGCAGGGCATTGCATTTGCGAAGAATTGCTCACATTTAAGAGAAGGGATGGCCTGGGCTTATTTCGCAATTGCGAAGGACCACCCGCATTTGCGAGACAGGCTTCGCAAATGCGAAGCTTGCAGGCTAGTTCATGCCAGCAACTTTCAAGGTTTAAAAATGCACTCCGACGCTTATCCAAAACTCACCCGAGCCCTCGGGGCTCCAAAACAAATATGCACACAACCTCAAAAATATCCTACGGACTTGTTCGTGCGATCAAACAACAAAAATAACATCATATACATCGAATCAAGCCTCAAAACTCATGATTATTCCAAATTTTCATAAAACATCAAATTTTCATTTTTAATTCTGAAACACATCAAACGACGTCCATTCTCAACCAAACTTTATAGAAGGCTCTTAAACCATATATAAGACTTGTGCCGACACCGGAACTAAAATACGGGCCCAATATCGTAACATTTAAATCAAATTTCATTTCCAATTTTCTTAATTATTTCCAGAAAATAATCTCACACAAAAATTCATTTCTCGGGTTTTGGACCTCGAAATTTGATTCCGGGCATACGCCTAAGTCCTATATTTTCCTGCGGACCCTCTGGGACCGCCAAATCATGGGTCCAAGTCCGTTTATCCAAAAATGTTGACCGAAGTTAAATTTATTCAATTTAATATCAAAATCTAGCATTTATCTCACAGAATTCATATTTAAGCTTTCTGGCTACGCGCCCGGACTGTACACGCAAATTGAGGCAACCCTAAATGAGGTTTTCAAGGCCTCAAAAGTATAGAATGAGTAAGGAAATAAGTGATGACCCCTTTGGGTTGTCACATTCTCCACCTCTTAAACAACATTCATCCTCGAACGAACAAAAGAAAGAAGTACTTGAGTCGGGGAAAAGATGAGGATAACGACTATGCATATCAGACTCGGACTCCCAGATCGATGCCTCAGGGGGCTGACCTCTCCACTAAATACGAACAGAAGGAAAACTCTTGGATCTCAACTGACGAACCTGTCAGTCTAGAATAGCTACCAGCTCCTCCTCATAAGACAAATCCTTGTCCAACTTGACAGTGCTGAAATCTAACATGTGGGCTAAATTGTCGTGATACCTCCAAAACATGGATACATGAAATAACGGATGCACGGCTGATAAGCTAGGCTGAAATGCAAGTCCATAAGCCACCTCTCCCACTTGATCAAGAATCTCAAACGGACCAATGAACCTGAGGCTAAACTTTCCTTCTTCCCAAATCTCATCACGCCCTTCATAGGCGACACTCAGAGCAATCCCCGCTCAGCAACCATAAAAGCTACATCTCGAACCTTACGATCTGCATAGCTCTTTTGCCTAACAAAGCCTATCCCCGATGATCTTGACCTTGTCTAAGGCCTCCTGAACCATATATGTACCCAATAACTGAGCCTCTCCTGGCTCAAACCATACGACCGGAGTCCGACACCGCCTACCATATAAAGCCTCATAAGGGTCCATTTGCATGCTCGATTGATAGTGGTTGTTGTAGGCATACTCCGCTTAGGGCAAAAACTGATCCCACGAGCCTCCAAAGTCATTTACACATGCTCGGAGCATATCCTCTAAGATCTGAATAGTCCGCTCGAACTGACCTTCCGTTTTGGTGATGAAATAATGTACTCAACTCCAGCTGAGTGCCCAACTCTCACTAAACTGCTTTCTAGAAATTTGAGGTAAACTGCGTCCCCCTGTCCGAAATGATAGATACCGGCACTCTATGAAGGCTAACAAATTCTCGGATATAAATCTCAGCTAATCTCTCAGATGTATAGGAGACTTCCACAGGAAGGAAATGTGCTAACTTGGTCAACCTATCAACAATGACCCAAACTACGTCAAACCTCTTCCGAGTCAACGGAATTGTAGTAACAAAATCCATGGTAATCCTCTCCCACTTCCACTCGGGAAGCTCAATCCTCTAGAACAACCCTCCAGGCCTATGATGCTCATACTTAACCAGCTGATACTTCAACATCAACACACATACGCTACAATATCTTTCTTCATTCTACGCCACCAATAATGTTGCCGCAAATCTTGATACATCTTCGCGGCCCCCGGATGAATTGAATACCAGGAACTATGTGCCTCCGCTAAGATCAACTCTCGAATCCCATCATCATTAGGAACACAAACTCGCCCCTGCAATCTCAAAATACCATCATCACCTAAGGTCACCTACCTAGCACCTCTACGCTGCACTATGTCTCTAAGGACACACAAAAGGGGATCATCAAACTGCCAATCACAGATACGCTGCATAATGAAGAACGAGCAACCATGCAAGCTAACACCTGGCTAGGTTCAGAAATATCCAGCCTCACAAACGATTGGCCAAGGCCTGAACATCCAAAGCAAGCGGTCTCTAACGGATCGGAGTGTAACCACGTTGGCCTTCTCCGAGTGATATAAAATGGTGATATCATAATCCTTTATCAACTCCAACCACTTCATTTGCCTCAAATTCAACTCCTTTTTCTTGAATAAATACTGAAGAGTCTTGTGGTTAGTGAGCACCTCACATGCCACGCCATACAAATAGTGCCTCCAAATCCTCAAGGCGTGAACAATGGCAGCCAACTCTAGATCATGAACTGGATAATTTCTCGTGAATCTTGAAATGCTTCAAAGCATAGGTAATGACCTTGCCATCCTGCATCAATGCCACTCCAAGCCCAACACGGGAAGCATCGCAGTAGACTATGTAAGGTCCTAAAGCTGTGGGCAAAACCAACACCAGAGCCGTGATCAAAGCTGTCTTGAGCTTCTGAAGGCTCTCCTCACACTCCTCCGACCATCTGAACTGGGTACCCTTCTCGGTCAACCTAGTCATCGAGGCTGCAATAGATGAAAACCCATCTACGAACCGATGATAGTAGCCTGCCAACCCTAAGAAACTCCGAAACTCTATAGATGATGCCGGTCTAGGCCAGTTCTTGACTGCCTCAATCTTCTTTAGATCCACTTGAATACCCTCTGCTGATACAACATGACCCAGAAATGCAACTGAGCTCAACCAGAATTCACACTTCGAGAACTTAGCATATAACTGACTACCCCTCCGAGTCTAAAGAAACACTCTGAGGTACCGCTCGTGCTCCTCCTAGATGTGGGAATATATCAATATATCATCGATGAACAGTATCACAAATGAATCCAAATAAGGCATAAATACTCAGTTCATCAAGTCCATGAAAGCTGTTGGGGCGTTGGTCAACCCGAATGACACAACCAAGAACTCATAATGCCCGTATCGAGTGCGGAGAGCTATTTTAGGGACATCGGATGCCCTAATCATCAGGTGATGGTAACTAGATCACAAGTCAATCTTGGAAATACCCTATCACCCTGAAGTTGATCGAACAAATCATCAATCCTCGGTAGTGGATACTTATTCTTAATCATTACCTTATTCAATTACCAATAATCAATACACATTCTTATTGACCCATCCTTCTTTTTGACAAATAACACTGGCGTACCCCAAGGCGATACACTGGGCCTAATGAAGCCCTTCTCAAACAACTTCTGCAACTTATCTTTTAACTCTTTCAACTTAGGTGGGGCCATATGATATGGCGGGATAGAAATGGGCTAAGTGCCCCGAGCCACATCAATGCAAAAGTCAATATCCCTATTAGGAGGCATACCCGGCAGGTTTGAAGGAAAGACATCAGGGAACTCTCCAGAATCAATAGAGAGGACCTCAACAATGGAATCACGGACCCAAGCCAAATAAGCCAAACACCCCTTCTCGACCATACGTCGGGCCTTCACATATGAGATAACTATGCCAGTGGAATGACCAAGAGTCCTTCTCCACTCTAAACGGGGCAAATCCAGTAAGGCTAAGGTCACGGTCTTGGCATGGAAATCCAAGATAGCATGATACAGGGACAACCAATCCATCTCTAATATGACATCGAAATTGACAATGTCTAAAATAAACAAATCAAAACGGGTCTCAAGACCCTCAATCACTACAACACGGGAACAATGAACTCGGTCGACCATGATAGAATCACCCAATGGTGTAAACACATAAGCAGAAATACTCAATGCATTACTAGGCATGACTAGGCACGGTGCAAAATAAGATGACACATACGAATATGTAGACCCTGGATCAAATAGCATTGAAGCAACTCTATCACAAACCAAAATAGTATTTGTAATGACTACATTTGAAAACTCAGCCTATGGTCTGGCTGGAAGAGCATAACACCGGGGCTGGGCCCTACCTCCTTGAACCACATCTCTTGGACGGCTAGCTGCTGGCTGGCCTCCACCCTTGGCAGCCTGAGCCCCATCTCTATGACCTCTACCTCCACCTCTAGCACCTCTATCTTCGCCTCTAACCATTTGGGCAGGTTGTGGAGCATCTGGTGCAGGAACCATCGCACGGGAACCCTGCTGTCAAGAACTGCTCAAAGCGACCTTGGAAACTCTGAAGCGGTAATGCACTGATAGGTGCTGATGGTGCATTGTAAGGCTGTTGATCAGAATAATGCAACTGAGAACCACGACCACCTAAAGTACCATGAGAAACCTATAGTGCTGACTGGAAGGGTCTAGGAGGATGAACCCTATCGTATGAATCTCTGCCTCCAGATAAGGGACCTCTAAATCATCCTGACTGACGGGGTCTCTTGTCTGCTCTATGACCATCCCCTTGTGGCAATACCATCTCGATCCACCGAGCCACATTGGCCGCCTCCTAAAAAGTGATATCACCCTCGCCTTTATGGCCATCTGGAGACGAATAGGTTTCACTGAGTGACTGACATGGATCCCTGATGGAGACTCTCGAACTTCTTCTGATAGGCCTCACACAGTATGACAGGGAGGAAACTCTCCAAAAATGTATGCGTGAACTACTCCCAGTTCAAGGCTGGAGACCCTGCTGGTCTAGCTAAACATAAATCCCTCCACCATGTCTTGGCGAATCTAAATAGGTGAAATGCAGCGAAATCAACTCCATTGGACTGAAAAATACCCATGTTCCGAAGAACCTCATGGCAGGTGTCCAAATAATCCTGAGGGTCCTCGGTGGGTGCACCGTTGAAGGTAGTACTGAAGAGCTTGGTGAAACTATTCCAACCTCTACAAAGCATCTGTGGACATAGTCGCTCCACCGCCGATCTGAACAACCACTCCCGCTAAACTGCCATAGTTGTCTGAACCACTAGAATATGAACCTGGGGAGTTACATGCTCCGGAGTACGAGTAGCAGGAGTCTGGGCCCCTCTTCCAGCCTGAGAGATGGCTGGTGCTACACGAAGCAACCCTGCATGGGTTACGCTCTCTCCAAGACCCACTAATTAGACTAGAGCGTCTTGAAGAACTAGGTGCAATGAACCCCTCTAGGACCTGAGCTGGGCCCCACCGGAACCACTGGAGCAGGGGCCGGAACCTTCTCGTCGAAGTCAACCTGAGGCTCCGCCACTGGTGCTACTGCTTGGGGCAGAGCTTTGCCCCTACCTCGGCCTCTAGCACGGCCTCGGCCTCGCCCTATGTCTCTAGTGGGGGCTTCCTGGGGCTCGGACTACTGATCAGAAGATGGGGAAGCGCGTGTTATCTCCATCTGCGAAAGAATAGAGTAGAAAGAAAATCAGTATTTTTACGTCTAACTAATTTAACAAATTAAAGAATTAAATTAAAAAATAGGGATACTAAAGGTAGGAGAAAAAATTAGGAGGTCTAGAGTTATGATTTTTTCAATTGTCGGAATCCTTCTTGCTACGTCTTTTATAATTTCGCCTAGGTATTCTCTATCGATCATGAGTACTCTAAGTGTCATAGCTCTCTCTCTCTCTCGAGCAACTACCACAATTTACTGGATGTATTCTCTCGAAATATACTAGCTAGCACTAATTCAATGCTCACTATGATCGCACCAAGGTTTAGTTATCTCTAATCTTGCCTTTAAATCTTCCGTATTGATTTCTCATATATGTTAGGAGTGATGTTATTCGACAACTACCTAAATATGTACTCTCTCGAGAGTCGTACACAATAAATATGTACAGTAGATTGATGGCCATTTAATCAATATCAACAAATAAGTAGTTGAATAAGTAGAGAAATTCAATGGCTAAATTATATTAAAACATAACAAGAATTCATCCTACAAAAGGTTCTATCAAAACTCTAGATAAACAATTAGCTATTCGTAATAAATATGCATTAATAGAATAGTATAATTCATAACCAATAATGGAAATAGGAAGAAGGAAGTGAAAAATCTCGTAGAAGAATTCTCCGCCTTGCTCCTAGTATGCTTTCGCCTCCTCAGATCGAATCATCGGTCTCCTTAGCTTCCTTAGGTCTAAATTATGTCAAAAGCATGTCAAAGGTGCTGAAGATACCATTTTTTCTATGTATATATACCAAGTAGGCTCGGACCCAAATAATTATGCCTTCTCTTATGCGAAAATGGGCACTTTTCTAGGTCAGGACGTCCGTGGCCGCGGATTCAGCTGCGGATTTGGCCGAGGATTTAAGCCAATTTCTGCCTTACATCCGCGGCCGCGCACTAATCGCGGATTTTTCACCCTGTTATGTTGGAAATTTGAAAAAATGTAAAACATAAAAGTTGTAGCTCTTTGAATTTTCTTTTCAACCATATATTGTGAAAATCAAATGGAATTTTGAGAAAAATGTTGTGTGCATTTTACTAGATAGTGCACAATATGTCTATTCGATTTTTCTTTCGTTCTTAACTATCATCCGTTGATCTCCGAACACGATCCCGACTCACTTCCTTGGGCTTTTATTCGGAATTCAAAGCTCCAAATTACTTGAATTCATTCCATAATATTTGTATAGCTCGAAATCACTGCAACAAAGCATAAACCATACAATTAATGCAAAACATTAGCGATTAAAGTTCAAACTCAACTTAAATACAGTAAATTAGAGTATAAAAAGTGACTAAAATACATAATTATAGCCGATCATCAATCACCAAAATTATGGTGAGATGAACGGGATCTTTTTACCCTTAATTAGAGATATCACATTTAAGTCTTAGAAATTAAAAAAATCTTGATAAAAAGCAATTCTCTTCTAATGAAACTTATGCATGATATAAAAATAGTAAAACTCCCAACAATAATAATGAAGCACCAAATAATGTGGAAAGGCAAGTCAGTCAATTGACGAAAATGGTGTTTGCTGCGACCGTAAAGTCGCTGTCATAGTGGTATCTATTCCTTTACCGACCAGCGACCTACTCTTGGAAAATTTCCTAAAATACCCGTATTATAATTTATGCAATCAATAAAATAGAGTTAATTATTAGTATAATCATATCTCTTGTTTCTTTCATTCTTCCTATCATATACGCTAATACGAGTAGAAAATTCATTATTAATTAGTAGTCCTCACCACATAACCAAAGGAGTAGGACAGCTGCTTTTCTAATACTCTTCCATCTCAACTAACATGATTTTAGATTTTAGATATACCATCATATTTCTGTAATTATAGGATTTTTAACTTTATGATCTTAAATATGTTACAATAACTATGTGGCTATAAATTCATTAAAAATAAAATAAAATTTAAAACTAAATAATTTTCAATAAAATACACCTTTTTCTTAAAAGAATTAATAATTAAATAATACAATATAAGTTTTTTGAAATAGAAGAGGAATAAAATAGTGGGTGTAAGCTCATTTTATAAATAGAATATACGACTCTAACTACTCCAACGTACCTTCTTTGAAAGATATGGTATGCTTTTTTTTCTCTCTCTATATATGAAAATTATTTTAAATTTATCTCTACATTTATAATTTGAATTCGTGATAGTTTATATATGCTTGTGTTACTCACATATAGGATCCACCTTTGACTCTAACAGTCTCTATTGAAAAGAGTGAAACTTATTTGCATAATATTTTTATATTAAAATATGCTAATTTATTATAATTACGCTATAAATTAAGGTAAAAAATATTAATTAATTATTATTTTATTAAAATAATATAAAATAAGGTTTGTATTCATTGAACTGATATAAACATTCTTTTTTGATAAACAGTTTCCATTTCATTTCATCAAAAGAATATACTTACAAAGCATAGATGCTGACCATCTATTGTCGTATGCTATACATAAACACTACCCTAATATCTATTTAGAAAGTAAGCAGAACACACAAAGATAATACGTGTGATACAATTTCGTGATTGAAAGACATCTCATTTGACTAGGGAAAATGATCTAAGCTATGAAGAATCGCCCTCCATTTGTGTCTAGAAGCCCCTCTGCAATGAAGATGGACCACGATTTCCTTACATACGGTATCCTTCATCAGCCTGCCACCTTGGAATCTCAATTTATTCCGCTCTTTCCATATCGTCGGCACCAGAATCCCAAATAGGCGTGCTGTAATTTCTGCTAAGCTATTGCTCCTCTTCGCCAGCTTACTAATCCGCACACACTCCTCCTTCCAGTCAGCAATGATGCACTTATGGCCCAACCAGTTAAGGAGGTGATACCAGAGCTCTTTGGTTTTCGAACATTCAAAACACAAGTGCTCAAAATTCTCCTGATGTACACTACAGAATATGCATTCTTGCGGAACCACAATATTGAACATTTGGAGTCGCTCCACAGTTGCAAGTCGTTTAGGTAAATCTAGCCATAGTATGAACTTATACCTGGGATGAAGTTGAGGTTGTAATATGATTTATTTCCATTGAACTTTGCTGCATTGAGGAAGAAACTGTCTGTACAGCTTGTTGATGCTGAAAACCTCACCCTGTTGCACCTGCCTCAGCCTATCCTCTAGATTCCCAGTTAGTGTTGCTAAACTATTAATCAAAGTTCTTGATTCAATAATTTTCCTGATTACCCAGGCAGCATTCCTTGGTACCATCATGTCATCAAAACATTTGTTCCTGATATAGAAGGTATGGACCCACTTGATCCATAAATTATCCTTCTTCTTTGTTAACGCCCACAAATGCTTAACCACAGCTGCTTTGTTCCATTTAACAAGGTCTAAAACATTCAGACCCCCTGCACTATAAGGTAAGCACATAGTGTCCCAAGCAATCAGGGCCTTTCTTGATACTGTGGCAGCACCAGTCCACAAATAGGATCTACATATAGCCTCTGTCATCTTCAAAATCTTTTTGGGCAGCAAGAAGATCTGGGACCAGTATGCTTGAATACCAAATAAGACAGATTTTATCAATTGAAGCCGACAGCATAAGATAGGAGCCTTGAGGACCAGCAGTTAACTTTCTGTGTAATTCTCTCCACCAATGGCCAGCATTGTGCAACAGACAGCTTCTTGGAGTCCAGTGGCATTCCCAAATACTTGAAAGGGAGGGTACCTGCTGGAGAGCCCAATAACTGAAGTATCTGTTGTTTCTGCCAATTATTCACCCCAGCCAAATACATTGCACTCTTGTCCACATTTGCGTGAAGACCAGAAACCTTTGAGAACTCCTGCAGAATCTGTTTAAGCAAGCTTACTGATTGAAAATCAGCCTTACAGAATAAGAGGAGGTCATCCGCAAAGAAAACATGTGCTACACCCACCTTTTTGCATTTAGGGTGGAACTTGAAGTCTTTTCTCAGCATCACTTGCAAGAGCTATCTATGTAAATACTCCATGGCCAGGACAAAAAGGTATGGTGACATCGGGTCGCCTAGTCGCAACCCTCTTTTCCCTTTGAATGGAGCAGTGAGACCCCCATTTAAGTTGAGAGAATAAGATACAGTTGAAATGCATTCCATTATCCACCCATTAAATTTAGAAGGAAATCCGAGCCTCTGCAGCAATCTACTCAGAAAAGCCCATTCAACAGAGTCATACGCCTTCTTTAGGTCTACTTTTAGCACACACCTAGGGGAGAGGCCCTTCCTAGAATAGCCTTTAAACAATTCTTGTGTGAACAGTATGTTATCAATGATGTTGCGACCCTCAATGAAAGCAGATTGTGACCTGCCCACTAGAGAATCAATAACCCTTTCAACCTGGCTGTAATGATTTTTATGAGGATCTTGTATACTGTTGTGCAGCACGCAATTGGCCTGTAATTCTTGACTGTGTTTGGATTCTGTACCTTTAGAATGAGAGTCAGTGCAGTGCTACTAACTCAAGCATGTAATTTCCCAGTTGTAAAGAAATCTGTCATAGCTTCACAAATATCATCCCCTACAATGTGCCACTGCCTGATGAAGAACTCCACTGGGAAATCATCCACCCTAGGTGCCTTGTCATGAGGCATGTCCTTTATTTCCTGCATTATTTCCTCCCTTGTTATTGGTTGGACAAGATCATCCTTCTGCTGTAGGGTGAGACAATGCCCCTGCTGTATGGTTTCAGTGTTAGGACATTGGATGATGCTGTTGTTCCCCCCCCCCCCTTCAGTAGTGACTTGAAACACTCAACAAACTCTGCTTCCACCATCCTGGGATCTGTTAGTTTAATCCCCTCTTCATCATATATGGAATTGATTGTATTAAAACTGGTCCTCATCTTTAGTTGGGCATGAAAGTATTTGATGTTGGCATCACCACAGGTTATCCATTGAGCTCTGGATTTCTGATGCAGTATCTGCTCCTCAATATTGCTCCACCCCTCCACCTCCATAAGCAACAACTTCTCCTGATCAATCAACCATTTATCCAGGCAATTTGATTGCAGTTGGAATTGAATGGTTTCTAGCTTCTGCCTTGCCTCATTGAGATGTACTCTATACTTAGCCATATATGAATTCAGCTCCTTTAGGTCCAGTTTTAGGGTCTTCAGTTTACTCCATATTCTGTGCATTGGCCCTCCCTGTTGGTTTTTATTCCAAGCACTTTCCACAATGTCAGAGAAATCAGCATGGTCCATAACAGAAGCATAAAGTATGAAAGGTTTTGGGTGATTGTTCCTACTCTGCTGCACAATGTTACATTGCATTAGGATAGGGGAGTGATCAGACACTATCGGGCTCAATACATCTGCTTCAATGTGACTATACTCTTGCATCCATTGTACATTTCCAAAGGCCCAATCAATTCTACTATAAACTCTTATCTCAGACTTCTGCTTATTACACCAAGTATAGAAACATCCCATGGTCTTCAGCTGTGAGAGTTGAAGAGTATTGAGAGTATCCTGGAATCCCTGTATCTCCTGTTGTACAACTAGAGCTCCAATTCTGTCATCCGAGTGAAGTACATTATTGAAGTCACCACTTATAAGCCAGCTGCCCTGAATATTAGCTCCTAATGCCACCAGTTTTGCCCACAATTGTTGCCTCTTACTCAATTCATTATTGGCATATACCACTGTTAGCATTGTTCTGAAAGTAGCACCCCTCTCTTTAACCTCACGGTGAATATATTGCTCATCAACCATCAAAACCTGCAACTCCACATTTGACTTCCAATATATCCAGATTCTGCCATTGGCATGCTCTCTGTAATTGCCAGTATGCCTCCATTCATTGCCTAGTTTTGTTACAATCTGATTTACCCTAGCTTCCTTTACTTTTGTTTCTATGCAACCAATACAATCTACCTTATGTTTATTCAGAAAGAGTCTCAACTCCTTCTGTTTATAGGCCTTATTTAGGCCCCTAATGTTCCATGTGCAGATAATCATAACTGGGTAAAGCTGGAAGGGCCAGCGTCCCCTGGATCATCACCTCTCTGCAGTAAAGAGAAACGGTTGGTTGTATTCACTGAAGCATCAACAAATTGTTGTACAGTCTTGCCTTTTAACGATCCTCTATTGTTCACCCTGTTATTAGCATGTTCATTTTGTTTTCCAGCCACCTCTAATTCAACTGTTGTTGCCTTTGCACTTTCCTGCCTTTTTTGGTACCCATTTCCATACATCAGTCTGTGCTTTCTGTTTAGCCCCAGCATCCCTGTGTCGGATCTTTGCTTCCTGCTCATTTCCTTGCCTCTTTTTATACCAGCAGTCCTCAGTACAATGACCAAACCTAACACAATCACTACAGAATTTTAGCCTCCATTCGTAGTCAATCTGTTGTACAAGAACCCCCCTCTTAGTATGCAATTCCAGTGTCTCTGGCAAAGGTTGGGAAATATCTATTTCCACCAACACTCTAGCAAAGTAAATCCTTTCATGTTCAGCCGTGATCTTATCAATGTACATAGGCTTTCCCACCACACTTGCCAGCTTCCCAAGAGCATCACTGGACCAATATCCTAGAGGTAAACCAGGGAAGGTGACCCGTAGGGGTACTACACTCACATTACCTGGTTCGTATTTAAAGTCCATACTCCATTGTTGCAGCACCAGTCGTTTATTATGGAATGTGTAAGGGCCAGCTTGGAGAACTCGATCTCTTTCTTCATCGGTATCAAATCTAAAAATATAGTACCCTTCGTCATGGTGCAGAATTTGAGGTTTCGGGACAAAATCCCAGACGGTTGTAATGAAATTCTCCATAGCTCGTTCATACGGGTCTTCTCCTAGTACAAACCCTATCAAAGCATTTCCCCAGTAGGACTCCTGTTCCCTAGTGTCATCTTCATCAATTTGTACCACAAACGTACCCTCTCGCATTGCAGGTGGTACATAGCTTAGTGATTTTCCTTTTTGAGGGCTTCTATTATGATGCATGGTGTCTTTAATGCCATTTTCAGTCACAGAACTCCTACAATCAGAGCAGTCTGAGTTAGCTTTGTTTGTGCAGTGAACTGGAGTCGACGATGAACTGAGTCGACTCGTTCCTATTCCTGCAGATCTCAATCTCCTTCAACAATTTCCTCACTGATAGGTTGGAACTTCAATGGTAGAAAACTGCCAAAAGTTACGGGTACCCTCTGCTGGACACCAATTTTCGGTGTTATCTCTGTCCCGGACCTTTCATTTCCGCTAGGGTTCTGCAAAACTGTTGGTGCCGATCCTATTTCCGTTAGCCACTGCGAATGTTTAGTCACAGCTGGTGTTACCTCCTTCGCCATCTCCGGTGACACCTGGTTCACCGGATTCTTCTTCTTTCCCCTCGCCATTGCTGGAGGCGTAGGTTAGCGTCCTGCTAACATGCGCCGAGAGCTTTTAGAGAGAGAAAGCGTTTTATTATAAACATTCAATATGGGCAAGTTTTATCCTTTGAGAAATGTGGTGAAGGAAAATATTTTATTATAAATCTATAAATGTTTTGCAAGTTTTTATTCCTTCACACATAAAATAAGCTATTAATATTTTTATTTATAATAATAGGAAACTTATTTCAACTAGAAACATGAAAGTATATTTTTATATTTATTATAACTGCTAATTCTATTTAGACATGAATTAAATAAACCAAATCATAAATAACTAAAGTTCCTTACTACAACTTTGAATTATTTTTCCAATATTTTTCCGTAATTAAAAGTTGCATGCGTCTGACTTATTTATTGTGTTGTTACGTTGGAGCATTTCTCTCCAACTTTCACTTTTGATAAAACACATGTCTTCATCCCTCAATTTTATTGAAGCACTTGTCCCCAACTTACGTTGATGCACTTTGTCACCAACACTCAATTTTTGTTGAAGCACTTATCTTCAACCAACCTTGATGCACTTTATCACCAACACTACATTTTTTTGAAACATCTGCCCCCAATTCACATTGATGCACTTTGTCACCAACACTCAATTTTGTTGAAGCATTTGTCTCGAACCGTTGATGCACTTTGTCATCAACACCTTGTTGAAGCACTTGTCTCCAACTCACGCTGATGCACTTTGTCACCAACTGTTGATGCACTTTTTCACCAACACTCGAAGCACCAGTCCTCAACTCCAAACTTTTTAGAAACTCTCTCAAACTTTTAGAAAAGAGTCTCTTCCTCGTGTGCCATATTTGTTTGCACCTCTTTAAATTTGTTTTCTTCTTAAATCTATCTTGATACTTTTCATTGAATTATCTAATTTTGTTAACAATTGTCTATGATTTGCCAACATATTTTTTGGCCATACGGGCAGCAGGCATTGCCTAGTGCCGCCAATAAAAGCTATTTGATTTCCTTCCAAGATCGTGGAAACTTTGATACCACTATGAAGGAAAATATTTTATTCTAAATTTATATATGCTCTCTATAAGTTTTTATTTTCTTCACATATAAAATAAGCTATTAATATTCATATTTATAATAATAGGAAATATATTTTAACTAAAAACAAGAAAATCTATTCCTATATTTATTTTAAAATTTTATTTAAATATGAATTAAATATATACAACTTAAATTAATTTTTCAACGTGTGGTAAGATCTAGAGGACGAGGAGGTCGACTTATTTAATTTTTAGTTCATTTTGAACTTTGATTGTTTAGACTTTTAGAAGAAAATTGACTTCATAAAAAGCAAAGTGTTCAGTCAAAAGTATTAACAAAATATCACAGTGAAAATGTCAACATCTCTAATTGTAATGGTGCTAAACAAATTAGAACAAAATGTTATATATTATTCCTCAATATCTTTATTTTTCCATGAACCCAACCGAGAAAAACAAAACCTCGTTGACACTTACAAATAGGGGAGGACAAAAGAAAGTGATATGTATATCTAATATCTATAAATACTTTATCGTGAATAAATCAGATACTGTAATCGTGTGATGATTTTTTATGTTATAAAATAATTTAATAAATTAGTTATTTCAGGTTAATCACTGCTGGTTAAATACAATTTTTAGTAATTACTTTTTGAGTAATTTGATTATGTAAATATCATGTATATAGATACATTTAAATTTTCCAAAGAAATAATATGTACTCAAACAATAATAAAACGCACAATAAATCAACAAAAGTTTGTGTTAACAATACTTTTAATATCTTAGTGAAGAAATTTAAAATCTCAAATTGTAATACCAATGCTAGAAGTTGAAACAGAAATTATTATTCCCCATATCCTTATTTCCCAAGAATCCTGTAGAGAAAAACAAAACCTCGTTGGACTTTGCAGTTAAAGATACCAACCCATAAAAGATACTATCTTCTGTCCGAAATATTTTGCTTTTTTTCTTGTAGTTTAAAATAAATAAATTTTTCAGATTTCAAAAATAAATTAATTAGTTTATATTATCCTTGAAGTAAATAGTTGGAATATATTTTAAGAGTATTCGTATGAAATATTAAAGATTAATATAATTAATTTCATTAGTAATTAATATTAAAAGATGAATTTCTTAATTTGTATGAAAACATCCAAAAAGTCACTTATTTTAAACTAAAATAAGTAATATTAACATAGCTTAAGTTCCCAGAATCCAATTGAGAAAACCAAAACCTCGTTGGAGTTTCCAATTAAAGATAGTAACCCACAAAAAAAATTGATATTTTACATATTTATATATATATATTTTATGTAGGATTTTATGGTTCGGTTTGGATTGATTTTCTTTGAAAGAGAAATCAAATCAAGTTAGTCGGTTTTTTAAATATTAGAACCAAATTAAATCAATTAAGTCAGTTTTTTCTTGATTCGATTTATGTCGATTTTTTGATTTTTTCGGTTATATGTCGGGTTTTTCTTAGATATACGACATACACTATCAAACACATATTTTGGAAACCACATTTTCAACGTAACACTATCAAATCAATTGCTCTTTTAAAAATCTATCATTTACCAAGGTATATTGATGATAATTGAATTAAATAGTGATGAATAATTTAAGGACTCAATTAAAAATATATTTTTTTAACACGAAATAAATTCACATACTTAACAAAAGAAAACTACCAAACAAACTATATTGTAAAGGTAAACAACTATACTAAAAGTGCAAACTATTAATATTTACCGTAAAAAATTTGAAACTTTGTATAAAATATACATATACATGCATATATATATATATATATATATATATATATATATATATATATATATATATATATATATATATATATATATATATATATATATATATATATATATATAGGTTTAATAATGAATTTGAAATAGCTATTCCTATAGCCGGTTTGGTTAGGTTTTTTTTTCGATTTTTTTCTGACTAAAATCATAATCAAATCAAATTTGATCGGTTTTTAAAATTCAATAACAAAATCAAACTAAACTAAAAAAATATTAATTTTTTTGATCAATTTAATTTAATTTTTAGGTTAATTCGATTTTTCAAATTATTATAAACACCCAACCCCCAAGAATCCAATAGAGGAAACCAAAATCCTCGTTGGAATATCCAGCTACACCTTTATAACGAGTGCGAGAGGAGTTGAGGGAGCTTTTAACATGGCTGGCGGCCAACAAGTAACAACCACCATCTCTCATGAGGTATAATTAATTAATATTTTATTTTTTTATTTTTCATCCGATATTTATATTCGCTTTAAAGTTAATTAATTTAGAATATGTCATAAGATTCCTTTAAGGAAATTCTTTTTCATTATTAAGGTTCGAATTCAAGACTTTTAAATAAGAATAAAGAGAATTTATCAATTTCATCACAATCATGTCTGTATAGGTGTCAATAGTTCGATTCGACTGATATTTTATAAAATTTGTATCACACGAATTTTTCGATTATTTTATTTTATATAATTAAAATTAGATTTTCAAAACCATCTCAATCATCTTAATTTCTCTTTGACATCGGTATAGTTTTTTGATATTTTTCTAAAATGTAATATAAGATTCATTAATAAAAGCTAAAATGCGACAAACACATACTTATTAGAACTTGGCAAAACTCTCTATTAGACATGTTTACTATTTAGAGTTAATCACTCAAATGAACATGAAAGATGTCCTCAATAAAGATTCACTATTCTATGATAGTATAAAATAAATTAAGCAAAGATAAGAAAAATATAAATTACATGAGCAAAAAAATACTATTTAAGATGAGACTCAAGAATAAAGTTTATTAGAAGATTACAAAAATTTAAATCATACGTACGGAAAAAGATCTCATATCTTGTGGCTTGCTACTCACGATTGTTGGAAAACTTTATGATTTGATACTCAAGAAGTTTAAACTAATTTAATTTTAATAAGAGTTGCATAATAGGTGTAAAAGTTGAGATTTTGCGTGTTAATGACTTGGTCACCTGTAGCTATCTCCACAACCCCAAGGGCCACGAAAAAATAATTTATTAATTTCAAAATTAATATATAAAATATATTTTTTATATATAAATTTATTTACGGTTCGATATTTTTTAATTATTTTTATCAAACTATTAATAGGTACAATTATAAATCTATATAAAAATATATAATTTAAACCTAATAATCGAATAGATATGATCCAATTCGATCGATATAATCGATTTTAAAGATGTCACCCCCTACCTATCTGATAACTAACATTTTAAATATTTCACCTCTTTTAAAAAAAATTATACTATTTCTTTATTAATTCGTTTAGAAAAGCTTTCAACATTTCCGGAAGGACTGCCAAAGATAGTAAATGATTTTTTTTTTAAATGATAATTTTATTTCATTAATAGATCAAAATATTACAGAGTTTCCCAGTAGTCGCTGACTAGCTATTGTTTCAAACAGTCTAAAAAGAAAACACTCCCAAATGCTCTATATACATTAAATCAAGAGAAACATATAATGCTTCTCTTCTTTTTCCTATGGGTAGTGATCTAGTCCTCGCAAAACATCCTTCCAGTGTTTAAGAGAGGTTCCCTGAATGTGCACATGAAGTGCTATCTCTTTGCATGTATCCTTTATAACTGAGCTTCCGCCTTGGAATCTAATCTTGTTTCTTTCCCGCCACAGACAGTATACTAACATTCCAAACACACTGGTGGTTGTTTCAGCATGTCCATTTTCCTTTTTGCAATGTTGCTTATCCAGTCGACTTCACTGTCCCAATCGCAAATGGTTCTCTGGTATCCCAGCCATACGAGGAGCCTGCTCCATAGCCCCCAAGATATCGGGCAAGCAAAGAAAAGATGGTCAAAAGATTCATCTACTTGCTTGCAGAATACACACTGTTGATGAATCTGTATCCCAATGAGCATTAGCCTCTCCACTGTTGCCAGTCTTCTGCGCAGTGCTAGGCAAACGATAAAATTGAATCTTGGGTGTAGTTTTGACTGCAGTACTATGCTTTTCCATTGTACTTTAGGGGTTTGAGGGAGCTGGAGCCTGTAGAGTTTGTTTATGTTGAATAGTTCTCCAATCTGTAGCTGGATCAATCGACATTTCAGGTTTCCCTGTATACCCTGGGTGTTTGCTATCATAGATCTAGTCTCAAAGATCTTTTTCACAGCCCAGGCAGCTGTTTTAGGAGTAGGTACATCCTCTATGGCATTGTTCTTAATGTAGTACGTGTGCACCCATTTGATCCACAGGCTGTCCTTCTTCATTGTTATCGCCCACAGATGCTTTGCTACAGCTGCCTTATTCCAGATTGTTAGTTCAAAACATTTAGGCCCTCAGCACTATATGGTAGACATATAGTTTCACATGCGACCAATGCCGTTTTGGACACATTTGCCGCACCCGTCCACAGAAAGGATCTGCATATTGCTTCGATCATCTTCATTACCTTTTTAGGAAGCAGGAAAATTTAGGACCAGTACGATTGCATTTCAAATAATACTGTCTTGATCAACTGGAGCCTGCCTGCATAAGATATGAGTCTTGATGTCGAACAATTGATTTTTTGTGTTGTCTTCTCTACTGTAAATGATTTTTTAACATCTGGCCGAAGGACCAAAAAAATTAAAAGTTAAACAGACACAAAAATAACTATAGCTTATTTAAAATAATTTATTTTAAAAATATTTTCTTCTTTATTAAAATTGGTAGTATGTCAAATTTAGATAATCTATTAAATATAGAAAATAATAAATAAAATAGAAATATTACTATTGTGGAGAGAGAAAGAGCATGAGAAGGACATTGTGTCGGTGCCTTTAGATAATTGTTTTTTCAGTTTCTTGTATCGAGATAATTTTTCCTTAAAATAAAATCAACGTGGAAAAGCATAGTACCCAAGTTTTCTGTCATAAGCCACGCCAAAAACCTTTCTTCCCATTTCATGGGTATTCCTCTAGATTACAGGGAAATTTTTTCTTTTTAATTTTGTAATTAACTCCAAATATTATATAACCAGATAGATATAGAAAGAGGGCATATACTGGAAGAAAGATGGAAGGTGATGGCGGCAGAAGTGGCGGTGCTGCGGTGGTTGGAGGCGGAGGAGGGTGTTGCTCCGGGAAGATTAAAAAAGAGAGAATTTACAAAGGAATAAGGATGAGGAAGTGGGGGAAATGGGTTGCTGAAATTAGAGAGCCCAATAAGCGGTCCAGAATATGGTTGGGCTCGTATTCAACGCCGGTGGCGGCGGCCCGAGCTTATGATACGGCTGTCTACTATCTTCGCGGGCCTTCGGCCCGGTTGAATTTCCCTGAACTATTAGTTGGAGACGGCGGGCTTAGCGATTTGTCTGCTGCTTCTATTCGTAAGAAAGCTGTAGAAGTTGGGGCTAGAGTTGACGCTATTCAAAACTCACTGGCTATACATAAACTCGACCATGACCATGACCAGCAACGACCACGCGAATCTAGAAACCATTGTTGTGAAAATGGAAGCCCGGCCAAATTAAAACTGTGTTGGTTTCAGGAGAAGCCCGATTTAAATTTGAAGCCCGAGCCCGAAGACCCAGAACTTGAATATTAGTAAGAACAGAAGCACCTGGTAATCTCAAACTTCAAAAATATGGTAGCTTAGGACTGTTTTATTCTCTGAATTATTATCTCTTTTTTTTTTTTTAATTTTAAAGATGTTGAACCTAATCTGAGTATAACAGTATTGATGTTGTAACATGCGAAAGGAATTAATGTAAATATGTCTGTTAATGCAATTTTAGCCTCTTTTCCTCTGCGGATAAAGTTACTCTGGACACTAATATGAACACAAATTGGCTTACATAATTGGAAAAAAAAGCAATTCTAGCATTTTTATTTACTTTTTGTGTGGGGGATTGGGTTTGGCGGGGTTGGGGGGGTTGGGGTGTGCGTGTGTGTGTGTGAAGACAGAATTTAATTGCAAATAGTAGTATGAAAGATAGTTTGTGCATATTTGTTAAGACTGACCAACTTCCGATTTAATAAAGAATTATGGATTTTTATTGAGGAGTTTGGAGGTCAGCTGTAACCCTAACAATCTATTTCAGCTCAATCATTTGATTGTTTTCCTATGAGAAATTTTATTTTATATCTTCTACCATCGACATTAACTGTAAGAGATTTTTTTTTAGTCTCATAAAATTTTTTATTGTAAATCTCAATTTTATATTTTTGAATCCATATAATTGTGAGATAAAAGTTATCTCGTATAACCAATGTAAATTGTATGAGACACAAAATAAAGTTTTCCTTATCGATTCTCTATTTGTTTTACTTATTTGAATTATATATGTGATTGAGTTTTTTAAGTACTCCTTCGGTTTATATTGTTTGATATAGTTTGATTTGGCACGGAATTTAAGAAAAAAGAAGAAAATTTTTGAAACTTGTGGTTTTAAAAGTTTAATGGGTAAAAAGTTTGTGGGGCCATACCATTTTGTGTGTCTATAAAAACTTTTCATTAAGAATAAAACAGAAGAGTTTAAAGTTAAATTATTATCAAATTTAAAATATTTATTTATTTTAAAAAAAATTAAAAAAGAAAGTAAGTCATTCAATATGGAACAAATGGAGTATTACGCATACCAATTTTTATATCTTTTAAGTTTTAAGGAAGAAAAACCAATAAGTTGAGTAATACCACAAATTTACCGATTTTAAATTTAGATGTACCAAAATCTTTTTCTTATAACTAAGACATACATTTTAATGGCTTGTATCCTCGTGAGGAAAAACACACGTAGAAATAAGGATGATCATCGTCTATTTATCATCTTCGCTTGAAAGCTAAAGTGAATGCATCAATTCTCGCAATTTCAGTTAAGGGGACCCTTATTTTCTTTGGTTCGATCCAAAAAAAGATATTTTATATGTTAAAATTTATGTGAACGTGTTTGATTGGGCTCGAATTTCAAGAATAAATAAAGATTTTTAATTTATGATCCTAAATAAATTATAAAGGGGCCCAAAGTATTCATGTGAGTATAAAAGCTTCTCATCAAAAATAGAATTGTTCAAGCTAAATTGTTTTCAAATTTAGGAAGGGCCCATTCTTTTTCTGACGGATCAAAAAAGAAATAGTTTTACATAAACCGAAACGGATGGAATAATTTCTTTCTAGTTTTTGAAACAATTTAGATTAAACTTTCAACTCTACCCTCAATGAAAATTTTTTATAACCACATAACATAAATACTCTAAATCCCCTTTTAACTTATTTAGAAAAGTTCTCATATTTTTTTAAATTTCATACCTAATTAAACAGTTCACGTAAATTGAAACGAATGGAGCATTATCTACCCATTCTACTTTGGAGTGGAATCAACACTACTCCATTACGTTTGAATAGGTTAAGAGCGTCTCAAAGACTTCCATTCATAGATCTGTATCTGTATCTGTATCTACAGGAATTACTTATTAGCGCTGACTCATTGATGAAGAGTGTGAATTGTGGAGAATCCAAGTAGGATCGGTCAGGGCCGGAGATGGCGACTAAAAGGTGAAGGACAAGGGCACCAACACTGGCCCTACTGTGCTTCGAGTTTGGTGCAAGTGGATACTACGTCATTTTGCTAATTCTGACCAAGAGTAAAATTAAAACAGTAGAGTACTAAGTAGATTTTAGTTCGCGCTTAAAAAATAAATTTATAATATTATAAAGAAAAAGTAAAGTACGGGATAATATTATTATATAAAAAGATAACGTAAATAATAAAATATAATTATTTAATAATTAAAGAGTAAAATAAGGAAAAATATAAAATAACGATGTGATCACATTAAATCGGTGATTTATTGAAGTGATATTTTTTGTCGTTATGACTATAATAATATAGTATAATTTAATTAAAAATAAATATAATATATTAAATAACTATAGAATACAATAGGACATGTAACAATCATCTAAACATGTTAGGTAATACCAATTGTAATCGGATTGACTTTAATTCTTGTACTTGGTATCTTTTGAACAGTTAAAAATAAGGAAAGATAATCCTCACTTCAAGAACTTTAACATTTGTTTTTAAAAAAAAAGAAATCAATGGAAAAAAAATTATTTCCTCTGCTTACGATTATTTGTGAGTCATGATAATACATATATTGTTTTTATACAGGGAAAAGTACATACATAACCAATTTAAATACAAATTTATCAACATCTAGCCCAAAATTAGACACTTACTAAATGTAGCCTAAAATTAGAAATACACGTAAGGAATGATTCTTCTATCCGAGAATCACCTAAAGATCTTCCTTCCTTCCCTGTTTTTTCAAGCGTATCAATTTAACAGATCACAACATTCTCTTCCTCTGTAAATCACAACATTCTCTTTAAAAAAAATCTCCAAATGAGCTCCAAATTTCACTCAAAATCGATCATTTTCACTATATAACTTCGCAATTTCTGGGTTGATACAACTTTTGCAATTTCTGTATTGAGGGAACTACAAACTGCAATCAAAATCAATCAAGGAATTCGTGAGTTTTGACCTAATTTAGTTCCTTCAATGACAAATCTACCAATTTTTATTCAGTATGGTGACCGATGGAATGTTGACAACAACGTTGTAGATTATAATGCATATGCTATAATAGTTACTCCAAATATAAGCTTTGAAGATTGTGTAGATGTGATTTTGAAACAACTTATGATAGATACTTCATTGAATGATATTGAAATCAAATACATTCTCCAAAACAGTTCTACGCCAATAGTGATACACAAAAGTATGGGTGTATGTATATATCTTGAGCTGAAAAAAAGCTCAGAATTTAGAATGTATCCCCTTTGTATAACATCGAGTGAAAAGGATATGGACATGATCTGCTACAATTCTAATTTTGCTGTGATTTCCTCAGAATGTGCACAAAGCTCAGTTGTAGAGGAGAGATACAATGGTGATACAAGTAAGATAATCGAGTTTGGGGATGGAGAAGACTGGAATGATACAAAATCTAATGAAAATATAATAATAACTGACCCTCAATAGATAAATGTAGAAGAAGGTCAAATTTATTAAAATAAGGCAACGATAATCAAAGTCATGAGGCACTTGGTAGTAAACGAAAAATGTCAGTTTAAGGTGCATAGATCAAGTGAAAGCATGTATCAAACTATTTATTGTATAATTATGTATCTCAATGTATATCGTAGTTGATGTTAGAAGCATAATTATGCAGAAAATAAGTTGTTGCTTGTGAGTATGTGGCTATACACTTTTAAGTTGAGGTTGTCACCGTCTAGTACTGTATAGTCGATGTAATTTTTCATCTAGTATTGTTGATGGTTGTTTGTATCACTATATATCATTGTATTTCATGTCGCTCTATTTATTGATGAAAAAGTTTATATCCTTGTCGTAGGTACTACCTAGTATGCATCAACAACAATTGTGATTCGTATTTTAAGTCTTAGAGCCTGAAAAAAGCAAATGTTTTCAAGGTTAGGAATTTCAGTAAAGTACACTCATGCCTTCTGAAAGACATATCTTACGCACAACGCCAAGCTGCTGTAAGACTCATCGGCAGTCTTCTAATAGACAAGTATAAAGACCCAAAAACAATATACACTCCTACCGATATAATTGGAGACATGAACAAGCAGTATGGATGACATATATGCAAGCATGGAGATCGAAAAAAAATGCAGTTTAAGTACTTAGAGGGAACCCGAGCGACTCATATGAAAAGCCACCAAGCTACTTTTATATGCTGGTTCTTACAAATCCTATATCGGTGGTAAGTTTGAAAAAACAGAGGAAGACTTGTTCATGTATGCTTTCGTTGCACTATATCCGTCTATAAAAGAATGGAAGTATTGCAAAACAGTTTATTGTTGTAGATGTAATCTTTCTTAAATCCGCATATAGAGGAACATTATTGATAGCTTCAACACAACATCCAGCAGGTAATATCCTACCACTCGCATATGTCATAGTAGATTCAGAGAATAATGCTTCCTGAGAGTAATTTTTTGCGAGATTCAAGAATGCATTTGGGGAAATAGAGGGAATGTGCATAGTCTCGGACATGCATGAAAGCATTGAAAATGCAGCGACAATATTGTATCCACAAGTAACTCATTATGTTTGCATATGGCATCTATGGAATAATGTAAAAAATTACTTAAAAAATCATTTGCTGCTCAAAGACATATTCTTTGCCATGGCCAAAGCATACACAGTTGAGAAGTTTGATTACCACATGGAAGAGGTAGAGAAAATTTATAAGAGGGTCAAAGGTTACTTAATGAATGTTGGGTATGAAAGATGGTCCAGAGCACATTCCACTATCAACAGAATATTGACGTTGACTTCGAACATTATGGAGTCAATATGTAGCACGCAAGGCTATTAGGGAACTCCCAGTACTGCCTTTGCTAGACTACATAAGGAAATTGATCAGGCGATGGAATGTTACAAACCTAAAGAGTGTAATAGAGTCATTCACTGGTCTTGGAAAAAATATGATGCAATGCTGATGGACAATCTTGAATTGTCACATCAGCTGAAGGTATGACTGGAATCTGTAGATACTTGCGCATAGAATATGTAATCATGCCAAATTCCACGGATCTTTTATATCTTGAATCCTTTGTGCGATTCTGTTAAACTAGTGTCCACCTGCATAAAAGCAAAGGTTTTCAATTTAATGTAGCATTTATGCTTACCCCACTCCTGAAATATTGATTGGTTTGACATGATATTAAGCTATTTTGAATCTTGTGGGCTCTCTGGTATATGTATTTTGAGGGCATCTACTTTGTCACTATTAGTGATAGTTGATAAATTTTGTAGGTGAACCCTTCGACGAGTTACTTATATTCAGTACTTGACAAAGGTAAGCAGAGAATGGTGTTCCTAAAAGATCGAACTTGCACCTATAGAAGGTTTCAGTTGGATGAGCTGCTATGTGCACATGCATGGGCAGTATTAAAATACAAATACATTGATCACATTAAGTATTGCTCGGTGTACTACACTAAGAAGTACCTATTGAAGACCTATGAAATTCCAATTTATCCAGTTCTTGATGAAAGCACATGAAAAATTCCTGCAGGAGTTCTAATTGAAAAAGTCTTGCCACTAGATGTGACTAAAACAATAGGAAGGACAATGAAGGGGATGTGCAAGATATCTGAAAGGAAAAGAAAAAAGGCCGATTTCATGTGGACAGTGTGGAGAAGATGGTCACCACAGGAAAACTTGTAGAAATAATCCAATGAGAAGATGAAATATGTCAAATTTAGAATTACTTATTATTTTACTTTACTGAATATCATAGAGATTTAGAAGAATGCAATATATCAAGAACTATATCATTGTATAATGTCTTTTGAATTTAGATATAGATAAATATTTGACCTGTCAATTAAAATCGTGTTGCAAGATTATATTATACATATCTTTGATTAAAAAGAAGTTGTATCAACTATGTTTCATATTTGTACCATATATGTATCGCTTGTGCATCACATTTGTATCATCTATGTATCACTTGTGTATCACTTATGTATATCTATGTATAGGCTCTTACTCATGCCTGTATTTGTGTAGTATAAAGCCAACTAACGGAAAACACTCATAGCATCTAGAAAACTATGCAAATAGTTTTATAAATTTGCAAATAAGAGTGGCTTCATCAATACATATTTGAAAACTGCATATCATATATGTATTATATTTGTATCATGTATGTATCATGCGTGTATCTGCAAGAGACAATGTATCAGAAACTACCATATATTTTTTATATCTATAATTCACAACACAAAATCAAGAGATAAAACACAAAAATAAACTAAACTGCAACCATCCAATATCGCACTGAAACTCATTAAACCTTTATAACAGAGCAAACATTTTATTTGCCATTCAATTATTAAAAGTATTCCTAAAATTCAAACACAAAAAAATCTGATCCGTCTTACAACAATGACAACATAACAAAACATAGTACAAAAACAAAATTCTAGAGTTCATCCTAGAACAATGGCAAAAGTAACTAGTTCTTATGCTTATGTGACTTATTCTGTGTTAGTGTGAATAGGTATTGAATTTTTTAGGAGGCGACTTTCCCTCAATTAAATACGCGGCAAATGATGCCGCAAATACACCGTAATCACAGCAAAAATTCAAAAACAACAACTATCAAACTGTGGAGTCTAAAAACAAGACAGATTGTGTTAAAATAAGTTCATACGCTTCGACTTGTTGAGGTAATTCTTCGACAAGTTTTACATCAAGGGGGTAATCAAGTCTTTTGATTTGTAGGCACCAGTGCACCAATTGATATCTTTTTTGTTTAAATTGAAATGTGTGTGCACGAAAAAAATGAGGCAGCAACATAGAATACTTAGCCATGATATTATGAACTTTGGCTTGATGATCAGCTCCATTGCGCATAGATTCATACACATAAATGCACCTATATTTAGAGGACATCGTAGCCATTATCCAATGCCATTGTTCTGCAACATTAATTGGCATTAAGACATGCTCGGTAGTGTGCCATGTAACATTGGCATCCAGGAAAAACTCCTGAATATATTCTACCGTGACATGTTTCAGAATGTATACATCACTGTCTCTATCTGTATCAATAAACGCCTGCCACAACACATTAATTTTCTCGTCAAAGTACCAATATGTGGCCGTGGATGTTACAGGTTGGTCTTTGTCATACTTCCCCTTCTTGCTCAGATAATAGAACAAAACATCAATGTGTTGAAACAAAAATTAACAAATAACTAATCACTAAAGGCTCGTAAGCTTTAAGAAGCTAGGGTTTTTCAAACCAAAATCACAGAAAACAAAGGGAAATGAAAGCTCACTGTTATCTATTATGCCAGGAAATAGCAATTAATAATCTGTTCTAACTTAAGAGGATTGAGTGTTCATGTGTACATTGGCTAAATTTAAAAAAAACTACAAAAGTTATTTCTTACATACCGAATCATCCAAGGGTGGACCATTATATGCCAAAGTGTAAAACCATTTTCTGTCTTCAACATGAAATACACTAAGATCACAAGCAGGATTGAGTTCACTAACATTCTTTGGGAAAATTTCATTCCTAGTAATATATATACACAAAAGAGTACAATGATTTGACATAAAATAATGCTATAAGTAATAATATATTAAAATATAAAACAAAAAAAACTTAGAAGTTGGAAACGTACTTATTTCTGGACTTTCCTTCTCTGACCCACGCAACTAATACATTCAACAAAGAGCTGTTAACGACAGTTCCGATTTTACTTTGAGGATGCTTAATAGCATAAATTTGCCTTTCTACTTTCGTTGCAACAACACCAGTACTGGATCCTCAATCAAACACAGTAATGAATGGAGACTGCACGGCCTTTGTAAGACATCTCTTTCTTTTTTCCATTTGCGGTGATACTTCAGGAAGTAATTCACCACTGTACAGAACTAGCTCCTTTGCCGCCTCATCAACACTTGTAGTCGCACAAACAACACCATTCCGAGATTCAGGAACCTTTTGTTTATAATATTCTTCCTCCGTTTCCCTTGCCGCCGCATCAACACTTGCAATCGCACAAACATCACCAGTCCCAGATTTAGGAACCTTTTATTTCTCATATTCTTCCTCCGTCTTTTCTGTCGCTGCATCAACAGTTACAGTTTCTCAAACAACACCAGTCTGAGATTCAGGAACCTTTTGTTTCTTAGATTCTTCCTCCGTCTCCCCTACCGCCGCATCTGCAATCTCACCAATAACGCCAGCATGTGCTACATTTGGTGTGAAAGTTACTTTAGCAACAAATATGTCAACTTTCATACCAGAAGGTCCTTCAATAGCACTGACACCTAACTGATCTACTACACTAGTATCTCTTTGAGAATGGGGAACATATTTGCCTTCACTTGCACCGACCTATTTTTTTTAAAAAAGATTTGAGTTATCAAAAACAACAAAGAAAAGAAAAGGAAAAGTGTAGAATGCACAACTAAACACACTCGACAACTATCCATTTCAACATCTTCATTGCCACCAAACTCCATATTGCTCAAAAAATCATTATTGTCTTGACGACCACTGGTGTCTTCCTCTGGATGTGCACCATATTTGACTTCGCTTGAACCAAGTGTCACGACCCAAATACACTAAGGGTCATGGTGGCGCCGGACACCACTGTCAGGCAAGCCAACTGAAAAACTTAATTAAATTCTTGTTTTAATAATTTTTAAAACACTTCCTTTCTATAATTAAAACAATACTCAGTATATTCCTCCGAATGAATAATGAAGTATTTAAACAACTTTTAAAATTTCTGAATAAACCCAAATACATCCCAGAACTTGGTGTCACAAGTACATGAGCAATTACTAAGAATAAAAAAAAGAAAACAAATAAAGTACAACAGTTGTCCGGAATACAATTGGACAAAAAAGTAAGCAGGATCTTGAGAGAGACTATACTAGCTGCGGGTCGCCTCGAGGAAATACAGCTCACCTAGTCTCCGTGTCAACCATGACGCTATGCCACTAAGTCTGTAGCCATGCATAAACGTGTGTAACAAAAATGCATAGACGTGTAGTATGAGTACGAAAATAACGTGTACTCAATGAGTATCCCGTCTAATCTCGAAGAAGTAGAGACGGGATGATCGACTTTGACACTTACTAGTGGTCCAATAATGATGTCAATAATACATCAAATCGTGGATTTCTATGAGCATGATTTTAATCTAATAGAAAAAAATGAGTAAACAATTAATTCTTTTATTGGAAATTTCCAAAAAAAGAATTTCTTCCATTATTTATCCAAATGCTTTCAAGACAAGAAGAAGCAGTAACAACTTTAACAAGTTTAATGCAACAACACCAGCATGTGCAAATAACCACCGTGGGACGTACGGCCCGATCCAACATAAAAGTAAATTGTGCACTGCCAAGGGTCGAACGACTTAAACCATAGATGCATCTAATACTCCGCTCGCGAACTATCCATAAGACGTGGCCAACATAAAATAAACAATCACCCTGCTCGCGAACCATACATGCGACGCAGGTAAAAATAAAATAAACAATCACCCTGCTCACGAATCATACATGCGACGCAGGTACACATAAAATGCATGCTCAAATCAAAAATTAAGAATTATCAGGGAATAATTATTTAAATAACAACCACTTTCTCTTTTAATGATTTAAGAAAAGAAGTCAAATTCTTTTGTGAATGTATTTATTAATTCGATGTGGTTTAAATAGTTCAAGCTATCAATAAGATTACAAATATTCCAAGTATAGCATGCTTTTGGGTCCTAGACTACCCGGACTCAAACATAATAGTAGCTACGCACGGACTCTCGTCGCCTTGTGCGTATGTAGCCCCCACAAATAGGAGCACATAACCAATTAATTCACCTATGGGAACAATTCCCTCTTACAAGGTTAGAAAGAAGACTCACTTTGCTTTGAAGGTCCATAACTGGCATTCCACGCCCTTCCGAACACTCGAATCGATGCATACTGCTCCAAAACTAGACAATAATTATGTAAATCCATTAATATATGCTAAGGTACTTATTATAATCCAATTTATTACAATCCTTAACCCCGATCAAAAAGTTTGACAAAAATGCCCTTGGGCCCACTTAGCCAAAATCCAAAATCTTTAGAAGATAAAGATTACCCATGGCCTCACGAACTCAAATATATGACTTTCTCTAAATTCCATAACCAAAATCGTTGTCAAAATCTAAGAACACTAGTTTTCTAGGTTTTCCCTCAAACCTCAAGTTTTCTACAATTTTCCAACTCTAAATCCATATATAAACCTTGTATATACTCAAAGCTAGTAGAAATCACGTACCTCATGCCTGGTGATGAAAATGGCACTTCGAAGTTGCTCCAAAATCGGCTCTCATGGAAGAAATGAAGTGAAAATGAGCCAAACTTCGATTTTTAAAGAAACCTCTCTGCCTCTAGCAGTTTCCGCATCTGCAAAAATATTTTGCATATGGGGTTATGACAACAACCAGCACTTTTCTCGACACAGAAATGAGCATAACTCTCTCATATGATGTCTAAATTTGATGATTCATTTTTGCTATGGCTCCAAAATTACGATACGGATCCAATGGCTCAATAAAAACTTAATTTGGGGCTCATTTTTGTAATATGACACCCTTTTATGTCCAAAGAAACAACGTTGAAACATCAAATAAGAGTGTGATACAACCCGAAATACACCCGAGACCCCGACCAATCACACCAACCAGTCCAAAAACACATTTCGGACTTGCTCTAGGCCTCAAATAACATCAAATAATGCTAAAATCATGAATCAACCCCAATCCAAGCTTTCTGAACTTTAGAACTTCTAACTTCTACGTTCGATGCTTAAACCTATCAAATCTGACTTTAAATTTTGCACAAAAGTCATATTTGACATTAAGGACCTATTTTCACTTCCGGAATCATTTTCCAACCTCAATATCAAAAAGTTCACTTCTGTCAAACTTCTCAAAAACCTTCAAATTTCTATCTTTGGCCAAATGACTCCAAAATGACCTACGGACCTCCGAATCCACTTTCCATTGCTCTCCGAAATTCAAAATCACCATACGGAGCTATTCGCAAACCCAGAATCCAAAACAGGCATCCATAACACTGAAATGCACTACAAGCCAAACTATGAAATTTCTTTCAAAATGCTACTTTCTATAATAGGTGCCAAAATGCTCCCGGGACCTCCAAAATCCTATCGGGCATACGCTAAATCCTAAATCATCATAGAACCTGCTGGAACCTTCAGATCCTGATTTCGATATTGTTTACTCAAAATTCCAATCCTAGTTAATTCTTTCAACTTTAAGCTTCTGAAATGAGAATTCTCTTTCCAAATCAACTCTGAATTTCCCGAAACTTAATTCCGACTACGCATACAAGTCATAATACCTGATATGATGTTTTTCATGGTCTCAGACTGCTGAACGACGTGCTAGAGCTCTAAACGGCCGGTCGAGTCGTTACACCAAGCTATTTTAAAAAAGGATATAGTAAGTGAACTAAAAAATAAAAAAAAATACACAATGGAAAAGAAACACGTACCTTGGAATTTATCAACTCAAAGAACTCCTTGAATTTATCAGAAATATAATCCATGAAGGAATTTAACTTCTGATGGAGCTACAAGATGAAACAAATAAGAAAGATAATAAACTTTAAATATAAAAATTGAACAATAATTTCATAAAAATATATAAAAAAGATCAATACATACTTTCTTCATATCAGCTTTCAACTTTTGCAACTCACGGTCATAATCAACAGGTTGGACACCTGGCACGTTTTTTAGCACCTTTTTTTTTTGGTAGAACAGGCTCCTTAATGTGTTTTGGGGGTAGCGTGACAAAATCATTGCTATCATCAATAGGAAGTTTCCCCCTGTTACGTGATGTCAAATACTGCTGATACTCATCGTAACTTCAATAGGTAAAGTAAATCTCCTTAGCTCTTCAATTGGCGAAGAGATATTTTTAAACTACGAAGGTAACCACAAGAGATTCAGTGCTAGATGTATCAAAGATGTACAAAAATTATATCTTTGATGCATTATAATAAATTACAGTGTATTATAAATGTATATCCCATCAATACATAAAAGATTTTACCTTATTCCCTGTGCTGTTGAAGAAACTAGTAGAGAAGTCTTCACGCGTTGGCCTATCTATCATTCTCTAATTCAATATGCTTGGTGTATGATCTTCAATGCGAACAACAAACTATTGATCAGCTACTGTGCAAAATTCATAGAACCACACCTGTAGTGCAAGAGGAAATATACCAATCCAACAAAACTCAGACTTTCCCCTCAACTTGTCCCTCACCGACTTCATCAAAGCTCGCAATCTTATCCCATGAAAACGACACATATTCACCATTATCGACAAGATGGAAATCATATTTACTCATAAATGTCTTCTGAGCCTGAGTGGACATTAGAAATATGTTTATGAAATAAATAATTGTAATCTTAATTGCGTCTTCATCAGGCTACCATTTCTTCTTCTCAAATTAATCAATAAGTGACTTCTTTGACACCATTTCACAACCAAAAAAATAAGTATCTTCCAACCTATTGGGTCAACTAAATTACCCCTCAACATGGTCATTACCATAACATGTTAAATCACTTACAATACCAAATTCTGAAAGACCAAAACATAAAATACATTCGTCATTCAATTTCACATAACATTGATCACACCTATCTTGAACCAACTCCCTAAACATTAAAGAATAAATAAGTTGTGCATGGATAACAACTCGAGGTAAATCAAGGAAATAGCCAAAACAGCTTTCCCTAGACATTCGAAGCTGGACATCAGTCAACTTTGACCGTAAAACCTATACAATGTCTACATTAGTATATGATGACCAATGAGTAACAGAAAATGACTCACCAAGTGGAATATAGAGCTTCCAAGGCTACAAATACATTACACGAATTAAAAACGAACAAATACAAACTAAATCTAAATTTTTAAAAAAAGAGTCAATAATAGAGAAAAGTTTAACTAAAATTGTATATACCTTACAAACTTTGTCAGGAATTTTAACTTTTTCTGCCTTCTGAACCTTGTTTTTTTGGCTTGACGCCCAAATTCACTTCGTCCTCCACGATACATTTTCTCTTACCTTGATAACCATCCATTATAACGCTCTTGCTCTTCTTTTTCTCAAAATTTCCAACTATCTCCTTTTGAGATTCTAACATATTAACACCGTCGGAACGATTTTGTCTTTGCATATTTTGTTTATCAATCGATTTGTCAACTGAAATTGGGATTAAATTAGGAGATAAACTCATCGACCTAGTTTCTCTTCTCATGCTGCTCAATTTCTCAATTAAAACTGACTTTAAATAAGGTGATGAACTCATCGAACTAGTTTGTCTTCTCATATTGCTCTGTTTCAAAATTGAAATTAGGTCCAATGACAAAATGTTAAAAAAAATATACAAACAAAAGGTTACAGAAATTTGTGAAGAAATTAATACAAAAACTCGACCCAAACATACAAAATCAGTCGCAAAAGCCCAAAAAACCAACATCCATTCTATAAAAACATATGCAATAAGAAAAATATACAAATAAGAAGGTTTTCTACTCCAAATTGCTTGTAATCAGACGAAAATAACCCAAGTATATCTTGCTTTATCGTCAATTTCAGCAATTTGGTTGAATTTTGAAAAAAATCGCAGAGAGAGAAAGAGAAACTTGATTTTCCTTACGAAAAATAACGAATAGTAAAAACATACATTAATTGAAACTATTTTGGCCAAAAATGACATTTGGGCCTTGTTTGTAGATATTTTGTCTTGGGGTATTTTTTGTTAGGAAAGTTTGTACAGTGATATATCTGATAATTTCCCTTTTATATATGTAAACTGATTTAGAAATTAAGAAACGTGTAAATTACGCTCTAATCCCCAAGAATGTTAAATCATATGACTTACTCCCTCCCTTTCAAATTAGACGAGATACTTTACTTTTTAGTCTGTTTTAAAATAAATGACATATTTTAAAATTTGAAAATAATTCAACTTTAAACTCTTTATTTTACCCATTTTATCCTTAATGAGAAACTTTTATAATCACACAAAAGTCATGGTCTGACAAACCTTTTATCCCTTAAGATTTTAAAATCACAAGATTCAAATTTTTTTTTTTTTAAATTTCGTACCAAATCAAAGTACCTCATCTAAATTAAAATGGAAAAAAATAATATTTTTACGTAATATAATAAGTTTATGACTATAAGAGAACAATAAATTACTATTGTTTATCATATTTTTTATCCGCTGCATGGAACTTAAATTCAATTTCCAATATCTATCATGATGACACTTCGTTACCATTGCGATTTTGCCAGCTACAGTAGTTTTCTTTTAATGCTACACAACAATAATAAATGCAAATCATATCAGTTCGTCAAAACGGCTAATTTTTGGATTGTGAAAGAGAATTTCTTGTCCGACTGGAAGGTAGCGGTGGAGCTACTCTTAGCACGGGGAGTCAATTTAATTGAGGGCATCAAATCGATGGTCGAGTGCCCCGCGAATCTTTTTGGGATCAATTGGCAAGTTGATGTTGATGGCAACTTATGAGTGAGCGTCAATTGAGTCAGCGGTCGGGACATCATTCGGATCAATAGGGGTACTTCATTGCTTGGCATCATATTATTATTTTTACTATGGTGGCCTAATTTGGCGTCAACGTTCAAGTGAGCAAATTGAGATTTTGACATTTTAAGTAGACCTGAAATCAAACTTTAAATATCAAGGGCGTGTTTGGTATAATAGAAACTATTTTCCGTGGAAAATGTTTCCCAAGAAAATATTCTCAAAAGTATTCATAAATAATTTAGGTATAATAAACATGAAGCCATAAACTTTCAAACCGATAACCTTCTGAACCAACAAAGTTCATAAACTTTTGAACCGTTAAACTTGCATAACCGCGAAATTTCGAACATGTAAACTTTATAATTTCAAAATACCGTAAAATTCCAAACACATAAATCTCCGAATTCATAATTTTGAACCTTTAAACCGATAAATAAAAAAATTAAAGCTGAAAAATATATTTAACAAATAGTTTTTTTGGAGGGTGGGGGTGTTTGAAATTGCAAAAGAAAAAAAAATAAGGGAAAAAAATAATTCTTTTGCAGTGTAGGGGAGGGGGGGGGGGGGAGGGGGTGCATTGGGATGGATGGGTAGTAAGGTGGATGGTAATGGAAAAATTAAAATTTTGAAAAAAAAGAGCCATTTTTTGGAGAGGGGGTGGGGTGGGTTGGTGAGCGTGGGGAAGGTTGAGAAGAAGTTTTGGAAAATATTTCCTTTCTCTTGATAAGGAAAATACTTTCCTCTATTTGGAGGAAAATGAGTTCATAAGGAAAAAGTATTCCAAATGATTTAAGCCAACCAAACATGAAAAAATTAGAAAATATTTTCCGAATAATATTTTCCTTCATACCAAACACACCCCAAGTGTAAAATTGGGTGTGTTATGGAGACTCGAATTAAACCACCACTATTATTCTTATTCCCGCGACGGGCACCTAACTATTTATCGTTAAAATGAGCAGCAATTAAATTTATATGCAGTTTAAATATATATGTGAGTTAATTTAACATGAATGATCTAAGAATAGTAAATAATTTAACCAAAGGAAAACAAACGACCAAACCAAATACGATGGAATATTAAGTCTGGCTTTATGATAGATGGTGGAAATTGGATTCGATCTAGCCCTCGGAAGGGGCTCGATTGCAATTCAATAAACAAGTAGCTAAAGAACATTTTAAGCAATACCTATAGAACAAAACTTAATTTTATTGCTTTGATATGCTAGCCAACAATGATCCTCAAAACAAAAAAAGTTCTTCCCTTTTTATAGTAGGATATTTTCAATCATAGTACAAGTCTAAGTAACATTTGTATAAGACTAAAATCGGAGGGCCCGATTTTATGATCAATGTAGAATTCCGAAGCTTCATCTAAAAGGCTCAGGACACGGCTCGAGGTTCAGCCTCGAGGGTTCCCTATGTTTGACCTCGGGATAGCACAAATCGGTGGCTATCATGAACGAGCGGGAAATATCCTAGGCATGTGGTGAAAGCTAACAGCGGCTGCAAGAATAGTACTAGTCCGTACCAGACTGTTAAGTAGCTGTACCAGCTACGTTTCCTTGTAATAATTATACATGTACTATGTTTGGATTCTCCCTCCTATATAAAGGGGACCGTTGCTATTTCTTGCACACATGATATTCAATACAAGAACAAGAACATTCTCCACTCTCCAGCTTAAGCATACTCTCCCTTGATTTTGTTGCTTATATTTATTGTGTTGCCACATTGTCGTGTTATATTGATTGTTCTTCATTTATTATTCATCATTGATTATAAAGAGCCATCACCAAGGCCCTTAGAACTTTTCATGCTCCATTGGCCATCCCTAGTCTTACACCTCAGCTCGACCTCGAGGCCCGATAGAGGCTAGCTCGAGGCGCCGATTCACGGTCTTCCGGTTTGCATAATAGTCTATCTTCAAAGCCTTATCTCTTTTTCCTAGCTCAAACTTAGCATCTATTGCCTATCAACTAGAATTAAAATAAATCACATATTTTTAGAATGATAAAATCAAATCTGATTGTAATTATCATTTTCGAGGTAAATAGTTTGGCGCCCACCGTATGGCTTAAAAATAATAGTGATTATTTATGTGTTGGTTCTCTGATAACAAACGTTACTCTTCACACTTTTTCTTGTCCAAGAATTTTTAATTTCTGGTGAAACTGTCTAACTTAGTGAATGCATATGAGAACAATAGTCCTGAGGACCATGGAGAAAATGGTGTATCTGTTCCAGGCATCGGCATACCACCACGAAACCCTGAGGATGCACCAGAACCAATTCCTGTAGAGGGGGTCTCACGCAATGCCCAACACGTTGGTATAAGCTCCCATACTAACATGATTATACGCCAAGAAAACCAACAGGAATCCCAGAAAACTCCAGCCCGGGAGGAAAGAGTGACAGACTGGAGGAACGAAACGGGAAAACCTCAACACATCGTTCACATGATCGTCGAGGGGATCTACATGCCTCAAGGACCCGTGATCAATCAAATAAAGGGTTCCGCTACAATAAAAGGACAAATTCGGGGCCGCATGCCTAAGGACATCCTTGCATTCAATGAAGAGGATTCCGAGACCTTGCCTCATCCACCTAACAATGCGCTGCTATTTCATTTCTCTTGAATAACATTCAAATTAAACATGTACTCGTGGATCCAGGTAGCTCGACCAACGTAATTAGGTCGAAGGTGGTAGAACAACTCAAATTTCTCGATTAGATCATACCTATCTTCCAATTCTTCAACAATTTCAACATGGTAATACAGTTTCAACATGGCCGGCGAAGCAACGAATGGGGAGATCACCCTCAAGGTCAACATGTCCGGTGCAGTTTGGAATACCAAATTTCATGTCATTGAAAGTGACATAAGGTATGATGCATTGCTTGGAAGGCCATGGATACACAACATAAGGGTAGTACCATCAACTCTTCATCAATTAATGAAGTTTCCAACAAAAGACGGTATAAAACAGTGTGAGAATAGCATGCGGCGAAAGAAATGTTCGTGATTCATAGGGAGGCACAAAATTCCATATCTTCCAACTTGGAGGAGCTGGAGGGAAAACCGACTCCCGAGGACGATGGAGAAGAATTCCTCGCTCCACAAATTTTTGTTGCCCCAAAAGAATTAGATGCAATGAAATGAACAATTGAAGAACTGGAGCAAGCTATTTTTATCGAATATCTCCCAGATCGGAAGGTATACCTGGGAAATGAATTAACCCTGAATATACGAAAAAACTCATTCAATTTCTTATTAATAACATCGATTGCTTTGCTTGGTCATATTTATATATGACAGGGATCCCCTTGTAAATAACCACCCATCGACTAAGTGTCAACCCCAGGATCAAACCGGTGAAGCAAAAAATGAGACCTCAATCCGAGATAAAATACGCGTTCATCAAGGATGGGGTAACAAAACTCCTCAAAGTAGGGTCTATTAGAGAGGTAAAATATCCCAAATGGTTGGCCAATGTGGTGGCAGTCCCCAAAAAGGGGAATAAGCTAAGAATTTGAGTAGAATATAAAAACATAAGTAGAGCATACCCCAAAGATTCATTATCGTTTGCCAACATTGACCGCTTGACTAATGCCACGACCGGTCGAGAGATCCTCACTTTTATTGATTCCTACTTGGGGTTTAATCAAATTTAGATGAACCCCGAGGATAGGGAAAAGACTCATTCATCATGAAGTATGGTACGTACTATTACAATGTGATTCCCTTCAAGCTAAAAAATGCGGGATCCACATACTAGCGCGAAGTTAATAAGATGTTTGAACCTCAAATAAACAAATCCATGGAAGTTTACATTAATGATATGCTAGTTAAGTCCCTACACACAGAGGACCATTTGACTCATTTGCATGAGATGTTTGACATCCTCATAAGCTACAATATGAAACTCTATCCTGAGAAATGTGCCTTCGGAGTGGGTTCAGGCAAATTCCTGGGCTTCATGGTGTCAAATAGGGGGATTGAGATCAACCCCGACAAAATCAAAGCCATCAAAGAAATCACGGTGGTAAGAAATGTGATGGTCATGCAATGACATATAGGACGGATAGCAGTCTTGGGCCGATTCATATCAATGTCACCAGACATGAGTCATCATTTCTTCTCCTTACTCAAAAAGAAAAACAACTTCGAATGGACCCCGAAATTCCAACATGCCTTAGAGGAGTTGAAGCGATATTTGACAAGCCCCTCTTTACTCCACACCCCAAAACAAGGTGAAATGATGTATTTGTACTTGGCCGTATCCGAGGCAGCGGTAAGTGGTGTGCTGGTTTGAGAAGAACAAGGTACACAATTTCCTGTTTATTATGTAAGTGACCTTAGGAGATTTCGAAACAAGGTATCTAATCTAGAAAAATTAGCTCTTGCATTGATAAGCGCATCTCGAAAATTAATACCTAAATTTCAATGCCATCTTATTTGTATTTTAACGACATATCCTCTTCGAAGCATATTGCATAAGCTTGAATTATCGTGTCGACCGGCCAAATGGACCATTGAATTCGAAGGGTTTGATATCGAGTATCAACCCAAATGGCTATCAAGACCTAAATTTTGGCATATCTTTTGGTCGACTTTACGCCCTCCCCCATGCCCGAGGTAGACAAAGAACTTCTACTAAAAATAGGCACATCATCAGGAGGATGAACCTTGTTTATTGATGGCACCTCGAACATGAAAGGGTCCAAGCTCGACATATTTCTAAAGCCACCTACGACCATCATGATTAGGAAATCTATAAAATCTGCAAAGTTGACTAACAACAAAACCAAATATGAGGCTATGGTAGCAGGTCTAGAATTTGCCAAAGGCCTAGAAGTTGAAGTCATCGAAATAAAATGTAATTCCCTCCTGGTGGTAAATCAGGTCAATGGGGGCTTCGAGATTCGAGGAGACATGATGCACACATACTTAGACAAAACTAAAGTCACATTGCACCGTTTCAAAGAATAGACTCTGTTCCACATACCTCGAGAGAAGAATAGCAAGCGGGATGCCCTCGCAAATCTGGGATCATCTATCAAGGAAGATGACATACTCCCCCGAGCTGTTGTTCAGCTATCTAAATCAGTAGTCAAGGAAGGTCATGCCGAGATTAACTCCACTAGCCTGACATGGGATTGGAAAAATAAATATATCGATTATTTGTTAATTGGGAAGTTACCCGCAGACCCAAAAGAGTTGAGGGCCCTGCAAACTAAAGCAACCCGATTCTTGCTCGACGAAAACAGAAAATTATACAAAAGAACTTTTAATGGGCCCCTAGTAGTATGTCTAGGACCAGGGGACACAAATTACATGCTCCGAGAAATCCATGAGGGCACCTGCGTAAATCACTCCGGTGCCGATTCCTTAGTTCGAAAGGTGATCAGAGCAGGCTATTACAGGGAAAACATGGAAAAGGACACTATAGAATTCATCCGAAAATATGACAAATGCTAGAGATTGGCACTGATGATTCACCAGCCTAGTGGACAACTACATTCAGTCTTCTCGCCATGGCCATTCATGAAGTAGGGGATGGACATCGCTGGACCTCTACCAACGACACTGGGTAAAGCTAGATTTATTTTATTTATGACTGACTACTTCTCGAAATGGGTGGAAGCGCAACCTCAAGAACATAAGAGAAAAGGAAGTCATTAACTTCATCTGGGACCATATCATGTGTTAATTCGGGATTCCTTCTGACATAGCATGTGATAACGGGAAGTAGTTCATCAGAAGCAAAGTAACAAAGTTCCTCGAGGACCATAAAATCAAAAGGATACTGTTAACACCCTGCCACCCATGTGCAAATAGTTAGGCCGAGTGCACAAACAAAACCATCATTAAAAACTTAAAAAAGAAGTTAGAAATGAGAAAGGAAAATGGAGAGAAATGTTTTCTGAGGTACTATGGGCATATAGAACAACTCCAAAATCGACAATTATTCAAGGTTTCTCTCCCATCACCCTTGAATACTGGGATCAGAAAGATCAAAATAATTAAAAGAGAGCACTTTGTCACGACCCAAAAATCCCTCCGAAGGAGTCGTCACGGCACCTAGTCTATGAACTAGGTAAGCCTAACATAAATTGAAATAACATTGATATTTACTAATTTTAAATTAAATTACTCTGAACAAACTACAATTCCCAAAATCGGTGCTACAAGTCATAAGACTTTCTAAGAGTAGTTATACAAAATAAATACATCATTTTTTTTGAAACAAAAGGAACTTATGGAAATGAGTACATTGAAGGTGACTTCGAAATCCGCTAATGTAGCAACAAGGCTACTTTGAGTCTCCTCGACTACAACCCTCACAGCTACTAGCGAACAATACCTATATCTGCACAAGAAAAGTGCAGAAGTGCAGTATGAGCACACCACATCGGTTCCCAGTAAGTATCAAGACTAACCTCGGTAGAGTAGTGACGAGGAACAACCAAGATACCTACTGATCTAGTATACAGAACATGATATTTATATAGAGACTATGCAATACGGCTAACAATACAATTATTAAAATTAAGGAAAGAAAGCAGCAAGTACTTAGGGGAACACCATAAGGAAAACACAGAAAGTTAAGTAAGAACACAACCCAAGTCCAAAATCGCAAATACAGTAAAGACAAGTCATAAATCAACAACTCAGATAGTTTTCACCTTATGTCTTAACCGGCAAGCATCAATCAAATAGTCAAACTTTCACATGATAAAAATGTTTTTAAATAAACTTCATTCAAATAAATGTTCTTTTAAAAAAAAAGATCCTTCAAATTAAATGCTTTTCGAATATAATCTTTGCAAATAGATAATCTTTGCCATATCAGTCACCCTGTGACACCTCATATCAGAATCATACAATACATGACTCAATACCTGTACCCTAACACTTGGCATCATGTGCCCTCATCACACCTCCTAATCATACTAACAACTAGCATGCCCCAAAAGAGATTCTCACATCGAAGGCAAGGAGGTGTGCGTCTGTACTTGAAAATCTCAAAGAGCCTCCTACATGATAAAGTTGATTAACCATGTGTATGCTTGTGCAAGTGTCCTAACATAGTTCATACCAACTAGTAAGTATAAGGAATAGAACAGAAAACACCTATAATGTTTACAAAGGGATAGGATCAATGAAGCATCAACTCAGAATGCAATGATTTTAACAAGGGATCTCCCAGAAAATCGCCATGTAGTCCCATATGTAAATATTAGGGGATCTCTCAGTATCCTCAATATATGTGTTTGGGATCTCTCCGTATCCCAAGTATCTCTTAGTATCCTTAGTATATGTGCTGGGGATCTCTCGGTATCCCAAAGATCTTTTAGTATCCTCAATATGTGTGCTAGGATCTCTCGGTATCCTGAGGATCTCTTAGTATCCTCAAGATGTGTGCTGGGGGTCTCTCGGTATCCCGCACTATAGTCCAAATATATGTGCATGGGAATCTCCCGGGTGTAATCCCGTAGTCCCAAAAGTAAATATGCAGGGGAATTTCCCGGAATACCGATCCTTCGTCCCAAAGTAAACATGCAGCGTAACCAATAGAAAAAATAGTCACAACACAATAGAAAGCAACAAAAATGGCAATCATACAAGTCAACTTAAGGACTGTAGAACACAAGGAAACGGGGGAACCAGCTCACAAAGAATAACCATAGAAAAGAATATTGGCATAAAAATGACTTTTCAACAATGGAAAAACTAATATGTTGTGACGATCCCACAATATACAAGTAAATAACAAGGAAAGAAACATGTGAGAGTCCAAAATAAGATCAAATCAACAAGGATATAAGTTATCTAACTTCTTTTAAGATTGGACAATTTCGACGATATTCGACAATTCAATTAAGAAAATATGATCTTTAGCTCCACGTATGACTAAATAAATTTAGGAAGGGTAATAATAATTCTCAAATAATAAAACAACTATGAAAAAGATAGCATAACAATAGGAGATGCTAAATTCTTCAGTTTAATCAAATAGGAGTCAATTAGGCAATAAGAGTGAATCATGAAATAATTAGTTCCAATTAAGCATGTAGAGGTGAAACTAGTAAATAGGAAACTCACTCATGTCAAGAACACATTCATACACAGTGTATATATAGACTTAAGAACCCTAAAAGGCCAATTTCCCACAAATAAGTCCGAGCACGCACTTGTCACCTTGTGTACACGAACTACAATCAACATAGAAGACTCAAGTCCTAAGGGGAAGTTCCCCACACAAGGTTAGGCATGACACGTATCTCAATCCGGCCAATTCAATACTCAATTTAGCTGTTCCTTTACCAATTCATTAATGCTCGACTCCATCTAGCCAAAAATGACATAAATGCATCTAACAATGCAAGAGAAAACAATTTCAATTAGTAAAACTATGATTCTTATACAATTTGAAAAAAGTTAACAAAAGTCAACTCCTCGAGCCTGCACCTCAGAACCCTACAAAATTTACAAAAACTGAATACCCATAGTTGACATTTGTGTTATCAAGGTCGGAATGCGATTCCGAAAGATAGAACAGCTCCGTTATGTCAGTTGGGACTTGCCTACAAAAATTGGTGTCATCTGGAGTCAATTTTCTCAATAGGATGATGTTATATCGGGACAAGCGATCAAATGAACTGTGTCCATATAGAATAATCGAACCCTCGACGATGAAAACTATATGTACTTGTGCCAAGCAATCAAGGAATATTTTTTCCATCAAAATGCTTTGCGCTTATAAGAAGTTTGCTATTTTTAGCAAAAACGGGCTACATAGCCTAAAATTTATAAGACCTCAAAGAGGCAACATCAAGTTTACAAGGAACGACTCCAAAGCCAAAAAACTCAGGGACTATCGCCGGCTATCACTCCATTGAGATACCAAAACTCGAGGCCATAAGACCCCAATCGGGCGACCTCGAGCCCGAATGCCCTCAATAAGACAACAATAGTAAATGTAAAACCTCCATAAGGCATTATTGGTGGTGTAAGACCTCAAGCAAGGTATGAACTGTACTTGTGCTAAGTAACCCATTTGTAAGACCTCAAGACAGGCATGTTCAAATTTATAAAGACCTTACAAAAATCATAATCCCGATCTTAAGGTCAAGGCTATATATTCGAATGTAAGACCCCTAAAAAGGCATACCCACGATATAAACTCTGAGGGTGCTTCACTCGGGGACTAAAAGGCTACGGCCAAACACAGTGACTACGGTCATAAGGCTCCGGCCAAACTAATGCGACTTGAGGATGCCCTACCATCACCATTGAATCAAAGGCCTTAAAATTACTTAAAAAATACTTAGAAAAGAATCAGTTAATTAGGATACCCTCAGCATAAGCGAAAGAGCTTCGATCGCATGAGCTCCAAACAATAAAATGCTTCAAAATAATTAGCCATCGAGCGAAACCTCTTGGGGTGCTAATTTATCGCTGCATAACAACTCACAGGCGTGGTTCTTATCGAACAAGCAAAGAGTCGGGCTAACACAAAAAATTCAAAAAAAAGTCTTTAATCAGTGAACAATAATGCCTTTGTCAGAGGTCATACCGACCCAACACGTAAGAGTCTAAGCGATAGCCTATATTAGAGGTCATACCGACCCAACACGTAAGAGCCAAGTGCTAGCCTATATAAAAAGTCATGCCGACCCAATGCGTAAGAGCCTAGGAGTAAGTTTAGTATTCGAATACATAAGGGTCGATTAGCTCGAGTCTAAACCCAACTCAAAGACTGAGCCCGAAACGGTTAACTAATAAATTCCTACAAGAAAATGTGTAAGAGACTTCGGGCCAGCCCAACAAGATTAAGGACGATTTCTAAACCTAAAGGTTTTTCCTCAAAGACCAATTCATCTGTCTATTCATTTACAAGTGTCGAAATTCAAAGCAAAAGAAAGGCATACGCAAGCAATGGGAAATTCATGAAAGAGGAAAATCGAAAGGCCTCTTTTTATATGTATATGTGAAATAATAAAAGCTTCATTTACAAAATTCTCTAAGAACGCATAGAATCTGAAAGGAAAAGCCTAGTCTATTCCCCCCCAGGGATTGTGACTCCATCGTCCTGTTCCTCAATATCATTGGCATCAGATACGAGGAACTTGGCATCATATTCATCTACCTTGGCCTGGTCTATATCTTCTAAAAGATCGAAGCCCCTGGCATAGATCTCCTCGAGGTTTTCCCTCTAGGATTGGCACCGGGCACATTCATTGCTTTTGCTCTCCCTATCAGAAGCCCCTCTTAGCTCAGCTCGAGGGTCGACAACGTCTTTTAAATAAACATCCACTTTCTTGTCAGACGTAGCCCAAATTTCTTCAGCTTCAGCGTGGGCACCCATGACCTCGACCTTCATCTTCAAAAGTTCATACTCAAGCCTCGCGATCCTGCTCATCTGGATCAAGCTATTTTCACAAATATTCCAGAATTAAACCTCGAGGGCAAAAGCCTTGGCCAAAACATTCTTCTTGGCCACAACATGGGCATCTACTCGAGCCCTTAGATCATTACACTCATACTTGGCCTAACCAGCTTCACCCCAAAGGCGTTCCAAGTCATCTGACTTTTTGTACAACTGAAGTATCAAAATATTAGTCTCCGAGGATAGAAGAAGAAATTAGCAACCCCTCGAGACAAAGGTTACCTGTCTCTTAAGGTAGCTTTCATAGTTCCGACTTTGACTCATCTCGTATCAAAGGTATTACGACCTCCTTTTTCCTTTTATCACAAAGAATCCTAAGGTATTTCTCCCCGTTCAAGGCTTTCCGCAACGTGGCTTCACGGCATAGCAGCTCGGACTTTAGCTTGTCAAAGACCTATGGAAAAGAAGCTCAGTGAGAAAATGAAAACGTAAAGATCAAAAACCAACAAAGTCAACCAAAACTCACCACAAAATAGAGTCGTTGAGCCTCCTCAAAAGTTGAATGTACATCTACAGGCTTGGTCTCAGCGTCCCTAGTTGAACAGCTTTCAGTGGGGATATGACCACTCGAGACCCCGCTATTTTTGGGCGCCCTGGGCTTGAAGATCTCTAGAAGTACCTTCGACGGGGAGAGGAAGACAGCGAAAGAAAATCTTTATCTCTCGAAGTACCTTTGATGGGAGAAGAAGATAGTGTCAAAAGATCCTTGTCCCTCGAAGTATGCTCGACCAAGGAAGAAGACGGCAGAAAAAGAGGATCCTCTCTCCCAAGGCTAGAAACCTCGGGTAGTGCAGGCTCAGCTGCCCCGAGAGGCCTCTCGACTTGAGCCATCGATGAGTGGCCGCTCCCTTCTGTTGTGCCAATATTAGCACAACGATCGAAGGTTACACAATCTACCTCGACGATTGCATCTCATTTACACCTCCGAGTAGATCTTGCCTTACTATAAATCTCCTCACCCCCTCCCCTGGGGATTCCTTACACTTGTTATCACTCTTTGGCCTCGAAGGCGATGATCCTCCCTCCTCTCTAAGAGAGCGTGGTCTCATCTTAAAAAATTCGCAGTCACGCTGTAAAGAAGTTAGGAGACATAAAGCAAAATATTTCTTAGAGGAAAGAATCATATAGTACGCACCGTGGTGTTTTGTTTCCCATCTACCCTTCGATAGGTCTCACCACTTACGCTCATCGTAGGTTGAGCAAGCTACTAGTTTCCGAATCCAATCCGCCAGATCAGGGACCTCGTATGGTGAATCACTGTGGAAAAGAAAGAAAACACCTTTGTGGAGTTTGCCTACACTATGAACAAAATAGCAAGAGCACAAGTGTACCACTACATGTGAAATTCCATTTTTCAGGGAATGACAGGAACTCTACAGGGATGATGTTAAAAGCCCTATTCAGTCAATAGACTCGTCCACAACCTGCGAGTCGGGTTCGAGCAAATGTTTGATTATACTATTTTAGCCCAATAGGTACCCAAGTTCGAGCCAATTCTCACACAGGAACTGATTAACAAAGCCTCAGGGAAATCTTTATCTGAAGATCGAAGCAACAAGCGTTATTCCAATTTGAGCCAACTCCCACTTAGGGACTATTCGTAAATCCCCACGGCTACCTACATCACAAATTCGACTTAACACTCTCTCGATTATTTTAAGGCATGGGGCCATCCAAGTTTGAGTGTATTCTCACTTAGGTACCATCTATAACTCCTTATGGCTATCCTCATTTTTAAGTTCAAGACAAATTTTAGCTCGATTAAAGGCCACCCGAGTTTATGAAAACTCTTGCTCAGGGACTATTTGTAAAGGCCTAAAGTCTATCTTTATTTTTAGATGATCAAGCAAACTCATCCTTCGAGGACAATCAATGGAGCCTGAAAAGGCTAAGCTTTATTTTAAAGAAGTTCGAGGCCCCACCTCACTCAATTCAAACTCGAAAGTCCTGATGTCCTAAGTTTGCATCAAAAACGGTCCAAACTTAGTCTGAGGGATGGCAAAAGGTTTCAAGGAATATCATATTAACCAATCGAGAACCAAAGGTATTTCCCTGGCCAGGTCCAGTATTCGTACTGATCGATAAAGTCACACGCTTGGATTTTTCACAAACACATGCAAAAGGGAATCCAGCACAAGTCAAAGGAAAATTGAAGAAACTTTTGTATTAATAAACGACGATTACAAAAGCCCAAAAGGGGTCCTTACATAGAAATAAAGAAGTAAAAAAGCAACAGCTAGACGAGCCTAAGACGGTACATCCTCGGGAACGACATCTGTGAGAACTATTTCTTCGAGGACCCTATTCGATATTCAGAGAAATATCTTTGAGAGTCTCTTCCAAAGTAGCTATAGCCTATCAAAGATAAAAATCTTTTAACAGGTCGGGAAAATTGTGGCTTGGTGAAAAATTTGACGAGTATGGGTCTCGTCAGCACTACTACTGTGAAGCCCCTTCTTGAGACATTGCACCGGTGTTGGATGAAAAAGTTAGTTAATAATGCCACCTCACTCCATGGAAAGCAAAAAGGAATGATGTGACACACCAGGTCGAAGTTAAGAGAGATGATCTACGGTTCATGGTTCACATATCTTCTGATACAGGAAGAATTCGAGGCCCTTCCCTCATTATTTCGAGCCAACAACAACAACAACCACTCAGCACAATCCCACTCAATAGGGAAAATCTTTGAAAAAGAGCCAAGGCATTACTGACGTAGTGATGGAAATAACAAAGAGGCAAGAATTCAAGTCCATTTCTTATCATTTTTGCTCTAAGAGCGGTGACTCCTATATATGACTAAAATCGGAGAGTCCAATTTTATATCATTGTGGCATTCCAAAGCTTCATCTAGAATGCTTGAGATGCGGCTAATGGTTTGACCCTGAGAGTTCCCTATGTTCGACCTCTGGGCAACAAAAATTGGTGTCTATCATGAATGATCGAGAAATACCATAGGCACGTGGTGAAAGCCGACAAAATCTGCAAGAACAGTACCTGTCCATACCGGACTGCTAAATAGTTGTACCAGCTACGTTTCTTTATAATAATTATACATATACCATGTTAGGATCCCCCCTCCTATATAAAGGGGAACATTGCTATTTATTGCACACATGATATTCAATACAAAACAAGAACATTCCCCGCTCTCCAACTTAAACATACTCTCCGTTGATTTTGTTGCTTATATTTATTGTGTTGCCACATTGTCGTGTTATATTGATTGTTCTTCATTTATTATTCATCATTGATTATAAAGAGCCATCACCAAGGCCCTTAGAACTGTTCACCTCCATCAACCATCCCCGTCTTGTTGGAAACACGTTCTCAATGCAATATATTAAAACGTGTGTTCTTTTGCATAGGTTTTGATGAATGACAAACGAAGTGAAAATTGATATATGACGAAGTTCAAGAAACAAGCGCACAATTGATATACATCGAGATTCAAGCTCAAGACAAAGTTTTATAGTTTAATTGAGTCATTCTTAATTGTGATCTTGATCCTACAACTTGACTCGCAACATGGGTTCTCTCATAAAACTATTTTCCAAAATCATGCATATTTAATTTAATGCTAAATGATTTTAAATCATGCATATTTTCATTAGTCAAAATGATTTTTAAATGCCTCTGAAAACTGGACTAAGATAATCGATTATGTACTAATGATAATCGACTATGTTGAGCCAAGACTGCATGACAATCGATTGTGAACTAATGACAATCGATTGTGTTAAGGTAGTGAACATCAGGTTTCTTCAAACCTGCATGACAATCGATTGTGAACCTTATGAAAATCGATTGTGATGAGGCAGTGTCCATCAAAGTTTTTCAAAACTCAGAATAATCGATTGTGAAGCTAATGACAATCGATTGTGAAGAGACAGTGTCCTTCAGATTTTTTCAAAGTCACAAAATAATCGATTGTGAACTAATGACAATCGATTGTGTTGAGGCAGTGACTTCCAGTGATTTTCAAATTTATTAAATAATCGATTGTGAGTATATAACAATCGATTTTCAAGAGGCAGTGTCTAATTTGTTTTTCAAAAACTGATAAGTAATCGATTGTTGACTTTGTGCAATCGATTGTGAAGCTGACCGTTGTCGTAAAGTTTTCAAATACCGTCAGGTAATCGATTATTGATTCTGTATAATCGATTGTTTTGATTAAAATCCGGAAAAGATTTTTTGAACGTTATTGGGTAATCGATTATTGATTTTGTATAATCGATTGTTTTGATTAAAATCCGGAAAAGATTTTTTGAACGTTGCTGAGTAATCGATTGTTGATTCTGGACAATCGATTGTTTATGGTAAAATCTAGAAAGGATTTTTTGAACGTTGCCTGTAATCGATTATGGATTGTAAGTAATCGATTATCAAGCGTAAAATCTGGGATTGAATTTTGATCTGACTGGCAGACAATCGATTGTTGGGGTTTGACAATCGATTGTCAGTGAGTAAAATCAGCAACTCTTAATTGGCAATTAGGCAATGGTAATGCCAAGTTTTTCAACTATAAATACAGCTTCATTTTAGTGTTTTAAACACAACAACATACTACAACTGATCATTACATTGCTATAAGCTTGCATACTTTTGTTTATCATTTTATATTCAATTTCATAAAGCTTTTGAGAGCCATATTCTTGTCCAAAGTTGTTGTGATCCAGAGCTTACTTCTTTTACTCATATCTACTCATTAAGGAGTATTTTGTGAAATAATAAAAGCTTCATTTACAAAATTCTCTAAGAACGCATAGAATCTGAAAGGAAAAGCCTAGTCTATTCCCCCCCCCCCCCCCCCGGGATGGTGACTCCATCGTCCTGTTCCTCAATATCATCGGCATCAGATACGAGGAACTTGGCATCATATTCATCTACCTTGGCCTGGTCTATATCTTCTAAAAGATCGAAGCCCCTGGCATAGATCTCCTCGAGGTTTTCCCTCTAGGATTGGCACCGGGCACATTCATTGCTTTTGCTCTCCCTATCAGAAGCCCCTCTTAGCTCAGCTCGAGCGTCGACAACGTCTTTTAAATAAACATCCACTTTCTTGTCAGACGTAGCCCAAATTTCTTCAGCTTCAGCGTGGGCACCCATGACCTCGACCTTCATCTTCAAAAGTTCATACTCAAGCCTCGCGATCCTGCTCATCTGGATCAAGCTATTTTCATTAAAATTCCAGAGTTAAACCTCGAGGGCAAAAGCCTTGGCCAAAACATTCTTCTTGGCCACAACATGGGCATCTACTCGAGCCCTTAGATCATTACACTCATACTTGGCCTAACCAGCTTCACCCCAAAGGCGTTCCAAGTCATTTGACTTTCTGTACAACTGAAGTATCAAAATATTAGTCTCCGAGGATAGAAGAAGAAATTAGCAACCCCTCGAGACAAAGGTTACCTGTCTCTTAAGGTAGCTTTCGTAGTTCCGACTTTGACTCATCTCGTATCAAAGGTATACGACCTCCTTTTTCCTTTTATCACAAAGAATCCTAAGGTATTTCTCCCCGTTCAAGGCTTTCCGCAACGTGGCTTCACGGCATAGCAGCTCGGACTTTAGCTTGTCAAAGACCTATGGAAAAGAAGCTCAGTGAGAAAATGAAAACGTAAAGATCAAAAACCAACAAAGTTAACCAAAACTCACCACAAAATAGAGTCGTTGAGCCTCCTCAAAAGTTGAATGTACATCTACAGGCTTGGTCTCAGCGTCCCTAGTTGAACAGCTTTCAGTGGGGATATGACCACTCGAGACCCCGCTATTTTCAGGCGCCCTGGGCTTGAAGATCTCTAGAATTACCTTCGACGGTGAGAGGAAGACAGCGAAAGAAAATCTTTATCTCTCGAAGTACCTTTGATGGGAGAAGAAGATAGTGTCAAAAGATCCTTGTCCCTCGAAGTATGCTCGACCAAGGAAGAAGACGGCAGAAAAAGAGGATCCTCTCTCCCAAGGCTAGAAACCTCGGGTAGTGCAGGCTCAGCTACCCCGAGAGGCCTCTCGACTTGAGCCATCGATGAGTGGCCGCCCCCTTCTGTTGTGCCAATATTAGCACAACGGTCGAAGGTTACACAATCTACCTCGACGATTGCATCTCATTTACACCTCCGAGTAGATCTTGCCTTACTATAAATCTCCTCACCCCCTTCCCTGGGGATTTCTTACACTTGTTATCACTCTTTGGCCTCGAAGGCGATGATCCTCCCTCCTCTCTAAGAGAGCATGGTCTCATCTTAAAAAATTCGCAGTCATGCTGTAAAGAAGTTAGGAGACATAAAGCAAAATATTTCTTAGAGGAAAGAATCATATAGTACGCACTGTGGTGTTTTGTTTCCCATCTACCCTTCGATAGGTCTCACCACTTACGCTCATCGTAGGTTGAGCAAGCTACTAGTTTCCGAATCCAATCCGCCAGATCAGGGACCTCGTATGGTGAATCACTATGGAAAAGAAAGAAAACACCTTTGTGGAGTTTGCCTACACTATGAACAAAATAGCAAGAGCACAAGTGTACCACTACATGTGAAATTCCATTTTTCAGGGAATGACAGGAACTCTACAGGGATGATGTTAAAAGCCCTATTCAGTCAATAGACTCGTCCACAACCTGCGAGTCGGGTTCGAGCAAATGTTTGATTATACTATTTTAGCCCAATAGGTACCCAAGTTCGAGCCAATTCTCACTCAGGAACTGATTAAAAAAGGGGAAATCTTTATCTGAAGATCGAAGCAACAAGCGTTATTCCAATTTGAGCCAAATCCCACTCAGGGACTATTCGTAAATCCCCACAGCTACCTACATCACAAATTCGACTTAACACTCTCTTGATTAATTTAAGGCATGGGGCCATCCAAGTTTGAGTGTATTCTCACTTAGGTACCATCTATAACTCCTTATGGCTATCCTCATTTTTATGTTCAAGACAAATTTTAGCTCGATTAAAGGCCACCCGAGTTTATGAAAACTCTTGCTCAGGGACTATTTGTAAAGGCCTAAAGTCTATCTTTATTTTTAGATGATCAAGCAAACTCATCCTTCGAGGACAATCAATGGAGCCTGAAAAGGCTAAGCTTTATTTTAAAGAAGTTCGAGGCCCCACTCTCACTCAATTCAAACTCGAAAGTCCTGATGTCCTAAGTTTGCATCAAAAACGGTCCAAACTTAGTCCGAGGGATGGCAAAAGGTTTCAAGGAATATCATATTAACCAATCGAGAACCAAAGGTATTTCCCTGGCCAGGTCCAGTATTCGTACTGATCGATAAAGTCACACGCTTGGATTTTTCACAAACACATGCAAAAGGGAATCCAGCACAAGTCAAAGGAAAATTGAAGAAACTTTTGTATTAATAAACGACGATTACAAAAGCCCACAAGGGGTCCTTACATAGAAATAAAGAAGTAAAAAAGCAACAGCTAGACGAGCCTAAGACGGTACATCCTCGGGAACGACATCTGTGAGAACTATTTCTTCGAGGACCCTATTCGATATTCAGAGAAATATCTTTGAGAGTCTCTTCCAAAGTAGCTATAGCCTATCAAAGATAAAGATCTTTTAACAGGTCGGGAAAATTGTGGCTTGGTGAAAAATTTGACGAGTATGGGTCTCGTCAGCACTACTACTGTGAAGCCCCTTCTTGAGACATTGCACCAGTGTTGGATGAAAAAGTTAGTTAATAATGCCACCTAACTCCATGGAAAGCAAAAAGGAATGATGTGACACACCAGGTCGAAGTTAAGAGAGATGATCTACGGTTTATGGTTCACATATCTTCTGATACAGGAAGAATTCGAGGCCCTTCCCTCATTATTTCGAGCCAACAACAACAACAACCACTCAGCATAATCCCGCTCAATAGGGAAAATCTTTGAAAAAGAGCCAAGGCATTACTGACGTAGTGATGGAAATAACAAAGAGGCAAGAATTCAAGTCCATTTCTTATCATTTTTGCTCTAAGAGCGGTGACTCCTATATATGACTAAAATCGGAGAGTCCAATTTTATATCATTGTGGCATTCCAAAGCTTCATCTAGAATGCTTGAGATGCGGCTAATGGTTTGACCCTGAGAGTTCCCTATGTTCGACCTCAGGGCAACAAAAATTGGTGTCTATCATGAATGATCGAGAAATACCATAGGCACGTGGTGAAAGCCGACAAAATCTGCAAGAACAGTACCTGTCCATACCGGACTGCTAAATAGTTGTACCAGCTACGTTTCTTTATAATAATTATACATATACCATGTTAGGATCCCCCCTCCTATATAAAGGGGAACATTGCTATTTCTTGCACACATGATATTCAATACAAAACAAGAACATTTCCCGCTCTCCAACTTAAACATACTCTCCGTTGATTTTATTACTTATACTTATTGTGTTGCTTTATCGTGTTCTATTCCTTGTTCTTTGTTTATTATTTATCATTGACCATAAAGAGCCATCATCAAGGCCCTTAGAACTGTTCACCTCCATCAACCATCCCCGTCTTGTTGGAAACACGTTCTCAATGCAATATACTAAAACGTGTGTTCTTTTGTATAGGTTTTGATGAATGACAAACGTAGCGAAAATTGATATATGAAGAAGTTCAAGAAACAAGCGCACAATTGATATACATCGAGATTCAAGCTCAAGACAAAGTTTTATAGTTTAATTGAGTCATTCTTAATTGTGATCTTGATCCTACAACTTGACTCGTAACATGGCTTCTCTCATAAAACTATTTTCCAAAATCATGCATATTTAATTTAATGCTAAATGATTTTAAATCATGCATATTTTCATTAGTCAAAATGATTTTTCAATGCCTCAGAAAACTGGACTAAGATAATCGATTATGTACTAATGATAATCGATTATGTTGAGCCAAGACTGCATGACAATCGATTGTGAACTAATGACAATCGATTGTGTTAAGGCAGTGAACATCAGGTTTCTTCAAACCTGCATGACAATCGATTGTGCACCTTATGACAATCGATTGTGATGAGGCAGTGTCCATCAAAGTTTTTCAAAACTCAGAATAATCGATTGTGAAGCTAATGACAATCGATTGTGAAGAGACAGTGTCCTTCAGATTTTTTCAAAGTCACAAAATAATCGATTGTGAACTAATGACAATCGATTGTGTTGAGGCAGTGACTTCCAGTGATTTTCAAATTTATTAAATAATCGATTGTGAGTATATAACAATCGATTTTCAAGAGGCAGTATCTAAAATATTTTTCAAAAACTGATAAGTAATCGATTGTTGACTTTGTGCAATCGATTGTGAAGCTGACCGTTGTCGTAAAGTTTTCAAATACCGTCAGGTAATCGATTATTGATTCTGTATAATCGATTGTTTTGATTAAAATCCGGAAAAGATTTTTTGAACGTTATTGGGTAATCGATTATTGATTTTGTATAATCGATTGTTTTTGATTAAAATCCGGAAAAGATTTTTTGAACGTTGCTGAGTAATCGATTGTTGATTCTGGACAATCGATTGTTTGTGGTAAAATCTGGAAAGGATTTTTTGAACGTTGCCAGTAATCAATTATGGATTGTAAGTAATCGATTATCAAGCGTAAAATCTGGGATTGAATTTTGATCTGACTGGCAGACAATCGATTGTTGGGGTTTGACAATCGATTGTCAGTAAGTAAAATCAGCAACTCTTAATTGGCAATTAGGCAACGGTAATGCCAAGTTTTTCAACTATAAATACAGCTTCATTAGTGTTTCAAACACAACAACATACTACAACTGATCATTACACTGCTATAAGCTTGCATACTTTTGTTTATCATTTTATATTCAATTTCATAAAGCTTTTGAGAGCCATATTCTTGTCCAAAGTTGTTGTGATCCAGAGCTTACTTCTTTTACTCATATCTACTCATTAAGGAGTATTTTGTTTGAGTGTTTTAGTGTTGTATACACTTGTAAGAGAATTGTAATTCTCTTGTTTTAAGGAACTTGTGTTTCCTTTGTTGAAGTCTTGGAGTGTTGTAACTCCGAGCAAAGGTGTTGAGGCTTGCGTCCTCAAGTTGTAAAGGTTTGTTAAGCACCCGGAAGCTTGACACGTTAGTGGAAAATCTCGAGAGAGTCTCTCGGGGACTGGACTAGCCACACGTTGTGGTGAACCATGATATATCTGTGTGTATGTTATTATCGCACTTATTTACTTCCTGCAAATTTTAATTTCCGCAAGTTTACGCTAAATTTTATTATAACGCTATTCACCCCCCCTCTAGCGTTAAGCGTATTATCTAACAATTGGTATCAGAGTCCAACTCTCTGAAAACTTAACAGTTTGAGAGAACCATCCATGGCTTCTACTCGTGATTCTGTTGCAGGAATTGATGAAGGACAGTGCTCCACACGACCACCTCTATTCAACGGTACAAATTACACGTACTGGAAGGAGAGGATGAAGATCTTCATTTAGTCCAACAGCTTTCACTTTTGGAAGGTGATAATGAAGGGAAACCAAATTCCAACAAAGAAGGTGGAAAACGAATGGGTTCCTAAGTCCGAGGATGAGTATGACGCGGATGACATCCGAAAGGTTCAAAATAATGCTAAAGCAATTAATTTATTATATTGTGCTGTTAATGCTGACGATTACAGGAAAATATCGTGTTGCACAACGGCAAAAGAGATGTGGGACAAGCTAGAAGTTACGTACGAAGGTACAGACCAGGTAAGGGAAGCAAAAATTGATTTCCTAACCCACTCTTATGAATTATTTCACATGAAGGAAGGTGAAAAGGTGGACGAAATGTTTGAGCGATTTTCAATAATCGTGAATGACCTACATGCTCTCAAGAAAACATTCACGGATAGAGAGCTCGTGCGAAAAATTCTTAGAAGTCTCACACCGGCATGGAGATCAAAAGCCGATGCAATTCAAGAATCCATTGGCATTTCAAACGTCACCATCGACGCACTAAGAGGTAACCTTAAGACCTATGAATCTACTATTCTTAACCCTTTTGTTGATGATCAAAGGAGGCAAAGAATAGCTCTAAAGGCGAGCACAAGCCAACCGCAAATTGATGAGGAAGGAGACAACGAGTTTGGACTCGTTATAAAAAGATTTCAAAGGTTCATGCGCAAGGAGTATGAACGCAAGGGCAAAAAGCAAAGCGAACAAATCAAGTGCTATGAATGTGGTGAAACCGGGCACATCAAATCAAATTGCCCAAACATCAAAAAGGAGAAGAAACCTTTTAAAAAGCAACGTGCATACATTTCTTGGGGAGGTGACTCCGGAGATGAGTCAAGCGAAGGAGAAGAAGACGAAGCAGCAAATCTTTGCCTTATGGCACAAGAAGACAACAAAGATGAGGTATGTCAAATTTCGTCTAAAAACTTCTTTACTCTTGAAGAAATGCAAACTGCTTTTGATGAATTATATGCTGAGTTTATTAAGGCTTCAAAAACTGTTAACGGCATAAAAGAAAATGCTTCATTAAAACAAAAGGATTTTCAAAAACAGCTTTCTTTGAAAGAAAAGGATTTAGAAAAACTGGTTTTAGAAAATGAGAAGCTGAAAGAGGAAAACAAGTTTTTTGGAAAGAGAAGTTCCGATAAGCCCGAAAGCTCTACTAGAAATTGCACTTCTTGTTTGCTTCTTAAGAATGAAGTAAGTAGGCTTAAAGGCACATTAGATAAGTTTAATTCTTCGCACAAAAACTTGAATGATGTTCTTGTTAACTTGAAATCAACCAAGCATGGAATAGGCTTTAAGAATGAAGAAAAGGTTGACGCTAAACCCCAACAACCTAAAGCTCAACCTAGGATTAACAACAGAAATGCTTATCCTAGAAACAACAACTCTAGAGCCAATATGCATGCTAGACAAAATGCTGAACTTTTTAGAAGACCTAGGAATGACTTACCACCTAGAAATAGCCACCCTAGAAATGATGCATATTTTAGGCCAAATTTTGAACCCCTTAGAAGACCTAGCAATGGCCCTCAACCGAGAAACAATCACTCTAGAAATGCTGCCCATCCTAGAGCTCATAGTAGGAGAAATAATTCTCATGAAATGCGAAATAGTCATAGTGTTCAAAATAGAGTAAGAAATTTTCATCCGTCTAGTTACTATGAACCTAGAAGGATGCATAACCCAAATGTGACTTGTCATTATTGTAGACGTATTGGTCATATTGCTCCTGCATGCTTTACACGTCATAGACATGTTACTCAATCGCATCATTATAATATGCCTAACCCCCAAGGACCCAAGATGGCATGGGTACCTAAAGAACATAATTTGTTTTGTAGGTGTGCTTGAAGGGATCAAGTGTACTATGGTACCTTGATAGTGGATGCTCCAAGCATATGACGGGAGATGAATCCAAATTCCTTCAATTAGAGCACAAAGAAGGAGGAAGTGTTATCTTCGATGATAACAATAAAGGAAAGATCATCGGCATCGGCTCGGTCGGTAAGGATGAAAATTCCTCTATTAAGCATATATTACTTGTGAAAGGTTTGAAGCATAATCTCTTGAGCATAAGCCAATTATGTGACAAGGAAAATCTTGCTCTATTTGATTCGGATGAATACCTAGTATTTAGACGTAGTGATTTCAAAATCATACTTCGTGGTTTTAGAGTTGATAATATTTATATGGTTGATCTTGCTAATTCCTCACCCGAATATGTTGATTGTCTAATGAGTAAAGAGGATGATACTTGGCTATGGCATCGTAGAGTAGCACATATCAATATGCATCTTTTGAACAAATTGATTTCTCAAAACTTAGTTGTTGGTCTTCCCAATTTAAAATTTGAAAATGACTCTATTTGTGACTCGTATCAAAAGGGGAAGCAGACAAAAGCATCTTTCAAATCTAAAAACATTGTTTCAACTTCTAGACCATTGCAATTGCTTCATATGGATTTATTTGGTCCCTCTCGCATTGAAAGTCTAGGAAGAAATAAATATGCTTTTGTGATTGTTGATGATTACTCGAGATTTACTTGGACTTTATTTCTTGCCAATAAAAGTGATGCTTTTCAAAATTTTAAATATTTTCTTAAGCTTGTTCAAAATGAGAAAGAAACAACCGTCACTTCAATTAGGAGTGATCATGGGGGAGAGTTTGATCACAATCTCTTTGCGGACTTTTGTGACGAAATCCGAATCGAGCATACCTTTTCGGCTCCACGTATACCACAACAAAATGGGGTGGTGGAAAGGAAAAATAGGTGTCTTGAAGAGATGGCTAGAACCATGCTCGACGAAGCTAAGATACCCAAACATTTTTGGGCGGACGCCGTGAGTACCGCTTGCTATGTTCTAAATAGAGTAGTAATTCGGCCGATACTCATGAAAACCCCCTATGAACTTTATAAGGGTAGATCACCAAATATTTCCCATTTTAGAGTTTTTGGTTGCAAATGTTTTGTTCATAACAATGGCAAAGTCCAATTGGGTAAATTTGATGCTAAGTCGGATGAAGGTATTTTCATTGGATATTCCTCACGTAGTAAAGCATATAGGGTCTTTAATAAAAGAACCCAAATTGTGGAGGAATCCCCTCATGTTGCATTTTCCGAAAATAATGCTCGCTTGGCGAGAAAGGATTCCGGTTTTGATCTTGCAGGTATCTTAGATAGCTTGAAAGACAAAATACAAGAGGAACCACCCAAGGAAAATAAGGATGAAACTGAGGAACAACCAACGGAAGAAGCGCCACAATTGGAAAAAGAAATGAATATGCCTAACGAGTGGAGGACAATCAAAGATCACCCTCTCGAACAGGTAATTGGCAACGTTGGAGACAAGGTAAGTACCCGAAACTCTCTTAAGAACACTTTAGGACACACTTATTAGGAGCTCACGTTCTCACTTGGCAACACTAGTTTAAGTTATTACTTCTTTACAAATTACTGACTTGAGCGTCGGAGACGTTTAATTCTATTTTGCAGGTATCGCCCTATAAGATAGGGGGAATTATAAAATTTTGGCACAAAACAATCGATTGTTCCAAGAAAATAATTGATTATTTTACTGTGCTGAAAATCGATTAGCAGTATCACTAATCGATTGTTAATGGTTTATGTTTATTATGCAGTTTCGTTAAATAATCGATTCTTTAAACTGCAAAATTGATTTCTGTCTCAATCATTCAGCAAGGCTTTTCCAAAACAATCGATTGTTTCAAAATATAATCGATTATTTTCAAAATCAGAAAATTTCTGTGCTCACTGTAACATAACAATCGATTACCATATTTTGACAATCGATTATTTCATATCAGAAATTTAAACTCTTGTTACCGTTTGGCTCCTCAATCGATTTGTGTCAGTTCTAAGTCAGGTCATAACTCTTCAACAATCGATTATTGCATCTCAACAATCGATTGTCTAACGGTCAGTGAATTTATTTTACCGTTTCTGACTGATTTGGCTTTAAATTCTTAGCAGATTTCTTCCATAAATGATAAGCCACTCTCCCCTCTATAAATAGGCTTCATATATGTTCATATTCATTCATTCAAGCATCAATTCTAGCTTTCAAAATATCAAATTCTCTTTAATTCTTTGCAAAATCCAGCAGCTTTCATTAAAAATGTCGGGCCGTCACTCAAAACGTTCCCGTTCTGCTAGGCACGGCGCATCCACCTCGGCTGCCCCTCCTCGTCCGAACTATCCCTATCAAGATGGTTCCGTTCTATATTTCAATTCCGACATCGAGCTTACTCGATTCCTAACCAAATTTGAAAAGCGCGACATTCTTCCACCCCGATTTTCAACCCACAAGTATCTTGAATCTTTTGGGCCTGCTGCAAATATGCTCAAAAATTCTCAACTTCTTGACTTTTTACTCCTTACTCATCCTTACATCAATACTACATTGGTTCAAGCATTTTATTCCAACCTCCATGAGGATGATGATGGTGAGCTTGCCACCAACATTAATGGTGTTCAAATTCTTCTTTCCGATGAAAATCTTCATACCATTGCCCGTCTTCCTCATAACGGTGAAGACATTTTTCGGTACACCGGAGAGGCCGGAGTCCTTTTTGATGAAACAACTCTCTTACACCAAATCTGTCTTACTTCTTATGATCCAAATATCTCCTCCCGTCGTCCTACAATTACGGGAATGGATCCAAATTACCGATTAATTTTCTATTTCACCACCCGAGTCCTCAAGCCTCGTAAGCACAACCATACCACCATTTCCCAAGAGGACACCAAGCTCATGCATGCCATAGTTACCGGAGCTAACATCAATTGGTGTCGGCTTATCAAAATTCATATGCGTGACGCTATCGGAGATGATAGGCCTCTTCCTTATGCTCTCCTCATCATGAACTTTCTTGAAGCCACCGGATTCATCACTGGAAATGGTCCTCTCAAAAAGAGTACCAAAAAGTGGGAAATTTCGGAATCCTCCTTTCATCACGACGGTGATCATGTAGCGCCTGCTCCTCCTCCAACCCGTCGTGCTCCTCCGCCTCAAGAGCCTTCCCTCCAATTCATTTCCGACCAAATTGCTTCATTGACCTCTTCTTTCGGTCAATTAACTCACGAGATCCATGGATATTTTGACCACGTTCATTATCCATATGCGGGTCTTGTTCCATATGAAGCAGCGCCGGATGATGAGGCGGAAAATGATGAATGAATAATTGTAGTTTTTTTTGTTTGTTTTTACATGCTGTATTGTCTGCCCTGTTGCTGTAATTTTTTTTAATAAATAAACAAGGTTTATTTCATCTTTGGCATCTTATTATTATGTTATTTTTGCTAATGGCAAAATGGGGAAGATAACGAGTATGCAACTCTCAATATTTATAAGCTTAAATTGAGGGGGAATTCATATATTGAGGGGGAACAAATTGCATACTTGTTGCATGAATATACTTGTCTTGAATCGTCAATATAAATTGCTTGTCTTGCATATCCCGCTTAATGTTTGCCATTATCAAAAAGTGGGAAATTGTTGGAAACACGTTCTCAATGCAATATACTAAAACGTGTGTTCTTTTGTATAGGTTTTGATGAATGACAAACGAAGCGAAAATTGATATATGACGAAGTTCAAGAAACAAGCGCACAATTGATATACATCGAGATTCAAGCTCAAGACAAAGTTTTATAGTTTAATTGAGTCATTCTTAATTGTGATCTTGATCCTCGTGCTCCCTATTCAAATTCTTCTTTCCGATGAAAATCTTCATACCATTGCCCGTCTTCCTCATAACGGTGAAGACATTTTTCGGTACACCGGAGAGGCCGGAGCCCTTTTTGATGAAACAGCTCTCTTACACCAAACCTGTCTTACTTCTTATGATCCAAATATCTCCTCCCGTCGTCCTACAATTACGGGAATGGATCCAAATTACCGATTAATTTTCTATTTCATCACCCGAGTCCTCAAGCCTCGTAAGCACAACCATACCACCATTTCCCAAGAGGACACCAAGCTCATGCATGCCATAGTTACCGGAGCTAACATCAATTGGTGTCGGCTTATCAAAATTCATATGCGTGACGCTATCGGAGATGATAGGCCTCTTCCTTATGCTCTCCTCATCATGAACTTTCTTGAAGCCACCGGATTCGTCACTGGAAATGGTCCTCTCAAAAAGAGTACCAAAAAGTGGGAAATTTCGGAATCCTCCTTTCATCACGACGGTGATCATGTAGCGCCTGCTCCTCCTCCAACCCGTCGTGCTCCTCCGCCTCAAGAGCCTTCCCTCCAATTCATTTCCGACCAAATTGCTTCATTGACCTCTTCTTTCGGTCAATTAACTCACGAGATCCATGGATATTTTGACCATGTTCATTATCCATATGCGGGTCTTGTTCCATGTGAAGCAGCGCCGGATGATGAGGCGGAAATGATGAATGAATAATTGTAGTCTTTTTGTTTGTTTTTACATGCTGTATTGTCTCCTGTTGCTGTAATTTTTTTTAATAAATAAACAAGGTTTATTTCATCTTTGGCATCTTATTATTATGTTAGTTTTGCTAATGGCAAAAGGGGGAAGATAACGAGTATGCAACTCTCAATATTTATAAGCTTAAATTGAGGGGGAACAAATTGCATACTTGTTGCATGAATATACTTGTCTTGAATCGTCAATATAAATTGCTTGTCTTGCATATCCCGCTTAATGTTTGCCATTATCAAAAAGTGGGAAATTGTTGGAAACACGTTCTCAATGCAATATACTAAAACGTGTGTTCTTTTGTATAGGTTTTGATGAATGACAAACGAAGCGGAAATTGATATATGACGAAGTTCAAGAAACAAGCGCACAATTGATATACATCGAGATTCAAGCTCAAGACAAAGTTTTATAGTTTAATTGAGTCATTCTTAATTGTGATCTTGATCCTACAACTTGACTCGTAACATGGCTTCTCTCATAAAACTATTTTTCAAAATCATGCATATTTAATTTAATGCTAAATGATTTTAAATCATGCATATTTTCATTAGTCAAAATGATTTTTAAATGCCTCTGAAAACTGGACTAAGATAATCGATTATGTACTAATGATAATCGATTATGTTGGCCAAGACTGCATGACAATCGATTGTGAACTAATGACAATCGATTGTGTTAAGGCAGTGAACATCAGGTTTCTTCAAACCTGCATGACAATCGATTGTGAACCTTATGACAATCCATTTTGATGAGGCAGTGTCCATCAAAGTTTTTCAAAACTCAGAATAATCGATTGTGAAGCTAATGACAATCGATTGTGAAGAGACAGTGTCCTTCAGATTTTTTCAAAGTCACAAAATAATCGATTGTGAACTAATGACAATCGATTGTGTTGAGGCAGTGACTTCCAGTGATTTTCAAATTTATTAAATAATCGATTGTGAGTATATAACAATCGATTGTCAAGAGGCAGTGTCTAAAATGTTTTTCAAAAACTGATAAGTAATCGATTGTTGACTTTGTGCAATCGATTGTGAAGCTGACCGCAGTCGTAAAGTTTTCAAATACCGTCAGGTAATCGATTATTGATTCTGTATAATCGATTGTTTTGATTAAACTCCGGAAAAGATTTTTTTAACGTTATTGGGTAATCGATTATTGATTTTGTATAATCGATTGTTTTGATTAAAATCCGAAAAAGATTTTTTGAACGTTGCTGAGTAATCGATTGTTGATTCTGGACAATCGATTGTTTGTGGTAAAATCTGGAAAGGATTTTTTGAACGTTGCCAGTAATCGATTATGGATTGTAAGTAATCGATTATCAAGCGTAAAATCTGGGATTGAATTTTGATCTGACTGGCAGACAATCGATTGTTGGGGTTTGACAATCGATTGTCAGTGAGTAAAATCAGCAACTCTTAATTGGCAATTAGGCAACGGTAATGCCAAGTTTTTCAACTATAAATACAGCTTCATTTCAGTGTTTTAAACACAACATACTACAACTGATCATTACATTGCTATAAGCTTGCATACTTTTGTTTATCATTTTATATTCAATTTCATAAAGCTTTTGAGAGCCATATTCTTGTCCAAAGTTGTTGTGATCCAGAGCTTACTTCTTTTACTCATATCTACTCATTAAGTAGTATTTTGTTTGAGTGTTTTAGTGTTGTATACACTTGTAAGAGAATTGTAATTCTCTTATTGTAAGGAACTTGTGTTTCCTTGGTTGAAGTCTTGGAGTGTTGTAACTCCGAGCAAAGGTGTTGAGGCTTGCGTCCTCAAGTTGTATAGGTTTGTTTAGCACCCGGAAGCTTGACACGTTAGTGGAAAATCTCGAGAGAGTCTCTCGGGGACTGGACTAGCCACACGTTGTGGTGAACCAGGATATATATGTGTGTAAGTTATTATCGCACTTATTTACTTCCTGCAAATTTTAATTTCCGCAAGTTTACGCTAAATTTTATTATAACGCTATTCACCCCCCTCTAGCATTAAGCGTATTATCTAACACGTCTAACACCTTAACTTGACCTCGAGTCCGGTAGAGGCTAGCTCGAGGTCCATATCATGGCCTTTCAATTTGTGTAATTGTCTATATTCAAACTCTTATCTTATTTTCCTAACTCACACTTTGCATCTATTCCCTAACAACTAGAATTAAAATAAATTACGTATTTTTAGAACCACAAAATCAAATCTAATTGTAATTAAAATTTTCAAGGTAAAGACTGTTAAATCTTTTTCTTTCAGTAAACATTGATACAGAGTTTATATCAGGCGAGGGTTGCACCGTGATATCCGGATAAGGGAATATATTTCGGCCCCTTATTTGTTCTATCTAACGAACTTTCTCTTAGCCTTAGTTCTTGACTTTGCTCGAGCTCAATGCTTTTCCATGTCCAGTTCTGAGGGCACCATTCGTCCTCCCTAGGCTCAGACCTGGGGAAGCGTCGACTTTACCCTAGGTCATGTTTTGTGGTGCTGTCCTCATGTTTATTTACCAAAAATTGGGGGTAACTTTATCTTCGATTTTACCCGGATAAACATATAACCACTAGGTTTTCATTTAATTTAGTAAATATGTGTGAATGGGAAATAGAGGGAAAAGAGTTGGAGGAAAACTAAAAGTTTGATGTTTTCCTTCTACTAAGGCACTTTGTCTCTCATAAGAAAAATGAAAAGAAGATCTTTGTGCTTATATGGAGAAGCACATCTTCTTGCTCTTAAAATAGTTGAGAAGAAGTGGTTCGTTATGCCATCGTCGTCGCTTAACTTTGGCTTCGGATTTGGTCAATTGATTGATTGATATTTTTTGGACCAAATTTATTTTCTACTTTTACTAAAATTTTTCTGTGCATATTTTATGTTTTAAATTCGTTGTAACGACCCAATCGGTCGTTTTGTATAATTACGCCCCGTTACCCCTTTTATTGATTCACACAGGTGTGCTTATGATTTTATGACTCGCAGGGTTGGTTAGTTGTGTTCCAAGAAGCTTTCGGGTTAATTTGAACCCTTGATTCTTCACTTAGAAATTTAAATTATAAAATACTGACCAAACTTTGACTTTTGTTAAAACCACATCAGAATTGTATTTTTAGTGCTTCGATAGCTTTGTATTGTGATTTCGGACTTCGACTTATGCTCGGAGTGATTTTGGAAGTCTGCAGGGTAATTTACGTTGAATTACCGAACTTTGGTAATTTGAAGTTGAAAAATTTTACTGTAGGTTGACTTTTAGCTATCGAACTCAGAATTTGAGTTTGATACCTGGAATAGGTCCTTAATGGTATTTAAAACATGTTTGCAAAATTTGGTGCAGTCTGGAGGGGATTTAAAAGGACTAAATTGTTTTTGTAATTCTAGAAGTTGTTAAAAATTTCTTTGAAATTCATGCGTTTTAGAGTTCAATTTATAGTTTTGGATGTTATCTTTATTTTGATCGTGCGAGGGGGGGGGGGGGGAGGGGTATGATTTTTAGACTTGTGTGGATGTTTAGTTTGGAGTTTCGAGGGCTCGAATGAGTTTCAAACATGTTCTGAAGAGTTTTGGACTAAAATTGTAGAAATCTGCTGTCTGGTGCTCCGCTGTTTCGATTGGGAACACTAGGCTCGCAAGTGTGAAAGTGATAGTAAGAGGGTAAATATCGCAAATATGACCTCCCCGTCGCGTTTGTGACGGAAGTGGAATCTTAGCAGAGTTCACAATTGCAAACATTTGTTTGTTTTTCCAATTATTCCGACTTCGCAGTTTTGAAGCCTTTCTCTCAAATACGATGATTTATAAGACTATCATGGTTCGCACTTGCGAGGGTTCACATTGTATCATAAATGCAACATCTGCAGCTAATTAAATGCATGAGAGACATGATTTTGGACCGTATTCTATCATTTTTGAACCCTAGACTCGGTAGGAGGGAACTTCCACCTACAAACTTTACGTACGTGATTCTATTCGATTTCTAATCATATTCCATCAACAACTGTTTGATTTTAATATCAAAATCATCTGAATCAAAGTGAAAATTTGTGAAACTTTGTCAAGGTTTTTAAAAAATAACAGTTAGTTTTGGGAGTCGATTTGGACTTAAATTTTGAAACTAATTGCATGTATTAACTCCTGGGGTCATAGGTATACGGAATCTACCATTGGACCCATTTTGACCGGTAGCCCTAGGTTGAGTATTGTTGACTTTTTGAGAAAACTATAAAGGTATTCGCTTTATCTATTGCAATTGAATTTCCTAGTATTGTTTGATGTTATTAAGCCAATTTTGGTTAGATATGAGCCATCTGGATTTTAAATGAAAATCTATTTTCAAGTGTTGAATTGGCCTAGTTGAGGTAAGTTTCTTGCCTAACTTCGTGTGCGAGAACGCCCCCTTAGGATTGGTATTGTTTGATTAAATTATGCTAAGCGAAATTCATATATGAAAGGTGACGAGTGGGTACACGGGTTGTATGTGGCATTTGACCAGTTTTGGTTACTTAGACCATTTCCATACTTTAATTGAATGCTATAGCATATTCTAATTCTCTTTATCAATCTATTTTTGCTTATATTAGTCTATCCTTACATGCCTTAAATGTTTTCGTTAAATACTTGTTCTACTTCGTAATTGATAATTTGCTCTCACGCTTTAGTTGAATTGTTGTCTCTTCTATTGTTACATGCTATCTTGTCATTATTGAAGTCATTATACATATTATCTCTTTTATTATTGATTATCACTAATTGAAGTTATTTTTCATGTTACCTCTTTCATTGTTGATTACCATTAATTGAAGTTATTGTTCATGTTATGTCTTTTATTGTCGAATTCCATTATTTGAAGTCAGTGCTATACATTATATTTTCTATTATGAATCAATTATATTTAACATCGTGGTTATACTTTATCTCTCATTGTTGAGTTATAGGTTTTGAGGTAGTGAAAGTCGTTATGATGTTGAGTCGAAATTGTTATTGTTGAAATATCTTCCTTTTGAGAATGTTGCATTCATTGTTGTTGTTGATATTCTTGAACCTGTTGTGGTGGAGATGTGGGCCACTGTTGTGGAAACATTGATATTGTGGATTGTTGTAAAATTGTGATATATGGGCACATGGGGTGTGAGTTTCTATTGTAATGTGATACTGATGCGCATCCGCGGTATAAGGCTTGGGGTTGATGTGCATGCGGCCGTATAAGGTGGGACTTTTGTGCGTGTTGCTTGTGGGAGAACTACTTGAAGTCATGCAACATCATAAAATGAGGTAATGTACGTGTAGCTAATCCAGGAATAACTATTTTCATTACCTATTTCAAAATTAAGGGTCACACGACGATATAAGGATACATGTTGATTGAAATTGAGAAATATGAACATGAGGTAGTACCTCGGTTGTGATTATTGATTATATGAGGAGGTACCTCAGTTTTGATTTCATTATACATGAGGCAGTACATCGTTGTGATTCTTGCCGTTTATTCATTTTACAAAGAGTTTTGGTGGGAATACTTCTTGTTGTTTCCTTCTTTATTGTTCTAGAAGTTGTTTTCCGTACATAATCATTGTAGTCCCTTTAGTTTCTTCTTTTATGCTATTTCCTTTGTTGTTCCAGTAGTAGTTCATGCTATTATCTTATTTTGTATCAGTTATTCTTTCACTTTTCATTGCATTCCACATTTCATCTTCATACTGCTTTATATCTTAGTAGGTTCTTGACCTGGCCTTATCACTACTTTACTGTGATTAGGCTTGATACTTATTGGGTACCGTTTTAGTGTACAAATTCTATGGTTCTGCATATTGTTTGTATAGATCCAAGATGTCTGCTCATACCGATTCTTAGAGATTATTTGTAGTTGCTGCTTAGGAGACTTTAAGGTATACTTGTCCTATGTCCGATAGACTCGGAGTGAGCTTCCCTTTTTATTTTGCTTACTATTGTAGTTCTTTTAGACACTGATATAGTAGTTATACAAGATTTACTCTAGAGAGCATATGACTCAGTTTCACAAATTTTGGGGAGCATACTGTTGAGATTATATTTTGTATTGGAAGGTTATATCAGCATATAACTTTGTTTTAGTATATCGATAATGGTTATACCAAGTTATTATTATTTGTTAGGCTTACCTAGTCGTAGATACTAGGTGCCACCACAACATCCTACGGAGGAAAATTAGGGTCATGACAAGTTGGTATCAGATCTCTAGGTTCATAAGTGTTACAAGTAATAAATAGGTTTAGTAGAGTCTTTCGGATCAATACAGAGACATGTGTACTCACCTTCGAGAGGCTACAGAACTGTTAGAAATACATCACTTCTTTGATTCCTAATCGTGCGAATCGATTGACTTTGAAAACTGAATTATTGGCTTTCTATTCTCTCACATATTGTGAGGACACATACTACTAGATCTGACGATTAGAAACCAGCATCCCCTTCTAGAACCGTAGGAGGCTAGGATAGAGGACAAAGAGGAGCACATGGTGCATCCAGATCACTTGCCCGAGCTGCGACAAAAGATCCACCTGTTGCTTCAGTTAGGGGACATGCATCCGAGGTACTAAGTTCAACCCCAACACATCAGGTAACCCTCACACAGTTCCAGAGCATGTTCGATAACTTAGCTCAGGTAAGGTTGATCCCACTTGCGCCAACCACGTCTTAGTTTGGGGGAGGAGCACAAACTCCTGGGGGTCGTACCCCAGAGATTAGGCTAGGTGGATCAGGTCCCAGAGATTATACTAGTATATTCTGTTGCTCATATTCAACCCGTGGTTAGGGAAGCAACATCTGAGGAGGAGAATCTTAGGCGAGAGAGGTTCAAGAGGTATTATCCTCCTAATTTCAGTGGATTGTGTTAAGAGGAAATACATGGTTCTCTTGAAGAGTGCCACCTAATTCTCCGTACAATGGGTATTGTGGAGATCAGTAGGGTCACTTACTATGTTCCATCTAAATGGAGCATCATACTAGTGGTGGTGATGGTACGAGGTAGGTAGCCCACCTGATGCAGCTTCACTTATATGGGATCAATTTTTCGAGTTATTCTTGAGAGATCTTGTCCCTCAAACCCTTAGGGATTCATGGCGCACGGAGTTTGAGTAGCCGTGATAGGGTGCTGTGATATTGTTAGAGTATGCTGTCCGATTAGTGATTTATCCAGACATGGACCTGCCTTGGTTTGTACAGTCAGAGAGCGAGTCTACCGATTTATCGAGGGTCTCAATTAGAGTATTAGATTCATCATGGATAGAGAGTTAGAGACAGATACTCCATATCAGCAGGTGGTTGAGATTACATAGAGGTCATTGGTATGCGGGGCCGTGAGAGAGATAATAGGGAGGCCGAGAGGCGTCATGGTACGTGAAGATTTATTTTTGGTCATGCTGCAACTACATCCAATCATGGTAGAGGCTATGTGAGCTGTCAAGTTAATTCAACACTTCCAGCTTCTAGTGGTGCTTCGGCTATTCCGGGGTCTTAGGTTGCACACTTTACTTAGACACTTTCTAGTGCACCTCATGAACGAGGTGCCTTTAGCGGTCAGTCCAGCTGACCAAGCGTAAGCTAGTCTCAGTAGCCATGCCCACTGAGATATTGCTTTGAGTGGTGATACCCGCCACATGGTTAGAGACTGCCCCCAACTCAGGAGGGGTGCACTTCCACAAGCTACTCAGCCTCCATGGATTCAGTATGGTCCACAGACTACTTTGATGATGATTGTTGCCTAGTCGCTGCTCCACTTGCACAACCAGCTAGGGGTGGGGGATAGGTAGGTAGAGGTCACCCTAGAGAGGGAGGCCATGCCATATTCTATGCTATTTTGGGTACGACGGAGGTAGTTACCTTAGACTCGGTCATTACAAGTATGGTTCTGGTTTGCCATAGAGATGCATCTGTCTTATTTGATCTAGGATCCACTTATTCATATGTATCATACTGTGCTCCGTATTTGGATATACCTGGTGATTCTTTGAGTTATCATGTTTATGTGTCCACACGTGTGGGACATTATATTGTTGTGGAGTATGTGTAACTGTCATGTTTAGTTTTTATTGGTCGTTTTGAGACCAGAGTTTATCTATTGTTACTTAGTATGGTGGAGTTTAATGTTATCTTGGGAATGAAATGATTGTCTACCTATCATGCTATTATATATTGTCAGCCATGATTGTGATATTGGCCATGCCAGGTTTTCCACTGTTAGAATGGAGGGGTTGCATTAGATTATATTCATAACAGGGTTGTATCTTTTCTAAAGACTCAGCGGGTGGTTTAGAAGGGGTGTGATTCTTATCTAGCCTTTGTGAGGGATGTCACTTCTAATACTTCTATCATTGAGTCGGTTCTATTAGTGAGATTCTTTCCAAATGTATTTCTAGCGGATTTTTTGATCATGATGCCCCAAAGGGATATCAATTTTAGTATTGACTTATTGCCGGGCACTTAGCCCATTTCTATTGCACTATATTGTATGACCCTAACAGAGCTGAATGAGCTAAAGGAGAAATTGCAAGAGTTGCTTGATAAGGGTTTCATTCAGTCTAATGTGTCATCGTGGGGTGCTTTGGTCTTGTTTGTGAAAAAGAATGATAGATCTATGTACATGTGTATAGATTATCGACAGTTGAACAAGGTTCAAATAAAGAACATGTATCCATTGTCGTGCGTTGATATCTTATTTGATCAGCTACAAAGTGCCAGAGTGTTCTTAAAGATTGATTTGCGGTCAGTTTATCGTCAGCTGAATATTTGGGATCCGGATATTGCGAAGTCTGCCTTTAAGTTGGTATGATTAATACGAGTTCCTTGTGATGTCAGTTGTGTTTTTCAACGCCCCAACAACATTTATGCACATGATGAATAGTGTATTCCAGCCTTTTCTTGTTTCATTCATAATTGTTCTTATTGACAACATCTTTGTGTACTCCCGCAGTCAGGAAGATCATGCGCAGATGATCGTTCACCAAACCTTGTGAGAAAAGAAGTATGCACAATTCTCAAAGTGTGACTTCTAGCTTGATTTAGTGGAATTTTTGGGTCATGTGGTGTCGAATGAGGGGATCAAAGTAGATCTGAAGAAGATTGAGGCAGTGCCGAATTGGCTCAGACCATCTTCAACAACTTAGATTCAGAATTTCCTTCATTTTTCCCGGTACTATCGGCATATCATAGAGGGATTCTCATCTGTTGCTATCACGACCTTAACCCCGAAGCAGTCATGATGGCGCTTCTCATGAAGACAAAGCCAGTCAAATGAACCAATTATTAATTTTTAAATAGTTAAATAGCATGATAATAGTCTAAACATGGTTTAATAATACGAAGTAGCGAAAATACAGATAACAAAATGCGGAAATCCAACCCGACACAGCCCTAACCAGGGTGTTATATGTCACGAGCATCTTTAGACCACGATACAAGTCTGCTGTCACAACCTTAGTTCGTCCTCTGTGAACATATCGTGATGGCACCTAGTCCCTATGACTAGGTAAGCCTAACAATGTGGAAACATTATAACTCGCGGAATATAATAACTTAAAACTGAACAGCCAGAAGAAAAACTATATATAGATTCCGTTTGACATACAACTCAAAATGTCAGCTATTACAATGCCATCCCAAAACCCGAAAACTCACGGGAATACAGGCTAACAGAATGTAATACATTTCTAACTCCAGAATGTCTAAAACAACAGTACGAAAGAAAAGCTAATTGCTAAGCTAGAATAAGACAGAGACTTCTGGTCTGCGGACGCGACAAATGTACCTCGAAGTCTCTTCTAGATCTCTAAACCTCAAGGATAATACGCCTGGGTAGTGGTACTTGGATTTGCACATGAAAAACATGCGCAGGAAGGGCATGAGTACATCACAGTGGTATTTAGTAAGTGCCAAACGTAACCTCGGTTGTAGTGACGAGGAAAGTCGAACCCTACTCAGGAAAAATAATAATAGTAAATGGAAGGATAAGAAAAATAGTATACCTGAGAATCTACATCAAAATCCTATACAGGTAACAAGAGTACCACAATGGAAAAATAGAAATAAAGGCAGAACACAAGAAAATGTTGCTCCCACCAAGAATAATAATAACTGGGGATCTCTTAGTATCCCGAGGATCTCTTGGCATCCTCAATATAAATGCCAGGGATCTCTTGGTATCCCGAGGATATCTTGGTATCCTCAATATAAGTGCTAGGTATCTCTTGGTATCCTGCACCTTAGTAAAATTCATAACTTCCATACAAGGGATCTCCCCGAATGCCATTCCGTAGTCCCAATTTAAAATACACAGCAGTGACACACGAATATTAAATTAAAGGCCAACTTCATATAAGTAAATAGTCAATTATAGCCTAACATGTTGCACGTAATGAAACTAAGGCAGTTTAAGCAAATAGGCAATATAAGTCAACTAAACATGCTCTTTTAACAAAAAACAGGCTAAGTCAACGATTACAGTAAAGCAGGGTAAAAGGGACATGCAAATGAATACTTTTAGAAAAATCTGATTATATAACAACTTGCACAAGCATGCGCTAGTCACCTTAAGCACAAGGCAATTCAATTACCAAATATCATATCCTAACGGAAGAAGTCCCCCACACAATGTTAGAAAAGCTACTTACCTTGAACCGACTCCAAAATCAACTCGAAATCACACTTTTTCCATGAGTATGTGACTCCAAATGGTCCAAATCTATTCAATTAAATTACATATCGAAAATAACATCTCAAAATACTGATTTTACTATTTAATTCAAAGCTAAGACGCGACAATATGTGAAATGACCAAAATTCCCCTCTAGCCAGCATCTCGAAATCGGGTGAAACTTATATTTTCAGAAACATCATACTCTTACGAGTCTATACATAATAAGAACACAAAATTTGGAGTTCAAATGACCCCTAAATCTCAGATTAAATTTTAAAAATTCCAAGCCCTAGTTCTTCCCTTTTCAGTTAAATTCCATGAATTTCTAGGCTAATTTCACAATAGAATTACATTTTTGGTTCATAAAACTTACCTCCAATCGATTCTTCTTGAATCCCTCTTCAACTCCCTTCAAAGAGCTCTCACAGTACTCAATTATGGTGGAAATATGGCTAAGACTCGCGGATGAAATGTTACAAGCTTATTGCCCAGCTCCTGTAATTCCTTCATCGTTATCGCGGTCCAAGCCTCGTGATCGCAAAGAGCAAAAATTCCAAGACTCAAAAATAAACTGTGCAAACATGATGCCTTTCTTGTGAACATGATGCTTGTTTTCGCCAATCTACGCGAATGCGTCCCTACAGGTGCAAACGCGAAGAACAACATTACTGGACCCCCAATTACTTATACGCGAACGCGAACTCTACTCTGCAAACGCGAAGCACCACGTGCTCACCTTCTGCGAACGCGAGCCCTCAGATGCGAATGTGAAGGCCAACCTCAGACCAACCCAATTTCCTTATATGCGATCGCTAGGGACCTCCCATGATCACAATGACTTATAAACCTGCAACATCAGAAATGCAAAATCTGCAACTCTCTAACACCAAAACTAGCCCGTTAGACCATCCAAAACTCACTCTAGGCCCCCGGGACCTCAACCAATAGAACCAACACATCCTAAAACCTCATTCAAACTTTTTCCAATCATTAAAACACCTCAAACAACACCAAATCCACCAATTGACATCGAATTTAAGCCAAAGTTTTCTAAAAACTTCCAAAACACTTTTGCATCAAAATCTCGACAAAACCACCTTTGAATGACCTGAATTTTTGCACAAAAATCCCAAATCACATAATAAAGCTAAAGGACTCTCGGAATTCCATTGCGACCCTTGGATCAAAATCTCACATATCAACCGGAAACTTAGAAAATTCAAACTTCGGTATTTCAATCCTAAATCTACACCAGAACTCAAAAACACATTCCGAACATACTCCTAACCCCGAAATCACCTAACGGGTCTAACAGAACCATCAAATTTCCAATATGAGGCTATTTTCACACTGTTCCGACTATGGTCACTTTTCCAACACCTAAGCTCTCAATTAGGAACTAAGTGTCAAAAAAATCTCCGAAACTCAAAACCAAACATCCCGAAAAATCAAATTAGCAAATATAAACTTAGGGAAAACAGTTAATAGGGGATCAGGGCATTAATTATTAAGACGACCGGCCGGGTCGTCACATCCTTCTACACTTTAACATTTGTTCGTCCTCGAACGAGCATAGAGACATACCTAAAGTAGTGGAATGATCAGAGTAGCAGCTGCACATATCCTGCTCAGTGTCCACCTGAGTAACCGGCTCTTGCTGAATGGCCTTCCAGAACCGTGATGTGAACTGAGTACCTCTGTCTGAAATAATAGAAACGGGAATACCATGCAGGCGGACAATCTTCCAAATATAAATCTTCGCCAACCCCTCCAATGAATAAGCGGTACACATAGGAATAAAATGAGCAGACTTGGTCACTCGATCCATAATAGCCCAGATATCATCAAACTTTTTCAAGGTTTCGTGGGATCCAACTACAAAGTCTATGGTGATCCACTCCCACTTCCACTGTAGAATCTCTATCTGCTAAAGCAACCCACCCGGTCTCTGGTGCTCGTACTTTACCTGCTGGTCGTTGAGGCATCTAGCTACATATCCCACTATATCCTTCTTCATCTTCCTCCACCATTAATGCTGCCTCAAGTCCTGATACATATTCGCGGCACCCGGATGGATGTTATACCGCGAACTATGGGCCTCCTCTAAAATCAGCTCTCGTAGCCCATCGACATTGGATATACAAACCCGACCCTGTATCCTCAATACTCCGTCCTCACCAATGGTCACATCTCTGGCATTACCATGCTGAACCCTACCCTTAAGGACAAGCAAATGAGGGTCATCATACTGCAGCTACCTAATTCAACCAAATAATGAAGACCAAGAAACCACGCAAGCTAGAACCCGATTGGGCTCTAAAAGATCCAATCTCACAAAATGGCTGGCTAAGGCCTGAACATCCATTGCCATAGGCCTCTATGATACTGATAGATACAACAAACTCCCCAAACTCTCCGCCCGATGACTCAAGGCATCAGCCACTACATTGGCCTTGACGGGGTGATATAAAATAGTGATGTCATAATCCTTCAGCAACTCTAACCACTTCATCTGGCACAAATTTTGATTGTTCTACTTGAATAAATGATGCAAAATTCTATGATCAGTATAATTCTCACAAGGCACACCGTATAGATAATGGCGCCAAATCATCAGGGCCTGAACAATGCCAACTAACTCAAGGTCATGGACATGATAATTCTTCTTATGTATCTTCAACTGTCTTGATGCGTAGGCAATCACCCTACTGTCCTGCATCAATACTTCTCCAAGGCCAACTCTCGATGCATCACAATAGACAGTATAAGACCCTAAACTTGTAGGCAATACGAAAACCAGGGATGTAGTCAAAGCTGTCTTGATCTTTTGAAAGCTCGCTTTACACTCCTCTGTCCACAGAAATGGAGCACCCTTTTGGGTCAATCTAGTCATAGGGGCTGGAATCGATGAAAACCCCTCCACAAAACGATGATAGTAGCCCGCCAAGCCAAGGAAAATACGAATCTTATAGCTAAGGATGGCCTAGGCCAACTCTGCACAACCTCTACCTTCTTCAGATCCACCCAAATGTCCTCACTCGAAACTACGTGGCCTAAAAATGCCACTAAATCCAACCAAAACTCACATTTTGAGAACTTTGTATATAACTTCTTCTTTCTCAAAGTTTGGAGCATTGTCTTCAGATGCTGCTCATGATCTTACCGACTACGGGAATACACCAAAATGTCATCAATAAAGACAATGATAAAAGAATTGATATACGGCAAAAATACACTGTGCATCAAATGCATGAAGGCTGCTGGGGCGTTGCTCAGCCCAATAACATGACAAGAGACTCGTAATGACCATACCGAGTCCTGAAAGCACTCTTCGGGATATCTGGCTCCCGAATCTTCAACTGATGGTAACCTGAGCGCAAATCAATCATAGAAAACACCCATGTGCCCTGAAGCTGGTCGAACAGATATTAATACGAGGCAAAGGATAACGGTACTTCACCGTAACCTTGTTCAGTTGGCGATAATCAATGCACATACGCATAGAACCATTCTTTTTCTTCACAAAGAAGACAGGAGCATCCCAAGGTGAAACACAGGGTTGAATAAAGCCCTTATCAAGAAATTCCTGTAACTGGTCCTTCAACTCCTTCAACTCATGAGGAGGCATACGATATGGAGGAATAAAAATGGGCTGAGTGCCCAACAATAAATCAATGCCAAAATCAATGTCTCTATCAGATGGCATGCTCGGAAGCTCATCTGGAAATACATCAGGAAAATCCTGCACAACTGGGACCGAATAAACAAAAGGGCTATCAGCACTGACATCCCTCACATAAGCTAAGTACGCGGCATGCCCCTTCTCAACCATACGATGAGCTCTAAGAAAGGAGATAACTCTACTGGGAGTGTGATCTAAAGTACCACTCCACTCAACACACAGCACACCTAGCATAGCAAGCATCATGGTTTTGGTGTGACAATCAAGAATAGTATAATGGGGCAACAACCAGTCCATGCCCAAAATAATATCAAAATCAACCATGCTGAGTAGCAATAAAGCTGCTAGTCTCAAAACCATGAATAGTAACCAAACATGACCGATAAACGCGGTTCACAACAAGTAAATCCCCCACAAGAGTAGAAACATAAATAAGAGAACTTAAAGAATCTTGAGCTACACCCAAAGATAGAGAAAAATAAGAGGATACATAAGAGCAAGTAGAGCCTGGATCGAATAAAACTGATGCATCTCTGTGGGAAACCAACATAATACATGTGATGACAGAATCGGAGGCAACAACCTCGGAACGAGCAGAAAGGGAATAGTATCTGGCCTGGCCTCCCCGTCGAGGGAAACCTCTACCTCCCCAGCCTCCACCTCTAGCTGGCTGAGTGGGTGGGGCGGGAACTGGAGATGTAACCATAGCCTGGGAACTCTGCGGGGAACGTTGTTGCTGGGAAGTCTGTAGGGGTGCACTCCTCCTAAGTTTAGGCCAATCCATTACCACGTGGCATGTGTCACCACACTCAAAACAAGCTTTGGGGTGGTGGCTACGAGTGGCTAGGGCCGGATCTACTAGACTGATCTCTGAATGCACCCCGCACAAGAGGCGTACTAGAAATCGAAGGTGCATAGTGTTAGAAATAACGCTCTACGCTAGAGGGGGGGTGAATAGCGTATTAATAAAATTTGGCGTTTTCTTGCGGAATTTAAACTTTGCAGGAAATAAACAAATACAGTAAAAAATAAATTACACCACGATATATACTGGTTGGCCACACTTTGTGGTTAGTCCAGTCCCCGAGAGACTCTCTCGAGATTTCCACTAACAACCTTGTCAAGCTTAAGGTGCCCAACAAACCTTTACACTTGAGACTTGAATCACACAAATCTCAAACACTTGCTCGGAGGTTCCTCACCTCAAAGACTTCAACTTGCTCGGAGGTTCCTCACCTCAAAGACTTCAACTTGCTCGGAGGTTCCTCACCTCAAAGACTTCAACTTGTTAAGCTTCCGGGTGCCTAACGAACCTTTACAACTTGAGAACTTGATACAACACAAGCGTCAAACAACCCGCTTAAGGAAACCTATCCCTAAGACTTTCCAAGAAGAATTACAACAATCCCTCTTGCTACAAGAGTTTACAAGAACACTTTCTTACTCAATTAAACTATAACTCTCTAGATAGAGTGGATTATGAGTACAAATGATATAGCTCAAGAACACAACAACTTAATCAATATTTAGCTCTTCAAAATAATATGTAAAATATGAAATTTGAATCACAAGAATGTAATGTATGCTTTTTAATTTTTCTGCAGTGTTGTTGTATTTAAAAATGATTTTCAGAGAGTGTTTTATAGAGAAAATGGAGCAATAGACCGTTGCTTTTAGTTCCAGAAAACGCTCCTGAAAATCTGCCTGACAATCGATTGTTGATATTACACAATCGATTGTTGGAGCAAAATTTCAACAGACAAATTCCTTAAAATCCGTTTAAAAAGATTTCTGTTGAATTTTTAAGAAAGACAATCGATTGTTAACATTTGACAATCGATTGTTGTTCAAATATTCAAAATATTTCTGGCAACTTTTTGACTAAAATATTGAGTAAAGATTATACCATAAATACATAAGCCGTTGGAAAAAGTCCGTTTGGAAATATCACTGAGCACAATCGATTGTTAAATAGTGACAATCGATTGTTCTTCATTTTTGAAGATTTTGAAAACATTCTGTAAGTTGTCCAAAACTTTTTGAGACTAAGTATAAAATCTGACAATCGATTGTTGAACAGTGACAATTGATTGTTGCTTCAAAAATGATTTCAAACGAAGTTTCTGTCTCAAGACAACATTTTAAAAACTAAGTATAGAACTTGACAATCGATTGTTTCTTCAAGACAATCGATTGTTAAACCCAATTTTCACAAAACGAGTTTAACAATCATTTTGGCAAATATGCAACTTATTTCTTTAAAAACTTATGATGCATGATTTTATGAAAATCATTTTAGGTGAGAGCCAATATTAGAAATAAGTCGTTGAGTCAAGATTACAAATTAAGACCTACTCAACAGTTGATTGCATCTTCAATTCTTGAATGCGTACTATCCATCTTGTACTTGGTCTGTTATTGTTCCATCACCGATGCTTGTCTCAATGTTTGGCATTTATCAAAACCTACATGAATCAACACATGTTAGTTCGAGAACGTGTTTCTTACACATAGTAAGGCTCCTAGGGCCTAGGAGGACCTGGAGCACTACTAGCTGTTGGAAGAGCTTAATGAATGGGGCGACCTATATAACCCCTACCATTACGACCTGTACAAGCACCAGAATAGTGTCCCAACTCTCGAGACCCCTTAGCCTCCCTCTCCTCTCTTTCCCTAGCATGCATACCCTCAATCCTCCTAGCAATTGTCCCCACCTACTGATAAGAAACATCCATCTCCAACTCATGACCGCTAGATCGGATGCTGGGAATAATCCCCTCAATAAACTAATGAACCTTCCCGCGAACAGTAGCAACCAAGGCTGGTGCATGCCTAGCCAAGCTGGTATAACATATAGCATACTCTAAAATAGTCAAATCACCTAGCACATATAGAAAAGCTTGATAACAGATAGCATACTCTGAAATAGTCATAGCACCTAGCACAAATGCTCAAACTCTGCGCGCCATGCGTCCATGAAGCTCTGAGGGACATACTCTCACAGGAACAACTCTAAGAACTGAGCCCAAGTTAGAAAAAGAAGCCTCATCTAGACTGTCTAACTTATAGATACGTCATAATTCATAAGCGGTCCCTCGAAGTTGGAAGATGGTGAAAGAAACCCCGCTAGATCCTGAAATACCTATGGTACAGAGAATACGGTAAAACTAATCAAGAAAACCCAAAGTATCCTCCTATGCTAGACCGTTGAATACAGGAGGCTTGTACTTCTTGAATCTCTCAAGCCTTACCTGCTCATCCTCGGAAGTTGCTGCCCTGTCCCGGGATTGATCTAGTACTACAGGTGGCGTATGTATAACCTTAGGACCTCCTTAACATGCACTCATTGCTCAGAAGTGCAGGTGGCGAGAGTCTATGCTCCTCCCCCGGCCTGGGATTTGGATGCGGCAAGGGGAAGCAACCTTGCCTGTGCCAATGTGGTGTACATACTCATAAACTATGCCAGGGTCTCTTGGAGAGCTGGACTAGTGGTGGTAGTAGTAGTAGGCATGTCAGCTGCCTGGACTTTGACTGGACCTGCTGGTGGTACCTCAGCAGCAGATCGTGCAGGTGCTCTGGCTTCACCACGTGCGCGCCCTCAACCTCTACCTTAGCCTCGGCCTCTGACGGCTGCAGCAGGGGGCTCGGGTGCTTGACCATCTCGAGTAGCACGTGTCCTCACCATCTGTGAGAAAATGGAAAGATTGAATTTTAGATAAGATATCAAAAATATCACACGACAAGGAAATCAAATGAAGTGGAATTTTCCTAATAGTTACATAGCCTCTCGTAGCTAAGTACAGAAGTCTCCATACCGATCAACGAGAGTCTAATAAACCGGCTTGTGTTCTGTGACTCCTATGAGCCTAGAGCTTTGATACAAACTTCTCATGACCTTAGTTCTCCCTCTGTGAACATGTCGTGATAGCACCTAGTTCCTAAGACTAGGTAAGCCTAACAATGCGGAAACATTTTAAATTGCGAAATATAATAACTTAAAACTGAACAGCCAGAAGAAAAACTGTATATAGATATCGCTTGGCATATACAACTCAATATCTCAACTACTACAATGCCATCCCAAAACCCAAAAACACACTGGAACACAGGCTAATAGAATGTAACACATTGCTCTAACTCCAGAATGTCTAAAACAACAGTACGAAAGAAAAGTTAACTTTTAAAGCTAGAATAACATAGAGATTCCCGGTCTGCGGACGTTGCAGATGTACCTCGATGTCTCTGCTAGATCTCTCTACCTCGAGGATATTACGCCTGGGTGGAGGCATCTGAATTTGCACATGAAAAATATGCAAAGGAAAGGCATGAGTACACCAAAACGGTACTCAGTAAGTGCCAAACCAAACCTCATTTAAGTAGTGACGAGGAAGGTCGGGCCCTACTAAGGAATAATAATAATAGTAAATGACAGGATAAGATACACAGTATAATTAAGAATCTACAGCAAGAGCCTATACAGATAACAAGAGTACCATAACGAAAAAATAGAAATAAAGGCAGAACACAAGGAAATGCTGCTCCTAACAAGAATAATAATAATCTGGGATCTCTTAGTGTCTCAAGGATCACTTGGTATCCTCAATATAAATGCAGAGATCTCTTGGCATCCAGAGAACTCTTGGTATCCTCAAGTGTCATGGATCTCTTGGTATCCTCAATATAAGTGCCAGGGATCTCTTGGTATCCTGCACCTTATTCTAATTCATAACTTCCATACATGAGATATCCGGAATGCCATTCCGTAATCTCAATTTAAAATACCTAGCAGTGACAACCGAATATTAAATTAAAGGCCAACTTCGTCAATCAATTCTAGCCTAACATGCTGCACGTAATGCAATTAAGGTAGTTTAAGCAAATAGACAACTTAAGTCAACTAAACATGCTCTTCTAACTAACAAAAGATTAAGTCAGCAGTTACAGTAAAGCAGGGGAAATGGGACATGCTAAGAAATACTTTAAGAAAAATCGGATTTTACAAAAACTTGTACAAGCACGCGCTCATTACCTCATGCACAAGGCAATTTAATTACCAAATATCATATCCTAAGGGAAGAAGTCCCCCACACAAGGTTAGACAAGACTCTTACCTCGAACCGGCTGCAAAATCAACTCACAATCAAACTTTTGCCATGAGTATTCGACTCCAAATGGTCCAAATCTATTCAATTCAATTAAATACCGTAAATAACATATCAGACAACTGATTCTACTATTTAATTCAAAGCTAAGAAGCAAAATTAGGTTAAATGACCAAAATTCCCCTCAAGCCAACATCTCGAAATTGAGTCGAAACTTATATTTTCGGAAACCTAATACTCTCACGAGTTTATACATAACAAGAACACAAAAATCGGAGTTCAAATTACCCCTCAAATCTCAGATTACAATTTAAAAATCTCAACCCCTAATTCTTCCCTTTTTAGTTAAATTCCATGAATTTCTTGGCTAATTTCAAAATATAATCACGTTTTTGGTTCATGAAACTTAGCTCCAATCGATTCTCCTTGAATCCCTCTTCCACTCCCTTCAAAGAGCTCTTAAAATACTCAACTCTGGTGGAAAAATGGCCTGACTAGCGGATGAAATGTTATAAATTTTCTGCCTAGATCCTGTAGTCCCTTCATCGCGGTCGTGAAAAGAAAAAACTCCAAGACTCAAAAACGAACTATGCAAACATGATGCTTTCCCTACGAATGCGATGCGTGTTTTCCTCAAAACTACGTGAACGCGACCCTATAGGTGCGAACGAGAAGAATAACATTACTGGACCCCCAATTACTTATACGCGAATGTGAACTCTACTCTTGGAATGCGAAGTACCAGCTGCTCACCCTCCACGAACACGATCCCTGATATGCAAACGTGAAGGCCAACCTCAGACCAACCCAATTTCCTTCTATGCGATCGCGAGGGACCTCCCGCAATCGTGAAGACATAAAAACCTGCAACATCAGAAATGCCGAATCTGCAACTCTCCAACACCAAAACTAGCCCGTTAGACCATCCGAAACTCACCCGAGGCCCTTGGGACCTCAACAAAAAGCACCAACACATCCTAAAACCTCATTCAAACTTGTTCCATTCATCAAAACACCTCAAACAACACAAAATCCACCAATTCACATCAAATTCAAGCTTAAATTTTCTAAAAACTTCTAAAACACGTTTTTGATCAAAACCCCGATCAAACCACCTCCGAATGGCGTAAACTTTTGCACACACATCTCAAATCACATAACAAAACTACAAAAACTATTAGAATTCCATTCTGACTCTCGGATCAAAATCTCACCTATCAACCGGAAACTTCAAAAATTCAAACTTCGGCATTTCAAGCCTAAATCTACACTTGCTCCAACTTAGGAGTAGGGGCTCTAGAGCTTTTTCCGCAAGCTGCTCATTCCGAACACGCTCCTAACACCGAAATCACCTAAAAAAGCTAACGGAACCATCAGATTTCCATTCTGAGGCCGTCTTCAACTATTTCGACTATGGTCAATTTTCTAACACCTAAGATCTCATTTAGTGACTTAGTGTCCCAAAATCGAATGTACCAGCAAATTAAATTAGCAGAAATAAACTTGGGGAAAGTAGTTAATAGAGGATCAGGGTGTTAATTCTTAAGACGACCGGCCGGGTTGTCACATCTGCTAAATCCAATATATTGTACAAATGTTTGTAGGACATAGAAAGGAAAAGGTAATAGAGGTACGGGGCTGCGAACGCCAACAATTACCTCGTAGTCTCCGAATACCGCCTAGAACTAGAGGAATAAACACTCAAAAGTGGAACCTGCAACTTCTGAATTTGCACACACGGTGCAGGGAGTAATATGAGTACTCCGACCTTGTCAGTAACAAATATAAATAATGACTAAAGATAAGAAATCACATAAAGCAAAAGGCTTTCTATGATGAAGTAGTAAAACATCATTTGAAAATTGTAAATCTGTTAAAATCAAGTAAAATCTCCTTTCAATAACTAAAACAGGTAATAGACAGGTAAACAATGTGAAATAAACAGATAGAAGTTCACCCCTCGGGCACAGTATCAACAAATTAGCCTCTCGACCAGTATCCTAGAATAGTACCAGCCCCTCGGGCTCGATCTCAGAATAATGCCAGGCCTTCGGGCTCAATCTAACATCACAATGGGTACCTGCGCTCACTAAGGGTGTACAGACTTCGGGAGGGACCCCTTACGGCCCAAACACAATCATAAGTCACCTCGTGGAATCAAATCCACGCCCTCGGCCTTATATCAATCAAGCCACCTCGTGGCATATATATGTTTCTAAGGCCCTCGACCTCATATCCGTATCAGTGTATCCTCACAACTAGGCCCTCGGCCTTACTCGGTCTGAAATCCATCACAAGCCCCTCGAGAATTAGTAAAACAATATTTCTCTGCCCATAAAATCATTACAAAATATCATTAAGTCTTAAACGAAGTAAAAATGATTGAGTAGTAAAACAGTAAAGAATAACATGACTGAGTTCAAGTAATAAGTCCAAAACAGTGAGGAAATAGTAATAAAATCCCCGAAAGGTTCAAATAGTTGGCATGAAACCCAAATATAGCAGTCAACCCAAATCATAATGATAACAAAAAAGTTTCTATCAAATACGCGGTATAATCATCAATCGGAATCGACCAAGTCACAATCTCCAGTAGAATACGACCCCATGCTCGTTAATAAGCGCGCGTTTCAACTTAATATAGCACTACAATGTGCAAATATGGGGTTTCAAACCCTCATAGCATCATTTACAATCATTACTCACCTCGAACCGGCAAAATCTCTAGCTAGCGACGTCTTTACCCCTCGAATGAGCCTCCATGCGAATCGAATCTATCCAAAATCAGAATGAATTCGTCATAAAATGCTAAGGTAACAAAGCCCAAGCGAAAAAAATCAAAAAGTACCAAAAACCCAAAATTAGCAAAACCCGATCCCTGGGCCCACTTCTCAAAACTCAAAAAGTTTTAGACCAACGGGTTCCTTATACCCCCATGAGTTCATACATACCAAAAGTTCTCAAATCCGACCCTAATTGGTCCTCCAAATCTCCAAATCAAAACCCCAAAATTCTAAGCCCTAGTTCTTCCATTTTTGCTTAGGCTTCCATGATTTTCTAGGTAGATTTCACAATAGAATCGAGTTTTAAGTTCAAAAATGTTACCCGCAATCGACTCCCCTTGAATCCATCTTTAATCTACACCATGAAGCTCTCAAAATGATCAACTATGGGTGAAAACAGACCCAAAATTGTGGATGAAATGAATTATAACATTCCACCTAGGTTTGACTCCTCTTTCTTCGCGAACGCGGTCAAACACTCGTGTTCGCAAAGAAAAAACTCGTGTTGACCAAAATTTGCCGTATGAAACTGCGGCACACCAGGTGCAGATGCGATGCACATTTCACCAAAACCTTCACGAGTATGAACACCCTTACGTGAACACGATGAACAATTCACCTTGGACCCATCTGACCCACTTCCTACTACGTGATCACGAACACCTTATCACGAACGCGATGAAAAGCCTCATAATCCCTTCACGAAGGCTGCACCTACCGCGCGAATGCGAAGGCTAAAACTTGTCTCCCTCAGCAGACTCTTCGCGAACACGGGGGTCCTCCTGCGAACGCGAAGACCAATTGTCTGCAACTGCTGGAACTGATTTTTCTGCTATTTCCCAAACTCCAAATGGTCCGATTGACCACCTGAAACTCACCCGAGGCCTTCGGGATCTCAATCAAAGGTACCCACACATCCTAAACATTAATTAAACTTTTCAAGCCATCAAAACACCTCAAACAACATCAAATTACCCACAACACATCGAATCCAAGACTAAGTTTCTAAAAATCTTCCGAAATATGATTTCGATCAAAAACCCAACAAACCACGTTCGAACAACTGAACTTTTGCACAAAAATTCCACAACAAAGCTATTAGAACTCTAAGAATTCCATTCTGACACCCGGATCAAAATCTCACCTACCAACCGGAAATCACCAAAACATCAACTTCCCCAATTCAAGCCTAATTCTACTCCGGACCTCCAAAACCCATTTCGATCACATTCCTAAGTCACAAATTATATCCCGAAGCTAACTGAACCATCGGAACTCACATCTTATAAGAGACTAAGTATCTCAAACCTTATCAAAGTGTTTCCAGACACGATCCAACCAACCCGATACTACAAGCACAGATAACGTAGGGGGAAACAGAATGGTAACTCATGAGACGACCAGCCGGGTCATCACATCCTCCCAAACTTAAACAAACGTTTGTCCTTGAACGAGTCAAGAAACATACATGAAGCTTCAAACAGGTGAGGATATCTGCTCCGCATCTTTCACTCTATCTCCTAGGTAGCCTCCTCCATGGGCCGACCTCTCCGCTGCACCTTTGCTGAAGCTATATCATTGACCTCAACTTTCGAACCTGACGACCCAAAATAACTACTAGCTCCATACCATAAGTCAAATCATCCTCCGACTGAACCGTGCTGAAATCCAGAACTTGAGACGGATCCCTAATATACTTCCAGAGAATAAAAACATGAAATACCAGATGCACACTCGACAAGATGAGTGGCAAGGCAAGCTCATAAGCCAACTCCCAATCCTCCAAAGTACCTCAAATGGTTCGATGAACCGCGAACCCAACTTCCCTTTCTTTCCTAATCTCATAACACCCTTTATGGCTAAAACCTTTAATAGAACCTTCTCGCCAACCATGTAGGACACATCTCGAACCTTCCTATCAGCATAACTCTTTTGCCTCGAATATGCCATATAGAGACTCTCCTGAATCACCTCCACCTTCTCAATAGTGTCCTGTACCAAATCATTTCCTAATATCCTACGCTCACGGGGCTCGAACCAACCAGCTGGGGATCAACACCGTCTCCAATACAAAGACTCATATGGAGCAATCTAAATACTCGACTAGTAGCTGTTGTTAAAAGAAAACTCTCTAAGAGATAGAAACTGATTCCATGACCCTATGAAGTCAATAACACAAGCACACAACATGTCATCCAATATCTGAATAGGCTTGGACTGCCCGTCCGTCTGAGGATGAAAAGTTATGCTCAACTGTACCTGAGTACCCAACTCTCGCTAAACAAACTTCCAAAATTGGGAAGTAAACGGAGTGCCTTTATCTGAAATGATAGAAATAGGTACATCATGCAAAGGAAAAATCTCCCGAATATAGATCTCTGCCTATCGATCTAAAGAATAAGTTGTATAGATAGGAATGAAGTGCACCGACTTGATCAGCCGATCCACAATCACCCAAATGGCATCGAACTTCTTCAACATCTGAGAAGTCTAACAACAAAATCTATAGTGATCCTCTCCCACTTCCATTCAGGAATAACCACCTGCTGAAGCAAGCCACTCGGCCTCCGATGCTCATATTTCACCTACTGACAGTTGAGACACCGAGCTACAAACCCCACAATGTATTTCTTCATTCTTCTCCTCCAATAGTGTTGCCTCAAATCCTAGTACATCTTCGTGGCACCCGGATGAATAGAATACTGCGAGCTATGGGCCTCTTCCAAAATCAACTCCCAAAGCCCATCCACATTGGGCACACAAATACGGCCCTGCATCCTCAACATTCCATCATCGCCAATGGTCATATCTCTAGCATCATCATGTTGAACTTTGTCCTAAAGGACAAGCAAATGTAGATCATCATATTGGAGCTCTCTGATGCGATCATATAAGGAAGACCGAGATACCACACAAGATAATACCCAACTGGGCTCAGAAATATCCAACCTCACAAACCAATTGGCCAAAGCCTAAACATCAACTGCAAGAGGTCTTTCCCCAACTAGAATATATGTCAAACTCCCCATACTCGCTACCTTTCGGCTCAAAGTATCATCCACCACATTGGTCTTTCCCGGATGGTACAATACAGAGATATCATAATCCTTAAGAAACTCCAACCATCTCCGTTGTCTCAAATTAAGATCATTTTGCTTGAATAAATGCTGAAGACTGCGATGATCATTGAATACCTCACATGACACGCCATACAAGTAATGCCTCTAAATCATCAATACGTGACCTATGGCAGCCGACGCAAAAAAATGCACGGGGTAGTTCGTCTCATGGGGATTTAACTGACAAGAAGCATATGTAATAAATCTACCCTCCTACATCAACACACAACCAATCCATACTATCAAAGCATCACAATACAATGAATATGAACCTGAAGCTGATTGCAAACCAACATTAGAGTTGTGGTCAAAGGTGTCTTGAGCTTCTGAAAGCTCTCCTCACACTTGTCCGACCATAAAAATGGAGAACCCTTCTAAGTCAACTTGGTCTAGGGTGATGCTATAGATGATAATCCCTGAATAAACTGACAATAATAGCCTGCCAAAAAAGGAAACCTATGAATCTAAGTAGCTGAGAATGGTCTTCGACAACTCTACACCGCCTCTATCTTCTTTGGATCAACCTGAATCCTCTCATTGGACACCACGTGTCCCAAGAATGCCATTGACTTGAGCCAAAACTCACACTTGGAGAACTTTGCATAAAGCTTCTCCTACCTCAATCTCTGCAACACAACCCTCAAATGCTCTGCGTGCTCCTCCTAACTACATGAATATACTAGAATATCATCAATGAAGACTATGACAAACGAATCAAGACAAGGCTGGAACACGTTGTTCATCAAATGTATGAACGCTGATTGGGCATTGGTCACCCCAAAAGGCATAACCAGGAACTCATAAAGACCATATCTGGTGTTGAAAGCTATCTTATGAATATCAAAATCTATGATTTTCAACCGGTGATAACTCGAATGAAGATCAATCTTGGAGAACACCCTCGCTTCCTGAAGCTGGTTGAATAAATCATCAATGTGAAGCAAATGATACTTGTTCTTAATTGTTACCTTGTTCAGTTTCCTATAATCAATGCACATTCTCATTATGTGATCCTTATTCTTCACAAACAAAATCGACCCATCCCAAGGTGAAACACTAAGTCGGATGAACCCCTTATCTAGGAGTTCGTGAAGCTGCTCCTTTAGCTCCCTCAACTTCGCTGGTGCCATACATTATGGCAGAATAGAAATAGGCTGAGTGCCTGGCATTAGGTCAATACCAAAATCACTATCTCTATCTGGTGGCATGCCCGACAGGTCTGCAGGAAATACATCCGGAAAGTCCCTCACTACTAGAACAGAATAAATATTGGGAGCCTCAGCTCAGATATCCCTCACAAAGGCAAGATACGAGAGACAACCCTTATTAACCATATGCTGGGCTTTCAAGAAAGAGATTACTCTACTAGGAACATAATCAGTCATACCACGCCACTCCATCCGCAGCAAATCCGGCATAAACAAAGTGACTGTCTTAGCATGACAGTCTAGAATAGCATGACACGGAGATAACAAATCCATGCCCAAAATTGTTAGAAACACGTTCTTAATGCAATATACTAAACGTGTACTCTTTTGTAGGTTTTGATGAATGACAAACGAAGCAAAAATTGATATATGACGGAATTCAAGTACAAGCGCACAATGGTTGCGAATAAGATTGAAGTTCAAGATATAGCTTTTAATTGTTATTGAGTTGTTCTAAAACTGTAATCTCGATCCTATAACTTGACTCATAGTATGGCCTCTCTCATAAAACAATTTTCCAAAATCATGCATATTTAATTCTGTGTCAAAAAGATTTTAAATCATGCATATTGACATTAGACAAAGTGTTTTCTAAACATGCCTCAAAAATCTGGGCTAAAATAATCGATTATGAACTTATGATAATCGATTGTTTCTGAGCCAAGACTGCATGACAATCGATTATGAATTAATGGTAATCGATTGTGAGTAAGACAGTGAACATCAGGTTTTTCCAAATCTGCATGATAATCGATTGTGATCAAATGCCAATCGACTGTTGTTGAGGTAAAGTTTTTCAATACTCAAAATAATCGATTATGAACTAATGGTGATCGATTATGTTGAGACAGTGTCTTCCAGTGATCTTAAATTTAATTAAGTAATCGATTATGTCTTTAGATAATCGATTATCACTGAGACAGTAAGTTTTATGATTTTCAGAAAATAACGAGTAATCGATTATGGCTTTAGATAATCGATTATCACTGAGACAGTAAGTTTTATGATTTTCAGAAAATAACAAGTAATCGATTGTTGCAAAGGACAATCGATTGTTGAAACTGACCGTTGTCAAATGATTTTCAAATACCATAAGGTAATCGATTATAGATTTTATATAATCGATGTTTTGCTTAAAATCTGGAAATGATTTTTAGAACGTTGCTGAAGTAATCGATTATAGATTTTATATAATCGATGTTTTGCTTAAAATCCGGAAATGATTTTTAGAACGTTGCCAAAGTAATCGATTATGGATTTGGTGTAATCGATTATCTGTTTTTGAATATTGCCAGTAATCGATTATAGATTATGTATAATCGATTGTGAAGTGTTAAATCTGGGATTGATTTTTTAAACTGACTGGCAGATAATCGATTATGTGGTCTTAATAATCGATTATCACTGAGTAATTTCAGCAATTCTTAATTGGCAATTAGGCAACGGTAATGCCAAGTTTTTCAACTATAAATACAGCTTCACTTCAGTGTTTTAACAACAACAACATACACAAACTGATCATTACATTGCTATAAGCTTTCATTCAATTATTCTTCATTTTCTACTCATTTCATAAAGCTTTTGAGAGCCATATTATTGCTTGAAGTTGTTGTGATCTTGAACATATTCTTTTACTCATATCTACTCAATAAGGAGTACTTTAGTTAAGTGAGTGTCCAAGTATTTGATATACTTGTAAGAGAATTGCGATTCTCTTGTTTCAAGGAACTTGCGTTTCCTTGGGTGAAGTCTTTGAGATTGCGATCTCCGAGCAACTGTTTGAGGCTTGTGTCCTCAAGTGTGTAACGGTTTGTTGAGCACCCGTAAGCTTAACAAAATAGTGAAAAATCTCGAGAGAGTCTCTCGGGGACTGGACTAACCACGTTGGTGGCCAACCAGTATACATCCTTGTGTAAGTTTATTTTTCTGCATTTATTTTACTTCCTGCAAAGTTTAAATTCCGCAAGAAAACGCTAAATTTTATTAATACGCTATTCACCCCCCCTCTAGCGTAAAGCGTAGTTCCTAACAATGACATCGAAATCCACCACACTCAGTAATAAAAGATCAACTCAGGTCTCCAAACCCCTAATAGTCACTACACATGACCGATACACACGGTATACAACAACAATATCGCCTACAAGGGTAGATACATGAAAAGGTAAGGCAAGAATCTCATGGGGTGTACCCAAATAATGAGCAAAGTATGATAACATATATGAAAAGGTGGATCCGGGATCAAATAATACAGAGGCATCTCTGCGGCAAATAGAAATAATACCTATAATAACAACATTGAAACCAATAGCATCAATTTTGCCTGGAATAGCATAAAAACGGGCCTGCCCGCTCCCTAATCGACCACCCCTTCTTGGGAGACCCCTTGCTGAGCGGGTGGTGGCGAAGCAACTGGTGCTGAAGCCGAAGACTAACCCCTATGTTAGGATGAAATAGAAGCACGATGAGGACACTGCCTCCGCATGTGGCCCATCTCGTCATACTCATAACAAATCCTAGGGGTTGGAGAAGGGGACTGAAGGAAACACCTTACACCGGAGTGATTAGCATATGCACTCGACATAAAAGAGGCGTGAGATGATGGAGCACGGAATGAACTCTGAGCTGGAAGGGCACTAAGTGATGACTGGCCCTGCTGAGATCCCTGATAGCCATGTCTCGAAGATGCCCCACGATAACCTGGGCGAGCTGACTGAGCAGGCCTGAATGAACAACTTCTACCATGCTAAAATTGGCCTCTAGAAGGAGCATCACTATAACTGCCCGTTGTTCGAGACCTTTTGGCATCTCTTTCGCCAATCTCACGGGCGATATCAACCATCTCCTCAAACGTAGCACCAGATACCCTCTCTCGGGTCATAAGAATATAGAACTGATAAGTAAGATCATCAACGAATCTCCTGATCCTCTCTCGATCTGTCAAACCAACCAGATGGCATGACCAGCCAACTCATAAAACCTCGACTCATACTGTGATGCAGTCATCTCCCCCTATCGCAACCACTCAAACTGTATACGCAGCTCCTAGAAAGACAATGGAGAAGTTCTGCCAAGTATGGGGTGCTGCACCAATAGGCCTACGCCTCCCATATACCTCCCACCAAATGAAGGTATCCCTAAAAAACTGAAAAATGGTAAATGCCACACCAAAATAGTCTCAAGAATCCCTTCTGTATGAAGCATCCGCTGGCAATTATCCAAGAAACCCTAGGCATCCTCGCAATCTGCATTGCTGAATTTCGGAGGCTGGAGCCTACCAAACCTTTCAAGTCGACGCTAGTCATCATTTGGCTTAACTAGTACTACAAACTCCTAAGCTGGTGCAACCGGCTTGGTTGGAGGTACCCTCGACGTTGGAAGTCCCTGTACAACCTGATTAGGTGTGCGAGCAACGAGGCTTAGAATCCTACCCTCGGTCTATGAAGTAGCTTCGTCCGTAGTAGCGGCAACCGCCTGAGCCAAACCCGTACACACTAATAAGATCTGAGCTAAAGCCTCTTGAAGGCATGGAACCACAATAGGCATAGCTGGTGCCTGAGCTGGTGCTATTGAAGCATCCATAGCTGGAGGTTGATCCTGAGCTGAGGCAGTTGGGGGGTCTATAAGTGTTGCCTTCACTGCTCTGCCTCTTCCATGACCAGGACCGCGTCCATGGCCTCTGGTGGCCTTAGCTGGTAGAATTGGTGGTTGTCCACCCCGTATGTTAGCTTATGTCCTCACTATCTATGAGAGAATAGAACAAACAAAGGTTTAGTACTCGGACCAACAAGTTCGCACGACAAGAATTTAAAGAATATGAAGTTTTTTTCCTAAAGGTTATATAGCCTCTCAAGGATAAATACAAATGTCTCCGTATCAATCCGCGAGACTCTACTAAACCTGCTCATGACTCATGAGACCTATGTAACCTAGGTTCTAATACCAACTTGTCACGACCCTAACCCTAATCCAGGCATGATGTCGCCTCTTGTCAAGACAAGGTCAGCCAAATGAACCAATTTTCAATTTTAAATAGTTAAATAGTATTATAGTAGTCTAAATATGGTTTGATAATACGAATTAGTGGAAATACAACCCGACACAACCCTAACCGGGGTGTCACAAGTCACAAGCATCTATAGACCACGATACAAGTCTCCTAAATCCAATATCTAGTATTAGAAAGGAAACGATAATAGAGACACGGGTCTGCAAACGCCAACAGCTACCTCGTAGTCTCCGAATACCGCCTGGAACTGGAGGAATCAACACTCAAGAATGGAACCTTCGATGACTGAAGCTGCACACACGGTGTATGGAGTAACGTGAGTACTTCGACCCAGTCAGGTAAAAAATATAAATAATGACTGAAGGTAAGAAATCACATAAAGCACAAGACATACAATAATGAATCAGTAAAACATCATTTAAAAATAGTAAATTCGAGAAATCAAGTAAAATCTCCTTTTAACAGTTAAAACAGGTAATCGACATGAGAACAATGTGAAATAAATAGATAGAAGTTTTCCCCTCGGGAACAATATCAACAAATTCGCACCTCGGGCAGTATCTCAGAACAGCACTAGCCCCTTGATCTCAATCTCGAAACAATACCAGCCCTTCTGGCTCAATCTCACATCACAATGGGTACCCGTGCTCATTGAGAGTGTACAGACTCTGGGAGGGGCCCTTTATTGCCCAAACGCAATCATAAGCCACCTCGTGGTGTATATATGTATCTCAATCCCTCGGCCTCATATCCGTATCAGTGTATCCTCACAACTAGGCCCTTGGTCTTACTCAGTCCGAAAATCATCACAAGCCCCTCAAGCATTAGTAAAACAGTATTTCTCAACCCAAAACATCATTTAAAAATATTATTTAAGTCTTAAACAAAGTAAAAATGGCTAAGTAGTAAAATAGTGGAGAATAACATGACTAGGTTCAAGTAATAAGTCCAAAATAGTGAGGAAATAGTAATAAAAATCCCTGAAGGGTTCAAATAGTTAGCGTGAAGCCCAAATACGACAATCAGCCCAAATCATAATGATAATAAATAAGTTTCATCCAAATACGCGGTAAATCATCAATCGGGATGGACCAAGTCACAATCCCTCGTAGTATACGACCCTGCGCTCGTCAACAAGCGCGTCTCACCTTAATATAGCACTACAACGTTGAAATACAAGGTTTCGAACCCTCAGAGCATCATTTACAATCATAACTCACCTCGAACCGGCTAAATCTCTAGCTCACGATGCCTTTTCACCTAAAATCAGCCTCCATGCACGTCGAATCTGTCCAATATCAGAACAAACACATCACAATATGGTAAGGGAATATAGCCCAAGTGAAAACAATCGAAAAATACCAAAATTCCCGAACTTAGCAAAACCCCAGGCCGAGCCCACTTCTCCAAACTCAGAAATTTTTACATCAATGGGTTTCTTATATCCCCACGAGTTCATACATACCAAAAGTTCTCAAATCCAACCCCAACTGGTCCTCCAAATCCCCAAATCAAAATCCCAAGTTCCTAGCCCTAGTTCTTCAATTTTTGCTTAGGTTTCGATGATTTTCTAGGTAGATTTCACAATATAATCGAGTTTTAAGTTTAAAAATCTTACCTCCAATCGATTCCCCTTGAACCTCTCTTGAATCTCCACCAAGAAGCTCTCAAAATGATTAACTATGGGTAAAAATAGATCCAAAATTGAGAATGAAATGTATTATAACATTCTGCCAAAGGCTGACTCCTCCTTCTTCAAACACTCGCGTTCGCGAAGAACGAACTCGCGTTGACCAAAATTTTCCTTAATGGAACTTCATTTTTTCTAGAAATAACTGCTCTGAAATTCTCGCGAGGTTCTTCTTTATACATTAATTCTATTCCTTAGAAGTTTTATACTTTTTTGTTTATTTATTTGTCACGACCTCGGTTCGCCCTCCATGAACCATCGTGACGGCACCTAGTCTCTATGAGTTGGTAAGCCAAAATTGCGGAAGATAACCAAACTTGCAGAAATAAAATGATTTAAAAACATACATTAAAGCAATAATGGTGCTTAAATGTGCCACTCGGCATACACCATATATAAGTCTCAAAACCAAAATCTAAATCCATGATCCGGAAGCTCAGAAAGCACAAGCTAAGAAAAGGGGGAAATACTATATAGCTCTAACTCCGGATTTGACTAATAAAAACAGAAAGTATCGAAAGTCTAAATACTAAAAAGGCAGGAACAGAAAGGGACTCCCCGATCTGTGGACGTGGCAGATATACCTCGAAGTCTCTAGGTAGTTGCCTCCCTCAAGTATGGTAGACCTGAGAAGTTGTACATGGATCTGCACACGAAAAACATGCATATAAGGGACATGAGTACACCACAGCAGTACTCAGTAAATGCCAAGCCTAACCTCGGTCGGGTAGAGACGAGGAAGGTCAGAGCCCTACTGATATCAAACAAGATATAAGGGTCAACAGTGTAAATAAAACAGTATAAATAAGTGCAACAGTAAGAAATAACATAGAATGGAAAAAACAACAACAACTAGAACAGAGACAAACAAACAACAAATAAAGATACGGCTCAAGACCGAGATAACAACCTGGGCCTCTTCTAGGATACCGTCCTATAGTCCCAATCACAACTATCTAGTGGATCTCTCGGGATACTGTCCCATCGTCCATCATATATATGTCCAAAGGAACTCCCGGGATACCGCTCCGTAGTCCAACTATCAATACGCGGGGGGATCTACTAGAAATCTTGATCCATAGTCCCCAAATATAAATACCAATACTTGGGGAATCTACCAGGTGCATACCCGTAGTTCCATATAAATGTGCAGGGGGATCTATCAGGAATCTAACCCGCAGTCTCAAAGTAACTGTGTAAGGGGATCTATCAGGAATCTAACCTGCAGTCCCAAAGTAAATGTTCAGAGGGATCTATCGGGAATCTAACCCGCAGTCCCAAAGTAAATGTGCAGGAATATCTATCGAGAAACTAACCCAAAGTCCCAAAGTAAATGTGCAGAGGGATCTATCAGGAATCTAACCTGCAGTCCCAAAGTAAACAGACAACGGGGAGCTATGGGGAATCTAGCCTAGCATGCTACACAGAGTTCAGGTAAACAGATTGAATAGAATTAAATCACTTAGACATGCTTTACTAGTCTAACACGAGCTTAAATAGTACAAGTCATAAAAGCAGGATAAGGGGCATACTAATAAATGCTTAAAGAAAATCGGATTTCTAACAATCTGCACAAGTAATCACTCGTCCCCTCACGTATAAGGCATTTTAATTACCAAATATATCAATCCTAAGGGGAAGGTCCCCCACACAAGTTTAGACAAGCCACTTACCTCGAACCGGCTCAAAATTAACTAGAAACCATGCTTTTGCCATGAATATCCGACTCGAAATGGCCCAAATCTATTCAATTCCATTTCATAATGTAAATAATACTTCAAGAAACTGATTCTACAAATAAATTCTAAGTTACGCGAACTTAGGTAAAATAACCAAAATGTCCTTCGATCCCACGTCTCGAAATCGGGTAAAATTTATATTTCAAGAAACCTTGCACTCTCACGAGTCTAACCATACCAAAATTGTCCAAATCTCATAACATTTCTACCCTCAAATCTGTGATTCTATTCGAGAGGGTTTTCTAAACTTTTCCAACAAAATTCACGAATTAAATGCCAAAACTAGTAATAGATTCGAGTAATCTAACCAAAATGAAGTTAAGAACAATTACCCGTTTATTACCTCTTAAAATCTCTCGAAAAATTACCTCACTCGAGATCCAAATCGTCAAAAATGGAAAATGGAACGAAGTCCCATTTTTAGAACATCAAATAACTTGCTCAGCAATTTTTGCACATACGGTTACTGTTCATCGCAGGTGCGATATTGTTCACCGCAGATGCGCTTATTGTTCATCACAGATGCGCTCACTATTCACCGCAGTTGCGGTAACTATTCACCGCAGGTGCAGTTAGTATTCACCGAAGGTGCGGTTAGTATTCACCGCATGTGCGGTTACTGTTCATCGCAGAAGCGAAAAATGCAGAAGCTAAAACTTAAGCAGCTTTCTTCAAGTCCGAATTGATCCACTAACCTTCCGAAACACACCCAAGGCCCCCGGGACCTCAACGAAATGCCAAGCATTCCTAAAACATCACTCAAACTTGAACCAATCTTCAAAATACTTCTAACAACATCAACACACCTATTTTTCATCGAATTCAAGCCTAAGAATTGCAAAAACTCTAAAAATACGCTTTCGATCAAAAAGTCTATCAAACCTCGTCCGATTGACCTGAAATTTTGCGCATACATCACATTCAACACTATGGAGCTACTCCAACTTCTTGAATTTAATTCAGGCCCTCGGATCAATATCTAGCTATCGAACCAAAAAATTCTAAAATTCAACTTTTGACATTTCAAGCCTAAATTAGCTATGGACCTCTAGAACACAATCTGACCACACCCCTAGACCCAAAATCACTAACAGAGCTAACGGAACCATCGAATTTCCATTCTGAGGCCGTCTTCTTACCTTTCCAACTACGGTAGATTTTCCAACACTTAAGCTATCATTTAGGGACTAAGTGTCTCATAACTCTCCGAAACTCAACACCGAACATACCGGCGAATCAAAATAGAAAAGATAAACTTGGGGGAAGCAGTTAATATCGAGGCGTAAATTCCAAAAACAACCGGCCGGGTCGTTACATACTCCCACACTTAAACATTAGTTCATCCTCGAATGAGCGCAAAGAAATACCTGAAGTAGTAATAAGATAAGGGTACTGGCTGCGCATATCCTGCTCGGTCTCCCAGGTCGCCTCCTCGACCAGCTGATCCCGCCACTGAACCTTCATGGATGCAATATTGTTTGACCTTAGCTTCCTGACCTGCCTTTCCAATATTTCCACTGGCTCCTCAATATAAGATAGATCCTTCTCCAACTGGACTGAGCTGAAGTCCAACAAGTGCAATGGATCACTGTGATACCGCCGGAGCATCGAAACAGGAAATACTGGATGAACGCCTGCCAGGCTGGGAGGTAAGGAAAATCTCATAGGAGACCTCCCCAACTCGCCTCAATATCTTAAAATGGACAATGAACCTCGGACTCAACTTCCCTTTCTTCCCAAATCTTATAACGTCTTTCATAGGCAAAACCCGAAGCGGAACCCATTCTCTAACCATGTAGGAAACATCATGAACCTTCCTGTACGCGTAACTCTTCTGTCTGGATTGGGCTCTACGGAGTCTATCCTTAATTACCTTGACTATCTCCAAATCATCCTGAACCAAATCTATGCCCAATAATCTAGACTTGCCCAGCTCGAACCAACCTACCAGAGATCTACATCGCCTACCATATGAGGCCTCGTATAGTGCCATCTGGATGTTGGATTGATAAGTTGTTGTAAGTTAACTCCGCCAATGGCAAGAAGTGATCTCAAGAACTTCCAAACTCAATCACACACGCACAGAGCATATCCTCAAGAATCTGAATAATGCACTCGGACTGCTTGTCCTTCTGAGAGTGAAATTCTGAGCTCAACCCCACCCGAGTACCCAACACCTACTTTACGGCTCTCTAGAACCGCGATGTGAACTAAGTATCTCTGTCTGAAATTATGGAAATTGGAATAGCGTGCAGACGAAAAATCTCCCAAATATATTTCTCCGCCAACTGCTCCGAGGAATCGGTAGTACACAGAGGGATGAAATGCACAGACCTGGTCACCAGATCCATAATAACCCAAATAGCATCGAACTTCTTCAAATTTCATGGGAGCCCAGATACGAAGTCCATAGTTATTTGCTCCCACTTCCATTCCGAAATCTCTATCTGCTGAAGCAGTCCACCCGGTCTCTGGTCTTCATACTATATCCTTCTTCATCTGCCTCCACCAGTAGTTCTCTCTAAAATCCTGATACATCTTCTTGGCACCCGAATGAATGGAATATCGCAAACTATGGGCCTCATCTAGAATCAACTCCCGAAGCCCATCAACATTGGGTACACAGACGCAACCTTGCATCCTCAATACCTCATATTTACCAATGGTCACATCTCTGGCATTAACATACTGAACCTTGTCCATGAGGACAAGAAGATGAGGGTCACTATACTGTCGCTTCCTGACACGATCAAATAAGGAAGACCAAGAGACCACACAAGCTAGAACCTGGCTGGGCTCCAAATGATCCAATATCAAAAACTGGCTGGCTAGAGCCTGAACATCAAATCACCATATGCCACTATGCTACTGGTAAATAAGCCAAACTCCCCAAGCTCTATACCCCGGTGGCTCAAAGCATCGGCCACCATATTGGCCTTATCCGGTAATACAAGATAGTGATCTCATATTCCTTTAGCAACTCTAGCCATCTCCTCTAACAAAAATTAAGGTCCTTCTGCTTGAACAAATACTACAAACTCAGGTGATCAGTATATAGTTCACAAGGCACAGTGTACAAGTAATGATGCCAGGTCTTCAAGGCATGAACAATGGCATCTAACTCAAGATCATGGACATGATAATTCTTCTCATGTATGTTCAACTATCTGGATACATAGGCAATCACCCTATCGTCCTGCATCAATACTGCTCCAAGTCCGACTCTCAATGCATGACAATGGACAGTATCAGACCCCAAACTTGTATGCAATATAAAAACTGGGGTTGTAGTCAAAGCTGTCTTGAGCTTCTTAAAGCTCGCCTCACACTCCTCTATCCACTAAAATGGAGCACTTTTCTGGGTCAGTCTAGTCATAGGGGTTGTGATCGACGAAAACCCCTCCACAAAGTGATGGTTGTAGTCCGCCAATCCAAGGAAAATGCAGATCTCTATAGCTGAGGATGGTCTGGGCCAACTCTACAATGCTTCTACCTTCTTCAGATCCACCCGAATACCCTCACTTGATACCACGTGTCCCAAGAATGCCATGGAATCCAACAAAAACTCACATTTTGAAAACTTTGCATATAATTTATTTTCCCTTAGAGTCTAAAGTACTGTCCTCAGATGCTGCTCATGATCTTCCCGATTCCAAGATACACCAGAAAGTCATCAATAAACACAATGACGAAAGAGTCAAGATATGGCTGGAACACACTATGCATCAAATGCATAAAGGTTGTCGGAGCATTGGTCAGCCCGAATAACATAAAAAGAAACTCGTAATGACCGTAGCGAGTCCTAAAAGCAGTCATCGGGAAGTCTGGCTCCCAAATCATCAACTGATAACCTTAGCACAAATCAGCCTTAGAAAACACCGATGCGCCTTAGAGCTGGTCAAACAAATCATCAATACGAGGCATAAGATAACAATTCTTTACTGTAACTTTGTTTAACTGGCAATAATCGATACATATACGCATAGAACCGTCCTTTTTCATCATAAACAAGACAGGAGCACCCCAATATGATACATTTGGACGAATAAAGCCCTTATCAAGCAATTCGGTAACTGACTCTTTAATTACTTCAACTCAGTAGGAGCCATACGATATGGAGGAATAGGAATGGGCTGAGTGCCCAACAATTGATCAATGCCAAAATAATATATCTCTATCAGGCGGCATGCCTGGAAGATCAGCTAGAAACACATTAGGAAAGTCCCATACTCTAGGGGTTGAATCAACATAAGAGGTATCAATACAGACATCTCACACATAAGCTAGATATGCGTCACACCCCTTCTCAACGATTTGTTGAGCCTTAAGAAATTAAATGACTCTACTGGGAGTGTGATCCAAGATAACCCTCCACTCAACAGGCGGTACACCTGGGGTAGCCAGAGTCACGGTCTTGGCGTGACAATCAAGAGTTGCATAATAGGGCGGAAATCAGGCCATGCCCAATATAATATCCAAAATCAACTATGTTGAGTAACAATAAGTCGGTTCTAGTCTCAAAACCACGAAGAGTAGATAAACACGACCGATAAACATAGTTCACAACAAGAGAATCTCCCGCGAGAGTAGAAACATAAATAGGAAAACTCAAAGAATCTAGGGGTACACCCAAATGCGAAGCAAAATAAGAAGACACATAAGAACAAGTGGATCCTAGATCGAATAGAATCAATGCAACTTTATGACAAACATGACAATACCTGTGATGATAAAACCGGAGGCGACAACCTCAATATGAGCAAGAAGGGCATAGTATCTGGCTTGGCCTTCCCCTCTAGCTGGCTGAGCAGGTAAGGTAGCACCTGGGGCTGTAACCATAGCCTATGAACTCTATGGGGCACACTATGGTTGAGGCCGACGTGGCAGTAGGAATTTTACGATACGGGTACTCTAAAACCCCTAAACACCTGAAACCCTGTGTGATATGTGATATGAAAACTAAGCTGGTTGACCTACAAAACCTCTACCATGCCGTACTTTTCCACAAAAATAAGGACTAATAGGTCTCTCCAATCTATGAGGTCTACTCACTCCTCTATACTCTCCCTCTGGGCCTCGCGGATCCTCTATCGTAGACCCACATGTCCCTACTCGGTGAGAGGTCCTCACCAACCGCTGAACTGGGACCATTTGTAGAGTTTATAGCTTTACACATTTCAGTAGTTTCAGAAAACTACAGCACAACACCATTGACTTCTTCTCCAAGTATGTTCCATGTCTTGTTGAAGAAATGGGAGTTACATCCATCACATCGGGGTGCCTTACTATCATCAATGCCCTGCAATGCTTTGTGCAATTCCTCATTTGTGATTGGTTTGATTAACTGCATTTGCATGACAATTTGATCGGTCGTCTTAAGAATTAATGCCATGATACCCTATTAACTACTTTCCCCAAGTCTATTTTTGCTAAATTGAATTTCCAGGCTGTTCGATTTTGAGTTTCGGAGAGTCTTGGGATACTTAGTCCCTAAATGAGAACTTAAATGTTGGAAAACTAGCCGTAGTCGGAACAGTGTGATGACGTCCATGAAATGGAAATTCAATGTTTCTGTTAGCTCCATTAGGTGATTTAAGGATTAGGAGCATGTTCGAAGTGTTTTTGAGGTTCGTAGCTAATTTAGACTTGAAATGCCGAAGTTTGAATTTTTGAAGTTTTCGGTCTGATAGTGAGATTTTGATCCGAGGGTAAAAATGGAATTCGGAAAGTTGCAGTAGCTCCATTATATCGTTTGGGACATGTGCGAAAAATTTTAGGTCATTGGGACGTGGTTTGGTTTGGTTTTTGATCGAAAGCGTATTTTGAGAAAATTTGAAGTTCTTAGACATATATCTTTGATTAATTCGAGTTTACGTTGTTTTTTTAGGTGGTTTATGGAATGGTACAGGTTTGAAGAATGTTATGGGATATGTCCGTAGGTTTGGTTAAGATCTCGGGGGCCTCGGGCGTGTTTCGAATACTCAACGAGGCATTTTTGAGTTGTAAATGTTCAAGATTTCTGTTCAGATCTGTTGCAAACTTTCCTTCTCTTCGATTGCAGCTGTCCATACGTGATCGCATAGTTTAAATTCAGAGGGTGATATTTCTGTTCTACGCGATCACATTATCTGGTTCACGATCACGGAAGCCATCTTTTCCGTTCTTCACGTTCGCAAATATTCTCCCGTGTTTGCATAGTAGAAATTACGATACGGTAATTCCTTTAATTTTCCTCTTCGCGGTCGCGTGGCACTGTTCGCGATCGCGAATGTCTATTTCTTTCTCTTATACGATCACAGGCTTTAGGCTGCGTTCGTGTAGAACAATTTTGTAACCTTAAAAATTTACCCTCGCATTCAAATTCCTGCGATCGCATTGAACTAATACCTGGGCAGTTATAAGCATTTCAAAATCCGAGGGTTAGCCCTTTTTACCGAAACTCAAGCAAGAGAGCTCGGATTTGAGGGATATTCTGAGGGTTTTTCAGCGGCATTGATTGGGTAATGATTCTAAGCACCTTTTTGCTCATAACCCACTAATCGAATCATGAGTTCTCCTTTTAATTTTTTATTTTGGATGAGAAATTGATAAAACTTCATAGACCGAATTTTTGAGTTTTGAGTAGGTGTTTGAACTCTGCTTTTTTTGTTCTTTTTATGTATAAACTCGTGATAGTATGAGGTTTCCAAAAATATAAGTTTCCCCCAATTCCGAGATACTAGACTGAGGGGCCTTTTGCTTATTTTACCTAATTTTGCGTCTTTGCTTTGGACGAAATAGTGGAATCAGTTGTTTGAGATGTTATTTATGATATGTAATTGAATTGAATAGATTTTGACCATTTGGAGTCGGATACTCGTGGCAAAAGTGTGATTTTGAGTTGATTTTTGAGCCAATTCGAGGTAAGTGAACCTTGTGTGGGGGACCTTCCCCTAGGATATGATATTTGGTAATTGAATGCCTTGTACGTGAGGTGAAGAGCACGTACTTGAGCTAATTGTTAAAAATCCAGTTTTCAATTAGATATTTAGACTGAGTTTCTTTCTTACATGCGTTGTTCTACTTGCAAATATAATGTATGTTAGTTTATAGAAGCATTCTTAGTTGTTCTAAATTGCCTATTTGTTTAAGTTGCTTTGGTGGTATTACATGAAGCATGTTAGACTATAACTACCTATTGCCTTATATTTTTCACTCCACTTCTGAATGTCTTCTCGTTGTGGCTGTGTATGTACATTAGGACAATGGATCTGGGATTCCGGTAGCTCCCCCCTTGTTTGTTTAGTTTTGGACTACGGGTTAGATTCGTAGTAGATTCCCCTCCATATTTAATTTGGGACTACAGATTATATTCCCGGTAGATCCCCCTGCACATTTACTTTGCGACTACGGATAAGATTTCGGCAAATCCTCGCACATTGATAGTTGGACTATGGTACGATATCCCAGAAGATCCTTCAGATATATATACATATGATGGACTACGGGACAGTATCCGGGGAGATCCTTGGACAGTTGATGAAATGGACTACAGGACGGTATCCTGGGAGGTCCTTGTTGTTAGTACTGGTACTGAGCTGTTTACTCCGTGTTACCTTCTTTTCTGTATATTATTTGTTGCCTCGTATAACATGTCTTACTTTATAGTTGTACTCATTATTCCTGCTTATTTCATACCGTTGCAAGATTTATTACTATGTTTGTCCTCAGTAGGGCCCTGACCTTCCTTGTCACTACCCGACCAAGGTTAGGCTTGGCAGTTACTGAATACCATTGTGGTGTTCTCATGCCTATTCTTCACATGTTTTTCATGTGCAGATCCAGGTAACTCCACCCATGCGTGTTATTATTGTGGAAAAGAGATCTAGCAGAGACTTCGAGGTACATCCGCCGCATCCGCAGACCAGAAGTCTCTATCTTATTCTAGCTTTAGCAGTAGCTTTCCTTTTGTACTATTGTTTTAGACATTCTGGAGTTAAAGTTGTGTATTATATTCTATTAGTTGTGTTCCCATCAGTTTCCAGGTTTTGGGATAGTATTTTAGTAATTGAGTCATTGTGATGTACGTGCCGAGTGGCCCTTTACATTCCGCTTTCCTTTTTCCGTAAATTTGGGTTTTGAGTTATAATTTCTGCAAATTATTTGTTTCTGCATTGTTAGAGTTACCTAGTTGTAGGGACTAGGTGCAGTCACGACATGTTCACGAAGGGCGAACTGGGATCGTGACAAGTTGGTATCAGAGCTCTAGTTTCATAGAAGTCACGAAACACATGCCGGTTTATTAGAGTCTCGCTGATCGGTACTAAGACATCTGTACTTATCTACGTGAGGCTATGTAACTATTAGGAAAATTCCACTTCATTGATTTCCTTGTCGTGCGAGGTTTTTTATATCACAACTAAAAATTTTTCTTTCTATCCTCTCATAAATGGTGAGGACACGTGCTACTCGAGATGATCAAACAACCATGCACCCTACTACAGTCGTCAGAGGCCACGGCTGTGGTAGAGGCTGAGGACGTGCATGTGGTGCAGCCAGAGCACATGCACAATCTTCCACCGAGGTACCACCAGCAGGTCCAGCCGGAGTCCAGGCACCTGATACGCATACTACTACTGCTACCACTACTCCAGCTCTCTAGGATACACTAGCATAGTTCATGAGGAAGTACGCCACCTTGGATCAAGCAGGGTTGCTTCCCCTTGCAGCAACCACATCCCAGGCTGGAGGAGAAGCACAAACTCCTTCCACTCGCATCCTAAGTAGAAAGTGCATGTTGAGCAAGTCCTAAAGGTTATACTTGCACCACCTACAGTACTAGATCAACCACGGGACAGGGTAGCGACTTTCGAGGATGAGCAGCTGAGGCTAGAGAGGTTCAAGAAGTACAAGCCTCCTGTATTCAGTGGTCTAGCATCGGAGGATGCTTTAGGTTTTCTTGATGAGTGTTATCGCATTCTCCATACCATGGGTATTTCAGGATCCATCAGGGTTTATTTCACCACGTTCCAGCTTCAAGGGGCCTCCTATAACTAGTGGCGCACCTATGAGTTAGATAGTCCAGATGAGGCTGCTTTACTGACTTGGACCTAGTTTTCAAATCTATTTTTGCGAGAGTATGTTCCTCAGAGCCTCAGGGATGCATGGTGCACAGAGTTTGAGTATTTGCGTTAGGGTACTATGACTGTTTCAGAGTATATTGTCCGTTACACCAGTTTGGCTAGGCATGCACAACCTTGGTTGCTATTATTCGCGAGAGGGTTCACCGATTTATTGAGAGTCTTATTCCTAGCAGCAGATCTAGCATGGATTGTGAGTTGGAGATGGATGTTTCTTATCAGCAGGCAATGAGCATTGCTAGGAGGATTGAGAGTATGCATTCTAGGGAGAGATAGGAGAGAGAGTCCAAGAGGTCTCGAGAGTCGGGCCACTATTCTAGTGCCCGTACAGGTCGTCATGGTAGGGGCTGTACGGGTCACCCTATTCATTCAGCTCTTCCAGCAGTTAGCATAGCTCCAGCTCCAGCTCCCCCTAGGCTTCAGGAGCCTTGTTATGCACCTTTAGCTTTTAGAGCGCCTCCTACGCGTGGTGCTTCTAGAGGTCATTACAGTAGACATAGCTGTATCTAGTCATAGCTACCACGTCCTTCGAGATCTTGTTTTATGTGTAGCGACACACGCCACATGGTTAGGTATTGCCTCAGACTTGGGAGGGGTGCATCTTTATAGACTTCTCAGCCACCATGTGCCTCGTAGAGTTCCCAGACTGTAGTTAGAACTCCAGTTGTTTCCCTACCCTTTCAGCCAGCTAGAGGTGGAGGTGGGGAAGGTAGAGGTCGCCCTCGAGGGGGAGTCCATGCCAAATACTATGCCTTCTTGCTCTTGATGAGGCTGTTGCCTCTGATTCGTCATCACAGGTATTCTATTAGTGTGCCACAGAGATGCATTGGTTCTATTCGATCCAGGCTCTACTTACTCTTATATGTACTCTTATTTTTCTCCAAATTTGGGTGTATTCTTGGGATTCATTGAGTTCCCTTGTTTATGTTTGTACTCCTATGGGGGACTCACTTATTGTTGATCGCGTTTATCGGTCATGTTTGGTTACTATTTGTGGTTTTATGTCTCGAGCTGACTAATTGCTACTCAACATGGTTGATTTGATATTATTTTAGGCATGGACTGGTTGTCGCCCCATTTTGCTATTCTTGATTGTCACGCCAAAACTGTGACGTTGTCTATGCAGGTGTATCGCGTGTTTAGTGGAGTGTTTTGAGATCACACTCCCAGCAGAGTTATCTCTTTTCTTAGAGCTTAGTGTATGGTTTAGAAGGGGTTTGCCACATATTTAGTTTATGTGAGAGATGTCACTGTTGATACCCTTTCTGTTGATTTAGTCCCAGAGGTGCAGGATTATCCGGATGTATTTCTAGCTGATCTTCCGGGCATGCCACCTGATAGAGACATTGATTTTGTCATTGATTTGTTGTTTTATATGGGCTTTATTAGGCCCAGTGTTTCACCTTGGGGGTGCTCCTGTCATGATTGTGAAGAAAAAATATGGTTCTATGCGTATGTGTATTGATTATCGCCAGTTGAACAAGGTCACAGTGAAGAACTGTTATCCTTTGCCTCGCATTGATGATTTTTTCGACCAGCTTCAGGGCGCACAAGTGTTTTCTAAGATTAATTTGTGCTCAGGTTACCATCAGTTGATGATTCGGGAGCCAGATATCCCGAAGATTGCTTTCAAGATTTGGTACGGTCATTACGAGTTTTTTGTTATGTCATTTGGGCTGACCAATTCCCCAGCAGCCTTCATACATTTGATGCACAATGTATTTTAGCTATATATTGATTCTTTTGTCATTGTCTTTATTGATGACATTTTGGTGTATTCCTGGAGTCGGGAAGACCATGAGCAACATCTGAGGACAGTGCTCCAAACTCTAAGAGAGAAAAAGTTATATGCAAAGTTCTCAAAATGTGAGTTTTGGTTAGATTTAGTGGCATTTTTAGGACATGTGGTATCGAGTGAGAGCATTCATGTGGATCCGAAGAAGGTAGAAGCTGTATAGAGTTGGCCCAGACCGTCCTCAACTACAGAGATGTGTTGTTTCGTTTGCTTGGCAGGCTACTATTGTTGTTTTGTGGAGGGGTTTTCCTTGATTGCAACCCCTATGACGAGATTGACCCAGAAGGGTGCTCTATTTCAGTGGATAGCGGGGTGTGAGACGAGCTTTCAAAAGCTCAAGACAGCTTTGACTACAGCTCCAGTTTTGGTATTGCTTATAGGTTTAGGGTCTTATACCGTCTATTATGATGCCTCGAGAGTTGGCCTTTGAGTATTATTGATGCAGTTCAGTAGAGTGATTTCCTACGTGTCCAGATAGTTGAAGATACACGAGAAGAATTATCCTATCCATGATCTTGAGTTAGCGGCCATTGTTCACGTCTTGAAGATTTGGTGCCATTATCTATATGGTGTGCTGTGAGATTTATATGGAATATAGGAGTTTGCAGCATTTGTTCAAGCAGAAAGATCTAAATTTGCACCATAGGATGTGTTTAGAGTTTCCGAAAGATTACGACATCACTATTTTATATCATCCGGGCAAGGCAAATGTTGTGGCTGATGCCTTGAGTCGACGAGTGGAGAGTTTAGGGAGCTTGGCATATCTACTAGTTCTGGAGAGGCCAATGGTGATGGATGTTCAGGCCTTAGCCAGCCAGTTTATGAGATTGGATCTTTTAGAGCCTAGTTGAGTTCTAGCTTGCGTGGTTTCTCAATTTTCATTGATCATATCAGGGAGCGGTAGCATGATGACCCTCATTTTATTGTCCTTAAGGATAGGGTTCAGCATGGTGATGCCAGAGATGTGACCATTGGCGAGGACGGAGTATTAAGGATGGAGGGTCAGGTCTGTGTACCCAATGTCGATAGGCTATGGGAGCTCATACTAGAGGAGGCCCACAATTAGCGGTATTATATCTATCCGGGTGCCGCGAAGATGTATCAGAATTTGAAGCAACACTAATGGTAGAGGTGGATGAAGAAGGATATAGCTGGATATTTAGCTAGATGCCTCAACTGGTAGCAGGTGAAATACGAGCACCAAAGACCATGTGTTGCTTCAGTAGATAGAGATTTTGGAGTGGAAGTGGGAGTAGATCACCATGGACTTTGCATTTAGACTCCCACGTACCTTGAAGTATTTTGACGCTATCTGGGTTATTGTGGATCGGCTGACCAAGTCCGCTCTTTTCATTCCAGTGTGTGCCAATTATTCTTTAGAGTAGTTGGCGGAGATATATATCCGGGAGATTATCCGCCTGCATGGTATTCCAGTTTTTATTATTTCTGACAGAGGTAGTCAGTTCATATCACGGTTTTAGAGGACCATTCAGCAGGAGTTGGGTACTCAGGTGGAGTTGAACATAACATTTCACCCCAGACGAACAGACAGTCCAAGTGCATTATTCAGATTCCTGAGCATATTCTCCACGCATGCGTGATTGAGTTTAAAAGGTCTTGGGATCAGTTCTTGCCATTTGCGGAGTTTGCTTACAACAATAGGTAACAGTCCATAATTCAGATGGCACTGTATGAGGCGTTGTATGGTAGGCGGTGTATATCTCCAATGGGTTGGTTGGAGCCGGGCGACGCCAGACTATTGGACACATATTTGGTTCAGGATGTTTTGGAGAAGGTTAAGTTAATCAAGGATAGACTCCGTACAGCCTAATCCAGATAGAAGAGCTACACAGACCGAAGGGTTCGTGATGTTTCCTTTATGGTTTGAGAGCGTTTTCTGTTTCGAGTTTCTCCTATGAAGGGCATCATGATATTTGGGAAGAAAGGGAAGTTGAATCCGAGGTTCATTGGACCTTTTGAGATATTGAGTCGTGTTGGGGAGGTTGCTTATGAGCTTTCCTTACCTCCTAGCCTGGCAGGGGTTCATTCGGTATTTCATGTTTTGATGCTCCGGAAATATCATGGTAATCCGTCGTATGTGTTGGATTCCAGTTCACTCCAGCTGGACAAGGACCTATCTTAGGTTGAGGAGCCAGTTGCTATATTGGACAGCAAAAGTAGGAAGTTGAGGTCAAAGAACATTGCTTCAGTAAAGGTTCATTGACCGGGTCAGCCGATCGAGGAGGCAACCTAGACCGAGCAGGATATGTGCAGTAGCTATCCTCATCTTTTCACTTCTTCAGATATGTCTTTATGCTCGTTCGAGGACGAACGAATGTTTAAGTGTAGTAGAATGTGATGACCCGTCCGATTTTGTGTTTAGGAGAATTTTGGGACACTTAGTCCCTAAATGAGAACTTACATGTTGAGTTGGCCGTAGTTAGAACAGTGTGAACATGGCCTCGGAATGGAAATCTGATGGTTATGTTAGCTCAGTTAGGTGACTTCGGGGTTGGGAGCATGTTCGGAATGTTTTTTGAAGGTCCGTAGCTAATTTAGGCTTGAAAGTCCGAAGTTTGAATTTTTGATGTTTCCAGTCTGATAGTGAGATTTGATCCGAGGGTCAAAATGGATTTCCAGAAGTTGCAGTAGTTCCGACATTTTATTTTGGATATGTGTGCATAATTTCAGGTCATTCAGACGTGGTTTGGTTAGGCTTTTGATCGAAAGCGTACTTTGAGAAAATTTGAAGTTCTTAGGCATACATCTTTGATTAATTCGAGTTTCCGATGTTGTTTTAGGTGGTTTAAGGATTCGCACAAGTTTGTAGGATGTTATGGGATATGTATGTAGGATTGATTGAGGTACTGGGGGCCTCAAGAGTGTTTTGGAAGCTTAACGGGGCATTTTTGAGTTGTAGAAGTTGCATATTTCTGTTCAGGTTTGTTGCAGACTTTCCTTCTCTGCGATCACAACTGTTCCTATGCAATCGCATAGTGTAAATTTGGATGGTGATATTTTTTTATCTGCGCGATCGCATTATCTGGTTTGTGATCGTGGGAGTAAACTTTTCCCTTCTTCACGTTTGCAAATGTTCTCCCGCGTTCGCATAGTAGAAATTAGGATCTGGTAATTCCTTGCATTTTCCTCTTCACGATTGCGTGGCATTGTTCGCGATCGTGTACGTCTATTTCTTTCTTTTCTATGATCGTAGGCTTTAGGCCGCGTTCTCATAAACAAATTTTGGAACCTTTAAAATTTACCCTTCGTGATCGAATTCAAATTCCTGCGATCGCATTGAACAAATACATGGGTAGTTATAAGCATTTCAAAATCCGAGAGTTAACCATTTTTGCCAAAACTCAAGAAAGAGAGCTCGGATTTGAGGGAGATTTCGAGAGTTTTTCAGAGGCATTGATTGGGTAACGATTCTAAAAACCTTTTTTCTCATAAAGCACTAATCTAATCACGAATTCTGCTTTTAATTTCGGATTTTAGATGAAAAATTGATAAAACTTCATAGACCAAATTTTTGCGTTTTGAATGGGTGTTTGAACTCCGATTTTTTTGTTCTTGTTTTGTGTAGACTTATGAGAGTATGAGGTTTTAGAAAATATAAGTTTCACCTGATTACGAGACATTGGACTAAGGGGAATTTTTGTTATTTGACCAATTTCACATCTTACCTTTGAATTAAATAGTGGATTCAATTGTTTGAGATGTTATTTAGAATATGTAATTGAATTGAATAGATTTGGGCCATTTGGAATCGGATACTTGTGGCAAAAGTGTGATTTTGAGTTGATTTTGTAGCCGGTTTAAGGTAAGTGGCTTGTCTAACCTTGTGTGGGGGACCTTTCCCCTAGGATATGATATTTGGTAATTGAATGCCTTGTACGTGAGGGGACGAGCGCGTGCTTGAGCTAATTGTTGAAAATCCAGTTTTTTATTTAGATATTTAGGCTGAGTTTCATTCTTACCTGCATTGTTCTACTCGCAAATATTATCTATATTAGCTTAGAAAAGCATGCTTAGTTGATCTAAATTTCCTATTTGCTTAAATTGCTTTGGTGGTATTACGTGAAGCATGTTAGACTAGAACTACTTGTTACCTTGCATTTTGGCACTCCACTTCTAAATGTGTTCTCATTGTGGCTGCGTATTTACATTGGGACTAAGGATGTGGCATTCAGGTAGCTCCCCCCTTATTTGTTTACTTTGGTACTACTGCTTAGATTCCTGGTAGATCCCCCTGCATATTTACTTGGACTACGGGTTAGATTCCCTGTAGATCCCCTTACACACTTACTTTGGGACTACAGATCGGATTTCGGTAGATCCCCGCGCATTGATAGTTGGGCTACGGGATGGTATCCCGGAAGATCTTTCAGATATATATACATATGATGGACTACGGGACGGTATCCCGGGAGATCCTCGGACAGTTGATGAAATGGACTACAGGATGGTATCTTGGGAGATCCTCGTTGTTGGTACTGGTACTAAGTTGTTTAATCTGTGTTACCTTATTTTTTGTGTAATATTTGTTGCCTCATATAACCTGTGTTACTTCATAGTTGTACTTATTATTCCTGTTTATTTCATTCTATTGCAAGATTTATTTTTATGTTTATCCTAAGTAGGTCTTGACCTTCCTTATCACTATCCGACCGAGGTTAGGCTTGGCACTTACTGAGTACCGCTGTGGTGTACTCATGCCCCTTATGCGCATGATTTTCATGTGCAGATCCAGGTACGTCTGCCCATGCGTATTATTCTCAAGGCGGAGAGATCTAGCAGAGACTTCGAGGTACATTTGCCGCATCCTTACACCAGGAGTCTCTATCTTATTCTCGATTTAGCAGTTATCTTTCCTTTCATGCAATTAATTTAGACATTCTGGAGTTAGAGCTATATATTACATTCGGTTAGCTTGTGTTCCCATGAGTTTCCGGGTTTTGGGATAGTATTTTAGTAGTTGAGCTATTGTGATGTATATGTCTTGTGGCACTTTACTTTCCGCATTCCTTTTTCCTTAAATTTGGGTTTTGAGTTATCGTTTCCACAAATTATTTGTTTCCGAATTGTTATGCTTACATAGTGGTAGGTACTAGGTGCCGTCACGACATGTTCACGGAGGGCGAACTGGGTCGTAACAATTTGTTATTGTCTTTTCAAAGTATTCCGTTTTGCATCACATTTAGATCAACTATTGGTATTGTTGAGGGTGTTGTACCAAGTAGTTTTTTGTAAAAGCTTAGAATCTCTTCTTCTACCTCCTTAGAATTTTGTAGAAGCTTTCCATGTTATCATCAGTCTGCCTAGAATATGCTTATCATGCATCATTTTCATCTTTTCTTTGTACAATCTTGCATTCTCAAATGCATGGAGCCTGAATTCCTCCAGTTCATGTATCTCAGTGACTCTACTGGTGCCTGTTGTCTCCATACCCAAATTCAGTTGCCATTGTTCCCAAACGGATTTATGCTCAAGCTCCACTAAAAGGTTGCATGCTTTTCCAAACACCAACTTGTATGGTGAAATACCCATTGGAGTTTTCAATGTTGTGCGGTACACCCATAATGTATTATCCAGCTTTTTTACCATATCAGTATAAACACTTTCGATTTCCCGGTTTGATGCTTCAACCTGCCCACGACTGTGGGTGATAAGGTCTGGTCACCTTATGGCAAACTCCATACTTTTCCAACATCCGTGAACGCTCTTTTGCAAAAATGGGTTCCACTATCACTGACTATCGCTCTCAGAGTTCCAAAACGTGTGAAGATGTTTTTCTTTAGAAAGCATGTCACCCCTTTTGCATCATTAGTTTTGAGAGCCATAGCTTCAACCTATTTCGAGACATAGTCAACTACTACCTGTATATATTTGTTATTATATTTGCTTGCGAATGTCCCCATAAAGCCAATCTCGCACATTTCAAATACCTCTATATCCTGAATAGTAGTCATCGAAATCTCGTGACATCGAGATATGTTTCCTATCCTTTGGCACTCATCGCAACTTTTCACACCACACATGGGCATCCTTTAATAGAGTTGGCCAATACAAACCCAATTCCAACATATTATCCATTGTGTGTATTCCTCCAAAGTGTCCACCATATGGTGAAGCATGTCAATCCTACAAAATAGAATGTTGATATTTCTTGGTGGTACACATCCGGATCTTGTTATCGACAAATATTTTAAAAAGTAGAGTTTCATCCCAATAATAAGACCAACAATCATGAAAGAAAATTTTCTTTTGAATTGAAGAGAGATCACAAGGTACAATACCTCTTGCTATATAATTAGAAATATTAGCATTCCATAGCGTCTCCTCCATTATCACTGCTACTAACTATTAACCAGGAAATATCTCTCTTATATCTTTACCTCTACCTACTTTTCAGCTTCTTCCAACCTTGCGATGTGGTCTGCTACTTGGTTGTCTATCCCTTTTCTGTCACAGAACTCCAGATCGAATTCATATAGAAATAGAACCTAACGGATCAAATGTAGATTTGACTCCTTCTTTGCTATCAAGTTCCTAATTGCTCATGCTAAGTATAAACAATAACTTTTGAATCAATCAAATGTGACCTAAATTTGTCGAATGCAAAAACTATAGCCAATATCTCTTTTTCTGTCACGGTGTTATTGAGTTGTGCATCGCTTAACGTTCAGCTTGCATAGTAAATTGGGTGCATCAGCTTGTCCTTTTGCTGTCCCAAGACTGCTCATATAGCTTAGTCACATGTGTTGCACATAAGATCGAATGGTTGCTCCCAGTTGGGTGCAACAATGATAGGTGCTGTCACCAATATCTTCTTCAGCTTCTCGTATGCTAACATGCTATCATTAGAAAATACAAAGGTTTGAACCTTCTCAAGGAGTTTACGTAGGGTTAGCAATCTTAGAGAAATATTTTATGAATCGCATCAAATCCGGTGTACCCAAGGAAAGTTCTCACTGCCTTGACCGAAGTGGGTGGTGGCAACTTCTCAATAATGTCAACCTTAGCACCGACCAAAATTCCTTTACTGGACACTCGATGCCCCAAGACTATAACTTCTTGTAACATAAAACGGCATTTTTCCCAATTCAGCACTAAATTTGTCCCCACACATCTTTTGAGCACTCTTCTTAAATTGTAAAGACAGTCCTCGAATGGACCCCCCACCATGGAGAAATCATCCATAAGTACCTCCATAATGTGTTGAACCATGTCCATGAAAATGGCTAACATACACTGCTGGAATATAGTTGGTGCACTGCAAAATCCAAAAGGCATTCTCTGAAAGGCAAATATGCCATATGGACAGGTGAAGGATGTTATATCTCTGTCTTCAGGGGCTATGGTGATCTGATTGTACCCCGAATATTCATCCAAGGAACAGAAGTGAGATTTCCTTGCCAACCTTTGCAACATTTGGTCAATGAATGGAAAGTGGATATGTTCATTATGGGTGGCTGTGTTCAATTTCCGATAATCCATGCAAATATACTATCCCGTGACTGTACGAGTCGAGACCAACTCGTTATTCTCATTCTGTAAGACTATCATAACTCCCTTCTTCCGCACATGCAGAACAAGGCTAACCCAATTACTATCAGAGATGGGAAGATGATACCCGTATCTAAAAACTTTATCACTTCCTTCTTCATAACCTCTTTCGTATTCGGGTTCAGCCTTCGTTGATTTCTCTGGAAGGTTTGTGCCGTTCTTCCAATAGAATCTTGTGCATAGAAAAAACTGGAATGATACCCTTTATGTATGCCATGTTTTGACCAACAATAGTCTTACATTCCTGTAACACTTGTAGGAGTTGCTCCACCTGCACAACTAGAATATCGGATGATATAACAACAGGTAAAGTAGAATTCGTCCCTAAGAAATCGTACCTAAGGTGAACTGAATGTGGTTTCAGGTCTAACTATTGTGGCTCCTCTATTGATGGTTTTGTAGGTGTTGTTGTTCTTTCTTCCAGGTGTAGGGGCTCGAACGGGGGTTCCCTTTTCAAGAACCCTTGACCTTTCAGAACCATGACCCACTCTGCCAACTTCTCACCATCCATAATTTCCACATTCATCAAGTAGGCTTCTAATGGATCCCTGGCATTAATAGTCTCATTCTACTCTTATTGTATTACATCCACGGCCTCCACTAGCGAGCAATTTACAAATTCACTGGGTCTCCTCATATATTGTTGAACATTGAATATTATTTCGTTGTTGTTAAACCTCATTTTCAATTTTCCAGTCTCATAATCAATCAATGTTCTCCCAATGGCTAAAAATGGCCTTCCCAGAATGATTAGTATCTCGTCATCCCCTTTATAGTCAAGAATTACGAAGTCTGTGGGGAATACAAATTTCCCCACTTGAACAATCACATCAAAACAAGAATTCCTTTCGGTATTTTGACTATGAGATTAGCCAGTTGTAGCAACATCGAGGTCGGTCTAGCTCATCTAATGCCCAGTTTGGTATAGATTGCCAAAGGCATCAAGTTTATATCTGCTCCCAAGTCACACAATGCTTTAGCAAAAGCATACCTCACAATGGTGCATGGGATAGAAAAACTACCTGGATCAAACACATTTTGAGCCATAGGCCTAGTAACTACCGCACTGCAGGTTTGCATCAGAGTTATAGTGGACATGTCCTGGAAGTCAAATTTTTGCGACATCAGGTCCTTTATCATTTTTCATACCCAGGAACTTTCTTAAAGCATCCATCAGTGGAATATTCAATTGAATTTGTCTGAGCACTTTCCATGAATTTCTTGTATTGATCATTTTTCTTTTTCTTTGACAACTTCTAAGGGAATTGTGCAGAAGTCAACCTCTGCGCACTACTTTGTGTCTTTTCTTGGCTGGAAGCTTTTTCTACCACCTATTCTCGGAGGTATTAACCTTACTTCTCCTACCCTTGTCACCCTATTCCTATTTTATTACAACCTCAGTGAGCTCTGCTGAATTATTTGTCTCTAGTGTAATTGGAGTAGTTGTCGTTATCTCTCTTCTAGATTAAGCAACTTCTTGCTCCTTGTCTAAATCTTTTCCATTCCCGAGACTCACTGCCATGAGCTAATATATGTTCTTCACCTTTGAATTAATATTTGTATCTTCAAGCAATGTTCCTTGTGAGCGATTGTTTAAGGTCATAGATAGTTGTTCCAATTGATTATCAATGCCTTTTATTGCTGAATAATGTGCAACTAACTTCTCTTGCATATTTCTATTTATCCCAATAAGCCGTGTCAGGATGCCACTGATTTCGATCATATTACTCTTATGTCGTTGATTAGTTGTTTGGTTGGCCAACTATTGTTGGTACTGCTAATTATAGCCTTGCTACCTTAGATAAGGCATGACTTGGCCATATGGTCGTGCTTCTCCTTGATTGGGATTGTGATGTGGCTGGTTCAATCAGTACTGGTGGTTTGATGTTGGTCCCCATTATTGCCCACCTTTCCTCTGACCTCCAATATTATTAACATAATTCATGTCTTCTCTGAAACCCTAGTTGTCATTCTCTCCACTCCACTAGCACACATATGACTGGTTCATGCAAGGAGTGCATAATCCTCCATTTGTGGTATCAACAATGTGCACCTGTTTCATACCCATCGCATTGTCAGCAAGATCATCTTTATGAGAGTGGCTATGTTTTCTGCATTTGTATTGTTTGGGTTAAGACAAACAAACTGCACTATTGGAGTGAGCGTTGCATCTCTCGTCATCCATCTTAATTTTGAGACATCATGTCAAGGAGAATCTTACACTCTGTGAATGTTTTGCTCAAGAATGCAACCCATGGCAGAAGCATCCACATTGGCCTTCAGACCGTGAGCTAAACCCATATAGAATCTCTATCCCAGCATTTGATCTAGGATGCAATGGTGCGGACACTTCACCAACATACCCTTAAACCTCTCCCAGGTTTCTTGCAAAGTCTCAGGCAGTTTCTGCCTGAACTGCAATATCTTATCAATTTGCCTCGAAATTTTATTAGGTGGATAGAACTTATTTAAGAAGTCCTTGACTAGTTCATCCCAAGTAGTAATGGATTTTATTGGCAGAAAATTCAGCCAAGTTTGAGCCTCCCAATCACCTAGAATGGGAACAATAATAATTTGATTGCTTCAGGAATCACACTCAGCTGCCTTTGAGCAACACAGATTGATAAAACGTTCTTCATAAGTTTTTGTGAATCTTTGATGTATGACACGAAGAACATCCCCTAATTCTGCAACAGATGTAGCATGTTATTGGTATTTGGAATGTCTCTGCTTGTATCTAAGGAACTGCAGGTTATTAGTAGTTGGTTGCTCGCAATCAAAAAGAGTAGATTTTGGAATAAGACGTGCTACCACTCTGATGTTTAGATCAACTAGATAATTCCTATTATTCCCATTGATGTTCTCAGCGTCATCCATTGCAATTTGGAGTGGGTCATTTTGTTGTAGCTGGTTGTCTTTCTTGTTAGCCCGATTCAAGGCCCTGAATGCTCTTTTGAGATCTAAGAGTCCTTCAAAAAGTTCTCAAGTTTTCAACGATTTTCTAGGCATGTACTTGAGTCATACAAGAGTTCAAAGGTGAGAATTTTGATGGAAATATTTTTAGCACCACAGAAATTTGATCTAGACTAAAAATCATAGCAATTCTTTCAAGTTGCAATAAATAACATCGTTAGTTCCTCAGCAATGGCGCCAAAAGTTTATCACGCCCAACTATTCCTTGTCAAACGACTAAGTGATCGCTGCAAATATAATCCGGTTCAAGACCGAAGTCGAATCCCATAAGCAACTAACCTATTTACTATAACTTTTAACACTGCTAATGGTAAGATCAGACAATTCCCGATGCAAGATTTTTTATGAACAATGAGTAGAATTTAGTTATATAAATAAAAATGAAAATAAAGCTAGCAATAATCAAGAATAGAGTTGAATTCAATGATAAAATGGTCTAGGGTTATTGATTTCCCTAATTGTCGGATTAATTTCCGACACGTTAGCTTTAATCTCGTCGTAACACTCTATAAGGAATATGAGTTCTAGGCTACTGCAATTATCTCTCGATCAATTACAATAAGATACTAGAAGCATTCACTCGAATTACTCTAGTTAAAATTTTATGCAACTCAGAATTATCCCACCAAAGCTTTGTTATTTCTAACCCTGCTTTTAAATTCAAGTTTTTAATGTCTTAACTTACTCGAAAGTGGTGTTGTTCAAAAATAATATAACCGAGTTTTCTCTCTCATGCAAAACAAGATAACTAGACACGATTAATCAAGGGACCTTTTAATTAATAACAAGACAACACGTAGTAGAACAATCATAGAGTAAAAATAGATTAGTTATATCAAAACAGAGACAAGACTTCATCCAATAATTGGTTCAAATAACCATAGATGACATGTTTAGCTTCTAATTCTAATAGGTGAAAAATCAGTATAGATAGTCATAATCAATAATGGAATTAAGAAGAAGAAGATAATACTCTAAGGAAATTATGTCTTCTTGTAATAACCCGTATTAACAAAAGAGGGCACAATTGTCATTTAGCTAGAACTTAATTTAAAAAAAACACAAAAGAGTAAAATAAGATAAATAAACAAATAACTAAATAATAAAAATTTGTTAGGTCAAGACCACAAGAAACAAAGGAACGTATTTTAGTACATCAAAGAAAAGGGATTAGGGTCTTTGGAATTGATGTCAAAAATAACAATTGAAGATTAAGAGAGTTCAAGGAATTAAAGAGAACCAAAAACAGTAAAGTTATCCCTATTTCACAAAGAAGAAAAATGTGCAAAACTTGAAAATGTAGAATTGTAAAGCCAGGAACGCTATCAACATTCGGCAACATCTGCAAATTCGAATAACTTTCGATTTCTTGGGGTATGATCTAAGCTCCTTATTTGAGCCTTCACGATAGATTCTTAATTTCTTTCTTATTCAGTTTACTAACTACATATCAATCTCTCGATATATTACAAAGAGGGCCAAATGCACATATCTTTAAATTGGTGTAAAATAATGAGTAAAGTTTTTTAAATAGGTAGAATTGACAGATTATCGACTGATTGAATTACCCTTCGCATGGGTAAACAATGATTAGATGAAGTTACACTCAAATATGAATCTCGATGATTAGGTATTCTAAATTAGCAATGAATTAGTCTAAATAAGAAAATTAAAATGAGATCGATGTTGATGTGGTTATGATTGATTGAAGAAAATTATACGGACCGCTCGAGGTGATGAGTTTGGTATTTCACGAATACGGTGAGTTGTAATCTTATTGCAATTTGTGTTTTCATAGCTTGCATAATCTACACTTGATTTTTAATATGAATATATTACGATTATTTTGAGTTACATGTGTGACAAGTCTTTTACGCGATATGATGCAGAAATAGTTATTTGAGATAAGTACCGTTATTTTAAATATTTTTATTGTCACTAGATCTATTTTAACTTTACTTGAATTTACTGTTATTCAAAAGAAATTATATAATTTGATAAGAACAAAAATGCTATATATTATTTTAAAATAGTTTCTATGAGTATATACGGATTACAGAGACAAGTATAAGTAGGTGTAGACAAGCATGTTTCTGAATTGTCCCCAATAAAAATGGTTGTGGTTAAGTGTTATTGATCATTGAGCTTGCAACTCATTTCCAGCTATTTTTTTTATAGAGATAGCAGTTGGCACATGCAAGGATTTTGTTAATTAGAGCGCATAGGTTGATAGTTCTTAGTGAGCCTCCCACTTGTTCGGATGGGAAGAGATTTAATTTATTGTTATGGTCTTGATTTGAACTCTTAGAGTTTCTCCATAATAAATATTTTAGTGTCATGAGTATTATTTGTTATTATAGTTTTATGTTAAGTATCGTTCTTTATTATCGAAGTTGGAGATAATTAGTATTTCTTAGTGGGTTGATTAGTAATAGGGGAGACATATTTTGGTTGATTAATAAGTTGTCGATTGTTTCGTTTGATATTAGGATGGTTGGTTGTTGATTTTGAGACAACAAAAGATTTGGGAAAATCCGAAAACAGGGGAAACTCTTTCCAATTTTCTATAAAATACTGATGAGGCTTACTTGGGAGCACTTGTTCCTAAGTGCCCGTCACGATCCTAAATTGGTTCGTGACAAAGTTTGTATCAAAGCTTATGCTTTATGTGCCGAGTCATGGAGAAAGGTTTTGTAGAGTCTTGTTCATGGGTATGTGGGCTCCCATACTTCTGATCTTGAGGCTACTGAACATTTAGAAGTTTTTTTCCTTCTTTCATTCTTTGATCGTGTGTTGAGATAACTTGAGATTGACTTTGGAATATTTCTTTTGCAGATGGCTAGAACACACACACCCTCATCTGCCAGACGTGGTTCTGGACGTGGTACTACTCGAGGTGGAGGTCATGTTAGGGTTCATCAAACTAGAAGACAGACTACTCATCAACCTCAAGTTGGGAACATGGGTCAACCCCAAGCAATTATGCCATTTCAAGTGCTAGGGCAGGAAGTTCAGGATGCTCCACCTACAGTGTCAACTGTTGTACCTACTGTTGCCTTACCTGCAGATGCAGTGGCAAGGTTATTTCATGTGTTAGAGGCATTGGTGCCTACTCATGGAGAACATTCAACTCCTTAGGCTACTTTACAGACACAAGCACGTGCAGAGACTCAGACTTTTGCGAATAAGGAAGTATCCCGATAAGATTTCCTGAAATTGAAATCACCAAAATTCATAGGTTCTGAGAATTCAACAGATCCTAAAAGTTGCATGGATGGGACACTAAGGGCATTACGTGCTCTAGGATGTTCTAGTGGGAGAGCTGTGGAGCTTGCAACATACAAACTAGAGGATATGGCCAACGCATGGTATGAAACTGTATTGCTAGGAAGGCCAACAGGAGCAACACACTTGGCATAGGAGAAGTTCACTAAGTTGTTCAAGAATAATTTTCTTCCAGACAGCCTGATGAAAATATATACTAGAGACTTTGAGATATTGGTTCAGACTCCAGATATGGGTGTGTCAACATATATCACTAGGTTCTGTAAGATGGTTATATATGCTCCTTACTTAGTGCCTATCGAAGAAGCTGGACTTTAGAGGTTTGTTATCAGCATTGGTTGATCGTCTATGCAATGCAGTAGCTCCACAGATGAATACTTTATCCTACTCTGATGTACTAAAAGGATTGACAAAAATGGACGTGGCAAGCGTGCAACTAGTAATTTATGGAAAAAGGCCAAGACAAGAGGGGCTTTCAGTGGTAGTTTTAGTGAAAATAGAAGATCAAAAAATCAGGGACAACAATAACAACAGGTTTCCCAGACATGGAAACACATGTCTTCACAGTCCATATACATACCATATTATAGACAAGGTAATAGAGGGCCATCATCTTTTGGACAAAGTAATTCCAGATAGATATATGCCATTACTCCAGTCTGCTAGAAATGTGGTAGATAATGTTTGGGCCAATGTCGTGTTGTAACTGGAAAGTGCTTTTGGTGTGGCCATTTGGGATATCACTTAAGGGATTGCCCTCAGCCTCCAAGAAATTTAAACCAGACTTTTATTTAGTCAGCTACACCAACTTAGACTACTCGTAATACATCAAGTGCTACAGGTATAGGAAATAGAGGTCGAGGTGCTAGAGACCGTGCTACTATGAATCAAGGACAAGGGAATGCAGGTAGAGATCAGGTGAGCGTTTTTGCATATACTAGACAGGATGCTCAGGCCTCAAATGTTGTGGTTACAAGAATTCTTTTTGTCTGTTCATTTGATGCACTTGCAGTGATTGATCTTGGATCTACTCAATCATATGTGTCCATGTACTTTGCTTTGACGTTTAGTAGACGCCTGAGCTAATGAATTATACTTTTCCAGTTTTTAATCCTGTTGGAGAGTCTCTATTAGCTGAATATGTGTATCATGCTTGTCAGATTTGGTTGAGTGTAGAGATACTTTAGCTGACCTTTTTGTATATGATATGATCGACTTTGACATGCTGATGGGAATGGATTGGTTATCTTCTTGCTACGCTATAGTCGATTTTCATGCAAAGATAGTTAGGTTTGAAATACCAAATGAACCCATTTTATTCTAAGAGGGAGTCAGGTTCTAGAGACTTGAAAAATTGTATCTTTTATGAAGGCTCAACAACTTCTGAAGAAAGGTTTCTTATGCCTCTTATATATCGTAAATGACACAAGAAAGGAAATAGTTAGTATAGAAAATGTACGAGTAGTGAGAGAATTTTCCAATGTATTTCCTGAGGTTTTACCAAGATTGCCTCCAGCACGAGAAATATACTTTGGTTATTTTCTACCTGACGCACAACCTATATCGATGCCCCCATATCGAATGGCACCTATATAGCTGAGGGAGCTAAAGCAACTGTTATTTGTTAGATAAGGGTTTTATTAGACCTAGTGTATCACCATGGGGTGCACCAGTATTATTCGTAAAGAAGAAATACGGATCCCTGAGAATGTGCATTAACTACAGGCAGTTGAACAAGATAACAATACGCAATAAATATCCTTTGCCTTGTATAGATAAAATGTTTGATTAGTTACAAAGAGTTGCCCTAGAGATTGACCTCCTTTCTGGTTATCATAACTTAGAATCAAAGATGAATATATTTCTAAGACTACTTTCAGAACTCGATACATTTACTATGAGTTTCTTGTGATGCCTTTCAGACTGACAAATGCTCCAGAAGCATTGTTGGATTTAATGAATAGGGTGTTCAAGCCATTTTTGGATACATTTGTAATATTACTTATGATGATATCTTGATAAATTCTTGTAGCTTAGGAGAAAACGAGAATCATCTTAAGACTTTGTTGCAGACATTGTGTGAACATCGTCTTTATGCTAAGTTTTTGAAGTGTGAATTCTTGCTAGACTTGATAGCATTTTTGGGGCATGTTTTATGCAAAGATGGAATTATGGTAGATCCTAAGAATATGAAGTTGTGCAGAAATGGCCCAGACCTTCTTCTCTTACGGAGATCCATAGCTTTTTAGGCTTAGCAGGCTATTACAAGCATTTTGCGCAAGATTTCTTCAAAATAGAAGCATCGGTGACCAAGCTAACACAGAAAAATGCAAAGTTTTAGTAGATAGAGGAATGAGATCAGAGCTTTCAAAAACTCAAAACGTGTTTGACAACTGTACCAATATTAGCCTTACCATAAGGTTCTGGAGGATTTACAGTATTTTGTGACGCCTCGAGGGTGGGATTAGGATGTGTTCTCATGAAAAATGGTCGTTTTATAGCTTATTCTTTGAGATAATTGAAAAAGCACGAGAAATACTATCCGACACATGATCTGGAGATGGCTGCAGTGGTATTTGCTCTAATAATTTTGAGGCATTACCTATATGGCAAAACTTGTGAGATTTATACTAACCATAAAAGTATGAAGTATATCTTTCAGTAGAGAGATCTGAATCTTCGGTAGTGTCATTGGATGGAACTACTAAAAGACTATGATTGTTCTATTTTGTATCATCTTGGAAAATCCAATATGGTGGCTGATGCATTGTGTAGAAAATTTATGGGGAGTTTGGCACACATAGCTTCTGCAAAGAGACTTTTGGCAAAAGATATTCAGAGAATAGAACAGATAGGTATCATATTTAGTGTCAGAGATTAAAAGGCATTGTTGGCTTGTGCTCAAGCCAAGTCTTCATTAGTTGAGTGCATTAAGTCCACCAAATATGAGGATAAGCGATTATGAAAATACAAAATAAGGCCTTAGCTGGTAAAAGCAAGGATATAATTATTGAATGTGATGGTATTCTTCGAATGGGTGATAGGCTATATGTAGCAGACGTAGATGGGTTGAGACATGTTATTATTAAAGAAGCTCATAACACTAAATACACTATACATCTTGGATCCACAAAAATGTACCATGACCTGAAGCAATTATATTGGTGTAAATGTATATACAAAGATGTTGCTAACTTTTTTTCTGGTTGTTTGGCTTGTCAGCGGGTCAAGGCTGAGCATCAGCGACTCGCATGACTACAACAACAAATTGAGATTCCATAGTGGAACTAGGAAAGAATTACAATAGACTTTGTCATCGGGCTACCACGAACCCTTAGAGGTTATGACTCTATGTGGGTGATTGTAGATCGACAGACAAAATCAGCACACTTTTTGCAAGTGAAGACTACATATGGTGGAGTGTGGTATGCATAAGTATTTATGAATGAAATTGTCCGACTTCATGGAGTTCTAGTATCTACCATCTTTGATTTGTTGGGAGCTTGCATTCTTGAGTTTGGAGGTAGTTGGGACACTTCTCTACCGTTTGCTGAATTTTCTTACGCCAATAGCTTTCATTCCAGCATTTGGCGTACTGTTAGCTGATGCGATTTTAGAAAAGAGGCAATCTGAGACCCAGGTGTATATGACCATTTGAGATACTATACCGAGTTGGAGTTGTTGCTTATCGTTTGGCATTTCGTCCTGAGTTGTCCTTTATTCATCCAGTGTTTCATGTGATGTTTCAATGCTAAGAAAATATATATCAGACTTATCTTACGTGCTTGAAGCACCAACTATACGGTTTGATGGGAGGTTGTCGTATGAGGAGGAGCCGATGGCGATAATTGATAGGCAAGTAAGAAAGCTACCATCAAAAGAAATTGAGTTCGTAAAAGTCCTATGGAGAAATCATACAATTGAAGAAACTACTTGGGAAATAGAAGATACTATGCGAGAGAGCATAATTCTGGGACTTAATTTTATAAAGTGTGGAGAATATAATAACCTGTATTTAAAAAGAGAGCATAATTATCCTTTAGCTAGAACTTAATCATAAAAAGATAAAAGAGGAAAATAAAATAAATAAACAAATAATTGTATAAAGAAAATTAGTTGGGTCAATGAAAAGGACGTACTTTAGCATATCAATGAAAGGGATTGGGGTGGTCTTTTGAATTGAGGCAAACAATAAAAATTGGAGATTAAGAGAGTTCAAAAAATTGAAGAGAACCAAAAGCAGCATAATTATCCATGTTTCACGAAGGAGAAAAACGTGAAAAACTTTACACTGAAGAATTTTAAAGCCAGGAGTGGTATCACCACTCCGCAATATCCGCGAATTCGAATAACTTTCGATTCTTTCGGGTATGATTTAAACTCTTTATTTGAGCCTTCATAACATATTCTTATATTTTCTTATTCGGTTTACTAACGACATATCAATTTTTATATATATATATATATATATATATATATATATATATATATATATATATATAAATTGATATGTCGTTTGTAAAATAATTACAAAGAGGTCGAAACGCACATGCTTTTTAATTGGTATAAAATAATGGGTAAAATTTTTTAAATATCTAGAACTGACAGATTATCGATTGGTTGAACTACCCTTTGTATGGGTAAATTTGATTAGAAGAAGTTAGACTCAAACATGTGTGATGACCCGACACGTTGTCTCATGAGTTACTGCAGCATTTTCCCCATTTCAACTTCTTTATGCTTCAATATTCGTGTTTATATGTACTCTAGCTAATTGGTTTGAGTTGGCAGTGAATTTGGTAAGAAATGAAACGCTTAATCTCTTTTAAGAAAGATTAAGTTGGAAAAGTCAAGTGGATGTCGAGTTATGAGTTAAAGGGCTCGGATGTAAATTCTGACGGTTCGATTAGCTTTGGCGAATGATTTGTGACTTTGGAGTTTGATCGGATGTGCCTTTGGAGGTTAGGTGTAGAATTAGGTTTGAATTGGGAAAGTTAGTATTTTGGCGTTTTCTAGTTGATAGGTGAGATTTTGATCTAAGGGTCGGAATGAAATTTTGAGAGTTGTTGTAGCTTTGCTATGTGATTTGGGATGTGTGTGTAAAATTTCTTGTCATTCGAAAGTGATTTGGTTGGGTTTTTTATCAAATGCGTGTTTCAGAGGTTTTAGAAGAACTCAGGCTTGAGTTCGATGTAATTTGATGATTTTGGTGTTGTTTGAGGTGTTTCGATGATTGGAACAAGTTGGAATGAGGTATTAGGGTGTATTAATACTTTTGGTTGAGGTCCCGAGGGCCTCGGGTGAGTTTCGGATGGTCAATCGGACCATGTTTGGCACTTTGGAGTTTCAAAATTTTTCATCTTAGCAGTTGCAGATTTATAATGCTTCGCGGTCGCGGGCGTCCCCTGTGTTCGCATAGAAGGATTTTGGGTGGCCTGAGTTTGCTCTTCGCATTCGCGGCCAGCAGATCGCATTTGCATAGATCTGAGAGCTGGTGTTTCGCGTTCACACAAGGATGTTTGCGTTCGCATAGAAGGAGTTAGGGTCCTGTGATTTTTGTTCATCGTGTTGGCATCGGTGGAGTCGTGTTCGCATAAGAGGGAAAGCTAAAGCATCGCGTTCACGGGGATTTCATCGCGTTCGTGAAGGGTAATTTTTGTTTGGGAAATATTTGTGCATCACGAACGCGAGGGTTTGACCATGTTCGCATAGAAGAAAGTCCCTATAGCTGGGCAGAGGGTTTTTAACATTTTATTCTGCGAGCTGAAGTCATTTTCCTCCACTGTTGAACATTTTGAGATCTCTTTGGGAGATATTGAAGAGGGATTCGAAGAGGATTGATTGGAGGTAAGTTTTATGAAATGAAATAAAAATGTGATTGTATTGTGGAATCAACCAAGAAATTCATGGAAATTTAGTCAAAAATGGAAGAACTAGGGCTTTTGATTTTGAGATGTTAAAATTTGGATTTGAGGGATCATTTGGACTCCGATTTATGTGCTCTTTATATGCATAGACTCATGGAAAGATAAGGAACCCATTGATATAAAAAATTCTTAGTTTCGAAAAGTGGTCCTGGGGCTCGGGTTTTGCTAATTTGGGATTTTTGATATTTAATGATTGTTTTCGCTTGGGTTTTGTTCCCTTATCCTATTGTGACGTATTCATTCCAGTTTTGGTCAGATTTGAATCGCGAGGAGGTCAATTTGAGAGGTAAGGTCATAGGGAGCTAGAGCTTTAGCCAGCTCGAGGTGAGTAATGAATGTAAATAATGTCCTAAGGGTTTGAAACCTCGGATTGGCACATTGTGGTGCTATATTAAGGTGAGACTTGCGCTAGATGATGAGCGTGAGGTCGTACATTATTGAGGATTGTGACTTGGTCCATCTTGAGTGATGCTTTTACCGTATACGTGATTGAAGCTTATCTATTATCATCATTGTTTGGATTGATGTCATAATTGGGCTTTGTGCCAACTATTTGAACCTTTCGGGAGTTTTTCACAATATCCTCATTGTATGGATTTACTACTTGAACTCAATCGTACTGTTTTCCGCCATTTTATAACTGAGTCATCTTTACTCGCTTTTTGAAACTAAAAGATATATTAAATGATCTTTTGGGTTGAGAACCACTATTTTGTTATTGCTTGAGTGATTTCTGGAATGAGTATAGGATCGGGCTATGCGCTGCAACAGTATTATATTGATATTGATATGAGGCTGATGGCCTAGTTGGTTCAAACAGATGGCTTGATATTGTGCTTGGGCTGTAAGGGGCCCCTCCAGGAGTCTGCACACCTCCAAGGAGCGCCGACGATAATAAATAATTAAATCAGGCTGCACGCCGCAGCGGGTACTAAAGAGTACCATTCTATGTGTTGCATTTCTTTATTTGGCTGTCCATTATCTTCTTATTTGTTGTAGTATTCTCATATTTCGATTCCATTGGTTTATCGCTTTCATATTACTTGTTTAAAACTACTGATGTATAGATTACTCTATGCTTTTCTATGATTTCTTATTCTCAGCCATTATTTATGTTTATTACTCACTAGGTCGGAGTACTCACATTACTCAATGCACCTTGTGGGCAGATCCAGGTACATCTTAGGCTGAGTGAGGATTTTCTCTTGAGCAGCGCATATCCGGGAGCATCGAGGTAGCTGCATGGCATCCACAATCCTGATTTATGCTTTCTATCTTTTGTTTTGATTCCGTATTCCCTAGATTGACATGTGTTAGGTTGATAAACCTATATTAGAGACTCACAGTTGTGACACCGGATCAATAGGGGCTATGTAGTAGTATTGTTATCTGAAATTCTGCATATTTAACTCTTATTTCACACTTCTAATATGATGATTTTGTAATTCAATGGTGTTAGCTAATAATGAACCGCATAATTTAAGGCCGTTAATTGGCTGAGCTTGCCTGGCAGTATGTTGGGCCCAATCACGACCGGGCTTGGGGTTGTGACAACATGATTCCCCATGATTGGATATTCTAAATTAGCTATGAATTAGTCTAAACAAGGAAATTAACACAAGATCGATGTTGATGTGGTTATAGCTTGATTGAAGAAAGTTGTACAAATCGCTTAAGGTGACGAGTTTGGTATTTCACACGAATACTGTTAGTAGTAATCTTAGTGCAACTTGTGTTTTCATAACTTGCAAGATTTACACATGATTTTTAATATGAATATATTACCGATTATTTTGAATTGCATGTGGGAGAAGTCTTTTACTCGATAAGAAACCGAAATAGTTATTTAATATGAATATTGTGATTTTAAATATTTTCGATGTCACTAGATCTGTTTTACTTTTACTTGAATTTACTGTTATCGAAAAGAAATTATATGATTTGATAAGAACCAAAATGTCCTATATTGTTTTAAAATAGTTTCTACGAGTATATACAGATTACAAAGGAAAGTATAAATGGGAATAGACATTGAATGATCCCGTAGCCAACGGCGACTTCGTTAGACCTGGTCACCTTGTATTTGCTGATTACCATTATAGCCCTTGCTAGCGGGAAGGTAGAACTAGCATACCGTTACCGATTTTCCTCGAGTAGGGCTACCATTATATATGATTTCTTGCAAAGAAGTCCACAATTATACCAGTTATATGATTCATTTATTGAAACCTCCCAAAATATGAATAGTGATATTGTACATCGGTTACTGAGCTTATTGCTGAATTATTAATTACATTATACTATAATAAAGCGTGATAAGACTGAAAATTTTTTATTGTTTCTGAAAGGGCATTTTTATGTTATTTTCTGTTTGAGATACTAGCATGTTTCTGACTTGTCTCTAATAAAACCGGTTGTGCTTAAGTGTTATTAGTCATTGAGCTAGCGAATCATTCCCGGCAATTTTTTTACAAAGACAACATTTGACGCAGGTAAGGATTTCGTTAATTAGAGCGCATAGGTTGATACTTCTTGGTGAGCCTCGCACTTGTTCGTGTGAGCTGATATTTTATTTATTGTTATGGTCTTTTTTGAACTCTTAGAGTTGCTTCATAGTCAATATTTTAGTGTCATAAGTAGTATTTTGTTAATTTAGTTTTATGTTGAGTATCGTTCTTTAGTATTAATGTTAGAGATAATTAGCATGTGTAGTTATTAGTGGATTGATTAACAATGGTGGAGACTTATTTTGATTGATTGATAAGTTGTCGATTGTTTGGTTTGATATTAGGATGGTTGGTTATTGATTTTGAGACAAGTAAATTTTTGGGATAGTCCAAAAATAGGTGAAACTTTGTCTGATTTTCTGTATACCATTGAGGCTTTCTTGGGAGCACTTGTTCCTAAATGTTGGTCACGATCTCAAATTGGGTCGTGACACTTTCTCCCGTGTCTTGCCTTTCAAAATATCTCTAAAGACAACTCTCTTTATTTTCTAGGGGAATTATGCTTCATGTAGTTTAGGCTAGTCACCTTAGAAATTATAGAATTGACCCTGGCTTATTTGCTTCCGCAAGATCAATAGTGGCCGCGAATTCGTCCAAAGATTTCGCCCAGTACTCTGCCTCAGTGAGTGGACAATGCACGGTCAATTCACGGCTGCGCACGTGGAGGGGTCTTTACCACTTTCTTTTCGTTCTCCTTTCCGATCGTGTTAACCTTTGAATGGCCTTCCATGCTCCATATTGACTCCAAAATACTCTTTAGCTTCCTCGGAGCTAGGAGTGCCTCCTGCAAAGCTTACAACGCTTAATTAAAGCATTTTTTGTTATCTTTTAACATTCAAATATAGATAAACTACATCTAAATTAGGGTATAAAAAGTATCTAAATTGCATAATTATAGCCTACTATCATCCGAATGGATATTTGATTTAGGATTGGATCTTTATTATTTGGAATTATTTTCTTGGACATTATTTGATGTACTCTAGTTGCTTCTGGCTAGTTTTGAGTCATTTAGAGGGCATTACTTGCGTCATGGAATTTTTGGATTATCGTTTGGTTAAGTGTCTTGCCTAAATTTGTTGAGAGAATTTTTTCTCTTATTTTTGTTTGCTACATGTAGGAATGATACATATATGAGGTGACAAACGTATATGGATGTGTAGGGGTTAATCATACTCGAGGGTAAATTATGTTATATTTATATCTTGTAGAACTACGTGACCTTCTTGATATTAAGAACATAGAATTAAATGTTAGAAATCAAGACTTAGCCTATTATAACTTTATCAAATTTGATGGGATTTTGAGAATACATTGATGTGTCTAATTTGATTATACGTATGAATAATCATTAATACACTGCTACAGCCGATCTTTTTGAGATACTATAAAAAGAATTTGTGTTGTGGATCATTTATGAGATCTCTGAAAGTATTCGAATAATATATTTCTTGAGGGTTTATTTAACACTTGTTGTCTTGGAAATTTGTTATTGAGATTTGTTTGGAATATTGGTTAAAACACTCCCTTTGATTTTATTTATCCTTCCGGTCTTGTTTGTCATTGATATGCATATGCTTGGTAAGGAAGAGTATAAAAAACGGCGGGTGAAGTATTGCCATTATTTATACATTATCATGTGAGGGAGAGTGTAAAGCACGAAAGGTGATGTCGTGCCATATTATTGAGTGTAAAAACAGGAAGGGTGATTCCGTGCCATAATACGTGAGTGTAAAGCATGAAGGGCGATATCGTGCCATGTTATGAGAGTGTAAATCACGAAGGGTAATGTTGTGCCATTTTATCTATACTTTTATGCTTTTATATCATCATGGGGTAATGTCACGATCGGTATTGCATGCGAGGTTGAGGACTATGCATTATATTGTGATATTTATTTTTCCGTATATATGTTTATGTCTTTACCTTGAGTTATTATTGTCGTAATATTAGATCTTTGACTTGTTTCTATTGTTCTGTCATTTATCTCTATATCAATTGTTGTTGTGTAAATCATATTTTCTACTTGTTTAACTTTCAAATATCGTGCTATTTTTTTGCTTTTTTAACTATACTCATATTGTATTTATTCTATTGCACTTGATACAAGCCTTCCACCATTCTAGTCATTCATGCCTCTAGTTGTTAACTTGCAAAGATCATGTGCTTCCTTCTTATTTGTTATATTTGTACTTAGGCCTCCATTATGCTAGTTAGTTTAAATTAATATTTCTTGTTTGCAATTTCTATCATCACTCACATGCTTTCCGTCTAGTCTTTTTTATTATTGCCCGCATTTATATATTTGTTTATTATAGCTACTTTTGTATTTTCCACATTGTAAATCCTATTATCAGTATTTCTGTCATCTGGTTGGAAAGGATTGGTTGAGGTATTTGAAGATATTAGATTTTGATCTTTGTTAACACTCGGGTATTGTTTTGTGTATTCTTTCATGTATTCATCTATATTATGTCGTAGTATAGTTCTATTGTTGATTATCAGTGCAGGTTTTATCAGAAAGTATCTTTTAACATAAGAATAAAAAGTCTCGTCACTACTTTGACGATGTTAAACAAAATATATATCATTACATCTGGTTGGTTGTACTGATACTATACTTCTATACATTGCGTATAGATTTTTAGAGTGGAGCTGTGGTGATGTCGGATGCTGACTATGAAGATGCTCGTGCATTTTGAATATAGCTGCCACTTGTCCTTGGTAGCTTTGATTTTGCTAATGTGTTTATATAAATCTCAAACAGATCGTTTAATTATTTGTACCAGCTTTGTAAATTTCAAGTCATAGAAGCTCATGAGTCGTACTACCAGTTCTTGAGTCAATTTGTAAATATTCAGCTAATTATTTACTATTTTTCTATAATCTCTTTGGAATGTATTTTTTTGTCAATTGGCTTACTTAGCGGATCGAGTTAGGTACCATTATAACTAGTGATTTTTCGGTCGTGAAAACACATCATAAACAAGGAAACAGGAAGCTAAAATTGAAAGAACATCAAGAAAAATTGAGATTTCACTGAAGAATTACAACAAGAAAATTTAACAATAATACAATATTATTCGATGGATTCTGCCTTTAAAGTTGAAAGTTACTTTTTGATACTTAATACATGATAACACACTACTACCCTAAACAAGAAAGTATAGGAAAAAATACGGCATGGAAAATTATAATTATGAGCATATATATATCATCCGTAAATACTATATATATATATATATATATATATATATATATATATATATATATATATATATATATATATATATATATATATATATATATATATATATATATATATATATATATATATATATATATATATATATATATATATATATATATATATATATATATATATATATATATATATATATATATATATATATATATATATATATATATATATATATATATATATATATATATATATATCTATATATATATCTATATATGCCTTTGAGAGTGGAATCTTACCATCTTACACAGTGAATTTGAATAAGAATAGGATTTGGTCCCTCCCCGTCTAACTTACATAAATTCCATAACTCCAATTGAATTTAAAATTCATCGTAGTATATAATTTTTAAAAAGGCAAATTTAACTGATTTTAAAGTTTTAAAAATATTGAAAATTTCTGCCTAATTCAGATAAGATAATATTTGATAAATAAAAACTAGTTGACTTTAGAGCTAAATATTAGGAAGATAATTAATTACTATTTTTGTCTAGTATGAAATTTAGTTTTGAATGATAAAAAAGGAGAATAATATTTCGTTAAATATTTTCGTGCTTTTAATATAGTACTATTCATTATGTATGTGCATTGCACGTTAATCTTTTGTCAGAACTCTTATGTGAAAAAACAACTAACTAAATTCATCAACTAATTATTTACAAGATGAAATGATCATTATAGAGTAATTGATGTGATAAAAATACTACAATAATTTTGAATCTAGAAATAATGGTATTACATAAACAAAATACTGAATTCAAAATAATATCGTCTTAACTTATAAAGATAATAAATTTACTTAAGTCTCATCTGCATTATTAGAACCACTTTATTGTAATGTAAATAAAGATATTCATATATTTTTTCCTTTAAAATTAGATTTTATATTTTTAAAATGGTTATTTAATTATTTGTTATTAATTAATATTTTAAAACTAACTCAATCATTTGAATTATGTTGTAACTCATAATAATTAGGAACATAGAGTATGTTATAAAAGGTATCTAACTTAATTTAGTTTTTAACTTTATATGAACTAATATAAATTAAAACTTTAAAGGGATCAAGATTTTTTTACTTCGCTTAAAATGTTATAAATTGTTTTAGAGCTTAAATTTAAATTTTTTCTTTTATATGTTTAAAAATCTAAGATCCTCAAACTAATTTTAAAATAAATTCTTATCTCCAAATAAAACTCAAAATTTTCACGTTCCGGAATTGCCGAACTGAAAGGAAAGTTAATCATATAGATGGACTCTTCCTTTTTGTATTGACTTTATAATATGCAACGTAAATCTCCTATTCTCCCACAATTACATATATTTTTGAACTAGGAATAATAATTCTTTTTAAAAGAAAATTATAGATATGCTTTTTTAATTGAAGTAGAATCAACTTCGTATGGTTGATGTATATATTTTAAATCGAAAAAGTATTTCATTATTAGATAATTTATTATTAAAATTTTAAATTATAAAAATATATAAGGACATAAGAATTGATTACTTTTTGGGCAATCGCTGCAGTTGGATTCTTTTGAACTTAAAGAATGCCGTAACTTTGAAGTGGCCAACCATATATTGTTCACGTTCATTTCAAAATTCACGTTCCTCTAGTACAAAAAAAACAAAAAATAAATTGGAAGCATAATAATTTCGTGTAATTTCCACTCCAAATCCTAAAAGCAACTGAGTTTTTAAATAATGGGAAGAATAGGAAGAATAGGGTTTGATTATTAAAGCAATAAAATAAAGAACAGATATTCTAACGTATCTTATCCAGTTCTAAATTAAAATCATCAGCTGACAAGTTCGAGAAGAACCAACATAAGACGTAGGATTCTGAAGTTGAAGAGCAACTAACCGATACAGAGTTTAAGAAAAGAAAAAAGACGTTTGAATTTATGATGTAAAATGAGGCACAAATATTTTGTGTAGCTATAAATCATTGCATAAAGGTAAATTATTTCCAAATAAAAAAAAGGCCATTCTTTTTAACACGAAGTAAAAAAGAAATAAATTCTCATAAATTAAAACAGAAGAACTAATATTTAATAATATTATCTTTCTACAAATAATACACCTTAAATTTATAGGCTTGATTGGCCAGAGCTGTGGTAATATTATCCTTCCTCTAAACAGAAAATTAACTGAACACACATTCCATATTGGACTAAGGCACCAAACAATCCAGTAATAGACATAATGCAGAAAACATTATCCAAAATAAAAGAATGTGGCCGCATATATTATATAATTTTCTATTCAGTTAATAGGATATATTCTTTTTGTTTTTTGTTTTAAGGGAAGATTCTGCGTTAGAATATAATTCCGATTTAGTAAGTCTTTCATATGTTACTGTAAATTAACTAAAAACATCAATACGCTTAAATATCATATTTATAAGGATCTAATTCGCAATTCTGTCTGATAATTTTAATTAGCCCAGTAGATCAATTTTGTTCTCGCTTAGTTTACTTTTTAAAACTGGCCTTACTAAGCGATAACCTTTCCAAAAATAGATTTTTCAAACATTGCTTTAATCTCATTAGATATTCTTCCTATTGGTGTTAAAAGGATCTATTTTGAAACATGTTTGCTTCTCCACTAACATGAATATCAGTTCTCTATATATAGGCAAGCCTTAGGGCATTTTCAAAGCTTGCATTTCTCTTAAGCTATTTCTGTCACTCAATGTTTCTGAATTCTAATGAGCTTTTAGAAAGAGGTCCTAGGCAACAAATAGGTTGTGACTTCTGTATCTGAAAGCGGTTTGTTTCTGTATAATCACTTAGAAATCCTGCTTTAAGACTTGGATTACTGAAGACCTTAGTTGTGGTTGAGTCGGGCTGCATGTATGCTTGTTAACCATAAGCCTTTAATTGCTCCATCTATATGAAAGTCCTAAAGCGTTTCTTCGACTGTCGCCTTAGAGTTTTACCTTTAAAACATTAGGGGTACGTCTAGAACTACCTATAGATAGAGGTATTAACTCCCGTTGGAACTATAAATAATGGATGGGTAGCAACACATAATAGGAATTAGTGACCAACACTTGCTTCGCATGACCAATAAGGGGACGGGAAAGGTAGACATGGGATATGATGACTATGCGGTAGTGTCACGTATAGCCCCTCGTTGAGGAGTGTTTATCAAACATTGCGTGGGTGATCCTATAGGATAAACAGCCTAGGACCCCTCTTTACCCCAAACCTCCTCCCTGTTTAAAACTTTTCTATATAATTTGTTCAATATTTATTTCACTGCTTGACTTGTTCAATCATGTTGTACTTATTTGATCCAACTATTTGTATGGACTAATTTGCAAATGTAAATTCGGTCAGTACTCACATTTGTGGACCAAAAGGGGTGCCTAACACGTTCTCCTCAAGGTAATCTCAACCTCTTACCCTAATCTCTAGTAACGCAAACTCTTCAAATACCCCACTCCAGAAAGAAAACGAGTCATTGCACCCGATGGAATGCTGAAACCCGGACTTCTCCCTGCAAAAAGAGAGAAAAAAAGGGCGCGACAACATGACGACTCTGCTGGGGATACATTAGGCTCTTACCATAACGAACTCATGAATTAGTCCAAGCATGTTTTATACCGTACCCTTCTCCCTTCTTTGAATTTAACTGACTATTTTAAGCATTTATGATTCCTTTATTACCTTGAAAACTGATTTTCCCCCTTGTTTTTCTTTCTCTGTAACCATCTTTTCAATTATTTGAATACTCTATTTATTTCTTCCTACGGAAAAATACTCGCCTACATGTTATTAACTGCTGCATAAATCATGCTCCACATAATATTCGACTCGTGCGTATCAAATCCTATAGAAATACTTTAATGAGTGGTTGCGCTCTTCCTATTTACTATCCTTAAATTTGGAAAGGCTTATTTGCGTGAAACTAATCGATAGTTCTGTGCCTTCCCCCTCACGTTTCCTCTTGATAGTAACAGTCTAAAATACCATTAAAAACCTTACTCTTATTAAATTGTGCATGCATCATGATCAAACCTAGTCGGGTCAGTTAATTTTAGAGAGCTAAATGCTGATATGCTGATCATAAATGTATAAATAGTCGAATCTGGTAGGGGTAAGGCCTAACCTTTTGCTTTACAGAAAATGAGGCACGAGGTCTCCAAATTCGGTATGGTTAAGAATATCTCTCCATTGTTTCTTGATTGGTGGGAAGATCTCTCCTCAAGTGACAAGAAATGCGTGAAAAAGTACCTGGACAACTTGCCATCCCTGCTAGATACGAACCAAACAACACATTGATTCAGGCTGCTACTCTACTAGGATAGTGAAAGAGTAGTGTTCCTTCTCAATGACATAGAATTGACACCGCTTCTAGAGGAAATAGGAGGGCTTTCAGGATTAACTTGGGGAAGTCCTGGGCTTTTGGTGCCAGAAAATCGTCCAGGCAAGGATTTTTGAAGATAACGGGGCTGAAAAAGAATGTCGACCTGATGTGCCTAAAGGACTCCTATATACCTTTCTAATATCTCTATGAGAGGTATGGCCATGACAAGTCTTTCCATACTTACCATGACAAGATCTCCCTTACTTCACTAGGTCGTATCTCGTGTGCTTTCTGGGGATGATAGTATTCCCGATGAAAAATGGAAGAATCCACACTAGGTTGGCCATGGTCCCCAAAACTTTGATGAATAGGGTTAATGGACAGACTTATTCCATAGTCCTCATGATCATAGGTGATATCTACAGAGCCCTGGAACGGTGTCAAAGAGGGGTCAAGCATTTCGAGGGTTGCAACTTATTGCTATAGTTCTGGCGGTAGGAGCATCTCTAAAAGGGTCGCTGTCGCCAAGAATTTCCACGAAGGGCTTGGAACAACCACATTGATTTCCATCACCCTAAGCAGATGACCAATATTCCAGATGGATTTTCTCAACTGGAAAGTGCCAGTGAATGGGTAGAATTCTTCGACAATATGACAGAGGGACAAGTACAGTGGATGGTTGAGTGGTTTCAAATGGACGATTTTATTATCAGGTCCAGGATGCTCCGCGTTTTGTGTTAATCGGGTTGAGAGGGATATATCCATATGTCCCTATGTGAGTTATAAGGCAAGCAGGTAGAAATCAAGTTGTACCAAGAGTCGTCAAGATGAGTCACTTGAGGGAAGAGTGTCAAGGCGATGATTTCCCTTACAAGTGCCAGGATCAACATATGTGGCACTGCAAAATCATTATGGAGAAAAATACAATCGAGCCACACAAGTATCATCAAGGGTGTGAACCTTTGTATTCAGCCTGGCTAGGGGACAATCTAAAAGGAACAACGACACCAGGGATCGATCGAGGAAACAGAATCATAGACGAGGAAGCTCAAACATAATTCAAGTACAACAGGTTACGCAAAAAGGTTCACGACTCTAAAAATGAGCACCGAGAAATACATGTGAAAAATGCAAGGTTGATTGAGGAATGGAAAGAAATGGGGGTCACCTCCAATAGGAAATTGGAATACCTGGAGCAAGGAATTGTGGAGCTAGGAGGAAACATCGTAAAAAGGATCGAAAACATCCAGAATGCTAAGAGATCTGAGGGATGATATTTGGAACATGCCTGCATGTTTCTTGGACTGCGCGAGCTAGGGGATCTATATGACAGAGTCCAAAAGATCGAATCCGGGGAAAGTCCCTCTGAAACCAAATAGATTAGGATTTATTTTCGTTCCTTAAAATGTAATAAGGCCTAATGCCAATAGCGACTTATTTTGCTTTTATGTTAGTATCTTTTTTGATTCATCTACTTTTATATTATAAAATGAGGCATTTATTGGCATTTGAAGTGCTCTAAATTTATTTGTCGCTAGTCCTACCTCAGGCGTAACAAGGCTCCTAAGTTAGGATATGAGTTTATAATTCAAAATATGTCTTTAAACATTTCAAAATCCCTACTAACTTGTTACCTTTTTGTTTTTCTTATTTTTTATTATTATTTCCATCCCCATAGGTTGGTTCATCCATACTGGCCTCATAAACATATTATACTAGATCCAGAGGCCCTCCACCCCCTTCTCTTCCAAGAAACACAAAAGCAGAGGGAAAGCAAATATGGACGACATAAGTGGAATTCAAAAGGAAAACATAGAGAACGCATAGACCTACGATGGCGATAATACCTCAGCCCCGAATGACCTAGTTTTAAGACTTGAACAAAAGATACTGGAACTGCAAGGAGAACTTGAGCAGGTCCACAATTTGGCAAACTTGTTACTGACCCTCAATGTACTTGATATCCACTAACAGAACACAAAGAACCATCACCTCCTCAAAACACATTGCTCGAAAATCCTATCACACCAAATCAATACGCAACTCCACCACAAAATATCAATCCATTGCCGATACCAACTCCACCACAACAGCATCAACCAATCCTGTACCCACCAACCACCACTTACCACACTCTCCAAAATAAACAACCACTCATTCTAGATCCACAAATGACCATCACTATACCCATGTTCCTGGCACCCATCAGAGCAATCCCATATACGTGGAAACATTACCGCATTCTACCCAGCTAGTCTCCTGTGCATTGTAACCCTCCAAAAATGACTTACTCATAAAGAATATCACCGAAGAACTCAATAAGTTAACAAGTCGAGTTCATGGTGATGAAGGTGATAGGGGAATAGAAGGTTGAATTATGAAGATCTATACATACAGCCCGATATGGAGCTGTTTGAGGGGTACAAACCTCCCAAGTTAAAAATTTTTTTGATGGTACAGGTGATCCCAGGGTTCACCTAAGAACCTACCATGACAAGTTTGTCGGGGTTGGAAAAGATGAAAAGATTCGGATAAAGTTCTTTATGAGGAGCCTTACCGGGGATGCCTTATCTTGGTATGTCCGCCATAATCCCAAGAAATGGTCAAATTGGATAAGCATGGCGTTAGCGTTCATGTACATGTTCAGGTTTAAAATAGAGAATGCACTTGATGTCTTTTAAATATACAATTTCCAGAAGAAATTGATACTTTCCGCGAGTATGCTACTCGTTGGAGGTCGTAATCCACCAAGGTAAAGCCCGCTCTAGATGAAGAACAGAGAACTAATTCTTTGTCAGGGAACAGGATACACAATATTACAAAAGGCTGATAGTTATCGAAAATCACAAATTCTCTAATATCATCAAGCTCGTGGAAAGGATCGAGGAATGAATAAAGAGCGGGATGGTATCAAATTTCGAGGCAGTGCAAGACGGGAATGTTAGGAAATACGCTTAACGCTAGAGGGGGGGTGAATAGCGTTATAATAAAAAACAGCGTAAACTTGCGGAATTTAAAAATTGCAGGAATGAAATAAGTGCGATAAGTAAATAATAAGGAACGAACGCACCGATGTATCCTGGTTCACCACAACCCGTGGCTAGTTCAGTCCCTGAGAGACTCTCTCGAGATTTCCACTATCTTCGTCAAGCTTACGGGTGCTTAACAAACCGTTACAGTTGCTCAAGGATACCACACCTTAAGACTTCACTTGCTTGAGGATACCTCACCCCAAGACTTCAACCACTAAGACTTTGGGTACTTAGCAAACCCGACAAATGAGAAGATATGTTCTTCTCAAACAACTCTCTTTTACAACAAATACTCTCTCAATAGAGTGGATAAAGAGATACACAATAAGCTCTATGAACAACACAAAGTTGTCTATCAAATGGCTCAACAAAAGCTCTAAAATGATGCTTGAAAATGATCAATATGTATAACAATGTATGGAGGAGTTGTGTGTTTAAAATCAGCTCAAAAGACCTCTTTTTATAGGTGAAAAAGTGGTGCTGACCGTTGCTTAATTGACAAATAAAATCCCTGATTCTGTGCTCAAACAATCGATTGTTTGGAGTAGATAATCGATTGTTTGACCAACGTTCAAAAGACAGATTCCTGATTTTAGGCTAAACAATCGATTGTATGGACTAAATAATCGATTGTATTCAACGTTCAAAAATCAATTTAGGATTCTGTGGGAACGGTCAAAATATAATCGATTGTATGAAAATGACAATCGATTGTTTATGAATATAATCGATTGTATGACAAAAACAATCGATTGTTTAGATGTTTAAAAACTTCGGTTGCACACTGTTTCAAAATAATCGATTGTTAAAAGTAGACAATCGATTGCTTGCTATTTTGAAAAACTTCAGATCACACTGTCTTAATACAATCGATTGTAGGATTCAAATAATCGATTGTTGAGGCCCAGATTTAAAAGACATGTTTAAAACCTTCAACATCATTTTGTTTTAACACAAAGAGGCATGTTTATGATAAATATGATTTAATAAAATATTTTATGCATGTTTATGATGACCTAATGTTGAGCCAATGGATAAGATAACTTAAATGTTTTCCTTACATTGGTTCTACCAGACGACCTACGTCTTGGGTCTTCGGTCTTGAACTCTTTGGCTCGTTCATGCAATTCCGTCATCAGTATGCTTCTCGCCATTTGATTGATTGTCATATTATATCGTTGTTTGACACTTGACTTCATTGTTTGTCATTCATCAAAACCTATACCTGAAAATCATGCTCATACAACCAAAGCGCACATATCATAGATATACATGACTTCCAACAGGCAAGCCACCCAGGCGATACACAGCCATTGCTGAGCCCATCGACCAATTATTTGAAAGGTTAAAGGCTGCAGGTTACATCACTCCCATTTCCACTGTGGCACTAGAAAATCCATCCCAATGGGTCAATCTGAGCAAAACCTGTGCATACCACTTCGGTATGAAAGGGCATACCACTATTGAGTCCCAAATATTGATGGATAAGATTCAGACACTCCTTGACAACAAGGTCAAACAAGAAAAAGAATCCACACCTAATGACTGTAATAATCCCCTCCTTGATCACTAAGGTGATAGTATACTTATTATAGAAACAAATGAAGAATGGGATCCCGAGGGGTCAATCGACCTTATCCGAGAGACCGATTATTTTAAGGTTGCAGTTACACTCGCTCCTATTCTGGTTCAGACTCAGGCACTTATTGACATTGAGGTAACTACATCAGTTCCATTGGAGGTGGAAGTAGCTCCGCCTGAAGCTGGTGTCGCTCCATTGGAAGTGGATGTGGCCCCGCCTTTTACAATGACGGTGTCAACCACACACCTATTCAACTCAAAGGAAATACCCTAGGATTATGTTGCTGAGGCTTTGCAAAAAAGGACGACTAAGGTAGAGGAATCTGTTGTCGCACAAGGGATGACTAGAACTAGAAGAGTCTACACACCTAAACACTTGGGAGGTTCGAGTAAGAATACCACTACTAGGCAACCTGTCATTGAGACCGTGATGGATGGCCTGTGGAAGCAAGTATAGGAGATCTATTCGGTTGTTAATCACTTGAAAAAATTCCTTGCTCTGATATATATCCTATTACTATTATAGAATTCAAAAGCATACAAGAGCACCTTCATAAAAGTACTAAGCGAGGCTTATGTACCCAATAATATCACCGGTTGAGAAATGGCCAACATGGTTGGTCAGGTGCTTGAAATCCATAAGATTATCTTCCAAGAAGAAGAGCTGCCTCTCGAGGGTCAGTATTACAGTCGAGCGTTGCACATTACGGAACAATTTGAAGATAGTTCATCACCAGGGTCCTGGTTGATGGAGGTTCTAGTCTGAATATTTGTCAATTGGATACGTTGAAAAGGTTGCACAAAGGTTTCCATGAAATACAGACCGGAAGCATGAATGTCAAAGCTTTCGATAGGTCTTAGAAGGCCATGATCGGGGAAATCAACGTTTTCTTACAGATGGGTCCAACTTTGTTCGACGTTGAATTCCAAGTGCTTGGTATACCAACCTCATTAAATCTGTTTTTGGGCCGCCCATGGATCTATGCTGCTGAAACTGTGCCATCCATGCTACACCAAGTCATGAAATTTGAGTGGAACCACCAGGAAGTAATCATTCATGGATATGGGAGTAATCCCATCTACACCAGTCAAACCATTTTGGCCATTGGATATAGAAGAAGGCTAGAAGGGCAAAATTATCATCACATTGAACATGTCAATGTCGTCAAGAAGGATAAGTGGTGGAACCAAAAAGAGAGAGCATACTAGCATGGTCCAGGTATGAACCAGGCAAAGGGCTGGGAAAGAACCTCTAAGGTATCACCAAGCCAATACGACTAAAAAATCATGGCACCGCCTTTCAGCTCGAATATTAGTACACATGGCAGGAGTACAGGTAATGTTCGTCTCTATGGCGTGAACCGTATTACCCCATTGAGAAACCGATACCCCCTTTGGAACAGGCTTTCCATTAGGCAGACACAATATGGGGAATCACTGAAGAAGAAGCACTAACTAGGCTAAAGGACTTGTTCTTGGAAGAAGAGGATATGGCAGCAGTGCCATAATTGAGGAGGAGTAGGAAGAAGGCCTCACCATTCAGACTGTGGAAAAAGGATATGTTCTCAAAACCTGGAATGCCATACCATCTCAAGCTCGCAAAGTCCTTGGGTAGCTTGGAAGAATTTATAATTATTCTAGGAATTTAAATTTTCCAACTATTTTGTTTTAAGATTTCTCATTTTAAATAAATTCTAGATCCACCAAGCCAAGCTTTTGTTTGAACACTTTTCTTAGTTTTAATCAAAACATATTTATCCTTTACCATTATTCATTACAATTTTCGTACTTTTCCCTTCTATAATGTTATTATTACTTTTCATGATGAAACAGTGATTGTGACATGTAATGAGGCAACGCAATATGAGAATAGTGACTCAGAGGAGGAAGATGAGATACCCGAGGAAATTGTCAGGAAAGTCGAGAATTTTGAGAACAAGCCAAAATCTAACTTGGACGAAACAGAAGTAGTAAATTTGGAAGATGCTAAGACCATCAAAGAGAGACACATCAACATTCATTTATCACAAATAGAGAAGAAATAGTACGTCAGTTTTCTAAAGGAATATGAGGATATCTTCGCATAGTCGTGTGACGATATGACCGGTTTGAGAACATCTATAGTAGCTCACAGGTTTCCTATTAACCCCATGTTCCTGCTAGTCATAAAAAACTCAGAAAATTCAAACCGGACATGAGTTTGAAGATTAAGGAGAAAGTTACCGAGTAGATCAAAGAAAAGTTCTCAGGGTGGTTGAATACATAGCCTGGTTAGCTAACATTGTTCTATTTCCAAAAGAAGGACGGGAAGGTCAGGGTATGTGTTGATTATCAGGATTTAAATAGCACAAGTCCCAAAGACGACTTTCCACTGCCAAATATACACATCCTGATTGATAACTGCACCAATCATGAGCTCCAACCCTTTGTAGATTTCTTTGCAAGATATCATCAGATCTTAACAGATTAAGAATACATCGAGCAAACAACTTTTGTTATATCTTGGGGTGTGTACTGTTACAAGATGATGTCGTTCGGTCTAAAGAATACATGTTCCACTTACATGAGGGCCATGATAACCATCTTTCATGATATGATACACAAAGAGATAGAGGTATATGTGGAAGATGTCATTATCAAATCCAAGAGGACCGATGATCACATAGTAGACTTGCGAAAATTCTTCTTTAGGCTCAGGAGGTGCAATTTGAAGTTGAAACCCGCAAAGTGTGCATTCAGAGTTCCTATAGGAATGTTATTTGGATTCATTGTGAGTCGTCGAAGGATCGAGCTAGATCCGACTAAAGTCAAAGCTATTCAAAAGTTACCATCACCCAAAAGCAAAAGGACGTGATGAGCTTCTTGGGATAGCTCAACCACATCAGTCGACTCATAGCACACTCCACCGTAATATGTGAACCCATCTTCAAGATTCTAAGAAAGGACTTCGAGACAAAATTGGACTGAAGATTGCTAGAAAGCTTTTGACAAGATCAAGGAATACATATCCACACCACCGGTTCTGGTCGTGCCAAAACCACGAAGACCTTTGCTTCTTTATCTATCCATGTTAGATGGAGCCGGTAGATCTGTTTTGGGACAACATGATAAGACAGGAAGAGAGGAGAAAGCCATATATTACCCGTGTAAGAAATCCATGCCTTATGAAGCATGGTATTCTCTCCTTGAACGCACTTGTTGTGGTTTGACCTGGACATCCCAGAAGTTTAGGCATTATTTTTATGCCTACACTACATACCTGATATCCAGGATGGATCCTCTGAAGTACATATTTCAGAAGCCCATGCCTACAACAAAGTTGGCTAAATGGCATATACTACTGAGTAAGTTCGACATCGTTTATGTAACTCAAAAAGCAATCAAGGGACATGCATTGGCAGATCACTCGCTGAGAATCCAATAGGAGAAGAATACGAACCTTTGAAAAGATATTTTCCTAATGAAGAAATATCATTCGTAGGAGAAGATATTATGGAAGCATATGACGGTTGGAGGATGTTTTTTGACGGAGCCACGAATTTCAAAGGAATAGGCATTGGACCAATTTTGGAATTAGAAACGGGTCAGGATTATGCGGTATCTGCTAAACTAAGATTTCCCAACACCAACAACATGGCAGAATATGGGGCCTGCATACTGGGGCTCAACATGGCAGTGACATGAACATTCAAGAGTTGTTGGTGATCGGCAATTCGGATTTGCTTGTGCACCTAGTGCAAAGAGAGTGGGCTACCAAGAATTCCAAGATATTTCGTATCTGCACCATGTGCAGGAATTGAAAAAGAGGTTCACAAAGATAGAATTCCGACATGTGCCCAAAATTTAAAATGAGTTTGCCGACCCATTAGCCACTTTGTCATCAATGATACAACATCCAGATAAGAACTATATTGATCCCATTCCAGTGAAGATCCATAATTAGCCTGCATATTATGCTCATGATGAGGAATAAGCAGATAGAAAGACTTGGTTCCCTGACATCAAGGAGTACTTATCAAAAGGACAATATCCGGAGCGCGCAAATAAGATTCAGAAACACCCGCTCCGGAGGTTGTCAAATCACTTCCTCCACTGCTGACAGAAGAACTCTAGATTTGGGTTTGCTAAGGTCTGCCGACATAAAGGTAGCATCTAAGCTACTTGAGGATGAACATGCTGGGTCATGTGGCCTGCACATAAATGGTTTCGTTCTTGCCAAGAAGATACTCAGAGCATGTTACTTTTGGATAACCATAGAGATGAACTGTATTCAGCATGTCTGCAAATGCTTTCAATGTCAAGTGCATGCCAACATGATAAGAGTGCCACGAAATGAGCTCAATGCAACAAGATCACCTTGGCCATTCTCCATCTGGGGAATTTATGTTATTGGTCCGATCGAGCCCACTATTTCAAAGGGAAACCGGTTTATTCTGATAGCCATTCACTACTTCAAAAAATGGGTAGAAATTGTATCTTACAAAGTTGTAACAAAAAATCGTCACTAATTTTGTCAAGGATCGTATCGTCTGCAGATTGAGGGTTCCTGAGTCCATTATCTCTGACAATGCTGCCAACATCAACAACTTGATGAAAGCTATATGTGAAACCTTCAAAATCAAGCACGAAAATTCAACCACCTACAGATCTCAAATAAATAGAGCCGTAGAAGCTGCCAACAAAAACATTAAGAAGATACTAAGGAAAATAGTAGATTATCGCAAGCAGTAGCATGAGAAGTTACCCTTTGCTCTGTTAGGGTACCTCTCCACAGTTTGCACGTTAACAGGGGAAATCCCCTACATGCTAGTTTATTTGTATTGAGGTTGTCATCCTAGCCGAGGTAGAAAATTCTTTCTTTAAGAGTCATACAGGAAGCTGAACTCAGCGATGCAAAATAGGTAAGAAGTCGCTATGAACAATTTCCCTTTATTGGTGAAAAAAAGATTAACGCAGTATGCCATAGCCAACAAGCAAGGTCCATATATGGTTTATAGAGTACTAATAGGAGGAGCACTCATACTTATCGAGATGGATGGAGAGATCTGGCCAAAACCAATAAATTCAGACGCAGTCAAGGGATACCATGCCTAGATTATTTCACATTTTTTCGTAATGTACTTTAACTACACTTGAACTGATTTCCCTTTAAGAGGGGATACGTAGGCAACCTTATGGGTTCGTTCATATCTTAATAAAATTTTCATTCCCCCCTCCCCTTCAATAAATTAGAAATTCGGGCACAATTTTGAGAAGGGTCCTCAAAATTTTGGAGCAAGTTCAGCCAGTGCCAACGTGCGTCAGGAAGTCAGTAATCAGTCAAAACTAGGGTAGAATTTTGATAAGGATTCTCAAAATTCTGAAGTAGATTCATCAAGGGCCACTATTCGCAAACGGTTAAAAATCACTTACCAAAGTGGTGTGAAATTGTGAGGAGGATCCTCAAAATTCCAACATAAGAGAGCTGCAATGCCTTTGGAATGTGTCACAGTAACTAGGTCATCAAAAGTTACTTGATATATCAAACCGCTTCCAAAACAATCCCATTTTAAATCAATGAATACATGTTTTTCGTAAATTCTATTTTTATAACTGTCAGGTGGAGCAGCGGAAGGCCGACTGGTAAAGAAAGAACCAACCTCCATTCATGAAACTTATGATTCTTTTTTTAACACAGGCATATTTGGCATTCGTACACAAAGCAAATTCACCATCCATCTGGTCGTTAGACGTTGAACCTATCCTAGATATGATACTTTACCCTTATCTTCTATTTTCTCTTGCATGAGTCTAATCCTTGGCTCCAAACCTGGATGAGTCTAATCCTTGACTCCATACTTGCATGAGTCTAATCCTTGACTCTACATTTTGCATGAGTCTAATCCTTGACTCCATATTTGTATGAGTCTAAGCCCTGACTCCATATTTGCATGAGTCTAATCCTTGACTCTATATTTGAATGCGACTAAGCCATGTCCCCCTTGTTGCATTAGGCTAAGCCCTAACTCTATATTTGCATAAGGCTAAGCTGTACCTTCTTTTTTCATAGGACTAATCCATGTCCCGCATCTTGCATGAGATTAAGCTCTACCTCTATATTTGACTTCTTTTTGCATGAGACTAATCCTTGACTCCATACTTGCATGAGTCTAAGCCTTGACTCCATATTTGCATAAGTCTAATGCCTGACTCCATACCTGCATAAGGCTAAGCACTTACTCCATACCTGCATAAGGCTAAGCACTGCCTTCTCTTTGCATGAGTCTAATCCTTGACTCCATACTTATATGATTTTAATCTTAACTCCATACTTGCATGAGTCTAATCCTTGACTACATATTTGCCTGAGTCTAATACTTGACTCCATATTTGCATGAGTCTAAGCCCTGACTCCATACCTGGATAAGCTAATCACTACCTTATATTTGCATGAGTCTAAGCCTTGACTCCAAACCTCCATGAGTCTGATCCCTGATTCCATCTTTGTATGAGTCTAATCTCTTACTCTACGTTTGCATGAGTCTACTCCTTGTCTCTATATTTGCGTGAGACTAAGCCTTATCTTGCATCTTGCATAAGGTTAAGATCTACATCCACACTTGCCTCCTCTTTCCATGAAACTAAGCTTTGTCTCCAATCTTGCATTAGTGTAATCCTTGACACCAGATTTGCATGGAATTAAATTCTGCCTCTCTTTGTACTGATGCTGCTTTATTTCCTATTACAATCTACTTGCTTTTCGATCAGGCCAAACTCTGCCCTCTATTTTGCAAGACTAAGCTTTTCTTGTTACATCATATTGTTGTATATCAATATCACCAACTTTTCCAAAGGCGTCATAGTCTAAAGGCACAATCCCCATAGCCTGAAGACACCAGCCATGGCCTCAGGATCTCTCGAATTTGCATCTAATTATTAGAAGGAATCATGGTTCATATGCACCATTTTCATGGCATGAGAACATCATTTCATGACCTACAAATACTTCATTAAAAAAATTCATGGACCAAGATGTCATAATCCAAGGGCGTCGTCTTTAGCCGTCCGAAGAAGACCTTCATTGTCTAAAGGGAATTTGTATCATGTTTAATTTTCTCAAATACATTGTAGAATATTTTATCTGCAGCTAACCAGTAAGCAACTGCTATCCTAGTAGGAGCGGTCCCGCTCCAATTCCCTCCAACCGTCCCGAATCTTAAACAGTCATTGTAGTTGCTTCCACATCTAGTATCCGTTCTTACAAAATCTCATCAGCATACTCTGCAATTGAATCCAGAACTACACATGTCATGATTCCTATAAAACCAACGATATGTAGGAAACTCGAAAACTGGAGGTCGGCCTTTGTCTTTGAAAACATCCCCTCCGATTAAAATTGACCATCATTTCTTTACCCAAAAACTCTTTCATCCTTTTCGAGTAAAGAGAGGCAACTGTTGATACCTAATTTTTTCCTATATATTTTAAATATGAATAAATACCTTTAAAATAACATATATATTCTAATATAAGCAAGCCCAAGGTTTTTATTATCTTTTCCATAATTTTTAAGGATTTAAATTGATTTATTTTCTCCCTTTTATCCATAAAATCCCCAATAATTATTTTCAAAATTATTATTTTGATAATTCATCTATTTAATTTCTATATTTATTCAAATATATACTTAATTTAATTTTTATGTATTTTTACAATTATATTTGGTATTTTTAAAGCTAAATTGCATATTGTTGCAATGTTAGCCCATTTTAAGATTTAGTTATATTTTATATGCATAAAATTAGATTTTTTATTTTTAAATTGTTAATTGTGTACTTTACATCATTTTGGAACCATAAATTATATTCCAAAAACTATCTATCTTTTTTGTAAATTAAAATAGGGAAACTAGCTATTTAAATTATAGTCAAATTGTCTTTCAATTATAGCCAAATCCTACCCTAATTCCCAACCCAATTTTAAAACTAAAAACCCGACCCACACTGTATTAAATCCTACCCAAACCCGAAACCCATTTACCCGTTCTAATCTTGACTGTTAATCTCCCAAATCAACGGTTCAAACAATTCCTTTCCTTTTTAATTTCCAAACAACCTTAACCCTAAGTCATTTTCCCAATATGCCGCCTCCAGCTTCTCTTTCATTTTCAATCTTCTCTTAAACCTAAACCTAGACTCCTCCACTCACCTCCTTCTCTTGTCATCTCCGACGACTATCCCTTTCAACCCAAGCCTCTAATGAGTCTCGCATCGCCCTGCTCATTATCTCTAAGGCCTTCAAAGATCCTGGTCCATGTATTTGGATCTTATATTACTTATGAGTTCTATGGTGTGATTTTGGGCAAAATCACACCTTCTACATCACGGTCGGTGAAGTTTAAACAGGTTCTTTTGATTTTTACTTGGGTTTCTTTTTGAAACCCTAACTCTCTTCTGAATCTCTTAGATCTATGTTATTTTTATTCTTTAAGCCTATTTTCTTCTGTGATTTTCTTATTCTCGAGCTTTCTTCTGAAAGATCTTCTACTCTAAACCACTTTTACTTCCTTTGGAAAAATTAGGGTTTTTGGAGTTCTTTCTATACCTGTTTAGACTGATTTTTTTATGATTAAACCTTTTTCATTGTTTATCTCGACCAATTCTAAGTTCTTATTGCTTTTTAACTCAACTCTGTTAAAATGCCCTAATTTTTTAAAGATTTTCTTTACTTGTTTCTGTGAGTTAGCCTGATTTTCTTTACTTGTTCTGTGTGTTAGTCTTATTTTCTTTACTTGTCTCTATGTGTTAGTTTTATTTTCTTTACTCTGCTTCTATGTGTTAGAATAATGTTCTCCACTTTGGTTCCATGCGTTTGCATGACTTTCCTTTACTTTGTTTCAGTGTGTTAGCCTGTTTACCCGGTTCTTGTTAATCTCTTGTGGTCACCATGTTCCGAATATGTTCTGATGAATCTCTAGCCTAGTTATATCACCTCTACATGACTATGTTGCTCATCTTTTATTTCTTTCTGCCTATATAATCAACCTTGTTTTTTTCTATTTCTGTTCAATAGTCTCTATTTGTATGTTGAGGTATGAAAAATCATGATTCCTCATGATTGTTTCTGATTGTCTTTTACTTTTGGTAATTGAAAGATTTTTCTTCAAAGTCCTAGAATTTTACTCGTATGTTTAAATTAATTGATTGCATTACCTTATTTACTATGGTACTTTGTTTTACTTAGTCTTTCCTTAATTGGGTCTTTCTAAATTTGGTCCTAATTGACTACTTTATGCCTACTGAATCTTGACCTTTTTCTTATTTAATCATGCACTGATTTCCTTCTTGCCCTTATATGGTACCGAATCTTCCCGTTTTTCCATTACTCCCTTAACTCAAGGAAGCACTTCCTTGATTCTCTAGATGATTTATTCTGAGTTCTTAAACTAGTATACTACTATGTTTTTACCTTATTCCACTACCAACTTTCAACTATAAATACTCTAAGTCTTTTACAAACAAGACACACACACACTTGGCTTCCAAAAAACCCCTCTCCTACTTAAAAACTCTATTATTTTTATACTATTGGTCAGCTGCTAGCCAAGGCTAATCATCTATATTCTTTGGCTCTTTCATTCTACCTACTTAATGATATATCCTATTTTAATTTAAAGTCTCAACAACAACATGTTTCTCTCCTCATTTCAGTTTATTTTATTTCTAGCCTGCTTTTACTTTTTGTTTTGTTGTGAAGTTTGTAGCTAAGCATGCCAGTATGACTCCCTCCCTTTAAATTTATGTATGCATGGACAATTGTATCCTTTTACCCACCAAGTACTTACTATTTTGTGAATCCCAAATTCCTACTCCGCTCTATGTGTTAATGACTGGTTTATGATTATGAAAGTGTCAAACTATCTCTAAGCCTGTCCATAATAGTCCTAATACTCCTGTTGGGGTCATGTGTCTGCAGTCATTGTCTGTGTATCTCCAAACCCCGTTAACCTCTGTGTGATTACTGAATTACTTTACTTGTTGTGTGTGATCTTATACTGAAGTGTTTGAACTCTTTTATTAATCCATGTCACACCTCCTTTTTACACGGCTACCCCGAAGGATAAATGTATAAGGGAGTTTTTTCAATTTAAGTGATGTTATTCGAAAAGGGATTATTTATTTATTTAGAGTCGCCACTTGGGATAGGCTTGGCTTTTGGTTTCCCAAGTCACTGGTTTATTTTGAATCCCGAATCGAGGAAAGTTTCGACTTCCCAAATGGAGTCTGCGAACCAGAAATTCTAAGTAAGAAATTTTGTTGACCCAAGGAAGGTTTTAGGCACCCCCAGATCCCGTGGTTCTAGCACGGTCGCTTAAAATCTTATAATTGGCTAAGAATCTGATTTTAATACATGACATCCTATAGTGACCTTTTCTTAGGATTATTTACCAATTTGAATTAATAATTTTAGGGAAACTGAACATCGTTTAAAACATAATTTTTTGATCACGTCACATGAAATGCACCCGGGTCCTCGACACATTTTATTTAACATTTTGGGATTTGGATTTGGGTCACATGAAATGTACACCCTAATTTAGGAAGGTAAAATTATTAAAAGCGTGCCTGAAACGACTGACGTGTTATTATGTTTGTGGGAGGCCGTGGAAATTCGCTAAGCGACTCATCCCAAATTCTACGTACTTAATGTAAACTTTTATAGAGGGCCGAGCAATTTATGAGTTTTATTTTCTGCGACGCACCTCATTTTGTTTAAAGGCCAACCTAGAGAAAACTATTATTTTCTATTTAATTTATCTCTAATAGGGCCTAATTAATTAATATTATGAATTGGGGCTTCAAGTTTAAGTCCGGATTCAAACAAAAGGGAAGACTCTCTTAATTTGAACCCGCTACCTAACTCAAAAATCCAAGCAGACATTGTAAAATTAAACTAATAACTTTAAATATGAATTCGAGCCTTCGACATATTTGGTTATGAAATTGGCCCGAGAAGAAATGTAAGCTTATGCTTCTATAATAAGTTGTTCAGCGTAGGTCAATTGCGCAAGCCTAATTCGGAGCTGTTCTTGACAACTCACAATTCAACCAAATACATTGGCTGGGTGGGCTATTGATATTTGGGCTCGTTAGTATGTAGTTGGGCCCAAATCTCATTTACATAAAAAATGTCACGCTGGGCTCCTGAATGAGCTCAAACCCAAAATATGATTTTATTTAGTTTTCAAAAGTACCAAAATTAAACAAACTGGACCTAACGATTTTTAAAAATAAAGGAAAAGCTCAAATTATTCAAATTGAAGGCGAGACACAATTTGAATTCAAATCTCACTGCATTATTCAACTCATTTGTATACCAACATACTTAATCCAGAATTTGACAGCAATTTAAAGTAATTAATGAACCCTTAAGCTAACATGAAATACAGTGTAAATATTTATAATAGATTGTAATTAACTCCTGGATTACACATTTCAGTAGGTATATAATGAACATATTAATGTAATTAGCTCTTTAAAACTACAGAAGATGTCTAATTCTATATTAATATGAGTGTGCATGCTCACTTTTGAACTCCGTTTCTAACCAACACTCTATTCCACACTCAAATTCAAATTGACATGACAATCAAGACTAAAATTAACTATTACTCTTAAGAAATAAAGTCCAACAGTCCAATACAAAACAATAGTTCGAAATAGTCTGGTCTTAGTTACAAATAAGTCTCTTGAACTTCATGAAAATACAGGAAATCTAATACAATAACTAACAAAAATAAAGCCATGCCGCGATTCAATTCATGTCCATAACTTGGAGATTACACAATGTGTACCTGGTTACAGCAAATAAACACCAATGAGTATGTAAGCAGGAAGCAATAACAGCAACAAAATCCAACCCAACGAATGCGACAGTGAAACCAAGCTCGAAATGCAGAACCAAAACAACGGAATTTTCTCAAATAAACCAGGATCCAAGCAGCCTTAAAATAGATTCAAATGATTCCAACTTAAATTAGTTTTTGCACTTTTAAAATCTGGAATTGAACTAGACAAGTTTCAAGGAGTGGCTGATGCTAATAAAACAAAGGAATTTATTTTTGCTCTTTCACTTGTGACTAAATCAGAAGGATTTTTCTGGAAGGTGTTTCTCGTCCCTTTTGACCAAGAAGCATATGCCTTTATAGGCATGTAAACTAGGGCAAACTTCAGCTCTTATTGCACATAGGTCCCTTAATTCTTAACTTTTTAACCAAGTTCTAACACTATAATTGACAAAGGAACCCTTACTAGAAGGTTCTACAATTGTTATGCCAATATCCTCTAAGGTTCTATTCCCTTATTTACCCTTCCAATCACAAAGTATTTCAATTCTACCTATTTCTTTGATTTTAGACGACTTTTGAAACCCTTAATCAGATGCAATTGCATTTAAATCTTTCAATTTAAATGAATACTCAGACATTTAACTCAACAAGCTTGGCTAATCAGTAAGCAAATTATACAACCAATTTTGACTAAGGAATCAGTTAACAATTAAAGGTTTCAACACAGATACCAATTCAATCATAAGAGAGTAACACAACTTGAGTTTGAATCAATTTAAACTCATCTGAGTTACCATGAAAACTTGAACTAATAGATTAAAGATTACTTGGCTAACAACAAACGAATACAGTGTTGCAAATTCAAACGTAAACCATCTAGATTTTAATTAATTTAAGAAGAGATAATTAAAATTGAGATTAAAAGAAAGGACTCAGAAGACTTAGCTTAATTTTGAAATGAAACTTCAGGAGTCTTCATGCATCACTTGGGGGATTCGAAAACCCTAAATATTGAATTGGAGAGACTGTGAAGACATTCAAGGGCAAATAACTGTGGTTTTGCAGTAAAGGGGGTGAGGATAGTTCAGGGTGTCATTTTGGTTTGGCTAAGAGACACTGTGATTTTTGGTCGAATTTTCAAACTAGTATTCGAGCGTGTTGGTCATGATTTGAGGGAAGAGATTAAAAGTTCGAAGATGGGGATGGCAAGCTGAACCCATGGTGTTCTTTTGGTGGGTTTTCGAACAGGTATCCGGGATTTGTGAAGGGGTTTGGCTTGGGCTATAATCAGATATTGGCCCAAAATTGATGGCATGCTTCCTTTTCAATTTCTTTTTATTTATTTCCTTCTTTTCCTTTTGTGTTCTTTTTATTTATTGAAATTTTGGATTTTATGAAAAATGCAAAATTAAAAGTAGCCAAGAATTTGTTTAATTCTAAAATGAGACTAGTTGAGTTCCCTAAAATTAACTAGATCCTAATTTTAATAAGAAAAGTAAACCAAAAATGAAATTAAAGGACAAAAAATGTAAAATAATTATTTTGATTATTTTTTTCTTATTTTCAATAATTTAGAATTAGGTCCTAAATGCAAGTATGCTATTTTTATAGTTTTATTTTTTATGACGCCTAAAAATGCACACAAAATGCAATCAAAAGACAAAATCATGCAATTAATTCCAAAAAATTCAAATACTAAAAGAAAAATTCTAATTCTAATGAATTCTATATGAGTAATTTAAACGTGGCAAAAATCACGTGCTGACAATCCAAATTCTTTTCAACAATCTCTGTTACCAATTGCTTTCAAAACAGAGCTTTCAGTCCAGTCTTTAATAAACTTCTTTCAAACATCTGTCCTCCACTTTTACTCTACTCCTAGTTAATAGGTTCCGCCCCCTCTAGTATGTGTACTGCCTTGGGATCCCCTTGAGAACTCTTGGAACTTCTGCATACTGAGGCTGTCTTTCCATACTACACTGGTTCAATGCTTGGCTATTAATTCTAGCTGTAAGCATTACCCGGGGTGCTTGAGGCCCTTAGGAAACTTTGATGTAGCTAAACTCTGACTCGTCTATGGAAATGGGGCTTGAAATATCATTGGAGGCTTTGGGTAACTATGGCCTTATTGCAGGCTCTTTATAGAATATCTTCTTAATTTTCTATTTCACTTATGTAATTCATTTGTTAGCCTGTAATAATTTATAAATGGATACTTGGGATATTTAGTGAAATGGTGGGTAGATGTATACTTTTTGGAGTAACTTGGGTAGAAATCCTACCTTTAGGATTTTTTTTAAAACCTGCCTACCTCACTCTATAGGGTTTTTCTTCATGTTGAATCTGATGGCTTTTGCATAATAGAAAACATGCCTATAGTGTTTTTATTCATGTTGAATCTGATGGCTTTGCATAATAGAAAACATGTATTTGGGGTTTTATTCATGTTGAATCTAATTGCTTTTGCATAGTAGAATCATGCCTCTAGGGTTCAATTTTTAATTTCATAATAGAAATCATACCTATAAGGACTTCACTCTTAAGGTCACTTGCATCAGATATAAACAATGTTCCTAAATCATGCGTTTCTCATGATTAGAAACCATGTTTCTAGGTTGAAAGTCATCATGTTTTGAAATGACTCAAGTATAGATATCCTGCCAATAGTATATCATTTCGAATTATTGAGTCCTTCATATGTTATGGCAAATTGACGAAAAACAGTAATATGCTTAGATATCATGTCTATAAGGATCTAATTCACAATTCTTTCTGGTAATTCTAATTAGCCTTGTAAATAATTTTTTTTCGCCTAGTTTACCTATTAAAACTGACCTTACTAAGCGATAACCTTTCCAAAACTAGCTCTTTCAAATATTGCTTTAATCTCATTGGATATCCTTCCTATAGGTGTAGGGTCTATTTCGAAAATTGTTTGTTTCTGCACTAACATGAATATTAGTTCTGCATATATAGGCAAGCCTTTGGGAATTTCCAAAACTTGCATTTCTCTGAAGTTGTTTCTGTCACACAACGTTTCAGAATTCTAATGATCTTTTAAAAAGAGGTCCTACACAACTAATAGGTTGTGACTTTTGTATTTGAAAGAGGTTTGTTTTTGAATAATCACGTACAAATCCTGCTTTAAAACGTGGAGTACGAAAGACCTTACTTGTGGTTGAGTCATGTTGCATATATGCTTGTTTGCGGAGGAAACCATGAGCCTTTAACTGTTCCATATATATGAAAGTCCTAATTGATTTTCTTTTACTGTCGCCTTAGATTTTTACCTTTAAAACCTTAGGGGTATGTCTAGAACTGTCAATAGATAGAGGTCCTAACTCCTTCCTGGACTAGTATGAATGGACAGGTAGCACCACGCTATAGGAATCAATGACTAACACTCCCTTTGCATGACCAATAAGAGGACGGGAATGGTAGATAAGGGATATGAGGACTACGCATTAATATCACGTGTAACCCCTCGTTGAGTAGTGTTTACCATAAATTGTGTAGGGTGATCCTATAGGATAAACAACCTAGGACCCCTTTTTACCCCAAACCTCCTCCTTATTCAAAACTGTTTTTTACAATTTGTTCAACCTTTATTTCACAACTCTACTTGTTCAAACATGTTGTACTTATTTGATTCAACTATTTGTATGAAATAATTTGCAAATATAAGTTCGGTTGGGAACCATAGTCGTTGACCAAGAAAGGTGCCTAACACCTACCCCTCGAGGTTATCTCGATCCCTTATGCTAATCTCTGGTAATACAAACCAATCCAAGAGTCAATTACTCTAGGTGCTCTAACTCACCTTATTTTGTTAGGTGGCAACTCTTCAAATGCCCAATTACCAAAAGGAAATGAGTCATTGCACCCCATGGAATGTCAAAACCCACACTTCTCCCGCAAAAAGGGAGAAAAAGGGGGCGCGACGGAAATAAGCGAGGACTTGGCTACTTGAACCCTTCACCTAAGTGGGATCCCAAAAGAAAGTACCTCACACTTCCTGAAAACATAATTTGCAGACAATATGGTAAAACCGGTCACTTTAAATCTTAATATATTGCAAAATAAAAGGCTAGTAAAAATAATAAAGAATTTGTTCAACGGAAAAATAGGTTGCCAGATGGGCTAAAAAGAATCTGATTCACCTTTTTGCCTATAGAACGGGATCCAAACAAGTTTGTGTTCCTAAGACTAAACCCTGATTTCCTTTTGTGGGTCCAAGTGAAGGGGAGAAGCCAAATGTGGTACATGGATAGTGGCTGCTCAAACCATATGACAGGAAGCAAGAACCGGTTCCTTTTACTTGAGGACCTCAAAGGAGGTAATGTCTCCTTTGAAAATGGGAAGAAAGGCATATCACAGGGGTTTGGAAGGTAGGTAAGACAGATTCTCAGTCTATTGAGAATGTCTATTTGATATATGGCCTAATGTACAGTCTAATTAGTGTATTACAATTATCTGATAATGGTAACTTGGTAGCATTCACCTCTACTAAATGTTTTGTGATTAACCTTACTACTGACAATATTATTTTGCAGGGAAAAAGAGTAAAAAATACATATATTGAAGATTTGTCCAAACTTTTAGAAAATAAACTCACTTGCTTAAGTGTGTTCGACAATGATCCCCTCTTTTGCACAAGAGATATGGATATGCAAGTCCGTGTTAACTCAACAAATTAGTCTCCAAGGATCTGGTGATAAGGCAGCCTAACATCAAGTTCAAAGAAGACAAAGTTTGTGAGGTTTGTGCAAGGGGAAGCAGGTAAGATCCTCTTTTAATTGCAAGAACTTTGTGAGCACCACCAGAACAATGGAACTGGTCCATTTGTATCTCTTTGGTCCCATAAGAACATTAAATTGAGGTGGTAAAAGATATGTGATGGTGCTTGTTGATGATTACTCTAGGTGTACTTGGACATTGTTTTTAACATCTAAAGATGAAGCATTTAACATGTTTACTTCTTTTGTTAGAAAAACTCAAAAATAACTAGGTAATCAACTTGCATCAATTAGGTCTGATCATGGAACTAAATTTGAAAATGCTAAGTTTGCTGAACTTTTGCATGCTACATCATAAATAGTTGCATGACTAGACCTCTTGTTAAGAAGATTCCCTGTGAGTCACTTAAAGGGAGAAAGCTAAATATATCCAATCTTAAGGAATTTAGATGCAAGTACTTTGTGCACAATAATGGAAAAGACTCCCTAGGTAAGTATGATCCTATAACTCATGAGAGAGTATTCGTGGGATATTCTTCACATAGTAAAGCTTATAAGATATACAGTAAAAGAACTATGTGTGTTGAAAATATATATATGTTATTTTAAAAAAAAACTTACATTCTATTTGAAAGTCGGGAACAAGACAATGAAGAGATTGGGCAGATAAGATATTCAAATGGTAAAACCACAGTCCAGCCTAAAGATGCATCACCGGAAGGAACATGTAATGGAACAGGTCCTTCCACCAAGGGTAACATGACAGAGGGAACTGACTAGAGAGGAACTGATCCTCAAACTTTGAGGGCACTTGTCCATGAACCTATTCATGAGTAACAAAACTAGGAAGGAACATCCAAAGAAATAGACACTCGTATTACAACATCCACGAAATTGGATATTGATGAACCTGGTTCATTTATTGATTGGAAGTTGTATAGGGGAATGATTGGTTCTCTTTTGTATCTTAATGCTAGCAGGCCTAACATAGTTTTCAATATATGTCTTTGTGCTAAATTTCAGTAAAATCCAAAGAAGTCCCACTTGATTGCTGTCAAGAGAATATTGAGATACTTGAAAGGAACCAATGACCTTTGCCTTTAGTATCCAAAAGGTAGTAATTTTAAGCTAGTGGGATATGTTGATGTTGATTATGCAAGGTTCCTTGTGGGTAGGAAGAGCACCTCAGGAATGTCATACATTTTTGGTTCATGCCTTGTGTCATTGACTACTAAAAAGCAAAATTCAATGGTCTTATCCACTGTTGAAGCAGAGTATGTTGTTGTTGCTTCCCGTTGTGCTCAATTATTCTGGATCAAACAACAGTTTATGGATTTTGGAATTGAAGTTGGTTATATCCCTATTTTGTGATAACACTAGTGCTATTAGTATGATAAAAAAAACCAGTTCATCATAAGAGAACTAAGTACATAGATGTTAGGCACTATTTTTGAGGGGCAACTATGAGAAAGGCTTGATAACTGTGGATTTTTCTGCTATTGACAAGCAAATTGTTGATATCTTCTCAACGGCCTTAAGTAGAGATCGTTTTGAGAGGAATAGGTTGGAATTAGAGATGATTAAGTTCACCTAAAAGGACTAGCTCTAAGTTAAACGAAAAAAATGAAAAACAAATGGTTCGAAAGACTGTAAGTTGTGTATAGATTAAATCTTGCTCAGTTTCTTACTTTCCATAGTATACTCTTGTGCCATGTGTTAAAATGACTCATTAATCTCTAATGACATTTCTATTTTGGAAAATTTAGACATATACAATAAAATTATCAGTGAAGAACCTGGTTCATCAAGATAACACAGTATGTTTTCTACACGCTGCATACTTTGAAATAACAATATTTGGATCATGATCGGAGTCCTACCAAATACCAAAGTTCTTGTAAACTTATTTGCTACAAGTGAACTAGTTACGTTCAAGACCCATGACTGTATTAAACTATCTATATTCTTTTAAGTATGCTACTCGGGGGGGGGGGGGGGGGGGGAAAAAAGTGGTTCTCACAAAATTGAACATGTGTTGATTCTAAAGAATCTTGAGAAGTTGGTGGAAAAAATGAAAAAGAAACAAAATGAGAGCAAGGGTTCTAGGAGTACTGTGAGGGGATTGGGGACAAGAGTGGCTGATTCTTCACCACTCCTGTGAGTCTAACCAAAGACACTGGTGCAATGGTTATTTGCGGAGATGACCCTAGTTCATTTGTTGAGGAACCCCTCATAGACCTGTTGAAGAAAGTGACTGAAAGCTATAATCCGGCTTCTTGATAGAGTTATCAATGGCACCAAAACTCATACCATTCCCTATGGCTTCATTCTCACAACTGTGCTTGCACATTTCAATGTACCTACAAAAAAGTAGGAGGTCAGTACAAGCATATATCATTTTTCGATTAATACTCTGCTTGTCTACGATTATGAAGTCAATGTCACTTCTAAAGAAACTAGTTCATCCAAAAAGGTACCAGTGAATAGCAAGGTCAGAGCCTTGGTGCAAAAAAAGTGGGGCTAAGGATGCTGAGACTAAAAGGCTAAATAAGAGGTTGGTTGAGATAGAGACTAAGACAGATACTCTCAGAACTGAGCTGGAAAGATAAATAGAGAAGAATGGTGGAATTCTTCAAGGTGTGCTGAAACTCCTCCAAGTCAAAAACCAAGCACCTAGTTCTTCCCAACCTTAAGCCTCCAAGCCTAGTGTAGATCAACCAGTGACCCAATTCAGGACGTTTTTTTTCTTTTGCTCATGTTTCAGTATTTTTATTTCTTCTTATGCTTTGTGGTAGAATCATATCAATCATCAATGAAATTTATGCCTTCGGAGTTGGCTCGAGTAAGTTTCTCGGCTTCATGGTGTCAAATCAGAGTATCAAATCAACCCTGATAAGATCAACAGTATCAAGGATATCACCAATGTGTACAACGTGAAGGTTGCGCAAAGGCTAACAAGGCAAATAGATGCTTTGGGTCGATTCATTTCGAGGTCATCGTATTAGAGTCATCATTTTCTCTAGCACATGGCTATGAGGCCCTCATTCATGTTGAGGTAGGAGAACCCAACACCAGGCTACGACATGCATTGGAGGAGTCAAATTACGAGGCCATTATGCTAGCCTCGAATTATTAGATGAAAAGCGTGAATCAGTGCTTGTTCGGATGGTCATGCAAAGCAAAGGATCGAAAGATATTAAAATAGATGGACCGACCTTTGGCACTTTAGAATCGGGGATTTAGTTCTACGGAAGGTCACCCTCAATACTCGAGACCCTAATGAAGGGAAACTATGCCCGGATTAGAAAGAACCATATCGGTTCCTCGGAGTTATGGGTAAAGGATCTTACAAACTTAGCACAATGGAAGGTGAAAAACTGCCAAACAATTGGAACACATTATTACTATATCGATACTACTGCTAAGGTATGATTTTATCCTTTTGTACATTAGAGTTTAAAACTAACTCATTACAGATTTTTGCTTGAAGATATCGAAGGCACGCGATCTCGAAGACACCCTTTTTACAAAAAGGCCTTAGGTTTTAAGGCATATGTTGCACTCTTTTTCCCTTAGTTTGGATTTTGTCCCAAATGAGTGTTACGGTAAGGTTTTAAACAAGGAAACATTTACGTGCTACCTAAGGAGAGCACAACAGTATCCAAGGCTTCTTTTTAATCAACCTCGAGTACTGGCGGAGCTCATATTTTCAAGAAATATACTTCACGTCTAAGAATGCCTCGATAGGAAAAAATTGTAATGGCCCAAACGGTCAGATGAACCGTGTCCATATAGAGTAGTCTAGCCCCTACGGAAAAACATGTACCCATGTATCAATTATTTAAAGATGCATTCTGTTTATATCAAAAACACCTTATATCTCAAAGAAGTTTACTATCACACGAGCTCTACACTTGTAATTCTACGGTAAACGCTTCAAGGGACAAAATGCAAAAGCACCCTCGAATACTCGGGGAGTGTAATCAGTAGTCAACGCATCCGAGTCAAAAAAAACTCGGACTCGTAAGACCTCAAAGAGGCATCCCCTCGAAACAAAGGCCAAGACCACTACGCTCGAAAACTAAATTTTCGGAAAATTTTGAAAGGTTATCGAGAATAAGTCCAAGTGACATACCCAAAGGCTACGACCATGTTGAAAACTACAATAATATAAAAAGGATACGGCCAAAATAATGAGGTTCGGAGACGTCCGACTTTTGACATAAATAAAAGTCCTTCAAATAATTTTAAAAATGATTAAATTAGTCTACTCTCGGCAAAAGAAAGATATAAAGGGCTTCGATAAATTCATCCCTCAAATAATATAAAAGGCTTCAATAAATTCAGCCAATGAAAAATTTAAAGGCTTCGATAAACATCAGCCTTTAAAATACCTCAAGAAGTATTCGATTATGTTTACACAAACTAATTACTAATAAGTTCGAAATGACGAATCTTCGAAAAACCCAAAGCGGTACAAAACATACATGATAAGGCATACAAAACATTTTCCTAAGTCTTTTAGCCGAAAAGAGGGAACAATTATAGCCATTTTAAAAATGGAAAAAAAAACAACTTAAAGAGCCTAAGGGGCGACGTATAATATCCTAGGAGGAGCCTAAGGGCCAATATATAAAAGCCTAAGGGCCAACTTAAAAGGCTTAAGGGCCAACATATATAGAGGTCAAGACCTTGTTCTCACTCGATGCAGACTCGAGGATTCTGGCATCTCAAGCTTGTATCATGGTGATTTAAGCTTGAGAATCACCTAAGACCTTAAGTCATTATGTTGAACGGTAAAAAACCTAAGGGTCCACTATGTTTTGAGTTCAAACCAAAATTTGGACTGAACATTTTGGTTATACAATTGAGTTTTCAATAAATAAAGACAACATGGGACTCATCACAAGCCAAAGTTGAGACAAAGTGTTCTTTTGTATTTCTAAAAGATATTTAAAAATATTGTCGAGGGATCCTTACACAAAAGACACTAAGGAAACATAAAGAAACCTAAAACTACTTTGAGGCTACATCTTCAGCAACCGCATCTCCTTCAAGAGCTATTTCTTCTACAACCTCATCTTCAGAGTCTTCGTCTTCATCGCCCCAATTTCGGAGCCACAGGCTGAATCTTTGTCATTAGAAAGCAAAGTGGCGGTTTCTACTTTGGAAGTCTTAGCATTTTCAATATCGGCCCAGAGATCAAAGTCCCGAGCATACACCTCCTTTAGGGTTTCTCTCCGTGATTGTCGCCTGGCATGGTCAAGTGCACATGATAACTTAACTTCAACTACGGCAGAGATATCCTTTCCGTGGCCATTAGTTGCTTCTGCGTTTGCTCAGTACGATGATATAATTGTCCCAGTGTCAAACTTGGCCTTGGCCAGCTCAACAGCGGATTTTAGTTTAAACTCCTCGATTTTGCAGCCTCAAGCTAGCTCTCCTCCTTACACATTAAAACTGGCATTCGAGTGAAGCTAACTACTCTCAAAGAGTTTCATTTTCAGAGGCAAGATTGTCCATGCCCTTCCTCCACCCCAAGGTATCGACCTCCTTCATCTTAAGCTCCACCCGAAGCTGCTCCACCAACTCGCAATTCGGCTGAAACTGCAAAATTAAAGTATTAGTCTTCAAGACAAGCAAGTACATAACATGCCCTCAACGGCTATACCACCTTTTCAACCAACTCGGCTCATTCTTGACAAGACTTCGTCAATTCAACTCAGAGATTGCTGATCTCCCCCTCTTTCTTGACATAGAGGATTTTAAAACTTCCCCTCTTTTCCGAGAGCTTCATAAGCTCAATTTTGCATCGAGCAAGCTTAGTCTGAGATTGGCAAATGCTTATCACTGAAGTGACACCGCCTTATCACAAGAAAAAGAGTTCAGAATCAGAAAGATAAAGATTAACTCGAAATAAAGAAAGACAAAACTTACTTATTTGAGAACCTTTTTTTCTTCCTCATGAACAAATGACGCATTGGGATCGAGACCTTCTTCGATTCCAGCGATACACTCCCAAAAAATATCATTCCTTTTATGAGTCGCTTCCATGTCGGTAGTCCCCGTGTTTGGGCATCTCAAAATTGCCCTACAGAAAACATCGGCCATGCCGCTAGTCATCTATATTGATTACCCTAAGTGATTCACTCGGGTTGCTATCATGTGTATGAAGAGTTCGAAGATAGGGTCTTCAAGCTCATTCATCAAGCGTCCCCCGGACAAGGTACACATTTTTTGCCTGATGGCTCAGAGACTTTGCTCGAGATCTCCTCTAAAATTTGTTCGGTTCGAGATTGAACCACCTCTATCGTTATTTGTTCAGTGGCCTTCGGAGCGTTAGATCTATTTTTTTCCCAAGCTTCAAGTAGGCAGTCATCATCATCTTCCTCTTACTCCTGATCCCGAAGGTGTTGAGCCGTTTTTGGAGATAGGTCCATGATGTCAGATTTGGGCTTTTGAGCTTTGCTGTTCGTTCTCCTCGTGGAATATGCAGGCGACCACCTTTTTTTGTTCTTTTCCTTGTAACGCTTTGGAGACTCTTCATCATCAGGTGGGGATGGCTACATAGAGACAACGTCTCCAAAGCCTACATATAAAACTAAGTAATAATTATTTTAAGAACACAAGTGAACAAACAAAGGAGCTCACCACGATTTTTAGCCTCCCATGGACGCTTGTCAAGATCACACCAGCAACACTCTGCATATGAGGAAATAGAGGCCAGTTTTCGGACCCAACCTTCAAGGTCTGGTACCGCGCCAGGAAACCAAGCGGCTACACCATCGAATTAGAGTTAGATAGAGAAACAGATAAAGTCGAAAAAGAAAAGAGGAAACAGGATAGTAAGTTATTATAAAAAAGCATGTACTTACGGTTCATGTTCCATTCCTCGGAGAATGGCATCCTCTCAGTAGGAATCATGTCAGAGGTTCTTACTCGGGCAAACCAGCTCATCCACCCTCGGTCTTTATTCTCATCGATGCAGGAGAAGAGAGATTTTAAGGATCAGCGTTGCAACTTTATCAAGCCACCTTGATAAAGGCTAGGGCTATATAGCCTGATCAAATGGTCGAGGGTAAAAGGCATCCCCTCGACTTTCCTTAGAAAGTATCTAAATAAATTGACAATTCGCCAGAATGAAGGCTAGACCTGGCCGAGCGTCACTTGGTATCTTTGGCAAAAATCAAGGATAAATGGGTCTATGGAACCCAAGGCTGGAACTATGGAACCTAGCGTGAATAGGTAGGTGTACACACTTATGTACCACGCGTTATGGGTAGTGATGTCCTCCCCCAAGGAGGGAATCACCACATCTTTGTCACCCCAGTTTCAATCCTTCCTTACTTGCTTAAGCTCATCCTTGGTTATCAAACAAATGTATCGAGACATGGGGTCAAATCGGCCTGGTGTCGATACAGATTTTTCAATTTTGAAATCGGATGTTATTTCACACAGTGGGGGAATGCACTCCTGGATGCGAGGTGGCGCCATCGATTTAATTCTGGATAGTCGTGGTGACGAAAAGGCTTTTTATTATTGGGGAACAGTTTGGATGTTTTAGCAACCGTAGTTCAAGTGACGAAGAAAAGGTTGCTGATGGAGTAAAAAATTTGAGAAAAGTATGGTTTCTGGAAAATTGAAAGAACTAACAAGATTTGGAAACTAATTGAGAAGTAAAGTTTACAAAATTGTGAAGTTAGCCTATTTATATAAGTCACTTAAGCATATTGGGGAAGCCAAAAGGCCGGTCGTCAGCTGCCTCTAATTAATGAACTTGGAAACTGTGCAGATGCGACCTTTCAATCACTTCAGACACTAACATCACGATATCAACATCATGATCGAGACATCGAGGAGATCGAGACTCAATCCATTTCTTATCATCTTATCTCAGGTTCGAGAAAGTGCTCACACGACTACTAAGCCCAAGACCTACACCAGAAAATTCTCACTGGGAGACTGTCTACGAAGCCTAAGGGCTAACTTTATTTCAAATTCGAAACCTTACTCTCACTCAACTTGGACTCAAGAATCCCGATGTCCCAAGATAGCATCAAATTACTTTTTAAGCTTAGCTCGAGTATTAACAAAAAAATTAAGGGTTACTATATTGATCGATTAAATACCTAAGCGTTTAGTATGTTTTTTGTCCAGTATTCGGACTAATCACTAAAGTTATGCGATCAAATATTTTTCAAATAAAGACAGAATGGAATTCAACACGAGCCAATAATAAGACAAAGAGATCCTTTTATATTTCCAAAAGATGGTTATAAATAGATTTACAACATCCACGAATGATCCTTACACAAGTACAAAAAAGAAAAAATCAAAATCCAATAACCTAATCTACTATGAGGGCCGCGTCCTCAAGAGCGGCATCTTCGGGAACCTCCTTCCTGGGGACCCACGATTGATCTTTGTAAATGTTTTTGTGCTTAAAGAAATTTAGAGCAACCCCCCCCCCCCAATAAGTGTTAACTATATTTCTTGTAGCTTGGATTAAGCATTCTGTTGAAATTTTGGGCAATTGTCCGTTAAAAAGAGCGGAAAAAGAAAAAGACCAAAAGGGAAGATAAGAAGATGTAGCTTCACCTTCTATCACAAGAAAAACCAAAAAAAGGTTGCAAGATACACGAGCAACGATCCAAGAATATTCATCCTTGGGACGTTGTACTGTGTAGGATACAAAAGTTAGTAGATGATAGTGCCACCTTAATCCATGGAAAGCAAAAGGAATGAAGTACCATAGCAGGTTGAAGTTAAGAGAGATGAGTGGCAGGGTGAAATTCGTATGTTTTCTAATATGGGAGGGATTCTGTGCCTTTGTCTCGATGTTTTGAATCAAATATTTGAAAAGGGGAACCTTGGCATAACTGGTAAAATTGTTTCCGTACGACTAGAAGGTCACAGGATAGAACCATGGAAACAGATGATTAGAGAAAGAAACAAAGAACGGACAATGTCTTGGCGATGCTAGTGGCTGATCAGTGCTGGCACGTATTTGATGCTTTGGTAAAGTGTAATGAAATGACATTTCTTATCACTTCAAGATCCTACATCTAGAGCATGATGTAATCATACAAGACTCGAAAAAACTGAGGTTCAAATCGTTTCTTATCATCTTATTCTAAGAAATGCGGGGACTATCTGTATATGGTCAAAATCTTATGCCTCTGAATTGTAGGGTCGAGGTTCCGTCCTAGGCCCGAGCTTGGCCAAGGTCGCCGTTTGACTAAACTCGAGCATGAAGACAGATTGAAATAACCAGATATAGAGTTCGAGGAATGCCAAGGCCAAGTGTGCTCGACCCTAAAATAGTACTGTTATGGGTTTGAAACAAAATGGGATAGATTGCTACCACGTCCCCAAGATCATGGCACAAATCCCGGAATAAGATTGTACGATTCTGTATTAGGCGGTTATACAGTTTTACCAAGAATATTCCTTTCTATAAATAGAAATATACCTTATTGAGGGATTACCCCATTACATAAAGTGACCCCTATCATTTGTAACGTTATCGAATCATTGAGCAAAGAATATAATCTTTACCTTTTCGCCTACTGTTCATCAGCATTGTCCTTTAGCTCTACAGTTCTTACTTTTCTTTTGTTACTTAATTATTTTTATTATTCTAATCCTACCTCGAGTCATTAAGCTCGAGGTCACTGCTGCTGAGTAACATTGGTTTGATTCACTTGTCACTTTCGTTTCTACTTCATACTCCTTGATTACTAATTGATATTGAACTAAGTCACAATCTTTAAAACCATAAATCAATTTAATTGTTACTCATATTTTTTAGGTAAATAATAATTGATCACGCCCAACTATATCTTATAAATAACAAGTCCAAAGTCAAATCCCACAGGGAATTAACCTATCAATTAGAGCTACTGGACTCGCAGCAATTCACGTGTGAACCTTCACAGATATTTGATTAACAATTTGGAGGTTTGTTAACTAACTATTATGTAATAAAAATGTAGTAAAGTAAGACTAGCTATAGACTGATTTTAAGCAAGAATGAGAATGGTCTAAGGTTATGATTTCCTGCAAGAATCCTCTCCGCTATGTTTGCTATAAATTATCCTAAGTCCTCGGTATCGATCATGAGCATTTTGACTGTCTCTGTCAAAAGATTAGAATAATATACTAGACATATTCTCTGGAATTACGCTAGTTGGCCTTAGTTACACCTTACTTAAATCATACACAAGGTTTCTCTATCCATAATCCCACCTTAAAACTCTTCGTATTGAACCCTCATATACGTTAGGAGTGGTGTTGTTCAACAACTACCTAAATATACACTCTCTCCCTAGTAATGCATACTAAATAGGCACAGCCGATTGAGGGCCCTTCAATCAACAACAATCATTATAGTCTAACAAACAAAGTATTAATAAAGCAAATCTATATTAGTATATTAGAAATTCATCCTCCAAGAGGTTCCATCAAAACACTAGATTAGGTATTTAGCTACGCATGCTCATAGTAACAATTCCACAAATAGTTTGTATAATCAAATTGCAAACTAAAGATGAATGAATGTAGAATTTGATGATATTCTCCTTTCAAAATAGAATCCCCGGGTCTTCGATGTGTCAAAAGTCTTTCAAATAGTGTTTTTACATGTATTTACACATAGTAGGGTTGGGACCAGACGAAACACCCTTTCTTGCGCGGATTAGGACTTAGCACTGCAAATTTTGTACAGCTGTCGCATGCTGCATCACACAATGCGGCACGGTAGAGGGAAACTTGAGAGACTTGATTTCTAAAGCCTATTTTGAATTTGTACTATTGCAGCACGCGCTACGGCACAGTAGTGGAAATTTCTCAAACTGAAATGTTTCTCTTCTTTTGACATCCAGACTTGGTACACGACCTCTGAACACGATCCCGGCTTAATGCATTGGGCTTTTACTGAGACTTCAAAGATCCAAATTGATTGATTTAGCTCCAGATTAACTTTTGAACTCGGGATAACTTCATACAACACATAAAACACGTACTAAGTGTAATCACTATCATTTGAGCTTAAGCAGACGTAGAAATGCAGTAATTCGAATGTAATACTACGGCTGAAATATAAGTTTCTAGCCTTACATCAACACCCCACACTTAAACCATTGCTCATCCTCGAGCATTTAAACTACGGTTTACCGAGGGATAACCTTACATTAGATAACCTCTCTGATACACCATGCCAAGAATAATTAAAGTAGATCAAGAACCTTGTCATAACCTCCCACCCTCAAGATTCGACTCAACAGTACCATGCACTATTCACAATTCACCCATTCACTTCTAACAAAGAGGTCCATGGCATTACCTTTCCTTCATGAATCACGTGCCCTCACAAAACAACAGAGAGTAGTTCCACACACAATAAAACTTAAGAACAATTAGGTAAGACTTATGATGTGGTTCCCAAAAAATATTACAGGCTCAAAGGGGTTAACTACGATACGTAACAATTATGCGGGTAAAATATACATACCTGGTTCAGCAAAGAAACACCTATATCACTTCCAAGACTGAACAAAACAACTATTTTGCTTTTCAAACACATGGGTCAAGTTCTAGACATCAAATGCATTGCACCAAACAATACAAAATCTTACACACACATGGGACATAACTCACTCATGGTCGGACTCATCAAGACTCTCTAGTCAAAGCCGTTAAGCATAGTTATAATCACACAATTTAAAGCACTTATTTAAGAGTCAAGAATTCAGCCTAGGTGTCAAAAATAAGTCACTTACCACTCCCGAGGCATATGTAGTTAAAGGAAATTAATCCTTTAAATTAGCTTCCTGACTAAAGACTCTTAATTCCTAAAAAGAAAAAGAGCAACCTTTACTCGGTACAAGGAAAACCCTTGGAAAAGAACCGCGGTACAGAGAATAATCAAGGGGGAATTGTTACACTACCTAAAATTATGAAACTAAAATAAAAGTCATATTTGTGGATTTATATATGCAAACCTATATTTGTTCTGACTCATCTCCCTTAAGAGGCCAGTTGACGATATCCATCGTCGAGAAGAGTCGACTAAACGCTTCATTACTAGCTATTACAGACCAATAGAATTTTGAATTATAGTTTACAGACCACTGTATCTATGAAAGCAAGAAACAAATCAAAACAAAAACAACTGGCAAAATAAAAATAAAATACAAGTACAATCAAATTAGAGCACCCCTACCCTACACTTAATAGATTGCATTGTCCGCAATGCAATACTGTAAAATCAAGAGTAAAAAGTATGTGACTCTCTGAGGCCCAAGGCCTAATCATCAGCACCCTAGAATGTGCACAAGTACTCCTCACCATTGGAGGGAATGGAGTTCACATCCTCATCTGGAGGGAGTTGTCCTCCTCTCATCAACCCCAACCAGTGGTGAGTGATAGTAGAAAGCGAGTGAACTTGCTGCAACTCCTAAAAATTTGCCTCCCCTCGAGCAGCACAAAGGCCCAAGTCAGCAAACAGTAGTTGGAGTGTCTCCTCAGCGCGGACCATCCTATGGTCTGAATTAATAGCAGTAGCCAGGGGATCTAGAATCGATGTAACATCATACGCTTTAATAGGATATGTCACTGGAATAGTCAATCAATATGAAACTCCTCATCTACATGGTATGCTTGCAACTGTTAGAAACACGTTCTCAATGCAATATACTAAACGTGTACTCTTTTGTAGGTTTTGATGAATGACAAACGAAGCAAAAATTGATATGTGACGGAATTCAAGTACAAGCGCACAATGGTTGCAAATAAGATTGAAGTTCAAGATATAGCTTTTAACTATTATTGAGTTGTTCTAAATTGTAATCTCGATCCTATAACTTGACTCATAGTATGGCCTCTCTCATAAAACTATTTTCCAAAATCATGCATATTTAATTCTGTGACAAAAAGATTTTAAATCATGCATATTTACATTAGACAAAATGTTTTCTAAACATGCCTCAAAAATCTGGGCTAAAATAATCGATTATGTACTTATGATAATCGATTGTTTCTGAGCCAAGACTGCATGACAATCGATTATGAATTAATGGTAATCGATTGTGAGTAAGACAGTGAACATCAGGTTTTTCCAAATCTGCATGATAATCGATTGTGAACAAATGACAATCGATTGTTGTTGAGGTAAAGTTTTTCAATACTCAAAATAATCGATTATGAACTAATGGTGATCGATTGTGTTGAGTTGATGTCTTCCAGTGATTTTAAATTTAATTAAGTAATCGATTATGTCTTAGATAATCGATTATCACTGAGACAGTAAGTTTTATGATTTTCAGAAAATAACAAGTAATCGATTGTTGCAAAGGACAATCGATTGTTGAAGCTGTCCGTTGTCAAATGATTTTCAAATACCATAAGGTAACCGATTATTGATTCTATATAATCGATGTTTTGCTTAAAATCCGGAAATGATTTTTAGAACGTTGCTGAAGTAATCGATTATTGATTTTATATAATCGATGTTTTGCTTAAAATCCGGAAATGATTTTTAGAACGTTGCTGAAGTAATCGATTATTGATTTTATATAATCGATGTTTTGCTTAAAATCTGGAAATGATTTTTAGAACGTTGCTAAAGTAATCGATTATGAACTTAGTGTAATCGATTATCTGATTTTGAATATTGCCAGTAATCGATTATAGATTATGTATAATCGATTGTGAAGCGTTAAATCTGGGATTGATTTTTAAACTGACTGGCAGATAATCGATTGTTTGGTCTTAATAATCGATTATCACTGAGTAATTTCAGCAACTCTTAATTGGCAATTAGACAACGGTTGAACCAACTTTTTCAACTATAAATAAAGCTTCAATTCAGTGTTTTGAAAACAACAACATACACAAACTGATCATTACATTGCTATAAGCTTTCATTCAATTGTTCTTCATTTTCTACTCATTTCATAAAGCTTTTGAGAGCCATATTATTGCTTAAAGTTGTTGTGATCTTGAACATATTCTTTTACTCATATCTACTCAATAAGGAGTACTTTAGTTAAGTGAGTGTCCAAGTATTTGATATACTTGTAAGAGAATTGCGATTCTCTTGTTTCAAGGAACTTGCGTTTCCTTGGGTGAAGTCTTTGAGATTGCGATCTCCGAGCAACTGTTTGAGGCTTGTGTCCTCAAGTGTGTAACGGTTTGTTGAGCACCCTTAAGCTTAACAAGATAGTGAAAAATCTCGAGAGAGTCTCTCGGGGACTGGACTAACCACGTTGGTGGCCAACCAGTATACATCTTTGTGTAAGTTTATTTTTCTGCATTTATTTTATTTCCTGCAAAGTTTAAAGTCCGCAAGAAAACGCTAAATTCTATTAATACGCTATTCACCCCCCCCTCTAGCGTAAAGCGTAGTTTCTAACAATTGGTATCAGAGCCCAACTCTCTGAAAACTTAACCGTTTGAGAGAACCATCCATGGCTTCTACTCTTGACTCTTTTGCAGGAATTGAAGAAGGACAATGCTCTACACGACCTCCTCTATTCAACGGCACAAACTACTCATACTAGAAGGAGAGGATGCAAATCTTTGTGCAATCAAATAGCTTTCATTTGTGGAAAGTATTCACCAATGGAAACCAAATCCCAACCAAGAAGGTGGAAGACGAATGGGTTCCAAAGACCGAAGAGGAATATACCGCAGAGGATATTCGTAAGGTTCAAAATAATACCAAAGCTATAAATTTATTATATTGTGCTGTTAATGCTAACGACTACAGGAAGATATCATGTTGCAAAACAGCAAAAGAAATGTGGGATAAGCTTGAAGTGACATACAAAGGAACCGACCAGGTACGAGAAGCTAAAATTGATTTCTTAACTCACTCTTATGAACTATTCCACATGAAGGAAGGAGAGAAAGTAGACGAAATGTTTGAGCGATTCTCAATGATCGTGAATGATCTACACGCCCTCAAAAAGACGTTTACGGATAGAGAACTTGTACGAAAGATCCTCAGAAGTCTCACTCCGGCATGGCGATCAAAGGCCGATGCAATCCAAGAATCCATTGGCATCACAAATGTCACAATTGACGCATTAAGAGGTAATCTCAAAACCTATGAATCAACTATACTTAACCCGTTTGTTGATGATCAAAGAAGGCAAAGGATTGCTCTAAAGGCTAGCCAACCACAAATTGATGAGGAAGGTGACAACGAGTTTGCACTCGTTATCAAAAGGTTTCAAAAATTCATGCGCAAAGAGTATGAACGCAAGAACAAAAAGCAAGGCGATCAACTAAAATGCTATGAATGCGGAGAAACCGGGCACATAAAATCAAATTGCCCTAACATCAAAAAGGAGAAGAAACCCTTCAAAAAGCAACGTGCATACATCTCTTGGGGAGGAGATTCCGGAGATGAAGCAAGCGAAGAAGAAGACGATGAAGCAGCAAATTTATGTCTCATGGCTCAAGAAGACGGCAAAGACGAGGTAAGTCAAATCTCTTCTCAAAATTTCTTTACTCTTGATGAAATGAGAAATGCTTTTGATGAACTATATGCTGAATTTATCAAAGCTTCAAAAACTGTCAAAAGTGTTAAAGAAAGCGCTTCTCTAAAAGAAAAAGATTTTCAAACACAGCTTTCATTAAAAGAAAAAGAATTAGAAAAACTGGTTTTCGAAAATGAGAAGCTAAAAGAGGAAAACAAGTTTTATGGAAAAAGAAGTGCTGATAAACCTGAAGGTTCTACTAGAAACTGTTCTTCTTGTGTGCTTCTTAAGAATGAAGTAGCTAGACGTAAAGGCACATTAGATAAGTTTAATTCTTCGCATAAAAACTTGAATGATGTGCTTGTTAATCTAAAATCAACTAAACATGGAATAGGATTCAAAAATGAAGAAAAGGTTGGTGCTAAACCACAACAACCTAGAGCTCAACCTAGGACTAATAACCAAAATGCTTATCCTAGAAGTAGAAATCCTAGAAATAACTTGCATGTTAGACCAAATAGTGAAAATGCTAGAAGACCTAGAAATGATGCATATTTTAGGCCAAACCTTGAACAATTTAGAAGACCAAGAAATGACCCTCCACCTAGAGATAGATATTCTAGAAATGATGCATATTTTAGACAAACTTGTGAACCTCCTAGAGCTCATAATAGGAGAAACAATGGTGTTCAAAGTAGAGTAAGCAACCTTCATTCATCTAGTTACTATGTACCTAGAAAAATGCATAATCCCAACGTGACTTGTCATTATTGTAGACGTATTGGTCATATTGCTCCCACTTGCTTTACTCGTCATAGACATATAAATCAATTGCATCATTATAACATGCCTAACCCTCAAGGACCCAAGATGGCATGGGTACCTAAAGAACATTAATTTGTTTTGTAGGTGTGCTTGAAGGGATCAAGTGTACTATGGTACCTTGATAGTGGATGCTCCAAACACATGACGGGAGATGAATCCAAATTCCTTCAACTAGAGCACAAAGAAGGAGGAAGTGTCACATTTGGTGATAACAATAAAGGAAAAATCATCGGTATTGGTTCGGTCGGTAAGGACGAAAACTCCTCTATTAAACATATACTACTTGTGAAAGGTTTGAAGCATAATCTCTTGAGCATAAGCCAATTATGTGACAAGGGAAATCTTACTCTATTTAATTCGGATGAATGTCTTGTATTTAGACGTAGTGATTTCAAGATCATACTTCGTGGTTTTAGAATTGATAATATCTATATGGTTGATCTTGCAAACTCCTCACCTGAATATGTTGATTGTTCAGTAAGCAAAGAGGATAACTCTTGGCTATGGCATCGTAGAGTAGCACACATGAACATGCATCTTTTGAACAAGCTTCTTTCTCAAAACTTAGTAGTTGGTCTTCCCAGTTTAAAGTTTGAAAATGATTCTATTTGCGATTCTTGTCAAAAAAGGAAGCAAACCAAAGCATCTCTTAAATCCAAGAATATTGTTTCAACGCCTAGACCTTTGCAATTACTTCACATGGATTTATTTGGTCCCTCTCGTATTGAAAGTCTTGGTAAAAATAAATATGTTTTTGTAATTGTTGATGACTTTTCTAGATTTACTTGGACTCTATTTCTTGCAAATAAAAGTGATGATTTTCAAAATTTCAGGTATTTCCTTAAGCGTGTTCAAAACGAAAAGGAATCGACCGTCACTTCGATTAGAAGTGATCATGGGGGAGAGTTTGATCACAACCTCTTTGCGGATTTTTGTGACGAACTCGGAATCGAACACACCTTTTCCGCTCCACGGACACCACAACAAAATGGGGTGGTGGAAAGGAAAAATAGGTGTCTCGAAGAGATGGCTAGAACCATGCTCGACGAAGCTAAGATTCCCAAATACTTTTGGGCGGACGCCATGAGTACCGCTTGCTATGTTTTAAATAGAGTAGCAATTCGGCCGATACTCATGAAAACCCCATATGAACTTTATAAGGGTAGAAAACCCAACATTTCTCATTTACGTGTTTTTGGTTGTAAATGTTTTGTTCATAATAATGGCAAGGACCAATTGGGTAAGTTTGATGCTAAATCGGATGAAGGTATTTTCATTGGTTATTCCTCACGTAGCAAAGCATATAGGATCTTTAACAAAAGAACCCAAATTGTGGAGGAATCCCCTCATGTTGTGTTTTCTGAAGATAATACTCGCTTGGCGAGAAAGGAATCCGGTTTTGATCTTGCAGGTATCTTGGATAGCTTGAAAGATAAAATCCAAGAAGAACCTTCAAAGGAAAACAAAAATGAAATTGGGGAACAACCAAAGGAAGAAGCGCCACAATTAGAAAAAGGAATAAATACGCCTAACGAGTGGAGAACGATCAAGGATCATCCTCTCGAACAGGTAATCGGCGATGTTGGAGAAAAGGTAAGTACCCGAAACTCCCTCAAAAACACTTTAGAACTTACTGCTTTTGTTTCTCAAACTGAACCTAAAACCATCTCCGAAGCAATTGGGGATGAATTTTGGACCTTGGCAATGCAAGAGGAGCTTAACCAATTCGAACGCAAAAACGTTTGGGATTTGGTGCCAAGACCCGAAGGTCATTCTATAATTGGTACGAAATGGGTTTTTCGCAATAAACTAGATGAAAATGGTATAATCACTAGAAACAAAGCTAGGCTTGTGGAAAAAGGCTATAGTCAAGAAGAAGGTATTGATTATGAGGAAACCTATGCTCCCGTAGCTAGATTAGAAGCTATTCGTCTATTACTTGCTTTCGCCTCTTCAATGAATTTTATTCTATACCAAATGGATGTGAAAAGTGCTTTTCTAAATGGTTTTATTGAAGAAGAAGTTTATGTCAAACAACCCCCCGGCTTTGAAGATTTTAAATATCCCGATCATGTTTTCAAACTCAAAAAGGCTCTTTATGGTTTAAAACAAGCTCCTCGAGCTTGGTATGAAAGGTTGAGTAAATTTCTTTTGGAAAATGATTTCATTAGGGGAAAAGTTGACACAACCCTCTTTGTCAAGCATAAAAACAATGATATTTTATTAGTTCAAATATATGTAGATGATATTATATTTGGTGCTACTAACAATGTTTTATGCAAGGAATTTTCTGATCTAATGACTAGCGAATTTGAAATGTCTATGATGGGCGAGTTAACATTCTTTTTGGGGTTACAAGTGAAATAAATGAAAGAAGGTACATTCATATGCCAAGCCAAATATTGCAAAGAACTACTAAAACGCTTTGAGATGAACAATGCAAAAGAAATGGCTACTCCCATGAGCACATCCGATCATCTAGACAAAGATGAAAAAGGTAAGGAAGTCGACACTAAAAAGTATCGAGGTATGATTGGCTCTCTTCTTTATCTTACCGCTAGTCGTCCGGACATCATGTTTAGCGTGTGTTTATGTGCTCGCTATCAGTCATGTCCGAAGGAGTCTCACCTTACTGCGGTGAAACGGATATTAAGGTATCTCATTGGTACTACAAATGTGGGTCTATGGTACCCCAAAGGCTCTTCATGCCAACTTATTGGATATTCCGATTCCGATTTTGCTGGATGCAAATTGGACCGCAAGAGCACAAGTGGCACTTGCCATTTGCTCGGTAGCTCTCTTGTCTCTTGGTTTAGTAAGAAACAAGTAAGTGTTGCGTTGTCTACCACCGAGGCTGAATATGTAGCCGCGGGGAGTTGCTGTGCTCAAATCCTATGGATGAAACAACAACTCTTGGACTATGGCCTAAGTCTTGATCACATTCCTCTTAGATGTGATAACACTAGCGCCATATGCTTGACGAAGAACCCCGTTCTTCATTCGCGAACAAAACACATCGAAATTAGACATCATTTTATTAGAGATCATGTACTCAAAGGCGATGTCGAAATTGAATTTGTTGAAACCAAAAGCCAATTGGCAGACATCTTTACTAAGCCTTTAGAGAAAGAGTCCTTCTTCCGAATTCGCAGTGAACTCGGGATCCTTGACTCCACTTTGATCTAAGTCATGCATTGCATTTTCTTTCCTACATGATTTCTAACTTGAGCGTCGGAGGCGTCTAACTTCTTTTTGCAGGTATCAGCCTAGAGCTAAGAGCAATTCTTAAGCAAACCGCGAATCTGCAGCAATGTCCTAATAAAAATCGATTATCCCGTATCAATAATCGACTACCCTCTAATTTTTTTTTCAAATAAATAAACCTTGTTTATTTCATCTTTTTGCATCTTTCCTTACTATTTTTTTGCTAATGGCAAAAGGGTGAAGAAAACGGGATATCGGGTATGCACCACCTCTTAATTCATTGATTGCTTATAAGCTAAAATTGAGGGGGAACTCTTAAATTGAGGGGGAATTGCATAATTGTTACTTGTCTTGAATTGTCAATATCTTTTGCCTAAATTGGATATCCCGCTTAATGTTTGCCATTATCAAAAAGGGGGAAATTGTTAGAAACACGTTCTCAATGCAATATACTAAACGTGTACTCTTTTGTAGGTTTTGATGAATGACAAACGAAGCAAAAATTGATATGTGACGGAATTCAAGTACAAGCGCACAATGGTTGCGAATAAGATTGAAGTTCAAGATATAGCTTTTAACTATTATTGAGTTGTTCTAAATTGTAATCTCGATCCTATAACTTGACTCATAGTATGGCCTCTCTCATAAAACTATTTTCCAAAATCATGCATATTTAATTCTGTGTCAAAAAGATTTTAAATCATGCATATTTACATTAGACAAAATGTTTTCTAAACATGCCTCAAAAATCTGGGCTAAAATAATCGATTATGTACTTATGATAATCGATTGTTTCTGAGCCAAGACTGCATGACAATCGATTATGAATTAATGGTTATCGATTGTGAGTAAGACAGTGAACATCAGGTTTTTCCAAATCTGCATGATAATCGATTGTGAACAAATGACAATCGATTGTTGTTGAGGTAAAGTTTTTCAATACTCAAAATAATCGATTATGAACTAATGGTGATCGATTGTGTTGAGTTGATGTCTTCCAGTGATTTTAAATTTAATTAAGTAATCGATTATGTCTTTAGATAATCGATTATCACTGAGACAGTAAGTTTTATGATTTTCAGAAAATAACAAGTAATCGATTGTTGCAAAGGACAATCGATTGTTGAAGCTGTCCGTTGTCAAATGATTTTCAAATACCATAAGGTAATCGATTATTGATTCTATATAATCGATGTTTTGCTTAAAATCCGGAAATGATTTTTAGAACGTTGCTGAAGTAATCGATTATTGATTTTATATAATCGATGTTTTGCTTAAAATCCGGAAATGATTTTTAGAACGTTGCTGAAGTAATCGATTATTGATTTTATATAATCGATGTTTTGCTTAAAATCTGGAAATGATTTTTAGAACGTTGCTAAAGTAATCGATTATGAACTTAGTGTAATCGATTATCTGATTTTGAATATTGCCAGTAATCGATTATAGATTATGTATAATCGATTGTGAAGCGTTAAATCTGGGATTGATTTTTAAACTGACTGGCAGATAATCGATTGTTTGGTCTTAATAATCGATTATCACTGAGTAATTTCAGCAACTCTTAATTGGCAATTAGACAACGGTTGAACCAACTTTTTCAACTATAAATACAGCTTCAATTCAGTGTTTTAAAAACAACAACATACACAAACTGATCATTACATTGCTATAAGCTTTCATTCAATTGTTCTTCATTTTCTACTCATTTCATAAAGCTTTTGAGAGCCATATTATTGCTTAAAGTTGTTGTGATCTTGAACATATTCTTTTACTCATATCTACTCAATAAGGAGTACTTTAGTTAAGTGAGTGTCCAAGTATTTGATATACTTGTAAGAGAATTGCGATTCTCTTGTTTCAAGGAACTTGCGTTTCCTTGGGTGAAGTCTTTGAGATTGCGATCTCCGAGCAACTGTTTGAGGCTTGTGTCATCAAGTGTGTAACGGTTTGTTGAGCACCCTTAAGCTTAACAAGATAGTGAAAAATCTCGAGAGAGTCTCTCGGGGACTGGACTAACCACGTTGGTAGCCAACCAGTATACATCTTTGTGTAAGTTTATTTTTCTGCATTTATTTTACTTCCTGCAAAGTTTAAATTCCGCAAGAAAACGCTAAATTCTATTAATATGCTATTCACCCCCGCTCTAGCGTAAAGCGTAGTTTCTAACAGCAACAATCGAGTAATCACACTCGGTAATAGAGACGGCAGGCACTAAATGATCTCACTCTAGCCATATGCTCCAGCATGATTTTGCAAAGATCAACCCACATCCGTGTCTACAATACATAGTTCAAACACACTATAAGTCGTAGGACATCACTTTCACTCTAAGTGGGTAGAATTTTGGCATTAATCAACTGCAACAATACCCTGGCTGGCCTATGGAATGTACTCTTCTTTATGTCCTTATGGAGCTCATTTGTATCAGGTGATCATACGGTAGAAGAGACAGCAACACAGAGCAATCAGCGGATAGCTAGGTAGTCTAATCGACGGAGAAACCTCTGAAAGACCTTGTGCGAACTCTTTGTGAAACCTATAATCCGATTTATTACCTGGGAGGAGAAAGGAATTATTTTATCTCGTACTTGCACTACGTACATAATCATATAGTTGGCTGCAGGTTGCCAGTTAGCATAAAACTTTTCGACTAGGATCACATTCACCGCATCACCAGGACGGAACAGACTATCGAAACTCATTGCCCAATACTGTTGTATATCTCACTATATTTTCGGGCCAACTTCCCATCGTCAATAGACACCTCAGGCTCTGGTGGCACCGCCATGACAAATGTCTAGAACTAGCGTCGAGCATGGGCTAGGATAGCCCGTATACCATATTTGCACTCTGGTACATCATCTACAGCAAGGTCAATGTACTTATGTTCCTCTTCCATTAGGATGGGGGGAGGTGCCCATCTGCCACCTCGACGGCTACTAGATGCGACCATATAAGAACCAGTGTTAGAGAATTTGCTCGGGCATGAGACAATATACCTGCACAAGATGAACAATATAAGCCACAACACGTCAAACAAAATAAGAACAAGCAGGGTAACTACCCCACACAAGCACAAATCATGAATCGAACATTCCAATTAGCACCTAGCACCACATTATCTCATAACAATTGTCCTCCACTAAGCTACAATGCCACTTTCTATGTCATGGAGGCATTAAATCAAGAATATGGTATTCACCAAAGTTACCTCATAATTTAAACTTTAATTCTTCCAAGATTACTACACAACTATACCAATCAATCATCCTACCACCACCACAATCTAACAAAGGCACAAAGTGCTCCAAATTACACAAATATTCCACTAATGTTCAGCCTTTAAGGCACCTCCACCCAACTGCACCATTAAAATTTCCTATTAGCCTCAACATATAGTAAAAGTATTCCACAAGTATAATCACAATGGAAACCTAACATGTTAAGCACCAATCATGGACAAAATAAGCAAAGAAATGGAAAATAAATTAGCATCGTTACACTACCTAGGATTTATTTCAAATTAAACTATACTACTCAACTACAATAAATAAATCAAAGAATCGAGAGAAGTGTAGAGAAACACTTACCTTGAGGGTGAATGGAAGGGATGGGAGGTGAGTGTGGAAGAGGATTTGAGAAGAAAAGAGAGTGGGGGATTTGGGGAGAGGGTTGGTCGCTAGTTCTGTGAAGAACAAATAAAAGAAATAAGAGGGCGGGGAAGGGGGGGAGGGGCTAGTTTAGAGAGAGCAAATTTTTATTTAATTCTTTTATAACTTTTGCACTAGTGCGGCACAATGTGAGGCACGGTAGTGTATTTTTCATAGAGCCAACTTTGTTTTCGACATTTAGCTTACGGGTTACACCCCGACTCTATTATGTACTTATTTTATTTCCAATTCATGCTTGTGTCTGCCCAAATAAGTCCCAAAACTCCTAACTTCTAATAATACTAAACTACAATTATGGGTTAGTGAGTTAAAAATTGGTTTGCCTCCCAACAAGCGCCTGATTTAACACCGCGGCAAGATGCAAGTAAGTGTATTTATGGTACACTCAACATCAGAGGCTCAATCAAATGGGTCACTGACACTTCCTTTGCCTTATCCATGCCCACATAATGTTTCGGCCTATGCTCATTGACTCTTAATGAGCGAGAGCCATTTTCTCCAACAGTTTCTACGAAACCAATGGGGTGAATTTCAACTGCACGAAATATCCCCGACCATCGTGATTTCAGTTTGCCCGAAAATAACTTGATTCTTGGGTTGTACTGCAATACCATATCTCTGTGTTTTTGAAATTTCTCTCAATAATATTTCTATCTAGTATCATTTTTATTCTATCCTTATATAATCTTGTGCTCTCAAAGGCGTAATATCTGAACTTCTCAAGCTCGTGCGACTCCTTTACTCTACTTGTGCCTGCAGCTTCAATATTAAGATTTAACTGCCTTAAGCCTACCAAGATCTATGGTACAACTCCAAATGTAAATGACGGGACTACCCAAATACCAACTTGTATGGTGACATGCCAATAAGAGTTTTGAAAGCGGTTCTGTACGCCCAAAGTACATCATCTAACTTCTTTCCCCAATCTGTTCTAGTTGCATTCACAGTTTTAGTCAGCACAGTCTTTTTTCTCTATTCAAAACTTCCACTTGCCTGCTTGTTTGTGGATGATATGGGGTGGCCACCTTGTGGCGTACATCATATTTCTCCAACAACTTTGTAAAGTCTCGATTACAAAAGTGAGTGCCTCCGTCACTGATTATTGCCCTTCGGGTGCCAAATCGAGTGAACATATTCTTTTTCAAAAACCGAGAACCCTATTTGCATTATTTGTAGGGAGTGTTGCAGCTTCTACCCATTTGGACACATAGTCCACAGTGACGAGTATGTACTTGTTGCCATATGAGATGACAAACGGACTCATGAAGTTGATCCCCGATACATCAAACACTTCTACCTCCTGAATTGGGTTCATGGGCATCTCATGTCTACGGGAAATGTTCCCATTTCGTTGGCATTCATCATACCCCTTTATCCATAGGTGTGCATCTTTGAACAGTGTTGGCCAATAGAACCCGACTCCAAGACTTTCATAGTTGTCCTCACTCCCCTGAAGTGCCCACCATAGTGTGACACATGACAAGCCTGCAAATAGAAGGTTTGTCTATCTCAGGGATACATCTATGGATCATGTTATCAACACAAATCTATTTTATCAACACAAATCCTGAATAGATAAGGTTTTTCCCAATAATACATGCGACAATCAGGAAAGAACTTTTTCTTTTGAATAAATGAAAGGTCATAAGGGATAATAATGCTCGCTAGGTAGTTTGCAATATCTATTTACCATAGCGCTTCGTCGAGACTCATGGTTAGTAGTTGTTTAGCTAGAAAAGTTTCTAGAATCTCTTCTACCTCAACCTTGTTTTCAGCTCTTTCAGCTACTCGGTTATCTGCTCCTTTTCGATCACGGATCTCCAAATCAATTTTTTGCAGCAATAGCACCCATCGAATCAAGCTCGGTTGTTACTCCTTCTTTTCAATTAAGTACCTGAGAACATTATGGTCAGGATAAACAATTACCTTTGAGCATATCAGGTAAGACCTAAACTTATCAAATACGAACACTACTGGCAGCATCTCCTTCTAGGTCATAGTGTAATTTAGTTGGGCTCCACCAAACGTCCTTCTTGCTTAGTATATTAGATGCATGATTTTAACTTTTTGCTGACCAAGCACTGCTCTTACAGCATAGTCACTAGCATCACACACCAGCTGAAACGGTTGCTCTCAGTTGGGGGCAACAATGATCGGTGTTGCTACAAGTCTCTCCTTTAATCCTTAAAAATCTACCCTACAATCATCAGAAAAAACAAAAAGGTGATCTTTTTCAAACAATTTACACAAGGGGTTAGCTATTTTGAAAAAATCATTTATAAATCTCCTATAGAAATCGGCGTGCCCAAGACAACTTCTGATTGCTTTGACGGAGATGGGTGGTGGAAGCTTTTCTATCATATCAACTTTTTCACGATCCACCTAAATAACCTTATTTGACACTAGTTGCCCCAAGACTATACCTTCTTGTACCATGAAATGACATTTTTCCCAATTTAGTACCAAATTAGTCTCTATGCACCTTTCCAAAACAAGCCTCAAGTTCACAAGGCAATCATCAAATGAACTCCCCATCACTGAGAAGTCATCCATGAAAACCTCCATTATCTCCTCTACCATATCTATGAAGATGACCATCATACACCTCTACAATATGGTGGGTGCATTGTATAGGACAAAGGGCATTCGCCGAAAAGCATAGATTCCCTAAGGGCAGGTGAACGATGTTTTCTCTCTATTCTCTAGGGCATATGGAGATCTAATTGTACCCCGAGTACCCATCCAGGAAGCAAAAATGAGACCTCCATGCCTGTCTATCTAGAATCTAATGAATGAATGGCAGTGGGAAATGGTCTTTCTTGGTAGCCAAGTTCAAATTCCTATAATCCATATAGATTCTCCAACCTGTGACTTTCCGTGTAGGGATTAACTCGTTCTTCTCATTTTTCACTACCGTCATACCTCCCTTTTTCGGTACATACTGCACTAGGCTAACCCAATTGCTTGCACAGATGGGGAATATGACTCCCGCATCTAACCATTTAATTAGATCCATTTTTACCACTTCTATCATGTTGGGGTTCAACCTTCTTTGATGTTCTCTGGAAGGTTTGTGCCCATCTTCCAACAGAATATTATGCATACAGAAGGCCAGGCTGATCCCCTTAATGTCTACAATGGTCCACCTAATTGAAGTCTTACACTCAGTTAGCACCTACAAGAGCTTTTCTACCTGCACATCAAGAAAACTGGATGTGACAATAACAGGTAGAGTCGAGTTAGGTCCTAAGAATGCATACCTGAGGTGAGAGGGCAGTGGCTTTAGCTCCAACTTTTGTGGCTCTTCTATTGATGGCTTAGCTGAAGGAATTTTTCTTTCCTCCAAGTGTAGAGGCTCAAATTCAAGCTCCTTTTTCCAAAAACCTTGGCCTTCAAGAGAAAGTACCCACTCTGCCAAGTCTTCACCATTAACTTCGTCTAAGTTCATGAGATAAGCAGCTTGAGGGTCCTTAAGCTTCAATGTTGCATCGTCCTCCTCCAACAATACATCCACTTCATTTGTTAGAGCGCAATTGGCAAATTCACTGGGTCTGTACATAGATTTTTGCACGTTGAATGTTATCTCTTTATCGTTTAATCTCATTTTGAGCTCTCCAACTTCACAATCATTTTGAGCTCTCCCAGTGGCTAAGAATGGTCTTCCCAAAATTATGGTAATTTTCTCATCAACCCAACAGTCGAGAATGAAAACGTCTGCTGGGAATACAAACTTCCCAACCTGTTCCAATACATTATCGAGAATCCCGAAAAGCCTTTTCACAGTTCGGTCAGCCAGCTGTAGTAGCATAGACATGGATCTAGCTCTTCCAATGCCTAGACTTTTGTAGATAGCAAGAGACATAAGGTTTATGATTACTCCCAGATCACACAGTGCCTTAGCAAATGCAAATTTCCCTATTTTGTAAGGGATTGTGAAACTATGGGTCAGACAACTTCTTCGCTATGGGGCTCGTCACAACAGCACTGCAAGTCTGAGTCAGTCGTGGAAAAGTCTTGGAAGTCGAAATTGAGGGACATTAAGTCCATCATATTTGTGTACCCAGGCATTTCCTTTAAAGCATCAATCAATGGAATGTTTAGCTAAATTTGCTTCAACATCTAAAAATTATTCATGTACTGCTCATCTTTTTGATACTTGGCCAATCTCTGTAGAAATGGTGTTGGAGGTCGCTTCTTCCTTGTATTTTTCTCTTGTTCAGGCACTGCTTTTAATAGTGGTTCTGGTGCAGCTTCACAATCTTTCATGTCCTCTTCTTCTTTGTTTGTGTTCTCTTGCGCATTCTGTACCATCACCTCAATTAAACCTGCTGGACCATCTATCTCAATAGGCACTGGTACTAGTGTCTCAGTCGGCCTACTCTCGCGAGCAATTTCTTGCTCCAGATATAGGTCCCTACCATTTCGAAGACTCACTGCCATTAGCTGCTTTGGGCCTTGCTCTTTTGGATTAATTTGGGTTTTGCTGGTAACGTCCCATGAGGACTATTATTCTGGGCCATGGAAATCTATCATATATGGATCTCGATATTCTTAATTGCCGACTCATGTGAGTCAACTCTATCAGCAAATTTTTTGGTGGACCCAATCACTTGTTCCATCATACTTTCGAGTTTAGTAAACGCATCTTCATGTCTCACAATCTGTTATTGTGGATGTTGTTGATAAGCTTGCTGCTGATTTTGTTGGTTGTACCCTTGTGGCCTTTGGTAAGGCATCATTTTCCCCTGTGTTCGCATAGCCCCATGATTATTGTTGTTGTTGTAAAGTTGTTGGGCTGGTCTGCATTGTTGATTTTGTTGACCCCAATTCTGACCGCCTGGTCTCGGTCCCCTGTAATTAGCCACATAATTCATTTTCTCCTGATGTTGTTGATTCTTATCTTCAGCACTTCATGAGCAGACATGTGGTTAATTAATGTATGATGTACATAGACCCCCATTAGTTGCATCAACTATGTGTACCTACTACTTCGGAACTGATTCTTCCACTTTTTGGTGAGGATTCTCATTTGTGTCGGTAGAGTGGCCATATTTTCATCCATGGAGTTAGTTGGATCTAGAGCCACTGAGTGCATCATAGGAGTGATTGAAGCATTTCTTTATGTCCATCCTGAGTTTTGTACCATCTTGTCAAGTAAGATCTTGCTCTCTCTGAATGTCTTGCTGAAAAATGCTCCATCTACTGAAGCATCAACATTAGGTTTTAAAGTATCTGCTAAATCCATGTAAAATCTCTTTCCTAACATATGCTCCGAAATACAATGATGTGGACATGTAACTAGGAGACCCTTGAATCTATCTCACGTTTCATGCAGTGACTCATTAGGTCTCTATTTGAAGCTCAATATCTCATCAATTTTTTTAGCAGTCTTGTTGGGTGGATGAAATTTTCTCAAATATCGCTTGACTAATTCCTCCCAAGTAGTGATGGAGTTGATAGGGAATGAACTAAGTCAAGTTTGGGCTGCTCATGTCACTGAGAATGAAAACAACAACAAACGTATTGCTTCGAGTGCCACATTGGGTTGTCTCTGTGTGGCACAGATTGAAAGGAAGTTCTTTAGATGTTGAGGATCTTCAACATATGAACCAGAGAATAGTTCCTTGTTAGACGGTAGATATAGCATATTATTGGTAATTTGGAATGAATCTGCTTGTATTTGAGGGACTACAATGGCAGTTGCCACATTGTCAGTAGTGGGTTGTGCCCAATAATATAATGTTGCTTCTAGCACAATAGGTTCCACACGCAAATCATTTGGGTTATTTGTTGTGTTTACGTTTTTTGGGTCATTCACGTTATCTTTGTTGTTTAGATTATCGTCTTCCATGTCTGGTTCAATTTTTTTTGTTGAGTTTTGTTGTTGTTTGCCTTTCCTATTTGTATAGTTTAATGCCTTAAACACCTTCTCAGCATCTGATAATGCTTCGAACAATTCTCCGATTCCTGAGGAGTCTCTAGGCATGCGATTGTGAGAACCACGACTACAAACGTTAGAATTTCAATGATCAATATAAATTGAAGAAAATTGATTGCACTAAAAATTTCTGCACTTCTTTTTAACTACAATCAATAACACCGTTAATTCCTCAAGAACAACACCAAATTTTAATCACACCCAACTATGTGTTATAAAAAGGAAAAAGTGGTCGCTAAAATATATTTCGGTTAACAAGTGTGAAGTCGAACCCCACAGGGAATTAACCTTTCAATTACAGCCATTGGACTCACAGCAATTCACATGTCAATCTTTTGAGATATTTTATTAACAATTTGGGTGTTTATTGACTAAATATTATGTAATAAAATGCAGTAAATTAAGACTAGCTATAGACTGATTGTAAGCAAGAATGACAATGTTCTAAGGTTATGATTTTCCCTCTTGTCGGAATCCTCTGTGCTATGTTTGCTTTAAATTTGCCTAAGTCTTCTCTATTGATCATAAGCATTCTAACTGTCGTAACTCTCTTTCGATTACAACAATATACTAGATATATTCTCCTGAATTACACTAGCTGACCTTAGTTACAGCTCACTTAGATTGCACATAATGTTTCATTATCCCTAATACCACCTTTAAACCATTTTTATTGATCCCTCATATACGTTAGAAGTGGTATTTTTTAACAATTACCTAAATATACAATCTCGCCGAGTAATGCATACTAAATAGGCACAGTTGATTGATGTCCCTTCAATCAACAGAAATCACAAAATAGTTGAACAAACAGAGAATTAATAAGTCAAATCTATATTAACATATCAAAAATTTATCCTCCAAGAGGTTACATCTAAACTAGATTAGGTATGTAGCTACTCATGCTTATAGTAACAATCCCACAAATTATTTGCATAATCAAATTACAAATTAAAGATGAATGAATGTCTAATTCGATGATAATCTCCTTCCGATATAGTATCTCCGGGTCTCTGGTGTGTCAAAAGTCTTTCCAATAACATTTTTACATATATTTATACCAAGTAGGGTCGGGCCAAGACAAAACACCCTTTCCTGCACGAATTAGGACTTAGCTCTGCAAATTTTGTATAGCCGCGCCGCCCGCTGCATCGCACAATGCGGCGCGATAGTGGGAAACTTCATAGACTTGATTATGAAACTTGTTTTGAATTTACACTATTGTGGTGCGTGCTCGGCACAATATTGCCAATTTCTCAAAGTAAAATTTTTCTTTTCTTTTGGCATCCAGACATGGTACACGACCTCCGAACACGATCATGGCTTAATGCATTGGGCTTTTACTCAGACTTCAAAGCTCCAAATTGATCAATTTAGCTCCAAATTAACTATTGAATTCGGGATCACTTCCTGCAAGGCAAACACATACTAAGTATAATTCACTATCATTTGAGCTTAAGCACACGTAGAAATACAGTAATTGGAATGTAATGTTACAGCTTAAATATGAGTTTCTTGTCTCATGTCAATAATCCTCGTCAGTTACTCTATAACAAGACAAGAGTAATAACAAAGTAAAACAGAAAGTTCAAAACCTAATTCAATCATACATATATTTTAGTATACTTGTATAGATGAAGTAATACTGTAATATAAGCAACTCTTTCTTAGGCATATAGAAAATGCAAGTATGCAACAATTATGCGATATATCTTAAGGGCTTAGAAAAGTTTTTTTTAAGCGTAAACAATGGAACATTATAGATAGTTGATGAAAGATGGTGCACTTGAAATGTGTCCAGAATTGATTTGTCAATATCGTAGCACAGTAAAGTTTGTTAATCAGTAGGCAAATTCAAAGGGTGCCCAATGACATAGACAATAAGAAAAGTAGTTAAAGCATCACTTTATTTAATAGAATCTAAAGATTGTCCCTTCAGTCAAATCATAACCCATTTTCCTTCTTTCATTCTCTATTGAAAAAAAATATGGGGAATTAGATTAGTTTAGAGGTTTGTTCTAAAGGAAAAGACATGATTGATAGTTGATTTAATTGCGGAAAGAGGTAAGCGTCGGGGTTAATTTTGACCTGAGGAACTTAAGATTTAATTGGTCCATTTGCTACTTGATTTATGTGTGGACCAGCGTATATACAAGGTGTCGGGTGTATATGTGTAGTCATGGGTAAAATATGAGGATTGAGGTATTTATTTATTATCTTCAATCACTTCAGGCCTTCATAATCCATGTTAATACTTGTTAAATATTTTAATTGTTACTTGCTATTACTCGTTAAATTCATGCCTTTATTCATTACACGTCTTAATTGCTAGTTATTTTTTATGTATTCGTGCCTTTATATATTAACTGGCTTTACTTGTTTTATGACTTTGTGGATTATTAGATAGTTACTTTTATCCGCTTTAATTTATGTCTTTATTTATGTAATTCTCTTACTGAGTTTTATTGTGAGATACGCCATAGCTGATTGTAATATGTACATTCATACTATTATTGAGTGTGATTGGATTGTACGTCATAATAGATATTGGTATTGTTGTGGGAGATCAGATTGCACGTTACAATGAATTTTGGTATTATTAGTTGGTATTGGTTTGACTACCTCAACGGTGTTTGTTTTTGTGTGTGTATATATATATAGAGAGAGAGAAAGAGAGAAAGATCAGATTGCGCGCTGCAATGGAGAAGACATGTTATTTATATATATTTGTGGATCTAATTACATGTCAAAACGAAAAAAAATATATCGATTGTTCTTAAACATTGGTTCTGTATCTATGTGGTATAAGAAAATTGAGCTATGATGTTATTCTAGGGCTCTTTATTATGTATTTCATATCCCCAATTTTCAAGTTGTTCTTGTTTTCTCTGGTTGTTCGATTATTTCATGTATACCCGTACATGTTTATTATGAGAGCTTTGTTATAGCCTTGTTACTACGACATCGAAGTTATGCTTGACACTAAGGAATACATGGGGTCAGTTATACTTATATTATACTTATGCACTCCTTGTGTAAATTTTGGTATTGGTCTTACCTCGCTCGGACTTTCTTATCACGGAGAGCTGAGGTAGAGCTGCACAACATTCACAGACCCTAAAGTCCCCTTCTTATTTGTTGCATTGTATTTTATTTAGATGCTTGTACTTTATTTCAAATATTAGCTTTAGTATTTTGTGTTAGTAGCTCATGTACTTGTGGCACCAAATTCCGAGAGTTGACTAGACCGCGTATTGGAATTTATTATAACTATGTAGAAGTTCTACAGTCTTTATTTCTTGTTTAACTACTTTTAAAATTTTTAAAATGAATAATGCAAAGCTAATATTAGCTTGCCTAGCAAGTGAACATTAGGCTCCATGACGACCTCGTGGTAGAGATTTCGGGTCGTGATATATAATTCTTTCTGTGTTATATATTTAAACATGTACCAAGAACAAAAAAATAATATGTCAATATATATTTAAATAGGAAAATTCACACAAATGTCATAAATAAGTCTCAACTTACCAACCCCTAGCCATTAGTCATAGACTTACCAAAATTAGCCAAGCAAAAATAAAAATTGAAAAACCAAACAAATAAGATTCTTTCTCTCAAAGAATCACATGCAATATTCTCCTTTTATATTTTTAAGCGTGATTAGCAACATTAGATGCAAGACAGAAAGAAATTTCATGGATGAGTAACAAATAAGGTGATGAAATATGAAAAAAAAATATTAATCTAAGCAAAAAAAGAAACTTTTTTTAATGGGTGTAGTTGAAATTCATTGAAAACTTATAAATAAGTCAGTATACAAAATTTGAAGAAGATTGGAGGTAATTTGGATTGGTTTTGTATTAAAATTCGTAACTAAATCAAGTTCAAAAAATTCTTCTGTGACACATATATCAAACATGTATCACGCATGTATCACACGCACAGGTATACACGTGATACACAATTGATATAAAAACGATACACAAATGATACACATTATAATACACATATCATTTTTTTATGTTCAATTTTTACTTCCATTTTTCAATTCAAACCACCTCAAAACTTTACCAAATCATCCCAAAATTGATACTCAAGCCCATTAAGATGTATGCAATATATTGTAGTAACACTTACTCAAAAGAAAGCAAAAAATTAACTTTGTTTTGCTACAAATAGCTAATTGGCTAATATTTATAATATTTTATGAATTTACCAATTATTATTATGAACTACTTATAAATGGATATACCCCATTTAGATATACGTAAAAAGGAAATACAGATATAATATACATTTTAATATAAATTTTACTGTTATGATATATATGCATTTGCTACTTGGTGTAAATATCTATAACTAAGGCTTTTTATTCTAATTATATGAGAATATTCACTCGTTGGCAAAATTAGCAAGTTTGTTTTGGGCTTACCTTATAAGTCCAGATCAAGCAACTGAATAGAGGGATGTCTAATTTCCTACTTTCTCCTGGTGTGAAGCAATTTAAAAAGAGACGAGCTTCCTTTACTCACTAACCTATTTTTGTAAAAATAGCATGAGTTAACTTGTTTTTGGACCGGTAATTAAGAAATAGCCAGTATATATAAAGTTATTAAATAAATAGTTACTATTTTAGCTTAAATACTGAAAGCTCCAAACATAATATGATACATTATGGAGCTCCCGCATAAAAACTTCTAGCATACTGTATTGAAACTCCAGTACATTATGCTGGAAGCTCATATGTAAAAAATTTAAACTATAACATATTATGCTGAAATTTTTTCGGATTTCTAAGAGTAATTTTTTAGATTTTATATTTACATAAAAATAATTAAATTTCAACTATTTTTAAAATTATAATTATTTTTCAATTACCAATTATAAATTAAGCTATTTTTTATTAAAAAAATACGAGCTGGATAGACAAAAAGAAGAGCAAAGTTTTGGGCTTGTCAACATGCAGAAAATGAATAAATACGGCCCAATATGTGGTCCAATTTTATCCGACAGAAGTGGGACATGCGCAAAATGGCTTCCTTTGAGTCCATTATCTAAATTGTGTCCTCGCTAGTCTAGTAAGTTAAAAGTTTGGAATAGTTACGGTTGATATTTCATTTATTTTAAATAAATATTATTTTAAAACATTATAGTTTATAATTACTTTATTATTTTTATAACGAAATATCTATTTATGATCACCTCCTACCCTTAAGTCATAAAATACGTTGTCCTCTCTCTCATAAAATACGTTACCTATCTAGCTTGATCCTAATGAAGATAACGAAATCTCCATGGTCAACTCTAGTATGTTTCTTCTTCTTCTTTCTTTCCGATTTTGGTTCTTTTCTTCTGCCAGTATATTTCTGCTTCTTCTTCCTTTCCATGGCAAGGAATTTTTTGGGACTTTAAATTCTTGGAAAATTCTTCTTTGGTGAGTGCTAGCAATTTCTTCCGATTCGTTACCGGCAGGTTCTAGCCAAATTTAGTTCTGGGACTTTAACTTCTTCAGATGCGTTACAGATGCTAGCAATTTCTTCCTCAACGATCTTTCGCGTTTTCTTATTCTTTCTCTCTTTGCTGCTTATGGAATCATGGTCGAAATCTGATAGGTTGTCGGAAAATCATCAACTAAAAAAGGGTCATCTAAATTTTGGGATTGAGCAGTTTGAAGATTCTGACCTTTTTTTAAGAGCATTTCAGTATATCTTGTTGTATTTCATTGTATTCACTATCTTTTTTTCATTGTAATTCAATGTATCTCGTTGTATTCCATGTATTTCATTGTACTCCGTGTCTCCTTTTCATATTGTACTTCAATGTATCCCGCTGTATTCTATGTATTTCATTGTATTCACTATCTCTCTATATGCCATGAATGTAATCATATATTTTTTTAATTCATATAATGTATGTATTCAGATGTATTATATAATTTCTCTAAAAATCGCTATGTTTTTTTTGGGTATTTTTCGATTGAGAATCTTTTCTATAGCTGAAAAATACAAAATTTATGTGTTAGAATTGAGTTTGTTGAGTTATATTAGGAGTCTATTATGTTAATTGATTCACTTTCGGTTTTAAAAACAGAAATATCCCCTATTTAACTTCGTGAATACAGTCGAAAACAGTAATCTGTCCAGCTCTAATCCCATGTTTCACTCCATGAATACAGTCGAATACACTCGAATACAACAACCAATTAGCTGGACTTTCCTGATTCACGGCTATTGTTGCTATGATATTCATGACCACAATAGCTTAAATACATTTTATAACCACAAAAGAAGGTATCTATAAAATGTAATATAGCAAATGGTATATATAGATGGCTAATTACTACTAAAAGATAGTGCTTTATGAAAATTTATCTTCAAGTTATTTGCGAAAAGAAAATTCATACAACTAATTTGGGAAAATTTTACATAAGAACAACTGGACACCCTACTTTTAAATTTTATAGCCCATATTTCAATTTACAACCAAGTAGCCTAAAAATAATAGGCCAAGATTCAACATCCAACTTCAATAGGTTCTCAAAATTACTATTTAAGTTTTAAAAGGGATTCCTCAAGCTTTTAAGTTAATTTTTGAATCACTAGTTATGACTCAAATATTAGTTCAATAAACCAAATCCATTTGGGTGGTGAAAACTAACTTTTTAACAAGCTTAAATATGTGGGTTCAAATTTTGAATTTGATTTTTGAGAACTTTTGAGTGGGTGTTGTTTAGACTAGTTAGAAATAGTACAAGGAGGTTGTATATAAAATTTGAAGTACTTTAATGGAGATTTGGACTGGTTTTGAACAAGAATTGCAATTGAAAATCGTGGAAGAAGTTTGTCTATAGATATTTGTATAACGGTGTGTAAAAGTGTATAATAGTGTATAAGATGTGGTCATACACTCATATATACTATTATACAAAATTATACATAATTATACAAAAACTTGACTTCGTCTTATTCTAAGTATCTTTTCTGAAATTTAACTCAAATTTTGCTCAAAGATACTCCAAATCACTTCAATTTTAAACTTTAAACTCCTTTGATATTTTCTAATAATTGGAACAACACCGAATCCAAATAACTAACAAATTAAAAAAAAAAATCTATTTCTAAAGAAAAGATTTGAATTTCCTTCAATGGTGGACTTCTACTCTTCAATTTTCTACATTGCACCAAGGTGACATAGGGAGAGAAGCAGTAATAGCGGACGGCCCTTGAAGCATATGCAAAAGATATGAGAAGAAGAGAGAGTGAAAGCCATATTTATGAGAACACAAATTTAACTCCATATATGAGAACACAAATTTAACTCCATACCTTTTAGAAGCAATGATTGTAAGAACAAAGATTTTGAATTTCCAACAGCTAGTATTTTCACAATATGTACAATATTGGATAGGTCGGGTAAAACTTAAAAATATGGGCTATTTTTTCTGTTATGGTGTGAAGTCATGTGTATTTTTTGTAATTCTTCAACTAACTTTAAGGGAGAAATTCGGGACAAATGGGCTAAGGGGAAAAATATTTATTTGGTGGCTCAAGGTAAGCCGTATGATGCAAATAGTCCAACAATATTTTATATATTCGTCAAAATCTTTTTACAATAGGGAGAGAAGCTGTAATAGCGGACATTCCTTGAAGTATATATAAAAGATATGAGAAGAAGAGAGAGTGAAAGCCATATTTATGAGAAAATAGATTTAACTCCATACCTTTTTGAAGCAATGGTTGTAATAACAAAGATTTTGAATTTCCAACAGCTAGTATTTTCACAATATGTACAATATTGGATAGGTCGGGTAAAACTTAAAAATATGGGCTATTTTTTCTGTTATGGTGTGAAGTCATGTGTATTTTTTGTAATTCTTCAACTAATTTTAATGGAGAAATTCGGAAAAATGGGCTAAGGGGAACAATATTTATTGTGTGGCTCAAGGTAAGCCGTATGATGCAAATAGTCCAACAATATTTTATATATTCGTCAAAATCTTTTAACAATAGGGAGAGAAGCAGTAATAGTGGACGGCCCTTGAAGTATATGTAAAGGATATGAGAAGAAGAGAGAGTGAAAGCCATATTTATGAGAAAACAGATTTAACTTCATACCTTTTAGAAGCAATAGTTGTAAGAACAAAGATTTTGAATTTCCAACAGCTAGTATTTTCACAACATGTACAATATTGGATAGGTCGGGTAAAACTTAAAAATATGGGCTATTTTTTTCTGTTATGGTATGAAGCCATGTGTATTTTTTGTAATTCTTCAACTAATTTTAAGGGAGAAATTCGGGAAAAATGCGCTAAGGGGAACAATATTTATTGAGTGGCTCAAGGTAAGCCGTATGATGCAAATAGTCCAACAATATTTATATATTCGTCAAAATCTTTTAAAAGGAAAATACGTCTCGATGGAAAATCTTTTCGAACGCTGAAGCGGCCTCAACAGAAATACAAAAGCACTTTAAAGGCCTAAGTGGCTTGGTCATCTCCTGGAGAGGCATCTTCGCCCTCGGGGTCTTCTCCATTTTCGGATTCACTCAAGCTTTCAGATTCATCATCATCATTGGGGATAGCTAATTTCCTAGTTTTGGCTTCGACCTCCCTAGCATTCTTGATCTCGATTGTAAGGTTAAAACCTCAAGAATGGATTTCCCTTAGGGTATCCCTTCAAGATTGACATTTTGAATGCTCGGCAACCCCTTGTGCTCGAACCTGAGCGGCCTCGGCAACCTCCTTTGCTCGAATCTGAGCGGCTCCGGCATCGGCCCGACAAATGGCCACCACTACATCAGCATCAATCATGGCTACCATAACTTCAGATTTGGCCGATTTGAGCTATGCGACCTTGTTCTCTTGAGCAGAACTACTGAACCCAACCGGGACTGAAGCTCTTCAATTTTCTTGTCATGTACCAAGATTTCTTCTTTCATACCTCTGAGCTGGTTTTTAACTGAGTCCAGTTGGGCCTGAGGAGTCTCTTTTTCTGATTCCGCCATCCATTTTTTTTCTTCCATCCTTCGACTTTAGTTTTTATTGTATCAGTCTCTTCCTAGAGTTGCCTGACCATGTCAAGCTTTTCTTGGATCTGCAGGTTTGAACAATTAGCTACCAAGCATGAATCTTCGTCACAAACTTAAAATATTCTTCTTACCTGCTCGACCATATCGACATGTTCTTTATGCACCGTTTCTGGCTCTGTGCAGAGGCCTTATCTTCCCCTACTCTTTGCTCACTTAGAAGCTTGAACATATCCTTTTCCTAAGTAAGCCCTCGGATCTCGGTCTCATACCGGCTCAGCTCCCCTCAAAATCGGAGGAAAGCCTCATGATGAAGCACAAAAGCCTACAAACATAGAAAAGGAAGTTATATAAAGGTATAAAAATCTAAGTATGAAAATTGACATCGACAGAGAAATTTGGGATTACCCAGTTTAGAGCTTGATGGGCTTTATTGAAAAGATAAGGTGTTTCCACCTAATCCATCTTGGCTTGGTCTTCTTTGGTGACCAAGCATTGGAGGTAGCTAGCCTTCCCTACGGGGTCAGAGAGAACCTTAGTATCCTCCGGGACCGAGATGAAAATTAATCGTTTACGCCCATTTTCGACACTGGGGGCTAGGATTTGATCATACCGTTTAAAGCTCGAGAAGGCTTCATTCGAGCTCTTCCTTGATATTTCTAAGTCACCTAGACCAGTGTTGTCTTCCACTCTAACAAAGTAACCACAAAAAGGGTCTTCTTCCCTATGGACTCATTCCTCGTGCCAAGTTCCATCGTCTGAGCATCCTTGATCATTGAATCAAAGAATGAAGGAAATAAAGGGGAATCTCCAATATCAATCGCCCCAAGAAAATCTTTTCGGGAGCTGCCTTCATCTCGGGAGGCCCGGACATGGTTTCTACATCAGCCTCCGCTGCCTCATCGATGGACTTCTTACTTTGAGGGGAAGCAACTTTAGCTCTTTCTAGCTTGGGGGACTTTCGCTGAGGCTTCCCTTTCAGGCTTATTTAGTCAAGGCATAGCAATTTCATCTCTCACCGGCTCGGAGATTTTTTTAGTATCAATGTCAGTCCACACTCGGGATACCAGGCCAATATCCTCTTTATCTTCCTCGGACTCATTTAGTAGCCAACTGACCGTGTTCATTGATAGAGAGATGACATTTGCTTGTATTTTTAGGTATGCCTCTTTTTAGGCTTTTTTTCATCCGACTTCGTGGAACTCGAAGCCCCTGCGCTCTTCCGCTCTTTCTTTTTTCCCGGAGTAGATGGTTGGTGAAGGATTTCTTCATCACCAGATGGGGGTCTCACTAGCACTTCCTTCCCAAGATCAGCAAAAGAAAAATAAGTAAGATCCAAGGGAAATTCAAACAATGGTGGAATTTTTAAGCCACAAAAGAAAATTTAACATGGTTATGGGCCTCCTATGGACCCTTTGCCAAATCACGCCATGCACACTCAGCATGTGTCGATTTTGATATTAGGCTCCGGACCCAGTTCTCGAGTTAGGGAACCGCACCCGGCACCCAGGCAATGGTTGCATCAAGTAAAATACTAATAAGGAAGGATGAAAAAATGAAGATAATAAGAAGAAATTAAGGACGGAATTATACTTATGTTTCATATTCCATTTCTTAGGAGATGACATACTCTCGGCCATGATCATGTCTAAGGTCTTCACTTGGAAAAACTCGCCCATCCACCTCCGATCCTTGTCCTCATCGATGCTCAAGAAAGAAGCCTTGATGTCCTGACATTGAAGCTTTATTAGTCCCCCTCATAAGGTCACGGGCTATATAGGTGTATGAGGTGGTCGATGGTACAAGGAAACCCATCGACTTGGCTTATGAAGAAACGAAGCAGTATCACTATCCTCCAGAAATATGGATGAATCTAATTGAGAGTCACTTCATACTTCTAGCAGAAGTCTACAATAACCGGATCCAAAGGACCTAATGTGAAAAGATAAGTGTAAACACTTAGAAACCCTTCCACACGGGTAGTGATTGATTCCGTAGGCGAGGGTACCACAACGTGCTTGTCGACCTAGTTGCAGTCCTCTTTAACTTGATTGAAGAAATCACCGGTGATCGTGCATATATACCTCGACATCGGCTCACATCGTCCCGGAACCAAGGGGGCCTTTTCGACCTTGAAGTCAAAGTCAATAGCGCACCCTTCGAGAAAGAATTCTTTAGGCATGGCTTCGCCGCTGATTGCTCGTCGGCCGGCATAGATGAGGAAGCATCTTCCTTTTACGGAACATTTTTTGAAGTCTTAGCCATTCTACTTTTACGAGTGAAGAAGAATGGAAACTTAGAAGAAACGCATGGTATTTTGTGAGGAAAGAGGCAAAAAAACACCAAAGATCTTAAAGTCCAAAGCTTTTAGAGAGCCAAAGCATTTTGAAGATTAGAGAAAAGAAGATTTGAAAGTAATGATTAGGCAAAAGAAAAAAGTTATATTTATAGGTTAAAGATGACGGTTCAGAACTGGTAATGGCCAACAACAGCTAACTGGCATTTAATGCCTCGATATCCGATCTGATGGGGCGTTCAGTATCCATTTGTCATTGACATCATGATCGGGCTCATCACTTATGCCATGACCTATCGAGATGGGATTGGAAAAGATCCTATCATTTCTTATTGCTTTCTATCCGAGAAACGAGGGGGCTATCTGCATGCGGTCAAAATCGGCTTGTCTTGGAATAAGGCAGGCCAGGGTTCAACCCTATGTTATATTGGACCGCGGTGTAAAGTTAGACTGCCAGCTTGAGACCCATAGATCGATCAAGATCAAGGTCGACTAAGACAAGATCCAGGCAGGATAGAGATTGAGCAAGATCGAGGGAAGCTTTCCGAGCCAAATAACGGAAAGCTAAAATATCCTCAAGCGGGCGAGGATCACCACGGAAATCTGAGCATGTATTGAGAAGAGGCTGATTAATTAGCCAATCATGACATTATTTACTATATTTAGAATTTTACCAAGAATAGGATTCCCCTACTACATAAAGGAGATCTGATCATTTATAAAACATATCATATTCACGCCATACAAAGCAATGTACCATTCTCGAAGCTCTCTAAGCTCTCAAGATTCTGTTATTTATTATATATATCACTTTGCTCATTCCTTTAGTTCGAGGATAACCTATCTCAAGGGCCAAAGCTGCATATCTCATTGGGTTTGTTTTATTCCTATTTTCAATAAATTTCAATATCAGTATTGCATTTTTCTCAATTTGTACCTAGTAAAATCACATGTCCTAAAAATCACAACATAAATTCAATTGTTATTCGTTTTTAGGGTTAGCAATTAAAATTATTAGTCTAAAACTTAGTACCTTAAAATGATTAAAATTCCAAATTCATAAACTTGAAATATTTTGGCTCCGCCTCTACTTGGTGTTGATAAGAGTATGACGCAAGCCGCAATGTGATATTCTGAAAAGTAGCGTGTGAGAGCTGTAGGTATAGATGATATGAGATTTTTCTTTTGATTTTATGGTGAAAATGAAAGTAAATTTTAATATTTTGGTGTTATGGATTTAAGGAGTATTATTTATGTTGGGGTCTGACTTAGCTGCTGACATAGACAAATTAATAGATGGGTCTATTACTATAATAGAGAGTCTTTAGGACTAGGATCCATTCTAAGAAAGAATTACAAGAAAATATACATAACTTCAAACCATAACAAAAAATGGCTCATGTTTTTAAATTTTATCTCACCTAATCTTTATTATACATATTTTGAAAGCACTTACAAATTCAAAATCTATATTTTTACAATCATTACTTCTAAAAGCTATGGAGTTAATTCTTTGTTCTCACAACTATTGCTTTTACTCTCTCTTCTTCTCACATCTTCTACATATACTTCAAAGGGCCGTGTGTTTTCTGCTTCTCCTCTTGTATCAGCTACTTGCAATGAAGAAAATTAAAGAATAGAAGTCCACCATTGAAGACCATTCAAAGTTTTGCTTTTGAAAATGGATATTTTTGAATTTGTTAGTTGTTTGGATTGGGTATTGTTCCAATTGATTGAAAATATCAAAAAGAGTTCAAAATTTAAATTTGAAGTGATTTGGAGTAAATTTGAGCAAGATTTTTTGTTAAAGTTCATAAAAGAAGCAAGGAAGAAGACGAAGTTAGTTTTTTGTATTATTATGTATAATATTGTAAATGAATGTAGAAACACACATTATACACTTTTATATGTATAATATTGTAAATGAGTGTAGAAACACACCTTATACACTTCTATACACCTTTATACAAACGTCTGTGGACGCACTTCTTTCACAATTGTCAGTTGCAATTCTTGTTTAAAACCCGTCCAAATCTCCATTTAATGACTTCAAATTTTATGGACAACCTCCTTATGCTATTTTTAACAAGTCTAAATAACCCCCGCTCCAAATTTCTCGCAAAATCAAATTCGGAATTTAAACCCACATATTTAAACTTGTTAAAAATCTAATCTTCACCATCCTAATGAATTTGGTTTGTTGAATTAATATTTGAGTCACAATTACTTATTCAAAAATTAATTTAAAAGCTTGAAGAATCTTTTTCAATAATTAAATAGTAATTTTGAAAACCTATTGGAGTTGAATGTTTAATCTTAGCCTATTATTTATGGCTAGTTAGTTGTAAATTGAAATATGGGCTATAATATTAAAAAATATGGAGTCAAATTGTTCTAATATGAAAATTTTCCCAATTCTAACAGTTTGTTAGTGGTCAGGGCGAATTTGAACAAAAAATATAACATGAGCAAGTACACACTATCTGTACTGTCACGGCCCCGAGTTCCCACCCTCAAGAGCCGTGATGGTGCCTACTCGTGGAAGCTAGGCAAGCCATAAATCTTGAAGCTATTAACCCTTTTCATTTTAGCTTACTTTTAACCAATTAAATTAGCAATGAATATACATTTAAAGAAAAACAAAAAATAAATTCAACGGAAGTCAACAATGTTTATAACTCAACACTACGTCTATTACAATTTTCAAAACCTCAATACCCCGAACCTGGTGTCACCATGTCAAAAATTTTCTAAGAGTCACTACAAACAAAGTCCGAAGGAAATACAATAAGCTATTTCTGAAAAATATAAAATGAAACAGGGAAATAAGATAGAGGGAGACGCTAGGGCACGCGAACGCCTGCGGGTCTACCTTGGATCTCCGGGTGGACTAAAGGAAGCGCTCCAACTACAACTGCAGTCTGATGCTTGAATCTATGCAAAAGAGCACAGAGTGTAGCATCAGCACAACCGACCCCATGTGCTGGTAAGTGTCTAGCCTAACCCCGGCGAAGTAGTGACGAGGCTAGGACCAGACTACCAACAAAACCTGTGCAGCTAAGAGATATATATATACAGCAGAAAAGAAATATAGGAATTAGTCAGTCAATATGGGAGAGGGAGCATGTTGTGGGGGAGGTAACAACTTCGAATAAAAATCATCAAATAACAAAGAAAGCAGCATAGCTAGACATCAACAAAGAACCAGAAATCAATAAGTGTACGGCATCCCCTTTTGTGCTTTTACTCTCATCCTCACCAAGAAATGATATAATAAAAATGTGCACGGCATCACCCTTCGTGCTTTTACTCTCATCCTCACCAAGCAATGATATAATAAGAATGTGCACGGTATCACCCTTCATGATTTTACTCTCTTTCCTTACATATAATCAATAAAATTGGCAAAGAATGGTACATTGTGCGGCACGGCATCACCCTTCGTGCTTGAACAATCTTTCCTCACAATAACAAACAATACATGGCATTACCCTTCATGCTTTAACACTCTTGCTCACCCAAACAACAGTCACAAACAAGGGGAAAGGGAGTAAACAAAACAATAATCGAAATCCCGGCAAGGGAACACAATTAAGCAATTAAATCTAGGTAAGGGTACAACATCAATAATCTCAACGTCCTGGCAAGGAAAAATAATCAGTAAGCAACAATTACCCGGCAAGGGAACAATTTAAATACTCTTTCTCTTTCTTTAACTTTTACTTCATATCTTACTTTACCACTTGAGCCAATGCTCCAAATGGTTCAATTATCTCATATACTTTCACCATTCTTATCACAACTCGAGCCAATGCTCCTCGAAGTACAAAGATCATAATTTCTTTCACATGTTATTTACAACATATAGAAATCATCATTAAGGAATGAAAGGTACAACAAAATCAGAATATTCGCAATATAAAGACTCACGGTCATGCTAGACACCAACATATAGATACTCTTCACAATGTCTATAAGTCGTATTCGATAATTGGTAAGTAGCAAATAAGACTCAGCTCCTATTCCCTTAAGCTAAGGTTAGACCAAACACTTACCTCAAACTTCTACGGCCAATTCAATCCTTCATAACCGCCTTTCCTCTCGAATTTGACTCCAATTCAATTGTATCGATACAATAATGACTTCAATAAATCAATAAATTCCAAACAACACAAACCCAACACCTAATTACAGCTTTTCCATTATTTTTCCCAAAAACTCAAAAATCGACCCTGGACTCGCTTGGTCAAAACACGAGGTTCGAACCAAAGTCAAATCACCTACCCACCTACGAGCCCGAACATATAATTTATTTTCAAATTCGACCCAAAAATGAAGTCTAAATCAAGAAAAATCAAAAAGCTCTAACTCTACCCAGTTCTCTAATTTCTACCTTAATTACATGTTTTAGGTCTAGAATTTCAATAGATGTTAATGGAAAATGAAGGAAACGAGTTAAAGATTACTAACCCGCAAGTTAATGGTCAAAAAATGCAGGATTTTCTTGAAAGGTTTTTATTAGACCCAATGTGTCACCTTGGGGTGTGCTGGTGTTGTTCGTTAAGAAGGAGGAAGGTTCAATGAGAATTTGCATTGATTACCAGCAACAAATAAGGTAACAACCAAGAATAAGAATCTACTACCGACGATTGATGATTTGATCGATCAACTTCAGGGTGCCAAGGTATTTCCCAAGATTGACTTGGGATCTGGCTACCATCAGTTGAGCATTAGGGCTTCTGATGTCCCTATGACAACTTTCCGCACTTGGTACGGGCATTATGAGTGCTTGGTTATGTTACCTTGGGCTGAAAAATGCCCTAGTAGATTTTTTGGACTTGATGAACTGAGTGTTCAGTCCTTATTTGGATTCATTTTCGATATTTTTCATTGACGATATATTGCTATATTCTAGCAGCCAGGAAGAGCACAAGCAGCACGTTAGAGTGGTTCTTCTGACTCTTAGGGATAGTCAGTTATATGCCAAATTCACTAAGTGTAAGTTCTGGCTGAGCTCAGTTGCATTTCTAGATCATGTTGTATCAGCAGAGGGTATTCATGTGCACCCAAAGAAGATTGAGGCAGTCAAGAACTGGCCTAGACCAGTATCAGCTACAAAGATTCAGAGTTTTTTGGAAGTGGCAGGCTACTATCGACGGTTCGTGGAGGGGTTTTCATCTATTGCAGCCCCCATGACAAAATTGACCCAGAAGGGTGTCCAGTTCAGATGGTTGGATAAGTGTGATGCGAGCTTTCAGAAGCTCAGGATAGCTCTAACTACGGCACTGGTGTTGGTTTTGTCCACGGGTTTAGGGCTTTATACATTCTATTGTGATGCTTCCCCTGTTGGGCTTGGAGCAGTGATGGTGTAGGATGGGAAAGTTATTGCACACGCTTCGAGGAAGTTGAAGATTCGCAAGAAAAAACTATCTGTTTTATGATTTGGAGTTGGAATCCATAGTTCAAGCACTGAAGATTTGGATGCATTATCTGTATTGCGTGGCATATGAGGTGTTCGCTGATCACAAGAGTCTCTGGTACTTGTTCCAACAAAATGAGTTGAATTTGAGGCAAAGAAGGTGGTTGGAGTTGCTGAAAGATTATGATATCAATATCATATATCACCCAAGAAAGGCCAATATGGTCGCCGTTGCTTTAAGAAGGAAGTCAGCCAGTATGGGTAGTCTTGTATACATTATGGTTGGTGAGAGGCCGCTTTCTTTGGATGTTAAGGCCTTAGCCAATCAGTTCCTGAGGCTGGATGTTTTTGAGCCCAGTCATATGTTGTCTTGCACGTTTGCCCGTTCTTCATTATTGGAGTGTCTCCGCGATCAGCATTATGATGATCCCCATTTGTGTGTCCTTACAGATACGGTGTAGCGGCGAGGTTGCCTTGCTGGCGTCCGCAGGCTCGGCATCTCTTCTTTTAGTTTCCTTGTTCTGTTAAATTTTGTATTCGAGACAAACTATGTCCTTTATTTCAAACTCTTATTTGTAGTAAATCTTAGAGACTCCGTGTATTGTTCTAACTCCTGGTGCTGGGTAAAGACTTGTATTGGTTTTCTAGATGTTTTTTTCTATATTTAGTTTAGGCTTCTGCTAGAATGTACTTTTCATTGATTTTAATATCTTATTCATTGATGATTTTAATTGTTTAATCATATATAAAACGAGATGGGTTAATGGTTGCAAAGGTTCTTGGCTTGATCTTCCATAAGTAAGCGCCATCACGACCCACGAGAGTGGGAAATCCGGGTCGCGACAAGTTTTTATTAGAGCTCTAGGTTACATGGGTCTCATAGTTCACAGACAAGCTTAGTAGAATCTGAGGGATCAGTATAGAGACATTTGTATTTATCCTCAGAGCCTACAGAGTTCGAAAAAGTTTCACATTTTTTCTCTCTTGTCGTGCAGTTTGGTTTCTCAATACTAATTGAATTTCTACTCTGTTCTCTCGCTGATGGTGAGAACACACACTTCCTCATCTACTGATCAGCCATTAGAACCCCCAGCGACAACACCCACTAGGGGCAGAGGGAGAGGCCGAGGTAGGGGCATAGCTCAGCCCCGAGTAGCAGCACCAATGGTGGAGCCTCAAGTTGATTTGGAGGAAGAGGTTCCAGCCCCAGCAGTTCCAGTAGGCCCGACTCAGGTCCTAGAGGAGTTTATTGCTACCCCTATTCTTCAGGACACTCTAGTTTGATTGGTGGGCCTCATGGAGAGTGTCACCCGACCAAGTTTGCTTCCTGTAGCACCAGCCAATTCTCAAGCTGGAGGAGGGGCTTAGACTCCTGCTACACACACTCCGGAGTAGGTAGCTCCCCAGATTAGGCTCTAGCAGTTCATCCAGTTGGGGTAGTACAGCTGGGTATGGTAGCTCAGACTAGCGATGGAGCGTTTATGTCCACCGATGATTATTGGAGGCTGGAAAAGTTCACAAAGCTCTTCACTTCTACATTCAGCGGTGCCCCTACTAAGGTTCCCCAGGATTATCTGGATAGTAGTCATGAGGTTCTTCGGAATATTGGGTATTGTTGATACCAATAGAGTTGATTTCTCTACATTTCGCTTGTCTGGATTCGCCAAGACTTGATGGAGATTTCATTGCTTAGCTAGACCACCTAGAATTCCAACCTTATCATCGGAGCAACTTATAGTGTTGTTTCTTGAGAAGTTTCTCCTCGTTACCTAGACAGAGGCCGATCGAAGGCAGTTTGAGTGCCTCCAGCAGGGTTACATGACGGTCACCCAATATGAAACAAGATTCATTGAATAAGCTCGACATGCTCTTATTATACTCCCCACTAAGAGGGACAGGGTTAGACGACTTATTTATGGACTCATTCATCCGATTCATCCCCAGATGTCCAGAGAGGCTGGGAGCGATATATCCTTCCAAGAGGCAGCCAATGTGGCCCGCAGGGTTGAGATGGTATTATCACAGAGGGGTGGTCACAGGGCAGACAAAACACCCCGTCAGTCAGGAAGATTCACTGGTGCCTTATCTGGAGGAAGAGATTCGTATAATAGGGTTATCTTCCTAGGACTTACCAGTCAGCCCTCAAGGTTTCTCGCGGTGATTAAGGTGGCCATGGTTTCCGCGAACACTATTCTGATCACCAGTCCTACAGTGCACCACCAGCTCCTAGTAGTGCGCACCGCCGCTTCAGAGTTTCCAAGGTGGTCATTCAGGTCGACAGGGCCAGCAGCCGAGGGCTTGTTATAGTTGTGGTGATACGGCGCACATTGCTAGGTTTTACGCTCGAGCACCGAGTAGCTCTCAGCATCGGTATTCTCATGCTATGGTACAGGCACTAGATGTACCAGAGCCCGCCCAACCAGCTAGAGGTGGGCGTAGAGGCCAATGTGGTGGCCGATGCTTTGAATAGGAAGTCAGGCAGTATGGGCAGTCTTGCTGACATTCTGGTCGATGAGAGGCCGCGTGCTTTGGATGTTCAGGCCTTAGCCAATCAGTTCGTGAGGATTGATGTTTCTGATTCCAGTCGAGTATTGGCTTGCACGGTTGCTCGTTCTTCATCATTAGCGCGTATTCGTGATCGACACTATAATGATCCCCATTTGTGTGTCCTTAGAGACACGCCGTAGCAGCGACGCAGCCTTGTTGGCGTCCGCAGGCCTGCATCTCTTCTTCAGTTTCCTTGTTCTGTTGACATTTATATTCGAGACAGACTATGTCCTTTATTTGAAACTCTTATTTGTAGTAAATCTTTGACAGCCCGTGTATCGTTCTCACACCAGGTGCTAGGTAGAGACTTTTATTGGTTTTCTAGATGATGTTTCTATATTTAGTTTAGACTTCCTCTAGAATTTACTTTTCATTAATTTTAACTACTTATTCATTGATAATTTAATTGTTTAATCATATATAAAACGAGATGGTTTAATGTTTCCATAGGTTCTTGGCTTGCCTAGCTTCCACGAGTAAGCGCCATCACAACCCCTGAGGGTGGGAAATACGGGTCGTGACATGTTCTTATTAGATCTCTAGGTTCCATGGGTCTCAGAGTTCACAAATTTCTCTCTTGTTGTGCGGTTTGGTTTCTCAATACTAATTGAATTTCTACTATGTTCTCTTGCAGATGGTGAAAACACACACTTCTTCATCTACCGATCAGCCATTAGAGCCCCCAGCGGAAGCACCCACTACGGGCAGAGGGCGAGGGCGAGGTTGTGCTAGAGACCAAGGTGGGGGCAGAGCTCAGACCCGAGTAGTAGCAACAGTGGCGGAGCCTTAGGTTGATTTCGAGGAGGATGTTCTAGCCCCAGCAATTCCAGTAGGCCCGAATTAGGTGCTAGAGGGGTTTATTGCTACCCCAACTTTTCAGGACGCTCTTGTCCGATTGGTGGGCCTCACGGAGAGTATCACCCAAGCAAGTTTTCTTCCTGTAGCACCAGCCTCTTCTCAGGCTATAGGAGGGGCTCAAACTCCTGCTACACGCACTCTGGAGCAGGTAGCTACCCAAATTAGGGTCTAGCGGTTCAGCCAGTTGGGGTAGTACAGCCAGGTGTGGTAGCTCAGACTGGCGATGGAGCGTCTATGTCCACCGATGCTGTGTGGAGGCTGGACAGGTTCACCAAGATCTTCACTTCTACATTCAGTGTTGCACCTACTAAGGTTCCCTAGGATTATCTGGATAGTTGTCACGAGGTTCTTCGGAACATGGGTATTGTTGATACCAATGAAGTTGATTTTTCTACATTTTGCTAGTCTGGATCCTCCTACTTAGTAAGACCAGCCGGATCGCCAGCCTTGTCATGGGAGCAGTTTACAATGTTGTTTCTGGGGAAGTTTCTCCTCGTTACCTAGAGAGAGGCCTATCTGAGGCAGTTTGAGCGCCTCTAGTAGGGTTACATGACGGTTACCCAATATGAACCAGATTCATTGAATAAGCTCGACATGCTCTTATTATACTCCCCACTGAGAGAGACAGGGTGAGACGACTTATTGATGGACTCATTCATTCGATTCATCCCTAAATGGCTAGAGAGGCTGGGAGCGATATATCCTTCCAAGAGGCAACCAATGTGGCTAGTAGGGTTGAGATGGTATTACCATGGGGGTGGTCATGGGGCAGAAAAGAGAGCCCATCGGTCAGGCAGATTCAGTGGTGTCTCATCTGGAAGCACAGATTTATATAATAGGGGTCATCTTCCTAGGCCTTACTAGTCAGCCCTCCAGGTTTTTTGCGGTGATTCAGGTGGCCATGGTTTTCGCGGACAGTATTCTGATCAGCAGTCCTATAGTGCACCGCCACATTAGAGTTTATGAGGTGGTCATTTAGGTCGACAGGGCCAGCAGTCTCAGCAGCCGAGGGATTGTTACAGTTGTGGCGATACGGGGCACATTTCTAGGTTTTGCGCTCGAGCACCAAGTAGCTCTCAACATCTGGATTCTCATGCTATGGTACAGGCACTAGATGTTCCACAGCCCGCCCATCCAGCTAGAGCTGGCGGTAGAGATGCTAGAGGTGGAGGTAGAGGTCCTATAGGTGGAGTTCAGGCTGCCACAGGTGGAGGCTAGTCTGCAGTAGGTCGTCCCAGATAGGTAGATAAGGGTGGTGGGGCCAAACCTCGATGTTATGCTCTTCAGGCCAAGCCCGAGGTAGAGGCTTTAGATGTAGTTATTACAGGTATAGTTCTGGTTTGTGATAGAGGTGCTTTGATGTTGTTTGACTTGGGGTCTATATATTCATATGTGTTATCTTATTTTGTCCCGTACTTGGTCTTACCTAGTGATGCATTAGGAGTTCATGTATATGTGTCTACACCGCTAGGTGACTGTATTGTGGTCGATCGATTCCGTCATTCTTGTATTATTGTGATTGGGGGTCTTAAAACTCATGTAGATATGTTACTTTTAGACATGGTTGACTTCGATATCATATTGGGGATGGACTAGTTATCACCTTATCACGCTATCTTGGATTGCCATGCCAAGACGGTGACCTTAGCTTTACCTGGTATGCCTTTTTTAGAATGGAGAAGGACTCCTAGTCATTCTACCTGTAGCATTATCTCTTATTTGAAGGCTCGAAGTATGGTCGAGAATGGGTGTTTTTCCTATCTGGAATATGTTCGTGAATCTAGTACCAAGGTCCCTTCTATTGATTCGGTGCCTATTGTTCATAAGCTCCTTGATATTTTTCCTTCAGACCTACCAGGTATGCCACTCGATAGGGATATTGACTTTTGTATTGATGTGGCTCCGGGCACCCAGCCCATTTCTATCCCTCCATATCGTATGGCCCCACCTGAGTTGAAAGAGTTAAAGGAACAGTTGTAGGATGTTGCTGAGAAGGATTTCATTAGACCTAGTGTGTGGCCTTGGGGTGCACTGGTGTTGTTCGTTAATAAGTAGGATGGTTTAATGAGAATGTCCATTGATTACCGGAAATTGAACAATGTAAAAATCAAGAATAATTATCCACTGCGGAGGATTGATTATTTGTTCGATCAACTACAGGGTGCCAAGGTATTTTCAAGGATTGACTTGAGATATGACTACCATCAATTGAGGATTAGGGCTTCCGATGTCCCTAAGATAGCCTTTCGTACTCAGTACGGGTAATATGAGTTCTTGATTATGTCATTCGGGCTGACAAGTGCCCCAGTAGCTTTTATGGACTTGATGAACCGAGTGTTCAGGTTATATTTGGATTCATTTATGATAGTTTTCATTAATGATATATTGATATATTTCCGCAGCCAGGAGAAGCACGAGCAGTACCTTAGAGTTGTACTTCAGACTTTGAGGGATAGTCGGTTATATGCCAAATTCACTAAGTGTGAGTTCTGGCTGAGTTCAGTTGCATTTCTAGGTCATGTTGTATCAGTAGAGGGTATTTAGGTGGACCCAAAGAAGATTGAGGCAGTAAGGAACTGGCCTAGACCAGCATCAGCTACAGAGATTTGGAGTTTCTTGGGGTTGGCAGGCTACTATTGACAGTTCGTGGAGGGATTTTAATCTATTGCAGCCCTGATGACCAAATTGACCTTGAAAGGTGCCCAGTTTAGATAGTCGGATGAGTGTAAGGCAAGCTTTCAGAAGCTCAAGACAACTCTGACTATGGCACTGGTGTTGGTTTTGCCCACGGGTTCAGGACCTTATAGAGTCTATTGTGATGCTTCCCATGTTGGGCTTGGAGCAGTAATGATGCAGGATGGAAACGTTATTGCATACGCTTTGAGGCAGTTGAAGATTCACGAGAAAAACTATCCGTTTCATGATTTGGAGTTGGAAGCCATAGTTCACGCACTAACGATTTGGATGCATTATCTGTATGTCGTGGCATGTGAGGCGTTCACTGATCAGAATAGTCTCCAGTACTTTTTCCAGCAAAAGGAGTTGAATTTGAGTCAGATAAGGTGGTTGGAGTTTCTGAAACATTATGATATCACTATCTCATATCACCTGGGAAAGGCCAATGTGGTGGCTGATACTTTGAGTAGGAAGTCAGCCAGTATGGGTAGTCTTGCTTACATTCTGGTCGGTGAGAGGCCGCTTGCTTTGGATGCTCAGGCCTTAGCCAATCAATTCGTGAGACTGGATGTTTCTGAGCCCAGTTGTGTGTTGGCTTGCACGATTTCCTGTTCTTCATTATTGGAGCATATCTGCGATCGGCAGTATGATGAACCCCATATTTGTGTCCTTAGAGAAACGGTGTAGCAGCGAGGTAGCCTTATTGGCGTCCGCAGGCCCGGTGTCTCTTCTTCAATTTTCACGTTCTGTTATTTGTATTCGAGACAGACTCTGTCCTTTATTTCAAACTCTTATTTGTAGTAAATCTTAGTCACTCCATGTATTGTTGTGACAAGAGGTGCGGGGTAGAGACATGTATTAGTTTTCTAGATGCTGTTTCTATATTTAGTTTAGACTTCCGCTAAATTTTACTTTTCATTTATTTTAATTGGTTATTCATTGATAATTTAATTATTTAATCATATATAAAACAAGATGAGTTAATGTTTGTAAAGGTTCTTGGCTTGCCTAGCTTCCACGAGTAGGCTCCATCACGATCCCCGAGGTTGGGAAATTTAGGTCGTGACAAGTACATATTTATATTATTATAAAAGCATGAATACAATGTCAGTTGACAAAATAACCTTATAATATTAAGCATAATAAATCATAATACAAGGACATAACCGAAATTCTAGATATTAGTTTTGTAGTTCTATTTGTTTTAGGACGTAGTAGACTGTTAGAAATCCTATTAGTATAATTGCTTTCGGGCATAAATATTTATTATTACATGTAAGCCTCGCGCATGTACCACTATTTTGTTAGAATTTAGGTGATACTTATCTTTCAAATTTAAATAAATATTATTTTTATTTCACCACTTTATAAATATTGGTTGCAAACTCATTTTGAGTTATTAGAAAAATAATTCCTTTTAATTTTTTTTAAAGATTCTACGCTCAATTTTTGAATTTTCTTAAACACTCAAAATTAGTTTTCAAAGCTTTAGATTTTTTTTAATATTTAAGATTTTAACTAGAAATATTTTTAAAAATACTTTTCATTTCGAAAACATATAAAAGATACACCTTCTTAAGAGTTTCGAAAAATAAATTACAAACTCAATTCTTACAAAACTCTAAAACAAATGTCAAGTTTCAACTTATAATTTCAATATCTTTTTCCTTATATATATATATAATATATATATAATAAGTCTAAAATATTATCCGGAAGAACTCATAGAGAAAGAACAAAAAATGCAATAACCTTTTTTTTGTATTACAATACATCCTTTGCTAATTTTTAATATTTAAAATATTTTCTATTAAAACATGTAGGAAGGTTTAATCAAATTAATTTTATAAAAAATTCTCCGTACTAGCAATACATTACAACTTCATAATGTCCAATACTAAAAAATAAAATTAAATGGACTGCATAAAGAGTAGAAATTGAAAAGAATACCCCACGATGATATTTTTAAATTATATTTAAACTATTTTCCTACTCAGATAATACATTTTAATTATTTTTTCGTATAATATCAAAAATTACCCAATTATTAAACAAGAACGGAGAAAATATTTAAGAATAAATGAGTGAGAAAGAGAATAAAATGGTTGGTAAGAGTATACCACTAATGATTCTATTAATATAAAGATATAAAACTGAAATGTTATATCAATTTTTTACTCTTTGAAAATAAAATATATAATGGATAAAATTATAATAAAGATGTGATGACCCAAAGGGGCATCACCTATTTCTAATCAATTTTGTACTTCTGAAGCCTTGAAAACCTTATTTAGAGTCGTCTCGATTTGCTTGCACAGTGTGAGCGCGTAGCCGGAAGACTTAAGTATAAAATTCTATGAAACATTGCTAAGTTTTGATGTTAAAATGAATAAATTTTAGCCTTGTTGAATAATTTGGGCAAACGGACACGGACCTGTGATCTGACAGTCCCGGAGGGTCCGTAGGAAAATATGGGATCTAGGCATATGCCCGGAATCAAATTCTGAGGTCCCAAGACCGAGAAACAAATTTTTAAACCAAATTATTTTTTTTTAAATGTTTGAGAAAATTGGAAATAATAGCTTATTAGAAAGCGATTGTATCGAGCTCATATTTTTGGTTCCAGCACCTAGTACAAGCCTTATATATGACTTGAGTCATTCCTGTGAAATTTGGTTAAAAACGGACGTCGGTTGACATGATTCGGACCTTAATTGGGAAATTTGACGTTTAAAGAAGTATTGAGAAATTTCTGTGATCTTGAGGATTAATTCGATGTTCGTGATATTATTATGGTGATTTGATTACACGAATATGTTCGTAAAATATTTTTGAAGTTTGACGTATATTTGGATGGGAGTTTCAAGGGCTCTGGTGAGTTTCGGGTAGGTTCTGGAATGCCTTATGCTTAGAAATTAGATGTTGCGGGTTCAGGAAGTTGCAGGCCTTTGAAACCTCTTGTGCGATCCGTGAGAAATCGCGTGAGACCGCGGAGGGGCCAGCCAGCCGCGATAGCCTTTGTGTGGTCCGCGATGGAGGTATTGCAGCCGCGGTCGCCTTTGCGTGGTCTGCGGTGGGGACAGCGAGGCCGCGACCACCTTTGTGTGGTCCGCGGTGGGCACTGAACCGCAGGTCTTCAATGAGATTGTGCGGCTGTGGTTCATTTAGTGCGGTCCGCATAGGGGGTCTGCCAGGGGAATAAATAGACGGGATTTTCAGTTATTTTTCACTTTTTCAAAACCCTAAAACATAAGAGGTGATTTTTCAAGAAAACCTTTCTTCTCCAAATCAATTGTAAGTTGTTCTTAACTAGTTTTCTTCTATCATAAACATCGTTTAGCATGATTTCAACTTAAATCAATGATATTCAAGGGGAAATTTGGTGTTTTGGGTAGAACCTAGGTATTTCAAATATTAAAAGTTTGGGCCTCCATTTGGGGTTCGATTTCAAAAATAATTAAATATATGAGTTCATGGGGGAATGTATAATCGGGGTTTGTTTGAACCTCATGTTTTGACCACGTGGGCTCGGGGACGATTTTTAACTTTTTGGGTAAAACTTTAGAAAAATCATTTTCATGCATTGAGGTTGGTTCATTTACCATTTATTGATGTAAATAAGTGAAATGTGACTAGATACGAATGAGTTGGTGGTGGAATCAAGGGGTAAAGCTCTAATTGAGACTTGAGTAGTGTTCAAGGCAGGTAAGTGTTCGGTCTAATCTTAGCTTGAGGGATTAGGAGCTGAGTTATATGTGCTATTTGCTCCTTGTTGAGTACAATTTATAGGCATGGTAACGATTATCTATATGTTAGTATCAACCATGACTTGAGTCTTAAATTGAAAGTTGTTGTATTCTTAAATAACATCACATACGTCTTAGCTAATGATCTACCATATCGAGCAAAGATTTCTTTATTCTCGTAAATCCTATTTATGATTGAGCATCTTCATTAATCAAACTGAGTTAAGGTTGGTTAAAGTTGATTCTCCCTTGTCGAGATGATTGTTTCTATATTGTTTTCCCTTGCCGGGAAGTTATTATATTACTTTGTTCCCTTGCCGAGATTTCTTGTGATTTCGTGATAACATGAAATGGGAGTGGGTGGTACGCCTACCACGAGATGTAATGAGATAGGATCGGGTGGTACATCTACCACAATATGTAATGAAATGGGAGCGGATAGTACATCTACCATGAGATATGATAAAATGGAATCGGGTGGTATGCCTACCACGAGATATGATGAAATGGGATCAGGCGGTATGCCTACCACGAGATATAATGAAATAGTAGCAGGTGGTACGCCTATCACGAGATACAATGAAATGGAGCGAGTGGTACGCGTACCACGAGATATGAGAAATGGGATTGGGTTGCAGGCATGCAATACGATTGAAATTGAAATTGAAAGTGAAGTATTGTCTTTCATTCTCTTTAGATGTGTTAGAAGTTAAATTACACTTTTCCTTATTGTTCTTGATATTCTGTTTATCTACCAACCCCGCAGCATGTTTCCCTTCCCCAGCTTTGAGTGTAGTCCTAGCCTCCTTACTATCTCGTCGGGGTTAGGCCAGACATTGACAAGAAATGGGGTCATTTGTATTAGTTCTACGATCTGCACTTATATGCAGATACTGGAGTGGCATTTGTGCAGCAACATTTGTTCAGGAGCTAGCCTTCAGTCCATCAAGACTTCGAGGTAGCCTTGTAGGTGTCCACAGGCCCGATGTCTCCTCTATCTTATGTTTTGTTCTGTTATCTCATGTATTCGAGATAATCAGTGTTTTATTTCTTTCACACGGTTGTATTTAGCGCTCTTAGTAATCCGTGGATGTTGTGACACCAGGTGCTGGATGTAGATTTGTATTGGTTTTCTAGACATTTGTTTTATATTCAGCTAAGACTTCCGCTAAATTTATTTTCCGTTATTCTTTAAATGCTTATTCATTGCTAATATAAGTGGTTAAAAGTGAACTAAAACAAAAAATGGTTAATAGCATCCAAGGGTTTATGGCTTGCCTAGCTTCCACGGGTAGGTGCCATCATGACTCCCGAGGTGGGAACTCCGAGTCGTGACAAGTTGGTATCAGAGCCCTAGGTTGCATAGGTCTCACAACTAATGAACAAGCTCAGTACACTCTAAGGGATCGGTATGGAGACGTCTGTATTTATCCCCCAGAGGTTAAGTTAGGAAAACTTCACATCTCTTCTTTCCTATCGTGCGGATCTGTTTCTCAAAGTTATTTGGATTTCTACTCTATTCTATCGCATATGGCGCAAACACACGCTTCCTCATCTACCGTGCAGCATCCCGAGCCCCTAGCAGCAACTTCTACTAGGGGTAGGGGCAAGGCCGAGGCCGTGCTAGGGGCCGAGGTGAGGCAGAGCTTAGGCCTGAGCAGTAGCACCAGTGGCGGAGCCTCGGGTTTATTTTGAGGAGGAGGTTCCGGCCCCAGTAGTTTCAGTGGGACCAGCTTAGGTCCCAGAGGGTTTTATTGCTACCCGAGTTCTTCAAGATGCTCTAGTCAAATTGGTGGGCCTTATGGAGAGTGTCACTCGAGCTGGTTTGCTTCCAGTAGCACCAGCCACTTCTCAGGCTGAAGCAGGGGCTCAGACTCTTGCTACTCACACTCCGGAGCAGGTAGCTCCTCAGATTCAGACTCCAGCAGATCAACCAATTGGAGCAGTTCAGCCGGGTATAGTGGCTTAGCCCAGCGATGGAGCGGTAATGTATGCCGATTCCTTGTGGAGGCTAGATAGGTTCACCAAACTTTTTACTACTACCTTCAGCAGTTCTTTGAGGATCCACAGGATTATTCTGATAGTTGCCACGAGGTTCTTCGGAACATGGGCATTGTTCAGACCAATGGGTTGATTTTGCTACATTTCGCTTGTCTGGATCTACCAAGACTTGGTGGAGGGATTATTGCTTAGCTAGACCAGCAGGGTCGCCAACCTTGACCTGGAGGTATTTCACGCAATTATTTCTGTGGACATTTCTCCCTATTACACAACGAGAGGCCTATCGGAGGCAGTTCGAGCATCTCCAATAGGGATCTATGACAGTCACCCAGTATGAGACCAGATTCATTGAATTAGCTCGCCATGCCCTTATTATACTTCCTACTGAGAGGGAGAAAGTGAGATGGTTTATTGATGGGCTTATTCAGCAGATTCATTTTCAGATGGCTAGAGAGGTTGAAAGTGAGATATTCTTCCAGGAGGCGACCAATATGGCCCGGAGAGTTAAGATAGTATTATCACAAGGGGGTGGCCACAGGGCCAACAAGAGACTCCATCAATTAGGCAGATTCAACGGTGCCTCGTCTGGAGGCAGAGATTCGTATGATAAGGGTCATCTTCCTAGGTCCTTCCACTCAGCACTCTAGGTTTCTCACAGTGCTTCAGGTAGCCGTAGTCCTCAAATGCAGTATCCCTATCAACAGTCCATCAGTGCACCACCAGCACCTATTAGTGCACCACCACTTCAGAGTTTCTAAGGCCGTCAATCGAGGGCTTGTTTTACTTGTAGTTACATGAGGCACATTGCTAGGTATTTCCCTCAGGCTTCGAGAAGTTCTCTGCAGCAGGGTTCTCATGTCATGGTAAAGGAACCAAATGTCCCATAGCCAACCCATTCAACTAGAGGTGGAGGTAGAGGTTCTAGAGGTGGAGCTCAGGACATCAGAGGCGGAGGCCAGCCAGCAGTAGGCCGTCCTAGAGAGGTAAATCAGAGTGATGGGGCCCAGCCCTAATGTTATGCTCTCAGGCCAGGCACAAGGCTGAGGCTTCAGATGCAGTTAATATATGTAATATTCCTGTTTGTTGTAGAGGTGCTTTGGTGTTGTTTGATTCGTGGTCTAGGTATTCGTATGTGTCATATTATTTTGCTCCGTAATTGGTCTTTCCTAGTGATGCATTGCGTGTTCCTGTTTATGTGTCTGCAGCGATAGGTGATTCTATTATGGTCAATCGAGTCTATCGTTCTTGCATTGTGGTGATTGGGAGTCTTGTGACTCGTGTATTGTTACTTTTAGACATGTTTCACTTTGATATCATATTGGAGATGGGTTGATTATAACCTTACCATGCTATCTTGGATAGCCATGCCAAGATTGTGACCTTAGTTTTACCGGGTATGCCTGGTTTAGAATGGAGAGGGACTCTTGGTCATTCTACCCGTAGTATTATCTCGTATATGAAGGCTCGATGTATGGTCGAGAAGGGTTGTTTGGCCTATTTGGCATATCTTTGTGACTCTAGTGTCGAGGTCCCTTCTATTGATTTTGTGCCCGTTGTTCGTGAGTTCCCTGATGTTTTTCCTCCAGACTGTCGGGTATGCCGCCTAACAGAGATATCAACTTTTGCATTGATGTGGCCCCAGACACCCAGCACATTTCTATTCCACTATATCATATGGCCCTGCCTGAGTTGAAAGAGTTAAAGGAACAAGTGCAGGACTTGCTTGAGAAGGATTTCATTAGACCTAGTGTATCACCTTGGGGTGCTCCGGTGTTGTTCGTTAAGAAGAAGGATGGTTCAATGAGAATGTGCATTGATTACCGGAAATTGAACAAGGTAAAAATCAAGAGTAAATATCCACTGCCAAGGATTGATGATTTGTTTGATCAGCTTCAGAGTGCCAAGGTATTTTCCAAGATTGACTTGAGATCTAGATACCATCAGTTGAATATTAGGGCATCCAATGTCCCTAAGACAACATTCTGCACTCGGTACATGCATTATGAGTTATTGGTTATGTCGTTTGGGTTGACAAATGCCCCAGCAACCTTTATGGTTTTGATGAACCGAGTGTTCAGGCCTTATTTGGCTTCGTTCGTGATAGTCTTCATTAATGATATTTTGATATATTCCCACATCCGGAAGGAGCATGAGCAACATCTCAGGGTGGTTCTTTAAACTTTGAGGGATAGTTAGATATATGCTAAATTTTTGAAATGTGAGTTTTGGTTGAGTTCAGTTACATTTCTGGGCCATGTTGTATCAGCACAAGGTATTCAGGTGGACCCAAAGAATATTTAGGAAATCAAGAACTAGCCTAGACTAGTATCAGCTACAGAGATTCAGAGTTTCCTAGGATTGGCAGGCTACTATCGTTGGTTCGTGGAGGGGTTTGTATCTATCGCATCCCCGATGACCAGGTTGACCCAGAAGGGTTCCCAGTTCAGATGGTCGAACAACTGTGAGGTGAGCTTTTAGAGGCTCAAAAAAGCTCTAACTACGGCACCAGTATTGGTTTTACCCACAAGTTCTGGGTCGTATACAGTTTATTGTGATGCTTCCCGTATTGAGCTTGGTGCGGTGTTGATGCAGGAGGGCAAGGTCATTGTCTATGCTTTGCGAAAATTGAAGATTCATGAGAAGAACTATCCGGTCATGATCTAGAGTTATCAGCCATTGTTCACGCGTTGAGGATTTGGAGGCACTATCTGTATGGCATGGCATGCGAGGTGTGCGCGGATCACAAGAGTCTTCAGTATTTGTTCAAGCAGAAAGAGTTAAATTTGAGACAGAGGAGGTGGTTGGAGTTCTTGAAGGATTATGATATCACCATCTTATATCACATGAGGAAGTCCAATGTGGTAGCCAATGCCTTAAGTATAAAGTCAACCAGTATGGGCAGTCTTGCTTATATTCCGGTCGGTGAGAGGCCGCTTGCTTTAGATGTTCAGGCTTTAGCCAATCGATTTGTGAGACTGGATGTTTTTGAGCCCAATTGTGCTTGGAACTTCCGTTCTGCACCGTGTCTCTAAGGACACACAAATAGGTATCATTGTATTGCCGATCACGGATAGCTTGCACGGTCGCTCGTTCTTCATTATTGGAGCGTATCCATGATCGGCAATATAATGATACCTATTTGTGTGTCCTTAGAGACACGGTGCAGAATGGAAGTGCCAAGCAGGATACTTTCGGTGATGATGGGGTTTTGAGATTGCAGGGTCGAGTTTGTGTGCCTAATGTGGATGAGCTCCGAGAGTTGATTTTAGAGGAGTCCCATTGTTCCCGGTACTCTATTCATCCGGGTGCCACGAAGAAGTATCAGGATTTGCGGCTGCATTATTGGTGGAATAGAATGAAGAAGGATATCGTTGCATATGTGGCTCGGTGTCTAAATGTCGGCAGATTAAGTATGAGCATTAGAGGCCTGACTGATTGTTTCAGAAGATTGAGCTTCCCAAGTGAAAGTGGGAGCGGATCACTATGAACTTCATTACTAGACTTCCGCTGACTCGGAAGAAGTTTGACGCAGCTTGGTTCATCGTTGATAGGCAAACCAAGACAGTGCATTTCATTCCTGTGTCCGTCTCCTGTTCATCCGAGAGGTTGGCTGAGATCTATATTCGGGAGATTATTCGCTTTCATAGTGTGCCTGTATCTATCATTTCGGACCGAGGTACATAGTTTACCTCGCGCTTCTTTGGAGCGGTTCAGCGAGAGTTGGGCACACGGGTTGAATTGAGCATACCATTTCATCCCTAGACAGACTGTCAGTCCGAACGGACCATTCAAATTTTGGAGGATATGCTCCGAGCTTGTTCATCGACTTTGGAGGTTCGTGGGTTTACTCTTTTCCTTTAGCTGAGTTTTCCTATAACAATAGCTACCAGTCGAGCATCAAGATGGCTCTATATGAGGCTTTATATAGTAGGCATTGTCGATCTTCATTTGGATGGTTTAACCCGGGAGAGGCTCGGTTGTTGGGTACGAATATGGCCCAGGAGGCCTTGGAAAAAGTAAGAATCATTCAGGATAGGCTTCGTATAGCTCAGTCCAGGAAAAAGAGTTATGCAGACCGCAAGGTTCAAGATGTAGCTTTTATGGTTGGTGAGTGGGTATTGCTCCGAGTGTCGGCTGTAAACGGCATATGAGATTTGGGAAGAAGGGGAAGCTTAGCCCTATGTTCATTGGTCCATTTGAGAATCTTGATCGAGTTGAATAGGTGCTTATAGACTTTCATTGCCGGTTAGCTTATCAGCCATGCATCTAGTGTTTCATATGTCCATGCTTCGGAAGTATCACGGCGATCCATCCCACATGTTAGATTTCAGCACTGCCCGGTTGGATAAGGACCTGTCTTACGAGGAGGAACCTGTAGCTATTCTAGACTGGCAAGTTCGTCAGTTGAGATCAAAGAGTTTTCCTTCTGTTCGTGTTCAGTAGAGAGTTCACCCTCCTGAGGCATCGACCTGGAAGTTTGAGTCCGATATGTGGAGCCTCTATCCTTATTTTTTCCCCGGCTCAGGTACTTCCTTCTTCTGTTCGTTTCTAATTATTTTTGTACTTCCGAGGCCTTAAAACCTCATTTAGAGTCGCTCAATTTGCATGCACAGTCCGGGCACGTAGCCGGAAGGCATAAATATACAAATTCTATGAAAAATTGCTAAATTTTGATGATAAAATGTATAAATGTGACTTTGGTCAATATTTAGGGAAAACAGATCCAGACCCATGATTTGACGGTCCCGGAGGATCCGTAGGAAAATATGGGACTTGGGCATATGCCCCAAATCGAATTCAGAAGTCACAAGCCTAAGCAATGAATTTTTAAAGGAAATTATTTTTCTAAAATGTTTAAGAAAATTAGAAAGAGAATCTTATTAGAAAGCAGTGGTATCGGGCCGTATTTTGGTTCCGCCGCCTGGTACATGCCTTATATATGACTTGAGTCATTCCTATGAAATTTGGTTAAAACAGAACGTCGGTTGACATGATTCAGATCTTAATTGGGAAATTTGATGTTTACAGAAGTTTTGAGAAATTTCAGTGATCTTGAGGTTTAATTCGATGTTCGTGATGTTATTATGGGTGATTTGATTACACGAATATGTTCGTAGAATATTTTTGAAGTTGGATGTACATTTGGATGGGAGTTTTGAAGGCTCGGGTGAGTTTTGGGTATGTTCCGGGATGCCTTAGGCTTAGAAATCAGATGTTGCAGGTTCAGGAAGTTGCATGCCTTTGAACCTTCCTGTGCGGTCCGCGAGAAATCGCGTGCGGCCGCGAAGGGGCAGCGCGGCCGCGGTTGCCTTTGTGCGGTCCGTGGTGGAGGCTGTGCTGCCGCAGTCGCCTTTGCGCGGTCTGCGGTGGGGACAACACGGCCGCGGTCGCCTTTGTGTGGTCCACGGTGGGCGCTGAACCGCAGGTCTTCAGATGAGCCTGTGCAGCCGCGGTCCTTTAGTGCTGTATGCGCAGGGGGTCTTCCAGGGGTATAAATAGACGGGATTTTCAGTTATTTTTAACTTTTTCAAAACCCTAAAACATAAGAGGCAATGTTTCAAGCAACCTTTCTCCAAATCAATTGTAAGTCGCTTTTAGCTAGTTTTCTTCAATCATTAACATCTTTTAACATGATTTCAACTTAAGAGCAAGGATTTTCATGGGGAAATTGGGTATTTTTGGTAACAATTTGGACCTCAATTTGGGGTCCGATTTCAAAACAAATTAAATATATTAGTTCATGGGAAATGGGTAATCGGGTTTTGACCACGTGGGCCCGGGGGTAATTTTTAACTTTTTGAGTAAAACTCATTATCATGCATCGGGGTTGGTTTATTTAGCGTTTATTGATGTAAATAAGTGAATTCTGACTAGATACGAACGAGTTGGGGGTGGAATCAAGGGGTAAAGCTATAATTGATGCTTGACTGGTGTTCAAGGCATTGAGGTAAGTTTTCGATCTAACGTTAGCTTGAGGGATTAGGATTTGAGTCATATGTGCTATTTTTTCCTTGATGAGTATGACGTATAGGCATGGTGATGAGTATCTATACGTTGGTGTCAAGCATGACCGTGAGTCTTATATTGGAAGTTATTATATTCTTAAATGACATCACGTATACCTTAACTAATGATCTACCATATCGAGCAAAGATTTGCGTATCCTCATAGATCCTATTTATGATTGTGCATCTTTATTCATCAAACTGAGTTAAGGTTGGTTATAGTTGATTCTCCCTAGCCGGTATGATTATTTATATATTGTTGTTCCTTTGCCGGGAAGTTATTATATTACTTTGTTCTCTTGCCGGGATTTCTTGTGATTTTGTGATAACATGATATGGGAGAGGGTGGTACGCCTACCAAGAGATGTAGTGATATTGGAATGGGTGGTATGCCTACCACGAGATGTAAAAAAATGGGAGCGGGCGATACGCCTACCACGAGATATAATGAAATAAGATCGAGTGGCACGCCTACCACGAGATATGATAAAATGGGATTGGGTGGTACGCCTACCACGAGATATAATGAAATGGGAGAGGGTGATACGCCTACCACGAGATACAATGAAATGAGAGCGGGTGTTACACCTACCACATGATATGAGAAATGGGATGGGGTTGCACGCCTGCAACAAGATTGTGAACTGAAAGTGAAGTACCGTCTTTACTTCTCTTTATCCGCGTTAGAAGTTAAATTACAGTATTCCTTATTGTTCTTGATATTGTGTTTATCTGCCACCCCCATAGCATGTCCCCGTTCCCCAGCTTTGAGTGCTTATTATTTGTTTACTTTTCTGACTTATATTATATAACTGCACAGGTTCATTTGAACTCTGGTCCTAGCCTCGTCACTACCTCGCCAGGGTTAGGCAAGATACTCACCAACATATGGGATCGGTTGTGCTGATGTTATACTTCGCACTTATGTGCAGTTACTGGAGCAGCATTTAGGCAGCAACATTAGTTCGGGAGCTAGCCTTCAGTCCATCGAGACTCTGAGGCAGCCTTGCATGCGTCCGCAGGCTTGGAGTCTCCTCTTTTGTTTTATTCTATTATCTCATGTATTCGAGACAATCAGTATTTTATTTTCTTTAAACAGTTTTATTTAGCACTTTTAGTAGTCTCGGGATGCTATAACACCGGGTGCTGGGTAGAGATTTGTATTGTTTTTCGATACATTTGTTTCTATATTCATCTAAGACTTCTGCTAAATTTATTTTACACTGTTCTTTAAATACTTATTCATTGCTAATATAATTGGTTAAAAATTAACTAAAACAAAAAGGGTTAATAGCATCCAACGTTTATGACTTTCCTAGCTTCCATGAGTATGCGCCATCACTACTCCCGCGGGTGAAAACTCCGGGTTGTCACAAAAGATTAAATATTCAAAACAAGAGATGAACAAATATTAAAATCTGAATCAACATAGAATAAATTAAATGTTAAAAACAAATAATTAAAATTTTTAATTAATTGTTTAACAAGAGAATCCAATTCAATTATTTTTAATTCATCATATGAGTAAATTTCTTATTCATGTTAAAAAAACCTTAGGAGACATAAATTTATTCCACAAAAAGAGCGTTAGAACACAAAGTAAAAATATTAGTATATTGTAAAGAATCAAAGTGCTATACAAGTGACTGAGAAAGCACAATAAAAACTAAATCCTAATCAAGGAAAAGCTTCAAGACTATATTATATAGAGTCGACTTCAGTATAATAGGATTGTTCTTTGTAGATACCTCCGACAGAATCGAAATAATAGTTTTATGTCATGAACTACTCATATCAAGAGGCATGACACTATTAGCAATAATAGCAAGTGGTGTACCAACTACGATTTTATTGTGAGGCCACCCACTTTAGACTTGATATACCTCATCAAATAACTTAAATGACCATCACAAATATATCAAAGTAGAGCAACAATGCTAAATTTATAAGAGAATAAAAATTAATAATATAGGGTGAAATACTTATGGCAAAGTGTCAAACGATCAAAATAATTGTCTTGAGTTCTTATTAATGAATCATTTGGTGGAAAATTAATGGTTTGGGAGGTGATTCTTGTTAAGTACTACCAATAGTTCCAAAAACAGAGACTGTAAAACCTACCTTGCCAAAGTTATACTTTTGCCTCAAATGAAAAAGATTCAACTGATAAGAAATATAAAGTAAGAACATATTCAGTATTCTGTGTCTTCTTGCTTCATATCAGAAATGAAGAAGAGCATCCAATGAAAGATGATTTGATTTTTCGTGAACACTTGTTTATCAATTCCAATGGTACTAGTAGTGCATTTAATAAGAGAAATATTTCAATCACTATATTAAAACGTAATTTGTACAAATCATACGATAGAATTAAAAAGATTTCTTAGCTAGTAGAAATGAATATGTTGATCACCTAATTAAAAGATTAACTGCAAAATTTAATAATAAAAATAAAATAATTTTTAGTTTTTGACTCAGCAGAAATGATACCAATAATTACTACCAAGAAGAATACTTAAATTTTTTAATACCGAATTACCGTCTACCACACATGTTTGTTGTCAAGTTTATTGTTTCTTACGTATGTTAGTATCGCCGTATATATAATAGACTAAGTTAAAATTAAACTTCCATTGTATATAGGTTAAGTTTTAAAAAATATATCCCTCATGTTGCTGAATAACTTTGGAACGCCAAATAGCTTATGTAATAGCGCACAGATAGTATATAGAAGTTTTGACAATAACGTCATACATGAAAAAATTATGATACTGGTCAATATGCATCTAAGTATATTCTTATCCCTGACTTCAACTTTCGTCTTCCGAAACTAAGGAATGTCCTTTCAAATTTGTGTGAAAATAATTTTATAACAAATAATCACAAGGACAAACATCCTAAATATTTAAGTAATTTTACCGCAATATATTTACTTGCACGAACAACTATATATTGCACTTTCAAGAGGGACGTCGAGATCGAAAATAAGAGTTTTGATTATGACAGAGCAACCAAAGCATTAGGGGAAAAATACACCAAAAAAATATTATCCATAAAGAAGTATTCGTAAAAATACCATCACATTAAATACTTTTAAATTATAATACATAATTATCTAACTAACATGACAAAATTAATTATTTGTGTAAAGTTTGATGATGTATTTTTAGTTTAAATTCATGTGTTATGCTAATGTAATAATATTTTTCGGTATTTAAATGATTTTTGTATTATTATACATGAAATTTCTCTCATTAATTAATTTCTTTTGTTACTTCATATAAATAAATAAATTATCATATATCATTATTAACGTACAAAACACGTTTATAGATACTAATTATAATAGTAGGGCAAATCCTGACCTTTTCCTTTAATTCTTTTTGTACGGAACACTGGTAAAAGGATTTTTTTTTTTGGATAAATTGTTAAATCTTGTAGAAAAATGATATTCTAGTAAAGAAAATACCACCATGGTTCCAGTTCGCGATCATCACTAGTTTCTGTCTTACAAATGTAAATATAACTTTATTTTTAATTTCTTTTCTCTTTTCTCATTAACATGAAGTTGTAATTACCTACTTTGAGCAGTACTATAATGAATAAATTGGTTGAGCATTGCAACTAGCCACTAACAAGTGTACTTTTGCAAGAAAACCGAGAGGAAATCTAAACCTACGATTCTTTAAGGTAGACATGAACAAAAACGTTTGCTAATGGGGGCCATTCGTATTAATATTAATATTAATACTCTATGTGTAGGTTATGAGCCGGAAGAAGTGGGCGTAGATGTGAGGCTTGAATTATAGGTTATCATAAGCAGAGGCAGCTTCAAGTAACTTGGATCGGTTATTCATGGGGGAGGGAAGATCGATGAGGATATCGCACACCGTATTGGGGAAGGATGGATGAAGTGGAGGCATGAATCTGGTGTTTTATGTGATAAGAGAGTGCCAACGATACTAAGATAAGTTCTATAAAGTGGTGGATAGACCCGCGATGATATATAGAACTAAGTGTTGGCCTATTAAGAACTAACATATCGAAAAGATGAAAGTAGCAGAAATGAGGATGTTGAGGTGGATGTGCGAGCATACTAGATTGGACAAGATTAGAAATGATGATATTCGGGAGAAGGTGCACGTGACTCCCATTGATGACAAGATGCGGGAAGCGAGGCTTAGCTGGTTCGGACATGTACAGAGAAGAAGCCCAGATGCTCCAGTAAGGAGGTGTGAGCGACTGGTTGTGGAGGGCATGAGAAGAGGTAGAGGGTGGCCTAAGAAGTATTGGAGAGAAGTAATCAGGCAGGATATGACGAGGCTTCAGATTTCCGAGGACATGACACTTGATAGGGAATTGTGGAGGTCGAGTATTAAGGTGGTAGGCTAGGAGGTAGTTGTGCCTTTCCGTGAGTATTACCGTACAGTTCTTATATGTGAATTAAGATAAGTCTCTGAAATGTGATAAGAAACGGACTTGAAAAAACGTGAATTGGACTGTATTGAGAAAATTAAAAATTTTGAAGTCCCTAAGTGATTTCATGATTTTGATGTTAAATTCATAATTGTTGATTGTTATTTTCGCGATTTGATCGTACGAATAAGTCCATAGGGTGTTTTTAAGGTTGTGTGTATGTCTGATTTGGAGCTCCGAGGGCTCAGGTGAGTTTGGGATAGGCGTCTAACTGTTTTTGGACTTAGATATTTGGTATTTCTGCTGTTGCTAGTGCCTGGGTTTTTAACTCTATGCAATTGTGTGGTAAACCTCGCAAATGCAGAGCACAAATTGGGAGGGGGGCAGGTTTGAACTATGCGAATGCGTAGCCCTTGGTGCAAACACGGAGCTTTGGGAATCTGCTCTAGCAAACGTACAGGGTCATTCGCGAACATATAGAGTAGGAAGGGGCCGGGGGGCTGAGTAGTTTTAACCCTATGCGAACGCGGCCCCTAGCTTGCGAACGCATAGGTCAGGAAAGTCAAACCTATGTGATCACATAGGCTTGTTCATGATCGCGTAGTGTATTTTTGCCCAGTTATTTTTAGTTAAAAAATAGAATGAATTACGGGAATTTCATCATTTTTCACGAACTTCTTCTTCTCCACACCTTTTGGACGATTTTTGAAGAGAAACTTCATCATAGCTTCATAGGTATGTCATTCTAAGCTCGTTTTCTTCCATTTTTATCAACATCCATTAGATTTCTAGGCCTAAAACATGAGATTAAAGGTAGAAAATTAGGAACTTGGGTAGAGTTAAGGCTTTTTAATTATTTGAAAAATTGACCTTATTTTTGGGTCAGTTTTCAAAATAAATTACATATTCGGTCTCATGGGTTAATGGGTGATCGATTTTTGGTTCGAACTACATATTTTGACCAAGCAGGCCTGTGGTTGATTTTTAGATTTTTGGAAAGAATGATGGAAAAGCTATAATTAAGTATTGGAATTGGATTGTTTAGCATTTATTGATGTTACTAAGTCAATTATGTCTAGATACAATTGATTTGGAGCCAAATTCAAAAGAAAAAAGTAGTGTGTTTGAGGGTTGAGTTGGCTGTGAAAATTCGAGGTAAGCGTTTGGGCTAATCTTAACTTGAGGGGTTAGGAATTGTCTTATTTTCTATTTGCTTCTAGTCGAGTACGACGTATCGGCATGATGACGAGTATCTATACGTTGGTGTCGAGAATAATCGTGAGTCTTGAATTATGATTTATTGTGTTCTCATATAATACTGTAGATGCTTAAATTGACGACTCTTATTATTGAGCAAGGATTAAGATAGTTCCCGTGGAACTACTTATGATTGAGTATTGGTGTTAGTTGAGGTAATAAATTTTTGGGACAAGTTTGGTTATAGTTGTTTCTCCCTTGCCGGGATGTATTTACTTATATTGAAAATTCCCTTGCCAGGATAGCTTTGTTTCTTTAATTAATCCCTTGACGAGACTCTATTTGTGATTGGTATTGAACTGTATATGTAGATCGGGCTTCGCGACGTAACAATGATATAAATAGATCAGATTGCACGTGGCAATAGTGATATAAATGGATCGAATTGCTCGCCACAGTAGTGATATAAATGGATCGGATTGCATGCCGCAATAAGGAAATAAATGGATCGGGTTGCACAGAGCAACAGTGATATTAACAGCTCGGGTTGCATGCCGCAACAACGATATAAATTGATCGGGTTATATGCTGCAATAATGATACAGTTGGATCGGGTTGCACACCGCAACACTATTATTATTTTGCTGTATATCATAAATTGTTCTCATGTATTTCTCTTAAATTACTACAGCTATTGATATTCCCCCAGCTTGTACCCTCTCTCATCTTATTTTTTTTATTTCTGTTTTATTTTCCATTGTAAAATTATATAACTGCACATCTTTAATTGTTGATCTGGTCCTAGCCTCGCCACTACTTCGCCTAGGTTAGGCTGGGCACTTACCAGCACATGGGGTCAGTTGTGTTAATACTATACTCTACAGTGTGTGCAGATCCTTGAGCAGCTTAGGGTGGTTGCCCTCAGTCCAATTAGAGATCCTGAGGTAGTCTTGCAGGCGTCCGTAGGCCCGAAGTTCTCTTCTATCTTATTTGTTGGAAACACGTTCTCAATGCAATATACTAAAACGTGTGTTCTTTTGTATAGGTTTTGATGAATGACAAACGAAGCGAAAATTGATATATGACGAAGTTCAAGAAACAAGCGCACAATTGATATACAACGAGATTCAAGCTCAAGACAAAGTTTTATAGTTTAATTGAGTCATTCTTAATTGTGATCTTGATCCTACAACATGACTCGTAACATGGCTTCTCTCATAAAACTATTTTCCAAAATCATGCATATTTAATTTAATGTCAAATGATTTTAAATCATGCATATTTACTTTAGACAAAATGATTTTTAAACATGCCTCTAAAATCTGGACTAAGATAATCGATTATGTACTTATGATAATCGATTATGTTAAGCCAAGACTGCATGACAATCGATTGTGAACTAATGACAACCGATTGTGAGTAAGACAGTGAGCATCAGGTTTTTCAAACCTGCATGACAATCGATTGTGAACTAATGACAATCGATTGTAACTGAGGCAGTGTCCATCAAAGTTTTTCAAAACTCAGAATAATCGATTATGAACTAATGGTAATCGATTATGTTGAGACAGTGTCTTCCAGTGATTTTCAAATTTATTAAATAATCGATTGTTACATTGGACAATCGATTGTCAAAGAGACAGTGTCTAAAATGTTTTTCAAAAACTGATAAGTAATCGATTGTTGACTTTGTGCAATCGATTGTGAAGCTGACCGTTGTCGTAAAGTTTTCAAATACCGTCAGGTAATCGATTATTGATTCTGTATAATCGATTGTTTTGATTAAAATCCGAAAAAGATTTTTTGAACGTTATTGGGTAATCGATTATTGATTTTGTATAATCGATTGTTTTGATTAAAATCCGGAAAAGATTTTTTGAACGTTGCTGAGTAATCGATTATTGATTCTGGACAATCGATTGTTTGTGGTAAAATCTGGAAAGGATTTTTTGAACGTTGCCAGTAATCGATTATGGATTGTAAGTAATCGATTATCAAGCGTAAAATCTGGGATTGAATTTTGATCTGACTGGCAGACAATCGATTGTTGGGGTTTGACAATCGATTGTCAGTGAGTAAAATCAGCAACACTTAATTGGCAATTAGGCAACGGTAATGCCAAGTTTTTCAACTATAAATACAGCTTCATTTCAGTGTTTTAAACACAATAACATACTACAACTGATCATTACATTGTTATAAGCTTGCATATTTTTGTTTATCATTTTATATTCAATTTCATAAAGCTTTTGAGAGTCATATTCTTGTCCAAAGTTGTTGTGATCTAGAGCTTACTTCTTTTACTCATATCTACTCATTAAGGAGTATTTTGTTTGAGTGTTTAGTGTTTTATACACTTGTAAGAGAATTGTAATTCTCTTGTTGTAAAGAACTTGTGTTTCCTTGGTTGAAGTCTTGGAGTGTTGTATCTCCGAGCAAAGGTGTTAAGGCTTGTGTCCTTAAGTTGTAAAGGTTTGTTGAGCACCCGTAAGCTTAACAAGTTAGTGGAAAATCGAGAGAGAGTCTCTCGGGGACTGGACTAGCCACGTGTTGTGGTGAACCAGAATATATCGGTGCATTCTTTCCTTTTTGTTTATTTAACGCGCTTATTTATTTCCTGCAAATTTTAATTTCCGCAAGTTTACGCTAAATTTTATTATAACGCTATTCACCCCCCCCCCTCTAGCGTTAAGCGTATTTTCTAACAATTGGTATCAGAGCCATACTCTCTGAAGACTTAACAGTTTGAGAGAACCATCCATGGCTTCTACTCGTGACGCTTTTGTAGGAATTGATGAAGGACAGTGCTCCACACGGCCACCTCTATTCAACGGTACAAATTACACATACTGGAAGGAGAGGATGAAGAACTTCGTTCAGTCCAACAGCTTTCACCTTTGGAAGGTGATAATGAAGGGAAACCAAATTCCAACAAAGAAGGTGGAAAACGAATGGGTTCCCAAGTCCGAGGATGAGTATGACGCGGATGACATCCGAAAGGTTCAAAATAATGCTAAAGCAATTAATTTATTATATTGTGCTGTTAATGCTGACGATTATAGGAAAATATCGTGTTGCACAACGGCAAAGGAGATGTGGGACAAGCTAGAAGTTACGTACGAAGGTACGGACCAGGTAAGGGAAGCAAAAATTGATTTCCTAACCCATTCTTATGAATTATTTCACATGAAGGAAGGTGAAAAGGTGGACGAAATGTTTGAGCGATTTTCAATAATCGTAAATGACCTACATGCTCTCAAGAAAACATTCACGGATAGAGAGCTCGTTCGAAAAATTCTTAGAAGTCTCACACCGGCATGGAGATCAAAGGCCGATGCAATTCAAGAATCCATTGGCGTTTCAAACGTCACCATCGACGCACTAAGAGGTAACCTTAAGACCTATGAATCTACTATTCTTAACCCTTTTGTTGATGATCAAAGGAGGCAAAGAATAGCTCTAAAGGCGAGCACAAGCCAACCGCAAATTGATGAGGAAGGAGACAACGAGTTTGGACTCGTTATCAAAAGATTTCAAAAGTTCATGCGCAAGGAGTATGAACGCAAGGGCAAAAAGCAAGGCGAACAAATCAAGTGCTATGAATGTGGTGAAACCAGGCACATCAAATCAAATTGCCCAAACATCAAAAAGGAGAAGAAACCTTTTAAAAAGCAACGTGCATACATTTCTTGGGGAGGCGACTCCGGAGATGAGTCAAGCGAAGGAGAAGAAGACGAAGCAGCAAATCTTTGCCTTATGGCACAAGAAGACAACAAAGATGAGGTATGTCAAATCTCGTCTAAAAACTTCTTTACTCTTGAAGAAATGCGAACTGCTTTTGATGAATTATATGCTGAGTTTATTAAGGCTTCAAAAACTGTTAAGGGCATAAAAGAAAATGCTTCATTAAAAGAAAAGGATTTTCAAAAACAGCTTTCTTTGAAAGAAAAGGATTTAGAAAAACTGGTTTTAGAAAATGAAAATCTGAAAGAGAAAAACAAGTTTTTGGAAAAAGAAGCGTCGATAAGCCCGAAAGTTCTACTAAAAATTGTTCTTCTTGCTTGCATCTCAAAAATGAGGTAGATAGACTCAAAGGTACCTTAGATAAGTTTAATTCTTCCCACAAGAATTTGAATGAGGTCCTTGTAAATTTGAAATCAACCAAGCATGGCATAGGATTTAAGAATGAGGTTAAAGAAAAGGTTGAAGCCAAACCCCAACCACCTAAGTCTCAACCTAGGACTAATAAAACAAATGCTTATCCTAGAAATAGCAATCCTAGAACCGATATGCATGCTAGACAAAATGTTGAACATTTTAGGAGACCTAGAAATGACTTACCACCTAGAAATAGTTACCCTAGAAATGATGCATATTTTAGGCCAAATTTTGAACCTTTGAGAAGACCTAGAAATGGACCTCAACCGAGAAACAATCACTCTAGAAATGCTGCCCATCCTAGAGCTCATAGTAGGAGAAATAATTCTCATGAAATGCGAAATAGTCATAGTGTTCAAAATAGAGTAAGAAATTTTCATCCGTCTAATTACTATGAACCTAGAAGGATGCATAACCCAAATGTGACTTGTCATTATTGTAGACGTATTGGTCATATTGCTCCTGCATGCTTTACACGTCATAGACATATTACTCAATCGCATCATTATAATATGCCTAACCCCCAAGGACCCAAGATGGCATGGGTACCTAAAGAACATTAATTTGTTTTGTAGGTGTGCTTGAAGGGATCAAGTGTACTATGGTACCTTGACAGTGGATGCTCCAAGCATATGACGGGAGATGAATCCAAATTCCTTCAATTAGAGCACAAAGAAGGAGGAAGTGTTATCTTCGGTGATATAAATAAAGGAAAGATCATCGGCATCGGCTCGGTCGGTAAGGATGAAAATTCCTCTATTAAGCATATATTACTTGTTAAAGGATTAAAGCATAATCTCTTGAGCATAAGCCAATTGTGTGACAAGGGAAATCTTGCTTTATTTGATTCGGATGAATGCTTAGTGTTCAGACGTAGTGATTTCAAAATTATCCTCCGTGGTCTTAGAGTGGATAATATTTATATGGTTGATCTTGCTAATTCCTCACCCGATTATGTTGATTGTCTAATGAGTAAAGAGGATGATACTTGGCTATGGCATCGTAGAGTAGCACATATCAATATGCATCTTTTGAACAAATTGATTTCTCAAAACTTAGTTGTTGGTCTTCCCAATTTAAAATTTGAAAATGACTCTATTTGTGACTCGTGTCAAAAGGGGAAGCAAACAAAAGCATCTTTCAAATTTAAAAACATTGTTTCAACTTCTAGACCATTGCAATTGCTTCATATGGATTTATTTGGTCCCTCTCGCATTGAAAGTCTAGGAAGAAATAAATATGCTTTTGTGATTGTTGATGATTACTCGAGATTTACTTGGACTTTATTTCTTGCCAATAAAAGTGATGCTTTTCAAAATTTTAAATATTTTCTTAAGCGTGTTCAAAATGAGAAAGAAACAACCGTCACTTCAATTAGAAGTGATCATGGGGGAGAGTTTGATCACAATCTCTTTGCGGACTTTTGTGAAGAACTCGAAATCGAGCATACCTTTTCTGCTCCACGTACACCACAACAAAATGGGGTGGTGGAAAGGAAAAATAGGTGTCTCGAAGAGATGGCTAGAACCATGCTCGACGAAGCTAAGATACCCAAACATTTTTGGGCGGACGCCATGAGTACCGCTTGCTATGTTCTAAATAGAGTAGTAATTCGGCCGATACTCATGAAAACCCCCTATGAACTTTATAAGGGTAGAAAACCAAATATTTCCTATTTTAGAGTTTTTGGTTGCAAATGTTTTGTTCATAACAATGGCAAAGACCAATTGGGTAAATTTGATGCTAAGTCGGATAAAGGTATTTTCATTGGATATTCCTCACGTAGTAAAGCATATAGGGTCTTTAATAAAAGAACCCAAATTGTGGAGGAATCCCCTCATGTTATATTTTCCGAAAATAATGCTCGCTTGGCGAGAAAGGATTCCGGTTTGGATCTTGCAGGTATCTTAGACAGCTTGAAAGACAAAATACAAGAGGAACCACCCAAGGAAAATAAAGATTAAACTGAGGAACAACCAACGGAAGAAGCGCCACAATTGGAAAAAGAAACAAAAGTGCCACATGAGTGGAGGACGATCAAAGATCACCCTCTTGAACAGGTAATTGGCAACGTTGGAGACAAGGTAAGTACCCGAAACTCTCTCAAAAATACCTTAGAACATACTACTTTTGTTTCTCAAATTGAACCCAAAACCATCTCAGAAGCAATTGGGGATGAATTTTGGACCTTGGCAATGCAAGAGGAGCTTAACCAATTCGAACGCAATGACGTTTGGGATTTGGTGCCAAGACCCGAAGGTCATACCATAATTGGTACGAATGGGTTTTTCGCAATAAACTAGATGAAAATGGTATAATCACTAGAAACAAAGCTAGGCTTGTAGCAAAAGGCTATAATCAAGAAGAGGGTATTGACTATGAGGAAACATATGCTCCCGTAGCTAGATTAGAAGCTATTCGCTTATTGCTTGCATTTGCCTCTTCTATGAATTTCATTTTATATCAAATGGATGTGAAAAGTGCTTTTCTAAACGGTTTTATTCAAAAAGAAGTTTATGTTGAACAACCCCCCGGTTTTGAAGATTTTAAATCTCCCGATCATGTTTTCAAACTCAAAAAGGCTCTTTATGGTTTAAAACAAGCTCCCCGAGCTTGGTATGAAAGATTGAGTAAGTTTCTTTTGGAAAATGATTTCATTAGGGGGAAAGTTGACACAACTCTATTTGTTAAGCATAAAAATAATGATATTTTGTTAGTTCAAATATATGTAGATGATATTATATTTGGTGCTACTAACAATGTTTTATGCAAGGAATTTTCCGATTTAATGACAAGCGAATTTGAGATGTCTATGATGGGTGAGTTAACATTCTTTTTGGGATTACAAGTAAAGCAAATGAAAGAAGGTACATTCATTTGTCAAACCAAATATTGCAAAGAATTGCTGAAACGATTTGAGATGAACAATGCAAAAGAAATGGCAACTCCCATGAGCACATCCGATCATCCAGACAAAGATGAGAAAGGTAAGGAAGTCGACACCAAAAAGTATCGAGGTATGATTGGCTCTCTTCTTTATCTTACTGCTAGTCGTCCGGACATCATGTTTAGCGTGTGCTTATGCGCTCGTTATCAATCGTGTCCGAAGGAGTCTCACCTTACTGCGGTAAAACGTATTTTAAGGTATCTTGTTGGTACTACAAATGTGGGTCTATGGTACCCCAAAGACTCTTCATGCCAACTTGTTGGCTATTCCGATTCCGATTTTGCTGGATGCAAATTGGACCGCAAGAGCACTAGTGGCACTTGCCATTTGCTCGGTAGCTCTCTCGTTTCTTGGTTTAGCAAGAAACAAGTAAGTGTTGCGTTGTCCACAACCGAGGCTGAATATGTAGCCGCGGGGAGTTGTTGCGCTCAAATCCTATGGATGAAACAACAACTCTTGGACTATGGCCTAAGTGTTAATCATATCCCTCTTAGATGTGATAATACTAGTGCCATATGCTTGACGAAGAACCCCGTTCTTCATTCGCGAACGAAACACATTGAAATTAGACATCATTTTATTAGAGATCACGTTATCAAAGGCGATGTCGAAATTGAATTTGTTGAAACCAAAAACCAATTGGTAGACATCTTTACAAAGCCTTTAGAGAAAGAGTCCTTCTTCCGAATTCGCAGTGAACTCGGGATCCTTGACTCCACGTTGATCTAAGTCATGCATTGCATTTTTTTACATAATTTCTAACTTGAGCGTCGGAGACGTCTAATTCTTTTTTGCAGGTATCGCCCTAAAAGTAGGGGGAATTATAAAGCATGACGCGCAAGAATCGAGTCTTCTTCAGAAAAATCTGTTTCCCTCATCTAATAATCGATTATCTCGTATCAATAATCGATTGTAATGCTATCATTTGAGCTATTATACTCTCTTTAAATAATCACACCTTCTTTCCAATAAATGAACAAGGTTTATTTCATCTTTGGCATCTTATTATTATTTTTGCTAATGGCAAAAGGGGGAAGATAACGGGTATGATGCACTCTCAAGTTATAAGCTTAAATTGAGGGGGAATTCTCAAATTGAGGGGGAACAAATTGCATACTTGTTGCATGTATATACTTGTCTTGAATCGTCATTATAAATTGCTTGTCTTGCATATCCCGCTTAATGTTTGCCATTATCAAAAAGGGGGAAATTGTTGGAAACACGTTCTCAATGCAATATACTAAAACGTGTGTTCTTTTGTATAGGTTTTGATGAATGACAAACGAAGCGAAAATTGATATATGACGAAGTTCAAGAAACAAGCGCACAATTGATATACAACGAGATTCAAGCTCAAGACAATGTTTTATAGTTTAATTGAGTCATTCTTAATTGTGATCTTGATCCTACAACTTGACTCGTAACATGGCTTCTCTCATAAAACTATTTTCCAAAATCATGCATATTTAATTTAATGTCAAATGATTTAAATCATGCATATTTACTTTAGTCAAAATGATTTTTAAACATGCATCTAAAATCTCGACTAAGATAATCGATTATGTACTTATGATAATCGATTATGTTAAGCCAAGACTGCATGACAATCGATTGTGAACTAATGACAATCGATTGTGAGTAAGACAGTGAGCATCAGGTTTTTCAAACCTGCATGACAATCGATTGTGAACTAATGACAATCGATTGTAACTGAGGCAGTGTCCATCAAAGTTTTTCAAAACTCAGAATAATCGATTATGAACTAATGGTAATCGATTATGTTGAGACAGTGTCTTCCAGTGATTTTCAAATTTATTAAATAATCGATTGTTACATTGGACAATCGATTGTCAAAGAGACAGTGTCTAAAATGTTTTTCAAAAACTGATAAGTAATCGATTGTTGACTTTGTCCAATCGATTGTGAAGCTGACCGTTGTCGTAAAGTTTTCAAATACCGTCAGGTAATCGATTATTGATTCTGTATAATCGATTGTTTTGATTAAAATCCGGAAAAGATTTTTTGAACGTTATTGGGTAATTGATTATTGATTTTGTATAATCGATTGTTTTGATTAAAATCCGGAAAAGATTTTTTGAACGTTGCTGAGTAATCGATTGTTGATTCTGGACAATCGATTGTTTGTGGTAAAATCTGGAAAGAATTTTTTGAACGTTGCCAGTAATCGATTATGGATTGTAAGTAATCGATTATCAAGCGTAAAATCTGGGATTGAATTTTGATCTGACTGGCAGACAATCGATTGTTGGGGTTTGACAATCGATTGTCAGTGAGTAAAATCAGCAACTCTTAATTGGCAATTAGGCAACGGTAATGCCAAGTTTTTCAACTATAAATACAGCTTCATTTCAGTGTTTTAAACACAACAACATACTACAACTGATCATTACATTGCTATAAGCTTGCATATTTTTGTTTATCATTTTATATTCAATTTCATAAAGCTTTTGAGAACCATATTCTTGTCCAAAGTTGTTGTGATCTAGAGCTTACTTCTTTTACTCATATCTACTCATTAAGGAGTATTTTGTTTGAGTGTTTAGTATTTTATACACTTGTAAGAGAATTGTAATTCTCTTGTTGTAAGGAACTTGTGTTTCCTTGGTTGAAGTCTTGGAGTGTTGTATCTCCGAGCAAAGGTGTTAAGGCTTGTGTCCTTAAGTTGTAAAGGTTTGTTGAGCACCCGTAAGCTTAACAAGTTAGTGGAAAATCTCGAGAGAGTCTCTCGGGGACTGGACTAGCCACGTGTTGTGGTGAACCAGAATATATCGGTGCGTTCTTTCCTTTTTGTTTATTTAACACACTTATTTATTTCCTGCAAATTTTAATTTCCGCAAGTTTACGCTAAATTTTATTATAACACTATTCATCCCCCCCCCCCTAGCGTTAAGCGTATTTTTTAACATTATTATGTTTTGTTTTTAGTTGTTCTGAGACAGATTATACTTTCTTTTCAGACATTTTCTTGTAGAATTTATAGACAATTTGTGATATTGTGACACCACATTCTTGGTAGAGATGTATGTTAGATTTGTCATACTATTTATGGTTAACCTATCAGATGTCTTCTGCTTGTATTTATTCATCGTTAATAGTTAATTACAGTTCATATGCTAGTTTAAATTGTTAAAAAGGGCTAAGAAATGAGTTAGTAATTCTATAATACACAGCTTGCCTAATTTTTATGAGTATGTGTCATCACAACTCCCGAAGGTGGAAAATTCAGGTCGTGACATCTGGTAGGATTTTTGTCGAAAATAGCTAGGGGCATTTCCTTGTTGTACAACTTTCTCTTTTTGGCGCATGACCTATCTATTAGACATCATTTTGGTTTTGCATTTTTCCTTCTGCGCTTTTTGTTCCCATTTTTCTTATGATTTTTATGGTGAAACTAATATTCTCTCCTTTATGTTTTTCCTATTATCTTGAGTCGGGTGTCTTCCGAAAATAACCTCTCTATTCTTTTGGAGTAGGGGTAAAGTCTGCGTACATATTATTACTCTTCTCAAATTTCACTTGTAAAATTTTACTGAATTATTATTATTGTTGTTTATGTGTAAGTTACCAAAAAAATCAATTTTTCCTGCCTGAGGCCTAGTTTGTACGTATTTAATTTGTAATAAAATATCATAACTAAGTTCAACCAAACTCAATATCTTCGACAAAAAGGTAAGAATGCGATAAATCTGTATCGTTTTGACAAAATTATAACATTTTAATCCAAATTGCAATGGGTTCAATTCGTAAAAAAAAGTTAGAAATCTTTAAGTTGAAATGTTAGATCAGTCTTTGAATATTACTTTATCTGTTTCAATTTATATAAATATATTTTTTGGGTCCATTTTAAAAAGGATAATCCTTTTTAAATTTTAAAAAAATTTAACTTAAATTTACAATTCTAGCCTTAATGAGAAATTTCATAACCACACAAATACTATGAGCCTCTTTTTGACTTGCTTAGGGCATCTCCAACGCCACTTTAAATCTTGTACCAAATCCAATTTGGTGCAAGAAATGGTATTTTTTTGCTCCAATGCAACACCATTTTTTGCACTATTATAGAACATGAATAGTATTGTACCAAATTTGGTGCAGCAATATTCATCTCTATATTTGGTTTAATATTATTTGATTCATTTTTTTATTTTTGAACTTTTAATTTATCATATATTGTGTATATAATTAACTTTTATATTAAGATATTTATTATTTTAATTTTATATCCTATTTTTTGATATATTCATTTTTGTATATATTATATTTATATAAATTATAAGTTGATTTTATTATTATTATAATTGTATAAAAAGAAATATAACCATTATTTAAAAATAAAAATGCAACAATCCCATTATTTTCCGATTTGCATCATTTTCATGTAATCGTCTTCAACTTTTCTCTTCTATTTCACTTTTTTTGTTAATTTATCCTTTAAAATAATTTTGTAATAAATGATTATATAAGTGGTGAATGTGAATTATATATAATGAATATAGAAAAAAGAAAAAGATAGTATTAATTTGAAGGAAATAAAAAATGAAAACTAAATAAAATATAATAACATAATATAGAAGAGATAGAAGATTTGGTATAAAAAATAGTATAATGGTTGGAGTAAATTTGGTGTTACACCATTTTAGTGTAAAATTTGGTGCAAAAAATAGTGTTAGCGTTGGAGATGGCCTTATAACCATAAATTTCAAATTTTTTTACTTTTTTAAATATCTTATCCAATTAAATATATTCACATAAATTGAAGCAAAGAGAGCACGTCAAAAGCCGTATTGCTTTATATTTGGTTACTAACAATGGCAATTAACTCACATTTAACCTTTGGTATAAAGACATGGTTGATAAAAAAAGTAAAGTTGGCTTTTTTCTTTTTCTTTTTCTTGTTTTTTTCGTTGGGGTTTGGGTGGGGGGACCAAAAAGGTTAAATCAAGTGTGTAGTTCAAAGTCAGTACGTAAATTGGTGTGACAATTAAGGATGTAGTTGGGTAAATATAGTAGTGATTGATTGAAATAACAAAGCACCAGTAAAAAACTTTCCAAAAATGGAAGCCAACGCCACCATCATAATCGATCTTTTTCAGGGATCACGTTCACTTTTTCGTATAAATACAATGGTAAATAAAGAAAGTCGGTGTTTACTATTCTAGATATGAAAAAAAATCATAATAAGAACTGCAGAATTATCTGTCAACTAATACCCAATTCAGTAAGCGAACGAATAAATGAATGAATTGCGAAAATGACGTATCAAGATATCAGTGAAACTATAAGGTCACAAATGCTAGTGAATCGTTACTAGGTAAAGTTTGTAACTTATAAATTTATACTATATATTTATTTTTAAAAATTAATTAAATATATTTAAATTATTTATTTAGAATTTATTAATTTAAAAGAACTAAAATTCTATTAACTTCAAATTCTAACTTTACATCTAATTCATCAAATATCCACAGTTTTTATTCTTTATTCTTAAAATTTATTTGGTAAGTACTTAATAAAAGAAAAGAAAATGAAAACTTTGACTTTATTACACAAGAATTAGAATTTACATTAGTGGATGCTGAATAATACTGTGCTTAGTGAATTTTTCTTAAAAAATTGAAGCGGATCAAATAACCAAATAGTTTTGGTAAAATTATTTGTTTGAATATGAGAGGTACTATATATATGTTGCTGAAGACGGGAAAATTTTATTTTGTGTGTCATACAACTGACACTAGTTGTATGAAGTAATCTTTTTGTCTCACAATTTTATGGAACCAAATTTTTATGGACTTAAAAATGTAAGATTAGGGTTCATAAATCTGTGAAACAAAAAAAAAATTTATATAATTAGTATAAGTTATATGGGACACAAAATAAAACTTCTCCGGAAGATAGATATGTCCACGAAACCAAAGATTTAAGAACAATAGCTAATACTCTTTACAATTTCCGACGGTTGAAACACTTCTAATTATGGAAAGCCTTCATATTAGAACTAGAGTTCTTACACTATCCGATCATTTTAACTTGTTGGCCCGCATGTTTGCTTGTGTTTTTTTTATTTTAAATTTTATGTTACTAGTTTTTCTTATATAATCACTTGCAATTTTATTTCAAGTGATTTAGTAGTTTATATTTACTTTATCAGAGTAACGTGAAACTTAGAGAAAAATATCAACATTTGTTAGTTGTTACCCCTGCATTTCACCTTAAACTTTATAATATTTAAATTTTAAGATATATAACGACATTAGGTGTTTAGAAATTAAATTATGAATTTCAATTTAAACATAATAAATATCTTAATATAAATTCAAAAGTCGACGGAAATTATAGAACTCGACCTAACTGGTAGATTACCTTTTACCTCCGCCCTTACCCCAAGTATTTTACTAATTACCTTCACCCACATCTCCTTCTGAAACAGCATCCATCATACCCCTATCCAGAAAAAGAAAAATAAAAGTCTAAATTTCATTTTCTCCTCCTATTCCCCCCCCCCCCCACCCCCACCCCCACCCCCACACCCACACACAAAACTGTGCATACATACTCGATTTGCTCGCTGCCTACTTGTGTGGTGACTGGTGGAGTTGTGAGAGGTAACAGTAAAAGTGAAAAAGAACTGCTATAGTAAAAAAGCAAAGACACTGACCTACGTAAAGGGAAGAATCTAACTAATCGTGCAAGAGATTGGCAACCTTTATTATTTTTCTAAAGTGTGTAACACTGTTATTGTGCCACAAAAAAAAGTCTCAATTTTAGTCCTAAAAACACTCTCATGATAATTATAAAGTAAGACGACATAATAGACATGATCACACCATTCCGTGAATCTCGATGGCTAAAAAAGTTTTAGGGCACTAAATTACTTTTTATGTCATACTCCTCCCGCCCCAAATTAACAATCACATTAACTAATAAAAATTATGTGAAAATAATTATCACTTCAGGATTTTTAAAACTAAATTTGCTAGTAATTATTTTTTTATTATACCCTTAATATTAAGGAAGTAGTTCTTTTTAATATTGCTAAATTTTGAAAGGAAAAAATATATTAAACAGGGGTAACTTAGTATACTACTCCCTTTGCATCAAATTGTTTGTAGTAATTTCTAAAAATAATTGTGTCAATTTGTATGTAATTTTAAAAATTCAAGATAAAATTAATTATTTTTTCCTATTTACCCTTAGTAATAATTGTTCTTGAAGGAGATAGAATACAAACAGAGCAAATATTTAATAAGGATAAGGATAAAATAGTCCAAAACTCCTTCAAATAAATATTTTGTTAAAATGTGTGTAAAAGAAAAATACGCCAGATAATTTAAAATAAAAGAAATATATATTGGATTTATTATTTTTCTAATGGACATGAGAATAGGTAAAGCGACAATTCAAATGAGGGGGAGTAGAATTTAATTTGGACCACATGAGGGATTAAGTGGAAAGGTGGGAGGGGCGGGGGAGGTTATGAATTGGTACTAAACAATAGAAGATCAAACCTATCACCAATCAACATCGAAGCAGCTCAACTTCGTAGTTAGTACATAATACCTCTCTAACGATATTCATTAACCAAGATGTATTTTAAATTACAATTTTTTTAACTAAAAGGAATAAAGATGTGATTCTTTTGACTCTTTTCTCCACCATCCTCCTCTCACATCCATCATTATTTTAAAAAACATAGCGAATAATATCAGCATCTTCGTAAGTATTACATTATATTATATAATCATTAAATGTTTACACTGTTTAACCAATACATAATCATGTGACTATAATAATATGAATAAACAAAAAGGGAAGGTTCTAGTGTTTAATTATACATATTAAAATTGATGATGACGTCCCACATGATGAAAATGCACCTGATTATTAAATTCATCTATCACTCAACTTATAATATGCTATAAAATTGGAAGTTGGATTATCAATGTTTCACATCTGGATCCATCAATTAAATCTTTAATGCTTAATTAGGGTTTAAGCACAGGCATCAAGATATTTTTTTCTCTTACTTAGTACAATCCTCGGTGGAAGTACTATTAAGGGAAAGATGCAGTACAAGTAATTAATAGTCTATTTTATTACGTACTTTGAAAACTTTATGGTTTAGGTTAAGTCCCTCTCAACATAATTGCCATAGGACAACCACGACTGTGTCATTTCATTGCCATCCGCTTATACTCCTATTTCATTTTATGGAAAATTGCCAAATATACTTCTGTACTGTCAGAAAATACTTAAATTTATATTGAAAACAGTTGATAAGATGAATGTTACATGATTTATCACCTCAGCGCTCTAATCCATTAAAAAGTATTTATATGTATTATGAATTTTGTTCCGACTTAAAACTTCCCGATATTAAAATATAGTGTGTGTATCTTTTTATTATTTGTATAATATTCTTTCATTATTGTAAAGTCCAATAGTTAGTAGGTTTTGATTTCTTTCATTATTGTACAGTCCTATAGTTGGTAGGATTTGATACCTCTCTGTACTCTATATATACTTCTGTGAGCAATACGAGAAAATCAATTCTCCCAAAACTCTCCACATGGTATCATACGCCAGTGGCTTATCGCCAAAGAAACCCTAATTCTTCCCTACCCGCGCCGCCACCACCGCTGCACTAATCGGCAGCCCGCCGCCGCGACCTTCTCGGTCCACCGCATCTCTCCGGCGTCTTGCCGCGCCACCGCTGCACTAGCCGGCAGCCCTCTCTCTCTCGACGTCGATCAGCGCCTCCTCTGCCTCGCGCTTCATGGCCGCTACGACATCCAACGATCTTCTCCAGCCGATTGCCATCAATGCATCGGCTCAGATCCCACTTAAATTGGATTCCACTAATTACCTGGCGTGGAAATTCTAATTCGGGACCCTTCTTACAGGTTACGACCTCCTCGGCTTCTTGGACAGATCGAAGCCGTGCCCACCAGCCACTATCGTCGACAAGGAGGTAACTTCCCCCAATCCAGTATATCCTTACTGGATTCGCCAGGACAATCTTATTCTCAGTGCCAACATCTCGTCGATCACACCGACGATCATCTCCTTTATTGCCGCTGCGGAAACCTCTAAAGAGGCCTGGGACATCCTCGCGCGCACATACGGCACTGCTTCTCGTGGTCGTATCATGGCTCTCAAACAGCAGCTCCATAATCCGGTAAAAGGTGCTAAATCTGTTACCGATTTTATACACGGTATTCGCGTGATTGTGGATGAATTATCTCTCCTTGGTGTTACTGTTGATTCTGAGGATCTTGTCATTAAGGTTCTAAATGGTCTTGATGATCCGTATATGGAGCTCTCTCATGTTATCCAAGCCCGTGAATCTCCAATCTCTTTTGCTGAATTACATGACAAGCTGTTAAGCATGGAGGCTCAGATTACTGCCCGTGCGCCGTCCACCTCCGCCGCATCTGATTTGGCTCCGTCGGCTGCCTTCGTCGCCGGACAGCAGTCCGGCCGTAACCGCTTCGGTGGCAGCCGTGGTTTATCCTCCAGCCGCGGTAGTTACTCCAACAATTGCCAATCTCGAGAGTACAATGGGAAGTGCCAGCTCTGCAGTGAATTTGGCCACTCCGCGCGCCGATGTCCATCCTATCCTATTTCCGGCGCAAATCTGCCCCCTTACAGTGGACCACTGCCGCGAGCAGCATACGCTGCGTCATCTTATCCAGCTGCTCACATAGTCCATCACTCTCCATCTGATTGGATCCTGGACTCTGGTGCCACTCATCACATAACCAATGACCTTGCCAACATGTCTCTTCACAGGCCTTACACTGGTTTCGATGATGTGGTTATTGGTAACGGTGAAGGTTTAATAATCACACATACTGGCCAACTTTTCAGTCATTCATCTCTTTTATTTCCTGGGGCTTTCTGTATTCCACATATTCGTAAAAATTTAATCTCTGTTGCTCAATTATGTCGTCAAAATAATGTTAATGTTGTTTTTTCTGATACTGATTTTCAGGTGAAGGATCGTCGCACGTGGGCAACACTCGTCAGTGGCACACGTAGGAACGACGCCTACTACTGGCCGACGGCTTCCCGTCTACCGTCCGCCCTCACGACACAAAATCTCCCTGCATCATTATGGCATTCTCGGTTTGATCATCCGTCAGCTAAAATCCTACGTCATTTAGTGTCTTCTAGCAGTATAGCGTCCAGTAGTGTGTCTGATTTTGCTTGTGTCTCTTGCAAGCTTCATAAGTGTCATAAGTTACCTTTCTCTGAGTCAAGTTTATCTTCTACTGCTCCGCTGGAGCTTATTTTTTCTGATGTATGGACCTCTCCAATTATTTCTAATGAAGGATTTAAATACTATGTCAGTTTTGTTGATCATTTTTCTAAGTACGTTTGGTTTTTCCCTTTACGCCGTAAATTTGATGTCTTACAAACCTTCCCCACTTTTAAGTCCATTGTCGAAAAATACTTCTCTACTAAAATCATTACTCTGTATACTGATAATGGGGGTGAATTCCTAGCTTTACGCTCTTTTCTTGCCTCCCATGGATGCTCACATCTCACTTCACCTCCTCATACACCTCAACACAATGGCTATGTTGAACGCTGTCACCGTCATATTGTCGATACTGGTCTCACTCTCCTTCATTATGCCCCTGTCCCTCTAATTTACTGGCCTTATGCCTTTGCCACAACAGTCTATCTCATTAATCGTCTTCCCAATACAAATCTCTCGATGCTCTCCTCCTTTGAGTCTCTCTTCCATAGGCGCCCCAACCTTGCCGATCTGCGTGTCTTCGGCTGTTAATGCTTCCCTTGGCTTCGGCCCTACACCTCACACAAAATGGAACCCAGATCTCGTGCTTGTGTCCTCTTCGGCTACTCATCTACTCAAAGCGCATATCTATGCTTTGATCCCTCAACGTCTAAAATCTTCGTCTCACGTCATGTCACCTTCCATGAAGATATCTTCCCGTTCTCCAAATTGTCTAACCCCGAGTCTCCACCCGTACCCATTCCGGTCACCCTAGAAGTCCTTCCGCTGCCTCCGCCAGTACCTGCCACCGCTCCCACTAGCGATCCTTCACCGGACGCACTGCCGGCGCCAACGCTCGAGCCACCAGCGCATCTTACGGCACCGCCAGCGGCCTCCTCCGCCGCTACACCCACTATGCCGCCACCTTCATCCTCTGAGGGTGGTCATCACATTCAAACTCACACCAAAAATAACATCTTTACGCCCAACAAGAAGTTTGGTATGTCTGCTGTATCCTCTCTAGCTGTTACAGAACCTCAGACTTTGTCTAGTGCTATGTCTGATGAGCGTTGGCGCGCTGCTGTGTCATTGGAGTTTGATGCTCTGCTACGGAATGGCACCTGGGATCTTGTTCCACCTGATTCTTCATAGAATGTAGTGGGCTGCAAGTGGATTTATCGTATCAAACGAAAGCCTGACGATAATGTGGATAAGTTCAAAGCCCGACTTGGTGCGAAAGGCTTTCATCAGCGACCAAGTGTCGACTTCCAGGAGACTTTCAGTCCGGTTATTAAGCCGGCAACTGTGCGTTTGGTTCTCAGTCTAGCTGTATCCAAGGGATGGCCTCTTCGTCAAATGGATGTGAACAATGCCTTTCTCCACGAGAGGCTTACAGAGGATGTCTATATGGCACAACCACCGGGTTTTGTTGACAAAGCCTATCTATCTTATGTCTGTAAGTTACAGAAAGCTATTTATGGTCTCAAACAGACACCCCGGGCATGGTACAGTGAGCTCTGCCAATGCCTTTTGGCCATGGGTTTCGTCAACACTACCTCTGACACTTCGCTCTTCGTCTTTCAGTATTCTGGTATTACAGCCTATTTTTTGGTATATGTTGATGATCTCATATTGACTGGTAATGACTCTGCCTTCTTGAACCGTGTGATTAACTCTCTTGGGACTAAATTTTCTCTTAAAGACATGGGTGATCTAAGCTACTTTCTTGGTGTTGAGGTTCTCCGCAGCTTCAAGGGGTGTTTTCTTTCTCAGCGTAAGTATGTTGTAGATCTTTTGACTCGTCATAATATGCTGGAATCCAACCCTGTTCAGACGCCAACAGCGGCGTCCACCCGCCTTCATCTGGCCGATGGCTCGGCTCCAGCCAACGCATCCGCCTATCGATAGGACCTTGGGGGCCTCCATTATCTCTCCTTCACTCGTCCTGATATCTCCTTTGCAGTGAATAAACTCTCACAGTTCATGCACGCTCCTACTGTCACTCATTGGGGTGCAGTTAAGCGCCTCTTCCGATATCTGAATGGGACGCGTGACTTCGGAGTCTGGCTGCGGCCTTCATCTGCTATACCTCTGCATTGTTTCTCTGATGCTGATTGGGGTGGAAACTGTGATGACCGATCCTCAACTGGTGCCTATGTTGTCTTTCTGGGGCCTAATCCTATTTCCTGGAGCTCCAAAAAGCAGCGTTCCGTTGCACGATCTTCTACTGAGGCTGAATATCGTGCCATTGCTTCTGCTGCCACTGAAGTCCGTTGGCTTCATTCACCACTGCGCGAGCTTCATGTCCCTCTTCTGGCTGCTCCAGTCATTTACAGCGACAACATTGGCGCCACTTACCTCTGTGCCAACCCTGTGTTTCATTCGCGCATGAAACACATCTCCATTGATTATCACTTTGTTCGTTAATTGGTTTAGAATGGATCTCTTCGTGTTGCTCACGTATCATCTGCTGATCAGCTTGCTGATGCTCTCACCAAGCACTTATCTCGTCCTCGGCTTCTTTTGCTGATGTCCAAGATTGGCGTGTCCTCCGGCCCTCCATCTGTAGGGGGCGTATTAGAATATATTGTGTGTATCTTTTTATTATTGCTAGAATATTCTTTCTTTATTGTACAGTCCTATAGTTGGTAGCATTTGATTTCTTTCATTATTGTACAGTCCTATAGTTGGTAGGATTTGATGCCTCTCTGTACTCTATATATACTTCTGTGAGCAATACGAGAAAATCAATTCTCCCAAAACTCTCTACACCCGATTGAAGGTAATATATGTGCAAACACTTACCATAAAAGAAATTTGGACTATTTTTCGATTAATTAATTGCGCTCCAGATATCTTGGATTTGAGCTCCTACGGGTAACTTTTTATTTTGCTTTTCTTTTCTCTAGAGCTCATTAGTACTGTACCGATAAGAAAATAAGTTTTTATAATCATACAAATATTGTGGATCCCTTTTAATTTGTTAAGGACTATAAATTTTAAAAAAAAAATTCTTAAATTTTATGTCCAGCCAAATAAATTCATATAAATTAGAATGAGATAGTATTTTCTTTTTATTTTGTTTCCGAGATTATTCTCGTTTATTGTACAAGCTAATTTGGCTAATCGACTATGAATGAGTTTATACTTTCTAACAGAACGTTGGATTTTCTTAAATGAGAAATGGACAAGAATCAGCGACTTTCCGTCATTACTCGATTAAATAACAAACTTTTAAATGAATATAGCTTTTGTCACAGATCAAAAGAACAAAAACAAAAATAAACAAACAAGCAGAAGAAAGCTACAGAAGAAATCTAGTAGAAAATCTTTCCCCAGCTAATTTGGACCAATAACAAAACTTTAATATAAAAAAAGGTCTATATATACCGTTGTACTATACGGAATTGAACACATATGCCATTCGTTAATGTTTAAGCACATATATGTTCTTACTGTCACAATATTATGTTCTTACTGTCACATAGTTAGTCCATAAATATCCTTACCGTCAGTGAATCCATCCAAATTAGTTACAGCTTTTTCGTTAATTATACTAAAGTATATTGCAAACAGCCTCTCTACCCCAGGATAGGGGTAAGGTCTGCGTACATACTACCCTCCTCAGACCCCACTAAGTGGAGTTATACTGGGTGGTTGTTGTTGTTATTGTATATTGCAAATACTATTTCTTTTTTATTAGTACCTTTTTTATTTACTTGTTCTCTTTTCTTTCTTCTCTTTTTTTTTTCCTTTTTCTTTTTTCCATATCCGATTAGTTCTTTCATTAATTTGTGACGAAAATGGAGAAGACATCATCAATGGAGGAAATCGGATATAGGAGAAAGAAAAATGAAAAAAAAGGAGAAGAAAAGAATAAAAAGAAAGGAACGAGAAAGGTGAAGAAAAATGAAGTACTAATTAAAAGGAAATAGAGTTTGTAATATACTTTAATAAATTAAATAAAGAGTTAATTATTTTGGATTAATTCCGTTTAAAAAATAGGCATATATGGACCAACTATGTGACGCTAAGAGCATATATGGACCAACTATGTGATAACAAGAGCATATATGAGCTTAAGTAATAGTGAATGACAAATATATTCAATTTCTTATAGTATAAAGGCATATTTAGACATTTTCCCTAAAAACAAATGGAGAATATTAATGGTCAAGAGGGTCTCATAAAATTATAATGAAAGCCATTATTCTGAGACCAATTTTGAGGTCTTACTATCTGCTGGGAGAATCCTGATGATGCTGCAGCAGTTGCAAATATCTGAGGAGGAATATTATTAGGGTACCATTCTTGAGAATTTGTAACCCCAATTCGGCCTACATTACTGCTGCTTGGAGACTGAATCTGTATTGAGATATATTATAATTCAGTAATTAAAGGTCCGCTCTCTAAAAATTTAAAATTTCAAATAAAATAATCGCACTTTTCAAAATGATATTAGAGTATATAAAAAATCATGTATTCGAATCTTAATGTTAGCAAAGAATATTTTCATTTGCTTTTTAGGTGACGGTGTCACACAAGTCTAACAATTTGTATTACTTTTTGATATGTTTTGACAAACTTGTTAAGAAATTCTGTGTTATCATTAATCATTAGGGTTATTTAGTCTAGTATTGACTTAGTAACTCTCTCATCTCTCCTCAAAATGACAATTTTATTTTTGGGGAGATTTTATAAATGTAGTATGGAGGATTATTGGAGTAAGAGTAGATTTCGTAAAAAGAAAAGTAAAACCTTCTTGTTTTCCTAAATTGACACCTAATTTTGATTGGTTAAAACAACATTTGAAAATGACCAATGCTGTACAAAAACATGGTATACATATAAAAGCCACTATTGTAATGATTGAGAGCTGGGAGCTTACTTGATAAGTGCTGAACTGTCGTGGAAACACGTGAATCATATTAGGCTGCAAAGAGCCTGGAGAATTTATATGCGTTAGGCTCAAGAGCTGCAAGGTTTCAGTTTCATTATATCCATCTCTTCTTTGGGCATCAAAACCGATTGGACTAGGTAGCTGCATGAAATTAAATCTTGATATCTAAGATATTCCTAATACTACTAGAAAAAGGGTCACATACGATAGTACTTGATTTCAATATATACGACAGTTCAAAAGAAAGCTACATAAACGTTTGATAGAACGCAAATGAAGTTTGAAATACTGAAAATGAAGAAGTCATCGTCATCTAGCGTGTAACATATGGCTTCTATGAAGCCAGTACCTTTTGTCCATATCTCATATTTATTTAATAAGAAATTTACTAAATATTTGTAAAATTTCAATTATGAATCGTGTTATTCTTGTTTATTAGTTCTCGTAGCTCAGTTGGTTAGAGCACCTCTTTTGACAAGAGGGGTTGCTCTGATGGTAAGCAACCACCACTTCCAACCGAGAGGTTGTGAGTTCGAGTCTCCCCAAGAGCAAGATGGGAAGTTCTTGGATGGAAGGATGCTGGGGGTCTATTTGGAAACAACCTCTCTACCCAAGGGTAGGGGTAAGGTCTGCGTACACACTACCCTCCCCAGACCCCACTAAGTGGGATTATACTGGATTGTTGTTGTTGTTATTCTTGTTTATTAATGTGAAGTCGTTATAGCCTTATATGAACACATAACCTTCAAATTTTGAATTTCCTTTTTGATGTTGGCTAGCATATACGGATGCAGAATTATAGCCTCAATCATAGGGCAGGTCTCATCGTCAAACTAAGTATTTTATGTACGTACTTTTTTAAATTAGTCAAATATTATCTGTTGACACACATATTCCAAAAGAATTCAATGGTGCACTTAATTGAATTTTGAGTTATTTACCTTGAGGAACAAGGATCAGTTCCCACTTTCTACTTTCTTTTCTATTTTTTTTAATAATGCACATATGTTATAGTAATTTTAGATTCATCTCTGGACGTACAGTAAACAAATGCAAGAAATAAAGAAAGCAATATTATATATGTACCATAGACCTCGACACTTGGTGCCGCCAATGGGCATCTAAGTGCAAAGATGATGAATTTTGACCCCTAGTTTCCCCCATTTCTCGGCTGCTTTCCTTTGAGTTTGAACCTCCTAAGCTTAAGTCAAGATTGTGGTCGGCTGCGTTATCGGCAGATTCTGGAAAAAGTACATTTATCAATGCTTTGCGTAAGCTTTTACTTCAAAAATAATTAATTTATATATATTGAGAGTGTAAATAATATGTTGTAACATTTAAGCAGACCGAGACCAAATGAAAAGCTGGCAAATAAAAGAGTAATTTACCAGTTGAGTTAAGTTTATTTTCATAAATACTACGATCAAAGTTAGTAACTGCATCCTTCCCGTTACACTTGATAGCAGCTTTATCATAAGCCCTATTATAAAAGAAAGAAAAAGAGTGTAAGCTTTTGCTCCCAACAGTGAAAAATATTTAAGGCCCCCAGCCACTAATAAGTTAGTAGTAGTAGTAATTGTTGTTTCATTATAGTGCAAAGAATACAACTAATTATTAGTAAAGAAAAATGAATAAATTAGGCACTGCAATTACACACCGGGCAGCTTCAACTTCAGTATCAAAGAGACCCAAGTAAACGTACCTGTTCGAAATAATTCAATAATGAAAAGTTAATATAGCAAGCAAGGAATGGAATAGTAATTGAGAAAGGTTGTCTTTGGTACGACGAAGAAATATTCTTCAGAAATTGAGTATTTTTCTAGTAATCTAACACTAAAAATTAGTTTAATCGATGATAAAAACAAAAAAAAATGAGTTTCTTCACTTATATGATTTCTCTAAGTCCATTTGAAATACTTTCTATATTTTAAATAAATGTTCCATATCAAGACAATTTTTTGAAAACTATTTTCCAGTCGTACCATATACATAACAAAAGGAATGAGCATTTCTTAATAATTTATTCAATCATCTAGGAGAAGTTAATTTACTTTTTGCCTAAGAACTGTCCCATTCTAGCTTCCCATCTACCACATTTATGCAAAGTGACCCCTCTATACTTGGAGCTTCCTCTCGGAAAACCAGTACTTTGTCTCCTTAGTACATGCACAAATTCTTCCTTGGTTAGATTGGTCATCTGTAACATACCCCAAAAACATGAACAAATTATTGAGAAAAAAAGAATGTCAACAGTTATGTTTCCAATTTCATTATGTCCACTAATTTTTGACACCAAAAATGTGAAGCAAACTACTGTTGATGATAAGGTAGGAAACTGTTTATGATAAGGCAAGTGTGAAATCTTAAGTAGTACTCCAACCAGACAGACTCAAACATAGGCATGCTTTTTTAGTCTGCCACTCTGATCTGACTATGATAGAGTTAAGTTCTGGATATCCAACGTAAGTATATGCGGAATAAATCACATAACTTATAAGAAATTTGTAATTTACTTATAATTTAAAATGTGCAATAATTAATTTTGTATAAAAAATCTTAACAGTTTAATGCATCAGGTTTAAATTCTGAATTTATATATGATGATCATGACCTACCTGTTTTAAGTCTGCCTCATAATCCTCCAAATTAAAGTTTATGTCTGCCTCCACTCCTCGGAACTTGATTGCTGCTCTATCATATGCACTGTAACACAACATTGCCAACCTTCACTCTCCAAAACATTTGATTTTAAATTTTTGGATGTATTTGGTAAGACTGGAAACAAAATATTTCTCGTACCAAACACGTTTAAATTGACTTTCCTCGTACCAAATACATCCTCTGTCTCTTGTCTTGGAGACAAAGAAAATTGAAAATTACTGTCAAGAATCAAGAACTCACCGCGCTGCTGCATGTGCTGTATCAAATCCACCTACACAGATGGTACACGAGGAAAATAAACCCCCGTTCACCAATATCAGATTGATCTTCAAGAACATAAACAATAGCAAAAGAATCTTGATAAATTTAAAAACTGCAATTTAATTAAAATTTTTGAATGAAAAAAAAAATACCTAGGTAAACTTGTTTCCCACAATCCCTGTAAAAAGATTAAGCAAAGAAATCAAGTCTGAATAATAAATTCAGTTTTGGAGAATGAACAACACAAAAAAATGTGAATGAGCAATATTGAGAGAAAATATTAAATTATATGCATAGACAAGAAAAAAAGTACACTATTAGCGTAATTTAGATAAACAATTCTAATGTTATTTATTCGATTCTCTAAGTCATCATATCATACTTGATACTTTGAATGTATTACAGATTGTTATAAATCAACTTAATCAATAGTGTAAAAATTATTTATATTGCCCGGCATAAAATTACACTAGTAGAAAGAAAATAATTGATACTAACCATATGTGTGACTCCCACCGGCCAGTCCGCCGGTAAAAGGTAACACCACGGTACTGTGAACTCCTAGACCGCGGTCCACGGCGGCTCTTTTTAATTGGCTGCTGCTGCTGAGACACCTCAGTAGGGTTTCCCGCTATAGTGTTGCCACGTGGCTCCGATTGACAAAATTTAACTCCAGCCCATTGAGCCCTTGGAAAATTCATGGTCCCACCTCCCATTTCTGACTCATCAACCGGAAAAAACTGCCGAGTAACCGGCGGTTCACTCTCCGACGCGAAGTTGTCATCGTTAACTGAAAACCCAAAAATTTTACTCGGTGTATTTCTCTTTTTCTTACCTTTTTCACGATCTTCTTCTTCCTCAGAATTATTACCTTCCTCAATAACCAAAGCTGATGAACTTGAGTTTGAGACCGATCCGACCCGTTTACCTTTCTCATTAAGTTCTATAGGAGAAGAACATCCTTCTTCTGATTCATCTTCCATTCTTCGATTGGGAGAATCGTTTAGATTCCACATTTTTTTCAATACACAAATAAGCTAAGAACGCAAAGTTCCTCTCTTTACAAGCGATGAAGGAGAGTATAATTAATGGTTAAACTAAACACAATATTTTTGAAACAGAAATATGAAAATAAATATGAAAATCACTAAAAATTTGCCAAATATTAAATATGCATTGGGTTCAATGGTCAGAATCTAAATGTCGAATTGGATTCAATATAATGAAGGCGACTTATGGACAAAACAAGAATGAATGGTAGCCATGAAAGAGGTAGGAAAAGAGGTAGTTATAGCTCTTATTGCTATGGCTATGGTTTGTACAAAAACTAGTTATTAGTTGCTGCCTAACCTATAAATATTCTTATGACCTGTTTTGCACGTTTGTCTAAATAGATGTGTAAGGAAGAGTTGAATAAGAAATGGCGAAAAAAAAGTAAAGATTTTTTGCTGAGAATTGTATGAACATGAAAACCTACGACTTATAGAGATGTTAAGTTGTTGAGGAAAGGTTTTCAGAAGAGAGAGATGATAGATATGTCCCCTCTATTTTCTGTACTAGAAGTATTTTATTACTTGATTTTCTTATTTTACTTGATTTTTTTTTGTTGGTGTTATTCACATTATCTTTTAGCTGCCGAATACAGGCTAGTTTGGGAATTTGGGAAGAATAAGCCGAAAGCAGCCACACCAACGTTAATAAACGTACCCACACCCTAGTTCTAGCTAGAAACCCCCTCCCCCCAAACCCCCAAACCTATGATCCTGTTTGGCAGGAGACATAATTTAAGAAAGAAAATGATATTCTCTTTTTGTTTATTTAGAAAAGAATGGCTTCTTTATAAATTAAAAATAATTTAGTGTAAACTTTTAATTTTATTTATACTGAAAAGTTTTATAAATTACACAAATATTAATAACCTTTTTTGACTTGTTTATGACCATAAATTTCAAAAGTCTTCATTTTTTAAAATTCGATGCCCGATCAAATAGGTTCACATAAATTGAAAAAGAGAGAATATTTTTTAAAAAAATATATGATTTTACATATGTTAATTATAATATTTATGTGGTTATAATTTTTTTAAACTTATAATTTTAAACATGTCGTAATATTAAAATGATTGTAGAAGCTTATTATTAAGGTAATGAAAATTTTAAATTAAATTATTTTCAAATTTAAAAAAAAATTATTTCTTTTTTAGCATACAAAAAGAGGATCACATCAATTTGGAACAAAGGAATATCTTCTATTTTCCAATATATGATATCAAAAGTACCATGGAAAATGGAAAAATTTAAAGTTAAAAATTTTTAACCATAAAAATGCATCATTTTTAGAGACAGACTAAATAAACAATATCTCATAGTTCATAAATAAAACGGATGTTGTAATATCTAGAAACTCCTTTTTTTCCCTCTTGTCATTCCTATATAATTTTTTCTTTGTTTCTTGGACTCATGCTTTAGTATTATCTGTTTAAGGCTATGCAATTAACCTTTCTCTTTAGTCTTTATACACTTTAATGAAAGGAAGACTTAGTACCAGCAACTTTTCTGATATCAAAATTTATCTGATATATTTTTATAGGCCAAAGAATCTAAAGGTTAAAAAAGAAAAAGAAAGAACACCAAAAGTTATGGAAATATAGAAAAACAAAAAATCTCTTTCTTCTTCAACTCTCTGACGTTAACCAAATCGAAAAGCATCCTGTCCACCCATAATCACCAACCTTAATTTTTTTCCTCTTTTTATTTTTTATACTTCCCCACTTATGGAAATAGAAAGCACCAAGACTTGATGAATGGTTACGACTCAATCTCGGTCAGATGGGCGGCTGATATTGGACGGGTTAAATGGGTTAAGTCAATAAATATCATATTAAATGATTTGTTTAAAAATAACTTGGGTTAATTGGTTGAGTCTACTAAGGCTACAATTTGTTCATAGTCCAACACGCTCAATTTTATCAAGCTTTAATTTATGTGTATTATTTTCTTATGAATTATTTAATTTTCAAATAATTTTTTTTCTTTTTTATTGTCATATATAATATTTTAAATAAAATATAATTTATTCTTAAATATTTTAGCGAAATTACTCATGGATCAAATTCGGGTTAATAGTCAGCCAAACCATAGATGTGCTAAAATGAGTTAGGTTAAGATAGGTTGAGTTCAACAATTAGGCAGATCATTGACCAGACCAACCTTCAGCGGATTAGACGGTCAAATGAATTTGAGCTCGAATTTTCAACCCCAGTAATTATCATCTCCTCCTTATAAAAAGGTTTAAAATTACTCTTATTTATACGAAATTGTTAAAATTTCCTCTTAATATTACATATTAGTTGATTCATAGCCTATTGTCAAATGATCTCTTATTTGCCTTCATCTTTGGTAGACCTATAACATTAAATTTTTAGACTTCCCGATTTTAAATTCTTTGAAAAAAGATATTCATGTTTATCTCAGATCAACTAATTTTTCCTATAATTTTTAAATTACCTTAAAATTTGAAGCTCTAGAGATCAAGCACAAAAATAAAACCTTTTCTGATGGGTGGATAATATTATACTTATCAATTTAAGGTATGAAAAGTTACTCAATTTCGAATAAATACATTGACAAATTTGACCCTTTTATTTTTCGTCGTTATTCAGATATGCACTCTCATTAGATTTTGTGTTCGACTCCTGGATTTTTCACCATGTTAGTGTCAGTGCAATTGTTTTTATCTTGTTTTTTACCATTAGGGTAAAAAAGAAAGGTAAATTAGTAGTGGACAGGGGTAATTCGGAAAAATAAGAGGATGGGAAATTATTGTGAGTAGGGGCTCAGGGCCAGGAACAAGGGCAATAAGGTTCGGTTTCAGAAAAAGGAAATAGGAATAATAGCAATAAAAGGAAATACTTTCCAGAATAGTCCAATCCAAGAGTACGGGAATGGGGCCTACTCTCGTCCCATTTTTGCTCTTCCCATCGACCAATGACTTTTTTGAGTCTATGTAAAATACATTTTTGAAAGGTGTTTTACCTCAACGTCCTCTCTTCCCTCCCTCCCCCCCCCCCCCCCCTCTTCTCACTAAATTGGGCATTATCTTATTTAAATGCGTTAAGGGTTTTGAAAAAATCATTCAGAAGTACTTCAATTTCGTAATAAATTTTTTTCTTGATAAATTCTCGAACTTTTTTCGTAATGTATGAAGAGCGGAAAGTAACGATTCATTATATTGGGGGGAGGGGGAGGGGGTGAGGTTGTGGTTGCGAATAACTCAATAAGCTATAGTTTATCTCCACAAAGTCATGTTAAATTTTCACTTACAATGGAGTACGATAGACTGATATTGTTGTTAAGCAATAAAATAAAACGTTGGATGAATCTTAAAATAACCGGAAGATATCCGTATTCTGTGACTCCGCAAGGGGTTGCTTGTTATGCAGAGTTTAATATTGATGACGATGAAACTCTGAGAGATTTTTTGCGGACTCCGAATGAATACTGGGAACTTATTTTGATAAAAATATTGAAAATGTACGTGAAGGTTGAAGAAGTTTGCAATAATGATGTTGCGCAAAGCAGGGATAGCTCTTAATCATCGGGTGTTTATTCTGGCGCAGCTTTAGCCCAAAAGGTTCTGGCTGAAAGAATTTGGCATGATCTAATTTATCTCCAGGGGAGAACGAGGAGCGAGGAAATAATTTCTATCCCACTTTACATAATCCACCAGACGACCGGTAAACTTCAATTTTCTTTTGTGTTACAATGTTTATTTTTGTTGTATCGAATTTGTATTAACAATCATATATTCCACAAGGTGTACTGTCCAAATATGAATTTTACTAGTTATGAACCCGCACTCAGTTGGAATATGCGTAGTTTTGGTGTGTGTTGGATCACGATGGTCCATCCGGGAGTCATCATCAATAGTCTAATGTCTATCATGAAATGTCAACACAATAAAACTTGTAAGTTAAGTGATATGGCTATATTAAAGTATTTATCAATTTGAGTAGCTTATTATTCTATTGTTTGTGCAGTGAAAACGAGTAACTTGATGGTCCTGACCTCACTTAATTAGCCGTCGGCAGCGTATTTACTCGAAATTTGGCAGATGCATAGAGACAAGAAGTTAATAGTGATTATGACAACAATTTAGATGAGTAAGATGACACATGCTTTTGTGACGAGGTTGATGAGAAGGAGGAAGAGAATGTCAAACCTGAGCTGACGAGGGAGCATGCTCCACCTCCTGCTAGACCAAGAGGGTACGAGTCCCACATGTCGTTTTATTCAAGGCATATTCTCTACTTTTATCATTTTCCAAGTATTCCATATGTGGATGCCCTCACAAGGGATCTTGGCGAATTTCAGACAATAATATGGGATGAGTCTAGACCAACGGTACTAGCAAATGGCATGATTTTTCCTAATAAATCTTGCCTAACCAGGGGTGCAAAAATGTACAGCGTAAGAGACTGTCGTGATATGATAGTATGCGAGTTAAGTTCGGATGTCTACAAGGTTGTTTCCCGTAATTGATTTACGGGTTGTCACCGGATGCTGTGTGCGACCAAGAAATAAACAGGATTGTGGAAAATGGGTAAATATATTAGCACCCACATTTGCGAAATGGACACATTCAATGGGAATCACTTCAACTTGGATGTTTACTTGATTTCTCTTCAACTGATTCCCTACATTGAAGCGTCCATAAGGTACAAGATCAAAGAGTGTATTACATTCATCCACCAGGAATATAGGTGTACTATTACCAAAAGAAAGGCATATCTTGGGCGTAAACGTGCATTTGAAATTGTTTATGGTGACTGGGATAAGTCATTTGCATCTATACCTAGGTACATGGCCATATTGAAATACTTTAACCCCGAGACTGTTGTTGAATGAAAGCTTTAGTGGAGTGCAAGAATACCAAAATATATTTAGATACGTGTTCTGGGCATTTAAACCAGCAATTGATGATTTTGTGCATTGCCTTCTGGTAATCTTCATAGACGGTACTTATGTCTATGAAAAGTATGATATTAAGCTGTTGATCGACGTTGTAGTAGAAGCCAATGAACAAATATTTCCACTAACTTTTGCCATCTGTGCTAATAAAAGCCAAGAGATGCGGACACAAATTTTGAACCACTTGAAGCAGCACGTTGTCAAATAACTTTCAGGTATTTGTCTAATATCTAATCAACATGGTGGTATATTAAGTTTGTAGAACATTTTCTTGAATGGCAGGAACCCTATGCATGCCACTGTTACTGTGTGAGACACCTGAAGGTCAATTTCTAGAAGAAATATTCCAACAAGGACTTGCATGATTTAATGTGGATGGAAGAAACTGACCACCAGCTGTGCAAATTCAGGAGGCGCATGAAATCGATTCGGTAGTTAGACGAAAGAGCCTATCATTCGTTGATGTGACAGGAGCTTCACAAGTGGATATTGCATACAGAATGTGGCGGACAATGGGGAATCCTGACTACAAATGTGTCAGAGTGTTTCAACGGGTTATTGAAGTCTGCATGTGGATTACCTGTAACTGCCATGATGCAGATGTCATTCAAAAATATGGCAGAAAGGTTTGTTGAAAATCATATAGGTGCATGATGAACGGGGTGTTGAATTTATGCCAATACCAATAAAAAGATTTGAGAAATACATGAGGCGATCACACTAGCATTCATTTTTATAGTATTAAAATGAGAAAAATAATTTTGAAATTAGCACTGCTATCCATCAACATTGGAGGAATAATATACACACCGTAAATGAAGCCAGCATGTTGTATTCATGTGAAAAATAGACCATCTACTATATGTCGTACTCACATTCCATGAAGTTCTTTCAACACAAAGGTTTAGGGGCAACCAACTATGTTGATAGGCAATACAGTGTTGCTGCATGCTTAAACACATGAGTTGGCAGTTACAGCTAATGGGTGCTGAGAATTATTGGCCGTTGGAACCATTTAAAATGGTGTATAACAAGGACTATTTGCGTAAGCTGCAAGTACAAAAAAGAACGCGTATACGAAACCAAATAGATATTGGTGATACTGTTTATGCGCGTAAATATGACATATGCTAGCATGTTCATGACAAGAATATCGAAAAATTTCCTTTAGCTGGTTTGAGTGACGGTGGTAATCAAGATCCCGTTGCAAGTTCATCTAATATGTCCAACTATCAAAGATACACGTAGTATTTTATTTTCATAATATTTTTTTGTAATAAGTGTATGTATTTGTTATGTTGTAAGATGTATCAAGTAAAATTATGTTTCCATTATTGTTAGATCTAATTGATATTTAACATTTTTCCGTAGAGTAAATTAATAAATTTATCCCACCCATTCATGTAATAATAAATAGTATTGGATTAAAAATGGACAATTTTTACGTTCACTTTCGAGTTTCACTCTAAAATTATTAGAAAACTACATTGAGAAGAGGAAGAGGTTTGATAAGTAAGTGAATATATATATATATATATATATATATATATATATATATATATATATATATATATATATATATATATATATATATATATATATATATATATATATTAACCACTACGTTATGTGTGCTGTCTTGCCAATCTAAAAAGTTGTCCGACTGCGTAAAAGCTATTTTCTATCAGAAACAATCTTTAACATGCAAAGCATAGTGCGGTTATTTTGTGTGAATATATATATAGCAGGGTTAAATACTATATTATGTGTGTTGTCTTGTCGATCTGAAAAGCTACTCAACTGCGATAAAGTAGTTTTGTATCAGAAAGAATCTTTAACACGTAAAGCATAGCGTGGTTAAATACTACGTTATGTTTTATCATAGTGTGGTTGAATATTACGTAATGTGTATTACTTTGCCTATAAATAACGAGCGAATTCTAGTTATTTTATGCACTTAACAATAGTAAATAGCAAAACTTTCCATAAAAGCAGCGGTTTTTTGGCTTTAACAAATGTCTGAACGCATGTATGTACCAATGTGCCAATGTGGAATACGTTGTTTAATGAAGGACTATTGGGATGATTGTGAAGTTGGGCGCAGATATTAGATATGTGTGAACAGGTTTAGAGGTAACAACAGAAATTTTTGTAATTTTAAGGTATGTCTTGGTGAACCGTATAATCAGGAATGCTACAAATGATCTTTGCAGTATTTTCATGATTTGACCAAATAATAGTGGGAATATGAACGAGAATATAAATGAGAAATTGCGGAATTGATGAGAAACTAAAAGAGGCAGAAAAAGAAAAATATAAAATGGAAAAGAAATTTAAGTGGTTGGAGCAGAGAATAACAAGCGGTATTGAGTGTACTACTTTATCTTTATGTTTTCGGTGTCATGTATTTTCATTAGTTGTACTGAATTAAATTATGTTAAGTTGCTAATTTTGTGTTTTTTAGTAGTAATTAAATAAAGAAGAAACATGGAAACAAAAACATAATGCGCATATTATATAAACATAAAAAATTGTTGTTATTATTTACATAAAATACAAATAAAAAAATGAATGTGCCATACAACATGTGTGCTTAAATGCAGCCGCAGGCCTGAGGCGCATCCCGTCCCTCCCGAATACGCTCTCAGGATCATCCTCATCACGTCGCCTTTTTATCGCAGGATGCACTGCAACATGATCATCAGTAGTGCTGGCAGTATCAATGGAAGGGGTCGTCCGTCCATCAACAACCTATAGAAGAATAAGTCAGCTAATTATATAAAAAAATATATTAGTAATGTACATGTTAAGTCAAAATTTTTTAAATTGACATATGATTATCTCGTGGGGCTCCTGAAAATAAGCATCCGTCGCATCCTGGTCAGCATCACACAAAGTGGTCTCCGTGATGGTCGGGTATGAAGTCTTCGTAAGAAAATTATAAAGTTACTTATAGAGGATCAATGAGATAAAAAATGTAATTTTAATAGTAATACAAATATACTGGCGCCTATAAAAGATCCCCAGCACCTGTCGATGATGAGCCATAACTCAGCCAGCGCCACTATCCACACCTCAGGTCGTCCGAACCTCAGCAGCGGTCGATGGGCTTGAATGGTATTGCTCCCAATCAACTCTGACAATGCTCATGCCCGTGATCAACAATGGATCGGACAGGGTCACCTGCGATGTTGATGGAATGAACGGTAGCTGAAGGCTGAATGAAGCCAGATCAACTCCAACATCCTCGTCTGGCTGATATAAGTCACCTCACATATCAGCTCCAGTATCCTTAACAAGTAAATGTAGATATGCATGTGCACCCTCCAACAAATCAAAGATATCCAACATAAAGAGAGATTATGCCGAGCCTCGTACTCATGCGTATATCCCTGCCGGAGAACCCACCTCCTAGATAGAGGGAGATACGGAGGTGGTACATTCGGAGCTAATGGTGGTAGAGGTGGCTACAACTACAGGAATCGCTTCTAGGCCCAAACTTAACATAAAAAGTTGATGTAAAATTTAAGATATATTTTTACTAGGTGTTTCAAAATGAATTGAGTATTCAAATATGTTGTCACCTCTAGTAGTGACAAAAATCCAGCAGTGTCATGCTAGGTGTCCATGTTCGCCCAGCACATATGCATGTACAAGTAGCCAACACCCCAACTGTACTAGGGTAAATCATCTAGCTGCTCAAGATGATGCAGAAATTTCAAGCTAACTAGGTTCCCCTAAGTGTTCGGGAACAAGACTCCTCCAAACATAAGGAGTAGCATCAATCTCGTATACCGATGAATATGTAGATAATCTGTCTCACCGGTAATGTTGGGGTGCAATAACTGCAAATACTCTCAAATAGTTGACAACGGAAAATGACTGGTCCCATCCAGTTCATTCTAATCCATGGCTGGAAACTAATGAGCTACTGCAGCATGTTCGGATACTGCACACGTGCCATCTCTCCCATGCTATGCGGTAGAACAATATGGTATCCGTCTATGGGCATCCCATATAAAACTGTCACGACCCTAACCTCGGTTGTGATGGCGCCTAATACACTACTAGGCAAGCCCGACCAATTTACAACTTTAACCAAATTTATTATACAGTTCGTTATTAGCTAACACAATTAAATTATCAAATCAACATATTCAAAGTCTGAAATAAGAGTTAAACATGCGAAATCTCAAATAATAATCCTACAATACAGCCCATAAGGATCCGGTGTCACAAGTCCGAGCCTCTAATACATGTTTATCTACCTAATACATGTTAATCTAGGGAAATGCGAGATAAAACAAAAGGATAGAAGGGAGAAATCAGGGTTGTGGATGCTATGCAGCTACTTCGATGCTCCCGGATAAGCGCTGCTCAACAGAAAATCCTCACTCAGCCTCAGATGCACATGGACGTGCACACAAAGTGCGAAGAGTAATGTGAGTACTCCGACAAAATGAGTAATAACTATAAATAATGGCTGAGAATAAGAAATCATAGAAAAACACAAAGTAACCTATACATCAGCAGCTTTAAACAAGTAATATGTAGCGATAGACCAATGAAATCGAAATATGGAAATACTACAACAGATGAGTAGATAAATGACAACCAAATAATGTAAATGCAACACATAGAACGGTATCCTATAGTACCTGCTGTGGCGTGCAACCCGATCCATTTATTTATTGTCGACGACGCTCACTGGGAGTGTGCAGACTCCGTGAAGGGCCCTTTACGGCCCAAGAAAAAAATCAAGCCATATTGTGGCATCAACTAGGCCCTTGGCCTCATATCAATATCAATATAATACCGCTGCGGTGCGCAACCCGATCCCATACTGCGTCCAGAAATCACATAGCCCTTAGGTAATAATAAAATAGGTGTTCTCAACCCAAACTATCATTTAATATATCCTTTAGTTTCAAAATTCCGAGTAAAGATGGCTAGGATGTAAAATAGTAGAAAACGGTATGACTGAGTTCAAGTAGTAAATCCATACAGTGAGGATATAGTGATAAAAACTACACGCATGGTTCAAGTAGTTGGCATGAAGCCCAAATATGACAGTTAATCCAAATAATGATAATATTAAATAAGCTTCAATCAAATATGCGGTAAAAACATCACTCAGGACGGACTAAGTCACAATCTCTAATAGAAAACGACCTCGCGCTCATCATCAAGCACGTGTCCCAGCTCAATATAGCACTACGATGTGCAATTTCGGGGTTTCAAACTCTCAGGACATCATTTAAATTCATTACTCACCTTAAGCCGGCCAAAAATCTAACTCGCTATGCCCTTGACTCTCAAATCATCCTCCTCGCACGTTAAATATGACTAAAACCACAACGAATACGTCACAATAGGCTAGGGTAACAAAAACCAAGCGAAAACAATCAAAAAATATCAACAATCCTCAAATTAGCAAAACCCGAACCCCATGCCCACTTCTCGAATCTTAGAAATTTTAGCACCAACGGGTTCCTTATATCTACACGAGTTTATGAATATAAATAACACCAAGATCGGAGTCCAAATGACCCCTCAAATCCCAAATTAAAATTCAAAAATCTCAAGCCTTAGTTCTTCCATTTTTGGTTGAATTTCCATGAATTTCTAGGTTAATTTGACAATATAATCACGTTTTTAATTCATAGAACTTACCTCCAATCAATCATCTTCGAATCCCTCTTCAGTTTCTCCAAAAGAGCTCTCAAATTGCTCAAAAATGGTGGAAAAGTGACATAGGCTTGCAGATGAAATGTTTTGAAAATGCTGTCAAACTCTCGCGTTCATGATGAAGAAAACTTACCTTGACCAAAATAACTCTTTGCGAATGCGCCCGCACTCCCGCGAATACGATGCCTTGGCCCTTGAACCTACGCGAACACGACACCATATACGCGAGTGCGATGAATAGCTTAGCTAGATCTCAACTTCTACTATACGAACGGGGGCTCCACACTGCGAATGCGAAGTTCCCGAAATTTACCTTCCACGTTCGTGGACCCACTATTGCAAACTCGAAGAACAAAAATAGGCCTGCTAGATATCCTTCAATGAAAACGCGAGGGATTACCCGCGATCGCGAAGACCACATAGTGCCTGCACCTGCTGCTGCATTTTCTACTATTTTTTTTTCAATTCCAAACTTCCCGTTATCCATCCAAAATTATCACGAGGCCCTCGAGACCTCAACCAAAAGCACCAAAACATCTTAATACATAATCCAAACTTGTTCCAATCACATAAACACCTCAAACAACACCAAAACCATCAAATTACATCGAATTCAAGCGTAAGTTCTTCTAAAACTTCCGAAACACGTATTTGATCAAAAACCCAACCAAATCACCTCCGAATTACCTGAAATTTTACACACACATCCCTAATCACATAATGAAGCTACTGCAACTCTTGGAATTCCATTCGACCCTCGGATCAAAATCTCACCTATCAACCGAAAATCGCTAAAATACTAACTTCGCCAATTCAAGTCTAATTTTACACCGGACCTCCAAAACTACTTCTGATCACACTCCTAAGTCAAAAATCCTCCCCCGAAGTAAATCAAACCATCAGAATTCACATCCAAACCCTCTAACTTATAAGTCAATATCCGATTGACTTTTCCAACTTAAGCATACTCAAGAGAGACTAAGAGTCTCATTTCTTATCAAAACCACTCCAAACCAACTCGATCACATAAGATACAGATAATGAAGCACAATGAAGCAAAATAATAGGGAAAATAATGCAGTAACTCACAAGACAACGGGTCAGGTCATCACATCAACCTCCACATCTTGTAGTGTGATGGTAGCTTCGCTAATGGGCATGTGGAATGTGTGCGTCTCCGTTCGGTACCGCTCTATCAGGGTCGTGACCAAAGACCAATCGAGCTGCAACCACTTGATCTCCAAAATCCTGTAGAAACTTGTCTCTCACAGGCGTGTGATGACACATGGATGGAGAACTTTGTCATGTAGAAAGTCCCACATGTCATTCACTCTCCTTTCACGTCCAGGTCAGTTACTCACCCTCCCATATGTGGGAAAACCTATGATTTCCCTATAATGATAGTAGCTCATCGCTGGAAGGTCTATGATAAATAGGCGGCAACTCCATGTCGTCTACTGTAAATTAAACAACATTAATTACATGTTAGTTTTATAATTTTATATGTTTATTTGTAAATTAACTAATTAATTTTTATAATTATACAATATTTAATTATTATATATTCGCATAAGTGTTCTAGGCTCGATATTTGAGGCCAACAGCACCAAGATATCCTAAATTCTTTTGTGTGTTAGTTTTATTATTTTACATGTTAGTTTTATAATTTTATATGTTTGTTTATAAATTGAATAATTAATTTTTATAATTATATAATATTTAATTATTAAGTATTCACATTTAGGTTTCACGCTCTATATTTGCGGCTCAGTAGCATCAATATATCCTAAATTCTTCTATGTGTTAGTTTTATTATTTTACATGTTAGTTTTATAACTTGATATGTTTGTTTGTAAATTAAATAATTATTTCTTACAATTATAAAATATTTAATTATTAAATATTCTCATATGGTTTTCGAACTTGATATTTATCCTAAATTCTTCTTTGTCTTAGTTTTATTATTTTACTTATTAGTTTTATAATATTATATGTTTATTTGTAAATTAAATAATTAATTTTTATAATTATATAGTATTTAGTTATTAAATATTCACATAAGGGTTCTAGGCTCGATATTTGTGGCCTAGTACCAACATATCCTAAATTCTTGTATGTGTTAGTTTTATTATAATTTTATATGTTGGTTTACAAATTAAATAATTAATTTATAATTAAATATTCACATATGGGTTTCGGGCTCAATATTTGCAGCCTAGTAGCATCAATTTATCCTGAATTCTTCTATGTATTAGTTTTATTATTTTACATATTAATTTTATAATTTTATATGTTTGTTTGTAAATGAAATAATTAATTTTTATAAATATTCAAACTTAATTATTAAATATTCATATATGGATTCCAGGATTGACATTTGCAGTCCAGTAGCACCAGTGATATGTTGACTATAATTGGACAGAGTTTGTATTTGATCTATCAGTTATTTTGATGTATTTTTGAGGTTAAGAGATACTTAAAACACAGGAAAACTACTTAAAAATACTATATTTTACTACGCTAAAAGGCATTATATTTTACTACGCCAAAAGACACTATATTTTACTATATAAAAATGCACTACATTTCACTATGCTAAAAGGCATTACATATTACTAGTTTTTAAGCAAATAAATAATGAAATTAGATAAAAAATAACAAATACATTTAATCACACAATATTAATGAAAATATATATATATATATACAAAAGTAAGAAAAACTTATTAGCATTTTTTTAACAAATAATAATGATTTCTCCATTTTTACATATTTTTTAGCATACTAATATCTAAGTCCTGATAAAATAACATACTAGTTTAATCAAAAAAAAAAAGCAAAACAACATAGAACATATGTAAAAAGAACTAATATGCATTTTTATACAAATTTTGACAAAAATAAATTGGAACACCTTGATTTATATTTTTTGGAATATTAAAAAATTAAAAATTTGACTCTTAAACGAGCAACCACAATGAGAGAATGCCTTAGTTAGGATGTGGGACCAACACTTTCAACTTTTTATGGAACGAATAGGGTTCACTCGAGTTTTTTTGGATCGTTAATGGAGGAGGGAACGCTAGAAAAATTTTTAAATAGAGGGGGAGGGGGATCTGTCGAGAAGAACAGTGGAGGACTTTAAGGTAAAATGCATTTACAAAAGGCATTTTATGTAAATCGCAATATTAAAAATCGTTTTACATATTTTGGTCACTAAATATTTTCCCACCTATTTATGCTTTTTAAGTCTAAAAAGACAACATTTCAGTTAAAGATTCTGGTTTTCTTACCACGTTGTACCTCGTAAGTATTTATTAAGCCCCAAACTTTCACCACTCTCACTTTTCTAGAGCTTACTCCACTTGAAGTATTTTATCCGTTCACTTTTATTTGTCCATTAGTACATTATCAATTTTAGAGGTCGTTTGGTAGGATGCACTAAATAAAATAATGTATGCATTAGCTATGTACAGTAATAATACCTTGTTTGGTACACCTTTTGAACCTATGCATTAGTTATGCAAGCATTAGTGATACAATCTATTTGGTGTTATCCTATGCATAACTAATGCATAGGAAACATGATATTAAAATTTCAATGGGCTTTATCGCCTATATTAGCTTAGTTAGAGACAAAATTATCCTTCAAAATTTATGCTTGAATAAAATATGCTATTATATTAATGAAAGTTTGAAATAATACAAGAAAGTAAAAAAATATATATCCCTAGTAAATAAATAAATATTTAGCATAATTTCTTTTTTGTAAATAAATATTTAGTTCTGTACTACAGCATAGGTAGACAAATCAAATAAAATTTTAAGCATTTTTCATATAAAAATATTACTCGGCATATGTTTATAAAAAGGTAAAGTGATGGACTGGTTATTGTAACGACCTGACCGGTTGTTTGGAAATATTGCACTTTGATCATCAGTTATCGGGCATGACTTGTCCCATGTATTGTATTATGACTAATGTAGATTATTGGTTTTGAGTTTTCAGGAAAATCGGAATGAATTTGAAAGAAGAGTCTCACTTGAAAGCTTTAAATTTGAAATATTTGACCAAGAGTTGACTTGTCTGTGTATGAGCTTAGATCGGAGTTTTTATGATCTAGTTAGCTTTGTTGGGTGATTTATTACTCAGGAGTGCGATCGGAACACATTTTGGAAGTCCGTGGAAGGATTTGGCTTAAATTGGCAAAGTTAGTATTTTTGGCGAATTCAAAATTGAATTCGATGTAATTTGATGGTTTTGGTGTTATTTGAGGTATTTTGATAATTTAAACAAGTTTGGATGATGTTTTAGAATGTGTTGGTGCTTTTGGTTGAGGTCCTGGGGCCTCAAAGTGATTTCGGATGGCTAACGGAAAGTTTGGAGTTGAAAAATCATAGGAGAAAATGCAGCAGCAGTGCATGTCAAGGTTTGTCTTCACGTTCGTGATGAGGAGCCCGCGTTCGCGTAGAATAGAGTTGGGTCCCTGAGTCTTTGTGCTTTGCATTTTTGTCAAGAGCATCACGTTCACGGAGGGTCCTTGGAGTGTGCATCGCGTTCGCGTGACGAGTGTTGCGTTCGCATAGAAGGATTTGAGGTCTCGTATTATTTGTTCTTCACGTTCGCGGCTTAAGGCCTGTGTTTGCATAGTTGTATCGGTTAAAGCATCGTGTTCGCGGTTAAGTAACCACATTCAGGATGGGTAAAAATGGTTAATGAAAATTTTGTGCATCGTGAATGCGAGAAGGCCCTCGCGTTTGAATAGATGAAATTGCCAGCTGGGCAGAAAGGTTTTTATAACATTTTGTTCCGCGAACCTTGGTTAATTTCTACCATTGTTGAGTATCCTGAGAGCTCTTGGACGGAAATTAAAGAGGGTTTCGAAGAGGATTGATTGAAGATAAATTCTATAAACTAAAAACATGATTTAATTGTAGGATTAACCTGGAAATTCAGGAAAACTTAGCAAAAAGGGGGAAGAACTAGGACTTGAGTTTTGATATTTCACATTGGGTTGTGATGGGTCATTTTAGCTCAGATTTAGGAGTTCTTGATATGTATAAAATTGGGGCGAGATAAGGAACCCGGTGATGTAAAAATTTCTGAGTTTCGAGAAGTGGGCCCGGGGTTCAATTTTTGCCAATTTCAGGATTTTTGACATTTTTCGATTGTGTATTATTCCTTTAGCCTATTGTGACGTATTCGTTGCGATTTTGGTCAGATTCGATGCGAGAGGAGGCTGATCTGAGAGGCATGGGCATAACGAGCTAGAGTTTTGGTCAATTTGAGGTGACTTATGATTTTAAATGATATCCTGAGGGTTTGAAACCCCAGATTGCACATCGTAGTGCTATATAGAGGTGAGACACGCGCTAGATGATGAGTGCGGGGTCGTTTTCTAATGGGGATTATGACTTGGTCCATCCCGATTGGTGATTTTACCTTGTATTTGGCTGAAACTTATTTTTTATTACCATGATTTGGGTTGTTTTCAATATTTGGGCTTGTGCCAATTATTTGAACCATTCAGGAATTTTTATCACGATTTCCTCACTGTTTTGATTTATTACTTGCAGTCAGTCCTACTGATATCTAGTGTTTTACAAACTCGGCCACTTTTATCCTGATTTGAAGCTTAAATGATATTTCTAAATGATGTTTTGGGCTGAGAACTACTATTTTACTAATGATCGATGGGCTTGTGATGAATTTTGGACTGAGTGAGCTCGAGCGCCATATGCTATGTGATAGGCCTGAGGTACATTTATATGCCACGAGGTGCCTTGAGTGATGTGAGGCTGAGTGCCGAGTGATGATGCCACGAGGTGGCTTGATATAGCACTTGAGCCATAAGGGCCCCCTCCGAAGTTTGCACACCCATAGTGAGCATGGGTACCCATTATTCTAAGAGTGAGCCCAGTGGGTTGTTATGAGTGATTGTGCGGTATCTCGTGGGGCTGATATGAGTGATTGTGAGGTAGCCGAGCAGCTAGTACTGTTCTGAGATATTGCCCGAGGGGCAGACTTTTATGCATTCATCTTCCATATTTACTTGTCATTTTACCTGTTATACTTAGTAGAGTCTAAGGGATCGGTATGGAGACATCTGTATTTATCCCCTAGAGGCTACAACGTTAGGAAAACTTCACATTTGTTCTTTTTTGTAGTGTGGTTTTGTTTCTCAAATACTGATTGCTTTTCTACTTTATTCTTTCGCAGATGGCGAGAACACACACTTTCTTATCTACCGCGCAGCAGCCCGAGCCTACAACAGATGCTCCCACTAGTGGGAAAGGGCGAGGACGAAGCTATGCTAGAGGCCGAGGTAGGGGCAGAGCTCAGCCCAGAGCAGTAGCACAAGTAGTGGAGCCTCAAGTCGATTTTGAGTAGGAGGTTCCAGCCCAAGCAGTTCCAGTGGGCCCAGCTCAGGTCCCTAAGGGGTTCATTGCCACCAATTCTTTAGGACACTTTGGTCGGATTGGTAGGGCCCATGGAGAGTGTCACTAGATGTTTCTAGTAGCACCAGCCACTTCTCAGGCTGGAGGAGGGGCTTAGGCTCCTGCTACGCGCACTCTGGAGCAGGTAGCTCCTCAGGTTCAAGTTCTAGTGGTTCAACCAGCTATGGCAGTTCAGCCGGGTGTAGTGATCCAAACCGATGATGGAGCGGCTATGTCCGCAAATGCTTTGTGGAGGCTGGATAGGTTCACCAAGCTCTTCACTACCACGTTCAGCGGCGTTTCCTCTGAGGACCCGTAGGATTTCTTATATAGCTGCACGAGGTTCTTCATAACATGGGTATCATTGAGACCAATGGAGTTGATTTTGCGGCCTTTCGCCTATTTGGATCTGCCAAGACTTGGTGGAGAGATTATTGTTTAGCCAGACCAGCAGGGTCGCTGTCTTTGACTTGTGCGTAATTTTTAGTGTTGTTTATGGAGAAGTTTCTCCCTGTTACTCAGAGAGAGGCTCTTCGGATTCAGTTCGAGCGCCTGCAGTAGGGTTCCAAGACGGTCACTTAGTATGAGACCAGGTTTATTGATCTAGCTTGCCATGCTCTTGTTATACTCCCCACCAAGAGAGAGAGAGAGAGAGAGAGAGAGAGAGAGTGCAGAGGTTTATTGATGGTTTCATTCTGCCGATTCGTGTCCAGATAGCTAAGGAGACTGGTAATGAGATCAACTTTTAGGAGGCGACCAATGTGGCCCACATAGTTGAGATGGTTCTGTCATAGGGAGGGGGTCATGGGTCGGATAAGAGGCCCCGTCATTCAGGCAGATTTAGTGGTACCTCGTTTGGAGGTAGAGATTCTTATGGTAGAGGCCATCCTCCTAGGCCCTTTCAGTCAGCTCTCCAGGTCTCTTATGGCACTTCACGTGGTCGTGGTACTCAACTGCATTATTCTGATACGTAGCCTTGTAATGCACCACTAGCACCTATCAGCGCACCACCACTTTAGAGTTTTCGAGGAAGTCATTCAGGTTGACAGGGTCAGTCTCAGTTTTCTCAATAGACAAGGTCTTGCTACATTTGTGGAGATCCTACTCACATTGCCAGATTTTTCCCTTGAGCACCAAGTAGTTCACAACAACATGGTTCTCCTGCCATGGTACAGGCACTAGGTGTTCCACAGCCCACCTAGCCAGCTAGAGGTGGGCGTAGAGATGCTAGAGGTGGAGGTAGAGGTCAAAGAGGTGGAGCTTAGGCCGCCAGGGATGGAGGCCAACCAACTACCGGCCGTCCTAGAGATGTGGTTCAGGGAGGTGGGTCCCAGCCCCAGTGATATGCTCTTCCAGCTAGGCGAGAGGCTGAGTCTTCAGATGTAGTCATTATAGGTACTATTTTGGTTGGTGATAGAGATGCTTCAGTGCTATTTGATCCAGGGTCTACGTATTTGTATGTGTCATCTTATTTTGCACTGTACCTGGTCATACCTACTGGTGTATTGATTATTCTTGTTTATGTGTCTACACCGGTAGGTGATTCTATCATGGTCGACAGAGTTCATCGTTCATGTGTTTTAGTGATTGGGGGTCTTGAGTCCCGTGTTAATTTGTTGCTTTTGGACATGGTCGACTTTGATGTCATATTAGGGATGGATTGGTTGTCCCCATATTATGCTATCTTGGATTGCCATGCCAAGATCATGACCTTAGCCTTACCAGATTTGTCCCGTTTAGAGTGGAGAGGTACTCCTGGTCATTCAACTCGCAATGTTATCTCGTATGTGAAGGCTCGATGTATGGTCGAGAAGGGGTGTTTGGCTGAAGTCCCCTCTATTGATTCTGTTCCCATTGTTGTAGAGCTCCCTCAGTTTTCCCTTCAGACCTTCCGGGTATGCTGCTCGATAGCGATATCGACTTCTGCATTGATCTAGCTTTGGTCACTCAGCCTATTTCTATCCCGATGTACCGCATGGCTCCACCAGATTTGAAAAAGTTAAAGGATCAATTGCAGAATTTTCTTGAGAAGGATTTCATTAGACCCATCATTTTACCTTTGGGTGCACTGTTATTTGTGAAGAAAAATGATGGTTCGATGAGGATGTGCATTGATTACCGACAATTGAACAAAGTTATAATCAAGAATAAGTATCCATTGCCGAGGATTGAGGATTTGTTCGACCACCTTCACGGTGCCAAGGTGTTTTCAAAGATAGACTTGAGATCTAGCTACCATCAGTTGAGGATTAGGGCATCTGATGTCCCTAAGACAGCTTTCCGTACTCGTTATGGGTATTATGAGTTCTTGGTCACGTCATTTTGGGTTGACCAATGCCCCCAAAACATTTATGGAGTTGATGAACCGAGTGTTCAGGCCCTATTTGGACTTTTTTGTGATAGTCCTTATTGATGATATTCTCATATATACCCACAGGCAGGAGGAGCACGAGCAACACCTTAGAGTGGTTCTTCAGACTCTGAAGAATAGTCAGTTATATGCTAAGTTCTCGAAGTGTGAGTTCTGGTTGAGTTCGGTTGCATTTCTAGGTCACATTGTATCAGCAAAGGGTATTCAGGTGGACTCGAAGAAGATTGAGTCAGTCAAGAACTGGCCTCGACCAGCATCAGCTACAGAGATTCAGAGCTTCTTGGGATTGGCATGCTACTATCGTCAGTTTGTGGAGGGGTTTTCATCTATTGCAGCCCCGATGACCAGGTTGACCCAGAAGGGTGCCCAGTTCAGGTGGTCGGACGCATGTGAGGCGAGCTTTCAGAAGCTCAAGACAGCTCTTACTATGGCACCAGTATTGGTTTTGCCTACAGGTTCAGGGCCTTATACACTCTATTGTGATGCTCCCCATATTGGGCTTGGTGCAGTATTAATGCGGGACAACAAAGTCATTGCCTATGCTTCGAGGTAGTTGAAGATTCACGAGAAGAATTATCCAGTTCATGATCTAGAGTTGGCAGCCATTGTTCATGCATTGAAGATTTGGAGGCATTATCTGTACGGCGTGGAATGTGAGGTGTACACTGATCACAAGAGCCTTTAGTACTTGTTCAAGCAAAAAGAGTTGAATTTGAGGCAGAGGAGGTGGTTGGAGTTTTTGAAAGATTATGATGTTACTATCCTGTATCACCCGTAGAAGGCCAATGTGGTAGCCAATTCATTGAGTAGGAAGTCAGCTAGTATGGGCAGTCTTGCTTATATTCCGGTCAGCCAGAGAGCACTTACTTAGGATGTTCAGGCCTTGGCCAATCGACTTGTGAGGTTGGATATTTTTGAGTCTAGCCTAGTGCTAGCTTGCACGGTCGCTCATTCTTCGTTATTGGAGTGTATCGGTGATTGACAGTTTGATGATCCTCATTTGTGTGTCCTTAGAGACACGGTGTAGTGTAGAGGTGCCAAGAAGGTGACCTTAGATGGTGATGGTGTTTTTAGATTGCAGGGGCAAGTTTGTGTGCGCAATGTTGATGGGATTCGAGAGTTGATCTTAGCGGAGGCCTATAGTTCTTGGTACTCTATTCGTCCGGGTGCTATGAGGATGTATCAGGATCTGAGGCAACACTATTAGTGGCGTAGAATTAAGAAGGAAATAGTTGCATTTGTGGCTCGATGTTTAAACTGTCACTAGGTTAACTATGAGCGTCAGAGGCCCGGTGGATTGTTTCAGAGGATTGAGCTTCCCAAGTGGACGTGGGAGAGGATTACCATGGATTTCATTACGGGACTTCCATTGACCCAGAAGAAATTCAATGTAGTTTGAGTCATTGTTGATAGGCTGACCAAGTCAGCACATTTCATTCATGTTGCAGCCACCTATTCAATCGAGTTGTTAGCTAAGATTTATATCCGGGAGATTGTTCGTAGTCATGTTGTGCCAGTATCTATCATTTTGGACCGGGGTACACAGTTTACCTCGCGTTTTTGGAAATTAGTTCAGCGGGAGTTGGGCACTTAGGTGGAGTTGAGTATAGAATTTCATCCCCAGATGGACGACCAGTCCGAGTAAACTATTCAGATTTTAGTGGATATGCTCTGATCTTGTGTTGTTTATTTTGGAGGCTTGTGGGACCAGTTCTTTCCTTTAGTAGAGTTCTCCTACAACAACAGCTACCAGTACGGCATTCAGATGGCTTCTAATGAGGAGTTGTATGATAGGTGGTATTGATCTCCAGTCGCATGGTTTGAGCCGGGGGAGGCTCGGTTATTGGGTACGGATCTAGTTCAGGAGGCCTTGGACAAGGTTAGGATTGTTCAGGACAGGATTCGTACGGCACAGTCCAGGAAGAAGAGCTATGCAGACCGCAAGGTTCGAGATGTGGCTTTTATGGTTGGTGAGCAAGATTGCTCCGAGTGTCTCCTATGAAGGGCGTGGTGAGATTTGGGAAGAAGGGCAAGCTTAGCCCTAGATTCATTGGCTCGTTTGAGATTCTTGATCGAGTGGGAGATGTGGCTTATAGACTTGCTTTGCCGCCTAGCTTATTAGCCATGCATCAAGTGTTTCATGTGTCTATGCTTCAGAAGTATTATGGCGATCCAACCCACGTGTTATATTTCAGCACTGTCCAGTTGGACAAGGACTTATCTTATGAGGAGGAGCCGGTAGCTATTCTAGACCGGGAGGTACGTCAGTTGAGGTCCAAGTGTTTCCCTTCTGTTCGTGTTCGGTGGAGAGGTCAGCCTCCTGAGCCATCGACCTAGGAGTTCGAGTCTGATATGTGCAGCCGTTATCCTCATCTGCATGCCTGGCATCTCCTCTATCCTTTACTTTAGACTGTTATCTCATTGTATTCGAAACAAATAGATATATTTCTTCAGACATTGTATTTAGTATCCTTAGATTTTCGTGAGTTTTGTGACACCAGTCTTGGGTAAAGGTTTATATCCGCATCTTTATTCAGTTTTTGTTTAATTTAAGACTTCAGCTTATTTCGATAAATTCGTTGCTTTTATATTATTGCTATTATTGGTTAAAAAGACTTGTATTGTTAAAGAAAAAGTAATCCTATTTGGCTTGCCTTGCTTTCACGAGTATGCACCATCACGATCCCCGAGGATGGAAAAATAATTTTTCTAGATTTGTTCTGTTATTGGCTTGTTCTCTAAACTACTTTAAACTTAATTGATTGTTCACTATACGAGAATATTAGTTTGTAGTCACTTTTCGAGTTCCGGTAGTTAATATGTTCACAAAAGACATAAAAAGAAGAGCAGTTACAAACCAAATAATAATATGGGATTTTGACACAGCTACCCACAAAAATAAAATTATTTATCCTTATTTATCTATTTATTTTTCTACCCATAGACTAATTACATTTCATACCCATAATAAGTTTTATGGGGAATTTTTTCTTCATTCTCCAATTCTTTTTTATTTTTATGCTTCTTTTCTTTTCTTTTTTCTCGTTTTCTTCTTATTTATTTTCTTTTTTCCTTTTCAAATTTCATTTAACTTTTTATATTCTTTTTTCTCTTTGTAATCTAATTTTACTTATCGTTTTCGCTATTTATTATTATTCTTTTTTTATATTATTACTAAAAAAATTAAATTGTGTACCAATTAAATGTAGCTAATACAAGCATAAAAATATTAACTAACATATTATATTTGTATTGTATATAGCTATATCAATAGGGTGTACAATTGTACGAAAAGAGTTAAAAAATGAATTCAATTAGTAAATTGAAATAATATCAATTGTCAATAAAAAATTTAAAAAATTATAAAAGGATCTTATTGTAAGAGTATACCGCTACATTACACATCATACTATTATATATATATATATATATTTACGAGTAGGATAAAAGCTTAAAGCAAATTAAAAGGGAAAAGACAAGTGAATTTACGAGTAATAAGTATACTATTATAGTATATTATGTATTATTACAGCATACTGTTACAGTTTATTGCATAATTATTACCAATATACTATAATAATATACTGTATACTCTAATAGTATACTTTTGCAGTATAACTATATACTCCTATAATATATTGTATACTATAGTGGTATATTGTAAGGTAACTCTGTTTTTCTTCAATTATTACAATATACCGTTGTAGTATATTATAAACTATAATAGCATACTACTGCACTATAAATATATACTCCTACAGCATATTGTATATCGTAACGGTATACTGTAGCTGCGTTCTTTTTCGATTTTCAACTGAACATTTCGATCTCAATCACCTTAAATCAGCTCCAAAAGCTATCAAATTTCAGTATGAACCTCCAGAAGATACTATAAGAAATATTTAACGATACACACTTTGAATAAAACAAGAAACCTTTCAAATAATTAGATCAAATTTCTTTTTGAAGAAGGATGTCACACCTTCTTTTGGACACTACAACCCCGCGAGCGGCGTAGCTAAGGGAGTTTTTGCAATTTAAGAACAATAGAAACGAGCTTTATCTTATTTAGAGATTTCAGAGTCGCCACTTGGGATCATTAATGGTGTCCCAAGTCACTGGTTTAAATCCCGAATCAAGGAAAACTTGACTCTGTTTAACAATCAGCGAATCATAAATCCGGGTAAGGAATTCTGTTAACCAGGGAGAAGGTGTTAGCAGTACCAAGTTCCGTGGTTCTAGCACGATCGCTCAACTATCAGAGTCGGCTTAATTACTTGATTTTAAAGCATGTCACCCTATTGTGCAATTTTTTAAATTATTTACCGCTTTTGATTAATTTTTAAGGGAAATGTGAACGTTGTTTAAAACGTGTGTTTGGGTTATGTCACAAGAAATGCACTCAAGATCCAAGACACATTTTATTCAATGTTTTGGGATTCGGATTTGGGTCACATGAAATGCACACCCGAATTAGGAAGGTGAATTTTAAAACAGCGCGCCTAAAGCAATTAGCGTATTATTAACTTTTCGGAAGGTCATGAAAATTCTCTAAATGGCACGCTTTGTATTCTAAAGATTTTAAAGGTATAGTTAAAGAGGGCCACGCAATTTGTGAATTTTGCTAGGCGCGGCGCTCCTCAACTATTTTAAGAGGGTGTCCTAGAGATGAAATGTTATTATCTATTGAAGAATCCTTAATTCAAGTCTGCCACTTAACTTGAAAGGCCCAAGGTCTACAATATTTTACTTGTTACTGGATCAGTTATTAATTCAATCCTATGCCCAAAATGGATCTAGTTCGCATAGGAGGCGCAAGATAAAGGCCTCCATAGCCGCAGAAGATAGCCCCATTCAGCAAGAATTAACTTGGGCTCAAAATAAGCCCAAATCAAACGAACATGCCCACTTGCAGGTGAGAAATATCAGGGAATCGAATTGACGCGTTAACAACCCCATATCTATATTGTGACACCTTCTTATTCAGCTATAACCCATTCAAGTAAATGCGAGCATCTAATCGAGCGAACAAATCCAAAATCACGATGAACAGTTACAAAAACTAAGCAACGACATATTCATTCCCTTCCAAAAACTCACTGTTTACCCTGTGAGAAGTACCTAAATTAATGTAAATATGTTGTGTCTGCGTTTTCTTGTGAACAAACTATCAAGACATAAAAGTGTTGTCCTTCATTTTTCTCTTTTTCTATGTGAACATTTGAATACTTTTCTCCATCTTCAAACTAATTAACAAACCCAGGACAGCAAAACCAATTAGTTCCCCACCAAAAATTGATCGATGATAGTACAAGCTAAAATATGTTTAAATCTTCCAACAGGCAAATTACGCAGAAAAAGGATTCAACCACAAAACGTAACAATGCAGCGATATTCATGGAGAGGAACAAAAGACACCGTTCACATTATGTCCAAGTAACTTGAATTCATAGTTGAATACCTGATTGAGCAAGACACAATCCAAAGAAAAAGCACAACAAATAGGGCTGAAGTTCAGCACAAACGAGCAAGTTTTAGATCGGAACCTTAAGCAATAACTGGGAACTCAACCCAGCACCCTCGAACTAAAATGACGCCAATATCACAGCAATGGCGACATCGGAGCAACAGTCGATGCAACACACACGAAGAATTGCCAGAGAACTAACTCCGACCAAACTCGACCTCGACTAACACCTCAGATAGGAATCCAAATCGAAAATTAGAAGAAAAATAGAAGTCGACATGAAAATTGAAAAGGATTTGAGTTTAAAATCAGAATAGAACACAAAAAATCACGTCCGTTCACTTCCTCTGTTCTCACTGTCCGCTTTTTGTGTGTTCAGAGAAAGATGAGTCCTTATTTTTGGGGTCTAGATTTGCTATTATCTTCTTCAGTAAGGGTGATAAGTGGGATATGGTAGCTTGGCAACAGTGAGTAGGGGTGTGTGTTCAACAGGTCGCAAATGGTCGACCAGACCCACTGGTGATCAAATCTGGCGGCTGGTGAGGGAAGCCTTCGGGAGTTCGACCTTATTCTTTAGAGATGGTGATAAGGATGTGGCTATGGAGGAATTGAGGGTGGTTCTTTGGCGAGGAGGTCTGGAGGTGAGCAGCGACGGAGGACAAATGGGGGCTCGTTTGGAGAAGATGAAGACAGGTAAGGGGGGTCCTCAAGTCCTCAACTGTGCATCCCCTCTTTTATCTCTCTATGTCACGCGTGTATTTTCTTCTTTTTTCAAGACAGGCATTACGATTTTTTAGGTGGGGAAATGGGTTTTTGGGTGTTGGGTTGGGTCGGGTCGACCCGATTTTGAGTTGGGTAGGGGCTGATTTGGGTTTATATTTGGGCTCAGCCTTAATTTGGCCCAAATTGAATTTAATATCAAGACTTTTCAATTCCCTTTCTCTTCTGTTTTCCTTTTTGTTGTTTTAATTTATTAAAAAAAATCTAAACTAAATTCCTAAATCAATTCAAATTGTAAAATTAAGATAATTACCTAATTATGTAAAAATGATCAGTTTTTTTGTGATTTTGATTAACAATACAATTAACTCAATGTAATTAATTTCTAAATGCAAATTGAATCTAAGGTTGCATAAAATTAAAATGTGACACTTTTTATGGCTTTTCTATGATTTTTAAAATGTATAAAATGCAACTAAATAAAGAAAAATACCTAAAAATCAATGAAAATTATTTTGGTGTATTTTAGGAGTTATTTTCATGTAGAGCAAAAATCACGTACTCACAAAGGATATAATGGAAATGGAAGAGTTTGTCCAAGTCTTCTTCACAGAGGCAAACTTTATCCAAGTCATTGACATCTGGGTATGTCAAAAGGAAGAGTTTTTCTACAAAAACTAGCTCGGGTTGTGTGTTCCTTCTTCTGTATCCATGGCTACCTTTCTTTTCTATTTCTTGGTTTTTTGTTTCATTGTTCTTTCAAATGCCTCTGTGAAGAAGAAGAAAACGAGAAAAGGAAAAAAAATGGGGACTTTGAGATACCTCTGTGAAGAAGAACAAAATGAGAAAAGGAAAAAACCAGGCCCTCTCAGATGCCTCTGTGAAGAAGAAGAAAAAACCGGATAAATAGTTTGGGTCCAATACGTAGGAGAAGTAAATAGTTTGGGCCCGGGCATTAACGGGTAAATAGTTTAGGATTAAAGAGTATAAAGTGAGATTTTCTCTAATAACAGTGGATGGAACTTTTTAAATCATTATTTCTATATAACTTTATTAAGAAATATTTGGGAAAATAATTGTTTACCTATAAAATGATACAATTGAATTTATACGTGGTTTATAGACAAGTGAATCAATTTGATCCAAAAAATGATAAATAAATTAGACAAGAATGTAAGATTTAGCATTGAAATCGAGATAAGGCAGCAAAAATCCTAATTTTAGGAGTCGAGCTTCCATAGGCAGTAGTGACAATATTAATAACCAAGAAGATATAATATCATTAAGCTTTGAACAAATGTATAACATAAGTTTATCAGAAAAATCCCTCTACAATGGCTGCTGAACTCACTATTTATAGTGGTTTGTTCAAGTAAAATAGCCATCAAATGCGAATTGATGTTGAGATGGAGTCCTTACGGAGGTACTTCAATTATCAGATGAGGCAGAATCAAAACCTGGAGATCAAGTTATTTGGGTGCAAGGTCCTAGGATCAAGCAACTCTTAAATGTCAATCACGGTACCATTGAAGAGGGTGTAACGTTACACTATGAATGCCACATTCGTTGCAACAAGCTATATGTTTAATGTCATAGAATATTCTCCATTAAATGTTATCGAGTGACAAACATTTATTTTGTCATTGTGAGCAATATTCCCTTACGGAACAAACGAGATTGTTGTCTTTGGACCTGATTGCCATTTGCCTCACTTTCTATCTGCATTCTGCTCCACGTGTCTCATTACTATGCGAACATTTAATACGAACACTATAGCCTCCTGCTTTCCAGTAGAAAATCCTTGTGTCGCTGGAAAGTTGGTGAAGATACCTTTCTTGGTGAAAAATTCTTGACTACCTCTAAAACGTTTCAGAGGGTTGATTAGACGCACATCTCTCCGTATTTAATTCCCCAAGCATGCGTCATACCATGATTCAACAACATTTTCAATTTCTCGAGGTAATTATAGCCACGATTTAGCTACCTAATCTTTTACTTACACACATCAATCTTCTCCTTATACACTTAATTTTTCAAAATTTTTCAAACTCTCCTTATTCAACTCACACTTGTTTATAGCTTCTTCTAATCTTCTTCTTTAGAGGAAAACCTTTACTCTCTTCTGATAACTATGACCTCTTATTCCAAAATCTCCAGTTCTTCAAAGAGCAAGGGAAACAATGATGATGCTCCTCCTGCTATGGAGATCACCATTATCCCCAGAAAGATCATTATAACTAAGGACTTCAAAGAGAAGTTCCTTTTTTCTAACACCGGAAGTGGCCTATTCGTATTTATCCTTCTTCAATCTGCCTTTGTAACATCCTACTGTGAAGGAAGAATGTGGTTGTCAAGATTTTAACATCATTTCTCCTAAACTAGCAGAGCTGGTAACCTTCTCCAAGAAGAGTGTTTCATACATTTACATATACCCCTTCACTTTGGGCATGTTCTCGTTGGGCAGAGGGCGTGACTCCGTTATCTTGGAGTTTTGCTTCCGCTACCAAACTGTTTGGCACAGGTGAGCCCTTTTTTATGGTGGATGGAATCTTGTCTTCGACGGTTATGCTAGGAGACGTGGAAGAGGTTTCCCTGTCTCGGCTGATGAACCTTTATTTTTCCAAGCTTTTTTGTGGGGAAATGATAAACTTTAGCAAAGGTGGCCACCATGCTTTTCTCAACATCATGGATGACGGCAACGACCGTGGGTGGACGGAGCGGTTCATTGTAGTTTCCACCAGAGACATCATCCTGGCCATAATTTTATCCTTTCCAGAATCTAGGAATCGATATATACAATTTTCTACTATTTTAAGAGTTGTTCATGCCGTTTTTGACTATTCTCTATTTGTTATCTTAGCAACTAGGTAGACACATCCAAGGTTCAAGGGCTTGAACCCTGGGTCGGGAAGATTTTTGATATTACCACATCGAAGACCCGCCAATAGAATAACTAGACCTCAAATAAGTGTGGAAGGCCAAAAATCATGGTAAGCTGATTCCAGAATTAACCTTGTCTTTACCTTCCGTAAAATGATTTTTGGCTAACTTATTTTTCTACGAAATTTAGGTCTACCGTAGGCCTTTGTTTCTGTCCTCGAGGAGGATTCTTTGACCAATCCCTTAGATGCCGTGAGGTTGTTCCTTGAAGAGTTTGCTTGAACGGGTGTCATCGGACCTGCTTCTGGTACAAGTGCTTCCTATTGGAGTCCCCGATCAGAGAACAAGCAACTAAAAATGCAACGCTCCTCTTCAAACGGGGGAAAAATTAGAAGGCGAAGAGCGCCTTGACCGGGCAAGTCGCATATATTGTGGTGATCAATGATGATGGAGAAGTCGGTGATGATGGGCCTCTCTATATAGAAGATGATGACCTTCATCAGCTCTATGAGAAACTCAACCTGTCGAGTTAATTATACCAATCAAGGATGACATCCAAGCGATATAGGAGGAATGTGATATAATGGAAGATGCTTAACTCTTGCTTCCATGTCTCAGTTACTATTCCCGGTACCGTGAGGCTGGGTACCGGGTCTCTGTCGTCTTCGATTTACGAGCAACCAACAATTATCACCATCTTTGCCACAATGTCTTCTCAACCTATAACGCCATCAGCTTCACCGCCTTCTTCGCCAAATCGACCTTCTCCCCCATTAACTGTTACATCATCTCCACCAGTCTCAAACACCCAAGAGGAGGATGTCCCTCCTCCCCAATACCTAATCCATGGGAATTTGGGTCTAACTCCTTGATAAGTAGGATTTTGGCCACTTATTTGCACCCTTTTACTTTCGTTTTAGCCTAGAAACGCTTAATGGTATTCCTAAGAACTAAAGAAATGTGCTTTCTTGCAGGAATATTAGGAAACGAGCCAAAGAAATGACAATCAACTCAAAAGGAGTAAAATTGGACAAGTACCAAAACAAGACAAAAATGACAAAAGTGTGAACTGTACAACACTGTGTGCAGCCGCAAACGCTCAATAGCCACTGGCAGAATTCCTTTACAAAGTGTGGACCGCACAATTATTGTGCAGTCGCAAAAGACAAGAATTAGAGAGCTGTGTTTTGGGAACCTGAAGATGTACGAACCACACTATTATTGTGTGGCTACAGAATGCAAAAGTGCGATCGCACTCATAAATCTACGGTTCGCAGATACTGCCAAGTTTCAACCCAAGGACAAGAGTGCGGCCACATTCTGAAATGAGCAGTCCGCAAAATTAGAGGAGATCCGTCCGCACCCCATATTTATGCGGCTGTAGAAGGACACTATGTCAAGTTAGCTTCAAAGTGCGGACCGCACATAAAATTGTGAAGCCACACAACCTCTTCATGAGAACTTTTGTCTGATAACTTTAGCTGGGTACAAATAGATCTTTTTATCATTTTTAGGTCAAGTTTGGCGCACCTGAGAATAGATAGCCATTTTTATTTACTGTATTGGGTGCTTTTGTAATAGATTAATATTTTAATATTAGATTTTCTTCACTTAATCATCTATTATGAATTTTATCTTAGTTTTTTCTTTAATTTCTTCATTTTCCATGAGCAGCTAAATCCATAGCTAGGGTTATGACCCAACCCTAGTATGAGTACTTAATGGATGATTGATTATAGGACTTATTTATGAATGGGTATATGATAGTTAGCCTTGTTATTGCTTGAATTTGAGAATTGATGGTTGTAAACATTTGTTCATGCCTAATTGAATTAGTCTCCACTTGTGAAAGAGAGACAAGGTCTAGGAAAACTTGGCTAATAAGAAATTGGGGTGAACTCAAGAAATTGATAGCCCCAATTAAAGAGTCAAGCCTAGAGATAGTAAGACCCAATTTGAGCATCTATCACTTTTTTCGTAAATACCAATTTGGACTTGAGAAATCCAAATTGGACAAAATCATTCAAACTACCGAGAGGTATAGAGTGAGTAATCGCGTCTGATTTCTATATTGTATCTCGATCAAACAAACATCCCTAAACCTCTCAATACATTAGGTAACTACCTAGGAGGAAGTTACAACTCTAGATCTTTTATAACCTAAACAATAACAATACCAAAAACATTGTCTATTAGTTTTTCAATTAAAGCACTAGCATACAAACTAGAAGTAGGAAAAAAACAACTAAATATGTGGAACTGCAGTCTTGGGCACATCATACACTAGACTAGGTATATACCTAACCCCACATAAAGATCTCTATGTAATCAACCACGACTCGCATTTGGGTATTTATAATTGCATCGGATGCCTCACAAACCCAATTGGTGGTGTGAGTTTGGGCGACATTAATTTTTGGCGCCGTTGCTAGGGAGGTAAAAATAGATTTAGCTATATATATATATATATATATATATATATATATACATATATATATATATATATACATATATATATATATACATATATATATATATACATATATATATTTGGTTATGTCTGTGATTTGTCTAATTTTCCTTCCAAGTTACCTATCTTTTCGTGAAACAATTGTAGGTGATACAATGTATCTCAACAACAATAATCCTCTTGGAAATGTGCCATTGAGGGATGACGAGGATGATGACCAATTTGATCAGGTTTCTCTTGAACCTCAAGGAAATAGACGAGGCCGCCCACCTCAAGGCACTGTTCCCGTTCCTCCCTACCTCTTCCAAGAGTGGCATTACATCAGGTGTTTCCAAATAAATGGTACAAAATTGCTATAGTCCCGCCCCACATTAGGGCAGAATTTTTCTTTGACCGGGCTCTAAGTAAAATCCATACAAGTGCTTAAAAGGGTTTGTTGGCACTTGCGGCGGAGTAAACAAAACAAGTATTCGAGGATGCTTTGTGATTGTGGCTATTCCCGTTTTCTATTCGGGGGAAGGATTTGGATTGGTTAGAGATGTTTCCAAATTATTCTATTCATACATGGGATGAATTGACCGTAAAGTTCATTTTCAAGTTCTTTTCTCCCGGGCATATGGCAACTATGAGGGATGAGATTCTAGTTTTCAAACAAGAATACAATGAGTCTTTGCATGAGATATTGGAAAGGTACCACACTAGGGTGAAAGAGTGACCGAACAATGACGCGACAGAGGCTATGAATCTACAAACTTCATATAGAAGGGTCAATACTACCAGTCAATGTGTGATCAGCCAACTTCCCGTTGGAAATTTCATGACAATGACATATGAAAAAAGCTTATGATATTCTTGATGAGATAATGGATACTTCATCGACATGGAAAAGTAGAGCAAACATTCCTCAAGGTGATCCAAATGTGATGCACTTGCATAAAGAATTACATGATCATGGGCAAGCAATTGCCAAGTTGACCACCACAATGAATCAACTGGACAAAGCTCAACTTCAACAAGTGAAATTTCCCAAGCAAGTAAATGTAACAGAATGAATTAGTATGATGGTAAACAAGAGAAGGCAAAAGAGTCTGCAAGTGCAAAACTAAGTTGAAAATTTTGAGCAAGTTGATAGTGGATTTGATCAAGATGGACAATACAATGAGCAAGAGGAGGAAGTACAATATGATAAAAACTTCCAAGGGCAAAGAAACACCAATCAAGGCCCAAGTAAAAAATAATGGCGACCACAAGGAAGTTGGAATTCAAGCAATCAAGGCGGTTAAAATAATCAAAATAACCAAGGGAATTGGAAAAATCAAAACAATCAAGGAAATTAAAATGGTCAAAATAACCAAGGCAATTGGAGTGGAATAACCAAGGCTATTTGGCGGTAACAACAAAGGAGGGTGGAAAAACAACAACAATGACAACCAGGGGTCAGGTTTTCAAAGGCCCCCGATGTTTCAACAATAGAGAAATTTACCTCCATATCGTTCCCAAGGTCCGAGTTCTTCCAAAAATGAGATGGGTCGAATAGAGAACATGTTTAAACAAATGATAGATAAGAATGCCAACTCCGATGCTCAACTAGACTCTCATAACACTTCAATCCGCAATTGGAATTTCAATTGGGCCAAATCTCGCAATATTTCAAAACTCGTCCTAGCGGGGCAGTACTAAGTGGGAACAACATGAGGCATGCCATGGACGTGAATACAAGGAGCGGAGAAGGTTGGGAAGCCACCACCTCAATTAAAAAAGAAAATTGTGGATGATGAACAATTGGCACAAGAAAATGAGATGCAAAGTAATGAAGTGCAAGCAAAGGATGAGGTGAGAATTGATGTTGAAGACAATGTGGAGGAGACTCAAGAAGAAGTGAACCCATCTAGGGAGCACATTGTGGACATAGCAGAACTGATAGTGACAAAGGCAAGTCACCAATGCCAAGGCCTCCTTCTCCATATCTTCAAAGGCTTGCCAAGAAAAATGGCGAGAACCAATTCAAAAAGTTTATTGACATGATGAAGAGTTTGTCTATTAATGTGTCATTGATTGAAGCCTTGGAAAAAATGGCAGGATATGCAAAGTTCATGAAGGACTTGTTGAATAGGAAGAAGTTGATGAATTATGATACGACAAAGATGACACATCATATGAGTGCAATTCTGCACTCAGTGGATCTATTGGAAGATTCGGGCGCTTTCACAATCCCATGTACAATTGGAAGTGAAAACTTTGCTAAAGCTTTATGTGATCTTGGGGCGAGTATCAACTTGATGCTCTATTCAAATTAAAAATTTTGGAGATTGGGAAGCAAAGACCCACATCTATGATGTTGCAAATGGCGGATCGTACAATGAATAGACATTTGGGTATTATTGATAATGTGTTGGTTTGTGTTGACAAGTTCATCCTCCCGGCGGACATTGAGATTGTTGATTTTGAAGTGTACTATGAGGTGCCTATTATTTTGGGTAGACCTTACCTTGCTACGGGGAAGGCTCTTGTTGATGTGGAAGCTGGTGAACTCACTTTTCGGGTTGTTGATGAAAAGGCAGTCTTCCATGTGTTCAAACCTATGAGGCAACCGAATAGCAATGGAGTTTGTTTGTACGTGGATTTGGTGACCGATAATCATTAATGTTTCTAGTGCCATAATGAATATTGAGGATAATTCGGAAGCCATTACTCAACCTATATAATGATGAGAAGAAAGAAGGCTATGTAGAATATGTGAATGCATTGCAAGTAATGGAGTCATACACTTATGAACCCCGTAAGTTATCCTTGAATCTTGAAAACTAGAAGACTCCTCCAACAATGCTATCAATCGAGGAACCTCATACTGTAGAGTTAAAGCCATTGCCTTTGCATCTCACATATGAATTCCTTGGCCCTTCTGCTACCTTACAATTTATTCTTTCCTCTAGTTTGACAAACATGCAGGTAGAGTCCACATTGGAGGTGCTGCAAAGGAATAAAAGAGAAATTGGATGGACATTGGCATAAGCCCCTCCTTTTGCATGCACAAAGTTATTTGGAGGAGAGTTCCAAACCCTCCATTGAATATCAAAGAAGGCTAAATGAAGCAATGCAAGAGGTGGTCAAGGAAGATTTAATCAAGTCTAGGTTGTTTACCCCATTTTCGATAGTTTTTGGACTTCTTCAGTGTAATGTGTCCAAAAGAAAGAGGGCATGGCTGTGGTTACCAATGACAAGAATGAATTAATTCTTACAATAACAATAAAATCAATGGAGAGTGTGTATGGACTATTGCAAGCTCAACAAAGTCACAAGAAAATATCATTTTACACTTCCATTCTTTGATCAAATGGTAGATAGGTTGGCCAAATGTGCTTTCTATTATTTTCTCGATGGGTATTCCGGCTACAATATAACTCTTATTTCTCTGGAGGACCAAGAGAAGACTACTATCACATGCCCTTATGGTACTTTCTAAATCTCAAGGATGCCATTTGGGTTATGTAGTGCGACGGATACTTTTCAAAGGTTTATGATAGTAATATTTAAGGACACAGTGGAGGATATTCTTGAGGTCTTCATGGATGAATTTTATGTGGTTGGGAATTCTTTAAATGGTTGTTTGAATTTGGATAAGGTCTTGGTAAGATGTCACTTCATGGTCGAGGAAGACATTTTCCTTGGCCTTGAAATTTCAAAGAATGGTATTGAGGTCGACAAGGCCAAAATAGAATTTGTTTCTAAACTTCCACCCCTACATCCGTCAAGGGAGTGAGGGGTTTCTTGGGTCATTCGGGTTTCTACCACTAATTCATCAAGGATATTTCTAAAGCGGTGAACCCCTCGTGTAAACTTTTGGAGAATGATGCCAAATTCATTTCAATGAGGATTGCATGAAGGAATATGAATTTCTCAAGTTCAAATGGACAAATACTCCTATTATCACCGCACCAGATTGGAACTTGCCTTTTGAACTCATGTATGAGCAAGTGATGTGGCAGTTGGAGAAGTTTTTGGGAAACAAATCAAAATTACCTTCCATCCGATCTATTATGCCAGTAAAACCATAAATGATGCCCAAGTCAATTACACAATGAACGAAAAAGAGATACTTTCTATTATATTTTTTATGGAGAAGTTCCGCCCGTACTTGATGGATACAAAGGTGATTTTCCATACCAATCATGTGGCTCTTTGATACCTTAAAGGATTCAAAGGAAGCGTTAATGCGGTGGGTATTTCTATTTCTAGAATTTGATCAAGATATCCAAGACCGGATGGTAGTGAAAATCAAGTGGGGGACCACTTGTCTTGATTGACGGAGGAGGGGAGGCCACATGACAGCCTTGAGATCAATGATTCCTTCACCGATGAACAATTGCTTGTAATTTCAATGACCGGGATGCCATGGTTCTCCAACTTACCAAATTATCTTGTGAGAGGCTTTTTACCTACTAAGTTCTCTTCAAACCAAATGAAGAAGTTCAAACGGGATTTCCTTGACTATTATTAGAACGAATCATATCTCTTCCAAATTTTTATCAATTGTGTGATCCGAAGATGTGTGCCGGAGGAAGAACAAGTCGAAAATTTTGAGGCTTTCCACTCTTCAACATATGGTGGTCACCATGTTGGATCTAGAACGACAAGAAAAGTGTTGAGTTGTGGGTTCTATTGGCCTACTCTCTACAAGGACGCTATTGATCTAGTAAAGCGTTGTCATGAATGTCAAATGGCCGGTGGGATTTCAAAGAATAATAAGATGCCCCTCACCACCATCTTAGAAATTGACATTTTTGATGTGCGGGGCATTGATTTCATGAGATCGTTCTTGAGCTTTTGTGGGAACACTTACATTTTGGTAGTTGTGGACTATGTGTCAAAATGGTTGAAGCCATAGCTTTACCCAACAATGAAGCGAGGAGTGTGGTGAAATTTTTGAAGAAAAACATCTTTAAAATATTTGGTATTCCAAGGACTATCATAAGTGATGGTGGTTCGAATTTTTTAACAAAGCTTTTGATACCTTACTTACCAAGTCTGGTGTCACTCATAAAGTCTCGACCCCTATCACCCCCAGGAAACTGGACAAGTGGAAGTCTCCAACTGAGAGATCAGAAGTATTTTATCAAAGACATTTAATGCCAACTAGATGGATTGGTCAAGAAAAGCTGATGATTCTCCATGGGCTTATATCATGGCTTACAAAATACCGATTGGGATGTCTCCGTATCGATTGGTGTTTAGGAAGGCTTGTCACCTTCCGATGGAACTTGAGCTTAAAGTTGTGTGGGCATTGAAAAGCTTAATCATAAATGGGATGTCGCCGTTAACTTGAGGGTGGCACAACTGAGTGACCTAGATAAATTTCGATAGCATGCCTACACAAGCTCGTCCTTATACAAGGAGAAGATGAAGTGCCTCCATGATAAGTACATTCGTAACAAGGAGTTTAACGAGTGTGATCTTGTGTTATTGTTTAATTATTGGTTAGGAAGTTCTTGGAAACGTTGAAGTTAAAATGGAGTGGACCATTTGAAGTTGTTTGTGTGAATCCACTCGGTGCATTGGGCTTGAAAAATAAGAATAATGAAGCATTTAGGGTCAATAGGAACCAGGTGAAGCAGTATCTTCGAAAAGTTGATGATGGCCACGTCGTGACGGTTCTTCATTAATGATTGGTAATCTGCATCGTGCAACAACGGCAAATTAGGCGCCTCTTGAAAGGCAACCCATGTGTCTTTTTCTTTATCTTTTTCATCAGATGGGCTTTATTTGTGCTAACTAGGTTTGAAGTGCATGTAGGATTAGGTGTGTATTGTAGGGACTGTGCAAGAATAATTGGCTAAGTGTTAAAAAAGTGTAGACTACATATTAATTGTATTGACCACGCAATTCTAAATGCAACAACAAAAATCACTCTGTAGCGGCACAATTATGTGGGAGGTCACACAACTGGAAGACCAAATTTGCAAGTTCTCTAAAGTTATTCTGTCAAATTTCATAGCCGATCTCCAGTCACACACAAAATTGTGCGGTCGGCACAAATTTTATGGCCGGACTCACTTTTGTGTGGACCGCAGAGCTGCTTCCAGTTCCAGGTAAAGAGTGCGGACCGCACTAAGTTTCATTTTTGACCGACTTGGTCAACCTTTAAATATAACTTAAATACAATATTCACAACTTTATACACTCTGAGTTCTTAAACCCTAAGGAAATACACTGCAGATTCTATTAGTTCTCAATCTTTCCTCATTTCCTCAGTGTAGATTTTTACGTGCATCCTTCATTACTAGTATGTTCATTACATTTTTATTTTGTTCAATTTCTATTAGTTTTTGTTCTCTTTGTGTTAGGGTTATTTTTAGGCCTAAAATGTCAATTGTTAATCATGTGTGCTTAGAATGATGTGGGTAATATCATATATATTAATTGGGGCATGTGTAGATCATTAATCATGTTTAATTACTATTACCATGTCTAATTTGTGTAAACATTACACAGAAGCGCTGATGCGTAATTTCAAATTGTGTGGTCGCATACAAATTTGGGCGGTCCACAGATCTTTGACTTAAAACATACGTGTTGCATGATTTGTGCGGACTATACTTAAAATTATGTAGTTCGCAGAAAAATTGTGAGGTTTGTAGAAAATGTGTGCGATTGCATTTTGGAGCTTCAGAGAACCAGTGTTTTGGAACTATGTTTGTGCAACCACACTCAAAATTGTGCGGTCCTCACTTCAGGATGTGTGACCGCACTTCAAATTTGTGTGGTCTGTACAAGGTAGTCTGCACCTCACTCAATATTGTGCGGTCTGCTCTACCTCTTCTGAGTTTGTTTTCCTACAATTGTCATGCATGCATTTGTGTACATTGTCAACTTGAACTCTAAATGATTCTTATTGCTATGCATTGTATACAATGGTAAGATCCTGAGGTCGAGGTGACATTTCTAATAGGAGGGATGAACCCTCCAAAGGCCGAGGACGAGACAACCCCCCTCTTTCAATCCAAAGAGAAATAAACAAGATGGCTAGTGCCAAAAGAATCCCCGAACTCTCAAAATCCACCCGTCTAGGGAAGCTGTGACGACTAGAATTTTCCACCCTCAGGAGTTGTGATGGTGCCTACTCATGAAAGCTACGCAATCTGATTATTACATAATTATTACTCTTTTTCTTAAACTTTTCGCAATTTAATTCAATTGGCGATCAGCAACGAAAATTACGATAATAATAAAAGTAATGCGCAAGAGAAATTTAAGAGTTTAACCAAAATCAACACAAAAATCAAAAATACAACTTTACCCAAAATTTGGTGTCACAATGTCACGGACTATCTACGACTACTACAAAGAACAGCCGAAATAAAAAATACAAATCTATCTCAAAACTACATAAAATAGAATAAAAAGATAGAAGGGGATGTCAAGGCTTGGGAACGTCTACAGGACTACCATAGGTCTCCGCCGCTGAACTGAAGGCAGCAACCTCACTGTGGTCCAAAAGCTACAGAATCAGGATTTATACATAGTGTAGAGTGTAGTATCAGCACAACCGACCCCATGTGCTAGTAAGTGTCGAGCCAAACCTCGGCAAAGTAGTGACGATGCTAGGATAAGACTAGAAATTAAAGTTGTACCGTTATATCATATTCGAAAAATATTAACGACAAAAGCTAAAGATAGGGAGGGGAAAACATGCTCAGGGGAATACCCTTCATGCATTAACACTCGTTCACAAATATCACGCATGACATCACCCTTCGTTCTTTTACACTCATTCTTACCCAAGCAAGAATCACAAAGCAATTCGGGAAAGGGAATAAATAAAGTCGCAATAGAATCTTGGCAATGGAATAAAATTATAACAATAATATCCCGGTAAGGGAAGCAATATCATAAGCAATAACATTGTGGAAATGGAAAGAATATCATAACCAATAACATCCCGACAAGGGAAACAATATCATAAACCTCTTCCCTTTTCCAAAATTACTTCATAACTCAATTCTCAACTTGAGCCAATTCTCTACAACATTGAATTACCAAGAATACTTCCTTAAGCCTTGTTCAACATTAGAAATCATCATATTGAGCATGGATTATACAAAACTGAGTCACATTAATCATAGTATGAGACTCACGGGCATGCTTGACATCGACGTATAGATACTCGTTAAAACACCTATTCGTCATACTCAACAATTAACATATAGCAAATAACACCAAGACTCATATTCCCTCAAGCTAAGGTTAGAGCAAACTCTTACCTCAATGCCATGAACATAATCAAGCCTCAACTACCACTTTACCTCTCAATTTAACAACCAATTCGCTTGTATCTAGCCATAATTTACTTAACGATATCAATAAATGCTAATGATAATTCTGATGCATGAAAATAAGTTTTCTACAGATTTCCCAAAAATTAAAAAGTCGACCCCGTGCCCATATGGTCAAAACCCGAGGTTCAAACAAAAACCTATTCACCCACGAACTCAAATATATAATTTTTTTTTGAAATCTGACCTCAAATCAAGGTCCAAATCCCCAAAAATTAAAAATCCTAAGTTATACCCAAAAACACACAATTCCCCCATGAAAACACTTTATTATGAGTTGAAATCATGTAGAAAGATGTCATAGATTGAAGAACATGAGTTAGAAGTGACTTACAATTGATTTGGAGAAGAGCTTTTCTTTGGAAAATTTCTCAAGAGAGTTTAGGGTACGAAAGGTTTTGAAAAATGAAGTAATTTCATCTAAGTCATAATTTGCACATGTGCATATATCGCATTTGCCAAGTCAGATTGGCAAATGCAGCCCAGGCTTCGCAAATGTGAAGGTAGGCATGCCCCTACTTTCTTCGCAAATGCGAACAAATGTACCCAATTACTGTACCTGCTATGGTCGCATTTGCGACATTGAGCCGCTCAAATGCGAAGGTCTCCCTACCCAACCCATCTTCATAATTACAATGCTTTTTCGCAAATGCGAGCTCACATTTTCTTGCAAGGCTTTGCAATTGTGAAGCCTGTAAGCCTGCAAAACACCAACAGTTTTTCTAAGTCCAATTTCACTATGTGGCCTATCCAAAACTTACCCGAGTCCTCAAGGCTCGAAACCAAACATGCACGCAAGTGTAGAAACAACATACAGACTTGCTTGTCTGATCAAATCAACAAAATAACATCAATAACTATGAATCAAACCTCAAATTCATGAAATGCCTCAAGAACATCAAAATTTCCATTTTCTCAAATAAATGTTCGATTTGTACAAAATAAGTTCCGATCTTTACCAATTTTACAATTCAACTTAATTTTTATGTTACACTTGTAACGGGCTTTGGAACTAAGATATGGGCCCGATATTATCAAGAAATCATATAAGTTCTCTTCTAAATGCCTTTGTGTTTTCCAGCAAGCAAATTTCTTTAAAATTTCTTTTCTTGGGCTTGGGACTTCGGAATTCGATTTCGAGCGTACGTCCAAGTTCCATATTTTACAACAGATTGTACGAGACCTCCGGATAATGGGTCCGGGTCTGTTTACGATAATTCTTGACCAAAGTCAACTTTAATCAATTTTAAGGCCAATTTCCTTATTTTACTTAGATTTCACACAAAAGCTTTCCGGAAATGCGCCCAGACTATGCACGCAAACTGAGGTGATACAAAAAGAGGTTTTAAGGTCCCGGAACATAGAATTAACTTTCAAAATAAGTAATGACCTGTTGGGTCATCAAATCCTCGACCTGTAAAACAATTGTTGTCTTCAAACGAACATAAGAAAAGTACCTGAGTCGGTAAAAAGATGGGGATATTGGCTTCACATATTGGACTCGGACTCTTAGGTATGTACCTCAACAGGCTGACCTCTCCACTGAACATGAACCGAAGGAAAACTCTTCGATATTAACTGACAAACCTTCTGGTCTAGAATAGCTACCAGTCATAGGACAAGTCCTTGTCCAAGCAGACAATACTGAAATCTAACACATGGGATTGATCACCAGGATACTTTTGAAGCATGGACACATGAATCACTGGATGCACGGCCGATAAACTCGACAGAAATGGAAGTTTGTAAGCCACATTCTCCCACTCGATCAAGAATCTCAAACTGGACTATGAATTTAGGGCTTAGCTTACCCTTCTTTCCGAATCTCATTACACCTTTCATAGGCTACACTCGAAGCAACACCCGCTCGCCGACCATGAATTCCACATCACGAACCTTACGGTCGATATAACTCTTTTGCCTTTACTGAGCTGTACGAAGCCTATCCTAAATGATCTTAACCTTTTCCGAGGAATCCTATATTAGATCTGTACCCAACAACCAAGCCTCTCTTGGCCCAAACCACCCAACTGGCGACCGACACCTCCTACCATAAAAATCCTTATAGCGAGCCATCTGGATGCTCTATTGTTGGTGTTTTTTGTAGGAAAACTCTACTAAAGGCAAGAACTGATCCCACAAGCCTCCAATGTCAATACAAAAGCTCGGAGCATATCCTCCCAAATTTTAATAGTACACTCGGATTGCCCATCCGTATGAGGATAAAATGTTGTGCTCAACTTGACCTTTTTGCCCAACTTACGCTGAACTGCCCTCCAGAAATGTGAGGTAGATTGCGTACCTCAGTCAGAAATGATAGACATGGGAACACCATGAATACGAACAATATCCTGGAACACATAATTAACTTTCAAAACGAGTGATGACATCACATAAGCTTTAGAGGGAAACTCTTTGCAAGCACAAACCGATGTCCAATCTCAACCCAAGCAGTTTTTGGGTGTACCAAGGTGACTAAAGTGAGGAATTTTAAGGTTATATTCGATTAGTGCACTCTAAACTCGTACATAGAATTTGAATAGGTTGAGGCAGTGCAAATATATGGAGAAGCTTTCTTTGGGTGATGCAGCCGCCCTTAGATTGCTGAGTTCTTAGCAGCTTCAGGACCACTACCACCGTGGATCACAACGGGAGTCCCCATTGCAAGAGACACACTAAATTTTGAAGCAAAAGGGTAGCAAAATTTGTGCACAACCAGGTAGAACCAGGTAGAAATGAGAACAAGCTTCCACTTCCCTGAGCAGTATTGGTAGCATCTATCATGGCTGTGTACCCAGTCACTACGGGTGCCATCTTGTCGGCCAACATGTTAGTGGATGTCCGAAAGGGTGAAGTCTCCTATACATATCTAAACACCCTCACTGAATATTTTAAGGATGTCAAGGTGGAGATGGGGAGATTTGATAAACAGGTGCAGACCAAAATCCCTTCTCATAGCACTCTTTGTAACGACTAGGGAACCCAAAGTTCAAGGGTAAAGCAATTACCACAGGTGGCCATTTTGATTAACCAACAGTAGTGGTTACAGATTGTGCTGTTGGGCCTTCTACAATTGCCATGCCCTCCACATCAGGTGGTCCTTCCACTGAGATAGCTGACATTGCACTAACTCCATCTTCCTGACCATCTATATCAGTACCAGTGCCTGCCTCATCCACATATCAACTCACTGCGCTGCAAGTCTCCCAGTCATTGGTGAGTCTCAATAACTGGATACAAATAACTACTTCAAAATTGTATAACTTATTCAATGTTGTTGTAGCATAGTCTTCTGCCCCAGATGCATCGCACGTACCTCTCTCAGTAGGGTAAACATTGTCAAAGATCATGGAAAATCAGAAAACTATCATGGATAATTTTGTGGAACATGGGGAAGTCATTGAGGACTTAGGAAAAAAGGTGAAGAAGATGTGAAAATCTCATGCTTCGAAATTGGTAAATAGGTTGAGAAGAGAAGTGACCAAGATAGCATCTGATGGAGATATACCACTTGATTTACTGAAGGAGTCAGCACTAGTAGCACCAATAGCACCATAAGTGCCAAAGCCACCAAAGGGAGCAGCTGGCTAGTCTAAGGAGCCGGACCTTGCTGCCAACACTACTGAGGAGATGTTACAGATGTCCTCAAACTCTATTATTCCTTGACCGGAGGATGATGAGATCTAGTTAGCGGACCCCAAGGATACTAATAATCCCACGCACACTGAGACCACATAGGGAGTTCTCCTAACTCTTTACCCATCTTTATTTTGATTTTTCTAAGCATTGAGGACAATGCTTATTCTTTTTAAAGGGGTGGTCTATTTTGGTTTATTTTGGATGACTTTGTTTATATTTGATGACATTGGCCTGTAATAACTTTATTACTCTTTTTCTGTTATCTTTATTTTCTCCCTCATTATGTATGTATTCATCCCTCTTGTATATATTCTATTCCCTTTTGTTTGTATATTCATTTACCTCACTTTTAGTAGTTTATTCATAGCATCTTCATTTAGTTTTCTTTATAGTATAGCTTCTTATTAACTTCAATAACTTTTTTTTATTTGTTAGCTTCTTTTTACGTTTGAGTGAACAAGAAGTCTTTGGTTTTTTTTATGCCATGGTTCTTTCCAAAAGTTGATTTTGTGTGAACCAGGTGGTTCTTCCCAAGGATGGATGGTGTAACAACCTTCTTATGGGATTAGGTCAATTTTTTTTGTGTGTAGGTAAAAATAGTAGTAATGAATAAAAACGTCTCAAACATGCTTCACTTGGTACTAACATATTTACCTATGGCCTTACAGTTAAAAACAAGTTGTTGGCAGAAAATAGCTCTGGTTGTGACCTTTTGAATCTTGTGTTGACTTAAGCAGTCATCGAGTTGTTTAGTTGAGCCATTTATTTTTTTAAATCTTAACTAGGGTTGTTGTGGGCCCTCAACTCTGTATCTTTAGCAATCCAGCAGCATGAGAGTTGAGATATTAAGTTGCAAGTCGAAGTACTCGTGCTAATAGTCTAGAACTTTCCCCGAATGTTTTTCTATAAACAATATGAGTGTTGCTTGGCTAAAAAAATTGTTGCAGGCTCTCCTTTATCTAATTTTAAATCTTCCATATCCTACCAATGTGATATACCTAGTCAACCCATTCGAGCCTAAGACGTTTTTCATTCAATAACCACATTACAAGCCTTTATCTAATTTGTAATGGCCCTCTCTTGGCATTCGATCTTTTCTTAGTATTCTTGAGAAATAATTTACAAAAAAATAAGTTCGGTGGATAGACAAGGTGTTTGAAAATTTTTTAAAGGTACAAAATAGAGGAAAGAAATGAAGAAAAGGGAAGGCAAAAAAAATGACAAATAGAAAGTGAATAATGTAAAGAGTTGAAGGGATTCAAAGAAAAACATGAATGAATGGCATGGAGTAACTAGAGAAGGAGGAAATGGATATCATGACCAAGAAATAGTGATATTATCTCTCTGTAGGTTCCCCAAGGTAAAAGAAAATGACGCAAAAAGTCAACATCGTATAAGCGAAAAAGAGAAAATGGAGTGCTTAAGGAAAGACGAACACATTCTATTCCAACAAGTCCTACCTTGGCCTAACGCCTTCATTACATCCCGAAAAAAGCCCTATTTAATTTCAAGTTGAGTGAAATAACATTAGTGGTGATTTACTTGACGGGCAAACATATGGTACTTAGAGTCGTACTTGTTACATTCTTTTGAGAGAAATGAGCAAACTTTTATCAATCCTCGAATTACATGTTATATTCTAGAGTGAAATATGATAACAGAGAGTATAGGAGGAGGAGTTTGGGATCCACAAACCTACATGAAAATGCGATCTTCCTTGATGAATAAATTCAACTATTGAAGCTCTAGTGTCACATTTGAACTATTGTACTTGAAAAGTCAAATTATTGCCTTGTTGATAATTCATACGTGTTGTGGGTAATTATTGATCCCAATATATGTGTGATTGATTTACTTTAGGCCAACTGAAATAGCTCTTTCCTTGTAGAGATGGAAATTACCTTATTAGCTTGAGGACAAGCAAAAGATTAATTTTGGGAGAGTTGATAAGTTGGGATTTTGACCACTTATTTGCACCCTTTTACTTTTTAGCCCAGAAATGCTTAAAGGTATTCCCGAGAACTAATGAAATGTGCTTTGTTGCAGGAATATTGGAAAACAAGCAAAAAAGAAATAAAAATCAACTCGGGTAAAGTTGGACAAGGACTAAAACAAGATAAAAAGGACCAAAGTGGGAACCGCAAAAATATTATGCACAATTATTGGGCGGACGCAGAAGACAAAAATCAGAGAGATGTGTTTTGGGGACCTGAAGATGTTGGGTAAATGATATTGCATGCGACCATGTTAATTTAATTTTTAGTAGTGGATTTGGACGTCACCAAAATTGGCGCCATTGCCGGTGAACAATTTGGCTATGTTGTTTGAGAAATAAGCGTAAGGGCTTTGGTCCAAAGTTGTGAATATTTGTGTAATTAATTTTTATTACCTTAGTCTATTTTTCTTGTTTATTTTCTTACTTTTTTTAAAAAAGGCATCATATAATGAAAATTGGTCAGATGGTATTTGCTCATACTTTGACGACCCTTGTCCTTATTGTGGAGGATCACACCTACGACAAAATTGCTTTAATTCTCCCGGGGCGGATTGTGCGCACAATCCCAAAACCATGAGTAGAATATTAGTGATAAGTGTGGTCATAAAAATGGTCATTGGGAGTATTGTGCTTATTTTCCTTCACTTTTCCAATCCCCTGCTATTATGATTCTACTTTTTGTGATAAAATTTATAGTAATGTGGAGGTGGAAGAAATTGAGCATGGTCGAAATGGAGAATTTAAGCTCATGTTTGAATTCCTACTTGAAGAAGGAAACAAAGAGCAAAGTTCCTTTAAGGAGCTTTTTTAAAATAGTTTGACAAGACTTGGCGCTTGAAAGGTGAATGCTTGAAGCTTTAGATATCCAAAAATCCTCGAAAGTGAATGATAGCCAAGAACCTTCCTTAGAGGTTGAAGCCAAAAATCCTTCTTTGCATTTGATCCAAACCAAGAAAATTTCCCAAACGCTCATAATGAGAAGATGATGTTCATGTTGGATACGATTCTTGAGAATGAGGAGAAGCACAACTTTGCACTCGAGGACTTGAAGCTAGTCTTGACTCAAAATGATGAGGATATCTGTACTTTGGAAGATAAAATGAAAATATTGGTTGAGGCTCAATAAACCCACCAACTTGAGAGCGTGAAAGAAGTCAAGAAGAGTCGGATTTCGAGGAAAAAAGTTCACTTTATTTTGTGGAATCAAGAATTGAACATCAACTAGCAGATGTTAAAGTTGACTTTATCACAAAAATGAGGATGTCAAAATCAAGAAAGAATTGAAATTTGGAGGTTTGATGATACATTCCAAGCATTTTTCAATATTGAAATTGTGTGGTGATATGAGAATTGAACTACACGAGTCAATGAGGGATTGCAAGGAGGAAATACACAGGCCAAACGTCTTTCAATTTGAGGGAATTAGGAGGCAAAATGATATTACTCACATGAAAGCCAAAAAATGCAAAATGAAGAAATTAAAATTTGTCTTGATCATAATAACCACCCCACCGCTCAGGTCACAAGCTTGATTCCAAGTTAGATGCCCAATTCATATCATCCAAGTGGAGAGAAAAGTGGTAAAGTTGATTCGTGTCGTGCCACGACGTTAAATGCGGCACTTGGTGGGAGGAAACTAATGATTTTCAAAGATTTGGGTCGCTTTTGAAATTTTCATTTTTTTGGAATAGTTTATTATGTTTTTTCTAACTAATAAGCAAAGTTTGAGACCTTTTGGAGTTGAGTTAAGGAGTTTGGGATGTTAGAACAACCAAAAGAAGTAGATGTCCCAAAATTGGCCTACTAAACCATGTTGTAAAACAGTTGTAGACACAATCACGCAGGTGCGCTCACGCAGAAACGATTTTCTAGGCTCAGATTCACAGCTTCCACGGGTGCGATAAGATTCTCGCAGAAGCTGCATGTGTGAAAATCGGGCAAGTTTAATGAATTAACCCTCATTTCATCAGGTAATTTTTGACCTTTTTTCCCAAAACCCAAACTCTTCCATCTCCCACATACTCAAATTCTCCATTACTCTTAATTTCTACTGCTTTTGCACAAGACAACGCATGTATCTCTCATCTACTCCTCTCATCTACTTCTCTTTTCTTCTTCTTCTTTCTAATTTCTGAGTTCCCATAGTTGTTTCACTTGATTCCCCATTTCTCGCTGATTAATGTTAATATTATGGTGAGCAAATTAGTCAATAGTAAGATTGTGTGTGCTGCTAATGATGAAGAACAAATTGTTGGGAAGTCTGAGTACTATATTAATTGAAAAAAAACATATCATCATCGATGCTTGTGATATGTTTGACAATTTTTTCTAAAAGAAAACTACTAGATAAGTACCACAAAATTGGATTTAACAGAATCGTAGGTTCATGTAGTGTACTAATTTAGAAGTCTTCATTAAAAATTAGATGCTAAAAATCATGTTAGAAGTGAAAAGATTTTAAATTTTATAGGTTTTTGTACCCTTGGATGAACACTGCGGAAGTGAAAAAAGTGCTGCAAATATGGCCTTTTTCCAGGTGCGAAAACTGGGCAGAATTCCAAATTTCAGTAGCTTTTCAATGGATCTTCCTAAACCCCATTCTACTCGATTCTTTGGCCTAATTGCTTTGTTTTAAATTTCCTTACATGATTCTACTGGCCGACTAATGTTGTTTTGATTTTCTGAAGATACTTAGAGCTAAAATGGACCTGAACATGAACAAAAATCCCTTGCCTGAACATGAAATTAAGATGAAAGGTATGGATGAACCGTTTGACCATTCACGCTTCATGTAGGTTGATTTTCTCCAACGGTATTATGACAACTTCCTCACCAAAAAGATAGTGCTTGAGAAATGGGTTCACCGAGGATAAATTGGTTGAGCAGCTTCCAGAATTATATGGCCGTCTACAAACCTCCAGATGGTTATGCTTCATCCGTACTCCATGCAAAGACAATGAGGAGTTGGTTCATAAATTTTATGCGAATCTTATGCGTACAAACTTCGTCGACCCATAACTCACCATAAGGGGTAATATAGTGAAGTTTAAGACTGAGCAGATTAATGACATACTTAGGATTCCTGACCATCCACTCGAGCTAGTGATAGAAAATGATTATTGCAACAACATAAAATGGCTTTTGTCTAAACACTATCCTCAAGTATGAGGGTAAAATGGACCAACAAGAGAAGGGGTTGAAGTCAATATACTTCACAACTGAAGCCAAAATGTGGCTATACATCCTCTACAACAGGGTATCACCTAGCAGAAATGTTTTATATATCTCATAAACCACAACTTTGATCATTGCATGCATTCAAGACGGCATTAATGTGAATGTTGGTCACTATATCTTGGGAGACCTGAGAGAGAATTTGCTAGATAAGAACGCATTGTTGATGTTTCCTTCACTGATCACAGAGTTGTGTAGCTAGGTAAAAGCTTAGGTGCGTAGCACCGATCATTGGTTACCCACCGACAAACACTTTTATCAGTTGAGAGTAACAGGCGAGGGTAGTGCGGTAAAGAGCAATAAGAGGAAAGTCACCACAGTTGTTGCTGGACCAGAGTCATCCCCACGGGCAGCTGTTCCTAAGGGACCATTTGCGATGCTAAAGTCCTCGCTTGTATCAATTCGTAGCTTAGTGTCAGATCTCCTTAGTGGGCCCTCATCCTCCCAACCTATGCCCGTACACTTTATCAAGGAAGAGAAGAAGACCTACTCAGATGAACAGAAAAAACAGGCAAAGTCTCAAGAGAAAATAGTAGCATCTGTTGGCAGACTCGAGACATCCTATATCAACTTAGCCAAGGAACATGTGGATCTTCAATCAGACTTCTAAAAGAACAGCTGAAGAGTAAGAAGAAGGGCAAGTTTATGATAAATGAGAAGGGGCATCGGCCACCTTCAAATGGGGGCAGCCGGATAGGAAGGTACCAGTTTGGAGATGATAATAACGAGGAGTATTTCTTCATGTCAAATTAAATTAAACAGATACATGATGAAGCCGGGAATTCTTCATGGCAGTGATTAGCTTTCCTCCCATAGTATGCTCGTCTGATGTAGACCCCAGGGAGACCCTCAAACTACTCTTATTTTGTTTTGCTGATGCATAGTGAGGACTCTGCAATATTTTTAGTTGGGGGTGGCTTTAGGGAATATACTTTATGTAGACATGTAATTTTTGACCCTCCACAAGATTTTATACATTTTAACATTTAAATATTTGGTTTAGATCTAATATAACTATTTCAACTAGTTTTGGCTCTTTTACTTTATTTTATCACAAGAATGAAATTACAAAAAATTTTGTCTTTTATTTAGGTAATTGATATTTTATCTTGTTACTTTTAGTTTACCTACCTTTCATAGAATTCAAAAATACAAAAATAGTTCCACTTTATTTTCAGGAATATTAGTAGTTTAATAGGAATATTATTTTAATTTTGGCAATGATTTTAATCTAATTCCATTTTTATTTTTTAGTATGATATTTGAAAAATACCAAAAAATAGTCTTCTTTTGATGGTTAGCTTTATTTTAATAGTTATTTTATTTAAGTAGGATGAATTAGTAGATGGGGTAGTATTTTTAGTCTTGTTCAAGGAGAAAGAATAAAATTTGGACTCAAATAATTCATTTTTTATGCCCAATTTTCGCACTTAACCTATAAATCTAAGCCTAATACCCAAAACCCATTAAACTAACTCTAGAGAATCTAACACACACAGTAGCATCCCCAAGTAACAAAACATACACACCTCTCAGTTGTTCCCTCTCATTCATCATAGCGACACCACCAAAAACCCTAGACAAACACACAGAACAACAATCGCCACCTTTGGACCACCCCTCTCTCTCGTCGACCTCAACCCAATTTCCAGAGAACCAGTCCTCGGACGTGACAAGCGACGGGTCTATCTCGTCCACCCACGACCTCTCTTCCTCTCACCTCCTTCCTTATCTTGCTCTCACATATTTGTAGGCAAGATAATCGAATCACGTTGAAAAAGGCGAGTCTCACCGGAAATGGCAACCAATAATGATGAAGGGCCATGGATGTAACTGAAACCTCCAGATCTAGTCCCAAAATAGCTACTATGGGAGCGACGAGTCATATTAGCTGTCGTCGCAGTCGCCGAAGTTGATAGCCGACGATCATTTTATGACACTGCAGCTACTACCTTTTCGTTTTTCCTTCCAGTTCGTTGCGGGAGTTTCGCTGGTTTGAGTCTCTTTAGGAGCTCATTTGCCAAATCTGTCCGGAGCTGGGTATTGGAGTCTTGAGGTTGTCGTTGAGCTCTTTAGCCGCCGGTTCCATTTGTCATGAGTTCTCGAGTTTGTTTAGCCCATTTGTAATTTCTCCCCAGTTCAATTAAATAAAAGATTTCGCTTTCCGCCGGAGCTTTTTCACGTGCTGTTGATTGCTGTTGATTCTACTGTTTAGTAGCTGAGCCCCAGTTTCGAAGTTCATAACTTATTTGGTCATTTTTCTGTTGATTTCTTGTTTAAGGTATTCCATACTCATACATGACCCTTTGTCGAATTCGTAATTGAAAGTTGAGTTTATTCCCGTTACATGTTTTGTTTCAAATTCATAGAGCCCACATGTTTGGCTATTAAAATTGCTTATTGATTTTCTCTGTTTGGTGTTTACTACTAACTATGTGTTTAAAAGGCCAATTGCTTGTAGTTTCAATGGTTGAACTAATGATATCTGGATTTAAACGTGCAGAAAGGAGTTAGCAAAACATAGGGTTAAGGCCGAGAAAGCTGCTAGGAGAAGCGTGGTCCTCAACTTGCCGTTATTACTCCCGTCAAGTACCAAAGTTTAAATATAGTTGTTTGAAGATTGATGTTTTTGCTTAATTTGTTCCTTCTTAGGATATTGTTTTCACTTTTAACAATATTTTTCATTGAGCAGCATGTGTATTTCCTTCTTTATTTGGACTTTGAGAAGAATTGAGTGGCGTATTTAATAGATAAATTATCGTGATAATGTGTACATATGCGTGACATAATTACGATCCCCAAAATTAAGATCAAAGTATGTGTTCGCGACATTGGTCGTACAATCTTGATAATTTTTAAAGTGTTATTAATTGTGTACACGTCCGCATGACACGTGATTACGATTTCCAACATGAATATTCGTAGAAATGCTTTAGGAAAACCCTTAATTAATTGAATATTGTCATTATGTATACATCGTGTAACATAATTATTATTTTTCTAAACTTAAATCCAAGCTAAACGTTCGTGTGACTTTGTCCAATAATCTTAATATTAATAAAGTGCGATTATTTGTGGACACGTGTGCGTGACATGATTCTTGACGCACCAAACGACATGGGTACACGTACGCGTGACTCATTTTAAGATAATTCAATAATAACAAATAATCAAGCAATCAAAAGCGGTAAAGGTAAAAATGTACATAGGTTCTAATATAAGTTATTAGACAATTTAATTAAGCCAGGTATGATTAAAGCAGTTGTGCTAATACTACAGAACTTGAAAATTTCTAACACCTTCTCCTAGGTTAACAGAATTTCTTGCCCGGTCTTCTGTGTTAGCAGACCATAACTAGAGTCAATTCCTCGATTCGAGATTTGAAATAACCCAGTGACTCAGAACACCATAAATTATTCCAAGTGGCGACTCTGAATAATTAAACAATTCCATTTCATTTATTGTCACTTTAATTGGAGAAACTCCCTATCGTCCTACAGAAAAAAGGAGATGTGCCAGCCCTGGCGACTCTGCTGGGGATAAAAATCCAGAATCTCTGGTTCAGGATTCTAAATTCGAGCTTGTTAATATGATCTATGCTTGGCTTTATTGTTTGCTGATATTACTGTATATGTGAACCTAATATGCTAATTACCGCTTGTTTACAGCTTTGATATAGTTTGAACTGTATTAAACTATCTTCTTACACCTCCCTTCTGAGTTTTCTAAAAATATGGTGCACATGTACGTGTCGCCCACTTCTTTTATTAGAAGTCATACCAAATAGAATGAGGCTTGAGTCAGCACCAAGGCCGGGTAGACTTTCGTGATCCCGACATGTTGCCCCCACCTCGAGTCGAGTTGTCCGCTCGGGTAAGCAAGGTCGAGAACACAACCCCAGTTCTAATAACCTAGAATAACATAGCCTTATGTTGAATCCTTAGTATGAACTTTTTTTACATCATGTGCATTTGACTTTGGAGACTCAACGCAGGGGTTGGGTCTGCATAGGACATGTGTATCCAAAAACAAAAGACCATCCTGATGCATCTTATGTGACATGTTCCTTTCTTCCATGGTAAAAAGGGTCATCTGGTAGACCAATGATGGTTGAGGTTAATTGAGAGAGAAAAGAGGGTGAAGTGTGAAAATAAAGCAAGTAGGGCCCAATTATATTTTCTTTCACTTTTTTTGAATAGAAAGCCAAAAAAATATAAAAATAAATGAAAATCCCAAAAAAGATTTTGCACTTTCCATTATTTTTTCGAAAAAAAAAGAGAAAAATAAAATCCAGAAAGAGTTTACATGTTTCATCATTTTTCAAAAAAATACAAAAAATATGTCTTCTCCAAATTATATATTTTCTTTATTCTCGCCCTTATCCAATCTTTTCGAACTACGCATACATGATTCTTGTCTTTCGGGGCGGAATATGTAGGCAACCCACATAGGGTCCGGCCTTCCTAGTGAGTCTTAGGTTCTTGGCTTCGCGGAATCTTAGCCAAATCTTGCATGTCTAGTCACTTTTGTCCAAATCGGCCATTCTTGCAAAAATGGGATCATTTGCGCAAAAGCGGTTCAATAATCCATATCTAGAATCTTGAATCCACAACTAGGTGTCATATTACTTTAAAGTCCGTCCTTTTTGCATTTGGATCTTTAGCCACTTCTGGCCACATTGGTAATTCTTGCAAAATGAGTCAGTTTGCAAATTAATATTTGGCAATGATTATTGAGAGTTTGAATCCGCATAAGCTTTAGTGAGGTATTTTCATGTCTTTGAGGTCACCTTTGATGAGTTTGCGCTAATAAGCCACGTATGTTAATTTTTTTTAGAAAATAGCCACAATTATGTCTTGCATGTGTCCAATAGGGAGTGTTGTTGTCTCACATAGTATTCTAAGTATTTAACTCTATTAGGTCTTATTTTCTCCAACAGGTGTGGATCTACTTACCTGAGTTTGAGCATGACAGACGCCTCAAGACCATCCAGTCAGGATCACTGCATCTAGGAGCTGCTTAAGGAGATTTTTTTTATGTTTTGAGTCTGTTTTTTATGTTGTCTTGTACTTTATAGTCGTGTCCAGTAGTACTGATTCTTTTAGTTGGTGTTAAATTTTGCCATAGTATAATTGAGTTTGTCGAGTCTCTCATTATTGTACTTCCTATAATGTATTAAACTAAAAAAATTTTAAACGAAAATCAAAAAGATTTTCTTTTTAGTGTATTACATTTTCAGTACTACACTTGATCTGATTCATGAAAGACATGATACGTAGGAAACCTATGTTGGAAATAGCGCTTTACGCTAGAGGGGGGGGTGAATAGCGTATTAAAATTATTAAGCGTTTTAGTGCGGAATTTAAAAACTTTGCAGAAATTAAAACAAGTGCAGTAAAATAAACTTACACAATGATGTATCCTGGTTGGCCACAAACGTGGTTAGTCCAGTCCCCGAGAGACTCTCTCGAGATTTCCACTAAACTTGTCAAGCTTACGGGTGCTTAACAAACCGTTACAGCTGAGGACACAAGCCTCACCTAGGTGCTCGGGGATCACGATCCCAAAGACTTCAATTGCTCGGGGATACCAATCCCAAAGACTTCAATTGCTCGGGGATAACAATCCCAAAGACTTCAATTGCTCGGGGATACCAATCCCAAAGACTTCAATTGCTCGGGGATAACAATCCCAAAGACTTCAATTGCTCGGGGATAACAATCCCAAAGACTTCAACTGAGGAATCACAAGTTCCTCAACAAACGAGAATCGCAATTCTCTTACAAACACAAAACACACTCACTTTACAAAGTACTCCTCAATGAGTAGATATGAGTAGAAATAGTACGCTCAAGATCACAACAACTTAGCTCAATAGAATGGCTCTTCAAAAAGCTTTATGGATGAATGAAAATGATGATCAATGTAAGAAAGCTTTTAGCAATGAAAATACTTAAATTGTATGTGTTGTTGTTGTGAAAACACTGAGTTAAACCTGTATTTATAGGTGGGAAACTCAGTCTTACCGTTGTCTAATTGCCAATTAAGAATTGCTGAAATTACTCAGTGACAATCGATTGTCAAGACTAAACAATCGATTGTTTGCCTATCAGATCAAAAATTCAATCCCAGATTTTACGTCAACAATCGATTACTTCAAATCAATAATCGATTATTTATAACGTTAAAAAATCCTTTCCAATTTTTGGCATAAAACATCGATTATCAGGAAATCAATAATCGATTATTTTAACAACGTTCAGAAAATCTTTTCCAGATTTTACGCAAAACATCGATTGTTAAATATCAACAATCGATTACCTGAAGGTAATTTGAAAAAGTATGACAACGGTCAACTTCAATAATCGATTATCAAATAGAAAAATCGATTATTAATTAATTTCAAAACTTACTGTCTCGTATATAATCGATTATCAAAAGCCACAATCGATTATTAATTAATTTCAAAACTTTCTGTCTCATATATAATCGATTATCAAAAGCCACAATCGATTATCATTTTATTTAAAATCACTGGGAGACATTTTTCTCATTCTAATCGATTACCATTAGTTCATAATCGATTTTTATGAGTTTTGAAAACTTTGCCTCAGTTAACAATCGATTATCATAAGTACACAATCGATTGTTATGCAGTTTGCAAAAACCTGATGTTGACTGACTTACTCACAATCGATTATCATTAATTCACAATCGATTGTCATGCAGTCTTGGCTTAGAGATACTCGATTATCATAAGTACATAATCGATTATCTTAGCCCAGATTTTTGAGGCATGTTTGGAAAACATTTTAAAATATGCATAGTTTAAAATCATTTGACACTTAATTTAAATATGCATGATTTTGGAAAAATAATTTTGGTAGAGAAGCCATGTTATGAGCCAAGTTGAGGAATCAAGATCACAATTAATATTGACTCAATTATAACATTTCTAAACTTTGTCTTGAGCTTCTTGTAATGCATCCATTTTGTGCTTGTCCTTGAGCACTGCTATATATCGCTTTTTGCTTTGTTTGACATTCATCAAAACCTACAAAAGAACACACGTTTAGTATATTGCATTTGAAACGTGTTACCAACAACCTACGTAGTGTTCGATCGAATCATCATTAAATTTAAAGCATAAAAAACAAAAGAAAAAGAATAGAAAAGAGAATGAAGTTGTGGGACGTGAGAAATGAGAGGAAAGAAAAGAGCGATAAGCAAAGGAAAAGAAAATGAAGCGGTGCTAGAAAGGAAAATGAAGAGGGAAACACGGCAAGAAGAGTAAAATTAGGATGAGATCTATAAGCTAAAAAAAAGACAAAAAATTAGGGATTTCAAGGAAAATTATGGTTGAATTGATTTATGCTGATTTGTAAAACTCAAATACTTCTTCCTGTAGAGAGTTTTGGAGAAGTGAATTTCTTGTATTGCTCACCAAAGTATATATAGAGTACAGGGAATTCAAAACCTACCAACTATAGGATTGTACAATAATGAAGGAAAATCAAAACCTACCAACTATAGGATTGTACAATTAATGAGAGAATACTCTACCAATAATAAAAAGATACACAAAAGATATTTACAATATTTCCTAATACGCCCCCTCAAGATGGAGGGCCGGAGGACACGCCAATCTTGGACATCAGCAGAAGAAGCCGAGGACGAGATAAGTGCTTGGTGAGAGCATCAGCAAGCTGATCAGCAGAGGATACGTGAGCAACACGAAGGGACCCATCTGGACCAATTGACGAACAAAGTGATAATCAATGGAGATGTGTTTCATGCGAGAATGAAACACAGGGTTGGCACAGAGATAAGTGGCGCCAATGTTGTCACTGTAAATGACAGGAGCAACCGGAAGAGGGACATGAAGCTCGTGCAATTGGGAATGAAGCCAACGTACTTCAGCGGCAGCAGAAGCAATGGCACGATACTCAGCCTCAGTAGATGATCGTGCAACGGAACGCTGCTTTTTGGAGCTCCAGGAAATAGGATTTGGCCCTAGAAAAACAACATAGGCACCAGTTGAGGAGCGGTCATCACAGTTTCCACCCCAATCAGCATCAGAGAAACAATGCAGAGGTATAGCAGATGAAGGACCAGCCAGACGCCAAAGTCACGCGTCCCATTCAGATACCGGAACAGGCGCTTAACTGCACCCCAATGAGTGACAGTAGGAGCATGCATGAACTGTGAGAGTTTATTTACAGCAAAGGATATATCAGGACGAGTGAAGGAGAGATACTGGAGGCCCCCAAGGGCCTATCGATAGGTAGATGCGTCGGCAGGGGCCGAGCCGTCGGCCAGATGAAGGCGAGTTGACGCCGATGTTGGCGTCTGAACAGGATTTGACTCCAGTATATTATGACGAGTCAAAAGATCAACAACATATTTACGCTGAGAAAGAAAACACCCCTTGGAGCTGCGCAGAACTTCAACACCAAGAAAGTAGCTTAGATCACCCATGTCTTTAAGAGAAAACTAAGACCCAAGAGAGTCAATCACACGGTTCAAGAAAGCAGAATCATTGCCAGTCAGTATGAGATCATCAACATACACAAGAAAATAGGCCGTAATACCAGAGTGCTGAAAGACGAAGAACGAAGTGTCAGATGTGGTGTTGGCGAAACCCATGGTCAGAAGGCTTTGGCGGAGCGCACTGTACCATGCCCGGGGTGCTCGTTTGAGACCATAAATAGCTTTCTGTAACTTACAGACATAAGATGGATAGGCTTTGTCAACAAAGCCCGGTGGTTGTGCCATATAAACATCCTCTGTAAGCCTCCCGTGGAGAAAGGCATTGTTCACATCCATTTGACGAAGAGGCCAGCCCTTGGATACAGCTATACTGAGAACCAAACGCACAGTTGCCGGCTTAACAACCGGACTGAAAGTCTCCTGGAAATCCACACCTGGACGCTGATGAAAGCCCTTTGCAACAAGCCGGGCTTTGAACTTATCCACAGTACCGTCAGGCTTGCGTATGATGCGATAAACCCATTTGCAACCCACAACATTCTGTGAGGAATCAGGCTGGACAAGATCCCAAGTGCCATTCCATAGCAGAGCATCAAACTCTGATGACATAGCAGCGCGCCAGCGCTCATCAGACATAGCACTGGATAGGGTCTGAGGTTCAGTAACATCAGTAGAGGTGACAGCAGACATACCAAACTTCTTGTTGGGCATAAAGATGTTATTTTTGCTGCAAGTCTGCATATGATGACCACCCTGAGAGGATGCAGGTGGCGGCATAATGGGTGTAGAGGCGGCAGGGGCCGCTGGCGGTGCCGGAAGGGGCGCTGGTGGGGCGGGCGGTGGCGCCGGGAGTGCGTCCGGTGAAGGATCGCTAGTGGGAGCAACGGCAGGTACTAGTAGCGGCAGCGGAAGGACTTCTAGGGAGACCGGAATGGGTACAGGGGGAGAATCGGGGTTAGACATTTTGGAGAACGGGAAGACATCTTCATGGAAGGTGACATGTCGCGAGACGAAGATTTTAGACGTTGAGGGATCAAAGCAGAGATAGGCGCTTTGAGTAGTAGAGTAGCCGAAGAGGACACTGGCACGAGATCTGGGTTCCATTTTGTGTGAGGTGTAGGGCCGAAGCCAAGGGAAGCATTGATAGCCGAAGACACGTAATTTGGTAAGGTTGGGGCATTTCTGGAAGAGAGACTCAAAGGAGGAGCGCATCGAGAGATTTGTCTTGGGAAGACGATTAATGGGGTAGACTGATGTAGCAAAGGCATAAGGCCAGTAATTGAGAGGTATAGAGGCATGATGAAGGAGAGTGAGACCAGTATCGACAATATGACGGTGACGGCATTCAGCATAGCCATTGTGCTGAGGAGTATAAGGAGGTGACGTAAGATGGGAGATGCCATGAGAGGCAAGAAAAGTGCGTAAAGCGAGAAATTCACCCCCATTGTCAGTATACAGAGTAATGATTTTAGCAGAGAAATATTTCTCTACAATGGATTTAAAAATGGGGAAGGTTTGTGAGACATCAGATTTACGGCGTAAAGGAAAAAACCAAACATACTTAGAGAGATGATCAACAAAGATGACATAATATTTAAACCCTTCATTAGAAATAATCGGAGAGGTCCATACATCGGAGAAAATAAGCTCCAGGGGAGCAGTAGAAGATAGACTTGACTCAGAAAAAGGTAACTTATGACACTTATGAAGCTTGCAAGATACACATGCAAGATCAGACACATTACTGGACGCTATACTGCTAGACAACACTAAATGACGCAGGGTTTTAGCTGACGGGTGACCAAACCGAGAATGCCATAATGACGCGGAGAGCTTTTGTGCCGTGAGGGCAGATGGGAGACTGGGAGCCGCCGGCCAGTAGTAGGTGTTGTCCCTTAAGTGGGCCGTGAACGAGCGTTGCACGTGCGACGATGCTTCACCTGAAAATCAGTATCAGAAAGAACAACGTTAACATTATTTTGACGACATAATTGGGCAACAGAGATCAAATTTTTACGCATATGTGGAACACAGAGAGCCCCAGGTAATAAAAGAGAGGAATGACTGTTAAGTTGTCCAGTACGAGTAATTGTCAAACCTTCACCGTTACCAATAACCACACTGTCGAAGCCAGTGTAAGGACTGTGAAGAGACATGTTGGCAAGATCAGAGGTTATGTGATGAGAGGCACCAGAGTCCAGGATCCAATCGGATGCAGAGGGAATCGTCGGAGAGTGATGGGCTGTGTGAGCAGCTGGATAGGGCGGCGAAGCATAAGCTGGCCGCGGCAATTGTCCACCGTAAGGGGGCTGGTTGGCGCCGAAAACGGGATAGGATGGGCAGCGGCACGCGGAGTGGCCAAATTCACTGCAGAGTTGGCACTTCCCATTGTACCCGCGAGATTGGCCATTGCTGGAGTAACCACCGCGACAGGAGACTGACCCGCGGCTGATGCGGCCGCACCCGCAGCTACCGAATCGGCGACGGACTGGCTGCTGTCCGGCGACGAAGGCAGCCGACGGAGCCGAGTCGGATGTGACGGAGGTGGCCTGCACACGAGAAGTAATCTGGGCCTCCATGCTTAACAGCTTGTCATGTAATTCAGCAAAAGAGATGGGAGACTCACGGGCTTGGATGGCATGAGAGAGTTCCATATACGGGTCATCAAGACCATTTAGAACCTTTATGACAAGATCCTCAAAATCAACGGTAACACCCAGGAGAGATAATTCATCCACAATCACGCGAATACTGTGCATAAAGTCAGTAATAGATTTAGAACCTTTTACCGGATTATGGAGCTGCTGTTTGAGAGCCATGATACGACCACGAGAAGCGGTGTCGTATGTGCGCGCGAGGATGTCCCAGGCCTCTTTAGAGGTTTCCGCAGCAGCAATGAAGGAGATGATCGTCGGTGTGATCGATGAGATGATGGCACTGAGAATAAGGTTGTCCTGGCGAATCCAGTAAGGATATGCTGGATTGGGGGAAGTCACGTCGTTGTCGACGATAGTGGCCGGTGGGCATGGCTTCGATCCGTTCAAGAAGCCGAGCAGATCGTAACCCGTAAGGAGGGTTCGAAATTGAAATTTCCACGCCAGGTAATTAGTGGAGTCCAATTTGAGCGGGATTTGAGCCGATGCATTGATGGCAATCGGCTGGAGAGGCACGGTTGACGTCGTGGCGGCCATGAGCGCAAGGCAAGGATAGGAGGCGCTGAACGACGTCGAGAAAAAGAGGGCTGCCGATTAGTGCAGCGCGGCGGCGACGGGCTCCGACGAGAGGAGCTACGGCGGCGGTGGGTAGTATGTATTTAGGGTTTGTTTGGCGATAAGCCACTGGCGTATGATACCATGTAGAGAGTTTTGGAGAAGTGAATTTCTTGTATTGCTCACCAAAGTATATATAGAGTACAGGGAAATCAAAACCTACCAACTATAGGATTGTACAATAATGAAGGAAAATCAGAACCTACCAACTATAGGATTGTACAATTAATGAAAAAATATTCTACCAATAATAAAAAGATACACAAAAGATATTTACAATATTTCCTAATACTTCCTAGGTTTCCAAAAAGCTATTGAGGTTGAAAATTTGCTGCTGCTGATTGTTGAAGTTGTTGCTGAGCTCCATCTGATCCTGTTTCTAGCTTATATTTGGCTTTTTCCTAGCGTCTTCTTGCTTTAAATAGACTTAAGCCGGCAGTTTCAGTCAATAGTCTTCTCTTCCTTGGGCCGTGCTTCTCCTCGAGGTCATGGGTGTACGGTCCGTCATTTGTGAGTTGATAGGCCATCCGAGGTATCCGTTTAAGGTTTTTCTATCCAGTCGAAGGTTTGTATTTGAGTCAGGTTGCATTGATGTCCTATTTAGTTGTTGTATATGTTTCCAAGCTACCGCAATGGGAGCCCTACTTTAAGGTCTATTTCTTGACATAACTTTCTTATTTTATTGACTTTATATGCTTATTGATTCTTAAACGATTGGTTATATGAGTTGGTTGGTTATTTTGCATGTTAGATCTATTCAGTTTAAACTAAATTTTCTTGGCCTGAAGTTGGTTTGTCTTATTTGTTTTGGTTTGTTTTGTTTTCTAGAGTTTTCGCCTTTACCATATCTTATTTAGTTTAAAATCTCGATTTAAAAGTACAGTGTTGTATTTGGGATTTGAAAGAAAAGATTGAAATATGGCCATGGGGTTTGGGTATAAACTGAAAAGACAATGAGTCATCAACACTTATTTGGTTCTGTTTTATTGATTTTATTTAATGTTCAATTTACTAGGAGCACGCTTAGAATGTAGTATTAAAGAATGAGCAGCAAAATTTTAGGCCGACCACATTTGGGTAGGCGAATCTTTAGGTGCATTTTAAATTTATTATCGTAATTATGTACATGTTCGTGTGACTTGATTGTGACTTCTAAAATTAAAATTTGTAGCTTGCTTTAGGCGTAACTTAGTCTATCATCGTGATTGTGTACACATTTATGTGACATAATTATAATCTAAAAATAAATCGAGGTATGCATTAGTGAAACATCGACCAAAATTTCTTAATATTAATAAAGCGTGATTAATCATGGACGCATACATGTGACATGATTCTTGACGCGCCAAACAAAATGAGTACACGTACGCGTGACTCATTTAAAATAACTTGATAATTATGAATAAAACAAGAAATTAAATGAAGTTAAGGGAGAAGATGTACATAGGTTTACAAATAAATAATTAAACAATTTAATAATGCAGGTATGATTAAAGCAATCGTTCTAAAACAATAGAACCGGGAATGCCTAACACCTTTTTCCAAGTTAACGGAATCCCTTACCCGTTTTATGTGTTCACAAACTGTAAATAGAGTCATTTTCCTCGATTTGAGATTTAAAATAAAGTGGTGACTTGGATAAATTATCCCAATTGACGACTCTGATCTGAAATAAATGATTATGTTTCGGATTTGTCAACTTTATTGTAGAAACTCCCACATATCCCCTTTCAGGTAAAAAAGGAGGTGTGACACTTTATTTGTACATTGAGGATACATATGTATCATTGCCGGGTTTATGTTGTGGTATTGAAATTATGTGCCCTTGCCGGATTTGTTTTGGTAGTGCTTATCATGTGCTTTTGCCGAGAGTAGTTGTGATTGATGGTACATTTACAAGATTAGTCACTTTTGTTATTCTATTTTATTTTTCATTCTTCTCTTATTTTCTTTTGTATTTTTAGTTTATGTTATTTTTGTTCATGTAGTATTAGTTGTTTTTGTTATTTTAGTTTCTCCAAGTAGTTTTTCTTCTTTAGTAGTTTTAGTTTCTATATTAAATTCTTAGTAGTATTTTCTTGGGCTTTTTTTTGCTACGGTTCTTTTTTGAGGAATATTTTTATGTTGAACCGGATGACTTTTCCATATGATGGATGACATGACAATTTTCTTAAGGAGATTAATCTTGTATTGTTTTGTGGAGACTTTTGAATTATTTGGTACTAATAGAATTAGTCTCTTGCATGTGAAACGTGAATTAAGAATACCCCTCTGAATTTTGATTTTAAATTCAAAAAGTAAGTTGCATGGGGATGAATAATTTATGTAATAATGTTTTGGCTCTTTTGGTTAATCTCTGCCCACTAGTTGGCATGATACTACTCTAAATACTATTATTAAATCGTAAAATTGATCTGTCTTGATTAGTTCATATGCAATGTATGTTAGTTTTTGTTAAAAATAATTCTTGAATTTACTTATATCATCTAAACATGCCTGGTTGGTCTGTCAATGCTAATATTAATTATATTTGGTTGGAGCGATGACCTTAGTCATTGTTTGTGATCTTTGAAAAAGACTATTTAGCCTTTTCAATCCTACCATTGCATATATATTATCACTAGTTTACCCCATTTGAACCTTTAACATTTTCTTTGGCCACCTCATTAGAAACTTTTGCCCTTTCATAAAATAATTTCCTCTTTGGAACCAGTCCCTCATTGAATATTGAGAATCCGGATAAATTCCTATGTTATGAGTGTTGGTATCATGTTGGAAATTGATAAGATTGTACTTTGAGTGTAGAAACATATACCTCAAATCATTCATATGAAATTACCCAATCTCCAAAAGAAAGTAGTTATAAAAAAGAGAAAAATATGTGTGTGTGTGTGTGTATATGGAGTCTTGAGAAAATTAGAGAGGTACTTTAAGGTGGTTCTATGTTCATAGCTAGATGCCAATAAGGTCTATGTGGTTTAAAAAAATAAGAAGAAGCAAAGTGCAAAAAGAAAGATAAATGTGAGTAGTGTTCAAGGAGGGAATAGTAACTTGTATCTCAAATGCTTGTCCGACCTTCCTTAAACTTACATTACAAGATTAAAAAGTCCTTACGGGATCTCCAACCGAATGTTCTTGAATAGGCGAATAACTAAAATGAGGTTAAGCTTATGGCATGATATTTTGTAACGCTTGAAATTCTTTGTTGAGCGTGAGTGTATTTGTTCCATTGTCCCTTGTGTGTTATTGTAAACAGGATTTTGGGACTTTATTTCTTGTGAGGTCAAATGAATTAGGATGGATTCGCGACATTGTTTTTTCATGAACAGAGTCGATTGAGCATATACAGTAGAGTAGCGCTTTTGAGTCACCTCTTGAGGCTTTTTGTTATCACTTGATTATTTTGAAACTCCTTTGCATTTCATAAAAGTGTCTTTAAATGATGGTTGAGCTTAATTATTAGTACCAACCAAATCTATAAGTACAGTCCTTAATTGGAGAATATGATATGTAAATAATAAAAATACTAATTTTGCTTTAAATGGTAGAACCTCATTGATTGTTGGTATTGATTTGCTTGAGAACAAGCAAAAGTTTTAAGTTGGGGGTCACCACTCATTCTATATTTTCTTTAGTTTTTATGTCTTTTAATTATAATATGAGGGTGTTCATGGTGCGTATTATTAGATTTTCTAGTAAATGATTCCATGAAGAGAGTTAAATTCACTTGAAGTGGAATTAAACAATAAAAGGTTGAAACAATGCAAAATTCTTTAGTGGTTTTAATCTACGAAAGACTGGTCCCAGAAGCGACCTTACATCTGTGAGGAAATGGTGTACATCTGCAAAATTGAGCTACCTTGCATGGGATCACATCTGCGAGATAAGAACCCTTTCTAGGGTTGTGCATATGCGCTTGTAACTCCACATCTGCTGAGCCAGAGTTTCCCTTTAATGTTTGCATATGCGATAGACAATCCGCATTTGCGGAGCCGTGCCTATGAGTATTCTTCGCAAGTGCGGTCAGTGGGCTTCAGACCTGGGCTGGAATGACATTTCACAATTTTCTCAACTCCAAACCCATAAATACACGACCTAGCCTATTCGAAAGAGATATTTGGCAAATCTTTGGCTAAATTTTCAGTCTTTAGACTAGAGAGAAAAAGCTTTGGAGCTAGGGTTCTTGCACACACACTTTGGTCTTGAAGATTTGAAAATTTTAGTGGAGAATGTCTTACTCATTTATACTCATTTCTTCATTTCATTTCTTGTATTGTACATCTAAGTGTGTAGTATTTATTTCAACACTTGAATCTTGTTTATGAAACTATTCATGTTTAAAGTGTGGCTTAAATTTCTTGTTGTGCTTATGTATTGAATGATTTTTTATCTTTTATGACCTTATATAAATCCTTATAGTCTACATACATGCAAAATTTGTTGTTCTTTTTTGGCACTACTACTATGTTAGCTACCCAGTCAGGATACTTTACCTCTCAGATTGAACCAATATAAAGTAAATGAGTTACCTGTTCACTGGAGAATTTGTTTCCGACCTGGCAATAAGACATGTTTTCTACCTTCCCCCGGGGGGGATATTAGGATCCAAGCTTAATTTGTGCATGACCAGTTCCAGAGAAATACCTGTCATATCTACAAGCGACCACGCAAAACAATAAACATTAAATTTAAGAAATTTGATAAATCTAGACCTGACCCCTAGTTTAATCCTATCCGTTAGTGGAACTTCCTCTCTAAGAATTTTCAAATAATGCGGCTTGCTCAAGTTCTTCTGATGTGGATGCTATTGAATCTCTTTCTTTTGGTACCTTCAAGAATCTTGGCACCTGATAGGATTCCGATAATTCCTCTCCCTGGTTGACTTTGCTTGGCTCGGGAGCAAGCGTTGGTTCCCATAATTGCTATGCTGCATGTTCCTTTCCTTTGATACTGGAAACTGAGATAGTGTTCATCTCCCTTTGTACTGGTTGGTCACCTCTTCTGTGTTTAATTCCCTAAAGAGTGAGGAATTTCAGTAATTGATGATATGTTGCTGACACTGCCTTTATTCTCAAACAACCGCGGTCTCCCCAGGATAATATTATATCCCATATCGCCATCTACTACCTAAAAGAGGGTCGTCTTCATTACTCCATCAGCATTCGTAGGAAGCAGGACCTCTCCTCGGGTTATCACGCTTGCTAGATTGCTCCCGACGAGTAGTTTCATTGCCGGAATGACACTGCTGGTCCGCTTAGGTTTTTCAGCAATGTTTCTACCTTCTTGCACAAATCTCGGCAGTCCCCTGTACGATGGTCATAAGTCCCATGGCATACAAATTAGGATCCCTGACTAGAATCAGATTTCATGGGCTTCAGGAACTGTGCTTCCTTAATGTTCCCTATAGCTGGCACTAGCTCCACTATGCTATCATTGAAGTTGTATTCGGAGAACCTGCGGTAGGAGGAATTCCGGAAATCCCAATATATCCTTTTCCCAAGATATATTTTATTTTAGTTGAGATCAGTTCTACTATCGATAGCGAATCTATCCATCAATCGGAAACCTAGGCTTCATCCTTTTGCCTATTTTAGGGAAAAAATTGACCTCTTGAAGAACACCGATCTGCACAGAAATCATCCTTTGATTTCTCCTTATTCTTATCCCGAACTCGACCCTTGGTTGATGTTGGGTAGTTGAGCTAATCATCCTTAATTATTATTTTTGACTCATATTGGTTGTGGACATCCGCCCCTGTTGTTTCCTAAAACTCGTGCAGACTTTCTTTCAATATTTGAGAAGCATCGAAACCTCTCGGATCCAGTCCTTAGTTATTGATTTAACTGCCAAATGTCCTGTATATCCGGTGGCAACATCCTTTATTTTTTGAATCTGGACAAACTCCTGCAGCAACTCAGACTTTCCTTGTCCAATCGTAAATATGCCAGGTTTTTGGGCCAGTACCTGTCTAGCCCCGGCATGGGCCTTAATAAAAAATAATTGAGCATCTCGAAGGAATATATTGAGTGCTCGGGTAAGAGCAATTACCATGTCAGGGGCCCCTTTGTGAGGGTCTCCCCAAATTTCTTTAGAAGACTGACTCAATCTCGTGCGGAGATAAATCGTTTTCATTAATCACCACTGTATAGGTTGTAATGTGATTTTGAGGATCCAAAGTCTCATCATACTTTGGCACATATTGAATTTTGAACGACACTGGGATCAACTTCGGTACCACACTTTATTTGAACAACAATTGCATGTATTTATTTGAGTCTAGTAATTTAAACACAAGTGGTATGCTCACAATATGATCCATTCAGGCTTTTATTTCCCTTAGAAACTGCATGAATTCAATTTTAAAATGATCATTCTCATTTTTTCTATCGTCCCCTCTATCCCTGTCGGAGCCGACTTTTCCCCTCATTGTTGTTGTCGACCTTTTGCATTTTTTGGTTTGCTGGAGCACCAGGAGGAACTAAACCTCGTCCATTCGTGTTGTTCAAGCACCTGATAATGTTGCCTCATTTTCATCATGATATGATCCTATCGTGAGGGGTGGCCCATAATCTTTTCTTTTGGCTCCCTCAAGATCCCGATTGTTTCAATGACATGGTCTTCTTTGGTATCATCAGGAGTTTTCTCTCGAACATGTCATGGATATTTCCCATCATGGATCGGAGTTGCGTCACCGCCCTCGTTGTGGGTATTAGTGATGGATTCTCATGCTGAGGTTGATTTCCTAGGGTAACATAAGTCCTAACTCTAGGAGCAGACCTTCCGGAGGCAACAATGACAATATTAATAAGTAAGAAGATACAATACCATTGATCTTTTCACAATGTATAACATAAGTTTGTCAAAAACATATTCCTATAATAGCTGCTTAACTCCCTATTTATAATTGCTCCTAGGGTGGTAAGGTCGTAGGATCAAGCCTCTTGATAAATGGGGATTTTGACTACTTATTAATGCATTTTAGCTTTTGTTTTAGTCCAAAAGCATTTATTGTGTTCTAGAAAACTCATAAAATATGCTTATTTGCCGAAGCAATGGAAAATGAGCTACTAAGATAAAATCTAACTCAATAAGGAGTGATTTGAACTTGAGGACAAAAACAGGCACAAAAGCTAAAAGTGCGGACCGCAAAATATCATATGTGCCGCAGATTGTGAAGACAAACTTATTAGAGGACTGTAAGAAGTGTGGTCTGCACATGAAATGTGTGACTTCGGATGTTAAGCAAAAGAAAAATTTTAGAGAGTTTGAATATAAAGTTCAAAGGAAGTGCGGATTGCACAATTATTTTGCATTTGTAAATGATCAGCTACACGGCCACAGTTGTATTTGTGTGGTCCGTGGAAGAGTCATGTACGGCCGCACTCAAAAATGCGCGGGCCGCAAAAAAGAGAGATGCGACGTTCAGAATTGTGCGGCCACAAGATTCAAATCCTGTTAAGCTGAAGCAAAGTGCATACTGCACATAGAATTATGCGGTCGTAGAACCTTTGAAAGGGCATTTTTGTCCGAAAATTCCAGGTTTGTATAAATAGAAGAATTTCACTTTTAGGTCATGTTTGGATATCAGTAGCCACAATAGACACTTTTCTTTAGCCTCTTTAGCAATTTTATCTATTTTGAGCTTTGTGAACGTAGATTTCATTATTTTTATTATCAATATATGTTTAATTATCATTTCTTCTTCTATTTTAGCTAGATTTTCACTAGGGTTTTGATCCAACCCTAGAGTGTAAACTTAATGGCAGTTTTATTTCTTGTTTGTGGTTTGGTGTATATTATTTAGCCTTGTTCTTGCTATTAATTGTAGAATTAATTATTGGAAACATTTGTTCATAACTATTTCACTTGGTCCCTACTTGAGCAAGAGAAACTTAGTCTAGGAAAACTTAGTTTACAAGAAATTAGGATAAATCAAAAGATTGATAGTACAAGTTAAAGGGTTGAATCTAAGATAGTAAAATCTATTTGAGATTTATATCAACCATTTTTCCCAATACCCATACGGCCTTGAGAAAGCCAAGTTGGGAAAAATCACTCTTTTATCGAGAAACAGTGAGTGGGTACTTGAGTTGATAGCTATAATACCCCCGACCAATAAAACAAGTTTTTAAGTTTGCAACTCGTTAGGCAAACACCTAGGTGAAGGTCATAGCCCTAGGTCTTTTACATCATTTGAAAAACAACAAACATAATTTCCTAGTTCTAATTCTTTGTTGGTGATATTAGTTTAACTTAGACTTAAAAACAACCCAATTTTGAGGAAATGCAAGTTGAGATAATTCAAGCTCATTCACTAAAGTATATACTTCTAATTCCCATTCATATATCCTTGTGGAAAATTGATCCTGACTCCTTGTTGGGTATTACTATTCCATCGACCGTTTCACAACCTCAAGTAGAGGTGTGACTTGGACGAGATCGCCCATCTTAAATGGCAATTATGTAGTTCATTGAAGAGGGTGTAATGAAAAACTATGAATGTCACATTCTTTGAAACGACTATGTATTTAATGCTATAGAATATTTTCCATTAAATATTGTTGGGTGACATGTATTTATTTTGTCTTTATAAGTAATATTCCCTTCAGGAAAAATGTGATTGCTGCCATTGGACCTGATTGCTATTTGCCTCTCTTTCCATCTGCATTGAGCTCCACATGTTTCATTATTATGAGAGAATTTAATATGAACATACTTTACCCTATACAATAGTCCCACTCAAAATTTTTAAAGTATGCTGGCCAAAAGTTTGCTTGATTGCCAAAATTGTAAAGTATGTTGGGCAGAATTGTAAAGTACACAAAATTATAAGATTGTCATGATTTTGCCACCAAATTCGGATGTTCACCAACCCTGATGATCACCATAATTTATGTGTGCTTTAAAATTCTACCCAATATGCTTTAAATACTAGCAATCGAGCAAAATCCTGCCCACCCGCGTTTTATAATTTTGGCTAAAGCTTTTTTTCCCAAATATTTATTATCCAGGTGAACAATTAATAGGGGCACAAAAGTATCCTATTTGTGTCATCTCCCGTTATAAGTCAGCCAATTTCTCAAATTGGATAGAGGAATTTATGTTATCTACCTATATGACACAAACCTTTTATTCGTTTTAACTCATATTATATTTTCTTTCAATATATACCTATTTTGCCCTGTTTTCAACAAAAATCATAGTTCCTCTCTCAACTATGTTGTTTAGATCAACAATTGTTCCCTATTTCTCTTGGTTGTTCGCATTGAGAAAACCAAAATCCAAGCTAGTATAGTAGAGTTCTAGAGAAAGAGGGAGAGAGAAAGAAGAAATAGCTATAAGATATAGGTGGTGGCGTGGGTATGTAAATCAGCAACTGATATTTTTATAGTGATGACTACTAAGTTATACTCTACTATGTTGAGGTACAAGATTAGTTTAGATATTTCTTAGATCAATAATAAGAGAAGAAACCAGGGATGCTATTTGCGAATAGAGGAACTTCAGTTCTATATGTGTAACGATTAGGTTGGTCGTTTTATATTTTTAAACCCCGTTGCCTTATTTGATATTCCTTGTATGAGTGTTTGTAGTTTTGTTAATGCATGGTTAGTTGGTTTGGCTTCGCGAAGGTTCGAAAGTGATTAGGAACACTTAGTGTCATATATGGAAGCTTAAGTTGTAAGTGTCAAGGTAGATTTAACTTTTATATAAACGACCTCAACAAGATATTGATGGTTGCAATAGGTTTTTATGGTAATATTGGGATTAGGAGTATGCCCGAGTTTGGATTTGAAGGTTCTTAGGTTGATTTGGCTCTATTTGGCGAAAGTTGAAAATTTAAAGGTTTGGAAGATTCAAAGGTTTGATTGGGAGTTGACTTTCGTATTATCAGACCCGTATTTTAGTTTCGGAAGTCGGAATAGGTTTATTTTTTATATGTACAAAATTTGAATTTCATCCATATTTATTGGGCTTTTATCAGACTTATGGTTTGGAGTTTGGAAGTTAATGAACTTAAGAGATGCTTAACATGCGTTTTGATAGTAGATGATCTTAATATTATTAATTATGTTTTAAGTAATTGGATAAGTTCGGTGAGGGTATATGGACTTTTTGATGTAATTGTATGCGGTACAAGGAGGGGGAGAGGGAGAAGGGTGTACTTCGGATAATTTTCATGAGTTTTGGACATCAAACTTTTGTTGTGTCGTAAGTCCTTCGCATTCACGATGAAGAAATTTTAAGCTGGGAGGTTTTATCTTAGCATTAGTGGAATGAAGCGATGTTCGCAAAGAAGGGGGTGGTTCTGGGCAGTAAGGTTTCACATTTGCGAGGCTACTGGGAGCGTTCGGTAAGGGGATGGAGCCTTGGCCTTCTTATTCGCGAGGCCTTTGTCACATTCACGAAGGAGTTTTTTTCTTCTGGCAGTATTTTGTGCTTCCTGTATTTGAGGCTTGTGCTGCGTTCACAAAGGGTTTAACTGGACAATCCTTTAAGATGTTTTTCCAGGACTTTGGACTCATTTTATCATATTTTCATATTGGAAGCTTGGATTGAGGCGATTTTCATCCACTTGGATTGGATAAGCGTTTTTGACTCATATTTGATTATAGTTCGCGATTCTACCTTTGATCTTTGCATTTTTGATTTGTCAATCTAAAAGAGAAAAAATGTAGACTTCAGGAAAACTTTTCAAAAGTAAAAAATTGAGAGTTGAGTACCGATTAAAGTTTGTTTTGGATGAACCTCGTGTATTTGTACTTATGATGGAATGGAAGTTTGGGATTTGTGAATTTTTTCATATTCTGAAAGGCGAGCCCGAGTTGAGTCTTCGCTTGAATTTGTGAAATTGATTATAGATTCAATATGTATTATTTGGGTTTGATATTTTGAGTTTGTTTGACATTATTGAATAGTATTTGCCTAGATTCGGCTCTATCATGACCCTAAAAACAACCCGGTCATGATAGCGCCTATCGTGAAATTAGGCTAGTAGACACAACTCCCGAATTAATCATTTAATAAATAAAAATATTTTTTAAGTAATTAATAAAATATCTCATAATGTAAGTCTAAACGAACAGTGCAGAATAAGTACACAATCCTGACATCGGGGTTTCACAAGTCACGAGCATCTACTGAGGTTTGAATACAACAAAGAGTCTTAAAATGTACTAAATATAGTATAAGAAAGAAAAGAGGGAGAAAATCAGTGAAACGAATGCCCGACAGCTACCTTGCTAACTCCAATAACTCTGCCATTGAGAAATCAACACACGCTACCGGGTTCGGAACTACCTGAATCTGCACACAAGGTGCATGGAGTAATGTTTAGTAAGTATGAAAGTCACGTCATAACGCTGCAGCATGCAATACATTGACAAAACAATAGAGAAATCATTTACTTCATAAATCATGCTCAGTTTCAGTAAAACCTTTTAAAACAACTTTTAATAGTTTAAAACGAGTGATGAAACATTAAGTAAAACAGATAGAAATGTAAAAAACCCATCGGGCAAAACATGTACCTTAAGCCACCTTTCAGGCATAATATCAACAGAATCAGCCCCTCGGACTACCTCACAATCACTCGTAATTAGCCCCATGAGCAAAACATGAATCAAGAACCGCCACTCGGGAAAAATAAAGGATCAACAACAACCCCTCAGGCAGCACTACAAAACAACATCAGCCCCTCAAGCTACATCATATAACTCATTCTAGGTAACTGGGGGTCTACATACTCCAGAAGGGGCTCCTTACGGCCCAAGCACAATATCAAGCTATCTCATGACATACTCAAACATGCTCTCGACCTCATATCAAACTAGCTCGTAGGGTAACCACTCAGGCCCTCAGCTTAATAATCACGAATCAGCACAATACCGCTGCAGCGCATAGCCTGATCCCATAATAACCTTACAACATAGGCCCTCAACCTCACTACCTTAGAAATATCCAAAAACCACTAGGGAAAAGTAAAGTATGAGGCTCAGCCTAAAATATCATATATAATATCAAAATTGAGTAAATATGGCTAAGTTATGAAATAGAAGAATATAACATGACTAAGTACAAATATGATGTCAAAACAATGAGGAATAGTTGTAAAAATCCCCTAGGGTCCATAAATAGTTGGCACGAGGCCCAAGTATGGCATTCAATCTAAAACATGCTAATACTTTCCAAAACACAATGATATCAAATAGTTTTCAATCAAATATGCGACTTAATAGTCATACAGGACGGACCAAGTCACAATCCCCAACGTTGCACGACCCCACGTTCGTCATTTAGTGTGTACGTCACCTCAAAGTAGCATAACAATGTGAAATTCAGGGTTTCATATCCTCATAACAATAATTACAATCATTACTTACCTCAATCTGGTCCATCTCTAGCTCACGATGCCTTTGCCTCTCCACTCGGTCTCCAAATGATTCAAATCTTGCCAAAAGTAGTATCATACCATCAAAATACGCTATGGGAACAAATGCCACTCAAAAATAACCAGTTTACGTCAAGAATCCTGAAATTGACCAAACCCGACCCCCGGGCCCACACCTCGGATTCCGATAAAATGTACAAAACTGAAATCCTTACACTCTTACGAGTTTACACATACAAAATCTACAAAATTCCGACACAAATGATCCCTGAAATCCCTAATTTTAGGTCTCCAATATTCTGAGACCAAACCCCCAATTTGCTACCGATTTTCCAATAAATTTCACGCTTACAACCTTAAAAGCATCATAAAAATTAGCTTAGGGACCAAGGATCTTACCTCTAAGAAACCCTCTTGAATTCTCCCTTCAATTAGCTCTCCCAAGCTTATTCCCATTTGAAATGTTATGAAAAATCACTCAAAATCATGAAGGGTGAAATAAACATATTTTGACCTCGCAAAACCGCATCTGCGGTCTAATTCCCACACCTGGAGGAACTCTTTTGCACATAATCAACAACTTCTATGGTTTCTCATTTAGTTCCCTAATCCACACCTTCGACCCAAGATCTACACCTTAAGGCTCGTACGTGCGACACACTTGCCGTATCTGCGACGTCTACTTTCTTCACATGTTGCCGCATCTACGGCTTGATCTTGCTTCTACGGTCATCGCACCTGCGGTTCCCTAAACGCGGGTGCAGTTATAACATTGGAATCAGTAGCTAAAGTTGCTCCAACAATTTCCCAAACTCCCTATCAACCATCCAAAATCACGTCGAGGCCCTCAGGACCTTAACCAATAGTCCTAGTCATATACAACTTTACATACTTATACAAATCTTCAAAATTCCCAAAACAACACCGAATCATAACACTGGATTCAACCCCAAGAACTCCAAAAACTTCCAAATTTTGCTTTTATCAAAACGTCTATAAAACCTTGTCTGAATGACCTGAAATTTTACATTCATGTCACAAGTGACACAACGGTCCTACTCCATGTTCCGGAATTTTATTCTGACCCCGATATCAAAATTTTCACCAATCGGCCGGGAAACACCAAAATTCTAATTTCGCGAATTCAAGCCTAAATCTAACACAGACATCAAAATTACATTCTGATAACACTTCTAAGTCCCAAATAACATAACGAGCTCACCAAATTGTAACAATCCAAATCCGAGATCAAATACTAAATAGTCAAGACTGAGCCAAACCTTTCAAATGGAAAGTTTCAAGATGAGAATTGTTCTTCCAAATCTATTCCGATTATCCTGAAAACCAAAACAAATGATTTATGTACGTCACAATACATAATATGGTGATAGTCATGCACGATAACTGTCGAGCGAAATATAAAAGTTCAAAACAACCGGTCGGGTCGTTAGAGGCTCGTTCGGAGGTTGATTTAAGAGGAAGGATATTTTGGGAGGTTAGAGGCTATCGGGTCGAGATAAGTCTATTGGCTAACTTTGTTAAGAAGGAAACCTCTAGATTTGACTTATATTCTATGTGTTTGAGCGTATATGCATTAACTGAGTTTATATCATGACCGGGAGTAGATATTAGAGTATTCCAATATTTGTTTGACTATGTGCTCGTTTAGTTCATAATTTACTTGGCTTATGTGAATACAGTCTCCTTCTCATTCGTGTTATAAATCATGCATTGGCTTATGATAAATTTTGTAGGCATGGAAGCCTATTCTTAATATTTTGAAATGTACATTATCCATTATCACATAGAGATTTTATTAGAACATATCCATATGATGTGTATTAAGTCATTCTGTACCTTCTATCTACAATTCTTGAGCATATACATGCATTTTCAATAATGGATATGCGATTTGGATAGACGATTTTTTCATGAAGGGTAAGCGGGAAGGAGAGAAAAGATTATAACACACTGGACAAGACGATCAGATATTGATTTATGAGGGATGCTATTATACTATTTTTGCACTTGGATTTGGATGCGTCCCTCCAGAGTCAGGTGATAACCCATGTTACTTAAGGCCAAGTGAGCATGGTGAGTACATCGATTTTGTACCGGGCAGATACATGAATTTTTTATTGGGACGATACATGTATTTTACATCAGGTTATATGATACATAGATTGTGTATCATGGTACATAGACTTGTACCGATTGATCATGCATTCTTATTATTGACTCGTTTTAATGTATTTGTTCCATTCTACATTGTTACTTGACATCCTTATATGCTAACTAGGAGTCGTGGCTATGCTATTTGAGCATGTTATCTTTTATTATTATATCAAAGCAATGAAAGTATCATTTCTGTGTTAGAAAAGCATGTTTATCCGTTGATATCAGTGACTCTTATTACTAATTATACCTATTGCTCCGGTCCTTCATTCTATTATTTTACTTGTGTAGTAAGTATTCAGAAGCATCTAGCATTGCCGCTACTTCTTCGAGGTTAGACTTAGTACTTACTAGGTACTAACTGTGGTGTACTTATACTAATCTTCTACATATATTTTTATATATATCCTCATGTTGGCCCTAGAGGAGCTTCCGAATTGGGCTAAGAGTTATCACAAAGACTTGGGGTGAGCTACACTACATAGATCTACTTCACAATTCCTAATTCCCTGTTCCATTGATGCATTTTGTCTATTGTATTTCAGATAGTTTGGCATGTATACAGACGTGCACGAGCAACTATGGAAATTAGATCAAGTCTATATACATGTTAAGTTGTATGATATACAATAGATAGAAATACATCAAAGGAAAGACTTGGGAACTGCATAGAGATCTATCTAGTGCATCTCACCCCAAGTCTCTGTGATAACTCTTAGCCCGATATGGAAGCTCTGCTAGGACTAATCTGAGGATCTACACAAAAAAATATGCAAAAGCATAGTCGGTACCCAATAAGTATCAAATCTAACCTCAAAAAATAGTGGCAAGTCTAGATTCTTCCATTTACTAACCACACAATTAAAATAATATAATTAAGAATGGAGAAATAGGGAATATCATGAGTATTAAGAGTCACTGATATCAACGGATAAACATGCTTTTTCAACATAAAAAAAATCCTTTTACTAGCAAGATATAATAATAAAAGGCAGCATGCTCAACTAATAGAGCCGAGATTCCCAATTAGCATATAAAGATGTCAAATAACAAAGTACACGGGAACAAATACTTCAAAAGAAATCTATAATAAGAATGCAAGCTCAATTGCTACAAGTACATGTACCCCAATACATAATCTATGTCCAATGTAATGACCCTGTAAAAAATTCATGTACCGACCACACTAATATGGCCTAAAGTAACATGGATTACCATCTAACTCTGGAAGAATGAATTCAAATTCAAGAACAGAGGAGGTATAATAGCCTCCATCACAAATCAATATTCGATCTTTATGTCCAATGTGCCAGAACTGTATCTCGCCTGCACCTTACCCTTAGTACCAAAATCCTCAGTCCAAATCACAAATCCATAATTGAAAATGCATGTGTATGCTCAAGAAATATATATATATATATATATATATATATATATATATATATATATATATATATATATATATATATATATATATATATATATATATATATATATATATGTATATATATATAGAAGGTGCACAAGGACTTAATAAATATCATATGGATATGTGATCATGGAATCTCTACGTGACTATGGATAATTCTTCCCTTCAACATATCAAGAATAGGTTTCCATGCGTTCACAATTAATCATAATCATAAGCGTGATTTCTAACATGAATAGAAGTGTAAACATAAGAAATATTCCACATGGAAAAGAGATGAATAGAGAAGATTCCAAAGATCTATTCGCTTCTCTCAGCGAATGTTAGGTGACATCTTACTGATAGATGTGGATTTTAACCACTTATTAGTACCATTTTTCTTTAATTTTTATTCTAAAAGTGTTGATTTTTGTTTTCGAATCTAATGAAACTGTGTAAATTGTAGGAATGGTGGAGGATTTGAGTTCAACAAAGAAATCTAAGTCAAAAGTAGTACCCCAGCTCAACAAGATAAGGGAGAGAAGTGCAGAGATTTGTGCGGTCTACAAAACTTATTCTACGACTGTAGATGAAGATGCGGCTCGTAGAAATGAAAGTGCTAAAGTTGCGAAAGGATTTTGTAAAAGCGCGGTGTGCACACCAAATTATGCGGCCACAAAAAGCTATTTGTATTAACAAGACTAGAAAGTTCAGAGAAGCTACCAAATATCAAACATGAAGCCTCCTTAAATGTGGTCCGCAACAAGAATGTACAGCCATATAAATTAATATGCACCCACCAAAATCCCTCTCGCTGCAAAAGCAAAAGAAGAAAGTGTATTCCAACAATCAAATTGTGCCGCCGCCAAACCTCCCGGAGGGCAATTTATCAGCGAATTTCTAGGCATTATAAATAGATTAGAAACAATTTTTAGGGAAACTTTTGTGTTGTAGCAGCTTCGAGCGGTTAGAGTTTACTATTTTGGACAATTTGTGATAAAAATTATAGAAGACCCACTACTTCTATATTTTAAATTTTAATTTCAAGTCTTCATTACTACTTATTATTCATTTTCTATGACTTTGAGGATGAGAACCTAGAATTTATATAGGGTTGTGAACCAATCCTAGTGTGCAAAACTTATGGGTAACTAATATTAATGCTTGTTATTGGTTGTGTGTTTGTTGTTTAGCCTTATTTGTACTTTTTATCTAGAATTAGTGGTTGCAAATATTGATTCATGCTTATTTGACTTAGTTCTTACTTAAAAAAGAGGAATCTAGTATATAAAAACTTAGCTAACAAGAAATTAAACTAGTTGAAGGTTTGATTAGTTTGATTAAAATACTTGAACTAGAGATAGGGATAATCCCACTTGGGCTCATATAAATTGTTTAGATTGCTATCCATTTGGTCTTACGAAAGCTATTTTGGCACAACCTCTTCGACTAAGAGGTATTAAGTGCATATTTGAGAACCCCGATCTATCCAATAAGCAGGGATTTACTCTCCCCATTAGGATTTACACCAAGGTGAAGGTTACACCCCTAAGATTTTCCTTTTTTTGTTAAAAAAAACAAAAACATTTCATTCTCGAGTTGTTATTTCTTAGTTTAGTTTCTTAGCAGTCAACTTAGACAACAAATTCTCATTGTAGTTCAAAAATAAATGTAGTTATTTCAAGTTCTTTCCTTAAGTATTTACCTTTGCATCGATCCAAACTCTATGTGGATTCGATCCCGACTCGCATTGGGTTTTTATATTTACAATGACTATTTATTCTCGTTAGTTGGGTATGAAATGGACATGATCAATTTTGGACACATTTTTCGGGGGTTTTTTACAGTGTTAGCTATTTACTTGAGCTTGTTTCTTGAAATGTCTTCTTTTTTTTTACTTTCGTGATTCTTATTTGCTGAAGTGATCGTAGGTTCTAAATGGCAAACACCACATTTGGAAACCTTCCATTGGGAGAGATAGACAGTGAAGAGGAGCAACTTTGATGAAATGCCTCAAGCCCTCCAACAAAATCATCAAGGTCGTGGTCAATAAGACAATGTTCCTCTACCTCTCCCTGCCTCCACAACCACAAGTTGTGCGACTTCATATTTTTGCCAAACGAAGTTCATTCAAGTACTATATTTCCCCCCTAAAATAATGAAGGAAACATTCAAATCACTAATGTGATTCTCACTTTGCTCGAGTAATGAGGTTATTTACCGGGGCGTCAAGTCAAAATACTTACAAGAATTTGAAATGTTTTTTTGATACATATAGGGAGAGAGAAAAAACAAAAATTCTTGAAGATGCTTTGTGGCTAAGTATTTTCCCCTTCTCATTAAGGGGTAAGTCTTTGGATTAGTTGGAATGTTTTCCTAATCATTCTATCCACACTTGGTATGAATTGGCAGCGAAGTTTATTTCAAAGTTTTTAGCTTTCAAGCAAGATCCCAATGAACCGTTGCATGAAATTTGGGTGCGGTATAGGAAAATGGTGAAGGAGTGCCCAAAAAATGAGATGATTGACAATATGATTAACCAAACGTTTTACCATGGTATTAATACTATGAATTAATCACAATCATCCAGATTTAATTTTATGAAAACACCTTATACGGAGGCATGTGTGATGGAGGAAACTTCTTCGGCTTTGAGATCCATATCTAATGTTCACCTAAAGGTCCCTACATGATTAATCTTCAGAAAGATTTTCAAGACCATGAGCAAGCTATTGCGAAATGATCACAACTATGACTCAATCGGCTAAGGCCCAACTTTATTAAGCCCAAGCTCCTAAGAAAGATAATGCTATGGAAGGGTTGTATATCTTGGTAAACAATTCCAATCCCCGAGTGTGGAATTATGCACAAGATGATGCTAACTTTGGCTAAGATAATTCCTATCAAGAGAAATTTAATATGTACAATTTGTGAATAGTTACTTAGGGTAACAGAGAAATGCCAAGGCTCCAATCAAAATCAATGGTGTTTCAAAATACCCAAGGCAACTGGGTTTCTAACAATCAAGGGAATCGGCATAACAATAACTAAGGGAATTGGGGAAGCAATAACAATCATGGAAATTGAGGATCGGGTTTTCAAAGGCACCTTATGTACCAACAATCAAGCAGCACACTTCCTTATCCTTCCCATGGTTCAAGTTCTTCAAACAATGAAATGGGCCATATTGAGAACATATTCAAGCAAATGATGTAGAAGAATGTGGATTCGGTTGCCAAAGTTGGCTCACATACCACATTAATCCATAATATTGAAGTTCTAATAGGAAAAATCTCTCAAGCTCTTAGTACTAGTCCTAAGGGTGAATTACCAACTGACACGGTAGTGAACCCTAAGGGTGACAACAAAAGGGTCATGCCATAATGGTTATAACAAGAAGAGGAAGAGAAAGGAATGTACCTACCTCAAATGAAAGGCAACTTGTGGATGATGACAAAGCGATCCAAGAGAAGAAATTCCAAAGTAATAATTCGCAAGTACATGATGAAGTTCAGATTGATATTGATGATAGTGAGGAGGAGACCCAAGAAGAGGTAAACCCGTCTAGGGAACACATTATTGATATACAAGAACCGAGAGTACAAAAAGCTAATGCACCCTTGCCAAAGTCTCCACCTCCTTTCCCCAAAAGGCTTGCTAATTAAATAGGTGAAAATCAATTCAAGAAATTTATTCAAATGATTAAAGGTCTCTCTATTAATGTGCCATTAGTAGAAGCTTTGGAACAAATATCCGTTATGCCATGTTTATGAAGGATCTAGTTATCAAGTAGAGGTTGATGACTTTTGAAACTATCAAGCACTAATCAAGTGAGTGCAATTTTTCATTGCATTGCTTGTAAGTTGGAGGATCCCATTGATATCACAATTCCTTGTACTATTGGTAGTGCATACTTTGCTAAAATCTTTCTGATGTTAGGGAAAGTATTAATTTGATGCCCTACTCAATGTTCAAAACTTTGGAGATTGGGAAACCAAAGGCGCACATATATGAAGTTGCAAATTGCTGAGCGTACCATGAATAGAACATTGGGAGCGATGGAGGATGTGTTAGTCCAAGTTGGTAAGTTTATTCCTCCAGCGGACTTTGTTATTCTAGATTGTGCGGTTGATTATGAAGAGCCTATTATTCTTGTGTGGCCTGTCTTTGCTACGAGTAAGGCCTTTTGTGGTATGGAAGATGGAGAACTCATTTTTCGGATTGGTAATGAAGAAGTGGTATTCCATGCGTGCAAGTGTATGGGTCAACCAAATAACACTAAAATGTGTTATTTAGTGGACTTGGTGACCACCGTCATTATTGATGACACAAGTGCTACAATAAATGTTGGTGATATTTTGGAAGCTATTTTGTTCAATTTGGATGATGATAAGATTAGTGATTTTATGGAATATGTGAACTCTTGGCAAGAAATGATGTCTTACAATTATGCACCCCGCAAATTATCTTTGGATCTTGAGAATAGGAAGATTCCTCTTACAAAGCTTGCTAATGAAGAGCCACCTACTTTGGAGTTAAAACCATTGTGGCCTTATCTTCGGTATGAATTTTAGGCCATTAGTCTACTTTATTGGTTATAGTTTCCTTTTGTTTGACTAACTTGCAGGTTGATTCTACATTGGAGATGTTGCAAAAGAGGAAGAAATCTACTGGGTGGACTATTGAGGATATTTCAAGTATAAGCACCACATTTTGCATGCATAACATCAACTTGGGGGATATGTCAAACAATCCATTGAACATCAAAGAAGACTTAATTAAGCTATGCAAGAGGTGGTCGAAAAGGAAATTATCAAGTGGTTGGATGCCGGGGTTTTCTACGCCATTTCCTATAGTTCATGGACTTCTCCGGTTCAAATTATTCCAAAGAAGGGGTATGAAGATTGTTACCAATGATATTAATCGGTAACCGGTTGGAGAATTTTTATGGATTATCGTAACCTCAATAAAGTCACAAGGAACAACCAGTTTTCTCTTCCATTTGTAGATCAAATGCTTGATAGATTGGTCAACTGTGTTTTCTATTGCTTTCTTGATGAGTACTCAGGCTACAACCACATTATTATTGCTCTAGAAGATCAAGAGAATACCATTTTCACATGTCCATATTGTATTTTTGCTTTCAAATAGATGCCTTTGGCTTGTGGAATGCAACTGTGACTTTTCAATGGTGTATGATGGATATATTTATGGACATAGTGGAAGACTACCTTGAGATATTCATGTACTCTTGGTACAATTTGTGAATATTTATGGACATAGTGGAAGACTACCTTAAGCCTTTTAGCCTTTGATAATCATGCGACACGTCTTTTCCCGTTTGATCATACATTCTCTTGACACCCAAACCTTCCTTGATAGTCATATGTAATAAGTGGCTCAGAGACTATGTTTCAGGGAAAGTGGAGGAATTAAAAAGGGGTACCAAGGCATTAACATGAGAAAAAAGAAATGATCTCCATGAATAGAGAAAGTAAATAATAAAAACAAAAAGAAAAATGCAAAAACTAAAATAAAAAGAAAGTTTAATGAAATGCAACTGAGGAAAGTATCTCTAGTAGGAGCATCAAGATAGGGCAAGAAAGCAACAAAAAATAAAGAGTAATGGAAAGTCTCTCTAGACCCCATGGAAAAGAAATGTATCTAAGGGTTTGTCAAAAGTGAGCCAAGAAATGAAAAAAAAATGAAGTGCCTAAGAAAGTATCTAACCACTCTCTAATATGGTATACCACCAAAATCTAAAAACCTTCATTACAACTCGAAAGAGGATTTATATAATTTTTAATCGAGTGATCTTACATTAGTGGAGATCCACATGAAGGGAAGCCTATAGAACTTGAAGCTTTACTTGGGACGTTCCTTTGTGAGAATTGAATGAATCATTTATTCCTCTATAATTTGAGTGCTAAATCTTGAAGTAAGCATATCAAATTGAAGGTAGAGGAGGAAGACTTTGGATTCCACCATGATTTAAATGAAATAACGAGAGTCCTAGATGAGTGAAGCCAATTCTTGAAGCTCAAATATCACACTAGAGTTACATGCAAGATATATGTGTTTGAAAAGTTTGTCAATTTGTTAAAAATGCATGAGTATTGTTGGTAGTTGTTGGTCCCAACTGATTATAAATGACTTACAGTTGACTCCTTGAAATGACCTTTCACTTAGAAAATATGGGAACTAAACTATTTTCTTGAGGACAGGTAAAGACTTACATTTTGTAGAGTTGATAAGTGTGGATTTTAAGAACTTATTAGTACCTTGTTGCTTTAGTTATTAGTCCACAAGTAGTGACTTTTGTTTCGAAATCTTATGATTGTGTGAATGTAAGAATAGGACATAAACTCAATAAAGATATCTAATTGAAAAAGGAGTATCCCAGCTCAACAAGTTCAAGGAGAGAAGTGTAGGGATTTGTGCGGTTCGCAGAACTTATTCTGCGACTACAAATGAATGTGCAGCCAGTAGAAATGCAAGTGCAGCCATAAGTTTACCATGAAGTTTTGGAAGTATTTAGTAGAAGCGTGTTCTGCACACCAAATTGTGCGATCGCAAAAGTTATTCGCACTAACAAGATTGGAAGTTCAGAAAAACTGCAAAAGATCAATTATTAAGTCTCCTTAAATGCGGTCCGCAACGAGAATGTGCTGCTGCAAAAGCTGAAGTTTAGCCAAAAAAGTTATTATGCTACCGCATAATCCCTCTTGATTTAAAAGAAAAAGAAGACAGTTCAGTTTTTAGCCAAATTACGCAGCCGCAGTATTTCTCGTAGGGTATTTTTGTCAACAATATTTTGGGCACTGTAAATAGATGATGGAAGGAATAATTGTGTATGTGGTGGGATACTATATCAATTGGATCCATGGAGCGGTTCATTGCGAATAAGTGGAATTTTGTGCAAAATCGAAAAGCACTATCATGCCCCGACCTCGGGAAATGCGACCAAGGAAGCCCGATTGAGCAAGCCTTACTTGAACACTTCCTATCCAACTCAATAAAGTTCCAGGACTCGATTCCGTTTAGCGAAATTGAAGGATAAAAAGGGTTGTACATCTTTGATCATGGACATCTTATTTATTAACACAACATTAAGCCATAATTTAAACTTCTAAAATTTTCATACACCGAGTTATAGTTTAGTACATGCCATAGTATAGTTTCCCAAAAGTACATACAGTTGACAGGCTAAGGCGAAGTGTTTCAAAATACAATATGATTCTAAGACCACCCCCGCACCCATATATGACCCACACAAAAATATCTACGGAGCCTCTAGAGAATATAGGAGACTAAAATGATGATGCAGGTGACAAGGCCCCGGCCATACCTCAAAATATAATTACACAAGATGAGATGCACACCCCTGGGAGGAATAGGGGCTTACCGAGATAGTTGTGAAGAGTAAAAGACTGCACCACTATTTACGATCAGTGGTATCAGCAACAGAACCACCTAGATCCATTCAAAGATGTAACGTCCCCTGCAAAAGGGATGTTAATACTGTTGAATAGTACTAGTATGTATGGCAAACAAAATTCCAAATAGGATGAACAGTGAACAATATGGAAGGCAGTTACATCATTAACAATTACACCACAGAAGTTTACCAAATAAGTTTCACATGATTTTTCGATTAAGTCTTTCTATTCCTTTAGATTAATATTCTTTAGAGCAAAGTACCATATCTTTATAATACAATGCCACCGTGGGGTTTTTAACACGGAGTTCGATCTCGACCCAACCGGCTAAGCCATCCCAAGTGAGACATATCCATATTCACAATAATGTCGGAACCCAATATAAATGCCACCATGTGTACAACATGGCGTCTGATCTCGGCCCAATCAGCTAAGCAATCTCACATCAAATATAACCTCTTTTAATTACTCTTTAGATTTTTTTGGATAGGGTTTATATAGAGTAGGGGATATATTCATATTTTCAAGGGAGGAGGATGATGAAAATGACTCAGACATATTTAGTAAAATTGTTCCTCCCTCCGAAAGGATGGGCTGGCTTTGATACCACAGTATAAAGTAAACAGAGGAAGAGACTTGAAATTTTAGGTAATTAGCCTTCATTGATTCTAAGGTTGTCTTCTAGGTATCTTTTCAAGGACATTGTGTAGTAACATCTGGAATTTAACCGCCCTTCCTTCATGTGTTCTTTCTCCTCTGGATTGAGAGATTTAATCCTCAACCTTAGTCTGGAAATGTCTTCAGTGATTTTTTCATGGATGACTTCGTATGGCATTTGATATTCTTTTGCTGCTTCTCGGACTCTTTCCCAATGAGGATGGTTGCTTGTTTAATTCCATCTTGCCCAATCTTTTGACCATATCTCTCTCGGGATGCACCTATTCTGTTGAAAAGGGATTCTTTGTGCCTCCTATATTCTTCTTCCATTGATAAAATTGACACTGGAAATTTCCACCATAATGATGCCTCTGCTTGCGCCTGTACTTTTCCATTAATAATCTTTACTGGCCGATAAAACATGAGTACCTTTGCCGAGTAGGAATCATTGAAACACTTTAACCAATATCTTCTAGGTTTGAACCATAACAAAAATACTTTAAGAACCGGTGTAATGCTATCAAAATCCTTGAAGATGTTGCACTTGAATTCCATAAACATATAATACCAATGGCATAGGTACCAGAAAAACAATAATAATTCATGTGGAAAATCCTTAGCTTGAGCTATGAATATATGGCAGAACGGATATTCTGGATTGACCCCATATGGCCTAGGAATGGATCCTCCACGTCGTCGAAAAAACTTGGAGCTCATTATAAGTTCTTCTTATCATAATAATTGACAGGTCAAATGGATCCTTGAGGTTGAATAACTCCGGTGGATGATCAGTTTGCTGTGATGAACTTGTTCCAGGCATACTTGAGAGCATGAAGAAGTTGCTGATTATCTGTTGCTTTGGCTTCACTTTTGCTGGGAAAACTCTCTTTGAGAATTCTTCCGGTCGAGACACAAAATCCACGAGAATATTATCTTTTCCATTTAGGTGCCTGACTTGAAACTTATATGGAGAGAACCATTGAGCCCACCTGAGAATCTGAGGATTGGGAATAATTTTTGCATTTAGCTGAATCATCTTTGGGAAGGCCCTCATATCCATTTCTATCGGAAATTCTATGTGAATAAGAAAGAAATTAAATTTCGTGATTCCACTCTTTACTGCAATAATTTCCTTGAAAGTGGAGTGATAATGTCTCTCCGCATCTTTGAACATTCCACTAGCGTATTTGTATATTTTCCTGTGGCCATCTTTTTCTTCAAACAGAACAGCACTCCAATATTCATTGGTGGAATCAGTTTGCAATATCTTCTTACCGTCTGAAGGTATGTAGAGAGACTTGACATTTTAGTTTCTTTTGTAAGAGATTTTATCATTTTCTACTCCAATTACCATCTTTTGAATTCACAATCTTCCCATACCCCATTGTTACTTATGAATGCAAGATTTCTAGCCTTATACCATGTACCCATTATCTAATTACTTACTTTAAAAGAAATGTTTGAAATTATTAATGAGGGTGTAGTCACGTACCAATTGGGGCGAAGACCTAGTAGCCTCCATTGACAATCTTCAAGGATGTGGGCATGGACTTAAAGAGAGCTTGATGAATGTTAACCTTTCTCACTCTAGAAACCCCCTCACTCTCTCTTGATTTTGTGAAAAATGACAGAAAATGGCCTATATTTGTGTTTTTAATGGTGTGGGGTCCGATTTTAAAATTTAGAAAATAAGAGCCTGAGTTGGATTTGCGATCGTAAAGTTGAAATGTGGTCCGTAGAATCGACCACAAAAATTCTCCCAAAAATTGGACACTCTAGCTAGGTTTACGGTAGAAATGCGGTATGCATTCACGTTCTGCGGTCGCATAATGCAACACAGAACTGCCCTTCACAAAACCCCTAGAAAATTATACGACAACTATACAGTTTGTGTTGATTATGCGATAGTATAATTGACCACATAGTTGACTTTAAATTTGGCCAACACACTGATTCACCATGCGATAGAAATGCGATCTGCATACTTGATATGCGGTTGCATTCTCGATCGCAAAATTGCACTTCTTCTCGAAAATATATTTTCTTGACTTTTTAATGCATAGCTAAGTCCAAAAGGTTCGAGCTCGCCGCAAAGAAATTTACACATTTCTATTACATATTCCTAATCTAGCACTAGGAGCTTTCGGGTTTATAGAAAAAATCTTTTACGGGCCTCACATTCTCCTCCTCTTAGGATCATTCGTCCTTGAATGAGGGTCAAGGTTCTGTTACTAGCAGTCTCTCATGAACTCCCAGTGCCTCGTAATGATGGGATATTTCAATAACTCCGAATTTGGCTAACTTCCTAAATTTCTGAAAATTTTGTCGTAGTTTTCTATACATCTAGGACTATCCACCTGTCAGAGAGCTCCAGAAAATATGTCCTAACTACATATCACATGGACAATCGTATAACCAAGATGAAGCAAAACAATTTTTCACATAGATTGAAACAATGGTACAGATTTTATAGGGACCAAATGGTGGGAAGCTATTTCATGGCTATAAAAACAAATGGAGGTACATTTCTTTACTTTCTTCCTCAGCTTCCCAAGTTGCTTCTTCAACCTATTTGTTCGCTATAACACCTTTACAGAGGCAATTTTCTTATTTCTCAATTTCCGGCCCTATCTGTCAAGAATGGCAACCGGAGCTTCTTCATAGGATAGCTCTTCATTGACCTCAATAGTTTCAACCGGCACGATAGTGGACTGATCTCCCACTAGTTTCTTCAACATAGACATATGAAAAACTGGGTGTACCAATGACATCTCGGGTGTTAACTCAAGCTTATATGCTACCTGACCAATCCGCTAGATGATCCTATACGGTTCGACATATCTTTGGCTCAATTTCCCTTTCTTCCTGAACAACATGATACCCTTCATAGGAAAAACCTTCAAGACTACCCAATCGTCTTCTTTCAATTTCAAATCCCAGCGGCAAACATTCGAATAAGATTTTAGGCTCCTTTGAGCAGAAATCTTCCATTAATAATCTTAACCTTCTCCATGGCCTGGTGCACAAGGTCCGGCTCTATTAATTTAGCTTCCCAACTTCGAACCACCCAATATGGGACCTACATCTTCTACCAATAGTGCCTCAAATGAAGCCATTTGGATTTAGTGTGTAAGCTATTGTTATAAGGAAACTGTATTAGTGGCAAATAATCTGTTAGGATTTATGCCCGTCACTAGGGGGGGGTGAATAGTGCGGCACGAGAATATTGATAAATATTGCGGAATTAAAATTGCAGGAGTAACGTAAATGCAGTAATTAAAAGATTAAGGAAAGGACACGCCGAATTAATACTGGTTCATCACAACGTGTGGTTAGTCCAGTCCCCGAGAGACTCTCTCGAGTTTCCACTAACTCCGTTAAGCTTACGGGTGCCTAGCAAACCGTTACACTTGCTCGTAGATGTACACTCTACAAGACTTCAACTTGCTCGAGGATACCTCACCTCAAGACTTCACCTTGCTCGTGGATACCGCACCACAAGACTTCACACACTAAGATTGAGGGTACTTAGCAAACCCGACAATTAATGAGAAGATATGGTCTTCTCAAACACCTTTCTCTTTTACAACAAGAACTCTCTAAAAAGAGTAGATAAAGAGATACAATATTAGCTCTATGAACAACTCAAAGTTGTCTCTCAATTGGCTCAACAAAAGCTCTAAAATGATGCACAAATAATATCAATATGTATATGAATAATGAGAGGTGTTGTGTATTTCAAATCAGCTCAAAAGACCTCTATTTATAGGTGGTAGAAGTAGTATGTCCATTTCTTAATTGGCAATAAATTATGATGATTTTATGCCAAGTTAGTCGATTATCAGATTTGCATAATCGATTATCAGCTTACCGTTACAAAATCGGAAGCTGATTTTGTGCTAGAATAATCGATTATTGGATTTGCATAATCGATTATCTGCCTGTCGTTCAAAAACTTTGGCAACGGATACAAGATAATTGATTATGCCCAAGTGTATAATCGATTATCCTACTCTGCGGAAATTTCCAATAAATGGAATTTCCCAGAATAATCGATTATCACTTTTGCATAATCGATTATTCACCTATGCTGTCCAGAATTGAAAACTTACTTCAAAAACCATTTTGGTTAAAATGAAAACGTTAAAATCATTTTGTTTGAAGTATTTGAAATATGTTTATGATAAATATGATTTGATAAAAAGATTTTATGCATATTTATGATGACCCATGTTGAGCCAAAAGGCGAGATAACTTAAGCGTTGCTCTTATATTGGTTCTACCTAAAGACCTACGCCTTGGGTCTTCGGTCTTGAACTTTTGAGCTCGTCTTTGGCTTTTCCATGCAATCCATTCATCAATATGCTTCTCGGCATTCAATCTTGATTGTTTTTCATATAATAACGTTGTTTGACACTTGACTTCATTGTTTGTCATTCATCAAAACCTATACCTGAAAATCATGCTAATACAACCAAAGCATACATATCATGGATAGAATGATTTTCTACAATTTCCCCCTTTTTGATAATGACAAACAACAGGAGATATGCATATCAGATTCCCCCTAAATTCATGCAAACGATTCCCCTTAATGATAATTCCCCCTCAAATAAGGCATACTATAATGTAGATACATTCCCCCTTATTTGATGCATATCGCCTAAACTCTTCCTCCTTTTGGCATTAGCAAAAAGAGAGTATGCAAAGGCTACTTTCTCTTTTCGACACTTCCCCCTTTTGGGTATATCATTTGTTAGTGTCAAGAATAGAATAGGAAATACAATGAGGAATATACATTGACGATATTTAAACAATCATACCAACATGAAATAATACCAAATGTTAGTAAAAACATAACAACCATGATAACGGTTATTTTTAGCAAATCATATTACTTAACAACATATCAATTGTTAACTTTTAACATACCAATAGTTGTATTAAAAACATGAGTCAATTATTTTTCAAGAATATACCAACTATTATTCAAACCAAAAATAATATTCATCAAAACATGAATCAATCATTATTTTTATCAAAAATAATTGATACCAATTGTTATTCAAAATAAAAGTTATCAAAACATGAAAATATAATTGATACCAATTGTTAACCAAGACAACACATATCAACTATTACGTTTTTATCAAAAATATGATAACTAACAGAAATTCCCCCTCGATGCAATAAGGTTTCGTGCTTGGTGCATCTACTATGATATTGTAGTCTTCAAGCACACCTGCAAACGCACCTAAAAATAGGCTTTAGGTACCGAACCACTTTTGGGTCCTTGGGGGTTAGGCAAATAATAATCATAGCTCAAAGATAAATCCCTATGTTTTGCAAAACATACGGGTGCTATGTGTCCTACCCGGTTGCAATAATGACATATAACATTCGGGTTATGCATATGTCTTGGTTGAGCCAAAAACGTTCTAGGTGATCTAATGTCGTTATTCCTAGACGTATTGCGATTCCTAGAGTTATTTCTAGGTGATCTAAAATGATTCATTTTAGACTCGTTACCAAAATTCCTAGAGTTGTTTCTAGGTGGTCTAAAATGATTAATTTTAGACTCATTAGTGAAGTTACTAGAATTATATCTAGGTGGTCTAACTTCATTTCTATCATCCTTTCTAATATTCTTCTTAATTTCTTCAATTGTTTTAGGATCATCAACACTACGTTTTTCTAGTGTGTTCCTAAGTTCTATGTTCTCTATTTTCAAAGAACTACAAGAAGAACAATTGGAACTTTGATCAATTGAAGAGGCTTCATTCATCTCCTTGATTTTATTTTTAAGATCAAGTTTATCATTTTCAAAAAATTTATTTTCTTCTTCTAAGACTTTAATTCTAGCCTTGGCCTCTTTGGAGATTTTTGAAATCTTTTTCAATTCAACATATAATTCTTGAAAGGCTTTTTGTAATTCTTCAAAAGAATAAGAGTTAGAATTACTTACCTCTTCTTCCTCGTTGGCCATGAGGCATAGTGCGGCAGTTTCATCGCCCGAGCTGTCCGAATCCCATGTCACACGCCTTTGGTGTTTGTTCTTCTTCTTGTCCTTGGATTTTGGACAATGTGATTTGGTGTGGCCAAGTTTTCCACAATTTTGGCATGAAGGACTTGGTTCTTCCTTCTTTATTTCCTTTTTCATAAACTTATAAAACTTTTCGATCAAGGCATTGGAATTATTATCATCATCGCTATCCGAATCACTTACCTCTTCTCTTTTAGAGGATGAGGCTTTGAAGGCAATACCTGGACCTTTATTTCCAAGATAAGGATTAAGAATAGTGCTTTCATAAGTTTTGAGGTTACCTCTTAGTCCATCAATTGTGACGTCCGTGATTCCTATCGACTCTTGGATGGCATTGGCTTTGGATCGCCATTCGGGAGTGAGACTCCGCAAGATTTTTCGAACAAGATCTTTGTTCGAGTATACTTTCTCGAGAGCATGGAGATTGTTGATGATCATTGAGAACCGATCGAACATAATATCGGTGCTTTCATTTTCCCTCATTCTAAAGAGTTCATATTCATGTGTTAGAAAATCAACTTTTGATTCTCGAACTTGAGGCGTACCTTCATAAGTGATTTCAAGTTTATCCCACATCTCCTTGGCGGTTGTGCAGTAAGAAATCTTCCGATAGTCATCCGGATTCACCGCACAATATAATAAATTGACGGCCTTTGCGTTATTTTCAACTTTCTTGATGTCCTCGGCAGTAAATTCATCTTCCTCCTTTGGAACCGTGGTTTCTCCAACTTTCTTTGTCGGCATTTGTTCACCGTTCTTGATGATTTGCCACAGACGAAAGTTATTTGATTGGATGAAGATTCTCATCCGCTCTTTCCAATATGTGTAATTTGTTCCGTCAAGTAGTGGAGGCCTATTGGTGGAGTGTCCTTCGCTCATCATTCCTGCGTTCAATATTCTCAACAAAAAAATATATCGTTCACTCAACCGGTTAAGGCTTTCAGAGAGTTAGGCTCTGATACCAATTGTTAGGATTTATGCCCGTCACTAGAGGGGGGATGAATAGTACGGCACGAGAATATTGATAAATATTGCGGAATTAAAATTGCAGGAGTAAAGTAAATGCAGTAATTAAAAGATTAAGGAAAGGACACACCGAATTTATACTGGTTCACCACAACGTGTGGTTAGTCCAGTCCCCGAGAGACTCTCTCGAGTTTCCACTAACTCCGTTAAGCTTACGGGTGCCTAACAAACCGTTACACTTGCTCGTAGATGTACACTCTACAAGACTTCAACTTGCTCGAGGATACCTCACCTCAAGACTTCACCTTGCTCGTGGATACCGCACCACAAGACTTCACACACTAAGATTGAGGGTACTTAGAAAACCCGACAATCAATGAGAAGATATGGTCTTCTCAAACACCTTTCTCTTTTACAACAAGAACTCTCTAAAAAGAGTAGATAAAGAGATACAATATTAGCTCTATGAACAACTCCAAATTGTCTCTCAATTGGCTCAACAAAAGCTCTAAAATGATGCACAAATAATATCAATATGTATATGAATAATGAGAGGTGTTGTGTATTTCAAATCAGCTCAAAAGACCTCTATTTATAGGTGGTAGAAGTAGTATGTCCGTTGCTTAATTGGCAATCAATTATGCTGATTTTATGCCAAGTTAATCGATTATCAGATTTGCATAATCGATAATCAGCTTACCCTTACAAAATCGGAAGCTGATTTTGTGCTAGAATAATCGATTATTGGATTTGCATAATCGATTATCTGCCTGTCGTTCAAAAACTTTGGCAACGGATACAAGATAATCGATTATGCCCAAGTGTATAATCGTATCCCACTCTGCGAAAATTTCCAATAAATGGAATTTCCCAGAATAATCGATTATCACTTTTGCATAATCGATTATTCACCTATGCTGTCCAGAATTGAAAACTTACTTCAAAAACCATTTTGGTTAAAATGAAAACGTTAAAATCATTTTGTTTGTGTTAGAAACACGTTCTCAATGCAATATACTAAACGTGTACTCTTTTGTAGGTTTTGATGAATGACAAACGAAGCAAAAATTGATAATCGATTATTGGATTTGCATAATCGATTATCTGCCTGTCGTTCAAAAACTTTGGCAACGGATACAAGATAATCGATTATGCCCAAGTGTATAATCGTATCCCACTCTGCGAAAATTTCCAATAAATGGAATTTCCCAGAATAATCGATTATCACTTTTGCATAATCGATTATTCACCTATGCTGTCCAGAATTGAAAACTTACTTCAAAAACCATTTTGGTTAAAATGAAAACGTTAAAATCATTTTGTTTGTGTTAGAAACACGTTCTCAATGCAATATACTAAACGTGTACTCTTTTGTAGGTTTTGATGAATGACAAACGAAGCAAAAATTGATATATGACGGAATTCAAGTACAAGCGCACAATGGTTGCGAATAAGATTGAAGTTCAAGATATAGCTTTTAATTGTTATTGAGTTGTTCTAAATTGTAATCTCAATCCTATAACTTGACTCATAGTATGGCCTCTCTCATAAAACTATTTTCCAAAATCATGCATATTTAATCTGTGTCAAAAAGATTTTAAATCATGCATATTTACATTAGACAAAATGTTTTCTAAACATGCCTCAAAAATCTGAGCTAAAATAATCGATTATGTACTTATGATAATCGATTGTTTCTGAGCCAAGACTGCATGAAAATCGATTATGAATTAATGGTAATCGATTGTGAGTAAGACAGTGAACATCAGGTTTTTCCAAATCTGCATGATAATCGATTGTGAACAAATGACAATCGATTGTTGTTGAGGTAAAGTTTTTCAATACTCAAAATAATCGATTATGAACTAATGGTGATCGATTGTGTTGAGTTGATGTCTTCCAGTGATTTTAAATTTAATTAAGTAATCGATTATGTCTTTAGATAATCGATTATCACTGAGACAGTAAGTTTTATGATTTTCAGAAAATAACAAGTAATCGATTGTTGCAAAGGACAATCGATTGTTGAAGCTGGCCGTTGTCAAATGATTTTCAAATACCATAAGGTAATCGATTATTGATTCTAGATAATTGATGTTCTGCTTAAAATCTGGAAATGATTTTTAGAACGTTGCTGAAGTAATCGATTATAGATTTTATATAATCGATGTTTTGCTTAAAATCCGGAAATGATTTTTAGAACGTTGCTAAATTAATCGATTATGAACTTAGTGTAATCGATTATCTGATTTTGAATATTGCCAGTAATCGATTATAGATTATGTATTATCGATTGTGAAGCGTTAAATCTGGGATTGATTTTTAAACTGACTGGCAGATAATCGATTGTTTGGTCTTAATAATCGATTATCACTGAGTAATTTCAGCAACTCTTAATTGGCAATTAGACAACGGTTGAACCAACTTTTTCAACTATAAATACAGCTTCATTTCAGTGTTTTAAATACAACAACATACACAAACTGATCACTTACATTGCTATAAGCTTTCATTCAATTGTTCTTCATTTTCTACTCATTTCATAAAGTTTTTGAGAGCCATATTATTGCTTAAAGTTGTTGTGATCTTGAACATATTCTTTTACTCATATCTACTCAATAAGGAGTACTTTAGTTAAGTGAGTGTCCAAGTATTTGATATACTTGTAAGAGAATTGCGATTCTCTTGTTTCAAGGAACTTGCGTTTCCTTGGGTGAAGTCTTTGAGATTGCGATCTCCGAGCAACTGTTTGAGGCTTGTGTCCTCAAGTGTGTAACGGTTTGTTGAGCACCCTTAAGCTTAACAAGATAGTGAAAAATCTCGAGAGAGTCTCTCGGGGACTGGACTAACCACGTTGGTGGCCAACCAGTATACATCTTTGTGTAAGTTTATTTTTCTGCATTTATTTTACTCCCTGCAAAGTTTAAATTCCGCAAGAAAACGCTAAATTCTATTAATACGCTATTCACCCCCCCTCTAGCGTAAAGCGTAGTTTCTAACAATTGGTATCAGAGCCCAACTCTCTGAAAACTTAACCGTTTGAGAGAACCATCCATGGCTTCTACTCTTGACTCTTTTGCAGGAATTGAAGAAGGACAATGCTCTACACGACCTCCTCTATTCAACGGCACAAACTACTCATACTGGAAGGAGAGGATGCAAATCTTTGTGCAATCAAATAGCTTTTATTTGTGGAAAGTATTCATCAATGGAAACCAAATTCCAACCAAGAAGGTGGAAGACGAATGGGTTCCAAAGACCGAAGAGGAATATACCGCGGAGGATATTCGTAAGGTTAAAAACAATGCCAAAGCTATAAATTTGTTATATTGTGCTGTTAATGCTAACGACTACAGGAAGATATCATGTTGCAAAACAGCAAAAGAAATGTGGGATAAGCTTGAAGTGACATACGAAGGAACCGACCAGGTACGAGAAGCTAAAATTGATTTCTTAACTCACTCTTATGAACTATTCCACATGAAGGAAGGAGAGAAAGTAGACGAAATGTTTGAGCGATTCTCAATGATCGTGAATGATCTACACGCCCTCAAAAAGACGTTTACGGATAGAGAACTTGTCCGGAAGATCCTCAGAAGTCTCACTCCGGCATGGCGATCAAAGGCCGATGCAATCCAAGAATCCATTGGCATCACAAATGTCACAATTGACGCATTAAGAGGTAATCTCAAAACCTATGAATCAACTATACTTAACCCGTTTGTTGATGATCAAAGAAGGCAAAGGATTGCTCTAAAGGCTAGCCAACCACAAATTAATGAGGAAGGTGACAACGAGTTTGGACTCGTTATCAAAAGGTTTCAAAAATTCATGCGCAAAGAGTATGAACGCAAGAACAAAAAGCAAGGCGATCAACTAAAATGCTATGAATGCGGAGAAACCGGGCACATAAAATCAAATTGCCCTAACATCAAAAAGGAGAAGAAACCCTTCAAAAAGCAACGTGCATACATCTCTTGGGGAGGAGATTCCGGAGATGAAGCAAGCGAAGAAGAAGACGATGAAGCAGCAAATTTATGTCTCATGGCTCAAGAAGACGGCAAAGACGAGGTAAGTCAAATCTCTTCTCAAAATTTCTTTACTCTTGATGAAATGAGAAATGCTTTTGATGAACTATATGCTGAATTATCAAAGCTTCAAAAACTGTCAAAAGTGTTAAAGAAAGCGCTTCTCTAAAAGAAAAAGATTTTCAAACACAGCTTTCATTAAAAGAAAAAGAATTAGAAATACTGGTTTTCGAAAATGAGAAGCTAAAAGAGGAAAACAAGTTTTATGGAAAAAGAAGTGCTGATAAACCTGAAGGTTCTACTAGAAACTGTTCTTCTTGTGTGCTTCTTAAGAATGAAGTAGCTAGACTTAAAGGCACATTAGATAAGTTTAATTCTTCGCATAAAAACTTGAATGATGTGCTTGTTAATCTAAAATCAACTAAACATGGAATAGGATTCAAGAATGAAGAAAAGGTTGGTGCTAAACCACAACAACCTAGAGCTCAACCTAGGACTAATAACCAAAATGCTTATCCTAGAAGTAGAAATCCTAGAAATAACTTGCATGTTAGACCAAATAGTGAAAATAGTAGAAGACCTAGAAATGATGCATATTTTAGGCCAAACCTTGAACAATTTAGAAGATCAAGAAATGACCCTCCACCTAGAAATAGATATTCTAGAAATGATGCATATTTTAGACAAACTTGTGAACCTCCTAGAGCTCATAATAGGAGAAACAATGGTGTTCAAAGTAGAGTAAGCAACCTTCATTCATCTAGTTACTATGTACCTAGAAAAATGCATAATCCCAACGTGACTTGTCATTATTGTAGACATATTGGTCATATTGCTCCCGCTTGCTTTACTCGTCATAGACATATAAATCAATTGCATCATTATAACATGCCTAACCCTCAAGGACCCAAGATGGCATGGGTACCTAAAGAACATTAATTTGTTTTGTAGGTGTGCTTGAAGGGATCAAGTGTACTATGGTACCTTGATAGTGGATGCTCCAAACACATGACGGGAGATGAATCCAAATTCCTTCAACTAGAGCACAAAGAAGGAGGAAGTGTCACATTTGGTGATAACAATAAAGGAAAAATCATCGGCATTGGTTCGGTCGGTAAGGACGAAAACTCCTCTATTAAACATATACTACTTGTGAAAGGTTTGAAGCATAATCTCTTGAGCATAAGCCAATTATGTGACAAGGGAAATCTTGCTCTATTTAATTCGGATGAATGTCTTGTATTTAGACGTAGTGATTTCAAGATCATACTTCGTGGTTTTAGAATTGATAATATCTATATGGTTGATCTTGCAAACTCCTCACCCGAATATGTTGATTGTTTAGTAAGCAAAGAGGATAACTCTTGGCTATGGCATCGTAGAGTAGCACACATGAACATGCATCTTTTGAACAAGCTTCTTTCTCAAAACTTAGTAGTTGGTCTTCCCAGTTTAAAGTTTGAAAATGATTCTATTTGCGATTCTTGTCAAAAAGGGAAGCAAACCAAAGCATCTTTTAAATCCAAGAATATTGTTTCAACGTCTAGACCTTTGCAATTACTTCACATGGATTTATTTGGTCCCTCTCGTATTGAAAGTCTTGGTAAAAATAAATATGTTTTTGTAATTGTTGATGACTTTTCTAGATTTACTTGGACTCTATTTCTTGCAAATAAAAGTGATGCTTTTCAAAATTTCAAGTATTTCCTTAAGCGTGTTCAAAACAAAAAGGAATCGACCGTCACTTCGATTAGAAGTGATCATGGGGAAGAGTTTGATCACAATCTCTTTGCGGATTTTTGTGACGAACTCGGAATCGAACACACCTTTTCCGCTCCACGGACACCACAACAAAATGGGGTGGTGGAAAGGAAAAATAGGTGTCTCGAAGAGATGGCTAGAACCATGCTCGACGAAGCTAAGATTCCCAAATACTTTTGGGCGGACGCCGTGAGTACCGCTTGCTATGTTTTAAATAGAGTAGCAATTCGGCCGATACTCATGAAAACCCCATATGAACTTTATAAGGGTAGAAAACCCAACATTTCTCATTTACGTGTTTTTGGTTGTAAATGTTTTGTTCATAATAATGGGAAGGACCAATTGGGTAAGTTTGATGCTCAATCGGATGAAGGTATTTTCATTAGTTATTCCTCACGTAGCAAAGCATATAGGATCTTTAACAAAAGAACCCAAATTGTGGAGGAATCCCCTCATGTTGTGTTTTCCGAAGATAATACTCGCTTGGCGAGAAAGGAATCCGGTTTTGATCTTGCAGGTATCTTGGATAGCTTGAAAGATAAAATCCAAGAAGAACCTTCAAAGGAAAACAAAAATGAAATTGGGGAACAACCAACGGAAGAAGCGCCACAATTAGAAAAAGGAATAAATACGCCAAACGAGTGGAGAACGATCAAGGATCATCCTCTCGAACAGGTAATTGGCGATGTTGGAGAAAAGGTAAGTACCCGAAACTCTCTTAAGAACACTCTAGGACACAATTCTTAAGAGTTCACGGCATTACTTGTTAACACTAGTGTAATTTATTAATTTCGCTATAAATTACTAACTTGAGCGTCGGAGACGTTTAAATCTATTTTGCAGGTACCACCCCAAAGGTAGGGGGAATTATGAAGTTTTAGCACAAAATAATCGACTATTTCAAGCCACTAATCGATTATTTTCTGCGCAGTACATCGATTATCAGTATCAATAATCGATTGTTTATGACTGATTATTACTATTATGCATCTGTGTTTAATTTTTTACTTCCTAAATTGCATGATCGATTTCCGCCTCAGTCATTCAGCAATGCTTTCTACACCAATCGATTATTTTTTCATACAATCGATTATTTGACAAATTCTGATATTCTCCAAGTTCACTGTATCAAATTAGTTCCCTAAATAATCGATTACTTCATATTAATTTTTTGTTACCGTTTGGCTCCTCAATCGATTCCTGTCAGGTCTTAAATGATCCATAATCGATTACCAAAATTTAACAATCGATTATTTCATTCAAATTTTTTACCGTTTGACTCAAGAATCGATTTGTCAGATTCAAAATCTCAATCAAACAGTAAATACAATCGATTATTTCAGTTCAATAATCGATTATCTAACGGTCAGTAATTTTAATTCTTACCGTTTTCTGACTGCTCCTAAACCAAAATCTCAGCAAATGTCTCCATTCAATGCTTGATAATCCTTTCCTCTATAAATAGGCATCATAAGAGCTCACATTCACCCACTCAAGCACTATCTCTAGTATTCAAAAGCTAAATCTCTTCTATTTTCTTTGCCAAATTCCAGCAGTCTTTCTCCTAACATGTCTGGACGATCTTCAAAACGTTCCCGATCCAAACATGGCGCATCAGCCTCAACCGCCCCTCCTCCTTTAAATTTTCCATACCAAGACGGTTCCGTCTTGTTCTTTGAAAATGAAAATGAACTCACAAGGTTCCTATCAAAATTTGAGAAACGCACCATTCTTCCTCCTCGGTTCTCAAATAGTAAACTCCTTGAGCCTTTCACCCCTGCCGCAAATATGTTAAAGGAGTGTCAACTATATGACTTCTTGCTTCTCACTCATCCTCACATAAACACAACTCTCGTTCAAGCTTTTTACTCAAACCTCCATAAAGATGAAGATGGCGAACTTGTCACCTCCATTTATGGGGTTCAAATTCTTCTCTCTGAAGAGAATCTCCACACCATTGCCCGCCTTCCAAATGAAGGTGAAGACCTTTACCGGTATATTGATAAGGCCGGGGCTCTCTTTGATGAAACCATCCTTCTCCACCAAGCCGGTATAACCTCCTATGATCCATCTGTTGGAAACACGTTCTCAATGCGATATACTAAACGTGTATTCTTTTGTAGGTTTTGATGAATGACAAACAAAGCACAAATTGATATATGACGGAGTTCAAGTACAAGAGCACAAATGTTGAGATTGAAGCTCAAGACGTTGTTTTTAATTGTTATTATTGAGTTATTCTTAAATGTGATCTTGATCCTATAACTTGACTCCATAACATGGCTTCTCTCATAAAACTATTTTCCAAAATCATGCATACTTATTTCTGTATCAAATAATTTCAAATGATGCATATTTACATTAGACAAAATGTTTTCTAAACATGCCTCAAAAATCTGGGCTAAAATAATCGATTATGAACTTATGATAATCGATTGTTTCTGAGCCAAGACTGCATGACAATCGATTATGAATTAATGGTAATCGATTGTGAGTAAGACAGTGAACATCAGGTTTTTCCAAATCTGCTTGATAATCGATTGTGATCAAATGCCAATCGATTGTTGTTGAGGTAAAGTTTTTTCAATACTCAAAATAATCGATTATGAACTAATGGTGATCGATTATGTTGAGAAAATGTCTTCCAGTGATTTTAAATTTAATTAAGTAATCGATTATGTCTTTAGATAATCGATTATCACCGAGACAGTAAGTTTCATGATTTTCAGAAAATAACAAGTAATCGATTGTTGCAAAGGACAATCGATTGTTGAAGCTGACCGTTGTCAAAATGATTTTCAAATACCTCAAAGTAATCGATTATTGGTTTTCATATAATCGATGTTTTGCTTAAAATCTGGAAATGATTTTTAGAACGTTGCTGAAGTAATCAATTATAGATTTTGTATAATCGATGTTGTGCTTAAAATCCGGAAATGATTTTTAGAACGTTGCCAATGTAATCGATTATGGATTTGGTATAATCGATTATCTGTTTTTGAATTTTGCCAGTAATCGATTATGGATTGTAAGTAATCGATTATGAAGCGTAAAATCTGGGATTGATTTTTGATCTGACTGGCAGATAATCGATTGTTCGGTCATGACAATCGATTGTCACTGAGTAAATTCAGCAATTCTTAATTGGCAATTAGACAACGGTAAGACCAAGTTTTGCACCTATAAATACAGCTTCAACTCAGTGTTTTAAACACAACAACATACACTAACTGATCATTACATTGCTTTAAGCTTTCATTCAATTGTTCATCATTTTCTACTCATTTCATAAAGCTTTTGAGAGCCATATTATTGTTCAAAGTTGTTGTGATCTTGAGCGTATTATTTTACTCATATCTACTCATCAAGGAGTACCTTTGTTAAGTGAGTGTTCAAGTATTTCAAATACTTGTAAGAGAATTTTGATTCTCTTGTGTTGAGGAACTTGTGTTTCCTCTGTTGAAGTCTTTGGGATTGTATCCCCGAGCAAGTGAAGTCTTTGGGATTGTATCCCCGAGCAAGTGAAGTCTTTGGGATTGTATCCCCGAGCAAGTGAAGTCTTTGAGGTGAGGAACCTCCGAGCAAGTGAAGTCTTTGAGATTGTATCTCCGAGCAACTATAAAGGTTTGTTAAGCACCCGTAAGCTTAACAAGTTAGTAGAAAATCTCGAGAGTCTCTCGGGGACTGGACTAACCACTGTTGTGGCCAACCAGGATATATCCTTGTGTAAGTTATTTTTATTGCACTTATTTACTTCCTGTAAAATTTAAATTCCGCAAGAAAACGCTAAATTTCATTAAAACGCTATTCACCCCCCCCTCTAGCGTTAAGCGTAGTTTCTAACAATTGGTATCAGAGCCCAACTCTCTGAAAAACTTAACAGTTTGAGAGAACCATCCATGGCTTCTACTCTAGATTCTTTTGCAGGAATTGAAGAAGGACAATGCCCTACACGACCACCTCTATTCAATGGCACAAATTACTCATACTGGAAGGAGAGGATGGAAATCTTCATTCGGTCAAATTGTCCCTACCTTTGGAAGGTGTACACAAAGGGAAATGAAATTCCAGTCAAAAAAGTGGAAAGCGAATGGATTCCCAAATCCGAAGAGGAGTACACCACAGAGGACAATATAATGATTCAAAATAATTATAAAGCTGTAAATTTATTGTATTGTGCTATTAACGCTAACGATTATAGGAAACTTTCATGTTGCAAAACAGCAAAAGAAATGTGGGACAAATTAGAAGTCACTTATGAAGGGACTGACCAGGTAAGAGAAGCAAAAGTTGATTTTCTTACTCATGCTTACGAATTGTTTCATATGAAGGAAGGAGAAAAAGTAGATGAGATGTTTGAGCGCTTCTCAACAATAGTAAATGATCTACACGTCCTCAAGAAGACGTTCACGGATAGAGAACTTGTTCGAAAAGTTCTTAGAAGCCTCACACCGGCATGGCGATCCAAAGCCGATGCTATCCAAGAATCAATTGGAGTCTCAAACGTCACCATCGACGCACTAAGAGGTAATCTTAAAACCTATGAATCTACTATTCTTAACCCGTTTGTTGATGATCAAAGAAGGCAAAAGATTGCTCTAAAAGCAAGCACAAGCCAACCAAAGATTGAAGAGGAAGAAGACAACGAGTTTGGATTAGTCATTAAGAGATTCCAAATGTTTATGCGTAAGGAATATGAGCGCAAAGGGAAAAAACAAGGTGAGCAAATAAAATGCTATGAATGTGGAGAAATTGGACACATCAAAACAAATTGCCCAAACATCAAAAAGGAGAAGAAATCCTTTAAAAAGCAACGGGCATATATCTCGTGGGGAGGCGACTCCGGAGATGAATCAAGTGAAGAAGAAAACGACGAAGCTGCAAACCTTTGTTTCATGGTACAAGAAGACAACCAAAATGAGGTACGTCAAATTTCGTCTGAAAACTTTTCACTTGATGAAATGCGTAATGCTTTTGATGAGTTATATACTAAATTTTTAAAGGCTTCAAAAACTGTCACTAGCTTAAGAGAAAACGCTTCTCTAAAAGAAACGGATTTTCAAAAACAGATTTCTTTAAAAGAAAAGGAATTAGAAAAACTGGTTTTAGAAAATGAGAAGCTACACGAACAAAACAAGTTTTATGGAAAGAGAAGTGCCGACAAACCTGAAAGTTCTACTAACGGTTGTGTTTCTTATGTGATCCTTAAGAATGAAGTAGGTAGACTTAAAGGCACACTAGATAAGTTTAATTCCTCGCATAAAAACTTGAATGTTGTTCTTGATAACCTAAAATCAACTAAGCACGGAATAGGTTTTAAAAATGAAGAAAAGGTTGATGCTAAACCTAAAAAACCTAGAGCTCAACCTAGGAACAACAACAAAAATGTGTATCCTAGAAATAGCTATCCTAGAACAAATTTGCATGCTAGACCAAGAAATGACCCTCCGCCTAGAAATAGTCACCATAGACATGATGCATATTTTAGGCAAAATTGTGAACCTCCTAAAAGACCCCAAAATGGTCCTCAACCTAGATATCATCACTCTAGAAACACTACCCATCCTAGAGATCAAAGTAGGAGAAATGATAGCGTTCAAAATAAGGTAAGCAACCTTCACTCATCTAGCTACTATGAACCTAGACGAATGCATAATCCGAATGTGACATGTCATTATTGTAGACGCATTGGTCATATTGCTCCCGCATGTTTTACTCGTCATAGACATGCTACTCAAACATATTATTACAATATGCCTAACCCTCAAGGACCCAAGATGGCATGGGTACCCAAAGAAAATTAATTTGTCTTGTAGGTGTGCTTGAAGGGATCAAGCGTACTATGGTACCTTGATAGTGGATGCTCCAAACACATGACGGGAGATGAATCCAAATCCCCTCAACTAGAGCACAAAGAAGGAGGAGGCGTCATATTTGGAAACAATCAGATCGGTTGATATTTTAAGCAATTTGAAAAACAAAATACAAGAAAAGGCATCGAAGGAAATCAATGATGAAATTGTGGAACAATCAACTGAAGAAGCTTCACATTTGGGGAGTGAAACAAAAGAACAAAATGAATGAAGGACGATCAAAGATCACCCTCTTGATCAGGTAATTGGCGACGTCGGAGGAAAGGTAAGTACCCGAAACTCTCTTAAGAACACTCTAGGACACAATTCTTAAGAGTTCACGATATCACTTGATAACACTAGTGTAATTTATTCACGTCACTATAAATTACTGACTTGAGCGTCGGAGACGTTTAATTCCATTTTGCAGGTACTTCCCCAAAGATAAGATAAATTATGAAGTCTTAGCACACCGCAATCGATTATCCCAAGAAAATAATCGATTATCTACTGTGCAGTACATCGATTATCAGTATCAATAATCGATTGTTTCGACTGATTAGTTTTATTATGCAAATGTGTTTAATTTGTTAACTCCTTATATTGCATAATCGATTTCCGTCTCAGTCATTCAGCAATACTTTTCCAGACAATCGATTATTTCTTCCTATAATCGATTAGTTGTCATATTCAGAAATTCTCCGAGTTCTCTGTATCAACCATATTTCAATAATAATCGATTACCAATATTGACAATCGATTATTTCTTGTTTAAACTTTGTTACCGTTTGGCTCCAACATCGATTGCTGTCAGGACATCAATGCTCCATAATCGATTATTTTGTGTTGATAATCGATTATCTCATTCAAATTTTTTTACCGTTTGTCTCTTAAATCGATTTGTCAGTTTCAAAATTCAATCCAACAGTAAATACAATCGATTATCTCTGCCAAATAATCGATTATCTAACGGTCAGTAAATTTATTTCTTACCGTTTTTGACTGTTCCAACTTTCAATTTTCAGCAGGTATCTTTAGTAAATGGCTGATCACTCCTTCTCCTATAAATATCCCTCATATAGGATCATTCTCACTCACTCAAGCACCTTTTCTAAAAATCAAAGGTCAATTCCTTGCATCTTAGTCTCAAAAATTCAGCAGTAAAAATTTTCCAATATGTCTGGACGCTCCTCCAAACGTTCTCGTTCCAGGCAAGGTGCCTCAGCCTCAATAGTCCCTCCTCCTCTAAACTTCCCATATGAAGACGGGTCCGTTTTGTTCTTCGAAACTCAAGCTGAACTTTCTAGGTTTCTCTTCTGTTGGAAACACGTTTCAAATGCAATATACTAAACGTGTGTTCTTTTGTAGGTTTTGATGAATGTCAAACAAAGCAAAAAGCGATATATAGCAGTGCTCAAGGACAAGCACAAAATGGATGCATTACAAGAAGCTCAAGACAAAGTTTAGAAATGTTATAATTGAGTCAATATTAATTGTGATCTTGATTCCTCAACTTGGCTCATAACATGGCTTCTCTACTAAAATTACTTTTCCAAAATCATGCATATTTAAATTAAGCGTCAAATGATTTTAAACTATGCATATTTACATTTGTTAAAATGTTTTCCAAGCATGCCTCAAAAATCTGGGCTAAGCTAATCGATTATGTACTTATGATAATCGAGTATCTCTAAGCCAAGACTGCATGACAATCGATTGTGAATTAATGATAATCGATTGTGAGTAAGTCAGTCAACATCAGGTTTTTGCAAACTGCATAACAATCGATTGTGTACTTATGATAATCGATTGTTAACTGAGGCAAAGTTTTCAAAACTCATAAAAATCGATTATGAACTAATGGTAATCGATTAGAATGAGAAAAATGTCTCCCAGTGATTTTAAATAAAATGATAATCGATTGTGGCTTTTGATAATCGATTATATATGAGACAGAGTTTTGAAATTAATTAATAATCGATTATTCCATTTGATAATCGATTGTTGAAGCTGACCGTTGTCATATATTTTCAATTACCTTCAGGTAATCGATTGTTGATATTTAACAATCGATGTTTTGCTTAAAATCTGGAAAAGATTTTCTGAACGTTGCTAAAATAATCGATTGTTGATTTCCGGACAATCGATGTTTTATGCCAAAAATTGGAAAGGATTTCTTAACGTTATAAATAATCGATTATTGATTTGAAGTAATCGATTGTTGACGTAAAATCCGGGATTGAATTTTTAATCTGATAGGCAAACAATCGATTGTTTAGTCTTGACAATCGATTGTCACTGAGTAATTTCAGCAATCCTTAATTGGCAATTAGACAACGGTAAGACTGAGTTTTTCACCTATAAATACAGCTTCAACTCAGTGTTTTCACAACAACATATACACTTTGAGTATTTTCATTGCTAAAAGCTTTCTTACATTGATCATCATTTTCCATTCATCCATAAAGCTTTTTGAAGAGCCATTCTATTGAGCTAAGTTGTTGTGATCTTGAGCGTACTATTTCTACTCATATCTACTCATTGAGGAGTGCTTTGTAAAGTGAGTGTGTTTTGTGTTTGTAAGAGAATTGCGATTCTCGTTTGTTGAGGAACTTGTGATTCCTCGGTTGAAGTCTTTGGGATTGTTATCCCCGAGCGGTTGAAGTCTTTGGGATTGTTATCCCCGAGCAATTGAAGTCTTTGGGATTGTTATCCCCGAGCAGTTGAAGTCTTTGGGATTGTTATCCCCGAGCAGTTGAAGTCTTTGGGATTGTTATCCCCGAGCAATTGAAATCTTTGGGATTGGTATCCCCGAGCAATTGAAGTCTTTGGGATTGTGATCCCCGAGCACCTAGGTGAGGCTTGTGTCCTCAGCTGTAACGGTTTGTTAAGCACCCGCAAGCTTGACAAGTTTAGTGGAAATCTCGAGAGAGTCTCTCGGGGACTGGACTAACCACGTTTGTGGCCAACCAGGATACATCATTGTGTAAGTTTATTCTACTGCACTTGTTTTAATTTCTGCAAAGTTTTTAAATTCCGCACTAAAACGCTTAATAATTTTAAAACACTATTCACCCCCCCCCCCCCTCTAGCGTAAAGCGTATTGTCCAACAATTGGTATCAGAGCCACACTCTCTGAAAGACTTAACTGTTTGAAAGAATCTTTCCATGGCTTCTACTCTAGACTCTTTTGCAGGTATTGATGAAGGACAGTGCCCCACAAGACCTCCTTTGTTTAACGGGACTAATTATTCATATTGGAAAGAAAGGATGCAGATATTCGTCAGATCAAACAGCCCTTACTTGTGGAAGGTGTACACCAAAGGAAATGAGGTTCCTGTCAAAAAGGTGGAAGGAGAATGGGTGCCAAAATCAGAAGAGGAATTCAACGCCGAGGATAATCGAATGGTCCAAAATCATTTTAAAGCTATTAATTTATTACTTTGTGCTGTTAATGCTATTGATTACAGGAAAATCTCCTGCTGCAAAACAGCGAAAGAAATGTGGGACAAGCTTGAGGTCACTTACGAAGGGACTGACCAGGTAAGAGAAGCTAAAATTGACTTTTTAACTCATGCTTACGAATTGTTCCATATGAAGGAAGGCGAAAAGGTAGACGAGATGTTTGAGCGGTTCTCATCAATAGTGAATGATCTCCACGCGCTCAAGAAGACGTTCACAGACAAAGAACTAGTTCGAAAAATCCTTAGGAGTCTAACACCGGCATGGCGATCAAAGGCCGATGCGATTCAAGAGTCAATTGGAATCACGAACGTCACCATAGACGCTCTTAGAGGTAATCTTAAGACTTATGAATCCACTATTCTTAACCCTGTTATTGATGAACAAAGAAGGCAAAAGATTGCTCTAAAGGCGAGCACAAGTCAATCACCAATTGAAGAGGATGGAGATAGCGAATTTGGACTCATCATCAAAAAGTTCCAAAAATTCATGCGAAAAGAATATGACCGCAAAGGGAAAAAGCAAGGTGAGCAAGTTAAATGTTATGAATGTGGTGAAACAGGGCATATCAAAACAAACTGCCCAAATCTTAAAAAGGAGAAGAAACCCTTCAAGAAGCAACGAGCATACATATCTTGGGGAGGAGATTCCGGAGACGAATCCAGTGAAGAAGAAAATGAAGAAGCGGCAAATCTCTGCCTCATGACACAGGAAGAAAATCAAAGTGAGGTAAGTCAAATCTCTTCTCAAAATTTTTATACTCTTGATGACATGAGAAATGCCTTTGATGAATTGTATGCTGAATTTCTCAAAGTTACAAAAACCGTCACTAGTTTAAGATAAAGTGCTTCTCTAAAAGAACAAGATTTTCAAAAACAGTTTTCATTAAAAGAAAAAGAATTAGAAAAATTGGTTTTGGAAAATGAGAAGCTACTAGAACAAAACAAGTTTTATGGGAAAAGAAGTTCTGACAAGCCCGAGAGTTCTACAAAAAATTGTGCTTCTTGTGTAGACCTTAAGAATGAAGTAGGTAGATTAAAAGGCACACTAGATAAATTCAACTCCTCTCATAAAAACTTGAATGTGGTGCTTGATAACTTGAAATCAACCAAGCATGGAATAGGCTTCATAAATGAAGAAGAGGTTGATGCAAAAACCCAACCACCTAGAGCTCAATCTAGGATTAATAACAAAAATGCCTTTCCTAAAACAAACATGCATGCTAGACAAAATATTAGGAGACCTAGACATGACCTTCCGCCTAGCAATCGTCACCATAGACATGATGCATATTTTAGGCACAACAGTGATCATGCTAGAAGATCCCGAAATGTTCAACCTAGAAATGATTATGGTGCTCAAATTAGGAGAAATGAAAATAGAGTAAACAATGTGCATTATTCTAGCTACTATGAGCCTAGACACATGCATAATCCAAATGTGACATGTCATTATTGTAGACGAATTGGTCATATTGCTCCCGCATGCTTTACTAGACATAGACATGCTACTCAAACATATCATTATAGTATGCATAACCCTCAAGGACCCAAAATGGCATGGGTACCAAAAGAGCATTGATTTGTTTTGCAGGTGTGCTTGAAGGAATCAAGTGTAGTGGATGCTCCAAACACTTGACGAGAGACGAATTCAAAATTCCTTCAATTAAAGCACAAAGAAGGAGGAAGAGACGGAAAAGTCGATTTAGGCATTTTTTTCAAAATCGGAAGTATTTTCGAAAAATTTAAAAGACAAAATACAAGGAAGACAAAGGCAAAATTGTGGAAGAAGCTTCTTAAATTGAAGAATGAGCCAAAAGACCAAAATGAACGGAGGATGTTCAAAATCAGGTAATTGGCAAAGTCGAAGGGAAGGTAAGTACCCTAAACCCTCTTAAAAACATCCTAGGACAAAATTCTTAAGAGTTCACGTTTTTCACCCGACTACACTAGTTTCAAAGTTATTATTTCATTTATAGATTACTGACTTGAGCGTCGGAGATGTTTAATTCTATTTTGCAGGTATCCCCCAAAAGGTAAGAGGAAAGTATAAATTGTCTTGATACAAGAAAAATCGATCATAATCGATTATTTATGCTTACAATCGATTATCAGTATCAATAATCGATTATTTGTTGATTCAATTTTTTTTGTCATGAAATCTTGTTGAATGTTTACATTGCTTGATAGAATTAAGTCTCATCATTTTAGCATCCCCCTTCCAAACAATCGATTATTTGTTCTGCCAATCGATTATTTGCCAAAATCCAAACTCTCTGTGAGTGAAACAATCGATTACTATATATTGACAATCGATTATCTGTTTTAAACTTATGTTACCGTTTTGGCTCTACAATCGATTCCTGTCAGGTCATAAATATGAAAAACAATCGATTACCAAGTTTGACAATCGACTATCTCTTTCAAATTTTTTTTCCGTTCTGGCGTGTAATCGATGTGTCAGATCATTTTCATTAATGACAAATCGATTATTCTATTCAAACAATCGATTGTTGAACGGTCAGTGAATTTATTTTTACCGTTTCAGACTTCAAATCTCTTCAAATCTTTTCCAATAAGTGTAAGATTCATTCCTTCTCTATATATAGGCTGCACATATGCTCTTGTATACTCACTCAAGCCTCCCAAGCATCAAACTATCTTGTTATCTTTGAAAAATCCTAGCACATCTTTTTCAAAAATGTCAAGCCGCAACTCCAAACGTGCTCGTTCCAAACAAGGTGCTTCTTCTTCTCGCCATCCATATCAAGATGGATCGGTTCTATTCTTTGAATCCGATGAAGAGCTCACCCGTTTCTTAACCAAATTTGAGAAACGCCTTATTCTCCCTGCTCGCTTTTCAACAAACGCTCTTGTTGCACCATTCATTCCAGCCGCGAATATGCTAAGAGAGTGCCAACTTTTCAATTTCCTACTCCTTACTCACCCCTACTACAACATTACTTTGGTTGAAGCTTTTTACTCCAACCTTCACAAAGATGATGAGGGTGAACTCGTTACCAATGTTAACGGCATTTCCATTCTAATTTCTGAAGATAACCTCCACCTCATTACCGGCATTCCGCATGATGGTGAAGACATCTACCAGTACATAAATGATGCCGGGGACATGATTGATGAAGCTAATCTCTTCCGCCAAGCCGGAGTCGCCTATGATGAGTCTTCTTCCCGTCGTCCCACCATAAAGGGTATGGACCCGAATTATCGTTTCATTCTCTATTTCATCACTCGTGTTCTCAAACCCCGTAAACTCAATCACACCACCATTTCCCAAGAGGATGCCAAATTTCTTCATGCCATTGTCACCGGTGTTAAAATCAATTGGTGCAAGCTTATTCAATCTCATATGTTCAATGCCACCAGAGATGACATACCTCTCCCCTATGCCCTCTTAATAATGAAATTTCTTGAAGCTTCCGGGGTCAATATTGCTAATGGTCCTCTCAAAAAGAGCACCAAAATCTGGGAAATTTCGGAGTCTTCCTTTCATCATGATGGTGATCATGCTCCCGCTCCTCCTCAAAATCGACAAGCCCGTCGTGCTCATCCTCCTCAGGAGCCTACCCTCCGGACTATCTCTGACCAAATTACTCAATTAACCCGTGAGGTCCATGGTTACTTTGATCACGTGCATTATGCCTATGCTCAGGTGGTGCCATATCAAGCGCCTCCCAATGATGATGAAGGGGATGGGGGTGATGAATGATGAAATTGTTGTTTTTGATGATGTGAAATTGTTGTTTTTGATTTGTTTTTCCTTGGTTGGTTAGTTGTTGTTCGTTTTATTGTGTTTGGCTCCACCCATGTAATGTTATTTTCCAATAAATAAACTTTTGTTTATTTCATATTTTTTTCATATTCTTCCCTTGTATATATTTTTGCTAATGGCAAAAGGGGGAAGAAACGGGATATCAAGAAGTATGCTATATCACTCTCAACTTCATTCATGCTTAAAGTGAGGGGGAACATGAATTGAGGGGGAACATCAAATTGCATACTTTACACTTGTCTTGGATTATCAAAATAATTATTGCATATATCCCGCTTATGTTTGCCATTATCAAAAAGGGGGAAATTGTTGGAAACACGTTTCAAATGCAATATACTAAACGTGTGTTCTTTTGTAGGTTTTGATGAATGTCAAACAAAGCAAAAAGCGATATATAGCAGTGCTCAAGGACAAGCACAAAATGGATGCATTACAAGAAGCTCAAGACAAAGTTTAGAAATGTTATAATTGAGTCAATATTAATTGTGATCTTGATTCCTCAACTTGGCTCATAACATGGCTTCTCTACTAAAATTACTTTTCCAAAATCATGCATATTTAAATTAAGCGTCAAATGATTTTAAACTATGCATATTTACATTTGTTAAAATGTTTTCCAAGCATGCCTCAAAAATCTGGGCTAAGCTAATCGATTATGTACTTATGATAATCGAGTATCTCTAAGCCAAGACTGCATGACAATCGATTGTGAATTAATGATAATCGATTGTGAGTAAGTCAGTCAACATCAGGTTTTTGCAAACTGCATAACAATCGATTGTGTACTTATGATAATCGATTGTTAACTGAGGCAAAGTTTTCAAAACTCATAAAAATCGATTATGAACTAATGGTAATCGATTAGAATGAGAAAAATGTCTCCCAGTGATTTTAAATAAAATGATAATCGATTGTGGCTTTTGATAATCGATTATATATGAGACAGAGTTTTGAAATTAATTAATAATCGATTATTCCATTTGATAATCGATTGTTGAAGCTGACCGTTGTCATATATTTTCAATTACCTTCAGGTAATCGATTGTTGATATTTAACAATCGATGTTTTGCTTAAAATCTGGAAAAGATTTTCTGAACGTTGCTAAAATAATCGATTGTTGATTTCCGGACAATCGATGTTTTATGCCAAAAATTGGAAAGGATTTCTTAACGTTATAAATAATCGATTATTGATTTGAAGTAATCGATTGTTGACGTAAAATCCGGGATTGAATTTTTAATCTGATAGGCAAACAATCGATTGTTTAGTCTTGACAATCGATTGTCACTGAGTAATTTCAGCAATCCTTAATTGGCAATTAGACAACGGTAAGACTGAGTTTTTCACCTATAAATACAGCTTCAACTCAGTGTTTTCACAACAACAACATATACACTTTGAGTATTTTCATTGCTAAAAGCTTTCTTACATTGATCATCATTTTCCATTCATCCATAAAGCTTTTTGAAGAGCCATTCTATTGAGCTAAGTTGTTGTGATCTTGAGCGTACTATTTCTACTCATATCTACTCATTGAGGAGTGCTTTGTAAAGTGAGTGTGTTTTGTGTTTGTAAGAGAATTGCGATTCTCGTTTGTTGAGGAACTTGTGATTCTCGGTTGAAGTCTTTGGGATTGTTATCCCCGAGCGGTTGAAGTCTTTGGGATTGTTATCCCCGAGCAATTGAAGTCTTTGGGATTGTTATCCCCGAGCAGTTGAAGTCTTTGGGATTGTTATCCCCGAGCAGTTGAAGTCTTTGGGATTGTTATCCCCGAGCAATTGAAATCTTTGGGATTGGTATCCCCGAGCAATTGAAGTCTTTGGGATTGTGATCCCCGAGCACCTAGGTGAGGCTTGTGTCCTCAGCTGTAACGGTTTGTTAAGCACCCGCAAGCTTGACAAGTTTAGTGGAAATCTCGAGAGAGTCTCTCGGGGACTGGACTAACCACGTTTGTGGCCAACCAGGATACATCATTGTGTAAGTTTATTCTACTGCACTTGTTTTAATTTCTGCAAAGTTTTTAAATTCCGCACTAAAACGCTTAATAATTTTAAAACGCTATTCACCCCCCCCCCTCTAGCGTAAAGCGTATTGTCCAACATCTCCAAGTTTGAGAAGCGATTTATTCTTCCTCCTCGCTTCTCACAAGCAAGCTCCTTGAACCTTTCGCCCCTGCCGCCAACATGCTCAAAGAGTGTCAACTCTATGATTTCTTGCTCCTTACCCATCCTCATATTAACACAACCTTAGTTGAAGCATTCTATTCAAATCTTCACAAAGATGAAAATGGTGAGGTGGTCACCTCCATCAATGGCGTTCACATTCTCCTCTCTGACGAGAACCTTCACACCATCGCCCGCATTCCAAACGATGGTGAAGATCTTATCCGGTATATTAATGAGGCCGGCTCTCTCTTTGATGAATCCACTTTTTTCCGCCAAGCCGGAATCTCTTATGATCAAGCTTCTTCTCGTCGTCCTACCATCTCGGGCATGGACCCAAATTATCGATTTCTCCTCTACTTCATCACCCGTGTCCTAAGACCTCGTAGGCACAATCATACCACCATATCCCAAGAGGACTCCAAGCTCTTACATGCCATTGTCACTGGAGCCAAGATCAATTGGTGTCGGCTCATTAAAATGCACATGCTCGATGCCGTCGCCGATAACATGCCCCTTCCTTATTCTCTCCTCATCATGAATTTTCTTGAAGCATCCGGATTTGTCACTGAAAATGGTCCTCTCAAAAGGAGTACCAAAATCTGGGAAATCTCGGAATCATCCTTCCATCATGATGGTGATCATGCTCCAGCTCCTCCTCCTACCCGTCCTGCCCGTCGTGCTCGTCCATCTCAGGAGCCCACTCTCCAAACTATATCCGACCAGCTCTCTCAGTTGACACACGAGATCCATGGTTATTTTGACCATGTCCATTATCCCTATGCGGGTCTCGTTCCCTTTGAAGCTGCGCCGAATGACGAGGCGAATCGTGACGGAGATAATTGATATTGTTTTTTTTGGTTTTAAATTGTATTGTTGGATGTCCCTCTGCTGTACCCCTTTAATTTTCAATAAATAAACTTTGTTTTATTTCGTCTTTGTGTATCTTTCCTTACTATTTTTTTGCTAATGGCAAAAGGGGGAAGATAACGGGATAACGGGTATGCACCACCTCTAAATTGCTTAATTGCTTATGCGCTTAAATTGAGGGGGAATTCTTAAATTGAGGGGGAACAAGAACAAATATGCATACTTGTTACTTGTCTTGAATCGTCAATATTATTTGTCAAAATGGCATATCCCGCTTAATGTTTGCCATTATCAAAAAGGGGGAAATTGTTGGAAACACGTTCTCAATGCGATATACTAAACGTGTATTCTTTTGTAGGTTTTGATGAATGACAAACAAAGCACAAATTGATATATGACGGAGTTCAAGTACAAGAGCACAAATGTTGAGATTGAAGCTCAAGACGTTGTTTTTAATTGTTATTATTGAGTTATTCTTAAATGTGATCTTGATCCTATAACTTGACTCCATAACATGGCTTCTCTCATAAAACTATTTTCCAAAATCATGCATACTTATTTCTGTATCAAATAATTTCAAATGATGCATATTTACATTAGACAAAATGTTTTCTAAACATGCCTCAAAAATCTGGGCTAAAATAATCGATTATGAACTTATGATAATCGATTGTTTCTGAGCCAAGACTGCATGACAATCGATTATGAATTAATGGTAATCGATTGTGAGTAAGACAGTGAACATCAGGTTTTTCCAAATCTGCTTGATAATCGATTGTGATCAAATGCCAATCGATTGTTGTTGAGGTAAAGTTTTTTCAATACTCAAAATAATCGATTATGAACTAATGGTGATCGATTATGTTGAGAAAATGTCTTCCAGTGATTTTAAATTTAATTAAGTAATCGATTATGTCTTTAGATAATCGATTATCACCGAGACAGTAAGTTTCATGATTTTCAGAAAATAACAAGTAATCGATTGTTGCAAAGGACAATCGATTGTTGAAGCTGACCGTTGTCAAAATGATTTTCAAATACCTCAAAGTAATCGATTATTGGTTTTCATATAATCGATGTTTTGCTTAAAATCTGGAAATGATTTTTAGAACGTTGCTGAAGTAATCAATTATAGATTTTGTATAATCGATGTTGTGCTTAAAATCCGGAAATGATTTTTAGAACGTTGCCAATGTAATCGATTATGGATTTGGTATAATCGATTATCTGTTTTTGAATTTTGCCAGTAATCGATTATGGATTGTAAGTAATCGATTATGAAGCGTAAAATCTGGGATTGATTTTTGATCTGACTGGCAGATAATCGATTGTTCGGTCATGACAATCGATTGTCACTGAGTAAATTCAGCAATTCTTAATTGGCAATTAGACAACGGTAAGACCAAGTTTTGCACCTATAAATACAGCTTCAACTCAGTGTTTTAAACACAACAACATACACTAACTGATCATTACATTGCTTTAAGCTTTCATTCAATTGTTCATCATTTTCTACTCATTTCATAAAGCTTTTGAGAGCCATATTATTGTTCAAAGTTGTTGTGATCTTGAGCGTATTATTTTACTCATATCTACTCATCAAGGAGTACCTTTGTTAAGTGAGTGTTCAAGTATTTCAAATACTTGTAAGAGAATTTTGATTCTCTTGTGTTGAGGAACTTGTGCTTCCTCTGTTGAAGTCTTTGGGATTGTATCCCCGAGCAAGTGAAGTCATTGGGATTGTATCCCCGAGCAAGTGAAGTCTTTGGGATTGTATCCCCGAGCAAGTGAAGTCTTTGAGGTGAGGAACCTCCGAGCAAGTGAAGTCTTTGAGATTGTATCTCCGAGCAACTGTAAAGGTTTGTTAAGCACCCGTAAGCTTAACAAGTTAGTAGAAAATCTCGAGAGAGTCTCTCGGGAACTGGACTAACCACTGTTGTGGCCAACCAGGATATATCCTTGTGTAAGTTATTTTTATTGCACTTATTTACTTCCTGTAAAATTTAAATTCCGCAAGAAAACGCTAAATTTCATTAAAACGCTATTCACCCCCCCCCCCTCTAGCGTTAAGCGTAGTTTCTAACACCATCTATCTCTACCCGTCGTCCTACCATAACGGGAATGGATCCAAACTACCGGTTGATTCTTTACTTCATCACCCGAGTCCTCAAGCCTAGACGGCACAATCACACCACCATCTCCCAGGAGGATACCAAACTTCTGCATGCCATTGTCACCGGAGCCAAAATAAATTGGTGTCGGCTCATCAAAATTCATATGCTCGATGCCATCGGTGATGACATGCCTCTTCCTTATGCCCTCCTCATTATGAACTTCCTTGAAGCATCCGGATTTGTCACGAAAAATGGTCCTCTCAAAAGGAGTACCCAAATTTGGAAAATCTCGGAGTCTTCTTTCCATCATGATGGTGATCATGCTCCAGCTCCTTCTTCAAGTCGTCCACCCCGTCATGCTCGTTCGTCCCAAGAGCCTACTCTCCAAACCATATCCGACCAGCTTGCTCAACTCACTCATGAGATCCATGGATACTTTGATCATGTCAATTATCCATATGCAGCTCTCGTTCCTTTTGAAGCAGCGCCGGATAACGAGGCGGACAACGACGGAAATGAATAAATTTTTTTTGTTTTGTGTGATTTTTGCTGTTGTTCTCTTTGGTTCCCATTGATGTACCCTCTTTTTTTTCCAATAAATAAACCTTGTTTATTTCATCTTTTTGCATCTTTCCTCACTATTTTTTTTGCAAATGGCAAAAGGGGGAAGAAAACGGGATATCGGGTATGCACCACCTCTTAATTCATTGATTGCTTATAAGCTAAAATTGAGGGGGAACAGGAACAAAATTGCATAATTGTTACTTGTCTTGAATTGTCAATATCTTTTGCCTAAATTGCATATCCCGCTTAATGTTTGCCATTATCAAAAAGGGGGAAATTGTTAGAAACACGTTCTCAATGCAATATACTAAACGTGTACTCTTTTGTAGGTTTTGATGAATGACAAACGAAGCAAAAATTGATATATGACGGAATTCAAGTACAAGTGCACAATGGTTGCAAATAAGATTGAAGTTCAAGATATAGCTTTTAATTGTTATTGAGTTGTTCTAAATTGTAATCTCGATCCTATAACTTGACTCATAGTATGGCCTCTCTCATAAAACTATTTTCCAAAATCATGCATATTTAATTCTGTGTCAAAAAGATTTTAAATCATGCATATTTACATTAGACAAAATGTTTTCTAAACATGCCTCAAAAATCTGGGCTAAAATAATCGATTATGTACTTATGATAATCGATTGTTTCTGAGCCAAGACTGCATGACAATCGATTATGAATTAATGGTAATCGATTGTGAGTAAGACAGTGAACATCAGGTTTTTCCAAATCTGCATGATAATCGATTGTGAACAAATGACAATCGATTGTTGTTGAGGTAAAGTTTTTCAATACTCAAAATAATCGATTATGAACTAATGGTGATCGATTGTGTTGAGTTGATGTCTTTCAGTGATTTTAAATTTAATTAAGTAATCGATTATGTCTTTAGATAATCGATTATCACTGAGACAGTAAGTTTTATGATTTTCAGAAAATAACAAGTAATCGATTGTTGCAAAGGACAATCGATTGTTGAAGCTGGCCGTTGTCAAATGATTTTCAAATACCATAAGGTAATCGATTATTGATTCTAGATAATCGATGTTCTGCTTAAAATCTGGAAATGATTTTAGGAACGTTGCTGAAGTAATCGATTATAGATTTTATATAATCGATGTTTTGCTTAAAATCCGGAAATAATTTTTAGAACGTTGTTAAAGTAATCGATTATGAACTTAGTGTAATCGATTATCTGATTTTGAATATTGCCAGTAATCGATTATAGATTATGTATTATCGATTGTGAAGCGTTAAATCTGGGATTGATTTTTAAACTGACTGGCAGATAATCGATTGTTTGGTCTTAATAATCGATTATCACTGAGTAATTTCAGCAACTCTTAATTGGCAATTAGACAACGGTTGAACCAACTTTTTCAACTATAAATACAGCTTCATTTCAGTGTTTTAAATACAACAACATACACAAACTGATCATTACATTGCTATAAGCTTTCATTCAATTGTTCTTCATTTTCTACTCATTTCATAAATTTTTTGAGAGCCATATTATTGCTTAAAGTTGTTGTGATCTTGAACATATTCTTTTACTCATATCTACTCAATAAGGAGTACTTTAGTTAAGTGAGTGTCCAAGTATTTGATATACTTGTAAGAGAATTGCGATTCTCTTGTTTCAAGGAACTTGCGTTTCCTTGGGTGAAGTCTTTGAGATTGCGATCTCCGAGCAACTGTTTGAGGCTTGTGTCCTCAAGTGTGTAACGGTTTGTTGAGCACCCTTAAGCTTAACAAGATAGTGAAAAATCTCGAGAGAGTCTCTCGGGGACTAGACTAACCACGTTGGTGGCCAACCAGTATACATCTTTGTGTAAGTTTATTTTTCTGCATTTATTTTACTCCCTGCAAAGTTTAAATTCTGCAAGAAAACGCTAAATTCTATTAATACGCTATTCACCCCCCCTCTAGCGTAAAGCGTAGTTTCTAACAGTTTGAAGTATTTGAAATATGTTTATGATAAATATGATTTGATAAAAAGATTTTATGCATATTTATGATGACCTATGTTGAGCCAAAAGACGAGATAACTTAAGCGTTGCTCTTACATTGGTTTTACCTAACGACCTACGCCTTGGGTCTTCGGTCTTGAACTTTTGAGCTCGTCTTTGGCTTTTCCATGCAATCCATTCATCAATATGCTTCTCGGCATTAAATCTTGATTGTTTGTCATATAATAACGTTGTTTGACACTTGACTTCATTGTTTGTCATTCATCAAAACCAATACCTGAAAATCATGCTAATACAACAAAAGCATACATATCATGGATAGAATGATTTTCTACATAATCATCCTAGCTACCTTTGAAATTAAGGGTGCAAGTACGCAATATGTCCTTAAGGGTCTGAATAGTCCGTTTTGCTTGCCCGTCAGTATGAGGGTGAAAGGTTATTCTAAGATTTACCTGCGTGCCCAAACCTTGCTGAACTTTCTTCCAAAAATTGGCTGTGAACTGAGCCCCTCGATCTGAAATGATGGAGACTGGAGTACCATGTAACCTCACTATTTCCTTGATGTACAACTGAGCATATTGTTCCATTGTGTCGGTATATTTGACTGGCAAGAAGTGTGTTGATTTCATGAGTCGATGAATAATCACCAAAATTGAGTCAAACTTGTGTGGAGTGCGTGGCAACCCTATCTCAAAATCTATATTGATCATCTTCCATTTCCATATAGGAAGTTCTATGCTTTGAGCCAGTTCCCTGGGCCTTTGCTGTTCGGCCTTCACTTGCTGACGGTTCGGACATCTAGATACAAAGTCCGCACATCCCTTTTCATGTTATTTCATCAATAGACTTCCTTGATATCATGATACATTTTTATCGAACTGGGGTGCATGGAATATCTAGAAGTGTGAGCTCCTGTCATGATTCTTTCCCAAAAACCGTCAACAATCAGAACACATAGGCGAACTTGGCACCGTAGGGTACCATCATCCCCGTCAAGAGCAAAAGTTGTGGTATTGTTTTTATGAACCCCCTCTTTCAAATGTTCTAATAATGGGTTGTCGAATTGATTTTCCTTCACCTTTGCCACAAGCGACGATTTCATCCTATTTTGCACAACTACTTCTCCATCACTAGAGTTTGCAAGATGAACTCCCAAACGGGCCAATTGATGAACCTCCGAGGCCAACGGCCTCTGATCCGCCCTCAAACAAATCAAACTCCCCATATATTTCCCCCTAAGAGCATTGGCCATAACGTTAGCCTTTTCGGGTGATAGAGTATATCAACGCCATAGTCCTAAGTAACTCTAGCCACCTCCTTTGCCTCTGATTCGGCTCCTTTTTCTTGAAAATATTTTGAAAAGTCCTATGGTCCGTGAATACATCTACGTGGACCCCATATAAATAATGACGCCAAATCTTTAGAGCGAACACCACTGCCACCAGCTCTAAGTCATGAGTAGGATAGTTCTTTTCATGATTCTTGAGTTGCCTAAAAGTGTAGGCTATAACGTTACCATGTTGCATTAGCACACACCCAAGTCCGATCCTTGAAACATCACAATATAGCACAAATCCCTCTGTACCCTCTAACATGGTTAATACCACTAATGTAGTCAATCTTCATTTCAATTCTTAGAAACTCCTTACGCAAGCATTGGACCGCTAGAACTTAGATACTTTCTTGGCCAATTTAGTCAAGCTAGAGGCAAGAGTAGAAAACCTCTCCACAAATTGTCTGTAGTACCCAGCCAAACCCAAGAAACCTTAAATCTCTGTTGGAGTGGTAGACTTGGGCCAATTCTTCACTGCTGCAATCTTTTGAGGATTAACAATAATTCCTTCTCGAGAGACGACATGCCCTAAAATGCAAACAAATTCAAGCCAAAATTCACATTTTGAAAACTTTGCATACAACGGATATTGCTGGAGAGTCTGCAGAACTGCCCTGAGATGGCCAGCATGGTTCTCCTGAATTCGGGAATACACAAGAATATCTTCAATGAACACGATCATGAAGGAGTCTAGAAAAGTCTTGAAGACTCAATTCATAAGATCCATGAACGCTATCGAGGAGTTTGTTAGCCAAAACACATCACAAGAAACTGAAAGTGCCCATATCAAGTTATGACAGCTGTTTTTTGAATATCCTACACCCTTATCTTCAATTGGTGTACAACTGAGCATATTGTTCCATTGTGTCGGTATATTTGACTGGCAAGAAGAGCGTTGATTTCATGAGTCGATCAATAATCACCAAAATTGAGTCAAACTTGTGTGGAGTGCGTGGAAGCCCTACCTCAAAATCCATATTGATCATCTTCCATTTCCACATAGGAAGTTCTATGCTTTGAGCTAGTTCCCCGAGCCTTTGATATTCGGCCTTCACTTGGTGACAGTTCGGACATCTAGATACAAAGTCTGCCACATCCCTTTTCATGTTATTTCACCAATAGACTTCCTTGATATCATGATACATTTTCATAGAACCGGGGCCCACGGAATATCTAGAAGTGTGAGCTTCTGTCATGATTCTTTCCCAAAGATCGTCAACATTCAGAACACATAGGCGGCCTTGGAACCATAGGGTACCATCATCCCCGACAAGAGCAAAAGTTATGGTATTGTTTTTATGAACCCCCTCTTTCAAATGTTCTAATAATGGGTTGTCGAATTGATTTTCCTTCACCTTCGCCACAAGAGATGATTTCATCCTATTTTGCAGAACTACTTCTCTATCACTAGAGTCTGCAAGATGAACTCCCAAACGGGCCAATTGATGAACCTCCTAGGCCAACAGCCTCTGATCCGCCCTCAAACAAACCAAACTCCCCATAGATTTCCCGCTAAGAGCATTGGCCATAACGTGAGCCTTTTCGGGTTATAGAGTATATCAACGCCATAGTCTTATGTAACTCTAGCCACCTCCTTTGCCTCTGATTCAGCTCCTTTTGCTTGAAAATATATTGAAGAGTCTTATGGTCCGTGAATACATCTACGTGGAACCCATATAAATAATGACGCCAAATCTTTAGAGCGAACACCACTGCTACCAGCTCTAAGTCATGAGTAGGATAGTTCTTTTCATGATTCTTGAGTTGCCTAACAGTGTAGGCTATGACGTTACCATGTTGCATTAACACACACCAAAGCTCGATCCTTGAAGCATTGCAATATAGCACAAATCCCTCTGTACCCTCTAACAGGGTTAATACCACTGATGTAGTCAATCTTCATTTCAATTCTTAGAAACTCCCTTCGCAAGCATTGGACCACTAGAAGTTAGCTACTTTCTTGGTCAATTTAGTCAAGAGAGAGGCAAGAGTAGAAAACCTCTCCACAAATTGTCTGTAGTACCCAGCCAAACCCGAGAAACCGTAAATCTCTGTTGGAGTGGTAGACTTGGGCCAATTCTTCACTGCTGCAATCTTTTGAGGATTAACACTAATTCCTTCTCGAGAGACGACATGCCCTAAAATGCAAACAAATTCAAGCCAAAATTCACAATTTAAAAACTTTGCATACAACGGATATTGCTGGAGAGTCTGCAGAACTGCCATGAGATGGCCAGCATGGTTCTTCTGAATTCGGGAATACACAAGAATATCTTCAATGAACACGATCATGAAGGAGTCTAGAAAAGTCTTGAAGACTCGATTCATAAGATCCATGAACGCCGTCGAGGAGTTTGTCAGCCCAAAAGACATCACAAGAAACTGAAAGTGCCCTTATCGAGTTATGAAAGCTGTTTTTTGAATGTCCCTATTTGGAGGGATCCCAGGGAGCTCATCTAGAAACATATCGAGATTCATTCACAATTGGCACATATTCATGCACCTCAGCTGTAGTGTCTGTAACTTGGACCAAATGACAAATACACCATTTGTGAGTTACACAGACCACAAGGTTCATGATTTTTCCTATAGTCAGTGGCTTCTGCTTTGGGTTTCGACTATGAATGGAGTTATGAGATTTAGGAAGAAAGGAAAGTTGATCCCGAGGTTATTGGCCCTTATTAGGTATGGAGGCATGTTTGGGAGGATGATTATGAGCTTGCCTTGCCTCCCAGCTTAGCATGCGTTCATCTCGTATTTCATGTTTCGATGCTTCGGAGGTGTCACGGTGATCCATCACACGTGTTAGATTTCAGTTCAGTACAACTGGACAAAGATCTATCTTATGTTGAGGAGCCGCTGGCAATATTGGACAGGGAAGTTCAAAAGTTGAGGTCAAAGAATATTGCATCAGTCAAGGTTCAATGGCAGGGTCAGCCGGTCGAGGAGGCAACCTGGGAGACCGAGAAGGGTATACACATCGGTTACCCTCATCTTTTCACTACTTCAGGCATGTCTCTATGATCGTTCAAGACGAATGATTGTTTAAGTGTAAGAGGATATAATGACCCGGCTAGTTGTTTTATGAATTTACACCCCAATCCTCTATTAACTATTTTCTCGTGTTAGTTTTTGCTATTGGGAGTTGCTGGGAGTTTCAGAGAGTTTTGGGACACTTAGTCCCTAAATGAGAGCTTAAGTTTTTGAATTTGGACCATAGTTGGGTCGTAATGGAATTCCGAAAGGTAGAGTAGCTCCGTAGTGTTGAATGTGATGAGTGTACAAAGTTTCAGGTCATTCGGATGAGGTTTGATAGACTTTTTTTATCGAAGTAATAATTTGAGAGTTTTGAAGTTTTTAGGCTTAAAGCAGATGCTAATTATTTGATTCGATGTTGTTTGAAGTGTTTTGAAGATTTGTATACATTTGAACAGTGGTATTAGACTTGTTGTGCTTTTGGTTGAGGTCATGTAGCGCCTCGGGGTGATTTCTGATGGTTGACGGAAAGATTTGGAATTTGGCGTTATAGCTAAAGCTTATGACTACTATCATAACCACATCTGCAATTCAGAGGCCGCAGGTGCGACTCCCACAGATGCATAATCAAGCCGCAGAAGCGGCCAAGAGGAAGAAGAGCTGAAACCGCAGAAGCGGAAGGTGTATGAGGGACCGCAGATGCAGATTCAGGGTCGCAGGTACAGTAAAGGGGATTTAAGTAGAAACCGCAAAGTGGTTCCCTTGACCGAAAAAGTGGTCTTGAAGATGCGGAAATTGAACCGCATATGCGAATTTGGTGGACAGAAAATAAGGATTTCGAGGGTTTAGTTTCAAAAGTTAGAAATTTTTATTTGGAGCTCAGGAGAGGACGATTTTCGCGGGATTTTGGAAAGGAAATTGGTGGGTAATGACTACTAATCCTTTTCTAGTTCTATTCCTATAATCTAATCTTAGTTTTTTCATATAATTTCGAATTTGGGGTGAAAATTGGGGAAACATTTGGAGAAGGTTCTTAGACCTAAATTTTGATTTTTGATCGGGGATTTGACATTGGATTTGGATAACTTGGATATGGTTAAACACGTAAGAATGTGAGGATTCTGAATATGTAAATTTTACCCAATTCCGAGACGTGATCGTGAGGGGCATTTTGGTTATTTTACCTCATTTAGCGTATTAGCTTAGAATTTATTTGTAAAATCAGTTACTTCAAATGTTATTTACATTATGCAATTGAATTGAATAGATTTGGCCACTTGGAGTCTAATACTCTTGGAAAGAACGTAGTTTCTGGTGGATTTTGAGTCGGTTCAAGGTAAGTGGCTTGCCTAACCTTGTGTGGGAAAACTCCCCTTAGGATTTGGTATTGTTTATACTTGAAATGCCTTATACATAGGGTGAAGAGTGCATACTTGTGCTAATTGTTGAAAATCTATTTTCATTAAGTAACTAAAATTTTATTTCCTTTCCTGTTTATACTACTTGCAATTTAATCGGCTATTAGCTTAGGAAAGTATGTATAATTGAGATTATTGTGTATTTGCACAAACTGCCTCATTTGGACTATGTGAAGCATGCTAGGTTAGAAATACTTGTCTTACCTTTGTGTGAAATTGAATTAAATTGAGTATTCTTTGTGTTGTTGCTATGTTTACTTGGGACTACGGGACAGTATCCCGGGATATCTCCTGCACATATAAATTGATTTGGATTGTAGTGCGGGATACCAAGAGATCCCCAGCAGATATTGAGGATACTAAGAGATCCTTGGGATACCGAGAGATCCCCAGTACATACATTAAGGATACTAAGAGATCCTCGGGATACCAAGAGATCCCTAGCACTTATATTGAGGATACTAAGAGATCCTCTGGATACCTAGAGATCCCTATCATATATATTGAGGATGCTAAGATATCCTTAGGATACTGAGAGATCTCTAGTTGTTATCTCTGCATTGAGTTGTATCCCTTTCCTTGATTTTTTTTCTCTGTTATAGTTGTTGTTGTTATTTCTATCCCGTGTTACTTCTTACTGTTGCACTTAATTATATAGTATTATTCTATATTGTTATACCTTGTATTTCATTTAACCTCAGTAGTGCCCTGACTTTCATTTTGTTATCTTGTTTTTTAAATATTTCTTTCCGCAAATTGTTTATGTTCTGCATTTATTAGGCTTACCTAGTAGTAAAGACTAGATGTCATCACAATGGTTAACGGAAGGCGAACTGGGGTCTTGACACTTTGCAAATGCTCTGCTCAGCTTGCATTTGAGATGAGGGTCTCTTTTCATTTGCAAGGATTATGTCTTGTTTGCAACTGATCGTATTTGCGGACTTCGCAATTGAGAGCAAGAGTTCGCAATTATGACATATGTAGGTGAGTAAAAGGTTTGAAAATCAGGACTAAGCTTATTTTACACCATTTTCAATCCTAGACTCTATAGAGGTAATTTCTTAAGAGATTTTTCTTCCTAAATTCATTAATAAGCATCATTAACTAATTTATAATCAATTTTAACTACTTTTCATGAATTTCTAACATGAAATTTAATATACTCAAGGTAGAACTTAGGGATTTGGGTAGAATTTAGAAATTTTGTGAAATTGAGATTGAGACCTCGAATTGAGGTCAAATGGACAAAAAAATCACATAACCCGACTCATGGGTTAATGGGTAATTGGATTTTTTCTGAAACTCAGATTCAACCAAGAGAAACCAAGGTTGACTTCCATTGACTTTTTAAAAAATGATCAAAAATGAACTTTTTTCATTTATAGGTAGTTTATAAAGCTTATTTTTTATTGTTTGATTGATATGGTAATTGATTTTGTTTTGGAAAGAGGTAAGTGTCTTGGTTAACCTTTATTTGAGGGAAATAAGGTAGAGTCGTCTATTTTCTATGGGAATTATGTGTTGGGGACGACGTCTATGCATCGGCAACCAACCTACCGAGTTGGGTTGTATGTCCATATCACATCACTTTTCTCTATCCAAGAATCCCATTATTGATCAAGTCATCTCGAATACATTGGAGAAACAAAAATCTATCGTTATAACACTTAGAAAAAAACCTAAAAAGAGGACGAAGGTTGTTGTAGTTTTATAGTTGCAAGAATTTCTTTCTCAGAATTGAGCTGGTGTGCAGTGTACTGCTTGTGATACCTATGCTTTGCATGAACATCTCAATTTCCAAGATAAAAACAAAAAAGGGGAAGAATCAAAGAGGCAAGTGTTCTGGTAGGTAACTTTTTCACTATTCTAAAGAATGGTACCTTTCAATATGCAGGTCATTTCAGGCACTCGCAAAAGAAAAAAGAGAATCCAATTCATTTTATCCTCCTATCCTTGATGGATCAATTAAAGAACCATACATATTAAAATGGAATTGTGAACCAATATAGAAGCGCACGACTTGATCGCGAACTATACGAGTGTTTATGTGCGGGCCATGGGATAAGCATACTGGTGAATTTTGTCTTACTTGTATCATATTAAATAGCGAGTTGTGTCATTCATGTCATAGATAGATTTTATATTCTTAATTTCTCACTTCTAAATTAATTCTTATATTGAGATTATTGAAATATTTGATAATATGGAAAGCGTTAAATGGTTGTTTGCCCTAATTGTGGAAATATTCTTATATGACGAGTGAATTTCCATAGTATTGTTGAATTTAAAATTTCTCCCCACCTTGATTGGCATTTTATTATTATAATTGCATGGTGAGGAAGAGTGAAATGCACAAAGGGTGTTGTCATACCTTATTTGCATGTTGATATCTTTGCTAGAGTAAACATAAGGCTAAAGAATGAATGGTGATATCGTGCACTTGTTTACTATATTATTATTATTATTATCATGTGAGGATGAGAGTAAAAGTACGAAGGTTGATGCTGTGCACATGGTTTATTTATACTACATGGTGAGGATGAGATTAAAAGTACGAAGGGTGATATCTTCACTTTCATTTATGGTATATGGTGAGGATGGGTGTAAAAATATGAAAGGTGATACCGTGCAATTTATTGATTTTATTGCTTTTACTTGATACTTGGACTGCAATTTTAACTTCGTACTTTCATAGATTATTTCATAAAGATACTCACTTGGTGATTTTTTGCTTATTGTGGGAATTGTTGCCCTTTTTATATGTCCCTACCCTGTTATTGCTTTTGATGATTTACTTGATATTTATGTTATTTTATATGTATATATGCATAATTTTTGTAGGTGTCTAGTCTTAGCCTCGTCACTACCTCGTGGGGGTTAGGCTCGACACTTGCTGAGTACAGTAAGTCGATTGTACGCATACTACACTTCTGCATTTTTTGTATATATTTTGATGTTAGTACCAGCAAAGTCTCGAGAGATACTTAGTAGATATCAGACAGTGACTTGAGGTAGAGCTACATCCCATTCGTAGGCCAATAGACGTCACTTTCTTATTTCCTTGATGTTTTCATTTTGTTTCGGACAATGTTGAATTCTTTTAAACCCTTATATTTAGTAGGATCGAGACGCTCATATACTTATGACACCAGATCTTAGGGTGGTTTATATTATGTTATGGAACAATTATCAAATGTTTATTGCATTTGTTTTCTATTACCTTATTATGTTGGCTTTCCTAGAAAGGGGTATTATGCGCCATCAATGCCCCGCGGTTGAGATTTTAGGTCATAACAAGTTGATATCAGAGCCGGCTGCCTATTTCTAATGAGTCATGAGTAAGCTTAGTAGAGTATTAAGGATCGAGGTACCGATTCAGTCAGTTTTCAAGTATCATACATTTTTTTGGTAGTCGTCTTTCTTTTAGTTTTCATCCTACGCATCTAGTGTTAAATGCACCATCAACTTCAGTTAGTACACCTTTTATTAAGAGTTATAAGGGTGGTTATTCAGGTCGACAGGGTCAGTTCCAAGGTCAATAGTCACATTAGCCAAAGACTTGTTATGCTTGAGGAGATTTGAGGCACGTCGTGAGGTTTTTCTCTAGATCACACGGCACAATGCCACAACAAGTTACTCGTTCCATGGTTCTAATACCGGTTGCTCCACTATTTACTCTACTAGCTAGAGGGGGGTTAGGCAGCTTGAGGTGATGATCAGGCCATTAGAAGTGGAGGCTAACCATTTAGAGGTCGTTCGAGAGGCGGATGTCAAATTGGTAGGGCTCAGCCACATTGCTATGTATTCCCAGTTAGACCTGAGGCAGAATCATCTAATGCAGTCATCAAAGGTCTTGCCCCACTTTACGACAGAGACGCATCATTTTTACTTTATGGGTCATCCTATTTTTCTTTATATTTGATGTGTCTCATGATTCTCTCAGTGATCATGTTTATGTTTCTACGCCCATTGGAGATTTTATTATGGTGGACTGGGTTTATCCTTCCTGATTGGTCACCGTCATGGGCTACGAGACTAGGGTTAACCTTTTATTACATAATATGGTAGATTTTTAGGTGATTTTAGGCACGGATTGGTTGTCACTATATCATGCTATTTTAAATTGCCACACCATGAATATGAAGTTAGCCATGCCATATTTTACTCGAAAGGAGTGGAGAGGTATTCATAATCATTCCTCTAGCAGGGTCATTTCATTTGTGAAGGATCGATATATGGTCGAGAAGATGTGCCTTGCATTTTTTGCTTATATACGTGATTCTAGTGCAAAGGTTCTTTTCATGGATTCAGTTCTAGTTGTTCTTAAGTTCCACAGGTGTTCCCTATATGTTTTTCAGGCATACCACCCGACAGAGATATCGACTTCTGCTTTGAATTGGTTCTTGGAACTTAGCCAATTTCTATTCCACTATACCGTATGGCCCCAGTAAAGTTGAAATAATTGAAGGAAAAGTTGCAGTTTTTGCTTGATAAGGGATTAATTAGACCTAATGTCTCTCATTGGGGCACACCATTGTTGTTTGTGAAGAAGAAGGACGAATTTATGCGGATGTGCATAGATTATCGCTAGTTGAACAAGGTCACTATCAAGAATATGTATCTGTTACCGAGAATTAATGATTTATTCGACCAGCTTCAGGGTGCCAAGGTACCTTGATTTGAGGTCCGAGCTACCTGGATCAACTAACACACATTAAATTATAAAATATAAAATATTTAAAATTACTAAAACATCATTATGTGGTAAAATAAAGCCATTTACATCTTTCTCATTGAAAGTAATTTCATCATCCTCTGGTACTTTATAGATCGTCTTTTTCGTGAGTGACCGATATCGTTTTCTTCCTTGTATCCTAAAACGTCACACTTCACTCCAACTGTTCAGTAAATCATGTTTATAGTGAGACGGGGAAACCCTCTTTGGTTTTTCCAGTTCCATTGCATCACGACATTTTCCATAATTATTCTTAGCCCGATTGCTCAAGAACTCCCTAAGTTACTTCCGTTTAGCAACATTGCTACCTTTTCACTAAAGTTGTTGTTGTCCCCGGTCCTATGATCGTGTATACCATGAAATTCACACAACAATCTAGGATCTCTTTGATTGGGGTGCGATCGAATTGATAACGTAACCTTGCTTCCTTTATGTTCCTCCTGATAGAAACCAACTACACCAAGATGATACTGAAATTGTAATCGTACAACTTGAAATTGTTCTTTATCTTGCAAAGTTCTGCTACTATGTCCACGATCTGCCCTCCTATTCAGTCCAGGTCTTTCCAACTACCGATGACCTCTAATTCGATACCCTTGTCTTTCGTTTGACACATATGATTGAAAACGGCTATTAGATGACCTTCAATCTACATCGACGTTATTTTTTTTACCTTTTTAGTTTCCGATCACAGTTACGGACCTTGAGAGAACCTGGGAACCCAATTGATCGTCAACAATTCTACTTTTGATTCACAATAGTCATGGACATCATCCTATTTGGTTGCTTGAAATTCCAATAAGCTTTCCTTCAATTCCCTTGAGACATCAAAGCTTAAATGATTGAGGCCTTTGGTAAATGATTTTGTTGCACACTCATCTGGTAATGCTGGTAACAACATTCTCTCCTTTAGACTTGATCGAGAAATCTTGAAGTAACCCTGAATCTCCTCGAGCGATTAGGAAAATGTTAGTTTTCCAAGCTTGAACATTTCTCGGTCCAATGTAAGCTTTAAAAAATCTGCAAGCATTACAAAAGAATCGATTGAATATTCAGGTAAAAGCTAATACCAAGTTAAATCCTCTTTCGTTAAGGTCTTCATGAATTTATTTACAAAAACCGATTCGATCTCGTGTGGATCCAAATTGTTTCCCTTTACATCAGTGGTGTATGTTGTAATGTGATCCTATAAATCCGATGTCCCATCATATTTGGAAATATCTGGTATCTTAAACCCCTTTTAGATCAGGTATAGAGCTGCATTTGATTTGAACGGTAACTGTATGTACTTATTTGAGTGTAGTCCTTTTAGGACCGGAGGTGCCCCAGAATCTGATCCATTGCCTGCACCGCCTGTCTGGTTATTGTTCGATCTAGACTCCCCTCTTAAATCTATTTATCCGGTTCTTGCAACTATTTGACATATAAGCACGTCAAGAGGGGCTCGAACTCCACCATATGAATTGTTTGAAGCCGCCGATATTGCTTATTGAAGCTCAATCATTATTCAGTCATGTCTTGAGAATGCTTGATAATTTTTCGTTGTTGTGCCGTCAAAACTTGTACGTTATTGGCTATGGGGCCATCATCAAAATTATTGCATGTCGAGCATTCTTTTCCATCTTGCTTGGAGTTGATTCATTACCATCATAATGAGCATCTCTAGTGTAATCGTCATGTTGCGACCCACTGCGCATTGTTGTATGGTACCCAAAGGCGCGTTGTTGTTATTCACCACAACATTGAGCAAATTGTTGACATCATTGCATGCCCTAGCTACAGTATTCTTACTAAAATAGAAAAACTATAAACTACGTTACTAAAAATGAGCAGATCAAAATAACATCACAATTTTCTATTCCCTATAAACGGCGCGAATCTGTTTAACCGTAAAAAAATATAGTTGAGTTTACATACGTTGTTTATAAATATGTGGATTAAAAATGTGGGTTGTAAGGCAACAAAGAATAAATGAAACAAAATAAATATAATTTAGAAGAAGAAGCCTGAAATTGAGATTGAGTGAAATCAAGGATAACTGGAAAGCATCAATAATAGCTTTATTTGTATAAACTTTCTACTGACTCATCTCACTTTATCATCACTATCACATATCTCCTCCAAAAACAAACTCTAAAGCTTACCCAATACAAAAGGAAAGAAATTTAACTTCTACGTATTAGCAGCATAAGAGTTTCACAATTAAATCACCTATACTTTTATACATTACTTATGATTAGCATTTATTGAGAGCCTGATAAAATGCTATCTAACATATTTACATAAGTATATATAGCTTAAATCTTAAAGGAGAACGAAGTGTTAATGGAAAATAGGAAGCACATAAAGGTGGAACAGAGATAGCACTTAAAGAATTTAACTTCTGTAATGAAAAAGTTCAATTAATTATCGCTATAAGTGCAGTTTAGTTAATTGTATCAAATTATTTAGTTGATTGGTATGTTATTAGAGTAGAATTATTACAGGCAATAAATTAGTGTTGTATGTTACCTTAACCTTGTAAAAAGATTACATGTCGACATGCACTTAAATTATAGTACCCATATACTTAAAAGAAAGGGTTAAGCACTTTTGGAAGCCAGAATCACGCATCCCAATATGTTCTATTTTCAAACATTTCCATGTTTGGAAAATTAAAAAGACATTTATGTTATATTACTAATGATAATAAGGTTTTAAAGTTGCCACGACAACCTCAATCAACTAGGACCATTCGTTTCCTTCAAGGTGGCATTAATTAATGTACTATTATAAGGTCAGACCTTACATTACAACAATGTTAGCACTTGCATTTTTTCTCATTACTTTATATGATTTCCATTATGCTTTTATCTCTTTTCCCTTCTCCTTCCTCTTCTTAGGACCTACGAAGATGAAACATGGAAAACAATATAATATAAATCTCATTAAGTGGGCATCTTGTTAATGTACAATTGTCGTTTATCTTGTAATTATTCCTTTCAGTACAGAGACATGTTTGTATGACCTAATAGCGCTTCATTAGAAAAAATTAAAACTGATCTAAAATAAGAAACTTCTCGTGATTTCGAGAATTATAATATAAAATATCTAAATGAAATCTCTTTGTTAATGTTATCATTTATATATAATAAATAAATAAAAGAATGCGTGTGGCATTTTTGAAAGTGGGATTAGGCGCCTCTGATTCGAGTATTGAAGGATTCTATTGTATGGTTAATTAGGCTTTATGGTGGTTTTGCGGCTCTGTGTTTTGTTGGAGGATATATTCCTAATGTGAATTTGTATAATAAATGTATTAATATTAGTTAGTTGTGTCGTATGATATTATTTAGTGTTAAATGAGTGTAACTTAGTTGGTTTAGTTAGCCGAATGATTTAAGTAAAGATTGTGATTAATGAAATGTTGTTTAGTTATGTAGGTGCATGAAAATATTTGATTTATTATCTGAAATATATATATATATATATATATATATATATATATATATATATATATATATATATATATATATATATATATATATATATATATATATATATATTTAATTTAGTTCTCTTTTTTAAGATGTACGTGCATATTTATATATGGTGGAGGATCGCGCAATGTGGTGGGTTTGCACTAGTTTTTAGTGACAAAAGTAATAATAATAGTAGTACTAAGAGGAAGGAACTTTCTCAATTTGCCCCTTCACTCATAAAATTGAGCTTTTTACATATTCATCTATTTCAAGCTTATTATGTCAAATTCGATTCTGAATGGCTTTCAAGTCAAGGAAAAGAAATAATAAGATTTTTAGTCGAACCTATCAATCTCTTAATATAGAAACTTGTTGAAAAATGAGGCTCTCTTAAGTCTTGTCAAGTTATCATCTTAGGTTATTTCTTCGTCAAACATTACTAAATTCTGTTTCACTTTCATACATTTGTTTAACACCACTTGGTGCTAAAAATAGAAAGAAAGAATCAAATAGTAGAAAATACAGTGGGAACAACTTAATTAGGTTGTATGGAAATTATATTAATTCATTTGTTCCTATATGTTGGAAGTCCACGACTCAACTACCACATGTGCTTCTTTAGGTTTACAATAGAGACATTCCAATTGGAGCAAGGATGATGACCTTGTAAGGGGCGAAGCTAGAGAATTAAATGTGGGTTCGATTGAATTAAGTAGTTTTGGTTCGAATGAATTATTTATCTTTAAAAATTCATTGAATATATATAAATTATTATTTTAAAATTTAATAATTTAAATTAATTAAAAATCTTAAACTCATAAACTTGAAATTTTGGCTTCGTCTTTAATAGTAGGTAGCCTTCTTATTCTATTTCTTGACAATCTATGTGGCTTATTGACAGTATGTTATAATTTCCAAATGAACGATATAGAGAGACGTAAAAATAGAGCATATGCTTCCAAATTATGGATTGCTTAAACTAAGTGGGCGTGTGGACATAACAACTGTAAAATTCTCAAAAAAAGGTGGAATTTTTTTTTTGAAGTGAAAATGGTATTTAAAATATAGAATTATGTTTGGATATGAATATAATTTGAATTATTTTTGAAGTTTTACAAGTGATTTAAGTGAAAATATTGAAAAACGATTTTTTAAGTTTTTCAAATTTTTGAAAATTTCTAAAATACATTGAAAATTTTATAAACAAACATTAATTTCGAAAAAACAAAATTTTTTATTAAAAAAGGAAAAAATTTCGTATATCCAAACTGGCTCTAAGAATACATCATACGTATACTAATGGGTATAATAACCTTCTTTTAACCATGGTTGGATGTAGGGGTATTTATGGGTCGGTACAGTATGGTATTTAAAAAAATTTATTTGGTATTTTTGATATTCGATTTTTTAAAATTCTTATACTAATATCTTACTTAACTAAATTCGGGATGGTTCGGTTTTTCTTCTTTTTGTTTCGATTTATTCGGTTCGGTAACTTCGATTTATTCTGTTTGAATACTAACTAGTGCATAGAGTCATACACTCTAATATTCTTAATTAAAGTACACAAAAATACAAAACTGAAAATGTTTGCTGACAAAAATTTTATCCAAAACTAGCAAATATTTATCAAAATAGATAAAATTGTACATAAAAAAATATTCGATCATTAGAAATATCTTGCTACTTATTTAAGGTTAATTGTCCAACGACAAGAGGGGTTGCTCTGACGGTAAGCAACCCCCACTTCCAACCGAGAGGTTGTGAGTTCGAGTCTCTCCAAGAGCAATGTGGGAAGTTCTTGGAGGGAAGGATGTCGGGGTCTATTTGGAAACAGCCTCTCTACCCAAGGGTAATGGTAAGGTCTGCGTACATACTACCCTCCCCAGATCCCACTAAGTGGGATTATACTGGATTGTTGTTGTTGTTGTTATTTAGGGTTAATTGATGAACTTTGAGAATAAAGGAAAGTAAATTAAGATTTTTTATATTTATGTTATAGTTGATAATATGTGTTTTGTGTAATAAATATATATTTCGTCACGATATCGATATTTCGGTATTTTATTTTAAAATACCAAATAGCATATCTAATACTAATATTTAAAATATTTAAATCAAATACAAAAATATCGAATATCAAATATCAAATACTAAATTTTTTTATTTCGGTACGATAATTCGGTATTCACCAAGTTATGCCAACCCTAATTGGATGGTTGGACCCTCCACCCTCAGTCCAAGACCTTTAGGGTTGGAGCCTCAAAAATTGAAGAAAACATTAACCCCATCCCACCCACCCCCAACCACCCCCCACCCCCTAGGTTATTGGGCCTAACACTTGTTCAATTTAGAAAAAGAATTGTTACCTTTTATAGCAAAGGTTAACACCTTCTTTATTTTAAATAAATATCATTTAAAAAGATTATATTCTATAGATATCTTTTAAGTTTTATAACAAAATATTAAATTTTAGTTATTTCCTAGCTCTAAGCCACTAAATATGCTAATCAGTTACACTATTTTTTTTCTCTCCGTGCTTTAATACATCACATTTTCTTCTCCCATCACATTAAAATTTAAGATCTAGCGATAAGGACTCTAGAGCAGGAACACAGTCTGGAGAAAGGCAATACTTTGCCGATTTTGTCCAACGACAAAGGAGGCATATTATACCACAAAATACCAATTTTTAACCCTTATGTCCTCGTTCCTCATCGTCATCTTCCGACCTCGAAGAAGCCTCCAAGCTAGAGCTAGGTAATGTCATTGAGTTTCTTTGTTTTTCTCGTTCTTTATTTTCCTCTTTCCTATGGCTGATTTTTGGGCAGTTGAGATTAGGGGACTTAATTTATGCTTATGATTAGTTATTTATTGCAGTTGGAGAGGATAACTTACTTTTTTATTTGCCTTCAGCTTTAGTTTTTAGGTGTCGCCAAAAAGGCCCTAAAACTATCTTCTGCAGCTTTCCAAGGAGGCGCAAACGATTCTCAAGCGACGGAGATAGAGGCACCTCTATACGGCTCTGCCGAGTTCATGTGGACTGTAGACCTTATTAATTTATAATTTTCTCTCATTGCTATTTATAGAATCATGGTCGAAATTTGATGGGTCGTCGGAAAATTGCCGACTAAAATAAGTCGTCTGAAGTTTGAGGCTGAGCAATTTGAATATTTTGTTACCTTTTTTAAGAGCATTTCAATGTATCTTAATGTATTTCTATGTATTTAATTGTATTCACTATCTTTTTTTTATTGTAATTCAATGTATCTCGTTATATTTCATGTATTTAATTATATTCAGTGTCTCTTTTTCTCATTGTATTTCAATGTATCTTTCTGTATTGTATCTATTTCATTGTATTTTGTGGTCTGAGAATCTTTTTTATAACTGAAAAATACGAAGTTTGTATATTATAATTGAGTTTGTTGAGTTATATTATAAGTTTATTATGTTAATTGATTCACTTTCCGTTTTAAAAATAGTGTAATCCCCTATTTCACACCATGAATACAATCGAATACAATAATATGTCCAGCTATAATCTCATGTTTCACTCCATGAATACAATCGAATACACTCGAATACAACAACTTATTAGCTCTACTTTCATGATTTACTTTTATTTTTGCTACTGTATTCATGAATACAATAATTTAAGTACATCAAATACATCTCATAACCACAAAAAATATATTTATATTCCATAATATAATATATAATAATAATAAATAACTAATTACTATTAAAACATAGTACTATTTGAAAAAAGTCAAAAAAGTTGGTGATCGGATGGAAGCCTTAACGAATGACATGTGATCAGAACTATAATAGTTTTAAGATACAAAATTCCTTGTCAAATAAGACCCAACCCACACAAAAAGGAGAGTCCAAATTAGTACTCTCTCAGTTTATTTTTACCACTTCAATTTGAATTTTTAGAGCTCCTTAATAATTAATAATTGTAGTATGTAATTTAACATATTATTCTAATGATAATAGTATATTAAAAAATTTGAAAAATATTTTTGAAAATAAGTAATTAATGACAAGAACAAACGTAAAAAAAGAAATTGTCTTTCTCTTAATTTAATATAGTGGACAAGTAAAAGTAAAAATATAATTAATATAATGAACAAATAAAAGTGAACGAAGGGAGTAGATTTAAGTGAGTTTCAGATATCAGTTAGTTAAATAAAAAGATATATATATATATATATATATATATATATATATATATATATATATATATATATCCCCTGATGAGCCCAAGGCAGGGCGAAACCGGTTGGCTTCCGCGTGTGGTAAGGCTTGTCTCGAGGTAGTGGGCGGCCTTGGGATGCCGTACGGGCGCTGTGTGCTGCGCCAGACTCTTAGCCCGCGACAATATATATATATATATATATATATATATATATATATATATATATATATACACACAACTTGAAGTGTCTTTTTAATTAGGAACCTTATCATTTACTAATCAACTAAGAATAGTGTTCTCGTTATGTTCAGATTATGAATCTGCCTTTGACTAAAATACAGCTAATTTTATCATCTTTTACTTGATGAAATGCAAAATTAAATTTGGCATAAATTTGGTCATTGATTTCTTACGGCATACATTTGAAAGAAATGCAAGCAGCAATATGTATAGGTAGGGAATAGGATTAATTTCAAGCAACTTACTACAATTGGATGTCTCAGACGTAGGGGTGTGCATTTGAATCGGTTTATCGATAAATCGAATCGATTATTTGTTATCAAAATCGAAAAAAAGCATATGTACAAATCGATAATCGATAAGTAATTATCGATAAGGGTCAAAATCGAATCGATAAATCGAATGCACACCCCTAGACTGTAGACATTTGTAAAATAAGTAATGTATATATATTCCGCTACTACTTTGAAAGCGGCTATACAATATCATTTTCCCTAATCTATACCCTTTCCTTTACCCTAAGTCCCTTACCCTACTATTTCCTCTACCACATTTAAGAATGATCATATTTAAAGATCAAGGGAATGAAGTTCAAATTAATGGAAAACAAAATTAGCCGTGATGATGTATGTTGTTTTATTTTATTTTTTTATACCGTTGGAGTGTTGGTGGCATACATTTGATCACTTACTTTAGTTTTGTTGCATGTGCTTGTTGATACAATTTTTATGTTATAAATGGTGTTCGTCTTATTTTAGCTTCTTTTTGTCCATGTAAATTAGGCGCGTTTATAGCGATATCCTTTCCGTGGAATCCCGTAAATTTTCTTATTGGTGTAATCGATAAACGAATCGATAAGCCCCCAAAATTGATAAATCGAAATAAAAAAAATCGAAACCTTATCGAAACGATAACGATAAGCATATGTACAAATCGATAATCGATAAGTAATTATCGATAAGGGTCAAAATCGAATCGATAAATCGAATGCACACCCCTACTCAGACGTAGTTCTCCACCCCTAATCATTCTAGCCAACACCTACCTTTGATAGATACGGATACGGATATATTAAAATTTAAACGGTAATATTATTACAAAGTGAAATCATTCGTGCTACAGCAATATTTGAGTGGTCCTTATTGAAAGCAGTTAAAACAAATGGTGAAGAATGGTATCCCAAATATTTGCAGCTACAAAGAGTGAAGAATGGTATCCCAAATATTTGCAGCAGCATCAGGATTCCAATCGTAGATAATAAGATCTCAAAATTGGTCTCCTTGTGGTTTTATAAGCTTTGTAAACACGGGCGGAGTTGGAGTATAAGAAAAGGATTTGATAGAACCTAATAGTTTTATTTAAATTCTATATTTTTCTTAAGAATTTATTTAATATATATATAAATATAAATTATAACTTAAAACCTAATAACTCAAAAGAACACTAAAATTTCAAATATAAGTTCCAAATTATGGTTCCGCCTCTATGTCACGACGCATTTCCAAAATAGGCCGTGATGGTGCCCTACACCATTGTCAGGCAAACCGACGCAGAAAACATCATTTAAGTTCTCATTCGATTTTTATCCAAAAAAAAAAATTAAGTGCAGCAGATTCTCGAATTTAAGTTTAAAATCATAAGTGATCAATAAAGTATCGAGAACGATTATACAATCCAAAAACAAATATCTGTCAATGTGTGTGCTAGGACCTGGTATCACAAGTAATAGACATCTAGTAGAATATACAAAAGAATGTCTCTATCCTACTGTTTGAGATAGAAAAGACAACAAAAATAAGAAAAGACTCCATCTGGTTGTTGAACGTCATGGGAAGGAAACAGCTCACCGTGGAAGTCTCAGTCTATTATTCAGGAGCGTGCACCAGACTGGTAGCCAGATGTACCTGTCTTAGATCTTCTACAATTAAGTACAGAAGCATAGTATGAGTACATAAACAATATGTACCCAGAAAGTATCCCGTCTAATCTTGAAGAAGTAGAGACAAGAGGTCGACTTGATACTTACTAGGGTCAAATAATATATCAAAGTGTTATACTAAGCATGAGATTCACCAATAACCAACAGTTTTTAACAAGAAGTATAGGTCATGTTCTTCACAATATTCTAGTTAGCTATTTACAATTCGAAATATTAGCAAACAATTCGAGTATTAGTTTGCACGTAGATTCATGCGCATATTATCCCGAGGGCGACGGTCCGATTTACCAGAAAATAAATTGTGCACTATCGAGGGCCGAATGGTGCAAACTATAGATGCATCTATTCCTACCAAAGCGCACGGCGTGACCCACAAATAACAAGCAATATCAATAATACACAATGTCATACAAGAATTCAACAAGTATACCTGATCGCTCTTATTCCTTTCTAAGTCTCTAGCTTTTCCTAAGTGATCATATTAACAATATAATATAGAGATATTCATAAATATAGCATGATGTGGGTCCTAAACTACCCGGATAATTGACATAATAGTAGCTATGCACGAGCTCTCGTCACCTAGTGCGTACGTAGCCCACGCATTTAGCAACAATTACTCAATTATTATGCCTATGGGGACAGTTCCCTCTTACAAGGTTAGAAAGGAGACTTACCTTGCTCTATTTATACTTCAAATGCCAAGAACGAGCCCAAACCCTCAATTCCCAGCCGAACGATCCCAAACTAGTTAAATAAAGTAAGAACTAATTACTATAGGCTCACAAGATCGAATTACAACTATTTAAGAAATTTCCCAACCATTAACACGAGTTTCCTGAATTACAACCCTGGGCCAACGTGCCCGAATTCCGAGATTTTTCGAAGGAAGTTGTTCTCTACAACCTAAGGATCAATAATACAGGACTTCTAGTTTATTTCATAACAAATTTCGTGGTTAAATTGAAGTTTTATTAAAATCCTAGGTCTTGCCCTAACCCATTAATTTTTACCTAATTTTTGGTGTTTAAACTACCTAATATGCAAGTATTTAAACTAAAGATGGGTGGAGTAAACTTATCTCACAAATGCTAAGTGATTACCTTCTCTCAAAAGCTCTCAAATCGCCCAAATGAAGAGTATATAATGTGATAAAATGACTTAGATCCGTAATAAATGAACCTCACTGCCTAGTGATTTTCGCATCTACGGTCAAGGGACCGCATCTGGTGTCCCGCATTTGTGAGACGATGGCCGCATCTGCGAAGAAGGGGGAAAAGGTTGGGACCGCTTCTGCGGTATGAGGCCCGAATCTGCAAAGCCGCTTCTTCGGCTAGGGAGTCGCATCTGCGGTTCCTTGCCTGGCCTAACCTGGGCCGCTTTTGCAATGGGTTGATCGCTCCTGTGATCCCCCATTTGCGGTCCAAGAACCGCAAATGCGGTTATGGCAGAAGCAGCAACCTTCAGCCCTTTATCAAAATTTCCACTTCACTCGAGCCTCGTCCGATTGACGCTCGAGGCTGTCGAGCCCTCCCCGAATATACCAACAAGTCTGAAATTACGAGATGGAGCTACTCGAACCCACGAAATAACCGAAACAATGCTAAATCTAGGAATAACCCCCTAAAACCAAATGAATCAAACTCATGAACTTCAAGTTCTTAGTTCTCCTTTATCATGCCAAAACGCCCTTAAACTACTCATATTGACACTAAATTTTACAAGCAAGTCTTAGATGATATTTTCGACCTATACCAGGCTTCATAACCAAAATACGAGCCCGATACCTAGGAAATCAATGATTACTTAGTTTCTTTAAATCTTTAAAACCTTAAATTAACAATTTCAAATAAAAAATTATTACTCGGGCTAGGGACCTCTGAATTTGATTCCGGACATACGCCCAGGTCCCATATTTTCTCACGGGTCCTCCGAGATTGTCAAACCATGAATCCAGATCCGGTTTCTCAAAATATTGACCAAAGCCAAACTTAATCTTTTAAGAGAATCTTAAAGAATCAAATGGACATATTTCACTCAAAACTCTTCTAATTCCCGAACCAACCATCCCTCCAAGTCATAAATTAGTTGAATCAAGTGTTCGAGGACATTTTCCACCTCTTAAACAAATAGGTTTCCTCGAACGGACATAAAAAGTACCTGAGCTGCTAAATAAATGGGGATATCTGCTCCGCATGTCCTTCTCAGACTCCCAGGTCGCCTCCTTGACTGGTTGGCCCTTCCACTGAACTCTCACTGCAGAAATCCTCTTGGACCTCAACCGGTGATATTGTCTATCAATAATGGCAACTGGCTCCTCCTCAACCTAAACTCTCATCTAACTGAATATTGATGAAGTACAACACATGGGATAGGTCGACCTGACACTTTCGAAGCATCGATACATGAAAAACTAGATGAACCCCTGATAAACTGGGTGGTAAAGCAAGCTCATAGACAACCTCCCTAACTCGCCTCAACACCTCAAATGCACCAATAAACCTTGGGCTCAACTTGCCCTTCTTCTCGAACCTCATAATGCTCTTCATGAGCGAGACTTTCAAGAGAACCTTCTCGCCTAACCATAAAATATACATCACGTGCCTTCTGATCTGTGTAACTCTTATGTTAGGACTCAGTTGTGCGAAGCCTTTCCTGAATCAACTTTACCTTATCCAAGACATCATGTACCAAATTTGTACCATATAACTAGGCCTCATCGAGCTCAAACCACCTGATAGGAGAACGACAACGTCGACCATATAAAGCCTTGAATGGAGCCATATCTATGTTGGACTGATTGTTGTTATTGTACGCAAACTCCGCTAAAGGCAGGAACTGATCCCACTGCCCCCCCCCCCCAAAGCCAATCATACATGCTCTAAGTGTATCCTTTAAAATCTGGAATGTCCGCTTCAACTGCCCGTCGGTCTGAGGATGGAATGTTGTGCTAAGCTCTACACGGGTCCCCAACTCACTCTAAACGGCTCTTCAAAAATGAGAAGTGAACTGAGAGCCTCTGTCTGATATGATGGAAATAGGCACACCGTGTAATCGGACTATCTCCCGAATATAAATCTGAGCATACCTCTCTGCTGTATAAGTGGTCGCCACTAGAATGAAGTGAGCCGACTTGGTCAACCTATCAACAATGACACATACTGAATCAAACTTTCGCAAAGTCAGCGGCAACCCAACTACGAAATCTATGGTAATGCACTCCCACTTCCACTCTGGAATGGGCATCCACTGAAGTAGGCCACTCGGCCATTGGTGCCCATACTTGACCTGCTGGCAATTCAAACATCTAGCAACATATTATTCTATGTACTTCTTCATTCTCTGCCACCAATATTGTTGCCTCAAGTCACGATACATATTCGTGGTACCCAGATGAATAGAATACCCCGAATTGTGGGGCTCCTCTAGAATCCTCTCTCTCAGACCACCAACGTTAGGAACACATAGACGACCTTAAAGCCGCAATGCACCATCCTCGCGAATAGAAACCTCCTTGGCACCTCCCTGAAGTACCGTCTCTCTGAGGACCGCCAAATTTGGATCATCGAATAGTCAGGCCTTAATCTGCATCAATAAATAAGACTGAGCAACCACATATGCAAGAACTCGGATGGGCTTTGAAATGTCCAACTTCACAAGTCTGTTAGCTAAGGACTGAATGTCCAAAGCTAGAGGCCTCTCCCCTGCTAGGATAAATGCCAAGTTACCTATACTCTCTACCTTTCTACTTAAGGCATCTGCAACCACATTTGCCTTGCCGGATGATAAAGAATGGTGATGTTGTAGTCCTTCAACAACACAAGGCACCTGCGTTGCCTAAAATTAAGATCTCTCTACTTGAACAAATGCTACAAGATGCGATGATCGGTGTAAACCTACATGACACCCCATACAGATAATGCCTTGATATCTTAAAAGCATGAACAATCGCGGCTAAATCAAGATCATGCACATGATAATTCTTCTTATGAACCTTTAGCTAACGCGAAGCATATATAATAACTCGTCCCTCCTACATCAATACACATCCCAAGCCAACGCGTGAAGCGTTGCAATATAAGGTATACATCCCCGACTGAAAGGCAATACAAGAACTAGTGTTATTGTCAAAGCTGTCTTGAGCTTCTAGAAGCTTTCCTCACAATCATCGAACAAACGCAATGGGGTACCCTTCGGGGTCAATCTAGTCAAAGGTGATGCAATCGATGAAAAGCGCTGCACAAATCGCTAATAATAACCTGCTAACCCCAGGAAACTCCTCATCTCGGTCACTGAAGTAGGACGTGGCTAACTTTGAACTGCCTCAATCTACTTGGTATCCACCTTAATACCCTATCCTGGCACAATATTCCCCAAGAATGCCAGTGACTCTAACCAAAACTCACACTTGGAGAACTTAGCATATAGTTTCTGCTCTCGCAAGGTCTGAAGCACTAGTCTCAAATGCTTCTCGTGCTCCCCCATGCTACGTTGGTATATCAAGATGTCATTAATTAAGACGACGACAAACAAATTAATATAAGGCATGAATACCCTGTTTATCAAATCCATAAATGTTGTTGGGACATTAGTCAAGCCAAAGGACATCACCAAAAGCTCATAGTGGCCCTATCTAGTCCGAAATGCAGTCTTTGGAACATCCGAGTCCCGAATCTTCAACTGATGATATCCTGAACTCAGGTCTATCTTAGAAAACACCCTAGCACCATGCAACTGGTCGAACAAATCATCAATAGAGGCAATGGGTACTTGTTCTTGATGGTTGTTAAACCTCCTTTTTACACACCCGATGGGAGTATAAAGGAGTTTTTCCAATTTAAGTTACATTATTCGAAATGAGATTAATTATTCAATTTTATTTAGAGTCGCCACTTGGGATGATTTATTTTCTGCTGTCCCAAGTCATCGATTTATTTTAAAATCCCAAATCGAGAAAAATTCGACTTTCCTTTTGAAGTCTGTGAACCAGAAATTCTAAATAAGGAATTCTGTTAATCCGAGGGAAGGTGTTAGGCACCCATGAATTCTGTAGTTCTAGCACAGTCGCTTAAACTATCATAATTGGCCTATTATCTTATTTTAATAAATGTTTCACCATATGCTATATTTTAACTAATTAAACTACTTTTTAATTACTTTTAGGAAGGTTTCAACGTCATCTAAAATATGTATTTGGGTCATGCCACATGAAATGCATCCATAGTCCGCGACATATTTTATTTGACGTTGTTGAGATTTGGATTTTGATCACATGAAATGTGCACCCGAGTTTAGGAAGGTAATTTAAATTACGCACCTAAAGCAACTACGTTTTTTTAACTTTGTGCGGGCCATGAAAAATTCACTAAATGACATGCCTCGAATTCTATGAATTTTAAAACACTAATTAAATAAGGGCCATGCATTTAAAATTTTATTCGGCACGACTCACCTCGATTCCAATTTTAAAAGGAAATTTGGACTAAATTGTTAGAGGGCCGTAAACTATTTGTGTTCTCTAATATAGCTCACCTCCACTAATTAATGGTCTAATTAATTAAACACTAATGCATTCGGGATTTTCTCTCTGAACTATTTTCCCAACTAATTAAAAAGATAATGTATCAAGAAGAAACATGGTTGATTACATAAGAAAAGTAACGACTTGGGCTATCAACAAAATTTGGATAAGAAATCAAAAGTAGGCCTACATAATACAATAGTATAAAATTTCATATGCCCGTGTCCGCAGGCTTGGGCCCAAGATGTGCCCAATTCTTGATAAAGAATGGACGTCCAAGACTCAGAATATGCAATGGAGTCTCAGATGGAATATTCATTCGCTGGACCTGCTTTTAAGCCCATCTTTCGTAACTCAATCAATGATACAAACCAATTAGAGTGCAAACCCTAACAAGTCTATATAAAATATGACATTAGACTAGCATTTTTACTTCTGTATTTTTAAGGGATTTTTACATATATATACCATATATCAAACCTTATTACCACCCATGTTTAAGGTTTGTGTTTATTACATTTAAGTATACCACCTTTCAATTCATGTACCAAAATTCTATTTAAGGTTTAATTATCAACTTATTAATTATAGGCTTGATTTGTGGAACTGAAAATCTTTTCAGATTTTATTGTACACATTTCTTCTCTCTCTTACAAACAAAACCCACGATTTTCTCCCCTTTTTTAATTACTCTCCCCCCACGTTTTTTTACCAAAACCGATTTCCCTCTCTCTCTGCTTGAATTTCATCCGCCATTGTCGAAGATTGAACAGTTTCAGATCGAGAAGTTCTTCTCAATCCACCATACTTCAGTCCATAAAATTGTATCAAAGCCAGAACGGCTCTACAAAACCGATTTCTCTCTCTCTCTGCTTTGAAGTCGGATAACATGTCAGTTTGTATGTCCTTTGGCGTGTAAACAGTCTTAGGATCACAATACTTTGGAACGACAATGCTACCAACTACTGTTGCAGTACATTTGCGTTGTATGAATGTTTTGTCCATACGGCATCATGTGTGTTGTCGGCTAAACTTCTTATCTTGAACAATGAAGAATCATGAATTGACGTTGCCTTGAAATGCCATTTGCAGTTCTCAGCTACACATACAAGCCACTAGCTACAAAAAAAATCTAATTTTCAAACATATTTATTAAAAACTACAATTAACTACAAATTAACTATAATTAACTACAAACTAACTACAATTAACTACAAACTGACTACAATTAACTACAAACTGACAACAATTAAATACAAACTGACTACAAGTAACTACAAACGAACTACAATTAACTACAAACAATTAACTACAAACTGACGACAAGTAACTACAAACTGACTACAATTAAATACAAACTGACTACAAGTAACTACAAACGGACTACAATTAACTATAAACTGACTACAATTTAACTACAATTTGTATAAACAAATCTAGCTTCAATAATCTGGAATCTGGAAGAACTACAATTTGATTGACTAACACGCTGTAAATTCTGATTTTTCGGTATTTGATGTAGAAGAATGAGAGATTTTCGAAACTGAAATCTGGAAGAACTATCACGCAGAGAGATTTGCGCTGGGATTAGATCTTTTAAGGTTTTAAAAAGATCATTTAATTAAGACAGAATCAAATATTAATTGGAAAACTTAAAATCCGGCGCTATTTTAGGCTATAAAATCAGCCATATATGGTTTGGTAATTAAGACAGAATCAAATATTAAGTGGGAAGCTTAAAATCTGGCGCTATTTTAGGCTATAAAATCAGCCAGATATGGTTTGGTACATTTTTGGTAACGAAACATGGAATATGCGGGTAATAACCAAACAAGGCACAATAATAGTAATAAGGTTTGCTATATGGCATATTTAGGTAAAAAACTCTATTTTTAACTATTTAAACCCAAATTGACTAGCTGAGCGTTCTAATTTCAAATACCAATTCTAACCTCAAACATATTCATATACCAAAAGTAAATCAATGCACTCCTTTACCTTTTAAAGCAACCTAGAACATCTCCTTTATTCATAATACTAATCACAATACGGATAGTATTTCACAATTAACAAACTCAAGACTCGAGACTCTTGCAAGATTCACACCCTCATTTCATAAGACATTAAACACTGAATTGATTATGCAAAAAAAAAAAAGCTAACAAAAGACACACAAGTAAATTAAACTATTCTTAACGTTTGTTCATGATCCTATATCACGAAACAGACTTTATTTCCCAACAAAAACCATCATAGCCATATTAGAACTCCTCCCAGTACCATTCAAATAATAAACTACACTAGTCATCTTGCAAATTCAACATGAGATTTATTTACACTTAGGATGACTACTGACTTTCAACAAAGTAAGGCAAGTCAAGCAACTGAGATAAGCCTTCTGCTGTAGTACCTATTCAGTCCCAAATTAAACACAAGAAAACAAATTCTAATAGCTGAAATAGAAATCAATTTAGAAGACCATGAACTAAGGCTATGAAATACCATACAATAAGGGGTAGGACTGAATTCATAAAGTAAACAAAAAAAATGTTTTGAACTCTATTTTTTCATTTTATTCTTCAGTTCAAACTTCACATGAGGGAGAATGCATAAGTGTACCTGAATAACAGCAAAAATAGATTAGAAATCTAGTCTGAACTAAGATGAAGAAACAGCGGAAGAAATCAGCAATGCAATAGTATTAGCAACCAAAATCCAGATTTCAAAAATCAGAACACAAATGATTCAAAACCAAACTCTTAATCCAGCAATGGAAAAGTAGAAACCACAACAAATCCAAACCAGACTCTAGAATACCAAAACTCAAACTATTTTTAACCTTGGAATGCAAACCATGAACTTTCATTGATTTGAACCAAATTATTAGGACCAGAAGAACAAGAATCCAAAGCAGAATTTTTGGTAATTTTCAGAAAATTCCAAGAATTCAAAGTTGTTTCAGATATATTTTTAAAGAAGAAGCAGTCGTTTCAGTTTTGGATGATTTCTATCTCTTAAAATCTACCTTGCTAAAGAAGAAATGATGCCTTTATAGGCAACTTTTTAGGGCAGCCCAAGGACATCATATTTTGCATTTCGACCCTTTTCGAATTTTTATTTTTGCTTAAGAGACCTTAATTTATAATCAATATTTTGAGTTTAGTCCTAAAGGTAACTTTCTAGCAGCTTTCTGGATCAGTTATAAAGATTATTTTCACATAGAATTTCCAGACTATCCCTTAAAGATCTATTATTTACCTCAACATACCAAACAGATATGTGTAAAGTCGAACCACAAGTTCATGCTCAAAAATTAGGGTAGCCAAACCGGATTGAATCCCTTATTTTGGCTTCTGATTTCAGAACCAAATTCGATCAAGGGTCAAGGGTCAAGAGTCAATACAATCGTAAGTGTGAGCACGTGATTTTTTCCCTATATATGAAACACTCCCATAAAATTCAAACAAAAGAATTTTCCTTATTTTCAAAATTTTTCATGCATTTTTGTGATAATTGCTCGCATTTTTGTGTGCGCATTTTTATTCAAATAAAAAAATAAAAAATACGCATTTTTGCATCTAGAAATTAATGTCATATTTTAGTATTAATTAGAGGTCAATTTGTTTTAGCATAAAACATGAAAAATCAAAAATTAGTTCATTTTGCATTTTAATCTTTTTTATTTGGAAATTGTCACAAATTAGGTTTTTGTAATAATTTTAGGAATTATGTAGTTAGTTTACATATATTAGAGTTTAGTTTAGTTGCAATTTTATAACATTAGAAAACAAAAAATGCGTTATCAGTTAAAAAAATAGGTAAAAGAGATAATTGAAAATGCAAAATAAGGCTGAATAAAAAAAGAACTGTCAATTTGGGCCGTTACAGGAATTAAATTGGGCCAAAACAATTCACAAACCCCTCCCAGGCCCAGGAAGCCACCCGATCCGGTCCAGCTCCACCCCACCCAAAACAATGTTGTTTCTGTCATTTCTAATCTGAGCCATTCGTTCATTCTAATCCAACGGTTTGGATTTGTTCTTCAATTTTCATAATAGTGTCCAAAATTGTCCAAACCCTAGAGACAACTTCATCCTCCTCGTATCTCCCTCTGCAACTCCACTGGAGAACTCACTGCCGAGAAACGCCACATACGCCAATCAACCCACAATTAACACCATAGAAGCTCCTTATTCTCCTCTTCCCGAACCCCACGATGGATTCCTTCAAATCAAAGCCAACCTCGTCGAATATCCCATCGAAGGTTTTCCGACCAAGTCACTAGTTAGCCCCATTGAGCCCAAAATCACACCAGATGGACGTCTTCCTTTCCTCATCACAAATGTCTGCCCAGAATCCCTCGAGTCTTAGTAAACTGGACGAACTGCTGAGCTAGGTTTCACCCAGTTTAAGGTTGTTTCGAAGATTTTCAAAGACGAGTTAACTCAGGTTAACGTTATGAGTTTATTTCCTGTAAGATGAGCCTCTAACATTAACTCGAAGTTAATTTCGAAGGTTTTTTTATTCAAGGTCTGAATTCAGTAAGTTCTTCCTTCTTTAGCTTTCAATTTGTTTCGTCATTTTGTGTAGTTCAGTCGAGTGAGTTTAGTTTCTAGATTAAAACCTGCGTTCATATTTTAATTGTTCTAATTGATTGGTTAATTCATCTGGCCAGTGTTAGTCTTTTGTTTAAATTTTAAGTTGTTTTTGATTCGTTGTTAGCTTGAATTTTCAATATTTAATTAGTCGTTATCTTAATTAATCTTCTCAATTATTCCAATAAGATTCTGATTTGCGACCTTGTTTTGATTTTGACTGTCGTTCTTCTGGAATTGAATTTGGGTCGTATTGCTTGTTTGTGGGATTGGTTATAGCTATTTAGATAATTGTGATTAAGTTTTTAACTGGGGTAAAAAGTGTTGGGGTTAACCAAGGTTGGGAAGGTCAGTAATTTCAAGGGTGTTTAAGGGTTGTCTAGATATTTTAAGTAGGGAGAATCTTATGTTAACTGAAATAGAAAGCTTCCAGCAGGGACTAAGGGCCAATTTTAGGTTTGAATGGATAAACTTGGGCTTTATGTCAAGATTAGGAGGACTAAATAATAAAAAAGGAAACAATTCAGGGATTAAAATCTTTAATTAATGAGGGACTGCAGGGGCAAACCTAAAACCTGAGGGCTTCCCTATTATGCTTCTATAAAAAGGCACCAAATGCCTTGCAAAGGGGTCTTCTTCTTCTTCTGGATACAAGCTTGGGAACCTCTAGAAAATCCTCTAAAAATACTCCCCAATCTCCAGATCTGAAAATTTAAAATTTCAGATCCAAATTATTTAGATTTTAGCTTTCATTGAAAGAAAAAACCAAAAAAAAAAACAATTTCCACAAAAACCAAAAAAGAAGAAAAACTCAAGAAAACCAAAATATGTCATTGTTTCATTGAATTTGGATTCAGTTTTCTAGGTAGTAGTCTCATAATTGGTAGCTTGAAAGAGGTTGAATTAGCTTGGGGTCGATTGTTAGATGTTTGAGCTAGATCGAAGCTCAACAAGTCAGTTCGTAATTAGCTTGGGGTTGGAATTGCTGTGGTGATTGCTAGGAGTTTTGTCTTTCATCTGGGCTTATTTGAATTTCATGTTGGTTGAATTATTTGCTCCGCTGATTACAAAATTTCTGGGTTTAAGTTCATTCAGTTGTGCACTGGCTACTACCTGATTTGATGCTGATTTTGCTTTATTTTTGCTGCTCCTGACTCCTTCTTCTTCTATTTCCTCCCCAAATCCAGGTACTATCCTTGGCCCCGTATGAATTATTAAGGATCAGTATAATTTGAATCAAAGAATCAAATGAAGAAATGTGCTCAAAATGATTACAGAATTCACTGAATTTCTGTGGGCTTTTCAATGTGAAACAGTCATTTTTAGATGGATGTTCTGCTAGGGATTAGGTGAACTTGGATCTAGTAAGTGATTGAATACTGGTTGATAATTGAAGTTCAGTTGCAGCTTATAATATGTAGTGATTGAATATTGGATTCAGTTTGGTTGAACTGTTAGTTTAGCTCAGGTTGTAAATTAGTTTGATAGCTTCCATGTCGACTATTGACCTCTTGCTAGCATTTGTGATAGTTGTTGGTAAATTAGCATCAGATCTCATATATTTTTATTCGTTGCAAATTGTCGTGTTAATTCACTGAGGCATTTAGTTTGGATTCATTTGGAAAATATGTTTGAATAATATGTTACTCCATGGAATCGATTCTTTAACCCTAATTGAGGCTCATTCCGTTGACGCCTGGGTTGGGCCAGCTTCAGGCCCATGTCCTGTGATTATTCAATGTCTGGTCCAACGTGTATATGGGGTTGTTAGACCCAATTGTGGAAAGTCACTTTGATTTGTTAGTGACGTATGGAGTGAATTACTTTGAAGCAAATTAATTGAGTTGTTCTTTCCTTTTATTTAAAGACAAACTAAGCAAAGAAATATAGTTACGTTAAGTTGGCCATTTGATAAATAATGAGACGAGCCTTGCCAAACAAAAGCAATTGTGTGGCCCTCAATTAATAATTATGTAATTACCTAGAATTCGGGATGGCCGTTTAGCGAATTTCATGGCCTATCCAAAATAATAAACGCTAGAATATTTTGACGCGTTTTAATTAAATTACCTTCTTAAATACGGGCGTGCATTGATGCAAGCCAAATCTAAATCTCGACGAAGTCGAAATGTGTTGATAACCACGGGTTCCTTGATGGTGACGGGGTTAGAAACACGTTTTCATGATGTCGTAATTCTTATAAAAGAAATAATGATTGAAAAATGGTTCAAAAAATGGAGACGTGCCTCACCGAACAAGAATAAATGTGGGGCCAATAATTGGTTGTTTAAAAATGATTAGAATTTGGAAGGGCCGTTTAGCAAATTTTGACGGCCTTTCCCAAACGATGTTACGTTAGAACCTTTTAGCGCGATTTAATTAAATTACTTTCTTAAACTCGGGTGTGCATTGATGCGACCCAAATCCAAATCTCGGCAAAGTCGAAACGTGTCGACGATCACGTATACACTAGTGGTGACGTGATTAGAAATACATTTTCACGACGTCGCAAGTTTTTTAAAATAAATAATGGTAAAAGTGGTATATAAATAAAAGGCACATAAGCTAGCATGTATTAAAATCGGATAAAATCAAATACAACAGTTAAACGACCGTGCTATAACCATGGAATCCGGGAATGCCTAACACCTTCTCCCTGGTTAACAGAATTCCTTACTCGAATTTCTGGTTCGCAGACTGAACAGAGTCATAATCTTCCTCGGTTCGGGATTCAAATTGGTGACTTGGGACACCATAAATCTCCCAAGTGGCGACTCTAAATAAATAATAACCAAATCCCAATCCGATTGTCCTTTAAGTGTAAAAACTCATTTACGTCCCTTTGCGGGAGTGTATAGCGAAAAAAGGAGGTGTGACAGCACTGGTGACTCTGATGGGGAAAAGAACCCAGAACGTTTTGTTCAGGGTTCAGAATTCGAGCTTAGATAAATTGTTATATTTTGTTATATCTGATTTTCCTACATGTTTTGTGCATAATGTGCTAATTGTTACCGCTTTGATATTATCTGAACTGTATATAAACTGTGTCGATACCCTTCTCTCTCTACCTCCGAGGATGTTCTTACTGGTTGAGACTCCCTATTCTGTTAGTTTCATACCCTGAAATAAGAAAGAGGCCGGATAAGTTACTAAGCCGCCTGACCCCGCGGGTCACCGGTAAGTTGCCCCCTCCTAGATTCGAGTTGTCCGCTCGGGTACACTGTCTAGAACACCAACCCAGGTTTTGAACATAGAATAACTTGACTTCATGCCAGATCCCTAGTAGGAACGCTTATTTGCATCATGCTGCATTTGATTTAGGGGATTCAACACAGGGGTTGGGTCCGTCTAGGGCTAGCAACCTGAAATGAAAAAGACCATCCTAATGCATCCTAATTGTTATGTACATATATTTGTCTCACACCTGCATGCTGACCGGCTTTTGAATCTCGGGAATGTTAAAAATAATATTTAAAAAGAGAAGAAAAGAGAAGGAGAGAAATAACAGTTGGAGAGTTAATTGATTATTTAGAAAAATCGATGTCCAAGTACTGTCGAAACTCTGCCGAAAGTTTGAAAAATGGAAAAAAATGTTTTTTTTTTGGTTTGTTTTATTAAAAGAAAAAGAAAAATAGAGAAAAAGAGTATTTTATTTTGGGAAAAATTGTTTGAAAAACAGAGAAAAGAAGGGTCTTTTTGATTTGATTTCAAAAATAGAAAATGGAGAAAAGCTTGGGAAAAGTTTTGTTTTAAAATTTTAGTTAGTTTATTTGCCCGAACTAAGGGCGTGAGATACGTAGGCAACCCTCATCGGGTCCAACCTCCCCTTTACAAAAATAGCCCAAAAATGTCAAAATTTTAATTTTTGTCATAAATAAACCAGGTGACGCCGATTTTGCAAAAATAGCCAAATGTTCCCAAACGGAACGCCGGAAGGCTAGCTGGCATAAATATCCACCTTTAGTCATATTTTATTTTTGACCCTCACAGCCTTAAATTTTCGTTCTCGAGACGTTAAAAGGCCATGTTTGCAATACGGGGTATTTTATTTTGAAAAGTAAAAAAAGAGAGTCGTATATAAGTCGAGTAATGCCGTTCTGTCAGAAATAACCGAATGTTCCCGAAAGGGACACCGGAAGGCTGACTTTGCAAAAATGGTCATTTTGGTCAATTTTGATTTTTGACCGGTTAGCTAACATAACCGTAAAATCTTCGCCTCCGAGGTGCTGAAAGGCAGTGTTTGCAAAACTATGTCTTTTGTTTTAATTTGAAAAACAAGAGAAAGAGTCAGTGGTCAAGTGAATATCGTTCGGTTTTTGGTCAAAATAACCCGGCCCAGCCACAAAATTCATGCAATATTATAAAGGGGCCATGTTTGCAAAAACAACCAGTTGGTTGAAATTGGCATGTAGGGGAAGAAATTTGTCAGTTTTAGTTTTATCATAAAAATGGAAATTTTCAAATAAAATGTTTTTTGTCCTTTAGTTTTTATTTGCACGAACTACGCCTGGTTTGATTCGTGCGAGGTCACGATACATAGGCAATCCACATAGGATTCGACAAAAACCAAAACCAAAAAAAATGAAAAACAAAAATTAAAAAAAATGGAAAAGATGTTGTGAATAATGAGGACCGATCCAATCCATTCTAACATGTTTTCTTTTGAATTGTGAAGAAAATTGAGGTGGTTGGTTGTGGTAGGCTGGAAACACAAAATCTCAGGAAAATTATAACCAACATCGAAGCTGTTACAAGTGCTCAAGAGACTCCAGGTCAGAGGGTTCAACTAGAGTCTACGATGTTTGAGGACAGTATAACACCGAAACAGAATATGACTGAAATACATCAAGCATGGGCCAACAGTCAGGGAGAGCCTCGTCATGAGTCACAATTTGCTACACAGCAAGAGCACCACTCGTACTCATTCAATCTTCATTCAAACATTGAGAATCCTGCACGAACGAGAGTATATGAAGAAATAGCCCAAGGAATGAAAAGATTAGAACAGCAGCTGAAAAACACACAAGCAATGGCAGGACAAAAGAGTGTTGCCTTTAGAGATCTATGCATGCTCCCCGATGTTCACTTGCCGCCTGGTTTCAAGGTTCCCAAATTTGAAAAGTACAATGGACATGGAGACCCCATAGCCCACCTGAAAAGGTATTGCAACAAATTGAGAGGTGTGTGAGAAAATGAACAATTGCTTATAGCTTATTTTGGGGAAAGCCTCTCAGGAATAGCATCTGAATGGTTTTTGGATCAAGACACATCTTGCTGGTACGTCTGGGACGACACGGCACGGGCCTTTGTCAAACAGTTTCAATACAACGTCGATGTCGCCCCAGACCGCATTTCCCTTTCTAACTTGAAAAAGAAACCAACTGAAAGTTTCAGGGAATATGCCATCAAATGGGGAGAGCAGGCAGCTAGAGTTAAGCCACCCAGAGATAACCACGAGTTAATCACTGTCTTTCTACAGGCTCAAGAGCCAGATTATTTTCAATATATGACGAACACAGCGGGTAAATCCTTCCCAGAAGCAATCAAAATGGGGGAATGGTGGAGAACGGTCTTAAGACAGGCAGAACTATTAGTCAAACATCTCTCAAAGCTGCAACTCAGGTGGTCCAATTTGAATCAGGTGACGCAAATGGGAGGGATGATGAAATCATGATGATATCAGAGTCAAGAAGAGGTCCTAGGAGAACACCTCGGAGGTATGTGCAGCCTCATCAGTATTATTGTCCATCTCAGAACCCACCATACTCTGTCGATCCACCCCGGTATGTGGGCTAGCCATCAAATCTCACAAGAAAGCGAGCACGAACTTCACAAGTACCTTACAACCCACATCCAAGCCAGGGGTGTAGAAGGGAACTAAAGCTGAAAGATAATTTTACACCAATAGGAGAGTCATATGCAAGCTTATTTGAGAAGTTGAAACAACATGACATGATTGCACCCATACCTTTAGGACATCATATTTTGCATTTCGACCCTTTTCGAATTTTTATTTTTGCTTAAGAGACCTTAATTTATAATCAATATTTTGAGTTTACTCCTAAAGGTAACTTTCTAGCAGCTTTCTGGATCAGTTATAAATATTATTTTCACATAGAATTTCCAGACTATCCCTTAAAGATCTATTATTTACCTCAACATACCAAACAGATATGTGTAAAGTCGAACCACAAGTTCATGCTCAAAAATTAGGGTAGCCAAACCGGATTGAATCCCTTATTTTGGCTTCTGATTTCAGAACCAAATTCAATCAAGGGTCAAGAGTCAATACAATCGTAAGTGTGAGCACGTGATTTTTTCCCTATATATGAAACACTCCCATAAAATTCAAACAAAAGAATTTTCCTTATTTTCAAAATTTTTCATGCATTTTTGTGATAATTGCTCGCATTTTTGTGTGCGCATTTTTATTCAAATAAAAAAATAAAAAATACGCATTTTTGCATCTAGAAATTAATGTCATATTTTAGTATTAATTAGAGGTCAATTTGTTTTAGCATAAAACATGAAAAATCAAAAATTAGTTCATTTTGCATTTTAAACTTTTTTATTTGGAAATTGTCACAAATTAGGTTTTTGTAATAATTTTAGGAATTATGTAGTTAGTTTACATATATTAGAGTTTAGTTTAGTTGCAATTTTATAACATTAGAAAACAAAAAATGCGTTATCAGTTAAAAAAATAGGTAAAAGAGATAATTGAAAATGCAAATAAGGAATTCTGTTAATCCGAGGGAAGGTGTTAGGCACCCACGAATTCTGTAGTTCTAGCACAGTCGCTTAAACTATCATAATTGGCCTATTATCTTATTTTAATAAATGTTTCACCATATGCTATATTTTAACTAATTAAACTACTTTTTAATTACTTTTAGGAAGGTTTCAACGTCATCTAAAATATGTATTTGGGTCATGCCACATGAAATGCATCCATAGTCCGCGACATATTTTATTTGACGTTGTTGAGATTTGGATTTTGATCACATGAAATGTGCACCCGAGTTTAGGAAGGTAATTTAAATTACGCACCTAAAGCAACTACGTTTTTTTAACTTTGTGCGGGCCATGAAAAATTCACTAAATGACATGCCTCGAATTCTATGAATTTTAAAACACTAATTAAATAAGGGCCATGCATTTAAAATTTTATTCGGCACGACTCACCTCGATTCCAATTTTAAACGGAAATTTGGACTAAATTGTTAGAGGGCCGTAAACTATTTGTGTTCTCTAATATAGCTCACCTCCACTAATTAATGGTCTAATTAATTAAACACTAATGCATTCGGGATTTTCTCTCTGAACTATTTTCCCAACTAATTAAAAAGATAATGTATCAAGAAGAAACATGGTTGATTACATAAGAAAAGTAACGACTTGGGCTATCAACAAAATTTGGATAAGAAAACAAAAGTAGGCCTACATAATACAATAGTATAAAATTTCATATGCCCGTGTCCGCAGGCTTGGGCCCAAGATGTGCCCAATTCTTGATAAAGAATGGACGTCCAAGACTCAGAATATGCAATGGAGTCTCAGATGGAATATTCATTCGCTGGACCTGCTTTTAAGCCCATCTTTCGTAACTCAATCAATGATACAAACCAATTAGAGTGCAAACCCTAACAAGTCTATATAAAATATGACATTAGACTAGCATTTTTACTTCTGTATTTTTAAGGGATTTTTACATATATATACCATATATCAAACCTTATTACCACCCATGTTTAAGGTTTGTGTTTATTACATTTAAGTATACCACCTTTCAATTCATGTACCAAAATTCTATTTAAGGTTTAATTATCAACTTATTAATTATAGGCTTGATTTGTGGAACTGAAAATCTTTTCAGATTTTATTGTACACATTTCTTCTCTCTCTTACAAACAAAACCCACGATTTTCTCCCCTTTTTTAATTACTCTCCCCCCACGTTTTTTTACCAAAACCGATTTCCCTCTCTCTCTGCTTGAATTTCATCCGCCATTGTCGAAGATTGAACAGTTTCAGATCGAGAAGTTCTTCTCAATCCACCATACTTCAGTCCATAAAATTGTATCAAAGCCAGAACGGCTCTACAAAACCGATTTCTCTCTCTCTCTGCTTTGAAGTCGGATAACATGTCAGTTTGTATGTCCTTTGGCGTGTAAACAGTCTTAGGATCACAATACTTTGGAACGACAATGCTACCAACTACTGTTGCAGTACATTTGCGTTGTATGAATGTTTTGTCCATACGGCATCATGTGTGTTGTCGGCTAAACTTCTTATCTTGAACAATGAAGAATCATGAATTGACGTTGCCTTGAAATGCCATTTGCAGTTCTCAGCTACACATACAAGCCACTAGCTACAAAAAAAATCTAATTTTCAAACATATTTATTAAAAACTACAATTAACTACAAATTAACTATAATTAACTACAAACTAACTACAATTAACTACAAACTGACTACAATTAACTACAAACTGACAACAATTAAATACAAACTGACTACAAGTAACTACAAACGAACTACAATTAACTACAAACAATTAACTACAAACTGACGACAAGTAACTACAAACTGACTACAATTAAATACAAACTGACTACAAGTAACTACAAACGGACTACAATTAACTATAAACTGACTACAATTTAACTACAATTTGTATAAACAAATCTAGCTTCAATAATCTGGAATCTGGAAGAACTACAATTTGATTGACTAACACGCTGTAAATTCTGATTTTTCGGTATTTGATGTAGAAGAATGAGAGATTTTCGAAACTGAAATCTGGAAGAACTATCACGCAGAGAGATTTGCGCTGGGATTAGATCTTTTAAGGTTTTAAAAAGATCATTTAATTAAGACAGAATCAAATATTAATTGGAAAACTTAAAATCCGGCGCTATTTTAGGCTATAAAATCAGCCATATATGGTTTGGTAATTAAGACAGAATCAAATATTAAGTGGGAAGCTTAAAATCTGGCGCTATTTTAGGCTATAAAATCAGCCAGATATGGTTTGGTACATTTTTGGTAACGAAACATGGAATATGCGGGTAATAACCAAACAAGGCACAATAATAGTAATAAGGTTTGCTATATGGCATATTTAGGTAAAAAACTCTATTTTTAACTATTTAAACCCAAATTGACTAGCTGAGCGTTCTAATTTCAAATACCAATTCTAACCTCAAACATATTCATATACCAAAAGTAAATCAATGCACTCCTTTACCTTTTAAAGCAACCTAGAACATCTCCTTTATTCATAATACTAATCACAATACGGATAGTATTTCACAATTAACAAACTCAAGACTCGAGACTCTTGCAAGATTCACACCCTCATTTCATAAGACATTAAACACTGAATTGATTATGCAAAAAAAAAAAAAGCTAACAAAAGACACACAAGTAAATTAAACTATTCTTAACGTTTGTTCATGATCCTATATCACGAAACAGACTTTATTTCCCAACAAAAACCATCATAGCCATATTAGAACTCCTCCCAGTACCATTCAAATAATAAACTACACTAGTCATCTTGCAAATTCAACATGAGATTTATTTACACTTAGGATGACTACTGACTTTCAACAAAGTAAGGCAAGTCAAGCAACTGAGATAAGCCTTCTGCTGTAGTACCTATTCAGTCCCAAATTAAACACAAGAAAACAAATTCTAATAGCTGAAATAGAAATCAATTTAGAAGACCATGAACTAAGGCTATGAAATACCATACAATAAGGGGTAGGACTGAATTCATAAAGTAAACAAAAAAAATGTTTTGAACTCTATTTTTTCATTTTATTCTTCAGTTCAAACTTCACATGAGGGAGAATGCATAAGTGTACCTGAATAACAGCAAAAATAGATTAGAAATCTAGTCTGAACTAAGATGAAGAAACAGCGGAAGAAATCAGCAATGCAATAGTATTAGCAACCAAAATCCAGATTTCAAAAATCAGAACACAAATGATTCAAAACCAAACTCTTAATCCAGCAATGGAAAAGTAGAAACCACAACAAATCCAAACCAGACTCTAGAATACCAAAACTCAAACTATTTTTAACCTTGGAATGCAAACCATGAACTTTCATTGATTTGAACCAAATTATTAGGACCAGAAGAACAAGAATCCAAAGCAGAATTTTTGGTAATTTTCAGAAAATTCCAAGAATTCAAAGTTGTTTCAGATATATTTTTAAAGAAGAAGCAGTCGTTTCAGTTTTGGATGATTTCTATCTCTTAAAATCTACCTTGCTAAAGAAGAAATGATGCCTTTATAGGCAACTTTTTAGGGCAGCCCAAGGACATCATATTTTGCATTTCGACCCTTTTCGAATTTTTATTTTTGCTTAAGAGACCTTAATTTATAATCAATATTTTGAGTTTAGTCCTAAAGGTAACTTTCTAGCAGCTTTCTGGATCAGTTATAAAGATTATTTTCACATAGAATTTCCAGACTATCCCTTAAAGATCTATTATTTACCTCAACATACCAAACAGATATGTGTAAAGTCGAACCACAAGTTCATGCTCAAAAATTAGGGTAGCCAAACCGGATTGAATCCCTTATTTTGGCTTCTGATTTCAGAACCAAATTCGATCAAGGGTCAAGGGTCAAGAGTCAATACAATCGTAAGTGTGAGCACGTGATTTTTTCCCTATATATGAAACACTCCCATAAAATTCAAACAAAAGAATTTTCCTTATTTTCAAAATTTTTCATGCATTTTTGTGATAATTGCTCGCATTTTTGTGTGCGCATTTTTATTCAAATAAAAAAATAAAAAATACGCATTTTTGCATCTAGAAATTAATGTCATATTTTAGTATTAATTAGAGGTCAATTTGTTTTAGCATAAAACATGAAAAATCAAAAATTAGTTCATTTTGCATTTTAATCTTTTTTATTTGGAAATTGTCACAAATTAGGTTTTTGTAATAATTTTAGGAATTATGTAGTTAGTTTACATATATTAGAGTTTAGTTTAGTTGCAATTTTATAACATTAGAAAACAAAAAATGCGTTATCAGTTAAAAAAATAGGTAAAAGAGATAATTGAAAATGCAAAATAAGGCTGAATAAAAAAAGAACTGTCAATTTGGGCCGTTACAGGAATTAAATTGGGCCAAAACAATTCACAAACCCCTCCCAGGCCCAGGAAGCCACCCGATCCGGTCCAGCTCCACCCCACCCAAAACAATGTTGTTTCTGTCATTTCTAATCTGAGCCATTCGTTCATTCTAATCCAACGGTTTGGATTTGTTCTTCAATTTTCATAATAGTGTCCAAAATTGTCCAAACCCTAGAGACAACTTCATCCTCCTCGTATCTCCCTCTGCAACTCCACTGGAGAACTCACTGCCGAGAAACGCCACATACGCCAATCAACCCACAATTAACACCATAGAAGCTCCTTATTCTCCTCTTCCCGAACCCCACGATGGATTCCTTCAAATCAAAGCCAACCTCGTCGAATATCCCATCGAAGGTTTTCCGACCAAGTCACTAGTTAGCCCCATTGAGCCCAAAATCACACCAGATGGACGTCTTCCTTTCCTCATCACAAATGTCTGCCCAGAATCCCTCGAGTCTTAGTAAACTGGACGAACTGCTGAGCTAGGTTTCACCCAGTTTAAGGTTGTTTCGAAGATTTTCAAAGACGAGTTAACTCAGGTTAACGTTATGAGTTTATTTCCTGTAAGATGAGCCTCTAACATTAACTCGAAGTTAATTTCGAAGGTTTTTTTATTCAAGGTCTGAATTCAGTAAGTTCTTCCTTCTTTAGCTTTCAATTTGTTTCGTCATTTTGTGTAGTTCAGTCGAGTGAGTTTAGTTTCTAGATTAAAACCTGCGTTCATATTTTAATTGTTCTAATTGATTGGTTAATTCATCTGGCCAGTGTTAGTCTTTTGTTTAAATTTTAAGTTGTTTTTGATTCGTTGTTAGCTTGAATTTTCAATATTTAATTAGTCGTTATCTTAATTAATCTTCTCAATTATTCCAATAAGATTCTGATTTGCGACCTTGTTTTGATTTTGACTGTCGTTCTTCTGGAATTGAATTTGGGTCGTATTGCTTGTTTGTGGGATTGGTTATAGCTATTTAGATAATTGTGATTAAGTTTTTAACTGGGGTAAAAAGTGTTGGGGTTAACCAAGGTTGGGAAGGTCAGTAATTTCAAGGGTGTTTAAGGGTTGTCTAGATATTTTAAGTAGGGAGAATCTTATGTTAACTGAAATAGAAAGCTTCCAGCAGGGACTAAGGGCCAATTTTAGGTTTTGAGCCATTCGTTCATTCTAATCTGAGCCATTCGTTCATTCTAATCCAACGGTTTGGATTTGTTCTTCAATTTTCATAATAGTGTCCGAAATTTTCCAAACCCTAGAGACAACTTCATCCTCATCGTATCTCCCTCTGCAACTCCACTAGAGAACTCACCGCCAGGAAACGCCGCATACGCTAATCAACCCACAATTAACACCATTGAAGCTCCTTCTTCTCCTCTTCCCGAACCCCACAATGGATTCCTTCAAATCAGAGCCAACCTCGTCGAATATCCCATCGAAGGTTTTCCGGCCAAGTCACAAGTTGGCCCCATTGAGCCCAAAATCACACCAGATGGTCGGCGTCCTTTCCTCATCACTAATGCCTGCCCAGAATCACTCGAGTCTTAGTAAACTGGACGAATTGCGGAGCTATGTTCACCCAGTTTAAGGCTGTTTCGAAGATTTTCAAAGGCGAGTTAACTCGGGTTAACGTTATGAGTTTATTTCCTGTGATATGAACCTGTAACACTAACACGAAGTTAATTTCGAAGGTTTTTTTATTCAAGGTCTTAATTCAGTAAGTTCTTCCTTCTTTAGCTTTCAATTTGTTTCGTCATTTAGTTTAGTTCAGTCGAATGAGTTTAGTTTCTAGATTAAAACCTGAGTTCATCTTTTAATTGTTCTAATTGATTGGTTAATTCATCTTAGGCCAGTGTTAGTCTTTTGTTCAAATTTTAAGTTGTTTTTGATTCGTTGTTAGCTTGAATGTTCAATCGTTAATTAGTCGTTAGCTTAATTAATATTCTCATTTTTTTCCAATAAGATACTGATTTGCGACCTTGTTTTGATTTTGACTGACGCTCTTCTGGAATTGAATTTGGGTCGTATTGCTTGTTTGTGGGATTGATTATAGTTGTTTAGATAACTGTGGTTAAGTTTTTAACTAGGGTAAAAAGGGTTGGGGTTAACCAAGGTTGGGAAGGTCGGTAACTTCAGGGGTGTTTAAGGGTAGTCTAGATATTTTAAGTAGGGAGAATCTTTTGTTAACTAAAATAGGAAGCTTCCAGCATGGACTAAGGGCCAATTTTAGGTTTTGAATGGATAAACTTGGCTTCAAGTCAAGATTAGAGGACTAAATAATAAAAAATGACCTCTATCTCTCTTTACATTACAGTTCTTATATATACTTTCCTGTCTTACATACTCGGTACTTTATTTGTAATGACATCCCTTTTGCCTAGGGACGCTGCGTTTCATGCTCGCAGGTCTCGATAGACAGGTTGACATACCTCCTAGTAGGCTATCAGCTCATCAAAGGTGTTGGTGCACTCCACTTGCACCGGAGTTGCCTATTTGGTCAGTATTCTTTGGATAGGTTTTGATTGGTATGGCGGGGCCTTGTCCCGACCTTTGTGATTTTATGTACTCTTAGAGGCTTGTAGACATATGTCAGGTGTATGGATACTTGTATGGCCTTGTCGGCCTATGTTTTGAGTATACAAATGGTCATGTCGGCCTTATAAGCTCGTATGTCACATATATAAGTTTGTATATCATGTTGGGTTTCATATGTTGAGTATTTCCGTATATTTTATTCGTGTTATCTCATGATGGGTTTTTCTGGCTCATCTACTCATGATAGTATGATAAGAAAGGTATGTTACATTGGTACTCGGCAAGTAAGGCACCGGGTGCCCGTCGCGGCCCTTCAGGTTGGGTCGTGACAAACTACCAGTAAACTATACACATCCTCATCGACCCATCCTTTTTATTGATGAACAATACTGGCGCACCCCAAGGCGAGACACTAGGTCTAATAAAGTCTTTATCAAGCAAGTCTTGCAACTACTCTTTCAATTCTTTCAACTCTGGTGGGACTATATGACGGGATAGAAATGGGCTGAGTGTCCAAATCCAAATTAATGAAAAAGTGAATATCCCTGTCGGGCGGCATCCCCGGCAGGTCTAAAAGGAATACCTCTAGAAACTCATAAACAACGGGCACATAATCCATACAAGGTGCCACACCTCCTTTTCACACGGCTACCCCGAAGGATAAAACGTATAAGGGAGTTTTTCCAACTAAAGTGACATTATTCGAAATGGGATTATTTATTTACTCAGAGTCGCCACATGGGATAGGCCTGGATTTTGGTGTCACAAGTCACCGGTTTGTTTTGAATCCCAAATCGAGAAAATTTTTGACTGCCCAAATGGAGTCTGCGAACCAAAAATTCTAAGTAAGGAATTCTATTGACCCGAGGGAAGGTATTAGGCACCTCCGAATCCCGTGGTTCTAGTACGGTCGCTTAAACTATTACAATTAGCTAAAATTTTAATTTTTATACATGTTCATCCTATAGTGCGATATTAAATTATTTTACTGCTTCTAATTAAATTTTTACGAATGTGAACGTCGTTTAAAACATGTTTTTGGATCGCGTCACATGAAATACACCCGGATCCGAAACACATTTTATTCGACGTTTTAGGATTTGGATTTGGGTCACATGAAATGCACACCCGAATCTATGAAGGTAAAATTATTAAAGAACGCTCGTGAAATGCACACCCGAATCTACGAAGGTAAAATTATTAAAGAACGCGCCCAAAGCAGCTAACGAGTTGTCAACTTCGCGGAAGGCCATAAAAATTTGCTAATGGCACACCTCGATTTCTAAAGAGTTAAAAATAATTAATCGAGGCTATAGCTTTTAAGATTTTATTTGACGTGGTACACCTCAAACTAATGAAAGACCAAATTAATTAAAGAAATCTTGAAGGAATTGTAACTTCCTTAGGTTAAGATTCAAATATGATAGTAAATCTCAGAGAGAAAGACACCAAGACCAATACAAGCAGCTATAGTGCTCAAATGAAAAACGAGCACAAAATATTAGTAATATTAGCACATAATTGATAACCGCCACACATCCTAGACCACTGGAAATTTTGGCAAGTGTGGTAGCTGACCAATACCACGCTTCATCTCTCCTATTACAAACCTTTCCTATATTTTATTTTAAAAATGATTAAAGCTTGGAGGTTTATAAAGTAGAAGTATTCTTTTGGTTTTGCTCTTGTTGACATTACTAAGCAAATAACACGAGAACACAGATTTTTGACTGATTTAGTTTAGTTCAGGAAATACACCAGTAGAACATGCCATACAAACACTAACGGTTCATGATAAAATTTATATTAAAGCAGTGACTACACCGGAATTGGTCATCTGGGGTCAAGCTATAATTGAACAGAGTGGCCACTGATTTTTTAAAAGATGGCCACTGAAATAAACAACTTGAAACCAGATACCCTTGAAAACATCCAGAATGCTAGCAGATGACCACTTTTAACCAGATAGTTTTACGATGCCAAGCCAACCAATAATCTCATTTTCAGATCTATTAACGGATAATAATTTAGTTATGATAATTCACACAAAAATAACCCATGAACAAGACGACATTAATGACCAAGATAATACTGATTAACCTATGCCTCAAATCGACAAAGACAAATCCAATAAAACTAACTCTCACACATGACGAATTTGTCTAATCCATCAGGGGCGCTCACACAGTGAATCAACATTTTAACATGATTTCGAATAGGAAACAAGGATCCATTCATTATTGAATATAATCCTCAGTATTCAATAACACTTGAAGACTATTAGGACATGAAATATATTGCAACAAAATGACACAAAATTTTGACCAAAAAATGGAAGCAAACACCAAATCCCAGTAAAATCATAAATCACCAATGACCCGGGGATTGAGCATTCATTACACGAGAATAACAAAATCAGGGAGAGTCAATCTTCAAATCTAAGCGAAAATCAATTGCTTAATCATTTTTTCTAGATAGCATAATACAAAGGAGTTTCAAACTAACCTGGTTGAATAAAGGAAAAGCTCGATTAAACCGACTAAAGGTAAAGCGAACTCGAACGGAGCTCAGCAACCTAGAATAACGAGTTCCAGCTCTTGTTCGAGTTAGAAACAGCAATCAACCAAACGAGATATTCGAGTTGGAGCTCAGGTCTGATTTCAACAGTTGAACAGTGACAACATAGTTTCTTCAGCAACCCAGAGAGATAAGCACCAAATTTCAGAGAAAATTGAAACCAAAATCTCAGATTACAACTTCCTTTTTGTTTCTATTTTTTATTTTTGTTTGAAGCCCTTTTCCGATTCTCCAGATCTCTATTCGTATGAGAAAGAAGGATATCTTCTCTGTTATCTTATTTTTTGAGAAATGAAGAACAAGGAGAAATGAGAGCCAGGAGTGTGTCGTTTCTCCCATTTTTGTGAAGGGGTCTCCCCCCCCACCACCCCCATGATATTGTCCAGCTATAATTAAAGAAAGGGGAAGTGGGTGAGGCGGGTCGGGTCGGTTTTGGGCCTGGGTGGTTTGGACGGGTTTGGGTAGTCTATAGGCTGGGATCTGAGCCTGATTTCAATACAAGAATTAGCCCAGTTCATATTAAACCCCCTTCTTTCATTCCTTTAACTTTGATTTTCTTTTTCTTCTTCTTTATTTAAAAATCCTAAAATTAAAATCCTAAATTATCTGAAAATGTAAAGTTAAACTATTTGTTGTTCCAGCATCAAGATTATTGCTGTTACTTTCACAAGTCAACAATGGTTGTGCTGTCAAGGGAATTCTAGCTCACGAGTACACTGAATCCTCCTCCTTTCGGCTATCCACAATATCAACAGAACTCCAGCCATGTCTTTCTACTTCATCAATAAGTTGCCCCAGTGCACATGAAGAACACAGTAAGTCTAAATTTTATTACAAGGGAACACACTATTGGAATAGATCCTTCTCATTTTTAGCAGAGAAATTAAGAGATTTCTGTAAGGAATTGACATCTAAATGTAAGATATTAATCAGCACTCAAAACCAAGTTATCATTACGCCCGATAACTTTTGAAAAATGCAAGTCAAAACAAATGGTGAGAACACATAGACCACTAATTTATCAATTTACATGGCTGCAATTCTATCCACCTGTATTTCAATGTCTATGAGAAGAATACCCTCTTCAATGTCCTAACAAGCTGCTAACAACTATCCTTGCATTTAAACATCTTAACACCCTATTAGAATAAGTAGCTATGTTTTTATTTATTTATGTAGGACGCCAAAAAGATAGTCATAGAGCAGACTTGAATTTTGCAAAAAGGTAGATCTAAAAGGATCGATGAACATGCTCAGTTCACATAAATGTATAGATATAGGCTAACTAACTGGTAAAAAGATAGACATCAAAAGCACCTATATGCAGTTAACACCGAGAGAAACAAAATCAAAAGAAGGCTTTAACCCCCTGCAATTTAGAACTGCAAAGCACAGATATTCAAATTCCTCCAGCTGGTTTACTAATAAAAGCAGAGTCCTTAAAATTGTGATATATAGCTTCAATATTTTCCACTTTAATGGAACCAGAAAGCAGCTAGTTAACTGCAATTCACAATAGAAGCCATTAGGGAAATTTGCAGTAAAGCTATTACTACTAAATACGAAAAACCGGCTGTGTTAAAGTATAACTCAAACACAGGCGGCGTTAATTTTTTTTGGAACGGTGACATGCCATATGAGAATAGTATATATCTGGAGCATTCTGGAATACGGGGTTAGGAAAAAATCAAGTTGACAATTAAGTCACCTTCAGAGTAAGGGGTTATGCAAGCCAAAAAGGACATCTCTAATTGGATTAATAGGGAAGACTATATCAAAATACAAGTACATGAAGACTCTGACTCGAGTAATGGAGTCTAAAATCGAGATTCCAAGACCTCAAAATGAAAAATACTTGTTTTTATATATCCAACTTCTCAAAATTTGTCATCAGCTAGGAAGAGAAAACAGCCATAACATGAATATTTTTCAACTTTCTGTGACATCCAGCAAAACCAAGCAATATACCACATTTTTTCACTTATCTAGTATCCTTCACTACAAGAGGGGTTGGAATTATCCCTCCAACAACCTCGTAATACCCGCCCTCACTTCCTCCAACCTCATCAACCACCGACAGAAATATAGTTATTAGTATAGATTAGATTCTTTTTTTATTTTATTTTGGGAAAACTACATAGTATAGTTGCTCCCAAAAATAATAGCAGGGTAAATGCATATTTTTTGTATATTAATGTATAATATATATATATATTATACTTTTTTTTTTATATTTGGCTAGCGTATGTAATTATTTTTGGCTGATCGGCCAAATGCGTGTGTTCCTCAAAAATATTTTTAGCAACCATATTCATCTTGTGTGTTTTCTTACTAATAGAAGATTGAGATCAACATGCACTGTGGACTTCTGCTCCTGTAATATCCGCGAACTTTGTTAGAAATTATCATTAGTCTCTTTTCTTCTTCAATCTTTAAATTTTGTCAATTTACCAGGTGTAGTAGTTACTATGACAGGAAGAAGAGTTAGGAGCAGCATCGAACAGTATGAGAATGGGATAACTAACTAGTTCCATTCTATTTTATGTAACCACATCGTGCAGTTATAACCACTCAGCAGTTAATTGTGTAGGAGTAATAAGAGCAAAAATCGGATGGGAGCGGCACATACCCCAGCTCCACAGATAATATTGTAGAAATCTGTTGGTATCCCATTTTGAACAACAATGTCCACTTTTGGTGTAAAGTGTTCTGCTTTTATCTCGGAAACCTGTAAGATCAAAAGCCAAAGGTCATAGCTTAGTTGTGTGGAGCTGTACAAGTTAAAAGTTCCTGCTTTCAGTAAGCAGGTAAGAATACATCACCAACAGGGCAAATCTCCTATTACTTCCTCTTGATGTAGTTCTGCCAAAATATCAGCTCACCATAGAAGAAAGGCCCACATACTAATAGCGACACTAAAGCACGTCACATTCATATCCTCTTGCACATACTTGTTTTCAAGTACATGATCTCATTTTAGTCTAAGCAACTCAAACTTTGAAAACAACAAAATACAAGTACCCAATGATTCCCAATCATTCAGCAATGAATAGTAGTAGTAGTAGTAGTAGTATTACAGCAAAAGCATACCCCTAATGTTTTCATATTCACATTGGATAAGACTTGTAGTTATCATGTAATTGACTACATAACGGTACTGAAGAAACCAACTCCCTAAAACATAAAAGGAGTCACATAAACGCATCTCAAACACATTATTCTTCTATGCAAACCAAGCAAAATCTAACAAATTGTCAGAACTTAATGCATAAGGGTATCACATAACAGAAATAAGGCAAGAATTTACAATCTTATAATTAGTAGCTCATGTAAAATCGGGAAATCATAGTATCAGGCTATCAGCGATTGAAATATTTTGTTATTTTAACTTTTAGTTTTTGTTTATTAGGCAATAATTTTAGTACAAACTGAATGCCAACTCAAACACAAAAATGGTCAAGATCAAATCTGTTTATCAAAGTGCTTCTCCGATTGCTCAAGACATCTCTTTTCAACCGAGGAACAAAACAAGATCATTTCGTTCCATTTTTCGTAAAATAGTGAAGGATATTCCTTAGTATTGAAAAAAGGGGTGGAGAGGAAGGGGGAGCCTGCGGTAAGGGTCGGATTGACCCGAGGCTTAATGCCCCAACGAGCACAGTCAAAAGAGTACATAGGACTTTAAAAGAGGGTTCCTTCCTCTCTTCAGTCTCCGAATTTCGATCCTCACATTTCTGGTGCCAAAGGCCTACCCTTCCACAAAGCAAGTATCAAAATGAGAATATATGAGCTATAACACATTTTCTCACTTTCCATTGGGGAGCTTTATTTCTTTCCATAATCAATAACCAATGAGGTACTGAAGTATTTCCATAAAAGGACAATATGGTACCTTTTTTTTTGAAGAGAAACATTTCTGCTACTGTCTTTGATGAAAAAGAAAATGCATCTCAATTGTCAAATAACATTTAAGCAAGATAAATTTGAAACAGCAAAAACAACTGTCTCCTGCTTGCCAAGCCTCTTCTATATATTAGTATAATAATATGAAATTCCTTTTTCCATTTAGAAAATTATTTATTTGAATTAATTTTTAGTATCTATATGGCAGAATTTCTTGTTCAGGATTCTTTCTTCCTATTCTCTCATGAACCTGACTATCAAATCGAAAAACAAGAAGAAGATATCACTTTGCCAATGATTTGACAGATAGTTGATGTTTTGATATTCATATGAAGGAAAAAGGTCATCCAGGAAAGACAACAACAACTACCCAGTATAGTCCCACAAAGTGGGGTCTGGAAAGACATTTGCATATTCCCAGAGTTTTAAGTAGCCTGAAATTTTTCCAAGGCTTCAATACTTCCAAGTGAAATTCATGATTGAACCACTAAAAACCTCAAATTTGACTTGGTTGGACAGCTTCTTAAAGTGTTCTATAAATACCACTATCAAAGTATTTCAGTTTCCAAATACAGCAAACATCTTCCCTTGTCCTTAAAACAAGGTCCAACAAGGTTTATTTTGCAGCCACAATTTTTAGGATTAAGAACAAGCGGGAAAAAAAACAATGAAGAGAAGTAAGAATTTCTTTCCTCATTTAACAATTTACCATAAGGACCAAAGTGTAAATAAAGGGGTAAGCACATGAAAGAGAATTCAAATGTAACAGCATAAACTTTTCCAAAACAATATACAAGCAGTACATTTTTCCATGTTTAAATAGGCACCTCGTAAATTTCACAGTTAGAACTGACAAACAAAAAGGGGGCAAAAAAAAGGCAAATAGATAAGAATAAAAGCAATTTAAACAGGAATTGCTATATTGCTTACAAGAAAACTCTCGTAGAATGGAGAATGAAGTTTCCTCCTGTATATGCATGATTATAAGTTCATGCCATATGGGAATAGGCCGGATAGCCATATACATTATCATTAAGAGAAGGGGTCAATCGGTCCTATCTAAACAGATACCATGCTTACATAATGGTTCCTGGATCAAGTTTGATCTTCATAAGGTCCTGGTCTTTCACTTTGCATTTCCCTCCCGAACCTCAGTGTTCCCCCCACCCACCCCCCACCCCAAACAAAAACCTCCACCCCTAAAAAAGAAAAACCAAACAACCTTAAAAAAAAAATTACACGAGGAACAGTAAAATGCATACTCAGATACTGTAATGAAATGGAATATAACACAGGACATTACCCCACAACCAACACAAGCACATCCTATGACGATGATGCACAAAGTGAAGAGGAGCTGGAAAATTGATACGAAGAATGCTCAGAAAAATCAGTTGATCTCATATGTAAGACATAAGAAAAACCAATTATGGTATACAAGAAACAAGCGAAACAGCTAAGAGGCAATGAAAAAGTCCATTAGTATCTAAAGAAACGACAAGCAACCAGTTAAATTGAAAAAGTCATCTGCTTTGAGCCATGGTATCAGCAACAAAATTGTAGAGATTTCAAGCTCTGCGCTGATCTTAATCTCCTGCACCTTCAGCACTGACTATTAAACTGTGTCGCTTCTGTCCAATCTTTGCACTTTAACTTCTATGTGATAAAGAACAGCACCTGCCTCTCAGCTTTCCCCCTCAAATAATATCTGTCTATCAAACAATGTCATGACTTCAGAATTTTCAGAAAATCCGTACATTTGATAAAAACATGAACGTATTTTCCGGACACATACTTTAAAAGAAGCATGTCTAATGAAGATACATTTGGAATAAGCGCTACTGTATAAGATTAACTATGCAAAAATTTATTAATAATAACCTAAAGTGGTATAGTAATAATAGCTTGATCTACAACCAAAGAATTCAATATTGACACAACTCTTCTGGATTGAAAATGTGTTTCGCAACTCAAATATATTAGAAGAGAAATTTAAAGATCATCATAATCCCAGCTTAATACAGCACCTTATAGAGAAAGTGAAGCTGGTTATTACAGCAAGAATTGCAGTAGAGAAAAGAAAAGGAAAGCACTCATAAAGTGCAAATAAAAGCTAACTTTTCTTCATAAAGAAGAATGAAAGCTTAACCTTTCCAACTTCTACAACTTTTCAAATTTTAACCCAAAATTAAATCTCACTACATAATTCTGTTATTCTTTTCAGTTCTTTTAACTTATGCAAGAGATTTCCCACAAGAAAAAATTTATGCAGTAAACATAAGTTTCTTTACCCATACTAAAAGTAACTACATGGTAGCTTCATTATCATGTTGTGATGCAGACTCGATGAACAGTGCTAGCGGCATACGATCTGTGAGAATGCACGGGAGAAAAATCTATTTATTAACAAATGATACAATGAGCCCTATATATAATACACATTCTACTCCTACCACATAAGGGACTAGGACATATTCTACAACTACCTCAGCAAGTATAACTGCAATGAAACATATAAACAGAACAGGCCTTTGAAAAAATTGATTGAAATACGACAGTGGATAAGTCAAAACATAATGCACTCAAAACCAGTCTTTATGCTACATGTTTCTTCATAGTTCCAAAAGGGATAGAAACATGACAAAAGAGTTGATAATGAAGTAAAAGAGTTACCTCATGAGCACCATTCTCTGGCATTTTGGAACATGCGCAACCAGGGACTTGGACCTTTCTTTTCAACATCCCAATTTTTAGGATACCATGGGAACTGCCACATCAAGAAACAGCGTTCTGGATGAGGCATTATCGCAAGATGTCGCCCATCTGGAGAACAAATTGCCGCCACACCCAAGGGAGAACCATTAAGATTGAAAGGATATATATCTGTTGGTGTGCCATCATCATCGCAATATTTCACTGGTGCCAAGTTGGAGCCAACAATATGATTGAAAACACTATCATCAGGGAAATAAGCTCTTCCTTCACCATGAGCAGCCCAAACGCCCAGTGTACTACCTTCCATACCTTTGAACATTATGGCCGGTGATTCTTCTATTGTCACACTCGTGAAGCGGCATTCAAACCTTCCAGACTCATTATGTACAAACCTAGGCTGTGATGGGTCCCCGCCGGCACCGAAAACACCTCCCACTTGGGGCCCCGGAACCCAACCCAACAGAGCCATAAGTTGGCACCCGTTGCAAACTCCGAGGCTGAAAGTGTCTGGACGGTTATAAAATGTCTGAAATTGGTTTAAAAGAGGTTGATTAAAGCGAATGGATGCTCCCCAGCCTTTTGCAGAATCAAGCACGTCAGCATAACTAAAACCTCCAACAAACACAATTCCTCTAAATTCATCAAGCGTGATGACTCCATTGAGAAGGTCGGACATTGCAACATCCCATGGCTCAAATCCAGCAGCATAAAAAGCTGCAGCCATTTCTCTATCACCATTGCTGCCTTCCTCGCGAATAATTGCGACCTTTGGCTTTGAAACGGCAGTCATATACTTATCATCAGTAAATGCTGGTGTGAAGGATAGTTTCCAGGATGGTTCATGCCGATTCTTCAATCCTTCTTTTTCTAATTCTACACACGAAGCCAGTCTTTGGAGCTTTTCCAATTGAAAGCTGGTTTCTTCCCACATATCCCTCAGCACAGAAGTTTTCTCATTCAAATGAGTAACCCCGTCAACCATCAATTCAACTATTGGAGATGAAGTAACTTGACCAATAATATTGGCTGAAACAGCACCACTGCGGAGCTTTTCCAGAACTAAATCCAAGTTCTTCCTGCTAACTTCAATGAGAAGGCCAAGCTCCTCTGCAAAAAGTGTTTGGGTTACACTACTCTCTAGAGAAGTTAAATCCAAGCGAATGCCACAGTTCCCAGCGAATGCCATTTCCAGGGCATTCACTAAAAGTCCCCCGTCACTGATATCATGACCAGCAGATATCAGCTCATCAGAGATTAGATTCTGAACCTCGTTAAAAACAGTCTTAAGATAAGATACATCATCCAGATCAGGACTTTCGTCCCCAATTTGATCAAAAACCTGGGCAAGAGCAGATCCACCAAGTCGTCGTTTTCCTTTAGCCAAGTCAATATGAAGCAGTACACCATCATCTCCAAGCTTCAAGTCTGACGTAACTGTCTTGGTTATGTCAGGACATGTCACATAGGTACTGATGACTAGATTCCCTGGGGCTTTAACAAGTTCCCCAGACGAGTGGGCTGCCATGGAAAGGCTGTCTTTCCCCCCGTCAATTGCAATTCCAAGTTCAATCATAGCTTCAGAAAGAGCAACAGCAGCGTCATACATCGCAGCTCCTTCACCATCTAGCTTTGCAGCATACATCCAATTCCCACTTGCTTTAACATCAGAAAGAGATGTAACTTTCGCCCAAACAAGATTTGTGAGTGCTTCTCCGACAGCCAGCCTTGCCATTGCTTTTGGATCCAAAAGACCTTTTATTGGCTGCTCCCCGATTGAGCATGCACCTCCAGTAAAGTCTGTATAAGTTTGAGCTATAACAGCAACATCAGCAAGAGGAATCTGCAGGGGACCCACAGTTTGTTGCTGTGCCACAAGGCCTGTGACACACCTGTCAACTTTAGTGGTCAAGAACCTTTTCGAACAAACAGAAGGGAGCCTCAGGACCCTCTTCAATGAATCTAAAACTGTTGTTGCAGGAGCAATATCAAGTGGTTCGCGCAGATTGTTCATGCGACGGAATTCAAATGTCTTTTTAGGCATATCGCCAAGCACCTTCTCAAGCTCAAGATCCACTGCAGGTGGAGGAGGAAGCAATCCACTAGACCTGCATTTTAATTGCTTTTTAGCATAAAAGATGGAGCTAGAATCGCTTACACACAAGTTTTGCATGCTAAAAATCAAAGCCTGAAATAAAAATTTAATCTTTATCCTCAAATTTTCAGCATAAGAAAAAAGATTAAATTTTGGTTCTTTCTTGATACACAAACAGCCAGATGCTTTTTAGCAAAAAAATTGGACCAAGAATGACATACACACCAGCATTGCACAGCAAAAATCAACACTTAGAAATAAATATTAATCTTTCTCCAAAATTTTCAGCATAGGGAAAAACAATTTTGACAACAAGAAAATAGCTTTGAGTTATTGCTTTAGCAAAATCAACAAATATCATTGCCAAAAATCAAAACTTGCAATAAATACTTATCGTTCTTCCAAATATTTTCAGCATAAAAAGATTCAGTTTTGAGCAAGGCCAGTGAGTGTGCTGGAACTGTTGGACAAAAGCTCAGTATTGAGATATTCCTTTTTTTTTTAAAACTTAAATTACTCTTCTAAGAACAAATGCCTGATTAAAAATTTAATAGAATTTATTATCATTAGTTTTAGGGCGGAATTGCCCCACCTGTTGGGAATATAGTGGGTATGTTGTTGTTGTTGTTGTAGTTTTAGGGCGGAATTGACAGAGGTTTGTAATTGAGTGATAGATATCTAGTCAACTTATTCACGATTGTTAATCTTTAAGAAATTAATTTCAATTTTACTTTAAGAATGAGGGCAGTCCACCAGACCTGGATTTTTCAATTGCCACGCTATCCTCCAGGACAATACGCCCTTCACCATTAATTGTTCCAATAACAGCCATGGAAACTCTTTCCCTCGCACATATTGCTTGTAAAAGATCACGACTTTCAGGCTTCACTAGTATGGCATCTTGCTCCTGATATTCTGCACCCCAAATTTCCAGAACAGACATTGTGTGATCGCCAACTACAATTGCCCTTATATCAATTTTGGCGCCCTGTGGATGTATTATTTCCTTCACGACATTACAGTTTCCACCAGCACCCTGATCATGAATACTTATGATGGGGTTGTTGTCCCCCATCTCAATGCAAGCACGAACAACCCTATACAACTTTTGTGCCATCTCAGCATCCCCACGCTGCACAGCGTTGAAGTCAAGCTCAGCATCATTCTGTCCACTGACCATGCTGGATGCAGCGCCACCTCCCATTCCAATACGATATGCTGGTCCTCCAATCTTAACAACCAACATACCAATCTCGGGTTCTCCCTTTGATAAGTGAAGGTGATCTATTTGCCCAATGCCAGCACTAAACATGATCGGCTTCAACCATTCCCTCCTCTCACCACTTGGCAGTCTCATTCCAAACGTTCGACAATAACCCTGAATCAAAGGCTCCCCGAATTTGTTCCCATAGTCCGATGCTCCATTACTAGCATCAATAAGGATCTGCAGCGGTGAAGCCAAATTTGCTGGGTATGTGAAAGAAGGATCTTCCCAAGGAGCATATGAACCTTCAATATGAAGATTTCCGACACAGTATCCGGCTGTAGATGCAACAACGAAAGAACCCCTTCCAGTAGCATGGGTATCCCGGATACGGCCGCCTGCACCTGTCTCGGCACCAGGATAAGGTGCCACAGCACAAGGGAAATTGTGGGTTTCTGCAGTAAACAAGATAGCTAGGTCACTGGTAATCATGCCCAAGAAGCATGCTGAACCAGGCTTGATAGGTCGCAATTGCTTCACTTGAAACCCCTTGATAGCGCTGGAATTATCTTTGAAACCAATAACCGAATTGCTTGGATTTGCAAGCAAAGTGCTCTTGACGATCTGCATAAGAGTCCTATCCACAGGTTGACCGTCTATAACAAGTTTCCCTGTAAAGAACCAGTGCCTACTATGCTCGCTATTAGACTGAGCAATATCAAATAATTCCACATTTGTCGGGTTTCGCTTCATGTCATCCCTGAAAAGTTTGATGTAGTACTGTAAGTCTTGCTCATCAAAAGCCAAGCCCATTTTCTCATTAATTTCCTCCAATGCCTTTCGACCCCTTTCTATGACGGGTATATATCGAACCTCCTCTGGAACTATGCTTGTCTTGAAAGAAGTAAGCTTCTCAACATAAACACACTCTGTCATTCGATCATGAACCATTGAAGCAAACTCATTAATTTGACTATCCAGAAGTGACCCGTCGACATATAATAAATACCTCCTAGAACGCTCCATTCTATTTATCTCTTTTAATCCGCATGCATGGCAAATGGACACTGCATTAGCGGACCACGCCGTAGTGAAAGATAACCGTGGACCAACTTCAATGATATATGCATCTGGAAGTTTCCTCTTCTCCTCATCGAGGAAACTCTCACTTCCCAAGTTCTCAGGTTCATAAGTTTCTCCTAAAACCCATTTAAGCACAGAAAGTTTCTCACTTGAAATATCTGAATTGAGCCCGATGTTGAAACACTGCTCTGTTTTCAAGCCAATTATCTGATTAGAGACCTTTGCCTGAACCAACTTGAGAAGCTCAGAAGTGGCGCTGTCCTGTAGAAACGGAACACGATATAAATGTATCACCTTCTCAGCAACCTCCTGGACATCTTCATTAACGACACTACTGATATCCCTCGAGACCACAGCCCTAATCTTTGCCGGAATATGAGACCTTAAACTCAAATTCTTATGTGAATACTTAACCAGGCTTTGTCTGGGAAGTGTACCCCAAAGCAAACGATTCGTCTGCTTACTGGAATGTCTGGGTAATGCTAGCTTTTGTCTATCAAAACCCTGCAATTTAATTTAAATAAATACCAGAGTTAAAACAATTTCCTCAACATCATTATACAGAATATATTCTAGAAAAAAAAATCAGTAATAATCATACTTGTAAGAATTCTGTTGCAGTGATGTCCCAAGCAGATGTTGCCATTGCCAAAATCTGCTGCTGCAATAAATAAGAGTGAAACAAATTATCTTTGAACCCAAAAAAAAAGTAGACAAGAAACAAGTAAGCACGATAAATTTTTGGGATTATAAAAACTGGAACTTCTAAAAAAATAACAGAATATACCCGAGCTAAAGAAAACTCAAAATCAAATAACCCCAGAAAAAAAAATCAATTAAATACCCCACTCAAGAACACAATTTGTTACAAAGGAGTAGCCTTTACCCCACTTTTGACGTTTCCTTCAACACTCGCACAAAAAGCTTTTTAGCATAAAAACTGAGGTAGAGTAGAGTACACACAAATTTGTGTGTGATAAAAATCAAAACTTGAAATAAAAATATAATCTTTCTCCACACAAAAAAGGAATCAATGTATCTTTAAGTTATGGTAAAATTAGGGCCAACGTGAGCGGGGAAAAGCCAACGTGAGAAAGAATGTTGGCTGAGGCTTTTGGACAAAAACCCTAGTACTGAGATATTCCTTTTTCTTTTTTCATTCTACTCTATTCGAAATTAAAGATTGATATAGAGTCAACTTGAAATTTGATTATTCGAAAATACTCTACCTTTTTGCTTTTATTTTAGAGATGATGGGGCAAAACCACAAAACAAAGAGATTGTAGGACTTAAAAGCTTGTTTTCCAAAATTAAAAGACTTTTATTTCTTCCAATTATTTTAATTAGAACTATATTTTTATTTCTCCTTTTAAATTTTTTGTCCCCTGTTCCTCCTTACAACAACAACAATTACCCAGTATAGTTTCACAAAGTGGGATCTGGGAGGATAATATGTAGACGAGCCTTACCCCTACCCGAAAGGGCAGAGAGGCTGTTTCCAATCGACCATCGGCTCAGTGAAGGAAAGTAAAAACAAAAACAAAAACAAAAACAAAAGAGCATTAGTAACTCCAACAGAAATAGCGTAAATAATTATCTAAACATAAGAAACATAAATAAAATAGCATGCAATAATATCATATAGTAACTACCATAAATAACTACCATAAGGGAGACACAAGCCAAACCACAAATCATCTATGGATAGCCCTGCCAAGCCTCACCCAACCCCGGGTGGGGAGTATGAAAAACTCTAGGAGCCCCTATCCTACAACCCTGATACTAGACTTCCAGACTTTCCTATCAAGTGTCATGTCCTCGGAAACCCGCATTTTAGCCATGTCATGCCTAATCACCTCTCCCTAATACTTCTTAGGCCTCCATCTGCCTCGCCGAACGCCGACAATCTCCAGCCGCTCACAACTATTCACCGGGGCATCAGGACTTCTCCTCTGCACATGCCCGAACCACCTCAGCCTCGCTTCTCGCATCTTCTCATCCACCGGATACCCCCACCTTCTCTCGAATAACTTCATTATTAAACTTATCTAACCTGGTGAGCTCGCACATCCACCTGAGCATCCTCATCTCCGCAACCTTCATTCTCTGAACATGAGAGTTCTTCACGGGCCAGCACTCCGCCCCATACAACATTGCAGGTCTAACCACAGCTCTATAAAAATTTTCCCTTGAGTTTATGTGGAACTTTTTTGTCACACAAGACTCCTGATGCAAGCTTCCACTTTGACCACCCCGCTCCTATACGATGAGTGATGTCCCCGTCAATCTCTCCGTCCCTCTGAATCACCGACCCAAGATATCTGACGCTGTCCCTCTTGGCGATGACCTGAGATCCAATCATCACGTCCCCGCCTACTTCTCTCGGCTCGGCGCTAAACTTGCACTCCAGGTATTCAGTCTTAGATCTGCTTATTTTGAAACCTTTAGACTCGAGAGTCTGTCTCCATACCTCTAACCTCTCAATAACACCGACCCAAGTCTCATCTATCAAGACTATGTCATCAGCAAATAGCATACACCAAGGCACATCCCCTTGAATATGTCGGGTTAGAGCATCTATCACCAAGGCAAACAAGAGAGGGCTAAGCGCGGATCCTTGATGGAGCCCCATAACCACTGGGAAATGGTCTGAGTCGCCACCCACCGTCCTAACCCTAGTAGCTCCATCGTACATGTCCTTGATTACTCCGATGTAGGCTTCCGGCACGCTCTTCGCCTCCAAGAACCTCCATAGCACCTCCCTTGGGACCTTGTCATATGCCTTCTCCAAGTCAATAAGCACCACGTGCAGGTCCTTCTTCTTATCCCTGAGTTGCTCCACCAGCCGCCTGACAAGGTGGATAGCTTCTGTAGTGGAGCGACCCAGCATGAAACCGAACTAGTTTCCATATATAGATGTCATCTCCCTCACCCTCGCCTCGATCACCCGTTCCCAGACCTTCATGGTGTGACTTATTAATTTGATACCCCTATAGTTGTTGCAGCACTGGATGTCCGCTTTGTTCTTGTACAAGGGCACCACTGTACTCCACCTCCACTCATCTGACATCCTTTTGGTCCTGAAGATCGCATTGAACAACCTGGAGAGCCACTCCTCTCCTGACCTACCCATGCACTTCCAGAACTCCACTGGGATCTCGTCAGGCTCGGTTGCTCGACCCCTACTCATCCTATGCAAAGCCCCCATGACCTCCCCCGCCCTAATGCGCCTGCAGTACCCAAGGTCTTTATGTTGCTCTGAATGCCCCAACTCCTCTAGCTCTATGTTACGATCCCCCTGTTCCTCTTTAATGAAGTATTATTATATGATAAACAACATGGCGTAGTACTTCTAAATTCAAATTACCTTTCTCTGTGGTTTTTGCCTTTGTTGCCACAAATAATGAATAGAATTTTATTTTAACAATGATTATAACAAAGGATAAACTGAAACGTGCTCTTATATTATCATCTAGTTTGTACAATTTTTGCTACTTAACATCTGATGACCCATAGAAAACCAGAGCCTTCTCCTTAATTTAATTTGTGAGCAAGCACAGTCTTTGTGTTTTAGCAAAACCAATTTCATATTTTTTTTTTGGTTTTCCACTCAGTATCTGGTACCTACGGTGAATATATTTCGATTCGTGCCGCGTAAGGCCCCATTTAGGGAAGCAGTGGTTAGATATAGGGGCAGCTTCGCCGGCTTGGAATGGAAGGAAGGGCTTTGTTTTCTGATTGCTTTTTGAGGCCGGTTTGGATGAGCGTGGGCAAGTTTGGGATTCACTATCACTTTCCGTTTGGAGTGGTTCACCCCCTTGTCACTTAAAGGGCGAAGTCGCCAAAGAGAGTCTAAAAGAAGCTCTTCCTGCCAAGGATTTTTTCATATCCAGAGCTCGAATTCGAGACCTCTGGTAAAAGGAATAGCAGTCTCATCCACTGGACCACATCCTTTGATAGTAACCAATCTCATACTGACATTCATGGCAAAAATCTTAATTGATTTAGCAATAAATTTAAATTTTATGGATAGCCAAATTGATAGAATGGCTTCTACAAAGTTTTGATTTCATATTCATGACTTAGGATATGTGTTGATGGAAAATATTTTTCAAGAAAATATTTTCTCGGAAAATAAGTAGTAATTTTATTCATTTTTTGGCCTTTGGTACGCAAATTAAGGAAAATGACTTCTCAAGAGTATTCATAAATAATTTAGATATAATAAATATGAAGCCATAAACTTTCCAACCAACAACCTTCCGGACCCACAAATTTCATAAACTTTCGAACCTCTAAACTTTCAAAATCGCGAAATTTTGAACGGGTAACCTTTACAATTTCTAAACCCGTTAACTTCCAGACACATAAACATCCGAACTCATAATTTTGAAACTTGTAAAATTTTAAGCCTTTAAACCGATAAATAATAAAACTAAAACTGAAAAATATATTTAAATTTTTTTTCCCGGGAGAGGGGTGGGTGGGTAGGGGTGAGTAGCAGAGCTGGGGGGATAGTAAAACAAAAAAAAATAGAAATTTAAATTATAAAAAAAAGGAAAATTTTTTTGTGCGGGGAAGGGAAGGGGGCGGGTGGGGGTGGGTGGTGGGCGATGCAGAAAAATTAAAAAAATAGAAATTAAAAATTAAAAAAATTTGGGGAGGGGGATGGAGGGGGTAGTAGGGTGAGTAGTAACGGAAAAACTGAAAATTGAAAAAAAAAATTATAGAGGGGGGTGGGTTGAGTTGATGCGGGTGGGGAAGGTTGAGAAGAAGATTTGGAAAATGTTTTCCCTTCTCTTGGTAAGTAAAACATTTTCCTCCTATTGGAGGAAAATGAATTGACAAGGAAAATATTTTTTTCAAAACATTTAAGCCAACCAAATATGGGATAATTGGAAAATATTTTCCAGAAAATATTTTCTTTCATACCAAACACACCCTTAGTGATAATCACTTGCAAGCAAGCGGAGTTTAACTATAGTTAAGTAATATACTTACATAGATATAATTTAAATTATCTATGCTAAGCAAATAAGATTGGATTTAAGTTATAAATGTAAAGATATTTTTTAATAAATTTAGACTCCCCCAAACATGGATAAGGTAACATCGTGGGAACCTGAGGGACATCAATGTGGTTTTCATCTTTTAAATATTTATTTCGAATATCTGGGAAGCGCTCATAGAATCATCCGCATACACTATACTCAATTATATTGGTTTTATCCTTGTCATCCAAATCATGTTTCATTGAAGTAATCATCTTCTCACAAGGCGCATTACCCCGAGGATAATTAACATAAGCCTCATCATCTTCAACAATAGTTGCATATTCCTCCAACATAGTTGATTCATATTTTCTTCGAACGAAATAGACTTCAGAATAAGAATTTTCATAATCTTCACAGAATCTTCATCACTCTTGCATACGTGTTTGAAATTCACAGTATCCTTCTTAATTTGATTCTGCATCATATACTCTCGAATGTCCTTCAAGATCACGCCCTTAGACTTTCCTAAATAGCGCTTAAGAATCTTACTATCTCGTTTAATTGGTTTTTTTAACATTATGTGTTGTTATCCTCAAACCGCTCATAATGTGAAAATCTTCAAGGCTGAATGATACATCATGGCCAAAAATCTTGAAACAAATGAAATCTCAGTCATTGGTGAATACGCGAGAAAGAATCAAATAATGAACCAACTTTATGCTGCTATAAAAATTCTCTGTAGCCATAATGTACCGGAATGTACCATTATTCGGCTTCTTTTGTTGTGCATGAGTCAAGAAAGTTGCCCCTTCCAATAAGTACGACAGTTAAACCAGTCTCGAAACTCATAGTATCTCTCCCCTAGTTTTGTAGGTACATCAACATGGACTGAAGGAGCTTTACGTATTCTAGGTGCTTTAGGATCTTTAAGTTCTTTGGATTTTTTAGATGCCATCAGTTGAAAAAAAAAATTATAGGTGGAAAAATAACTTCAAAACATTATGTCATAATTTATGTTTTACAGCTTTCATAACTTCAAAAGAATCGTTAAAAACTTCAGAATAATTTGGCTTAAGTTATATTTTAATTCCTTCTAACTTCAGACTTTACAGAATTAACGTGTGCTTGAAGTATTATAAACTCCATACTTTAATAACATCATCTATTTGAGTCTTAAAATTTTTAAAATTTCAACTTCTCCAAGAATCACTGAAGAATATATAGTATTTTCATAAAAAACACAACCATAGTTTCAAAAATCTAAAAACACTAATCGTAAAAGTAAAACCTACAAAACTAATGCATTGATCAAAGTAAAAATGGCAATCCCATGTCCATGCCATTAAAAGTACAAGAGTCAAATTAGTTTTCCATTTGGAGTTATATCATTACTAAATTGAAGCATTTCTGTTGTATCGTCAAGCAGCAATCCCATGGCATGCCATTAAAAGTACATGAGTCAAAATAGTTTTCCTTTTGGAGTTGTATCGTCACTAAATTGAAGTATTTTTTTGGAAAACTAATTCAAAATTGTTTCAGAAAACCAAAATTATTTAGGATTTGATATTTTCTAGTTTATCTAATTCATGTCTAAATAAGATTGTAGTAAAAATTCTATAGGAATAGGTTTTCATGTTTCTAGTTGAAATAGCTTTCGTACTATTATAAATAGGAAGTGTCGCGCCCCCTTTTTCCCTCCTCGAAGAGAAGTCTGGGTTCCAATATTCACAGGGGGGGGGGGGTAATAACTCATTTCCTTTCGGGATTTATGAATTTGAAGAGTCGCAACCTAACGGGTTATGGTGCATTAGGGCACCTAGAGCGATTGACTCTTAGACTAGTTTGCATCACCAGAAATTTAGTGCAAGGGATCGAAATAACCTCGAGGGAAAGGTATTAGACACCCCTCTCGCTCCACGATGGTGGGCCCCAGGCAAGCTTATACGTACGAATTAGTCCATTAACAAATAAATAGTTGAATCAAATAGTCTGCAAGTAAAGCACGATGGACGTTGTATACCTCAAATAATAAGACAAAGATTTTGAACAAGTTGTATACATATAAAATAGAGTATTAAACAAAAGGGCTTTTGGGAAAGTGTAGAAAATCACTCTACCTATGATATGTGCGCTTTGGTGGTATGAGCATGATTTTCAGGTATAGGTTTTGATGAATGACAAACAATGAAGTCAAGTGTCAAACAACGATATTATATGACAAACAATCGAGATTGAATGGCGAGAAGCATATTGATGACGGAATTGCATAGACAAGCCAAAGACGAGCTCAAATGTTCAAGACCGAAGACCCAAGGCGTAGGTCGTTAGGTAGAACCAATGTAAGAGCAACGTTTAAGTTATCTCGTCTTTTGGCTCAACATAGGTCATCATAAATATGTATAAAATTATTTTATTAAATCATATTTATCATAAACATATTTTATTCAATCATATTTATCATAAACATATTTTAAATACTTCAAACAAAATGATGTTAAACTTTTCATTTTAACCAAAATGGTTTTTGAAGTAAGTTTTCAAAACTGGACTAAAATAATCGATTATACAAATCAACATAATCGATTATGTTATAACAGTGGCCAAAATGTTTGCACTGCCACAGAATAATCGATTATACAAAGTGCATAATCGATTATGTGATTACCGTTGCCAAAGTGTTTGAAACACTGTCTCAATATAATCGATTATATCAATTAGATAATCGATTATCCAGCGGAGAATCAGTTTTTGATTTTCGGAACGTTAGAGACATAATCGATTATCTCTATCAAATAATCGATTATTTGGCAGAAAATCAGGAATTCTGATTTTCGGAACGTTAGAGGCATAATCGATTATATGGATGAAATAATCGATTATATGTGAGCAGAATCTGATTCCGATTTTGTAACGTTAACAAATAATCGATTATGTGATATAAATAATCGATTATCTCAGCACAAAATCAGCATAATTAATTGTCAATTAAGCAACGGTCATGCACCCTTTTTCACCTATAAAAAGAGGTCTTTTGAGCTGATTTTAAACACACAACACCTCCCAATATTGATATACATAATGGCATTATTTGAGCATCATTTTAGAGCTTTTGTTGAGCCATTTGAGAGACAACTTTGTGTTGTTCATAGAGCTAAATTTGTATCTCTTTATCTACTCTTTTGAGAGAGTCTTGTTGTAAGAAGAGAAAGGTGTTTGAGAAGAACATATCTTCTCATTGATTGTCGGGTTCGCTAAGTACCCTAAGTCTTAGTGGTTGAAGTCTTGTGGTGCGGTATCCACGAGCAAACTGAAGTCTTGAGGTGCGGTATCCTCGAGCAAGTTGAAGTCTTGTAGAGTGTACATCTACGAGCAATTGTAACGGTTTGTTAGGCACCCATAAGCTTAACGGAGTTAGTGGAATCTCGAGAGAGTCTCTCGGGGACTGGACTAGCCACAAGTTGTGGTGAACCAGGATAAATTCGGTGCGTTCTTTCCTTGTTATTTTAATTACCGTATTTACTTTATTCCTGCAATTTTAGTTCCGCATTATTTATCAATATTCTCGTGCCTCACTATTCACCCCCCCCTCTAGTGAACGGCATAAATCTTAACAATTGGTATCAGGGCCTAACTCTCTGAAAGCCTTAACCGGTTGAGAGCGATATATATTTTTTTGTTGAGAATGTTGAACGCAGGAACAATGAGCGAAGGACACTCTACCTTTGAGCCTCCACGATTTGATGGAACAAATTATACATATTGGAAAGAGCGGATGAGGATCTTCATCCAATCGAACAACTTTCGCTTATGGCAAATCATCAAGTACGGTGAAACGCCGACCAAGAAAGTTGGGAAAGCCATGGCTCCGAAGGAGAAGAATGAATGCAACGCCCAAGCCATCAATATGTTATATTGCGCGGTGAATCCGGATGATTGTCGGAAAATTTCCTATTGCACAACCGCTAAAGAAATGTGGGATAAACTTGAAGCCATTTATGAAGGAACGCCTCAAGTCCAAAAGCATGTGACATGGGACTCGGACAGTTCATGTGATGAAACCGCTGCATTATGTCTCATGGCCAATGAAGAAGAAGAGGTAAGTACTTCTAACTCTCACTCGTTTGAAGAAATACAAAATGCATATGATGAATTATATAGTGAATTTGTTAATGCTTCCAAAACTATCAAAGAATTGAAGAAAACACTTTCTTTGCAGAAAACACTTTCTTTGCAAGAAACAGATTTTCAGAAAATACTTTATTTGCAAGAAAAAGATTTTGAAAAACCATCTTCTTTGAAAGAAATAGATTTTGAAAAATTGACTAGTGAAAATGAGAAGCTAAAAGAAGAAAAGAATTCTTTTGAAAATGACAATAGTGTTCTTAAAAATAAAATTGAAGTTTTAGAAAAAGAAAATAATTTTTTGGAAAATGACATTGTTGATTTTAAAAATAAGATCAAGGAATTGAATGAAGCCTCTTCAATTGATCAATGTTCCAATTGTTCTTCTTGTAGTTCTTTGAAACAGAGAACATAGAACTTAGGAACGCACTAGAAAAACGTAGTGTTGGTAATCCTAAAACAAGTGAAGAAATCAAAAAGGATGTTAGAAATGAGGTTAAACCACCTAGAAATAATTCTAGGAACTTTAGTTATGAGTCTAAGATTAATTATTTTAGACCACCTAGAAACAACTCTAGGAATTTCACAAATGAGTCTAGAATGAATAATGTTAGACCACCCAGAAATGACTCTAGGAATTTCAACGCTTCTAGGAATAACAAATTTAGATCACCTAGAACGCATTTGCCTCAACCTAGACACATGCACAATCCTAATGTTATATGTCATTATTGTAACCGGGTAGGACACATTGCACCCGTATGTTTTGCTAAACATAGAGATTTATGTGTTGATTATGATTATTATTATTCTAACCCCCAAGGACCCAAAAGAAGTTGGGTACCAAAAACCTATTTTTAGGTACTTTTGCAGGTATGCTTGAAGACTACAATATTGTAGTAGATGCACCAAGCACGAAACCTTAATGCATCGAGGGGAACGTCGGTTAGTTATTGTATTTTCGATAAAAACGTAATAGCTGATATGTGCTAAAAATTGATATTAATGATTGATTCATGATTCGATAAGTTTTATTTTGAATAACAATTGGTATCAATTAGTTTTATATTAAATGATTGATTCATGTTTTGATGAAAATTTTGAGTTTAAATAAACAGTTGGTATATTTGCGGAAAAAATATGACCGTTATTATGATTAGTATGCTTTTACTAACATTTAGTATCATTTGATGTTGATATGATTTTGTTTCTAATAATTGGTATCGTCAATAGTTTAATTAACAATTGGTATACTCTTTTTGCTAATGCCAAAAAGGGGAAGAATTTAGGCGATATGCATGCTTTAATTGAGGGGGAATATTCAATTAAGGGGGAATCATATTGAATTATTTATATTGAATTGTTTGCATAAATTGTATGTTGAGATATAGCATGAATTTAGGGGGAATCAAATATACATATCTCCTGTTGTTTGTCATTATCAAAAAGGGGGAAATTGTAGAAAATCACTCTATCTATGATATGTGCGCTTTGGTGGTATGAGCATGATTTTCAGGTATACGTTTTGATGAATGACAAACAATGAAGTCAAGTGTCAAACAACGATAGACAAACAATCGAGATTGAATGGCGAGAAGCATATTGATTACGGAATTGCATAGACAAGCCAAAGACGAGCTCAAATGTTCAAGACCGAAGACCCAAGGTGTAGGTCGTTAGGTAGAACCAATGTAAGAGCAACGTTTAAGTTATCTCGTCTTTTGGCTCAACATAGGTCATCATAAATATGCATAAAACTATTTTATTAAATCATATTTATCATAAACATATTTTATTCAATCATATTTATCATAAACATATTTTAAATACTTCAAACAAAATGATGTTAAAGTTTTCATTTTAACCAAAATAGTTTTTGAAGTAAGTTTTCAAAACTGGACTAAAATAATCGATTATACAAATCAGCATAATCGATTATGTTATAACAGTGGCCAAAATGTTTGCACTGCCACAGAATAATCGATTATACAAAGTGCATAATCGATTATGTGATTACCGTTGCCAAAGTGTTTGAAACATTGTCTCAATATAATCGATTATATCAATTAGATAATCGATTATCCAGCGGAGAATCAGTTTTTGATTTTCGGAACGTTAGAGACATAATCGATTATCTCTATCAAATAATCGATTATTTGGCAAAAAATCAGGAATTCTGATTTTCGGAACGTTAGAGGCATACTCGATTATATGGATGAAATAATCGATTATATGTGAGCAGAATCTGATTCCGATTTTGTAACGTTAACAAATAATCGATTATGTGATATAACTAATCGATTATCTCAGCAAAAAATCAGCATAATTAATTGTCAATTAAGCAACGGTCATGCACCCTTTTTCACCTATAAAAAGAGGTCTTTTGAGCTGATTTTAAACACACAACACCTCCCAATATGATATACATATTGACATTATTTGAGCATCATTTTAGAGCTTTTGTTGAGCCATTTGAGGGACAACTTTGTGTTGTTCATAGAGCTAAATTTGTATCTCTTTATCTACTCTTTTGAGAGAGTCTTGTTGTAAGAAGAGAAAGGTGTTTGAGAAGAACATATCTTCTCATTGATTGTCGGGTTCGCTAAGTACCCTAAGTCTTAGTGGTTGAAGTCTTGTGGTGCAGTATCCACGAGCAAAGTGAAGTCTTGAGGTGCGGTATCCTCGAGCAAGTTGAAGTCTTGTAGAGTGTACATCTACGAGCATTTGTAACGGTTTGTTAGGCACCCGTAAGCTTAACGGAGTTAGTGGAATCTCGAGAGAGTCTCTCGGGGACTGGACTAGCCACAAGTTGTGGTGAACTAGGATAAATTCGGTGCGTTCTTTCCTTGTTATTTTAATTACCGTATTTACTTTATTCCTGCAATTTTAATTCCGCATTATTTATCAATATTCTCGTGCCTCACTATTCACCCCCCCTCTAGTGAACGGCATAAATCTTAACAGAAAGGAGGGGTCATAGGTTGGTTAGCCTATAGGATCACCCCACACATGTCCGGTAAACACTCCTTCATGAGGGGCTACACGTGACACTAGTGCGTAGTCATCACATCACATGTCTACCCTTCCCACCCCCTTAGTGGTTATTAATGCTAGTGTTGGTTAGCAATATCTATTGCGTGCTGTCTCCTGTCCCTTTTTAATGGTCCTGGAGGAATTTTAGGACTTCTACCTATAGGTAGTTCTAGATAGACCCCTAAGGTTTTAAAGGAGAAAATACTAAGGCGCAGGCAAGAACAAATAGGACCTTAGCACATAAGGCAGAAAAGAGGCAATTAAAGGCTCAAGTTTACCTCCACAAACAACTAACATAAGTAGCATGACTCAAACACATATAACAGCCTTATTGTTAAACAATATCCTAAGACATGATGTCTAGGCGAATATCAGAACACATGAGATAGAAAGTTTTTACTTTTAATAACTCAAAAGTAATGGCCCTATCAGTTTGCCCACTAATTTTAAGCCTATTAAATCAGAACGACATTAAGCAATAGAAGCAGTTTCAGAATTATGGGATTTGAAAACACCCTCTAGGCTTGTCTATACGCAGAGTAGTGATGTCCTAAAAGAATGATAACTGCGTTTGATATATTAAAACAGTGGGCAGATTTTAAAGCTGACTCTTAAGTCCCTATACGCATATTGTCTAGTGATAGATTAGTGCAGTATTTGAAAAGAATTCATTTCAGGGAAAACAAACCACTAATTAAACTAGTTGCGAAGTAAACTAGTCCTGAACTAGATTGACTTATTTAAATTAAACTGATTTTAGATCTATAGGAAGAATTTATGATGCTGTTCCCTATAGGCATGATATCTGATTGTTAAGAGATGATGTTAGGAACTTGTAGGCATGATAACAAATGAAAACACATGTAAATACAGAAGTTGAACTAAATCATATCCTATAGGCACTGTATTTACTTGTGAAATTGATTTTAAGACCTATAAACATGATTTCTATTATTAGAACCACTTGAGACCTATAGACATGATTTCTAACATGGTGAGGCAAACATAACAAATATAAAATCCTATATGCATGATTTCTACCTATTTACCCCACAAATATGTAACTACCCACCATTTTTCACAAGTCACCCAATATTCATTTACAAAATATTACAAACCAGACGAATGAATTACATAAATAGAAAACAAAGAAGAAGCTATACTATAGGGAGCATGAAGTAGGCCCAAGTGATTTCCCAAAACCTCCAATAGCCTTAAATACCAATTTCAAAGACAATATCATTATCTAGGTGCGTCAGAGTTTCCTAAGGATATCAAGGATTCCGGTAGTGCTCACACCTAGACTTTGTAGCCAAATTGGTTAAGTGCAGTGTGGAAGGGCCAGCCTTAGTATGCCAGAGTTCAAAGGTTTCTCAAGAGGATCCAAAGGTAGTACACACGCTGGAGGGGGCAGAACCTAGTGACTTAGGAGTAGAGTAAGAGTGCTTGACACAGTTTGAAAGGTTTCAGTAGGAAAACAGTGTTGAAAAGAGATTTGCTTGAAATAGTTTTGTAAGAAAATCATAGGGAGTTATTAAATAAGACAATTTAATAAGGTAGGTTTTGGCCCAAGTAAAGGTTGGTTTTGAAGACTAACAAAGGAACTCAGGATGAACCAGGACCATCACTCTGGTGCACAAAAACGGGCAGATTCGAGCATGTGGGTTGCACATAAAGAAGATAAGCTTAACTTGGTGTATTTAATATCTCTTGATCAAAAATGTTGCATAATTGATAAGGATAAGAACTCCTTAATCAAAGAGAACACTATCCAAGATAGGGAAGGAGTTAGAAGTTAAAATTAACTGGAACTCTTCCTTGGCAGAACTTAATTATTTCTTCATCTACTATCTCTATAAATTGCAGGATGTTCTCACATTAAATATGCTACACAATAAAAGTAGAAGCTAAACGTGAATTGAGAGCAAAATAACGAGGCTTGTTGCAAGTAGTTCTCATGTGATTCAAGTGTGCAAACCTGAAGCTACATGAACCAGATTGAAGAACCAGTTCCATAAAGAATTTTATGTGTCTTTCTTTATTTCTAGTTCAATTGTAGTAGGTGTTTAATATTGTACGTTTAAGCTTTATCTAGAAGCAATTGTAATAGGTATTTTGAGTAATAAGTTATAGTTAACTTGAAGTTGTCGCAACAGTTAGAGGCCGGTTGCTACAACGGGATTAGAGTTAATCCTTAGGTTTACAAAGTGTTTTGTAAATGCTGTTTTGACTCGGTGATTTAGTGAAGTTTAGGGAAAAATCCTACTGAGTAGTAGGTCGTTGTTTTTTCACTTTTGAGCCGGGTATTTTCCATGTAAAATCTTTATGTTCTTTATTTTTTATATTTATTATTCTGTAACAGTAGTAGTTGGAACACATAGAAGAACCATGTCCTTCATAAGCAGTTTAAGCGAAAATTGGGTACCACACAAATCACCCCCTCTTGTGTGGTATTGACGCTTAGAACATCAATTGGTATCAGAGCCAGGTTATCCTTGAAGAGGCTAACACCTTAGGAACAGATCAAGATGAGTGCACCACCTAAAAACTAAAAAGGGCAATCCACCGATAGGCCTCCACTCTTTAATGGCACCTACTACTCTTGGTGGAAAAATAGAATGAGATATCACATCATTGGAGAATGCTATAAGCTATGGGACATTGTCACTAATGGTCCCTTGGCTACCATGAAGAAAACTGCTGAAGGAGTAGAAGTGCCAAAAACAAGAGCTGACTGCACTGCTGAGGATTTGAGGAAATGGGACAAGAATGCTAAAGCTAAGAAATGGCTTGTGTGTGGACTTGGTCCAGACGAGTACAGTAGAATTCAAAGCTGTACCACTACTAAGGAAATCTGGGACACTTCGGAAGTGGCTCATGAAGGAACACCTCAAGTGAGGAGGTCTAGAGGAACATTGATATATTCTCAATATGAGAATTTCACCCTGAAGGAAGAAAAAACCATCCAAAAGATATATATAAGTTTTACCAGACTGACAAATGAACTAAAACGGTTATTCTTGAAAAAGACAAAGTTGAGAAGATTTTGACAAGGGTACTGCCAATCTATTGGGAAAGAAATATCACAGCTATTTAGTATAGTTATTTTGATGAAATCTCATAACTTGATTAAATTATTTCTAAGTATTAAATCTTTTATCTTGTTTCATATTTGATCTATTTTGTGTGAGGTACTTATTTCTCTCTAAGTGTGTGAGGTATCCGATTAATATCCGGAGTGTACGTTGGCAAGCCTGTCCTTGCGGTCCTTGTTAGCCATGGTAGGCGTTTGTTGTGACCCTTAGGTGTTCCCGTAGCCAAGATAACTCTAGAGAGAGAAGAGGTAAAACCAAGAGAACGTTTAGATCATTATGAACCTAGATATTTAGATTTAGGACTTTTTTATAATTTGATCTTTGTTATTTGCTTTTATCTGAATATTATATACTTATGATTTTGCTTCTGTATTAGTTCCAGGACAGTAATTTTTCTTATATGAATCAAAATATTTTAAATTCTGTTAACTTATCTTCTAGATCTACTCAGATTGCCTTAACTGAGTCTAATTTGGATAACTGGAGTATCCCTGCTGAACCTTTTCATAAGATCTACCAGATAGGTCACTTTAATTTCATTAAAAAGCATAATATTAAAACGTGTGAATCAACTGTTGCTATTAATAACTCTTTAGAAGTTATAAAATTGTTACATGAGCATGATATAATTAGATATAAGTCTAGTTTTAATTATCTGCATATTGGTCTTGTGCAAGTTGCTGTTAAGCCTTTATTTAGAAAAGGACTTAATATTCATGTTTGTGCACTTTTACGTGATGCACGTTTTCTTAACTTTGATGATTCTTTGTTAGGGGCACTTGAAAGTAATTTAGCAGGAGGCCCTGTTTATTTCAATTGTTATCCTAATTTCTCTGTTGATATTAATGATCCTAATGTGTTAGATACATTAACGCTTAATATCAAAACTCTTAATATGAACAGCAAATCCGAAACTCGTGAAATAGCTGTTATATACCGCGTTTATTATCGGTTGATGTCTACTACCCTTGCTCCGAAAGCAAGGATAGAGAGTACCAAAGGTGTGACTATGTTAATGGAAGCTAACCATGAACATAGTACCATCTTTGTTCCTCGCCTTCTTCAGTGGAAAGACATTCTATCCAATACTGATTGGCACTTTGAAGCTATTACTCAACCCATTCCCTCTCATACAGAGAATCGCCAAATAGAACGAATCATCCAAAATTCCGATGGTTCAGTTGACCTTAAATTTCTGAACTCTCAACCTCGTAGAAGTTTCACCGTAGGTTCTACTTCTTCAAACCCCCGGGAAGAAGTATTTACTCGTTCTTGCTCCTTTAGATCTGCTATTAATAAATCTGTTATTAATAGTCAAGTTGATGGGGTAGATTTTTCGGGAGATATCCCAAAAGTTTTTTATAAATCTCAGTTTCAAGAAACTATTCAGGAACCCTCTAGTCCCACAGAATCTGATATGGCGCCTCCAAGGCAAAATTCAGACCCTGGTCTTCACGTCATTAAAGTTGAGGAAGATTATACCCCTAATCTTGCTGCTTTAAAAAGACTCTGGCTTGACCCAAAAAACGCTTTAAGGGTCAAATGGTACACTGCTACCTATTCTAAGAGCCAGCAAGCGATTTTTGGGCAACAATGGATTGCCGATATGAAGCGCTTGAAGTGTGATATTGAATATTTTAAGTGGTTCGAAATCACTGGAAAACTGGATGACCAGAATGAGTCTTTACAAGTTCTGGTTAATAAGTGGTATACTCAAACCAACAAGGTTGTTGAGTCTGTCACTCCTCCTCTTGAAGGAATTAAAATTCCTCATTCCAACACCATTGTTTCTGCTTCTCCTTTTAAACTCAAAAGCAGTAATCCTACGAGTACACCCTCTAATGCGGACATAGACAAAATTGTAGAACAAAACAATTACACCAATAAATTGTTGCACTCTGTTTCCCTTCAAATTGAAGAAGCAAAACCTAGACTAACTCCTAGTCTAAGTATCCCCAGGCCTAGTACAAATAGTACGATAGAGCCTAATCCTATATTCAAGCCTCCTGAATTTCGCCGGGAATTGTTTCCTAAACTTAGCGAAAATATCTCTGTCTCTGGTAAACTGGTTGAACAGATTACCAAAAAGCTAGCCAACTTTCATGTTTCAAGTGAAAGTAAAGTAAAAGAAGTTTCTAATGCTTCAAAAGCAAAAGAAACTTCTAATCAAGCGTCCAGTTCTCGACCAACTAAAGAGAACAACACCAATAGTGCTGAGAGTGTTAGAACTCTTTCTGATAACTCTCTTCTCAAACTTTCCGATAGATACCCCCATAGGAGAAACTATTATAGTCGTCCCTCTTTTCCTGATACTCAGTATGAGGAAGATGGTTTCCAGTCTCAATCATCTCATGATGGTAGAGGCATCGTTGAATGGAATATTGATGGTCTTGCCGAACATCAAATCTATCGTGTCCTTCACGAAATGGGCGTTTGTATTACCAGTTACAAGCTGCGAAATTCTTCTGATAAAGAAGCAGCGGCCATGATCACTGCTGGCTTTACTGGTATGCTTAGGTATTGGTGGGATAATTATGTCACCGAAGATCTTAAGCTTCAAATCCTCAACGCAACCACCATTATTACTACTGTTAAAACAGTTAGTGATATGGAAACTTCTGAATCTGAAACCAGAGAGGATGCTTGTGCCACTCTGCTCTACCACATTGCCAAACACTTTGTAGGAGAGCCTAAACTCTTCCAAGATAGGAGTCTTGAAATTCTTAACAATCTTCGTTGCCCTAGACTAAGTGACTTTAGGTGGTATAAAGATCAGTTTATGGTCAAAATTATGACTAGACCTGACTGCAATAGTGATTTTTGGAAAGACAGATTTATTAGCGGTCTTCCCCCCTTATTTGCCGAAAAGGTTAGATCAAAAATAAGAGATAGGTGTGGCGGTAAGATACCCTATGAACTTATGACCTATGGAGATATTATTAGTCTTATTAATACCACAGCCCTAGAGCTATGTACTGACCTAAAACTTAAGAGTCATCTTAAGAAAGATAGATTGACCTCCAAAGCAGAACTAGGCAGTTTTTGTAGAGACTTTGGTTATGGCAATATAGACTATCCCCCTTCCAAGCAAGCTAAGAAGAATTCTAAGGCTAAGTCCTCTTATAAATCATCTAGAAAGACTAAGAAAAACAAGTCTAAAGATAGGTCGTATGAACCTAAGAAAAAGAAATTTAGGAAGACAAGACCTTCCCATAAAGAAGATGTCTGCTGGACTTGTGGTAAGTCTGGTCATAGAGCCAACCAGTGTAAATCTTCTAAGAAGAAGAAGAAAATAAACCTTCTGGGACTAGATGAGGATACTAAAGAAAAACTCTTTTCTATCCTTCAGGAAAGCGAGTCTGATTCGAGTAATTCCTCTTCTGAAGAATACAGTGATGAAGAAAATATCAACGTCGCTTATGAGACTAATGACAGTCAGTCAGATTCTGAAGAATCTTGCGAAGAATCTTGTGAAGGTGTCTTTTGCGGATGTCCTTCCAATACTCTTAGTATGATCACATCGGACTCCAAGGAAGTCCTTTTTGATATTATTGATCATATCAAAGACGATGAATCTCGTGCCAAGTATTTGATTGAGCTCAAGAAAATTATTCTGGGTTCTGATCAAAAGAAACCTTCTTCGTCTAAGGCCATCGAACCTTTTAGTATGAAACAAGTGTTCAATAGGTTCGATAAACCTGCTGAGCCCTCTATATCTGACTTACGTCAAGAGATGAATTCTCTTAAACAAGAAGTTAGGCAGTTGAAATCGCGTCTTGACAAAGTCGAGATGGAATCCCTTACTTCTCAAGTCCTTCAGGACACTGTTGAGAAGACTGACTCTTTTCCTGAAAAAGAATTTGACTTCCCTGGAGAACAACCTGTTGATCCAGGTCTTCTTAATAATACTCCTTCCACTAATCCCGGTCCTTCTGTGTCCACTATTAAATCTATTAGTGAACATATTCCTGTCAAAATTGTTGTTGCAAAAAATTTTTTTCTCAACAAGGTTGCTTTATTTGACAGTGGTGCCGACCGTAACTGTATAGTGAAAGGTCTTATTCCTCTTAAGTACCTTGAAAAGAGTACAACTCGTTTATACTCGGCCACTGGTGAGAGAATGAAAATTGATTACAAATTATCTAAAGCCCATATTTGTAATAACAATATTTGCTTTACTAATGATTTTGTAATCACTGAAAATATCAATGAAGATATTATTCTAGGAACGCCATTCATTAGTCAACTTAAACCTTTTACTAATGATATAGATGGCATTCATGCTTGTATCCTCGGTCAAGAGGTGTTTTTCCCTTTTGTTCAAACTCTTTCTCCTACAGAGAGTAGATTTTTAAAAGAAAAAACTATATTTAAAATTAATTGTCTTTCTAATCATATTTCTTTTTTAAAAGAAGAGATTACTATAGAAAGAATTAAACAAACTTTAAAAACCCCGGGAATAATGTCTAAGGTAGATTCCCTTCAAAAGAAATTTGAAAATGAAGTTTGTTCAAATCTTCCTACTGCCTTTTGGAATATAAAAAAGCATTCTGTTGCATTACCCTACATTGATGGGTTTAATGAACAAAACATACCTACTAAGGCTAGACCTATTCAAATGAACCATGAAATGGTTGAAATTTGCAAAACTGAGATTAACCATTTACTTGATAATGGTATTATTAGACCCTCTAACTCTCCTTGGAGTTGTTCTGCCTTTTATGTTAATAATAGCGCAGAAAAAGAAAGGGGTGCACCAAGGCTTGTTATTAATTATAAGCCTTTGAATTCGGTCCTTAAATGGATCCGGCATCCAATCCCTAATAAAAGGGATCTCCTTAAACGAACTTATAAAGCAAACCTTTATAGTAAGTTCGATATGAAATCTGGATTTTGGCAAATTCAGATTAATGAAAAGGATCGTTATAAAACTGCATTCAATGTACCTTTTGGTCATTATGAGTGGAATGTTATGCCTTTTGGGTTAAAAAATGCCCCGTCTGAATTTCAGAATATTATGAATAATATTTTCAATCCTTATTCTTATATGTCAATTGTTTATATTGATGATGTGTTAATATTTTCTGAAGACATTGATTCTCATTTTAAGCATCTTTCCACATTTTTTAAGGTTGTGCAAAATAATGGTTTGGTTATTAGTGCTAAGAAAATTAAGCTCTTTCAAACCTCTATTAGATTCTTAGGCCATGACCTATATCAAGGTACCTACAAACCTATCTGTAGAGCCATTGAATTCTCGTCCAAATTTCCTGATGAAATTAAGGATAAGACCCAGCTTCAGAGATTCTTAGGAAGTCTTAATTATGTTGCTGACTTTATTCCTAAAGTTAGACAAACTTGTGAGCCTTTGTATCTTAGGCTTAGAAAGAATCCTATACCGTGGGGAGATGAACAAACCCAAAGTGTCAAGAAGATTAAGAGATTAGTCCAAAATCTTCCTTGCTTAGGGATACCCAATCCCGATGCATATATGATAGTTGAAACTGATGCTTCTGATATAGGATACGGAGGTATTCTAAAACAGCAAATAGAACCAAATAGTTGCGAGCAACTGGTGAGGTTTACTTCTGGTATCTGGAATAATACCCAGAAAAATTATAGTACTGTAAAAAAGGAAGTTTTATCTATAGTACTATGTATTACTAAATTCCAAGATGATTTAGTAAACAAAGAATTTTTACTTCGAGTTGATTGCAAATCGGCCAAAGAAATTTTACAAAAGGATGTTAAAAATCTTGTTTCAAAACAAATATTTGCTAGATGGCAAGCTCTACTATCTAGCTTTGATTTCAAAATTGATTTTATAAAAGGAGAAAATAATTCTCTTCCAGATTTTTTAACTCGAGAATTTCTTCAGGGCCATGAAGTCGTCAAAAACTAGCCCGTTCAAAAACGTCAAGTCTGAAAGGCAACTATCAACAGTTAGACCTTTCGTTCCTACTAGTTTGGCCCAAATAAAGCCCTCTTTTCCTCCTCTTCCTAGTCCGGCCCAGAGCCAAAATAAGTTTACCGTTTTAGGAGAACTCCCAAAACTTCCAGGCCCAAAGCCTGAATCTTCCTCTGGATCCACTTCTAAGGTCCAGAACAAATCTAGTTATGAAATGAAGACCCCAGAGTCTTTTGCCCAAGCAGTGGACCCTAAAGTCCAAATTCAAAAACCCTCTTCTCAGCCAACTGAGACTTTTGAATTCTTGACCATTAAGGTCTCTCCCATTTTAGCCCTCGATAAAGAGTTTGAATCTGGTCGAGTCCAAGACCTTATAAAGCCCTGCTATAATTCATCCAACTACATTGATAGTCCTGACCCCCTTCACACTCGCCTTTATTTTGAGGCTATCTTAGTCGATACAGACTCCATCGAAGTGGAACATGTTTACTCTGATAGAAACCCTGATTTCATCCTATATTCACAGTTTACAATCAAAAAGATTTTATCTCCTTTCGAATGGCATGTTGACCATCTTCTTACTCCCACACGTCTTAGTATGAACCATAAGCCCCAGACTTACAACTGGTATACATACCAACAAGCTTGGTATAATTTCATGTATCTTAGACCAGGTCATACTTGGTTTATTAAATACAGTCCTGAAGTTATCAAGGCCATCATCCCCAGATGGTTCTATGACTGGTGGAAGACTTTTGGAGGAAAATTAGAAAACCTCCCACAACAATTCCTCAATAAATTCGAAAATTTCCAAATTTCACAAGAGATCACTACTCTCCCTTCTCACATTAAAATGTGTAAATTTTATATTCAAAAAAGAATTTCTTTTATTATCAGCTGGGATTTCAAAATCGCAGAATTCGATAGGATCAGGTACCTATCCAAAGAAATAAAGGTTAAAGGTTGGGTTCCAAAACCTAAGGTATCAACTCTTGATAAGGGAAAAATTGTAGTGGGGAAGACAACTCCACAATCCAAATCATCCAAGGCGGAAATGAAGAAGAAGCTTCAAAAGGCTCTTCAAGATATTGATAATCAGGATGAAGAAACCATTATGCAACTTCTTGAAGAAGTCTCCTCCTCTGCTGAATCCAGTAATGATGACATGTGTAATCCTAAAGGTATTGCTCAGGCTTATCTAGAAGGATTTTATGAATAATATTTACTTTTCCGAAGAGTCAAGTTAATATTTACTTTTCCGAAGAGTCAAGTTACTATTCGGTGGGAATGCCCACTTAGTGTCCTGTGAATACCCACTTTATCACTACCTTCCAAAAGAAGGAAAAACTGAGGGGTATGCGTCTAATTATTGTCCACTAAGGACAAGTCATAATTAGTGTCCGTAGGTTGGGTCCCATAAACGGTCCCCGGGTCATAAGGAATCTTATCCTTATCTTTTCACATGGGGTCATATCTCTTTCATAAAAGTAGAACCCCACAATACTGTCGGCAAAATCTAAGCCGTCCATTTGTATCTAGGAGATTAACTCTTTTGGTGTCAGAGGTCTATAAAAAGACTCTCGTCTTGTAATATGAGGCAGGTCGAATTTTCTGACTTAGAAAATTTTAGGCACTATCTCTCTTGAAGAATCTCTTCGTCTCTCTTCTTGTAATCATCCCTTCCTATTGTAATATCCCCTTGTTCATGGAATAAAAAGTAAGTCTTTCATTTTCTGTTTTACTGTTTTACTGTTTTAATTTTTTTTATTTAATTTCTCCGGTCCTGTAAATTGGTATCAGAGCCAGGATGGCTGTATATGTATTTAACATGAGCAACTAAATACATATACTGTCCGGAGCTTATTACTTTTGCAAAAATTTCGTATAGTTATTTTGATGAAATCTCATAACTTGATTAAATTATTTCTAAGTATTAAATCTTTTATCTTGTTTCATATTTGATCTATTTTGTGTGAGGTACTTATTTCTCTCTAAGTGTGTGAGGTATCCGATTAATATCCGGAGTGTACGTTGGCAAGCCTGTCCTTGCGGTCCTTGTTAGCCATGGTAGGCGTTTGTTGTGACCCGGGAAGAAGTATTTACTCGTTCTTGCTCCTTTAGATCTGCTATTAATAAATCTGTTATTAATAGTCAAGTTGATGGGGTAGATTTTTCGGGAGATATCCCAAAAGTTTTTTATAAATCTCAGTTTCAAGAACCTATTCAGGAACCCTCTAGTCCCACAGAATCTGATATGGCGCCTCCAAGGCAAAATTCAGACCCTGGTCTTCACGTCATTAAAGTTGAGGAAGATTATACCCCTAATCTTGCTGCTTTAAAAAGACTCTGGCTTGACCCAAAAAACGCTTTAAGGGTCAAATGGTACACTGCTACCTATTCTAAGAGCCAGCAAGCGATTTTTGGGCAACAATGGATTGCCGATATGAAGCGCTTGAAGTGTGATATTGAATATTTTAAGTGGTTCGAAATCACTGGAAAACTGGATGACCAGAATGAGTCTTTACAAGTTCTGGTTAATAAGTGGTATACTCAAACCAACAAGGTTGTTGAGTCTGTCACTCCTCCTCTTGAAGGAATTAAAATTCCTCATTCCAACACCATTGTTTCTGCTTCTCCTTTTAAACTCAAAAGCAGTAATCCTACGAGTACACCCTCTAATGCGGACATAGACAAAATTGTAGAACAAAACAATTACACCAATAAATTGTTGCACTCTGTTTCCCTTCAAATTGAAGAAGCAAAACCTAGACTAACTCCTAGTCTAAGTATCCCCAGGCCTAGTACAAATAGTACGATAGAGCCTAATCCTATATTCAAGCCTCCTGAATTTCGCCGGGAATTGTTTCCTAAACTTAGCGAAAATATCTCTGTCTCTGGTAAACTGGTTGAACAGATTACCGAAAAGCTAGCCAACTTTCATGTTTCAAGTGAAAGTAAAGTAAAAGAAGTTTCTAATGCTTCAAAAGCAAAAGAAACTTCTAATCAAGCGTCCAGTTCTCGACCAACTAAAGAGAACAACACCAATAGTGCTGAGAGTGTTAGAACTCTTTCTGATAACTCTCTTCTCAAACTTTCCGATAGATACCCCCATAGGAGAAACTATTATAGTCGTCCCTCTTTTCCTGATACTCAGTATGAGGAAGATGGTTTCCAGTCTCAATCATCTCATGATGGTAGAGGCATCGTTGAATGGAATATTGATGGTCTTGCCGAACATCAAATCTATCGTGTCCTTCACGAAATGGGCGTTTGTATTACCAGTTACAAGCTGCGAAATTCTTCTGATAAAGAAGCAGCGGCCATGATCACTGCTGGCTTTACTGGTATGCTTAGGTATTGGTGGGATAATTATGTCACCGAAGATCTTAAGCTTCAAATCCTCAACGCAACCACCATTATTACTACTGTTAAAACAGTTAGTGATATGGAAACTTCTGAATCTGAAACCAGAGAGGATGCTTGTGCCACTCTGCTCTACCACATTGCCAAACACTTTGTAGGAGAGCCTAAACTCTTCCAAGATAGGAGTCTTGAAATTCTTAACAATCTTCGTTGCCCTAGACTAAGTGACTTTAGGTGGTATAAAGATCAGTTTATGGTCAAAATTATGACTAGACCTGACTGCAATAGTGATTTTTGGAAAGACAGATTTATTAGCGGTCTTCCCCCCTTATTTGCCGAAAAGGTTAGATCAAAAATAAGAGATAGGTGTGGCGGTAAGATACCCTATGAACTTATGACCTATGGAGATATTATTAGTCTTATTAATACCACAGCCCTAGAGCTATGTACTGACCTAAAACTTAAGAGTCATCTTAAGAAAGATAGATTGACCTCCAAAGCAGAACTAGGCAGTTTTTGTAGAGACTTTGGTTATGGCAATATAGACTATCCCCCTTCCAAGCAAGCTAAGAAGAATTCTAAGGCTAAGTCCTCTTATAAATCATCTAGAAAGACTAAGAAAAACAAGTCTAAAGATAGGTCGTATGAACCTAAGAAAAAGAAATTTAGGAAGACAAGACCTTCCCATAAAGAAGATGTCTGCTGGACTTGTGGTAAGTCTGGTCATAGAGCCAACCAGTGTAAATCTTCTAAGAAGAAGAAGAAAATAAACCTTCTGGGACTAGATGAGGATACTAAAGAAAAACTCTTTTCTATCCTTCAGGAAAGCGAGTCTGATTCGAGTAATTCCTCTTCTGAAGAATACAGTGATGAAGAAAATATCAACGTCGCTTATGAGACTAATGACAGTCAGTCAGATTCTGAAGAATCTTGCGAAGAATCTTGTGAAGGTGTCTTTTGCGGATGTCCTTCCAATACTCTTAGTATGATCACATCGGACTCCAAGGAAGTCCTTTTTGATATTATTGATCATATCAAAGACGATGAATCTCGTGCCAAGTATTTGATTGAGCTCAAGAAAATTATTCTGGGTTCTGATCAAAAGAAACCTTCTTCGTCTAAGGCCATCGAACCTTTTAGTATGAAACAAGTGTTCAATAGGTTCGATAAACCTGCTGAGCCCTCTATATCTGACTTACGTCAAGAGATGAATTCTCTTAAACAAGAAGTTAGGCAGTTGAAATCGCGTCTTGACAAAGTCGAGATGGAATCCCTTACTTCTCAAGTCCTTCAGGACACTGTTGAGAAGACTGACTCTTTTCCTGAAAAAGAATTTGACTTCCCTGGAGAACAACCTGTTGATCCAGGTCTTCTTAATAATACTCCTTCCACTAATCCCGGTCCTTCTGTGTCCACTATTAAATCTATTAGTGAACATATTCCTGTCAAAATTGTTGTTGCAAAAAATTTTGTTCTCAACAAGGTTGCTTTATTTGACAGTGGTGCCGACCGTAACTGTATAGTGAAAGGTCTTATTCCTCTTAAGTACCTTGAAAAGAGTACAACTCGTTTATACTCGGCCACTGGTGAGAGAATGAAAATTGATTACAAATTATCTAAAGCCCATATTTGTAATAACAATATTTGCTTTACTAATGATTTTGTAATCACTGAAAATATCAATGAAGATATTATTCTAGGAACGCCATTCATTAGTCAACTTAAACCTTTTACTAATGATATAGATGGCATTCATGCTTGTATCCTCGGTCAAGAGGTGTTTTTCCCTTTTGTTCAAACTCTTTCTCCTACAGAGAGTAGATTTTTAAAAGAAAAAACTATATTTAAAATTAATTGTCTTTCTAATCATATTTCTTTTTTAAAAGAAGAGATTACTATAGAAAGAATTAAACAAACTTTAAAAACCCCGGGAATAATGTCTAAGGTAGATTCCCTTCAAAAGAAATTTGAAAATGAAGTTTGTTCAAATCTTCCTACTGCCTTTTGGAATATAAAAAAGCATTCTGTTGCATTACCCTACATTGATGGGTTTAATGAACAAAACATACCTACTAAGGCTAGACCTATTCAAATGAACCATGAAATGGTTGAAATTTGCAAAACTGAGATTAACCATTTACTTGATAATGGTATTATTAGACCCTCTAACTCTCCTTGGAGTTGTTCTGCCTTTTATGTTAATAATAGCGCAGAAAAAGAAAGGGGTGCACCAAGGCTTGTTATTAATTATAAGCCTTTGAATTCGGTCCTTAAATGGATCCGGCATCCAATCCCTAATAAAAGGGATCTCCTTAAACGAACTTATAAAGCAAACCTTTATAGTAAGTTCGATATGAAATCTGGATTTTGGCAAATTCAGATTAATGAAAAGGATCGTTATAAAACTGCATTCAATGTACCTTTTGGTCATTATGAGTGGAATGTTATGCCTTTTGGGTTAAAAAATGCCCCGTCTGAATTTCAGAATATTATGAATAATATTTTCAATCCTTATTCTTATATGTCAATTGTTTATATTGATGATGTGTTAATATTTTCTGAAGACATTGATTCTCATTTTAAGCATCTTTCCACATTTTTTAAGGTTGTGCAAAATAATGGTTTGGTTATTAGTGCTAAGAAAATTAAGCTCTTTCAAACCTCTATTAGATTCTTAGGCCATGACCTATATCAAGGTACCTACAAACCTATCTGTAGAGCCATTGAATTCTCGTCCAAATTTCCTGATGAAATTAAGGATAAGACCCAGCTTCAGAGATTCTTAGGAAGTCTTAATTATGTTGCTGACTTTATTCCTAAAGTTAGACAAACTTGTGAGCCTTTGTATCTTAGGCTTAGAAAGAATCCTATACCGTGGGGAGATGAACAAACCCAAAGTGTCAAGAAGATTAAGAGATTAGTCCAAAATCTTCCTTGCTTAGGGATACCCAATCCCGATGCATATATGATAGTTGAAACTGATGCTTCTGATATAGGATACGGAGGTATTCTAAAACAGCAAATAGAACCAAATAGTTGCGAGCAACTGGTGAGGTTTACTTCTGGTATCTGGAATAATACCCAGAAAAATTATAGTACTGTAAAAAAGGAAGTTTTATCTATAGTACTATGTATTACTAAATTCCAAGATGATTTAGTAAACAAAGAATTTTTACTTCGAGTTGATTGCAAATCGGCCAAAGAAATTTTACAAAAGGATGTTAAAAATCTTGTTTCAAAACAAATATTTGCTAGATGGCAAGCTCTACTATCTAGCTTTGATTTCAAAATTGATTTTATAAAAGGAGAAAATAATTCTCTTCCAGATTTTTTAACTCGAGAATTTCTTCAGGGCCATGAAGTCGTCAAAAACTAGCCCGTTCAAAAACGTCAAGTCTGAAAGGCAACTATCAACAGTTAGACCTTTCGTTCCTACTAGTTTGGCCCAAATAAAGCCCTCTTTTCCTCCTCTTCCTAGTCCGGCCCAGAGCCAAAATAAGTTTACCGTTTTAGGAGAACTCCCAAAACTTCCAGGCCCAAAGCCTGAATCTTCCTCTGGATCCACTTCTAAGGTCCAGAACAAATCTAGTTATGAAATGAAGACCCCAGAGTCTTTTGCCCAAGCAGTGGACCCTAAAGTCCAAATTCAAAAACCCTCTTCTCAGCCAACTGAGACTTTTGAATTCTTGACCATTAAGGTCTCTCCCATTTTAGCCCTCGATAAAGAGTTTGAATCTGGTCGAGTCCAAGACCTTATAAAGCCCTGCTATAATTCATCCAACTACATTGATAGTCCTGACCCCCTTCACACTCGCCTTTATTTTGAGGCTATCTTAGTCGATACAGACTCCATCGAAGTGGAACATGTTTACTCTGATAGAAACCCTGATTTCATCCTATATTCACAGTTTACAATCAAAAAGATTTTATCTCCTTTCGAATGGCATGTTGACCATCTTCTTACTCCCACACGTCTTAGTATGAACCATAAGCCCCAGACTTACAACTGGTATACATACCAACAAGCTTGGTATAATTTCATGTATCTTAGACCAGGTCATACTTGGTTTATTAAATACAGTCCTGAAGTTATCAAGGCCATCATCCCCAGATGGTTCTATGACTGGTGGAAGACTTTTGGAGGAAAATTAGAAAACCTCCCACAACAATTCCTCAATAAATTCGAAAATTTCCAAATTTCACAAGAGATCACTACTCTCCCTTCTCACATTAAAATGTGTAAATTTTATATTCAAAAAAGAATTTCTTTTATTATCAGCTGGGATTTCAAAATCGCAGAATTCGATAGGATCAGGTACCTATCCAAAGAAATAAAGGTTAAAGGTTGGGTTCCAAAACCTAAGGTATCAACTCTTGATAAGGGAAAAATTGTAGTGGGGAAGACAACTCCACAATCCAAATCATCCAAGGCGGAAATGAAGAAGAAGCTTCAAAAGGCTCTTCAAGATATTGATAATCAGGATGAAGAAACCATTATGCAACTTCTTGAAGAAGTCTCCTCCTCTGCTGAATCCAGTAATGATGACATGTGTAATCCTAAAGGTATTGCTCAGGCTTATCTAGAAGGATTTTATGAATAATATTTACTTTTCCGAAGAGTCAAGTTAATATTTACTTTTCCGAAGAGTCAAGTTACTATTCGGTGGGAATGCCCACTTAGTGTCCTGTGAATACCCACTTTATCACTACCTTCCAAAAGAAGGAAAAACTGAGGGGTATGCGTCTAATTATTGTCCACTAAGGACAAGTCATAATTAGTGTCCGTAGGTTGGGTCCCATAAACGGTCCCCGGGTCATAAGGAATCTTATCCTTATCTTTTCACATGGGGTCATATCTCTTTCATAAAAGTAGAACCCCACAATACTGTCGGCAAAATCTAAGCCGTCCATTTGTATCTAGGAGATTAACTCTTTTGGTGTCAGAGGTCTATAAAAAGACTCTCGTCTTGTAATATGAGGCAGGTCGAATTTTCTGACTTAGAAAATTTTAGGCACTATCTCTCTTGAAGAATCTCTTCGTCTCTCTTCTTGTAATCATCCCTTCCTATTGTAATATCCCCTTGTTCATGGAATAAAAAGTAAGTCTTTCATTTTCTGTTTTACTGTTTTACTGTTTTAATTTTTTTTATTTAATTTCTCCGGTCCTGTAAATTGGTATCAGAGCCAGGATGGCTGTATATGTATTTAACATGAGCAACTAAATACATATACTGTCCGGAGCTTATTACTTTTGCAAAAATTTCGTATAGTTATTTTGATGAAATCTCATAACTTGATTAAATTATTTCTAAGTATTAAATCTTTTATCTTGTTTCATATTTGATCTATTTTGTGTGAGGTACTTATTTCTCTCTAAGTGTGTGAGGTATCCGATTAATATCCGGAGTGTACGTTGGCAAGCCTGTCCTTGCGGTCCTTGTTAGCCATGGTAGGCGTTTGTTGTGACCCGGGAAGAAGTATTTACTCGTTCTTGCTCCTTTAGATCTGCTATTAATAAATCTGTTATTAATAGTCAAGTTGATGGGGTAGATTTTTCGGGAGATATCCCAAAAGTTTTTTATAAATCTCAGTTTCAAGAACCTATTCAGGAACCCTCTAGTCCCACAGAATCTGATATGGCGCCTCCAAGGCAAAATTCAGACCCTGGTCTTCACGTCATTAAAGTTGAGGAAGATTATACCCCTAATCTTGCTGCTTTAAAAAGACTCTGGCTTGACCCAAAAAACGCTTTAAGGGTCAAATGGTACACTGCTACCTATTCTAAGAGCCAGCAAGCGATTTTTGGGCAACAATGGATTGCCGATATGAAGCGCTTGAAGTGTGATATTGAATATTTTAAGTGGTTCGAAATCACTGGAAAACTGGATGACCAGAATGAGTCTTTACAAGTTCTGGTTAATAAGTGGTATACTCAAACCAACAAGGTTGTTGAGTCTGTCACTCCTCCTCTTGAAGGAATTAAAATTCCTCATTCCAACACCATTGTTTCTGCTTCTCCTTTTAAACTCAAAAGCAGTAATCCTACGAGTACACCCTCTAATGCGGACATAGACAAAATTGTAGAACAAAACAATTACACCAATAAATTGTTGCACTCTGTTTCCCTTCAAATTGAAGAAGCAAAACCTAGACTAACTCCTAGTCTAAGTATCCCCAGGCCTAGTACAAATAGTACGATAGAGCCTAATCCTATATTCAAGCCTCCTGAATTTCGCCGGGAATTGTTTCCTAAACTTAGCGAAAATATCTCTGTCTCTGGTAAACTGGTTGAACAGATTACCGAAAAGCTAGCCAACTTTCATGTTTCAAGTGAAAGTAAAGTAAAAGAAGTTTCTAATGCTTCAAAAGCAAAAGAAACTTCTAATCAAGCGTCCAGTTCTCGACCAACTAAAGAGAACAACACCAATAGTGCTGAGAGTGTTAGAACTCTTTCTGATAACTCTCTTCTCAAACTTTCCGATAGATACCCCCATAGGAGAAACTATTATAGTCGTCCCTCTTTTCCTGATACTCAGTATGAGGAAGATGGTTTCCAGTCTCAATCATCTCATGATGGTAGAGGCATCGTTGAATGGAATATTGATGGTCTTGCCGAACATCAAATCTATCGTGTCCTTCACGAAATGGGCGTTTGTATTACCAGTTACAAGCTGCGAAATTCTTCTGATAAAGAAGCAGCGGCCATGATCACTGCTGGCTTTACTGGTATGCTTAGGTATTGGTGGGATAATTATGTCACCGAAGATCTTAAGCTTCAAATCCTCAACGCAACCACCATTATTACTACTGTTAAAACAGTTAGTGATATGGAAACTTCTGAATCTGAAACCAGAGAGGATGCTTGTGCCACTCTGCTCTACCACATTGCCAAACACTTTGTAGGAGAGCCTAAACTCTTCCAAGATAGGAGTCTTGAAATTCTTAACAATCTTCGTTGCCCTAGACTAAGTGACTTTAGGTGGTATAAAGATCAGTTTATGGTCAAAATTATGACTAGACCTGACTGCAATAGTGATTTTTGGAAAGACAGATTTATTAGCGGTCTTCCCCCCTTATTTGCCGAAAAGGTTAGATCAAAAATAAGAGATAGGTGTGGCGGTAAGATACCCTATGAACTTATGACCTATGGAGATATTATTAGTCTTATTAATACCACAGCCCTAGAGCTATGTACTGACCTAAAACTTAAGAGTCATCTTAAGAAAGATAGATTGACCTCCAAAGCAGAACTAGGCAGTTTTTGTAGAGACTTTGGTTATGGCAATATAGACTATCCCCCTTCCAAGCAAGCTAAGAAGAATTCTAAGGCTAAGTCCTCTTATAAATCATCTAGAAAGACTAAGAAAAACAAGTCTATAGATAGGTCGTATGAACCTAAGAAAAAGAAATTTAGGAAGACAAGACCTTCCCATAAAGAAGATGTCTGCTGGACTTGTGGTAAGTCTGGTCATAGAGCCAACCAGTGTAAATCTTCTAAGAAGAAGAAGAAAATAAACCTTCTGGGACTAGATGAGGATACTAAAGAAAAACTCTTTTCTATCCTTCAGGAAAGCGAGTCTGATTCGAGTAATTCCTCTTCTGAAGAATACAGTGATGAAGAAAATATCAACGTCGCTTATGAGACTAATGACAGTCAGTCAGATTCTGAAGAATCTTGCGAAGAATCTTGTGAAGGTGTCTTTTGCGGATGTCCTTCCAATACTCTTAGTATGATCACATCGGACTCCAAGGAAGTCCTTTTTGATATTATTGATCATATCAAAGACGATGAATCTCGTGCCAAGTATTTGATTGAGCTCAAGAAAATTATTCTGGGTTCTGATCAAAAGAAACCTTCTTCGTCTAAGGCCATCGAACCTTTTAGTATGAAACAAGTGTTCAATAGGTTCGATAAACCTGCTGAGCCCTCTATATCTGACTTACGTCAAGAGATGAATTCTCTTAAACAAGAAGTTAGGCAGTTGAAATCGCGTCTTGACAAAGTCGAGATGGAATCCCTTACTTCTCAAGTCCTTCAGGACACTGTTGAGAAGACTGACTCTTTTCCTGAAAAAGAATTTGACTTCCCTGGAGAACAACCTGTTGATCCAGGTCTTCTTAATAATACTCCTTCCACTAATCCCGGTCCTTCTGTGTCCACTATTAAATCTATTAGTGAACATATTCCTGTCAAAATTGTTGTTGCAAAAAATTTTGTTCTCAACAAGGTTGCTTTATTTGACAGTGGTGCCGACCGTAACTGTATAGTGAAAGGTCTTATTCCTCTTAAGTACCTTGAAAAGAGTACAACTCGTTTATACTCGGCCACTGGTGAGAGAATGAAAATTGATTACAAATTATCTAAAGCCCATATTTGTAATAACAATATTTGCTTTACTAATGATTTTGTAATCACTGAAAATATCAATGAAGATATTATTCTAGGAACGCCATTCATTAGTCAACTTAAACCTGGCTCTGATACCAATTTACAGGACCGGAGAAATTAAATAAAAAAAAATTAAAACAGTAAAACAGTAAAACAGAAAATGAAAGACTTACTTTTTATTCCATGAACAAGGGGATATTACAATAGGAAGGGATGATTACAAGAAGAGAGACGAAGAGATTCTTCAAGAGAGATAGTGCCTAAAATTTTCTAAGTCAGAAAATTCGACCTACAGGTCCCAGGATGGCTGTATATGTATTTAACATGAGCAACTAAATACATATACTGTCCGGAGCTTATTACTTTTGCAAAAATTTCGTATAGTTATTTTGATGAAATCTCATAACTTGATTAAATTATTTCTAAGTATTAAATCTTTTATCTTGTTTCATATTTGATCTATTTTGTGTGAGGTACTTATTTCTCTCTAAGTGTGTGAGGTATCCGATTAATATCCGGAGTGTACGTTGGCAAGCCTGTCCTTGCGGTCCTTGTTAGCCATGGTAGGCGTTTATTGTGACCCTTAGGTGTTCCCGTAGCCAAGATAACTCTAGAGAGAGAAGAGGTAAAACCAAGAGAACGTTTAGATCATTATGAACCTAGATATTTAGATTTAGGACTTTTTTATAATTTGATCTTTGTTATTTGCTTTTATCTGAATATTATATACTTATGATTTTGCTTCTGTATTAGTTCCAGGACAGTAATTTTTCTTATATGAATCAAAATATTTTAAATTCTGTTAACTTATCTTCTAGATCTACTCAGATTGCCTTAACTGAGTCTAATTTGGATAACTGGAGTATCCCTGCTGAACCTTTTCATAAGATCTACCAGATAGGTCACTTTAATTTCATTAAAAAGCATAATATTAAAACGTGTGAATCAACTGTTGCTATTAATAACTCTTTAGAAGTTATAAAATTGTTACATGAGCATGATATAATTAGATATAAGTCTAGTTTTAATTATCTGCATATTGGTCTTGTGCAAGTTGCTGTTAAGCCTTTATTTAGAAAAGGACTTAATATTCCTGTTTGTGCACTTTTACGTGATGCACGTTTTCTTAACTTTGATGATTCTTTGTTAGGGGCACTTGAAAGTAATTTAGCAGGAGGCCCTGTTTATTTCAATTGTTATCCTAATTTCTCTGTTGATATTAATGATCCTAATGTGTTAGATACATTAACGCTTAATATCAAAACTCTTAATATGAACAGCAAATCCGAAACTCGTGAAATAGCTGTTATATACCGCGTTTATTATCGGTTGATGTCTACTACCCTTGCTCCGAAAGCAAGGATAGAGAGTACCAAAGGTGTGACTATGTTAATGGAAGCTAACCATGAACATAGTACCATCTTTGTTCCTCGCCTTCTTCAGTGGAAAGACATTCTATCCAATACTGATTGGCACTTTGAAGCTATTACTCAACCCATTCCCTCTCATACAGAGAATCGCCAAATAGAACGAATCATCCAAAATTCCGATGGTTCAGTTGACCTTAAATTTCTGAACTCTCAACCTCGTAGAAGTTTCACCGTAGGTTCTACTTCTTCAAACCCCCGGGAAGAAGTATTTACTCGTTCTTGCTCCTTTTGTAAAATTTCTTTGGCCGATTTGCAATCAACTCGAAGTAAAAATTCTTTGTTTACTAAATCATCTTGGAATTTAGTAATACATAGTACTATAGATAAAACTTCCTTTTTTACAGTACTATAATTTTTCTGGGTATTATTCCAGATACCAGAAGTAAACCTCACCAGTTGCTCGCAACTATTTGGTTCTATTTGCTGTTTTAGAATACCTCCGTATCCTATATCAGAAGCATCAGTTTCAACTATCATATATGCATCGGGATTGGGTATCCCTAAGCAAGGAAGATTTTGGACTAATCTCTTAATCTTCTTGACACTTTGGGTTTGTTCATCTCCCCACGGTATAGGATTCTTTCTAAGCCTAAGATACAAAGGCTCACAAGTTTGTCTAACTTTAGGAATAAAGTCAGCAACATAATTAAGACTTCCTAAGAATCTCTGAAGCTGGGTCTTATCCTTAATTTCATCAGGAAATTTGGACGAGAATTCAATGGCTCTACAGATAGGTTTGTAGGTACCTTGATATAGGTCATGGCCTAAGAATCTAATAGAGGTTTGAAAGAGCTTAATTTTCTTAGCACTAATAACCAAACCATTATTTTGCACAACCTTAAAAAATGTGGAAAGATGCTTAAAATGAGAATCAATGTCTTCAGAAAATATTAACACATCATCAATATAAACAATTGACATATAAGAATAAGGATTGAAAATATTATTCATAATATTCTGAAATTCAGACGGGGCATTTTTTAACCCAAAAGGCATAACATTCCACTCATAATGACCAAAAGGTACATTGAATGCAGTTTTATAACGATCCTTTTCATTAATCTGAATTTGCCAAAATCCAGATTTCATATCGAACTTACTATAAAGGTTTGCTTTATAAGTTCGTTTAAGGAGATCCCTTTTATTAGGGATTGGATGCCGGATCCATTTAAGGACCGAATTCAAAGGCTTATAATTAATAACAAGCCTTGGTGCACCCCTTTCTTTTTCTGCGCTATTATTAACATAAAAGGCAGAACAACTCCAAGGAGAGTTAGAGGGTCTAATAATACCATTATCAAGTAAATGGTTAATCTCAGTTTTGCAAATTTCAACCATTTCACGGTTCATTTGAATAGGTCTAGCCTTAGTAGGTATGTTTTGTTCATTAAACCCATCAATGTAGGGTAATGCAACAGAATGCTTTTTTATATTCCAAAAGGCAGTAGGAAGATTTGAACAAACTTCATTTTCAAATTTCTTTTGAAGGGAATCTACCTTAGACATTATTCCCGGGGTTTTTAAAGTTTGTTTAATTCTTTCTATAGTAATCTCTTCTTTTAAAAAAGAAATATGATTAGAAAGACAATTAATTTTAAATATAGTTTTTTCTTTTAAAAATCTACTCTCTGTAGGAGAAAGAGTTTGAACAAAAGGCTGATTCACTATCCTGGCTACAAGAGCACCACAGTAGCAACAAGAGAGGACTTGGCTATAGGACCCAACACCTAAGTGGGATTCTATAAGCAAGTACCTCACACTTCTTGAGAATATAATTTGCACACACTGTGGTAAAACTGGTCACTATAAATCTGAATGTATTGCAAAAGAAAAGGTTAGTCAAAAGAATAAAGAATTTGTTCAAGGGAAAAATAAGCTGCCAGGTTGGGCTAAAAAGAATCCGATTCACCTTTTTGCCTATAAAAATGGACCTAAACTAGTTTGGGTTCCTAAGACTAACCCTTGATTTCCTTTTGTGGGTCCAAGTGAAAGGGAGTAGCCAAATATGGTACATGGATAGTGGTTGCTCAATGCATATGATAGGAAGCAAGAACCAGTTCCTTTCACTTGAAAGCCTAAAAGAAGGTAATGTCTCCTTTAGAAATGAGAAGAAATGTAAGATCATTGGGGTTGGAAAGATAAGTAAGACCGGTTCTCACTCTATTGAGAATATCTACTTGATATATAGCCTAAAATACAGTCTAATTGGTGTATCACAATTATGTGATAGAGGTAACTTGGTAGTAATCACTGCTACCAAATGTTTTATGATTAATCTTACCAGTGACAAGATTGTTTTTCATTAAAAAAAGAGTAAATACATACATTGTAGATTTGTCCATACTTTCAGAAAATGAACTCACTTGCTTAAGTGCATTGGACAATAATCCCCTCCTTTGGCACAAGAGACTTGGACATGCAAGTCTGAGTCAACACAACAAATTAGTCTCTAAGTACCTGGTGATAGGGCTGCTTAACATCAAGTTCAAGGAAGACAAAGTTTGTGAGGCTTGTGTAAGGGGGAAGCAGGTAAGATCCTTTTTTTAATTCAAGAAAGTGGTAGGCAGCGTCAGAACGATAGAACTAGTCCATCCGGATCTCTGTGGTCCAATAAGAACATTAAGCAAATGTGGTAAAAGATATGTGATGATGCTTGTTGATGATTACTCTAGGTTTACTTGGACATTGTTTTTAACATCAAAGATGAAGCATTTGACATGTTTACTTATTTTTTTAGAAAAACTCAGAAATAACTAGTTAATGAACTTGCATCAATTAGGTCTGATCATGAAACTAAATTTGAAAATGCTAAGTTCGCTGAACTTTTGCATGCTACATCATAAATAGTTGCATGACTAGACATCTCATTAAGAAGATTCCCTGTGAGTCACTTAAAGGGAGAAAGCTAAATATATCCCATCTTAGGGCAATTAGATGCAGATACTTTGTTTGCAATAGTTAAAAACATTCCTTACGTAAAAATGATCCCAGAAGTGATGATGGAGTATTCTTGGAATATTCTTTACATAGTAAAACTTATAAGATTTATAACAAAAGAACCTGTGTGTGTAGAAGACAGTGTACATATGATTTTGATGAAACTAACACTCTTTATTAGAAAAAGGAACATGAAGATTAAGCAATTGGGTTGGTAAGAGATTTAAATGAAATCGCAGCCCAGACTGAAGCTGTAACAGAAGAAGGAACATGTGATAGAACATGTTCTTCTACCCAGGGCAACATGACAGGGGGAACTACTAGAGAGGAATTGATATTCAAACCTCGAGGGAACATGTCTATGAACCTATTCCTTAGTAACAAAACCAGGAAGAAAATCATAGGGAGTTATTAAATAAGACAATTTAATAAGGTAGGTTTTGGCCCAAGTAAAGGTTGGTTTTGAAGACTAACAAAGGAACTCAGGATGAACCAGGACCATCACTCTGGTGCACAAAAACGGGCAGATTCGAGCATGTGGGTTGCACATAAAGAAGATAAGCTTAACTTGGTGTATTTAATATCTCTTGATCAAAAATGTTGCATAATTGATAAGGATAAGAACTCCTTAATCAAAGAGAACACTATCCAAGATAGGGAAGGAGTTAGAAGTTAAAATTAACTGGAACTCTTCCTTGGCAGAACTTAATTATTTCTTCATCTACTATCTCTATAAATTGCAGGATGTTCTCACATTAAATATGCTACACAATAAAAGTAGAAGCTAAACGTGAATTGAGAGCAAAATAACGAGGCTTGTTGCAAGTAGTTCTCATGTGATTCAAGTGTGCAAACCTGAAGCTACATGAACCAGATTGAAGAACCAGTTCCATAAAGAATTTTATGTGTCTTTCTTTATTTCTAGTTCAATTGTAGTAGGTGTTTAATATTGTACGTTTAAGCTTTATCTAGAAGCAATTGTAATAGGTATTTTGAGTAATAAGTTATAGTTAACTTGAAGTTGTCGCAACAGTTAGAGGCCGGTTGCTACAACGGGATTAGAGTTAATCCTTAGGTTTACAAAGTGTTTTGTAAATGCTGTTTTGACTCGGTGATTTAGTGAAGTTTAGGGAAAAATCCTACTGAGTAGTAGGTCGTTGTTTTTTCACTTTTGAGCCGGGTATTTTCCATGTAAAATCTTTATGTTCTTTATTTTTTATATTTATTATTCTGTAACAGTAGTAGTTGGAACACATAGAAGAACCATGTCCTTCATAAGCAGTTTAAGCGAAAATTGGGTACCACACAAATCACCCCCTCTTGTGTGGTATTGACGCTTAGAACATCAATTGGTATCAGAGCCAGGTTATCCTTGAAGAGGCTAACACCTTAGGAACAGATCAAGATGAGTGCACCACCTAAAAACTAAAAAGGGCAATCCACCGATAGGCCTCCACTCTTTAATGGCACCTACTACTCTTGGTGGAAAAATAGAATGAGATATCACATCATTGGAGAATGCTATAAGCTATGGGACATTGTCACTAATGGTCCCTTGGCTACCATGAAGAAAACTGCTGAAGGAGTAGAAGTGCCAAAAACAAGAGCTGACTGCACTGCTGAGGATTTGAGGAAATGGGACAAGAATGCTAAAGCTAAGAAATGGCTTGTGTGTGGACTTGGTCCAGACGAGTACAGTAGAATTCAAAGCTGTACCACTACTAAGGAAATCTGGGACACTTCGGAAGTGGCTCATGAAGGAACACCTCAAGTGAGGAGGTCTAGAGGAACATTGATATATTCTCAATATGAGAATTTCACCCTGAAGGAAGAAAAAACCATCCAAAAGATATATATAAGTTTTACCAGACTGACAAATGAACTAAAACGGTTATTCTTGAAAAAGACAAAGTTGAGAAGATTTTGACAAGGGTACTGCCAATCTATTGGGAAAGAAATATCACAGCTATTTAGGAATCAAAGAACAATGCCACTCTTAAGCTGGATGAGCTAATTGGAAATCTTACTGCCTATGAACTTAGAAAGCAAACCATGAAGATGGATGCACCCAAGAAGGAAATGAGCATGGCATTCAGAATCACTGAAGGTGCTGATCTAGAGGAGGATGAAATGACCATGATGACAAAGGATTTCAAAAAGTACCTAATGAGAGGAAATGGTCCTTCAAGAAGTGGAAGCTACAACAAACCAAGGGTTCCTAAAACCAAACCAATGAGGGGTGTTACAAGTGTGGGATTACAAGTGTGGGAAGACTGATCACCACATCAAAAATTGCCCTCAATGGGAAATTGAATGGAAGAAGGAAAGAGTTGAACGAAGGAACATGAAGAAGGAACAAGTTCAACCCAAGAAGAACAAAGGATCAACAAAGGCTAAGGTTGCTGCCTGGGGAGAAATCTTAGATGAGGACTCAGAGTATGAAGATGGAGATGAACAAGCACTTATGGCAATTGGAGAATTCGATGAGGAATTTGAGGTAAGTATAATTCATCTCAAGGGCAAGATTAAATTTTTGTCTAAAGAAAGGATATCTCAGTTACTCCTATATTTCATTGATGAATCTGAGGATCTAAACAATGAAAACAAACATTTGTCTAAGGAGTGTGTGATTTTGAAAGCTAAGTGCAAAAATTTGGAACTTAGGGCTAGTGAAAGTGAAAGTAAAAATGCTGACTTAAAGAACCAGGTTCATGAACTTGACACCACAGCCCTAGAGCTTAAATCTCAAAATCTAAAATTGAAATTAGGAACTAGTTAAAAGAAATCTGATCACACACAACACACTTTAGAATAAAATGTAGGAAAAATGAAAGATGAGTTGTACAAAATAGATGAGCAAATACGAGTCTTAAAAGAAGATCTAGGCAAGGTGAAGCATGAACAAGATAGAACTTGCAAATGGAATAAACCCTCTGATTCACTATCCTGGCTACAAGAGCACCACAGTAGCAACAAGAGAGGACTTGGCTATAGGACCCAACACCTAAGTGGGATTCTATAAGCAAGTACCTCACACTTCTTGAGAATATAATTTGCACACACTGTGGTAAAACTGGTCACTATAAATCTGAATGTATTGCAAAAGAAAAGGTTAGTCAAAAGAATAAAGAATTTGTTCAAGGGAAAAATAAGCTGCCAGGTTGGGCTAAAAAGAATCCGATTCACCTTTTTGCCTATAAAAATGGACCTAAACTAGTTTGGGTTCCTAAGACTAACCCTTGATTTCCTTTTGTGGGTCCAAGTGAAAGGGAGTAGCCAAATATGGTACATGGATAGTGGTTGCTCAATGCATATGATAGGAAGCAAGAACCAGTTCCTTTCACTTGAAAGCCTAAAAGAAGGTAATGTCTCCTTTAGAAATGAGAAGAAATGTAAGATCATTGGGGTTGGAAAGATAAGTAAGACCGGTTCTCACTCTATTGAGAATATCTACTTGATATATAGCCTAAAATACAGTCTAATTGGTGTATCACAATTATGTGATAGAGGTAACTTGGTAGTAATCACTGCTACCAAATGTTTTATGATTAATCTTACCAGTGACAAGATTGTTTTTCATTAAAAAAAGAGTAAATACATACATTGTAGATTTGTCCATACTTTCAGAAAATGAACTCACTTGCTTAAGTGCATTGGACAATAATCCCCTCCTTTGGCACAAGAGACTTGGACATGCAAGTCTGAGTCAACACAACAAATTAGTCTCTAAGTACCTGGTGATAGGGCTGCTTAACATCAAGTTCAAGGAAGACAAAGTTTGTGAGGCTTGTGTAAGGGGGAAGCAGGTAAGATCCTTTTTTTAATTCAAGAAAGTGGTAGGCAGCGTCAGAACGATAGAACTAGTCCATCCGGATCTCTGTGGTCCAATAAGAACATTAAGCAAATGTGGTAAAAGATATGTGATGATGCTTGTTGATGATTACTCTAGGTTTACTTGGACATTGTTTTTAACATCAAAGATGAAGCATTTGACATGTTTACTTATTTTTTTAGAAAAACTCAGAAATAACTAGTTAATGAACTTGCATCAATTAGGTCTGATCATGAAACTAAATTTGAAAATGCTAAGTTCGCTGAACTTTTGCATGCTACATCATAAATAGTTGCATGACTAGACATCTCATTAAGAAGATTCCCTGTGAGTCACTTAAAGGGAGAAAGCTAAATATATCCCATCTTAGGGCAATTAGATGCAGATACTTTGTTTGCAATAGTTAAAAACATTCCTTACGTAAAAATGATCCCAGAAGTGATGATGGAGTATTCTTGGAATATTCTTTACATAGTAAAACTTATAAGATTTATAACAAAAGAACCTGTGTGTGTAGAAGACAGTGTACATATGATTTTGATGAAACTAACACTCTTTATTAGAAAAAGGAACATGAAGATTAAGCAATTGGGTTGGTAAGAGATTTAAATGAAATCGCAGCCCAGACTGAAGCTGTAACAGAAGAAGGAACATGTGATAGAACATGTTCTTCTACCCAGGGCAACATGACAGGGGGAACTACTAGAGAGGAATTGATATTCAAACCTCGAGGGAACATGTCTATGAACCTATTCCTTAGTAACAAAACCAGGAAGAAACATTTAAGGAAATTGACACTCCTATTGCAACATCCACGAAATTGGATATAGATGAACCTGGTTTATCTGTTGATCATAAGTTGTTTAAGGGAATGTTTTTGTTCTCTTTTGTATCTTACTGCTAGCAGACCTGACGTTTTTTTTAGTATAAGTATTTGTGCTCGATTCTAGGCAAATCCAAAGAAGTCCCACTTTACTACTGTCAAGAGAATATTGAGATTACTTTAAGGCACCACTTACATTTGCCTTTGGTATCCAAAAAGTAGTAACTTTTACCTAGTGGGATATGCTGACACTGATTATGCATGTTTCCTTGTGGATAGGAAGAGCAACTCGGGTATAGTACACTCGCTTTGTTCATGTCTTGTGTCATAGTACTAAAAAAGGCAAAATGCAGTGGCCTTATTTATTGCTGAAGTTGAGTATGTTGATGCTGCCTCATGATTATGCTCAATTGTTGTGGATCAAACAATAGTTGATTGATTTTGGTATTGAAGTTCGTTGCATCCCTATTTTTATGATAACACTAGTGCTATTAGTATGACTGAGAATTGGATGTTAAGATAACAAAGCACATAGATGTTAGACACCATGTATTGAGGGACAACTATGAGAAAGGCTTGATCATTGTGGAGTGTTGTGCTTCTGACAAGCAAATTGCTAACATCTTCACAAAATCCTTAAGTAAAGATCACTTTGAGAGGAACATGTTGGAATTAGGAATGACTAAGATCACCTAAAAGGAACAGTTCAAGGTTAAATGAAAAAAATATGAAAGAAAAAATTTGGTTAGAAAGTCTATAAATTGTGTATAATTAGATTAAATCGTGCTCAGTCTCATACTTTCCATAATATACTCTTGTGCCATGTGTTAAAATGACTTATTAATCTCTAATGATATTTTCTCTATTTCGGAGAATTTAGACTCACACAAGAGAATTATCAGTGAAGAACCTGGTTCATCAGGGTAACATGGTATATTTTCTGCACGCTGCATAATTTAAAATAACTATATTTGGATCATGAGCAGAGTCCTACCAATACCAAACTCCTTTTGGACTTATCTGTTTCAAGTGAACCAGTCCCGTTCAAAAGAGTTCCAACCGAATGGAAGTACCTAGATTCTAGGGATACACTCCAACGTCTCTTCAAAACTAAAAATTTTAGTTTGATTAAGCTTCTATGAGTCTGAAAAGCTGTAGTTACCCCATCAATTATTCCCCTGTAGATTGATCAGCTTTAGTGTATTCCTTACTCATCTCTCTCAAGTCGTTAAAAACTCTCATTCTTCTTTCATTTTTGAGACACAGTCTAATTCTCTTCTTTTCCATACCCTAACCTAAATATGTCAACCACCTCTGAAAATCCTTTATCACCACCACAAAAAAACCGTTTCCACGCCTTCTACCACTGATTTAGCCATACTAATCCTTAAGAAAAGTTGAGTAAAGATGATGGCTCATAAGATTTTCACTAAAGGGGAGGATATCAAGAAAATAACAAGCAAGCAGGTAGGGAAGAAGAATCCTAGAAATGTGAAGATTTATTTAAGTCTGCTACTAAGGGGGGAGAAAGTAGGTCTTCCAAAACTGAACAGGTATCTTCTTATTCTAAAGTTTCTCCTGAGACAATTTCTAAAGTTGTTGCAAATTTGGAGAATAGATTTGTAGGATGTATAGCATGTGTTGAGATTACATAATTTGGGGAAGTTTGTGGCAAAAAGAAAAAAAAAAGAAAAAAGGAGAGCAGGACCGCTAGGAGTACTGTGAGGGGAAAGGGGACAAGAGTGGCTGATTCTTCAACCACTTCTGTTGGTCTAACAAAAGAAACCGGTGCAATGGTTGTTTGGGGAGAGAAATTTAGTGAAATAGAAGATAGAGTAAGCAAAACAAGGGGAAGTGGGTCTGGCGAAGCTGTTGAGGGGTTGGTTAATATAGATGAACCTGTTCCATCTGAGCAAGAAACCCTTGCGGACCTACTGATAGGGTTATCAATGTCACCAAAACTCATGCCATTCCCTATGGTTTCATTCTCACAAATATGCTTAAACATTTAAAGGTATCTATGAAGAAGTAGGAGTTTAGTACAAGAAAGGGTCATTTTGGGGGTTAATACTCCGTTTGCTTGCGATTATGAAGTCAATATCACTCCTAAAGAACCTAGTTCATCCAAAAGGGTACCAATGAATAGCAAGGTCAGTGCCTTGGTGCAAGAAAGTGAGGCTAAGGATGCTAAGATTGAAAGGCTGAAGAAGAGGTTGGTTGAGATGGATACTAAGAGAGATGCTCTCAAAACTGAGCCGACAAGAGAAAAAGAGAAGAATTATGGCATTTTTCAAGGTATACTGAAACTTATCCAAGTCAAAAACCAAGCAACTAGTTCTTCCCAGCCTTAAGCCTCCTAGCCTAGTGTAAATCAACAAGTGACCCAGTTCAGTACGTTTTTGTTTCTTTTGCTCATGCTTTCAATATTTTTATTTTTTTTATGCTTTGTGGTAGAATATTATCAATCATCAATGAAATTTACTATTTTTGCTCTAACTGTTTGTTCATATTTCTTTGATGGTTAAAATTCCTAGCTTGATCTATGATGATTAATCCATGATTTCATTTGAAATAGCCCCAGTGGCCATGATCAAGTTTTAAAATCTGGTTATCTCACATTATTTATGTAACTTTTCGATGATGCCAAAAGGGGGAAAAGGGATGTACTTTAAACAATGATGTTTATACTTTGAACAGTAATGTTTATAACCTCATGTACCTGGTCCTTGATGATAAGTGATAAAAAGGAAAAATATTTCTAACGTTGTGTTGATGTTGAGCTGAGTTATAATAGGGCCTAAGCTTATGAAAGCACAAAGTTTGTCATCATCAAAAGGGAGAATTTGTTTGCCCAAGTAAAGGTTAGTTTTGAAGACTGACAAAGGAACTCAAGATGAACCAGGTCCATCGCTCAGGTGCACAAAAACAGGCAGATTCGAGCATATGGGTTGCACATGAAGGAGATAAACTTAACTTGGTGTATTTAATATCTGTTGATCGAAAAGGTTGCATAATTGATAAGAAGAAGAAGTCCTTAATCAAAGAGAACATTGTCCAAGATAGGGAAGGAGTTAGAAGTTGAAATCAACTAGAACTCTTCCACCAAGGAAGAGTTGCATCAGAACTCTAATTATTTCTTCATTTACTAACTCTATAAATTAAAAGATGTTCTCATATTAAACGTGTTGCACAAAAATGCAGAAGTTAAATGTGAATTGAGAGCAAAATAGCAAGTCTTTTTGCAAGCAGTTTGCATGTTATTCAAGTGTGCAAACCTGAATCTACATGAACCAGATTGAAGAACCAGCCCCATAAAAAGTTTTATGTGTCCTTCTTTATTTCTAGCTCAATTGTAGTTGGTGTTTAATGTTGTATCTTTCAACTTTATCTAGAAGCAATTATAATAGGTATTTTGAGTATTCAAGTTAGAGTTAACTTAAAGTTGTCACAACAGTTGGAGGTTGGTTGCTATAACGGGGTCAGAGTTAATCCTTAAGTTTACAAAGAGTTTTGTAAATGCTGATTTGGCTCAGTGATTTAGTGAAGTTTTGGGGAAAATCCTACTGAGTAGTAGGTTGTGATTTTTTCACCTTTTGAGCCGGGTGTTTTCCACGTAAAAATCTATGTGTTCTTTATTTTCTGTATTTATTACTTCGCAACAGTAGTAGTTGGGACACATAGAAGAACCATGTCCTTCATAAGCAGTTTAAGCGAAAATTAGGTCCCACACAAATCACCTCCCTCTTGTGTTGTATTAATGCTTAGAACATTAGTAGGGTGACTAACAATCAATCAAACCAAATACATAACCAGAAGAAGTTTATCAACACTTCAATACATGGAGTCAAATAGGTGCACACATCCAGTTAGGGGTAATGGGGATTTGGGGTAAGCATAGGGCATATAGTAAGCACATATGCATAGGTAGAGAATCAGAGGAGCCTTAAAAGGGATCAATGATTTTAATGTGTAGCATGGACTGTAGAGTTAATAAAGAATCAAATAGGCTAAGGATAGCCAATTACTTCACACAGGAGGGTGCATGCCAAGGATCAGAGAAACATAGTCACATTGGGGCAAACTAGAATGGGATCTTTAGGGGGTATATAGAATGCAACAGAGAAGACAGTGAAGTAGACATAATAATTTCAGGTTGAACAACAAAACCATAGATAGAAGCATATTAGGAACATGGCAAATTGAAGTAATAGGAGAAGTATATTATTTTGGAACTTGAATTAAAATCAAAACATACCAGTAGACAGATGGTACAAACAAAGTGACGAGTAAGAAAGCACAATACTTAGCCTTGGCTTGTAGTTGGCTAACTCAGAATAATAGCAAGTAAACAAAGAGATAGCATGAAGTGTTTTAAGTGTGTGTAAGAGAGAGAGTTTGAACTAATGTGTTTGTCTGTTTGTGTTAATGAGAGAGTATGTGTATATAGTAGTTCGAAACTAGGTGAAATAAGGCAAGAATCACAATAGTATAGTAATTATGGAACTCAAAATCAATTAGAGAAAAATCAGTACAAGCACTCCCATAAGTTAAGAGAAATAGTTCAAACGGTAAGAACAAGTAACAAATAGGGAAAGAAATCAATGTACGACCAATAAGGAAATATTTCAAATTTAGTAAGTACAGGGCAAACAATTAGGTCTAAGTTAAAAAAACTCTAATTAAGGAGATAGTCATTAGGAATAAAATACCAATGCAGACAAGGTATGCGAATCAATCAATTTGAATAGAAAGGGTAGGAATCGAAGGTTTAAAAGGAAGGTTTTCCAATCAAACCATGAGATAGAGAATCCAGGATCAATCAAAAAGAAAGTCATGATTCAATGTTCAGCATATAAATAGAGTAAGATAAGAATAGCTAGACATAGCAAACATGGATGTTAACAATAGTGATAGAAAGAGGAAAGTCTTGAACAGTCAAGATGAACACAAGCACATAGAGGTGATATAAGTTAAGCTAAAAACTCAGTAGGAACATAATAGAGGCAAGATAGTCACAGAACTCAAACAAGAAACAATCAGTCATACTAATAAACCTAGAAAATTAGGGCTTTCAACATAGGCGAATTGAAGAGGTAGTGGAATCATAGAATCAGTCAAAAATGTGCAATAAGTTGAAGTTTAAACATAAAGAATCAGTTAAACAAAATTTAAATGAAGTTCTGAAACCCTAATTTTAGGATTAAGGTGAAAAACACTTGAAATCAATGATTATTGTAAAAGGTTCCAAGGACAGTGTAAAAAATTAAAGAAACAAACTCAAATCGTCCTAGATTTGTACAGACCTAGGAGATATAGGCAGAAATTAGGGTTTCAGAAAAAATCCATATAGAGATGAAAGAACCTGTCTAGAATCCCAAAGATCGTAACAAATACATCACAATTTTGCTCGAAATCACACTGGAATAGCCAAGAACAAAAAAGTGACAAACCCTAGATGCAAGTCGGCATGGCCCCTGGGCCCTTGAAGACCTTAGAGAAGGCAGGCATGGCATTAGAGAATCCATTTAAGGCTTAGGAGTCGATGAGAAATCACCCAAGATGACCGGAGAAGAGAGGTCGGCGGTTGAAGGGCTAGGGTTTGGTTGAGAGTTACTGAGAGAGGAGAGGATCTTAGGGCGGCAAATTTTGGGAAATTATTAGGGTTGTAGGTGGTTTAGGATTAAAAAAGATATGAATCAATACGGGTTGTTGATCTTTCAGATCAACGACCATGATTTAATTGGCTCTGGACCGGGTAGGTGTGTTTAGGGCTTTGGTCGGGTAATTTGATTTGAAATTGGGCTGGGGTTGGGTTAAAATCGAGGTTAAAATTGAAATACAATCTGGCTATGTTTTAATAGCCAATTTAGCCCTATATAATTTATAATAAATAACATATAATTTCTAGAAAATAATTTTGTGTATTCAAAATGATTTGAAATAGATTAACATTTTAAAAATATAGAAGGTTGATTTTATGGATATAAAACGTAATTGTACATTAATAAGGCTAATATTGTAATTATATGCAAATTAGATTTAGAAATACAAAGTGAAATTATCAAAATACATAAAAAATATTTTAAAAATATTTTGGTATAAATATAGAATTTAAATGACTGAATTACCACAAAAATAATTTGAGGGATAATTATTGGGGATTTTATGAGTAAAAGGGGAGGAAATAAGTCAATTCAAAAATCTTTAAAATTATAGAGAAATTATAAAAATCTTTTGCATGCTTATAGATCCATATGTATGTTATTTTGAAAGTACTTATGCATATTAAAAATATATAGAAAAAATTTGGGTATCAAGAGGGGGTATTAGTAGATCATTTTATCGAATAGAGATTTGTGGAGAAAATAAAGACTTGTAGAGATATTTTGAAAATTTATAATTGATAGAATATATGAGTCCACCAAACTATATGAAGACCAGGTCCTATATAGGTTTCCACAGATAACACCAATGCAACAATAAGTAAATGGAACATGGAGCTTTTACGTGAAAAATCCCTACTCAAGGGGATAAAAACCACGACCTACACAGGTAGGATTCCAACTTTACTATGAGCAATATTTAGATAACAACATATACAATCTAGGAATTAAATTCCTAATCCCCTTTACTTTTCACCTATTACAAAAACTTCAACTCATGACTAACTCTATTCACGACACAAACACTGATGGTTTATGGTTTACAAAGGGTTCCTAAATAAAGTTTCTAGATAAGCAAAGTAGGAATTATAATTAAGAACAATTACAAAGTTACGACTCAACTAAGGACATACAAGAGATTTGTTGTATGAACTAGTCCGTAATAGTGTTCTACTTTGTTCTTGATGCACATGAGAATTGAATGCTGACAAATGAATGGTTGGAGTGCTTGTATAAATTCTCAAATGTTCAAGTGATGTTTTGTTGTAATACTCTTTGTTAATACAACTTGGATAACATCACTTGAATGATGTAATCACTTGGTTGGTCAATAGGGAGTAACTGTTGTATTATGCTGCACTATTTGCATGTACAGTGCAAACAGTACAACATGTATTCACTTTCCAACTGTAGACACTTGACTTCATACTGTTGTCATGGAAACCAAAGGGATCAGGTCCCTATGTTGATTCTTTATCTTCTGAAGCCATAACGACTCAACTTAGCTTAAGTCTGTTGATTGAGTTATGTACCTTGTGTGTCAGGTCCCTTATATGATTTTTTGATAGTAAGTTTGTTAGATCATCAAAACATAAAGCTAAGGTACTGTAAACAATCAATTTGATGACAAACTTAGAAATTGACAATTATGTTTAGAACAATAAAAGACAAATAAAGTACCAGGAAATTTACAAGTTCCCCTTGACTTTGTGCTTCCCCCTTAATCAGATCCCCCTCCTTCAATTTATCATATTTGGTTTCCCCCCTTTTGGCATCATTAAAAATGCACAAGCAAACAACATAAAGAAGTCTAGCCTAGCTAACTCATGCCACATATGTGCACACAACATGATAGAAAAAAGAAGCAGAGAAACAAAAGCATTTACAACAAAAGAGGAGAGTCTTCATTAATTTTACAAAGCATAAGCCTTTGCTATTACAACAAAGGTAGATTTAGACTGTTAACAGCGGAAGAAGTACAAGTTAATTCCATCCATACAACAAAAAAACTACCATAGAGTCATCACAATAAGAGAAATAAACTGGAAACGTGTCACTAAAGGATTAGCCTAGGGGACACTAGAGGGAAAGGGCTTGGGAGCGGCGTGAAAAGTGTTGAAAATGAGATCAATCCTAGCATTTGCAGACATTTGCTCTGTGAGCAGTTTCTCCTTTAGGTTCTTAACCTGTTGCCTAAGATAAGCATTTTCTTTGGTCAGACGTGCAACCTCTACATTTGAAGAACTGGAGAACCCTGGTGCCTCATGAGCATGACTTAGCCGAGTCTCTAGAATGGCATTCCTTACCTTCAACTTCTAGTCTCCTCACTAGAACTGTTCTGGGCATTGATAAACTATGAGAGCGTCGAAGTACTTCCTACTCCCCACCTTTTTCAACACATTCACATTCCTCTAGAGTGGTTTGTGAGAAGGTTTGCTTCTTGGTCTCCATCTTGGTTTGTTCTAAAGGTACATCAAAGAACTTGAAGACATGCATGAGAAGAAATCCATAGGAAGACCATGATTCCCATCTTGGAAAGTTGCCACCTTTTGCATGGGCTCAATCATTATGGCTGGCAGATTAACAGATCGAAAACCATCCTCTGCTTCCATTAGATACATGTCAAACTTGGATGTGATATACCTTATCCCAACACAAGGTAGCAGAACCTTTTTACTAACTCAAATAGGAGCTGATACACAGGAAGCAAAGCTTTCTTATGCACCTGTTTCCCTCGCTGCACTGCTCCATCCTTTCCTATCGCATGCCTAAAGTTTGAGCCACATACATACTTAACAGAAGACATACCATCTGCAGGAACCTTCAGTATGTCTCTGAGTAGAGCAACGTCCATGACAATGCTAACTCCATTGACCTGTGCACAGATATGGTTAGATTCAATGGTGAAGAGGTCAACTTAAAAACTTTGAACCTCATCCTTATACACCTTGGGCACGTCTACTTTGAACAGTTGTCCCCACTGTTGAAATTCGACCATTTCAAGGATTTTGCTTATGCCAGTCATCTCAGATATCTCTGGGTTAGATGTGCGACCCTTTAGGACCTTCTAGTACCTTAACCTTTCTTTACCACACACACTTTCACGTTTCACTTTCTTCACAAAACCAAGTTCCTTCATATCTTCCAATTTTCTTTTTCCAGACTTCACACTAGACTTACCTTTTTGACTTGATTTCACTAGAATATCATCATCCGACAGTGACTTTTTAGCCACTACTTGCTTCAACTTGTCACTACTTTTCACCGACCTTTTACTGGGTGTTCTAACAGACTCCTCTAAAGCACTTTCAGTAGATTATTTCTTTTTCTGAGATATCTTGACTAAGGGACTTGGTTCCTCTTCAGCATCCTCATCTACTTCCACTACAGGAATGTTCTTGTCTTAAACAATCTCTCCATCCTTCACTAGCCTTTTTTTCTTCTTCTTGCTACTCCTTTTACTCTTTTTCAAGGCATACTTAAGAGCCTCCTTTGTTTGCAACCTAGTAGTAGGTCGCTTAGGAAAGGGCTCAAGAGTGGATAATGGCCTCCTTCTAGAAATTAACGCATCAAGAGCAACATTATCATGATCTTCTTCACCAATATACCTTATAACATGAGCCAAAACATCCAAATGCTCAACATCATAGTGAGGAGAAGGAGCAGGGTCAAATCTGACATGGGAAGAAGATTCCTGACCTGTTTCCTTATGAGAGGGGTCATGTCCTTCAAGAGAGGTCCTAGTAGTTTTTTCTGATGCAAGATTTTCAAAGAGCACCATAATGCTTTCTCCCACCAACGACTGGGTCTCTTCCCTCTGAGACTCAGACATAGTAAAGGTGACCCTATACACTATTCCTTCAACAGATCTGGCCAATATGTTTTCTATGGCCTCTTTCTCTTGAGATTCCATGGGTGCAACAAACTCTGAGACGGGAGTAAATAAATACTTATAAACACTAACCTGAGTCTCATTCTATTCTCCATCTTTGTTTTGTTCTGTGAGAATCTCAGGCGACAGAGACGAGAAACTATCGAGTTTTGCGGTTTCTGAGTTCTCAACACTTAGCAGGATTAAAGGGACTGGGGGAGTGGTTAAAGAGACAGAGGGTGAAAGAGAACCAAGTTTATGTGCTTCAATTTCAACAACAGTGGAAAGGGTAATGGTATGAGGTGTTTCACTAGGAGTAGAGGAGTCGAGGGTTTTCTTAGGAGATGCGGGAAGGGTTATTTGATTTTCACCCATGGTAGATGATTAGTTTTGAAGGTTATGGAGAGGCTGAGAGAGAGAGAGAGAGAGAGAAAGAGAAAGAGAGAGAGAGAGAGAGAGAGAGAGAGAGAGAGAGAAGATTGTTCAAGGTTTTGAGATGACAGGGTTTTAAGGAAAAAGAAAGCAATTATGAGGGAGAGAGAAATTGATTCTAAAACGGCAGTAGATTTTTTGGAAGATAGAATGTTTTAGAGGGAAGTGAAGGGTTTTGAAAAAAAAGATGTGGCATACAGGGTCTAAAAAGGTTGATGATGTGGCAGTTAACTTTTGTTTCTTTTTAAGACATGCATGAGAAAGCACGAGACTACTAACCTGGGGGTATAAGAACTAGGTTCTTAACCGGTCTTTCAAAAGTTCTCCACCCTCTTTTTCCGCTCATGCAGTGTTTTTCAGCTTCTATAATCTCATGCGTGTCTACATGCAATGGCATTGAAGTGAGTTAGACTTGGCCGGAAAATACTTTAGCTAATTTTACCTGAATATGATTTTCATTGAAATATGGTAGGAATCATCTTCTCAATTAGGCTTTATTAGCCCTAGTTCCAGCCTGTTTCTCTCAAAATGTTCTCTGCTCAGTGCTTTGGTGAAGATATCTACAATTTGGTCTTCTATACTATATATATTCATGCAAATAAGCCCCTTCTCCACATTGTCTCTGAGAAAATGATGTCTCACATCAATGTGCTTGGTTCTTTTATGTTGAAGAGGGTTCTTGGTCATGTTGAGTGCACTTTTATTTGTCACATAGTCAGTGTACACACCAAAATCTTCCAATTGCTATTTGATCCATAAGAGCTGAGCACAGCAAGAAGCTGCAGCAACATATCCTGCTTCAACTGTTGAAAGAGCAACTGAATTTTTCTTCCTTGTGCCCCATGAAATGAGGCATGATCCTAGAAAGTGGTCCACTAGAGATGTGTTTTTCTTGTCTATAAGATAACCTGCATAGTCAGCATCAACATACCCAATAGGATTAATATTGTCACCTGAAGGGTAGTACGGGACCATGTGCTGTGTTCCCTTAAGATATCTCAAACTTCTCTTGGCAGCCTTCAGATGAGATTCCTTATGATTTGACTGAAACCTTGCACATAGTCCCATACTAAAGATAATATCTGGCCTACTGGCAGAGAGATAGAGAAGAGTCCCAATAATGCCACTATACATAATTTGTTTTACAGGAGAGCCAGATTCATCCATGTCTAGTCAAGTAGCAGTGGCAATGGGAGTGTCAATCACTTTTGATGCTTCCATATCAAACCTCTTTATAAGCTCCTTGATATATTTCTACTGATTGATGAATGAAGACCCAAGAAGAAATTCAACTTGCCCATCATGCTCATCTCAAACGCACTTCCAATGAGTTCTGCAAATTCCTCAAATAGTGAATCAGCTGTCGTCCCAAAAATGATATCACAGATGTATATGAACAATGAGCAGGTTCCTCCCTTATTTCTTCAGAAATAAAGTGTTCTCAATTTTTCCTATTGTAAAGACATTTTTTAAGAGAAACTTTGACAGTCTTTCATACCAAGCTCGATGAGCCTACTTCAATCCATATAGTGCATTATCCAATTTGAACACATGATGGGGGTGTTCATCACATTCAAAACCTGGAGGTTGCTTTACAAAAGCTTCTTCTTTGAGGAGACGATTCAGAAATGCATTTTTGACATCCATTTGGAACAGAGTGAATTCCATATGTGATACCAAGGCAATGAGGATTCTAATAACTTTCATGCGAGCAACCGAAGCAAAAGTCTCATCATAATCAATTTCTTCCTCCTGATTGTAACCCTGGACAACTAACCATGCCTTGTTCTTTGTAGTGTTCCCATGTTCATCAAGCTTGTTCCTGAATACCCACCTGGTTCCTACGATGGTATGATATGAGGGTCTAGGTACCAGGTGCCCCATTTTGTTTCTTTCAAATTTATGCTCTTGCATAGCTGTGATCCATTATGTATCTTTTAAGGCTTCCTTAATTTTTTGGGCTCTATTTGGGAAAGAAAGGCTGAGAAGGCAAGTGAATTTCTGGCTTTTGATCCGGTTTGCACCCTGAATCCAGATGGGTAATTATGTTGTCAAGAGGATGGGAGCTTTTGTGCTTCCAGTGGGAAACTTGAGCTACATTTGTAGAGGAGCTAGGTAAATCTGACTGGTTCCCTTGTATCCTTCTTTCAGCTACATGTGGAGTACTTTGAACTACATCAACCACTCTTTCTTCAACTTCAGTGGTTATAATAGTGGTACTTGGTTCCTCTATGGCAAATCAGGAAGGGTCAACATTGTCTTCACTTGTCTCCTTTACTTGACTCATCATATCTGCATTTTCATTTGCCATATCAATGACCTCACCTGGAACTAGTAGAGTCTCTCCATCTTGATCACCCTTGTTTCTTTTCTCACAAGAGAGATATGACTCGTCAAAGATTACATGTACACTCTCCTCTACGCACTGATTCAGCTTATTGTACATCTTGTAAGCTTTTATTTGAGAAGAATATCCCAAGAAGATTCCTTCATCACTTTTAGCATCAAACTTTCCACGATGATCCTTTCCATTGTTGAGAACATAACATTTGCACCCAAATGTTCTTAAGTGAGTCATCTTGGGCTTCCTTCCATTCAACAACTCATAGAGAGTTTTGTTCAAGAGAAACCTGATCATGCACATGTTTATTTAGTAGTAGGCAACATTGACATCTTCAGCCCAAAAGTTCTTAGCCATCCCACTATCGATCAACATTGTCCTTGCCATTTCTTCAACGGTTTTGTTCTTCCTTTCCACAACTCCATTTTGGTGTGGAGTTCTAGGGGCTGAAAAGTTATGGGTAATGTCATTTTCATTGCAGAAATCATCAAACATAACATTGTCTAATTCTGTTCCATGATCTGATCTAATGCATACGACTTTTAATTCCATTTTCAGTTGAATGTTTTTCACAAAGGCTACAAAAACTTCAAAAGTCTCATCTTTTGTTCTAAGGAACCAAGTCCAAGTGAATCTGGAATAATCATCCACTATTACAAAAATGTATCTTTTTCCTCCCCTACTTTGCACTCTCATAGGACCAAATACATCCATATGAAGAAGATCAAGTGGTTTTGAGGTGCTGACATCCTTCTTTGGCTTAAGTGAGGATTCATATGCTTTCATCTGGCATATGCATCATAAACTTTGTGCTCTTTGAACTTTGACATGGGCAGACCACACACTAGGTCCTTCTGAACTAGCTTATTCAGTAGAGAGAAGCTTGCATGCCCCAGTCTTATGTGCCACAGCTCAATATCATCATCAACTGCTTTCAAGCAACTCAGATGACCATTTTGTAGGGACTCAAAATCATCAAAGTAGATATTCTTGTATCTTTTGGCTACCAGTACCACTTCACCCGTTACTAGATTTGTAATTGTGCATATCTTTGACAAGAACTCCACTTTGTTTCTTTTATCACATGTTTGAGAAACACTTAGGAGACTGTACTTAAGACCATTGACATAATACACATTCTCAATTGAGTAAGTGAATGATCTCCCAACTCTAAGAATGTACCCCTTTTTCCCATTACCAAAGGATATACTCCCTCATTGCAGGGCTTTTAGCGAAAGAATGTCCATGGTATTCTCAGTCACGTTCTTTGTGAATCCACTATGCATGAATCATTGTTGACTGCTTCCGTTCGTTATTCCCTACAATGCATAATCACAATCCACCCTTATTTCACCACAATCCACCCATATTACACATGTTACGGCCTGCAATCCGATCCCACCGTACATATCAGTTCACCCTTATTCCTCCTCAGTATGTCATCCTTATTCCACCCCTTGCGCCACGCAACCCGATCCCAGTGTATCAGTATCAGTTATTCAGCAAGAATAGAAATTTCACAATTCAAGTCACATAACCCTTCACAAGGCTTAACTTCAAACCAAAAGAACTAGGAAGCTTATACACTATGAGACTTTACACAAGTAATACTACTCAGTGAGACCAATCCAAAATATATCATGAAAGTACCTATAACCAGCCTAAGCAAATAATAGGAGACAATGAAGCTATGAAATTACTAGTACTTTTAATGAAGAGAAACAATATCTATCTGGTAGCAACTAAACATGGAAATACAAGTAAAGCACGTAGCAGTTAAGACATGAAAAGAGACAATATGAGAAGAACGGGAAAGAAACATGAAAAAATAGATAAATTGGCGGCGTATAGGTACTCGTCACTTCACCTATATGCGACTCACATGGATTTCATATAGCAAATAAGTCAAGGGTTCATAATCCCTCGAGTCAAAATTAGACACGACACTTGCCTCGCTCCACGACCACTCAATGATCAAATACCGCTTTTCCTCTAGTATCCACCTCCAACCACTCGTATCATGTTACAATTAACTTAATAACATCAATTATTGCTAAATGAATAAACTACAAAGCATAAATATAGATTTCCCAAACTTTTCCTAGCTATGTTTCCCCCAATTGCGAACCCCCAAATTGCAATACAATTGCGAACCCCCCAATTGCGACAAACACTTTGCAAATGCAATGTTTTCCCCAGCTCTGCTCTGCTTTCGCAAATGCGAAAGTTTGTTTTCAAATGTGGCCCTAGTTGCTCGCAAATGCGATCAATACTTCTCAAATGCAAAGTCCACCTCCATCCCAACTGCTCGCAATTGCGATGAGTTCTTCGCAAATTCGAGGATCACATTTGCGAGCCAGACCTCGCAAATGCGAATCTTGCAGACCTGAAGCACACCAGCAAAAATTCTTATGTTCAACTCACTCCTTAGCCTATCAGAACTTATCCAAGCCCTCGGACTCCAAGGCAAACATGCACACAAGTCCTAAAACATCATACAAACTTGATCCCGCGATCAAATCACCAAAATAACACGTAGAAGTACGAATTGAACACCAAATCAAATGAATTTTTCAAGAAAGCTTTAAAACATCAAACTTCACAATTGGATGTTTGAATCACTTCAAACTAATTCCGTTTCTAAAAAAAAATTTCACAGATAAGTTTTAAATATTATATTAGACATGTATCGGGCTCCGGACCCAAATACAGACTCGGTATCAACGAGGCCAATCATTAATCAATTCATAAAAACCATTATATTTTTTAGAATTTCAAATTTAAGCAAAAATTCATAACTCGAGCTAGGGATCTCAGAATTCGATTTTGGGCGTACGCACAGTTTCCATATTTCATTACATACACACAAAGACCATCAAAACACGGGTCTGGGTCCGTTTACTCAAAACGTTCACGAAAGCCAACTAAAATCAACTTTTAAGGAAAAAATTCTTATCTTCATCAACTTTCAACAAAAAAGCTATTCGAAAATACGGCCGGACTGCGCACTCTAATCGAGGAGGGTAAAAATGAAAATTTTAAGTCTTAAGAGTGCAGAATCGAGTTGTAAAACATAATATGACCTTTTGGGTCATCAAATAGGGTCTTCTATCCAACACAATGTTTAATTATACTTGTGCATTCATTCTCCTTATTAATACTATATTTAATTACAACAAAGATTATGGCAAAGGATTAAATTTGCTCCAGCTATGCGAATGGTCTACTATCACGACCCAATTCCCACTATAGGCCATGTGGCGCCCAATGTTCCCGCTAAGCAAGCCAATGGTGAACTTTCCATGAAATTGTTCTTTTTGAATATTTTTAAAGTAGTTAATTTTATTTCATAGGAGAACGGTTAATAGGTGATGTAGTAATGAAAAGCATAAATTAACAAAAGAGTATAATAGTGAATTTATTACTCAAAAACATATAATATCTACTAGAATATTTTAAAAATCCAGTATCACAAGTGCATAAGCAAACTAGTAAAATATACAAAACTCTCTTAGAACTATTGTCTGAAACAAAATATAAAGGAATGATAAAACATAACAAGAGAGGGATCCAGGTGCTACGGAATGGAGCATGGGAAAGAAACTCACCATTAAGCCTCCAGGTAATGCCGATACGCGCCCGGATAAACTCCAGATGCACCTGTCTTAGAACCTGCACAATATGTGCAGAAGTGTAGCTGTAGTGTGAGTGCATAAACAACATATACCTAGTAAGTATCTAGTCTGACCTCGAAAAAGTAGTGATGAGGGGTCGACTTTGACACTAACTAGTGGACAATATACATAATGCACTAGATTATTTAATAGCCATGAAATACAATATCAATGATGGAATAAGAGGCAATAATTAAATGACCATTTACCAAATAATAATCAATAGTCCCCAGATATCGTATACTAATGTCAACAAGTAAGGCTCAACGTATATTTATAGATTCTCATGTCATGAAAGACATATCAATATAATTGGACTTCGAGTGACAACACGGAAGAGTTATGCCGAGGTCGTACGACCCGATACATAATAATCGTGTGAATACACTACCAAGGTTGTACAACCCAATCCATTGATGCATCCCATAATATATATATAAGTATTGACAAGACATTTGGATCGATCCACAGGAATAGGAAAACTCTTTGGATTTCGAATTTCATATTTACAACTCCGAGGTAAGCCCACGAAAGAATATAATTTCCATCAATAATTAAACATCCCACCAACTCTCTAGTAATGAAGCTCGATTTAGCATAATCTTTAACCAAGTTTTGCTCATTAATAAAAGCAATAAACTAGAAAGTTGAGTCCAAATAGTACAAGTAATAGCATAATAAAGGCTTATGTCTACCCGGACATAACATGAATTTTAGCTACGCATGGAGTCTCGTCATTTCTTGTGTATGTAGCACCCATAATTTGTAGCAAATAATAAATTAAACACCTATGGGGTTAATTCCCTTTTTCAATGGTAGTCAAGAGACTTACCTCGTTCCAAGTCCACTTTTTGGCCCACAAATTACTCTAAAAACCTCAAGCCGGTTCCGAACAATACGGAGCTAGACAAATGTTGTACAAACTAATCAATAATATCTCAAAAGTTCATAATTTAACTATTAAAGTGATTACCCAACCCAACTTGGAAGGTTCCTAATATTTATCTCGGGCCCACGTGCCTGGATTATGTAAATTTTCATAAATAAATGTTACCAATAATGTACATATTAAAATCTACCCATAATTCATGCATTAAGCTCACATTATATAGAAATCACTTAACTCCAATAGCTAGGTGAAAATTCCTTTATTCAAAGCTCCAAAATAGGCTAAAAAATGAGTGAAGTGAAGAAAATAACCAAGTATCGATTTTTAAAGGACACACTGCCCAAGTCTGCCTTCTTCACAATCTCGGTCAAGCCAGCGCAATCGCGAAGGCAAAACTCGCGAACCCAGAAAAAGTCCTCTCCGCGATCGCGAGAAGACACTCACGAATGCGATGCACTGAGTCGCCCACTCACCGCAAACATGTGCCTACACTCACGAATGCAAAAGGCAATGGAGCTGCCCAGGCCTTGGCCTTGGCCCAGGTCTTCTATGCGAATGCGAGGAGTCGACCGCTAACGCGAAGGCCACTGGTTCCAAGCCTCCGCGAACGCAAACCCTTTCTTTGCGAACGCGAAGAGAAAAAGTGTCTAGTACCCAAATCCTTCATCGCGAATGCGAGGGACCTTCCATGTTTGCGAAGAAGAAACCACAATACACCAGTAGTTTTGGACTTAGCTTGAGGGGGTCCGAAATGCACTCGAGCCCCTCGGGACCCCGTCTAAATGCACCAATAGGTCTATAAACATAATACAGACTTCCTCAAACCCTCAGAACACGTAAAATAATATCAAAACTAAGAATCACACCCCAAAACCAAATTGAATCAACTTATGAACTTCAATCGTCTTAACAAGCTCTGAATGCGCCGAATCATACTTAGACTACTCGGAATGACACAAAATTTTGCGTACAAGTAAAAAGTCACCGTATAGAACTATTACCATGCTCAGAATCCAAAACGGACCTCGATACCACTAAAGTTTACTCGAAACCTGATTTAAAGAACTTGAAAACTTTCAATGAACCAAGTTTCAACATTAGGCGTCGAAATGCTCTCGGATCACTCGAAACCCGATCCGAATACACACCCAGGAACGAAATAATCATACAAACCTATTGGAACCATCAAACTTCAATTCCGAGGTCATTTACTCAAAACGTTTACTGAAGTCACACTTGGCCATCAAAGACCACTCTTAAGGAATTCGGTGTTCCGATTTCAACCTGAATCCTTCCAAACCTAAACCAACTATCTCCGCAAGTCATAAAATACTAAAAGCACATATGGGAAGTATTAATTAAGGGAACGGGGATCCAGAGAGCGAAATGACTGGTCGGGTCATTACATTCTCCACCTCTTAAACAAGCATTCATCCTCGAACATGTCTAGAATCATACATGGAGTACTGAATAAATATAGATATCTGCTTCGCGTGTCCTCCTTAGTCTCCCAAGTCACTTTCTCGACTAGTTGACCCCTCCACTGGACCTTTACCATGGAAATCTTCTTGGACCAAAACTGTCAAACCTGCCTGTCAACACTAGCAACTGGCTCCTTCTCATAACCCAAGCTCTCATCTAGCTGAATCGTACTGTAACATAACACATGCAACCTATCGCATGGTACTTCCATAGCATAAAGACATGGAAGACCGGATGAACTCCCATTAGATTGGGAGGCAAAGCAAGCTCATTAAAAACCTTCCTAACTCGCCTCAACACCTAAAATAGGCTAATAAATCTTGGGCTCAACTAGCCCTTATTCCCGAACCTCATGATACCCTTCATAGACAATACTTTCAAGAGAAACTTCTCACCCATCATAAATGATAAATCACGTGCCTTCAGATCTGCTCAACTCTTCTGTCTGGAGTATGCTATGCGAATTCGCTCTTGAATAAACTTCTCACCCATCATAATGACCCAAATGACATCAAACTTCCTCAATGCCTACGACACCCCAACTACAAAATCCATAGTGATCTGCTCACATTTCCACTTCGGTATAACCATCTGCTGGAGTAGCCCACCTGACCTCTGGTGCTCATACTTAACTTGCCGGTAATTTAGACACCTTGATACATATTGAACTATGTAATTCTTCATCCGCCGCCACCAATAATGCTACCTTAGGTCGCTATGCATGTTTGTAGCACCAGGATGAATAGAATATGGATAATTGTACGCCTCTCTAGAATATTCTCCCTCAAGCCATCAATATTAGGAACATATAAGCGACTCTGGAGTCGAAGAACACCATCCTCGCCGATAGTAACCTCCTTGGCACCAGCCCGTAGTACCGTATCTTTAAGAACTAGAAAGTGCGAATCATCGTACAGGCGAGCCTTGATCCACTCAAATAATGAAGGCTGAGCCACAACATATGCAAGAACTCAACTAAATCTGAAATATCTAACCTCACAAGTCAGTTAGCAAAGGACTGAATGTCCGAAGCCAATAGCCTTTCCTCTATTGAAATAAATACAAATACCCATAATCTCGGCCTTTCTGCTCAAGGCATCTGCAACCACATTCGTCTTGCTCGGATGCTAAAAGATGGTAATGTTATAGTCCTTCAATAACTCAAGCCAACTACATTGCCTCTAATTAAGATCACTTTTCTTAAACAAATATTGTAAGTTATGATGATTGGTGTAAACTTCATAGGACACCCTTTAAAAGATAATGCCTCAAGATCTTAAGAGCATGAACTATCGTGGCCAACTCCAAATCATGTATGGGGTAATTCTTCTCATGGGTCTTCAGCTAACGTGAAGTATATGTGATAATTCGCCCCTCCTACATCAATACACAACCTAGGCCAATGCATGAAACATCAAAATACATAGTATACATCCTTGAACTGAAAGGCAACACTAAAACTAATGTTGTAATCAAAGCCATCTTGAGATTCTAAAAGCTCCCCTCGTAATCATCGAAACGGATCACCTTTCTGGGTCAATCTAGTTAAAGGTGTTGCAATAGATGAGAAGCCCAAACTGACGATAATAATCTGCAAACCATAAGAAACTCCCGATCTTAATCGATATGGTAGGACGAGGCCAACTCTGGACTACATCAATATTTCTAGGTTCCACCTTAATACCCTCACCTGATAGAATATGCCCCAAGAATGCCACGTCTAGAACTCGCACTTAGAGAACTTAGCATATAGCTTCTGTTCCCACAAGGGCTAAAGCACACTTTTAAATGATGCACGTGCTCCTCCATATTACATGAGTAGGTTACTATGTCATTATTGAAGACAATGACAAAGGAGTCAAGATATGGCCTAAACACTCGATTCATCAAATCCATAAACGTTGTTGGGGCACTTGTCAAGCCAAAATACAACACTAGAAACCCATAGTGGACATATCTAGTCTGGAAAGTTGTCTTCGGAACATTTGAAGCAAAAATCTTCAGTTGATGTTACCTAAATCTCAAGTCGATCTTAGAGAAGACCCTGGCCCCCTGAAATTTGTTGAACAAATCATCAATATGTGGAAATTGGTACTTGTTCTTAATGGTAACTTTGTTTAACTGGCGGTAATCAAAGCACATCTTCATACTCCTATTCTTTTTTCACAAATAGCACTGGTGCACCCCAAGGCGACACGCTCGCCCTAAAGAACCCCTTTGCTAGCAACTCCTCAAGTTTCTCCTTCGACTCTTTCAACTCTTTTAGTGCCATGCGGTATGGTAAAATAGAGATAGGCTAGGTACCTAGTGCCAAATCAATACTGCAATTGATATCATAATCTAGTGCCATGCTTGGTAAATCAGAAGAAAACACATCAGAGAACTCCCGCGCCATGGGCACTAAATCAATTGTAGGAGTCTCTGTAGTAGTATCCCAAACATAAGCTAGATAAGCCAAACAATCCTTCTCGACAATGTGTCAGACTTTCAGAAAGAGATAACATGACTAGATGCACTCACAGATGAACCCTTCCACTCCAATCTAGGCAACTCGGGCATCGCCAAGTAACAATCTTGGCATAACAATCGAGAATGGCATGATGGAAATAAAACCAGTCCATGCCCAGGATGACCTCAAAATTAGTCATGTCGAGCAGCATAAGATCCGCTCTGGTCTCATAATCGCAGAAAGTCACAATGCATGACCGATAGACCCGATCCAGAACAACACATTTGCCCACATGCATGGACACATATGCAGGTGTACCCAAGGACTAAAGAGAGACATCCATATAATGAGAAAATAGAGAAGAAACATATGAATATTTAGACCTTGGATCGAATAATATAGAAGTATCCCTATCGTAGACTGAAATAATACATGTTATCATGACATATGAGGCTACTGCATCTGGTCTTGTTGGAAAAATGTAGAACCTACCTGGAGAGCCACCTGCCTTGCCTCCACCTCAATAGTGTTAGATAATACGCTTAACGCTAGAGGGGGGTGAATAGCGTTATAATAGAAATTAGCGTAAACTTGCGGAATTTAAAAATTGCAGGAAGTAAATAAGTACGATAAATAATAAAGTACGCACCGATGTATTCTGGTTCACCACAACACGTGGCTAGTCCAGTCCCCGAGAGACTCTCTCGAGATTTTCCACTAACTTGTCAAGCTTACGGGTGCTCAACAAACCTTTACAACTTAAGGACACAAGCCTTAACACCTTTGCTCGGAGATACAACACTCCAAGACTTCAACCAAGGAAACACAAGTTCCTTACAACAAGAGAATCACAATTCTCTTACAAGTGTACAAAACACTAAACACTCAAACAAAGCACTCCTTAATGAGTAGATATGAGCAAAGGAAGTAAGCTCAAGATCACAACAACTATGGACAAGACTTTGGCTCTCAAAAGCTTTATGAAATGAATATAAAATGATAAACAATAGTATGCAAGCTTATAGCAATAGAATGATCAGTTGTTGTATGTTATTGTGTTTAAAACACTGAAATGAAGCTGTATTTATAGTTGAAAAACTTGGCATTACCGTTGCCTAATTGCCAATTAAGAGTTGCTGATTTTACTGAGTGACAATCGATTGTCAAGAAGCCACAATCGATTGTTTGCCAATCGTTCCAGAAATCAATCCCAGATTTTACGCTTAACAATCGATTATCCAAGATCAACAATCGATTATTGGCAACGTTCAAAAAATCATTTCCAGATTTTACGTAAAACAATCGATTATACAGAATCAATAATCGATTATTCAGCAACGTTCAAAAAATCTTTTCTAGATTTTAATTTCAACAATCGATTGTACAAAATCAACAATCGATTACCTGACGGTATTTGAAAATATTACGACAACGGTCAGCTTCACAATCGATTGTGCAATGTTAACAATCGATTATTTATCAGACTTTGAAAAACATTTTAGACACTGCCTCTTGACAATAGATTGTTATATACTCACAATCAATTATTTAATAATTTTGAAAAAGTCCGGAAGACACTGCCTCAACACAATCAATTGTCATATGTTCACTATCGATTATTTTGTGACTTTTAAAAATCTGATGGACACTGTCTCTTCACAATCGATTGTCATTAGCTTCACAATCGATTATTCTGAGTTTTGAAAAACTTTGATGTACACTGCCTCATCACAATCGATTGTCATAAGGTTCACAATCGATTGTCATGCAGGTTTGAAAAACCTGATGCTCACTGCCTTAACACAATCGATTATCATTAGTTCACAATCAATTGTCATGCAGTCTTGGCTTAACATAATCGATTATCATAAGAACATAATCGATTATCTTAGTCCAGATTTTAGAGGCATGTTTAAAAATCATTTTGACTAAAGTAAATATGCATGATTTAAAATCATTTAGCATTAAATTAAATATGCATGATTTTGTAAAAATAGTTTTACGAGAGAAGCCATGTCATGAGTCAAGTTGTCGGATCAAGATCACAATTAAGAACGACTCATTTAAACTATAAAACTTTGTATTGTGCTTGAATCTCGTTATCCACCAGTTGTGCGCTTGTACTTGAACTTCGTCATATATCAATTTGCGCTTGTTTGTCATTCATCAAAACCTACACATAAGAACATAGTATAAAGCCTTGAGAACGTGTTTCCAACAATTTCCCCCTTTTTGATAATGGCAAACTTTAAGCGGGATATGCAACTTAAATAATTTATAATAACGATTCAAGACAAGTAAAGATATGCAATAAGTATGCGATTAGTTCCCCCTCAATATATGAATTCCCCCTCAATTTAAGCTTATAAATATTGAGAGTGCATACCCGTTATCTTCCCCCTTTTGCCATTAGCAAAAATAATATAAGAAGATGCCAAAGATGTAAATAAAAATTGTTTATTTATTGGAAAGATAACGTGATTACTTAAAGAGAGTACAATAACTCAAGTAATAGCAGAACAATCGATTATTAGACGACAGAAACCGATTTTTCTGAAGAAAACTCGATTATTGCGCGTCATGCTTTATAATTCCCCTACCTTTAGGGCGATACCTGCAAAAATTCGTTAGACGTCTCCGACACTCAAGTTAGAAATCATGTAAAATAAAAAGATGCAATGCATGACTTAGATCAACGTGGAGTCAAGAATCCCGAGTTCACTACGAATTCGGAAGAAGGACTCTTTCTCTAAGGGCTTAGTAAAGATGTCAGCCAATTGGTCTTTGGTTTCAACAAATTCGATTTCGACATCGCCCTTGAGAATGTGATCTCTTATAAAATGATGTCTAATTTTAATGTGTTTTGTTCGCGAATGAAGAACGGGGTTCTTAGTCAAGCATGTGGCACTAGTATTATCACATCTAAGAGGGATATGATCAAGACTTAGGCCATAGTCCAAGAGTTGTTGTTTCATCCAGAGGATTTGAGCGCAACAACTCCCCACGGCTACATATTCAGCCTCTGTTGTGGACAACGCAACACTTACTTGTTTCTTGCTAAACCAAGAAACGAGAGAGCTACCGAGCAAATGGCAAGTGCCACTAGTGCTCTTGCGGTCCAATTTGCATCCAGCAAAATCGGAGTCGGAATAGCCAACGAGTTGGCATGAAGAACCTTTGGGGTACCATAGACCCACATTTGTAGTACCAACAAGGTACTTCAAAATCCGTTTTACCGCAGTAAGGTGAGACTCCTTCGGACACGATTGATGACGGGCGCATAAGCACACGCTAAACATGATATCCGGACGACTAGCAGTAAGATAGAGAAGAGAGCCAATCATACCTCGATGCTTCTTAGTGTCGACTTCCTTACCTTTCTCATCTTTGTCTAGATGATCGGATGTGCTCATGGGAGTCGCCATTGCTTTTGCATTGTTCATTTCAAATCGTTTCAGCAATTCTTTGCAATATTTGGCTTGGCAAATGAACGTACCTTCTTTCATTTGCTTTACTTGTAATCCCAAAAAGAATGTTAACTCACCCATCATAGACATCTCAAATTCGCTTGTCATTAAATCGAAAAATTCCTTGCATAGGACATTGTTAGTAGCACCAAATATGATATCATCCACATATATTTTAACTAATAAAATATCATTGTTTTTATGCTTAACAAAAAGGGTGGTGTCAACTTTCCCCCTAATGAAATCATTTTCCAATAGAAATTTACTCAATCTTTCATACCAAGCTCGGGGAGCTTGTTTTAAACCATAGAGAGCCTTTTTGAGTTTGAAAACATGATCGGGAGATTTAAAATCTTCAAAACCAGGGGGTTGTTCAACATAAACTTCTTCTTGTATAACACCATTTAGAAAAGCACTCTTCACATCCATTTGATATAAATTGAAATTCATAGAAGAGGCAAAAGCGAGCAATAGACGAATAGCTTCTAATCTAGCTACGGGAGCATATGTTTCTTCATAGTCAATACCCTCTTCTTGATTATAGCCTTTTGCTACAAGCCTAGCTTTGTTTCTAGTGATTACACCATTTTCATCTAGTTTGTTTCGAAAAACCCATTTCGTACCAATTATGGTATGATTTTCGGGTCTTGGCACCAAATCCCAAACGTCATTCCGTTTGAATTGGTTAAGCTCCTCTTGCATTGCCAAGGTCCAAAATTCATCCCCAATTGCTTCGGAGATGGTTGTTGGTTCAATTTGAGACACAAAAGCAGTATGTCCTAAGGTGTTCTTAAGGGAGTTTCGGGTACTTACCTTTTCTCCGACGTCGCCAATTACCTGTTCGAGAGGGTGATCTTTGATTGTCCTCCACTCGTTAGGCGTTTTCGTTTCATTCTCCAATGGTGGCGCTTCCTTCGTTGGTTGTTTCAAAATTTCGTCTTGATTTTCCTTAGGCGTTTCCTCTTGTATTTTCTCTTTCAAGCTATCTAAATACCTGCAAGATCAAAACCGGAATCCTTTCTCGCCAAGCGAGCATTATTTTCGGCAAATACAACATGAGGGGATTCCTCCACAGTTTCGGTTCTTTTATTAAAAAACCTATATGCTTTGCTACGTGAAGAATAACCAATGAAAATTCCCTCATCGGACTTGGCATCAAATATTCCCAATTGATCTTTGCTATTGTTATGAATAAAACATTTACAACCGAATACTCTAAAATGGGAGATATTTGGTTTCCTTCCCTTATAGAGTTCATAGGGAGTTTTCATGAGTATAGGCCTTATGACTACTCTATATAAGACGTAGCATGCGGTACTTACGGCATCCGCCCAAAAATATTTGGGAATCTTGGCCTCTTCGAGCATGGTTCTAGCCATCTCTTCGAGACACCTATTTTTCCTTTCCACCACCCCATTTTGTTGTGGTGTACGTGGAGCGGAAAAGGTATGCTCGTACCGAGTTCGTCACAAAAGTCCGCAAAGAGATTGTGATCAAACTCTCCCCCATGATCACTTCTAATTGAGGTGACGGTTGTTTCCTTCTCGTTTTGAACACGTTTAAGAAAATATTTAAAATTCTGAAAAGCATCACTTTTATTGGCAAGAAATAAAGTCCAAGTAAATCTAGAATAATCAACAATCACAAAAGCATAACGATTTCTTCCTAACTTTCAATGCGAGATGATCCAAATAAATCCGCGTGAAGCAATTGCAATGGTCTAGAAGTTGAAACAATATTTTTGGATTTGAAAGATGCTTTTGTTTGCTTCCCTTTTTGACATGAATCACAAATAGAGTCATCTTCAAATTTTAAATTGGGAAGGCCAATAACTAAGTTTTGAGAAATCAATTTGTTCAAAAGATGCATGTTGATATGTGCTACTCTACGATGCCATAACCAAGTATCATCCTCTTTACTCATAAGACAATCAACATATTCGGGTGAGGAATTAGCAAGATCAACCATATAAATATTATCCACTCTAAAACCACGAAGGATAATTTTAAAATCATTACATCTGAACACTAAGCATTCATCCGAATCAAATAGGGAAAGATTTCCCTTATCACATAATTGACTTATGCTCAAGAGATTATGCTTTAAACCTTTCACAAGTAATATATGCTTAATAGAGGAATTTTCATCCTTACCGACCGATCCGATGCCAATAATCTTTCCTTTATTGTTATCCCCAAAAATCACACTTCCTCCTTCTTTGTGTTCTAGTTGAAGGAATTTGGATTCGTCTCCCGTCATATGTTTGGAGCATCCACTATCAAGGTACCATAGTACACTTGATCCCTTCAAACATACCTACAGAACAAGTTAATGCGATTTAGGTACCCATGCCATTTTGGGTCCTTGAGGGTTAGGCATATTATAATGATGCGATTGAGTGATATGTCTATGTCGTGTAAAGCATGCAGGAGCAATATGACCAATGCGTCTACAATAATGACAAGTCACGTTGGGGTTATACATCCTTCTAGCTTCATAGTAACTTGATGGACGAAAATGAATTACTCTATTTTCATTATGACTATTGCGCATTTCATGAGAACCATTTCTCCTACTATTAGTTCTAAAATGAGTAGCATTTCTAGAGTAATGGTCATGTCTAGATGTTCTAAAAGGTTCAAAACTCCTTCTAGTGTTTGGCCTAGAATATGCATCATTTCTAGGGTAGTCATTTCTAGGTCTTCTAAAATGTTCAACATTTGGTCTAGCATGCATATTTGTTCTAGGATTGCTATTTCTAGGAAAGGCATTTGTTTTATTAATCCTAGGTTGAGCCTTAGGTGGTTGGGGTTTGGCTTCAACCTTTTCTTTAGGCTCATTCTTAAAGCCTATGCCATGCTTGGTTGATTTCAAATTAACAAGGACCTTATTCAAATTTTTGTGGGAAGAATTAAACTTATCTAAGGTACCTTTAAGTCTATCTACCTCATTTTCGAGATGCATGCAAGAAGAACAATTTTTAATAGAACTTTCGGGCTTGTCGGCGCTTCTTTTTCCGAAAAACTTGTTTTCCTCTTTCAGCTTCTCATTTTCTAAAACCAGTTTTTCTAAATCCTTTTCTTTCAAAGAAAGCTGTTTTTGAAAATCTTTTTCTTTTAGAGAAGCATTCTTTTATGCTCTTGACAGTTTTTGAAGCCTTAATAAATTTAGTATACAGCTCATCAAAAGCAATTCGCATTTCTTCAAGAGTAAAGAAGTTTTTAGAAGAGATTTGACATACCTCATCTTGCTTGTCTTCTTGCGCCATAAGACAAAGGTTTGCGGCTTCGTCTTCTTCTTCTTCGCTTGACTCATCTCCGGAGTCTCCTCCCCAAGAAATGTATGCACGTTGCTTCTTAAAAGGTTTCTTCTCCTTTTTGATGTTTGGGCAATTTGATTTGATGTGCCCGGTTTCACCGCATTCATAGCACTTTATTTGTTCGCCTTGCTTTTTGCCCTTTCGTTCATACTCCTTTCGCATGAACTTTTGAAATCTTTTGATAACGAGTCCAAAATCGTTGTCTCCGTCCTCATCAACTTGAGGTTGGCTTGTGCTTGCCTTAAGCGCTATTCTTTGCCTCCTTTGATCATCAACAAGAGGGTTAAGTATAGTAGACTCATAAGTCTTAAGGTTACCTCTTAATGCGTCGATGGTGACATTTGAGACGCCAATGGATTCTTGGATTGCGTCGGCCATTGATCGCCATGCCGGAGTGAGACTTCTAAGAATTTTTCGAACAAGTTCTCTATCTGTGTATGTCTTCTTGAGAGCATGTAGATCATTTACGATTATTGGAAATCGTTCAAACATTTCATCCACCTTTTCACCTTCCTTCATGTGAAATAATTCATAAGCATGGGTTAGGAAATCAATTTTGGCTTCCCTTACCTGGTCCGTACCTTCGTGCGTAATATCCAGCTTGTCCCACATTTCCTTCGCCGTTGTGCAACACGATATTTTCCTGTAATCGTCAGCATTTACAGCACAATATAATAAATTAATTGCTTTAGCATTATTTTGCACCTTTCGGATATCATCCGCGTCATATTCTTCTTCGGACTTGGGAACCCATTCGGTTTCAACCTTTTTGGTTGGAATTTGATTTCCCTTCGTTATCACCTTCCAAAGAAGAAAATTGTTTGCTTGAACAAAGATTTTCATCCTCTCCTTCCAGTACGTATAGTTTGTACCGTTGAATAGAGGTGGTCGTGTGGAGCATTGTCCTTCATCAATTCCTGCAAAAGAGTCACGAGTAGAAGCCATGGATGGTTCTCTCAAACTGTTAAGTCTTCAGAGAGTTGGGCTCTGATACCAATTGTTAGATAATACGCTTAACGCTAGAGGGGGGGGGGGTGAATAGCATTATAATAGAAATTAGCGTAAACTTGCGGAATTTAAAAATTGCAGGAAGTAAATAAGTGCGATAAATAATAAAGTACGCACCGATGTATTCTGGTTCACCACAACACGTGTCTAGTCCAGTCCCCGAGAGACTCTCTCGAGATTTTCCACTAACTTGTCAAGCTTACGGGTGCTCAACAAACCTTTACAACTTAAGGACACAAGCCTTAACACCTTTGCTCGGAGATACAACACTCCAAGACTTCAACCAAGGAAACACAAGTTCCTTACAACAAGAGAATCACAATTCTCTTACAAGTGTACAAAACACTAAACACTCAAACAAAGCACTCCTTAATGAGTAGATATGAGCAAAGGAAGTAAGCTCAAGATCACAACAACTATGGACAAGACTTTGGCTCTCAAAAGCTTTATGAAATGAATATAAAATGATAAACAATAGTATGCAAGCTTATAGCAATAGAATGATCAGTTGTTGTATGTTATTGTGTTTAAAACACTGAAATGAAGCTGTATTTATAGTTGAAAAACTTGGCATTACCGTTGCCTAATTGCCAATTAAGAGTTGCTGATTTTACTGAGTGACAATCGATTGTCAAGAAGCCACAATCGATTGTTTGCCAATCGTTCCAGAAATCAATCCCAGATTTTACGCTTAACAATCGATTATCCAAGATCAACAATCGATTATTGGCAACGTTCAAAAAATCATTTCCAGATTTTACGTAAAACAATCGATTATACAGAATCAATAATCGATTATTCAGCAACGTTCAAAAAATCTTTTCCAGATTTTAATTTCAACAATCGATTGTACAAAATCAACAATCGATTACCTGACGGTATTTGAAAATATTACGACAACGGTCAGCTTCACAATCGATTGTGCAATGTTAACAATCGATTATTTATCAGACTTTGAAAAACATTTTAGACACTGCCTGTCGACAATCGATTATTTAATAATTTTGAAAAAGTCCGGAAGACACTGCCTCAACACAATCGATTGTCATATGTTCACAATCGATTATTTTGTGACTTTTAAAAATCTGATGGACACTGTCTCTTCACAATCGATTGTCATTAGCTTCACAATCGATTATTCTGAGTTTTGAAAAACTTTGATGTACACTGCCTCATCACAATCGATTGTCATAAGGTTCACAATCGATTGTCATGCAGGTTTGAAAAACCTGATGCTCACTGCCTTAACACAATCGATTGTCATTAGTTCACAATCGATTGTCATGCAGTCTTGGCTTAACATAATCGATTATCATTAGTACATAATCGATTATCTTAGTCCAGATTTTAGAGGCATGTTTAAAAATCATTTTGACTAAAGTAAATATGCATGATTTAAAATCATTTAGCATTAAATTAAATATGCATGATTTTGTAAAAATAGTTTTACGAGAGAAGCCATGTCATGAGTCAAGTTGTCGGATCAAGATCACAATTAAGAACGACTCATTTAAACTATAAAACTTTGTATTGTGCTTGAATCTCGTTATCCACCAGTTGTGCGCTTGTACTTGAACTTCGTCATATATCAATTTGCACTTGTTTGTCATTCATCAAAACCTACACATAAGAACACACGTTTTAGTATAAAGCCTTGAGAACGTGTTTCCAATAAATAGTAACCCCTAACCACCAACCCTCCACCTACGACAGGCAGACAACTGGTGCAGTAGCTGGTATGGTAATTATGGGCCGATGGCCCTGCCGTGCCACATTGCCTTGAAACCCGGAACAAGATCTCGTCATGTGACCAAGCTTCCTGCATTTATAGCAACCTCTTAGCGCAGAAGAGAACTAAACCTAGGGACCTAAATACAAGTTGAACGGCCCAGAATAGCCGGTGGATGGTATGAGCTCTCTGGAATGGCACTAAAATAGGGATGCATAGGTGCACCCTGGGAAAGCGGCGGTGCTGAATAAGTGGTTCTACTAGACTAGCCCCTTATGAATTGACCTCTTCCCCTTCTCCCCTATCATAACAATCAGCCCTGGGTGTGGATACCATCAATACGGCGAACTATCTCTATAACCTGCTTGTAGGGAGTCTGCATCTCTACCTCTCAAGCCATAGTAACCCGAATACCGTAAAGCAAGCCCACAATAAACCTCTGCATTCTCTGTCTGTCTATGGGGAGTATATTAAATACATGTCGGGACAACTCAAATAATCTCGCCTCATAATTGGTCACAGAAATCAGACCCCGCTGGAGCCACTCAATTTGGCTCCGTAGCTCTTCCCTTTGATAGGGTGGCATATATCTCTCCAGAAAGAGATGTGTGAATTGATCCTAAGTCAAGAAAGGCGAACCTATTGGCCTTCTAAAAAGATAGGACTGCCACTATCTATGGTCCCTGCCCTCCAACTAAAATATGGTGAATTACACCCAATTGGACTTCAGTACTCTCATGTTGTTCAGCATGTCTCTATAATGGTCAATAAAATCCTGGGGGGTCCTTATGTCATTCACCGCCAAAGGCAGGATGATGCAGTCTCGTCCATATATCCAACAACTTATGTGGCTCAACGGTCGCAACTAGTCTGGGCTCTGGTATAGCCGTTATAACTGGCTAGGCTTCACCCATGGGTAATGCACTCGGGTATGATATACGATAGTAGCGTGCCCTAGAGCCTGAGAGGTGGGGTCTGTACTCCCTTCCCGCCTGAGATGTGGCCAGGTATGCTGGAAATAAACCATCATGTGTCATAAAATCCATGAACCAGAGCATATGACACATGACCTCCTACACCCGGGACGACTGTGATATCTGTAGGGGCCAGCTCAGTTGCAGGCGCCTTTCTCTATGCCTCAATGATAGGATCCTCCACTGGATCCACTAGTGACACAACATGAGCAACTATAGGAGGCCCTCGTCCTCTAGCAGAGGTGGAGCTATCCCCTGACCTCTGCCTTGGCCTCTAGCAATAGGGGGAGCAACTCGTCCACCACTAGGTACATCTGCCGCACGTGTTATCACCATTTATGAGACAGTAAGAGAAAGATACTTAGCCCAACATCACTACATGATAGGAGATGAAGAAAGAAAAGTTTCCTGACAGCCAATAACCTCTCAAAGATTCGTACAGATAGCTCTATGCCGATCTGCAAGACTCCATTAGGCCCGCTTATGGCTTGTGAGACCTATTTGAACCTAGAGCTCTAATACCAAGTTGTCACTACTCAATTCGCAATATAGGATGTGATTGCGCCCAACGTCACCGCATGTAAGCCAACAGTAACTATCCATGAAACTGTTTATTCTGAATGTTTTTAAAGTTACTGATTTTATTTAATAAGAGAACGATTAATAGGTGATAGTAATGTACAACATAAATTAACTTAAGTGTAAAATAGTGAATTTAATACTCAAAACTTTATAATATCTACTAGAATATTCAAAAAACACAATGTCACAAGTGCATGAGCAAACTAGTGGAATATACAAAACTCTCTAAGAGCTATTGTCTGAAACAAAATAGACAGAAATGATAAAACATAACAAGAGAGGGTTCCGGGTGCTGCGAAACAAAGCATGGAAAGCATCTCACCACAAAGCCTTCGGGTAATGCAGATACGCGCTCGGATGAACTCCAGATGCACCTGCCTCCGAACCTGCACAATACATGTAGATGTGTATCGTGAGTACATAAACAACATATACCTAATAGGTATCTAGTCTAACCTCAAAGAAGTAGTGACGACGGATTAACTTCGACACTTACTAGTGGCCAATATACATAATGTACATGATTATTTAGTAGGCATGAAATACAACATCAATGATGGAATAAGAGGCAATAATTAAATGACCATTTATCAAATAATAATCAAGAGTCCCGATATATCATATAAAAATCTCAACAAGTAAGGTCAACATGTATTTATAGATCCTCAAGTCATGAAAGACATATCAAGTGTAATCGGACTCCGAGTGACAACACGCACGAGTTATGCGGAGGTCATATGGCTCGATCCATAATAATCGTGTACATACACTACCAAAGTCGTACACATATATATATATATATATATATATACCGATGCGTTCGGCTTGACCACATGAATAGGAAAATTCTTAAGATTTTGAATTTCATATTTACAGCTCCGAAGTAAGCCCATGAAAGAATATAATCTCCAACAATAATTAAACACACCAACTCTATAGTAATAGAGTTCGATTTAGCATAATCTTTAACCATGTTTTGCTTATTAATACAAGCAATTAAACTAGCAAGTTGGGTCCAAATAGTATAAGTAATAGCATATAAACTACCTATATCTACCCGGATATAACATGAATTTTAGCTACGCACGGATTCTCTCCACTTCGTGCATACATGGAACGCATATTTGTAGCAAATAAAAATTTAAACACCTATGGGGTCAATTCCTTCTTACAAGGTTAGTCAAGAGGCTTACCTTATTCCAAGTCCACTTTCCGGTCCACAAATCATTCTAGAAGTCTCAAGTCAGTGCTGAACAATCTATAACTAGCCAAAGATTGTACAAACTAATCAATAATAGCTCAAACGTTCATAATTTAACTATTACAATGATTACCCAACCCAACTTGGAAGGTTCCTAAAATTCACCCTCAAGCCCACATGCCTGGATTTCGGAAATTTTCGTAAATAAATGTTAATCATAACCTCATGAACACAAATACATAATTTTTACCCAATTCCATAATTATTTCATGGTCTAATCTCATTTTTATCAAAATCTAGCATTTTCAACCCAAATCCTAATATTTCTACAATTTACATATTAAAATTTACCCATAATTTAATGTATTAAGCTCACATTATATAGAAATCACCTACCTCCAATAGCTAGGTGAAGTCCCTCTATACAAAGCTCCAAAATGGCTAAAATATGAGATAAGTGAAGGAAATAAGCCAAGTCCCGATTTTTAAAAGGCACACTACCCAAGTCCGCCTTCTTCGCGATCACAGACAAGTCATCACGATCGCGAAGGTGGAACTTGCGAACCCAAAAAAAGTCCTCTTCGCGATTGCGAGAAGACACTCATGAATGCGATGCACTGAGCCTCCACTCACCGCGAAAATGTTCCTCCACTCGTGAACGCGCAAGGCAACCAAGCAACCTAGGTCTAGGTATTCTATGCGAACGCGAGGAGTCGGCTGCAAGCGCGAAGGCTACTGGTTCAAAGCCTCCAAAAACTGACGACCCTTTCTTCGCGAACACGAAGAGCAAAAACGTTTAGTCCCCAAATCCGTCATCGTGAATTCAAGGGATCTTCTGTGTTCGATAAGAAGGAAACTAGAGCCAGCACACCAGTAGTTTTGGACATAGCTCTGATTTGTTCAAAACGCACCCGAGTCCCCCGGGACCCCATCCAAATGCACTAATAGGTCTATAAACATAATACGAACCTGCTCGAACCCTCAGTACACGTAAAACAATATCAATAATAAGAATCGCACCCTCAGAACACGTAAAACGACATCAATGCTAATAATCGCACCCCAAAACCAAATTGAATCAACTTATGAACTTCAAACTCCTTGACTAGCTCCGAACATGCCAAGTCATACTTAGACTACTCGGAATGACACCAAATTTGCATAAAAGTCAAAAATCACCATACAGACATATTTCCACTTTTGGAATCCCAAATAGACCTCGATAACACTAAAGTCTATTCCAAACCAGATTTAAAGAACTTGAAAACTACATTAAGCGCTGAAATGCTATCGGATCACCCAAAATCCGACCCGAACACGCACCCCGGTGAGAAATCATCGTACAAACCTATTCAAACCATCAATTCTTGGTTCCAAGGTCGATTACTCAAAACTTTGACTCAATTCAAACTTGGCCATCAAAAGAACTAGGTGTTCCGATTTCAACCCGAATCCTTCCAAACCTAAACCAACCATCTTCGCAAGTCTTAAAATAGTAAAAGCACATATGGGAATTATTAATTAGGGGAACGGGGATCTAGAAAGTGAAATGACTGGTCAGTTCGTTACACTAACTTTGTCCTCCGTTAAAATTTGGAGTCATCCATAGTTCAGTCATTAAACATATTTTTGGCTCGAAATTCCCCCTACTCACTAATAAACCTTATAACTTAATATTGTTCTATACTAGAATTACTTTTATTTGTATAAGGTAAAATTGGTTAGTGACAGATGGATGGATTAGGAGGTGACATGTGTAACTGGAGACAATTAATATATGGGTCAGCAAATAGTTGGCATCCTATACAAACATGAGCTCGGTACTGTATAAATTCCGAAGGCATGGGCAGCGAACAAAGTTTTGCAAGGAAGACATCAGTTGAGAAAGACATCATTTAATGAGCAATTGTTATAAAGAATCTCTGTTTTATTAGCCAACCATTACGCATCCATCAATGATGATTTTTTCTCATTCATGAGGAGCTTGATTTGGGATCTTGTCTCCCAAAATAGAGCTATAAATAGGAGAATTAATACTTTCCATCCGAAGGATATCTTGATTGCAATAAATCAAGTCGTTCTAGTACAAATTTCGCAATGAAATTACCCGAGATACCTCATCTCATGGTCACATGTCACGGGTCTCAACCTACCATCATAGGCTCACGACACCTTATGCCCACACGTCTAGTCAACATCACGGACAAGTCACGTGCCAATATCCCAATCCACCCGACATGATCATAGGTGCACAATCGCAATCCACACAGCATGGTCACATGCTCAATATCACAATCCGCCCGACATGGCGACGAATCAATATCACAATCTGCTTGGCATGGTCACTGGCTCAATATCAACATAAAAGTAGATAATACAAGAATACATGAGCATGATCAATAAATATTAAGTTTCATAATCCTGAACCGGTATAAGTAGTATGTTACGGTGTATGCTTGTACAAGTGTACTATTACAACCTAACTGAACAAGTGATATCAAAGACATCGAGTAACTTATTGAAAGAAACACAACAAGTCACATAAGGTGTGTTACATACACAAGAAGAATCACACTAACATACGAATATTGTCAACATAATGCCCCATGGCCATCACACATCATCCCTGATATTGCGACTCTTATCTCTCTGATAGACACCCGTACCACTCTGCCCTAATAATATTATTAGTCACTCGTATCACTCTATATAATAGCCACCCTTATCGCTCTACTCGGACAATAACACAATAGCCACCCATATCAATCCGCATAATTAACAACGGTGAGATACCACCCTTATGTCCTGCATAACAACAATAGTGAGATGCCACTCTTATGCTACGCATAACAACAACCAATCCATACAAAAATTTACATGTGCTAAAACTACAACACCACGACATATCAACTCGTACCATAAGTACCCATTGGCCACAACCTTTCTAAAAGAACCAAAAGTATCAATATTTCCACAATAAATAGCCCACAACTCAAACACAATGGGTATAGAATCTCAATAGTAACAAAATAAATGGGAAAGTAACTCAACTACGAAAAACACCCCTTTTAAACACAACTTCATTTAAAATAGATTAATGAATTTCAATAAATCCGACTTCAATTAGTTTTTTAAGGATCAAATCGATGATGAAGGTAATTCCATGAAATGACAAACTTCAAATTCTAGTATATAAAATAGGCTAAAATTGAAAGAGATGGCACGAACTAGAAATTACGTCTACATGCATGAGAATGACACAGAAACAAATGGATAATGTAACAACAACTTTAATTAAGAGTAAATCAACAATAGAAGAAGTCACGTAATAATAAAAGAGGCAACAACTTCAAAAATAGCATGTAAGAGTAAACTTGACAAGTAAAGGATGAGACATGTAATGAAAATATCAAATAAAGTATGTGATAATAAACATGACGAATAAGAGATATAACATGTGCTAACAATTCCAAATAAATATATGAAAGAAGACTAAGAGTCTAAACCGGTCAGTTTTCGGATATAAGCCTGAGATGCACTTGTCACCTCGCATACACGGCTTCCATATAACACAAATAGCATGGACAATTCAAATTCTAAGGGGTAGTCAGCCCACCCACAAAGTTAGGTAAGATACTTACCTCAAAGAAGACAAATAAATACTCCAAGATGACCTTCTCGTATGAAATAAACCTCTAAACGACTAAAATTTAGCCAAAATAACACAATATCATAGGAAAAAATTACGATAATAAATCTTTAATCTTTAAAGAAAACTAAAAAGTCAACCCAAAAAGTCAACTCCGTGAAAACACCTAAGAACCTTATAAAATTCACAAAGTCTGAATCCATTTCGCTATGAGTCCAACAATGTCAATATTATCCAATTCCCACATCAAATCTGCCTTCAAATCCTCATTTTACATATTTGAATTTTTTTACAAAAAATCTTATTTTTTCCAATTCAAGTGACTAATTTAATATTAAAAACAAAAATGGAAAATATAATCAAGTTCAGGTAAAGAACACTTACTCCAATCCAAAATGCGAAAATCCCCTACAAAATCGCCCAAATCCAAGCTCCACAACTCAAAATATGATAAAATGACCAAAACCTTCAAAACTAGAGTACTTTAAACATTGCTCCAGAGGTAACCTTCACATTCAAGGTTACCAACCTCAAGATCGCGATTCATAAATTTTTCAGCACACATTTTACCCTTTGCGATCACGACTATTTCCCCCGATCGCGATGAACAAATTTTCATTACCCTTCCCAAACTCTTCTTAGGCATCATGTAGTATATTAGCCATAACGTTTTGTACAAAACTCTAAATGACAAACAATTTGATTTAATGCAACCTAGATACAAAAGGCTACGACTTGTATTTTTGGATCATCTCTGAATCTTATAGATTGCTATATATATAAGCTTCCAAAGTAAGTCATGTGACAACAAAATTTTCTTCTACGTGATCACAAAAAGGTTTTTGTGATTGTGATTTACAGTGCCCCAAACAGAAATTTGCTCTTCGCGAACGCGACCCGAAGTTCGCAATCGTGATGCACACCCCTGTGGCCAAAAAATAGGAACTAAATATGGTCTAAAAATGGTCCAAAACCACCTCGAAACTCACCCTAGCCCCTCATGACCCCGTCCAAACATACCAACAAGTCGTATAACATAATGCAGACATGATCGAGGCCTCAAATCACATCAAAAAACATCAAAACTATGAATCTTACCTCAAATTGAACCTAATGAACATATGAACTTTCAACTTCCACAAGTCGCGCCGAATCATATCAAATCAACCCGGAATGACATCAAATTTTGCACGCAAGTCCTAAATAACACACCAGAGCTATACCAAATATCGAAATCTAAAATTCAACATGATATAAACAAGATCAACTTCCGGTCAAACCTCTGAACCTTCCAAACCTTAAATTTTTCAATTTTCGCCAGAATGCATCAAATCAACCTACGAACTTTCAAATCCAAATCCGGATGTATGCCAAAGTCCAAAATTACCATATGAAGCTGTTGGAATCATCAAAACACCATTGCAGAGTCGTCTACACAAAAGTCAAAACTCTAGCCACTTATGCTTCTAAATCAAGAATTATTCTACCAAATCAATCATGAATCATCCAAAAATCGAACACGGCCACACACGAAATTCATGAAACATAATACGAAGCTGCTTGAAACCTTATGCCACAGGATGGAATGCTAATTCTCAATATGACTGGTCGGGTCATTACGCTCTCCCACTCTTAAACAAATATTCATCCTCGAACGTGCCAAGAACCATTCTGAAGTCATCAAGTCACTAAATGTATTCATCATACATATTCTCGCGGGTGATACCATGTCACCACAATCCACATAGGCCCGACAACACCATCTCAACAAAAGATTTTTCCTGCCACCCATACTAATAAGCCTTAGAATCAAAATTTCACCATATGGTCATTTCCCAAAGACCTGATTCCCACATAAACACAATGTACTAACTTCAACCAGCTACCACAACTCATGCATACACCCGCAATGTATGGCACTCGATGTAATACATCACCCATATGCCTATACCAATATCTCTGCCTACAATAGTTATCCATAATCAAATCCAGCACTACTAAATAACAACATAATAACTAAAACCTTATCCCGAACATTCACAATGCTGATAGAGATGAAAGAAACATAAAGATATCATAACAACTAATCCCAATCAACAAGTCAAACCCAACGCCACATGGGAGCATACCTCGCAAGCTAAACCCAATAAGCACAATGCGAATATGACTGATATGGAAAGAGTAACACATGAGAGAGATATAACACAAGTCCGATAGGCACAACTCCCTATCAGTACCATACTACTAATCACAAGGATCCCATTCAAATATAACTGCATCGTGGCACGTAGCCTAGTTCAAACATATCAAACCAAACGAAAATGTGAGAATCCCATCCTCAACTCTGAATGACAAGTAGAGTACATATCATACCAACCAAAAACTTCTACTAACTAAAATCTGCAAAACAAAATCACAACACATTACAGACTTCCCATACCGGTAGAGCACCTAAATCACAAATCGTAACAAACCACCCAAAAATTATATCAAAACCTACTTTAATGAGTAACAAAAAGTTCATTCTAGTTTTATAGCTCTCAATAGTGAACAAACCAAGATGATAGACACGAGCTATCACCATAGAATCTTCCAACATGGGTAAACACATAAACAGAGTAGACGAATCATGAAACTCACCCATATATGTAGCAAGATACGAGGACTTACCCTAATAAACAGAACCGAATAAATATAAGAATGATTTTCCTCTATAAAAAATCAAAACCATGCCTGTAATGACACTATCTGGTGTATCGGCCTCAGCCCTTCCATGGAAAATATATCAACGGGCTGAGCCTCCCCCTTTAGACATCCCTTTACACGCTTGTCCTTTACCATTAATTGGTTGTACAGGTGGAGTAGCAACTACACTGAAGCCGATAGCCTAAGTGATCTAATGAAATTTGCCCTTCCCGAGTTTGGGACAATCTCTCATGATGTGCCTAGTATCACCACACTAATAATAACCCCTATGTAGGTGTGGCTTATCATATTGAGTCTGTGCTAGATAATTGAATAACCACTATAAGAACCCCGTATAGGTGGTTCACTAAATATGGTTGCCCCATATGAGTACCCTGACTAACTGGAGCACTACGAGAAATCTGAAGTGCGGAATGGATTGGATGACTGCCAGAGCCTCTGCTATGATGGGTCATAGCTGAAGAGTGAAATCCACTGAATCCTTTAGAACCTCGAGACCTCTTGCCTCCTTAACCTCCCTCTCTTCACCTAGAATATGCTCTAATCTCCTAATAATCTCTACAACCTGATAAAATGAAGTATCAATCTCCAACTCCCGAGACATGCTGAATCTTAGACCTTAACTGAGCCGTTCAATAAATCTACGGACTCGCTCTCTGACTGTAGGAACCACAGTAGGTGTGTCGTTCCCCCTTTTTTCTCACGAAATCGGGTTTATGACATTTTGGTTGAGACGTCTCGTTCTTTTTGGGAGAGGGGTTTGCATTTTGAAGAGTTTCCACCTAATGATTTAAGTTGCGTTAGGGCACCTAGATGGTTCATTTATAACTATGTTTGGTAACCAGAGACAGGGTATGGACTTGAAATTATCCTAAGGGAAATGTGTTAGGCGCCTCTCAGGATCCACCAGTGTGGTTCTTGGCCAAATAACTTTTGTGGACTTGTACAATTTAGCAAATAAATATGGCTCAAATAATAGGGAATTTAAGTTTAAGTACACATATGTTTGAAGAAAATAGTTAATGAAAAGTTAGATTTTGAAAAGAATTACAATCTAAGCATATTTGTGAATGTAAATGGGTATCCTAGGTTTGTTTATAATATGGATCACATCAATACAATGCCCTGTATGACATCCCTCAAAGAGGGGCTACACGTGGTATTAATGCACCGGTCATCATATCTATATCTACTTTTTCCTACCCCATGAAGGTAATTAAAGAAGGGTTGGTCTCGACCCCTATTGCATGTTGTTACCTGTCCCTTCCTATCAGTCCCGGAGGAATTTATTCCTCTCCTATAAAAAGGGGGTTCTAGGTAGACCCTCAAGTTTAAAGGTAAAATACTAAGGGGACACATAATAAACAGATATGACTTCAATTAAAAAGGAGCATGGAAGACAAATTAAAGGGTTAGATATACCGCCGCACATAGTATACATAAATAGCATGACTCATACACAATTAAGGTCTAAATTTGGATCCTAAGCATGGTATCTAAGTGATAACAATAGAGTTAGATTTACTACATAACTCAAAGAGGACATCCTAATTAGGCTTGCCTACTGATTTTAACATGTTGACAGTTAAACACTAATCACATAGACGGTTCTGGTTTTATTTTATAGTTGATTACTTAAGGCTTCCCTAGGTGTAAAATAATATGTAGCAGTTATTCAGATTTGTCAATTATTCCAGGTTATTATACCTAATAGCATGCAATTCTAAATGTTGCAAACATCCAGAGACTAATTACCAGTTTGTTTAGAACAGGAGGACTGTTTATACATCTGTATTTAGACTAGTGTGATTGAATAAGTGCGATCTTAAAACATGATGTCTAATACATCATGATGCATAATAAATTAAATCGGATTTCTAAATGCACTTCAAATTATACACAGCTTCAAAGTGATCAGGAGTGACAGTTTTGAGGTTGTTTACCTAAAGTAGGATTTCTAAGTGCGGAGCATGGTTGTAATATGGTGAGTCCAAGAATAACAAATTATGTTAACACGTTTAACCTAAGGTAGGATTTCTAAATGAAATTTCAAAACATGTTTACATGGGCAAAATCACATAATAGCAACTTATTTTATTGTTATTATCTTCCCTATAGACATGATTTCTAAGTGTGGATGAGAAGATGAAAACAGTACATATAAATCTTGATTAACATGATATCTAATGCATGGCATGTTGTACCTAACCATGGCTGCTATTGCGCATAGAGAAAGTAAACCAAGGGACATGATTTCTACCCTGGATTATACTACAGAATGCATATTACCATCCCCTTTTCACTATCCAATCCCAGAGTCGTTTACAAATAATTATTACAGGCTACGTAACAGAAATAAAGAAAAAAAAAGTTAATTATAGGGAGCCTACAGAATAGTCCCAAGTCTCCAGGTCCTCAATACCAAGCATTGTTCACAACCTTTCCCATAATCCGGGTGTGTCATAGTTCCCTAGAGACCTCAAGGGCTCCTGGGCAGTGCTCATACCCAGATTTCATAGCCAAGATAGAGTAAGTGTAGTATGGAAAGGCCACTTTTATGTGTCAAAGTTCAGAGGGAGCTCAAGGATCCCAAGGCAACGCTCACACAAAAGGGGGAGAACTTAGTGGTCTAGGAGTAGGGTGAGAGTGCTCGACATAGTTTTGAAGAGTTTATGTAATAAATTAATTTTGAAAAAGGATAAGTAAGAAACAGTTTTGAAAATAGACTTAATTGAAATAGTTTTATAACAAAGTTTGACTAATGAAAACAATTTGAAGGAGCATGCATACCAATCTCAGAACCAAAACAAAGTCAGCAGCATACTAATGACCAAGAATAGTCCAACAAACACAAGTAAGGGAATGGGATTGGAGGGACAACTATAGAGCATGTGAGGGCAAACATGTAGCTGGTAGGAACATATATGAGCACACAATCAATAACTCCTACATGTTTAGAGGATTAAAGGGGACATTAGGGTATTGGATTAGATTGACATATCAACACCAAATAACTAAGACCATGATCAAACCATGATCAAACTAACGTACCAATCATGGGGATTAACATAAGAAACATGTACTAAGTATACAGAAAGATGCTTGTCATTAACAATTAAAGTATATCTTAACATGTGGATGGAATTCAGGATCCTAATTATAGGTTGAACAACAAAAATAGTAATCATATCAGAAATACAAGGAACTATTAATGTAATAGAAACATGTTGGTTTGAGGACTGAAATCTAAAATAGAACATACAAGTGAAGTGAAAAAAGCAAAAACACAAAGCTGAAATAGGAGAGGCACAATAGTTAGCCTTAGCTTGCAGCCGACTAACTTAGAATAGTAGCAATTAGCACAGTAGAGAGAATAAAGAGTTTTAGTTGTGTGAGAGAGAGTTGAACATATTGTGATCGTATGTTATGCTAATGAATGAATATAGTATATATAGTATGAAAGCGGGCAGAAAAATAAGGTAAAAATAATAGTTCAGCAGTAATTATAGAAATAAATGTTAACTAGAATCAATTTGGTATACATACTTCCTTTAATTAAGGAATCATACTCAAATGGTATGAAACAGTGGCAAAATAAGGAAGGGAATCAAGTAAAGCTGCTTATAACACAATAAGGAAGTAGTACAAGTGTAATATAGGTATAGTGCATGCTATTAAGGTCAGCTCAGAATCCTATATAAGGAAAATATATACAAATTAGTTTGACAGCGGAATCAGCCAAAGAAATAAGGCAAGAGATATTTTAAATTCTGGAAATCAGTAAAGAGATCCTCAAGTGAGATTCTAATTATAGGGAATCAATGTTTATCATAGGAAAAGTTCATACATGAGCGGAGTAACATTCTATGGGCAAGGATAAACAGGAAACCAGCCTTAATTAAAGGGATTTCTCAAGAATCGGTAGAGAACATCATGCAAGATCGGTGAAGAACCAATCACAGGGATTCGAAGACCCACAAATAGAGAACAATACTAATTTAGGAGAAATTAGCATAAGATCATGAGAATAAACATAGTAAACTCATAGTACACAAAATCAACAACTCTAACAAGCACACATATGGTAAAAATCATATAAATCAAACGTTCTTTCGAAATATACAGATTAATTGAATATTGCACCCAATACGAACTTAGAAACTTAAGAAAACATTAAGGTTTTCAACAAAATAACTCGGATAACGGAGAAGGCTCAAGCAAACGTTTAAACACAGTGAGAGTCGTAGATTAATACAAAAAATCAGAAGAAAAGTGTTTTTTTGAAAAAGGGGTTAAAACCCTAGTTGAAGATGAAGAGTTACTTTAGAAAAATTGGAGAAAACCTTTGAGAAAAAAAATAAAAAGCTCATAATATACACAGATCTAAGTTAGATCTAAAAGAAATCGGAAACTCTTAAGAGTTAGGCAGAGAACCCAGAGAAGATGAGAAAATCGTAAAATATTATCGCTTTTAGTCAGAAAAGTCATAGATCTTACTCGAACGGTCGAAGTAGCCAAAAAATGGCATGAAGGACCATGCTAGGAGTTGGACCGCTCCAGGTTCACCTAAGGACCTTAGGGTAGTGTCAAACCGGCGTGGGGTGAAGCAAAAGCCAGGAGATGATGAGAGGCCATGGTTTCCGGCGAGGGAGGTGGCCAGAGAAGGTGGACAGGATCCATCGGAGAGGAGGGGAGGAGAGAAGGTTCTAGAGAGAACCAAAGATAGAGAGATCGGTTGAGAGAGAATGAGAGGGGGGGGGGGAATTGAGAGACGTGGGTAGTCATTAGAGGGTTAAATTAGGAAGGGGCTGATCTGGGCCTTTGATTTAAAATAATCAATGACTTAGATGGAATGAAGATTGGGCTGGGTAGGACAGGGTATTGGGCTTGGGGTTTGGTAGGTTAATTAATTTGGACCAGGTTTAATTAAGCTATAATTTAAATAAGAATGGATAATTGTTAAATACCCATCAAAATTAGATAAATAATTAATAAAAATAGCTAATAATTAGAAAAATGAAATTAAAGATATATAGGTGAAATTAAGGTTATTAACTAATATTGACTGATTATTGGACTAAAATAGCATAGAGTCTACAATTAGGCGATAATTGCAAAATTATTGTAATTCTAGCCAAATAATGCCAAAATTGGCTAATTTGTGAAATAATTAAATCCTAATAGGATTAAAAATGATATATTATGCTAAGAAATACTTTGAAATTATTTGTAATATAATTTATGAATAATTATTGGATATAAAGTACTGAATAAATCAGAAAAATAAATTGATAATCATATGAAAAATTATGGAAAATATCAATTATTACAAAAAGTGATTTTAAAGGTATATATGAAAGTTTAAAAATAGTTTGAGGAAAAATTGGGTATCAACAGTTGTCCCTCTTTAGCGGAGAAGGATAAAAGAGTTGTCGGGTAAAGATATGATGGCCAATTTTGATCGAACGAAATGGTTGAAGAGATTTAGGCCGCACCTTTGTTTCTGAGTTGTCTACATATCCCTGGTTTTACAGGAATCAGGCCGTACGTAGTTTAGGAGTCATCAGCGAAGTATATCGATGAAGTTTTACAAGAACGGATGCAACGTATGTGGTTGGGTGAACAAACGACTCGGGAATGGTTAGGAGAACTGGAGTGGGACCGTTTCTGCCAGGATGATTGTTGCTCGCTGCATTACCTACAAATAAATGATACAAGCATATATTGCATAATTTAAACATGATGTAAATTCTCGTCGGACCATGAATATTTTCTTTGGACGGTTAGGAATGGCGTCCTCAGACCATGATATCCTGGGCCATGGGTTGTTTGATGCAAGATTTGCAGGCCATGAAATGATGTTCTCGGGCTATGAGGATGGTGCCTCCGTATCATGATGCCTTTGAATAATGATATGCAAAAGATTGAAAGAGATTCTCAGGCCATGACATGGTGTTCTCGGGCCATGAAGATGGTGCCTCCGAACTATGACGCCTTTGGATGAGTTGGTGATATTTCATCCCATAAAGGATGCTGTAGTATGATGCAGACAAGATAGAGCTCAGTCTTTTGAAATGAAGTGCAGATCTTAGCCCATAAGAAAAGCAAGATAAATAGTGCTTGAGATAGCGTTTAGTTTCGAAGAAAATTTGAGGTAGAGCTTAGCCTCGAAGGTTGAAAAGTAGCCTTATGCAAATATGCAAATGTAGATGGAGGTAGAGCTTAACCTCGGAAGGCAGAATTGTAGCCTTATGCAAGAATGCAGATGAAGATACTGCTTAGCCTCAGAAGGTAGAATGGTAGCCATATGCAAGTTGGAAGATGGAATAGTAGCCTTATGCAATGCAAATGCAGATGGAGACAATGCTTAGTCTCGGGAGGCTGAATAGTATCCCTATGCAAATTGGGAGGCAAAATAGTATCCTTATGCAATGCAAATGTAGATGGAGATAGAATTTAGTCTCGGAAGGCAGAATAGTAGCCTTATGAAAATTGGAAGACAAAATGGTAGACTTATGCAATGTAGATGCAAAGGTAGATAACGTTTAGTCTCGGAAGGCGGAATGGTAGCCTTATGCAAGAAATAAAATAACAAATGACAGTAGAGGTTTCTTAGCTGATAGCAGATTGCAACATTAGGATTACTAGGAGCATTATGACTACAGATCATTACTTGTATATGTTGATAGCAAATGTTGGCAAGTGCAACGATTTTGAGAATTGTATTTTTGAAGAATGCTTGTCCCTAGGGCATACAATATGTTTAAGGATTTTGCAATCCTAGTGCCTGCATCCAAAGAAAAATCATGAGTTTTGTAAGGGGGAGGTTAGTTCATATCCCCGCTGGCGTTGCTTGACTCGTTCAACTCTGATCTGGTGATGCCTTCTGTATCATTGGGGTAGTATTGCTAAACAAAGCAGTTATAATAATAAACATGCATGATTTTGTAAAAATATCACATAAATATATAATTAAAAATAACTTTTAGATGAACCGACGACTGTGACGTAGTTAAGGACATTGAAACCTCTCATACTACAGAATTTTGAGGGTCCTCCTCAAAATTCTGCCCCAGTTTTATAGGTTGAGTTTTCTTACGATTGCTCGTGCAGCGATCGGCTAAAATTACTTTGCAATTTTGGGGGTCCTTCTTAAAATTCTGCCCCAATTTCCAATTACGAGGGGAAATGAAATTTTTATTGAATTGTGACAGGTCAGGCGTAGTTCAATTTACATCATATAAGGAAAGCATAAAGATTACACATAGTAACACTTGACTGCATCTGAATTGATCGGCTTTGGCCAAACTTCTCCGTCCATTTCTGCAAGTATGAGGGCTCCTCTTGTCAAAACTCGATGAACCATGTATGGACCCTACCAGTTGGGAGAGAACTTTGCTTTGGCTTCATCTTGATGCGGAAAAAGATTCTTCAACACTAGCTGCCCCAGTGTGAACCGTCTTGGCTTAACTCTTTTGTTGAAGGCTCTGGACATTTTGTTATGATAGAGTTGACCATGACAGATTGCATTCTTTCTCTTTCCGTCTATAAGGGCTAGTTGCTCATAATGAATTTTTACCCACTCTGCTTCCCCGAGCTCAGCTTTTAGTATGATCCTTAGGGAAGGAATTTCTACCTCCGCGGGAATGACAACCTCTGTACTGGCAAACCAACATATAGGGGGTTGCCCTGGTTGATGTGCGTACTGTGGTGTGATACCCCAGTAAAGTAAATGATAACTTCTCGTGCCACTGTTTATGTTTTCTATCATTTTCCTTAATATCTTCTTGATATTCTTGTTGGCGGCTTCTACAGCTCCATCCATCTAAGGTTTGTAGGCTGTGGAATTCTTGTGTTTGATCTTGAAAGTTTCGCACATAAATTTCATCAAGTCGTTGTTGAGGTTGGAGCCATTATCAGTAATGATTGACTATGGAATTTCAAATCGACAAACAATGTAGTCGTGGACAAAGCCTGCCACGAGTTTCTTAGTCAGTGCTTTGTAGGATGCTTCTTCAACCCATTTGGTGAAATAATTGATGGCTACTAGGATGAATCTGTGTCCATTGGAAGCGGCAAGCTCGATTGGTCCAACAACGTCCATTCCTCGGGAAGCGAACGCCCATGGTGAGCTTATTGCGTTAAGCTTATTTGGAGGTACCTTTATCATGTCTGCATATATCTGGCAATGATGGCATTTCTGGACATACTGGATGCGGTCCGTTTCCATTGTCATCCAAAAGTAACCAACCCAGAGTATCTTCTTTGCTAAGACAAAATCGTTCATATGTGGACCGCAAGTCCCAACATGAATTTCCTCTAGTAGCTTGGATTCTTGTTTTGCATTGACACATCTTAAAAATCCTAAATCGGGAGTCCTCCTCTACAGGATTCCTTTGTTGTGAAAGACGTTGTTGGACAATCTCCGAAGGGTGCATTTCTGAGTAGGATTTGTAAGCTTAATACTCTTCTTTTGAATTGTAAGCTGGCTGATTATGGATTTTCACTGGAATGGGTCAATGAAATTCTTGTCTGGATATTGTATCATAGATGATAGAGTAGCCAATGCATCAGCAAACTCGTTTTGGATTCTGGGAACATGTTGGAATTTCATCTTCGCAACCTCATTCTAAAATCCTGTATGTGGTGCAGATACAGGATTATCTTGGAAGTCTTAGTTTCCCATTCTCCTCATACCTGATGTTTAAGTATGTTTGAATCTCCAATTACTAGTAGCTCTTGAATGTTCATGTCAATGGCTATTTTGAGTCCTAAGGTGTAGGCTTCATACTCGGCAATATTATTAGTGGACGAGAACCTAATTTTGGCAGACACCGGATAATGCTGAGGGGTTTTTGATATTAGGACTGCTCCAATGCCAACTCATTTGAAGTTCGCAACTTCATCGAAGAATATTCTCCAACCGTCAAAGGATTCTGCAATGTCTTCTCCTATAAGAATGATACCTCTTCATCAGGAAAATATGTTTTCAAGGGTTCGTATTCTCCATCCACGGGGTTTTCAGCAAGGTGGTCTGCCAGTGCATGTCCTTTGACCGCTTTCTGAGTTACGTAAATAATGTCAAACTCACTCAACAGAATTTTCCACTTGGCTAGCTTTCCAATGGGCATGGGCTTCTGAAAGATGTACTTCGAGGGATCCATTCTCTGAAATGATACCTCTTCATCAGGAAAATATGTTTTCAAGGGTTCGTATTCTCCATCCACGGGGTTTTCAGCAAGGTGGTCTGCCAGTGCATGTCCTTTGACCGCTTTCTGAGTTACGTAAATAATGTCAAACTCACTCAACAGAATTTTCCACTTGGCTAGCTTTCCAATGGGCATGGGCTTCTGAAAGATGTACTTCGAGGGATCCATTCTCGGAATGAGATATGTAGTACAGGCACAGAAGTAATGTCTCAACTTCTGAGCTACCCAAGTCAAAGCACAACACGTGCATTCCAATAGAGAATACCATGCCTCGTATGGGGTGAACTTCTTGCTGAGATAATAAATGGCTTGCTCCTTCCTTCCAGTTTCATCGTCCTGCCCTAGAATGCAGCCAGAAGCTCCATCTAACACTGCAAGGTAGAGTAATGAGGGTCTACCTGGCTCATGCAGGACTAAGACTGGTGGTGTTGATGGGTACTCCTTGATTTTGTCGAAGGCCTTTTGGAAATCATTGGTCCATTTGGTGGCTCACAGATAACTGTAGACTATGCTATGAATCGGCTGATGTAGTTAAGCCTTCCCAACAAACTCATCACATCTTTCTTGTTCCTTGGTTGCGGTAGTCCTTGAATGGTTTTGACCTTCGTTGTATCAAGTTCTATTCCTCGGTGGCTCATAATAAACCCAAGCAATTTCTCAGCAGGAACCCCAAATGCACACTTTGCAGCATCTAATTTCAGGTTGTATTTTTGCAATCTATTGAAAAACTTCCTTAGATCTTCTATGTGTTTATTGGCCTTCTTGGTCTTGATAGTAATATCATCCACATATACCTCGATCTCCTTGTGTATCATATCATGGAAGATGGTAGTCATGGCCCTCATATAGGTGGCCCCTGCATTCTTCAGGCCGAATGGCATCATCTTGTAACAATACACTCCCATGGCATAATGAAAGCCGTTTTCTCAACATCTTCCTCATCCATTTAGATCTGATGATAACCGGCGAAGGAATCTACGAATGACTATAGCTCATGCTTGGCGCAATTGTTAATCAGGATGTGTATATTTAGCAAAGGAAAGTCGTCTTTCGGATCGGCCGGGTTGGATCCTGGTAGTCGACATAGACTCTGACTTTCCTATCCTTCTTAAGCACTGTACAATGTTGTCTAACCACGTCGGGTATTCTACTACCCTGAGAACCTTACCGTTGATCTGCTTGGTAACTTCTTAATTGATTTTCAAGCTCATATCAAGCTTGAACTTTCTGAGCTTTTTCTTTATCGGCGGACACATTGGATTGGTTGGTAGTTTGTGAGAAACAATATACATACTCAGACCATTCATGTCATCATACGACCAGGCGAATATGCCCTCATACTCCTTTAGAAATTCTATGTATTCGTTTTTCTTTGATGGCGACAAGTGAATGCTGATTCGTATTTTCTTGACATTTTTTGAATCTCCCAGGTTGACAATTTTGGTCTCGTCTAGGTTGAACTTAGGTCTGTTCTCAAAATTATCAACTTCTTTGACAATCTCTTCAGGTATTTCATCTTTCTCTAAATCAATGTCCGTTTGTTGCGTTGTCTCATTGCATGTCACAATTATTGGTTCATCAAAACAAGTAATAGTAATGATGTATAGGTAAAGTAATGAGAGAAAATGATAACAATAAATATTGATTCATAAGAAAAATCAATAATGCTTTTGATAAATTGAATAATTGTTTTGAACATCAAAGACCTTACTGCGGGAGTTGAAAAATACGAAAAGAATATCATTTAGTAAATAAAAAGTGAATAATGCTTGTTTTAGCCTTGCTACCCCGAGGATCATTGGGCTTTGGTTGTCCTGATGGTCCAATTCTTGAGATGTGCCCCTCTGCTCACAACCTGTATGGAAGGGCCTTTCTCCCTCTCCTCCTCGAGAATAACACAATAGTCCATATCACCGTTCTTTAGAAACAAGTTCCTTCCTACTGCAAGTGCTTCTTTTTCATCTGAACCATAAATTATGTCGGCATGTTAGAAGGTATGCTCCAGATGAAGGTATTGGCTACCCTAGTTGGTAGTAAGGACCGCGCCATGAAGGCGACCAACTATTGAATTCTTCCCAAATGAATTCATATCCCAAACCAAAGGTAGTGCTATGTTTCATAAGTTTAGTAGGCTTAGAGATTCCTTGGAGGTTCTTGCCGAGCTCTTTGCCAGTCTTGTACCCACTCCAACTCAGTATACTCTCATTTTTGCTATCCCACCATTTGTCTTTGTTGGTAGCATTGACTCGTTCAGTATGGTGGTAAGCTTCTCCACACAACTTCTTTCTTCTCTCGATGATCAGAATAGTCTGGAGACTATATATAGGGTTGCTACCGTCACAGTGAATGATCACTTCCTGGTGATTCCATTCTAACTTTACTTCATGATACAGTGTTTACGCTATGGCCCCAGTAGCATGAATCCATGGCCGTCCCAGCAGCAAGTTGTAAGACGTTGGTACATCTATTACCTGGAAATCGACCTCGAACCAGGTTAGTCCATCTGCAGGCATAGACTACTCTCACCAATGGTGGACCTTTGAGAACCATCGAAAGCTTTAACATTAATTACTCCATCCTTTATCTCATGCATCCCTTTACCCAACTTCTTGAGCGTTGTCAACAGATAAATATTAAGACTGGACCCTCCATCAATTAGGATTTTAGTGATGAAATGACCTTCACATTGCACAGTGATGTGTAGTGCTTTATTGTGCCCCAGCCATTCATGTGGCAGCTCGTCCTCATGAAAGGTGATCTTATGACTTTCCAGCACTTGTCCTACCATATTATCCATTTCCTCGCTAGTGATGTTATTTTATACGCATGCTTCATTCAGCACCTTCAACAAAACATTCTTGTGTGTCTCAGAATTTTGCAGCAAAGAGAGAATGGATATTCGTGCTGACGTCTTGTTCAATTGGTCGATGACTGAATAAGCCTTGGCATGTACTTTCCTCCAAAGGTCGTCCGGGCCTATCTCAATAAGGGGTAGTCGATTGGAAGCTTGCTTACTTGATTCAGCTAGATGCTTATAGGTGTAGACTCTACGAGTTCTTGTCATACCCTGTGCTATGATAGTTTCTTCAATCCTTACCTTGCCCGTCCTTCTCGCCTCGACTATATAGTCCCAAGGTACAACATTTGTATAGAAAGGTGGTTTACTTGACATCGCCACTGGGATCGACATGGTTATCCTCACTTCGAATGGAATATGTGCCTTGGGTGGCAAGACTGCAACCTCAAATAGTGCGGGTGCATTTGCCGGAGACACGAATTCAACCTCAATTAGTACCGGTGTCTTTGCGGGTAGCACCGCTTCAAACTCTAGAGGTATAAACTTATTCACCTCAGCGTTCTCAGATGGTTGGATCTGGACTATGATTGGATTGAGAGTGATTGCCGGTTTCTTTGGGTCATCACCTTCCAGGATCAACCCAGTTGATCCTCGGGATCCTAGTCATCTTCTACTTCAATCATGTGGATACCTCCACCCTTATGGTCTGGCAGAGGATTTTTGCGGACATTTGGAGCGGGTTCTTTTGCCACAATGATCTTGTTATCAATCAAAGACCGTATCTTGTATTTCAAAGAGCGACATTCATCGATAGTGTGCCCTTTCATGCCGGAGTGGTATGCACATGACTCGTTTGGTTAACCCATTGAGAAGGATTCTCATGGGTTGCAGCAGGGATGTGGGTGACATAACCAACAACTTTGAGCTTCTCATATAGTTGGTCGATGGGCTCAGTGATGGCAGTATATTGTTTTGGAGGTCTACGATTAGGTCGAGGTCTAGGCAAATTTTGGCATGCAGGGGGTGATTGATGATGGGATATTTGAGAATTATAAGTGTTGGACATGAGCAGGTTGGGAGTATCTAGGTGAAGTAGGTCAATAAGTAGGAGGTGGAGATGATTGATAATTTGGTAGCAGAGCTTGGTACGAGGGTGAGGGTACTTGGTAATTTGGGGTTGGCTGGTATGTGAGTGGAGGTGTTGGGTAAGTTTGGTATTTGAGGGGAGACTTGGTCCTTCATGCAACCATCACGACCCCCACGTCCCTTTTCTTGGACACACCACCGCATAGTAAAGCCTTATTCGTAGCTTGCAATGCTTCAAAATTTGTGACGATACAACTTTTAATACCCTCTTCAACCCTTTCACATAATTTGGTAATGTCGGAGAACTTGTGGTTCTCAATCATCATCAACCATTCATAGTACTGCGAGTCCTGAGCCCGGACAAAAAACTTGTTCATTGACTCCTCTTCTAAGGCGGGTCTGACCTTAACATCTTCGGACCTCCAGCGAGTAGCATACTCGCGAAATGTCTCCGTGGGCTTCTTCTTCAAATTCTAGATATAGAACATGTCTGGTGCATTCTCTGTATTAAATATGAATATGTCCATAAAGTCAGATGTCACGTGTTGACACCCAATTTTTCCCTATATATATTTTCAATATGCAAAATACTTTCAAAATAGCATATGTATGCATATATAAATACGTCCAAGAATTTTATTATTTTTCCCATAATTATTTATGGGTTTTAAACTAATTTATTTCCCTTTTTCATCCATAAAATCCCAATAATGATGTCCAAAATTATTATTTTTGATGATTCACATTGATATACAATTTTCCTTGTATATTTTTAATATGCAATTATTGTTCCTTAATATTAAAAGATTTTTAAATTAATTTATTGCCTTATTTTATCAAGAAAAAACACAATAACTATCCCCAAAATTATTATTTTAGTAATTCATTTATTGTATTCTCATATTTATGCTAAAATATAGCAAACATAATTTTTTCATATTTTTATAAATTTATTTAATATTTTTAAAAGCTAAATTGCATATAATTGTAATATTAGCCTCTTTTAAGATTTAATTGTGTTTGTATTTATAAAATTAACTCCAATATTTTTTATTTAATAATTATGTATTATTAATAATTTTAGTGCTTTTAATTTATTTCCTAAAATTATTTTAGTATTTTTTATAAAATAAATAAAGGAAAAGTGGCTATTTAAATGTTAGCCCATTTCATTTCAATTTTGGCCGGATTTGTCACCCCAATCAAATCCAAGTTGAGGCCCAATTACCCTTACCCAAATCCTATTCTACCCGTCCCATGACCATTTTATGTAACCCACTCGGATTCCCCTTTAAATCCCAGCCGTTGATCACCTAGATCAACGGCTCACATCTGCCCCTTCCTTTTTAAACCTGAACTAACCCCTAAACCTAATCATTTTCTCACTGGTAGCCGCCCTTGAATCCCCCTTCTCCCAAACTCTCTCTCAAACCTAGCCGCCACCTTCTACCACCATCCTAAATTTGCCTGAATCAATGGCTTCCAAAGCCATTAAAGGCATGTCTTCCTCCTATGACTCCTACATGACCGATTATTATGGTTTCAAGACCAAACCTTGAAGAATCCTAACCCATACCTTGGTAGATCTCATGGCTGTCTCCAGTCATCCTTGACCTTGCTCCGGCCAACCATGGCTATTCAAGCCTGATCTTGGCTTCTCCTGCTTAGATAAAGGACTTTACAAGTCTTTCTCATCATCTGGTTTCTTCTGAAACCCTAACCTTCGAGGTTCTTCCGAATCTTTTAGATCCATTTCAAATATGTGTTTTCCTTAAGCTTTCAAACATTTTATAGAAGTTTCTTTCCAAAGCTTTACCTTCAAATCCCCTTATCTTTTCCGATTTAGGTTTTTTTGAAGTTATCTTTTAATGTTTTTCTAATTGTCAACATGTTCAAATGTGTTCTCTTGTGTCGTCTGTCTATTGGATTTTTCATGTTAAGGGTGTTAACCTTTTACAATTTCTGAATCTATTATGTTAAGTGTTTGTCTGATTCATTTTTTTTTTGTCTCTATAACTCAATTGATGGTGAAACCCTAAAAATTTGGGGTTCATTTGAGTTTGGAGACTATTTTCTATGTGATTTACTTGCTTTTCATATCTAGAACTTGATTGATGGTGAAAACCCTAAAATGTGGGGTTCATTCGAGTGTAGAGACTATTTTCTATGAGATTCACTGGTTAATCGTGCTCTGAATTTGATGGGTTTCAAAACCCTAATTTCTTTGGACCTATTCGAGTTTCTAAAGTTGTTTCATTTATTGCTCGACTGAGTTTCGAAACCTTTGTTTCAACTTCTGTTGCTTTATGTGATTTTGATTTCCTGCTATCACTGGAACTCGACTATATTTTAGAAAGGTCTTTCTACTTGACCCCTTTGCATGCTATTTGATGCTCTCTTTTCCCTATTATTGAGTTACTAAGACTGACCTATGTGACTACAATGTCTCGATAGTCCACTACTTACTAACTTTGTGATTGCATGACACTTCTCTTTGTCCTAAATTTGGCCTTGCATTCCTAATACTTATGAAATCTCTTATATGCTGAGTTTCATTCTGAAATGACCTTCAATTTTGGGACTGGTTTTAAGCCTCCTTGTGAAATTTTGATTGCATTCATGTGTTAAGTGATTGACTCTTTCCTTGTTTCACTTTTCTGATTTCCCTGTTTCTTGGGTTGATTTGGAAACTGTCCTTAGACCTTCATTTCCCCTATTTCTGACTTGGTTTATTTGTTTATTCATGAATCAATAATTTCGAATCCCTAACTCCTTGTTTTACTATGTACTGATTGTCTCTATATTCTGCAACTTTTTTCTTACCTTATTTGGTTAACCGAGTATTTCAAAGATTCTTCCCTTAATTAAACCCCTTTGTATTTACCCCTAATTGTCTACCTTGCACAAGATGTTTACTTGATCTCTTTCCTTAAATATCCTCTACCCATTACCGTTCGAATATAACTTTTTAATTAAAGGAAGTCTTATACTGATTTGATTTCAATTGGTACATAGTTCCATAATTTCTGCTAAACTATGATTCTTGCCTTATTTGCTATTTATTTTCAAACTAAAAATACCTTGCACTTTCATTAACACTAACACACATGAAGACTCTTAGTTTCTGAACTCATATTCACACTCAAAAGTATTCTCTCTTGTTACTTGTATTGTAGCCTGCTTTCAAGTCATACTTCTCTATTTTACTGTATCTTGCTCTTTGAAACTGGTATGTTCTAGTTAAGATTTTCAGCAATCACAACAATGTGTTTACTTAATACTTTTACCCTCTTGTCTGCCTACTGCTTATGTTTAGTTCGGTACTTATTTTAGCATGTTGTAATTTCCTTTTGCCTGTTCTGCATCTAGTATGCATCCTAAATATGTTTGATACTAATGGGTTGTTTGAGGCATAATAGTATTAAGTATTACTATTTATGACTCAAACTTGATTCCCTTAGAATCATAACCTCTATGTCACAATCATATGTTATGTATTCTTGTTGATTTTGTAAGCACAACAACACTCTCTATTGCTGTGCATGCCTGGAATTAGCTAATGCCTAAGTTATAGGCTCTTTGCAATCCCCAATCCCTGAACCCCTTTGCGTGAAATCCTCAATCCTGTAACTGTTTCCCAAACACCTCTTCCCGTCCTCTTTACTTTCTTAGTTCTTTAAAACTCTATTTCTTCACTTGCAATCTCTCTTAAACTTTTAGTTTTGCCCCCTCTTGTGAGCCTTGACTTGGGACCCATTGAGCTCCCTCTGAACTTGGACACTTGAGGACTGGCCCTTCCACACTGCACTTGTCCCTATTCTTGTAATACAATTCAGGTGTGAGCATTACCCGGAGTCCCTTTGAGGCTCTTAGGAAAATCTGACACACTGAAATTGGAGAAAGGCTTTGGATCTATGGTCTTTGAGTTGGTCTATCTCATTATTCAGACATGAAGTCAGAATCAAGCTTCCTCTAGTTGTACTTCTCTTTGTACTTTTATGATGTAATTTATTTCTGGTTTGTAATAAGTTATAATAAACATTTAGGACTGGCTAGTGAACATGGGTGGGTAACTATACATGTAAAGGGTAGAAAATCATGCCTATAGGATTGTTCTAATTTTGCATATTCAACTACGTATAGAAATCATGCCTATAGGACTGTTCTAAATTTGCATATTCAAATACATATAGGAACCATGCCTATAGGACTGATAAGTCTATATATTCCAAGCTTCACCTAGAAAACATGATTATATGAATGTTTTAATTTAAACTGCGCGTGATCAGAACAAATTTCCTATTTGACCGCAGCTGATAACAAAAAGTGAGAGAAAACTGGAGATATTCATCCTCCACTATTCATCCGCCACTATTCATCAGATATATCACCGGAATACGGTGGTGAATCGTCACAAAATTTGTGTCACATAATCTCTTGCTCTTTGTTAACAATCCCCAATTGAGTTTTTATCAAATCTACAACCAATTTTCCTACATCTTAAATCTTAATTTTGCGATTTACCGTAGCTCCCTCAGCTTTTGAATTTTCCAGCACTATATCCTTATGTTAGCATGAATGTTCTCATTTCTGGTTGAGTTTTGAGACAAACATGGAAGTGACGCCCTCTCCCCAGCCTTGTGCTGTGGGAGAGGCTTCTCAAAACATGCTGGAAAATCAAATTTCTCAAGGTTCAAAACAGTCATATGCATCGCATCTCTCTGGACATAAATCTACCGCAACAAATGCAAATCTGGAGCTCTGTCCAGTTCCATTCGATCATGGAATTCCTGCTGTAGAATTCACAGTGGAGGACGTCAATTCATTCCCTAAGGAGGAGGGCCTTCATCAAGCAGTGATAATCAAATTTTCATATGGAAAACCTGATCTTCAGGAGCTAAAGCAGATTCTGCCGAAGCAACTAGGTGTCAAAGGTAATTGCAACATTGGACAACTAAAATATCGGCATATTCATGTAAGATTTGATCTGTTTGAAGACTATGCTCATGTGGCATGAAGAACGACTGGTTATATAAACGCAAAAGGAGATGACATTTTCTTTAGGACATTCCCATGGACAATGGGATTTAATCCCCGAGAAGAAACGTCAAAAGCTGTGGTTTGGATTTCCTTTCCCGACCTGCCAGCAAATCTGTTCGCCAAAAAATCCTTAATGTCTATCGCATCTGCAATGGGAAAGCCTATTGCAATAGATAAGGCTACTAAAGATCGAACACGCCCTAGTACGTCACGAGTTAAAGTTTTGATCAATTTACTGGACAAACATCCAAAGAAAATTCAGATCAAGATAGTAGACTCGAGATCTGGAAAAATAACAAATTCGACCAGCAGATCGTGCTTGATAATGCTCCTGAATACTGTATGTATTGTAATCATCAAGGGCATAATGTAAGATCGTGTCGATGGAATTCTGAGGAACTCAATGAAGAAGTGGTCCATACTGGGGAATCTGAAAGAAAGGGCAGTTTGGCTAAATTAAAAGGTGATTCCCGAGACTACTAAAATGCTAATCTAGCAGGTTGTCGAATAGACAGGACACTTCCTAATGTGATTCAAGATGCAGAAAAACTATTGGTTCGGGTTCAATGCTGTATACTGCTAAACATATTTCAACGCCAAATGGTATCGGGGGTGCAATTTTTTAACTTGCAAAATTCTGCACCATCACATTCTCCTTCGAAGGCAGTAAGTGAAAAAAAGTTAGATATGATGGTGCCAAAACTGAAATAGAATGCTGCAGCTACTGTACCATCAGGTGACAATGTAGAAAGGTCAGGCCAGAGTGTGATAATCTCTTTATGCAGGGTAAACCTAACGAGAAGCAGCATTTGGTGCAGAATGCTGAACCAGTGGATACTTTAGAACCTACTGGGAAGGATAGGGGTGAAGCAGATCAATATATAGAGGCTAGGAGTACTGGAAGTGCTGGTGTACCAGATGCACCACATGCAGCAGGACTAGCTGAGAATTGTGAGGAGGCATTGAAGTTGGATAAAGGACCATCTATCCTCCTAGAGATGTAACTGATGCTACAATGTATGCACGACCATATGTGGCTACTGCAGGGGAAATGCAGCTTACTGCAGATCATATTCCTCCTAGTTCACAAGCTGGGGCAGTTGGTTGAACTGGCTGGACAACATCACAGATGCACTGTGCATCAGATAGGAGCCCAAAAAATTGTTTCTCATTCAATTGGTACACCTGCAGATACCTTTCAAAAGCCAAAGGATATTCCTGCTCAGTGTTGAAAAGTGCAAGCTAATGCTCCATTAAAGTACCTTGTAATGTTGAAACTGAAAAGAAGGTATCAAACTTGGAACTTAGTGATACATGGACTGTACCAGAAAATGCCAATGCTAAAAGCAATGAAGAGAAACTGATCGAGCAGCAGCAGATATTGCAGAATTCTAACAACAAAAATACTACACTGTTTGGTCAAGCAAATGGAACTAATCTGGAGGCCTCGGGTAACTTCAGATCTAACTCAGATCATAATGTTCTTTCTGGTCAGTCAGGGGAGGAGTCGACAGCAACAAATGATTTTGATGTTTCAAAAAAACCTAGACAACAACATCGTAAAGAACTGAATAAACCATCTGCATTGGTTAATTTCGAGCATACTGAAAAAGATGTTGCTACAAAGTGCAATAACAGAACAGTCATCACAGTAGCCAATGAATCGCAAGCTGCAATGTGCATTTACTCAGAACTAGATAATATTTCTCCTTTGCAATCTCCAGCTGTTCAAAACATATCTAGGAATGGTAATCTTGAATCTGTGAGTCCATTAGTTCAAATTTCAGCAAGTCAATCAGAAGATGAGGCTGTGCAGACCACATATTGCCAAGATTTCTCTCGGCAATCTGATATGGTTCAATAAGGCAGCGACATTTCTTCGACAGAGGCAGCAGCTGCAGTTTATCATGAAGCCTCATTTCAAAGTGTTATGGTTTTAGAGCCTAAGGATACTTCTCATCATACAACAGAAACTGCACATCACACTACAAAGAACTGTTCTGCCATTTCCAACAGAATAGCAACTCCAAAATCCAAAGCAAAAGGCAGATCGTGGACAAGAGTTCTATGGTCGAGGATCATATTTCTTCAACAAATCCGTCATCTAGTTCACAAGAGGTGACACTTAATAAAAAACAGGGAAGATCCATCAACCTCCACTGAAAATAACAAACAATTGGTTCAAGCTAAGATGAGAAACATGGTCGTTAAATCAAAGCTGTGGAAAGACCAACGAGAGTATGACGATGATGAGGGCTGGAGAGGATTAGCAGGTTTTTTATATTCAGATGACGACCAAGATTTTGATGATGACAGTGAAGGAGAGGACATTGACGTCCAGTTTAAGTCAAAATGTCAAAGAAAATCAATGACAATCAAGTGTCCTGCAAATTTAAAACCAGCAACAAACTCAGTTAGCAACTTGAACCATAATGCTCCAGTATTTCTTCCAAGAATTTCTACAAATCCAGGCGAGACTTCAGTTGCTAATCGAATTGCAATGCCGCTGCCAACAGTTGCACAGAATCAGATTGTACAAATAAACTCAATCACTACTTTGGAGGAGAAGAAAAATTTGGATGCAATGAATAGCCAGATCATAAGGAAACCCCCAATGAGAAATGCAAAACAAAAATAGGTCGCGCAAACATCTTTTTCAAAGCCCAATCGATCGAGTAACAAAATGTGAAGGTTGAAGCCATATTTCAACCTTTTAATTTGCCATCACATTAGTTTTATTATATGTAATATCATCATAATAGGATGAATACGGTAAGGTTAGACCGGTTGTTATATTTGGTAACAACTCCGGCGATATTGTCTCCCTTATTAGTATTTCACCTATTTGTGGTAATTTTCTTTTCTTCTATTAATAAAATCTAACCCTAGGCTATGCCTAGTGGATTGCTAAAAAAAATATTTAAGCATTATATATCACGTCTACAGGTTTAAAAACAAGTTCTGTGTTTAGATACCATGTTTATAGGTTTTAAAAACAAGTTCTACGTTTAGATACTATGTCTCTAGGTTATAAAAACAAGTTTTGCGTTTAGATAACATGTCTATATGTTTACAGACAAGTTTTGCTTTACATACCATGTCTATAAGGTTCAAAACAAGCCTGCATTTAGATACGGGGTCTATAAGGTTTTCTACATTTTGACAATCACGCTTATAGGTGTCTAAAATTAACAACGTATATAAAGCATACCTATAGGAGTTTCTGAATGAATCTGATTTGCTTCCGATCAATGTTAGCTATAAAATCAGTAAAAATATATACTATCACCTGAACAACCTTTAATCAATTTGTTAATTCTGCATCTCTTTTGATAATCCAAGACCTTTACTTAACCAAAGTTTAACAAGCATGCCTATAGGATCCCAAATAATTCATTTCGAGTTTTACTATCTTATCACATTCTAAATTCAGCTGATGTCATTTCTATAAGACCCCGTCTTAACACTTAGGCAAGCTTTAGAGTAATGATTAAATAAATGAATCTTCTTATGTTTATTATTCCAACCAGCAGGCATGCCTGATTGGGCGTCCTATTTAAATTATGTAATAAACCAATCTGCTTTAACATTTAAACTCCCCTGTCTTTAATTTTATTCAGACCTAACCAATATATGTAAGACATTCTATTATGTGCTTTTGTGTTCAAAGGGGTATAACTGAGCCTTATATGTTTATATGTCTCCCTAAATATACAGAATGTGTTTTATATGCCACCTTAGAATTTTACCTTTGAAACCCCAAATAAGCCTAATATCCCTCCCTTTAGAATTAGTAGTCCTAAGTACCTCGGAGACTGATAAGAGCAGGACGGGTAATAGCACGCAATAAGTAACCGAAAGCAATCTGTGTTTACAATACCTTGATGGGGTGGGAAGAGTAGATATGGATATGATGACCACATGATAATGTCACGTGTATCCCCTTATTGAGGAGTGATCACCAGACATTTTGTGGGGTGATCTATATTTCTAATAAACCTAGGACCCCCTTTCTTTTATTCTTTACTCTTTTAGCATTGTAACTCTTTATTTTAAAATCAGCTTTTCCAATTTGTCTTTCAAACTTTGTTTACCTTCAGACCATTATATGTTGAAATCCCCTCTTATTTGAGCCTTATTTTCTTATATGTTAATTGCATTTCAATTCATTATATTTGTCTGACTGGAAACCACACTAGTGGATTCTGAGGGGTGCCTAACACCCTCCCCTTAGAATAATTTCAAGCCCTTACCCTATCTATGGTTGTTCAAATCAAACTCATTTGGTGCCCTAATACACCCTAATCATTAGGTGGCAACTCTTCAAATTCCAACCAGTTCCCAAAATGAAGGAGTTGTCCTTCCAAATGTCATAAACCTGATTTTCGCGGCGCCCAAACCTTTGTCGATCTTATGTCTTACGGCTGTGTCCGGTCATCCTTGACCTTGCTCCGGCCAGCCATTGCTATTCAAGCCTGATCTTGATTTCTCCTGCTTAATCAATGACTTTTCAAGCCTTTCTCACCATCTGGATTCTTCTGAAACCTTAACCTTTGAGGTTCTTCTTATTCTTTTAGATTTGTTTCAGATATCTGTTTTCCCTAAGCTTTCAAACGTTTTCTCGAAGTTTCTTTCCAAAGCTTTACCTTTAAAACCCCTTATCTTTTCCAATTTAGGTTTTGTTAAGTTATCTTTTGAAGTTTTCTCTTATTTTAGCATGTTCTACCGTGTTCTCTTATGTTGTCTGTCTATTGGAGTTTGCATGTTAAAGGTCTTAACCTTTTGAAATTTCTTAATCTATTTTGTTAAGTGTTTGTCTGATTCATTTATTTTATCTCTATAACTCGATTGATGGTGAAAACCCTAAAATTTGGGGTTTATTCAAGTTTGGAGACTATTTGTATGTGATTTACTTGCTTTTCATCTCTAGAACTTGATTTATGGTGTAAACCCTAAAATGTGGGGTTCATTCGAGTTCGGAGACTATTTTATATGAGATTCACTAGTTAATCATGCTTTGAATTCGATGGGTTTCAAAACCCTAATTTCTTTGGACCTATTCGAGTTTTCGAAGATGTTTTATCTATTTCTCGCCCGAGTTTCGAAATCTTTGTTTCACCTTCTGTTGCTTTATGTGATTTTGATTTCCTACTATCGTTGGAACTTGACTATATTTCAGAAGGTCTTTCTACTTGATCCCTTTGCATGCTATTTGATACTCTCTTTTCCCTATTACTGAGTTACTAAGATTGACCAATGTGTAGAAAATCATTCTATCCATGATATGTGTGCTTTGGTTGTATTAGCATGATTTTTAGGTATAGGTTTTGATGAATGACAAACAATAAAGTCAAGTGTCAAACAACGTTATTATATGACAAACAATCAAGATTGAATGCCGAGTAGCATATGATGAATGGATTGCATGGAATAGCCAAAGACGAGCTCAAAAGTTCAAGACCGAAGAGCCAAGGCGTAGGTCGTTAGGTAGAACCAATGTAAGAGCAACATTTAAGTTATCTCGTCTTTTGGCTCAACATAGGTCATCATATATATGCATAAAATCTTTTTATCAAATCGTATTTATCATAAACATATTTCAAATACTTCAAACAAAATGATTTTAACGTTTTCATTTTAACCAAAATGGTTTTTGAAGTAAGTTTTCATTTCTGGTCAGCATAGGTGAATAATCGATTATGCAAAAGTGATAATCGATTATTCTGGGAAATTCCATTTATTAGAAAATTTCCGCAGAGTAGGATAATCGATTATACACTTGGGCATAATCGATTATCTTGTATCCGTTGCCAAAGTTTTTGAACGACAGGCAGATAATCGATTATGCAAATCCAATAATCGATTATTCTAGCACAAAATCAGCTTCCGATTTTGTAAGGGTAAGCTGATAATTGATTATGCAAATCTGATAATCGATTATCTTGGCATAAAATTAGCATAATTGATTGCCAATTAAGCAACGGACATACAACTTATAACACCTATAAATAGAGGTCTTTTGAGCTGATTTGAAACACACAACACCTCTCATTATTCATATACATATTGATATCATTTGTGCATCATTATAGAGCTTTTGTTGAGCCATTTGAGAGACAAATTTGAGTTGTTCATAGAGCTTATTTTGTATCTCTTTATCTACTCTTATTAGAGAGTTCTTGTTGTAATAGAGAAAGGTGTTTGAGAAGACCATATCTTCTCATTGATTGTCGGGTTTGCTAAGTACCCTCAATCTTAGTGTGTGAAGTCTTGTGGTGCGGTATCCACGAGCGAGGTGAAGTCTTGTGGTGCGGTATCCACGAGCAAGGTGAAGTCTTGAGGTGAGGTATCCTCGAGCAAGTTGAAGTCTTGTAGAGTGTACATCTACGAGCAAGTGTAACGATTTGTTAGGCACCCGTAAGCTTAACGGAGTTAGTGGAAACTCGAGAGAGTCTCTCGGGGACTGGACTAACCACACGGTGTGGTGAACCAGTATAAATTCGGTGTGTCCTTTCCTTAATCTTTTAATTACTGCATTTACTTTACTCCTGCAATTTTAATTCCGCAATATTTATCAATATTCTCGTGCCGCACTATTCACCCCCCCTCTAGTGACGGGCATAAATCCTAACAATTGGTATCAGAGCCTAACTCTCTGAAAGCCTTAACCGGTTGAGAGAACGATATATTTTTTGTTGAGAATATTTAACGCAGGAATGATGAGCGAAGGACACTCCACCAATAGGCCTCCACTATTTGATGGAACAAATTACACATATTGGAAAGAGCGGATGAGAATCTTCATCCAATTAAATAACTTTCGTCTGTGGCAAATCATCAAGAACGGTGAACAAATGCCGACAAAGAAAGTTGGAGAAACCACGGTTCCAAAGGAGGAAGATGAATATACTGCCGAGGACATCAAGAAAGTTGAAAATAACGCAAAGGCCGTCAATTTATTATATTGTGCGGTGAATCCGGATGACTATCGGAAGATTTCTTGCTGCACAACCGCCAAGGAGATGTGGGATAAACTTGAAATCACTTATGAAGGTACGCCTCAAGTCCGAGAATCAAAAGTTGATTTTCTAACACATGAATATGAACTCTTTAGAATGAGGGAGAATGAAAGCATCGATATTATGTTCGATCGGTTCTCAATGATCATCAACAATCTCCATGCTCTCGGGAAAGTATACTCGAACAAAGATCTTGTTCGAAAAATCTTGCGGAGTCTCACTCCCGAATGGCGATCCAAAGCCAATGCCATCTAAGAGTCGATAGGAATCACGGACGTCACAATTGATGGACTAAGAGGTAACCTCAAAACTTATGAAAGCACTATTCTTAATCCTTATCTTGGAAATAAAGGTCCAGGTATTGCCTTCAAAGCCTCATCCTCTAAAAGAGAAGAGGTAAGTGATTCGGATAGCGATGATGATAATATTTCCAATGCCTTGATCGAAAAGTTTTATAAGTTTATGAAGAAGGAAATAAAGAAGGAAGAACCAAGTCCTTCATGCCAAAATTGTGGAAAACTTGGCCACAGCAAATCACATTGTCCAAAACCCAAGGACAAGAAAAAGAAGAAACACCAAAAGAGCGTGACATGGGATTCGGACAGCTCGGGTGATGAAACTGCCGCCCTATGCTTCATGGCCAACGAGGAAGAAGAGGTAAGTACTCCTAACTCTTACTCTTATGAAGAATTACAAGAAGCTTTTCAAGAATTATATGATGAATTGAGAAAGTCTTCAAAAATCTCCAAAGAGGCCAAGGCTAAAATTAAAGTTTTAGAAGAGGAAAATAAATTTTTGAAAAATGACAATATTGATCTTAGAAATAAAATTAAGGAGATGCATGAAGATTCTTCAATTGATCAAAATTTTAATTGTTCATCTTGTGATTCTTTGAAATTAGAGAACATAGAACTTAGGAACACACTAGAAAAATGTAGTGTAGACAATCCTAAAATAGTTGAAGAAATTAAAAAGAAAAGGCCCAGGAAAAATAAAAGGCGTAAGAATCATGTTAGAAATTGCGATGCTCAACCTAGAAATAATTCTAGGATTTTTGTAAATGAGTCTAGAATTAATCATTTTGACCGCCTAAAAATGACTCTAGGAATTTCAACGCGTCTAGGAATAACGACTTTAGATCACCTAGAACGTTTTTGGCTCAGCAAAGACATATGCACAACACGAATGTTATATGTCATTATTGCAACCGGGTAGGACACATAGCACCCGTATGTTTTGCAAAATATAGGGATTTATCTTTTAGCCATGATTATTATTTGCCTAACCCCCAAGGACCCAAAAGTGGTTGGGTACCTAAAACCTATTTTTAGGTACGTTTGCAGGTGTGCTTGAAGACTACAATATCGTAGTAGATGCACCAAGCACGAAACCTTATTGCATCGAGGGGGAATGTCGGTTAGTTATCATATTTTTGATAAAAACGTAATAGTTGATATGTGTTAACAATTAATATATCTTTGTTAACAATGGATATTAATTATTTTTGTTGATTCATGTTTTGATAACTTTTATCTTGAATAACAATTGGTATCAATTATTTTTGTTAAAAATAATAATTGATTCATGTTTTGATGAATATTATTTTTGGTTTGAACAACAGTTGATATATTCTTGAAAAATAAATGATTCGTGTTTTTAATACAACTATTGGTTTGTTAAAAATTAACTGTTGATATGTTCTTAAGCAATATGATTTGCGAAAAATAACCGTTATTATGGTTGTTATGTTTTTACTAACATTTGGTATTATTTCATGTTGGTATGATTGATTAAATATCGTCAATGGATATTCCTCATTGTATTTCCTATTTTATTCTTGACACTAACAATTGATATATCCAAAAGGGGGAAGTGTCGAAAGGGGAAAGTAGCCTTTGCATACTCTCTTTTTGCTAATGCCAAAAGGGGGAAGAGTTTAGGCGATATGCATCAAATGGGGGAATGTATCAACGTTATAGTATGCCTTATTTGAGGGGGAATTATCATTAAGGGGAATTGTTTTCATGAATTGTATGTTGAGATATAGCATGAATTTAGGGGGAATCCGATATGCATATCTCCTGTTGTTTGTCATTATCAAAAAGGGGGAAATTGTAGAAAATCATTCTATCCATGATATGTGTGCTTTGGTTGTATTAGCATGATTTTCAGGTATAGGTTTTGATGAATGACAAACAATGAAGTCAAGTGTCAAACAACGTTATTATATGACAAACAATCAAGATTGAATGCCGAGAAGCATATTAATGAATGGATTGCATGGAAAAGCCAAAGACGAGCTCAAAAGTTCAAGATCGAAGACCCAAGGCGTAGGTCATTGGTAGAACCAATGTAAGAGCAACGTTTAAGTTATCTCGTCTTTTGGCTCAACATAGGTCATCATAAATATGCATAAAATCTTTTTATCAAATCATATTTATCATAAACATATTTCAAATACTTCAAACAAAATGATTTTAATGTTTTCATTTTAACCAAAATGGTTTTTGAAGTAAGTTTTCAATTCTGGACAGCATAGGTGAATAATCGATTATGCAAAAGTGATAATCGATTATTCTGGGAAATTCCATTTATTAGAAATTTCCGCAGAGTAGGATAATCGATTATACACTTGGGCATAATCGATTATCTTGTATCCGTTGCCAAAGTTTCTGAACGACAGGCAGATAATCGATTATGCAAATCCAATAACCGATTATTCTAGCACAAAATCAGCTTCCGATTTTGTAACGGTAAGCTGATAATCGATTATGCAAATCTGATCGATTATCTTGGCATAAAATCAGCATAATTGATTGCCAATTAAGCAACGGACATACAACTTATAACACCTATAAATAGAGGTCTTTTGAGCTGATTTGAAACACACAACACCTCTCATTATTCATATTCATATTGATATTATTTGTGCATCATTATAGAGCTTTTGTTGAGCCATTTGAGAGACAACTTTGAGTTGTTCATAGAGCTTATTTTGTATCTCTTTATCTACTCTTATTAGAGAGTTCTTGTTGTAATAGAGAAAGGTGTTTGAGAAGACCATATCTTCTCATTGGTTGTCGGGTTTGCTAAGTACCCTCAATCTTAGTGTGTGAAGTCTTGTGGTGCGGTATCCACGAGCGAGGTGAAGTCTTGTGGTGCGGTATCCACGAGCAAAGTGAAGTCTTGAGGTGAGGTATCCTCGAGCAAGTTGAAGTCTTGTAGAGTGTACATCTACGAGCAAGTGTAAGGGTTTGTTAGGCACCCGTAAGCTTAACGGAGTTAGTGGAAACTCGAGAGAGTCTCTCGGGGACTGGACTAACCACACGGTGTGGTGAACCAGTATAAATTCGGTGTGTCCTTTCCTTAATCTTTTAGTTACTGCATTTACTTTACTCCTGCAATTTTAATTCCGCAATATTTATCAATATTCTCGTGCCGCACTATTCACCCCCCCTCTAGTGACGGGCATAAATCCTAACACAATGTGACTACCATGTCTCGATAGTCCACTACTTACTGACATTGTGATTGCATGACGCTTCTCTTTGTCCTAAATTCACCCTTGCATGCCTAATACTTATGAACTCTCTTATATGTTGAATTTCCCTCTGAAATGACCTTTATTTTTGGGACTGATTTCAAGCCTCCTTGTGTAATTTTGATTGAATTCATGTGTTAAATGATTGACTCTTTCCTTTTTTCACCTTACTGATTCCTTGTTTCCTGGGTTGATTTGGATAACTTTCCTTAGACCTTCAATTCCCCTATGCTTGACTTGGTTTATTTGTTTATTCATGAATCAGTAATTTCGAATCCCTGACTTCTTTATTTACTATGTACTGATTGTGTTCATATTCTGCAACATTACTTTCTTTTCTTACCTTATTTAGCTAATCGGGTATTCAAAGATTCTTCCCTCATTAAACCCCTATGTATTTACCCCTAATTGTCTACTTTGCACAAGATATTTACTTGATCTCTTTCCTTATATGTTCTCTGCCCATTACCATTTGAATTTAACTCCTTAATTAAAGGAAGTCTTATACTGATTTGATTTTAAATGGTACATAGTTCCATAATTGCTACTAAACTATGATTCTTGCCTTATTTGCTACCTATTTTCAAACTATAAATACCTTGCTCTTTCATTGACATAAACACACACAAACACTCTTAGTTTCTGAACTCACATTCACACTCAACAGGTATTCTCTCTTGTTACTTGTGTTGTGGCATGCTTTCAAGTCATGCTACTTGCTTTTACTGTATCTTGCTCTTTGAAACTAGTATGTTTTGATTAAGATTTCCGGCAATGACAACAATGTGTTTACCTAATACTTTTACCCCCTCTTGTTTGCCTATTGCTTGTGTTTAGTTTAGTACTTATTTTAGCATGTTTTAATTTCCTTCTGCCCATTCTGCATCTACAATGTATCCTAAATGTGTTTAATGCTAATGGTTTGTTTGAGGCATGACAATATTAAGTATTACTGTCTGTGATTCAAATTTGATTTCCCTAGAATCATAACCTCTATGTCACCATCATATGTTGTGTATTCTTGTTGATTTGTAAGCATAACAACACTCTCTATTGTTGTGCATGCCCAGAATTAGCTAATGCCTAAGTACACTGGCTTTTTGCAATCCCCAATCCCTGAACCCCTTTGCGTGAAATCCTCAATCCTATAACGTTTCCCAATACCTCTGCCCATCCTCTTTACTTTCTTAGCTCCTTAAAACCTTGTTTCTTCACTTGCACTCTTTTTTAAATTATAAGTTCTGCCCCCTCTTGTGTGCCTTGCCTTGCGACCCATTGAGCTCCATTTGAACTTGGACACTTTAGGGTTGGACCTTCCATATTGGACTTGTCCCTATTTTGGCAATACAATTTGGGTCTGAGCATTGCCCGGAGTCCTATTGAGGCTCTTAGGAAACTCTGAAACACTCAAATTGGAGAAAGGCTTTGAACCAATGGTCTTGGAGTTAGTCTATCTCATAATTCGGACATGAAGTCACAATCAAGCTTCCTCTGGTTGTACTTCTCTTTGTACTTTTCCGATGTAACTTATTTCTGGTTTGTAATAAGTTTTAATAAACATTTGGGGCTAGCTAGTGAAAAGGGGTGGGTAACTATGCATTCAAAGGGTAGAAATCATGCCTATAGGATTGTTCTAATTTAACATATCAACTACGTATAGAAATCATGCCTATAGGACTGTTCTAATTTTGCATATTCAAATACATATAGGAACCATGCCTATAGGACTGCTAAGTCTGCATATTCCAAGCTTCACCTGAAACCATGCTTATAGTAATTATTAATTCAAACTGCATTAGATACCATGTCTATAGGTTAAAAACAAGTTCTGCGTTTAGATACCATGTCTATAGGTTTTAAAAACAAGTTATGCGTTTAGATACCATGTCCATAGGTTTAAAGACAAGTTCTGCTTTAGATATCATGTCTATAAGGTTCAAAACAAACCCACATTTAGATACCATGTCTATATGGTTTTTTGCATTTCGACAATCACGCTTATAAGTGTCTAAAATCAGAAACGTCTGGAAAGCATGCCTATAGGAGTTCCTGAATGAATCTGATTCGCTTCGCTCAATATTAGCAATAAAATTAGTAAAAAATATATACTATCACCTGAAGAACCTGTAATTAATTTGTTAATTCTGCATCTCTTTTGATAATCCAAGTCCTTTACTTAACTGAAGTTTAGCAAGCATGCCTATAGAATTCCAAATAATTCATTTTGAGTTTTACTATCTTATCACCTTCTAAATTCAGCACACGTTATGTCTATAAGACCCCGTCTTAACACTTAGACAAGCCTTACAGTAATGATTAAAAAAATGAATATGCTTCTGTTAATTATTCCAATCAGCATGCAGGATTGATTGGGGCTTCCTATCTGATTATGTAATAAACCAATCTGCTTTAACATTTAAACTCCCTCGTATTTAATTTTAATAAGGCCACATCAGTATGTGTATGACATGCTATTATGTGCTTTTCTGTTCAAGGGGGTATAACTTAGCCTTATATGTTATTATGTCTCCCCAAATATGCAGAATGTATTTTGAATGTCACCTTAGAATTTTACCTTTGAAACCCCAAATAAGCCTAATATCCATCCCTTTAGATTAGTAGTCCTAAGTACCTCCGAGATTGATAGGAACGGGACGAGTAATAGCATGCAATAATTAATCGAGACCAATCTGCATCTAAAATACCTTGACGGGGTGGGAAGAGTAGATATGGATATGATGACCACGTGATTTAATTTCCTATAATTGCAATATTAACCTTTTTAGGATTTAATTGTGTTTTACATTCATAAAATTAAGCTCTATATTTTTAAATTGGCATTTACATGCTGTGAATCATTTTAGTGCTTTGCCATTTTTTATAATTTAAAAAGGGAAAAAATTGGCTATTTAAATAACATCCCATTCGTGTTTAAATTCTAGCCTAAATTGAACCCCAAATCAGACCCAATTAAACCCCAACTCAATTTCAATTAAAACTGGCCCCAACTCAATTAAATCGACCCATACCCGGATTCCCACCTACCTCTTTTAATCTAGGCCATTGATCATTCAGATCAACGACCACTGTTTACCCTTACTATTTTTAACCCAAAACGACCCCTCACCCTAAATCATTTCTCACCTCCTTCTGCCCTTGAATCCCTTCCTCTCAAACTCTTTCTGCAACACCACCTAAACCCTAGCTGCCACCACCCAATTCCATAGTCCACCTCAATCCCCACCTAATCCATGGTCTCCCATGGCATTTTGAGACATGTATTCGTCTCCTATGTCTACTGGCAACATAATTTTTCATGATTCCATGGAAAAATATCGACGAGATCTAGTCCAGTCCTTGCTCGACTTCGATCTTCGGTCTTTCTCCGGCCATCCATGGCTGTGCAAGCTAGATCCTTGACTTTTCTGGCTAGATCGGTATTTTCTAAAGCCTTTCTCACTTTCTATGGGTTCTTTGAAACCCTAGATCTAAGAGTTGTTCGATTTTTCTTTAAGATGTCTTAGATCTATGCTTATTACAAACTTCTTAGATGTTTTCTCGAAGGTTTAGTGATTTTCTTTCAAAATGACTCTTTATTTTTTCAACGATTAGGGTTTCTCTTAATTTCTTCTAAAGATTTATTCTCTTATTTTCGTTTCCCTTTATGATTTTACTATGTTCAACAACTTCTTTATGCTTTCCTTCTACTTGATTCAGCATGTTGAAAACCATAGGTCTTTTGGTCCTATCCGAGTTCTGAAACTGTCCTTGTCTGTTTGAATGTATATTTGTTTGATTAAGTTCTTTGTTTTGACTCTCTTTTCATTGTTTGAATTATCTAATTCTGAGTTCTTATCATCTCTTAAGCTCGGTTACTATTGAAGCCCTAATTTCTTCAAAGGTTTTCCTCACTTGTTACTGTGAGACCTTTACTTATTTCTGACTCTCTTTACTTGTTACTATGCTTTCTTCACTTTTGATTCTGTGTAACTACCTAACCTTCTTGACTACTGTGCTTCAAGTATCTCTTTTACTACTGAATCCTAGCTTATTCATGATACTACTATATGCTTTTGTTGTTTGTTTTGCCAATGTGTTTGGCCGTGCATGTCTGATGCTGCTGTTCATTCTATTTATATGTTGAGATGCAGAATCATGATCCTTTCTTGATTGATTCTGACTCCCTAAATGCTACGATTGATTGCAAAAGGTTTTCTTCAGTTCTTCAGTTCTTACGATTGATTGATTCTGACTCCCTCAATGTTACAATCAATTTAAGTTGCTTCAGTTCCTCATTCTTGCCTACTTATTCTTATGTTTCTGCAATCATACGTTACTAGCATGCTATAATATGTTCTGTTCCCCTTTTAAATTGTTTCCCTATATGTTTACTCTGTAGGTTACTTGTTGTGTAGTTGCTGTCTTATGAAGCCCAAACCCCCATATCCCCTCTTTGTGTTTGTGTTCCATTGGCTAGTTTGTGGCCATGCCAGCATCAGCTATTGCTGTGCATGACCAAATCAGACCCCTGCTGGGGTTGTGCAATGCATCCCCATAAACTTCCAATATACTCTTAGAATCTAGGTTCTTCCCTCTTGTGTGAGCTTTGCCTTAGGACTCTTGAGCTCCCTCTGAACTTGGACACATAAGGGCTGGACTTTCCATACTGCACTCATTCTATTTGGTTATGCAAATCTAGGTGTAAGCATTACCCGGGATCCCTTGAGGTCCTTAGGGAACTTTCACACATCCAGATATGAGAAAGGCTTTGAAACATTGGCATTGAAGTGATTAATTACATAACTTAGACAATAAGTCAAGATTAGGCTTCCTAAGGTTATAGCTTCTTATTTTTCTTTCATTTCTTCATTTTTAATTTAATCACACAGTTTGTAATAACCTGTAAACATTGTGGGGTTTGCTAGTGAAAAGGGCTGGGAAATATGCTTGTTTTAGCTATTAAAAGGGTAGATAACATGCCTATAAGGTCTATTAAAAGCCTCAAATATGATCTGTTAGATAACATGCCTATAAGATTTGTTATTGCTTAAAATAAATTCTGCATGCTTCACTTTCACACAATTAGAGATCATATCTATAGGATATAAATGGCTTTAATAATAGGTAACACGCCTATAGGGTTAAAAATCAGCTTTACAATTAGGTATCATGCCTATAGGATATAAATCAATTGAGATTCAATCTTCATTACATCCTGTATCCAAACTCATTTCCCTTAGAAATCATGCCTATAAGTCCAAAGTCAGCTTTTAATACTTAGATACCATGCCTATAGGATCTAAATGGTTGCAACAAAAGTCATGCCTATAGAATTTAAAATCAGTCCCCGTTGGAGAAACCATTTAGTTCACGTTGTTACTCTAAATTGGACTAGTTAATTAATATTCTGCTTCTTTGATGAGTTTTTTCTAAACACCGCCTTGACCCAAAGTCCTAGCAACATGTATGCTCTGGTTAGATGTCTACCTTCGGTCCCTTTAGCCTTTTGACAGTTTTCGACCCTTTAGAGAAATTTTCCCTCTAGTTCTACTATGCCTCGTTCTAAGTATCCTAGCCTTTTGTAGGTATATATAGCTATGACTTTCCATTCCTCAATCAGCTTCTTATTGGACTCGTGTATCTCGCGGCGCTCGCTCACGCATTCACGGATCCTTTTGAGTAGCTAGTTGCATTTGCCTTGCGCCTCGACCTTTTCATACATAATTATGTGGCCTTGAACGAACCCTGGCTTGCCCAGACCATCCAAATTGTCTTCCAACCAACCAGAATAGAAAGGGATACAACCGGCATGATATCTGTCTAGCTCAATGGGGTCCTTCTCCATTACGATCATGCAGTGCCACATATGCAGGGCTTGGCACTTGTGGGAACTACCATCATTTTGGAAGTCAGCTCGAAGATGGATCATCTTGTCGACCCTGGGTATGACTTGCTTCCTACCTGCTTGCCTCATAGCTCAAAGAGGGACATACCAGTATGTTTCTCTTAGACCAATCAGTATTAGGAAAGGTGCATTTTTGGATCGAGCGATGAACTCCTCTGTCAGAAACCGCTCAAACATCAAACGAACCTGTTCTTCACTCAGATTATCAAAGAGCTCAACCCATTCTTTGGCATTCTCAGGTAGAGTGAGCATGTCGGGGATGTAATTCATTCGCTTTAGATGGTGGAAAGCGATGTGGTCATCCCAGGCCCTTCGCTGAATTTCTTGTCAGTATTCGCCATTTTGGAGATGTTCCATGAGCCAAAGCTGAAGTAGTACATTGCAGCCTTCGAAGTGTCTCGCTCCTTGTTGAGACTTCTCTAAGGTTCGGGGTATGTCTGCAATGATCATGGATACAATGCTAAATGTCTGCCCACCAATCCCATCCATTAGGGTCTTGGTTACCATAGCCAACCTAGTATGGATTCTCTCTTTATTTATTGGAAACACGATCAAACCAAGGAAGCAAAACATAAAGATGAATATTCTACGATGGATATGTCCCAAGGATGTGATGACAAACTCATCATGGTAGGTATGATATGATTTGCTGTGATCATACCTTTCATGCAGGTAGTCAAAAGGAATGTAAGATTCCATTAGGCATACCAATTATGCATTCTTCTTCAAACCCATCATTTTAAGGAAACCTTTGCCTATGTGGTTCTCAGGACTAGCAAACCCGGGGTTTCCCACACTAGACCAGCCAGTCTTCTTATCTCCTCTAGCAAAGGTATCATTTTGATGTCCCCAAAGCAGAACAAGGCCCAGTCAAAATCCCAAAATAAAGTAGCAGCCTCTATTATCACGTTGTTAGGATGGATCTCCATGAGGGATGGTAGCCTACACAAATATTTTGTGATGAGGGTTTTGTCACTAGAATGTAAATCCTCCCACCAATTCATCAATCTTGGGTGGATATTGGTGACCATGTCGAATTTAGGGACTTCATGCCTCATATTTCTACAAGGGCCTTACCCCACTAGACTCGAATATTTAACATCAATAATTAGCATGAAGCATTCAGTTCTCCAAATAAAAGCACATAACGTGATGATGTCCATTTGGGTTTAGGGAAACCCAGTGGACTTTTGGACAAGGCTATCTTAAAAGCTGTTGTGTGGACAACACTATTAGCCTAGCAAAGTTTGACCATGATGCATGTAACAACAATAATAGAGTAAGGTTTCTATGGAGTTTTTGACTAGTACCCTTGAGCAGACGACTTAAGCGGGAAGGCATAGAACCGTCAACTGCACCGTAGATCGACTAGTTTTGCCACAAATAAGCCTTTTGGAATTAGGGGGTAATGATATAGGAATGGTGCAACCATTCATCAAGCGTTGCTATAGTATTTTGCTTAGCATAAGTGGATTATGATGTTTAGCATGATTATGCAGTAATTAAAAGCATGTTGTCATGTATTTGAACATTACGAAAGTGATAAATACAACAGTTACGGTTTAAAATTGTTACAAATGAAGGAAATAAGAAAGATACACCAGTTTGCTTTTGAAGAAGAAATTAAACGCTTAAAGGAATTAAAAAAATAATTGCATATAGGGGGTAAAAATTCACAAATAGATCTGAAATGGTAAAAGCCTAAAAGTCCCCAGAAGAGTTGTCGTGCTGCCGCCTCCCTTTTTTCTCGAGAAATCAGGTTTATGACATTTTGTTTAAGACACCTTATTCCTTTTGGGAAAGGGGTTTTCATTTTGAAGAGTCAGCACCTAACAATATAAGGTACGTTAGGGCACCTAGAGGGTTCATTTATAACTACATTTCGTAAACAGAGACAAGGTAAAGACTTGAAATTATCATAAGGGGAAGGTGTTAGCCATCACTCAAGATACACCAATATGGTTCTCGGCCAAATAACTTTTGTGGACTTGTACAATTTAGCAAATAAACAAATATGGCTCAAATAATAGGGGATTTAAGTTTAAGTTCACAGATGTTTGAAAAAAATTAGTTAATGAAAAGCTAAATTTAAAAAAAAATTACGATGTAATCATATTTGTGAATGTAAAGGGGTATCCTAGGTTTGTTTTTGTAATATGGATCACATTAGTGCAATACCCGGTATGACACTCCTCAAAGAGGGGCTACACGTGGTATTAACGCAACGATCATCATATCCATATCTACCCTTTCCCACCCCATGAAGGAAGCTAAAGAGAGGGTGGTCTCGACCCCTATTGCATTCTATTACCCATCCCTTCCTATCAGTCCCGGAGGAATTTAGTACTCCTATCCTATACAAAGGGGGTTCTAGGTAGACCCTCAAGTTTAAAGGTAAAATACTAACGCGAAACATAATAAACAGACATGACTTCAATTAAAGGGGAGCATGGACGACAAATTAAAGGTTCAAATATACCTCCGCACATAATACACATAAACATCATGACTCATACATAATTAAGGTCTAAATTCATATCCTAAGCATGGTATCTAAGTGATACATCAGAGTCGGATTTATTACATAACTCAAAGAGGACGTCCTAATCAGGCTTGCCTACTTATTTTAACACGCTGACTGTTAAACACTAATCACAGAGACAGTTATGATTTTATTTTAAAGTTGATTACCTAAGGATTGCCTAGGCGTAAAATAATATGTAGAAGTTATTTAGATTTGTTAATAATTTTAGGTTGTTATACCTAATAGCATGCAATTCTAAATGTTGCAAACATCCAGAGACTAATACCAGTTTGTTTGGAACAGGAGGACTATTTATACATTTGTATTTAGACTAGTGTGATTGAATAAGTGAAATCCTATAACATGATTTTTAATTCAGAATGATGTATAATAACTTAAACAAGATTTCTAAATGCATATCAAATTATGCACAACTTCAAAATGGGCAGGAGTGATAGTTTTGATGTTGTTTACCTAAAGCAGGATTTCTAAGTGCGGCGCATGATTGCAATATGGTGAGTGCATGAATAACAAATCGTGTTAACACGTTTACCCTAAGGCAGGATTTCTAAAGGATATTTTAGAACATGTTTACATGGGAAGAATCACATAATAGCAGCTTATTTTATTATTATTATTATCTACCCTATAGACAGGATTTCTAAGTGTGGATGAGATGCTAAAAACTGGACATGTAAATCCTAAATAGCATGATATCTAATGCATGACATGCTTGGCATGTTGTACCTAAACATGGGTTCTATTGCGCATAGAGAAAGTAAACCCAGGAACATAAATTCTACCCTATATTATACTACAACATGCATATTACCCACCCTTTTTAACTATCCAATCCTAGAGTCATTTACAAATAATTATTACAGGCCTTTGAATAGGAATTAGATAACTGAAATAAAGAAAAAAAATAAGAAGTTAATTATCGGGAGCCTAACGAATAGGCCAAGGTCTCCAGGTCCTCAATGCCAAGATGTTGTTTCACAACCATTCTCATAATTCGGGTGTGCCAGAGTTTCCTAAGGACGGACCTCAAGGGTTCCCAAGCAATGCTCACACCTAGATTTCATAGCCAAAATAGAGTAAGTGCAGTGTGGAAAGGCCATCTTTTGTGTGTCAAAGTTCAGAGGGATTTCAAGGGTCCTAAGGCAATGCTCATCCAAAAGGGGGAGAACTTAGTGGTCTACGAGTAGAGTGAGAGTGCTTGACACAATTTTGAAGAGTTAAGTAAGAAAATAGTTTTGAAAAAGGATAAGGAAGAAACAATTTTGAAAAGAGAGACTTAATTGAAATAGTTTTATAAGAAATTTTAATCGATGAAAACAATTTGAAGGAGCATGCATACCAATCTCAGAACCAAAACAAAGTCAGCATCACACCAAGGACCAAGAATAGTCCAGCAAACACAAGCAAGGGAATGGGATTGGAGGGACAAATATGGAGCATGTAAGGGAAAATATGTAGCAGGCAGGAACATATATGAGCACACAATCAGAAATTCCCACATGTTTAGAGGATCAGGTGGAATAGTAGGGTATTGGATTAGATTAACATATCAACACCAAACAACTAAGATCATGATCAAACTAACGTACCAATCATTGGGATTCACATAAGAAACATGTGTTACGTATACAGAAACATGCTAGTTATTGATAAGTAAAGCATAACTTAACATGGAGAGGGAATTCAGGATCCTAAGTACATGTTAAACAACAAAAACTAGTAAATAAAAGCATATCAGAAATACAAGGAATTGTAATAGTAATAGAAACATGTTGGTTTAAGGACTAAAATCTGAATTAGAACATACTAGTGAGTGAAGAAAGCAAAAACACAAAGCAGAAATAGGAGAGGCATAGTAGTTAGCCTTGGTTTGCAGCCAACTAACTTAGAATAGCAGCAAGTAGCACAAAAGAGAGAATATGAGAGTTTTAGTTGTGTGAGAGAGAGTTGAACAGATTTTGTTCGTATGTTATTCTAATGAATGAATAGAGTATGTATACTTTGAAAGCAGAAGAATAAGGTAAAAATAATAATTGAATAGTAATTATAGAAATACACGTTAATTAGAATCAATTTAGTATACAAACTTCCTTTAATTAAGGAATCATACTCAAACGATAAGAAACAGTGGCAAAATAAGGAAGGGAGTCAAGTAAAGCCACATATAACACAATAAGGAAGTAGTACAAGTGTAATATAGGTATAGAGCATGCAATTAAGGTCAAGTTCAGAATCCTATTAAGGAAACTATATACAAATTAGTTTGACAGCGGAATCAGCCAGAGAAATAAGGCAAGAGATATTTCAAATGTTGGAAATTAGTTAGGAGATCCTAGGGTGAGATTCTAATTACAGGGAATCAATATTTATCAAAGGAAAATATCATACATGAGTGGAGTAACATGCCATGGGCAAGGATAAATAGGAAACCAACCTTAGTTAAAGGGATATCTCAAGAATCAGTAGAGAATATAATGCAAGATCGATAAAAAACCAATCACAGGGATTCGACGATCCATAATAGAGAACAAACTAATTTAGGAGAAATTGTCATAAGCTCATGAGAATAAATAGATTAAACTAATATTACACAAAAATCAGCAACTCTAACAAGCACACATAGGGTAAACACTATAAATCAGGAACGTTCATAAGAAATATATAGATTAATTGGACATAGTACCCAAGACGAACTCAGAAGCTTATGAAAATATTAGGGTTTTCGATAGAATAACTCGGATAAAGGAGAAGGATCAAACAAACATTTAAACATAGTGAGAGTCGTAGATTAATTCCAAAAAATCATAAGAAAAGCATTTTTTTGAAAAAGGGGTTAAATCCCTAGTTGAAGATGAAGAGTTACTTTAGAAAAATAAAAAAAACCTTTGAGGAAAACAACAAAAAGCTGATAATATACACAAATCTAAGACAGATCTAAGAGAAATCAGAAAATCTTAAGAGTTGGGGTTTCATAGAATCCAGAGAAGATGAGAAAATCTTAATATGTTACCAGTTTTAGCCGGAAAAGTCATAGATCTTACTCGAATGGTCGGAGGTGGCCGGTGGCCAGAAAATGGCATAGAGGACCATGGGTAGGAGATGAACCTCTCCAAGTTCACTTAAGGCCCTCAGGGTAGTATTAAAACGGCGTGGGGTGAAGTAGAGACCAGAAGATGATGAGAGGCCATGGTTTTCAGCGAGGGGGGTGGCCGGAGAAGGTGGATAGGGTCCACCGGAGAGGAAAGGAGAAAAGGAGGTTCTAGAGAGAACCGGAGATATAGAGATAGAGATAGAGAGACCGATTGAGAGAGAAGGGGGGGGGGGAATGAGAGATGGGGTAGTCATAAGGGGGTTAAAATAGGAAGGGGCTGATTTGGATCATTACTTCAAAATAATAGATGACAATGATGGAATGGGGATTAGGCCGGGTAGGATAGGGTATTGGGCTTGGGGTCTGGTGGATTATTTAATTTGGACTAGGTTTTATTAGGCTATTTATGTTTTAAGCATCAATACCACACAAGAGGGGGGGGGGGGGATGATCTGTGTGATACCCAATTTTTGCTTAACTAAACTATAGAAGAACATGGTTCTTCTAGGTGTTCCATCCACTACTGTTTGTGAAATAATAAATACAAAAAATAAAGAACACAGAGATTTTTACGTGGAAAACACCTGGCTCAAAAGGTAAAAAACCCACAACCTACTACTCAGTAGGATTTTCCTATACTTCCACTAAAATCACTGAGCCAAAACAACATTTACAAAACTCTTTGTAAACCTAAGGATTAACTCTAGTCTCGTTGTGTCACACAACCTCAACTACTATGACAACTTCAAGTTAACTCTAACTTGAATACTCTAGGTACCTAATACAGTTGCCTCTATGAAAGCTGAAAGGTACAATGTAAAATCACCAACTACAATTGAACTAGAATAAAAGATAAACACTTGGAATTGGTTCTTCTGTCTCACTCAAGTAGCTTCAAGAGTGCACACTTAATTCACACATAAATTGCTTGCAATATCGCCTTGATCTTTTGCTCTCAATTTAAGTTTAACTTCTGCGTATGTGCATTAACTGTAAAAAAGAACAACACTAACATTTAATAGGTTAGTAGTCTGAGTTTGATTGGGATTCAATTCCTGCTCTTCTATTGTGGAACAGTTCATGATGATCTCAACCTCTAAAACTATTTTCATCTTAGATTGTGTTTTCTTCATATAAGGAGACTTTCTTTCCTTATCCAATATGCAACCCTTTCGATAAGATCAAGAGCTATTGCTTCTTGATAAGTAGGACTTATCTCCTTTACGCACATCTCATACTTATAGGATGATTATGACTGTGCTTCACAAGATGGATCTGGTCCATGTCTGAGTTCTTTTGACAATCTTCAAAACTTCACTTGTTTTTTGGCAAACAAATGCCCCTTTTTTGATAATGACAAACTCTGTGCTTTTTACTTATTTGAAATAAGAACTCAGCTGAAACATCAATACCAAACTTAGAAAATTCACTTATCATCAAGGACCAAGTTGATTAGGTTATAAATATCACTTATTTTAGAATATGTAAAGCACAATATCTTTTCCCCTTTTGGCATCATCAAAAAGTTGCATACAAAGTGTGATTCCCAGATTTTAATAAGTACTCATGGCCACTGGGTCAACTGCAAGTGCAATCATGGTTTAATCATCAGTAATCAAGGAAACATATTTAAACTATCAATGACAAATTAACATTGAACAAGAGCAAAACATTAGTTATCATTGACAGAGATATGTTGCCACCAACAATCCACAAAAAGAAAGAAAAACATTCAAACCACGAGCAAAAAAAAATAGATAAAAAATCTCTAATCTGGTTACTGAGGTACTGAACAAGTTCAGGAGAAAAAATCTATGAGTCCTAAGGCTTTGAGGAACTAGAGGGGTTGGGTTTGGTCTTGGAGAAGGTTCAACATGTTATGAAGAATTCTATCATTCTTCTCCTTTTCTTAGCAAGCTAGTTTTGAGACCATCCCTTTCTGATTCTACTTCATCCGCACGAGCCATGAGCCTAGCTATTTCGGCATCCTTGACTTTACATTCTTGAACCAGAGTCCTAACTTTGGTATTGATGGGTGTCTTCTGGGATGAACCAGGTTCATATGGGATGACGTTAACTTCAAAGTCACACGTAAGAAGAGTATTGATGCCAAAGTGATCCTTGCTCGTGGACATTCCCCACTTCTTCAAAGGCACATTGCACCTATCCAGCACAGTAGACAGAATAAAGCCATAAGGGGTAGCATGAGCCTTTGAGCCATAGATGACCCTGTCCAACAACTTGATGATAAAGGCATGCCAATTTATTTGCCTTCCACTTTCTAGGCACTCCATAAGAACTAGATCCATGTAATTGGCAATATGCCTTCTCTCCTGTCTGGGCAATAAAAATTTGTTGACAAATTCAAACAGGACCTTGTGCTCAGGCCTCATTTCATTTTTATCCACAACCCTGGCTTCATTCTCATCTTCAGAGTCATTAAACCTCATAGTAATTGCAAGAGTAGTAGGGAGAGAATTCAGGCAAGGCCACATTTGCCTTGTATAATCATCAAACCCTTCAGAGGGTATGTCCAGGATCTCTCCCAGTTTCTTTGCATCAAACTGCACTTGAACTCCTTTCACTAGGCTACTAACTTTGCCATCCTTAACTACAACATTTGCCATAAACTTAATTAGATCATTTCTGGCTAACCTACCATCCATTTGAAGGACCATGTCCTTCCATCCCTGAGTAGCTAAAGCACCCACCAATCTTATCATTCGTGGTTCCACCAGGTCTTTCAGCAGCCTACCCTTTAAGATTTTTATTTTGCCAAATATGGCAAGCTTATCCCGTTCCTTCCCAGAATCAACGTCTTTTTCTTCTCCACTCCATTCCTCTTCTTTAGAAATTTTTGATTGTTTGTTTTTCACTGCAGACCTTGTCCTCTTGGCTAGTGTAGGTTCAACAGCCTCAGACACAGAGGAAGGATTCTTGGGCGAAGTCTTGGGCTTCTTGGGATTGGGGGTTGGAACCTCCATAGATGTACCCCTTTCTTGATGGACCAGTTCCATATCCTCTTCCTCAGCAAGCTCTAAGGATTCTACAACCTTTCCCTTCCCTTTATCCATTCTTTTTTTCTTACTGTTAGCTACGGCCCTTTGTAGATCTGCTTCACCCTATTTCACCCTGATTCTTGTGGCTCTACCCTTTGGCAATGATGAGGCAGTAGGTGTTGTGGAGAAAGCCTTTCTCTTCTTAGAGGATTTGGAAACATTGGGAGTTTTAGGTGTGGTAGAACGTCTTTTCTTTGGATCATAACAGGTCTGCTAGGGTTTCTTCACTAGATGAACCAGGTTCATCTCTTTGTGACCGTAAGTTAACCAACCGTCCAGCCGCTTCCCCAAAACCACTTCCCCCTGACTTCTTGTCCCATTCTTCTTCAATTTCTTGTTCAGCCCCAGAGATAGCAGGCAAAAACAGTCTAGCCGTGGGTGATTGATCAACCACTCCTTTCTCAATTCCCCTCACTTCATCACAAACACCCTCTCTCTCTTTTAGTTTTTCAAATTTTTTTTACCTCCACTCCTTCGTATCTCAAGCAATTCAACATCCCTAATGAGTCCAACCAGAACAAACCTAGTCTCTAGGTTTTCAATCACATATGAACATACTTTAGAAGGGGATTCTTGAGTCCTTTCAGAGTCAGAAGACCCAAGTCTTTCCCCCTCACTTGCAGATTTGTATGACTTAGAATTAGAATTGGAGCCGGAGACTATGGCCTGACTTGGCTTTGATTTCTAATTCAATTTCTTCCTAAAAGCTCTAGTTGCTACTGTTTTCGACCAAGCATTTTAACCTTTCTCAGCCTGAGTTTGGGAGTAGTGCTGGGTGGAGGAGAGGGAGATGAATTAGATGGAGTAGGTTGTGGAGGAGTTCCAGGGTTATCTTGTGGGTTAGACATGATCACTGAGTTTTGGGAGAATTAGGGTGTAAGCTAACGGATAAGATTTTCTAGGAATTTAACAAATGTAGGACTTATGCTCATGATTTATATATATATATATATATATATATATATATATATATATATATATATATATATATATATATATATATATATATATATATATATATATATATATATATATATATATATATATATATATTTCTAATTGTGCGGAGTATAAAAAACATACCGTAGCTTTCAGATGAACTCATACTGATGAACCAGGTTCTTTATTTAGACTTCTCTTGAACATGCCTCAAATTACCGTAGTAGAGAAAATTTTGTAAGAGATCAGTGAGTCATATTAACACATGTCACATGAGTATACTAATTAAAGTATGAAGCTGAGTAAGAATTAATCTAGGTATTTACACAACTTAAGAGCTCCTAGCCAATTTTTTTTTCATTGTGTATTCTGATTTGAATCTATTAGGTGATCTTAAGCATCCCTAATTCCAACCTGTTCCTTTCAAAGTTTTCTCTACTCAGTGCTTTAGTGAAGATGCTAGCAATTTGTTTATCAGTAACACAAAATTCTATGGAGATTAATCATTTCTCATAGTTATCTCTTAAGAAGTGGTGTCTAATATCTATGTGCTTAGTCCTCTTATTATGAAAAGGGTTCTTTGTCATACTTATAGCACGAGTGTTATCACATAATATGGGAATGCAACCAACTTCAATTCCAAATTCTATCAGCTGCTTTTTAATCCATAGCAATTGAGCATAACAAGAGGCAACACCAATATATTCAGCCTCAGTAGTGGATAAGGACACTGAATTTTTCTTTTTAGTGGCTCATGATACAAGATATGAACTAAGAAAATGAGCCATACCTGAGGTGCTTTTCCGATTCACAAGAAAACCTGCATAATCAGCATCAGCATACCCTACTAGATTGAAATTACTACCTTTAAGGTACCAAAGACACAAATCAGTAGTGCCTTTCAAATATCTCAGTATCGTCTTGACAACAGTCAAGTGAGAATCCTTTGGATTAGCCTGTAAGCAAGCACAAAGCCCTACACTGAAAACTATGTCATGTCTTCTGGTAGTATGATACAATAGTGAACCAATCATACCCTTGTACAACTCCTGATCAACAGATGAACCAGGTTCATCTATGTCTAATTTGGTGGCAGTTGCAATGAGGGTGTCTATTTCCTTTGATTCATCCATTTTAAACTTTTTGATCAGCTCATTTGCTTATTTCTGCTGATGGATCATAGTTCCATTTGGGCTTTGTTTGATCTGTAAGCCTAAGGAAAAGTTAAGATCACCCATCATACTCATTTCAAACTCACTCCCCCTTAATTTAGCAAAATCTTTACTTAGTTTATCAGTGGTAGCCCCAAAAATTATGTCATCAACATATATTTGTACCACTAGAAGATCTTTACCTTTTTCCCTCAAGAATAAGGTACTATCAATTTTACCTATTTTATAACCATGTTCAAGCATCAACTTTGACAATCGTTCATACCATGCTCTGGGAGCCCACTTGAGCCCGTAGAGAGCTTGTCTCATTTGTACATGCTCAGGACATTCCTTGCTTTCAAACTTTGGACGTTGTTTCACAAACACTTCTTCTTTTAGGTAGCCATTCAGGAAGTCACTTTTGACATCCATTGTGAGCATGTCACTTTTTCCCCATAGGAATTACTCCCATAAATATAAGAAAAAATAATTTTCTCCATTTTCATAATTTTATAGGATTTTGTGAAAATTTGTGCTAATTATTTGTATTTTTCTGTGCATGTTTATTTTTATTAATAATCATGAAAAATCCAAAGATATTACTCCTTGCATTTAGGTCATTTTTTAGGATAATTAGTCAATTATTTTCTTTATTAAAAATGAAAATCACAAAAATTAGCTTACTTTTGCATTTTTAGCCTTTTAGTTTTAAACTAGTAATTTCCTATTTTAATGTAAGAGTAATTAATTTTTGTAAATATTATAGTTGATAATTAATTTAATTTTTCATATTAATTCAACTTAAGGATTTGATTTAACTTTTGTTTAATTAGTTAAAAGGTAAAAAAAAAACCATCAAATGAAAAAAAGAGGAAAATTAGAAAGGAAAAGGTCTGCTAGGCCCAACTCTTTGACCCAAAATGCCCCAACCCGCTGGACCAATCCGGACCCAACCTCTGACCCGTCTCACTTATAACACAAAAATACAAAAACCCTAAATCCCAGTCATTGAAACGGGAACACTGTTCATCATCCTCTGCACCTTATTATCTCACCACGTCAGCAAGATTCTAACGGCTTCTGACATTTTCTTCTCTCATGTGTTGGATTCATTTTGGAATTTCTGAAGAATGAATTCCGAAAATAGGAGCCGTGGATTTATTTGAGGATCAATCCTCACCTTCCATCTGTCAGAGTTCATTCTAGAAGAGATTTACTTCCAGATTTCTTGTGAAAAACGAAAAATTTCAAGACAGGGGGATATATATCCCAGGTCTGGTTTGAGGCGAGGGAGAGGATTTTTGGAGGCAGAGGTCACTTGAGAAAATTAGGTTTCTAGAAAAAGCTTCTTTTGTTCATCTGCATTTTTCTTGGTTTTAATTCCAGTCACAATAGAAAAATACAAAAAAAGTTTTGTTTCATTTAGTTTGATATTAGCATCTCTGTTCTCTTCATCTCTAAATTCAGAAATTTCACCTTTATTATTAGTTTAGACTGAGTTCGAGAGCTGAGGTTTGTTCGAAGGTCATGATTTGTGGTTCCGAGATTGATTTGTTGTTTTTGTACGTATCAAATTTTTCTTTCGCTACTGTTTCTGGTGTGCAAAAATCTGATGAAAGTTTCAAAATAAATGCTGAATCCAAGGTTTAATATGAGCATTTCTTTGTGTGTTTTGAATGGTCGATTCTGGATTTGAACAAGTTCTATTTCATCTTCGTGCTTAAAGCACTTCTCTGAGTATGGATTTTACACGTTTTGAATATGTTCAGTTGAATTCCAACCTGATTTGTGATTCCATAAATCTCTTAGAGTACTTTTAGTGTTACTCTTCAGCTCAAACTTGCCCGAGACATGCCTACCTCAGGTTTGAGACCATTGTACGAACGCTCAGTGATTGCCCGTTCTATTTTTCTCATTGAACATCTTTGTTTTTTGTGTTAAGTTAGAGTTTTTTTTTTCCTGTTAAAACAAATGAAATGAGTGAGTCTTTGCTGCTGAAATTCGAGTCTTAAATGAGTGCTATAATCATCTTTGAAATGCAGATAATTTGAAATCATCTTTGAAATGCAGATAATTTGAAATCATCTTGTGGTTTGAATTTGAAGTGCTGAAAATCCTTCTCCTGTTTCTTCTTTTCTAGTTTTAGTTTTCTGCTAAGAAATACTATTACGTTAGGTAAAACCAATGGAACTCGTGTGATTTAAGTTCTGAAGCTGCTATTGAAACTTGTTGCTTGATTGTAATCATATATCTAACTTCTTCAAATTGTGAATGTGAGATTGAAATACTGAGACACTAATTTTGTTAGTCCATTCTGAATATGGTGTTCATGTATTTTGTTGAAATGTGAATCGTCTAGTTCATGGGGATCCTTTGAGATCATATGATTGAACTTCTGGTTAGCTCTGTGATTGATAGACGAAACATGGTACAATTGTGTTTGTTTGTGATTATTAGAAGGATTTCTCGTGCATCTTGATTCCAAATTGGATTCACAATAATGTTAATCAGTGATTCCTATTATATCCAACTATCTTGATTAGTTTAACATGACATATCCATTAGAGCATGCCATTATGTGTGGGATTTAAGGAGTCTAAGTTAGTCGTGAATCATCGACTTTGGTTTAGCCTTTAATTATTTGAGCGAACCCAGTACACCCACAATAGTAAGGCTTGCTACTTAAAAACTTAGCATCATGTGTTTGCTTGCATTAACTGTGTATCCATACGCTGAAATTTCCCATCTCAGCTTAAAGGTTGATTCCCTGAAGCTTATTCTTTCTGTTGTTTCTTCTAATTTTTATAATGCCTGTGTGATGCTCATTACCATTCTTTAGTGCTGATTAGTGTGGTTATATAGCTTCTTTGTTGGTGTAAAGGGAGAGCAAAGTAGCTTATGTTTTTGAGTTGTATGGTTAATGGTAGTTATGGGCATTTGCCTTGGTTTAGCTTTAAAACACAAACTTCATGGTTAGCTGGGCGTGTTCCAGCATTTGGCCTGGTTTAACTTTTTGTTTTTTTTGGTAGTAGATATCTGCTCATGTGATATTCCTACAGTAGGTAATGTGCTTTAAGTCAGATGGACAACCTATTGGATTTTGCTCTGATATTTCGTAATTGGCATGTTTTATCTTGTATGCACTACGGAGTCATTGTTATGTTAGGGATCGTGTGATGTATTCTCTCCTCTAGGATGGAGTTTTCCGTTGGAGTTATGATACTCACAGCAACAAACTAGTGCTCGCATAATGTTAAAACCTTGCTCCTTTTTGAAATACTTATAATCCGTTGTGTTGTCAAATGGCATTTACTGGTTTAAGAGCTCACCTGTACAAGTTTCTGGAAAAAAAACTTTATTGCTTCTAGTAGAAAATGCTTTAGGCGCTCTTTTAATCTACCATCGTTATTGTGTACATGTTCGCGTGACATGATTACGATTTCTAAACACAAAATCGGAGTATGCGTTCGCACAATTTCGGCCAAACCTTCCTTAATAATAATAAAGTATTATTAATCGTGGGCACGTATGCGTGATATGATTTTTGACGAGCCAAACAAATGGGTACACGTACACGTGACCCGTTTCAAGATAATTTCCTAATTAAAAGAGACAAATGCACATAGTTTTTAATTTCAGTAATCAAACAATTTGTTTAAGCCAAGTACCATCAAAGTAACCGTGTTAGAATCACGGAGTTCGGAAATGCCTAACACCTTCTCTCGGGTTAACAGAATTTCTTACCGAATTTTTGTGTTCACACACCATAAATAGAGTCAAACTTCCTCGATTTGGGATTTTGTACGACACCATAAAATTATCCCAAGTGGCGACTCTGAATTTTTAATAAAATGATCCCATTTTGATTTTTATTTTGAATTGGAAAAAAACTCACATATACCATTCCAATGGTGTAGTAAAAAAGGAGTTGTGACATCCATATGATGAAGAGTGAATTCCATGTGTGCTGCAAAGGCTATGAGGAGTATTATTGCTTCTAGTCTTGCAATAGGAGCAAAAGTCTCATCATAATCTATATCCTCCTCTTGGATGTAACCTTGTACCACGAGTCTTTCCTTGTTTCGTGTAACAGTTCTATCTTCATGAAGTTTGTTTCTAAAGACCCATTTTGTTCCAGTGATTGATCTACCTGTGGGTCTTGGAACTAGATGCCAAACTTGACTTCTGTCAAACTGATTGAGTTCATCTTGCATTGAATTTACCCTATCTGCATCCTGCAAAGCCTCAACAATATTTTTAGGTTCAATAAGAGCTAGGAAACCATGGAAAGCATACAAATTCTTTAATTGTGATCTAGTTTTGACTCTAGAGGTTGGATCAGTAATTATGTTCTTAATGAGATAAGAACTTTGACTCTTATGAGGTTTCATAACCAACTGATTTTTGCTAGATATTTCTCCCATATTATGTTGTTGAGGAACATGGTCATGAATAGGTTCCTTTAGGGAATAAGTTTCAATTCCTCTTTGATCAGTTCCCCATGCCAGTTTGCCCTGGATGGAAGAACAGTCCTTCTTTTGGTGCCACTTTAACCTGTGCTGGAACTTCTGTCAAATCTCTTACCAGCCCAATAGCCTCATCTTCATGTTCCAGTCTCTCAGAAAGAATGTTAGTTTCATCAAACACTACATGCACACTTTCTTCTACGCACAACGTTCTTTTAGTGTATACTTTATATGCTTTGCTATGTGAAGAATATCCCAAGAATACTCCCTTATCATTTCTGGGATCAAACTTACCTAGGGGGTTTTTTCCATTATTGTGCACAAAGCACTTACATCCAAATGCCCTATGATGGGATATATTTAGCTTTCTCCCTTTAAGTAACTCATAGGTTCTCTACAAGAGGTCTAGTCATGCACCTATTGATGATGTAACATGTAGTGTTTACATCCTCTGCCTAGAAGCTGTAGGCAATTTACTAGAAAGAAGCATAGTCCTAGCCATATCTTCAAGAGTCTTGTTCTTTCTTTCAACTACTACCTTTTGTTGAAGAGTCCTAGGGGCAGATAAGTTATGATCTATGCCATGCTCATTACAAAATTCAGTGAACTTAGCATTTTCAAATTTAGTTCCATGATAGATCTAATGGATGCAAGTTGATTTACTAATTGTTTCTGAATTTTTTGAACAAAAGTAGTAAACATATCAAATGCGTCATCTTTAGATGTTAAGAATAGTACCCCAGGTAAACCTAGAATAATCATCAACAAGTATCATCATATATTTCTTACCACCTCTGCTCAATGTTCTCATTAGACCACAGAGATCCATATGAACCAGTTCCAACGTCCTGGTTGTGCTTACAATTTTCTTGCTTTTAAAGGATGATCTTACCTGCTTCCCCCTTGCACAGGCCCCACAAACTTTGTCTTCCTTGAACTTGATGTTAGGTAGCCCTATCACTAAGTCCTTGGAGATTAATTTATTGAGTTGATTTAGACTTGCATGACTAAGTCTTTTGTGCCGCTGGAGGGGATCATTATACAACAACTTAAGCAAGTTAGTTCATTTTCTGAAAGAGTGGACAAATCTACAATGTAAATATTATTAACTTTTTTTCCCTGCAAAACAATCTTGTCGGTGGTAAGGTTAATCACAAAATATTTGATAGAGGTAAATGCTACAAGGTTACCTCTATCTTACAGTTGTGACACATTGATTAGGCTATACTTTAAGCTAAGCGTGTTAAATGCGTCGGGTCAGCCCGGTTCAATGGCCTAGATCAGTTAAAATCGGAACCGGCCTGGACCGATACAAGGGGCTGGGTTGGACTAGGTTATGGATGATTCGTGGATTGTACCGTTCACCTTCAAAATACCAATTACCCGGATCGACATAACCCGATCGCTGAACAGTGTTATGAAATCGGTTAACCGGCCCGGCTCGGGACGGCCCAGACCGGTGTAACGGTAATTTTTTTAATTTTCTTAAAACTGGGTTTTGATTTAATCGTTGGCATTGGTCCATTTCAGAAAATAGCCATTGCCTAACGGTTGAATTGCACAAATTGCCAATTTTAGTTTTTTTTTTAAATTGACCCCCCTTTGAAAAACTATAAATTACGTCCCCCCCCCCCCCCACATTTTCCTCATTTCTTCACTCATATCTTAATTCTCAATCTCAATTCACAATTCAAGACTTCAAATTAAATCATGTCTCATAAATCTATAATGCGTTTATATGTTTGGGAACTCTTTGAGGTGGTAGAAGAAAATGAAAAAGTTCAGAAAGTAAAGTGCAAGAATTGTGGTCTAGTCTTAAATCGTCGTCCAAAGTGTGGCACGGGCAGTTTAAGGAGGCATACAAAACTTTGTTTTGAGCGTCCTCCAGAAATTCATATTTAAGTTGAGTTGAGATAATTTTGTGTTATTTTAAAATTATTAGACGTATTTATGCTTAAAGTTACTAGTCTTTTTGTTAATTTACTTGTCAAATGCAAACTTCAATTTCCTAATTTTGAAATAAATGTAGCACTTGAAATTTATTTCCATTTTCCTTATATTCTTTTTATTAATACAAATTATTAATATAACTTACAATAGTTATATAGAAAATACAAAAAGAAATTAAAAATACACTAAACCCCGCACGGCCCGACCCCCTCAACCCGTAACCCTTGCGGTTTAATTTTTACCCGGATGAACCGAACTCGTTCAACCTGATAAGCCCTAACCCGTAACCGGCCCAGACTATAACCCGTACGGGTAAAAAAATTCTCTACTCAACCCGGCCTGGCTCACCTATTAAACACTCATACTTTAAGTCATCTATCGATTAGACATTCTCAATGGAGTGAGAGTCTGTCTTACCTACCTATTCAACCCCAATGATCTCACCTTTCTTCCCATTTCCAAAGGAGACATTACCTCCTTTCAAGTCCTCAAGTGAAAGGGACTAGTTCTTGCTTCCAGTGATATGTTTTGAGCAATCACTATCCATGTAACATATTTGGCTGCTTCCATTCACTTGGACCTTCAAAAAGAAATCAAGGGTTAGTCTTAAGAACCCAAAATAGTTTGGGTCCCTTTCTATAGGCAAAGGGGTAAATCAAATTCCTTTTTGCCCACCTAGGCAGCTTATTTTTTTATCTCGGGCTCATATGGTTGCACTTTTTTTGTAGAAGCTCGGTTCATGCACCAATCTTAACCTATAACCTACGCACACTTAACAAACAGTAAACGTAAAAAGATAAAAATAAAAATAAAAATTTCTTGAATTAGCACTACAAACTATCTCAAAACTACTTTGTGGCTAATCCTCGGTAACGCCGCAAAAATTGACGAGCGTAAAACACACACTTAAATATGCTCGCTAGTCGAATATATTATAATATAATATTATATCCACATGGATTGGAGTTAAATAGTGTTCTCGTTGTTTCTTCTTTGACTGCTATCCAAGATGATCAACAATTGTGATTTATATGATTGCGAACTAAAATTAACTGAGAATCTAAAGCTATTAACTAGTGACAATCGCAATAAGGAATAACTAGAGAAGGTTATTAGTGGGAGAAAATAGGATTTGATGGAATAGGTGTAAGATAATTGTTTGGGATTTAACTCTAGATAATTCACTTATAATATTCAAGTAAGTCTCTCGAATTCACTCAATTATTAGTTTAAACATTTAGTAGAAACTCCTCTCTCGATTAAGTCAAGCTCACGATATTAACCAATTTAAGCTTGGTGAAGATATGCAAGAATTCTTAGTGGATTGGTCTTTAGGAGAACCTCTCTCGATTATCCTCCTAACTAGTTTTAGCCAATGATTCAAGTATCCTTTTTCGATTACTAAGAAGATTATGAACTCAACCAACAATATAATGCAAAGATATCACAAGTGATGCCTCTCTTATTACATGAACAAGTGAATATAGATGGAACAATTAAATCATCCAAAAACGCTTCAATACATAAAACTAGAGTTATAATCTACAACAAATATCAATACACCAAATTCATCAAACCCTAAAGAGAACTACTTTATACATATGGAGCAATTCATTACATTAATAGTAAAAGCATTGGAAAACATACAAACAATCCAAACCCGAGTCTTGAGTAAGGAAGGAATGATGAAATCCTTATGATTTTTGTTCCTCCAACTCCTCCTTGGATTCCCCAGGTCTAAAACATGTCAAAAGTCCATAAATTAACATTTTTCCATGTATTTATATCAAGTAGGTTCGAGACCAGACAAAAATACCTTCTCCTAGCCGAAATAGGATATTAGTTGTGTAAAAATTGCACAGGCACGCCACATAAGGAGACGCACCATGCCACACGCTAATGGAGATCTTCAGTAAGCTCAATAAATCAACAGGCAGCAAAAATACTGCCTTGCACCCTATGCCGCACTACTGCAAATTTCTTAGACTACGGCTCAAGTCTTCCATTTTGACGTTTAGACTTTGTCTTCAACCCCGAACATAATCCCAGCTTAATCCCTTGTGTTTTTAGTCATACTTTAAAGCTCCAAATAGCTTAAATTAGCTCCACAACATCTATATAGCTCGAAATCACTCCTACAAGGCATAAAACACACAATAAGTACAAAACACTAAAGATTAAAGCTCAAACACAATTAAAGTCCAGTAAATTAGAGTGCAAAAAGCGACTAAAATACGTAATTATAGCCTATCATCATCTCCAATTCGTGAGCCCCGGCGATGCAGTCATCCATGTTTGCAATGCCTTCTTTGTCCTCCTTCAAAGTCTTCCTCTTGATATGATAAATGTCATACCTTTTCTCAATTAGGAAAGAATCTTTCTAGTCTTGGTGTTTAGCTCGGAGCTTCTCAATTTTTTATTGGAGCTTGTCATTTTTGGCGTTCACAATGTTGATCCTGGAATCAAGTTCAGTATTGGTTGTTGTATAAAGCTGGCCCTACTCCATGACCCTTCTGAGCCCTTTTTTTATTTATTTTGGATCTCTTCTCCTTGACGAAATTAGCCTTTTTGGTTTTCAAGCTTAAGTCTGCGTCTAAGTTGTTGATTTGCTCCATAAAATCAAACTCACGTTCTCCCGCCGTAGTTATGGCATCATACAGTTCACCCTACTTGGCCTTCACATCCTTAAAATCCTCATATAATTGAGGTGCTTCTTGGCTGTAGGCCATTTTATCTTGCTCGAATTTCTTTAATCAAGCTTCGAGCTTGCTCATTTGAGAAATGTTTTCTTCCAGCACCGAGAGGTGCTAGGAAAGTTGATTCCTTTTAGCCAAAAGTTGATTTCGTTCTATTGTAAGTTCCACTTTATCCAAAATCAACTTTTGCATGCCCTCGGAAGCAAGGAGGTTAGCCTAAAATGGATAAAGCTAAGGTTTTGAAGGCTGTTTAACAAATAAAAAAGGAAGAGAAGAAAGTTAGATAGATACCTGAGTAGAACAGCGCATGTTGTTGTTTAGCAGACACTCAGCAAAAAGGGAGTCCATTTTTCTTCAATCTTTTTTCGTGGCTAGCAGTTTCAAGTAGTTGGCAACCTCCACCAGCTTGGTAAGTATGTGTCACTCGTTCGAAATTGTGAGTATGACACTTAGTTTACCATTAAGGTTTTGAGTGGGTGCTGGGAAAGTGTTCCCTAAATTCATATAATCAGATGATCGTAGGGAAAGAATGTATTTTTATTCTATTAGGGCTGATAGAGAGGTAGCATCATGGGTGGAAGAAGATGCAATCGCAGTTGTCTTAGAAGTTGATCAGGTACCTCAGGGGTAAAATTCCTCTGAGTGAAAATGTCAACAGGATCCCAAAAGCGAGACTCGTTGTTTTCAACAATTTTCATTTCTCTGAAGAGTCCTTGAACTTCTTCTGGTTGTGGTGTGTAAAGCTCTCTCGTCTGAGCACCCGATTGAGCCAATGAAGATTTCTCTCTGTTTTGAATAGGAACTAGTTCATCGTCAGTTCCTTCATCAACAAGGACCACAATGGCTGGTCCGACTGGAGTTTCTTTTGTTGAAGAATTTTCCCGAGTCCCGGTCATTGTGGTATGTTTTCTCTTTGGTTTCTTGTTTTGGGGCTGGGGACTCCAGGAGGAGGTGACTTCACCACAAGCGAGAGTGTCTTCACAAGATATCTTGAAAATTTTGCAATGCTCGTTGGGCTTCCTCTAGGTCATCGAGAACCTCAATGGCAGTTCAAATGGACGATCCTCTCAGCATACCTATTTATTGTGAAAAAGAGTCAGTAAATTGATTTTAAGTCATGTTGTAAGATTGAAAGAATGAAGGATGAACTTTTACTTACTATGGTTTTTGGCTTTACAAAAAATTTGGGAGTCATTTCCTTTCATCTTCGAGATTTCGGTGTATAAATGTCTTAATATTCTGTACCCATTGGTCCAGGTTATTAACCTGTTGGTGGTTCCTAATGAGTAGTTGAGATAGAAAAATACAAATTTTAGGAAGGAGGGAAGTCTTTTTTAAACACGGAAAGGAAAAGATATTCGAAGACTTAGGAAAAAGGTTCCAAGATTCAAGAATAACACGTGTTGTTGTCAGGAGGATATCTCTGGTAGCAGTGACAACAAACTATTCCATCCATCCATAGTTGTTATTATCATCAATGCTGGTAAGGAGGACATGCTAGCTGCATTTGTTGAGTATTAGCACACCTCAATGGAAAATCTTTGGGGAATAGAGGTTGATCAAGTGTGCGAGAGGTAGGATTTCTCCAACATCGGAACACAGCTTCCGAAGGCAAGCCATCGTACGCCATACTGATGGACCTTCATGAGCCAAACAAATTTGGTATCTATGGCAGTATTATAAAATTATGGGGTTGATTCCTTAACTCAATCTCAAAGTGAAAGGGTATGTATAAACATACATAAACCTTAGTTTGTAGAAGGTAACCCTTTCCACAGTATTGGGGGCGAATATTTCAATGTTATTTCATTCACAATCTTCCTTCATGACGAAAATGTCAGAAAGATGAATGGAAGAAGGATATTCGCGAACATGCCAATGTTTGTCTTTGAGATTAACATGTTCGTTTTAGACTTGAATGACTGATTGTATATTAAGTTGAAGGGGTATGATGGAGTTAACGGTAGGAGGTTCAAATTCGACATCAACTTCCTTTTCTTTGTTCTTTTTAGGGTAAACTCCAAAGAGAAGGTTAGTGTTTCTGAGGGCATCGTTGTTGGAAGACATGATAATAAGAAATTTGAGTGGGGAGATTTTACCGAGAAAGATAAATTTTGCAGTATGGTTTTGATAAAATTCGAAGAAGAATAAGAGTTTGTAAAAGTGAAAAGTAGGGGAGAACTTTATAAGCGACATAATTCATGGTCATGATTACCTTGAAAACTAACAAAAATATATGCCAAATCACGGGGTAACATGTGTTTGGGTCATTAAATGCGAAGAGACGCGCGTCCTTTCAAATGTCAGAAATTATTCAGAAACTTACTCGCTCAGGAAAGAAGTTTTATCTACTTCCTAAGTAACACTAAAGTATTGTTATTGAAAAGTAGGGGACTTTCTGTATAGCGCAAAATTGGTCAGCGACAAGTAGATGAATTGCGAGGTAACATGTGTAACTGGGGGTAGCAAATATATAAGTCAGCAAATAGTTGATATCAGATACAAACATGAGCTCGGTGTTATGAAAATTTTGAAGGCATGAGAATCAATAACAAATGTTTGGAAAAGATATATCAGTTCGGAAAGAGAACATTTAACAAGTAGCCGTTATAAAGAATCTCTGTATTTATAATCAACCGCTATACAACCATCAATGGCGATTTTTTTCTCATTCAAGCGGAGTTTGATTTGGTGTTCTTATATCACTAAATAAAGCTGTAAATAGGAGAATTAATATCCAGTGTAGACACAAAAAAAAAGCATCTATACTCAAAGGCTATAATTTGCTCTAGTTTCTTCTTAATATTATTCATATTATTGCTTCCGGGGAGGCTAATCATACCACTAGTATTGTATTTCTTTTATAATCTTGATTTTATTCTTACTTATTTCATAATTTTGGATCAAGTTAATTTACATATTTATAAATCACATTACAAATTCAACTGTACCGTTTTACGGATAAATATATTAGATGAAAAAGACGTACGAGCCATAATAGAAATGACAAAATCATCTTTTTATTTTATCTTTTGGAGTTCAGTACACCACAAGAGTCAGGATTGAGCCCAAAATCTAAACAAAAAGAGTAATTTAATAAATAAATTTCCCTATAAGTTTATCATCCAACACATGTTATCCTAATACTTCCCCATAATTTAAAACCTGTTATGAAATAATATAAGAACAAGAACAATAATACAAGAACAAGAACAATAGAGAGAAAAGTAGAGAGAGGATTATTCTTATTAATACTTTTGGGATGATTTACAATGGGGTAAGACCCCTCTATTTATAGGAAGATAAAAGACTTAGCCTTGAAGTAAGACTCTTCTTATAAGATAGACATTCACCTTAAATAAAGTTCTATTTATAACACTCCCCCTTGAATGTCTATTCAATAATGTGCCTCGTTAAAACCTTAACTAAAACAAAACCCAATGGGAAAAATTCTAGAAAAAGAAAAGAGTACATATGTTTAGAAATACGCCTATTTGTTGCCTCGTTAAAAACCTTTCAAGGAAAACCCAGTGGGACAAAACCTTGTAAGGGAAAAAGAGTGCAACGCGCATTAACTCCCCCTAAAAATAACATCAATTCACATCCTTGAACCTTCACATTCCAATCTTGTGCACTAGCTTCAAGAAATCGTTAGTAGATATTTGATAAATAAATCAACCATATTGACTTGAATGAATATTCCGTACCTTGAAATTATCATTCTTGATAGATATGAACATCTTCATGTAATGTCGTGGAATGACTCTTCAATACTTCCATAGGGATATCCTCGCCATCACATTATTATAGTTATAGCAAGATACATATGTACACAAATTGCACTTAGGATGTGGTACTTCAGGACCAAGAATTGTATATGCTTTAAGCAACTTAAATCTTTCAAGTTAAGTCATATAAGACATATAATAAACTTTAGATGCACATCAAGTTTTCATGTCATGCTAAACAAATAAAATATCGAAAACTGATTACACATACCTTTGACCTTATACTTTCAAGTATTTGAACTACATGTCCAAAACTACATGTCTTTCATATGGAATCAATTCTTCTTGAATTGTATCTTTTCCATTTAGTCAATATTTTGTTTGTATTCGACAAACATAAGATCCTCATAGATATTTAGCGCTATCATAGATGTCGTCGACGATCATTTTATATCGGTTCCAGTAAATTTTCATAAAGACATAACATGGAGATCTCTTCATTCATACATTCAGGTACCTGAATCTCTCATGAGATTTTATAAAGTGTTATGTCGTGTGATCTTTTGGATCACTTGCCTCCTTATTATGATCACTTTGATCATTTGCTCATCTTCTTTATTAAGAAGTTAATTTGAAACCGATTTGTCTATACGTTTTAAGCGTATCCAAGACTTTGTCCTTCTAGGACTTAATATGAGCATTTGCAGTGAGAATATAGTTACTTTCTTTGGGTGTAGCATGCTTTGCAATATGTTGCAATTGAATTATCCTTTTATGAACTTCATGTTCATATTATGATATTCGAGGATCTATATATACAAATGATAATTCATCTCATGTAACCTTTTCTCAAGTGTTCATCATGTCTCCCCCTCATGTTAGGAAAACTAACATGTTTCCTCACCTCTGGGAAATCATCTTTGTGCATTATCATGTCAATATACACAGCACATTAATAATAATAAGATGAAATTATTTGGTTCCTGACCCTGAACCACTTATAAGGGGAGAATATAATATACTCTCGTATACAACGTATATCAAACTGATATATATAACTTTCTTCTCATAAGCAATAGTTTAGCTATTAAGTGGAGGCACTCAATACATCATTTTGCTAAACCAACTATGATGTAAACCAACTTATCAAGATGAACTATCTTGAATAGACAATCTGGAAATTATGCTCGAAGTTAGATTACTGAGCAATTTACCTCGCAAGCACCAGCCAGGCTGCAGGTTAATAACAATCGCGCATGTAACCATATCATAGATGCATCATATGTGGTATACACGGCAGGTGAATGGGCCCTATTCACCTTTGATATTTCCAGAATTTATGGGATTCAACCCGAACTCTTTAGTTGGTCAATTAATTAATGAGAACAAGTAGTACAAACTGGAGAATGAAGCGGGTAGCTTTTCATGCACAAATTATCCCGCTACAAGTTGTAGTAATAGAAGATATCAAATCTTTCCTTTATTTATAGTCTCAATATAATCAACCACTTTCACATATACTTTGGAAACTGAATAAGTTTCTTTGAGACTTACTACAACACAATACCTTATTGGTAATCAATTGTGTTTCTCCAACATAGTAGTAATTGGCTTTTCTAGAGCTCTCAATTAATTTTCTACTACCACAAATTCATCAACATCCATGTGGTGAATATCTCTTTTTAAGAGAAAGTTATACCATTATGGTCATGTCAAAAATTATATGCAAGATATGTTTCTTGCATTATTATTGTCCTTTGGTAATCACATTGACAAATTATTTTGGCGTACAATAGGTACGTGACCAATGACCATTCATGCCATAATAATGACATCATCTCAAACCTTCTTCTAGGGGTGAGTGTGGTATCATCTCAAACCTCCTTCTAGGGGTGAGTGTGGTATATCCAATACCAATTTCATGTTCATATTCTTCCAATAATGAATATGTATTCGTGAATCAGATGTTGTCACATTCACTGCGGGGATATGTGATTTTGTTATCCTTTTCAAATCTGTAAATGCTTCAGGCATTTGATTTGCTATTTTTTGCAAATGGATAATCTTTTGCACCTCTTTTTCACGAATAGAGGTATTTGGATCAAGATGAGATAATGATGCATTTTTCCACAAAATTTCACCAACTTCTCCCCCTAATTTTGGGAAAAGTTGCTTTTCCGGTATCGTGTGTGTGGTACATGAATGTGATGCATAAATGAATGAACATATAGAAGTGAAAACTATATTGTGCAGTAGTTACAAAGGTGCACGCATGTATGTTACGGACATATACACAGGTAATACAGTGAATAGATGACAGCGTATCATAAAACTCGAGTAGTGTATGTAATATGTAAAGAATGTGTAAAAGTTATGTGATGAATAATTTAGCACATTATCATGGACGATCACATAATTACAAATTTGGAACTAAGCAATTGACATGAATATGTGAATAGTATAGAAGTGTACATTTATAAGCCAATGCAGACATGTGACAGTACACTGTGTTAATAATATCTCTGTATAGGGTACAATGTTTCAAGTTGAAATGTCATGTAAGTACGTTAGTTGTTAAGTACATTACGAGTGTTTGCAAAAGTTATGTAGATTAATTTTCTACAAATCAGTGTATTTAATCCGTTGCTTCTTAATTTAAACAATATTTTCAAAATCTGTTGAGGTTATTCGAATAACTGGGTTGATAGTCGACTAACTTTAGGGAAGCAGTCATTAGATTATTCGAATAACTAAACCTGATATTCGACTATCTTGCCTTGCGGAAAAATCCAGTTTTAATGCAAAATATTGGTTAGTCGAATAACTAATTAGTTATTCGACTAACTTAGTAAACAGTCATCAGGTTATTCGAATAACTAAATCAGGTTATTCGAATAACTAAATCAGGTTATTCGAATAACTAAATCAGGTTATTCGAATATCTAAATCAGATATTCGAATATCTTAGCTTGCGGAAATTCCAGTTTTAATACAAAATATTAGATAGTCAATTTTATTAGTTAATCGACTAACTTTGCTGAAAAATAAAAATACCATCGAAATTTAAGCATATTGAAACATTCTAGAGAACTAATACTAACATTATATCATAAACTAACTAATACGAGCTGATACTAATGACTAATAGTTTATCCACTAGCTAATACAAATAAGTAAAATAAAATCAAACAACTCCATCATCCTTAATCATGGATCCGTCACCGATCAAGTGGTCTATTTTCCCCTCAGGGTGCTCAAAGAAGTCTGCCACATCCAAGTGGGTGTTTTCAAACTTGTTGTCAGAGACAAAATTGATTTCAGGGTCTTTACTCTTTAGAGATGCTTGATAGAGCTCAACCAAATGTCTTGGTACACGGCAAATTTTTGCCCAGTGCCCTTCTCCACCGCAACGATAACACATAGTTTCTGAACTATTTGCTTTTGGATCCTCATAATTCTGTTTCTGCTTTTGGTGGTTATCTCTCTTTGGGGGGTGACTAACACCAGGAAAATTTCTTCCTTGTCCACGTCCACGGCCATGACCCCGATCACGACCACGACCACGATTAAAGCCATAGCCTTTTCCACGCTTAGCATAATGGGAATACACTTTATCTACTTCAGGCAATGGTGTAGACCCAGTGGGTCGATTTTCGTGATTTCTCATGAGCAGGTCATTGTTTCGCTCAGCCACAAGGAGAAGAGAAATCAGTTCAGAGTACTGTTTGAAACCTTTCTCTCTGTACTGTTGTTGCAGTACCATATTGGAGGCATGAAATGTTGTAAACCTTTTCTCAAGCATATCATAATCAGTGATATTATCTCCACAGAGTTTCAATTTGGAGGTAATTCTGAACATTGCAGAATTATATTCAGAAACGGACTTAAAGTCCTGGAGCCTCAGATGAGTCCAATCATATCGTGCTTGTGGCAGAGTGACCAACTTCAGGTTGTCATATCTCTCCTTTAAGCCCTTCCACAAGATAAGTGGATCTTTGACTGTGAGATATTCAATTTTCAAACCTTCATCAAGGTGATGGCGCAAGAAAATCAAGGCCTTAGCACAGTCTTGGGTGGATGCTTTATCTCTGTTTTTAATGGCGTCTCCAAGACCCATAGCATCTAAGTGGATTTCAGCATCCAACACCCATGTCATATAGTTCTTGCCTGAAATTTCAAGGGCAACGAACTGTCTTTTCATAATGTCAGACATAATCGAAAAAAATTCAAATTAGGAAGAGAGAAATACCTTAAATTTTTCGAGAAGATTCTTGAGACGGTAGAGTCTCGTGCTGATAACGTGTTATGAAATAATATAAGAACAAGAACAATAATACAAGAACAAGAACAATAGAGAAAAAAGTAGAGAGAGGAGTATTCTTATTAATACTTTTGGGATGATTTACAATGGGGTAAGACCCCTTTATTTATAGGAAGATAAAAGACTTAGCCTTGAAGTAAGACTCTTCTTATAAGATAGACATTCACCTTAAATAGAGTTCTATTTATAACAATACCCATGTAATCTTAACTAAATTTTCCTGACAGCAATGACAGGTCATCTTGTAATTCTGGGTCAACAATATTTTTCGAATTTTCAAATTTTCTACACAAGAGCCAAGACTTGCACCAAACCGTTAAATAAAAAAAAAAGATTCTTTTATTATATTCAATATTAAATTCCACATAATTAAATTAATATGCAAATTTCCTCATAATTAGTTAGATGTACACTATTTGTGCAGAAACAAAAATGATAAAATGATCTTAGTTAGTTAAATACATAGAGTGATTTAGGATAATTTTTACTTGGGTTCGAAAATCAGTTTGGAGATTTTTTAATGACCTATTACAAATAGCTTTTCAATTATAAAATTCTTTTCATGAGAGATTGGTAAAATAAAGGACATAATTTCGTGTGATCATTTATAATACGAATAAAATCGTTCTTCCCAACAAATATAAAAGCAGATGATAACAATAATAACGATTCAGTAAAATCTTATTAGTAAGGTAGGAAGATTATTTTCTAAAAATCCTCGATTCAAGAAGATGAAAACACAAAAATATAATATCAATACCTCTAATAGAAAATATAGGAAAAATAACATCATAAAAATGTAAAAGTAGATGCAAGTATATAAGGAGATGAGATGTTTTATCAAACTCTGTTCTCATGAGCCCTGGTATTATTAATGAAGAAATAATTTTTTAATTTTAGAGTCAACTTTAAAATAATTTTTTTTCGTGAACTTCAATAAATTGTCGGTTTTTTTTTAAAAAAAAGTTTAGAGAATTTTAATAAATTGATGAAATAGTCATTTACTGCACAAAGAGCAAAGGCCAATGAGCCCAGCAAAAGCCAAACAAAGAAGAAACTAAATCATTATGAAAAAGACAAATGGTTAACCGCATTTTAAGTAAGAACATATTTCATGTAATCTGATAAATGTAATCTTGATGGTGGCTGATGAGGATGAAAATGGCAGTTTCACTACTCTGCTTCATCAGCATACAGCTGGTGATACACAAGGCTCCTCTCTGGTTTATTACACTCTTGAAAAGGTTGTAATTATTTTCTTGCCAATCTTTAAATTTGATAAATTTAATTACAACAATCACTTGTTTAATTTCTAGTATAAATTCAACCCCTCCCTTTGGCCTTTCATTTTTTCACACATTTCTCCTTTTTTGCTTTCTTGTGAGAAATGTTGAGTCTTGTTTATGGTTTTCATTGGTTCTTTGTTTTGTTTTTTGTTTTGTCTGTAGAATGATCTTGTTGGTTTATCTTGATGATTGGTTAGCACCATTTTTTTAAAATTTTTTCATGCATGTTTACATACCCTGAATGTTTAGGATTATTTTTTTATTGATGGTGGTGTCCCGGCCAGTTTTTGCGTACCTCGATTATTCCACCGGATACCTGCTATCTCCCATCTGTATAGTTATCGGGTTTGTTTATGATGAGTTTTTGTGGATTTAATTTATTTGCATCTCTTTTTGGAACAAGAATTGGTTTTCTGATGATGTCTCAAGTCATGAAAGTTATGTCATTAATCCCTAGATTATTTTTGTACCCGAAGGTGGCAAAATTTTTGGATGGGGGGTTTGGGGCGGGGGGGGGGGGGTGTAAAGAGGATGTAAGTCCAAATGACACTGGATTTTCTTGACTACACCTTTGCCTAAATGCTTGAGCTTTATAGAATCTAAATAGAATGAGAGTTTTCAAGTTTGAATAAGAATTATCGCTTTCTTTCGTGTGTTTTTCGGGGTAAGATTGGTGACGAAACAGCTTGCGTACATCTCGACTAATCCACTGACTTATTGGATTATCATCATGTGCCTTACTTATTGTTCTTCTGTGAATTAGGATTTGATAGAGGTTTTGGTTTTCAAAATTCAATTCCTTGCGCCACTTCTTGTCATATGAGAGAAACCATGTTTTATCAGATGCTCTCATTGGCTGATCTTTGAAAAAGTATTCTCATAAAACATTTAACCAGATGTGGTAGCGACACTGCTCGATGTGCTCATTAAGTTCTATGACTCGCTTGTTTGAATCTAAATGTCATGTTTTAAACTTCTTAAATGTGTTTATTTCTGATATTTCACGAGTGAAATTTTATGTGTGTGGGTTTTCGCCTTGTTTTCTTTAATTCCTTCTCCATTTTTATTAGTTTTAGAAATGTTTTCATGTCTTTGTTTTGTTCTATCATTTTGTGTGGAGACTCAATTATAAAACTTATTGAATAGAGGCTAAAGTTGCTTTTTTTTTCCTTGCCCCACACCAGCCAAAAAGACAAGACCGCTTGATTCTCAGACGCTCCTGCAACGAAGTTGTCTGCTGATCTGTGGTATATCCAGTCTTAGCTTTAAAAAAAAAAATCAACTTCAGTTCTCTGCTTATTTCAGTGTTTTGATTTATTTGCCATGGTCAATTTTATGTGGTTTGCGGATTAGTGAGAAGTTTTGTTCAATGTCTCTATATGGTGTGTTTGCTACAATCATCCTAAAATTTATTTGCTCTTTATTTGGCAAGTGGTTTTCTTGTGAACTTTTACATGGCATTTTGTTTTACAGTTTCCGTAAATTCTTCAAGTTTAATTTGGAAATTAGTATCTTAAACGATCTTTGCTCAACTTGGTAGTCAATAGCCTCAATGTGACACTATAGCCACACCGTTTTTACTTTTATATCTTTTCCTATTTGGTGTGGAGTTGGGGTAGGGGGAAGCTTACCTAGATGGTAAGAGAAATGAGAGCGTGTGTTTTGGCTTGTGAGTCATAAGCAACTACAAATTCTGTAGATGTTGCGGTTAACGTTTTAATTTCCTATACTGCAAGACTATTTTATTGCTGAGTTTCCAAAACTATATCATTCTTTTGAAGTCAGTTTCATGTTAATAAGGGTCTTCAAACAAATGGAAGGTTATATCGTGCTGACAACTTACTCATAAGGGCATTCTGAAAATAGTTATGTTGTTCTGGTGCATAAAAAAATAAGAAATTTGAGGATGTCTATTGCTTAAGACTTGGCAATGGTGCAGCCGCGCAGAAACTTATATTGATTCTTCTTAGCCCTACAAACAACTTATACCCATCTTATCCCCTCCCTCCCCCCCCCCCCCCCCCCCTTAATGTACTACTATTAGAAGTGATAATATGAGATTGTTCGTTGTTTTACTTTTGGAATTTACAAGAGCTTATGTGTGCTCTAGAATCCTTGTTAACTCAAACTTACATGGAACTTGTTCTTACATCATTGCAAATAACATACATAGAAGTTATGTACGTTTGAGTTTTACTTAAAGATTTCACATATTTTAGAGCTTTTTCAATGTTTTTGCTTTTCCGTCTCTACTTTTTTTTTCTCTTTGTGCGTGCACCTTTTATCCATTCTTGTTTACTAACGGTATCGAAATGTAATTAATTTCATTTGCAAAGTCGTGTTTGAGCAAGTTTTCTAGCCATTTACACTGTATTTCGTGGTAAAATAACAGGTCCGGCAAGAAATTTCAGGAAATTATCTGTGATAGAGTGGTTTAGCTCTTTTGAAGTAAGCTACATAACTTGTTGCGCATTCTCAAAAGGGGAGATACAATTCGAATGCGGGAAATACAGCCTTTAATGGAACTCCTAATGATAGCAATGATTTTGCTACAGCGCCGCCAGCTGCTCTTGGCATTGGTACTGGTTTGGCTGCAAATGGGACTACATCAGCTGATTCAGAAAGCTCTTCTTCTGATTCTATCCGTATTCTGATAGATCTGAATGTTCCATATGTTCCTGACAGCGGTGACTCTGAGATAGATGGGCCAGTTGGCTTTGATCTAAATGAGGTGATGCATAATCAGCAGTGCGTTTGCGGAAGAAAGAGAAAAGCACGTGACAGCACTTCCAGCAGCTCAAGCTCAAGCACAAGAAATCGCCATGTTCCTAGTCAGTCAAACCAGATCACTCTTAGGGGCAGAACAGGAGGAATTTCCATGTCTGGAACTTCTCGTAGTATGAGTGACTTTGCAAGAAATACCAGCCTTGATCTTCCGGAGCGTCAGCTAAGCATAGACCTAAATGGAATATCTGCTGGAAATACTCAGCGCTATTCACCAACTCCATCATGCAGGATGTCCTCTCTGCTAAATGTGAGATCGGCTGGACTCCAGCCTTTGATTCAGAGGCGTAGTTCACCTGTACGCGGATGACTAACTCAAGCTTTGTAGAGACACCTTCAGTTCCTCGCATCCCTAGTGCAAATAATGCCGGGAGCTCTCTTCAAATGCAAGGCTTATGGCATGCTCCGACAGCTCCGCCTTCTTAGAGTACGCGCTTTCCTGGAGCTTCAAGGATAGCTCTGGTAGAAAACAATACAGATTTGATGTTCAGTGAGCAACATACAAACTTCCATAGCGATATTCCATCTGCTTGAAGATATCAATCTAATGCTGTTATTCAGCCTTCAAGTAGTGCAATGAGAGATTTGACAGCAAATGAATTGAGGACAAGAAGAATTGCTGATTTTCTGAGAAGGTGCTCAGAGTTCAATGACATTCATCCTCCATCACTTTCCCTTGTAATTGGAGAAACTGTTGCTGCTGATAACAGAGATAGGCTGGTGTCTGCGGTTAGTTCTTCAATCATAACATAAATACTGTTCAGTTTCTTAATTTCGTTGAGCTCTCAATCCATTCTCTTTACTACATGGATTTTCTCGTTTATTTAGCCATCCATCTTTTGGGGCTGAAAACTTTTCCTTTAAAATATTCCCTCAATCTGCCGCCCCTTTTAAAGTACACACTGCATTCAATATTTCCGAGGTACGTCATCTCATTGATGTGTTTATATCTGAAGTTCTTATGCATGAAAGTATACTTCACTTTATGATTAGTTTACCTGCTTTTAGTACACGTCCTTTTTTCTTTAATAGAAAGTTTAAGTATTATGCTTTTAATAAACTTTTAGATTCTTTTAGACGTTAAATATCATGCAATCTACAAGTTATGATTTGTTCTCCTGTTATTCCACGTGATGCTTTAGAGAGAATATATATATATACATATAGCATGAGCCCATTTCGGTACATCTTTCCTTGTTATCTGGTTGAATTTCCTACAATGAATTTCCTAGATATTGTGTTGTATGTGGCTTAGTTTATGAAGTGTTTGCTTGTGCACAGGCTCTTAACATGCATTTACTGCACAACAGCAACAACAACAACAACAACCCAGTATAATCCCACTTAGTGGGGTCTGGGGAGGGTAGTATGTACGCTGACCTTACCCCTACCCTTGGGTAGAGAGGTTGTTTCCAAATCGACCCCCGGCGTCCTTCCCTCCAAGAACTTCCCACCTTGCTCTTGGGGAGACTCGAACTCACAACCTCTCTGTTAGAAGTGGGGGTTGCGTACCATCAGAGCAACCCCTTTTGTCTACACTTAAATAGATTTGTGTTCATAATATCTACACGTTGTTCACTGTTTTTGAAATATTAATACTTACTTCGATTATCATTGCTCTTTTCCGTTGCATACATGAAGCATACTTTTCGTTTTCTAATAATTATTGGTGACTCACCCAATTAACTTCAACACATAGGCTGGTGCTGTGAGGGACCCGGGTCGCAGAAATCAACCCATTGTTATCGAGGTCAGCATTCTGCATACTTTACCTACTATGATTATAAGGAAGTAGTGTGATCTCACTTGCCAGTTCAACCTCTTTCATTTTAGTGTTATTTGGCTAAAATAAGATTTTGTGTATTAAGACTTGGAGATATGATCTACACTTGTTACCAGCATGATTGAACCAATCCATATTATGCTTGCATGTGTAACTTGTAACGGCTTAGCCTAGCTGACTATGTTAGCAATACTATTAAATACTGCTAATTTCCAATTGGTGATTTAAGAACATTAAAAGCTTGTGGTTCATAAAAATTGTGTTGCCAAAAGAAATCTTCGCATGTTAGACATGCTCTTCCGTTACCCTATTACATTGTTGTTGCTATTATTTGTTGCTTTATTTTCACTATTCCTTGAGGCGAGGGTCTATCGAAAACAGTCTCTCTACCTTTATAGGGTACATGTAAGAATTGCGTACACTATATCCTCCCCATACCCCATATGGGATTATACTAGATTTATTATCGTTGATGTTTAATGATAAGAATGGACATTGGGCCTAACTCAACCCCAAAAGCTAGCTTGTGAGGTGAGGATTGCCCAAGCCATATAAGGAGACCAAGGACCTCAAATCCCTCCGATGTGGGACAACTCAACACCCCCCCTCACGCCCAGATCTCTGGAGCGTGGACAACATAAATGGGGGCGCAACATCGGTAACAATAATTGGGATGAGCCTGGCTCTGATACCATGATAAGAATGGACATTGGGCCTAACTCAACCCCAAAAGCTAGCTTATGAGGTGAGGATTGCCCAAGCCATATAAGGAGACCAAGGACCTCAAATCCCTCCGATGTGGGACAACTCAACACCCCTCCTCACGCCCAGACCTCTGGAGCGTGGACAACATAAATGGGGGCCCAACGTCGGTAACAATAATTGGGATGAGCCTGGCTCTGATACCATGACAAGAATGGACCTTGGGCCTAACTCAACCCCAAAAGCTAGCTTATGAGGTGAAGATTGCCCAAGCCATATAAGCAGACCAAGGACCTCAAATCCCTCTGATGTGGGACAACTCAACACCCCCCTCACGCCCAGATCTCTGGAGCGTGGACAACATAAATGGGGGCCCAACATCGGTAACAATAATTGGGACGGGCCTGGCTCTGATACCATGATAAGAATGGACCTTTGGCCTAACTCAACCCCAAAAGCTAGCTTGTGAGATGAGGATTGCCCAAGCCATATAAGGAGACCAAGGACCTCAAATCCCTCCGATGTGGGACAACTCAATATTTAATTTGTTGCATGTTAGATATGCTACTTCATACTTTGGTGCAAGACAAAGTGAAATGAAGAGCTTCCATTCATATTTTTTCACGCAATTTTGTGTAAGATGGTATGCAAAATGAGTCATTGCTACTGAGAGCTCAAAATTACAGGAAAATGAAGAAGATGAACACGAGGCAGCTCAACAGGGTGCCATTCATGTTAATACTGAGAATCTATCTTATGAGGTAATTAATGCAATGAGCCGCAATACATGAATGTGTGATATGGTTTAAAGTACTCAAATCAAATATTTTCTCACATAACGGGTGGTTTGTGTTTTAGGAATTGTTGGCACTTCAAGAGCATATGGGAGATGCAAGCACCGGATTGAAGAAGAAAGTTATTTCTACACTTCTGAAGCAGCACAAGTATTATCATCAATCGCCCAACATGAACGATAGCAATGACTCCTGCTGTGTTTGCTTGGTAAGGAGCACCAAACTTTTTCAGCTGTCCTCCTCAGTTTTACGCTTGCTTGCAACCTGATTCTTTCTCTTTGGATGTGTATAGGATACTTTTGGCGGCGGGGACAATCTTGGACATCTTGACTGTGGCCATGAATTCCATTATGATTGCATCAGAAAGTGGCTGAGGGGCAAGAATTGTTGTCCTATTTGCAAAAGGACTGCTTTGACACCATGAGATTGCAACTCATGGTTCTCGTTGAGTGGCTTGGCGGACAAGACGGGGGAGTAGAATTATCCAATTTTTATTCAGTTTGGTGTCTTTTGTTGTTTTTCAGTATTAGTCAGGTTGTAGCTAGCTGGGGATATCTCAGTTCTAGCTTGAACAGTGGTGTTCTTGACTTCTCCAGTTTGGTGTTGTTGTGGATTTTCAGTATTAGTCAAGTTGTAGCTGGGGATATTCTCAGTTGTAGCTTGAACAATGGTGTTTTTGACTTGTCCAGTTTGGTGTTTTTGTGGATTTTCAGTATTAAGTTTGGTACTAGCTGAGACTTTTGAGATGCCAGTTTTAGCTAAACTATTACTAATATGGGGATTTCAGTTGCTTTAATTTCCTTGCCAGTCTTTTTGCTTGAATTGAATGAATACGGACGTTTAAATTTAATTTATACCTATATGTCTTTATTAGTATATACATGCATGCAAATGAGACTAAAAGAAATATTTATGCATACAAGTAAACGATATATTTTCTTGTTTCGTCCCTTAAACCTATTTGACCAACTCTCACTCTCTCTTGCTCTACTACTCCCTCCCTTCCTGCAAATCTTATGCAAATGACCATGCATGTAAATTGAACTTAAAGAATAGATTGTGAGGATTCCGGTTTGTAATCAAGTTATATACACTGACATCATGAAGACCTTTTACACTACCAATACATTTTGTATTTTAATCAAATTATAGCAGGTTATTATTCTATCTTCCCGGTAGCATATATATGTCTGTTAAAAAATTTAACTCAAAGTAATAATATGAAATAAGCAAATAGACAAGAATGAAGAGAGAAAGTGAGGATAGATTCTTATTTCTTCATGTTTGTACAATGTAATGCACAAACCTTCTATTTATAGAATGATATTGAGGTAATACAAAGGGATGTCATGAACATGGTATTAACTGTTAAGAATATGGAGGAAGATCATTGGAAAGATACAGAGGTGTCAAAGTTACAACTATAATGGTTAGAAGTAGTGGGGATTATCTACATAATGGAGAAGAGTATTGGGAGCTGCATAAATATTTTATTAGTGGACATTCATATAATATGTATTTTATAACACTCCCCCCTTGGATGTCCGTAGATAATATGTCTCGTTAAAATCTTACTAAGAAAAAATCCTATGGAAAAAATCTTAGCGAAGGAAGAGTACACATATCTTGTAATACGCAATATTTGCTGCCTCATTAAAAACCTTACTAGAAAAACCCAGTGGGATCAAATCTTAGCTAAGGGAAAAAGAGTACAACGCGTATTTGCCTCCCCCTAATGAAAACATCAATTTGTTTCTCTGAGATTACGTGTTCTGATCTTGTATACCAACTTCTCAAATGTTGAGGTTGCTCATGCTTTACTGAACAGAACACCAAATTATCAAGCAAACAAATTAGTTAAACATCTATTTCACCGTTCGATGAAAATTGTGTCTGATAAAGAACCTTGAGGAAATATATAATTTATTCTATCTCCTTTAATATATCCTTCTTTCAATTAAGTTAAATAAATATCATGGCTTTTACTATCATTGAAATCTTCTCTTCAAGGAAAAGTCACACATCTGTTGTATGTTGGATCACTTGCTTTATCAGTTGCTAGTATATTGACATGGCTTGAATAAATATCAACTACCTTGTAAAATAATAATATGGCAGCACCCTCACATATAAATAGATTGTTTGAAGAACGAACTTCAGAAAATGCCTGCATTTGTATAACCAACAAAACTTGACAATATCTGTTAGAATAAATAAATCTATATCAAGGATTCCTTTTGCAATATACCACTAATTGTATTTCAATATCTCCATATAGGCTTTATACTCTATGGTGTTGGGATTATCCGTCCAACTTCACATTTTACCAGATAAAGTCAATTTTTATTTTGTATTTTTTATTTGGAAAATAATTTATATGTCCAAATTTCATGACAAATTTGAGCTCAAGATCCTTGTCAATATTAATAATATTGAGCACTACATTATATTAAAAATATTGTACACGATCATTTTACATCTGTTTCATCATCACTCAATAAAGACATAACTTATCTAGATCTCACTATGTCATTATTTTTATGTATTCGAACCTCTCCCATGAGGTCTTATGAAGTGTCATGTCGTGGTGCTCTTCTAAAGCACTTTCCTCCTTATTATGACCATCTTGATCATTTTCTCCTCTCTTTCTTCGAGTAGTTTTATCTTTGGAATCGGTTGGTCTATCGCACTTCATGCGTGCTATAGACTTTGTCCATCATGGACTTTATTCTAGTTGGAGCATTTACTAGTTGAAATAGGATATTTAACTTTGGGTTAGCAAATGCACCTGGCAATATTTGCAAACAAATTATCACTTGAACTTCAAATTCATATTTTCTTGTACGAGGATCTAGGTGCACTCATAATAATTTTTTCCGTGTATTACCTTTTCACTGCTCATTTTCTCCCCTTGATATTGGGATCACCGACACATATTCCTAACATTCTTTGGGGACGCATATTTGTGTACTATGGCGGAACAATTAAATCATATAGTACATCCATATTTCTAGATGCAAATTATTTGGTTCCTGACCCTGAACCAACTAAGATAGAGAGAATTTATCATAACTTGTTGGCTAGATGTGTACAAGTGATGTTGTATATTAAATAATACACCTTATACCAAAATTTTATTTGGGAGTTTTGTTCTCATAACCAATGATTTTAATCGGAGGCATATAGTTTCTGCTAAACCAACTTGAATTTAAACCAAAATTATCAAGATAAATTATCATAATTTTTATTCTGGAACTGTGCTTTAATAATTTGAGCAAGCAACCTTACAAAAGTCAAAATGCAAGTTGATAACAAGCACACATGTGACCATAGAATAGATACATCTACTAAAATTATATAATAGTAAAAGGTCCGCATGGCAGGTGATTGGGCCCCATACATATACCTTTTATTCGTTCTAGATATCAAGGGATTCAAGCCCAATCTTAATTGGTATATCATGAGAATAAGCATCACAAGAAATTTTTTGAAGAATCTCTATTTCTTTAATATATGCTAATGTGAATTCTCAAGTAATTTTTATATTATAACTGAACGGAATGACCAACTGGCCATGCCAACTAATCTTGTTTAAGTAAACCTGTAGTTTATTTGTGGCATGTGATTCCATCATCATGCTTATACATATGTAATACAAAGAGAAGAAAAATCGAGTAGCATTTCATATTGACCCGATATGATTATTGTATTACGAAGATATTTAATCTTCCTTTTATTTAGTCTCAAATGCCAACAACTTTGCTAATATATTTAAAACTCAAAAAGTTTCTTTTGAGACTTACTATAATATCAATGTCATGAATAAATTTTTATTTATACGGGTTGTAACAAGTTAGTTCTTTCAGAGCTCTTATATAATTTTTTACAACAAGATCTATTGTCACACCATTCATATGGTGAATATATCTATCACCAAAAAAAATCATATATAAATTGTCATGGTCAAAGTAATCATAAGTAAAATTATTTCTTGCTTTAATTTTGCCTTTACTAACCTTTTACAACGTATGTCAAAATATTTTTGGTGTACCACTTGTGCGTGACCAATGACATATTCATATAACCACACAGTAATATTCGCTATCTTTCTTTTTCTCAAACATTCCTTAGAGGTGAGTTATGGTATGTATCCAATCACACATTGCACGTCTTTACTCGTTCCTTTTATCACATATTGCTACATTACCCTTAGGACTGAGTCTGCATTCTTAATGCTTATCATAAGTCACATTTTTTTCAAAGAATAAAGTATATTTATCACGACGTGCTTTATAAACTTTGCTACCGATTTGATAGTAAATCTTTCCTCCACCTTTGAAAGGATTATTTTGAGAAGTCGTACTGTTCTTTTTTTGCGCTTACCAATGATGATGATTATTATTTTGGTCTTTGATATGCTACGTTCATTAGTCAACCACTTATCTTTATCGCTAGGGGTGTACGTAGACCGGATTGGTTCGGATTTTACAATTACCAAATCAAACCAATTGTGTCGGGTTATTAAATCTAAAGACCAAACCAAACCAATAAATTCGGGTTTTTCAATATCGGGTTTTCTCGAATTTTTTCGTGTTTTCGGGTTATTCGGATTTTTTTCCGGTAAAATCTTCGTAGAACAAAATATATAACGTATTCTCAAAATATTTCTTTAATCATATTAAGATATAACTATATAAAGTATTTTTCAAGAAAATAATACAAAATATGAGAAATGTCATGACTCATGACATTATCCTAAAATATTCAATAATAAAAAATAATAAAATTATGTACTATAAATATTGCTAATTAAAAAGTCATAAAAAAATAAACATAATCTAAAAGCACTAATTCATGCTAAACTAGATAGACTAATAAGGAAGTATTAGTTATATGCCTAAAAGCTAAAGAAAAATAAAAATAGGTTATGTATTTTTATCTAAATTATTGCAAAATACAAAATAGACATTTAATACATTCCCGTTCGTAATATTGAATTGAATGTCTTTTGTTAGCATTAGTATTGATTGCTAGCATTATTTAATTTACTAATATATGGCTATAAAACTTATTGGAGCATTCCAAAGTTCTAAATCAAACCTTGAAATAATACCTTGAAAGATAAAATTATGAAATTTTTTAAGAAATATTTATAAATTACATTACAATAAGTATATTTATATATTAAATATATCTAAAATTGCTATATATGTAATGTCGGGTTGGTTTGATTTCGGTTTGACTTTCTTTTGTTAAAACCAAACCAAACCAATTATGGTCGGGTTTTTTTTTTCCAACACCAAACCATAGTCAGGTTTTTTTTCTCGGTTTGACTCGGATTATCGGGTTGGTGCGGTTTATCGGTTTTCTTTGTACACCCCTATTTATCTCTATCAAATTCACTTTAAGAATAGAGCAAATCAAGTAGGACAAGCTTCATGCTTTTTCATGAAAAATATATTATTTTTCTTTAGTCATCATTATATCGTCAATATAGTGCATTGGGACTCAAAGCCAATGCCTCACCCATATAAAAGCATGTTAGACCATAACGAATTGAAACTCAAACTCAACTCTTATTATCATGGTGCATCAAAACTCAAAACCAACGTCTTACCCTTGTGTGTGTTGGGCCTTAAATCCACCGTCTTACCCTCAATTAATGCATAATAAGCCAAAGTGAATGTACAAGGACCCGCCTTCGAACATTTAAAAATATTATATCACTTTCGGCAATCATGTAAATCGTGCAGCTCTATTATACATAGTTCAAGGATTTTATTTTTTTAGTAAAACATTCAACTTAAAGAACTATTACATGATAAATCCTAGATACTAATAAACCAAACCAGATATATGTGTTAATATATTGCGCTAAGAACTTGTTAAAAGCTTAGCTCAAAGTAATAATATGAAACAATCAACTAGACAAGAATATAGAGAGAAAGAGATGAGAAAATTTTATTTCTTCGAGTGTTTTCTAAGTGTACAATGTGATGCCCAAACCCTCTATTTATGAAGGTGTGTAGTTACAATTATAATGATGAAAACTGAGAAGTAATGGAGTTATATTTGATTAGTGCATATCCATATAATATGTTTTCACGACAATATTGAACTAATTGTTGACTTACAAGCTTACATGGCCTCCAAGCCATTTCAGTAGTTGTATAATTGTATATTGATTCTGTATATTTGATGAACATAGAGTGTATATGATGGGCTATGATGATATATGTTCTAGGCTCATGTGTTGGGCCACTGACACTTATGAGCCTAATGGGTCATATCTGAGCCCGGGTCGTTTGACCCAATATCCGACCCGGTCCGGTTGCTATTTTGTAAATATATTTGTAAAGGTTAGGTAGGAAGCTTCTACACATTAGATATTTTCATTTTTCATTTCCCAATACCGACTCTTCGGTTCTCTCAATCTCTCCTCCTTCTCTCTACTTTCTCTCTCTAGATTCTCTGTGATATACTCGGTTAATCTGAATATTGACATGGTATCAGAGCCTTACAACGATCCGATCATGTTCATTTGCATGTCGATGTCTCTTTTGAACATTTGTTTGACGGTTTTTGAGGATTTATCTGAGATCGAATGGTCGATGATGATTCCGACTTTGATCGGACATGGTTCAGAGTGTTTTACATCATGATATCCGCGTGTATCTTCGTGACCTCAACGTTTTAAGAACCTCTGTCGATTTTGGGTGATTTTTGGTGAGTCATCGGTATCTAGGGTTTTCGGTGGTTTTGACTTGCTGTTTTACCGTCTTCCGGTGGTCCTATTCTCATCTCGTGGATATTTGGGTACCTTTCCGACATCATTTCTCATATTTTCGGTGACCGACTCGACGTCTGAACCTAGGGTTTCATACCTAGGGTTTTCACTATCATTTGAAGGCCGGTCTTTTTCCGGTAGCGAAGAAGGATGGTAACTTTATCTTAAAATTCAATATTACCTGATTTGTGTGTACAGAATTGGTTTTGTATCTGAGTAGTTGGCTTTGTGTGTGGTTACTTGATTTGTTACACTCTGGTTGTTGAACCTGTTTTCTTTGTTGATGTGTCATGGCTGTCAATACCAATACTGGTCTTTTGGACTCTAGCAGTCCTCTATTTCTATACTCCTCCGATGTTCCCGGGGTATCTCTTGTCCCCACCCCCTTCTCGGGTGATGGTTATGGGGGATGGAGGAGAAAAATGGTTGTTGCTTTGACTGCCAAAAATAAAATTGGTTTTATAGATGGAACCTGTCCTCGACCAGCCACTAATGTGGCTCAACAAAGGTTATGGGATAGGTGTAATAGTATGGTAATTTCATGGCTAACTGCTTCTATTTCTCCTGCGATTGCTGAGTCCGTGCATTATTCTGATACTGCTGAAAGCATATGGTCACAACTTCAGGCACGATATGGCACTGCCAATAGGACCAAAATTTATGAATTGAAAAGAGAGCTGTCCAACACCTCTCAAGGGTCCTTAGATATAGCATCCTATTTTAATAGACTCAAAGGTCTATGGGATGAACTTGAATCTATGTGTGTGAACCATGGCCAAAGGTGTGTGTGTGTTGCCAAAGAGGGTATAATAAAGGAAAATGATGAAAATAAAGTGTTTCAGTTTTTAATGGGCCTCAATGACACATACATGGGGGTGCGGAGCAATGTTCTAATGATGCAGCCTCCTCCAAACCTTGACAATGTGTATAATTTGCTCCTGAATGATGAAAAGCAAAGGCATGTCCAGTCTCCCTCTCATTTTAATCCGGACTCTGTATCTTTCAATGCCTACACTAACAGGAAGCTAGTTGACTCTAGTAAGGCTGCAATGCCCAATGCTTCCTCTTCTTTCAAACAAAGAGTCAATTTTGATCAAAGTAGAGGGTCATTGTTCTATAGATACTGTAGAAAGTCTGGACACTTAATTGATACGTGCTTCAAACTTCATGGGTATCCACAAAATACAACTTTCAAGGGGAGGAAATCTGGTGCTGCTAATATTGTTGCTTCAAATTCTGATGGTCATTTGTCTGTTCCTCAAGGGAATCCCCCTGCCAGCCATGAATCTGTCTCAAAAACAGATGGTCAGTGTTCTGTGATACCTGGGTTGAGTAGTCAACAGTATGATCAGCTGATGAATCTATTACAACAAACCCAGTTAGGGGGTTCCAATGCTCAAAATCCCTCTCCCATGTGTGCTGTCAATTTTGCTGGTACTATGCTAACTGAGAGCCCCATTTCTGATTCCAAAGTTTGCATGCTTACTAGTATTAATTCTGTATCTTGGATAATAGATTCCGGTGCCTCTAATCACATGACCCATGACAAACAATTACTTTTTAACCTTACACCTTTATCTGTCCCTTATCTTGTGACTCTTCCTAATGGATACAAAGTAAAAGTAACATGCACAGGCTCCTTTCAACTGACTCCTTCTATTATTCTTCATAATGTACTGTTAATTCCTTCTTTCACACACAACTTAATTTCTGTCCATAAGTTGGTAAAGGAGTTACATTGTATAGTCATGTTCACTGAACATTCATGTTTACTCCACATGCTACAGGGCCCTTCTCTGAGGAAGCCAGTGGATCTTGGTAAACAAGTTGCTGGTTTGTATAAGCTGACATGGGTTCCTCCTTCCTCTTCTCTATCTTCAACTAGTTCTGTTTGTTCTGCTTCTACTTCTTGTGATGCTAGCAAGGTTACTTTTTTGTCTTCCATGCCTATCTCTTGTAATGATACCATTCTGTCTGACAATAAAACTATTTCATCATCTTTACATGTAAATAGTTCCAATTGTAATAATGATCTGAATTCTGATATGAATTACGTTTGGCACTTAAGACTTGGTCATATTCCTTTTGCACATATGAGATGTATTTCTGGTCTGTCTTTCCCTTTTGCTTCCAAACAGCCTTTCCCTTGTTCAGTCTGTCCTATGGCCAGACAAACTAGGCTTTCCTTCCCTGACAGTTCCATTAAAACATCTAAACCCTTTCAACTGATTCATGTAGACACCTGGGGACCTTATCACACTCCAACCTTTTCTGGTTGTAGATACTTCTTGACAATAGTTGATGATTTTTCAAGGGCAACATGGACCCACTTGCTAGGATCTAAAGGCAATGCCTTTTCTATGCTTAAATCCTTCATTTCTCTGGTTAAGACCCAGCTTCATACTGTGGTTCAAACTGTTAGAAGTGATAATGCTTTAGAGTTGGGTTCTAGCAATGAGGGTATTGCATTCTTTAGCAGCTAGGGAATCATCCACCAAACTTCCTGTTCTCACACTCCCCAACAAAATGGGGTTGTTGAAAAAAAAAACACAGAACCCTTCTTGAGACATGTAGGGCTTTACTTTTCCAGTCTGGGTTGCCTACATCCTTCTGGGGGGATTGTTTATTAACTGCTACATACTTACTTAACAGAATACCTACCAGATTGCTACATAACAAATCTCCTCATGAACTTTTGTATGGGAAACCTCCTACTTTTCACCATTTAAGGGCATTCGGCTGCCTTGCCTATGCCACTGTACCAATCCCTCAAAGGGACAAATTGAGGCCTCGAGCTATCCCTTGTGTCTTCTTGGGCTATCCTTTTGGCAAGAAGGGTTACAAATTATATGATCTTACTTCCAAGAAATGTTTGGTCTCCAGAGATGTCATATTTCGTGAATCATGTTTTCCTTTTAAGTCTGCTTCTCCTGCTGTTTTTCCTTCTGCTTCCTCCTTTCCTTATGTTCCTTCTGGAGGAAATGATGATCTGACTGATTCTCCCATGCCTACTGCTTCCTCCTTACCTTATTTTTCTTCTGGAGAAAATGATGATCTGCCTGATTTTCCAACTGTCCCTTCTCCCTCATCTGTGCATCAACCTTCTCCAGCTTCTGCCTCTTCTGATTCTATTCTTCCTTCTCCTCCCATTCTGCCTTCACCTCCTTCTGCTCCTGTCCTCAGAAAGTCTACCAGACAACATAATCCTCCCTCCTACCTTAAGGATTATGTCTGCCAACTCCCTGCCTTCTCTGGCTCTTCTTCCTCCTCTTTGGAATCTGAACCACTATATTACTCTCAGGCTGCTTCAGTTCCAGCTTGGCAGGATGCCATGAGAAAGGAGTTTGAAGCCTTGGACACCAACCAAACTTGGGATGTTGTTCCTCTTCCTCCTGGTAAGAAACCCATTGGTTGCAAATGGGTTTATAAAATTAAGTATAAGGCTGATGGGTCTATTGAACGGTATAAGGCCAGACTTGTTATTAGGGGGGATACTCAAGTTGAAGGGGTTGATTTCACAGAAACTTTTTTTCATGTGGTCAAAATATGCACTGTTAAATGTTTGATTGCTGTTGCTGTGAAAAAGAATTGGAATCTATTTCAACTTGATGTTAATAATGCTTTCTTGCATGGTGATTTGGATGAGGAGGTTTACATGAAATTGCCTCCTGGCCTGACTGTCTCTGCTACTGTTTCTGATTCTATTTCTCCTACTTCTTCTCCTCTGATTTGCAAACTCAAAAAATCTCTTTATGGGCTGATACAGGCTTCCAGACAATGGTATGCCAAGTTGTCTCATGCTCTCTCTCTCAGAGGATATAAACACTCTTTGAATTACTATTCTTTTGTTCATCAAAGGCACACCTGGGTCTTTAGTGATTCTAGCAGTGTATGTGGATGATATTATTATCACTGGGGATGACAATGATGAAATCACTGCCCTGAAGCTGTTTCTTGATGATCAGTTTAAAATCAAGGACCTAGGGTATTATTTCTTGGGTATTCAGATGTCTCCTGTTCCTGGTAGAATGATCCTCAATCAGCAGAAATATATTTCCGACTTGTTGCATCAGTTTGACTGCTCTAATGTATCTTCTGTTGTCTGTCCTTTGGATACAAATGTCAAACTTCTTGCTGATTGTGGTGACCTCTTACCCTCTGCTGATCAGTTTAGGAGTTTAGTGGGTAAGCTCTTATTTTGACACATACTAGACCTGATATCTGTTTTGCTGTGCAACATCTGAGTCAGTTTCTCAAGTGCCCCCGACTCCCTCATATGACTGCTGCTCTACATGCGTTGCGATATCTTAAAGGGACTCCTTCTATGGGCCTTTTTTACTCTGCCAATGATGATTTCTCTTTGAGTGGTTATTCTGACAGTGATTGGGCTGCTTGCCCTGATACCAGAAGGTCTGTTACTGGGTTTTCTGTTCTTCTGGGTGGTTCCCTGGTCAGCTGGAAGTCTAAGAAACAACCTGTTGTATCTTTGTCTTCTGCTGAGGCAGAATATCGAGCCTTGAGCAAACTTGCTGCTGAACTCTCCTGGTTATCTCGCTTATTGTCTGATCTTGGTGTTTCTGTTTCCCTTCCCATTTCTGTATATTGTGATAGCTAATCTGCCATACACATTGCTACTAATCCTGTTTTCCATGAACGCACAAAACACATTGAGGTGAACTGTCATTTTGTGCGTGATCAGGTCAACGCTGGCTTAATTAAGTTGCTTCACGTATCTACTTCTCGACAACTGGCTGACTTACTCACAAAGCCTCTTACTGGCACTGCCCTGCATCCGCTGCTGTCCAAGTTGAAGGTGGTGTCCCCCTCCAACTTGAGGGGGGGTGTTGACTTACAAGCTTACATGGCCTCCAAGCCATTTCAGTAGTTGTATAATTGTATATTGATTCTGTACATTTGATGTACATAGAGTGTATATGATGGGCTATGATGATATATGTTCTGGGCTCATGTGTTGGGCCACTGACACTTATGAGCCTAATGGGTCATATCTGAGCCCGGGTCGTTTGACCCAATACCCGACCCGGTCCGGTTGCTATTTTGTAAATATATTTGTAAAGGTTAGGTAGGAAGCTTCTACACATTAGATATTTTCATTTTTCATTTTCCAATACCGACTCTTCGGTTCTCTCAATCTCTCCTCCTTCTCTCTACTTTCTCTCTCTAGATTCTCTGTGATTTACTCGGTTAATCTGAATATTGACACTAATTGTGATTTTTTCCTCAAATTTGAACACTGAGACCCTATGGAATATAGAAATTATTCTCTTTTTCAGGGTTGAAAAGAAACTTCATTTCACATGCATTCCAAGTAATTGTCATTTGGTAGATGCATTGATGAACTCTATTAACTTAACTAAATTGGGCAGATCTATGATTAGTGGTACTACTAGCTACGTAATTATAGTTTGTTTTCCTCCCCTTAAATAGCAACAAAAGTTTCCTTCCTTTATATATTGAAGAAAAGTAAACTTCTATTAACTCTTCATTTAAGAACTGCTGTTAATTTTTATTCTGTTAGTATGGTTCTTGTTCCAGTACTAGTATGATAAATAGGATAAGTTTACTATCAATTGGAATGATTCATTCTATTTAACTATATCTCACATATAATGTACTGACATGCATCTCATACAAAATTTATTTTAAAATGGAGTTAAGTTAGACGTACCAATAGTATAAAGGAAGTTCCTTGTTATCAAGTCATTTTCAAGATATTTATATTTATTTTAAAAAGGAGTTAAATTAGACGCGCCAATAGTATAAAGAAAGTTCCTTGTTATCAAGTCAATTTCAAGATATTTATATTTAATAAAAAGGTTACTTGTGTACACGACTTAAATTTTTAAAATTTTACATTGTGTGAATATTGTTTTTACGATTATTCCAAAACATATACATGTAATCATTAACAGTAGCCCACAAAAGGAGATAAGAATAGACAATTCACAGTCAAAAAGGAAAATCAATTTTTATTGTACTTTGTTTACTCATAGTTATCAACTAACCTTGTGCATGTTGTTGGCTACTAGCGTGCTGGAAGGGCAATCGTCCATTTCTCCTTGACCCCTTATTGCACATTAGACCAAAATGTTTTTATGGTTCGATCTGAATCAATTTTTATTGTACTTTATTTACTCATAGTTATCAACTAACCTTGTGCATGTTGTTGGCTACTAACGTACTTCAAAGGAAACCGTCCATTTCTCCTTGACCCCTTATTGCACATTACACCAAAACGTTTTTATGGTTGGATCTGAATCAATTTTTATTGTAATTTGTTTACTCATAGTTATCAACTAACCTTGTGCATGTTGTTGGCTACTAGCGTACTGGAAGGGCAACCTTCCATTTCTCCTTGACCCCTTATTGCACATTAGACAAAAAGGTTTTTATGGTTCGATCTGAATTAATTTAAAAAAAAAAAATTAAATTAGATAAGTTAATTTTTTAAATGTTAGAATTAAATAAAATTAATTACATTAGATTTTTTTCGGTTCGATTTATATCAGATTTTTGACTTTTTTTTTCGATTATTTATCATTTTTTCTTAAATATAAGACATACACTACCAATTATATGTTTCGGTGATCATATTTTTAACGTAACACTATCAAATTCATTGCGCTTTGAAAATCTATTATTTACCAAGATATATATTGATAATTTAATCATATAGTGATGAATACTGTAAAGACTCAATTAAAAATATATTATTTTTAACACAAAATAGATTCTTACACTTAACAAAAGAAAAATACCAATCAAATAGAATATCAAAGTAAAGAATTATACTAAAAGCGCAAACTATTAATATTTACCAGTAAATTGTTGAAACTTTATATAAAATATACATATATATAGGTATATTAATAAATTTGAAATAGTTGTTTCTATAGTCGGTTTGGTTCAATAATTTTTTTTATTTTTCTAATTAAAATCAAAATCAAACTAAATTTGATTGATTTTAAAAATTCAGAACCAAAGTAAATTAAACAAGAAAATATAAGTTTTTAGATCCTTTTGATTTGATTTTTAATTTAATTCGACCTTTTAGATTTTTTGAACACCTTTATTCACACATAAAAAAGAAGGAAAATAGAAGAAAGAATAATTGGTGCTAGTTGAGTGGCAATTGGAAGAGGTAGATCCACGAGTCTCGATCGGTCATTAGTGAAAGGGACATGCTTTGGTCTTTCTTTATTCTCCAAATGACAATATCCACTAACCCCGGACCCCGAGATAAAATTGAACTGAATACATAACCATCGAAAATTCAATTAATCTAGATTTGTGTGGAATAAGTTTTATTGGTATGGGATTCCGATATGGACAGCTCGATATAATATGAGGTTTAAGGCGAAAATAAAAAGTGAGGCATTAATTTTTCTAATTGTATTTTTATTCTTATAATTTATTGAATTTAAAGAAATTATACTTAATTTTAATTATTGTCAATGCCTAACCAATTTGTTTAATCCCTTTTGTGTTTGAACTTTATTAATTTTGTTTTGGAAAACTTTTTCAATCGAGACAACTAATATAGAATTGTTAAGGGTAATTACATTAACACTTTCTATCTAATTGAGTTTGCCAATTAAAGCATTCTTTTACATGTATAGTTTCTCTTATCACTTTTAATTCTAAATATAAGTTAAAACAAAAAACACTGTAATAATTACTATGTTTCAAGAGTTATTCCACGTTAAAGACGAACTGTAATAATTACTTATTAAAGTAGCTTAAAATATGTCTACCTAGGCACATAAAGAATTAAGAAAAATTATTCTAAATTAACATTATGAGAAGGTCAATTTAAGTTGGGATGAAATAAAGATAAGAAACAACTAGTAATTACAATTTACGATGTATAAAACTGTTAGCTATAACTATTTTGACTAAATAATTTTAAAATCCTATCTATGGTGCATTTATATTAAATATAATAATAATAATAATAATAATAATGGTTTATTAAGGGAATAAAACTCAGAATGGGATGTTTTCCATTTCGATATTTCTAGTTAAAGACGAAAAGACATAATCACTCTACTACTCCCCTTGCAAAATTTCTTTTTCTTATCCATATTCTATTTTGGTTGGCCTTCAATTCTAGCCACAAATTATCTCTATATTTTATCACATAAAGTGTTTAATCTTCCAAGATCAATTATAGGTCTATAGTTGAAAAATATTATTTCATTCTTTCCTATTCATGTGATAGGATTTGGTTGAACATAAAATTAAACATAAAGAACTCTTTTAAAATTTATTAATATAAAATAAATTATAAATATTTATATAATTATAAATTATCTAGCTAAAATAAAATTTTCTCTAAATATAAAAAAATTATTCTTACCAGCACACAAATTAAGATTATTCGTGTCTATTGTTGCAACATTTCTACTCTCTCGCGGAATAGGTATAATATTTGGGTTATTGTTGTTGTTGCAACAAATAATACTTACGTCCACTTTAGAAATTTTAGATCCGTCGCTCCCGTGAAAATAACCCAAACAGTTACTAGATAGGTGTACCATTCGGTGACATCAAAAACTGAAACTTTTATCAAACAGCTGGGCCTCCATCTTCCTTTCTTCCTCTGTTTCTGCAGCAGGGAAGAAGCGGCAGGCACCGGCACCGGCACCGGTACGGAATCGTAAGTTTACAAAATAATCTCCACTTAGTTTTTAACGTTGTACCAGAGAACAATCCTGTTTTATTCCATCGAAACCGTGTTCTACAAGGTTGATCCTTTTCACTTCCTTCTGTAAATTTAATTAATCGTAGGACTCCTATAGAGAAGAATCATGGCGGCTGCAATAGCAAATGGGTTGAAGAAAGAACAAACACGGCCTAATAATTGTGCCGTTATTAGTGGGCCTACCAATCCAATGGTGACACCTCTTTTAACAGATCTTTATCAGTTTACTATGGCCTATTCTTATTGGAAAGCTGGAAAACACGATGAACGAGCCGTGTGAGTGCCTGCATTTCCTATTTTCACCCAAATGCATCTTTATTTACCATGCATTTAATGTGTTTGATACGATGAATTAATGACAATTATCCACGAGGTTCGAACCATGCGCCACTGGCGCAGTGGCGGAGCCACATGCAAGGAAGGGGTTCAATTGAATTTAGTCAGAAAGTTATACCGAGCAAATATGGTAAAAAGTATTCTTTTTATGTGTATATAAAATTTTTAATTCCTGAAGATAAGAAAAATGCAGGTTCAGATCCTAGGTGTGGTATATCTGGATTTTTTTGAATCCCCTTGTCAGAGTTTTTGGCTCCGCCACTGCACAACTGGCCCTCAAGAATTTCTTCGTTTTCAAAAAAAAAAAAAGAACTAATGACAATGATTGAGTTTCATTTCTGGCATTAAATTATTGATTCGCATTGTTGATCGAAGTATCAAACTGTAAAATTGTTATTGATCATTGTCTCGATTGAAGATGACACCTCATAAATGTTTCTATGAGTTACTTTTTTTCATTTATTTAGTGAAGATGGTATGTATCAACACTTCAAGATTTCTAAGTTTATTTATCTCAATGCCTTATTGAAAAGAAAAAACAGGAAACACTTATTTATTAATTTTATGTCAGCAACATGCCTACGTTTGGTCTAATTCTTGCTTCTTCCTAACATGTGAAAGTGTTTGGAGTAATGGCTGATATTCAGATTCCAACTCAGTGCTTGCTCCACCATATTTATTTGAGTGAACAACACTGTTAGAGAGGGACACCATTATTTGTTTATTTTAACACTAACATTCTTATTTTATTTTTCTCGAGCAAACATTTTTTCATCTAAAATCGAGTGAGCTACAAAATGGCTTATTCCCATATGGTTGAATATTTCAGGTTTGACTTGTATTTTCGGAAGAATCCATTTGGTGGTGAATACACAATTTTCGCTGGGTTAGAAGAATGCATAAAATTTATTGCTCATTTCAAATTAACTGAGGATGAGATAGCTTTTATCAGGTCATCATTGCCCCCAACGTGTGAGGTAGATTCATCATTGACAATGTAAATAAGCAGCTTTATGTGTGTAAAAGTTATTTTTGACTAGTGACATAAATATACTTGTATCTTTTTTTCCTTTTAGGGTTAATAGTTGTTTTTATGTTTTATATGTCATTATAGGAAATTTGTGCATGAATTCTGGAGGATTAATGATTTTCCTGCTTCATGATACCTTAGTGAAATATGTTATCTCCATTAGGATAAAACCTGGGTGATTAATGAGATAACTATAAGCATGAGTTGCTATGAGTGAACTGGTGGCTCATTTTGAATTGTTATTTCTATTCTAGATGTTGTTTTGGAAACTTATCGAAGTGTATCTCGATAATTTTGGACAAAACAGTCTTCTTTATAATCTTGCATTTGCTGTTGTTTAATCTGTGCATTACAATCCGTGCATTATTAATGCCCTAAATTACAGTTCCTGCACAATTTATTTCTAAACCAAAGAGCTCTTAAAGAATAAATTGACATTCTTACAGTCTTAAGCGCATGAGTAATAAGCATCTGTGAATGGATTTTGTAGGGGGCCTTCTATGACTACCTTCGAGGAATTAACTGCTCAGATGTTGAAATATATTCTATACCTGAAGGATCAGTTGTCTTTCCCAAGGTACCGCTGATGAGGATTGAAGGGCCAATTGCTGTAAGTACCGATTAAATTATCCTTTTATTCATGCTTGAATGTGAGGGATGCATTGTTCTTAGTAGTTATGTTCCATGCATTTTCTCAAATTCATGTCCAATTTTAATGTGCCTGGTGGTTGCTTTGAATCTCAAAAAGGTGGTTCAACTACTGGAAACTGCTTTTGTCAACCTCATAAACTATGCATCTCTAGTCACTACTAATGCTGCAAGACATCGTTTTGTTGCTGGAAAGTCCAAGCTGCTGCTGGAATTTGGGCTTCGAAGAGCACAGGTCTTCTTATTTTTGATATTTCTTTCTGGTAACTTGAAATTGGAAGGTCTTTCTTACAAATTTTGCTATGATCTTTGCTTCTTCATGAGTAGGGTCCTGATGGTGGTATATCAGCTTCGAAGTATTGCTACATGGGAGGATTTGATGCAACAAGGTGATTCCTTACACAAGTCTGCTGTTGTAATCTGCTTTCAGGAAATAGTGCCATTATCTATTCTTCTTTCTAAGTGAGATGCGGTTTTGCTGGACATCCTTTTTTCTAAATTTAAATTTTGAATAAAAAATTTAAGAATCTTACAACCAGTCATAACATTGCAAATGTGCCACTGTATAACTGGTATAATTAAGAACACTCTCGAATCTCGACTTCCAGACTTCTGAAAAAGTAGTTCATAGTAAGTCGCCATCAGTAACAACAACAAGAACAACTAGGTCTCAATCCCAAGCAAGTTGGGCTCAGCTATATGAATCCTCATTGTCTTTGTCGCTCATTTAAGCTCATATGTATAGTGAGGATCCATCATAAATTGACTTGTTATAAGGTGACTGCTAGCCTACTGTAACCCTCCTCTTTTATCGGGGCAATGAACCAGCAAGAGAGCAGGCTCACACAATGTATAAGAAGTTACCAGCCTCGTTAATTCTTTTTATTAAAAAAAAAATCGAATGCTATTAACTTCCAAAATTTATTTTAATAGGTAAAGGATTTCTGTTATCTCTTCCAGAAACTAGATTGAACATTTTCTAAAAAGGATCACTACACTGGAAAGCCAAGTGCAATTTGACCTCGAAACACTAGAATAGGCTCTTGTTATGGGTGGATGACATAATTGAGATCATTCTAACATAAGTTATCATTTGCCTTTTGCTTTACGATGTGCTTTGATTAATAAGATGAATAAATTCTCTTGATAAGCAATTCTAACTGCTGAGGTTATCTTCAACTGCTTTATTTGCAGCAATTTAATGTTCTTTTTTTAACTTTTTTAAAAAATGCTTTATTAGAAGAATGTGAAACCCAGAACGTTGTGATACTTGTTTTCCTTTCTTTTTGAGATTTAAAATTTTATCATATAAATCTAGCCATGAGGATCATATCTCCCTCGGAAACTTTGTTTGACAGCAATGTGGCAGCTGGGAAGTTATTTGGAATCCCGTTGCGTGGAACACATTCCCATGCCTTCGTTAGCTCATTTCTGGTAGGTGGAATCTTTGTGACAAATTTGCCTTCTGTGTAATATAAGTGGTATTTTTAGTGTGTAAGTGTTTCAAAAGTTTGTTTGTCACGCACAACTCACAATGATATTTACTTAGAGACTTGGGCTTTTATAAGTAGCATAACTGAAAGGTGTTTTATAACAACAAATCTTTTAATTTCATCTTTGTCCTTTTCCATGAATGTTAGTTTGCCTTCATTTCACATCTATTATTATTAGTATTATCATCAATGTTACTGTTATTTCCGTAGATGCAGATCATCATCTAGATTCTTCCTAGTTAATTTAGATGCACAAATACCATTTAGTCTGTAACACATCTGGGATAGTTGTAGGAATAAGCCTGATTTGGATATTGGGAAAAAATTGATTTTGGTCGCTAAAATTTCTTTTTCTTGAAATCTGTAATAGAGGCTTGGGATTGATGTATAATTGATTTTGATGTGAACTCTGTAATAGTGCCCTTGATTGTTGGAAGGGGCTGCCAGACAAAGATTTCTCGGAGAACAAGTATAATTACAGTGACATATACTTGCATCACTTGATAATCTTAGTCATGGATCGTTGCTTGACAATGAGATATTCGAGCATCTTTACAATAAGTTGAAGTGAAATCTGCTTTATGTGAATTAGAATTCCCACGTATGTGCTTCTTGTTCTCCATATGGTAAAGCAATCTTCATTTCTTGCTTTAGCACTTTTTGGCAAGTGAATTGTTAGCTGTCGACTAGTGAAGCAGGTTTTTGACATGCATGATTTCTAATTTCAAGGTTTGGTTCTTTCAATTGATTGGTTATGTCTGGTTCGTCTTGTTCATAATGAAGATAAACACAACTAAAATACAGACTATCTAGATTATAATGGTCTCTAGATGCTGAGCACTTATAATTTCATGCTCAGTGTCTCACGCTGGCTCAAAGTTATCTGTTATCTAATTTAATCTGATATTATGCAGAGCCCAGACGAGATCACAGATAAATCACTTAAACATCATGACGGCTCTAGTGTTTGTAAGGATTTTGTAAGTCTGGTAAAGATGTGGCTTAATAAATTAAAGGTATTATTTCACCCTCTTAATTTAAATGCTGTGTCCCTGTTGGCTTATTATTTTCTTCCATCTTCAGTCATCAGATCTTGTTCTGAACTTTCATTTCATTCTGCTTTTGCGCTTTGACATGTGTCTCTTCCTATCAAGTATCCTTAGTTTGGTTTCACCTTTTTTTACTTTGCATTTTAATCTACTCTGGGGCTTTTATCTTCTATGATCACTCAAAATTTGATTAATCTAAGAAGTGTCGGGTGTTTATCCAATTCATATGGTTGTCCGGCTGTAAATGCTTTACGCTCTTTACCGGTGTAGTCCTGTTGCGTAAGGGTAATAAGTTGTCTTTTCTGATCTTGTGAAGTGAATGCGCCTTAACCTAAGTGGTAGCTTGAAGCGGGGAGCAGTTGAGTAGATAAGTGGCTAATTGCTAACTTGTGATCCCCAATGTGTTATTCCCATTTTAAAAAACTTTTTGGATAAATTTCACTGTTGAAGTTGAGTGAGTTTAGTCCACATGCCATTTTAAGCAGCTGCACAACACCTGGAGTTTAGTCCACATGCCATTTTAAGCGGCTGCACAATAAGTGGTATCAGATCGTTCTAGGTCGTGCCCCTTCATCCCTCCCATTCCCATTCGATTTATCTACATCCAAAACAAGTTAGATGTCAGAATTAATAACAAAACTCACTAAATATTATTATATATGAGTGATTACATGGAAACAATTTCATCTATTGCAGACTTCTTTGGCACTTCCATAATGAAGCTGAAAAACAAAACAAAACAAAATCTTCTGAGTATCATCTGGGATTTTCTTAGTTCCTGAACAGATTTTTATTTAAATACTTCTAATATAGTTAAACGTATTCCCTTATTTTCCTGTTTTCCCTTCCTCTATAAGAGGTTGCAAGAAACTGATACTCTATCAAAGTTGAGCAACTCCCAAATCTTGATAATCATCAAAATTTAAGTTGATGAAGGTGGTTGATGCTTCTTCTCTTCCATTTTGAGCTTGGATGTGATTGTTATGATGACTGTGCTATCTTCAGGGGTCACACATATTAGGTGGAATCTTCAGTGAAACAAACCAAAGTGAGTTAGCAGCTTTCACCTCATATGGGCTCGCCTTTGCTGGAAGCTTTTTGGCCCTTGTAGACACTTATGATGTAAGTGCACCTTTAAATTTCTTATGCCACTGCTTTACTTTGTTTTCTGTTTGGGAGTTGACCTTGTTATCTCTAAACTAAGGATGTGTAGTTGAAAGAGCACAAATTTAAGTTGCGTCAGTATCTTAAACTCAGGAAATCTACTTGGAAGAGAACAGTTTATTCATGGTATCCAGTTATCAGCTGAGGCCTAAACTTCAGCTTATAGGATTATTTTGATTTAATTTTATAGTTTGTATTATGGCGCATGTCCACTCTGTTCTTGGATTACATTCTGCTTTGGCATTCTATCAACTTTCTTGTTGATGTTGACCTTCTATAACATGTACTTTAACAGGTCATGAGAAGTGGTGTTCCAAATTTTTGTGCGGTTGCACTTGCACTTAATGATCTGGGGTAAGTGCTTCACTTGATAAGTTCTATTTAGTTTACACATTTTGCCTTTCTTTTATGCATTTCCTCTACTTTGTATGCTGCTTAATATATTGAAAGGTGTGCTATTGAAAGTTTTGTACTATTGCATGTATGGAAGAGGGAATGGCAGCTGGAACTCCTAGTGCTATTTTTAATCTGATTCCCTCATGTGTTGTATTGTTTATCTTTCCAGTTGATGGTCTAACTACAAATTGTTTGGAAATGGATCTCACAGATTTCTGACCCCCCCCCCCCCCCCCCCCCCCAGAAAAAAAAAGAGGGAAAAAGAAAGAAGAAAGAGTCCACTTTGCTTGGTCAACAAAGCACACAGTTTTCTTTCTTAGTTATAATGGGCTATGCCATTGAAAGAACTCAGCATGATTACCTCCTTTTTCTGTCCTAATCAATTGTTCTCTCCTCTGAGGGTTTGTTGTTTTAGTTGAAACCATAGATTGTTTGACCAAGTCTTTCTTATTGTTGTATTTATATTTCTACTGTGGTCATTGGAACACGGCAAGTCTTACATAAATTTTTTTCTTTGTATGTTGTTTTTATGTTATATTTGCAGGTATAGAGCAGTTGGCATTAGATTAGACTCTGGTGATCTTGCTTATCAGTCATGTGAAGCCAGGAAATTCTTTCAAACTATTGAAAAGGAGTTTGGAGTGTCTGGTTTTGGGAAGATGAGCATCACGGCTAGCAATGACCTTAATGAGGAAACACTGGATGCGCTAAATAAACAGGTTAGAGCATCAGGAATATAATACAGGCATAATAATAGAAGCTTGTCCTATGTTATTCGACCTTTATCATGCCTCCTATTCCCGTAAAGGCCAATGGATGAAGGGCAGCAAGTGGCATCTTTCCTGATTTTGTGTTTGTGGGGGTGGGGGGGTGGGGAGGTTGGATGGTAAATATTGCAACTAGAGCAGTGAGGGTATCTGGATTTGGGAGGTAACCTGAGCTAGGTAAAAGTAACATACACACTGTTAAGTAATGAAAAATATGGCGGTTCACGTCCATTTCAGTTTCACTTACATGATTAGCACTTACGAGTCGATTGGGAAAAAATGATGCAAGAATATATCAGTAAAATATGCTAATAAAATCTTGTATCTCTTTTTGCATTATCTCCTAGTGTATGTTCGTATTTAGAAATTCAGCGGCAACTGGACACCTTTTCATTTTTATAACCTTAAATTCTTGAGCTATAGCTTGAATTCATACATTTATATCCGCTGCCTTCCATTTTTGCCCTTGATTAAAGGAAGATAATTTGACCTACCACCTAAACAGGGGCACGAGGTTGATTCTTTTGGTATTGGAACACATTTGGTTACCTGTTACGCGCAGCCCGCTCTAGGTGTTGTTTTCAAGTTGGTTGAAATAAATAATCAACCAAGGATCAAACTTTCTGAAGATGTTACAAAGGTTTGCTGAAGCTATACTACACTCTGTAGGCATTTGAGATCCAATATGGATTTCATTCTATTTCCTCTCTATTCCATGAATATGGAGGTTCATTCTATTTCCTTTCTAGGTCTCTATTCCATGTAAAAAACGGTGTTTCAGATTGTATGGAAAGGAAGGTTTCCCTCTTGTCGACATAATGGCTGGTGAAAATGAACCACCTCCCAAGGTACTTTATTTTTATTTAATTTTTTCAATACATCCTACGATATTTATGAAAGCTTGTCATGTCTAGTACTTAAGTTACGGTCTATAAGATTTATCTGGTGTATACAACGGTTAACAAAGAAAGAAATATTGACAGGTAGGTGAACGAATTTTGTGCCGTCATCCATTTAGTGAATCTAAAAGGGCATATGTTGTACCCCAGCGTGTTGAGGAGCTTTTAAAGTGTTTTTGGCCTGGAAGTTCAGGTGAGACTTGTTTTCTCTAGAATTATAGTAACCTTTAAGCTGGAAAATTTTCTGAGGAAAAATCTGACCCTACAGTTAGTCAATTCCAAAATGCATCAGATGCTGAGTTAATTAGCTACATGTTGTTAGTTTTGCAAGTTATTGCTAAGTGACTAGGGCTTCCAACTGCTGCATTTTGCTTTTATGAGGACATTTTTTCAATCATCCTATATGGAGGTTCAGTCATTAAACACAACCAAGTCATTTAATTATTTTACGTGTGTGTGGGGGGGTTATGATTTAGAGAAGAAAAATTAGAGTGTACAACTTTTTTCCTCATCTGATTTCATTTTCTTTTTCCTTGTCTCATTTCCACAATAAGAAAAAGGGGAAAAACTACTGTTGAAAAATTAAATTTCTGTAGCATTTGCTGGCAACTCTTATGTAATATTTTTACTTGTGTCAAATTCTTAAATATGTGCTATTCTTTTATTTTCCATAATGGTGGTGTCTGGACCAAATTCCGAACACCTAGACTATTCAACCGAATTGCTGCTACCTCCCCCTAGTATAGGTACTAGGTAATACCCATCAAGACATAGGCATATGAGAATAAAATCACCCAAGTTTTTTCATCTCTGCTGGGATTTGGACTTCATACACTCTTTATTGTTCTAAAAAGTCTACTTCAGTTTTCTCAACGGTGAAAATGGTCAACAGAAGGACCATGCCTCCAAATCAACTGCTCTTGTAACAATTTATCCAATTTGGAAAAATTGATGTTGCTTTTATCATTTCTGAAGATAAAAAACGAGAGGACCTACCTCCCTTGAAGGAGATTAGGGAACGATGTATTAAACAATTGGAGCAAATGCGGCCGGATCACATGAGAAAGCTGAACCCAACACCATACAAGGTATTGCTGATGAGAAATAAAAAATTCGAATTCTTGTACAACTTTTGTAATTTTTATGGGTTTAACCTTTGTGTTCTTAGTTCTTACCACTGATCTGATCATACTTTTGAAATTATGGGTTCAAAATTTGATACTTGTTGAAACTTAAGGATTTCTTTCACACACACACACAAGTATATGTAAGTATAGTATATAATTGTGTGTGCGTGCGCTCCATGTCGAAAATGTGTGGTTCAGTTAAACAGAATGATGTTATACTCCATGCGCCCCTGGCTAAAGCATTCTTTTGCAAATTTTGTTGGTTTTGGTTGGATTACTGAGCAGGTTAGTGTGAGCGCAAAGTTGTATGATTTCATCCATTTCCTCTGGCTGAATGAAGCACCTGTTGGGGAGTTGCAGTGATAAGCAAATGAAAGAACAGAATTTTTGAAAGAAGATTTTTTATAGTGGGGTATAGTTTGTTCAGAATAGGATCTTCCAATAACATGTACATCATTTTCCTTTTATTTTTCTTTTTCCAAGTGGAATGTATAAGATCCCTTGGATGTTTAAGAAGTGAATAAAAGCCAGTTTTCTCTCTCTTCGTTCGTATTTCCTACCATTATTTCTTTCGTTTCTCAACTGGCTACTTTAGTTCTTGGCAATGGAACAGAAATGTATATTTCATAGAGAGGACAATAACAACGAACCCAGTATAATTTCATTTAGTGGGGTCTGGGAAGCATATTGTATACGCAGATTTTACCCCTGCCCTGAGATAGAGCCTAAAAAGGCTGTTTCCAAAGTATTTCATATAGCACTTACAAATAAGAATCTATCAATTAATATTATGCAGAAGTAATCAATTATGGACACTAATACAATTTTTATCTCCTCTTTATGGACAGACTTGGGATTTGCAACCCCTAAGATCCGTTCAGGATCATGGGTTATAGTACAAAATATACTTCTAAAATTGCCCCATAAATTTCATACCTATTTGTATAAAGAAATTATATAATGTAGGGAATTCTTATTTACATAAATAGTATATAGAGCTTGGAATGAGCATACAAAATTAATGATACTATTGGTTACACCGTAAGTTAGTATATGAGTTTAAAGTTCCTTTTGTTAAAAGCCAATCGGCAACAGCACCTGAATTATAGTAATCATTATGCAAAATTAAAAGCCTTATCCATTAGGCCATGAGCACTGGTTTCCTTTACCCTTGAACCATATCAAATTAAACTAGAATTAAGTTATCTACTTTTTTTACAACTCTTTTTTCTGTTAAACAAATTTGAACAATCCAACTTGCATTAACGAGTCGAGTTAAATTCGACAGATTAAAACTGATTGAAACAATAGGAGAGTCCAACATTCTAATATTGGATCGATGTGTTGGATAGCCAAAGCTAAATAACGGGTCATAACCAAATTTATTTGTTCTCAATAATAACAAACTTGTTATGATAAATAGCTATTTATGGTGGATGTCTACTCTTCTTCCATGATCTTCATCTCAAATGGTTTATGACATATTCAATGACATATTTTGTATGTTCAATGACATATTCCATGACATATTTTCTTTACTTTTTGTGCCTATAAAGGCCTTGTAATAGATAGGAAAACATACAATTGAAGAAGAAAATCTCTTCCTTCTCTCTATCTACATTTCTTATTCATGTTTCACTAAGTTGCTTATATTTCTTGTTCATGGTTTACTAAATTGCTTTCATTTTATAACACGTTATCAGCACGAGTCTCTAACCATCACGCAAATATGGATATCTCACAAAACAAACTTGAATCAATGTTTAATTGTAAAAATATTTGTTTAATTGATTCATGTACGACACATACAATATTCAAAGAGAAGAAATATTTCTCTCATTTAAGTATGTATAAGGCAGATGTTACTACAATTTCTGGTAGTAGTAAATTAATTGAAGGCTCTGGAAGAGCTACTATAACTCTGCCTAAAGGAACAATATTTATCATAGAGAATGCAATGTTCTCCTCCAAGTCCAAGAGGATCTTGTTGAGTTTTAAAGATATCCGTCAAAATGGATATCATATTGAGACAATAGATGAGAATAATCTTGAATATCTCATCATTACAAAGAATGTCTCTGGCCAAAATAAGGTTATTGAGAAATTTCCATCTTTATCTTGTGGCCTATATTAGACAAGAATAAGTGCAATTGAGGCACATTCTACCGTAAACCAAAAGGTTATTGATTCCAATACTTTCGTACTTTGGCATGATCGATTGGGACATCCTGGATCAATTATGATGAGACGGATTATAGAAAACTCAAATGGACACCCATTAAAGAATTTAAAGATTCTTTTAAATAATGAATTTTTTTGCACTTCTTGTTATCAAGGCAAGTTAATTATTAGACCATCACCAACAAAGCTTGGAATTGAGTCACCTGCGCTTTTGGAATGTATACAAGGGGACATTAGTGAACCTATTCACCCACATAGTGGGTCGTTTAGATATTTCATGGTCTTAATAGACGCCTCTTCTAAATGGTCTCATGTGTGCCTATTGTCATCTCGCAACCTTGCGTTTTGCAAAATTAATGGCACAAATAATTCGATTACGAGCACAATTTCCCGATAATCCAATTAAGTCTACTAGACTAGATGTTGCTATTGAGTTTTCATCCCAAGCATTTAATGATTATTGCTTGCCAATTGGGATAAAAGTGGAACATCCTGTAGCTCATGTTCACACTCAAAATGGTCTTGCAGAATCTTTAATTAAACGTCTGCAGTTGATAGCAAGACCATTACTCATGAAAACGAGGCTTCCCACTTCGGTTTGGGGTCACGCCATTTTGCTTGCAGCCATGCTAGTTCGTCTCAGACAGAAAAATTATCACAAATATTCCATGTTGCAATTCGTTTTGGGTCATGAACCTAATATATCTCATTTAAGAATTTTTGGATATGCAGTATATATGCCTGTAGCACCGCCATATCGCATCAAAATGGGTGCGCAAAGAAGTTTAGGAATATATGTTGGGTTTGAATCGCCCTTCATTATTCCTACCTCGAAACATTAACAGGGTATTTGTTCACTGCACGATTTGCAGACTGTCGATTCGATGAGACACTTTTCCCAAAATTAGGGGGAGAAGTTAGTGAAACCAAACGGGAAATTTTATGGAAAAACCCATTATTATCTCATCTTGATCCATGTGCCTCTATTTGTGAAAAAGAGGTGCAAAAGATTATCCATTTGCAAAGAATAGAAAATCAAATGCCAGACGCATTTACGGACTTGAAAAGAATAACAAAATCACATATCCCTGCAGAGAATGTTCCAATCCGTATTGATGTCCCTATTGGACAATCTTCTAGTGTCATAGTTAATGAGTCGAAAGCACGCCTAAAACGTGGCAGACCATTAGGTTCCAAAGATCGAAATCCTAGAAAAAGGAAAGCAAATGATCAAAATGACACTACGAAAGAATCTCATGGGGAAATTCACGATTTAATAAATTCTGAGATTCATGAAGATTCCATTGAGCCCGAGACTCAAGAAAATAAGGAACTATCAATAAATCCAATTGATATTGAGAAAAATCTTAATCGACTGGATATAGTGGTGGATTATGTCTTTGAATATAATGTTGCATCTAGCATTATGCAAGAAAGTGAGGATCTTGAACCTCAATCTGTTGGAGAATGTCGACAAAGACTTGATTTGACAAAATGGCAAGAAGCAATCCAATCAGAATTGAATTCATTTGCAAAACGTGAAGTTTTTGGGCCTATAGTTCAAACACCTAATGGTGTTAAGCCTGTTAGGTATAAATGGGTCTTTGTACGCAAGAGAAATGAGAAAAACGAGGTACAAAGATATAAGGCACGCCTTGTTGCACAAGGATTTTCACAAAGGCATGGTGTCGATTATGAAGAGACATATTCACCCATTCTGGATGCTATAACTTTCTGTTATCTCATTAGTTTTGCTGTTCTTGAAAAGCTTGACATGCATTTAATGGATGTGGTTACCGCCTACCTTTATGGTTCACTTGATAATGAGATATACATGAAAATTCTCGATGGATTCAACATGCCAAAAACACATAATTCAAAGTCCCGGGAAATGTTTTCAATCAAATTGCAAAGATATTTATATGGTCTAAAGCAATCAGGACGAATGTGGTATAATCGTCATAGTGAGTATTTACTAAATGAAGGCTATATAAATGATGCCATTTGCCCATGTGTTTTTATAAAGAAAACAACATCGGAATTTTTTGTACTTGCCGTATATGTTGATGACATAGACCTTATTGGAACTCCCATAGAACTCCAAAAGGCAATTGATTATTTAAAGAAGGAATTCGAGATGAAAGATCTCGGAAAGACAAAATTATGTCTTGGTTTGCAAATTGAACATTTGGCAAACGAATTTTTTTTTCATCAATCTGCCTTTATAGAAAAGGTAAACGTTTTTACATGAATGGAGCATATCCTTTAAGTACTCCGATGGTTGTTCGATCACTTGATGTGAATAAGGATCCATTCCGACCTCAAGAAAAGAATGAAGAGCTACTTGGTCCTGAAGTACCATATCTTAGTGCAATTGGCGCACTAATGTATCTTGCAAATACTACAAGGCCTAACATAACTTTTTCAGTTAATGTCTTAGCAAGATATAGCTCTGCTCCTACAAGGAGACATTGGAATGGAATCAAACATATTTTTCGGTATCTAAAAGAGACTACCGATATGGGCTTATTTTATAGCAGTAGTTGCAGTCCTGGTCTTGTTGGTTATGAACTGGATATTTATCTAACCCACACAAGGCTCGATCTCAAACAAGTTATGTGTTTATATGTGGAGGCACTGCCATATCTTGGCGATCGACTAAGCAATCAATTGTGGCTACTTCATCTAATCATGCTGAGATAATTTCTATTCATGAAGCAAGTCGAGGGTGTGTATGGTTGAGGTATATAATACATCATATTTGAGACAAATGTGGTTTGAAATGTGAAAATCTACCCACGATTTTGTATGAAGACAATGCAGCATGCATAGCTCAATTGAAGGGATGATTCATAAAAGGAGATAAGACAAAGCATATTTCACCAAAGTTATTTTTCACACATGATCTTCAAAAGAATGGTGATATCAATGTGCAACGGATTCGTTCAAGTGATAATATGGCTGATTAGTTCAAAAATTTCTACTGACGTCAACCTTCAAGAAGCTAGTGCACAAGATTAGGATGCGAAGGCGAATTGATGCTCTCTTCAGGGGGAGTTAATATGCGTTGCACTCTTTTACCCTTACAAGGTTTTTTCCCACTGAGTTTTCCTTGTAAGGTTTTTAACGAGGCAACAAAAGGCATATTTCTATGCATGTGTACTCTTTTTCCTTCACTAGAACTTTTTTCCCATAAGGTTTTTTCCTAGTAAGGTTTTAACGAGGCACATTATTTATGGACATCTAAGGGGGAGTGTTATGATAAATAGCAATTTATGGTGGATGTCTACTCTTCTTCCATGATCTTCATCTCAAATGGTTTATGACATATTCAATGACATATTTTGTATGCTGAATGACATATTCCATGACATATTTTCTTCACTTTTTATGCCTATATAAAGGCCTTTGTAATAAATAGGAAAACATACAATTCAAGAAGAAAATCTCTTCCTTCTCTCTATCTACATTTCTTGTTCATGTTTCACTAAGTTGCTTATATTTCTTGTTCATGTTTTACTAAATTGCTTTTATTTTATAACAAAACTAACATAATGCGTTTTTTCAATCGTAGTTGTATCTAAAAAACTATCCCAAATTTGCGTTTCCATATTCATTTTGGACAGAATATGTAATCCAAATCGACAAAAAATATTACAACAACAACGGCCCATTATAATCCCACAAGTGGGGTCTGGGGAGAGTAGTATATACGCAGGCGTTAGCTCTACCCTGAGAGGCAAAAGGGCTGTTTCCAGGAGATCCTCGGCTCAAATAAGCAACAACAGATGATATATTAGTGCTATCAATAGACTCATAATAAAATAACGTAACATAAAATAACAGCAATATAAAAAATATAGGAAATACGAAAAGGATGGAAGGTAAGTCTTGCATCAGTAGCTGACCAGTATCATCCTAAGACTAAATCCTAACTGTCTAGTCTCACTCTACCGCGCTGTACAAATATTCACAACTTCCCCTTAACCTATAACCTTAATGCTCGACCTCCACAATTCCCTGTCAAGGGCCATGTCCTCAGTAATCCTAAGTCGCTCCATGTCCTGCCTGATCACCTCGCTAATACTTCTTAGGTCTCCTTCAACCTCTCCTCGTGCCCATTACAACCAGTCGTTCACACCTTCTCACTGGTGCATCAGTCCTCCTCCTCTGAATGTGCCCGAATCATCTGAGTCTTACTTCCCGCATCTTGTCCTCCATGGGGGACACGCCCACCTTCTCTCGAATATCTTCATTCATAATCTTATCTATACTTGTATGCTCGCACATCCACCTCAACATCCTCATCTCTGCTACTTTAATCTTCTGGATATGTGAGTTCTTAAACCAGCTAACACTCGGTCCCATACAACATGGCCGACCTAACCATTGCTCTATAAAACTTACCGTTTAATAACTGTGGCACTTTCTTGTCACACAGGATTCCTGACGCTAACCTCCACTTCATCTACCCCACCCCTATACGGTGTGTGACATCCTCATCGATCTCCCCGGTCCGCTGAATAACTGACCCAAGATACTTGAACTACTCATCTTAGTAATGAATTGAGAGTCAAGCCTCACTTCCCCTCCCGCTTCCGTCGGCTCAGCCCCAAATTTTTACTCGAGGTATTCCGTGTTCGTCCTGCTCAACCTGAAGCCTTTAGATTCAAGTGCCTGTCTCCAAACATTTAGCCTCTCGTTGACGTCACCTTGTGTCTTGTCAATTAATATTATGTCATCAGCAAATAGCATGCACCATGACACCTCCCCTTGAATATGATAAGTTAGTGCATCCATCACCAGGGAAAATAGAAAAGGGTTGAACGCAGACCCTTGGTGCAACCCCGTAACAACTGAAGAATGTTCGGAGTCGCCTCCTATTGTCTTAACCTGAATCTTAGCACAATCATACATGTCTTTAATCACCCTAATGTAGGCAAATGGGAACTCTTTAACCTCTAAGCAGCTCCATAAAACCTTCTTAAGAACCCTGTCGTACGCTTTCTCTAGATCAATAAACACCATATTGAGATCCTTCTTCTTATCCCTATATTGTTCCACCATCCTCCTAATAAGGTGGATAGCTTCTGTGGGAGATCGCCCTGGCATGAATTCGAACTTGTTGTCTGAAATAGACACCATCCGTCTCACTCTCATTTCTACCACTCTCTCCCAGAATTTCATTGTATGACTCAGTAATTTAATACCCCTATAATTGTTACAGTTCTGGATATCGCCTTTGTTCTTATACAACGGAACCATTGTACTCCACCTCCACTATTTAGGCATCCTATTAATCTTGAATATAAAATTAAACAACCTAACAAGCCATTCCAAACCTGCTCTACCCACACACATTCAAAGTTTAACTGGAATTTTATCTGTCCCGGTAGCTCTGTTCCTTCTCATCTTACGCATTGCCTCCATGATATCATTGGCCTCAATGTCCCTACAATAATTTAATTCATGGGGACTGTCGGCATTCCTCAATTCACCTAGAACAATATCCTGATCCCCTTTTCTATTTAGAACATTATGAAATTAGGTTTGCCATCTCCTCTTAATCTGGTCATCCCCCATCAAAACTTTGCTGTCATCATCTTTTATGCACCTTATTTGGTACAGATCTCGAGTCGTCCTCTCTCTCACCTTAGCGAGTCGGAGTAACTTCTTCTCCCCTCCTTCATTATCTAATTCCTCATACAAACGACCAAAAGTTGTTGTCTTAGCCTCCGTTACTACCATTTTCGCCTCTTTCCTAGCTATCTGATACCTCTCCTTGTTCGCTCTCTTCTCCTCCTCACTAGTGCTCCCTATTAACCGTAGGTAAGCCACTTCTTTGCTTCCACTTTACCTTGGACAAATACATTCTACCTGTGAGCACATGATTTTTGCCTCATTAAAACTACTCCTACAGAATTCTTAGACTTAGGATTTCTCCTTTTATTATTCAATTTTAGGATTAATTGCGTATTTTCATTGGTGCATGCATGACAAGTCATAAAAATACAACAAAAAATTACACAAGCATTTAGGATTTGATTTCACATAATTTTGTTAGAATTAATTGGTAATTAGGGTTTTGTTTTGAGAATTATAAAAATCACAAAGAAAATAAAGAGTTTATTGTGGCATTGTTTACTTTGTAGTTTCGAATTTGCTAATTTTCATGTTTTGGTATTTGAGTGTTAGTCTAATTTAGTTTAAAATAGCTTTTAGTTTAATAAGAGATTTTAAATTAGGGAGAATTAAAATAATTTGAAAATAAAAGAATTGAAAAAAAGAAGGAAAAGATTGGGATCAAAATAGGTCTGGGCTGGCTTATTTGAAGCCCAAATATAACCCACCTAAATCTAATTCAATTGGCCCAAGACCCACGTAATTACCCGGTCCGTTCCCTCCCCCTCTCCAAAAACGATGACGTTTAGTCTTTTTAAATCTAGGCCATCAAGGTTTTCTATATCAACGGTCGAGAATTGATGAGATAATAATATAAGAGTGTCCGAACACCCCCTTCCTTTCGTCTCCCACACTCCCCCTAATACAATAACCCTAACGCCGCCATCTTCGGCCGACCGGAAATCACTTCCGCCGGTGGTGCCACCTCCAAACTCTTCCAAATCAACACCCCTGAACCATCATTCCCTCCTTTTCCCCATGCCCTAAGAGCCAGTCTTCAACTATGAGTCAAACCCTTCGAATAAGGGACTTTGTGGACGCTATCTCCGACGTGTCCGGCGGAGGACACTCAAACCGCTCCCAATTTTATACCCCACAACCCCCTCAATCCTCTCTTCCCAAATCTCAAGTTAAAAATCTTCAAATTTAAATAGAATTCCCCAAATATCAGAGCTAGGGTTCAAGGTTCAACATGTTTTGAAAGCTTCAAGTGCGCGATTGATATTAAATTAATATTATATGTTTATTTTTGGATAAAATAAACATATAACATCAATTGAAAATCAATTTCAAGGTCAGTCGGAGGCCAGAATCAGTAAGTTTCACTATTTGGTTGTTCTCATTTTTGTTCGATTAGTATGCTGTGTGTCAATTCTTTCGAATAATTTCTTCTGCTTGCATGAATTAGTTGAGTCGTTTTCTCTCTTGCATAGCAATTCATTAGTTACTGTGTTCAAAATTGTCCTTATTTGTTTATTTTGTTGGTCGTTTAGTTGATTGTGAATTCCATAGTAGGAATTAAACCACTTAATTCTTGATTCCGGGTTTAGTGAGATTATGTGATTTCTTGTTCTAAACCAGCTAGGGCTTTTCGTGTATTAGATTAGTTCTTCTTCATGGTAGTTAATTTAGAAGCTCAGGACTCTAATTGATTCCCTTTTATGACTAGCTCTATTTTGTTTAACCTGCGTACCAAGGATTTCATGCTTTTACTTATTCAACCTTTATTAATTTTCAATCAATGATTGTAGACTCTGTTTATTTATTACCTTCAGATCTATTTGTGTAGCTATAGGACCTCGATACAATTTAGGTTAGCCCTAGGACATCAGTGAAAATCTATTTCAACTTTGGGAAATTGGTTCAATGGTTGGGGTCTCCAGTTCAATAACCATGGTTATCTTCTGACCAAGGGTAAGGGTTGGTCTATTAGTTTGGTAATTCAGAATAAGTGCAGGGGTAGTATAGATATTTAGGCAATGGAAATCTTGCAGAAAACTCCTGGAAACTTCTAATCAGAGGTTCAAAATTAGAATTTCTGGTAATTCCCTAATAAACTTAAGGCACAAGCCAGAAAATGAGGGACTAATTAGACAATTCTGAGACATAGGAAAGGGACTAGGAAATAAAACACAAAGAAAAGGGTTTCCCTAAGGTTGGGTTATAAATAGGCAAGTTTATGCCTTCATTAACAAGTTTTTGAGTCCCTGAAAATTTTCCATTAGTCTCAGATCTAAAAAATTCCCAAAAATAGCTCCTATAAAATCTGAACCTCTAAATGTTGAAGTCTTGAACATCCTAAAGTTTTTTTCTATCCTACTGTTCTTTTTGCATAATTCCTCAATTATTCCAACCCATAGTCATCAATTAGAGACATCAAGACAAAAAAAAGGCATGGAATACTTTGGAGTTAGGATATTGGAGTCTGGGCAAGCTCGAATAGATCCAATTTAGGGTGAAGTTGGGTCTTAAACAAGCTATATTAATTCATTTTCGGGTGTTAATTGTTGAAATTTCCTTTCCTAATTATCTGATAGTTGTTCCTAGGTATTGTCGAGTTGCTATTGCTGATGGGTGTGTAATTGCTGAAGTTCTGAACTGCTGCTGACCCTCTCTTTGATTTATTACATATTCCAGGTATTTACTCTCACTCAGGAGACCTGGAAATGCACAGCTACATGTACAAATGGTCACCTTTTGATATTGAAAACATATTCCTTTTGTGTTAATTTCATAATTATAAACACTGTTAGCCTAGTAATACTTAAACAGTCTTTTCAATAGTTTTGTGTTGCAATAAATAAACATTTGGACTGTGTTGGATTGTTTCGAATTATTTGGACTATTCAATTTCGAATTATTGTAAATTTCAATAGGGTGAAATATGTTAGTAACTAATCTGTTTGATCCTCATATCCTATTCAACAATAGAAAGTCACCATGTGTATACATATTCTGATTATTAAGTCTATCAATATATATATGTCGAATTTAAACTTGAGTATTAGCATATTGATTCATAAGTAGGAAAAGATCATTATCTGGAGTGTATCTTGTCAGACGTTTTTTTAACACGTTAAAATGACCAAAAACATAAAATGAAGTATTACCCTTGCTTCAGGATCGAATTGCAGTTTTCTTTCAAATTTCTGGGCTCGAATTGAAGTCCCAAACTGTTGTAGTTGTGAGATACAAGAAAATATACTCCTTGGGCTTGCTATTTCCAATAATGAAGCCCAATTGCAAAATCAGCCATAAAAATGCTGAAGATATGCATGCTAAACATTTCTTTTAGATTGATCATTAACATACGAAGTAATTAGGACTTCTCTTTTATTTTAGAGACACATATCGTAGAAATCATAGTTTCTTCAGGTTGTCTTTTCTTAAAAACAAATAAAATGAGTATGCCACGCTAAACAAAATCATACGCTGCGTGGCCCTCTAATTGTAATAAAATGCTTAGAACTCTGAGAGATGTCGTTTAGTGAATTTCATGATTTTTCCTTCGAAGTTAAAAATGCATAGTTTGCTTTAGGCGCGTTATTTTAATAATTCATCTTCCTAATTTCGGGTGCGAATTTATGTGACCCAAATTCAAATCTCGATGAAGTCAAAAATATCAAAAACTATGTACGCATTTATGTGATGTGGTTCGCGATATATTTTAGCTACATCGCAAAGTTTCTTAAAAATATACAAATATTAAAAGGGGTAAATAATTTAAAACTGCAAAATTGAAGAACATGTATAATAAATTATAATTTTAGCCAATTATAATAGTTTAAGCCATCGTGCTAGAATCAAGGGATCCGGGGTTGCCTAATACCTTCCCTCGGGTCAACAGAATTCCTTACTTAGAATTTCTGGTTCGCAGACTCCAATTGGGCAGTCGAAAATTTCCTCGATTTGGGATCCTAAATAAATTGGTGACTTGGGATACCAAAAGCGAAACCTATCCAAGTGGCAACTCTAAATAAATAAATAATCCTATTTTGAATAATGTCACTTTAATTGGAAAAACTCCCTCATACGTTTTATCCTTCGAGGTAGCCGTGTAAAAGGAGGTGTGACACCACCACCATTCTCTCTTTTGGGTACTGTTGCTGCCCGAAGATATCCCTAACACCTCTCTCGATGTCTTCCTTATATAGTCCGCCGTTGTAGACCACATAGCGTTTGCATCTCCACTACTTCTCCAAGCTCTCATTGCCGATAACCTTCCTTACAGCTCATGAGCTTTATCTTTAGTCAAAGCGCATCACTTAATCCTCGGACGACCTCGAACAACCCTCTTCTTCCTCTTTATCATGACACTAATGTCCAACAAATATGCCGCATCTGTCTTCGCGGGGCGATTGGAAATTAAAGAAGTATTTAATTCTTTTACTGCCTTCCATTCCACTATTCTGATCGAATTAATTGCTCTTCCGAACGACCAAGTGGCAAGGGTTGTCAATTTAACTTTTGCCTAAATTGACTCAGTCATATACAACCAGTCCAACTCGCTTAAACTTGAACAAAGCTCTATCGAGTTTTATTCACGCATAAACTTTAACATATTATGATTTTAATTTTAAAATTCTAATTTAAGAGCTTTACCAAAAAAATGAATTAGGTTGATGAATTATTAATAGTTTCCTGCTTAATTTATTTTCTTCTTTTCTCTATTTGAACCTACGATAGTTTTGACTTGACTTTATTAGGGATATTAAATATTAAATTTTATATTCTTTTTCCTTTTTAAAACAACGACAAATCATGTTTGTTAGGGATATATTAATTAAAAAAAGGAGTTTTCCACTTATTCTCCTCCTCCTCCTCCTCCTCCTCCTCCTCCTCCTCCTCCTCCTCCTCTTCTTCTTCTTTTTTTATGCGTAATTTTAAATTTTGTAAAAATAAATATTGTTTTTATTTAAATTTTGTTAAGGAAAATAATATTTTGCAAAGGAGTTTCATACTTTTAATATAATATATAAATATATAAAATAATAATGTAAATATAAGTATAAATAAAAATATAAATATACAAATAAGAAAATAGTTGTAAATAAACAAAATTTTATTATACATACTTTCCAGCTGTGATAATATCTTGATTCAACTTCGTATAACTATTGAGAAATTGGGAATAACATATCTTCCATTTAGTAAATAAGATATGATGTGACTTAATTTAATCAAAATATAAGAGAGAAAATATTTATATAAAAAAATTAATATGAATCTTCATGCGATCTTGGACAAAATTGTGTTGCTTCCCATTTTAAAGTAATGTCCATCTTTCTTTTACATGTCATCAAATAAACTCTTTAAATGAAATTTATTTTAAATTTGTTTTAGTTTTTAAGTTTCAAATTAATACGCCACTTAAGAAGAAGAGTGAAAAGTTCTACTATTTGGTAGGAGAATATTTAAGTCAAAAGCGTGTTTTAGCATTTGAATTAAAATTATTGGTTAAATATTTGGTGTTGAAGTAATAAATTCTAAAAGGAATGAAATATAAACTAAAATCTTACTTGTTTCAACTTCTTAATTATATAAGTTTGTACGTAGTTCGATTATGAAAAAGTTTAATCAATAAATTTTAATTAATTTTGTAATCTTAAATATTACGAAAATAATTATGACTATTCCTAAATATTAAATAAATGATTTAATTATTATTCTTAAATATTAGGTTATACATTAAAACCTAAAAGACTATTTTGTTCAGTGTGAACTTTATTTTTGAAGGGTAAAAAAGACGCACTGCATTTCGCTAAGGGTCTTCGTGCTTTTAATATAGTATAGATATAGATATTAAGACTTAATAGTTCTTTGTTTTTAGACAAGTAATTAAAAAAATTGGCATCTTGCTAGCCTTTTTAGAGAGAGAAGCTCTGCCTTCTCTCTAACTTTTCCGTTTCAACTCTTCATCTTCTTCATCTCTGCTGCCTCTGCGTATGTAGGTTAATCTGCGCTGAGGGTGCAATGGCGAGAGGGAGAGGACGACCGAAGAAAGTTCCGGTATGCCAGCGACACTATTTTCCCAAAATCTGTTAACACTGTTCCACAGGCAGTTAGCACTGTTCCATTGAAATCTACTGAAGAAACTGTTTCATTGCCTCATGCAACAGTAGATCCACAACCATATGAAGTTCCCATGCTACCAACACCAACTGAGAGGGTTGATAACAACTCAGAACCTCAAGTTAGTCCAGTGATTGTCCCGATGGAACCTGAGAAAAGGGGTAAGGACCACATGCAACAACAACCACCACCTGATGTACCAAAGGCTGCTAGGGAGGAAGGAGCAAAAGTTGACCCACCCAAACAGTGGGCTAGCCTATTTCAGAGGAATCGCCTTGCTGCAAATGGTATGTCTCTAGAGTATATTCCCCCAACACTCATTAATGGTAAACCAGTTGGTCAGCTGGTGAAGGAAGAGGCGGAGGAAGAAGGAAAATGGAAATGTGCCCTAGTTATTTTTGTTCTAGGCAATGGACCAGGGTACAATGCTATGAATAGATTTATCAGCATACACTGGTCTCATGTGCCTAAGCCAGAATTGTTTTACCATGATGAGGGCTACTATATAGCTACATTTCAGTCCCTTGAAGATGCCAAAGAAATACTGTGTGGAGGACCATATTCAATTGCTAATAGGCCTATGATTTTGAAACAATGGTCGGTTGAACTGGATTTTAAAGATGCTTTCCCAACAGAAATTCCCCTGTGGATTAAATTCCCCAATTTACCTATGTCCTGTTGGGGCAGTAAGTCACTGAGTAGAATTGCAAGTATGCTTGGGAAACCCATCTTTGCTGATGAATGCACGACAAAGCAAAGTAGAGTCTCTTATGCTCGTATGCTAATTGAGGTGAATGTATCAAAGGCATTACCAAGTGAGATTGAACTGATAGATCCCAATGGAAAGAGCTTTATGCAAGATGTGTCATATGATTGGAAGCCATCATATTGTGAGAAGTGTCTGATGGTGGGACATAACTGTTTGGCTAATACAGCCCCCTCAGTCAAGCCTAGAATGACACAGGAATGGAGAGTTAAGGCTCCAGCTCCTATGGTCCAGAGCAGTCAGGGAAATCAAGTCCAGCAGCCAGACAATGCAAAACAACCAAGATCCCATGATGGTGTGGGGGAACAGTTGAACAAGCGGAAGGGAGTTGCTACACAGATGTCTCCAGTCTTTAACATCACAAATTTTCCACCATTATCCCCTATTGTGATGTCTAATAGATTTGAAGTTGGAACAGTGAGTTGGGCAGATCACCCCCTAGATGAAGGGGGAACCAGCTATGGCCAATGAAGTGGTTAATTTGGAATATAAGGGGTGTAAATAAAAGGTACAAACAGAAGGAAGCTAAAGAATACTTTAAAACCAATAAATTTGACCTTGTTGGTCTTGTAGAGACAAAGGTTAAACAAAAAAATGCAGATAGAATAGCTAGTTTTCTGTTGCCTAACTGGAGTATAGTTACTAACTACAATGGAGCAGTAAATGGAAGAATATGGATCCTATGGGATCCTACTAAGTATTTGATCTCTGGAGTACAGGAGGAGGCTCAACTCATCCATTGCAGTGTCAGGAATCTTAGTGGAGAACTTCTCTGCTATCTCACAGTGGTATATGGATCAAATGATAGTGATCAGAGGGGAACAATGTGGAAGAACATTCAGAATCTGGCTGCAGGTATAAATGATCCTTGGATAATTGCAGGAGACTTCAATGCCATATTGTCAAGTAATGATAGACAATCATGCCACCCAGTCAAGCAAGGAGAGACTGTGCAGTTTAACAACTGTATACATCAAGCTGGCCTGGCTGAACTGCCATGGAAAGGGGATTTCTTTACTTGGACCAATAAGCAAAGTGGTGATGATAGAGTGTATAGCAGATTAGATAGGGTATTTGACAATTATGAATGGATGATGAAATGGAATCATGTGGACACTGCATATGGAGCTCCTTTTATCTCTGATCATAATCCTATGATATTATCTCTAACTGAAGATACTCACAACAGGAAGATACCATTTAGATTCTACAATGTATGGACACATAGCAAGGATTTCCAACCTTTGGTCAAAGCTAAATGGAAAAGCACTGCTCAATGTACCTTGCAAGGAGTGTGGAATAACCTCAAAGCCCTTAAGCCTGCCTTAAAATTTCTAAATACTAGAGAATTTAAGGGTATTACACAGAAGATTGAGAATAGTAGAAAGGAACTGGAAGCTGTCCAACAACAGATGGCCATATCATATACAGATAACCTACTGCTAAGAGAAAAAGACCTGCTGCAGCAATTGGAAAAATGGTCTCTGCTTGAAGAATCAGCACTGCAACAAAAATCTAGAGCCAAATGGATCCAGCTAGGAGATTTAAACAATAAATACTTCTCAGCAGTAATGAAGGAGAGAAACCAATTTAAAAGGATTACTGAGCTGACCACAGAAGGAGGACTGAAGATAACTGATCCAGCTGACCTACACAAGGAGATTACAGGTTTCTATAAATCACTCATGGGTACAGCAGCCACTTCTTTACCAGCAGTGAACAAAGGGTATATGAACAATGGTCCTAGACTCTCACATCAGCAAAGGAAGGAGCTATCAGAGGACATCACTGACACAGAGATCCTAAACAGTTTGAAGGCAATTGGTAATGATAAAGCTCCAGGGATAGATGGATATAATGCTATGTTCTTTAAACACACTTGGCCTATCATAGGGCATCAGGTGATTCAAGCAGTCAAGAACTTTTTTGCAACCAACAAAATGCACAAACCTGTAAACTGTGCTACACTCAGTCTAATTCCCAAAGTCTCTAGTCCCAAAACAGTCAAAGAATTTCGGCCAATAGCTTGTTGTTCAGTCCTATACAAAATTATCTCCAAGTTGTTGGCCAACAGACTCCAGAAAGTCATGAGTAGTATTATCTGTAATGCACAAGCATACTTTATTCCAGGAAGGAGAATAGCAGATAATGTCATCTTAGCACATGAATTAATAAAGCATTATACCAGGTCTCATATCTCTCCCAGGTGTATGATCAAAATTGATTTGCAGAAAGCCTATGATTCAGTAGAATGGTGCTACTTACAGCAGGTTATGGAAGCATTGGATTTCCCTCCCAGATTTACAAGATGGATCATGGAATGTGTTCAAACTGTTAGTTATACAGTAGTGGTTAATGGTGAGACAACTGAGCCCTTTCAAGCAGCTAAAGGACTGAGACAAGGGGATCCAATATCCCCCTTTCTGTTTGCTATTGTGATGGAGTATCTCAGTAGGTCTTTGGTTGAATTGAGGCAAAATAGAGAGTTTGTGTTTCATCCTGGTTGTAGAAAACTGGGAATAACTCACTTAAGTTTTGCTGATGACTTGTTGCTGTTTGTCAAAGGAGATCCTCTTTCTGTAAGTACTATGTTTACTTATTTCTCTCAGTTTACTGCTGCTTCTGGTATGACAGCAAACTTGCATAAGAGTGCTGTCTATTTTGGAGGGGTGAAACCTCAGGATCAGCAGCATATTATTGATCTCCTGGGATATGTATGGGGAGAACTTCCTTTTAAGTATTTGGGAGTACCTTTGACTGCCAAGAAGTTAACTGTTTTGCAATGACAGCCACTGGTTGACAAAGTCTCTGCCAGGCACCTGTCATATGCTGGCAGAACTCAGCTGGTTCAATCAGTTATCTTTGGGATTCAGGCTTACTGGGCACAACTATTCTTAATTCCTTCCAAGATTATGAAACTACTTGAGGCAATGTGCAGATCATACATCTGGTCAGGATCAGTTAGTGTGTCAAGGAAGGCATATGTGGCTTGGGAGAAAATCTGTATGCCAAAGTCTGCTGGTGGTTTGAATCTGACTAATTTACTTTTGTGGAACAAGGCTGCTATTTCTAAACTCAGCTGGGATTTGGCACACAAGAAGGATGCTCTATGGGTGAAATGGATTCATACAGTGTATATCAAACAGAGGCAATTGGAGAACATCATTGTCCCTAAGCAGGCTAGTTGGATGGTACGGAAGATCTTTGAAGGCATTGAATTACTGCAGCAACACCAAATGCTGGATAAATCAGTGTGCACTATTAGATAGCTCTACCTACAGCAGATAGGAGAGGCACCAAGAGTCAGGTGGAAGAACTTAACAATATAGAATGCTGCTCGACCCAAAGCAATCTTCAACCTATGGCTGCTCCTGCAAGATAGGCTGCCCACCAAAACAAGGTTGATCAAATGGAACTGGATGTAACAGACACTTGTGTCATGTGCCAACAAGCTGTGGAAACTAGGGAACACTTATTCCTGCATTGCTCTTATGCAACTGAACTGAGAACTCACATGTTGCATTGGATTGGAATTAAGCAACCTACTGGACAAAACTGGCTTCAGTTTGTTCAGTGGCTCATTGAGAAATCTAAAGGCAAATCCCCTCGAGCTCACATATTCAAAATGACAATGACGGAGATGTTTTATGTTGTTTGGCTGGAAAGGAATGCGAGGATATTCGAAATACATATTGTACCAGTGACAAGCTACTTAGGAATATTGCTTATAATTGTAATGTTAGAGATCCTCCTAGGCTAGGGATATTACTTAATCAGTTTTTGCTTTAATATTAGGATAATTTAGTTTCAGTTTTGATAGCCAGTTGAGGTATGAACTGGGCTATGGAATTGTAAGGTTAACACTTTGGTGATTAATACAAAGTTTACTTACCAAAAAAACAATAGTTCTTTATTTTATTGAGTCTTAAGTTATAAAATGTCACGAGTTCACTTCTACTCAATCAATATTTTTAACAACATAGACTCTCTTAAATATTTACAAAAAATATATGCTAGTTGAGGTTCGAAACTCCGACCCCGTAAAGCAAAATCAGGTACATAACTAACACGTTAGGATATAATTTGTATTTACTTATTCATTTTCTCACAATATTTTTACATACATTTAATAAAAAATTTCTTCAAAGCGATACCGCGTGACATCGCTTCATAGAATTTGCTTTCGCCCCTGTGGCTATCCCTACGCTAATTGGATTAATATAAATTATTTTTGCTTTGAAGATAGAGAAATTATATTTTTATCCCACCTTCTGCCATCTTCACAAAATATATTAACTCACATGTCTTGATCTTTTACAAATAGAGACTTTTGAGAAAAAAAATTATTTTTTAAAAGTAGCTAAGTGATTATGTACAACTATGCCTTATAAAGAAAATTAAGAGTTGTTGCAAAAAATAATCCGGTTCCAGAATCCGAAATCAAATCCCACAAGAAAATAACTTATTTGTTACAACTTTTTAGTATCGCTAATGATAAGCTTAAATAACTTTTAGAATTCAAGAATTGATTTATGAATTAATAGAAATTACTTGACTAAGGAAAAATGATAATAAAAATATCATTCAGCAAGAATGGAGTTAAACTCAAGGATAAAAGGCTCTAAGGTTTATGATTTCCCCAATTATCAGATTAATTCCTGACACGTTAGTTATAATCTCGCCATAACATGCTCTAGAGATGATGAGTCCTTGTTTACCATATCTGCCGATCAATTATAATAATTTACTAGAAGTATTCTTTCGAACTACTCTAGTTGACAATTTGTACAACTCATAAAAATCACACTAAAGCTTCGTTATCTCTAATTCAGCTTTTAAATTCAAGTAATCAATCTCTTAACTTACTCGAAAGTGGCATTGTTCAATAACAATCTAATTAAGTATTCTTTCTCAAGCAACACAAGATAACTAGGCACGATTAATCAAGGGCCCTTCAATTAATCACAAGAAACATATAGTTAAACATTAAAGAGTAATAACGGCTCAATTATGTCAAAACACAATCAAGACTTCATCCAACAGTTAGTTCCATCAACCCTAGATAACAGATTTAGCTACTCATGAACTACTCAAAAATACATAAACCATTTCCAACCCAATAGCCATAGAAATAAAGATAGAAAAGTAGGGAGAAACTCTTTGATTCGTCTTCTTGTATGAACTTGAGGATCTTTCGGGCTCAACTTTGCTTCAAAAATGGGATTTCTTGCCTTCTCAGGTCAAGCGTGTGGTTGAAATAAGGGCTGAGAGCTTTTATATTACATCCCCAAGCCAATTAATTAAGTTGCCTCTCAAGATAAAACGCATGCAAATTCGCCCTTGTGCTATAACTATTCTTCGCACAGAGTATGGTTATATTTTCTAAATTTTTCTATGCTTGCCATGTGCTTTTCGAAGTTACTTCACTGTCTGGTCTAATTTTCCTTTTCTTCGAAAATTTTCTTTTAGCTTCATTATTGCTGAAATCACCTATAATCTTCACTCTTGGCTTCCTACATAACAAGCTTTAATAATTAAGTTCAATTGGTCATATTTCAACATTCAAAACACACCAAAGCAGGGGTAAAACATATTCAATTACATGTAATTATAGCATATATCACCACCCCACACTTAGATTTTTGCTTGTCCTCGAGCAATTATATGATATCACAGACAAATCACATAGAAATAGTCAAGCTCATTCAAACACCATGTCAAGAAATTATTCAGAACCATCAACCACAAGAGTGAACACCTTTCTTTTGCTCATATTCATCTATTGAAACTCGAAACTTTGCTCCTGCTAATTCCATTGTACCTCACAAACAAAGAAATGGCCCCAAAATACATATATATAGTGACAAATCACAAGCACAAGGGCATATAAAACGAAAAACACACACTCATCGAGGAATTTCACATGCAACACATACAGTACCATAAGCTTGCCCTTTCTGTCACTATCCACTAATGTAGGAGTCTCAATCCATAGCCAAGCAGGACTTTCAAAGCTTGTAATGTTGTCTTGGGGGTAAGATATGGAGAATTTTGGTTATATAGTAATCTTCCCCTCAACACTTTAAATATCAGTAAGTCTACGTTTCCCACGCTTTTCTTTGTAGACACTTTCCACTTTTATTTCTTCGTAGCTCAAGCACTAAAGTCCTGACTTATTATTATTTTTTTTATCTCCTTCTTACTTTTTCCAACTGTATCTTCTTTTTTCTTTTGTTTATTTAATAATGGATCTTCAAAAAAAGGAGTATCAAGGGACATAACTTTCATTCTTTGGTGCAACTTTGAGTTTTCAAGTACATAATATTTTCTCATAATCATAACTTCTGCCCAATCACACAACCTAAAGTAGTTAAGGGGATGATGGGTTAACAAGAGAGATTAATGCAAAATGGACATGGCTTGTAACACGGGTTTCCAAAAAAGAAGGCCTACCATCACTCGAAAGATCAAAACTTTTTAAGATTTTGCCTCAAACAACAGGCATGACAAGTTCTAGACTGATATGCATATATGGAAATGCACAATAAAAACTCCCCATACAATATACATGGGATTTACAAGTCACTCTGTTTCACCGTCAATGTACAAACATGAGCTCAGAAAGGAGGTTCAAGAACAACTTAGGTTACTCTCATAAAATAAAGCTTTTCAAGGATTGAATTCTCTTTGCTTCAAGTTCTCTCTCTCTTTCTCTCTCTCTACATATTACATACATAAGGAAAGAAAGAGAAATGCTTGGTTCAATAGAAAAACTCACTCGGAAAGAACCAAGTCCAAGAAAACCCAATGAGATTACTATGCTAAAAAAAAAATTAAACTACACTACAGATAAGATATTCCCCACCACACACTTAAGATACTGCAATGTCCCCAATGTAGAAAAATAGAGAACATGGGAGAGGAAATACTCCCTCTAAGTATCGTAGTCGGAGTCTCCAACACTAGAGTCACCGACGTCCTCCATATCTACATCACCTACAATATCATCAACAATAGTGGTTGGACCACTCTGAGACGGTCCATCAACGGGGTTTGGGGCTGGCAAAGCAAGAGTAGAAGTACTAGCATGAGGTGCTACCTCCTCGTTAGACTCATCATCATCTTCTGCTAACATGGGTGCTGACTTCATCCTCAGATGGATGAACATCACTATCTTCATCAATGTTTAGGGCAAACTTCGATTCAACACTAAATGGCATAGACTTTATGAAGTATCTATTAGTTTCCTCTGGCTTCTTAACTTTAGAGGCAATTACAGACCACAGTTGTTTGAAGTTATCAATGATCACATCAAATTTCTAGTCAGTACTCAATTTCATAGAGTTTTGGGACCCTGACCATAGAGTAGTTGTCTAATTAAGTCTCAGCTGGCTGCTTCATATCACCTCCTTGGTTGGACAGTTTAAACTTATCCTTCATGTATTTTGTCAGGGTATTTGCATTAAAAAAACAACACCTTGACCACCTCAATGTCCGCTGCATCTCTAAGCATATAAGGGTACCCACGATGACCATGTCTCCCATCATAAGGGCATATGTCAACAACACATGTGTGCGCCACACAATACTGATATGCTTTCATGTAAGATCCTATTATAGATAAAGTATTGAAAAACTCTAGCCTTCTGGTTCAAATACCTGTATGGAAGCACTTGGCGTTGACTCCGAACCTTTAACTTCCACCTAGCCTGCTTGTTGCCATCACATAGAACTTCTTTGATTCTAGCATAGTCATGCTGCTTTTTCCAACTGAAGTCATCATCTAGGTTGGAGAATCTTAAAAATTCATTAATGGTCGCCGGAGTTATGTCACTGTCAACCCCTTTCACTTTTGATACTCTGCTCTCCCAATCTATCCAATTGGCATATAATTCCTGAACCATTATGATGCTGGCGTCACCTGCTAGCTTGAATAATGGACCCCACTTGAAGTTCTCCGTTAAATCCTTCCCTATCCCTTGTACACCTTCTTCAATTTTTCTTCATCTACAGGTCTTTCCTCCAAGTACTTCTTACTCTTAACCGTTAGGAAAATCTTTGTTGCCTTGTCATTGAAAAACCATGGTGGCGCAATGACCTTCTGTTTCTTTGTTTGTCATTGTCCAACTGCCTATTTCTCTGTAGGCAGCTGATTCTTTTTTGGGGACTTAGGTACGGTCCGAGAGGATGACAATTGTGATTTTTCTTTTTGTTTGGGTGCCATAGTGTTACCTGCAAGGCGAGAAATATCTAGTGTCAGCTACATAAGAAAATTATAAGAAATAGAGTCTAACAGCTGAATATTCCCAAAGTCACACATTGCTCTATTCAAGTGAATAATTACGACAACCGTAAGCTAAGAATTAAGTACTTAGACTTCCTTAATTTAACAAAGCTTGCAATATAGAATAATGGCTGGTAGTTTCTCCAGCACATACACACTCTAATAATAGAGACAATCAAATAGGTACTCAGACTTCCCCTCAACAAAATCGAGAAGGCCTACCCATTTCGCACGTAGTACTTGAGGCCATAACAACATCATCGTAGCAGAAGAAGAAAACTCAAGGTAAGCACATAAAATGTGTTGTAACATTTAATATAAGCTACGAACATGCCAGAGCGGCATCGTAGAATTACAAATCGATCAAGTACTTCAAATACTCAAACGTTACTCAACCGCAAATGAGTTGACAATACAGGCATATTAGTGAAAAACCAAAAAACTTGCAAAGATTTTCACCCGTTCCAATTAACACATAACAACCTCGAAGAGGTGGCTCGCTACTCAGCCTTCGCAAAAACTACCATTTCGTTGTTAAGGGAAATTATCAAACAATTGGTATACTTAACATAGAATTTGCACCTTGGGCAATTGATGGAGGGTAAAACCCTTCCAAAGAGACGAGAATCATCGTCTACAATTATGCAACATCATTCAACTTTAATCCCAAGGTGGCATATGCATATGAATCGAGCCACTTAGCACAAACAAGTCACAACTCCTCTTTTCGTTTTTTCTTTTCTTTTCTATCATAGGGCTAGAAATTAGTACACCAAATTATCAAAATAGAGTGGTGGAATAGGGGTAGAAGAACACAGGCTAGGGTCTGACCAATAACAACGAACCCTAGAATTTTTTTTGGTTGACGGGATGCATGTGCGGAATAGTGTAGGGAGAGAGCCAAGAGAAGAGAAGAGGAGAGGGAAACACTTACCAGGTCGCCGGCTACTGGTGGGCACTGGTTGGAGCAGCAGCAGTGGTGGAGGGTATCAGAGAGAGATGAGGGTTTATGTAGAGAGGGGTAGGGTTTTTTTCGAAGTATAAACGAGAGGAACTAAAGAGAATGGTTTATTTGAGAGAAATGAATTATTTCCATAAATTTAAAATAAAATAATTTTTTTATTATTTATAATTTTGTAGATTTTTGTTGTATTTTTGTTAATTGTTTCTATTTGTCTGCGCATATTAATTTATTTAAATTATGAAATACAAAAATATATTGCATTTGTATTTAGGATTTAACTTTGTATTTTTGAATTAAGTAATAAATTGGTTAATTTATAAAAATAGAAAAATTACAAAAAAATAATAGCTATTTCTGCACTTTTATTTTTTAATTTTTGAACTTTGATAGTTTTTTCATTGATTTAGTTCTTAATTAATTGTGATAATTATATTTAAGTTTAATTAGTATTTTAATAGGGTAATTAGGTTTTAGGATTTAATTTAGATTTTAGTTTAATTTTGAAAAAAAGAAGAAGATGATATTTTTTTTTGGAAGAATTGATTTGAAATAGGAAAAAGAAAAGAATGAAGAAATCAGGTTTGAGCCATCTCTTATTTAAATAACTCAAGCCCAAACGTTTTTCCCCTAATAACCGTCCAATTGGTCCCAAACCCGGCCTAAAATCCATTCTATACCACGTCCGGCACCCCCTATAACCAAACGACCTCGTTTTGGGTAAATTGGATCTTGACCATTGGATCTCATTATTCCAATGGTCCCAAACTGATGGTCTCTTTGATATATAAATGTCTAAACATCCCCTACTCCCTACAAACTGTCTCTCACACACCCTCAGAAGCCCTAACATAACACCGCCTTGGACCATCGTCCGTCGCTCGCTGGAAATCGCCCACGGTGGTAGCGTGTGGCCAATCGCCACCAAATTACACCAAATGATCCCAGGTCCCCATCGTCTCAAATCTCCGGTCATTTTCCCTCAAATCCACCCACGATTCCTCGAATATTAGATCAGAAACTTGAAACCCTAGCACCGCCTTTGTTTTCTCCGGTGGCGGCGCCACCACCAACTGCCATCAAATTTATACCTTATCACCTCCTTCATCTCTTCTACCTTATTCCATGACCAGCTTCCCCCAATTCACCCCTGAGATCCTCAAATATTCGATTTGAAGCAGAACCCTAAAATCCCAAATATGCAAGTCAATCAGTTGGACCAGTTGTGGGTTTGAATTGGACTTTAGTCGCATGTTTTCATCGAGAACGCCCGATTAAAGTCTAGTTTGACCCATAATATGACTATTCAAAGGGTCGATTCAAGGGCTCTTACATACCTGTTTTGGACAAGTATTCTCAAAGTCTTTTTCTTTATCTTCCTTTCTTCTTTTTCTCTTATAATTCTTCTTTTTCTTTTGGTTTCTTAAAGACCTTTCTGCATATGTTCCTTTTAGTTCAGGCTAGTCATTCCCTTTAATTTTGTTTTAGTTCGTTTAATTTTCAGAAAACTCGTGTTGAATTCAAAAGTGTTTTTGTTCATTGTTTGTGTGTTTTAGTTTTCCATAATTATTTTTTCCATACATGATTAGCCCTGCATTTTTTTTTCTTTAATCAGTAATATTAGTTACTTAGCTAATTTAGTAATTCTAGTTAATAGATTGAGTAGTCTAGGATTTAATTGCTAAACATATTTATATTTTGTTAGTATTTCAGATTTTAATTGGGCTAATTGTTTGTTTGAGTCTTGAAATTGTTCTGACCCACTTAGGAAAAGAAGGGCAAGCCCAGTTGTGAAATTGAACCATTAGGTCGAATTGAAGAGGGTGCACTAAGTAAGGGAATTGGACTGTTTGGTAAAAACAGGGTAACTTGGGGATTGTAGTTAGGGAATCTAAGTGTAACTACTATAGGAAGCTTCTTAGAAGCTGAAAAACAGGCTTACTTGGTTAACAAGTCAAAAATTTATTGGACCAAGTAGCAAAAATATTAATTGAAAAGGGTGCACTAAGTAAAAATGAACCCTTAAGGTTGCCCTAATAGCTTGCATATAAAGGCATTGCTAAGGGAAGCTAAAATCAAATTGGAGAGACTGAAAAAGGAGAGAAAATCTGATAAATCAAAACGGCTGAAATATCAAAAAACAAATTACCATTCTATTGCATTTCTTCTATAGTTCTAGATATTTTCAATTTCTGAAGAATTTCTGAATGATTTGGGTAAAAAAATAAATTTAAATCTAAGTCTAGAGGTCTAATTTTGAGTTGTGTGAAGCTTGGTTTGAGGCCTGTGTGGGTTTCAACTGGTTGAACACTGTTACATTGCTACTAGTACTACGTTGCTACTGCTGACCTTTTTTTGTTCTCATTTTCTTTTTCTGATGTCCGGGTACATGTACTGAACAAGCTCTTGGCCAACAAATTGTGTACTTGAGGATCTGGATCATTTGTTGAATACCATGTGAATGCTTGGGCTGGATTCCAGATTTTAAGTAGTAGTACTTTTTTATTATATTTTCATCCCAGCTAGCAAGTTAGAACTTAGTTTTAGACATATGCAGCAGTTATCCTTTGTGAATGATCACTTCTGCAAGTTTGTTTTCCTTTTTGTGAAATTCAGTTGTGTTTTGAATGACTGCTAAGGCTAATTTATAAGTATGGACAACTTATCACTATGTTAGCAAGCTATAGCCTAATCTCTTAGCTCTTTTTATATATTGGGTTGCCAAGTTGATTAAAGGCTTTGAGGACTTGAGTTTACCTAAAGCATGTTGTCATATAGTCTTATGCTAGATTGAATAAGTCACATCCTCTTTTGGAATTGCAACTCAAAGGAATACTGTAAATATGATTGTTATTATGGTCTATTCTAGACTTTATGAAGACAATTGCATAAGGATGTGAGGTAGTTAGCAAGTTTTTTTAAATACAAACAACATATTCCTAAAATCGGGCCTATCCCTTGCTTCATGTTAACTTGCTAAGCAGGAATTCATGAAATAGTTTAATAACAATTGAATGTCTTAAGATGCATTTGCGGTTACTTAATTTTGACCAGATACTTCCCCGTTCTGGTTATGTGTGTGTTGAGATAAAGAGTATCAGGGAGGACCTCTTTTGGGCGTGTCACAAGTCCATGCTGATGCGGCTTAGCCAGGTTTTGGGGCTGCTTTGATTTATTCTGGTGTATGTCGTTTCTCTATCCCAATTATGAGCAATTGAGGCTTTGATTTGCCCTGGGCCTTGTTGGCCTGCCTTCCCATTATTTGTTGTGTTAGCCCCAATTCTTTTATTTCACGATTAGATGTGGGCCGTTTAATGCCAATGTTCGATACCAAAACATAGCTTAACAATTTTCATAAAATAAGTAGAAGTTCCACAATTTTATTTATTTAATTAATGGATATTTAAAATTGAAATTGAGGTGCGCTGTGCCAAATAAAATCCCAAATGATTGGCCCTCATTTAGCAGTTTCTTTTAAATCCCTAGAATTCGAGGCGTGCCATTTAGCAAATTTTAATGGTCCTCACAAAGTTAACAACACGTAGTTGCTTTAGGCGCGTTATTTTAATAATTTAACTTTCTAAACTCGGGTGCACATTTCATGTGATCCAAATCCAAATCTCACAACGTTAAATAAAATATGTCTCAGACTGCGGGTGCATTTTATGTGGTGTGGTCCAAAGACGTATTTTAGATAACGTTGACATCTTCTTAAAATTAATTAAAGGCAGTTAATAAGTTTAAAATTTCATCACAAGTTAAACATGTACTAAAACCAGATAATAGGCCAATTATAACAGTTTAAGCGACCATGCTAGAACCACGGAATCCGTGGGTGCCTAACACCTTCCCTCGGGTTAGCAGAATTTCTTGTTTGCAGACTTCAAAAGGAAAGTCGAAATCTTCCTCGTTGGGATTTGAAATAAACCGATGACTTAGGACACCAGAAAACAAACTATCCTAAGTGGCGACTTTGAAAAATCAAATAAATAGTCCTATTTTGAATAATGTCACTTAAATTGGAAAAAATCCATTATATATTACCTTTCGGGATGGTGTGTAAAAAAGGAGGTGTAACAAGAAGGCTGCATTTTTTGGATTAAAAAAAATACTTACCTGTTGTGCTATTCCTGTGCTATAATTTGTTTGCACACTGTTAAGGAAAAACAAAATTCGCCTTACTTGCTATCCCTATGCTATAATCCGTTAGCACTCTACTAAGGAAGAAAAAATCCCGCCTTGTTGTGCTATCCCTGTGCTATACACTCTTATCACACTGTTACAAAGACACCCAATTTTTTTAATTACAACAATTCGTGAAACATTCAAGCTAATCCCTTTGGGGTGACCTTATTTGCTCCACGAACTCCGCATCTGTGTATTAATCATGCAAGACAAACAGAACTAAAAAACTAAAATTAATCGAAAAAATAGTAATAATGACTTACAGTCGTGGATTGCCTCGCTCGCAATGCCTTATTTAACATCGTGGCATCTTGCAAGCTTTCAGGATTCCGTTTTGCTCTTATATTGAGACTCTTTCAAGTACATAACATCTTTCTCTTAGGTAGTGTTTCAATCTTGGACATTCACTTAAACCTGTTAGTTACGCCTTCGTACTCAAATACTACAGCTCCACTTAGGAACACTTGTACAATTCTAAATGGTCTCGACCATCTAGATTTCTGCTTATCCAGGAATAATCTCAATCTCAAGTTGTATAACAACACCACATCTCCAGGTTTGAAGTTCCTGTCTAGATAGCCCATATTGTGCATCATCTTCATCTTTATTTATACAATCTTGTACTTTCGAATGTCGGGAACCTAAACTCCTCGAGTTCATGCAACTGTGTAACTCTATTTGTGCCCGCCGTTTCCATATCCAAATTCAACTGTCGCAATTCCCATAAAGCTCTATGGTTAACCTCCACCGAAAGTTGGCAAGCTTTCCTAGACACCAACTTGTAGGGAGACATATCGATTGGAGTTTTAAAAGATGTGCGGTAAGCCCATAATGCATTATCCAACTTCCTTGACCAATCAGTTCGAGTCGCATTCGCTATCTTGGTCAGGACACTTTTGCTTTCCCTGTTAGACACTTCCACTTGCCCATTTGTTTGCGGATGGTATGGTGTGGCAACCTTTTGGCAAACTCCATAGTTTTCTAGTAGCCTTTCAAAATGTTTATTGCATAAATGAGATCTGCCATCACTAATTATATATTTTAAAGTGCCAAATCATGTGAAAATATATTTCCTTAAAAATCATATTACTCCTTTTGCGCCATATGTTGGAAGAGCCACCACTTCAACCTATTTGAAGAAATGTCAACATCTACTAATATGTACTTGTTACTATACGATCTAACAAACAGTAACATAAAATCAATTCCCCACACGTCAAACACTTCCACCTCTTGAATTACAGTTATTAGCATCTCATGACGGCAAGATATGTTGCCGGTTCTTTGGCACTCATCACAACTTTTCGCCCATGCATGTGCATCCTTGAATAGAGTCGACCAATACAAGCTCGACTCTAACACTTTCGCGACTGTCATAATTTCTCCAATATGTCCACCATATGGTTAAACGTGACAGGCATGCAATATAGAAGATTGATCTTTCTCGGGGATACACCTCCGGATCATGTTATCCACATATATTTTAAAGAGTAGAGGGTCATCCAAATAATAAGACAGACAATCATGAAAGAACTTTTTCTTTTGGATAGAAGAGAGTTCGTAAGGTACAATACCACTTTCCAAATAGTTAGCAATATTAGCATACCAAGGTGTCTTCTCCATTATCACTGCTAGTAATTATTCAAATGGGAATGTCTCTATTATGTCTTCAACCTCTACTTTCTTTTCAGCTCCCTCCAATCTTGAATGGTGATATGCCACTTGGTTCTCCATTACTTTCCTATCGCAGATCTCCAATTCAAATTCTTGTAAAAGAACCAAATGGATCAAGCGTGGCTTTGATTCCTTCTTGGATATCAAGTACCTAAGTGTGATATGGTCAGCATAAGCAATCACTTTTGAACCTATCAAATAAGACCTGAATTTGTCGAATGCAAACACCACATCCAACATCTCTTGCTCAGTAGCGGTATAATTGAGTCGCGCACCGCTTAGCATTCTGCTTGCATAGTAAATTGGGTGCACCATTTTGTCCTTTCGCTGCCCCAGAACTGCTCCTATGGTATAGTACTCGCATCACACATGAGCTCAAATGGTTGATCCCAATAGGGTGCAATGATTTTTGGAGCAGTCACCGGTCTTTTCTTCAGCTCCTCAAATGCTAACCTGCAGTCATCAGAAAACACAAAGGGGTGATCCTTTTCAAGCAGTTTACATAAGGGGTTAGCACTTTTAGAGAAATCCTTTATTAATCACTAGTAGAAATCAGTGTGCCCAAGGAATCGTCTAACTTCCTTGACCAAAGTGGGCGATGGAAACTTCTCAATCACGTCAACCTTTGCTTGGTCGACCTCAATACCCTTAATTGAAATTCGATGTCCCAAAATTATACATTTTTGTACTAAAACTGGCACTTCTCCCAGTTCAACACTAGGTTTGTCCCCACAAACCTTTTATACACTCTTCTTAAATTGTGAATATAGTTTTTGAATGAATTTCCCACCATTGAGAAATCATCCATAAAGACCGCCATAATATCTTCAACCATATCAGTGAAAATGGCTAACATACACCTCTAAAAGGTGGTCGGTACATTGCATAGGCCAAATGACATTCTCCAAAAGGAAAAGATGTCGTATGGACAATTAAATGATATTTTCTCTCTATCCTCAAGCGCTATTGTGATATGTCTGTACCTTGAATATCCATCCAAGAAGCAGAACTGAGACCTCTTTGCCAATCTATCCAACAATTGGTCAATGAATGGCAAAGGAAAGTGGTCTTTCCGGGTGGTAGTGTTCAATTTTCTATAACCCATGCAAATTCGCCAACCCGTGACTGTACGAGTTGAGATCTACTCATTATTCTCATTTTTGACAACATTCATACCACCTTTCTTTGGAACATTGAACTGGGCTTACCCAGACGCTCTCCGAGATCGGAAAAATAATTCTCGCATCCATCCAATTAATCACTTCTTTCTTCACCATTTCCTTCATGTTTGGGTTCAGCCTTCTTTGATGTTCCCTGGAAGGTTTATGTCCCTCTTCCAAGAGAATCTTGTGCATGCAAAAGGCCAGGATGATACCTTTTATACCTGCAATGGTCCAACCAATAGCATTTATATTTCTGTAACACCTATAGGAGTTGTTCTACATGTACAGCTAAGAAACCAGATGAGATAAATAGGTAATGTAGAGTTAGGCCCAAAGAAAGCATGCCTGAGGTGAGCTGGAAGCGGTTTCAGGTCCAACTATGATGGGTCCTCTGTTGATGGCTTCGCAGGCGGTGTTTCTCTTTTTTTTTTGAGTGTAGTGGCTCGAACTGGGGTTCCCTTTTCCAAAACCCTTGAAATTCGAGAGCCATGACCCACTCTGCCAACTCTTCACCATCTATACATTCTAAATTGATCAAGCAAGATGCTAACGGTTCTTTGACATTAAAGGTCTCATCCTCCTCTTATAGTATTACATCAATCGTCTCGACTAGAAAAAATTTGCAAATTCTCTAGTCCTTCTTATAGATTGTTGAACATTGAATATTATTTCTTCATTATTCAACCTTATTTTCAACTCTCTAGTTTCACAATCGAGCAATGCTCTCCTAGTAGCTAAGAACGGCCTCCCCAAAATTATTGGTATTTTTCATCAACTTGACAATCAAGAATGACGAAATCGACAAGAAATACAAACTTTTGTACTTGGACGAGCACATCATCTAAAATTCCTGTTGGCCTTTTTACCGTGCAATCAGCTGCAGCAAGATTAAGGTTGGTATAGCTCTATCAATGCCTAATTTTGTATATATTACCAAGGGCATCAAGTTGATACTGGCTCTTAAGTCATACAATTCTTTAGCAAAAACATAACTTCCAATTGTGCATGGGATAGTTAAACTACCGGGATTAGACACCTTTTGAGCCATAGGTCTTGTCACTACCGCATTATAAGTTTGAGTCAGAATTACCGTAAAGAGGTCCCGGAAGTCAAATTTTTGAGACATCAGATCCTTCATCATTTTCGCATAGCCTAGCATTTACCTCAAAGCATCCATCAGTGGGATATTTAATTAAATTTGTCCGAGCATTTCCATGAATTTTCTGTATTGATCATCTTTCTTATGCTTTGTCAACATTTTAAGTAATGGTGCAAGATTTAGCTTTTGCCCACTGCTTGGTGTTTATTTTTTTTTTATTAGCAGTCTTTTTCACCACCTGCTCCAGGAGTTGTTCAATTTTCTTCTCTTTTCCTTTGTCAACTTATAGTTATTCAATTACAGCCTCTGTGAGATCTGTTGACTCGTCGATATCTAATGTCACTGGAGTAATTGGCACCGTGTTTCTACTAGATTGAGAAACTTCTTGCTCTTTGTCTAAATCCCTTATATATTCCTAAAACTCATTGCCATTAATAGATTTGGGTTCTGCTCCTTTGGATAGATGTTTGTATATGCAAGCAATGTTCTTTGTGGTTAATTGTTCAAATCTATGGACAACAAACCTAATTGAGTTTCAATGCCTTTAATAGAAGAATCATGCGCGACTAACTTTTCTTGTGTTCTTCCGTTTGTCCTAATAGCATGCCCTTGATTCCTATCATATTACTGTCGCTCTGTCGAGTCACCCATTGTTGATGAGATGGTTGGTAATCTACCTATTGTTGGTGCTAATGATTGTAGCCCTGCTACCTTTGATAAGGCATGACTTGGCTTTGTGGTGGTGCTCCCACATGATTGATATTATAGTGTTGCTGGGCTGGTCTATACTATTGATTTTGAGGTCCCCATTGTTGTCTGACTTTCCTTTGACCCCTAAAATTATTTTCGTAATTCATGTCTTCTCTGAAGAACTGGTTATCATTTTCTCAATTCCACGAGCAAACATACAGTTGATTGATATAGGGAGTGCATAGTCCTGAATTTGTTGTGTCAATAATATGAACTTGTTTTGTGCCCATCTCATCAATCTTCTTTGTCAACAAACTCATCTAGTTCAGTAAAGTGGCTATGTTTTCTACATTTTATTTTTTGTGTCATGAGCAACATAATGCATTATTGGATTCAATGACGTCTCCCTCGCTACCCAGTCTGAATTTGAGCCATCTTGTCAAGAATAATTTTATGATTTGTGAATGATTTGCTAAAAAATGCACCCCTGGCTGAAGCACTACATTAGCCTTTGGACTGTTAGTCAAACACATATAGAATCTGTTTCCTAGCATCTGATCTGGGATGCCATGATGTGGACACTTCACCAGTATACCTTTAAACCTCTCCATATTTCCTAAAACGTTTCAGTCCGTTTCTTCCCGAACTGCAATATCTCATCAACTTACCTTGTAGTTTTGTTGGGTGAATAGAGCTTGTTTAAGAACTGCTTGACTATCTCCTCCCATGTAGCACTGGAGTTTATTGGGAGCAAATTCAGCCAAGTTTGAGCCTCCCCAATCACTAAGAATGGAAACAGTAACAATATGGTTGCTTCGAGTGTCACATTCAACTGCCTTTGAGTGACACAAATTGATAAAGAATTCTTCAAATGTTGTTGTGGGTCTTCGATGTACGACCCGGAGAACATCCTTTTATTTTGCAGCAAGTGCAACACATTGTTGGTAATCTGAAATTTCTCCGCTTGTATAGGAGGGACTACGATAGCGGTGGCTAGATTATTTACAGTTGGTTGCATCCAATAATATAGAGCACCTTCTGGCACAAGGGGTGCTGCCACTCTGGTGTTTGGGTCAACTTGATTATTTCTATTGTTTCCGTTGATGTTTTCAACGTCACCTATTTCAATTTCGAATTGTCCGTCATGTTTTAGCTATTTTCCTTTCTTGTTAGCCCGATTCAGTGTCCTAAATGCTTTCTCGAGATCGAAGAGTTTTTCAAAGAGTTCACCAGTTCTCAAGGAGCTTCTATACATGCACCTGAGGCACAGAAGTGTTCAAACGTGAGAATTTCAATGGAAATATTTTTAGCACTACAAAAAATTGATATAGACTAAAAGTCCTAGAAATTCTTTCAAGTTGTAACAAATAACATCGTTTGTTCCCCGGTAAAGACGCCAAAATTTGATCGCGCCCGTCTATGCCGTATAGAAAGAACTAAGCAATCGTTGTAAAAATTCGGTTCCAGAGTCCGGAGTTGAATCCTATAGGGAACTAACCAATTCGTTATAAAGCTCATATAACTTTCAGAATTCCAGAATTGATTTATGAATTAACAGAAATTACTTAACTAAGGAAAAATGATAATAAAACTATCATTAAACAAGAATGGAGTTGAACTCAAGGATAAAAGGCTCTAGGGTTTATGATTTTCCCAATTGTTGGATTAATTCCTGACACGTTAGCTATAATCTCGCTGTAACGCTCCCTAAAGATGATGAGTCCTTGTTGACCATAATTATCTCTCGATCACTTATAATAATTTACTAGAAGTATTCTCTCGAACTACTCTCGTTGACAAATTGTACAGTTCATAAATATCATACTAAAGCTTCGTTATCTCCAATCCTGCTTTTAAATTCAAGCAATTAATCTCTTAACTTACTCGAAAGTGGTGTTGCTAAACAATAATCTAATCAAGGGTTCTTTCTCAAGCAACACAAGATAACTAGACACATTAATCAAGGGCCTTCAACTAATTACAAGAAACATATAGTTGAAAAATTAAAGAGTAATAACGACTCAGTTTTATCAAAACTCAATCAAGACTTCATCCAATAATTGGTTCCATCAAACCTAGATGATGGGTTTAGCTACTCATATCACTACTAAAAAATACACTAACTCATCTTCGATTCATCTTCTTGTATGAACTTGAGGATCTTTTGGGCTCAACTTTGCTTCGAAAATGGTGTTTTTTTTTGCCTTTTTGGGTCAAGCATGTGGCTGAAATAAGGGTTGAGAGATTTTATATCACGTCCCTAAGACAACTGATTAAGTTTCCCCTCAAGATAAAACGTATGCAAATTTTCCCTTGTGTTATAGCTGTGCTTCGCACAAGGCATGGTTTTCCAGATTTTTCTATTCTTTCCGTGTACTTTTCGAGGTTGCTTCACTGCCTGGTCTGATTTTCGTTTTCTTCGAAAATTGCCTTTTAACTTCATTATTGCCCAAATCACCTATAATCTTCACTCTTGACTTCCAACATAACAAACTTCAACATTTAAGCTCAATTGGTTGTTTTTCAACATTCAAAACACCTAAAAACACACCAAAGTAAGGGTAAAACATATCCATTTACATGTAATTCTAGCATATTATCACCAAGGGTCATTGCCCGTACTATTTTTTTTCACTATTTTTGACTCTTCACCTAATACCATTTTGTAATAGCTCCTTAGAGGGAAATATTCTCTTTCATGCATAATTAGAATTGTGGCCAAATTTAGTCAATAAAAAAGTCCCTGAATGAAAATATTTAGCTTTGAAAATGAGGAAGGAATATCCGTCTTTCTCCTAAACATGAGGCATTGAATACATAATTCATTAGATACTTTTTATGAATGTCAACTAAGTATCATTAGTAAATTTCTCCCAACTGTTTAATCATTTATTAACCAGAGTCATTCTTTGATAAATAATCACTATGAATCAGACTCAATAAAATTGATCAATCCTATTTTCTATCGTTAAGGTGGAAAACTGAACTAAGAATCTCTTTCTTTATCATCAATCGATTCATTATTCATGACCCAAGATTCTATTTTATATCAATTCAATCCATGTTTAGTGAGAAATCTCGACCCCTACTTCCTAAGCATAGTAGTATTAAGATAATACTATTACCAAAACTCATATCTTCAATATCTTTTTGCTCACTAAGGCGTCGCCATGAAAGCAAATGCATCTTCCTTTGCTCCCTAATCTTTGAACCTTAAAGAATGAGTTCATCAGTTTCTCCAGGTCGTCACATAAAAAATACAGAATAAGGAATTATTGCTCAAATGGTCACTCAACTATTTTAAATTATCTCCTAAAAGTCACTGAACTATGCCTACTGCACTCAGAAGGTCATTCAACTAGATTTTTCAAATTTTGGATTGCCAAATACCTATTTTGCCCTCTAAATTATAAATATTTATATTTTTTTAACTTTTTAATATTATGATTTTTTTTATTTATATTATTGACTTACCTATAGAATAAATAATATTATATATAAATTAAAAAAATAAAAAGTATTTAAGCATCTATAATGTTGGAATAACAAAATAATGAGAATAGTAGAAAAATATTAATTAGATTAATTTATTCGTAGTAATAATTTTAGTACTAACATAAAAGATTTAGAAATTTATTTACACAATTCAGAACGAATGAAAATAAATATCGTAAAATATATATTCCATGCACGTAATATAATAATAATTATTTAAATAAAGATATATTTATAATATACACTACATATTTTTGAAAATTTTGATTAATTATATCATTATGTTTCTACCAACTTTTCGACAACACAAAGTTATGTCATCAAAAAGCAGGGGGACTATCTGTATAGGGTGAAATATGCTATGTTAAGTCATGCATGAAATATATAATATAATTGAGAATAATTTTCAAGAATATATAATGTATATTATAACAATACCTTTATTTAAATAATTATTTTTACATTACATGCATGAAATATATATTTTATGTTAGAAACCAAGCATCCACCAGACTGTATAGAGAACCAGATTTTCTATCACTAGTATAGGGAATCAGTTTCTCTAATTGTTCCCACCGCAGCTCGGTAGTAAATAAAGAACACAGAGAATGTTTACGTGGAAAAATCCCAACTCAAGGGGACAAAAATCACGAACTTCACTTGTAGGCTTTCTATTTTACTAGCCAGGTACGACGACTCAGTCTTACCACCCTTGAGGCGAGGCGCCTGCTGTAGAAACTTCGAGGTACATCTTCCACGTCTGCAGACCGAGAAGTCCTTTTCTATTCTAGCTGCTAAACATTGCCCTTTTGTATTTACATTCTTGTTAGATGTTTTGGAGTTAGCCTGTTAGATCTTCCAAAGACTTGTGGTTCTGTGAGTTTTCGGGTTTTGAGATAGTGTATTAAATACCGAGGAGATGTATTGTATGTGCGGAGCGGCATTTATATATGGGTTTTCTTAAGTTATTGTGGCTTTTATCTATTTATTTCGCAAGTTTAGATTATTTCTGCATTTGTTAGACATATATAGACATAGGGACTAGGTGCGATCAAGATAGTTCACGGAGGAAGAATTGGGGTCGTGACAAGTTGGTATCGGAGCTCTAGGTTTATAGGAGTCATGTATCACAAGCCAGTTTATTAGAGTCTCGCTGATCGGTACATAGAACGTTTGTACTTATCAACAAGAGGCTATGTAAATGTCAGGAAAATTCCACTTCATTTGATTTCCTTGTCGTGCGATATTTTTGATATCAAAATTCTAAACTTCTTCCTTCTATTCTCTCATAGATGGTGAGGATACGTGCTATTTAAGATGATCAGGCACCTGCGCCCCCTACCGCAGCCGTTAGTGGTCGGGGCCGGGGTAGACGTCGAGGACGCGCAGATGGTGCAACTAGAGCACCCATGCGATCTGCCACCGAGGATCTACCAACAGTGCCAGTCGGGGTCCAGGAACTTGACACATCTACTGGTACTACCACACATCACTTCAGGAGACTCTAGATAGTATATGAGCATGTACATCACTTTGGCTCAGGCAAGGTTGCGTCCCCTTGCCGCAGCCACATCTTAGGCCGATGGAGGAGCACAAACTTCTGCCGCCTGCACTCTTGAGCAGTGAGTGCATGTGGACTAGGGCTTAGAGATTATTCCTGTGCAGTTTTTAGCCCCAGCCGTCCCGAGGACAGGGGATCGGCTTCGGAGGATGAGTAGTGGAAGCTTGAGATGTTCAAGAAGTATGATCCTCAGGTATTCAGTAGGTTAGCATTAGAGAATGCCTTGGGATTTCTTGAGGAGTGCTAGCATATCCTCCGTACAATGGGTATATCAGGATCAAGCAGGCTTCTCCTATACCACGCCTATATGGAAGTAAGATTAGGTGGGGAAGGAAAGGCAGAAGAGCGCATACGCTAGAAAGAAAGCCTTTCTGGATCGCTTTTCTTTCCATCGGCATGCAGTCTAACCAGCTTTCTAACTTTAAGGGACCGAGAATCAGTGTTTTGATCCTTCTCTAACATTCATTCGAGCTACTTCTATCCTCAATCCTACTCTAACTAAGAGAAGAATTTCATTCATTACTTTCAAAGTTCGAGGAGCATCCTATGATTGGTGGCACACCTGTGAGTTAGACATTCCAGACAAGGCTTCTTCACTGACTTGGACTGAGTTTTTAGACCTATTTCTAGGAGAGTTTGTTTCTCAGAGCCTCTGAGATGCATGGCGCGCCGAGTATGAGAATTTGTGCTAGGGTACTATGATTGTCATGGAGTATGCTGTCCGTTACACTAGCTTGGCCAGGCATGCACCGGCCTTGGTTTTTACTGTTTGCAAGAGGGTTTGCTGGTTTATTGATGGGATTATTCCCAGCATCAAGTCTAGTATGGTTCGTGAGTTGGAGATAGATATTCCTTATTAGCAGGTGGTGAGCATTTCTCGGAGGATTAAGGGCATGCATGCTAGGGATAGAGAGGAGAGAGAGGCTAAGAGGTCTCAAGAGTCGGGCCATTATTCTTGTGATCATAGCCTAGCTGCAGGTCGGCATGGTAGGGGTTATATGAGTCACCCTATTCATTTAGCTCTTCCAGCTGCCAGTAGTGCTCCAGCTCTTCCGAGGGTTCAGGAGCCTTATTAGGCATCTCCAGTTTCTAGCGCGCCTCCTGCGCGAGGTGCTTCTAGAGGTCATTCTAGCATACTTGGCCCGAGCAAGTCACAACTACCACATCCTCCCAAATCTTGTTTTGAGTGTGGTGACACACGCCATGTGGTGACGGATGACTCCAGACTTGGGAGGGGTGCACTTCCACAGACTTCTCAGCCACAATGTACTCCACAGAGTTCTCAGGTCATTGTTGCAGCTCCAGTTGCTACCTTACCTGCTCAGCCATCTAGAGGTGGAGGTCGGGGAGGTAGAGGTCTCCCTAGAGGGGAGGACAAGCTCGATACTATGCCCTTCCTGCCTGTACCGAGGCTGTTGCGTTGTCATCACAAGTACTATAATGGTTTGTGACAGAGATGCATCGACTCTATGCAATCCAAGCTCCACTTATTCTTATGTATCTTTTTATCTTTCCCCGTATTTGGGTGTATGTCGCGATTCTTTGAGTTCCCTTGTTTATGTTTCTACTCTTGTACGAGATTCTCTTGTTGTGGATCACATTTATCGGTTGTGTTTGATTGCTCTTAGTTATTTTGAGACCGTAGCCGGTTTTTTGTTTCTCAACATGGTAGACTTTGATATTATCTTGGGAATGGACTTGTTTTTACCCCATTATGCTATTCTTGATTATGACACCATGATCGTGACACTGGCTATGCCAGGTGTACCGCGTGTTGAGTGGAGGGGTGCTTTAGTTCACACTCCTAGTAGAGTTATTTCTTTCCTTAAAGCTCACTATATGATTGAGAAGGGGTATGATGTGTATATAGCCTATGTAAGAGATATCAGTATTATTACCCCTTCAGTTGATTCAGTTACAGTAGTACGAGACTTTTTCGATGTGTTTCCAGCTGTTCTTCCAAGCATGCTGCCTGATAGAGATATTGATTTTGGCATTGATTTGTTGCCGGGAACTCAACCAATTCATTTCCTCCATATCATATGGCTCTTCCTGAGTTGAAGAAGTTAAAGGATTAGTTGCAGGAATTACTTGATAAGGGTTTTAATCGGCCCTGTGCATCACCTTGGGGCATTCTTGTCTTATTTGTGAAGAAAAAGGATTGTTCTATACGTATGTGTATTGATTATCACCAGTTGAACAAGGCTATTATGAAGAACCATTATCCTTTGCCTCGTATTGATGATATATTTGACCAGCTTCAGAGCGCACAAGTGTTTTCTAAGATTGACTTGCACTCAGGTTACCATCCGCTGAAGATTCGGTAGCCAGATATCCCGAAGACTGCTTTTAGGACTTGGTATGGTCATTATGAGTTTCTTGTTATGTAATTGTGGTGGACCAATGCACCAGTAGATTTTATGCATTTGATGCATAATGTATTTAGGTCATATCTTGACTTTTTTGTCATTATCTTTATTGATGACATTATGGTGTATTCCCGGAGTCGGGAAGATCATGAGCAGCACCATAGGACAGTGCTGCAGACTCTGAAGGAAATGAAGTTATATGCAAAGTTTCAAAATGTGAGTTTTGGTTGGATTCCGTGGCATTCTTAGGCCACGTGGTATCGAGTGAGGGTATTCGGGTGGATCCAAAGAAGGTATAGGCAGTGCAGAGTTGGCCCAGACCATCCTCAGCTACATAGATCTGCAGTTTCCTTGGTGGCGGGTTACTACCGTCATATTGTGGAGAGGTTTTCATCGATTGTAGCCCCTATGACTAGACTGATCCAGAAGGGTCCATTCCACTAAATGAAATAGTGTGAGGTGAGCTTTTAGAAGCTCAAGAAAGCTTTAGCTACGGCCCCATTTTTTATATTGCCTACAGCTTCAGGGTCTCATACAGTCTATTGTGATGCCTTGAGGGTTGGCCTCGAGCAGTGTTGATGCAAGATGGTAGGGTGATTCCTATGCGTCCAGACAGTTGAAGATACATGGGAAGAATTATCCCCTCTATAATCTTGAGTTAGTGACATTGTTCATGCCTTGAAGATCTGGTGCCATTACTTCTACGGTGTGCCTTATGAGATTTACACTGATCACCGTAGTTTGCTGCATCTGTTCAAGTAGAAGGACCTTAATTTGCATTAAAGGAGATCGCTAGAGCTACTGAAGGATTATGATATCACTATTCTGTATCACCCGGGCAAGGCCAATGTGGTGGCTGATGCCTTGAGCCACCGGGCATAGAGTTTAGGAAGTTTGGCTTATTTACCATCAATAAAGAGGCCTATGGCGATAGATGTTCAGGACTTAGCCAACCAGTTTGTGGATTGGATCTATCGGAGCCTAGTCAGGTTCTAGCTTTTATGGTCTTCGATCTTGCTTATTTGATTGTATCAGGGAGTGGCAGTATGATGAAACTCATTTACTTGTCCTTATGGTCAAGGTTCAACATGGTGATGCCAGAGATGTGATGAGATTCTAGTAGATCCCCACACATCGATAGTTGGACTATAGGACGAGATACCCGGAGATCCTTCGGACATATATATATGACAGACTATAGGACGGTATCCCGAGAGATCCACTGGATAGTTATTATTGGGACATTAGGATAGTATCCTAGAATATCCCCGGTTGGTATTATTAGAACTGAGGTGTATTTCCTTCGGTGTTTACATTATTTTTATGTTGTTCTATGTAGTTGTTGTTGTTCTCTATATACTGTGTTACTTTTATTGTCGTTCACCCATTATACTATTCAATTCCATATTATTGAATTATATCTTTTATTAATCTCAGTAGGGCCCTTACCTTCCTCACCACTACTCAACCGAGGCTAGGCTTGACACTTATTGATTACCGATGTGGTGTACTTATGCTCTTTCCGTGCATATTTTTCATGTGTAGATCTAGGTGCGTCGACTCAGTCTTAGCACTATTGAGGCGAGCCGACCATTGTAGAGACTTCGAGGTATATTTGATACGTCCGCAGACTGAGAAGTCACCTTCTATTCTAGCTGCTAAACATTGCCCTTCTGTATTTACTTTCTTGTTCGATATTCTGGAATTAGACTGTTAGATATTCCAAAAGCTTGTGGTTCCGTGAGTTTCCGAGTTTTGGGATAGTGCATTAAATACCAAGGAGTTGTGTTGTATGTGCCGAGAAACATTTAAATATGGTTTTTCTTCAGTTATTTTGGCTTTTGTCTACTTATTCCACAAGTTTAGATTATTTCCATATTTGTTAGGCTTACCTAGTCATAAGGACTAGGTGCCGTGACGATAGTTCACGGAGGGAGAACTAGGGTCGTGACAGTTTTGATGGAGTGTCTTCAAAGTGGGTGGCAGATCTACTGGCTTTGATTTATAATCAAGCTACTTGATAGGTTATCAATGGCTCCAAGGCCTATGCTACTCGTTATGGTTTCATTCTCACTACTGTTCTTGCCCGTTGTAAGGTACCACTGAAGAAGTGGGAGATGGCCACAAGCAAAGACCATTTTGGTATCAATACTCATATTACTTGTGATTATGAGGTCAATGCCATTCCCAATGAACGTGGTTCATCTAAAAAGGCACCTATCAATAGCAAGGCTATAACTCTATTGCAGGAGAGTGGGGCAGAAGATGCTGAGATAGCAAGGCTGAAGACTCGTTTGGCAGAGATTGAATCTTAGAGAGATGCTCTCAGAACTGAGCTCACAAAGGAAAATGAGAAGAATGATGGAATTCTTCAAGACATGATGAACCTTCTCCAAGCCAAAACCCAACCCTCTAGTTCTTCCAAGCCTTAATTTCCTTAGCCTTCATTTCCTGAACCTTATCTAGACCTTTTAGTGACCCAGATTAGGGATTTTTTCTTATTTTGCTCATGTTTTAACTGTTTTTATTTCTTTTCGTTGATTGTGGAAGAATAATATTCTCTATCAATGAAGTTTGATGATTTTGCTATTGTTGATTTTTTATCTTTCCTTGATAGTTTGAATAGGTGGAGTTTATTACTGATGATTAATCCATGAATGGATTTGCACTTTCCCCAGTGGCCACGAGTAACGTTGTAAATCTGGAGATCACATTGTGCTTATGAAACTTTTTTGACGATACCAAAATGAGGAAAAGATATTGTGCTTTTCACTCTGAATAGTGATGTTTATAACCTAATGAATTTGGTCCTTGATGGTAACAAAAAATTCTAACTTTGCATTGATGTTAAGGTATGTTTATATTCTGAATAGTGATGTTTATAACCTAATGAACCTGGTCCATGACGATGAGTAAATATTTCTAACTTTGCATTGATGTAGATATGAGTTTTGGCAGGGCCTAGGTGTATGAAAAGCACAGAGTTTATCATCATCAAAGATGGGTAATTTGTTGGCCAAGTAAAGGTTAGTTTTGAGGATTGACAAAGGAACTCAAACATGAACCAGGTCCATCCTAGTATAGCACATATATAGACAGACTTATGCATGTGACATGCATGTGAAGGAGATAAACATATCTTGAAAGAAGTGATATATCTTGATACTGATCAAAAAGGTTGCATATTCAATAAGGAGAAGGACTCTTTAATCAAAGGGAACACAATTTAAGAAAAAGAAGGAGTTAGAAGTTGAGATCAACTAGAATTCTTCTACCAAGGAAGAGTAAGATCAAAATTCTAGTCAATCTCTATATACTAACTCAATAAATATCAGTTTTGCTCTCTTTTACGCACATAAGCAGAAGTTAAACGTGAATTGGGATCAAAATTGCAAGGTAATTTTGCAAGCAGTTCGCGTGTGATTCAAGTGTGAAAATCTTAAGCTACTTGAACCAGATAGAAGAACCAGTTCCAAATGTCTGTCTATTATCCTAGTTCAATTGTAGTAGGTATTTTCATATTGTACCTTTCAGCTTTATCTAATTGTATTAGGTACTAAGAATTTTCAAGTTAGAGTTAACTTGAAGTTGTCGCAATAATTGAGGCTGTGTGCTACAACGGGATTAGAGTTAGTCCTACATTTACAAAAGAGTTTTTGTAAATCCAGTTTTTGGCTCAGTGATTTTAGTGGAGAGTTTGGAAAAATCCTACTGGAAGGTAGGTCGTAGTTTTTTCACCTTTTGAGCCAGGTGTTTTCCACGTAAAATACTTGTGTTCTTTACTTTCCGCATTGACTATTTATTTCAATAGTAGGTTAAGGAACACGTAGAAGAACTAGGTCCTTTCATGCTTAAGCAAAAAATTGATCACCGCACAAATCACCCTCCCTCTTGTGTGGTATTAAAGTATATAACATTAGGATTCCAAGGTGTAGATCTTGTAACTCCGGGGAAGTGGAGCTTATCAACCAAGCTGATATTTGACTATGTCTGCTTAGAGGGTCTGTCCAACTGATCAAGACCTGCAGGCATCAAATGCAACGTCCCCAGCAAAAGGGACGTCAGTAAAAAATAATGTACGGAGATTATAAGGCAATAAAATAACTGAAATTTGAAACTGAACTGATAACATAATAAGAGAAAGTACCGGGGAGTCAAATATAATTTTAAAATATGCTTACCTATTGATACCGACTCATCTCTCTCAATATATTAAGTAAAATAGTTGTCCGGTCCTATAAGGCTCGGTATGTGTAACTACTCTATCGTAGTAGGCTCACTCATGGATGATAATTCATACTAGGCTCTGTATCTCAGTCATTCTAGGCTTGCTCATAGGCACTCAGCCACAGTAGGCTCGTTATATAACTTACCATCGGATCAGAGGTTGCCTAATAGGGGCCTGCCTATCAAATATAGCTCGTTGGTGCTGAAAAATACTAAAATACAGTATATATAGACTCTCTAATCTCTTGGCTGAAAAACGACAAAACTAAAATGAATATAAAGTCTCAATAAGGGAGAATACGGTAGCTTATGAAACTAGAATAATGTACATAAATTAAGGAATAATAACTTCTCTTTATGCCTTGTTATCTAACGCATGTAGTTACGGGATCATGAAAAAATGAAGAAGCAGTTTAGCCTTGACAAACCTTAACTCCACTAAGTCCTTAATACCTTCCAAGCAATTTTTTAAACAACTCAACTCGATCTACCACATAATAAGAAGATTTAAAATTAGTGATGAATAAAGGCGAAGTTCGGAACTTAAACTAGTAGCTTGTTTACGTAAATTTAGGCAGCATCTCCCCTCTAATGAGGACCTCCTCCAATACCATATCCCAACAATAACAAGAAAACAACAATAACAACATGTATGCATTATTTTCCAACCTTATCTCCATCACAATGTCTTCAGTCGTAGCCTTCTTGTTGATATGAAGAAAATTTGGAACATCAATACACCACATCGATACTCACTAAGTAAAGAAATCCTCCCACTAAAGCTAAAATGAGACTCTAAATGAAGAATAGATGTATGATAAAAGGAAATTCTAAAAGCTTTTGATGAAGAGTTGATTCAAACAAGTGCTATATCTAGTATAAAGTTCTCCTTGATATCATTCATAAATATTCTCTTTCTCTTCTGGGAAAAATAAAAAAAATTCAAATAGTTAAATATATTAAATTTCTTGAAACGGTCATTGTAAATTTTCCAAAGCATTTTCTTTTCGGTTCTTTTCTTTTCTTTGCTGGGGAGTTCCATTGATTCTGACATTCTTTCTGATTCTGATTCTGATTCTAAATATTTCACCACATAATTAGTATGGTGTATGATCCTAGCCCGATCGCCTGGACCTTATTCCTATGGTGTCTTATAGTTCAAAATTCTAGTATGCTCGCGTTCATGCTTCATACTAGGGTACTTCAATCATAGTGCCCGAACCAATGGTACGCTAATATCCTACTCTGGCACGAGTAGTTTTGGGGTAACATAAACCACTAAAGGTTATGAACACTTCTATAAGATCTTAGGAAACTCCTAAAATATTCTTCAAAGTAATTCTTTCATCAAAAAATTTGAAACAATGATATATCTTCATAGTTCTCATCAAAACGGTTGCATAAAATAATGTAAGAGAAAAATTTCATAGTCTATAAATTAAAGAAATATGTGCAAGTGATGAATGCATGAGACATGATTTATGGAATAATAGACTATTCTTGAGTTATTAAGCAAATAATCATCTAAGATCTTTTCGACAATTCTAATGCATAATGTGAGTTCCACTCGTTCCATTCAGAGCCTTCATTAACACCCTATACAGTCTAATAATAACTTATGGCATGATCTTTGTGAATAGTAAAAGCATTGTCTCAACTCACCTTGATTCTTTGGTTTTTTGAGTACCTTCGTTTGCTCCTATCCAATGGGTTCAACTCATCAAAAAGATTTATACATAGTTAATTTAAAAAAGCAATAGTAAAAGTTCAATGATTTGCAAAATATAGAAACCCTAGGCTTGGTTATTCTCTCCTTCTAGGGTTCATCGTTTATCTAAGTTCTTGTAGTAGTTTCTAGGAACAAATATCAACTATAAACTGTATGGGGTTGAATTTGACCAACCACATCCTTAAACCAGCACGACCGACTATTGAACAAGTGTAAGCCAAGATAGAAGGACGACTCGGGTGAAATAGGAGGAACGACTCCATAACTTTGTCGGCCCCTCAATAGTGTGCACTTTGTTTCTGCCCCCACTATATAAGTGGGACCCAAGCTTTGTAATAGAGGACTGATTCATTATTTGAAATACATGCTCTTTTGTTCTCGGATCTCTCTAAGATTATCTCTCTCTCTCTCTCTCTCATCTCTCTAAGATTGTCGCTGTCTCCTTTTCCTCATATATACTTTGTTTCAAGAATCCGTTATCAAGATAATCATAGGGTTGATTATTTTTTATTACGATTCACCCCTTCATCTTTATTAATTGATTTGCTTAAAACTGTTAAACAATTTTTGAGTCAAACAATAATGCGCCGTCTGTAGGGATTTCGATAGTTGAAATCATAGTTCACACATATGATATCAAAAACAACAATCACCGTCCTTCAGACTCCGTAGAAAGTAACAATTCCGGAGAAAGAAGCAAGGTTAAAGATGATAGCAGATGTCTCAAGCAACCTCATAAGCACCTTCAATGAAGTCGGTAGATAAAATACTGTGAATGTAACACCTAGTAATGTACTATAGGGGAGATCTCACCCTCTTCACTCGAATATCTAACGATTTTGCATGAAATGGGGTACATCTACAGCAAAGGAAACACCCCCAGTAGTGAAAAAGCTACTAGAGGAATGGATGACGAGTGCTCTGAGCAACATGCTCGAGAAACCACCTCATGGAAATGTCAAAGATTCGTTAACGACAGAAATCATTGTTGCCGTCGCTGAGCCTAGTGTTGTACGAGCAAGTAACGCCCACAACAATATCAACGCAAGTGATGGTGCACTCGCGACCATCCTTAAGAAAATGGAGGAAATGGAGAACATCAATAAAGCGCTTTGCGATCAAATGAAGGAGCACCAGGAAAGGGTAGACAAGATACCTGGTGCCTCTATGCTACTGCTGAAACGCGATGTGGCAAGGTTCGTCGAGCAACTGTATAGTGAGGAATCTGCTCCTCACCAAATCCCTAAAACATTCAGGTGCCACCGTACTTGAAAATGTACGACGGAACCACGGATCCAGAAGACCATCTGATACATTACGTAACCGTTGTAAAAGACATTGACCTTTCGAAAGAATAGGTGACCTCCATGTTGCTGAAAACATTTGGTGAAATTTTGACAGGAGGGGCGTTAACAAGGTACTCTCAACTACCAGCTAGATCAATATCAACGTTCGAAGAGATGGCAGACAAGTTCGCCACCGCTCATGCAGGAGCAAAGAAGGACAAAGCTAGGGTCAATGATATCTTTGCCATCAGACAAACAACAGCTGAAGGACTGCGGGACTTCCTGGCCCTATTCAACAGGGTGAGAATGGAAACCCCAACATATCAGAAAGAATGGCGGTCGCAGCTTTCCAAAATGGGTTGAAAAAAGACAAATCAAAGCAACCAAGAAGCTACTCAACCGACTCATGAAGTATCCCCCCACCACATGGGAAGAGATTCACAATGCCTACCCTACCGAAGTAAGAGCAGATAAAGACGATATTAATGGTCCAACCCAATGACTAACGTCATTACAATCAAAGGTAAGGAGGGAACAACACAATGAGGGGTGATGGGAACAACTCCCATGCTTCAACAAAGAAAGGCATCAACCCTATATCAGAACTCCCAATTCGCCTCCTCCAAGGCATCCAGACACCGTACAACAATATGTCGTACCGCTTCGGAATGAAAGAGATATGCCCCCATTATTATCTGCTGATAACTTTTGTGTCTCCCCTTTAGAAATAGTGTACGTAATAGAGAAGCTGCGCACGAAGGTGCAGCGGCCACAAAAAATGAAATCAGACCCTAGTGTAAGGAGGTCGAACGTCCTATGCGAATTCCATCAGGAAAGAGGACACAAGACTGAAGAATGCATAGGTCTACAACATGAGGTGGTTAGGATGCTGAACAAGGGATACCTGAAGGAGCTGCTCAGCGATAAAGGAAGAACTTTGCTAGAGGATGCATCAATCCCAAGGACCACCAAAACCACCTTCTCCAGCACGCACCATACAGATGATCTTCGGTGCTAGCGACGACTCAACAATCAACCATGTAAATTTCACCACCACACATAAGTTGAAGCACACGATCGCTCATGAACGGTACAATGACTTTGATGACAGTATCATCTTCGATAAGTCTGACATCGACGGTTTGTCTTTCCCCGTTACGATGCTTTAGTTATAACTACTTTTGACTAAAGGAAAAGTACCAGAGTGCGAGAGTAGGAACTGAAGTGTAGGAATGCTCTTACAAGTGATCAAAGTTTGAATCAAGTTAAACCCTTCCCTTATTTACAAGTTTAGGTGGCACTAGAATCGATGAGGCAGACTTCGAATAAGCGCGAGAAACCAATCACCATAACACCTATTTCCCTGCCTTGAGAATACGCACAATGATGATGCATGCGAGTGTTGACGTCATATAAAGAAGGAATTTCGCTTTGGCGCTCTGACAGTTAGACCGTTGTCTCCTACCTGTCACGTCACAATTCTTTAATAAAGTCAAACTCTCCTTAAACAGGGGCACCAATTCCGCCCATCGAGGACGCATCTCGTTGTGGCCCCGACGAGCGGAAGGACTAGCTATGTAGGGTTGAATTTAACCAATCATGTCCTTAAACCATCACGACCAACTACTGAACAAGTGTAAGCCGAGATAGAAGGACGACTACGGTGAAATAGGAGGAACGACTCCATAACTTCGTTGACCTCTCTATACCGTGCACTTTGTTTCCGTCCTTTAATGTTTAAATAAGGATCCTCACTATATAAGGGGGACCCAGGCTTTGTAATAGGGGATTGATTGATTATTGGAAATATTGGCTCTTTTATTGTTGGATCTCTCTAAGATTATCTCTCTCTCTCTCTCATCTCTCTAAGATTGTCGTTGTCTCCTTTTCCCTCATATATACTATTGTTGTATGAATCTGTTATCAAGATCATCTAAGGGTTTATTATTTTCGATTATGATCACCCCTTCATCTTAATTGTTTGATTTGCATAAAAAGTATTTAACAAATTTTGAGTCAAACATAAACCACTCTAACAATTGTGATTGAAAGCAGTTATGAAACTTACCTTGAATAATGAAATTCTAGGTTAGTGGAGAGACTTTGTTCTTGAGTTCTATTGAGAATGTAAAAATTTTGAGATGGAAAACTTATTAGAATTGATGTTTGGAATTAGTATTCTAATGTTAATCGCATTGAATACTCACCTTCAATAGTTTGATAACCCTTGGATGACTTGAGAATGAGAGGGGAATTTTAATCTTAAAGAATGAGGCTATTTTCTCTCTCCTCGTCCCTTTTATTTTAACTTCATGCCTTCGGCATCCCAATTCGAGCCCGGTGCCATCTGAAATATCCAAAAAGGTTTACTTTTGACTTTGGTATTTTGATTCGTGCTTGGAACCTCCATGGGCACCAAAACCTTGGCCCATTTTTCTGACAAAATAACAACAACGACCCAGTAAAATCCCATAAAGTGGAGTCTGGAGAGGGTAGTGTGTACGCAAACCTTACCCACATCCTGATGGGGCCGAGAGACTGTTTTCTATAAACCCTCAGATCAGGAAGAGGGAAGTAAGAAAATAAGAAAAAATTCATCAGTAACGTCAACAAAAACCATAAAATAGTAATAAAAGCATAAAAACCATAAAGTAGATGACATGCAATAACAATACCCAGAAATTAAGGTCTGGGGCTATGATAAATAGAAAGTTTAGTATGGACTCAACATTAACCCCTAACCATCTAAGATCAACCCTATCAAACCCGCCTCATCCCCGGTATGAACTAGAAAAAGCTCGACTACCCCATAACCTACAACCCTAATGCTTGATCTCCAGACATTTCTATCAAGGGTCATGCCCTCGGAAATCTTCAGTCATGCAATGTCCTACCTGATCATCTCACCCCAATATTTCTTAGGCCTCCCTCTACCTCTTCTCATACCCACCAAAGCCAACCGCTCACACCTCCTTATCGGAGCATAAAAGCTTCTCCTTTGCACGTGCCCAAACCATCTGAGCCTCGCTTCCCGCATTTTGTCATCCACGGGAGCCACACTCACCTTCTCTCAAATATCCTCATTCCTAATCTTATTAGTTCTATTATGCCAACATATTCACCTCAACATCCTCATCTATGCTACCTTGATCTTCTGGATATGAGAGTTATTTACCGTCTAACACTCCGCTCCATACAACATGACTGGTCTAACCACATCTCTATAAAACTTACCTTTGAGTATCGGTGGCATTTTTGGTCACAAAGGACTCAGATTCTAGCCTCAATTTCATCCAGCCTACGCATATACAATGAATGAATTGCTTGTTGATCTATCCATCCCCTTGAATCACCGGCCCAAGGTACTTGAAACTACCTCTCTTGGGGATGACCTGTGATCCAAGCTTCACGTCCCTGCCTACTTCCCTTGACTCAATGCTGAACGCAAACTCCAGGTACTCTATCTTATTCCTACTCAACTTGAAGCCCTTAGACATAAGGGTCCGCCTCTAAGCCTCCAACCTCTCATTAACACCGTCTCGCATCTCATCAATTAGGGCTATGTCATCAACAAATAATATACACCATTGCACATCCCTTGAATATGGTTTGTCAATGCATCCATCACTAATGCAAAGGATAGACTAAGTGCAGAGCCTTGGTGTAATCCCATAACTACCGAGAAGCGCTCTGAGTCGCCTCCCACAAACCTAACCTTAGTCTTAGCTCCATCGTACATGTCCTTGATCGCTTAAATGTAAGATACCAACACACCATTTGACTCAAGACATCTCTAGAGCACCTCCTTAGGGACCTTGTCATATGCTTTCTCCAATTCGTTAAACACCATGTGTAGATCCTTCTTCTTATTCCTGTACTGTTCAACAAACCTCCTAGTAAGATGGATAGCTTCCCTAGTCGAGCAATCCGGTATAAACCCAAACTGGTTGTCGGATATAAATACTGTCTTTCTCACCCTTACCTCTACCACCCACTACAAAACTTTCATAGTATGACTCAGTAACTTGATACCCCTATAATTGTTACAATACTAGATATCACCTTCGTTCTTATATAGCGGAACCATTGTACTCCACCTCCACTCATCCATAATTCTCTTCGTCAAAAAAATTTCATTGAACATCCCCGTTAGGCACTCCGAGCCTGCTCTACCTATACACTTCCAAAACTCAACTGAGATTTCATCTAGTTAGGGCTCTCTACCCCTACTTATCTTATGAAAGCCCACACGACCTTATCCACCTTAATGCGCCTGCAATACCTAAAGTCTTGGAGACTCTCTGAATGCCCCAAATCCCCTAGCACTATATACCGACCCCCTCCTTATTTAGAATACCATGAAAATACGGCTGCCGTATTTGCTTAATATGGGACTCCCCCATCAATACTTCACCGTCCTCTTATTTGATGCACCTTACTTGGTCCATATCCATCGCCTTCCTCTTCCTCGCCTTAGCCAGCCGAAACGTTTTTTTTCCATTCCTTTTCCCATAATTCCTCATATAGACGACCAAATGCTGCATTCCTAGCCTTTTTGACCGCCAACTTTTCCTCCTTCCTCACTAACTTGTACCTCTCCCTATTCACTATCTTCTCTTCCTCACTTGTGCTCCCTGCAACCTTTATATACGCCATATTCGTCGCCTCCACTTTGCCTTGGACTACATCATTCCACCACTATTCACCTTGGTGCCTGCTAGAGTAACCCATCAATATCCCTAGCATCTCTCTCGCCACCTCCCTAACATAGTTTTCCATCTTTGACCATATAACTCTTGCGTCCCTACTACTACTCCAATTTTCTATTAGCTGATAACCTTCCCTCCAATTCCTAGGCTTTATCCTTAATTAAGGCTTCCCATCAAATCCTTGGTTGACCACGAGCATGCTTTTTCTTCCTCCTAATCATAATATTGGCGTCCATTACTAAGAGCCTATGATAAGTCATGAGGGTCTCACCCGAGATAACCTTGCAATCCTTGAACAACCCTCTATTAAACCTTCTGAGGAGGAGGTAATTAATTTGAGTCTACACCATCAAACTTTGGAAAGTTACCAGATGCTCATCCCTCTTTAGAAATGCAGAGTTTGCAATTACCAGCTCGAAGGCCTTAGAGAAATCTAACAGCGAGATGCCTTCTCCATTCCTATCCCCAAGGCCGTAGCAACCATGCACCTCGCTATAGCCATAATCAGTCGACCCAATATGGCTACTGAAATCCCCTTATTTAAATAACCTCTCAGCAAGAGAAATACTATGCACAATCTCATCCAATCGCTCCCAAAAATGCCTTTTAACCTCTTCATCAAAGCTCGCTTGCGGCGCGTAAGTGCTAACGACATTGAGGTTGCACTCACCAATCACTAAGTTAATAAACATTAGTCTATCTTTATTATCTAACAGAATAGTCTTTAATAAAATTCCTATAACCTTTTATAGGAATATCAAAACGACGAGCAGTTTGTAGTATTAGAAACTAGACTTCAAGAGCTTTAATTAGATATGTAGTTATCCTCATAGTTCATTACATATTTGGATATATACTAGTTTGAAATCCGGTCTCTCGTGATTATAATTGTATTCTTACCTTGGATAATTCTCTTTTTTTTCAAACTACTTTTACCCTCCTATAAACATCGATACCATCTCCTAAACTTAAAACATAGTTTTCATAGACCCTTTCTAGTATTTGAATATCCTTGTGTCTAACATAAAGCTTGTACAAGAACAAAATTATTTTGGGGCTTTCATGCACCCCCCCTTATATGACATTCATCCTCGAATGTAGAATAAACATGTGTTATGACAAAACATGAACTCTTAAAACTATTAAAACATAAATACTCTAAAATTTTACGTGCCTCTTTCCTTGAACAAATGAGGATATCTTTTTGTCATGTCTTCTTCCGCTTCCCAAGTAGCTTTTTTTGAGTCATGATTACGCCACAAGACTTTAACTGATGCCACATCTTTGCTCCGTAATATCCGAACCTGTCTATCAAAAATTTTGATGGGCATCTCTTCATAAGTAAAGCTCTCACTAATATCCACTTCATTGCAGGGATAACTTGAGCTTCGTCACGGAGGCATCACCCTAACATCGACACATAAAGTACTGGATGAACAAATGCCATTCTTCCAGCAAGTCTAGTTTATAAGCCACATTAACCTTCTTACTCAAGATTCCATAGGGGCAAACAAATCTAGGACTCAACTTTCCTTTCTTCCGAAATTTCATAACTCCCTTCATCGGAGATACTTTTAAGAACATATAGTCGTTTCTTTAAACTCTATATCCCTGTGTTTCTTATCTGTATAGGACTTTTGTCGACTCTAAGACATTTTAAGTCTTTCTTGAATAATTCTCACTTTCTCCAAATTATCTTGCAATAATTCTGGTCCGATTAAAGGTATCTATATTGGTTCAACCACGCCATTGGAGATCTGCAACGATGCTCGTATAACGCTTCGTAAGGAGCCATACCAATACTCTCTTGGTAGATATTGCTATATGCAAACTCTATTAAGGGTAGGTGTTTATCCCAATTCCCACCAATGTCAATTCCAGAAGCCCACAACATAATTTCAAGGGTCTGAATGGTTCTCTCTACTTGTCCCCATTAGTTTGGGGATGGAAAGCAGTACTCAAGTTCACCTTTGTCCTCAAACTCATTCGAAAAGCCTACCAAAACCTTGCTGAGAACTGCACTCCCCTATAGGAAATGATAGAAACTGGAGAGCCATGCAATCATATAGTTTTTTAATGTATAACTTAGCATACTGTTCAATTGTGTAGGTAGTCTTCACAGACAGGAAGTGAGTTGACTTTGTAAGCCTATCTACAATCACCCACACAAAGCCATGCTTACGGCAGGTGTGGGGAAACCCAACCACAAAATCCATAATGATCATCTCCACTAGCATTCAAGAATTCCAATATTTTGAGCTAGTCCACCAGGCTTTTGGTGTTCAGCTTTGACCTTTTGGCAATTTATTCATTTGGCCACATGATTGGCTACATTTATCTTCATCCTAATATACTAATAAATCTCTCTTAGGTATTTGTACATTTTGGTCCAACCTGGGTGGATATAATATCTAGAGTTATGTGCCTCACTCATAACTCGCTCTCAAAAAAGTTTGTTCACATGCATTAGAGCATTGAAACTTGGTAGCTTTCTAGGTCAGTTTTTTCAATGGCGCTGCTAGTGCAGAACATTCTTCTACATACCTTCTATAATAACTAGCTATCCTGAAGAAACTCCTAATCTCTATGGGTGTCATCAGCCTCGACCAAATCTTAACCGCTTCTATCTTTTGAGGACCAACTATTATCCCTTCACTAGATACCATATGGCCTAGGAATGCAATGCACTGCAACTAAAATTCACATTTAGAAACTTTAGCGTACAACTCGTTATCCTTAAAACTCTACAAAATTGTCCTGATATGTCCTACAAGCTCCTCCTTGCTTTGGGAGTACACCAAAATATCATCTATGAACATGATAATAAAAGTTTCCAAAAATGGCTTGAATAATAGATTCATGAGGTTCATGAATGCAACTTGAGCATTATTCAATCCAAAAGACATTACAAAAAATTTATGATGTTTGTATCGAATTTTGAAGGGCATTTTTGGAATATCCTCTTCCTTGAAAAATATTTCACTCCTTGAAGCTGGTCAAATAGGTTGGAAATTCTAGGTAGAAGATATTTAATCTTGATAGTGGCTTTATTCAACAAACGATAGTTGACGCACATTCGGACTGAGTCATCTTTCTTTTTGACAATTAAAACTGGGGCACCCCAATGTGACACACTTGGCCTAATGAATCCTTTATCAAGAATGTCTCTCAATTGTTTCTTTAATTTTTTTGGTTTTTAGGAGCCATTCTATAAGGTAGAATAAATATAGGTTGAATGCCTGGCTATACCTCTATGCCAAAATCTATTACTCTTTCTGAAGGAAGAATGGGCAGGTCATCAGGAAAAACTTCTGGAAATACTTTAACGTTTGGAACAGATTGGAGTATTGGTGTTTCTGATTCTACATCAGAGGTATGGGCAATATAGGTTAAATACTCCTTGCCTATCATCCTCTTAGCCTTAAGGTATGAAATAAATTTACCCACAGGCGAAGCTGTGTAACATTTTTGTTCTATGACTTATTCATTTGGAAACTGAAATATAACTATTTTGGCTCAACAAACATTATCATAGCAGAATGTAACCAGTACGTAGCCATAATCAAATAAAAACCTATCGTTTCTAGTTTTATGATGTCAACTGTAATACTACAGTCATTAATTAAGATTGTGCAACCTCTAAAAACTCATTTTGCTTCTAACTAGAAAGGGCTCTTTTAATGGTTCAGGCTCTATTCCCATGTTCTTAGAAAAATATGGGGCAATATATGATTAAGTAGATCCCAAGTCAATTAACGCATATACATCATGTGAACAAACTGGTAATATACATGTGACGACTGTTGGAGATGCTTCTGCACTGTGACGATCCAAAGCTACATATAGACAAGGTTGTCCCCCCCTCCCTAATTAAATGAGCTAGCCCTACTTACCTTCTCCATGGCCAGACTGAGTCTGAGAGCCACGGAGTGATGGTGGCGCCACCATAGTAGCAATCAAAGAACCCGATGGGTGAGCTGACTCCCCCTGTGCTCTCTGTTGTTCTTTTGGGAAATTAACCTCGATGCTCCCTAGGTCACCACAACCATAGCATCCTCGAAATCCGGACTTATATTGTCTTGAATGTTCTTTTTCATAAGAACTACAATGGGTTCTCTGTTGAGACTGCTGCCCAACACTACTCTAACTCTGTGAGTTCGGAGTTCTAGAATTTGATTCTGATGGGATTAATTTCTAAAACTCTGACTCTGCCTAGAAGGAGTACTCTCGCTAAACTGAGAAGTAGAATTCACTGTGCTGATGTTCCCTTATTAAACAAATTCTTACCTCCTCCACAAAGTGTATTGCTATGCCCATATATAATACGAGCCATCTTGTTTTGCTCCCTATATACCCTCCTCTTCTACCTTTTTAGTTCTAAATGCTTTCCAAATCCCACGACTGAAGAAAGGTGTTCCATACTCACAACTGCAGCTTCAGTAGCATCCTGAACATGCTATCCCATACCGAGTATGAAATTGCGAATTTTTGTCTTCTCCATAGAGATTATGTTAGGAGTGTCTTTAGCCAGTTTGATGAACTTTATATAGTACTCCAGCGCACTCATAGTCCCCTGTCTAAGCTGCTCGAATTTTGTGGCTCGAGCTGCCTAGTCCTCTTCTAGGATGAAGTGGCTATGAAAACCTTAGTGAATTCCTTCCAAGTAGAAAGAGGAGCTTTTCCATACCTACCTTCCTCTCATAAGTCAAACCACACATAAGCAACATCCTTGAGTTGGTAAGATTCCAACTCTACAGCGTATGTGCCTGTCACTTTCTTTATTCGAAGTGTTTTCTGAACACTATCTAACCAGTATAATGGGTCCTACTCAGGATTAGTTCCACAAAAATCTGGAGGGTTCAACTTGACAAAATCGATGCATAAAGATGAAGATGGAGCCCTTTGTTTGCATGCCCGGGTGGAGCACCGCCCACTCTTTACCGTTGATTGGCCATGAAGGTGGTAAATATTTTTGTTGCACCATTTATATTGCTCCAAATACCTCTTCCATATCCGGTGGAATGATAACTTGGGCTGGGGCTGCCGTTGGGGGTGGTGGTTGTGCTTGATTCTGAACATTCAATTCAACTCCCTCAACTTTCTCTTCTTTCTCAACTAGCAGAACTTGTCTAGCCCTCAAACCCTTTTTAGTCCCGGAAAATTAGGCAGTTGGCCGCCCTTTCTTTTTCTTTATTGTAGTAACATTCACATCAGTTTGGACATGAGTTGGAATAGTGGCTGGGGTAGGAGTGTTTTCTACAATATCATGAGTACAAGCCGTTTGTGCGAATTTGAAAGTGCACGTATTAGAAACATACTAAAAGTCACGCTCTATAGCATGATCTAAAATAATAAGAATGATTTGTTTTTTTTTCTTAAATGTCTATAGTCTCTCGCTTATTTGTTTTTTTTCTTATATGTCTATAGTATCTCGCTTATAGAAGTGGTGATCTCACAATGATAAATGAGACTCTACTAACACGACTTCATGGACCCCTATGACTCTCTGAACCTGCGGATCTGATACCAAGTTTGTTACTATCCGATTTCTGACCAAGTCGTTACTGGCATCGGGTGCCTTAAATTTTTGAGAAAACCTTATATTACATGTTCTTTTTATTCTACTAGGTGGATCAACATCAACTAAGACAAAACATGTTTCTTTACGTCTCAAAATTTAGTCTTAAAGCATTATGCATAATCAAATCCTTAACATTCGATATTTAACAAAACCAAAAAAAATATATCTGACTCTATAATATCTATGAAGCCTCAGTAGAGTCGGGCAAATGGCTCGGGACATAATTTACCGGCTAATCCTCAAATAAAAATATATGAAAACAGAAACTAAGAATTGAAATCAAGCAACAAACTCCATGGCCGGAATCAGAGCTCACCAAGAGTCTACTAGGAGGGTAGAATGTATTAACTTGTAGCTTGCTCGTCTATAAATCATGTACCTACATTGTCATAAGCCAATGCCGGTTCCAAAAAGAAAAATTGGAACGTCAGTATATCACAACGGTACTTAGTAAGTAAAGAATCCTCATACGAAAGCTGGAATGAGACTCTGAAATAAGTATGGATGCATGATAAAGGAAATTCTAAAAGCTTATGATGTAGAGTTGATGTAGATAACTCATATATCTAGTATAAAGTTCTTTTTGATGTCATTCATAAAAATTCTCTTTCTCTTACTGCTAAAATAAAAAATTTCAGGTAGATAAATATATAAAATTTCTTCAAACAATCTTTGTAAAATTTTTAAAGCATTTTCTTTTCGGTTCTTTTCTTTTCTTTGTTTTGGAGTTCCATTTTCATATTATGATTTTGAAAATTTCATCATATGATCGGTATGATGGACGATCCCACCCTGATCACCTGGATCCTATTCGTGTGGTGCCTCACAATTCAAGTCTCTAGCATGCTCGTGTTCTTGTGCCTTACCAGGGTACTTCTATCATTGTACCCGAACCAACGGTACACTAATATCCTACTCTGGCACGAGTAGTTTCGTGGTAACATAAACCACTAAAGACTATAACCCTTCTCAGAGATTTAAGGAAACTCCCAAATATTCTTCTGAGTAATACTTGCATCAGAAAATTTAAAACAATGATATGTCTTCACAATTCTCATCAAAATTGTTTTGTAAAATCATGTAAGGGAAATTTTCATAGTTTATGCATTAAAGAAATATATGCAAGTCATGAATGCATGAGACAAGATTTATGGAATAACAAACTATTTTTGAGTTATTAACCATGGTAATCATCTATGATATTATCTACAATTCTACTGGATAATGTGAGTCTCCCCGTTCTTTTTAGAGCACATATTAATACCCTGTATAGTCTAAAACAACTTATGACATGATCTTAGTGAGATGACAACTTTAATAAAAGAACTATCTCTAATCAAACCTTATTTATTTCTTTTGAATACCTTTGTTTCCTCAAATCCAATGTGTTCAACTCAACAGGCAAATCTATACATAGTTAATTTAAAAATCAATACTAGAAGTTTCAAGATTTCAAAAATGTAGAAACCGTAGGCTTGATTCTTCTCTTCTTCTAGGGTTCATCATTAATATAAGTTTTTGTAGTAGTTTCTAGGAAAAAATATCAAACATAAACCTCTCTAACAATTGTTCTTGAAAGCGGTTATGAAACTTACCTTGAATCGTGAAAACCTAGGCTAGTGGAGAAACTTTGTTGTTGAGTTCTTGTTGGGAATCTAGTAATTTCGAGATGGAAAACTTATCACAATTGATGTTTGGAAGTAGTATTCTAAAGTTAATCACATTGAAAAATCACCTTAGGTAGTTTCAGAACCCTTGGATGACTTGAGGATGAGAGGAGAGGTTCAATCTTTAAAGAATGAGGCTATTTTCTCTCTTCCGGCCCTTTTATTTTAATTCTACGCCTGCGAGGTCCCGATCCACGCCCAACGCTACCCAAAATGCCCAAAAACATTTACTTCTCACTTAAGCATTTTGATTCGCACCCGGCTCCCATAATGCAGCCCATTTTCTGATAGGATAGTCTTCAGTAAAATGCCTATACTTTTTATAGGAATATCAAAATGACGAGCGGTAGTTCTACTCATAATTCATCACATATTTGGATATATACTAGTTCAAAATAAGTTCTCTTAGGACTATAATTGTACTCTTACCTTGGACAATTCTTTTGTTTTCGAACTACTTTTTCCCCTCTTATAAACTATCACACCACCTCCTGAACATAAAACGTAGTTGTCATACACCCTTTCTAGTATTTGAACATCCTTGTGTCTAACTTAAAGCTTGTAGAAGAAGATAACTATTTTTGGGTAAAAATCTCTGGGGCTTTACATTAGCCTCCTAACTCCTTTATTTTCACACGCCTATTAGGACGCCAGATACTTTCCCGAGTATGTTGTTATTACATGAACATTGATAGAGCTGTCCCTCAGCAATATGCCTACTAGAGAAAGATCATAATTGATTTTTTTCATGACCTCTAGTTCTCCCAAATCTAACCATTCTAGCTCTTCAACCGTATGAGAAACATCATCCATTTTAATATTCATCGTGAAGCCATACCAGTCACGAATAGAAAGAAAAATAATAATAAAACAACAAAATTCATCAACTCTAAATCACAAAGAACAAATACAACCATAGAGAATAGACAATACCAAAGACATGCAACTTGATTGGTTAAGAAAAAAGAATTCGATGAAAATAACAGTGGCATAGTGGTGGAACGAGGATGTTATGTGGGAGCAAGTGTTGGAATCTAGGGTTTTAGGTGGCGGTAGCTGTTTTTTTGAAGTAAGTTTTAAAAAAACCACCTTTAAGGAAGACATTTGAATAGAATTTTTCTGCAAAACATTATGTTTCTTGTCAATATTATTTGCAACACTACACCTATGATACTAAGTTTATAGGTCGAAATCTGACCGCACATGGATCAGTATTAAAAAAGGAATGGTGAGGGGTCGACGAAGTCATGGTCATATTCATAAGACATCCTAAAATTGAGTATCTCGGCCGCTGGTGGGATCAAACTATCAGGAAGCTTGTACGGCGAGGCATATGTCTTGACATTTAATGGGACGGCCCAACACATAATGAAGAGACTAAGGCATTATGGATAAGAACCATTAGATAAAAGGGAATATTTACTATGTATATGGCAAAGATAACAAGAAGGGGCCATCTCTCATACATGTAAAAGAGGTAGAAAAACCGGAGAATGCTACAAGAGAAAAACAATCTAAGTAGCGGGTCTAGGTGAAAAATCTTTGTAATCATCTATCTTAAGTCAATGAAGATACATCCCACAACTATTAATGGAATTCCCTCTTTTCCTCCTTTATTTTGACATTGCGGAACAATACATCATGAATGTAATCATGTCATTTATATTTAATATCCTTTGTACATCTTAACAGTTCATGAGCTTGACTATATCTTATTTCCCTATTCAATGCACTTAAAACTATAGTTAATTATCCTTGGACGTGATTTATCCTCTATTTTCTTATCATTTAGTTCAACAAAAAGCTTAATACTTTTGGTCAAATAATTTGGCGTCGTCTATGGGGATTTTTTAGAAAATATTTTAGTTTCCTCTAGATCTAAAACTAGCCAGAGTTTCACTTCTTGGTTGCCGTAGACTCACCCTCTCAGTATAAATACCAACTTGAGAAAGTTGTAGGAAATCTTTTGAAATAACCAAACTAATCAGGGTCATATCTCTACATGAAATCAAAATGTCTGATGTCTATACAAAACCCCCCATTTCCTGTAGTGATGGGCTCGGCAAGTTGTATGAGTACTCAAAGTGGGATTACGGCAATTACTCACTAAGCACACCCACAATGCTACTTTCCTTATTAACGTTATATGACGTTTTATACATCCACCTCTTAGTAAGGACGACAGCTTATTGTGTGATTCTTTGAAATAACTGACTTATCTTGCTTTATTTTTGTACCTGTATGTACAGTGTAATTTATGTACATGATGGTATAACACATTTCCCTTATTATCTATGCACCATCGGACGGGGTCGAACCGGGACTCGAGCTCGAGATCCCAATGGCGAGGTAAGTTAATCCCATAAGAAGCCTAGACATGACTAAAGGAAAAGCCAAATATGGGGCTGCCAAATCTGAAACCACCATTTTAGTACGGGATGGAACGGGTCGCCTTACAGCGCCTTTCGCCCCTTGCCGACTACCTAAGTCAAGGTAACAAGCAATTTCATTAGGTCTAACTTATCACTTTTTTTGATCGGGATAGGAATAAGAGCATTCTCATAGGTATGCGAACAAGGAAAAAACTCCATCGGAAGCACCAAGCAAAACCCTCCATGCCATACCATATTTATAACAGAAATGGCTCTGAACAGGCCGACATTGTTAAGAAACAATCTCTATAACCTGGGACTCAGCAATAAGCCCATGGAATGTATAGCCTCTCAAACATGGGAAAAACATGAACTCGAAAAGCTTGCATGTATGTTCGCCATGACAATCCTACGCCAATTCAACCAACTAAATATTACAAATCACATGTGGAAGTCATTTGAATTGATGAAACCCCAGGGTACCCAGTAACCTAAGCAATATGTTCATCGCCCGCCCTATTAGTGGCCTCATTAGGCTGAGCGGTGAAGGGACTAGATAAATTGGGAATCCACCGACACATATAAACTATGCAACAACTCACAACACTCTCCAATGAAAGAAAAATTAAACAAACCGGGACTCACCTCGATGCACGCATAAAATAATGCAATAGCGAGTAATGATCTCCAATAAAAGTAATTGCAATAGGAAAATCTTGCAATAGAAAGTCTAAATTCTACCTCGCTCAAATTTACACCCGTACGACCATCGACCATCGCCAAACGGAAATTTAATTTTGACCGTGAATGAATGTACACCCTTACGGCCATTGGCCATCGCCAAACAGAAGTCTAAATTCGACCCCGCCCAAATTTACACCCTTACGGTCGTCGCCCATCGCCAAAAGGAAGTCTAACTTTTACTTTGCTCGAATATATAAGTAGAATAGACTTCGCCGAAGTTGGCAAATCTAAGTTTGACCTCGCTCAAATATATTAGTCGAATTTGACTTCGCCCTAGTTGGCAAATCTAAGTTTGATCTCGCTCAAATATATGAGCCGAAATTGACCTCACCAAAATTGGCAAGAACAAATTCTACTTTGCTCGAATATATAAGTCCAAACAGATTCCGCCCAAGTCGGCAAATTAAATTCGACATCGCTCGGATATATAAGTCAAAACTGATTTTGTATAAATTAGAAAATACAAGTCGATCTCGCTCGGATCAAGAAAACTAAACTCGGCCTTGTTCGAATTTTTAATTAAAAATCAGTGACTCAGTATCCGGAAATCTGAATGTCTTTTTCGAAAAAAAAAAGAGGAGAGAAACCCAAAAGTTACATAACCGAAGGTAAATGACTATTTTATTAAAATATACATACTCATCAGTTCGGCCCTTCCAAAGGCCAAAAGCATGCCCAAAGAAAAAAATGAAAACAGACAACAACCAAAAGCTAAGTATGAAGGCTACAAAGAATTTTTTCACTCGGCATCATCTCCACCGCCGTTCTCTCCAGGATCCTCATCATAAAAAGAAGCCTTTATTTAATCTCAGTCGTCGGCCTCTAGTGTCGCAAGGTCGTAGCCGCAGGCGAGACGAGCCTCGTGTACCTTCGCCTGAGCATCTTCAAAAGCGGCCTCAAGAACACTCCATGTCTCCCACAAACCCCTTGTATATATCTCGTTGGGCCTCAACATGGACCCATAGCTCATACAAATGGTAGGGGACAGTAGCAGATGCAGATTCTTGAAGGATAGGCTGAGCTAATAGTTGTGCCTTCTCGGCCTCAAGAGTTGCAACCCCGTCTGCTAGGCTCGAAGCATCCGGATCTATTTCACCAATACACTCCTCGAGCGTGTGGCCGTTGCCCTCTATGATTCCTGCTTAAACCTAAGGACACTGATAATATCTTTTAGAGTTGCCGCCTTTGTTATAGCCGACACTCAAGCCCCCCCGGCTCTCTCCAATTTGATTACCTTCTTTTCTAGCTCGTCTACCTTTTCCGTCCATTTTGCACTTAAATTGGTGACCCTGTTAGCGTTTGTTCAAGCTTGGCTCGCAAAGACAGCACCTTCGCCTAAAGGTCTTCACACTTTACCGCAACCCTTTTTCCCACTTCGAGCTCCTTATCTTTGGCATGAAGTAACTCCTTGAGCTCGTGCATCTGCGGATAGACCGCATTAGTTCCTCATCCCTTTAATCCAACTCTTCCCTGATGGATTGAGTGTCACCGCCTGCCCTACACTGCACGTGTATCTCACGGCACTTGTTCAGCTACCAGCGATAATTCGTGGCCATTTTAAAAAAGAATTCGGATCTAGTTTCATCCTTACGAGCACTCTCAATCTCCAGCATATAAGTCTACAAAAAATGAGTGGGAAGAAAAAGAGGGAAGGAATCAGCAAATGTGAAATAGCACAAAATAAAGAAAATGGGGAAAAAAACTCACCCTCAAGGCTATCCCAACCACACCTCGTGACAATGAAGAATCATTGATCTCCTAAAGAGACTCACTTTCGGCGGTAGAACACAGAAGGTCAAATTGAGGCACCAAGTCCACCGTGTTCTCCAAAAGGTTAAAATCCGATGGAATCTCGATCACACAAGAAGAATCTTCTTCCCTTGCATCGACCTTGGTAAATCCCTCTTCGAACATCCTCATATCCTCAGGGTCGATGCTGGAATCTGATTCTTAATCATCCACCACCACACCCTTCCCTCTCTCATCGACCTAAGAGGGGGCATGGTTTTGTCGAGATGATGATGGGCCGCTCGAAACAATTGAAGCAACCCCTGACTCTGAACCCCTACCACGGTGGCCCCATCTGTAATCGGAGTAAGTGTCGCCTCCGCACCCTGGTCGACGTCCCTGCCAGCTCCAGGTACCGCCAAAGTAGGTGATGTTTTAAGCGTCAATACCACACAAGAGAAGGGGGATGGGTGATTTGTATGGTACCTAATATTGGATCTAGAAGAACCGGGATCTTCTAGGGGTTCTAACTACTATTGTTTGCGAAATTAAAAGTACATAAAATAAAGAACACATAGATTTTTACGTTGAAAACACCTGGCTCAAAAGGTTAAAATTTCACGATCTACAACTCAGTAGGATTTTCCCAAACTTCTACTAAAATCACTGAGCCAAAAACTGCATTTACAAAAACTCTTTTGTAAACCTAGGATTAACTCTAATCTTATTGTGGCACACAGCCTTAGCTGCTGCGACAACTTCAAGTTAACTATAACTTGAAAACTCTAAGTACCTAATACAAATGCTTCTAATCTGGTTCATGTAGCTTCAGGTTTGCACACTTGAATCACACCCAAACTGCTTGCAAAAAGCCTTGCTATTTTGCTCTTAAATCATGTTTAACTTCGGCATTTTTGTGCAACACTTGTAATGTGAGAACATCCTGCAATTTATAGAGTTAGTAGATGAAGAAATAACTAGAGTTCTGATGCTACTCTTCCTTGGTGGAAGAGTTCTAGTTGATTTCAACTTTGAAATCCTTCCCTATCTTGAATAGTATTCTCTTTGATTAAGGATTCCTTCTCCTTATCAGTTATGCAACCTTTTTAATCAGGAGATATTAAATAAACCAATTTAAGATTATCTCCTTCACGTACAACCCACATGCTCGAATCTGCCCATTTTTGTGCACCTGAGTGATGGACCTGGTTCATCCTGAGTTTCTTTGTCAGTCTTTAAAACTAACTTTTACTTGGGCCAACAAATTCCCCCCTTTTGATGAGGACAAACTCTGGGCTTTTCATACACTTAGGCTTTGTTAAACGTAGCTCAACATTAACACAATGCTAGAAATATTTTTCCTTTTTATCACTTATTATCAAGGACCAGGTACATTGGGTTATAAACATCACTATTCAAAGTGTAAAGCACAACCTTTTTTACCCCTTTTGGCATCATAAAAAAGTTGCATAAAATGTGAGATAACTAGATTTTATAACTTTCTCATGGCCATTGGGTCTACTTCGAATGCAATCATGAATTAATCATCATAGGTCAGGCTAAGAATTTTAACCATCAAAGGAATATAAACAAACAATTAGAGAAAAAAAATGAATTTTATTGATGATTGATAAGATTCTACCACATAGCATAAGAAGAAATAAAAATACTGAAACTATGAGCAAAAGAAACAAAAAATCCCAAAATGGGCCACTGGTTAATCTATACTAGGTTAGGAGACTTAAGGCTGGGAAGAACTAGGTGCTTGGTTTTTGACTTGGAGGAGTTTCAGCATACCTTGAAGAAATGCCAGCATTCTTCTCTTTTTCTCTTCTCAGCTAAGTTTTGAGAGCATCTATCTTAATCTCCATCTCAACAAACCTTTTCTTCAGCCTTTCAATCTCAGCATCCTTAGCCCCACTATCTTGCACCAAGGCTCGGACCTTGCTATTCACTGGTACCTTTTTGGATAAACTAGGTTCTTTAGGAGTGACATTAACTTCATAATTGCAAGCAAGCAGAGTATTAACACCAAAATGATCCTTTCTTGTACTAACGTCCTGCTTCTTCATAGGTAACTTTAAATTTTCAAGCACATTTGTGAGAATGAAACCATAGGAAATAACATGAGTTTTGGTGATATTGATAACCCTATCAGTAGGTCCGTGAGGGTTTCCTATTCAGATAGAACATGTTCATCTATATTTTTTCCAAGTTGAACCAACCCCTCAGCATCTTTGCCAGACCCACTTCCCTTTTTTTGCTCACTCTCTCTTCTATTTCACTAAATTCCTCTCCCCAAACAACCATTGCACGGGTTTCTTTTGTTAGACCAATAGGAGTGGTGAAGAATCAGCCACTCTTGTCCCCTTTCCCCTCATAGTAATCCTAGAGCCCTTGCTCTTTTTTTTTTCTTTTTTACCACCAACCTCTCCATATTATATAGTCTCAACACCTGCTATACATCTTACAAATCTATTCTCCAAATTAGCAGCAACATTAGAAATTGTCTCAGGAGAAACTTTAGAATCAGAAGATACCTGTTCAGTTTCGAAAGACCTACTTTCTTCCCCCTTAGTAATAGACTTAAATGAATCTTCATATTTCTAGGATACTTCTTCCCTACCTGCTTTCAATTTCTTGTTTATTTGCTTGATCTCCTCTCCTTCAGCGAAAATCATATGAGCCATTATCTTTGCTCTACTTTTCTTAGAGATTGGGGTGGTTGAAGCAGTGGTAGAAGGTGTGGAAATGGTTTCTTGTGGTGATGAGGATTTTCAGAGGTGTTTGACATATCTAGGCTAGGGTATGGGAAAAAAGAGAATTAGATTGTATCTGAATTTGGTTGTGTTTAGAAGATGAAAGAAGAATGAGAGTTTTTGATGGATTGAGAGAGATAAGGTAAGGAATACACTAAAGCTGATCAATATACATGGGACTAATTGATGGGGTAACTACAGCTTTTCAGACTCTAAGAAGTTTAATCAAATTAAAATTCAGTTTTGAAGAGATGTTGGAATGTATCCCTAGAATCTAGGTACTTCCATTCGGTTGGGACTCTTTTGAACGAGACTGGTTCACTTGTAACAGATAATTCCAAAAGGAGTTTGGTATTTGATAGGACTCTGCTCATGATCCAAATATAGTTATTTCAAATTATGTAGAGTGTAGAAAACATACCGTGTTACCTTGATGAACCAGGTTTTTCACTGATAATTCTCTTGTGTGAGTCTAAATTTGCCAAAATAGAGGAAATATCATTAGAGATTAATGAGTCATTTTAACACATGGAACAAGAGTATACTATGGAAAGTATGAGACTGGGCAAGATTTAATCTACTTATACATAATTTATAGAATTTCTTACCATTTGTTTTTCTTTTATTTTTTTCGTTTAACCTTGAATGTGTCCTTTTAGTTGATCTTAATCATCCCTATTTCAAACATGTTCCTCTGAAAGTGATATCTACTTAAGTATTTTGCAAAGATGTCAGCAATTTGCTTGTTAGTAGCACAAAACTCCATAATGATCAAGTTTTTCTCATCGTTGTCCCTCAAAAATGGTTCCTAACATATATGTGCTTAGTTCATTTATGATCAATCGGGTTCTTTGACATACTAATAGCACTAGTGTTATCATAAAAAATGAAGGATGCAACCCACATCAATTCCAAAGTTCAATAATGGTTGATTGATCCACAACAATTGAGAACAACATGAACCAGCAGCAATATACTTTGCTTCAGCAGTAGATAAGGCCATTGAATCTTGCTTTTTTGGTAGCCCGTGACACAAGACATGAACCAAGGAAGTGTGCCATATCTTAGGTGCTCTTCCTCTCTACAAGGAAACCTACATAATCAACATCAACATATCCCACTAGGTCAAAATTACTACCTTTTTGGATAACAAAGGCAAAGGTCCGTGGTACCTTTCAAGTATCTCAATATTATCTTGAGAACAGTCAATTGGGACATTTTTATATTTGTCGAAAATCGAGCACAAAGACCTATACTAAAAACAATGTCACGTCTACTAGTAATAAGATACAAAAGAGAACCAATCATTCCCCTATACAACTTCTGATCAACAGATGAACCAGGTTCATCTATATCCAATTTCATAGATGTTGCAATAGGAGTGTCAATTTCTTTAGATGTTTCTTTCTGGTTTTGTTACTAAGGAATAGGTTCATTGATAGGTTCCCTCGAGTTTTAAGGATCAGTTTCTCTCTAGTCAGTTCCCCCTGTCATGTTGCCTTGGGTGGAAGGACCTGTTCTATCACATGTTCCTTCCTGTGATGCTTCTTCAGGCTGGACTATGGTTTCATCATTTGAATTTCTTATCAGCCCAATCTCTTCATTATCTTATTTATGCTTCTCAGAAAGAATGTTAGTTTTAAATAACATATACATTTTTTCTACACATATAGTTCTTTTACTGCATATTTTATAAGCTTTACTATATGAAGAATATCCTAAGAACACTCCCTCATCACTTCTGGGATCATACTTACCTAGGGAGTCTTTTCAATTATTGTACACAAAGCACTTGCATATAAATGCCCTAAGATGAGATATATTTAGCTTCCTCCCTTTAAGTGACTCATATAGAATCTTATTAACAATAGGTCTAGTCATGCAACTATTTATGATATAGCATGCAAAAATTCAGCAAACTTAGCATTTTCAAATTCAGTTCCATAATAGACCTAATTGATACAAATTGATTACCTAGTTGTTTCTGAGTTTTTCTAACAAAAGAAGTAAACATGTCAAATGATTCATTTTTAGATGCTAAAAATAATGTCCAAAAACCTAGAGTAATCATCAACAAGCACCATCACCTATCTTTTACCACATCTGTTTAATGTTCTCATTGTTGGATCACGGAGATCTATATGGACCGGTTTCATCGTTCTGGTGGTGCTTACCACTTTCTTGTATTTAAAAGAGGATCTTACCTGCTTCCCCTTACACAAGTCTCACAAACTTTGTCTTCCTTGAACTTGGTGTTAGGAAGCCCTATCACCAGATCCTTGGAGACTAATTTGTTGATTTGACTTAGACTTGCATGTCCAAGTCTCTTATTCCAAATGAGGGGATCATTGCCCAACACACTTATGAAAGTGAGTTCATTTTCTGAAAATGTGGACAAATCTATAGTGTATGTATTGTTTATTCTTTTTCCTTGCAAAACAATCTTGTCAATGGTAAGATTAATCATAAAATATTTTGTAGTGGTGAATGCTACCAAGCTACCTTTATCACATAAATATGATACACTGATTAGACTGTACTTTAGGCCATCTATCAAGTAGACTTTCTTAATAGAGTGAGACGCAATCTTACCTACTTTTCCAACCCCAATGATCTCACCTTTCTTTCTATTTCCAAAGAAGACATTACCTCTTTTGAAGTCCTCAAGTAAAAGGAACTGGTTCTTGCTTCTTGTCATATGCTTTGAGCAACCACTATCCATGTACCATATTAGGTTGATCACCTTCTCTAGGACCTGTAAAAGGAAAATAGGGGTTAGTCTTAGGAACCCAAACTAGTTTGGGCCCCTTTCTATTGGCAAACGGGCACATCAAATTCTTTTTAGCCCAACCTGGCAGCCTATTTTTCCCTTGAATAAATTCTTAATTCTTTTGACCAGCCTTTTATTTTGCAATGCATTCACTTTTATAGTGACCAGTTTACCACAATGTGTGCAACTTTTGTTATCAGGAAGTGTGAGCTACTTTCTTTTGGGATCCCACTTAGGTGCGAGGGTCCCGTAGCTAAGTCCACTCTCATTACTACTATGGTATTCATATAGCCATGAAAGTGCATCGAAGGACCAATTCCTTTTACAGGTTCTATCTAGATCGTGCTTAACCTTGTTTAGATCCTCTTTAAGGACTCTTATCTACTCATCTCTTTTGTACAACTCATCTTTTATTTTTCCTACATTTTCTTCTAAAGTGAGTTGTGTGTGATCAGATTTCTTATTACCAGTTACTAATTTCAATATTAGATTTTCATATCTAAGCTTTAGCATTGTGGTGTCAAGTTCGTGAACCTGGTTCTTTAACTCAGCATTTTTATTTTCACTTTCACTGGCCCTAAGTTCCAGATTTTTGCACTTAGCTTTCAAAATCATACACTCCTTGGACAACTATTTGCTTTCATTGTTTAGATCCTCAGATTCATCAATGAAATCTAGGAGTAACTTAGATAACCTTTCTTTAGACAAAAATTTAATCTTGTCTTTGAGATGAATTATACTTACCTTAGATTCCTCATTGGATTCTCCAATTTCCATAAGTGTTTGTTCATCTTCATCTTCATCCTCTGAGTCCTCATTTGAGCTTTCTCCTAGGAAGAAACCATAGCCTTTTTTCATCCTTTGCTCTTCTTGGGTTGAACATGTTGCTTCGTTCAACTCTTTCCTTCTTCTATTCAATTTCCCATTGAGGGCAATTTTTGATGTGGTGATCAATCTTCCCACACTTGTAACAACCATCATTGGTTTGGTCTTAGGAACCCTTGGTTTTCTATATCTTCAACTTCTTGAAGGATCCTTTGTGATCATGATCATTTCATCCTCCTCCAGATCATCACCTTCAGTGATTTTGAATGCCAGGCCCCTTTCTTTCTTAGGTATATCAATCTTCATAGTTTGCCTTCTAAGTTCATAGGCAGTGAGATTTCCAATTAGCTCATCCAACTAAATAGTGGCAATGTTCTTTGATTCATGAATAGTTGTGATTTTGCTTTCCCAAGAGATTGGTAGAACCTTTGTCAAAATCTTCTCAACTTTGTCTTCTTCAAGAATAACCCTTCCAAGAGACTTAAGTTCATTTGTTAGTGTTGTGAACCTTGTGTACATATCCTGAATAGTTTCTCCTTCCTTTATAGTGAAATGCATATATTGAGAATATAGCAGTGTCCTTTTGATCTCTTTACTTGAGCAGTTCCTTCATGAGCCACTTGTAAAGTGGCCCATATTTCCTTTGCAGTAATACAACTTTGAATCCTTTTGTACTCGTCTAGAACCAGTCCATACACAAGCCAGTTCTTGACCTTAGCATTCTTTTCCCATTTCCTCAAGTCCTCGGCATTGCAGTCAGCTCTTGTATTTTGCACATCTACTCCTTGAGGATTCTTCTTCATGGTAGACAGGGGACCATCAATGACGATGTCCCATAGCTAATAGTATTCTCCGAAATATGATTCTCTCATCATGTTTCTCTACCATGAGTAGCAGTGGCCATTAAATAGTGGAGGCCTATTAGTGGATTGTCCTTTCCAGTTTCCAGGCGGTGTACTCATCTTGATCATTTCCTAAGTTGTTAGCAGCTTCAAGGATAGCCTACTCTGATACCAATTGATGTTTTAAGCGTCAATACCACACAAGAGGGGGATGATTTTTGTGGTACCCAATTTTCGATCTAGAAGAAGCAGGTTCTTCTAGGTTTTCTAACTACTACTGTTTGTGGATTAAAAGTACATAAAATAAAGAACACAGAGATTTTTACGTGGAAAACATCTTGCTCAAAAGATGAAAAAACCACGACCTTATACTCAGTAGGATTTTCCCAAACTTTCACTAAAATCACTAATCCAAAAACTGCATTTACAAAAACTCTTTTGTAAACCTAGGATTAACTCTAATGCCATTATGGGGCACAACCTCAACTCTTGCGACAATTTTGAGTTAACTCAAACTTTAAAATTCTAAGTACCTAATGTAAATGCTTCTAAATAAGTTGAAAGGTGCAATATAAAACACCTAGTACAATTGAACTAAAAATAAAGAAAGATACATAAAACTCTTTATAGAGCTGGTTCTTCAATCTAGTTCATGTAGCTTCAGGTTTGCACACTTGAAGCACACACGAACTGTTTGAAAAAGCTTGCTATTTTGCTCTCAATTCAGGTTTAACTTCTGCATTTTTATGCAACACTTGTAATGTGAGAACATCCTGCAATTTATAGTGTTAGTGGATGAAGAAATAACTAGAGTTTTGATGCAACTGTTCCTTGGTGGAAGAGTTGTAGTTGATTTTAACTTCTAACTCCTTCCCTATCTTGAATAGTATTCTCTTTGATTAAGGAGTCCTTCTCCTTATCAATTATGCAACCATTTCGATCAGGAGATATTAAATATACCAAGTTAAGCTTATCTCTTTCACGTGCAACCCACATACTCGAATCTGCCCGTTTTTGTGCACCTGACTGATGTACCTGATTCATCCTGAGTTCCTTTGTCAGTCTTCAAAACTAACCTTTACATAGGTCAACAGAAGGGTCGCCCCTCGACGACGTCTCAACAAAAGATGCTCCCTCTGACAACCTCTGTCTTTTTTACGGTGCTTCTTTGCTACTGATGCAAGAAGGCGTGCCCATTGATTGGACTGCAAAAATCGGAGTATCTGACTGGGGAGCCACCTTGAAACAAACAAGCCCAGCCGCTGACATGGTCTGCCGTGCAACCAAATATTGGGTGCTCTCACCTGTAGTTGCCCTTTGAACGGGCTGGGCAGAGGAAGCCGACAGGCGGAAAGCAAGCGCAGGAGCCCTTGTCCTTCTCACTCCTCTCCGACCTACCAATGAGGAGAAATTTAACCAAGCAAAGATAAGGTAAAAAAATACGGAGAAAAGAGCAATGTAAAGGGCCATAATGAGCCAAATCACCAACAAGAGGCTTTCGCCCGAACTTCTCAAGGAAAGGTGCCCATTTGCGAATCACGAGTGTATGGGGAAGAATCATGCTCACCCACGAATATCAGCAACTGGCAGAGGAGGTACTTTCTCGGCTGCAAGAACATAAGTAAACCCTCAACGAGGTCATTAAAGGGAGACGATTGATGACCATCTTAGGAGAATGGATAAAGTAAAAAGAAAAGAATACCTAAAGGCGAAACTCCACATATCAGGGAACCATGCTGGGCTTGACATGACATGCTCTATTTGGATGTAGAAGAAGCTATCCCAAAAGCGGTGATTTTCCTTGTCGTTCATTTTCACCACCAAACTCTTGGTCCCTTGGTGACACATGTGAATCATCGTACCGTGGAGAAAATGGGGGTGAAGAGGGGAAGCATGTGTTATAGAGAAATTCTTCGGTCGGCCAGCTCCGCATACTTGATGAGCATAAGGAAAAGCTTATACGCGTAGGGAGAGAGTAAAGCCAGAAACACCTCATAGAAGCGGCACAAATCTACCACCAAGGAAGGAAGGGGAAGCGTGTACCCGATGACAAAGGGATACTCATAAAATGCGCAGTAATTTGGACGGTGTATATGTACTATGTCCTGATCCGCGGGCACCAGCTCAATATGATCAAGGATCCGCCATTTGGCTTTGAAGGCCGTGATCGCTGCAGCATCCATCGTAGAAAGAACGGACTCCGGCTCGTCTCCAGAAGGATTATTAAAATCTGTCCTCGCCTTCCCTGGGTGGGGAACCATCTCATCTATCATCGGAAAACCCTCATCCTCCACGATCTCCACTCCCCCTTCGATTAGGGGTACATCATTTTCTGGCACCAGAGCACCAATAGCTCTATCGGAGTTGGAAGAAGCACTAACAACTCTATTGGAGTTAGAAAAAGCATTAGCCATCTTTTCTTCGATTAAAAGAAAAAACAAAAGTGATAAGGGACAAAAGGTAAGACTCATTGCAAATCCTCACAGAAGCCGAAATTTAAGAAACTTGAGAAGAAAAGTTGCAAATTTCTCTCTTGAGCGATTAGGATGCGCAATATTCAAATAGAAGATTCTCCCTTATTTACAGGGATATAAATGCCCTAGGTAGGAAAATCAAGCATTGCTAGTTAGAAAATGGAAAAGGCATGGGAAACGATGCAGAGCATAGGAAACGTGCGCCATAATGATGCGTGAGAAATATTAATGACATTCTAAACTGGCGTAACGGTCTGATGCAGTTCTTGAAATGTCACGTTGCTACCTCTCCATGAGGTCTTCGCCTATCTCACAAAGCGATGAGATCTCTCCTTCTCGAATCAATAGAGTCCGCCCATCGATCTCGCCAAGAGACGACCTCAATATGTGGATGAACTAGTTGTATGGTCGAAATCTGACCATATGTGGATCAGCATTAAAAGGAATGGCGAGGGGTCGACGAAGCCATGGTCATATTCATAGGACATTCCCCTGCCGAGATCGAACTATCACGAAGCTTGTACGGCGAGGCATATGTTGTGACATTTAAGGGGAACGACCCAACGCACAATGAAGAGACTAAGGCATTCTAGCTAAGAACTTTTGGATAAAAGGAATATATATATATATATATATATATATATATATATATATATATATATATCCAAAGAATGCTACTGGAGAAAAACAAGAGAAGTTGCGGATCTACGCGGCAAATCTTTGTAATTATCTTTCTTGAGTCAATAAAGATAGATCCCACAACTATTAATGACATTTTCTCTTTTTCTCCTTTATTCTGATATTACAGAACAATACATCGCGAACGTAAGCATGTCATTAATATTTGATATCTTTTATACATCTTAACAGTTCATGAACTCGACTATATCTTATTCTCCTATTCAATGCGCTTTGATCTAGAGTTAAATATCCTTGGCTAGGATTTATCCTCTATTTTTTGTCAATTAGTTCAACAAAAACCTTAATACTTTTTAGTCAAACACTAACTACTAAGGGTTAGTTGCAATTTTTTGACAAGTATGAGTTCAAAATCTGCAATCTATTGTTGGTTCACAATAGAACAGCTTAAATGCAAATTTTATATGATCATACAACAATGAGGTACTTTCATAAGGATCTACAGTCGGTTCACACTTCATAGAATCCTCGCAAAAATTAAGTTTATAACTGAAAATATTCGGACAAGTCTAAAATATTTTTATACATTTCTCCGACATAAATAAAGAAAAACAAAGTTATCTTGTAACCACTAGCAGAGCAATATTATAATTTTGTACATATTATCTAATATACTGATTAAAGGATTTAAAATCTTTAAATGTAGGTCCTATCCAGTATTTCATATGATATACTATTAGGATTGTAGGACAGTACCGATTATCTAATATTTTTGCACTATACAAAAAAATCATATAGAATACTCAACCAACAACGGGTTGGAACTTTTTGAATTTTCTTTTGTCATGTTGATCAAATTATTGACTGCTACTCTGCTACATTAAGATGTGCAGAGGTCATCTTGATAGAATTATTTACCCTAATATATAAGCTATTGCTGAATCCAAACCAAAGTGCCAGGCCCCATTTTGATTTTGTTGCTGTTATTTCTGCAGAGCATCCGAGAAAATGAACATTACTCCTAACTAAACTTTAAAAGTTGGATCATAAAACGAGAGTTCCTCAAAACTATATAACAAGACAACATCAATTCCTTTAACCAATATTATGTATACTTTGGGGCATGTGTACCGAAATATCGGTTCGTCAAAACTTTTTACCAAAATATTTATAAAAAAGTAAAGATATGGAGATACGTATAAAAACTTTACCACTTGTCATTATAATGAATTTGTATGCCACTGACACCCTGCATGTACGTGACTAAATATTTGGTGCGTTGACACAATATAGCTCATGCTCCAATATTAGATAAATCAAGAACAAGAATAGGTTTGACTCTAACACCATCGGATAAAACTATATCTTACCAAATTAGCCTAAAAGTTAGCTCACGTTGCGAGAATTGCTAAAATCACATAAGGAAAAAGTAGTTTATAGATATTCTGATTGAGCACTCCAGGCGTATAGTAATAAACGTTGTTTCACGTGTGCATCAACAGGGAATAATGAGAATTTCATAATTGACTTTAACCTCTAATCACTAATATTGTTCGAGAACTTTTACATTATCAAATTACTAAAAAGATAACTACATCAAACTTTGCATAATAACTAAAATAAATTGTCTGTAAAATAAGATACACAACGTACGTACTGTAATAAGTTGAATTACAGTGATAACATAAAATATTTCTAGACCGTGACTGTATATATAACACGCAAACTCAATTGGGGTCTGAGTTAATGATTAACCTGATGCAGTCAGAACTTTAGATAGTTACCTAGAGAAGTTAATTACAAGCATGTCATGTGATTCAAAACAGAGAGTCGGTGCAAGTAAACTCCTCAAAACTTCCAAAATCTGGATCGAGATGAGTGCCATATGGAAGCATTATTCAGAAATACAGTTGCCGCAGGTATGCAGGATGGGTGACAGAGTGAAAGTAAAAATACATCAATTTAATGTAAACGAATTTTTACGTTATCAAATACTTACATGTAACCGTTTATAAAAAGTGAGCAAAAATATCAAAAAATACAAAAAATGTTTTTCATCAAAAAATTATATTAAATATATAAAAAATTATATTATGCACGCAGGTCAAAAATACTTTTTACAAATATATATATTACACTTTGAATAGCCTTGATAAACTTTCTGATACTTGTTACGTGCTATAATATGATTAAATATATTATTAGTGTAGATATTCTTTTAATAAATATATTATTAGTGTAGATATTCTTTTACCTTATTAAATTTATATCCAGAACTAGAAATACTTTCTACTTTACATGTATGTCGCTCTCTCCTTTGCTACCCTACTTCTGAAACCAGAGTTGTTATCCTTCTGACATATGTCATGTGATTGGTGGGGTTACCTTTCGAGTTTTTCTCAAGTTAATTTTCATAGCAAAGCTGTAGCTTTTCACACGGGACCATAACTGGTTTAATTCTTTGAGTGATGGGTTGATTTTGGTTCATGCACCTTATTCATTTGTATTCTACTTCTTTGATCTGATCTAGGCACTCCTCAATTTATGTATGGAATTATATCCCTTTATTTCTTATATGTACGAGTGAGCTTTGACGTAACTGGTAAAATTATTACTATGTGATTTGGTTGTTACGAGTTCGAGCCGTAAAAGCAACATCTTAAAGAAATAAAGGATAAAGCTACATACAATAGATCGTAATGATTCGACCCTTCTCTAAACTCCGCATATAACGGGAGCTTAGTGCACCCTGCCTATTTCTTATATGTCTACGGAATTCTAGTCCTCATTCATTCATTTTGATCTTAAGCTATTTTAAGTTATTCTTACTTTGGAATTATCATCAAAATTGACATATTATTACTCATGCACTTGATGGTTATAACTCCCCATGTTTGAGCTTATATATATAACACGAATAAAGGAGAAAAATTGTGTAAGGTTGACATATAATTAGTGTAAAATTTGTCAGGTATATTAGCGAAACCTCACAACATAATATACGTTATGACGTGCTCACCTCGATACACGCATTACATCATATTTGATATTGAATTAAGATGAGTATGAAATAAAACGACACGAACAATAAAACTTAATATAGTTGATCCATCTTGTGCCTGTTTGACGTTTTATTCTTTACTTCATGGTTATAGTGTAAAGAATAATTATGAATATATAAACTTCTAGAGTGATGTCTATCGTTTGGAATATAGTGGAGATTTAGCAAATATTTAAACATAGGAGTCGGTCACAACTTTCTATATTAATATACATATATCGCTGACATCCCGATGCTATGCTCATAGGAAAATTTCTTCTCCTGACATCCCTTGAATATTTAACATCCTTTTGTTCTTTCCAATATTTTCTTCATTCCCAACTTCTCTATCTTCCTCACAGCATATATAGTTCTCAAAAATCATGGAGTTACATGATATTACACGATCCATGAACAATATTGAAATGACTCAATTGCTACCAATCTACAACTCTAATTATATGATGACAACTTCACCTCACTCTTTATCCTTCATGTCCAACTCAATCGATGAACATAACGCGCAACATCTTTTATCAATGCACGACGAGACTCTTGATATTGAGAAACGGAGTTCAATGGATGCAATGAGGGAGATGATATTTCGTATGGCGATGATGCAACCTATCCACATTGATCCAGAATCAGTAAAACCGCCTAAGAGAAAGAACGTTAAGATATCGAAGGATCCACAGAGCGTTGCAGCTAGGCATAGAAGGGAAAAAATAAGCGAAAGGATGAGGATATTGCAGAGACTTGTTCCCGGTGGTACAAAAATGGACACAGCTTCAATGTTAGATGAGGCTGTTCATTATGTTAAGTTTTTGAAAAAACAACTCAAATCTTTGGAACAAGCTGCTATTGATAGGCCAATGGTTGCTGGATTTTCCACAACATTAATGGCACAACCTGTGGATTATTTAAGTTCTTTTAGGTCATGCCAAACTCCTCATTTGATGAGTTCTAATGTGCAAATGCTAAGTTAAGAGTGAAGTGAAAGAATAATGTATTTAAATCATGATTATGTTCATTTAGTTTTTGTAAAGATTGTTAAAGCTAGTTAATGATTAAAGCTAGCTAAGTTGGTGTGAATGAGAAATGGAGGGAAGAAGACAATAGAAGGAAAATAAAGTTTCAAAGCAAAGTTCCTTTGAAAAGGAGCTTTGTACCACATTGGTGGTAGAAAGGGAAAGTTATGTGCTTATATTAGAAAGCACTTCTTCTAGCTCTTAAAGGGTTAAGAAGAGGGACTCCCCTCGCGCCGTCGTCGTCGCTCGGCTCGGCTTCGGGTTTGGGTTTGGGCAAATGATTTGATTGATAATCTTTTTGGACCAAATTTATTTAAAATTCAATCTTCATTTTCTGAAATTATTTTTAATTCCCGCGGGAAAAATATTAATTTGTTAACTGTAAAAATTCTGCATTCTTTTCTGCAAACTGAAACATATCGAGTCATAGTGTGATTTCGTTCCCGAATTTGAGTTCGTCGAAGTCGTAGGCGTTTGAGGTACCGCCACTCCTACGACAGGTATATCCGTTATATCCTGGGAGGAAATAATCCACAACCTCGGGTACAGTGAGGGGGTTAAATTCCTTAAGGACACACAGTGAATTCTGTGGTCTCGGATTTCTTCATTTCTGTGATTTTTTTTTTTTTTAACGTTACATACGTTCTGTTTTTTTTTTGTGTCTCTTCTTCTTACTGGTTTCCAGTTTCTCGTTGCTTTGAACACGGACAATCGATAACAAAGATTTGGCTCATACGGGGTTTTAGTCTTCCCTTTGGATTTAGAAGTCTCGATTGGCCAACACTGATTGGATTATATGGATCAAAGTGATACAACATCAACCCAGTATAATCTCATTTAGTGGGGTCTGGGGAGGGTAGTGTGTACGCAGACCTTACCCCTACCCTTGGGTAGAGAGGCTGTTTCCTAATAGACCCCCGGCATCCTTCCCTCCAAGAACTTCCCACCTTGCTCTTGGGGAGACTCGAACTCACAACCTCTCGGTTGGAAGTGGGGGTTGCTTACCATCAGAGCAACTCCTCGTGATAAAAGGGTGAATATCAGTAAAGTAGATAGGTCAAAGTCAATCGGCCTTGTACTATAAATTTTGTTAACAGTTCAATGAAAAAGTGACCATTGCAAATGTAATTTTCCTTCTGTTTTTATTCTAACACAATTAGAAGTGTTTTTGTCTTAATTATGAGTTAACATTTCCTGAAACCACTGGAGGAGTATGTATTAAACTAATAATTATAACATGGAAGGATTAAAATTAGAAGATTCTATTATGGAGCTATTGCAAGTATTTTGTTTGTATTAAAGAAGGATATATAAAACATCATAATTCAGGATTTTTATATTTTTCATTTGATTCTCAGGATAAGGTTAGGTTTTGAAACATGGGTCGATATAAAAAAATAATGTTATGTCTAAATATGTTGAATATTGCAAGATTTCATTTTAATAATACCCCTGCAAAGGCTATGATTGCTTAAAGGTTCAGGTTTTCGTTTTCTGCTCGATAATTTGGCATCACGCTTTATCAATTCAAGCTATAGAATTTCATTAAGTAATTTTGTTGATTCATGAATTGCTATATAACCTAATTTTGTAGCATTTAACTGGTTTATGTACCATTTTACGCTAGTTTGTTGGTAATATGTTTACGTTAGTTTCATATTAAGCTCGATCACCCAAATAGTTTGCAGTCTATCCTTGATGTTTAATCACTTGATCTGACTATGACATTACTCGAAAACAGACAAGACTGACTTTATAATATGACTTATGATCTGCCAAAATATTTTATTTAATTTTTTATTCCGTATTTAATATTTATTTTAAGTTCTGACTAATTTCGTAACCTGTTACGTAAGACTCATTAATTAAAAGGAAAAGTATTTGTTACCAAGACTTTTATTTTATTTTCAGAATTCGAATATAAAACTTCTAGTTAAGATAGGGTACATGAATCTTATCCATCTTATTCGAATAGGGGACATATGTACCTTATTGCATAAAGTGTCACGAGACATCGACTCGTAAATTATTATATATGCATATAAAAATAAAAATATTAAGGATAAAAATAATAAATGGCATCACTCTTCATTTACAATAATTTTTTTATTATTATTATTTCACTTCTTCAAATTATAATACTATTTATAAATTATCTTGGGTGCATACCGAAAAAGAGTACGACGCCAACATAATAACAATAATAAGAGTATTAGTTTTGTGATGAAGCCGTTTGTCAATAGAAATATTAATTGTGATGCCAAGTGTCAAAAAAAGTATGCACTCCAAATAAAGGAATTGTTCATTTATTGACTCCTAAGACTCAAAAATCATGGATTGTTCCTATTAATGGAAACCAATCAATGTTGTGTAATCTATGGAGGTGTTATGCTTTATTTTTTTATTTTTTGTGATATAAAGAGTGGAGCACTCAAAATATACTTTTTCGTGTCAAATTTTGCATTTTGCAACCCACCCAACCACTCGGTGCATTGTACTTTGTAGTTTGTACTTCAAATTGGGTCTATGCAATGCACGGAAATTGGCTTTCTTAATTTTTCTGTTATTCTTTCTCCTTTTTTGTTTTTTCTTGTTCATGTCAATTATTGGGGAAAATATAAGAATGAAATAATTTTGTCTAGTTTTATATGATACACTTTCATTGAGTACCAAATAAAAATAGACTTTTGACACATAAAAGACAAATTATAAATATTTGTGTAATTATAAAATATCCATTTAAGTTAAAAGAAGAAGTTTAAAGCTAAATTATTTTTAAATATAATTTTTTATAAGATAGACTAAAAAAAGTTGTGGAAAGAAATAAGCAATGTGGGCCAATAAAATGGCAAGATGACCCGATAGGTCATTTGTAGTTTTACCCTTCAATTATGTATTCCAAGATATAGTATAGCTCTATTTAGTGTTTCTCGACTTGTGTGCGCAGTCCATGTCTTTTTTCGAAAAATTTTATGAGACAATTTTTAAAAATAAAATCGTGCCTTAAACTCATTTGAGTTGACTTCAATCAACATTTAGAGCAAACGGACCAGGATTGGTAGTTTGATGGTCCTGGTGATTTCGTATCGTAATTTGGGACTTCGGCGTATGCCCTGAATCGAATTCTGAAGTCCCTATCATGAATTAACGCAATTTGTTGAAAATAGGAATCTAAAGGTTTAAAGAATTCATAAGTTTGACCGCAGTTTAACTTTGTTGTAACCGGATTTGGATTTTGGTTTAGAACTTGATATAGGTTCATTTAAGTATATATGACCTGTTAGCAAAATTTGGTGCAAAACTGAGTTGATTTGATGTAATTCGAACGTCCGGTTGAAAAATTACATGTTTTTAAGCTACATTGAAAATTCCGTTTGTTTAGGTGTCTGATTCATAGTTTTAGGTGTTATTTTGGTGTTTTGATCGCACGATCAAGTTTGTTTATTGCTACACTTGTGTGCATGTTTGGTTTGTAGCCCCGAGGGACCGGGTAAGTTTCAGACACGTTTCGAAGAGTTTATGAGAGATCAGGTTTTTGCTAGTGCTCAGGTCTCACATTTGCGAACTTCAAGTTCGCATAGGAGAAGAGCACACCGGCCTGAAGAGTTCGCATTTGCGAACTCTCCATCGCATTTTGCGGTGATGTCTTAGCCTGGGAGTTGGTCGCAGTTGCGATTACTAGGTCGCTTTTATGACATGTCCAGTTTGCATTTGTGAACAATTCGTCGAGCATAGATGGGAGTCCTTCGCAATTGCGATTGTTTTCTAGCATATGTAGGGTTCGAAATGGCGAACCCCATGTCACAATTGCAACATCTGTGCCTTGACAAAAGAGGGAAAAAATGGAAATTAGCTCACTTCTTTAAAATTCTCAATCCTAAACACCCTAGAGGCAATTTTCCCAAGAGATTTTCTTCCTGAATCCATTTGTAAGTGTCTTTAATCTATATCTTTTCAATTACCCATTACATTTCATAAGTTTTCAACATCAAATCTAGGATTTTCATGGTAAATTTAGGAATTGGGGTAGAATTGAGAATTATTTAAATTTGAAATTTATTTCTCAAATTAGGGTCGGGTTTCGAAACTAATTACATAACTGAGCTCGGGGATGAATAGGTATTCGGGTTTTGGTACTAATTTACATACCTGGGCTTGAGGTTTGGCATTTTGGCATCATAATTGATGTAAAGTACATTCTTTACGCTATTTACCTCCCCAATTTATATTATATTTACTACATAGTAATGGAGAGTATTAAATCACGAAGAGTGATGCCGTACCATTGCATTATCTCGTCTATTGATTAAATGATAGTGAGGAAAAGGGTGAAATAATGAAAGGTGATGCTATTCCATCTATATCATTTATTCATTGTTACATGGGCAAATCTAGAGTAAAAGCACGAAAGATGATGCCGTGACATTTCATTTTACTTATGTCATCATCTCATGGTGAATATGAGAGTGAAAACACGAAGGGTGATTCCATTCTATCTTTATGCCATATGTTTATCTGTCCTCATCGGTCGATGATTTGTTTGGCTATCTTGTGTTGTCGCACCTATCATAGTTGTCGTATATATTCCCCGTTTCACATGTCCCCTCCCAATTGTACATTTTTAAATCTCTATTTTGTCATTATTTTATACATATATCTATGTTTGTACAGGTTAATTACATGAGTGTACTGTCATAGCCTCGCCACTACCTCATCGAGGTTAGGCTCGGCACTTATGGAGTACATTGAGTTGGTTGTACTCATATTACACTTATGTACTTCTTGTGCATATTTTGGTATTAGTCCCAGTGGTGCATAAGGTGAGACAACTTGGCTAATTGCATATGGAGACTTGACGTACATCTGCTGGCGTCCGTAGACCTTGGAGTCCACTTCCTCTTCCCTCTTTTACTGTTCATTTCATTCAAAATAGTTATATTTAATTCAGACTCTGTTTGTAGAAATTCTAGTAGCTCGTGTACTCGTGACTCCGAATCTTTGGGAGTAGATGTTATTACATGACTTATACTAGTGTTGTATTTGTTTGAATCCCTATCTCTCGTTATTTATCATCACCTTGTTTAAACTATTAAAATTTAGCAATTTAACTATTTCACGTCGGCTTGCCTAGCAAGTGGATGTTAGGCATCATCATGACCCCGAGGTTGGGATTCTGGATCGTGAAAAGTTGGTATCAGAGCACTAGGTTGCCTAGGTCTCACGAGTCACGAGCAAGATTAATAGAGTCTGAAGGATCGGTATGAAGACGTCTGTACTTATCTTCCATTGGCTATGGAGTTTAGGAAACATATCACTTCTTTCTTACTCTGTCGTATGATTTTATTCTATAATTGATGACTGAACCATTCTACCGTTGCTCTCTCTCGCAAATGGCGAGAACACGTACAACATCTACACCCATACATGAGCGGGAGACCCCATTGACAGCCCGACCAAGGGCAGAGGCCGAGTTCAAGCTAGAGGTAGAGCTCAGCCTAGAGCTCGAGCAGTAGCACCTGCAATGATGCCTCCAGTGGGTTTTGAGGAGGAGTTTCCAGCTCAGACTGTACCCATTAGACTAGCTCAAGTCCCGAAGGGGTTTTAGCCACTCTAGTGCTTTCAGGATGCTCTACTCTGTTTGGTGGGCCTTGTGGATAGTGTGGCCCAGTTTGGTACCTTTTCGGTGGCACCAGCCATCTCTCAGGTGGCTCCCTAATATCAAACTTCGGCATCCCCGCTTGTTAGAGTAGTTCAACCGGTTATTGAGGCATAGGCCGGTGATAGTCTCGCTTTGTCTTTTGAGGCTATGTTGAGGTTGGACAAGTTTACAAACCTCTATCCGTTCATTTTAATAGTGCATCTTATGAGGTCCCACATGATGTTTTGGACCATTGGCATGAAGTGTTGTGCAACATGGGTATAGTTGAGACTAATGGGGTCGATTTTACAGCATTTCAGATGACTAGTTTTGCCCGGATATATTGGAGAGATTATATGTTGACTAGAGCTCCTAGGTCACCTACACTTACTTGGGATCATCCCTGTCACCCTGAGAAAGGAGTAGTGCAGGAAGTTTGAGCATCTTAACATGGTAGTATAACTGTTACCCAGTACGAGACTCAATTTATGGACCTAGCTCACCATGCCACTATCTTGCTTCCTACTGAGAGGGAGAGTGAGAGGAGTTTTATTGATGGACTCACTTTCACTCTTAGGCTACAGATGGCCTAGGAGACCAGGAGTGATATTTCTTTCTAGACAATCGTAGATATTTCAGACAGACCAAGTTGGTTCGTGTTTAGGGGAGGGGGCCGGTGCTAGATAAGAGGCCTCATCATTCCAGTAGTTTCAGTGGTGCCTCATTTGGAGGCAGGGTTACTTTTGGTAGAGGACATCCTCCATGCCATTTCATTCTGCGCTTCAGGCATCTCACACTGTTTCAGGGAGCCGTGGTCCTTGTGTGTCTTATCATGAGAAACTAGCTTATAGTGCACCACCAGCTCCAATTAGTGCACCTCCGATCTAGAGTCAACAGTCATAGTACCCGAGAGTTTGTTATACTTGTGGTGACCTAAGGCACATTGCTAGATTTTTCCCCCAGTCATGTAGCAACGTGCAACAACATGGTTCTTGTGCTATGATTCCGGCTCCGATTGCTCCACCGCCTGCTCAACCAGCTAGAGGCAGGGGTCAGGCAGCCAAAGGAAGAGGTCATGCTATTAGAGGTGGAGGACAGTCAACTAGAGGACATCTAAGAGATGTGGTTCAGAGTTGTGGGGCCCAATCATGATGTTATGCCTTCCCAGCTAGGCCTAAAGCGCAGTCATCTGATGCTGTTATCACAGATATTGCTCTAGTCTTCCATAGAGATGCTTCACATCTATTTGATCCGAGATCTACTTATTCCTACATGTCATCTTATTTTGCTTCATATCTAATTATGCCTCGTGATTCTTTGAGTGCTACTGTATACATGTCCACGCTTGTGGTCTACCAATAGAGTTATTTCTAATGTGAAGGCTCGATGTATCGAGAAGGGATGCCTAGCTTATTTGGCCTATGTTCGCGATTCTAGTGCGGAGGTTCCTTCCATAGATTCAGTGCCATTTGTTCGTGAGTTTCTATAGTTATTTCCTATAGATCTGTCGGGGATGTCACCCGACAAAGATATTATTTTTTTTATTGATTTGGCTCCAAGCACTCAGCCCATTTCTATTCCACTATACCCTATGGCGTTACCGGAGTTGAAGAAGCAGTTACAAGATTTGCTTGATAAGGACTTCATTTGACCTAGTGTCTTGCCCTGGGGTGCGCCTGTGTTGTTCGTGAATAAGAAAGATAGATCGATGAGGATGTGTATAGACTATCGGTAGTCAAACAAATTTAGCATCAAGAACAAGTATCCGTTATCGAGGATCGATGATTTATTTGATCAGCTTCAGGGTGCCAAAGTGTTTTCGAAGATATATTTGAGGTCTGACTGCTATCAGTTGACTATAAGGGCATCTGATTCCCCTAAGAGGGACTTTCAGACTCGGTATTGGGCATTATGATTTCCTATTGATATTATTTGAGTTGACAAATGCCCCAATATCATTTATAGATTTGATGAGTCGGGTGTTCAAGCATTATTGGATTCCTTTGTGATTGCATTCATTGATGATAATATTGTTTATTTTTTTCAGTTATTACAAAAAAATCCTTTTTTTTAATTTTTCTAAAGATTTTTTTAAAAAATTGATTTTTTTATTTTTAACAAATTATTTTTGGTTTTTAAAAATTGAAAAAAAATATTTTCAACAAAATATTTTCATTTTTGGAAAATATTTTTTTTTCATTTTTTAAAATTTTTTAAAGATTTTTTGGTAAAATTTGGAAAAATAAAATTGTAAAAACTGATTTTATTTGTAAGAACTAGGAAAAAATATTTTTGTTTTTAACAAAATATTTTTATTTTTTAAAACTGAATTTTCTTTAAATAAAAAAAACTGAAAAAGACCAAAAATAGGGGTGTGGTTATATTTTTTTTAAAACGACTTGGGTAAAATAAAGAAATTGGTCGTTTTAATCTGGTGTTGCCAAGTGGCATTCCACCCAAAATAGAAGTAGTTTTGTTCCGAAGTATGATTGTATGAGTATAGATTACCTAGAGCTAGATGGAAGTGGTGTGTCTATTTTATTCTTTTTTGTTGAACTTCTTATTCTGGTCTGGTCAATGTTTGGGGTTGGTTCGTTCAAAAAAGTAGTTAGATATGAGTTAGTCTTTTTAATAGGTTAGATATTTTAATTTCAACCAATAAGAAATTACCACGTGGAATTCAAATAAAAATTTATTTTAAATCAATATTGGCCTAACAGTCAAAAGGTATAAGTGAACGACAAAAAATAAATAAAAAAATATTTTTAGCCCAATAAATAAATAAAGAATATTTTTAAACCTTTCTCAATAATTTAGGAGTAATTTTAACCCTTTTCCATTTGACAAATAAATACCAAGCTTGTACGATAGCCATGTGATAGGCGTGTAAAGAATGCTATTAAGCAAACAAAGGTTGGATATTTCTTGTCAGTCGGTACAAAATAGAAAGAGTACGATCAGAATTCAATTTGTGTTTTGTCATACTACAATCTTTCTAATGTAATACGTAAAGTTTGATCATTCCTAAAAGTCAAAACATTTGAAGACGGTAAAAAGGAACCTACTATCTTGATTACCTTTTATGTTTCACGTTACATTAAAGCAACAATTAGTGTTTCCGAAACCCTCTCTCCTCCTTTCCTCTCGGCGCACGTTAGCATAACGTACGCTGAGCTCGTAGATATGGCGAAAGGCGGAAGCCGCGGCAGCGGCCGACCTCGGAAGATACCGATAGAAACCTTTGAAAAGCTGAACCAACTGATTTTGGAGAAGAAGGATACCAATGAAGTGCATGAACCCTCTGTACAAAACCTAGACGCTATGAAAGCAGATGAGCAAGCTGCAAATGTAGTGCCAGTACAGCAAGATGCAATAGTAGGTATGGATGACACATCTCTGGAAACTCCGACTGCAGTAGTTGTCGAAGTGGCTACAAATTCTCCGATTCGAGCAGTTCCAGATCCATCGAAGGAGATGACCATGCAACCAGCAACGGTGATAGAGGAACACCCAGAGACTAGCAGAAGCACCTTAGTGGAGCCTAAGAAGAGCTGGACAACCCTATTCCAGAAGAATCGATTTGCGACCCATGGAATGGCTCTTGACTACATACCCCCTGTGATGATTGATCAGCAACCTATAGTACAGCTGAATAAATCGGAGGTGGAAGAGGAAGAGGCAAAATGGAAGTGTGCATTAGTCGTATACATCCTAGGAGACGGGCCTGGCTTCAATGCAATGAAGAGATTCATCAATCATCACTGGTCGCATTTCCCATAGCCAGATTTGTTCTACCATGAAGAAGGACATTACTTAATGAAATTCAAAACAATTTCTGATGCCAAAGAGATACTATGTGCAGGACCTTACTCAATAGCCAATAGGCCTATGATACTCAAGCAATGGACACCTGACTTCGACTTTTCAGAAGAGTTCCCGACTGACATTCCATTATGGGTAAAGTTTCTGAAACTTCCAATGTCTTGCTGGGGTATGAGATCTCTAAGCAGAATTGCTAGCGTATTAGGTAAACCAATATTTGCAGATGAATGTACAGTAAAACAGACAAGGATTTCCTACGCCAGAATGCTCATAGAGGTGAATGTCACTAAAGAACTACCAACAGAGATGTGGGTTATGGATCCGAATGGGAAAAAGTTCCTTCAAGAGGTGGTTTATGAGTGGAAGCCCTCCTATTGTGATAAATGCCAAACAATAGGACACAAATGTGCAGTGCAGACAAAGCAAAACACAAAACAGCACACACAAGTGTGGAAGCCAAAGGTAGTCCAGGAATGGAGAACTAAGGGCCATGTGCAAAATGTGCCAATACAGAAACAATTACCAGTGCAGCATAATGAACCAAAGGGAGTCCCTACTGAAACCAAGATAGTCCAGAACCAGATGGTCGACAAAGGAAGCCAAAAAGATAAAGGGAAACAACCTCAGAGTCCAGTTTTCAACATCACTAATTTCTCACATTTGTCCCCCATCACTGTCAGTAATAGGTTTGAGGTAGTTTCTGGTAGTAAAGAAGACCCTCCAGGGGAGCAAGAGGGATTAACTTCTCAACAATGAAATGATTATTTTGGAATATAAGAGGTGTAAATAAAAGATATAAGCAAAAAGAAGTTCGGGGGTATATTAGGAAAAACAAAATTAGCCAAGTTGGATTAGTAGAAACTAAGGTACAACAAATGCATGCTAGTAGAATTGCTAACCTACTAGCACCAGGATGGGGCATCCTAACAAACTATGTCTCTGGTGAAAAGGGCAGAGTCTAAATTCTATGGAACCCAAAAGTGTTTGAAGTTACTAGTATTCTGGAGGAAAGTCAATTGATACATAGCAAGGTTAGAAGCAGGACAGAGGACTTCACATGTCTCCTCACTGTGGTGTATGGCTTCAATGGGTTGGAGCAAAGAAGATAACTATGGAGCAGCCTCCAAACACTGTCATCAGGGATGCAAGACCCATGGGTAGTTGCTGCAGATTTCAATGCTATCTTATGTGACAAAGATAGGCTGTCTTGCAAACCTGTAAGACTCCCTGAAACCCAAGACTTCAGTAAATGTATTCAACAAGCTAGATTGTTAGAATTGCCCTGGATGGGGTGAATACTACACCTGGACAAATAAGCAGACTGGGTGAACAGAGTATGCAGCAGACTGGATAGGGTATTTGGTAACTACGAATGGATGATCAAGTGGAGCCAAGTGGAAACTGAATATGATCTTCCTTTAATCTCATATCATAATCCCATGCTAGTGACATTGACATCATCTTCCTGGAATGGGAAAAAACCATTCAAGTTCTTAAATGTATAGGCTGATCATGAATATTTCCATCAGATTGTGGCAAGTGTTTGGCATACTGGAAATTCAGGCACTATGAAAGCCATATGGTATAAACTCAAAGATCTGAAATGTCATCGGAAAGATTTAAATATTAAGGAATTCAAGAGTGTCTCACAGAGAATAGACCTTAGCAGACAGGAACTGGGGACAATACAAACTCAGATGACAAAGGCATACTCTGATGTCTTACAACAGAAGGAGAAGGAGCTAGTGCTGAAACTGGAAAAATTGTCAATGATTGAGGAAAATGTTCTGCAGCAGAAGGCCAGAGCAAAATGGATACAGCTTGGAGATTCCAACACTAAATATTTCTCTGCAGTCATGAAGGAGAGAACTCAACACAACCAGATTACTGAACTTACAAATGCAATGGGTACCAAAATCACTACAGCTGAAGATATCAAAAGGAAATCATTGGATTCTACAAGGCTCTGATGGGAACTTCTGTATCCACCCTTCCAGCTATAAGTAAAATGTACATGACAAATGGACCAAAGCTAACACAACAACAAAGAAGGGATCTATGTGCTGATGTAACTGATATGGAAATTGTAGAAAGTCTCAAGGCTATTGGAGATGACAAAGCACCAGGGATAGATGGTTACAATGCTGTTTTTTTCAAAAAAACTGGAGTATCATTGGCAGGTAGGTTACTAGTGGCATCAAGCAGTTTTTCTCCTCAACCAAGATGTACAAACCCATCAACTGTGCCACTATTACCCTAATTCCTAAAGTGTCCAAACCAACTACAGTCAACGAGTATAGGCCAATTGCCTGCTGCTCTGTCCTCTATAAAATGATCTCAAAAATACTGGCCAATAGGATGCAGAAGGTGATGGCAAGCATTATCAGTGAAGCCCAAGCAGGGTTTATTCCAGGCAGAAAGATAACATTCAATATCATTCTGGCACACGAACTAGTTAAAAGCTATACCAGACAACAAGTGTCACCCAGATGCATGATTAAAATTGACCTCCAGAAAGCCTATGACTCAGTAGAATGGACATTCTTACAACAGGTTATGGAGCAGATTGGTTTCCCCAGCAAATTCACCGAATGGATAATGGAATGCATCTCAACAGTGAGCTTCTCAGTACTAGTCAATGGAGAGACAACTAAACTCTTTGCTGCTGCTAGAGGACCTGGGCAAGGGGACCCTATTTCCCCCTTCCTATTTGCTCTGGTCATGGAGTACTTGAGCAGATCATGCAACTCACTAAAGGGAAACCCATCATATCAGTTCCACCCTAGATGTAAAAAACTAGGTATTACTCACATGTGTTTTGCTGATGATTTGCTGCTGTTTGCCAAAGGTGACACTACCTCTGTCATAGCCTTATCCAGATGCTTCTCCCAATTCTCTAATGCATTTGGCTTGCAGGCTAACCTGAGCAAGAGCTTTGTTTACTTTGGTGGTGTTGCACTGGATGTTCAGAAACAGATTATCGAGCACCTTGGCTATGAGCAAGGTGAGTTACCATTCAAGTACCTAGGTGTTCCCCTGTCCACCAAGAAAATCACATTGCTCTAATGGCAACCTCTGGTGGGAAGAATCACTGCCAAGACATTGTCATATACTGGGAGAATCCAACTGGTCCAATCTGTCATTTTTGGTATCCAAGCTTACTGGGCACAACTGTTCATATTCCCTGTTAAAGTCCTGAAGATGATAGAAGCCATTTGTAGGAGCTTCATTTGGTCTGGGATGAACTCTATTACTAGGAAAGCATATATCTCCTGGGACAGAATGTGTACCCCAAAATCAGCAGGAGGGATGAATCTAACTAATCTCAAGCTCTGGAATAAAGCTGACATTGCAAAGACATGCTGGGATCTAGCTCATAAAAAGGACAAACTGTGGATTAGGTGGATCACTGTATACTACATCAAAAACAGAACTATTGAAACCATGCCAATACCTGCACAAGAAAGCTGGATGGTCAGAAAGATCATCCAATCGAGAGAAGTTTTGCAGAGGTTTTAACACTGGACGGAGCAAGGCTGCTCAGTTAGACAACTATACCATTTACAGCTTCAAGACGTGCCGAGAGTCCCATGGAAGAATTTGATAATACAGAACTATGCAAGGCCAAAGGAAACATTCAATCTATGGTTGTTCTTACAAGACAGTTTACCAACAAAAGATAGATTGCACAGATAGGGAATGAGTGTTGACCAGCACTGTATCTTATGCCAAAACCATCCAGAGACCAGAGATCACTTGCTACTTTTCTGCCCAGTCACTGTTGAATTATGGGAGAAAATAATGCACTGGCTGTAGGAGACTTATCCTCATCTTACTGCTTGTAACCAGAAAATGCAGTGGCTCATAAGTAAAGCAAAGGGTAGAACATGTCGAGCAGCCATCTTCAAAATGGTAGTTGCTGAGTTTGCATATACTATCTGGCTGGAAAGAAATTCAAGAATCTTCAACAAGACATTTCGTTGCAATGAAGCCCTTTTAAGAGACATAGTATACAATTGTAATGTTAGAGGTACCCCACGAATTAGAAACCACTTACAACATCTTCAAATCTAGTATTGTTAGGTAGTTATGACATTAGATACAGTTAAATTGTTATATTAGAGATAGACAGCTGAGTTAAAGCTAGACTATGGTTTTGTAATGTTATTTCATCGGCGATTAATGAAATCCTTAATTACCAAAAAAAAAAACAATCAGCGTTTCCTTTCGACATGAATCAGTGCACCGTACTTGTTATTTTATCGGGTCGTTTAGCTGTAATATAATTTATGTCACTATAAATTATATTGGAATAAATTATGTTTGAATTATTATTTATTTATTATAAAATATATTGTATTAAGAATAACAATTAAATAATTTTTAAGAATAAGTTATAAGTTATATCAATGTTAATTATCTCACATTCTATAAGATATAAGTTATCTCAATGTTAAAATTAACATCGAGATAACTTATACCTGATTTGCTAACCAAATAGAGTGTTAAGGTGATATTAAATTTTTATATCACCTTTATACCTTCTTACACCTCATACTAAATGACCCCTATGTGTATTATTTTAACTTTTTTTAGTTCTTTTTGTATTTATTATATATATATATATATATATATATAGTTTATTTTGTTATCCCTAATTAATATTTTTTGAGAATTGAATTAGTGTTAAAAGAACTATTACTTCGTCAACATTAAGAGTATTATTGAAAATAATTAATAACTTTAATCTTGAACTCCTAACAATTATTTTGGGATAAATTCTTTGAGTTCAAGCGGTGATCAAAATGGGATAGAGCAAGTAACTAATGAATAAATTTCATACTCAATGCTTATATCAAAGGAATAATTTAGTTTTAAAACTTATAAACTAAGGAAAAATATATTTTATTATTAACTCAATGAAATGACAAACGTTTATATGCAATCATATATAAGACATGGTTTTACACACATGTATTTGGTATTAATATTGATTTTACTTTTCATTATTTCATACCAATACTCTTTCAACATGTAGATATTATTATCAATCTTCATAGTTAAATAATTTATCAAAATCGCCAACAAAAACCTTGCGGGTGCAATTATTGATTCCTAACAGCTTGTTTGAATGATTGTAATGTATAGTATAATATTATATTGTTTTTTTTTTTTGTAATTAAAATTTTTATTCACCAAAAACATTTATGTACAGCTCAAGAAAATCAAAAATAATAGTTTATCTTTCTTCCACTAGGTTAGACATAGTCCCAACGTTCAGTGTTTTCCCTCCTATTTCCTATCTTTCATGTACAATCCTAAACTGCTTTATATCATTTCATGGGTAAAAATTCGGACTTTGTACCTTTTTCCTCATCCTTCCTTCATGCTTGCTCGATAGAATATTTCTTGAATCACTTTGACTATTTGCCACACTGATCTTTGCTTTTGTTGGAAAACTCTAAAATTTCTTTTCTGCCAGATTTGATACACACTTCCAGCTAGTGCTATCCTATGGACTTCATCAGTTGCATTCTTCTTGTTGTGATTCGATATAGTCCATTGTACTTCACCTTCCCAATTCATAGGTTGTCTAGTAATGCCCTGCCATTGTAGTAGTTTTTGCCACACTTCCTTTGATAGTTTGCATTCATAAAACAGGTGTTCAATGCTTTCTTGAGTAGCTCCACGCATAGGGCAAGTTGTATCTTGTATCACTCCCCATTTCTTCAACCTGTCTCTAGTATATAGTCTTCTGTGTGCAGTAAGGAAAAGTATAAAATTTCACTTAGGGGCACTCTGATTATTGCAGACCAATCTCTTCCACTCCACCTTTAATATATATCAGCTCTTAGCTTGCAGTAAAATTTATTAGTTGAGAACTGCTCTATGTTGATGAAATCTTCCATGCTCATTCCAGCTTGTTCTACATACTTGTGAGCCTTCAATATTTTTTGCACTATCCAAGATGTTTGTATACATTTGGCTTCCCATATATGTCTTGTTCCCCCATAGTATGCATTCACCCATCGCACCCACAGCTTGTCCTTCTTCTTGCACACATTCCATAATTGTTTACATATTGCAGCTTTATTCCATAGTTCAATGTCAATAAAATTTACTCCTGCAGTTTTGGGATAGCATGATGTTTCCCAAGCAATTAGTACCTTATTCGATCCATTTACCTCACCCCTCCATAAGAACTTTCTGCGTGTTGCCACGACTTCATTCATAATCTTCTTTGGCATAACAAATACTTGTGACCAGAATGCTTGGCACTGTGTAATAGCCAGCCTTTTTGAACTCAAAGGGAAACCTAAGTACCTGAAAGGCAACACTCCTTTGGGAAATCCAAGCACATCCAAAACCTGTTGCTGTAGAACTGGATTCATTCCTCCACAATAGATTGAACTTTTGTTTAGGTTTGCAATAAGTCCCTATGCCTCAGAAAACACCTTGAAACAATTGTACAGTAACTGTACAGATTCTTAGTCTCCCTTACAGAACAATAGGAGATCATCTGCAAATCGCAGCTGAGAAATCTTCGTCTTTGCACACTTAGGATGAGCTTGAAAACAGGATTCTTGGTCAACTTCTTCAGCGGCCTACTCAGGTATTCCATAACAATAACAAACAAGTAAGGTGACATTGGGTCACCTTGTCTTAGGCCCCCCTTAGCAGCAAATGACCTACTAGGCTTACCATTGATATTAATTGAATATGATATTGTTCTTAAGCAGCTCATTATTCAATTTGTAAACTTAGCAGGGTAGTGCAGCCCATGTAACATTCGCTCAATATATATTCATTCCACTAAGTCGTAGGCTTTTTGCATATCGATTTTAATCATACACCTTGGCGAGATGCTTTTTCTTCCATATCCTTTTATGAGCTTATGACTTAGGATGATATTGTCACTAATGATTCTTCATGTCACAAAGGCAGACTGGCTTTGGTCAATCAGGTCAGCATAACTAGTTGTAATTTCTTTGTAATAATCTTCGAAATTATTTTATATAGCACCGTGCAACAAGATATGGGCCTAAACTCCTTTATTCTTAGTGGATTCTTCACCTTTGGGACAAGTGTTACAGATGTGCAGTTTATAGGCTTATACATGTTTCCAGTGTGAAAGAACTCCAACACAGCATCAGTCATTTCCTCTCCAATTATCTTCCATCTCTCCTTGAAAAAATAAGAATTGAAACCATCACACCCCGAAGCCTTTTGGTCATCAATGTCCTTCATTGCATTATATACTTCATCTCTAGACTGCTTCTATCATTTTCAACTGATGTTCTTATTTAGCTTGTTTCCTTTATTCAGTACATCTACTTGAACTGTTGGTAATTCTGCAGCTGTTGTTCCAAGCAATTTTTGATAGAATTTTACAATTTCTCTCTCCACTTCCTTTTCATTTTGTGCTATATTGCCATCAATAGTGTTCAGCCTTCTGATTTGTTTATGGGCAGTCCTATTCTTCATGCAAGCACAGAAATAAACATTGTTTGCATCCCCTAATTGCAGCCACTTCACTTTGGTTTTTTCTTAAGAATACTTTCTTCAATTACCCCCCGTTTTTCTAGTTGTTGTTTTACTTCTTTCTCCTTAGCAGCTAACCCCACCTGTTTCTCAGGATCTATTGTTTCAATCTGTATTTTACTCAGTCCTCTCATGTAATAATCCACCTTTTCACTAACTTTTGAGAATTCTCTACAGTTTAGTGTCTTCAGTTCTTGCTAAATCTATTTAAGCTTATACCAGACTGCTTCCATCCCCTTCATATGCTGCCCTCTTCCCCATTTATTTGTCACCATTGAAATAAACTCAGGATGCTGGGCCAAATGATTGAAAAAATTTGAATGGCCTAGCCCCTTTGGTTCCTCTCCCTCCTACCTCTATGGCTAGAGGTGTATGATCTGAGAAATATGGATCAAGAGTTGTAACTTCCACATGTGTCCAAGTAGTCATCCATTCACTATTCACAAGTGTCCAGTTAATTTTGCTAAGTACATGGTTATTTGTCCGTATATATCTTCTTCCATTTGTTTTAAGCTACTTCATATTAGTGTCCACCATAGACTTCTTGAGGTCAGCCACCTCATATTCCTGTACTGGGTTCCATTTAATTCTATCATCATAGTTCATTACAGCATTGTAGTCACCCATTGAAATCCATGCCTCTTTTCGTAGACAAGCAATAGCTGTTAGTTCACCCCATAATGATCTTCTAGCCACCATAGTATGTAAGCCATATACTATTGTTAGCTGGAATCCTACATTCAGAGCACATATCCTCACATCACCATGAATAAGTTGTGTGGATGTAGATATCACAGTAAATACTACTTCATTCGGATTCCATAATATCCATATTCTACCCCTTCCATTTACATCATAGTTGGAACACCAAATCCACCCTGGAGCTATTTTTTTGATTATTTGTTCTGCATATTTTTCTTGTACTCTATGTTCTAATATTGCAATCAATCCTACTTTATTATTTTTCATAAACTTTTCTAGCTCAGCCTGCTTATATACTTTATTCAGGCCTCTAACATTCCATGCGATAATCTTCAGCATTCAGAGTCAGGAGAATTATCCAACAAGCCCCTTATAGCTACACTGTCCACAATCCCCTATAGTCTCTTCAGCCATCTGGTATTGTTGCTGCTTGCTTGGCATTCCAAGAGAGCTGAACGTATTTGCTACTGCCAGTCTCTCTTGTCTAACAACTATTTGGCCACTTCGATTAGCTGATTTTCCTCTAACGTCTGTCCATTGCTCCCTTTGTTCCTGTTGTTTAGTTGTTTTTGGCTCAATCTGCACCTGCTCCCGCTATTTCATTGTTTCCAGATTTATCATCTGCTGATCTCCCCCTATACTGATCTGGTTTCCCTGAGTTTGTTGTTGTACCTCTTCTCTTTTCTTTTGCCATATAGTCTTCTGCTTTCCCATCCTCCCTTGATCTGGTTGTATAGCTTTTTTCTGCCTATCATCTTGGCATTTATGTCCAATTTGTAAACATGTTGGACAATAGACAGGCTTCCAATCATATTTAATCTCTTGATCAAAAATCTTTCCCATTGGATCTCTTACTTTGATAGAATCTGGTAAAGGCTTTGTAACATCCATCTCAATGAACATCCTTGCATAATAGATCCTGTCAATATTTGTGGTACATTCATCAGCATAAACAGGCTGTCCCAGCACACTGCCAATCCTGCTTAGGGAGTAGATTAGGCATCTTAATCCACAATAGAATCATTCGCAGCACCTCTTTATTGAAATCAAAATCACCAAATCGTAACAATAACTGGTCTGTTGTTCATTGTGTGAGGTCCTGCGAATAGAACCTCATATTTGTCTTGTATACTCACAAACTTTGCCAGAAAAAATCCTTCATTATGATAGTATACTTTAGGTTTCGCAATATAGTTCCAATTGCTCACAATGAAACCTCTCCAGCTGCTATAGTAGGTGAATTTCAAACTACATACATTATTAGTGCTTGTTTCCACTTTTCAGTTTCTCTATCATGCTCCTCTTGCTGCAATTGGGCCACCAATTCACCTTCTACTATAATTATTGCTATGTATTTCAGTTCCATACCTCTACCTGCGAATTTATTACCATTAAATAGTGTTGCCCAAGTTTCTGGCTTCTCTCCTGCTTGACCTGTATCCATTTTCTTCTGCTTCTGCATATTGCCACTTATCCCAGCCTTGCTCCCCAATCCATGTAGTTCCCCCAAATTTGCTTCCTTAGACCCTATCGTCCCCATTGTTTGATTGGTAGGAGCTATCTCCATTATCGCCTCCCCACTCCAACTAGCAGTAGCCATTCCTCCCGTTGGTGATTGTTGATTCTGATTAGGTGTTGGCGTATTCGCCGGAGTTTGGCCAATTTGTCTCTGCCCCTACATTTAACGGTGGAGTAGGGGATATCTTCGGCTGAATTAATGGTCCTACTCCTATGGCTTCTTCAGTAACTCTGCCACATTTTTTGCAGCAGTTTTGTTTGCCTTCGCCGGTCGTCCTCTAGGTATTTTCCGATCTGTGCGCATGTTAGTATTACCCTATCATGCGCCGAGAGAGCTGCGCATCTTTCCGAGGGAATTAGACACCAATTTTTGGGAACATTATTATATTGTATTGTACTATATTATTGTACTATATAGAATATTTAAATAAATTATTTTAGTTATCATCATTTCATGATGTCATGCATCAAGAATAAATTTGCAATATTCTAAATAGAAAATACGATACGAAATAGAACTACTATATAAAAAATAGAGTAAAAGATAAATAAGATTATTTAATAATAAGGGATAGGATGAGAGAAACGAATAAGGGAATGATGCAACCACATCAAATCAGTCTTTTCATAAAGTCGTATTTTTCGTCGTTATGTAATGCCGAATTTAACGATACGATACAATAATATTTAGGGAAACTTAAAATAAATATTATTCCTTTTGATCCACTTTAATTATTTTTAACTATTTTTATACGTATTAAGAAATTTACCTTTATGATTAATTAAAAATAGAATTAACTATATTAATCTTAATTTGTTCATTAAAAATAGAACTAATACTTATTGGTTCTATACTAAAAATCCAACTTTCAAAAAAAAAAGTTAATTTTTTTTGGTATTTGAAAAAATTAAATATTACGAACGATAAAAAAAGCACTAAAAAAATAATTAAAGTGGGCCGATAAAAGGGGTAAAAATCATATACCCTTCCCAATTTTGTGTTAATAATCAAACGCACCCCTCAACTTTGAACAATAATCATTCTCCCCATTTTATCTTACATAATAGCTTTTTTGCCCTTGAATTTCCAATTTCCTCCTCAATCAATATTTTCTTATTATATGATATATTTTTTATGGTTTTACCTATAACTTAATTATGTAATATCTATTATAAATTGTAATTAGAGTTTATTAAAATTGTAAGAGAATAAGCAATCAGAGTCAATTACCCAAAATCTCGCTCCCGCTCCAAATACTCCAACTCCCCCAATGTGATGCCCCTATCTCCCTCCTCGTTCAAGAGTATATAGAAGTACGCCTGCCATCTTCGCCTGATCTGTGTCCCCTCCAACAAAACTCTTCCCTACTCGTCTGTTATGCATCTCAGTTGGTCTAGTTCCCTGGCCTTCTGCTTCCTCATATTTGCTAGCTTATACAATTTTTGTCCCTACATCGCGGCCTTAGCTGCCGTAACTGTCAACTTAGCCTCTGTCCTAGCATTTTTGTACCCCTCCATGTTGGCACTCTTTTGCCCCTCGTCTATACTCTCTACTAGCTTCAAAGCTTTTTAATAGTTGTCAATTGTGGATGGGTACAAGATACGTGGGGAAGGGGGATGGGATGTGAATAGAGAAATGCGAGGCAATGAAAATATGTTAGAGTAATTTAGGACACTAATTATTATCATTAATTCCCTTAAAATGTATATAAATGGTAATTATGTATATAAAATGTAATTATAGTAAAACCTGAGTGAGGAGGGTAGTATAGTTTCATATAGTGTATAGGAATATAAAAATCTCATTTTTCAATACTCTTATATGAATTTCTAGCTCCGTCGTTAAGAAATATATATTTAATATGCATTATATTAAAATAACAATCATAAAAATAATGTAATTTTAAATAGTTCTAATTACTTATTCTACTTATAATTTTAATAAACTTTAATTATAATTTATAATAGTCATTACATAATTTAAGTTATAATTAAAACTATAAAAATATATTATATAATATAAAAGCTTTGATTGAGGAGGAAATTAAAAATTTAAGGACAAAACGAATATTCTATAAGATAAAGGGGGAGAATGAATTTTTAACATAAAATTGGAGAGAGGTAAATGATTTTCACCCTCCCCTCCCTCGTAAAAGTATATTTAAAGTGGATTCGGAACAAAAATTCCCACACGTCACCTTCCTCATTTTCATTTGAACAAAAGAAAAAAGCAGTAGACAGTATGGCAGTTTTGCTATGGCGATTTCTCTATGCTCTCTCAAATTATTCACTTCAATTCTCGCACAACTGTCACTCCCTTCTTCTTCTTCTCGCTCTGTTTTCCTCAGAAAACGTAGTTTATCTTGTTCATCCTCAAAATACATGGAACAGCAGAACGAAAACAAATCGAAATTCAAGGAATTTCCTTACGTCTCTGTCCCACATAGGGAGTTAATGGTGGGACTTGTATCGACTGTGGAGAATCGGCTTGGAACAGCTCTTCTTCCTTGTACTCTGCCTTCTAAAGTGCAGTACTTTGAGAATCAAACTGCTACTGCCCATGCTTCTCTCTATGTCAGATCTGGCCACTCCTCTTTCCAGGTACCCCTCCATTACCTATAAATTGTTGTCGTTAAGTTAATGTCTATTGAGAAACATGTGAGAATACTACTCTCTATCTTCGGTGTTTGGATGAGTACAGAGTTTAAGATAAAATTACTTAGAGTATTTGTTTTTAGACATGCCATAACATATGGGGAGCCATAATTTGACGTTTACGGTTTCACGATTCTGGTGTTTTAAGTCACTATAGTCTAAATTAGTAAATTGATGAATTTCTTAATACAAATATATGATTTGGCTCAAAGCTACTGTGTTCGATCGAATCGTATCCCAAACTCTAACTTACGGGAGCGGAGCTAGCCTTTCGGTTGCGGGCTCAGCCAGTAACTTTGGTCCCAGCCATGTATTCTCTTTAAGAAATTCATTGAATTATATACAAATTATTAGTTTAGAACCGTAGAACTTAAAAAACTAGAATTCTAAACACATTAGTTTCAAATCCTAGCTCCATCTCTGTAACTTAGCCCCTATGCTATGATAAATTTTTTTGGCTATAAGAGCATGTCATTAAGGATCAAATGCAGAGTTTAAAGTTAAAGAATTTTCAAATATAAAAAAATGATGATCATTTTTAAACAGGATGGAAAGAGTACTATGTAAAATGGAAGAGATGGGATATTACATTCACTATTCCTTTTGTAAAGACTAAAGTGTGGATTTATTACAGATTTAACTATACTTATAACTGTTGCTAAGGACAGTTTGGAAGGACAATAAGCAAAATTGACTGGAAAACATCAGCAGAATTGGTCCTTTCCTTTTTGAGGATGGTTGAGACTTGATTGAATAAATTGTTCTTTACTCGCCATTCCCTTGATCATGACGTTGAGAATTCATCACGGCTCCTATGTGAAAACAAATCCTCCTCTCTTTCACGATTTAATTTACATGGTGAAGATAGTAAAGAAAAAAAGAGAATCTTCTGGAGCTCTTTGTTTTAGTATTAAAAGTGTACTGTGGCCCGGGCCAGAACCGGACCGGACCTGGCTCGCGGTCCTGGCGGGTCTAACGTGTCTGGTGGGCCGGACCTGGTGGTCCTGGGCCTGGTGTTACCTTTAGGCCCGTGACGGGTCGGTCCAAGACCATTAGCCCGTGAGCCCGGGACCGTGAGCCGGGCCTAAGCCGGTCCTGGCCGGCCTGGCGGGCCTAAACGGCCTACTGGCTATTTTTTTTAAAAAGAATTTTTTTTTTTTTAAAATCAGCAATGGCCATATTTAAAATATAGCCGTTTGGACTGAAAATATGGCCGTTTGGAAGTTTACAAAATGACTATATTTAAATTTCGCTTCAAGCTCCATGAATCTTGTCGCTTTTTACTGTCATTTCCCTTTATCCCTATTTTCTGTTTCATTTTCCTTGTATTCAGAAACAGTGTATTGTTATTTTCTTTAGACTTTGTATGTAGTAAATCTTAGACCGTCTGTGATACGGTGAAACCAGGTTTTGGGTGATTAAGCTTGATAATTGTAATAGACATAGATTTCAGATATCTTATTGTTTTCTTCTGCTTGAATTAAATTTCCTTTATTTATATGTTATTACTCTATGTTTGTTAAAAAGGAATGAATGGATAATGAAGCAATTTAGTTTAAAGGATTCACTTGCGTAGATCATATTAGTAGGCGCCATCACAGCTCCCTAGGGTGAAACATCTGGGTCATGATAAGTTGGTATCAGAGCTCTAGGTTTAATGGGTCTCACAGTTCACAGACAAGCTTAGTAGAGTATGATGGATCGGTACGGAAACGTCTATATTTATCCCCATGAGCTACAGAATAGGAAAATTTCACATCTTTTCTTTTCTATTGTGCGGTTTGGTTTCTCAATGCTAACTAAATTTCTACTCTGTTCTTTCGCAGATGGCAAGAACACGCGTTTCCTCATCCATCGATTAGCAGTCCAAGCCCCCAACAGCAGCTCCCATGAGGGTCAGAGGGCGAGGCTGAGGTCGTGCTACAGGCCGAGGCAGGGGTAGAGCTCAGCCCAGAGCAGCAACACCAGCAGCGGAGCCTCAAGTTGACTTTGATGATGAGGTTCTGGCCCAGGCAGTTCTGATGGGTCCATCTTAGGTCCCAGAGGGGTTTATTGCTACCCCGGTACTCCAGGATGCTCTGGTCCATCTAGTGGGCCTTATGGAGAGTGTCATCCCGACAGGTTTGTTTCCTGTAGCGCTAGCCGTCTCTCAGGCTGGAGGAGCCCAGACTCCTGCTACTCGCACTCCGGAGCAGATGGCTCTCCAGTTTCAAACTCTAGCAGCTCAACGAGTAGGAGTGATTCAGCTGGGTATGGTAGCTCAGACCAGGGATAGCGTAGCCATATCAGTCGATGCTTTTTGGAGATTGGACAGGTTCACCAAGCTCTTCACTACTACTTTCAGCGGTGCATCTTCTGAGGATCCCTGAGATTATCTAGACAACTGTCATGAGGTTCTCAGGAACATGGGGATAGTGGAGACCAATTGGGTCGATTTTGCTACTTTTCGCTTATTTGGATCCTCCAAGACTTGGTGGAGAGATGATTGCTTGGCTAGACCAGCCATATCACCAACTTTGACTTGGGAGCAGTTCACTCAGCTATTTTTGGAGAAGTTTCTCCATATCACTCAGAGAGAGGTATATCGGAGGTAGTTTGAGCGTCTCCAGCAGGGTTCTATGGCTGTTACTAAGTATGAGACCAGATTCATCGACTTGGCTCGCCATGCTCTTATCATACTTCCCACTGAGAGAGTGTGTGTGAGGAGGTTTTGAGGGGCTTATTCAGCCGATTCGATTTCAGATAGCTAGGGATACTAGGAGTGAGATGACTTTCCAGGAGGCAGCCAATGTGGACAGGAGAGTGGAGATGGTTCTGTCGTAGGGAGGTGGTCTTGGGTCCGACAAGAGGCCCCATCATTCAGGCTGACTCAGTAGTGCCTCGTCTAAAGGTAGGGATTCGTATGATATAGGCTATTCTTCTAGGCCCTTTCAGTCAGCACTTTAGGTTTCTCATTGTGCTTCAAGCGGTCGTGGTTCTCATATGCAGTATTCTGATCAGCATCCCTACAACGCACCACCTGCTCCTATTAGTGCACTGCCAGTTCGGGGTGGTCATTCAGGTCGTTGGGTCAGTCTTAGTTTCCCCATCCGTAGCACTCAGGTGGATGCTTTGAGTGTGGTGACTATGTTCATATCCGTAGGGCTTGTCCGAGGTTGGTGGGTACTCAATCGCAACAGTAGGTTTCCCGTGATGTGGTTCAGGAAACAGGTGTTCCACAACCTGCCCAACCAGCTAAAGGTCGGGGTAGAGGTGCTAGAGGTGGGGGTAGATGTGCTAGAGGTGGAGCTCAGACCACTAGAGGGGGAGTCCAGGCAGATGCAGGCCGTCCTAGAGATGTAATCCAGGGTGGTGGGGCCCAACCCCGATGTTATGCTCTTCTAGCCAAGCCTGAGCTTGAGGCTTCCGATGTAGTTACCACAGGTACTATTCTGGTTTGTGGCATATATGCTTCAGTTTTATTTGATCCAAGATCTACCTACTCCTATGTATCATCTTATTTTACACCGTATATGGTCCTGTCTAGTAATTCCTTGAGTGTGTTGTCTATGTATCCATACCGGTGGGTGATTCTATTATGGTAGATCAAGTGCATCGTTCTTGTATTTTGGTCATTGGGAGTTTTGAGACTCGTGTAGATTTGTTGCTTCTAAACATGGTTGATTTTGATGTTAAATTGGGGATGGACTAGTTATCATCTTACCATGCTATCTTGGATTGTCATGCCAATATTGTGACCTTAGCCTTGCTGGGTTTAGCTCGTTTAGAGTGGAGATGGACTCTTGGTCATTCTACCCATAGTGTTATCTCTTATGTGAAGGCTCGACATATGGTCGAGAAGCGGTGTTTGCCCTATTTGACATATGTTCGTGGTTCTAGTGTGAGGTCCCTTCTATTGATTCTGTGCGGGTTGTTCGGGAGTTTCCTGAGGTGTTTCCTTTAGACCTGCTGGGTATGCCACCCGATAGGGATATTGACTTTTGTATTGATTTGGCTCCGGGCACTCAGCCCATCTCTATTCCGTCGTATCGTATGGTACCGCCTGAGTTGAAAGAGTTAAAGGCGCAGTTGCAAGACTTGCTTGAGAATGGTTTTATTAGACCCCGTGTTTCGCATTAGGGTGCGTTTGTGTTGTTTGTTAAAAAGGATAGTTCGACGCAGATGTGCATTGATTACCGGCAATTGAACAAGGTTGTGATCAAGAATAAGTATTCGCTGCCGAGAATCGATGATTTGTTTTATTAGCTTTAGGGTGCCAAGGTATTTTCAAAAATTGACTTGAGATCTAACTACCATCAATTGAGGATTAGGGCATCAAATGTCCCTAAAACAACTTTTCGCACTCGGTACGGGCATTATGAGTTCTTGGTGATGTCATTCGAGTTGACAAATGCCCCGGCAGATTTTATAGATTTGATGACCCGGGTGTTCAGGCCTTATCTAGATTCGTTTGTGATAGTCTTCATTGGTGATATTTGATATATTCTGGCAGCCGGGAGAAGCACGAGCAGCACCTTCGAGTGGTTCTTCAGACTCTGAGGGATAGTTAATTGTATGCTATGTTTTTGAAATGTAAGTTCTGGTTGAGTTCACTTGTATTCCTGGGTCATCTTGTATTAGCAGAGGGTATTCAGGTTGATCCAAAGAAGATTGAGACAGTCAAGAACTGGCCTAGACCAGCATCAGCTACTGAAATTCGGAGTTTCTTGGTGTTGGAAGGCTATTATCATCGGTTTGTGGAGGGGTTTTCATCTATCGCAGCCCCGATGACCTGGTTGATCCAGAAGGGTGCCCAGTTTAGATGGTCGGACGAGTGTGAGGCGACCTTTCAGAAGCTCAATGCAGCTTTGACTACGGCACCGGCATTGGTTTTGCCCATGGGCTCAGGGCCATATATAATTTATTGTGGTGCATCCCATATTGGGCTTAGTGTAGTGTTGATGCAGGATGATAAGGTCATTGCTTATGCTTCGTGGAAGTTGAAGATTCATGAGAAGGACTATCCGGTTCATGAGTTGGAGTTAGCAACCATTGTTTACGCGTTGAAGAATTGGAGGCATTATCTATATGGCGTGGCATATGATAAGTTCACAGATCACAAGAGTCTGCAGTATTTGTTCAAGCAGAAGGAGTTGAATTTGAGGCAGAGAAGAAGGTTGGAGTTGTTGAAATACTATGATATCACCATCTTATATCATCCGGGAAGGGTCAATGTGATGGCCGATGCTTTGAGTAGAAATTCATTCAGTATGGGCAGTCTTGCTTATATTCCAATCCGTGAGAGACCGCTTGCTTTGGATGTTTAGGCCTTGGACAGTCAGTTCCTGAGGCTGGATGTTTCATAGCCTAGTCGTATGTTATCTTACACGGTCACTTGTTCTTCTTCATTGGAGAGTATCAGTGATCGACAATATGATGATCCCCATTTATGTGTCCTTAAAGATACGGTGCAGCACGGAGGTGCCAAGCAGGTTACCTTGGGTGATGATGGAGTTCTGAGATTGCAGGGTCGAGTTTGTGTTCCCAATCTGAATAGACTTCGAGAGTTGATTTTGGAGGAGGCCAATAGCTCCCGGTATTCTATTTATCCGGGCACCACAAAGATGTATCAGGATTTCCGGCAGCATTTTTGGTGGCGGTGAATGAAGAAGGATATTGTTGCATAGGTGGCTCGATGTTTGCATTGCCAACAGGTTAAGTATGAGCATCATAGGCCTAGTGGGTTTTTCTAGAAGATTGATATTCCGGAGTGGAAGTGGGAGTAGATCACCATGGACTTCATTGTTGGACTCCCACGGACTCAAAGGAAGTTCAATGCATTGTGGGTTATTATTGATAGGCTGACCAATTCAGCGCATTTCATTCCTGTGTCAGTCTCCTATTCTTCCGAGAGATTATCTAAGATCTATATTTGGGAGATTGTTTATCTTCATGGGGTGCTGGTGTATCTTATTTCGGACTGAGGTACGCAGTTTACCAACATTTTTTGAGATCAGTTTAGCGAGAGTTGGGCACACAGGTTGAGTTGAGCACATTCTCAGACGGACGGCAGTCCGAGCAGACTATTCAAAATTTCGAGGATATGCTTCGAGCTTGTGTCATTGACTTTGGAGGCACGTGGGATCAGTTTTTTCCTTTATCAGAGTTTGCCTACAACAATATCTATCAGTCGAGTATTCAGATGGCTCCTTATGAGGCTTTATATGGTAGGCAATGTCTGTCTCCGATTGGATGGTTTAAGCCGGGGGAGGCTCGGTTCTTGGGTACAGATCTGGTTCAGGATGCCTTGGGTAAGGTCAGGATCATTTAGGATAGGCTTCATACAACTCAGTCCATGCCAAAGAGTTATGTTGACCGCAAGGTTTGAGATTTGGTTTTCATAGTCGGTGAGCGGGTATTGCTTCGAGTGTCTCCTATGAAATGCGTGATTAGATTTGGGAAGAAGGGCAAGCTTAGCCCCAGGATCATTAGCCCGTTTAAGATTTTTGATCAAGTAGGAGAGGTGGCTTATAGACTTGCACTGCCGCCTAGCTTATCAGTCGTGCATCCAGTATTTCATGTGTCCATGCTTCGGAAATATCACGGTGATCCATCCCACATGTTAGATTTCAGCACTGTCCAGTTGGAAAAGGGCTTATCTTACGAGGAAAAGCTGGTAGCTATTCTAGACCGGCAGGCTCGTTAGTTGAGGTCGAAGAGTTTTCTTTCTGTCCATATTCAGTGGAGAGGTCAGTCTGCTGAGGCATCGACCAAGGAGTCCGAGTCCGATATGCGGAGCCGTTATCCCCATCTTATCTCCGACACAGGTACTTCCTTCTTATGTCCGTTCGAGGATGAACAGTTGTTTTAGAGGTGGCTTGTTTTTAAATTGAATTCTGCATTTCGAGGCCTTAAAACCGTCTTTCATCTTCACATTGCATGCGTAGTTCGGGCGCGTAGCCAGAAAGCTAATATGTGAAAATCTATAAAAAAATATTAAAATTTTGACTTAAAATGCATTTAAGTTGACTTCGGTCAATATTTTGGGTAAACGGACGTGGAACCATAATTTGATGGTCCCAGAGGATTCGTGGAAATATATGGGACTTGGGCGTATACCCGGAATCGAATTCCGAGGTCCCAAGTCCGAAAAATGAATTTTTAAAAGAAATTATTTTCTGAAAAATATAAAGGTTCTTGAAAGTGAAATGCTATGTGATAGTGGTATCGGGCCCGTATTATAGTTCCCGAGCACGATACAAGTTTAATATGATTTATATGTGTTATCGGTAAAGTTTGGTAAGAAACGAAATCCATTTGACATGGTTCGGACCTTAAATGCAAAGTTTGATGTTTTAAGAAATTTTGAGATATTTCATTGATTTGGAGGTTTGATTCATTGTTTAAGAGGTTATTTTGGTGATTTGATAGCACGGATAAGTTCATATGACATTTTTGAGTTTGTACGTATGTTCCGTTTAGAGCACCAAGGGCTCGGATGAGTTTCAGATATGTTTCAGAGGGTTTTGAACTCATAAAGAGATGCAGGCTTTTAGTTGCTGGTGTTCTGACATTTTCTTTTTTGCGTTCGCGGGAGGACCCTCGCGAATGCGATGAGTTATTCCAGCTTAAGGAAATTTCTGTCTATGCGAACGCGAGACCTAGGTCATGAACGCGAAGTTTTGGGGTATCTTCCCTTTGCGAAGGCGAGCCTGGTATCACGACCGCGATGGCTTATAAGTTTGGGCCGGGGGGATGGGTATTATACCTATGCGAACGTGAAGGCTCGGGGAGTTATCTCTCCGCGAACGGGAGCCCTCTGTTGTGGACGAGAATGTCTCTCACGCATAGCTGTTCGCACGTGATGATACTGTCACGAATGCATAGAACAAATTCACCCAGTTATTTTTAAGTTCAAAACATAATACATTATGGGAATTCCACTATTTTTGATAAACTTCATCTTCTCAACACCTCTTGGGCGATTTTTGAAGAAGAACTTCACCATAACTTCATAGGTATGTAATTATAAGCTCGTTATATTCCATTTTTATAAACACCCACTAGATTTCTAGGCCTAAAACATATTATTAAGAGTAGAAAATTAGGGATTTGGATAGAGTTAGGGCTTTTCATTATTTGGGAATTTGACCTCGTTTTGGGGTCGGATTTCAAAATGAATTATATTCTCGAGCTCGTGGGTGAATGTGTTTTAGTCTGAACCTTGTGTTTTGACCAAGCGAGCCCAGAGTTCATTTTTAGAATTTTGGAAAGAATGATTGGAAAGTTATAACTAAGCATTGGAATTGGATTCATTTATTGATGTTATTAAGTCGATTATGTCTAGATACGATTGATTTGGAGCCAAATTCGAAAGAGAAAGCGGTGTTTGAGACTTGAGTTGGCCGTGGAAGTTTGAGGTATGTCTTCGGTCTAAAGTTAACTTGAGGGATTAGGAGTTGTGTCCTATTTGCTATTTTCTTCTTGTTGAGTACGACGTATAGGCATGATTATGAGTATCTATACGTTGGTTTTAAGCATGACCATGAGTCTTAAATTGTGAATTATTATGTTCTTAAATAGTGCTATGGATGTTTAAATTGATGATTTTTTATATTGAGCAAGGATTTAGATTGTTCTCACACAGATTACTTATGATTGAGATTTGATATTAGCCGAGGTACTTAGATGTCGGAGTAAGATTGTTATAGTTGTTTCTCCCTTACCGGGACGTATTTATTTATATTGTCGATTCTCTTGCCGGGATAGTGTAGTTTTTATTGATCCCTTGTCGGGACTCTTGCTATGATTGTTGTTGAGTGTATATTTGGATCGGTTTGCCCGCCACAATAATGTTATATTTGGATCGGGTTGCACAGTGCAACAAGGTTATATTTGGATCGGGTTGCGCACAGCAACAATGTTATATTTGGATCGGGTTGCGGACCGTAACAGTGATATAAATGGATCGGATAGCACGTCGCAACAGTGATACAGTTGGATCGGGTTGCACGTTGCAATAGTGTTAAATGATAGGGATCGGGTTGCACGCCGCAACAGTGTTTTCATTGTTTGTTGTAGATCTGGAATTGTTCTCTTATATTTATCTTAAATTACTACTGGATTTGATATTTCCCTACAACATGCTCCCCCTCCCAAACTTGACTGTTTATTTTCATGTTTCTTTTTTGCTATATATATTGAATCAGGTTATTCGGTAGTCCGGTCCTAGCCTCGTCACTACTTCACCGGAGTTAGGCTACGCACTTACCAGCACATAGGGTCGGTTTTGTTGATACTACACTCTGCACTATGTGCAAATCCTGGAGCAACTCTTGAACGTAGTTTGGAGGCTACCTTCAGTCCACGCGGAGATCCAAGGTAGACCTGCTGGTGTCTGCATGCTCTAGCATCTCCCTCTATTCCTATTTCCCGTGTCATTTTCCTTGTATTCAGAAATAGTATATTGTCATTTTTTACAGACTTTGTATGTAGTAAATCATAGATCATCTGTGGTACTGTGACACCATGTTTTGGGTGATTAAGGCTTGAGTAATTATAATAGACACAGATTTTAGATAACTCATTGTTTTCTTCCGCTTTTGAATATGTAAGAACTTAGAAGCATTTTCCTCTACCAGCAAATATGCAAACATCTTTAATCCTTGTTATGGCTGGACTTAAAAATTCCTATAAAATAAATTAATTTTTTTTGTACCAAAACTTTTTGGTTCCTTCATGGTTAGTAGCTTGTATAATTGGAGATACATGTAACTGTTTAGGTCTCCAAATAAATTTTGATCTAACATGACTTTTGGCATAATTACATGCAAATGTCTTATGTCCAAAATTACCGCAGTAGTGACATGTAATAAAAGAAGTAGAGTATTTACTAGCAGGTGCCTTAGCGATTTGAAGCTTTTCTGAGTCGAATTGTTTGAAGTAGGGTTTCTACAAGTAGATCCCTTGTCAGTCAACTTGGAGTTATTAAGAACATGAGCTCGCTTGTTCGGCCGATCAAAATGGTGACGGGAAGATTTCTGCAAACTATTCATTTGTTTGCGAAGTTCCGCATTTTCTTATTGAAGTCATTTTCAACATGATATTCTTCGAGTAGAATATCCCATTCTTCCTTTTTCTTATTCAAACTATTATATTCTTCAAGTTATGTCTCCAAGTTTTTCTTCCTCGTTTATCTTTATGAGCTCATCAAGAATATTTCTCATAACTTCTAAAGCCTATTCTACGATACTTTGAAGTTTATTACATTTTATCACAATCATGAGATCTTATCTTACTTGTTTCACTTGGGGCCATGAAGCAGTTGCGTGTAGATTCCCCATGATCATTGATTGATATATCTTCATTACTTCAGGCACCAAAAAAATTTCTTTTCTCACTTGTCTAACTTCATTCCATGAAATAAAGGTTGCCAGCTCCACCATGATTTTTATCTGGCATATATTCATCACTCCATAGGCTGAATATTTTCTCTTTTGATTACCCTTGGATAGTTTTCTTTTTAGTTCTGGACTGTTGGCTTGGATGTGACTATAATTTTCGCATTTGTAACAATTTCTCTCATTGTTTTTATGCTCACTCATTTTATTTCCTTTTCTAGAACTTGATTTGACTTTTTCATTTTTCTTGCTTCTTCGCATCGTATTAGAGACAACTCTAGAAAATAATGCAATATCATCTTGATGTTTGTTTCCTTATTCTTCGGCTTCACTTTCAGATTCGGCAATAGTTGTTCGGAAACAACACTATTTTTCTTCTCTTCATGTTCATGATTTTTGAGATGGGTTTACTCAAAGGTTATAAGGTCTCCGCGAAGTTGATCATATGATAGTATGTCGAGATCTCCGTATTCAAGAGCAACAACTTTTGGTTTCCATAAAGTGGATAAACTTCTTAGAATCTTTCTGATTTGTTTGCCACTTGAATATGGTCTTCCAAAGGATTTTAGTTCTCCAGCTATTTTACAAAATCGGACAAAAATATCTTCAACGGATTCATTTTCCTTCATTTGAAACAATTCATAATCATGAATCAAACAGTTTATCCTTGTCTCTTTTACTTTACTGGTACCTTCATAAGTAACTTCAAGTTTATCTCATATTTCTTTGGCTGTGTCACAACTTGATATTTTCTCAAATTCTTCTCCGCTTATAGCATTGTATAATAGATTTATTGCCTTTGAATTTATCTGCACAATTGGCCTATGCTCATCAGTATAATCATCAATATCAAAGGGTTTATTAAATACATGTCCTTTTTGTTTATTTTCTAGCTTGGGCTGTAAGAGAGAAAATTCACCCTTCTTGATGACTCGTCACACTTTGACATCACAAGATTTGATGAAAGCTTCAATCGAGCTTTCCAATGAGTGTAATACTGTCAATTGAAGAATGGTGGTCTTAATGCAGAAGTCCACTCTTGGAGTAAGGCTCCGATGTGTGTGCTGACATGTTTCTCACTTGTTGTTAACAAAAAGTAAAAATGTGAGACTTGGCTCTAATACCAATTGAAAGTAAAAAAGGGAGAGTGAATTGTAGACTTTATAAATTTTTAGTTGACTACTCTTCAGACATAGTCGACTTATGCGGAGACAGCCTGCAAAGAACTGTTAGTCCTTTCGATTTTAACAAGTGTCAATCATAATAAACATTAAGGGAATAGAATATAATATGAGAGCGATAAGGTAAATTACACCAGAAAGTTTATATTGGTTCGGAACCAATGTGGTATTCTAATCCACTTCTCTTGTGTTGCAAGAGTGTTGTCTTTTAGAGGTCTTTGTAAATTGAATTGAGTATAGCCTTTGTGGTTTTCAGTTGTCACCACTAAGGTTGACAGGGTTGGTTTTCACTCCCTCACCAACAACAAATTAGAGTTGGTTTTCACTCGCTCACCAACAACGACCATTTGGTTTTCACTGGCTCACCAAAGAAACGAACAATGATATAACCTCTCGGACACACTGTCTCTCCAAGATTTTTTTGTCTCTCTTCTCTCTTTTATGTACATAATAAAAATATTAAAGTGAATTATAATACTTGTTAAGAGTAGATTAAAGAACTTGTAGTTGGATAGACAATTGCATAGAAGGCTCCATGAGTTTGCTGTTGCAGGTGCTTTCTCTTTTATACTTGGTCATTGAATACTCTAGCCGTTGCAGTGGTCTTCTAATTTTGGAAAAGAATTTTCTTCGTTGTTGCTCCAATTTTCTTTTACTGCTTCTTGCGCTTTCGAATATGATCTTGATCCTTGTCACGGTTAAGTTTGATGTTGAAAGATTAGTTACTCTTTCCTTTGAGCACAAATGAATATCCATACTTCAAGCCATTTTGTACAGATTTGATCTCACATGATTTGAGACATTTTCCTTTACAATTTCAAAAATCAAGGCCATATTATTTAATGCTCTTTTTCTAAGAGATTCTTTCCATGTAAGCCATCAAGTCTTTATATGAACTTGAAGTTTCTATGTGCACTAGAGGGATAGTCTTTCTTTCAATATAAGCATGATTCTTTTTCCTTTAAAGATTAGATATTGATGAGATTCTCTTCCTTTGCCTCCTTGTACTTCTTTTTTCTGATAGATCTCAAAATACCTTTGACTCATTTCTTGATCTCAAAAACTAATCTCTTTCTATAGTATAAATTATACTATACTCATAATATATTTTTTTTCCATAAAAAATATATTTTTCCTTGGCCTTGTATAATCTCTTCCATATAGTATATTCCTTCCATAAATTAATTAGATCTTTTCCATGATTTTAGCAACTTTCCTTTTAAGATGTTGAAAAACTTTTCATCCATAATTTACGTAGATTCTCCTTCTAATATTGTAGTAAGTCATTTAATATTTAAAATTTCACTTTCAAATATTATTCCTTCTATGACATTTGGAGATTAAGTCTATGAAATAATCTTCCTTGATAATTCTTCACATGATATTCTCTTGTTCGCAAATCAAAATGGTGACGGAAAGATATGTGCAAACTATTTATCTGTTTGCAAAGTTCCGCATTTTCTTGTTGAAGTAAGTCACTTTAACCTAATATACTTCGAGTAGAATATTCCACTCTTCCTTTTCCTTTTTCAATTTGTTATATTCTTCAGGTTATGTCTCCAAGTTTTTCTTCTCTCGTTTAGTCTTCATGAGCTCATCAAGAATAATTCTCACATCTTCTAAAGCATGTTCTATGATACTTTGAAGTTCATTACATTTATCACAGTCATGAGATTTTATCTCACTTGTTTCACTTGGGGCCATGAAGCAGTTGCTTGTAGATTTCTCATGATCGTTGTCTGATATATCTTCATCACTCTAGGCACCAAAAGATTCTCTTTTCTCACTTGTCTCACTTCGTTCCATGAAACAAAGGTTGGCAGCTCCACTATGATTTTTATATCTAGCATATATTCATCACTCCATACGCTGGAATATTTTCTCTTTTGATTAACATTGGATAGTTTCCTTTTTAGTTCTGGACAATTGGCTTGGATGTGACTATAATTTTGGCATTTGTAGCATTTTCTATCATTGTTTTTATGCTCACTTATTTCATTTCCTTTTCTAGAACCTGACTTGAATCATCTATTTTTCTTGCTTCTTCTCATCGTGTTAGAGCAACTCTATAAAATAATACAATATCATCACGATGTTTCTCTCCTTCTTCTTCGGCTTCACTTTCAAATTCAAAAATAGTTCTTTAGAAACAACACTCTTTTTCTTCTCTTCATGTTCTTGCTTTTTGAGATGGGTTCACTCAAAGGTTATAAGGTCTCCACGAAGTTCATCATATAATAGTTTATCGAGATATCAATATTCAAGAGCAATAACTTTTGGTTGCCATAAAGTGGGTTAACTTCTTAGAATCTTTCTGACTTGTTCTCCACATGAATATGATTTTCCAAAGGATTTTAGATCTCCAACTATTTTGCTAAATCGGCCAAACATATTTTCAATGGATTCATTTTCCTTCATTTGAAACAACTCATAATCACGAATCAAATGGTTTATCCATGTTTCTTTTACTTTACGAATACCTTCATAAGTAACTTCAAGTTTATCCCACATTTCTTTGGCTGGGTCATAACGATATTTTTTCAAATTCTTCTCCGCTTATAGCATTGTATATTAGACTTTTTGCCTTTAAATTTATTTGCACAATTGCCATATGCTCATCAGTATAATCATCAATATCAAGGGGTTTAGTAGATACCTATCCTTTTGGTTTCTTTTCTGGTTTGGACTATAGGAGATAAAAGTCACCCTTCTTTATGACTCGTCGCACTTTGATATAATAAGATTTGGTGAAATCTTCTATCGAGCTTTCTAGTGAGTGTAATAGTGTCTGTTGAAGAATGGTGGTTTTAGTGCAGAAGTCCCCTCTTGGAGTAAGCCTCAGATAACTGTGTGTGCTGACATGATCTTTTTTCACTTGTTGTTAACCAAAAGTAAAAATGTAAGACCTGGATCTGGTACCAATTGAAAGTACAAAATGGGGGGGGGGGGGAGGGGGAGGTGAATGTAGCCCTTTTAAATTTCTAGTCGATTACTCTTCAGACCTAATCGACTTATGCGGAGACAGCCCGCACAGAACTGTTAGTCCTTTCGATTTAAACAAGTGTTAAACCTTTCGATTTAAACAAGTATTAATCAAAATAAATATTAAGGGAATAGAATAAAATATGAGAGCGATAAGGTAAATTACACAAGAAATTTTATATTGGTTCGGAACCAAAGTGGTATCCTAATCCATTCCTCTTGGGTTGCAAGAGTGTTGTCTTTTAGAGCTCTTTGTAAATTGAATTGAGTACAGCCTTTGTAGTTTTCAATGGTCACTAAGAACGTTGACATGATTGGTTTTCACTCGCTCACCAACAAAAAATAAGAGTTGGTTTTCACTCGCTCACCAACAACGACCCTTTGGTTTTCACTGGCTCACCAAAGAAATGAACAATGACATAACCTCTCAGATACACTGTCTCTCCAATATTTTTCTGTCTCTCTTCTATCTTTAATGTGCACAGTAAATCTATTTAAATTGAATTACAATACTTGTTAAGAGTAGAATAAAAAACTTGTAGTTGGATAGACAATTGTATGGAGGACTGCATGAGTTTGCAGTTGCAGGTGCTTTCCCTTTATACTTGGTCGTTAAATACTCTAGCCGTTGCAGCAGTCTTCTAATTTCGGGAAATGATTTTCTTTGTTGCTGCTCCAATATTCTTTTACTGCTTCTTGCTCTTTTGAATATAATCTCGATCCTTGTCTCGGTTAAGTTTGATGTTGAAAGAGTAAATACTCGTTCCTTTGAGCACAAATGAATATCCATACTTCAAACCATTTTGTACAGATTTGATCTCACATAATTTGAAATATTTTCCTTTAAAATTCTAAAAATCGAGGCCATATTATTTAATGCTCTTTGTATAAGAAATTCTTTCCATGTAAACCATCAAGCCTTTATATGAACTTGGACGTTTCTATGTGTACTAGAGGAATTGTCTTTCTTTCAATGTAAGCATGATTCTTCTTTAAAGATTAGATACTGATGAGATTCTCTTCCTTTGCCACCTTGTACTTCTTTTTTTTTTTTTTTATAGATCTCAAAATATTTTTGACTCCTTTCTTGATCTTGAAAAGTAATCTCTTTCCATAATATAAATTATACTATATTCATAATATATTTTTCTCCATAAAACATATATTTTTCCTTGGCCTTTTAGTATCTCTTCCATATAGCATATTTCTTCCACAAATTAATAGATCTTCTTCATGATTTTAGCAACTTTCCTTTCAAGATGCTGAAAAGTTTTTCATCCATTATTTATGTAGATTCTTCTTCTGATATTGTAGCAAGCCATTCAATATTTGAAATTCCACTTTCAAATATTATTCCTTCTATGAAGCTTGGAGATTAAGTTTCTGAAATAATCTTCCTTGATCAATTTTTCACATGATATTCTCTTTTCCATATTTGTTTGGATCTTTACCAGCATCTTCTTTCTTGAATAAACCTGTACAAAAATAAGACTAACACAAGTAAATATTCTTTGATTAATAATTATACTGTTTTGTTATCATCAAAATTAGTACGTAAAACCTTGAAGTTAGCAATCTCCCCTTTTGATGATAGCAAATCATTGAGTACAAAATAAGAAAATGTAATCAAAGTCTTATTAAAGGCATTGATAAGCTAGATAAACTGGTTACTTTCCTGAAGTCTTCTTCTCGAAATGCATGTAGTACATCAAGTCTGAACTCCCCATCACTCTACGCATTCCTCAGTTATGCTCCCCATGTCTACATACTTTCTACCTGAGTTTTTGAACTTTTGTACACATTATTTTTTCCCCCTTTGTCATCATCAAAAGGGTGAAGTAAGTTGTAGGGAATGCAAAAACGTATGTGTGACAAGTGCACATACTACTCACATATCCAATTAGAAGTATGACTATAACTTATAATCTTCTAAGAATTTATAAACGATCATTCAATTAAAATCATTAACCCAAGGCTAAAGAAATGATACGTTCTAAAAGACAAATTTTTAAACAACTGAATAAAACTATTCATATTTTCTTGAGCCAAACCATGCTCCTAGTGATATACCATCATTCAACCTTCAACTAATGCTAGGGACTTCGCAGGTGACCCCGTTAGCTCCATTGTTGATCACGGGCATGGCCATTATGCGATAGGAGTGGGATTAGTATTTTCCTGGTCCCCTAAGGTCATTGACGGTTGCTGATGATCGTCCGACACGAAACGTGTATAGTGGGCATCGACTGAGTTATGGCTCATCATCGAGGGATGCGAGGATCTTTCATAGGATGTGGTTAGTTTGTATTACTATTATTTATATTTGTTTTTATCTTATTGATTAGTCATCAATATATAAAGCACTTTTATTTTTTATGAAGACATCATCCTCGCCCGTCACAGAGGCTACGATCTCACGACACTGTAGAGATGACTCATGAACCACGATCTCATAACACTCTTTTATGTTGTACATTCGCACTGCCTTGCTTAGGCGTTTTATCAGCAAAAAACATGCCCTTTGATAGCACAGTTGCTCTAGTTTCATCCTACATTGATCCAAATTTCGTCAAGATCCCTTGTGATGGAATCCACATCCGGAATACTTGGAAAATGATCAAGGTAAGGAATATCCCTTGAATGAAACGACACATGCGACTCGTACACTCTTGGTCGAACGGGAGGTGGATCATGCTTCCTCGTCAAATCAAGTTCAATATTCTCTTCCTCTTCATCATCACTCTCATCAGGGAAGGGTGTGTCATCTCCAGACTCATCAGCATGTTTTTTTCATAATCATTATTCTCTTTCTAACTCTGTGCATTTGCTAAATCCCGATTAAATATGTCGTCTTCGGGCAATTAATTAAGGACATGACCTTCAAGTTGTTCGTTTTCACTGCACAACCAATAAAATATTGAGTTTCTCAAAGTGATCCAACCTTTACATATAGCTTTTTCACTTCACTTACAAATCATAGTGTTGACATCTCATGATGGACATTATCATGTTGATTGTGGCTCCCGGATGGACCATCATGATCCAACATACCAAAACTAGGCATATTCCTACTAGGCGTTGGTTCATAACTTGTAAAATTCATATATGGCTAGGTACCCCCTTGTGAAATATATGAGTGTTAATACAAATTCAATACATAAAACTAAACATCATAACACAAAGAAAAATTGAAGTTTACCACTCAGTTTGTGGATTATGTAAACTAGAGGAGAAATTATTTCATCGCTCCTTATTAACCTGTGGAGATAAGTTTAGACCAGGTTAAACTCTTTCACCCGGAATCTGTTCGGCTAAAACTGCTTCAAAATAACCACCCGATAATTGAGGGATATTCCTACTTTGTGGAACCTCCTGCAGTCTTATACATTTCCAACATTTATCACAAGAAATTCCTGATATTTATCCGGAGTCCTCAAAAATACCTCCAAGTTTCATCGTCTTTGATGTTAAACTCAGCATAACAAGTAGCCTCTTGTGGACTGACAGAATACATATATCTTCAAGTTACTTTAATATTCACTAAACGTTTGATCACACTCTTTTTTTTTACATAACATCGATATAAATGTATCATACTTTATTGTAAGTGGAAACTTAACATGACATTGTGGAGAATAACTATAGCTTACTGCGTTATTCGTCACCACAACCTCACCCCCCAATATAATGAAACCCTAATTCTTATCAAAATAACTTAACGAATAAATATTTCAGAAGACTTGAAGGATCCTGAATGGATTTTTACAAAATTCCGAAACTTTTTAGATAAGGATAAAACCATTCTGTGGTTACAATAATTTTATGTATAGCGCCTTAATATGGGCTCTATACCCAGTTGAATAATTGGTGCTTCAATTAATTCCATAAGAATTTTTTGTGAGCCCAGTACTTAAGTATAGCGCCTTAAATATAGGTGCTATACCCAGTTCAATTAGAAATAATTACAAGAAAATACACATGACTTCACACCACAACAAAAAATGACCCATGTTTTTAAGTTTTACCCCACCTAGCTCATATTGTACATATTTTGAAAGCAATAGTAAATTTAAAATCTATGTTCATACAACCATTGCTTCCAAAAGCTATGGAGTTAAATATATGTTCTCACAACCATTGCTTTCACTCTCTCTTCTTCTCACATCTTCTACATATACTTCAAGGGGTCGTATATTTTCTGTTTCTCCTCTTTTATCACATGCTTGCAATGTAAGAAAATTGAATAGTCCACCATTGAAGATCATTCAAAGCTTTGCTTTTGAAAATGGGTTTTTTTAGTTTGCTAGTTGTTTGGAGGTGTTGTTCCAATTAATTGAAAATATCAAAAGGAGCTCAAAATTTAAATTCAAAGTGATTTGGAGTAGATTTGAGTTAAATTTCAGAAAAGACACAAGGAAGAAGACGAAGTCAAAATTTTGTATAATTATGTATAATCTTGTATAATAGAAACAGACCTTATACACTGTTATACACGTTTATACACCTTTATACAAGCGTTTGTAGACGAATTTCTTCCACGATTTTTAGTTGCCATTCTTGTTCAAAATCAATCCAAATCTCCATTAAATGACTTCAAATTTTATATACAAACCTCCTTATACTATTTCTAACAAGTCTAAATAACATCCGCTCCAAATTTCTCACAAAATCAAGTTCGAAATTTAAACTCACGTATTAAGCTTGTTAAAAATCTAATATTCACCACCTAAGTGAATTTAGTTTGTTAAACTAATATTTGAGTCACACTTACTGATTCGAAAATTACTTTAAAAGCTTGTGGAATCTTTTTTGGAAATTAAATGGTAATTTTGAAAACTTATTGGAGTTGAATATTAAATTTTAGCCTATTATTTTTAGGCTAGTTGGTCGTAAATTAAAATATGGATTAGGAAGCTCAATTATTCTAATGTGAAATTTTCCCAACGAATTATCAGTGTGTGTCTTTTAAGCACAAAAAAATTATTTATGGATTCAATACATAAGTATAGCACAATATTACATCACGCTATATATATATATATATATATATATATATATATATATATATATAAATATATATATATATATATATATATATATATATATTATAGTACCTGGTACTTTTTCCATGTATTATAATTTTTGAGTCCAAAAGAACCACGCTTTAATTTCGGAGCCGAATGGATAACAGGGCCAAGAATGAACACCCAGAAGCCAGAAGGAGCAGCATTTCATTCCCATTTTTGGTATGAATAATAGTACTCATAATAAATACTGTATAGCTGAAGCTTTTTTAATAACTGAATTAAGGGGCACATCTCGAGAGAGGTTCATTAATAACGAGTCTCAGGCTTTAATACACCTATTTAGGAATACCTAAGGTGTAGAAAATTCATTCTCAGCTACTCAAAGTAGATGTAGGACAGTACCTTAAACAAGAAAGGTCTAGCAATATTCACCAGATCCAAGAAGAATGCTTGCGTAGTAAGTGATGACAACCACTATTGGAAGTGAATTATTTAAAATAATTTTTTTCCATTAACAATATATTTGCTAAATATAGCAGGTTATTTGTTACTCCCTTAGTCCATTTTTGTGTTTTCACTATTCTCTTCAATCACTTTTATTTGTTATGTATACTAAAAATAAATTTTATTTTTACTTATCATATTATATATTTCAAGAGACAATAATTTTTCTTATTTGTTATACCCACAATTTATTACTCATTTCAAATTATTGTCTTAAATTCAATAAAATATGCATCAGTTAATATGAATTTATGCACTTCTTTTATTATTTCTTAAAATGTTAAGACGTGCCAAGTAAATGTAAACGAAAAGAGTAGAATATTATAAATGATCACTTTTACAGGTCCAATTTCAAAAACCAAGAAATACTTTATATTTATACTTATTTTACTCTTATTGTTAAGCACCAGTACTAATAACTATCAATGCAATACACAATATATTATAATTATAGGCGATATAGTAAGATAATTATTTTATTAATTATCATGAACAAATAAATTGCACGGAGGAAATACAATTTCAGAATATCAATAAATTACCTCATGTGGTAGTTCATCTTAACTTGGTGGCTACAAAAGTTGAGCTCTTTTATATTAGACGGCCAAAAGTCTATTAAATAAAATAATAGTCAACCAGTAAAATTTCACTAGAGAAGTTTGGAGAAATAGATTGTACGAAAATCTTATCCCTATCTGAAGGAATAGAGAGGTTATTTTTGTTAGAAAATACGCTTAACGCTAGAGGGGGGTGAATAGCGTTATAATAAAATTTAGCGTAAACTTGCGGAAATTAAAATTTGCAGGAAATAAATAAGTGCGTTAAATAAACAAAAAGGAAAGAACGCACCGATATATTCTGATTCACCACAACACGTGGCTAGTCCAGTCCCCGAGAGACTCTCTCGAGATTTTTCACTAACTTGTCAAGCTTACGGGTGCTCAACAAACCTTTACAACTTAAGGACACAAGCCTTAACACCTTTGCTCGGAGATACAACACTCCAAGACTTCAACCAAGGAAACACAAGTTCCTTACAATAAGAGAATCACAATTCTCTTACAAGTGTATAAAACACTAAATACTCAAAACCAATACTCCTTAATCAGTAGATATGAGTAAAAGAAGTAAGCTCTAGATCACAACAACTTTGGACAAGAATATGGCTCTCAAAAGCTTTATGAAATTGAATATAAAATGATAAACAAAAGTATGCAAGCTTATGGCAATGTAATGATCAGTTGTAGTATGTTGTTGTGTTTAAAACACTGAAATGAAGCTGTATTTATAGTTGAAAAACTTGGCATTACCGTTGCCTAATTGCCAATTAAGAGTTGCTGATTTTACTCACTGACAATCGATTGTCAAACCCCAACAATCGATTGTCTGCCAGTCAGACCAAAATTCAATCCCAGATTTTACGCTTGATAATCGATTACTTACAATCCATAATCGATTACTGGCAACGTTCAAAAAATCCTTTCCAGATTTTACCACAAATAATCGATTGTCCAGAATCAACAATCGATTACTCAGCAACGTTCAAAAATTCATTTCCGGATTTTAATCAAAACAATCGATTATACAAAATCAATAATCGATTACCCAATAACGTTCAAAAAATATTTTCCGGATTTTAATCAAAACAATCGATTATACAGAATCAATAATCGATTATCTGATGGTATTTACGACAACGGTCAGCTTCACAATCGATTGCACAAAGTCAACAATCGATTACTTATCAGTTTTTGAAAAACATTTTAGACATTGTCTCTTTGACAATCGATTGTCCAATGTAACAATCGATTATTTAATAAATTTGAAAATCACTGGAAGACACTGTCTCAACATAATCGATTACCATTAGTTCATAATCGATTATTCTGAGTTTTGAAAAACTTTGATGGACACTGCCTCAGTCACAATCGCTTGTCATTAGTTCACAATCGATTGTCATGCAGGTTTGAAAAACCTGATGGTCACTGTCTTACTCACAATCGATTGTCATTAGTTCACAATCGATTGTCATGCAGTCTTGGCTTAAAACAATTGATTATCATAAGTACATAATCGATTATCTTAGTCCAGATTTTTAAGGCATGTCTAAAAATTATTTTGACTACTGTAAATATGCATGATTTAAAATCATTTGACATTAAATTAAATATGCATGATTTTGGAAAATAGTTTTATGAGAGAAGCCATGTTACGAGTCAAGTTGTAGGATCAAGATCACAATTAAGAATGACTCAATTAAACTATAAAACTTTGTCTTGAGCTTGAATCTCGTTGTATATCAATTGTGCGTTTGTTTCTTGAACTTCGTCATATATCAATTTTCGCTTCGTTTGTCATTCATCAAAACCTATACAAAAGAACACACGTTTTAGCATATTGCATTGAGAACGTGTTTCCAACAATTTCCCCCTTTTTTATAATGGCAAACATTAAGCGGGATATGCAAGACAAGCAATTTATATTGACGATTCAAGACAAGTATATACATGCAACAAGTATGTAATTTGTTCCCCCTCAAATTGAGAACTCCCCCTCAATTTAAGCTTATAATTTGAGAGTGCATCATACCCGTTATCTTCCCCCTTTTGCCATTAGCAAAAATAAAAAGAAGAAGATGCCAAAGATGTAAATAAAACTTGTTTATTTATTGGAAAGAAGGCGTTATTATTTAAAGAGAGTATAATAGCTCAAATGATAGCATTACAATCGATTATTGATACGAGATAATCGATTATTAGATGACGGAAACAGATTTTTCTGAAGAAGACTCGATTCTTGCGCGTCATGCTTTATAATTCCCCTTACTTTTAGGGCGATACCTGCAAAAAAGAATTAGACGTCTCCGACGCTCAAGTTAGAAATCATGTAAAAAAAATGCAATGCATGACTTAGATCAACGTGGAGTCAAGAATCCCGAGTTCACTACGAATTCGGAAGAAAGACTCTTTCTCTAAGGGTTTTGTAAAGATGTCGGCCAATTGGTTTTTAGTTTCAACAAATTCGATTTCGACATCGCCCTTGAGAACGTGATCTCTTATAAAATGATGTCTAATTTCAATGTGTTTTGTTCGCGAGTGAAGAACGGGGTTCTTCGTCAAGCATATGGCACTAGTATTATCACATCTAAGAGGGATATGATCAAGACTTAGGCCATAGTCCAAGAGTTGTTGTTTCATCCATAGGATTTGAGCGTAACAACTCCCCGCGGCTACATATTCAGCCTCGGTTGTGGACAACGCAACACTTACTTGTATCTTGCTAAACCAAGAAACGAGAGAGCTACCAAGCAAGTGACAAGTGCCAGTAGTGCTCTTGCGGTCCAATTTGCATCCAGCAAAATCGGAGTCGGAATAGCCAACGAGTTGGCATGTAGAGCCTTTGGGCTACCATAGACCCACATTTGTAGTACCAACAAGATACCTTAAAATCCGTTTTACCGCAGTAAGGTGAGACTCCTTCGGACACGATTGATAACGAGCGCATAAGCACACGCTAAACATGATGTCCGGACGACTAGCAGTAAGATAAAGAAGAGAGCCAATCATACCTCGATACTTTTTGGTGTCGACTTCCTTACCTTTCTCATCTTTGTCTAGATGATCGGATGTGCTCATGGGAGTTGCCATTTCTTTTGCATTGTTCATCTCAAATCGTTTCAGCAATTCTTTGCAATATTTGGTTTGACAAATGAATGTACCTTCTTTCATTAGCTTTACTTGTAATCCCAGAAAGAATGTTAACTCACCCATCATAGACATCTCAAATTCGCTTGTCATTAAATCGGAAAATTCCTTGCATAAAACATTGTTAGTAGCACCAAATATAATATCATCTACATATATTTGAACTAACAAAATATCATAGTTTTTATGCTTAACAAAGAGATTTGTGTCAACTTTCCCCCTAATGAAATCATTTTCCAAAAGAAACTTACTCAATCTTTCATACCAAGCTCGGGGAGCTTGTTTTAAACCATAAAGAGCCTTTTTGAGTTGGAAAACATGATCGGGAGATTTAAAATCTTCAAAACCGGGGGGTTGTTCAACATAAACTTCTTCTTGAATAAAACCGTTTAGAAAAGCACTTTTCACATTCATTTGATATAAATTGAAATTCATAGAAGAGGCAAATGCAAGCAATAAGCGAATAGCTTCTAATCTAGCTACGGGAGCATATGTTTCCTCATAGTCAATACCTTCTTCTTGATTATAGCCTTTTGCTACAAGCCTAGCTTTGTTTCTAGTGATTATACCATTTTCATCTAGTTTATTGCGAAAAACCCATTTCGTACCAATTATGGTATGACCTTCGGGTCTTGGCACCAAATCCCAAACGTCATTGCGTTCGAATTGGTTAAGCTCCTCTTGCATTGCCAAGGTCCAAAATTCATCCCCAATTGCTTCTGAGATGGTTTTGGGTTCAATTTGAGAAACAAAAGCAGTATGTTCTAAGGTATTTTTGAGAGAGTTTCGGGTACTTACCTTGTCTCCAACGTTGCCAATTACCTGTTCGAGAGGGTAATCTTTGATTGTCCTCCACTCGTTAGGCATATTCATTTCTTTTTCCAATTGTGGCGCTTCTTCCGTTGGTTGTTCCTCAGTTTCATCTTTATTTTCCTTGGGTGGTTCCTCTTGTATTTTGTCTTTCAAGCTATCTAAGATACCTGCAAGATCAAACCCGGAATCCTTTCTCGCCAAGCGAGCATTATTTTCGGAAAATACAACATGAGGGGATTCCTCCACAATTTGGGTTCTTTTATTAAAGACCCTATATGCTTTACTACGTGAGGAATATCCAATGAAAATACCTTCATCCGACTTAGCATCAAATTTACCCAATTGGTCTTTGCCATTGTTATGAACAAAACATTTGCAACCAAAAACTATAAAATGGGAAATATTTGGTTTTCTACCCTTATAAAGTTCATAGGGGGTTTTCATGAGTATCGGCCGAATTACTACTCTATTTAGAACATAGCAAGCGGTACTCACGGCGTCCGCCCAAAAATGTTTGGATATCTTAGCTTCATCGAGCATGATTCTAGCCATCTCTTCGAGGCACCTATTTTTCCTTTCCACCACCCCATTTTGTTGTGGTGTACGTGGAGCGGAAAAGGTATGCTTGATTCCGAGTTCGTCACAAATGTCCGCAAAGAGATTGTGATCAAACTCTCCCCCATGATCACTTCTAATTGAAGTGACGGTTGTTTCTTTCTCATTTTGAACACGCTTAAGAAAATATTTAAAAATTTGAAAAGCATCACTTTTATTGGCAAGAAATAAAGTCCAAGTAAATCTCGAGTAATCATCAACAATCACAAAAGCATATGGACCAAATAAATCCGTATGAAGCAATTGCAATGGTCTAGAAGTTGAAACAATGTTTTTAGATTTGAAAGATGCTTTTGTTTGCTTCCCCTTTTGACACGAGTCACAAATAGAGTCATTTTCAAATTTTAAATTGGGAAGACCAACAACTAAGTTTTGAGAAATCAACTTGTTCAAAAGATGCATATTGATATGTGCTACTCTACGATGCCATAGCCAAGTATCATCCTCTTTGCTCATTAGACAATCAACATAATCGGGTGAGGAATTAGCAAGATCAACCATATAAATTTTATCCACTCTAAACCCACGGAGGATAATTTTGAAATTACTACGTCTGAACACTAAGCATTCATCCGAATCAAATAAAGCAAGATTTCCCTTGTCACACAATTGGCTTATGCTCAAGAGATTATGCTTTAATCCTTTAACAAGTAATATATGCTTAATAGAGGAATTTTCATCCTTACCGACCGAGCCGATGCCGATGATCTTTCCTTTATTGTTATCACCGAAGATAACACTTCCTCCTTCTTTGTGCTCTAATTGAAGGAATTTGGATTCATCTCCCGTCATATGCTTGGAGCATCCACTATCAAGGTACCATAGTACACTTGATCCCTTCAAGCACACCTACAAAACAAATTAATGTTCTTTAGGTACCCATGCCATCTTGGGTCCTTGGGGGTTAGGCATATTATAATGATGCGATTGAGTAATGTGTCTATGACGTGTAAAGCATGCAGGAGCAATATGACCAATACGTCTACAATAATGACAAGTCACATTTGGGTTATGCATCCTTCTAGGTTCATAGTAACTAGACGGATGAAACTTTCTTACTCTATTTTGAACACTATGACTATTTCGCATTTCATGAGAGTTATTTCTCCTACTATGAGCTCTAGGACGGGCAGCATTTCTAGAGTGATTGTTTCTAGGTTGAAGGTCATTTCTAGGTCTTCTCAAAGGTTCAACATTTGGCCTAAAATATGCATCATTTCTAGGGTAACTATTTCTAGGTGGTAAGTCATTTCTAGGTCTCCTAAAATGTTCAACATTTTGTCTAGCACGCATATTGGTTCTAGGATTGCTATTTCTAGGATAAGCATTTGTTTTATTAGTCCTAGGTTGAGCCTTAGGTGGTTGGGGTTTGGCTTCAACCTTTTCTTTAACCTCATTCTTAAATCCTATGCCATGCTTGGTTGATTTCAAGTTAACAAGGACCTCATTCAAATTCTTGTGGGAAGAATTAAACTTATCTAAGGTACCTTTGAGTCTATCTACCTCATTTTTGAGATGCAAGCAAGAAGAACAATTTTTTAGTAGAACTTTCGGGCTTATCGGCGCTTCTTTTTCCAAAAAACTTATTTTCCTCTTTCAGCTTTTCATTTTCTATAACCAGTTTTTCTAAATCCTTTTCTTTCAAAGAAAGCTGTTTTTGAAAATCCTTTTCTTTTAATGAAGCATTTTCTTTTACGCCCTTAACAGTTTTTGAAGCCTTAATAAACTCAGCATATAATTCATCAAAAGCAGTTCGCATTTCTTCAAGAGTAAAGAAGTTTTTAGACGAAATTTGACATACCTCATCTTTGTTGTCTTCTTGTGCCATAAGGCAAAGATTTGCTGCTTCGTCTTCTTCTCCTTCGCTTGACTCATCTCCGGAGTCACCTCCCCAAGAAACGTATGCACGTTGCTTTTTAAAAGGTTTCTTCTCCTTTTTGATGTTTGGGCAATTTGATTTGATGTGCCCGGTTTCACCACATTCATAGCACTTGATTTGTTCGCCTTGCTTTTTGCCCTTGCGTTCATACTCCTTGCGCATGAACTTTTGAAATCTTTTGATGACGAGTCCAAACTCGTTGTCTCCTTCCTCATCAATTTGCGGTTGGCTTGTGCTCGCCTTTAGAGCTATTCTTTGCCTCCTTTGATCATCAACAAAAGGGTTAAGAATAGTAGATTCATAGGTCTTAAGGTTACCTCTTAGTGCGTCGATGGTGACGTTTGAAACGCCAATGGATTCTTGAATTGCATCGGCCTTTGATCTCCATGCCGGTGTGAGACTTCTAAGAATTTTTCGAACGAGCTCTCTATCTGTGAATGTTTTCTTGAGAGCATGTAGGTCATTTACGATTATTGAAAATCGCTCAAACATTTCGTCCACCTTTTCACCTTCCTTCATGTGAAATAATTCATAAGAATGGGTTAGGAAATCAATTTTTGCTTCCCTTACCTGGTCCGTACCTTCGTACGTAACTTCTAGCTTGTCCCACATCTCCTTTGCCGTTGTGCAACACGATATTTTCCTGTAATCGTCAGCATTAACAGCACAATATAATAAATTAATTGCTTTAGCATTATTTTGAACCTTTCGGATGTCATCCGCGTCATTCTCATCCTCGGACTTGGGAACCCATTCGTTTTCCACCTTCTTTGTTGGAATTTGGTTTCCCTTCATTATCACCTTCCAAAGGTGAAAGCTGTTGGACTGAACGAAGATCTTCATCCTCTCCTTCCAGTACGTGTAATTTGTACCGTTGAATAGAGGTGGTCGTGTGGAGCACTGTCCTTCATCAATTCCTGCAAAAGAGTCACGAGTAGAAGCCATGGATGGTTCTCTCAAACTGTTAAGTCTTCAGAGAGTATGGCTCTGATACCAATTGTTAGAAAATACGCTTAACGCTAGAGGGGGGTGAATAGCGTTATAATAAAATTTAGCGTAAACTTGCGGAAATTAAAATTTGCAGGAAATAAATAAATGCGTTAAATAAACAAAAAGGAAAGAACGCACCGATATATTCTGATTCACCACAACACGTGGCTAGTCCAGTCCCCGAGAGACTCTCTCGAGATTTTCCACTAACTTGTCAAGCTTACGGGTGCTCAACAAACCTTTACAACTTAAGGGCACAAGCCTTAACATCTTTGCTCGGAGATACAACACTCCAAGACTTCAACCAAGGAAACACAAGTTCCTTACAACAAGAGAATCACAATTCTCTTACAAGTGTATAAAACACTAAATACTCGAACAAAATACTCCTTAATCAGTAGATATGAGTAAAAGAAGTAAGCTCTAGATCACAACAACTTTGGACAAGAATATGGCTCTCAAAAGTTTTATGAAATTGAATATAAAATGATAAACAAAAGTATGCAAGCTTATAGCAATGTAATGATCAGTTGTAGTATGTTGTTGTGTTTAAAACACTGAAATGAAGCTGTATTTATAGTTGAAAAACTTGGCATTACCGTTGCCTAATTGCCAATTAAGAGTTGCTGATTTTACTCACTGACAATCGATTGTCAAACCCCAATAATCGATTGTCTGCCAGTCAGACCAAAATTCAATCCCAGATTTTACGCTTGATAATCGATTACTTACAATCCATAATTGATTACTGGCAACGTTCAAAAAATCCTTTCCAGATTTTACCACAAACAATCGATTGTCCAGAATCAACAATCGATTACTCAGCAACGTTCAAAAAATCTTTTCCAGATTTTAATCAAAACAATCGATTATACAAAATCAATAATCGATTACCCAATAACGTTCAAAAAATCTTTTCCGGATTTTAATCAAAACAATCGATTATACAGAATCAATAATCGGTTACCTGACGGTATTTGAAAACTTTACGACAACGGTCAGCTTCACAATCGATTGCACAGAGTCATCAATCGATTACTTATCAGTTTTTGAAAAACATTTTAGACACTGTCTCTTTGACAATCGATTGTCCAATGTAACAATCGATTATTTAATAAATTTGAAAATCACTGGAAGACACTGTCTCAACATAATCGATTACCATTAGTTCATAATCGATTATTCTGAGTTTTGAAAAACTTTGATGGACACTGCCTCAGTCACAATCGATTGTCATTAGTTCACAACCGATTGTCATGTAGGTTTGAAAAACCTGATGCTCACTGTCTTACTCACAGTCGATTGTCATTAGTTCACAATTGATTGTCATGCAGTCTTGGCTTAAAACAATCGATTATCATAAGTACATAATCGATTATCTTAATCCAGATTTTTAAGGCATGTCTAAAAATTATTTTGACTACTGTAAATATGCATGATTTAAAATCATTTGACATTAAATTAAATATGCATGATTTTGGAAAATAGTTTTATAAGAGAAGCCATGTTACGAGTCAAGTTGTAGGATCAAGATCACAATTAAGAACTCAATTAAACTATAAAACTTTGTCTTGAGCTTGAATCTCGTTGTATATCAATTGTGCGCTTGTTTCTTGAACTTCGTCATATATCAATTTTCGCTTCGTTTGTCATTCATCAAAACCTATACAAAAGAACACACGTTTTAATATATTGCATTGAGAACGTGTTTCCAACAATTTTCGGGTAATAACCCAAAAGGACATCACTTGCTTTTAAATTAAATTATGTGTTTTCGAAGCTTTGAAAACCTCATATAAAGCCATCTAGATTTGTGTGCGCAATCCGAATACGTTTTGGGTAAACGGACCTGGACTCGTAATTTAACAGTCCCGGAGGGTCCGTAGGAAAATACGAGACTTGGGCATATGTCCGGAATCAAATTCCGAGATCCCAAGCCCAAGAAATAAACTTTTTAAAGGAAATTATTTTCTGAAATTGTTTAAGGTATTTTGAAATAAAATTTGATTAGAACATGGTGGTATCAGGCCCGTATTTTGATTTCGATGTCCGGTACATATCTTATATATAATTTAAGATGATATTGTGAAATTTGGTAAAAAAAAAAATAGATGTCGTTTGACGTGATTCAGACCTAAATTGCTAAAGTTGATATTTTATGAAGTTTGAGAAAAATCCATTGATTTTGAGGTTTAATTCATTGCTATTGAGGTTATTTTAGCGATTTGATCGCACGGATAAGTTTGTATGATGTTATTGTGTTAGTACGTATGTTTGATTAAGAGACCGCAGGGTTCGGGTGTGTTTCAGGAAGTTTTAAAACACTTAAAAGTTGCAAGTGTTTGGTTGTTCAGTGCCCAGGGATTTTACCCTTCACGCTCGCATGGTCCCTCTCGCGAACACAAAAGGAAAACATCCCAGGTTTCCCAATTTCTTCTTCGCGAACGTGAAGGTCGAGACGTGAACACGTCCCTCCACTCGCGAACGCGTAGGGTTCTGGGGAAGGGTCACAATTTTTGTTCATCGCGAACATGGCCACTGGCCCGCAAACGTGTAGGCTTGAGTGTATTCCGAGAACGCGAAGGCCTGACAGGCCTGACTCATCGCGAACGCGATGGGCCTGTCGCAAACATGATGAGTAAATTCGCCTAGTTATTTTAAAAGACCAGAAACAGTAGTATTACAAGATTTTCGTAAAAGTTCATAATCCCCCTCTTCTCCAAAGCTCTTAGGCGATTTTTGAATTATTTCCTCACCATAATCTTTTGTGTATGTAATTTTTAACTTGTTAGCTTCCATTTCTATCAACACCCATTAGATTTCTAGGCTTAAATCATGTAATTAAGGGTAGAAAATTAGGGATTTGGATAAAGTTATAGCTTTTTGATTAATTGTGAATTAGACCTCGTTTTGGGGTCAAATTCTGGAAGTAATTACATATTTGGGCTCGTGGGTGAATTGGCGATTTGATTTTGGTCCGAACCTCGTATTTTGACCAAGTGAGCCCGGGTCATTTTTAAATTTTTGGGAAGAATGATTAGAAAGATATAATTAAGCATTGAAATTGGATTGTTTAGCATTTATTGATGTTATTAAGTCGATTATGTATAGATTCGATTGATTTGGAGCCAAATTCGAAAGAAAATACGGTGTTTGAGGCCTGAGTTGGTCGTGAAAATTTGAGGTAAGTATTCGGATCTACTTCTGACGATCCGAATTTTTCACCCTCGGGAGTCGTGATAGTGCGTACTCATAGAAGCTAGGGAAGCCACGAAATTTAGAAATCTTAACTCTTTCATTTTAGTCCTTTTCAAAACCTTATTATAATATGTTATTAACATTTAAATAATAGCGGAAATTAAAATTTAGCAGAAGACTTATACTAATATAATAAAAAAATAATATTAAAATACCAACATGCGTCTCTACCCAAAAACTAATGTCACAATATTCACGGACTGTCTATAAATACTACATACAGATGTCTGAAGAAAAGAAATACAGCCTATTTCGAATAAAAAGCAAAACATAATAACTATTAAACGAGACGTTGGGTCTGCGAACGCTTGCAAAACTACCTCGAAATCTCGATGGACTGAAGATTGGCTCCCCTACTAATGTTAACCCAGTGCTTCTCCGGTATCTGCATAGAGTGCAGGTATAGCATCAGCACAACCGACCCTATGTTCTGGTAAGTATCTGGCTTAACCTCGGCAAGGTAGAGATGAGGTTACGACCAGACTTCAGATAAACATGTGCAATTATATAATACATAGAAAATAAACAGGAATAAGAAGTTCGGATATGAGGGGGTTCATACTTCGGGGGACATATCAAATCCAGCAGAAACTTAAAAGATATGGGAGGACAGTCCAAAATCTATGTCAAAACAATAATAACACTGTTGTGGCGCGCAACCCGATCCCTTCTCATTTAATATTATTTTGGCGTACAACTTGATCCACATATATAACTGTTGCGGGGTGCAACCCGATTCAATATAATATTTGTTGCGGCGTGCAACCTAATCCAATATATCATTGTTGCGGCATGCAACCCAATCCACATATATAATTGTTGCGGCATGCAACCTGATCCAATATAATATAATTATTGTGGCATGCAACCCGAACCACATATACAATAATAATGTTATGGCGCGCAATCCGTTCTAAATATACAGTCATCAATGATCATAATAACAGTTCCGGCAAGGGATAAAAAATTACTATCCCGGCAAAGGAAATCAATAGCACAAGTATATATATACGTCCCGGCAAGGGAGAATCAACTATAACCAATTTTGGCTCAACTCTTACTCATCTCAGTTATCATCATTACTCAATCGTAAATAGATTCCACAAAAGTACTAAGTCTTTTCTCAATATCAAGGATTTACCCACTTAAGCATCTATAGTATCATTTAATAATACAACAAGTATTAATTTAAAATTCACGGTCATGTTCGACACCAACATATGGAACTCATCACCATGCCTATACGTCGTACTCAACAAGAAGCAATTAGCAAATAGAACTCAACTCCTAATCCCTCAAGCTAAGGTTTGACCGAACACTTACCTCAAACTTCCACGACCAACTCAAGCATCAAACGCCGCATTTCCTTTTGAATTTGACTCCAAATTAATCGTATCTATACATAATCGACTTAATAAAATCAATAAATTCTATGCAATCCAATTTCAATGCTTAATTGTAGCTTTTTAATCATTCTTTCCAAAAATTAAAAAATCGATCCCGGGCCCGCTTGGTGAAAATACGAGGTTCGAACCAAAATCAAATCACACATTCATCCACGAGCCCAAATATATAATCAATTCCAGAATTCGACCCCAAATTGAGGTCTAAATGATAATTAATCAAAAAGCTCGAACTCTATCCAAATCCCTATGTTTTACCCTTAATTACATGATTTAAGCCTAGAAATCTAATGGGTGTTCATAAAAATGGAAGATAACAAGCTAAAAATCACTTACCTTAAAGATTATGGTGAGAAAATGCTTCAAAAATCGCTTAAGAGCTTTGGAGAAGAAGGGGTCTATGAACTTTTATGAAAATTCCGTAATGCTACTGTTTCTAGTCTTTTAAAATAATTGGGCGAATTTACTCATTGCGTTCGCGATAGGCCCATTGCATTCATAATGAGTCAGGCCTGTTAGGCCTTCGCGTTCGTGGAATACAGCTCGCATTTGCGAAGCTTTGACTCCTCAAGCCTACGCATTCACGGGCCAGTGGCCGCATTCGCGATGAATAAAAATGCGACCCCTCCCCAGAACATCCGTTTGCGAGTGAAGGGACGCATTTGCGAAGGGTTTACCCCCTCAACTTCGTGTTTCCGTATCAACCTTCGCATTTGCGAAGAAGAAATTGGGCACCCGGGATGTTTGCCTTATGCGTTCGCGAGAAGGACCACGCGAACGCTAAGGGTAAAATCCCTAGGCACTGAACAACCAAAAAATTGCAACTTTTAAGTGTTTTAAGACCTCCCGAACACATCCGAAACATAACAGAGCCCACGAGGCTCCTAGCAAACATACGTGCTAACTCAATAACATTATACGAACTTATCTATGCGATCAAATCACTAAAATAACCTCAATAACAACGAATTAAACCTCAAATCAAAGGATTTTTTCAAACTTCATAAAAATCAACTTTAGCAATCTAGTTCTGAATCACGTCAAATGACATCCGTTTTTACCAAACTTCACAGGATCATCTTAAATCATACTATCATGTTCTAATCAAATTTCATTTCAAAATACCTTAAACAATTTCGGAAAATTATTTCCTTTAAAAATTTATTTCTCGAGCTTGTGACCTCGGAATTTGATTATGGGCATATGCCAAAGTCCCGTATTTTTGTATTGACCCTTTGGGACCGTCAAATTATGGGCCCGGATCCGTTTACCCAAAACGTTGACCGAAGTCAAATTAATTCATTTATTAGCTAAATTTTATCATTTTTCACAAATTTTTATATTTAAGCTTTTCGGATACGTGTCCCGACTGTGCATGCAAATTGAGGTAGCTCTATATGAGGTTTTCTCGAGGCCTTGAAAACTGCATATTGAGCCATCTCAATTTGCGTGTGCAGTCCGGGCACGTAGCCAGCTTAAATATAAAAATTTGTGAAAAATAATAAAATTTGGCTAATAAATGAATTAATTTGACTTCGGTCAAGATTTTGGGTAAACGAATCCTGGCCCGTAATTTGACTGTGTCGGAAGGTCTGTAGGAAGATGCGGGGCTTGGTTGTATGCCCGGAATCAAAATTTGAGGTCTCAAGCCCGAGAAATAAATTTTTTAAAGGAAATTATTTTCTGAAATTTTTTAAGATACTTTGAAATGAAATTTAATTAGAACGTGATGGTATCGGGCCTGTACTTTGGTTCCGCCATCCCGTACAGGTCTTATATATAATTTTAAGATAATCCTATAAAATTTGGTGAAAAACGGATGTCGTTTGACGTGATTCGGACCTAAATTGCTAAAGTTGATGTTTTATGAAGTTTGAGAAAAATCCTTTAATTTTGAGGTTTAGTTCGTTCTTATTGAGATTATTTTTGCGATTTAATCACAAGGATAAGTTTGTATAATGTTATTGAGTTTGTACGTATGTTTGGTTAGGAGCCCCGAAGGCTCGAGTATATTTCGAATGTATTTCGGGAGGTTTTAAAACACTTAAAAGTTACAGGTTTTTGGCTGTTCAGTGCCCAGGGATTATACCCTTCGCGTTCGTGTGGTCCCTCTCGTGAATGCGTACGGCAAACATCCCAAGTGCCCAATTTCTTCTTCACGAATGCGAAGATCGAGACGCGAACGCGAAGTTGACGGGGGAGATCCTTCGCGAATGCGTCCCTCCACTCGCGAACACGTAAGGTTCTGGAGAGGGGTCACAATTTTTGAGGAGCCAAAGCTTCGCGAACGCAAGCCGTATTCCGTGAATGCAAAGGCTTAACAAGCCTTATTCATCGCGAACGCGATGGGTCTGTAAAAACGATGATGATTAAATTCGCCTAGTTATTTTAAAAGACCAGAAACAATTTCATTACGAGATTTTCATAAAAGTTCATAAACCCATTCTTCTCCAAAGCTCTTAAGCGATTTTTAAAGTATTTTCACACCATTATCTTTTGGGTAAGTGATTTTTAACTTGTTATCTTCTATTTCTATCAACACCCATTAAATTTCTAGGCTTCAATCGTGTAATTAAAGGTAGAACATTAGAAATTTAGGTAGAGTTAGGGCTGTTTAATTAATTGTGATTTAGACCTTATTTTGGGGCCAAATTCTGAAACTAATTATATATTTGGGCTCGTGGGTGAATGGGTGATTTGATTTTGGTCCAAATCTCGTGTTTTGACCAAGCGGGCTCGGGATCGTTTTAAAATTTTTAGGAAGAATAATTAAAAAAGCTATAATTAAGCATTGGAATTGGATTGTTTAGCATTTATTGATATTATTAAGTTGATTATGTATAGATACGATTGATTTGGAGCCAAATTTAAAAGGAAACGCAGTGTTTGAGGCTTGAGTCGGTCGTGAAAGTTTGAGGTAAGTGTTCGGTCTAACCTTAGCTTGAGGGATTAGGAGTTGGGTTCTATTTGCTAATTGCTTCTTGTTGAGTACGACGTATAGGCACGGTGACGAGTATCTATACGTTGGTTCGAACATGACCGTGAGTTTTAGATTGGTACTTGTTGTATTGTTAAATGATACTATATATGCTTTAGTGGGTAAATCCTTGATATTGAGCAAAGACTTAGTTTATTTTCGTGAAAACTATTTATGATTAAGTAATGGTGATAACTGAGATGAGTAGGAGTTGAGCTAAGATTGGTTATAGTTGATTCTCCTTGTCGGGACGTGTACATATATACTTGTGGTGTTGAGCTACCTTACTGGAATAGCATAGTTTATTATTGATCCCTTGCCGGAACAGTTATTATGATCATTGGTGACTGTATATTTGGAATGGGTTGCGCGCCGCAACATTATTATTGTATATGTGGATCAGGTTGCATTCCAAAACAATTATATTATATTGGATCCGATTGCACGCCGCAACAGTTATATATGTGGATCGGGTTGCATGCTGCAATAATGATATATTGGATCAGGTTGCACGCCGCAATAAATATTATATTAGATCGCGTTGCATGCTGCAATAGTTATATATGTGTATCGGGTTGTACATCGCAACTGTATTAAATGAGAAGGGATCGGGTTGCGCGTCGCAACAACATTATTATTGGTTTGATGTAGATTTTGGACTGTCCTCCCATATTTCTTTTACGTTTCTGCTAGATTTGATATATCCCCTGAAGTATGTACCCCTCCTATTTGAACTGCTTATTCTTGTTTATTTTTCACCGTGTATTATATAACTGCACATATTTATCTGGACTCTAGTCCTAGCCTCGTCACTACCTCGTTGGAGTTAGGCCAGACATTTACCAGTATATAAGGTCGGTTGTGCTGATATTACTTTCTGCACTCTGTGCAGATACTGGAGCATCATTGGGTCAGCAGTAGTAGGGGAGCCAGCCTTCAGTCCATCCAGATACCGAGGTAGTTCTGCAGGCGTTCGCAGGCCCGGTGTCTCTTCTAATAGTTATTAGGTTCTGTTTTCATTTGTATTTGAGACAAACTGTATTTCTTTTCTTCAGACGCCTTTATGTAGTATTCATAGACAGTTTGCGAATATTATGATTCTTGGTAGAGATGCATGTTGGTATTTTCATATTATTTTCGGATTATATTAGTATAAGTCTTCCACTAAATTTTAATTTCTGCTATTATTTAAATGTTAATCACCTATTATCATTACTAAGCTAATCATATCCAGCAGATCATGCCAAAGAAAAAAAAGAACAACATGGTTCCATGCTTCTAAACACACAATGACGCACCCAAAATAAAAACTGCGAAGCGATTTGGCTGTAACTAATGTAACTTTCAGAGTCTCCATACTAATTTTACAATTCTTGCACTAAACCTCATTCATGTGTCCTTAGTCCTATCCAATTGGGCAAGAAAACTGCATCGCCAATTGGCTTTTGTACATAAAATTAATTCGCTAAATTAATTTTAATTAATTATTACCTTAACATATTGAAATATATAAATACAAAAAAAATTTAAAAAAAGTAATTTTTTTGATTATGTAAATAAATATTTATTTTGAACAAAAATAAATAAATAAAAAAATTATTTATTGTGGATCAGAGGAGTACCGTCATTTATGGGGGCAGAGTTAGAGGAATAAGTATGCTTCATTTAAATAAATATATATTTATGGCAGAGAAAATTAGTAAATTAATACTAGTACTTAATAATATATGAATTGAAGACGAAGAAAGTTGGATGCGAGCTGCCTATATCCACCATTAATTGTTCATCTCCAAAATCCTAGTCCTCAATTAAAAAAAGACAAAAGAATAATTATTATTTAGGAAAGAAAAGCATGAACACCTAAACAAGGTAATGGTGTAGTACCAGCAAAAATAAATAAAGCAGCAGCAACTGACACTGTTGTGGTCAGTCTTGCGAATTCAATCTTCAAGTTTCTATTCGAACCCATTCGTAGCGACCTTCCAATGGCTCCCCCTTCTCAAAGTCGAAGTTATACCTTCACCAATTACACACATTCATTATAATCTTCATAATTACAACAACAACAACAACAACTACCCAGTATACTCCCACCAGGTGGGGTCTGGGGAAGGTAATATGTAGACAGCCTTACCCCTACCCAAAAGGGCAGAGAGGCTGCTTCCAAGCGACCCTCGGCGCATAGGACAGAATGAAGAGCTGCATTGGAAAACAAAGATAAAGTTAGGAACCAAGACAAGACAAAACACAATAACAAAACAAAGCATAAGTAATCCTGCAGAAATAACGTAAATGATTATGTAAACATAAGAAACATAAATACCGTCGCATGCGACAATAACAAGCGACAGCTATCATATTACCAACCAAGAGGGGACCTACGCTAAAACACTAGTCATCTACGGGTAACCCTACTATCCCACACCCAACCCCGGATGGGGCGAACGAAGGACTCTAAGAGCCCCTAGCCTGCAACCCTGATTCTAGACCTCAGACTCCCCTACAAAAGTCAAATACATATTTATAAACTTATCCAAAAACCCTTCGAAAAAATATAGTTGAGAGTTAACAAAACCTAGAGGAAAAACATAAAAGGAAAGAAAACAAAAGGCCAGAAAAGAGAGAGGAAAATGTACTTTTCTCTAAATCGTTTAAATATAGCTTTCTGGCGAACTGCAAAAAAATCTTCAATCTCTTTTTCAGAGGGCATTTTCTCCGGCGTTCGTTGACGCTCGCTTGATAATTTCTCGTCTTTACTGCAAAAAGTACGTTTTAAATTAAATACTAGTAATTGTATAAATGGTGTAGTATTTTTCTTTTTTGAATTGAAAAAACAAATTTAATAATAACACTATTCACCTTTCTGCAGCCGCTACATTGTTCTCCTGCATTACAGAAGATTCAAAATTCAAGTTTCACATATATTCAACATATCCAGATTTTCAATGCAAAATACATATTCTGAGTCTGAACATATATAGTATACTATATTCACACACACACACACATATACCCAGAAGCGTCGTACATTCAGATCTAGGGATTTCGCATTGCTCTTTGTTACCTCCGTTGATCCATTCCTTGAGCAACAAGTCGCTAAATCGTGATCTAAGTTAGAATCATCATTTAAATTAACGGAACTCGACGGAGAAACCAAACTTCCGGCCGGCGTATCTCCGACTGCGGAGTGACTTCTGCAATGAAGTGGAGCAGGAGATATGAGCTTCACATCTCCATCACTTGATATCTTCCTCTTTTTGGTCGTCGTAGTCGGCACGTCCGAATCTACATCATCTGACACCTCCATAATTGTCACCTCTCCAATTTCCTTGCACTTCCTCATATACCTTCCCATCAATTCCTCTCACTAATATACCATATGTTGATGTAGGCTTTATTCAATAACAACAGCGTAGATTCTATATATGGGAATTAGCTAAATATGTATGAATATTAAATTTTGAACTCAATTATTAGTATTTGAGCTCCCTAACCCTCCTCGATCGTACACAAAAATAATGAAATCTCTCTATCTTCAATTCTATAACAGAAGCTCTGAACAAGAATTTCAGAAATTTTCTTTCCTTTAAATTAAAGTACTCACTGAGCAGACCTTCTTTTGCAGAGAAGAAAGATATAGAAAAAGAAAAGGAGAGGATGTGAACAAATTTCGTCGGATTGTGGTTCTTATTATTGGCTGATGAGTAGTGCTGTCATTTCTGTGGTCCTGAGTTTTTAACAGCCGTTAAATGAGATAGGGAATCGTTTAGTTGAGTAACGGAATTTCTGACGTCGCCGTCAGATAAATCTGGGGGGATAGAGAAGAGGGGACTAAGTAGAAGCTTAAAACAAAGCTAGCAACTGTTTTCGTCCTTTTGGTGGAAAGTTTGTTAAGAATGTGAAAATTTCAAAGAAGTTAAATTAGATAGAGCTTAAGTTGTGTGGCATGATTGTGTAAGAATATATGTCATAATTAGGCGTGGGCATATTTTGGACAAACTCGAAATTCAATTCGATTACGGATTGAATTTTGAATTTAATTTTTTAAAATTTTGAATTTCAAATTGGATATTGAATTTGGTACTTCAAATTTTTGGATATTCAAAAATTTAAAATTCTTATACTTTATATTTAGTTCACTATGCATATGTCAATAGTAATACTTTCAATATCCTACACATTAGATATCATCATATACATTCAATATTAATTACTAAGTTATTATGATAATACTTTCTATTTGGACTGGGTTTTAGTATTTTTACTTTTTATCTGTTGTATTAACATCTCTATTGTATTTTTTATATAATAATTCGTTGCTTTAATATTTCATTTAGATGATTGCGGTGAAAAAGAAGAACTTTTCAGACAGTTTAATATGAGTACTTCATTTGGATATTTATTTTTGTAAAAAAAAGAAACATCTCAAGTTATAAGCTCAAAATAAAAAATCTAAAATATCCAAACCGATTAATCCGAAATCGAACTTAAAATATCCGATCCAATCTGAACTTATTTGAATTGAACTTGAATTGTTATTTTATCAATTCGAAAATTGAAATTTCATATGCAATTCAAATTGCTGAAACGTCTACCTCTAAACTCATAATTATATTTACATATATTATTAGTAGTATTATTTAATTCTACCTGACACCTATCGTAATAATAAACAACTCATCTTCCCGTAATTCCCTCTTTTAAATTCTCAATCGCTCCATTCTTGTAGGAATAGAGAATTTGTCGTTGTCTCAACTATTCTTACGTAGGTTCAGGCGAAGTTGGACAATGTCACTAACTTATACTTAGGATCCATTTGTACTTTTTCCTTTTTCGTTTTTTTTTTTTAAAAATAGTAGTGTTTGTCCATAAAGTTTTATAATTTTTTAAGGTATTTTAAAAATGAATTTTTCAAAAATCAAAATTTTTTGCATATTTTTTTTCTTCCGACTGCAATATTTTTTCTAGTGAAATGTATATCAAACATAAATTCAAATTTCAAATATTATTTTTCAACTTAACTCCAAATTCTTCTCCTTTTTTTTCAAAAATCATAATTTTTATGTCGAAACACCTACTTAGTAGTCAATGATAAATTGTTTGATAAGTTTTGGAATGTTATTTTAATTAATTTTTAGAGTTAAATAGAACTAAATACCACAAAACACATATTACATCGTTAGTTAAAATTCAGTTAATTTAAAGCGAGTAAATAATCGGAGGACACGTAAAAAAAGGAATAGGATTGAGAAGTTAGATTCCCCAAAAATTAAAAGCCGGTAAAACATAGACATAAAAATTTAGAAAGAAAAAGGAAAAGGACAAGAATTGGATAATGTATATTTATTCTCAAAAGAAAAGGAATAGTCTTATTACAATTCATCCAATGAACACATGAAACGTGCATTAACTATGCTTGTTTACTTGTGCAGATTAATATGTAAATCACACGTTTCTTTCTGCTCATAAAATAATAAAACTATCCCCGTCTAAGAATTATTCTATTTCATTCAAAATAAGTGATTTTTTGAATAATTCTTTATATATATTAAAAAATTATCTTTTATCATTAATTAGTAATAAAATTTATCATATTAGTTTTCATTATCTCACATAAACACTCCTAAGTCATATTCCAACACCATTTACTCCAAGAACAATATAGGAAAAAATAATTAATTTATTTTTAAAATCTAGAAAAATCACTTATTTTGGACTACAAGAAAATACCAAAAAATCACTTATTTGAAAAATCCTTGTGTTTCAACTAAATAAGATTAAAAGGTTAAGGAAACAGAACAAGAAAATTTCATTCAGTGACTACGAGTAATTGGTAGAAATTAAATTACCATCACAAAATTGCAGAATTCTTCCCCCTTCTCTATATATATATGTATACACCGCTCCTTTCCTGCAATAAAAAAGGTAACATGTTGAAATTAGAAAGTGTAGAAGATTAAAACTATATTATCTTTGTATTCAGATTGAGATATAATTACCTGAAAATTGAAGTATAAGTACAACTAAATCTGTTTAAAAGCAACAGAGATCAGTTCTAATGCCCTGAAAAGATGAAACCAATAACCTCTTAAACACAAGAGGGGTTTGACTCTATTTATAAATATTCTTTATGAACTACAGAATCTATAGTTAAATTACTTATCCGTGCAATTATTCGTTTAGACAATGACTAATACCACAAAGTCCAACCGTGCAATAATTATAATAACTGTCTAATATTCATAGATTCCCTTTTAAGATTCCTTTAATATCTTTCAGATTATCAGATTTATTAGGTACTATATTCTTTCAAGGAAATTTGTGTTTATTAGTTGTTGGCAACTAATTAAATTGTCGGTTGTCAGAGTTAGCTAACCACCAAATGTACGAAAATATCTCCAAGCAAGGAAGTAATGAAGTGAAACTGATTTAATCTAAATTTTGAACTAACATATATGTATTTTTATAGATTTTAATTTTCATATATTGTAAGTGTAAGCTAGTTTTTACACTACCAAAGTCATCTAAAAAATAATTACAAATGATCTCACCTAAAAGGTATTGGAAAAAATATAAATACTTAAAAGATACTATATATTATCTGTTAGGGTTGTGCATTTAGATCGGATATCCGAAATTCGAATCAATTTGCTCAAATTCAGATTTCGGATTTCAGATATTTGGATTGGATTTCAAATTATATTTATTAAAATTTCGAATACCCTGGATCGGATTCGGATTGGTATATTAAGTTTAACCCTATCCGGTCCGAAATCTGAAATTATTAGGGCATGTATAAATACTAAACTTTAATTTCGGATAGCCAGTATTTCCTTTACATCTTCCTCCAAGTTATTACCTTTACAATTGCTGAATTCAGCTACATTGGCACCATAGATCTCTCGTAATTGTAGAAACATGAATTTTTCTTGTTGTATAGCCTCTTCTACAAAGAAAATAAAAGTATGAGTTTTGCAACTCAGAGGCATAACAACTCAAACCTCCAGAGAGATATTTTCTTAGAGATGCAATACTGATAAAAAGGATGAAAAGCAAAGAGATGTTTGTATTAGCACATAATACAAAGAAGCAGATAAAGCAAATGTATTAGCCGATTAGATTAGTGATAGCCTTAATTATACATAGAATCTAATCTAAAAATCAAAATATTTATCCGATTCAAACTTTAAAATCTGATCCGATTTTAATTCGGATCAAATTCGAATTGTATTTTGTAAAATCTGAAATTCGAAATGTGCAAAATCCAATCCGATCTGATCCATACACAGCCCTAACTAGACCTATACATAAGATATATTCATAAGAGTGTGTCTGTGTGTGTGTGCGCGTTTGTGTATGGGGAGGGGGGAGGGGGCGGCGAGTGCAAAACGCAACAAGGATTTGATGCTCGCTAGCCAAAGATAGTATATTTTAATTACTGTCTCCCACAAGAACTAGATTTAAATAATGTTCAAGTAATTTCTGCGTTAAATGCTATTCTGTCACGACGCGGAATCCCGACCTCAGATCGAGATAGCGCCCAACATTTCACTTGCTAGGCAAGCCAATGTTAACTATATTTATTAGCTAATTTTCAGCAATTTCAATCAAATGATAACAATATCAATTGAATAATCTGAAATAATGTGATAGGCTACTGAACGACGTAATCCAGATACAACTTAGAAGTTGGAGTCACGAATACATGAGCGTCTAGAATACTATAGATAATAGTCTAAAAAAATATAATTGTTCGAATCAAAATAAATAGTAATGGTGACATAGAAGGGGACTTCAGGGTTGTGAAATCCGTGCAACTATACCTCAAGTCTCCGTCATTAGCTAGATCCGGGCAAGCTCATTGAATGCTGTCGTGACCGACTCTAGTATCTGCACAAGAAGTGCAGAGTATAGTATAAGTATAACCGATCTCATGTACTTTGTAAGTGCGGAGCCTAACCTTGATAAAGTAGTGACGAGGCTAAGTGGGCCACTTACAATAACATATACACAGTAATAACAAAACAAAAAAATAACAGGAAAAGAATCTGAAAATGGAAGTAAAACAATTAACTCATGAAAAACTCCAACCTCACTATTAGAAAGCTCAAAATAACAAGTCTCATAATCTCATATAAAAATGTTGAGACCAACTCAACAATAACAATAAGTACAACATACACAATCACTGCAGCATGCTGTCCGATCCCACCATATCGTCATGTGTCAATGTCAAGTACCAGATATGCAATTCTTTGATACGCGCAATCCAACTCCACTGTATAATAATTTATCAATATTATAATATGTTCTCATTCCACCATTTCAATTCGTTATTTTTTAATTTTCGTTGTGGTATGCAACCCGCTCCCCAAGCATTTTCAATCAACAATAGCAGTTCAACTATCCAAATTTACAAGAATTTTTATGTCAAAAGAGTAAATGTATTAGGCAATATAGAATCACGTAATAATAAAAAAAACTCTAACAACTCGAATGATTCAACCTCACCAACTCATCAATATCTATCAATTAGACAACACATACAAGTGAGACCACATATAGAAGACATCAAATACTACAAAACTATGAGGCAAGTAGGACATATGATAATTTAGATATACAAGTAAATAACATGTGGAATCAAGAAGGAATGGAGAGCTCAATACAAGAATAGCAAAATGACAAATAACAATTATGACATAGAAATCAATAAAGCAAGTGGCAATTAAGATATGAAACTAGATATATAATAAAGTAAAGAAAAAATAGAAGCAAGTATCATAGTGCCGCATATACACTCTTCACCTCACATATATGCCTTTCCCACATAATTCACATAATATGTAGTCAAGAACTCCTAATTTCCTCAAATCAAGGTTAGACTCAATACTGATCTCACTCCGCAACTCAGACAATCAATCAACTTCGGCCTTGTCTTTGGAACAAGCCACCAAACCAACACTATCTAGCAAATTATTGACCAAATGATACAAAATAAGCTTTAGAAACTACCCACAAATGAAAGAGCTTAAATTTTGATCATTTTTTAAAAAGTCAATAAAAGAAAACCCCGGGCCCGTTTGGTCAGACCGAATTCGGAAAAATACCCGATTATTCATTTACCTCCGAGCCCAGTAATATGATACCCGACTTCAATTTGAGGTCAAAATTATAATTTTATAAAAATCCTTAACTCTACCCAAATCCCTTATTTCTACCATGGAAATCCTATATATGAAGTTGAAATCTCATGAACTGTAATAAGTAATTGAAAAGAAATGGATTAAAGTCACTTACCAATAACTTTGGAAAGAAAAGTCTCTTGAAAAATTACCTCTAGAGTGTTTAGGATTGAGAAATGATGTAAAATAAGCTAGGTCAAGTTTTTTCCCTCTTTTACCCAGGTGTAGGTGTTGTAATTGCAAAGTCATGTTCGCAACTATAAGCACCGCAAATGCGAGACAATGGTCACAAATGCATACTGTGTCACAGTGGACTCAGATGTTGTAATTGCAACATTTAGCTCGCAAATGCGAACTCCCAACCTTCGCAAATGCGGACATTTCTTTTCCAAACACGAAGATAAGACAAGCATACACTAAGTCGCAAAATTCAATCTCTGATAGTTCGCAATTGCGAATATTTTCCTCGCAATTGTGAGGTTCTCAATCAACTCCCACGGTTACAAATGCAAACATTTGTTCGCAATTGCGAGCCAGACCTCACAAATGCGAGATCTGCAGCAGAAAACTAGCAACAGAAGTGCACGAACTATCCCAACCTTAATCATGCTCATCCAAAACACACCTAATACTCACCCCGAGTCCCTCGGGATCCAAACTAATTATGTACAAGTGTAATAACAAACTCGCTAACATAATCAAAACACCAAAATCGCACCTAGAATAATGAAGTGGACATCAAAATACATGAAAATTTTAAAGAAATTTAAGAACTTTCAAATTCATAATCGAGCATTCGAATCATGCCAAATCAACTTTGTTTTGCATTAAATTTTGCAGAAAAGTCTTACTTAAAATTATGAACCTATACCAAGTACAGAATTGAAATTCGGACTTGATAGCTATGAAGCCAACCTATGGTTAAACTTCAGAATACTTTAAACTTTCAAATTACTAGTTTTCAACAAATCACGTCAAACCAAGTTAGAGACTTCTGAATTTAATTTTGGGCATATGCCCAAGTCCTGAATTACGATAAGGATCTAGCAGGATCGTCAAAATACTGATCCGGGCCCATTCACAAAAATTGTCGATCGTAGTCACTCAAATTATTTTTAAGGCAAAAAGTCACACTTTCTTCAAATTTCACATAAAGACTTTCCGAAATAAGACACAGATCATGCACACAAATCGAGAAATGCTTAAAAGAGCTAATCGAAGTCTCGAAACATGAAAATAAAGGCTAAAATGCAAAATGACCTGTCGGGTCATCATATATTTAGGATGTTTATACTTTGATTTGGGATGATTATGAACTACAATTAACTAACTAAAATTGAAGAAATTAATAATTGAGAAAAAGAATAAGGGTTTTGACATTATAGGTGCAAGACTGTTATTCTAGATTTGACATTATTAAATTTCACTCTTAAAGTTTTATTGATTCTTACAAATTCAATAGGTGATTATTTTTTACTTCCGATTCAGATTCCTCTCTCGAATAAACCTAAACCTTTCAACTAAATTAATGTGAAGAGTAGTGAAGCCCGCAAGAAGTTCGTTAGTAGGAATGGTCTAAGAGAAACTTCTCGTGAATACTTCTCAATCTTAATTTAAACGGAAACTCAAAAATTTCTGTCGATTACTTCAAAATATTACCAAAATAAGCAAAGGAATACACTGCAATACTATTCAATATATTATCCCTCTTACGATTAAACGATATAAAGAGTAAAAGTACAAGTAGTATTAAAGCTCCTCCAACAAATTCAAACAATAGTCATATCTATAAACAACAATCAAGTCATCAAATCGAGTTAAAGAATAAGAAAAAATCAATCTAACGTTGCAATCCAAGCTTCTATATTGAATTGGTCAAAAGATGATGAAATCTTGTGCCTTGAAGCCTCCAGTGCTCTTTCAATTGTTTAAGTCCAAAAGTCCTCTAAGACATATTTTATTGTGTTTATACCAAGTAGGAACAGGATGGGACGAAACTACCCTCTCTTAGCCAGAGTGAAAAAAGTTAGGCTCTATTTTATACTAGCGTGTGATTTTTTCAAAGAGCTAATTTTTTTACTCTACATTAATTTTGCTCTAGCTCCTGCGGCGTGGTGGTGTATTTTTTTCAAATTTTGACATTCAGAGTTGGTCCTCAATCATCGAATGCGATCGCAGTTTAATCTTTTACTTAGATTTTAAAACTCCCAATCATCCAACCTAGCTCCAAAATCGCTCCTTACACGAAATCACCTCCTACAAAGCAAATATACAGTATAAAGTATTAACAATTAAGTTCAAATACAAAAACAGTGAAGTAATTAAAATATAAAATATAATTAAAAAAGCGTGAGTTCCTAGCCTACCATCAGGGCGTGCATGCACACGCCCATTATTCCGTGCTATTTAGTTTCTTTGATTGTTAAAAACTAAGTAGGTAGTACTTGGAATGAAATGTGTTTTCTAGACTTGCAGTTTCTATCAATTCCGCTCCATATTAATGCTATTGTTCTCAAATAGGAATTTTATATCCTCCTACCAAATTCTTTGATCCATGAGGGTTCTACGCACCATATAGTCTTGTGCGTATCCTTATTAATTGACTAGTCGTAGCGTACACGAAACTGATGAAGACATGACTCTTTTCTGTTTTTTTTAAAGATGCGAAATAATAAGTTCTAAGACATATTTAAACGATCTAGTCGATACAATTTCGTTTAAGTCTTTGTGAAAAGTAATTATTCCTTCTGTTTTAGTTTATATAAATATATATTTTTTGGATCATTCCAAAAAGAATGATCATTTTCTATATTTGTTAACAATTTAACTTAAACTTACAATTTTATTCTTAACGAGAAACTTTTATAATCACACTAATACTCTGGGCTTATTTTTGACTTGTTTAGGATTACAAATTCTAAAAGTCTTCATCTTTTCTTAAACTCCGTACTCAGTCAAACGAAGGAAGTAATAAAATATGTAAAGGTGGAAAACCCCAAAAGAAAATCTATCGTTCCAAACAAAATATTGTTCTTGATTTTTCATAGTGAGCCAGCACATCCACTAATTTATTTGCCTACCTGAAAACATGTTGCAGGGAAGGATAAGTAGGCAGCTCATGGCGAGAAACCTGCAATCATTTAACAAATGTAGAAATAGTGTAGTTTTAAAGTCTGCGTTAATTAGATTTATCACTTATGAATATATTATAACAATAGAAGGAAACAGGTTCTAATGCGCACTATTAGGGGTTGTTTGGTTAAAAAAATACTATGTATAAATTTTATTACATAGAAATTGAAATGTTACATAGATGTCACAGCAAAATTAAGAACCACCTTTGTTTTGTACTCTATCCGCCCTTTCTTAAAATTGTAATGGTTGGCGTTTGCATGGCCTTAAAAAATAATTAATTCAGAGGATAAACATTAATTACTACGTGAATTCTCATTATATAACCTATTATGAATATATATAGATATTTATGGCTTTCATTGGTCATTTTAGATGTTTTATGAGAAATATATTAATTTATTTGTGTTTTATAGTTATCCCTTATAAAATAATACCTACATTAATTAACACGAATTATGAAGATAGTATTATATATGTAGGTGTGATGAGCCAATAGATCATCTTATGTTGTTGAATCTAATTTTGTGCTTTCGGCCCTTAAATACCTCATCTTGATTCTCTTCGGTTTGAGTGCGCAATTCGGGTATTTTTCCGAAAAGTGTTTATGTTAAAAACTGAAAAAATATAAAATTTTTTCCTTAAAATCTATTTGAATTGACTTTGGTCAATATTTTTAGCAAATGAATCCGAATTCATATTTTGACAGTCCCGGTGAGTCTGTATCGTAATTTGGGACTTGGACGTATGCCCAATCAAATTCGAAAGTCTCTAACTCGAGTTATTGAAAATTTGAAGTTTAAAAGCTTAATGTCCTTGAAATATTTTACAAATATTTGACTTTATTGATATCAGGTCCGTATTTTAGTTTCGGAACTGGGTATAGGTCCAATACTATATTTATAACTTGTCTATCAAATTTGGTGAGGGATAGAGTTGGTTCGACGTGATTCGGACACCCGGTTGTGAAATTAGAAACTCATGAGTTTTCTTGAAAATTTCCTTTGATTTGATGCTAAAGTTCTAGGTGTTATTTTAGCGATTTTATCGCGCCAACAAGATCGTATGATGTTTTTATACTTGTGTGTGTAGTTGATTTATAGCTCCAAGGGCCGGGTGAGTTTTTGATAGGCTATAGAGTAAATTTGGAATTAGAAACATTGCTGGTGTTCTTCAGTTTCTGATGCAGGTCATAGACCTCGCATTTGCGGTATGGCGGCATACCTGTCAGGTTCGCTTTTGCGATCATATTCTTCGCATTTGCGAAGAGACCCAGATGCATAATTGCGACCAGGTCTTCGCTTTTGTGATGAGGACTTGGGGAGGGGGGAAATTAATTCTCATTTGCGATCAATGGGTCGAATTTGCGACCAGGTCCAATTCGCATTTGCGAACAATTCATCACATTTGCGATGGAAGCAAAGATGGGAAGTGTTTTGCATTTTCGATGGTTTCTTCACATTTGCCAAGTCGCAAATGCGATATCTGCAACTGATCAAAATGGGAGTTAGACGAGATTTTTGTTCATTCTATCAAATTTTCATACTTAGAAACCTAAGAAGAGATTTTTCAAAGAACTCTTCTTTTCCAAATCATTGGTAAGTAGTTCTAAACTAGTTTTTTTTCAATCTTTCACTATTTTTTTAAAGATTTCAACTAAAAATCTTGTGTTTTCATGGTGAAAATTGGAGGTTTGGGTAGAATTAGAGTTTTTTGTAAAATGAGGATTTAGACCTCGATTTGAGGTTGTATTCCAAAAATAAATTGTATAGCCGGGCCCGGAGTGAATAGGTAATCGTGTTTTGGTTCGAACTTCGGATTTGGACCAGGCGGCTCGGGAGTTGACTTTTGTTGACTTTTTCTATAATAACCTAAATTGAATCCTTTACAATAGTGGATAGTTCCTAAGGCTTAACTTGAATTATTTGGTTGGTAATTTGCTAGATTCTATTAGTTTGGAGGCTTATTTGAAAATGTAAAGCTGTGGTTGAGCTTTGAATTGATCCTTTAGAGCGAGACAAGTGTCGTGAGTAATACTGACTTGAGGGTATAGAACTTGCTTTTCTATTTTCAACATATTTAGATATTGTGTACAACATATATGTGAGGTGACAACTACATATGCATTATTGTCGGGTTAAAACATGCGGGTGAGACTTGTTCCTTGCAACAATTGCTTACTTTGACCATCTTATCCATGCTTAGACTAGTTATTTGTTAAATTGACCGTTCTTATCGTGTTTATGGGTTTTTGGTGATAATTGAGTATCGATTTCAAAGTTGAGATTGGTATTGCGGAACTAGTATTGAGGTAAGGCCCGTTCTTGTTATTCTATCTCCATGTTGTTACTGTTCATTGTTATATGGAAAGGAAGGGTGTTAATGCACGAAGGGTGATGCTGTGCCGTTTTTGAGTGTTAATGCACGAGGGTGATGCCGATGATGAGTGCTAATGCACGAAGGGTGATGTCGTGCCATGCTGTGAGAGTTAATGCACGAAGGGTGGTACATGCCATTTATATTAATTTATGCTGTGAGTGAGAGTAAAAGCATGAAAGGTTGTGTCGTGCAGTATCATTGTTTCATTGTGAGATTGAGAGTAAAAGTACGAAGAGTAATGCTATGCAGTTTTCTTCATTGTGCTTAATTATATTTACTGGTCAAAGGCTATTGACTGTTCTGGTTATCATTTTCGTTGTATCTCTTATATCTTGTATCCGTTTGGCATGTCCCCTACACATGTTTAACTTTTATTCATTGTTATATTGTACATATACTATTTTCTGCACAAGTTTATTATGTGGGTGTCTTGTCATAGCCTCGTTATTACTTCGTCGAAGTGAAGCTCGACACTTATGGAGTACACGGGGTTCGTTGTACTGATACTACACTCTGAATTTCTTATGCAAACTTTGATATCGGCCCTAGTTGTTCGTGAGGCGTAGGAGCTTGAATTTGCTCATTTGAGACTCGAGGTAGATCTGCCGACTCCCGCACACCTTGAAGTCCCCTTCTATTTTACTATTTTACTATTTCTTTCGCTCAAAATAGTTGTATTTCTTTCGGATTCTGTATGTAGAAAATCTTACAAGCTTTTGGATTGTAACTCCAGATCCAGATTGTAATAGATGATGTGAGTATTTATGTTATTCTGTACTTAGTTTTATTTCATGTTGGCTTGATTTATTTTATTTATTGAAATTAAATGAAAATTGGTTGAACGATTCTCTAATGTTAACTTGTTTAGCAAATAAATGATTAGACACCATTACAATTTTAAAAATGGAAATTCTGGTTCGTAATAATAGGAAACATATATACCAATTGAATGTTTTATTATTAATGTAGAAGTTTATGTTAAAATTAGTTCAACGGGAGATGAAAGAAGCCCTTATTTCATTTGTATTTGCACCTTATATGCAATCATTACTTAAGCACTGATTACTAAGATGCATAAACATAGGAAGAGTGGATAAATTTGTTTGAAATGATATAATACTACTTCAAGCATCGACATCATGACACTTGAGATTAGACATAATGTAAAATAATAATAATAATAATAATAATAATAATAATAATAATAATAATAATAATATTATTATTATTATTATTATTATTATTATTATTATTATTAATGTGTGATAGGCGACAAAAATAAAGGGTAGCAACAAGAGCACATGGACCTTATTCTAGGGTGGGCAGGCGATCCTAGAACACATTTTTGGGCCCTCTTTTTCTTTTGAAGGATTTTTAAAAAACAAAAAAATGAAAGTGAAGGCGGCAGTCATTAAGTAAAGAGTGCATATCCAACCATTTTCTTTCTTTCTTTTGGTACAAGGATTTTCTCATTCAATAGGATTGGAATTTTATTTTAAAAAAATTGACATGTTGATACTTTTACGAATTTTAATGAGATATTGCAGAAGATTTAAAGAGAAAGAAATTTGAATTTCATATGTGTAATTTTTTTTGATGGCAATTATTGTATTTAAAAAGTTAATTATAAATAAATATTTATAATAAATTTATAATTGCGAATAAGTAACTTAAGAATGAATAGCCTTGTCCAATTATTGAAATTATATTGATCTAACAGAAACTTAGCCTTGTCCAATAACTGAAATCATATTGATCGTACAGAAACCTTTTATATTATCATTATATATAAGTTGAATGTTGATAAAGTGGTATAGGATAATGACATAAGAGTTGGAATATAGTGATTTGAAATGTAATTGTATAAAGATATTAGAACAGTAATTAAACATTTATAACCGAGATAAAATATTATAATACATATCTTTTTATTGAGATTGAGGAAAGAAATGTGACAAAATGATTTTTAACCAATATCAAAATGATTTTCGTGTTGCCCTCGCAGTACCAAGAGCCAAACCAAGAACAATAAAGGATTTCCATTTTAATTTACAATTTCCTTTATGTTATAAAATAATAAAGAAGAAGAGTATAGCGTGGAAATTTATGGAGAGAGAATTTTTATTAATTTGGGGTCAATTACAATGAAATAGAACCCTTTTATTTATAGGAAAGAAGTGACTTAGCCACCAAGTAACAAACCCTATGATCTCTCTAAAATACAGACATTCACCTTAAATAGAATTCTATTTATAACACTCCCTCCTTGCATACTATTCAACAAACAATATCATCGTTAAAACCTTAACTAAGATAAAACCCAGTGGAAAAAAATTCTAGAGAAGGAAAAAGAGTACACATGTTTAACGATATGCCTTTTGGTTGTCTCGTTAAAACCTTGCAAGAAAAACTCAGTGGGACAAAATGTTGTGAGGAAGAAAGAGTACAACACATATTAACTCCCCCTGATGAGAGCATCAATCCACATCCTTGAGCCTTCGCATTCCAATATTGTGCACCATCTTCAGAAGATCCTTGGTATAGATTTAATAAACAAATTAGCCGTATCAACTTGTATGAACATGTTGCACCTTGAAATTGTCATTCTTGATAGATATGTAATGTCTTCACATAATGTCATGGAATGACTTCTTCAATATCTCCATAGAGGTCATCTCACTATCACAATTATCGTGCTTATAGTTATAGCAAGGATAACAAAAGAAGAAAAGTATTGCGAGGAAAAGTAGAGACAAAATTATTATTAATTTTGGGCCAACTACAATGGAATAGAACCCCTCTATTTATTGAAAGAAAAGTGTCTGAGTTACCAAGTAACAAACCCTAAGATCTCTCTAAAATATAGACATTCACCTTAAATAGAATTCTATTTATAGTACTCCCCCTAGAATATCTATTCAACAGATAATGTGCCTCGTTAAAATCTTAACTTAAAACCTAGTGGGAAAAAAATTTATAGAAGAAAAAAGAGTACACATATTTAACAATATGCCTTTTGGTTGCCTCGTTAGAAACCTTGCAAGGAAAACCAACTGGGACAAAACTTTGTGAGGGAAAAAGAGTACAACACGTATTAACACCCTTTGATGAGAGCATCAATTCACATCCTTGAGCCTTCGCATTCCAATTTTGTGCACCATCTTGAAAATATCATTGGTAGAGATTTGATAAACAAATTAGCCATATCAACTTGTATGAATTTGTTGCATATCGAAATTACCATTCTTGATAGATATGTAATGTCTTCCTATAATGTCATGGAATGGATTTCTCAATATCTCTATAGAGGTAATCTCACTATCACATTATCATGCTTATAGTTATAGCAAGATACATATATATGTGTGCACAAATTATACTTAGAATATGGTACTTCAGGGTCGAGAACTCTATATGATTTAAGCGATTTAAATCCTTCATGGATTGTCATATAAGTTAAATCATATAAGCCATATGGATAGAATTTTGATTGGTATCAAGTTTTTATGTCATGTTAGACAAATAAGATGTCAAAAACTGATTGACACATACCATTTACTTTATACTTTCAAGTGTTTGAACTGCAAGTCCAAAAACTACATGTCTTTCATATGAAATCTACTTGAATTGTTTCTTCAAACTTAAGATCCTCATAAATATTTAGCGGTATCATAGATGTAATCGACGAACATTTTATATCGGTTCCACTATTTTTCATAAAGACATAATATAAAGATCTCTCCATTCATATATTCATGTGATGACCCAAAAGGTCATCACTTGTATTAAAAGTAATTCTATGTTTCGAGGCTTTGAGTTACCTCGATTTGCGTGCGAAGTTTGAACGTGTATCCGAAAAGCCATTAGGTAAAAATTTGTGAAAAATGATGAATTCTACTTTTAAAATAAAATTAGGTTGACTTCGGTCTATTTTTATTAAACGGGCTCGAACCCGTGATTTTACTGTTCTGGAGGATCCGTAAGAAACTATGGGACTTGGACGTATGTCCGAAATAGAATTTAGAGGTCCCAAGCCCGAGAAATAAATTTTTGAAGAAAATTATTAACTGAAATTATGCATAAGTCGTTAGAAGGAGTTCTAAAATACATATACATATAGTATACCACCTAATTACCCTATTTCCTTTATGGGGAATAAAGAAAATTAAGGAACCCGCAAATATTGGAAAAACTACAATTATTATTAACCAAGGAAAATAATTCGTAGTAAAGACAAGATACACTTGGACCATAAAAACCCGTGCTCAAAATATTGTGACCAGCGAGGTATTTTTTTACTGATTTCTTTTATTCCAATCGATTTTTTTCCAGATGTTGTCCCATTAGGATCAATTGCATTGAATACAAATTTTACAAATTTAGTTCTTTTTTCTGAATTCACTCTTCCCTGTTCTTGGTCTGAAAATAAAGAAAGGTCTTTCAAATTTAAACTCGATTTTTGTTCGTTACCAAATTCATTGATTAAAGTTAAGAACTCGTCAATTTCTGTTGATAATGGTTTTTTAGCAACCGTATCCACTTTTTGTTCAAATTCTTGGTAATCAGTATTCAGAAGAAAGAGTTTTTAGAAATCAAAAGAGGCTTGAAATTTATGGTATTAGGTTCGTATTATGGTTTCAGAGCCCCATATAGGTCTTATATAATGATTAAGTTGCTTCTGTGGAATTTGGTAGGAATCAAAAGTGATTTGTTATAAATAGGATCTTTATTTGGAAAAAATGGAAATTTTGACGTTCTTGAATGATTTCCTGATTTTGAGGCTTAATTCATAGTTGTTGATGTTATTTTGAGGATTTGATTGCACGAGAAAGTTCGTATGATATTTTTAGACTTGCGTGCATGCTTGGTTTTAGCCTTGAGGTCTAGGGGAGTTTTGTATAGGCCACATAGTGAATTTAGACTTAGAACATAACTGTTCCTGGTTAAGAGAAGTTGCAGATCTCTGAACCATACTTCGCGGTCCGTAGTGATTTCTCGCGACCGCGGTGGGATTTATGTTGTTCGTGGTGAGCTAGGTTATGCCTCCGCAGCCACGGTCGATATTTTGCGGTTCACGGTGGAGCTCTGCAGCTGCGATCCTTTTTATGCGGTTCGCGGTGAAGGTCTGAGAGAAGTATATAAACGTGACTCTTCGACTAATTTTCACTTTTCAAAACCTTAAAACATAATAGGAGATTTTTCAAACTCTCTTTCTTCCCCAAAATACTAGTAAGTGATTGTTAACTTATTTCTTTCAATCCTTAACTTCTTTTTACAAGATTTCATCCTAGAATATGAGCTTTTCATGGTGGAATTAGAAATTTTGGATAAAATCTAAGAATATTGAAATTTGGGGATTTAGACCTTGAATTGAAGTCGGATTCCAAAACCATTTACATATCCAAGAACGGGTGAATGGGTAATCGAGTTTTGGTCCGAATTTCGGATTTGGACCAAGCGGGCTCGGGGTCGATATTTGACTTTTTGGGAAAAACTTTAAAAAAAACCTTTTTTATGCATTAGAATTGATTCATTTAGCATTTATTGATATCGTTAAGTGTATTGTGACTAGATACAAGTGAATTGGTAGTTGAAACAAGGGTTAAAGCGGTAGTTGAGACTTGAATTGTGTTCATGGCATCGAGGTTAGTGTTTGGTCTAACATTAGCTTGAGGGATTAGGTGTTGTGTCTTATTTTCTATGTGCTAATTGTTGAGTACGACGTATAGGCATGATGACGAGTATCTATACGTTGGTGTCAAGCATACCCGTGAGTCTTATACTATGATTAATGTGACTCCGTCTCGTATTGTTCATGCTTTATATGATAATTTCTATTGTTGAACAAGACATGTGGAGGTATAATTGGTAATTGAACATTGAAGAGCATTGACTCAAGTTGTAAAATTATTAGTGAAAGTATTATTGGCAATTGAACATAGTAAAGCATTGGCTCAAGTTGTGAATTGAGTTGAAAAGAGAAGAGGTTATGATATTGTCTCCCTTGTTGGGATGTTATTACTTTTGATGTAATTTCCCTTGTTGGGATGTTTTTACTTTTGATATTGTTTCCTTTGCCGGGATATGGTTGTTATACTATTGTTCTCTTGCCGAGATTTTATTGATTTCCTTTCCCTTATTGCTTTGTGATTATTGTTTAGGTAAGGAAGAGTGTTAATAGCACGAAGGGTGATGTCATGCATGATACTTGTGAGAGAGTGTTAATGCACGAAGGGTGATGACGTGCCGATATTGTAAGGATAAAGCATGAAGGGTGATATCGTGCCACACGATGTGCAATTCTATGCCATGATATGAGTGATAATGCACGAAGGGTCATTCTGTGCCAAGATTATGTGAGAAAAAAGTACGAAGGGTGATGTCGTGCAGATTATATTGATTCTTATGGTGAGGACGAGAGTAAAAGCACGAAGAGTGATTCCGTGCACTTGTCTTGATTTCCTGATTCTTGCTGATAATCGAATTATGGTGTTCTCCATATTTATCTATTGGTTTTCGGTTGTTACTTGATATTTTCCCCGCAACATGTTTCCCCTTCCCATCTTTAACTGCTAGTTTCTATCAATATCACTTTTTGTATATGATATGACTGCACAGATTTAATTTGTAGTCTTGTCCTAGCCTCGTCACTACTTCGCCGAGGTTTGGCTAGGCACTTACCAGCACATGGGGTCTATTGTGCTGATACTACACTATGCACTGTGTCCAGATCCTGGTGCTGTAGCTTTTAGACCGTAGTGAGGCTGCTGTCTTTAGTCCATTCAGGCGACCTGAAGTTATCCTGCAGGCGTCTGCAGGCCTTGGCATCTCCCTATATTATTTTCTTTCCATTTTTACTTATTAAGAGGACAGACTCATGTATTTCTATTCAGGCTTTGTTTGTAGTATTCATAGATGATCTGTGACGTTGTGACACCGGTTCAAGGTAGAGTTGTACTTAGACTTTTGTAGTTTGTATTAATCTAAATTATCAAATTTCATCTTCCGCACTATTTCTGTTATCATTATTTCCGATGCTTTTATTATATTGTTTGGAATTGCGAAGGGATTAAATGAAAATGGCTAAATAGTTGGAATAATTGGCTTGCCTAGATTCCACTAGTAGGCGCCATCACAACTCCCGAGGGTAGAAAATCTGGATTGTGACAAGTTGGTATCAAAGCTCTAGGTTGCTTAGGTCTCACAATTCACAGACAAGCTTAGTAGCGTGAGGGATCGGCATAGAGATGTCTGTATTTATTCCTAGAGGCTACAGAGTTAGGAAAAATTTCACATCTATTCTTTCCTGTCATGCGACTAGATTTATCAATGCTAATTAAACTTCCACTCCGTTCTCTCGCAAATAATGAGAACATGTACCACTTCATCAGCAGACAAGCAGCCCGGGCCCCTAGTAGCAGCTCTTGCGATGGACACAGACAAAGGCCGTGCTAGGGCCCAAGGTAGAGGTAGAGCTCATCCTAGAGCTCAAGTAGCAACACAAGCGGCGGAGCCTTAGGTTGAGTTTGACGAGGAGGTCCCAGCCCAGTCTGTTCTAGTCAAGCCAGCTCATGTCCCAAAGGGGTTAATCGCCTCGCCGGCACTTCAGGATGCTATGGTCAATCTAGTGGGCCTTATGGAGAGTGTCGCCCAAGTACGCTTGCTTCACGTGGCACCATTTGTCTCTCACGTTGGAGGAGGAGACTCCTCCTACTCGCACTCCGGAGCAGATGGCTCCCCAGTTTTAGACTCCAGCAGCTCAGCCAGTTGGGGTAGTTTAGCCTGGTATTGTGGCATAAACCGGAGAGGGGCCAGCTATGTCTGCTGATGCCTTGTGGAGATTGGACTGGTTCACCAAGCTCTTCACTACCACTTACAATAGTGAATCTTCTGATGATCTACAGGATTATTTAGACAGTTGTCATAAGGTTCTCAAGAACATGGGGATAGTAAAGAACAATGGGGTCGACTTTTCTGCTTTTCGTTTGTCTGGATCTGCCAAGACATGGTGGGGGATGTTATTCCTTAGCTAGACCACCTAGGTCACCAAATTTGACTTGGGATCAGTTTTCTCAATTATTTTTGGAGAAGTTTCTTCCATTCACTTAGACGAAGAATTATCTGAGGCAGTTTGAACGTCTCTAGTTGGGTTCTATGACTGTTACTCAGTACGAGACCAAATTTATTGACTTGGCCCGTCATGATCTTCTTATACTTCCCACTAAGAGAGAGAGAGAGAGAGAGAGAGAGAGAGAGAGAGGAGAGAGAATGAGGAGGTTCAATGTGGGACTCATTCAGCCTATTCGATTGTAGATGGCTAAGGAGACGGGGAGCGAGATTTCTTTTCAGGACGTGGCCAATGTGGCCAAGAGAGTTGAGATGGTTCTATCATAGGGGGGTGGTCAGGGCTTTGACAAGAGGCACCGTCATTCAGGCAGATTCAGTGGTGTCTTGTCTGGAGGCAGGGATTCTTTTGGTAGAGGCCATCCTCCTAGGCCTTTTTAGTCATCACTTTAGAATTCTCATGGTGCTTCAGGTGGCCATGGTTCTCATATGGAGTATTCTGATCAGCAGTCCTACAGTGTACCACCAGCTCCTATCAGTGTACCACCGCTCTAGAGTTTTCAGGGTGGTCATTCAGGTCATCAGAGTCAGTAGTCTCAGTAGTCGAGGGCTTGTTATACTTGTGGCGATACGAGGCATATTGCTAGATTTTTCCCTAAAAAGTAGTTCAGGGTAGTTGGGCCTAGCCCTGATGTTATGCTCTTCCAATTAGACCTGAGGTTGAGGCTTCCAAGGCAATTATCATAGGAACTGTTCTGGTTTGTAGTAGAGATGCTTCAGTTCTATTTGATCCAGGATCTACATACTCATATGTTTCATCTTATTTTGCACCGTATCAGGTCATGCCTAGTGATTCTTTGAGTGTCCTTGTATATGTGTTTACACTGATGGGTGATTCTACTGTGGTAGATCATGTCTATCGTTTATGTATAGTTATGATTGGTGATCTTGAGACTCGTATAGATTTGTTACTTTTGGATATGGTTGATTTTGATGTCATATTGGGGATGGACTAATTATCACCTTACCATGCTATCTTGGACTGTCATGCCAAGACTATGACCTTAGCCTTGCCGGGGTTGACTCGTTTAGAGTAGATAGGGACTCATGGTCATTCTACCCGTAGGGTTATCTCATATATGTAGGCTCGGCGTATGGTTGAGTATGGGTGTTTGGCCTATTTGGCATATGTTCATGATTCTAGTATTGAGGTTCCTTCTATGGATTATGTGCCTGTTGTTTGTGAGTTTCCTGAGGTTTTTCCTTCAGACCTGCTAGTTATGCCACCCGACACGGATATTGACTTGTGTATTGATTTGGCTTCGGGAACTCAGCCCATTTCTATTCCGCCGTACCGTATGGCCTCGCCTTAGTTAAAAGAATTGAAGGAGAAGTTGGGGTGTGCCGATGTTGTTTGTTAAGAAAAAGGACGGATCAATGAGAATGCATATAAATTACCGGCAGTTGAACAAGGTTACAATCAAGAATAAGTATCCATTGTCGAGGATTGATGATTTGTTTGATCAGCTTTACGGTGCCAAGGTATTTTAGAAGATTGACTTGAGATCCGGATACCATCCGTTGAGGGTTAGGACATCCGATGTCCCTAAGATAGCTTTCCGCACTCGGTACGGGCACTATGGGTTCTTGGTGATGTCATTTGGGTTGACAAATGCCCCAGCAACTTTCATGGATTTGATGAACCGAGTGTTCAATCCTTACTTGGATTCGTTCGTGATAGTCTTCATTGATGATATTTTGATTTATTCCCGCAGACGGGTAGATCATGAGCAACATCTGAGAGTTGTTCTTCAAACTTTGAGAGATAGTAAATTGTATGCTTTGTTTTCGAAGTGCGAGTTTTGGTTGGGATTAGTCGCTTTCTTAGGTCACGTGGTATCAGTAGAGGGTATTTAGGTAGACTTGAAGAAGATTGAAGCAGTCAAGAACTCGCCTAGACCTATATAGCTATAGATATTCGGAGTTTCTTGGGTTTAACGAGTTATTACCATCAATTTGTGGAGGGGTTCTCATCTATTACAGACCCGTTGACTAGGTTGACCCGGAAGGGTGCCTAGATTAGGTGGTAAGACGAGTGTGAGGCGAGCTTTTAGAAGCTCAAGACAGCTTTGATTATGGCGCTAGTGTTGGTTTTGCCTACAGGTTCAAGGCCATATACAGTTTATTATGACGCATCTCGTATTGGATTTGGTGCGGTGTTGATAGAGGATGGCGAGGTCATTGCTTATGCTTCACAATAATTAAAGATTCATGAGTAGAATTATCCTGTTTATGATTTGGAGTTAGCAACCATTGTTCATGCACTGATGATTTGGAGGCACTATTTATAATAGCGTGTCATGTGAAGTGTTCACAGATCACAAGAGTTTGCAATACTTATTCAAGAAGAAGGAGCTAAACTTGAGGTAGAGAAGGTGGTTGGATCGACTGAAGGACTATGATGTCACCATTTTATATCACTCTGGGAAGGCCAATGCAGTGGCCGATGCTTTGAGTTGGAAGTCAGTCAGAATGGGCAGTCTTGCATATACTCCAGTCGGGGAGAGGCCGCTTGCCTTGGATGTTCATGCTTTGGCCAATCAGTTAGTGAGGTTGGATGTCTCTGAGCCCGGCCACGTGTTAAATTGAATAGTCGCTCATTCTTCATTATTGGAGCGTATTCGAGATCGGCAGTATGATGATCCCCATTTGTGTGTCCAAAAGGACACGGTGCAGCTCGTTGGTGCCAAGCAGGTCACAGTTAAGGATGATGGAGTTTTGAAGATCTAGGGTTGTATGTGTGTACCTAATGTGGATGGACTTCGAGAGTTGATTCTAGAGGAGGCCCATAGTTCCCAGTACCCTATTCATCGGGGCACCACTAAGATGTACTGGGATTTGCGGCAGCATTATTGGTGGAGGAGGATGAAGAAGGATATTGTTGCATATATGGCTCGGTGTTTGAATTGTCAGTGGGTAAAGTACGAGCATCAGAGACTTGGTAGTTTGTTTCAAAGCATTGAGCTTCCCGAGTGGAAATGGAAGCGTATCACTATGGACTTTTTTGGACTCCCACGGACTTAGAGGAAGTCCGATGCAATGTAGGTTATTGTTAATAGGCTGACTAAGTTAGCAAATTTCATTCTTGTGGCAATTTCCTATTCTTCTAAGAGGTTAGCTGAGATCTGTATCCGGGATGTTATTCGTCTTCATGGTGTGTCCGTGTCTATCATTTCTGATCGAGGTATGTAGTTTACCTCATATTTCTGGAGGGCAGTTCTGCGTGAGTTGGGCACACAGGTCGAGTTGAGCATAACATTTCATCCCCAAACGGACAAGAAGTCCGAGCGTACTATTCAGATTTTGGAGGATATGCTCTGAGCTTGTGTTATTGACTTGGGAAGAAGCGCAAGCTTAGACCTAAGTTCATTGGCCTGTTTGAGATTCTTGATCAAGTAGGAGAGGTGGCTTAAAAACTTACGTTGCCACTGAGTTTATCAGCCGTGGATCTAATGTTTCATCTGTCCATGCTTCAGAAGTGTCACAACAATCCATTCCACATGTTAGACTTCAGCACTGTCTAGTTGGACAAGGACTTGTACTATGAGGAGGAGCCGTAGCTATTCTAGATCGGCAGGTTCTTCAGTTGAGATCGAAGAGTTTCTGTTTTGTTCATGTTCAGTGGAGAGGTCAGTCTATTGAGGCATCAACCTGGGAGTCCGAGTCTTGATATCGGAGCCATTATTCCCATCTTTTCTCCGACTCAGGTACTTCCTTCTTATGTCTGTTCAAAGATGAACGAGTTTTTTAAAGGTGATGACCCAAAAGCTCATCACTTGTTTTAAAAGTAATTTTGCATTATGAGGCTTTGAAAACCTCCTTTTTTGTCTCATCTCGAATTACATGCGCAGTCTAGGCGTGCATCCGGAATTCATTAGGTGAATATATGAAAAATGATGAAATTTACTTTTAAAATTAATTTAGGTTGAATTCGTTCAACATTTTAGGTAAACGGACCCGGACCTGTAATTTAACGATCGCGGAGGGTCTGTAGGAAAATATAGGACTTGGGCGTATGCTCGGAATCGAATTCCGAGGTCCCAAGCCCGAGAAATGAATTTTTGAATAAAGTTGTTTAACTGAAATTATAAGAGTTTTTGAAAATGAAAAGAGGTTTGAAATTTATAGTATCGGGCCCGTATTTTGGTTCTAGATCCCGGTACAGGTCTTATATAATGATTAAGTTGCTTCTGTGGAATTTGGTAGGAATTAGAAGTGATATGGTATAAATCGGACTCATTTGAGAAAATTGGAAATTTTGACGTTCTTGAATGATTTCATGAATTTGAGGCTTAATTCAGAGTTGTTAACGTTATTTTGAGGATTTAATCGCACGAGCAAGTTCGTAAGATATTTTTAACTTGTGTGCATGCTTGATTTTGAGCCCCAAGGGCTCGAGCGAGTTTTTGATAGGCCACATAGTGAATTTAGACTTAGAACATAATTGTAGCAGGTTTAGAGAAGTTGCAGATCTCTAAAGCAGACCTAGTGCTCCGCAGTGATTTCTCGCGACCGCGGTAGGACTTATACAGTCCGCAGTGAGCAAGGCCATGTCTCCGCGGCTGCGGTCGATATTTTGCGGTCCGCGGTGGAGCACCGCGTTCGCGGTCCTTTTTATGCGGTTCGCGATGAGGGTCTAAGAGGACTATATAAATGGGACTCTTCAGCTATTTTTAAATTTTGAAAACCCTGAAACATAAGAGGCGATTTTTCAAACACTCTTTCTTCCCCAAAACACTAATAACTTATTTATTTCACTCCTTATCTTCTTTTTACAAGATTTCATCCTAGAATCTAAGATTTTCATGTTGAAAATGGAAATTTTAGGTAAAACCTAAAAATATTGAATTTTGGGGATTTAGACCTCGAATTGAGGTCGGATTCCAAAATAAATTATATACCCGGGCTTGGGGTAAATGGATAATCGGGTTTTGATCCGAATTTCAGGTTTGGACCAACCATGCCCAAGGTCAATTTTTGACTTTTTGGGAAAAACTTTTGAAACCTATTTTCATGTACTAAAATTGATGCATTCAACATTTATTGATATCGTTAAGTATATTGTGACTAGATGCAAGCGACTTGGTGGTGGAAACAAGAGGTAATGTGGTAGTTGAGGCTTGAATTGTATTTCTGGCATCAAAGTAAGTGTTTGATTTAACCTTAACTTGAGAAATTTGAGTTGTCTCTTATTTGCTATGTGTTAATTATTGAGTACGATGTAAGGCATGGTGACGAGTATCTATACGTTAGTGACAAGCATGCCCGTGAGTCTTATGCTATGATTAATGTGACTCCATCTCGTATTGTTCATAGTAGAGCTTTGGCTCAAGTTGTAAAATAATTTGTGGAAGTATTATTGGCAATTGAACATAGTAGAGCTTTGGCTCAAGTTGTGAATTGAGTTGTGAAGTAAATGTGAAAAAGAGAAGATGTTTACGATTGTCTCCCTTGATGAGATTTTGTTACTTTTGATGTTATCCCCCTTGTCGGGATGTTATTGCTTTTGATATTATTTCCATTTCTAGGATATGGTTTCTATACTATTGTTCCCTTGCTAGAATTTTATTGTGATTTTATTGATTTCTTTGCTATTATTGATTTGTGATTGTTGTTTTGGTGAGGAAGAGTGTTAAAAACACGAAGGTGATGCCGTACATGATATTTGTGAGAAAGTGTTAATACACGAGGGGTAATGCTGTGCTGATATTGTGAGGTTAAAGCACGAAGAGTGATGCCGTGCCATATGATGTATAATCCTGTGCCATGATATGAGTGATAATGCACGAAGGATCATCCCGTGTCATGATTATGTGAGGAAAAATCACAAAGGGTGATGCCATGCCGATTATATTGATTCTTATGGTGAGGACGAGAGTAAAAGCACGAAGAGTAATGTCGTGCACTTGTCTTGATTTCCTGATTCTTGCAGATAATCCAGTTATGGTGTTCTCCACATTTATCTATTGATTTTCGGTTGTTACTTGATATTTTCCTGCAGCATGTTTCCTTTTCCCATCTTTACTAGTTTATGTCAATATTACTTGTTTTATATGATATAACTTTACAGGTTTAATTGGTAGTATTGTCCTAGCCTCGTCACTACTTCGCCGAGGTTAGGCTACGCACTTACTAGCACATGAGGTCGGTTATGCTGATACTACACTCTTCACCGTGTGCAAATCCCGCTGCTGTAGCTTTTGGACCGCAGTGAGGCTGCTGCGCTTAGTCCAGTCAGGCGACCCGAGGTAGTCCTGCAGGAATCCATAGTCCTTGGCATCTCCCCCAATCATTCCCTTTCACTTTACTTATTCAGAGACAGATTCGTGTATTTCTATTCAGACTTTATTTGTAGTATTTATAGAAGGTCCGTGACGTTGTGACACCAGTTCTGGGTAAACTTGTACTTAGATATCTGCAGTTTGTATTAATCTAAATTAACAAATTTCTTCTTCCGCACTATTTTTGTTGTTCTTATTTCCGCTAATTTTGTTATGTTATTTGGAATTGCTAAGGGATTAAGATAAAAATGGCTAAATTATTGGAATAATTAACTTGTCTAGCTTTCACTAGTAGGCGCCATCACGACTCCCGAGAGTAGAAAATCTGAGTAGTGACAATTCAGGTACCTGAATCTTTTCTGAGATTTTATGAAGTGTTATGTCATGTGATCTTCTTGATCACGTGCCTCCTTACTATGATCATTTATATCATTTTCTCATCTTCTTTATCAAGAATTTTATTTGAACCCGATTTGTCTATACACTTTAAGTGTACCATAGACTTTGTCCTTCTAGGACTTATTATAATAGAAGCATTTGCATTGAGAATATAGATACTTTCTTTGGGTCAGCTAATGTGTCTGGAGTTATTGGCAATATATTGCAGATGGATTAGCTTTTTATGAACTTCAAGTTTATATTATCTCATTCAAGGATCTAGATATACAAATAATAATTCATTACACGTAAATGTTTCTCAACTGTTTATCCTCTCTCCCCTCATGTTAGAAAAACTAACTTGCTTCCTAAACTTTGAAAATCCACATTTGTGTGTTATTTTGTTAATCAAAATACACATCCACATCAATAATGATAGGATAGAACTATTTGGTTCATGACCTGATCCACTTATGATGGGAGAATATAATTTACTTTCATATATAACATATATCAAATTGATATAGGTAACTTTGTTTTCATAAGCAATAGTTTAGTCATTAAGTGGACTCAATAAATCATTTTTCTAAACCAATTGTGATATAAACCAACTTATCAAGGTAAACTATTTTGAATAGAAAATCTAAAAATTATGCTCTAAATTAAATTATTGAGCAAGTTACCTCGCAAACACCAAGTTGTGAGTTTATAATAATTGCACATATAACCATCCCATATATGCATCTTATGTGGTATACACGGCAGGTGAATGAGCCCATATTCACCTTTGATATTTCTAGCATTTATGGGATTCAATTCCAATTTTAGTTGGTCTATGAATTAATGAGAACAAGCAACATAAGAGAATTCGTATAGAAATTTCTAGTTCTTTGATATTTATGCATGTAAATTCTCTTTAATTTTTGCACATCATACTTAAATTAGCATGGCTAAACCAATTATGCGAACTGAATAAATCATCAGTATTGATATGGGTTTTTATATCAATAAACATCCACTTTATTATGGTATTCTTTTAGTTATGTAGTACAAATTGGAGAATAAAACGGGTAGCTTTTCACATACATATTACCACGCTATAAGTTGTAGATAGAAGATATTAATTTTTTTTTATTATTTACAGTCCTTTCAAGAATACATTAGAAACTAAATAAGTTTATTTGAGGCTTACTACAATAAAATACCTTATTGCTAATCAATTGTGTTTCTCCAAAATAGTATAATTGGCTCTTGCAGAGTTTTCAGTCAATTTTGTAGTACCAAATATTCATCAACATCCATATGGTGAATATCTCTTTCACAGAGAAAGTTACATCACTATGGTAATTGTCAAAATTATATGCAAGATCTGTTTCTTGCATCAATGTTGTCCTTTAATAATTACATTACCGAATTATTTGGCGTACAATAGGTTCATGACCAATGATCATTCATGCCATAGTAATGACATTATTTTCTTATTTCATCTCAACCTCCCTCTAGAGGTGAGTGTGGTATATTCACTACCACTAGCACGCTCATATTCTTCAAATATGAATATGTATTCATAAATCACATGTTATCACATTCATATCATGAATGGACCGTAGTCATCTATATGTGCTTTACAAAATCTCATGTCAAATCGATTACAAACATTACTTTCACAAAGTGAAGGATTATTTTGAGAATCCTTATTATTCACGTTACCACAATGATGACGATTACAATTTCATCTATTGCCACGTTCACATCCATTGATACATTGATAGTAATAAATTTGTCTTCTTTCAGACGTATCATATACTGCTATCACATTCACTTAAGGGACCGAGAATGGCGCAAATTCAATAGGACGGATTTTTAATTCTTTGTCCACAATCATACATGAATGTGATTATGGCAAGACATAAAATTTTTACCACTTTGGATGATTATAGTTTCTTTCAAACTCCATTAGAGTTACAACGAAAATCTTTTATTTTTGCTTGTATTTAAATCAAATTATAGAATGTCAAGAATTTACAAAAGAAAATAAAGTACAATACTTAGCTTAAAACCAAAATCTGCTCATAAAGGAAGTTCATGGAACAATTGACAATCATTATGCTTATCCCAAAGTTTATACTCAATTGGTTAGAGTTTCGTGCTGATAACATATTATAAAATTATAAAAAAAATAAGAGTATTGCGGAGAAAAGTAAAGAGAGAATTCTCATTGATTTGTGGTCAATTACAATGGACTAAAACCCCTCAATTTATATATATAAAAATAACTTAATCACCAAATAACAAACCCTATATCTCTCTAAAATATAAATATTCATCTTAAATAGAATTTTATTTATATCACTTTATAACTTCAAGGATGCTCAAACATTATAAATACTGACCGATTTTTGCATGGTAAATCAGATAGCAATTCACGTATGCTTTAATTACTCTCGGTGGTACCTGGTTTCAAACGTACTTTATTTCCTCTTCCTTTTATTTTTCTTTCAAAAATTTTTGGAGGGAATAATTGAAAGTTGGAGATAGGCAAATTTTCCCAATTCTCATGCTAGACTAGAAAGTCCAAGACTTGCCAAAAAAGAAGAGAGGAAACCCGGGAGGGGCGGGGGGGGGGGGGGGAAGGGGAGTGGAGAAAAGCAGATAAATTATTTATTACTCGCTACTAAAAGGGACATAGCTAAAAATGCAACTTTAAAGAGGAGACCAATTTCTTTTCATGTAATCTAGGAGATTTTTCCATGGCTACTGCGCTAATGGATTAATGGTCCACGTCTCTTCTCATTTTTAAAGGCAGTAGTTCCATTTATCTTCACTCTTCCCACTTCTCATCGATCATCCTTCTTTTTTTATTTTTATAAGACATGCATATAAAAATGATAATCCAATGCAAAAAATTAGTTGTTCAAGTGTGCGTCTAAAAGTTTAAGCTGTTAGACATAGCACACTTTTAATTATCTCTCACGTATAAGATTGACTCTTTTTCATGAGTCAAACACATATTAATTTTTTTAATAATTGGTAATGGTGAAATTTCAACTAAGAACATCTATTTACCCTAATATATATCATGTTAAAGTGTGCTATCATTTCATTGAAAAATATAAATTTTTACCTAAAGAGGTTTCAGTTTTACTTATTTCTATCTTCAAAATTAATTATGGTCGAAGACATTCAAATGTAGATAGAACTCGAACGACATCCAAAATTAATTTTTTTTGTGAGTCAAAAGTAGTGAATTTATGTCACGATCCAAAATTACGGTCGCAATGGCGCCTATCATAGAACTAGGTAAGCTAACTACTCAACCCATTCAACAAAATAAAAGCTTTGAAAATTATACGAAAGCAGTTAATATTTAAAAAGAACTTTTGAAAGTAGAAATAAGTTCGCAACTCAATACAATTCTCTCCCAATATCGCGGTGTCACCGAGTACATGAGCATCTATAATGAAATACAGTCTACTACAATGTCTAAGGAATAAGAATTTAAACATAAATAAAGATAATGAAGGAGAGTCAAGGCTTGCGAACGCCATGCACGTACCTCGATATTCTCCCGAGATCCTGACTCCTCACCCAGCAGCCGCTGTGACTAGAAGCACCTGGATCTGCACACGAGGTGCAGGGTGTAGCGTGAGTACAACCAACTCAATAAGTAACAAATCCTACCTTTGGGCTGGAAGGTAGTGACGAACTGAACCAGCATAGTTAATATACAAATAACAGTGCAAAAATGTATGCATGCTTTCAAGTTCTATAGATAACTTAAAACAATAAAATAGATCAGATCTGAATGATATGAAGAATATAACCCCTCTACTTCTACATGCCAATGCCCGTGCTATATGTGATGCACCATGCTGACAGCCTCATGTCCTCACACTCTTAAATACTCAATTACTCGGTACTGTATATGGACCATACGGTCCAGGAAAGATGCATCCCGGAATATATACATCACTAACCATTAGTCACCCAGTACCGAGTAGGACCAATCCAACTTGTGAAGATGATCCATCTCTAGTTATATAATGCTTCAGACAAGATCCATGTCCAAAGAAGATGCATCCCTCAATATAATGAACCGCACTAATTGGGAGTGTGTGTAGAGACCGGAGGGACTCCTTCAGCCCAATCGCTATCATAAAATCAGTATAACCGCTGCGGCGTGCAGCCTGATCACATACATGTCACTCATAATCAGACTCTCAGCCTCACTAAATCATTAATCTCTCCAGTCTCTCTCACGGGCTCTTAATGTCATGAAACTAGCCCGACATGATGGTATGATGTATCACCAAATAACAACAGAGACCGAGATATGATATGAAATGAATGAATATGAGTGAGTATAAAATATCAATGAAACCAATAAGTCAATAGCAAGAAACAACCATTATGGGTCCCAATAGTACCAACATATAGCCTAAACATGATCTGTACCATGAGTAATAGCTCAATTACTTTATCATAGGGTGAAAACACGGATATCAACATGATAGGACTACTATGCAGTGCTATGGAATCGACTAGGTCACAATTCTCACGGTCCACGCCCGCACGCCCGTCACTTAGTATGTGCGTCATCTTAATACCAATCACATAACACATAATTCGGGGTTTCAAACCATCAGAATAAAGTTTATAAGTATTAATTATCCCAATCCGAGCAAAACTCTACTCCAACACTTCTTTGCCTCGCAAATCATTCTCTAAATGACCCGAATCTAGCCGCAAACAGTACGATACAACCAACACGGGTTAAAGAAATCAATTTTACAAAAAATTACGAAGCTATAACTAAAAAATTCGAAAATGATTCCAAGATGGCGCCTACGTCTCTAAATACGATAAAAGTCACAAAATCTGAAAAGCAATTCAAGCACAAGTCTAACCATACAAAAGTTACTCAAATCTGATAACAAAATCCAATTCAAAACCCCAACAAGCTAGACCAAGAACTCTTCCTTATTTTCCCCAATTTTTCACATCAAATCATAAATTTAATGTTAGAAGCAAAGGCATAATAATGGAAAATAAACAAAACTAGATAGAAATCAGTTACCCCAAATACCCACGTGAAAATCCCTCCAAAAATCACCTTTTAACGAGCTCCCAAATCAATTTTGTGATATGAACTAGAAACCCTCAATTTTGAATCTTTTGTTCAGCCCAGTGATACTTCATTGTGAAAGCGACCTTCCACTTGCGTTCGCATAAAACACTCTAACTGCCCCTAAAATTAACTCTTTACGAACACATCCTCAGCCTCGCGACTGTGAAGCTTTGCTGGCCCTACTTTTCGCGAATGCAAACACAACCCCGCGAACTCATAGACCAATAGCAAAAGGTCCCCAGTCGCCTCGTCGCTTATTTGAGAACACATCCTCTCCTTCGCAAACGCGAAGAATAAAACTTCCTCAGTTTCCAGATGCACATTGCGAACGCGAGACCACTCTCGTGAAAGCGTAAAAGGAAATCAGAACCATAAAAAACTAGCAATCTTCAACTAACAAACCAAGTGCAAAAATGATCCGCCAACCCCCGGACCTCAAACAAACATACCATCAAGTCCCAAACTATAATACGAACTTAGTTGAACCTCAGATCACCTCGAAAGATATCAAAAACAAGAATTGCGAACTTTGAAGTTTTCAAATTCTACAAACAACGTCGAAAAACTATCAAATTACGTCTGGTTGACCTCAAATTTTGCATACAAGTCACAAATGACACCAAAAAACTACTCCAACTTTCGAAAATCTAATCTGACCCCGATATCTAAAAGCCCACTCCCAGTGAAACTTACAAAAATTCCAACTTTTGCCATTTCAAGCCTAATTATACTACGGACCTCCAAATCTTAATTCGGACGCGCTCCTAAGTCCAAAATCACCTAACGGAGCTAAATAAACCATCAAAACTCCATTTCAAATTTTTTTTACACATAAGTCAATATCCGATCGACTTTTCCAACTTAAGCTTTCAATCATGAGACTAAGTGTCTCAATTCAATCTAAAATCTCTCCGAACCCAAACCATGGTAAGTTATAAAAAAGCTGTAGGGAAGAAAAGAAGCAGTATATGGGGGAACAGGGATATAACACTCAAAATGACCATCCGTGTTATTACAACCCTCTATTAAACAAATGTTCATCCTCAAACGGGTCTAGGAAAATACCTGGAGTCTCAAATAGGTGTGGAGATCTGCTATGTATCTCCCGCCCGGTCTCCCAAGTAGCCTCCTCTACGGGATGACCTCTCTGCTGCACCTTTACTAAAGCTATATCCTTTGACCTCAACTTTCAAACATATCGATCCAAACTGGAAACTAGTTTTATATAAGTTAAATCACCATCCAACTGCACTATGATAAAATCCAAAACATGATACGGATCGCTGACATACTTCTGGCACATAGAAACATGAAATACTGGATAAACACTCGAAAATCTAGGTGTCAAGGCAAGATTGTAAGCCATCTCTCCAATCCTCTAAATTACCTCAAAAGGACTAGTGAACCGAGGGCCCAACTTTCCCTTCTTTCCAAACCTCATAACACCCTTCATGGGTGAAACATTCAACTGAACCTTCTCCCCAACCATGTAAGCAACATCATGGACCTTCCTATCAGCATAATGCTTTTGTCTAGACTGCGCCATGCAAAGCCGCTCCTGAATCAATTTAACCTTGTCCAAAGCACCCTGAAGCAAGTTGGTACCCAATAGTCTAGCCTCACCCGGCACAAACTAACCCTCCGGAGATCTACACCGCCTCCTCTAACAGCGTCATACGGAGCCATCTAAATGCTCGACTGATCCCATGAACACCTAAATCAATGACACAAGTGCATAGAATGTCCTCCAGTATTTGAATAGTACTCTCAGACTGTTTGTCCTTTTGAGGGTGAAATGTTGTACTAAACTCAACCTAGGTTCCCAACTCTCATTGCACAACTCTCCAAAACTGCGATGTAAACTATCTTCCTTGATATGAAATGATGGACAGTGGCACACCATAAAGGCGAACAATCTCTCAAATGTAACTCTCAGGCAGTCGCTCTGAAGAATAAGTAGTACCAACTAGAATGAAGTGCACAGACTTGGTCATTTGATCTATAATCACCAAAATAGCATCGAACTTCCTTGGAGTCCAAACATAAAATCCATGGTGATCTTTTCCCACTTCCACTCTAGAATCTCCATCATCTGAAGTAACCCACCCGTTCTCTTATGCTCATACTTTACCTGCTGATAGTTAAGACATCAAGCCACAAGTCCAACTATATCCTTCTTCATTCTCCTCTACCAATAGTGATTCCTAAGGTCCTGGTACATCTTCGCGGCACCCGGATGAACGGAATATCGTTAACTGTGGGTCTCCTCAAGAATCAACTCACATAGCCCATCCTCAATGGGCATACATATACCGCGCTTCATCCTCAACGCTCCATCATCTCCAATAGTGAGTTGTCCTTTATCCTAAATTTTTGGCATAATCACACTGAACATTGTCCTCGAGGACAAGCAAATGAGGATCATCATACTGGCACTCTCTGATGCGATCAAATAAAGAAGACAGAGAAACCACGCAATCTAGAACCCGATTGAGCTCGTAAATATCTAATTTCACGAACTGGTTGGCCAAGGCCTGAACATCAACTGCAAGAGTCTCTCCCCAACAGGAATTAATACAAGACTACCTATACTTACTACCTTTCTACTCAAGGCATTTGTCACCATATTGGCCTTCCCGCAGTGATACAGAATAGTAATATCATAGTCCTTTAGCAGCTCCAACCATCTCCATTGCCTCAAATTTAGATCGTTCTGTTGGACAAGTGCTGGAGGCTCCGATGATTTGTAAATACCTCACAATACACACAATAGAGATAATTCCTCCAAATATTTAATGCATAAACAATGGAAGCCAACTCCAAATCCTGAACATGGTAGTTCTTCTCATGAGGATATAACTGGCGCGAAGCATAAGCAATCACTTTACCCTCCAACATCAAAACACACCCAATACCTATCTGAGAAGCATCACAATACACTGTATAAGAGCCTGAAGCTTAAGGCAGAACTAGGTCTGGAGTTGTGGTCAAGGCAGTTATAAGCTTCTGAAGCTTTCCTCACACTCACCCGACCACCTGAAAGGAGCACTACTTTTGACTCAATTTGGTCAAGAGAGATGCAATAGACCAGAATCCCTACACCAAGCAACGATAATAGCCAACAAAATCAAGAAATCTCTGAATCTCCATAGTAGAGGATGGTCTGGGCCAACTCTGATCCGCCTCTATATTCTTCGGATCCACATGAATACCTTACTGGACATCACGTACCCCAAAAACGCCGCAGAACTAAGACAAAACTCACACTTGAGAACTTGGCATAAAGGTTGTCCTCCCTAAACCACTGCAACATAACCCTAAAATGTTTGGCATGCTCCTTATGGCTACAAGCGTACACCAGGATATCATCAATGAACACTATAGCAAACGAGTCGAGATAAACCTGAAACATACTATTCATTAGATGCATGAACGATGTTGGGGCGTTGGCCAGCTAAAAGACATCATAAGAAAATCATAATGACCATAACGAGTCTTGCACGCTATCTTTAGAATATCCAAGTCCCGAATCTTCAACTAGTGATATCCAGCCCTCAAATCTATCTTGGAGAACACTCTCGCTCTCTGAAGCTAGTCAAGTAGATCATTAATGTGTGGCAAAGGATTGTGACTTTGTTCAAATACCTGTAATCAATGCACATTCTCATAGTACCATCTTTCTTCTTCATAAATAGAAATAGTGCACCCCATGGAAACAAATTAGGCCTAATAAGCCCCTTATAGAGAAGTTCCTGAAGTTGCTCCTTCAATTCCTTCAACTCAGTCAGTGCCATACGGTACGGAGGAGTATAAATGGACTGAGTGCCTGAGATCAAGTCAATATCAAAGACAATATTCTTCACAAATAAAAAACGCGTAAAAATGCAAAAACTAACTTCAGAGACGAAGCCACCCGAACAAAAGCAAACTTAGCTAGCGTTTAGCCATAGTTTTCAAATTTATTTTGAAAATTCTGATTTGGGTAAAGTTTAGTTTGAAGATGAAAATATGTTTGGATATATGTTTTCAAAATTTATTTTAGAAAAACATGTATATTATAGGATTTGTAGATACTTTGACCCAAAACTAGTTATTGAACTGATTTTGTGATTTGGGATTTGAGATTTTGCCAAAATATAGGCAAAATCTATGACCAAACATGTGTTTGCCAAAACAATCCAAATTTATTTTGACAAAAACTATGGCCAAACGAGTCCTTAAACATTAATTGTTCTATAAAGAGTTTACAAGTTGTAATTTGGAATTGGAAGAATTTTACACTATCAAATTAATTAAAGGATTTGTAAAAAATAAAGCAGGAACTTACTATAATAGGTTAAATTACACTAATATATATTATAACTTTTTTAGAACAAAAAATACTTTATATCATACTATTAAATTTCATTACAAGGGGGTGTCCTTAGAGGACTATGAACTTGATAACTGTGGGAGAACTAGTTATGGGGGGGGGGGGGGGGTTAATTACTAAGCTAAGGCTAGTATGGGGTTGTAGTAGAGTTGAGTTGCTAGATACATTGACATTGCTAGTAATAGTGGAAGTAGTAGCAATGGCATTAATATAAAAAAGAACAAAATCTTTAAGAGCCTCCGGTATTTGCAAAAATATAACGTAGAAGTTGACGTTGGCTTGGGTTGTTCCTTGCTTTGCCAGTTCATGTGCCACTTTGTAACATTCACCGTAAATGTGTTGGTAGATTTCCCAACTTCCTCGTTCAATACCTACAATAAAAAATAATAATAACATGAGGATTAAACGTATCCGAATGCATAACATCTATGATGTTGGTATTGTGTGTTCCAATCACAAAGTTTGTCCAATTATTTTTCATAGCTAATTGTATTTCATGTTTTAGTGCATGAAGTTACATTATCCGTGTATAAAACAGTTTTTAGCTCTACCGTTATACTTTCGTCCGGCAGAAAAGAATCAAAGGACTAACTTCGACCAGAAAGTTGGCAATTAAATAGGCAGTAAATAAGATGGGACGTACACAGTCTGCACTGCAGTGATCACTGTAAAGTGGGGATATCGCTACTTTGCTCTCTCCTCCCATCTATTTCTAGGTGAAATAAACACGTCATCATACCATCTGCTGTTGACCTTTTGTTTGCCTCGAGCTAAGATATCAATTTAAAATATATTTTTGCCATGATTTTTTTGTTTTTTTATATAGTAGGTTGCATATTATTCTTATTTTTAATTATACAATATAATACTTCCTCCGATTCACAATAAATGATTAGTTTAGTTTTTTATTTTGATCCAAAATAAGTATTTATTTATGTAACAAAAAAAATTTAATTTATTTTAAATCTTTTACCCTTATGTGTATATCCCTAAAAAAATTTCTTACTCCTCACTATAACTATGTGAGCAATATTTAATAAGGATAATTTAGTCATATTAGGTATTTTTACATAGAATTTAATATTTTCTTAATTGACGTATTAAAAGAAAACTAGTTACTTATTGTGAAACATAGAAAGTATAAGATTTGACTAAGATTAAAAATAGCCTTCACTCTTTCTTAAATTATGTTTTCATTCAAACGCTGCTTTACAGAAGAGATTTTTACACGAATAGCATGTTAGATTCACTATATACTTTTTTTAGTTAATATATATAGATTAAAACATTGATATATATGAATTATATAAACTGATTATTTTTAGTTTAAATAATTTGGTGGACGACTATTTAGGGGGCATTTAAATCTATATTCGTTTTTGTACGTTTTAACTTGTATTCGCTTTGTAAAAAAAATCACAAACGTACCTGCTTTTTCGCATAACTTCAACATAAGGGGTTGAAGCAGCAAAAGCAATCACACAAAACTTCAGCATTCTAGTAGATGAGTCTGAAGTAGCAAGTGTGCTGAAACTTTTATTTGTAATTGCTGAACTTAAGTGTAGTAGCTGGAGTATTATTCTCTATTTGCTGAAGTTTTTGTTTGTAATTGCTGAAGTTTTTATTTTTGTAATTGCTGAAGTTTTTTATTTTGTAACTAGCAATCTTCATCTTTGTTTTTGTAACTAGCAAACTTCAGCTCTAGAGCTGAAGTTTTAATTTTGTAACTGGCGAACTTCAGCTCTAGAGCTGATTTATAACTGGCGAGCTTCAGCTCTAGAGCTAAAGTTTTTGTTTTGTAACTGGAGAACTTAAGCTTTTTGTAGCTGGCAAGAGCTAAAGTTTTTATTTTGTAATTGGCAAGCTTCAGCTCTAGAGCTGAAGTTTTTGTTTTGTAACTTCAGCACTATATAAGCTGATGTTTTTAAAAAAACTTTCTAACATACTAGATAAATAATCAAATTGCAAATACTATCTAAATCATGAATTTTGGAAACAATAAACGTAAAAAGAACAGAATTATCATTGTCTACTAACTTACGTAATTATTTATAATTTATTTTAAATAAGCCGATACATGTTTATGAAAATCATCCCATGAATTGAAGTTCCATAGCAGCACTAACATAATAGAAGAAAGAAGAGAAGAAGAAGAAAACAAAGGAGAAGAAGGAGGAGGAGAAATGAGGTTGAAATTATTTAAAAAGTAGATACAAATTAAATATTTTGAAAAAAAAGAATAAGTATAGATTAAATGGAAACAACCAAATAGGACGTTCTTTATAATTTTTACACTATTTAGGTTAGTTCTTCCATACAAAATGAAAGGAGGGAATACTTTGTTATTAGCCACATTATGAATATCCTAGAAATAACTAAAATTTCAGGCAAAATTAATGGTTATTGATGATATATAATATCCTAATTTTTTATTTTATCGTTTCATCCGATTCAAATTTACAATGCCGAGGAAAACAGTGCGACATTAAAATAAGCCATCAAGTACGACTGATGTCTGACTTGTCTACTGTTAGTGTGGGGAACTAAACAAACCGAAAATTGAAGGGCTATGGCAATAAGGAGAAATTAAAGCACATGACAACTAGAAATGGCATCATAATGGGAAAGTGGTCCATAATATCAGGAAATGGAAATATAAAACACCCACTTTAAGGGGTCATTTGATAATAGTGTAGAATAAGGTGTAGTAGTAATATAATCAGTGACGGATCTAAAAATTTAAGTTTGTGGGTGTTGAATTTTTTTATACATAAAATTACTGGGTGCTTTTGTAAATTTTTATACGTTTTCTCAAATTTTCTATATAACTAAACATACTCTACGTTGAGGTTAATGGGTGCTCGAGCACCCAATTTTCATAAGTACATCCGCCACTGAATATAATACATATGAATTGGTAATGTATGTGTTAGTAATGCAAGTATTAATTATGCAAAAATTATTTCTTATCTACTATTTGATGTTATGTATTACAATTATAACACATTGCATAACTTTATAAGAAAGATAGTGGTTTATAAAAATGTGTTTCATATTCTTTCGGTTTAAGAGACTTTAAGAATAATTTTGTCTTTAACCATACTAATTCACGAATTAATAGCTTTGCTATTACTAGTGCCATAATTTTTTATACGTTACTTAAACATAAGATAATACCAAGTATAACGTATAATTATACAATTATAAGGTATACATATGTTAAAAAAATATAATAAACAAAATGTTAGTAATACATAAAACCACTGTTTGCTAATACCTCTTAAGAATCGACTCTAAGTCTGGAACCATAAGAGCAACAAAAAGAGGTAACAGCCTAACAGGCATTCAGTTGAGTTTCATGAAACAAATTCTTCAGCAAGAAATTCGAGAGGTGAGGAAAAGAGTCTGATACTCTGATTACGACATTTTATTTTGCATTAATTGCATGCACATTTCAGTACGTGGTCCAGTCTTTGAGCCTTAATATTGCATGTTGCTGTGGTTATGGTTGACGTATCATTTGTCCTTTTGCTTAACTAATCTATCAATGCTAATTTTAGAAGGGTTGACACGTGGCTAATATAAATGGGAAACATGGCCAGCACAAGGGTTGACACGTGGCTAGTATTTCTTAGTGAGCACCGCTCAATATCTCTTGGATCGTAGATGGAAGCCTGAGGAACTGACCCGAGATTGCTAACCCACGGATGGTCATTACGGGTCCTTCAAAACTAGTTATCTCAATATTAATTATTTTGAAATTAATTATTACAGAATTAATATTTTATTTTTAATAGAAATTAAAAAAATACTATAATTCCTAGATTAATTATATCGCAATTTTTTATAAACCAAACATAAACTAAATTTTTTTTAAATTTAATCTCATGATTAATTATTCCTTATACCTCGTAATAAACAAATTCTAAGTGTCTGGATATATATTCTCTCTGTAGTTGTGGAAGGTATGGTCACGATCGCATAAAAGGAATTTTTGCTATTAGTGGTCTCCTTTAGGAGCTTATATGGAAAAAAGCATAAGTACCCCCAGATCTATACCCGAATTCTCAACTACACACTTCTTCTTTGCAGGAATTCTATTAGCTCCCGAAACTTATTGTAAATAAATTTATTTGAAACCTTAATGCTAATGTGACTGAGTGTGTGTATTTCACTCTCCCAAATGAGAATGAGAAGTGGGAAAAAAATGATTTTTAGGTTATTTTTTATTTTTTTTACCATTTTTTCTTACTTTTTTTCCCTTTTCCTTTTCTTTGTTTTTTTCTTTTTACTTTTTTTCTATCGTTTCTTCAGCATTCACCGACGATTTATCTAATCGTTTTTCCTTCATTTTTTCTTTTCACATACAAATTAAACTCTCAAAAAAATCTATTTATAAGCAAAGCAAAATACACTCAGATCTGTTGAAAAAAATTCATCATCGATAAACCTTTTCGCACCGAATAAAATAATGTATTGAAATTTTAACTGAAAAAAATTTTCTCAGCTTATATTCGTTTTTATTTCATTTGCTCTTCCCCCCCCCCCCCCCACACACATATATATACACACACACTTAGATCGGGATAAAAGCTTATCCTCGGAAAAAAATAGTTCACCGAAAAATGGTGTTATAAAATTCCGGCGACCACCATTTTATGCCGCCAGTTCAAAACAAAAAGAAAGAATGAAATCACCAAATAAAATGAGAACAATAAGAAATAAAAAAAGGATAAGAAAAAGAAGAAAGAATAAAAAAAGTATTAAGAATACATGTGAGGGCGTGTGTAGCTCATCACTAGCCAAGAGTTTGCTTGTCAGTTTTAAGGGTGTAAATAATTATATTTAAAATAAGTTTCAGGGGGTAATATGATTCCCACAAAGAAAGAATGTGTAGTTAAAAACCCGAGAATAGATTAGGAGGATACTTATATATTTTTCCGAGTTTATATCTTGCAATCTATAAAGAATTTGGGAATAATCCTATATGAAAATATAGTCCTTTGAATCTTGTTTTTAGAAAATTAAACTGTTTGTCATTATACCAAAGGGTATTTGTGAAGAGAAAAACACAAATTTAAACATCACAATCTCTAGGCTTCTTGGTCATGATCGCGATAAAGAAAATGATGTAGGAATATTTATTTATCGCGATCACATGACTAGTGACCGCGCTCGCGAAGAAGGAGGCCTGACATGTGTAATAAACATCTTTTTTGTATTTTGAGTTCATTTCATCACTTTTAAGATATTGGAGCACAACTAGGACGATTCATGGTAATCTTGAAGATCATTTTTGCCTTATATCATAAGGTAAGTTATTCCTATTTGTTTTGAATCAAATACATGGATTATTTATTGATTTAATTATAGAAATTAGTGAAATTGTGAGATTTTGAAAGATACCCTAGAAATGATTTATTGACTGCTAACCACAAAATTGGACATGAAATTAGAAGTAGATTATATATTTGAGTTTGTAATTCTATGGGTATTATTTATGTTTGAGAATTTTTAAAATATGAAAGCGTAAGTTTGAGTGTTGATTTTGTTGACTTATTGTGTGGAGTTGGGAGTTATTTTTATTTATTAAATTTTAAGTTCTTGAGTGTATTTTGATTAGTTTGCATCTTTTTTCCTAGTTTCCGATCGTTTGGCTTGGTCGAGGTGTTATAAGGCTTTGGAGCCAATTATCGAAATTCGGAGCAAGATAAATCTCATGTCTAACATTTTACGAGAAAATTTACCGGGTAGGAACTATATTTAATATGTGCTATGTGTTATGGGTGTTACACACGTATCATGTGATAATTCTCTGTGCATATGCTAGAATTCTTGATTATGTCCGGGTAGACTTAGACTCACTCCATGTTTAGATTGTATTGTTTGAGTTATTCTTGCATGTTTAAATGCCTTAATTATTATTTTAGCCTGAGACTGTACTTGCATAGGGTATCAAACCTTGCCATTTTAGATGCTTGACAAGCTACTTGATTAATCGTGGAATTTATACTTCCTTTTAGAAATTTCTCCTGCATTGTGCGTATTCGTCCGAAGGTTTCTTCAATCCCATAACTCATACGTATATTTGCGAGTGGGGCCAGTGACCTATCAAAGTTTCATATTCTTATAGGATCGGGCAGAACACCTTAACAGTACCCTTATAGGATCAAGTCGTTCGCCTTGGTAGTATTATGTAACACACTCTTATGGAATCAGGACATCCGACTTGGTAGTATTATGTAACATAGTTTAATGGGATCAAGTTGTTCGCCTCGTAGTATCATGTAACCTATTTTTTATGGGATCAGACTGTTTGCCCAGACTGTATAATGTATATAATCTTATGGGATCAGGCCGTACGCCACGAAAGGATATTTTTATATCACTCTTACGAGATCAGGCACTTCGCTTCGATAGAATCATGCATGATATTCCATAAAGAGTTAGCGTATGTATGAATCTTTCTTACTTGAGATGTGATGTTTTATTTGGTATTGAACATTAGGTATTTGATTTATGGCCGCGATTGCGATGAAAAAAATGATTTTGGAACATTTGTTAACCGCGATAGTGTGGCTAGTGATTGCGATTGCAGAGAAAGAAGCCTGACAGGTGTATTAAACATTTAATTATGAGATTTTAAGTTTATTTCGTCACTTTTAAGTTCTTGGAGCATACATAGGGTGATTTTGGGATGATTCTTGAAGATCATTTTTATCATATATCATAAGCAAGTTATCCTTACTTGTTGTGAATTAAATATTGATTTAAATATGGAAATTAATGAAATCATGGGACTTTTAAAGAAAACCTAGAAATAATATTTTTGAGTTTTGACCATAAAATTAGACATGAAATCGGGAATAAATTATATATTTGAGTTTATGGTGCTATGGGTAGTATTTATCTTCGAGAATTTTCGGAATCCGGGTGCATGACCCTGGGGGTTGAATTTTTCTGTGGAGTTAGGAATTATTTCTAATTGTTAAATTACAAGTCCTTGAGTATATTTTGATTGGTTTGCACGTTCTTTGACTAGTTTTAGATCGTTTGGGTTGGTTTGAGGTGTTACAAGAGCATTATAGCCAATTATTGGATTTTAAAGCGAGGTAAGTCTCCTGTCTAACCTTATATGAGGAAATTTATCCTGTAAGTGCTATATTTGTTATGTGCTACATGATATGGGAGTTACACACATGTGAGGTGACGAGTGTCCGTACGTATTCTAGAATTCATGATTATGTTCGTGTAGACTTAAACTCATACCATATTTTAATTATATTAGTTGAGTTATTATTACCTATTTAAATGCCTTAATTGTTATTGTAGCTTGAGGCTGGACTAGCATAGAGTATCGAACTTTACTATTTTAGATACTTGACGAGCTACATGGTTACTGTGGAAATTATACTTCCTTTTACAAATATTTCCCTCGCTGTGTGTATTCGTATGAACGTTTCTTGAATCTCACAACTCATATGTATATTTGAGAGTGGGGCCAGTGACCTTCAAAGTTTCATATTCTTATAGGATCAGGTTGAACGCCTCAATAATACTCTTATGGGATCAGATAGTTTGCCTTGACATTATTATGTAACACACTATTATGGGATCGGTTCTTTGCCTCGACAATATCATGCAACCTATTATTATAGGATCGGGTCGTTCACCTTGACAGTATCATGTAACATATTCTAGTGGGATCGGGTTGTACGCCACGTCAGGATATTGTACCATCACTCTTATGGGATCGAGTCATTTGCCTCGTCAGAATCGTGCGTGATATTCGATAAGAGATTATAATACTTATGAGTCTTTCTTACTTGAAATGTGTTATTTTATTTGGTAATGAACATTATGTATTTCCTTTGAGGTAGTATCTGGTATTGAGGACTTAATATTTATTCTTCTATTGAGGATCATGTTATACACATCTGCTTTGTTGCTTTTACTTGCTATGATTTATACCTATATGCTTTTCTTATACTTGATATTGGACAACTAGTAAGTATCGATGTCGAGACCTTATTACTATTTCTTCAAGGTTAGGCTAGATACTTATAGGGTACGCGTTAATTTACATACTCATACTACACTTTTGCACTAATTGTGCAAGTACTACGAAGGTACATTTGGTGGTCACACATGCACGCGGGGCGCACTTGCTGGGAAGATTTTTTGGTGACCTGTGTTCCATGTTACGATTCTCAACACTTGGAATGTCCTACCTATTCATTATTGTATTCTGTCTTATTTCTATTCTAGACAATTATTATAATAGTATTATATATTCTAGTAGGTGCATATGCACTTGTGATATTGGGTATGCGAATTTAGACTATTAAACTTGGATGTATTCATGTTATTGAATTCGGTATTGTATTTTGATCATATTCTAATCTTGAAGAAGTTTTTTGGGGACTTCTCCTTCTTGTCAAACCATTTACATAATAGTTTCTTATCTTCCTCTGATACTGGTATGAGCCTGTTTACCTCTGGTTTCTTTTTTTTTTCTCTATTTCAGCTTCCTCATCTTGCTTACAGAAATTGGAGCATTCCTCAACCTGATTTGCAGTCTTGTAACTCTGTACCAAGGTGATTCAACTACTTTAGAAGGTCTCTCATTCCGGTTTTGCATCTCCCCAGGATCTTCAACACCTTATCCAATTTCTCATTCACAACCTTCAACTCTTCGTAGAGGTCTGTATCACTTGGTTGAGCATTGTATATCCTGCATGGTTTACCTCTACAAATATCAGAAAAAGTACCAACTAGTGGTAAACCAGGAATATTCCCACCCAAAGAGTCATCATCAGCAAGTTTAGCTTCATCATTAGTCTCTAAGCTTTACGACTAGGTGTCTTTTTAATAGCAGTCACTTATTCCAAACCAATCGCTAGCTGGTCAATTACATGATCTGCTACCTCATCGTCTTATGGTACTAAATTCTTCATGTAGTACATATCCATCTCACTTAGGGTATAAATAAGGTAAGGGTGCACCTCCTAAAATATAACATAAATAAAAGTTATTAGATAAGCAATACAAAACAATAGACACGAGGTTTACGTTAATCTCCTATTTTGGTTGATTCCAATCTACTAATAGAGTGTCAATGCACTCCCTATCTTACCACACCAGGTTCATCAACTCTCTACTTAAAGGGACCACAATTATGTTCAGATGCCACTTTCTTGATGTGCCATCTCAACATCCTTGGTTGCAGCATCTGTACGACATTTGATTTCTCGGCATAACAACCAAATAGTGAAATTGCTTCGTATGCCCATGCCTACATTTTCTCATGAACCAAACAGTATTAACTTATGTCTAACATAAATAAAATAAAACAAAATAATAGTACTCAACAAAAAAGAAAATTTTATAAGGTTTTTTAATACTTACCATTGATGCCCATGGGAAGATATATATGGCATACCTAGCCGATTTGGACTTTTTACCAGAGATATTATTTTCCTTCCTATTGCCCCATATGATTTGTACATTGGCAACATGTCCTTCTTCAAGTACTTGATATTAAGCTTAAAACACTCTTTTCCCCATGTATATTTCATGAAAAACTCTTGATTGGTAGCCATACAAATACACTTCTTATGCGCGCTATGTTATCCCTTGCAAGCAAGACTGAATAGATAAACCCACCAATTTAATCTTAAACTTCTCGACTGTGTCAACCTCTTGGACTTCAACTATTTCAAAAGTAGCATTATATCAACCCCTTTCCTGCTAGATTGGTAAACTTTGTCGCATAATACTTGGCCATCATCCATCACTTTCTTCATATATCTTTTACTGGGTTTGGAACTAAAGTTAAATCTTGTCATCATAGCAAACACCTTCATCCAAAGTGAACAAGCTTGTCCTCAACTAAAAATTACTACTTGCGCTTCTTCATGCAATAAATTTGATGACTCGGCAGAAAATAGGCAAGCTGTCCATTGAACTGGGTAAATTGCTCTTGAAGGTTTTGCAAACTGTCCACAACAACTGCTATTCAAACTTTTCCATCAATTTGATTATTCTAAGTTTATTCTTGAATTTATGGAATACATTGATCCTAGAACTCACACTTATCTTGGCCAGGAAATGTCTATGCTTTCTTAGAGAAGTCCTAATTTTGCATTTCGATGCATTAATTGACTTACAAACACAAGATTTGACAGAGCATCCTGGTCACCTTCAATTGCTGCATGTGTTTCACTTTCCAGTCCATATTCACCATCTTCAAGTTGTTCATCATCTTCTGATACTTTGATAGTAGGCTAGAAACTCGTATTTTAGTTGTAGTTTGCACTCCAATTATTGTATTTTACTCGTATTTGAGCTAAATTACTACCATATTGCACTTATTGTGAATTTTATGACTTGCAGGAAGTGATTCTGCACTACTAAGATAATTTGGAAAAAGTTTAAATAAGTTGGAGCTTCGAAGTCTGAGTAAAAGCTAAAATAAATTAAGCCAGGATCAAGTTTGGTGGCCGAGGACCAATTCTGGACATAAAAAAATTAGAAAAATAAGATCATTCTGATAAAATCCACTATCGCGCCGCGAGACTCAGGGAGGTAGGGCAAAATTCCTGCAGAGTGAAAAAAAAATCTCTTTGAAATTCCTCATTAATTTGGCCCATGGCGCGGTGCATGGCTGTCCGCACTAGGGTATTTTCGGGTCTAGTTGTCCAACTTCGGCTTGAAAAGGGTACTTTTGTTCGGGCCCGTTCCAATATGTTATAGATACACCAAAACACAATATCTAAAGAACGTTTGACCTACTAAAGATTGAAAGAGAATTGGAGACTCAAAGCACAAGGATTCATCATTCTTTTCTCACCTCAACACCCGAGTTTGGATTGAATTCATGTTTTCTTATTATTCAACTTTATTTGTGATGAATTTCTCCATTAATATGGAATAATTTCTCTTACGGTTTGATGGATGTGGTGTATCGATTTATATTTGTGTATTTTAACTCTAGTTATTTGCTTGAATTCGTCTATGGAGTTTTGAATTGTTTGTAACTTTATTCACAGTTTATTTAATCGAAAGAAGAATTTTCTGGTGAATGTCTTGTAATTTTATTTGTTTTAATTAAGTGATTCTCTTAATTAATAAAAAATTCTTATTGAATTGTTGGTTAAATCAAGTTAGGAGAATATTCAAGAGAAATTTATCCGAAGACTAATTCATAAACGCATGTTTGCATATTTTCACAGTGATCATATTAGTCATCGTAGAGTTTGAACTAATCATCGAGTGAATTCGTAAGAATCATTAGAATATTAGAGCCAATTGAACTAGAGTTGGATCTCATTTAGCTATTTTGCACCTATCATGTCACGACCCTTATTTCTGAAATTAAAATTTCAACATTACTCAACTCTTGTCCTCCAGTGATCAACTGTTAATTGTTTTAATTTCATAGTTAATTTTAGTTATTAATCATCCCAACCAATTTGCTGATCATCATGAATAGTGTTAACCGAGAAATTACTTGAAAATTATTTAAATCCAATCGACGTGGAGACGATAATTAAACTATACTCTATTTGTCTTGCGAGCATCAACTTTGTATTGTATTTTGCGCTCGTCAAATTTTGATGTTGTTGTCAGGGATTGGCAACCGATAGTGTGCTTAAATTAGCTTTTGGTGCTAATTCAGGAACTAATTTTATTTTATTCTTCTCGGTTTTTCTCTTCCATGTGCAGGCAACTGGCCAAATCCTTTGTTGTATGATTTGATCTTCTTCTAAGGAAGTGATTCCATGTGTTCCAAAGGCGAAAAAGATTATGTAACAGTTGAGGAAAAATAAAGAACTCAGTGAAAAATTCTTAAGGACAATCTTTAACCCAAGAGTACATGGCGAAGAACGATGAAAAGATAGCTGATTTGGCTGCACGGGAAGCAGCCCAACATGAAACAGTCGCATGGGCAGCTACTGAAGTATCTCTGAGAGATGATAAAACGATTGACGGGAATAAAGGACAAAGATTCAATCTGAACCGGCCTTTGGTTAAAGGCAAATTTGAAAACCAAGGTGTACATAGTATGCGACTTCCTTACATCGCAACCAATAATATTAGATCAAGCAAGAGCTATTTCAGATCATTCAGAACAATTATGTCTTTCGTGGCAAACCAAATGAAGATCCACAATACTCATTTGATGGATTTTGATGAAATTATGAATATCTTTAACCACAATGGAGTGTCAAAAGATGATTTCTACTTAATGACATGTTCTTTTTCAGTGAGGGAAGATACTAAGAAATGGTTGTGAGTTTGCCGACTGGGTCAACTCAAACATGGGAAGAAATGAAAAAGAAGTTCCTTTAATATTTTTTAGTTTAAAAAACAGGGACAATTCGAAGCGAGATCAACAACTTCGTGTAGAAACATACAAAAATGGTGTTTGAAGCATGAGAAAGATTTAAGGATATTGTGAGAAGATGTCAGCATCATGGAGTAGACTTGTAGATGCAAATCCAAGATTTATGGGATGGTACACCCTCTGGCAGAAGGACTCTAAACAACACGGTTGGAGGTCCTCTTATGAAGAAAACTCCTGAAGAGATTGTTGCAATTCTGAATGAATTATCTGAGGATTCAAATCAATGTCCTGCAGATGATAATCATAGAAGAAAATAATCTTGGGTGCACTAGGTAGACTTTAACATATCATCAAGCGTAGCTAAAGATCATGTCTAGAGAAATAAGAAAGTTAATATTTTTGTTAAGGTACAGAGTGAGCCGCAAGCAGATAACTTTTGTGGAATATGGCACCCTACACACAAGTGTCAAGCATCAGGTGAAATAGTAGTTTTTGTGGGAGCTTTGACAGAGGCAACTACCAAAGTGGAAAAAAGTTTAACTCCATGGGGCAAAGGCACCCAGGTTTTTCTTGAAGTTTACTAGGTAGTAGTGTAAACGCATGGCAACAAAATAACTCCAGAACCCAAGGGCAGGGAGCTACAAGTTTTCAAAATTAGCAAATGCAGGAATATCATCATCCCCAGTCTAATCAGTCTAGCATGGAAGATTTGATGTAGACATTTATTATTAAGACACATGATAGGTTTGATACCCATGGCACAGCTATCAGAGAACTGGGCATGGCCTTTCGAAACTTGGAAAGATAGGTGGAGCAACTAGCTAATATATTATCTGAGAGGATAACATGAACTCTCCATGCTGATACTGAAAAAAATCCAAAAGAGACAATAAATGCAGTGTCTTTGAAGAGTGAGAACGTGTTGGAAGATCCATAAAAAATGATGAGTATATCGAAAGACAGTGAAGATTGTGGAGGAATAGAGAAATGACAACATTCAAGAAGGTGTGGGGATAAAGATGATAGTTTGAAGAATAAAAAGAAGGGGAAGACTAGAGCTCGGGATAAGAAGAAAGATAAGAATGCAATAAATTAGGAGACTGAAGAAAGTAAATATATGCTTGCTCTACCTTATTCGTAGAAGAAAACAAGAGAGAAGGCGGACAAACAATTCAGGTGCTTTCTAGAAGTGCTCAAACAGGTGCATGTGAATATACCTTTCATAGAGATGCTATCATAGATGCCATTTTATTCTACATTTTTGAAGAAGCTATTGTCTAAAAAGTGAAAAGTGGAAGAGACATCGGTTGTCAAGATCACAGAGCATTGTAGTGCCATTCTGCAAAATAAGCTCCTTCAAAAGTGTTTAGATCTATGGAGTTTTACGATACCTTTCTTTATGAAATAATAATTTTGAATACACTTGGTGTGATTTAGGTCCTTCTATTAATCTTATCCCTTTTTCTATTTTCAGAAAATTAGAGGGAGAGATTTGAGAAATCAGGTTGATACATATGCCTTGCTGCTAGCAGATCAGACCACAATCATACCTGAATGAATAGTGGAAGATGTGCTAGTTAGGCTTGAAAAACTTGTGTTCCATGTAGACTTTATTATGGTGAACATGGAGGAGAATAGGGAGGTCCATCTGATTTTAGGAATACCCTTCTTGGCTACTAGCAGAGCAATTTTGGACATTGGGGAAAGGCAGCTCATGCTCAATTAGAGGGAGGAAATGGTGATCTTCAAGATTGAAGAAGCAAGGGGTGCCTAAAGGAGAAACTTGGAGAGAGTAAAAATTGATACGTGTAGGGTGTACCCAAAGAGGGCTGAATAAAGCTCTCAACATGGATGTGTGAACTAGGTCGAGCATGCAAAGGAGATCTCAACTTCGAATCAGATCCCGACTAGATCAAATAGGGAAGTTTCTTTTACCTCTTTCTTTTTATTTGTGTGTCATGGGTATATGCCAAAATATAAAGTGTGGGAGGAGGGATGTAAATAAGTGTTTGTTTTCATTTGTTTTTATTGAAAAAATATTTTGACTTTTCCCGACAATGGATTTTTTCGGCTGTCTTCTTAAGGAATCAAAAGCAAAAGAATTTTTTTTATTTTCTTAGGCAATGTAACGATTCTTCTTTGATTTTTCTTTGTGTCCTGGCGCTTTTCCAAGAATTTGTTTGAATAAAGTGTATTTACTTTCTTTAGGAATAGTGAAGTTTGTGCTATGGTATTGAATGAAGATGACTTTTATTGACTTTGTTTTGCCTTGAGAGTATTGAGTGCTTTAGTTGTGACACCTAAGCTAGCTCTTGACTCATGTATAAGTTCCTTAAAAAATGTTTGATATTGATGTTTCTTAACTGATTTGACAGAGAGTCGGGATATATTCGTTCCTGAGTGAGTTATGTGCCAATGTGTGAGTTGTTGATATTCTGTGCATGTTAGTTGATGTCTAGAACTCACCCAATGTGTTCAAAAAGCAAAATAGTAGTCTTGTTTAGTCTAGAAAGTGATATATGTATTTCTTTATTGAGAAAGTTATATATTTTTACCCAACTAATGAATGTGTATCTTGGTTAGCTCCTTCGAGCATGTAATATTACTTCTTTGGCAACCATACTGCAAGTCTGATCCATGTTGTTTGAATTGACAATTCGTTTAAACTTTATAGCTCTCTTGAGTACTTGATTTTGTTATGAGCCTGTAAAAGCTAACTGATGTATGGTTGAGTTTTTGAGTGGAACTATTAAATGGGGAGAGGTACATTGTTTGAAAGAAATTGTGAGAGCCACTTATAGGGAATTGAAAGAAAAAAAAGTGAATTTTCTTGAAAAGGAAAAAAAATCAGAACCTAAAAAAGAAAAAAATAGATTCTATGCTAGTGGTAGTTCTCATCTTATTTGCACTTAAAGAAAAGGGGAGCTTGATGTTGTGAAGGTTGGTGTTTGGTTTAACATAAGTATGGGTTTTAAATTGTGAAATTGTATGTATTAAAGTTCTCAGGGAGGTGTTGTCAGTGTATCCAAATGCATCCTACCCATCCTGCAGCCTACATTACAACAAATTAAGTCCTACTTGATCTTTGACTTAACGAGCTCAAATTAGTAGAGTATTACACAATGGGCATGCCAATGGTAAGTCTGTTGTGGCATATGAATCTTATTTTTCAGAGTGAGTTAATTCATTCTCTTGAGTTCCTAATTATTCTTGAAATTTATTGTGTAGAACTAATCTCCATTGTGTGTGTGAGGTCACATGATTGTGAAGGTAGGGTAAAGTTTTTGGCCTCTGAATTGAAGTAAGTGAATAGGTTTTGAAATACGCGGTGCATATGAGTCGAGTCTTGATGATAAGATGATATAATATGGTGCTTAGTCTACTTTAAGTATTATTGGCATGATGAGCTAGGAAAGTTGTCTGATAAGCAGGTCGTCTTTGTGTGAGTAGTTCGATTAATCAAGGACGAGTAATTGTTTAAGTGTGGGGTGTTGATGGTAGGTTAGAAACCTGTGTTTTAGTCCCAGTTTGCACTCCAATTACATATTTTACTTGTGTGTGAGCTTAAATGTTAGTATATTGAACTTATTATGTGTTTTATACCTTGAAGGAAGGGATTTCGAGCTGTTAAGATAATCTGGAGCTTATTTGAACAAGTTGGAGATTTGAAGTCAGAGTAAAATCTAAAAAAATTAAGTCAGGATCACGTTCCGGAGCAACCAAGTCTGGACATCAAAAAGTGAGGAAAAGATATCACTCTGAGAAAAATGCACTACGTTGCCTCGGGGCGCAGGGGTGCTAGTGCAAAATTCCTACAAACTGAAAAAAATTAACTCTTTGAAAATCCTCACTAATGTGGCGCATGTGCGGTGTATGGCGTGCTGTGCTAAAGTATGTTTTCGGTCCAATTGTCCTACTTCGACTTGAAAAGGGTAGTTTCCTCTAGGACCGTTCCTATATGGCATAAATGCACCAAAAATACGATTCTTAGAGAAATTTTGACCTATAGTAGATTGAAAGAGCATTGGAGACTCAAAGCACAAGGTTCATCATTCTTTCCTCAACTCAACACCCAAATTTTTTTCTTATCATGAAACTTTTATTGTGATGAATTTCTCCATGAATATGTAGTAATTTACCTTAGGGTATGACGGATAAGGTATTATGATTTTTTTTTGATCCAACTGTCATATATCATTATATCAAAATATTTACAATGTATCAAGATTGGCAGCAGTATGGACTAACTACTACACTGCTCTAGTAACTATCAGCTAATACTATCTATACATTTGTATGTATCAATGTGATCTCTCTAAGGATAAGAGTTAAGTTTGCTCAATTTAATCTGCCAATGTTTACATCTTCTGCCCTTAAGATGTAGAAGTGTTGCAATCTCACGACATGCCATATCTTCTACAAAAGTTGCACCTTCAAAACGAATATGGTTCCTTTCCCTCCAAATGGTAGCAGTAGTGTTTACAAAAGCTGCTGCTGTGATAGAATTCTGCCAAATCTTGCTTCGAGCTTTGCTACAAATCCAGTGTACTTCATTTTCCCAGCTGCCAATGATCCTGGAGTGTCCCAGCCATACACAAATTCTTCTCCATATTCTGCTGGTGATAGCACATTCAAAAAACAGATGTTTAAACTCTTCATCATGTAATTTACAGAATGCACACAGTGTTGGAATTTGTATGCCCAGAATATGTAACCTCTCAACTGTGGGGAGCTTATTTTGAGCAGCTAACCAAATAGTAAACTTGTGCTTAGGAAGAACAGTTGAAATAAGCATTAGGTTCCTCCATGCAGCCTTAGGAAACTCAGGCAGCAAAGCAATATACAACTTGTGTATCTGAAATTTCCCCAGCATGCAGACACTTTGCAGCCTGCTTGTAAAGTCACCTTGCAGCTGAGTATTGTCCATCACCAATGTTCTACTATCCAATATCTTTTTGACCACCCAAGAAGAGTTGGTTGGCACAGCAACTGTGTTGCTTGAATATGGATTTTAACTCATGTTCTTTGCTTGAATTCAATTATGGAGCTTTGAGTTGTTTGCAATATTATCCACCAGTTTATTTAATTGAAAGTGTAATATTGTGGTGATTATATTGCATTATTTTATTTGATTTAATTAAGTGATTCTCTTATATAATCGAAAGAGCATGTTGAATTATATATTAAATCAAGTTAGGAGAATATTAGATAGACGTTTCCCTGAAGACTAATCTGTAAATGCATGCTTGCATATTTTCACAGTGCTTATATTAGTCACCTCGTATAGTTAAGATTTAATCGATAGAGGAGTCTTGACTATATATTTGAACTAATAATCGAGTGAAATTGTGAGAATTTTTAGAATATTAGAGTGAATTGAACTAGAGGTATATCTCAATTAGCTATCTTGCACCTATCTTGTAACGACCCTGACTTCTCCCACTAATATTTTGGTGTTGCTCAACTCTTGTCTTCAAGTGATCTATTGTTAATTGTTTTAATTTCATAGTTAATTTTAGTTATTAATCATCCCAACCAACGTGTTAATCATGCTGAATAGTGCTAAGATAGAAATTATTAGAATATTTTTTTAAATCCAATCCATGTGGAGACGATAATTAAACTATATTATCTTTGTCTAACAAGCATCAATTTCATGTTGTATTTTGCATTCGTCATACGTCTTCTTCTTCTATAATGTTCTTCTTCTATTACATCTTCTTCTGATACATCTTCTTCTTTTTTTCTTCTTCTTTTACTACATTACGATCCTTTTCTTCTTCGATAATTATTTTTCAGAAACATGTTCTGCCATTTAAGTTTTTGCTACATTTACCAAGGCTTCGTCCTCCTCCTCATCAATATCTTCTAATGCTAATCTCCTTGAATCATATTTTTTCTATATGTATGTCCTCGTCAACTAATTGTCACACTTCCTTTTTACTCTACACCCCGCGAAGGGCGTAGAATGGGAATTTTTCCAATAAAAGGACAATCGAAAAGAGATTTATTTATTTAACGATTTCAGAGTCCCCACTTGGGATAATTAATGGTGTCCTAAGTCACCGTTGTATAATACCGAATCAAGGAAAATTTGACTCTGTAATACAGTCTGCAAGCCTGAAATCCGGGTAAGGAATTCTGTTAACCCGGAAAAAAGTGTTAGACATTCCTGAGTTCCGTGGTTCTGGCACGGTCACTCAACTGTTATATGCAGCTTAATTATCTGATTTTAATACATTTTGTACCTATGCGTAAATTTTAACTTTTTAACCGTTTTATTTAATTTTAAGGAGGTTTCAATGTTGTTAAAATGCGTCTTGAACCACGTCACATAAATGCACCCGTAGTTCGCAACACATTTTACCTAACGTTGAGATTTGGATTTGGGTCACATAAATGTGCACCTGAATTTAGGAAAGTAAGTTATTTAACTAGCCGCACCTAAGGAAATTGCGTATTTCCAAATTTGCAAGGGTCACGGAAAATTCACTAAGTGGCACACCCTAATTCTAAGGATTCAAAATCAATTAAGAGATGATGCATGCCATTATTCAATTTTATTTCATGGGCACTCCTCAATTCTAATTAAAAGGATCTGATTAATTAACAAAAGTAGTCTAAAATGATTGAAACTCCACTTGTGTGAACTAGATGTCTAGAACCACAAGACTCCGAGAAGCACATTTATAACAGACCCAAAATACATTCACGGATTTTTTCAGACTTGGGCCCAACGTTGAGCCTCAAGTTCGAAATTTTAACAGGTTTGAATGAGGGACTCAGTATTGAATCCCTGCCAGCCAAGAACCAGCGGGTTTTAACGGAAGAAACAAAACAGGCAATGGGCCAACACATGAATACATGAGCTTTGGGCTTATTTATTACGCAGCATGGGCCAAGATGAAACCTAGTTATTATGGCCCAAACGATCCAAATCAATAATGCAAATCACTGAAGGCAACGCAGAACTTGGAATTGGATTAACTCACTTAACTGTTCGAAACATGACTGCATAAAATCTTAGAATATATTATGAAATCTTTGAGAGAAAAATTCATTGTTGAAATCTGATGAGATACTCAAACACCTAAAATGATTTGCTCAAAAAAGAAAACTATTGAATCGAATAACTATTCACACTTGTACTTCATATGATCAAACATGCTAAATTATTTTGCATTCTTAGCCATATACAACTATCAATCAATGAATCCCTCTTCCTTTAATGCTGATCACAACACTTAAAATCCCAGTAAACGTTTGACAGTACCCAAAGGCACATGACTGACTGAGCTTAAATGATAAATATTAAGGCATCTTGTGACTAAGTCCATAAGACTTAAAATGTCCTATTAATTGTACAGTAGTTCCAGAAATGATAAGATAAGTTCTAATACAAAGATCTATTTAACAGGATAAAATTTCAACTAACAACAGAACAAAAAAAAAACAAAAAACATAATCAAATGGAATAAGTTATGCTTTCAAATTCTTATTTCTCATTTCATTCTTCAATTCATAGCTTCATCAGCAAAAATTGAGTTTCAAGAGACATGTACCTGATTATGGCAACAAACAAAAGGAGTATAAGCTTGAGAACAATAACAATAATGAATTAAAGCAGCAGGACTCAACAGTAACAAAGCGAATCCCACATTCAAACAAAATGCCCAGTGAAATCCATCCGATCACCAATGGAACAGTGAATTCCACTCAAAGAAAAGAATTCAACCCAGATTCAAGCCACAAGCAGTAAAAGAAAACCAATTCCAAACGAGTAACACACAGTAGACCCAAAATCTTTGTCAAAACCCATTACAAATCCCATTAATGAAATACCATCATTTTTAGAAGTTGGAAGAATCGGAAATTCCTAAAAATCAATGGAATAGTAGCATTTTCAGTTATTTTATGTATTTTTAGCTCTTCCAGCCCCCCCCCCCCCCCGCCTTTTCTTTTTTGTATTTTTCCTCTTTTTTCATACTTTTCTCCTCTTCTCTTTTTTAGACTCCTGATTTCAGGATCCTCTTAAGCTGCAAGTGACTATGCCTTTATAGGCAAGTCACTAGGGCATCCCTTAGGATCGTTATTTCATTTTAATTCCTCATTTTCTAACTTGTTAATCAAGTTATAGCCTAAAGTTTGCTAGCAAATCCCAACTAGAAGTTTCTGAAACTGTTACACTAAGATTCCTTGGGTCCTTTTTCCAAACTACACCTTAGCTACCCTAGAATTACCCTGAAGACCAACTTGGGTCCTTTTGACCTAAAATCCCAACCCAAGTCTGGCTTGCAAAGCAAGACCACACGACCCTTTTGGGCTTTTAATTTTACAGAAAACCAATTCAAATTTAACAACTCATTAAAACCCAACTCAAAACTCAAACCAAAGATATTGTAGACCAGACCAAATTTCGAACCAAAAACAAAAAGCGAAAGAAGAACAAGAACTATTTAATACTAAGTATATGAACTAAACAAGCTAATAGCTAATAATTGAAACCTAATCAAAACAACATAAAACCCATATACTCTTGCAATTAAACAAAAATTGACTTCTGATAAATGCAAAATTGATTGTCAACGACTAAATTCCTATCATGCAATTAAAGGTGAGAACAAAATAATTAGCACAATAATTGAACCCTTCGTACAATTAAAATGGAAAACAACTGAGATTAAGCTAGACCTAGTTTCATAACTATTTGAACACATGCAACCAAGAAGTAACCAAGAGAAATCAGGAATAAGAAACAGAAGAAAAGAGAGAGACAAACCAAGCAATTCTTTTTTTTAAAATCAGAAGCTAAAAAAGATGAAGCGTGGTTCAAGACTCACCGGAAATGGGGATGTATTTGGGAAGAGGAGGGTACAGGGGTGGCCTTGTACCAGTTTGAGGCCATTTGGAGCGATTAAGTTATGGCATGGATTCTTTGATTTAATATTAGAGATGTGTTACTAGGACTCGAAAGACATGAGTTAGCTATTCGAAAAGAGGAGGCAATAGAGACTCTGGGGTGTATTTTTTTGTGGAGTTTGGAGGTGACGCCACCGTGTGCGGGGGTCAGAGCTACTAGTCGATATTCGAGGAGTTGGCTAGGTTTTGGGAAAAGGTGAGGGAGGAGAAGTGGTGGTGTTAATTTGGCGGTCATCGGAGCTCCATCGCCGCTGTGGGCGATTTTTGGCGGGCGGCAGACAACGGTGGACGACAGAGATGGAGTTTCTCTGGGGTTTGCTGGTGTGATGGTGAGAGACGGGGTTTGAAAGGTGGGGGTGGGGGCGTTTGGACATATATATATGTAAGGCTTCTCAGTTCTCAGACGCTATATCAAAGATCCTCCACGGTTGAGATTAAGTCCAATGAAACGGCATCGTTTCATTTATTAGATGTTGTTGGACCGATTTTGGGATGGGTATTGGACAGGTTCTGGGTGTATTTGGGCTGAAAATTTAAAAAAAATTGGCCCAATTTAGATATCTTATTAAAGACCAATTCTTTTAATTTCTCTTTTTTTTTTCAAATTAGAAAGCCCTTTTCTTTTCTAACTAAAATAAAAATCTAATTAAAAATATAAATCCCAATTAAACTATCAAAAATGCTAATTAATTCTAAATAATGATTATATCAAATAATTAAAACAAAATCTATAGAAAAGTCACCTAAAATTAAAGGTGCAAATTAAACCATTTTTTGATTTTTCCTTTTCTCTCTTTTTTTTATGAAATAACAAATTGCTAATTAATTCTTGAAAAAATATCAAATTAACTTCTAAATGCACATGCAATACAATTTTTGTATTTTTTTACTAATTAAAATGCACAAATAAAATACACAAATAAAATCCAAACAATTAACAGAAAATGCCACGAAAATTCACAAATTGGAAATAAACCAAAGAAATTATTTTGTTTTGAATTTATGGGAGTAATTCATGTAGGGCAAAAACCACATGTTCACAGCTGCCCCTCTTTGCTCAGAAACACGAAGAGTTCTCGTGCAACGATAATGAGTGGATACGCGCAATTTTTGCCCATTTGTGTACTCCGTGGGAAGCATTTTGAATAGCTTGACCGCACCCTACTTCAGAGGTTGTCTACATATCCTTGGCTAATAAGGAATCGGGTTAGTGTAGTTCAAGAGTATTTGGTAGCTAAGACTACCGAAGTTGTGATCTCACTATTGTTGTTGCTGCTGCTACTGCTTGCTAGATACCATTATTACACCGCGCTAAAATAAAAAGAAGCTAGACTGAGCTATAACCTATTGATTACAAAAGAACCTATCAATGTCTTCAAACTTGCTCTCGATCCTTGTTGCCTTGTATATCTTCCTGTAAAAACTCCTTGTTGCCTTGTTGACTTGGATTCTCCAAGTGAAACTCCTCATTACCTTGTTGACTTGTATTCTCCCAGTGAAACTCCTTTGTTGCCACTTTGAATTGTACCCGAGATGTTTTCCCTTATTTTCTAGGTAGGCGCCTCATTACCAGAACTTGAATTATATTTTCTTGTTCTCCAAGTGGCTGCCTGATTACTAAAATTTGAATTATATTTCGTTGTTCTCCAGGTGGGAGCCAGATTACCAAAACTCGAATTGTATCCCCTTGTTATCCAGGTCAACGTCTGATTACCGAAACTTGAAATGTATTCCCTTGTTATCCAGGTGGGAGCCTGATTACCAAAACATGAAATGTATTCCCTTGTTCTCAAGGTGGGTGCCTGATTACCAAAAACTTGAAATGTATTCCCTTGTTATCCAGGTGGGCGCCTGATTACCAAAATTTGAATACAAATTGAAATGTATTCCCTTGTTCACCAGGTGGGCGCCTGATTACCAAAAATTTGAAATGTCTTCCCTCGTTCTCCAAGTGGGCACCTTATTGCCGAAATTTGAATAAAAATTGAAATGTATTCCCTTGTTCTCCTGGTGGGCACCTAATTGCCAAAACATGAATTATATTCCCTTATTATCCTGGTGGGTGCCTGATTGCAAAAATTTGAAATGTATTCCTTTGTTCTCCAGGTGAGCGTCTGATTGCAAAAACTTGAAATGTATTCCCTTGTTAATAGGTGGGCGCCTGATTACGAAAACTTGAAATGTATTCCCTTGTTATCCAGGTGGGCGCCTGATTGTCATAACTTGAAATGTGTTCCCTTGTTATCCAGGTGGGCACCTGATTACCAAAACTGAAATGTATTCCCTTGTTATCCAGGTGGGGACCTAATTACCAAAACTTGGAATGTATTCCCTTGTTATAGGTGGGTGCCTGATTGCCAAAACTTGAAATGTATTTCCTTATTATCCAGGTGAGCACCTGATTGAAAAAACTTGAAATATATTCCCTTGTTCTCCAAGTGGGCGCCTGATTGCCAAAACTTGAAATGTATTCCCTTGTTCTACAGGTGGGCGCCTGATTACCAAAACTTGAAATGTATTCCCTTGTTATCCAAGTGGGCGCCTGATTGCCAAAACTTGAAATGTATTCCCTTGTTATCCAGGTAGGCGCATAATTACCAAAACTTGAATGTATTCCTTTGTTATCCAGGTGGGTTCCTGATTGCCAAAACTTGAATGTATTCCCTGAAACTGCTGCCTTTAAACCAGATTACAAGAAAAAAAAAAATTCCTGCCCCAGTTGGATGCTGGGCGCATCTGCGAGTGTTAATTAAATCCGTTACCCAATATTCTAAAAATTTGAAAGCTAAATCCCACTATCCAGGAGGGTCCCGACAAGTTTTGGTTTAATGCTAATTTAAAAAGCTGAATATCTAGTTATCTAAAAAGGAAATAAAGTTGCATCCCATTATCCAGGAGGGTCCTGATAATTCTTAACTAACGACTACTCTAAAACTGGGCTATTCCTCCAATGGTATTACTTCCACTATGTCTTGCTATCTGAGACAATTAATCTAAGTTATATCTACTGGGGAGCAGTAATTAAAGCTACATCCCATTATCCATGAGGGTCCTGAAAACTTATAAACTGAAATCCCATTATCCAGGAGGGTCCTCAGAACTTCTAAAATTAAATCCCATTATCCAGGAGGGTCCTCACAATTCTTAATTAAAACTAGTTTTAAATCTAAGTTATATCTGCTGGGGACCAGTAATTAAAGCCACATCCCATTATCCAGGAGGGTCCCGAGAATTTCAAATTAAAGTCCAATTTTAACTCTCGGTTGTCTCTGCTGGGGATTTCTAACTAAAGTTGCATTCCATTATCAAGGAAGGTCCTGACAAATCCTATGTGAACCCTATCTCTTGTATTCATTGGGACAATATTTATGCCAGATTATGTTACCCGTGAATTTTAATCCGAGTCCCATTTTACAGGATGGCCCTGACGACTTCTAGTTGCATCCCATTTCAACATGCAAACTCTTAAGTACGTTTATGCTCTTTTACAATTCTCGATTATTTCGAGCTTTAACTAAGTCCGATTTTCCAGGAGGGTCTTGAAAACTTCTAATATTAAATCCCATTATCCAGAAGGGTCTTGAAAATTTTTTAAATTGAAATCCCATTATCCAGGAGGGTCCTAAGAATTTAAAAACTAAATCACACTTTACAGGAGGGTCGTGAAGTTCACAGTCATACCTCCCAGGTGCTTGCTTCTCCTATGGAGGACTTCCCCAAGATATCCGGAATTTCCTGCCCCCTTTTCAATCAAAGCAAATCTTATCAGTTTGAAATGTGGTGGTTAGCTTGCGGCATTCTTGCTGAAAATGGCCTCCCTGCTGTCATGCTCCATTGTGGCCAGCTTTGCCGACCTGACTATGAGCCGCCTGATTTGTTTGGCTGACCCCTGAACCCTATGGCTTTAGATGGACCGAGTGCTCTGTACCCCAACATTGTGTTACATTCCTGAACCTTTGGCCAGAATCTTTGTAGCTTTCTACTAACAGAACTTTCAATGATTCTTCAAACCCCATTTTAAGTTTCGCTCCCTTTGTTATGTTAGCCGCAATGTGCTTTGCCATTTGGGAGCTGGTAGTAAGCTTTAAAAATTCTCTCGTTCTTGTTCAAACAAAATGACCTTGAAAACATCTTAGAGAATTGGATACCCGAAAGAAAATGACCCTGAGTTATTCTTATAACAAAAGAATTCATACTTGGGTGACTATTGATGGGGGAAAGAAAGGAGACTTATCCGTGGAGGAACAGCTGGTTCTAGGGATCATGACATAAACTTTGGCTTAGTCGGGCCAGTCTGTTCAAACGATCCGCTTTCAGTTGCCATGCTTTGTTGTTGTGACCTTCCTTAACCCAATTTCTTCAACCAAACCTTGACCTTGCTTATCTTGCGGTGTTCTGAACATATTTCCACCAGCAAACCTCTTTCAATTTTTTATTTCTCGACGTGCCTTCGTCTTTAGGTGCGTGTGAGGGTTTTCACCAACAAGACTCTCTCGTTTTAATTTCTTTCAGCTTTCATTGCCTTATAGTGCCCTTGAGTGTTTTCACCGATAAGAATCTCTCATTTTAATTTTCCTCTCAACTCCCGTCGCCTTACGGTGCCCGTGAGGGTTTTCACCGATAATACTATCTTATTTTCATATTTTCTTGCTAGAGTGTTGCCCCGAGTATGAATCACTTCCTCTTGCTTGACTTGACATTTCTAAAAGACTGATCAGAATGTCTTTCTGTGGACCGTAATCCAGGCTTTTGGATGGATTTAGAAAGAAAGGGTATTAAAGGCTCAAAACAATTCAATGGGTTCAACATTACAACTTTCGGAATCAAATCTCTTACGACTACCATAGCTTCTGACCCAGTTTCTTGCTCGGGGACCTTTAAATTTTTATTTTAATGAGACCGAACCGTGAGGCTGGCTACGTATCTTTAAAAGGAATCAGGTCAAACATAGTTCATTCCCCAGAGATTACTTTGTTGTTGTGGTTTTCTCTTTTCTCTTTCTTCTTTTCCTTATTTTCGTTTCTTCCATTTTCTTTTGTTGCTTTGCTATTTTGCTGTTTTGTTTTGTTTTTTTCTTTTCTTTTCTTTTTCTTCTCCTTGTTTTTCTTTTTCTTTCTTTTCTTCTTCTTTTTCTTCTCTTTTTTTTTTCTTTTTTTTTTCCTTCTTTTCATTCTTTCCTTTTCTTTTCCATTTACTCATTTCTCACGCTTGCATTTCTGATTTTGTTACTGATTCCGAAAAAGGGGTATGGAAGAAAATGATTAAAGCTCAAAAGGGTTAACAAGGGATAAAGTGTTTAGATAGCAGAATAATATTCCTTCGTCATTCCAATCCCCAAAACATGCCAAGTACAAACAAATATGATTTAATCAAAGAAAAGTCATATATAGTATCTCTTAACTGTATCGAAAATGATGGACATTTCCATGCACTTGCCTTCCACATCTGTTAGATACAATGCCCTATTGGACAACACTCTTGACACGATGAACGATCCTTGACAATTTGGGGGGAACTTGCCATTTGCCTCCGCCTGGTGAGGGAGGATGCGCTTCAATACCAACTGACCCACTTCAAACCTTCTTGGGCGAACCTTCTTGTTATATGCTATGGCCATTCTCTATTGATACAACTGACTGTAACATACGACTGCTAACATTTTTTCATCAGTCAAACTCAATTGCTCCAGCCGAGTTTTGACCCACTTATCATCATCAATTCTTGCCTCGGCGACAATCCGAAGGGATATGATTTCAACTTCTACTGGTATTACTGCTTCTGTGCCATACACTAACAAGTATGGCGTTGCCCTTAATGATGTGGGAACAATAGTGCAATAGCCTAACAATGCGAAGGTTAGCTTCTTATGCCATTGCCTGGACCGTTCCACCATTTTTCGAAGTATCTTCTTTATGTTCTTGTTGGTTACCTCAACTGCTCCATTCGCCTTGGGGCGGTATAGAGTGGAACTACGATGTGTAATCTTAAACCGCTGACATACTTCTTTCATCAAATAACTATTGTGATTTGCTCCATTGTGAGTGATGATTATCTTCTGGATTACAAACTAGTAAATGATATTTGAATGCACAAAATCGACCCCGACTTTCTTGGTCACCAACTTGAAAGTTTTAGCTTCGACCCACTTGGTAAATAATCAATAGCCACCAAGATGAACCTGTGCCCATTGGAAGCTGCTGGCTCGATGGGCCCAATGACATCCATGCTCCAGGCAATGGGGGCCATGGTGCAGACATTGTATGTAATTCAGACGGTGGGGAGTGAATCAAATCTCCATGCACCAATTGATGACATTTGCGCACGAAAATGATACAATCTCGCTCCATGGTGACCCAATAATATCCTGCCCGGAGTATCTTCTTTGCCAAAATATACCCGCTCATATGAGGTCCGCAAAATTCTGAATGGACCTCGGTCATGATGGCCGTGGCCTATTTAGCATCTATGCATCTCAACAGCCCCAGATCTGGCGTTCTTTTGTATAGTACCCCTCCACTGAAGAAAAACCCACTTGATAAGCGGCGAATTGTTCTTTTTTGATCACTTGTGGCTTATTCCGAGTACACACCCATCCTGATATATTCTTTTATGTCGTGAAACCAAGGCTCACCATCAGCTTCTCTTCCACCATGTTACATTAATCATGTTGATCATGGAGTTGGATATGCAGCGGGTCAACATTAGCCTTATCCTGATGATGTAACATTGATGCAAGAGTAGCTAAGCCATCAGCAAGCTCGTTGTGAATTCTTAGGACATGCCTAAACTCTACTGACAGGAATCGTTGACAAAGGTCATGCAGACATTGCCAGTATGGTATGAGCTTCAAATCTCCTGTTTCCCATTCCCCTTGAATCTGGTGTACCAGAAGGTATGAGTCCCCCAAGACCAAAACTTCTTGAACACCCATGTTTGCAGCTAACCTCAGACCCAAAATACATGCCTATATTTTGTCATATTATTAGTGCACTAGATGCGGAGCTGAGCTGTAACGGGGTAATGGTGCCCCATTTCATATATGAGTACTGCTCCTATCCCGACGCCTTTCATGTTAACGGCCCCATCAAATAATAGTTTTTATCCTGGCTTCTCGGCTTTTTCCACTTCCTCAATATGCATCACCTCTTCGTCCGGGAAGTTTGTCTTTAAAGGTTCATATTCTTCATCCACCAGATTTTCAGCCAGATGATCAACCAATGCCTGCGCTTTCATTGTAGTCCTAGTCACAGAGACAATGCCGAACTCGGTGAGTAGGATATTCCATTTTGCAAGCCTCCCCGTGGGCATAGACTTCTGGAAGATGTATTTTAACGGATCCAGGAGTGAGATGAGGTAACTAGTATACGACGACAAGTAGTGCTTCAACTTCTGTGCTACCCAAGTTAGGGCACAACACGTCCTTTCAAGATGAGTATACTTAACCTCATAAGCTTTAAATTTCTTGCTAAGGTAGCATATGGCCTGCTCCTTTCTCCCAGTGACATCGTGCTGACCCAACACGCACATCCAAATGAGTTTTCTAAGACGGTTAGATATAGGATCAGTGGCCTCCCTGGTTCCGGTGGGACCAATACCGGTGGGTTCGACAAGTACCCATCTATTTTATCAAAAGCCTCCTGGAATTCCTCAATCCACCTGACCGCAACATCCTTTTTCAATAACTTAAAGATAGGCTCACAAGTGGTCGTGAGCTGAGCAATAAATCTATTGATGTAATTCAATATCCCCAACAGATTCATCACATCTTTTTTGTTCCTCGGGGGTGGAAATTCTTGTATGGCTTTGATCTTTGATGGATCTAGCTCAATGCCTTGGTGGATGACTATGAATCCTAGAAACATTTCCGATAGCACACCAAATGCGCATTTTGCAGGATTGAGCTGGAGATTGTACTTGCGGAGCCTCTGGAAGAATTTTCTCAGATCTATGACATGGTCGGATTGCTTCCTAGATTTCACAATTACATCATCCACATAGAACTCAATATCCTTGTGTATCACATCATGGAATATGGTTGTCATTGCCCTCATATAGGTTGCCCTATCATTCTTCAGACCGAAAGGCATGACCCTGTAGCAATATGTTCCCCACTGTGTAATGAATGTTGTCTTCTCTGCATCCTCCTCGTCTATCAAAATCTGGCGATAGCCTGCGTAACAATCTATGAATGAACCAATCTCATATTTTGCACAATTGTTAATTAATAAGTGGATGTTCGGAAGTGGGAAGTTTTCCTTTGGACTTGCTTTGTTGAGGTCACAATAATTGACACTTATCCTGGTTTTACTGTCCTTCTTTGGCACAGGCACGACATTGTCTAACCAGGTGGGATAACGTGTGACTCGGATGATCTCTGCTTCAAATTTCTTGGTAACTTCCTCTTTGATCTTTACGCTCACATTAGTTTTAAACTTCCTTAACTTTTGTTTGACAGGAGGGCAAGCCGGGTTAGTGGGCAATTTGTGAACCACCAAGTCAGTGCTCAACTTGGCATATCGTTGTAGGACAAAGCAAAAACATCTATGTACTCAAACAATGTTTTGATTATTTCTTCCCTAAGCTTCATCTCAAGTTGGATACTTAGTTTAGTTTCTCTGATATTATCTGGGTCCCCTAGATTGACTTCTTCTGTATTGCTCAGGTTTGGCTTGGGTTTTCTTCAAAGTGGCTTAACTATTTACTAATTTCTTCAAGAACGCTTTCCTCATCATACCCTGGTTCATCCTCATATTCTATCTCTTGAATTGTTACTTCTGAATTAGACCGGCTTTCAAGATTGGGCCGAAGAGTCCTTATGCATTTCATATCATTAGAACCAACATTAAATAACTGAACAGGAAGGAAAAGAAAAGCAAAGAAAAATAAAAACTATCAACACTGACGAAAAAGGAAATTGCATTTCATTGAAATTGAAAGATAAAGAGGTTTACACATCCAAACAGATGGAAGATAGACTCCGAATTACAACCCTGGAGTAATCCGAAGAAACTACCAAAACTCCTTCCTGGTCGGAAGAGGAGTAGCTTCCCAATTGTTGATCTTTGAACAAGGCCCAACAAATTGCATATCTGCCTTGCTAGAGCCCTCTCTGGCTTCTACCATATTCACATCTTCGAACAACTTTTCAAACCTTTCAAGCAATTCCTTATCAGGATCAACCACAGAACTAAAACTTGTTGTTGTCGGGCGGTTCTTGGTGCCGGACCTGATAAATGATCTGAAGAGATGTGGCACAGGCTTGGGGAGGGCCCACGCTTTCTTCCTCATCCTTCTGGCTCTCTTGATGTATACAATTGTGGGCTTGAATCCCAAACCAAAAGTGTCCATGTTTTGGGGAGAGACACTGATTCTATGATACCCTGAAGTGACGCCCCCAAACTCTTTCCTGGAACAAACCCATTCTTCAACATTTCAATGGCCACCATAACTGATGCAGTCACTAACACACTCTCCCTCAAGAACTTTTCTCACTGATACCGTGTCGTGAACTTGATACACCAGGTCCCCTTATCATCATTTGCCTCAATGAATGGTACAACAACATCACTATGAGCATACAAATGGTCCTCGCGGAGCACAACTATTTCTTCTTGATCCAATTCAAATTTCACTATTTGATGCAAAGTAGAGGGGACTGCCCTAGCAGCATGGACCTAGGGTCGTTCCAACAACAGGTTGTAAGAGACAGCTACATCCAGCACTTGGAATTCCATAGTAAAATCAACTGGCCCGATTGTTAGTTCGAGAACTATGTCACCGAGCGAATCTTTTCCCACGACATCAAACCCTCGCACACAAATGCTGTTCTTCTGGATTATATCATCATCCACCTTCAACTTGTTCAACGTGGAAAGAGGGAAAATAGTTGCACTTGAACCATTATTAACCAACACTCGAGTAACCCCAGAATCCTTGCACATTACCGTGAGATAGAGTGCTTTATTATGCTCGGTGCCTTCTGTGGAAAATTCATCGTCGGGAAAGTGACTTTGTTTACTTCAAAAATCTTGTTGACTATCTTCTCCAAGTGATTAACTGTGATTTATAAGGAACGTGGGACTCGTTCAGGATCTTCATCACTGCCCGACGGTGCTCTTCCGAATGAATCAACAATGATAATAGCGAGATTTGAGCAGGCATCCTTCTCAGTTGTTCCACGATAGAATAATCCTGCATTTTCCTCTTCTTCAGAAACTTTTCTGCCTCTTCTTAAATCACGGTTTTCTTTACCAGCACTGAGTTGTTCTTGGACGGTTTGATTTTTCTCAATTTCTCGGGGGCAAAGCACCCCCCCGATTTGGTCAATCCGTGAGTCTCACAAACTTCTTCTCTAACCTCTTTCCCTTTGTAAGTCACTGTTACTCAGTCATAATTTCAAGGTACGACCCTGCCGCTGATTATTGGTAGCTGGGTTACAGGTTTGATGATGACAGGCTCTGTGCGAGCGCCCTCCATGATAACCATAGGCTTGCTTGCTGCCCCTGGTACAACCGCATTTTCTTGTCTCACCATCCTCTCTCTCGGGGATTCCTTCTTGACTACAACGAAAGGCTCACTACTTGCCCCACTCAACTTAAATGTCGACATCTCGCTTGTTAAATTCTCAACCATCTTCTGTTCACTGGCTCGAACCATCATAATAGTTTGTGAAGGCTTTTCGGGCTCTCCCTCTTTGTGCACTATCTCAATCATATTTGTCTCTTGATGAGCAGGCAGCGGGTTTTGATTAATATTGGGTGCTTCCGAAACTTGCACATCAATCTGATGTGAATAAATGAGTTCTTGAATAGCACTCTTTAGATGCCAACATTTCTGTGTGTCATGCCCCGGGGCACCATAACAGTACTCACAACTGACACAATAATCGAGATCTCTTGGAGAAGGATTTGGCAATTTTGCATCAATCGGCCTTAACATATCTAACTGCCTCAACCTGTGGAATAAGCTGGTATATGATTCTCCCAATAGAGTGAAAGTTTTCCTCTTCTGCATCCTCTTAGTTTTTAAGACTTGGTTGACTCAAAATGCTAGTCTCGGGGGTTTTTGATAGGCTCTTGGAGGTGGATAGTTATTTTGTGGAGCAAGGTAATTATTGTATGGGGTTGGCATACGCCGTTGTGCGTGGGTGGGAGGTTAAGTATATATTTGTGCATGATGGACTAAAAAACGGGCGTCAGGAGGTGGATTGTAGTGTTGTGGTGGGCTATATGGAATGTGTGGATAGGTTTGGTGATGAGGTCGGGGTTGGTTGTAATGGGATGGACCCCGGGCCCCGAACCAAGTTCTTGAATCAATTTTCACTACCTCTTCCTTATTCTTCTTTCCAATTGCTCCCCCAGTCCCGCTTTGGATTGCCTGGGTGGTTGCTTTGACTGCTAAATAACTCATAATCTTGTTAGATTTGAGTACCTTTTCTATCATGCTCCCTATTTTCACTACCTCATTAAAGGATTTACCCACTGCCGATACCAGGTGACTAAAATATGTAGGCTCCAAAGCTTGCAAGAAGTAATCTACCATTTCGCTTTCCTTCATTGGCGGGTCGATTCTTGTTGCCTCCTCCCTCCAATAGAAGCCATACTCTCTGAAACTCTCATTGTGTTTCTTTTCCAGTTTCGTCAGAGACAAATGATCCGGAATAATTTCAAGATTATACTGAAAATGACAAGCGAATGCTTGGGCTAGATCATCCCATGTGTACCATCAAGCATGATCCTGTCGGGTGTACCATTCCAACGATGAACCACTTAAACTTTGACTGAAGTATGCCATCAGTAATTCATCCTTCCCACCTTCCCCTCTCATCTTGCTTCAGAAACCCCTTAAGTGTGCCACCAGATAACCATGTCCGTCGTATAAGTCAAAGTTGGGCATCATAAAGCGTGTAGTCAATTGTATATCTGGGAACAAACATAGGTCTTTATATGCCACACTCACTTGGCCTCTCAACCCTCGCATATCTCTGAGTGATTGCTCTAGACTTTTGACTTTCCTGAGTACCTCCTCTTGCTTGAGATTTTTGACTGGTTTTTCAGCCTCAACAAGGATTTCACAACGTGGAGCGTAAGAGTAGGGTTCGTGGGCTTTGAAAATGGGTTCTAGTGGGTAATACTGGTTGTCATGAGCTTGGAGAAAATGTTCACTAGACGATTTGTGGAGTGTGGCAAGGGAGGTGCCAAAAAGATGGGAGCTACTGGTGGAGGGGGGTATGGAACAACTTTTGGTGGTGGAGCTTTTGGTTCCTGGGAAGTTGTACTCTGGTATTGTTGGTGGATGGGGAAGCTTGGGGGTGGATTAGTAGCAGTGTGGTTGTGTGACTGGGCTAATGATGGGATGAAGGTCGGGTTAGCAGAATAAGCTGGTGGTGGCTGCCCTCTTACCCATGCTTGATACATTTCAGGCATATGATGTTTCAACTTATACATCTCTTCTTTCATTGTGTCTACATCCAACCCTTCCACATCTTTTGAGGGATCGATGATACTTGCGTCAATTTCTTGGTTGGCCATAGTCAGCTTGCTTTTGGATCGAGTGTTATAGGGGTGGGTTGTCAGAATGCCGCAAAACTAACCATCTGTCTGGAGTGGATAGACAACACCAAGACTTGTTAGTGGTTAGGCTTTAACATATCTGTAGCCATATATTCGAGGATGAATGCACCTAAGCAGTTATCGATTTCTATTATGCATATGGATTGGCTGCTTGCGTCATCCCGAATTTTATCTTATGCCACTTTCCTTTCCTTTTCTTTCTTGTTTTCTTTTTCTTCTTCCCCTTTCTTTTGCTCAGCTTGTTTTTGCCTACCTTCTTTTGTTTTATTATTCTCTCAGTTTATTTTACCGTTATTTCTCTCTCTTTTCCCCTTTTCTTGTTTTGGTTATGGTCAAATCCTATGGAGATTGCCTACGTTACATGACCCCGCATGAATCAGACCGAGCGTAGTTCAAACAGATAAGTACAGAAAATATTTTGGAAATTTTGATTTTCATAAAGTAAAACACTTGATCACAACTACTAACAAACTTTTAGAAAAGAAATCAACAGACTCCGACTCAAAAGACTCTGATAGAAAGATGAAAGCAAGTGACATGACAACCTACTACAGACTCAAATAGAAGAAAATACAGACTTCGCAAATGGACTAACAGACTTGAGTGAAAATTATGAATACATTGAGGCCTCCAATGCTCCTGGGGCCTGCGGGACATCATTGAGTCTCGCCGCAGGCTTGTGTGCTAAATCCCCTTGGAGGTGGTGGAGGTCTTCCATCACTTGACAAATGAAGGTTATTGCGTGGAAAAAAATATGGATCTTGTCATATCTTCAAAGTGGCTACACTTTACGGTGATGTAATCAGCGATCATCCGTACCTATTCACTTATAGCACCCCTTCCTTGCAACAATAACACAATATACTGGACCCTGGCTTCCAAAGTTTGTTCGGCTACACGATTCAGTTCTTGAAATTGTTGCAAATCTCTCTCCAGCCGTGCTATTGCTGTGTAACAATTCTCTCTTTCAGCCTTGAAGTCTTTTGCTTGCTTAACCATTTTGTTTTCAATCATGATGACCCTTTTCTTCAACCCTGCAACCTCATTGTCATACCTTTCCTTCAGTTGTTCGATCATGCGTGCTCATTCCTCTGCATTTTTGGCCAATTGTTTTCGGGCCCTGGCTAGCTCACTCTCTGCTTTTTTCAAGTCAAAACCATATTGTCCTGCTTGCCGCCTTAAATTGTCCATGAGCTTTTCATCCTTCGCACTTCTGGTGGGATTTTCTGCCGCTATTTTCATTCTCTAAATTTGGGCTCGCAAGGTTTCATTTTCTTTGGCTAGTCTTTTCTTTTCTCCCTCACCTGTCGCAACTTACAAACCAATCTCGAATTGAAGGTAGGCCTCAACAAGTTCCTGAAAATGTGGTCTTTTAGTCGGTCTTCCAAACTCCACTTCCTGAAAATGTGGGATTCTCTGCGGCTATTTTTATTTTCTGAATTTGGGCTCACAAAACATCGTTTTCTTTGGCTAGTCTTTTCTTTTCCCCTGGTCTGCGGTGGCTTGTAAACCATTCTCGAATTGAATGTCTTTGACTTGTTTTTCCAATTTCCCTATCCTGGCCCTGTATTCATTTTCCTTGGCCAACCAATTCCAGCAAATATCTATGACTAGAAAATAATCGACCGTTAATTTATCAATAAACATTAGGTCGCCAGTAAGGACGACATTTTAAAATACACAGCACATGGATCGGACAAGAAGAAAATATAACCATCCACGCAATATAAGATATGGTTATACACAACCCATTTTATCTTGAACATGCACATGAATAAATCACTCCACAATATTCATAATACAAAATGTAAGAAATAAAAAAAGAAGAATTTAGGATTTACCAAAATTGACGCGTTCTGAACTTTAATACCGTGCTTAATGGGTCTATTGAGACGCCTAAATCCAAAATACAAGCTTGATACTTGTCCCTCCCACCGGAAACAACCTTAGTCGATGGGGTTGAGCGATGGAGAGAAGAGAGAGCAAACAGATAGTAGGGAGATGAGTCAGAAATTGGGGAAAAAAGTAAGAGAGGGTTAATGTTTCCAAACTTAATATGTGACGCACAGGTTTTTTTAATGTTAAAAGGCTCCATCCACCCTAACCCAATCATTTAACTATTTTTCAACCCAAAAGAAATTGAGAAAGAAAATGGGGGTTCACTTCGACCAATTCAAGTATGTCTTCTTCCCAAATTTTCTTCACTAAGTTATCCTTATTAAATACATTTTAAACATTAATAGTTTTTTTTTTAAAAAAGAAATACTACTATTGTTATAGTAAGGCTATAGTTGAAAATAATTAATAAATTTGATTTAAAATTTTTGAAGTGATAATTACATTGAAAAATTCTTTGAGCTAAAGCAACAGCTAAAACAGGAGGCAGAAAGTATAAGTTAAATCGTGTCTACTAACAGTATTTTGTTTCTCCGGCAGACAGAATCAAAAGTTGTGAATGGGCATTATGGAAATGGTCCTCATACAGTTATAAGATGGGCACCAACACACAGTCTGCAGTGATCGCTGGAAAGTGGGGATATCTACTTTGCTCCCATCTATTTCTAGGTGAAAAAAACAGGTCATCATTCCATCTGTTGTTGACATTTTGTTTGCTTGAATGAACAGATATCAACTTAAAATATATTTCTAAAATTCCAAATCCCAAAACCAGTTCAATAACTGGTTTTGGGCTAAATCTCTAATAATACACATGTTCTTCCAAAATAAATTTGGGAATATATTTTGAAACATATATCCAAACACATTTTCTTTTCAAACTATCACCAAAATCAAATTTTCAAAACAAATTTAGGAATCTATGATCAAACGCTAGTGAAGTGTTTGCCCAGCTTTTAGAGGGAAAAATGTGCTTATGAAGAAGCAATTCTTTTTAGAAGCAAAAGCAATAACTTCTTTCCAAAAATTCTTTTTTGAAAAGGTCTTTGAAAAATACAATGAAAAGCAATTTAAAAAAACTTGGCCAAACAGTAATTACTGCTCAGAAATGCTTTTCAAATAAATAAGTCAAACACTAATTGCTACTTAAAAATGCTTATCAAATAAATTAGCCAAACACATACTATTTCTCGTCAAAAATACTTTTTAAAAAAAATACTTTTCAAAATAAGCTAATTTTTATAGATTCGGCCAAACAAGCTAATTATTGCTTTTGTTATTTTATGTTGCAGATGGAGTCGGGGAAAAATTATTATGACTATCCCTGATCAGGGTGCATTTTGTCTCATGTAACCTACTCTTTATGTTTCATTTTTTATTTCACCCTTATTGACGAACTTTAATAGTTACGGAAATTGAGTTTCAAAAGCACCATTATTTCTTTCTTAAATTTTACAACAACAACAACAACTACCCAGTATACTCTCACCAGGTGGGGTCTGGGGAAGTTAATATGTAGACAGCCTTATCCCTACCCAAAAGGGCAGAGAGGTTGCTTCCAAGCGACCCTCGGCGCATAGGACAGAATGAAAAGCTGCATTGGAAAACAAAGATAAAGTTAGGAACCAAGACAAGACAAAACACAATAACAAAACAAAGCATAAGCAATCCTGCAGAAATAACGTAAATGATTATGTAAACATAAGAAACATAAATACCGTCGCATACGACAATAACAAGCGACAACTATCATATTACCAACCAAGAGGGGACCTACGCTAAAACACTAGCGTCTCATAAAAAGGAGTGAATACTTCTGCTGTTAGTCACACAATGGGTATCCTATATAGAAACAACTAGAATTTGAGGCAAAAATAATGAATTCTAGTTGATGAGAGTATCCTGATATATTACTGTTTCAATATCTCATGCATTTCACAAGGCTGGAAAAAAAAAGTGGTCCAATATCATGAATTGGAAAGAAAAAATCTGAACTTTAGGTCTGGATTCTGGAACCATAAGAGCGACAAAAAGAGGCAGCAGGCATTCAGTTGAATTTAATCGAAGAAACTCTTCAGTAAGAAATTAGAGAGGTGAGGAAAAGAGCCTGATTCTTTGGTTTGATATTTTGTGGATTGCTTGCACATTTCAGTATATGTGGTCCAGTTTCTAAGCATTAATATTGCCTGTTGCCGTGGTTATGATTGACGTATCTTTTTTCCCTTTTGCTTACTATATCTTAGAGACAAGAGGGGTTGCTTGCTCTGATGGTAGGCAACTCCAACTTCCAATCGAGAGGTTGTGAGTTCGAGTCTCCCAAGAGTAAGGTGGGAAGTTCTTGGAGGGAAGGATGCCGGGGGTCTATTTTGAAACAACCTCTCTACCCAAGGGTAGGGGTAAGGTCTGCGTACACACTACCTTCCCCAGACCCCACTAAGTGGATTATACTAAGTTGTTGTTGTTGTTGCTGCTTACTATATCCTAGAGGTTGGAACTATACTTTCCCTTTTTAAGATGGTGCATGCATTACATGCGATACTTGATCAGCTTACCAATATATATATTTTTTTTGTATAGTGACCACATATATACACCTTAAAAACAACAACAACAACAAATCAGTATAATCTCACTTAGTGGGGTCTGGGGAGGGTAGTGTGTACGTAGACCTTACCCCTACCCTGGGGTAGAGAGTTGTTTCCAAATAGACCCCCGACATCCTTCCCTCCAAGAATTTCCCACCTTGCTGTTGGGGAGACTCGAACTCACAACCTCTCGGTTGGAAGTGGGGTTGCTTACCACATATAGACACCTTAAATCAACCGAAATTAACTTGTATATGTACTGGAACCCCGGGAAAAGAGAGTGAGCTTTCATGGTTACTCAATATGTTAATCCAATTCCAGATTTTTTTTTGGTTGCTTTTTTTGGGTCCATAATATAAGGACCAACTCAGATTTTGACTGCCTGACATTGGATTCCAAATATTGTCCTCTTTCGTTAGAAGTTGGAAAACGACAGGTTACCTTCAAATCATGGCTTCATGATTTAGTAGCCATATGAGCAACTCCTTGGCCTTTCTTTTCGTTTCTGATGCATCTCTAAATTGTCCTTTCTAGGTTTTGTCCGTGGCAGTGAAAAGAGACTCTATCAAGTCAAAATGTTATATGTTAGCCTAAATTCTGCATGATGTATTGTTGTTGCATAACCCTTAATGATGAAATGTTTCTAATGACAATGAGTAAAGTTTAGCAATCACGCTTGACATTAACCCCAAGTTACGTATGTTTACTCTTAAATTGAATAGTAATTAAATTTGTATGCGATATTAAGGATATGTGGATTAATCCAACACAAAAAATCAAGAGTATTAGATAAATGGGTTAAAGACAAAATAAAAGATCAAACCAATTGTAATGTATAAAAATTACGTGTGTAACCACTTTCTAAAGTGGTATTTACTTTATATACAGCATTTTTAATGCTGAGTAAAAGTAACGACTGCTCTATTAAAATTAATATGCAAAGACAGTATTACCCTTTCCTTCCCATACGGGAATACACCATTTTCGGGTTCATTCTTTAGAGCTCCACTTCTCCTTCTTGGGTCCGTATGACTGTTTCCATTATTTTCATATATGAAATACAATTTTGAACAGAAGAAACGAAATGCATTAATCATATAAATTTTATAAGCCTCCCATTTTCTTTTGTGTCTGCATGAATTGCCTCGTAAACCATTCACTCATAATAATAATCACAAATGTGGGAGGACGTGACTTTTGTTTTTCTAAAAGAAATGACTTAGATTTTCTTAAACAACAGATAATTAGGAAAAATATGGTAAAATGCAAAAAAATTGAGGACAAAGATAATTGTGTTAAGGACATGTATTCCTATAGTCCTACAGTTAAATTCAAAAGTAACGACATGTAGTACTAAAGTCCAGAACTTAGAGTTTCAAGTTCAAAAGGTAAGGACATGTAGTCCTAAAGTCCTAAAGTTAAGTTTAATAGTTAAGGACACAAGTTCAAAAGTTAAGGACATGCAGTCCTTAACTTACATGTACAAGTTCTAAATTTAAGGACATGCAGTACTTAACTTATAATTACAAGTTCAAAAGTTAAGGACATGCAGTCCTTAACTTATAACAAGTTCAAAAGTTAAGGACGCTTGGTCGTAAAGTTTGAGTTCCAAGTTCAAAAGTAAAGGACATGTAGTCCTGAAGTCCTGAACTTAGACTTACAAGTTCAAAAGTTAAGGACAAATAGTCCTGAAGTTCTGAAGTTAAGTTAAAAAGTTAAGGACATGTAGTCCCGAAGTCTTGAACTTAGAGTTCCAAGTTCAAACGTTAAGGACGTGTAATCCTGAAGTCTTGAATTTAAGTAAAAAGTTAAGGACATGACGAAAAGGGTATTTTCGTCTGAGTGGTTAAAGTTTATTAAAGTAGTGGCTAAAGACTAAATGCATTTTAACAGTGACTTAAAAGTAAATATATGTGTTATAAGTGGCTAACCGTGTACTTCCCTCTTGTAATGTTATGATCTAGCCTGAACCTAGGTTGAAGAGTAACTTTACCCTCGATTGGACCCTTGGTTCGAGCCTAGTTGCTAATGAAGAACAAAACAATTAATTAAGAACTTTAGCAGTAGATAGAAAATAGAAAATGAGTTTTTATTGCTTTAATTCGCGTTTCACAATGTATGTTCCAAAAGAAAAACTTTTCCTTTATATCTTAGGAGAGTTTCATCTCTAGTACAAGACTAAACACGGTAAAGATCTTCCTTTCTCGTTAATTACTGATATGTAATCGATATCTGCGATATTCGGTTAGATACATATATCACTTCATTCTATCCGTCGTGCATAACCATTACCATATTTCGTAAGGTTTTAGAACTCGCTCTGGGTCTGAGGAGTGTTGATTTATCACGTCCGATAATGAACACATTGTTCACCTTTCATGGATCTTGATATGAAGGGCTTCCAACCTAGATTTAACTTTTATGCGTCCATACCATTCTTCTGTTTTCTACACCAAAAATTAGTATATGTATTATCCCCAATTTTATCCATATACAGATAGCCCCCCTTGTTTTTCGGAGAGTAGGTTTGCTTAAACGATGGGAAACAATAAATGAACCCTGATTCCTCCCTTTGTACGTTACAACTGAGATAACGCCCCATCAGTTGTATCGTTCTGACTTCGAACACATGTCAGTCACCGGCTTTCTGCCTTTGAATGAGAAACGTCGTGCATTGTTTGTTTTCCCCAATAAAAGCTTTGACCTTTTCACTTCTTCCATTTTCCTGCTCTATATTTTACCCCAGAATTTTCAAACAATTTTCAACTTCTCCAAGTCTTCCTACATTGTTCTTTGATCTTTCATATCTTCATATTCCATCATTATATATTGTTTTTGAACTTTCAACCTAGACCTTCATACCAATTTTAAGTCTTCATTTTTTCTCCAAACCTTCATACTCTGCTTCAAACTTTCATATTTCTATAATGGCAAAAGCCTCCAAGTCGATGCCTCAACAGACTTCCCCTTCATCTTCCCACTCGACTGCAGTTGTCGAGGTGGCGGTTCCTAAAATAGTTCAGGAGCCTCCCATGAAGAGATTTATACCTGGAGGTTGCTCTATGGGGACGACTTCAAGGTTGAGAACGCCTCTAGTCAATAAGACCAAGGCGAGGGAGCATGGAAATACATATGCTCCGTCATTGATAAAACCCTACTATAGTCCGAGGGGACTTTAAATGGGAGGGTAAGGACGTGGTCTTTCCCGGTCCCAATGAAGACATTTCTACTCACGTGAAAGGTTATTTGAGTTTTTACACTTATCCCTTCATGCTCGCCCTGGTGAATCCCATAGTCCTTGCTTTTGCCAAAAGGTACGAGGTGTGCTTCGGGCAGATCCACCGGTCCTTTTGGAGGATCGTGATCCTCTTACGCTATTTCGTGAACAATATTGAAGCCCTCAGTTCACTCTCTGCCATCAACTTTGTCCAACATTCCTTGAATATTTTAAGCACCGATGATAACCGAACCAAGGCAGGTCGGGGAGGTTTATTCGGGTATAAACCAAAGACCTAATCCCTTGGAATTTTCTGTTGTTCCCCGAGGAATGGAACGTATCCCATAAGTATTGTCTTGCTTGAGCATTCCTTTCTTTTTATTTTTTCTCTCACTGCTTGTGTCAGCAGTCGTGCAATTGTTGCCCAAGTTCCTGATGGAATTCCTCCATTCAAGGAGTGGTTTGAGGGGATCTGTAAGAAAAGATCGTACTTCGAGGGTGCATGGAAAAAGCTTTCGTAGGGCAAATGAGAGGCCCGTTCGCATGGTGAGGTTCTTTCCTGAATATTTATCACCGTGTATTAACTTATACAATGCTAACCCTTTCTCTTTTCTTACAGGTTTGCCTAAGAAGACCGAACTTATGCAATTAGATGAGGACAAGGATCCATCCTCGCTTGCAAACCCTCCATTTCGGGGCTACCTGGGGCCACTGCAGAGGAGGAGGAGAAGAAGAAGAGTAAGTCCTCAAGTTCCCCGTATTTTGAGGAAAAAAGGAAGAATGTGACCATCTGGGTCTGGAAGTCCAAAAAAAGAAACAAGTCCAGGGTACTGTACCCCGATTCTTTCTATCGAATGAGGGACGAGCCCGAATATGATGACCTTTACATCGCTCATGGATTGACCCTTAATTAGGGGGAGCAGGCAACGACCGAGAAAGAGAACTATGGGGTCGATCCCTCTCTAACTAGGGGTGGACGTTCAGTATTCCGATGCGGTGTTAGAAAACTATGGTTTGTAGTTCAGTATTTGATATATCAGTTGTGCATATCAAATACAATACCAAAGTAATTTGGTACGATTCAGTATTTTCTTATTTGGGTTGGTACGGTTGCAGTACGGTTCGGTATGGTACCATGTCTTTGTGAACTAAACAGTGCTGAACTCTAATTTTTTAGAAAATTTCTAATTACGTGATATGAGTATATCAACAACAAGATGTGAGCAGTACCTTCACTTCTTGTAATAATTTCTAATAGAAATCACTACATGAGCTTACCAATTGAATGTGATTAGTTCCTTTACTTCTAATAATTTAAATCACATCATCAGAAAATTTCTAATAAAATTATAAATGAGCATATCATCAACAAACCCGAGAAGTTCTTTATTTTTCTAATAAATTCTAACGTTAGGATGGGCCGTTGGTCTTAGTTGGATTTGGGGCTGAAAAATGATGACTTAGGATGGGCAATGAATGAAGGTGTACTTACATAATTTGGCATTTTGGTATTTTGGTAATACCGAAATATCTAAACCTTAATACTGAGAACTATACCAAAATATCGAACAAGTGAAAATCCTACACCGAAGTAGTACCTATATACCAAATAAATCGATACTGAAATACCAAATTAATTCAGCTCATTTTAGATTTAAACTTTTTTGACTTTTATGCCCACCCCTACATCTAACTCGGCAACCTGAGGGAGAGACGGAGGTTGGGCCCTCCCAGGAATATTGTTCCGAAGGAAGCGACCGGTGTCATTAACCTTGGGGAGATGCCCTTGTATATATAGTCTATGCTCGAAGAGGTCCAAACGAGCAAAGAGAAGTCCAGCGAGGTGGCGCAGGACCCAGACGGTGCCCTCAACAATTCTTTTACACATGGATATGGCTGCACTGGAGGATTTTTCTGGGCCAGGTTACATGGAGATCACAAAGAAAGATGTGCTCTCAGAAGCGGGGGGGGGGGGGGGGGGGGGGCAAGTTTGAGCCCAAAAGTAGTAAAACAATTCCCTGCTTCGAGCATGGACCCCGAGCACAAGAGAATGATCGTTCTGTCAATCCCGAAGCATGCTCGGGTCCTATCTAACCAGGTGTAGGTAGCCGGCTACCTTTGATAACTGGTAATCGAGGAGGACCAGGCAAAGATGAACAAAGTGGGCACATCGCACCTCTTCAATGAAGAGTAGCAGGCACTTAACCGGGTAGAGCGTCAACCCTTTTCTACCCTTGTGAATCTCACTTTGGTATTTTGATGTCCTATACTAACTTTATTGTTTTTCAGTCTTTGGTTCTTTAACATGAAAGCTTCCTCCGGTACCTCTTGGAGATTAGCCAACTCGAGTTTGAGCTCAAAGAGAAGGTTTGAAAGAATGATATGTACATGTCTCTTTGTGAGCAATGGAACGAGGCCCTTCAAGACTTCTCGATTCTTTAGGCCAAGTTGGAAAAAGCTCAGAAGGAGGCCTCTACCCTGAAGCGGGACATACCAACTTGGGTTGAGAAGGTAAAGATCTTTGAGACTAAACACAAGTAGCTAGTCTTGGTTACAAACAACAAAACTTTATAGTTCCAACAGAAAATAGACCTGATCGATCAGCTTCAGGATAAGATGAACGATGGCAAGGCCACTACTGAAGTGTGGAAGGGCAAGTTAGACATGCCAATTTTGAAGAAGCAAAATGCGGAAGAAAAGTTGGTATAGGTCGAGAACAAACTTCCAGTGGTGATAACTAGGGATTAGGATGCATTTGACGCTCCTTTTGCTTTAGTTTTGATTTAAAATGTGTACAAAATCGTCACAAAGGCTCACATGTTGTACTTGGTTGCAGGATTTGATCAACAAGGTGATAATTTGTCAAAACCAGCGAAAAAAGAATGAAATACACAACTACCAAGAACAAGTCCAAGCTCAGAATAATAGGACTAGTGCGGTCGCACAACATTTTGTGCAGTCCATAAAGATGAGTTTTAGAGAATGATAAATTAGGTAGCCAAGCAATGTGACCGGATTACATTTCTTGCAGACCACAGTAACTTCAGTGCGGCCACACTCGACTTTGTGCGGTCCGCAAAGCCCATATTCAGAGAGTGCGAAGATTGGAAGATATTTCCAATAAGTTCGCGGTCCATTTTGTGCAGACCACAATAGAATCCACCACGGCCACACTCGACTTTGTGTCGTCCGCAAAGCTCAAATTTATAGAGCAGATTATTTCAGCCAACAGACTTAGTGAGGCTACACTCAATTTTGTGTGGTCTACACTAGCCCCACATGGGGTATCTTTGTCCAGAACTTTTGGCCTAGTATAAATAGTTTCTGTTCATTTTTTAGGTCATCAGTTGCATTTGACGAATAGCTGTGATCGTGAACGGTACTTCTTTTATATTTTGCATAATTTAAGTTTAGTTTCATCATTGAATCTTCAAGTTTTATCTAGTAATTAATTATTACGGGTTTTTCTTCATCTATTTTTCTATTTTCTTCTGCAATCATAAGTAGCTAGACCCATTAGATAGGGTTGTGGCTCAACCCTAGTGTTGTAATTAATGTGTCTTGTGTAATACTGCTTGATTGTCTATGGGTGTTTGATATTTGGACTAATTCAGCATTTTAATGTGGAATTAGTGGTTGCAAACACTAGTTTATGCCTAATTGACTTTGGCTCTTCTTGAGAAAGAGAGCCTAAATTCTATGAAATTGGTCCAACAAGGAATTAGGGCATATTCAAGAGATTGATAGCCCCAAATTGAAGGGTTAAACCTAGAGATAGTAATACCCAACTTGAACCTCATTTTCTTGCACGAATTTGCATACCTAATTGGTATTGAGAAAGTCATTCGAGCAAAATTACTCGTACTACCGAGAGGTATAGAGTGAGTAGAATGGTGCAATGGTTATATCATTCTCCCCAAATATTACAATCTAGCCTTAGACTCGAGAATTCGCCAATTATCTACTTAGGAGATAGTCATTTCCCTAGTGCCTTTTACCTATTTAGACAAGTAGCAATAGTTTGATCTTAGCTTTACATAGCTTAATTCAGCATCTTAGTAGTATAAAATTAGAAGTAAGATCAAAACCAACATTTTTTAGAAGTGAAATTAGGAACAATTACACAACTCAAATTTAGATAGAAACTGAACTCAATCTCTAGCTCCCGGTGGGAATCGATCCCGACCTTCTCGGGTAAAAGCTGCGTCGACATCTCTTGCTACTTCATAGTAGTACGGGGTTGGCCTCGATCACTTTTTGGTGCCGTTGTTCGGGAGCTAACGATTTTGGCTACTCTATCTAAATAATTTTGTGTATTTTTCTTCTTTCTTTCTCGTTACTAATAAATGTGTGTCACAACTTCAGGTACAACAATAGAAAACAACAATGACCCTCTTGGAAATGTGATTGTGAGGGAGGAGGAAGATTATAATGGAGAACTCATCATGACTCATCTTCTTCCCTAATTATTTTTCCTATAAATATAATACACGTGTTAACGAAAGTTGTAGCTATACTTGCATTTGATTACTTTTGTTTAATGAACAAACTATATTGGAAAATAAAAATTTGATATACATAATGAAGGAGTATGCAAACTATCTTCAGTGGGAAGCTAGCTTGTTTCGAGAACTATTGCCGTTAGTGCACCTAAGCTGAAAATATCCATTGAAAAACTGAACGTCAAAGAAAAAGAACAGACAATGCAAATTTATTGCGACCCAAAAGATACCAAAACTTAACTTGAAGGCAATATGGTTCAGGAAGATATAGTGAAGCAAAATAGGGCCAAATTGTTAGAAACCTCTAATTAACTAAACACGTCAACATTCATTTCATACTAGTTCATAAGTTATCCAACTTGGAAATAGTGTGGAGATGTCGTTATAAATTGTAGACTAGGATAATCCTATATTTGACATTTTGTTAGTAAAGAATTCATAATAGTTAGTTCGTGCAGTTCGTTTTGCAAGTCTGGAGAAACACTCACGCTATGCAAGTCTTTTCCTTCCTTTTTTCGTTTGGAGAAATTCTCTGCCAGTTTTGTGATATCAGCGTGGAATTTGGACTAATTTCGTTCCAGAGATACTCTTCCTCAGCTTTATCACATACTTAAATAAAAAATTATTTGTGGATAAACATTGGCTGAATCCTGTTGTTGTTTGAGTTAGCAACGGTTTGTTTTTGGTGTATGGAAGAAAAGATGCAGGTATGAGATTTCGGACATAGCCTATTAGCCTTGAACGATACAGAGGGTGTAACTAATTCAAAGCTGACATATATAGGAACACCTTTGCCTCCCGGGACTTGAGGGAAGGATGAAACTGGAATTTTTGCAAATGCAGCTGTTAAGGATTCTTGCAATTTATGGAGCAAGAGGGGTTGCTCTGATGGTAAGCAACCCTCACTTCCAACCGAGAGGTTGTGAGTTCGAGTCTCCTCAAGAGCAAGGTGGGATGTTCTTGGAGGGAATGATGCCGGGGGTCTATTTAGAAACAGCCTCTCTACCCTAGGGTAGGGGTAAGGTCTGCATACACACTACCTTCCCAAACCTCACTAAGTGAGATTATACTGGGTTGTTGTTGTTGTTTCTTTCTGCTCTGGACCATCTCAAAATAAGCAACAGAGCTTTCAAGCTGTGAACTCTTCTCTGTAATTTGTGCTTGTGCCATTTACTGCAGTATACTCTGAGTAGCGCACACACAATAATTAGAGTGGCAAAATTTATATACTAGATAGTCACCAGCATGTACTGCTGGATTTATATGTCACTAAATTGATGCAACATATTCTTAACACTTTGTGAGTCTTCAAAATTATTTCTTTGTGTGCTAAGACATTGTTTCGTCTAAGCTTACTTTGTATCATCAATCATGCCTATGCAATTTTTTGTTGAAGTAACTATTAAGTGGTAGTTATTATACGAGTCAATTACTATATAGCTGTAAAATATCCTAAGAGTTTATTCCTACGACCAGTAAAGTCAATTTGTCTCCTTTAGTATTTTCTATGTAAAGTTCACTATTCGGCACGTCGAACACTACTAAAATTTGAAGTTTGTATGTTGGGCTCAACCAGACCCTAAAATATTCGTAGCATATTATGATATTATAAGCTTTGAGCCAAGTCCTTACAAGTTTTCCTAAATAGCCTCATGTCATTAAGCTATGTAATTAATTTTCTTTATGTTTTCGACTATATGAGAGTTTATTTGCATATCTAACAGTTTAAGATAGATCATTATACTAGCAATGATTAGCAACACAATGGCCTAACACTAAACATGATCAATTGGTTTAAAAGAACTGGAAAGGAAATGATAAAATGGACAAAACAAATGCTTAATCCAAGAATTTACCTCTCCGTTTCAGATGTATATCAGATGTATTATTGATATATCAGATGTATATCAGATATAACCTACCATTTGTATGGCATCCCTCAAGACAACATGATAGCAATGTTTCTTAGCAATAATGTTGTGAATCGTGAATTAAAAGGGTAAGATTGAACTGCAGATTTGGAGGCCTAGAATTTCACAAAATTAGAAGCAACGGGGAAGGGCTTCTGGCATCTCGTAGTCATATGAAAATTCACAAAATTAGAAGCAACAACTGCATTTAAACTCTTTATGACTTATTGAATGCCAGAAGGATTGATAGCTAACTGAGAAATAGACCAGCTTCCTGCTGAACACTTGTAAACATGCCTAAAACATTAAAACTATCCCTAATGCACTAGCTACTAAAATGGAAGCAACTTCTACCATTTTATATTTTAATGCTTCAGTTTTGTTTCTTTCTTCATCCTCAGAATCACAAGTACATTCTCCTAATACTATAGCAGGTAAAACAACGAGAATGTACCAGAAAATAACATTTTTTAACTTTACATGGCTATGGATAATTTGTGTGAGAGAAAACCAAGAGAGAGTTGCACAAGTTTGGTTATTATATAGAACAAAAAGTCTTAATAAGTTGAAAATGAAATAAAGTATTTCTATTAGAAGACGTTCATACTTGTTTTAAATTGCGGATTTGTAGGAAACACGAATTAATAATATGAAGACATAATGTTGTCACTATATTATAAGAAAATGACTGGATAGTGAAAGAATAAAAGAGAAGTAAAGCAAAAGAACAAGTCTAACCACACTAGGAGTCCATTTTAATGTGATAATTACTTTCAAACTAATGATTGTACTTGACAAATACTTGAATAGAGAAATATTACTAGCTCATTAGTGTATGGGAATCTTCATGTAGGAACAACACATGGAAACAACAATAATATGCAGATGCAAAGGCAAGGAACTCATAATCTTGTGCAGTTTTAAGATGCACAATCCCAGGGACAGATGTCTCAGGAACTCATAATATTTAATATTGGGAGATATATAAATATAATTCGATAAAAATAGACCGAAATATTTTAAGGAATTACCAGATGTCTCCTCGTATCCCTCATGCTTCTTGAACCAAGACAGTGCAATGAGCCGCCCTTCTCAGATGATCGGGCCTTCTTGCCATGTTCACTCCGCTTCTTGAATTTGTCGCTGGTCCAATACCTCTCCAGCCTTCACCGCCTTTGACCCACACCCCACTATTATTGCTTTTTTTTATACTTGGAGCATTCCTCGGTGTGAAATTTGTAACCATTCACAAAATACTTAGACATAGTCGTAACCGTAGGTGCAGATCCCCAAGATGTCTTGCAAAAATTTATTAACACCATTGTTTGGATTATTGACCTACATGTAGTGTTAAATAAATCACATGTGAGCAAGTATATTCACAAGTATGTATAATCACATGTGAGAAAGTATGTAAGATGCACTTACACATTCTTTTAACCATGCCTCAAATTTAGAATATACAGCAGCATGACCAAATTGACTCACGAAGTCACTCAGCGACACATTGAAAATTATTTGTTAGTTGTATCAACCAAATTAAATAGTAGCCCATGTAAATTAATCTTACATCAACACTTACTTAAGAAAGGGTTGAACTTCAGGACAATTTAGCAACACATGATTTGAAGCTGATTTGTACTCCATACTAGTTAGGCCCCTTTGTGTTCGCTCTTTAGAACTTCGGCCTGGTTGATTGAATATGGACATTGGTGGATATAATGGATCAATCTCAATTATCACATTGTGCCGATTGGGCCTATTTCTAGCACATGCTACATGACTGTCAAAGTAGTAAGAACAAAATTGGGCAGTTTCTTTTGCAATATAGGATTCGCATATGGATCCTTCAATCCTATTCCTCTGTTTAACAAATCGTTTACACTTGTCGATAGTCCTTCACATTGCAATGTTACACGATAACGTTAAAAAAAATTACAAGAATAAATCAAGGTTTGGTCATTACCTCTTGAATGGATACATCCACCTGCATTGAACCGAGCCTCCAAGTCGCGCCTCGTGTACAAGATAAATTGGAAGGTGTTCAATCACATCGAAGAAATCACACGGAAAAATCCTCTTGAGCTTATTAGTGATTATAGGAACGTTCTGATCCATTTGAAATAGGTTTTCTTCCCTTAATGTGGTAGAACATAAGTCTTTGAAGAACAAACTTATCTGTGTGATTGGTTTCCATATATTTTCAGGCAATCCACAAAATGAAATAGGATTAAGGTTTCCATGAATATATGACAGTCATGACTTTTCATACGAGTCAGCTTTCCCTCAACCATATTGGCACATTTTCCCATGTTATATGCATAGCCCTCGGGCATCTTTAGGTTTGTAACCCACTCACGAATCTGTCGTCTTTGTTCAAAGGTGAATGTGTAGCTGACCTAGGGCTTGAACACCTTACAATTGTTCACATACTGCAAATGTAATTCAGGTCGCCTGTAATATTCTTGTAAGTCTAGTCTAGCCATCGGGTTATCTTTTGTCTTATTCTTATCATCCATCACTGTGTTAAACAAATTGTCAAAATAGTTCTTCTCATTATGTATGACATCAAGATTATTTCGGAGAAGATTATCCTTCCAATATGGCAACTCCCAAAATATGCTCTGGTTTGTCCAGTTATGAGTAACACCATATCCAGAAAATCTAGAAGGTAGGGTTTTGGTAACTTTAGTAAAGTTCTGAACCCTCTCCCAAATTTCCTCACCGGAATAAATTGGAGGTGGCAAATCATGTTTAACTGTATTCTTTTTGAATGTGGTCTTCATCCTTCTGAACTCATGATCAACCGGCAAGAACGACGATGACAATCAAACCATGACTGCTTTCGGCCGTTTCTTAAGTTGAAGCTTCACCATTTTCCATGCAGTAAAGACATGCTAGTTTTCCGGCAGTCATCCACACAGACAACATTCCATACGCAGGAAAATCATTAATAGTCCACATTAAATTAGCACGCAAGTTGAAATTTTGCTTACTTGATATATCATATGTCTCAACTCCATCATACGACAACTGTTTAAGCTCATCAATTAAACTCTTTGGATTGCGGGGACCAGGAATAACACAATTTAAAAATATATATGGACTAGTCATACGCATTTTAGGTGGAAGATTATACGGAGTAATAAAGACCGTCCAGTATGAATATGGTGTTGCAAAAACTGAAAATGGCGTGAAACCATCAGCACATAAACCCAATCGAACAGTCCTTGGTTCACTAGCATAATCTGGATACGTCCTATCAAAATGCTTCCAAGCTTCCCCATATGAAGGATGACACATAACACCGGGCGGCCTTCTATTTTTATAGTACCATCTCATATGAGGAGCAGAACTCATCGATGCTTACAACCTCTTTAATCTTGGAATAAGTGGTAAGTAATGCATCGACCTTACAGCAGCCTTTTTCCCGCTGGAAAGCCGCTTAAAACGAGGTTTTTCACAAAATTTATAGCATTTCTAAATCTGCATCACCCTTATAATACAACATGCAACCATCTTCACAACAATCAATTCTCATAGACGAGAGTCCTAACTTAGAAACCAATCTTTTAGCCTTATAGAAATCTTCGGGTATGTTGAAAGCTGGGTCAACTAGTTCACTCATAAGGCCAATGAAAGAATCCATTTCTGCTTGAGAAATATTTGTATCTGATTTGATACTTAATAATCCAACCCTAACAGATAACTGAAAGTGCATACTCCCTTGTTTTAGTGGACGACTAGCAGCTTCTAACTGTTCATAAAAATATTTTGCTTCTTCATTAGGAGGTTGTTCAACACTTTCGTTGGTTTCAAATTCGAAGTGTATCCCAAGAGCATCCGTAACTATTTCATGGTATCTCGGATGTTGAATGGTATTCCCCATCGACCTACTACTTTCACCAACTACATCATGAAATACACCAAATCAATCTCTCCATGACTAGTCTACACAAAATAATTATCTATAAACCCTTTTTGATAAAGATGAATCTTAACATCTGCCGGTTCAAAATAATGCAAACACTTGCACTTTACACAAGGACACCTAATCAACCGTCCAATTCGAAACGGTTCAAGTGACATTGCATTCGTAATAAATTCCTCAACCCCTTCTATAAATTCCTCCCTAAAAAACCGACGATTAGGATAATTCCTATTATACATCCAACTACGAGATTCCATCTACATAAAGAACAAATAAATTATATTAATCATAGTTAATTGTGATTGCAGCAACAATGTTGACAAAAGAAAATGACCATAGTGTTGATAATGATTGCAACAACAAACCATTAACACAAGAGCATTAATATATCTAGTACTTATAATTGAAAAAAAATGGTGAATGTAGGTGACATTAATGTCCAGGTTAATCCACTTTCTGTTTCTATAATAGAAAGTCACACAACTATTTTATGTGATAGTAAAGTCACCTGTATTCACTCTTTGGTTTCATATGTATTATTTAAGTTAAATGATTAACAGTCAGACTTCTTGATTCAATTTGTTACATCTGTTTAACCAATGGCTTCAAAACAAGAAATAAGAGAGAACATAACTGATGAAGAACATAACATTTACTTAGAGAAAACCATAGATCCCAATAAATAAATCTTTTCATCATATGCTGATCTTTTGGTCAGCTCTGCTTCTAGTTTTGTTTTGATCTCAACAAAGACATGTAACTAACCGATGTGTGTACATTTTTAAGAACAAAAGACTTCCAGCAGGTGTTAAAAAAACATTAATAGAGCAAATATTACTAAGACAACCAATACTGAACAATGATACGTAGTAGCTCGTACGATCAACAAACCGAGCCTAAACAAACTTGTAAAAACAATGTAAAAAAAACATTAACAGAGCTTGCTGCTTAATTGCTTAGAAATTGAGCCTAAACAAACTTGTAAAAGAATACTGATATCTAAATGTCCTATATCAACCAATCAATACCCATCAGTAGCTCGTGAAATTCATACTCATACAAAAATAGCAGCGCAACAATCGGATCCAAAATGAAACATAGGAGATTAGAAGTAACCTGAAATTAGCTCTCCAATTAATTGAAATGCGGCAGTTACACGGATTGAAACAAAGCGACAAACAGTTGATGAGAATGGACCTTGGGCCTAATTCAACCCCAAAAGCTAGCTTATGAGGTGAGGATTGCCCAAGCCATATAAGGAGACCAAGGACCTCAAATCCCTCCGATGTGGGACAACTCAACACCCCCCCCCCCCTCACGCCCAGATCTCTGGAGCGTGGACAACATAAATGGGGGCCCAACATCGGTAACAATAATTGGGATGGGCCTGGCTCTGATACCATGATGAGAATGGACCTTGGGCCTAATTCAACCCCAAAAGCTAGCTTATGAGGTGAGGATTGCCCAAGCCATATAAGGAGACCAAGGACCTCAAATCCCTCCGATATGGGACAACTCAACAACAGTTCCTATGAATTCCAACGTAAGCAGCAACAACTTCGTCGCTGAATACCTTGCAACGGAATTGCAGCAGCAAACGATTAACATAAGGGCAGTAAGATATGAATTTGTTATTTAAAATACTACTAGGTTAATGAATATTTATGAGATAACACAAGTAAGAATTAGTAGCCTGTTGTATGATAATGTTGTTCATGTATAGAATATACAAAGTAGATAAAACTACAATAAATACTATTGGATTTTTATTTTCAGCTTGGTGCTACAAAACTAAATTCTTTGTATAACTAAATCTGGAAAGGGTAGAATGAATGAGCTGGCTGGATCTTTTATGCTTTTTCTGGTATGCGACTACATCTGCAATTAACACATGGAGCTATTTGACCAACGAGGAAGATTTGTATTATTATTAGTACAGAAAGAGGGAAAACGAACAAAAGAAATAGCATTTGTGCAATACTAAACATATCATGATCTGGGACAAATTCAAAGGTAATATACCTTTGTGGCTTTTTTTATTATTATTATTCACTTCATGGCCACATTATACATAGTTTCGCTTAGATATTCTCTGTATTGCAGCAAGGCATAAAATTGATGAGTTTTAGCATCCAAGTTTCTGGACAAATTAGTACAGCATGTAGCGCTGCAATGCTACGTAGTTTTAACCCTTGTATAAACTTCATGAGCAACGGTGGTTCAGGTTCACCAACTTCAGCTTGTTGTCAATCTCTCAAGGAACTTACGAGCAGTGGCAAAGACTGCCTCTGCCTTATTGTAACTGGAAATGTTCCTTTTATAGTACCAAACAGAAATTGGGCAATTACCTTGCCCAAAGCTTCTAACAATGATGGTGTACCCATCGAATGCAAAGGTAACAAGCATTTTAACAAGATTTAGCTACTAAAACACAACATCACCCTCTCCAACTGTAGCTCGAGCACACGTTTCTTTAGGTTTTACGAGGGTACACGTGTCATTTGGTAGTAAAATTTGCAATATGTTGAAGTAAGATGCACATTGAAGCTAAAAATACTTTTGAAGGTTAGTTGGCAACTTATGATATTGAAGATACTTGTTAGCTTTCTAGTATACTAGGTCTATCTAGGTTTTGTTTTAACTAATTAAAAACCTAATTACATATTATACTATATATATATAAACTTATATTTTAATTCGTATAAAAGCATTAACTATCGATTGGTTAATTAAATATACAAAAATTTTGTATTCAAACGTTCCGACCGAATTCAGTCGGAAATTTAAAAATATTTTGGTAAACAATATTTTTGTACATTAATTCCGACGACTATGGTAGTGTAATTATCAATTTATAAGCAAAATGTCACTAATACATTTCTACATAATGTAATTATCAATTTATAGTATAATCGAGCCTAACATTACTTAATTAAGGATACTACTAATGCAGTCCTACTTAGGTTATTATCAATTCATAAACTAATCAATAATTAACATTTCTCGACGATACTTATACCTCTACTTAGTGTTATTATCAATGTAATTATCAACGTAAAGATAAACAATCACTGCTACATAATATAATGTAGTATATATCTAAGTGTATATTATATAAGGTATATTCGATAAAACATTAGATATATATATATATATACACACACACACACACATATATATAGTATAGTATAGTATACTATAGTATTATAGTATAGTATATCGAATATAAGTTATATATATATATATATATATATATATATATATATATATATATATATATATATATATATATATATATATATAAACAATATTAAATATTATTGATTTAAAACCTCTTTATTATCACACAATATTATTAAACTTATATTCTAATTCGTATAAAAGCATTAAATATCGATTGGTTAATTAAATATACAAAAAATTTGTATTCAAACGTTCCAACAGAATTCAGTCAAAAATTTAGAAATATTTTAGTAAATAATTATTTTGGTACATTAATTTTAACGATAGTATAATTATCAATTTATAAGCTAAATGTCACTAATACATTTCTACATAATGTAATTGTCACAGAAACATATATGAACAATATTAAATATTATTTAAAACCTCTTTACTGTCACATAATATTATTAAATTTATATTTTTTAATTCGTATAAAAGCATTAATTATCGATTGGTTAATTAAATATACAAAAATTTTGTCTTATAAAATTTTTATTATTTCGGCTCTTTCGTGTTGTGTTGTGTGCGGAGCAAAAAAATTCAAATTTCTGATCGAAATCGGTCGGCAATTTAGAAATATTTTAATAAATAATTAATTTAAAATACTTGACTATTTTCAGACTGAAATCGGTCGGAAACTTGGAAAAATATTATTAAATAATGAATTTTGTACATTATGACCAATTTCCGACTGATATTGATTGGAAATTTTGAACAGTTTTAATAAATAATAATTTTTATACAACTTATAATTAGCAGACCAAATATTTGACGAATTTCACTAAGTATTTGACCAATTTCTGACAGAACTCGGTCGAAAATATTAGTTTTTGTGCTGGCAGGAATTTTATGTTGACTTTTGCGACCGATTTCTTTTATTTCCGACTGATTTCGGTCGGAAATATTTTCGACCAATTTCGGCCGGAAATCTTTGGACAAGAATCACCTGATTTCTAGTAGTGTAACAAAAAATTAACTTTGTCATGTCTTTCTTCTAATGCTCGGTGGTTGTCCATGGGCTAACCGATCAATCTTGTCATCATCTGTTGGATGAGGTGGGGAGCATAGCAAAACAAATTCTCTATCTTAATGTTGTACTCTCAAACGGACATAGTATTCATCTATGTATATCTAGTTGAAATGGTCCTTTCGCCTCTTTAGATAATTGGTTGAAAGAGGTTCAAAATTCAAAAAGTACTATTTCCACTTGACGAAGGTAATTTGGAAGTTAACTGTTGGAAGTAAGCATTATTGGCGACCATTTTATTGTTTAAGTGAGTAAAAAAATGATTCTTAGCATGCTCATTGCCTTTTTAATTTTAATACATTTACTAACTATTAAGGAGAATGCTCGTTTAGTCATTTTGTCTAACCCCCCAGTTTAGGAATGAAGTCAGAAGAACAATTAGAAGTCGGTGAACTATCATTTTGATTTCAAGGGTGAGAAGATTAGGCGCAGTATCTGAAAACTTTGAGATTAAACAGAAGAATTATGAAGAATCTAGTGAGAAAATCTAGCGAGAAGGAGGAGCAGTTGAGAGAACTCTCTAGAAGAGAGAGAATTTCATTAATCAGAAAATGAGAGCCAAATGAAATCCGTGACTCAAAAATATCTGCTCCTATACTATATACATCTTTCAGGCTATCGGGTCGGGTCGTGTGATCCGGCCCAAAATTAAACAACTGTGGGCTCAGATACACAGTCCGGAATAGGTAATCATCATAGCCCATTACAAGGTATACCATGGGTATACAGTAAATATACAATGAGTATACAATGAATATACAAGGCTATACAAGTCTATGCAAGTCTATGTCACGTATAATCTCTTATCTCAACACCCCCCCTCAAGTTGGAGGGGGAGACCACCTGCAACTTGAGCAACAAGGGATGAAGCACAGTGTCAGGCAAAGGCTTGAATAAGGCCATTCTGGAGCTGATCACGTACAAAGTGACAATCCACTTCAATATGTTTGGTCCGTTCATGAAAAACAGGATTCTTAGCAATGTGAATAGCAGCCTGGCTGCCACAATACACAGAAAAAGAAAGAGAGACAGAAACTCCAAAATCAATAAACGAGACAACTAAGACAGTTCAGCAACAACTTTACTGAGGGCCCTGTATTCAGCCTCAGCAGAAGATAAAGAAACCACCGGTTGCTTTTTAGATTTCCAACTAATCAGGCAACTACCCAGAACAATACAGAACCTAGTAACAGACCTCCTTGTATCAGGGCAGCAACCCAGTCACTATCAGAATAACCAACAACAGTGAAATTATTGCAATCAGAATAAAAGAGGCCCAGAGAAGGACTGCCTTTAAGATATCTCAACACATGAAGGACAGCAGTCATATGGGGGAGTCTGGGGCATTTGAGGAACTGACTCAGATGTTGCACAGCAAAATAGATGTCATGCCTAGTATGAGTCAGAAATAAGAGTTTACCAACAAGACTCCTATACTGATCACGAGAAGGCAAAAGGTCACCAAAATCAGCATGCAATTTTGCATTAATGGACAAAGGACAAACAACAGAAGAGACATTGACACATTCAAATTGTTGCAGCAAATCAGAAATATATTTATGCTGATTAAGGATCATCCCACCAGGAACAGCTGACATCTCTATGCCTAGAAAATAATGTAAGGACCCTAGGTCCTTAATTTTGAATTGATCATCCAGAAACAGTTTCAGGTGAGCAATTTCATCACAGTCATCCCCAGTAAGAATAATATCATCCACATAGACAGCAACAATCACAAGGGACCCTGGTGTACCTTTGATGAATATAGAATGATCATTCAAAGAATGTCTATAGCCTCTGGAATAAAGGGCAGAAGACAATTTGGCATACCACTGTCTGGAAGCCTGTCTGAGCCCATATAGGGATTTGTTTAATTTGCAAACAAGGGGAGTAAAGGCAGAGGAGGCGTAGGGGCAGAAACTATCAAACCTGGAGGGAGCTTCATATAGACCTCCTCATCCAAATCACCATGCAAGAAAGCATTATTAACATCTAGTTGAAACAAATTCCAATGATTTTTCACAGCCACAGCAATAAGACACTTAACACTGCACATTTTAACCACAGGAGAAAAGGTGTCAGTGAAATCAATACCTTCAATCTGAGTATCTCCTCTAATAACAAGTCTGGCTTTATACCTTTCAACACAGCCATCAGCCTTGTATTTGATTTTATAAACCCATTTACAACCAATGGGTTTCTTACCAGGAGGAAGAGGAACAACATCCCAAGTGTGGTTTGTGTCCAAAGCATCAAACTCCTGTCTCATGGCATCCTGCCATGCTGGAACAGATGCAGCTTGAGAGTAATATAGAGGCTCAGATTCCAAAGAGGAGGAAGATGAACCAGAAAAGGCAGGTAGTTGACAAACATAATCCTTAAGATAAGTGGGAGGATTATGCTGTCTTTGAGACTTTCTGGGAACAGGAACAGAAGGAGAAGAAGCTAGGACAGGAGGTGAGATATCAGGATTGAAAGAAGGAATGAAGGTAGAGTCAGAAGAGTGAGGGTCAGTATAAGGAGGTACTTGCACAGATGTAGGAGAAGGAGGTGAGGAGAGGAGGATGGGAGAATCAGAATCATCATCATGTTCTCCAGAAGGAACAAAAGGAAAGGATAAAGCAGAAGGATAAGCAGAAGAAGATACAGTTTTAAAAGGAAAACATTATTCATGAAATATGACATCCCTGGAAACCAAATATTTCTTTGAAGCAAGATCATACAATTTATAAACCTTTTTTGCAAAAGGGTAACCCATGAAAACACAAGCAAGGGCTCTTGGCTTTAACTTGTCCCTTTGAGGGATTGCGACAGTGGCATAGGCAAGGCAACCAAATGTTCTCAAGTGAGTATAGGTTGGAATTTTCCCATACAAGATTTCATGAGGGGATTTATTGTGAAGTAATCTGGTTGGTATTCTGTTAAGGAGGTAGGTGGCAGTCAAAAAAATAGTCCCCCCAGAAAGATACAGGCAAGCCAGATTGAAAAAGCAAAGCTCTACAGGTTTCAAGGAGGGTTCTATGCTTCCTCTCAACAACACTATTCTGTTGAGAGAAATGAGAGCAGGTGGTTTGATGTATGATTCCCTGACTACTAAAGAAAGAAGTACTCTCAATGCTAGATCCCGATTCTAAGGCATTGTCACTTCTAACAGTTTGAACCACAACATTAAATTGGGTTTTAACCAGAGAAAGGAATGACTTAAGAATAGGAAAAGCATTGCTTTTGGATCCCATTAAGTGTGTCCATGTTGCCCTAGAAAAATCATCAACAATTGTAAGGAAATATCTACAACCAGAAGAGGTTGGAGTATGATAAGGTCCCCAAGTGGCCACATGAATCAGTTGAAAGGGTCTAGAGGTCTTAATAGAACCATCAGGAAAGGGGAGCCTAGTTTGTCTTGCCATAGGACAGACTGAACATGGAAAAGGTTGTTTGGAAGCAACTGGAAAAGAAAAACCAGAAATATATCTCATATTTGCCAATGGAGTAAGAGCAAGTCTTAAATGCCAAATGTAATTCATGTCAGTTGTAAGAACATTATTACAGATGGAACTACATACATGTGAAAGCAATGGAACAGCCTTGCAATCAGACAAAATGTCATCATTACAAGAAGCAGACATAGAAGGCAATGGAACAACCTTGTTATCAGACAAAATGTCATCATTACAAGAAGCAGACACAGAACAAACAGAAGTAGAGGAACAACTAATAGAGGAAGAAGGGGAAGGAGGAACCTAGGCCAGGTTACATAAGCCAGCAGCTTCTTTACCAAGATCCAGAGGCCTCCTTAGAGAAGGGTCCTGTATCATGTGCAGTAAGCATGAATGTTCAGTGAACAAAACTATACAATGCAACTGCTTCACTAACTTGTGGACAAAAATCTAGTTGTGTTTAAAAGAAGGAACTAGCAGTACATTGTGAAGAGTGATGGAAGGAGTCAGTGCAAAAGAGCCAGTGCATGTTACTTTCACTTTATAGCCATTAGGAAAAGTGACAGGATATGGCAGAGTTAAAGGTGTAATGTTAAAAAGTAACTGTTTATCATGTGTCATGTGATTAGAGGCACCTGAATCTATAATCCAGGTGATAGAATTAATATTGGTAAGCAAGCAGAGTTTGGAATCAGAAATAAGGCTCTCAGTTAACATAGTACCAGCAAAATTAGCAGCATACATGGGAGGAGGAGTCTGAGCAGTGGAGTCCCCTAACTGGGTCTGTTGTAATAAATTCATCAACTGATTATACTGTTGTCTGCTCAACCCTGGTATCACAGAACTCTGGCCATCTATTTTTGCAACAGATTGATGGCTTTCAGGAGGATTCCCTTGGGGAACAGACATATGTCCTTCAGAATGAGGGAAATCCAGACCAGCACTAAGATGAGCAGCAGGGCTCCTCCCCTTGTTAAAATTTGTACTTTGTGGATACCCATGGATCTTGAAACACTTATCAATTAAGTGTCCAGATTGTTTACAGTATCTACAGAATAAAGGTCCTCTGGCTTGATCAAATTGACTCTCTGTCTGAAAGGAGAAGGAGGAATAGGCACTGTGGCCTTGTTAAATCCAACAGGATGCCTATTAGAATGGACATTGAAAAAGATAGAGTCTGGATTAAAGTGAGAAGGAGACTGGACTTGTCTTTGCTTCTCATCATTGAGGACCATATTATAGACATTGTCAAGGGTTGGAGGAGGCTGCATCATCAAAAGATTACTCCTTACCCCAATATATGCTTCATTTAGACCCATTAGAAACTGAAAGACCTTATTGTCATCACTTTCCTGTACTATACTATCTTTGGCAGCACAAACACATATTTGACCATGATTAACACACATTGAATCGAGTTCATCCCATAGACCTTTGAGCTTATTAATATACAAAGCTATATCTAAGGACCCTTGAGAGGTGTGGGACAGCTCTCTTTTCAATTCAAATATTTTGGTCCTGTTTGCAGTGCCATATCTGGCCTAAAGTTGGGACCACATACTCTGTGCAGTATCAGAATACTGCACACTTTCAACAATTTGAGGGGAGAGGGAGGCAGTTAACCAAGAAATCACCATGTATTGCACCTATCACATTAATGGCTGGTCGGGAGCACGTGCCATCAACAAAACCCATTTTGTTTTTAGCAGATAATGCAACAAACATTTTCTCCTCCAACCCCCATAACCACTTCCCGAGAAGGGAGTGGGGACAAGAGAGACCCCAGGGACATCAGAGGAGTATACAAAGAGAGGACTGGTAGAGTCTACCGAGGAGCAGGTACCAGCATTCGTATTAAAAGTCATGATTAATGTACCAGCTTGAGAAAAAGGAACAGTTTCGACAAGGAAAATATATCGAAACCAGATATTCACACACAAAACCAGATACTCACATACGGAGCCAAATTATCACACACAAAGCATACAATACTCACGATAAGGACAAAGTTACCCTCCTTCTTCGCGACAGCAGAAGATCGGCCTTCAATCAATTAGAGAAAACCCTAGGTACAAAACCCTAGGTGCAACCGTTGAAAACCTTACTGGAAATATGGTGAGGGATGTCGGAAAGGCACCCTAAACATCCACTGAGTGAGGATCGAGCCACCGGATAGCAGTAAAACCCAAGGTTAAACCACCAGAAACCCTAGAAGCCGATAGGTCACCGAAAAGTCACCCAAAAATCATCGGAAAATCTCCCAGAACGTTCGAGTGAAGAAAATATACTCAGATATCACGATGAAAGTCTCAGAAAGGCATCTGATTTAGATCGGAATCGTCATCGACCACAAAGTGTCAGAAACACCCCCAAAAATCTCAAAGGAGACTTCAAACGAGATAACAAGATGCAGAAAAACATAGTGGGATCGTCGTCTAGGCTCTGATACCATGAAAACTTTGAGATTAAACTGAAGAATCATGAAGAATCTAGTGAGAGAATCTAGAGAGAAGGAGGAGCAGTTGAGAGAACTCTCTAGAAGAGAGAGAATTTTATTAATCAGAAAATGAGAGCCAAATGAAATCCGTGACCCAAAAATATCTGCTCCTATACTATATACATCTATTAGACTATCGGGTCGGGTAGGGTGATCCTGCCCAAAATTAAATAACTGTGGGCTCAGATACACAGTCCAGAATAGGTAATCATCATAGCTCATTACAAGATATACCATGGGTATACAGTAAATATACAATGAGTATACAATGAATATACAAGGCTATACAAGTCTATGCAAGTCTATGTCACGTATAATCTCTCATCTCAACAATCGGGGCTGGTATGCTGATTACGGGTTCGGCTGACCAGTTCTGGTCCGAAGTTTATATTTGTATAGAATCATTGAAAATGTTTACGTTACTAATTTAGAATTTAATAATTAAAATAATTTAAAATCATAAATTTTTAAACTTCAAATCATAGTTCCGTCTCGTGCCTGACTAAGAGTTGATCCCAGCATTTATTTACTCAACTCCAAGATCATCATGCGATTCAGCTGAAAGATGCTTCATTGTCGTAATAAAATCCAAATGGGCCGCAAAATATTTGGGGACTGGCGCGGCAACAAGTACATCAATGCACAAAACTTAAAAGGTTTGAGCTATAAGACCAGTCCACCTTGACCTTGTCACGGGGCGATTCTATGTATATATATATATATATATTTTTCCTTGGATTCCGACTAATTCAGATTAGCGTAGCATAAAGCTCATTAATAATCAAAGAGTGCTCCTTATTACTCCTTTCATTTCAATTTATAAAATTTATTTCCTTTTCAGTCTGTGCCAAAAAAATAAATCTTTTCCATATTTGGAAACAATTTTCCTCTATTCAATGATTTATAGCCATATTTTATACCATATGTTTAAAAATCTTCTCTTTTTTCTTCAATTCTGTGCCAAGTGAAATAGGTTAACATAAATTAAAACAGAGGTCAAATATATATTACTTCACACGTAGTACTTGAAGGTCAAATAAACTCGACCAGTTTTATTTTAGCCCCTGAATGTCCCAAAGAGCTGTTTAATCAACAATGTAGGCAGCCAAAGTACAAGAATACAGCCAGAATCTACAGTTGGAAAGTGAAGCATGCTTAGACCAAAAATAAAAATAAACTACAAAGAGGGCATGCTGCAGTCAGTGGAGCGCATGTAAACTATATGTATATGTGCGTGTATAAAAAAATACAATATTTTGTACTTGAGTGAAATTTATTTTGTATCGTATAAGAACAGAAATATCATTTTGTACAAAAAAGGAATTCTAATTTGTGTATTATAATACCATGCATGTACAAGAAAGGAATTCAATTTGTATATGGGCAGACACTACCATATTAAAGGGCTGAAAAAGGGCGTGGTGCTGGAGATATGGAGTAAAACAACAATAACAACCCAATATAATCTCACGTAGTGGGGTTTGGGGAGGCTAGTGTGTACGCAGATCTTACCCCTACCATTGGGTAGAGAAACTGTTTCCAAATAGACCCCCGACATCCTTCCCTCTAAGAATTTCCCACCTTGCTCTTGGGGAGATTCGAACTCACAATCTCTTGGTTGGAAGTGGAGGTAACTTACCATCAGAGATACCCCTCTTGTCGGGGTGGAGATATGGAGCAGCAAGTTATAATCTTGCATGGCTTTAACAACACTGAGAACATAGTAGCATTGCAGCTTTTACCACGCATTATATTTCAATTTTTTAAAATTTAAATAATAGGAAAACAATACTGCATCTCCAATTTCACATCATGAGAATCTCCAACTAGTACGGACGAATAACCCTCATGTCACTTGCTTTGCTATAAATACTAACGTAAGAAAAGAATATAAGCATCCTGCATTAGTTCACTATCTCTTTCTCCCTCTCTTTGAGTAGCTTGTTCTTTCATGGCTCAAAAAAAGGTTATGTGTGCTTGCTTCTTCTTTTCAATATTCTTCTCCCACATTGTCCAATCTATTGAAGGAAGACACATGAAGTTCGAGCATATTAATAATATCTCGAAACCTCATAGTCACATTATGGCATCAAAAAGAGAAATTGGGAGGGTCAAAAATTACAGTGAAAACTCAAATTTTTATGCCACAAAGAAGGAAACATTTGACAATGAGCCTGAACTTGGAACACCAATGGAATCAACACCACCGAGTCCTGAGCAATTTGTGTCTCGGCCTTCAACACCAGGTCAAGTAGATGGCTTTAGGCGTTCAGGACCTGGTCATAGCCCTGGAATTGGGCACTCTATTCAGAACTAGGGTTAATACATTATGGCTGTTAGAGAATACACTTGTCCTTTATTGGTTGTGTAAGAATTTTCAGAGTGATTGATAATGTATTTTCTTGTATGTATAAAATGTAATTTATGTTCTCATAACATGAATATTGACATTCCACAGATTTATGTAGTGTTCTTATTATTATTATTATTATTATTATTATTATTATTATTATTATTATTATTATTATTATTATTATTCCAATTTCATAGCAGGGAAAGAATGAATGCACCACTGGGGGATGGGGCACGAAGGCTAAAAGAAAAAGTAAGGTGCGAAGGGCACTCCTTAAACCGCTTTACAGTTGAAGATGGAGGTGAGGGTAGCATGATTAGTAACCTCTTGCAACATGCTTCTTGTGAGAATTGAATCCTAAGCTAAAAAGGCAAGATATAAATAAATGAAAAGTCTAGGCTACAGTTACTATTTAAGCTAAAAAAGGAAACTTGTGAAGGAAGATGAGGGGGTCCAGACTCGAACCTAGGACATCTTACACGTACGGAAGCAAAAGTAAGCACACGTTTGACCAGTGTCCCTAGCAAAATTTTGTGCTTCAGGGTGTATAATAAAATATTAAGGCATTTTCAAGTATATATACACATAATACATATACATACAGAATTTTTCTACATGTTTACGGGGTCACGTGATCCCTCTACCATATACGTAGGTTCGCCTATGCCAGGGGCGATCCTTCCATAAAGCAAGTAAAATAACTGCTTTAGGCCCCATATTTGTGGGGCCCATTTTTATTCCACCTAATAGACTATATATAAGTTAAAAAAATAGTTTAGTATAGTAAAAAAAATTAATTTCTTTCTTTAACAAATATAGAGAAGAAGAATTTGCAACTGCTATAATTTCTACCAAGAAAACTGCACTTGAAATAAATATCGAACCCGAATTTCACAAAAAATGTGTGATATTTAGGAATTAATAATTTTATGTGCAATGTTGATAATGAAATTTCAAAATCTTTCAAAGAGTCCTTTAGAGTTGATTACTTTTATACATAATAGACAAGGCTACTTTTTCACTTTAAAATAGATATGAACAATTCGAAGCATATGAAATATTTTTGGTTTTCTATTTAGTAGTAAAAACTAAGATCGCTAGATATTGAAAATTTTAAAAAATATTGGCTTAATTTGGTTGTTCCTCAAAGTATAACAATCAATTTGATATTGATAGTTTAGATTTATTTTCTGAATTCAATAATATTAAGGAAATTAGAAGATAACAGTTAAATCGATCACTTAATCAAATAAAAAATTTAATTCTTTTCCATGCCTAAATTGCATATGGAATAATGTTAATAACTCATGTTATCTTTTCTTAAGTGGAAAGAACTTTTCAAAATCAAAATTGATAAAATCTCACTTAAGTACAATAATGTCACAAGAAAGGTTAAATAGATTAGTTATATTGTCAACTGAAAAATTCTTATTAGGAGTTATTGTTGGTAATAAAATTATTTATAACTTTGTATCTTAGAAAATCTAGAAAAATCGACTTCAAATAAATAATAACAAAAAATTAAAGTCCGTCATAAGGTTAGCTTTAGGCCAAAATTGATCGGGCCGCTACAAAGTTTTCAGATTTGATTAGACGGATACTAGTTATTTCTCTTGCTAATATATTAGAGCAAAATTATTAAAATTTAAAACGGGTTATATGAAAATCTGTTGAGCTGAAAATGATTGAGGAGTTGGGAAAGATAAGGAGACCAAATCAAAGTTGGAAAGGATTTGCTTAACTGAAATATTATACGGTTTGGATTTTTTATTGGAAAAGATTTTCAGTCAACCTCATACCTATTTAAGAAGACCTTCTAAAACTATTCAAGGTGAAGCTATTAGATTTATTTCACAGAATTACTCTTGGCTATAGTAATCTCGGCAAAAAGGTGCTCTTAGACATCCAAGCTGCTCGCCTAATGAACCTGTTCTAGAAGATGAAGTTGCTAAAGTTCATTAGTTGTTTAGGTTGAGTTAATTATTCTACATTGTAATCTATTTTCTTTTGAGAAGTATAATCATAGATTAGTGTAAAACCTTAATTTTTTGTTCTTAGACTAGAGTTAATTTGGGAAGGGATAATTACAATTGAAATAGAAAGCATTAGGGTATTAGAGTCAGTCCCCTTAGTTATAGAGTTATAACCTAAAACTTCTCATTGAAGTTAGTAAAGTTTTGAAGCAAATCCTACTAGGTAGGTCGTGAGTTTTACTCTCTTGATCAATAAGGTTTTCCACATTAAATCAGTGTGTCATTTAAATTCTACACTTTACTTTCTTGTTGTGTCAGCTTAGTTCGTTTAAAGAACCAGGTTCTTTAAAATCACAAAAATCGGACAAGACACAATTCAACCTTCATTTGTATGAGTGAACTCTAAAATAATAATTGCTATTAGAGTAGGTTCTTTCATTAGAGGCTAAACCCATTATTTGGGACTATCATTTCTCATGAATCTATCCCAATTCCTTGTTGGATCAATTTTTGGGTCATACACTCTTTTTCTCAAGAAGAGTCAAACCCACTAAGCTTGGATCAATGTTTGCAACCACCAATTCTTAGATAAAAATATAAAATCAACTCAAATAGCAAACACCCAATATCAATCTAACCCTAGATGGCAACACCCATCAATTACCCATACTAGAGTTGAGTCAAAACCCAAAAATTGCTACAATATCGTTCCCAGGTGCTCGGCTGCGTTTCTGAATAAAACTTCCCCTAAAATGGTAAAATGTTCTATTTATACTAGGCTGAAAATATTGGATAAAAATACCCCTAAGAGGTCAGTGCGGGCCGTGCAAAAGCAACTGCGGCCGCATTGGCTCTTTGACTTGGTAATTTTCACTCTCTGAACTGGAGGACGCGGACCGCACAACTGAGTATTGCGGCAGCGAAAGGGGTCTGGCGCGGACCGCGCGGTGATAACTGCAGGCCGCGTAGTTTCACTAGGCTCTTTGACAACCTCTCTGAATCTCGTTGACGCGGACCTCACAAATGAGTGAAGCGGTCGCGAAGCATGAACGCGGACCGCGACCGTGTTGCCTTTAGCCTGATTACGTCATGCCTCTGAATTTTCTAGTGCGGCCACGGTTTATTTCACGTAGTCTGCACTAGGTCCTCTATTCTTAACTTTACTTAGTCTTTGACACTTAAGCATGTTTCACTTCTCTTTGAGCCGAAATTTGACATTTATCACTTTATCGATCAAACCTGCAGTTAAGCATAATTTGTGAGCATTTCAGGATTATTTTGTAGCAATTTATACTCAAAGCATAGGCAAGTAAGGGAATAAACACGTTAAAATCCTAACTTATCAACTCCCCCAAACTTAAACCTTTGCTTGTCCTCAAGCAGACAAAATAAAACCCACCCTTTTAAAGGAAAATCCAAGTAATTCCAGCTATCCTAAAGCAACCTCAACAAGCATAAGTTGGGACTAACAATTGCCCTCAATATGAATGCATAATTGACACATTTAACTTTGAAAAACCATGGATCAAGTGTGACACAGGAACATCAAGAGTTGACACATTTCATCAAAGAACTTCTCTCAATTACTTTGGTCATTGTGGAGCCCAAACTCCCACATCCTCAACTCTCCCAAACGATCCTCACCTTTTATGTATTGACACACAAACCGAGGTTAATGGAATTTCACTCACCTCTCTCAAGAAGAAGGTCACAAGTCCGGCTCTAGGTACTATATGCTTGCCCCTTATGTAAGTATCCACTAATATATGTTCCCTTCAACTCAAGATGAGATAGAGGTTTTGTGGAGTAACTGTGAAGGCTTTTGGGTAAGGGTAGGACATATTTTTATTCAAGTGGGTGCAATCTTCCCTTAAGCAATTCTTTTGTTTCATTTTGGCACAACTCTGTTGACTCTTTTTGAGTATGTCATTTCTTTTCAAGGAGTTAGAAAGACACATTGTCAATCTTTCTTATGCAATTCAAAGCATTTTTCCCTTTTCTACCTTTTTCACTTTATGTCTTTCTTTGAATCCCCTTTTTATTCACATTAGGCTTTCTTTTGCCTTTTTCTTTTCTTTTTTTTTCATTGCCTTCCTTTTTTTGTACCTTTTACCACTTTGGTTCCTGTCTTGTCTCCCCGCTAAAACTTAGACATTTGCCATTACTCAAGGAAAGATTTGGGTGCCAAGAGAGGGTAATCATTTAGAACGGGTATAGGCTTGTAGCATTGGTTCTTGAAAGGAAAAGGTTTAAGGCTCAAAAGGTTAACTATTGATCATTTTATTGGTAGGATATGGAATTTTTCAACTTAACATTTGGATCAAGGAGAGCCTATAATCACCTCTCAAGTCAAATTTCACCCAGGATTTCACCTCAGCAAACATTCAGGGCAAGTTCTAGACCATTGACTCAGGACTTGGACTCACAATTCGATTCCTCACCACTTACGCTAGGGGATTGCTGAAAACATCGAGTCGAGGGCCCACAATGACCTTAGTTACGATTCAAGCACACAATGGTCCGAAAAGACCACATGATGATTGTTTGGTCAATGCAAGAGTCTTAGAGCCACGAATTTCACCATCCTAAGCACAACAATATATCTTTGACCATAGGATCAAAGGCAAATGTGCTAGGCCCAAGTGAAGCTTTGCTTGAGGTACCCTTAACTATAACAATCAAAAACAAAAATAAAAATCAAAGAAACAGACTCTAACCCTTAAGAAGGTTGTCACGCCATCTATCATTGGGAAGAGCCACCCAGTTCGCACAATACTCCACCCTTGGAAAGAATTGTGGCATTAAGAAAACCAAGGGTTTATTGGAAACGCCAAAAAATAAAACAAAAGGCTGCAAGCCTATCACAAAGTTAGAAATGGAACATTTTTGCGAAAATAGAAAACAAAATGAATATGTACAATAGTGGGTAGAATATATAATGTGGATGAATATATATCAAATTGTAAATTTATATACAAACCAAAAGATAAAATAAAAAGTATAAGAAAAGTAGCTCAATGTAAAGTTATGTACATACCAAAATAGAAAATCATAGAAACATAGACTAAGTCAAATATATACAGTTATCCAGATAAACAAAACTAGGGCGCACCCCAAAAAACAAGAGCTGGAATTGTCCCCATCGTCAACTATCAAAATAAACACTAAAAAGTCACAAGAAAAGAGAAACTCCCTAAGACTGGTCCGTTTGCATGGGGTCATCAATGGTCCCCAAGTCCTCTGTATATACGGGAACCTCAGACTAGTTCCCGGACTCCTGCTGCTCAGCTACTGGGATTGGGCTCTGCTCTTGGACAGGTTGAATGATAGGTGCAACACTAGAAGGGACCTCATGCGGGTTCGCTAGCTCGATTACTGCACCAACTTAACTGGGAAGCTTTCTTTTCTTCCTTGGAGGTCTAGGTGCTTGCTCCTGCTCCTGTTGTGGCTGTGGTTGTGGTACTGGTGCTGCTTCTGGGGATGGATCCTCGAATAGTAAGTCTACAGGCATCTGGTCTACCAATAGCTTGTCCACATCAGTCCTTAACACTTTCACCGACTCCTTGGAAGCCCTTGACTTTCTCATCTTCCTGTGCTCATTGGCAAGCTCCTTCAAAGACTTGCCATGTGAATCCACCCCCTTAGTCAAGGCGTACTGAATCCTCATAATATTATCTTGGTGGTCCAGGAGCTTATTTATTGTATCCTTAATGGATTGGGGAATCTGAGCTGTGGGAGGTGCTGAATAGGCCTCAACTGTGGCATACAGTGTAGACAACTTGGATGTCGTAGCTGACATCCAGTTGTTCAAACTAGCTAATGTCTGGCTCAACTGATGGGCCGTAAAAGGATGATCCTGGGAGGAAAGGACCCCCGAGCCAACTGAAGTTCTGGGTCCAGCCGAGGAGGATAGCTTTGGAGGTAAGTCATCACTAACAGTGGCAGCAGGCACGGATTGAAGCTCGGTGGAAGGCTCAATAGAAAACTCTACCACGACTGGCTCCTCAGAAGGTACACGTTGTGGAACTTGGGCAGTAGGTGAAGCTGGGACTGATGGTGTTGGCCCTGAGGCAGAAGAGAGGTCTTGAGAGGGTACGTACTCACTATCTGATTGGTCACCATCCATAACAATTTTTTTCCTTGTTTTCAGTTAAGGCTGGTGAGTGAGTTTAACATGTTTCCCTTTTCCTCCCCGAGAGGAGTCAGTTTGGTACCTCTTCCTCATACTTTTACCATTATCTGTAAGCAAAAAACATCTAACATTGTTAGTTGTAGCACATGAAGTGAATCATGCAGATGAATTAAAGTTGCATACAACAGAAGGAAATGTTGCATACATTACTGCAGAACAAGGCACCATGGACTACACCATTAGAAGGCGGCCGCGTCGGAGGCAGCACGGACCACGCTGAGGCGATCGCGGGTCGCACTGAACAAGGCCCCAGAAAAATCTTCTCCTAATCCCCCACCGCGGTGTGCATGAAAGTGGAAAGAAGATCGTGTTAAGGCCTTGCAAACCGCGCTAAGGCGACCACAGGCCGCACTGAGCCAGAATTAGAGAACTAGGTTAAGGTTTCATGTTTTCTTCCATTTTTGTTCACATTCTTACACCTGTTTGTCCCTAATCAGTTACCCAATCCTCAATCACTTTAAACTAACATGAAATCTACTCTAGACTAACAATTCGAATAAAAAAAAAATGAAGAACAAGAAGTTACAAACTACTAGTGGACAATTAAAATGAAAATACAGAATCAATTAATCAAGATTGCATGAAATGTTACCAGGATTATGAAGAATGAATGCAATCTATCAAAGCAAGCAAGAATTGCAGTCTTAGAAGAGGGATGAATAGTATTGTTGAGGCTCTATGTTTTCAAGGTTCGAAAAGGGGAAAATGAGACCATTGGTATCTATTTATAGATACCTAGTAGGACCCATACTTACCTATCATCACGGCTACACAAAAGTGATTGCGGACCTTGCTGGGTTTGTATGTGTGACCCTTCAGTAAGCAGCCTACGCGGACCGCACAAAAATGCAATTCGGCCGCATAGGTCCAATGGACCGTACTAATAAGACTGCTACTGTGATGAAAACTCCAGAGAGTATCTTGTTCAGCTCTTGTCAGTACGGACCGAAAAAACTACACCGCGGCCGCATTGGCAAACTTCAGAGACTGTGTACTTTTTCCACTTAGTTCTGCACTGCATCAACACAACTCATGCAACATCTCACAAACAATTAGCTCAAAAATCCTAAACTACAAAGAAAATCAAAGATAAAGAAAAAAGAGACTTGGGTTGCTTCCCAAGAAGCGCGTGATTTAACGTCGTGGAACGATGCATGTTACCTCCACCTTACTTCAAATCAAGAAGCGCCACCACGTGGCTCTCATTAAAATCTCCAAGAAGCAATAAATATCACGTGCAGCAAGTTGGTTGAGCATCAAGTCAATGAATGGTAAGGGATAATGATCCTTACGGGGCACGTTGTTCAATTTTTTATATTCCACGCAACCCTGCCAACCTGTGATTGTTCTTGCAGGAATCATTTCATTCTGAGCATTTGTCACTATGGTTATGCCATCCTTCATTGATATGCAATGCATCTGAGAAATCCAAGATTTGTTAGAAACATGGTAGACCCCCACTTCTTGCATCATCCCATCCAATCTTCCTTCATGCTCCAAGAAAGTTTTCACATCATCCTCCAAGATAGTTTTAGACATACAGAGCGTGGGACAGAGGTGTGGAGAAAGTTGATTCAATTCCAACCTCGGTGATTCCTCAATTGTTGGCTTACTTGTTCAATTTTTCGGGTTTCTAGATCAAAATACAATTTATTGGGATCACAAGATTCCATAACATGTAAAACGTCTATGCACATCACTCTACTTGTATCGTCATTTACATCACGATATATAGGTGCAGCCACAAGGGGATCTACAATATTGATCATAGAACTTGTCCCATCCATTATACAGCTGTGACAATGTCAACAAAGGAGCACACCTCGTTGCTATTAGGTTGCCTCATGGACTGGCATACCAGGAAAACCACCTTCTCATCACCAACACAGAAAGTCAACTCACCCACTTCAACATCAACCAATGCCTTCCCTGTAGCAAGGAATGATCTACCCAATATGACCGGAACCTCATAATCTACCTCAAAATCTAATATGACAAAGTACGCCGGCAATATAAACTTATCCACCCCAACAAGTACATCATCAACTATGCCCAAAGGTCGCTTCATCGATCGATCCACCATTTGAAGTCTCATTGAAGTTGTTCGAGGTTTGCCAGTTCCTAAACTCTTGAAGACTGAATAAGGCATCATATTTATGCTAGCCCCCAAATCACAAAAGGGCCTTGGAAAAATTCATACTACTGATAGTGCAAGGGATAGTAAAAGCTCAGGGGTCCTCAAGTGTTGGAACCATAGAATGCACGATAACACTCACTTGATGAGTCATCTTAATTTTTTGCACTTTATTGACCTCTTATTTGTTATCAAATCTTTCATAAAGTTTGCATACCCTGGCATTGTCTCAAGTGCCTCAACCAAAGGGACATTGATTGTGAGGCTCTTCATCATGTCAATGAAGTTTTTGAATTGATTGTGATTTGTTTGCTTTTCTAGCCATTGAGGATAAGGTGGAGGTGGTATAGGCAAAGGTGCCTTGGCTTTGGGCACCACTGGCTCGGATATATCAATCACGTGTTACCTGGACGGGTTCATGGCATCTTGTGTTTCCACCTCGGCCTCATCATCAATATCAATCCACACATCATTGTTCACATTTTGGTCAACCATATCTTCATCAATTAACAGATCCACATCTTCTTGGATCCGAACGTTATCATCCACAACTTGATTTTCTATCGAGGCATGCACATCACTGCCTCTTCCGCTTCTAGTTGTAATCGCCATTACATGGTTGTTGTTCCCACACTTCGGGTTCACTACATATCACTTGATAGGGCACTCTTGGGGCGGGTATACAAAGCTTGAGAAATTTGACCCAATTGCACTTCCAAGTTCCGGATAGATGTTATGCGAAGCCAATTGTGCATTGGAATCTTGGCTCCTTTTAATCATTTGCTCAAACATACTTTCAATTCTCCCCATATCACTCCCGGAAGAACTTGGACCTTGAGGAGGAAAAAGGGGGTGGATTGTTTGGTTGTTGGTACATGGGGGCCTTTGAAAACCTTTCTCCTGATTGCCTTGAGTTCCGCTATTATTCCACCCTCCTTGATTGTTGTTGCTCCAATTATTGTTGTTCCCATTCCAATTGCCTTGATTGTTATCTTGATTACTCTAATTACCGCCTTGGTTGTTATTGTTCCAATTACTACCACCTTGTTGATTTCTCCATGTTGCTTTGTCTATTGTTGTTCCAATTGCCACCACCTTGTTGTTGGTTGTTACTATTCCAATTTTTACCATCTTGTTGATTGCCCCCATTTCCTTTGGGACGCCATTGTTGATTCCCTTGATTTCCTCTATTTCCTTGGTAGTTATTAATATATTGACATTCCTCACTTTGATCATCATAACACTCATTCGAATAACCACCACCATCATTGTTGTTGTCAAATTGCTCACAATTACCTTGAGGTTGTTGTTCCCCTCTTTTCCTCCTTTTCAACATCGAGACATCTTCTATTGCATTGACTTGGCACGGGTTTTTGACTTGTTGCAATTGCACCTTCGCCAATTGATTCGTAGTTATTGTAAGCTCGATAATAGCTTGGCCATGATCGTGCAATTCCTTTTGCAAATGGATCTCTGTGGGGTTACCTAGGGGCACATTTGCTCGGCTTTGCCATGCCGAAGAGGTGTCGGCCATTTCATTAAGTACATCACATGCCTCTTGGTATGACAGTTTCATAAAGTTCCTTCCGGCTAATTGGTTCAAAATGCATTGATTCGTGGTGTTGATGCCCCAATAAATGGTTTTTTGGATCATCGCCTCGGTCATGTCATTATTATGGACCTCCTTCACAATTTTTCTATATCTCTCATAGATTTAATGCAAAGGTTCTATTGGATTTCATCCCTAAGCGCTGCCATATGACTTGGTGAGAAAAACTTGCCAATGAATTTATCCGCCAACTAATCCCAAGTAGTGATGGAATGATTGGGGACCTTTCTAACCAATACAATGCTTTACCCCGAAGAGAGAATAGGAAAAGCCTCCAATCTCAAAGCATCCTCAGACATGTTTGTCTGCTTGCTACCCCAGCATGTATCTACAAACCCCTTCAAGTGCTTGTACGCACTTTGATCGGAGGCGCCCGTGAAATTCCCTCTTTGCTCGAGCAAGGTCAAAATGAAATTTGTGATTTGAAGTTTTCCCGCCCTGATTCGGGGAGGAACAATAGCACTCGCATACCCTTGATTTAGGAGAACTCTTGGGGCCACTCTTGGCGGTGGCAGAGGAGGGTCTGGGATAGGATTGTTTTCATTTGCATTGACCTGATAGCCTCTACGTGGCGCTTGAGGTAAATTAGGAACCTCTTCTTGATCAAGATCATCACCTCCTCCCCCGGCATGACATTGCCAAGAGGGTCACTTGCATTAAGAGCCATGTGTACTTGAGTGCTTGACACAAACAAAACTAGTAAAAAAGAAGGAAAGAGAAGGATAACACAAAACTAACTAAATAGATAGTCAACACCGTAAGCTCTCCGGCAACAATGCCAAAAAGTGATCTCTTCCAACCTAATGCTACACAAAGGTAGGAAGAGCAGGTCGCAATAGTTTTTACCCGATTAGTGGTCAGGATCGAATTTCCACAGGGAGCTAGTAGTGGAGTTGTATTTTCTGTCTAGCCTAAAGATGTGTTTGAACTTCCAATGTCACTTCAAACATTATTGGGTTTTTGGTTTTATAAATACTATTGTGAAACTAAGGGCTAAAGCTAAATTACCTCTATAAAAATATTGCAAAGTTGTATCTAATAGGGAGAAAGGCACCAGGGCAGCGGCATTTCCTAGGTGGTTAATTAATGGGTAAAAACTACTAAGGATAGATTGACTTGTTTGGGGCTTATTCTATTACCTTTGCACAATTATACCCACTCTAACAACTCTCGGTAGAGAAAGTGATTTTGCCCAATGGACTCTCTCTCGACCAATTGGGTAGGCCTATAAGAAAAGGCAATTAGGGTTCAAATACGGTGATTACTCTCTCGAGATTTAACCAATTAATTGGGACTACAATTTCTCATGGGTCCATCCCAATTCTTTGTTGGGTCAATTTTGGGGTCATAGAATCTCTTTCTCAAGAAAAGTCAAACCCACTAAGCTTGAATCAATGTTTGCAACAACCAATTCTCAGATAAAAACATAAAATCAACCCAGATAGAAAACACCCAATATCAATCTAACCCTAGATGGAAACACTCATCAATTACCCACACTAGGGTTGAGCCACAACCCTAGCTAATGGGTTTAGCTACACATAATTAAAGAAAGAATAGAAGAAATAGATGAAGAACTAAACATATTAATTAATTACTAAGAAGAAACTACAAAAATCTATTGTTAATTAAGACCAAAAATGCCAAAAATGGCTACAATGTCGTTCCCAGGTGCTCAGCCGCGTTTCAAAATAAAACTTCCACTAAATATGGTAAAATATTCTATTTATACTAGGCAGGAAAAGTGAAAAACATCCTTCTGCGGGGTCAATGCAGGCAATGCAAAAGCAATAACGGCCACATTGGCTCTTTAACTTGGCAATTTTCACTCTCTGAACTAGAGGACGCGGACCGCACAAATGAATAGTGCGGCTGCGAAAGGGGTCTGGCACAGACCGCACGACAATGACCGCGGGCCACGTGGTTTTACTAGGCTCTTTGACAACCTCTCTGAATCTCGTTCACACAAATGAGTGAAGCGGCTGCGAAGCATGAACGCGGACTGCGTGAATCCGACCGCGACCGTGTTTCCCTTAGCCTGATTATGTCACGCCTCTGAATTTCCTAATGCGGCCGCCGTGGTTTTCATGCGGTCCGCACTAGGTCCTCTTTTCTTCACTTTACTTTGTCTTTGACATTTGAGAAGGTTTCACTCCTCTTTGGGTTAATATTTGACATTTGTCACTTTGTTGATCAAACCTGTTGTCCAGCACAATTTGTGAGCATTTCGGGACTATTTTGTGGCAATTTATACTCAAAACATAGGCAAGTAGGGGCATAAACACATTAAAATCCTAACTTATCAGTACCCAACCTCGAGGACTTCTATTAAGAAGAGGTTAGGATCTAAGAAGCTAATAACATCGTTTCCAGTCCCGAGGTGGTACCCGACCTCGAGGACCTGTATCAAAAAGATGTTAGGCTCTAAGAAGCCAATAACATCATCGCTAGTCCCGAGGTGGTACCGGACCTCGAGGACCCCCATCAAGAAGTGGTTAGGCTCTAAGAAGCCAACAACATCATCGCCCAGTCCCGAGGTGGTACCTGACCTCGAGGACCTCCAGCAAGGAGAAGTCAGGCTCCAGGGAGCCAATAACACCATTGCTAGTCCCGAGGTGGTACCCAACCTCGAAGACCTCCATCAAGGGAACGTTAGGCTGTAAAAGGCCAACGACATCATCATTTGTCCCGAGGTGGTACCCAACCTCGAGGACCTCAATCAAAAAGAAGTTAGGCTCCAAGAAAATAAGCAGTTAAACTCCACCCATATGGGATTGTACCCGGTGTATAAGATCGGAAAAACCCTCTTTCAGGGTCTATCCACCGTGCCTTAAGGCTATTTACACTAAATGCAAAGCACGTTTTGAGGTGGTCCAGATTTGAACGAACCTCCACTCGGGGACTGCCCACGAAAACTCAAAGGCAGTTCCTATAATTTTGAGGCTTTGAAAATCTCATTAAGAGTCGCCTTGATTTGCATACGCAGTTCGGGCGCGTAGCCGAAAATTTTAAATATGAAAATTTATTAAAAATTCTAAGTTATGATGTTAAATGAATAAATTTGACTTCGGTCAATATTTTGGGTAAATAGAATCAGACCCATGATTCCATTATTCCCAAGGGTCCGTAGGAAAATATGGGACTTGGGCGTATACCCTAAATTGAATTCCGAGGTCCCAAGCCCAAGAAATGAATTTTTAAGTGAAATTATTTAAGGGAATTTGAAATGAAAACTGATTAGAAATTGATAATATCGGGCCCGTATCTTGGTTGCGGTGCCCGGTACAGGCCTTATATATTATTTGAGCGGTTCATGTGAAATCTGGTTAAAAACGGATGTCGTTTGACGTGATCCGAACCTTAATTAGGAAATTTGATGTTTAAAGAAGTTTTGACAAATTTCAGTGATTTTGAGGTTTAATTCGATGTTCGTGATGTTATTATGGTTATTTAACTACACGAATATGTTTGTAGAGTGTTTTTTATGTTGGATGTATATTTGGATTTGAGTTTCGAGGGCTCGGGTGAGATTCGGGTAGGTTCCGCAAGTCCTTAGCCCTAGAATCTGATGTTGCATGTTGAAGAAGTTGCAGGCCTCTAAATCCACTTGTGTGGTCCACAAGAAATTGCGTGCGAGCACGGAGGGGCTTGCGCGGCCGCGGCTGCCTTTGTGCGGTCCGCGGTGGTGGCTGTGCAGTTGCAGTCACTTTAGTGTGGTCTGCACAGGGTGTTGAACTGCAGGTCTTCAGATATCCTTGCACGACCGACGTCCACTTAGTGCGGTACACAGAGGGAATATGCAAGAGGTAAATAGACGAGAATTTGAGTTATTTTTATTTTTCAAAACCCTAAAAACATAAGAGGTGATTTTTCAAGCAACCTTTCTTCTCCAAATCAATAAGTCATTTTTAACTAGTTTTCTTTAATCATTAACATCTTTTGACATGATTTCAACTTAAAATCACAGATTTTCATGGGGGAATTAGGTGTTTTGGGTAGAACTTAGGTTTTTCAAAAATTGGGGATTCGGACCTCAGTTTGAGATCTGATTTCAAAACAAATTGCATATTTGAGTTCGTGGGTGGAATGGGTAATCCAGTTCTGTTTCAAACCTCAGGTTTTGACCATGTGGGCCTGGGGGAGATTTTTTACTTTTGGGTAAAGCTTCGGAAACCTCATTTTTATGCATTGGGGTTGGTGCATTTAGAATTTATTGATGTAATCAAGTAATTTGTAGATATATACGAGTGAATTGGCGGTGGAGTCAAGGGGTAAAGCTATACTTGAGGCTTGAGTGGTGTTCAAGGCATTGAGGTAAGTGTTTGGTCTAACTTTAGCTTGAGGGATTAAGAGTTGAGTCATATGTTCTATTTCTCCTTGTTGAGTACAACGTATAGGCATATTGACGGGTATCTATACATTGGTGTCAAGCATGACCGTACGTCTTAAATGGAAAATTGTTGTATTCTTAAATGACATTACGTATGCCTTAACTAATGATATACCATGTCGATAAAATATTTTTTCATCCGCGTAGATCCTATTTATGGTTGAGTATTTTCATCAATCAAGCTGAGTTAAGTCTGGTTATAGCCAATTCTCCCTTCCCAGGATGATTTTGTTGATATTGTTGTTCCTTTGCCATGAAGTTATTATATTGCTTGTTCCCTTGCTAGGATTTCTTATGATTATGTGATACCATGAAGTATGATTGGGTGGTACGCCTACCACAAGATTGATGAAATGGGATCGAGTGGTACGCCTACCACAAGATTGATGAAATACGATCAGGTGGTACGCCTACCACAAGATTGATGAAATAGGATCGGGTGGTACGCCTACCATGAGATCTTAATGAAATTGGAGCGGGTGGTACACCTATTACAAGATTGATGAAATTGGATTGGGTGGTACTCCTACCACAAAATGTAATGAAATAGGAGCAGGTAATACTACTACTACGAGATATAATAAAATGGGAACGGGTGGTACGCCTACTACGAGATATAATAAAATGGGAGCGGGTGGTACACCTACCACGAGATATGATAAAATGTGTCACGACCCAAAAATCCCACCCTCGGGAGTCGTGATGGCGCCTACTCGTGAAAGCTAGGCAAGCCACTTTCATGAACTTCCAGCCCTTTTATTTTAAATTGTTTTTATCAATTATCACAACACGTACTACATTAGTTAATAACCGTGGAAACATGAACATAAAGAAGAAGACTTAAATCAAATAAACTGAACAATAATGAGAAACTTTTCATTTATCTCTACCCAAGAACCGCTGTCACGTTGCCCATGTACTACTAAGAGTACTAAATACAACCGTTTGAAAGTTATATAACATTGTTTGTCTCGGAATACATGAGATAAAAAAATCAAAAGCAAGATAGAGGAGACTCCGGGCTTGTGAACGTCTGCAAGGCTACCTTGATGTCTCAGAGGACTGAAGGCTGGCTCTCGGTCTAGTACAGCTGCTCATACGCTGCTCCGGTATCTACACATAAGTGCAGAGTGTAGCATTAGCACAACCGACCCCATATGCTGGTAAGTGTCTGGTCTAATCCCGGCGGGATAGTGACGAGGCTAGGACCAAACTCTAGATAAACCTGTGCAGTTATATAATATATGGAGAAAGAAACAACATGAAATAAACAAGTAAAACTAGGGAGGGGGAAACTTGCTCTGGGGATAGATAAATAATCATACATCTCAAGAAATGATAATGAAATTAACTATTAAGCTACTAACACGGATAAGAATAGATAAAACAAGTTTCACTTTCAATGCTGATCTCATTACATGAATGCAAACCAATCACATTTCTCAATATCTCGTGGTAGGCGTACTACCCTCTCCTATTTCATCATAACTCGTGGTAGGCGTACCACCCGCTTCCATTCCAATTTCAATATCTTGTGGTAGGCGTACCATCCGCACCCATTTGAATATGTCATGGTAGGCGTACCACCCGCTCCCATTTCAATTAATATCTCGTGGAAGGTGTACCACCCACTCCCATTTCAAGATCTTGTGGTAGGCGTACCACCCGCTCCCATTTCAATTAATATCTTGTGGTAGGCGTACCACCCAGTCCCATTACATCAAATCTCGTGGTAGGCCTACCGCCCGACCCTATATCATCAAATCTTGTTGTAGGCATACCACCCGATCCCATTTCATGTTATCAAATAATCACAAGAGGTCCCGGCAAGGGAACAAAGTGACATAATAACTTTTTGGAAAGGGAACAACAATAGAGAAACAATCATCCCGGCAAGGGAGAATAAACTATAACCAACCTTAACTCATTTTGATTAATGAAGATGCTCAATCATAAGATAATGTATGAGGATAAACAAATCTTTTCCCGATACGGTAGATCATTAGTTAAGGCATACATGACGTCATTTGAGAATAGAACAACTTCCAACTTAGGAAACATGGTCATGCTTGACACCAACGTATAGATACTCGTCACCATGCCTATACGTCGTACTCAAGAAAGAGCAATTAGCACATAAGACTTGACTCCTAATACCTCAATCTAAGGATATACCGAACACTTACATCAATTCCTTGAATTCAACTCAAGCCTCAAATATAGCTTTACCTCTTGATTCCACCACTAATTCGCTCGAATCTAGTCATATGTTACTTAGTTACATAAATGAATGCTAATGAATCAACCCCAATACATGAAAATAAGTGTTATAATGTTTTACCCCAAAAGGTCAAAATGCCTTCGGGCCCATATGGTCGAAACTCGAGGTTCAGACGAAAACCCGGTTACCCATTCCCCTACGAATCTAAATATATGATTTGTTTTTGAATTAAACATAGAATAGAGGTCCAACTCCCCAATTTTAAGAAAACCTAAGTTATACCCAAAACACCCAATTTCCCTATAAAAATATTTATTTGAAGTTAAATCATATTAAAAGATGTTAAGGAGTGAAGAAAATGAGTTAGAAATCACTTACCAATCGTTTTCAAAAAGAAGAGTATATTGGAAAATTGCCTCTTATGTTTTGGGGTTTTGAAAAGTATAAAATAACTGAAATTCATGTGTATTTATACCCCTTTGAAGTTCCCCGTGCAGACCGTGCAAATTGGACCATGGCCGCTCAAGCTTTTTGAAGACATGCGGATTATTGCCCAGTACGGACCGGACCAAGCGGCCCGCGGCTGCACAGCACCCACCACAGACCGTGCAAAGGCGACCGCGGACACGCTGGCCCCTCCGCGGCTGCACGCAATTTCTCGCAGGCTGTACAAGAGAGCTCAGAGACATGTCAAATTCCTGAACCTGCAACATCTGATCTTTTTAAGACTAAGGCATCCCAGAACCTACTCGAAGATCACCCGATCCCTCAAAACTCTAATCCAAGTATAGACACAATCTGAAAAACATCTTACAAACATATTCATGTGATCAAATCACCTATATAACATCATGAACATCGAATTGAACCTCGAGATCAAGTGAAATTTCTCAAAACTCCTTTTTAGAATAAATTTTCCAATTAGGATCTGGATCGTGTCAAATGACTTGCTTTTTTAACCATACTTTACAGGAGTACTTCAAAACATATATGAGACGTGTACCGGGTGCCGGAACCAAAATACAAGCTCGATACCTTTACTTTCAAATTAGATTTCACTTCAATTCTCTCTAAACATTTTCAGAAAATAATTTCACATGAAAATCCATATATTGGGCTTGTTAAACCGATTATTTGCAGAATTTAAGAAGGAAAAGTAATGAAAGAAAAATCCGTGAATCGGGTGAAATGAAAGAAGAAGAAGAGAGTTATTATTTCATCAATGATCTGGAATCTTCTGTACAATTGTTTGTATCTGTTCATTTTTAATAAAAAAAATGGGCCTAATATACTAATAACCAACATCAGTACGAATGAAAATAGGCGAGCTATACATATTGGGCCCAAAACTGCTTATTAACTATTGGCCTCGTCACATGTGCTCCATATATCTCAACACCCCCACTCAAACTTGAGGGTGTTTACACCCCAAGCTTGCCAAGGAGATGATGGTGAGTGGTGCCTGGAAGAGACTTGGTTAAGATGTCAGCAAGTTGAGCAGAAGAAGAAACATGATGTAAAGTGACAATACCAGACTGTGTGCTATACCGAACATAGTGGCAATCAACCTCAATATGTTTAGTGCTTTCATGGAAGACCGGGTTCTTGGCGATATGCAAAGCAGCTTGGCTATCACAAAACACAGAAACAAGACTGGAAATGACCAACCCAAGATCAGCCAATAAGTGAACAAGCCAAGCAATTTCAGCAACCACTTTGCGTAGAGCTCTATACTATGTCGCGGCAGAGGAGAGAGATATAGTTTGTTGTTTCTTGCTTTTCCAGGAGATAGGACAACCCCTAAAGTAATATAATAACCAGTAACAGACCTCTCTGGGCACAAGTGGCCCAATTAGAATCAGAGTAAGCCAAGAGTGAAAAATTAGTGGACTTAGGAAAGAAAATACCCAAATCAGAAGCTTTCATTAGATACCTCAAAACATGTATAACAGCCAGCATGTGAGGAACTTGAGGAGCTTGAAGAAACAGACTAAGATGTTGGTTGAATAAGCAATATCAGGCCTCTTATGGCACAAAAAATTAAGCTTGCCCACAATCCTTCTGCAGATGCTTGAACTAGGAAGGGGCTCTCCCATATAAGAAGAGAGTTTGAGGGAATAATCAAGGGGAGTATTGACAGGGGTGAAATGATCACAGTGCAACTCTTCAAAGAGATCAGCTGTAAATTTGTGCTGACACATCAAGAATCCTTGGGGCAGTTGTATAATTTCAAAACCCAAGAAGTTGTGTACAAAACATAAGTCTTTGATTCTGAAAGTAGCATCTAGAAAAGCCTTAAGAGCATCCAATACAGAAGTATCATCTCCTGCCAATAGAATGTCATCTACCTATACTGCCAAGAGAGTCAGGGAGCCACCAGAAGTCTTAGTGAACAATGAATAATAACTTTTTCTAGACATATAATCTCTGGAAACCAAGGCTGCAGACAATTTCGAGTATCGCTATCTTGAGGCTTGTTTGAGGCCATAGAGAGACTTTTTGTGCTTGCAAACCAGTGGAGAAGAGGAGGAAGAAGGACCAGAAACCACTAGACAAGAAGGCAGCCTCTTATACACCTCTTTATGGAGAATCACCATGAAGAAAATCATTGTTGATGTCTAGTTAACAAACAATCCACCACTTTTTAGCAGCAAGAGAGAGTAGGCACTTAACAATTGTGAATTTAACAACTGGGGAAAAAGTCTCATTGTAGTCTATCCTTTCCTTTTATGTCTCACACCTAATGACTAATCTGGCTTTGTATATTTCAACAGTGCCATCAGATTTCTATTTAATTTTGTACATCCACTTACAAGGAATAGGTTTCTTGTGAGAAGGGAGAGGAACATTATCCCAAGTATGGTTAACTTCAAGAGCTTTTAACTCCTTTAGCATGGCATTTTGCCAAGCGTGATGTGAGGCAGCCTGCTGATAATATTAGGGTTCCTGTAGCTGTAGCTTTGTGGTCAAAATCTTTGAATTTGTAGAAACAGGTCAGGCAGGAAGAACAAAAGAACTTATATAATCTGATACGTGTGAGGGAGGATTAGAAACCCTAGTGGAATGCCTAATAGGTAAAGTGGGAGAGAAAGGTACAGAAGTAGTGAGAGGAGGAGAAGTAGAGGAAGAAACATGCATACTAGGTGATTCCTAATGGTTGGAGGAAGAAGGAGAAAAATCAAAATTAGAATCAGCAGGTAGCACAGAATTAGAAGCAGGAGAGATAGAATTAAAATCATGAGAAGGTGATAAGGGAGTGGTGGAAGAGAGAAAGGGAGGAGGATCTTCAAAAGGAGCAGATAGAGGAGGAAAAACAGAAGAAGGTGAGGCATAGGAATATGGAAATATATGCTCATGGAAAACTACATCTTTGAAAAAAAAACACAGAATGATTAAAGATATTAAGCAACTTATATCCCTTTTTCCCAAGAGGGTAGCCAAGGAAAGCACAAGCAACAGCTCTAGGCTGGAATATGTCTCTCCCAGGTTTAGGAGTAGTTGCAAAACAAAGGCAACCAAATGATTTCAGATGGTCATATGCTGGAGAAGTTCCATACAATTTTTCAAAAGGAGTAGTATTACCCAAGACTGATGAAGGTAGTCTATTGACAATGTAAGTGGGAGTTAAGATACATTAACCCCAATACTTGGTAGGGAGTTTGGATTGAAACAAAAGGGCTCTGGAGGTTTCCAAAAGATGTTTGTGTTTTCTTTCGACCATCCCATTTTGTTTTGGTGTGTGGGGAATAGTGGTTTGGGTGTAAGATGCCATTATCAACAAAGAAAGATATAGCCTCTGAACTGCTACCTAATTCAAAAGCATTGTCTGATCTAAAAGATTGAACAGAAGACTAGAAATGAACTTTGACCATCATAGTTAAAGCTTTGATAACAGATAAGGCATTGCCTTTGGAGGATAATAAATATGTCCAGGTGACCCTAGTAAAATCATCTACAAAAGTAATGAAATATCTGAAACCATTGTATGTTTTAGTATGGTAGGGTCCCCATATTTCTATATGGACTAACTAGAAGGGTAAAGTTGAAAGAATGTGACTATTATGAAAAGGTAGTTTTTATTGTCAAGCCATAGGACAAATAGAACATATAAATGATTGTTTAGAAGATACTTGAGTAGACAAACATGGAACAGATTTCAGCTTATAAAATGGTATATGACATAATCTTTGATGCCAAAAGAGATCCATTTTATTGATAGTACTAGATGAGTTACAAGTAGAACTGGGAAAACTAGGAATAACATTTACTGTAGGAAATTACAAATAGTAGAAAAAGAAGCATTAGAAGTAAAAGAAGGGGTTACCATGTGAGGAAGCAGAAAATAGAGCCCCTGAGTAGCTTTACCAATTTCCAATGGCCTCTTCAGAGAAGGGCCATGTAGAAAACATGAGAAACTGCTGAATATTGCTAGACCATTCAATTGGCAAAGAAGTTGATGTACTGAGATTAAATTGAACTGAAACGAAGGAACAAAAAGAACATTGTGTAAAGTTATATCCTGCCTAAGATGTAGGGATCCAGTAGAAATAACTCTTACTTTATATCCATTTGGCAAGGTGATTAACTAAGGGGAAGCTAGAGGTTTAATGTTGTGTAAAAGCTGTTTTAAGGGGTCATATGATTGGTTGCACCTGAATCTAAAATCCAAGGAATTTTTCCTAACTGAGCAGACGATGTATGTGTAATAGAATTTACTACAGGGAACTGATCTACAGGGAGGTTGCACACACCTGCAAAGTTGGCAAAACCAACATTTTCTCCAGGAGAAGTGGGCTCTGGATAACCAAAAGAAATATTTGCCTGTTGGAAAAGAGTCATGAGATGTTCATATTGCTCCTTGGTGAAACCATAAGGAGTGTCAGAAGAATTATTGTTATTGCCAGGAGCAATCAAGTTCCTTGGACAAGAATCACCCACTTGAATACATGCAACAGAGCTCTTGGACTTAGTGAACTTGAAATAAGCTGGGAAGCCATGAAGCCTATAGCATTGTCTATACTATGCCAGGCTTCTTGCAATATTTGCAAATTACAGAAGAAGTGGGTCTTTTGGACTCAAAATTTACCCTCTTATTATATGGTTTGTTTGTAGAGGAAGACATGCAAGATGAAACAGAGAATAAGGCTGCTGAATCAGCTGAAAACCCAGGGGCTATGGACTTAGTTTTCTTTTGGCTTTCATCTTGTTGTAAAAGTGAGTAGGCTTTCCTGATGCTTGGATAAGGAGACATCATTAATATGCTACTTTTGACTATGGAATAGAACTCATTTAACCCACTGAGCAACTGGAACAAGTGTTGGTCCTCAATGAATTTAGGAAGTGCACAACATGAATGTGTTGGTCCAATATAAGAAAAATTAAGCTCATCCCAGAGACTTCTCATTCTGATAAAGTAGCTAGCTATATTAGATGTCCCTTGAGAGGTACTACTAATTTCCCTCTGAATTTGGATATACTTGAAACCATTTGACTGACAATACGTATCATTTATGCCTCTCCAGACTTCACTAGCAGTATCAAAACACATAACACTGACAACAATTTCTCTACTCGAGGAAAGCGTAATCCAAGCTTTTACCATGTTATTACAACGTTACCAAAATGAGTAATAAGGAGAATTAGGTTGAGGTTGAGGTATCCTACCAGTTACTAAACCTAATATGTTTTTAGCTGAGAGAGTAGTCAACATACTGCTACACCAAATAACAAACTCGGTTCCATCAAAGGGAATAATGACTAATTGACTACCAGGACTGTCAGATGGATGGATATAGAATGAATGACAAGGATCAAGAGTAAATTCAACAAAACCTTTGGAACTAGTTGTGGTACCATGAAGGTCCTCAGTCTAAATTGTGTTATCACTCATTGTAATCAACCAATTCAACAATATAGATTTTAACAGAAAGGAATATCTATAGAGTTGTAAATTCACATTAAATGTAACCCTAGAAATTAGATCAAAGCGAACATGAAATCAGGAAAATGAGAAGAATTTACCAATCGTCTGCAAAATCAAAAAAGTAGAGAGTATCAATGATCAAATCTGCAATCCTAAGAGTAAAAACACCTAATTTCTTCTTTCACTACCAAATAATCAACGCATAGAGAAAATCTCCAAAACTTTGTTCAAGGTTACGATCGAATGAAAGCTGAGGTCGAGATAGTTCCAATAATCCGGCTCTAATACCATGTTAAACTGATTATTTGCATAATTTGAGAAGGAAAATAAATGAAAGAAAAAACCCTAAACCAGGTGAAATGAAAGAAGAAGAAGAAGAGAGTTGTTATTTCATCAACGATCTGGAATCTTCTTTACAATTGTACGTATATGTTCCATACTAATACAAAAATGGGCCTAATATACTAATAAAAAAAATCAGTACAAATGAAAATGGGCCAGCTATACATATTGGGCACAGAACTTCTTATTAACTATTGGGCCTCGTCACATGTGCTCCATATATCTCAACAGGGCTTGGGACCTCGAAATTCGATTCCGGACATATGTTCAAGTCCCATATTTTTACGGATCCTCCAAGACCGTCAAATGACAGGTCCGGGTCCGTTCATCCAAAAACTTTGACCAAAGTCAAATTTATTCATTTTAATACCAAAATTTTGCATTTTTTGCAAAATTTCACATATAAGCTTTGGGTCATCACATTCGCACCTCTAAAACAATTGTTCGTCCTCGAACGGACAAAAGAAGGTAGTACCTGAGTCAGGGAAAAGATGGGGATAACGGATCTGCATATCAAACTCGGACTCCTACGTCGATGCCTTAGAAGGCTGACCTCTCCACTGAATACGAAGAGAGGGAAAACTCTTGGATATTAAATAACGAACATGCTGGTCTAGAATAGCTACCGGCTCTTCTTCATAAGACTAGTCCTTGTCCAACCGGACGGTGCTGCAATTTAATTTGTGGGCTGGATCACTGTGATACCTCCTGAGCATGGAAACATGAAAAACTGGATGTACGGCTGATAAGCTAGGAGGCAATGCAACTCTATAAGCCACCTCTCTCACTCGGTCAAGAATCTCAAATGAGCCGATGAACCTAGGGTGAAGCTTGCCCTTCTTTCCAAATCTCATCACGCCTTTCATAGGCGACACCCTGAGTAATACCCGCTCACCAATCATGAAAGCCACATCTCAAACCTTACGATCTCCATAGCTCTTTTGCCTGGACTGAGCTCTACGAAGCCTATCCTGAATGATCCTGACCTTGTCCAAGTCCTCCTGAACCAAATCTGTACCCAAAATATGAGCCTCTCTTGGCTCAAACCATCCAATCGAAGATCGACAAAACCTATCGCATAGAGCCTCATAAGTAGCCATCTGGATGCTCGACTGATAGCTGTTGTTGTAGCCAAACTCTACTAAAGGCAGAAACTGATCCCACGAACCTCCAAAGTCAATAACACAAGCTCGGAGCATATCTTCCAATATCTGAGTAGTCTGCTCGGACTGCTCGTCAATCTGAGGATGAGATGTTGTACTCAACTCCACCCGGGTGCCTAACTGTCACTGGACTGCTCTCCAGAAACACGAGGTAAACTGCGTACCTCAGTCTGAAATGATAGATATCGAGGCAAACAATCTCCCGGATATAGATCTTAGCTAACCTCTCGGATGAATAAGAGACTACCACGGGAATGAAATGCACTGACTTGGTTAGCCTATCAACAATGACCCAAACTACATCAAATTTCTCTTGAGTCAACGGAAGTCCAGTAACGCAGTCTATAGTGATCCGCTCCCATTTCCACTCGGGAAGTTCAATTCTCTGAAATAAACCACAAGGCCTCTGATGCTTATACTTAACCTGCTGACAATTCAAACACCGCACCACATATGCCACAATGTCTTTCTTCATTCTACGCCACCAATAATACTACCGCAAATCCTGATACATCTTTGTGGTGCCTGGATGAATAGAGTACCGGGAACTATGGGACTCCTCTAAAATCAACTCCCGAAGCCCATCCACATTGGACACACAAACTCGCCCCTAAAATCTCAAGACTCCATCAGTATCATGACCTGTTTATCACCTCCTTACTGCATTGTGTCTTTAAGGATACACAAATGGGGATCATCAAACTGCTGATCACGGATACGCTCTAATAATGAACAATGAGCGACCGTGCAAGCTAACACCCGACTAGGCTCAGAAATATCCAACCTCACAAATCGATTGGCCAAAGCCTGAACATCCAACTCAAGCGGCCTTTGACTGACCGAAATATAAGCAAGACTGCCCATGCTGGCTCACTTCCTACTCAAAGCATCAACAACTGCATTGGCCTTCGACGGGTGATATAAGATAGTGATGTCATAATCCTTCAACAACTCCAACCACCTCCTCTGCCTCAAATTCAACTCTTTTTTTTCTGAACAAGTATTGAATACTCTTGTGATCAGTGAACACCTCACATGCCACACCATACAAATAGTGCCTCCAATATTTAACTCCAAATCATGCACTAGATAGTTCTTCTCATGAACCTTCAATTGCCTCGAAGCATAGGCAATGACCTTGCCATCCTGCATCAACGCTACACCATGCACCATACGGAAGCATCACAATCGACTGTATAAGCCCTAAACCTGGGGGCAAAACCAACACCGGCACCGTATTCAGGGCTGTCTTAAGCTTCTGAAAGCTTGCCTCACATTCATCTGACCATCTGAACTGGGCCCTCTTCTGGGTCAATCTGGTCACCGGGGCTGCAATGGATGAAAACCCTTTCACGAGCCGTCGATCGTAGCCTGCCAACCCCAAGAAACTCCAAATCTCTGTAGCTGATGCAGGTCTGGGCTAGTTCTTGACTGCCTCTATCTTCTTTGGGTCTTCCTGAATACAATCTACTGATACAATATGACCCATAAGTGCAACTAAACTTAAACAGAACTCATACTTGGAGAACTTTGCGTATAACCGACTATCCCTAAGAGTCTGAAGAACCACTCTAAGGTGCTGCTCGTGCTCCTCTTGGCTGCATGAGTAAATCAACGTATCATCAATGAAAACAATCACAAATAAGTCCAAACAAGGCCTGAACTCTTGGTTCATTAAGTCTATAAAAGCTACTGGGGAATTTGTCAACCCAAATGACATAACCAAGAATTTTTAACGCCCGTACCGAGTGCGGAAAGTTGTCTTAGGGATATCAGATGCCCTAATTCGCAACTGATGGTAGCCAGATCACAAGTCAATCTTGGAAAATACCCTACCACCCTGAAGCTGGTCAAATAAATCATCAATCCTTGGCAGTTGATACATATTCTTGATCGTTACCTTATCTAATTGCCGGTAATCAATATCATTGTCCCATCTTTCTCCTTAACAAATAACACAGACACCCCTATGTGAGACACTAGGCCTAATGAAACCCTTCTCAAGCAAATCCTGCAACTGACCCTTTAGCTCATTCAACTCCGACGGGGCCATATGATATTGCAGGATAGAAATAAGCTAGGTTTCGGGGACCACATCAATGCAAAAGTCGATATCCCTGCCGGGCGACATACCCGACAAGTCTTAAGGAAAAACATTAGGGAACTCAAAAACAACAGGCACAGAATCAATAGAGGAAACCCCAGCACAGGAATCCCGAACACAGGATAAATAGGCCAAATACCCCTTCTCAATGATATGTCGAGCCTTAACATTACACTGCGGGTAGAATGATAGAATCACTCTCCGACGTAGACACATAAAAACAAATATTTAATGCTTCACTAGGCATGACCAAATATGGGGAAAAATAGGATGACAGATATGAATACGTAGACCCTGGATCAAACAACACTGAAGCATCTCTATCACATACCATAACCGTACCTATGATAACTATATCTGAAGCCTCTGCCTCGGGCCTAGCCTGAAGAGCATAACATCAGGGCTGGGCCCCACCACTCTGATCTACCTCACTAGGACGACCTTCTACTAGCTGGCCTCCACCTATGGTGGTCTGAGCTCCACCTCTATGACCTTTCCGTCCACCTCTGGCACCTATATCTCCACCTATGGCAGGCTGGGCAGGCTATGGACACCTGGGGCCTGAACCATGGCACGAGAACTCTGATACCGAGAGCCACCTGACTCGCGAGGGCAATACCTAGCAAAGCGCCTCGAGTCACCACAAGTAAAAAAGCTATCGACTGCAGAGAATGGCGACCCTAGAAACTCTGAAGCGGCGGTGCACTAATAGGTGCTGGTGGTGCACTGAAGGACTGGTGATCATAATACTGTCCCTGAGGACCACAACTACCAGAAGCACTGTGAGAAAGCTGGAGGGTTGACTGGAAAGGCCTAGAAGGCTGGACCCTTTCATACGAATCCCTACCACCAGACGAGGCACCACTGAATCGACCTGACTGACGGGGTCTCTTATCTGCTCTATGACCACCCCCTGTGACAATACCATCTAAATCCTCCGAGCCACATTGGCTGCCTACTGAAAGGATATCTCGCTCCTAGCCTCTCTAGCAATCTAGAGACAAATAGGCTAAACGAGTCCATCAATAAAACATCTCACTCTCTTCCTTTTAATGGGAAGTAGAGCCAAATCAATAAACCTGGTCTCGTACTGGGTGACTGTTATGGATCCCTGATGGAGACGCTCGTACTACCTCCGATAGGCGTCTCAGTGTGTAATAGGTAGAAACTTATCCAGAAATAGCTACGTGAACTAATCCACGTCAAGGCTAGAGATGGTGCTGGTAAAGCTAAACAATAATCCCTCCACCAAGTCTTGGCGTATCCAGACAATCAAAATATAGCGAAATCAACTTCGTTGGTCTCAACAATACCCATTTATTGAAGAACCTCTTGGCAGCAGTACAAATAATCCCAAGGATCCTTGGTAGATGCACCACTGAAGGTAGTAGTGAAGAGCTTGGTGAACCAATCCAATCTCCATAAGGCATCGGCAGACATAGCTGCCCCATCACCGTCCTGGGCTACCTCAACCGGCTGAGCTGCTCCTACTGGCTGAACTGTTGGAGCCTCAATCTGGGGAGAAACCTGCTTTGGAGTATGAGTAGCAGGATTCTGGGCCTTGACCTGGGAGCAAACCTGCTCGGGTGACACTTTCCATAAGACTCACCAATCGGACCACAGCGTCCTAAAGAACTGGGGTAGCAATAAACCCCTCTAGGATCTAAGCTGGGCCTACCAGATTTGCTGGGGCTAGTGCTGGAACCTCCTCGTCAAAGTCAACCTGAGGTTCCGCCACTGATGCTGCTGCTCGGGGATGAGCGCCACCCTTACCTCGGCCTCTAGCATGGCCTCGGCCTCGCCCTCTGCCCCTAGTGGGAGCTTCCTGGGGCTTAGACTACTGATCAAAAGATGAGGAAGTGCGTGTCCTCACTATCTGTGATAGAACATAGTAGAATTTCAATTAGCACTGAGCAACCAATTCGCACGACAAGAAAGAACAGATGTGAAATTTTCCTAGCTATGTAGCCTGTAGGGGATAAATACAGACGTCTCTGTACCGATCCATCAGACTCTACTAAGTTTGTCTGTAAGTTGTGAGACCCATGTAACCTAGAGCCGTGATTCAAACTTGTCACGACCCAGAAATACCACACTCGAGAGTCGTGATGGTGCCCATTCGTAGAAGCTAGGCAAGCCACTTTCAAGAACTTCCAACACTTTTATTTTTAATTATTTTTATCAATTCCAATAGTACATACCATATTAGTTAATAACAGTGGAAACATGCACATAAAGCAGAAGACTTAAATCGAATAACTGAACAATAATGCAGAACTTCTCATATATCTCTACCCAAGAACTGGTGTCACGTTACCCACGGATGACTAAGAGCACTAAATACAGCCATTTGAAAGAAATATAACATTGTTTGTCTCGGAATACACGAGATAGCAAAATGAAAAGCAAGGTAGAGGAGACTTTGGGCCTGCTGACGTCCACAAGGCTACCTTAGTGTCTCGGAGGACTGAAGGCTGGCTCCCGGTCTAGTACTGCTACTCACACGCTGCTCCGGTATCTGCACATAAGTGCAGAGTGTAGCATCAGCACAACCAACCCCATGTGCTGGTAAGTGTCTGGCTTATCCCCGGCGAGGTAGTGACGAGGCCAGGACCACACTCCAGATAAACATGTGTGGTTATATAACATACGGTGAAAGAAATAACAGAAAATAAACAAGTAAAAATGGGGAGAGGGAAACATGCTCTGGGGATAGCAAAATAATTAGACTCTTGAAGAAATGATAATGAAATCAACTATTAATCTACTAAGACGAATAAGAATAGATAAAACATCTTTCACTTTCAACGCTCATGTCGTTGCAGGCGTGCAACCCGATCCCATTTCTCAATATCTCATGGTATGCATACCACCCCCTCCTATTTTATCATAACTTGTGGTAGGCGTACCACCCGCTCCCATTTCAATATCTTGTGGGGCGTACCACCCGATCCCATTTTAATATCTCGTGGTAGGCGTACCACCCGCTCCCATTTCAATCAATAACTCATGGTAGGCATACCACCCACTTGTATTTCAATTTCTTGTGATAGGCGTACCACCCGGTCACATTTCAATCAATATCTTGTAGTAGGCGTACCACTCAATCACATTTCATCAAATCTTGTGGTAGCCGTACCACCCGATACCATTTCATCAAATCTTGTGGTAGGCGTACCACTTGATCCCATTTCATGTTATCACATAATCAGAAGAGGTCCCGGCAAGGGAATAAAGTAACATAATAACTTCCCGACAAGGGAACAACAATATAGAAACAATCATCCCGACAAGGGAGAATTAGCTGTAACCAACCTTAACTCATCTTGATTAATGAAGATTCCAAATGATAAATAGGATCTACTGAGGATAAATAAATCTTTTCCCCACACAGTAGATAGTTTGTTAAGGCATACATGACGTCATTTAAGAATACAAAAACATCTAACTTAGGACTCACGGTCATGCTTGAAACCAACGTATAGATACTCGTTATGATGCCTATACGTTGTAGTAAACAAAGAGAAATTAGCACATAAGACTCAAATCCTAGTCCCTCAAGCTAAGGTTAGACCAAACACTTACCTTAATGCCTTGAATTCAACTCAAGCCTCAATTATAACTTTACCATTTGATTCCACCACCAATCGGCTCGAATCTAGTCATAAGTTACTTAATCACATTAATGAATGCTAATGAATCAACCCCAATGCATGAAAATAAGTTTTACCCTAAAAGGTCAAAATTCCCCCGGGCCCACGTGGTCGAAACTCGAGGTTCGAACAAAAATCGGTTACCCGTTCCCCCACGAATCCAAATATATGATTTGTTTTGGAATTGAACCTCAAATTAAGGTCCAAATTATTAGAAAACCTAGGTTCTACCCAAAACACCCAATTTCCCTATGAAAATCTTTGGTTTGAACCAAAAATCATGTTAAAAAATTTTAAGGTGTGAAGAAAATGAGTTAGAAATGATTTTCCAATCACTTTAGAGAATAAGAGTTGTTTGGAAATCGCCTATTATGTTTTGGGGTTTTGGAAAGTGTATAATTACTGAAATTCATGTGTATTTATACCCTTATGAAGTTCCCTGTGCAGACTGTGAAAAAAGGACCGCGGCCGCATAGGATTTTTGAAGACCTATGGATCATTGCCCAGTGCGGACCCCACAAAGCCTACCGCGGCCGCACAACACCCATCGGAGACTATGCAAAAGCGATATCGGCCGCGCTGGCCCCTCTGTGATCGACACGATTTCTCGCAGGCCGTGCAAGAGGGTTCAGAGATCTGTCAATTTCCTAAACCTGCAACATCTAATCTTTTTAAGACTAAGGCCTTCCGGAACCTACTCGAAGCTCACCCGAGCCCTCAAAACTCTAATCCAAGTATACGCACAATCTCAAAAACATCTTATGAACATATTCGTGTGATCAAATCACCAATGCAACATCATGAATATCGAATTGAACGTCGCGATCAAGTGAAATTTGTCAAAACACATTTTATGCATAAATTTCCCAATTAGAGTCCGGATTGCGTCAAATGACATCCGTTTTTAACCAAACTTTACAAGAGTTATTCAACACATATATGAGACTTGTACCATGCACCGAAAAAAAATATGGTCCTGATACCATTACTTTCAAATTAGATTTCACTTCAATTCTCTTTAAATATTTTCAGAAATTAATTTCACATAAAAATTCATATCTCGGGCTTGGGACCTCGGAGTTCGATTCTGGGAATATGCCCAAGTTCTATATTTTCCTTCGTATTCTCCGGGACCTTCAAATTGCGGGACCAAGTCCGTTCACCCAAAATGTTGACCGAAGTCAAATTTATTTATTTTAATATCAAAATTTTGTGTGTTTTGCAAAAGTTGACATATAAGCTTTCCAGCTACGCGCGAGAAATGCCCACGCGAATTGAGGCAATCCTAAATGAGGTTTTCAAGGCCTCGAAGATATGAAATTCGATTAAAAACTAGTGATGACCCTTTGGGTTGTCACGAAATGGGAGCGGGTGGTACGCCTACCACGAGATATGATGAAATGGAGCGGGTGATACGCCTATCACGAGATATGAGGAATGGGATCAGGTTGCACACTTGCAACAAGATTGAAACTAAAAGTAAAATTTGTATTTACTTTTCTTTATCTGTGTTAGAGGTTAAATTACATTTTTCTTTATTGTTCTTGATATTCTGTTTCACAGCATGTTTCCCTTCCCCAGCTTTAATTGCTTATTACTTGTTTACCTTTCTGCCATATACTATATAACTACACAGGTTTATTTGGAGTCTGGTCCTAGCCTTGTCACTACCTAGCCGGGGTTAGGCCAGACACTTACCAGCACATGGGGTCGGTTGTGCTGATGCTACACTCTGCACTTATGTGCAGATAACAGAGGAGCATTGGGGCAACAACATTAGTTCATGAGCTAGCCTTTAGTCCACCAAGGCTCCAAGGTAGCTTTGCAGGTGTCTGCAAGCCCGACATCTCCTCTATCTTATGTTTCTTTCTATTATCTCATGTATTCGAGACAAACAATGTTTTATTTCTTTTAGACGGTTGTATATAGCACTCTTATGAGTCAGTGTATGTTGTGAAATTAGGTGCTGGGTAGAGACTTGTATTGGCTTTTTAGACGTTTGCTTTTATATTCATCTAAGAATTCCACTAATTTTAATTTTCGCTGTTGTTCAAATGCTTATTCATCGCTAAATATAATTGGTTTAAAATGAACTAAAATGAAAAGAGGTAATGACTTTCAAGGTTTATGGCTTGCCTAGCTTCCATGAGTAGGCACCATCACGACTACCGAGGTGGGAACTCAGGGTCGTGACAAGTTGGTGTCAGAGCACTAGGTTGCATAGGTTTGATAACTCAGGGACAAGCTCGGTAGAGTCTGAGGGATCGGTAAGGATACATTTGTATTTATCCCCCAGAGGATACAGAGTTAGGAAAATTTCACATCTATTCTTTCCTGTCTTGCGGATATGTTTCTAAATACTAATTAGATTTCTACTCTATTCTTTCGAGATAGCGAGAACATGCGCTTCCTCATCTACCTTGTAGCAGCCCGAGCCCCCAGCAGTAGCTTCTACTAGGGGTAGAGGGTAAGTGCAAGGCCGTGTTAGAGGCCGAGGTATAGGCAGAGCTCAGCCTCAAGAAGCAGGACTTGTGACCGAGCCTCAGGTTGATTTTGAGAAAGTGGTTCCAGCCCTAGCAGTTCCGGTGGGCCTAGCTTAGGCCCTAGAGGGGTTTATTGCTACCTAGTTCTTCAGGATGATCTGGTCTAATTGGTGGGTCTCATGGAGAGTGTCACCCGAGCAGGTTTTCTTCCTATAGCACCAGCCACTTCTCAGGCTGGAGGAGGGGCTCAGACTCCTGCTACTCACACTCCTGAGCATGTAGCTCCCCAGATTTAGACTCCAACGGTTTAGCCAGTTGGGTAAGTTCAGTTGGGTGTTGTGGCTCATACCGGCTATGGAGCGGCGATGACTGTTGTTGCTTTGTGGAGGCTGGATAGGTTCACCATGCTCTTCACTACTACCTTCAGCGGTGCTTCTTCAGAGGATCCCCAGGATTTCCTATATAGCTGCCAAGAGGTTTTAAGGAACATGGGCATTGTTGAGACTAATGGGGTCGATTTTTCTACATTTCACATGTCGCGATCCACTCAGACTTGGTGGATGGATTATTGCTTAGCTAGACCAGCCGTATCGCCATCTCTGACCTGGGAGCCGTTTGCAGTGTTGTGTTTGGAGAAGTTTCTCCCCGTGACTCAGAGAGAGGCCTATCTGAGGCAGTTTAAGTGCCTCTAGCAGGGTTCCATAACGATCACCCAGTATGAGACCAGGTTCATTTACTTAGCTCGCCGTGCTCTTGTTATATCCCAGTGAGAAGGAGAAAGTGAGATTGTTTATGATGGACTCATCCAGCCGATTCATCTCCAGATGGATAGAGAGGCCGGGAGTGAGATCCCTTTTCAGGAGGCGGCCAATGTGGCCCGCAGAATTGAGATGGTTCTGTCATTGGGAGGTGGTCATGGGTTGGACAAGAGTCCCCATCATTCAGTAAGGTTTAGTGGTAACTCATTTGGAGGTAGAGATTTACGTGGTAGAGGCCATCCTCCTAAGCCCTTTCAGTCAGCTCTTCAGGTTTACTTCAGGTAGCCGTGGTCCTCAGGTACATTATCCCAATCAGCAGTCCTTTAGTGTAGCCCCAACACCTACCAGTTCACCACCGCTTCAAAGTTTCCAAGGCCATTTGCCGAGGGATTATTTTACTTGTGGTGACATAGGGCACATTGCTAGGTATTACCCTCGAGCATCGAGCAGTTCTTCGCACCAAGGTTCTCATGCTATGGTACATTCCGCAGCTCGCCCAGCCAGCCAGAGGTGGCAGTAGAGGTGTTCGAGGTGGATGTAGAGGTCCTAGAGGTGGAGCCCAAGTCTGCCAGCAGTGGAGGCCAGCCAGCAGCAAGCCGTCCTAGAGAGGCAGATCAGAGTGGTAGGGCTCAACCCCGATGTTATGCTCTTCAGGGTAGGCCCGAGCTGAGGCTTCATATGCAGTTATTACAGGTACGGTTCTGGTTTGTGATAGAGGTTCTTTAGTGTTGTTTGATCCGGGGTCTACGTATTCCTATGTATCATCTTATTTTGCCTTGTACTTGGTTTTGCCTAGTAATGCATTGGGTGTTCCTGTTTATGTGGCTACACCACTGAGTGACTCTATTGTGGTCGATCGAGTCCATCATTCTTGTATTGTGGTGATTGGGGGTCTTGAGACTCGTGTAGATTTGTTACTTTTAGACATGGTTGACTTTGATATCATATTGGGGATGGACTGGTTATCACCTTACCATGCTATCTTGGATTTAAATGCAAGACTGTGACCTTAGCTTTATCGGGTATTCCTCGTTTAGAGTTCATCGGGACTCCGAGACATTCTACCCGTAGGGTTATCTCTTATGTGAAAGCTCTACGTATGGTCAAAAATGGGTGTTTGGCCTATTTGGCATATGTTTGTGATTCTAGTGTTGAGGTTCCTTCTATTGATTTGGTACTCGTTGTTCGTGAGTTCCCTGATATTTGTCCTTCAGACTTGTCGGGTATGCCGCCCGAAAGGGATATTAAGATTTGCATTGATGTGGCCCTGGGCACCCAGCCCATTTTATCTCGCCATATCGTATGGCCTTGCCCGAGTTGAAACAGTTAAAAGAACAGTTGCAGGACTTTCTTGAGAATGGTTTCATTAGAGCCAGTGTATCACCTTGGGGTGTGCCAGTGTTGCTCACTAAGAAAAAGGTTGGTTCGATGAGAATGTGCATTGATTACCGACAGTTTAACAAGGTAACAATCAAGAATAAGTATCCGTTGCCAAGGATTGATGATTTGTTCGATCAGCTTCAGGGTGCCAAGGTATTTTTCAAGATTGACTTGAGATCTGGCTACCATCAGTTGAGGATTCAGACATCTAATGTCCCTACGACAGCTTTTTGCACTTGGTACGGGCATTATGAGTTCCTGGTTATGTCATTCCGGTTGACAAATGCCCTAGTAGATTTTATGGATTTGATGAACTGAGTGTTCATGCTTTATTTGGACTCGTTCGTGATAGTCTTTATTGATGATATTTTGATATATTTCCGCAGCCGAGAGGAGCACAAGCAGCATATCAGGATGATTCTTCAAACTTTGAGGGATAGTAAACTATATGCTAAAGTTTTTAAGTATGAGTACTGGTTGAGTTCAGTTGCATTTCTAGGTCATGTTGTATCAGTAGAGGGTATTCAAGTGGACCCAAAGAAGATTGAGGCAGTCAAGAACTAGCCTCATTCAACATTAGCTATGGAGATTCAGAGTTTCTTGGGGTTGGCAGTCTACTATCGATGGTTAATTGAATGGTTTTCATCTATTGTGGCCCCGATGACCAGATTGACCCAGAAAAGTGCCCAGTTTAGAAGGTCGTACAAGTGTGAGGCGAGCTTTTAGAAGCTCAAGATAGCTCTGACTACGACACTGATGTTGGTTTTGCCCACAGATTTAGGACCATATACAGTTTATTGTGATGCTTCCCATACTAGGCTTAGTGCACTGTTGATGCAGGATGGCAAGTTCATTGCCTATGACGGTTTATGACGTAGAGTCGATAGCCGTTGTCCACTCGTTGAATATTTGTAGACACTATCTATATGGCGGTGCATGTGAGGTATTCACGGATCACAAGAGTCTTCAGTATTTGTTCAAGCAAAAGGAGTTGAATTTGAGGCAGAGGAGGTGGTTGGAGTTTGTTGAAGGACTATGATATCACCATCTTATATCACCCGGGAAAGGCCAATGTGGTGGTTGATGCCTTGAGTATAAATTAAGCTAGTATAGACAGTCTTGCTTATATTTCGGTCGGTGAGAGGACGCTTGCTTTGGATGTTTAGGCTTTAGCCAATTGATTTGTGAGACTGGATGTTTCTGAGCCTAGTCGTGTGTTAGCTTGCATGATCGCTCGTTCTTCATTATTGAGCGTATCCGTGATCGACAATATGATGATCCCCATTTGTGTGTCCATAAAGACACGGTGCAGCATATAGGTGCCAAGCAAGTTACCTTAGGTGATGATGGAGTTCTGAATTTGCTGGGTCGAGTTTGTCTGCCTAATGTGGATGGGTCAAGAGTAGATTTTAGAGGAGGCCCATAGTTCCCGCTACATTACTCATTCGAGCTCCGCGAAGATGTATCAGGACTTGTGGGAAAAAGAATTCATGGCGTAGAATGAAGAAGGATATTATTGCATATGTGGCTCGATGTTTGAATTGTCAACAGGTTTTGTATGAGCATCACAGGCCTGGTAGATTATTCTAGAGGATTGAGCTTCCGAGTGGAAGTGGGAGTAGATCATTATGGACTTTGTTACTGGACTCCCACATACTCGGAAGAAGTTTGATGCAATTTGGGTCATTGTTGATAGGCTGACAAAGTCCACGTGTTTCATTCCTGTGACAGTTTCCTATTTATCCGAGAGGTTAGCTAAGATCTATATTCGATAGATTGTTCACCTTTATGGTGTGCCTGTATCTATCATTTCTTAATGGGGTACACAATTTACCTAGCGCTTGTGGAGAGCAGTTCAGCGAAAGTTGGGAACACGGGTTAAGTTAAGCGCAACATTTCATCCCCAGACGGATGGTCAGTCCGAGTGGACTATTCAGATTTTAGAGGATATGCTTCGAGCATATGTCTTGACTTCGGAGGTTGATGGGATTAGGTTTTTCTTTTAGTAAAGTTTTCCTACAACAGCTATCAGTCAAGCATCCAGATGGCTCCTTATAAGGCTTTATATGGTAGGCAATGTCGTTCTACGGTTGGATGGTTTTAGCCGGGAGAGGCTCGGTTGTTGGGTACGGATTTGGTTCAGCAGGCCTTGGATAAGGTTAGGATCATTCAGGATAGGCTTCGTACAACTTAGACCAACTAAAAGAGCTATGCAAACCGCGAGGTTTGAGATATAGCTTTTATGGTTGGTGAGGGGGTATATCTCCGAGTGTCGCCTATGAAGGGCGTGATTAGATTTGGGAAGAAGGGAATGTTTAGCCCTAGGTTCATTTGTCCATCTGAGATTCTTGATAAAGTGGGAGACGTGGCTCATAGGCTTCCATTGCCACCGAACTTGTCAGTCCTGCATCCAGTGCTTCATGTGTCCATGCTCTGAAAATATCACGACGATCTGTCCCATGTGTTAGATTTCAGCACTATCCAGTTGGACAAAGACTTGTCTTATGATAAGGAGCCATTAGCTATTCTAGACCGGCATGTTGGCCAGTTGAGATCCAAGAATTTCCCTTCTGTTCGTGTTCAGTGGAGGGTTCAACCTCTTGAGGCATCGACATATGAGTCCGAGTCTGATATGCGAAGCCGTTATCCCCATCGTTTTCATGACCCAAGTAAATTCTTATTCTATTCTTTCGAGGACGAACGGTTAGGGTGATCACCTATTCGCTTATCAAATTTCGTACTTCCGAGGCCTTAACAACCTTATTTAGAGTCGCCTTGATTTGCGTGCGTAGTCCAGGCATGTAGCCAAAAGTTTATATATGAAATTCTATGAAAAATGGTAAGTTTTGATGTTAAAATGAATAAATTTGAATTCGGTCAACATTTTGGATAAATGGACTCAGACCTGTGATTCGACGGCCCCGGAGGGTCCATAGGACAATATGGGACTTGGGCATATGCCCGAAATTGAATTCCGAGGTCTCAAGTTCGAGAAATAAATTTTTAAGTGAAATTATTTTCTAAAATTGTTTAAGGGAATTTGAAATGTAAACTGATTAGAAAATGAACGTATCGGGCCTGTATTTTGGTTCCGGCGCCCGGTACAGGCCTTCTATATGACTTGAGTCATTCTTGTGAAATTTGTTTAAAAACGGACGTCGTTTGACGTGTTTCAGATCTTAATTGGGAAATTTTATGTTTAAAGAAGTATTGAGAAATTTCAGTGATCTTGAGGTTTAATTCGATATTCGTGATGTTATTATGGTGATTTGATTACACGAATTTGTTCGTAGAATGTTCTTTTAGTTGGATGTATATTTGGATTGGGTTTCGAGGACTTGGGTGAGTTTCAGGTAGGTTCAGGGATGCCTTAGGCATAGAAATCAGATGTTGCAGGTTCAGGAAATTGCAAGCCTCTGAACCCACTTGTGCCGTCCGCGAGAAATCGCGTGCGATCGCGGAGGGGCAAGCACGTCCGCAGTCGCCTTTGTGTGGTCTGCGGTGGAGTCTGTATGGCCGCCGTCGCTTTTGTTCAGTCCTCACAGGGTGTTGAACAGTAGGTATTCACGTAAACCTGTGCGGCCGCGGTCCATTTAGTGCAGCCCGCATAGGGAGTCTACTAGAGGTATAAATAGACGAGATTTTCAGTTATTCTTTATTTTTCAAAACCCTAAAAACCTAATAGGCGATTTTTCAAGCAGCCTTCTTCTCCAAATCAATTGTAAGTCATTTTTAACTAGTTTTCTTTAATCAGTAACATCTTTTAATATGATTTCAACTTAAAATCAAAGATTTTCATAGGGCAATTTGGTGTCTTGGGTAGAACTTAGGGTTTTAAAATATTGGGGATTCGGAACTCAATTTGATGTCCGATTCCAAAACAAATTGCATATTTGAGTTTGTGGGGGAATGGGAAATCGTGTTCTGGTTCAAACCTCCGGTTTGGACCACGTGGGCCTGGGGTATATTTTTGACTTTTGGGTAAAACTTTGGAAAACTCATGTTCATGCATTGGGGTTGGTTCATTTAACATTTATTTATGTAATCAAGAAATTTGTGGATAGGTACGAGCGAATTGGCGGTACAATCAAGGGGTAAAGCTATACTTGAGGCTTGAGTGGTGTTCAAGGCATTAAGGTAAGTGTTCGGTCTAACCTTAGCTTGAGGGATTATTAGTTGAGTCATATGTGCTATTTTCTCCTCGTTGAGTACGACGTATAGGCATGGTGACGGGTATCTATATGTTGGTGTCAAGCATGACCGTAAGTCTAAAATGGAAAGTTGTTGTATTCTTAAATGCCACTACGTATGCCTTATCTAATGATCTACCATGTCGAGCAAAGATTTTGTTATCCTCATAGATCCTATTTATGATTGAGCATTTTCATTAATAAAACTGAGTTAAGGGTCGTTATAGCTAATTCTCCCTTGCTGGTATGATTGTGTCGATATTGTTATTCCTTTGCCGGGAAGTTATTATATTGCTTGTTCCCTTGTCGGGATTTCTTGTTGTTATGTGATAACATGAAATGGGATCGGGTTGTACGCCTACCAAAAGATTGATGAAATGGGATTGCTTGGTATGCCTACCACGAGATATAATGAAATGAGAGCAGGTGGTACGCCTACGATAAGATTTATGGAATGGGATCGACTGGTACACCTACCATGAGATGTAATGAAAAGGGATCGGTTGGTACGCCTACCACGACATGTATTGAAATGAGGGCGGGTGGTATGCCTACCATGAGATACAATGGAATTGGAACAGGTGGTACGCCTACCACGAGATATGATGAAATCAGAGAGGGTGGTACGCTTACTATGAGATATGATGATATGAGAGCAGGTGGTACGCCTACCACGAGATATGAGAAATGGGATCGGGTTGCATGCCTGCAACAAGAGTGAAACTTAAAGTTGTCTTTAGTTCTCTTTATCCGTGTTAGAAGTTAAATTACAGTTTTCCTAATTATTCTTGATATTGTGTTTATCTGCCACCCCCGCAGCATATTCCCCTTCCCCAGCTTTAGTTGCTTATTACTTTTTTACTTTCCGTCATATATTATATAACTTCACATGTTTATCTGGAGTCTGGTCCTAGCCTCGTCACTACCTTGCCGGGGTTAGGCCAGACACTTACCAGCACATGGGGTCCGTTGTGCTAATGTTACACTCTGCACTTATGTGCAGATAGCGGAGCAGCGTTCCGGCTGCAACATTAATTCAGAAGCTAGCCTTCAGTCCACCGAGACTCTGAGGTAGCCTTGCAGATGTCCACAGGCCTGGCGTTTCCTCTATATTATGTTTCAATCTGTTATCTCATGTATTCGAGACAAACAATGTTTTTATTTCTTTCAGACTTTAGCATTCTTAGTAGTCCGTGTACATTGTGACACCAGGTTCTAGGTAGAGACTTGTTTTGGCTTTCTAGATGTTTGCTTTTATATCCATCTAAGACTTCCACTAATTTTAATTCTTGTTTTTATTCAAATGGTTATTCATTGATAATATAATTAGTGTAAAATGAACTAAAATGAAAAGGGATAATGACTTCCAAGGTTTATGGCTTGCCTAACTTCCACGAGTCGGTGCCATCACGACTACCGAGGGTGAGAACTTTGGGTCATAACAGGGCCTCTGAATAATTTTCACCCTCAAAGGTTATCGTGGAGCCCAAGTGATAATTCCCAAAGCAATACATTCATTCAACTTGAAGTAAGGGTTCCGAAGACCCGAGTTTATCGGCCCAATCTAGGCTCGATCCATGGAACGATGAAGGACTCCACGAGACGCCATACTAATCAATCAAAAATGAGGAAAAAACAATCATATCTGGGCTCGATATTGTCTCTAGCCGGTAGAGTCATACATTTAGAATCTCCATAAACGTAAATAAAGGGGGATACAGCAAGCTTCGAAGACAAAATTAAAGACACTTCTTTGTATTTAGAAAACACTTGATTTAAAAATCCCCCGATGGATGCTTACATATGATAATAAAAGCCCACTAAGGGTCATCAGACAGAAATAAAGATGCAAGAAGGTGCACATATAGTAAAAGACAAGGTCCTAATCTATTCTCAAAGGTTCTTTCTCGACAACAACATTTTCGAGCATCATCTCCTCGGGGATGAGTCCCGCGGCAACATCTTCGATTGTCACCTACTCTAGGGTTTCAACTCATTCCTCTGAGATAATATCTCTGAGAGAAAATATGAAGAAGATGAAAGTGGGAAGATAGAGAAGAGGAAAGTAATGTAGAAAAAATAGAAAAAGAGACAAAGCGGCCCGAAGCCAAAGGTTGAAGATTCGGCGGTCATCAACCCTACTTGTATGGTCGCTCCAAGTCCACCTTCTGGGACATTGTGTCATGCAAGACAAATGGTCGGCTGTGCCATTTTATCCATTGGAAAATATACGGGATGAAGTGCCACACCAGGCCAGGGTAGGAGAGTGAGCAGTGGTGTATAGTTCAAATGCTCTCCCGAGCAGTGGTGTAAAGTCCAAACATCCTTCTAAGTCGGAAGAGGCCGACCCCCTTATCTTATCACCTCAAACCAACAACGAAAACAATGACAACCATAGCAACAACAACAACAATAACAACAATAGCAATGAGATAATGTAATCGCACTTAACAAAGGAAATCCTAGGCAAAAAACCTGGACCCCAAACATGGTGGACATCAATGGAAGATGATAATGGGAAGAAAGGGATGGAAAGTTGTTGAAAGACACTTGGATAAAAAGATAGTACCAGAAGGCCCCCATTTACAGGGGGTGATAGTATGGCCAACAACACCTTCAATGCCTTTGGCAGACAGATCGACAGGTGTAGTCAATGTGTTATTGTAAGCCAGATCGATGACGATACTACCGCTTTGACAAATAGTAATTGGCAGCGCATTACATGACACTGAAAATACAAGTTCATGGGATGTTTCTGTAATCACGGAGGCTTGCATCATCGGTATGACATCATCACGGAAAGTCCGAAGAGTCATATGTCAAAATTGTTTCTTATCACTCCTCTCTAAAAAAATATGGGCACTATCTGTAAATGGTGAAATCATTGGGTCCAATTTCTTGTCGTCGAGGCACCTCGAGAAACCTTCTTGAAGTATCGAGACTACAAGGTTATGATCAAGTTTCTCCCCTCGAGGTTCTTTGACGCCCGACCTTGAGATAATATTTACCGCGACCATAATAGATATAGGGAGCTCCCAAGGCATAAGGCTAGGGCTGAGAGGGCCTAGTGGAGTAACCTAAACCTTAATCAAGATGTCATCTAGCTGTCCCATCTCCGTTCTTTATCATTAATTTATTTTGTACTATGTTGGGATTCCCCTGCTAAATAAAGGGGATCCTTGTTATTTAGAAAACCCCATATTGCTTCAGTTGCTCCACACAAAATAAACAAGAACATTCTCTTTGCTTTCTAACACATTTTTTTGATATTATTGCTTTCATTAATTATCTTCATAATTGTTCATTATTTATTACTTATCATTGTCCATAAAGAGCCTTTGTTGATTTATTCATAGATGTTAGTCATACTTCGATTGCCTATAGCTCCCAACCGAGCCCCAAAATCGGCCTATCCCCCCCCCCCCCCCGAATCAACAAACTCGAGGCCCCAATTGTTAACCTATCGGTTTGGTTATCACCTTATCCTTGAATCTCATTTCATTTCTAAATCTCATATACATAGAATCAACTACTTAACAACTAGCATAAAAATAGATCACGTATTTGTAAAGTCCCATAATCAAATTTAATTATTATTACTATTGTTGTGGTAAACAAAGCTGGACTCAAATCTATAGATTTTCATGCTCAAAAGAACAAAAAGTTGGGTAAAGCAATATATGGTTGAAAAGCACGAAAAGTATTGATGACATGTGTGCTATGCTTTTTGAATGCAACCTGGTGGTCAATCCTAAGGAGTGGTAGATTGATTCTGCAGCCACTCGCCATGTTTATAGCGTTAGAGAAGCTTTTGCTACATATGCTCTTGTTGGATTCGAAGAGATGATTTCTATGGAAAATGCTACAATGGCCAAGATTGAAGGATGTGGGAAGATATATCTAAAAATGACGTCCGGCAAAGTGTTGACTGTTAATAACGTCCTTCATGTTCCCGAGATTAGAAAAAATATAGTCTCTGGTGGACTTCTTTTTAAGAATGGTTTTAAATGTGTTTTTGTATCCGATAAGGTTGTAATAAGTAAGAAAGAAATATTTTATTAAGAAAGAAATATTTGTAGGAAAAAGTTACCTTACTGAGGGCCTTTTCAAGCTGAATGTAATGGTTGTCTAGAATAATAATAAAATTTCAGCTTTATCTTACTTACTTGAGTCAAATGAATTATGGCATATACGTTTGGGTCATGTCAATTATAAAACCTTGTGGAAAATAATTAACTTGGACGTACCACCTAAGTTTGAATGCGACAAATCAAAATATCAAATATGTGTGGAATTTAAGTATGTTAAACATCTTTATAAGTCAGTTAAAAGGAATCAAAATCATTTAGACTTAATTGATACAGATATTTGCGACATGAAGTCAATACCATCTCGTGATGGAAAAAAGTACTTCATAACTATTATTGATGATAGTACTCGATATTGCTATGTTTACTTACTTAATAGTAAAGATGAAGCAATAGACACATTCAAGCAATACAAAAATAAAGTTGAAACGCAACTTAACAAGAAAATGAAAATGATAAGAAGTGATAGGGGTCGTGAATATGAATCTCCTTTTAAATAAATGTGTTTGTAATATAGAATTATTCATCAAACAATGACCCCTTACACATTCCAATCTAATAGGATTGCTGAAAGAAAGAATCGTTTATTAAAAGAGATGATGAACACATTGTTGTTAAGTTCTGGTTTGCCATAGAACTTTTGGGGGGGGGGGGGGGGGAACTGTTCTTATAGCTAAATGTATACTAAATCGAGTACGCCATAGCAAAACACAATCACTTCCATAAGTAAAATAGAAAGGAAGGAACCCCAACTTGAATTTTTTTAAAGTGTATGGGTGTTTGGAAAAAGTGAAAGTTCCTAAACCCAAAAGGGTAAAAATCCGAAAACCGTTGACTGTGTTTTCATAAGATATGCGACCCGTAGTAAAGCATATCGATTTCTGGTTCATAAATCAAAAATCCCAACATTCATAATAATACGGTTATAGAATCAGATAATACTGAGTTTTTTTAAAATATATATCCATATAAAAAGGAATGTGTTTCGATTGGTGAAGAAACAAACGACCTGGTGAAGAAACAAAAGAAAGTATTTTTAATCAGGAGGATCCAAGACGAAGTAAACGTCAAAGAACGTCTACTTCATTGGAACCAGATTTTGTGACTTTCTTATTGGAGAATGAGCCTCAAACATTTAAAGACGCTATGTATTCTTCGGAATAATTGTTTTGGATAGAGGCAGACAATAGTGAAATAGAATCCATATTGAACAACCATATATTGGGAATTGGTTAATATTCCTCCTGGAAATATACTATTGGGTTCTAAATAGATCTTTAAGACAAAAAATGAAAGATGATGGAACTTTTGACAAATATAAGGAAAGACTTATGGTCAAAGGGTATAGACAACGAGAAGGTCTTGACTATTTTGATACATAATCTCAAATTACAAGAACTACATCCGTACGAACGTAAGTAGCATAAGCTGCAGCTTATAGTCCTGAAATTCATCAAATAGATGTTAAGACGGCCTTATTAAATGGAGAGTTGGAGGAAGAAATCTACATGGAACAACCTGAAGGTTTTTTGGTTCCGGGTAAAGAAAAGAATGTATGTAGACTTGTTAAGTACCTTTGCGGACTAAAACAAGCACCTAAACAATGGCATGCAAAATATGACCAAACAATATTGTCAAATGGTTTTAAGATAAATTAATTTAATAAATGTGTGTACATTATTTTTTTAAATCACATAGTCATTATTTACTTATATGTGGACGATATGCTGATAGTAAGCAATGACATCGCCAACATAAATGCTAATAAGCATATGCTAACTAGCAAGTTTGATAATAAGGACTTGGGAGTTACTGATTTTATTCTAGGTATTAAGATCCATAAGACTTCTCAAGGTCTGGCACAATCACAATCACATTATATTAAGTCTGTACTTGAAAAATTCAAGCACTTAGGGTTAAAAGTTGTATAGACTCCAATTGACGTGAATATTGCATTAGCAAAGAACAAAGGCCAAAGCATATTACAATCGGATTGTGCTCGTGTGTTGGGATGCTTAATGTACATCATGAATTATACAACACCAGATATAGCTTATGCTATAAGTAAATTGAGTCGATACACAAGCAATCCAGGTCAATCTCATTGGATGGCAATGAAACGAGTTTTGGGATATTTAAAACTTACCAGGATTTTGCTTTGCACTACAGTAAATATCTTGTGGTGATTGAGGGATACTGTGATGCAAAATTAGATCACCAGTTCAACTGATTCTATGTCCATAAGTGGATATGTATTCATTATTGGTGGAGGAGTGGTATCTTGGAAGTCATCTAAACAAACTTATATCGCCCGCTCTACAATGGAGGCGATAGCCAAAGATAAAATCGTGAAAAAGCCAAATGGCTCCACCGATAAATCTCGTCATATACGATGAAGACATAAAATCGTTAGGAAATTACTCTCTAGAGGAATTATCATGATTGACTATGTAAATTCAAGAGATAATGCGTCGGATCCACTTACAAAAGGCCTAACTAGAGAGGTAACTGAGAAATCATTGAGGGGAATGGGACTATGGGTGAGAACAAGTCATTGTGGCGGTAACTCTACCTAGAAGACTAGTGATATCAAAATCTAGGTTCAAGAAGATCAAACAAAGTCATTAATGACGATTCTTATTGTCAACTAAAATCTTAGTCCATTCTTATGATGAGACAATGTTCAATATCCAGGATAAAGCATTAAGGCTTTTTAATTATTTTTAAATTTGATACGGGGTATATCAAATAGTGTATCTACAAGATGACACGTTTTGGAATCACCTATATACATATGAAGTGTTAGCTGCTTCAAGAAGAATTTGTAAGGCCAATTCTCTACGCACTAATAAAACCAGGCAATGTTTATCGATGAAACGAACATAAAAATGAGAACCAGAGACGGTTAAGTGTTGGTTGATTGACTTTTTGTTTTCTAGGAATATATCAAAGTTCGACGGTTCAAAGATATCAAATCAAATCACCGATTGACTGAGTATATCCGACATAATTTTCCTACAGAAAGTTCAAAGGAAAACCTACTTATCCAGATACAATTAATCCTTGCTTGCGACTCACACAGTTATTTCATGCATATTTCCGTAGTATAGCAATTTTCCATTTATGTTGGCCATTGTTGGGTTTTTTAAGTATATTAATGCTTAAAAGAGCGTGAATGGGAAAATGGAGGAAAAATAAAATATTTGAGTTTCATTTGAGATTCACTCCTTGGTGAAGGAACATTGTTCCATATTGGTAGAGGAAGAGATATTTTATAGGTATATACGTAATTGATCTTCTCGCACCGTCGTCGTTTTCACGTGCTCGGCTCGGCTTCGGCTTCAGATTAGAATTTAGATTTAGATCTGAATTTTGGTCAAATGATTGATTAATTAATTTTTTTGACCAACTCTATTTGTTAATACTAAATATTAACATAAATGTTATAAAATATTCATTTTAATAACGAAACAAGCATATTAAATCCAATAATATTAATAATAAATCTAAATGTTCTCTATTTTTTCGTTTTCTGTTTTTGTAGTCGAAAATCAACTACCCTCTTCAATTCTCCTTGTTTATTGTTGGGTAAATATTCATTTATGTTATGCCATTTATGCTCTGGTCACTTTGCATAAACATGTATTTTATAGAACTGTATCTCTTCAGATTTTACCCTAACATTGGCTATAAATATAATTCCTTTCTCTCAGATTCTTCATACAATTTTCTGAGTTTCCTCCTTTCTCCTGAATTATTTTATTTGCAAAGAAAGCAACAATAAATGTGATTTGCTATCGAACTTTGTGTTCGCTGGAACACTGGGGTTTGAAGTAACACTACACCAGTGTGTAATTCTTTATATCATGGAAGAAAATAATCCATAACCTTGGGTACTAGGAAAGAAATAAATTTCTTAAGGAAACACTATAAATTCAGTGAGCTCAGATTGATTTTTATTTCGTTTATATTTTCTGTTTATATATTATTTTATCTTTTGCAGAATTAGTTTATAAATACAGTATACTAACAAAACACGTATAGTGTTATCAAATTTTATTTACATCATTATTGTCATCATGACATCATAGTGATATGAAAGGTCAGTTGGAGAAACGAATAAAGAAACAACCCAATAAGTTGGTAAAAGAATATCTTGGTAACGTTATAAGGTGATTAAGTGCACAAAGTTGACATAAATTGTATCCAATAATCCTAAGGAAATGTGATGGCGCATTGGCTAAATATTTCAACAAAAAACTGCAAGAGGTTACCAACTAGCCAATACCAACAACCTGATTAAATTAAACAGAGGATAAAGTAGTTAACTAAGATAAAGCATATAGTAATTTACTAAAAAATGTAGGATCCTTTTTTGATTCAAAGAAACATGTAGAAGATCCTTCATATCCTTCATCGTGTAGATTTAGTATAATAATAAACATTTGAAATAAGTACCAATAGTACGCATGCACCACAGCCTAGCAAACCTGAAAAGTACAAAATAATATAATGTTCTTTGCTTAATTCAAAGTAAATTATAGTTTGTCCTTCAGTCGTTTGCAATTTTTGTGGGGCAAGACTAAATTGGACTTCCAGGACTCGAGGAGCCAACTATATGTACAACGTCCTTTTCGAAGAATCTGCTTTTCCAATTTTAATTAAAGAGTACAAGTTGTGTGCACTAAAAGGTGTACAAAAGTTTTGTACTATTAGCTTACTTAAAATATAGTAACTAGATAATTTTCTATACAATGATTAATTGGTAACTTTAAAAAGAGAAAAACAATTTTTTATAACAAGTCAAATATAAAAATTAGGACTTCCTCTATTTCAATTTATATGATACAATTTTCTTATTAGTGTATTTTAGAAAGAATGACACATTATTATATTTAAAAATAATTTAACTTTCTACTTTTCGTTCTACTTTTTACATTTAATGAAAATTTTAGTAACCACACAAATATTATGGCACCATAAAACTTTTAACCACTATACTTTGAAGTTTGAAGCCACAGGTTTTGAAAAAAATTCTTAAATTTTATGTCGAGTCAAAGTATGTTATTTAAATTAGAATAGTGGCAATATAATTTTTTTCACCAAATTTATGTATATAAATTAAATCCTTTATTTATGGAGAGGAGAGGGGTAAATATTCGGAGTCACTGAAAAGTATATTTCCCTTTTTGAGTTTATATTATTATTTGTGTTATGAAATAATATAAAAGACAAGAACAATAACTCAAGAACAAGAGCAAAATAGAGAGAAGAGTAGAGAGAGTTCTTCTTATTGATACTTAGAGAATGTTAGGAGTGATTTACAATAGTAGAGAGCACCTCTATTTATAGGGAGGAGGATGATTTATCTACCAAGAATAGAACTCTAGAATCTCTCTAATTAAAGACATTCACCTTAAATAGAAGTCTATTTATAACACTCCCCCTTGAATGTCTATTCAATGATGTGCCTCGTTAAAACCTTAAAACAAAACCCAATGGGAAAAATTAAAGTAAGGAAAAAGAGTACACATGTTTGAATATGCGCCTATTGGTTGCCTCGTTAAAAACCTTGCAAGGAAAACCCGGTGGGACAAAACCTTGTAAGGGAAAAAGAGTGCAACGCGCTTTAACTCCCCCTGATAAGAACATCAATTTATGTCCTTACGTCTTCGCATCCCCATCTTGTGAACTAGCTTCTTGAAGGTTGACTTTGGTAGAGATTTTGTGAACAAATCAGCAATATTGTCGCTTGAACGAATCTGTTGAACATTGATATCACCATTCTTTTGAAGATCATGTGTGAAGAATAACTTTGGTGAAATATGCTTCGTTCTATCTCCTTTTATAAATCCTCCCTTCAATTGAGCTATACATGCTGCATTGTCTTCATACAAAGTTGTGGGTAGTTTATCACACTTCAAACCACATTTGTCTTGGATATGATGTATTATCGACCTTAACCACACACACTCCCGACTTGCTTCATGAATAGCAATTATCTCGGCATGATTAGATGAAGTAGCCACAATTGATTGCTTAGTCGATCGCCAAGATATGGCGGTTTCTCCACAGGTAAACACATAACCCGTTTGAGATCGAGCCTTGTGCGGGTCGGACAAATATCCAGCATCAGCATAACCAACAAGATCCGGGCTGCAATTCTTGCCATAAAATAAGCCCATATCGGTAGTTCCCTTTAGGTACCGCAATATGTGTTTGATCCCATTCCAATGTCTCCTCGTAGGAGCCGAGCTAAATCTTGCTAAGACATTAACTGAAAAGGATATGTCAGGTCTTGTAGTATTTGCAAGATACATTAGTGCGCCAATTGCGCTAAGATATGGTACTTCAGGACCAAGTAGCTCTTCATTCCTTTCTTGTGGTCGGAATGGATCTTTGTTCACATCAAGTGATCGAACAACCATCGGTGTACTTAAAGGATGTGCTTCATCCATGTAAAACCGTTTCAGTACCTTTTCTGTATAGGTAGATTGATGAACAAAAATTCCGTTTGCCAAATATTCAATTTGCAAACCAAGACATAGTTTAGTCTTTCCGAGATCTTTCATCTCGAATTCATCCTTTAGATAATCAATTGCCTTTTGGAGTTCTATAGGGGTTCCAATAAGGTTTATGTCATCAACATATACGGCAAGTACAACAAATTCCGATGTTGTTTTCTTTATAAAAATACACGGGCAAATGGCGTCATTTATATAGCCTTCTTTTAACAAGTGATCACTAAGACGATTATACCACATTCGTCCAGATTGCTTTAGACCATACAAGGATCTTTGCAATTTAATTGAGAACATTTCCCGAGATTTTGAGTTATGCACGTTTGGCATCTTGAGTCCATCGGGAATTTTCATGTATATCTCATTATCAAGTGAGCCATAAAGATAGGCAGTAACTACATCCATTAAGTGCATGTCCAGCTTTTCATGGACAGCAAAACTTATGAGATAACGAAAGGTTATCGCATCCATTACAGGCGAATATGTCTCTTCATAATCGACACCAGGCCTTTAAGAAAAACCTTGTGCAACAAGGCGTGCTTTATATCTTTGTACCTCGTTTTTCTCATTTCTTTTGCGTACAATGACCCATTTATAGCCGACAGGCTTAACACCATTAGGTGTTTTAACTATAGGGCCAAAAACTTCACGTTTTGCCAGCGAATTCAATTCTGATTGAATTGCTTCTTGCCACTTTGGCCAATCCTGTCTTTTTCGACATTCTTCAACAGATTGAGGTTCGAGATCCTCACATTCTTGCATAATGCTAGATGCTACATTATAAGCAAAGGCATTATCCACCACAATATCCACTCGATTAATATTTGCCTCAATATTAATTGGATTTAGGGATAGTTCCGTATTTTCCAGAGTCTCGGGCTCAATGGATTCTTCATGAATCTCAGAATTTGTTAAATCATGAGATTCTTTTGTGGTGTCATTTTGATCGTTCTTTTTCCTCTTTCTAGGATTTCGATCTTTGGAACCTAATGGTCTGCCACGCTTCAGGCGTGCATTCGACTCATTGGATATGACACTAGATGATTGTCCAACAGGGACATCAATACGGATTGGAACATTTTCCGCGGGAATGTGGGATTTCGTTATCCTTTTCAAGTCCGTAAATGCGTCAGGCATTTGATTTGCTACTCTTTGCAAATGGATAATCTTTTGTACCTCTCTTTCACAAATAGAGGTATGTGGATCAAGATGAGATAATGATGCATTTTTCCACAAAATTTCCCGTTTGGTTTCACCAACTTCTCCCCCTAATTTTGGGAAAAGTGACTCATCAAATCGACAGTCTGCAAATCGTGCAGTAAACAAGTCGCCTGTCAATGTTTCGAGGTAGCGAATGATGGAGGGCGATTCAAACCCAACATATATTCCTAACCTTCTTTGCGGACCCATTTTGGTGCGGGATGGCGGTGCAATAGGCACATATACAGCGCATCCAAATATCCTTAAATGGGATATATTGGGTTCATGACCCAAAACCAATTGCAACGGGGAATACTTGTGGTAATTCGTCGGTCTAAGACGAATTAGCATTGCTGCATGTAAGATGGCGTGACCCCATACCGAAGTGGGCAGCCTCGTTCTCATAAGTAATGGCCTTACAATCAATTGCAGGCGTTTAATTAACGATTCTGCAAGACCGTTTTGAGTGTGAACATGAGCTACAGAATGTTCAACTTTTATCCCGATTGATAAGCAATAATCATTAAATGCTTGGGATGTAAACTCAGCAGCATTATCCAGTCTCATGGACTTGATTGGATTATCTGGAAATTGTGCTCGTAGTGGAATTATTTGTGCCATTAATTTCGCAAACGCAAGGTTGCGTGATGACAACAGGCACACATGAGACCATCTACAGGATGCGTCTATCAAGACCATGAAATACCTAAACGACCCACTAGGTGGGTGAATAGGTCAACAAATGTCCCCTTGTATACGTTCCAGAAACGTGGGTGACTCAGTCCCAACCTTTGTTGGTGATGGCCTGATAATCAACTTGCCTTGATAACACGAAGTGCAAGGATATTCATTATTCGAAAGAATTTTGAAATTCTTTAACGGATGCCCATATGAGCTTTCTATAATCCGTCTCATCATGACCGATCCTGGGTGTCCCAATCGATCATGCCAAAGTACAAAGGTATTGGAATAAGTAACCCTTTGGTTTACTGTTGAATGTGCCTCAATTGCACTAATTCTTGTCCAATACAGGCCACAAGATAAAGACGGGATTTTCTCAATAACCCTCTTTTGGCCGGAGACATTCTTTGTGATGACAAGATATTCAAGTTTATCTTCATCCATTGTCTCAATATGATAGCCATTCCGGCGTACATCTTTAAAACTCAACAAGTTTCTCTTAGACTTGGAGGAGAACATTGCATTCTCTATGATTAACGTCGTGCCCTTGGGCAGAGTTACAATTGCTCTTCCGGAGCCTTCAATCAATTTACTACTTCCAGAGATTGTAGTAACATTTGCCTTACACATATTTAGTTGGGAGAAATACTTCCTTTCTTTGAGTATTGTATGTGTAGTACATGAATCAATTAGGAAAATACTTTTACAGTTGGATGTTGATCCAAGTTCGCTTTGTGAGATATCCATATTTGCTATCCCATAGTTTGACATACAAAAGAGATACAAGAACATAAGAATAAACAAGTTCAATTATTTTGTGTCACATAATATTTTCAAAATCTGCTGCTAACAGTTAACAAAATCAGATATGTTATCCATTACTTTGCAGTTTGAAAATTTCAGTTTAAACGTTTTCTTCAAACAATCGATTATTTGCTATTTTCGAAAAACTTCAGATCACACTGTCTTAAGACAATCGATTGTTATGCATAAACAATCGATTGTTGGCTATTTTTGAAAAATTCCAGACCTCACTGTTTCAAGAAAATCGATTGTTATGCATAGACAATCGATTGTGGATGATTTTTGAAAAATTCCAGACCTCTGTTTCAAGACAATCGATTGTTATACATAGACAATCGATTGTTGGCTATTTTTGAAAAATTCCAGAACACTGTTTCAAGACAATCGATTGTTAGCCAAAGACAATCGATTGTTGATCAATTGTTTTTCAGCTTTAATGCGGAAATAGTTGATAATCGACTAGTTTTTCAGGCTAGTCGATTACCCCCACTGGAAAATAAAAGTTTTATTGATATTTGAGCATATTGAAGATATTCTAAAGAACTACTGCTAACATTGCATCATGAACTAATTAATACGAGCTAATACTAATGACTATTAGTTTATTCACTAACTAATACAAATAAGTAGAACAAAATCAAATAACTCCATCTTCTTTCATCACGGATCCATCGCCGATTAGGTGGTCTATTTTCCCATCGGGTTGCTCAAAGAAGTCTGCCACATCCAGGTGGGTGATGTCCTCATTGTCGTCATAGACAAAATTTGTTTTAGGGCCTTTTCTCTTTCGAGATGCTTGATAAAGGTCAACCAAGTGTCTTGGTATACGGCAAGTCTTTGACCAGTGCCCTTTCCCACCGCAACGATAACATATAGTTTCTGAACTATTTGCCTTAGGATCTTCATGACCCCGTTTCTGCTTTCGGTGGTTATCTCTCTTCGGGGGGTGACGGACTTCATTGGAATTTCTTCCTTGTCTACGTCCCTGGCTATGACCCCGTTTACGACCATGACCATGGTCCTTTTCATGTTTGGCATAATGAGAGTGCACCTTATCTGCTTCAGGCAGTGGTGTAGACCCAGTGGGTCGATTTTCATGATTTCTCATGAGCAGGTCATTATTTCGCTCAGCCACTAGTAGAAGAGAAATCAGTTCAGAGTACTTTGTAAAGCCTTTCTCTCTGTACTGTTGTTGCAGTACTATATTGGAGGCATGAAACGTTGTAAACGTTTTCTCAAGCATATCATAATCGGAGATATTATCCCCGCATAGCTTCAATTTAGAAGTAATTCTGAACATAGCAGAATTATATTCAGAAACGGACTTAAAGTCCTGGAGCCTCAGATGAGCCCAATCATATCGTGCTTGTGGCAGAGTGACCAACTTTAGGTTGTCATATCTCTCCTTTAAGCCGTTCCACAAGACGAGTGGATCCTTGACGGTGAGATATTCAATCTTCAAACCTTCATCAAGGTGGTGGCGCAAGAAAATCAAGGCCTTCGCACATTCTTGGGTGGATGCTTTTTCTCTATCTTTGATGGTGTCTCCGAGACCCATAGCATCTAAGTGGATTTTAGCATCCAACACCCATGTCATATAGTTCTTGCCCGAAATTTCAAGGGCAACGAACTTTCTTTTTGTAATGTCAGACATAATCGAAAATTAAATTAGGAAGAGGGAAATACCTTAGATTTTTCGAGAATGGTTCTTGCGATGGTAGAGTCTCGTGCTGATAACGTGTTATGAAATAATATAAAAGACAAGAACAATAACTCAAGAACAAGAGCAAAATAGAGAGAAGAGTAGAGAGAGTTCTTCTTATTGATACTTAGAGAATGTTAGGAGTGATTTACAATGGTAGAGAGCACTTCTATTTATAGGGAGGAGGATGATTTATCTACCAAGAATAGAATTCTAGAATCTCTCTAATTAAAGACATTCACCTTAAATAGAAGTCTATTTATAACAATTTGATTCATTAATTTGACTTATTTGAGATCGAAACTGGCCCAGTATTAATAAACTTGAGATGTAGAAGAGTGCTAAGACCCCTCAAACCTTTGGGAATTGGAGGATTTGGTACATACAAATTTTATGAAATTAAATTTTTATGAAAAAATTACGACGTCATGTCATCTATAATTACGATAAATGGCCATCCAATAAAAAGCGAAATTTATGACAAGAAAAACAATGCAAATTTATCTATTACACCATATTATAATACACTTATACTGTAAAAATAATTTAATCTATAAACGTAGTTATTGTTGTTGTATCATTATTTATGTCTTCTCCTCCCTGGTACCTCTTCCTGCCTCTTACTGCCTTCCACCCCCATAAATAATTAGCCAAACAATCAACTTTGCCTCAATCGCTAAACTAGTTACATAAAATAAATTAAACTCGATGTGATAGATAAATAAAAAAGAAATGGACACGCTAATCACGTACAAAATGCAATAAAGAAATTAAGATTGTTTAATACGGTGTACCTCGAAAATTTGAATAATCATTAAATTTGTATTAAAATTTTAAAGATATGTGATTCAATCCAATACTAACTGATAGTCAAGAAATCAAGCGTATTGATTAAGAAAGTAAGCAGAATCAAACCAGTGTTCAGGCAAGTCTCAACCTCGAGCTAAGGCGGCCTCGAGTTAGGCCAGTAAAAATAATAAAGTAGGAATAATAAATAAAAAGACAATTCTAATGAATAATGAGCAAGAAAGTAAGAATGTATAGTCTTTTGCAAATGATTGATGATGTTACAAATAAATGGGCTCCCTTTATACAATAGGGATGGTCCTTTACAAGATACCTAGTATAAATCCGTACAAACTTGTATAAATCTATTCCGGAATTTACGCCTTGATCTTTAAGCAATTACAGGAATCTTGCGTTTCCTGTTACAAAACCACAACAATATTATCTCGAGGCTAGTCATGCTTGTCCTTAATATTCATCGAACACTTTGATCTTCGAGTCTTGTACTCCGTTACAGGGCTCCAACTCGGTCCATCGAGTTCGAGCTCACTCCATTCTAAACTCGGTCTTGAAGTGACTCTTCGAGACCATGAAATTAGGCATACCTAATTTTGACTGCATACAGATAATCCCCGCATTTCTTAGAACAAAGTGATAAGAAACGTCTTGATCCGCGATCCTTCGATGTCGTGTTCATGATGCCTACTTCATGATGTCAGCGACATAAGTGATTGAAAGGCTGCGTCTACATAGTTCCCAAGGTCATGAATTGAATGTGGCTGGCGGTCGGCTGTTGGCTTCCTGAGATTGATAAAGGAGCCACTATAAATAGGTCTATTCCACGACTCTTACAATCTTTACTTCTCAAAATTTTCCCAAACCCTCACTAGCTTCTTTATCTTCTCTAAGTTCATCCTATTTTCAATCTGTTCTTGTTGCAGCATCAACTTCTTCTCTTCTTTTAAATTTCTCAATAACAATGGCTAATACATCTAAAATCATTCCTCATAAAGAAAAGGCCTCCTCATCATCGCGGCCAGCCGATGGTAGAACGACGACTCCATCTCGTATTGAAGAATGCAATCCTGGGCCATTCAAGTTTGTGACAACCTGGCCGGTCAATTTAAGAATTCACGCCCCGATCTCCTATAAGATACTTTTTTCGTGTTTATTTATGCTATTTTAAATTTTCGGGATGTTCGATTTTGATTTGCAGAGAGTTTTGGGACACTTAATCCTTGAATGAGAGCTTAAGTGTTAATAAGTTGACCATAGTCGGAATGGAAATTTGGTGGTTCTATTACCTTAGTTGGGTGATTTCGGTGTTAGGAGCGTCTTCGGAGTATGTTTTGGAGGTCTGTAGCTAATTTACGCTTGAATGCTGAAAGTTAAATTTTTGAGGTTTCCCAATTCGATAGTGAGATCCAAGGGTCGGAATCGAATTCCGAAAGTCGGATTAGCTCTGTAGTGTTTGAATGTGATGTGTGTGAAAAATTTCAGGTCATCCGGACGAAGTCTGATAGACATTTTGATCGAAAGCATATTTCTAGAAGTTTGGAGTTCTTAGGCTTGAATAATGGTTGATTTTCTGTTTCGATGTTGTTTTGGGTGTTTTGAGGATGGGTATAAGTTTAGACAGTGGTATTAGACTTGTTAGTACCTTTAGTTGAGGTCCCGGGAACCTGGGAGGATTTTGGATGGTTGATAGGAGGTTTTGCAATGGCTTGAAGCAGCTAAAGTTGCTGGTTTTTTGTCATAACTGCACCTGTGAATGTAGAACTACAGGTGCGGTGCCGCAGAAGCGGCTCAGTAGTCGCAGAAGAGGAAATGAGGAAGGGGGCCAGAAACCGTAGAAGCAACATAATTATCGCACTTGCATGACCGTAAATGCATATTTTGGGTCGCATGTGCGAGGTGGAGCTTGTAAGTGAGAACCACATACGCGGTTCCCTGACCACATATGTGATTGTTGGACCGCAGATACGAAAATTGATGCGCAGAACATATAAATAGTTTCCTTCGCGAATTTGAGCTATTCTTTCACCATTTTCATCGAGAAGTGAGCTTTTGGGGAGATTTTTAAGAGGGGATTCAAGAGAGCATTGAAGAGGTAAGGTTCTTGGAACCTAAACTCGTTATTATAGTGATTTTTATCATCCTAAGCATGAAAAATTAAGGAAAATCAGGAGCAAATTAAGGGTTAGAACTTGATTAATTAGAGACCTTTGATTAATTATTTGAGAGACCACTTGATGTTCGATTTTGGTTCTTTTGGTATGAATGAACTCATGAAAGTGTGAGGATTTTGGAAATATAAATTTTACCTGATTTTTTAGATGTAGGCCCGAGGGGCATTTTTGTTACTTTTACCTTATTTCGCATATTAGCTCAAAATTTCTTTATAAAATCAGTTACTTGAAGTATTATTTATAGTATGAAATTTAATTGAATAGATTTGGGCTATTTGGAGTCGAGTACTCGTTGCAACAATGTGGTATCGGGTTGATTATTTTGTCGGTTCGAGGTAAGTGGCTTGTCTAACCTTGTGTGAGGGAATCTCTCCATAGGATTGGTATTGTGATTATTGAAATTCCTTTTACGTGAGGTGACAAGTGCATACTTTTGCTAATTGTTGAAAATCTTGTTTTCAATAAAATAGCCTTAACTATGTTTTTCATTTCTTGCTTACAGAACTTGGAATTTAAGCCTGCTTTTAGCCTAAAGAAGCATGTCTAATTGACTAAATCACTCTATTTGTTTTAACTGCATTATTTATATTACGTGAAGCATGCTAGGTTAGAAATTATCTATTTTTTCTTGGTTTGAAGTTGACCGTAATTGAGTATTCCTTTTTGCTATTGTTGTGTGTGTTTTTTGGGACTACGGGAAGGCATTCCGGGAGATCCCCTGAACGAATTTATAATTGAGCTGAAGTGCGGGATACCGAGAGATCCTTGGCACGTATACTGAGGATACCAAGAGATCCCTAGCATATATTGAGGATACCAAGAGATCCTCGGAATGCCTAGACATCCCTAGAAAATACTGAGGATACCAAGAGATCCCTAGTATAAATTGAGAATATTAAGAGATCATCGCGATGCTGAGAGATCCCCGATTATTATCTTTTTGTTCATTTTAGCCTCTGTTTCAATTATTGCGTTCCTTACTTTCTCGTATTAAATTCTTTAGCTAGCTTTCAAATGTATTACTTATCTTATTATGTCATATCTTACATTTTTATCTTATCTCAGTATGGCCCTGACCTTCCTCGTCACCACCCGAACGAGGTTACGTGGACTTACTAAGTACTGATGTGGTGTACTCATGCCGTTTATGCACATGTTTTTCATGTGCATATATAGGTACCTTGACTTAGACATACCACCCTTAAGGCGAGGCCATCCTTTGGAGTCTTCGAGGTTTATCTGCCGCGTCGTCTCTCTCTATTCTCTCTTTTTATGGTAGCGCTTCTATCTTTACTGTTGATGTAGACATTTTGGAGTTAGAGCATTTTCTACTGTATTTGTACCTTGTGATTCATGGGTTTTGGGAGTATATATTATATTTTAAGAGTTAACGTTGTGTATGCCGAGTGGCACTATTAAACGTTGTTTTATTACTCTATCTTTGTTTTAAATTGTTTTCTTTTGCAATATGGTTTATTTTTTGCATTTTAGGCTTACCTAGTCGTAGAGACTAGGCGTCATCACGATATTTCATGGAGGGAGAATCAGGGTCGTGACAAGTTGGTATCAGAGCTCTAGGTTCATAGGAGTCATGGATCACATGCCGGTTTATTAGAGTCTCGCTGATCGGCATGGAGACGTCTGTACTTATCTATGAAAAGCAATGTAACAGTTAGGAACATTCCACTTTATTTGATTTCCTTATCGTATGAGATTTGATGTCACAATTTTAAACTTATGTCTTCTATTCTCTAACAGATAGTGAAGACACGTGCCACTCGAGATGATCAGGTACTCGCGCCCCCTACTCTAGCTGTCAGAGGCCGGGGAAAAGGTAGATGTCAAGGACATGCACATGGTGCAGCCAGAGCACCTGCATGAGATGCCATCGAAGAGCTACTAAAAGTTCCAGTCGAAGCCCAGACACCTGACATGCCTACTGCTAATATCATGCTAGCACTTCAGGAGACTCTAGCAATGTTCATGAGCATGTACACCACTTTGGCTCAGGTAGGGTTGCTTCCCCTTGCTACAGCTACATCCCAGGCTGAGGGAGGAGCACACACTTTCCCCATTCGCACTCCTAATTAGTGAGTGCATGTTGAGCAGGTTCCAGAGATTATTCTGGTACAGCCCATAGTTCCAAATCAGCCCAAGGATAGGGCAACGTGTTACAAGGATTAGCAGTGGAGGCTTAAGAGGTTCAAGAAGTATAAGCCTCCTGTTTTTAGTGTCTAGGATCAGATAATGCTCTGGGATTTCAAATTAATGAGTGCTACCGCATTTTCCATACCATGGGTATATCATGATCGAGTAGGGTTTCCTTCACTATTTTCTAGCTTCGAGGAGCCACCTATGAGTGGTGGCGCACCTATGATTTAGACAGTCTGAACGAGGTTGCTTCACTACTCAGGCTCAATTTTAAGGTATGTTCCTGAGAGAGTATGTTCATCAAAGCCTTAGGGATGCGTATTGTGCAGAGTTTGAGCATTTACGCCAGGGTGCTATGGTTATCTTAGAGTATGCAGTCTGTTATACTAGCTTGGCTAGACAAGCACCAGCCTTTGTTTCTATGGTTCGCGAGAGGGTTTACTGGTTTATTGAGGGGTTTATTCCCAGAATCAGGTCTAGCATGGCTCGTGAGTTTGAGATGGATATTCCTTATCAGCATGTGGTGAGCATTGCTAGGAAGATTGAGGGTATGCATTCTAGGGAGAGAGAGAGGAGAGGGAGGCCAAGAGGTCTTGAGAGTCGGTCCATTTCTCTGGTGCTCGTGCCCTAGTAGCAGGTCATCATGGTAGGGGTTATATGAGTCTCCCTGTTCATTCAGCTCTTCCAGTAGCCATTGATGCGCCAGATCCTCCTATGCCTCAAGAGCCTTATTATGCAACTTCGATATCTTGCGCACCTCCTGTGCGAGGTGCTTTTAGAGGTCAGTCCAGCCGACCTAGACCAAGCTAGTCATAGCCACCATGTCCTCCTAGAGATTTCTTCGAGTGTGGTAACACACACCATATGGTGAGGGATTACCCTAGACTTTGGATGAGTCCACCTCCACAGGCTTCTCAGCCACAACATGCCCTGCATACTTCTTAGGCTATGGTTATAGCTCCAGTTGTTACCCCACCTGCTTAGCCAAGTAAAGGTGTAGGTCGCTGAGGTAGAGTTCGCCCTTGAGGAGTAGGGAAATTCTCTTTTTCTTCTCCTTCTTCGATTGCCTATTCCTCCGACTCGATCGAAGCTGGAAGTGGTGATTGCTATATGGCCATCTGCTTATCTTGATGTTCAAATTTTTTTGAGGTGTCAAAGGTGCTAGTATCAGTGTCACCTCATCGATTGTAAATATTTCCTTTTCTGCGTGTTTTTCCCCGCAAACTATTTTCACACCATCCATTGTTGGATATTTCGTCATTTGGTGAAGGGGTTGAAGGAACTGGCCTCATGTTGTAAATCCATGGTCTTCCAAGTAGGGCATTGTATCTCATATCGCCCTCGATCATATGGAATTTAGTATCTTGAATGGTTCCAGCCACTTTCATCTGTAGAATAATCTTCCCTTTAGTTGTTTCACTGGCCATGTTGAAGCCATTTAAGACCCATGTTGCAGACAAAATTTAGTCTTACAGGCCAAGCTTCTCCACGATCCTAGAACGGATGATGTTTGCCGAGCTACCTGGATCCACCAAAATACGCTTATTTTGAACTTTATTTAATAAAATAGAAATTACCAAAGCGTAATTATAAAGTTGAGAAATGCCTTTTTCTTCTTCGTTGTTGAATGATAAGGAATCCTAGGGCATATAATCTTGGGTCTGTTTCTCCCAAGTAATCGATACCTTAGTACGCTTGAACACATGCCCTTATATCGGCCCCTCTAACTATCATGTGAATGACATTATGTGGTTCTTCGTGTTCGTTTTTTCCTATTGGCGTTCCTGTCTCTTAAGTGATTCTTAGCTCGATCACTAAGGAACTCACAAAGATGGCCCTCGTTGAACAATCGAGCTACCTAATCCCTCAGCTGCCTGCAATCTTCAGTCTTATGTCCATATGTACCATAATATTTACACATCAAGTTTGGGTTTCCTTGAGAAGGATCGGTTTGTACAGGACTGGGCCACCTAGTGTCTTTGATCCTTCGAGTAGCTGAGACAATCCCCGATGTATCGATATTGAAATTATACTCCGATAACCAAGGTGTCTGTGGGGTCAGTATGTTTATGAAAACCATTCTTACCCATGAGTCCTCGAAGATTTTTCCCTTGATCATTTCTTTGATCATTCCGGGATAAGTTGCATCCCGATCTATTGTTCCTTCGGTCTGTGACATATGGCTGATACCACTCTCTATTCAACCTCTACTCCTTGCATGTATCCTTCGAGGCTTTACTTTCCAATATATTCCGATGAAATGAACCTAAAGAAACTCTTAACAGATCGTCCTCGACCCTAATCTTTGATCGATATCGATTGTGCATATCTGCCCCAGTTACAGCTGGATCTCAATCATATTTTGCTTCAATTTTCGTGATGCTATCGAGCTCTGCTCATTTAACCCCTGAGTGAAATATTGAACGGCCCAATCATCAAATATCGGTGATAACTCCATACGTTCCATATAAAATCGGGGCACGAACTCTCTCAGCTTTTCGTTATCCTTTGTCTTATCTTGAAGATGTTCGATTTCTTTGTTGCGGCCTTTCTGGCCCCGGTGTGTTCTTTCACAAATAAATTTGCTAACATTACGAATGAATCGATGGAATATGGTGGCAAATTATGATACCAAATCATTTCTCCCTTTGATAGAGTTTTCCCAAATTTTTGGTCTCATCGTCTTCTAAGTCATTTCCCTTTATACCCCATGTATACGTAATAATATGTTCATTAGGATCGGTGGTACCGTTGTATTTCAGTATATCCGGCATATGAAACTTCTTTGGGATGTGCTTCAGAGCTTCACTCTTAGGAAAAAGCTTCTGCACGAATTTTTTTGAATCCAAACCCTATAAAATCGGGGGTGCCCCTAGTATTTGATGAACTCGGGGGTTGTATATTTCCACTTGTTTGTCATTATCTTCGATTTTCTATTTGACTGATTTGATTATTTTGGTGAGCTCCCTGAGAATCATTATAATCGTAGGATCAGCCCCAGATCCACTACCATTCGTTCTTTCTAGGAATGGCTCTGTACGACGAGTGATTTTCGGCTCGACCATACTCGGATTTCTGTGTTGACTCTGGAGCTGAGCAACAGCGGCCTCTTGATCCTGTGACATCTCAAATATTACTTAGCGACTAACTCCCCCATCTCATACGCCATAAGTTCCTTGGCCACCAGCTTGGACTTCCCTTGCGCATGCTCCCTCTAGGGTCCACGCCCAAATCTGTGTTCAAAGAAGTTTGTGAACTGACATCAATTGGGTCGGCTGCAGCAACTTTCCCAAGGATAATCGTTGGTACCCCGACTCTTGGGGCAATTATGTTTTCGTTTTCCCCGTGAAATCCAAGACCATCGCCACCATGTACAGATGCATTTTACTAGTTCGGCATGTTTTAACCTAAGAACAAAGAATCTTTGGCAAAAACAAGTGTGAAAATAAGGCGTGTTATCAAAATTAGCACTGAAACAAATCACTATTATCTTTAGCCCCATGATGGATGTCAAACTGTTTACCCCTAAAATCTGAATAACAATTAAATTTGTATTGAGGTCTTAAAGATACATAATTTAGTCCAATACTAACTGATAGTCAAGAAATCAAGCGTATAGATTAAGGAAGTAAGTAGAATTAGAACCAGTGTGCAAGTCTCGACCTCGAGCTAAAGTGGCTTGGAGGCGGGCCAGTAAGAACAAATGAATGGGTTCCCCTTTATATAATTAGGGAGGGGTCCTTTATAAGGTACATTTTCATTTATTAGGGAATTTTATTGGACAGTTGTCTAACCGCATGGTACAAATCCGTACAAATTCTTACAAATTTATTTCGGAATTTACGCCTTTGATCTTTGGGCCATTGCGAGAATCTTGCTTTTTTGTTAAAAACCGCAACGGCATTATCTCGAGGCTGGTCATGCTTGTCCTTGATATTTATCGGACACTTTGATCTTTGAGCCTTGTACTCCGTTATCGGGCTCCAGCTCGATTCATCAGGTTCGAACTCAGTCCATTCTGAACTCGGGCTTGAAATGACTTTTCGAACCCGTAAAATTAAACATACCTAATTTTGATCGTATACAGATACCAATAGCACTCAGATTGTGAGTGCAGAGAAGAAGCTAGGCTCTGACTGCAATAAAAGGGAATTATCTTGCAAAATTAAGAAGAAATAGAGCCTTGCTTATTCAAATGCAAAAAGAGACCATATATAGAATCTTGATTAATGATCATCGAGCTTCAGTCAACTACAAGCAGCCCATGTCTAAACCATCCAATAGTAAATGACTTCTTTTCATTAGTGCTACTTGTCCTTTAGACCAGAAATCATACATCCAAAGCACTTGTGCTTGTTGCTTTTACTCCTGAAAAGAATATTATATGGTCCCAAGAAGAGAAGATGCATATTTATACACCTAGCACTAGTCTGTTTATCTATTGAGTTAATACAGTTCAAAAATATTTTTAAAATTGTGTGATACTATTCCATTTTGACCAAGCCCCACGGCTTTGTTTACACACGAGGTTATGTATTTATTTTTGAAGCTATGGGTAAAGTTAGTAAAACGGCGCATACACCGGCAAAGACGCTACAACGAGCCATATGCCACCCCTCCTATATCTCCATAATCGCCCCGCCAAACTATTGGTTTGGGTATAAGTTATTGGCCTAAAATACCTAAAGAAATTGTTAACATAAGGTGATATTATCCGTATTAAGTTAAGCTCGTACGATTTTTTCTTTCATAAAGGCCTCACACCATTAAGAATATTCAACTTATTATATGCAGATAATTTTTCTTTTCTACTTTTTATGTGAGACATGTTCACACACCCAACAATATTCAAAATATACTTCTTGATGTGATATTAAAGTTCCACGTTTAAAGTTGATACGATAAAAATGTTACATATAAGATATATAGATATTTCCAAAAGTGTGAGGTACTTTGCGAAACGAGTACGGAAATAGCAGACTATATCTCTCATATAGCAGTTCATAAAGACCTAAATAAACCAATGACTGTGTCTACGAATCATATAAGGTGTAGAAATACTCGTCATGGTATAACACTTTGGAGAAATCCCAATTTAGATGAAAATAACAATATCATACCACATTACTTTGTTACGAACCAAAAAGATTAAGGTGTCATTTAGTGTTTGTCACCATGAATATGCATCGATTGAGATATTATAGTTTGATACAGTTAGAAATACGAATCTTGATAGTTATCATTACTTCAGAATAATATCTAGCTATGAGTAGCAATCTAATATTAATCAACTCACTCAAAAGCTTAATCATACCATAACAAAACAAACGGCCTACACTAAAGACGTAATTAAATTAAATTTGTCGACTGGAAGAGTCAGAGCTTGCATACAAGCCACCCAGATAAAAAAATTAAGCACAACCAAGTGGATTATTAAAGAATCCGATCTTTTGATGTTGAATTTCAGTGGCGGGGGACTGATTGAATCCATTTATTATATGTTATAATTAGAGGTGTTCATTCGAAAAATCAAACCAAATAGAAAATCAAATTAAATCGATCAAAAATTTGATACTTTTTGTTTTGGTTTGATTTTGGTTTTGAATGTTAAAAACTGATCAAATTTGATTTTGATTTTAATAAAAAAATAATCGTAAAAAACCCAACCAAACCGACTATAGGAATAGCTATTTCAAATTTATTATTACACCTATATATCTGAATATTTTTATAGAAAGTTTCAAAAATATTATGGTGAATGTTAATCATTTGCACTTTTAGTACAGTTCTTTATCTTCATATTCTAGTTTGGTCGATAGTTTTTTTTTTTTGCTAAGTGTAAGAATCCATTTCATGTTAAAAATATTTTTTTAATTGAGTTTTAATAAATAATAGATTTCTCAAAAGACAATTGATTTGATAGTGTTACGTTAAAAATGTGTTCGTCGGAATATGTGCTCGGTAGCGTATGCCTTATATTTAAGAAAAACCGACAAATAACCGAAAAAATGAAAGAACTGACAAAACCTAACATAAACCGAATCGAGGAAAAACTGACTTAATTGGTTGGTTTATTTCTAATATTTGATAAATTGACTTATTTGGTTTGGTTTCTTTTAAGAAAAAATCGGTCCAAACCGAATCATGAACACCCCTAATTATAATAAGAAAGTTTTAAATAGTCTCGAAAAATCCACAATCTCTTACAAATCATACAAATCTATCGAAAAACAAATGGAACCAAAAAAATACGGACAATACACTGTTTATTTTTATTTTCCATGATATTGGATAAAGAAGAAATCAAATAGACTTATATTTGTTTAACGAAACTTTGGATTTGACTTAATGGTTTATGAAGTTGGAGGAGAATCGTTAGATTTCAAATTTTACTTTCAACCGAAACAAAAGAATTAGATAATATTAATTTTATTTGTTCAAGCCTTAATAATTTTTGTATCCGATATTTTAAGCAAATTGATTCGAACATCACCGTCACAAAATTAAGGGTAAGTTGCTGTTATCCTATGCATTAAAATTCCAAGTTCTTTTCTAAGAATAAAAAGTTTCTGCACGCAGCCTTGTTATTCACAAACAATAAAGTAGCATGAGCAAAAAGAAAGGCTGCTAAGAGCCAACTAAACGTAAATATATAATTCACTATCAAAAGTTTTATTTTGTATCTCATATAATTAATATGAGTTGTATAATACTTTTCTTTATCACATAAAATTATGAACTCTAATTTTACACAGAATTCTGAGTCCATAAAGTTGTGAGACAAAAAAATGTCTCATACAAATAATATAAGTTGTCGATACACAAAATAAAATTTTCAGTCTAAATACTTTAATTACATGTGGGGCCCAGTAAAGTGCTGACCAATATGGAAGTCAACGAAATTTAATCTTTAATTTCATATGCTTAATAGTAGCTCCAACGAGCCAGGAGAGAAAATAGACTTAGGAGAATCAAAATAGTACAAGACCGAAGATCTTTGAAAGAGACAGTTAAAAAAAAAATTCATAAATAAATAAAGTCGTCGATGTGACTTAAATTCCTAGATGTTGTTAAATATTTTCTTATTTAATCAAATATTCGTGAAAAATGGGAAAAAAAAATTTCTTTATTTGTCTAGAACATAGTAATTTATGTCGAACCTTATCAAATATTGTATTCATATTTTATCTTTTCTATTTTGTACGTATGATTGTTGGATCCAATTTTCACTTCCTCTTGAAACTATAACAATCGGTGGTGGAGCTACATATAATGAAGAAAGTTCAATTAAATCCTTTCGTTGGAAAACTATGTCGTGCAAATTGGGTTAAAGAGAGATTTTTTAGGGAAAGCTTGAGGCCATTTTGGAATATTTTTGGATTCTCGTAGTTAGTCTTTATGATGGTAAGCAACCCCCACTTACAATCGAGAGGTTGTGAGTTCGAGTTTCCCCAAGAGCAAGGTGGGAAGTTCTTGGAGGGAAGTATGTCGAGGGTCTATTTGGAAACAGCCTCACTACCCAAAGGTAGGGTAAAGTTTGTGTAAATACTACTCTCTTCAGATCCCACTATGTGGGATTATACTGGGTTGTTATTGTTGTTGTAGTTAGCGTTTATGACTCCACTAACTATAAATTATAAATTAGTAATTTCCAGACATTTTGAAGGAACGTGGATCACCCAAATTGATGCTACCATAGGGAAATTCCTTATTATGAAATGAAATTGCACTGTATGGCTTCATATGCCTATATATAGATAGGGTTGTATTCAGCATAAAATGTACAACATTCTTAACTCAAAACCAATTAGCAAAAGTAGTGTTAGAGCACTCAAACATCAATATCACCTTAACAAATCTCTATTGCAAATTTCTCTATGGCCTGTATTCAGCATATGTATATATGTATATTCCTTATTCTTGCAATAATTACTAGCCATCCAATTCTATTTGCTGAGGGAAGACAACTAAAAGCATTGAAGAAACAGGAGTTTGATTCAACTCCTATCCCAAGAGTAAAACAAAATCAAGTTATCAACTCAAAGCAAACATCTGCAACTGACTTTAACAGCAAAAGGAAAAGCAAAAATTCCTCTGTTTCAGGGCCTAAAGGAAGCTTAGATGATCTCAAAGATCACAGCCCTGGTATAGGTCATTCTTTTCGGAATGAAAATATTGATCCAAACGTGTAAATATTCGTTAAACTGTCAAGTCATAACTGAAGGTAACTGTTCATAATAAGTGTAACTAGTTACCTGAAAATTGGAAACAGAACAACATGTTCATGTTAAGTTATGCTGATAGTGTAATTAATCACACTATTAGTGTATATAGCTTAAATCCCGAGTGTTTATAGGTACATAAAGTTAGTTATGCAGTTACCATTCTCTCTTGTAAATCTAGGGTTGGTGACAATTTTTAGGATATTACTTAAAGCTTGGTAGTGCATTTTCAGTAGGAAGAATGTACGTATATGTACTATGTAAATTTAAACGTACATTTCATTTTAGTACAATTATGTGTCTGGAATAAACTTATTGTTCTTCCATCTTAATTTCCTGGGACAACTTAATATGCGACACACATCCTAGCTAGATTGAAGTTTAATTAACTGCCACAACTCACCATAATTTGGCAATATGTAGATGTCAAAATCATTCAACTTTAGCCTATAGTCTGGACCCCCAAAAAAGAAATATTGGCCTACACTTCATATCAATTCTCATTATTTACAGCATATGTAGTATATTAGAGTGTAGTGTAATGCTCCATATATATATTTCTATGAGAGCATACACTACTATATTTGGTAGTATTTTTTAATTTATGTATACTTAATATATACTTGTATTAGTGTATATATTTGATATTATTCTTATATATAGCAAATCATGGCATTAGCAATATCATGGTTTCATAATACATGGATAAGCATGTATAACAATAAAACTGTCCTTTCAAAATCTTTTCCAGACCAGAAAATGGTATTTTTATAAACAAATAATTTCTTTTTATAAAATTATGCAATGTATGTTATTTATAATACATCAAAGTAAATCATCAATAAGAAATAATCACAGCATAACTAATCTCACATTACTGATATATCTTATTTGGTGCTATTCTTATATATCCTGCCAAACGACCTCTAAAGGAACAAAATTATAAAGAGTCTACTTAACAGACTTACATACCTTTCCTTAATAAAATCAATGGCAGTTAATTAAGTTCTTTTAATATTAAAGCAACAATGGCATTCCTGGAAGACCATTCGAAAAAGTAGTAGCACTTGTAAATATGGACAATTACTAATATAGAAAAAAGCACAAACGAGTGGAGCTGACAGTGATAGCTCACCATGTTACCAAATGGAGCATAGTATAACGATATCCTTTGATTTATAATAACTAATAGCAGGCTATAGAAAAAAGGCAAACTTTGCACGTACCAAAAAGCAATGTAAAGCACTTTTTCAATTGTATACATATGTAGAGAATAATAGGCAATTAAATAACATAAGCTGAATTTCAAAATTTCAACCTGCAAATACAATTGTTGAACAAACGGAAGAAGAGGACCGTTAGTTATAAATGATTTGGCTATAACAGAAAAAATATTAGTTTTTTGGTTACATTGGACAAGACTAACATATATATATATATATATTAAAATTTCAGAAGCTACACGGCTCGAATCTGTTAGGATTATGATTCCAACTAAATATAACAATCTTCATATTGAATAATCCGGAATTAAACTACATGAGCGGAAGCTAACCTAAATCCATATGTGGAAATTGTTGAACCTCCTTTTGATGATTGTCCTTATGTCTCTATGAAGTTTGCTCCTTAGCCTTCCTTCAAGAATGTCTTGAAGTTGTATATGTATCCACAAGTATGCAAGAAACAAACCTTAAACAATATGTGAATTATTCACAATAATAATGTTGTAACAATGATCAAATAGGTATATGATTTTCCACACTATTTGCAAGACAACAATGGAGTATTTTGGCTCTTGATTCAATGGGAGGAAGAAGAGTCTTGTCTTACACTAATGTGGGAACCATAACCCCCACTTTATAACTTCATGAGTTACATAACCCAAGAGTCACGAGAGTTACATAACTCAAGAGTCACAAGCATGTAACTATGATTACATATATGTAACCTTAGTTAGCCCATCATCAACTAAGGTTACCCTTTTGGGTATCTACATATTAGTCCTATACTTTATATGACAATACATTGGCCCCCTTAACATAATGTCCATAAGACCACTTATTTAGGCCAAACCAAAAAATAGCACATAACATATAATTTATCCATATATTGTTCATATGTGTGCAGATATAAGTCCATATATCTAGATATAAATCCATATATATTACAATCTCCCACTTGGACGAGATACACATGCATATGTACAAACCTTAGCATTATATGTTACAAAATAACCTTAGGAGCTCAAAATTGCTATCACAATAAAATTGTCATGAACAATCCAGTCCGTCAATCATACCAACATAGGAACTACTTATTCGTAACTAGAACCAATCATAGCTCACGTATATCAATATAACCAACGACATGGATCAAGTGTAGGTATGTAGCATGGAAATAACATAAAGTGTGGTCAATAGAATGTCTATTTCCAACTGGTTCTCTTTATTGAGATCAAACATAAACTGTAAGAGTACAAAAACTTAACTGAATATCTGCGCACATATAACTGAATTACTGAATTTCTGAATATAATGAACAATACATAAATGTGCAATAAAAACTCCCACTAAAATACATAATCCTTATCTGATTTGACACTCATACAAGCAATATGCTCATGAAATACTTTTGGTGTCAATCCCTTAGTGAGCGGATCCGCAAGCATGGAGTTTGTACTTATGTACTCAATGCACAATTGTCCATTTTGTACTCTTTCTTTAACAACCCGAAATTTGACGTCCTTATGTTTTGCTTTCGTCAAATTACTGTTGTTGTTATTAGACTAAGTGGCAAAACCGGAGTCGGTATACCCGATGATCTCAAGCTGGTTCGAACTCCGATATGTAAGCATGTTATCCTTTATTCTCTGTAAATATCTTATGACCCTTTTGGCTGCCAACCAATGGTCCATTTCCGGATTGCTTAGTTATCTGCCTAACATCCCAACAATGTATGCTTTATCAGGTTGTGTACATACATGAGCATACATCAGACTACCTACAGCCGAAGCATAAGGCGTCTTCTGCATTTCCGAAATTTCATAATTATTATTTGGGCACTGTTTGAGACTAAACTAGTCTCCCTTAGCAACAGGGGTGTTACCTGGTTTACAATCCTGCATGCCAAATCTTTTCAGAACCTTATCGATATAGCCCTTTTGTGACAGACCGAGAACACTTTTGGAGCGATCTCGTTGTATCTGAATTCCTAATACAAAAGAAGCTTCACCAAGATCTTTCATTTCAAATTTCTTTGAAAGAAATTTCTTAGTTTCATGCAATAATGTTATATCATTACAGGCAAGCAGTATGTCATCGACATATAAAACCAGAAAAATATACTTACTCCCACTGAACTTATGGTATATACAGTCATCAGCAATATTCGGTTCAAAACCAAAAGATGTAATGACTGCATGAAACTTATAATACCATTGACGAGAAGCTTGCTTGAGCCCATAGATGGATTTCTTTAATTTGCAAACCTTCTTCTCTGATTCATCCGAAATAAAGTTTTCAGGTTGCACCATATAAATTGTTTCCTCAATGTCACCATTGAGAAACGCTGTCTTAACATCCATTTGATAAAGCTCAAGATCAAAATGTGCTACTAATGCCATTATAGTCCTGAAAGAGTCATTCGATGAAACTGGAGAGAAAGTCTCTTTATAATCAATGCCTTCTTTCTGAGTGTAGCCTTTTGCGACAAGACGAGCTTTATACTTAATAACATTGCCCCCTGAATCCTTTTGGTTTTAAAAATCCATTTACAACCAATAGGTTAAATACCTTCGGGCAATATAACAAGCTCCCAAACGTCATTATCGCTCATAGATTTCATCTCATCATTCATGGCATCAATCCACTTTTGAGAGTTAGAACACTTAATGACTTGACGGAAGTTGATTGGATCATCTTCCTCAAGTCCAATTTCACTTTCTTGTTCTTGGAGAAATACAACATAATCATCCGGAATTGCATTTCTCCTCTCTCTAGTGGATCTCCTTAATGGCACTTCAGTTTCTTGAGGTTGTTGAGTTTGATTTTCATTAATAATATCAGGGTCCTGATGGGGGAGATTTTCGAGATTGTCTTGAACTGGAGTTGTGTGATCCGTGTCAGGAATGAGAACACCCTGACCAAGATCAACAACTTGAGGGAAAGACACATGTTCTTCCTCAAAGACAAAATCTCTAACAACTTTATCTCCCCACCCCCCAAACTCAATATCCTCAAAGAACCTAGCATTACCCGTCTCAAAAATAGTTCTAGAAGTGGGATCATAAAACTTAAAACCCCTGGATTTTTCAGAGTATCCAACAAAATAGCTACTAACCGTCTTAGCGTCCAGTTTCTTTTCATTCGGCCTATAAGGCCTTGCCTCAGCTGGTCAACCCCAAATGTGAAAATGCCGAATACTGGGTTTATGCCCAGTCCAAAGTTCATAAGGGGTTTTGATTGTAGCTTTAGTTGGAACTCTATTTAGAATATAAGTTGCAGTTTTTAATGCTTCACCTCAGAGTGAGTCTGGCAAAGAAGTACGAGAAATCATACTTCTTACCATATCCTTAAGGGTCCTATTTCGTCTCTCAGCTACACCATTCATCGTAGGACTTCCTGGCATAGTATACTGAGGGACGATCCCAAACTCATCTAGGAATTTAGCAAAAGGCCCTGGACGTTGTTCACCTGAACCATCATATCGACCATAGTATTCACCACCACGGTCAGATATAACGGATTTAATTCTTTTGCTTAGTTGATTTTCAACTTCAGCCTTAAATGATTTGAACACGTCTATGGATTGGGACTTTTCATGAATAAGATATAGGTACCCATAACAACCTTCCTTTGGGCCGGTGTTTAACGCATGGAAGACTAACATCCACAGTCATCTTATATTTTAAGATTAATCAATCTACACAATAGAGGTTACTTTGGCAACATAATGCTTCAATTGACTAATTAAAATATTAGATGCTATAAACTTTAGTTCCTTAAGCCATATTATGAATCTCAACTTAATATGTTACATGGTTTGATATGTAACACTTGAATATTAATTGTTGTTTACTGAATCGGACAATTCCATAAATTATTAGAATTGATGGACTTTAAAACAATTAACATTCACTGAAACTTAAGAGATTTGAAACGTTTTTAACCTTACTGGACAAAAACAATCGATTATATGCAATATACTATCGATTATATTTGGCATAAAAAAATTTTCAGTTACTGGACCAAAATAATCGATTGTCTAAACCAGACAATCGATTATTCTGGTTTTAAGAAAATTAAGTTACTGGACCAACATAATCGATTGTCTAAATCAGACAATCGATTATTTTGGTATTAAGAAAAACTTTCTAAGTTACTGGACCATTACAATCGATTGTCTACAATAGATAATCGATTATATGGTATAATTAAAAAACGTTTCAACTCACTGGACCAGAATAATCGATTGTATAGTTTATACAATCGATTATTCTGGTGTTCCAAAAAACTGCCAGAATTTTAAACTTGAGGGATAATCGATTGTTTAAGAAAACAATCGATTATCTTTAGGCAGTGACCAAAAACAATTTTTCTGAATAAAACATGATTTTCAACATGAATCTTAAACATGAAAACATGTTGTTTACCAACTAAAATCATGCTATATACAATGTTTCAACATGATATTACAACATCAAATTACATCAAAACATAACATTCATAAGATCATGCTATTTCATGGTAGAATTTCATAAACAAAATTCTAATTAAACTTAAACATGAATCCTAACATAACATGAACCACATGAACTTCGAAATTATCCAAAAATGAAGGTGGCTTTGATACCAATTGCTAGGATTATGATTCCAACTAAATATAATAATCTTCATATTGAATAATTCGGAATTAAACTACATGAGCGGAAGCTAACCTGAATCCATATGTGGAAATTGTTGAACCTCCTTTTGATGATTGTCCTTATGTCTCTATGAAGTTTGCTCCTTAGCCTTCCTTCAAGAATGTCTTGAAGTTGTATATGTATCCACAAGTATGCAAGAAACAAACCTTAAACAATATTTGAATTATTCACAATAATAATGTTGTGACAATGATCAAATAGGTATATGGTTTTCCACACTATTTGCAAGACAACAATGGAGTATTTTGGCTCTTGATTCAATGGGAGGAAGATGAGTCGTGTCTTACACTAATGTGGGAACCATAACCCCCACTTTATAACTTCATGAGTTACATAACCCAAGAGTCACAAGAGTTACATAACTCAAGAGTCACAAGCATGTAACCATGGTTACATATATGTAACCTTAGTTAGCCCATCATCAACTAAGGTTACCCTTTTGGGTATCTACATATTAGTCCTACACTTTATATGACAATACATTGGCCCCCTTAACATAATGTCCATAAGACTACTTATTTAGGCCAAACCGAAAGGTAGCACATAACATATAGTTTATCCATATATTGTTCATATGTGTGTAGATATAAGTCCATATATCTAGATATAAATCCATATATCTTACAGAATCTGCTAAGGGAGAGACCCAATTTAATTCCTTGACGCATTTCCCCAAATTAATAAATCTTCTTCACGTTTGTTACCTTCACTTGACAAAGAGCGGCCTTGTTAACTTCCAGCAAATATTTACAATTTTCAGTAATAGCCCTAATAGCGTGTGATTCTATTCATACTTTAAATTTATTTGATAAAGTTAAGTAAATAAATAATAATTTAAATGCCAAAATAGCTATGAGAAAGTCATACAGGATAAAGTCAAGTTAAATTTCAAGAGTAATACAAAATTATAATCATTGTATTATATTAAAGTAGTAATTTATTAAAAATTTATATGACAGATTAATAATAATAAATAATGGATAATACAATTAGGTAACAAAGAATATAGAAATTTTTGAAAAAATATAAAAATATATGACTTATTATTATAATTACGATGAGAAAATTCATACATATACACGTAACTAATATTATAACAAATAAACAGTTATAAAGGAAGAATACTATAAAAAAAATCAAGCGATAGCGTAAAACTTATATTATAATTAAATTATTTATGTAGAAAATTTTAGTTAATAAAAAGAACTCATAATCATAATGAAAAATACAACTATAAATATACTATTAGGATATTATATATATATATATAACACAAATTAGTAACTATTAAAACTATTGGTAGGGTTTTTATAAAAATAATAGAAATTTTATCTTTTTATACTTTTGATGAATTTTAAATTATAATTAGCAAAAAAAATATCAATATTATTTAAATTTTCAGTAAACTACAAAATTAGAAAACTGATCAAATATCACAGTAGAAAATAATGAACGAAATGAGGGGGATAAATATAATATTTAGAGAATCGAAGAATTTTGAACAGTATATCATAAGTTTAAAAAATAAAAATATTTCAAGAGTAAAAAAATTATTTATATCTTTGTTATACTAAAAGAGAAGTATTATCTAAATATTAAGCCAATTGACAAGTTAATAATAGTTACTTTATTAAATGTATAGTCTTAAGTACTTGTTAATGTAATAAAGAATAAATATATAAATAATTTATTAGATTACTAGATAATGTATATCATTTGATTTTATATAGATTTTGTTATATTTATGCTTATTATATTAAATAATAAATAACAACTAGTATTTATTAAAATAATATGATATATTAAATCATAGATTTATAAGATTAATTATTCTAATAAAATAACCGCATATGGCGCGCGATATGGCTGATTCTAACACTAATTTTCAGTAATAGCCCTCGTAGGGTGATAATGTATGACCTTTTTTTCTTATCAAATTGTGTGTTCTCTTTGATAAGCTTAATAGCAACAATACGCAGTTTGTTTTTACTTTCAGTTATTTATATACACACCTATATACACGATGGGATTATAATTGGTCCTGTACTCTTTACCAACTAAACCAACAATAAATATGTAACGAAAGCAAAAAAGAGGAAGGATGCCACTTTTCAGCAAAGTTTGGGTCGATTAGAAAAGAACTGTTCTTTACTTCCTTTCTTTTTGTTTTTTGTTTTGTTTGAAGGAGCTGTTCATTCCATCTACTTTTACACATTTACTTATAAAATATAGGAGTATATATATCTCCTTGTATACTAATAAGAATAGAGTAATAATCAATTAAAAAGGAAAGGGAATTGTTTATGACAAGTTTGATAGGCATTTAAATAATCAGCTGCCAAAAAGTTGGGATCTTGACGAATCTCGCATGCAGGTTAGGTGAGCTGTTCTCGGTAGATTCCTCCAAGAGGGCAGGAATATGCTCTACTTACACAAGTAAATAATATAAATAACCTTTAGATAATTGATTTTACAATCAAATTCTAAGTTAATACATAAAATTAGGTAAAATAATTAAAATATTTTTCGGGCCCATGTCTCGAACTCGGATAAAATTTACATGTTAAGCATCCTCATACCCTCACGAGTCTAACCATACCAAAATTATCCAATTCCGATGCTATTTGGTCCTTCAAATTATGATTTTACAATTTTGAAAGATTTCATAAATTTTCTTCCCAAATTCTATCCCAAATCACGAATTAAATAATGGATTCATGTACTATAGCCAAATATGAGTTAGAATCACTTACCCCGATAAATTTCTTGAAAAACCTTCGAAAAATCGTCAAAATCCGAGCTCTCTAGGTCAAAATATCAAATAAAACCTAAAATCTCGTATTTTACAGAGCACCCCCCAGATTTATACCTCTGCGGACCGCACAAAAACGATTGCGGTCGGCACATGTTTTGACAGCAATAACATACTTTAGTATTTTGGCCATAACTTTCTCTAATGATGTCCAAATTATGATTTTTTTTATCTTTCTGGAAATTAGACACGAAGGGATACAACATTTGTTTTTGAATCATCTCAAAATTCCTTGTAAATCAAACGATATGACTTTTGAAATAGGACCAGTGAAATTTTCCTTATCGCGGACCGCACTACATGTTGTGCGGCTGCAAAGTCTCCACCGCGGTGCGCACTGCATTTTGTGCGTCCGAACAGCCTCCACCGCGGACACACTGGATTTTGTGCAGACCGCACTGGTAGATTCCGAGGCTTGCAACTCTTTCGGACCTGTAACAACTATAATTTTCGGTCTAAAACATCCCGGAACCTACTTGGAACTCACCCAAGCCCCTGGGACTTCAAACCAATTGTACCAACACATCCCATGACATCGTTCAAACAAGGTCAAAACATCGAAACGCTCACAAGAACATCAAATCGCCAATTTAACATATGATTCAAGGCTAAGAACTCCAAGAACTCTCATATTATGATTTTGATCAAAAAGTCTATCTAATATCGTCCGGATGACCTGAAATTTTGCAATCACGTCACATTCAACACTACGGAGCTACTCCGACTATCGGACTTCTATTCCGACCCTTAGATCAAAATTTCACTATCAGACCGGAAACTTCAAAATTTTGGTTCTCGTCATTTCAAGCCTAAATTAGCTACAAACCTCCAAAACACCATCCGATTACGCCTCTAAGCCCGAAATCACCCTACGGGGCTAAAGGAATCATCGGATTTCCATTCTGAGGCAGGCTTCACACTATTACGACTATGGTCAATTTTCCAACACTTAAGCTCTTATTCTAAGATTAAGTGTCCCAAAACTCTCCGAAACTCAAAACCGAGCATTCCGGAAAATTAAAATAGTATAATTAAACTTATGAAAAGCATTTAATAGGGGATCGGGGCATTAATTCTTAAGACGACCTATCGGGTATCGCGCCCCCTTTTTCTCGCGAAATCGGGTTTATGATATTTGGTATAAGACAACTCGTTCCTTTTGGGAACTGGATTTTGCATTTTGAAGTGTTTCCACCAAATGATTATAGTGCATTAAGACACCTTCAATGTTCATTTCTAAGATATTTTGATAACCAGAGATAGGGTAAGGGCTTGAAGTTATCCTATAGGCACCCCTCAATATCCACTGGTGTGGTTCCCGGCCAGATAATTCTTTATAAATTTGTTTCAATTTACATATATACAAATAAGGCTCAAATAAGATGGAATTTTAATAAACAAATATTTGAAAGAGCAATTAAGGCTGATTTTAAAAAGGAAGTTGCAATGCTTTTAAAAAGAAGGGAAATAAAGGAAGGAGATCCTATGTTTGTTTAAAATATGGATCACATCAATGCAATACCTGGTAGTCACTCCTCAGAAGAGGGGCTACATATGGTATTAGCGCACTGGTCATCATATCCATATCTATCCTTTTCCACCCCATTTAAAGTACTAAAGCGTGAATTGGTCTCGACCACTATTGCATACCATTACCCATACCATTCCTATCAGTCTCGGAGGAACTTAGGACTACTAATCCTAAAAGGGAGGGATATTATGCTGACTGAAGGTTTCAAAGGTGAAAAAAGCTCGGGCGACATACAAAGCGTATAGAAGACTTCAATTCAAGGGGAAGCACATAAACACATAAAGCTCAAGTATACCTCCTCAAACAAGGTAATCAGATAGCATGACTCAAACAACAAACAAAGTCCGATTCTAAAGTAACTCTAAGGGGAGGAGATTATTGTTGTTGCGGCATGCCTGGTCTATTACATGACTTAGTTAGAAAATACGAATCAGGCTCAAAGGTGACAAACGGGTCTACCGGGCCGGTCAGGAATTTTTTGACCCGTACGGATTCCGGGCCGGGTTGCACAGTGACGGGTTCATAGCGGGTTGGGATAGTTCGAGTTGAAATTGAACCATACGGGTTAAGGGTTGAAGGGGCCCGGGCCGGGTTTAGTATATTTTCAATTTTTTTTGGAATTAAGTATAACTATTAAGTTTTAATTATATTAATACTTTGTAATAAATCAATGAATACAAGTAAGATGGAAAAAAATTGCACTTATTGCAAGTGCTACTTTATTTCTCAATTTCAAATAGAAAAAGTAGAAAATGAAATATTTACATTTTTTCTAACAAGTAAACTAGTAAAGTAGTAATTTCAAATGTTTTGCATTTCCCTAGCAAGTTCATCATAACCAATATGAACCGATTGACCTTCTTCTGGGGAGTTAAATTCTGATGGGTTTCCATGGGTTAATATATCTCCAAGTTCCTCGTTTTCTGGGCTATCAACATCTTCCTTTCCTTGATTTCTTCGTTCCGATCTAATCCAATCTCTGAAACATACTAAAACTTCCAAAGCATTGCTTCCTAATGAGTGGCTGGTGTCTCCAAATTGTTGTCTTGCTTGGCTAAATGCACTCTCCGATGCAATAGTAGAAATTGGCACATTCAGCACGTCCCGAGCCATAGCGAAAAGAACAGGAAATTGCTTTACATTTTCATGCCACCATCCCAACGGTGAAAAGTCCTTTGTGCTTGGCTCCTTTTGATTCTGCAAGTAGAATTGAAGCTCATCAATATTCCTGCTACTGGTTTGAGTGTTAGAAAATGTAGAAAAAATATTAAAACTATTAAGTCCTTCATCATCCACATTAGCAGAACTGTTACATTGCAAAGCGGGATTAACATTGCCAAAAGCACGAGCAGTATTATCACATTCATTTGCATAATAATTATATAGTTGTTGCAAATATTCATTTAGCTTGTTCATAGGATCATATAAATTTGGGGTTTCAGTTTCTCCAATCTCCATATAAGTATATAAAGCATTCATTAATTGATGACAATCAGACATTTTTATAGAAGGATTTAAAACTGCACCAATTAAGTAAATCGGAGGAATTGGAAAGAAATATTTTTTGAATTTCGCTTGCATTTTTTCAACAACATCCATATATTTTTCTTTCTTCTTAAATTCAGATAGTAGCAAAGAAATTTCAGCTAATATGTACTAAAGCCATAGTAACAGTGGGGTAATATGCTCCAGAAAACACAACAGTAGCAGTATAAAATTTATGTAAAAATTTAACAACATCATTAATGACCTCTCAAGTATCACTTGTTAACATACGCCTAGGATCAGTACAATGTGCATTAGCAACTTCAGTAATAGGAAATCTATATTTGTAGCAACATTTCAAAAATATATATGTATAATTCCATCTAGTGACAATTTCATCTGGCATGAATCTAGGTTTAAGGTTATACTGGATACACTTAGTCTTAAATTCTTTTATTCTAGATTGTTTATTATTTCCTTGAATAACACCAACTGCTCTTCTAACATGAGTAATCTCAACTGAAAATAAATCAAGGCCACTTATAACAATTAAATTATAAACATGACATGCACACCTAACATGAAAAATATCATCAAGAGGTGGTTGCAAATGCAATTTTAAAATTGAAACTGCGGCATTATTGTTTGAAGCATTATCAAAAGATATACACAAAACCTTTTGGTTTAGATTATAAAATTCAACAACTTCAGCAATTGTACTACTTATAAACGTAGCAGTATGACTCTGATCTTCATCATATTTAAAAGCGATAATACGTTTTTGCATGCAAGTATTATCATCTATCCAATGGCATGTAATTGTCAAATAACCATTTCCATTAACAGCATGACCAATATTAGAAGTTAGACATACTCTAGAAGGAAGGTGACTAAACAAATAACCTATGTATGTTTGATATTGTCCATGAAGTCTAACGATATCTGCTCTACAAGTACTTCTAGGGATACCTTTAAATAAAGGATTGTAAATCCTTTGAATGTACATAATAAGATACGATGAAGAAGCAAAAGAAAAAGATAAACAACCCAAAGTAATCATTTTTGCTAATTCCTCACGATCCCTCATTTTATCATATTTTAGTAGATCTCCAGTAGTAGGGTTAATAGTTGTTTGACTTCCATCCCCATTATTTCCCCATTCTATGGGATGTATAAACATCATATGTCTAGTAAGTGTCCCAGTCCCCCCTAAATTTCCTCCGTTCAAATGTTTAAAAGTTTTACAAAGTTTGCACTTAACTCTATTAGTACCTTCTATTATTTCAGAAACTTTCCATTCCGGACTTCTTCTTTTACGATTAGAAGTTGGAGCTACTGGTGGTCTACTACCCCTTGTAGCACTAGCAACTCCAACTCCAATACTACCAACATTTCCACTACTAGGTATAGGTGGTATCTCATCTTCTATTCCAATTTCATTATCTTCGATTCCAAAATCTTCTTGTAATTGTTCATAATCAATCTCTACGTCTTGGAAATTAGGCGATGATTCAGAAACATGTGTTATTGGGTCATTACTATTACTACCGGAAGCTACAAGACTACCTCTTTTTTTATTTTCACCCCGACCAGTAACTTTTCTACACGTTCTTTTAGCAGAATTAAACATATTGTAAAAATGAAAATATAAGCTAAAATTAAATATGCAATTAAAATATTAAATAAGAGAAAGAGTTGGAGGGAGTGCACCGAATTCGATAATAAATTGAGCACGTGATTACGCAAATCCGGTGTTACCACGAAAAAACTTCAAGCAAGTATTTCAATTTTGAACTTCAAGCTTCAAATTTCGAATGACAAATTGCGATAAATTAAATTCGGGAAAAGAGAGACAAATAAAATAATAAATTTAGAATATGAAATATTGCAAATTGAAGGGAAGAGAGAGATTGATAATTTGAGAATTGAGATTGAGATAAGAATTTTGAGTGAAGAAATGAAGAAGAGATGAGATTATTTATAGATTTTAAGAAGGGTTAATATTGTAAATTAATAAATAAAAAATAATGAAAAAATGGCCATTTTTGCAAAATTATCCGTTGGCCAACGGATCTGTACCGTTGCCAACGGTAGTGTGGGCCCCACAAATTCAAAAAATAAAAAAAATAAAAAAATTACCGTTGAACCGGGCCGGTCCAGCCCGGTCCTACCTGTTCACGGTACTGTTTACACAAATCGGGCCAGTCCGGTCCGGTTCCAACCCCAACAAATTCAAACGGACCAACCCCCTCCCCCCTCGAACCCAGCCCACCAACCCCTTAGTAACCGAGCCGGTCTGGTCCCGGGTTATACCGGTCCGGTCCGGTCTGGTCTGTTCCCGATCCAACCCGGCGCGGTTGACACCCTTAATCAGGCTTGCCTGCTGGTTGTAGCACAAATGACAGAGGCGAGTTCGATTTTATTATTATGCCTAAGTCTTGCCTAAATTTTTAGGTCAGACCTTAGAAACATGGTATCTATTGCTGATTTTGCGTATAGTCACAACTTAAATTGAATGGCTTGAAATCCTACAGGCATGCTTGCTAAATCGTGTTAACAAGGAGAGATTAAGTTACTTAAGCACTAGTTTAGAATAAACTGATTTAAATTAGACCAGTTGCAGATGATAGGATTCATTATTGCTGGTTTTAACTCCTATGGACATGATATCTAGTGTACTTATTTTACATTTGAACATGGTACTAATTTATAACCAGTTAAGTCCTAGAGCATGATGTCTAAGTGGTAACAAGCATGCAGAATCTAAAGTGGAGTCCAATAGGCAGGTTATCTAGGCGTGAAGTTGAACATGCAGAATTTTAAATAAATAAACCTTTATAGGCATGGTGTCTAAGGTGCAGAATTGAACACGCAAGACATAAAATAATCCTATTGGCATGCTTTTTAAGTGCAGTTTGAATCTGCAGAATTAAATATCCTATAGGCATGGTTTCTAAACGCCGTCTGAATATGCAGAATTTAAATGTAGTCCTATAGGAATATCTTCTAAATGTAGTTTGAATATGCAAATTCAAAATACCCTATAGGCATGATTTCTAAATGCAGTCCGAATATACAGAATTTAAAAGTAGTCCTACAAGCATATTTTCTAAATGTAATTTAAATATGAAGAATTAAAAAGTAATCCTATAGGCATATTTTCTACCCTTGAATATGCATAATTACTCATCCTTTTTCACTAGCCATCCCTGCTATTTAATACAAATTATTACAAACTAGAAGTACTGAATTACATTAGAAAAACATATAAAATACAACCAGAGGAAGATTGATTCTTGGTTCCTCCTTGAGTTATGGAATAAACTACCTTAAGATGCAATTGCTTCAAAGCCTTTCTCTGACTTGAGTGTTTCGAAGTTCCCTAAGGGTCTCAAAGGACCCCGGGCACTGCTCACGCCCAAGTTGCATTAATTAGATAGAGATAAGTGCAGTGTGGAAATGTCAACCCTTATGTGTCCAAGTTTAGAGGGAGCTCATAGGTCCCAAGGCAAGGCACACATAAAGGGGGCAGACCTTAAGTCTAAGAAGATAGTGGAAGTGCAGGAATAGAGTTTTACAATTGAGGGGGAGTAAAAGGATAAGGGTAAAGGGTGGTAGGAAAATAGTAACTAGTAAAATACAGAGTTGATAACTTCATTCAAGGGGGTCAAGGGTTGGAGCTTCATTGCAAAGAGCATGTGCACTTGGGAAAAGGACAGCTTTGGGCATGCACATCAATAGAAGATGCCGGCATGCCTATGAGCCAACCAGAACACACAACAAACAGAGGAAACATGGAGGCTATAATCCCAGAAGGATCAAGTTTGGGTCATGGACAACAATGTTTAATGTTTCCATGCCCCATACTAACCATAGTTTCCAAACACATTGAGAATGGGGAGTTAAGATGCACACGCTGTGATAAGTAAGTAACAGAAACATTAATTCAGAACAGAAAAAGGCAGAATGCAGTATGCTTTAATAATGGGACTTAGTCAAATACAAACAAGAGACAAACCATAATGAAAGAACAGTAAAGAAACAAGTTGTTGATGTTGAAAATTAGTTAGAACATACCAGTTAGAGAAGCAAAGTGCAGCAAAGAAAAGTAAGCAGGTCTTCAAAGTCTAGCCTTGGCTTTCAGCCAACTAAACAGACAATAGCACAAGTAGCAGTAAAGCAAGAGAGAGTTCTGGAGTGTAAGTGTGTGCTCAGAACTAAAAGTATCCGCTGTTTCAAAGGAGAGAAATACAGGATATTCATAGCTTTTGAAAACGAGTAAAAGAGAACTAATAAGCCACAAACATGAAAACAATCACTATTCAGAATCAATTACATACATGATTGCCTTTAGTTAAGGAATTACTTTCTTAATGTGCGGTGACAGATTCAAAATAAGGAATGAAATCAATTTATAAGCATGTAAATTATTGCCATAAAAGAAATAGTAAAACTATCAAGCAAGTAATTAAGTCTAACTACATGAATGTACTAATTTTGGGAAGGGATTCAGTAAGGCAAAACAAGGAAAAGAATCAATTATACTTAACACACGAGTGCAATTAGAATTTCACAAAATAAAGGTTTGAAATCAGTCATAGATGGAAGATCAGTCAAGAAGGAAATTGAGCATATAAATAGAGTGCACCAACACTAGACATGCGAGGCTAAACTGTGGCAAAGAGAAGCAATGCAATAAGAAAACAAACTTAGTAGACAACAAACATTTGAAACATGATAGTCACATAGGTCAACTTCATTGACTTAGTAGTGAAGAAACATAGAATATCAAAGCATGCGAAGATATCATAGTAGCAGGTGAAGAAAACCCCCGTTGAAAAATTAGGGTTTCGAGCATAATCAAGTTTTAGAGAAGATAGAAATCCAGAATCAGAAGAATCACACGAAGGAATAAGAGATTTTAAACTAATGAATTTCAAATCAAGTCATGTACTTAAACCAACGGTCTCAGACCCAAAGTCATAGGTTTTTCAACAATAGTAGAGTTTTAAAAGAGGATAAACAAGCGAATCAGACAAAATTCAAGGCATCGCGTTTGCATCAGGAGGGTCGCTTTCGCATAACACAGTTTTGAGGTCTTGGAAAATTGCTCTTCGCGATCGTGAGCCTGGGGCTGCGATTGCATAGAATGAAATTGTATCTAGGCAAAAGGGTTTAAAAACATTTCATCTGCGAGCCTAAGTTATTTTCTACCATTGTTGGGCATTTTGAGAGCTATTTGGGAGAAATTATAGAGGGATTTGAAGAGGATTGATTAGAGGTAAGTTTTATGAACTAAAAAGGTGATTTACTTGTGGAATTTACCTAGAAATTCATGAAAATTTAGCCAAAAATAGAAGAACTAGGGCTTGGGATTTTGAGATTTTAAATTGGGATTTGAGGGGTCATTTGGACTACGATTTTGGTGTTCTATATATGCATAGCCTCGTGACAAGATAAGGAAATCGTTGATGCATAAATTTCTGAGTTTCGAGAAGTGGGCTCTGGGCTTGAATTTTGCTAATTTCAAGAATTTTGATATTTTTCGATTTTTTTCGATTGGGTATTATTTTTTTGGCATATTGTGATGTGTTCGTTGTGTTTTTTGTCAGATTCGACGTGCGAGGAGGCTGATTTGAGAGGCAAGGGCATAGCTAACTAGAGCTTTAGCCGGTTTAAGGTGAGTAATGATGTTAAATGATGTCTTGAGGGTTTGAAACCCCATATTCGCACATCGTAGTGCTATTTTGAGGTGACTTGCACGACGAATAGCTAGCGTAGGGTAGAGCACCATTGGGGATTGTGAATTGGTCCATCCCGGTTGATGAATTTACTATTTATTTGACTGAGACTTACTTGTTATCATTATGATATGGGCTAGTTCCCATGTTTGGGGCCTTGTGTCGATCTGTAGAACCCATAAGGGAATTTTCACTGATTTTTACTTACCTTATTTGTTAGAAATCATATCCTAAATCATGTTTCTAATTGTTTAAAACAGTATAAACCAGCTTTAGAAATGCGAATCCTAAATGAAAGAAATATCTGGAATGAGATCCCTACTTTATATTATTGTGCCCGTGAGGCTGTAATTATAATGACTGAGAGGGGTCCAGAACCCAGTAGTGAGGATGTTATATATGTTATGGATGGGGCTGCATGCCGCAACAAATACTTATATGGATCGGGCTGCACGCCGCAGCAAATGTTTATATGGATCGGGTTACGCGCCGCAATAATATAATGCTTGGGCGGTAGAAGCCCATCCGGAGTCTACACAACCCCCATTGAGTGCAGTCAACTATCTATATGGACTGGGCTGCACGTCGTAGCAATGTACTTATCGGGCTGCACGCCACGGTTATTCTGATTTCTGTTACTGTGAGAGTATATGAGTCGAGTGCTAAGATTGACTGCTAAGTGATGACAATGAGACAAAGGGACAGATTCCTACTTGTTATTACCTGTTAAATTACCTGCCTTACCTGATTTGGAGATATTTCATTCGACTTCTTCGCTAGTTTACTGCTTAAGTGATTTTACTGCTTGATATAGAATTGTGTTGTGCGTTACATGCTTTCATGCTTTCCGTCATTATTTATATTCATTACTCAGTGAGCCGGAATACTCACATTGCTTCTTGCACCTTGTGTGCAGATTTAGGTGTTCCCGAGGCATAATGGGAGATTCTCTTGCTGATTATCATCCACCGGAGTCATCGAGGTAGCTACATGGTGTCCGCAGACCCGATTTCTACCTCTATCTTTTACCTTTTAGTATTTTAGACTCTCTTTGTATTTGACTATTGAATTATTGTAATAGAGGCTCATGACTTGTGATACCAGATTTGTGGGGTAGTGTAGAGATATTGGTATGTTTTCTGCACATCTTATTTACTGCTGCAGACTTTTATTTATGTTAATTGGCATTTAAAACTTTGTTAATTTGTAATGAACTCTACGAGAGAGAGGGGTTGTGATTGATAATTGGTCGGACTTGCCTAGCAATGTTTTGGGCGCCATCATGACCGGGGTTGGGGTAGTGACAGGAGAAATTCTATAAACTAACATCGAACAAAGGCTGGACCAGAGTTCTTCATGCTCTGGCCTTGAAACCATAAGAACAATCACAAAAGAGTCATGGAAGGCCGGCATAAATTCTCTGATGACCTTAGAAGACCATAGGCTAAAGCAGAGCGAGGTGGCGGAGGCTTGGGGTTGAGGGTGGTGTAGAGAGGATTTGAGATATGAGGAGAATTCAGAGGCAGAAGATTATGGAGAATAAAAAGGGTTTGGGGGGGTTTTTGGGTTTAATTAGGAAAGGAGTAATGGTGGCCGTTGATCATATTGATCAACAACCTGGATTGAATGGGTAAGTGGGACGGTTTAACAGAATAAGGCTTGGGTCGGTTCAGATTGCAATTGGGTCGGGGTAATTGGGGTTCAAATTAGAATTCAATTCAGGCTATTATTGAAATGTAATTGGGCTAGATTTTAAATAGCCAATTTTCCCCTTTCATTTTATAAAAAATAGTAAATTAATTCTAGGAAATAAACTAAAAGCACTAAGATGATTTGTAACACATAATTATTAGTTTAAAATTACTGGACTTAATTTTTATATATATAAACCCAATGAAATCTAAAAGAGGCTAATATTGTAATTACATGCAATTAGTCTTAAAAATACTAAATAAATTTGTAAAAATGTACAAAAATTATTTTAGCTATATTTTAGTATAAATATGAGAATTCAATAAATGAATTACCAAAATGATAATATTGAAAATTATTATTGAATTTTTTATGAATAAAATAGGGGGATAAATTTTTTAAAAAAAGTCTTTAGAAAATTGAAGAAAAATAATAAAGCATTGGGACATACTTGTATATCCATATGTATACTTTCGAAAGTATTTTTCGTATTAAAAATATATATAGGAAAAAATTAGGTGTCAATACCGGGTCGTTACGTCCTCCTACACTTAAACGTTTGTTCCTCCTCGGACGAGCATAGAGACATATTTGAAGTAGTGAAAAGATGAGGGCAATAGATTCCCATATCCTGCTTGGTCTCCCAGGTTGCCTCCCCGATCGGCTGACCTCGCCACTGAACCTTCAGTGAAGCAATGATCTTTGACCTCAACTTTCTAACATGCCTGTCCAATATTGCCACTGGCTCCTCAACATGGGATAGATCTTTGTCCAGCTAGATTGAACTGAAATCCAGTATGTGTGATGGATAGCCTTGATATCTCTGGAGCATCGAAACATGAAATACTAGGTGAACTCCTGCCAAGCTGGGAGGTAAGGAGAGCTCATAGACGACCTCCCCAACAGGCCTCAATATCTCAAAGGGCCAATAAACCTCAGACTCAACTTCCCTTTCTTCCAAAATCTCATAACGCCATTCATAGGCGAAATCCAAAGCAGAACCTGCTCTCCAACCATATAGGAAACATCACGAACCTTCCAGTCCGCGCAACTCTTGTGTCTAGACTGGGTTGTATGGAGTCTATCCTTAATTACCATAACCTTCTTCGAGGAATCTTGAACTAAGTTGGTGCCCAGTAATAGCTTCGCCTGGCTCGAGCCAGCCCACCGGAGATATACACCGCTTACCATATAAAGCCTTATGCGGTGCCATTTGAATACTGGACTGATTACTGTTATTATAAGACAACTTTGCCAATGGCAAGAATTGATCCCAAGACCCTCCAAATTCGATCACACGCACGGGGCATATCCTCAAGAATCTGATTAGTGCGCTCGAGTTGTCCATCTATCTGAGGGTGAAAGCCATACTCAACTCCACCCGAGTACCTAACTCATGATAAAGGACCCTCCAGATCTTTAATATGAATTGACTACCTCTATCCGAAATGATGGAAATTGGAATACCGTGCAGACGAACAATTTCCCAGCTATAGATCTCCGCCAACCACTCCAAAAAATAGGTAGTACACAAAAGAATAAAATGAGCGGACTTGGGCAGTCGATCCACAATCACCCAAATAGCATCAAACATTTTCAAAGTCTGTAGGAGCCCAACTACAAAGTCTATGGTGATCCGCTCTCACTTCCACTGCGGAAATCTCTATCTACTGAAGCAACGCACCCGGTCTTTTGTTTAAATTAAGATCGTTTTGTCTGAACCGATGCTGCAAACTCTGTTGTTCAATATAAATCTCACAAGGCACACCGTACAATTAATGACTCCAAATCTTCAGAGCGTGATTGATAGCAGCTAACTCAAGGCCATAGACATGATAATTCTTCTCGTGTACCTTCAACTGTCTGGATGCATAGGCAATCACCCTACCGTCCTGCATCAATACCGCTCCAAGGCCAATCCTCGCAGCATCATAATAGATAGTATAAGACCCTGAACCTGCATGAAATACCACAACTAGGGTTGTAGTCAAAGTTGTCTTGATCTTCTGAAAGCTCGCCTCTCACTTTGCCACCCACTGGAACGGAGCAACCTTTTGGGTCAATCTGGTCATAGGGGTTGTAATCGATGAAAGAACGACATTGGTATTCCACCAAGCCAAGAAAATTGTGGATCTCCATAGTTGAGTGTGGTCTGAGCCAACTCTACATGGCCTCTAGTTTCTTCGGATCCGCCTGAATACCATCACTCGACACCATGTGGCCTAATAATGCCACTAAATCCAACCAAAACTCACATTTCGAGAGCGTATCATATAATTTCTTCTCTCTTAGAGTCTAAAACGCAGTCTTCAGATGTCGCTCATGATCTTCCCGACACTGACAAATGAGTCAAGATATGGCCAAAATGCACTGTGCATCATATCAATAAAGGCTAATGGGCATTGGTTAGCCCAAATGACATAATAAGGAACTCGTAATGACCATACCAAACTGAAAGTAGTCTTCGGGATATTTGGCTCCCGAATCATCAATTGATGGTAACTTGAGTGCAAGTCACTCTTAGAAAACACTTTTGCACCCTGAAGTTGGTCAAACAGATCATCAGTACGAGGCAAAGGATAACAGATCTTCACTGTAACCTTATTTAACTAGCAATAATCAATACACATATGCATAGTATCATCCTTTTTCTTCATAAACAAGATAGGAGCACCCCAAGGTGATACACTGGGCCGAATAAAACCCTTATCAAGCAAATTCTTATAGCTGATCCTTCAACTTACCTGAAGGCCTCACCTCATCCTTATTCCATAACCTTAGGAGACGATCCAAACTTCAACATCTGACATTTATCATAGGACTCGAATTCCACATCATCACGCTGCATTATTCTTATTTTCAAACACTTCAAATCTACCGGATGTGGGATTCTAGTAGATCCTCCTTGTTTGTTTATTTGGGACTACGGATGTGGGATTCCGGTAGATCCCCCTTGTTTGTTTTTTTGGGAAAGGATGTGGGATTCTGGTAGATCCCCTGCACAATTATTGAGAATACAAAGAGATCCTCGGGATACCAAGAGATCCCTAGCACTTATATTGAGGATACAAAATGATCCTCTGGATACCAAGAGATCTCTACCATTTATTCTGAGGATACCAAGAGATCCCTAGCATTTATATTGAGAATATAAAAAGATCCCTAGAATTTATATTGAGAATACCAAGAGATCCTCGGGATTCTAAGAGATCCCTAGCATTTATATTGAGAATAACAAGAGATCCTCGGGATACTAAGAGATCCCTAGCTCATATACGGAGGATACTAAGAGATTCCCGAGTATTTACATTTGGGACTACATGACAGTATCCTAGTAGATCCTCGGTTGTTATTGTTAGAATATACGCTTAACGCTAGAGGGGGGGGTGAATAGCGTTATGATAAAAAACAATATAAACTTGCAGGATTGAAATAAGTGCGGTAAGTAAATAGTAAGGAACGAACGCACCGAAATTATCCTGGTTCACCACAACCTGTGGCTAGTCCAGTCCCCGAGAGACTCTCTCGAAATTCCACTAACTTCGTTAAGCTTACGGGCGCTTAACAAACCGTTACAAACTGAGAACTTGAGTCACACAAGCCTCAACAACCTTTGCTCGAAGATACCACACTTCAAGACTTCAACCGAAGGAATGAAAACGTTCCTTCTTACAACCACAAGGGATTAACACTTCCCTTCAAGTGTATACAAACACTTAGCACTCAAGACAAGACTCTCTTTAAGAGTAGATATGAGTAAAATAAATACGCTCAAGAACACAACAACTTTCGTCAAGAGTTTGGCTCTCAAAAACTTATTGAATGAATAGAAAATGATGAATATGAGAGTATGCAAGCTTTAGCAAGAATATAATCAGTTGTTGTACTTAGAAGACTGATTTTGAGTTGTATTTATAGTGTTCAAAACCCCCCACAACCGTTGCCTAATTGCCAATCAAGAATTGCTGATTTTGTGCTAAGATAATCGATTATCTAATTTGCATAATCGATTATTTTCCAATCGTTCAAAAATCATCCCCAGATTTTAAGCAGAATAATCGATTATCCAAATAGTATAATCGATTACCTGACAACGTTCAAAAAATCATATTCAGATTTTACTTAACATAATCGATTATCAGATTGTGTATAATCGATTATCTTTCAGAGTTTAAAAATACTTTGGCAACGGTCATTTGCATAATCGATTATGCTATAAGGATAATCGATTATCTCTTATATTTTGAAAACTTTGGACAACACAGTCTTAACATAATCGATTATCATAAAGTACATAATCGATTATTTTACAGTCTTGTAAAATTTGATAGACACTGCCTCAACATAATCGATTATCATAATGTGCATAATCAATTATTTTATAGCTTTGAAAAATCTGATGGACACTGCCTCAACATAATCGATTATCATAAGGTACATAATCAATTATTTTATAGCTTTGAAAAATCTGATGGACACTGCCTCAACATAATCGATTATCATATGGTACATAATCGATTATCTTGTAGCTTTGAAAAATCTAATGTACACTGCCTTAACATAATCGATTATCATAAGGTACATAATCGATTACTGTTCAGCTTCGTAAATCTGGTGTACATTGTCTTAACATAATCGATTATCATAATGTACATAATGGATTATCTTTGTCCAGATTTGAAAGGCATGTTTAATAATCATTTTGGCTAAAATAAAATGTTTGAGAATAATTTTGCTTTAAATTAAATATGCATGATTTGATAAAAATGATTTTACGAGAGAAGCCAAGTCTTGAGTTAATTGTTGGATCAAGATCACAATTAAAGAACGACTCATGTATAACTTTATTTATTTGCTTGATCATGATCTTTGTTCGTCTTGTGCTTGACCCTCGTTATGTGTCAATTGCGCGCTTGTGCTTGGACCTCGTCATATGTCAATTGCGCGTCGTTTGTCATTTATCAAAACCAACAAATATGAACACACGTTTAGTTTAGTGCCTTGAGAACGTGTTTCAACAATTTTCCCCTTTTTGATAATGGCAAACCAATATCAGGATATGCATATTAGATAATTCATAATGACGATCCAAGAAAAGTATATAGATATGCAATTAGTTCCCCCTCAACATATGAATTCCCCTCAATTTATGCCAATAAATATTAAGTGCATAGCCCTTATTCTTCCCCCTTTTGACATTAGCAAAAAAATATTAGTAAATAACTTGTTTATTGATTAACCAAAAATCGCAATTATATAAGGGACAATATAATGTCAACATAATCGATTATTGATACTTGATAATCGATTATGTACTTAAGAGAAATCGATTATTCTTAAGAGAGATCGATTTTTCTGCACCAGTGCTTTATAATTCCCTCTGTCTTTGGGGCGATGCCTGCAAAACAGAATTAGGCGCCTCCGACGCTCAAGTTAGTAATGAAAAACAAAAAAAATGCAATGCATGACTTAGATCAACGTGGAGTCAAGAATCCCGAGTTCACTACGAATTCGGAAAAAGGACTCTTTCTCTAAAGACTTTGTGAAAATGTCGGCCAATTGAGATTTGGTTTCAACAAACTCAATTTCGACATCACCCTTGAGAACGTGATCTCTTATAAAGTGGTGCCTAATTTCAATGTGTTTTGTTCTTAAATGAAGAACGGGGTTCTTCGTCAAGCTTATGGCGCTAGTATTATCACATCTAAGAGGGATATGAACGATACTTAGTCCATAGTCCGAGAGTTGTTGTTTCATCCAAAGAATTTGAGCACAACAACTCCCCGCGGCTACATATTCAGCCTCGGTTGTGGACAGCGCAACACTTACCTATTTCTTACTAAACCAAGAGACAAGAGAGCTACCGAGCAAATGGCAAGTGCCACTAGTGCTCTTGCGGTCCAATTTGCAACCCGCAAAATCGAATTCGGAATAGCCAACAAGTTGGCATGAAGAACCTTTGGGATACCATAGTCCCACATTTATAGTACCAACAAGAAACTTCATTATCCGCTTAACCGCAGTTAGGTGCGACTCCTTCGGACATGATTGATATCGAGCGCATAAACATACGCTAAACATTATGTCCGGTCTACTAGCAGTAAGATAAAGAAGGGATCCGATCATACCTCGATACTTCTTGGTGTCGACTTCCTTACCTTTCTCATCTTTGTCAAGATGATCGGATGTGCTCATTGGAGTGGCCATTGCTTTGGCGTTGCTCATTTCAAATCGTTTTAGCAACTCTTTGCAATATTTAGATTGACAAATTAAAGTTCCTTCTTTCATTTGTTTCACTTGCAACCCCAAGAAGAAGGTTAGCTCACCCATCATAGACATCTCAAATTCGCTTGTCATAAAATCAGAAAATTCCTTGCACAAAGCATTGTTAGTAGCACCAAAAATAATATCATCCACATAGATTTGAACTAATAAAATATTATTGTTTTTATGCTTAATAAATAATGTGGTGTCAACTTTCCCCCTAATGAACTCATTATCCAAAAGAAATTTGCTCAATCGTTCATACCAAGCTCGGGGAGCTTGTTTAACACCATAAAGGGCTTTCTTAAGTTTGAAAACATGATCGGGAGATTTAAAATCTTCAAAGCCCGGGGGTTGTTCAAGATAAACTTCTTCTTGAATAAAACCATTTAGAAAAGCACTCTTTACATCCATTTGATATAACTTGAAATTCATAGAAGAGGCAAAAGCAAGTAATAAACGAATAGCTTCTAACCTTGCTACAGGTGCATACGTTTCTTCATAGTCAATTCCTTCTTCTTGATTGTAACCTTTTGCTACAAGCCTAGCTTTGTTTCTAGTGATTACACAATTTTCATCTAATTTATTTCGAAAAACCCATTTCGTACCAATTATGGTATGATTGTCGGGTCTTGGCACCAATTCCCAAACGTCATTTCGATTGAATTGGTTGAGCTCCTCTTCCATTGCCAAGGTCCAATGCTCATCCCCAATTGCTTCGGAAATGGTTGAGGGTTCAATTTGAGAAACGAAAACAGTATTTTCTAAGGTGTTCATAAGATTATTTCGAGCACTTACCTTTTGTTCAATGTCGCCAATTACCTTGTCGAGAGGATGGTCTTTGATTGTCCTCCATGCGTTGGGCAGTTTCGTTTCTTTCTCCAGTGGTGGCGCTTCCTCCGATGATTGTTCCAGGATTTCATCTTGAATTTCCTTTGGGTTTTCCTCTTGTACTTTGTCTTGAGGACTTATTGTGTTTAAAATACCTGCAAGATCAAAACCAGAATCCTTTCTCGCCAAGCAAGCATTATTTTCGGAAAACACAATATGAGGGGATTCCTCAACAGTTTCGGTTCTATTATTGAATACTCTATATGCTTTGCTACGTGATGAACAACCAAGAAAAATTCCTTCATCCGATTTGGCATCAAATTTTCCCAAATTATCTTTTCCGTTGATATGAATAAAGCATTTACAACCGAATACTCTAAGATGGGAGAGAGTAGGTTTCCTTCCCTTATAGAGTTCATAGGGAGTTTTCATGAGTATTGGCCTTATCACTACTCTGCTTAAAACGTAGCATGCGGTACTCACGGCATCCGCCCAAAATTGTTTGGGAATCTTAGCCTCATCGAGCATGGTTCTAGCCATCTCTTCGAGACACCTATTTTTCCGTTCCACCACTCCATTTTGTTGTGGTGTACGTGGAGCAGAGAAGGTGTGCATAATACCGAGTTCGTCACAAAAGTCCGTGAAGAGATTGTGATCGAACTCTCCCCCATGATCAGTTCTTATGGAAGTGACGGTTGTGTTCTTTTCATTTTGAACACGTTTAAGAAAACATTTAAAATTTTGAACAGCCTCATTTTTGTGAGCAAGAAATAATGTCCATGTAAATCTAGAATAATCATCAACAATAACAAAAGCATAACGATTTCTACCAAGACTTTCAATGCGAGATGGTCCAAAGAGATCCATGTGAAGATGTTGCAAAGGTCTTGTAGTTGAAACAATATTCTTAGATTTAAAAGATGCTTTTGTTTGCTTCCCTTTTTGACAAGAATCACAAATAGTGTCATTTTCAAATTTCAAATTTGGAAGACCAATAACTAAATTTTGTGAAACCAATTTGTTTAAAAGATGCATGTTGATATGAGCTACTCTACGATGCCATAACCACATATCATCTTCTTTACTCATAAGACAATTCACATACTCTGATGAAGAGTTTTCAAGATCAACCATATAGATGTTATCAATTCTAAAACCACAAAGAATAATTTTAAAATCACTACGACGAAAAACTAAGCATTCTTCCGAATCAAACAAAACAAGATTTCCCTTGTCACATAATTGACTTATGCTCAAGAGATTATGTTTTAGACCTTTAACTAGCAATATATGCTTAATGGAAGAAGATTCATTCTTACCGACCGAGCCAATGCCGATAATTTTTCCTTTGTTGTTATCTCCAAAAATAACGTTTCCTCCTTCCTTGTGTTCTAGTTGAAGGAACTTGGATGCGTCTCCGGTCATGTGTTTGGAGCATCCACTATCAAGGTACCAAAGTACACTTGATCCCTTCAAACATACCTACAAGACAAATCAATGAGTTTTTGGTACCCAAGCTGTTTTGGGTCATTGAGAGTTAGGTGTAAAATGTTGTTATGCTTGACCTGCAGTTAAGTGTCTGTGTCTAGTAAAACAAGCACGAGCAATATGTCCTATTCGACTACAATAGTGACAAATGACATTAGGATTATGCATTCTTCTAGGTTGGTAGTAGTTGGAGGTACGAAAATCGATTGCTCTATTTTTGACAATATGGCTATTGCACAATCCTTGAAAATCATTTCTCCTACTGTTTGTTCTAGGATATGCAGCGTTTCTAGAGTAATTGTTTCTAGGTCGAGTATGTCTAGGTTGCGATTGTTGAAGGCCATTTCTAGGCGTTCTAAAATGTTCAAAGTTTCTTCTACTGTTTGGTCTAGGATGCATGTTGATTCTAGGATGGTTATTTCTAGGATGAATGTTTATTTTATTTATCCTAGGTTGAGCCTTGGGTTGTTGGGGGATGGCTTCAACTTTTTCTTTAGGCTCGTTTTTGAAACCTATGCCATGTTTGGTTGATTTCAAATTGACAAGAACATCATTCAAATTTTTATGAGAAGAATTGAACTTATCTAGGGTGCCCTTAAGTCTTTCTACTTCATCTTTTAGATACATGCAAGAAATACAATTTTCACTAGAACTCTCGGGTTTGTCGGCGCTTCTCTTGCCGAAAAATTTGTTTTCTTCTTTCAACTTCTCATTTTCCAAAATCAAATTTTCCAAATCTTTTTCTTTCAAAGAGAGTTGTTTTTCAAAATCTTTTTCTTTCAAAGAGGAATTTTTCTTTACGTCTCTAACAGTTTCGGAAGCTCTAATGAATTCACTATATAATTCACCAAAAGCATTTTGCATTTCCTCAAGAGAAAAGAAATTTTTTGAAGAAATTTGACATACCTCTTCTTGATTGTCTTCGTGTGCCATGAGACATAGATTTGCGGCTTCGTCTTCTTCATCGTCGCTTGATTCGTCTCCGGGGTCACCTCCCCAAGATATGTATGCTCGTTGTTTCTTGAAGGGTTTCTTCTCCTTTTTGACATTTGGGCAATTTGATTTAATGTGCCCGATTTCTCCGCATCCATAGCACTTTACTTGATCTCCTTGTTGTTTGCCTTTTCGTTCATACTCTTTTTGCATGAACTTTTGAAACCTCTTAATAACGAGTCCGAACTTGTTATCTTCGTTGTTTGAGTCCTCATCATTTTGAGGTTGAGACGTGCTTGCCTTGAGGGCGATTCTTTGTTTTCTTTGATCATTAAACGGAGGGTTAAGTATAGTAGATTCATAGGTTTTAAGATTACCTCTTAGTCCGTCGATGGTGACATTTGAAACGCCGATAGACTCTTGAATCGCGTCGGCCTTGGAGCGCCATTCCGGAGTGAGAGTTCGGAGAATTTTTCGGACAAGTTCCTTATCCATGAAGGTCTTCTTAAGAGCATGTAGGTCATTGACGATTTTTGAAAGTAGTTCGAACATGTCATCGTTCCTCTCGCTTTCCTTCATGTGAAACAGTTCATATGCATGGGTTAGAAAATCAATTTTAGCTTCTCTTACCTGTTCCGTACCTTCGTGCGTGATTTCCAGCTTATCCCGCATTTGCTTAGCCGTTGTGCAACATGATATTTTTCTGTAATTATCAGCATTTACAGCACAATATAATAAGTTGATGGCTCTAGCGTTGTTCTGCATTTTTCGGATATCATCCGCATCGTATTCATCTTCGGATTTTGGAACCCATTCATTTTTAACCTTTTTGGTTGGAATTTGTTCTCCCTTCGTTATAACCTCCATAGATGAAAATTATTCGATTGGATGAATATTCTCATCCTCTCCTTCCAGTACGTATAGTTTGTGCCGTCGAACAGTGGTGGTCTGGTGGAGCATTGTCCTTCACCTATTCCTGCATTAAAGTCACGAGTAGAAGCCATGGATTGTTTCTCTCAAACGGTTATGTCTTTCAGAGAGTTGGGCTCTGATATCAATTGTTAGAATATACGCTTAACGCTAGAGGGGGGTTGAATAGCATTATGATAAAAAACAATATAAACTTGCGGAAATAAAAATTGCAGGATTGAAATAAGTGCGGTAAGTAAATAATAAGGAACGAACGCACCGAAAGTATCCTGGTTCACCACAACCTGTGGCTAGTCCAGTCCCCGAGAGACTCTCTCGAGATTCCACTAACTTCGTTAAGCTTACGGGTGCTTAACAAACCGTTACAAACTGAGAACGTGAGTCACACAAGCCTCAACAACCTTTGCTCGAAGATACCACACTTCAAGACTTCAACCGAAGGAATGAAAACGTTCCTTCTTACAACCACAAGCGATTAACACTTCCCTTCAAGTGTATACAAACACTTAGCACTCAAGACAAGACTCTCTTTAAGAGTAGATATGAGTAAAATAAATACGCTCAAGAACACAACAACTTTCGTCAAGAGTTTGGCTCTCAAAAACTTATTGAATGAATAGAAAATGATGAATATGAGAGTATGCAAGCTTTAGCAAGAATATAAACAGTTGTTGTACTTAGAAGATTGATTTTGAGTTGTATTTATAGTGTTCAAAACCCCCCACAACCGTTGCCTAATTGCCAATCAAGAATTGCTGATTTTGTGCTAAGATAATCGATTATCTGATTTGCATAATCGATTATTTTCCAATCGTTCAAAAATCATTCCCAGATTTTAAGCAGAATAATCGATTATCCAAATCGTATAATCGATTACCTAACAACGTTCAAAAAGTCATATTCAGATTTTACTTAACATAATCAATTATCAGATTGTGTATAATCGATTATCTTTCAGAGTTTAAAAATACTTTGGCAACGGTCCTTTGCATAATCGATTATGCTATAAGGATAATCGATTATCTCTTATATTTTGAAAACTTCGGACAACACTGTCTTAACATAATCGATTATCATAAAGTACATAATCGATTATTTTATAGTCTTGTAAAATTTGATAGACACTGCCTCAACATAATCGATTATCATAATGTGCATAATCGATTATTTTATAGCTTTGAAAAATCTGATGGACACTGCCTCAACATAATCGATTATCATAAGGTACATAATCGATTATTTTATAGCTTTGAATAATCTGATGGACACTGCCTCAACATAATCGATTATCATAAGGTACATAATCGATTATCTTGTAGCTTTGAAAAATCTAATGTACACTGCCTTAACATAATCGATTATCATAAGGTACATAATCGATTATTGTTCAGCTTTGTAAATCTGGTGTACATTGTCTTAACATAATCGATTATCATAAAGTACATAATCGATTATCTTTGTCCAGATTTGAGAGGCATGTTTAAAAATCATTTTGGCTAAAATAAAATGTTTGAGAATCATTTTGCTTTAAATTAAATATGCATAATTTGATAAAAATGATATTACGAGAGAAGCCAAGTCTTGAGTTAATTGTTGGATCAAGATCACAATTAAAGAACGACTCATGTATAACTTTATTTATTTGCTTGATCATGATCTTTGTTCGTCTTGTGCTTGACCCTCGTTATGTGTCAATTGCGCGCTTGTGCTTGGACCTCCTCATATGTCAATTGCGCGTCGTTTGTCATTTATCAAAACCTACAAATATGAACACACGTTTAGTTTAGTGCCTTGAGAACGTGTTTCAACAGTTATCTCTGTATTGGAATTGTATTTCCTTTCCGTGACTATTTGGTCTTTGTGTAGCTGTTGTTGTTGTTCCTTCTAGCATGTGTTACTTCTTACTGTTCCACTTAATTATATTGGTTGCATTTTGAGCAAGTAAATCAATTACTCCCTCTTTTTCAATTTATGTGATCCTATTTGACTGAGCATGGAGTTTATGACAAGAGAGAATACTTTTGAACTTGTGGTGTATAAAAAAGCACGTATATTTTGTGTGGATATAAATCATTGCATAAAGGTAAATTATTTCCAAATAGGGAAATAGGCCATTCATTTTGGCACAGACTAAAAAGTAAATATGTTCAAATAAATTGAAACGTAGGGAGTAAGTCAATTAGACATGCTTCTCTAGACTAACAACATGCTTAAATTCCAAGTAGTGTAAACAAGAAAAGAAAAATACAATTAAGGCAATTTTAATGAAAATGGGATTTTTCAACAGCTAGAACAAGTACGCGCTCGTCACTTCACGTACAATGCATTTCAATTACCACAATACCAATTCTAAGGAAAGAGTCCCTCATGCAAGGTTAGACAAGCTACTTACCTTGAACTGGCTTAAAAATCAACCCGAGATCACGTTCTTGCCATGAGTATTCGACTCCACGTGGCCTAAATTTATTCAATTTAATTTCATAATGTAAATAACACTTCAAGTAACTTAGTCTAAAATTAAATTCTAAGCTAATACACGACTTAGATAAAATAACCAAAATTTTCCTTGATCCCACGTCTCAGAATAGGATAAAATTTGTATTTTTATAATCCTCATACCCTTACAGTCTAACCATACAAAAATTATCCAATTCTGATACTATTTGGCGCTTCAAATCATCATTTTACATTTTTGAAAGATTTCACAAATTTTCTTCCCAAATTCCATCCCAAATCACAAATTAAATGATGAATTCAACGATATATTCATGTGCTCTAGCAAAATATGAGTCAGAATCACTTATCCCAATAAATTTCTTGAAAAACCTTCAAACAATCGTCAAAATCCGAGTTCTGTAGGTCGAAATATCAAATAAAACATAACCTCGTTTTTATAGAGCACCCCCCGGATTTCCACCTCTGCGGACCACACAAAAACGACTGTGGTCCATACAAAACCAATGCAGTCCGCACAAAATAACTGCGGTCCGCACAGGTTTTGACAGCAGTGACAGGCTTTAGTATTTTCGTCATAACTTACTCTACAGATGTCCAAATTGTGATTTCTTTACCTTTCTGGGAACTAGACACGAAGGGCTACAATTTCGTTTATGAATCATCTCAAACTCCTTGTAGATCAAAAGATATGAGCTTCTAAAGTAGTACCAGTGAAATTTTCTAACCGTGGACCGCATTATATTTTGTGTGGCCGTAAAGCCTCCACCGCAGTCCGCACTGCATTTTGTGTAGCCGCACATCCCCCACCGCAGATGCACTGGATTTTGTACGGACTGCACTGGTGGGTTCCAAGGCCTACAATTCTTTTGGAGCTACAACAACTATGATTTTTGTCCTAAAACATCCTGGAACCTACTCGGAACTCACCCGAGTCCCCGGGACTTCAAACCAATTTTACTAACACATCTCATGACATCGTTCAAACTTGTTCAAAACTTCGGAACGCTAACAACAACATCTAATTACCAATTTAACATATGATTCAAGCCTAAGAACTCCATGAACTCTTAAATTATGCTTTCAATCAAAAAGTCTGTCAAATCTCATTCGAATGACCTATAATTTTGCAAGCATGTAACATTCAACACGACGGAGCTACTTCAACAATTGGACTTCCATTCCGCCCCTTAAATCAAAATCTCAGTATCGGACCAAAAACTTTAAAAATTCGACTCTCGTCATTTCAAACCTAAATTAGTTGTGGACCTCTAAAACACAATATGATCACGGCCCTAAACCAGAAATCACCGAATGGAGCTAACAAAACCATCAATTTCTCTTCCGAAGCCGTCTTTATGCTATTACGACTATGGTCAACTTTCCAACACTTAAGCTCTTATTTTGGTATTAAGTGTCCCGAAACCCTCCGAAACTCAAAACCTAACATCCACGCAAATTAAAATAGCAGAACTAAACTCGAGGAATGTAATTAATATGGGATAGGGGCGTTAATTCTTAAGACGACTGGTCAGGTCGTTACAAATGCACCTCTCAAGAAATAAGTGTGAGAATTGAGTTCAAGAAGAAGGATTTGAACTTGCTACCATGCCCAACTCGTAAGTCTGCACCTTCTCCTTGCTGCCCCTCTAAGATGAAATGTAGTGAAGTCCACCTTATTGGAATTTAGCAAGCTCAAATTGTGATGCATCTCATGTCATCTATCTAGAAAGTCGTAGGCATCCTCTAAAGTGTCACCATCACAGTGTGGAGGATATAACCTCGAAAATATCTACATCCTCTTCTTCTTATCAAAAGATATAGTAGATACAACCATGAGTCTAACTGTTTTAATAGGATGCTCTCCGTTAGATAGCGTTATTTCCGGCGTCTAAAACATCACCATTACATGCTCCAAGGTATGAGTTGCAGAGGTCTAAACTCCCCATACAACTTGAGAACTGGTCAAGGATATTGGAAGCACTCCAGCTTGATTTAATCCATCAATAAAGCTAACCATCTTGTCCATAGCCTCTTGATATACTACGAAACAATAAAATCCTCTAGATCTTGTGCTGGTATTATAGGCTCAATCTGATCATCAATTATCTGATCCTCCACCTAGTCTGTAGATAGATCCACTAGAACTACCCCAGTATGCTCATGGGCTCTAATGGATGCTTGACCCTAGCTGCAACTGTGTAACCACTGGTGGAGACCTTGGCCTTACTCCGAGCCCTACCCCTCAATGCTACAGTTGGTGGTACTCTCTCTGCATCACCTACTGCTGCTGAAGCATATATTATCACCATCTACAACATAATCTAATGGAAACATTCAGACTTACACAATAATTAATGTAGAATAAGGAATCAAGTAAGGGAAAGTTCTTAACGCCTTGTAGCCTCTTGCAGATAGATACAGACGTCTCTATACCGATCCATATGTCTCTACTAAGCTTGCTCGTGACTTGTGAGACTCTTAGAACCTAGAGCTCTGATACCAACTTGTCACAACCCAAAATCCAACCAATGTTCATAATAGCACCTAACTCGCTTACTAGCCAAGCCAACACTCAACAACAACAATAACATCCAATAATTAAGTCATTAACAGATTTAAAATATAGATATGAAAGCAATATAAGTTTCAAATAGCGTCATCATATGCATAAATCTCAACCAAGGTCTAAACACAACCATAATTACCTCACAACATCCTAGTATCACAATATCAATAACATCTAAAAGAGTATATCTCTTTGATAATAACATTTGTCTTAAAAGGAAATAAATAGACTAGCTAGGGAAAGGGTATCTATGTGCTGCGGATTGGATCAAGTAACACAACTCATCAAGGAGTCTCCAACAAATAGTCCTATTCAACTGGATAGGTACTACTAGGACCTGTCTCAAACTTGCACAAAAACATACAAAAGCATAGTATGAATACAAAATTAAGGCAATTAGTAAATATAAAATCTAGCCTCGAAAAAAGTAGTGACAAGGGGTGGATACTGACACGTACTATCAGTTCATAATAAAAATGAAGCATAATAAAACATGGGATAATGCATTATATCATCAATCAATTCCAAAAGTGGAAGCAGAGAAATTCTGAAGAAATGCTTTTTAGAAAAAGAGATAGAATACAAAATCCGTTAGCTTTTTTCCCCACATATATATATAGAAGAAATGCTTTTTAGAAAAAGAGATAGAATACAAAATCCGTTAGCTTTTTTCCCCACACATATATATATATATATATATATATATATATATATATATATATATATATATATATATATATATATATATATATATATATATATATAGCTTCTACATGAGTTTACTCTGCGAACGCAAGCTCATGATCCAATATTGATACTTCACTGCACAAATTCATATACCTAATAGGGCTCAAAGTAAACGATAATCACCAGACTCTGGAGGGACAGATTCATATCCAAGAATTATTGTTGCATGCAACCTAATCCACTAATAATATTTATGGTATACAACGCAATCAAATCATATTATCTTTGCGGGGTGTAGCCCAATCCAATAATAATACTGCTAATACTCGATAATCGCTCATAATGTCTTTGGTGCCAAAATTCTCAATTTTTCTCAACGTTGAACTCTCAAACTCATGAATATGCATGTGAGATGATACAATAGGATATAATAATAAAATAAGGATAAATATTTATATGAATAAGAGATGACTATGGATAATCATGTATTTCAATTTTCATAACAATTAAATATGCTCATCTTATATTCTTAAGTCCCATCATGATATGACACATGAGCAAAATAATCTAACAACTAATAAATCAAAAGCCAAGTAACGCAATTGCATGACTACGACTAAATTAGAAAACCCAACACGATCAAAGAAGTCCATCGTATTCAAATCAATAAGTGATAACCCTAGAATGGTCTCTAATCATGATTAAAATTCATTACATAATCATAGAAACATAGATAAACAATTCATAAAGTCCAAATAAGGCACATCCTAAGCCCAACTGTATCTAGCTAAGGTTACAACCTAGTTATACATATATGCTTATCACTATGCATATATGTGGCACCTAAATCATGGACCAAATAGAAAATAGATTAGCTATGGGAAGAATTCTCTCTAATAAGGATAGACAAGAAACATACCTTCGTCCAGTAGCACCTTCAACTTTCCAAAATTGCTTTTCCTTCCAAATCCATCTCTAAACGACTTTAATCTAGTCAAATATTACTCAAATAAGCCAAATACAAGCTTTGAATGTTGATTCCATAACAAAAAGATATAATTTTTAATAAAATTCTAAAAAGACAACGAAATTTAACAGTGGGTCCCAAGTCTGGAATCCAAAATTGATCATAGATATAGTTCACCCATAACCCCATGAGTCTAAATATATAAGTAAAAAATTGGATTCCAATTTTATGTTCGAAACCCCAAAAATTACCCTCCTAACTTCGTATCAAAAACTCATCTTTTCACACTTTAATTCCTTATTTTAAGGATTAGAAATCCATGTATATTCTTGAAATATAACTAAAAAAATCACTTATCTTCTTTCCTAGTATAAAAAACACCTTGAGAAATCGCTCCTCTCCAAGTCAAGAGTTTAAAATATGAAAGAGTGTGAATTTTTTTTGAAATTTCCACTTAAATGCACTACCTAGCGAGACTAATCACGATCATGGCTGAAAGCCAAATGCGGCCTCCCGCTCTTTTTGGTGAACGCGATGCCTACCATGCGCACATGATGACTAGACCTCCAGGCCTACGTTAATGTGAGCCTCCCTCCAGAAACATGAAGGCCAAACCTCCCACCTGACTCTATTTGTTTCCTAACTGCAACACTCACACGCAAACGTGATAGACAACCCTATGCTCACATGCAAACGTGATAGACAACCCTATGCGAACGCAACTGCGAGACCATGAACATTATGAAACAATATAAACTCGGCCAAGAATCCTTCTTCATTGTGGGACCTGCTCCACGATTACGAATCAATGCTACACACCAGCACATCAACAATTGCAAAACTCACGAAAATGGTCTGGAACCCGAATAACAGCTGAGCCCCCCAGGACCCCATCGAATCACTTCAACAAGTTCAAATACTTCCTAAAAACTTGTGCCAATGCTCGAAAAATCAAAAACAATAACAAAATCAAGAATCGTAGATCGAATCAATCTTTTAACTTTCAAACATTTCAGCTTCGCTGAATGCATCCGCACCACACATAGACAATTCAGATTACAATAAAACTTTCCACACAAGTTCAATTAAACCACATGAACCTATCTTCAACTCAACCAAATGAACCTATCTAAAATTCCGAAATACCAATCAAACTTCAAACATCAAAGTCAGCTAGCGATCAAACTTATGTACTCTTCCATCCTTCAAATTTCCAACTTTCAGCAAATAGAGCCAAGATCTTGTAGGAATATCCAAAACCAATCCAAACATACGCTCTAGTCCATAATTTACATACAAACTTATCGGAACTATCAAATCACCAATCCAAGATCATTTACTCAAAACTCAAATGTTAATAAACTCTTACCACTTAAGCTTTTAAGAGTGAAGCGAAGTGTTCCAAGTGTCACGACCCAATTTCTCCCTCCATGAACTATCATGACGACACCTAGTCTCTAAAACTAGGTAAGCGTAATATTGTGGAAATGAAATAAAAACACAACAATAACATCTAACAGGTAAAATAAATAAGCAGAAATGGTGCCACTCGACATACACAATAATCATCATTCCCAAAACCCGACATGTCACAATGTCACAAGCTTCTAAGAAGTCCTAAATGTTCTATATATAATTTCTAGGGAAAAGAAGAAATGAATACAAGGTAAATAAGGGAAATCCGAGGTCTGTAGACATGAGCAGATGTACTTTGATGTCTCCTGAAGCAACAACAACAACACATCTAGACTCGAGGCTTATAGCTAGTACCTGGATCTACATACGGAAAACATGTGCAGGAAAAGGAATGAGTACACCACAATGGTACCGAGTAAGTGTCAAGCCTGACCTCGGTCGAGTAGTGACGAGCTTAGGTCAGGGCTCTACTGGTGTAAATATAATAAAATATGATGAAAATAATATTGTAGTAAATAAATACAAAAATCTAACAGGAATAGAACTCAATGGAATCCAACCACTCAGAACATAGTAATAGCAACACGAGATTCTCCTGGGATACCATCCCGTAGTCCCAAAAGTAAATGTGCAGGGGATCTCCCGGAATACCATTCATTAGTCCCAAAGTAAATATGCAGTGCTGGGGGATCTCCACCGTTCCATAGTCTCAAAGTTAAAATGTAGTATATGGGGATCTCCTAGAATACTGTTTAGTAGTCGCAAAGTAAATATGCAGCTCAACCAAGATATCAACAATTTCAAAAAGGAAATCTACAGTTTAGACTAAGTTCATATCATGGAAAAACGGGAAATTTCACTAAACATGCTGCACAGAGTTCAAATAGACAATTTAAACACATAGTCATGCTCACATATGTTGTTATAGTTTCAACAAGGAAAAACAAGTTCACACTTAGTGAAAAACAGAGTTTTACATCAAATAGCCCGTGTACATACTCGTGACCTCATGTACACGGTGCTCATATATCAAAGAGTACTAAAATCCTAAGAGAACTTCCCGCACACAAGGTTAGGCAAGCCCCTTACCTCAAATCAAGCTCAAATAAATATGTAATAATGCTCTTTCCACGAATATCCGGCTCCGAATGGCCCAAATCTAACCAAAACCAATTACATAACATAAATATAGCCACAAGAAACTAATCTAGCTAACGAAATTAAAGTTAAGGCAAGAAACTAGAAAAAATGCCAAAAGCCTCCTTGGGCCCACTTCTCGAAATCAGATAAAGGTAACAAATTACGAACACACATTCACTCACGAGTTCACTAATATTAAAAGTATCCAAATCCGATATCAAAATTCCACTCAAATCTCAGTCATTAGATTGGGGGAATTTTCCCTCATTTTCGCAACTTTCTGACTCAAATTCCTTGATTAAATGAAGAAAACAACAATAGATAAATGAAATGCAACAAAAATTGAGCAAGGAATCATTACCCACAATCTTCATTTAAAATCCCTCGAAATTTTGCCTTAACCCGAGCTCTAGGTCCAAAAACGGAGAATGAAATCAAACCTTGGTTTTGCACTTTTTCTGCCTGATAAACCGCACATGTAGACCCTTCTTTGCCTGCGGCGCCGCACATGCGGAAATTCCATTGAAGAAGTGGAATTCACTTATGTGGGGATGGGACCTCATATGCGAGCACTAGGCTGCACCTACGAGCCCGCTCCTGCGGTCCCCAACCACTTTTATGCCTCTGCTTCTGCAGACCTCTCACCGCATCTGTGGACCTAGCTGGACAGGATCCGTATCCGCTTCTGCAGTTCCTTAGTCACTTCTGAGGCTCCAGTCCTACGGCCCAAAGTGCACAGGATGAAAACACCAGGTGCAACAAATATTAGCAAATTGCATAAGTCTCAAACCAATCCGGTAAGCACCCGAAACTCACTCAAGGCACACGGAACCTCAACCAAATATACTGATCAATCCTAAAAGACCATACAAACTTAGTCGAGCACTCAAATTACATCAAACAATGCTAAAAACATCTATCAACCTCCAATTCAACCTAAAAGAACTTGAAATTTCTAAATTCGACAATCGATGCCGAAACCAACCAAACCACATCCGATTGACCTCAAATTTTTTACACAAGCGATAATCAACACTACGAACCTATCAACTTCCAGAATTAGATTTTGACCCCGATATGTAAAATTCCACTACCGGCCGAAAACTCTAAAAATTTGACATTCACCATTTTAACCCTAAATGAGCTTTGGACCTCACGAACACAATCTCGATATGCCCATAAGCCTAAAATCACCCAAAGGAGCTTACAAATTGACAACATTCATTCTCGAGTCGTCTTTACACAGTTCCGACTGCGATCTAAATTCTTAGACATAAGCTCCCATTTAGGGACTAAGTTGTCCAAACCATTCCGAAACTCAAAACGAAACCTTCCAGCACGTCACAATAGCAAAAAAAGATACTGGAAAACAGTTAATAGGGGATCGAGGCTCTAACACTTAAAATGATTGGCCTAGTTGTTACATCCTTCCCCTCTTAAATTATTCATTTGTCCTCAAACGAGCATAGAGACATAAGCAACCTCCCCAACATGTCGAAACACCTCAAAGGGACCAATAAACTTGGGCTCAAATTGTCCCTCTTTTTGAATCTAATAACGCCCTTCATAGGCGAAACTCGAAGCAAGAGCTGCTCTCTAACCATAAATGAAACATCGCGAACCTTCCGGTCCGCATAACTCTTCTGTCTAGACTAGACTGTGCGATATCTATCCTTAATCACCATAACCTTCTCCAAGGCATTATGGACCAAGTCTGTGCCCAATGATATAGCCTCAGCCGGCTCGAAACAACCCACTGGGGACCGACACTGCCTACTATATAGAGCCTTATATAGTGCCATCTGAATGCTGGACTGATAACTGTTGTTGTAGGAAAATTTCGCAATTGGCAAGAACTGATTCCAAGAACCTCTAAACTCCATCACATACGCACGGAGCATATCCTCAAGAATATGAATAGTGCGCTCAGACTGTCCATACGTCTGAGAGTGAAATGCTTTGCTCAACTCCACTCGAGTACCCAACTCCTGTTGTACGGCTCTCCAGTACCATGATGTAAACTGTGCACCCTGGTCAGAGATGATAGAAACCGGCATGCCATGAAGTCTGACAGTCTCACGCATATAAACTCGAGCCACCTGCTTGGAATAATATGTAGTGATAATAGGAAAACAAGATACGGGAAAAACAGTTAATAGGGGATCGAGGCTCTAACTCTCAAAATGATTGGCCTAGTTGTTACATCTTTCCCCTCTTAAAATATTCATTTGTCCTCAAATGAGCATAGAGACATAAGCAACCTTCCCAAAATGTCGAAGCACCTCAAAGGGACCAATAAACTTGGGCTCAACTTGTCCCTCTTTTTGAATCTTATATCGCCCTTCATAGGCAAAACTAGAAGCAAGAGCTTCTCTCTAACCATAAATGAAACATGGCGAACCTTCCGGTCCGCATAACTCTTCTGTCTAGAATAGGCTGTGCGATATCTATCCGTAATCACCTTAACCTTCTCCAAGGTATTCTGATCCAAGTCTGTTCCCAATAAAATAGCCGCAGCCGTCTCGAAAAAACCAACTGGGGACCGACACCGCCTACTATATAGAGCCTTAAATAGTGCCATCTGAATGCTGGACTGATAACTGTTGTTGTAGGCAAATTTCGCAAGTGGCAAGAACTGATTCCAAGAAGCTCCAAACTCCATCACATGCGCACGGAGCATATCCTCAAGAATATGAATAGTGCGCTCAGACTGTCCATACGTCTGAGGGTGAAATATTTTGCTCAACTCCACTCGAGTACCCAACTCCTGTTGTACGGCTCTCCAGTACCATGATGTAAACTGTGCACCCTGGTCAGAGATGATAGATACCGGCATGCCATGAAGTCTTACAATCTCACGTATATAAACTCGAGCCAACTGTTCGGAATAATATGTAGTGATCATAGGAAGGAAATGGTCTGACTTGGTCAGCCTATCCACAATCACCCAAACTGCATCAAACTTTCGTTGAGTCTATGGCAGTCAAAAAATGAAATCCATAGTGATCCATTCTCATTTTCACTCTGGAATCTCTAACTTCTGAAGCAATCCACCCGGTCGCTGATGCTCATATTTCACCTGCTGGAAATTTTGGCACCGAGCAACAACTATATCTCTATTCATCCTCCTCCAACAGTAATGCTGCCTCAAGTCCTGATACATATTCATGGCACCCATATGAATAGATTACCCCGCGAGCTATGAGACTCCTAAAGAATCAACTCAGGCAGACCATCTACATTAGGCACACAAAGCCTGCCGTACATCCTTAATGCACCATCTCCCTAATAGAGACCTCCTTGGCATCACCGTGTTGGACCGTGTCCCAATGACAAGCTAATGTGGGTCATCATATTGACGCTCCTTGATACAATCATAAAGAGAAGACGGAGACCATACAACCCAATACTCGACTAGGCTCGAAAATATCCAATATCACAAATTGGCTCGCTAAGGCCTGAACATCCAACACCATGGGCCTCTCTACTGCTAGTAGATAAGCCAAAATCCCCAAACTCTTTACTCGGCGACTCAAAACATCGATCACCACATTGGCCTTTCCTCGGTGGTACAAAATGGTAATATCATAATCCATAAGCAGCTCTAACCACCTCCTCTTATGCAAATTAAGATCCTTCTGCTTGAACAGATGCTGCAAACTCTGGTGATCAACACAGATCTCAAAAGAAACCCCATACAAATAGTGCCTCCAAATCTTCAAGGCATGAACAATAGCAACTAACTCAAGGTCATTGATAGGATAATTCTTTTTATGCACCTTCAGTTGTCTAGACGCGTATGCAATCACCCTATAGTTCTACATCAACACTACACCGAGACCAACTCGAGATGCATCACAATAAACTATATAAAACCTCAAACCTGAAGTCAATACAAATACTGAGGTTGTAGTCAAAGCTATCTTTAGCTTCTGAAATCTCTCCTCATACTCTTTCGTCCATATGAATGGAGCACCTTCTATGTCATCATGGTCATAGATGCTGCAATAGATGAGAATCCCTCAGCAAATCAACAGTACTAGCCTACCAAACTAAGAAAGCTATGGATCTCTGTAGCAGATGATGATCTGGGCCAACTCTACACTGCTTCCACTTTCTTCGGATCCCCCTTGATCCATTCACTCGATACCAAATGACCGAAGAATGTTGTAGAATCTAACCACAACTCACATTTTGTTCACTCGATACCACATGACCCAAGAATGCCAGAGAATCGAACCAAAACTCACATTTAGATAACTTTGCATATAATTTCTTTTCTTTCAAGGTCTGAAGAACTATCCTCACGTGCTGCTCATGATCCTCCTGACTCTGGGAGTATATCGGAATGTCGTCAATAAATACAATGAAGAATGAGTCAAGATAAGGCCAAAATACACTATGCTTTAAATGCATAAATATTTTTGAGGTATTGGTCAGCAAAAATTACATGACAAGGAACTCGTAATGACCATATCGAGTCATAAAAGCAGTCTTCGGGATATTTGGATCCCGAGTCTTCAATTGATGATAACCTCAACGTAAATCAATCTTCGAAAACACTCGAGCACCCTATAACTGATCAAATAGGTCATTAATATGAGGCAAGGGATACATGTTCTTCACTATAGCTTTGTTCAGTTTGCGATAATCAATGCGCATACCCATAAAACCATCCCTTTTCTTCACAAACGTGACAGGAGCACCCCCAAGGTGATACACTAGATGAATGAAGCCCTTATCAAGAAATTCTTGTAATTGTTCCTTAAACTCCTTCAACCCAAGATGGGACGTATGATAAGAAGGAATAGAGATGGGTTGAGAGCTCGAAAACAAATCAATGCCAAAATCAATATCTTTATCGGGCGACATGCTCGGAAGATAAGATGGAAATATATCAGGAGAATCCCTCACTATCGGCATTGAATCAACCGTAGGGGTATCAATTCTGATATCTCTCACATAAGTTAGATATGCATCATACCCCTTCGTAGCTATTCACTGAGCTTTAAGAAATGAAACAATCTTGTTGGGAGTGCAATCTAAGGTACCTCTCTACTCTAATCGTAGTAAACCTAGCATAGCCAGTGTCATAAACTTGGATTGAAAATCAAGAATAGCATGATGGGTGACAACTAGTCCATGCCTAAGATAACATTAAAATCTATCATGTTGAGTAATAACAAATCGGCTCCAGTCTCAAAACCACTAAGAGTAATCAAACACCATCGATACACACTGTCTACAATAAGAAAATCTCCCACACGAGTAGACACATAAATGGAGAACTCAAAGAATCTCGAGATACGCCTAGATGCGGGGCAAATAAGATGGCACATAAGAATAAGTTGATCTTGGATAGATTAGAATTGAGGCATCTTTGTGACAGACTGGAACAATACTTGTAATGACAGAATCGGAAGTAACTACCTCAAAATAAGTAGTAAAAGCATAGTATCTAGCCTAACCTCCCCTTCTAGGATGACCTCTACCACCCCTACCTCCACCTTAGGCTAGCTGAGCAGGTGGGGTGGGAGCTGGTGCTGTAATCATTGCTTGAGGACCTGGTGGAGCATGTTGTAGCTGAGAAGTTTGTGGAGGTACACCCCTCCTAAGTCTAGGCAGTCCCTCACCATATGGCGAGTGCTGCCACATTCAAAACAAGATTTAGAAGGGCATGGTGTCTGGGACTAGCTCCTGCCATGTTTGTTGGACTGATCGTTGATAGTCCCCCATGTAGGAGGCACACTAGATACTAGAGGTGCATATTAAGGCCCGTGAGGTCTAGGAGGAGCTAGAATACCACTAGCTGCGAAAGAGCTGAATGAACGGGTGGCTCACATAACCTTTACCATGACGAACTACAGCTTGGGTGTGGGCGCCAGAATAATGGCTCGATTATCGAGACCTCTTGGCCTCTCTCTCCTCCCTATCTCGAGCAAGCATGCCCGCTACTCTCCTAGCAATACTCACCACCTGCTGATACACGATATCCATCTCTAATTTTCGGGCCATGCTAGTCTTGATGCTGGAATGAGCCCCTCAATAAACCGGCAAATGTTCTCTCAAATTGTAGAAACCAAAGCCGGTACATGTCTAGCCAAGTCATTGAAATAGAGGGAATATTCTGAGACCGTCATAGTACCTTGGCGCAACTGCTCAAACTCCGCCGCCATGCGTCCTTGAGGCTCTGAGGGATAGATTCCTTTAATAAACATATCTGAGAACTAAATCCATGTATGGGAATCTGCCTTAGCCAGACAGTCCAACTCAAAAGTACACCATCACTGATAGGCTAGAAGGCAATTAAAGAAACCCCACTCGACTCTGCTATGCCCATAGTTCGGAGGTTATGGTGACACTCCTCTAGGAATCTCTAAGCATCCTCTGATGCTAGACCACGAAATGTAGGAGGGTCATACGTCTTGTATCTCTCAAGGCTCCGTTGCTACTCCTATGAAGCTGTTGCCCTACCCTCAGGCTGAACTAGGGCTGCAGGTGGTACCGGTATAAACTTTGAAATTTGATCAACTTGAACCCACTGCTCTAGGGTGCAGGCGGGGTGAGATGTGGATGCAGGAAGGGGAATCGACCCCCTAAGCTAAAGTTTTGTACATGTTTATGAACTACACAAGGGTCTCCCGAAGAGCTGGAGCAGTAGTAGTAGGCATATCAGGTGCATGTGCTCCGACTAGAGGTGTACATGGATCGGGTTGGTTCAGACTTTATATAAATCAAACCAAACCAAACCAACTACATCGATTTGGATTGGTCCAGTTTTGTTGGGGTTTGCGGTTTTTTTTTTGTTACGTGAATATTATTTCAATCTTTCTTTGTTAAAATTATAGATAAAGATTTGATAAGTGAATATATGTTTAGTAAATACGGAAAAAAATGACAAACATATGATCTATTAAAATATTTTTAAGGGAGACTTTTTTTAGTAACACATGATATTTATTTTCTTAGTCGTCTAACAATAATTTTTCGTTAATTTACGCTTTGAAGGTTAATACATGAGAGGATTCCAAATATTTCAACATTTTCTAAAGAAAATTCTCTATAAAGTCTTAAAAATATAAATAAAATTTATAAACTCATATGTCGATTTGTTTCGGATTTTTTTTACTCAATACAAAACCAAGTCAAACCAAACCTAGTCAAGTTTTTAATCGGTTTGGTTTAGTTTTCCAGTTTGGTGCAGTTTTTCGATTCAGTTTGAACACCCCTAGCTACGACTGGAGCTACTGATGGCTCTATTACAGCAGCTCGTGCCGGTACTATGGTTGCACCACGTATACGTCCTCGGCCTCTACCCCGGCCCCGGCCTCGGGCGGATTTTGCAAAGGGCACTGGTGCATGGTCATCTCCGCTAGCACACATCCTCACCATCTATGAGAGAATAGAATATAGAAGTTTAGAATTTCGAAGTCAATAATCTCGCACGACAAGGAATCAAATGAAGTGGAATTTTGCTAACAGTTCCATAGCCTCTCGAAGATAAGTACAGACGTCTCCGTACCGATCTGTGAGACTCTAATATACTGACTTATGACTCTTGACTCCAATGAAACTAGAGTTGTGATACTAACTTGTCACGACTCAATTTCTCCCTCTGTGAAAGGTCGTGACGGAACCTAGTCTCACGACTAGATAAGCCTAATATTGCGAAAATGAAATGAAAACATAAGGATAACAGCTAATAGATAAAATAAATAAGAAGAAACAGTGCCATTGTCATATACAATTATATTTTTCGTAAAACCCGAAATGACGCAATGTCACAAGCTTCTAAGAAGTCACAACTATTCTATAAATCATTTCTATGAAAAAGAAGAAAATGAATATAGAGGATAGAAGGGGACATTGAGGTCTGCGGACGCGGGCAGATGTACCTTGAAGTCTCCTAAAGCAGCAACAACACATCTAGACTCAAGGTTGATAGCTAGTACCTCGATCTGCACATGGAAAACATGTGCAGGAAAGGGCATGAGTACACCATAACAGTACCTAGTAAGTTCCAAGCCAAACCTCGATCGAATAGTGACGAGATCAGCCAGTGCCCTATTAGTATAAATATGACGAAATAAGACGAAAAGAATATTACAGTAAAATAAATACGGAAATTTAATTGGAATAAAAATCAATGGAACCCAATAGCTCATAACACAATAATAACAACAGGGGGATCTCCCGGTATACCTTCCCGTAGTCCCAAACGTAAATGTATAGGTGGATCATCCGGAATACCATTTTGTAGTCCAAAGTAAATATGTAGTACAAGGGAATCTCCCGGAACACTGTTTCGTAGTCCCAAAATAAATATGGAACTCAACCAATAAAAACAACAATTTCAACAAGGAAATCTATAGTTTAGACTAAGTTCACATCAAGGAAAAATTGGAAATTTCACCAAACATACTGCACACAATTCAAATAGACAGTTAAAACACGTAGACATGCTTTTCAAATCTAAACAAGATAAATACATATTCTAGTTTAGTTTCAACAAGGAAAAACAAGTTAAGACTTAGTGAAAAATAGAGTTTTAAAACAAATATCATGTGTATGTACTCGTCACTTCACGTACAGGGCGCTCATATATCAAAGAGTACCAAAATCCTAAAAGGAGCCCTCCCCCTCCCCACAAGGTTAGGAAAGTCACTTACCTCAAACCAAGCTCAATTTAATCTGTAATAATGCTCTTTCCATGAATATCTGGTTTCGCATGGTCCAAATCCAGTCATAACCAATTACATCACATAAATATAGCTACAAGAAGCTAATCTACCTAACGAAGTTAAAGCTAAAGAAAGAAATTAGAAAAACGCCCAATAAGCCTCCCCGTGCCCACGTCTCAAAATCGGGTTAAAGTCACAAATTATGAATGCCTATTCACTCACGAGTTCACTCGTACCAAAATTATCCAAATCCTATCCAAAACTCAGAAATTCGATTGATGCTCCTTCATACAATCATAAAGAGAAGACGGAGACCATACAACCCAATACTCGACTAGGCTCGAAAATATCCAATATCACAAATTGGCTCGCTAAGGCCTGAACATCCAACACCATGGGCCTCTCTACTGCTAGTAGATAAGCCAAAATCCCCAAACTCTTTACTCGGCTACTCAAAACATCGATCACCACATTGGCCTTTCCTCGGTGGTACAAAATGGTAATATCATAATCCTTAAGCAGCTCTAACCACCTCCTCTTATGCAAATTAAGATCCTTCTACTTAAACAGATGCTGCAAACTCTGGTGATCAACACAGATCTCAAAAGGAACCCCATACAAATAGTGCCTCCAAATCTTCAAGGCATGAACAATAGCAACTAACTCAAGGTCATTGATAGGATAATTCTTTTCATGCACCTTCAGTTGTCTAGACGCGTATGCAATCACCCTATAGTTCTACATCAACACTACACCGAGACCAACTCGAGATGCATCACAATAAACTATAAAAAACCTCAAACCTGAAGTCAATACAAATACTGAGGTTGTAGTCAAAGCTATCTTTAGCTTCTGAAATCTCTCCTCATACTCTTTCGTCCATATGAATGGAGCACCCTTCTATGTCATCATGGTCATAGATGCTGCAATAGATGAGAATCCCTCAGCAAATCAACAGTACTAGCCTACCAAACTAAGAAAGCTATGGATCTCTGTAGCAGATGATGATCTGGGCCAACTCTACACTGCTTCCACTTTCTTCGGATCCACCTTGGTCCATTCAGTCGATACCACATGACCGAAGAATGTTGTAGAATCTAACCACAACTCACATTTTGTTCACTCGATATCACATGACCCAAGAATGCCAGAGAATCGAACCAAAACTCACATTTAGAGAACTTTGCATATAATTTCTTTTCTTTCAAGGTCTGAAGAACTATCCTCACGTGCTGCTCATGATCCTCCTGACTCTGGGAGTATATCGGAATGTCGTCAATAAATACAATGAAGAATGAGTCAAGATAAGGCCAAAAATACACTATGCTTTAAATGCATAAATATTTTTTAGGTATTGGTCAGCCAAAATTACATGACAAGGAACTCGTAATGACCATATCGAGTCATAAAAGCAGTCTTCGGGATATTTGGATCCCGAGTCTTCAATTGATGATAACCTCAACGTAAATCAATCTTCGAAAACACTCGAGCACCTTATAACTGATCAAATAGGTCATTAATATGAGGCAAAGGATATATGTTCTTCACTATAGCTTTGTTCAGTTGGCGATAATCATGCGCATACCCATAAAACCATCCATTTTCTTCACAAACGTGACAGGAGCACCCCCAAGGTGATACACTAGATGAATGAAGCCCTTATCAAGAAATTATTGTAATTGTTCCTTAAACTCCTTCAACCCAAGATGGGACGTATGATAAGAAGGAATAGAGATGGGTTGAGAGCTCGAAAACAAATCAATGCCAAAATCAATATCTTTGTCGGGCGACATGCTCGGAAGATAAGATGGAAACATATCAGGAGAATCCCTCACTATCGGCATTGAATCAATCGTAGGGATATCAATACTGATATCTCTCACATAAGTTAGATATGCATCATACCCCTTCTTAGCTATTCACTGAGCTTTAAGAAATGAAACAATCTTGTTGGGAGTGCAATCTAAGGTACCTCTCTACTCTAATCGTAGTAAACCTAGCATAGCCAGTGTCATAAACTTGGATTGAAAATCAAGAATAGCATGATGGGTGACAACTAGTCCATGCCTAAGATAACATCAAAATCTATCATGTTGAGCAATAACAAATCGGCTCCAGTCTCAAAACCACTAAGAGTAATCAAACACCATCGATACACACTGTCTACAATAAGAAAATCTCTCACATGAGTAGACACATAAATGGGGAACTCAAAGAATCCTGAGATACGCCTAGATGCGGGGCAAAATAAGATGGCACATAGGAATAAGTTGATCTTGGATAGATTAGAATTGAGGCATCTTTGTGACAGACTGGAACAATACTTGTAATGACAGAATCGGAAGTAACTACCCCAAAACAAGTAGTAAAATCATAGTCTCTAGCCTGACCTCCCCTTCTAGGATGACCTCTACCACCCCTACCTCCACCTTAGGCTAGCTGAGCAGGTGGGGTGGCAGCTGGTGCTGTAATCATAGCTTGAGGACCTGGTGGAGCATGTTGTAGCTGAGAAGTTTGTGGAGGTACACCCCTCCTAAGTCTAGGCAATCCCTCACCATATGGCGAGTGCTGCCACATTCAAAACAAGATTTAGAAGGGCATGGTGTCTGGGACTAGCTCCGGCCATGTTTGTTGGACTGATCGTTGATAGTCCCCCATGTAGGAGGCACACTAGATACTAGAGGTGCATATTAAGGCCCGTGAGGTCTAGGAGGAGCTAGAATACCACTAGCTGCGAAAGAGCTAAATGAACGGGTGGCTCACATAACCCTTACCATGACGAACTACAGCTTGGGTGTGGGCACCAAAATAATGGCTCGATTATCGAGACCTCTTGGCCTCTCTCCCCTCCCTATCTCGAGCAAGCATGCCCGCTACTCTCCTAGCAATACTCACCACCTGCTGATACACGATATCCATCTCTAATTTTTGGGCCATGCTAGTCTTGATGCTGGAATGAGCCCCTCAATAAACCGGCAAATGTTCTCTCAAATTGTAGAAACCAAAGCCGGTACATGTCTAGCCAAGTCATTGAAATAGAGGGAATATTCTTAGACCGTCATAGTACCTTGGCGCAACTGCTCAAACTCCGCCCCCATGCGTCCTTGAGGCTCTGAGGGATAGATTCCTTTAATAAACATATCTGAGAACTAAATCCATGAATGGAAAGCTGCCTTAGCCAGACAGTCCAACTCAAAAGTACACCATCACTGATAGGCTAGAAGGCAATTAAAGAAACCCCACTCGACTCTGCTATGCCCATAGTTCGGAGGTTATGGTGACACTCCTCTAGGAATCTCTAAGCATCCTCTGATGCTAGACCACGAAATGTAGGAGGGTCATACTTCTTGTATCTCTCAAGGCTCCGTTGCTACTCCTATGAAGCTGTTGCCCTACCCTCAGGCTGAACTAGGGCTGCAGGTGGTACCAGTATAAACTTTGAAATTTGATCAACTTGAACCCACTGCTCTAGGGTGCAGGCGGGGTGAGATGTGGATGCAGGAAGGGGAATCGACCCCCTAAGCTAAAGTTTTGTACATGTTTATGAACTACACAAGGGTCTCCCGAAGAGCTGGAGCAGTAGTAGTAGGCATATCAGGTGCATGTGCTCCGACTAGAGGTGTACATGGATCGGGTTGGTTCAGACTTTATATAAATCAACCAAACCTAACCAACTACATCGATTTGGATTGGTCTAGTTTTGTTGGGGTTTGCGGATTTTTTTGTTACGTGAATATTATTTCAATCTTTCTTTGTTAAAATTATAGATAAAGATTTGATAAGTGAATATATGTTTAGTAAATACGGAAAAAAATCAAAAACATATGATCTATTAAAATATTTTTAAGGGAGACATTTTTTAGTAACACATGATATTTATTTTCTTAGTCGTCTAACAATAATTTTTCGTTAATTTACGCTTTCAAGGTTAATACATGAGAGGATTCCAAATATTTCAACATTTTCTAAAGAAAATTCACTATAAAGTCTTATAAATATAAATAAAATTTATATATTCATATGTCGATTTGTTTCGGATTTTTTTTACTCAATACAAAACCAAGTCAAACCAAACCTAGTCAGGTTTTTAATCGGTTTGGTTTAGTTTTTCAGTTTGGTGCAGTTTTTCGATTCAGTTTGAACACCCCTAGCTACGACTGGAGCTACTGGTGGCTCTATTACAGCAGCTCGTACGGGTACTATGGTTGCACCACGTATACGTCCTCGGCCTCTACCCCGGCCCCGGCCCCGGCCCCGGCCCCGGCCTCGGGCGGATTTTGCAAAGGGCACTGGTGCATGGTCATCTCCGCTAGCACACATCCTCACCATCTATGAGAGAATAGAATATAGAAGTTTAGAATTTCGAAGTCAATAATCTCGCACGACAAGGAATCAAATGAAGTGGAATTTTGCTAACAGTTCCATAGCCTCTCGAAGATAAGTACAGACGTCTCCGTACCGATCTGTGAGACTGTAATATACTGACTTATGACTCTTGACTCCTATGAAACTAGAGTTGTGATACTAACTTGTCACAACTCAATTTCTCCCTCTGTGAAAGGTCGTGACGGAACCTAGTCTCACGACTAGATAAGCCTAATATTGCGAAAATGAAATGAAAACATAAGGATAACAGCTAATAGATAAAATAAATAAGAAGAAACAGTGCGATTGTCATATACAATTATATTTTTCTTAAAACCCGAAATGACGCAATGTCACAAGCCTCTAAGAAGTCACAACTATTCTATACATCATTTCTATGAAAAAGAAGAAAATGAATATAGAGGATAGAAGGGGACTTTGAGGTCTGCGGACGCGGGCAGATGTACCTTGAAGTCTCCTAAAGCAGCAACAACACATCTAGACTCAAGGTTGATAGCTAGTACCTAGATCTGCACATGGAAAACATGTGCAGGAAAGGGCATGAGTACACCATTACAGTACCTAGTAAGTTCCAAGCCAAACCTCGATCGAATAGTGACGAGATCAGCCAGTGCCCTATTAGTATAAATATGACGAAATAAGACGAAAAGAATATTACAGTAAAATAAATACGGAAATTTAATTGGAATAAAAATCAATGGAACTCAATAGCTCATAACACAATAATAACAACAGGGGGATCTCCCGGTATACCTTCCCGTAGTCCCAAACGTAAATGTATAGGTGGATCATCCGGAATACCATTTTGTAGTCCAAAGTAAATATGCAGTACAAGGGAATCTCCCGGAACACTGTTTCGTAGTCCCAAAATAAATATGGAACTCAACCAATAAAAACAACAATTTCAACAAGGAAATCTGTAGTTTAGACTAAGTTCACATCAAGGAAAAATAGGAAATTTCACTAAACATACTGCACACAGTTCAAATAGAAAGTTAAAACACGTAGACATGCTTTTCAAATCTAAACAAGATAAATACATATTCTAGTTTAGTTTCAACAAGGAAAAACAAGTTAAGACTTAGTGAAAAATAGAGTTTTAAAACAAATATCATGTGTATGTACTCGTCACTTCACATACAGGGCGCTCATATATCAAAGAGTACCAAATTCCTAAAAGGAGCCCTCCCCCTCCCCACAAGGTTAGGAAAGTCACTTACCTCAAACCAAGCTCAATTTAATCTGTAATAATGCTCTTTCCCTGAATATCTGGTTTCGCATGGTCCAAATCCAGTCATAACCAATTACATCACATAAATATAGCTACAAGAAGCTAATCTACCTAACGAAGTTAAAGCTAAAGAAAGAAATTAGAAAAACGCCCAATAAGCCTCCCCTTTCCCACGTCTCAAAATCGGGTTAAAGTCACAAATTATGAATGCCTATTCACTCACGAGTTCACTCGTACCAAAATTATCCAAATCCTATCCAAAACTCTGAAATTCGATTGACGCTCCTTGATACAATCATAAAGAGAAGACGGAGACCATACAACCCAATACTCGACTAGGCTCGAAAATATCCAATATCACAAATTGGCTCGCTAAGGCCTGAACATCCAACACCATGGGCCTCTCTACTGCTAGTAGATAAGCCAAAATCCCCAAACTCTTTACTCGGCGACTCAAAACATCGATCACCACATTGGCCTTTCCTCGGTGGTACAAAATGGTAATATCATAATCCTTAAGAAGCTCTAACCACCTCCTCTTATGCAAATTAAGATCCTTCTACTTGAACAGATGCTGCAAACTCTGGTGATCAACACAGATCTCAAAAGGAACCCCATACAAATAGTGCCTCCAAATCTTCAAGGCATGAACAATAGCAACTAACTCAAGGTCATTGATAGGATAATTCTTTTCATGCACCTTCAGTTGTCTAGACGCGTATGCAATCACCCTATAGTTCTACATCAACACTACACCGAGACCAACTCGAGATGCATCACAATAAACTATATAAAACCTCAAACCTGAAGTCAATACAAATACTGAGGTTGTAGTCAAAGCTATCTTTAGCTTCTGAAATCTCTCCTCATACTCTTTCGTCCATATGAATGGAGCACCCTTCTATGTCATCATGGTCATAGATGCTGCAATAGATGAGAATCCCTCAGCAAATCAACAGTACTAGCCTACCAAACTAAGAAAGCTATGGATCTCTGTAGCAGATGATGATCTAGGCCAACTCTACACTGCTTCCACTTTCTTCGGATCCACCTTGATCCATTCACTCGATACCACATGACCGAAGAATGTTGTAGAATCTAACCACAACTCACATTTTGTTCACTCGATACCACATGACCCAAGAATGCCAGAGAATCGAACCAAAACTCACATTTAGAGAACTTTGCATATAATTTCTTTTCTTTCAAGGTCTGAAGAACTATCCTCACGTGCTGCTCATGATCCTCCTGACTCTGGGAGTATATCGGAATGTCGTCAATAAATACAATGAAGAATGAGTCAAGATAAGGCCAAAATACACTATGCTTTAAATGCATAAATATTTTTGAGGTATTGGTCAGCCAAAATTACATGACAAGGAACTCGTAATGACCATATCGAGTCATAAAAGCAGTCTTCGGGATATTTGGATCCCGAGTCTTCAATTGATGATAACCTCAACGTAAATCAATCTTCGAAAACACTCGAGCACCTTATAACTGATCAAATAGGTCATTAATATGAGGCAAGGGATACATGTTCTTCACTATAGCTTTGTTCAGTTGGCGATAATCAATGCGCATACCCATAAAACATCCCTTTTCTTCACAAACGTGACACGAGCACCCCCAAGGTGATACACTAGATGAATGAAGCCCTTATCAAGAAATTCTTGTAATTGTTCCTTAAACTCCTTCAACCCAAGATGGGACGTATGATATGAAGAAATAGAGATGGGTTGAGAGCTCGAAAACAAATCAATGCCAAAATCAATATCTTTGTCGGGCGACATGCTCGGAAGATAAGATGGAAATATATCAGGAGAATCCCTCACTATCGGCATTGAATCAACCGTAGGGGTACCAATACTGATATCTCTCACATAAGTTAGATATGCATCATACCCCTTCTTAGCTATTCACTGAGCTTTAAGAAGTGAAACAATCTTGTTGGGAGTGCAATCTAAGGTACCTCTCTACTCTAATCGTAGTAAACCTAGCATAGCCAGTGTCATAAACTTGGATTGAAAATCAAGAATAGCATGATGGGTGACAACTAGTCCATGCCTAAGATAACATCAAAATCTATCATGTTGAGCAATAACAAATCGGCTCCAGTCTCAAAACCACTAAGAGTAATCAAACACCATCGATACACACTGTCTACAATAAGAAAATCTCCCACAGGAGTAGATACATAAATGGGGAACTCAAAGAATCCCGAGATACGCCTAGATGCGGGGCAAATAAGATGGCACATAAGAATAAGTTGATCTTGGATAGATTAGAATTGAGGCATCTTTGTGACAGACTGGAACAATACTTGTAATGACAGAATCAGAAGTAACTACCTCAAAACAAGTAGTAAAAGCATAGTATCTAGCCTGACCTCCCCTTCTAGGATGACCTCTACCACCCCTACCTCCACCTTAGGCTAGCTGAGCAGGTGGGGTGGCAGCTGGTGCTGTAATCATAGCTTGAGGACCTGGTGGAGCATGTTGTAGCTGAGAAGTTTGTGGAGGTACACCCCTCCTAAGTCTAGGCAATCCCTCACCATATGGCGAGTGCTGCCACATTCAAAACAAGATTTAGAAGGGCATGGTGTCTGGGACTAGCTCCGGCCATGTTTGTTGGACTGATCGTTGATAGTCCCCCATGTAGGAGGCACACTATATACTAGAGGTGCATATTAAGGCCCGTGAGGTCTAGGAGGAGCTAGAATACCACTAGCTGCGAAAGAGCTGAATGAACGGGTGGCTCACATAACCCTTACCATGACGAACTACAGCTTGGGTGTGGGCGCCAGAATAATGGCTCGATTATCGAGACCTCTTGGCCTCTCTCTCCTCCCTATCTCGAGCAAGCATGCCCGCTACTCTCCTAGCAATACTCACCACCTGCTGATACACGATATCCATCTCTAATTTTCGGGCCATGCTAGTCTTGATGCTGGAATGAGCCCCTCAATAAACCGGCAAATATTCTCTCAAATTGTAGAAACCAAAGCCGGTACATGTCTAGCCAAGTCATTGAAATAGAGGGAATATTCTTAGACCGTCATAGTACCTTGGCGCAACTGCTCAAACTCCGCCGCCATGCGTCCTTGAGGCTCTGAGGGATAGATTCCTTTAATAAACATATCTGAGAACTAAATCCATGTATGGGAAGCTGCCTTAGCTAGACAGTCCAACTCAAAAGTACACCATCACTGATAGGCTAGAAGGCAATTAAAGAAACCCCACTCGACTCTGCTATGCCCATAGTTCGGAGGTTATGGTGACACTCCTCTAGGAATCTCTAAGCATCCTCTGATGCTAGACCACGAAATGTAGGAGGGTCATACTTCTTGTATCTCTCAAGGCTCCGTTGCTACTCCTATGAAGCTGTTGCCCTACCCTCAGGCTGAACTAGGGCTGCAGGTGGTACCGGTATAAACTTTGAAATTTGATCAACTTGAACCCACTGCTCTAGGGTGTAGGCGGGGTGAGATGTGGATGCAGGAAGGGGAATCGACCCCCTAAGCTAAAGTTTTGTACATGTTTATGAACTACACAAGGGTCTCCCGAAGAGTTGGAGCAGTAGTAGTAGGCATATCAGGTGCATGTGCTCCAACTAGAGGTGTACATGGATCGGGTTGGTTCAGACTTTATATAAATCAAACCAAACCAAACCAACTACATCGATTTGGATTGGTCCAGTTTTGTTGGGGTTTGCGGATTTTTTTGTTACGTGAATATTATTTCAATCTTTCTTTGTTAAAATTATAGATAAAGATTTGATAAGTGAATATATGTTTAGTAAATACGGAAAAAAATCACAAACATATGATCTATTAAAATATTTTTAAGGGAGACTTTTTTTAGTAACACATGATATTTATTTTCTTAGTCGTCTAACAATAATTTTTCGTTAATTTACGCTTTCAAGGTTAATACATGAGAGGATTCCAAATATTTCAACATTTTCTAAAGAAAATTCACTATAAAGTCTTAAAAATATAAATAAAATTTATATATTCATATGTCGATTTGTTTCGGAAAAATTGGAAACAAATTTTTAATCGGTTTGGTTTAGTTTTTCAGTTTGGTGCAGTTTTTCGATTCAGTTTGAACACCCCTAGCTACGACTGGAGCTACTGGTTGCTCTATTACAGCAGCTCGTGCGGATACTATGGTTGCACCACGTATACGTCCTCGGCGTCTACCCCAGCCCCGGCCCCGGCCTCGGGCGGATTTTGCAAAGGGCACTGGTGCATGGTCATCTCCGCTAGCACACATCCTCACCATCTATGAGAGAATAGAATATAGAAGTTTAGAATTTCGAAGTCAATAATCTCGCACGACAAGGAATCAAATGAAGTGGAATTTTGCTAACAGTTCCATAGCCTCTCGAAGATAAGTACAGACGTCTCCGTACCGATCTGTGAGACTCTAATATACTGACTTATGACTCTTGACTCCTATGAAACTAGAGTTGTGATACTAACTTGTCACAACTTAATTTCTCCCTCTGTGAAAGGTCGTGACGGAACCTAGTCTCACGACTAGATAAGCCTAATATTGCGAAAATGAAATGAAAACATAAGGATAACAGCTATTAGATAAAATAAATAAGAAGAAACAGTGCGAGTGTCATATACAATTATATTTTTCATAAAACCCGAAATGACGCAATGTCACAAGCTTCTATGAAGTCACAACTATTCTATACATCATTTCTATGAAAAAGAAGAAAATGAATACAGAGGATAGAAGGGGACTTTGAGGTCTGCGGATGCGGGCAGATGTACCTTGAAGTCTCCTAAAGCAGCAACAACACATCTAGACTCAAGGTTGATAGCTAGTACCTCGATCTGCACATGGAAAACATGTGCAGGAAAGGGCATGAGTACACCATAACAGTACCTAGTAAGTTCCAAGCCAAACCTCGATCGAATAGTGACGAGATCAGCCAGTGCCCTATTAGTATAAATATGAAGAAATAAGACGAAAAGAATATTACAGTAAAATAAATACGGAAATTTAATTGGAATAAAAATCAATGGAACCCAATAGCTCATAACACAATAATAACAACAGGGGGATCTCCCGGTATACCTTCCCGTAGTCCCAAACGTAAATGTATAGGTGGATCATCCGGAATACCATTTTGTAGTCCAAAGTAAATATGCAGTACAAGGGAATCTCCCGGAACACTGTTTCGTAGTCCCAAAATAAATATGGAACTCAACCAATAAAAACAACAATTTCAACAAGGAAATCTGTAGTTTAGACTAAGTTCACATCAAGGAAAAATTGGAAATTTCACTAAACATACTGCACACAGTTCAAATAGACAGTTAAAACACGTAGACATGCTTTTCAAATCTAAACAAGATAAATACATATTCTAGTTTAGTTTCAACAAGGAAAAACAAGTTAAGACTTAGTGAAAAATAGAGTTTTAAAACAAATATCATTTGTATGTACTCGTCACTTCACGTACACGGCGCTCATATATCAAAGAGTACCAAAATCCTAAAAGGAGCCCTCCCCCTCCCCACAAGGTTAGGCAAGCCACTTACCTCAAGCCAAGCTCAATTTAATCTGTAATAATGCTCTTTCCATGAATATCTGGTTTCGCATGGTCCAAATCTAGTCATAACCAATTACATCACATAAATATAGCTACAAGAAGCTAATCTACCTAACGAAGTTAAAGCTAAAGAAAGAAATTAGAAAAACGCCCAATAAGCCTCCCCGTGCCCACGTCTCAAGATCGGGTTAAAGTCACAAATTATGAATGTCTATTCACTCACGAGTTCACTCGTACCAAAATTATCCAAATCCTATCCAAAACTCTGAAATTCGATTGAGCGACTTTTCATCCATTTTTCCAACTTTCTCACTCAAGTTCCTTGAGTAAATGAAGAAGACAACAATAGATCAATGAAATTCAACCAAAATTGAGTAAGGAATCGTTACCCACAAGCTTCCTCTGAAAATCCCTCGAAATTACGTCTCAACCCGAGCTCTCTAGGTCCAAAAATGGAGAATGAAATCAAACCCCCGATTTTTCCCTTTTTCACCTGTGGACCCTTCTTAGCATTCACTTAGGTGGGCTGGGACCACATCTGCTATCACTGGGCCTCACTTGTCAGCCCGTTCCTGTGATCCCCAACCGCTTCTGTGCCTCCATTTCTGCAGACCACTCATCGCATCTGCGAACCCAGCTGAACAAGGTCCATATTCACTTTTGCGGTTCCTTATCCGCTTCTCTGGCTCTTCACCTACGGCCCAAAGTGGCAGGTGCGACAACACCAGGTGCAGCAACTTTAGTAAATTGCATAAGTCTCAAACCAAGCTGTTAAGTACCCGATACTCACCCGAAGCATGTGGGACCTCAACCACATATATTAACCAATCCTAAGACACCATGTAAACTTACTCGAGCACTCTAATCACATCAAATAACGCCAAAAACATCAATCAACCTCCGATTCAACCTTGAAGAACTTGAAACTTCCAAATTCGACAACCGTTGCCGAAACCGACCAAACCGTGTTCGATTGACCTCACATTTTTCACACAAGTCATAATCCACACTACGGACCTACTCCAACTTCCGGAATCAGATTCAGAACCCGATAAAAAAAATTCCACTACCAGCCCAAAAGTTCGACTTTCGCCATTTCAAGTCTAAATGAACTACGGACTTCAAAAATACAATCTGGACACTCCCTTCAGCCCAAAATCACCCAACGGAGCTAATAGAATTGAAGGAATTCTATTCCGAAGTCGTCTTCACACAGTTCTATCTACGGTCCAAATTCTAAGACTTAAGCTCTTATTTAGGGACTAATTTGTCCCAAAACTCAAAACCAAACCTCCCGGCAAGTCACATAGAAGAAAAAGATATGGGGAAAATAGTTAGTAGGGGATCTGAGCTCTAACTCTCAAAACGACCGACTGAGTCATTACCCCAATTTACTCTTAAACCTTCCCAAAATCAAACCAACTATCCACACAAGTCACAAAACATCAAACAAACGTACATGAAGCATTAAATAGGGAAACACGACTCAAATACTCAAAACGAATGACCGAATCGTTACATATAGAGTTAATTACTACATATATGTGCTATTCGAAGGTAACAACATGTATTCAATAAAATTGTTCAGGTATCCGTTATTTATATAGAAAAAAACCCCCTTAAATTAGTACTTCTGAGATGCTCAACATATACGCATATCCCTTTGCAAGAGATATCAGAATTTCCAATTTATAGTTTTCACTTTTGGAGAAAAAGAAGAAAAAATGAACAAGGAGTTTAAATTAAGACCGTTGAGTTACTGTAAATATTCTGTCTAATGGGACAAGTACGATAGACAACAAATGACACTAAGAATCAGGACGCCCTTATTCTAGGACCATGTGTTAAGGAGTAGTTTTTAAAATGTTACAGGACCAACATGCATTTTCTTTTCATTTTAGGCTCTTCAGTAGCACAAAACAATACCTAATAGGTTCCGTAGTCTACTTCCATATTGCATTTTCCTTAGTTCCAAGGGTCACCACTTTATATTACTAAAAAAGACTTCTATTTCCCTTTATTTGATGGGGATCTTGGTAGAAACTTTAAGTGGACTGGAAACTGAAATTCAAGACAAGCAAAAGGAAGTGATACAAATTAGTAGTAATTATGAATGTGTTTGATACGAAGGAAAATATTTTTCAAAAAATGTTTTCTAATTTTTTTTATTTGGTTTGATTGGCTTAAATGTTTTGAAAAATATTTTTTTATCAATTTATTTTCCTCCAATTAGAGGAAAATGTTTTCCTTATCAAAAGAAGATAAAGGGAAAATATTTTCCAAAGCTCCTTCTCAACTTTTCCCACCCTCATCAACCCACCCCACCCCCTCTTAAAAAAAGTTTTTTTTTGTTTCAAATTTCAATTTTTTCGTTACCTCCCATCCTACTATACCTCCACCCCCTTCCCCCCTTCCTCCCAAGTATTTTTTTTACCTTAATTTTTTCTTTTTTACAATTTTAAATTTCTGTTTTTCTATTTTCCTACACCACCTACTATCCACCCCTCCCCCGCGGCACAAAAAAGAATTTTGCCTTTTTTTTTTTGGTAATTTTAATTTTTTTTTGTTTTCATTTTACTGCTTCTCTCCCCCCCCCCCTCCTAGACCCACCCTCAACCCTTGCCCCCTCCCCCCTCCCTCCCCGGAAATTTTTTTCTTAAATATATTTTTCAGTTTAATTTTATTATTTTTCAGTTTAAAGGCTCAAAATTTTATAACTTCGAAAATTATAAGTTCGGAGGTTTATATGGTTGGAAGTTTACGGGTTTAGAAACTATAAAGTTTATAGGTTTAGAAATTATAAAGTTTACGGGTTCTAGATTCTGCGGTACTAAAAGTTTAGCGGTTGGAAAGTTTATAAAATTTGTGGGTCCAAAAAGTTATTTGTTTGAAAGTTTATGGCTTCATGTTTATTATATCTAAATTATTTATGAATACTTTTGAGAAGTCATTTTACTTATTTTGCACGCCAAACAACGAAAAATAAATAAAATTATTATTTATTTTTCAAAAAAATATTTTCCCACGAAAATTATTTTCCATTACCAAACACACCCTACATGTCAAAAGAAGTATTTGATTGATCAAGGGGCGCGCAGTGTGTTAGGCATGAAAGAAGTCTTCTCTTGAAAATTATTTATCTGGAATTGACTTATTTATTTGGATTTAGAAATATCCTTTAGTATTTAATTTGGTCGAAGAGTTAATAATAGTTTTAAAAATGTTACATTCATTTAAGATTGATTATATTTTGTAGTAGCAAACTGGATATCATTTTGATGAAATTTTTTAGTATTAAAGACTAGGATTGTTCATAAAAATTCGAAAAATCAAATCAACCCGAAAATTAAATTAAACCGACCAAAAAAATTGATACTTTTTGGCTTGGTATGGTTTTGATATTGAATTTTAATAATCGATCAAATTTAATTTGGTTTTGATTTTCATTATAAAAAAGGCGAACCAAACCAACTATAGGAGTAGCTATTTTAAATTTATTGTTACACCTATATATATGTATATTGATATATATAGTTTCAAAAAGAATTATGGCAAATATTAGTAGTTTGCACTTTTAATATAGTTCTTTACCTTTGCATTCTAGTTTGATTGGTAGTTTTTCTTTGTTTAGTGTAAGAATCCATTTCGTGTTAAAAATAATATATTTTTAATTGAATCCTTAAATTATTCATCACTATTTGATTCAACTATCATCAATATATTTTGATAAGTAATAGATTTCTCAAATGGCAATTGATTTGATAGCGTTACTTTGGAAATATAATGTGGTCGCCAGAATATGTGTTTGATAGTATATGTCTATATTTAAGAAAAAACTGACAAATAACCGAAAATCAGACATAAACCCAATCGAGAAAAATACCATTTTTGTTCAGTAAAATACCAAAGTAGATGATTGACTCATTTCATACTAGAAATAATCGCAAAAAATCCTTCGATAACCCGGATTCCTATCTCTCAATGATATTCTACGATCGATTTAATTGGTTTAATTTGATTCTAATATTTAAAAAACTGACTTATTTAATTTGATTTTGATTTAGTGAAAAATCGATCCAAATCGAATCATGAACACCCCTATTAAAGACGATAATAAATTCTCTAAGTAATGATATATATTAAGTTAAGAGTTGATATTAATTGTGAAGATAAATGTCTTGGTCCGAGGAAATTCATTTTCCCTATTTGATGGAAAATCTAATCCTTAAAATATTTTTTTCACAACTAAATGGCAAAAAATAAGTCATTTTCCATCATACCAAACGCACATATATAGAAGTTCTCTTTCTCCCATTTTTTCAGTTCTTTTTGTTCCATTCAAAAACATCATGAATTTTAGCCCTCAAACCTCTTAAATTTGACGAATTTAAATGTTTAATCAACCCTGAACTTGGTGAAACTTTAGATGCAGAAAAGGCCTTATATGTACATCAAAACAGACTAATCAATCCCTAATATGCTGTTTCCTAGAATAACTCCTAATAACTTTTCCTAAATAATTGCGTATTCCATATTTATAGGATAAAATTATAATCAAATTTGCCAGCAGCTCATTCGAATTTCGAGGAGAAGATTATGATCAAATCTGCCAACTCATTTTACATATACATGAAAGGAAGAAGATGGAATATTGCCGTACACCAATTACAGACTACTTTTTAAAACCACTCTGTAAATATAGGCCTCCTTTCCTTTCGGTAACACATATGACATATATACTTGGTCAATCGGCTACTACATCGAATTGCACCACTTTGCAACTCTTTACTTTCCTCACTCGTTACTTGTTGAAATAATTTACTATTTATGTATTTTCAGTAGTCCAAGTATAGAACTATAGACATAGTGGATGTTGGAAACCAATATGGTACGTAGTATCTTGACATTTGATGTGGAGGTATGGAAGTAGGCCTTGCAGAACTACTGCAGATACTATCAATAATGTGTAAATAAACGTGATTAATGTTTCCTAGTTTGAAATAAATTACATTGCAAAAAATTATAAAGATTTAATACTATTCAATTTAACAAATATCGGTTGTCGAGTTCTAGCGGCATGCATGCGACGTGCATAAAGTTGCTTGAACCCTAAATCACGGCATTTAGTGAAATACCTGGCTCAGACCTTGGTGGCTATCCACCGTCAATGTTTTCCCAAACAAGAATTTGATTCACGAGGCATTATATCAAGACATTGGCACCTCTCCCTATGGAATCTTCCCTTGATGTTGGGACCTCACATGCCTCACTTCTGCTTTTTAACTCCTTAAATAACACCCTAAAACTCTCGCCACAGTCACTATACTAAGCTTCTCGAGTCCTCTTGACTATTCACAAACCCCCACCACCCCAACTCCCAAGCTTTTCCCTAAAATGGCCAACTTTTATATCACTAGTTCATTCTTCATGTTATTCATCTTTTCAAACCTAGTTATTTTCAGCCAAGGCAGAATTCTTGGGACAAAAGAGAATGTAAATCGTGTCGTTTGCAAAAATAACACTTGGTGCACAGATTGAAAAGAAGCTATCTATATTGAAACATAGATTAAGATTTATGGAAGTGTAGATTCTTTTCATCCTGTTAACCCAGGTCATAGTCCAGGCATGGGTCACTCTAAACATGATTGACAAAGTTGTTCATCGGATGAGACCAAGAACTGAAAGATGTACAGAAGAGCGAGAAGGACTGACTAGACTGTTGTCAACCAGCTCGGAAGATTGCAAGGCCAATAGAGTATTCATTTAAGCCAATGTACTAGCAAGTTTTCTGATGACAATTTTCTGTTTTTAATGCTCTTTTCTTTTGTCATTTTGATATATTGCATGCATCTATAGTAGTGCTTCAGTTGATTCGATTAGTTTCTAGGGAATCAAAGTGTAAATTGTGTAATAGCTTCTCCACTCTCCAGGTTATTAATGCGACGTTATCACTATTAGTTCTTCCTCAAGGTACTAAATAATTAGCTACGGTTTACTTTCTGTTGAGGAGAAAGGAGTAACCTCATTATGAGAAGTGGTTTAGTTTATTTAGGGAGTTAATGAGATAGTTAGTAACGCTACACGTGTACATATATGTATAAATGTAAAAGATATACAGTGAGTGGAATAGATTTTTTTATAATGTTACATTCATTTCTCTCTTACAGATGTTCCTTCTTCTCCCTTTAGCTAGGGTTTCTGCAGGTGATCAATCACCAAACTTCAGCACGTTGATCTCTACCTCTTCTTCTACTATCATGCTATTCAGGAATTCTACTACCTGTTTTTTTTAGATTTGGACAATGGACAATTTCCGTATCGCAACAAATGAACAACACTATACCTTTTTTTACATGAAAAATACAAATCCAATGAAAAGTTATTAGATTAAAGTACAGAAAGTACGATCCTGTTTGTGTAATGAATTTTGTTTTGAGGAGTTCAAGAGACTTATTATATTTACCCTTGGAAATTTTAAATATTTAAAAATTAACCCACGGTTTTCTCAGTTTATATGTAGCACAACATATTTAGCAAACTAATATTGTATCTAGGGGGTGGCAAACAGGTTGTTTGGGGTGCTTTAGACGGACTGACTAATTAAATAGGTTATTGTCTAACTCTGCCAAAGAATACTTGGATTAAGATAGGGTGAGTTAAGATACACCAAACAATGGGTTGTAATTTAACTCAGTCAAATTTTGCAATATTTTTAACTTTTAAACAAGCATATATAAAAATTATTTTATATTTTGAAATAAATGTCAGTTGGTGCCTAATGATTTCTTTCCTTAATTTAGATTTAGAACTTTATTTGAGAGTTTTCATCTTATAATACTAAAAACAAAGATCAGAATAATAAAAAAAAGTAATCAAATTAGAAGTTCCCACCACCCCAACCCTGAATCCTCACCCTCACCCTAAATAGAAAAATATTTCCCCTTCTCTTCATACCAAAAATATTTTTCTCCAATTGTAGAAAACGAATTCATAAAAAAATCAAATATTTAAACCAACCAAATATGGAAAAGTTAGAAAATACTTTTGAGAAAATGGGTCAAGGTAGAACTCTAACGTTGAACATTTTCATAGCCGAGGTTGGGCATAATTATAGATCCATTAGGGCTGATGATTTTTGATGTATTAACTTGAGCTAACCCAAAACAACTCATTTTAATAAGGGATTTTTTCGTCCCTATACACTATTTAAAATTTTATTACTAAAAATGTCCACGTTTAGTTATTTACCCGACCTAAGAAAGTTTTGGCTAAAAAATATATAAATTTGTTTAAATTAGAATCCTTTTCACTGTAGTCTTCCTTATTTAGACGCGAGATTTTGGGACTGTGTATATTTCTTCAGAGATGTTACTGAAGCAATCATCGCACCCCAATGTATTTGTGGAATCCTACTATTACGCTGATTTTCTCTATATCATCACATCTTAATCAAGTTCTCTGGCTTTCTATGTTTTCTGTAGTTTCCCACAGACGAAGGTTTTGAAAAAATAATTCCAATCTTTTAGCTATAATTGTATTGAATTTTAAGACATAATATCAGAATTAGAGATTATGCTTCAGCTAAATGGTTACTGAGATAGCATTGGGAGATATAAAGATTTTGATGTTGATGGAATTATAGTAAATGAATGTTCAAATTATAATCAATTGAATTCTGCAATTGCAAAGCATCTAATGAGTGATACCTCCGCAAAAATCATCAAAATTAAATACACTTTCAATGAACGTTGTCCTCTAATGAAAATTCGGAACGATATGGGAGTTCGAGCATATATGGAGACATAAAAGGAGAATAAAAACTTAGGAATATAATTTGCAATAATACTACATAACAATTATAGTTCAACTGTTATGTCTCTTCAAGTATTCTGTGAAATACTAAACACATAAATATACAGAGGTCTGCATTGTAGATACTTTTAATTAAGTCAGGTACATAAGATTATCGTATGTCTAACGTGGTACAATTGTCAAGTAATTGTTACACTATTGGAGAAGTATCAGAAATAGTGGAGTTGATTGATAGGTCAACATCTCCAGCAATTGTAAACTTATGAAAACATTATCATAACAGAACATATACCAAATGTTATTAAAGTAGGCGGAATTTACCAATATAAGTAAATTATTGTTAGTGAAATGAAGTACTATTCTGTTATGAATAAGTTTCAATTTAGGGTGAAAAGATCTAGTGCAAAAAGGTAGGATTCATTTGTCAAATTCATATTTTTGTATAATTTGTTGTTTAGTTGTATATAAATTGTTTTATATAAGATTTTTGTTCTTAAGTAACCTCACATTTTGTAGATACATTTTTCATAATATTTTTTGAATCATTTTTATTCTGTTTATTCGTATGTGTTGGGGATAATTGTACGTGGCACTTCAAGGCCACTAGCATAAATGAATTAGCATTGTTCAAAGTTCAAAATTCAACAGTTTGCACACACGCTCTTTGATGGATAACACATACATACAACGCAAACATATTGACATGGTAGTTGGCAACATGATGATGCCAAAATATGTGAATCCTAAGACTATATACATGCAACAAATAGTATGTTTTCAAGTATTTACGCATAAGAAAAGTAATAAATGCAACATTTAAATAATCAAAAGACAATTACAGAAAAAATACAAGCCAATTTCAAGAAAATAAAGAAATCATGAATGCTTGAAAGAACTTAAATTCAAATAAGGGGAAAAGATACACAGGATAAAGCATGCTTGGACTAACTCATAAAAAATAAGTTTGTTATGGTATGAGCCTAAAATATTCCCAGTAGAGTCGTCATGTTGTCGCCTCCCCCCCCCCCTCCCCCCCTCTTTCCCTTCTCGAGGAAGTCCGAGTTTCGACATTCATGGGGGTAACAACTCGTTTCCTTTTGGAAATTGAGTATTTGAAGAGTCGCCACCTAATGGATTATGGTGCATTAGGTCACCTAGAGTAATACTGTGTAACTGGTTTGCATTACCAGAGATTGGGTTAAGGGCTCGAAATAACCTTGAGAGGAAGGTGTAAGGCACCCCTCGCGGTCCATAATATATGGATCCCGACCGAACTTAAGCTATATGAACTAGTCAGTTAACAAGTAAAAAAGTATTCGCACATAAAGAAGCTTCCCCCATCTAAATGCATACATGATCAAGGAAGTTCAGATGATGAATGTAAAGAGGTTAGGACAACTTATACACACATATATGCAAAGGAAAAGGAAGTTTAAATAATTTCAACACATATGGGAATTGGGAGAGGGAAGTCCTAAGGTTATTAGCCTATAGGATCATACCCATGCAATTACTGGTAATCATTCCTCAATGAGGGGCTACACGTGATATTAGCACACAGCTGATCATATCTATTTTACTACCCATTACCTTCCCATTAGTGATTATAAGTGAGTTTAATTAGCAACCTCTAAGCATGTTGCTACCCATCCTTTCCTTATAGTCCTAGAGGAGTTTATGACCTGTAAATGGGGCCAGTTCTAGACAACCTAGGTTTTTAAATGGTAAAAATCTAGGCGACAAGCAAAAAATATGTAACACAAGCAAATAGGACAAATAGTTTAAAGGCTCATATTTACCTCCGCATGTATATAGGCAAACAAATAGCACATCTAAAACACAGATCTTTTGAAGAAATTCAGAAATCCTAAGAACATGATATCTAGATAAATGTTACAAAATCAGGATATGCATAAGGAAAGTGGTAGAATCCTAACCAGTTTGCCTACTGGTTTTATAGTCTGTTAAGCCTGATTAATTTCACATATAAATACAACTGGTTTCACAGTTATTTAAAGTCTTAAGGCTTGCCTAAGTGTGTATATGCAATCACCAGTCAGTGAAACAGTTTGAAGTTCTTTATCCTATAGGCATGCTTTCTAGTGATATCTAACAAGGTACTGTACAAAGTTCTAGTTTGAATATGATGATTACTCTATGGACATAACTTCTATCTTTAATGAGTGAAAATGCAATTAGTTCTTATTAGACACGCAAACTAGCTGAGCGGGTGTGACAACCTATTAAACCTACATGCATAATTTCTAAAAGGACGGATTTGAATATATGCCGTAATGAAAAATGAACGTTAGTTATTTTATTCCCTATAGGCATGGTGTCTAATCATGTAAAGCAAAGTAGGCAGGACTTATTTCAACCAACGAAAACCCTATAGGCATGTTATTTAACAAACACATTTGAACCAAAGTAAACCCTATAGGCATGTTATCTACAAACACATTTGAACCAAATAAACCCTATAGGCATATTATCTACAAACACATTTGAACCTAAATAAACCCTATAGGCATGTTATCTAACAAAATACATTTGAGCAAAAATAAACCCTATAGAAATGTTATCTACCCAGCTTTACCCGCAGTACCATATAACTACTATCCCTTTTCACTAGTCACCCCAATATCTGTTTACAATTAATTAATACAGACCAAAGATTGAATAAAAATTACATAAATAAATACAAATTTAAGCTATAGGGAGCCTGAAAAAGGCCCAAAGAAAATCCTGGTGTACCAGGCCTTTACTAGTCTCAAATGCCTAAGATTTTGTTGCCACATTTGTGTCCAGTTGTGTTAGAGTTTCCTAAAGACCTCAAGGATCCCGGGCAGTGCTCACACCCAGACTTTCTCGAATAAAGAGTGATTATGTGCAGTGTGGAAGAACCAGCCTTGATACTCCAGAGTTCTGAGAGATCTCAAGGACCTCTAAGTAGTACACATACCAGATGGGCATGACTTTGTAACCTAAAAATAAGTGAGAGTGCTCAACATGATTTGAAAGAGTATTGGTAAACATTATAGAGAGGATTCTTAGAGGTGAATAGATTTCTTAAAACAAGTACTAATTCAGAGGTAAAACAGCTTGAGAAAAGTATGAAAAACACTTATAAGTCAAACAGAAATCACATAACAACCACATTCAGAAACACTTGGCAAGTAGGTTCCACACAAGGAAAGAGGGGGTTGAGGACACATAGAATACACCTCAGTGTATAGTGGAGCACATAAACAACAGGATGCATAAAATTCTCAAGGGATCCTACAGAACTAATAGGTTAGCTATAAAGTAGGCGATTGAGACATAGATCAAGGATCATAGTAAAGCCGCATTGAAAACACATAACAACACAACAAAAGATACCCTGGAGGGACTATATAACTTAGCATGAGTAAAGAACAATAGGCAAGAACTTAAATGGACAAGTTAGGGAAATATCAATAAGTATTCATAGCGTAGACATGCTGATCACACAATTAAAAGAACAAGATTTAGGCATGCTATATAAACAGTAGACATGCAAGTATGTCAATCACATATTGAACAAGGCAACATTAGGCATGCTAGATAAGTAGTAAACAGGAGCATGAATGAACTCAGGACTGATGAACTAAGGCAGAAATAAAACATATAGGGTTTAGATTCTAAAATTTAATCAGAGATATACCATCTAGGAAGAAGAACGCAGAATGTAGAACAAAGATTGTGTTATGATTAGCCTTGGCTTTCAACCGGCTTGGCCAATGAGTATTACAAGTAGCAGAGAAGATCAGAGAGAGAGATTTTTTAGAGTGTAAGAGTAGTGGTGAACTAATGTTTATTTTTTTTTTGAAGAAGAATGAGAGTGTACATATAGCACTTCAGGGAGTAAAACAAATAAGGTAAAAATATCGTAGTTCAATCAATTAGGAGAAATTAATCAATTAGAGAGTCAATTCCTATAGAGGAGTCCGGAATAGACCCCTTATTTACGGGAAATCAATTAACGGTCACAACGGGGACTCAAGTAAGGTAATAAATCAACATCAAACCATATAAGGAGTCCATCAAATCCCCAAGACCGATAACTAATTAAGGCAAATATATTTATTCATAAATAGGAAAATAAGTTAAAATTCCGAAAGATACCGATTTTAACCAACAAAGGTCATTCTAATTACCTAAATAAAAATCAATTAAGCGACAAAATCCCAAAGAATACTGAATTTAATAGAAAAATCACTCAAAATCCTAAATAGAGTCAATTAAGATGACTACTTCACAAAAAAGAAACATAGTAGAAAAAATCAGTTACTACCATCAGAACATCTAGGGTTCATACATACAAAAGTTAACCAAACATGTAAAAAGATGAAAAGATTAAACATTGAAAAATAAAAAAACCTCTTAAAGAGGAGTCTGGTAAGAACCCTAATTTGAAAACACTTAAAGAAGGAAACCGACATGGAAAACTCAAAAGCACATAAATACACAGAGATTCGAACAACAGAGATCAGAGAAATCGAGACCTAAACTAGTGTAGTGCTTAAAAGTTATTTAGTAGTAGAGAAGTAAAAAAACCTAAAGAAATAGCCATGGAAGTTTGAAAATACTTCCGATACCCAGAGGTTCGCCCATAAAACAACAAGAAAACAAACCCTAATATAACAAAATGTTCAAAAATCGATTAACTAGCAATGAAATAAGGGAACCTTTAGGAAAAATCGGTGATGAACTCAGAGTCGCTCCAGATCTACAGAGATTTGAACCGATTCAAGTCCAAACATTAGGTATCTTGAAGAAAAGAGAAAGAGTAAAGAGAATCTGGCCTTTGAATTAAAGATATGAGCCATAAAGCTTTGATAGAAATCACTCATTAACCATAGACAGACTCTTGAAGAGTTATAACGAGATCTGGACCAGATCTCTTCGAGGTCCTTCCACAAAATCATACAATCAAGCAACCATGGGAAATAAGAGACAAGTAGAGGCCCGTACAACTATGGGAATCCATAGATTAAGTAGGAATCAAAGGGATTAGGACTTGTTTTGGATGGCGGCTGCTAGGGTTAGGTTTAGGTCTCAGAGAGAACGGAAATGATAGGATTCAAGGGCATCTGTATCGAGGAAATAATTTAGGGTTAAGGGTCATTAGAAATAAAAAAGGAAAGTTTTAATGTGGATTATTCATCTAAAGGATCAACAGCCACGATTTGATGGGGTTTTGAGTTGGGTAAGTGTTTGGGTTGGGTGATTTTTGGTCCTGGTTTAATTGAATTGGGATTGGTTGGGGGAGGTTTGAAATTTGGCTGATTTAATAGGCTGGGTCTGAAAAAATAAAGGAATAAAAAGGCTATTTGTTAAATACCCAAGTATTTGAATAAAAATTATTTCATAAAATAATTAATCAATAAAAATTAATTTTCATGCACAAAGGTGCTTTAGAATAATTATTCGTTTTTTTAAAAATATAATAGACCAGTTTATGTTAAAACAAGGCAATGATGTATGTGTGAGCTATAATTGTAAAATTATTGCAATTATAGCCAAAAGGTACCAATTTGGCTATTAATAAAAATATAATTTTGACTCAATAGGACAGTAAATAGTAATATTAAATCAAGAAATATTTTAAAAACATTTGTGATGCATCTTGTAATTATTTATATGAATAAAATACAAAGATATATTAATTTAGAAAATATGAAAATTGTGGAAAAATACCGATTGATGCTAATGTATGATTTTGAAAAATTATCAACATATGTCCTTTTATTTTTTACCCACAATGGATGATAATCCGAGATATTTGCCCAGGGTAGCAATCTCTTTGACTCCAATCACATGTTTTATCGCAGTCTTTCATATCTTCTGATGTATTCCGACTAAAGTGTAGCAATCTCTTTGACTCCAATCACAATTTTTATTGCAGTCTTCATATTTTCCGATGTATTCCGACTAAAGTGTAATTCATATGTTTACAAATTGACCTGTTGTCCAAAACCCTTCTGGTAGTTATCAAGGCAGTGTTATGCCCGAACAAAGTACAAGGCAGCATCTGCAATAAAGAGGTGTGAAACAGATGGTGCCCGAGGAGTCACCTTGATACCATGACGTAAACCTTGTTGATCATAAGTTCTAAGCATCGCAGAGAGCCCCTCTGCTACTACAAGGAATAGATATGGAGATAATGGGTCACTTTGTAGTAAGCCTCTACTGGTACAAATTTTCCAAATATTGTACCCCCATGAGATAATTGATATCTACCGGTAGTAAGCATCGCCATTAGCCTCAGGACCCATTCTTCGCAAAAACCCAATTTCTATAGCATCTGCTTTAGAAATTCCCATTGAACTCTATCATACGCCTTGCTCATATCAGTTTTCAAAGTCGCATTGTCTTTTTTTTCTTTGTGTTTTGCGTTTCAAGTAGTGCATCATTTCAAAAGAAGTCATTGCATTGTCCGAAATAAATCTTCCTAAAATGAAGGCACTTTGGACCTCCGCAATCACTACATTCATAAACTTTCTCATTCGACTGGCCATGATTTTGCACGCCATCCAATCGATCACATTACATAACGATATAGGGTGCAAATCTGTGATGCTCTTAGGAATCTTCTTTTTCGAAATTAAAATAATATTAGTGAGGTTTCCTTCCGGGCTAGCATATTGCGGTTAAGAGTCTATAGAACTGCGTCACTAACATCTTTGCCTACGATAGACCAAAACAAGCGGTAGAACCCCAGATTCAATCCATCCGGTCCCTGTGCCTTATTAGGGTGCATATAGAAGGTTGCTGCCTTAACTTCCTCCCTAGTAAACGGTTTCTTAATCTCGATATTATGTTCTTCCTCAACTCTACTTTCAACCGACTCTACAATTATTAGAATATAATTGTGTGTATTTTTTTATTATTGGTAGAATATTCTCTTATTATTGTACAGTCTTATAGTTAGGATTTGATTTCCTTCATTATTATACAGTCCTATAGTTGGTAGGATTTGATACCCCAGTACTCTACATATACTTTTGTGAGCAATACGAGAAAATTACTTCTCCAAAAACTCTCTACATGGTATCATACGCCAGTGGCTTATCGCCAAAGAAACCCTAATTCTACCCTACCCACGCCGTCGCTGCCGACGCTGCTCTTATCGGCAGCCTGTCGCCGCCGCTGCACTAATCGGCAGCCCCCTCTCTCTCGACGTTGATCAGCACCTCCTCTCTTTTGCCTCGCGCTTCATTGCCGCTCCGACGTCAAACGAGCTTCTCCAGCCGATTGCCATCAATGCATCGGCTCAGATCCCACTCAAATTGGATTCCACTAATTACCTGGCGTGGAAATTCTAATTTCGAACCCTTCTTACGGGTTACGACCTCCTCGGCTTCTTGGACGGATCGAAGCCGTGCCCACCAGCCACTATCGCCGACAAGGAGGTGACTTTCCCCAATCCAGCATATCTTTACTGGATTCGCCAGGACAATCTTATTCTCAGTGCCATCATCTCGTCGATCACACCGACGATCATCTCCTTTATTGCCGCTGCAGAAACCTCTAAAGAGGCCTGGGACATCCTCACGCGCACATACGGCACTGCTTCTCGTGGTCGTATCATGGCTCTCAAACAGCAGCTCCATAATCCGGTAAAAGGTTCTAAATTTGTTACTGATTTTATGCACGGTATTCGCGTGATTGTGGATGAATTATCTCTACTGGGTGTTACTGTTGATTCTGAGGATCTTGTCATTAAGGTTCTAAATGATCTTGATGATCCATATATGGAACTCTCTCATGTCATCCAAGCCCGCGAATCTCCCATCTCTTTTGCTGAATTACATGACAAGCTGTTAAGCATAGAGGCTCAGATTACTGCTCGTGTGCCGGCCACCTCCGCCGCATCTGATTTGGCTCCGTCGGCTGCCTTTGTTGCCGGACAGCAGTCAGGTCGTCACCTCTTCGGTAGGCGCAGGCGCTGCCGTAGCAGCCGCGGTTCAGCCTCCGGTCGCGGTGGTTACTCCAGCAATGGCCAATCTCGCGGGTTCAATGGGAAGTGTCAGCTCTGCAGTGAATTTGGCCACTCCGCGCGCCGCTGTCCGTCCTATCCCATCTCCGGCGCCAATCAGCCCCCTTACGGTGGACCACTGCCGCGGCCAGCTTATGCTTCACCGCCTCATTCCGGCTGCTCACACAGCCCATCACTCTCCGATGATTCCCTCTGCATCCGATTGGATCCTGGACTCTGGTGCCTCTCATCACATAACCTCTGATCTTGCCGACATGTCTCTTCACAGTCCTTACACTGGTTTCGAACAATCTCATGAAAGCTCCCTTGACGGACAAATTCAAATTCGTATAGAAGGTGATAATCAGATCTTTGAGTCTGTTATCCCATCCAACCCACTGTCCATCATTATCCTTCTCCTTGCCGAAGCCATGTTGTGAAAGTAGCGTGTATTAAGATCATCACCGCGTAACCAGTGTTGTTTTGCATGTTGGAGCCATACATATCTTGCTGCTTTGAAATCTGTATGTAAGCATCTTTATCCGCGCTATACAATTGCACATGCTCTGGGTTATTGCTATCTCTGAACTTATACATTTGATTCTTACATTGATTTAGCTTAGTACGAAATTGGCCTTTCTTAATTTTGCCCCATTCATTCAGAAAGTTTCCACATATTGCAATACAATTGCCAATTCATTTTTCTCTATTGCACGACCACGCCTCAAAACTGCCTCTTCTACGTCAATCTCCTTGAGCCAAGCATTCTTGAATCTAAAAGGTGCAGGGGCATATCAAATAAAACTCATCCCTAGCGATAAGGTAGATCAGAGTTATCACTATTAGCTGCCTCAAGATAATGGACTTGTGCCTTTGGAAATAGGAGGACACATTAAGATATGTTCAAAACGCACTCTAGTCTTTCGCGGACCTAATTCCTTGTATTCCTGTGATTTTCCCACGTGAAACGGTTACCTATAACCCCGAGTCCCTTAATTCAAATTCCTCGACAAGCAGCTGAAAGTCGTCCACACGGCAAACTGGTTGCTTAATCCATCCCATTTTATCTCCAAAATTAAGGATATCACTAAAGTCTCCTCCAATATGCCATGGTAGAGAAGACATATTTTTTAGTGTTTTTTTTTGGTCCACTCGGAAAACGCCTATGGGTTTTATTTTATTAATATAATAATAAGAAAAGGAAAATTACAACAAATAGGAGAAATAAAATAAGGCGGATTACGCCGGTAATGTTACCTATATAACACTGCCGGCATAGACCTTACCTTAGCTATCCTATTGATGCAAAGGCCTCCTGGACTAGCAAGCATGTAGAAAGAAGGAACTCGCAAGAACTAAGAATTGATTGATCATCACAAAGTTTATAACATACTCATATTACATAGAATTATACTATAGTGATGGTAAAATAAATAGATGAGGAAACCATAAAGATTCCCTTTTTCCCTGTTGTTGTGAAAGTTTCGATTTGTAGAATGATGTCTTCTTCCACTTGATTTTTCAGGAATTCTTCAAAAATCATGCTTTATTCTTGGACGTTTGACCAACCTGTTTTTGTTTTGCGTTTCGCATTGGGAGCCTCCTTATGTTGACGTCTTCGATCACCCTGTCGTCCCAACTTCTTTCCCTTTGACGAGGCTCTGTCTTAGCATTGTTTCTCGGCGCAAAAATTGAGGCATTATAGTTTAAACTACTGAATACTGCATCCCAGCTCTCCTCATCTTTTTTGTTGCTTGAAATTGATGGTTCCCCGTACTCTTTGACAATGTTGTTCATAGAAGGAGATTTGTCCTTGGCAAGTACTTTATTTGGCAGTGAAGCTGTATTGTTTCCTGCTTTGTTTGCTTGCAGTTTTGCCATTGTAGATTGCTTCACTGTTTCAATTGGAAAAATTTGTTCCCCGCTGTATATACTGGATATATAGATGGGAGGATAACTTCGCACTTTCTGAATCACTCTTCCAGCAGCTTTTCCACCATGTTTATCCAGATTTTCATGCGCGGCAGCTGGATTGGACCTTACTGATATTGCTGTAGACTTGTTTGCAATCTGTTTATTTTTGTTCTGGGTATTATTTGCATAGACTGCTTCCTCTTCTGCTGCTCTTTGTTGAAAGTTATTCTTTTTTTTCTGTGAGCTTGAGGTGTTTAGTGCCACTACTTTCCCTTGCTGGCTAATGCATTCTTCATCTTCTGCTATTGCATCCAATGCAACAGTATTGTTCAGCTTTGATTCTCCATAACTACCTTGATCACCCTTTGTTCAGTATGCTGTAGAACAGCAGTTCCTTGAGGTAAGGCAGCTTCAATGGCAGCGTTAGCAGAGGCAGCTAGAGCTGTATGAATTATTGTTCTGTGAATGTTTCTGTTCACTGTTTCATCATTGTCAAGCTGTGATTCAGCTCGACCAATTGAAGCTTCATTATGTACTGTCCCTTTGTCTGTGATGTTGGATGGAACGGTAACTTGTTTTGAATCAGCAGCCAGTAATACTTGACCTTGTGCAGTTGGACTGACTGGAACCGAATCCAAGTTTTGTCCTGTTTCAACATTCTCTTTAAAAGTAACATTAGTCAGATTTGATGCCATCTTATTACAATGAGTCTGGATTGGATGAGGCTGTGGCACGATCCAATTCCTCCAAATTTGGATGAGTTCCTCGACGTAGTATTGTGGTTTTCTTATCGTTATCATTGTGTACCAATTTTTGCTGCTCACACAATACTTGTCCTATCCTATTTGCTTTGTGGTCTGCAACTTCATCATATGCACCATTCGAGTTTGCCATCATTTGTTCACTGGATTTTGCCTTACCATCTGTAGACGTATCTGATGCCTCACACTGAGACTGCACTAATTCGTTGGAACACATCTTTGACATTACAAAGGCTGCCTCATTTGAAATCAAATTTGGTTCAGGTTCCTTTGGAATTCTTTGAGGCAATTCAGTGACTTTACCCTGATGATCACAATCATTTCGACCTACAGGACAGCATGAAGATGTCTCTGTAGGCAACTTGGATAATTTCTTTTCAGATAACACATTATTTGACAAATGCAAAATTGGAGGAGATTGCTCCGTAAGATGCTGGACAGAAGCTGCAACTGGACTTAGGATTGGTACTACAGCATTGGCATTAGAAACAGACACTGTCTGTTGGACAGCAGCATTGGCTGAATGTGAAACCACCTCAAGTTGTCGACCTGCACTAATCATTTCCATGGCACCCCGGCCTTCAGATTCAGAAACATGAGCTGCTTTTTCATTAAAAACTTCTGCTTGAGTTAGTGGCTCATTCACGTTAAACAAATTTGGCAACTTCACTGGTTCAGATACTGGACAAATCTGCGAGGCATTTGTGATATGCATTTCAGAATCTGAAAGAACAGGAACTAATGTCCCTTCCATTCGACGTCTTGCATTATTAGCATTCAAAAAATCCCTAGCGTCGCCTCTTAGTTTATCCAAAATGACCTGATTTTCAGGTTCGGCGACCTGATTTACTTGGTCAGTCAACACATCTGATTTCCAACGACAAGAAGTAACATCATGTCCATGATGATGGCAACAAGTGCAGTATTTTGGTAAATTATCGAACACAATCCGCTGATCGTATTCGACGATTCTTCCAGATTTCTTATCAACAATCTTGAGCTTGGCTTTCTTTGGATGCTTGTCGAGTAAGTTAATCAAGATTTTAACTCGAGCTGTTCTAGGTCGAGTTCGATCTTGAGTAGCCTTATCTATTGCAATAGGCTTTCCAACAGCAGAAGCGATAGACAATAACGACTTTTTTGCGAAGAAGTTTGCTGGCAGTTCTGGAAAAGAAATCCAAGTAACTGCTTTAGAAGTTTCTTCTCGGGGATTGAAATGAATAGTCCATAGGAATGTGCGGAAGAAAAACTCCTCGCCTTGACTGAATGAAACCAGAAGTTTTGGGCACCACATTTGCAAAATCGTCAAATAAATCGAATCTTACCAGAATATGGCGGTATTCTAGTTGTCCAATGTTGCACGTACCTTTGACGTCGAAATGTTTTGGTAGAATTCGACGCAAATCCTGAAGTTCTGGCTTTCCATATGAGAATTTAACAATAACTGCCTGGTGAAGACCTTCCTCCCTTGTGAAGGAATTCACTTCTTCTACTGTGAATTCGACAGTCGGGATTACTTGCTCCGTAGAAACTGGACAAAGATCCAGATTTGGAACAGCTTTCTGTCCATTGAGCATCGAGGCATACGACTGCTCAAATCCGTGAATAGGTTCCTTTTCTGAGATATACTGACCAACCTCTCCAACAGCAAGATGCTGGGGAGAGGTCGTAACATCCATGGATGCGATCTACCTCAGAAGTAATCCCCTATATCCACCACGGCTAGACTGCTATAAAGAAAAGCAGAGGCGAAAGAACTGTCGAATACTTCAGCAGATCACAATTCTTACGATCTGTTGGTGTTTAAGGAAAGAAAGTCAATCGACAACAAACTCAATCCGAGATCATCACAGCAAGTGTTTCGAATGAACAGTATAAATTTCTACATTCAAGATCTGTTGCGATTGGATTAAGTTTTTGGAAAAACAATAAGAGGAAGGTGTTCTCCTCACGAAGGAGAGTGTCGAGACACCAAAATTGTAATAATCCGTCGCAGATTCCGGTGAGAATAATGACGGAAATGCACTGTTCACGCACGCTACAGCGAAGCACTGTTCACGCACGCTCTCAGCGCCTCGAAAGGTCATTAGATAACACTGTTCATGAATGAAACTTGTAAACAAAAAAAAATGACTAATATTTTTTTTTTAGTGTTCGTATGATGTTCCATGATTGTTTTTGTTGGTGTGAACCAGGAAGAACAATAATCTTAACTTTGACGCCAATAAAGGTATTTCCGTGTCCAAGAATATTGCACTTTATCTTTGAATTCTTGTATATTACCATCGCTGCCCTTCGTTCTAATTTTCTTTTTTTATCGTTTGGACCGACTGTAGAATCCTCCGCACTTATTATCTTTCCATTCTTAATCTCCGTTACCCTAGCCAACCCAAGATTTTCACTCTCATTTTTCATAAATTGCACCCTCTTTTTTAGACCCCATTCCCACATTTTCCGCCATTTGTTCCCCCTTATTACCATTCATGCACCCTCTTTCCCAAAATTTGCGAAATTCCCTCCCTTCTTTTTTAGGATAGGATAACTCTCTTCCCCCAATTCATTGAAAAACAAACTCATTATTTCCGGTTGACATGATCCAAGTGTGTTTGATAAGACGAAAGTCATTTTTCATAATAATATTTATAGTGTTTGGTTGAGTGAATTTTTTCCAAAAATAGATCCATACTAAAATTTAATTGTAATATTAGAGATGGGAAGTCTTGCAAAGAATTTCTTTTACTATTAAAGATCAAATTATTATTCTTAAAGGTGGTAGTGGGTCGTGTTTTGAGGCACGTATTGAGGCGAGGCGATGCAAAATAGGAGTTGGAAACCAAAATGTGGTATTTTTGGACTAAAATTACATAAATAAATGTAAAAACAATTACCGAAGTATATATAACGCCACTAAAAGTGGCGCTATACAGTCATGGTAGCTGAGCCGTTACTGTATAGCGCCAGTTTTAGTGGCGTTATACATTATATTTCTGGAACTCTGTATAGTTCCACAAAAGAGGCGCTATACATTATTTTTCTGAAACTGTATAGTGCCACAAAAAAGTGGCGCTATACATCCTTTTTTCTGGGCCCACCAATAATTTCTAGGTTCAATAATTCAAAAGCGTATAAAGCCAACTTTTCTGGCGCTATATAAAAAAACTTTCCAGCTAGCCATTTCCTATATAAACAAGTTAGATCCGCATATCTTCATTCAAAAAAAAAATTCCTCTTGTTGGTTTCTATTGTTGTTAAATTCTCCAGCATTTTTTCATTATGTCTGAAGAGCGTAGAGTAAGAGTATCATTATATTGGGGGGGTGAGGTTGTGATGGAGAATAACTCCGTGGGCTACAGTTTACCTGCTAAGTATCATGTTAAATTTTCACTTTCAATGGAGTACGAAACATAGATATCGTTGTTATGCAAAAAAAGTGAGTGTGAGAAAACATTCGGTGATACTTAAAGTAACTGGAAGATATCTGTATTCCGTTATGCCGCAAGGGGTTGCTTTTTACTCGGAGTTTACCATCGACAATGATGATACTTTGGGTGATTTCCTGAGGACTCTGGACGAATGCCGAGAATTTCTTGTAATCACAATGTTGGAGATGTACGTGAAGGTCGAAGACGTTCCAAAAAACGAGGTTGTGTGTAGTAGAGATAACCCCCAGTCATCGGGTGATTATTCTGGATCAGTTTTTGGCAGACAGGTTCCGGATGAAAGAGTTCTCCTTGATTTAAATTTATCATCGTCGGCGAATGAGCATCAAGAAAATAATTTATGCCATGCTTTCCATAATTCACAAGAAGAGTGGTAAATTTCAATTTTCATTTGTTTTAATTATGTATATTTTGTTAGTTAATACGCTTAACGCTAGAGGGGGGTGAATAGCGTTATAATAAAATTTAGCGTAAACTTGCGGAAATTAAAATTTGCAGGAAATAATTAAGTGCGTTAAATAAACAAAAGGGAAGAACGCACCGATGTATTCTGGTTCACCACAACACGTGGCTAGTCCAGTCCCCGAGAGACTCTCTCGAGATTTTCCACTAACTTGTCAATCTTACGGGTGCTCAACAAACCTTTACAACTTAAGGACACACGCCTTAACACCTTTGCTCGGAGATACAACACTCCAAGACTTCAACCAAGGAAACACAAGTTCCTTACAACAAGAGAATCACAATTCTCTTACAAGTGTACAAAACACTAAGCACTCAAACAAAACACTCCTTAATGAGTATATATGAGTAAAAGAAGTAAGCTCAAGATCACAACAACTATGGACAAAACTTTTGGCTCTCAAAAGCTTTATGAAATGAATATAAAATGATAAATAATAGTATGCAAGCTTATAGCAATAGAATGATCAGCTGTTGTGTGTTGTTGTTATTTAAAACACTGAAATGAAGCTGTATTTATAGTTGAAAACCTTGGCATTACCGTTGCCTAATTGCCAATTAAGAGTTGCTGATTTTACTCTGTGACAATCGATTGTCAGGAAGCCACAATCGATTGTTTGCCAATCGTTCCTAAAATCAATCCCAGATTTTACGCTTATCAATTGATTGTCCAAGATCAACAATCGATTATTAGTAACGTTCAAAAAATCATTTCCAAATTTTACGTAAAACAATCGATTATACCAAATCAATAATCGATTATTCAGCAACGTTCAAAAAATCCTTTCCAGATTTTAATTTCAACAATCGATTGTACAAAATCAACAATCGATTATTCAGCAACGTTCAAAAAATCTTTTTCAGATTTTAATATCAACAATCGATTGTACAAAATCAACAATCGATTACCTGACGGTATTTGAAAACTTTACGACAACGGTCAGCTTCACAATCGATTGTGCAATGTTAACAATCGATTATTTATCAGACTTTGAAAATCATTTTAGACACTGCCTCATGACAATCGATTGTTATATACTCACAATCGATTATTTAATAACTTTGAAAAAGTCTGGAAGTCACTGCCTCAACACAATCGATTGTCATAAGCTCACAATCGATTATTTTGTGACTTTTAAAAATCTGATGGACAGTGTCTCTTCACAATCGATTGTCATTAGCTTCACAATCGATTATTCTGAGTTTTGAAAAACTTTGATGTACACTGCCTCATCACAATCGATTGTCATAAGGTTCACAATCGATTGTCATGCAGGTTTGAAAAACCTGATGCTCACTGCCTTAACACAATCGATTGTCATTAGTTTCACAATCGATTGTCATGCAGTCTTGGCTTAACATAATCGATTATCATAAGTACATAATCGATTATCTGAGTCCAGATTTTAGAGGCATGTTTAAAAATTATTTTGACTAATGAAAATATGCATGATTTAAGATCATTTAGCATTAAATTAAATATGCATGATTTTGTAAAAAATAATTTTACGAGAGAAGCCATGTCATGAGTCAAGTTGTCGGATCAAGATCACAATTAAGAACGACTCATTTAAACTATAAAACTTTGTCTTGTGCTTGAATCTCATTATCCACCAATTGTGTGCTTGTACTTGAACGTCGTCATATATCAATTTGCGCTTGTTTGTCATTCATCAAAACCTACACATAGGAACACACGTTTTAGTATAAAGCCTTGAGAACGTGTTTCCAACAATTTCCCCCTTTTTGATAATGGCAAACTTTAAGCGGGTTATGCAAATTAAACAATTTATAATGACGATTCAAGACAAGTAAAGATATGCAATAAGTATGCGATTAATTCCCCCTCAATTTAAGCTTATAAATATTGAGAGTGCATACCCGTTATCTTTCCCCTTTTGCCATTAGCAAAAATGATATGAGAAGATGCCAAAGATGTAAATAAAACTTGTTTATTTATTGGAAAGAAGATTACAGTAACAGGGAAGACAATGGAACCTATAAAAACAAACTTAAAAACAACAACCAAAGAAATTATTCATTTCCATCATCTCCCGCCTCATCATCCGGCGCTGCTTCATATGGAACAAGACTCGCATAAGGATAATGAACATGGTCAAAATATCCATGGATCTCATGAGTTAATTGACCAAGAGAAGAGGTCAATGAAGCAATTTGGTCGGAAATTGATTGGAGGGTAGGCTCTTGAGCTGGACGAGTTCGACGGGTTGGAGGAGGAGCAGGCGCTGTATGATCACCGTCATGATGAAAGGAGGATTATGAAATTTCCCACTTCTTGGTACTCTTTTTGAGAGGACCGTTGGAAGTGATGAATCCGGAGGCTTCAAGAAAGTTCATGATGAGGAAAGCATAAGGAAGAGGCCTATCATCTCCGATAGCGTCACGCATGTGAATCTTGACGAACCGACACCAATTGATGTTAGCTCCGGTTATTATGGCATGCATGAGCCTGGTGTCCTCTTGGGAAATGGTAGTATGGTTATGCTTACGAGGCTTGAGGACTCGGGTGATGAAATAGAAAATCAACCGATAATTGGGATCCATTCCCGTAATTGTAGGACGACGGGAAGAAAGATTTGGATCATAAGAAGTAAGACCGATTTGATGTAGGAGGGATGTTTCATCAAAAAGGGCTCCGGCCTCTCCGGTGTACCGAAAAATGTCTTCACCATTACGAGGAAGATGGGCAATGGTATGGAGGTTTTCATCGGAGATAAGAATTTGAACACCGTTTATATTTGTCACAAGATCACCGTCATTATCCTCATGAAGGTTGGAGTAAAATGCTTGAATTAAAGTAGTATTGATGTAAGGATGGGTAAGAAGTAAGAAGTCAAGAAGTTGACAATTTTTGAGTATATTTGCAGCAGGGCCATAAGATTCAAGATACTTGTTGGTTGAAAAAACGGGGAGGAAGAATGTCGCGCTTTTCAAATTTTGTTAAAAATCGAGTAAGCTCGATGTCAGAATTAAAATATAGAACGGAACCATCTTGGTAAGGATAGTTTGGAGCAGCAAAGGAGGATGCACCATGCCTAGCAGAACGGGAACGTTTGGAGTGACAGCCCGACATTTTTACTAAGTATTGCTGGAATTTGCAAGAGACTTGAAAGAGTATTGATAGTTTGAGAGCTAAAATTGATGCTTGAGTGAATAAAAATGAACATATATGGAGCCTATTTATAGAGGGGAGAAAGGCATTTCATTAATGGAAGAAATCTGCAGAAAATTGAAAGCTGAACCAGTCAGAAACGGTAAAAATAAATCTTACTGACCGTTAGACAATCGATTGTTGGGATGAGATAATCGATTGTCATTAAGATTTGACTGAATCTCGGAACTGACACAAATTGATTGCAGAACCAAACGGTAACAATTTTGAATTTCTGACATGAAATAATCGATTTTCAAAATATGGTAATCGATTGTTATGTTCAGTGAGCACAGTGATTTTCTGACTCGGAAAATAATCGATTATATACATGAAACAATCGATTGTTGTAGAAAAGCAGTACTGAATGGCTGAGACGGTAATCGATTAAACAGCTAAAAAATCGATTATTAAACAGAACTTCATAATAAGCATAAACTATAAATGATCGATTAGTGATACTTGCTAATCGATTTTCTGCACAGTAAAATAATCGATTATTTGCTGTAACAATCGATTGTTTTATTCCATTTCTTTATAGTTCCCCCTACCTTTAAGGCGATACCTGCAAAATAGAATTAGACATCTGCGACGCTCAAGTCAGTAATTTGTAAAGAAATAGTAACTTAAACTAGTGTGGCCGAGTGAGAGCGTGATCTCTTAAGAAGTGTGTCCTAGGGTGTTCTTAAGAGTGTTTCGGGTACTTACCTTTTCTCCGACGTCGCCAATTACCTGTTCGAGAGGGTGATCTTTGATTGTCCTCCATTCGTTAGGCATTATCGTTTCTTTTTCCAATTGTGGCGCTTCCTCCATTGGTTGTTCCAAGATTTCATCTTTATTTTCCTTAGGCGATTCCTCTTGTATTTTGTCTTTCAAGCTTTCTAGAATACCTGCAAGATCAAAACCGGAATCCTTTCTCGCCAAACGAGCATTATTTTCGAAAAATACAACATGAGGGGATTCCTCCACAGTTTCGGTTCTTTTATTAAAAACCCTATATGCTTTGCTATGTGAAGAATAACCAATGAAAATTCCCTCATCGGACTTAGCATCAAATTTTCCCAATTGATCTTTGCCATTGTTATGAATAAAACATTTACAACCGAATACTCTAAAGTGGGAGATATTTTGTTTCCTTCCCTTATAGAGTTCATAGGGAGTTTTCATGAGTATAGGCCTTATGACTACTCTATTTAAGACGTAGCACGCGGTACTCACGGCATCCGCCCAAAAATGTTTGGGAATCTTGGCCTCTTCGAGCATGGTTCTAGCCATCTCTTCGAGACACCTATTTTTCCTTTCCAACACCCCATTTTGTTGTGGTGTACGTGGAGCGTAAAAGGTATGCTCGATACCGAGTTCGTCACAAAAGTCCGCAAAGAGATTGTGATCAAACTCTCCCCCATGATCACTTCTAATTGAAGTGACGGTTGTTTCCTTTTCGTTTTGAACACGCTTAAGAAAGTATTTAAAATTCTGAAAAGCATCAGTTTTATTGGCAAGAAATAAAGTCCAAGTAAATCTAGAATAATCATCAACAATCACAAAAGCATAACGATTTCTTCCTAGACTTTCAATGCGAGATGGTCCAAATAAATCCATGTGAAGCAATTGCAATGGTCTAGAAGTTGAAACAATATTTTTGGATTTGAAAGATGCTTTTGTTTGCTTCCCTTTTTGACATGAATCACAAATAGAGTCATCTTCAAATTTTAAATTGGGAAGGCCAATAACTAAGTTTTGAGAAATCAATTTGTTCAAAAGATGCATGTTGATATGTGCTACTCTACGATGCCATAACCAAGTATCATCCTCTTTACTCATAAGACAATCAACATATTCGGGTGAGAAATTAGCAAGATCAACCATATAAATATTATCCACTCTAAAACCACGAAGGATAATTTTAATATCACTACGTCTAAACACTAAGCATTCATCCGAATCAAATAGGGCAAGATTTCCCTTGTCACATAATTGACTTATGCTCAAGAGATTATGCTTTAAACCTTTCACAAGTAATATATGCTTAATAGAGGAATTTTCATCCTTACCGACCGATCCGATGCCAATAATCTTTCCTTTATTGTTATCCCCAAAAATCACACATCCTCCTTCTTTGTGTTCTAGTTGAAGGAATTTGGATTCGTCTCCCGTCATGTTCTTGGAGCATCCACTATCAAGGTACCATAGTACACTTGATCCCTTCAAACATACCTACAAAACAAGTTAATGCGCTTTAGGTACCCATGCCATTTTGGGTCCTTGAGGGTTAGGCATATTATAATGATGCTATTGAGTGATATGTCTATGTCGTGTAAAGCATGCAGGGGCAATATGACCAATGCGTCTACAATTATGACAAGTCACGTTGGGGTTATGCATCCTTCTAGGTTCATAGTAACTTGATGGACGAACATGAATTAGTCTATTTTCATTATGACTATTGCGCATTTCATGAGAACCATTTCTCCTACTATTAGTTCTAAAAAGAGCAGCATTTCTAGAGTAATGGTCATGTCTAGATGTTCTAAGAGGTTCAAAACTCCTTCTAGTGTTTGGCCTAAAATATACATCATTTCTAGGGTAGTCATTTCTAGGTGGTAAGTCATTTCTAGGTCTTCTAAAATGTTCAACATTTGGTCTAGCATGCATATTTGTTCTAGGATTGCTATTTCTACGATAAGCATTTGTTTTATTAATCCTAGGTTGAGCCTTAGGTGGTTGGGGTTTGGCTTCAACCTTTTCTTTAGGCTCATTCTTAAAACCTATGCCATGCTTGGTTGACTTCAAATTAACAAGGACCTCATTCAAGTTTTTGTGAGAAGAGTTAAACTTATCTAAGGTACCTTTAAGTCTATCTACCTCATTTTCGAGATGCATGCAAGAAGAGCAATTTTTAATAGAACTTTCGGGCTTGTCGGCACTTCTTTTTCCAAAAAACTTGTTTTCCTCTTTCAGCTTCTCATTTTCTAAAACCAGTTTTTCTAACTCCTTTTCTTTCAAAGAAAGCTGTTTTTGAAAATCTTTTTCTTTTAGAGAAGCATTTTCTTTTATGCTCTTGACAGTTTTTGAAGCTTTAATAAATTCAGTATATAGCTCATCAAAAGCAGTTCGCATTTCTTCAAGAGTAAAGAAGTTTTTAGAAGAGATTTGACATACCTCATCTTGCTTGTCTTCTTGCGCCATAAGATAGAGGTTTGCGGCTTCGTCTTCTTCTTCTTCGCTTGACTCATCTCCGGAGTCTCCTCCCCAAGAAATGTATGCACGTTGCTTCTTAAAAGGTTTCTTCTCCTTTTTGATGTTTGGCAATTTGATTTGATGTGCCCGGTTTCACCGCATTCATAGCACTTTATTTGCTCGCCTTGCTTTTTGCCCTTTCGTTCATACTCCTTTCGCATGAACTTTTGAAATCTTTTGATAACGAGTCCAAACTCGTTGTCTCCGTCCTCATCAACTTGAGGTTGGCTTGTGCTTGCCTTAAGCGCTATTCTTTGCCTCCTTTGATCATCAACAAGAGGGTTAAGTATTGTAGATTCATAAGTCTTAAGGTTACCTCTTAATGCGCCGATTGTGACATTTGAGACGCCTATGGATTCTTGAATTGTGTCGGCCTTTGATCGCCATGCTGGAGTGAGACTTCTATGAATTTTTCGAACAAGTTCTCTATCCGTGAATGTCTTCTTGAGGGCATGTAGGTCATTTACGATTATTAAAAATCGTTCGAACATTTCATCCACCTTTTCACCTTCCTTCATGTGAAATAATTCATAAGCATGGGTTAGGAAATTGTCATCATTTGTTCACTGGATTTTGCCTTACCATCTGTAGACGTATCTGATGCCTCACACTGAGACTGCACTAATGCATTGGAGCACATCTTTGACATTACAAAGGCTGCCTCATTTGAAATCAAATTTGGTTCAGGTTCCTTTGGAATTCTTTGAGGCAATTCAGTGACTTTACCCTGATGATCACAATCATTTCGACCTACAGGACAGCATGAAGATGTCTCTGTAGGCAACTTGGATAATTTCTTTTCAGATAACACATTATTTGACAAATGCAAAATTGGAGGAGATTGCTCCGTAAGATGCTGGACAGAAGCTGCAACTGGACTTAGGATTCGTACTACAGCATTGGCATTAGAAACAGACACTGTCTGTTGGACAGCAGCATTGGCTGAATGTGAAACCACCTCAAGTTGTCGACCTGCACTAATCATTTCCATGGCACCCCGGCCTTCAGATTCAGAAACATGAGCTGCTTTTTCATTAAACTCTTCTGCTTGAGTTAGTGGCTCATTCACGTTAAACAAATTTGGCGACTTCACTGGTTCAGATACTGGACAAATCTGCGAGGCATTTGTGATATGCATTTCAGAATCTGAAAGAACAGGAACTAATGTCCCTTCCATTCGACGTCTTGCATTATTAGCATTCAAAAAATCCCTAGCGTCACCTCTTAGTTTATCCAAAATGACCTGATTTTCAGGTTCGGCAACCTGATTTACTTGGTCAGTCAACACATCTGATTTCCAACGACAAGAAGTAACATCATGTCCCTGATGATGGCAACAAGTGCAGTATTTTGGTAAATTATCGAACACAATCCGCTGATCGTATTCGACGATTCTTCCAGATTTCTTATCAACAATCTTGAGCTTGGCTTTCTTTGGATGCTTGTCGAGTAAGTTAATCAAGATTTTAACTCGAGCTGTTCTAGGTCGAGTTCGATCTTGAGTAGCCTTATCTATAGCAATAGGCTTTCCGACAGCAGAAGCGATAGACAATAACGACTTTTTTGCAAAGAAGTTTGCTGGCAGTTCTGGAAAAGAAATCCAAGTAACTGCTTTAGAAGTTTCTTCTCGGGGATTGAAATCCATAGTCCATAGGAATGTGCGGAAGAAAAACTCCTCGCCTTGACTGAATGAAACCAGAAGTTTTGGGCACCACATTTGCAAAATCGTCAAATAAATTGAATCTTACCAGAATATGGCGGTATTCTAGTTGTCCAATGTTGCACGTACCTTTGACGTCGAAATGTTTTGGTAGAATTCGACGCAAATCCTGAAGTTCTGGCTTTCCATATGAGAATTTAACAATAACTGCCTGGTGAAGACCTTCCTCCCTTGTGAAGGAATTCACTTCTTCTACTGTGAATTCGACATTCGGGATTACTTGCTCCGTAGAAACTGGACAAAGATCCAGATTTGGAACAGCTTTCTGTCCATTGAGCATCGAGGCATACGACTGCTCAAATCCGTGAATAGGTTCCTTTTCTGAGATATACTGACCAACCTCTCCAACAGCAAGATGCTGGGGAGAGGTCGTAACATCCATGGATGCGATCTACTTCAGAAGTAATCCCCCATATCCACCACGGCTAGACTGCTATAAAGAAAAGCAGAGGCGAAAGAACTGTCGAATACTTCTGCAGATCACAATTCTTACTATCTGTTGGTGTTTAAGGAAAGAAACTCAATCGACAACAAACTCAATCCGAGATCTTCACAGCAAGTGTTTCGAATGAACAGTATAAATTTCTACATTCAAGATCTGTTGCGATTGGATTAAGTTTTTGGAAAAACAATAAGAGGAAGGTGTTCTCCTCACGAAGGAGAGTGTCGAGACACTAAAATTGTAATAATCCGTTGCAGATTCCGGTGAGAATAATGACGGACACTGTTCACGCACGCTACAGCGAAGCACTGTTCACGCACGCTCTCAGCGCCTCGAAAGGTCATTAGATAACACTGTTCATGAATGAAACTTGTAAACAAAAAAAAATGACTAATATTTTTTTTTTAGTGTTCGTATGATGTTCCATGATTGTTTTTGTTGGTGTGAACCAGGAAGAACAATAATCTTAACTTTGACGCCAATAAAGGTATTTCCGTGTCCAAGAATATTGCACTTTATCTTTGAATTCTTGTATATTACCATCGCTGCCCTTCGTTCTAATTTTCTTTTTTTATCGTTTGGACCGACTGTAGAATCCTCCGCACTTATTATCTTTCCATTCTTAATCTCCGTTACCCTAGCCAACCCAAGATTTTCACTCTCATTTTTCATAAATTGCACCCTCTTTTTTAGACCCCATTCCCACATTTTCCGCCATTTGTTCCCCCTTATTACCATTCATGCACCCTCTTTCCCAAAATTTGCGAAATTCCCTCCCTTCTTTTTTAGGATAGGATAACTCTCTTCCCCCAATTCATTGAAAAACAAACTCATTATTTCCGGTTGACATGATCCAAGTGTGTTTGATAAGACGAAAGTCATTTTTCATAATAATATTTATAGTGTTTGGTTGAGTGAATTTTTTCCAAAAATAGATCCATACTAAAATTTAATTGTAATATTAGAGATGGGAAGTCTTGCAAAGAATTTCTTTTACTATTAAAGATCAAATTATTATTCTTAAAGGTGGTAGTGGGTCGTGTTTTGAGGCACGTATTGAGGCGAGGCGATGCAAAATAGGAGTTGGAAACCAAAATGTGGTATTTTTGGACTAAAATTACATAAATAAGTGTAAAAACAATTACCGAAGTATATATAACGCCACTAAAAGTGGCGCTATACAGTCACGGTAGCTGAGCCGTTACTGTATAATGCCAGTTTTAGTGGCGTTATACATTATATTTCTGGAACTCTGTATAGTTCCACAAAAGAGGCGCTATACATTATTTTTCTGAAACTGTATAGTGCCACAAAAAAGTGGCGCTATACATCCTTTTTTCTGGGCCCACCAATAATTTCTGGTTCAATAATTCAAAAGCGTATAAAGTCAACTTTTCTGGCGCTATATAAAAAAAACTTTCCAGCTAGCCATTTCCTATATAAACAAGTTAGATCCGCATATCTTCATTCAAAAAAAAAAATTCCTCTTGTTGGTTTCTATTGTTGTTAAATTCTCCAGCATTTTTTCATTATGTCTGAAGAGCGTAGAGTAAGAGTATCATTATATTGGGGGGTGAGGTTGTGATGGAGAATAACTCCGTGGGCTACAGTTTACCTGCTAAGTATCATGTTAAATTTCCACTTACAATGGAGTACGAAACATTGATATCGTCGATATGCAAAAAAAGTGAGTGTGAGAAAACATTCCGTGATACTTAAAGTAACTGGAAGATATCTTTATTCCGTTATGCCGCAAGGGGTTGCTTTTTACTCGGAGTTTACCATCGACAATGATGATACTTTGGGTGATTTCCTGAGGACTCTGGACAAATGCCGGGAATTTCTTGTAATCACAATTTTGGAGAGGTACGTGAAGGTCGAAGACGTTCCAAAAAATGAGGTTGTGTGTAGTAGAGATAACCCCCAGTCATCGGGTGATTATTCTGGATCAGTTTTTGGCAGACAGGTTCCGGATGAAAGAGTTCTCCTTGATTTAAATTTATCACCGTCGGCGAATGAGCATCAAGAAAATAATTTATGCCATGCTTTCCATAATTCACAAGAAGAGTGGTAAATTTCTATTTTCATTTGTTTTAATTATGTATATTTTTGGAGTATTGAATTTGTATTAACGCTTATTTATTTAATAGGGGATACTGGCCGGATATGAATTTTATAAGTGTTCTATCCGGTAGTCATCATCTAATTGAAAATGTCCATCATGGAACGTCATCACATTACAACTTGTAAGTGAATTAATATAACCATATGGAAAGCATTTTTTAGTCCAGTAGCTTATATTTTTGTTCGTTTTGCAGTGAAAACGAGCAAGTTGAACCACCCGTACTCACTCAATTGTCCGAAAATGATGTATTACATCGGGATCTGGCAGATGCACAGAGTGAGGAAGAGAACAGTGATTACGATAACAATGCCGATGAATTGGGAGGTAAGACACCCTTTGCTCGTGAGGATGGCGATGAACAGGATGAGGACGAAGGACCTGATTTGAAGAGAGAACCCCTAGACGAAGAGTGTACGAGTCCGAAGTGTCGTTTCATTCAAGGGAGATTTCTTACATTGATAACTTGCCAACTGCGGGGGATGTGAAAGCTCCTACAAGGGATTTTGATGAAATCCGGACAGCAATGTGGGATGAGTCTAGACCAACGGTGCTTGCAAAGGGGATGTTTTTTCCTGATAAAGTGTGCATAAGCAAGGCTTGTAAAATGCACAACGTAAAAGAGTGTCGTGAGATGCAGGTATCGGAGTCAAGTCCGACGGTATACAAGGTTGTTTGCCGTAGGTGGTTTTGGCCATGTGATTGGATGTTGCGTGCGAACAAGAAGAAGACGGGTATGTTGAAAGTGGCTAAATACATTCCCATCCACACATGCGAAATGTACACATACAATGGGAGTCACTTCAACTTGGATATTGACTTGATATATCTTGTACTTACTCCGCACATCGAAGCATCCATAAGGTATAAAATAAAAGAGTGCATTACAGCAGTCAACCAGGAATATGGCTATACGATTACTTAAATAAAGGCATATCTCGGGCACAAAAAAGCATTTGAAATAGTCTATGGTAACTGGGATAAGTTATTTGCAGATCTTCCTAGGTACATGGCTGCACTACAGCAGTTTAACCCCGGACGGTTGTTGAATGGAAGCTTGAGCGGAGTCCGGGTAAACCAGAATGTATATTCAACTACGTGTTATGGGCATTTGAGCCAGCAATTGATGGTTTTTCGTATTGCCGGCCCGTAATATCCTTAGACGGAACTCATGTCTATGGAAAGTACGATATCAAGCTATTGATAGACGTTGCAGTGGATGCTAATGGAAAGATATTTCCCTTAGCTTTTGCTATTTTTGACAATGAAAGCACAAAGACGTGGACGATGTTTTTGAACCACTTGAAAGAGTACATTGTCAAACAGCATTCAGGTATTTGTCTAATATCTGATCGGCATGGTGGTATATTAAGTTTTGTGGAGAACTTGACTGCATGGCAAGAACCTTATGCATATCATCGTTATTGTGTGAGGCACTTGAAGGCCAATTTCCAGAGGGCACATCCCAAAAAGGCTCTATATGATTTGATGTGGATGGCAGTAACAGACCACCAACAACATAAATTCCGGAGGCATATGGATTCTATCAGTCGATAAGACGAGGCATCCTATCGTTGGTTAATGCGACATGACCCTGAAAAGTGGACGTTGCATGGAGATGGTGGCAGACGGTGGGGAATTCTTACTACAAATGTGTCGTATTCCTTCAACGGGTTATTGAAGTCGGCAAGAGGATTGCCCGTCACAGCCATGGTGCGGATGTCATTCAAGAAGATGGCGGAGAGGTTTGTTCAACGGTCTACAGCTGCAACGAAATTGATGGAAAGGGGTGTTGAATTTATGCCAGTGTCTATGCGGAGACTTGTGAAATACAGAAGGCGAGCACATTGGCACTCCTTCTTGCAATATGATTACGAAAGAGGTATTTTTGAAGTTTGCACCGCTATCCATAATAATCGGGGTAATAATGTTCATACTGTAAATGAATCTACAAGGTTATGCTCTTGTGGGAAATGGTCAATCTACCACATGCCTTGCTCACATTCCATCAAGTGTTTTCAACGTGTTGGTTATGCGGAGACCACTATATTGATCAATAATATAGTGTTTCCAAGTACCTAAAAACATATAGTGGGCAGTTGCATCCAGTGGGTGCTAAGCATTATTGGCATCCAAAACCATTTAAAATAGTGTGCAACAAATCTTATTTGCGTAAAAGACAGGTGCAGAAGAGAACGTGTATGCGGAACCAAATGGATGTTAGTGATACCGTATATGCGCGCAAATGTGGTATATGCTCGCAAACAGGACACGACCGTAGAAAATATCCTATGGGTGGCAACAATAATCAAGCTCGAGCCGAGTGTTCTTCTATAGTACCTAACTATCCATGAGTTAATGTTGTAGTAATGATTTTTTATGTATATGTTGCAAGATTTATGAAATAAAATTTCCTTTTTTGTTAATTATGACTTGTACTTTCCCATTATACCTATTTAATTAATAATTTAATATAAGTATTTGTATAATTATCTGTATATTTATTTTGTGTGTGTTGTCTTGTTGAAATGAAAAAGCTTACCATCTGACATAAAGTTGTCCCATCAACATCGTGATATTCAATACGCAAAATATAGCGCCATTAAATATGAAACTATGTCTGTGTTGTCTTGTCGAACTGAAAAAGCTTACCATCTGACATAATGTTGTCCCGCCAACATCATGATATTTAATACGCAAAATATAGCGTCGTTAAATATGACGCTATGTCTGTGTTGTCTTGTTGAAATGAAAAGGCTTACCATCTGACGTAAAGTTATCCCGTCAACATCATGATATTTAATACGCAAAATATAGTGTCATTAAATATGAAGCTATGTCTGTGTTGTCTTGTCGAACTGAAAAAGCTTACCATCTGACATAAAGTTGTACTGTCAACAGCATGATATTTAATATGCAAAATATAACGCCATTAATATGATTCTATGTCTGTGTTGTCTCGCCTTTAAATAACGGGCTCATTGTAGTCATTTTGTGTGCTCAATATTTACTAAAAGCAAATATTTCATTAAAAGAAAGGTTTTTTTAACTAAAAGCAAATATTTCACAAATGGCTCAACCTCTTCGTCCACCAATGTGCTACTGTGGAAAAGCATGCTTGATGCAAACTTGGTGGGAAGGTCGTGATGTTGAATGCCGCTAGTGGTACTATATAAACCAGTACTACAAGGTTCATGGCGAACTATGTGTGAATTTGATGAATGGTTTGATGAACCATGTTATCAGGATAGCTACAGAGAACAACTGCAGTGTCTTCATAATCTGTGGTTAAGCCAACTGGGAGTAGAAAAGAAAGTAATAGAATTATTACAGAAACGAGAAAGAAACTGAAGGAGGTGGAAGATTAAAAAAAGAGCAGAATTGAATTGTAAAGCACAACAGGAACAAAAAAAATATAAACGGGAACTTGCGGAGGTGAAGGCGAAACAAAAAGAGATAGAAGAAGAAAAAGAATAAATGAATGAACGATTTAAGTGGTTGGAGCGGAAAATAAATGGCAACCGGGACTAAATATTAGCATGTATGTGTTTAGTATATTTTTCATATTTCATTTATTTTTATTATGTTGGCCTGTTATGTTTTTGTTTGTGCTATAGTAATGTTTTCCTTCTTTGTTGTACTAAATTGTATTTTAATTGAAGTGAAAGTTAATTTTAAGTGCTTGTGTTGTTATACAAAATAATAAAACGAATGGAGAATTAAAAAAAGTAATGACATATTCGATTAAATATTTTATGAATGTATACAAAAATATTATTTACAGCAAAAAAAAAGGAAGGCCGACTCAATGTGTCCCGCATGTGGTGTGTCTCACTGTAGTCGTCAGCCTGAGGCGCATTCCCTCCCACCCGGGTACGCTATCAGGATCATCATCATCAATCCATATCCTTATAGTCGGATGCGGTCCAGGATGTCATGTATCGGTGGTGTTGTGAGGTCCAGTAGAAGGCTACGTAATAATATAAAATTTAGTTTAGAAAACTACATAATAATTCACAACAATTTATATTATCTTACCATAATCGTGTCTGGATCCTGAATGTAGTCATTTGTCGTAGCATCGCATGAATCCTGAAAAAAAAGAAATTAATAAAATTAAACAAAATAAATAAGTTATAGTTAAAACAAATTCAAATTCAATACAAATGATGAGGTTCCATAACTTTGTCGGCGCCCACTAAATAAATCTCGGATCGGTCGATAATCATAAGTGGTAGACGGGCCAGGGAAATATCTACCCTAATTCAATCCTTGAAAATCCAAGCATGTGATCAATAATTGACCCGATGGGGTCAACTGTGATGGCACTGGAGTGTCAAAAATTCCAAGGTTGTAAGATGGCATGTCGGTCTCATGCATGCCACCTGCCATATCTGTTGCAACATCATCAGCACGAGCCTCATCGCCCCCTGCTGAACACCACCTCCTCTACGCCCACGACCACGTCGTCCAGCACCAGCAGCTCGTCGGGCACCACCAGGTCATTGGGCACCACCACCTCGTGGGATACCACGACCTCGCTGGTACGTGGCTGGGTCAATATAATCAGCCTTTTGTGCCAAACGTTGATCCAATCGGGCTCGCTGTAGTGTCTGGGCAGACACGTCGCATGACCACATGATCATGGACATAACTCTACATCTGCTGCCCCATATGATAGACGGTATGCAGTCCAATCGCCTGCACAAAAATAAAGAATGCAAACTACGTATTCGGAACAACATAAAAGGTAGACAATTAATTATAACAAAAAACATACCAGATCCTCGTGTCTCCCAGCGCATGAGACGTTCAGACCTTCTGCCTGATGAACAGGGTTCCCGATTAAAGTCAAGAAACAGTGCGGTACCATGCCATATAACCCTCTAAAGGAAAGTGTTGTGAAGGTGGGGTCAAGTCCCCTCGCATGTCCCAAATAGCCAACTGAGCATTAAGCCAGTCAGTAAATGTGTCGTCCACCCTGGACCGGTCATCCCTCTCATAGTGTAAAGGATGCCATGCAGGCGGAGTCGGTATAGGCTACGGCAGGGCAAACTGATGAAAAACCCGCTCTGAGGGATGATGCTCGACAATATCAAGGCATGTGAGAGGGACAGAAGCCCTCCAAATATGTTGGCCGAACGTGCAATACGCTTGCGGGGGTACCTATTATCTCCTCGCTGTACAGCGTCCAGATGAACGATCAAATAACAACATAAACCGTTAGTATGCGCAACACTAAGTTAAACGATATCTGGTATGTTTAGTTAGATATTCACCTGTGCGTCCTCTAGCAAATCCAAGACATCCTTGGTGCGTGGGAGATTATGATGGGCATCATACTCTCCTGAAAGTCTATGGCATATAACCCACCTACAAGCAAGAGGGAGCTCTGGAATCTCAACATTAGTCGGTAGCTGTGGTAGAGGTGGCTGAAGCTGCAGAAATCGCTCCCAGACCCAAACCTAACATAGAAGGTTGATGTATAGTGTAATATTAACTATAACTAGGTAGAATTATAACTAAATGACATATTAGTTGAATATGTTGTCACTTGTAGAAGCGGCAGGAAGCCACAAACGTCTCTCTGTGTGCCCATGGAAGCCGGCATATCTGCCTGTACAAAAATGAGAGGACAGCACCACCCCAGCTGTAGCTGGCTGTATCCTCGAATCGGGTAATATGGTGCAGAAAACGGAGGCTCATTAGGTTCCCTGAAGTGTTCGGGAACAATACCCTACCAAATAGAAGGAGAAGCAACAGCCTCGTATATCGCTGCACATCCACCTCCGCTGACTCGTCGGTGATCGTGTTGTGGATCTGTATGAGGTGGTCTCTGTTGGAGACTAAATACATACGACTGACCCCAGAAGCTACCTCCTGGTCCTACGGTATGAAACTAGTGAGCATCTGCAGCATATAAAAATATTCCTCCCTCGGATAATATCTCATGGTCATAGGCAGTAATATAGGCAAGCCATCAGCGGACAGACCATATAAAATCTCTACGTCCTGGAGTGTAATGGTGGCCTCTCCAGTGGGCAGATGGAAAGTGTGCGTCTTCGGTCGCCACAACTCAATCAAGGTCGTGATCAAGGCATAGTCGAGTTGTATCCGGCAAATCCTAAAAATCCTATAGAATCCCATCTCCTCCAAGTAATGGACCACGTGGGGGATGTAGAAAGCGTGGAGGACTCTAAAACTCCCATAGTAGATCCACTCTCCTGGCCCGGAAAGTCTGTGTAAGAAACTATCCCTCCCATATATACTCGGATCTATGCTGGGGCTGCAGGACTAATAGATCCGACGTCCGGGGGCCGGGATGTGTAGGCGCATCCATGTCGTCAACTGTAAAATCATTATTTTTAATAACTTAATTGTATAAATTATGATTAATAATGATTAAAAATTATATATTTTTTATGATTGAAATTCATACTTTTTAATAAGTTAATTGTAAAAGTTACTTACCCATGGGTTCCGGGATCGATTTTTGAGGCTCGATGGCACCAAACTACGATTAAAAATTATGTATTTTTTATGATTGAAATTCACATTTTTTAATAACTTAATTGTGCAAGTTACTTACCCACGGGTTCCGAGCTCGCTTATTTTTTAGGCCCAGTGGCACCAAATTATGATTAATAATTATATATATTAATTTTATATATATATATATATATATATATATATATATATATATATATATATATATATATATATATATATATATATATATATATATATATATATATATATTATATAATTGAAATTCATGTTTTTATTAACTTATTTGTACAAGTTACTTACCCATGGGTTCCACGCTCGATATTTTTGAGGCCCGGTGGCACCAAACTATGATTAAAAGTAATGTATTTTTTTATGATTGAAATTCATATTTTTTAGTAATTTAATTGTGTAAGTTACTTACCCATGGGTTCCGGGCTCTCTTATTTTTGAGGCCCAGTGGCACCAAACTATGATTAAAAATTATATTTTTTTTATGATTGAAATTCATATTTTTTAATAACTTAATTTTACAAGTTACTTACCCATGGGTTCCGGGCTCGATATTTTTGAGGCCCGGTGGTACCAAACTATGATTAAAAATTATGTATTTTTTATGATTGAATTCATATTTTTTAATAACTTAATTGTGCAAGTTACTTACCCACTGGTTCCAGGCTCGCTTATTTTTTAGGCCCAGTGGCACCAAACTATGATTAAAAATGATATATATTTTTTATGATTGAAATTTATACTTTTTTAATAATTTAATTGTACAAGTTACTCACTCATGGGTTCCGGGCTCGATATAGGCACGGTGGCACCAAACTATGATTAAAAATTATGTATTTTTTTATGATTGAAATTTATATTTTTTAATAACTTAATTGTGCAAGTTACTTACCCATGCGTTCCGGGCTCGCTTATTTTTTAGGCTCGGTGGCACCAATCTATGATTAAAAATTATGTATTTTTTTATGATTGAAATTCATATTTTTAATAACTTAATTGTGCAAGTTACTTACCCATGGGTTCCCGGCTCAATATTTTTGAGGATCGAAATACCAATATAGCATACTTAAACAAAAGGAATTCTAACCTAAAATATTACACATTACTACGCTACAAGGCTCTATATTTTACTACTCTAAAAGGGTCTACGTTTTACTACGCTAAAAAGGTCTACATTTTACTACGCTAAAAAATAATCTAAACTAAACATAAACAACAAATAAATTTAATTAAAAATAAAACACAAAACGATATGAAAACACATATATATAAATGAGAATATTAACAAAAAAATTTATTTTACAGATTTATATTTTTATATACAACACTGAAATTAAATTCGGATAAATTTAACATGCTAGTTTCGAGAAAAAATATACAAACTGAAATATACCACGTACAAATCAAGTAATATGCATTATTATAAAAGTTTCAACTTAAAATAAAGCGAAATACCTCGATTTAGAATTTTTGAAGAGTAAGTAGATCAAAATTTTGACTCCGAAAACATAAATCAACAATCGCACGAAACTCTACTCGAATGTAGGACCTATGTTCTTCAACTTTTATGTGACGGGGGACCCAAAAAAAAATTTAAAATTCGTGGACAGATTTCTCACAGTGGAAATGGGAGCAAAAATGGGGGGACCAACGTTTTAAATAATGGTGGAGAGAAGACGGGACTTTTTCTAATTGGAGATATAGCGCTACTTTTACACTGTGTCAGAAAAGTGTGTATATAACGCCACTTTTGTGGCGCTATACTCAGTTTTTCAGAAAATATAATGTATAACGTTATTAAAAGTGGCGCTATACATTAACGGCTCAGTTACTGTCATTGAATAGTGCCACTTTTAATGGAGTTATATATACTTTGGTAATTTTTTGTACTTATTTATGTAATTTTAGTCAAAAATACCATATTTTAATTTCGGATTCTGGAAAATAGCCCTTGGGCGGATGTTGGGGGCGCTGTTCCATAAGACGCACACTCCGACCAATTAGGCATATGCCCAGGCACGCCTTGGGCCTCATTGGAGAGACTCACGCCCAACAATTTTTTAACAAATTATTCATTTCGCAAGAAAGAAGAAAGATCAAAATAGAATTAAGTTTTATTTCTTGCCACAAACATGAAAACACATATAAGGAAATAAGGAGAAAGAACTCTTGTTAATCTAAAGCAAAACAAAAAATATAGTTTTGTTCTTCAATTACCAAAATAAATGAGCTCTCACGGATATCACTCTTTTTCCCTTTTTTTGAAAAATGATATTATATAGTCGCTTTCAAATTAATAGTTGAAAAAAGATATTTTTTTTATGTGTGTATATATATATGTGTGTATACATATTCTGTATATTATAAAAAGAAACATACTAATGATATATATTTTTTCTACTACCAAATGTAAATAGTTTTTGGCTGTGGCTAAAAGTAATACCCCTTTTTCTTTTGAGAATTTTCTTAAAGCACTATCTTTAAGTAGTAATTAGCCATTTATAGATATCATTTGCTATATTACGGATTATTGATACCTTTTATGTGATTATAAGATGCATTTGATGTATTTAAGCTATTGTATTCATGGATACAGTAGCAAAAATAGGCGTGAATCAGGTAAGTCCAGCTAATCAGTTGTTGTATTCTAGTGTATTCGACTGTACTTATGGAGTGAAACATGGGATTGCAGCTGGACAGACTATTGTATTCGACTGTATTCACGACATGAAATATGAGATTACACTGTTTTAAAAATGGAAACTGAATCAATTAACATAATAGACTCCTAATATAACTCAACAAACTCAATTATAACACATAAAATTTGTATTTTCTGTTATAAAAAAAGATTCTCAACCAAAAAATTCCCCAAAAACATAGCAATCTTCACAGAAATTATATAATACATCATAATACATAAATTATATTAATTAAAAAATATGAATACATTCATAGAATATGGCGAGACAGTGAATACAATGAAATACATAGAATACATTAAAATATGATTAAAAATAATAATGAATATATGAAATACATAGAATACAACGAGATACATTGAAATACAATGAAAAATCGGTAAGAGACTCTTTATGTTGCCCATCCTCTAAACTCCAAATACAGCAAGATATATTAAAATATAATTAAAAAAACTAACAGACTCTTCAAGTTTTTCGGCACCAAAACTCTGTCGTCTTTGTTAAAAAAGAACCCTAATTTCCTTTCGTCGATATCAGATTTCGAAATTAACACAGCGAGATGCTATTGTCGACGGCTATAGTGCAGAATTTCCATGCTACATAACTCAGAAAACTTTTGTACTATAACCAACGTTATCTGTTTATAACTCAAAAAAATATCGTACTCTAATAAGCTAACTTTCTCAGAGTATACTTACTCTATTTTCATATATAGAACGGTCTTTCCATCCATTCGAAAGAAAGAACAAGAAGGAAATTTAGAAAGCTTTAATATATTATAAAAGATTTACAAAGGTTACAAGATGATCTTATAACTACTACAAGGCCTCCTTTATATAGGACTAGGAGGTTACACCACAATATAAGAGACTCAAAGAAAGCAAACTAAATCATAGATACGAAACTTTCCTTACAAAGGGGCTTGCTTCAACAACCCATAAGGGACGACTTGCCAAGCTACACAAACAATTAATTTATTTATAGTCAAAAAATATTTTCTACAAATGGGATGGCTTCAACAATCCATAAGGGACGGCTTGCCTAGTTAGACAACTCAGAAAACGTTTATATTAGAACCAACGTTAGTTGTTTATACCTAAAAAAAAACTTTTGTACTACAATAAGCTAACTTTCTTAGAGTATTCTTATGCTATTTTCATACATGGACGGACTTTTACATCCATTTGAAAGAAAGAACAAGAAGAAAATTTAGAACGAACTGATATGTTCATAATTTTTATTTGAATTATTGGTTGGTGAATTAAAAAAAAAGAGAAAAAAATGGAGGGTACAGATAGATCGGTTACGGCGGAAAGGCCATGGAAAGCCCGATCTAGTAATCTGTAAGAATTTCTCAAAAGTTTGTTTTTCTAATCAACAAAACATACAATTGAAGAGAGGGGGTGGAGAAAGATATGGCAGCATATTTTATGAGAGAGAACAATGTATTTTATGGCTTAAGGGTAGGAGGTGACCATAAATATATATTTGACTATAAAAATCAAAGGTAGTTATAAAAAATAAATTTTTAAAATGGTATTTAGTTAAAATAAATAAAGTATCAACATTTTCTTTAGGAGGAAAAAATTCCTTTCTTCTTCTTCTTCTTAATTACAAAATGGGCTTGTTAGATTTATTATTGTTTGATAAATTAATTAGTGGGGTTTGTTATTTATAATATTTGGAGATAATGTTTCAAATTTGACCTCATTTGAAGTAGATTTAGGTATCAAATTGTGTGTTTGATTGTTGAAATTCAAATAACAAGTTTTTGATTCTGGACAATTTGCACTTCACTCTTATTTGACCTTTATTGTATGAAAATATTGGTTGGACTTTATAACTATTTGGCTTTAAGTGCATCATAAATGCAGTTTTTTCAATTTAAACCAATTTGGCTTTAAGTGCATGAAAACATTTGTTGAACTTCAGACCTATTTCAATCTTTCTTTAACAATTTTGTCAATATAAGTTTCTCAATTTTTCTTTTTAGTTTTCTGGCTGGTCTATACTATATCATAACATAACTAATTGATGACTGTTAGAAAATATTGACGGTTGGAAGTTTTACTCTATAAAAAATTAAAGGATTAATGAAAAAGTAGCAATTTCCTACACTAATCTTTTGCAAGTTGTTTTTTTTTTTCTATAAAGCTTTTATGCACTTTCTTATTTTGTATTTTTATCTGTTATAGAACATTATGAAATAACCAAAGCAATAAAATTTGAGCAAATATCACTTATAGTCACTCGGACCAAATTTATAATATTCAGTTGCTCAAAATTATAATATATATTTTATAGTTAAGAAGTAATTCTAGTGGCTAGCCTAAAAATAATGCTTTCTACTCTTCCAATTGAAGCTCCAGCTACTGCTCTCTCTTCCTCCTCCACTATTTCTCAAAATTTCGCTGTTCCACCAGTAACATAGTATTTTCTTCCGCTTTATCCTCCCAAAAAAATCTTTGCTAAAATTAGTTTTGTTCAAAATAAAATTTTGCTGCAACACTACTTCGTTTTATAACATATACAAGAGGTTGAATTTTTTCCAATATATGTCAAAATGTAAGTAACCCAAAATTTTCAATTTTCACTCAATAACTAAAAATATCAAACCTGAGAAACATAAGAGGAATAGGGATCAGGGATGAGATCCGAGAACTGGATCTAGTAGTCTCATTACCAATATAACCTCCACTTGATAAAAACTCAACACTAGTGGTGATATATCAATGAGCATATTCTCCAAAATAATTGGATAAAAAAAATCAACATTAGCATTAAAAGAAAGATGTGTGGGCAAGCCAATCAACTCCAATAAATAAAAAAAAGAGAAAGAGGTAAAGATCAGAGAATTTAAAAGGAGGAGACAGTGGTTTGGATGTTCAGAACTCTAAAAGGAAGAAAGGATTGCTCTGTTGAAAAGGGCTCAAAAGAAACGACACGAGTGTAATACGTTTTGCGACTTAAAGCAATATGGCCATAAATGTAATTTACTTAAAATGTACACACAAATAATGTTGCAGTCCAGAAATTATAAAACTACCCTTGATCGTCATTTAGACCTCCACTTATTATATAGTTAAAATTGAATGGAAAACAATCAAACATGTTAAAAATTGCCTTAACTTTTCCCTCCAACCGAAATACATTTGCCGTTACTAATCATAGTTACCCTTACCTTGGCAAACAAAATTCTCGTTGATTTTACAATTACATGTGTAAACTAACACGTAAATAACACATATAATTTGTACTACTCACTATACGATTTTACCAAACAAGGAAGTTTTAGACAAACGATTAAACAAATTATACTCAAAAGAGAATAAATGATGGTGAAAAATGGCTGAAAACTTTCACTATACAGTATATACAATAGATCGTCATTAGACAAAATATATACAAACATACACTGTCATTCTACTAAAAGTATACTTAATAGAATGTCATTATACAAAATATACATAAAAAAGACTGTCACTATACAAAAATAGACAATTTTTTTTAAATGAAAGGCGTATAAATTAACATGCTAGACTCCTAATATAACTCGATTAACCCAATTACATTACCCATAATCGTTTATTTATGCGAATAATCTATAGTTTTTTCCTGAAACCTTATATATATATATATATATATATATATATATATATATATATATATGGCATTCACCGATAGTCTGTTCCATCCCTCTTTTTTTTTTCATGTGTGCTTCTGTGTTCAATAAAATAAACAAAGAATTGATACATTCATATACAGAAATCGGTCAACCAATGACATGTTAGACTTTCTTTTCGCGAATATATTCTAGATATATTTAGTTGGTATATTAAATCTAAATGCGTAAATACAATACGACTATTGTATTAATTCATGATCTCTAAATATAGATGAATAAAATCTGAATACATAGTTGGTATATGACCTCTCAATATTAAATATATGTATTCGAATACATATGAATATAATTTGTTATATACCTACGATATGATTGTATTGTAAAAAGATGTAATATTTCACTCATTTGAACTGATTCTTTTTTCTGAATACATATAAATAAATACGAAACGACTTTTATCTCAGGGATTGTAGATGATCTCCTAATATTAAATATATGCATTCAAATACTCCTAAATACATATTAATACAATTTGTTATACACATATGGAGGTCTAAATATGTAATGCATGAAGGTCTCATAGACTCCTAATATATGTAAATACATCTAAATATATATATGAAGACAACTTGTTAAATACATATGAATAAAATTTGTGGAAAAATATGTGAATATAACTTGGTGAATACAAATAAATACAACCGAATGAACACAGATAAATACAACTTGTTAAAATACAGATAAATACAACATGTTAAATTAACATTAATGCACTCTGTTGAATCCATATGAATGCATGATGTTCGATACAGATTAATACAATATGTTGAATAGATATAAATACAACCTGTTGAATACATATGAATACAATCTGTTGAAACCATACAAACACAACATGTTGATTATAGATGAACTCAGATACATAAAAACTGAATAAATCGACTGAATAATTAAAATGATCATATATAAACACTGTTAATACAGTGAATAAAATGAAAATATAATTTTTTTTTTCTTAACTAATCATCATCTTTACCAAAACACTATCCAAAAAAACAGTATTCGCAATAGAGTGAAATAAATGAAAAAAAACAGTGAATATAATAAAATATATGGAACACAACGAAATACATTGAATTATAGTAAAAAAAAAAATACAATGAATACAATGAAACACATGAAAATACATTGAAATATATTAACAGAAAATCAAGTTGCTCAACCCCAAACTCTGGCGTCTTTCTTCAAGAACAAACCCTAATTTTTGGCGAATCCGCTGCTCCGTTCACTCTCGTGAACCACAGCAGAATAGCGACCAACAAAATCATTATCAGAAGAAAAAATATTGCATTTGTGCGTCGAAAAATCATCCAGGTTCATTCCGACGTGGCCTTCACAAAAATTCAAATTAGACTAAATATGCCTATATCAATACGACGATGACGACGAAGATGAGTCATCAACAGTTGAGTTTGAATATTATGCGGCGGACGGCAATGGTGAATTCGCTGGTTCGGATTGAAGTAGTTGAAGATGGCGAATTGGTAAAGAGGAAACTTATTACTTTCATTATTGAATACCGCATTAAAGTAGAGAGAACGAAAACAGTGTAACTGAATAGCGTATTTAGTGACTTAGAGGTAGGAGGTAACTAAAATTAGATATTTTACGATAAAAATTATAAAGTATTTATAGAATATAACTTTTTTTAAATAATATTTATTTAAAATAAATAAAATATTAATTTTTACTACAAGAGGTAAAAATTCCTTAACATTTTAAGGAGATATGGAGGATAGTTTTCTCATAAAATTTCATGAGGCTTACGGCCCACTTCTTGGGAGCTTAAGCCTCGCCCCATGCTTCATAAAATGTTTTGCAGTGCGTCATCACTTCTTAAATTACTGAAATTAGTGGTAATGTCTAAGTGCTAGATTGAACAAGTCATATAGTCAAAATCACAATATATAATTCTAAGAAAATGACGTTCGCTCGTAAGTTATGGAAGCAATTTCCTCACCGTGATTATACAAATCATTATTAACCAAACAGCAGAAAACGACTTTCACGTGAAAAATATTGTTTTGAAAGATGATTCTCCGTCGTACCAAATACGCCCGATGTACCGTTTGTAATTGTAACAATCGGCAGGTCGTTTTATGAGTTATCGTTCCGTTTCTCCTTTTTTTGCTTCTTATTGCTTTGCTTATCGGTTCTATGTGACATCGGGTTGGTTGGCTCGGGTTCGGAAATATTTTAGTGTGGTTTGAGACACTTAGTCTCTTTTGAGGAAGCTTAAGTTGGAAAAGTCAATCGGATGTTGACTTTGTGTTAGAGGACTCGGATATGAGTTCCGATGGTTCGGATAGCTTAGAGAGAGGATTTGATACTTAGGAGTATGATCGGAATGAGTTTTAGAGGTCCGTCGTAGACTTAGGCTTAAATTGGCGAAAGTAGAATTTTGGCATTTTCCGCTTGATAGATGAGATTTTGATATATGGGTCAGAATGGAATTCCGGGAGATGCAGTAGGTCTGTTATGTCATTTGGGATGTATATGCAAAATTTCAGGCCATTCGAACGTGATTTGATAGACTTTCTGATCAAAAGCGTAGTTCGGAAAATTTTGAGAAACTTAGGCTTGAATCCGATGTGTTTTGGTTGATTTGATGTTGTTTGAGGTGTTTTGAAGATTGGTATAAGCTTAAATTGTGGTATATGACTTGTTAGTATTTTTGGTTGAGGTCTCGGGGGTCTCGGGGGCCTCGGGGTAATTTTAGATGGTTGGCGGAAAGTTTGGAAGTTGGATGTAGCAGCTAAAGCTAAGTCTACAATCATAATTTCACTTGCGGCTAGGTGACCGCAGGTGCGGGCTCACAGAACATTGAGGGAGCCGCAGATGCGGCCAAATAAAAGGTTGGCGGAAACTGTAGAAACGATCCAGGAGGAGCACATGCGATAGTGCAGGTGCAATATTTTAACCACAAATGCGGTATGGAGCTTTTAAGTGGAAACCACAAGTATGGTGGGCTAGGCCTTAGAAGTGGAAACAGGGCCGCAGGTGTGAAAACCTGGGCCAAAAAGTATAAAAGATTTCCTTCACGAATTTTTTATTATTCCACCATTTTAAGTCCGCTTTGGAGCTTTTTGGGAGATTTTTAAAGAGGGATTCGAAGAATATCGTCTGGAGGTAAGATTTTTGAACCTAGTAATCGATTCTATGGCATTTTTCTACTGATTTGGCCTAAGATTAATGGAAATTAATGGTTAAAAATGGGAAACTAGGGCTTGAGAATTGGAGACCTTTGAGAAAGGGTTTGAGGGGTCATTTGTGATCGGATTTTTGTACTTTTGATACGATAAACTCGTGGGGAGATAAGAAATCTATTGATGTAAATTTTATCGAATTTCGAGAAATGGACCTTGGGTCGAGTTTTTGTTAATTTCGGAATTTATGTTGTAAATAGATTATTTTCGCATGGGCTTTGTTCTCTTAGCATATTTTGACATCGTAATTCTGCTTTTGGATAGATTCGGCGCGAGTTGAGGCCGATTCGAGGGGAAAAGGCCCGTGGGCTAGAGTTTGGACCGGATTAAGGTGAACACTGATTATACATTTTGTCCTGAGGATATGAAATCTTGGATTTCACATCGTTGTACTATGTTGGGGTGACAAACATGCCGGATGACCAGTGTGGGATCGTGCACCGATGGGGATTGTAACTCAGTTCATCCCGAATGACTATTTTATCGCGTATTTGATTGAAAACTATTTGTTATCATCCTATTTTTGGCTAAATGCCATATTTCGGCCTCGTGACAACTGTTTTGGACCCTTAGGAGGTTTTTTCTGCTGTTGATTTTATATATGTACTCAATCATGCTATATTCAACTGATTTTATAACTCGCCATGTTTACTTTATTTTAACACTCTAAACGATATATTTGGCTGAGCATCATGTTTTACTATGCCAAAGTGGCTTTTAGAGATTTCCGACTGAGTAAAGCTGGGGCCTGTGTTGTGAGGATTATTATAGGATCGGGCTATACGCCATATCAATATTGTAGTGTTTATAATTTTGAGGCCGATGGCTTGAGTTGTACGCCACAAGATGGCTTGATATGAGGTCGAGGGCCTATCGATTACGTCATGAGATGGCTTGATAATGCGCTTAGGTCGTAAAAGGCCCTCCCGGAATCTGTACACCTCCAATGAACGGGCGTAACCATTGTGATATGAAATATAGCCCGAGGGGCCGATGTTGTTCTATGCTATTGCTCAAGGGGCAGATTCTGTTGACCTTGTGTCCGAGGGCGGATTATATGTGTTTATCTCTTCTAGATGTCTTTCATTTACGCATTTAACTATTCAAAGGTGTTCTAAAGAAGCTTATACTGAACTAAGGTGTTATGAGATTTCACTATTATATTGCACTTTATTGGTTTTACTCTGCCTCTTTATAGCATGTTGTTGTGATTTTACGTGATTTCTTATCGTTCAGTCTTCATTTACTATTATTACTCACTAAGTTAGAGTATTCACTTTACTCCCTGCAGCCTGTGTGTAGATTCAGGCACTTCAGGTCCTGTAGCAAGGGTGGATAGCTCCCGACATATTTTAGGATATTCACTAGGTAGCTGCTCGGCTTTCGCAGCCTAGTGCTTCTCCCTTTCTCTTATTTTCTCTTGTTTTAGTTATGTAATAGACTATGTAGACTCTCCTGTTTTAATCGGTTAGTAGATGCCCATGACTGGTGACACCTAATGTCGGACGGTGTTGTTTTCCGCAAATTGTATTATTGAGCTTTATGGTGGGATTATTATTACGTTAAAGACTTACTCGCATTATTTTAACTATTTAAATGAATTGTGTGTTGTGTTGACTGGTATTGTCTTCACGAGAGGCGCCATCACGACCAAATCCTGGTTTAGGGTCGTGACAAGTTGGTATTAGAGCCTAGCTTACATAGGTCTCGAGTCATGAATAGGTTTAGTAGAGTCTCGCGGATTCGTACGGAGAGGTATGTATTTATCCTCGAGAGGCTGCATAACCTTTAAGAAAAACTTCATATTCTTGAAATTCTTATCGTGCGAATTTATTGATCCGAGTACTAAATTAGTGTTATTTTATTCTCATACAGATGGTGAGGACACGTGCTACCAGTCAGGACAGACAACCACTAGTACCACAAGTTGTGGCCACTAGAGGCCGAGGACGCGATCGTGGTTGCGGTAGGGGCAGGGTGTAGCCCGCACAGCATCTAGGGCAGCACCTACAGACCCACCAACCGCCCCAGTTCAGGATCAGATCCCGGTTATGGGCGCTCCAGCAGCACCAGCTCAGGCACCAGCTGTGCCCATGGTGATTCCGTGTCTTCAGGAGGCCTTGGCTCAGATTCTATCGGTATGCACTATCCTAGATAAGGCGATCTCAGTTATTACAGCCGCAACTACTTCTTAGGCCGGGGGAGGCAACCATACTCTCGCCGCTCGCACACCTGAGCAGGTCGTACAGGGACTTCAGACACCAAGGGCACATCCAGCCCAACCGATTATAGCTGCTCAGGACTATGTAGCTCCTGCCATTCCAGAGGACAAGCAATGCAGGTTGGAGAGGTTTGGTAGACTTCAGTCTCCGACTTTCAGTGGTGCAGAGGGCGGGGATGCCCAAGGTTTCTTAGATAGGTGTTAATAGATTCTTCGTACAATGGGTATTCTGAGACCAGCAGGGTCGCTTGCACTAATTTTTAGTTTTCTAGAGCTGCCTTCACTTGATGGGAGGCATATGAGAGCATAGGCATGTTGGTGGAGCACACCTTACATAGAAGCAGTTCTCTCTTCTCTTTTTGGAGAAGTATGTGCCACAGTTTCGTAGAAAGGAGTTGCCCAGGCAGTTTGAGTGGTTGTGTCAAGGAGAGATGACTCTGACGTAGTATGAGATGAGGTTCTCAGAGTTAGCTCGGTATTCTATTTGGTTGGTTCCGACGGATATAGATAGGATTGGGAGGTTTGTTGATGGCCTCACATATCAACTTTGAATTCTCATGACCAAGGAGAGTGTGTCTGGTACTACTTTTGAGGAGGTTGTATACATTTCTCGAGTGATTGAGTTAGTTTGTCGCCAAGAGTGAGATGAGAGAGAGGCCAATAGGCCTCGGGGATCTAACAGTTATGGTGATGCTCCTTCAAGAGGTTAGTTTTAGCAGGGTAGAGGTCGTCCATTCAGGCATGCTCAGCCAGCTCGCCCAGGTTATCATGGGGTGTCATTGGGTCATGGTTCTCACAGTTCTCATTAGAGCAAGTTATCACTTAGTGCCCTTCCAACTTAGAGTTCGTCCCATGCTCCATCAATTCAGGGCTCTTCTATGCCAGGTGCATCTGCTAGTCATTCTGGTGGTAGGTTTCCTTTCAGTCCCCATCTCCAGCACCCGGGAGTTTCTATGAGTGTGGAGAGATAGGTCATACGTGGAGGCAATATCCTTGTCCTCTTGGAAAATCATCTCAGCAGAGGGGTCAACTGTTTGCTTCAACACCAATTGCTTCACCACTACCCACACAGCTAGCTAGAGGTAGAGGTTAAACAGCTAGAGGTCGCCCTAGTGGGGGAGGTCTCTCGGGTTGTGGTCAAGTCCTTTATATTGCCCTTCCAGCTAGACCCAATGCTATTGCTTCCGATGTTATTATTATAGGTATTGTTTAAGTCTGCCGCATAGATGCCTCTATATTATTTGATCCTGGTTCCACTTATTCTTATACATCATCATACTTTGCTCGTTATTTAGATACGCCCTATGAGTCTCTTGTTTCATTTGTTCATGTATCTACTTCGGTGGGTGATACTATTATTGTAAACCGTGTGTACCGGTCATCTGTTGTGATTATTGGGGGTCTAGAGACCCGAGTTGATCTATTATTACTATGTATTGTACACTTTGATGTTATTTTGGGCATGTATTGGATATCACCGTGTCGTACTATTTTGGACGGTCATGCTAATACAGTGGCATTGGCTATGCTGGGAGTGCCGCGGATTGAGTGGCGAGGTTCGACTTATTATGTTCCCAGTAGGGTAATTTTATTCTTGAAGGCTCAGCATATGGTTGAGAAGGGTTGTTTTTCATATCTAGCCTTTGTGGGGGATGTTGGTGTAGAGACTCCCAGTATTGATTTTGTTCCAATTGTGAGGAATTTCCATGATGTGTTTCCTGCAGACCTATCGAGCGTGCCACTGGACATGGATATTGATTTTGGTATTGATCTGGTGTCGGGCACTCATCCTATTTCTATTCCGCCACATATGGCACCAGCGGAGTTGAAGGAGTTAAATAAGCAATTTTAAGAACTCCTTGATAAGGGGTTCATTCGGCATAGCGTGTCGCATTGGGGTGCGGGTGAAGAAGAAAGATGACACTATGAGGATGTGCATTAATTACGGGCAGTTGAACAAAGTAACAATTAAGAACAAGTATCCTTTTCCTCGTATCAATGATTTGTTTGACCAACTTTAGGGAGCGAGAGAGTTCTCTAAGATTGATCTCCGTTCAGGTTATCACTAGTTGAAGATCAGGGACTCGGATATTCATAAGACAGCTTTCAGGACCTGATATAGTCTTTATGAGTTCTTGGTGATGTCTTTTTGGCCGACTAATACCCCAGCAACATTCATGAATTTGATGAACTGCGTGTTCTGACCGTATCTAGACTCGTTTGTCACAGTCTTCCTTGATGATATTCTGGTATACTCACGTAGTCTGGAAGAGCACGCAGAGCATTTGAGAGTTGTGTTGTAGAGATTGAGGTAGGAGAAACTTTATTCGAAGTTCTCCAAGTGTTAGTTTTGGCTCCGTTCAGTAGCTTTCTTGCGGAACGTGGTGTCCAGCGAGGGTATTCAGGTTGATCTGAAGAAGACAGAGGCAGTTCACAGTTGGGCCAGACCGTCCTCAGCCACCGAGATTCACAGTTTTCTTTGTTTGGCGGGTTATTATCTCCGGTTTATTCAGTGATTTTCATCTATCACATCTCCCTTGACCAAGTTGACTCAGAATGGGCTCTATTTGTGTGCCGGATGAGTGTGAGAAGAGATTCAAAAATCTCAAACCGCAACTCCAGTGTTAGTATTGCTATCAACTTCAGATTCTTATACTGTGTATTTTGATGCTTCGAGAGTTGGTATCTCAACAGTTGAAGCCTCATGAGAAGAACTACCATGTTCATGATTTAGTTGGTTGTTATTGTTCACGCGTTGATGACTTGGAGGCATTATTTGTATGGTGTGTCTTATGAGGTGTTTACTGATCATCGTAGCCTCCAGCACTTGTTCGAGCAGAAGGATCTTAATTTGATGCAGTGGAGATGGTTGGAGTTGCTAAAGGAATATGATATTACTATTTTATACTATCTGGGGAAGGCCAATTTGATGGCCGATGCTTTGAGTTGAAATGCGGTGAGAGTTTGGCATATATTCCAGTTAGGGAGAGACCTCTTACAGTTGATGTTCAGACCTTGGCCAATCAGTTCGTGAGGTTTGGTATTTCAGAGCCCAGTCGGGTATTAGGTTGTGTGATTTCTCGGTCTTCTTTATATGATCGCATCAGAGAGTGTTAGTACGATGATCCTCATTTACTTGTCCACAGAGTTTAGCACGATGATTCCAGGATGGGGTGTTGAGGATTCATGTCCGGATATGTGTGCCTAATGTAGATGGGCTTCGGGAGTAGATTCTGGAGAATGCCCATAGCTTGGGGTATTCCATTTATTCGGGTTCCACGAAGATGTATCAGGATCTAAGACAACATTATTGGTGGAGGAGAATGAAGAAAGACATTATGGGATTTGTAGCTCGGTGTCTCAATTGTCAGCAGGAAAAATAAGAGCATTAGAGTCCGGGTGGCCTGTATCAGGAAATGGATATTCCAGAGTGGAAGTGGGAGCGGATCACCAAGGACTTTGTAGTTGGGATCCCACAGACTTTGAAGAAGTTCGATGCTATTTGGGTGATTGTGGATCGGCTGACTAAGTCCGCACACTTCATTCCTATGTGTACTACTTATTCTCTAGAGTGGTTGCCATATATCTATATTCGGGAGATTGTTCGGTTGCATGGTGTCCCGGATTCAATCATTTGATATAGGGGTACTTAGTTTACCTTACAGTTCTAGAGGTTTGTGCAACGAGAGTTGGGTAGTCAAGTTGAGTTGAGCACAACTTTTCACCCTTAGACGGATGGGCAATCCAAGTGTACTATTCAGGTATTTGAGGACATGTTGCGCACTTGTGTTATTGATTTCAGAGGGTCATGGGATCAGTTTCTACCACTCGCAGAGTTTTCTTATAGCAACAGTTACTGGTCGAGTATTCAGATGGCTCCATATGAGGCTTTGTATAGGAGGCAGTGCAGATCTCCAGTTTGTTGGTTTGAGCCAGACGAGTCCAGGCTATTGGGTACACATTTGGTGCAGGATGCTTTAGACAAGATAAAGGTGATTCAGGAGAGACTCCTTACAGCGCAGTTGAGACAAAAGAGTTATGCTGATAGGAAGGTTCGGGATATGTCCTAGATAGTTGGAGAGAAGGTTCTGTTGAAGGTTTCACCCATGAAGAGTCCTATGAGATTTGGGAAGAAAGGTTATTTGAGTCCTTGGTTCATTGGGCGTTTTGAGGTACTTCAGAGGATTAGGGAGGTGGCTTATGATCTTGTCTTTAGCTTGTCGAGTGGGCATCAGGTATTTCATGCTTCTATGCTTTCGAAGTATATTGGGGGTCCGTCTTATTTTCTACATTTCAGCACCGTTAGGTTAGATGGTGATTTGACCTATGATGTGGAGCCATGGCTATTTTGGAGTTTTAGGTTCGAAAGTTGAGATTAAGGGATATAACAGTGAAAGTGCAGTGGAGAGGTCGACTCGTGGAGGAGGCTATCTGAGAGAATGAGCGGGAGATGCGTAAAAGATATCCTCACCTGTTTAAGGCTTCAGTTATGTTTCTTGACCCGTTCGAGGACTAATGTTTGTTTAAGAGGGGGAGGATGTAATGACCCAGTCGGTCGTTTCATGAGTTACCACTCCGTTTTCTCCATTTCTGCTTCTTATTACTTTATTTATCGATTCTATGTGTGATTGGGTTGGTTGGATCGAGTTTAGAAAAGTTTTGGTAAGATTTGAGACACTTAGTTTCTTTTGAGAAAGCTTAAGTTGAAAAAGTCAACCAGACGTTGACTTATGTGTTAGAGGGCTCGGATGTGAGTTCTGATGGTTCAGATTGCTTTGGGAGGTTATTTGATACTTAGGAGCGTGATCAGAATGTGTTTTGGAGTTCCGTAGTAGGTTTAGGCTTGAATTGGCGAAAGTGAAATTTTGACGTTTTCTGGTTGACAGGTAAGATTTTGATATCGGGGTCAAAATGGAATTATGGGAATTGCAATAGGTCCGTTTTGTCATTTGGGATGTGTGTGAAAATGTTCAGGTCATTCGGACGTGGTTTGGTAGAGTTTTTTATCAAAAGCATAATTCGGAAGATTTTGAGAACCTTAGGCTTGAATCCGATGTGTTTTGGCTGATTTGATATTGTTTGAGGTGTTTTAAAGATTGGTATAAGTTTGGATGGTAGTATATGACTTGTTTATGCTTTTTGTTGAGGTCTCAGGGTACTTGGGGTGATTTCAGATGATTCACGGTAAGTTTGAAAGTTGGATGTAGCAGCTGAAGCTTAGTCTGTTGCCATAACCGTACCTGCGGCTAGGGGACCGCAAGTGAGGGCTCGTAGAAGCATTGAGGAAGCCACAGATGCGGCCAAATTGAAGGTTGTGAAACTGCAAAAGCGATCCAAGAGGTGCACCTGCGGTAGCGCAGGTGCGATATTTTAATCACATATGCGGTATGGAGCTTATAAGTAGAAACCATAGGTGTGGCGGGCTAGGCCGCAGAAGCAGGACTGCAGAAGCGTAAAAAGGGCCGCAAGTGCGAAAACCCTGGGCAAGAAAGTATAAAAGATTTCCTTCTTGAATTTTTGATTATTCCACCGTTTCTAAGTCGGCTTTGGAGTTTCTTAGGAGATTTCTAAAGAGGGATTTGAAGGATATCATCTGAAGGTAAGAATTTTTAACCTAGTAATCGATCATATGACATTTTTCTATTTATTTGGCCTAAGATTAATGAAAATTAAGGGTTAAAAATTGGGAAAGTAGGTCTTGATAATTGGAGACCTTTGAGCAAGGTTTGAGGGGTCATTTGTGATCGGATTGTAGTACTTTTGATACGTATGAACTCGTGGCGAGACAAGGAATCTATTAGTATAAATTTTATCGAATTTTGAGGCGTGGGCCCGGGTGTTGAGTTTGGTTAATTTTGGGATTTATGTTATAAATTGATTTTTTTCGCATGGGCTTTTTTCCCTTAGCATATTTTGAGGTCGTGATTCTGAATTGCGCGTTGAGGCCGATTCGAGGGGAAAAGGCGGAGTTTTGATTGGATTGATGTGAGTAAGTGATTATAAATGTTGTCTTGAGGGTATTAAACCCGGATTTCACATCATTGTGCTATGCTAAGGTGACGCACACGTTGGATGATGAGCATGAGGCCGTGCACCTTTGGGGATTTTGACTTAGTCCATCCCGAATGACTGTTTTACCGCATATTTGATTGAAAACTATTTGCTATCATCATGTTTTGGACTTAATGCCATATTTGGACCTCGTGCCAACTGTTTTGGTCCATTAGGGGATTTTTAATGTTATTTTCTCACTGTTTTTGATTTTATATCTTTATTCAGTCATGCTATATTCAACTGTTTTCATAACTCAACCATGTTTACTCTATTTTAATACATTAAATGATATTTTGGGCTGAGCATCATGTTTTTCTATGCCCGAGTGGCTCTAAGAGATTTCTGACTGAGTAAGGCCGAGGGCCTGTGTTGTGAGGATTATTATGAGATTGGGCTGCACGCCGCAGCGGTATTGTACTGCTTATAATTATAAGGCCGAGGGTATGAGTTGTACGCCACGAGGTCGCTTGATATGAGGCCGAGAGAATATTAATTGCGCCACGAGATGACTTAATATTACACTTGGGTCGTAAGGGGCCCCTCCCAGAGTCTGTACACTTCCAGTGAGTGAGGATACCCATTGTGATATGAGATATAGCCGGAGGGGCTGGTGTTGTTCTATGTTATTACCCAAGGGGCTAGTTCTGTTGACATTGTGCCCGAGGGGTGGATTAAATGTGTTTATCTCTTATAGCTATCTTTTATTTACTTGTTTAACTGTTAAAAGGTGTTCTAAAGAAGCTTATACTGAACTAAGGTGTTATGAGATTTTACTGTTTTATTGCACTTTATTGGTTTTACTCTGCCTCTTTATAGCATGTTGTTGTGATTTTACGTGATTTCTTATCGCTCAGTCTTCATTTATTATTATTACTCACTGAGTTGGAGTACTCACTTTACTCCCTGCAGCCTGTGTGCAGATTCGGGCACTTCAGGTCCTGCTAGCGAGGAATGATAGCTCCCGACAGATTTTAAGAGATTCACTAGGTAGCTGCTCGGCGTTCGCAGCCTGGTGCTTCCCCCCTCTCTTATTTTCTCTTGTTTTAGTTATGTAATAGGCTATGTAGACTCTTCCTGGTTTAATCGATTAGTAGATGCTCATGACTGGTGACACCCTGATGTCGGGCTGTGTTGTTTTTCGCAAATTGTATTATTCACCTTTATGGTGGGATTATTATTACGTTAAAGACTTAATTCGTATTATTTTAACTATTTAAAATGAATTGTGTATTGTGTCGGCTGGCCTTGTCTTCACGAGAGGAGCCATCACGACCAGGTCCGAGTTTAGGGCCGTGACAGTAATCTCCCTTCTTTCTTTTATTTGTCACAAACATGTTCCCCTCCCCCTCCCCCTCCCCCTCCCCCTCCCCCTCCCCCATGGTATTATAACTTTTAGCTCGTACCAGAAACTATTTGTATTCGGTTGCCGAAAAAACGTATATATTTTGTATATAACAATACTTTCTATATATATATATTCGATTATTATTTGAAAGCGACGATACAGTATTATTACCCCTGATCGATCACACAGTCTAACCTCTCCAAAATATACCTTGCATCTCTAAAATAAAAATGTATCGAGTATGATGGCGTCTATTTTTCTCAGAAAATGACCACACAAAAAAAATGTCATGTATGAAACATGCACAAGTAACTTTAGTGAAAAAGAAGTAACCTTGTCAGATTTTTACTTGTTTTCTTAAATGATTTCAAATTTAACATAAGTGACAAAATGTTCCACATAAATGCAGAATTATAAACATAACTAAAGTTATGTTACTTTCAAAAGAGAACAGAATTTAAGACGCTAATATTCTTTTCGGAATCCACATTTTCGTATCACGACTCTACTTGTTGGTTGGTGTGTAATTAATACAACTTCATTGCATTTTTTAGGAATGGAATCTGTTACATACGACGTTACGTTCAAGCTGTAACTGATTCCTGCTGCACCATATCTACACCCATGTAAAATTCTTTGCAATACATTATAATATTTGAAAAGTTAATTTAAGTAATTCAACTTAGAAGTGAAGTTCAATCTTTATCAATGTTGTAAGTTTGTACTCTATTTTTAGTCTTAAAAATTCAAAGTTTTTTTATCAATTTAAAAATTCAATTTCATTTGAACTAAAAACACTCAAATATTCTTCCAAAAGTCAACTCAAGCATGCACATACTCTTTTCACAAAAAATGAGAAAAAGAAAAGGAACCTCAAAATCAATTCTCACAACTCCAAATCCAAATCGAAACAAGAACTCAACTGCAAACGCCGTTGATTTCATTATGAGGAGACTGAAACTATAGAAAAAAACTCAACTTTCCGTTTTTCCTTGAGAGCAGATTTATCACCAAAGATATATATTATCTTCATGTTCGGCTTCATCTTTAGCTTTCGAATGAACTGAATTACCACAAGAATTTGATGATCTTCGATTCAAGATTGGTCCGGAACAGCCGGAAAATGTTCATTGATAAACTTCCTAAATCTCTTTTTATACTCCCAGGGACTCGGAAATGAGGAATTGAACCAATTAAGGAATTGTACGTCCCATGTATACTGTCTTAGATAGTCAACGATCCCACAAACAAGTTCATTGTCCTCAGTATTCATTCCCACAAAAAGAGAATAGTCCATCACATTGATTGTCTGCAATTCACCAAATTATACCAGTTTAGAAGCAACAACAACAACGACGGCGATGACGAACTAATAAAATCTCACTAGTAGAGTCTCGGGAGGGTAGTGTGTACGCAGACCTTAACTCTACCTCGAGGGAGTAGAGAGGCAGAAACACTCACTATATATGGCCTAGTTTAGAAGCTGAACCATATATAAAATTCTAGGATTGAGTGGTTATTGGTTAATACAGTCAGACCTCTCTATAACAGTATCCTTATATAACAGTCATTCACTATAAAAATCAAGTATTTTTTGGAACCGGTTTTTATATTATGTTATAATATATGTTCTCTATAACAACATTTCATTATCGCAGCCAAAAAATATATATAGGGATGAACGAGGCTGCTATAGAGAATTTTGACAGTATGTGCAAAAATGACATGCTATTCAAGTGCTCTTGATATATAGCAGAATTTCATGTCAAACTTACACTGAGGAAAGCAGTGTCATTCCATACAGCTCTTTGCAAATTCCGGTTTGAGCTCTTATCAACATATATGGGGTAAATATTCATGTCATTCACAAAGTTTTGGTCCTGAAAAATCCCCTTTGCACCGTCGTTTGCTGAACCAAGTCGAGCATGCAACGTACCTTTCAGTTCATATTGTCTAGTAATATTTTTTCCAAACGAAAGGTTCTCCATCACCACAAGATCATACGTTTTCTCTTTTCCACTTGATCTTATTATGACCTGCAAAACATAAATATATAGAGAAAAGTTCAATAAGCAAATGCACTTTGTTGGCAACTCTTGTGCTGTGTTATAGCTAGAAAATTAAGTAATCAAAGTTGACCTGATAAATGCCAAGAATTTTTGCAAGGCAGGTTTGACTTCCTTCCTCTATGCACCGATCGATGTAATCAAAATAACAAGGAGCAAACTTCAAGAATGATTCAAATTCATTCCTCTTAATTTCCTTTACGATGAACCGATCATCAAGAGTTTTGGCGAAAAAAGAATTAGTTTTCCGACCTTTTGGATACCAGCTCCTACACCTACTTAAGGAAGCAATAAAATCAACTTCAGATGGGCAACAACGATCTCGCAAATGAAGAAATGGACGAGCATAGGGACAGATCACTGAGTATTTGTGCGTTCTAGGCAAACTCGATGAGCACGATTCATCTTCAAGATCATGATTCACGACAGGAAAATCCATCAGAAAGGCCAAAGCACAAGCAATTATGCTAGAAAATTCATCTTCATAATCAGACACGATATACTTATCACTTCCAAGGGGAATATAGAGCTTTCCAACTTCATCAGTAGTAAGTCCACAAGCTATAGTTTCTGCACCATAGGTTGCGACAGAACCTATTCTTGTCTGAAGATTCTTCATATATTCACGTCGAATTTCAGAGAAAGGAGCCCACCACCCTTTGTTATGCTCTATGTTGGATAATTTTGCTAAGAGGGATCTACTCCTTAGAGGATTAAAATAACTGGCACCTGTAGCATTAGCATCTACTATAGCGGCCAGTGTGTCCTGCTTCTGGTCAATGGTTTTGGGATTAGTAACTTTACAGTCAGATGACATCAAGGAATGAAGACGGTGATCCCACACACAAAACTCAAGCAGAAGCTCCAGCTCTATTCTGTTCAAGCTCAGAGCTTTATACACCGAATCCTGCTTCTCTGTGTTTTTAATATCAATCTGAAAATTAGAAAAGGAAAAAGATTATATTTAGATGGCGCATACACATCAATATATTTGATATATGCTCATCTTCACCAGTAAATCAACAACTTAATTAATCTTGGTTCATGCATCGCTATACAATTGACATGTTAACATTACGCTAGGGAACATCGCCTGAACACCTTGTGGTTGTGGAATAACATACAAGGAATACAAAAAATGAGGAAACGAATCGCCACAAGATTGATTGGACATTTAGATTAAGTGCTAGAAGAACAAGTAATCCTAGAATTAGATCCCAGAAAGGAACTAACCTCAAATTGAGATCTCTCTTCCTCCAGCATTTTCTCAACTTCAGAAAATTCCAAATTTGACACTGGAATATTAATAGTTGTTCCATTAAAATGAGGCTCTATTGCCATTAAAGCTTTCTCTACATCGAGAAACTTCATAATTCCTTTCGTGTAAACCTACTCACGAAAAGAAAATCTCCGTCATCATAGACTTGCAAATATATCATGTAATTTCCGCAGTAAACCAAAAACATAAAAGCATTTGTCTGTAAAAAGAGTATACAGCTTCATAAAAGCACATACATCCTCAAAATACTTCCTACAAAACTCTCCTTTGGTCGAACTGCTAAAGTCCAAAATCGGAGGAGGAAGAGACGCAGAATAATTAATAAAAGCTGAGTACTTGAACACTGCAACCATTGACCCTAATCTGCACATTAAGAAAATGACATGAATTTCCTTAACAAAATATATTTATGATCAAGGCTCAACAGCGCAATGCATCTATTCAAATGATTGCCGGAATTGAAAAAAGAAAAGCTGCAAAACAAATTACTATAACCGTCAGAGATGTAATACAACCAACAACAATAACCTAGTATAATCCCACAAGTGACGTTTGGGGAGGGTAGTGTGTACTCAGACCTTATCCCTACTTGGGGAGATAGAGAGCCTGTTTCAAATAGACCCTCAGCTCAAGAAGATGAAAAGAAACAATAGAACAGTAACAACAACAAAGACCAAAAAGATAGTACCATCAACCTAAGAACAAGAAAAAGATGGTAAAAACAATAGCAATAACCAGTAACAATAGCAAGATACTAGAAAACCAGAGTGGAAAAATAGTATGAAAACAACGTGTACTACTAGCAGTCTACGACACGACACTATCAGACTAGCCCAAACCGTCTGAGATGTAATAAGCCAAGTAATTATGCCTTAATCCCAAAATGGTTTTATCTGTATCTATTTCAAGGCATTTTAGATTTCACAATTACTCCTATACGGGCATACAAGTATCTACAAGAATAAAAAGACTCCTGGTAAACCGAGAATCTGATATGATTATATATCAACAATCAATCCTTGATCCCTGCTAGTTGGTGTTGATTATACTACCATAACACTCATTGATTTCACCCATCTAATCTTACTTTAATTTCTAGTGTTGAACCTAAATATGTAAAATAATAAACTTATAATATGGATACCACAACTTTGATCATACCCGAAGAAGTAGAGGAAATCGCTGTTGAAGGAGTGACTGCGGTCAGGAAGTTTACTAAACAAAGAGGAATCGGAGAAACTGAGCTGCAAAAATCTTCCAAATGAAAATCCAAGGGAGCCACTGGACATTAAAACTCTTTTTGTATTTTTTGAGCCTCCATTACAACGACTCCACATCCAAATTTTACCTTCCCTTTCACCTGAGAGAGCCTTGTTTAATGGAAGAGAATGAACTTTAATAGTGAGTATTTTCTCATGATGTGCATAACGGAAGATGTGAACTTTCGGGGATTCACCACACGTCCCACATTGGTTCCTCTGCAACAATAGAGCTTATACGTCAACAACCTAAAATAAATGACATTATGTACAGAAAACATTGAACGGAAGTTTCTAAAGGCAGCCCAGTGCACGAATCATCACGCGTTTACGCAGGATCTAGGGAAGGGCCGCACCCTAACAGGGTGTGATGTAAGCAGCCTATCCAGATGCAAGTATTCCACGACTCGAACCCATAACTTATAGGTCACACAGAAACAACTTCAAATATCACACAGTAGATAGATCCGGGGAACGGATGTTCCTACATAGCAATTAAATTGTAGAACCAACTTCAAATATCGCATTCTGCTAAATGAGCAACCAGCATTCTAGGAAACATTGTAAGAGTGGAAACATAGCGACACAAAGAAAGAGTTTGTAATGGAGACAATTGATATCTATGCACCTGATTTAGCAGATTATCTCGCAAAAACTTCCCAAGGGGAATATCATAATCTTGATAGAACCTGATTCTAGAAATATGATTGTTCACACAATTAGTGCCTCTTTTAGTATTCCATCTTGACATCATTACCAAAGTACTCTCCCAATCCAACGGAAATGTCATGACATCGTTATTATGTTCTTTGTCTTCAGGAATTTCCGAAGACTCTTCTGCACTTGGTAATGGACAATGTAGTTGTTCCTTTCCAGGTGTCTTCTGTTTGTCAGAAACTTGAACATCATTTTGACCGTGATCTTCTGGATTTTTTGGCTTAAACAACAGATATTCACCTTCTTCCTCAAAGTTATGCCTTATTATTATTGCTTTTTGATCTAGAAGGAAAGACGTCTCAAGGATTAAATTATATGCCATGGTGACTGCACGCCGGACAACATATTTAACTTTCTTCAATTCATCGCTGTTAGTTCCCATTAACAAAATCTGCAAAAGAAATCACATCTGGTGATCTAGAAATAAAGGCATCATGAATAGCAGACAAGGAAAACAAATATCAGTCCACGCATCTGGTGGAAAAAGCAGTTATGAATTCTGCTGCAAATATACTCACTGTACATCCACGATGAGTAGAACAGCCCCTGATAAACATAAGTGTTTTGCTAGACCTTTTCACTGTATCACCAGAAGAGTCATGTTCTTCTAGGAATTTCTCAAAATGAAAGGAATCGCACTGCCTGAGGTCAACCAATGTTTCAGAAGATATGATTGATGAACCTGTGCATTGAGCAACTCTCTCCATTCGATGTGGCTTGATATCAACGACCAATGTCAATCCTTTATTAAGAGCATACTCTTGTAAGTCACGAGAAACAGACTTCTCTACTAAAACCACATTTGGTTCGTAGCTTTCTATCATGTCAATGATAGACTTCACCCTATCATTCTCCTGTTAATATGTTAGAACAGTAATCACAAACATATGAACATGCTCATCTTTTTTATTTGATACAAACAACGGTATTTCTAGTTTACCTGTCGAAATGACTCAACTACTGACAATTCATTTGAAGAGAGACCAAGTGCACCCTGGATCAGCAGCAATCTAGGCTTGTTATACTGTGTAGGCATGTGTTTCTGAGCAGCATGTTTATTGAAGACCAAACCTCGGATAAATTGACTACAAAATAGAAAAACCTATGATTTAGCCTAGAGAACTAAGGGCCCCCTCTGTCAAAAATTCATAGCTATGGTGTGAACAGGCACGAACAAAGGATAAAGGTAGATATTGAAATTAGGTAGGATCGAGTTGTATTTAAATGAGAAGTGAAACCTTTTGGCGAGGTTGAGGTTTTATAAAAGTAAAATATTATATCCTGTAACTTTTAAAGAAGTATACCAGTCAATCAATACGCCTCCAATCCCAAACTAGTTGATATCATCTATATATGTTTTGTGTCCATTCTGCTCTATTCAAGCCCAACTTAAAGCCGTATAATGTTCAAACTAATACAGAGAAGGAAAAAAGTACCCATCCAAAAGAGAAGACACCTCTTGGAAGTCACAATGATAAAGAATACAGTCTTATTAGATGGGAGTAAGCATGACAAATGAAATCAAATTATAACTATCTAAACATTAGCTTATGAGGAACGAGAACACGAATAGAGATGAGAAAATTGGTTGTTGTTTAGTACCTTTGGCTGCGAGAACCGGTTGCAATACATTTTATCTTCAAATATCGATTAGGATCCATAGCATTTCCTTCAGCTGCAGTAGGCATCAAAAATGAAGCAGCCTCCATGGACAAGGAAATTACTATGTCAATCCAATTGTCACCTTCTTTCCCTGAAGAGACGACACCAGAAGAATTAAGCATGTCATTGACAATGGGCTTAAGCCTCTGGTCCATCATATTCCCTAATAACTTTTGTTTTTCCTCTTTAAACTTGTGGCTTCCATCGTCGTCTTCATAATTTGCCACATGAAATTCCATATCATCATAACACTGTTCTGGTTCAGGTGGTAGACAGAAGAAGGCATCAAGGTCACAACTAGAAGAGGTCCCATTTCCATCTGTTTCCATTTTGCAAGAAGACATAAAACTATTTCTGCTTCGTAATGATGTCGGACTAACAAACAAGTTATATTGTCAACCTACACCATAGTAGCAACACATTAAATCTAATCCAGTAACAATTCAAGCTGCTGGTTACCCAATCTAGTGAAAAAACGTAAATTACTTGAACAAACAATATAAACCTGTCTTCTTCTAAATCGTTGAATAGGAATAATAAGAACTTATCATCTTCATATCACCCATTACTCACATTAGTCTTGTTAGGTGTACATACAAATTTCAACATTCAGATACTCTTAACAGTTGAGGCCTTTTGGAAAAACCATGTCGGTTTGACCTAAAGAGGATAATATCACATTATGTTAAGAGTATCTTTGGGTTGGTTGAGCCAAACAACTGGTATCGGAGCCTATGCTTCGGCGGGACAAGTGTGGCGATGGCAGAGAGATAGCATGTGGCTCGGTTTACTTCCCCTTACGAGTTTAGAGACGCAACTCTGACTATGTGGTTGGCAAAACAATAAATTTCGAAAAGTGACCCATAGATCATGGTAATGGACCATGTGAAGCTTAATCCGAGGGGGCAGACGCGTGGATTGTGGTGATGGACCATGTGAAACTTAGTTCAAATCGATATTGTTAGGTGTTGAATAATGCCTTACATTCGTAGCTGAGAAGATTGAGAAATTGTATATAAGGTGTTGGATATTCATAGAGGTCGTTTGGTACAATTGTGAGATAAACAGGGTATTCCGCAGGATTAGCTATTCCACCTTCTATATAGGATAGCTCATCCCACCATTTTATTATAAAATTTATCCCCGGATTAACTAATGTCATTAACCAAACATGGAATAAATACAATCCTATATTCTACCGGGATTATTATCTTTATCACATGTACCAAACAACCCCCTTATGGTTGAGGCCCTTTGAAGAAAACCGTACCGGCTTAGTCCAAATGGGACAATATCACACGATTGTTAAGAGTATCTTTGGGCTGGTTGAGAGTTGAGACCAGCAACTATCGACAAGAAAATTACAAGTTTAAGCATATGGCATCCAGCAAGTCAGAGTAAACAATGTTAACTAAATGCAGGACAAACACCAACAGCATGTTTGGTTCAGATAAAACCATAATTGAATGTATAAACAAAGATAAAACAGAATTAATTTCAATAAAACAAACAAGCTGCATGCATAAACACACAAGAATCAATTCTCAAATACCGTTAAAACAATGATTAAGAGCTGATGACCAGAGAGAGAAAACACAAACGTTTGCCAAAGTAAGATGAATCTTCAACCCAAGAGAACATAAATCAGTTGAAAGACAAAAAAACTTATAATATAATGTGAACAGAAAAAGCAGTTTGATATGTTGAGTCATCTATTTTAAATTTTAAATTTAGTAAGAAAAAAATCATAATTTAAGAAATCATGACTTCACACGTCGAAACATGCCATCTGTAGCTCCAAGAACATAAATAAATGAATTAATAAAGAAATAAATAGACTATACGATTCAATGGGGTTAAGTTACCAGGAAGTCTTTGTTATTTCCAATAAAAAAAAACTAGTTTCGTGTCACGTTTCTTAAGCAACAAAAAATAAGCAGGATATCAATGAAGTTGCTTACCGCCAATACTTTTTGGTATTTCGTAGTTTATTTGCCGTGGTTTTTTTGTAAATTGAGCTACTTCTGTATGAAAGTGAAAGGACGATAATGCCCCGCATTCCGAGCAAGTCGCAAATAGGATATTTCAGTTGGCACAGAAGATATGTTGAAGTTAAGTTGAAAAAAAAATACTTAAAATTTTATATTTGAATATGCATTTATTTGATATTGTATTTCGTGAGGAAATAAATTTACATGAAAAATTAGTAAAACCCGCTTTGTCAACCATGGAAACTCATCTTCAAAAAAATTCAGAAAAATTCAATCCAGTATATCACCAAACAAATTTTGGAAAAAAAAAAAGGTATCTGTTTGGCCAAACGGGTATGCCTAGAGCTTGAAATTAAGCAAGAATTGAAATTATTTTATTATTATAAATGCACAAATATTCGCCCTTTATACTTTATATAATCAGATTGCAATGATCCTAAATCCAATTATCTCGTCACACCCAGTACAAACTACTCAAGAAAAAAACCACCCCAGACATGATTAGAGTCTCATATGATTCCACAATGTGCCAATAGGCTACCATATCGAACGCGATACAAAGGAAAACGAACCTTGAGGGGACTACTCAATTCACTCACTAATACGGACTTCCATAAGAAACTAGAAAGCAAGGCATACAAAAATAGCATGTAGAAAACTATACTCAACATCACACAGTTGCGGTGCGCAACCCGGTCCAAATAACATATCCATGGCGGCATTCCATCTGGTCTACACATATAATTCACAAAAGGAGATATACATTGAGCTAATTTGCTCATTATAATAAAACACTTAATGTCGGTCACAAGCATTCTAAGTGCATAATATCATCCCTAGGGGAACATATAGTGTCATAAGCTACAAAATCAAGCACAACTGAGATGCGATAAATGATCTGCATCTCAAATCCCACCCCTATCATATTACATCATCTCTACGTGGAGCCTCACCACATAAAAAATTTACCAATCTGCCGCACAACTCGCACGGTGCAGTACATCATTACGTGAAATAGCTGACGATAAAATAACACCCTGAATGCTCTTCCATAAGGAGCGCATTACTGAAATGAACACATCTGGTCTGATTTAGAGCCCATATACCTATTAAGATCCATCCACAGACCTCAAGCTGATTCTGATCGCATTGAACCAGGCTAATAACCTTTCAAAGGTCGATACTAACTTTCCTCTCCTCATCATATACAAAAACAACCATCACAACCAGAGTAATCCCCCATAGTCCTTAACACAATAAATTTAGCGCCCTCCAGCATCAAATTCTCAATTTAACGACACCATCACAACCTTCATACTTGGTTGAAATCATTAGTCAATCAAGTGACTACATGCCACCCTTATACAATCTTCCTGCAGGACACACTCCCACAACCTACTATAACAATTAACTGGGGTTGTACCTCCAAACCGCTGGCCACACTAGATCCGAAAAGTGATTAAGAATAATTAACCATGATGCAAAGCCTTTTTCACAAAACACCAATCTCAGGTGACGCTGAAGACAATTCCAACTTACTTCGAACATCGGAACTCCTTTCCTGGCCATGTGAGCTCGTGACTTCCTTGTCAACACCAAACTGCAACCTTGGTCTTCACTTCAAATTCCATACTACTTACCGCACCCAAAATACTAATATACGATATAACACATTTTTCATCGTAGCTTAGGAACCACTATTAGATTAATACTTCATCGTATAAAACTTTTCACTTAACTCACTTCAGGAGAACCATAGCAACACACAGGTGAATTCTCATAACCATAGAACATACAAATCTCTAAGTAGTGGTCTAAGACACCATAGTCCTTCGGGGATCCGCCTACCCACAACAGGATGCAACAGTAGAATCCTTTATGATTAACACCAATTGCGGAGGCCGACAAACCTCACACGCACCGTCACAAATCACTTGCATAACTTGATCACGCTGAAAAAACTGATCACTACCAGCAATATTCTTATTTGAATGAGGCTAACCAATCCATCTTCTTCCAATTTATCCTTGATTGCCATAGAAACAATAATAACTCCATTCAACACTTAACACACTCCATCCGCACTCATCCCGAATGACCTTGAACCATGAGATCATGCTGTCTCAAATCCCGCGAACCACTTAGTACCTCCCAATTGCTACAGTGCAAGTCAAAACATCATAGTCTGGGCCCTTCTCATAAGATGCTACAAAGCTTGGTTCTTAACCGTATTTGTAAGCTCGAAATCATTAGGCACCACATCTTACCCCTTTGAATCCACTAGGACCGTTGCTGAGAGCTGTCTACTCTAACTTAGCCCGAATATAATCAACTCCATGATTCTTCTAGCACAAGAATACCCTCTCGACGGATCACCCGATAGAATTACTCCCTAAGTCTAAACATAGGCCAACAACGCCAGCCATAGCACACCTTTAACAATCCTTTTACTCAAATTACCACTTATGTTCTTTCCCCGTTGCTAAAATAACTTACCAATACGCCGATAACCAAAAGCTCACAAGAAGATAACCATACAACCCCATAGTAGGCGGTGGGACTCTCCGACTTAGCTCGAAGCCACTATTACATAACTCTGGAATTCACCAAGATTCTTAATCTCTTATTGACACAACCTTGCGCAATCAACTACCAAAATTCTCAAAATTTTTCTGTAAAACTCCCTTTTTATGTTCTAAATCATCAACGACATTCGCAAAACCGATCTCTTTGTTGTATAACTAATAGAAATCTTCACAGAAGCTTCGCCAACCACGCGTCCACTAACCTGCTCACAGGGAATAACCCACTCATGGAAATCACTTGCCGACATCCTCTAACGCTACACAGGGTACAACCACCATGACATCAATAACCCATCCTGAGTTCGAGCTAACCTCTAGTTGCATAAGTCCTTTTACCCCTCGTGGACATCAATTAAATATGCGGCAACATCATTCCCATTCAAAGTTATTTTGTATCCTTCTTTATTTCAAGCAGCTCCCTTCCATTATATCAAGTCTCTTTCCACATAATAGCCCATACTTCATATTAAACCCATAGACCCTAATCACCAATCACTAATATTCTCAAATGCCCATGAAAACTCCTTAAGGTACGTGGTCATCCTACTATAATACCCATATACAACTCCTCCACTCTCCCACTATCCCGCTTCCTTATTCAACTACTTGACCTTCGCTTCATATAACTGGCCTTTTAGGATTTTTGAACACCGCCTAACGCTTCCCACATGTCTTTCCTCGTCCTTTTGCTATTCAGTTATTGCCTTAAAAAATCCTTCTTCATAGCTCTTGGATCCACAAATGCTGTTTACTTGAACCTTTCTGGAGATCATCTTTCTCGGGCTGTCGGCATTAGAAACACCGATTCAATCCTGAACCACTGCACCACGTGATCTATGACAGTCGAGTCTTCAATACTATCTTACCATTTCCTACTCCCAAGGCGAATCGTAGAAGATCATAACACCGGCGAACTTAGTACATTCAATAGGGACAACGACACCTCATTATAGGAGAAAACTCCACCACACTTGCAACACCAAGCCTCGCTACTCCATCAGCCCAAATTTGGACATTCATAGGCCAATCGTTTTTCTCTTGCCGGGAATAATTACCGACTCTCTAGACCATGCACTGACTAAACCTCCCCTCAAGTCATTCACTGCCCCTACACATAGGCAAACATAACACCATCAAATCAATACTGCGTAACAATCGTTCATAAGCATCATGGCAACTTGTGCCTAGCCTCAAAGCCCTCATAAGTACCACTAGTGCTGAATATCCTTCCACAAAGCAACGATAATAATCTGATCAGCTATACCGAGAGAAACATCTCGCACTACATCTGTAGTACCATACAATTCTTCAATTCTCAATTTATGATAAGTGGTTCTCATAAAATAAGATTGAGTAGGAAAGAAATAAAGGTATAAGCCTCAAAAGAACCAAATCTCACGATGAGGAATCAAGAAGGGAAGTACTCCTAACAGTCTTGCAGCCTCCCGAGGATAAGTAGAGACATCTCCATACCGATCCGCGAGACTTTACTATACTTGCTCATGACTCGTGGACCCTAGGAATCTAGTTCTCTGATACCATGTTGTCACGACCCAGAATCCACTAAGGGTCGTGGTGGCACCGGACCTTGCTGTCAGGAAAGCCAACCAAATTACTTGATTAAGTTCTCATTTTAACAATTTTTGAAAACTAAGATTTTCCTTCAACTATACTAGTAAAAGATAATATTTACAATGTAAATAAAAGAATGTTTGGAAGTATATACAAGATATCCAATAATCATCCCAGAACCCGGTATCGCAAGTGCATGAGCATTTACTAAGAAGGAAATAAAATGCAACAACCGTCCAGGATACAATATTGGACAGAAAATAGATACAGATAACTGAAAGAGACTCTGATGGTTGTGGGTTGCCTCGATAAGTGCAGCTCACCTAACTCTTCGTATCAACCATGCTACTACGCCTAGTATGCCACTAGGGAAGCATATACATGTGCAACAAAAATGCATAGAAGTGTAGTATGAGTACGAAAATAACGTGTATTCAATGAGTATCCCGTCTAATCTCGAATAAGTAGAGACGAGATGGTCGATTTCGACACTTAATAGTGGTCCAATAATGATATATTAATAATGCGAATAAACAAGCAATTACAAAGACTGACAGTAAATTAAAGTAAGTCATGAACACGTTAAAGTTTCATTTTATATTAAAAGTCTCTAGATTCATAATCCAAAAGTTTCCAATTATCTCAAGTTGGGGAGAGAAGGTATCAATCTCAAATAATCTCAAGGCAAGCAATACAAGCATGCTCAAATCATGCTGAGGTCGTATGGCCTTATCCAATAGAAATGTAAATTGTTCATTGCCGAGGGTCGAACGGCTTGAATCATAGATGCATCTATTACCCTGCTCGCATATCATTCATGCAACGCAATCAACATTAAATAATCAAATATCACACTCGCGAATCATACATGCGATGCGGGCACACACACACACACACAAACACACACACACACACACACACACACATACACACACACACATATATATATATATATATATATATATATATATATATATATATATATATATATATATATATATATATATATATATATATCTACACACACACATAGTTAAACAGCCAATTAAGAGTTTATCGAGAAATGTTTATTTCAATAAAAACTAATTTTCCTTTAATGATTTAAGAAAAATAAAGTTTAATCCTTTTTGAAATTTATTTACTGATTTGATGTGATTTTAGCAATTCTAGCTATCAATAAGTTTACAAATAATCCAAGTATAGCATGTTTTTTGTCCTAGACTACCCAGAAAATAGCATAATAGTAGCTACGCACGGACTCTCATCACCTCGAGCATACGTAGCCCCCACAAATAGGAGCACATAACCAATTAAATCACCTATGGGAACAATTCCCTCTTACAAGGTTAGAAAGGAGACTTACCTCGCTCCGAAGATCCATAACCGGCTTTCAAGCCCCTTCCGACGACTCCAAGTGATGTACAATACCCCAAAACTATTCAAATATGGGCAAACCAATAAAAGTTTACTCTAATACTTGTAACAATTCAGACTATATAAGTTCTCAACTCCGCCAGAAAATTTGACCAAATTCCCTAGGGCTCACGTGCCCGGATTCCGAAATTTTTCGAAGATAAACTTTATCCATGAACTCACGAACTCAAATATATGATTTTCTCTTAATTCCATAGCCAAAATTACGGTCAAAATCCAAGAATACTAATTTTTTAGGTCTTATACAAACCCCCAAATTTCTACCAATTTACTTGCTAAAATCCATACAAAATTAATATATTTAACTCAACATAGGTGGGGTTAGCTTACCTTGTCGTTGATGATGAAAAACCTCACTTGAAGCTCTCCAAAATCGCCCATACCAAGAGAAAATGAGAGAAAAAATAGCCAAATCCCTAATTTAGAACAACCCTCTGTCTCCAGCTCTTTTTGTACATGCGGCCTCTTTACCACTTCTACGGTTCCGTAGGTGCGGCCACACTACCACATTTGCGGTTTTCACCAGGCTGCCCTTTTTTCGCTTCTACATCTTCTCCACCACATATGCAGTCCCACATCTGCGGCAAAATGACTGTATATATGGTCCCAACTCCCCTCCACAATACCGCATTTGTGGCTCTCCTGGCCGCTTCTGTGGCTCCACACCTGCGGCCCAATTCCCGCCGGTGCAGTTACACTAGATACCAGCAACTTCAACCTTTCCAAAAAGTCCATTTTCAATCCGTTAATCACCCGAAATCCACTCGATGCCCCCGAGACCCAATACAATCATACAACTAGTCCCAAAATACATTACATACTTGCTCGAGGCCTCAAATCATATAAAACAATGCTAAGACCACGAATTGACCTTCAATCCAAGCTTTATGAACGTTAGAATTTCATATTTCTTCTCTCAATGTTTAAACCTATCAAATCACGTTTGATTGACTTCAATTTTTGCAGACAAGTCATATTCATCATTACGGGCCTACTCCAACTTTCAGAATTGGATTCCGACCTTGATATCAAAAAGTCCACTTCCGGTCAAACTTCTCAAAAGCCTTTAAATTTCTATCTTTATCCAAATGACTTCAAAATAACCAACGGACCTCCAAATTTACTTCTGGTCATTCTCCCAACTCTAGAATCACCATACGGAGAAACTCCCAGACTCAAAATTCCAAACATACATCAATAACACCAAAATGCACTTCAAGCCAAACTTATGAAATTCCTACCAAAAATGTTAACTTTCACAATATGTGCCAAAACGCTCTCGGGCCATCCAAAACCCGATCCGGGCACATACCAAGTTCAAAATCATCATACGAACCTGTTGGAACCTTCAGATCCCTATTCTGAGGTAGTCTACTCTAAAGTCCAATCTTAGCTAATTCTCTCAACTTAAAGCTTTCGAAATGAGAATTCTCTTTCCAAATCAACTCTGAACTTCCCCAAATTCAATTACGACCACGCGTACAAGTCATAATACCTAAAATGAAGCTGCTCATAGCCTCTGACTACTGAACGATGCACTATCAAAACAATCGGTCGGAACGTTATTCTAGAAGTCCAAGGTCAGTTCCTTCCTTCCTGAATCTCATCAGGTATTGCTTTCCCCTTGTTTTCTTGTCATCTTTCATTTTTTTCACTTATGTTTTGGTCTACACTGGTTGAAAACAAAAGAAAATAAAAAATGTGTTTATAGGTTTTGTTTAGGCATCTCTGTTTTCCTTTTAAATTTTTTGGTTAATTAATCAGTAACATGAATTAAATTTTAGCATCTTTAAATTGTTTCCCTTTTCCTGCTTTTGTTTTCTTCTTCTTCTTTTTTGTTTTTGTGTTTAATTGTATCCTCTAGTTTATTTAGATTACTTTTGAAATTTTAATTTGAATGCTTCATACTAGTTCATGCTTCGATGTTCGTCTCTTAGATTCAATTTGATTTGGTATAACATTTTGTTGCGGTTTGAGTAAAATTAAGTTTATGGTTGTTTAAATTAGAGGTTCATCATGAAATTAGCTCATTTTAGGTTTCTAAGTGTCCAAAAATTTAAAGTTCAATCTTTGCCAAGTTTTATTGTTTGATTTACATTAGCATGCCCATTTGTGTTTACCCTAATTGCAAATCAGTAGAAACGTATATGGGGCTAATTGAACAAAAGGAAACTTAAGTGGTCATAAAAAGGGGTAGATAATTCATAAATAGGATAAAATCCATGCTAGAATATTCTAGAATAAGGAGCAGTTGATCTTTGGTGCTTATATATGGTACCTTTTAATACATAAATAAAGATTCTAAACCTTAAGAAAAAGAACAAAAATTTTGCACTGCTTTCTTTAGAAATTGGCTCGAATTATATTAGTTTCTGGTTTTTCCTTTAGATGAAATTTGAAAGGGCTTTCATTGGTTTATTGGTTTTCTAGGGTTTGGCCATGGATTAAAAAGCTATGGTTTGTGGTTATTTTGCTGCTTTTGCTCATATTTCTGCTACTGCTGAGATCTTTTATTTGTGGGGGCTACGTACGCACGAGGTGATGAGAGTTTGTCCGTTGCTACTGTTATATTTAAGTATGGGTAGTCTAGGACCCAAAAGCATGCTTTACCTGTAATATTTGCAATCTTGTTGTCAATTTAAAATGTTTAAAACATATCGAACGTGTAAATAAAATATTAAAAGGCTAGACATTGTTTTCTTGACTATTAAAAGAGAAATTTGTTTTTTCTGGGATAATTGCTCCTTGATGAATTCTTGCTTGATTGTTTGAATGTGATTATCTATTGTTGAATGGGTTGAACGCCTAGGTAGACTAGATAGATGCATTTATGGTTCGCAACATTCGACCCTCTGGCATTGCACAATTAAACACTATGTTGGATCGGCCGTACAACCTCGACATGATTTGCGTATGCTTGTATTGTTGCCTTGAGATTTATAGATGTTGATATTTGTCTTCTGTGCCCTAAGATAAATTGATAAAATATGAAGTATGAACTTGAAATTTTGTATTTACTAAAGAATTGTTTACCTGCTTCATGCTTATTGAGTTAGTAGTCATATTATCAAACCAATGATTTTCTCACATTATTGATATATTATTATCGGACCATTTGTAAGTGTCGAAGTCGACCTCTCTTCACTACTTCTTCAAGGTTTGACGGGATACTTAATGGGTACATGTAGTTTCGTACTCATGTTACACTTATTGTGCATTTTGTTGCACGGGAACATATATCCCTAGTGGCCTAGTGGGCGTAGCAGCATAGTTGATACGGAGACTTGGGTGAGTTGTATCTCTCGACACGATCCGTCAACCAGCAAAGTCTCTTTCAGAGTACTATATTTACTTTCTATCCAAATATGTATTCTGAACAGTTAATGTATTTCATTTGATTCTCCTAGTGATTACTCGTACACTTGTGACACATGATTTTGGGGTGATTATGTGATATTTAGTATTGAAAGTTGTAAACATTTTTATTTATTCAGTGAAAATTACTTTATACTAATTAAATTAAAGGAAATTAATGGTTCCTAGAATATTAAAATGAGAGTTTAAGTAATTATTTAATGTGGGCAATCCTGACCGAAGCGGTCAGGCGCTATCACGGCCTTTTACGGATTTCTAATCATGACAAATAGACTCTTGTAATTCTCACCGAACATTGAGACCAACTATGTATTACTTGAAAATTTCATGAGTCATCGATGCTTTCTTGTTATAAAAATAATTGATGTGGTGGGAAGAGGCCATGTTGATATTGTTATACCAACGATTAAAACAACAATATATAGCAACGATACTTCGCAACAATATCAATCACCAGATATTTTAGGTTTTTTATCCATGTTAAAGAGTACGTATGAATAAATAATTTTTTTGATTTTTTTTATGTTAAAAGATTTAACTTTTATCTGAAAACTCAATCAACTAAAACGAAGCAATTGAACTTTAAAAATTTTGAACAAACTAAATTTATTTTCTAAAATTGTTATAAATACACTTCTATTTAAGGTGAATGTCTTTAATTAGAGAGATTCTAGAGTTCTATTCTTGGTAGATAAATCATCCTCCTCCCTATAAATAGAGGTGCCCTCTACCATTGTAAATCACTCCTAACATTCTCTAAGTATCAATAAGAAGAACTCTCTCTACTCTTCTCTCTATTTGCTCTTGTTCTTGAGTTATTGTTCTTGTCTTTTATATTATTTCATAACACGTTATCAGCACGAGACTCTACCGTCTCAAGAACCATTCTCGAAAAATCTAAGGTATTTCCCTCTTCCTAATTTAATTTTCGATTATGTCTGACATTACGAAAAGAAAGTTCGTTGCCCTTGAAATTTCGGGCAAGAACTATATGACATGGGTGTTGGATGCTGAAATCCACTTAGATGCTATGGGTCTCGGAGACACCATCAAAGATAGAGAAAAAGCATCCACCCAAGAATGTGCGAAGGCCTTGATTTTCTTGCGCCATCACCTTGATGAAGGTTTGAAGATTGAATATCTCACCGTCAAGGATCCACTCATCTTGTGGAACGGCTTAAAGGAGAGATATGACAACCTGAAGTTGGTCACTCTGCCACAAGCACGATATGATTGGGCTCATCTGAGGCTCCAGGACTTTAAGTCCGTTTTTGAATACAATTCTGCAATGTTCAGAATTACTTCTAAATTGAAGCTATGCGGGGATAATATCTCCGATTATGATATGCTTGAGAAAACGTTTACAACGTTTCATGCCTCCAATATAGTACTGCAACAACAGTACAGAGAGAAAGGCTTTACAAAGTACTCTGAACTGATTTCTCTTCTACTAGTGGCTGAGCGAAATAATGACCTGCTCATGAGAAATCATGAAAATCGACCCACTGGGTCTACACCACTGCCTGAAGCAGATAAGGTGCACTCTCATTATGCCAAACATGAAAAGGACCATGGTCATGGTCGTAAACGGGGTCATAACCAGGGACGTAGACAAGGAAGAAATTCCAATGAAGTCCGTCAACCCCCAAGAAGAGATAACCGCCGAAAGCAGAAACGGGGTCATGAAGATCCTAAGGCAAATGGTTCAGAAACTATATGTTATCGTTGCGGTGGGAAAGGGCACTGGTCAAAGACTTGCCGTATACCAAGACACTTGGTTGACCTTTATCAAGCATCTCGAAAGAGAAAAGGCCCTGAAACAAATTTTGTCTATGACGACAATGAGGACATCACCCACCTGGATGTGGCAGACTTCTTTGAGCAACCCGAGGGGAAAATAGACCACCTAATCGGCGATGGGTCCGTGATGAAAGAAGATGGAGTTATTTGATTTTGTTCTACTTATTTGTATTAGTTAGTGAATAAACTAATAGTCATTAGTATTAGCTCGTATTAGTTAGTTCATGATGCAATGTTAGCAGTAGTTCTTTAGAATATCTTCAATATGCTCAAATATCAATAATATTTTTATTTTCCAGTAGGGGTAATCGACTAGCCTGAAAAACTAGTCGATTATCTACTATTTTCGCATTAAAGCTGAAAAATAATTGATCAACAATCGATTGTCTTTGTCTAACAATCGATTGTCGTTGAGACAGTGTAATCTGGAATTTTTCAAAAATCATCCACAATCGATTGTCTTTGTCTAACAATCGATTGTCGTTAAGACAGTGTAATCTGGAATTTTTCAAAAATCATCCACAATCGATTGTCTATGCATAACAATCGATTGTCTTAAAACAGTGTGTTCTGGAATTTTTCAAAATAGCCAACAATCGATTGTCTATACTTAACAATCGATTGTCTTAAAACAGTGTGCTCTGGAATTTTTCAAAATAGCCAACAATTGATTGTCTATACTTAACAATCGATTGTCTTAAAACAGTGTGCTCTGGAATTTTTCAAAATAGCCAACAATCGATTGTCTATGCATAACAATCGATTGTCTTAAGACAGTGTGATCTGAAGTTTTTCAAAATAGCAAATAATCGATTGTGTGTGTTTAACAATCGATTGTCAATGTTCAACAATCGATTGTTTGTGTTTAACAATCGATTGTTTGTAGAAAATGTTTAAACTGAAATTTTCAAACTGCAAAGTAATCAATTATGGATAACATATCTGATTTTGTTAGTCAACTGTTAGCAGCAGATTTTGAAAATATTATGTGACACAAACGAATTGAACTTGTTTATTCTTATGTTCGTGTATCTCTTTTGTATGTCAAACTATGGGATAGCAAATATGGATATCTCACAAAGCGAACTTGGATCAACGTCCAACTGTAAAAGTATTTGCCTAGTTGATTCATGTACTACACATACAATACTCAAAGAAAGGAAATATTTCTCTCAACTAAATATGTGTAAGGAAAACGTTACTACAATCTCTGGAAGTAGTAAATTGATTGAAGGCTCCGGAAGAGCAATTGTAACTCTGCCCAAAGGCACGACGTTAATCATAGAGAATGCAATGTTCTCCTCCAAGTCTAAAAGAAACTTGTTGAGTTTTAAAGATGTACGCCGGAATGGCTATCATATTGAGACAATGGATGAAGATAATCTTGAATATCTCGTCATCACAAAGAATGTCTCCGGCCAAAAGAGGGTTATTGAGAAATTCCCGTCTTTATCTTGTGGCCTGTATTGGACAAGAATTAGTGCAATTGAGGCACATTCAACAGTAAACCAAAGGGTTACTGATTCCAATACCTTTGTACTTTGGCATGATCGATTGGGACACCCAGGATCGGTCATGATGAGACGGATTATAGAAAGCTCATATGGGCATCCATTAAAGAATTTCAAAATTCTTTCGAATAATGAATATCCTTGCACTTCGTGTTATCAAGGCAAGTTGATTATCAGGCCATCACTAACAAAGGTTGGGACTGAGTCACCCACGTTTCTGGAACGTATACAAGGGGACATTTGTGGACCTATTCACCCACCTAGTGGGTCGTTTAGGTATTTCATGGTCTTGATAGACGCATCCTGTAGATGGTCTCATGTGTGCCTATTGTCATCACGCAACCTTGCGTTTGCGAAATTAATGGCACAAATAATTCGACTACGAGCACAATTTCCAGATAATCCAATCAAGTCCATTAGACTGGATAATGCTGCTGAGTTTACATCCCAAGCATTTAATGATTATTGCTTATCAATCGGGATAAAAGTTGAACATTCTGTAGCTCATGTTCACACTCAAAACGGTCTTGCAGAATTGTTAATCAAACGCCTGCAGTTGATTGCAAGGCCATTACTTATGAGAACGAGGCTGCCCACTTCGGTATGGGGTCACGCCATCTTACATGCAGCAATGCTAATTCGTCTCAGACCGACGAATTACCACAAGTATTCCCCGTTGCAATTGGTTTTGGGTCATGAACCCAATATATCCCATTTAAGAATTTTTGGATGCGCAGTATATGTGCCTATAGCACCGCCATCCCGCACCAAAATGGGTTCGCAAAGAAGGTTAGGAATATATGTTGGGTTTGAATCGCCCTCCATCATTCGCTACCTCGAAACATTGACAGGCGACTTGTTTACTGCACGATTTGCAGACTGTCGATTCGATGAGACACTTTTCCCAAAATTAGGGGGAGAAGTTGGTGAAACCAAACGGGAAATTTTGTGGAAAAATGAATCATTATCTCATCTTGATCCACATACCTCTATTTGTGAAAGAGAGGTACAAAAGATTATCCATTTGCAAAGAATAGCAAATCAAATGCCTGACGCATTTACGGATTTGAAGAGGATAACGAAATCCCACATTCCCGCGGAAAATGTTCCAATCCGTATTGATGTCCCTGTTGGACAATCATCTAGTGTCATATCCAATGAGTCAAATGCACGCCTGAAGCGTGGCAGACCATTAGGTTCCAAAGATAGAAATCCTAGAAAGAGGAAAAAGAATGATCAAAATGACACCACGAAAGAATCTCATGAGGAAATTCATGATTTAACAAATTCTGAGATTCATGAAGAATCCATTGAGCCCGAGACTCTGGAAAATACGGAACTATCCCTAAATCCAATTAATATTGAGGTAAATATTAATCGAGTGGATATTGTGGTGGATAATGCCTTTGCTTATAATGTAGCATCTAGCATTATGCAAGAATGTGAGGATCTCGAACCTCAATCTGTTGAAGAATGTCGAAAAAGACAGGATTGGCCAAAGTGGCAAGAAGCAATTCAATCAGAATTGAATTCGCTGGCAAAACGTGAAGTTTTTGGCCCTATTGTTGAAACACCTAATGGTGTTAAGCCTGTCGGCTATAAATGGGTCTTTGTACGCAAAAGAAATGAGAAAAACGAGGTACAAAGATATAAGGCACGCCTTGTTGCACAAGGTTTTTCTCAAAGGCCTGGTGTCGATTATGAAGAGACATATTCGCCTGTAATGGATGCGATAACCTTTCGTTATCTCATAAGTTTTGCTGTCCATAAAAATCTTGACATGCACTTAATGGATGTGGTTACTGCCTATCTTTATGGCTCACTTGATAATGAGATATACATGAAAATTCCCGATGGACTCAAGATGCCAAACGCGCATAATTCAAAATCTCGGGAAATGTTCTCAATTAAATTGCAAAGATCCTTGTATGGTCTAAAGCAATCTGGACGAATGTGGTATAATCGTCTTAGTGAGTACTTGTTAAAAGAAGGCTATATAAATGACGCCATTTGCCCGTGTGTTTTTATAAAGAAAACAACATCGGAATTTGTTGTACTTGCCGTATATGTTGATGACATAAACCTTATTGGAACCCCTATAGAACTCCAAAAGGCGATTGATTATCTAAAGGATGAATTCGAGATGAAAGATCTCGGAAAGACTAAACTATGTCTTGGTTTGCAAATTGAATATTTGGCAAACGGAATTTTTGTTCATCAATCTACCTATACAGAAAAGGTACTGAAACGGTTTTACATGGATGAAGCACATCCTTTAAGTACACCGATGGTTGTTCGATCACTTGATGTGAACAAAGATCCATTCCGACCACAAGAAAGGAATGAAGAGCTACTTGGTCCTGAAGTACCATATCTTAGCGCAATTGGCGCACTAATGTATCTTGCAAATACTACAAGGCCTGACATATCCTTTTCAGTTAATGTCTTAGCAAGATTTAGCTCGGCTCCTACGAGGAGACATTGGAATGGGATCAAACACATATTGCGGTACCTAAAGGGAACTACCGATATGGGCTTATTTTATGGCAAGAATTGCAGCCCGGATCTTGTTGGTTATGCTGATGCTGGATATTTGTCCGACCCGCACAAGGCTCGATCTCAAACGGGTTATGTGTTTACCTGTGGAGAAACCGCCATATCTTGGCGATCGACTAAGCAATCAATTGTGGCTACTTCATCTAATCATGCCGAGATAATTGCTATTCATGAAGCAAGTCGGGAGTGTGTGTGGTTAAGGTCGATAATACATCATATCCAAGACAAATGTGGTTTGAAGTGTGATAAACTACCCACAACTTTGTATGAAGACAATGCAGCATGTATAGCTCAATTGAAGGGAGGATTCATAAAAGGAGATAGAACGAAGCATATTTCACCAAAGTTATTCTTCACACATGATCTTCAAAAGAATGATGATATCAATGTTCAACAGATTCGTTCAAGCGACAATATGGCTGATCTGTTCACAAAATCTCTACCAAAGTCAACCTTCAAGAAGCTAGTTCACAAGATCGGGATGCGAAGACTTAAGGACATAAATTGATGTTCTTATCAGGGGGAGTTTAATGCGTGTTGCACTCTTTTTCCCTTACAAGGTTTTGTCCCACCGGGTTTTCCTTGCGAGGTTTTTAGCGAGGCAACCAATAGGCGCATATTCAAACATGTGTACTCTTTTTCCTTACTTTAATTTTTCCCATTGGGTTTTGTTTTAAGGTTTTAACGAGGCACATCATTGAATAGACATTCAAGGGGGAGTGTTATAAATACACTTCTATTTAAGGTGAATGTCTTTAATTAGAGAAATTCTAGAGTTCTATTCTTGGTAGATAAATCATCCTCCTCCCTATAAATAGAGGTGCCCTCTACCATTGTAAATCACTCCTAACATTCTCTAAGTATCAATAAGAAGAACTCTCTCTACTCTTCTCTCTATTTGCTCTTGTTCTTAAGTTATTGTTCTTGTCTTTTATATTATTTCATAACAAAAATGATATTTTACTTAGAGAATTGCATGTTAACATCAAAGTTATTCTGGATTTATCACTCTTACATACGCTCTCTTTACTGGGATCCATACGAAAAAGGACGGTTGAAGATATCTCTAACTGTATAATCTTTTATTACCTCTTGAAGCTTAGGGCAGAGAATTTGGATATTTTAGATGGAAGCACTCTTATCCTCACCACCAAAATGGCAAGATTTAATGCCATGTCGTTGATTGAACCCAAAGAGGCACCCACTAAAAGCAAATAAGTTTTTTCTCTAGCGTGTTAATACCTATAGTTTTATGGAAAATCAAGAACTTTGGTAGTGATGATTGCATATGTCAAGATGACATGATTTTTCATTGCTTGACTAAACGAAATCTTTACTAATTTGTCAATATGTTTATTCTAGAGCGATTAGTTTTTTCTATAAATAAGATATTAAATAAATTCTTTTCTATACATACCTTTGGATGCTCACATTCACACAAGTTCTTGCTTTGATCAGGTCTTTGAACAACTTTTGTTTTCTTAGATTTCTCAATATACTTATTATTCTTCTTTCTAAGGATATCACTGATAGGTTGACAGTTATCAACTTCTCTCGTAGTTATTCGTGAGCGATTTTAGGATTATCCTCTTTGTATAGGCATAACGCGGTTTTTATTTCTAGCGGATAAGCTTTATGTTTTTTTTGATAATTATATTTTTCATTAATCACCAAAGAACCAATTACAAAGTAGTAGAGTCATCCTCGACTCACTTAATCTTTACATAAATCTAATTCTATTCTATTCCAGGAGCAGTACATAGAGCATTACAAAATAAGCTGGAGCTACATGTTTCTTCAGTACATAAGTTGCTGCATCTTCTTCCCCATCTCTCCTTGGACTCTAATGTTGCAAACATATGCTATTTCTCTTGCAATTTGCTCTGTTGTTCTCATTGTTTTTTCAAATATTATGTTGTTCCTCTCCCTCCATATCCTATGGATGCGTTCTGCACACCATTTTCAGTGTTTTGGCTCTGCACGATTTTCCTTTGGCTTGTGTTACTATCCAGGTCATCATCTATGCATATGAACGCATTGATTTCATCTGACTCTATATCCATTGCATGAGCCTTCCCCAAACTGCTTTAGTAAAACTACATTTACCAAAATAAGTGATCATGTGATTCATCTGCTCCATCACATAAGCAGCATCTTGTATTCACTTGAACACCCTAGTTTGCAAGCCTATCTGTTGTCATAAGTCTCTCATGGCATTTAGCTTCATTGTGGAACATTAAGGCTCTTCATGCCACTATGCTATAATTTCCTAGAATGGCCAAGTATATTTGTTTGGTTTTACGTTTTTTGTTTAGAGCTGTAGGTACTTGCTGAGCAACTTCTCTTGCTTCTATTATCTTTCTCACCATCCAGCTTGCCTGTTAAGGAATGTTCATTTCCATTAGCCTCTGTCCTTTTATGTAGTAGGTGTGGATCCATTTTATCCATATTTTATCCTTCATCTGTGCAAGATCCCAATAAACACTGGTGATAGCAGCTCTGTTCCATATTCTGAGATTCAATAAATTATACCCTACTACATATTTAGGTAAGGACATTTTATCCCAGGCTATTAGAGTTCTCTTTGTGATTGTATTAGAACCAGACCAAATATAACCATGCAATATGATTCTATCAGTTTGATTACTTTAGCTGGCAGTATGAATATTTGGGACCAATAAGCTGGATACCAAATATCACTGATTGGACTAACTGCACCCTTCTTGCATAGTATAATTTCTTAGCTGTTCAAGAGAGATCCTTGCAACTATTCTATCAATCAGTGGTTGTCATCGCATAGCTGATAATTTCTTTGTGTCCTATGGTATGCCAAAATATTTGAAGGGCAACTCCCCTGCTGAATACCTAGTGTTCTACAATATTTCATGTCTTGTACATGGGTCAACTCCTCCAAAATAGATTGCACTTTTCTTGGAATTTGCTAGGAGACCAGATGTAGCAGAGAATTTCATAAACCAAGCATGTAGAATGTTGACAGACTTACTATCACCTCTAGTGAACATCAATAGATCATTTGCAAAGCTGAGGTGTGTTATGTTCAGCTTACCACATCTAGGATGAAGCTTGTATTCTTGGGAATGCTTCAACCCTTTGAGTAGCCTGCTTAGGTATTCCATTGCAATTGCAAATAGAAATTGTGATATGGGATCACCATGTCTGAGTCCTTTAGTATCATCAAAAGGCTTTTTTAGCTCCCCATTTATCATGATTGAATAGCTCACTGTTGTTACACATGCTCTCACCCAGTTATTGAACTTTGTTGGGAATCATAGGTTTTCTAACACCTTATCCAAGTACACCCATTCAACTATATCATATGCTTTCATCATGTCAACCTTCAGCATGCATCTAGGAGAAATCTGCTTCCTGTTATAAGCCTTCACTAGTTCATGAGCCAGGATGATATTATCAGCTATTTTTCTTCCTGGAATAAAACCTACTTGAACTTCAGAGATGATATGAGGCATGACCTTCTGTAGTCTTCCTGCTATAACTTTGGAGATAAGCTTGTATAGCAGTGTGCAGCAGGCAATGGGTCTGAAGTCTTTTATTTTCACTGGATTAGGCACTTTTGGTAGCAGTGCGATTATTGTGCAGTTGATTGCTTGGAACATCTCACCTGTGTGAAACAAGTCTTTCACTGCAGCATACACTTCTTCTTTAATCATTGGCCAAGCCTTCTTGAAAAATTCTGTATTATAGCCATCTATGCGTTATCACCTCATATTCCCTTCAGAGCTTGATCAATTTCTTGATTAGAAACTTCTGCAATCTGATCTTCCTATTGTTGTTGTGTTAAAGTTGGCCCTTCTTTCATTTTCAACTTGTCCACAACTAGCAGTACCTGAGCTCTTTTTCCCATTAAGCTTTTGTAGAATGCCATAATTTCTTCCTTAATATCTTTTTCTGTTGTAATTATGCCCCCTACTATTGCCTGCAGTTCCTCTATTTGTTTTCTCTGTTGCCTCTCCTTTAGGATTGCAGAGAAATACTTGTTGTTGGAATCACCTAACTTGATACCATGTTTTCAACTTGTGCATCCACCCTTTCTCTTGACTTTGCAGTAGGTCAATATAGTTTTTTTGCATTTGAATTTGAATGTGATGTACGGCTTGTCTTGCTTGTGCTATCTTCCAGTTACTCCTTTGAACTAAGTTTCATTCAGTAGTCTAAATTGATTTTTCATCCTTTTTAGCTTTGCCCAAATGCTCACCATCTTACCGGCTGATTTGTTATTGTTCCATTCCTCCCTTATTATCCTTTCAAACTCAGTATTACTTGCCCATACATTAAAGAATCTGAAAGGACGTTTGCATATTTTCCTTGGTTGCCTTATATTGATAGTCATAGGACTATGATATGAAATATAAGGTTTCCCATAGTCAGTGCTTAGGTGGTTGTAGTTCATCATCCATAAGTCATTACCCTATATATACGGCTCCACACCATATCATCACCCTCTAGTTTGTTAGTCCATGTGAAATACTCCCCTCTCCATGGTATCTCTGTAATGCCAATGTCCTGATATAGTTCAGCAAGGTCCTTTATATCTGCACTCTTCACTAGTACTTTGGACATTCTGTCTTGAGCAATGAGGATAGCATTGAAGTCTCCCCCTAATAGCCAAGGTCCTGTGATGTTCTGTGACAATCTTCTAATGTGCCCCCATAACTGTTTCCTTTATCTGCATCATTATGTCCATACACCACTGTAAAATAAGAGTGAATCCCATTCTTCTTCCCTTTTATTAAACAAGAAGGAGTTGGTCTTGCTTGTCTAGTGGTTGGACAATATATACTTGTTCATCCTATAGAATCCATACCGTTCCATTCACAGCATAATCATAGTCTATTATTTTATTCCATCCATGTACTATTCTATTGATCACCTTCCATGCATTGTTTTCTTTCACTTTTGTTTCAACTAAACCTTCCAGCTTGATTTGTTTATCTCTAATGTACTGCTTTATTTCCTTTTGCTTATATCTCTTCTTCAACCCCCTGATGTTCCAAAATAACCAATTCATTGTTGAATAATTATTCCACCTCTTAAATCAGGTGGCCTTGATTCCTCCCTTATTTCCTCTTCCTGCTGCAATATCTGAAATACATTTGTTGTAGTTATTGTTGCTCTTTCTAATATCATCCTGGTATTGCTAGCCAAGGCTCGCCACACATCACTTTGGTCTACATTGTGCATTTCTTTTGCTTTCCCTTTATCAATTGTCACCTTTTGGTTTCCAGGATTTTCATTGCGTGTAGCTGCTTTCTCTTTATCCTGCTTTGTTTGTTTGTTAACTCCTCTATTTATCTTAGTTTGTTGATGTTGTCCCTGCCCTTTAACTTTCCATCTCTTGATAATTCTCCCCTGTGACTGCCTAACTGTGTACTGATCTTCTTTGTGCATTTTCTTTCCCATTGTACAATTATGCCCTATCTTCATACAATTTATACAATACTGTCGCTTCCATTCATATTCCACCTGCAATTGAACCTTTTTCCCCAATGGTTCTTGCAATGTCAATTCAGTTGGAAGCTGTTTTGTAACATTAGCTTCCACCAAAATTCTAGCATAGGAGATACGGGTCTATTTGGTGGTACATTCATCTGCAGATAGTGGTTTCCCAATGGCACTTGCTAGTTTGCTTAGTATCTTGTTACCCCAGTAGCTCATAGGCAGATTAGAGATAGTAATCCACAGCGGGATCTCCATTAGAAACTCTGCCTTAATATAAAATTCTGGTGTCCATTGTTTGAAAATAATTGGTCTACCATTAATGGTATAGGGTCCTCCATAGAGGATATCCTTTAGATCCCCAATTGTGTTAAACTTTGCGATGTTGTATCCTTCATCATGCAAGTACAAATCAGGTAAGTTCACATTACTCCAGGCTTGGGCAACATATTTTTCCATGAATTAATACCTTGGCAAATCCCCAATTACATAAATAATTAGGGCACATTCACATTTCTTATTATGTTCATCTATTTCTTCTTTATCAACCTTTACGATAATGTTACCATCAACAATTTTCGGAGGAATGTAATATAATATCATACCATTTTCCGAAGATCTATTACCTGCAAACAGATTTGCCTAAGTTCTTTCCTTGTCAGGTACTGTTGTATGTGTTTTTAGCTCCTCTTTTTGCTCAAATGTTACTGTTCCATTGGTCTGTAGCTCATTTGTTGTCACTTCAAGCTTATTCTTCATAGCTTCCATATCCTCTATTGTAGGAGTACCCTCACGTGAAGATGAAGGTATATGCATCTGCACAACACTTAGATCTATTCTTTTCATCGCTCCATTACTGTCACTTGGAGCTCCTGATTTCTAAGAATATAACTGCGTCTGTTGCCTAATTGGTATTGTTACTTTCTAATTGAATCCATTAGGTAATGTCTTTGTAATTACCGTTGCACTAATGGCTTCGCCGACGTCACGAGTGGCTCTCGTCTGGGTCGACCTTGCTTTCTCGCCATGGTTGCTTCTCAATCAGCGTACGTTAGCATAATGTGCGCCGAGAACTTAGAGAGAGAAAGCTTTGGATGATAACATTTATGTTTAGACCCCATATTATAATGAATACGTGATGAATAATGTTATGGCCCCTAATATATGGGGTAGGTTCAAGTGGCCCCTTAAATATTTATTCTGGAGCAGCTTGAGTCCTTTAGTTTATCAAATATAAGCAATTTTGGTCTCAATCAAATACTTAAGTAACTTTGACTATTAGATCTAACAAGAACTATGATATAAATATTTAATAAAAATTGTAAAAAAAGATTTTAAAATATAAATAATTTGAAGAGCGAAGAAGATGATCTAAAATTCCATTGCAAGCTACTGAAGCTTGCTTAAGCTTGAATTCAAAATTTTGGGTTTCTAAAATTAGAATTTATTTTAAGTGGTTGTTAAATGTATAGATTGGATAAATCTTAAGGAGTTTGAATCTTAATTTTGGAATGCGTTGATGAAGTTTTAAGGTAATTTTAATTGAAAATATGAAATAAATGATAAACATAGAAGAAAGTAATATGTGTATCTACCATGTATCATTTATGTATCCTATATGTATCAAATATATATCTCTTGTATACCTCATGTATATATAAGTATATATGTACATGCTAGATACATGTGTATTTTTAAACTGGATTTCAAGAATTTTGACTATAAACCAGTTCAAAGCATCTTCAATCTTTCTCAAACTTTGTATATTGTCTCATTCATGAGTTTTTAATGTATACCGACCATATATATTTAAAAAAAAGGCCTTTTGCCTAGGTTGTTGAATGTTGCATATCCTTCACAAGGATTTTTTACTCCAACCAGTCTAATTATTTTAATTTTTCTCAAATTTTATATATTGTCTCAATGATGTATTTTCAACGAATTCTAAGTATATCCATTAAAATAAATCTTTTTTGCCTAGATTTTTCTAATATTGCATATCATTAATAATTTTTTTTTTGTTTGGTTGCTTTTGGTAACATATCTTAATGGCTAATTATTGGTAAGTAGTATTTTTTTATAACTTATTTTTCGTAGTTTTCTCTTTAGAATATAATGGAGCACGGTTGCCCTGCCAGGCAAACATACATGTCGTTCATGTGTGTGTTAAGTCCCTCTTATAAGATAGTAGAATATGCCTTCTATACTCAAGATTTGAGAAAATAGATTTGTAATTTGTTTAAAGAAACGGCGAACATTTACATTACTATACTGAACTTCGTTGAATATTGTTTGTATTTCTATTTTTTGACCAAGCCTTAAAATCATAAGTCATATTAAAAAATGCAAAGTACCTCCACATAACTAGAACCAACCTTCTCGATGTTAACACTCTTCAATTTTCTGGTTTATTTAATTTAAAATTTGACATAAAAAACAAAGAAATACATATATTGAGTATTGATATTTTGATGATTAAGAAAATAGTTCTGATGAAATGTTCAGAGAACCAGATCCTCAACGTAATTGCTTAACTACTCTAAGAACCAACTCCTCAGGGTGAACGACCAGCTCCACATGGCTTATGATTGTACGTGTGTGCAAGACATTAACTTTGTCTCAATGTTATCCAGGTCCGAGTTTGGTGGAAGAAGACTGCTTCACATAATAAGGGTTGTTGCCCAAGAAGATACGCATAAATAAGTGAGAGACAAGAGTTCCAAGACTGGTGGAGTCCTTAGAACAATAAGAGTCATACCAAACAAGAAGCTGACTACGAATAGGACTCCTAAAAGATCTTGGAGTACAAGTATTTAAATAATATCTATCTAAAGTATTGAACACATCATTTTACATATCAACTAAAGAACTATATTTTACACACTCTAGTCGAGTACCAGTGTTGTATTCTTCTTGAGTCAGTGTAGTGAATGTATTTTAGGAAATAGAGTTGTAATCAAAGTGTCACAAATAATAAATGAGATGGAATAAGTGTTTGCTTTACAGGTTAGAGTAACGTGTAAATCAAATAGTCGTAGTAGGAGTGTCACGATCTAAAATCCAACTAGTCGTAATGGTACCTAAACCAACCAGCTAGGTATGTCACTTAACAACTATCTACTTTAATGAGATTTATTAAGAGAAGAAATGATAATACAACTAATTTTATACAAAGAATTTTTCAAGGACTGGTAATACAAATCATGAGCTTCTAAGATTTAGATTTTTCACAAAACTCAATTGAAGTAATTACAACACAATAATTCGAATATAATGCTACTAAGGATAAGTGATAGCCATAACTGGAATGCATGTACATTTTCAAATCCATGTACCGCCGTACACAGCAATATTAGTCTCTAATATCTGCACACAATGTGAAAAAGTATAGTATGAGTAAAATTACATCATGTACTCAATATGTAACAAATAAACCTAACCTTAGGTTGAAAGTAGTGAAGAGATGGAACAAAGTTTGGAGGCCAACACCAATAACCAACACAATTCATAATAACATAATAAAGGTGCTGAAAATAACAAATCTGAGATAAAATGCTCAACTCGTTTAATAGGCATGCTTTTTAAGTATATCAGTGAAAACTCAAATCTTTTATCGAAATTGCCAAAATATGAGTACGCTTGTAAAACTGTAATTTTCCAAAAGCTTTCAACACGTAAATGTTTCATTTCAAATGGCATGAGGAAAATACATCTCTATTCCCATATGTCAATGTACATATAAATGTCGTAAGTGTCACTGTACGGTGCAACATGAGAAAATGCATCTTTATGCATATATATCAAGTATGCATGCCAACAATAATGCAATGCGGTGACATAGCCATGAGCAATACTCTCTAAGTATCAATGCAATGAGTCCTCTAAATCACTCAATCCTCACAATCACTTAGTCCCAACACTCACTTAGTCCTCCCAATCACTCGGCACTTGCTCTCAGTAGGTACGTGCACTCACTGTGGATATGCAGACACTAGAGGGGCAATTCCAGCGCAAGTCCTATAATAAACCAATCATGGCGTAAATTAATAACATTTGTTGCAGTATGCAACCTACTCATATCATAAATTAGTGATACATGTTGCAGCGTGCAGCCCGATGCCATCAATAAATCAATAATACCTACTGCAGCATGTAGCCCAATCCCATCAATATACTCACAATCAGGCAATCACCCTTACTCAATCATCATCATCTCTAATCTTTCGGGCACACAATGTCATGAAAATCAGCCTAAAACTAAGGATGTGATGTATCAATGAAAGGTAACAAATACCAAAATATTATATGCAAGTGAATGCGTATGACTGGGTAGTAATTGTAACGTAAGAAAATAACTCAACACACTACAACAAAAGGGGGCTTTAGGGGCAATAAAAAAGGAATGGGAAGAATAATAATTGCTGCTATACCATTTGTCGGTCATTGATGTTTAGCCGCTGATATTAGGGTCAGCAAATCCTTTAGCAGCGTTTCTCACAAAAACTAGTAAAGATATCACTTATTGCCGCTAAATATCATTCGCTTTTCCGGCAATTGTTTGCGGTAAGCGTAATAGCTGCTAAATCCAATCAAAAACGGCTACTAATGCTCTTTTTACGTCCATTTTTATTGCCGTTGAATTCAAACTATTTGTCGCTAAAGGTCCATACATTTTGGGTAATTGTTTTGTGACTATTAGAATGGCTATAATATTTCTTCTGAATTCGAATTAGTATGCCCTTTAGGGATCCATTTTAATGGTTGGCAAATTTAATTAAATTGCCGCTTAAAATAATCTTTAATAGTAATTATAATGGCTACAATATCCTATGTGAAAACATCAAAATTTGCCCTTTTATCGTCTATATTTATAACCAGTATATTCTGTTAAATTGTCACTAAGTCACAAGCTATAACGACAATAGCTTAGCCAACATTAACAGAAGCTAGGACATTCATTCAAGAATAATAGTCTACAAATAATTTCTGCAATGCTTTATCATTTGGAAATCTTCCGCCCACCAAATTATCAATGATCAAACAGTATGACCTGAAATTAAAAAATAACTATCTCAGTAGATAAAATATAATAGTCTTCAACGAGCAAATATTGCCCCAAGCTGAAGTTGTTTTACTGTAGAAAGACAGTTCTATTTTTTCTATAGAATAAGACATAAAAAATCTGACTGAAACAAATCAAAATTCAATAGTGTAAATAAGAAGTAAATTAGAGTAATTTGCAAAATAGCAAGCAAATCTGTAAGAAGCATAGAAGAGTCGTTTAATTTGATGGCTTTATAAGCAAACCAAAGTCATTGAGATCCTAGAGTACATGGCCTATTCACGAGTAAAACAAAGACAGCGGCAAAACCAAGTTGAAGCACGGATTGCTCTTACCCGGCCAATCAACCAAAATTTTTGCAGGTACTTGGAAAACCTACTCAATGCAAGCAGGTATATTCCAAGGCAAACTGGAGGATCTCCTTACAATGCATATTTCAGTATTAGACTTGCATTTATTAGCACGCGTAGCTTTTTAGAGAATGACATCAAGATGCCTAAGCCTGTGTTAAACAATTGCATATGTTTTTCATCAAAATTAGATTGATTAAGTGAAGCTAAGTCTCAAGAGCAGTGGCAACTTTTGTATCAAGTTGTGCTAAAGAGACTTCATTGTGAGAACATGATGGAATGGTCATATCAGATGCTACACAATATAATGGCTTATAATAGCTTTGGAATGGCTAATTGATAACTTAAAACATTGGTCCAATAATAACTATTCTTGTGTAATCTAGGAACCAATGGAGCTTTTAATCCAAGGAATACTTTCATCCCATGCTAAGAAACAACGATTAATGTTGATAATCCACATGTTGTAGCTAAAGGATCAGATGTTTGTAAGCTACTCCTATAACAGCTGGTTCTAGTGCTGCTACAGGTCCTGTTGACGCTACGGTAGTTAAGAGTTTTCAGGTTTTGAAGAATGCAACAGTACCTGTGGTTGATCAAAATTTTAACTAGGACTTCTATAACTATAGATGATGAGCAATATGCTAATGTAGCTAGACAGCTGATCACTAAGGAACTTGAACAATCTAAGATACAACTATAAACATATAGTAAGGTGAAAAGAGTTGGGCAGGTACTTCATGCTCCAACTCCTAATGGGAATCGAGCTCAATCATCTACTGAACAAGCTTGTTGCTTGAAGGATCCTAAGGCAACAGATGGTACAAATGTTTTGGAATTTCCTACTGACATTATTGTTCAACAGCAGTTAGTGCATGTACATGATCAACCAGCTGTTGTACATGCTGAATTGTTTGAAAAACTAGCATGCTGTAAAACTACAGCTTTGAATATGGTTTCTCAGGTTTACGATGGGAAAAGCATGTTTCAAAAGACCCTACTGTTGATTGTGTTTCATATCAAGGATGTACTCAAGTTTGTAGAGGTAATGAAGTTATGCAGCAACTTAATAATGGACAGGGACAGATTAACATTGTGACTGATGCAACTGTTGCACGTGCTGAACCAGTTGAAAAACCAACAGGCTTTAAACTTATTGTTATGCATGATGAGAAGCAAGAACTTGAATGTGTTGATGTTTTGGATAGTGTAGCTTCTACAAGTGATAAGACAATGCTTGAACAAGCAAAGAACTGTCCAAATAGTGCATCTGATCAGACCAATGCTGGACTTAATCTAGGGTGCAATCTCGCTAGTGAAATACAAAATAAGCTACCTCAAGGGCCGCAACAAGATAAGCATGTAACCTAGACATGGTTTCTAACATGGATCACAACTCAATTACTCTAGCACGTAGAGATTTCATGATTACATATAAGATTAGGTAACTACACAGTACCACAAGAAATAACTGAGTCGCAATTCACACGGTGCACGCCCACACGCTCGTCATCTAGCATATGCATTACCTCAACACCAAAAACATATTATGCATATTCAGGGGTTTGCACCCTTAGCATCAAGTTTAGAAGTGTTACTTATCTCGAACATGCCAAATCCAATACCCAGTAAGCCAAGCGATTCTCCAAAAATGCGATCCCGTGCGTACCGACTTCTGAACGGTCCCAAACTGGCCAAGAGCAACTCAAGAACATCAAATCATACAACAACAACAACAACAACTACCCAGTATACTCCCACCAGGTGGGGTCTGGGGAGGGTAATATGTAGGCAGTCTTACCCCTACCCAAAAGGGCAGAGAGGCTGCTTCCATGCGACCCTCGGCGCATAGGACAGAATGAAAAGCTGCATTGGAAAACAAAGACAAAATTAGTAACCAAGGCAAGACAAAACAAAATAACAAAACAAAGCATAAGTAATCCTGCAGAAATAACGTAAATGGTTATGTAAACATAAGGAACATAAATACCGTCGCAACCAAGAGGGAAGAACATCAAATCATACCTAAGAAGAAAATTCCAAATGATAAAGGTCGAATATTTAATTAAAATCCCAAAATCAACCAAGGAGTCAAACCTGGGACCGCACCTTTAAACCCGATAAAACTTATAAAACCCCACAATCTATTCAATTACGACTCCAACCATACTAGTTTCAGCCAAATCTGACTCCGAATCGATATCCAAAATTCAAAAATTTACTCTTGAAACCTTAGACAAAACCCCTCATTTTCTTGCTTGAAACCCTCAGTCAAATGCCAAAAACGAATATAGATTCATGATATAAAATCCAAAATGAGTAGAGAATACTTACCCCAATATACATGGCAAAAATTACTTGAAGATTCGCCTCAATCCGAGCTCCATCGCTCCAAATATGCAAAAATGGTCGATACCTCCAAAATAGAGTACTTTATAATCACTTGGGGAATTAATGAATTGCAATCACGGAAATGACCTCGCAATCGTGAAGAAGAAAATGCACTACCCCTGAAGATACACTACGCAATTGCGTAACAACTTATGCAATCTCGAGGCAAAAACTGCCCAGCCTCGAAAAGAACTTATGCGAACGCGGCCCCTGGCACTAACGTGATAAAGAAGCCGTGAAGATCTTCCTAACTATAAAATGCCAACACGTGAAAACTTGCAATAATGCGATGCTCGATCTAATGTATCCTACGCGGACCAGTAACCGCGAGCGCATAGAAGAAACACTTAGCCCCAATTTTTCTCTTACATGATCGCATCTCTAAGTCCGCGATCGCGAAGAAAATTCAATGCACCAGACTTCAACAAAAACCAACAATGCAATATGAAGAATAAAGGCTCCGAAATCAATCCGAAATACGCCCGAGCACCTCGGGACCACGTCCAACATTCCAACAAGTCTCGTAACATAACACGAACCTACTCGAGGTCTCAAATCACTCATAACAACATTGAGACCACGAATCTCACCTCATCAAACTTAAATGAATTTTGAACTTTCAACTCCCAAAACCCACGTCGAAACATATCAAATCAACTCAGAATAAACTCAAATTTTGCACCCAAATTACAAATAATACAACGAAGTTATTCCAATTCCCGAAACCACAATCTGAATCATATATCATCAAAGTCAACTCTCGTTCAAACTTATGAACTTTTCAACCTTCAAATTTCTAACTTTTTCCAATTAGTCCTGAACTCTTCTAGCAATATCCAAATGCAAATCCGAGCATACGCCTAAGTCCAAAATAACCATACGAACCTAACAGAACCATCTATACTCCGTTCGGGGGTCAAATTCACAAAAGTCAAACTTGGTCAACTCTTCCAACTTAAAGCTTCAACAATAAAATTCATTCTTCGAAGCAAGTTTTGAAACACCTAAAACCAATGCCAATAGTTCATATAAGTCATAATATATCATATAGAGCTACTCGTTCCACCAAATTCCTTAGCGAAGTGCAAATGCTCAAAGCTACCTATAGGATCATTACATTATCTCCGCTTAAACATATGTTCTTTCTCGAAAGTGCCAAAAGTCATTCCAAAGCCGTTGAACTGCCGCGTAACCTTACATGCACATACTTTAGGTAATCCCGTATCACCCCAATCAATGTAAGCCTGACAACACAACATAACTGAAGATCATTACTTAAACCTTAGTCCATAAGCCTTAGAAACCAATGTCCAACATCTGAAATTCCCTAAAGACCTGAATCTCGCATCTACACATTGTATAAGTCTGAACAAGTTGTATCAAGCCATTACCATAAACCAAGATGCAATCACATGATGTACCACATAACTCAGTTGCTAACAGCAATAAGTTTCTATCATAATAACTGCTCATAACAAATCTGGTACTGGTAATAGACCTCATATAAAACAAAATCCCATTCTAAAAACTTCGTACACCGCCGATGATGAAAGAAATACGCAGAAACTCATAACCGCTTATCAGATCAACAAGTCTTGGAGCTCCCTCTCCTTTGACAAGAACTATAGCCAATTTGTAAGCCGACTTCCGATACTATCCTTCCCAATATATCGCAGTCAGATCCAATATAACCCATTCTATGTCCAACAACCTCATCATATCAATTACAGCCACCCTACTGACATGGCACACCAATACAACCTTAGGCCACAAACCGTGCATTCTGTGCACCAATCCGCAACAATTCCAGCGTACTCAAACATAGAAAATGATTTAAATGAGCGAACTGACCAGCAACCTCAACAAGTACCACCACAAGGCAATGCTAAGAACCCATCACACGATAGAACCAAAACACACGAATCTAACACAAAGGATCATATCCCAACATAACTACGCTACAATGCGTGACCCTATCCAAACACTAGTCCACATGAAATACCTCAAGTCAGAATGCTCAAAATCAACAACCACGTGTAATTTGAAATCTAGTAACAAACCACTGAGAAGCAAACAACACCGCATATCACAACCGGAATAAGGCCATAACTAAGGCGCAATCAACCATTCCACACCCCAATAACCATTCAGCTCGAATTCCGCTCCAAGACCCAAGCAGAACCACACCATATGTGCATACAATTAACAAACCACAATTCCTCATAGTATATATTAACTCGTAGAACATATAAGAACACGAACAAGCTCAACTCTAATCAAATGACTCACCCATCACCACTAACCGTGTTGAGTCAACAAATATGACCCTGTATAGGATGCACATCCTCATTAGTCCTATAAATGGGCATCTAATGAATTTTGGTCATCTACAAAAAGATGATTAACCCTTCTAATAATCGCAATGACCTAACCATAAAACATACGATCATCTATCCAGCTTTGGACACATCTTCACAATCCACCACCACAAAACAATCTGCTTCTGAGAACTCCCGGTCTAAATCAATAAAACACATGAATCACCATCTTTGATCCCAACTCCACCGCCCGAATGTCTAATACATCACTCATACAGGATCATCCCATAAAGAATACTTATATAGTTCTTCTATGCCGCATAGCAAAATCTGAATATCTGTCGTCGATCAACCAGCCAAGTACTGCAATATCAATGAAGCATCCACAAGTCAAAATTATGTGTGCCTTCTGAGATGCATACCCTTCTCAAGCAATACCAAGTAGTTATAGTATTCCTCTAAATATCGGAAACTGTCCATGCTATCTAAGAATTTATGACATTCCTTTTAAAACAAAAATATGGTCTTGCACATACAAATCTCAATCCCACGCAATACACTATATCTATCATGCCACCATATGAAAAGTACGAGAATCTCATAATCAGCTCTGAGTTACCAGCAGAATACATACCTGATCTGTCATAAACCTCCCATTGATCCCATCTCGGAGAAATCATAATATGCAACATGATCCTCACGCTGGTAGAAAATATCCATCTCAAACTATGGAAGAAACCTTCAAACCCTATTAACACGTAACAAAGCCATCAAAACTGAATCTCTGTAACTCAACCAAGCCACGTAGGTCGCCAAACCCACGATTTTTGCCACAAATTACCCGTAAAGACTCACCACATCATAAGAACTAAAAAGACCAAGCATAGTATTACCATCTTGATTAAACCTACTGCAAAGTTGTCCTGTTTCCTCCGAGTTTCTTCTTAATTGCCCTCAAGTTGATACTTCTCCTTGCTAGAACACCATGATTCTTACCCAAAACTCACCCCATGAGATCCTATTATAAGTTCACACTGTCCTAAGGCTCATAAGCCATCGTATTACCCCCATTAAGCACTCCAAAAGTACAACAACCGATACACTCACTCTATATAGACCTTCTATGAGTCTAAAGTTGTTTACTTCACCTTCCTGATACAGAAACGAATAATCCATAATGTTCTAGGAATACCGCAAATTCTGACACCATCCAATGTAAATCTTAGGTTCTAGCCATATACATATCTGGAAAACTCTTAATTGCTACAGATAAATCTTGAACCAATTAGAACCTTCTCAAGAGTCATCTACTCTGCTCACATCTCAATTGCACCACCCAAACTAGCTAAACGACATGTGCCCCATTAGCACGATAACACCCCAGGAAGTAATCCTGCCTTAACGCAACCGAGCAAATTCCATACTTCATGCGCACTACATCTTCCATAATAACTACTCAATCATTCCATGATTCCCATATACCCATAAAGTGTAACACAACCCATATCTAAAAATTCACTTACTCGAGTCGTCCTTGATCTTAACCTCTGCAAGTCCAATCCGATTCACAAGTATGCCTCAAATCGAAACCAATGCATAACCATGAATGTTAATATCATATTCCCCTGCTTGGCTTAAATCCGAAGAAATTGTTAGATAATACGCTTAACGCTAGAGGGGGGTGAATAGCGTTATAATAAAAATTAGCGTCAACTTGCGGAATTTAAAAATTGCAGGAAGTAAATAAGTGCGATAAATAATAAAGTACGCACCGATGTATTCTGGTTCACCATAACACGTGGCTAGTCCAGTCCCCGAGAGACTCTCTCGAGATTTTTCACTAACTTGTCAAGCTTACGGGTGCTCAACAAACCTTTACAACTTGAGGACACAAGCCTCAACACCTTTGCTCGGAAATACAACACTCCAAGACTTCAACCAAGGAAACACAAGTTCCTTACAACAAGAGAATCACAATTCTCTTACAAGTGTGAAAAACACTAAACACTCAAACAAAACACTCCTTAATGAGTAGATATGAGTAAAAGAAGTAAGCTCAAGATCACAACAACTATGGACAAGACTCTGGCTCTCAAAAGCTTTATGAAATGAATATAAAATGATAAACAATAGTATGCAAGCTTATAGCAATAGAATGATCAGTTGTTGTGTGTTGTTGTGTTTAAAACACTAAAATGAGGCTGTATTTATAATTGAAAAACTTGGCATTACCGTTGTCTAATTGTCAATTAAGAGTTGCTGATTTTACTGAGTGACAATCGATTGTCAAGAAGCCACAATCGATTGTTTGCCAATCATTCCAGAAATCAATCCCAGATTTTACGCTTAACAATCGATTGTCCAAGATCAACAATCGATTATTGGTAACGTTCAAAAAATCATTTCCAGATTTTACGTAAAACAATCGATTATACCAAATCAATAATCGATTATTCAGCAACGTTCAAAAAATCCTTTCCAGATTTTAATTTCAACAATCGATTGTACAAAATCAACAATCGATTATTCAGCAACGTTCAAAAAATCTTTTCCAGATTTTAATATCAACAATCGATTGTACAAAATCAACAATCGATTACCTGACGGTATTTGAAAACTTTACGACAACGGTCAGCTTCACAATCGATTGTGCAATGTTAACAATCGATTATTTATCAGACTTTGAAAATTATTTTAGACACTGCCTCTTGCCAATCGATTGTTTTATACTCACAATCGATTATTTAATAATTTTGAAAAAGTCTGGAAGACACTGCCTCAACACAATCGATTGTCATAAGTTCACAATCGATTATTTTGTGACTTTGAAAAATCTGAAGGACACTGTCTCTTCACAATCGATTGTCGTTAGCTTCACAATCGGTTATTCTGAGTTTTGAAAAACTTTGATGGATACTGGCTCATCACAATCGATTGTCATTAGCTTCACAATCGATTATTCTGAGTTTTGAAAAACTTTGATGGACACTGCCTCATCACAATCGATTGTCATAAGGTTCACAATCGATTGTCATGCAGGTTTGAAAAACCTGATGCTCACTGCCTTAACACAATCGATTGTCATTAACTGCACAATCGATTGTCATGCAGTCTTGGCTTAACATAATCGATTATCATAAGTACATAATCGATTATCTTAGTCCAGATTTTAGAGGCATGTTTAAAAATCATTTTGACTGAAGTAAATATGCATGATTTAAAATCATTTAGCATTAAATTAAATATGCATGATTTTGTAAAAATAATTTTACGAGAGAAGCCATGTCACGAGTCAAGTTGTCGGATCAAGATCACAATTAATAACGACTCATTTAAACTATAAAACTTTGTCTTGTGCTTGAATCTCGTTATCCACCAATTGTACGCTTGTACTTGAACTTCGTCATATATCAATTTGCGCTTCGTTTGTCATTCATCAAAACCTACACATAAGAACACACGTTTTAGTATAAAGCCTTGAGAACGTGTTTCCAACAGAAATAAACACTCGATAACTTATAATAGGCATACCTTATTAATGACATGATCCCGCACTGAAATTCGACTCAATCCTTCTTTAGCTCATGTAACACAAACCATCTAATACTTCAAATTATCCGGAAATCTCGCATTCATCCTTGTAACAGTCAAGCAACTTCCTCAAGCAATCGAAACTCAAATTGTAACACATATAATCCACTAGTAGGAGAAAGCTCTTCATAAAAACAACATAGGGATCACACAACCTCAAGACACCCCGCAAGAGATAACCCACCTGCTTAGCTTCAACTGGAAGCTCTTGCGGGCTATCATGCCCATAACCACTAACTATTCACTACATTTTCCCGAGTCTATGCTTGTCAACAAAACATAAGAACTTACTTCATCCCACAAAGGAACAACATCAAACTTCTCTCAACATGCTCATAACTCGAGATTGTACATCAAACCACGACAGAAATCAAGCACCAAATAGTCCTTTTTACATCTCAAGAAAACTCTTTTATCATCACATTCAAACCTTCTGAGCACAGCCCGATGTCACATCATACCTCATCATATAGCCATCCAACCACTCATCGAGCCGTAAATTCCACTCATATGGACACTATCGAACTATAAGTCCAAAAGCACGTGCTCACACAATCGGAATCCTCGTGCTCGAGCTATAGTCAAATCTCGACCTCAAGTTCTCCAAACTAGCCCATCATCAGAACACAGAAATCACATCTCGCACCTCATCCATGGAATCACAAGTTGTCGATGTACACTGATACTGAGTGATCACATGTGCACATGAGTGCATGGAAGGAATTCAAAGAGTTACGCTTCAAACTAAATTAATGTCGCACGATAAAGAAAGAAAAATGGGAAGTTTATCCTAAATGACATATAGCCTCTCCAATATAGTTATGGAGATCATCATACCGATCCGCAACACTCTACTATACACTTGCTCATGACTTGTAGAACCTATGAACCTATAGCTATGATACCAACTTGTCATGACCAAAATCCAACTAGTCATGATTGAACCTAACCCAACCCGCTAGGTAAGAATATTAACAACTATCCAATTTAATGCGATTTATTAAGGGAATAAATTATAATACAATTGCTTTTATACAAAGAATTTTCCAAGGACTGGTAGTACAAATCATGAGCTTCTAAGATTCAGATTTTTAACAAAACTAAATTGAAATAATGGCAACATCTATTCAAAATGTAACTGAACATAATTCAAATCTAATGCTACTAAGGACAAGTGATAGCCAAAACGGTAACGCGGGTATATCTTCAAATCTAGATCTCACCATACACAGCAGCATTAGCATCCAGCATTTGCACATATGGTGCAGAAGTTATGGTGCAGAAGTGTATTATGAGTACAACTAACCCCATGTACTCAATAAGTAACAAACCAAACCTTAGGTTAAAAGTAGTGGCGAGTTGTCACAAAGGTCGGAGGCCAACACCAATAACCAACAACAACTTACAATAACAAAATAAAACTGCTGAAACAAACAACTCAAAGATAAAATTCCCAGCTCGTTCCTAGTTTTGGAAAATAGGCATGCTTTTCAAGTATGTCAGTGAAACCCCAAATCTTTTATAAAAATCGCCAAAATATGAGTAAGTTTGTAATACTGTGATATTTTCCAAAGCTTTTAACTGGTAAATGTTTCATTTCCAAATGGAATGAAGAAAATATATCTTTATGCCTGCATGTCAATGTATATGTGAATATCATGAGTGTCACTATACAATGCAACATGAGAAAATATACCTCTATGCATGTACATCTAGTATACATTCCAACAGTTATACAATGTGGTGACAAACCCATGTACAATACTCTCGGAGTATCAATGCACTCAATCCTCCAAATCACTTGATCGTCACACTCACCCAGTCCTTACAGTAACTCAATCATCATAGTCACTCAAACCTCCCAATCACTTGGCAATCGCACTAAGTAGGTATGAACTACTAAGTCCATGCATAATATGCCATGTATGATATGAACTTTGAATGCATATAATATGCCATAACAAGAACTTAGCCAACCTTGGCTCATATTTACTCTTATTCTCATGATCTTATAATCACCTTCGTATTGCATACAATTGTCTCGTGGAACCTCATATCTTTCTTCTTCTTTTTTAATAAGCTTGAAAACTTAACTCGACTTTTAGGAAGATAATTCAAATCTGAAGATATTCATAAAAAGCTTAAAGTGCTTCACTTAGTTCATACACCTAATTTCTCGATATTTAATAAATGGAAGTATTTAAAAAAATCAAATGTTTTAGTAGTTTAAATAAAAATGTATATTTGAGATTACTAGAAATCAACGTGTCACTTCAGAGATTTTAAAATATACTTTAGCAAGGAAGAAAGACTGATCGCAAATACTAAATGCCTTTATTTATATTTATTTTTAGTTACACAACCCAAAGACAAATAAGAATTTATATATATAGACATATAGTTAAGAAAGCCGACAAAATGATATATAGATGTCGAATACCCTATTTAACCGAATGAGTGGAACATCAACCTAATAGCGTTATGAAAATACTTCGGCTATGATCCCGATGTCTTCCACAGAAAGTATTTCTAGTAATAGAATAGTAAAATATCACATTTGACGTCTTAGGAATTTCCCAGAATTCGTGCTAAAAGAAAGGACAGAGCTTAGCCTTAACATACCTTTCCACGAACGTCTGAATGCCTGTAGTTCCTTCACGAAAGTTGTTCCTTAAGTCCTAAACTTTGCAAACACTATATATATGTAGCTTATACGCACCAATAAAACAATTCATAATTGAGTTTAAATTGGTAAATTTGCCATATGACCCTAACTTGACGAAACGTCCGTAGAACTTTGTGAAAACGCTAATAAAAGAATCCCCAGATGATTACCTTGGGAAACCAAGTATAAAGCCTGAAGAACCAGCAAGAACAACAGATTACTATCTTCCAAGAATAGCTCCAAACACCGCTAATAGAAGGGGAAAACGATTGCAAAGTGTAGAGATTGTGTTTCTAGGCACGGGGCAAATTTCAACGGAAAAAATCGTTAAAGAACGCACCTTAATCACTCAAGAACACCATGGAACCCTCTCTTAATCTTTCTCACTGTTTTGGAACTGAAATAAAATGTTTTGGGGGTTTCAAAGTCGAGTTTACCGACTTATACTACTTGTTTGACCTGACCCGGTTCGCGACCCAATTTCAGCCTGGACATTCTGGGGTAAAACATTCATAACGTTATACTCCAATGTCCGTTTGATGTGAGGTTTATTTGGTTGAAAACTAGACTCGTAGACCTTCAATTCTATAGGTTTTGGGTCTCATAAATCTTTATATATTAGGAGAAATGATCTGATACATTTGAACCAAAATTTAGAAAATTTATTCGAGAAATTTATGATAACTTTTGCCGACCTTTATTTCGCAATTTTCTTGACTCCAAAACATGACAAGTGACTAGTGTGATGTTATACCCAATCATATATAACTAATATAACCATATCACATTATGTATATTACGTAAGAGAAGATGAAAAAGAAAAACATTGGGTCTCACAGTCTCCCCCCTTAAGAACATTCGTCCGCGAATGTGTCAAGTCAATTTCTATGTTTCATTTCTTTTCTGCTAATACGTTATTTTAGAGGATATATTTGTTTTATTTGCAAGATTAAATTAAATTTTGAAGAATCAAACTATTAGTTTTCGTATAGCTATCTCACAATAAGAAATTTAAATTGCACTTTCAAGTCATCCAAAATCCCATTAAGTTGTTATAAAGAAATAATTGCCAATTATTTAAATGCGACTCACCTTAAGTCGTAAATAGGTGGGGGTACTTCTTCCTCATTTCCTCCTCAGCTTCTAAGGTCATTTCCTCGATGTTGTTATTTCACATAACACTTTCACGGAAGCCACTTCTTTAGTTCGAGCTTTCTTACCTGGCGATCTAAAATAGCTACTGGTACCTCTACATAAGATAAGTCTTCGGCAATGAGAATATCCTCAATGGGCGTAATACGTGAAGGATCATATGCACTTTCGCAACATAGATACATGAAACACAGGATCGACTGCTCCCAATTCTGAAGGCAAGTCAAGTTTGTACGCCACCTTACCAATACTCCGAATAATCTTATACGGTCCAACATACCTGGGGTTGAGCTTCCCCTTCTTCCAAATCGCATGACACCCTTCATAGGCGATACTTTCAGGAAAACCCAATCTTCTACATCAAACTCTAAGTCTCGTCATCGAACATCTGCATAAGACTTCTGTCAACTTTGTGTTGTACGCAGCCGATCTCTGATAAGTTTTACCTTTTCCATTGCTTGCTAGACTAAATTAGGACCTAGCCACTCTTCTTCCCCGACCTCGAACCAACCGATCGGCGACCTACACTTTCGCTCGTATAGTGCTTCATAAGGGGCCATCTGAATACTAGCTTGGAACCTATTATTATAAGCAAACTAAATAAGAGGTAAATGACCATCCCAGCTTCCTTTAAGATCTAGCACGCAGGCACGTAACATATCCTCAACTGTCTGAATAGTACGCTCTGCCTGTCCATCAGTTTGCGGATGAAAAGCTCTAAGATTTACCTGCGTGCCTAGACCCTTCTGAAAAGATTTCCAAAAATGTGCTGTAAATTGAGCCCCTTGATAAGAGATAATAGATAATGGTACTCCGTAAAGGCGAACAATCTCTCGAATGTAAAGCTTGGAATAATCCTCACCTGAATATGTCATCCTGACTGGCAGGAAATGAGCAGATTTTGTAAGCCTATCAATAGTTACCCAAATAGAATCATACCTCCGTGGAGTGCGAGGTAAACCAATTATGAAGTCCATATTTATCATGTCCCATTTCCATAATGGAAGTTCAATATACTGAGTTAGGCCTCCAGGCTTCTGATGTTCAGCTTTAACTTGCTAGCAATTGGGACATTGGGCTACCATCTCCGCGATATCGTTTTTCATTCCATTCCACCAATAGATCTGTCTAAGATCCCGATACATCATTGTCTATACGGGGTGAACTGCATATCTAGAATAATGGGCCTCCGAAAGAATCTTGGCGTGGAACTATCCGACTGTCGGTACACATAAGCGACCCTGGTATCTAAGGACTCCATCTCCTGTTAGCTCAAATAAAGGTTGTCACTGCTGTGGAATACTTTCTCTCATTTTTGTAATCTCAGGATCCTCGTGTTGTCGCTCTTTTATTTCAGTAACAAAAGAAGATTGTGTTGTATTCTGAACGAGAATGCGTCCACCCTCTGCGTCTACCAAACGCGCCTGCAAATTAGCTAGCTGGCATAGATATTTGTGTCATCTTGACCTTATCAGCTTCAACATGGCTTAGACTGCCCATGGACTTCCGGCTAGGGGCATCAGCAACAATATTAGCTTTGCCGGGATGATATAAAATATCAACATCATAGTCCTTTAGTAATTCTAACCATCTTCTTTGTCGTAGGTTTAGCTCCCTCTATTTAAATAAATACTGAAGGCTCTCGAGGTCAGTGAAAACATCAATATGAACCCCATATAGATAATGCCGCCAAATCTTTAGGGCAAAGACAACTGCAGCTAACTCAAGATCGTGTGTAGGATAGTTCTGTTCATTTTTCCGCAACTGTCTGGAGGCGTACGCGATAACCTTACCATGTTTCATAAGAACACACCCTAGGTCAATTCTCGATGCATCACAATATATAACATAATCCTCGATGCCATCCAGAAGATAAGACAGGTGTTGTCGTAAGCCTTTTCTTTAGCTCCTGAAAACTTTGTTCACTTGCATCTTTCCATTGAAATTTAGCTCCCTTATGTGTAAGTTTCGTCAATGATGCAGAGATAGAGGAAAATCCCTCCACAAACCTTCGGTAAAATCCTTCCAGGCCTAAAAAGCTACGAACCTCTATCGAATTCAAGGGCCTCGGCCAAGTCATCACAGCTTCAATATTTTGGCTATCGACCTTGATACCATCGCCGGTAATAACATGACAAAGAAAACCTACAGAAGTTAGCCAAAATTCACATTTAGAGAATTTAGCATATAACATGTAGTCCTGGAGAGTCTACAATACAGCTTGCAAGTGGTCTGCATGCTCGGCGTTCGATCGTGAATATATCAGGATGTCGTCAATAAACACAATCACAAATTCATCAAAAATGGTTTGAATACCCGGTTCATAAGATTGATAAAGGTTGTTGGGGCATTTGTAAACCCGAAAGACATGACAAGGAATTCCAAATGGCCATACCTTGTCCAAAATGTTATTTTTGGGATATCAATATCCCTGACTCGTAGCTGATGATAACCGGATCGTAAGTCAATCTTTGAAAAGCATTTGGCACCTTGTAACTGGTCGAACAAGTCATCAATCCGTGGAAGAGGATACTTATTCTTGATAGTGACTTTATTTAGTTGCATGTAGTCAATACACATCCGCAAGGAGCCATCTTTCTTTCGAACAAAGAGCACCGGAGCACCCCATGGGGATTTACTTGGCCAAATAAAGCCTTTATTGAGCAAGTCCTTCAGTTGTTCCTTCAATTCCCTTAGTTCTGTAGGAGACATACTGCAGGGAGGGATGGATATAGGCTGCGTATCAGGAAGCAAATCTATAGAAAAATCGATTTCCCTTTCGGGGGAATTCCTGGAAGCTCGTCAGGGAATACCGTCGGGAATTCATTCATAATAGGAACCGATTGAAGAGTTTTTGGTTCCTTATCTATATCTCTGACATGAACCAGATAGTATATATAGCCTTTAGCAATAAACTTCCGAGCCCTAAGGTATGAAATAAACTTACGCTTGGGCGTGGCTGCATTACCTTTCCATTCAAGGACAGGCTCACTACGAAAACAAAATCGGACCAACTTTTCATGATAATCAATATTAGCATAAAAAGCTACCAACCAATCCATACCCATAATGACATCAAAGTCTAGCATAGCCAATTCAACTAAATAAACAGAGGTTGATGGTCATTAATTAACATTGTACAACCTCGATAGATATGATTAGCTATAATAGAGTCGCCAACTAGCGTAGACACCTCAATTGACCATTGCAACAACTCAGATCTCACTAGAACCTGAGGTGTCTCCTCCACCTCTCCCCCTACCACGGCCTTGAGTAGTTTGTGTACCTGATCGGGGAGGACGGACTGAGGGTGAAGAGGCTGCTATGGATCCTGAAGGTGGAGCTGGTGCACATCTGCCTAATCCCGGGCACCGATTAATAAAATGTCCTGTCTTCCCACAGTGATAACATGCACTTGAACCATGTCTACACTGCCTAGTGTGCAGCTTACCGCACTGAGTACATAGAGGAGTAGGGTGTCTCATTTGTGAGGAACGCTCCTGTCGACAGCCCTCAGGCTGGCCTGAGCTCTGCCCCAACCCTGATTGAATATAATCAAATCGCTAGCCCTGCATCTGTGGCGGGAAACTACCTGCTGACCGAGGTGGATATCGATGGAGTGGGGGCCTAAAATCACCCCCTGGCTCCTATAAGACCCTGTAGTACGAGCCCTCTTACTCTGATCCCTATCCCTACGAGTATCACGAATCTGACGGAAAAGGTCCTGTGTAGTCTGAGCGAAAGACTGTATGCGAGAAATATCTACATTATCCGATAGGGATGCTACCCTACAGTCTCTAATCAAATGATCCGCCAAACCGTCCACATAATGATGAACTCTAACCCTCATGGTGCGTACAATATCTGGTGCATACCTTGCCAAAGAATTAAACTTATGGCTATAATATTTCACACTCATATCCCCCTGCTTCAGGTTAAGAAACTGGTCAAGACAGGCCTCCTGAACCTCCCGTGGCAAATAATGGGCTAAAATGCCTCATAGAAGTCCTCCCACTCTGCTAGTGGAGCATTAGGTCCTCTAGATCTCTCCCATGCCTCATACCATAGGACGCTACATCACGTAGTCGAAAGAAGCCAACTCCACAGCCTCGGTGACGGAAGCGTGCATCACCCTCAATACCCTATACATCTGGTCTATAAAGTCCTAGGAATCCTCAGTGGAATTCGATCCTATAAATAATGGAGGGTCCAAGTGAAGAAACTCTCGTACTGTCGAGCTTCTTGTCCGATCTCTCCCAGTATTTGCTCCTGACTCTAGTTGTCGCTCATGAATAGAAACCATCCTGGTCAGCAACTGAACTGCCTCCCTCATCTCCTGCTCCCCAGTCTCTGATGGGGGAACAGCATGTGCTGGAGGTCCTGTGTCTCTAGCTACCTCAGGTACTAATGGAACTGGTGAGGCTGGGGGTACTGCATCTCCCTGGGCTCCAACTAGTGCTAGGGAAGCTGAAATTAGTGGTACTGGAGACTCACTGTGTGCCTCTAAGGGAAATCTATCCCTCTGATATGGTGGGGAACGACTGGTACCTTCCCCCAGATCTATACCTATCTCTCGTTGTGCTATCTCTTGAGCGTAGGTAGCATGTTAGATAAGAAACAAAAAGCACGATTTAGATTTCATATGTTCTTATAACTTCGCTCTATAGCACGATCTATTAATTGAAAGAAACATACACATTCCTAAATGCCTCATAGCCTCCTGATTATAAGTGTGGTGCACAGCAAACCCATAAGCAATACTCTACTAGAAACGGCTTGTGGACTTCAGGGGATACGACCTGCTCTGATACCAACTCTGTCACGCCCCAAACTAGGGGATGCACAACTAGCCCTCGATACTGTATTTTACATAGTTAGCCACTAAGCATACTAGCTAACTAATCTGGGGGCCAACAGATCGGGCAGCATAACATCTATAATACTAAGCCTGGACAATTAAGGTAATGACCTAAATAACAATAAGCATTATAACTAAATGTAGAAAAGCCAAAATAATAAAGTACTAGCTGGCCGACGAGGCCGCGATTGGAGACATACATGCCTACACACATATATATACATGCCAAGCATATGGGCTGGAAAGTGGAAGCTGCAAAAAGAAACCCCTCCACAATAGCCTCTAAGAGTGTCATATGCATTGTCGATACAAGGACCCGACTATACCTAAACTGTACAACAAAAGTAACCATCCTATGAAAGCTCCAGGAAGAGGTGGAGCGTACCAACTCACAGCTGAACCTCAAAATCCTAGCAGAGGGGTCGATCAGAGTCCCTACCTGGACCTGCACGCACAAACAAAATGCAGTGTCCCCAGGCAACGAGACATCAGTACGAATAAAAATGTATTGGTATGTAAGGAAGAAATTATAATCATATATAGCTGATGTAAAAAAAATAATGGAGATACCACCTAACACTGAAACTCTGATAGCCTCCATGGACGACATCCGACCTCATAGTAAACAAATATGCATGGTATGCTCGTGTAATCGTATGTCGTGAATACATATACATATTGATGCAAATGTATGACATACCCAACCAAATGCTAGCAGCGGCAGTCTCTTCCAGTAACTAACCGGTATCATATTGCCAACATGTGGCCATCTGTACAATATATAGTTTTTCGGGCAAATAGGCCCCTTACCTCCGATTATAGCTCAAAGTCCATGCATAATATGCCATGTATGATATGAACTTTGAATGCACATAAAATGCCATAACAAGAACTTAGCCAATCTTGGCTCATAGGTACTCTTATTCTCATGATCTCATAATTACCTTCGTATTGCGTACAATTGTCTCGTGGAACCTCATATCTTTCTTCTTCTTTTTTATAAACTTGAAAACTTAACTCGACTTATAGGAAGTATTTAAAAAATCAAGTGTTTTAGTATTTTAAATAAAAATTTATATTTGAGATTACTGGAAATCGACGTGTCACTTCAGAGATTTTAAAATACACTTTAAAGGGGAAGAAACATTGATTGCAAATACTAAATGCCTTTATTTATTTATTTATTTTTAGTTACATAACCCAAAGACGAATAAGAATTCATATATATAGACATATAGTTAAGAAAGCTGACAAAATGACATATATAGATGTTGAATACCCTATTTAACTGAATGAGTGGAACATCAACCTAATAGCGTTATGAAAATACTTCAGCTATGACCCCAATGCCTTCCACAGAAGGTCTTTCTAGCATAGAATAGTAAAATATCACATTTGACGTCTTAGGAATTTCCCAGAATTCGTGCTAAAAGAAAGGACAGAGCTTAGCCTTAACATACCCTTCCAACGAACGTCCGAGTGCCTGTAGTTCCTTCACGAAAGTTATTCCTTACGTCCTAAGCTTCACAAAAACTATATATATGTAGCTTATACGCACCTATAAACAATTCATAATTGAGTTTAAATCAGCAAATTTTCCATATGACCCTAACTTGATGAAACGTCCGTAGAACTTTGTAAAAACGCTCGTAAAAGAGTCCCCAGATGATTACCTTGGCAAACCAAGTATAAAGCCTGAAGAAACAGCAAGAAAAAATATTCCTATCTTCCAAGAATAGCTCCAAACACCGCAAATAGAAGGGGAAAATGATTACAAAGCGTAGATATTGTATTTCTAGGAACGGGGGCAAATTTCAACGGTAAAATTCATTAAAAACACCCCTTAATAACTCAAGAACACCATGGAACCCTCTCTTCATCTTTCTCACTGTTTTGGAACTGAAATGTAATGTTTTGGGGGGTTTAAAAGTCGAGTTTACCGACTTATACTACTTGTTTGACCCGACCCAGTTCGCGACCCGATTTCAGCCTGGATAGTCTAGGGTAAAATAGTCATAACGTTTTACTACAATGTCCATTTGATGTGAGGTGTTTTTAGTTGAAAACTAGACTCGTAGACCTTCGATTTGATAGGTTTTGGGTCTCATAACGCTTTATATATTAGGAGAAATGATCTGATACATTTGACTTAAAATATAGAAAATTTATTAGAGAAATATATGATAACTTTTGCCGACCTTTATTTCGCAACTTGCTTGACTCCAAAACATAATAGGTGACCAGTGTGATGTTATACCCAATCATATAAAACTAATATAACCATGTCACGCTACGTATATTATGTAAGAGAAGATGAAAAAGAAAAATATTGGGTCTCACAAACACCAAACACATATCATGCATATTCAGGGGTTTGAATCCTCAACACCAAGTTTAGAAGTGTTACTTATCTCGAACAAGCTAAATCGAATGCCGAGAAAGCCAAGCGATGATTCAAAAATTCCATCCTTAGCGTACTGACCTCTGAAGGACTCCAAACTAGCAAAAATCAACTCAAAAATGTCAAATCATGCCTCAGGAAACAATTTCAAATGATACAGGTCGAATCTTTAATCAAAATCCCAAAATCAACGAAAAAGTCAAACTTGGGGTTGCACCTTGGAACCCAATGAAGCTCATAAAATGTTAAAACTCATATAATTACGAGTCCAACCATACTAGTTTCACTCATATCCGAATCCGAATCAATGTCCAATACTCAAAATTTTCACTTTATGAAACATTAGACAACCCCCCCCCCCCCAAGTTTCTCTCTTGAAACCCTCAGACAAATGCCAAAAATAAATATAGATTCATGATATAAAATCCAAAATGAGTAGAGAATACTTACCCCAATCCATATGGTAAAATTTGCTTCAAGAATCGTCTCAATCTGATTTCCATAGATCCAAATATGCAAAAATGGCTGAAACCTCCAAAATAGGATAATTTATAATTACTGGGTGAATAATGAGTCGCGATCGCAGAAATAACCTCGCAATCGCGAAGAAGAAAATACACAATGTGATTGCATAACAACCTATGTAATCGTGAGGCACAAACTGCCCAGTCTTGAAAAGAACCTATGCGAATGTCGCCCCAGGCTCGCGAATGCGATGAAGAAGCCATGAAAATATGACCAGCTCAACTCTAAAATGTGAACGCGTGAAAACTTGCACAAACGTGATGCTTGATCTGCAGTAACCTACACGAATACATCTGAAAGGATCCAAAATCGATCCCAAACATACTGAGCCCCTCGGGACCACTTCCGAACATTCCAAAAAGTCTCGTAACATAACATGGACCTACTCGAGGCCTCAAATCACACATAATAATATCGAAATGATGAATCGCACCTCAATTTGAACTTAAATGAACGTTGAACTTTCAACTTCCAAAACTAGCGCCAAAACATATCAAGTCAACCTCGAATGTACTCAATGTTTTCGTACAAGTCCAAGTGACACTATGAAGCTGTTACAATTCTCGCAAACCACAATCTGAATCTGATATCATCAAACTCAACTCTTGGTTAAACTTATGAACTTTCCAAACCTTCAAATTTCTAACTTTCGCCAATTAGTGCCGAACCTTTCTAGAAATATCCAAATGCCAATCCGCGTATATGTCCAAGTTCAAAATTACCATCCAAACCTTACGAAACCATCAAAACTCCGTTCCTGGGTCAAATTAACCAAAGTCAAACTTGGTCAACTCTTCCAACTTAAAGCTTCTACATTGAATTTCATTCTTCCAAAAAAGTTCCAAATACCTGAAAACCAATGCCGAATACATCATACGAAGCTAATCATGCCCCTAAACTACCAAGAAAAGTACAAATTCTCAAAATGATCGGTCGGATCGTTACAAGGAGTAATAGAGAGAATCGAGTTATAGTCTTGTAATCGATACATTTTGGTTCATTATTTTAGTGGAGTTGAAGTTGAAAATCCTACGCAATAGGTCGTGGTTTTGCACCTTTTGAGCTAGGTGATTTTCCTTGTAAAATCATTGTTCTTACTTTACTGCATATATTACTTCAGGTTTAAGTAGTACGGTAAAGAACCAAGTTCTTTAGTAATTCTTAAGGGCACGATTGGTAACAGATCATGTTCTCTTACCCATACGGCTAACATCTAGAGAGATCTTGGAAGAAAAAATGAGTGCTCCACCCGAAATTAATGAAGGACAATCAACTACCATACAGTAGGTGAAAAGCACGAAAGCAAAATTTCCTAACAACTGAAGAGTATGAACTGTAGACCATAGTGAACCAAAGTCCTTTAACTCCTACTAAACAAAATGCAGAAAATGAAACAGTTCCTAAAGAATCATCTGAATTTGTGGCAACGGATTTCAGAATAATGGAGAATAATGAAAAGACTAAGAAAATTCTTATATTTGGACTTCGTCATGATGGGTACAATAGAATATCTACTTGCTCTAATGCAAAGGAGATTTAAAGATGCACTCCAAACTTCTCACGAAGGAACAAACCAAGTGAAAGATATTAAGGATAGAACTATACATGAGAAACTATGAGCTCTTCTCTACGAAGAATTCTGAGCCCATCTAGGAGATGATGACTAGATTTACCATAATAACTAATGAATTGAAGTCATTTGGAGAGGTCTTTACCTCAGAAAAGCTGGTTAGTAAAGTTATAAGGATCTTTCCAGCTTCATGGGAATCAAAAGTTACAACTATTCAGGAATCCAATTACCTGGATGAGATCTCACTTGATGAGTTGGTTGGTAACTTAAAGACTCATGAAATGAGAAAGATAGAATTGTATAACAAAGAACCAAAGAGGGATAACTCCTTGCTCCTTAAAGCGTCTAAGTAAGATGGATCTGATAATGATGATCCTGACCCAGCAACATTTGTTAAGTTTAAGAAGTTCATGAAAAACTCCAAATATGTATCTCAGAGAGACCAGCGGTAAGCCTAAGCATATCGACAAAGCAAATTATGATGGGTGCTACAAGTGCACCAAGCTAGACCACATGGTCAAGGACTGCCCAACGTGGGAAATTGAGTGGATGAAAGAACGAGCGGAAAAGGATAAACAGGAGAATATAAGAGAAAAGGGTTCCAACAAAGGAAAATCCTAGGTAAATCACTAAAGCAATGAAGTATGACTTTATAGCTACATATAAGGACAGTGGAAGTGACAAAGAGGAATAAAAGGAGGACGAGGCCATAAGTCTCAATGTTGTAACTAATGAACATCAGGCAGTGGAGACAGAACCTCTTATACAGCTTGGAATGCACATTGGAAGACCTCCTCTATTTGATGGACATCACTATGCTTAATGGAATATGCATATGGAAATGTTCCTTCAGGACACTGAGTTTGACCTATGGGTAATTGTCAGTCATGGACCAATCATCCCCACCAAAATAGATGGTGATGGTAATAAGTGTAGCAAAAGAGAAGAGGAATATGATGATGAATACTGTCAGCTAATCCAGAAAAATGCTAAATCAAAGGATCTGCTCTACAGAAGCTTGCTGAAATATTGTTTACAATGTGTCCTCTTGCATCTCTACCCATGATATGTGGAGGACCTTGGAAGCTGATTTTAGAGATGAAAACATTGAATTGGTACTAATTGCGATCGAAGAAAACCAAATAGAAGAATAAGAGATAGGAAAGATGGCCATGAGTGATTCAGAGACTGAAGATGAAGCAAATCAGGTATGTATCCCTAACTTGAAAGAAAACTTTCATGTTATGTCTATAAAAACTGATGGCCATAATTGTGACCATGATTAGTGAAATGGACAAAGTGAGTACTGGAAATGATCAGCTAATAAGCAAGCTTTCATGTGTCAAACTTGATCTCAAAGAACTTGGATCTGACAAAGTTGATGTACAAGGACAGGTGAAAGACCATAAGACCAAGTTTCTTAAGCTCATTTCTAAAAATAAAAAATCAAGATGTACATGGTAAGGGAAAAATAAGTGAACTACAGGATAAGCTTGAAAAGGAATTAAAAGGGGCTAAAGATAATCTTTGAGATGCTGAATGTAGGAATAAATTCCTACAAGAAAATCTAGAAAAGGGCTAATTATGAACTATCTAGACTAAGCAAATTGTATAGATACACAGATTTCTTAAATTAGCTAAATGAAAACTAAAGGAATAACAAATCAGAAATTGACTACATCACTAACTTTTATACATGGACTATGTTTTGGGGATCTAAATATGAAACTTTTGATGTTCTCTGTATGTTTGTCAGAATGATCCAACAGAAATTGGATTGCAATGTGTTAAGTATAAGAACAAACTATGGAACTGAGTTTGAAAATTCTAAATTCCTTGAGTTCTATAACACACATGGAATTGATCATAATTTCTCTCCACCTAGAACTCCACAACAAAATGGTGTTGTAGAAATAAATAATTGATTCTAGAAGACATGCGGAGACCATATTGATTGCTTGTGCACTGCCAAAGAGTTTCTGGGCTCAGGTAGTCAATACAGCTTGCTACTTGCTAAACAGGTACATGGTCAGACCTATTCTTGAGAAAAGTCTCTATGAGTTACTTCGAGGGAGAAAGACCAACATCACTCACCTAAAAGTATTTGGATGTAAATATTTTGTGCACAATAATGGAAAAGAAACTCTCGGTAAGTTTGATGACAGGAGTGGTGAGGTAATTTTCTTGAGTTATTCCCCATATAGTAAGGCCTACAAAGTTGATAAAAAAAGAACTATGTGTGTAGAAGAAATTTTCATGTTATTATTTATGAATCTAACAATTTGGCTGAGAAAAGTCTGTAGGATGAATATTATAACATACGACTCATTGGTGAAGGAGCTCCTAAGGAACCTAAACCTCAACCTGAAGATGGATCTGGAGATCACAATGAAGTTAACAGAGATCATAAGGAACAAAAAGAAGCGAGAACCACTCTGATTGCTAATCAGACTAATGAAATTATACCTACTAAAATTGTTCCCTTGGGTCACTTTTAAGAGAACAATATCTGGGAATGCAAATTAGTCCATGGAAACATCAAAATTCACATCCTCTTGAGAACATCATTTCTAATCCTAACACAAGAGTGCAAACCAGGTCATCTCTGAGAAATCTATGTGCACTCACAACATTCCTCTCATAGGTTGAACCTGAGAACATCAAGGAAGCTCTAAAAGATCTGGAATAGATTATAGTCATGCATGATGAGCTAAATCAGTTTGAAAGAAGCAAGGTTTGGCACTTGGTACAAAGACCCAAGAACATAACTATCATAGATACCAAAGTTGTTCAGAAACAAGATGGATGAATAAGGAAATATCACAAGGAACAAGGCTAGACTGGTGGTTCAGGAATAAAATCAAGAATAAGGCATTGACTATGATGAGATGTTTGCACTTGTAACTAGGATGGAAGATATAAGAATGCTAATAGCTTTTGTTGCATACATGGAGTTCACCTTGTATCAGTTGGATGTAAAAATTGCATTCTTGAACGGTTATCTGAAGGAGGAAGTGTTTGTTAAATAACCTCATGAGTTTGAAAGTGAAGAACTTCCTGACTATGTGTTCAAGTTAGAAAAAGCAATGTATTGACTGAAATAGGCTCCAAGAGCTTGGTATGAAAGACTCTCAATATTCCTCTTAACTAACAACTTTGCTGGAGGAAAGGTGGACAACACACTATTTCTTATGAGCAATGGCTAGAATGTTCTGATTGTACAAGTATATTTGGATGACATTATCTTTAGAGATCCTAATGAAGCAATTTGCAAGGAATTTGCTGAGATGATAGGAAATGAGTTTGAAATGAGCATGATGGATGAATTGAACTTCTTCTTTGGGTTGCAAATCAAGCAAACACTTATTTTAACCATGATATATCAGCAAAAATATATCGAGGAACTACTGAAGAAATTAAACATGGACTCAGTTAAGTCCATTAACACTCCCATTGCTATTGCAACAAAGTTGTATCTTGATGAATAAGGGAAAAATGTTGAATAGAAGCTATATAGAGGAATGATTGGGTCATTGTTGTATCTCACAGCAAGCAAGCCTGATATTGTATTCGGTGTGGGGCTGTATGTAAGATTCAGGAAAATCCAAATGAGTCTCATCTGAAGCATGTCAAGAGGATACTTAGATATCTTAAAATGACTCTTGATCTGTGCTTGTGGCATCCCAAAGGGTATAGCTTTAATTTAGTTGGTTATGTGATGCTGACTATACAGGTTTTCATGTTGATTGGAAAAGCACTTAAGGAGCAGTACATTTTCTAGGTTCTTATCTAGTGTCTTGGGGACAACGAAGCAGAACTCAATGGCTTTATCCATTGCTAAGGCTAAATATCTGGCAGCAGCATCTTGTTGTGCTCAGTTGTTATGGATAAGACAACAGCTAAGGTACTATGGTATTTTTATTGATTGTGTTCCTATTTTATGTGACAACACTAGTCCCACAAACATTGCTAAAACTTTCATGTCAGCACAAGAGAGCCAAGCACATTGACATTAGACACCACTTTCTCAGAGACAATGTTGAAAAAAGAAACATCGCAATTAACTTTTGTAAAACTGAAGACCAAGTTGCAGATATCTTTACTAAAGCTCTGAGTAGGGACCACTCTGAAAGGAATATATAGAAACTAGGTCTAATCAATACTTCCAACTAGTTGCAGACTAATGATTGGGTAGAAAAGGTATAATTAGATGTAGATAGTCAAGTACAATGCAGTTGATTTAGTCCCATGCTTGTATTAAGCATACACACTTGCCTAGAAAAAACTATCTAATAACTATGTTGTCTGATACTAAAATATAGGGTTGAAGCTTTATTGCAGAAATAAATAAGAAGTTACTAAGGAGTTGGTTCTTTGACTCAAGCATGTGTCATCTTGTCTTAATTTACTGGGACTTAATATCCTAAATTATTGTTATGCTCAGACATTCTAATCCTATTAGCATCACTTCGAGTTGTCATCTAGTTCAAAGAGTAAGGGGGAATCCTAGAGAAATTAGAATTTAGTTACTCCTGATATCGTAACAGTCAAAGTAACCGTTATTAGAGTCCCGTTAGAACTCAAATTTGATCATTCTCTCACTCACTCTCTTTCTCTATCTTCCATTCAAAGCAGGAGTAATGTCTTTAAAATCACCTTATGAACAGTTTCTCGGACATTAATGTTTCTCTCAAACCATATGCAAGAATCAAGAAATAATTCTTCATTTCAATTTATCGATTTTTCTCTCTTATCACCATGCTTAAATCTATCCAAACACCTTCTAAAGCAAAATCATCATCCAAGACTAAAGCAAAATCCAAGAAAATGAAGCCGTAATCAAAGAAAACTATCAAACCTTCAAGTGAACCTGCACCCACACCTGCTCTTTCTCAATCTCTATCTTCCACTATACCTACACCATCTTTCCATGTTCCTGCTGCTCTCACCATCCCCACAAAGACATGTTTATCGCGCGGGCTGAGACGAGTTGAACTAGAAAAAAACCAGCTCATCTGTTATCGGACCGAGTTAGTTAACGGGCTGAGATAATGTGCTGGGGGCGGGTTGACTTTTTCGGGTTATTTAGGGCATGTTCAGGTTCCGGCGGGCTGGGCTACCGTATTTGTTCTTTAATTAAATTTTATTTTACTTATTCAATGTTATTGATACTTAAGTATTTGCAAACTTTTAAGGCTTAGAATTAAACTTTGAAGCTTAAAGTTTGAAGTTTTAAATTTGAAATTTGTATTTTAAAATTATAAATTAAAAATTGGAAAGTAAGTGGCTACAATTGAATTAGAAAGTAATTTTCTTGTATTCGCTCATAATCTACATTTAAATTTTTAGGTGAACTTTTAGAAATATGTGTAAAGCTACTAGAAGAACCAACACCACATTTTGATCTTTTAAAAGTTTACTTATTACCATCTCTACCAGTGCGCTTTTTTGGTTGCTCTAAGTAAATATATTATGTAACTTAAATTAAAAAATTAAATTAATAATTCTAAATAATAAAATAAGTGTACACTAAATAAGAGAAAGAGATGAAACGAGTATACCGGGATTTCAGATGATGCACTAATTTTGATACCAAAAATCAAACTTCAATTGATAGACTGAAACTTGATAGTTGATACTTAATGGTAACTGATACCACATTTCACTTGAACACTTGATATTTGATAATAATAATTTTGTAATGACTAAACCAAATAATTGATGAAACTTCAAAAAATAAGTAATTATGAGATTTGAGATTTGAGATTTTAAGAACAATAATATCAAGAGAGAATTAAAGTAGTAAGAGAGTGAATTGTGAGAAAAAATAAAGAAGAAGGGGCCTATTTATAGTTTTTAAAAGGTTAAAAATATAATTTTTCAAATATAAGAGGTGGTACAGCTATATTTTTAATGGGGGAGGCCGAAATGGCCATTTCCACAAAATTTAGTCATTCCCCAACGGTTATTTCTCTATGATTGTTGGCAACGGTCCAAATAATTAAAAAAGAAAATCTATAACAGTAACCGGATTGACAAAGGGTTGTATCCCGGTAACAACCCGTTAATAGGTTACGAGCTTAGTGGGTACAGTGCGCCCTTACCCAAAATATATTCCTCCAAAACCCGCCCCCCAACCAACCCGTCCCAGCCCGCACATAAAGCAATAGTAATAGGCTGAACCGGGCTAACCCGAGTTGAAGCGAGTTGAAAACGGGTCAGTCCGGCCTGACTAGCACCTATATCCCTACCTTCGTTGGGCCTTCACTTCCAAAACCAATCACTTATGTATTTGTGCTTACTTCTAAAAATACCTTTTAGTAAACCAAGATCAAGGCTACTCTATAATGACAAGGTAATGCTTGACGCTGCTGCTAAAGTAGACACAATGGTTAAGGAAGTTGTGGTTCATGGGGGATCAATACTAGTTATTACAAGTCAAATAAAACTCCTTCCCTCAAAGTTGAATGTTCTGGTACCTGGTACAGATGTTGCACCATTAGATGTTGTCCTATCTGTTAGATAATACGCTCAACGCTAGAGGGGGGGTGAATAGCGTTACAATAAAAATTAGCGTTAACTTGCGGAATTTAAAAATTGCAGGAAGTAAATAAGTGCGATAAATAATAAAGTACGCACCGATGTATTCTGGTTCACCACAACACGTGGCTAGTCCAGTCCCCGAGAGACTCTCTCGAGATTTTTCACTAACTTGTCAAGCTTACGGGTGCTCAACAAACCTTTACAACTTGAGGACACAAGCCTCAACACCTTTGCTCGGAGATACAACACTCCAAGACTTCAACCAAGGAAACACAAGTTCCTTACAACAAGAGAATCACAATTCTCTTACAAGTGTGCAAAACACTAAACACTCAAACAAAACACTCCTTAATGAGTAGATATGAGTAAAAGAAGTAAGCTCAAGATCACAACAACTATGGACAAGACTTTGGCTCTCAAAAGCTTTATGAAATGAATATAAAATGATAAACAATAGTATGCAAGGTTATAGCAATAGAATGATCAGTTGTTGTGTGTTGTTGTGTTCAAAACACTGAAATGAAGCTGTATTTATAGTTGAAAACTTGGCATTACCGTTGTCTAATTGTCAATTAAGAGTTGCTGATTTTACTGAGTGACAATCGATTGTCAAGAAGCCACAATCGATTGTTTGCCAATCATTCCAGAAATCAATCCCAGATTTTACGCTTAACAATCGATTGTCCAAGATCAACAATCGATTATTGGTAACGTTCAAAAAATCATTTCCAGATTTTACGTAAAACAATCGATTATACCAAATCAATAATCGATTATTCAGCAACGTTCAAAAAATCCTTTCCAGATTTTAATTTCAACAATCGATTGTACAAAATCAACAATCGATTATTCAGCAACATTCAAAAAATCTTTTCCAGATTTTAATATCAACAATCGATTGTACAAAATCAACAATCGATTACCTGACGGTATTAGAAAACTTTACGACAACGGTCAGCTTCACAATCGATTGTGCAATGTTAACAATCGATTATTTATCAGACTTTGAAAATCATTTTAGACACTGCCTCTTGCCAATCGATTGTTTTATACTCACAATCGATTATTTAATAATTTTGAAAAAGTCTGGAAGACACTGCCTCAACACAATCGATTGTCATAAGTTCACAATCGATTATTTTGTGACTTCTAAAAATCTGATGGACACTGTCTCTTCACAATCGATTGTCATTAGCTTCACAATTTATTATTCTGAGTTTTGAAAAACTTTGATGTACACTGCCTCATCACAATCGATTGTCATAAGGTTCACAACCGATTGTCATGCAGTCTTGGCTTAACATAATCAATTATCATAAGTACATAATCGATTATCTTAGTCCAGATTTTTGTGGCATGTTTAAAAATCATTTTGACTGAAGTAAATATGCATGATTTAAAATCATTTAGCACTAAATTAAATATGCAAGATTTTGTAAAAATATTTTTACGAGAGAAGCCATGTCATGAGTCAAGTTGTCGGATCAAGATCACAATTAATAACGACTCATTTAAACTATAAAACTTTGTCTTGTGCTTGAATCTCGTTATCCACCAATTGTGTGCTTGTACTTGAACTTCGTCATATATCAATTTGCGCTTCGTTTGTCATTCATCAAAACCTACACATAAGAACACACGTTTTAGTATAAAGCCTTGAGAACGTCTTTCCAACAATTTCCCCCTTTTTGATAATGGCAAACTTTAAGCGGGTTATGCAAATTAAACAATTTATAAAGACGATTCAAGACAAGTATATATATGCATCAACAAGTATGCAATTTGTTCCCCCTCAATTTAAGTTTATAAATATTGAGAGTGCATACCCGTTATCTTGCCCCTTTTGCCATTAGCAAAAATAATATAAGAAGATGCCAAAGATGTAAATAAAACTTGTTTAGTTATTGGAAAGAAAAAACGTGATTACTTAAAGAGAGCACAATAACTCAAGTAATAGCAGTACAATCGATTATTGATACGAGATAATCGATTATTAGATGACAGAAACCGATTTTTCTGAAGAAGACTTGATTATTGCGCGTCATGCTTTATTATTCCCCCTACCTTTAGGGCGATACCTGCAAAAATTCGTTAGACGTCTCCGACGCTCAAGTTAGAAATCACGTAAAATAAAAAGATGCAATGCATGACTTAGATCAACGTGGAGTCAAGAATCCCGAGTTCACTACGAATTCGGAAGAAGGACTCTTTCTCTAAGGGCTTTGTAAAGATGTCGGCCAATTGATCTTTGGTTTCAACAAATTCGATTTCGACATCCCCCTTGAGAATGTGATCTCTTATAAAGTGATGTCTAATTTCAATATGTTTTATTCGCGAATGAAGAACGGGGTTCTTCGTCAAGCATATGGCACTAGTATTATCACATCTAAGAGGGATATGATCAAGACTTAGGCCATAGTCCAAGAGTTGTTGTTTCATCCATAGGATTTGAGCGCAACAACTCCCTGCGGCTACATATTCAGCCTCGGTTGTGGACAACGCAACACTTACTTGTTTCTTGCTAAACCAAGAAACGAGAGAGCTACCGAGCAAATGGCAAGTGCCACTAGTGCTCTTGCGGTCCAATTTGCATCCAGCAAAATCAGAGTCGGAATAGCCAACGAGTTGGCATGAAGAACCTTTGGGGTACCATAGACCCACATTTGTAGTACCAACAAGGTACTTCAAAATCCGTTTTACCGCAGTATGGTGAGACTCCTTCGGACACGATTGATAACGGGCGCATAAGCACACGCTAAACATGATGTCCGGACGACTAGCAGTAAGTTAAAGAAGAGAGCCAATCATACCTCGATACTTCTTAGTGTCGACTTCCTTACCTTTTTCATCTTTGTCTAGATGATCGGATGTGCTCATGGGAGTCGCCATTGCTTTTGCATTGTTCATTTCAAATCGTTTCAGCAATTCTTTGCAATATTTGGCTTGGCAAATGAATGCACCTTCTTTCATTTGCTTACTTGTAATCCCAAAAAGAATGTTAACTCACCCATCATAGACATCTCAAATTCGCTTGTCATTAAATCGGAAAATTCCTTGCATAAGACATTGTTAGTAGCACCAAATATGATATCATCCACATATATTTGAACTAATAAAATATCATTGTTTTTATGCTTAACAAAAAGGGTGATGTCAACTTTCCCCCTAATGAAATCATTTTCCAATAGAAATTTACTCAATCTTTCATACCAAGCTCGGGGAGCTTGTTTTAAAACATAAAGAGCCTTTTTGAGTTTGAAAACATGATCGGGAGATTTAAAATCTTCAAAACCGGGGGGTTGTTCAACATAAACTTCTTCTTGAATAACATCATTTAGAAAAGCACTTTTCACATCCATTTGATATAAATTGAAATTCATAGAGGAGGCAAACGCGAGCAATAGACGAATAGCTTCTAATCTAGCTACGGGAGCATATGTTTCTTCATAGTCAATACCTTCTTCTTGATTATAGCCTTTTGCTACAAGCCTAGCTTTGTTTCTAGTGATTACACCATTTTCATCTAGTTTGTTTCGAAAAACCCATTTCGTACCAATTATGGTATGATTTTCGGGTCTTGGCACCAAATCCCAAATGTCATTCCGTTTGAATTGGTTAAGCTCCTCTTGCATTGCCAAGGTCCAAAACTCATCCCCAATTGCTTCGGTGATGGTTGTTGGTTCAATTTGAGAAACAAAAGCAGTATGACCTAAGGTGTTCTTAAGGGAGTTTCGAGTACTTACCTTTTCTCCGACGTCGACAATTACCTGTTCGAGAGGGTGATCTTTGATTGTCCTCCACTCGTTAGGCGTTTTCGTTTCATTTTCCAATTGTGGCGCTTCCTCCGTTGGTTGTTCCAACATTTCATCTTTATTTTTCTTAGGCGTTTCCTCTTGTATTTTGTCTTTCAAGCTATCTAAAATACCTACAAGATCAAAACCGGAATACTTTCTCGCCAAGCGAGCATTATTTTCGGCAAATACAACATGAGGGGATTCCTCCACAGTTTTGGTTCTTTTATTAAAAACCCTATATGCTTTGCTACGTGAGAAATAACCAATGAAAATTCCCTCATCGGACTTGGCATCAAATTTTCCCAATTGATCTTTGCCATTGTTATGAATAAAACATTTACAACCGAATACTCTAAAATGGGAGATATTTGGTTTCCTTCCCTTGTAGAGTTCATAAGGGGTCTTCATGAGTATTGGCCTTATGACTACTCTATTTAAGATGTAGCATGCGGTACTCACGGCATCCGCCCAAAAATGTTTGGGAATCTTAGCCTCTTCGAGCATGGTTCTAGCCATCTCTTCGAGACACCTATTTTTCCTTTCCACCAACCCATTTTGTTGTGGTGTACGTGGAGCAGAAAAGGTATGCTCGATACCGAGTTCGTCACAAAAGTCCGCAAAGAGATTGTGATCAAACTCTCCCCCATGATCACTTCTAATTGAAGTGACGGTTGTTTCCTTCTCGTTTTGAACACTCTTAAGAAAATATTTAAAATTCTGAAAAGCATCACTTTTATTGGCAAGAAATAAAGTCCAAGTAAATCTTGAATAATCATCAACAATCACAAAAGCATAACGATTTCTTCCTAGACTTTCAATGCGAGATGGTCCAAATAAATCCATGTGAAGCAATTGCAATGGTCTAGAAGTTGAAACAATATTTTTGGATTTGAAAGATGCTTTTGTTTGCTTCCCTTTTTGACATGAATCACAAATAGAGTCATCTTCAAATTTTAAATTGGGAAGGCCAATAACTAAGTTTTGAGAAATCAATTTGTTCAAAAGATGCATGTTGATATGTGCTACTCTACGATGCCATAACCAAGTATCATCCTCTTTACTCATAAGACAATCAACATATTCGGGTGAGGAATTAGCAAGATCAACCATATAAATATTATCCACTCTAAAACCACGAAGGATAATTTTAAAGTCACTACGTCTAAACACTAAGCATTCATCCGAATCAAATAGGGCAAGATTTCCCTTGTCACATAATTGACTTATGCTCAAGAGATTATGCTTTAAACCGTTCGCAAGTAATATATGCTTAATAGAGGAATTTTCATCCTTACCGACCGATCCGATGCCAATAATCTTTCCTTTATTGTTATCCCCAAAAATCACACTTCCTCCTTCTTTGTGTTCTAGTTGAAGGAATTTGGATTCGTCTCCCGTCATGTGCTTGGAGCATCCACTATCAAGGTACCATAGTACACTTGATCCTTCAAACACACCTACAAAATAAATTAATGCGTTTTAGGTACCCATGCCATTTTGGGTCCTTGAGGGTTAGGCATATCATAATGATGCGATTGAGTGATATGTCTATGTCGTGTAAAACATGCAGGAGCAATATGACCAATGCGTCTACAATAATGACAAGTCACGTCGGGGTTATGCATCCTTCTAGGTTCATAGTAACTTGATGGACGAAAATGATTTACTCTATTTTCATTATGACTATTGCGCATTTCATGAGAACCATTTCTCCTACTATTAGTTCTAAAATGAGCAGCATTTCTAGAGTAATGGTCATGTCTAGATGTTCTAAAAGGTTCAAAACTCCTTCTAGTGTTTGGCCTAGAATATGCATCATTTCTAGGGTAGTCATTTCTAGGTGGTAAGTCATTTCTAGGTCTTCTAAAATGTTCAACATTTGGTCTAGCATGCATATTTGTTCTAGGATTGCTATTTCTAGGATAAGCATTTGTTTTATTAGTCCTAGGTTGAGCCTTAGGTGGTTGGGGTTTGGCTTCAACCTTTTCTTTAGGCTCATTCTTAAAACCTATGCCATGCTTGGTTGATTTCAAGTTAACAAGGACCTCATTCAAGTTTTTGTGAGAAGAATTAAACTTATCTAAGGTTCCCTTAAGCCTTTCTACTTCGTTTTTGAGATGCATGCAAGAAGTACAATTTCTAATAGAGCTTTCGGGCTAGTCGGCGCTTCTTTTTCCGAAAAACTTGTTTTCCTCTTTCAACTCATTTTCTAAAACCAGTTTTTCCAAATCCTTTTCTTTCAATGAGAGTTGTTTTTGAAAATCTTTTTCTTTTGAAGAAGCATTTTCTTTTATGCTTTTAACAGTTTTTGAAGCCTTAATAAATTCACTATATAACTCATCAAAAGCATTTTGCATTTCTTCAAGGGAAAAGAAATTTTTTGAAGAGATTTGACATACCTCATCTTGCTTGTCTTCTTGCGCCATAAGACAAAGGTTTGCGGCTTCGTCTTCTTCTCCTTCGCTTGACTCGTCTCCGGAGTCGCCTCCCCAAGATATATATGCACGTTGCTTTATGAAAGGTTTCTTTTCCTTTTTGAGGTTTGGGCAGTTTGACTTGATGTGCCCGGTTTCTTCGCATTCATAGCACTTTATTTGTTCTCCTTGCTTTTTGCCCTTACGTTCATATTCCTTCCTCATGAACTTTTGAAATCTCTTGATAACGAGTCCAAACTCGTTGTCTCCGTCCTCATCGTTTTGAGGTTGGCTTGTGTTTGCGTTAAGCGCTATCCTTTGCCTCCTTTGATCATCAACAAGAGGGTTAAGTATTGTAGATTCATAAGTCTTAAGGTTACCTCTTAATGCGTCGATTGTGACATTTGAGACGCCAATGGATTCTTGAATTGCATCGGCCTTTGATCGCCATGCCGGAGTGAGACTTCAAAGAATTTTTCGAACCAGTTCTCTATCCGTGAATGTCTTCTTGAGGGCATGTAGGTCATTTACGATTATTGAAAATCGTTCGAACATTTCATCCACCTTTTCACCTTCCTTCATGTGAAATAATTCATAAGCATGGGTTAGGAAATCAATTTTAGCTTCCCTTACCTGGTCCGTACCTTCGTACGTAATTTACAGCTTGTCCCACTTTTCCTTTGACGTTGTGCAACACGATATTTTCCTGTAATCGTCAGCATTTACAGCACAATATAATAAATTAATTGCATTAGCATTATTTTGAACCTTTCGGATATCATCCGCGTCATATTCTTCTTCGGATTTGGGAGCCCATTCGTTTTCAACCTTTTTAGTTGGAATTTAATTTCCCTTCGTTATCACCTTCCAGAGATGAAAGTTTTTTGCTTGAACGAAGATTTTCATCCTCTCCTTCCAGTACGTGTAGTTTGTACCATTGAATAGAGGTGGTCGTGTGGAGCATTGTCCTTCATCAATTCCTGCAAAAGAGTCACGAGTAGAAGCCATGGATGGTTCTCTCAAACTGTTAAGTCTTCAGAGAGTTGGGCTCTGATACCAATTGTTAGATAATACGCTTAACGCTAGAGGGGGGGTGAATAGCGTTATAATAAAAATTAGCGTTAACTTGCGGAATTTAAAAATTGCAGGAAGTAAATAAGTGCGATAAATAATAAAGTACGCACCGATGTATTCTGGTTCACCACAACACGTGGCTAGTCCAGTCCCCGAGAGACTCTCTCGAGATTTTTCACTAACTTGTCAAGCTTACGGGTGCTCAACAAACCTTTACAACTTGAGGACACAAGCCTCAACACGTTTGCTCGGAGATACAACACTCCAAGACTTCAACCAAGGAAACACAAGTTCCTTACAACAAGAGAATCACAATTCTCTTACAAGTGTGCAAAACACTAAACACTCAAACAAAACACTCCTTAATGAGTAGATATGAGTAAAAGAAGTAAGCTCAAGATCACAACAACTATGGACAAGACTTTGGCTCTCAAAAGCTTTATGAAATGAATATAAAATGATAAACAATAGTATGCAAGGTTATAGCAATAGAATGATCAGTTGTTGTGTGTTGTTGTGTTTAAAACACTGAAATGAAGCTGTATTTATAGTTGAAAACTTGGCATTACCGTTGTCTAATTGTCAATTAAGAGTTGCTGATTTTACTGAGTGACAATCGATTGTCAAGAAGCCACAATCGATTGTTTGCCAATCATTCCAGAAATCAATCCCAGATTTTACGCTTAACAATCGATTGTCCAAGATCAACAATCGATTATTGGTAACGTTCAAAAAATCATTTCCAGATTTTACGTAAAACAATCGATTATACCAAATCAATAATCGATTATTCAGCAACGTTCAAAAAATCCTTTCCAGATTTTAATTTCAACAATCGATTGTACAAAATCAACAATCGATTATTCAGCAACGTTCAAAAAATCTTTTCCAGATTTTAATATCAACAATCGATTGTACAAAATCAACAATCGATTACCTGACGGTATTAGAAAACTTTACGACAACGGTCAGCTTCACAATCGATTGTGCAATGTTAACAATCGATTATTTATCCAATTTTGAAAATCATTTTAGACACTGCCTCTTGCCAATCGATTGTTTTATACTCACAATCGATTATTTAATAATTTTGAAAAAGTCTGGAAGACATTGCCTCAACACAATCGATTGTCATAAGTTCACAATCGATTATTTTGTGACTTTTAAAAATCTGATGGACACTGTCTCTTCACAATCGATTGTCATTAGCTTCACAATCGATTATTCTGAGTTTTGAAAAACTTTGATATACACTGCCTCATCACAATCGATTGTCATAAGGTTCACAATCGATTGTCATGCAGGTTTGAAAAACCTGATGCTCACTGCCTTAACACAATCGATTATCATTAGTTCATAATCGATTGTCATACAGTCTTGGCTTAACATAATCGATTATCATAAGTACATAATCGATTATCTTAGTCCAGATTTTTGAGGCATGCTTAAAAATCATTTTGACTGAAGTAAATATGCATGATTTAAAATTATTTAGCATTAAATTAAATATGCATGATTTTGTAAAAATAATTTTACGAGAGAAGCCATGTCATGAGTCAAGTTGTCGGATCAAGATCACAATTAAGAACGACTCATTTAAACTATAAAACTTTGTCTTGTGCTTGAATCTCGTTATCCACCAATTGTGCGCTTGTACTTGAACTTCGTCATATATCAATTTGCGCTTCATTTGTCATTCATCAAAACCTACACATAAGAACACACGTTTTAGTATAAAGCCTTGAGAACGTGTTTCCAACACTATCCAGAGGAACTCATTGTATAAAAGAGTGTAGCAACTCTGGAGGAAAGGGTAGATACCACTACTGTTATGCCTATGGTTGAGGGGAAGGCAGTAAAGAACCAACACAAAAGGAGGCATCTGATGGTCTTTCTTTAACTGGACGGAGGATGAGGGTAATAATGGGGGTGAAAAAGAAGAGGAGATAGGAGCAGAGTATAAGGGACATCATACTCAAGAAATTACTAATGAAGATAAAAAGAGTGAGAATGGGGGAGATTCTAGTGAAGAGAAGGAGAGTGAGATAGAGTATATGATAGATGAACAAGTGGATGACTTTACAGAAGAAGAAAAGAATAATCAAGAAGAGGTTGATTTTGTCAGTGAATGTGACGATCAAGAAAAGGCAAGTGAGAGTGATGGAGAGGGTGGAGAAAGTAAGGAATAGAATGAGAATACTAGTGACTATTGTTAAGATTGTCATAGACCCTTCAGATGAAGCAAGTGGAGAGAAGATGACTGAAGAACCTGGGCTCTTGTTAACTCATTTTACGGGAAATGGGGAGGTCAGTAGTAATGAAGATAACTTGTCCTTGTCTGAAGTAGGGAAGAAACCCAGGAAGACTCATATGAAAGCAACAAAGTTTTTTGTCCCTACATGGAAAGAAATAGCTTATTCTACTAGGACTACTCTCAAAAGGAGTAAAAGAATGTAGTTGATGAAAAAATCATTAAGGAGTCCAGAGGTTCCAAGAAGCAAGGAAGAAAGTTTCAGTTATGGAACCTATTGTTAAGTTGGATGGAGAAGATGAGTCTAATTGTGCTCTGCCAAAAATGTCATCAACACAAAAGAAAAAGATGTTGCCAAAGCTACAAAACCTGTTACCCTATCTGCAAGGGCCAATAGAGGAAAAAAGATAAAGAGTGTGCCGGATGTGGTTGATAAACTCACTGAGTTTAGGAACAGAAAAATGCTTCATAGGAAGATTCTTGCAAACACTGATGAAAAAGGGATAGCTCAACTGGTTAAAAAACTTGAGCTACAGGGATGGAAAAATATGCTTATCAAGGATTTGCCTCATGTGTGTGCATGTTGTGGTGGAGTTCTATGCAAACTTCCAGTTTGATGGAAAGGTGGTCAAAAGTAAGATAAGAAGGTTTGAGATGGAGTTTGATGCTGTGGAGCTGGGGATGCTTCTGAATATTTCTTCTTTAGGTTTTGATAATTACTTAAAGAAAAAATGGTCAGCCATAGACAATGACGGGGACACAGTAATTGTGGTCACAAGGAAGTTCTCTAAAATGTTTGAACTAGATTCTCTCCATAAAGTGTACAAGACTTATATGACCTCATTCCATAAGATGTTAGTTTTACTTTGTCAATTCATGCATTTTGTTGAGGTATGAGAGAAGGCATGAGGCTACCCTATTGGACATGAATGTGATGGAACTACTTTGACACTAAAACCTATCAATCTGCATAGCCTGATGATTCATCATATGGAAAGAGTTGCAAATACTTCCAAGCTTAAGCATGATATGCCTTATGGCTTGATGTTGACTGAGCTGACAAGCTCAACATTGCCTTTTCTGAGCTTAAGTATGGAAATTAAAATGATGTTTTGGATGATTTTACCACTTAAGAAGTGTGTCTATGAGGAGATAAAGGTTAGAGGACCAATACTTTCTGTATTCTACCTAGAAGCATCAGGGCAGTCGATCTCACTAAAAGGTTGAAGTTGGTTGTTGAGGAGAATGCCAAGCTTCGAGAAGACAATGATAAGTTGTAAAGAAATTAGGCAGATTAGGGAAAAGCTCGGTAGGGATAGGGAAGTTTTTGGAAATCATGTATATCTATGATATGTGCGCTTTGGTTGTATGAGCATGATTTTCAGGTATAGGTTTTGATGAATGACAAACAATGAAGTCAAGTGTCAAACAATGATATAATATGACAATCAATCAAATGGCGAGAAGCATACTGATGACGGAATTGCATGAACAAGCCAAAGAGTTCAAGACCGAAGACCCAAGACGTAGGTCGTTTGGTAGAACCAATGTAAGGACAACGTTTAAGTTATCTTATCATTTGGCTCAACATTAGGTCATCATAAACATGCATAAAACATTTGATTAAATCTTATTTATCACAAACATGCATCTTTGTGTTAAACCAAAATGATTTGTATTTTAGTCAAAATGGTTTTTAAACATGTCTTTTAAATCTGGACCTAAACAATCGATTATATGCTCCTTACAATCGATTGTGTTTTTCAAAATAGCAAACAATCGATTATACAGTTTTAACAATCGATTGTATTAAGACAGTGTGATCTGAAGTTTTTCAAAATAGCAAACAATCGATTATATACTTCTAACAATCGATTGTATTGAGACAGTACTTAAACTGAATTTTTCAATCATCTAAATAATCGACTATATGTTTTTAACAATCGATTATAATCAGAATAATCGATTATGGTTTTTATACAATCGATTATATTCAGACCGTTCCCACAGAATCTTAAATTGATTTTTGAACGTTGAAGAACAATCGATTATACAGGTTTTACAATCGATTGTTTCCCTTAAAATCAGGAGTCTGTTTTTTGAACGGTCCTCAAATAATCGATTGTGTAGGTCAGACAATCGATTGTATGAGCAAAAATTCAGGGATTTTATTTGTCAATTAAGCAACGGTCAGCATCACTTTTTCACCTATAAAAAGAGGTCTTTTAAGCTGATTTTAAATACACAACTCCTCCATACATTGTTATACATATTGATCATTTTCAAGCATCATTTTAGAGCTTTTGTTGAGCCATTTGATAGACAACTTTGTGTTGTTCATAGAGCTTATTGTGTATCTATTTATCCACTCTATTGAGAGAGTATTTGTTGTAAAAGAGAGTTGTTTGAGAAGAACATATCTTCTCATTTGTCGGGTTTGCTAAGTACCCAAGGTCTTAGTGGTTAAAGTCTTGGGGTGAGGTATCATCAAGCAAGTGAAGTATTAAGGTGTGGTATCCTTGAGCAACTGTAACGGTTTGTTAAGCACCCGTAAGCTTGACGAAGATAGTGGAAATCTCGAGAGAGTCTCTCGGGGACTGGACTAGTCACGGGTTGTGGTGAACCAGGATACATCGGTGCGTTCGTTCCTTATTATTTACTTATCGCACTTATTTCATTCCTGCAATTTTTAAATTCCGCAAGTTTACGCTATTTTTTACTATAACTCTATTCACCCCCCTTTAGCGTTAAGCGTATTTTCTAACAAAGTTCATACACAACAGATTGACACCCTTGTGAAAACATTGACCCCCTCTACATTTCACCAATGAACCTGTTCCTTTCCCAGTGTCCTTATTCTCTTTTGTTATCCCAGTGATGCTTTAGTTTCTATTTTTTTCTATTCTAGTCCAATAATATTGCACCAAGTTTAGTTTAATTTTGTTCTAATGGTTTAAGACAATGCCCTGCACTTATGTTGGCACTGCTAATAGGCTTCTCTTATAATGTTTTAATTCTTCTTTCTTAGTTTGATAATCATCAGCTTAGTTTGTTTGCGTTGATAATTTTTGAGCTTGTAATGTAGCATGTATGGCCTTGAATATTGCATTAACTATGCTTAATATGTCTAGCATCTTTTGTTATTTCTTTATGATGCCAAAAGGGGAAAGATAGAGTTGGGAGTGTTGTGCATGTTGGTGTTGTTATGTCTGTATGTGGTCTGATATGCCTATTGAACATGATTTGGTGTGATTACCTGGTTCTAGTATGTTGAAAGTTTATCATTATCAAAAATGTAAAAATTATTAAGTATTGAGATTTTGATGATTAACAAAATGTGTTCTGATAAAATGTTCCAAGAACTAGGTCCTCAACGTAGTTGCTCTAAAACCCAGCTCCTCAGGGTGAAGGACTGCTCATCATGGCTAATGATTGTACGTCTGTGCAAGATAGTAACTTTATCTCATTGCTACCCAGATTCGATTTTGGTGGAAGAAGGTTACTTCACATGATAAGGGTTGTTGTCGAAGAAGATATGCATAAATAAGTGAGAGACAAGAGCCCCAAGACTGGTGGAGTCCTTGGAACAGTGGGAGTCTTATCTTCTTGGACAACAACCCTTATCATGTAAAGCAGCCTTCTTCCACTAGTCTTTGAAACAGTAGGAGTCATAAGGAAAAGCTGACTATGCATAGGACTCCTAGAAGACCATAGAGACCAATCATTTAAATAATATCCATCTAGACTGTTGAACACATCCTTTTACACATCAACTGAAGAACTACATTTTACACACTCTAGTTGAATACCAGTGTTGTGTTCTTCTTGAGTCAGTCTAGTGAATGTGTTTTAGGAAATCGAGTTGTAATCAAAGTATCACAAACAATTAGTAAGTTGGAATGAGTGTTTGCTTTACATATTAGAGTAACGTGTAATCAAATAGTCATAGTTGGAGTACCGGAGAGTATTGGGTTACAATTTTGTAATCAATACAGTTTGACTCATTATTCTAGTGAATTGAAGTTGAAAACATTTTGAATCCGGTGATTTTTCATGTCAAATTGTTGTTTGCTTGTTTTATTTCAAGTTGAACGAGTACGATAAAGAATCAATTTTTTTTAATAATTTTTAAGGATATTCAAACTAACAACATATATCCAATAGCAAGAAAGATTCTTTCAGCCAAATCAGGTAACCGTGTGACAGGTGAAAGAGATCATGAAACATACTTGAGCTCGGAAGGGTGCAATAATATGCCACCCATGAGCTCTTGTAAGGGAATGGAACCAATGGAGCGGTTGGACGTGCTACGTACAACCATTACACCTATTTAATTAAGGACACATCAACCTAGCATTTTGAATTTTTCCCATAAGAGCAGATTCCGATGATGTCATAGGTGAACACAACTACTTGGTAAGAAGGCTCGAGGATGTACATGAATCTATAATTTAAATTATATGAGTTTACATTTAAAAAAATTAGGATGGTATTTAGTATATTTTTAAAAGTATGAGTTTATATATATTAGCTAGCGCGATTCTAATAGATGTTATAAAATTATATTTCCCATTGACAATACGGAATTCAAGGTTATGCTTTTTTAAATATTTTTTGAAAATATTGTTTGTTCATAAATTAATGATTTATTTTTGAAAATTTTTTAAAATTATTTTTCAAGTTTCTAAAATCTAGTTAGGGTAGATTTTAAGTGAAACGTGTTCTTCCACTCGCAAAATTTTAAAAAAAATTCAAATAAAATATATGTCCAAACATAATTTCAACTTTCAAAAATTATTTTTCAAAAGTATTTTAAAATTTATTTTTTAAGTTTTAGTTAAATCTATATCCAAATGCTAGTCAAATAAATGTGGTGCCGCAATGCTACTCCGCAATTCAAATATATTATAGGCAAGAGCCGATAATATTATTTTTTTCCTTGAAAGAGTAGTGAGGATTGTTAGACTATAAAAATAAATTTTCTACATACATAAAAGTTCAATTAGCTGACACAATTTCTTTTGACTGCTGTGTAATGTGGGAAAAGCAAAGTGGGACCAATCTTAAAGTTGGTTTGGTTTGTGATAATTCTCGTCACTATTTATCTGTGGTTGACTTCTAAGACTGGATACTTGGCAACTATTAGATTGAATGTGGTTTAAAATTTGGATGTTGACAAGTCACGTTGTTGCATGTTAATTGCTCCTTTGAATTGAAGAATATAGACTTAAAAATTAGTGATCAAAAGTCTATAGTTCTGGATGTGGAAATAACTATTACAATTAATTTCAAGTTATCAATCCATTATTATTATAAAAAATTATATGTAATTACCTTTAAAATTAGGAATTGTTTGGTTGACAATATTATAAGATATTCAATATAGAATTTCACATAAGTAATGGAGTGTATATAAGAAAAAATAATTTCAGTAGAACTTAGACCGTGTCTGATTGAAGGTGTGAAGTTCACATTACTAACACTTGCATAAGTTGTATAGGTGATTATGTAAACTTTTTTCCAGATATACAAAACATCGAGTAACTTTATGTATTAAAGTGAATAAAGACGAAAATTGTCTTAAAATAATTAATCATTGCATAAAATCTCTACACTATTAACAACCAGATAATAATTTCAATATTATTATTAGCTTAATAATAAATTTATGCTTCTAAACTCGGTTCAAAATTTAAGTTCTCTTTTAGTATGTGTTTGGTACGATAGAAAATATTTTTCAATTTTTTCATGTTTGGTTGGTTTAAATACTTTGAAAATATTTTCCTCATGAACTCATTTTCCTCTAATTGAAGGAAAATATTTTCTTTAGCAAGAGAAGGAAAATATTTTCAAAAAATCCTTCTCAACCTTCCCTGCTCAATTCTCTATCCCCACCAACTCACCTCATCCTCATCCCATACCCACCCAACCCCAACCTTAACCCATGTCTACCCAATCCCACCACTCACCCTACCCTGAATAAAAATATTATTATACTACTTTCTTTTCGTATTATAGATAAATAAAAAATTGCATTTTAACAAATGAGTTCTTTTGTTACATGATATAAAAAAGTTTTTTTTTCATTTTAACAAAAAAGTATTTTTTTTTCATTTTAACAAAAAAGTACTTTTTTTCATAGAATAGAAAAAGTATTTTTTTTCATGATGTAAAATAAGTATTTTTTATTTCAACAAAATCACTGTTTTCTTTTCATGATGTAGAAAAATTATTTTCTTTTATTTCAATAAAATAAATACTTTATTTTCATATTGTAGAAAGAGTACTTTCTTTTTCAATCAAAAGAAAGTATTTTCTTTTTAGTTATGGAACACAAATTTTAACGTTATTTTTGCATAAAAATGTAAAGCAACACATTAGCTCCTTTGGGTTTGTGTGACTTAGTAGAAAAATAATTAAATTCTTGAAGAAAATAAAATCTTAAAAATGTTGGGTATTTAGAGGGGAGGGGGGGAGGGGGAGGGGGGGCAAAAAACATGAGGACTTGGGGAATGAGGGTGAGAAGAGTAATATACAAAATATATTTTCCTAAACAAATATTTTTTGAAAAGAGTTTTCAACTCACAAACCAAATTAAAAAAAAGTAATGAATATAAAAATATTTTGGTGTTTGCACCAAACACTCCCTTAGATTTATATTTTGTCAATTCCATCAATTTAATTGTGTTCAACGAAATAGTCTGAGTTTTATTTGTTCCTATTGTCTTACGTGAAACTTGACAACACAGAAAATATATTCGCAGGGAAGCAACAAATCTGACTGCGCCGCCATACTTTGACGTTTTCCGTTAAGTGGCCGACCAATACCGAAAACTTTGTCCTTTAGGGTAAGGCATGTGTGTGGCGGGCTCACACGCGCTTTCACAAATATACTTATCGAGCGTTTATATTGAATTAGGGTTAAAATTTAAAGTTTAAATATTCAAAATTTTAATTATTTGAAGCTCTTATATTTTAATTATATATTATATATTATTAATAAACTTTTACACAAACATTAAATTTGAACTGAAATTAATGAATTCGGACATTCTAATTTTGTCCCCTATCAAATCATTTACACTAATTGACTTAATTAATTAATTAATTATAATTAAGTGAGAAAAATCTGTATGCAAGAATATGACATGGATTTATTGATTGATTCAATAGAAACGTTTTGATGCAAATAATTTTTACATGCTTCGATGTCCTTTTCACCATCACCTTATTAAGGCCACCCATTAGAGCCGTTATTGTCAATTTACTGATGCCCACCAAGTAAACAATGCAAGCTGAGTCGAGAAATAGTAGCGATTGCCGTTCTTGACAAAACCGACTTGCAGTATAATGTAACTTGTGTGGTCCTTAGTCACCAAATCTTCCACAATATATTAGTAATAATTATGAGGTCCCCAATTTTTTAAACGAACTTCTGTCCCCACAGTAATTACTCCTCTCATCATATATTTACACATCAAACTAATTTATTGAACACTATACAAAAATTTTGATTAATCGAACTAGTAAATTTTGTATCAAGCAAAAACGAAAAAAACTTATTCAATAAATAACAAACGTAAAATGTTTGTACCTTTACTCCCTACCAGTTCTCTTTTAATGTCAAGCCCAAATTAGCTAATTTGTGTCCCTTAGGGGTTAAGAAAGATAGGATGATGTCATGTGACACCACAGACGGTTCAGTGCTATTGAAGACCTAAAACCAACCGTAATAAGAGGTTTTAAATTTTTTTTAATAATATTAAATATTATTTTGAAGTTTATTTTTTTTACTTTTTGAAATGCAATTCAATTTTAACGATGTGATCAATCTCTTTAATTTTTCTTAAAATATTAATGTATATGGTGAAATCGGGGATCTAATTTCTCGTTATTAAGGCACTTCGAAAGATCATCTCGAAGGCTCGAAACCACGGCCGAGTGTCCTCCTTCGAGGCTCGTCGACACTCGACCTCAATGTTGACCACGACTATGATGCAGAGTTCCCAAGGCACGCAGCCAATACTAAAACCTAGTGTCATCTACTTGTCTCATCTCCATTTCTTTGTAATTAATGCATGTCGTACTATAATGAGATTTTCCTCCTATATAAAGGGGATCCTTGTTACTTTATAAACCTTGTTGCTTCAGTTATCCTACATGAAATATACAAGAATATTCTCTTTTCTTTCCAATATACTCTCCCGACATTATTGCTTTTATTTACTATCTTTCTATTTGGTCATCATTTATTCTATATCCTTAGTAATAAAGAGTCTTTCTTGATTTTATTATAACTGTTAACCGTACTTCGATCACCCTCAATAGCTCATAGCTGAGCCCCGGAATTGACTTCGAGGCCCCCGATTCGACAAGCTCAAGGCCTCGATTGACAGACCCTCGATTTGATTATGCCCTATCCTTAACTCTTATTTCATTTCTATATTTTATGTACATAACATCAACTACTTAACAACTAGCATAAAAATATATCACGTATTTTTAAAGTCTCAACATCAAATTTAATTGTTATTACCATTTTTAAGGTCAATAGTTTGGCACCCACCGTGGGGCTAAAAATAATAGTGATTATTTTTTGCTGGTTTCACTCCATAACAAGTTATCTTTCACACATTTTCTTGTCCAAGATCTTCAATTAAATGTCAAAATGGCTAGCTCGGTAAATAAAGTCGAAAACGACAATCTTGAAAACCACAAAGAGAACGGTGTGGCTACTATAGGTGTTGGTGTACCACCACAAGACCTTGAGAGCACGCCAAGACCGATCCTGGACGGATGCAGTCTCACCGCTCACGCGACGCCCAACAGGTCGATATCAGCTCGTGCACCAAGGAGATCCAAAAGAAGCTTAGAAAATCCCAACCATGGAAGAACGGAAGGTTAGCCTTTATGTTATTTTTGAAATATTGCAGGCATAACAGCTGGCTATTGCTCAGCTGCAAAGTCACCAGAAAACTCCTAGCACGGTAGCATAGGGGATAGCTCCCCCTGCCGAATAGGTACCGTAGAGATCGAGCAATAACAGGTCAATAGCCAATCCTATCATCGTGAAGATGCTCGAGAAACTCACCAGAAGGATCAAATCGGTCAAGAAACTGATAGAAGCCAACGACAAAAAGATCAAGAATTACAACTCCCGGGTCGATCAGATCCCATGAGCGCCCTAGTCTGGAAAGGTATGGACTCAAAGGAGTTCATACAAAAGTCTTTCCCACAGAAAGCTGCCCCGAAATTCATTCCAAAGAAGTTTAGAATGTCAAACCTTCAGAAATACAACGGTACCTTGGACCCAAATAAGCACGTTATCGCTTACACCTGTGCAGTAAAGAGCAACAATCTTAATGACGATGAGATCGAAGTTGTCCCATTGAAAAAATTCGGAGAAACACTTTCTAAATGGGAAATAATGTAGTACCATAACGTGGCCCCAAACTCTATAGACTCATTTGCCATAGTGGCCAGATTCTTTCATAAAGGCTCCTGCCGGGACCATCAAGGTGGCAACAAGGAAGTCTGACGTCTTCAAAATCAAGCAAAGGGAGAACGAGATGCTGTGGAATTTTGTATCTCGCTTTCAGATGGAACGAATGGAACTAACCACCGAACTATGACGACTGGGCGGTACACGCCTTCACTCAAGGCCTGAATGAGCGAAGCTCAACGGCTTCGAAGCAGCTAAAGGAGAATCTGGTCGAATACCCCGCCATGAAATGGTCGGATGTCCACAAACGATACAGTCAAAAATCAGGGTCAAATACGACCAGCTGGGAGGCCCCTAGGGCTCAGTATACCCAAGAAGGCTCCTGACGAAGGAGCCAAAGCCAAACAAAGAAAGATAGAAGGAACACCCCGAGGCATAACACCATCTCGCCATGGTCAAAGGATAGACCAAGGACAGAATCCTCGGGGACTGATCAATAGACCCGGGTTCGATAGGAAAGCGGGGCTAGTAGAGGCACCTTGCTTATCGAAATATAATTTTAACATCGATGTATCAGACATTGTGTTCGCCATCAGCAAAATTAGAGACACCAGATGACCCAGGCTATAAAGTCAGATCCCTCTCAAAGGGATCATAACTTAATATGCAAATTCCACAACACACACAAACACATGAAGGAGGATTGCCGGCAACTCCGGGAAGAAGTGTCCTGGTTACTTAACAATGGTCACCTTGGGGAGTTCCTCAGCGATCGAGCCAAAAATTAGTTTCGAGAAAAAAACATTCAAAAAGAACAAAGTGGACGAGCTGCAATATGTCATCCACATGATCTTTTAAGACGACTGCCACTAGCCGGAAAGACCAAAGCCTCCACCAATATAAGGACTAAGAAATAAACTAGTGATAAAGTAGCAACCACGAGACACTCTCTCGTTTGTATCTAAGTAGAGGACCGTACCATGTCCTCCGAACAAATGCCAAGATCCAAAAGTGCCATCGCCACTGAGGTATAACCATCTCCCTTTTCATTTCATATTTCCTGCTATCCTTTGTGGAGGGTCCGATCGAAGCAGCCAAAACACCGACCCAGCCCGAATATCTTAAGGTTCTAAAGCATCCACTGCATTCTTTTCCTTCGACAAAGGTTTTATCCCAAAAAGGGTTTTACCGGCAAGGTTTTTAATGAGGCAACATCCGCATGCTACCTAAGGAAGACTCGACAAGTATTCAAGGTTCTTTTTGCAATCGACCTTGAACACTGGGGGCATCCCCCGGAACGTCATCCACTCGAAAAAGCCAAGAAACTCCAAGTGGGGTCCCAATAGAAAAACTATGTGTCGAGCCAAACGATCGAACGAACCGTTTCCGTATCGCCCGGCCCCCGATGGCAAAAACATGTATACTTGTACCAAGTAATCAAAGAATACCTCAATCGAAGCATCTTATACTCTAAAGGAAACTCAGCATTTTAGCAAAAACAATTCCTCCATCAAAAATATTCCGAACACTCGGGGATTGGCATCAACAATTCAACATCTGAATGACCTCTGGGTCGAGACTCCAAACTCATAAGACCTCAATGAGGCAACATGAAAATTGTTAAACGTCTCCAAGGCCGAAAGTGTCCCGAACACTCAGGGACTGGTATCAAAATCTCTAAAATCACATGACCTTAGGGTTGGAATCGCCAAAATCGTAAGCCCTTAATGAGGCAAATACGAGTAATAGATCCCGAGCCAAAATACCCTCGACAACTGGGGGACTGACCCTAATCTCCATTCATTAAAAACCCAAGGCCATAAGACCCCGAGCGGGCAGACTCGGTCTCATAAGACCTACATAAGGTTGCAACAAATCTGTAAGACCTCAAGCAACGCATGAACCATACTTGTACCAAGTATCTAAAAATGGTAAGACCTCAAAGGCATGAAAACATTAGTAAGACCTTACTATATGCATAAATAAAATCCTAAAGTTAAGGCTTGTACCCCTAAATGTCATACCCTCGATATAGACGCCTAAACTACCTCACTCAGGATCAAAATATCTTGGGCCAAGCATAAATGACCACGATTTATACCAGCCAAACTAACGTGACTCAGGGATGACCAACCGTCGCTACAAAATCACAAGCCTTATATTACTTCGAATCTACTTCAAAAAGAACCGGTAAAACAGGTTACCCTTGGTATAGGCAAAAGAGCTTTGACCATGTCAGCTCCAAATCACAAGCTTTCTGCTAATCAGCCTCTGAGCCAAACCTCCTGAGGTGCTCGATCATCGCTACAAAACGACTCATAATCGAGGTTCTTTCAGAACCCTCAAAGACTTAGGCAAAAATTATCTCAAAAAGTCCTTGACGATGGAAAAATAAATCCAACAAAAGGTTGCTTCGACCCAAGGTGTAAAAGCCATTGTCGCCAATCCGCATAAAAAGGCACTTCGACCCAAAACGTAAGAGCCATTATCACCAGCTTAATGAGCCTTGGTGCCACATAAACAAAAGGTTGTTTTGACCCAAAGTGTAAGGGCCATTGTCGCCAACTTAATGAGCCTCAGGTTAACATAAACTAAAGGTCGCTTCGACCCCAAGCGTAAGAGCCATTGTCATCAGCTTAATGAGCCTCAGGGACACATAAACGAAGGTCGCTTCGACCTAAAGAATAAGAGCCATAGTCGCCAACTTAATGAGCCTCTGGGTTACATAAACGAAAGGTCGCTTCAATCCAAAGCATAAGAGCCATTGTTCCCAGCCTAATGAGCCTCAAGGCCACACAAACAAAGGTCGCTTCGACCCAAAAGGTAAAAGCCATTATCGCTAGCCTAATGATCCCAAGGGCCATATCGCGAATCTATGGATTCCTAAAAACTCAAATACCAAATTGATCCGGCAAAAATCTCGGTAAACAGAAACCCAGGAGATACAGAATCTCGAGGTTTCCCGCTTATACACACATGTAATAAAATACAAGCTCCATTTACAGCATATTACGAAAGCTATATACACAAAGACAGAGAAGGAAGTAAATGTCCCCTTTGGGGACTATGGCCCTACAGCCCATTCCTTGACACCTTCGGCATCATATAGAAGGAAGTTGGCATCATACTCCTTCGCCTTGGCTTGCTCGATCTCTCCCAAAAGATTGAAGCCCCTAACATGAATTTCCTCGAGAGTTTCCTTCCGAGATTTGCACTTCGCATACTCTTTACTACCGCCCGCACGATCAAGAGTTCTCCTCAGCTCAGCTCTAGCAGTGGCAACGCTCTTCAAATAGGCCAGTGCTTTTTGGTCTGCCTTAATGCTGCTCATTACAGCCTCAGCCCGGGCATTCACCACCTAGGCTTTCGCCTTTGAAAGCTTAGTCTCGAGCCTTGCAATCATGTTCGCTCGTGCATAATCATTCGCACGAGCAGTTCGGATTTGTACATCAAGGGTGGAAACCATAGCCAAAATGCTCTCCTTGGCCGCGACTTGAGCATTTACACGAGCCTGCAACTCATTAAACTCACGATTGGCCCAGCCAACTTCGCCCCAAAGTCAATCCAGCTCCTCCATCTCGCTCTCCAATTGGAATATCGAAACATTAATCTCCATAGATAAAAGAAGAAGCCTACGTCAACATGAACTTTAGGGTACCTGTCTTTCGAGACGGGCCCTCACAACTCCGGCTTAGATACACCTCAACCCGCAAAGATACCAGCTCGCTTTCTTTTTTTTACGCAAAGAACCTTAAGGGATTTCTCCCTATCCGAAGCATTCCGCAACTTAGCCTCATAGCAAAGCATCTCGGACTTGAGCTTGTCAAAGGCCTGCGGAAGAAAATTCAATAAAAAAGGAAAATATAAAACAGAAATAATCCTATACTGGCCACCGAAGCTTACTATAAAGCCGATCTGTTGAGCCTAGCCAAAGGCCGAGCTAATATCTGATGGCTTAGTGCCTCCCGAAGCGTCTTTGGTATGAAAAGAAGGGACACCACTTGCCTTTCACCCTCCGAAGTATCCTCAGCAGAAACAGGGAATGTTCTTTCAGAAAAATGGGCCTCCAAAGCCGGATGATCGGTCTAATCCTATTTTAAATTGCTGAGAAGGATTCGCGCCGCCGCAAGATCCCTCACACTCCGGAGACCCTTTCCGTTTATCATCGACCCTTGACCCTAAGGTCGGCAGTCTCTCCTTCTCCCCTAGAAGGCACGGCCTCATCTTGGAAAAATCTCCAAAATCTATGGAGGCTAAGTTATTACATCGAAAAGAAAAGCACCATTTTGGGAAAATAAGCCACCAAGCGCCTACCATGATGTTTTGCCTCCCATCTCCATTTGAACATGTCTCTCCACCTGTGCTTATCATAGGTCGAACAAGCTGCCAGATTATGAGACCATTCGGCCAAATTAGGGACCTCGTCCGGGGAACCAAGGAGTTGCTGCAAAAATGAAAAAGAAAAATGTCGTTATGGAGCCCGCCTCTAGTCAAAATGATAAAAATACAGGTATGCCACTTACGTGTGAAATCCCATTTCTCATGAAAAGGGCAAACACTCTCCAGTAATGATATCGGTCATCCGAGCTCGAATGAACCACCTCATCCATCCCCGGTCCTCGTCCTCTTCGTTGTTACTGGCAGGAGAACGGGTGGATCGACGCTGCAGAGTAATTAAACCCCGATAGCGTAATGGCCAATATAACCTCATGAGATGAATGAGGGTAAACTCTAACCCGGCCTTATCTACGAAGTATCTTATCATCTGCATTATCTTCCAAATGAATGGGTGAGCCTGCACCAAGGTAACTCAATATCTCTAACAGAACGCATACACAACCCAGTCAAGGGGGCCCGACATAAAAATATGCGTATACACGCTCAAAAAACCCTCGACAAAGGTCATGATGCTCTCCTCAGAGGAATGTATTTTTAGTACCACACCTTCTCCCTATCTACAATCTTTTCTGATCATTTCGAGATGTTCCTTTCCTACTGATAAGATGAACCTTGACGCATGCTCCCGATGCGCTTGAACGTTAGAGGTCTCTCCAACATCATGTGTCTCCTTGAGATAAACCACTTCGAGGCCTGCTCACCGAGCATCGGCGATGAACCATCGACCGGATGTGGAATATAGGCAGAACTCCCCTCTCCTTGGTGGGCGAATGTCGATGTAGCAGTCATGGCTAGGATAAAATAAGGGGGGAGGGTATAGTTTTAGGCAAATATTTTGATTCGAAACGATGGGAGAAATAGCACAAAAATCCAAGTTCTATGGAATAAATAGTTACTAAGAGTAGCAGAATCTCCACTTGAGAGACAAGTGAACAAATATATGAGGGCAAGCAGTGACTGCTCGCCTACCCAGAGAGCCAATTAATTCTGGCCATGTTAATGTCACCCTGTTCTTGGTAAATGTACTGACAGGAGCACCATGGGGCCCCTTTATCAGATCGCAAGAATGTTGCTATCCCACGAAATTCGAGATGTAGAGAGGCCTTGAGGGCTTCTTGATATCACTAGCACCAGTCCCAAAGAAGCTATCAAGACAGGACACAATTTCGGGGTCCCGGTGACTCCAAGTACGGGTTTTAAAGAGCTAACGCCAAAATTCGAAGGTTAACTACGCAAGATCAACGAGGTAAAAAGAAATGGAAAGACTTGGAGAAGGAAAACCCTTTTGCATTGCCAAAAATATATTTACAATGGGCGTCTTTGCAAGACTTATTCCCCCGGGAATACTTACACAGAAAAAGAAAAGGAAAAAGGTAAAAGTGGCACAAGTAGGGGTGGGCATATTTCTCTCGGAACCGAATAAACCAACCGAACCAAAAAAAATTTATTTCGATTTCTGTTATTCGGTTCGTTCTGTCGGTTTCAGTTTAAAATTTTAAATTTCGATTTTCTGGTTCGATTTTCGGTTATTAAGTTTTTTAGTTCGGTTAACCGAAAAACCAAACTATTAGCATATACGTTCTTTAAGTTATATAGAGGTTATGCCCATAGGTAATAAATTAATATTATTAGGTCAAATCTATCAAAGCCTCAACTCAATTAAGTAAATCCATCAACTTTCCAATCTTAAAGACTTTTGGACTATTAAAACTTCCATAGCATATGTGATAGATACGTGAAGAATTTCACACAGAGTAATAATTTACACTATGTTTGAATTTTATGATCCATAATAGTGTGCAAAGTTTAGTCTATTTTTTTCTATAAACACAATATTTCTAACAATTTTGAAGTTTTGGGAAAAATCAACAAATTTGCCGGTCACATTATTAAATAGAAGGAGTCCAATATGATAATGTTCAAACTGAAAACCGAACCAAAATAACCGAAAAACCGAACTGAACCAAACTTATTTCAGTTCGATTTCGGTTACTACTTTTACAAAATCAAAAATCGAATAACCGAACCGAATTTCTTCAAACCAAACCGAACCGACACCCCTAGGCACAAGGTCTATACTTCGTTGGCGTTATCCTCCGTAATATCTCCAGGATCCTCATGTGGAGCAATTAAGAGTGCGACTTTTTCTCCAACTCTCGAGCCTCTTCAATTTTGTTGAAAGATAACCACATATGGCTCCAACCCCCCTCCAAGGTTTCCCCTCCTCGACTTTGCTCTAGCATGATCGACAGCCCGAGCCAGTTTCAGCAGGGCCTCTGTCGCTTTATTGCAAGCTATTTGATTTAATGTAGCCACATCTTTCGGATAAGTAGCTATTTTTCCTCGATCTCAGACTTGGCCGCAACCACTGCAACGATCTCCTTGAGAGAATTTTGGAGAAGACCATGGGTCGATGCCGACTCTGAGGTCGCCACCTCATTTTGCTCCTTCAGCCCGAGGATATCCACATTTAGTTGCCCGATCTACGAATCTTTCCGCCTGACCTGCGAAGAAAAAGGTAAACTAGTCAGTGTCAAACTACAAGAGCAAAGGGAGGATTTGCACATGACGAAATACTTGCTCAGCAAGATCAACATTTTCCTAGAGCGCTCTCTCCAAAGCAGCTCGAAGCTCGCCTGACTCTTTCTCCTATCGGGCAGAGTAAGATTCTGACTCCCGCAGCCCTGAAGTAAGCCTCTCATGCTCCTTTTCACAGCATGAAGGTCCTCGTGGAGCCTGCAAAGGGCGTGATCATACATCTCCTTACAATGCGGCATAACAGAAGAATTAGAGGAACGAAGAGTGATGCTCGAGACTAAAAGAAATACATGAAAAATAGCTATCATCTGCTACAGGAATCTCTCTGCCGCCATAACAGTGCCAGGAGCGTTGAGACTGACGTTATCACTAACATCATCGAGGATATTGCCAAGCGAGCCTCCCCCCTTGAGAGGACTCCCAACTTTGGCAGTATTCGGATTTTGAGCATTCCTTAGCTCCCATGACTAGAGAATACTGGGGACGAAAGTCTCTGGGGGGGGGGGGGGGGTTTCTATGAAGCAAGTCTACCATTGCTTTCGCAAACCAGTGGGGACAACCCCCCAAAAGGGAGTTTTCTATCTATGTCATAGTTGCTTGGACGGAAGGTCTCAGCTAGAACCTAAGGCCTAAACTGAAATATTAAAGATCATAGATGTCCCATGTGGACAACTCCTGCCCTCGAAAAGCTCCAAGTCTAGATCCTTCCGGACTGACATCAATGGTCCCCCTATCAGAAACTGCACCACATCCTACCACGGGACCAAAACCATATTAACACCCTCTTTGAGGGTCTTTATCGCACCAAACTAACCTGAGTCGACCGTCCCCGATTCAGCAGCTTCCGGTCGAGGTACCTGCGAGGCTCACATGCCTGACCTAGATCTCTTCTCTAAATGGCACTCGCTCTCATCATCATATTTGTCCCCGATGCCGAGGCTTGCCTCAAAAGCTGAAGTTGAGGCTCTAGTGACGGTTTGAGGCCTGTGTGAATTAGGTTTCTTTGCCACAGGGAGATCAACAACCTCTTTAACTTCCTTTTCTTTCACTTAGCGGGCTACAAAGTCTCCATATCACCACTAAGGGGCGGCCTTATTAACATATTCTCACCAAGGCCTGCATGAACGCAGCGAACATAACTCATCAAAACAAAAGATACAAAGAGACAACATAAGGCTAAGACATAGGTGGAAAGGGAAACTTTACCACGATTCTTGCCCACCCACCACTTCTTATCCAGGTCGGACCAAGATCGAACATGATATGGGAATGAGGTATCCAATCGCTTGATCAATCCCGACAGATCTGAGACTGTTTCGGGATATCAACCGGTAGTTGCAAAAACCAAAGAAAGATCATTTTTCTTGGAAGAAAGGAATGAAAAATTCACAAAATATGCTCGAGGGAAAGAATACCTATGATATGTGTTCCACTTCTCCAGGAAAGGCATCTTCCCGGCCAGAATGACATCCGAGGTCCTCACTCGGACGAACCTACTCATCCATCCTCGATCTTTCTTTTATCAGTGCTCGAGAAAAATGATTTTTTGGATCAATGGTGAAGCCTAATCAAACCTCAATAAAATCGAGGTCTATACAATCTGATTAAATGGTTGAGGGTAAAGGTCTCTCCCCCGACCCTATCGGAGAAATGGTGGATCAACAAGACTATCCTCCAGAAAGAAGGATAGATTTGACCAAGTGTCACTTGGTATTTGTCGTAGAAATCAAGGATAACCGAATCTATCTCTGGGGGGGGAGGGATTCGGAAGGATTGATTGGACCTAAAGTGAATAGGTAAGTATACGCATGAAGTAAACTAGTCTTGTGATCCGTTATTCTAATTAGTACAATGAATCTCCACCTCAACTACCTTTCCCCATCGACAATCTTTCTTCATATTCTCTATATTGGTCACAATATTAATGTACCGAGATATATGTTTGCATCGGCCCGGTGAAGACGAGGGTTTTTCGACGGTGAAGTCATTCGACATATCAAGCTTGGTGAGGGTCCATTGTCCCAATGTGGGTATCACTTTGGGTTTTCCTTTAGACGATCGAGATGTTTAAGATGAAGAGGAGACCTCGTCTCATCGAGTAACCGTCTTGGAGGTTCTAGCCATGACGATGGTAAAATTCCTCTAAGAAAGTAAGAAGAAAGGGGATGGGTCTGGCTTTGAGAATTTAAAGACGTTGAGAAAGTAAGAATTACCAAATGGTCGATACATTAATAGGAGTCGTATGGACAACGAAAGGGATGAGCTAATAGTGGTTCGTGGGCTTATCGATAGTCGCGTTTGATGGCGACCCTTGCATGGTTTTTGGGCATGACATTTAATGCTCTAATAGGCTAACATCACGACGATGATGCCCTCAGAATAGAAGCTTAAAATCATCTCATATTGCTTCGTTCTAGAAAATGCGGGGACTATCTATATATGGCGAAATTGGGGGTCCAATTTCTCATCATTAAGGCACTTCGAAAGATCATCTCGAAGGCTCGAGACCACTACCGAGTATCCTCCCTCAAGTGTCGTCGACACTCGACCTCAATGTTTACCACGACTATGATGGAAAAGGGGAGTTCTTAAGACACGCAGCCGGTACTGTCAGAACCTAGTGTCATCTAGTTCCATCTCCATATCTTTGTAATTAATGCATGTTGTAGTATGATAGGATTCCCCTCCTATATAAAGAGGGTCCTTATCACTTTGTAAACCTCTGTTGCTTCAGTTATCCTACATGAAATATATAAGAACATTCTCTTTGCTCTCTAACATAGTCTCCCGACATTATTGCTTTTATTTACTATATTTCCATTTGTTTATCATGTATTGCTTATCATTGGCCATAAAGAGCCTTCGTTGATTTTATTAAAACTGTTAAACGTACTTCGATCACCCTCGATAGCTCATAGCTGAGTCCTGGGATCGACCTCGGGGCCGCTGAATGGACAAGCTCGAGGCCTCGATTGACAGTCTATTGGTTTGATTATCACCATATCCTTAACTCTTATTTCGTTTCTAAATCCCATACACATATCATCAACTGCTTAACAACTAGCATAAAAATAGATCACGTATTTTGAGAATCCCATCATCAAATTTAACTGTTATTACCATTTTCACGGTAAATAATTACTAACCTTTGATAAGATTTTATTATTTTTAATTTTTTCTTTTCAAATAACCGTCAACATAACACACTATATAGCATTGCCTCCCAAAATAACAATTATGTGAAAATTGTATTTACAGAGATGATAAATAAATTAACTCTAGCTTTTTACGATCTAGTTAGCTTGAAGCATGCCTTCGGAGATTTTGAAAGAAAATATTTTACAAAGTTAGAGTCGTAAATAAAATTTATTTAAGCTGGAGTAAGAAAAACTTGAAAGTAATTGTAGATTTAATTGCCTTTCATTTTTATTTGAATATCCCAATCAACTCCGAAAAAAGACAACATAAATATAAAACTATGTTATTAAAGATTAGTAATAAGGTAGTAAAAGATGGTTGAATTTTCTTTATTTAATAATAAATATTTAAATTATATATAAAAAGATATTTTTTTGGACCTTTAATTTTTGTGAGGCATAAAGCGGTCGCTTTAGTGGCCTTAAGCAGCCTCTGTGTGACGCTAACAAAAGCAGGACAAGCTAGGCATGCTATTTTCTGTACCATTCATTAACTAGATAAACAGTTGACTTTACTAAATTGTGTGCTAAACTTATGCTCATAATAATAAAATAAAGATATAAAGAGAGTATAACATGCGATTTGCACCTAGTGATAGAGCATAGCGTTGTAACCCTCATGTTTCATGCCACTTGTCCTTAATTACCTAATTAATCACCAGGAGTAACTACACTATTTTCCCTCGTAAAGTTGATGACCGAAAAGGAACAAAAATTTAGGGTAATTCTTAAAAATATTATTCGTATCCAATTTTAATTTTGAATTAATAAATAAACGACTAAAGTTTTCATATACTCTCTGATCAAAATAATATTTCTTATTACTTTAAATAATAATTTAATTATAATATATTAGTGTAATTCATTCAATTCTATAATATTGTGTGAAGTGAATTTCTCTTGGAGTCGTCAATAAAGGCTTGGCTCGCCGGGCTAGTCCAGCCTAACTTGTGATTTAGCTAGATTAGGCTAGAATTTTAGGAGCCCATTTAAAATGAGGGTTTTAAGCCTGGCCCTAATAAACCCGTAGTCTGTGAGGCTTGACTAAGACTAGCTGGTATATAGCGATAGAAAGTCAAAATTGAATCTTTACTTAGTGGAATTAAAGCTTAATTTTGAGAAGTTTCAAGAGAAGGATGTTGTCATGTATTTCAAGGACTATTTTAGAAAATATCTCGATCTTCCAGTAACGACGCGTGATGTACTTAGTATTCCTATTACCACTGTAGTATCGGAACCAACATTTAGTATTAGGGGGTGTGTTCTGAGAAAGTATAGAAATTGCATATGTTATGAAAATATCCAAATAATTGTTACTACTCAAAATTGGTTGTACGAATTTTTCCAAGCTTAAACTGGTAATATTTTTTATGTGAATTTGAATAGTATTTAAAGTTTTATCATTCTTAATATTTAACTAATAAATATTGTATGCGAATTGTAAAAGTGGATGAAAGTGAAGATGTTACGAAAATATTGTTACAAGCGGATTCAAATGTGTATGATGAAGATGATGAGTTGGATATCACAAAAGCGTCATGAACGTTTTATTAAATAGTTTGTTCTGAGTTTTGACTTTTAGTGAATGAAATATAGTCGTGTTTTTTATTTTTTTAATGCTTATTGTGATATATTGGAACAATATAAAAAGTTTTTATTTTTCTAATAAAATATATTTTAACTTTTAAATATTTATTATTTTTAGGTAATTTAAAGAAAAATATAAAATTATATTTTAAAAGATGATGAGGCTGGCTTATGAAAACCCACTGTCCAAATAGGATTGGGTGAATACCACCTAATCTAACGTGCCAATTGCTAAAGCTCATATAAATTGAACTTGAATAACGTGACCCCGCCCGTATCAACCGCTCTAGTTTATTCTAAGAAGGGTAGCTATATTCTTTTCCCCTTTTCCCACGAAAAGTTGGTGACTAGGACATTTTCATTGCCCTTCAAAATGTTGAACGCCGCTATATATGGTGCTGGAGACTCGACGTATATTTGGCGCCCCAAGCCATAGTTGTCACTTAACCGTTTCCTCAAAGCAGCCGTACATCAAAGGGGCACGAATCTTTTTTTTTTGTTTAAGTAAAAGTATATTTCATTTCAAAGCTCACAAATCAAATACATGATAGATGTTGACTATCTATTTCAAATATTTTATATAACTATAGTACATAGCTAATCAAGATTAAAATCTATGGGTAATGGTTTAATGTTCGTAGTACATTTCTCCACTTGTGAATTGAATCGCCTCTCGCGTGGATATGTATTACCAACTCCTTGCACACTTTATCTGTCCGCCAGTGTCCACCCTGAAATCTCATTCTGTTTCGCTCGCGCCAAATAAATGCAACCATGGTTCCAAACATATATGCAGTGATTCCAGCTATACCAGTTTTCCATTTCGCTTGCTTGTTAATCTATTCACATTCCGATTCCCAATTGGAGATGGGTCTTTTATGGCCCATCCAGATTAATAACCGATTCCACAGTTCCTTAGTCTTACAACATTCAAAATATAAATGATCGAAATTTTCGCAACACACTCCGGAGAACACACATTCTTGCGGAACCAGACAGTTATATTCCTGTATTCTGTCCACATTAGATAATTTCTGTGCAGCGCCAGCCATAGAGTAAATTTATACCTGGGGTGGAGTTGCCGCTGCAGTATGATGGCTCTCCATTGGACTTTGCAATATTGAGGGATTTGATGATTATATAACTTCTTTATACTAAACTCATTCCCATTTTGAAGTTGCCTGAGTCGACTATCCAAGTTCCCCTGAAGGGTTGGATGCCAAGTATTAGTTCTCTCGATTAAAAGATTTTCCTGATTGCCCAGGCCGCAGCTTTGGGCACAGGGACATCCGCAATGCATTTGTTTTTTATGTAATAAACATGCACCCATTTTATCCATAGACTGTCCTTTTTCTTGGTCAATGCCCATAGATGTTTGACGACCGCAGCCTTATTCCAGTTGCCTAATTTTATTATATTCAGTCCCCCCGCAGTGTAAGGCATACAAATTGTTTCCCATGCCACCAGCGCTTTCCTGGATGCAGTTGTTCCTGTTCAAAGGTAAGACCGGCATATCGCTTCAGTCATTTTGAGTATCTTCTAGGGCAGCAGAAAGATTTGGGACCAGTAGGCTTGAATTCCAAACAGTACTGATTTAATTAGTTGCAGTCGGCCAGTATAGGATAGAAGTCTCGACGACCAGCATGTTATTTTTGCTGTAATTTTTTCCACCAGAAGCCAGCAGTTAGCTACGCTTAGTTTCTTTGAGTCCAGAGGTACTCCTAATTAAAAATAGACTCACGCTTCAACACGCATTTGATATTTATATTAAAAGTCAATGTTCTAATATGATTTCATTTTTACTTGTTATTTTTAGCATATTAAGAAAAGATATTTTTTATTATACTCATAATATTAATTACTTATTTAAAATCATTTTCTCATATTTATTAAAAATATACATCAATTAATATGATTATTATGGTAAATTATGCACGCAATTTATTATTTAGTAAGAAAATTGCAAAGTTCATTGTGGACAAGTAAAAGTGAACCGAGAGAGTAACAAAATATCGTATATATATATATATATATACACACACACACAGTGTCAAAACTCTCTATAATAGTGTCGTTTATTTCACATATTTTTGGATGTTATACCGAATTGCTTTTACAGAGAGCTTATATTATAATATAATGTAAAATTTTGTTCCGAAAAATAGAAATGTTGTTATAGAGAGGTTTGACACACACACTCCTTCTCTCTCTCTCTCTCATCTCTCTCTCTCTCTCTCTCTCTATATATATATATATATATATATAATTTATAATTAATATGCTTTTGTGTAAATATTATATATGAAAAAAATTTGCCTTTACGTGCCTTTTAAAAAGAAAGTAAAGCATTATTTTTATTATTACTTTAGCAGCTTGTTTGGATGGTTGTTATGTATTATATCATAGTATCGTATTGTATTGCAATGTATTGTATCGTTCGGCAAAAATTATGTTTGAATAGATTGTATAGATCGTTTTATGATATCACGCATCAACAGTATGAAAAATAAACTTGTAATATTATAAAGAAAATTATGATACCGGATAATTACTATATAAAGCGACGCGATCACACCAAATCGATCGGCACATAAAGTGACATATTTCTTCGTTATGCATTGACGAAATTCGATACAATAAAATTTTAAGTAACGATCAAAAGAAGCATCGTATTTAAAATAACAATATGATACAATACAAATGGGTAACAACCATCCAAACAAGATGTAAGATTCACAATTTATTTTTGGAAAAATGCATAAGTACCCCCTAACCTCTACCCGGATTGCTAACTACATATTTTTTCTTTTCGTGAATCCTATTACCCCCATAAACTTTTTTTTTAAATGAAATTATTTGCGCCCTTAACGCTGACAACAAACTCTTGGCAAGTGGTGAACTACACGCGTCCCCACATGTATTTTATTACTTTTTTATTCTTTCTTCTTTTTCTTATTTATTATTATTCTCATTTTTTGGTTATTTCATTCTCTTTCTTTTAGTTTTGGTCACCGATGGCATAAAATGGTGGTCGTCGAAATTTCACGAACACCATTTTTTCCGGCGATTTTTTTCTCAGCGACAAATTTTTATCCTGACTAAGTTGGGAAAACTTTTTCCAGTTATAATTGCAATACATCTTCTTTTTTTTTTCCAGCATGGGAAGATTTTTCGATAATAAATTTTTTCCCAAATCTGCGTGTATTTTGCTTTGCAAATGAACAGATCTTTTTGAGAGTTTAATTTGTGTGAAAAGAAAAATAGAAGAAAAACGGTTAGACAAAGTCACCGGTGAATGAATATCCATCGGAATTAGAGAAGAAACGAAAAAAGAGTAAAAGAAAAAGAAAAAGGAAAAAAGTAAGAAAATATGGTAAAAAAGAATAAAAAATAATATGAAAATCGGTTTTTCTTGCTTCTCACCCTTCTTTGGAAGAGTAAAATACACACACGTTGCCAAGTCAATATTAAGGGTACAAATAATTTCATTTAGAAAAAATTTACGGATATAATAGGATTCCCGTGTTAGAATAATGATTCCGACTAAAATACAATAACCTTCATATTGAACAATTTGGAACAACAACTACATGAGCGGAAGCTTATTTGAATCCATATGTGGAAATTCTTGAACCTCCTTTGATGATTGTTTGAAGTGTGCCTTAGCAAGTTCCTTAGTCCTTCCTTCAAGATTGTCTTCTTGATCCTTCTTGAAGTATGGATTTCACAACAACAATAATATCACAATACCCAAAGTTGGTGTATGGCTTTCCACAAGAATATCACACAAGACCAAATATGGGAATGGTTTTCCACAAGAATTTGCAAGACAACAATGGAGTTTCTCTTGATTCAATGGGAGGAAGAAGAGATTATGTCTTGCAATAATGTGGGAACCATAACCCCCACTTTATAACAAAAGAGTTACATAACCCAAGAGTCACAAGAGTTACATAACTCAAGAGTCACAAGCATGTAACCATGGTTACATATATGTAATCTTAGTTAGCCGATCATTAACTAAGGTTACCCTTTTGGGTATCTACACATTAGTCCTACACTTTATATGACAATACATTGGCCCCCTTAACATAATGTCCATAAGACCACAAAATTAGGCCAAACCAAAAGATAGCACATAACATATAATTTATCCATATATTATTCATATGTATGTAGATATAAGTCCATATATCTTACAATCTCCCACTTGGACGAGATACACATACATATGTACAAACCTTAGCATTATATGTTACAAATAACCTTAGGAGCTCAAAATTGCTATCATAATAAAATTGTCATGAACAATCCTGTCCATCAATCATACCAACATAGGAACTAAGTGCTCTTCGTTACTCATTCGTAACTAGAACCAACATAGATCACGTATATCAATATAACCAACAACATGGATCAAGTGTAGGTATGTAGCATGGAAATAACATAAAGTATGATCAATAGAATGTCTATTTCCAACTGGTTCTCTTTATTGAGATCAATCATAAACTGTAAGAGTACAAAAAAAACTTTAAAACTAAATATCTGCGCAGATATAACTGAATTACTGAATTTCTGAATATAATGGACAATACATAAATGTACAATACAAACTCCCACTAAAATACATAAGCCTTATCTGATTTGACACCCATACAAGCAATATGCTCATGAAATACTTTTGGTGTCAATCCCTTAGTGAGCGGGTCCGCAAGCATGGAGTTTGTACTAATGTACTCAATGCACAATTGTCCATTTTGTACTCTTTCTTTAACAACCCGAAATTTGACGTTCATATGTTTTGCTTTCGTCAAACTACTATTGTTATTAGCATAAAGGACTGCCGATCCGTTATCGCATAATAGCCTAAGTGGCCTTTTGATGCTATCAACAATTCGCAGTCACCAACAAAATTTCGCAACCATAATGCCTCATTGGATGCTTCATAATATGCCATAAACTCCGCTTCCATGGTGGAAGTGGCTGTAAGAGTTTGCTTGATGCTTCTCCAAGAGATAGCACCGCCCGCAAGCATGTAAATATAGCCTGAAGTGGACTTCAAACTATCCTGACATCCAGCAAAATCGGAATCGGTATACCCAATGATCTCAAGCTGGTCCGATTTCCAGTATGTAAGCATGTAATCCTTTGTTCTCTGTAAGTACCTCATGACCCGTTTGGCTGCCTTCCAATGGTCCATTCCCGGATTGCTTAGATATCTGCCTAACATCCCAACAATGTATGCTATATCAGGTCGTGTACATACCTGAGCATACATCAGACTACCTACAGCCGAAGCATAAGGCGTCTTCTGCATTTCCGAAATTTCATAATTATTATTTGGGCACTGTTTGAGACTAAACTTGTCTCCCTTAGCAACAGGGGTGTTGCCTGGTTTACAATCTTGCATGCCAAATCATTTAAGAACCTTATCGATATAGCCCTTTTGTGACAGACCGAGAACACCTTTGGAGCGATCTCGTTGTATCTGAATTCCTAATACAAAAGAAGCTTCACCAAGATCTTTCATTTCAAATTTCTTTGAAAGAAATTTCTTAGTTTCATGCAATAATGCTATATCATTACAGGCAAGCAGTATGTCATCGACATATAAAACCAGAAAAATATACTTACTCCCAGTGAACTTATGGTATATACAGTCATCAGCAATATTCGGTTCAAAACCAAAAGATGTAATGACTGCATGAAACTTATAATACCATTGACGAGAAGCTTGCTTGAGCCCATAGATGGATTTCTTTAATTTGCAAACCTCTTTCTCTGATTCATCCGAAACAAAGTTTCCAGGTTGCACCATATAAATTGTTTCCTCAATGTCAGCACTGAGAAACGCTGTCTTAACATCCATCTGATGAAGCTCTTGATCAAAATGTGCTACTAATGCCATTATAGTCCTGAAAGAGTCTTTCGATGAAACTGGAGAGAATGTCTCTTTATAATCAATGCCTTCCTTCTGAGTGTAGCCTTTTGCGACAAGACGAGCTTTGTACTTAATAACATTGCCCTCTGAATCCCTTTTGGTTTTAAAAATCCATTTACAACCAATAGGTTTAATATCTTCGGGCAATGTAACAAGCTCCCAAACGTCATTATCGCTCATAGACTTAATCTCATCATTCATGGCATCAATCCATTTTTGAGAGTTAGAACCCTTAATGACTTGACGGAAGTTGATTGGATCATCTTCCTCAAGTCCAATATCACTTTCTTGTTCTTGGAGAAATACAACATAATCATCCGGAATTGCATTTCTCCTCTCTCTAGTGGATCTCCTTAATGGTACTTCAGTTTCTTGAGGTTGTTGAGTTTGATTTTCATTAGTAATATCAGGGTCCTGATGGGGGAGATTTTCGAGATTGTCTTGAACTGGAGTTGTGTGATCCGTGTCAGGAATGAGAACACCCTGACCAAGATCAACAACTTGAGGGAAAGACACATGTTCTTCCTCAAAGATAAAATTTCTAACAACTTTATCTCCCCACCCCCCAAACTCAATAACCTCAAAAAACCTAGCATTACCTGTCTCAAAAATAGTTCTTGAAGTGGGATCATAAAACTTAAAACCCCTGGATCTTTCAGAGTATCCAACAAAATAGCTACTAACCGTCTTAGCATCCAGTTTCCTTTCATTCGGCCTATAAGGCCTTGCCTCAGCTGGACAACCCCAAATGTGTAAATGCCTAATACTGGGTTTATGCCCAGTCCAAAGTTCATATAGGGTTCTGATTGTAGCTTTAGTTGGAATTCTATTAAGAATATAAGCTGCGATTTTTAATGCTTCACCCCAGAGTGAGTCTGGCAAAGTAGTACGACAAAGCATACTTCTTACCATATCCTTAAGGGTCCGATTTCGTCTCTCAGCTACACCATTCATCGTAGGACTGCCTGGCATAGTATACTGAGGGACGATCCCACACTCATCTAGAAATTTAGCAAATGGCCCTGGACGTTGTTCACCTGAACCATCATATCGACATAGTATTCACCACCACGGTCAGATCTAACGGATTTAATTCTTTTGCTTAGTTGATTTTCAACTTCAGCCTTAAATGATTTGAACACGTCTATGGATTGGGACTTTTCATGAATAAGATATAGGTACCCATAACGAGAGTAATCGTCTATGAATGTGATAAAGTATTGTTGACCATTCCTACAAGGAGTAGGAAATGGCCCACAAATATCCGTATGTATCAATTCTAAGACGTCCGAAGCTCTCTTAGCACCTAATCTCGTCTTGTTTGTTTGTTTTCCCTTGATACACTCAACACAAATATCCGAATTTGAGGAATCAAGAGTATCAAGAATTCCATCTGACACGAGTTTCTGAATTCTTTAAATGGATATATGACCCAAACGTTTATGCCAGAGTGATATAGAATTCTCATTAGTTAATTTTCTTTTGGTACCACTTAAACTTGTATGCAAGGTTTCATTATTTGAGGTTATTGTATCAACCAAATATAGGCTATCAAATGTTGATAAAAGACTAGTACCAATAAGATTTGAATTCTGAAGGAGACTAACTTTATTATCACCAAAAGAACATTTATAACCGGATATGTCCAATTTGGGAACAGAAATTAAATTCCGTCTAAAAGACGGTACAACAAAAGTCTCATCCAAATCTAAATGAAAACCGGTCTTAAACAACAGCCTAAATTTGCCAATAGCCTCAACTGGCACCTTCTTGCCGTCACCCACATAGATGTATCTTTCTCCATCATTTGGTTTTCGGCAGTTCAGGCAACCCTGCATCGATATACTTATGTGGGTAGTAGCAGCAGAATCTACCCACCAAGTATCCTTAGGTACCGAAATTAAATTAACTTCAGAACAAACAAGAGAAAGAAATGTACCTTTTTTCGCACGCCAGGCATGGTACTTGGTACAATCTTTCTTCACATGATTAGTCCCCTTACAGAAAAAGCAACCTAATTCAGTAATTTCAACCTTAGGTTCCTTATGTTGCTTAATCTTGGGCCTTGCAACCGCAACTTCCTTACCTTTCCTCTTCTTAGTTTCCTTAGAAGAGGATGCCAAATGAGCACTTTCAGTCTTATCCTGCTTTATCCTTTCCTCTTCTTGCACACAATGTGAAATGAGCTCATTTAGAGTTCATTTCTCCTTCAAGCAGTTATAACTGACCTTAAACTGATTAAAGTGTGTAGGAAGAGATATCAAAACAAAGTACACAAGCAATTCCTCAGGTAATACTAGCTTGAGTGACTTAAGTTTCGAAGCAAGATGAGACATTTCCAAAATGTACTCCCTAATGTTTCCCTTGCCCTTATACCTCATGGAAACAAGTTTACTCAATAATGTACTTGTTTCCGCCTTTTCGTTTTGCATAAAACGCTTTTCAAGGTTTTCAAGGAAAACTTTGGCATTAGCTTCATCATTCATAGTTCCCCTGAATGATTCTGGAATTGCACGCTTCATGATCATTAGACTCATGGGATTCGAGCGTTCCCACTTCTCCATCTCCCTCCTTTCATCAGGAGAGGATGTATCCTCAAGAGAAGCAGGTTGCTCAATCCGAAGAGCAAGGTCAAGATCCATGCAACCGAGAACGATCATTATGTTCTCTTTCCATTCCTTAAAGTTTGTGCCGTTAAGCACAGGGATGCTATTGATGTTGGCAGATATCAAAGCAGCAGAAGAATTAACTGAAAATAGAACAAAAGGATGACTTAACACATGCTTACAATTACTTGAACTTTAAATTTACTTTATAGATTCAAAATAGGAAAATCCCATTACAAGATACCTAGCACAACATTTATTTTAGTCTTTGGACAGAAAATCAACTTGTAAGTGGTACTCTTGGTGTGGTGATCAAATATAGACAATAAACTCCTGTCAAATATCAAGCCTTCCTTTGGGCCGACTTAATATTCACATGGAAAACCAAATAATTGTCTCATATTTATCACCACAAGCATGTTCGAATTCCTGCCAAATAACAACCTTCCTTTGGGCCGGGTTAAACGCATGGAAGACTAACATCCACAGTCATCTTATATTTAAAGATCAATCAATCTACACAATAGAGGTTACTTTGGCAGCATAATGCTTCAATTGACTAATTTAAAATATTAGATGCTAAAAACTTTAGTTCCTTAAGCCATATTATGAATCTTAACTTAGTATGTTACATGTTTTGACATGCAACAACTGAATATTAATTGTTATTAGACTTAGTTGGACAATTCCAAAATCTGAAAATTGATGGACTAAAAAATAATTAATATTCAAAACTTAAATATTAATGTATAATACATTAATAATTTTAAAAACTTAATATTAATTGATATATTATAAATATTCAATTAAAATCTGAAACTTAAAAGACTTAAAACGTTTTATTAATTAAAAAAAAAACGTTTCTTACATTATGTCCTTATTAAACAATCAAAACAAAACGTTTTTTTTGTTTTGGCAGAACCTTTTGTGGGGACTGTTGCCGTCACTGAAGGTTAAAAAAGTTTCTGTCTTTATTGGCAGAACCTTTTGTGGCGACTGTTGCCGTCAACAGTCGCCACTGAAGGTTAAAAAAGTTTCTATCTTTATTGGCAGAACCGTTTGTGGCGACTGTTTCCGCCACTAAAATCATAGAAGTCGCCGCTAAATGTATTAGTGGCGACTTTTGTCGTCACTGAAGGTTAAAAAACGTTTCAACAACTTAATATGGTCTTCAACAAGAAACTTAAACAAGAAAACATGTTTCTCATCAACTAAAATCATGCAAAATTCAATGTTTCAATTCAAGTAATGATAACATGATATTAAAACATCAAAGTTCATCAAAAACATATCATTCATAAATCATGCTATTTCATGGCACTAGAATTTTATAAACAAAATTCTAACTTAACTTGAATATGAACTTTATATAACATGAATCTTATGAACATCCAAATTATCCAAATATGAAGGTGGCTCTGATACCAATTGTTAGAATAATGATTCCGACTAAAATACAATAACCTTCATATTGAACAATTTGGAACAACAACTACATGAGCGGAAGCTTACTTGAATCCATATGTGGAAATCCTTGAACCTCCTTTGATGATTGTTTGAAGTGTGCCTTAGCAAGTTCCTTAGTCCTTCCTTCAAGATTGTCTTCTTGATCCTTCTTGAAGTATGGATTTCACAACAACAATAATATCACAATATCCAAAGTTGGTGTATGGCTTTCCACAAGAATATCACACAAGACCAAATATGGGAATGGTTTTCCACAAGAATTTGCAAGACAACAATGGAGTTTCTCTTGATTCAATGGGAGGAAGAAGAGATTATGTCTTGCAATAATGTGGGAACCATAACCCCCACTTTATAACAAAAGAGTTACATAACCCAAGAGTCACAAGAGTTACATAACTCAAGAGTCACAAGCATGTAACCATGGTTACATATATGTAACCTTAGTTAGCCCATCATTAACTAAGGTTATCCTTTTGGGTATCTACACATTAGTCCTACACTTTATATGACAATACATTGGCCCCCTTAACATAATGTCTATAAGACCACAAAATTAGGCCAAACCAAAAAATAGCACATAACATATAATTTATCCATATATTGTTCATATGTATGTAGATATAAGTCCATATATTTTACATCCCGCACAAAAACAATATGTTGTTAGAGTTCCGGATATAGATCGGGGATATTTATACATTGTCTCTTTGTTTTCTTGAGTTACAATTGTTCAACTTACATATTTTGTGTACTTTAAAATTTAAAACTTTCAAAAGCTTAAAATTTTGTATCCAAATTTACTTATAGTGATGTCAATCCATCATCTTTTAGACGAAGGGAGTGATTCATCGAATGAAAAAAATATCTTCAATATTCCTTTCAACGCCTGACTGCTTAGTGCACAACATTTCTGAAGAATCGTCATTAACCTTCGTGTATTACCTGTAATGGTAGTATTATTGTTTGAAAGAGATAAAATATGATTTTTGACGTATTTTTAATTGCTTAAGTATACATATTATGACGTGTAATTATTAAAATATAACTTTTGATGTCAAAATAAAGAAACTACTTTTTCCGTGTCATTTTATTGCTTTTAGAAATTGTTGGTTTAAATATGTGAGAACAATTATATGATTATAAAAATATGTCATTGATAATGATAAGAATTTTAAAATAAACTATTTCTTTATATAGATATATCATGCTTTCTTTTATTTAACCTTCAGTATCCAAATGCCACTGTCGGATAAAAAGCTTATGTATCTTGCGAAAGAATGTGTACTCCTAAATCAGTTGGTGGATTGAATCTTACTAATTTATCTCTATGGAACAAGGCTGCAATTGCTAAGCTCTGCTGGGATATAGCTCACAAGAAAGACAGGCTGTGAATAAAATGGATACATGATGTCTATATAAAGCTGCACCAACTAGAGAACATGCCAGTTCCCAGGCAGGCTAGTTGGATGGTTAGAAGGATCATATCAGCAAGAGATGTGTTGCAACAATACCAATGCTTCAATATGCAAATGTGCTCCATCAGGCAGATTTATCTACTACAGATAGAACAATTGCCGAGAGTCTCTTGGAAGAACTTAACTGTCCAGAACTATGCCAGCAAAGCTGTGTTCAACCGATGGTTAGTACTTCATGACATACTTCCAACCAATGATAGGCGAACACAATGGGGGAATTAATGTAGACCAGAATTGTGTGATGTGCCAAAACCATTCAGAAACCAGAGACTATTTATTCCTTTCTTGCTCATATTCAACAGACCTATGAGAGCAAACAATGACTTGGATTCAAAAGTACCATCCCAGAATACAGAATTGGGACCAGAAACTCCAGTGGATAATTAGCAAAGCTAAAGGAAAGTCTTGTAGAGCCAACATTTTCAAAATGGTGACTGCAGAATTATGCTATGCTCTGTGGCTGGAGAGAAACTCGCGTATATTTGAGAATGGCTTTTGTAGCAGTGAAATTTTAGTCAGGGAACTAGCCTATATATGTAATGTTAGAGGAAATCCTAAAGTTAGACAACAGATGAAGCAATTTCTCTTGTAAATATAGTTAAGGTATAGTTACAGGGATAGTTGTGTTTAAATAGATATGATTGCGTATAAGCTGGACTATGATAGTGCATTGCAACATCTTTGGTGATTAATAAAATTCTTAATTACCAAAAATTTTTTTACTATGGGGTTAAAATAGTACATATTAAGAAGTTCTTCATTCTCAAACTCGAATTCGAAACTTCTGATTAAAAATAATTGGATCCCGACCATCGAACCACATCTCTTGGTGATAAAGTGATAGCGTGAAAGGGAAAATTCTATTGTATAGCCACTTTAAAAATAATATCCGATAAAATATACTATAGTATAACCACTTTAAAAATAATATCCGATAAAATATACTATATATATATATATATATTATATTTTTATATACTTAGCTAACAAATATAATTATTTTGATCGACGGGCCAAATGTATAACTTGTCCGTGATGATACGATTCAGACTACGAGACCGTTTGGCCAAGCTGCCAAAAACTACTTATTTCGAAAACGCTTTTATTCAAAAGTGCTTTATGAAAATGTACTTTTGCAAAATAAGTAGTTTGTATTTGACTGATTCGTTTGAGTAGTGCTTTTTTGCAAGCTCATCGTTTTTGGCCAATTTAAAAAAAAGCACTTTTAAGTATTAAATTATGAAAAAGAACATTAAAAGTTCAATTTGTAATTAGTATTATTTAGAAAAGAAAAATAAACCTTAGAAAAGAATTCAATTAAAATATAAAACGTAAAGTAAAAGTATCAACTAAAAGTTTTAATTAATATAATATTAATTATTCCAAAGCAACAATATTGAGTGTTTGATATTACTTATTATTTATATGATAAATTAAATATGTCAGTCATTAATATATATTTAAAATCTACTCTTAAGAATAAGAGAAAAAGAATACAAAATTGATTAAATGGAAAAATAGAATAAATGTATAGCAAGAAACAAATGGAAAAGGAAAAGACAAAAATTAAATTAATGAGGAATAATTTAAAATATATAAATTTATTATAAGGTTATTTTTTTGTCTTGATTGAATTAACTTTCTACTTCTGCTTCAAGTTTTTGTAATAAACTAGAATTTGTAACTTCTCTCCAGAAGTAGAAAAACTCCTTGTGCTGCTTCTAAAAAGTATTTTTTTTTATTTTGGCCAAATACCTTAAGTTATTCAAAAAAACACTCTTTCGACCAAAAAAATATTTTTGACCTCCTAAAATTTTGGCCAAACAGACTCTAAAAAGGAAATAGTAATAGAAATAGAAATTATTCTTTGGCTGTGGGTAGTTAAGTAATTTTGTTCCTTGAAGAGTCATTTTCTCAGTTTTTCAGTTTTTTTTGCGCCTCGTTCCTTCTTCGAGGCCATTCATTCGGGGGGAGGGGGAGTGTTATCAGGTGTACCCTGTCCCTGCTTCTTCTGTTGTTTTTCTTTCTGCTCCAGTATACTCACTACTTTTTTTTTTACTAGTAATTGTATTCGCGCGATGTCCGATTAGTTATAAAAAATATTAATTAAATTAAATTATGATCAGACTTGTTCGATTCTATTAAATTATATTACTTTAATAAAATTCAATTATTATCTTACTTGTCAATATGATATACCCAATAATAAAATCTTTATTAAATTAAATGCATGTATATAATTAGTGAATAACTTTTTTGTTCTATATTTGGTTTTATTATATTAACCAATATTTAATACTCGCTTTGTTTTTGCCATATATGAGAAGATTTATAATTTATTACTTTTAAAGTATTTTTTTATTTTAAATTTAATTCTATTGTTCTTCATAATATTATATAAATTTTAATGAACAAAATCTTTGTTAAACTAATGGGACTTATACAGGGAGCGCAGTGAATAGCTTTTTTGTTATATATATATATATATATATATATATATATTTTATTATATAATCTAATACTTAATATTATTACATTCTTAATAAAAAGTTTTATTAGCATATTACTTTATTAAATATTTTTTTATTAAAGTTTAATTTTGTTTTATTTATTTTAAAATAATTTTAAAACTCCAACTTAAAACTAATCCCCAATTTGAATTGGTAATTTATTATTTTTTAATTTCAATTTTATTTTAAAATTATTTTAAAATTCCAACTTGAAACTACATCTCGATTTGAATGGGTAGTTTTTCTTCTCTTTCTTTGAATTTTTATAGCTAATTTTTTTCCTTTTTTATATTAAGATAATTATATACTACAACTTAAAACTACTCCCACCTAATTTGAACGGGTAGTTATTATTTTATTATTTTTATTTTATATATATATATATTTAAATTTAAAAATAATAACCAATAACTTTTGTTCATATTTTTCTTTACTATATTAGCCAATGTTTAGTATTCACTTTCTTTTGTAATATATAAGAAGATATATAATTTATTACTGATAAACTATTTTTTTTAAATTTTATTCTATTGTTCTCAATAATATTACCTAAATTTTAGTTAATAAAATCTCTCGTAAACTGTCGGGAGTTATATAGGGAGAGCATTGAATAAATTTTTTGTTATGGATTTTTCTTTATTACATCATCTAATATTTAATATTATTAAATTTTTAATAGAAATATTTATTAGCATATTACAATATTTAATATTTTACTCAGAAAGTTTTTTATTTTCTTTATTTTCGTTTTTTTATTTTAAAATAATTTTTAAAAATCCAATTTGAAACTACTTCCAATTTCGAATCGGCAATTCATTATTTTTTTATTTTAAAATAATTTGGAAAACTTCAATTTGAAACTACTCCCAATTTTGAATTGGTAATTCATTATTTTTTAAATTTTATTTTAAAATTATTTTACAACTCCAACTTGAAACTATTCATCAATCTGGATGGTTAGTTTTTCTTCTCTTTTTTCATTTTTTATAGCTATTTTATCCTTTTATTTTAAAATAATTTTTAAAAATTTCAACTTGAAAATACTCTCATCCAATTTGAATGGGTAAAATATTATTTTATATTTTTATTTTTTTATAGATAATTATAAGATATCTATATTTATTAATTCAATTAGTGTAACCAATTAAACCAAAATTCAAAAAAAAAAATTAGTTAGAAAAGTAGTTTATTTTTTATTTACAAAGCCACTTGGTATTTTGTGGTTAAGACACTTATCTTAATGTAGTACTTTTATCTCCTATTCTATATATATAGATATAGATATAAATATAGATCTGAAATGCTAGTTTTTAACTTTTAGTTTTTATTGTAAAATAATTTTAAAACTTTAATTCAATTAGTGTAACCAATTAATTTAAAATTCAAAATTCAAAATAAATTGGTTAGAAAAGTAGTTTATTTTGTCTTAAAAAGCCACTTGCCATTTTGTGGTTAAGAACAACAACAACAACAACTACCCAGTATAGTCTCACAAAGTGGGGTATAAGGAGAGTAATATATAGACGGGCCTTAACCCTACTCGAAAGGGCAGAGAGGCTATTTCCAATCGACCCTCGGCTCAGTGAAAGAAAGGAAAAACAAAATAAAAGAGCATTAGTAACTCAGCAAAAACAACGTAAATAATTATCTAAACATAAAAATCATAAATAAAATAGCATGCAATAATATCATTCAGTAACTACCATAAATAATTAACAAAAAGAATCCAATACACAAATCAATAACCTGCCAAACCTCACCCTTTTAAGTTTTAACACACTTATCTTAACGTAATTTTGTTTCTCCTGTTCAATATACATAGATTTCTGGGCCCGAAAATCCAATCGGTAAAAAATTTACAAAGCCCTAGCCACCATCACAGGCTATCAATTTTTTTTTTCGACTCAATGGTTTTTTTCTGTTCACGTCAATGGATTCTCAAACCTTAATAATGATCGGAGCTCCACATCAGCTCTTTAACATCTCCCGCCGCCGGTAACTCCTCACTGCCGCGTTGTTTTCCATTTGTTCGATTATTACTTTTAGTGCGTAATATGTTATTTTTATCATGTTGGAGCTCTGAATGCTTATTTATTTGTTTTGGTTAATTAATGAACATGCAAAAGCTATGAATATATAAGATTGTGTTTCGAGATTTGTTTACTTCATTTACTTAATTAGCTATTATCACTACTTTAGGAGCAATTGTTTTCCTTCTGTGTTTAATAAGACAGCTGAAGTATGAGGCCTTAGCTCGTATTATTAGTGTTCTGTAGTTTTTGTGTGGAAAAATATTTTTTTTATTGACCAAAGTATCTGGGCCAGCTTGTGCTATTATGCAGCGTACTTGCTAATGGGCGGAGGTAGAGTGGCAGAAGACGGTTCAATCGAACCACCTTCGCCGGAAAATTTGTCTGCGTATATAAGGTCAAAAATCTTTTTATGTATATATATTAGGTGTTGAATCCCCTTTATTTTTTCTCGTGTTTACTTTTTTATTTTGCTGAATCCACTAGGTGGAAATCCTGGCTCTGCCATTATAGTGCTACCGCCCATGTAATAGTTGTGTATGTATGGTTAATGAATGAATATGCAAAAGCTACAAATGAATAAATATGCTTACTTTATTAACTTAATTAACTACTATTACTACTGTAGGAGCAATTGTTTTACTTGTATGTTTAATAAGACAACTGAAGTATGAAACATTATCTCGTATCATTAGCGTTTTGTAGTTTTTCTCGCCCACAGTTCTAATAGGTTTTCACTTGAGCTTTCCGCAGCAAAGCAAGTCTACAAGCCACTGCAGTGAGGTTATAGGTCTGATTTCTTTCTCGTATTGAGATCTTAGAATGCTATACGCAGCCAAACTAAGTAGTTTAAGTGGTCCGCTGTCTAACATCTTTCGTATCTTGTTCGTGTTCGGTGACCTTCGCTGAGGTTTTTGATCTACCTCCGAAACCTAAATAGAAAGCAGAAGAAGAAGGAGCCTCCTACCTTCCTTCTGACCCCGCGCAGTGAGCAAGCATCAATCAATAACGAATAACCTTATTGGTTAGTCTGGTGATTACCCCTTGCTATCTATGGATGATACGATGCTGTCTAAGCCCCGGCGCCCAGGCTTCTTGTGTGAAGAGAACTTCTGTCTTCTTCTTAATAAAATGAAACATTCTATCCCTTACGCCCTCTTGGTTCTGTTTTCTTTGGACAGGCAGGAAAGAGAGATCGGGATGATGGAGACTGGACAAGCAAATCACTTTTGGAATCACCTTTAAGAATCGTCTTACGGTGAAATGCCGGAATGATACGAGGATATCCCGAGCGAAATGGAAGGTTGTTCTCTGGGCCTGTCTTTTGCTCCCAGAGATGCTGGTTCGAGTCCAGCTCGTGAAAGAGTTTGTGAGTATACCTCGGGATGACTTTTTATCCACTACTCATCCTCGCCCACTATTACTACGAAAAAAGCCCTGTCCTTTCCTTCGCTACTAGGAAAGTAAGCAACTTCTATTAGCGCCGGATTTAGGAATTCCTGTCTTTTGCTCATATTGTCTCCTATGGAGGTATATGCTGGATCAATAAAAGAAAGATAAGGAAAGTGTAAACTTTTGTTTGACATTTTCGGAAAGACAATCAAGTTATTGCTATCTTACGAGCAGCTTGCTAGCATCGAGTTTCGCTTGGAAACTGGCAACTTTCTAGTTTCCAACCCATTCGTTCACAGCTTCGCCACTCTATCGAGGGTCGAGAGACCAAATGAGAGTGAAAGGCAAGAGCAAGTGATAGAAAGGAGAGTCCCTCGACTAAGGGTTTTGATCGGATATTTCTCTCTCTACCTGAATTCAATCGGTAAGAAAAGAAATATTACATAAAAAGTTAAATTCCATAAAACATGTTGCTCCTCCTAGGGGTCCCATTTTAGTTTTAGGTTACATTTGAGTCTCTTACTAGTCTATTTCTAATAATTGGAGTGCTAAGTGCTGCTTTGGCAGTCGAGTTTTTTCTTACATCCAGTGCTACATCTAGAGGTCCAGTCCCCTAGGTCATTTGATATCTCTAGTATGAGTCTGAGTTCCGTTCAACAAGCCAGTTTTGTTAGATCGCTTACCGTCCCCGTAGTGTCCAGTGTGGGAATTTTTTTTAAAAAGATTTAAGTAATATACATTGACAATAAAAAGATTGTTTTTACAAGTGAATATTAACCTGTGATATAATAGGTTAATTATCATTTTTACTATATTGTGAGTTAATGTTTATGAAGAAATGTACTTGTTATTATCTAACTAGTAACTTGATTATGTGGATACTTGTTTCACACATAGAACTTAAACTTTTTTTTTATGACAAAGGTCTCAGAGCCAGCTTGTGTACACCTCGACTATTACACCTGGTACCTACTATCTTCCACCAGCACATGCACCCGGTAACTCTGTGCACCAAAGCTTAGACAGATGGAAAGAAATCACCTAGTTTTTATCGCCGTCGGGATTTGAATCTGAAACCCCATGGTTATCGTCCCACTTCATTGACCACTAGACCATACCTTGCATGGGAGATGTTGTAAATCGTCATCTTTATATGTTTTCTATTTTTATTATTTGATTGTCCCTTATATCTTCTTTTTATTCCCAAAATTGGTGTTTTTTTTGGGAAATAATAGACTCCTACTATTTTGGATTGAGTTGTCATTAATGTTCTCTTTATGCTCCAATAGACTTTGTTTTTGGGCCTAAAATCCAATCGATAAAAACTATAAAGCCCTAGCCACCTTAAAAGAATCATCAGAAACAAGCAAAAATATTTCTCTCATGTTCTTTTTCTCTCCCCATCAATAGATCCTCAAACCCTAATGATTGGAGCTCCACATCTGCTCTTTAACATGTTTCGCCGCGGGTAACTCCTTGCCGCTTTAATTTTCGTTCGGCCAATTATGTTTGCTCTATGCTACTTTTTCATGTTAATGTTTTCATTTTTAGAATGTAATTTGTTTTTCTTCTTATTTTGGAGATTTGATTGCCTATTTATGTAAGTTTGGTTAATGAATGAACATCTAAAACATATGAATGATTAAGATTGATGATATCTTTTGTATATATAGCAATTTTGTGAGCTTTCTTTACCTACATTTACTTAATTAACTACTATTACTATTTTAGGAGCAATTGTTTTACTTGTGTATAAGGCAACTGAAATGTGAGGCATGGGCTCGTATCATCAGCGTTTTGTAGTCTTTTGTATGGGAAACATTGTTTTTATTTTTTGACGGAGGTGATTGAGGCAAAAGCTGACTGTTGCACCTGCAATCTCCAACCAGTATAGGTACCAGGTAACTCTTCTGTCAAGGTTTAGGCGGGTGGGGAATAAATCACCTAGTATTTTGTTGTCTATGTTGGGATTTGAACTTTGAGACCTTATGATTCTCCCACTTCAGTGACCCTAGTCCACTATGTTTTCTGTTTTTATTGTTTGATTCTCTCTTATACTACTTTTCTTTTCATTCCCAAAATTTGTTTTTTTGGAAGTAGTAGACTACTAGACTCCTAGTTTGGGATTGAGGCGTTGTTCATGTTTTTACTGTTGTTGATGTTGTGCTTGTATTCCCAAGGATGCGTGTTTACCTCTGACCTGCGGAATTGCTGTATAAAGTTTTTCTTTTTTGTGTGGATGATGTTTTATGTTCTATTTTCTTTGTCAGCTATTAATTTGCATTAGTAATTTCTTCAGGAGAGTATTTCACCATGGTGAAGCATTTTGTTTTTTGATGGTTCTGTTCCATATCATCGTTATTCTGGCCAAAGGCAAACCATGTTCAATGAAGGGAATGCAAAATCAAGCAGAATATGATACATTTATGTCCTATAGAACCGATGACGATTCTGAGTTCGAGGATGACTTTGCTGGTGATTTGTCATCCAGATTCCTTCTCGAGAATCCCCTCCCTCGCCAAAGTCCTGATAGCGCATGTTTACATACGGACTTATTTTGCTTTCCTCCAAGATTGCGTGGTTTTTTGTCTGAAGAGAAGAATGCGCAATCACAAGTCAAAGAAGTTTATGGGGTTCAATCCAATGTTGCTTTCCCTATAGGATCAGATGAAGAGAATACAAATATTAGTAGGTCATCCGATTCTTATATTTTCAAGTTCTCGGGTGGAAGAACGATTTCATGCTATCTGAGTTACCAGGAGTGTTACAGCGAATTGCCTTGTGGTTGTATAAGAAGGAATAGAGAAAATGGTGTTTCTTTTGTTGGAGGACCTTTGTCTGATGATAAACATCAAAATTTGAAACCAAAAGGGGAAGACGAGACAACCAGGTTCAAGTTTTTGGGTGGTTCTTCCCCTCATGTAGAAGTCAATCCCCCTGTGCTGGACTGGGGGGAGAAGTATTTATATCGTCCTTCATTAGCTTTTCTAACTGTTAAAAATACTCGCAGAGACAGCACACTGACTGTATTTGAACCTTATGGAACCAATTCTCAGTTTTACCCTTGCAATTTCAGTGAAATGTTGTTGGCACCTGGTGAAACTGCGTCAATTTGTTTTGTGTTTTTGCCTACATGGTTGGGTCTATCTTCAGCGCAATTTGTTTTGCAGACAAGCTCTGGCGGTTTCTTTGTTCAGGCGAAGGGTTTTGCTGTTGAATCCCCATATAGCATACAGCCTTTAGTGGGTCTTGATATTTCCTCTGGTGGAAGGCGGAGTAAGAATATTTCATTGTATAATCCTTACAATGAAGCCCTCTATGTGGAGGAGGTAACTATTTGGACGTCTGTTTCTTTGGGAGATAATACCCGTTATGCAAAGGCAACTTGTAATGCAAGTAGAAGTGAAGATTCAAACAGTAGTTTCAGCTTGCTTGGTGTTAAGGAGTGTTTGGATATCAAGGGTAGTGAGGTTGGTATTCCTCTAATTGCAATTAGACCCCATAGAAATTGGGAAATTGATCCTCAGAAAACTGAGACCATCATAGAATTAGATTTCCCTAGTCATACTGGGGGTGAGATATTTGGCGCCTTTTCTCTGCAGTTGCTTAGCTCTTCCAAAGGTAAAGCTGATACAGTTGTTATTCCTTTCAAAGCAGAGCTGGACAAGACTTCAGCTTTTAGTGAGCTCACAGATCCACTTTCTCTGTCTTTTGAGACTGTAGGACCATGTGCTGCTGATGGCACTAGTTTTGTAGCTCTGTCAGTGAGAAATAATTCTCCTTATATATTGAGCATTGTCAGGATAAGTGAGACCGGAGAAAACACCAAGCATTTTCGGATCAGATATGTTGAGGGATTGCTACTCCTTCCTAGCACTGTTACGCAGGTGGCTGTTGTCACTTACACTCCCCCAGCTGTTGAGTTGCTTGATCCTCTGCTGCAAGGAGAGGATCAAGCTAATGAAAGGAGCATGAACTGTAAATTGCTAATAACAACTAATGATTCGAGAACTACTGACATTGAAGTTGCTTGCCGTGATGTAGTGAGCCTTTGTTCAGGAGGTAAATTTGACTATTCTATTGGTCATGGAGAATACTCTGACGAGGTAGAACTTGGAAATTCAAGAACAATGTCTAGCAGCAGCATGTATTCACCATTAGAAATCAAGGTATTGGAATTCTGACATTGGTTTTTATTATCTCTCTAATTTTGTGGGAGTAACATCTCTTTTTCAGGAGATTTTTCAAACACTTAAATGAGTAAAAATAATTTGCCGAACTTCTAGAAGTTTCAGGGTTTAAATTCTTAAGAGTTAAAGATCTAAGTTTATATGTGTTTCTCCTATTTGATTAATTTTTGCTGGCAACTGGAATTTAAATTGATGTTTTTATCTGAAAATCCTGTGGCAAGAAACTCAAACTAAGTCCTTAAAAGTATCTGTGTATGTAGAATGTAGAACTCCTTGATTATCAGCATAACCTGTAACATATGAAAGGTGAAGCCATGCAATACCATTTCAAGTATAATTCAGGGCTTGCCTCTTCAAACAAAGTACAATTCAGGGACTCATCTTTTCTGCCTTATCTATAGTAGAATGTATGCCGTGTTAAAATTAATCCATCAGAAACACTTGTTTCATGTAAAGTTGGCATGGTTGTTCATCGCATCTAGAGGCTTCCTTGCCCATACCATAACCTTGGTTTCCAATCTCTGTTTTTGGACTGGAACCCACTTTCTCATTCACAAGGTGTTATGACTCTGGACTTTAAGATATTTGATTAGGGACTTTCTGTGGAAAAAGAACTGTGTGGTGTTCTGTTCGTATTTCAAGATGCTGGATCCAATTTTCTCCCCCTCTGGCAAAGTTCTATTATCACTTTGCGTTTTTTTAGGTACATAATAGGTAGGAGTGGCAAAATGGTTCAAAGAGAACAGTTAACCATCCATATTATCCATTAAAGAATGGTTGGATAATGAACTTTTAAAAACGGGTCAAATATAGATAAGAACCACATTATCCATTTGGAAAATGGATGGCCAATGATTAACCAATGGAGAACCACTGAGTCTAACTTTTACATTTGTAAAGCCTCAAATTGGGGGTTACTTAAGTTAGGGAGACTAAGAATTCTCCCAAAAGTGATCAGATCTAGAAGTCATGGATAATGTGGGTAGTCCTATTATCCGCCGGTTAATCTGTTTTTTATGTGTATTACATATGGGTTGGGTCGGATAATTGATCCGTTTTTTCATCACCCGTCTTCGACCCGAACCATATCCGCCCCCGCCCGTTTGACACTCCTAATATTAGGGAAGAAATTCTTCTGCAAATATACCCGTAATGATTATCAAAAGCTATTCTTTGATTTCTTATGCTTGAATCACTGTAACGACTCCCACAGAATTTAGCAGAAATGATGGGAATGTGCATAATGAGATGTGTTTACTACGTCAGCAGAGTAGTAGTTCTGATGCGAATGTATTTCATGTAAAACTTCACTTTTTAAGCTTTGTCAAACAACTATAATTTTGTCCATGGTTAATCTGAATGTACTTGTTGTGGAGATAGCTGTCATTATGGTATTAGTCATATGCCTTCTTCATTTGGTGCAGCTGTATATAGAATTAGCTCTTGATTGTTGATATGTCTATCCATTTAATATGCAGGCCGTGGATACAACAGTGGCAGATGAGTTGGTATTGAGGAACTGGATATCTCAAGCTACTGCAAGTGGCATGTCAGTACTGGATGAAAGTGAAATTGTGTTTCCAGTGATTCAGGTCGGAAGTCATCACTCTCAATGGATCACGGTAAAAAACCCAAGTCAAAACCCAATCTTGGTTCAGCTTGTTCTGAACTCCTGGGAAATTATTGATGAGTGCAAGACTTCAGGGAGCCATTTGCAGCCTTCTCTATCCTGTAGAATAGTTGGCAATTATTCTATTGCTCCTAGGAGATATGGTTTTTCGCTAGCTGAGAATGCAGTAACTGAAGCTCTTCTTCACCCTTTTGGTAGAGCATCATTTGGTCCAATTTTATTTCAACCTGCAGCTCGATGTCAGTGGAAAAGTTCGGCTTTGATCAGGAACAATCTTTCTGGCGTGGAGTGGTTAACTCTCAGAGGATCTGGTGGGTTGCTTTCTTTGGTCTTGCTTGATGAGTTTGAACCTGTACAGAACCTGGACTTCAAATTAAACATACCAACCCCTCTTAATCTCTCTTCTTCGAGTGTGTTGTATAACATGAAGGATAATTCTCATGCGTGTTCTTTGTCATTATCAAAAGAGCTTCACGCAAAGAACGTGGGTGATTTTCCCCTGGAGGTCAAAAAAATTGAAATCTCTGGAACAAAGTGTGGAACAGATGGGTTTGTAATAAATGGTTGTAGAGGCTTTTCTCTTGAACCTGAGGAGTCTATAAAGCTTTTTATATCATATCATACTGATTTTTCCGTCGCCACCATACAGAGAGATCTGGAACTGACTTTGGCAACTGGCATTCTTGTTATACCTATGAAAGCTAGTCTTCCTATCTGTGTGCTTCATTTCTGCAAGAAGTCTTTGTTCTGGATGAAGGTGAAAAAGTTGCTGTTCACAATTCTTCTCCTAGCTTCTTTATTCTTTCTGGTTCTTTGGTACATCATACCCCAATTCGTGGCCTTTGGTTCCCATGAGTGCTTGCCTAAGAGTCGTAAAAGCTATTTTGCATCTGCAGATCATGCTGGAAAATTGTCTTGCATGCATCCCAGTGACAAACAGAGTGGCAAGTTCGTGTTCTCTAAATTGAACAGTTTGCTTAGATCAATTGGGGAAGGTGAAGCACTGTTGTTGGAAAGTTTTGGTACATCTGAAGATAGTCAAGCTGCCTCTGAAAATCAAGGTATAACTGATTACAATCTGAATCACTGTGCAGGATATAACTGTTTATCAAGTACCCAAAAGGGATTGGAAGTGTCAACTTCTACGAAGTCTGTAGCAATTCAGAGTGCTGATACAAATGCAACCTCCAAAAGCAGTAATCTCACTGTCAAAATTGGAAAAGAGAAAGGGAGGCGGCGAAAGAAGAAAAAGAATTCTGCAACTGCTTTGGCTGGAGTTTTTGAAGTTTCAAGTAGTCATAGTGGCAATTCTACACCATCATCACCCTTGTCTCCTACCTCAAGTTCAACACCTAGCCGGCCATCTCCACAGTCTACTGATGTGGATGGATCTGCTAAGCTCAGCAATCCCTTTGCTGATGTTGGTAACGATCAATGTAAAAAGAGTGCACACTCCAAATTTGCATGTCAGAAGAATGTATCTGAGACAAAGGCGACAGTAACATATGGTGGCAAAAATGCTTGTTTTCCTCGTCAAGAGAAGCCTGCTGCGCCAAAGGAATTAGCTAGCAAACCTGTTCTGTTGTCTTCAGCAACCTTCCCTTCTGCTGATAAATATGCTCCTCGCGTGATGTGTCGTCAACCACTATTGGCTTCAAGTTCTATAATTGCTTCACATCTGCGAGCCCCTGGATCTAAACCTCAAAATCAGGTGGCAGTTAAAACTGATGAAAAGATGGGGTTGGAGGAAAAGTTTACTTATGATATCTGGGGTGACCATCTTTCCAATCTTCCCCTTGTAGGTAGGTCAAAGGAGGTATCGGAGATGCCTCCGAATGCTATAGAGAACAGCTCCAGTAGCTTCTTTCTAAGGGGTCCACAGACCCTTATTACCAACTACCAACAGACAAATGTAAGTTCTGACCGTGAAGGTTAATGAAAATTTAGTTAAAATCTACTCTGCTGTCTGATATTATGTTAGGTACAACTTACCTCTTAGATAACTTGTACAAAAATGCGCATAACCATGTTTTAATAAAAAACAAAGTAGGACACAACTAATTGCAACTATAAAACAGATCAATAATCATTTGATAGTGGGATGTAGAACGTTAGACACACCTGTATAATGATAATTTGCCAAGAAAGTATCAAGTGAGACAAGGTTCTGTTTAATCATTTTGGCTGACATGGATTAAACCTGGTTTTGTGTCTTGAGAAAATGTCTAGCTATACTCATACTTAGTCTTGATATACCAAGCTATGATTTTGAGTATAATAATTGCACCATACTGTACATTCCTTTTATGATTCTTTAGATATTCCTATCATTTAATGTTGGACGATCATGTGAATTAAGAGCGCGCGCTTGGTTGTGTAATCTTGCTGCTGGTCAAGTGCGTCGTTCTTTGGACTAATGAATCAACTATATTGCTTATTTACTGTCGTGCATATTAATAATAGTAAAAGAATAAGAATAAGTTAACATACTATTGAAATGAACAATGGTTATCAAGAAAGTATTATACATCAAGTGCCAACTAATTGCAGAAACTGCAGCAACTTCACCTTTGCCCCAAAGAAATTGGGATTGGCTATATGAATTTTCACTGATCATGTTCCTCAGGGGAAAGACTTTACTTTTTTCTCTTTTGTTTTGTTTACCATACCCGAGTTTTCTCTTTAAATGTCTATTTTCATTTCATTATTTTTCTGGGGTGTCTTCTTAATCATCCCTATTTGGACAAAAACTTCAGCTTCGCTTTTGCATTAAAATAGGCAGGAGCTGGCAGGCAAAACCTTTCATAATCATTTCCCAAACTTCCACTGTAAATAGCCTTTCTAATGCCACTTTCCTAGATTACTCTATGCATATTAGCTGTGGTAATCCAAAGTCTCTCCCCAGAATTGGCATGTCTCAAGGGACGGGGTAGGGGCGGTAGGGGGGGGGGGGGGGGAAGAAGTCTGCAGTTAACAATTTACAGAATGAATCCAGTCATTGTGATGATTTTAGCAATAATATTTCCAATTATCATGTATCTGCTTCATTCATCGAGATGGACTAGAAGTGTAACTTTTCATTTTTTAGCGTACCGGGTAATTTATTTCTTGTTGACGGGAAAGTGCTGCAGTTATTTATAGGTATGTCTATTTTAATTATGTAATGGACACTATGTTGCTCGCCTCCTTAAAAATGTCGTCGCACCGTGTTAGATTCTCCAAATATTATCTTATCCTTTTTTGAGGATCTTACACCAATACAAGGCCTCATTGGCTGAAAAACTCATCTGAGACATATTGTACGTTCTGTTCATGGTAGATATCTCCTAGAAAATGCTTTGTACACCGGGTTGCCCATGCAAAATTACGAAGATGTGCCTTTCTCTATGCTTAGAAATCTGCAGTCTGTTGTTTGATATACTTCGAATTGATCACTCTGAATAGTAAAAGTTGCTGTATATAGAACAAAAAGAAAGAAAAAAAACAAGTTGCTGTATATCACGATATCGTTGGGCTCCAGCTCTGAATCATTTCATGGCACTATTAAGGTGGTGGTCTCGACTTCCATGACTGCAAATGTTTGGGCTTAATATTAATTGGAAGTTGAGTTCAAATTAGTAATTGCATGTTATATATCTCAATATGTGAAGGTTGTTGTTTTCAGCCAAATTTCCAGTGTTAATATGGTATCAACTATCAATTGCATGTGTAAATCCGATTCACTCTAGGATATACAGGAGCTTGAATTTGGTTAATCAATGGTAACAATCAATTATACTCCCATTGCCTTCCATGCAGAAGAAAAAGGTCCAAGCACCCCTTCTTTGGTTTTAACTTCGAATATCGTTATCACCACGGGTTATAGCCCTGTAAATGAAAAAATTCCTGGTATTTAGTCTTTTACCTTTAATGGTTCTTATGTGGTGCGAATTTAGTTGGTCAAGACTCTAAGGCGGAATGTTTGACATAGGAAAAAAACAAAAAAGAGTTTCAAATATTGGTAATAATGTGTAGATGGCTCATCTGTATCTTCTTGAAGAAGCATCTCTCTCTGTCTTTTTTTTTTTTTTTTTTTTTTTTTTTTTTTTTTGCATATTGTGAGAATTAAAATACTCTTTTAAGATTACGGAATCATATTAGATGCTCATGAAATCTATTTATAGTTAACAAGATGAAGAAGTGCCGTTGCGTCTGCATAATTCGTACGCAATCAGTAAAATTCATTGACTTAAGAGGCAAATTCAGAACTTTGTTGGATTGGGATGCCATTGAACTCATTCACCATTTGAATTACAGGACTCAAAATTAATATTGACATAGTTGAAGCAGATTTTTTAATAAATTTAGAGATTTTTTCTTTCATATACCATATATTAAATTTTATTATAAAAAATGTGCATAGTTTTTAGTTTATCTACCCTGTCCATATTTTTTACAGTTATTGTACCAATCATTAGATACTAATTAATAGTAGCTGAACTTTCCTAATTTGTCGAGCTAAAATTGAGGAACAGAATATTCTAAAAAACTTTGGCATAAATCAGATCAAATCATATTCTTCCAGATATTCCTATTTAGGCGCGCTACAATTATGGAAGTAAATATTCTTCTAGATATTTTCCACCATTAATAACCATTAAAAAGCTTGAAAGCTTTGAATTCAAATTTGGGTTTTCAAAAATCAATATTTGTTTGGATTGAGTGTTGTTGAAAATAATCGGGAATATGGTTTGAAGTTTATATCTCAATTTTGAGGGGTTCCGGTGAAGATTAATCTTGGTTTTGACTGAAATTCAGATTGAATCTCGAAGAAGAAGAAGAAGAAGAAGAAGACATATTGTAGAAATTATTGTAACTTATTTATATTATGATTGTAGATGCTTTATTTTCTATTTTCACAAATAAAAAACAGCTAAAAATTCTATAAATCTTCTGGAAAAACATAATTATGTCAAAGATCACAAGTATGCTATAATTGGATGACATTGAGATAAAACAATTCAATGTATCCAGTTTGTAGATATTTTGTAGGTAAATTGTAGATTATTTGTATTCTAATTGTAGTGCTTTATTTTCTGTTTTCACGAATAAAAAATGACTAAAACTTTTATAAATCTTTTGCAAAAAAATGAAATTATGTCGAAAATGCCAATCATGCTATAATTGAAATGTGAATTGGGATATTAAAATTCAATGTATCCAGTTTGTAGATATTTTATAGATAAATTGTAGATTATTGTATTTTGATTGTAGATGCATTGTTTTCATTTTTCACAAATCCAAAACAACTAAAACTTTTACTAAATCTTCTGAAAAAATAGTATACAATTTATTTACAATTTATGCAATATGTTTTCTTCTTCTTGTTCTTCTTCTTCTTCTTCTTCTTCTTCTTCTTCTTCTTCTTCTTCTTCTTCTTCTTCTTCTTCTTCTTCTTCTTCTTCTTCTTCTTCTTCTTCTTCTTCTTCTTCTTCTTCTTCTTCTTCTTCTTCTTCTTCTTCTTCTTCTTCTTCTTCTTCTTCTTCTTCTTCTTCTTCTTCTTCTTCTTCTTCTTCTTCTTCTTCTTCTTCTTCTTCTTCTTCTTCTTCTTCTTCTTCTTCTTCTTCTTCTTCTTCTTCTTCTTCTTCTTCTTCTTTCAATCTGAATTTCAGTAAAAACCAAGTCTAATCTTCACCAGAACCTCTTAAAATCGAGATATAAACTCCAAAACATATTCCCAATTATTTTTAACAATATCCAATCAAAATACTTCTTCTTCTTCTTCTTTCAATCTGAATTTCAGTAAAAACCAAGTCTAATCTTCACCAGAACCTCTTTACAATTTATGCAATATGTTTTCTTCTTCTTCTTCTTCTTCTTCTTCTTCTTCTTCTGCTTCTTCTTCTTCTTCTTCTTCTTCTTCTTCTGCTTCTTCTTCTTCTTCTTCTTCTTCTTCTTCTTCTTCTTCTTCTTCTTCTTCTTCTTCTTCTTCTTCTTCTTCTTCTTCTTCTTCTTCTTCTTCTTCTTCTTCTTCTTCTTCTTCTTCTTCTTCTTCTTCTTCTTCTTCTTCTTCTTCTTCTTCTTCTTCTTCTTCTTCTTCTTCTTCTTCTTCTTCTTCTTCTTCTTCTTCTTCTTCTTCTTCTTCTTCTTCTTCTTCTTCTTCTTCTTATTCTTCTTCTTCTTCTTCTTCTTCTCTCTCTCTCTTCTACTTCGTCTTCTTCTTCTTCTTCTTCTTCTTCTTCTTCTTCTTCTTCTTCTTCTTCTTCTACATCTCTATCTTCTTCTTCTTCTTCTTCTTCTTCTTCTTCTTCTTCTTCTTCTTCTTCTTCTTCTTCTTCTTCTTCTTCTTCTTCTTCTTCTTCTTCTTCTTCTTCTTCTTCTTCTTCTTCTTCTTCTTCTTCTTCTTCTTCTTCTTCGAGTTTCAATCTGAATTTCAGTAAAAACCAAGTCTAATCTTCACCAGAACCTCTTAAAATCGAGATATAAACTCCAAAACATATTCCCAATTATTTTTAACAATATCCAATCAAAATAAATGATGATTTTTGAAAACCCAAATTTGAATTCAAAGCTTCAAAGCTTTTTAATGGCTGTCAATGGTGGAATTGCTGCTCTCTTGTCTCTTTGAAGGTTTGTTTCTTCATTGAGAAAATTTGAAGCTGAAGGTAAATGTATGTATGAACTTTGAAGATTTGACTTCAATTTTGATGAACTTTGTTGTTCTTCATTAATGAACTTCAACTGGAGTAAAATAGGGAACCAACTTTGTTGAAGGGTTTCTTCAATTTTCTGTGAATTTACAGGGAGAATTTGATTTCAGAAGATGAAAATGGTAAAAAGAACATGGGTATGGGTAAAACGTGGGTGAGACTCAGGGGTTAGGAGAGAGAAACATGCAGATTATTTTAATTAAGGAGTAAAATATATATAATTAATTATACCCTTAATTAATTATGGTATAGAATTGGTAATTTGGTATACTAAGTGTAATTAAGTCAAATCTCAAACATTGAAGGTAATAATATTTTCTATGTGGCATAAAAATATAAAAATTCCATAAATCAAATAAGCTTCTATTGAGTTCCTCTGAATCCATAGCTTATAGTATATATTCATGCACTAATTAGTGACACAAATACATTATTTTTCATAATAAAGGCGATCTTCGGGGCATTCTCTTTCTTGGTCTTCTTCTTAGGCTATAACTCTGAGCTAAGATTCAATTTTTTCTTCTTTAATAGTTTTTCCGCTGCATAAGAGATTAATTCTCTTGCTTCTTACTATACATGCAATCGTGCAATATAGATATTCTTCGTCCTTTATCCTCCCATAGCATGAGAAACACTTGGGATTTCCGCCATTTCCTTCTTTTGATTTCAGCAACATAACCTTATGATTGTTTATTATATCGGTGATGTCTACCTCCTTTTCTATGTCTACTTTTCGTACTGATGCTTTCTCAGAAACTTTCAATATCTGCATTGACATACAAAACTATCATTAACTAGGCAGGGTTTCAGTTCAAAATGCCGAAAGCAAAAAAAAATAAAAAAAAGAACTTGAGATGGTAACACATTTCAACAAAAGACACTCATTTAAAATAAAAGAAGAAACTTTTATTTATTGGTGAACAACTTACCTGCAAAACTTGGTGACCTTCATGTGAAGAAACCTTCCAACATAATTTACAAAGAGGTTTGCTTCTGCAGTTTTTACAATACTGGTTATTGTGTGCCTTACAGGGATTATGGAGTTTATAAAAATCAGTAGTTGATAAAGGTGACAACCACGGTGGATATTTACTACTCTCCATATCTAAAAATTTGATTGAACAAACAGCGCAAGAATAATGGAAAAAAAATCACTTTAATATATATATATATATATATATATATATATATATAGACATATCAATAAACTTAATCCTAACCAATAACGGATATAACTTTCAGAAAACGAAAACATTTAGAAATAGATTAATAATATAAATATGCATGATGAGAAAATTATTAATTAATTTAAAAAAGACACTTCTAATATATGAAACGTATTAGAAGACCTTGATGGGTTTTGGAATTGTATTCGCTTCTTGAATTTTGTACTTAACTTGGGCAAATTATTGAGCACTATATATATAATAATATCCGAGTTCTAAATTAAATGTTAAATTTTATAACAAGATATAAACCAAAAATTCTAACAGAAAATCAAAGAATAAAGAGAGGGATATACACACACACATATATAGCATGGTTGTCAATAGAGGTGTATTTGTTGGAAGAGGATTGCTATTAATATTTGGAGGGAGACTTTTAGGCTAAGGGAATTTTGGGAGAGTAGAAAGATTTTGGAGAAGAGAAACTTTTATTACTCAAACTTGTTTTTGATTTTTTTTGGCTTAATACAAAATGAGCAATCCTACATCTATTTATACTTGGCTACTTCCTCAATCAATGGCCAAAATTTATCCAACACAACTTTAATCTAATGGCTACAAATCACCTTCTACACAATTCTACAAAAATATCCACTCTCTAGATCACTCCATACTTATCTATATCATTCTACTATTCTAAAGATATTTCTAGAGCACATTTCTAGAACATGGGCCAAATGGGCTCACATTCAAGAAAATAGGCTAATTGGGCTCTTTATTCTTCATAATTTCTTAAGCCCAAATAATTATTACAAAATCAAGTTTATTTTAATTTTATTTTCAACACCCCCCCTTAAACTTGATTTGTCATTCCAAGCAAACTTCTTAACTTGATGAAGTCCTCTTGCTTGAGTGGCTTGGTGAAGATATCCACAACTTGGTCTTTGGACTTCACGTACTCTACTTGTACATCCTTTCTTGTGATGCACTCTCTTATGTAGTGATAGCGTGTGTCAATATGCTTGCTTCCATCATGGAACACCGGATTTTTCGCCAACGCCAACGTCGACTTATTATCCACGCAAATTGTAGTTGGATCTTCTTGTGGCCATCCGAGCTCCTTTAGCAAACTTCGCATCCAAATTGCATGACATACACAGGAAGTAGCGGCAACGTACTCAGCTTCACATGTAGATAGAGTGACAATTGGTTGTTTCTTGGACATCCAAGTGAAGGCGGTGTCTCCCATGAAGAACACGAAGCCCGTGGTACTTTTTCTATCATCAATGTCTCCGGCCCAATCGCTATCGCTATAACCAACAAGCTTATAATCATTAGAAGTTTAATAGAACAAGCCAAAGTTGATTGTACCTTTGAGGTAGCGGAGAATTCTTCTTGCAGCCTTCAAGTGTGTAGTAGTTGGATTCTCCATGTAGCGACTTACGAGGCCGGTGGCGTAGAGAATGTTGGGTCTCGTGCAAGTCAAATATCGTAAGCTCCCAACTAAGCTCTTGAACATCGTCGTGTCCACTTTCTCAGCTTCATCATGCTTCGACAACTTGATCCCGCACTCCACCGGTGTGTTGATTGGGTTACAATCATCCATCTTGAACTTCTTTAGGATCTCCTTCGCATAGCCCTCATGTGAGATGAAAATTCCATCCTCAAGTTGTTTGACTTCAATGCCAAGATAGTACGCCATAAGCCCAATGTCGGTCATCTCGAACTCTTTAGCCATCACTTGCTTGAACTCATCGATCATCCTTTGGTTATTTCCTGCAAAGATTAAATCATCCACGTACAAGCAAACGATCAAGATATCTCCATCTTTCATCTTGGCATAGAGTGCATGCTCATGTGGGCATTTGGCGAAGTCATTTTCTTGCAAGTACTTGTCGATCCTACTGTTTCACGCCCTTGGTGCTTGCTTTAGTCCATATAACGCCTTCTTCAATCTTAAGACTTTGTCTTCCTGCGTCTTCACCTCATAGCCCATAGGTTGTCGGATGTAAACTTCTTCCTCAAGGACTCCATTCAAGAACGCCGACTTTACATCCATTTGGTGTATCTTCCATTTATTTTGAGCTGCCAGAGAAATGATTAGTCTTACAGTTTTTAAACGGGCTACAGGGGCAAATACCTCGTCATAGTCGATGCCGGCTCTTTGACTGTATCCTTTTGCAACAAGCATCGCCTTGTATCTTTCGATTTCTCCCTTACAGTTTTTCTTTGCCTTGTACACCCATTTGACGTCGATCGCCTTTTGCCCTTTTGGAAGTGAAGACAGCTCCCAGGTGTTGTTCTTTTCGATGGACTGGATCTCCTCATCCATTGCATCTCGCCATTTCTTACTTTGTACGGCTTCTTCAAAGGTAACTGGTTCACAATCAGCAAATAGACAAAGAAGAGTTAGGTTCTCTAACCTTTCAGTGTCTTCATAAATGTCTTCCAAACTCCTTGCGCACTCCACGCTCCTTTCATTCAGAAACGATGGTGGCGAGTCATCTTGAACTGCTGTTGGCGAGGTAGGCGGAGTAGTTAGCTCTCGCTGGGCATCCTCTGCTGTAGATCTTTGTTCTTTTTCTTCTTCAGTTGGAATAATGGAATTAAAGTCCTCGTGAGAACCAAAATTCCATTCTCCTTCTTCATCAAACTCCACGTCTCGACTTATCACAAGCTTGTTAGTATTCACTCCATACTTATCTATATCATTCTACTATTCTAAAGATATTTCTAGAGCACATTTCTAGAACATGGGCCAAATGGGCTCACATTCTAGAAAATAGGCTAATTGGGCTATTTATTTTTCATAATTTCTTAAGCCCAAATAATTATTATAAAATCAAGTTTATTTTAATTTATTTTCAATAGTATTTAGGTCGACTGATTCAGATTTTTTAAGAACCAAATTAATTGTGTCAAAATTTTAAATTTATAAGCCAAATCAATAAAATCGGAGTTTTCAAGCTCGGGTTTTTCCAGTTTTTTCGATTTCTTTTTTTTTTTGGAGGAGGGGGGGGGGGGGGATTTGTAAATTTATAGCATAAAATATATAACTTGTGTTTTAAATATTTGTTTAATCCTAGTAAGATACAAGTATAACTAGGTAAGGTGTTCCCTAAATTACAAGTCATGCATTGTATTAAAATATATAACTACAAAAATAATAAAATGACATGAAAACAAACTAGACTATTGAGTTGAATTTCTTTTGTTAGCATTACTATTAATTTGTTTTTGGTTTAACCTTTGTTTTGAGATACTAAAATCAATAACGTATAAAATTTATTGGATCATTCGAAAATTCTAAGTCTAAGTTTAAAACAATATATTAAAAGACAATAATTATGAAAAGTAAGGGGTATTTATATATTATATTGCAATAATTATTTTTAATAATAGTGTACACATAACGTTATGTTGGTTTGATTTTGATTTGACTTTTTTCGGTTAAAATCAAATGAGACCAATTACGATCATTTTATAAATATCAAACAAAATCAAACCGAACCATTGATTGAGTTTTTCCTGGTTTAACTCGAACTATCACTTTGATACTATCTATCGATTTTCTTTATACACCCTTATTGTAAATTGTGGCGAATAAGAAGTCAAATTCACTGAACATATGTAAACAATATTTTTGGAAAAACAATAATATTGTATAAATCTACGTACAATAAATTCTTGAAGTCCATCCCTTTTTTAAATCCTGCACATGGCGGGAGCTTATTTCCGAGATGTCCTTTTAATAATGCTGGACAGATGTATATTAGACAAACACTACTGAAAATAATGAAAAAGAAAAAAAATCAATAAACGATATCTTAAAACCCTCCAAACTCATTTAATAACTTAATTATAATAATAGGTCGATACAATTTATGAAAAATTCTGCGTCTACCGCTATTGTCAAGTATGCTCTAACCCCTTCAAATTTCCTTCAGAAGCATCAGTTGTTGGAAGTTTTATCATAGGATTATTTCCATGATATCTTCCAGAAGAAAAAACAATGTAAAGATCATCTTGGTGATTTTCCAAGGTATAAAGTTTTTGGCCTGCTGCATAGCCACCAAGAAGTTGATATGACTTTCTGATTGATCAAGAGTTACACAAATATCATCAGTGCAAGCAGCAACTTCTAATTGTGTTCTATATATGAAATCCAAAACTTGTGAAATTTCTTTTTCAAACACATAAAATGGTCCATTTTCAAGATTAAATTTTCTAAGCTTACATAGGCCTTCTCCCAATTCCATCATACCTCCTTTGTGATTTTGGTTGAAAAGGTGATGGAATCCAACTGCACATTGAAGAATTCCATCAAGTAGTGTTCGAATTGGCTCTTCGGACAAGAACGTCATGACATCTGTAATGTAATTTTTTTAGTAATATTTCCATATATAAACAGGTTGGATTCTGTAATGGAATGTCATTGCTAAATGTGGTAAACCCTAAATGACTAGGCATTTGCACAAATGGCCTATTTTGAAGCCACTATCTAAATTAAGTCTCCCCTTTTCTAAATTAATTTGAAAAAAAAGTAATCTAACTACCTTCTCCATTGATTTAATTAGAGAAAAAATTTAAAGAGTGGTCTGAAAAAAGGCCGATAATGTTGAAAAAACTTACTAATTATCGGGTCTAAATAGTAAAACTTGGGTGGTCAAAATCCAATCCAAATCCAAACATAGAAGATAAAATTTGGAGATTGAGAATTATGTAAATTTGAAAAAACTTAGGTTATTAATTTAAGAAAAATACATTGACTTTCACTTTTTCTTTTGCATAACCAAAATAGAAAAGAAGAAATTGGCCAGACGGATTAGGTTATAATCCTTATTATTGACCCACCAAATAAACTTTGAGCAAGTTGGATCGGCATTTGACCAGTTCAAATCGCAACTCTACCTGTAATAATCTCTGCTATTGAAAAGTGTCACAGCTTGGAAACTATAATTTTCTGAGTTCATATTATCTTCGTCTCCGTATTGCACAAAACTTCTCCGAGAAAAGAGACTATAATTATAAAATTTGGTGTTCTTCTTCAATATAAGCCGCTGATAATGAAGCTTTGAGTAGGGGAATAAGTGTGAAGATAAGTTAGTAAAGGATATTAATATTTGCTAGGATTGTGGGAGATTGATGATGGGAAAGTTAGCATAGAAGAAGGCTTTGTTCCATTGAGAGGGAATGATTTTCTTTACTTTGTTATTTTCTTCGTCTAGCTTCATATTTTTCTATGGTGGATGTTTCTTCTCATTCAAAAAATCTCTTTCACCTGATGACTTCCAGATGTTCAAATTAGCAAATTTTGAACAAGCTAACCACAGCTTCCATGGGAAGCTTCCTTATTCACACGGGCAGCCTACAATGGTTGAACAAGCCAACCATAGCCTCCATGGGAAGCTTCCTTACTCACACGGGAAATTCCACAAAAAAACCCTCACCATTTTTGCTATAAATAGAGGTGATTGCCTTCATTCTAAATCATCACAAAATTAGAGTGTTCATCACCAAGAAGAGTGAGAACAAGAGTGATCCTAGAGAGTGATCCTCGTTTGTGAGTTTTTTTGAGAGTTTTTTATGAGTTTTGTAAATACTCGTGTAATCTATTCTTGTGAGTAATAAATGTTGTTTTTCCTCAAATTTGTATTTACTAACGCCCAATCGATCCACGTACCCAGCATCACCCACATTTTATGTCTAACAAATGGAGTACTCAAATCAGTTATCTAAGATATTTTTATACTCTCATTTCGTCCTTCATTTTGTTACAAGTGGTATGACGTGAAATTTTGACCATCGAATTTTTATGACATCATTTAAAATGTAGGACTGCTAGATAGCGAACATGATCATTTATTTATATTAGACTTTCATTACATTATGTTCCCTCACATGCGAGTCTACTCTTTTTCTTGCGATTTTTTTTTTTCAATTTTTAATAATAAATTCCTATGGGGACAAGTTTTTCCAAAGCCAAAAGCACTTTTATTTTTCCCCGCAAAAGAGTGCATTTTTAAAGTAGAAGTATTTATCAAGCTTTTAGAAAAAAATAAGTATTTTTTGAAAAGAAGTACAGTTTTGTAGAAGTCGAAAAAAGTAGTTTCTCTCCAAAAATATTTCTTTGAAAAAAACTTTTAAGAAAAATACACTTGAAAGCAGTTTTCAAAAGTTTGGCCAAATACTAATTGCTGCTCAGTAGTATTTTTCAAACTAAGTACTCAAACAAATTCTACTTCTCACCAAAAGTACATTTGAGAAAAAACACTTCTCAAACTAAGCTAATTTTTGTAGTTCGGCCAAACAGGCTATTATAACCTGATTGGTCAAGCTTTTACGATTAGCTTATTTTAAGAAGTATTTTTTTTTAAAAAACTTTTTAAAAAGTACTTGTGGTGAGAGGCAGTATGTGTTTGACTATTTAGTTTGAAAATTACTTCTGAGCAGCAATTAGCTAGTGTTTGGCCGAGCTTTTAAAAACCGTTTCTAAATATAAATTTTTCTAGAAGTACTTTTGGGGAGAACTACTTTTTCTACTTTCCTAAAATTGTTTCTGTTTTTACTAAGAAGTATTCTTTTTTTGCCTTTTAAAAGCTTTGTCAAGCATCTTAACTTTAGCAAAAAAGTAATTTTGGAAAGAGTTATAGCTTTACCCCTTGATTCTTCCGCCTATTAACTAGTATCTAGTCACAAGTTACTTAATTACATTAATAAACGCTAAATGAATCAATCATAATGCATAAAAATGAGTTTTCTAAAGTTTTACCTAAAAACTCAAAAATCCTCCCCGAGCCCACATGGTCAAAACCCAAGGTTTGAACCAAAACTCGATTACACATTCCCCCACGAACTCAAATTTATAATTTATTTTGAATCGGACCTCAAATCGAGGTCCAAATCCCTAATTTTTGAAAAACCTAGGTTCTACCCAAAAGACCCAATTTTTCCCATGAAAATATTTGATTTTAAGTTGAAATCATATTAATAGATGTTAATGATTGAAGAAAACTAGTTAAAAATGACTTACAATTGATTTGGAGAAGAAGAAGCCTTTGAAAAATCACCTAAGTGTGTTCATGTTTTGAGAGGATATGAAAATGGATTTAAAATTCTGCTAAGTATAAAATTTGCAGGTCCCAGATGTGGGAATTGCGAACAGGCGATCGCAATTGCGAACCCTGACCTCTTACTGGCTTGGGAAATACGAAACAAGGTTCGCATTTGCGAACCCTTTAGAAAAATAGGATCTTCGCATTTGCAAAAGGCATGTCGAAATTGCAAAGAATGGGTCACATTTGTGACCCAAGGCTGAACGGAAAATTTCGCATTTGTGAAGGAGTACTCGCATTTGCGATCAAGGCATTCTTGGGCCGATTTTCACATTTGTGATCTAGCCTTTGAAATTGCAAACTCGCATTTGCGAGCCAGGCTTCACAATTGCGAAGCCTGCAGGCTTGAGCACACCATCTAAAATCCTGCAATTTTCTAAGTTCAAAATGCACTTTGTGGCCTATCCAAAACTCACCCGAGCCCTCGAGGCTTCAAACCAAATATACATACAACCTAAAAAACATCCCACGGACTTATTCCTGTACCCATATCACCAAAATAATAGCCAAAACATTAAATTAAATCTCAAATTCAATGAAATTTTTCAGACCTTCTTAAATATCAAATTTTCCAATTAAGGTCTGAAACACATCAAACGAACTTCGTTTCTTACAAAAATTCACAGATTTAACTTATATCATATATAAGACATGTTATAAGGTATCGAAACCAAAATACGAGCCAGATACCAGCATGTCCTAATCAAAATTCATTCCAAAACCTTATAAATAATTTCAGAAAATAATTTTCTTTAAAAATTTATTTCTCGGGCTTGAGACCTCAGAATTCGATTTGGGCATACACCGAGTCCCATATTTTCCTATGGACCCTCGGTGACCGTCACATTACAGGTCCGGGCTTGTTTATCTAAAATTTTAATCGAAGTCAAATTTATTTATTTTATAGTTAAAATTTATTATTTTTCATTAATTTTCACATATAGGCTTTCCAGCTACACGTCCGAACTGCGCACGCAAATCGAGCTGATTTTAGGAGAGGTTTTTAAGGCCTCAAAAATTTAAATTTGTTTCAAAAATAAGTGATGGCTTTTTGGGTCATCACAAGTAGTTTCTGCTTGTGCAGAGCCTTCAACAAGCACCATGGCTCCTTCTTGCACTAGCCCCTATTTCCATTCCTCTGAGACTTGGGTACACTAGAAATTACCTAAGGATATATCCCATTTGCAGATACAACAAATATGGTCACAGAGGTTTCATCCTCCATAGGCTTCATGGCCACCACAGAATCTGAAGCAACAACGGCACTGATCAACCCTAGCCCCAGAAATCTCTACAATTTTAGGACTTTTACCATATTTTTCACTTTTGCCTTGGTCGATGAGAAACTCAGAAGATAGAGACGAATGATCATCGATCAACATTTGGAGGGAGAGTGAGGTATGAGATAGTCGCCTTAGGACTGAATGGTGAAGGGAAACTTGGGTTGGAGGTGGTTTCAGTGGTTAAGACTGGGATAGTGACAGAGGATTCATCAAGGATGAAGGACTCAAGGGTTTTCTCTGGGTTAGTATCAACTGAAGAAGGCATTTTGTAGAGATTGTCAGCCATTTAAGAGATAGAGTTGAGAATCTTTGGAGAAGGTATAATGAGGGAGTATGATTAGTGAAGACAAGAGAGGGTTTTAATGAGAAAAGATAATTATGAGGAGATATATAGGCGCCGGTTCTGAAACGGTGATACTGCTTGGGGAGATGCAACGTTTCAGAGGGAGATGGAAAGGATTTGAAATGAAAAGATGTGACAACATATTCTGAAAAGATGGATGACATGGAATTTGATATTTGTACCTTTTCAAAATGTGCATTAAAGAATGCACAGGACTACTAACCTTTGGTACAATAACCAGGTTATTGACCTATCTTTGAAAATTTTAATCCTCTTTCACCACCCATGCAATGCATTTATAGCTTCTATAATTATCATGTGTGTTTACTTGCAACAGTATTGAAGTGAGTTAGACTTTGCCAGAAAACACTTTAGCTAATTTTGCATGTAGGTGATTTTCATAGCCAACTGATGGGAATCAGGTTCAAAATTAGGCTTTAATAGCCTCAGCTTCACATGCTTCCCTCTAGCACATGTATCACTAACGTTCTATACTTTGAACTTTGACATAGGCAGACCACGGACCTGGTCCTTCTGAATTAGTTTATTCAGAAGAGAGAAGCTTGCGTGCCCTGGTCTTCTGTGCATGAGTTCAATATCATCATCAACGGCTTTCAAACAACTCAGATCACCACTTTGTATAGACTCAAAATCGGCAACATAGATGTTATTGTATCTCTTTGACATAAGTACCTCTTCAAAGGTTACCATATCAGTAACTGTGCATATCTTGGACAGGAACTCCACCTTGTTTCTTTTATCACAGATTTAAGAAATACTCAAGAAACTGTACTTAAGACCATTGACATAGTACACTTTCTCAATTGAGTGAGTGATTTACTGACTTTTCTAACTCCGAAAATGTACCCCTTTTTTCCCATTCTCAAAGGATACACTCCCTCATTGCAGAACTTTAAGTGAAAGAAAGTCCATGGTATTCCCAATCATGTGCTTTGAACATCCACTATCCATGAACCATTGCTGGCTGCTTCCTTTCATATTCCCTGCACAAGGAAATGAAGAGTTAGTTTTAGGAATCCAAACAAGTTTGGGTCCCTTGTAGTAGGCAAGAGGATGAATAAGAGCTCCTAGTCCATGTAGGTAACATGCGTTTTTTATGGGATGAACCTGGTCCCTTTTTAGTAGTTACATTTTTAGCAAACACTTTGTTTTTCTGAATGGACTGGACCCTGACTTGGCAATTTTCCTTTGAAATGCCCATTGTTACCACAATAGTTATACAACCATTTATTCGGTATAGTAACACAAGGGTTTTCTCTCTTTGAAGCCCTATTCCCTACATGTTTTCACCATTATTAACATACATGGCAGTGATAGCTTCGAGGACCAGGTTCATTTGAGGGACTTTTCAAGATCATTTTTTACTCTTTCCAGTTCAGTTTGGAGATGCTTGTTTTTCTCAGTTTCTACACACATGCTAGTTTTCACGTTCTCCAACTCGTTTTCAAGCCTAATGTGTGTCTCACTGGCTACCTCTTTTTCTTTCTAGAATTTCCGGGTCTAGACTCAATTCCTAGCCCCTCTATAGTTTCCCTTAGATCTGCAATCACTATCAAGAGATCATCTCTATCTTCCTCAATTTTAGCCACTCTCTTCACTAAGGCCTCTTTTATTTTTTTTACCAAAATTCTCAATGGTTTCCTTGTAGTCAACAACTGCAACCACTAAGTCATCTCTTTCATGTTCTATGGTACTAATTTTTCTTTCTCCAAATCACTTATGGTTTCCTTTAGATCAACTACATACACTACCAGATCATCTTTAGTTTGTTTAGTGTCTCCTGGCTCTAAGGTCAAGGCATCTTTATCCTCTACAAGACTATGATAGGTATCAGTCAATGCATTAGCTAAATACATGAGTTTATTAGGGGAGTAGGATTTTAAATTTCTTTGAGCATCCCTGAAGTTGACCTCACTGTTGTCATCGTATTCATCATCATCTGATTGGGCCATCAAAGGAAATATTGAATCATTTTCATTTTCTTTACTTTCAACTACCATCATGGAACTATCACCTACACCAGTTTCTCCTTCAGACTCACTAGAGGAGTCTCCCCATGCTGCAAGAGCATGTTTCACCATATTGTCAGCAGATCTCTTCCTTTTGAAGTGCTTGTTAGGAATCGGGTTCCTCTTTGCTACTTAATCATGATTGTATTTGGAGTCTTCTTGCTTCATGAGAGGACATTCTTTGATAAAATGCCCTGGCTCTCCACACTTGTGGTAGAGGTCATAGTTTTTTCGTCTGCTGGGGTTACCCCTTTTCAGTATTCCTTCATTTCTTCTGATAATCTTGTGAAACCTTTTAGTTAAGTAAGCCATATTACTGTCCTCCTCACTTGATTCATTGCTTTCATATTTGAGTACCAGGTTCTTTTCCTTCTTTGGTTCTCTTCTTTCACTGTTTATCTTCTTCTTCATCTCGTAAGTTTTCAGATTTTTAACCAGCTCGTCTATGGTCAGCTCCTGCAGGTCATTTAATTCAGTGATGTCATCTTGTTCTTGGGAATGATTTCACCAAGTCAGTGTAGCTTATTTATAATGAAAATGAATCTTGTGTGCATATCTTGGATAGATTCATCGTCTTTCATCCTAAATAGTTCATACTCGGTGGTGAGCATATCAATCTTAGATTGCTTTACTTGAGTGGTTTTCTCATGTGCTTTTTTGCAAAGCTTCCCATATCTCCTTGGCAGTTTCACAAGCTGAGATCCTATTGTATTCATCAGGTCCTATTCCACACACCAAATTTTTTTGGCACGAAATATTTTCTCCATAGATTTCCTATCTGTGTCAGTGTATTCTATTGTATTCTATTCTTTGGCACCGTTAATGGAAGATCTCCTACGTTCTTCATTGGGATATAAGGACCGTCACATATGACATCCCACAACTCAGAACCTTAAGCCATGATAAAATCATGGATTCTTGTCTTCCACCACCTATTGTATTGCCCATTGAACCTGGGTGGTCTATACGTAGATTGATCTTCTTCAAAATTTGGTGGAGCAGCAATAAGGATCCTTTCTACTTATTAGCCTAATAGGAGAAACCCGTTCTGATACCAATTTATAGTTTATATGAGTCCAGCAAACTATAGAGTACCAGGTTCTCTATGAGTTTTCACTGAGAATACTAATAAAAAAGCAAGTAAATAAGATATGGAGTTTTACGTGAAAAAATCCCTGCTCAAGGGATAAAAAACCACGACTTTCACTGGTAGGATTTCAACTTTGCTATGAGCAACTTTTAGGTTACAACCTATGCAATCTAGGAATTAAACTCTTAATCCCTCACTAACTCGTAATACACCTATTACAAGCTATTTTGCAATACACCTATTACAAAGACTTCAACTCATGCAGTTCACATTAGCTGGAGTCTGTTGATTAGTAATGTATACCAAGTGTGTCAGGTTCCCTATCTGGTTCTTGACAGTAAGTTTGTTAGATCATCAAAATATAAGGCAAAGACATTGAAAACCCATAAATTAGTTAGTCAATTTAATTTAAGAATACAATAAGAGTGTTAGATAACCCATAACCCTAGATCGTTTTTATAACATTGATATCATAAAAATCTGCTATTCATCTATTTAAAGTTAATTATTTGTTTTGCTTTATATTAATTAGTTTAGAACCAAATACTTCTAGATTTAATTCTCGTTTAAATAATTAAGATAGTCTAACTTAGCTAATAGTTAATTACAAATTCTCTCGTGTGTTCAATATCTGACTTTTAATCATTTTATTACTTGATAATCTGCGTATACTTACGTTTGCGGTTGCTTGACAATCTGCATACTAGCACCTGAAACTGCTGTCCTAAAATCTCAAACACAAAAAATTAAAATTTTAAATCTATCTCTGTACCTGCCATGGTACAAGCTAGTGTGGATATATAATATATATATATATATATATATATATATATATATATATATATATATATATATATATATTATATATATATAAACTTATAAGGACAAGGAGATAAGCTTTATGTTCACGGGACTGCATAAATTAGTGTCTTGTTGGCTTTTGATTAAAATAAAAAGGCCAGTGTAAACGTGTCAGGTCATGAAGAATTAGACCCCTCCAGATTCCAAGTTGCCATTCTTCTGTCTGTCTTATGTAGTTTGGTCTAGTAATGTCTTTAATTACTATGTAATTATTCAGTCCAAGCAGCATATGGATATAGATATCGTGCTTCAAATAAGAATCATTGTCGGTATATTAGACCTATAATCAATTACATCTTTGAGATGAAACTCACCAATTAATGTTTAACGAATATAAATTCCACCATGTACCACGTTTGAAAACTTATTTTTTTTATCTTAATTGTTGTCAACCATTGATAATTGCAGCTACTTTTCACAAAGACACTTCTTTGTTTACCACATGCTAGCATTGACAGGGTATAAGCAACTGTATCCACGAAGTCATTTAGGAATTACATTCTGTAACAATTGATTTATTTTCTGTCAAAAATCATACTCCTGCTTGAAAATAGTACTACTAAATTTTGTATTTTTTTATTGACTATATATGTGTAGCCCGTTATGTCATTTTCATTAAAATTTCACCTCGCACAACCATCCATATATAGCCTGCTTCCATCTTTCTTGAACAAAGAAATTAAAGAATATATATATATATATATATATATATATATATATATATATATATATATATATATATATATATATATATATATATATATATATATATATATATATATATATATAACATAAGTTTGATATCGATGACTCAACTTTGTTTTTTGGCTATGTAAAAATGTAATATGCAGCCGTAACAGCTTTGTGCATGGGATATTCAATTTTTTTGGAGGACCAAAGTACGATGGAAAGTACTTAAGATTATTGGTTGAATTGAATCAATATTAGGTAACGTTACTATGAAGCAGAGATTGACTCATACTGTGATTCCTGCTTTTGATATCAAGCGCCTTCAACCAATTATCTTCACCACTGTTGATGTATGTTTCTTGTTATCTTAATAAATTATTTTATTGTGTTTGGTACGATAGAACTCAGCTTTATTAAAATACTATTTTCACCTTTGAGTCTCCCCAAGAGCAAGGTGAGAAGTTTTTGGAGGGAAGGATGCCGGAGGTCTATTTGGAAACAGCCTCTCTGCCCAAGGGCATGGGTAAGGTCTGCGTACATACTACCCTCCCCAGACCCCACTAAGTGAGATTATACTGGGTTGTTGTTGTTGTATTTTCACCTTTGATTTCATAATCATATATCCGGATTTTTTTTTCACGAAAAGCATTATGTTCTTAAATATGATTTTCGTCGTACCAAACATATACTATGATGTTTTATTTTTCTTTCTTATGAACATGATGGGTTATTTTTATTTGAATTTGTCTAGGCCAGAACAAATGTGTCTAAGAATGTTTTATTATCAGACATCTGCCTTAGTACGTCCGCAGCACCAACCATTTTTCCAGTACACTATTTTGAAAGTAGGGATGATGCTCAAGGGAGAATACGCACATTTGATATGATTGATGGAGGTGTAGCTGCAAATAATCCAGTAAGTAGCCATTTTAAAAAAAATATTTAATTTACATATATTAATAGTATAAATAATTTTAGTAGTTATTAGGAAAAAATATTTAACTTAGCTGTACTAGCTAACAGTATAAATTTATACTAATCAGTACCTTTAACATGTTTTAATAGGCATCGACCATATTGTTTCATGTTACTAATCTCGTTCTTTATGAATTATGAGAAAGAGCGCCTATGTATAATTATCTTTTGATGATCCAAGGGATCGTTTGATAGGTAGGATAAGGAATAGTAATCCTGGGATTAGATCCATGATTAATTTATTTTGCGTTTGGTTAAATTTTTGAAGAGATTACCAGATCAATTAATTGCACAAGTGGGTATTATTATATCCCATATTGAGGATGACATAGTAATTCCACGATAAATACAAAATAACATAGATATCCTTCTCCAAGGCTTTTCCTCCAAAGACTTTTAAATAACCAAGGTTAATATTGGATATAAAAGTATCCCATCTAATATACACCAATCACATATGTTGATATTATATCTCGTATATTTCATTTTTAGTCCAATGAATTAAATATTTTTCAATAAAAATGTATTCACTAAATAATCCCCGTATTATAATCTCATCATTATAATCTCGGGACTTGTTCCCCTATCAAATGACTCCTAACAGTGTGAATCTTAATTAATATTGCCAGTACATAAGTTGAAACTGAGGAAGTATACCTCCAAATGCAAACAATTGAGAGAATTTTTGGTACTAACTAAATTGCACTATTCATTAAGCAGACCCAAATGGAAATTACACACATTTCAAAAGAAATCATGAGGGGCAAATTTCTGTATGAATAGATGGAAACACTGGATAGCAAGAAGATGTTGGTTCTATCATTAGGCACAGGTATTGGCAAGCACCAAGGGTATAATGCAGCCTCGGCATCAAAATAGGGCTTACTTGGTTGGGTTTATAAGCAGATCTATGATAGAATACCTGGAGTGCAAGTTTAGCGCCGAACTGAGCGAAGTATGCATGGATGATTGGATCTCAGGCCATCGCCAAGAGGGACAGTGTCAGATATCTTGGATCAGTGATTCAGGGGTACGGAGAGATTGACGGGGACGTCACTCATCGTATAGGAGCGGGGTGGTCAAAGTGGAGGCTTGCATTAGGAGTCCTGTGTGACAAGAAAGTTCCACAGAAACTCAAGGGGAAATTTTATAGAGCTGTGGTTAGACCGGCCATGTTGTATGGAGCGGAGTGCTGGCCAGTGAAGAACTCTCATGTTCAGAGGATGAAGATTGCGGAGATGAGGATGCTCAGGTGGATGTGCGTGCTCACTAGGTTAGATACGATTAAGAATGAAGTTATTCGAGAGAAGGTGGAGGTGGCCCCGGTGGATGAGAAGATGCGAGAAGCGAGACTGAGGTGGTTCGGGCATGTACGGAGGAGAAGTCCTGATGCCCCGGTGAGGAGTTGTGAGCGGCTGGCGATGGTCGGCGCACGGATAGGCAGAGGGAGGCCTAAGAGGTATTGGGGAGAGGTGATTAGGCATGACATGGCTAGAATGCGAGGACATGGCCCTTGATAGGAAAGTCTGGAGGTCTAGTATCAGGGTTGTAGGATAGGGGCCCCTGGAGTTTTTCGTACTCCTCACCCGGGGTTGGGTGAGGCTTGGCAGGGCTATCCATAGTTGATTTGTATATTGGATTGTGTCTCCCTTATGGTAGTTATTTATGGTAGTTACTGTCTGATATTATTGCATGCTATTTTATTTATAGTTATTATGTTTAGAGAATTATTTACGCTATTTCTGCTGGAGTTACTAATGCTCTCTTGTTTTTGTTTTTGTTTTTCCTTTCCTTCATTGAGCCGAGGGTCGATTGGAAACAGCCTCTCTGCCCTTTCGGATAGGGGTAGGACTCGTCTACATATTACCCTCCCAAACCCCATTTTGTGGGATACTGGGTAGTTATTATTGTTGTTGGTGGTGGTGGTTGGGTTTATAACAATGGTCAGACCCCAATATTAGATGTTATAACGACGCAAGTGCTGATATGGTAGATATACATGTTTCAACTATGTTTCAGACACTTCGTAGTGAAAAGAATTACCTCAGACTTCAGGTATATATCAACACTAGAGTTTTTCTAAGATTTTACCATTTAACATAAAAATAGATTTATATATAAAGTTGCCCCAACTCAGCACAAAAGATTACAACTAAAACTAATATACATCCATACAAGATAAATTGTCAAATAAACACTACACGTCATTAAATATAGGATTAGTTATATCAACTTCTTTATTTTATTCAATGTTGATGATTGTGGAGTATGTGATTGTGGAGATATGGAACTAATTGCACGTGGATGTGAGTTTCATATGTTGATGATTTGACAATGCTTATTTGGCACTTTAATCTTTTGTGAAGGTGTGGTTGTAATTTTGGTGTGGGATTGATTAATATACGGTAATTTTCATTTAAGCGAAAGTGATATATAGTTGAAATATTTTTTTATTTTTAAAAGGCAGCCCGGACATTAAGCTTTTGCTATACGGAAGTTTCGGAAAAAGGTCAAATCACAAGAATTTATTGTATGTAGCTTTATCCTGTATTTGCAAGAGGCTGATTCTACAATTTTGAATTTGTGACTTCCTGGTCACACGACACAGGCCAATATGAACCAGTTCAAGGGGAAGGCACAAATGAAGAAGCGCTAATCCATTTTGCTAAGTTGCTTTCACAAGAGAAGAAGCTTCGATACACCAACTGAATAGTTCAAGTAGTACTATATAATTTAGGAAATTAAACGTTCAACGAACATCATACCACAAATAGTGAGACTTATAGCATGTTTGATTAAGTTTTTTTTTTGGGTAAAAGTGTGTTTTTAAGAATAAAAAATTAAGATGTTTGGCCAATTATTAAAAAGGAAAAAAGTGATTTTGAGAAGGAAGAGAAGCAACTTTTAAGAAGCAAAAAAAAAGTAATTTTTTTCAAAAACATTAATATTATATTTCCTTGTTCATCCTGGACACATTACAAAAGAAAAGATATTGAGAAATAGATTTAAGCACTATGTGCTGGAATTGATTTATTATTTATTAATTTCAGCATAATGTGCTGGAATTATAATATGCAGGAATTCTAACATAATATGTTGGAGTTTATACGCAAATGTTTCATAATCAAGCATATTATGTGTAACGACCCGACGAGTCATTTTGAGATTTTATACTTTGATCACCAGTTCTCGGGCATGACTTGCCTCGTGTAATGTATTATGACTGATGTAGATCGTTGGTTTTGGTTTTCAGAAAAATTTGGAATGAATTTGAAAGAACAGTCTCAGTTGAAAGCTTCGAATTTGAAAGGTTTGACCAAGAGTTGACTTATTTGTATATGAGCTCGGATCGGAATATTTATGATCTGGTTAGCGTTTTTGGGTGATTTATGACTTGGGAGCGTGATCGGGATGCATTTTGGGAGCCCGTGAAAGGTTTAGGCTTGAATTGGCAAAATGAATATTTTTGGCGATTTCCAGTTGGTAGGTGAGAATTTGATCCAAGGGTCGGAATGAAAATATGAGAGTTTCTGTAGCTTCATTATGTCATTTGGGATGTGTGCGCAAAATTTCAGGTCATTTGGACGTGGTTTGGTTGGGTTTTGATCAAAAGTGTGTTTCAGAAGTTTTTGGAAAACTTATGCATGAATTCGATATGAATTGATGGCTTTGGTATTGTTTGAGGTGTTTTGATGATTGGAACAAGTTTGAATGAGGTTTTAGGATGTGTTGGTACTTTTGGTTGAGGTCCCGAAGGCCTCGGGGTGATTTCGGAGGGCTAACGGGAAGTTTTGAAACTTTGAAGATTGCAGAAAATGCAGCAGCAGTTGCAGGCAACTTTTGGTCTTCGCGATCATGTAGAAGAAATGTGGGTTGGCTTGAGTTTGCTCTTCGCGGTCGCATCCAAGGGCTCGTGTTCGCATAGTTTTAAAAATGGAAGTTTCGCTTTCGCAGGGAATTGTTCGCATTCGCGTATAAGGATTTGAGGATCCAGTGTTTGACTCTCTGTGTTCGCATCGTTTTAGTCGCGTTCGCATTGGTCTGAGGAATGAAGCATCGCGTTCGCATCATTTTGGTCGCATTCGCACAGAGTATTTTAAGGACTTGGAAAAATTGCTCTTCGTGATCGCGAGTCTTGGGGCACGATCACATAGAAAGAAGTTCAGAAGCTGGGCAGAGAGTTATAAAACACTTCATCCACGAGTTTTGGCCATTTTTCTACCATAATTGAGTAATTTGAGAGCTCTTTGAGGGGAATTGAAGAGGGATTCCAGGAGAAACATTTGGAGGTAGGTTTCTGTGACGACCCAAAGGGGCATCACTTGTTTTTTTACCAATTCTGTACTTCCAAGGCCTTAAAAACCTCATTTGGAGTTGCCTCGATTTACGTGCGTAGTCCAGGCGCGTACCCGGAAAACTTAGATATGAATTCTATGAGAAAAATGCAAACTTTTGATATTAAGTTGAATAAATTTGACTCCGACCAACTTTTTAGGTAAACGGACCTAGACCCGTGATTTGGCGGTCCCGGAGGGTCCATAGGAAAATATAGGACTTGGACGTACGCTCGGAATTGAATTCCACGGTCCCAAGTCCGAGAAATGAATTTTGTGCGAAATTATTTTCTGGAAATAATTAAGGAAATTGAAAATGAAATTTGATTAAAAGACTATGGTATCAGACCCGTATTTTGGTTACGGCATCTGGTACAAGTCTTGGTCTAGCCGCTTTATGTAAAGTTTGGTAAAAAACGAATGTCGTTTGACGTGTTTCAGACTTAAAATGGGAATCTGATATTTTATGAAAATTGTGAGGAAATTATGAATTTTGAGGCTTAATTCGATGTATATGATGTTATTTTGGCGATTTGATTGGGTGAGTAAGTCCGTAGGATGTTTTTGAGGTTGTGTGCATATTTGGTTTGGAGCCCCGAGGGCTCAGGTGAGTTTCGGATAGGTATCGGGTTGCATCTTTGAATGTTGGAAAATCTAGTATGAACAGGCCTACAAGCTTCACATTTGCAAAGCCTGGTTCGAAAATGCAAATACACAAATACGAAGGCTGGATCGCAAATGCGAAACTAGTCCAGGCCTGTTTGGCTCGCAAATGTGAAGCTTTTCTTCGCAAATGCGAAGGTTGAGCTTTCGCAAATGCGAAGTGCTTCTATTGGGCCTGAGTTCCCAAATGCGAACTATTTTTCGCAATTTCCATAATTGGTATTGCGAACCCCAGTTCGCCATCTCATATCTGCAACCTGTATTTTTCCATACTTAGTCGAATTTTGGACCATTTTTCACCCCACTTTCAAAACACATCTCCTTAGGCGATTTTTCAAGAACAAGCCTTCTTCCAAATCATTTGTAAATTGATTTTTACTCAATTCTTTCAATCATTAACATCATTTAACATGTTTTTCACTTAAAATCAATGTTTTTCATAGGTGAAATTGGAGGTTTTGGGTAAAATCTAGATTTTTTTCTAAAATTGGGGATTTGGACCTCTATTTGAGGTCGATTTAAGAACAAATCATATATTTGGGTTCGTGGGGGGAATGAGTAACCGGGTTTTGGTTCGAACCTTGGGTTTTGACCATATTGTCCTGAGGGGCATTTTGATTATTTTACCTAAATTCGCGTCTTAGCTTTGAATTAAATAGTAGCATCAGTTGCTTGAGATGTTATTTACAATGTGTGATTGAATTGAATAGATTTGGGACATTTGAAGTCAAGTACTCATGGCAAGAATGTGGTTGATAGTTGATTTTAGCTGGTTCGAGGTAAGTATCTTGCCTAACCTTGTGTGGGGGACTTCCCCTTAGGATTTGAGTCTTCTTTGTTTCTTGTATTCCTTGTACGCGAGGTGACGGGTGCGTGCTCGGATTTAATTGTGAATAATTTGTCCCTTTTAGGCTCTTAGATCCTTGTAATCACCAAATATGAAGTTGTTCTTGATATGATTGAGTTCCCAGTTATAAGTTTCATCTCTACATCTCTTGCTTGGAATTTATTTGCCTTTTTTTGGTTTGTTCTTGTTGCCTCATCGACTTTTACTTGATTAACTGTAGACGTTTACCCTTCTATAGTCACATTATCATTCCTAACTGTTTGTCTTTATTTGGAGAGCATTATTTCTGTCTCGTGTGTAATTTATTGGTGTTAATTGGAAAAACGTTAGATATCCTATGTCGAGTTGATATATCCTTAATTGTAACTATTGATTCATGTATCTTCCTTGTTGCTGAACTGAGTATTATGAAATTGTTGTTTCTTATCATTTATTCCTTGTTGAGTTGTCCTGGTTGCGCTTAGTATTTCTCTGTTACAATTATTCCGTGTCAGTTAGTTGTACCACCTTTTGGTGAAACGAAATACCTGAGTTGATTCTCTTGCTGGTTCTTGTATATATTGTAATTGTTGCGATTAATATTCTGATGCGTGAGGTTTCTACCGTGCTACTATTGATATTATGGTGCACGAGGTTTCTGCCGTGCTACTGTTGATATTGTGGTACACAAGGTTTCTGCCGTACTACTATTGATATTGTGGTGCATGAAGTTTCTGCCGTGCTACTATTGATATTGTGGTGCACGAGGTTTCTGCCATGCGGTTGTTGATATTGTGATGCACGAGGTTTCTGCCATGCAATTTTTTTGTTGAGGGTTTGCACGAGGTCTTTGCCGTGCCACTACTGCTATTGATATATTGCACATGCGCCGTAATAAGGCGGGATATGTTCATATGCTTATATGTTGGTTGCGCATGTGGCGAGATAAGATGGGAAATACTATGATGCCCTTGTGATGAAATAAGGCGGTACTTATTATGTTATTAGTTGCACACATGGCGAAATAAGGTGGGCTATGTCAGGGGTTGATTGTAAAGGGTTATGACGGCCTGTGAAGGCATTCCTATTTGTTTAATATTGTGATTGTGGGTTGCTTACCTGTATGATCTTTACCGCTTGGAAGTTGTGAGGAAAATATCGTATGTGCGGTCCGTTCTCTTTTCTTTGTTTACTAGATGATATAATTCTTGTTAAAACCACTTGCACAAGCGTACACATAGTTGTATATCCTATTAGAGGTGAATTCTTCCCGATTTTTCTAAGGGTGGAGATACGCCCTCGTTTACCCATTATATATGTGAGAGTTTCCCTAGTCAGCCAGTTAGTTGTCAGTATGACCGTGAGATTGATGGGGCACAGGATGCCAAGTGTTAGATTCCAGATGCTGGGTTTTTATGAGTTGTGGTTATCCGAGATTTTTTTGAAAATTGTGGAAAGAGTTGAATAAGACCCTATGTGATCATCATTATAGGATATGAGTTATTGACTTATTTTTCCCTTGCTGTGTTGTGACCTTAGGATTTGGATTATGATTCTGCCGTCATTTCATATCATCATTGTTACATTCGTGTTGTTACTTGCTGTTCCTTTTCCCTTACTGTGAATTGTAGCATTTTTGGTCATTCATGTAGTACTTACATGTATATACATCGTTTCCATTATTCATATGATTATACTGTTTATTGATCGGTAGGTGTCTTGACTGTTCCTGGTCACTACTCCACCGAGGTTAGTCTTGATACTTACTGCGCACCGCCGTGGTGTGCTCAGGCTACTCTTCTGCAAATTTTTTGTGTGCAGATACAGGTACTCCCACTCATTTGTCATCCTTGGAAGGAGGCATATCGGTAGAGACTTCGACTTATATCTGCTACGTATACAGACCGATGAGTCCTTTTCCAGCTTTCTGTAATAAGTATAGCTCTTCCAGTATTTTTCTTTTGTATAGATATTCTTGAGTCAGAGCCTCTTATATATCCTTCAGCTTGTGATTTGTGAGATTTTGGGTTTTGGGAAATTTTGTTAGCTTCGAGAGTCATTATTGTATGTGCCAGGCGGCACCTTAAACACATGGTTATTCTACTAAATATGTTTTAATTATTTTTCCGCAATTTTATGGTTTATCATCCGCATTGTTAGGCTTACCTAGTCATAAGGACTAGGTGCCGTCACGACATATTCACGGAGGGTGAAGTGGGTTCGTGATAAGTTGGTATAAGAGCTCTAGGTTCATAGGAGTCACAGATGACAAGTCCGTTTATTAGAGTCTCGTGGATCGGTATAGAAACGTCTGTGCTTATCTGCGAGAGGCTATGTAACCGTTAGGAAAACTCCAATTTATTTGGTTTCCATGTCATGCGAGATTTTTGATATCCACAATCCTAAATCTCTGTCTTCTACGCTCTCACAGATGGTGAGGACACGTGCTACCCGAGGTGATCAGGGACCGACGCCCCTTGCTGCAGCCGTCAGAGGTCGAGGCTGGGGTAGAGTTTGAGGACGCACGCGTGGTGCAGCGAGAGCACCATCGCGAGCGGCTGCTGAGGTACCACCAGCGGATCCATCCAGAGTCTAAGCACCTGATACGTCTACTGCTACTACTACTCCAGCCCTTCAGGAGACTTTGGCACGGGTCATGAGTGTGTCCACCACTTTGGCTCAGGCAGGATTGCTTCCCTTTGCTGCAGCCACACCCCAGGCTAGGGGAGGAGCACAGACTCCTGGCACCCGCACTTTGGAGCAACGAGTGCATGTTGAGCAGGTCCCTGAGATTATTCCTGTGCCGCTTGCAACACCAGTTCAGCCTGAGGGCATGACAACGGCTTCCGAGCAGGAGCAGATGATACTAGAGAGGTTTAAGAAGTATGATCCTCCGGTATTTAGTGGATTAGCATTAGACGATGCCTTGGGGTTTCTTGATGAGTGTTATGGCATTATCCGTGCTATGGGTATCTCTGGATCGAGGAGGGTTTCTTTCACTACATTCCAGCTTCGAGAAGCCGCCTATGATTGATGGCACACCTATGAGTTAGACAATCTAGACGAGGTAGCTTCACTGACTTGGGCCTAGTTTTCAGATATGTTTCTGAGGGAGTTTGTTCCTCAGAGCCTCAATGATGCATGTCATGCGGAGTTTGAGCATTTGCGCCAGGGTGCTATGGCCGTCTCGGAGTATGCTGTCCGTTACACCAGTTTGGCTAGACATGCCCCAGCCTTGGTTTCTACTATTCGCGAGAAGGTTCGCCGGTTCATTGAGGGGCTTATTCCCAAAATCAGGTCCACTATGGCTCGCGAGTTGGAGATGGATATTGTCACACCTCCTTTTTAACACTACACCCCCGGAAGGGTATAACAAAGGGAGTTTTTCCAATTAAATGACAATCAAAACGGGATTCATTTATATTAAGAAATTCAAAGTCTCTACTTGGAATAATTAATGGTGTCCCATGTCACCGGTCTAAAATCCCGAATCGAGGAAGGCTTGACTCTGTAATACAGTCTGCGAGCTAGAAATCCAGGTAAGGAATTCTATTAACCCGGAAGAAAGCGTTAAGCGTTCTCGAGTTCTGTGGTTCTAGCACAATCGCTCAGGTGTTAAATTCGGCTTAATTATCTGATTATTACAATTATGAACCTATGTGCAAATTTTTACTTTTTAACCGCTTTTATTAAATCATTTTAGAAATATTGCAACGTTGTTAAAACACGTCTTGAACCACGTCACATAAATGCACCCGCGGTCCTTGATATATTTTAACATTGTTGGGATTTGGATTTGGGTAACATAAATGTGCACCCGAATTTAAGAAAGTAATTATTTAACTAGAGTGCCTAAGGTAATTGCGTGTTTTCAAATTTGCGAGGGCCACGAAAAATTCGCTACGTGGCACACCTCGAATTCTAAGAATTCCAAAAAATGTTTGAACTAATCCTTTGAGGGACATGATTTCTATTACTATGGTACGCCCAATCATTCCTTGCCCAGGCTGCTATTTATTAAATATGGTCTTTGTATTAGAACCAAGTACATCGGCTAGATCTCCCAACACAGCTATTGCTGCTTTTGTTATGCTCTCCTCTCATGGTTTGTCCTTCGCAACCAGTTCAATGAACTGCGAGAGATGAGAAGCATAGGATAACATCAAGTTGGCCTGGGAATTCTTAAATCCTTGAAGAATTCTAGAGTATGCTTCAAAGATACCGCACCTAAGCTGGTTGCCATATTCCAACATTTCATCATCACTATTGTCTAATTGTGCACATACTTCGGAAGCAGTTTGCATCATAATTTTAAAATTTTCATCAATAACCTCTTTAATTGCATTTTAGTCGCCAATTACGTAATATAAACTAGAGTGGAAATGATGCTTGAACTCAATGAGAACCCTTTAAACCTCCAAAATGCATACATTAGCCTAAAATCCATCACCATAATCAACAACCTCCCATGAATAGTCCAACAGAAGCACAATAAATGATATTTCCCATTAGATTAAGTTTCCTGCTTTAAAAAGCACGTCATAGCAAATTTAATTACAACACCTATGAAATCCAGTAAATAGAACAAGTGATTACCTATCTAACAATATTTTTAATTGAGAGCAGGAATCATGGCAATCCACATAGCAAAATTAGATATGAAAGCAAAACCAAAACTCTATAGGAATTCCATTTTTGCTTCCCAATCAAGACAAGTTCAAAGGTGTGTACCTAACTGTTTGAGAAACAATACTCCAGAAAAAACAAATGATGGTAGAAAATGGTGGAAGGAAATCCCAAAAAACATCGAAAAAATCCAGGAGCGCATGACTAACTGAACATGCATGCTAAACACTAAGGCATGATCCTGTGGCTAAGTCCATGAAATTTAAAATGTCCTGTTAGTCTACAGTAGTCCCAAAATAATAAGAGAGGCTCACCTACTTGAAACAAGGATCTATTTAACAGGGTAATATTCAACTAACTTGATAACATCAAATCAGATTCTCAATTGAACATATGTCATTTATGAAGAATAAGATACATGGAATAGAAAATAAAAACAACTCTTGATTAAAAGCCTAGCATCTAAGCATTAGAATACCTGTTTTCATTTCTTAGCTTTCAATTGAATGTCACATTGTGTGAGTATCAAAGATGAATACCTAGAAAAGAAACAAAGGAGCAGGTGAGGAATGCAGCAGTAACATCATAGATGAACCCAGATTCAGCAATTTAGAACATGGAACTCAGCTCAAAACCCAATAAAAATGTAATATTCAACCAGCTTGAACCAAAAACTTTTAGAAAACCCAATATCAACTCATACTTAATCTCAAAATGAACAAAAAAATATTTCAAGACTTCATAAAATTGCAAAACTCAATAAAGAGATCACTGAAATAGTAGTAATTTGGTCGTCTGAAGATTTTTGGATATTTTTAGCTCTCCAGTCTTGCCTTGAAAGGCAAGAATAAATGCCTTTATAGGCAAGGAAAGTAGGGCAGCCCTTAGGTTTATTTATTTCATTATAGTCCCAGATTTTTTGACTTTTTAACCAAGTCATCGTGCCAATATTAAAACCACCCCCTGCTAGAAGCTTCCATCATATAAACTTATCCGAAGACCTTTTCTATTTTCCATACTGGTCCCTAAGTTTTCATCTACTCAACTACAAACCTAGAAATGCTTACCAATTTCATAACCTAACAAGCTAATAGCTAACAATCAAAACCTAATCAAAACAGCATAATACACCTATGTTATTGCAATTAAACGATAAATTGATTTCTGATAAACTTCAAAATTCATTGTTAAAGACTAAGTTCCTATCATGCATTAGAGGTGGAAAAACAACAACACAATAATTGAACCCTTCATATAATTAAAAATGGAAAACAACTGAACAATGAGATTAAACAAAATCAGCTAGACCTAATTTCACAACTGTTTGAACATATGCGAGATAAACGAATCCCATTAACGACTAAAGAAAACAAAACTTAACCAAATTCAAATAAACAAGACCTTAGAAGTGACCAAAAGAAATGAGAAAAAGGAGAAAACCAAACAAATTAATTTTTAAATTAGAAGCTAAAGAGGATGAAGTGAGGTTCAGACTCATCGGAAAAAAATCTATTGATAGGGCTCAAACTCAAGGAGGCAAAGAAGCGGTTGATTGACCGAACGCTGGCTTACAAGATAAACCCACCTAAATGTTCATGAGTCTTGAGGAATCACGACAGAACAACTTTGATTGAACTAAGGTTACCAATTCAGATCTAAAATTTGAGGCACTGAAAAGGTTTTTCGGGGATTTTGTTGATGGATTTGGAAAGATGAGGGTATAGGGGTTTCCTTGTACCAGTTTGAGTCCGTTTGGAGCGATTAGGTTCTGGTATGGCTTTTTTGATTCAATATTCGAGATGAATTACTGGGATTTGAGTGATACGGGTTAGATATTTGGGATGAGGGGAGCATGGTGAGTGTGTGGTGTGACTTTGGGGCTGATTGGTGGCGGTGCCGCTGGACACGGCGAAGGAGTCAGAACTTCTGGGCGAGATTTGAGAAGTTTGGCTAGGTTTTAAGGGGAGACAATAGTGGATTTGGAAAGAGGAGAGGGAGGGGAAGTGATGGTGTTATTTTGGCGGTCATCGGAGCTCCACTGCCGCCGTCGGCAATTTCTGGTAGGCGGCGGAAGGCAGTGGACGGTGGGTTTTCTCTAGGGTTTGCTAGTGTGAGATAGGAGAGGGGTTTGGGGGGTGAGGTAACGTTTGGACACTAATATACTCAAGGATTTTGGCTTCCTGTCCATTAGATCTTACAACCTCGACGGTTGAGATCTATTCAACCCAAACGACGTCGTTTTGGGGTTGAGCGAGATTGGACTAGGTCTGTATCAGGTAGATAACGGATTGGGCTGGGTTTTGGTGTAATTTTGGGCCAGTATTTTTGCATTTTGAAGAATTAGCCCAACAAATTATCTCACAATTCTATTTTATTTTTTCTTTCTTTTTAAAATTAAAATAAAACTTAAATGACAATTTACAGAACAATTAACTCCTAATTACTATTATTAATTAGAGCAAATTAAATGACAAGCTACCCTAAATTCAAAATTAAAACTAAACTAAACTGTTTTTTGAGACTTTTTCAATTTTATAAAAATTAATGACTAATTTATTCTTAACATGTGAAATTAACTCCTACATGCTTATGCACATCTTTTGTGTTTTTCATTAATTAATCAAAATAAAAATGCACAGACAAATGCAACAATTCACAGAAAATGCCACGAAAATCCACAAAATTGCAAATAATAAAAAGATTTTTTTTTGAAACTATAAGAGTAATTCATATAGGGAAAAAATCACATGCTCACAACTGCCCCTTTGCTTAGAAACATGAAGAGTTTTTGTGCAAAGATAAGTGAGCGGATACGAGCGATTTTTGCCCGTTTGAATACTCCATGGGAAAGATTTTTGAAAAGCTTGACCGCACTCTGCTTCGGAGGTTTCCTGCATATCCTTGGCCAAAAAGGAATCAGGTCAGTGTAGTTCAGGAGTGTTTGGTAGCTGGGACTACCTTGAAGTTGTGATCTCACTGTTGCTGCCGCTGCTGGCTAAATCCCCTTATTACACCGAGTCAAAATAAAAAGAAGCTAGACTAAGCTATGACCTATGGATTACAAAAGAACCTATCTATGTATTCAAACTTGCTCTCGAGCCTTGTCTCCTTGATGACTTGTATTTCTTCTTGTGAAACTCCTTGTTGCTCTATGGTTCCCTTTCTCCAGGTGGATGCGAACTTGAATTATATTCCCTTGTTCTCGAATTGGACACCTAATTTCCTAAACTTGAACTTTATTCCCTTGTTCTCCAAGTGGGCGCCTGATTACAAAAAACTTGAATCATATTCCCTTGTTCTCCAGGTGGGCGCCTGATTACCAAAACTTGAATTGTATTCCCTTGTTCTCCACGTGGGCGCCTGATTGCCAAAACTTGAAATATATTCCCTTGTTCTCTAGGTTGGCGCCTGATTTTCAAAACTTGAAATATGTTCCCTCGTTATCAAGGTGGGCGCCTGGTTGACAAAACTTGAAATGTATTCCCTTGTTCTCCAGCTGCGCGCCTGATTGCCAAAACTTGAACTGTATTCCCTAGTTATCCAGGTGGGTGCCTGATTTCCAACGCTTGAAATGTATTCCCTTGTTATCTAGGTGGGCGCCCGATTGCCAAAACTTGAAATATATTCCCTTGTTATCCAGGTGGACAAATGATTGCCAAAACAAGAACTGTATTCCCTTGTTCTCCAGGTGGGTACTTGATTGCCAAAAAACTTGAACTTTATTTTCTTGTTCTCTATGTGGGTGCCTGATTGCAAAAACTTGAAATATATTCCCTTGTTATCCAGGTGGGCGCCTAATTATCAAAACTTGAATGTATTCCCTTATTTTCCAAGTGGGCGCCTGATTGCCAAAACTTGAAATGTATTCCCTTGTTCTCCAAGTGGGTGCCTGATTGCCAAAACTTCAACTGTATTCCCTTGTTATCCAGGTGGACGCCTGATTGCTAAAACTTGAAATGTATTCCCTTATTATCTCTGTGGGCTCCTAATTGCCAAAACTTGAAATGTATTCCCTTGTTATCCAGGTGGGCGCCTGATTGCCAAAACTTTAATTGTATTCCCTTGTTATCCAGGTGAGCGCCTAATTGACAAAACTTGAACTATATTCCCTTACTATCCAGGTGGGCGCCTGGTTACCAAAATTTGAATGTATTCCCTTGTTCTCAAGGTGGGGTTGCCAAAACTTGAAATGTATTCCCTTGTTCTCCAGGTGGGCGCCTGATTGCAAAAAAATTAATTGTATTCCCTTGTTATCCAGGTGGGTGCCTGATTTCCAAAACTTGTAATGTATTCTCTTGTTATCCAGGTGGGCACTTTACTGCCAAAAATATATTCCTTTGTTATCCAGGTGGGCGCCTGATTGCCAAAAATTGAAACATATTCCCTTGTTATCCAGGTGGGCACCTGATTGCCAAAACATGAAATGTATTCCCTTGATCTTGAGGTGGGCGCATGATATTAACAAACATACAAAAGAAAAAAAAATTTCCGCCCCAGTTTGATGGCTTGGTACATATGTGAGTGTTAACTGAATCCTGTTACCAGATACTCTAAGAATTTGAAAGCTAGATCCCCTTATCCATAAGGGTCCTGACATTTCTTTAGTTCAATGCCAATTTAAAAGCTGAATATCTAGTTATCTAAGAAGACAAATTGCATCCCATTATCCAGGAGGGTCCTGACAGTTCTTAACGAACGAAAACTCTAAAACTAGGCTACATCCTCTAAAAGTATTACTTCCCTATGTCTTGTTGTCTAAGAAAATATTAAGGCTGTGTCCCATTATCTAGGAGGGTCCTGAAATATCACAACCAAATCTTATCATGCTTTCCTATGATAGACCTTATGCTAAATCTTGTTTTTAATGGAAATTTTAAAACTAAGTCCCATTATTTAGGAGGGTCCTGACTATTCTTAATTAAAGCTAGTTTTAAGTCTAAGTTATATCTCATGGGGACTAGTAATCAAAGTTACATCCAATTATCCAAAAGGGTCCTGAAGACTTTTAAAATTACATCCCATTATCCAGGAGGGTCCTGAGAATTTCAAATTGAATGCCATTATCCAGGAGGGTCCTGACGACTCCTATGTGAATCCTATCTCTTGTATTCATTGGGGGAATATTTATGCCAGATTACTTTACCCGTGACTGTTTGAATTTTATACTGAGTCCCATTTTCCAGGAGGGTCCTGAAAATTCCTAGCCGAATCCTGTTTCAACACGCAAATGCTTAAGCCCATTTATGCTCTTTTCCTAATGCTAAATATTTTGAGCTTTAACTAGGTCCCATTTTCCAGGAGGATCCTAAAGTTCACAATCATACCTGCTAGGTGCTTGCTTCTCCTATGGAGGACTTCCCCGAGACAGCCAGAATTTCCTGCCCCTGTTTCAATCAAAGCAAGTCTTATCAGTTTGAAATGTGGTGGTTAGCTTGTAGCATTCATGCTGAAAATGGCCTCCCCGCCGTTATGCTCCATTGTGGCCAACTTTTCCAAACTGATTATGAGCCGCCCGATTTGTTGGCCGTCCCCTAAACCTTATGGCCTTAGATGAACCGAGTGTTTTGTACCTCAACGTTGTGCTACCTTCCTGACCCCCTTGCCAGAATCTTTTCAATCCTTTTAGAGATTACCGAATCATGTCACTGAAGAAACTTTTAATAATTATTCATACCCCATTTTAATTTCTGCTGCCTTTGTTATGTTTTAGTGTAATGTGCTTTACCATTTGGGAGCTGGTAGTTAGCTTTGAAATCTTTCTCCTGCTTGATTAAACAGAATTTCCCTTGAAAATATCTTAAAGGAATGGAGACCCGAAAGAAAATTAAATGCAATGACTCTGAGTTGTTTTTGAACAAATGAATTCATATTGGGTGAATACTGAAGGGGTAAGAAAAGAGACTTACCCGTGGAGGAATAGCTGGTTCCAATGATCATGACATGCACTTCGGCTTAGTCGTGCCTAGTTTGTCCAAACGATCCGCTTTCAATTGTCGTGCTTTGTTGTTGTGACTTTCCTTAACCCAATTTCTTTAACCAATCCTTGACCTTGCTCATCCTACGGTTTCTGAATATATTTTCACCAACAGACCTCTTTCAATTGGTCATTTCTCGACTTGCCTTTGCCTTAAGGTGTCCGTGAGGGTTTTCACCAATAAGACTCTCTCATTTTCATTTCTCTCAGCTCCCATCGCCATACAGTGCATGTGAGGTTTTTACCGATAAGACTCTCTCATTTTGATTTTCTCTCAACTCCCCTCGCCTTACAGTTCCTGTGAGGGTTTTCACCAATAAGACTCTCTCATCTCTATCTTTTCTTGCTTGAACTAGAGTGTTGCCCCGGGTATGAATCACCTCTTCTTGCTTGACTTGGCATTTATTAAAGACTGATCAGAAGGTCTTTCTTTGCACCGTAATGCCGGCTTTTCGATAGGGTTGGAAAGAAAGGGTATTAAAGGCTCAAAACAATTCAAATGGGTTCACTATTACAACTTTCGGAATCAGATATCTTATAACAACCACAACTTCTGTCCCAATTTCTTGCTTGGGGACTTTGAGTTTTTTTAATGAGGCCGAACCGTGAGGCTGCCTACGTATCCTTAACTGAATTAGGTCAAACGTAGTTCATGCCAGAATTGCTTTATTTTTGTTGTGATTTTCTCTTTTCTCTTTCTTCTCACTCTTTTATTTTGTTTCTTCCCTTTTCCTTTTGTTGTTTTGCTGTTCTGTGTTTGTGTTTTTTTCTCTGTTCTTTTTTTTTCTTTTTTCCTTTATCTTTTTTTTCTTCTTCTTCTTTTCTTCTCTTTTTTTTTCTTTTTCTCTGTTCTTTTTTCCTTCCCTTTATTGATCTCTTACGCTTGCATTTTTGATTTTGCTACTGATTCCGAAAAAGGGGTATGAAAGAAAATAATTAAAGCTTGAATGGATTAATAAGGGATAAAGTGTTTAGATAGCCGAATAAAATGCCTTCGTCATTCCAATCTCCAAAACATTCCAAGTACAAACATACATGATTTAATCAAAGAGACTCATACATAATATCTTTTAACTGCATCAGAATTGACAGCCATTTCTGTGCACCTACAATCTATATCTGTTAGATACAATGCCCCGTTGGACAACACTCTTGGCACGATGAACGGCCCTTTCCAATTTGGGGCGAACTTGCCCTTTGCCTCCGCCTGGTGAGGGAGGATGTGCTTCAATACCAACTGACCCACTTCAAACATTCTTGGGCGCACCCTCTTGTTATATACTCTAGACATTATCTGTTGATACAACTGGCCGTGAAATACTGCTACTAATCTTCTCATCAATCAAACTCAATTGCTCCAGACGGGTTTTGACCCACTCGTCATTATCAATTTTTGCCTCGGCGACAATTCGAAGGGATTGGATTTCAATTTTTGCCGATATTACCGCTTCTGTACCATACACAAAAAAATACGGAGTTGCCCCTACTGAGGCACGGACAGTAATGCGATAGCCTAACAGTGCGAAAGGTAGCTTCTCGTGCCATTGTTTGGACCCTTCCACCATTTTTGAAGTATCTTCTTTATGTTCTTGTTGGCTTCTTCAACAGCTCCATTCGCCTTGGGGCAGTATGGGGTGGAATTGTGATGTGTAATCTTATACTGCTGACATACATCTTTCATCAAATGGCTATTGAGATTCGCTCCATTATAGGTGATTATTATCTTTGGAATTTCGAACCGACAAATAATATTTGAATGCACAAAGTCGACCACAGCATTTTTGGTTACCGACTTGAGTACCTATCCCTTATGGGAATCGAACCCGTGTCTTTGACATGAAAAGAAGATGTCCTAACCACTGGACAAAAGGGACCAAAATGCCATTCTTTATTTTTCTCAGCTCCGAGAATAGAGGCGGTTTGTTTTGTTTCTATACACAATTCAAGATTTCGTTTGTCTTCATGTTTGCAATTTCTGATGTGAATTCGGTGACAAAAGTTTTAGCTTCGACCCACTTGGTGAAATAATCAATAGAACCAAGATGAACCTGTGCCCATTGAATGCTGCCGGCTCGATGGGCCCAATGTCATCCATGCCCCAAGCAACGAAGGGCCATAGTGCAGACATCGTATGTAATTCAAATGTGGGGGCGGGGGGGGGGGGGGGGGGTTGAATCAAATCTCCATGCACCTGACATTGATGAAATTTGTGTGCGAAATTGATACAATCTCGATCCATGGTAAGCAGTAATAACCTGCCCGGAGGATCTTCTTTGCAAAAACATACCCACTCATATGAGGTCCGCAAACTCCAGAATGTACCTCGGTCATGATGGTTGTGGTATTTCTAGCATCTATTTATCATAGCAACCCAAGGTCTAACATTCTTTTCTATAGTACCCCTCTACTAAAGAAAAACCCACTTGATAACCACTGAATTGTTCGGTTTTGATCACTTGTGGCTTGTACCGGGTACACACCCATCCTGATATATTCTTTTATGTCGTGAAACCAAGGCTCACCATCAAGATCCTCTTCCACCATATTACAGTAAGCATGTTAATCATGGACTTGGATATGCAGCGGGTCAACATAAGCCTTATCTAGATGATGTAACATTGACTCCAAAGTAGCAAGGCATCAACAACCTCGTTTTGGATTCTTGAGATATGCCTGAACTCTACTGACCGGAATCATTGACAAAGATCATGCAGATATTGCCGGTATGGTATAACCTTCAAATATCATGTTTCTCATTCCCCTTGAATCTGGTGTACCAGAAGGTCCGAGTCCCCCAAGACCATGATTTCTTGGACACCCATGACTGCAGCTAACCATAGACCCAAAATACATGCCTCATATTCTGCCATATTGTTAGTGTAGTAGAAGCAGAGCTGACCTGTAACGGGGTAATGGTGCCCATTTTCAGAAGTGAGTACCACTCTTATCCCAACTCCTTTCACTTTGGCGGATCCATCAAAGAGTCATTTCCATCTTGGCTTCTTTCGCTGTTACACTTCATCAATATGCATCACCTCTTCATCCGGGAAGTATGTCTTTAAAGTTTCATATTCTTCCTCCACTGAATTCTCGGCCAGATGATCAGCCAATGCATGCGCTTTCATTGCAGTCCTAGTTACGTAGACAATGTCGAACTCGGTGAGCAGGATTTGCCACTTTGCAAGCCTCCCCGTGGGCATAGGCTTTTGAAAGATGTATTTTAACGGGTCCAAGGGTGGGATGAGGTAAGTAGTAAACGATGATAAGTAGAGTTTCAACTTCTGTGCCACCCAAGTTAGGTCACAACACGTCCTTTGAAGATGAGTATACTTAACCTCATAAACTATAAATTTCTTGCAAAAGTAGCATATGGCCTGCTCCTTTCTCCCGGTGATATCGTGCTGACCCAACACACATCCAAATGAGTTATCCAAGATTGTCAGATATAGGATCAAAGACCTCCCTGGTTCCGATGGGACCAATACCGGCGGGTTCGACAAGTATCCTTCTATTTTATCAAAAGCCTCCTGGCATTCCTCCGGCCACTTGACCTCAACATCCTTTTTCAGCATCTTAAAGATAGGGTCATAAGTTGTCATGAGCTAAGCAATAAATCTACTGATGTAATTCAATCTCTCCAACAGACTCATCACCTCAGTTTTGTTCCTCGGGGGCGACAATTCTTGTATGGCTTTGATCTTTGATGGATCTAGCTCAATTCCTCGGCTATGAATCCTAGCAACTTTCTTGATGGCACACCAAATGCGCACTTCGCAGGATTGAGCTTGAGGTTGTACTTGCGGAGCCTCTGGAAGAATTTTCTCAGATCTGTGACATGGCCAGACTGCTTTCTAGATTTCACAATTACATCATCCACATAGACCTCAATCTATTTATGTATCATATCATGGAATATGGTTGTCATTTCCCTCATGTGGGTTTCCCCAGCATTCTTCAGACCAAAGGTCATGACCCTGTAGCAATATGTTCCCCACGGCGTGATGAATACTATCTTTTCCGCATCCTCCGCTTCCATCAAAATTTGGTGATAGCCCGCGTAACAATCTATGAAAGAAACAATCTCATGTTTTGCACATTTATCAATCAATATGTGGATGTTCGGAAGTGGGAAGTTGCCCTTTGGACTCGCTTTGTTGAGGTCACAATAATCGACGCACACCCTAGTTTTATCGTCCTTCTTTGGCATATGCACGACATTGGCTAACCAGGTGGGATACCGTGTGACTTGGATGACTTTTGCCTCAAACTGCTTGGTAACTTCCTCTTTGATCTTTACGCTCACATCAGTTTAAAACTTCCTCAACTTTTATTTGACAGGAGGGCAGGCCGGACCAGTGGGCAATTTGTGAACCACCAAGTTAGTGCTCAACCCTGGCATATCGTCTTAGGACCATGCAAAAACATCTTTGTATTCAAGCAGCACTGCGATTATTTCTTCTGTGAGCTGCGGCTCAAGATTGACACTTATTTTAGTTTCTCTAATATTATCTGTGTCCCCTAGATTGACTGTTTTTGTATCGCTCAGGTTTGGCTTGGGTTTTTCCTCAAAGTGGCTAAAATATTTACTAATTTCCTCAAATTCCATTTCCTTATCATATTATGGTTCATCCTCATATTCTATCTCTTGAATTATTACTTCTGAATTAGACCGACTTTCAAGATTGGGCCGAAGAGTCCGTATGCATATCATATCATTGGAGCAAGCATAACAATAACTATATAAGAAGGAAAAGAAAAGCAAAGAAAAATAAAAACTATCAGCATTGCCGAAAAAGGAAATTGCATTTCATTAAAATTGAAAGAAAATTGAACCCTGAAAATTGCAATTCATTAAGGTTTACATATCCAAACGGACCAAGCATAAACTCTAAATTACAACCCTGAAATAATACAGAGAAATTGAAAGAAAAATCTAAGAAAACTACCAAAGCTCCTTCCTTGTTGGGAGAGGAGTAGCTTCCCAATTGTTGATTTTTGCACAGGGCCCAACAAATTGCACATCTGCCTTGCTAGAGCCCTCTCCAACTTCTACCATATTCACATCTTCAAACAACATCTCGAACATTTCAAGTAATTCCTTATCAGGATAAACCACAGAACTGAGACTCATCGTTGTCGGGCACTTCTTAGTGCCAGGCTTGACAAATGATTCGAAGAGACGCGACACGAGCTTGGGGAAGGCCTATGCTTTCTGCTTCATCCTTCTGGCTCTCTTTAGGTATGCACTTGTAGGCTTGAATCCAAACCCAAAGGTTTCTATGTTTAGGGGGAGATACTAGTTGTACGATACCCTGAAGTGACGCCCCCAAACCCTTTTCTGGGACAAAACCATTCTTCAACAGCTTAATGGCCACCCCGACTGACACAACAACTAGCTTTGGCGCTGGAACACACTCCCCTTCTGGAATATTTCTAGCTGATACCGTGTCATAAACCTGATATACCCAGGGTCCCTTGTCATCATCTGCCTCGATGAGTGGCACAATAGCATCACTGTGAGCATACAGGTGGTCCTCGCCATGCACAACTATTTCTTGTTGTTCCAATTCAAATTTCACCATTTGATGCAAATTAGAGGGGACTGCTCTAGCAGTATGGATCTAGGGTCGTCAAACAGCAGGTTATAGGAAATAGCCACATCCAGCACTTGGAATTCCTTGGTAAAATCGACCGGTCCGATTGCAGTTCGAGAACTATGTCACCAACCAAATCTTTTCCACTGCCATCAAACCCTTGCACACAAATGCTGTTCTGGTTGATTCTTGTATCTTCCATCTTCAACTTGTTCAACGTGGAAAGAGGGAAAATATTAGCACTTGAACCATTATCAACCAACACTCGAGTAGCCACAAAATCTTCGCACTTTATTGTGAGATAAAGTACTCTATTATGCTTGGTGTCTTCTACGGGCAATTCATCGTCAGAAAAAGGTATTCTGTTCACCTCAAAAATCTTGTTGGCTATCTTCACCAAGTGATTGACCGTGATTTTATCAGGAACGTGCCTCATGCAGGATTTTTATCAACGCCCGATGGTGCTTGTACGAATGAATCAACAATGATAACAACGAGATTTGAGCAGGTGTCTTTCTCAGTTGTTCCACAATAGAATAGTCCTGCATTTTCATCTTCTTCAAAAATGCCTCCTCTTCACTCACAGTTTTCTTGACCAGCACTGAGTTATCCTTGGACGGTTTGGGTTCTCTCAATTCTTCAGGGGCAGAGCACCTCCCCGATCGGGTAAATCCGTGGGTCGCACAAACTTCTTCTCTACCCTATTTTCCTTTGTAAGTCACTATTACCGGTCATAATTCTAAGGTACGGTCTTGCTGCTGATCATTAGCAGTTGAGTTACAGGTTTGACAATGACAGGCTCTGTGCGAGCGCCTTCCACGAAAACCACATGCATGCTTGCCAACCCTGGTACAACCACTTTTACGTTTTATTGTCTCACCATCCCGTCTTTCAAGGATTCCTTCTTGACTACAATGAAAGACTCACTACTTGCTCCACTCAACTTAAGCGTCAACATATCGCTTGTTAAATTCTTAACCGTCTTTCGCTCATTGGCTCGGATCATCATGACAGTTTGCAAATGTTTTTTGGGCTCTCCCTCGTTGTGCACTATCTCAATCATATTTGTTTCTTGATGAGCATGCAACGGGTTTTGATTAATATTGGGTGCTTCCAGATCTTGCACCTCAATTCAATGTGAATTGATGAGTTCCCGAATAACACACTTCAGATGCCAATATTTCTCTGTGTCTTGCCCCGGGGCACTAGAACAATACTCACAATTGAGAGAATAGTCTAGATTTCTCGGAGGAGGATTTGGCTATTTTGCATCGATCGGCCTCAACATATCTAACTGTCTCAACCTATGGAATAAGCTGGTATATGATTCTCCCAATAGAGTGAAAATTTTCTTCTTTTGCAATCTCTCATTTTTCAAAGCTTGGTTGGCCAGGAAAGCTAGTCTCAGGGAGTGTTGGTAGGCTCTTGGAGGATAGCTATTTTGTGGAGCTGAGTAATTACTTTGTGGGGTTGGCACACGCGATTGTGCGTCGGCGGGAGGTTGAGTATATTTTTGTGCATGATGGATGAAAAAATGGGGGTCAGGAGGTGGGTAGTAGTGATGTGGTGGGCTATATGGAGAGTGTGGATAGCTCTGATGATGAGGTTGGGGCTAATTGCAATGGGATGGACCCCGGGGCCCGAGCCAAGTCCCTGAGTCAATTGTCGCTACATCCTCCTCCTCCTCCTCCTTCTTATTTCTGATTGCTCCCCCAGTCCCGCTTTGGATAGAATGAGTGGTTGATTTGACTGCGAAATAACTCATAATCTTGTTAGATTTGAGTCCTTCTTCTACCATGCTCCCCATTTTTACTACCTCATTAAAGGATTTATCCATTGCCGATACAAAGTGACCAAAATATATAGGTTCCAAAACTTGCAATAAGTAATCTACTATTTCGCTTTCCTTCATTGGTGGGTCGACCCTTGTTGCCAGATCCTTCCAACAGAAGCCATACTCTCTAAAGCTCTCATTGTGCTTCTTTTCCAGTTTCGTCAGAGACAAAAGATCCGGAATAATTTCAAGATTGTACTGAAAATGACAGGTGAATGCTTGGGCTAGATCGTCCCATGTGTACCACAGAGCATGGTCTTGTCGGGTGTACCATTACAATGCTAAACCACTTAAACTTTGACTAAAGTATGTCATTAGTAATTCATCCTTTTGTCCTGCCCCTCTCATCTTGCTGCAGAAACCCCTTAGGTGTGCCACCGGATCACCATTCCCGTCGTATAAGTCAAACTTGGGCATCTTAAAGCCCCGTGGTAATTGTACATCTGGGAACAAACAGAGGTCTTTGTACGCCACACTCACTTGGCTACCCACCTCGCATATCTCTGAATGATAGCTATAGACTTTTGACTTTCCTGAGCACCTCCTCTTGCTCGGGATTTTTGACTGGTTTTTCAGTCACAGTAGAGATTTCAAAATGTGGAGCATAAGATTAGAGTTCGTGGGCTTTTAATGTGGGTTCTGGTGGGTAATAATAGTTATCATGAGCTTGGAGCAAAGGTTCATTGGATGATCTGTTGAGTGCGGTGGGAGGAGGTGCCACAAAGATGGGAGCAACTGGTGGAGAGGGGTGGGGAACAACTTTGGGTGGTGGAGCTGGGGGTGTCGGGGAAGTTGTACCCTGGTTTTGTTGGTAGATGAGGAAGTTTGGGGGTGGATTAGTGGTAGGGTGGTCATGTGGCTGGGCTAATGTTGGGATGGAGGTCGGATTAGCAGGACAAGCTGGTGGTGGCTGCCCTCTTACCATGCCTGATACATTTCAGCCATTTGATGCTTTAGTTTGTACATCTCTTCTTTCATTGCATTGACATCCAGATCTTCCACCTCTTTTGAGGGATCAATGATACTTGCATCGGTTTCTTGGTTGGCCTTAGTCATCTTGCTTTTGGACCGAGTTTTATAGGGGTGGGTTGCCAGAATGTCGCAAAGCTAACCACCTGTCTGAACTAGAAAGACAACACAAAAACTTGTTTGCAGTTAGGATTTAACATATAGGTAGCCACATATTCAGGGATGGATGCATCTAATTAGTTACCAGTTTCTATTATGCACATAGATTGGCTGCTTTTGTCATCCCGGTTTTGGTCATATGCCACTCCCTTTTCTCTCTTGTTTTCTTTTCCTTCTTCCCCTTTCTTTTTCCCAACTTGTTTTTGCATACCTTCTTTTGTTTTATTATTCTCTCCCTTATTTTACCATTGTTTCTCTCATGACTTTCTTTTCTTTTCCTTATTTTCTCTTATTTTGGTTATGGTCGAATCCTATGGAGATTGTCTACGTATCATGACCCCGCATGAATCAGACCGAGCATAGTTCTGGCAGATAGTACAAGAACTGTTTTGGAAATTTTTAATTTTCATAAAGTAAAACACTTGATTGCAGCTACTAACAGACCTTAAGAAAAGAAATCATCAGACTCAAACAAAACCAACAGACTCTGACAGAAAAATGAAAACAATTGTCTTGACAATCCACTACAGACTCAAAGAGAAGAAAATATAGACTGGACTAACATACTTGAGTAAAAATCATGAATGCATTAAGGCCTCTAATGCTCTTGGGGACTGCGGGACATTATCGGGTCTCACTGCAGGCCTGTGTGCTAAATCCCCTTGGAGGTCTTCCAACACTTGATGAACGAAGGTCATTGTGGAGGCAAAAAACATGGATCTTGCCATATCTTCACAGTGGCTACACTTTACAGTGATGTAATTACCAATCATCCGTACCCCACCCTTTTCTTGCAACAATTACCCAATCTGGTGGGCCCTGGCCTCAAAAGTATGTTTGGCTACACGATTCAGTTCTTGAAATTGTTGCAAATCTCTCTCCAGCCGTGCTATTGCTGTGTAACATTGCTCTCTTTCAGCCTTGAAGTCTTTTGCCTGCTTAACCATTTTGTTTTCAACCATGATGACCTTCTTCTTCAATCTCGCAACCTCATTGTCATGCCTTTCTTTTAGTTGTTCGATCATGCATGCTTGTTCCTCTGCATTTTTGGTCAACTGTTTTTGGGCCCTGGATAGCTCAACCTCTGCGTTTTTCAAGTCAAAACCATATTCTCCTACTTTCTGCGTCGGATTGTTTATGAGCTTTTCATCCTTCGCACTTCTGATGGGATTTTCTGTCGCTATTTTCATTCTCTAAATTTGGGCTCGCAGGGTTACATTTTCTTTGGCTAGTCTTTTCTTTTCTCCCTCATCTTCCGCGGCTTGCAAACCATTCTCGAATTGATGGTCTTTGACTAGTTTTTCCAACTTTCCTATTGTGGCCCTGTATTCGTTTTCCTTGGCTAACCAATTCCATTGTTCTTGTGATGCCTCAGCAAATTCTTGAAGATGTGGTCTTTTGGACGGTCTTCCAAGCTCCACTTCCTTTTCATACCAAGCCAGGTACCCCGGTGCAACCTCGCCTTTAGACAAGTCTCGTACTCGAGTGTTCTCCGTCAAGTACTGACATTCTCTCCAAATCTGACGGACTACTTCTTCGTGAAACTGACCATTAGGGCGAATCTCGACCATATGGCGACTAATGTCTTCATCCATTGGAACCATTTGGCACCTCCCTAACTGTCTCAGCACCCGGTACGCAGCATAAGGTTGGATGCTTCTGAGACCCATCAAAAGGAAATGAGGTCCGGTAGCTAGCATATATATAACTTCATCAATGGGAAGCCACACTAACGTCCACTCTATTTGACTTGAACTTATGGTACGGAGGTATGATACCCATTCTGTGACCCTCTCTAGTAATCTGAATCCATCGACTCTGGTATAAAATTCCTCTATGCAACTCTTTTCTGATGACCCATAACTCATGAACTAAGGTCGATGATACAAGTGTTCAACCATCCACATATATAACAACAAGTTGCTTCCTTCAAAGAAATCTCCTTCGGCGGCTATGAGGGCACAAAAGATATCAAATAATATCATGGGTGCGAGGGTGCTCTTGGCCTGAGTGAGCAAGGTGCTGAAAACCCCTGCTATCTGTATATCAATATTCCCGTCTTTCTGTAAAAACACCAAGAGGCTCAAGAAGAATACCATAAATGCAAAACACCTGTGTTCTTCCCATTTGAGTCGGTTTCCCTTGTTACAAATTTTATTTTTCGGGTTGTTAAACCCCCATATGTGCCCATACCTTTGGTATACAAACAGTGGAGTACAAAAATCGGCTAAAAAATATGGATTGTGCACCTACTGCTGATCTTTAGTGAATCCAAGAATTTGTGTACAGCGACGGCCCTTGGCGCAATCAATTACTGGTGTCTCAGAGGAACTTTGGGGCCTAAGATATATCCGGCTATTTCTTCCAGGGTTGGGGTGAGTTCAAAGTCCGGAAAATGAAATACGTTGTGGGCCGGTTCCCAGAATGTAACCGATGCCTTTATGATATCCCCTCTAGGATTAATTTTCAACAACCCGGCGAGTCCTCCCAAGAGCGCATTGACCTCGTTTTGCCCGGATTCACCCAGATCATTCCACCACATACGCAACTCCAAAGGGATCTTGTTCATGACTATTATTGGCAAACTTTGATTCGCGCTCATTCTGCACTTTTATCAGGGTGATTAAGAAAAAATCATAATTTATTGAACTCAAAAACAAAGTTAATTTTTTTTTTAAAATTTTCATTTCAAAATAAAATCCCGTCTTTGCAAATACGGCCTTTCTGCACTTCCGGAGGAAGGTTTTAAGGCTGTGCTTGCTACTGGCCAATATTTGGAAAATAGTCCAAGGCAGCTGTTCTTGCAAAAACAGCCTTCTGGTGCCCTTTTGGTGGCACTCGGCTAATTTTGACAAGAACTTCCTTATTTATTTATCACAAACAAAATTTGGTTCTTTGAGGCTATTTTTGCAAAAATAAAGTTGGGCTCGATGAGGGTTGCCTACGCATCTCACGCGATGTGAGAATCAAACCGGCGTAGTTTGAGCAATTTTGACAGAATTAAAAATTAGCATAAAAGTATTTAGTTCTCCAAATAAATGTACAAAACGTGATGATGTCTATTTGGGTTTTAGGAAAATCTAGTGGCCTTTTGACAAGGCCGTCTTAGGGAGTCACTATGCAGACAACATAACTGACTCGGCTAGGTTTGACTATGATGCATGTACAGTTTAAACAGAGTAAGGTTTCTATCGAATTTTAGACTGGTACACTTGAGTGGACAAATCAAACGGGAAAGGTTTGACTGTTTTTACAGCAAATATGCCTTTTTCGGATTTAGGGGGTCATAATATTGGAAGGGCACAACTACTTATTATTAGCGGTGCTATGGAATTTATTTGGCACGAGTGGAATATGTTGTTGAGCATGATTATGCAAAAATTAAAGGCATGTTATCACGTATATAAACGTTAAGAAAGCAGTGAATACAATAGTTTTCATAATTTACAGCATTAGTAAAGGAAAGCACAAAAGGGAAGAAACAAAAGACAAGTTAGTTGCGCAATTGAAAAGGGAATTGAATGCTTAAAGGAATTAAACAAATAATTTTCACATAAAAGAGCATAGATTCACAATAATAGTCTGAAATGGTAATAGCCTAATCATCCCTAGCAGAGTCGCCATGCTGCCGTGCCGTTTTTTTCTCGCCAAATCGGGTTTATGACATTTGGAGGGACAACTCATTCCTTTTGGGAACTGGGTTTGCATTTGAACAGTCGCAACCTAATGGTTAGGGTTCATTAAGACACCAAAAGAGTTTCACTTGAATAACGAGAGATAAGGTAAGGGATTGAAATTATTCTAATGGGAAGGTGTTGGGCACCTCTCAGAATTTACTAGTGTGGTTCCCAGCAGGACAATTATTGTGAATTGAGGTGCAATTAGCATATAGGCAGATAAGGCTAAAATAAGAGGGGATTTTAACACATAATGGTTTGAAAGTAAACAATGTTTGAAAGAACAATTAGAAAAGCCAACTTTTTTAAATTAGGAGTTAAAATGCTGAAAGAAAAGAAATGAAGAATAAAGGAAGGGGATCCTAGGTTCATTAAAAATATGGGTCACCCCAAACAATGTCCAGTAATCACTCCTCAATAAGGGGCTACATGTGATATTATCGTGTGATCATCATATCCATATCTTCCCTTCCCACCCTGTTAAGGTATTTAAAGCGCGGATTGGTCTCAATTATCTATTGCATGCTATTACCCATCCCACTCCTATCAGTTTCGGAGGCACATAGGACTACTAACTCTAAACATGGAGGGATACTAGGCTTATTTGAAGTCTCAAAAATAAAACTCTAAGGCGGCAGACAAAACACATATTGTGTATTTTGGGGAAAGCATATGAATAAACAAAGGCTTATATATACCTCCTTAAACAAAGAAAGCGTATAATTAGCATGACTTGCACATACGCTTTAGGTCTGATTAAAAATACCAAAGACAAGGGAGTTTAAATATTGTGGCAGATTGGTTAGTTACATAACTTAGATAATAAGTCCAAATCAGACATGCTTACTGGTTGTAACGATTAATAAAAATCGATTCAATAGATGGTAATTACTCTAAGGTTTGCCTAAGTGTTTAGACGGGGTCCTATAGACATGCTATCTACTGAACTTAAAAGGTCATGAGATAGTACGGCTTGAAATGAATTGTTTGAAGTCCTATATGCATACTTGTTAAACTTGTTACGCGAGGGACTTAGATTATTAAAAGAGATGCAAAATGTACAAAAATTCAATAAATTGGTTACAGGTTCAGCAGGTGATAGCATCTACGATTATTGATTTTATATCCAACATTGACTATGAATGAAAACAAATCAAAATCGCTTGAGGATCCCAATAGGCATTATTTCTTTGCATTATTTATTTTAGATGTGGCATCTAATTGAAGAAACCTTATAGGCATGGTTTCTAAGTGCAGAAACATGTCTTAAACCTTATAGACATGGTATCTAAATGCAGAAACTTATTTTAAACCTTATAGACATGGTTTCTAAATGCAATTTGAATTATTAAATATTTCTATAGGCATGGTTTCTAGGTAAAGTTTGAATATGCAAAAGTTAAAACAACCTATAGGTATGTTCTCTAGGTGAAGTTTTAATATGCAAAAGTTAGAACACCCTATAGGCATGGTTTCTAGGTGAAGTTTGAATACACAGACGTTAAAACACCATATAGGCATGGTTTCTAGGTGAAGTTTGAATATGCAGCATCGAAAACACCCTATAGGCAAGATTTCTACCCGTGTATGCATAGTTACCCACGCATTTTCACTAGCCAGCCCCAGATCTTTACTACAACTTATTACAAACCAGAATAATAAATTATATTAGAAAAGTACAAAGAAAAGTAAAACCAGAGGAAGCATGATTCTTCACTTCCCGTATGAGTTATGAGATAGACCAACTCAAAGGCCACTGATCCAAAGCATTTCTCCAATTTGAGTGTGTTAGAGTTCCCTAAGAGCCTTAATGGGACTCCTGGCAGTGCTCACACCCAAATTGTATCACCAAAATAGGGATGCAGTGTTGAAATGCCAGAACTCAAGTGTTAAAGTTCAGAGGGAGCTCATGGGTCCAAGGCAAGGCTCACAAGACGGGGGGGGGGGGGGGGTAGAACTTTAGTCTAAGAGAGAGTGTAAGTGAAGAAACAGAGTTCTGAGGGAATAAAGGAGAGAGAAAAGGGTGATGGGAAATATCCATAAACAAGTTGATAATTTCATACAAAAGGGGTTCAGGGGTTAGGAAATTACATAGAGCCTAGGTACTTAGGCAAGGGTCAGCTTTGGGCATGCATAACAATAGAAGAAGATGGTATGCCCATAAGCCCACCAAAATACACAATACTAGAGAATACATAGAAGTTATGATCCTAGGGGGTTAAGTTTGAGTCATGGACGGCAATGGTCAATACTGTCATTTCTCAATCAAACCATCAACATCAAACACACTGGGGTAGGGGTTTAGGATACTTCATACATTCAAAATAGGAAGAAAGATATTACAACATGCTAGAAAAAAGTACTGACTTAAACACTAGCATTAGGCAGACAAGAAGGCAAAAGTATTAAGTAAACATATTATTGTGATGCTGAAATTTTGATCACAACATACAAGTTCAAAGAAGCAAAATACAGTAAAGGCAAGGTAGAAGGACTTTGAAATATAGCTTTGGATTTCAGCCAGCTAAATAGGCCACAGTAGAAGTAGTAAAGCTGGAGAGCATGTTTTAAGTGGTAGTGATTTTAGAACTAAAAGTGTTTGTGTCTGTGCTAATGAAAGAGTGAGGTACTTATAGTTTTAAAACAGGTAGAAAATAAGTCAAGAATCATAGTTTAGTAGTACATATGGAACTACGTATCAATTAAAATTAAATCAGTATATGTATTCTTTAATTAAGGAGTTAAATCAACCAACGATAATAGACAATTAGGGGAGTACTTCCTTTGTAAGTATTTCCTTTAATTAAGGAGTTTAATTAGAGCATCATGCACATAATAAACAATTACTGGAGTACATAGGGGTCCAATTAAGGAAAAAACTAACAAAGAATCAATAAAAATACCCGGTTAACAAAATAAGATAGGAAACATAATATATTTGAAAAATATGGAGATAATCAGCTCGCAGTAAGTCAAGGAGTCAAGAGTTTGAAATTACTTATTTAAGAAGAATCACACGGGTTTCAAAGAATAAGCAAATAAACCAAGTTAAAGTAGGAGAATCGAAAGTCAAAAGAATGTTTTCAAATCAGGCCCAGAAACAAGGAGCTTAGAATCAATCAAAGAGAGAACCATGAGTCCTGTTTTAGCATATAAATAGAATGCACAAACATTAGGTGTGTGAGGCTAAACTATGGCAAAGAAAAGCAGCATGCGATAACAATCACAAAGTCAATAGACAGTGAAAGATTGTAATCACATAGGTCAACTTTCTAATAGAGAAAGAGGGTATCAAAAACATGCAAAGGGTCAAGTAAAAAGGCCCTTCTGAAAAGTATAGTCTACTTTCAATGATTGCAAAAAAATAAACAAATCACATAGAGAAACAAGAGTTGAAATAAAAAGGACTTTGATTACTGTCAAGTAACTTCAAATAGATGAAGCAATTTTCAGAAGTTGGAACAGGCCCAAAGAAATTAGGGTTTGAAACTAATAAAATTCAGAGATGATGAACAAGTGAGTCATATAGTAGATAGTCTCAGAACTCGAATGAACACAAAATGTTATGGTTTTTCAACACCAAATGATTCTGGAGATGAAAATAAAGTAAATCAGACAAACACTAAGAAAATATATTCAGAAATCTAAAAAAAATTAAGGCCCTTAACATGCAAACTCCAGTAAAGAACGACAAAATGAAACACAGCAGAACATGTTCAAAAATCCAAGAAAGCTTCAAAATAACATAACAAAAAGAAAAATCGGAAAAGATAAAGGGGTTTTGAAGGTAGATTTTAAAAGATACCTCGAGAAAAACGTTTAGAAGTTCCGAGCAAACACAGATCTAAAATATATCTAAAAGAAAAAGAAAGAACCTTAAATGTTAGGGTTTTAAAAGAATCCCAGATGGTGAGAAAGGCTTGGAAAATCATTGATCATACCTGGAGAAGTCAAGAGTCAGGTATGAATAGCCATGGCTGGCCGAAGCAAAGTCAAAGATGACCGGAGACAGCCACAGAACTGAGATTGACCAAGGTATGGACCAAGATTTTCTAGAATTCAACCTTGAAACCGTGATACTTGAACATAATGAAGCATAGGGAGGTGGATACAAGCCTCCAATGTTTTTGGAAGCCATTGATTTGGGCGGATTTAGGGTGGTAGGTGAGGATGGCACGTAGGGTCTGAGAGAGAATTGAAAGAAAAAGGGATTCAGAGGCGGCTGAGGGTGTGAAATGATTGGGGTTAGGAGTAGACCGAGATAAAAAATTGAAAAGGTTAGTGTGAGCCATTGATCTGAGCGATCAATGACTGAGATTAAATGTGAATTTGGGTTGGTTGTTTTGATTGGGTCGTGGTTTGGGTATGACTAGGGTTTGGTCTGGGTAATTGTAAATACATGTAAAAATTTCTTGCTTAAAATAATGTTGTGTAGGTCCTTGTGTTGTTATAACTGTAGAAAAGTACCCGCTCTTAAATAAAACGCCTCAACCCTTCATTTTAACCCATTTACTAAACAAAACTAGAGAGAGGGAAGAGAGGATTCTTGAGAGAGAAAGTCTCATCTCTATAAATTTGATTTTCAAAGTCACCCAGGCCTTGAAATTTTGAGTAATTGTCTTTATCTTCATTCTTGCAGGTAAAATCCCCAACATGTTTTCATTGGTTTTCAGATTTAAACAAAAATGGGATTATAATGAATATATTCTTGAAAACATAAGTGGAAACATACATCCATATTATTTAATACTAAACTCTAGTAAGAGGAATTGGGTAGGAGAAAAGATCTACAAAATGGTGGGGTTGATAATCCAAGTGAGTTCGGATTATGTTTGTAAAAATTTCAATTCTAAGATGTATGTATTAACTTGTGAATCAGATTGATGGTATTAGGCAGTTCAGTGAATTGAGAGTAGGAGCTCAAAAGAAAATATGACACCAAGTATGTATGGATAACTTTAACCTTTGTAAAGTCAGCTTGTTTGGTGCACGAGTAATTGTTATGTGTTACTTACGTGGCCTATTTGTGAATTTTGGTTGTTTCACGGTTGTTAAGGTAACATGGACTATTTCATGAATTCTTGTGATTAATATGCCTTGAACATTGTTGATTAAATTTCCCGATATAATGGTGTAAATAAATGGCAATAAACCAAGTATGTGTGTGAATATCTTTATGTGGTAAGGGTTGTTTAATAAATTATGGAAAGAAGAAGTAATCGATGCAATTGAATTAACCATGATAATATCATGTATGGCTTGTCGTGGGCAATTATCGTTGTGACTTGAATTGCATACGGGCTGTTGTATATGATGGAAATGGTATTGATATTAAAGAAAACTCTTTGTGAATTGTTATTGTTGTTGTGAAATGATATTCTGGATGGCCTGAAGCCATGTGCTTGAACTGTGAACTATTGTTGTTGTGTGAAATTAGATTTTTTCCAGTGGGATCAGGTTGCACGCCGCAACACCAAATGATAAATTGTGGGATGGGTGATAAGGGTTGCCGAGGTAATAAGGCGGATGAGGTAATAAGGGTGGCTGAGGTAATAAGGATGGAAATGTGATCATTATCACTATTGAAATGAAAGTTTGTGAAATCATTAATATGATGAAATGATGTTGAAAGGAGAAAATGAGAGATTGTGAAACTTGTTTAGCCTTGGTTTTTCCTTTCTTGTGCATTGATTTTTGATTCTATTACTGTTCGTTATTTGTTTATTTATTGATTTTTATTGGGATAAAGTTTGTTCATAAGTACCAGTACAATTCAAATGCACTGATGTCCCTTTTGCCGGGGGCGTTACATTCTTGTTATGATTGTAGGTGGTTCTATAGTAGGTACTCTAGTCCACTGATAGTAGCACCTCATCCACTTTCCATCAGCTGTATTAGTGAACCCCTTTCCTCTCGTGGCCCTGTGTCGCTCATGCCGCTTTTCTTTCCGGAGTCTTATTTTGGTATTTGTGTAAGGTATAGTCGCAGACTTGTTACCGGCAAGTATTGTAACACTGTTTTGTATCCCTAGAGACTCCATAGACGAAAATATGGGTTATGTACTTATGTATTTATGTATTTGGACAGTATAACTTGTAGATCACGTAAGTAAGCATGTATGTTGTTATGCCTCGTAAGAATATGTTTATTATACATGGCTACTCACTTGAATAATGAGTATTGAAATCATGGGGTAACACGTGGGATAGAAAAGGCATCCAAGTCCGCTTGACAGGGGGCTACCCGATCGATCACCGGTCATGTCCCTCGGTTTTGGGGCATGACAAACTTGGCATCAGAGCCTATGGTTTTCAAAGGGTCCTAGGATGTCTCAGAGCCGTGTCTAGTAGACCCCTTCTTATCGGTGTGTTGTCGACCACACTTATTAGTAGGGGGCTACATGGAAATTTAATAAATTACCCTCCTCTTTATTATTCTATTTTGTGCGGTGAAGTGAAAAGTGAAAATATTTATGTCTAACTTGTGCTCTATTCTGAAATTTTCAGTAATTGCACCTAAGAAGAGAGTTAGACTTGGCCTTGAGGCTAATGCTACACCAAGTGTGGCTATGAATAGTGTGCCTGATACTGTTGGTGAGAGCGACTCCCCGGTCTTTAATGTAGCAAGCCCATCTATTCCAGGTCAAAGTATTCCTGTTCCTGCTGCGACAGAGGGTGCTACAATCCCACCGCTGATATTCCTGATCCTGATACATCTCCAGCTTTCGATTCCGAAGTTTATAATGGGGAACTTAAATGATCCATCCATATGTCGACACAGTTAGTGGTCGCTCATGCGCAGAGATCTCATGATGCCACTGCGTCCTTTCGCAGACAAGGAGATTCTGCCAGCTCTAAAGTCAACCAGTTTCTGTGGTTGGCCCATCCAGAGTTTAGAGACATAGACCCAGAGGTTGATCCGCATCATTTACTTGATGAAATGTATAAGAACCTTCGAGTCATGAAGGCTTCAAATGTGGAGGAAGTTGAGTTGGCTTAATAAAAGTTCAGGGAAGTAGCATATTCGTGGTTGGAGATATGGGAGGATTCCAGTAAGGAGGGAAGAGCTCCAGCTAGATGGGATGAGTTTGTTGATGCATTTATGGACCACTAATTGCCTGTCGAGACAATGGCAGCTCGTGCCACTGAGTTTGATGCCCTTAAGTAGGGCGGTTTGAGTGTTTGGGAGTACTATGTGGAGTTCGTGATATTGTCCAAGTATACTACTCAATCAGTGTCGACCATGGACACTCGAGCTCGGCGATTCATTCAGGGTCTTAGTCATTTGGTGGTGAATAAGGCTGCTACAACGGACTTATACTCGAATATGAATTATGGAAAGATTGTGGGATTCACTAAGGCCACAAAAGCTAGAAAGGTGAAGATACGAGTAGAAAGGGAGAGTAGCAGCAGGGCCCGATCAGTGATCACTCAAAGAGTCCAGTTTAGGGGAGAGGGGCATCAGGGACATCCCAATCATATGCTCTGTCTTCAGCGAGTGCACCGCCATCTATGCACATTTATCAGCAGAGCAGTCACTTGAGACCAGGTTCGGAAAGTAGGAGACCCCATCCATATGGTCGTCCAGAAGGGAAATTAAAGCACCAGAGGAGAGCTCCATGCCCCAAGTGTGGGAGGTTCTATATCGATACTTGTTATTTGGATATCTTGGTGTTCTATATATGCGAGGTGAGAGGTCATATCTAGCGGGACTATCGTGCGCCCAGTCAGGGCATGGGTAGGGGATTTGCTCAGTCATCTGGTTCTTCAGCCGCCACATCATTCGTGCGTCCTCTAGCTCCAGCAAGGCGTGGTGCAGTTAAGGGTGGAGCTTGTGGTAGATGTGGTCCTAGCCGACTTTATGCTTTGATTGGTCGCCAGAGTGTAGAGACTTTTCCAAATGTTGTTATAGGTATCTTGTCTGTTTAGGCCATTGATTTTTATGCTCTTATTGATCTGGGGTCCTCTCTGTCTTATGTCACCCTATTTATTGCTTCAAGTTTTGGGATAGAACCCGAATAGCTTCATGAGGCATTCTCCGTATCGAATCTGGTTGGTGATTCTATTACATCCGCGTGAGTTTATAGGAATTGTGTTGTCGCGGTATGTGGTCATGTTACCACGACCAATCTTATCGAGCTTGGAATGGTGGATTTTGATATGACTATGGGAATGGACTAACTTTATTTGTGTTTTGCTAAACTTGACTGCGGAATGGGAGTCGTGAGACTCGAGTTCCCGAAAGAGCTGGTTATTGAGTGGAATGGAAATAGTGTGGTGCCAAAGGGTAGGTTTCTTTCTTACCTTAAGGCTTCGAATATGACTAACAAGGGGTGTATCTATCATTTGGACCGAGCGGCGGACACCATTTCAGAAGTGTCTGTCCCCGAGTCCGTGCCAATCGTGAATGAGTTTCTTGAAGTGTTTCTGACGAGCTTCCGGGGATTTCGCTAGATAGGGAGATTGATTCTGGGATTGATGTCTTGCAATATATGCAGCCAATATCTATTCCACCATATAGAATGGCGCCAACGGAGTTAATGGATATAAAGGAGCGACTGAAGGATTTATTATAAAGGGGGCTCATACAGCATAGTGCGTCGCCGTAGGGTGCTCATTTTCTTTTTGACAGAAAGAAGGATGGGTCGCTATGGATATGTATTAGTTATCGGCAGTTCAACAAAGTCATCATCAACAATAAATATCCTTTGCCTTGGATAGATGATTTGTTCGACCAATTTCAAGGTGCAAGGTTCTTCTCAAAAATTGATCTATGGTCAGGGTATCACCAATTGAGGATCTGAGAGTAGGATAGTCCTAAGACCACTCTCAGAACTCGCTATGGTAACTTTGAATTCTTGGTCATCTCTTTTGGGCTAACCAACGCCCCATCAGCTTTCATGGATCTTATGAATCGGGTCTTCAGGCCATTTCTAGACTCATTCGTGATTGTTTTCATTGATGACATCCTTGTTTATTCGTGGAGCCGGGGGAATCATGCCGATGACCTTAGGGCAGTTTTGCAGACTCTTTATCAGCACTAGTTGTATGCTAAATTTTCGAAATGTGAATTTTGGTTGGAGTCTGTTACCTTTCTGGGTCATGTTGTTTTTAGTGAAGGGATTCAGGTGGATCCGCAAAATATACAGCAGTGAAAGATTGACCTAGACCCACGATCCTGATGGAGATCCATAGCTTCTCGGGTTTAGTAAGGTATTATCGGAGGTTTGTGGAGGGATTTTGTACCCTCGCCCCCCATTGACTAAGTTAACACAGAAAGCAGTTAAGTTTCAATGGCCCGACGCTTGTGAGAAAAGTTTTTAGGAATTGAAGTCGTGGTTGACCTCAGCACCGATATTGACCTTACCAAAAGGTATGGAAGGATTTGTGGTTTATTGTGATTCCTTCAGGGTTGGTTTGCAGTGTGTATTTATGCAACATGGGAAGGTTATAGCGTATGCTTCAAGGAAACTCAAGAATAATGAGAGTAATTATCCGACGCATGATTTGAAGCTTGCGCAATTGTGTTTTCCATGAAAATATGGCGGCATTATCTTTATGGGGTCCATGTGGATATGTTCTCAGACCACAAGAGTCTCCAATATTTGTTCAAGCTGAAGGAGTTGAATTTAAGGCTGCAACCGTGGTTAGAATTGCTCAAGGATTATGATACAAACATTTTGTACCATCTAGGGAAGGCGAATATAGTAGTCGACGCTCTGAGTAGTAAGTCTACGAGTAGTTTGGCTCATTTGGGAGCGTATCAGAGGCCCTTAGCTTGGATGTTTTATCAGTTGGCCAATCTGGGGGTTTTTATTTCGACCTTAGTCAAGGTAAATATTATGGTGCATAATGGAGCAGAATCGTCACTTGTAGTGGAAGTCAACGAAAAACAGTTCATTGATCCAGCATTGGCACATATGAAGGAGGCAGTTTTGAATAAAATGACTTCAGCATGATGATGGTGTATTGCGATGTCAAGATAGGCTATGTGTTCCAGATGTGGGTAATAATCAGGAAAGGGTAATGGCGGAGGCTCACATTTCCAGATATTATGTGCACCCAGGTTCTACGAAAATGTATCATGATCTCAAGGAAATTTATTAGTGGAGCAGTATAAAGAGGGGTGAGGCGGACTTTGTATCTAAATGTGTAAATTCTCTGTAAGTAAAACCTGAGCATCAACTGACTGGTGGGTTAACTCGGCTTATGGAAATACCAATGTGGAAATGGGAGATGATCCACACGGATTTCATAGTAGGGTTACCTTGCACTTAGCGCAAGTTCGACTAAATTTGGCTAATAGTGATCGACACATGAAATCAACTCACTTCTTGCCAGTCAAGTCCATCGATACTGCAGAATAATATGCTCAGTTGTTTATCAAGGAAATAGTAAGGCTTAATTGCACTCCACTTTCTATTATCTCAAATCGAGGGGCCCAGTTCACAGCTAACTTTTGGAAGAACTTTCAGCAAGGTTTGGGTGCTCAGGTGAATCTTAGCACGACATTCCATCCACATACTGATGGTCAAGCGGAGTGGACTATTCAGACCCTTAAATATATGTTGCGGGCTTGTGTCTTGGATTTCAAAAGTAATTGGAATGATCACTTGACACTTACAGAACTTGCTTACAATAACAACTTTCATGCTAGTATTCAGATAGTCCCATTTGAGGCATTGTACGGACGTAATCTTTGCAATTATGAAACCGGCTACCATCGCAAAAGTAAACAACTGGTCGTAAATACAAAAAAAAGCCTGTAACTTCGCAAATGCGAAGGGGTAAGTAGCAATTGCAAAATCACACCACCTCTTGTCACCCTTGCAATTGCGATGCGGGTGCTTGCAATTGCGACAATAGAGCCCTGACACACAAGCAATTCCATTTTCAGTTAAAAACCATTCTGCGACACGGCCGAAACTTATCCAAACACTTGGGATTCCAAATCAAATATTAACACAAGTCTAAAATATTATACAAACTTGCTCGTGCAATCAAAATACAAAAATAACATTTAAAACTACGAATTGGAAACAAAAACATATGAATATCAAAGTACAGTTCAAGAACTTATAGAAATGCAACTAAGCATGCAAATCCTATCAAATTAACTCCAAATGACATTAAATTTTGCATAAAAGTTCTAAATAGCATAATTGATATATACCAACTCCCGAAATAAAATTTTGAACCCGATAGCCAAAAGTCAATCTACAATCAACTTTCTAAACCTCTTTTCATCAAAACAACACAAATCAACCTACAGACCTCCGAATTAAATCTTCGGTATATTCTTAAGTTCTATATCACGATACTAATCTATTGGTGGCATCAAAAAACCATTCTGGGTCATTTTTAATAAAATCTACCATTGGTCAACATAAACAACTTCGGTGTAATGACCCGACTTATTGTTTTGAGAAATGTCATTCCATTCAATGGCTTAATCTCATGAGCAACATTTAAATGTGTAATATGAACTGCGAGGGTGGTCACGTATTGGTTAGATGATCTGGGATTTAATTAAAGAAAATTCTTATTTTGGAAGCTTAAGTTGAAATAATTGTCTGTATAGTAAATTATGTGTAAACAACTCCAGAATGGGATTTTGATGGTTCGAACAGCTCTGTATGGTGATTTCGAATTTAGGAGTGTCTTTGGTATTTATTTTGAGGTTCTTTGCTAAATTATGCTTGAGATGGAAAAAATAAGAAATTTAAGTTTGAAAGTTTGATCGGGGATTTAATTTTATGATATCTGGATCGCAATCATGTTATAAAATTTTAACAGATCTCTTATGGCATTTATGACTCGTGTGAAAATTTGGAGTCATTTCGGATTGATTTAATAGGTTTTGGCATCGAATGTAAAATTTTGAATTCGTTTGTTTTCATTAAGCTTGAATTAAGGTGCAATTCGTGTTTTAGTGCGTTTGATGTGATTTGAGGTCTTGACTATGTCTGTAATATGTTTTGACACTTATTGATATGTTCAGATGAGGTACCGAGAGGCTCGAGTGAGTTTTGGAGTTTTTTCGGATCATTTATAGGCCATTTTAACTACTGGTGTTTTTGGCTACAATGGTGAAATTTCAGATGCACAAGGCTTACTTTGGGAGCTTGTATGTAGTAATCTATAATGAATCCGTAGATTATTAAAACATGAAAGTTATAGATATTTGATTCTACTTTCCGGAAATGTAAATCATTTATTATTTTATATTTGTACCACAAGTCATGATCAACTAATTGAAACCTACTTCCGATACCAACTTATCACGACCTAAAATCTAACCAGTCTTGATGACACCTAACCTCACATGCTAGGTAAGCCAAATAACCGCAATCTGATTTTGATAAATATTTTGTAAATTCTAATACACTCCCAAGGACTTGTAGTTCAAATCATGAGCTTCAAAGAATAGAGTTTGCAAAGTTGATATGAAGAAAATGCATCATATGTTTCACAAACACATAAATAGAGTTCAAAAATCAAAGGCTACCATGAACAAGAGGCAGCTACATCAAGGACACATGTACATATTCCAATTAAGCTCCCAACGAACATATCAACTTCGACATCCAATATCTGCACGTGATATGTAGAAAGTATAGCATGAGTACAACAGACCTTATGTACTCAATAAGTAAAAACCTGAACTTAGGTTGAAAGCACTGAAGAGCTTGTACCAAGGTCGAAGTCCACACAAATGCACAGTAACATCTCATAACCATATAATTAAAGTATCACAAGGAATAACTCAATAATAAAATGCTCAACTCGTCCGCAGTTAAAAATTAAAAACTTTCTTTTCAAGTAAAATAGAAAAACTCAATTCTTTTCACTAAAATCACCAAAATATGAGTAAGTTTAAAAACTATGATTTTCCCCATAAAACTCTCTTCTATAATAGGAGATTTTATTCTTCAAATGGCATGAGGAAAGTAATTTTTCAAATGCCATGAGAAAAGTACATCTCTATGCCTATATGTCAGTGTGCATGCCAATGCAATGCAAAATAGTGGTAAAATCATATGCATACTCTTAGGGTATCAATTCACTCAGTCATCTTTGTCACTAGATCCTCTTAGTCACTCGATCCTTCCAGCCACTCCTGCCTCACAATCACTGAATCCTCCCAAGTCACTCAGCACTCGTGCTTGACACTCGTACTCAGTAGGTACATGCGCTCATTGGGGTGTGTACAGACTCCAGACGAGCTCCTTTTATCCAAGCGCTATAACAAGTCATTCATGGCATTAATCAGTAAAACATGTTGCGGCATGCAGCCCGATCTCATAATCATCCTCATAATAAAGCCCTCAATCTAACTCAGTCATCAATCTCTACAGTCTCCCTAGCTCAACATATTATGAAAAATCAGCCCAAAATGATATAATGTATCAATAATTAATAATAGAGACTGAGGTATGATATGAATGTACGAATATGATTGAGTATGAATTATTAATGAATTCAATAAGATGTCAACAAGAAATGACCACTAAGTGTTCCAACAATATCAGCACAAAGTCTAAACATGAGATCTAGCATGATTTACAACTCATTTATTTCGTCATATCGTAAAAACAGAGATACTAACAAAATAGGGCCACTGTTTAGTGCCCTGGAAACAACAAAGTCATAATTAACAGGGTGCACGACCACATACCCATCACCTAGCTTGTGTGTCACCTCAACACCAATCATATGACACATAATTTGGGATTTTATACACTCAGCATGAACCTTAAAAGAGTTATTTATATCATATCGTGAAGTTATTTACTCTGTTATATGCTTGCCTCGTGAATCGGCCTTCGAATGCCTCGAATCTGGCAAAAATTAATGTGATTCAGTCAATACGATTTATAGAAATTAATTCCATGTGAAAACTATTAGTTTTTCACAAAAATCCAAAATCTAACTAAAAATCACCCGTGGGACACAAAATCACGGAATCCTACGAAACTCAAAAAATCCGACAACCCATTCAATCACGAGTCCAACCATACCAAAATTACTAAATTCTGATAACAATTGGGCCTCCAAATCTCAAAATCTTATTTCCAAATCCCTAGGTCCAAATCATCGATTTAACCTCAAACAGACGTAATCTAGTCGGATTATTCTATAATAATTCAATATTATGGAGTAGAAATGATCACAAGTGACCTATCTCAAGATTTTCCATGATTTCTTGCTCAAAAGTTGCCCCAAGCTATGTTCTTTCAGCCAAAAATATCAAAATGAGCTAAAAAACATAACAACATTACAAATCCGATTCTGGTCGCTAAAGGCCCCATTCCCATCGCTACAAGTGTGAAATTTTGTCACTAAAGGTGCGCACTAGATCATGTTTCACCAACAGCCTTTAATTTAACTAAGAATGCTTTAACTTCACCATACGAACTCAAAATTTAACGATTTTTGTTTTTATGAGTCATAAATAAAAATACAAACCTAGTCCTTCAATTTAAACTCAATTTGGTGCTCATTTGCTCAATGCGATACCCATTTCGCTCGTTAAATAATTAACCCATATTTCGCGTTAAAAACCCAATCGGGACTTGATGAAATTAGACCAAACTTTCCAGATCACTCCTATAATTCATTATAAAAGTTTCGGAAGTCTTGAAATCAAATTTCGATCTTTAGAATTAAAAATGGACCTTTGGATCATTACATACTCAAAACACCAAACTCTTCTAAAACCTCTTCCAAACAGCCTGTAGGGTATCACCATAACGTTTTGTACCCAACTCCAACTTCCAAATGTTTTAAATTTATGAAATCTAGATATCAATTTGACATTTGTACATAAAGTTATGATCAACAAACTGAAGCATAGTACTGCAATTGTTTTGCCTAGCAGTGTGTACCATAGAAAATTTCTATTGCACATAGCTGACTTTGGAAGCTTATATCTAGCAATCTGTTGGGAATTTGCAATGATGGAAAAATAAAAGTTGTAGTCCTTTATATCTAGATTTCATAAATTTAAACTGTATGGAAGTTGGTATCAGAGCTATAGGTTCATCGGTTCTACAAGTCATGAGCAAGTTCCTAGTAGAGTCTTGCGAATCGGTATGATAACATCCTCGTTTATTCAGGTAATTAGCCTCTTTGTAATCTCAAGTATAGCCCAGATAGTTCTCAACAAAGGTAAGTATAGCAAAGTATGAATACTTTCCCTGATGCCCGCACATGGGATCAAACATCATATATGTGGGCACGCATAGCGTATAGCTCTCATAAATAATTAATGCAACTAGTGCCTCCATTGAGTATAAATAAAATACTCGCCTTAAATAGGCTGCAACCCCAAAATAATATGCTTCTCAGAACTCTCTGTCTCCAAATTCATAGAACCCATGAATCATCACAACTGGTCCCAACTGCAGCCCTCCAATGACTAACACATCTTTCATGCATGACCATCCCATGATGAATATTTCTATATTTCTTCTAGGACAGATAGAAAAAACAACAGTCTATCAACCAAGTGAATACCGCAACACTAATGATTCATCTGTAAGTAAAAACACAAAGCGCCTTCTGAAATACACACCCATTTCATGAAATACCAAGAAATTATAACCTTTATCTAGATATCAGAAACTAACCATTTTGTCCAAAATTTGTGACCTTCCCTTCAAGACTGAATGCCACCTTGTACATATAAGTCTTCATCCCACATAACACACCACATCTATTATGCCATAATGTGACAAGCACAAGAATCTCATTATCAACTCTAACTCACAAGAAATTTACATACCTGGTTAGTTAGAAACCTTCGTCTTCCTCCCATACATTAGGAAATCACAATAAAAAATATGTTCCTCACATCAGTAGAAAATATCCAGCACAAACCATAGTAAAAACCATCAAGAACGGTTTGAAATCCATTTAGACATAACCAAGCTATCAAAACTTAATTCCTCTAACTCGACCAAGCCACGTAGCATACCAAACCCAAGAATATTATATCTGTGGTCATGGTTATTGCTCAATACAACTTGTTCACACTTATACAGTGTGTAAATGTCGGATTCGGGCCTTGTACAAAATTCTAAATGTTAGGAATTTAATTTCAAGGTTTTTGGGCTAAGCTAATATTAAAGTTTTTTCAGTTGTGTTGTATTTTTTAGTCTATTTAGAATAGGATGACATGGGATCACCCCCGAGTATGTGTGGGATTAGGTGAAATAGTGATTTAAAGGTTTAGGAACAACTCTAAGCATGTTCGAGAACGAACGTATGTTTATGCGGGGGAGAATGTAATGACCTGGCTTATTGTTTTGAGAATTAGCGTTCCATTTGGTGGCTTATGGTCTCGAGCATATTTGAAAAGTGTATTATGAACTGCGAGGGTGGTCAATTTGTTTTTTGAATTATTTGGGATTTAATAGAAAGAACAATTCTTGTTTTGGAAGCTTAAGTTGAAATAATTAACCGGATAGTGAATTATGTGTAAACGACATCTGAATGAGATTTTGATAGTTCTAATAGATCTGTATGGTGATTTAGTTCTTAGGAATGTGTCCGAATATTTATTTTGAGATCCGTAGTTTAATTAGGCTTGAAATGGCAAAAATCGGGAATTTTTATTTGGAAGTTTGACTGAGGATTTGACTTTTTGATATTCATATCCGAATCCAGTTCTAAAAATTTGAACATCTCTATTATAACATTTATGACTCGCGTGAAAAATATGAAGTCATTCCAATTGATTAGATAGGTTTAGGCATCAAATGTAGAATTTGAAATTCGTTAGATTTTATTAAGCTTGAATTGGGGTACAATCGTGGTTTAGTGTTATTTGAAATGATTTGAGGCCTTGACTAAGTCCGTAATATATTGTTAGACTTATTAATATGTTTGGATGAGGTTCTGAGGGGATCGCGTGAGTCTCAGAGTGGTTTTGGACCATTTCTCGACCATTTTTAACTGCTGGTGTTTTTGGCTATAATAGTAAAATTTCAGATACACATGAATTCCTTTGGGAGCTATATGAAACAATCTATAAGGAATCTGGAGATTATCAAAACATGTAAGTTATAGATCATTGACTCTACTTTCCAAAAATGATAATCATTTATCAGTTTGTCATTTGTGTAGAAAGTTATGATCAACTAACTGAAGCCTGATACTACAGTTGTTTTGCCTGGCAGTATGCATCGCAAAAACTTTTTGCTGCACATGGCTGACTTAGGAAGCTTATATCTAGTAATATGTAGGGAATTTGGCGATAATCTAAAAATAAAAGTTGTAACACTTTGTATCTAGATTTCATAAATTTAAATTGTTTGGAAGTTGGAGTTGGGTACAAAATATTATGGTTGACACTCTACAAGCTGTCTGGAGGAGGTTTGGAAGAGTTTGGTGTTTTAAGCATGTAATGATCCAAAGATCCATTTTTAGTTCGAGAGATCATAATTTGATTTCAATACTTCCAAAATTTTTATAATGAATTATAGGATTGATCTGGAAAGTTTGGTCTAATTTCATCAAGTCGCGATTAGTTTTTTAATGTGAAATATGATTTAATTGTTTAACGAGCGAAATGGGTATCGCATTGAGCAAATGAACTTGAAATTGAGTTTCGATTGAAGGACTAGTTCATGTTATTATTTATGACTCATGGGAACAAGAATCGATAAATTCTGAGTTCGTATGATAGAGTTAGAGAACTTTTAGTGAAATTAAAGATCGTTGGTACAACAGGGTCTGGTGCTCACCTTTAGCGATCAAATATGAAACTTACAGCGATGAGAATCGGGCTTTTAGCAACCAGAATCGGGTTTGTAATGTTGTTATGGTTTTTTAGATCATTTTGACATTTTTGGGGGAAAGAACACGGCTTGGGGCGCTTTTTAAGCAAGAAATCATGGGAAATCTTGAGGTAAGTCACCTGTGATCATTTCTATTCCATAATATTGAATTTTATCATCTAATAATCTGACTAGGTTACATTTTTTGAGGTGTAAATTGGGGATTTGATCTAGAGATTTGAAAATAAGATTTGAAGATTTGGAGGTCGAATTGTTATCGGAATTTAGTAATTTTGGTATGATTTGACTTGTGGTTGAATGGGTTGTTAGACTTTTTGAGTTTTGTCGAATTCCGAGATGTGGGCCCCATGGGCGATTTTAAGTTAAATTTCATATATTGTGAAAAATTAATATTTTTCACATGGAAATAATTTCTATAAATTGTATTGGCTGAATCTCATTAATTGTTGCAAGATTTGAGGCGTTCGGAAGCCGATTTATGAGGCAAGAGCATAACAGAGTAAGAAATTTCATGATTTGAGATAAGTAACTCTTCTAAACTTAGTGTTGATGGTACAAACGCCCAAATTATGTGCCATGTGATTGGTGTTAAGGAGATGAGCATATGGGCATGCACCATGTGAATTATGACTCTGTTGTTTCCAGGGCACTGAATAGTGACTCTATTTTGTTGATATCTGTATTTTCACCATGTGATGAAATAAATGATCTGCACATAATGATAAATATCATATTTAGACTTTATTCAAATATTGTTGGGACCTATAATGGTCGTTTCCTAATGTTATCTCATTGAATTCATTTATATTTCATACTCAGCCATATTTATATATTCATATCATATCTCAGTCTCTATTGTTAATTTTTTATATATTATATCATCATTTTTGGGTTGTTTTATCATGATATGTTCCGAGAGAATGGAGAGATTGATGGCTGAGTGAGGTCGAGGGCCTAATTATGCGGATGATCATGGGATTTGGCTGCATGCGGTAACATGTTTTATGTATTAATGGCATGAATGACTTGTTATAGCGCTTGGGCTGAAGGAGCCCCTCCGGAGTCTGTACACTCCCCAGTGAACGCAATACCTACTGAGTGCGAGTGTCGAGCGTGAGTGCCGAGTGACTTAGGAGGATTGAGTGACTGTGAGACATGAATTGCTAGGAGAACTGAGTGACTGAGGGGATTGAGTGACATGGAAAACTAAATGAGTTGATACTCTGAGAAAATGCATATGATTTCATTACTATTTTGCGTTGCATTGGCATGCACATTGACATATAGGCATAGAGATTTACTTTCCTCGTGCCATTTGAAAAATTACTTTCCTCATGCCATTTGAAAAATAAAATCTCCTATTATGGAAGAGAGTTTTATGGGAAAAATCATAGTTTTCACACTTACTCATATTTTGGTGATTTCAGTGAAAAGAATTGAGATTTACAACTTTACTTTAAAAGAAAAAGATTTTTTGAACTGTGAATGAGCTGAGCATTTTATTATTGTGTTATTTCTTCTGATGCTTCAATTATATTGTTATGAAATGTTACCGGGTATTGGTGTGGACTCTGACCTTGGTACAAGTTCGTCACTGCTTTCAACCTAAGTTTAGGTTTGTTACTTATTGAGTACATAAGGTCGGTTGTACTCATACTACACTTTATGCACATTGCGTGTAGACTTTGGATATCGATGTTGTTGTATTCGTTGGGAGCTGAATTGGAAGAAGCACATGCGTCCTTGTTGTAGTTGCTTCTTGTTTGTGGTAGCCTTAGAGTTTTAAACTCCATTTATGTATTTGTCAAACGGATGATGTACTTTCTTCATATCACCTTTGCAACTCTATTCTTAGAAGCTCATGATTTGTACTACCAATCATTGGGAGTGTATTAGAATTTATAAAATATTTGTTAAATTAGATTATGGTTATTTGACTTACCTAGTAGGTGAGATTACGTGTCATCACTACTAGTTTTTTGAATCATGACATTAGGCTTCTGAGCCAAGAATCAAATGGTCCAAACCAAAACCTTTCCGGAACGAAATCAATCAACCCCACAAGTCAAAAACCATAACTTACACATGTGTGAACTGTGAAGTATCAAAAAAGCAGGATATAAATACACAAAACGACCGACTGATCGTTACACTTGGTCAGTGAGCAGCTTCATTTATACTAAGTTACTAACTTTTAACTCAAAAATGGAAAATTTCCATCTTAACAATAATAAAATATCACCCCATGTTACCCCATTTATTACATTACAATTTATTGATGTTTACATCAAATTAAGAAAAATGCGGTATGTTGTTATATGTATTTTTACCATATTATGATTTAATTATTGTGTATTTTTCTCATTTATGTGAGGGCATTGTGGACATGAATTTAGATATATGGTCCAAAATAAGTTTGATCCTTAATTGAGAAGTTCAAAGTTAAATTATTTTTAAATATAAAATATATATATTTTTGAGATAAATTAAGAAGAGAAAAATAACATATAAATTGGAGAAAAAATACATTTAATTGCTGATTGTGCAGTTTTTAACCACGTTCAATACAGACAAATACATGCCTTAAAAACAAAGGACAATCTATCCCTTTTTCTTTATATTCCTCATGTTCCCGTCTAATAGTAGGAAGGTGAAAGAATCAATGATATTTTCGTGAAATCATAAGCAGACAAGAACATAACTCCCGAGGTTTGGATAACATCACCATGTGATCTGCATCATGAATAAACTCAACATCATCCGGTGGATTATTCTTGATCAACCACCTTTGTAGTTGTTCTTCCTTAAGCACGTTATCCTTGTCGCATACAACGTAAACACGACGAACCAAACCATATTTCTCATTTGTGAATGTAGAGTCCTTCAATAAGCTTGACTCGTCAAACAATGGTACTGGTCTCACCAAATAAGTTGCAAGAGTAAGATCCTGTTTCAATTGCATCATCAATTGTGTCGTTGCCAAAAGAGTTTACCTTCACTATAACATTAATATATTTACTTACTGTAAAAATAAAATGACAAAATTATATTATGTCACGTTAAAGTAGATGAACATGGTGTGATATATTCATAAAATAAATACAATGATCACAATATCAATTTTCTGGCTTAGAACCAATGTCAAAAAGTCAATTTTTGGGGGGCCACTTACATTTATACCCACTTTTTGAGTTACGTTTTAACTTATATCCGCTTTGTAAAATGCATTGCAAGTGTAATCGCTTTTCGCGTAACTTCAGGCATACGAGCCTGTAGTAGCAAAAGTTTTTGTCTGAAGTGTAGCAAAACTTCAGATATTTTTGCATGAAGTTTGGCCTGACTTGCAACGGCAATCACAAAAACTTTAATTCATAGTGCAAATGGCATACTTCAGGTCATGTGTATGTTAGCTAATGTTTTTGTTTGTAATTGTTGAACTTCAACATTCTAGTACCTAAAGTTTTGTTCTATATTTGCTACTTCAGCATATTTTAGCTGAAGCTTTGTTGTGTATTTTATGAATTTCAGAATTTATGTTTATTTTGTTTTTGCTAAATTTCAACATTCTTAGGAGCTCTTACAATAAAGCTATACATCAATAAGAATATCGATTGTTTGGTTCAATAATGCCAAAAAGGCAGATTCTTAATATCCTGTTATAGATGAAGACAAAAATTACGTATAAACACTAATGGTGTCCACCGAAAGATTCAAAATCTTTAGTCCTATATGTGAGCAAGCCATTTCAATGGTATTATGCATATGAGTTGTATTATAGGTTCAAGTTAAAAATTCATAATAACTGTATTATTGAACGTTTACAATATTGTAATTATTGGACATAGCAAGACTTAGGGGCGGAGCTAGAGAGCTGGGTGTGGGTTCGGCCGAAATCATTAACTTGGTTCGAACTATATATTTATTTTAAAAAATTCATTGAATACATATAAATTATTATTTTAGAACCCAATAACTTAAACAATTAAAATTTTGAACTCACAAGCTTGAAATCTTGGTTCCGCCTCTGGCAGCACCAACAATATCATCCCTATGAACTAAAGTTCACACTAGCACCAACAACAGCAAAAGAAAGATGAAGAACAAGAAGGAGAAAAGAAAATAAGGAATAGAAGGAAGAGGGGAAAGATGGCAGGAATTGTGTTTAAAAGTGGGTACAAACTAAAACTTAAAAAAATATGTATATGTTAAATGGGGACGACCAAATAGAACACTGTACAATTTTAGATTATTTGGCTATACAACTGCAGACAGAAAAAGCCAACCAAGAAAAAACAGTTAATCAAAATCAGAATTTGACATTTCGGTTATTTGTATTTTCTGAAAAGTTCACAGATAGTGCATTTATTTAACGTGATAAAAAAAGTCACGATTAAAATTTATTCTAATACAAAACAAAAAGTAGTTTTCATTTATAGTTATAATGGGTATTGGATAGCTTTTGATGATCATATGTAATTTTGAAATTAAAAATTGTGAAAATTAGGAAAAATCACTGTATTTGATATACACTCACCTCAGAAGGGGACAGTTGATAAAAGTTGGTTGCTAAAACTTTAGGGCCTAAGAGGAGGGAGGTTGGACCTTTCTCCTGTCCATTGTTGTACACAAATTCAGTATCCATATGTGATTCCACTTGTTGATAATACTGGCAATTTGCAAACAAAAATAATGTAAATTATAACTTATTACCAGCAGGATAATAGCAGTACATACTACCTACATGTAATGCAGAAATACAAGGACTCGGTTCGAACCAATTGAACAAGAATATAACTCATACATCATGATAGCGTAAAAGATTATTACACTATTACGTATAATTAGGGGTGTCAAATGGATGGGTTAAAATAGAGGAATTTTTACCTAAGTTACACTATTTCTCTCTCTATTTTGATACATCCCATTGTAAAACATAACCATTTACCTTAATACCCTCCAGAAGTTCTGCGGATCAGTTCTGTCATTCAAACCCCACTGAAACAAGGTGAGTTTGGAGAAGAGGTGAGGATGAAATATGGAAGGAACAACACCGGGCATGGCAGATAAGGAATGTCCTAAGTAAGCCCCTTCAAAATGGAAAGTAAACCGTAGGCATAACCTTTAAGGAAAGAGCATCGATCAAAATTGAAGTAATCAGGAATGATCGGTCCAGAACCCATGTTTTGGTGAAGTACAACACGATATTCACCAACGAGGTTAGGTACAAGGTGTTTTCCGATAGATTGGTCAGTGCCATTGAAATCAAAGCAACAGCCGTGGAACTCAAGCCCAAGGAGTGGAAAGGCCTCATCAAAATCGATGGTGTTTTGATTGAGTAGTCTAGCATGAAATCCTCATTTACAAAGTTTTCGAACCAATTCTCCTTTTAGGCCGCCACAGATTCGCCGTAGTGGCTTCATATATTTTATTGTATTCATTATCTTTTTTTTCATTGTAATTCAATGTATCTTGTTGTATTCCGTGTATTTCATTGTATTCAATGTCTTTTTTTTCACTGTATTTCAATGTATCCCGTTGTATTCTATATATTTATATATTTTGTAGTTAATATAATTTATGTATTCAGATGTATTATATAATTTCTCTAAAGACTGCTATATTTTGAGGGGGGGGGTTTCCAGTTGAGAAATTTTTTTATAACTGAAAATATAAGTTTTATATGTTATAATGAGTTTGTTGAGTTATATTAGTAGTCTATTATGTTAATTGATACATTTTCTGTTTCAAAAATAGTGTAATCCCCTATTTCACGCCGTGAATACAGTCGAATATAGTCGAATACAGTAACCTGTCCAACAGTAATCCCATGTTTCACGCCATGAATACAATCGAATACACTTGAATACAACAACTGATTAGCTGGACTTCCCCGATTTACGCCTATTTTTGCTATTGTATTTATTAATGCAATAATTTAAATACATCAAATATATCATATAGCCACAGAAAAGGTATCTATAACCCGTAGTATACCAAATTGTATCTATAGATGACCAATTACTACTAATAAATAGTACTATATGAAAATTTCTCTAAAATGGACAAAGTCAATAAATGGGTGGTCAATTGATTCGCCCAATAGTAACATGGGCTGAGATAACTTTGGTTAAGTTCGGCTAAAATTTGGGTCATAGATCAACTGGCCTACTCTTATCAAACTTTAATTATATGTATTATTTTCTTATGAATTATTTAATTATCAATTAAGATTTTTTTTTCTATTGTTACGGTCATATATAACATATCAAATAAAAAAATTAAAATATATTTTAGCTAAGTTACTCATAAATTAATTTCGACTAAAAAAGGCCCAACTTTAAATATGTTGAAATCAGTTAAGTCAAGATGGATTGAGTTCAACAAATAAACGGATCGAGGACCAGCTCAATATTGGATGGTTGGGCCGCTCAAATGGATCTGAGCTTAAATTACCATCCCTAAGTATAATGAATATGTAGTGTGCCATAGATAATGGATAAACTACTTTACTTTATCAAGTTACTAATTTACTTTCTATGCATTTTAATAGTTATTTTTTATGCGATCAGATGGTATAAAGATACTAATAAGTTTACACTATGGTAATACTAATTCAATATATAATTTTCAACATAAATGAATTAAATAGTAGTAACCTAAAATATTAGATTGGTTATCTACTATAATAGGTAAAACAGAAAAACATAATGTCATATAAGAAAGTAATACATATAAATGGCTATAAAAAATATTACTAACATGGAAAAATAAAGTACTCTATCTACTATAAAAGAAAATATGAGTTGTCAAACTGTATAGAAGTTAATTTCGTTGTCAAACCTGTTGGCTGACAGCAACAATGTCAAGGTTAGGACCAGGCATGAAAGCAGTGACAAAAACAGCAACATCAATTTTCTGAGGGAAAATTTCCATGGCAAGAGATATATTGATGCCACCCATACTATGACCTACTAAGACAACTCTTTCTTCTTGTGGCAAATTAGCCATGAATTCTATCAAGGGTTCGTTGTATTCAGCCATGGAATTGAGCTCTTCAGTATGTTTTGGATGAATTCCAGAAGCAGCCATGTCAAGAACACTAACTTTGTGACCTTCAGCTCTAAGAATTGTCACCACTTTATACCAACACCATGCACCGTGACAAGCTCCATGAACTAGCACAAAGTGATGGTTCTTGCCCTTTTCCATTTTTTTCGGGTGATTCTCCCCAATTATTGCAAGGTATTTATAGTGAAAGTAGAGGGTCAAAATGATCAGTTAGCCATAGATTCTGAAAAATTCAAATCCTGGAATAATTGCACTTCTCATCCCTCAATTATTGAAAAATTTAATTATGATCTTTGTGATATTTCGTTAAGCATATTTAACCTTGAATTGACAAAATAAAAAGATAGTGTGTGTTTTGTCACTTACATAGGAAATATGCAAGGGAATATTTTTTACAATTATGGTATCCTTAAATATGGAATAATTACATAAAACTGGGCATTAAATGATTGAATAGTTGATAGTTCGGTAAGTTTGTAAGGATTCGCAAGTAAGATAGATTAAAAGTGCACGTTTTGTTTAATTGATGGTTAGACGCACTTAATCAAATATTGTGATGATAAAACCGAAGTTTATCAATAGTTTAGGGGCTAAAACACATATCACCACTTGACAATCACGTCAATGAAAACATGCCTAAATGGATGACATGATAGGAAATGAAAATAGGAGAAGAACCTGGCGATGTGTACAAAGTACAAGAATCACTATCTACGTGAAAATCTATGCATTTTGTCTCTAAACACAAAGTCATGTTGCTTCTTGCCGCCCCGCACCTCGACTATTGTCAACACTATTGCCTTCCAAAGTTTGCACTTTGAAATAATCGACAACTGCTAAGGTACTGTATTTTGTCTATAGGTTAATCAATGTCAGGGTCGGAACCTGAATAGTACGAAATTTAGCTAAATAATATAATAATAATAATAATAATAATAATAACAACAAAGATAATAACAATTGTAATCAAAGCAGATAAAGGAGGTATAAATTTAACGTAACATCCACAAGCTAAGCAGAAAAACTTTATTATTCCAACAAGAATATGATAGTACAAAATTATTGTACATATTCTAATTAATCTCAAATAATCCAAAAGAATAATCTCATAAAATTACTCCAAAGAAAAGGTTTATACAAGTATTTTTGCAACACTCAACTCTCTCATAAGATACTCTTAATAAATAAATAAGGAAAAAAAAAAAGACAAGAGAATGAAAGGCTCTTGAGTTGATGTGTGGTGCAAAGGAACAATTGATCTCCTTTTATAGGAAGAAAGAACGTTGGCTCCAAGTTTGTTACATGAGAAAAAGATATTATTCTCCTCCAATCATATTTTTTCTTTGGCTCCAAAATTGTGAAATAGGCACATGCCTATACAATTAAAATGCACCAAACTAAGTATAGCCAAACGATATAACAGTCTTCACCTTGGCCTAATTTTGATTGATAATAAAAGTTTGCTTCGTCCTCTCCACAAAATCACATATGGGCAAGATCGTTCTTTATAAATGGCGATCACATCCAAGTAGAGCTTGAACCCGCCACTAGAAGAGGCTCTATGAACATGTCAGCAGGATTGTCTCCAGTGTTAATCTTTTGAACAGAGATTTTTTCATCAAAAATAATTTTTCAAATAAAATGATAGCTGATACCAATAGATTTCTTCCTCTAATGATACATCAATCTTTAGTCAAGTGAATGGCACTTTGACTATCACAGAAAATAGTAACACCATCTTGGTATAAATTGAATTCAACTAATAGACCCTTCAGCAATAAGGCTTCTTAGTGCCTTATATTCTGCTTCAATAGCAGATATATCGGCTACATGTTGTGACATAGTTTTTCAATTAATAGCACAACTATCAATGCAAAATATGTTGCCTGTTAGTGATCTTCTTTTGTCGAGATCACCTGCATAATCTAAGTCTACAAAATCAACCAAAATGTTAGTATTTCTTCCAAACTCTAAGCAGGTGTTTGAAGACCTTGCAAGTATTTGAGAATCTATTTCACAGCTTACCAATATGATTTACCAGGGCAAGCCATATATCTGCTCACCACACTTACTTCTTGTGAAGTATCTAGAGATGTACATACCATTGCATATATAATATTGTCGATTGCACTGGAATAAGGTAATGTGATAGCTTTGTTCTTCCTCCGACTGCGATGACTGAGAAGCTGACAACTTAAAATGTGTGTAAGAGGGGTACTTACTGGTTTTAGCATCTTTTATGCCAAACATCTCCAAGACGTTCTTCAAGTACTTCTTCAGGGTAAGGAATAGTCTGTTGGCTCCTCGATCTCTTTTGATCTCTATGTCAAGGATTTCCGTAGCTGCTTCCGAATCTTACATCTCAAATTCACTTTTCACCCCGACTTTTTAAATTGTGAATTTTATCAAATCATTAGCAGCAACGAACATTTCATTAACATATAACAGTAAGTACACAAATGAACCACCATTCAATTTTCGAAAATAAATACAACTATCGTGCATGCTCCATTAATAACCATGACCCAACATAGAGGAATCAGAACTCTTGTACTATTATCTTAGAGACTTCTTTAATCCGTTTAAGGACTTCTTCAACAGGAAAGCATGATCTTATTGTTTTCCATCAATTTCAAATCCTCGGGGTTGAAGCATGTATATTTATTCCATAAGTTCGTTATGTAAGAAAGTTATCTTAACATCAAGTATTCTAATATTAAATTATACTTGGAAATGAAGGCAAGAAATACACGAATAGAGCTATGTTTTAATAAAATGTAAGAAAATGTCATTAAAATAAACTCTTTGTACCTAACAATATCTTTTCGCATCTAATTGTACCTTATAACTTGCATTTTCACCCATTGAATGCCAACATTTTTCTTGAATACCCATTTACAATCAATACTTATCTTTACTGATGATGGCTTTATAAGAGGCGAAGTATTATTGTGGAGCGTTAATTGCAATCAGCCACATGTCTAAATTAGCACTAAAAATTATTTTTTAATATTTTGAAGGTTCTACAATTTCTTCATTTTTCTATGCAATTAAAAAGGCAAATGCAACATAATCTCTAAACCTTAATGATAATTTACTTTCTCTTCTCTTATGTAATGACCCGACCGATTATTTGAACATTCGCATCTTGTTCTGAGGTTTGAGACCTTGTATAGCTTCATATAATATATTATGACTTGTGTATATAGTTGGTTTTAATGTTTGAGGGGTTCAAGATTAATTTGAAAGAGTGATTCTTAATTTGAAAGCCTTATGTTGGAAGAGTTTATCAATGGTTGACTATTGACTAAACGACCTCGGAATCAGAATTTGATGATTTAATAGGTTTGTATAGTAATTTTGGGACATGGGTGTATGTTCGGATTTGAATTTGGATGTTACTAAAAGGTTTTGGCTCTATTTATCGAAAGTTGACAATTTAAAAAAATAGAGAGTTCATAAGTTTTATCGGAAGTACTTTGGTGTTATTAGACTCGAATTGGGATTTTAAGACTTTTGCTAAGTTGATTTGGTGTATTGAAACTTGTGTGCAAAGTTTGATTATGATCTGGAATATCTAAGTGTGATTCAGACGAGGCGAAGTTGAAATGTTTGAAAGTTAAGATAATAATTTTGATCTTCGAGTTGTAATTTTTATGCTATTTACATTGTTTTAAGCCTTTGGATATGTTGAGATATAGTATTTCAAATTGTTGGTATGATTGGATGGGGTCCCAAAGGGCTCGAGTGTGATCCTGTAATGACCCAGCCGATCGTTTTGAGATTTTTAGCCGTGTTCCCCTATTTTCTGCTTCTTTTGTCCTCTACAACAGTTATATGACTTACCAGGTTAGTTGGTTTAGTTTCGGAGATATTTCAGAGTGAATTGAGATACTTAGTCTCTTAATTGAAAAGTTAAGTTGAAAAAGTTGATCGAAAGTTGACTTATGTGTAAACAACCTCAGATTTGAGTTTTGATGGTCCTGTTAGCTCCTTTATGTGATTTGGACTTAGGAGTGTGTTCAAATTTTTATTTGGAGGTCATATAGCCAACGATGTGTCTGGTTGTCTTTGAGGACTTGATGAATGATGCCTCCGTTTGTCTTGGAGTTTGATGATAAATGATGTCTCTGTTTGTCTTCTGGAACATAATGATGAATTATGCTTATCAAGTCTTGGGTAAAGTTGCTCGATATGTACAATTAGAGAGTAGACGGCCCAAAATGTCCTATTCGAGGGTGGACTAACCTAGTATATCCTATTTGAAGGTGGATAAACTTGATATGACCTATTTGAGGGTAGATGGCCCAATATGTCCTATTTGAGGGTGGACTAGCCTAGTATATCCTATTTGAAGCTGGATAAACCCGATATGTCCTATTTGATGGCAGACAAACCCGATGTTCTGTTGAAGGCGGATAAGCCTAAATGTCCTATTTTAAGGCGCACGAGCCTAAATGTCTTATTGAAGGCGGACAAGCCTAAATATTTTATTTTAAGGCGGATGAGCCTAAATGTCCTATTTTAAGGCAGACGAGCCTAAGTTATTCCTCCAATTGTGGTTGGTGGACTTGTTATTGATGAAGCCTCCTGTTATCTTCTGAGACTTAATGATGAATGATATTTGTAAAGTCATGGGTACAATTGCCTGTAAAGTTCAGGATAATGTCTTAAAGTCGTAAAATTATGATAAAGTAGGGTAAAGTTATGGCAAAGTATGAATGGAGATGTTTGAATTATGAAGATGAGGTTTTCGAAATGATATCTCCGTTTGTCTTCGGAGACTTGATGATAAATAATGCCTCCATTTGTCGTTGGAGAATTTATCATTTTCCTATAAAGTTCAGGATAAAGTCATAAAGTTGAAAGTGCATGATAAAATAGAGAATGAAGTCAATGATTAAGTATGAATTATGTTTTGGCTTATTATGTCATATTGATATCTGTGAAGTCTTGAATAAATATTCATGTAAAGTTCACAGAAAAATCATTATAGTCATAAAGTTGAAATAAAGTAAATGATAAAGTATAGAATAAGGTACAAAAATTGTTGTTTAGCATATGAAGTTGAGGCTTCGATGGACCATATTTTGCATATAATAGGTAAAGTGAATAATAAAGTAACGGTAAAGTAGAGAGTAAAGTAAGGGAAAAATCATTTATCTTGTGATGTGAGGCAATGTCGGGCTGAATGACACCTCTAATCTTGAATGGTAGACTTAATGTTTGTTCCTGCAAAATTTAGGCTAATGTTATTAGTTGAGTCATGAAGTTAGGATACATATAAAGGGTAAAGTGAAGGATAAAGTGAGTTATAAAGCCATTTGGCTTATGATGATTAGGCCATGGGAGGCCGAATGGCACTTCTTGGGTAGTAGACATGATTGCTAACCTCTGCAATATTGTAAAAAAATATCACCTGGAAATAATTATATAAATATGTTAATAAAAATATAAAGTCAACGTAAAGTAAGAAGTCAAAAATAAAGGGAGAGATTAAGCCGTCGGGCTTATTAAGGCGAGGCCGTTGCAGGCCTAATGACGCTTTCTGTCTGTAAATTTGATGTTTGATTCAATATCATCATCCCGCGGCTTTTGTCGTTCCTGCATCCAAAGATAAATTCTTAGTTTGGAAAGAGTTGTTGATTCTTGTTGAGTCGGCTCTTTATTTTGGCTTTGTCTGAATTGTATATCTTTCGTTGAGCTTCATGTCGACATATAATAGTATGTTCCTGCTCACTCAAAGAAAAATTTGTTAGTTTAAAAGAAAGTGGTTGACTTGTGTTGAACCATCATGTTTTAGGGTTTGGATCAAATTCTAATTGATAATAATAGAAAGTAAATGGCTCTGGACCTCGAATTTGAATGTGTCAAACTTATGAGGATCCATCTAAAGAGTTGTGTTAATTTTAGGTATGGGTGAAAATAGTTATATACTAGGAATAAACAAGTCAGTTAGAGGTTGATTAATTTTTGAAGAGTGGTTGGACTATTTCGAAAGTTGCCCCAATTTTCAGTTCTGGAATTTGAAAAAGGCAAGAAATTTGAAGAGTTGGTTGACTTAGAAAATATGCCTCGATTTCCGATACTGAGAGTATGAAGTTTGAAACAGCGGAAATGACTGAAGATATGAAGAGTTGATTTATTCTAGATATGCCCCAGTTTCTAATTCTGAGGACACAAAATTTTATAACAACAAGATGGCCGAATCCTTATGTCGGATTGCCTATGTATCAGGTCAGACGTAGTTCGAACCTGAGACAAATAAAATTGTAAGAGTGTAGAGATTTATACGGTTTTTTTATTTGATAGTCCTGTTGAAACTAAATAACTAGGCAAAATGTCGACATGAAGTGAGGTTGATTTTCTTATCCTATAGGGTGGGTGGGTGGAGACCGGTAGTATTTGAGTAATTGATATACAAAGTTTTGGATGATATTGGTAACAAAGTGTATGAATGAGTTTTCAATAAGTGTAGCAAGCTCTAACGGTGGAAAGTTGTGACTATTTTGTGAAATATGAAGGTGATGGTTCTCACCAGTTAACCATTAGATTTGAAAAAAATATTATATTTTGTTAAAAAAGAAAAAATAAGAAAAAGAGAAAACGAGTCAATATGAGATAATAACAAGATATAATAATGCAAAATTTGGATAAGTAAACGTCAAACAAAATTGTGCATAAATAAAGTCATGTAGCAAGTAAAGTCAACAAATAGTGGGTCCTAATATGCAAGTGACCTCTTTGTACCCGAGGTAGGCCTATCGTGTCTTTAAAGGGTAAATATGACATAATATGTCGCTCATTGCTCTTGGTTAATTGTAGGGGTGTTTAAAACCGATCCGAAACCGAAAATCGATCCAAACCGAAGCTTAACGGCTTACTGGTAACGGCTTAACGGACGGGGAACAGATTGAATTTTTTTTATAAACGGCTTATCGGTTTGGGGATGGATTATTCAATTTTCTTAACGGCTAATCCGTTAAGAATATATATATATATATATATATATATATATATATATATATATATATATATATATATATATATATATATATATATTATTTATATATATTAAATATAAAAAAACTAAAACCCTTAAAAATGATTAACAAAAGTTTATTTCTACTTCTAAGCATTTTTATTCTCGGGATCTAGAGGTTTTTTGGTTCTATTTTTAATTATTTTTGGTTGTAATCCTCCTGTTTGGCAACATGCCGGAGATGGCAAAGATAATTTCCTAATCACGGAAATCAAATTGAGTGGCTCTGGCAAAGAAAATTGAATGCATCATATTGCTTCTAAAATATTCTTTTTATGGCAATTCATTATTTCTAAGACGAGGAGAATAAGAGATATTTATTGAACATGTATGTTAGGCCGATAAACCGCCCTATAAGAGCTAACCAGATATCAATCCGTCCGATATCTTATTGGGTGGCTAATGGATTAATACATTTAAAAGCCGATAACCATTAAGCCAAATCGTTAAGAGTGAAAGCCGCCAAATCCACCCGATAAGCACCCCTAATTAATTGAAATAATCTATTTCCCAAAAATAATACTAGTGTAGAAATCATTACATGCCAAATGAAGAAAGTAAGATACAATGTGCTTTATAGTTTAAAAATAATATTTTATTTAGTCATTGATTTCTAGTAAATAGTTTATCCAAATTTAAAATTGTCATAATTGTCAAAGAAAAAGAACGTTTTATCCTTTTTCCTAAAATTTAATTAATTAGAGCAAATAATCCATATTTAGGAACAATTATCCTTCAAATATGCACACAGATTATGATAATGTATCACTTGGGGTCGTGGATCCACTTGGATATTTTTGTAAAGTCAACCATTGTACTTAATACACCAAAGGTAGCTTCCTATGTTAAAATGATGAATGTTCTTAAAAAGAGGGTATTAGTTTCACTCTATCTTAGGTAGACTAGAGTTAGTTTCCTAAGACACAAGGCTTCACCAAGCGGACAACTTGAGAGTGGAAAGTATGTGATTGTCGATTGCACTGCTGATCGATTAAATTTACAAAATCCTTCTGACTAAAGTGTGTTTTAATAGTGCACGGCCGCAAATCACGTAACTGCTTAAGTGTGTGAATTGTGCGAATTTTTCAGAAGGGAAGAAGTGAAATGAAATGATAATTTATATTAAAGCGCCATCACATAGACAGTTTAAACCAGGCAATGCAGTTATAGCATGTAAATAATTTAAAGTCAAATAAAGTAAGCATACAAGCCTTAATTAACCTAACTCCGCTATGGTTAGAACCTAGGTCGCTAGCAGAGTCACCAAGCTGCTATACTCCATTTTAAACTGGTAAAGTAAGGTACAATATATAGGCGATACCCAGCATAATTAAAGTTAAAGAGTCGCCACCTAATTATTATTTGAGGTGAATTAGGACACCTAAATTGATTAAAGTAATTTTATAAAGTATAACTCTGTTAATGGTCTACTTATCCTAGAGGTTCTAGGTAAGGGTTCAACTAATCTAAAGGGAAGGTTTTTAAGGCACCCTTTAAGAACCATTTCAAATAATTAACTAACCAAACTTAAGATAATTAAGGATAAGTGTAAAATAGTTTTAGTCCAAAGTAATGTAAACAAGAATTCGTCACTAAAGTATTGTAACATGAAATCTGTTTTTCCTTTTTAGAGTCTAAAGGGCTTAAATTCTGAAAAGAGACGATGTGCTAAAAATTGGACTAAAGATCAAATACAAAGATCAATGTTAGACTTGAAGAAAGTACAATTAATTTACAAAATCGTCCTGTAGTAGAAGGTCATCTTTGACATACATCAAACAAAAGGAAAACAGTTAGTCAAAGACAAATGAAACAATATTCGTTTGCCCAAGAACGACTTTAAAGAACTAAATCACGTAAGCGATCTAACATGGGCAATTTTAACTAAACCATGGATAGATCTTTAGAGTTAGTAATACATTGTTAACTAGAGGTGAAGATCCTATGTGATCAATGGGTGCATAATTACTAATCATGTTCTAATATTTGATTTTAATGGAAATCACACAACTAAAGTTAAAAGATAATCACACAGTAAAATGTTAGCCATCATTCAAGTAAGTAGTAATAAGATCGAGAAAAATAATAATAATAATAATAATAATAATAATAATAATAATAATAATATGGTAGATAGCCCTATTAGCTCCTAATAGAAGGATAACAACTTCTATAATTCTTGTTTCAGAGCCTCTAAAATCTATTTTTTTGCTATTCGAATTTATTTCGGGGAGAGAGTTGAGTGATGATAATGCAAGCACTGATTCTAGACAGCGGCATGGTTTCTCAAAATGGAACTCGGAAGCAGCTCCGTCATGTCATGTAAACAAGGAAAAGAAAAGGAAAGAGAAAGTTAGGAAGAAATCTTATTAATCTTGCTTCCTATTGAAGATGAAATAAACTAATTAAAATCATGTTGGCCTTAAACTGAAAGCAAACAGTGAGTTGGAATATTTTCAGTTAATATCAGACACGCTCAGTCAAGCACGGAGTTTCTTAAAGCTAGCATTTCTAAAATAAGTACGAATGGATACGACATAGTAAGAACCATGAATAAATCAAAGCCACTCAACTCCCAGGTCGTAGCTTCAAACTCATAAGCCCTCGATTAGGCAACATCAAGATCACAAAATGGCTCCAAAGCTAAAAACGTCCCGAACACTAAGGGACTGGCGTCGAAAACTCAAGGTCGCATGACCTCCAGGCCAAAAGCTCCAAAATCTTAAGCTCTCAATGAGGCAATACCAAGTTTCCAAGTAATGGCTCCCGAGCCAAGAAATTCTCGATGACTCGAGGACTGCGGCCAATCGCCGCCCCCATCGACTTATCAAAACCCGATGTCATATGACCACGTGGGGGCAGCCTCAGTCTCGTAAGACCTATATAAGGCAATAAAAATATTTGTAAAACCTCAAGTAAGGCATAAACCATACTTGTTCTACGTGACAATCTGCAAGACCTCAAGCAAGGCATGAACGTTACTTGTACCAAATAGCCAAAACTATAAGACCTCAAAGGCATGTAAAACTTGTAAGACTTTACTAAAGGCATAATCCCGATCTTAAAGTTAAGGATATATATCAAACTTGTAAGACCCGTAAAAAGGCATACCTCGGTATAGACGTAGAAAATACTTCACTTGGGGACTGAAGGGTTCCGGCAAAACACAAATGACTACGGTCACAAGGTTGTACCAGTCAATCTAACACAATTCAAGGATGCTCGACCTATTCTATAAAATCACAGGACTTCAACTACTTTGAATAAACTTTGAAAGAACTGGTGAAATAGGATACCCTCAACATAGGCAAAAGAGTTTCGACCATTTCAGCTCCTAACTATAGCTTTCGAGACACTCAGCCACCGAGCCAAATCTCTCGAGGTGCTCCATCATTGCCATATAACGACTCACAGTCGATGTCTTAACCAAATTATCAAAGAGTCGGGAAAACACAACTTTAAAAGTCCTTAACGACGGAAAAATAAAGCCTATAATAAAGGTCGCATCGACAAAACGTGTAAGAGCCACTGTTGCCAGCCCATATAAAAGGTCGTACCGATCCAAGGCGTAAGAGCCATTGATGCCAGCTTACATTAAAAGGTCGTACCGACCCAACGCATAATAGCCTAATGGACAACTTCAAATTAAAAAACTTAAGGGTCAAACGAGCTCAAGTCGAAACCCGACTCGGAGACTAAATCCAAAACATTTAAATTAAATATGCCTAAGGGCGAAAGCATAAGATTCTAAGACGCTAGATTACATTAAAAGGTCGTACCGACCAAAATGCATAAGAGCCTACGGTCCAGCCGAATAAGCCCCAGGGCCATACTGCGAATCTAGGAATTCGTTTTAACTTGAAGTCCTGCTCTTCTTGATGACTAACAAACATCAAAAGGTACATAAAAAACGAAGTCACAAGATTTTTATTGCACGCATATGTGAAATAATACAAGCTCCATTTACAACGTAATTTGAAAGTACTATATACTAAATCAGAAAAGGAAATCAGCATCCCCTTTGGCCACTATGATCCATCGGCCCCATCCTCGCTATCCTCGGCATCGGACAAAAGTGACTCAATGTCATATTCATCCGCCTTCACATGCTTCACCTCTTCTGAGAGGTCAAAACCTCTAGCATGGGTCTCCTCTAGGGTTTCCCTTCGAGATTTACATCGAGCATATTCCTTGCTTCTACTCTCGCGATCAAGAGCCTTTTTCAGCTTAGCTCCAGCATTGGCGGCATCATTTAGATAAACCGCCACTTTTTTGTCAGCCTTGGTTCGGCTCATTACGGCTTCAGCACGAGCATCCACAACCTCGGCCTTTATCTTCAAAAGCTCATACTCGACTTTGTAATCATATCTGTTGGAACCAAGCCGTTATCACCAGCTAAGCAAAGTTGAACCTCAAAATTGGAAGCATTAGCCAGAGCACCCTTCTCCGCTAAAGCTTGAACATCCGCCCGAGCCTTCAACTCATCAGACTCACGCTTGGCACGACCAACTTCGCTCCAAAGGCATTCTAGGTGCTCCGTCTTCATCTGCAACTGAAAGAAACAAAACATTAGCCCCAGGATCTAGAAAAAGGAACACACACTCCCTTGGAACAATAACTACATGCTCCTTCAGGTAGCCTTCATAATTCATGAACCTACTCGCCTCATACCGTAAGCATGCCAACTCAACTTCACTTTCATCATAAAGAAGCCTAAGGTCTTTCTCACCATCCAAAACTTTTCGCAAACCGGCCATACAACGAAGCAGCTCGAACTTGAGCTTGTCAAAATCCTACAAAAAGGGAGCTCACTAAGAAAGGGAAGCACAAAACTTAAAGGCGTATGCCAAAATTTACCAAAGAGTAGAGCCTCTAGGCTTCCTCGAAGATCGAATGAACATCTGCTACTCTATCTCCCTCAGCCCTAGAAGAATCGATCCTTGTTGGGACACGGTGGCTCGGTGTATACAGTCCCGGGCTTCGAGCATCCATCGAAGTACCTTTGATGGGAGAAAGAATCGGCAGCAAAGAAACCTTCATTCCTAAAGTACTTTCAACGCCAAAAGAAGATGGCATCAAATGAGAAACCATATTTCCAATGCAAGAGATCACGGGCGCAGTAGACTCTTAAGGTTATTAGGCCACGATGGTAAAAAGGCCGGTAAAGCCTGATAAGATGGCTAAGAGTGAATTCTAGCCCTGCTTTCTTAGTAAAGAACCTCATCATCACTACTATTCACCAAAATGATGGATGAATCTGCGCCAAGGTAACCTAGTACTTTTGACATAAGTCAAGCACAACCCTATCGAGGGCCCAGCACAAAAAATGATATGTATATACATTCAAGAACCCCTCAACATGGGTCATAATGTCCTCTCATAGGGAAGGTACCCGCAATACTACCTTTTCTCCCTATCAACAATCCTTCCTCGCCAACTCAAGGTGTTTTTTTCTTGTTAAAGAAGTAAACTTTGAGGCGTACTCCCAATAACCTCGAACGTTGGGAGACTTTTCTGAAGGGAGGTTCCTTCCGAAACAAAATGCCCAGAGGATGACCCACCTGGCACTAGCGGCACACTGACAACCAGTCAAGAACTAGAGGCTGAAATCATATCTCCTAGTCAAGCGGACCCTGGTGTAGCAGTCATGACTATGGTAAAACTAGAGAATCAGAGCGGAAATTTGAGCAATTACATCAAAATCAAAATGATGAAGAACCTAACGCAGGAAAGGAGAACTCTACAAAAGAGGGTAACTACCTAAAATGGAAGAATCTTCAAAAGAGCGAAGACAACCCTATATATGGAAAAAGAAGCGACTATCCGCCTGTCTCAAATAACAATTAAAAATACTAGTTGAAGCTCTTATCACTTTGAGAACATGTGCCATCGGGATCACCTCAGTCTTTTTGTGACTCTGTCATGCAATCGATGCTGCCATATGATGTTTTGGGATTAGAGATTCCCACATCAACCAAGCCTCGAGATGGTGCCCGATCTTGAAGGCCTTCACAAAAAAGAAAAAAGATCCTAAGGAGCCATCAATATCATTACAATTCCTGCGATGGTACCCGATCTCGAGGATCTCTACCAAGAAAAATATAGGCTCCAGAAAGCCAGTGACGTCATTACAAGTCACAAGATGGTAGCCAATGTCGAGGATCTCCACCAAACAAAAGATAAGCTCTAAAAACCTACTCATATAGGATTGGCCTCGAGGCATCAGAGCAACCCCCCAACCAATCGAGGACTGTTGCGATGTCTACAAGGCTAAAGTCTCATTCTCAAAGTTCGAAGCCCTACTCTTATTCAACTCAAAGTCGGGGGTCCCGACAACCTAAATTTTCCAATACGGGCTCGGTCTGAGGAAATGTAAGGGGTTCCATGGGAAATGATGTTAATCAATCAAGAGCCAGAAAAGATACCCGCACCAATCGGTAGAGTTATGGATTCAGATTCTTCACAAATACAGATAAAAGAAAGTATAGCATAAATCAGAAGCAGGTTGATAAGACATATTTATAATCATAAGCACAAGATTACAAAAGCCCACGGAGGGTCTTCACATATGATTACAAAAGCTCTCAAGGAGTCCTTACACAGAAACAAAGAATAAAAAAGGTACATAAGTAACAAAAGCCTAGAGTCTAATTCATTCTCGGGGGTACAACCTCGGCGGCAGTATCTTCGAACACCATCTCTGCGGGGGCCTCATCTCGATCTTCTAAAACATAATCTTCAAGGTAGAAGATGAAAAAGAGGAAAGTGATGCAGAAGAAGCACAAAAAAGATGAAGAAAAAGTCGTAGCCCACCAAAGAGCAAAAGCTTTTATCTGGACAGAAAAACTACAGCACGATAGAAGACTTGGCGAACATCGGCCTAACCTGCTTGGCTACTTTAATTCCACTTCTTGAAACATTGTGCCATGCAAGTTAAGTGACCTATAGGGCCACTTTACCCCACAGAAAGCAAAAGGGATGAAGTATCACATCAGGTCGGAGCAGAGAGGTGAGTAGCGGTGTATAGTCTGAATGCCCTCCTGAGCAGCATTGTAGAGTACAAACATCTTCCTAAGTCGAAAGAAATTGTCCCTCATATCTCATCGCCTTAAGCCAACGATGATAGCAGTAACAACAATAACAAAAACAACAACAATAACAAATCGATGCAACCTCGCTCGGTAAGGGAAAGCCCTAGGAAAAGGCCATAGCGTGACTGATGAGAATGATGCCTTGTGACCTTAAGGTTGCGGACCTCAAACATGGAAAATAACAATAGATGAGGATGAAAAGAAGGAAGGGGTGAAAGGCTATTTGAGAACAGTTGAATGATGAATTGATTCAAGAAAGCTCCCATTTATAGAAAAATGGTAACGTAACCGAAAACACCATCAATACTCTTTGAAAAATATAATCGAAGAAGCCATAAATGTCTTTGAAAGACATATCAGCAAACACAATCAATGCATTTTTTAGGACTGGACTGACGGCGATATTATTGCTTCGAAGAATAAGAGCCGGCAATGCTTTGAGTAATTCTGGAAAAATGGACCGGTAGGACGTCTCAGTTATAACAAAGGCTTACGTCATAAGTATGACATCATCAATATGACATTATCGCGGGAAGTTCAATGGGATAGATATCAAAGTCGTTTCTTATCGTTCCACTCTAAGAAACGCGAGGAATATTTGTACATGGAGAAATCAGAAGGTCCAATTTTTCGTTGTTACAACACCTCGTAAGCACGTCTCAAAGGCTCGAGACTCGGCCGAGTTTCCTCCCTCGAGGGCTATCAACGCTCGACCTCGGAGCAGTACAGACCGACAGTTATGGTGAAAGTGGGGACTTCCCAAGGCGCGTAAATAGAGCTGACAAAGTCTAATATGCTAGTCTATAGACGAATCAAGGCATTAAATGGTTGTACCATTCCCATATCTTTGTAATTAATGCATTTGTACAATGTCGAGATGTTTCCTCATATATAAAGAGGAACCTTGTCATTTTGTAGATATTTGATGCTCAGTACTGAATACACAAGAACATTCTCCCAGCTCTTTAACATATTTTCCTGATCTCATTACTTCCATTTATTGCATATATTCATCGTGTTCTATTTATTGTTCATCATTTACCGTTTATCATTGGTCATAAAGAGCCTTCATTGATTTTATCATAATTGTTGGTCGTCCATCGACTACCATCGATCGCTCTAAGCCGACCACTAGAGTCGACCTCGAGGCCCCATATACACTAGCTTGAGGCCCCGATCTCCAGCTGTTTGGTTTGACTATCGTATTATTTTAAAGGTATAACTTGCCTTCTAATCGTTTACTTTCGCATCTATTGACTAACAAATAATATAAAAATAGATCATTTATTTTTAGAACTACAAAATCTAATTTAGTTGTTATTCTCATTTACACGGTAAACATAATAATAATAATAATAATAATAATAATAATAATAATAATAATAATAATAATAATAATAATAATAATAATAATAATAATAATAATAATAATAATAATAATAATAATATGAATTTGATGATTTCAATTAGTAACAAATGTGAGGGTGAGGGAGTATTTATAGGGCAAATCACTATAACTGCCCCCTAAAATCACACAAATCCGTATGAATATTACCTGCTCGTTTAGTACGTTATGCTTTGCTTTGCTCAGGAGTTAATGCCGAATCCGGAATACTCCAAAATCTGTTGGTTTGTTGATTATCTTGCCCGGATACTAGAGAACATCCGAGAGTTATACTGTACGAACGAAATGTTATTAATTCAATTAACTTGTTGTCAACTCTCCATATACAGTTGTCTTTCACTTTTGACTCACTTATACATATCAAATTCATCCCTGAAAGAGTCTCCATCTATACCAACCATTTAATGTATAATCCTTCCCGCCCCCCCGCGTAAACAATTAGCTAGAAGAAATCGATCTTCTCTCTTTTGTGTTTTCCGTTTCTTGCTATTTTGTCTGCATTGTGGAGTTTTCCTTCCATTCTATCTACAACAGCCTTAAATTATGGAAATGTTAATTTCCTGTAACAGTCTTAAGATCATTCTCAGGCAAAAAATCAACTATTAGTTGTTCTTCTTTCATCTTAAAAGTCTGAAATTGAATATTTGGATGAAGAACCGTATATCTTCGTACCTTCACAACGGCCAAGAGTTTCAAATTCTTGGTCCAAACATCCATCACATATATACGAGAGGCGTACGTCACTAACACATTTAATTTTCTGTTTATGATTAGTAAAAAACTACGAATGAACTATATATGCGTCTTTTATACAATTTTTTGTCACTTAAGCATGCTTATTAAGTGATATGTATTATGTTCTCTTTGAAGTTTTGAACGGGTAAAGTTAAATTGTTTCGTTCGGTATAAACACCAAGCGTGTGGATAAATATTCACCATGTTTTAAAGTCAAATCCTATACATAATATGGCACAAAACAACCATAAACAGAATTAAATGTGCATTTGCAAACTCATTCTCTCAACTCATAATCTTCAATTTCTAAATTCTGAATCAACCAAGCCGATATGAAGAGGATTAACATGTTCTCACCGCCATAAAAAGAGATTTTGTACATTTCTTGTTCAACCTAAAAGTATATCGAGTTACTATCGTTTCATCTGGCTAATTCTTCATACCTTGCAACACTAATAAACAATAAACGGACGAAAATGTTGGTGGCTAACTTAGGCAGATTTTCAAGGCGTTTTCTTTGTTCGAGTTCAATCGCATTCACTGTATTTAGCTCGAACTATGTACGCATAAAACTTTAAAATGTACATATATAATAAGATCAGATTCATTCCGACTTACTGATTCTAGGTTCTAAATTGTCCTCCAACTCACAACGAACTGAATCTGAAGTTGCTGAGCTTGCATGTCATCCTCTCCTTGTTCTTGTTCTATCGTTGCTATCTTTTTTCATTGGCTAACTCTTCTACATTGCAACGATGAGCCACCAATGGAAATTGGTGCTAATAACTCCGAGCCGAGATTAGGACGAGTTATGTAAGTTCAATTGAATTTGGTTTCGACTCGAACATACATGAATACAATAAAAATATATATTGATAATACTATATAATCGTTATTCATTTTGAACTCACTGACTTTACTCCTGAGCCGCGACTCGCCTTTGCTAGCTCATAGCCCATAAGATTGGCTTCGTAGTTACTGAGCTTGCATGGGAGGGGGGCATGATGACACTCTCCAAATCTTCACTGATTTATCCAGGCTACCACTATACAGAATAAACTGCCTATTACCACTTATAATTGGTATATGATCTTCTTCTACATCCAAACACTTAACAGGACCAGAATGTCCTTTCAACACTGATAAACACATATGATCGCCACCTTCTCTTTTCCACACACAAATATTTGTGTCAGCTGATCCACTAAAAACTAAATTTCCTGCAGTTGCTAAGCAAAGAACTGCCAATTTATGACCTCTGAGAACTCCTTCATGCGACAAAAACTTTGAGCGTTCCCAAAAATTGACTAGTCCATTAGATGAACCGCAGTAAAGGAAACTGGATGTAGGGTCCACAACTAATGATGTTACTGCGCATTCTTGGTTTAACAACGTTTGTGAGAAAAAATGTTTTGTTTTATTCCCTTGTAATTCTCTTCTCCATATTTTCACTGTTCCATCAGCCGAGCCTGAAAACACTAGCCCGTCAAACCCTACAACCACTGAATTTACAGCATCTTCATGGGCATTTATAGATTCCAAACACTTAAAATCTAATGATCTCCAAACCTTTATGGTTTTGTCCCAAGATGCTGAATATAAAAGATTTTGGTCTTCACTCATGCTAAGAGATGAAATAGCATCAAAATGTTTGATCCAGACGGCATTTCTATTTCTTCTCACTTCAACGTAGTTATTTGGATTCATTGAACTTTTTATATAAGCCTTCAAAGATGGTAATGATCCAATGCGCTTGTAAACGTTTCGATCGTTAGAAGATATCTTCCAGACCCGCACCTGTTTAAGAAATAATTAAGCAAATAAAAACGCGCTCTCTGTAAAGTATCAGACTTGCACGTGAGAGCGCGTAAAAAAAATATCCCGGTGCACTAAGTTTCTGTTATGTGCGGGGTTCGGGGAAAAGCCGGACCACCAGGGTCTATTGTACGCAGTCTTATCCTGCATTTCTACAAGAGGTTGTTTTTGTGGTTCGAGGCCGTGATCTCCTGATCACATGGCAGCAACTTTAACAATTACATCAAGGATCCCTTCGCACATGAGACCGCGTGTTAAGACATAATTAGGAAAAGTACCTTTCCATCTTGATGACCCGTGAAGATTCTTTCTCCAGAAATGATTATTGCCTTCACCAATCCACTATTTGATTTGAATCCAGCAAATTCTTTTTGATTCTTCCATACCCTAATATTCTTGCTATCTGATCCAGTATATAATAAGTCTCCAGAAGCTGCTAATGAATATATATGCCCTTCTTCACGAACAAGGGATACCATAAGACCTGTGTAAGGATAACTTTCGACGTGTGACGACCATGGAGATTTTGATAATGGAGATGTCATGTCCATAGAAGGCATTGAATATGGAGAAGATAATGAATAATTGTCGTCTGAATTAGGTGAAGGAGAGACCATATTGTAATCAGAGCTCAATGGATAAGGGCGATTATCGAAATTTGCAGGGCCTGCAGCTTCAGATATATTGCTCGTACGAAAATTAGTATATTCATCTTGATCATGATTTGGATCAGATTGTAACATGCTCCCAAACGTTTGTTTCCTAGGGATATTGATGTTGTCTTCTGTCACAATATTGTGTTGTTTTCTTGAATTTTTCCTCATCATGTCTTGTTCCAAAATCAATCAACAAACTCAAGGTTGATGATAATGAAACAAGAACAGAACAAATAGAAAATTAGATTCTATGTAATCCTTATTAATAGGATGGAATAAAGAAAAGAATAGTTACGTAAGATGTTTTGAGAAGAATTTATATAATGTGTGTATAATGTTTGTGAATTATTCAAAAGGAGAGAAATTAAGGTACGGTCATGAAGATTTTTGGTACAAGACTTTTGGGAGGGCAAAATTAAAGACGTAGCTCTCACGGATAGTTAACGTGCATTTTGTCAAAGATGATTTCTTTTTGTTTTTCTTTCGATGTTCGTTAAAGCGCTTCTATTAAAAATAATTTTTGACCTAGAACTTGAACCCGAAATCAATGCGTTCTTAATATTCCACCACGACTTGTTTACGGAAATTTCCTTTGGCAATAGGAACGCCCGGCTTTGAATTTTGATGTTTTTCTCCTTTGCGCCTTTTTTCAATGGCTGATCATAAATCACTTGTTATTCAATTAATACGTATATTTTGCGTCAATCTTTTCACAATTGGTTGTCTTCAGAATCACAGCTTGTAAATTTACATTTTCTCCTGCGAGAGTAAGGTAGAAGGAAAAAAAATGGACTCTCGGTATTTATTCTAAATCACTTAAATATTTTATAGTTACATATACATTTTGGTAATTGTACAAATCCACGGTCAAAAATAACGTATTTGTATCATGTATTGATTGATTTTGTATAAATACTAAATGTGAATTGATTAATGGAGAAAAGTTCATGTTTTGAGTGTGTTTACGTTTTATTTCTTGTGTGAGTTGTGAAAGTTCACACTCTTTTTTAAGTGGAAATATGTTCATTACGTGTTTCTTATGTGTAAGAATAAACTTACACAGAAAAGGATCAAATGGGAGAAAAATTGGTGAAAAAAAGCTAAAGAAAAAAGTTCCGAATAACGAAGCGAGGTTCACTTCGCTAGACCAGGACCAGAGCAGAAGAAACCAAAAAACAATTCTGGACAATGAAGCAAGGTTAACTTTGCCAGACCGGAACCAGAGCAGGAATAAAACCTAACTTCACCTATCCAAAATAGGAGAAGGAAAACCCGCCATATACAAACCCTAGTCACTATAATCAGGGGCGTTCGTCGGTCGGTATGGTATGGTATTTAGATATTTCGGTTTGATACTTATGGTATTCGGTTTCTTAAAATGCAATATCAATATCGTACCTAATTAAATTCGGTATGGTTCGATTTTTCTCCTTTCAGTTTTGGTTAATTCGGTTTGGTAACTTCGGTTTATTCGATTTGAATACTAACTAGTGCATATAGCCATTGACGATAATATTCTAAATTAAAGTACTCAAAAATATAAAATTAAACATTTGTTGATAAAAAATTTTGTTCAAAACTAGCAAAATATCAACTTAGAGAGAGAAAATTGTACATAAAAGAATATATTTGATCATTAGAAATATGTTGTTACTTGCTTAGAGTTAATTGATGAACTTAGAAACAAAGGAAAGCAAAATTTTAAATTTTATATTTATGTTATAACTAAGAATATGTGTATTTTGTAATATAATATATATTTCAGCACGGTATTGGTATTTCAGTATTTCATTTTAAAATATCGAATACCATACCTAGTACCAATATTTTTTATAATTTAAATCAAATATCATACTGAATATTAAAATATAGAATACCAAATACCAAATTCTTGATTTCGGTACGGTAATTTGGTATTTTACAAATTATGCACAGGCCTACTATAAATACATCCTGAAATATGATTTTGAAGGGAAACACCAATTTGGCGTGAGAGAAGACTTTACGGAGGCAAGAACACACTTAGAGCTAGGAGAAGGATTCAACTTCATATTTTTCCTTTTTCTTCCTCTATTTCCATTTTTGGGTATGAATTCTACTATTGTTGTTTTCCATACTATTAAGAATTGCTATTTCTTATCTAGGATTTTGATGGAACCTTTTGGAGGATGAATTCTTGTTATGTTTTTTTTATATATATATTTGAGCCGTTGGATTTCGCTACTTGTTCAACTATATATATTTTGTTGTTAATTAAATGGCCACCAATTGCCTATTTAATTTGTATTACTTGGAAAATAATATATATTTAGGTAGTTGTTGAACAACATCACTCCTAACGTATGTGAGGATCAATACAGAGGGTTTAAAAGTGGGATTAGGAATAAGGAAGCCTTGGTGCGATCTTAGTGAGCGGTGCACTAGTGCCAACTAGCATAATTCGGAAGAATACATCTAGCAAATTGTGATCGTTGCTCAGAAGTTAATTACGACACTCGAAGTACTCACGATCGGTAGAGAAATACTTAGGCGAAATTATAAAATACGCAGTGGGAATAATTCCAAAAATTGGGAAAATTATAACACTAGATTTCCTTAATCCTGTATCCAATCATTATCCTTGTTAATTGATAGTTTAACTGCTTTTTAGATTTATTTGTTAATTAGATAGAAATAAACATTATAATATTGATAATTAGGAAACTATTTGATCTTGTGTTTCTTAGTTATATTGAATAACTGTAGCTAAATATTAGTTCTCTATGGAATATGACTTTGGACTTAAATCGAATTATATTTACAACGACCGCTTAATCGTTTTAATAAGCAGAGTTGGGCATGATCAAATTTTGGCATCATTGCCGGTGGAATTACGGTATAACTGTAGGTGTACAAATTCTAGGTTTCAAGTTTGAACTATTATTTTATTTCTTTTAGTATTTGATTTTGTTATTTTTAGTTTACTTGTTTATTTGAGAAACATAACATTTTTGAATTATGAGAGTTGCATTGTTGGTAATTCTGCTATTGATCTTCCTAATGCTTATAGTGGAGGAAATTACCCATGAAAAAATTATCAAAATATTTTCGAGAGCGAGTTATGTGAATCAACTCAATTGTATGTGTGGAATATTTGTGGTAGTCAAGATGGTCACTTTTATGGTTGTGCTTATATTTCTTATCTTCCCCCAACCACTTACTTTTGTGGTTCTTCTTTCTCTTGCGAAGTTAATAGGAACAAAGAACCTAGGGATGATGACCGAAAGAGGATATATAAGGTGCCTTGTAGAACAAAATAATGAGAAACAACTGCACATACAAAGGCAAGATACTACTACTCGTAACCTGGAGGAACAAGTGAGTCAACTAGTTGAAGCATTTAATGCTCAATAAGCTAATATTGTGGATAGTAGTCAAGAAGATCAAGAATTAGATGCCAAAATTGATATTCTAATAGAGGAGATCAGAGTAGAACACCTACAAGCTAACCAACTAGAATTTGAGGATGCCGATGTTGAAGAAGTAACATTAGATTCAACCAAGGACGATGAAGATATAAATTTAGTTGACTCTAGTGTGATTGGTGTTGAGGATGTCGAAAATCTTGAAGTTCATATATTTAAGCGTGTTAGACCTCATTCCAAACACTTTTATACATTATGTTCGGACAGTGAAATGGGAATGGATCTGTATGAGAATAAAAGGAGTACAGGAAGAGGTAAATGAGCCTTATATTTTGAAATTTCAAGGCCGTCTAGGCAAGGTGACACTCCTCGGTGGAGAGCCAAAAGGTGCATGAGAATTTATTGTCTTCCAAGAATTTGTACTTCCCCAGGAGCATAATCATAAACTTAAAAAAAAATTGGGGTTCAATTCATAACCTCGAAGTGAGGCCAAAAAGTGATTTGCATCGTGCCACGATATTAAATCAAGTGTTTGTTGAGAGGCAATGTGTGACGACCCAGCCGGTCGTCTTAAGAATTTATGCCCCAATCCCCTGATAACTGCTTCCCCTAGTTTATTGATACTATTTTTATTTGTCGGGATGTTTGGTTCTAAGTTTCGGAGAGTTTTGGGACACTTAGTCCCTAAATAAGAGCTTAAGTGTTGGAAAGTTGACCGTAGTCAAAACAGTGTGAAGATGGCCTCATAATGGAAATATGACTGTTTTATTAGCTCCATTAGGTAATTTCAGGCTTAGGGGCTTGTTCGGATGGTGTTTTGGAGGTCCATAGCTAATTTAGGCTTGAAATGCTGAAAGTTTAATTTCGGAAGTTTTCGGTTGATAGTGAAATTTTGATCCGAGGATCAGAATGGAATTTAAATAGTTGCAATAGTTCTGTTATGTCATTTGGTATGTGTGTGCAAAATCTTAGGTCATTCGGACGAGGTTTGGTAGACCTTTTATCGAAAGTGTGTTTTTAGAGTTTTTGGAAATTTTAACCTTGAATCCGATGCAAAATAGTTTTTTTGATGTTGATATTAGTGTTCCGAAGGTTGGAACAAGTTTGAATGATGTTTTGGAATTGGTTGGAAAGCTTGGTTGAGGTCCCGGGGACCTCGGGTGTGTTTCGGATGCTCAACGGGTCATTTTGGAACTTGTAGAATTGCAGAAAAATATAGTATCTGGTTAACTTCATTGCGTTCACGACCTTTCCCCCGCATCGTGTAGTGTATTTCTTGGGGATGATTAAATTTTTCTTCACAATTGCATTAATTGGCTCGCGATCGCGGAAATCCGTCCCTTCCTCCTTCGCGTTTGCATTGCTTTGTCCACGAATGCATAAGCGTACTTTTTCCTTCTTCGCATTTGTGTAGCCCATTTCAGGAGCCATCAAATTTTACTCTTCGCGGTCGCAGGTTCCCTTTTGTGATCGCAATGTACAAAATACCTGGGCAGATTTCATAAAATCCCAATTCGAGGGCTTAAACCTATTTTCACATTTTCGAATTTGAGAGCTCGGGAGGGGCAATTTTTGAAGACTTTTGCACTTGAGTAACGTGGGTAAGTATCTCTACCCAACTTCGATCAATTTTCATGATTCCTAACTTAAATTTAGTCTTTAAATTAATTTTTGGTAGAACAATTTGGGAAAAATTAGATAAAGTTAGGCCAAAATATTGAGTTTTGATTGGGTTTTTGGCATCCAATTTGAGAGATTCTGATATGGTTAGATTCGTAAGTGAATGAGCGTCCAAAATTATATATTTTTACCTGATTCCGAGATGTGGGCCCCAGGGGTGTTTTGATCATTTTACTTAATTTCGCTTATTAGCTTGGAATATCATTGTAGAATCAGTTACTTGAAGTTTTATTTACAATATGCAACTGAATTGAATAGATTTGGGCCATTTGGAGTTGGATACTCGAGGCAAAAGCGTGGTTACGGGTTGAATTGAGCTTTTTCGAGGTAAGTGGCTTATCTAACCTTGTGTGAGGGACATTTCCCTTAGGATTTGGTATACTTGCTAAGTGGAATGCCTTGTACGTAAGGTGACGATATCGTACTTGTGCTAATCATTGGAAATCCTAGGTTCATTAAGTAGTACTAGTATGATTATTTTTTCTGTTTTACTGCTTGTACTATTTGAACATGTGTTGGCTTAGAAGAAGCATGACTAAGTGGTTAAATTGCCTTAGTTGTTTAAGTGCCATACCTGAATTCTGTGCAGCATGCTAGGCTAGAATATTTTGTTGCCTTAATATGAAGTTTGACATTTCTGATCATTTCTCCTGTTACTGTTGTGTGTTTACCTTGAGACTACGGGTTAGATTCCCGGTAGATCCCCTCGCATCCCGTAGATCCCCCTGCACAGTGATATGAAACTATGGGAATTCACCCGGTAGATTCCTCCAGTACTAAGTATTTGTGTTTGGGACTACGGAACGGGATTTTGGTAGATCCCCGTATACATAAACTGAGCTACGGGATGGTATCCAGAGAGACTTGTCTGAGACGTATATTTCGGACTTCAGGACAGTATCCTGGAAGATCCCCGGTTGGTATTATTGGAATTGAGTTGTACTTCCTTCGGTGTTTATATTGCTTTTACGTTGTTCTGTGTTGTTGTTACTGTGCTCTATACACCGTGTTACTTTTATTACTGTTCAATATTATATTGCCTTGTTCCACACTATTTAATTATATCTTTTATTTAATCTCAGTAGGGTCCTAACCTTCCTTGTCACTACTCAACCGAGGTTAGGATTGGCACTTACTGAGTACCGATGTGGTGTACTCATGCCTTTTCTATGCATATTTTTCTTGTGCAGATCCAGGTATCTCTACTTAGTCTTACCACTCTTGAGGCGAGGCGATTCTCCGAGACTTCGAGGTATATCTACCGCGTCCATAGACCAAGGAGTCTCTTTCTATTCTTGCATTTAGTAGTTAGCCCTTCTGCAATTTCTGTTCTTGCTAGACATTCTGGAGATTAGAGCTACGTAGTATTTTCTTAGCTTGTGGATCCGTGAGTTTTCGGGTTTTCGTATAATGTATCAGATTTTGAGAAGGTGTGTGTATATGCCGAGCGGCATTAAAACATTATTTCTTTCAGTTATTTTAGGCTTTTGATTATTTAATTAGTTATTTTTCTGCATTGTTAGGTGTACCTAGTCGTAGAGACTAGGTGTTGTCATGATAGTTCATGGAGGGCGAACTAGGTCGTGACACAACGCAGCTTTACTACTCTTTTTATCGTTTTTATTTTTTTTAATTGTTATTTTTTATTATTGTATTACTTTTTAGTGTTATTTTTTATTTCTCTAGAAAGCAAGGGTATGAGAAGGAAAAAAACAAGTGAGATGCTTAGAACTATGTGTGGGGTACCAGCACAAACAATCAAGTCTAGGAGAAATCTAAGTACCCCATGAGCTACTAATGCTTCGACCTTTGGCCTACCATGGAGTTTATTTTGACCTCTTGTATTTATAGGTATCCATTGGGATAATGCACAATATTAAGTGTGGGGGGAAGAGACTATTTGGGTTTTCCTATCTTATTTTAATTGTCTTATTTTATGTGTGTATCCCTCTTTACTTTTCTTAGAGTCACTGTTCTTTTTCAAGGGATGACTTTGAACCAGGTAATAGTTTTTGTTTTGTAGATAGAATTTTTTTAAAAAAAAATAGACTTTTCCTGACGATGGACTTCCTAGACAGTTTTCCTAAGGGTTTAAAGTGCAAAGAAAAATACAAAATGATTTTCTTTTACTTTTTGAACTAATAATAGAATGGGAAAAACTTGAGTATTATGCATTTTGACATGTTTTATATCGGGTCTTAGAGGCAGAGCATTTGCTCTATGTACTTTCTTCATGACCTTTATAATTATATGCCTTGAAAACATATGTGGTTTTCTCTGGAAACTGAGGCTCATCTTTTGACTCTTTTGATTAATTCTTTTGTGCTTAAAGTCAATGATAGCTGTACTTGTTGTTTTAACTTGAGAAGTGGGGTTTGAGCCATCCTGAGTGAGTCATGTGCATTGTGTTAGGTGAGATTTAGGTGTACTCTGTACCATCCTTGCTAGTCTAGAACTTTCCCCGTTCGTGAGTCAAAGTGAAATGATTAAGTCTTGTAAGTTTGGGAAGTGATATAGGCTTTCTTTGGTAGACCATTTAGGTTATTTGCCTACCAGTACTTATACTATCAATAGTCATCCCTTTTGAGCCAGCATACATGTTATTTAGCGACGAATTACAAGCTGAATCCCCTTTGTTCTTAATCAAATCTTGTTGGATCATTACCTCCAAAATTACTTAAGTAGCTAGAAGAGTAAAGAAAGAGATTGGGTAGCTTTTGAGTGGAACAATAGATGGTTGATAACGTGCATTTTTGTATTAATTAAAAACAAAACAAAAAAAGTATTGGCCGAAAATACTAAATTAAGGAGAGTAAAAAAAAGAAAAAAAATAAAACACCTCTCATTGTGACGTCCCGACCGTCATCTTAAAAAATAACGTCCTGTTCCCTATTAATTTCTTTTCCGTGTATATTTCAATTATTTTATTTGCCGGGATATTCGGTTTTGAGTTTCAAGGAATTTTGAGACACTTAGTCCCTAAATAAAAGCTTAAGTGTTGAAGAGTTTATCTTAGTCGAAACAATGTGAAGGCGGCCTCGGAATGGAAATATGATGGTTTTGTTAGTTCCGCTGGTTGATTTCGAGCTTAGGGACGTGATCGGGTGGTATTTTAAAGGTTCGTAGCTAATTTAGGCTTGAAATACCGGAAGTTGAATTTTTGGAGTTTTCGGTCTAATAGTGAGATTTTGATTTGATGGTCGAAATGGCATTCCGGAATTTGTAGCTTCGTAGTGTTGAATGTGATGTGTGTTCAAAATTTCAGGTCATTCGGACGGGGCTGATAGACGTTTTGCATGAAAGTATATTTTGAGATTTTCAGAGTTCTTAGGCTTAAATTCATGGTTAATTCGAGGTTTGGATGGTGTTTTACGTGTTTTAAGAATAGGTAAGAGTTTGGGTAGTGGTTTGTGACTTGTTGGTGCCTTTGGTTGAGGTCTAGGAGGCCTCGGGATAATTTAGGATGGTTGACGGAAGGATTTTTGGAGTTAGAGTTGCAGCTTCAGCTGCTGGTTCTGTCATAACCATACCTGCTGTTTGGGTTCCGTAGTTGTGGTGCTGCAGAAGAGGCTTTGTGGTCACAAAAGGGGAATCGGGGATTCTCTTCAGGAACCACAGTTGGTAATTTTGCATAAACGGTACTGCATCTCTGGATTTAGAGTCGCATATGCGGAAGCTGGCTTTTTTTGTGAGAAGTCACAGATGCAACGTTTGTTCAGCAGAAGCAGAACCGCAAATACGGAAACCACTGGGTAGTACATAAAGTTCAAAATTGAGGGTTTTGGGTTCATATCACAAAAACTGAATTAGGAACTTGTGTAGGAGACGAATTTTGGAGAGATTTTCAGAGGGAGTTTGCTGGTAACGATTCTTAACTCCTTTTTTTCTTGTAACTCTAATCTAAACATGAATTCACCCTTTAATTTCAGAATTTACATGAAAATATGGGGAAAGTTCTTAGACCAAGAAATTGAGTTTTGATTGGGTATTTGACATTGAATTAGAATAATTTTGATGTGGTTAGACTCATAAGAGTGTGAGAATTCTTAAAATATAAATTTTACCCGATTCCGTAACGTGGGCTCGAGCGGCGATTTGGTCATTTTACCTAACTTCGCATATTAGCTTAGAGTTTATTTGTAAAATCAGTTAGTTGAAGTGCTATTTACATTATGCAGTTGAATTGAATAGATTTGGGTCATTTAGAGTTGAATACTCATGGCAAGAACGTGGTTTTAGGTTGACTATATAGCCGGTTCAAGGTAAGTAGCTTGTCTAATCTTGTGTGGGGTACTTCCCCTTAGGATTTGGTGTTGTGATATTTGAAGTGCCCCGTACTTGAGGTGACGAGCACGTACTTGTGCTAATTGCTGAAAATTCATTTTCATTAAGTAATTAAAACTGTGTTTCCTTTTCTTGCTGTCATTACTATCGATGCCCCCTTTTTCAAGCGAAATCGGTTTACGACATTTGGGCGGACAACTCTTTCCCTTTTGGGAATTGAGTTTGAATTGAAGAGTCTCCACCTAATGATTAAGTGCATTAGGACACAAAGAGGATTTTGATTTAGAGACCAGAGATTTGGGTAAGGGCTAGAAATTATCTTGAGAGGAAGGTATTAGGCATCCTTCGAGATCCACTAGTGTGGTTCCGGCAATGCTACAATTGTGACTTTAAGTAACAAATAAGCGAACAAAGGTTTCAAATATGAAAGATTGTCACATTATGGCTACAAATAAATTAAAGTTTTGAAGAAACAAAGAATGCTGGAAATTTGAGGGAATAGTTTGAAATTATGAAAATAAACAAACAAGGGGAAAGGGATTTTCACGTAATTGTTCCAACCAATTAAAGTAGATGAAGTTAGAAAAGATGGAAGTTGAGCAGTTTATAAAATTCTGAAAAAATAAAAAAGTAAGGGGAAGGGGGTCCTAGGTTTATAAATAATATGGATTATGTCAATGAAATACCCGGTAATCACTCCTCAGAAGAGGGGCTACACGTGGTATTAACGCACCGGTCATCATATCCATGTTTACCCTTTCCCGTCCCGTTAAGATATTAAACGTGGAATGGTCTCATATTTCTATTGCATGCTACTACCCGTCCTAAATCTTATCAGCCCTGGAGGCATTTGGAAGGGATATCTAGGCTTTAATGGTCTAAAGGAGAAAAGTATAAGGCGGCAAACAAAACATATAAAGCATACATGGGAAAGCACATAACAGTAGAAAGGCTCAAACAGGTCTCCTCACTTAAAGAGAAGATTATTTAGCATGTCTTGCATGTACTGGTTATGGTCTAATTAAATTTAATAGTTGTGGTGGATTGATCTATTACATATATCATATAAGAAGCCCGAGTCACGCCTGCCTGCTGGTTGATGTTGATAGAATCTGATTCAATTTACAAATTACTCTATAGCTTGCCTAAGTGAAACTTATAGGCATGATATCTAATAATACGGGAGAGAGGTATGTTGATTCCAGAAAAGATTTATTGACTACAGGAACATAAGTTCTATAAACATTTAAGCAAGGTTGTCACTGATTTTTAAACTCATAAACGAGTGGTCGGTTCAGATAAATTGATTACACATATATGCATGCTTTCTAAGCGCTATTGATTCTAAACCTTTTTCTTTAGTTGAATAAGAGTGCAAAAGTCCAATAGGCATGGTATCTAGAATGTTATTTGTTATTTAAGCCTATAAGTACGTTTTCCTAGTGACATATGCATATGCAGAATTCAGGAAACTCTATAGGCATGTTCTCTACGTGATAGACAGAAATGCAGAACCTATAGACATGGTATCTACGTATGAAATACAGCTCCTATAGACAGGATGTCTATATGAAATGCAGAACCTGTATGCATGGTTTATGAAAAAATGCAGAAGTACAGAACTTGTAGATATGATTTCTATGTGAAAAAATGCTGAAGTGAGAACAAGACATGATTGCGGAAGTAAATACCTATGAACAGGATATCTACCCTTATGCATACATGAGTGATCCTCCCCTTTTTACTAAAATCCCCATAAGTTATTACAAATTATTACAACCTAGAATTGAAAAAGGAAAAAGAGGTAAAATTACATCGAAAACTAAAAGCTTCCAACAAAGGAGAGCATGATTCAGGTTTCCTGCTTGAAGCATGCAGTAGACCAACTTTAAATATCCAAATCCAAAGCCTTTCTTATTTTTTGGGTGTGTTAGATTTCCCAAGAGCCTCATGAGTTCCGGACAGTGATTACACCCAAATTCATTACAGAGTTGAGACATAGTGTAGTGTGGAAGAGCCAACCCTCAAGTCTCCAAGTTCAGAGGGAACTCAAGGTCCCAAAGCAGTGATCACAGGAGGGGGGCAGAACTTAGAAGCTAGGAATGAGCGTGAGTGCGGAGAGCCAATACAGGCTTGTGATCATACCCAACAATTGAAGGTGTTGGCATACCCCAACCAGCCATGTTGACCACATTGTTTGAGAGTTAGGACCCATTAAAGGATCAAGTCCAGACATGAGCAACAATTTGGATGTTGACATGCTTTGAACTTTAACTCAAACACATATAAGGGAATAAGGTATAGGGATTCACAACTGCAGCAGATGCAAAGAGAAAAACATATTTAATACTTAACATGGACAGCAAAGTAGACAAAATTGTAGAAGCTGTAAAGCAAGCGCATAGGGATGAGGCAAAAAACTAAATTAGAACGTACCAATTTCCAGGAAGAAAAGAAAAGCAGTAGTCTTGTAAAGCCAATTTGCAAGAAAATAGTCAGAAGATCCCTGAAGAAAGTAAATTGTAGAATTGAGAATGTGAAGTGTGAGGCTATTGGAATTGAAGGTGTTCAGTAAGAATGTGTGTAAAAATATTAGACTGAAGGTTTTCTCAAAGTGCAGAAGGATCGTGCCCTTTTATAGTGTAGAAAGCAAGCAGAAATAAGTAAGAAAATAGTTTGGGAAATAAATTACACAAGGTCTCTATTTAATTAAGTGATTTTGATATCAAACGGGTAAAACTAATTAAGGGAAAAGACTAATCAAACATTTTCCTAAAGCAGCATAAGAAGGGTAAATACACATGGAATTATTTAAGGAAAAAATCTAATAGCACACGGTTTGTGAAAATAAGAAAAGGAAATCAATAAACAGCCAGTAAATCACAAAGTTTGAGTTTTGGTATGAATGAATCCAGCCAGAAAAAGTGAAGAAGGGTTTTTACTTAAAGAAAATCAGTAACAATCAATCGAACCTTATTAAACGAAATTCTGAATAAATCACAAGTTGGCAAATCCTTCTGAAAGAAAAATTCCTCATATATAAAGCATAGGAACATGTTAAACACGAAGAATTATCATGCCAATTAGTAGAGAGTCTAGCATAGAAAAGTTCAGATTCATGAACAAAGGAGTTCAAGTTCAGTACATAGACTCAGAATGAGTCTGAGAGAGTCCAGGGCTCCAAATAGAACCTTAGTCCAAATACAACATTAAACTCGCCAAAAATCCCCAAACCCTAGAGTTTTTACCTAGAATCAGATACAGAGAAGAGAAGACAAGTAACTGAAACAGGCTAAGAGGTCTCTCTCAAAGGCTTATAAGAAAAACAATAATAGCAAGTTTGAAGAAACAGATTGATTTAAACTATAGTGACAGTAGAAAAGACATGTTTAAGAAGAAAGAAAAAAGAAACCTGGGACATAAACAAGTTCAGAAGAGAGTGGAGATAGTATGGCACAGTAGAAAAACAAGTTTAAAAGAACTCAAACAAAGTCCAGAAGAAAGAAAATAAAGAGCTTAAGAACTTAGTAGGAAACATATATAGTAAAAGGCCTCAACATACCGGAAAAGTATATCATATAGAAAAACACAACAAGATGAACATCCGAGCCTAGTATAGAAGCACAGTAGAACAAAAAGCACAGATCACAGGAGGGGGGCAGAACTTAGAAGCTAGGAATGAGCGTGAGTGCGGAGAGCCAATACAGGCTTGTGATCATACCCAACAATTGAAGGTGTTGGCATACCCCAACCAGCCATGTTGACCACATTGTTTGAGAGTTAGGACCCATTAAAGGATCAAGTCCAGACATGAGCAACAATTTGGATGTTGACATGCTTTGAACTTTAACTCAAACACATATAAGGGAATAAGGTATAGGGATTCACAACTGCAGCAGATGCAAAGAGAAAAACATATTTAATACTTAACATGGACAGCAAAGTAGACAAAATTGTAGAAGCTGTAAAGCAAGCGCATAGGGATGAGGCAAAAAACTAAATTAGAACATACCAATTTCCAGGAAGAAAAGAAAAGCAGTAGTCTTGTAAAGCCAATTTGCAAGAAAATAGTCAGAAGATCCCTGAAGAAAGTAAATTGTAGAATTGAGAATGTGAAGTGTGAGGCTATTGGAATTGAAGGTGTTCAGTAAGAATGTGTGTAAAAATATTAGACTGAAGGTTTTCTCAAAGTGCAGAAGGATCGTGCCCTTTTATAGTGTAGAAAGCAAGCAGAAATAAGTAAGAAAATAGTTTGGGAAATAAATTACACAAGGTCTCTATTTAATTAAGTGATTTTGATATCAAACGGGTAAAACTAATTAAGGGAAAAGACTAATCAAACATTTTCCTAAAGCAGCATAAGAAGGGTAAATACACATGGAATTATTTAAGGAAAAAATCTAATAGCACACGGTTTGTGAAAATAAGAAAAGGAAATCAATAAACAGCCAGTAAATCACAAAGTTTGAGTTTTGGTATGAATGAATCCAGCCAGAAAAAGTGAAGAAGGGTTTTTACTTAAAGAAAATCAGTAACAATCAATCGAACCTTATTAAACGAAATTCTGAATAAATCACAAGTTGGCAAATCCTTCTGAAAGAAAAATTCCTCATATATAAAGCATAGGAACATGTTAAACACGAAGAATTATCATGCCAATTAGTAGAGAGTCTAGCATAGAAAAGTTCAGATTCATGAACAAAGGAGTTCAAGTTCAGTACATAGACTCAGAATGAGTCTGAGAGAGTCCAGGGCTCCAAATAGAACCTTAGTCCAAATACAACATTAAACTCGCCAAAAATCCCCAAACCCTAGAGTTTTTACCTAGAATCAGATACAGAGAAGAGAAGACAAGTAACTGAAACAGGCTAAGAGGTCTCTCTCAAAGGCTTATAAGAAAAACAATAATAGCAAGTTTGAAGAAACAGATTGATTTAAACTATAGTGACAGTAGAAAAGACATGTTTAAGAAGAAAGAAAAAAGAAACCTGGGACATAAACAAGTTCAGAAGAGAGTGGAGATAGTATGGCACAGTAGAAAAACAAGTTTAAAAGAACTCAAACAAAGTCCAGAAGAAAGAAAATAAAGAGCTTAAGAACTTAGTAGGAAACATATATAGTAAAAGGCCTCAACATACCGGAAAAGTATATCATATAGAAAAACACAACAAGATGAACATCCGAGCCTAGTATAGAAGCACAGTAGAACAAAAAGCACATATCACAGGAGGGGGGCAGAACTTAGAAGCTAGGAATGAGCGTGAGTGCGGAGAGCCAATACAGGCTTGTGATCATACCCAACAATTGAAGGTGTTGGCATACCCCAACCAGCCATGTTGACCACATTGTTTGAGAGTTAGGACCCATTAAAGGATCAAGTCCAGACATGAGCAACAATTTGGATGTTGACATGCTTTGAACTTTAACTCAAACACATATAAGGGAATAAGGTATAGGGATTCACAACTGCAGCAGATGCAAAGAGAAAAACATATTTAATACTTAACATGGACAGCAAAGTAGACAAAATTGTAGAAGCTGTAAAGCAAGCGCATAGGGATGAGGCAAAAAACTAAATTAGAACATACCAATTTCCAGGAAGAAAAGAAAAGCAGTAGTCTTGTAAAGCCAATTTGCAAGAAAATAGTCAGAAGATCCCTGAAGAAAGTAAATTGTAGAATTGAGAATGTGAAGTGTGAGGCTATTGGAATTGAAGGTGTTCAGTAAGAATGTGTGTAAAAATATTAGACTGAAGGTTTTCTCAAAGTGCAGAAGGATCGTGCCCTTTTATAGTGTAGAAAGCAAGCAGAAATAAGTAAGAAAATAGTTTGGGAAATAAATTACACAAGGTCTCTATTTAATTAAGTGATTTTGATATCAAACGGGTAAAACTAATTAAGGGAAAAGACTAATCAAACATTTTCCTAAAGCAGCATAAGAAGGGTAAATACACATGGAATTATTTAAGGAAAAAATCTAATAGCACACGGTTTGTGAAAATAAGAAAAGGAAATCAATAAACAGCCAGTAAATCACAAAGTTTGAGTTTTGGTATGAATGAATCCAGCCAGAAAAAGTGAAGAAGGGTTTTTACTTAAAGAAAATCAGTAACAATCAATCGAACCTTATTAAACGAAATTCTGAATAAATCACAAGTTGGCAAATCCTTCTGAAAGAAAAATTCCTCATATATAAAGCATAGGAACATGTTAAACACGAAGAATTATCATGCCAATTAGTAGAGAGTCTAGCATAGAAAAGTTCAGATTCATGAACAAAGGAGTTCAAGTTCAGTACATAGACTCAGAATGAGTCTGAGAGAGTCCAGGGCTCCAAATAGAACCTTAGTCCAAATACAACATTAAACTCGCCAAAAATCCCCAAACCCTAGAGTTTTTACCTAGAATCAGATACAGAGAAGAGAAGACAAGTAACTGAAACAGGCTAAGAGGTCTCTCTCAAAGGCTTATAAGAAAAACAATAATAGCAAGTTTGAAGAAACAGATTGATTTAAACTATAGTGACAGTAGAAAAGACATGTTTAAGAAGAAAGAAAAAAGAAACCTGGGACATAAACAAGTTCAGAAGAGAGTGGAGATAGTATGGCACAGTAGAAAAACAAGTTTAAAAGAACTCAAACAAAGTCCAGAAGAAAGAAAATAAAGAGCTTAAGAACTTAGTAGGAAACATATATAGTAAAAGGCCTCAACATACCGGAAAAGTATATCATATAGAAAAACACAACAAGATGAACATCCGAGCCTAGTATAGAAGCACAGTAGAACAAAAAGCACAGATGAATCATGTATAGTTGAAAGAAAGCAGAAGAAAACATATGCGTGGTCGAAAAGAAAACATACAAGCATAGCATAAATACATACGTGATGGAAAAGAAAACATACAAACATAGTATGGACGAACACACAAAGAAAAGAAGAAGAAGGGTCAGAAAAACATCTTGAAAATTTCGGAAAACCTAAATCGAAGAGAAGTAACTTTTGAAAGAAAAAATTAGAGAAAACTTTTAAAAATCTAGTAGAGCACAGATATAGACTAGATTTAAGAAGAAAATCAGAGAAACCTCGAATAGCTAGGGTCTTAGAGGAACCCTAGAATGAGAAAGGCCTTGAAAAAGGTCTGATCTTGAGTCGGACGAGACAGAACCAGGCTCAAAGCGCTTTGGATACACCGGAGTAAGGCCGGAGAGGCCATGGAACCTTGAATCGGAGATGATCAGAACGGGCACCAACGAGGTCAGACCTCAAAACTTCGAGCACCAAGAGTTCAAGAGCAGAGGGAGGTAAGTGTATGCCATCTATTGCCTAAGAAGCCATGGATTTCGGTGAGATGGTGGTTGAAAGTGGTAGAAGAGGATTAGGGTTTCAAGAGAATTAGAGAGAGTTTGAGAGATAAAGGGGTTTCAGAGGCGGCTAATAGAACAAAATGAGGGGATTAGGGTAGGGGTGGTAAATTAAAAAGGTAAGGAGTGATCGTGACCATTGATCAAAATGATCAACGGCCAGAATTAAATAATTGACCGGGCGGGTCGTGTTGATAGGTTAGGGGTCGGGGTATTTCAGGGTTGGGCTGGTCTGATTTATGATTGAGATTGGGTAAATTAGGGGATCAATTTGGCTATTATTGAAATGCAAATGAGCCTTGTTTTTAAATAGCTAGTTCTTCCCTTTTAATTTATAAAAAATAGTAAACATGATATTAAAAGCAAAATTAAACTTATTGGATCAATTAATAATATAAAAATATTAAATTAGAAATATTAGAACCAATTTCATAATTATAAAATGTTATTAATTCTCAAAATAGGCTAAAATTGCAATTATATGCAATTTGACTTTTAAAATACCAAATAAATTTGTAAAAAATGTATGAAAATTACTTCTAGCTATATTTGGTATAAATATAAGAATAGAATAAGTTATTCACCAAGATGATAATTTTAGTAATAATTATTACTTTTTATACTGCTAAAGTGGGCAATAAATTGATTTAATAATCTTTTTAAAATCTGAAAAAAATACTAAAATACTTAGTCATACTTATATATGCATATGTATAGTATTTGAAAGTATTTTGCATATAAAAATAGATGGGAAAATTTGGGTATCAACAATTACTACTGAAAATTTAAGCTTGTTGTTAGCTTAGGAAAGCATGTCTAAATGACTTAATTGACTATTTTCTCAGATTGCCTTATTTGAATTATGTGCAGCATGCTAGGTGAGAAATACCTGTTTTTCCTTGATATGAAGTTGACAATTTATGACTATTCTTCGTGTTGCTGCTGTATGTTTACATTGGGACTGCGGATGTGGGATTCGGGTAGATCCCCTTGTTTGTTTATTTGGGACCATGGATGTGTGATTCCGGTAGAACCCCTGCACCGAGAATGCACCTGGTAGATTCCCCCAGTATTGGGTATTTACATTTGGGAATACGGGTCAGGATTTCTGGTAGATCCCCATGCACTATGAGTTGGATTATTGGACGACACCTGGAGATCTACTAGGTATTTACATTTGGGACTAAAGATCGGGAATTTTGGTTGATATTCTCACATATGAGTTAGACTATGGGAAGAAACCCGAGAGATCCACTGGGTATTTACATTTGGGACTACGGATCAGGATTATTGGTAGATCCCCGTGCACTATGAGTTGGACTACAGGATGACACCCGGGAGATACACTGGATATTTTCATTGGGGGCTACAGTATAGGGTCCTGGTAGATCCTCGGTTGTTATCTCTGCATTGAACTGTGTTTCCTTTCTATTATTATCTGTCGTTGTTCAAGTTTTTGTTGTTATTCTATTTTGGTTACTTCTTACTGTTGCACTCAGTTATACTGTCTTATTCTACGATGTTATCCTTTTATCTTATTTAACCTCAATAGGGCCCTGACCATCCTCGTCACTACTCAATCGAGGTTAGACTTGGTACCTACTGAGTATCGTTGTAGTGTACTAATTCCCTTTCTGTGCATGTTTTTCATGTGCAGATCCAGGTACCTCGACTCAATCCTATCACCCCTGAGGAGAGGCGGCTGCTCTAGCGACTTTGAGGTATATCTGCCGCATCCACAGTCCAAGGAGTCCCTTTTTATTCTTGCATTTAGTATTTGCCTTTCTGTATTTTTTGTTATTGTTAGACATTCTGGAGTTAGAGCTATATAGTATTTCTTAGCTTGTGATTCGTGGGTTTCCAGGTCTTGGATTTATGTATTGGTTTGACGGTTAAATGTTTTGTACACCGAGTGGCACTTTAAAAATATTATTTATTACTTTATTTATACTTTAAAATTGTATTACTTCTGCAAATTTGGGTTTTTCTTCTGCTATTTAGGCTTACATAGTCATAGAGACTAGGTGACGTCATGATGACTCACGGAGGGTAAACTAAAGTCATGACAAGTTGGTATCAGATCTCTAGGTTCATAAGAGTCATTAATCACAAGCCTGTTTATTAGAGTCTCGGTGATCAGTATGGAGTTATTTGTACTTATCTACGAGAGGCTATGTTATTGTTAGGAAAATTTCTACTTTATTTGATTTCCCTATCGTGCGATATTTTTGATATCACAATCCTAAACCTCTGTCTTCCATTCTCTCATATTTGGTGAGGACACGTGTTACCCAAGATGATCAGGCATCCACACCCCCTACAATAAGCATCTAAGGCCGGGGCTAGAGTAGAGGCCGAGCACCCGCGCAAGCTGCCACCAAGGAGTTCCAGCTAGAGCCTAGGAACCGAATACGCCAACTGCTACTACTACTCCAGCACTTCAGGAGATATTTGCACAGTTCGTGAGAATATTTGGTGCATTAGTTCATGCGGGGTTGATTCAGGTTGTACCAACTACTCTACAGATCGGGGAAGGGAACCAAACTTCTACCACCCCCACTCTAGAGCAACGAGTTCTCATTGGTTAGGTTCCAGGTATTATAGCAACACAGCCCATGGTCCCAGTTTAGCGGGTAGTGAGGACCTCTCACCGAGTATATGGTAGGTAGGTCCAGCAGAGAAGGGATAGACGAGGTTAGGAAAGAGAGTATAGGGAATTGAGGAGATCTCATAGACTGGGGAGACCCATTGGTCCTTATTTTGGAGAAGAGTACGACATGGTATAGGTTTTGTGGGTCAGCCAGCTCAGTTTGCATCTTAGATTTCACATAGTGTTTCAGGTGTTCAGGGTATTGGAGTACATGTACCGCACAGTTTCCACTGCCATGTCCTACCAACGCTTATTTTGAGTGTGGCGACATAGGACATATGGTGAAAGATTTCCCTAGACTTGGGAGAGGTGCACCTCCACAGACTTTTCGGTCACAGCGTGCCCTGTAGTGTTCTCAAGCTATGGTTACAGCTCTAGTTACTATCCTACCTACTCAGCCAGCTAGAAGTAGAGGTCGGGGAGGTAGTCATCACCCTAGAGGGGGAGGCCAGGCCAAATGCTATGCCTTTCCTTCTCGTACCGAGGTTGTTGCCTCCGATTATCTAATCATAGGTACTATACTAGTTTTTCACAGAGATGCATCAGTTCTATTTGATCCAGGCTCCACTTATTCTTATGTGTCTTCTTATTATGCTCCGCATTTGGGTGTATCTCTGGATTCTTTGAGTTCTACTATTAATGTTTCTACTCTTATAGGAGATTCTCCTATTGTGGACTGCGTTTATCGGTCGTGTTTGGTTGCTCTTAGTGGTTTGGAGACCAGAGCCGACCTATTGTCACTCAGCATGGTTGGTTTTGATAATATGTTGAGCATGGACTGGTTGTTACCCCATTATGCGATTCTTGTTTGTCACGCCAAGACCATAACTTTGGCTATGCCAGGTGTGTCGCGTATTGAGTGGAGGGGTACTTTAGATCACACTCCCAGTAAAGTTATTTCTTTCCTTAAAGCCCAGCATATGATTGAGAAGGGGTGTGATACGTATTTAGCCTATGTAAGTGATGTCAGTATTGATGCCCCTTTAGTTGATTCAGTTCCAGCAGTATGGGACTTTTCTTATGTGTTTCCAGATGATCTTCCGAGAATGCCGCTTGATAGAGATATTGATTTTGACATTGATTTGTTATCGGGAACTCAGCATATTTCTATTCCTCCATATTGTATGGCTCCTCCTGAGTTAAAGGAGTTGAATTATCAGCTGTAGGAATTACTTGATAAGGGCGCTCATGTCTTGTTTGTGAAAAAAGGGATGGTTCTATACGTATATGTATTGATTATCACCAGTTGAACAAGTTTACAGTGAAGAACCATTATCCTTTGCCTCATATTGATGATCTGTTTGACCAGATTCAGGGCGCACGTGTGTTTTGTAAGATTGATTTGCGCTCAGGTTACTATCCGTTGAAGATTTGGGAGTCAGATATCCCGAAGACTGCTTTCAGGATACGGTATGGTCATTACAAGTTCCTTGTTATGTCATTTGGGCTTACCAACGCCCCAACTTCTTTATGCATTTGATGCACAGTGTATTCCGGCCATATCTTGACTCATTTGTCATTGTCTTTATTGATAATATTTTGGTGTGTTCCTGGAGCTGGGAGGATAATGAGAAGCACCTGAGGACTGTTCTTCAGAATCTGAGTGAGAACAAGTTATATGTTAGGTTTTCGAAATGTGAGTTTTGGTTGGATTTAGTGTCATTCCCACGGCACGTGGTATCTAGTGATGGTATCAGGTGGATCCGAAGAAAATAGAGGCTGTGCAGAGTTGGCCCGGACGATCCTCAGCTATAGTGATCCGTTGTTTCCTTGGCTTGGCAAGTTACTACCATCATTTTGTGGAGAGGTTTTCATCGAGTGCAGCCCTTATGACTATATTTTCCTCCGTTCCAGTAGAGGCGAGCTTTCAGAAGCTCAAGATAGCTTTGGCTACAGCCCCAATTTTGATATTGCCTACAGGTTCGGGGTCTTATGTTGTCTATTATGATGCATCGAGGATTGTCCTTAGAGCGGTATTGATGCACGACGGTAGGGTGATTGCCTACTCGTCCAGAAAATTGAAGGTACATGAGAAATATTATCTTGTCCATGATCTCGAGTTACCTGCTATCGTTCACGCCTTGAAGATCTGGCGTCATTATTTGTACGGTGTGCCTCGTGAGATTTATACTAATCACCGGATCTTGCAGCACCTGTTCAAGAAAAAGGATCTAAATTTGCGCTAGATGAAATGGTTAGAGTTGCTAAAGGACTATGATATCACCATTTTATATCACCAGGGCAAAGCCAATGTGGTGGCCGATGCTTTGAGTCAGCGAGCATTGAGTTTAGGGAGTTTGGCTTATCTACTAGCATTAGAGAGTCCTATGGCGATCGATGTTCAGGCCTTAGCCAGCCAGCTTGTGAGATTGGATCTTTCAAAGACCAGTCGGGTTCTGGCTTTTGTAATTTCTCGATCTTCCTTATTTGATTGTATCAGGGAACGGCAGTATAATGACCCTCATTTTCTTGTCCTTAAGGACAAGGTTCAATGGTGATGCCAGAGATGTGATCATTGGCAAGGAGAGAGTATTAAGGATGCAAGGTCTGGTCTGTGTACCCAACATTGATGGACTTCGACAGTTGATTCTAGAGGAGGCCTATAGTTCGTGGTATTCAATTCATCTGGGTGCCCCAAAGATATACTAGGATTTGAGGCAGCACTATTGTTGGAGGCGAATGAAGAAAGAGATAGTTTGGTTTGTAGCTCGGTGCCTCAACCGTCGGCAGGTGAAGTATGAGCACTAAAGACCGGGTAGGTTGCTTCAGCAAATAGAGATTCTGAAGTGGAAGTGGGAGCGGATCACCATGGACGTTGTAGTTGAGCTCCACGGACTTTGATAAAGTTCGATGTTATTTGGGTGATTGTGGATCGACTAACCAAGTCTGCTCATTTTGTTATTATTTGTACTACTTATTCTTCAGAGTGGTTGGCGGAGATCTGTATCCAATAGACTGTTCGTCTGCATGGTATTCCAGTTTCTATCATTTCTAATAGAAGCACTCAATTTACATCACATTTCTAGAGAGCCATTCAGCATGAGATCGGTACTCGGGTAGAGTTGAGTACAACATTTCACCTTCAGATGGACAGACAGTCCGAGCGCTCTATTTAATTCTTTAGGATATGCTTCGTGCATGTTTGATCGATTTTGGAGGGTATTGGGATCAGTTCCTTCCATGAGCAAAGTTTTCTTACATAAATAGTTATCAGTCCAACATTTAGATGGCATCATATGAGGCTTTATATGGTAGGCAGTGTAGATCTCCGGTTGGTTGGTTCGAGCCGGGTGAGGCTAGGTTATTGGGCACAGACTTAGTTCGGGATGCTTTGGAGAAGGTTAAGATGATTCAGGATAGACTTTGTACAGCCCAATCCAGACAGAAGAGCTATGTGGACCGAAAGTTTGGTGATATTTCCTATATGGTTGGAGAGCAGGTTCTGCTTCGGGTTTTGCGTATGAAGTGCCTTATGAGATTTGGAAAGAAAGGAAAGTTGAGTCTGAGATTCATTGGCCCTTTTGAGATATTAAGGTGTGTTGGGGAGGTAGCTTATGAGCTCGTCTTGCCTCCCAGCTTGGTAGGAGTTCACCCTGTATTTCACGCTTCGATGCTCCAGAGGTATCACGGTGATCTGTAGCGCATGTTGGATTTCAGTTCAGCCCAACAGGACAATGATCTATCCTATGTTGAGGAGCTAGTGACAGTATTGGACAGGCAGGTTAGGAAGCTGGAACAAAGAACATTGCTTTGGTGAAGGTTTAGTGGCGGGGTCAGCCGGTCAAGGAGGCGACCTGGGAGACCGAGCAGTATATGCACAGTCGTTACCCTCATCGTTTCACTACTTCAGGTATGTCTCTATGCTCGTTCAAGGATAAACGAATGTTTAAGTGTAGGAGGATGTGATAACACAGCCGATCGTCTTATTAATTAATGCCCCGATCCCCTATTAACTGTTTTCCTTGTGTTTATTTCTGCTATTTTTATTTGCCGGAATGTTCGATCTTGGGTTTTGGAGAGTTTTGGGACACTTAGTTCCTAAATGAGATCTTAGGTATTAGAGTATTGACTGTTGTTGGAACAATGTGAAGTCGACATCGGAATGAAAATCTGATGGTTCTGTTAGCTCTGTTGGGTAATGTTGGGCTCAGAGGCGTGATCAGATTGTATTTTAGAGGTCCGTAGCTAATTTAGGCTTGAAATGCCGAAGTAGAATTTTTAGAGTTTCCAGTCCGACAGTGAGATTTTGATCATAGGGTCGGAATGGAATTCCAGAAGATGGAGTAGCCTCCCAGCGTTGAATCTAACGTATGTGCAAAATTTCAAGTCATTCGGACAAGGTTTGATAGACTTTTTTATCGAAAGCGTATTTTGAGAATTTTGGAGTTCTTAGGATTAAATCCATGGTTAATTCGAGGTTTCGACGTGCTTTTAGGTGTTTTAAGGATTGGTATAAGTTTGGGTAGTGGTTTGTTACTTGTCCTATGATTGAGGTCCAGGGGAACTCGGGATAATTTCGAATGGTTGACGGAAGGATTTTGGTGTTAGAGTTGCAGCTTCAGCTACTGGTTCTGTCATAACCGCACCTGCGGTTTGGGTTCTGCAGGCACGGCGCCGTAGAAGAGGCTCAGTGGCCATAGAAGCAGAATCGGGGAGTTTCTTCAGGAACCGCAGAAGCAGTGGTAATTCCGCAAGAGTGATGTTGCATTTGCAAGTTTGGAGTCGCAGATATGGAAGATGGCCCTTAAGTTAGAAGTCGCAGATGCGACATTTGTTCCGTAGAAGCAGGATCGCAGAAGCGGAAATAGCTGGGTAGTACATAAAGTTCAAAATCGAGGATTTTGGGTTCATAGCACAAAAATAGAATAAGGAGCTAGGTAAGGGACAACTTTTGGAGAGATTTTTGGAGGGAGTTTGCTGGTAATGACTCTTAACTCCTTTTTTCTTGTAACCCATTAATCTAAACATGAATTCACCCTTTAATTTCGGAATTTGCATGAAAATTGGGGGAAACTTCTTAGACCAAGAAATTGAGTTTTGATAAGAGACTTGATATTGGATTTGGATAATTTTGATGTGGTTAGACTCGTAAGAGTGTGAGGATTCATGAAATATAAATTTTGCCTGATTCTGAGAATAGGCTCGAGGGGCATTTTGGTCATTTTACCTAACTTCACGTATTCGCTTAGAGTTTATTCGGTTACTTGAAGTACTATTTACATTATACAATTGAACTGAATAGATTTTGGTCATTTAGAGTCGAATACTTGTGGCAAGAGCGTGGTTTCGGGTTGATTATTGAGCCAGTTCAAGGTAAGTGGATTGTCTAACCTTGTGTGGGGGACTTCCCCATTAGGATTTGGTGTTGTGATATTTGAAATGCCTCGCACGTGAGGTGACGAGCGCGTACTTGTGCTAATTGCTGAAAATTCATTTTCATTAAGTAATTAAATCTATGTTTCCTTTTCTTTCTATCATTACTACTAGAAATTTAAGCTTGTTGTTAGCTTAGGAAAGTATGTCTAAATGACTTAATTGCCTATTTGCTCAATTTTCTTTATTTGAATTATATGCAGGATGCTAGGTAAGAACTACTTGTTTTTCCTTGATGAAGTTGACAATTTATGTCTATTCTTCGTGTTGCTGGTGTGTGTTTATATTGGGACTACGGATGTGGGATTCCGTTAGATCCCCTTTATTTGTTTATTTGGGACTATGGAAGTGGAATTCCGGTAGATCCCCCTTATTTTTTTATTTGGAATTACGAATTTAGGATTCCGGTAGATCCCCCTACACAGTTGTATGGAATTACGGAATGCACCTGATAGATTCCCCCAGTACTGGGTATTTATATTTTGGACTACAGATTGGGATTTCCGGTAGATCCCACGCACTATGAGTTGGATTGCGGAACGACACCCAGGAGATCTACTAGGTCTTTATGTTTGGGACTACGAATCGAAATTTTCGGTAGATCTCTACACACTATGAGTTGGACTATGGGACGACACCTAGGAGATCCACTGGGTCATTATATTTGAGATTACGGATCGGGATTTTTGGTAGATCCCCCGCACTATGAGTTTGACTACGGGACGACACCTGGGAGATCCACTGGATATTTACATTTGGGGGATCTACCGGAATCCTGGTAGATCGTCGGTTGTTATCTCTGCATTGAACTGTATTTCCTTTTTGCTATTATCTATCGTTGTTCTAGTTGTTATTGTTATTCTATTTTGGTTACTTCTTACTATTGCACTCAGTTATATTGTCTCAGTTTACGTTGTTATACCTTATCTTATTTAACCTCAATAGGGCTCTGACCATCCTCGTCACTACTCAATCGAGGTTAGGCTTGGCACTTACTAAGTACCGTTGTGGTGTACTCATGCCCTTTTTGTGCATGTTTTTATGTACAGATCTAGGTACTTCAACTCTATCCTATCACCCCTAAGGTGAGGTGACTGCTTTAGCGACTCCGAGGTATATCTGCGGCGTCCGCAACCAAAGAGTCCCTTTCTATTGTTGGTTTTAGTATTAGCCTTTCTGTATTTTCTGTTCTTGTTAGATATTCTGAAGTTAGAGCTATGTAGTTTTTCTTAGCTTGTAATTCGTGGGTTTCTGGGTCTTGGATTTATTTATTGTGTTGACAGTTATATACTATGTATGTCGAGCGGCACTTTTAAACGTTGTTTATTACTTTATTTCCTCTTTAAAATTATTGTACTTCCACAAATTTGGTTTTTTCTTCCTTAATTTAGGCTTACCTAGTCGTAGAAACTAGGTGCCGTCACGATAGTTCACCAAGGGAAAACTAGGGTTGTGACACTCATATCTGTGTCTATGCTAATAAGTATCTATATGTTTGTCACACCTACGTTTTGGCTACTACACCCGGCGGAGGGCGTAGATAAGGGAGTTTTTCAAATTAAAGGACAATAAAAATGGGATTCAATTATCAAAGAGAATTTCATAGTCTCCACTTGGGAGATTTATGGTGTCCTAAGTCACCGGTTGGAATCCCGAATCAAGGAAAGAATGACTCTCCTTAACAGTCCGCGAACCAGATATCCGAGTAAGGAATTCTGTTTACCAGGGAAAAGGTGTTAGGCATTCTCGAGTTCCGTGGTTCTAGCACGGCCGCTCAACTGTTATATCCGGCTTAAATGATCTGATTTTACACAATTATGAACATATGTGCATTTTGAATCTTTTAACCGCTTTTATTATTATTATTTAAAGAGAATTACAACGTCGTTAAAACATGTCCTGAACCACGTCACATAAATGCACCTGTGGTCATTGACACATTCCGACTTCGTTGAGATTTGGATTTTGGTCACATAAATGTGCACTCGAATTTAGGAAAGGTATATTGTTAAACTAACGTGCCTAAAGCAATTGTACGTTGTTAACTTTGCGGGAAGCCGAGAGAATTCGCTAAATGGCACGTCCCGAGTTCTAAACATTTTCATAGAAATAATCAGGAGGGCCATGCTATTTATGAGTTTTGTTCAGCATGGCGCACATTATTCGACGGTTCCTAAGAGTCATGATTTCCATGTCAATTGGGTCTAATGATTTTAAACACGTGAAAGACATAGATTTATTCAATTCGAAGACAAAGCAGCTTTAATTTCAATTTTGACATACATTATTCGACGCAGAGGCATATTTGTGACTTACATACTTGATCTGAAACATATAACAACTATTTAATTGCAACTAATGTACTCCAAATGCACCTAATTATGGCTGAAAATAGAATAATTGCTGAAATATTACTTTTCATGTTTTCCATTTTTAAGCTGTTGAATCAATGAAATTCCGCACTAGCATGTCATCTAAAATGAATCTGGAATTCCCTATCATGGTTCAGCAATCTGAACTTTGAATTTGAATTTACAAGTACTTATGAACGAAAAAATAACTAGTTGATCCTATCCATTAAACTTCTCACATAAACATTTAGCCACTCAAATGGCAGTCAAGCAAGTCTAAAAGTTCAGCAGTCAAAATTAATTACAACATTCAATTGCTCCAGTTTTAACTAAACTAACTATGAACAAATGCAGAGTCAAAACAGGTGCAGCAAGCAAATTTGCACAAGCGCAGGTGAAGCTTCTGTTTCATTGCTCAAATTAGGCATACATTGTTAGGGATTCAGGACTTGTACCTGGGATTTGAATCACAATAAGAAGGAAGAGAAGTCACCAGCAGCAAAGAGAGTGTCCAGCAAATGAAATCAACCAGACAATTGAAGGAGAATCAGTTTCAAACATAGACTTGAACCAATAAAACCAGCAATCAAAATTTCCACTAAAAGTTGACCCAAAACTTGAATATCATCAGCACTCAACTCATTTTTGGCTCATGAATACACAGGGATTGTTCTAACAATGAAAACCTCAAGGAACTTCTGGAATATTGCAATGAAACAGTGTTGTTTTTGAATTTTTGCAGTAATTTTCAGTAGTTTTTGAGTTTTTTTTTATATATTTTGTGGATTTTTTCTGATTCTCTCTAAGATCTAGATTTGAGTTTCAAAATTTTCAGAGTTTTGAACCTCTAATGCTTCGAGAAAACTTGTGGGATTTTTTTTCCAAATTTTCTAACTTTTTTACAAGGCAATGGGCATTCCTTTTTACAGGCAAAACTTATGGCAACCTTCAAATTTCAATTTACACCTAAGTACCTCTCTTAATTTTCAGATTTTATTCGTTTAGTCCCTAGATTCTTGACTTGATAGCCAAGTCATTGCATTATAATCTTAGAGTTATCACTTTAGTCCTATTCTAGAAGGACCTAGCATGTTCTTCATTGTTTTCTATTTATGGAATATTTATACTACCCTTATTTTGTTCCTAAAATTACCAAAGCCGGGTTAAAAACTCTATATTACCCCTATTTTATTCTAAAATTATCAGAACTAGGTGGAAAACCCTATATTACCTTTTGCTGCTAAAATTATTGTTTTTTTGATCTTGTAACTAATTACTAACAACTAAAACTAAATCATGTAGTTACTACTAACAACTATAGCCAATCCTAATGCCATGGAACTATTAATCAGGAGTAATTGCCAATCAACCTTAGAAATCAAACACAGTTGAATCAAAATCAAGTCATAAACTACAATTAAAAGAAGAACATGGAAGGCTACAACTATCATGCTAAAATTGAACACTCAAACTCAAGTATCAACACTCTAACCATGTGAACCGTTAATCGACACTCAAACTCAGAAATCAGAAAACTATTGAAATTAAAGAAAACATGGAGGATGTCATGCTAGATTAACAACTAAAAGCAAACCAAAAAATCATGACCAATTCCTAATTGCATGTGATCCATTAACCAACACTCAAGCTCAGAAGTCAAGAATACTATTGAAATTGTGCGAAAAACATGGAAGCTATTATGCTAAGAGCAACCAAAACATAGTGTCTAGTTTCACAAATAAAACCACACAAGTCATTCACACAATACAGAACAAAATAGAAGAAGGAAGCAAAAGGAAAGGCAAACTTACTGATCTTTCTTCAGTTAAACTTAGTTGAAATCAATTTGAGCCTCCAAGCGGAGTCACAGGTTTGTTTTTTGTCAAAAAAATGTGTGACTCCGTTTCGAAACTCAAACGGTCCTTAAATGTCAATCTCAGAACTAGGTCAGGCTGGTTTCGAAATTAGAAAGCTTTGTGGTTATTTGAAAAAGATTGGGTGTGTTTTTGGGTAGAGGAAGGCCATAGGGGGTGGGTGGTGAGGGTTTGGAAGCCATTGGAGGTTGGTCACTGTCGTGCATGGCGGAGCTGCCCATTTCTAAGGGATATTCGAAGGGTTAGGGCTATATTCAAAGGTGACAGATGATGGGGATGGAAAGAGGAGAGTGAGGGGAGTGTGTGGTGTTATTTTGGGAGCCGTTAGCCACCAGGCGCTGCCGTGGATGGCGGAGCTGCCCGGCTTTGAACGAATAATCGACAAGTTCCACGGGGTTTCGAGGGGTGATCTTAGCGGGGTTGGGAAGAAGAGAAGACGGGGATTCCGAGGTGTGATTTTGGAGGTTATTGGATTTAGGCTGCCGCCGGTGATTTCTGACCGGTGGCGGATAGTGGTGGTATGGTGGATGCACGGTGGAGTTACATCGGTGGATAGTTGTTACAAGGAGGGTGACTGTGTCTCTAGGTTTATACATATTGTTCAGACACTTTTATTAAAGCGTGTGGTCAGTCTGAGCCATTGGATTAAAGGGCATGGACGGTTGAGGTAAAACGATGCCAAACGACGTCGTTTTAGGACCTGATATTTGCACCAGGCAGGGATCATGGGGTCTGGGGCGATTTTGATGAATATGGTGGTCTTGGGCCAAGCTTAATGCTAGATTTAGCCCAAAATGTACTTATTCTATATACTATTGTATTTTGTTTTATTATCATGTATTTTATTCTTTTTCAGATTTTATAAAAATAAAAATTGTAGTAAAAATAGCCAAAACATATTCAAGCAAGAAATAACTAAATAAACTCTTAAATTCTAAATTTCAAAAAAAATTAACCGATCTTGTTATTATTTTCCCTAATTTTCAATATTCACAATTTAATAACCTTAAAATGCAAATATTAGATCCTAGATTCAAACATACCATTTTTTTAAAATTTTTATAAATTATGTAAATTAAACGTGCAACATGCAAATAAACACAAAATTATGCAATTAATTCATAAAATTCGAACAAACTCAAAATTACGCAAATAAATCCTATCAATTCAAATAATAAAAGAAAGACGCATATAAACACAAAAAAACACAATTTATTCCTAAAACTCAAATAATAAAAGAAAGACGAAAATAAACAAAAAATCACACAATATATTCCTAAAAATTCAAATAAAAGAAAAATTCTAATTTAATGATTTTTATAGGAATATGTCAAGCGAGGACAAAAAATCACGTGCTCACAGCCGCCCCTCTTTGCTCGGGGACACGAAGGGTTTCCGGGCAAAGATAAATGAGCAACGGAGAGATTTTTGCCTGCTTTGCATTCCATGAGAAGCATTTTGAAAAATGTCTGACCAAACCCCCACTTCAGAGGTTGCCTACATATCCTTGGCTATAAAGGAATCAGGTCAGTGTAATTTTGAAGTGTTTGGTAGCTGGGACTACTATGAGCTGTGATTTCACTGCTGATATTACTGTTACTGCTTGTTGACCTCCTTATTACACCTTGTGAAAAATAAAATAATAAAAAAACTAGACTAAGCTATGGCCTACAGACTACAAAATAACCTATCTACATCTTCAATCTTAATTTTGATCCTTGTTACTTTGTTGCCTTGTATTTCTTCCTGTGAACTCCTTATTGCCTTGTTGGCTGGCATTCCTTCCTATAAACTCATTGTCGCCTTGTTGACTTCTTGTTTTCCTCTTCTTCTATGTTTGTTGCCGGATTGTTGGACTTGACATTTATTCCCTTTAAAAACATTCCCTCGTTGTACAGGTGGCTCCCTGATTACCAAGATTGAATTTTGAAAAATATTCCCTTGTTCTCCAGGTGGACGCCTGATTACCAAAGTTTGAATTTTAAAACATATTCCCTTGTTCTCCAAGTGGGCGCCTGACTACCAAAACTTGAAATTTTGAAAAATATTCTCTTGTTCTACAGGTGGGCGCCTGATTACCAAAATTTGAATTTTGAAAAACATTCTCTTGTTCTCCAGGTGGGCGTGTGATTGCCAGGACTTGAATTTTGAAAAACATTCTCTTGTTCTCCAGGTGGGCGTCTGATTGCCAGGACTTGAATTTTGAAAAATATTTTCTTGTTCTACAGGTGGGCTCCTGATTACCAATGCTTTAAATTTGAAAAATACTCCCTTGTTCTATAGGTGGGCGCCTGATTACCAAGACTTTAAATTTGAAAAATATTTCTTTGTTCTACAGGTGGGCGACTGATTATCAAGACTTTAAATTTGAAAAATATTCCCTTGTTCTACAGGTGGCGCCTGATTGCCAAAACTTGAAATTTGAAAAATATTCCCTTTTTCTACAACTGGGCGCCTGATTTCTAAAACTTGAAATTTGAAAAATATTCCCTTGTTCTACAGGTGGGCGCCTGATTACCAAGACTTTAAATTTGAAAAATATTCCATTGTTCTACAAGTGGGCGCCTTATTGCCAAAACTTGAAATTTGAAAAATATTCCTTTGTTCTCCAGGTGGGCGCCTAATTGCCAACACTTGAAATTTGGAAAATATTCCCTTGTTCTACAGGTGGGCGCCTGATTTCCAAAACTTGAAATTGGAAAAATATTCCCTTGTTCTACAGGTGGGCGCCTGATTACCAGGACTTTAAATTTGAAAAATATTCCCTTCTTCTACATGTGGGCACCTGATTGCTAAAACTTGCAATTTGAAAAATATTTCCTTGTTCTACAGGTGGGCGCCTGATTACCAAGACTTTAAATTTGAAAATACTCCCTTGTTCTATAGGTGGGCGCCTGATTACCAAGACTTTAAATTTGAACAATATTCCCTTGTTCTACAGGTGGGCGCCTGATTGCAAAACTTGAAATTTGAAAAATATTCTCTTGTTCTACAGGTGGGCACCTGATTACCAAGACTTTAAATTTGAAAAATATTCCCTGAGACTGTTGCATGTGTACCTGACAACAATAAACAAACGCACCACAAGAAATTCTTCCTACCCCAGTTTGGTGCTGGGCGGATCCATGAGTGTTAATCAAATCCCCTTAACAAATATCTCTAAATATAAGCTAAGTCCCATTATCCAGGAGGGTCCAGAAAATTCTTAGCTGATGACAACTTTAAGATTATGTTATGTCTCTCAAAAGGTATTATTTTTCACTGTGTCTTGTTATGAATTATTTCTGTTGGGGTTCTGGTGATTAAATCTGCTTCCCATTATCCAGACAGGTCCTGACAACTCTTAATTAGACAAAAACATGTGTCTGCGGGGGTTAGTATTTAGAGCTACATCCCATTAACCAGGGGGTCCTGACAACTCTTGTTGACTCTTGTTGGGGAAGTATCTAATCTAAGTCCCATTTTTCAAGAGGGTCCTGACGACTCCTGTTGACTCTTGTTTGGGAAATATTTGAGGTTGGCCATGCCACCTAACTGTTTGTGTTCTAGGTCAAGTATCATTTTTTAGGAGGGTCCTGACAACTCTTAAATGAATCATACTTCAAACTGCAAGTCATTTTATGCCCTTGGTTATCCATGATTACTCCTAACCTTAAAATGAGTCCCATTTTCCTGGAGGATCCTAAGGGTTCCAACTTAAATGCCAATTCTATCTTCCAGTTTTTTCTGCTAGTGATTATTGTCCAGGAGGGTTTCTGCGACTCTTACTGGGGAGGTGTTGGTTCTTGCCCATGTTACCCACACATATTTGAGTTTTAAACTGTGTTCCATCTCAACTTTCATGCCTCTTTTAACCCTCAGTTATTCCTGTTAGGGTTTACCAGTTAAGGTTTATCCCCTTGTGCTCTTTGCTAGGGAGGATATTTATTGACGGACTATGTCCCTTTTGAGTTTCTACTTCTAGGTGGGTCCTGAGATTTTGATCGTACCTGTCGTTTGCCTGCCTTCTCCTGTGGACGGCTTCCCTTAGGCTCTTCCGGAATTTTCTGCCCCTGTGTCAATCAAAGAAAACTTGTCAGTTTGAAAAGTGGTGGTTGGTTTGTGGAATTCTTGTTGAAGGCGGCATCCCCATTGTCGTTCCATTGTGTTCCATTGCCCGTAGTGATGATGAATCGCTTGAACTGCTCAGCCGACCCCTCGGGACCTCTAGGCTTTATTTTCCCCCCCATCATTGTGTTACATTTCTAATCCTTTGCTGGAATTCTTTCTGTCCTTCCCCAATGATTGATGAGTTGATATATCATACATTGGTCAACCCTCCGAACCTTGCGGCTTCACTTTGTTCTTTATCTACGTGTTACCTTTCCACTCCTTTTCCAAGATCCTTTGCACCCTTTTTTGAAATCACCCAGTCTGTCTATGATGTTTGGTTGGTCTTTGCCTTTTGAGCCTTTATGTTGCTCCCTACTTTGTGTTGCACTTCTGACCCTTTACCAAAATTCTTTTATGCCCCCTCCCGACGATTTACGAGTTGATATAACATATTGGATCAACTCTCACAGCCATTTCCACCTTTATGTTGCGCTTTTGCCTCTTTTTTCAAAAGCCGTATACCCCTCTCTGACGATTGCTGAGTTAAGGTGTCATGCTTGGCTGATCCTCTAGCCCTTGTGGCTTTGTTTTGTTTCTCATCTTGGTATTATACTTATGAGCCTTTGCTATAATCATTACACCCCCTCCTGGGGTTACCTGATCCATTTATGATTCTTGGCTGACTCTCGACCTTTGTGGTTTTACTTTGCGTCCCCATCTTGCGTGGTGTTCCTTTATTTGCTAACTCTTGTCTCTTCCATCAATTGCAATTTTTGTAAGTCCTTCCTCTTGCTGTTCCACACTTTTTATCTTTGTTGCACCTTTGGGCGTCATGCGCTTCGTCCCTTTGGGAATTGATAATCGGCTTTGAAATTCCTCTCGTTTGCTTAAACAAAAGACTTTAGAGACTCGAAAGAGAAATGAAATGCAATGATTTCCGGACGGTGTTTAGGGTAAAGAATTCCAGACTCACTGACTGTTGAAAAGAAGAGAAAGAAAACTTACCTGAAGAGGAACAGCTGGTTTTCATGATCATGACATGCACTTCGGCCTAGTCGATCCAATCCATTTTGATGACTGACCTTCTGTCGCCGTGTTCTTGTTGTTGTGACCTTTCTAACCTGGTTCCTTTAACCACACCCTAGCCTGGCCTGCCTTACAGTGTTCATCCAATGATAAGCCCTTTCTAAGTTTTGCCTTTGCCTCACCTTTGTCTCACGGTGCCCGTTAGGGTTTTCACCAATGAGCCTCTCTCATTTTATTTCTATTAACTATCATCGCCTTAAGGTGCCTGTGAGGGTCTTCACCGATAAGACTCTCTCATTTTATCATCTTTCTTGCTTGGCTCGGGGTGCTGCCTTTGACACGAATCACCTCTACTTGCTCAACTTGGCATCTTTTAAAGATTGATCAGAAGGGTCTTTCTTTGGACCGTAATATGTGCTTTTGGATAGGGTTAGAAAGAAAGGATATCAAGGGCTCAAAGCAATTCACATGGGTTCAAAATTACAACTTTCGGAATAAAATTCTTACAACCACAATTTCTGCCCCTGTTTCTTGCTTGGGGAATTTTGCATTTTTATTTTGATGAGACCGAACCATGAGGCTGCCTGCGTACCCTTTTTAAAGGAATCAGGTCAAACGTAGTTCACAGCGATTCCTTGTTTTTGTTGTTGTTTTCCTTATCCCCTTTTGTATTTTCCTTCTCTCTTTTTCTTTATTTTGTTTTCTTTTCTTTCTTTTCCTTTTCTCTTTTTCATTCTTTCCTTTCCTTTCCTTTTACTGCCTTCTCATGCTTGCACTTCTGACTTTTGTTACTGATTTCGAAAGAGGGTTATGAAAGAAAATAACTAAAGCTCAAAGAGGTTAGCAAAGGATATAGTATTTAGACAGTAGAATAAAATGCCTTCGTCATTCCAATCTTTAAAATAAGCCAATTACAAACAAATGTCGAGTATAGACAATGATCTATAAGAAAATCATACATAATATCTTTTGACAGCATTCGAATTGATAGCCATTTCCACGCATTTCTCTTCCACATCTGTCTGATACAATGCTCCATTAGACAACACTCTTGATAAGACGAGTCGTCCTTTCCAGTTTGGAGAGAACTTGCCCTTTGTATCGGCCTAGTGAGGGTGGATGCACTTTAATACCAGTTGACCTACTTCGAACTTTCTGGGGCGCACTTTATTATTATATGCCATGTCCATCCTTTATTGATACAATTGACCGTGACATACCGCCGCCGATCTTTTCTCGTCAATCAAACTCAATTGCTCCAAACGAGATTTGACCCATTCTTCATTGTCAATTCCTGCTTCGGCCATGATTTGAAGAGGGGGGATTTCAGTTTCAGTCGGGATTACCTCCTCTGTGCCATACACCAACAAGTACGGAGTAGACCGTACTGAAGTGCGGACAGTTGTGTGATAGCTTAACAATGCAAAAGGTATCTTCTCATTCCACTGCCTAGACCTCTCTACCATTTTTCGAAGTATCTTCTTTATGTTCTTATTGGCTGCCTCAACTACTCCATTTGCCTTGGGGCGGTATGGAGTTGAATTTCGATGCGTGATCTTAAATTGCTGACATACTTCCATCATTAAGTGACTATTGTGGTTTGCCCCATTGTCCGTGACGAGTGTCTTGGGGATCCCGAATCGACAAATGAATTCTCATGCACAAAGTCGACCATGGCCTTTTTGGTCACTTCCTTGAAATTTTTGGCTTCAACCCATTTGGTGAAATAGTCAATAGAAACCAGGATAAATCTGTCTTCGTTGGAAGCTGCTAGCTCAATGGTTGACATCCGTGCCCCAAGCAACGAAAGGCCATGGTGCAGACATCGTATGCAACTCAGGCGGCGGAGAGTAAATTAGGTCTCCATGCACCTAACATTCGTGGCATTTGTGCGCAAAGCTGATACAGTCCCGCTCCATGGTGAGCCAATAGTATCCTGCTCGAAGAATTTTCTTTGCCAAAACATATCCGCTTATGTGTGGCCCGCAAACGCCAACATGCACCTCATTCATTATGGATGTCGCCTACGCAGCATCTATGTATCTAAGGAAACCAAGATCTGGCGTTCTTTTGTATAATATTCCTCCGCTGAAGAAAAACCCGCTTGACAAATGACGGATTGTTCTCTTTTGGTCACTCGTGGCTTGTATTAGGTACACACCTCTCCTAATATATTACTCAATGTCGTGGAACCAAGGCTCGCCGTCAATCTCTTCTTCCACCATGTTGCAATAAGCATATTGATCATGGACCCGGATATGTATCGGGTCAACATAATCCTTGTCCTGATGATGTAACATTGACGCTAAAGTAGCCAGGGCATCGGCAACCTCATTGTGAAATCTGGGGATATGCCTGAACTCTATTGACCGGAATCATTGGCAGAGATCATGCAACCATTGTCAATATGGTATGAGTTTTCAATCTCTTGCCTCCCACTCCCTTTGAATCTGGTGTACCAGAAGGTCCGAGTCTCCCAAGACCAAGACTTCTTGTACACCCATGTCTGCTGCTAATCTCAAACCGAAAATGCATGCCTCATATTGTGCCATGTTGTTGGTGCAATAGAAGCGGAGTTGAGCTGTGACTGGGTAATGATTACCTTCTTTAGAAATGAGCATCGCTCCTATACCAACTCCTTTCATGTTGGAAGCCCCATCGAAGAACAATTTCCATCACGACTTCTCATCGCGTTCTGACTCATTAATATGCATCACTTCCACGTCTGGGAAGTATGTGTTCAAGGGCTCCTATTCTTCATCTATCGAATTTTCAGCTAAATGATCTGCCCATGCTTCTGCTTTCATGGTGGTCCTAGTCACATAGATAATTTCAAACTCAGTGAGCAAGATTTGCCATTTTGCGAGCCTTCCTATGGGCATGGGCTTCTGGAAAATGTATTTCAATGGGTCCAGATGTGAGATGAGATAAGTGATATATGATGACAAGTAGTGCTTTAGCTTCTGGGCTATCCACGTCAAGGCGCAGCATGTCCTTTCAAGATGAGTGTACTTAACCTCGTAAGTTGTAAATTTCGTGCTGAGGTAGTATATGACCTGATCTTTTCTCCCGGTAACATCGTGCTGACCCAACACTTACCCAAATAAGTTGTCCAACACTATCATATATAAGATCAAAGGCCTTCCTGGTTTCCGCAGGACCAATACTGGCAGGTTCCACAAATACTTTTTTATCTTATCAAAAGTCTCTTGACACTTTCCCGTCCATTTTACCGCAGCATCCTTTTTCAATAGCTTAAAGATGGGCTCGCAGATAGTTGTGAGCTGAGCAATGAACTGACAGATGTAATTCAGTATTCCTAGTAGACTCATCACTTCTGTTTTATTCCTTGGTGGTGGCAGCTCCTGTATATATTTGATTTTTGATGGGTCTAGTTCGATGCCTTGGCGGCTAACTATGAACCCTAGCAGCTTTCACAAGGGGAACCCAAATGCGCATTTTGGCTAGTTTGAGGTCATACCTGCGGAGCCTTTGGAAGAATTTCCTCAGGTCTTTGACATGATCGGATTTCTTTCTGGACTTGACTATCACATCATCCACATAGACCTCGATTTCCTTATGCATCATATCGTGAAAAATGGTTGTCATGGCCCTCATGTATGTTTCCCCTGCGTTTTTCATACAAAAAGGCATGACTCTATAACAATATGTCCCCCACAGTGTGATGACGTTGTTTTATCTGCATCTTCTTCATCCATTAAGATCTGGTGGTAACCTGTGTAACAATCCACGAATGACACGATCTCATCTTCGAACAATTGTTAATTAATATGTGGATGTTCGGTAGGGGGAAGTTGTCTTTTGGACTTTCTTTGTTGAGGTCACGGTAATCGACACACACCCTAGTTTTATCGTCCTTCTTTGGTACAGGCACAACATTAGCTAACCACGTGGGGTATCGTGTGACTCGGATGACTTTGGCCTCAAACTGCTTGGTCAGTTCCTCTTTAATTTTCACACTCACATCAGTTTTGAACTTTCTCAACTTTTGCTGGACAGGTAGGCAGGCTGGGTCAGTGGGTAACTTATGGACTACCAAGTCAGTGCTCAATCCGGTCATGTCGTCATAGGACCATGCAAAGACATCTTTGTACTCAAGCAACACTTCAATTATTTCTTTCCTAAGTTGTGGCTCCAGATGGACACTTATTTTTGTTTCTATGACATTATCCGGGTTTCCTAAATTGACTGCCTCCGTATCATTCAGGTTTGGTTTGGGTTTCTCTTCAAATGGGGTCAACTCTTTACTAATCTCATCCCACGCCCCTTCCTCATCATACCATGGTTCATCCTCATGTTCTATTTCCTCAATTATTATTTCTGAACTAGACCTGTTTTGAAGACTGAGCCGATGAGTCCATATGCATGTCAGATCACTGGAACCAGCATAAAAATAACTGTACAAAAGAGAAAAGAAAGAAAAGTAAAGAGAAATGGAAACTATCAGCATTGTTGAAAGGGAAATTGCATTTCATTAGAATCAAAGATAATGAGTTACACATCCAAACGGAAAGAAATAGCAACTGAATTAACAACTCTAATACTAATCCAAAGTAGATTGAAAGGAAAATCAAAGTCGACTACCACGACTCCCTCCGAGTGGGAAGAGGAGTGGCTTCCCAGTTGTTGACTTTTACGCATGCTCCCACAAACTGCACATCCACCCTGCTTGATCCTTCTCCTACCTCGACCATATTCACCTCATTGAACAGTCTTTCTTACCCCTTATTAAGATCTCTGTCTGCGTCGATCAGCGGGCCCGACATCTTTGGTCTGGGATCATTGCTAGTGCTGGGCTTGACGAATTATTTGGACAACCTTAGGATGGGCTTTGGGAGGGCCCAAGCCTTCTGCCTTATCTTCCTGGTTCGCCTTATGTCTGCGGCTGTGGGATTGAACCCTAGGCCGAAAGTGTCCATATGTTTTGGAAGGGACATGGTTGCACAATGCCTTGCAGAGAAGCCCCTAACACCTTGCCGGGCATAAAACCATTTTTCAACATTTCTGAAGCCACCATGATGGACGCGGTTTCTATCTTTAGGGTCGTGACAACCTTACCTTCTGGGATTTTCTGAACTGACACAGTATCAAACACCTGGTAGACCCATGTCCCTTTGTTGTCCACAGATTCAATGAAAGGTACAATTGCATCACATGAAATGTGCTGATTGTCTTCACCGTGCACCACAATCTCTTGCTTATCCCATTCAAATTTGACTATCTGATGCAGTGTAGATGGCACTGCTTTGGGTGCATGAATCAAGGGCCTACCCAACAACAGTTTATAAGAAACTGCTACATCCAGCACTTTGAATTCCATTGTAAACTCAACGGGCCCTATTGTCACTTCCAGCACTATATCCCCTACAGTGGCTTTGCCTCCGCCATCGAAACCTCGAACACAGATGCTATTCTTGCGGACCCTTTCATTTTCTACCTTCAGCTTGGTCAATGTGGACAGTGGACAACTATTTGCACTGGACCCATTGTCGATAAAAACTCGGGTAACCACGGCATCTTCACATTTCACAGTCAGATAAAGCCCAGTTGTGGTCAGTGCCCTCCATGGGCAATTCATCGTCAAAGAATGTGACCCGATTTACCTCGAATATCTTGTTTGCAATCTTTTCAAAATGATTCACCGTTATCTTGTCTGGGACATGAGATTAATTCAAAATCTTCATCAATGCCCGGCGGTGTTGATCTGAGTGGATTAGTAAGGATAACAAAGAAATCGGAGCTGGCATCTTCCTTAGCTGCTCTATGATGGAGTAGTCATACATTTTCATTTTCTTCAAGAATTCTTCCTGCTCTTCTTATGAGACAGCTTTGTTCACTAGTTAAGGTTATCTTTAGAGATTCTACCCTTTCTCAATTCTTCCGGGGAAAAGTACCTTCCTGACCGAGTTAGACCCTGGACCTCACACACTTCCTCCCTAACTTCCTTTCTTTTGTACATCACTATTGCTTGCTCATATCTCCAAGGAACAGCTTTGTTGTTGATGATTGGTGGTTGGATCCCCGGTTTTACAATAACTGGCTCCATGCAAACACCTTCCACAACCACGACAGGTTCTCTAGCTGCCCCATGTACTGTAATTTTTGCATGTTCCTGCTTTTGCTCAACCGCGCATGCTGAGCTCCCCTGAACTATGACAAGTTTGCTGCCTTTTTCTTTTGCCCTGATTAGTAGCTTCTCCCTGTTTGCACTCTTAGTTGGCTTAAACTCACTGGCTTTCATCGTCATTACCATTTTTGAAGACCTTTTGGACTCTCCCCTTCTTTCCAATATCTCAATCATGTTGTTTACCTGATGGGCCGGCATAAGGTTTTGGTTAATATTGGGCGCCTCAGGGGTCTGCACTTCAATCCTTTGGGAGTCAATAAGTTCCTGGATGGCATTCTTTAAATGCCAACACTTTTCGGTGTCATGCCCTGGTGCACCGGAACAATATTCACAACGGACTAAATAGTCTAGATTCTTTGGGGGAGGATTTGGCAATTTCGATTCGATTGGTATCAACATATCCAGTTGTCGCAGCCTATGGAATAAGCTAGTGTAGGATTCTCCCAGTGGAGTGAAACTCTTCTTTTTCTGTACTTTCTCATTTCTCAGGACTTGATTGTCTCGGAAGGCGGGCTTCGGGGATTTTTTGTAGGCTCTTGGATGTGGGTAGTGATTCTGTGGAGTTGGGTAGGTATTTTGTGGGGGTAGCGCACGCCATTGTGCGTAGGGGAGAGCTTGGGTGTATGCTTGCACGTGATGGACTGAGAAACGGGGTTCTGGTGGTAGATAGCAATGTTGTGGTGGGACGTATGGAGTATGAGGGTATGTTTGGTGGTGAGAATGGGGCTGGGCATATTGAGAGGGCACAGGTCTCAACCAAGTTCCCGACTCCACTATCGCTACTTCTTGTTTCTTCTTCTTCCTGAAGGTTCCCCCAGCTCCACCCTGGATAGCTTGAGTTGACTTAATTGCAGAGTAGCTCATGATTTTATTGGATTTGAGGCCTTCCTCAACCATACTTCCCATCTTGACCACTTCGTTGAAAGACTTCCCCACTGCTGTCACCAAATGTCCAAAATAGGTAGGTTCCAAAAGCCTCTAAAAAATAATCAACCATCTCACTCTACTTCATGGGAGGATCAACTCTAGCAAATTGTTCCCTCCACCGGAAACAGTAATCCATGAAAATCTCATTGTGTTTCTTCTCCATGTTTGTCAGAGATAGACGGTCCGAGACAATCTCGAGATTATACTAAAAGTGATAGGCAAATGCTTGTGCCAGGTCATCCCAAGTATACCACCGATTGTGATCCTGCCGAGTATACCACTCCAGCACTGACCCACTTAAACTATGGCTAAAGTACGCCATTAGCAATTCATCTTTTCCCCCTGCTCCCGTCATTTGCTGCACACCCCCCTTAGATGCACCAGATCGCCATGCCCATCATATAAGTCAAATTTAGGCATCTTGAAACCTGGAGGCAACTGCATGTCCGGAAATAGACAAAGATCCTTCAACGCCATGCTCACCTGTCCACCTAATCCCCGCATGTCTCTGAATGATTGTTCCAGACTCCGGACCTTTCTAAGCATCTCTTCCTCCTCAGGATTTTTGATCCATTTTTCAACTCCCGTGGGGATTTCGAGATGGGGAGCATTAGAATAAGACTCATGGGTCTTGTAAGCAAGTTCTTGTGGGTAGTATTGAGGGTCATAAGCTTGAAGCATCGGTTTTCTTGATGACCTATGGAGTACCGGAGGTGGGGTGCCACATAGAGAGGGGCAATTGGCGGATGAGGGTGAGGAGTGACTTTGGGTAGTGGAGCTGGTGGTGGTTTAGAGTTTTTAACCTGATTTTGTGAATAGGTAGGACAAACTTGAGGGCGGATCAGTGGTGGACTGGTCAGGTGCTTGGACCAGTGGCGGGATGAAGGTTAGATTAGCAGGATAGGTCGAGGGCGGCTGTCCTCATACCCAAGCCTGGTACATCTCAGCCATTTGGTGCTTTAGCTTATACATTTCCTTTTTCATAGCATTAATATCCAATTCCTCTACTTCCTTCGAGGGCTCAATAATGTTGACATCGATTTCCTGATTAGCCATGACTTGCTTGCTTTTAGACCGCGTGTTGTATGAGTGGGTTGCCAGAATACGGTGGGTACTAATCACATGTCTCATCTGAAACTGGAGTGAAATCAAAAACTCGTTAACGGTTAGGTTCTGACACATAAGCGGCCATGTATTGGGTATGAATGCACATAAATAAGAGTCGGTCACTACATGCATTAGTTGCTTGCGTCATCCCGGCTATTATTTCTTTATTTGCAAAGCCCTTTTGCTTTAGTCTTATTTTCCTATTTTATTCACTTTCTCTCTTATTTTATTCAAATGTGGTTGAATCCTATGTAGGTTGCCTACGTATCATGACCACGCATGAATCAGACCGAGCATAGTTCTTGCAAATAAAAAGCGAAGCATAAAATATTTCGAAAATTTCCATTCTGATAGTAACAAACCCGAGTTACAAGGACTCGAAAGGCTGACAAATTAAACAAGAAACTAACAAGCTTTCATAAAAAGCGAACTGCAGACTCGAAAACAACTAACTATGCATAAAAAAAAATACAGACTCCCGGTTAAACTAATAGACCCTTAAATATATTTTGATAAAAGGAAGTGTAATCTTTTTGAATACATTAATGCTTCAAGTGCTCCTGGGCCTCGCGGGGAATCATTCGGCCTTGCTGCAGGCTCGCATGCTAAATTTCCTTGGAGGGGGTGGAGATCTTCCATCACTTGCCGAACAAAGGTCATGGCGGTGACAAAGAACATGGATGCACTTTGTGGTGATATAGTCTCTGATCGCCCGTACCCTTTCTCTATTAACACCCTTTTCTTGCAAAAAACGCCCAATTAGCTCGGCCCTTGCCTCTAGAGTTCGCTCGGCTACCTGATTCAGTTCCTGGAATTGCTGCAAATCCATCTCTAACCTTGCTATTGCTGCATAACAACGTTCTCTCTCGACTTTGAGGTCCTCGACTTGCTTGGCCACTCTGTTCTCAGCCATGATGACCCTCCGTTTTAACCCAGTAACCTCATTATCATGCTTTTCCTTCAATTTCTCAATGATGCGGGCTCGTTCCTCCGCACTTTTAGCTAATTGTTTCTGAACCCTGGATAGTTCTTCTTCGGCCTTGTTCAAGTCACCCATACTCGGTTACTTTTTTCCTCATACTGTCTATGAGCTTTTCATCCTTCGCGCTCCTGGGGGAATTTTCTGCGGCTGCTTTCATTTTTTGGATATGGGCTCGCAACGCCTCTTTTTCTTTGGTTAATCTTTTATTTTCTCCCTCATCTGTTGCGGCTTGCAAACCATTTTAAAATTGCAGGTTTTTGACTTGCTTTTCTAATCTTCCTATGGTGGCCCTGTATTCATTTTCCTTGGCTAACCAATCCCATTGTTCTTGTGACGTTTCAACAAATTCTTGGAGATGCGGTCTTTTAGCTGGCCTTTAGAGCTCTATTTCTTTTTTATACCAAGCAACGTATCCTGGTGCAACCTCGACTTTATACATGTCGTGTACTGGGGTACCCACTGTCAAGTATTGACATTCGCTCCAGATTTGACGCACGCCTACTTCAGGGAATTGACCATTGGGGCTAATCTCAACCGCATGGCGGCTACTATCCTCGTCCTTGGGAATCATTTGGCATCTACCCAATTACCTACGTACTCTGTATGGCGCATAGGGTTGGATACTTCGGAGACCCATCAAAAGGAAATGAGGCCCGATGGCTGGCATATACACAGCTTCATCCACGGGGAGCCACCCGAACGTCCACTTTATCTGATTTGCAGTGACCACCGAGAGATGCGACACATATTTTGTGACACCCTCAGGTAACCTAAACCCATCAACCCTGTTGTAGAATTCTTCTATGCAGCTCTTTGTTGGTGACCCATAATTCATGAATCGAGGCCGGTGGCATAAGTGCTCGATCATCCATATTTGTAACAATAGGTTACATCCTTCAAAGAAGTCTCCTCTCGCTTAATAGTTGGTGAGAGCATGGAAGATATCGGATAAGATCATAGGAGAGAGGGTGCTCTTGGCCTTAGTTAGTAAAGCGCTGATGACCCCTGCTATTCGTATATCAATATTTCCATCCTTCCGCGGAAACACCAAAAGACCCAAGAAGAAAAGCATGAATGCAAAACATCGATGCTCCTCCCATTTGAGTTGATTTCTTTGCTACAAATATGGTTTTCTGGGTTATTGAATCCCCCGATGTGCCCGTACCTCTGATATATAAATTGCAGGGTACAGAAGCCGGCTGACAGGTCTGGGTTGTGAACCTTCCTACTGATTTTTAAGGAGTCCAGGAACTTGTGCACGGTGAGGGTTCTTGGGGCAATCAGGTATTGGTGTCTCAGGGGAGTCGTAGGGGTCCCAATATATCCAGTTATTTATTCCAATGTTGGTGTGAGTTCAAAATCAAAGAAATGGAATACATTGTGAGCCGAGTCCCAGAATATGATCAATGCCTTGATGATATCTCCCCTCGGGTTAATTTTCAGCAACCCAGCAAGTCCTCCCAAATGCATGTTGACCCTGTTTTTCCCTGCTTCCCCCAAGTCATTCCACCACATGTATAGCTCCAAGGAAATTTTGTTCACAAATGATATCAGCAAATACTGCTCTGTTCTCATTCTGCACATTTATTAGGGCGAGTTAGTATCTCAAGATTTTTGTTCTATTTGACTCCACAAAGTATTAATAATGACCTCTTTCTTTTATGAAATTTATTCTCTAAAATCAGGGTCCAGCATTGCAAATACGGCCTTTCAGTACTTTCGAGGGAAGATTTTAAGGATGTGCTCACTGACCGGCCAAAATAAGACTCAAAGGTGGCTATTTGTAAAAAGTCAGCCTTCCGGCGTCCCTTTCGGTAACATGAGGCTATTCTTGGAAATAATGGCACACCCAATTTATTTATAAAAATAAATAAAATTAGATATTTGTTTTTGGTTAGTTTTGCAGAAAGGGAGGTTGGACCCTATTGGGGTCGCCTATGTATCTCGTACCTGACGAGAATCAAACTGGCGTAGTTCGGGCAAAAAAATTTATCAAAATCAAACTTTGTTGAAAAGCCCCCCTTTTCTTTTGTTTGTTTTTTCTCCCTCTTTTTTTTCTTTTACCTTTCAAAAATCCGACAACATTTCGGCGCTATTTAAGCAGTGATTTTACAAGACAAATTTTTAATCTTATCCAGCCCTAATACCACTTATTTTCTCAATTTCTTTCTTTATTTGCAAGCCAGTCAACATGCAAATCCCACGCAGCTAAATGCACAAGTAACACGTAAGATGCATCGGGATGGTCTTTTCATTTCGGGTCACCTATCCTAGACGGACCCAACCCCCTGTGTTGAGTCCCCTATGTCAAATGCATGATGCAAGAGTTCCTACTAAGGATCTGGCATGGGGATGAGTTATTCTAAGATAAAAACCTTGGTATATGTTCTAGACTGTGTACCCGAGCGGCCAGCTCGAGTCGAGGAAGGGCTACGTGCCGGGAACCAAAAGGCCATCTAGCTTAGTAACTTGTCCGGCCTCTTTCTTATTTCAGGCATGACACTAACAGAATAGGGAGTCTCAACCAGTAAGCATGTCCCCGGAGGTGAGAAGAGAAGTGTTTCGTAGCACTGTATATATACAGTTCAGATAATATCAAAGCGGTAAAAGCACCATTTTTCACATTAAGCCAACATGTAAAATCAGATAATAAACAAAGGCAAATACAACAACTATTCTAAGCTCAAATTCTTGAACCCTGAACCAGAGATTCTGGGTTACGGTCCCCAGCAGAGTCGCCAGAGCTGTCACACCTCCTTTTTCGCTACTACACCCGGCGGAAGGCATAGATAAGGGAGTTTTTCCAATTAAAGGACAATCGAAACGGGATTCAATTATCTATGAGAATTTCAGAGTCACCACTTGGGAGATTTATGGTGTCCCAAGTCAGCGGTTGGAATCCCGAACCGAGGAAAGAATGACTCTCTTTAACAGTCCGTGAATTAGAAATCAACCGGGGAGAAGGTGTTAGGCATTCCCGAGTTTCGTGGTTCTAGCACGGTCGCTCAACTGTTATATCCATCTTAAATGATCTGTTTTATACAATTATGAACCTATGTGCATTTTGAATCTTTTAATCGCTTTTATTATTATTATTTAAATAGAATTTCAACGTCATTAAAACATGTCCCGAACCACGTCACATAAATGCACTGGTGTTTGACACATTCCAACTTCGTTGAGATTTGATTTGGTACATAAATATGCAGCGGAATCTAGGAAAGGTAGATTATTAAACTAACGCACCTAAAGCAATTGTACGTCGTTAACTTTCCGGGAGGCCATAAGAATTCGTTAAATGGCACGTCACGAGTTCTAAATATTTTCGTAGAAATAATCAGGAGGGCCACGCTATTTATGAATTTTGTTTAGCGCGGCGCACCTCGTTTTATTTTAATGGCCATCCTAATAGGGACCATCATTTTCTAGTAAGGATTGTCTCTAAAATTCCTAATCAATTAGCACTACAAATTTCGGGCCTCAAGTTCAAGTTCGAACTCAAACAAGAGGAAAACCTCTTAATCCAAACTTGCCACTTAACTTGGAAGGCCCAAAATTACATTATGAGAGTAATCCAATAACTTCAAACGGGAGTTGAATTTTCAGTATATTGGGTTTCAAAAGCTAGCCTAAAAGTGAAGAATTCTATTAGCGTTTATGAAATGTGTTACCAACGTTGGGCCTCAACAGGAGCCCAATTCAAAGTTGTCCCTGATAGTCCATAATTCAGCAAATAAATTGATTCATCGGACTAATACTACCTGGGCTAGTAGCATACGGTTAAGCCCAAACCTTATTTAAAATGGAAAATTACCATGCTGAGCCCATGAACGAGCCCAGGCCTAAGAAAAATGGTCTTATTGGTTCCTAAGAGTCCTAATTTCTATAGCCAATTGGGTCTAATGATTTTAAATGTTGGAAACACGTTCAATGCGATATACTAAACGTGTATTCTTTTGTAAGTTTTGATGAATGACAAACAAAGCACAAATTGATATATGACGGAGTTCAAGTACAAGAGCACAAATGTTGAGATTGAAGCTCAAGACGTTGTTTTTAATTGTTATTATTGAGTTATTCTTAAATGTGATCTTGATCCTATAACTTGACTCCATAACATGGCTTCTCTCATAAAACTATTTTCCAAAATCATGCATATTTAATTCTGTGTCAAAAAGATTTTAAATCATGCATATTTACATTAGACAAAATGTTTTCTAAACATGCCTCAAAAATCTGGGCTAAAATAATCGATTATGAACTTATGATAATCGATTGTTTCTGAGCCAAGACTGCATGACAATCGATTATGAACTAATGGTAATCGATTGTGAGTAAGACAGTGAACATCAGGTTTTTCCAAATCTGCATGATAATCGATTGTGATCAAATGCCAATCGATTGTTGTTGAGGTAAAGTTTTTCAATACTCAAAATAATCGATTATGAACTAATGGTGATCGATTATATTGAGACAATGTCTTTCAGTGATTTTAAATTTAATTAAGTAATCGATTATGTCTTTAGATAATCGATTATCACTGAGACAGTAAGTTTTATGATTTTCAGAAAACAACAAGTAATCGATTATGTCTTTAGATAATCGATTATCACTGAAACAGTAAGTTTCATGATTTTCAGAAAATAACAAGTAATCGATTGTTGCAAAGGACAATCGATTGTTGAAGCTGACCGTTGTCAAATGATTTTCAAATACCTCAAAGTAATCGATTATTGGTTTTCATATAATCGATGTTTTGCTTAAAATCTGGAAATGATTTTTAGAACGTTGCTGAGGTAATCGATTATAGATTTTATATAATCGATGTTTTGCTTAAAATCCGGAAATGATTTTTAGAACGTTGCCAATATAATCGATTATGGATTTGGTGTAATCGATTATCTGTTTTTGAATTTTGCCAGTAATCGATTATAGATTATGTATAATCGATTGTGAAGCGTTAAATCTGGGATTGATTTTTGATCTGACTGGCAGATAATCGATTGTTCGGTCTTGACAATCGATTATCCTGAGTAAATTCAGCAATTCTTAATTGGCAATTAGACAACGGTAAGACCAAGTTTTGCACCTATAAATACAGCTTCAACTCAGTGTTTTAAACAGAACAACATACACTAACTGATCATTACATTGCTTTAAGCTTTCATTCAATTGTTCATCATTTTCTACTCATTTCATAAAGCTTTTGAGAGCCATATTATTGTTCAAAGTTGTTGTGATCTTTAGCGTATTATTTTACTCATATCTACTCATCAAGGAGTACCTTTGTTAAGTGAGTGTTCAAGTATTTCAAATACTTGTAAGAGAATTTTGATTCTCTTGTGTTGAGGAACTTGTGCTTCCTCTGTTGAAGTCTTTGGGATTGTATCCCCGAGCAAGTGAAGTCTTTGGGATTGTATCCCCGAGCAAGTGAAGTCTTTGGGATTGTATCCCCGAGCAAGTGAAGTCTTTGGGATTGTATCCCCGAGCAAGTGAAGTCTTTGAGGTGAGGAACCTCCGAGCAAGTGAAGTCTTTGAGGTGAGGAACCTCCGAGCAAGTGAAGTCTTTGAGGTGAGGAACCTCCGAGCAAGTGAAGTATTTGAGGTGAGGAACCTCCGAGCAAGTGAAGTCTTTGAGATTGTATCTCCGAGCAACTGTAAAGGTTTGTTAAGCACCCGTAAGCTTAACAAGTTAGTAGAAAATCTCGAGAGAGTCTCTCGGGGACTGGACTAACCACTGTTGTGGCCAACCAGGATATATCCTTGTGTAAGTTATTTTTATTGCACTTATTTACTTCCTGTAAAATTTAAATTCCGCAAGAAAACGCTAAATTTCATTAAAACGCTATTCACCCCCCTCTAGCGTAGAGCGTTATTTCTAACAATTGGTATCAGAGCCATACTCTCTGAAAAACTTAACAGTTTGAGAGAACCATCCATGGCTTCTACTCTAGATTCTTTTGCAGGAATTGAAGAAGGACAATGCCCTACACGACCTCCTCTATTCAATGGCACAAATTACTCATACTGGAAGGAGAGGATGGAAATCTTCATTCGGTCAAACTGTCCCTACCTTTGGAAGGTGTACACTAAGGGAAATGAAATTCCAGTCAAGAAAGTGGAAAGCGAATGGATTCCCAAATCCGAAGAGGAGTACACCACAGAGGACAATAGAATGATTCAAAATAATTATAAAGCTGTGAATTTATTGTATGGTGCTATTAACGCTAACGATTACAGGAAACTTTCATGTTGCAAAACAGCAAAAGAAATGTGGGACAAATTAGAAGTCACATATGAAGGGACTGACCAGGTAAGAGAAGCAAAAGTTGATTTTCTTACTCATGCTTACGAATTGTTTCATATGAAGGAAGGAGAAAAAGTAGATGAGATGTTTGAGCGCTTTTCAACAATAGTAAATGATCTACACGTCCTCAAGAAGACGTTCACTGATAGAGAACTTGTTCGAAAAGTTCTTAGAAGCCTCACACCGGCATGGCGATCCAAAGCCGATGCTATCCAAGAATCAATTGGGGTCTCAAACGTCACCATCGACGCACTAAGAGGTAATCTTAAAACCTATGAATCTACTATTCTTAACCCGTTTGCTGATGATCAAAGAAGGCAAAAGATTGCTCTAAAAGCGAGCACAAGCCAACCAAAGATTGAAGAGGAAGAAGACAACGAGTTTGGATTAGTCATTAAAAGATTCCAAAAGTTTATGCACAAGGAATATGAGCGCAAAGGGAAAAAACAAGGTGAGCAAATGAAATGCTATGAATGTGGAGAAACTGGACACATCAAAACAAATTGCCCAAACATCAAAAAGGAGAAGAAATCTTTTAAAAAGCAACGGGCATATATCTCGTGGGGAGGCGACTCCGGAGATGAATCAAGTGAAGAAGAAAACGACGAAGCTGCAAACCTTTGTCTCATGGTACAAGAAGACAACCAAAATGAGGTAAAATGCGTAATGCTTTTGATGAGTTATATACTGAATTTTTAAAGGCTTCAAAAACTGTCAATAGCTTAAGAGAAAACGCTTCTCTAAAAGAAACGGATTTTCAAAAACAGATTTCTTTAAAAGAAAAGGAATTAGAAAAACTGGTTTTGGAAAATGAGAAGCTACACGAACAAAACAAGTTTTATGGAAAGAGAAGTGCCGACAAACCTGAAAGTTCTACTAAAGGTTGTGTTTCTTGTATGATCCTTAAGAATGAAGTAGGTAGACTTAAAGGCACACTAGATAAGTTTAATTCCTCGCATAAAAACTTGAATGTTGTTCTTGATAACCTAAAATCAACTAAGCACGGAATAGGTTTTAAAAATGAAGAAAAGGTTGATGCTAAACCTCAAAAACCTAGAGCTCAACCTAGGAACAACAACAAAAATGTGTATCCTAGAAATAGCTATCCTAGAACAAATTTGCATGCTAGACCAAGAAATGACCCTCCGCCTAGAAATAGTCACCATAGACATGATGCATATTTTAGGCAAAATTGTGAACCTCCTAGAAGAACCCAAAATGGTCCTCAACATAGATATCATCACTCTAGAAACACTACCCATCCTAGAGATCAAAGTAGGAGAAATGATAGCGTTCAAAATAAGGTAAGCAACCTTCATTCATCTAGCTACTATGAACCTAGACGAATGCATAATCCGAATGTGACATGTCATTATTGTAGACGCATTGGTCATATTGCTCCCGCATGTTTTACTCATCATAGACATGTTACTCAAACATATTATTACAATATGTCTAACCCTCAAGGACCCAAGATGGCATGGGTACCCAAAGAAAATTAATTTGTTTTGTAGGTATGCTTGAAGGGAACAAGCGTACTATGGTACCTTGATAGTGGATGCTCCAAACACATAACGGGAGATGAATCCAAATCCCTTCAACTAGAGCACAAAGAAGGAGGAAGCGTCATATTTGGAAACAATCATATTCAGGTCGGTTGATATTTTAAGCAATTTGAAAAACAAAATACAAGAAAAGGCATCGAAGGAAATCAATTGTGGAACAATCAACGGAAGAAGCTCCACATTTGGGGAGTGAGACAAAAGAACAAAATGAATGAAGGACGATCAAAGATCACCCTCTTGATCAGGAAATTGGCAACGTCGGAGGAAAGGTAAGTACCCGAAACTCTCTTAAGAACACTCTAGGACACAATTCTTAAGAGTTCACGATATCACTTGATAACACTAGTGTAATTTATTCACGTCACTATAAATTACTGACTTGAGCGTCGGAGACGTTTAATTCCATTTTGCAGGTACTTCCCCAAAGATAAGATAAATTATGAAGTCTTAGCACACCGCAATCGATTATCCCAAGACAATAATCGATTATCTACTGTGCAGTACATCGATTATCAGTATCAATAATCGATTGTTTTGACTGATTAGTTTTATTATGCAAATGTGTTTAATTTGTTAACTCCTTATATTGCATAATCGATTCCGTCACAGTCATTCAGCAATACTTTTCCAGACAATCGATTATTTCTTTCTAAAATCGATTAGTTGTCATATTCAGAAATTCTCCGAGCTCTCTGTATCAACCATATTTCAATAATAATCGATTACCAATATTGACAATCGATTATTTCCTGTTTAAACTTTGTTACCGTTTGGCTCCAACATCGATTTCTGTCAGGACATAAATGCTCCATAATCGATTATGTTGTGTTGATAATCGATTATCTCATTCAAATTTTTTACCGTTTGTCTCTTAAATCGATTTGTCAGGTTCAAAACTCAATCCAACAGTAAATACAATCGATTATCTCTGCCACATAATCGATTATCTAACGGTCAGCAAATTTATTTCTTCCCGTTTTTTACTGTTCCAACTTTCAATTTTCAGCAGGTATCTTTAGTAAATGGCTGATCACTCCTTCTCCTATAAATAGCCCTCATATAGGATCATTCTCACTCACTCAAGCACCTTTTCTAAAAATCAAAGGTAAATTCCTTGCATCTTAGTCTCAAAAATTCAGCAGTAAAAAATTTTCCAATATGTCTGGACGCTCCTCCAAACGTTCTCGTTCCAGGCAAGGTGCCTCAGCATCAACAGTCCCTCCTCCTCTAAACTTCCCATATGAAGACGGGTCCGTTTTGTTCTTCGAAACTCAAGCTGAACTTTCTAGGTTTCTCTCCAAGTTTGAGAAACGATTTATTCTTCCTCCTCGCTTCTCAACAAGCAAGCTCCTTGAACCTTTCGCCCCTGCCGCCAACATGCTCAAAGAGTGTCAACTCTATGATTTCTTGCTCCTTACCCATCCTCATATTAACACAACTTTAGTTGAAGCATTCTATTCAAATCTTCACAAAGATGAAGATGGTGAGGTGGTCACCTCCATAAATGGCATTCACATTCTCCTCTCTGATGAGAACCTTCACACCATCGCCCGCATTCCAAACGATGGTGAAGATCTTATCCGGTATATTAATGAGGCCGGCTCTCTCTTTGATGAATCAAATTTTTTCCGCCAAGCCGGAATCTCTTATGATCAAGCCTCTTCTCGTCGTCCTACCATCTCGGGCATGTACCCAAATTATCGATTTCTCCTCTACTTCATCACCCGTGTCCTAAGACCTCGTAGGCACAATCATACCACCATATCCCAAGAGGACTCCAAGCTCTTACATGCTATTGTCACTGGAGCCAAGATCAATTGGTGTCGGCTCATTAAAATGCACATGCTCGATGCCGTCGCCGATAACATGCCCCTTCCTTATTCTCTCCTCATCATGAAATTTCTTGAAGCATCCGGATTTGTCACTGAAAATGGTCCTCTCAAAAGGAGTACCAAAATATGGGAAATCTCGGAATCATCCTTCCATCATGATGGTGATCATGCTCCAGCTCCTCCTCCTACCCGTCCTACCCGTCGTGCTCGTCCATCTCAGGAGCCCACTCTCCAAACTATATCTGACCAGCTCTCTCAGTTGACACACGAGATCCATGGTTATTTTGACCATGTCCATTATCCCTATGCGGGTCTCGTTCCCTTTGAAGCTGCGCCGAATGACGAGGCAGATCGTGATGGAGATAATTGATATTGTATTTTTTATTGTTGGATGTCCCTCTGCTGTACCCCTTTAAATTTTCAATAAATAAACTTTGTTTTATTTCGTCTTTGTGTATCTTTCCTTACTATTTTTGCTAATGGCAAAAGGGGGAAGATAACGGGATAACGGGTATGCACCACCTCTAAATTGCTAAATTGCTTATAAGCTTAAATTGAGGGGAAATTCTTAAATTGAGGGGGAACAAGAACAAATATGCATACTTGTTACTTGTCTTGAATCGTCAATATTATTTGTCAAAATTGCATATCCCGCTTAATGTTTGCCATTATCAAAAAGGGGGAAATTGTTGGAAACACGTTCTCAATGCGATATACTAAACGTGTATTCTTTTGTAGGTTTTGATGAATGACAAACAAAGCACAAATTGATATATGACGGAGTTCAAGTACAAGAGCACAAATGTTGAGATTGAAGCTCAAGACGTTGTTTTTAATTGTTATTATTGAGTTATTCTTAAATGTGATCTTGATCCTATAACTTGACTCCATTACATGGCTTCTCTCATAAAACTATTTTCCAAAATCATGCATATTTAATTCTGTGTCAAAAAGATTTTAAATCATGCATATTTACATTAGACAAAATGTTTTCTAAACATGCCTCAAAAATCTGGGCTAAAATAATCGATTATGAACTTATGATAATCGATTGTTTCTGAGCCAAGACTGCATGACAATCGATTATGAACTAATGGTAATCGATTGTGAGTAAGACAGTGAACATCAGGTTTTTCCAAATCTGCATGATAATCGATTGTGATCAAATGCCAATCGATTGTTGTTGAGGTAAAGTTTTTCAATACTCAAAATAATCGATTATGAACTAATGGTGATCGATTATATTGAGACAATGTCTTTCAGTGATTTTAAATTTAATTAAGTAATCGATTATGTCTTTAGATAATCGATTATCACTGAGACAGTAAGTTTTATGATTTTCAGAAAACAACAAGTAATCGATTATGTCTTTAGATAATCGATTATCACTGAAACAGTAAGTTTCATGATTTTCAGAAAATAACAAGTAATCGATTGTTGCAAAGGACAATCGATTGTTGAAGCTGACCGTTGTCAAATGATTTTCAAATACCTCAAAGTAATCGATTATTGGTTTTCATATAATCGATGTTTTGCTTAAAATCTGGAAATGATTTTTAGAACGTTGCTGAGGTAATCGATTATAGATTTTATATAATCGATGTTTTGCTTAAAATCCGGAAATGATTTTTAGAACGTTGCCAATATAATCGATTATGGATTTGGTGTAATCGATTATCTGTTTTTGAATTTTGCCAGTAATCGATTATAGATTATGTATAATCGATTGTGAAGCGTTAAATCTGGGATTGATTTTTGATCTGACTGGCAGATAATCGATTGTTCGGTCTTGACAATCGATTATCACTGAGTAAATTCAGTAATTCTTAATTGGCAATTAGACAACGGTAAGACCAAGTTTTGCACCTATAAATACAGCTTCAACTCAGTGTTTTAAACACAACAACATACACTAACTGATCATTACATTGCTTTAAGCTTTCATTCAATTGTTCATCATTTTCTACTCATTTCATAAAGCTTTTGAGAGCCATATTATTGTTCAAAGTTGTTGTGATCTTGAGCGTATTATTTTACTCATATCTACTCATCAAGGAGTACCTTTGTTAAGTGAGTGTTCAAGTATTTCAAATACTTGTAAGAGAATTTTGATTCTCTTGTGTTGAGGAACTTGTGCTTCCTCTGTTGAAGTCTTTGGGATTGTATCCCCGAGCAAGTGAAGTCTTTGGGATTGTATCCCCGAGCAAGTGAAGTCTTTGGGATTGTATCCCCGAGCAAGTGAAGTCTTTGGGATTGTATCCCCGAGCAAGTGAAGTCTTTGAGGTGAGGAACCTCCGAGCAAGTGAAGTCTTTGAGGTGAGGAACCTCCGAGCAAGTGAAGTCTTTGAGGTGAGGAACCTCCGAGCAAGTGAAGTCTTTGAGGTGAGGAACCTCCGAGCAAGTGAAGTCTTTGAGATTGTATCTCCGAGCAACTGTAAAGGTTTGTTAAGCACCCGTAAGCTTAACAAGTTAGTAGAAAATCTCGAGAGAGTCTCTCGGGGACTGGACTAACCACTGTTGTGGCCAACCAGGATATATCCTTGTGTAAGTTATTTTTATTGCACTTATTTACTTCCTGTAAAATTTAAATTCCGCAAGAAAACGCTAAATTTCATTAAAACGCTATTCACCCCCCCCCCCCTAGCGTAGAGCGTTATTTCTAACATTAAACACATGAAAGACATAGATTTATCCAATTCGATGGCAAAGCAGCTTTAGTTTCAATTTTGACATACATTATTCGACGCAGAGGAATATATGTGACTAACATACTTGATCTGAAACATTTAACAACTATTTAATTGCAACTAATGTACTCTAAATGCATCTAATTATGGCTGAAAATAGAATAATTGCTGAAATATTAATTTTCACGTTTTTCATTTTTAAGTTGTTGAATCAATGAAATTCCAAACTAACACGTCATCTAAATTAAATCTAGAATTCCCTACTATCATGGTTCAGCAATACAATGAACTTCGAATTTGAATTTAATAAGTACTTATGAACGGAAAAACAACTAGTTGATCCTATGCATTCAACTTCTCACATAAATAATTAGCCACTCAAATGGCAGTCAAGCAAGTCTAAAAGTCCAGCAGTCCAAATTAATTACAACATTCAATTGCTCCAACTTTAACTAAACTAACTATGAACAAATGCAAAGTCAAAACAGGTGCAGCAAGCGAATTTGCACAAGCGCAGGTGAAGCTTTGGTTTGATTGCTCAAATTAGGCATACATTAATAGGGATTCAGGACTTGTACATGGGATTTGAATCACAATAAGAAGGAAGAGAAGTCAGCAGCAGCAAAGAGAGTGTCCAGCAAATGAAATCGACCAGAAAATTGAAGGAGAATCAGTTTCAAACATAGACTTGAACCAATAAAACCAGCAATTGAACTTTCAACCAAAAATTGACCCAAAACTTGAATATCACCAGCACTCAACTCATTTTTGACTCATTAATACACAGGGATTGTTCTAACAATGAAAACCTTAAGGAACTTCTGGAAAACTGGAATGAAACAATGTTGTTTTTGAATCTTTTGCAGTAATATTCAGTAGTTTTTGAGTTTTTTTGTTGATATTTTTTGGATTTTTTCTAATTCTCTCTAAGATCTGGATTTGAATTTCAAAATTTTCAGAGTTTTGAACCTCTAATGCTTTGAGAAAACTTGTGGGATTTTTTTTTCAGATTTTTCCAACTTTTTCAATAAGGCAATGGGCATTCCTTTTTATAGGCAAAACTTAGGGCAACCTTCAAATTTCTATTTACACATAAGTCCCTCTCTCAATTTTAAGATTTTCTTGGTTTAGTCCCTAGATTCTTGACTTGTTAGCTAAGTCATTGCATTATAATCTTAGAGTTATCACTTTAATCCTATTCTAGAAGGACCTAGGGTGTTCTTGCATTGTTTTCTATTTATGGAATACTTATACTACCCTTATTTTGTTCCTAAAATTACCAAGGCCAGGTTAAAAACTCTATATTGCCCCTATTGTATTATAAAAATTACCAAAACTAAGTTAAAATTCTATATTACCCCTATTTTATTCTAAAATTATCAGAACTGGGTGAAAAACCCTATATTACCCTTTTGCTGCAAAAATTACTGTTTTACTGATCTTGTAACAAATTACTAACAACTAACACTAAATCATGCAGTTACTACTAACAGCTATAGCCAATCCTAATGCATGAAACTATTGATCAGGAGTAATTTCCAATCAACCTCAGAAATCAAACACAGTTGAATCAAAATCAAGTCAAATACTAAAATTAAAAGAAGAACATGGAAGGATACAACGATCATGCTAAAATTGAACACTCAAACTCATAAATAAACACTCAAACCATGTGAACTATTAATCGACACTCAAACTTAGAAATCAGGAAACTGTTGAAATTAAAGAAAAACATGGAGGTTGTTATGTTGGATTAAGAACTAAAAGCAAACCAAACAATCGTGACCAATTCCTAATTGCATGTGAACCATTAACCAACACTCAAGCTCTGAAGTCAAGAATACTATTGAAATTGTGCGAAAAACATGAAAGCTATTATGCTAAAAGCAACCAAAACATAGTGTCTAGTTTCACAAATAAAACCACACAAGTCATTCACACAATACAGAACAAATAGAAGAAGGAAGAAAAAAGAAAGGCAAACTTACTGATCTTACTTCAGTTAAACTTAGTTGAAATCAATTTGAGCCTCCAAGCGGAGTCACATGTTTGTTTTTGGGCCAAAACAAATGTGTGACTCCGTTTCGAGACTCAAACGGTCCTTAAGGGTCAGTCTCAGAACTCGGTCAGGCTGGTTTAAATTAGAGAGGTATGGGGTTATTTGAAAAAGACTAGGTGTGTTTTGGGGTAGAGGAGGGCCAGAGGGGGTGGGTGGTGATGGTCTGGAAGTCATTGGAGGTTTGTCACTGCGTGCATGGCGGAGCTGCCCATTTTTAAGGGATATTCGAAGGGTTTGGGCTATATTCAAAGGTGACTGATGATGAGGTTGGAAAGAGAGAAGTGAGGGGAGTGTGTGGTGTTGTTTTGGGAGCCGTTGGCCACCGGGCGCCGCCGTGGATGGTGGAGCTGCCGGATTTGAACGAATATTTGACAAGTTCCACGGGGTTTCGAGGGGTGATCTTAGCGGGGTTGGGAAGAGGACAAGACGGGGATTCCGAGTGTGATTTTGGAGGTTATTTGAGTTAGCCTGCCGCCGCCGGCGATTTCTGGCCGACGGCGGACAGTGGTGGTATGGTGGATGCACAGTGGAGTTACACCAGTGGGTAGTTGGTACGAGGAGGGTGACTGTGTCTCTAGTGTTATGCATATTGTTCAGACACTTTTATTAAAGTGTGAAGCTCAATCTGAGCCATTGGATTAAAGGGCATGGGCGGTTGAGATCAAACGACGCCAAACAACGTCGTTTTTGGACCTCATATTTGGACTGGGCAGGGATCATTGGGTCTGGGGCGATTTTGATGAATATGATGTACCTATTTTATATACTATTGTATTTTGTTTATTATCATGTATTTTATACTTTTTTCAGATTTTATAAAAACAAAAATAGTAGTAAAAATAGCCAAAACATATTCAAGCAAGAAATAACTAAATAAACTCTTAAATTCTAATTTTCAAAGAAAATTAACCAATCTTGTTATTATTTTTCCTTATTTTCAATATTAACTAATTAATAACCTAAAAATGTAAAATTTAGATCCTAGATGCATACATGCCATTTTTTTATATTTTTATGAATTATGTAAACTAAACGTGCAACATGCAAATAAACACAAAATTATGTGATTAATTTATAAAATTTGAACAAACTCAAAATCACGCAAATAAATCCTAACAATTCAAATAATAAAAGAAAGACGCAAATAAACACAAAATCACACAATTTATTCTTGAAACTCAAATAATAAAAGAAAGACACAAATAAACACAAAATTACACAATTAGTTCCTAAAAATTAAAATAAAAGAAAATTCCAAATTTAGTGAATTTTATTGGAATATGTCAAGCGAGGCAAAAATCACGTGCTCACAATATTGATATGCTTGATGAAGAAGGGTCAAAATGTGTATGATTTCATGGCAAGATAATGATGTGGTCATGATAAGAAGGTTCTTGAAAGTGAAGTGCATTGTATTAAAGTGCTTAGCAGGGTTAGTCACTATTTTCTCAAATATATCCTACTCGTCCCTTAGCCTACATTATAAACTATAAAGTCCTACTTGAGCGTACACTTTGCAAGCTTAAATTAGTGGATTGGAAGAGTCCTTTATTTTTGAGTTGGAAGGAGGAGCGAGCCATAGTGTGGAATGCATTGGAGACAAGTTGAGACGAGGATGTTAGAAAGATACACATGAAATTTAAAATGATCTTCGGGTAAGTTTAAAACGTGAGGAAAGATATGAAGAGTGCATATGCTGGATTCTAAGCATGGATATAAATTATTGTCATTAGTGTGATGTTACAGTATGCTTCGAAAGGTGTTTCTTGCATATGTGCTTAATTTCAAGTTTCTCGAGGATGAGCAACAATTTAAGTGTCGGGTGGTGGTGAAAAGCACATGTTTTAGTGTGTTTATGTATTATGTCTTGTGTGAGTTGTGCGAGTTCACACCGATTTTGAAGTGAAAATATGTTCATTACGTGTTTCTTATGAGCAGGAATAAACTTGTGCGAAAAAGGATCAAATGGGAGAAAAATTGGTGAAAGGAGCTGAAGAGAAAAGTCCAGGATAGTGAAGTGAGGTTCATTTTGTCAGACCGGGATCGGAGCAGAGAAACCAGAAAAAAATCCCGGGCAACAAAGTGACATTCAATTCGCCCGCTAGATCGAGATCGAAGCAGAAAAAAATACCAGCTTCTCCTACCCGAAATAGGAGAAGGAAAATCTGCCACATACACACCCTAGTCACTACAAATACATCTTAAAATGTAATTTTCAAGGGAGACACCACTTTGCAGTGAGTGAAGACATTGGGGAGGCAAGAACATACTTGGAGCAAGGAGAAGGATTCAACTTCACATTTTTCTCTCTTTCTTCCTCTATTTTCATTTTCTGTTAGGAATTTCAGTATTGTAGTTTTGCATACCATTATGAGTAGCTAATTTTTTATCTAGGGTTTGAACCGTTGGATTTTACTTCTTGTTCAACTACATGTTTATTAATGTTGATTGAATGTGCATCAATTGACTATGCCTGTTTAGTGTGTATTGCATGAAAAATGGTACATATTTAGGTAGTTGTTTAACAACATCACTCCTAATATATGTGAGGGATCAATATAGAGGGTCTAAAGGTGCGTCTAGGAATAACAAGCCCTGGCGCGATCTTAGTGAGTGGTGCACTAGTGCCAGCTAGCATAAATCAGAAGAGAATCACGACACACGAAGTACTGAAAATCGGTAGAGAATACCGACTATTGGAGAATCATAACGTTAGACCTCCTTAATCTTGTTTCCAATTATTGTCCTTGTTAATTGATAGTTATACTTCATTTTTGATTTGTTAGTTAATTATATAGAAATAAATATTATATTCTTGATAATTAGGAAATTGTTTGGATTTGTGCTTCTTAGTGATGTTGAACAACTGTAGCAAAGCCTTAGTTCTCTGTGGGATTCGACTCCGGATTTGTAAACATGCAATAACTGCTTAATCATTTTTATAAGGCATAGTTGGACATATATATATATATATATATATATATATATATATATATATATATATATATATATATATATATATATATATATATATATATATATATATATATCGTTCGTCATTTTTACCCTTCATTAAGTGCACTCTAAATGGGATAAAATCGTAAATCCAAGTGAAAAAAAAAATTATATCCAAAAAAAATATCCTAAGACAAAAGTGAAAGAAGAAGAGAATAAGTGGAAACTTCCTTGAAAAAAGAATATCCCACTCAAAGAATGCTTGTCCAAAGGTTAAGAAAAGGAAAAAAATTATATGATATTATAACAGAAAACTTATTATATAATATTCCTATGAAAGAGAAGTCAAAAATTGTATAGGTTCAAAAGGAAAAAATAATACGAGATTATAGGTATAAAATTTATTACTATTTAATTTGATATCTCTATTAAAGAGGTTAAGAACTCTTTATTCTCCGTAAATACTAGGGTTATAGTTGTTAATGCATTCATCACCCTAATTTAGATTTTAGAATAAGGAGGAGTTGAAATAATATCAAATATTAAAATTATTCCATGGTTTTGGTTAAAGGTACATACTGCATATATCAATTATCAAGCATTTTATATGCCATGAGCTCGTCGCTAATGAAGTTGAGAGTGGTCTTTCTCTAGTGCTACTTCAATATGAGTGTATGGAGCAAAAGTAAGAAAACTAAGTAATTGGGTGCTTTCTTATACTGTACAATATTTGTTGCTTTTTTGCTTATTTTGTTGTATTTAATATTAATCGTTTATGATATGTCAAAGATTTCTACAAAGAAAGAATACAATTTCTGAAGAAGTTTGTAAGTTACATATTCCTATCTATTATGCGTTGAGGTAAGATTTGTCTTTTTTATCTTGTAGAAAGAATTTTTACAGTAGACAAAATAGTAGTTTAAGTTTTTTTTTAATATCTGTAAAAATATTCAATTATTCTCTAATTTTAAAATAATTATTTAATTATTCCTAGACTTTCGATATGAAAAATCATATCATTTAATTCCAGTATTTCAATATGCTTCCAATTTTTGGGGTCCTTCGTATCAATTACATTTAGATCTAGCAGTTTTAGGTATCTTCTTTAAATGTCTACGAGTATTAGTTTAGTAGTCCTCATTTTCTTTTCTTTGTTTAGGAGTCCTTATTTTCTTTTCTTTTTTCTCAATTCAGGAGTTCTTTTCTAAGATTTATGAATAATTTTGAATAAATAAATAGTCACTTAATTATTTTTCTAATATTTTAGAAAATTAAAATTAACTAAAGTTTTGATTAGTACATCATGTTTGACAGTAATCTCAAAATTCATTGATTCCAAGATTTTCAAAATTTATGATTTAAAGAATATAAAACAAACAGAATGGTTGGTAAAAGTCAATAACTGTTATAAATAGACTTCTATTTAAGGTGAATGTCTATAATTAGAGAGATTCTAGAGTTCTATTCTTGGTAGATAAATCATCCTCCTCCCTATAAATAGAGGTGCTCTCTACCATTGTAAATCACTCCTAACATTCTCTAAGTATCAATAAGAAGAACTCTCTCTACTCTTCTCTCTATTTGCTCTTGTTCTTGAGTTATTGTTCTTGTCTTTTATATTATTTCATAACACGTTATCAGCACGAGACTCTACCGTCTCAAGAACCATTCTCGAGAAATCTAAGGTATTTCCCTCTTCCTAATTTAATTTTCGATTATGTCTGACATTACGAAAAGAAAGTTCGTTGCCCTTGAAATTTCGGGCAAGAACTATATGACATGGGTGTTGGATGCTGAAATCCACTTAGATGCTATGGGTCTCGGAGACACCATCAAAGATAGAGAAAAAGCATCCACCCAAGAATGTGCGAAGGCCTTGATTTTCTTGCGCCATCACCTTGATGAAGGTTTGAAGATTGAATATCTCACCGTCAAGGATCCACTCGTCTTGTGGAACGGCTTAAAGGAGAGATATGACAACCTGAAGTTGGTCACTCTGCCACAAGCACGATATGATTGGGCTCATCTGAGGCTCCAGGACTTTAAGTCCGTTTCTGAATATAATTCTGCTATGTTCAGAATTACTTCTAAATTGAAGCTATGCGGGGATAATATCTCCGATTATGATATGCTTGAGAAAACGTTTACAACGTTTCATGCCTCCAATATAGTACTGCAACAACAGTACAGAGAGAAAGGCTTTACAAAGTACTCTGAACTGATTTCTCTTCTACTAGTGGCTGAGCGAAATAATGACCTGCTCATGAGAAATCACGAAAATTGACCCACCGGGTCTACACCACTGCCTGAAGCAGATAAGGTGCACTCTCATTATGCCAAACATGAAAAGGACCATGGTCATGGTCGTAAACGGGGTCATAGCCAGGGACGTAGACAAGGAAGAAATTCCAATGAAGTCCGTCACCCCCGGAAGAGAGATAACCGCCGAAAGCAGAAACGGGGTCATGAAGATCCTAAGGCAAATAGTTCAGAAACTATATGTTATCGTTGCGATGGGAAAGGGCACTGGTCAAAGACTTGCCGTATACCAAGACACTTGGTTGACCTTTATCAAGCATCTCGAAAGAGAAAAGGCCCTGAAACAAATTTTGTCTATGACGACGATGAGGACATCACCCACCTGGATGTGGCAGACTTCTTTGAGCAACCCGAGGGGAAAATAGACCACCTAATCGGCGATGGGTCCGTGATGAAAGAAGATGGATTTATTTGATTTTGTTCTACTTATTTGTATTAATTAGTGAATAAACTAATAGTCATTAGTATTAGCTCGTATTAGTTAGTTCATGATGCAATGTTAGCAGTAGTTCTTTAGAATATCTTCAATATGTTCAAATATCAATAATATTTTTATTTTTCAGTAGGGGTAATCGACTAGCCTGAAAAACTAGTCGATTATCTACTATTTTCGCATTAAAACTGAAAAATAATTGATCAACAATCGATTGTCTTTGTCTAACAATCGATTGTCGTTGAGACAGTGTAATCTGGAATTTTTCAAAAATCATCCACAATCGATTGTCTTTGTCTAACAATCGATTGTCATTAAGACAGTGTAATCTGGAATTTTTCAAAAATCATCCACAATCGATTGTCTATGCATAACAATCGATTGTCTTGAAACAGTGTGTTCTCGAATTTTTCAAAATAGCCAACAATCGATTGTCTATGCATAACAATCGATTGTCTTGAAACAGTGTGTTCTCGAATTTTTCAAAATAACCAACAATCGATTGTCTATGCATAACAATCGATTGTCTTAAGACAGTACGATCTGAAGTTTTTCAAAATAGCAAATAATCGATTGTGTGTGTTTAACAATCGATTGTCAATGTTCAACAATCGATTGTTTGTAAGTAACAATCGATTGTTTGAAGAAAACGTTTAAACTGAAATTTTCAAACCGCAAAGTAATGGATAACATATCTGATTTTGTTAGTCAACTGTTAGCAGCAGATTTTGAAAATATTATGTGATACAAAAGAATTGAACTTGTTTATTCTTATGTTCTTGTATCTCTTTTGTATGTCAAACTATGGGATAGCAAATATGGATATCTCACAAAGCGAACTTGGATCAACATCCAACTGTAAAAGTATTTGCCTAGTTGATTCATGTACTACACATACAATACTCAAAGAAAGGAAGTATTTCTCTCAACTAAATATGTGTAAGGCAAACGTTACTACAATCTCTGGAAGTAGTAAATTGATTGAAGGCTCCGGAAGAGCAATTGTAACTCTGCCCAAGGGCACGACGTTAATCATAGAGAATGCAATGTTCTCCTCCAAGTCTAAGAGAAACTTGTTGAGTTTTAAAGATGTACGCCGGAATGGCTATTATATTGAGACAATGGATGAAGATAATATTGAATATCTCGTCATCACAAAGAATGTCTCCGGCCAAAAGAGGGTTATTGAGAAATTCCCGTCTTTATCTTGTGGCCTGTATTGGACAAGAATTAGTGCAATTGAGGCACATTCAACAGTAAACCAAAGGGTTACTGATTCCAATACCTTTGTACTTTGGCATGATCGATTGGGACACCCAGGATCGGTCATGATGAGACGGATTATAGAAAGCTCATATGGGCATCCGTTAAAGAATTTCAAAATTCTTTCGAATAATGAATATCCTTGCACTTCGTGTTATCAAGGCAAGTTGATTATCAGGCCATCACCAACAAAGGTTGGGACTGAGTCACCCACGTTTCTGGAACGTATACAAGGGGACATTTGTGGACCTATTCACCCACCTAGTGGGTCGTTTAGGTATTTCATGGTCTTGATAGACGCATCCTGTAGATGGTCTCATGTGTGCCTGTTGTCATCACGCAACCTTGCGTTTGCGAAATTAATGGCACAAATAATTCGACTACGAGCACAATTTCCAGATAATCCAATCAAGTCCATTAGACTGGATAATGCTGCTGAGTTTACATCCCAAGCATTTAATGATTATTGCTTATCAATCGGGATAAAAGTTGAACATTCTGTAGCTCATGTTCACACTCAAAACGGTCTTGCAGAATCGTTAATTAAACGCCTGCAGTTGATTGCAAGGCCATTACTTATGAGAACGAGGCTGCCCACTTCGGTATGGGGTCACGCCATCTTACATGCAGCAATGCTAATTCGTCTCAGACCGACGAATTACCACAAGTATTCCCCGTTGCAATTGGTTTTGGGTCATGAACCCAATATATCCCATTTAAGAATTTTTGGATGCGCAGTATATGTGCCTATTGCACCGCCATCCCGCACCAAAATGGATCCGCAAAGAAGGTTAGGAATATATGTTGGGTTTGAATCGCCCTCCATCATTCGCTACCTCGAAACATTGACAGGCGACTTGTTTACTGCACGATTTGCAGACTGTCGATTTGATGAGACACTTTTCCCAAAATTAGGGGGAGAAGTTGGTGAAACCAAACGGGAAATTTTGTGAAAAAATGCATCATTATCTCATCTTGATCCACATACCTCTATTTGTGAAAGAGAGGTACAAAAGATTATCCATTTGCAAAGAATAGCAAATCAAATGCCTGACGCATTTACGGACTTGAAAAGGATAACGAAATCCCACATTCCCGCGGAAAATGTTCCAATCCGTATTGATGTCCCTGTTGGACAATCATCTAGTGTCATATCCAATGAGTCAAATGCACGCCTGAAGCGTGGCAGACCATTAGGTTCCAAAGATCGAAATCCTAGAAAGAGGAAAAAGAACGATCAAAATGAAACCACGAAAGAATCTCATGACTTAACAAATTCTGAGATTCATGAAGAATCCATTGAGCCCGAGACTCTGGAAAATATGGAACTATCCCTAATTCCAATTAATATTGAGGCAAATATTAATCGAGTGGATATTAATGTGGATAATGCCTTTGCTTATAATGTAGCATCTAGCATTATGCAAGAATGTGAGGATCTCGAACCTCAATCTGTTGAAGAATGTCGAAAAAGACATGATTGGCCAAAGTGGCAAGAAGCAATTCAATCAGAATTGAATTCGCTGGCAAAACATGAAGTTTTTGGCCCTATAGTTGAAACACCTAATGGTGTTAAGCCTGTCGGCTATAAATGGGTCTTTGTACGCAAAAGAAATGAGAAAAACGAGGTACAAAGATATAAGGCACGCCTTGTTGCACAAGGTTTTTCTCAAAGGCCTGGTGTCGATTATGAAGAGACATATTCGCCTGTAATGGATGCGATAACCTTTCATTATCTCATAAGTTTTGTTGTCCATGAAAAGCTTGACATGCACTTAATGGATGTGGTTACTGCCTATCTTTATGGCTCACTTGATAATAAGATATACATGAAAATTCCCGATGGACTCAAGGTGCCAAACGCGCACAACTCAAAATCTCGGGAAATGTTCTCAATTAAATTGCAAAGGTCCTTGTATGGTCTAAAGCAATCTGGACGAATGTGGTATAATCGTCTTAGTGAGTACTTGTTAAAAGAAGGCTATATAAATGACGCCATTTGCCCGTGTGTTTTTATAAAGAAAACAACGTCGGAATTTGTTGTACTTGCCGTATATGTTGATGACATAAACCTTATTGGAACCCCTATAGAACTCCAAAAGGCAATTGATTATCTAAAGGATGAATTCGAGATGAAAGATCTCGGGAAGACTAAACTATGTCTTGGTTTGCAAATTGAATATTTGGCAAACGGAATTTTTGTTCATCAATCTACCTATACAGAAAAGGTACTGAAACGGTTTTACATGGATGAAGCACATCCTTTAAGTACACCGATGGTTGTTCGATCACTTGATGTGAACAAAGATCCATTCCGACCACAAGAAAGGAATGAAGAGCTACTTGGTCCTGAAGTACCATATCTTAGCGCAATTGGCGCACTAATGTATCTTGCAAATACTACAAGACCTGACATATCCTTTTCAGTTAATGTCTTATCAAGATTTAGCTCGGCTCCTACGAGGAGACATTGGAATGGGATCAAACACATATTGCGGTACCTAAAGGGAACTACCGATATGTGCTTATTTTATGGCAAGAATTGCAGCCCGGATCTTGTTGGTTATGCTGATGCTGGATATTTGTCCGACCCACACAAGGCTCGATCTCAAACGGGTTATGTGTTTACCTATGGAGAAACCGCCATATCTTGGCGATCGACTAAGCAATCAATTGTGGCTACTTCATCTAATCATGCCGAGATAATTGCTATTCATGAAGCAAGTCGAGAGTGTGTGTGGTTAAGGTCGATAATACATCATATCCAAGACAAATGTGGTTTGAAGTGTGATAAACTACCCACAACTCTGTATGAAGACAATGCAGCATGTATAGCTCAATTGAAGGGAGGATTCATAAAAGGAGATAGAACGAAGCATATTTCACCAAAGTTATTCTTCACACATGATCTTCAAAAGAATGGTGATATCAATGTTCAACAGATTCGTTCAAGCGATAATATGGCTGATTTGTTCACAAAATCTCTACCAAAGTCAACCTTCAAGAAGCTAGTTCACAAGATCGGGATGCGAAGACTTAAGGACATAAATTGATGTTCTTATCAGGGGGAGTTAAGGCGCGTTGCACTCTTTTTCCCTTACAAGGTTTTGTCCCACCGGGTTTTCCTTGCGAGGTTTTTAACGAGGCAACCAATAAGCGCATATTCAAACATGTGTACTCTTTTTCCTTACTTTAATTTTTCCCATTGGGTTTTGGTTTTAAGGTTTTAACGAGGCACATTGTAGGGAGTGTTATAAATAGACTTCTATTTAACGTGAATGTCTATAATTAGAGAGATTCTAGAGTTCTATTCTTGGTAGATAAATCATCCTCCTCCCTATAAATAGAGGTGCTCTCTACCATTGTAAATCACTCCTAACATTCTCTAAGTATCAATAAGAAGAACTCTCTCTACGCTTCTCTCTATTTGCTCTTGTTCTTGAGTTATTGTTCTTGTCTTTTATATTATTTCATAACAATAACACTAATAATTCTGTTTACATAAAGAATCAAACATGAAATGTCGTATTGATTCTTTTATTCCTTTGAACATAGAATACTTATTGAATAATAATTATAATTAAAGACTTATAATTAAATAATTAAAGCTTGAGATGAGCTCATATTAAATTTTAAATCAACAAAATAAATTTTTTTTTAATGATAAGAACAAATTATCAAGTCCTTGAATCAATATAATCCGAAAAGAAGTCTTTGATTTGACTAATTTGACAAATAAACAAAAACAAATCATCATTTTTTTAATCATATTAATTATTATAATATAGTATTAGAAGTTAAATTGGTGAAAATACAAACTTTACGCAGTAAAGATGAAACAATATAAGACAAATTAAAATGATACTAAGTGAGTTGTCATTTTTTTTTTTTTTTGGTATTGATTCAACAAATGACAACTTCCCATATTTTACTATATATTAAGTTACTTACTCTAAAGTATTAATCTAATGTAGTTATTTTACACTTTGCATGTTCTTTATTATTAATGCTAGGCGCATATTTTAAATTCAATTTACATGTTTTTGCGTACACACATTTTATCGACTGATGCTAGGCATACGTGCAACATACATACACTAAAATTAATATATATATATATATATATATAGTCATCAGCCATATATCTACTCGGAAAAACTACAGCAACATCTCTTCTTAATTTAAACTCCGTCGCCTAAACTTATTTAAAGAAAAAGACAAACAGGAATATGTTTAAATATGCTACCTATTAGTAGATTGATTCAGCAAGAAAATAAAAAAGGGATAGGGGATACATTATTACACGAGCTTATAATAAAATAAGATAAGATTTACTCAATCAAGCACTGGAAAAAGAAAAAAACTGTTTTTTACTCAAAGACAGAATAGATATAAGAGGGTGTTTGGTTGTTTCGATTAGGAGATTTAATCTTCGCGTAAAATTCCAACATATTTTAGTACCATTTTTTATTATTATTTTTTAATGCAGAAATCTAAATATTATTTTACGTGGGATAGAAAGTGGAATAAGAACATGAATATTATTATATATGCATTAAAACAACTAAGATGATAAAAGTCGCAATGGTAATTGAATACAAATTTATATGTTATTTGAAAGTAAAAACATATGTTTATTGTACATTTTTATTAGACACTTTCTAATATTCGTTTGAGTTCAACTCCACAGCCTATTTATAGGCTTTAACTCCTACTAAACTAGATGCATTAAAATTTAAACTATTCAATCTCTTTATTATTAGCTAGATAGACTACATTACAATCTCTATTTTTTCTTTAAAAAAAATTAGTCAACTATAACAATATCTTTTATGTTGATCAACTGTTGGGTTCTGTTATTAATAACAAAAGAGGTGTGAATAGAAAATGTTGAGAAAAGAAATGGAAGAAAGTGAAATATTGAATTAGTTCACTTTACTAATGCACTTTGTTCCTCATTGGAAGAAGGAAAGAAAATCTTTGTGTATATATATAAGCTCATCTTCTAGCTCTTAAAGAGTTAAGAATAAGTGGTGGCTCGCGCCGCCTTCGTCGTCGCTCGCTCGGCTTCGGCTTCGGTTTCGGATTTGGTCAATTGATCGCATAATCATTTTCGCATATTGAAAGGTCACAGAATTAATTCGCGACCAACAGTTTGTAGAAAATCATTCTATCCATGATATGTGTGCTTTGGTTGTATTAGCATGATTTTCAGGTATAGGTTTTGATGAATGACAAACAATGAAGTCAAGTGTCAAACAACGTTATTATATGACAAACAATCAAGATTGAATGCCGAGAAGCATATTGATGAATGGATTGCATAGACAAGCCAAAGACGAGCTCAAAAGTTCAAGACCGAAGACCCAAGGCGTAGGTCGTTAGGTAGAACCAATGTAAGAGCAACGCTTAAGTTATCTCGTCTTTTGGCTCAACATAGGTCATCATAAATATGCATAAAATCATTTTGTCAAATCATATTTATCATAAACATATTTCAAATACTTCAAACAAAATGATTTTAACGTTTTCATTTTAACCAAAATGGTTTTGAAGTAAGTTGTGAATAATCGATTATGCAAAAGTGATAATCGATTATTCTGGGAAATTCCATTTATTGGAAATTTCTGCAGAGTAGGATAATCGATTATCAGAATTGCATAATCGATTATCTTGTGTCCGTTGCCAGTTTTTGAACACTGTAACAACATAATCGATTATGCATATCACAATAATCGATTATCCTGCATAAAATCAGCTTCCGATTTTGTAACGGTAAGCTGATAATCGATTATCCAAATCTGATAATCGATTATCTTGGCATAAAATCAGCATAATTGATTGCCAATTAAGCAACGGACATACTACTTCTACCACCTATAAATAGAGGTCTTTTGAGCTGAATTGTAACACACAACATCTCTCATTATTCATATACATATTGATATCATTTGTGCATCATTATAGAGCTTTTGTTGAGCCATTTGAGAGTCAACTTTGAGTTGTTCATAGAGCTTATTTTGTATCTCTTTATCTACTCTTATTAGAGAGTTCTTGTTGTAAAAGAGAAAGGTGTTTGAGAAGACTATATCTTCTCATTGATTGTCGGGTTTGCTAAGTACCCTCAATCTTAGTGTATGAAGTCTTGTGGTGCGGTATCCACGAGCAAGGTGAAGTCTTGAGGTGTGGTATCCTCGAGCAAGTTGAAGTCTTGTAGAGTGTACATCTACGAGCAAGTGGAACGGTTTGTTAGGCACCCGTAAGCTTAACGGAGTTAGTGGAATCTCGAGAGAGTCTCTCGGGGACTGGACTAACCACAAGTTGTGGTGAACCAGGATAAATTCTGTGTGTTCTTTTTTTTACTATTTTAATTACCGAATTTATTTTATTCCTGCAATTTTAATTCCGCAATATTTATCAATATTCTCGTGCCGCACTATTCACCCCCCCCCCCCCCTCTAGTGACGGGCATAAATCCTAACAATTGGTATCAGAGCCTAACTCTCTGAAAGCCTTAACCGGTTGAGAGAACGATATATATTTTTTTTGTTGAGAATATTGAACGCAGGAATGATGAGCGAAGGACACTCCACCTATAGGCCTCCACTATTTTTCGGAACAAATTACACATATTGGAAAGAGCGGATGAGAATCTTCATCCAATCAAATAACTTTCGCTTGTGGAAAATCATCAAGAACAGTGAACAAATGCCAACAAAGAAAGTTGGGGAAACCACGGTTCCAAAGGAGGAAGATGAATATGATGCCGAGGACGTCAAGAAAGTTGAAAATAACGCAAAGGCCGTCAACTTATTATATTGTGCGGTGAATCCGGATGACTATCGAAAGATTTCTTGCTGCACAACCGCCAAGGAGATGTGGGATAAATCGAGATCACTTATGAAGGTACGTCTCAAGTCCGAGAATCTAAAGTTGATTTTCTAACACATGAATATGAAATCTTTAAAATGAGGGAGAAAGAACCCATCGGTTTTATGTTCGAACGATTCTAAAAAATCGTCAACGATCTTCATGCTCTCGGGAAAGTGTACACGAATAAAGATCTTGTTCGAAAAATCATACGGAGTCTCACTCCCGAATGGCGTTCCAAAGCCAATGCCATCCAAGAGTCGATAGGAATCACGGATGTCACAATTGATGGACTAAGAGGTAACCTCGAAACTTATGAAAGCACAATTCTTAATCCCTATCTTAGAAGTAAAAGTTCGAATATTGCCTTCAAAGCCTCATCTTCTAAAAGAGTAGAGGTAAGTGATTCGGAAAGCGATGATGATATTATTTCCAATGATATAACTGAAAAGTTTTATAAGTTTATGAAGAAGGAAATAAAGAAGGAAGAACCAAGTCCTTCATGCCAAAATTGTGGAAAACTTGGCTACACCAAATCACATTGTCCAAAATCCAAGGACAAGAAGAAGAACAAACACCAAAGGCGTGTGACATGGGATTCGGACAGCTCGGGCGATGAAACTGCCGCACTATGCCTCATGGCCAACGAGGAAGAAGAGGTAAGTACTCCTAATTCTTACTCTTATGAAGAATTATAAGAAGCTTTTCAAGAATTATATGATGAATTGAAAAAGTCTTCAAAAATCTCCAAAGAGGCCAAGGCTAAAATTAAAGTTTTAGAAGAGAAAAATAAATTTTTGGAAAATGACAATATTGATCTTAGAAATAAAATTAAGGAGATGAATGAAACTTCTTCAATTGATCAAAGTTCCAATTGTTCTTCTTGTAGTTCTTTGAAAATAGAGAACATAGAACTTAGGAACACACTAGAAAAACGTAGTGTTGATGATCCTAAAACAATTGAAGAAATTAAGAAGAATATTAGAAAGGATGATAGAAATGAAGTTAGACCACCTAGAAATAATTCTAGGAACTTCACTAATGAGTCTAAAATTAATCATTTTAGACCACCTAGAAACAACTCTAGGAATTTTGGTAATGAGTGTAGACCACCTAGAAATGACTCTAGGAATTTCAACGCTTCTAGGAATAACGACTTTAGATCACCTAGAACGTTTTTGGCTCAACCAAGACATATGCACAACCCGAATGTTATATGTCATTATTGCAACCGGGTAGGACACATAGCACCCGTATGTTTTGCAAAACATAGAGATTTATCTTTTGACTATGATTATTATTTGCCTAACCCCCAAGGACCCAAAAGTGTTTGGGTACCAAAAACCTTTTTTTAGGTACGTTTGTAAGTGTGCTTGAAGACTACAATATCGTAGTAGATGCACCAAGCACGAAACCTTATTGCATCGAGGGGAATTTCGGTTAGCTATCATATTTTTGATAAAAACATAATAGTTGATATGTGTTAACAATTAATATATCTTTGTTAACAATTGATATTACTTATTTTTGTTGATTCATGTTTTGATAACTTTTATCTTGAATAACAATTGGTATCAATTTTTTTTGTTAAAAATAATTGATACATGTTTTGATGAATATTATTTTTGGTTTGAATAACTGTTGATATGTTCTTAAGTAATATGATTTGCGAAAAATAACCGTTATTATGGTTGTTACGTTTTTACTAACATTTGGTATTATTTCATGTTGGTATGACTTTTTAAAATATCGTCAATGTATATTCCTCATTGTATTTCCTATTTTATTCTTGACACTAACAATTGATATACCCAAAAGGGGGAAGTGTCGAAAGGGGAAAGTAGCCTTTGTATACTCTTCTTTTTGCTAATGCCAAAAGGGGGAAGAAATTAGGCGATATGCATCAAATAAGGGGGAATGAATCTACGTTATAGTATGCCTTATTTGAGGGGGAATTATCATTAAGGGGAATTGCTTGCATGAATTGTATATTGAGATATAGCATGAATTCAGGGGAATCCGATATGCATATCTCCTGTTGTTTGTCATTATCAAAAAGGGGGAAATTGTAGAAAATTATTCTATCCATGATATGTGTGCTTTGGTTATATTAGCATGATTTTCAGGTATAGATTTTGATGAATGACAAACAATGAAGTCAAGTGTCAAACAACGTTATTATATGACAAATAATCAAGATTGAATGCCGAGAAGCATATTGATGAATGGATTGCAAAGAAAATCCAAAGACGAGCTCAAAAGTTCAAGACCGAAGACCCAAGGCGTAGGTCGTTAGGTAGAACCAATGTAAGAGCAACGCTTAAGTTATCTCGTCTTTTGGCTCAACATAGGTCATCATAAATATGCATAAAATCATTTTATCAAATCATATTTATCATAAACATATTTCAAATACTTCAAACAAAATGATTTTAACGTTTTCATTTTAACCAAAATGGTTTTTGAAGTAAGTTGTGAATAATCGATTATGCAAAAGTGATAATCGATTATTCTGGGAAATTCCATTTATTGGGAATTTCCGCAGAGTAGGATAATCGATTATCAGAATTGCATAATCGATTATCTTTTGTCCGTTGCCAGTTTTTGAACACTGTAACAACATAATCGATTATGCATATCACAATAATCGATTATCCTGCATAAAATCAGCTTCCGATTTTGTAACGGTAAGCTGATAATCGATTATCCAAATCTGATAATCGATTATCTTGGCATAAAATCAGCATAATTGATTGCCAATTAAGCAACGGACATACTACTTCTACCACCTATAAATAGAGTTCTTTTGAGCTGAATTGTAACACACAACACCTCTCATTATTCATATACATATTGATATCATTTGTGCATCATTATAGAGCTTTTGTTGAGCCATTTGAGAGTCAACTTTGAGTTGTTCATAGAGCTTATTTTGTATCTCTTTATCTACTCTTATTAGAGAGTTCTTGTTGTAAAAGAGAAAGGTGTTTGAGAAGACTATATCTTCTCATTGATTGTCGGGTTTGCTAAGTACCCTCAATCTTAGTGTATGAAGTCTTGTGGTGCGGTATCCACGAGCAAGGTGAAGACTTGAGGTGTGGTATCCTCGAGCAAGTTGAAGTCTTGTAGAGTGTACATCTACGAGCAAGTGGAACGGTTTGTTAGGCACTCGTAAGCTTAACGGAGTTAGTGGAATCTCGAGAGAGTCTCTCGGGGACTGGACTAACCACAAGTTGTGGTGAACCAGGATAAATTCTGTGTGTTCTTTTTTTTACTATTTTAATTACCGAATTTATTTTATTCCTGCAATTTTAATTCCGCAATATTTATCAATATTCTCGTGCCGCACTATTCACCCTCCCCCCCTCTAGTGACGGGCATAAATCCTAACACAGTTGAAACGTTTCATTCAATAGCTGAAGAGACACCATATAGTTGAACAGGCGCCTTTGCACCTATTGAGACTCAACCTTACTGGCTATAAAGAGAGGCTTCGCCTCAATTTTCACTATCGAAAAATCTGAAATCACTCCCCTCAAACTTCTGCATTTTGCATTGTTTTCCAAAACCAAAAACATACGCATTTTGTGTGATTTTCTCCGCCATTTGAGTTTGCCGAAATTCTGTGATTTGAAATGCCGCTATCATAAAATAGTTATTCTATTTTATCCTAGAAGGAACTAATCTGCATCTTGGGCATTGTGAGGGGATTAAATTTCTTAAGGAAACACAAGAAACTTGAAGGCTCAGAATTTTTGCTTTCATTTTAAACTAATGTTTGTTCATTTACTGATTTTTGAATACAAAGTTCTAACAAGTTTAAGGAATTTAACGTTTTATTTATGTATTCAATCTTACGTTCTGCTTTGGGACACTAAAATCTTATTGATTTTCTACTCCCATTTTGGAGATTAAAATCTTTGAATTTTTTACTCCAGTTTGAGATTAAAGTCTTTATGACTTTTTACTCAATCCGAGATATAAACACTCGGTTGTTTGTATCTGGTTTGAAGATATAAAAACTTCACTAAGATACTAATTCTGTTTGTCGATTTTGTTTTACAGAAAGATGACAACGAGTGCGTAACAACATAATTGTTCTGTTGTGACTACTACTGCAACAACAAATGCATCTTGCACAACTACTGCACCGGCAAAAAAGTCCGGAAAGTTTTTCGGTGTGGACTTTAAGCTTAGCAGCAGAAAATGTTCTTCTACCTGACCACAATCAGTTTACAGCGCTTTATCAGCGAAGACGTTACAGATTTGGGGAGAAGAAATATGATGACCCAAAAGGTCACCACTTGTGTTAAATTGAATTTTGTGCTTCCGAGACCTTGAAAACCTCATTTATAGTCACCTCGATTTGCATGCGCAGTCCGGATGTTGTAGTCGGAAAGCTTAAATATGAAATTTTGTGAAAAATGCTAAGTTTTGATTTTGAAATGAATAATTTTAACTTCGGTCAATATTTTGGGAAAAATTATCCGGACCTGTAATTTGATGCTTCTGGAGGGCCCGTAGAAAAATATGGGACTTGGTCGTATGCCCGGAATCGAACGGAGGTCCCAAGCCCAAGAAATGAATTTTTCTGTAAAATTAATTTTTGAAAATGTTTAAGGAAAATTAAAATGAAATCTGATTAGAAATCGATAGTATTGGAACCGTATTTTGGTTCTGGCGGACGATACAAGTCTTATATATGGTTTAAGTCATTCCTATAAATTTTGGTTAAAAAAGGATATCATTTGACGTGATTCGGACCTATATTGCTAAAATTGATGCTTTAAGAAGTTTGAGAAGAATTCTTTGATTTTGAGGTTTAATTTGTTGATAATGATGTTATTTTGGCGATTTAATCACACGGATAAGTCCGTATGATGTTATTGAGTTACTACGTACGTTTGGTTTGAATCCCCGAGGTCTAGGATGAGTTTTGGATAGGTGTCGGAGTGTTTTCAACTTAGAAAAATCTGGTTTTTCGGCAGCTTTTTGGTGTCCAGTGATTTGTACTATGTGATCGCATAAGTAGGCTCGCGATCGCATAGAGTAATTTTCAGGGGTTCAGTTTTGTTCTATGCGATCGCATAGTGTTAAGTCTGAGAGGTCCTATATCTTCCTCTATGCGATCGCATAGAGTATCCGCGATCGCAATGACACCATTTTTGCCTAGTTAAATTTTTAAAACTTTAGAACAATAGGCTTATGGGATTTATCAAAATTTCACAAAACCTCTTATTCTCCAAAGATCTTAGGCGATCCTTGAAGCGATTCTTCACCATAATCTCTTGGGTTAGTATTCTTTAACTTATTTTCTTGCATTTTCATCAACATCTATTAGATTATAGGCCTAAAAACATGGAATTTAAGGTAGAAAATTGGGTATTTGGGTAGAGTTAGGGCTTTTTTATTATTTGGGAATTTGATCTCGTTTTGGGGTCGGATTTCATAACAAATTATATATTCGGGCTCGTGGGTGAATGGGTGATCGAGGTTTTGGTCCGAACCTTGTATTTTGACCAAGCGGTCTTGGGGTCGATTTTTGAATTTTTGGGATGAATGATTGAAAAGCTATAATTAGCATGGGATTCGAATTGTTTAGCATTTATTGATGTTATAAAGTTATTTATGTATAGATACAATCGATTTGGAGCCAAATTCGAGAGAAAAATCGGTAATTGAGGATACACTTGGCCGTGGAAGTTTGAGGTAAGTGCTTAGTCTAACCTTAGCTTGACGGATTAGGAGTTGAGTCCTATTTGCTATGTGATAATTATTGAGTATGATGTATAGGTATGGTGACGAGTATCTATATGTTAGTGTCTAGCATGACCGTGAGTCTTTATATTGTGAATATCATGATTTCAGTATTTCTTTCATGCCTTGGTGATGATTTCTATATGTTGTGAAAAGCTTGTGAAAGAAATTGTGACCTTTGAACATCGAGGAGCGTTGGCTCGACTTATATTTCAAATTGTGAAAGTATATGAGATGATTGAACCTTTTGGAGCATTGGCTCAAGAGATAAAGTGAGTTGTGAAGTAAAAGTGAAAGAAAGAGAAATAGTTATTAAATTGTTCCCTTGCCGGGATGTTTGTGGGTTTGTTGATTATCTCTCTTTCCGAGATGCTGAGATTATTGATATTGTTCCCTTGTCGGGATTTAAATATTTAATTTTTTTCCCTTGCCGGGATTTCTATTATTATTTGTTTATCCCCTTGCCCCTTTATTTGTGATTGTTGTTTGGGTAAGGAAGAGCGTCAAAGCACGAAGGGTAATGTCGTGCATTATTTGCTATTGTGAGGAAGAGTGTAAAGCACGAAGGGTGATACCGTACCGTACGATATACTATTCTGTACCAATTTTCATTGATTATATGGTGAGAAAAGAGAGTAAAAGCACGAAGGGTGATGCCGTGCCCATTGTCATTATATGATTGAATTGGTGAGAATGAGAGTAAAAGCATGAAGGGCGATGCCGTGCACACTTTAATTATAAAATATTGTTCGGTGAGAACGAGAGTAAAAGCACGAAGTGTAATACTGTGCAAATTATTTGATATTTGACTCTTGTTGATATTATAGTTATGTTGTGTCTTTCCTTACTTGATGTTTTATATTCGAAATTGTTACCTCCCCCACATTATATTTCCACCTCCCATATTGACTGATTATTTTATGTATTTCTTTTTCGCTATATATATACATACATACATAACACACACACACACATATATATATATATATATATATATATATATATATATATATATATATATATATATATATATATATATATATTTGAACTGCACAGGTTTATTTGGTAGTCTTGTTTTAGCTTCGTCACTACTTCGCCGAGGTTAGGCTAGACACTTACCAGCACATAGGGTCGGTTGTGCTGATACTACACTATACAGTGTGTGCAAATACAGGAGCAGCTTTTGGACAGTAGGTTGAGGGCTTCCTTCAGTCTACCCGAAGACCCAAGGTAGACCTGCAGGCATCCGCAGGCCCTGGCATCTCCCTCTATCTCTTTTTGTTGTTTCCTCTAATTTTTATTCAGGGACTGTGCATTTTTTATTCTTCAGACCCTATATGTAGTAATCTTAAACCGTCTGTGATACCGTGACACCAAATTTTGGGTATTAGAGGATTAGAAAAGTTCTAATAGATGTTGCTTTTGGATATTTCATCGTTACTTTCCGCTTAAGTATTTACAATTTCGTTGCTTTCATGTTACCACTAGTATTTAATAAACAAAAGAAGTAATTTGTTAGTGAGAAAGTTAGTTAAGGGTTGGCTTGCCTAGATCTCATTAGTAGGCTCTATCACCACTCTCAAGGGTGGGAAATCTGGGTCGTGACAAGTTGGTATCAAAGCTCTAGATTACATGGGTCTCACAGTTCACAAACAAGCTTAGTAAAGAGTGAATGATCTGTACGGAGACGTCTGTACTTATCCCCAGAGGCTACAGAGTTAGGAAAAGTTTCACATTTGTTCTTTATTATCGTGCGGTTTGGTTTCTCAATGATAATTGGATTTCAACTCTGTTCTTTCACAGATGGTGAGAACACGTGCTTCCTCATCTACCGATCAGCGGTCCGAGCCCCCAACAACTCCCACGAGGGGTAGAGGGCGAGGCCGGGGCCGTGCTATAGGCCGAGGCAAAGCAGAGCTCAGCCTACGACAGCAGCACCCATAGCGGAGCCTCAGGTCGATTTTTATGACGAGGTTCCAGCCCCAGTAGTTCCGGTAGGCCCAGCTCAGGTCCTAGATGGGTTTATTTCCACCCCAGTTCTTCAGGATGCTCTGGTCCGTCTAATGGGCCTTATGGAGAGTGTCACTAGAGCAGGTTTAATTCCTGTAGCACCAGTCATATCGCAGGCTGGAGGAGGAGCCCAGACTCCTGCTACTCGCATTTCGGAGCAGGTAGCTCCTCAGCTTCAGACTCCAGCGGCTCATCCAGTTGGGGCAGTTCAGCCAGTTGCAGTAGCTCATATTATCGATGGTGGAAATTGGACAGGTTTACCAAGCTCTTTACTACTACCTTTAGCGGTGCATATACTGAGGATCCCAGGATTATATGGACATTTGTCACGAGTTTCTTCGGAACATGGGTATTATTGATACCAATGGGGTTGATTTCGCTATATTTTGCTTGTTTGGATCCACCAAGACATGGTGGAGGGATTATTGCTAACGAGACCAGCAGGATCGCCAGCCTTGACCTGAGAGCATTTCATGTAGCTATTTGTGGAGAAGTTTCTCCCTATTACACAGCGAGAGGCCTATCATAGGCAGTTCGAGCATCTCTAATAGGGATCCATGACAGCCACCCAGTGCGAGACCAGGTTCATTGATTTGGCACGCCATGCCCTTATTATACTTCCTACTGGGGGAGCGAGAGGGTAGGTTTATTGATATTCTTATTCAACTGATTCGTCTTTATATGGCTAAGGAGGCTGGGAGTGAGATTACTTTCTAGGAGGCGGCCAATGTGGCCGGTAGAATTGAGATAGTTTTGTCACGGGGAGGTGGTCATGGGTCAGATAAGAGACCCCATCATTCAGGCATATTCAGTAGTACCTCGTCTGGAGCTAGAGATTCATATGGTAGAGGCCATTCTCCAAGGCCCTTTCAGTCAGCTCTACAGGTCTCTCATGGTACTTCAGGTGGTCATGGTTCTCAGACGCATTATTGTGATCAGCAGCCTTACAGTGCACCTTCAGCTCTCATTAGTGCATCGCCGCTTCAGAGTTTCTGAGGTGGTCATTCATGTAGTCAGGGCCAACAGCCTCAGCAGCCGAGGACTTGTTACACTTATGGTGATCCGTGTCACATTGCCAGGTTTTTCCCTCGATCACCGAGTAACTCACAGCATCAGAGTTCTCGTGCTATAGTTTCGGCACCAGGTGTTCCACAGACCGCCCAGCCAGCTAGAGGTGGGGGTATAGGTGCTAGAGGTGGAGGTAGAGGATTTAGAGGTGGAGCTAAGGCCACTAGAGGTTGAGGCCAGCCAGCAGTAGGTCGTCCAAGGATACAGTTCAGGATGGTGGGGCCTAGCCCTGATGCTATGCTCTTAAACCTAGGCCTGAGGCTGAGGCTTCAGATGCAGTAATCACAAGTACTATTCTGGTTTGTGATAGAGGTGCTTCAGTGTTATTTGATCCAGGGTCTACATACTCATATGTGTCATCTTATTTTTCCACGTATCTAGTCATGCCCAGAGATTCATTGAGTGTTCCTATTTATGTGTCTACACTGGTGGGTGATTCTATTGTGGTACATCGAGTCCATCGTTCTTGTGTGGTTGTGATTGAGGTTTTGGAGACTCATGTGGATTTTTTGCTTCTAGACATCGTCCATTTCGATGTTATATCAGGGATGGACTGGTTATCACCTTACCACACTGTCTTGGATTACCATGCCAAGACTGTGTCCTTAGCTTTACCGAGTATGCCTCATTTAGAGTAGAGATGGACCCATGGTCTTTCTACCTGCAGTGTTATCTCGTATGTGAAGGCTCGACGTATGGTCGAGAAGGGGTGTTTGGCCTATTTGGCGTATGTTCGCGATTCTAGTGCTGAGAACCCCTCTATTGATTCTGTGCCCGCTGTTCGTGAGTTCCCTGATGTTTTCACTTCAGACTTGTCGGGTATGTCGCCTAACAGGGACATTGACTTGTGCATTTATTTGGCTCCGGGCACCCAGCCCATTTCTATCATGCCGTATTGAATGGCCCCGCCTGAGTTGAAAGAGTAGAAGGAGCAGTTGTAGGACTTGCTTGAGAAGTGTTTCATAAAACCCAATATTTCACCTTGGGGTACGCCCGTGTTGTTTGTTAAAAAGAAGGATGGGTTAATGATAATGTGTATTGATTACCGGCAATTGAAAATGGTAACAATCAAAAATAAATATCCATTGCCAAGGATTGATGATATGTTCAATCAGCTTCAGGGTACCAAGGTATTTTCCAAGATTAACTTGAGATCTAGCTACCATTAGTTGAGGATTAGGGCATCTGATGTCCCTATGAGAGCTTTCTACACTCGGTACGGGCATTATAAGTTCTTGGTTATGTCATTCGAGTTGACAAACGCCCCAGCAACTTTAATAGATTTGATGAATCGAGTGTTCAGGCCTTATTTAGACTCATTCGTGATAGTCTTCATTGATGACATTTTGATATATTCCCAAAGCTAGGAGGAGCACGAGCAGCATCTCAGGGTGGTTCTTCAGACTTTGAGGGATAGTCAGTTATATGCTAAGTTCTCGAAGTGTGAGTTCTGGTTGAGTTCAGCGCATTTTTGGGTCATGTTGTATTGGCAGGGGGTATTCAGGTTGATCTAAAGAAGATTGAGCTGTCAAGAACTGGCCTAGACCAGCATCAGCTATAGAGATTCAGAGTTTCTTGGGATTGGTAGGCTACTATCGTCGATTCATGTAGGGGTTTTCATCTATTGCAGCCCCGATGACCAGGTTGGCCCAAAAGGGTGCCTAGTTCATGTGGTCGGACGAGTGTGAGGCGAGCTTTCAGAAGCTCAAGACAGCTCTGACTACAGCACCGGTGTTGGTTTTGCCCATAGGTTCAGGGCCTTATACACTTTATTGTGATGCTTTTCGTATTGGGCTTGGTGCAGTGTCGATGCAGGATGGCAAAGTCATTGCCTATGCTTCGTGGCAGTTGAAGATTCATGAGAAGAACTATCCAATTCATGATTTGGAATTGGCAGCCATAGTTCACGCATTGAAGATATAGAGGCATTATCTGAATGGCGTGGCATGTGAGGTATTCATGGATCACAAGAGTCTTCATTATTTGTTCAAGCAAAATGAGTTGAATTTGAGGCAGAGGAGGTGGTTGGAGTTGTTGAAGACTATGATATCACTATCTTATATCACTCGACAAATGCCAATATAGTGGCCGATGCTTTGAGTAGAAAGTCAGCCAGTATGGATAGTCTTGTTTATATTCTGGTCGGTGAGAGATTGCTTGCTTTGGATGTTCAGGCTTTGGCCAATCGGTTTGTAAGGTTGGATATTTCTAATACTAGTCGCGTATTAGCTTGCACGTCGCTCGTTCTTCATTATTGGAGCGTATCTGTGATCGACAGTTTGATGATTCCCTTTTCTGTGTCCTTAGAGACACGGTGCATCGTGGAGATGCCAAACAGGTTACCTTAGATGATGATGGAGTTTTGAGATTACAGGGGCGAGTTTGTGTGCCTAATGTGGACGGGCTTCGAGATTTGATTTAGAGGAGGCTCATAACTCTCGGTACTCTATTTATCCGAGCGTCACAAAGATGTATTAGGATTTGTGGCAGCATTACTGGTGGCATAGAATGAAGAAGGATATTGTTGCACATGTGGCTCGATTTTTGAATTGTCAGCAGGTTAAGTATGAGCATCATAGGCTTTGTGGTTTATTTCAGAGGATTGAGCTTCCCGAGTGGAAGTGGGAGTGGATCATAATGGACTTCGTTACTAGACTCCCAAAGACCCCGAATAAGTTCGATGCAGTTAGGGTCATTGTTGATAGGCTGACCAAGTCAGCGCATTTCATTCTTGCGGCAGTCTCCTATCATCCTTAGAGGTTAGCTGAGATCTATATTCACGAGATTGTTCGCCTTCAAGGTGTGCCCCTATCTATCATTTTGAACTGGGGTACGTAGTTTACCACGTGCTTCTGGAGAGCAGTTCAACGAGAGTTAGGTACACGGGTAGAGTTGAGCACAACATTTCATCCCTAGACGGACGGTCAGTCCGAGTGGACTATTCATATTTTGGAGGATATGCTCCAAGCTTGTGTCATTGATTTTGGAGGTTCGTGGGATCAATTTTTTCCTTTAGCAGAGTTTTTCTACAATAACAGCTACCGGTCGAGTATTCAGATGGCTCCCAGTGTCGATCTCCGGTCAGATGGTTTGAGCCGGGAGAGGCTCAGTTGTTGGGTACGGATCTAGTTTAAGAGTCCTTGGACCAGGTCATGATCATTCAGGATAGGCTTCATACAGCTCAGTCCAGGTAAAAGAGATATGCAGATCGCAAGGTTCGAGATGTAGCTTTTATGGTTGGTGAGCGGGTATCGCTCCGAGTGTCTCCTATGAATGGCGTGATGAGCCCTAGGTTCATTAGTCTATTTAGGATCCTTGATCAAGTGGGAGAGGTGGCTTACAGACCTGCATTGCCCCCGAGCTTATCAGCCGTGCATCTATTGTTTCATGTGTCCATGCTCTGGAAATATCACGACGATCCATTCCACGTGTTAGATTTCAGCACTATCCAATTGGACAAGGACCTGTCCTATGAGGAGGAGCTGGTGGCTATTCTATACCAACAGGTTTGTTAGTTGACGTCGAAGAGCTTCCCTTCTGTCCATGTTCAGTAGAGAGGCCAGCCTCCTGAGGCATCGACATGGGAGTCCGAGTCTGATATGTGGAGCTGTTATCCCTATCTTTTTCCCTACTCAAGTACTTCTTTCTTCTGTCAGTTCGAGGATGAACGATTGTTTTAGATGTTGAGAATGTGATGACCCAAAAGGTTATCACTTGTTTTAAATTGAATTCTGTGCTTCCGAGGCGTTGAAGACCTTATTTAGAGTCGCCTCGATTTGTATGCCCAGTCTGGGCGCGTAACCGAAAAGCTTAAATATGAAATTCTGTGAAAACTTTCTAAGTTTTGATTTTAAAATGAATAAATTTTACTTTGGTCAACATTTTGGGAAAATGAACTCGGACCTATGATTTGGCAGCCCTAGAGGGTCCATAGAAAAATATGAGACTTGCGTGTATGCCCGGAACCGAATTCCGAGGTCCCAAGCCCGAGAAATAAATTTTTCTGTAAATTTATTTTCTGAAAATGATTAAGGAAAATTGTAAAGAAATCTGATTAGAAAGCAATGGTATCAGGCCCGTATTTTTGTTTCGGTGCTTGGTACAGGTCTTATATATTGTTTAAGTCATTTTTGTAAAATTTGGTTAAAAACGGACATCGTTTGACGTGATTCGGACCTAAATTGCTAAAGTTGATGCTTTAAGAAGTTTGACAAAAAAGCTTTGATTTTGAGGTTTATTTTGTTGATAATGATGGTATTTTAGCTATTTGATCGCATGGATAAGTTCTTATGATGTTATTGAGTTAGTATGTATGCTTGGTTAGGAGCCCCGAGTGCTCGGCTGAGTTTTGGATAGGTGTCAGAGTGTTTTGAACTTAGAAAATCAGATTTTTCTACAATTTTTTGGTGTCCAGTGATTTGTACTATGCGATCGCATAAGTAGGCTCGCGATCACATAGAATAATTTTCAGGGGTTCAGTTTTGTTCTATGCAATTGCATAGTATCTCCCGCGATCGCATAATGTTAAGTCTAAGAGGTCCTATATTTTCCTCTATGTGATCGCATAGTGCTACTCGCGATCGCGATGGCCAGCATGTTTCTTCCATGTGATCGTAGTGCTCTATTCGCGGTCGCAATGACTATTTTCCCCTTACTCTACGCGATAACATTATTTCTTAGCGACCGCATAGACCATTTTCGCTCGGTTAAATTTTATAACTTTAGAACAGTAGCCTTACGGGATTTATCAAAATTTCACAAAACCTCTTCTTCTCCCAAGCTCTTAGGCGATCCTTGAAGCGATTCTTCACCATAATCTTTTGGATTAGTAATCTTTAACTTATTTTCTTCCATTTTCATCAACATCTATTAGATTATAGGCCTAAAAACATGGAATTTAAGGTAAAAAATTGAGTATTGGGTAGAGTTAGGGCTTTTTGATTATTTGGAATTTGACCTCGTTTTGGGGTCGGATTTCAAAATAAATATATATTCGGGCTCGTGGGTGAATGGGTGATCGGGTTTTGGTCCAAACCTCATATTTTGACCAAGTGGGCCCAAGTTCGATTCATGGGTTTTTGGGAAGAGAAAAGCTATAATTAGGCATAGGATTCGAATTGTTTAGCATTTATTGATGTTATAAAGTCATTTATGTATAGATACTATCTATTTGGAGCCAAATTCGAGAGGAAAAGTGGTAATTGAGGATTGACTTGGCCATGGAACTTTGAGATAAGTGTTTGGTCTAACCTTATCTTGAGGGGATTAGGAGTTGGATCCTATCTGCTATGTGATAATTGTTGAGTATGATGTATAGGCATGGTGACGAGTATCTATATGTTGGTGTCTAGCATGACTGTGGGTCTTTATATTGTGAATATCATGATTTCATTATTTCTTTCATGACTTGGTGATGATTTCTATATGTTGTGAAAAGCTTGTTAAAGAAATTGTGACCTTTGAACATCGAGGAGCGTTGGCTCGACTTATATTACAAATTGTGAAAGTATATGAGATGATTGAACCCTTTGGAGCATTGGCTTAAGTGGTAAAGCGAGTTGTGAAGTAAAAGTGAAAGAAAGAGAAAGAGTTATTAAATTGTTCCATTGCCGAGATGTTTGTGCTTTGTAGATTATCTCCCTAGCCGGGATGCTGAGATTATTGATATTATTCCCTTACCATGATTTAACTATTTAATTGTATTCCCTTGTCGGGATTTCTATTATTATTTGTTTACTCCTTTTCCCCTCTATTTGTGATTGTTTTTTAGGTAAGGAAGAGCATTAAAGCACGAAGGGTGATGCCGCGCATTGTTTGCTATTGTGAGGAAGAGTGTTAAGCACGAAGAGTGATGGTGTGTCGTACGATGTACCATTCCATACTGATTTTCATTGATTATATGGTGAAGAAAGAGATTAAAAGCACCAAGGGTGATGCCGTGCACACTTTTATTATAAAATATTATTTGATAAGGACGAGTGTAAAAGCATGAAGGGTGACGCCGTGCAAATTGTTTGATTTCTGATTCTTGTTGATATTATAGTTATGTTGTTTCTTTCCTTACTTGATGTTTTCTATGCGAAACCGCTACCTCCCCCACAGCATGTTTCCCCCTCCCGCATTAACTGGTTTTTCTTGTTTTTATTTTCCGATGTATATATATATATATATATATATATATATATATATATATATATATATATATATATATATTTGAACTGCACTGGTTTATTTGGTAGTGTGGTCCTAGCCTCGTCACTACTTCGCCGAGGTTAGGCTAGACACTTTCCAGCATATGGGGTCGGTTTTGTTGATACTACACTTTGCACTGTGTACAGATATAGGAGCAGCTTTCGAACAGTAGTTGGAGGGCTTCCTTCAGTCCACCCGGTGACCCAAGGTAGACCTGCAGGCATCCGCAGTCCCTGACGTCTCCCTCTATCTCTATTTCTTGTTTCATCTAATTTTTATTCAGGGACAGTGTATTGTTGATTCTTCAAACCCTATATATAGTAATCTTAGATAGTCTGTGATATTTTGCCACCAGATTTTGGGTATTAAAGGATTTGGAAAGTTGTAATAGACGCTGCTTTTAGATATTTTATCGTTACCTTCCGCTTAACTATTTACAATTCTGTTATGTTCATGTTACCACTGGTATTTGTTAAAAAAAGAAGTAATTTGTTAATAAAAATGTTAGTTAAGGTTTTGCTTGCCTAGCTCTCGTTGGTAGGCTCCATCATGACTCCCGAGGGTGGAAAATCCGGGTCGTGACAAGAAACTCCTAAAATGAACAATTTATGCTCACTGAGGCATGGAAGCATTCTGACTTCTTATGCAAAAACTATATCTTAAGTTGCTTGGAAAATGTCTTGTACAATACTTATAGCCTCATGAAAACATCAAGAAAATTATGGAATGCTCTTGAAAAGAAGTACAAGACTGAAGATGTTGGACTAAAGAAGATTATGGCCGCAAAATTTCTAGATTTCAAAATGGTTGACGGTAAATCTGTCATAACGCAAATCCAAGAATTGCTAGTAATTGTTCATGACCTCCTTACTAAAAGTATAAAACGAGTCAATATTTTTATTCAATATATTGATTATGTACTAATTATAAATTTATGATTGAAGGTATGGTCATAAATGAAGCGTTTCAAGTTGTGGCATTTATTAAAAAGTTGCCTCTACTGTGGAAGGACTTTAAGAATTACTTGAAGCATAAGTGCGAGGAGATTATGCTTGAAGACATTATTTTTCGTCTACGGATTGAAGAGGACAACAAGGCTTCTGAGTGTTAGGATTTATGCCCGTCACTAGAGGGGGAGGTGAATAGTGCGGCATGAGAATATTGATAAATATTGCGGAATTAAAATTGCAGGAATAAAATAAATTCGGCAATTAATATAGTAAGGAAAGAACACACTTAATTTATCCTGGTTCACCACAACTTGTGGTTAGTCCAGTCCCCGAGAGACTCTCTCGAGATTCCACTAACTCTGTTAAGCTTTCGGGTGCCTAACAAACCGTTACACTTGCTCGTAGATGTACACTCTACAAGACTTCAACTTGCTCGAGGATACCGCACGTCAAGACTTCAACCTTGCTCCTGGATACCGCACCACAAGACTTCACACACTAAGACTTAGGGTACTTAGCGAACCCAACAATCAATGAGAAGATATGTTCTTCTCAAACACCTTTCTCTTTTACAACAAGAACTCTCTCAAAAGAGTAGATAAAGAGATACAAATTTAGCTCTATGAACAACTCAAAGTCGTCTCTCAAATGGCTCAACAAAAGCTCTAAAATGATGCTCAAATAATGTCAATATGTATATCAATATTGGGAGGTGTTGTGTGTTTAAAATCAGCTCAAAAGACCTCTTTTATAGGGGTTAGGGGTGCAAGTCCGTTGCTTAATTGACAATCAATTATGCTGATTTTATGCAAGGATAATCGATTATTGGATTTGCATAATCGATTATCCTTGTACCGTTACAAAATCGGAAGCAGATTCTGCTCACATATAATCGATTATATAGCCTGCATAATCGATTATTTTGGGGCAGAATTGAAAACTTCGGCAACGGATACATATAATCGATTATGCTCAAGTGTATAATCGATTATTCTCTTCCAGAATTGAAGACTAACTTCAAAAACCATTTTAATCGATTATGCTCAAGTGTATAATCGATTATTCTCTTCCAGAATTGAAAACTTACTTCAAAAATCATTTTGGTTAAAATGAAAACTTTAATATCATTTTGTTTGAAGTTTTTGAAATATGTTTATGAATATGATTTAATAAAATATGTTTATGATAAATATGATTTAATAAAATGATTTTATGCATATTTATGATGACCTATGTTGAGCCAAAAGACGAGATAACTTAAGTGTTGCTCTTACATTGGTTCTACCTAACGACCTACGCCTTGGGTCTTCGGTCTTGAACATTTGAGCTCGTCTTTGGCTTGTCTATGCAATTCCGTCATCAATATGCTTCTCGGCATTCAATCTTGATTGTTTGTCATATAATATCGTTGTTTGACACATGACTTCATTGTTTGTCATTCATCAAAACCTATTCCTGAAAATCATGCTAATACAACCAAAGCGCACATATCATAGATAGAATGATTTTCTACACTGAGAAGAAATCTCATAGAAATTCAACAATAATGGGTGCAAATATTGTTGAGAAAGCTTCAACGAGTAAAACGAGAAAGAAGTCATCTAGACCACATAATTGTCCAAGCAAGAAGAAGTTCAAAGGTAATTGCTACAACTGTAGAAAGGTTGGACACAGGGCTACTGAATGTCGCGCACCAAAGAAGGACAAGAAGAAAAATCAAGCAAACATGATTGAGAAGAATGATGAAATAGATGACTTATCTGCCGTGCTTTCAGAATGCAACCTAGTTGGAAATCCTAGAGAATGATGGATTGATTCGGGAGCAACTCGACATGTTTGTACTAACAAGGAGTTGTTTACTTCTTATGTTCCCGCTGGACCCAACGAGACAGTATTTATGGTAAATTCCACTACTGCAAAAATTGAAGAAACAGGTAAGATATCTTTGAAGATGATTTCTGGAAAGATTGTGACTCAAAAAGATGTTGTCTATGTTCCCAAAATGCGGAAGAATTTAGTTTCGACATCATTTATAGTCAAGAATAGCTTTAAGTGTGTTTTTATTTTCGATAAGATTGTAGTTAATAAGAATGAAAAGTATGTAGGAAAAGGTTACTTGAATGAGGATCTTTTCAAACTCAATGTAATTGTCATTGATATGAATAAAATTTCAACTTTTTCTTACTTTCTTGAATCAAATAATTTATGGCATGAACATTTAGGCCACATCGACTTCAAAACTTTGTGAAAAATGATTAATTTAGAAGTATTGCCTAAGTTTGAATGCAATAACTCAAAATGTAAATGTTGGAAACACGTTCTCAAGACATTATACTAAACGTGTGTTCATATTTGTAGGTTTTGATGAATGACAAACTATGCGCAAATTGACATATGACGAGGTCCAAGCACAAGCGCAAAATTGATATATAACGAGATTCAAGCACAAGACAAAGATCGAGATTAAGTTTTATATGAGTCGGTATTTAATTGTGATCTTGATCCGACAACTTAAACTCAAGACTTGGCTTCTCTCGTAAAAATATTTTTAACAAATCATGCATATTTAATTTAGAGCAAAATGATTTTAAATAATGCATATTTACTTTAGTCAAAATGATTTTTAAACATGCCTCTAAAATCTGGACTAAGATAATCGATTATGTTTAAGTCAGCTGCTTGACAATCGATTGTGAACTTATGACAATCGATTGTGTTAAGGCAGTGCGCATCAGATTTTTCTCAAATCTGCATGACAATCGATTGTGAACCTTATGACAATCGATTGTGATGAGGCAGTGTCCATCAAAGTTTTTCAAAGCTCAAAATAATCGATTGTGAAGCTAATGACAATCGATTGTGAAGAGACAGTGTCCATCAGATTTTTCAAAGTCACAAAATAATCGATTGTGAACTTATGACAATCGATTGTGTTGAGGCAGTGTCTTCCAGACTTTTTCAAAGTTATTAAATAATAGATTGTGAACCTATAACAATCGATTGTCAAGAGGCAGTGTCTAAATTGATTTTTCAAGACTGATATATAATCGATTGTTAACTTAATATAATCGATTGTATAACTGACCGTTGCCAAAATGTTTTCAAATACCGTCAGGTAATCGATTATTGATTTCCTATAATCGATTGTTTTAATTAAAATCTGGAAAGGATTTTTTGAACGTTGCTGAGTAATCCATTGTAGATTTCTGACAATCGATTGTTTTAAGTAAAATCTGGAAATGATTTTTTGAACGTTGCCAGTAATCGATTATTGATCTTAGATAATCGATTGTTATGTGTAAAATCTGGGATTGATTTTTGGAAGAACTGGCAAACAATCGATTGTGGTAATTTGACAATCGATTGTCACAGAGTAAAATCAGCAATTCTTAATTGGCAATTAGGCAACGGTAATACAAAGTTTTTCAACTATAAATACAGCTTCAATTCAGTCTTCTAAACACAACAACTGATCATACAATTGCTAAAGCTTGCATACTTTATTGCTTATCATTTTATATTCATTACATAAGCTTTTGAGAGCCAAATTCTTGTCGAAAGTTGTTGCGATCTTGAGCGTATTCTTTTTAATCATATCTACTCTTAAAGGAGTGTCTTGTTTGAGTGCTAAGTGTTTTTGTACACTTGAAGGGAAGTGTTAGTCCCTTGTGTTGTAAGAAGGAACTTGTGTTTCCTTGGTTGAAGTCTTGGAGTGTTGTATCTCCGAGCAAAGGTTGTTGAGGCTTGTGTCCTCAAGTTGTAACGGTTTGTTGAGCACCCGTAAGCTTAACAAGTTAGTGGAAATCTCGAGAGAGTCTCTCGGGGACTGGACTAGCCACGGGTTGTGGTGAACCAGGATACATCGGTGCATTTGTTCTAATTTATTTACTTATCGCACTTATTTATTTCCTGCAATTTTTAAATTCCGCAAGTTTACGCTAATTTTTATTATAACGCTATTCACCCCCCCCCCCTCTAGCGTTAAGCGTATTATCTAACAATTGGTATCAGAGCCCAACTCTCTGAAGACTTAACCGTTTGAGAGAAACATCCATGGCTTTACTCGTGATTCTTTTGCAGGAATAGGTGAAGGACAATGCTCCACCCGACCACCGCTATTCGATGGTACAAATTATACATACTGGAAGGAAAGGATGAGAATATTTGTACAATCAAATAGTTTTCATCTTTGGAAGGTCATAATGAATGGAGAACAAATTCCAACCAAGAAGGTTGAAAATGAATGGGTCCCAAAGTCCGAAGATGAATACGATGCGGATGATATCCGAAAGGTGCAAAATAATGCTAAAGCTATTAATTTATTATATTGTGCTGTAAATGTTGATGATTACAGGAAGATATCTTGTTGCACAACGGCGAAGCAAATGTGGGACAAGCTGGAAATTACGTACGAAGGTAAGGACCAGGTAAGGGAAGCCAAAATTGATTTCCTAACCCATGCATATGAATTGTTTCACATGAAGGAAGGCGAAAAGGTCGATGAGATGTTTGAACGATTTTCAAAAATCGTAAATGATTTACATGCTCTTAAGAAGACCTTCACGGATAAGGAACTTGTCCGAAGTCTCACTCCGGAATGGCGATCCAAGGCCGACGCGATTCAAGAATCCATTGGCATTTCAAATGTCACCATCGACGCATTAAGAGGTAATCTTAAAACTTATGAATCTACTATACTTAACCCTCTTGTTGATGATCAAAGGAAGCAAAGATTCACTCTCAAGGCAAGCACAAGCCAACCTCAAAATGATGAGGACGGAGACAACGAGTTCGGACTCGTTATCAAGAGATTTCAAAAGTTCATGCGAAAAGAGTATGAACGAAAGGGCAAAAAGCAAGGAGATCAAATAAAGTGCTATGAGTGCGGAGAAACCGGGCACATTAAATCAAATTGCCCAAATGCTAAAAAGGAGAAGAAACCCTTCAAGAAGCAACGAGCATACATATCTTGGGGAGGCAACTCTGGTGACGAGTCAAGTGAGGAAGAAGAAGACGAAGCCGCAAATCTTTGTCTTATGGCACAAGAAGACAACAAAGAAGAGGTATGTCAAATTTCTTCCAAAAATTTCTTTTCCCTTGAAGAAATGCAAAATGCTTTTGATGAGTTGTATAGCGAATTTATTAAAGCTTCAAAAACTGTTAAGAGTATAAAAGAAAATGCTTCTTTAAAGGAAAAAGATTTTCAAAAACAACTCTCTTTTAAAGAAAAGGAATTGGAAAAACTGATTTTAGAAAATGAGAAGTTGAAAGAGGAAAACAAATTTTTTGGCAAGAGAAGCGCCGACAAGCCCGAGAGTTCTAGAAATTGTACTTCTTGCATGCATCTCAAAAATGAAGTAGAAAGGCTTAAGGGCACCTTAGATAAGTTTAATTCTTCTCATAAAAATTTGAATGAAGTGCTTGTTAATTTGAAGTCGACCAAGCATGGCATAGGTTTTAGAAACGAGCCTAAAGAGAAAGTTGAAGCCAACCCCCAACCACCTAAGGCTCAACCTAGGATAAATAAAACAAATGTTCATCCTAGATACAACAAACCTAGAAATGGTTTTCATCAATCGCAACCTAGAAATAATCATGCTAGAAATAATGCACATTCTAGGCCAAACACTAGAAGGAATTTTGAACCTTTTAGAACACCTAGAAATGACCTCCAACCTAGAAACAACTATTCTAGAAATGATGCATATCCTAGAACAAATGGTAGGAGAAATGATTTGCGCAATAGTCATATTGTCAAGAATAGAGTAAATGAATTTCGTCCGTCCAATTACTATCAACCTAGAAGGATGCATAATCCTAACGTGACTTGTCATTATTGTAGACGAATTGGACATATTGCTCCTACTTGTTTTACACGACATAGACATAACACTCAATCACATCACTATGATTTGCCTAACCCCCAAGGACCCAAAATGGCATGGGTACCTAAAACTCATTAATCTGTTTTGTAGGTATGTTTGAAGGGATCAAGTGTACTATGGTACCTTGATAGTGGATGCTCCAAGCACATGAATGGAGACGAATCCAAATTCCTTCAAATAGAACACAAGGAAGGGGGAAGTGTTATTTTTGGTGATCACAACAAAGGAAAGATTATCGGCATCGGATCGGTCGGTAAGGATGAAATTTCTTCCATTAAGCATATATTACTTGTGAAAGGTTTAAAACATAATCTCTTGAGCATAAGTCAATTATGTGACAAGGGAAATCTTGTTTTATTTGATTCGGATGAATGCTTAGTTTTTAGACGTAGCGATTTCAAAATTATCCTTCGTGGTTTTAGAATGGATAACATTTATGGTTGATCTTGAAAATTCTTCACCCGAATATGTGAATTGTTTAATGAGCAAAGAGGATGATTCTTGGTTATGGCATCGTAGAGTAGCTCACATCAACATGCATCTTTTGAACAAATTGGTTTCACAAAATTTAGTTGTTGGTCTTCCAAATTTGAAATTTGAAAATGACTCTATTTGTGATTCTTGTCAAAAAGAGAAGCAAACAAAAGCATCTTTTAAATCAAAAAATATTGTTTCAACTACTAGACCATTGCAATTGCTTCACATGGATTTGTTTGGACCATCTCGCATTGAAAGTCTTGGTAGAAATCGCTATGCTTTTGTTATTGTTGATGATTATTCCAGATTTACTTGGACTTTATTTCTTGCCCATAAAAGCGATGCTTTTCAGAATTTTAAATATTTTCTTAAACGTGTTCAAAACGAAAAGGAAACAACCGTCACTTCAATCAGAAGTGATCATGGGGGAGAGTTTGATCACAATCTCTTTGCGGACTTTTTTGACGAACTCGGTATCGAGCATACCTTTTCCGCTCCACAACAAAATGGGGTGGTGGAAAGGAAAAATAGGTGTCTCGAAGAAATGGCTAGAACCATGCTCGAAGAGGCTAAGACTCCCAAACATTTTTGGGCGGATGCCGTGAGTACCGCATGCTACGTTTTAAATAGAGTAGTCATAAGGCCAATACTCATGAAAACCCCTTATGAACTTTACAAGGGAAGGAAACCAAATATCTCCCATTTTAGAGTATTCGATTGTAAAAGTTTTATTCATAACAATGGAAAAGATCAATTGGGAAAATTTGATGTCAAATCCGATGAGGGAATTTTTATTGGGTATTCTTCACGTAGCAAAGCATATAGGGTATTTAATAATAGAACTCAAACTGTGGAGGAATCCCCTCATATTGTGTTTTCCGAAAATAATGCTCGCTTGGCGAGAAAGGATTCTTGTTCTGATCTTGCAGGTATTTTAAATAGTTTAAAAGACAAAGTACAAGAGGAAACTCCTAAGGAAATTCAAGATGAAATCTTGGAACAATCAACGGAGGAAACGCCACAATTGGAGAAAGAAACGAAAATGCCTAACGAGTGGAGGACAATCAAAGATCACCCTCTCGAACAGGTAATTGGCGACGTCGGAGAAAAGGTAAGTACCCGAATCTCCCTTAAGAACACCTTAGGACATACTGCTTTTGTTTCTCAAATTGAACGAACAACCATCTCCGAAGCAATTGGGGATGAATTTTAGACCTTGGCAATGCAAGAGGAGCTTAACCAATTCAAACGGAATGACGTTCGGGATTTGGTGCCAAGACCCGAAAATCATACCATAATTGGTATGAAATGGGTTTTTCCAAACAAACTGATGAAAATGGTGTAATCACTAGAAACAAAGCTAGGCTTGTAGCAAAAGGCTATAATCAAGAAGAGGGTATTGACTATGAAGAAACATATGCTCCCGTAGCTAGATTAGAAGCTATTCGTTTATTGCTTGCTTTTGCCTCTTCTATGAATTTCAACTTATATCAAATGGATGTGAAAATTGCTTTTCTAAATGGTGTTATTCCAGAAGAAGTTTATGTTGAACAACCCCCCCGGTTTTGAAGATTTTAAATCCCCCGATCATGTTTTCAAACTCAAAAAGGCTCTTTATGGTTTAAAACAAGCTCCCCGAGCTTGGTATGAAAGATTGAGTAAATTTCTATTGGAAAATAATTTCATTAGGGGGAAAGTTGACACCACTCTTTTTGTTAAGCATAAAAACAATGATATTTTATTAGTTCAAATCTATGTGGATGATATTATATTTGGTGCTACTAACAATGTTTTGTGCAAGGAATTTTCCGATTTAATGACAAGCGAATTTGAGATGTCTATGATGGGTGAGTTAACATTCTTTTTGGGATTACAAGTAAAGCAAATGAAAGGAGGTACGTTCATTTGCCAAGCGAAATATTGCAAAGAATTGCTGAAACGATTTGAAATGACCAATGCAAAAGCAATGGCAACCCCCATGAGCACATCCGATCATCTAGACAAAGATGAGAAAGGTAAGGAAGTCGACACCAAAAAGTATCGAGGTATGATTGGCTCTCTCCTTTATCTTACTGCTAGTCGTCCGGACATCACGTTTAGCGTGTGCTTATGCGCTCGTTATCAATCGTGACCGAAGGAGTCTCACCTAACTGCGGTAAAACGGATATTGAAGTATCTTGTTGGTACTATAAATGTGGGTCTATGGTATCCCAAAGGTTCTTCATGCCAACTTGTTGGCTATTCTGATTCCGATTTTGCTGGATGCAAATTGGACCGCAAGAGCACTAGTGGCACTTGCCATTTGCTCGGTAGCTCTCTCGTTTCTTGGTTTAGCAAGAAACAAGTAAGTGTTGCGCTGTCCACAACCGAGGCTGAATATGTAGCCGCGGGGAGTTGTTGTGCTCAAATCCTTTGGATGAAACAACAACTCTTGGACTATGGCCTAAGTCTTAATCATATCCCTCTTAGATGTGATAATACTAGTGCCATATGCTTGACGAAGAACCCCGTTCTTCATTCGTGAACAAAACACATTGAAATTAGACATCATTTTATAAGAGATCACGTTCTCAAGGGCGATGTCGAAATTGAATTTGTTGATACCAAAGATCAATTGGCCGACATCTTTACAAACCCCTTAGAGAAAGAGTCCTTCTTCCGAATTCGTAGTGAACTCGGGATCCTTGACTCCACGTTGATCTAAGTCATGCATTGCATTTTCCCTTTCACATGTTTTCTAACTTGAGCGTCGGAGACGTCTAACGTATTTTTGCAGGTATCGCCCTAAAGGCAGGGGGAATTATAAAGCTTGATGCACAGAACAATCGATTTCTCTTTTATATAATCGATTATCCAGTATCAATAATCGATTGTCTTGACATTATTTGCGTTATTATGTCTGAAATTGCAGATTTAATAAATAAACAAGTTTTTTTTTATTATTCTATATTTTTTTTGCTAATGGCAAAAGGGGGAAGATAACGGGTATGCACTCTCAATACTTATCGGCATAAATTGAGGGGGAATTCATATATTGAGGGGGAACTAATTGCATATCTATATACTTGTTGCATATCTTTACTTGTCTTGAATCGTCATTATGAATCGCCTACTATGCATATCCCGCTTAAAGTTTGCCATTATCAAAAAGGGGGAAATTGTTGGAAACACGTTCTCAAGACATTATACTAAACGTGTGTTCATATTTGTAGGTTTTGATGAATGACAAACTATGCGCAAATTGACATATGACGAGGTCCAAGCACAAGCGCAAAATTGATATATAACGAGATTCAAGCACAAGACAAAGATCGAGATTAAGTTTTATATGAGTCGGTATTTAATTGTGATCTTGATCCGACAACTTAAACTCAAGACTTGGCTTCTCTCGTAAAAATATTTTTAACAAATCATGCATATTTAATTTAGAGCAAAATGATTTTAAATAATGCATATTTACTTTAGTCAAAATGATTTTTAAACATGCCTCTAAAATCTGGACTAAGATAATCGATTATGTTTAAGTCAGCTGCTTGACAATCGATTGTGAACTTATGACAATCGATTGTGTTAAGGCAGTGCGCATCAGATTTTTCTCAAATCTGCATGACAATCGATTGTGAACCTTATGACAATCGATTGTGATGAGGCAGTGTCCATCAAAGTTTTTCAAAGCTCAAAATAATCGATTGTGAAGCTAATGACAATCGATTGTGAAGAGACAGTGTCCATCAGATTTTTCAAAGTCACAAAATAATCGATTGTGAACTTATGACAATCGATTGTGTTGAGGCAGTGTCTTCCAGACTTTTTCAAAGTTATTAAATAATAGATTGTGAACCTATAACAATCGATTGTCAAGAGGCAGTGTCTAAATTGATTTTTCAAGACTGATATATAATCGATTGTTAACTTAATATAATCGATTGTATAACTGACCGTTGCCAAAATGTTTTCAAATACCGTCAGGTAATCGATTATTGATTTCCTATAATCGATTGTTTTAATTAAAATCTGGAAAGGATTTTTTGAACGTTGCTGAGTAATCCATTGTAGATTTCTGACAATCGATTGTTTTAAGTAAAATCTGGAAATGATTTTTTGAACGTTGCCAGTAATCGATTATTGATCTTAGATAATCGATTGTTATGTGTAAAATCTGGGATTGATTTTTGGAAGAACTGGCAAACAATCGATTGTGGTAATTTGGCAATCGATTGTCACAGAGTAAAATCAGCAATTCTTAATTGGCAATTAGGCAACGGTAATACAAAATTTTTCAACTATAAATACAGCTTCAATTCAGTCTTCTAAACACAACAACTGATCATACAATTGCTAAAGCTTGCATACTATATTGCTTATCATTTTATATTCATTACATAAGCTTTTGAGAGCCAAATTCTTGTCGAAAGTTGTTGCGATCTTGAGCGTATTCTTTTTACTCATATCTACTCTTAAAGGAGTGTCTTGTTTGAGTGCTAAGTGTTTTTGTACACTTGAAGGGAAGTGTTAGTCCCTTGTGTTGTAAGAAGGAACTTGTGTTTCCTTGGTTGAAGTCTTGGAGTGTTGTATCTCCGAGCAAAGGTTGTTGAGGCTTGTGTCCTCAAGTTGTAACGGTTTGTTGAGCACCTGTAAGCTTAACAAGTTAGTGGAAATCTCGAGAGAGTCTCTCGAGGACTGGACTAGCCACGGGTTGTGGTGAACCAGGATACATCGGTGCGTTTGTTCTAATTTATTTACTTATCGCACTTATTTATTTCCTGCAATTTTTTAATTCCGCAAGTTTACGCTAATTTTTATTATAACGCTATTCACCCCCCCCCCTCTAGCGTTAAGCGTATTATCTAACAGTAAATATGTGTGGATTCAAAGTATGTTAAGCATCCTTATAAGTGCGTTAAAAGGAATTCAAATCCTTTAGACTTAATTCATATAGATATTTGCGACATGAATTCAATACCATCTCGCGGTGGGAAAGCGTATTTCATAATTTTTATTGACGACAGTACTAGATATTGTTATATTTACTTGCTTAATAGTAAAGATGAAGCAATAGACACATTCAAGCAATACAAAAATAAAGTTGAAATGCAACTAAACGAAAAGATCAAAATGATAAGAAGTGATAGTAGCAGTGAATATGAATCTCATTTTGAAGAAATATGTTTGGAAAATAGCATTATTCACCAAAATAATTACCCCTTACTCACCGCAATCTAATGGAACTGCAAAAAGAAAGAATAAAACGTCAAAGGGGATGATGAATGCCTTGTTAATAAGTTCTGGTTTACCTCAAAACTTGTGGGGGGAGGGAAGCAATTATTACAGCTAACCGAATACTGAATCGAGTTCCCCATAGCAAAACGTAATTCATTTTGTATGAAAAATAAAAAGAAAGAAAGCTCAACTTAAAATATTTTGAAGTGTGGGGGTGTTTGGCTAAAGTGCAAGTTCCTAAGCCCAAAAGGGTAAAAATTGGACCAAAAACCGTTGATTACGTTTTCGTAGGATATGCAACAAATAGTAAAACATATAATTTTCTAGTTCATAAATCAAAAAATCCTGACATTTACATTAATATGGTAAATTGAATCAGATAATGCTAAATTCTTTGAGAATATTTATCCATATAAAATAGAATGTGAGTCGTCCAAACATACTTGCATCGCTCGCTCTACAATGGAGTCTGAGTTTATAGCTTTAGACAAGGCTGATAAAGAAGTTGAATGGCTCCGAAATTTCTTAGAAGACATTCCATTTTGGCCCAAGCCTTTGGCACCTTTATGCATACATTGCGACAATCAAGTGGCACTAGGAAGGGCTGCGAGCGCTATGTATAATGGAAAATCTCGTTATATTTGACGAAGACATAATGCCATTAGACAACTACTCTATAGTGGAATTATCACAATTGACTATGTAAATTCAAAAGATAATGTATCGGATCCTCTTACAAAAGGCTTACCTAGGGAGGCAGTTGAGAAGTCATCAAAGGGAATGGGACTATGGCGAGGACAAGTCACTATGGCGGTAACTCTACCTAGAATACTGGATGTCCCAAGATCTAGGTTCAAGGAGATCAAACAAAGTCATTAGTGATGGTTCAACATTGTCAAATAAAAGTGTGGTCCATTCTCATGATGTAGAAAATATTTAGTACCAAGGATAAATCATTAGGATTTTTAATGGTTTTTAAGTTTGATATGATATAAGCATGTCTAACGGGCCAACCAGGCCGGGACGGGTCAATATTTTTGACCCGTCCGAGTTCCTGGCCAGCCCGGGTCGGGTTGCACAATAACGGGTTCTTAGCGAGCTGTGTTAGTTCTGGTTAAAATTGAACCATACGGGTTACGGGTTACAGGTTACGGGTTGAGGGGGCCGGGCTGGGCCGGATTTAGTATATTTTCACTTTTTTTTGGAATTATGTGTAGTATAACTATTAAGTTATATTAATACTTTGTAATAATTGAATGAATACAAGTAATATGGGAAAAAATTGCACTTATTGCAAGTGCTACTTTATTTCTTAATTTAAAATTGAAAAAGTAGAAAATAAAATGTTTACATTTTTTCTAACAAGTAAACTAGTAAAGTAGTAATTTAAAATGTTTTGCATCGCCCTAGCAAGTTCATCATAATCAATATGAACCGATTGACCTTCTTCTGGCGTGTTAAATTCGGATGGGTTTCCATGGGTTAATATATCTCCAAGTTCCTCGTCTTCTGGGCTATCAACATCTTCCTTTCCTTGATTTCTTCGTTCCGATCTAATCCAATCTCCGAAACATACTAAAACTTCCAAAGCATTGCTTCCCAATGAGTGGCGGGTGCCTCCAAGTTGTTGTCTTGCTTGGCGAAATGCACTCTCTGATGCAACAGTAGAAATTGGCACATTCAGCACGTCCCGAGCCATAGCGAAAAGAACAGGAAATTGCTTTTCATTTTCATGCCACCATCCCAACGGTGAAAATTCCTTTGTGCTAGGCTCCTTTTGCTTTTGCAAGTAGAATTGAAGCTCGTCAATATTCCTGCTACTGGTTTGAGTGTTAGAAAATGTAGAAAAAATAATAAAACTATCAAGGCCTTCATCATCCACATTAGCAAAACTGCTACATTGCATAGCGGGATTAACATTGCCAGAAGCACGAGCAGTATTATCACATTCATTTGCATAATAATCATATTGTTGTTGTAAATATTCATTTAGCTTGGTCATAGAATCATATAAATTTGGGGTTTCAGTTTCTCCAATCTCCATATAAGTATATAAAACATTCATTAATTGGTGACAATCAGACATTTTAATAGAAGGATTTAATTGGAAAGAAATATTTTTGAATTTTTCTTGCATTTTTTCAACATCATCCTTATATTTTTCTTTCTTCTTAAATTCAGAAAGTAGAAAAGAAATTTCAGCTATATGTACTAAAGCCATAGTAACAGTGGGGTAATATGCGCCAGAAAATACAACAGTAGCAGTATAAAATTAATGTAAAAATTTAACAACATCATTAATGACCTCCCAAGTATCACTTGTTAACATACGCCTAGGATCAGTACAATGTGCATTAGCAACTTCAGTTATTGGAAATATATATTTGTAGCAACATTTGAAAAATATATATGTATAATTCCATCTAGTAATAATTTCGTCTAGCATGAATCTAGGTGTAAGGTTATACTGGATACACTTAGTCTTAAATTCTTTTATTCTAGATTGTCTATTATTTCCCTGAATAACACCAACTGCTCTTCTAACATGAGTAATCTCAACTGAAAATAAATCAAGGCCACTTTTAACAATTAAATTATAAACATGACATGCACACCTAACATGAAAAATATCATCAAGAGGTGGTTGCAAATATAATTTTAAAATTGAAACTGCGACATTATTGTTTGAAGCATTATCAAAAGACATACACAAAACTTTTTGGTTTAGATTATAAAATTCAACAACTTCAACAATTGTACTACTTATAAACGTAGCATTATGACTCTGATATTCATCATATTTAAAAGCGATAATACGTTTTTGCATACAATTATTATCATGTATCCAATGGCATGTAATTCTCAAATAATCATTTCCATTAATAGCATGGCCAATATCAGAAGTTAGACATACTCTAAAAGGAAGGTGGCTAAACAAATAACGTATGTATATTTGATATTGTCCATGAAGTCTAAAGATATCTGCTCTACAAGTACTTCTACGGATACCTTTAAATAAAGAATTGTAAATCCTTTGAATATACATAATAAGATACGATGAAGAAGCAAAAGAAAAAGGTAGACAACCCAAAGCAATCATTTTTGCTAATTCCTTACGATCCCTCATTTTATCATATTTTACTAGACCTCCAGTAGTAGGGTTAATAGTTGTTTGACTTCCATCTCCATTATTGCCCCATTCTATGGGATGGTCAGATCTCATATGTCTTATAAGTGTCTCAGTCCCCCATAAATTTCCTCCGGTCAAATGTTTAAAAGTTTCATTACAAAGTTTGCACTTAACTCTATTAGTACCTTCTATTATTTCAAAAAAATCTCCATATTAGACTTCTTCTTTTACGATTAGAAGTTGGAGCCACTGGTGGTCTACTACCCCTTGTAGCACTAGCAACTCCAACTCCAATACTACCAACATTTCCACTAGTATGTGTAGGTGGTATCTCATCTTCTATTCCAATTCAATTTTCTTCTATTCCAAAATCTTCTTGTAATTGTTCATAATCTATCTCTACATTATCATTAGGCGACGATTCAGAAACATGTGTTATTGGGTCATTACTATTACTACCGGAAGCTACAGGACTACCTCTTTTATTATTTCCACCCGTACCAGTAACTTTTCTACACGCTCTTTTAGCAGCACTAAACATATTGTTAGAATTAAAGTATAAGCTAAAATTAAATATGCAATTAAAATATTAAACAAGAGAAAGAGTTGGAGGGAGTGCATTGAATTTGGCAATAAATTGAGCACTTGATTACGCAAATCCGGTGTTACCACGAACAAACGTCAAGCAAGTATTTCAATTTTGAACTTCAAACTTCAAATTTCGAATGACAAATTCCGATAAATTAAATTCGGGAAAAGAGAGACAAATAAAATTATAAAATTAGAATATGAAATCTTGCAAATTGAATGGAAGAGAGAAATTGATAATTTGAGAATTGAGATTGAGATAAGAATTTTGAGTGAAGAAATGAAGAAGAGAGGGAGGGTATTTGTAGATTTTAAGAAGGTTAATATTGTAAATTAATAAATATAACAAAATAGCCAAAAAATGGCCAATTTTGCAAAAATATCCGTTGGCAAACGAATTTGGACCGATTTTGACCATTGCCAACGGTTTTGTGGGCCCAAAAAATACAGAAAATTTAAAAAAAATTACCGTTGGACCGGGCCGGTCTAGCCGGTTCGGTGCACTGTTCATCAATACCGAGCCGGTCCGTTCAATAAAGAGTTCGGCTACAGATTGTGGGACCTAGAAAGGAAAAAGATCATCAAAAGCAGAGACGTGACCTTCAGAGAAAATGTAGTCGGGATTGATAGTGATCAATCAACAAAGACCAAAATATGGTACAATTATTAAATTTGTTATTACTCATACTGTACATGTACATAATCCTTATATAGATGAAAAATAGCACATGGAAGGTATAGATAAAGATGTTGATAATCGGGGGAAGCATACTATTCTACAAGAGAAAGAAGAAGAGCAACAACAACAACAACAACAACAACAACAACAACAACAACAACAACAACAACAACAACAACAACAACAACAACAACAACAACAAGGACAACAACCTTTGAGAAGATATGAAATAGATATGGTGGAGTCCATGAGGTATCTTTCTTCAAAGTATATCCTCATCACTAATGAGGGGGGGATATAGAATTTCAAGTAGGTGCTATCTTATCCGGAACAAAATCAGTGTATGGAAGCCATGCAAGAATAGATGAATTCTCTATAGAACAATGGCACATTCGAATAAGTTGAACTTCCAAAAGGCAAAAGACCGCTCAAGTGCAAGTGGGTCTTTAAGATCAAGAGAGATGGAAATGGTAAGCTGGTCAGATATAAAGCTCGGTTGGTGATAAAAGGATTCGAACAGAAAGCAAGGTTTTCATTTGTTAAATTTTCACACATGTTTTCTAGATGACTTCTATTCGAACAATCTTGAGCTTAGAAGCTAGCCTAGATCTTGAAGTGGAGTAGTTGGACGTGAAAACTGCATTTCTGCATGGAGATTTGGAAAAAAAGATCTATATGGAGCAGCAGGAAGGTTTTGAAGTAAATATGAAGAAACATACAATGTGCAAGTTGAATAATAGTCTTTATGGGCTGAAACAAGCGCCAAAGCTGTGGTACAAGAAATTTCACTCATTCATGAGAAGTCAAACGTACACTAAGACCTTTTCAGATCCATCTTGATATTATATGTGGATGACATGCTGATTGTAGGAAAAGATAAGAAGTTGATTGCCAAGTTAAAGGAAGATTTGTTTAAGTCATTCGAGATGAAAGATTTGGGTCCAACACAATAAATTCTGGGAATTGAGATTGTCCGAGATAGGTCTTATCGCAAGTTGTTGTTGTCACAAACAAAGTACATTGACTGTGTGCTTAAACGCTTCAACACGATGAATGTTTAACCAGTTAGCACGCCTCTTGCTGGTCATATGAAGTTGAACAAGACAATGAATCCTACAACAAATGAAGATAAATAAAGTATGGCTAAAGTTCCATATTCCTTTGCTGCCGGGAGCCTGATGTATACAATGGTATGATCTAGGCCTGATACTGCTCATGGTGTTGGTATTGTTAACAGGTTTCTTGATAATCCCAAAAAAGAACATTGAGAATCTGTGAAGTGGATACTTAGGTATTTAAAAGGAACCTCAGATAAATGTTTGTGTTTTTGGGAGATCAGATCCAATCCTGAAGGGCTATACCGATGTTGATATGGCTGTTGATACTGATAGTAGAAAATCCACTACTAGATATCTATTTACTTTTTCAGGGAAGCTATATCATGGCAGTCTAAATTGCAAAAGTTCGTTGCAATTTCAACAACTGAAGCACAAGTACATTGTTGCTACAAAAGCTGGCAATGAGATGGTATGGTTCAAGCGGTTTCTTCAAAAGCTAAAATTGCATCAAAGGGAGTATGTTGTCTGTTGTGTCAGTCAAAATGCAATAGACTTGAGCAAAAACTCCATATACCATGCAAGAATAAAGCATGTCGATTTGAGATATTATTGAATTCGTGAGCAATGAAGAATGAATCCTTAGAGGTCAAAAAGATCCACACGAGTGAAAATACTACTGATATGTTGACCAAGATGATATCAAGTGACAAATTCGAGCAATGCAAAGAATTTGTCGAAATAAGCTCCATATGAGAAACTAGAGATACCTCTTGCAAGTGCAGGAGGTTGGAAGGGAGATTTGATGGGTCCATCCCATGTGAAAGGAAGACATCTTCCTTTGGCTTTGAAATGTCAAGCAGACTAAAGGAATATTGAGAATTTTTTTATAGCAAATTATTCCTTGGTTTCATAAGGTAATATTTGATTTGTGCCATTAACATCGCTTTGAACTCAAATAAGACCTTCTTTTGGTCGAGTGACTTCGTTCCTGGTTTTTCTATTCCCTTTGCTTTCCTAGCCGCTGCCTCTAAGGCCCAAGTGCTTTTTCTGTTTGATCAAATGATTGAAAGACCCTGACCATCTAGGTCACCAAGTACTCTTATTCTTTAGGGAGTCGGAGACGATTGAATAGGTAGCAAAATAGGATTTTTCGATCAGGGAGAGCTCAACAAGGTCGAGACCAAGATGATGGATATTCTAAGGAAGATCGAAGAAGATGAATGAATTTCACCGCTCCGCAGTTTTCTACTAAAATAGATTTGCACAAAGCATTCGATTCGGTAAATAGAAACTTCTTTCTTGATGCTCTAAGAGACATGGGCTTTGATCGGAAAAGCCGTCTGACCCTACCGGAGTACCAAAGGCTTTCGAGGCTTACACCTCCCTATTACAGGACCTAAAAAAAGGCTTTCAGTAGCACCCTTAGAATCTAATTTGAAGCACCAGTAGTTGTAGCTGTGGCCACACCAACCCTTTCGTTCTTATCGCTCCGGATTCCAATCTATATGACCTCCGGGCGGTACAAAGTAAACATCAATTAAACAATCCTAAGCACTATAAATAAGTGTCTTGCTCTTAACTATTAAACACACCAAACAAAGAGAAATAGAGTAATTTTCACAATAAGAAGCTATATTGTGTGTGAAGAAATATATATAGAGTTTGAGCGGTATTGTAATAAGGTGAAAAAATCAAAAGAGGGTTATTTCTTTTGATTAATTTAGTGCTCTTAGAGTACTTTACTCGGTACCAAAAATTGTTAGTGTGAATCAGTTGCTCCTCTCGAGCCATAATTTTTCTCTTATTCAGAAAGGTTTTCCACGTAAAATTTTGTGTTCTTGTTTCTCTTGTTATTATTGTTGGTCACTATATTTTAGCAATCCACATTTATTATAATTGTATTACCGTAAATATTATTTCTCTGGGGGTAATTTTTCCAACATTTGTTTCCAAATCCATGGCTATTTCTACCTATCATATCGTATATACAACTTAAATCTTGTTTAGCTCTACTGTTTGGGTAAAGTACACAAATATTTTTCAAAGTTAATGATCTTAAACTTTTATCCCCGCTTATGAGCATAAATTCAAGTCTAACAAGTATTGTTCCTCACTTGTTTTATGCGCAAATACTTTCAGATTTTGACCTTGAAATTCTGCTTATGGGGCAAATAGAGTTAAAAATTAAACACCACCCAAAAAAGTATCATATTTCTGCAATTTTCACTACTGTTAAGCTAAATGGGCCTGATAAAAATAACTTGGCTAGATAAGCCCACAGGACCGAGTTTAGCTACCCAAAGATAGAAAGCCCAAAAGTAAACCCTAAAGTATGTCACGCCTATAAGTAGAAACTAGTTCGTCAGCTTTGCTCCATCCATCTCTTTGCAGAGAGTAATCGATTTTCCTTTTCATATATCATTAGAGCAATCATTTTTCTTCGTATTTTTTAACTCTTTTTCCACTCTCTGTGTGTGTGTGTGTGTTTAGGTGTTTGTTTTTGATTCCTCTGTGATGAACAAACTAAGATGACGAGTCTGATGAAATCCATTCTTAAAGTCGTGAAGACAATTCGAGGCATTTGTCTGAGAGGAATTTATTTCACCCATTTTCTTCATTTTTTCTTGTTGTTATTTTTCTTTGCTTTTCCATTTTCTTAATTTTGCTTTGTTGGTTTAGTTCTTGACAAAAAAAATTTAGTTTCAAGTGGGACTCAATTAATCATTCCCAATTGCTAAATGTCATCATGAATTTTTTTTAGTTTACTTCTATTTATATGACATTTTTTCTTCTTAGCCTGTCCTAATGGAATTATATTTATTTATTTATTATTCGTTTAATTTTAAATTATTATTTTATTGTAATGAGATAATTTATTATCACATAAAATTATATTTCTTAAATAAAATAGTAACATAAATGTAGACGTTGATGGAGGTAGCATATTTTATTTGTTAGTGCTTTTTTCCAGAACTTTTGCATATTTGAAAAATAATCTTTGTTAGATTATTTTTTGGCAAGGTTGTATAAGGGATATTTTTTATGACTAATGTGGCAATGATGAGTAATTATTTCTCTTAAACGATTGAGGTACCTTTCATTTTAACAAATTGAGGGGTAGCGATGATTGTTTTCAAGCACTTTTGAGCCACTGCTTTTTCTTTTTCTAGTACTTTTGATGTTTGAACTCTGACCGCAATTATTGCCAATTATGTTAATGATTATTCTCCTTTCATAATTTATGTGTGCTTGATTTTTTAAATGATTTGTGTCTAGTTTTTGTTTTCCATTGTACAGCTAGCAAAGTTCTTATGAAAAGTATATCTCTATTTACATTTAAAAAAAAAGAAAAAGGAAGTAACTAAGTAGGAACAAATTGTTTTGGTTTGAGTCAAATATAAAAACAAGAGAATACATCCTTACCAAGTGTGTATAACCAATAGATGATAATTCCTAAATATAAAACATGGTGCATTATTCTTGAAGGTAGAAAATGCCACCTATTAAAATAGAAATTTTGGTTGATAGGGATCTTTGAGCTAATGCTGGAGGCTAAGAGGATAATCGACAGGTTTATGAGCATTAAGCTAATCATTAGGGGTTTTACCTTAAACTTGATTAGTGCATACATTCCCCGAGTGGGTTTGGAATAGGAGGTTAAAAGGCTATTTCGGGAAGACTTGGATGAGGTGGTGTGTGGTATCCCGCATATTGAGAAGCTTTTCGTATGAGTAGATTTCAATGGCCATATTGGGGTGTCATCTGGGGGTTATGATGATGTGCATGGAGGCTTTGGTTTGGTAGTTAGGGACGGAGGTGGAACTTTGTTACTGGATTTCGCTAAGGCATTTGATTTGGTGATAGATAACTCGAGTTTCCGGAAGAAGGGGGAACACCTGGTTACTTTTCGGAGTTTTACAGGTAGGACCTAGATTGACTTTCTACTCTTCAGAAAGTCCGATAGAGGTTTGTGCGCAGACGGCAAGGTCATCACGAGTGAGAACCTCATGACCCAACATAGGCTCCTAATCATAGATTTGGTTATTATGAGGAAGCGAAGAAAGAGGGTTGCGTATAGTCTTCCTAGGGTCAAGTGGGGAGTTTTGACTAAGGTTAGAGCCCAGATGTTGGGGATAAGTTGCTGGCTATGGGGGCATGGAGGTGCAGTGGAGACGCGAGTGAGATGTGGACCGCGACTACGAACTCAATTAATGAGGTTGCTAGGGAGGTATTGGGGGTGTCGAAGGGGCATCTGGTGGCTGCAAAGGGGCATGGTGATGGAGCACTGAGGTGCAGAATAAAGTGGAAGCCAAGAAAGCGGCTTATTTGAAGCTTTTAGAGAACACTAGTGTGAAGAGAAGAGGACGAACAGAGAGCAATATAAGATGGCTAAGAAAGAAGCGAAGTTAGTAGTTACAGTTGTTGCACCTTATTTTGCACTAGTCAAAATAAGATTCAACTTGTGATTTTTCTGTTGTTGATGAAAACGAGTCACCACCTAATATTTAAAGGTATAGTAGGGCACATATTTTAATTACTAGAGCCGTATTCTTTATTGGTCTACTAGCCGATGAGATTTTGGGTAAGAATTTTTGTTCTTCTAAGAGAAAGGTGTTGGACACTCCTTAAAATCTACGAAGTAGCTCCATAAGACATAGACTAGGTTAAAGGGTAGTTATTTGTATTATGTTTAACTAGTATTAGAGAAGCGGCATACTGTCTATATATTTTAAGACTTAATACTTGAAAAAAGGGTGTGTGATTTCTAAAAGGCATAGGTTTAGAAAAGCTTTGAAGATAATGTTATATATATGATTGAAATAGTCTGGGGTATTACACAAAATATTTGTGTTCATAAAACATATGAGATGGGATTGGGTTTTAAATACTTTTAAATTATATACCTTGGTTCTCAAACTCCTTTTTTTTGTTGTTGAAGAAATCGCTGGAAAACTCCTTTTAACTGGGCAACCACATTTGTTTAATTTTGTAGAAAATTGCAGTTTTAGAAGACCAATTTTAGATTCGACTTCTGATTTTTGAAAAGAAAGGATTATCGACTTTTGCTAAAGTTGTTTTGATCCCAAAAGTCTTTATGTCGTTTGCAACGATCAATATAAACAATGTGTAATTAACGAATTAAAACTTATCTATTACTAAGCCTAATGCTTCTTTTAATCCTATATCTTTTAGGGTTTGCCTAGATTGTCTACATGATTGAAAGAGGTAAAGCAAAACATTCGATCTAATATGATAAATATTGTATACATATGAGAAATAAAGACAACAAAATACAGTGAAGCAGTAAAGCAGTAAGGATGGACACTAGTTTTGGGCCGAAAAAGAGGCAGGCCCAGCAAAAAGCAAAAAACGAAGAGATTTTTACATATATATACACCATATAACAAACCTTATTATTAAAAATGTTCATAATATTGTATTTACCCGCTTAGTCCATAGTTTTGCAACAAAATATGTACCAAACCAAAAATAGATAGATTCTACCCTAAAAAGGCTCCAAATTTGTAGGAATCAAATTTAATGGTGATTCTATCACCATGATCCTACCATCAGAAGAGAAGCTGAAATATTAGACAAAGATTTAGAGGAAGAAGAGATGAAATCCAAAGAAGTTATATCAAAAATTGAACTCAAAACTCTCCCTTCTTATTTGAAATATGTATATCTTGAGAAAGAATTATTTTCAGTAATTATTTCATCTTCTCTTACTACAGAATAGGAAAATAGTTTGATTAAAGTATTGAAAGCACACAAAGGAAACTTAGGGTGGACTGTAAAAGATACTAAAGGGATTAGTCCAGCTATTTGTACACACAGAATCCTCATGGAGGATAGCTACAAGCCAATAGTCCAACCGCAAAGAAGATTGAATCCAGCAATGTAGGAAGTAGTGAAAAAAGAGATCGTAAAGTTGTAGGCAACATGTATTATAAACCCCATTTATGACAGCCCGTGGGTAAGTCCGATTCAGTTATACCAAATAAAGGAGGTATGACTATCATAAAAAATAAAAATAATTAGCTCATACCTACCGGGACTAATATAGGATGGAGAGTCTATATTAATTACAGACGTCTCAATGATGTCACTAGAAAAGATCATTTTCCTTTGCCATTTATTGATCAAATGTTAGAAAGAATTGCATGATATGCTTTTTACTGTTTTTTGATAGCTACTTAGGATATAATTAGATACCAATCGCACCAGAAGATCAAGATAAGACAACCTTCATATTCACTCATGGAACATATGCCTACAGGAGAATGCCATTTGATATGTGCAACGCCCTACTACATTTCAGCGTTGCATGTCGAAAATTTTTGCTGACATGACTGACAAATTTCTTGAATTGTTTATGGATGATTTTACACTATTTTCAAAACATATAAGGATTGTTTTAATCACTTGACCTTAGTTCTTAAAAGATGTGAAGAAACAAATTTAGTTCTTAATTGGATTAAATTTCATTTTATTACGGAATGAATTATTTTAGGACATAAAATCACTGCTAAAGGGACAGAAGTTGATAAGGCAAAAATTAATCTTATAGCAAGATGAACCCCCTCGCACAAGTGAGAAAGGCATTAGAAGCTTTCTAGGTCATGCAGGTTTTTACAGACGATTCGTAAAGGATTTCTCAAAAATTTCAAAAATCGCTAACTAACCTCTTGATGAAAGACATTACGTTTGATTTTTCAGGTGAATGTGTGAAAGCGTTTGAAACCCTTAAGGAAAAGTTATCAACTGCACATGTAGTTGTGTCCCCTGATTGGAACCAACCTTTTGAGGTTATGTATGATGCTAGTGATACAACAGTTGGAGATTTTTAGGCCAAATAAGGGATAAGATTTTTCATCCAATTATTATGCTAGTAGGACATTGAGTGAGACTCAAGTGAATTACGCCACACTAGAAAAAGAGTTACTACTGTGACGATCCAAAGGGTCATCACCCTAGTTCTCCATTTTCTTGCACTTATGAGGCCTTGAAAACCTCCTATTTGGTTGTCTCAATTTACGTGTGCAGTCGGGGCACGACGGCAGAAAATTTTTATGTGAAAATATTTGAATTCTGTGTTAAAAACAATGAATTTTGATAATAATATTGCTATAGTTCACTTTGGTCAACGTCTTGGGTAAACAGACCCGGACCCATGATGTGACGGTTTCAGAGGGTCCGTAAGGAAATTTGGGACCTGGGCGTATTCCCGGAATCGAAATCCGAGGTCCCAGGCCTGAGTACGAAACTTTTCTGTGAAATTGTTTTTTGAAAATGCTAAATGAAAATTGATCAAAAGTAATGGTATCGGGCTTGTATTTTGGTTCGACGCCCGGTACAAGTCTTAAATGAGCGTTAAGCGCTATCTGTAAAGTTTGGTTTAAAACAGACGTCGTTTGGCGTGTTTCGGACTAAAAATGGAAAATTTAAAAGTTTTGAACTTTGAAATGAAAATCATGAGTTTTGGAGGTTGATTCTTTGATTTTGATGTTATTTGGTGATTTGATCGTACGAGTAAGTCCGTAGGATGTTTTTGAGGTTGGGTGCATGTTTGGGTCGGAGCCCCGAGGGCTCGGGTGAGTTTTGGATAGGCCACGAGTTCATTTTTGGCATGTTTGAAAGTTGCTGGTACGCCTGACCTGAAGTGTTCGCAAATGCGAACAAATGTTAGTATTTGCAAACTCCCCCTTTGTTGCCCACAGTTAGCATTTGCGAACAAATGTTAGCAAATGCAATCTCCCCCTTTGTAGCTCAGTGTTAGCATTTGCAAACAAATGTTTAGCAAATGTGATCCTCCGTTGTAGCCCAGAGTTAGCATTTGCGAACAAATGTTAGCATTTGCAAACTCCCCCTTTGTAGCCTAGAGTTAGCATATGCGAACAATGTTAGCAAATGCAAACTCCCCCTTAGTAGCCCCGAGTTAGCATTTGCGAACAAATGTTAGCAAATATGAACTGCCCATTTGTAGCTCAGAGTTAGCAATTGCAAACAAATGTTAGCATTTGCGAACTCTGCAGAACCCTCATGGTTCGCAATTACAAACTAATATCTCGCATTTACCAAGCCTGCTGAGTTAGCAATTGCGAACAAATCTTTGCAATTGCGATGCGATATCTGCAACTGTGCATTCTATACTTAGACGATTTTAAACTTCATTTTTCATATTTTCAAAACCCAAACCTCCATTGGCGATTTTCTCTCGAGTCTTTCACTCCCAAACCACTTGTAAGTCAACTTTTACTTAGTTTCTTCAAACTTTAACATCTTTTATCATGATTTCAACTTAAAATCAAAGCTTTCAATGGATAAAAATGGGAATCTGGGGTAGAACCTAGGTTTTCACAAAATTGGTGATTTGTATCTCAATTTGGGGTCCGATTTCAAAACAAATTGTTTATATGAACTCGTGGGGGAATGGGTAACCCAATTTTGGTTCGAACCTCGAGTTTGGACCACGTGGGCCGGGGAATATTTTGGGAATTTTTGGGTAAAACTTTGGGAATTTCATTCTTATGCATTCAAATTGATTTTACTAGCATTTATTGATACATTTGAGTAAATTGTGGTTAGATTCGACCGGTTTTAGGTAAATAAGAGGGGCAAAGCTATTCTAGAGGCGTGAGTTGAGTTGGAAGCTTTCGAGATAAGTATTTGTTCTAACTTTGGCTTGAGGAAATAGGATTAGGATAATATTTGCTATGTGCTATGTGGAGTCGGTGTATATGTATGGTGACAGTTACCTATCCGTCCGACTATAGCATGACCGTGAGTCATAATTGCTATTTAAAATGACGATAAAAGTGAACAATTGTGATAATTACTTGTTAAATGAACAAAAGAGGAATTTTTGGGTACTTTTTCCCTTGCCGGGACTTGTTGTTGAAATGTTCTCCCTTGGCAGGATGATTAATCCTGTTGTTTATACCCTTGCCCCATTATTTATGCTATTTTTTGGGTGAGGATGAGCGACAAAGCACGATGGGTGATGCAGTGTAACTACTTTATGCTAATTATTGGGTGAGGAAGAGTGATAAAGCACGATGGGTGATGCCGTGTAACTACTTTATGCTATTGTTTGGGTGAGGACGAGCGATAAAGCATGATGGATGATGCCGTGTAACTACTTTATGCTAATTATTGGGTGAGGAAGAGTGATAAAGCACGATGGGTGATGCCGTGTAACTACTTTATACTATTGTTGGGTGAGGATGAGCGATAAAGCACAATGGGTGATGTCGTGTAACTACTTTATGCTAATTATTGGGTGAGGAAGAGTGATAAAGCACGATTGGTGATGCCGTGTAACTACTTTATGCTATTGTTTGGGTGAGGACGAGCGATAAAGCACGATGGGTGATGCCGTGTAACTACTTTATGCAAATTATTGGGTGAGGAAGAGTGATAAAGCACGATGGGTGATGCCGTGCAACTACTTTATGCTATTGTTTGGGTGAGGACGAGCGATAAAGCACGATGGGTGATGCCGTGTAACTACTTTCTGCTAATAATTGGGTGAGGAAGTGTGATAAAACACGATGGGTGATGCTGTGTAACTACTTTGTGCTATTGTTTGGGTGAGGACGAGCGATAAAGCATGATGGATGATGCCGTGTAACTACTTTATGCTATTGTTTGGCTGAAGACGAGCGATAAAGCACGATGGGTGATGCCGTGTAACTACTTTATGCTATTGATTGGGTGAGGAAGAGTGATAAAGCACGATAGGTGATGCCGTATAACTACATTGTGCTAATTTTTGGGTGAGGAAGAGTAATAAAGCACGATGGGTTATGCCGTGTAACTACTTTATGCTATTGTTTGGGTGAGGACGAGCGACAAAGCACTATGGGTGATGTCGTGTATCTACTGTATGCTATTGATTGGGTGAGGAAGAGTGATAAAGCACGATGGGTGATGCCGTGTAATTACTTTCTGCTAATTATTGGGTGAGGAAGTGTGATAAAACACGATGGGTGATGCTGTGTAACTACTTTATGCTATTGTTTGGGTGAGGACGAGCGATAAAGCATGATGGGTGATGCCGTGTAGCTACTTTATGCTATTGTTTGGGTGAAGACGAGCGATAAAGCACGATGGGTGATGCCGTGTAACTACTTTATGCTATTGATTGGGTGAGGAAGAGTGATAAAGCACGATGGGTGATGTCGTGTAACTACTTTATGCTATTGTTTGGGTGAGGACAAGCGATAAAGAATGATGGGTGATGCCGTGTAACTAATTTATGCTAATTATTGGGTGATGAAGAGTGATAAAGCACGATCGATGATGCTGTGTAACTACTTTATGCTATTGTTTTGGTGAGTACGAGTGATAAAGCACGATGGGTGATGCCGTGCAACTACTTTATGCTATTGTTTGGGTGAGGACGAGCGATAAAGCACGATGGGTGATGCCGTGTAACTACTTTATGCTATTGTGTAGGTGAGGACGAGCGATAAAGAATGATGGGTGATGCCGTGTAGCTACTTTATGCTATTGTTTGGGTGAGGACGAGCGATAAAGCATGCTGGGTGATGCCGTATAACTACTTTGTGCTATTTATTGGGTGAGGACAAGCAATAAAGCACGATAGGTGATGCCGTGTAACTACTTTTTGCTATTGATTGGGTGAGGAAGAGTGATAAAGCACGATGGGTGATGTCGTGTAACTACTTTATGCTATTGCTTGGGTGAGGACGAGCGATAAAGCAGGATGGATGATGTCGTGTAACTACTTTATGCTATTGATTGGGTGAGGAAGATTGATAAAGCACGATGGGTGATGCCGTGTAACTACTTTATGCTATTGTTTGGGTGAGGATGAGCGGTAAAGCACGATGGGTGATTTTGTGTAACTACCTTATGCTATTGTTTGGGTGAGGATGAGGGATAAAGCACGATGGGTTATGCCGTGTAACTTCTTTATGCTATTGATTGGTGAGGAACAATGATAAGGTACGGTGGGTGATACCGTACACTTTAATTGATTATCTTGGCAAGGACGAGAGTAAAAGCATGATGGGTGGTGTCGTGCAACGTTTGATTTAGTGGATTCCTTTTATTGATGTTAATTATACAATTTCCATTTCTTGCTTGTTGATTTTATAATTAAACCGTTATACCCCCCAGCATGTCTCCTCCCCATTATCTGTTTAAATTTTGTTATCTTTCTGTTATTGCCCATATTCTATACAGGTTGATTGTGATATGTCCGATTTAGCCTCGTCACTAGCTCGCCGAGGTTAGGCCGGGCACTTACCAGCACATGGAGTCAGTTGTGCTGATACTACACTTCTGTGCCTTTTTGTGCACAGGTCAGGACACAGCCTACGGACCGCAGCAGTAGTTATGGGCGATCCTTTCAGTCCCGAGACTCTGAGGTAGTTCGCTGGCGTTCGCGGACCTTGATTCTCCTATATCTTTTCCAGTTGTTTAGTTGTATCAAGCAGAAATGTTATGTATTTCTTTCAGACTGATATTAGTACTCCTTTAGTCGTCCGTGTGTAGTGACACTAGGTACTAGATAGAGGCATGTTGTTAATTTCCGCATTTTGTCATCTCTATTATTGCTAAAAGTCTTCCGCGTGTTCTAATTAATTATTCCAGTATTTTATTTATTTTATATTAAGTTTATTGTGAAAATGATTAAAAAGGTTGGCTTGCTTAGCTTCGACAGTTAGCGCCATCACAACTCTCGATAGTGGAAAAAATCTGTGTCGTGACTACTACCAGTAGTGTTTGCTTTTGATAAATTTCGTTCCTATTTGATAGGAACCAATGTCACTATTTTTTTACTGATCATGCAACTTTAAAATACCTCTTAACTAAAAGATGCTCGGTGGATTTTACTTCTGCAATAATTTGACCTTAAGATAAAGGACAAGAAAGGGATAGAGAACCAAGTACATGACCATTTATCTAGATTATAAAACCCTCCCCTTGAGCTTAATGAGATAAAATACGATTTCCTGATGAACATATTTTTCTGTTGACACAATTGTAACTCAACCACCCTGGTTTGAAAATATCAAAAACTACTTGGCTGGAAAGTGGATACCGTAAGATTTTTCTTACCAGCAAAGAAAAAAGCTTATATCTGATGCAAAGTATATCTCTGGATGAACCTTACTTATTCAAAAATTATGTAAATAATATCATTGGAAGGTGTATACCTGAAGAAGAGATGAATAAAATTCAATATCACTGTCACGATGGAGCAATTGGGGGATATTATGCAGCAAATCGAATAGCTTTTAAAGTCTTAAAAGCCGGATTCTTCTGGCTCACACTCATTAAAGATGCCTGAGCATATGTAGCATAATATGACAGGTGTCAGAGAACAAGTAATATCACCAAGAAAGATGAGATGCCACTACAATCAATACAGGTATGTGAAATATTTGATGTTTGGAGAATAGATTATATGAGTCCTTTTCCTTCTTCTCAATCTTTTGAATATATCCTTATGGATGTGGATTACGTTTCAAGATGGGTTGAAGCCATCCCCACAAGAAAGAATGATGCTCGTACAGTGTGTAATTTTCTTAGAAAAAATATTTTATTATATTTGGCACACCGCGAGTCATCATTATTGACCAAGGAACTCATTTAATCAATAGGCAATTTTCTGATTTATTGTCAAAATATAATGTGATTCACAAAACAGGAACACCATATCATGCTCAAACTCAAGGGAAAGTTGAGGTTTCCAAATGCGAGTTAAAAAGAACTCTTGGAAAAATGATTGGAATCTCAAGAAAAGACTGGGCTTCAAAATTAGATGATGTATTATGCACATACCAAATGGTATTCAAAACGACAATTGGAACATCTCCATATATATTAGTCTTTGGAAAAGCTTGTCATTTGCCAGTAGAATTTGAACATAAAGCTTTTTGGGTATTGAAAGCACTGCATTTTGATTTAACCTTCATTGGTAAAAAGAAATTTATTCAGGTTAATGAATTGGAAGAACTGAGATTGGGGGCCTATGAAAATGCTAAAATTTTTAAAGAAAAAACAAAAATATGGCATGACAAGTTAATCCGACCAAAGAGTTTCAAAATTGGAGATCAGGTACTTCTTTACAATAGCCGACTCAGGTTATTCCCAGGAAAATTAAATTCCAGGTGGACAAGTCCTTATAATGTTATAGGCGTTATTCCATATGGGACAATTGAAATTCAGAAAAATTGAGGAACAAATTTAAGGTAAATGGTCACATGCTAAAATTGTACTTTGGAAGACACTTTGAATAACATCAATTGGTTACTTTGATAGGCTGATGAATTTTGCAATTAATAAGTCGAGCTGACGACGTTAAACTCAGAACTAAGATACAAAACCCATAGCCATTAAGGGAGAAGCAATTGAGCCTCATAAGCCCGACATAGATTTGGGTAATTAGATGCTTACTTAATTGATCTGTTCAATATCCAGGTTACTTTACAATCAGAACATCTCATGAATGTCTCTATAAAAATAGTGTCACCTGTACAGGAGTAACTCCATGGTGATCGGTATGCCTAAGTATTTGATTGATTAACCATTTAATGAATCAATTCAAATGTTGGCACATGTAAATTTAAGTGTTTATATTTAAAGCAGGACCAAATAACTAATAAGGTCTTAAATTAGTCAGTCTATTACATATAAAATCATGTGTTGTCACACACTTTTTCAAGTTTTATATATATATTCATATTTTATTTTATTCATAATTGCCGTTCTTGTAGAATATTAAAGTTTTAAATTAAAAGTTGACATATTTTTCAAACATAAGTTTTTCAAGTCGCCAAATATATACCTCGTTTCTGCTTCTGCTTTTGTTTGCCAAAAACTTTCAACTCCTCTTCTGATGAACCTTTTGAGATTGATAACATTATGATCACAAGTTTGAATTCTCAAATTTTGTCCATAAGCTTCCCTTGATGTCAGTCTCCACTATTTTAGAATCAACACTAATTTCTAAAATTAATTTAGGGCTTATTCAGGCTTGTAATGATAGACTTAATGCTGGTAAGGCAAATGGATATATTGGTAGTGACTTTGTTCCATCCAGTTTTATTATGAGAGCTGATTATTTTATCAAAGTAACTATGTATAACTCAACACAAAGAAAATAACTCTAGAGATTGGGCTAAAGGTCCTCGTCTCCAATCTCATAATTAATATCACTAAAGTCATCATTTCTCTAAATATATTTCTTAAATTAAAACTTATTGAACCAATAATTTATTTTATAGGTATATACATGATGATAGGCTATAATTACGTATTTTAGTCGATTATTACACTCTAATTTACTACACTTTAGTTGAGTTGCGCTTTAATCGTTAGTGTTTTGCACTAACGGTGTGTTTTATGCCTTTTAGTAGTGATTCCGAGCTATATAGATGTTATGGAATAATTCAAGTGATTTAGAGCTTTGAATTCTGAGTAAAAGCCCAAAGAATTAATCCAGGATCGTATTCGGGGGATCAATGGATGATAGAGTAATAAAAAAAGAGTCGAGTAGGTATATTGCGCACTGTCTAGTAATATGCACATAACTTTTCTCTCAAAATTCTATTTAGGCTCCACATTATATGATTGGAGAGATAATTCAAAGGGATAAAACTTTTATGCATTACATTTTTCAAATTCCAAATGGAACGAAGTGAAAAACGCGGTCGAAATCGCAACTGAGGATCTGAGGCGGACCTGAGGCAGTATACCTGCCATATACCGCGGTTGACCGCGACTGCGGTAGTCCAAACGTGAAATATTATCCTTTTTCACATATGAGAATGTATAATTATTTGGGTCTGATCCTGCTTAGTATATATACATGAAAAATGATATTTTCGGAGGGTTGGACACACTTTTGACATAATTTAGACCTAAGGAGGCTAAGGAGACCGGAGATTCAATCTAACGAGGCAGAGACACAATAGGAGCAAGGCGGAGTATTCTTCAACAATTTTTTTCTTACTCTTCTTATTTTTTAATTGTTGGTTATGATTTTTAGTATTTTAGTTTTACATACTATTATGAATAGCTAATTCGTTTTCTAGGGTTTTGATAGAACCTTTTATAAGATAAATTCTTGTTATATTTTTATATAATTGAGCCATTGTATTTCTCTATTTGTTCAACTACATGTTTGTTGTTGTTAATTGAATGACTATCAATTGACTGTGCTTATTTAGTGTATTCTGCTTGAGAGAGAGAGTACATATTTAGGTAGTTGTTGAACAATGTCATTCCTAACGTATATGAGAAATCAATATATTGGGTTTTAAAAGTAAGTTTAGAAATAACAACGCCTTGACGTGGTCATAATAAGCGGTTAGATAAAGCCAACTAGCATAGTTCGAAAGAATATGTCTAGTAAATTATTGTAGTTGCTCGAGAGAGAATTGCGACATCTAAAGTGCTCACGATCAGTAGAGAATACATTGGCAAAAATTGTAGAGAACATAGATAGAAGGATTCCAAAAATTGGGAAAATCATAACTCTAGATCTCCTTAATTTAGTCTCCAACCCTTAGTCTAGTTAGTTGATAATTTTATTGGTTTCTAGTATTTGCTAGTTAATTAGTTAGAGGTATAAATCTTAATCTTTATAATTTAGAAAATTATTCAATCTTGACTTCTTAGTGATATTAAACAGATACAACTAAGCCTTAGTTCTCTATGGGATTCGACTTCAGACTTTTAGACCGAATTATATTTGCAGCAACCATTTATCCTTTTTAGGCCTAGAGTTTGGCACCTTGTTTTCCTCCTCCTCCTCCTCCTCCTCCTCCTCCTCCTTCTTCTTCTTCTTCTTCTTCTTTTTCTTCTTTAAAGAGTGAAATAGAATATTTATTCGGCAAGTATTTCCTTCATTGCTTGCTGTAATAATCATTTTTGCTCAACTATAGCCGGAAGGAGTAGTATCAATCTTTTTGTAAGATAAACCAATATTGTATATCAATAAAAGTTAGTTTATCCCTCTATTTTTTGGCTCAAAGTTGGGTGGTAAAAAGAAAAATATAAATATTTGTAGATAAAAAAAGATAGGCTAAAAAGTGTGTCAAAGAAAGCCTAATTTCATTATAAAAATAGTATTGTCTAGAATTTTGAGTAAGCTCTAGAAGAATTTTATTGATTCTACCTGTAGAGATCATAATACTTGTCAATTCCAACACTTTCTCGAATTTGGAGATACTCGTTCATGCCTTCACAAAAATAAAATCACAAACTTGGACGTTATATGGCCTAAATAAAAAAATATGTTTACTTTTCGAAATTGTGATCATAGTGTTATCAATATCAAAAGGTTCATCAAAAGAGGAGTGAAAGGTTTTGGCAAAAAGAAAAAAGCAGAAGCAGAAACAAGGCATATATTAGGTGACTTGAAAAACTTATAGGTTTTGAATTTTATATGAAATTTTATTATTTACTATTTGACGAGGCCAATGGGTATAAGATTTTGCTGATCGTACCCTGTCAAATCTAGTATAGTTTATGATATCGTCCCACGGATATTGGAAAATCTAGTTACAAACTTATAATATTCTTATTAGTATTTGAGAGAACCAAATTGATGAAGTTTTGTTTGTAGAAAATGTAAATTTCTTAAGTTGAAACAAAATAACTTTCGGAAGATTTATATTTAAAAAGAGTTGGGAATCATTGAATTCACTCGATAGCGTGATAATAATAAAATCTTAACTTCTACATGTATTTCTCTTAGGAATAAATGTTTATTAGTAATACAATTATTTTTGCTCATCAAGCAATAATAAATTAATAACACTCCGTGAGGTTATGTAAACCAATTGATATATGACTCGTGACGGTTAAACAGAAATTCAAAACCTATAAGTTTTTCAAGTCGCCAAATAACACCTTGTTTCTGCTTCTGCTTTTGTTTTCCAAAAACATTCAACTCCTCTTTTGATGAACATAGATTGATAACATTATGATCACAATTTTGAGTTTCTCAAATTTTGTCCATAAGCTTGCCCTTCATGTTGGTCTCCACTAATGTAGAATCAACACTAATTTCTAAAATTAATTTAGGACTTTTTCAAGCTTGTAATGATAGACTTAATGCTTGTAAGGTAAAGAGATATATTGTTAGTGATTTGTTCCATCCAGTTTTATTATGAGAGCTGATTATTTTACCAAAGTAACTATTTACAACTCAACATAATGAAAATAACTCTAGAGATTGGGCTAAAGGTCCCAGTCTCCAATTTCATAATTTATATCATTTAAGTCATCATTTCTCTTGATATATTTCTTAAATTCAAGCTTATTGAACTAATAATTTATTTTACAGGTATATACACCTTGTTTTCCTCCTCCTCCTCCTCCTCCTCCTCCTCATTCTTCTTCTTCTTCTTCTTCTTCTTCTTCTTCTTCTTCTTCTTCTTCTTCTTCTTCTTCTTCTTCTTCTTCTTCTTCTTCTTCTTCTTCTTCTTCTTCTTCTTCTTCAAAGAGTGAAATAGAATATTTATTCTGCAAGTATTCCCTTCATTGCTTGCTGTAATAATAATTTTTGCTCAACTATAGCCAGAAGGAGTAGTATCAATCTTTTTGTAAGATAAACCAATATGGTGAATCAATAAAAGTTGGTTTATCCCTCTTTTTTTTCGCTTAAAGGTTGGTGATAAAAGGTAAAATATAAATATTTGTGGTTAGAAATAGATAGGCTAAAAGGTGTGTCAAAGAAAGCCTAATTTCATTCTAAAAATAGTGGTGTCTAGAATTTTGCCTTGATAGCCATTTGGGCAAGTTGTAGCAAAATTTTATTGATTCTACCTGTTGAGATCATAATACTTCTCAATTCCAAAACTTACTCAAAATTTGGAGATACTCGTTCTTGCCGTCACAAAAATAAAATCACAAACTTGAAAGTTAGACGACATAAATAAAAAATTATGTTTGAAAAGTATGTCAACTTTTACTTTAAAACTTTAATATTGTACAAGAACAAAAATTAATATATATATATATATATATATATATATATATATATATATATATATATATATATATATATATAGATAGTGAGAGAGAGAGAGAGAAGAAATAACCTGAAAGAGTGTGTGACAACACATTTTTTTTATATGTAATCGACTGACTAATTTAAGACCTTATCAGTCATTTAGTCATGATTTAAATATAAACCAACAAATTTAACTGGGCCAACATTTGAATTGATTCATTAAATGGTTAATCAATCAGATACTTAGGTATATCGATCAACATGGAGTTACTCCTGTACAGGTGACTCTACTTTTGTAGAGGCCTTCATGAGATGTTCTGATTGTACAGTAACCTGGATATTGACCAGATCAATTAATTAAGTATTTAATTACCCAAATCTATGTCGGGCTAATGAGGATCCATTGCTTCTCCCTCAAAAGCTATGGGTTTTGTATCTTAGTTCTGAGTTTAATGTCGTCAGCTCGACTTATTAATTGCAGAATTCATCAGTCTATCAAAGTAACCGATTGATGTTGTTCAAAGTGTCTTCCAAAGTATAATTTTAGCCCGTGACCATTTATTTTAAATTTGTCTCCTCCATTTCTCTGAATTTCAATTGTCTCGTATGGAGTAAGGCCTGTAACATTGTAAGGACATGTCTACCTGGATTTTAATTTTCCTGGGAATAACCTCAGTCGACTATTGTAAAGAAGTATCCGATCTCCAATTTTGAAACTCTTTGGTCGGATCAACTTGTCATGCCATATCTAAAAAATTTTGTTTTTTCTTTAAAAATTTTAGCATTTTCATAGCTCCTAATCTCAGTTCTTCCAATTCATTAACCTGAATAAATCGCTTTTTACCAGCAAGTTAAATCAGAGTTCAATGCTTTCGATGCCTAAAAAGCTTTATGTTCTAATTCTACGGGAAAATGACAAGCTTTTCCAAAGACTAATCTATATGGAGATGTTGCAATTGGCATTTTGAATGCCGTCCAGTATGCTCATAATGCTTCATCTGATTTTAAATCCTAATCTTTTCTTGAGATTCCAACCGTTTTTTCAAGAATTCTTTTTAACTCGCGGTTAGAAACCTCAACTTGCTCTTGAGTTTGAGCATGATATGGTGTTCCTATTTTGTGAGTCACATTATATTTTGCCAATAAAGTAGAAAACTGCCTATTGATGAAATGAGTTCCTTGGTCACTAATGATGACTCGCGGTGTGCCAAATCTAGTAAAAATTTTTTTTTTAAAGAATATTACTCACTGTACGAGTATCATTCTTTCTTGAGGGGATGTATTCAACCTATCTTGACACGTAATCCACAGCCACAAGGATATATTCAAAAGAGCGAGAAGAAGGAAAATGACCCATAAAATCTATTTCCCAAATATCAAATATTTCACATACCTGTATTGATTGCAGTGGCATCTCATCTCTCTTGGCGATATTACATGTTCTTTGACACATATCATATTGTGCTACATATGATCAGGCATATTTAAAGAGTGCGGGCCAGAAGAATCCAGCTTTTAAGACTTTAAAAATTGTTCGATTTGCTGCATAATATCCTTCAATTGCTCCATCGTGACAGTGATATAGAATTTTATTCATCTCATATTCAGGTACATACCTTCTAATGATATTATATGCATAATTTTTGAATAAGTAAGGTTCATCCCATAGATAATATCATTAGAAGATGTGCACCTAAAGAAGAGATGAATAAACTTCTATATCACTGTCATAATAGAGCAATTGGAGGACATTATACAACAAATCGAACAACTTTTAAAGTCTTATAGGCTCAATTCCAACACTTTCTCAAATTTATTATTTACTTTTGAACTCTACAAGAAACAACAATTATTAATAAAATTAATGCATCGAGCACGAGCAAGGATTGAAGTGCGGGGGAGTTAGATGACTATAAAATATTCATATATTGTATACTTAAAAATAAATTATTTTAAATAATATATATATATATATATATATATATATATATATATAATATATCAATTATCTGTATTTTTCTAATAGTATTTTGCAGAAAATAAAAATATCATGATAAAGTAAGTAAAGGAAGAAAAAGAGAAGCATGAGGCATCATGGTAAAAGAACTATGGGGCATCATGGCAAAAGAACCACGAGGCAACATGGCAAAAGAAGCATGAAGCAATATGGCACCTTATTATATTTGATTTCTATAAATAGTATGCCATATTTTTGTTGATTGGGTAGGTGGAAGATCATATGTTCCTAATTAGCAACTTTTCTCTAGCTTTAATCTTTGCTTCTTTCTTCATATGTTTCACTTTATCTTGTAGTCTTGGAATTTTCTAAGAATATTAATAGTATTTTAAGAATTCCTTTCTTTGCGAGATTTAAATATTCCATAATGGAGTAGTAATTTCTTTTGTTGGGATAATTAATGAATCTCGATATTGTTATAATATTAATCTCAATTTTGCTACATGCTTGATCTGAAACTTTCTAATCATATTTCTATATTGTGCTGGAATATTAGTTTTAATTAATTATTATCACTTCTATCTATTTATTCTCCAAAATTAGTTGTATGTCAATTTTATAATTCTTACGAAGCAAAATTAATATACGATAACTATTGAGTAAAATAATAGAGTGAGAGTAATTCTTTTTAAGCTATCATTCCAAGTCTTCAATCTTACTTACTTCCATTTTAATTCTCACGGAGGAGTTGTAGTTGGCAAGATTATTAATTTTTTTAGTAAAAAGTAATCGCAAGAGGTTTTTGCTATTTTTTAGCATAATTCAGGCAAGAAAATTATTTGTGTTTAATCGTCACGAGTCATATATCAACTGATTTACATAACCTCACGGAGTGTTATTAATTGATTATTGCTTGGTGAGCAAATATAATTGTATTAGCCATAAACTGTTTTTCCTAAGAGAAATACATGTAGAAGTTAAGACTTTATTATTATCACGCTATCGAGTGAATTCAATGATTACCAACTCTTTCTAAATATAAATCTTCCGAAAGTTATTTTGTTTCAACTTAAGCAATTTAAATTATTAACAAATAAAACTTCAACAATTTGGTTCTCTCAAATAATAGTAAGAATATTATAAGTTTGTAACTAGATTCTCCAATCTCTATGGGACGATATAATAAACTATACTAGAATTTGACAGAGTACGAGCAGTAAAATCTTATACCCATTGACCTCGTCAATAACATAGAAAATGATAATATATTGCCTTTGAACACCTGTTGCAATGTGTTTTCTGAAATATCAAATCCCTCCCCCCTCTCTATATAGTAGGGGGGTCCGACTATAAGTACAACTTTATAAAAGGTAAAAAATTACTAATTAACTGATTGTTGATTTTCTATCGATATGTATCGCGGTCCCCACCGTGATATTCGGTCGATCACGATATCACGATCTTCTATTGGCCGGACTTGATTACTTGATAACGCCCTTCGAAATTAATCAAAGCTAGGACCAATCTCGAGTCACGACTCTAATATTCTCAAGGGCGAGCGTTATGGTCCCGGACTCCAAATTGATGAGACCTCTATTTCGGCCTCGGCCCTCTGTTATCGTATCTCGAATTTGGCTTATCATATCGAAGACCGGGTTACACCAGGAGACCGGTTTTACACATATACGCATGCACTTGTGGGATAATTCAGCCTATTTGTTTTTATTTCCTTTTCGTGATTGGTTTACAGACTACTTAATGATCGAATGTACAATAGAGTTCTCTTTTGGGATAGTGTAGTTTTCGACAGGTTATTTAATTTTATCTCACAATTTTGGGATAGTGTTTCTTTCGGTAAAACCTTGGTACTAGTACTATCTATTTGGCTTTTCTGCCTAAATTTGCGATTCCCAATTTTTATGTTAATTTTTCTATTTCGATTGTATTAAGTGTCCGTTTAGATTGATTTAAAAAATATTTCAGTCAAAATAGTATTTAAATTAAAAAATAATAATTTTAACTTGTTTGAAGTAGTTTCTAATTCTGTAAAATAAAAAAAAACTAATTAAGAAAAACTTAAAAGTTGATTTGATCGGCTTAAAATTAAATTCATATACCCTCTAAATTATATGCTAGAATCACGAGCTTTTCCTGTATTTTGCTCTTCTTGTTGCCTTGAATAAAAGGGTAGTCCGGTATACTAAGCTTTCGCTATACACGAAAAAAATAACGCAAGTCAGCTAGTTTTCGGACTGGCCATTCAAAAATAACAAGCATTTACCCAAGTTAATGAAAAAAAGCAACTATTTTACTGCAATAAAAACCGGTACAGCATAATATACTGGAGTTTGGTGTACCTGTGTATGTACTTCCAGCATATTATGCTGTACCGATAAACTCTGTAGAATCCGAAACCAAAATGTGGTTCTTTTGGATGGAAATTACGTAAATAAGTGTAAAAAAATTACCAAACTATATATAACGCCACAAAAAGTGGCGCTAGAATAGTAACGGTAACTGCGCCGTTAATGTATAGCGCCACTTTTTGTGGCGTTATACATAATTTTTTTGAAATTATATGTATAGCGCCATAAAAAGTGGCGTTATACACAAATTTTACTGACACTGTATAGCGCCAATAAAAGTGGCAATATACCTTTAATAAAAAATAACCTCCATGTTCTTCTCCACCATTATTTTACTATTCCTCTTCTTGGTTCCCCCATTTCTCTCACAGTTATGTCCGTTTTTAAAAAAATAAATTTTGGGTCCCCCCAACACATAAACTTGAAGAACATAGGTCCCACATTCGAGTAGGGTTTCGTGTTATTGTTGATTCACGTTTTTGGAGTCAAAGTTTCGATCTACTTGCTTTTTGAAAATTCTAAATCGAGATATTTCAATTTATTTTAAGTTAAAACTTTTATAATAATGCATATTACTTGATTTGTACGTGTTCTATTTCAGTTTGTGTTGTTTTTTTCGAAACTAGCATGTTAAATTTATCCGGATTTAATTTCAGTGTTGTATATAAAAATATAAATCTGCCAAATAAATTTTTCTGTTAATATTCTCATTTATATATATGTGTTTTCATACCGTTTTGTGTTTTATTTATAATTATATTTATTTATTGTTTATGTTTAGTTTAGATTATTTTTAGCATAGTAAAATCTAGACCTTTTTAGCATTGTAAAACGTAGACCAGTGTAGTAAATTATAAAGCCTTATAACATAGTAATGTATAGTATTTTAGGTTAGAATTCCTTTTGTATAAGTATGTTATAGTGATATTTCGATCCTAAAAAATATCGAGCCCGGAACCCATACTTAAGTAATTTATACAATTAAGTTATTAAAAAATATGAATTTCTATTATTAAAAATACATAATTATTAATGATAGTTTAGTACCATTGGGCCTCAAAAATATCGAGCCCGGAACCCATGGGTAAGCAACTTATACAACTAAGTTATCAAAAAATATGAATTTTTATTATAAAAAATTAAATAATTATTAATTATAGTTTGGTGCCACCGGGCCTCAAAAATATCGAGCCTTGAACCCATGGGTAAGTAATTTGTACAATTAAGTTATTAAAAAAATATGAATTTCTATTATAAAAAATACATAATTATTAATGATAGTTTAGTACCTCTGGGCTTCAAAATTATCGAGCACGGAAACCATTGGTAAGTAACTTATACAATAAGTTATCAAAAAATACGAATTTCTATTATAAAAAAATACATAATTATTAGTGATAGTTTGGTGCCACTGCGCCTCAAAAATATCGAGCCCTTAACCCATGGGTAAGTAATTTGTACAATTAAGTTACTAAAAAAATATGAATTTCAATTATAAAAAAATACATAATTATGAGTGATAGTTTGGTGCCACTGGGCCTCAAAACTATCAAGCCCGGAACCCATGGGTAAGTAATTTATACAATTAAGTTATTAAAAAATATGAATTTCAATTATAAAAAAAATATATAATTATTAATCATAGTTTGGTGCCATTGGGCCTCAAATATATCGAGCCCGGAACCCATGGGTAAGTAATTTGTGCAACTAAATTATTAAAAAATATGAATTTCAATTATAAAAAAGTACATAATTATTAATGATAGTTTGGTGCCACTGGGCCTCAAATATATCAAGCCCGGAACCCATGGGTAAGTAATTTGTACAAATAAATTATTAAAAAATATGAATTTCAATTATAAACAAATACATAATTATTAATGATAGTTTGGTGCCACTGTGCCTCAAAAATATTGAGCCCGGAACCCATGAGTAAGTAATTTATATAATTAAATTATTAAAAAATATGAATTTCAATTATAAAAAAATACTTAATTATTAATGATAGTTTGGTGCCACTGGGCCTCAAAAATATCGAGTCCGGAACCCATGGGTAAGTAATTTGTACAATTAAGTTATCAAAAATATGAATTTCAATTATAAAAAAATACATAATTATTAATGATAGTTTGGTGTCATTGAGACTCAAAAATATCGAGCCCGGAACCCATGTGTATGTAATTTGTACAATTAAGTTATTAAAAAATATGAATTTCAATTATAAAAAAAATACATAATTATTAATGATAATTTGTACAATTAAGTTATTAAAAATTATTAATTTACAGTTGACGAAATGGATGCGCCTATAAATGGATTCAGGAGAGTGGTTCTACTATGGGAGTTTTTGAGTCCTCCACGCGTTCTACATCCCCACGTGGTCCATTACTTGGAGGAGATGGATTTTATAGGATTTTTAGGATTGGCCGGATACAACTCGACTATGCTTTGATCACGACCTTGATTGAACGGTGGCGACCGAAGACGCACACTTTCCATCTGCCCATTGGAGAGGCCACCATTACACTCCAGGACGTAGAGATTTTATGTGGCCTATCCGCTGATGGCTTGCCTTTGTTACTGCCTGCGACCATGAGATATTATCCACGGGAGGCATATTGGGATATGCTGCACATGCTCACTGATTTCATGCCGGAGCGCCAGGACGTAGCGTCTGGGGTTAGTCGTATGCAGTTAGTCCCCATTAGAGACCACTTTGTGTAGATCCACGATACTATCACCGACGAGTTAGCGGAGGTGGATGCAGCGATATATGAGGCTATTGCTTCTGCTTCTATTTGGTGGGGGTATTGTTCCCGAACACTTCGGGGAACCTAGTGAGCCTCCGTTTTCTGCACTATATTACCCGGTTCGAGGATACAACCAGCTACAGCTGGGGTGGTACTGTCCTCTCATTTTTGTACAGGCAGATGTGTCGAGCTTCTATGGGCACACAGAGAGACTTTTGTGGCTTCCTGCCGCTTTTATAGGTGACAAAATATTCAACTAATATGTCCTTTATTTATAATTCTACCCAGTTATAGTTAATCTTACACTATACATCAACCTTCTATGTTAGGTTTGGGTCTGGGAGCGATTTCTGCAGCTTCGGCCACCTCTACCACAGCTACCGGCTAATGTAGAGATTCCGGATCTCCCTCTTGCTTGTAGATGGTTTATACGTCGTAGACTTTCATGAGAGTATGATGCCCATCATAATCTCCCCCGCTTCAGGGATGTGTTGGATTTGCTAGAGGACGCACAGGTGAATATCTAACTAAACGTATCAGTTATTGTTTAACATAGTGTTGCGCATACTAACGATTTGTGTTGTTATTTGATGGTTCATCTGGACGCCGTACATCGAGGAGGTGATAGGTACCCTGCCAGCGTATTGCATGTTCGGCCGACATATTTGGAGGGCTTCTGTCCCTCTCACATGCCTCGATATTGTCAAGCATCATCCCTCAGAGAGGGTTTTTGGTCAGTTTGGCCTGCCGCAGCCTATACCGACTCCGCTTGTAGGGCATCCTTTACATTATGAGAGGGATGATCGATCTAGGGTGGACGACAGATTTACTTACTGGCTTAATGCTCAGTTGGCTATTTGGGACATGCGAGGGTTCTTGACCCCACCTCCGCAGCACTTTCCTATAGAAGGTTATACGGCATGGTAACGCACTGTTTTCCGACTTTTTATCGGGAACCCAGATCATCAGACAAAAGGTCGGTACGTCTCATACGCCGAGAGACACGAGGCTCTGGTATATTTTTTATTATAATTAAATACATACCTGTAATTTAGTGTCAAATATGTAGTTTGTATTCTTTACTTTTGTGCAGGCGATTGGATTACATACCGTCTACACTACCACAAAAATTGCTTTCACCGACTAAAATTTAGCGGCAATAGACTAAATGCCGCTAATTTATATTGTAAGAACAAAATTTACCGGCAAATTAGTAATAGCCAGCACTTGATCCGCTTTTACTGGAAACTGAAATGAATGGCCAGTAAAAGTTATGCCGGGAAGCCACATTTTATTAATTTTTCATTGTCCCCCCAAATTTTCACCATGTTCCCTCTTTACATTGAAACCCTATTTCATTTTTTAGGGTCATTTTTCTACGTTTTCCCAAAATTCACCGTCTACCTCGCTTCATCTCTCTCGTCTCTCTCTCTCTCTCTCACCTGGCAAAACACTAGGGCTTGAAAATCATATAGAAGGACAGTAATCTTCTTCCCTCCATTAAATTATTTTCAGGTCAGTAAGCAATTCTTCATCTATGGACAATACTTAACTTTTATCTGCTATTAATATTTAAATAAAGATTTTGATGAATTTACATTTTCCTTTCTTGATTTCTCAATTGGATAAAAGATCTACTCAGCCTCACTTTGTTCAAAGAATCCCAATGTCTGATTTGTTGATGTGTATTTTTGTGTGTTCTCTTCAAATACAATTCTCACTTAGGTAAGCAGGTTCTCCTGCACTCCCCAAAAAGAATTTAAAAGAATGTTAGGATAGATTTTACAGGTCCTAACTCCGTCAAAATGTAGAACCCATTTCTAAGATAAGAAAATGGGCGAAATAGAGATTCACTATTTATTTTGGCTATCCTAACTTCAAGATCACTACTGTCATTTTTCAAAGTCCAAAAATGTGTCGAGGAGTAATTGATAGAAAACTGATTAGTGAGGAGGCTGCACCTTGTGTCATTGACAAAGAGTTTAATTTCTCTTAAAAAAGAAATTTGCTATTTCTGCTACTACATACTGAAAAGTAGCTATTTTAGTTTTTGCCATATCCTAACTCATAGGACATCACAGAAAATAAAAGGGTTAAGATTTACATAAAATACATTTTCTTGGGTAGCTAAATTTTGCAGCCTCTAATCTTTAAAACTTTACATGATACAAGTTGAGTAGAAAGATATCTGGAGTCTGCTTATGGGAGGAGAAAAGACCAAGAGTCCAAGAGTATGCTTATTTATGTATTTCATATGTAATTTATAGAGTAAAAAAGGCAATGTATATGTTTATTTAAAATAAAAGGATTATATGTTCTGCCAAGATCAAGTTATGCCCATTTCCATCAAGCATGCAGAAGCCAAGTGATCTGTGTATTTCAAACTAACTTCGTCACTTGATATGGAACTGCATCAAGTGGTTTATATGACGACCGCTTTCTGTTGCACAACCTACATATATTCTTTTGTTTTGAAGGTGTCTTATACATGAATTTTTGAAGGAGTAAAGCCTACGTATACATTACCCTTCCTAGAACTGTTTGTGAAATTTACTAGGTCGTTGTTGTCGTTGTTGTTGTTGTTGTTGTTGTTATTGATAGGTTTATTGACGACACATAGAGAAATTTTTGGATCAATCTATTCTCAAAGTTGCCTCATGGTTTCGAGTCTCATTTGCAGTAATCGTCATTGAGTTTGGCCAATGACATGGGAAGTATTTCAGTACTCCCTGCAACATGATTGAAATAAATTCATGCAGGTCACTTGCATAACCTCTTTATCATGTGTTTCTGCATGCGTGCATATGTTTATCATCTATTAAGCTAAGAGAGTTTGCACAATTCATTCCGAAATTTAAAAAGCATCTTGATGTTATCTGTTATTACCAATGTTGAGCTTTGATATAGAAGACTATATCTCCTTTAATCAATCTACATTACCTATCAACTCTATGCAATATTCACTTAGAGTTCTCACTTTTCTTTTCTTTATTTTTCCTTTTCCCCTTTAGAAGTTGATAGAGTAGTAACGAGGATTCATGTGGTGAAGAAAAAAGCTTCAAATCTGGTAATGACCTTGGTGGCAATTATGGATGTCATGGTAATCAAAATGGTGGATTAAAATTAACATTTATCCCTCAACAGACTTCGTCCTCTCATTAATCCAATAAGTTATACAATTAATTCCAACCATCGAGGTAATATTGTCTTCAATATTTTTTAAATTATTCATGTTTGTTGGAAAAGCTAAGAGAAACGTACAGTAGTCCTAATTTACAAATTTTATTCATGAACTCCCCTGTTAAGTGATGCACCTAATAATCATAAAAAGTAATCAAATCTAATAAAATTCTAGTTATATTTTGGCAAATTATACTACTAAGCTTGCCTAGTAGTTATTTAATTAATAATAAAATTAAAAAAACCACAAAGGAAGAGTACAATTAAGGGGGCAAAGACCTTGTCTTCCAATTCTTATTGAGGCATGAAAAAGCTCATCTTCTAGTAGGCATGTAAAAAAATAAAAACTAGAAAGAATTAAGTACTATATGATCGTCATAAAGTTTATAACATACTCTATGACGATATTACATGTGATGGTACCTTGAAAATGATACCATAAAACAATGTAGAAATTATAGTCTTTCCCCTCATTTATCATACTTGTAAGTTCTTAAATTTTAAGTTCCTTAAATTCCTCTTCAACTGTCTTCAATAACTTTTCAAAATTGTTCATTTCATCTCCAATCGATTGGACTTTGTAGGGACAACCCCTTTTTGCTTTGAAGATCTCATTGGAGTTGCCTGGGTGCTACTCCTTCATTCACCTTCTTTTTTCCTCTATGTATAGGAGATAAATCTTCACTTTTACCCGCCTATGTTTGACAATAATAAAGTAAATCGTTTCCTCGCCTTCTTCATAAATGTCAACATGTAAGTTGGCATCTAGTTGTTGATTAGCAAGTCTTTGTGCAATCATACAAAATGGTTCATGCCTCTTCACTTTAAATTGAGCATTTTTGTTCTTACCCGAATTTTTCTGCCCATGTTCACCCATCTTTGAGGGGGCTGAACTTTGAAGTTGCTACTCATAAGTAACAACCTTTGAACCAGCTGAATGTACAATTTTGTGTGGCTTTGGACTCTCCAAGGCATCCCAGAGTGCCCTATCATGAGCTGGAATTTTCCAATCCATACTTTGAGGTATAGAAGCTGATCCTTTGGTAGCTTGATCACATGCTATACCAGCCCCACATGTGGAAAACTTAGGCACAAACATATGAGCTTTAGGATTAAGCTTACTTTTTGTACTTCAAAACTGGAGACCTGTTGTGACTTGTGATTTGGCTGTGTTGGTGACCCAACTGATTGTGCCTCATCATCCACCTACTGCAATTCCTCTTCAGTTGTCTTCATATGATTAGGATTCAACGTCATGGCAACCTGGGCATCCTTGATGATTTTTTCGACGTGCACTGGAATTATGCAATTTAGGGATGCTGGTCTGATCCCTTATTAATGCAACAATCAAATTACCCTATGCGGCACTTTGTCGAACACCAACTTTCTTTGCCAAGATATCACCGTCTCATTCCTCTTTAGCACTGCTATTAGCATCATTTAATGGAGATGAATTGATTCCATCATCCACCTCATATGCTAAAACTTTGATTCCATTTGGGCTAGTAACAGTTTGTGTTGTATTTTGTCAAACATTTGTCAAAATCGATTTTTGCTGATGTATCTTCACACCTAGAGGTGTATTTTGCCTAGTAGGAGCTCTCTTTATCATACAAACATTCACATTTGTATTCTTATTTAGTCCAACTTTATTCGAGGAAGTTGAGACTTGTTTCTGCCCACTTGCTATTTCCAGTTGAGTTGTTTGTGCACCGGCATTGGCAGTAACAACATCATTATGTTGTGCACCAGCATCGAAAGTAACAAATAGCATAGAATTAGGTACGAGGGCTGCTAGTTTTTCAATTAGATCAACTAATGCAATTTTAGCAACTTCAGCAGCCTGCTTTTCACATGTGAGAAACTATGCACAGCTGCTGCAATTTCAATTGCTGATTGTTCCTGAAACTTCAATCTATCATTACCAGTTTGAATCCCAGATTACCCAATGGATTGCTGAACCACATCAAGCTTGTTTGAAGTAACAGCTCAATCAACAGTAGCCTACGATGCATCAGGAGTGGCACCTACTGGTTTTTCAACTGCAGCAGTAGATTTAAAGTCGATGCCACATCCTGTGTACCTCTCGCAATAGCACAAGAAACATCACCTTTAAACCTGGCTTTTGCTAGATTCATAGGCACCTGAACACTAATGACTAATGGCTATTCAGGAGAATCGTGGAAAAGAGATTGTTTTGAAAGCAATGGGTCAGGCAATAAGCAAGACTGTAGCTATTACAAAGATCATTAAAGTAGCTTGCCTGCTTTGTCTTTTCTTTCCTTTGGTAGTAATATTCATTGGTTGTTGTTGGTCCCCCATTATGTTGGCTACTCCAATTTTACTAATGGGATGTTCAAGATAATTTTTTATATTATACTTTATCTTTTGACATAATTATTTATAATTCGGTTAAGGGTCAAATATATCCTTGTACTATTCAAAATAGGTCATATTTATCCTCCGTTTGAATTCTTTATCAAATATGTCCCCACCGTTATAAATTAGGGCCATATATATCCCTCCGCCGTTAAAACAGTCTCTCATATATTTAAATTACGGTTAAGGTCAAATATATCCTTGTACTATTAAAAATAGGCCATATTTATCCTCCGTTTGAATTTTTTTATCAAATATGTCTCCACCGTTATATTTTTATCAAAACACCCTCCCATATATTTTTAGTAGCACGTGGCATCTTATGATTGGACTAGACGACCCGCCCCACTCCTTTAATTAAACCCGCCCCGACCCAATGAAATTTAGTCTTCTTCTCCGTTCAATCCCTTCAATACTAGATAGTGATGGCCCATGTTAGCATGGGCCCAATAATACAAAGGCTAAAACTCTATTTTTATATAAAATTATAGCTATATAAATTGGCTCATGAAAAATACCCTCAAAATCGGATAAGACGAAAATGTATGCTAATTGCTGGATATTAGTTACATGCATCAATGAATAAAATGTCCAATCTTGAATGTTGCGCGGTCACTCTTTAACGCCATGAGAGTACTATTTCTATATTGAAAACATAATTATTATTCTTCGAATGATATCTGGTGAATCTCACTCCCAACTCATGAAGCTGCAGATGGAAGTATGAAACTATATTTCTGTGCTAGCTTTCTTTTAGTTTGTACTTTTCTTTTTCCAAATTGGCATCTTCATGTAGAGTTGCGGTCTGTTAAGTTTTTGGCTTCTAGACTTACAAAATTTCTCGCATATCGTATAGCTGCAAGTACATGAATTATAAAGGAAAAAATAGAATAGCAATAGTAGTACTAGTATCCGATAAGCATTCAAATGGATAATAGTTTAGAAATCAATATGGTGTTGTACTACATAAGTTATGCAATGAACCAGACACAAAAACTACTCATTTAGTAAATAACATACTCAATTTCTTCTTTTTTTTTTTGATCCATCTCATATTTATGGCACATGATTGTTATCACTCCCTACTTTTTAAGGCACCCTCAAAAAATCTTTTCACCATATAGCAAAGAAGCATGCATTTTGCAGAATCATAAGCATATTGAAGGGATTGAACGGAGAAGAAGACTAAATTTCATTGGGTCGGGGCGGGTTTAATTAAAGGAGTGGGGCGGGTCGTCTAGTCCAATCATAAGATGGCACGTGCAACTAAAAATATATGGGAGGGTGTTTTGATAAAAATATAACGGTGGAGACATATTTGATAAAAAATTCAAACGGGGATAAATATGGCCTATTTTTAATAGTACAAGGATATATTTGACCTTAACCGTAATTTAAATATATGGGAGACTGTTTTAACGGCGGAGGGATAAATATGGCCTTAATGTATAACGGTGGGGACATATTTGTTAAAGAATTCAAACAGAGGATAAATATGACCTATTTTGAATAGTACTAGGATATATTTGACCCTTAACCGTTTATAATTTCAGGTCATACCATCTGATGTTGGATAATTTAACGGGTGAAAGAATTCAAAATCATGAAAAGTTGCAGTAATCATTTGAAGACCTTACATTTTTCTGGATTAGTTATACAATGACATTAGCTATTTGGTCTAAATAATATATTTGTATGTTTTAAATTACTGTGATACTAATATTTTTGATTAGTACTTTCTTTTGTTTGTTAAGATTAATGAGAAACCATTATATTTTTTTTGAATTAATATCAATATATTTTATTATTTAAGTCATATTCCTTACGAATGTAGTAACTATTATTAATTGCTGCTAAATTATTTATAATTGATGTAAAAAGATAGTAGTTAAAGATATTGACGTTTAGTGGCAATTTAGTTAAATATATTATTCATTAAAATGGAAGCTAAAAGGGCAAACTAAGATGTTTTCAGGAGGGATATTATGACCATTTTAATTGCTATTAAAGATGTGAATGTTTAATGACAATTATTTTTAATTTAGCAGCTATAAAGTAGATGCTAAAGAAGTAAAATTAGTCGTTTATATTGGAATTAGTATCCATTATAATTGCTACAAACAATTGCCCTTAAAGATGTATTTTTTAGCGGTAATTAGTTTGAATATAGCGGCTATAATAATGGACGCCAAAGAAGTATAATAAGCTATTTTGGATTAGATTTAGTAGCCATTATAATTGCTGCAAATAATTACCGTCAAAGATAATAACTTTTAGCGGCAATAAAAATACCGTTTACCAGCTTTCGCGAGAATAGTCGCTAAAGGCTTTGCCGACCCCAGTTTCAGCGGCAAAAGATCAATGGCCGGTAAAATATATAGCGGCTATTATTATTGCCGCTAAACCCATTTATATTGCCGCTAAAGGTCTTATTTGTAGTAGTGCTATCGTATAGGGCAGCAGATGCATAGTTATGTCCATAATCTTGTGGTCCTGCAGGAGTATGGTCGTCGATTCATGGATGTGGCTGCTCAAACATTGCAGCGAGCCCAATTGGAGCAGCGTTTGGCATACGGGGCTGATTATATTGACCCAGCCACGTACTAGCAAGGTCGTGGTATCCCACAGGTGGTGGTGCCGATGACCTAGTGGTGCCCGACGAGCTGCTGGTGCTGGACCACGTGGTCGTGGGCGGAGAGGAGGTGGTATTCAGCATGGGGCGATGAGGCTCCTGCTGAGGATGTTGCTGTTGATATGGTAGGTGGCATGCATGAGACCGACATGCCGTCTAACAACCTTGGAATTTTTGACACTTTAATTCCATCATAGGTGACCCCATCGGTTCAATTATTGATCACATGCTCGGATTTTCAAGGAGCGGATTGGGGTACATATTTCCCTGGTCCATCTACCATTTATGAGGATCGACCGACCCGAGATTTATTTAGTGGGCGCCGACTGAGTTATGGTACCTCACCACATGTGCAGGTATGAGTTTATTAGTAGTGAATTTTAATTTGTTTTAACTATAACTTATTTATTTTGTTTAATTTTATTAATTTCCTTTTTCAGGCTTCATGCGATGCTACGACAGATGACTACATTCAGGATCCAGAGACGATTATGGTAAGATAATATAAATTGTTGTGAATTGTTATGTAGTTTTCTAAACTAAGTTTTATATTATTATGTAGCCTTTTACTGGACCTGACAACACCACTGATACATGGCATCCTGTGCCGCATCCGGCTATAAGGAGACGACTTGATGATGATGATCCTGATAGCGTACCCGGGAGAGAGGGAATGCGCCTCAGGCCGACGACTACATTGAGACACACCACATGCGGGACACATTGAGTTGGCCTTCCTTTTTTTTTATTTGGTGTAAATAATATTTTTGTATACATTAATAACATATTTAATCGAATATGTCTATTACTTTTTTTAGTTCTCAATTCGTTTTATTGTTTCGTATAGCAACACAAGCACTTAAATTTAACTTTCACTTCAATTAAAATAAAATTTAGTACAACAAACAAGGAAAACATTACTATAGCACAAACAAAAACATAACAGGACAAATACCTGAATGCTGTTTGACAACGTGCTCTTTCATGTGGTTCAAAAACACCGTCCACATCTTTGTGCTTTCATTGGCACAAATAGCAAAAGCTAAGGGAAATATCTGTCCATTGGCATCCACTGCCACGACTATCAATAGCTTGATATTATACTTCCCATAGACATGAGTTCCGTCTATGGATATTACGGGCCGACAATATGGAATTGCTGGCTTAAACGCCCAGAACACGTAATTGAATATATATTCTTGTTTACCCGGACTCCACTCAAGGTTCCATTCAACAACCGTCTCGGGGTTAAACTGCTGCAGTGCAGCCATGTACCTAGGCAGATCTGCAAATGACTTATCCCAATTACCATAGACTATTTCAAACGCTCTTTTGCACCCGAGATATGCCTTTCTTTTAGTAATCGTATGGCCATGTTCCTGGTGGAATGCTGTAATTCACTATTTGATTTTATACCTTATGGACGCTTCGATGTGCGGAATAAGTACATGAGATATCAAGTCAATATCGAAGTTGAAGTGATTCCCGTTGAATGCGTCCATTTCACATGATTAGGTGGGAATGTATTTACCCACTTTTTACATACCTGTCTTATTCTTGGTCGCACGCAACATCCAATCACATGGCCAAAGCCACCTGCAGCAAACAACCTTGTATACCGTTGGACTTGACTCCGATACCTACATCTCACGACACTCTTTTACGTAGTGAATTTACAAGCCCTGCTTATGCGCGTTTTATCACGAAAAAGCATCTCCTTTGCAAGCACCATTGGTCTAGACTCATCCCACATTGCTGTCCGGATTTCATCAAAATCTCTTATGAGAGCTTCCACATCCTGCACAGTTGGAAAGTTATCAATGTAAGGAATCTCCCTTGAATGAAACGACACTTCAGACTCGTACACTCTTCGTCTAGGGAGGGTATCTCTTCAAATCGGGTCCTTCATCCTCATCCCGTTCATCACCATCCTCACGAGCAAAGGGTGTCTTATTTCTCGATTCATCGGTATTGTTATTGTAATCCCGATGTAATACATCATTTTCGGACAATTGAGTGAGTACATGTGGTTCAACTTGTTCGTTTTTATTGCACAACGAACAAAAATATAAGCTACTGAATTAAAAAATGCTTTCCATATGGTTATATTGTTAGGGTTTATGCCCGTCACTAGAGGGGGGGTGAATAGTGCGGCACGAGAATATTGATAAATATTGCGGAATTAAAATTGCAGGAGTATACCAGAATATACCAGAATCGAAAACTTACTTCAAAAACCATTTTGGTTAAAATGAAGACGTTAAAATCATTTTGTTTGAAGTATATTAAAAAATGTTATGATATATATGATTTAATAAAATGATTTTATGCATATTAATGATGACCTATCTTGAGCCAAAAGACGAGATAACTTAAACGTTGCTCTTACATTGGTTCTACCTAGCAACCTATGCCTTGGGTCTTCGGTTTTGAACTTTTGAGCTCGTCTTGGCTTTTCCATGCAATCCATTCATCAATATGCTTCTCGGCATTCAATCTTGATTGTTTGCTAATGCATCTTCATTGTTTGTCATACAATAACATTGTTTAACAAGTTGACTTCATTGTTTGTCATTCATCAAAACCTATACCTGAAAATCATGCTAGTACAACCAAAGCGCACATATCATGGATAGAATGATTTTCTACAATTTCCCCCTTTTTGATAATGACAAACAACAGGAGATATGCATATCAGATTCCCCCTAAATTCATGCTATATCTCAACATACAATTCATGCAATTCCCCTTAATGATAATTCCCCCTCAAATAAGACATACTATAACGTAGATTCATGCCCCCTTATTTGATGCATATCGCCTAATTTCTTCCCCCTTTTGGCATTAGCAAAAAGAAGAGTATACAAAGGCTACTTTCCCCTTTCGACACTTCCCCCTTTTGGGTATATCAATTGTTAGTGTTAAGAATAAAATAGAAAATACAATAAGGAATATACATTGACGATATTTAAAAAATCATATCAACATGAAATAATACCAAATGTTAGTAAAAACATAACAACCATAATAACGGTTATTTTTCGCAAATCATATTACTTAAAAACATATCAACAGTTAATTTTTAACAAACCAATAGTTGTATTAAAAACATGAATTATTTATTTTTCAAGAATATATCAACTGTTATTCAAACCAAAAAAATATTCATCAAAACATGAATCAATCATTATTTTTAACAAAAATAATCGATACCAATTGTTATTCAAGATAAGAGTTATCAAAACATGAATCAACAAAAATAATTAATATCAATTGTTAACAAAGATATATTAATTGTTAACACATATCAACTATTATGTTTTTATCAAAAATATGATAACTAACCGAAATTCCCCCTCGATGCTATAAGGTTTCGTGCTTGGTGCATCTACTACGATATTGTAGTCTTCAAGCACACCTGCAAACGTACCTAAAAATAGGTTTTCGGTACCCAGACACTTTTGGGTCCTTGGGGGTTAGGCAAATAATAATTATAGTCAAAAGATAAATCTCTATGTTTTGCAAAATATACGGGCGCAATGTGTCCTACCCGGTTGCAATAATGACATATAACATTCGGGTTGTGCATATGTCTTGGTTGAGCCAAAAATGTTCTAGGTGATCTAAAGTCGTTATTCCTAGACGTATTGCGATTCCTAGAGTTATTTCTAGGTGGTCCAACTTCATTTCTATCATCCTTTCTAATATTCTTCTTAATTTCTTCAATTGTTTTAGGATCATCAATACTACGTTTTTCTAGTGTGTTCCTAAGTTCTATGTTCTCTATTTTCAAAGAACTACAGGAAGAACAATTGGAACTTTGATCAATTGAAGAGGCTTCATTCATTTCCTTAATTTCATTTTTAAGATCAATATTATCATTTTCTAAAAATTTATTTTCTTCTTCTAAATTCTCATTATCACGAGTCAATTTTTCAAAATCTTTTTCTTTCAAAGAAAGTTATTTTTCAAAATCTTTTTCTTTCAAAGAAATTGTTTTCTTCAATTCTTTTATGGTTTTGGAAGCTCTAATAAATTCACCATATAATTCATCATAGGCATTTTGCATTTCTTCAAACGAGTAAGAGTTAGAATTACTTACCTCTTCTTCCTCGTTGGCCATGAGGCATAGTGCGGCAGTTTCATCGCCCGAGCTGTCCGAATCCCATGTCACGCGCCTATGGTGTTTCTTCTTTTTCTTGTCCTTGGGTTTTGGACAATGTGATTTGGTGTGGCCAAGTTTTCCACAATTTTGGCATGAAGGACTTGGTTCTTCCTTCTTTTTTTCCTTCTTCATAAACTTATAAAACTTTTCAATTATATAATTGGAAATAATATCATCACCGCTTTCCGAATCACTTACCTCTACTCTTTTAGAAGATGAGGCTTTGAAGGCAATATTCAAATTTTTACTTCTAAGATAGGGATTAAGAATTGTGCTTTTATAAGTTTCGAGGTTACCTCTTAGTCCATCAATTGTGACATCCGTGATTCCTATCGACTCTTGGATGGCATTGGCTTTGGAACGCCATTCGGGAGTGAGACTCTGTAGGATTTTTCGAACAAGATCTTTGTTCGTGTACACTTTCCCGAGAGCATGAAGATCGTTGACGATTTTTGAGAATCGTTCGAACATAATACCGATGGGTTCTTTCTCCCTCATTTAAAGAGTTCATATTCATGTGTTAGAAAATCAACTTTAGATTCTCGGACTTGAGACGTACCTTCATAAGTGATCTCGAGTTTATCCCACATCTCCTTGGCGGTTGTGCAACAAGAAATCTTCCGATAGTCATCCGGATTCACCGCACAATATAATAAGTTGACGGCCTTTGCGTTATTTTCAACTTTTTTGACGTCCTCGGCATCATATTCATCTTCCTCCTTTGGAACCGTGGTTTCTCCAAGTTTCTTTGTTGGCATTTATTCACCGTTCTTGATGATTTGCCACAAGCAAAAGTTATTTGATTGGATGAAGATTATCATCCGCTCTTTCCAATATGTGTAATTTGTTCCGTCAAATAGTGGAGGCCTATAGGTGGAGTGTCCTTCGCTCATCATTCCTGCGTTCAATATTCTCAACAAAAAATAAATATCGTTCTCTCAACCGGTTAAGGCTTTCAGAGAGTTAGGCTCTGATACCAATTGTTAGGATTTATGCCCGTCACTAGAGGGGGGGGTGAATAGTGCGGCACGAGAATATTGATAAATATTGCGGAATTAAAATTGCAGGAGTATACCAGAATATACCAGAATCGAAAACTTACTTCAAAAACCATTTTGGTTAAAATGAAGACGTTAAAATCATTTTGTTTGAAGTATATTAAAAAATGTTTATGATATATATGATTTAATAAAATAATTTTATGCATATTAATGATGACCTATGTTGAGCCAAAAGACGAGATAACTTAAACGTTGCTCTTACATTGGTTCTACCTAGCAACCTATGCGTTGGGTCTTCGGTTTTGAACTATTGAGCTCGTCTTGGCTTTTCCATGCAATCCATTCATCAATATGCTTCTCGGCATTCAATCTTGATTGTTTGCTAATGCATCTTCATTGTTTGTCGTACAATAACATTGTTTAACAAGTTGACTTCATTGTTTGTCATTCATCAAAACCTATACCTGAAAATCATGCTAGTACAACCAAAGCGCATATATCATGGATAGAATGATTTTCTACATATATCAATTCACTTACAAGTCGATATGTGATGACATTCCATGATAGACGTTTTCAATTAGGTGATGACTACCAAATGGGCCGCTTATAAAATTTATTTCTGGCCGGTACCCCCTATTAAATAAAAAAGCATTAATACAAATTCAATACTCCAAAAATATACATAATCAACACAAATGAAAATTGAAATTTACCACTCTTCTTGTGAATTATGGAAAGCATGGTATAAATTATTTTCTCGATGCTCATTCGCCCGACGGTGATAAATTTAAATCAAGGAGAACTCTTTCATTCGGTACCTATCTGGCAAAACTGATCCAGAATAACCACCCGATGATTGGGAGCTATCTCTACTACGCACAACTTTGTTTTTTGGAACGTCTTCGACCTTCACGTACATCTCCAATATTGTGATTACAAGAAATTCCCGGCATTCGTCCGGAGTCCTCAAGAAATCACTCAAAATATCATCACCGTCGATGTTAAACTCCGAGTAAAAAGCAACCTCTTGCAGCGTAACAGAATACGGATATCTTCCGGTTACTTTAAGTATCAGCTAACGTTTTCTCACACTCATTTTTTTGCATAACAACGATATCAATATTTCGTACTCCAATGTAAGTGGTAATTTAACATTACCCTTAGCAGGTAAACTGTAGCCCACGGAGTTATTCTCCATCACAACCTCACCCCCCAATATAATGATACTATTATTCTACGCTCTTCAGACATAATAAAAAAATGTTGGAGAATTTAACAACAATAGAAACCAACAAGAGTAAAATTTTTTTTTTGAATGAAAATATGCGATTTAACCTGTTTATATAGGAAATGGCTGGCCGGAAAGTTTTTTTTATGCATATAGCGCCAGAAAAGTTGGCTTTATACGCTTTTGAATTATTGAACCCAGAAATTATTGGTGGGGCCCAAAAAGGATATATAGCGCCACTTTTTATGGCGCTATACATACTGTCAGAAAAATTATATATAACGCCACAAAAAGTGGCGTTATATAGTAACAGCGCAGTTACCGTTACTGTATAGCGCTACTTTTTGTGGCGTTATACATAGCTAGGTAATTTTTTATACTTATTTACGTAATTTCAGTCCAAAAAAATCATATTTTGGTTTCGAACTCTTACTTTGTATGCTCCAGTATAATATACAGGGCCTGTATATTATGTTGGAATATATTTTCAGATTTAAACAGTATTATCATTCAGATTATATTTACATAAAAATTTGTTAAATTCTAATTACCTTTGAAATTGAACTATTTTTGAACAACCACCTATAAATTTAATTATTTTTAAATTTTTCTTGCTATACGTGGGGTCCGCTCTCGTTGCCATCTATATCTCTTTAGTACATTGAATCTTTATCAAAACGATATTTCCTCGATGATAAAAATGGGTTTTCTTGTAGATTTCTGACAGCGTGGATCTGGAAAAACGCAGGAGAAATCGCAAAATTTGGTATCCCGATGTATGTTAAATATATGAAGTATAGATCTACAAAACAAATGGCTCATTAGCTCAGTTGGTTAGAGCGTCGTGCTAATAACGCAAAGGTCGCAGGTTCGAGACCTGCATGGGCCAAAATTATTTTTCACCCTGAATTTGTTTTCTAGTCTAATAAGACTACTGTAGTTCTGTATATATCCACTGAGACTATCACTCTATCCTTCATGCTGAGTAACCAACCGTATTGATTCATTATTCAAAATAAGTAATTTTTTTTATGGTCCAAAATAAATAATTTTTTTAGATTTTAATAGTGAATTAATTATTTTTTTATATTACTTTTAGAGTAAATAGTGTTTAAATATGTGTTAGGAGTATTTATGTGAGATAATAAATACAATGCCCAACAATTGAAGGAGGTGTTGAAACCTTTGCCTTCGAGCCTGGCAAATACAATGCCAAGAAATTCTGCTTTGAACCAACTTCATTCATTGTCAAAGCAGAAGGTATTATTGAACAATTATAATTGAACATTTCGATGTTTAACCTATTCCTTTCATTTGTTAAAAGTATTTTAGTTCCACTTTTTCACAATTTGTTTGTCAAATAAACAATATAATAGGTACTTAAGTTGAGTTAATAGTTGAGGATACTTTTGAATTTCCACTTGGATCTATATACAATTTTTTGATGAATGATGGTTAGTTGACCATCCTTTATAACATGTAGTTTCGCCCATGTCTATATATCGGCAACGTAAAAGGAATTTTGCATGTACAAGTCATATAAAAGCAACTTAAGGCACACTACTCAACAATAATGAGACTAGTAGCCCGAAAATAAGATGGATAAACCTGTTGTATTATGTTAAATTACATGATAGTGTAAAAAAATTTATATTGTCAGTATATACAAGTCAATAAAATTCGCCTATAAATAGGCATGTTTTTTATTGTTATCGCTTAGTTATTACGGCTTCTCCACTTTCTTAGCCTTTGTTCGTATTGTTCATATTCTGTTTTAATTACCAACAGGTGTAAACAAGAATTAACTACCAGAATTCAAGAAAACCAAACTAATGACACGATTAACCTACACTCTTGATGAAATCGAAGGGCCATTCGAAGTATCTTCCGATGGCAATGTTAAGTTCGAGGAAAAAGATGGAATTGATTATGCAGCAATGACAGTTCAACTCCCTGGTAGCGAGCGTGTCCCCTTTCTTTTACAATAAAACAACTCGCAGCTAGCGGCAAACCAGAAAGCTTTAGTGGTATTCCTCGTGCCATCATAAAGAGGTTCGTCGTTCCTTGACCCAAAGGGATGAGGTGGATCAACCGGTTATGATAACGCGGTTGCATTGCCTGCTGGAGGCAGAGGAGATGAAGAGGAACTTGAGAAGGAAAATGTGAAGAACACATCATCTTCAACAGGAAAAATAACTTTGAGTGTTACTAACAGCAAGCCAAAGACTGGTGAAGTGATTGGTGTATTGAGAGTATTCAGCCATCTAATACTGATTTGGGAGCAAAGGTACCAAAAGATGTAAAAATCCAGGGAATTTGGTATGCACAACTTGACTCATAGAGACTCTAGGGTTTATGTTTTGTTTTTGTTTGGATTTTGTTGTATTTTACGAGGTTGAACTTGAACAATCACAGCCACAAGTATCTTAATGTGTATTATCTAGGGAAAAGAAAGAGAAATTCAATGTGATAGACAGTTACACCTTTCTATAATAACATATAAGTTTTTACGGAATCAAATGTTATGTTTTGTGATAATATTTATTCTCTATAACAACAATTCGCTATAATATACAAAAATATTTGAAACAAATTAGGTTGTTATAGAGAAATTTAATTGCAGTAAGCTGTCCTTTAACTTATGGCATGAGTACAACGCATCGATTATGAATAATCAATTTACATTCTCACCTAACTATGGTAAATTAATATATATATTCAGTAGACTAAATCACTTAATCATATTATTTAATATGATATGGTGTAAACACACAATTTGGTGATTATTCATTGTGTTTCTAACGTTCTGCACCTGCAAATTAGCACGGACTCCCTTGACTAGTTAATTTGTTATCTTCAAAGTATATTCCGGAGAGACAATAAGTTTCCTCCCTTTCCTTGAAGATTCTTGCCCAAAAAATTCCCAATGACAACCAACACCGTATTTTATCCGTGGAGTTTCTTAGTAATTACCAATGTATTATCACATTTTGAGAAAAAGAAGATCATATCTCCTATGTTTTCAACCTCTTTTTAATTTGGGGTGGGGAAATGTTCTCGACAATTTTCAGAAATGGTCTAAATGCTATATTCATACCACTGTCGTTACACATTTGGTCGATTCATGCCATTAATTTACTAACTGCTCCATTATTTTTTAAATTATAACAGTCACATGTCCACGTATCCTGTCATCATTAGTCCGAATTAATCCATGCCCTACTTAATTTTAACTTTGGTTAGGTTGATTAACCCAAACTCCACCCACTGAAAACTTACCCAAATGATTAACTCAACCCAACCAAAGCTAACCCTTCTAAATCCCCCCTCTCCGGTCATCTTCTCCAAATCAAAAATTGAATTGTTGGTATAATTTAAAGAAACACGACAACAGAGCATTAATGCTATCTTGCTTGAGTACTCTCGTTCCTTTTGAGATGTGGTATTCAGCTGGGTCGGAGAAAAAGGACATAGTTAGTCTGATGCAACTCATTACATATATTTCCATACAATCATGTGAAAAATGAAAGACCAATTAATCACATGGATGTGAAAAGCGCACAACAATGAGTCATGTTTATAAAAAATGTTGATTGTTTCAGAGATGGAGACTGGAAGGTGAAATCTCCGTCAAATAGAAAATCGAACCAAAAACACATACAAAATTATCTGTAAGAAGAACATATTAATACTCCAACATTATTCTCTTGGTTTGTTGTTGAAGACGTTAGATGCAATAGCATAAACATTTACACTTTCACAATCATAAATTTAACTTGAAATATCAAGCTAGCGAGACAAGTATTTCATGCGTTAATTCAAAATTAGATTCTTGATTCGGGGAAGATGATGAGAGAGGCGGGATTTGGAAGGGTTAGGTTTAGTTTTGGTTGAGTTGATTATTTAGGTAAAAACTTAACTGGGTGGATTTTGTGTTAATCGACCTAACCGGGGTCAAAAGGCATGGATTAATTCGGGCCGATGAAGATTTACATGTAAAGATGTTAGTGTTAAAAAAATTTATAAAAAATGTGCCGTTAGTTTAATAATGACATAGATGAGCTAAAAGTGTAACGGCAATGGCATGAAAATAATATATTTTTAACGGATGACATGAATAGATCATTTCTAAAAATTGAGTGATAGTTTTAGGCCTTTTCCATTAAAGAAATTGCTAATGCTATTAAATCAACGTCACCTAACTTAACATAATGCATAGGAGAAGGATTTATTCAATCACTGGCCGATCTAATAACAATAACATACTCAGTATAATCTCATGTCATGAGGTTTGAAAATGGTAGTGTACCATACCAATATGGAAATAAAAAGTTATTTCCAATAAACCCCTTGCACAATAAAAGCAGTGGCCAATCTAAGATTTTAAATTTATGTGTTCTTGCCGATAAAAGTTTCAAAAGAAAATTAAAAAAAATTAGTAATTGGTGCTCATTCAATAATTCACTAAACTTTTTATAATTGCCTGTGTGAATTTATTAAGTCTGGTCAAAGGCAATAAGTGCTTAAGCACCCATAAAGGTTAAAATTGCACGGGGGCGCTCTATTTGGTCGCACCCATTTAACCTATATCCATTTCTAAAAAAGTTTTAACGTGTACCCACTTTTTAGACAAATTTAGCCCCCTTTCTCCTCCTCCGTCTCCTTCTCCTCCTCCTCCTCCTCCTTCTTCTCCTTCTTCTTCTTCTTCTTCTTCTTCTTCTTCTTCTTCTTCTTCTTCTTCTTCTTCTTCTTCTTCTTCTTCTTCTTCTTCTTCTTCTTCTTCTTCTTGACCTCGAATAGGTCTTCGACTTCAATTAGGGCCGGCTTCCGTTCCCTGACAAAGGACTTTCCCTGGGTTGGGACTTTTTGGGCATGACTAGTTGCTTCGGTTCCACTCATGTCAGCTCATAACTTCTCCTTCTTCTTCTTATGCTGCTGCTGCTGTTGCTGTTGGTACTGCTATGAAACTTCAGTTTATGGAATGATTGCAAGTATGTTTATCATATTATTTAAAAATAAATTATCAATAATTACTTAAGTTAGTAGATAATAATTTGTGAATATTTCCACGTAATTCTATTCTTTTCACGTTTATTGTTTCTAAAATTTATGATTTAGATACTGTTGGCAATCTGATTATTTTATAATAGTAATTCACTATATAGTGCTGAGGTTTTTACAAATGAACTAAATACTTCAGCATCTTCTGCTGAAGTTTTTGAAATAGCTTTATGACAAAACTAATGAATTCATGACAAAAAAAGTTCAGCTTGTATTGTGCTGAAGTTTTGACAAATGAACTAAATTACTTCAGCATCTTCTGCTGAAATTTTTGAAAAAGCTTATCCAGGACAAAAAAATTCAGCTTATTTAGTGTTGAAGTTTTTACAAATGAATTAAATAACTTCAGCATATTCTGCTGAAGTTTTTGAAAAAGCTTATCTAGGACAAAACAAACTTCAGCTTATTTAGTTATGAAGTTTTTACAAATGAACTAAATAATTTTAGCAACTCCTTCTGGAGTTTTTGGAAAAGCTTTATGACAAAATTAATGAATACAAGACAAAAAGAACTTCAGCTATTTTAGTGCTGAAGTTTTTACAAATTAACTAAATAACTCCAGCATCTTATTCAGGACAAAAAAACTTCAACGTATTGCCTTTGCTATTTCAGGCCCATCTACTAGAATGCTGAAGTTTGTGTGATTGCTTTTGCTATTTCAACCCCGTATGCTGAAGTTACACGAAAAAATGAATACGCTTGTAATTATTTTTCCAAAGCAAACACAAATTAAAACGTGATCCAAAAAAATAGTATAAATACAAATCCCCCATAAAGCTTCACGTAGATCATCCTGTACCCACAAAAAATTATATCATTTAAAATTAGGGCCTGAAACAAATTAAGGTAACCAATTTTTAAGCAAAGAATAATTCCGGACATCTTATGAGTTAAATTACTCGTATTGCCGCATTGGCATGAAATTAGCCTTGCTAAACTAATTCCATTCTCCTATTACGTTTTTCCTTTAGATTAATGAGGTATCGAAGCTAGCACAATGTCACCGTTAGGTACCGCCGCCGGAGGGGGGGGGGGGGGGGAGCTAGAGTTTAATAGGGTTACGAATTTGGCTGAATTTAATAGTTTTGACCCAACTCCTATATTAATTTACCTTACAAAATTTATTAAATTTATACAAATTTATATTAATTTAGAACAAAAACCTTAAAAGCTGCGATGGATCTAAGTAGGGTCAAGGGGTTCACATAAATTCTCTTAACTGAAAAATTACACTATATAGATAGATAAAAACAAAATTTGGTTATGTGTAAGCCGTTGAATCACTTTGACGTGAAAACATAAAATTCAAGTATAATAGTAAAAGGAGTTCAAAAGTTACTTTAGATCATATGTTTAGATTCCATTTTTGAAATCCTAGAATTTTTGTAATTCCTTTTGTATAAATTTTATGGACGTATAATATGATGACTAGATAGGTCGTTTTGAATCCATATCTCGAGAATTCTATTTGAATCATTTGATGTTTTTTGATTCGCGTGCTTGGTCGGTGTTATTTTCCAAAAAGTTTTTATATAAAAATTTAAAGAAAAAAATTTAAATTTTGGCTTAAAATGACATTTGAGTTGACCACGGCCAACATTCTTAGTAAACGGTATGGCGTCGGTATTTTGACGATTTTGGTACATTCGTGTGATATTTTTTTTGGAATTGTACGCACTTCTGGTTGGGGTCCGAGTTGACCCGAGCGAGTTTCGACGCATTATTTGACCAATTGTGAAAATTAGGTCTTCAAATTGAAATCTTGAATTTTGATGATCAACTCTTGTTATTTTATGTTATTTTGATGATTTGAGGTAGCAAGCAAGTTTATATAATGTTATTACACTTCTGTATATATTTAGTTAATAGCCCAAGGGGCTCAGGTGAGTTTCAGGTCGCATTATAAAATAGTTTTGGATTGTTTGTGATTAACAGTGCAATCCATCTTCTGGTGTTCAATTGTGGATCTCGCATTTACGTTTCCTGGCTCGCACTTGTGAGACTCGCATTTGCAGTCAAGCGATCGCATTTGCAAGCATTGGCTAGGAACTGATTCTTCGCATTTGCAAAAAAAAACTATCACATTTGCGGACAATTGGTGGCCGCATTTGTAACAATAGAGTTGCTTTTGCAACGAGGAACTGGGTGTTCGTAGCTTCTCAAATGCCAATCTTAGCTCGCATTTGCGATGAGGGATCCTCGCATTTGCGATGAGGGATCCTCGCAGTTGCGAGTCTTTTGTCGCGTTTGCGACGTTGGGTGATCTGAGGCATTATTTGTATTTGCGAGCATCGTAATTGCGAACTCAGTTCCATTTGCAAGTGTTGCAATTGCGATACCTGCAGCTGGTTAAAAAAGAAATAATCGGGACTTAGCTCGTTTTACATTATTTCTCAACTCTAAACACTCTACAAGCGATTTTTGAAGAACTCTTTTGTCCCCAATTCATTGGTAATCAACTTTAATCCATTTTCTTTCAATTTTCATTACTTTTCATGAGTTTTTGACATCAAATCTAGGATTTTTATTGTAGAAATTAGAAAATTGGGTAGAAATTGGAATTTTATAAAATTGAGATTTAAACTAAAATTGATGTCGAATTTTGAAACAAATCACATAACTGGGCTCGATGGTAAATGGGTAATTGGATTTTGGTTTAAATCTTGGGCTTTGACCAATCAGGCCTTAGGTTTACTTTTTTTGTTGACTTTCTCTAATTTTATGAAAGATCACATCTTTTTACTAGTAGTTTCTAAAGCTTATTTTAAATTATTTGAATTGTATTTGGCTGAATTTGTTGGTTTGGAGGCTAATTCTAAAAGAAAGGTTGGGGTTAAGTGTTTGATTTGGTTGCGAAAAGAGGTAAGTGTCATTGTTAACTTTGACTTGAGATAATTATGACTTGATTGGTTTATCTGCTACTTGACTTACGTGTGGGGACGTCGTATCTACGAGGTGACAAGTGTATATGTGTTGTTGCGGGTTAAGCATGAGGGTTGGGATATTTATCTATTATTTTTAATTATTTCAAGCCTTCATTTGATCTATATTATTACTTCTTAATTGCTTTAAATGCAACTTGATTTTACGTGTTAAATTCATGCATTTATCCATTATATGCCTTAATTGCTAAATGTTACCATGTACCATATCTTTATCTATTGACCGTATTTAATTAGTTTGTGATTTAATGTATTGTTGGATAGCTACTTTTATACATTTTATGTCTTTAATCATGTAATTTCCTGTATTGTTTTATTTGGTGATACGCTTGTGATGACCCGATAGGTCATTTTGATTTTTAGCACTTATTTTAGTGTATTGAGATCTTGATTAGCTCCGTTTAGCATTTCTCGATTTAAGTGCACAATTCGTGTCTTTTTTCAAAAAGTTTTTATACGAAAATTGAAGACAACATGAAGTTTAGCTTTAAAAAAAATTTGAGTTAACTACGGTTAATATTGTGTAAACGACTTTGGATCGGTATTTTGACAATACGGGTGAGTCCCTATCAGATTTTGAACTTGTGCGTATGCCCGGAATAGAATTCAAAAGTCCCTAACTTGATTTGAGGTGAAATATTGAAAACTAGTCATTTGAAGGTTTAAAGAATTCTAGGTTTGATCGAGGTTGACTTTATGGCTACCGATTTAGATTTCGGTTCTAGAACTTGGTATAGGTTTATTTGGCTATTTAAGACTTGTCTATAAAATTTGGTGCAAAAAGGAGTTGAATTGATAGGATTCGGACGATCTGTTGTAAAATTGATTGTTCTTTGAAAATTTCATGCATTTTGATATTTGATTCATAGTTCTAGGTATTATTTTGGTGTTTTTCTTTCGCGAGCGAGTTTGGATGATATTATTATTCATGTGTGCATATTTGGTTTGGAGTTCGAGGGGATCAAGTGAGTTTCAGATAGGCTATCTTGACTGTTGTTGGTGTCAACGGCTTTGTGCTTTGGGATTGCGAAGGTACCGTCGCCACGATGAGGGAAAAATAGGACAGGAGAGGATGTTCATCTACGCGAATGTGGAGAACAGGTTGCGAATGCGAAGTAATGAATTGATTACCCTTAGCAGAGACCATTCACACGCGAACGTGACCGTTCACATGCGAACGTGATGGGTTAAGGGAGATTCTGGGAGAGGCATGAGTTACTCTTCGTGAATGCGAGCCTAGGCTCGTGAATGCGAATGCCAGGTGGACGAGACCATCGCGGATGCGAAGGCCATTTATATCACAATGCTTCGCAATCGTGTCACATGTCTCGCGAATGCGATGAACACGTAACGCCAGTGATTTAATACAGATCAAAGTCGGGATTTATCCTATTTCTCACCATTTTCAAATTCGAGCTCGGCCTAGAGGCAATTTTGAAGACGTTTTTCATCCCACTTCATATGTGAGTAGATTTTAACTTGTTTTCTTATATTTCTATCAACAACCAATTATTTTAATATTTTATATATGCTTTTTATAGTAGAAACAAGAAATTTAGATAGAAATTAAGATTCAGACCTCAAATTGAGATCAAAATTTAAAACTACTCATACAACCGGGCCCGAGGGTGAATGGATAATTGATTTTTAGTTCAAATCTCGAGTTTTGACTAAATAGGCCCGTGGTTGATCTTTGTTGATTTTTTTTCAAAATTATTAAAAATTAAATCTTTTTTGCTTGTGGGTAGTTTATCTAGCTTAATTTGAATTATTTGACCTATATTTGGTTAGATTTTATTAGTTTGGAGGCTAATTCTAGAGAAAAAATTGCGGTTGAGCATTTTTGATTGCAGAATGAGGTAAGTGTCATGGTTAACTCTGACTTGAGGGATTATGACTTGTTGGTCTATTTGTTACGTATTTTATGTGTGGGGACAACGTACATGTGATGTGACGAGTACCTATGCATTGTCATTGAGTTAAAGCATATATATGAAAATTATTTTTCTGTATTATATTATTTTGTTAATTGTGTTATCCATATTTAGGCTAGATTATTACTTCTTTGATTATTTATTTTTGTATTTATTACTTATTTTAAAGATGTTAAGTATTTTGGAATTTGAAGTTTGATATCATGGCACTATATTTGAAGTAAACTTATTCCTCGCCTAGTTTTATTATTCGAATTTATATTGTTGCCTGGTGAAGACGAGAGAAAAGCACGAAATGTGTTGCCGTGCTCCATTTGCATTCATTATCATACATTTTGAGGTTTGAGAGTAAAAGCACGAAGGGTGATGTCGTGCTATTATATTCATGATATTACATGGTGATGATGAGAGTAAAAGCACTAAGAGTGATGCAATGTCATTATATTCATATTATTACATGGTGATGACGAAAGTAAAAGCACGATGAGTGATGCCATGCATTTTCATATCATTGATAATTGATTTTCAGTTTTCGTAATTTACTTGGTTATTTCGTAACTTCATACTTACCATATTTATTATATCTTCCCTTGTCGCATGTTCCCTCCCAGTTAGTACTTTATCTTTCTTGTTATTTTGCTACTTTATATATACTTGTACAGTTATTTATGTAGGTGTCTTGTCATAGCCTCGTCAGTACCTCACCGATGTTAGTCTTTGGGTCGGTTGTACTCATACTACACTTCTTGTGCGAATACTGGTATTGGTCCTAGCGGTGCTTGAGGTGTGTCAACTTGGATCATTTTCATACAAAGACTCGAGGTAGATTAGCTGGTGCTTGCAGATCTTGAAGTCGCCTTCCATTTCCCACTTTTGCATTTTATCTCTTTCGAATATTTGTATTTATTTAAGACTATATTTGTGGACTTTTAGTTGCTTGTGTACTTGTGACTTTGGATTTTTAGGAGCATATATTATTACGCGGTTTATATTAGAATTGTGAAAAATTTAGAATATATTTATCGTTGAATATATTTATTTTGTTTTTCAATTATAAAAAATTATTTAATTATCTATTTCACGTCGGCTTTCCTAGCAAGTGGATGTATGCGCCATCACGACCCTAGGTTAGAATTTCGGGCCGTGACAAGTTGGTATCAGAGCACTAGATTGCTTAGGTCTCATGAGTCATGAACAAGCTTAGTAGAGTCTGGAGGATTGGTCGGAGACGTCTATGCTTATCTTCTAGAGGCTATGGAGTTTTAGGAAAATTTCACTTCTTTTTTCCTGATCGTGCGATTTTATTTTATCATTGATGTTTAAATCATTCCATTCTTGTTCTTTCTCAGACGGCGAGCACATGTGCCGGAGAGTTTTGGCACATTTGATACTAATTGCTTAGATTTTGGCTTGTTTTAAATGCAATTTCCTTTTGTACTTATGTAATTTTAGTGTTTTTGCAATGTATGAGGTTTAAGGACCTAAGAGCATGGAAAGGAATTCAAAAAGTCACAAAAAGACAACAGAGAAAAAAGGCATCGCAAATGTGGATATGCTATCGCAAAGCCAACATGTGAGCCACATATTTCACAATGAGATCGCAAATCGCAATAATTTTTTGGGAAAAGTTCAACATTAAAAATGCGGTCTAGTTTGCAACCGCATAACCTGTTTGTGGATCGCATAATGGACCATAACTCATGGAGAGAAATGCTGATGGTGGAGAATGAGACGCAAAATGCGATCGCATATCTGGAATGCAGACCGCAAATCAACAATGCAGTGACGGCCTGGAAACTAGGGTTTTGAAGTGCGATAGGCATGAAGAGAATGCGGACTGCATGTCTGTTATGCGACATATACACGTTCGCATATTTAACGTAAAAGGGCATTTTTGTCGGCTTTTTGTCCCGAATTTTGGCCCTCTATAAATAGATTTACAGGAATTTTGTGGGCTCATATTGTCTGATTTCGGGACTACAATACAAGGATTTAATATTCCTTTCTTTTGGAAGCTTTTGGGTCAAGAATCTTTCACTTTGTAAGATTTTAGCATTAAATATTCTCTTCCTTTTGTATTTTAGTATGAGTAGCTAACATTAAATACTAAGGATGTGGACCCTAAATGGGTTTTATGTTAATGTATGTTTAACATTGAATAAATCCAAGTATTCTTGCCCTTACCCTTTCGGTCGAGCACAACCTCCCGAGCGCTAGGTTCAAGCAACTTCATACCACTTCGTCCCTTTCACTCTTCAACCTGATCTCTACATTCATAGCTTGAAAAAACAAAAGAGGGTCACCGTCACCTCTCTTAATGACTATTCTTAAGCTTCCTTACTTTGGGAGTAGGATCTCTTTCCTAGGAGCTCATAGAAAGATAGCGAAGTCAGATAGTTCTTTCTTGCTTTCCTTCTATCTTTCTTTCTATTTCAAAGCTTGTGCTTTGGTTCAGATCACTGCTTACTTACTTGATTTGCCCCCTTTTTTTAAGCAAAGAGGAAGTCATGCAAGCAAGCAAAGCGGAATCTATTAGAATAGAAAATAGTGCAACTCGATCAGTATAAGAATAAAGCCAGGAGGTTGGCAGGAAAGGTGACTTTATTTTCTCTTCCTTTTGAACTTCCTGTAAAGTGGGAAGGGTAGGCCGTTGGCACCAGAAAGGTGAGGATCGACATTTATAGAGTGAAGAGAGGAAGGAACCCTCTTTTTAAATCCTACGTACTTCTCTTCTCTCAATCGCTCTTTGGTATTAGGAAGTGGAAAGCGAACTGCTGGCTGTGGCTGAAAAGAGGGGTTCTGTCTTTTTTCATTCAAGTATGAAAAAGATGGGACGCTCGCAGAACTGTATGGAAGGAAGAGAATTATTAGAACTCTCATCCACCCCTCTCTTTACCCTCTGTAGCTGAACTTTCTTACTTATGCGATGAGGAGCTTACTTAGTATTTAAATCGAGTTGGCAGAAAGTACCGAAAGTTGGCCGCCCGCCCTATCATCCCGTGTCTCAACCAACCTTTTTCTTGTCAAAAAATCTCTCTTTTGGCTTTTGAAACTTCGATTCGTGACAGCTACTCATACGTGCCAAAGAGACTTCCTTCCCTTACCCTCACATGCATCAGGTGCCTAGACTTGCTAGCTACTTCTATAAGACCAGGGATTTGTCCAAGTCTTCTTCCTAATAAGGATTTTTTCAACCTATTATGTGAAGACCTCGTAGGCGAATACCTGAGATATCTTTCTCAAACAGAGGGGGAGGAGGGGTATGACCATTACTTTAGCTGATCTCTTATCTATCTAAGAAAATAGATATTGGGATGCCTGTTGAATTTATCCTTCTAACATTGGATTCTAACAAGGCTAAGAGCAGCGGATACAGATAGAAGACCAAGATCGCTTATGTATCATCTCTTGTCGAAAAGAGAAAAAACCCATTCTTCTATATGAGACCTAGCTCTTTCCTCCCTTTACTAAAAATTCTTCTATTAGTATTAGTGAAAGCTCAATCCCAACCCTCTCACTAAGACCGGATCTTGCAAACAGTGTTCTTCCTAAAAAGCCAGAGCGGATACCTTTCTTATATACTATACGCAATTTTCCATTTTCCCATTAACTTAACTTTAAGAAAAGATTCAATAAAAGAATAAAGAGCCTATCTTCTTCTTTCTTAGCAAATCCAAATACAATGGGATGGGCATCTTTCTATTTCTGCTACTATGCCTCCTGTTTACTGTTTACTGCAACAGCAAATGCTAGTTACAATATGGGTTCTAGCGAAGCCACTTTAGTCATTAGTAAAGCCGAAGTCAATGGAGGTACTACTGTGAAGAAACTGAAACCTCGAGCACGAGGACGTAGTTTTCCAATAAAAAGATCGACCTGTCATATAATTATTGTAATGAAAGATATATCTTTAGATGATGAATATGTAGAGATGTATTCGTTAAAAAAACGAGATGGAAAAAAAAATCTACAGCTATGCCGTATGGTGATATGTATAATAGTGGGGGATTATGGGACAAAAAATAAATCTACTTGGTTTCTGACTGGGTACAACCCAAGGTCATCATTCCCTTTGTTTTCACAACCAAAACATTTTTCTGAAGGTTTACAAGAAGATCAAAAAATAAGAGATTGTATCAAGAATTATGTACAAAAGAATATGAGAACGTCCTCTAGCGTCGAGGGAATTGCACGTAGAGATTCTGGTTGATATTTATTTACTTCTCATTCTTCATTTATTGTTGGTGGTTGCAAATATTAACAAGTGCCATTAAATTCTTACTTTGCTTGGGAAAATGGGTTTGAATTTGGTAGAAGTAAATATCAAAGACTCAAGGCTTTAAACCTTGTTTAATAGAATCGCTTAGAAATAAGTGGATTTTATTTGGCATGTATTGATTGTTCTTAGTTGCAACTCTTTTATATTTAAAAAATATATAAAGAGGAAATACTACCCAACTATTGAAAAATATTGGGTAGTCATTTAGAAATCATTTGCATATATAAAGAACATTTCATTAGAAATATATCATATTAACACCGATAGCATTACACTTCACTAATAGGGATACAACCTTGGTTTCTTTAATTAAACTAATTTACATTTTCAATATCACAATTAGTTATTTTTCTTCAAACCAAACTTAATTCATACTCTTGTTACCATACTCTTGTTACCATTAATTGGATAAAATTATGACTCTAGTCAAGTAACATACTATTTAGGTAACCTTTTCACATCTATTCCTTGTGGGATTCAATCCCAACCTTATTGGATTACTATATTTGACACCGACCGTCTTACATTATTTATCAAAGTGTAATTTGAGCGTATCAAATTTTGGCACCGTTGCCAGGGAATACGGTTTTGAAATTACTAATTAGTGTGTGCTTTACTTTACGTATTATTCTATTTCATCACACCTTTGCTTGTTTTGCTTGGTGTTGATAGGAAAACATGTCTGACTATGAAGATGAAATAGAGGCAGAAAGGGAAGAAAATCCTTTTGCGGACATAGAAGAGTACATTGAGGATACAAATGGTATTGTACCTCCGATTGTTGGCACTGCAAATTTCAAGGTGGAACATTGTTTAATCCTTATGCTCAAAACGGAGGGGTTTTTAAGGAATTTCCCTGATGATGATCCGGCACAACATCTTAGAAACTTCTTGGGTGTGTGTGCGATGCACAAGAAAAACAACATCTCAGATGATGCCTTAAGGTTGAGGTGTTTCAAGAACTCACTAGCTGGAGATGCAAGGAAATGGCTTCAGAATTTGCCACCAAACTCTATTCATTCTTCGCCCAAACTTGTCTGAGCATTCTTAGCTAAATGGTTCCCGCAAAGTAAGAAATTTGAGTTTTGGATAAAATCTTCTTTTTTAAGCAAGTACCGGGAGAACATCTACATGAGGCATAGGATCGTTTCAAATTATATTCGGTTAGGTCTCTCAATCATGGTTTTCCGGATTCTATTTTTTTTGGAAAAATTCTACATGGGCTTGGATTCTATGAACCAATCTATAGCCAATAATGCAGCTGACAGATTTTTCACGGGCAAATCATTTGCAAGGGTCACACAAATACTTGACAAAATGGCGAACATAATTAAGCATGGAACTTAAAGGACACCACAAGTGGAATTGCATATAGGTCTCCTTCCTTTACCACCATGATCAACGAAAACCAAGAAAGAGATCAAGTGATTGCAGGGCTTGCCACAAATGTCAATGTGTTGACAAAGATGTTCACAGAGAGCCAAAAGAAGAAATAAAATATGGCGGAAGATGTGCAACCCTTATCAAATGAGGACTTTGAGGAGGCAAACTATGTCAACAACTCTCAAGGTGGATATCAAAGGCAACATTACCAAGGTCAAGGACAACAAAATCAAAGGAGGCTCACCCGCAAGGGCAAGGAAACCAACAGTGGAGAAATGACCAAGGCAGCTCAAATCAAGGTAATTATAAGAACAACAACAACTTCCTAAATCAGAGTTCAAACCCTTATGTTCCACCAAAGGTTCAATATTCAAATCAAGGTTCCTTCAGTGAGTCTAAGTTGGAAAGCATGCTTGAATGGGTATTGCTAAATCAAGAGAAATCCGACACTGCTATAAGGAATATGACTGAGGTTGTTGGCTCTCATACCGCATCCATTCAAAATTGGAGATACAAATGAGAGAATACTCTAGGGAATAAAATCCGAAGCAAAAGGGAACACTCCCTAATGACATAATAGTGAACCCAAGGGGTAGTGGGAATGGCCCAACTTCTCATGTAATAGAAATTACTACTCGGATTGGGAAGGTACTACAAGGATAGGGTGAACAAGTGGTTGAGGTAGAAAAGTCCGAAAAAGGGGTTGAGGTTAAAGAGCCAAGTGTTGTCGAAGCTGAGAAGATTTCGGAAGATTTTCAAGTGCAAAAACCAACTAGGAAGAGGTAAAGGAAAAGCTAAAAGAGACACTAAAAACTCTTCCACCTATTCCCAGACCTCCTCCTCCATTCCATCAAAGACTAGATAGGAAGGTTGATGATAGCAAACTGGAAAAGTTCCACGACATTCTCAAGCAATTATCGGTGAATATTCCATTTGTGGAAGCATTTCAAGAGATGCCGGGGTTTGCTAACTATTTGAATAATTTTATCACCAAGAAGATAAAAACAAAGAATGAAGTGGTAAATGTGGCTCATCGGATTAGTTCCATCATTTCAACTTCCACCGTTCAAAAGAAAGAAGATCCAGGAGCTTTCACTACTCCATGTACTATTTGGGCACATGATTTTGCAAGATCCCTTTGTGATAATGGAGCTAACATCAACTTAATGCCTCTTTCCATCTATAAGCAAGCAGGGTTAGGCATGCCAAGTCCCATAAGTATGAGATTACAAATGGATGAGCGTTCCATCAAACGACCGGTGGGAATTGTTGATGATGTGCTTGTAAAGGTGGGAAAGCTTCATTTACCCGACGATTTCATAATCGTTGATTGTGCGGTTAACAAAGAGATCCCTATCATTTTGGGGAGACCATTCCTTGCCATAGGAAGGGCACTAATGGATACGGAACGGAATAAGATCAAGTTTCGTACGAATGATGAAGAGGTTACATTCCAAGCAAGCAAGGGTATGAAACTACCACATGATTATGAAAACATCTCGGTGATCGATGTTATTGATGAAATAGATGATGGGGTTGAAATGAAAATTGAGGAACAATGCCTCGGCGAGGCATTGGCAACTATTTTGGTGGACTTTGATGGTGAAGATATGGAAGGGTATATGGAATCGGTAAATGCACTGGAGGGGCTTGGATCTTACACTTATGCTTCGGAAAAGCTCCCTCTCGATTTGGAGAATAGAGCCACTCCGCCCGCAAAGCCTTCTATTATCGAGCCACCACAACTAGAGCTCAAACCACTTCCACCACACTTGAGGTATAAATTTCTTGGCTCCAATGATACTTTACCCGTAATGATTTCTTCTTTGTTGCATGATGTGCAAGTGGAAAAATTGTTGGAAATTTTGAAGGAGCATCGGCAAGCCATTAAATGGACAATTACGGACATCCGTGGGATTCCCGCGCGAATCTGTGAACACAAGATCTAATTGGAGAGTGAGACAAAACCAAGTATGGAACATCAATGGCGGTTGAGACCGTCAATGCAAGAGGTGGTAAAGAATGAAATTATCAAGTGGTTGGATGCCGGGGTAGTCTACTCTATTGCCGATATTTCTTGGGTGAGCCTGGTGTAACGTGTGCCAAAAAAAGGGAGGCATGAACGTAATTGAAAATGATAAAAATGAGCTCATCCCAACAAGAATGGTGACTGGTTGGAGGGAGTGTATGGATTATAGGATGCTCAACAGCTCCACTTGCAAAGACCATTCCCCTATGCCTTTTATTGATCAAATGCTTGATCGGCTCGCAGGAAGGTCATTCTGTTTCTTCCTTATTCGATATTAACCAAACTTACATCGCATTGGAGGATCAAAAGAAGATGACATTCACTTGACCCTATGGAACTTTTGCCTTTAGTTGGATTCCATTTGGTTAGTTCAATGCTCCGGCTACTTTTCAAAGATGCATGATGTCCATTTTCTCCAACATGGTGGATGATTTTCTAGAGATTTTCATGGATGACTCCTCGGTGGTAGGTGAATCTTTTGAGCATTGTCTTAACAATCTTAGACAAGTGCTTAAGAGATGTGAGGAAACCAAACTTGTGTTCAATTAGGAGAAATGCCATTTCATGGTGGATGAAGGTATAGTATTAGGGCATAAAATTTCAAAACATGGCATAGAGGTTGACCGGGCTAAGGTCAAGATTATTTCCAAGCTTCCTCCACCTACTTCCGTTAAAGGTGTTCGAAGTTTCTTAGGGCATGCCATATTATATAGGCGTTTCATAAAGGATTTTTCAAATATTGAAAATCCTTTGTGAAAACTCCTTGAGATAGATGCCAAATTGTGTTTGATGAAAAATGTCTCAAAGCCTTTGAGGAATTACAAAGGCTCACCACGACACCTATTATTGTCACACCCGATTAGTCTATTCCATTTGAGCTCATGCGTGATGCCAGTGGTGTAGCTATTGGAGTAATGCTTGGCCAACGTCATAACAAAGTTCTCCACCTAGTCTATAATGCAAGCAAGACACTCGATGGGGCGCAGATGAATTACACGATAACAGAGCAAGAACTTTTTGCCATTGTCTATGCCTTTGAGAAGTTCCGTGCTTATTTGTTGGGATACAAGGTGATGGTGTACACAGACTATGTTTCTCTTTGCTATCTCATGGAAAAGAAGGATGCAAAGCCTCAATTGATTAGATGGGTCTTATTGTTTCAAGATTTGACTTCGAGGTCAAGGATCGCGAGGGACTCAAAATCAAGTGGAAGATCATTTATCAAGGCTTGAAGAGGGACGGAGACCAAAGGGAGATCTTGAAATCAATGATGCATTCCCAGTTGAACACATATTGGCACTATCTAGCACTTTTGCTCCTTGGTATGCTGATACAGCTAACTATTTGGTTAGTGACCTTATTCCAGATGGATTAGAATCCTATCAAAAGAAGAAGTTCTTGAGAGACCGCCGGCAATAGTATTGGGAGGAACCATTCTTGTTTCGTGTTTGTACTGACAATATTATTAGAAGGTGAGTTCCAGAAGAAGAGATTATGCCAATTCTAAAAGCATGCCACGATTCACTGATTATGGGTCATCATGGAGGAAATCGAACGGCGGCTAGGGTGCTTAAAATGTGGTTACTATTGGCTGTCAATCTATCATGACTCTAATCAAATGGTCAAGTCTTGTAACCAATGTCAAAGGCAAGGATCAATATCCAAGAGGCATGAAGTACCAATGCACTTTGTGATGGAGATAGAAATCTTTGACGTGTGGGGAATTTATGGGGCCCCTTTGTGAGCTCTTGTGGATGAGTATCTTGGTAGCTGTGGACTATGTGTCCAAATGGGTTGAAGCAATTTCCTTACCAAATAACAAGGCAAGAAGTGTGACCGCATTCTTGAAGAAAAACATATTCACTCGGGTTGGCACTCCTAGGGCCATTCTTAGTGACGGTGGGTCGCATTTATGTAACAAGGATTTCACGGGGCTACTAGAAAAGTATGGTGTCAAGCACAAGTGGCCACACTTATCATCCCCAATCTAGTGATCAAGTTGAGTTTTCCAATCGGGAGATCAAGAGCATTCTAGCAAAGATTGTTAATGCAAACAGGACCGACTGGTCAAGGAAGCTAGATGATGCATTTTGGGAACCGCATGATGTACAAGACTCATATTGGTACTTCTCTTTATCAGTTAATCTTCGGCAAAGCTTGTCATCTAGCCATGGAACTAGAGCACAAAGCCTTGTGGGCTCTAAAGAGGTTGACCTTGGATTGATTTGAAGTGGTGAATATGAGGTTAACACAACTCAATTAAATGGAGGAATTCTATTTCCATGCATATGAGAGTGCAACTGTATATAAAGAAATGATGAAGTTCGTCCACCAAAAAAAGATTTTGAGGAGGGAGTTCAAGTCGTGTGACTTGGTTTTGCTCTTTAACTCAAGGATCAAATTGTTTCCAAGCAAGCTCAAATCAAAATGGTCCGGTCCATTCAAAGTGGTAAATGTCTCTCCTTTTGGAGCCGTGGAACTAGAATTTGAGGATGGGCTCGGAACCTTCAAAGTGAATGGCCAACGATTCAAGCACTATTTGCACACAGATGGAGAAAAAATTTTGGTGGAGCAGCTGGTTCTTAAAGATGGTCCATGCCCAACTGATGAGTGAATCCAAAGGAATGCCAACTTTGTCGTGCTTCCTCATTAAATCAAGCGCTTCATGGAAGGCAACCCATGTGTGGTAACACCCTTTTTGGCCTTTGAGTTTTTAATTTTTGTTAGATAGATTTAATTGAGAAATTTAAAGTGTGTGCTAGAGTACAGAGGATTTATAAGATCATGACACATGGTAAGATTGCATGAAAAAGGGAAGAAAAATCACCTTGTGTAGTTTGCTACACATATGCAGTCACATTTTCACTATACGGACCGGATTCTGATTGCAAACAAACACCATGTGTTTGGATAAATTTTGTGGTAAAGAAGCGACGAGTATGTGCACTTTGCGGACCGCATTTTCACTATGCGATCGCATAGTGCACCACATTTTTGGCCCTTTAACAGGCCACTTGAATCTATTGCATAACACTTATGCGGTCGCATAGTATGTTATGCGGTAACTTACCCATCGCAAAATCATCAGGTATATCTTCGCATCCTTCATCTCTCACACATTCAAACCAAAACAAAATAAAAAAATATTTTTTTATCAGAAACAAAACAAAACGAAAAAAAAGAAGAAAAATAAAGACAAAATGAACGGAGAAGGCAAAATCGACTAGTGCATGATCTAATACTCCAAGTATGCTCATCAACAACGTCATTGGTATGTTTTCTTTGTACCAATTCCATTATTGCAGGCTTTGCTTGTACAATTGTTCTTATTTTTGTTTCCCCTGTTGTTGCTTCATGTTTCCTTTTCTTCTGTATTTTTCTTTCGTACTTTGTAATTAGAGACCTTTTCGTAATATGCTTTTAGTTGATGAGTGTGTTTTGGGGGTGCTGGGTAGTGAAAATTATGTCCACCATTGCTGAGGGTTGGTTCAATCGTTAGGGACGATGATATTTGCGGCTCACAGAATCAAAATGCGGTCTGCATTTATGTCGTATAACTAACCCTAGATTGGCTGAGAAAGATGATAAAATGCGGCGATTTTGCGATTGCATAATTGATATACAGACTGCAGACTCACCACATAATGGAACAGTGTACCCAGTTTACTAGCATGACTTATGCGGCCATTTTGCGATTGCATTTCCCACTTTGCGGTGGAATTTATGATCGCATTTTGTGATTTGGTTTTTGTGAAATACTCAAGTCTCCGATGGCTATGCAGTCCGCATAGTGGTTATGCAGTCCGCATAGTGGTTATGCGGTTGCATAATCCATCGCAGAATGAGATCCAGTGGTGCACCTTCGATTTTGCAACAAGTTTGCGGTCTGCATAGTGATTATATGACCGCAAAACCTGTCGCATTTTCAAATTTTTCTTTAATTTTTCTGTTTTCTTTTCCCCTTTGCCTACAATGTCGCTCACATTTCACCTTTGTGCAGATATGGCTGCCAGGATACATTCAGTCTTCGATAAGAAAAGGGCCTCCTCCAGTCGTCAAGCGTCACAAGCAAAACGTTCCCCAACGGACCCTAATGTTCCACCTCCCTCCCAGTCTGATGAGGAGGAGATCCTGCTCTCAGTTGACCTATAAGCTAAGGCAAGAAGGAAACACAGAGATGATTTCCAACTCCGATTTGGGGTTGATAGGTCCAAGCCACTATAAAGGGCTCACCAAACAGAAAATCCTAGCTGAGAAGAAATTGAGCTTGAACGGGCTACAAGACCAACACCCACATATCTTGGAGAACATAAGAGCATGAAAATGGGAGTGCTTCACTGAGCCACCTGTCGAGTGTAATGATGCCCTTGTCTGTGAATTGTATGCATCATATGGAGCCTCCAGAACTGCGCACCACAAACGCACCAGGATCTTTACTGACACTGTGCTTGTTCGAGGAAAGAGTGTGTTTTGTAGCAATGAGACAATTAATGACCTGTACTTCCCTGGCTAGAGATCGAGCGAGCTGAATATGCTGCCAAATGGGTAAATAGGGAGAATAAACGTGGTTGGATTTCTTCGGAGATAGAAAAGGGGTACCCTGCTTGGATCAAACCCTGTGCATAAAATATACAGGGAGGATCTCATACGAGAAGGTCGATTCATGCTCAGCTTTGTCACCTCTCGCTTGATACTGTCCCGAAATAAAACTGTCATAGGCATTGAGAAAGCTCTTCTCATTGCATGTATCATGGTGGAAATCACCGATGTGGGAGCTCTTATCTACCAAGAGATAGGGATCCGGGCACAGCAACATGACACATCTCTTCCATTTCCTTGTTTGATCATAGCCCTATGTAAAGCTGTGAAGGTCCATATCATGCCATATACTGATAGGACTGGGAAGGAGACGATGGACATTGATGTCACCCGTATTAGTGATGTTGTTGCCCCACTAGAGGTTCAGACTCAAGCTCTAATTGTTGTAGTGCTTTCCGACTCCCAAACTCCTGTGACTCCTCACGTTCCAGTGGCATCCACTTCTACTTTAGAGCCTGCCTCTCAGTACACCACTGCTCAGCCTTTTGCTGCACTACCAGCCGTCTCGAGGCTTGGTCTCATTGCTCAGAATGCAAATGCCAAGGTAGACTAGCTTTGGAAGACCTTGCCCAACCTCATCAAACAAGCCTGACTCCTACACAATCCTTAGGGACAACCCTCTAACAACAACAAGCAACGTATAAGGATCGCCTGCAACAACTTGAGTTAAGGGTTGAGAAAATTGAGCGAGGTGAGGTTAGTGATTTTCAAAGCTTAGGGAGGAGGTTTCCACTATGAAGATCGAGCTTTAAAAGATTCAAACTTTGGAGTTTGATATATCATCCCTCATGCCCAAGAAAGGTGAGCAGGGAGCAGACACATTGCAAGGCCCCGTGAAAACTCGTGTTCAAAACCTAGTAGCTCGTAGTGCTAAGTTACAAACGTGTGATCAAAACCTAGTAGCTTGTATCTGCCACAACTGCTTTAAATGCTGACATGATTTATGGAAGGATGATGGCCTTTGCTCAACTATAGAGGCTAAAAAAATAAGGCACATAATGGAGCAAGAAGGAAATAACATGAGTCAATCAACATGCCACCTTGGGGGTTCATTTAGAGGTGAGGGGTCAGCAGCGCAGAAGGGATCATCAAGGCTATCCCAGTGTTATGCTTAGCCTTCAGCTAGTGCCCCATCATCCGTTACACGGTCAGTAGCATAGGAGTCGCTTTAGGCCCCGCTAGGACAACATAAGGCCCATTATTAGGGCCGATCAGAAGGGAGACCCCATCAGCAGCAGGGGGACCCATGGACTAAATGTAGGAGAGTTGATTCAGGAGTCTGCTACCTAGATAGGCCAATATGCTAAGGATGCGGGTTCAGAGGCCATATTTAGAGGGACTATCGCGTGTCCCGTTAGGGAGCAAGAAGGGGTGCAGCTCTGCCATCCAGTCCTACAACTTCCACATCTTTCGCACACCCTCTAGCTCGAGGCTCTCTAGCACCCACTGGGCAGGGTGCAGCTAGGGGTGGTGCAAAGGGTTCAGGGCGACCCAGCCGGTTTTATGCTATAAGTAGCCGTTAGAGTGTATAGGCCTCCCAAGATGTCATCACAGGTATATTGACTGTTAAATCTCATGATATATATGCCCTTATTTATCTCCGGTCTTCTTTGTCCTATGTTACTCCATACATTGCTTCAAACTTCGGGATAGAATCGAAATAGCTTCATGAGCCGTTCTCTGCATCTACTTTGACTGGTGAGTCTGTTTCAACCACACGAGTTTATAAGGGTTGTGTGATCATAGTGCACAGCCGGGATACTATGGTCGACCTTATTAAATTAGGGACGATCGATTTTGATGTAATAATGTGAATGGATTGGCTTTATTCATCCTTTGCCAAACTTAACTACTGAACTAGGGTCATGAGGCTTGAATTCCCTAATGAGCCAGCTATTAAGTGGGAAGGAAATTATGTCATGCCAAATGGTAGGTTTATTTCTTACCTTAAGGCCTCGAAGATGATCATGAAGAGTTACGAACACTACAGCTGAGGTGCCTACTCTCGAATCCGTGCCAATTCTGAATGAATTTTCCATGTGTTTCCGAATGAGCTCCCCGGGATCCCTCCAGACAGGGAGACTGAATTTGGGATTGGTGTGATGTTAGTCACTCAACCTATATCTATTCCACCTTACAAAATGGCACCAACGAAACTAAAGGAGGAAGGAACAAGTGAAGGATTTTTTGGACAATGGTTTCATTTGATAGAGTGTGTCGCCTTGGGGTGCTCCGGTTCTCTTTGTTAGAAAGAAGGATGGGTCGATGCAAATGTTTATTGACTACCGGCAACTCAACAAGGTTACAATCAAAATAAGTACCCATTGCCAATGATAGATGACTTGCTTGATCAATTGCAAGGTGCTTCATGTTTCTCAAAAATTGTTGTGATTTGGATATCACCAATTGAAAATAAGGGAGTGGGATGTGTAAAAAACAGCCTTTAGAACTCGGATAGGCACTTTAAATTTTTGGTAATGTGTTTTGGGCTGACAAATGCCCTGGCAGCGTTCATGGATTTAATGAATCAGGTCTTCAAGCCTTTTCTAGACTCCGTTGTGATCGTGTTCATCGACGATATTCTGGTATATTCCCGAAGTCAGGAGGACCACGTTAGCCATCTCATAGCAGTCCTACAGACTCTTCAACAACATAAGTTGTATGCAAAATTTTCAAAATATGAATTATGGCTTGAATCTGTCGTATTCTTGGGTCACTTCGTCTCCCGAGAATGGATTATGATTGATCCCCAAAATATTACAACAGTGAAGAGTTTGCCCAGGTCTACCATTCCTATAGAAATTCACAGTTTCTTTGGTTTGGTTGGATATTATAGGTGATTTATGGGGGAATTTTTACTCTTGCCTCTCCCTTGACTAAACTGACCCAGAAATAAGCTAAGTTCCAATGGTCTAATTCTTGTGAAAGGAGTTTCCAGGAATTGAAATCAAGATCGACAACAACGCTGGTATTAAACCTACCAGAGGGTACAGAGTGATTTGTGGTGTTTTGCGATGCTTCAAGTATCGGGCTTGGGTATGTATTAATGCAGCATGGACCACAAATTCAATATATTTTTAAGCAAAAGGAGTTGAACCTGAGGAAGAGGAGGTGGTTAGAGTTACTCAAGGACTATGACATTAATATCTTCTATCATCCGGGAATGGCTAACGTTGTGGCTGATGCTCTTCGCTAGAAATCTATGGGGAGTTAGGCTCGTTTGAGGGTGGAACAGAGACTTTTAGCTTGAGAGGTTCATCAATTAGAAAGTTTAGTAGTTCGTCTTGCGAACTCTGATAATGGAAGGGTAGTTGTGCAAAATAGGGCTGAATCATCGCTTGCGGCAGAGGTGAAGGAAAAGCAATTCAACGATCCATTGTTGGTACATTTGAAAGAAGGGATTCATGAACACAAGACAACAATTTTTTACCTTATCTGGGAGGATGGTACCCCTTCGATGCCAAGGCCGCCTATGTGTTCCAGATGTTGACGGCCTTCGGGAAAGAATCATGGAAGAAGCTCACACTTCTAGGTATTCTGTGCACCCTGGTTGTACGAAAATGTATCATGATCTCAAGGAAGTCTATTGGTGGAATAACATGAAAAGGTATATGGAAAACTTTGTGGCTAGATGTCTGAATTGTCAACAGGTGAAGGTCGAACATTAAAGGCCCGAAGGAGTGGAGAAAAGCATAAAAATTCCAATGTGGAAATGGGAGATGATCAATATGGATTTTGTGGTAGGGTTGCTGTGCACTCACAAAGTCATCTCACAAAGTTAGCACACTTCTTGCTAATCAAATCTACTGATACAACGGAACAATATGCTCAGTTATATATCGGGGAGATAGTTAGGTTGTATGGTACCTTGGTCTCAATCATCTCGGATCGAGGGGCTCAGTTCACAACCAACGTTTGGAAGAAATTTTTGCAGGGTTTGGGTATGCAGGTAAATCTTAGCACAACTTTTCACCCTCAGACTGACGGGCAAGCCGAGCGGACCATTCAGATGCTTGAAGACATGTTGCGTGCTTGCGCCCTTGATTACAAAGGTAGTTGGGGAAACAGAATTGGTAGGGCCGGACCTTGTGCACCAGGCCATGAAAAAGGTCAAGTTCATCAAGGAAAGATTGAAGAGTTCTCAGAGTCATTAAAAGTCTTATTCGGATGTTTGCCGCAGGGAATTGAAATTCAAAGAAGGTAATTGGGTATTCTTGAAGGTTTCCCCCATGAAGGGCATCATGTGATTTGGGAAGAAAGGGAAATTGAGCACAAGATATGTCAGACCATACAAGGTCATCCAGCGGATTGGTCAAGTGGCGTACAAGCTCGAGTTGCCACCCGAGATGTCATTGGTACACCCAATTTTTTCATGTGTCCATGTTAAAAAAAAGGTGGTGGGAGATCTGTCTACTATCATACAGGTTGAAACCATTGAGTTCAACAAAGAGCTGTCCTATGAAGAGGTGCCAGTTGCCATTCTTGACAAGCAAGTCCGAAAACTGAGAAATAATGAGATTGCCTCCATAAAAGTGTTATGGCAGAATCAGCAAGTTGAGGAAGCCACTTGGGAAGCCAAGGATGAAATAAAAAAGAAGTACCTGTATTTTTTTGAATAGTCATGTAACAGCCTTTATGCATTCTAATTCATACGAACTCTTATCTTGTGATTTATCAATGAAGAAATGGCCCATTTTGGTTATATATATTGCCTATATGGCCATGGTTGATGTTGTACAGTACAATTCATGTTATGTTGAGAAACGTGTATATGCTATTATGGTATGATTCTGGGGATCTCTGACATGTGGATAGGCCTAGATATAAAGGAAACTCTAGCAAAAATTTTGGAAATTTTGGGAGTTAGCCAAATTTGGAGACTATTAACATATTTTAGGTTGTAAAAGGCAAGGGATTACATAAAGAACTCCTAATAAGTGACCCTTGATCCTTATTCGAGGACGAATGATTTTAAGTGGGGGAGGATGTAAGGCCCCCTGAAAACTCGTGTTCAATACCTAGTAGCTCGTAGTGCTAAGTTACGGACATGTGTTAGGAATGTGAAAAATTCTTTGTATTGATCTAAAGCATATAAAAATTAAGAACCAAAATTTTCCAGAAAAGTGCTATTATACGGTCCAAAATGTGGTCATAAATCAAGTATGCGTACCGTATTTCTAATGCAAATCGAGTTAGTGGTTTTGTTTAATTTGAGGTACAAATGCGGTCCATTATACGATCGCATAACTAATATGCAGACCGCATAGTCATCGCATAATTTCCTAAGGATTTTATGAAGGGAAGTTCTATGATGCATTATGCGACCACAGAACGAGTATGCAGACCGCATTCTAAACGCAAGCCTAGGCAGTTCATCCAATGTTTGGGAGTGCTTCTACAGTCTATTTTGCAGACCGCATTTTCACTTTGCGATCGTAGAATGCGACTGCAAATCCGACTCGGGCCCTTATTGTATAAATTATAAAAACCGACGCACCCCGAAATAACACCACCACAGGCCATTTTTTATTATTCTTACAATATAGAGAGAAGGGGAGAGAGTATTAGAGTGAGAAAGTGTGTCATCCATCAAGCTCCATCCAAATTCATGACAAATTCTATGAAGATTGCTAATTGAGGTTTCTAGGTCTTCTCCTAACTGGTAATTAGTTGTGCCCTCATCAATAATTTCAAGCCTTTTTGCTAAAAACAAGTAATTAGCAAAAGGGTTTATGGGGTACAAGGCTAGAAATCCTGCATGCATAAGTAGCAATGGGTTATGGGAAGATCGTGATTTTAAAAGATGGTAATTAGAGTGAAAAGTGATAAAATCTCTCACAAAAAGGAACCAAAAACAACAATTTACACCTAGTGTTTGTCAATATGCTCAAATGAGCTAGGATCTTAATCGTATCTCTAATTCTTGGATGAAATTATGGTTCTTATAAAATAGATCAAAGTTGTTAGGAAACCGGGAATTTTTGTAAGGAATTAAGGGAGACTCCACTGAGGTATGTATGGATAACCCTTTTTTAGTGTTGAATATTGTGTTCAATGGCTAGCTTGAAATTTTTAAATTGATTCTACTTGGTTGACTGCATTTATGTGTTGGGTGACAGACTTCCATTCTGCATTATTCTATGTGTTATTTGAAATCATGGTAATTGACAAAGTGATCATGTCTTTCAAGAGTTCGTTATTTCCCTTACCATCTGCTTGCATTGTAAGATAGCTCTTACTAAATGAATGATGGAATTACATGAACAAATTGAAAAAAGGGAAGGCTTGTGTTGTGTTGATGAATCTAAGTGCCAAGGAGCACATAAATGAAAAGCAGTGTCATACCCGATGTGGAAAAAGATGAAAGGAAATGGGAACTGAAGAATGATTAAAAGAGGTTATGTCCCAAGTGAGATGGCTTAGCTGATTAGACCGAGATCAGACGCTATGCTGTACACATGAATGCATTTATATTGGGTTCTGGAACATTATTGTGAACATGGATATGTCTCACCTTGGATGGCTTAGCCGGTCGGGTAGAGACCAGACTCTGTGATAACACCCTACGGTGGTATTATATTTTAAAGACATGGTATTTGGCACCAATGAACATTAACTTAAAGGGAAGAACAAATTTAACCAGCAACCATGCAAGACTTATTTGTTGCTCCAACTTGAATTTATGTGATGTAACTATTGATGATACAACTGTTTGTTCTTTCATTCTTTCATTGTTTATCCTATTAGAATTGTGTTTTCCATACATTCTAGTACTATTCGATAGTCCTAACGTCCCTATTGCTAGGGCCGCTACATCTTTGAATGGATGTAGGTGAATCTGTTGCTGATAGTGCCGATTGCAGATAGTGGTGCACCCTTGTCCTCTTCACAACTATCTAGGTGAGCCCCCATTCCTCTCAAGGGTTGTAACTTTTCATTGTGTTAGTTATCCGGGGCCTTATCGTCCGGCGTTATCATTTCGAACTCTTGTATCTTTAGAGGCTCCGTCGACATTTCTGTGGGCCATGTATGGGTGGCGGGGTGGTCTTAGAATAATGTTGTATTTTGAAACTCTACGTTCTAGACCTTCAACTGTATGTACTTGGGGAACTAACTAGGCATATACCATGCTATGACCGTACGGAAATCTTGTGTGTCTAAACTATGGTTTAATGTTGTGTTATATGATGATATGTTCATGATTAACTGTGAAACCCCTTTTTATTTCTTAAATCACACTAAGTGGAATCGAGGCCAGTAATTGTGTCGTGTTGGGTAGGGAATGCTTAGGTAAGGTTTGCTCGATCCAGATTTCTCGGTCGCGTGACGGTCGCGCTCCCCGAGGTTAGGGCGTGACAAACATCAGCGCTGGATTTGGGCCTTTACTTTACCATGCTATTAACTGATATTGCCTCTCCAACTCCTAGGGCTTCCCATCCTCCAGCTCCTCCTACACAGATTCTGATTCCTTCTAAGGAGGATTTTGGACATTCTTCGGAGTCCGAGGGTGAGAAGGCAGACGAGGGAGAGGGTGAGGAGGATTCATGGTCCTCGGAGGATGATGGCCCTCAGGAAAGCGGCAAGAAAATTGCTGCTACTACAGTTGAGGAAGATGAGCAAGCAGAGCTTCAGATAGCGATCAAACATTCACTAGCAGATATGGCTGCCCCTACAGATCCATCGGACGGGCGATACTAGTAGCTCATAGGCTCCAGCTCCAATTTTGGATCCGCTAAAGATCCCTCCTCCACCAGTAGAGATCACTCCTCAGGCCGAGATCTCATCAGTCCCATCTTTAACACCAGAGGGTGACCCCACCATCACTCAGCCAGCTTCTGACTCCCATAGCTCTTAGTGCGCCTCAAAGAGCCCCTAAACTCTATTCTATGATCTTATGCATTAGGGACAATGCATGATTTTTAGTTGGGGGTGGTAGCCTTTTATATATCTTTGTGATATTGGCAACTGTTTCACTTATGTACTCATTTATGTTCTGTATATATTGATGTTTTATGACTTCCATACATAAGTTATGTTATTCTTGTGTATAGTAATGTTTTGTGATTTCCATACATTGGTTATGTTATCCTTGTGTATATGTAAAAAAACAAAAACAAGTAGATAATTGTCCATCTTTAGTAATTAGCAATAAATTCCCCTTGTTTTTTCTTCGTCCGGTTCTTTTCCAAGGTTATAATAGTAAAACTAGGACAGCAGAATGATACATGTTGACCGGTTTGGTGTACTTGTTTTTTTTCAAGCATGTGTGTTTTTAGATAGCATATACCCTTTTATAGTGAACTTGAGATATCAACTGTGTGAACTTGAGGCTCGGTCTGTGACTCTATGTCTACCTAGCGTTATACATGTATATATGATGAAAGCTTTGAGTTACCAAGTGTTGACTCGAGGACTTCAAACTATGTAAACCAGACAGTTCGTATGCCATGTGTGTGAGTTCTTTGTGTGAATAATTCTTGTGTTTACTTCTGCCATCTCTTGCCCACTTTTTTCCGATGCTTTTAACAATTACATTTGGTTGGAGAAATGACCTTAGGCAATCATTGTGATTTTTGGAAAATCAATTAGCTTTTCAAGCCACTCATTGTACAAATAGTATTACTAGTCACCCATTTGAGCCTTTACCTTTTCTGTGGCTACCTCATTACAAACCTTTCCCTTTTTTGTGAAATAACTCCCTCTTTGAACCTGTCCCTCCTTGTGCATTGATAATGAGGCTAAAAGTCTAAGTTGGGGGTGTGTGTCAAGCCGAAAATTGGCAAGAATGTACAATGAGCGTAGGAAAGTGCACCTCAAAATATGAAACTACTGAAGCTCCAAAAGCAAAGTATGTAAAAGAAAAAAACAAAGAGAAAAAGCGAAAAACAAGTAAAAAAAGAGTGTAAGAGTTGTAAGTGTTTATGCCTAAGGAGCCTTGAATAGAATAAAAGAGGTAGTTGAGGTGGCTAAATGGTGGAAAAATTGATACAAATGAAGGCTTTGTGGTTTGAACAGAAGCAAAGAGCACAAGAAAGAAAAATTTTGGTTAGTGTCAATAAGAGTATAGTCACTTGTACCCAAATGCTTGTTCGGCCTTTCCCTAAACCTACATTACAATCCTAAAAAGTCCTTATGGGATCTCCAACCGAGCGTTCTTAGAATAAAGCAATAAATTAAAATAAGGGCAAGCCTATGGTATGGTATGTTGTAACTCTTGAAACTCTTTCCAAGCGTGAGTGTAATTGAGAATTCATCCCTTTTGTTGTAAGTATAAATAGAGTGATCTTGGGACTTTCTTTCTAGTGGGGGCACATGAATTGCAAGGTTGGAAAAAAGTTGAGTTTTTGAGTCAAATGCAAGTGCACTCAGCTGAGGGTGGCATTTTGTCACATTGTTTGAGGCTCAAAGTTTCACTTGATTAGTTTTACTTGTATATATTGATGGTTCAGGAAGGGTAAAACAATCGAAGATGCATGCTTGATGTACTAACAACAAACACTGTCCATGGCCACTATTGTTTCATGTTTTGTAGATGAAGTCTAGAATATGATAGTGTTGTCTTACTTACTTGAGGACATGCAAGAGTTTAAGTTGGGGGAGGTGATGTGCCGGAGAATTTTGGCACATTTGACACTAGTTTCTTAGATTTTAGCTTGTTTTAAATGCAATTTCCTTTTATACTTATGTAATTTTAGTGTTTTTACAGTGTATGAGGTTTAAGTACCTAAGAGCATGGAAAGGAATTCAAAAAGCCATAAAAGACAAGAAAATAAAAAAGGCATCGCAAATGTGGATATACTATTGCAAAGACAACACGTGAGCTGCAAATTTCACAATGAGATTGCAAATCGCAACAGTTTTTTGGGCAAAGTTCAACGTCAAAAGTGCGGTCCAGGCTACGATTGCGTAACTTGTTTGTGAACCGCATAATTGATTGCAAAATCATGGAGAGAAATGCTGATAGTGAAAAATACGACACAAAATGTGATCGCATATCTAGAATGCGGACTGCAAATCAGCAATGCAATGACAGCCTGGGAAATAGGGTTTTGAAATGCGATGGGAATGAGGAGAATGCAGGCCACATGTCTGTTATGCGACAGATATGCGGTCGCATATTTAACTTGAAAGGGTATATTTGTTCGCTTTTTTCCCCAAATTTTGTCCCTCTATAAATAGATTTATTGGGGTTTTGGGGCTCATCTGGTCTGACTTTGGGACTACAATACAAGGCTTTAATATTTCTTTCTTTTGGAAGCTTTTGGATCAAGAATCTTTCATTTTGTGCGCTTTATGGCATTAAATATTCTCTTCCTTTTGTATTTTAGCATGGGTAGCTAATTTTAAATACTAAGGATGTGCACCCTAAATGGGTGTTATGTTAATGTGTGTTTAACGTTTAATGGTTGATATTTATTTACTTCTCCTTCTTCATTTATTGTTGATGGTTGCAAATATTACCAAGTGCCATTAAATTCTTACTTTGCTTGGGAAAGTGGGTTTGAATTTGGTATAAGTAAATATCAAAGACTCAAGGCTTTAAAGTTTTTTAATAGAATTGCTTAGGAATAAGTGGGTTTATTTGGCATATATTGATTGTTCTTAGTTGCAACTCTTTTATATTTGGAAAAATTATAAAAAGGAAATACTACCCCAACTATTGGAAAATATTGGGAAGTTATTTAAAATCATTTGCACATCAAAAGAACCTTCCATTAAAATATATCATATTAACACAGATAGCATTACACTTTATTAATGGTGACACAACCTTGGTTTCTTTATTTAAACTAATTTACATTCTCAATATCACCAATTAGTTATTTCTTCAAACCAAATTTAATTCATACTCTTGTTACCATTAACTGGATAGAATTACGACTTTGGTCAAGTAACACACTATTTGAGTAACCTTTTCACACCTATTCCCTGTGGGATTCGACCCCAACTTTGTTGGGTTATTATATTTGACACTGACCGCCTTAAACTATTTATTAAAGTGTAATTTAAGCGTATCAACATGCACAATATCTACAACTAGACAGGATCAAGAGCCCCATATTGCAGCCACTACCAAGGTTAGAAGCGAGGCTGAGGTTGAGCCAGAGGCCAAGGCAAGGTAGAGCTGAGCATTTAGCTTTAGTAGAAGTGCCCACAGTGGAGCCTGAGACTGATCATGCGGAGGATATCCCAACTCAAAATTGCACCAGTCAAACCCGCTTAGGTCCCTAGAAGGATTTATAAAAACTTCTGTGCTTTAGGATGCTCTAGTCAGTTAATGGGCCTTATGGAAAATGTGGTATATACCGGTGCATTTTCAGTGGCACCAACTATCTCTCAGGCTTGGAGAGGATCAGAAACTCTTGCTACTCACACCCCAGAGTAGATGGCTTGCATATATCTAACTCCAGCGGTACAAACAATAGGGGTAGTTCAGCTGGTTGTTGCTACACATACCGGGGAGAGACCTGCGATGTCTTCTGAGGGATTTATGAGATTTAACAAGTTCACAAAGCTCTTCCCTATTCACTTCACAAAGTTCACAAGTTCAGAAGGCACTCATCCTGAGCAGCTAGCCTATAGTGCACTATCAGCTCCTATGAGTGCACCTCTGATCCAGAGTTACCAGAGTGGTTATCCAGGTCGACATGGCTAGTTCCAGGGTTAGCAATCACAACATTCGAGGGATCTTTATACTTTGGACATCCAGGGAACCTTTCTAGATTTTACTCCAGGTCACAAGGCGAAATGCCACATCAAAGTTCTCGTGCTATGGTTCAGACACCGGTTGCTTTACCGTCTGCACAGCCAGCTAGAGGTTGGGGGTCAGGCTGTTAGAGTTGGAGGTCAGACCATTAGAGATGAGGCGAGCCAGCTGAGGCCATCCGAGAGGCGGAGGACAAAGTGGTGGGGCCCAACCCCATTTTATGCATTCCTAGCTAGACCTGAGGCCGAGTCATTTGAACCCATCATCATATATGTTATTCTAGTTTCCATAGAGATGCTTCAATTATTTTTTATCCGAGCTCTACTTATTCCTACGTGTCATCCTATTTTGCTTCATATCTGGTTATGTCTTGCGACTCTTTGAGTGCTCCTGTATATGTGTCCACACATGTGGGAGATTTTATTATTGCAGATCATGTTTATCACGGGGCTTAAGACTAGTGTAGACCTCCTATTTCTTGATATAGTGGAATTTGATGTTATTTTAGGCATGGATTGGCTGTCACCTTATCATGCTATATTGGAGTGTCACGCCAAGACGGTGACCTTAGTCATGCCGTGGTTGACCCGATTGGAGTGGAAGGGGAATCGTGGCCACTCTGCCAGCAGGGTTATTTCTTATATGAAGGCTCGCGTATGGTCGAGAAGGGATGTTTAGCATATTTTTCCTATATTCATGATTCTAGTATAGAGGTTCCTTCCATGGATTCCATACCAATTATGCGTGGGTTTCTAGAGGTATCTCCTATAGATCTGCCGGGGATGCCACCCAACAAAGATATCGACTTCTCTATTGACTTGGTTCCGAGCACTCAGCCCATTTCTATACTACCATACTATATGGCCCTACCCAAGTTGAAGGAACTGAAGGAGCAGTTGCAAGATTTTCTTGATAGGGGATTCATTAGACCTTGTGTCTCGCCCTAAGGTACACCAGTATTGTTCGCGAAGAAGAAGGATGGTTCGATGAGGATGTATATAGGTTATCAATAATTAAACAAAGTTACCATCAAGAATATGTATCCGTTGCTGAGGACTGATGACTTATTTGATCAGCTTCAAGGTGCCAAAGTATTTTTGAAGATTGATTTGAGATCTGACTACCATCAGCTGAAGATTAGGGCATCAGATGTCCCTAACATAGCTTTTCGGACTTGGTATGTGCATTATGAGGTCCTAGTGATGTCATTTGGTTTTACAAATACCCCAACAACATTTATGGATTTGAGGAATGGGGGTATTTAAGCCCTATTTGAACTCTTTTGTGATCGTCTTCATTGATAATATTTTGATCTACTCCCACAATCGAAAGGAGCATGAGCAACATCTTCAGAATGTATTTCAGACTCTGAGAGATAGTTAGTTATATTCCAAGTTTTCAAAGTGTGAGTTTTGGTTGGACTCGATTTCTTTTTGGGGCATGTTGTATCTACCTAGGGCATTAAAGTGGATCCTAAGAAAATTAAGGTGGTTCAAAACTATCCTAGACCTACTTTAGCTATATAGATCCAGAGCTTCCTAGGTTTGGCAGGTTATTATCGCTGGTTCATGGATGGGTTTTCATCCATTGCAGCCCCATTGACTAGATTGACCCAGAATAGTGCCCCATTCAGGTAATGAGTGTGAGTTCAGCTTTCAGAAGGTCAAGACTTCTTTGACTATAGCCCTAGTGTTGGTGTATCCCACAGGTTAAGGATCCTACATTATGTATTGTGATGCATCACGTATTGGGCTTGGTGCAGTATTGATGTAGGAAGGTAGGGTGATTGCATATGCGTCTCGGCAGTTGAAGATTCATGAGAAGAAGTACCATGTTCATGCTTAGAGTTGGCAACTATTGTTCATGCATTGAATATTTGGAGGCATTACCTCTATGGTGTGTCATAGGAAGTATTCACAGATCATCGAAGTATGCAGTATTTGTTTAAGAAAATGGATCTCAACTTGAGGAAGCGAAGGTGGTTAGTGCTGTTGAAAGACTATAATATTACCATTTTGTATCATTCCGAAAAGGCCAATATAGTGGCTGATGCCTTAATAAGAAAGGTTGTGAGTATAGGTAGCCTTGCATATGTTCCAGTTGGTGAGAGACCGCTAGCATCATATGTTTAGGCCTTAGCCAATTAGTTTGTGAGGTTAGATGTTTTGAAGCCTAGTCAGTTCTTGGTTGTGCGGTCTTTCAGTCTTCTTTGTATGAGCATATCAGAGAGCGTCGGTATGACGACCCTTATTTACTTTTCCTTAAGGACACAGTGTAGCATGATGATGCCAAGAAGGTTTCTTTTTGAGATGGTGGGGTGTTGCAGATGCGGGTTCATATTTGTTGCTCAATATGGATGGGCTTTGTGAATTGATTCTTGAGGAGGCCCACAGTTCATTGTATTCCAATCATCCGAGTTCTGCCAAGATGTATCAGTATTTAAGGTGGCATTATTGGTGGAGTATAATGAAGAAAGATATAGTTGTGTATCTGGCTCGGTGTTTGAATTGCCAGTAGGTAAAGTACGAGCATCACAGACGTGACAGTTTATTTCAGAGACTTTATACTCCTGAGTGGAAGTGGAAGTATATTATCATACATTTCATTGTTGGGCTCCCATTGAATTTGAAGAAATCTGACATAGTATGGGTCATTGTGGATAGTTTGACCAAGTCGACAGACTTCTGTCACGCCCTGACCTCAGGGAGCAGGACCGGTGCTCAATCGAGATAACCTGACCGAGAAAGCCTGTAAAATGCCTCCTACTTGAACTCACTCATAGATAAAGAGAAGATCTATTTCATTAATTAGACAGTGAGGAGATTCATATGAACAACAACATTAATTCATTATCAACAGTTTCAACATCTATAAGTTTCAAAATACACACACTTTCATAGTTTAATGTGGAACGTGTGATGTAGTTACAAATTACTAGTTTGAATTTCCCAACACCTCATACCACCCGTACAATATCTACAGAGCCTCTAATAGATATAAAAGAGTACGATGATAGTGCCGGCAATAAGGCCCCAGCTATATCTAAAAAAATAATACATAAGGAGAAATGATAGATGACCCTGAATGAAGTGGGGCTAACCAAGTTATCCGAGAAGAGGGTTACCACTATCAACAATCAAAACATCCTGCTATGGAACCACCTGCATCCATTAAAGCTACAACGCCCCTGGAAAAAAAGAAGTTAATACATATGGAATAGTACTAGTATGAATGACTAAGCACCCTCTCAAAAGAATGAATGATAACACAAGAATGGCCAATCATAAAAGCAATAGGAGTCTCAAATAATACCTAAAACATCTAGTTAGGAACAAGACAAGTTTTCAAGAAATTTCCATATTTTAAGTTGGGAGATCTTTAGTACCGATATGCCAATGTTTTCAATTTCGATTACAATTTCCAACATAGTCACTACCATATGTGTGGCATGGAATCCGATTACGACTCAATCGGCTAGGCCATCGCATACGAGACATCAACCACAATCATAATTTTAATTTCCAGCACAATCACAACTATGTATACGACATGGCGTTCGGTCACGATTCGATCGACTAGCCCATCTCATACGATAGATCAACCTTTTCTATCAATCATCCAATTTCATACTTCTTTCACACCGTTTCATCTTGTTGTCACTAGTGGACACAATTGTAATATCCCCTTTTAATTTGGCATGCTGGTCGTATTTCATATGTTATATTTCATATTTCATGGTCACCTTTTTCACTCTTAACCATGATCATGGAGTTTCAACAACAAGTCACTTACATTCAAGACATTAAGCACATATATGAGCAAACATGAGTCTTATGCGCATTGCGGTTTCTTACACAGTTGGCATTAGCTATCACTTTAAATGCAACTTGAAGCCATAACATTTAGATAAATAACCTATACTTTGAAAATTTTATCAAATAGTACTACAATATAACAAGATCATTTGGGTTACGTATTGAACTCGTATGTTTTGGACATAAATTCTAGTCGGAGTAATCGATTCATAATGATCAACACGGGATGTACAATGACATTATGGGGTTCTATTCTAAGAGAAGAGTTTAGCCAACATACCTCTCTTGAGATTCCTTAAACTCTAAAATATTCCGGAAATCTTTGCATCTTTAATCTATTTTGGAAATATAACAAATTGAACCAAAAAGTAGGAAGATGATTATAGTTCCAGCTCATTTGAGCATTTTATAAAACACTAGGTGTGCATTAAGGTTTCAAGGTCCTTATATGGTGGATTCCATCATCCCACAACCCAATTATCTACCATTATCTTTTTAGCTCAACAATCTTTCTACACCCTTTGAAAACACATGCATACAAGATGAACAACCCCACACACAATAATTGTCTTACTAATTACCCATTTTTAGTTAAATTTTGAAATTGAGGTTTAGGGTGTAGAATCTTATCTCTAGGATGAAGATCTAGTGAGTTTCCCTTGTTAATCTTCCATGATTTGAGCAAGAATTGAAGAACAAACTATTGAGGAGCCCTCTCCCACTCTAGAGCACTCTCTCACTCTTAAATATCAAGTTTTTACTACAGGTATAAAAATAGTGTCTCTCTTGGAATCCATTTCGTTTATGTACCAACTAAGCTTAGAAATTTTAGTATCTCTGCCTTGAAGCTCCCCTCTCAACAGGTCGTTCTCCTTCTCAAACTGCACAAATTAGGTCCGAGAAGTTAAAAGAGTGGAATCTTACAAGGATTGAAATAATAGTGAAAATGGGGAATGAGTAACCTCCTCAGTAAGATAGGCTTTCTCATGCTCGCGGGGGTTCACCTCATACTGATACTGGGTGAAAGCCTGGTTATAGAGCACTTTATTCTGAAGCCACGTAAAAAGACAAGCTAAGAAAAACAAAGATCGGAGCAGACTAGAGCAACAGACAAGGTTAGCAAAAATTACCCGCTCGCAAAGTCTGACTATCTCGCCGAAAATGAATGAAACATCAACCTCGGGACCTCTCTCGAGAATGGTCGGCGACTTCTTGAGTGCATCTCCGCCTTTGACTAGTGCCCCTGCTTTAGAAGGCTATTCACGTGGGGCGTCTTACACGCCGTGAGACGGTAGGATCTGTCTCTAAGGAGAATCAACAACAATCAAAGGGTTAATAGGATCAGTCCAAATCTCTGTTCCTTGTTCACCCTCGACCTAGATCCACACCCCTCCAAACTGCACACCAAGGGTGCCCCAACTCGGGAAGAATTTTGACCACCTACCAACTCAGGAAGAATTTTGGCCACCTGCGAACTCGGGGGTAGTGCTCAATACTCCATCCATTGCCTCGCCACAGCAAAGTTAGTCCACATCAATATTATACTCTGGTCTGAGAGCATCCATCCCCACAGCCCGAGGGTTGGCTGAGTCTATACTCTTTTGGGGGGCCGTTGAGAAACTTTTTTCTCCCTCACCTTCAGCTCGAGGGTTCCCACCATCTGGGAGGTCAGAACTGCCAGGTCAACCTTGTAATCTTCCCCCTTAACCCTCTTAAGCTCCAGCGGCCTAACCGAGAGACTCCCTTACATTCTCTTCTTCTCGCCAAACACTAGGGTTTTACCTCCAATGGGTGGGTCCTCCTTCGTCAAAGGGATTTCCCCCAGAACTACATGAATGTAGAGGTTAAACAAAAAGGATGAAGAATCCTACTAATAGCAAACTACGTCAAAGTATGAGGATGCAACAAGGTTCGGGGCTCACCATGATCTTTGGCTTCCCACCGAGCTCGGGATAAATGTTGAAACGCTCACTCTGTATATGAGAAAATTGAGTATAAACGGCCGACCCAACCCTGGAACGAAATTGCACCAGGGTAGATCGGTACGGCTAAAAAACCAAGAAAATCAGACTATAGATGCTTGAAGAAATATCTCTAAAAAGAAGCAAAGGAAGACCTGACAGCACGTCTACTTACGCCCAACGTTCCACTTCTTAGGGAACAACATATTTTCTACTGGAATCAAGTCAGATGTCCTTGCTCGGACAAATTGGCTTACCCATCCCTCGTTCTCGTGCTCTTCGATGCACGCAAAAAGGGATCTCGGGGCTCGATAGTGAAGCATAATATCCCCGATGGAGAAAACGAGGACTATACATCCGTATCAGATGGTTGAGGGTGAAGGGAATCTCCTCTATCATGTTCGAGTAGTGCCTGATCATATAAACCACGCCCCAGAATGAAGGATGAATTTGGCCTATCCTCACTTGATAGCTCTGACAGAAGTCAAGAATCACGGAGTCGATCTGGGGCGAGGAGGCCCCACCGGCCCCATGGTAAATGTGTAGGTGTATACACTCAGAAAGCTGGCTTTATGAGACTAATATCTTCTTCCCGAGTAGGAATCCCTACAAGCATGGTATCCCTCCAGCAACAGTCAACCCTCACTCTCCCCATGTCCATTATCGTGTTGATATACCAAGTTACAGGCTCGCGACGGTCTGGCTTCAAGGATTGTCTCTCGACCTTGAAATCGAAGGTCATCGCAAAGGATCCTGGGACGAATTCCTTAACAGAATAAGGATTAGCCACTTCTCCTTGAGAGAAAAGTGAAGTGGATGAGGCTGCAACCTCTTGGGAAGCAGAAGTGGAAATTCTTGCCATACTTTGAAGATTTTGAAGGAAGAAAAAGAGTTGCATTCTAGAAAGAAAACAAGAGCAAAGGAAGAACAAACCTTATTAGGGTTTTGGGAACGAGATGGGGTATAGAAAGAAAGAAGGGGAGTATTTATAAAAGTATCATGTGCACATTGAAGGAATTTAAAAGGTAGCAAACTGCCGCAGTCAATGCGAAAACCTGCAGGAGCAGCGTGTTGCATCTTGGCACCTCGCAGCCATTGCCGATTGCAAGAACATCGAAGGAGGTAGAAATTCAGGATCATTTCTTATTGTTTCTTACCGCTTTCACTCTAAGAAATACGGAGACTATCTGTATGCAGTAAATCAGGGGGGACCGATTTCCTCGTCGTTAGGTCGCCTCGCGGTCATGCTCCTCGACGCTCAAAGCCAAGGTTTACACCCACCCTCGAGGGTTTTCAGGTACCGGCTACTGAGGCATGGCATACTAACGACTACAGTATAAGAGAGGGGAATTCACAAGGTACACAACTAAAATTGGCAAAGCTGACCTACCCGGAGCCTGTCTCAGGGTATCACGTCCAGCCGTCTCGTCTCTCTGCCTTTACAGTCAATGCATTTTGTACTATAATCAGATTATTCTCCTATTTAAAGGGATACCCATCACTTTGTAATGTTCGCCTGTTGCTCCAACTACTCTACACAACATCAATAACAACTTTCTCTCTTCTCTCTCTAACTCACATGCTGGAGACTACCTCTTCCATTTATTGCCCTCATACTTATTCTTCATTTATTGCCTGATATTAGTCATAAAAAGCCTTCTTTAATTATATCCTAACTGTTATTCCCTTCCCGATTAACCTCGATAGCTTGAGCTCGAGCCTAGGCATCGACCTTGAGGCCTTTCATCGTTCAGTCCGAGGCCCGGATAACATGCTCATCGGTTTGATTACTATCTTGTATTAGCTTGTATTTCATCGTTAAACTTTACATATCTAGCATCAACTATTCATACAACTAGCGTAAATATATTAGGTATTTTTAGAGTCTCATTTACAAATTTAATTGTTATTACCAGTTTCACGGTAAACAACGAAGTCTGTTACACTCATGCTACACTTTTGCACTTCTTGTGCAGATTTTGAGGTTGGTCTCAACAACAGTTAGTGAAGGCTTGTTCGGATTAGCTGGTTAGAGAGACTTGAGGTATAGTTGCACGGCATCCACAGCCCCGAAGTCCCTTTCTCTATCTAGTTCTACATTTTATTTTGTTTCAAACAGTTTACTTCTATTAAGATTAGTCAGCATTTGAAGTTATTATATTTGTTTTTAAAACTCTATAGCTTTTTTTTTTTGTTAAATTGCTTTGGAATTAGTTTTAAATTAATTATTATGTTCTAATGTTGATTTACCTAATAAATAAATGTTAGGCGCTATCACGATCTAAAGTGAAAAATTTCGGATCGTAACACAAAAGCTACAACTCTTATGTGCAACTTTGGCCCGGCCAACAAGCTTCTGAAACGAAACTTCATGGACAATACATCGTTTGCCTATAAATTATCTCATTAAAGATAAAATGAGAAGTTAAAAGTTTAATTTTTTTTTTAAAATAAGAAAGTATAACCTGCTTAGAACATATTGAAATGGAAATTATAACATACAAATTGAGATATAAAGAGTATTAAAAACACTATTTTACGGTATCACTTAAGTATATACTCAAACAACAGTTATGTTCTATATATATTTTTCTGGTTGACGGTGGTGGGGCCGTAGTGGGTGGGAGAAAGGCCCCAAGGTCTAAAACCTAAGTGAAAGGCCATGTGAATTTTGCGGCTCTATGAACTATGTATCGGAAACGAAGACTAAAAAGTGTTACCATATGGACGAGGCCAAAGAAATACAGTAATACAATTTTCAGTACATTAATTGTGTGGCCAAACTTAAGAAATACGAAGTACTGATTATCAAACTCATATCACCGATTTTGCCATCTCTTCAAGTTTTTTTGCATTGACTTTATGTTGCCAAAAGAGAATTTAATTCTTTAGAAATGTATTTAGAGAGAAAAGAAAGGATAACTTGAATATATACAATTTGAACTTTAAGCAACTATTAGATAATTGAGAGTAAGAATAAAGTACGAGGAAAAAGCGACTTATCAAGTCTTCAGTTGTACTTGATGCCTATCCCTTTTGACATCCAAGGTTTGATGCATGCATGGCAATGCTTTCATTACAAATTACGTAGAAATCTTATAAACTACCCAACATCTTTTGTGCTAACTTTTAATATTATATGCAAATACAAATGTTAGTATTATAACATGCTCCAACTTAATTTACAAGTATAAAAAAATTTTAAACAGTTATACTGGTTTGAAAGGAGAAAAGAAGGTTCATTATTCCATTCCCTCCTTTAGACGGGATTGGCTTTTAGTTCAAAGGTAAAAATCGTCGTTTTTTCTTTGTTTGTATCTCCGAGATATCCGAAGGCCAACAATATGTACCTTGGGAGCCCCGGACGATTCAAATAAAAATAGAACAAGTAGTTAGATTATTCCTAGAATGTTCCGGCAAATAGCAGAATAATACCTAGGGAAAAATATATATATATATATATATATATATATATATATATATATATATATATATATATATATATATATATATACTAGCAACCTAGCTAATTAATTTATTGTGGAAATTTTCGCAACTAATGGTTGGACTATGCAAACTAAAAATATTTTTTCTTGGCTAAAGAAAAAATATGCAAAAATAGTTACACGACTAGTATTAAATTTAATACTATCAAATTATCTTTAATATAATTACAAGTAATTGTATAAAGTTATCGGCGCTAATATGGGCATTCCAGATTCCAGTAATTGAACAAACTTGAATCCATTCATAAAATACTTGTCCAGAATTCGATGATTAATGCTATAAGCCTTTTCCGTTACTTATATTCCATATTTCGACAAAAACTTTTTTTATGTGTTTAAGATGGCGAGTATTAGCGTTAATTCATAAATTTCTACGTTATTATATGTTACGCGATCACTTTTATTTGACTACATTTGATTTAACATAAAATTCCAGATTGATGCTAACAAAGACTAATGTACCTTTAGAATCTTATTTAAGAAGTTGTTGTTAATGCATTCTCTTTTTTCTATTCTGTGTAGAAATATAAATAGAAGTAATCAACAATAGACTTAGATAATAATAATATTTTCTTGACAGTAGTATATATCCAAAATATGAATATAAATAGTGTTTGCATTATTAAAATATTACATCCTACTTTGACTTAATCCAAAAAGCTTTTATTGATTATTTATCTTCTTCTGTGTAAAAAAAAACATGTTAGTAATAATGAGGTTACTTGAAATTGTTTTTGTTTTCAAGTCTATTTTCTTATTGAATTCAAGTATATCTAGTTACATGCTTAAGTACTTGGGTACACATAACATAATGTCTGATACATTATTGTGCAGTATAACATGATATACGACACTAGCTACATTTAACTATTTATTTTGACAAGCCTACATACAGAATATTAGTACACATGGAGATACTATGTAGGTATAGATTTTACGATATTAAAAGTTTTATATTCTTTAGGTGCACATATAATTCCTTTATATGGTCAATCTAGAAAAGTAACAATACTAGTTATGTAGCATGTCAAATCACTTAGCCAAATTATTACTAAAATTGCTTGATAAAGATCTTAGTGCAATAAGTGTATTCATATTAGCCGGTATTGTCCCACACGTATTTAGTACACTTTAAATCATGCTAATTAACTTGAATAATTTAATGATGCATGCACTAATTACACATACAAGATTAAGTATGGATATCTCACAAAACAAACTTGGATCAAAATTCAATTGTAGAAATATTTGTTTAATTGATTCATGTACCACACATACAATGTTCAAAGAGAAGAAATAATTCTCTCATTTAAGTATGTGTAAGGCAGATGTTACTACAATTTCTGGTAGTAGTAAATTAATTGAAGGCTCTGGAAGAGCTACTATAACTCTGCCTAAAGGAACAATATTTATCATAAAGAATGCAGTGTTCTCCTCCAAGTCTAAGAGGAACTTGTTGAGTTTTAAAGATATCAGTCAAAATGGATATCATATTGAGACAATAGATGAGAATAATCTTGAATATCTCATCATTACAAAGAATGTCTCTGGCCAAAAGAGGGTTATTGAGAAGTTCCCATCTTTATCTTGTGGCCTGTATTGGACAAGAATTAGTGCAATTGAGGCACATTCTACCGTAAACCAAAAGGTTACTGATTCCAATACTTTCGTACTTTGGCATGATCGATTGGGACATTCTGGATCAATATGATGAGACGGATTATAGAAAACTCAAATGGGAATCCATTAAAGAATTTAAAGATTCTTTTAAATAATGAATTTTCTTGCACTTCTTATTATCAAGGCAAGTTAATTATTAGACCATCACCAACAAAGGTTGGAATTGAGTCACCTGCGTTTTTGGAACGTATACAAGGGGACATTTGTGGACATATTCACCCGCCTAGTGGGTCGTTTAGATATTTTATAGTCTTAATAGACGCATCTTCTAGATGGTCTCATGTGTGCCTATTGTCATCTCGCAACCTTGCATTTGTAAAATTAATGGAATAAATAATTCGATTACGGGCACAATTTCCCGAAAATCTATTAAGTCTATTAGACTAAATAATGCTGCTGAGTTTTCATCCCAAGCATTTAATGATTATTGCTTATCAATTGGGATAAAAGTGGAACATCCTGTAGCTCATGTTCACACTCAAAATAGTCTTGGAGAGTCTTTAATTAAACGTCTGCAATTGATAGCAAGACCGTTACTCATGAAAACGAGGCTGCACTTCAATTTGGGGTCACGCCATTTTGCATGCAGCAATGCTAGTTCGACAAATTATCACAAATATTCCCCGTTGCAATTAGTTTGAGTCATGAACATATTATATCCTATTTAAGAATTTTTGGATGCGCAGTATATGTGCCTGTAGCACCGCGATATCGCACCAAAATGGGTCCGCAAAGAAGGTTAGAAATATATGTTGGGTTTGAATCGCCCTTCATTATTCGCTTCCTCGAAACATTGACAGGGGATTTGTTCACTGCACGATTTGCAGACTGTCGATTCGATGAGACACTTTTCCCAAAATTAGGGGGAGAATTTGGTGAAACCAAACGGGAAATTTTGTGAAAAAATCCATCATTATCTCATCTTGATCCACGTGCCTCTATTTGTGAAAAGGAGGTGCAAAAGATTATTCATTTGCAAAGAATAGCAAATCAAATGCCAGACGCATTTACGGATTTGAAAAGGATAACAAAATTACATATCCCCGCATAGAATGTGATAGCAGTATGTGATAAGTCTGAAAGAAGACAAAATTATTACCGTGAAGGTATCAATGGATGTGGACGTGGCAATAGACGAAATTATAATCGTCATCACTGTGATAATGAGAACAATAAGGATTCTCAAAATAATCCTTCACTCTATGAAAGTAATATTTGTCATTGATTTGACATGAGATTTTATATTGCACATATAGATGATATGGTCCATTCATGGTGTGAATGTGACAACATCTGATTAATGAATACATATTCATTATGAACATGCTATTGGTATTGAATATACCACACTCCCCTCTAGAAGGAGGGTTGAGATGATATAAGAAAATAATGTCATTATTATGGCATAAATGGTCATTGGTCACGTACCTATTGTACGCCAAAATATTTTGGCAATGTGATTATTAAAGGACAATACTAATGCAAGAAACATATCTTGCATATAATTTTGACATGACCATAATGGTACAACTTTCTCTTTAAAAAAAATATCCACTATATGGATATTGATTAATATGTGATAGTACCAAATTAATTAAGAACTCTGTAAGAGCCAATTATATTTTTTTGGAGAAACACAATTGATTACCAATAAGGTGTTGTATTGTAGTAAGTCTCAAAGAAACTTATTCAGTTTCCAAAGTATACGCGAAAACGATTGATTATATTGAGACTATAAATAAAGGAAAGATTTGATATCTTCTATTACTACACCTTGTAGCGGGATATATGTATGTGAAAAGCTACCCGCTTTATTCTCCAATTTTTACTATACAAACAAAAGAATGCCACAATATAGTGGATGCTTGTTGATATAAAAACTCACATCATAATAAACTTAGAATTTATCGATAATTGTACATGTCACGATGTAAACCTGAATTTTATCTATATTGATAATTTATTCAGTTGGCATTTGGGTTAGCCATATCAATTTAAGTATGATGTGCAACAATAATAGAGAATTCACATAGGTAAATATTGAAAAACTAGAAAGTTCTTTACGAAATCTCTTGTATTACTTGTTCTCATTAATTAATTGACCAACTAAAGTTGGGGTTGAATCCCATAAATTCTGGAAATATCAAAGGTGAATATGGGCCCATTCACCTGCCATGTATACCTCATAAGATGCATCTATAATATTGTTACATGTGCGATTATTATTAACCTGCAACCTGGTCGGTGCTTGCGAGGTAACTTGCTCAGTAATCTAATTTCGAGCATAATTTTAAGATTTTCTATTCAAGATAGTTCATCTTGATAAGTTGATTTACATCATAGTTGGTTCAGCAAAATATTTTATTCAGTGCCTCCACTTAATAGCTAAACTATAGCTTATGAGAACAAAGTTATCTATATCAATTTGATATACGTTATATACGAGAGTATATTATATTCTCCCCTCACAAGTGGTTTATGGTCAGGAACCAAATAATTTCATCTTATTATTATTGATGTGCTGTGTATATTAACATGATAATGCACAAACATGGATTCCGAGAGTTGAGGAAACAAGTTAGTATTTGTAACATGAGGGTGAGACATGATAAACACTTGAGAAAAAGTTACATGGAACGGATTATCATTTGTATATATAGATCCTCGAATATCATAATATGAACTTGAAGTTCATAAAAATATAATTCAACTGCAACATATTGCAAAGAATGCCATACGCATTTGCTGACCCCAAAGAAAGTAACTATATTCTCATTGCAAATGCTCATATTAAGTCCTAAAAGGAAAAAGTATTTGGTAAGCTTAAAGCGTATAGACAAATCGGTTTCAAATAAACTTCTTGATAAAGAAGATGAGCAAATGATCAAAGTGATCATAATAAAGGAGGCAAGTGATCTAGAAGGTCACATGACATAACAATTCATAAAATATCATGAGAGATTCGAGTACCTGAATATATGAATGAAGAGATCTATATGTTATGTTTTATGAAAATTTATTGGAACCGATATAAAATGTTCGTCGACGATATCTATGATAGCGCTAAATATCGATGAGGATCTTAAGTTTGTCGAATACAAACAAAAATATTGGCCAAATGGAAGAGATACAATTCAAGTATAATTGATTCTATATGAAAGACATGTAGTTTTGAACATGTAGTTCGAATACTTGAAAGTATAAAGTCAATGGTATGTGTAATCAGTTTTCGATATGTTATATGTCTAGCATGACATGAAAACTTGATATGCATCTAAAGTCTATAATATGGCTTATATGACTTAACTTATATGATAATCAATAAAGGATTTAAGTTGCTTGAAGCATCTACAATTCTTGATCTTGAGGTACCACTTCCTCAGTGCAATTTATGCACAAATGTATCTTGCTATAACGATAAGCATGATAATGTGATAGCGATGATACATTTATGGAGATATTGAACAGCCATTCCACGATATTTGTGAAGACATTATATACCTATTACGAGTTATGATTTCAAGGTGCAAATATTCATTATAGTTAATATGGCTGATTTATTTATCAAATCTCTACCAACGATCTCTTGAAGATGGTGCACAAGATTTGAATGTGAAGGTTCAAGGATGTGAATTGATGCTCTTTTCAGGGGGAGTTAATGCGCGTTGCACTCTTTTTTCCTTACAAGGTTTTGTCCCACTGGGTTTTCCTTGCAAGGTTTTTAACCAGGCAACAAAAATGCATATTGTTAGATATGTGTACTCTTTTTCCTTTTCTAGAATTTTTTCCCATTGGGTTTTATTTTAGTTAAGATTTTAATGAGGCACATTATCTATGGACATCCAAAGGGGGAGTATTATGATAAATATCATAATCTGTTGGATGTCTACTCATTTTCCATAATCTTCTCTACATAAAGGCCTTGTAATAGATAGAAAATGACACACAATTGAAGAAGAAAATCTCTTCCTTCTCTCTATCTATATTTCTTGTTCATGTTTCATTAAGTTGCTTATATTTCTTGTTCAAGTTTCACTAAGTTTCTTTCATTTTATAACAGTGATTACTTAATCCCATATGGGTATTATTCTATCCCACATTGAGGGTGAGATAATAATACTAGGATAATAAATACTAAAATGACAAAGATACCCTTCTCCAAGACTCTTCTCCCAAAGGCTTTTAAAAAAACTCAATTGTAAAATTAAAAATAAAGTTTTACCTTAATTTATCCAGTCCAAACACATATTTATATTATATCCAATATATAATCCAATGAATCGTCCAATAAAAATGTGGTGAAACTAAGCCACGCAATCAGAAATTCTGTATATTTCTTAATGAAGAAGAAATCTTGTTTGAAGAGAGACAAAAAGGTTTCATTGTCTTAGTGAAGAATGAGCTGTTACACAACTTATGTAAATATTTCTCACATCTCACACGTGCACCTCATCTGACTATTAGCTAATTCTTAACAAACTTCTAACTGCTAACCCTCCTAACTAATTGCAGTTAGTGTTAATGCTAATAAACTGCACTGTGCTGCTTCTTCATACATTCCACTGCTCTGCTTCTTCTTATCTTCATTTTATTACTTCCTCTCAAGTTGGAGGTTGAAAGACATCGAACACGCCTAGCTTGGATAGAAGAAGATGATGTTGATGATGTTGACTAATTCCCAATCCTTTTGTAAGAAGATCTGCAAGTAGAGACTGTGTGGCAATATAGTTGGTCTCAATAAGCCCTTCCTTCACATTTTCTCGAACGAAATGACAATCAATATCCATATGCTTGGTACACACATGAAAAGTGGGGTTTGCTGCAATCTGAATGGCTGCTTTCCTATCACAATGAAGTTGAATTGGTTTAGAAATGGTCACACCAAGTCTTTCAATAAGCCAACTAGCCAAACAATCTCTACCACACTAGTTGACATACTTTGATATTCATCTTTAACTAAGCTTCGACTAACTATGTGTTGCTTCTTCGAATTCCATGAGATCAGAGAATCACCTAGCTTAATGATATACCATGTGACTGATTGTCTAGTATTAGGGTAAGCTGCCCAATCAGAGTCACAATAGGCAATCAATTGGGATGACATACCCTGTGACTGATTGTTTAGTATTAGGGCAAGCTGCCCAATCAGAGTCACAATACGCAGTCAATTAGGTGGTTGGCTTATGACTGAGAAAGATCCCTAAACCATGACTGCTTTATGTATCTCACCACCCCCAAAGCTGCTTCCTAGTGTGATTTCTTGGGATTCTACATGAATTGGCTAAGGACCTAAACAAGGAAGCAAATGTCTGGGCGTGTGGTAGTAAGATAAATCAACTTACCAACCAATTTTTGATAACTTGACATATCTTTAAGCATAGGATCATTAGTTGTTCCAGTCAGTGTGTCAAACTCAACAGTCGTGATTCTTGTGTTTGCTTCAATTAGTGTTGAAGTTGGTTTTGCACCACTAAGTCCCACATCTAAGATTAGTTCTAGATCATATTTTACCTGATTGAGAAAAATACCATGTTTTGATCTCAATACTTCAATTCCTAAGAAATACTTGAGGTCTCCAAGGTTTGACTTTGAAATTGTTGTGCAGAGTCTGTTTAGCTTCTTCAATTACTGTTTCCAGTAATAAGAAGATCATCAACATAAATTAGAATGATCACTATATTTTCTCCTTCCCTTCTAGGGAATAATGAGTGATTATGGGGGTTTTAACAGTATCTAGCTTGCACTAAAACAGAAATAATCTTGATATTCCATTGCATCGATGCTTGTTTGAGACTATACAAAGATTTCAAGAGCTTGCGCACTTTATACTCCCCCCTACCCATGAAATCCTTGAGGTAAATCCATATAGAATTCTTCATATAAATCCCCTTGAAGAAAGGCATTATTGACATCCATTTGATATAAGCACCAGTTCTTTTAAGCTATCACATTGATTATTGCTCTAAGTGTGACCATTTTTGCAGCGGGAGAGAAGGTTTCATGATAGTATAACCCTTCTCTTTGTGTGTATCCCTTTGCCACTAGTCTTGCCTTGTATTTATCTATCTCACTATTTGGTTAGTACTTAATCTTATAGATCCAGTTTGAGCCTATAGTTTTCTTTCCATTAGGCAATGGAATTAACTCTCAAGTTTTATTTCCTTCCAGTGCATCAATCTCATTTTGCATAGCTAGAATCCAATTGCGACCTTGAGAGGCTTCCTGGAATGATTTAGGCTCAGTTGATATAGAGAAGGATCCCAAGTAAGCTTGATAGGTGGGATTATGACGAGTCTAATTCACATAGTTGGATATTGGATAGAATTAGCGTGTCTTTGATTTCCAAGTAGTGATGTAATCACTGAGCCAAATTTGTGATTTAAGTGTTCTGCTTAGCCTCCCATAAGCAGGACTATGTTCTTTATATTGTTGAGCTGCTTTAGTTGTTAACTCCATTGGTCGTGGAGCAGCTTGATCTGATCCGGGAGTTGCAGGGTCTTCAAGTTCTTGCTGATGATCTATCCCATCATCTGTGTCTAATGTAGTTGCATGAGGATGGAGTGAATTAACTAGTGAACTGTCCATTGCAGATGTAATGCCTGCTGATCCAGGAAGTGATTCTGCATGTTCAAGTTGAGGTTTTGCATGTGGTTGATGTTGAGCACGAGCCTCTCCTGTAGGTGCTAATAACGCCTACTTGTGTAGTGTCTTTCAACAAGAAAAAATCACTTATATTTTCTATTGTCTTTTTTAAAAGGAAATAGGGATTCCTCAAACAGAGGACAAAAGTTCATTACACTTATATTTAAAGAATTCACTACCATTATCTGATATAAGAATATTAACAATTTTATCAAACTGATTCTTTATTAAGGCAAATAAATTCTTCAGTATTACAATCACTTCACATTTATATTGAATCAGACATATCCAAGTGTATCTAATGAAATCTTCCACTATGGTAACAAATAGTGCCTTTTATCATATGTAGGTCTTCTGTAACATCCAGATGATCATCATTATGCACTGATGCTCATATTGCAGGTTTTATTGCTTTTTGTAGTACGTACAACCTTTCCTTTTCATTACCAATTCCCAGAACCTTCCCATTGAAAAATCCTCGGAACAAACAAAAATAAGGAAAGAACAAAGCCACACAATAAAGTTAGTTGGTTATCTTGGACACCAAAAAGGCGATTAAACTTAAAATCTGGCACATGAAGTACATTCTCAAGCTTGTAGATCTCCAAAATCATTGCATCTCCTACACTTGTGATTTTTGATCTAGCACCTATAGGAACATGTACTCTACTGTTATTTTGATCCCTTAGTGTTCTAAAGGTGGTCCACAACTCGTTATATGGTGTAATGTGGTAGGATTCCCTCGTATCTATTATCCATTCACAAGTAAAGTTATTGGATAACAGTACGGTCATACCTGCCATATTACCTGTTATGTTCTCAGCATTGTCACTAGATATTGGCTTGTTCAACATATCCAGTATCTGCTTGTATTGTTGTTCAGTGAAGAAGTGGCCCTATGCTTCTAATAACTTCATGTTTTCTCCTACAACTGTGTAACTGGCAAAAGGTGTGAATCCACTAGTTTGTGATCCCTTTTTTTTTTCTCTTAAAATCATGTGAGTAACCAACAATTTTATAACGATTTTCCTTCAAATTTTCTTTATAGTCGCAATGCTCACAGATTATACCAGGTTTCTTAGGCTTAAAACCTTGGTAAGTTCTCCCTACTAACATTCTCAATGGCTCCATATTAACATGTATACACCAAGTAATCTTTGGCTTTCTTCTTGAGATATAGTTTCACATGCTTCATTTACATACACTATAGGTCTCCTCGCCAGTAGATTACTTCTTAGATTACTGTAGGATTCATTAAGTCTCATAAGGAAATGTAGCAATCTCTGTGATCTCAAATGCACTACCTAAGGCAGGGATTCCTCACAATCACGGGAAAGGAGTGGAGGTAAGACATCTAGTTCATCCCAACAATCCTTCATTTTTTAAAAATAATATGAAGTAACTGATTCAGTTCCTTGCCTCATTGTAGCAAGTTTAGTCCACAAAATAAAATATCCTAGTTAAATTTGATTTATGAAATATCCCTTCAAATTCACTTTATACCTTCTTAGTATTAGACTCATACACAACGCTAGCCATCAATTCTGTTGCAACAGTGCTTCCTATCCATGATAGAACAATAGCATTGCACTTCTCTCATTGCTCCACTTAATCTCCTCTATATATACTTTTAACATAGGTTCCATCCACAAAACCTAGTTTTCCTTTGCCTCGAAGAGCTAATTTCATCGCTCTACTCCATAAGGTATAATTGCCATGTCCTGTGAGCCTCAGTTGAATTAGGACAAGTCCGGGTGCATCTCCTGGTTGAAGATACAGTGGATGGTTGTGATCAAGTGAAGAAACCTCATTTCCTGCCATTTTTATTGAAAATCGAGCTTTGAGAATCTTTGTAATTAGCTAGAAAATTACACAAATTGTGCTTTGTGTTCTTCAGCAAATCTTGATCCTTTTCAATGCATGTATTGCCCTCGATCTACCCGCTCTGATACCATGTGAAATTAAGCCATGCAATCCGAAATTCTATATATTTCTTAATGAAGAAGAAATCACGTTTGAAGAAGGAGAGAAGAAGGTTTTATTGTTTTAGTGAAAAATGAGTACACAACTTATATACATATTTCTCATATCTCACACGTGCACCTCATGTGACAGTTGACTAATTCTTAACAAACTTCTAACTGCTAATCCTCCTAACTAATTGTAGTTAGTGCTAATGCTAATATACTGGACTGTTCTGCTTCTTCATGCATTCCACTGCTCTGCTTCTTCTTCTCTTCATTTCATTAAATATACTATACCAATCGGAGAATACTAGGCTAAGCATGTAACCTAGCCACTTCACTCGTCAAAAACAGGCTTAACTAAATTAATGATACCATCAGTATAATTCTAGAATATATATCTTGTTTCTCTGCCAAACAGCCCTAAGAGTTTGAAACCACATTCATTTTTTTCAAAGTTTGAAAACGCGGCAGAATTTAAAGGAAGTAGTACTTTAGTTCTACAACCTGTCACCCATGAGTTTACAGGTTGGCAATGCACTGCCCATTAGTGGCAGTAACACAACTAGAACATAACGGCCATTCTTTATTTTTGTAATAAAATTATTATTCCTAATAAATGATCAACAAGTTAAGTTTTGTGAGAATTCAAATATATAAAGATTTCAGTTCTTTAATTGATATTTGAATTTCTAAAGTTAAGAAGCAATAAATCGAAAAAAATTGTTATTAATATAAATACATAAATCAATGGTGACAAAAAAAAAAATATTATTTGACTCTTTACAGTTTAAATAGTAGCTGTAACATTGTTATTGTTCTTAAGAGTAATGAAACATCATCATTACTACTACTTCCTCCGGTTTTGCTGTTTAAGATTTTAATTAAATCTTCACACCCTTATCTTTATAAATAGTTAATTAATGACTGTTATGAGTCATATTTTAGTAGTAAGAATGAAATTAGAAAGAAAATAACGCCTTCTGGATTTTTAAAATGAGTAATATTTTTTACCACTCGTTTTAGTTGAAGTGATAAATAAAAAAGCACCGAAAGAAGTTGTTATTAAGTAGTGTACGATTTTTATTTTGTCTCATTGCTGTACATAATTGACGTGGCTTCCTGCTACATTACTCAATGTATTCTCACCTCCTACTTATACCTCCCTCCTTTCATCTCCCCCCCCTTTATTTTTCTCATATATACAAATCGTTCATTAGTTGATTCATCCATTTTCTACTAACACAAACAACTAAATCAATCCTCACTTCTTGAATCAGATCACCAAAGCACAGCAGCAAAATGGGTATATGCAATTCTTGTGAATCTACATCAGTAGCTACAGTAAAATTAATACTACAAGACGGAAGATTACAAGAATTTTCTTATCCTATAAAAGTTTCATATCTCTTACAAAAAGATCCAAATATCTTCATTTGTAACTCAGATGAAATGGAGTTTGCAGATATTGTTTCAGCCATAAAAACTGATGAAGAGCTTCAATTGGGTCAACTTTATTTTGCTTTGCCTTTGAACCGGCTGAAACGTAAGCTTAAGGCGGAAGAAATGGCTGAGTTAGCAGTGAAGGCTAGTTCTGCATTGAATAGTATTTGTGGTAAAGAGAAATGTGGGTGTCGTAATAAAGTGGTTTTATTTTCAGGAGAGAAAGGTGGTGGGAAGTTGAGGAAGAAGGTGGCGGGTGGCGGTGATTCGACGGTGGCTGAGGGTAGAAGAGGGAGGAGGAGTAGTGGTGGTGGTGGTGGTGATGATGGATGGAGAGGGAAGTTCACGGCGAGGTTGAGTGCAATACCTGAGTAGGATAAATTCTTGGGCATTTTCTCTTTTTTGAAAGAAATTGTTATTTCACTAGGTACCTGATGAAATAATTATGTGTGTAAATTGACCGAACACAATCACCGTTAAACAATTAGTACTAGGAAAAAAAGAATCAGATAAAATAGTCAAGGTACATCCAATCTAATCGACATTAGAAAAAATTGTAATATGTGCAAGATTGGGCACTAATGAGCTATTGGAGTTAAGTACAAAAATGTAATGGGAATTAAACCCACATTTTAATATTCACTATATTAGAACCTGTTGATGGTTGAAGCTTTGAGATTAGAGTGGTGTTAATTTTATCTTGTAAATAGTAGGTTTTGTAAATAAGTTGAGATTCAGGAGCTGCTCTCAAATTATTTGGTTGATCAAAATTGGTCAGCTTCTTCTTTTTAGAATTTTTTGTTTTGTTGCTAATTAACCATTATAGGGGTTTAATCATGATTTTTTCCGCAAAGGGTTAATTTGGTAAGCTACAAATGTACAATCATGAATCATGATAGTATTTCGAGAAACATTTTCATTTACTAATTATATACCATCAACCACTATAACCTGAACATAATAATAATAATAATAATAATAATAATAATAATAATAATAATATATATTTTCGTTTACTTTTACTTGTCAATTATACTAAAATTATATTTTCGTTTTTACTTGTTCAATTTATCAAATCTATAGAAAGATAAAAAAAATTCTTGTTTTATCCTTATTATTAATTACATATTTTTCGAAACTATTTGAAATGCTATTATGATTATGGGTAAAATTATAAAATAAATACTTCAATTATGTTAATTATTAGCACGTCATAAGTGGAGTTGAAACTTCTGAAAGCTACAAATAAATGTCAACAGTTACTAAGGTGGCTTATATGTTTTAAGTTTTTGAGTCTGCAAATATGAATTTTCATAGTTTGGTTGGACTAAATGTTAATTGAATAATTCTTTTTAATTTTCAAACTTACTCTGCGAACTCTTTCAAAGATGGAAAATTCCAAAGCCTTTATTTTGAAACGTTTTTTTTTTTTTAAAAATTTGGTATAACTATCGGGTATCTACTTTACACTTGTCTGACTAATACAAATTCATGCAGCATATATATGGCCAAATAAACAGCTTCTAATGAAATTTTTCTCTATTTTCATAGCTCGAAATCGAAACTTGTAGTTAAAAATAAGAAAATTCCATCTACAGTAAGAACAAGAGGTTGCTATCTTCTCTTTCACCTATCAAACGTTTTTCAGACATTTTGTTTGCAGAATATACGTGATAATTAAGAGCATAATATTAGTTTAAAAATCTGTGGAAGGAAATAACAAAGTTATACATGTTGGCCAAATTGAGACAAAGTTAGATTCCGCCGGACAAGGATACCTAGGTCATGGCATAAATTAATTACTAGCTAGGACCATGCTGCTAATATAATTATTCTAACTGTATTAGTGTTTTGAACCAAGATTAACTAATCATAATGAATGGGATATAATGAATTATTGGCAATAATTTGTGGGGTCAATGGAAGGACATATGAATGTCTACTTGCAATTTGCAAGCCGCATCATAAAAAATGTCCTTAAAACCTTTACTCACCAGAGTGGGTTTTGGCTTGCCCCTTTCTATCTTATTAGTCAAACCTAAACGTCCTTATTTCAAAAAACAGCCCGGATTTTGTTGGGTTAGCTTTTTGGTAGGAAAGGCGGTCACAGCCTCCAGCATTTGCAGAGTTCTCTGCATGCATTTGTCTTTGTGGATTCGCTTCTACCAGCTTGGTTCCGGCCTTGTTTCGTAGTGAATTTATGGATTTGAATACTTCTAACACTGAATGCGTATCCGGTGTGGCACTTGACTTTCAGGTCTTCCGATTCTGCTGCGGGTATTTTATTTTCTTGGATCTTATCGATCTATGCCCTTTTGGTCTAAGAGGAAGGGTTGCTTGTCAAGCTGGCCTATATATAATAATAAGAAATTTCTTTCTATTTTATATTATTATATAACCTCTTCTAGTTCAAGGTCGAAATCCTCAAACCAATCAAAATCTGATCAGCAACGGCTTTCGAGTAGAGGATTCTCTTTTTTGACTTACTTATAGCCCTACGGAAAGTTAAGTAGTTATCTAAAGTGTAGCTAATGCAGAGCAGTGTGAGTGGTTGATAAACTGCGATTGCAGTTTTCTTCTAAAATAGACGCCTACGAATTTACCTGTTGGGAAGGTTAAAGCATTATGTCTATGTATCCCTGACTTGCCAGCTTGATCGCTTGTCTTATTTACCGTTTTCTTAGCGGGTGGTTTATGTCTGGCCCTTTTCCGATGGTAGCGTATATTACGCTCGAGGTCTCTCGAGCCTCCTCTTGTACCAATGTCTCCGTTTATGGTTTATTCTTTATGATATAAGGAGTGCACGGAACTTCATAAAGAGTGAATAGAATTCACTCTATACCCATATCCCTGGAACAACTGTAAAATAAACTCCATTACTGACCAGAAAGACACCAAATTCTCCTTTAGGTGCTTCAAGTGCGGTATAGGTAGAAGGAGCTGGTACGGAAAAACCTTCTGTATAAGGTTCGAAATGGTGAAAGAACAACCGTTTGACTTTGGCACATGAGGTGGCGGGTTTCCGCCTTTCTAGGCTTCACAATAGTTCCCCCTTTTCTTTTCCAATTCCTTCTCGTATAATATTGACTCGTGAAATAAAGAAGCAGCAAGACTACCTTTTGGATCCAGTTATATGGGTATATTATAAGGATTTGACTTATTATATACGTGGACAATATAAGGAATTTTAAACTATATCTAATGTATTATAATTTAATTTACTGTAGCAATTATTTGTGCTTTTTTTAATTAAACTTTTTTTTTGTAATAACTGTGAAATATTAACATTGAACAAAACATATTAATATACCTAAAGAGCACATAGATCCATATTCACCTTCCAGGAATATGGATAACTCAAAGATCATGATGACTATACACGCTATCATTTAGACTCAGGACTATTGGTTTACAGGGTCGTCAGTTACAGTTGAACATGGATCCAATAATTTTTGCTTAAATTCTATATACACGTATATTATTGTAATATTAACTTTGGGTCCCTATAAATTTAAAATCCCGAGTATGTTGGTCTGCCTTGTACCTTAAAAGTTATCTAATTATTGCATGTACCTTTCGTATATATTATCGATGCATAGTACCTAAAATTCATTAGGAATATCTTTTTCTGGGAATGAAATTTATTAGAACAGCTAGGAAATTTGGGTACACCACAGATTCAGATATATGAAGGAACACATTTGTCCTTAGTAAAATCTCACAGGCTGTTGGTTATCCACTATTTAAATGGTTTTCAAAAGTTGTAGAAGATAGAGGAGAATTCTAGATTGTTGTCGAATCCTAAAATCTTATCTACATTTCCTTGGGGTCTCTGTTACAGTGGTCCTCTGGCTCTGTATACATACTTGGGAGGATCAAACATCCCTTTCAGTTTCTCAGATGGATCTATATTGCATGCAATTGACTTTTGTTGACATATACGCTGACAAAAAACAAGATTCAGGTATAACTATATTAGCCTCAACGTGAAGCGTGTTGAAGGCATAATTAAGTAAATAAAAATATATAGCTAATGTAACGATCCGACCAGTCATTTTGAGTATTTATACATTGCTCGATTGTTTAAGGGCATAAGTAGTGTATTAGGGAAAATTGTATTCAAAGAAACGTGTCAAGACACGTAGACTGATTAAGTGGTCAAAGAATAACAACTTGTTAAGAGGCACGAGCTGTAACATGAGTGAATTACAACAGACACGAGCTAATGACAAAAGATGAGGCACAGGTAGATATTCAAATAACTCAGCACTCGTACCTGTTGAAGTCGTTTATATCCAAGAGCCCAAAGAATAAATCCGACAATAAAAAAGCACAGATACGGAATGTAACAGACATTAAATACGAAATACGTTAGAGCATTCGTATTAAATGTAATGATTATGTAACATAGCATTCAATGTCTTTAATTACTCATAATAGCCTCATTATGATTTGGGCAAAACGTATATCGCTAGGACGCCTATAAAAGGGGAAACATCTTATCAGTTGAGGACATGAAATCATTGAAATATATCTTGGTTTACTTGCTTTTCTTTTGAAATATTCTTCTGCTACATAAATCAATTCCTTTTATACATTCTTTTGATTATCAGCAACCCGCGTTCTTCTAAATTCTAGCTTTGACTAAAATTCTATTTTTTGGTTAAACAAATTGGTTCCGTTATCGGGAATCTGATAGTCTATTTTTTCTCGATTAACTTTTCTTGCCTATCAATCATGTTGAACAACAATGTTAACATTCAAGGAAACCAAAAAAACCAACAAAATCGGGAAGATCCACAAGATATTAACACGTCGATTCCTACTCCACAAGGCTCTCCCCGACAATCTTAAGAGGGAACCCCTGATGGGTCTCAAATGAATGAACATGCTCAATTTATGAATGCTGAAACCGCCGATGATGCTTTGCAGAAATTAATTGCTGCTCAAGTCAACAAAGTTGTGGAAGCGCTTGTTAACCGGTTACCTGTTGCAACCCATGCACCAACACCCAATAATAACACTTTGAAAAACCCTCATTCTAGACTTGTCAACTCAGGCAGCGAAAGGACTCCCAGTGGAGAGGGAACCATGTAATGTGATTAATTCTGATTTATAAAACTTAGTACTAACTCTGCAGAAACAACTCAAGGAGCAAAGTGAGAGCATAGAGCAAATACCTGAGGTGCCACCCGTGATCAAAGGAGTAAATATGGATCGTTATTCACAGCAATCCTGGAAGCCAAGTACTGCTCTTCTTCCAAATCCAAAAAAGTTTAAAATGCCTGACATTCAAAAATATGATGGAACATCACACCCACGAGACCACGTGACTGCAGCTAAGACAGGAGTAAAATGCAACGACTTGACTAAGAAAGAGATTGAGTATGTATTAGTTAAGAAATTTGGCGAAACACTCACTAAAGGAGCGCTCACATGGTACTCTCTTCTACCTGAAAATTCTATAAATTCTTTTGCTGAGCTTGCAGATTCTTTTATCAAAGCACACTTATGATCTCAAAAGGTGGAAAAAGGAATGAAAGATATTTTTAAAATTAAGCAAGGAGACTCAGAGTCGCTTAGAGAATTTGTGGATAGATTTCAGCGTGAAAGAATGACATTGCCACGTGCACCTGACAATTGGGCGGCTATAGCTTTTGCAAGCAATTTGAATGAAAAAAGTTCAGAAGCCATGGAGAGGCTCAAAGAAAACCTTCGAGAATTCCCAGCAACAACTTGGAATGAGGAAAATACTGTTCCATGATTTCAAAAAGAAGAGAAGGTAAGTTCAAGACGTATGAAGACTGAAAAAAGGTTTGGTAAAAATCGATACGAGCCTTCAATGGGACCTGCGAGAAGAGACTCACGATTAAAGTAAGACAATCCGAGGTACGATCACAAATCAAGGAATAGAGATTCGGGCTCGAGATTCAGGAATGATCGAAATACTCATGAGCCATGAGATGATGATTAATTTTAAAGCAAGATTCAGTGGTTATAACTTCAACGTCAGCATCTCCGAGATCGTGGTTGTTTTGAAAAGCATGGGAGATAAGGTTCGATGGCCAAAGGAAATGAGATCAAATCCAAACATGCGCAACCTTGGCCATTGAGGCGAGTTTCATAATGACCACGTACATAAAACAGCCGACTTCGGATTTCTACAAAGTGAAGTTGATCATCTGTTGAAGCAAGGGTATCTCACGGAGCTGTTTAGCAAGAAAGGCAAGCAAGCTTACATGAAAAATAGGTAAGAGCCTCCAAAACCACCATCCCCGAAAAGGAATGTCAATGTTATAAGTGGAGGTGAAGATATTAATGGTATATCATACACGACCGCTAACAAGATTTCAAAAATAACAATCACTCAAGGGAAATGGGTGCGGAACACCTTGGAAGAAGACAACATTACATTCAACGATGCATATGCAAATAGAGTGTTAATACCCCATAACGACGCACTGGTAATATCTTTAGTTATATATGATACTAATGTAAAACGAGTTTTGATTGATCCAGGTAGCTCAGTAAATATTATTTTGCTAAGAGCCAACGACAAAATAATACCAAAAGCCCACACTTTATCTGGATTCGACAATTCCAGTATTGTTATGAAAAGGGAGGTAACACTCACCACATTTGCCAAAGTTGTCACCAAAGAATCAAAGTTCTAGGTAGTAGATATGGAGATGGCTTACAGCATAATTCTTGGGAGGACATGGATCCAAGAAATGGATGCAGTACCTTCTACTTTGCTTCAAGTTATTAAATTTCCATCACCATGGGGGATCTGTCAAATTTGAGGAGATCAACATGCATCCAGGGTGATCAATTTCGTTGCAGATACAAGCACGAGAAATGAAGGTAAATAGCAACCACATAAGGCAGTTGAGGTCACCACAATGCAAATCTCAATTGAGCAAGGGCGAACAGATATAGATTCAAGACCCAATACTATTCAAGAACCAGAGGAAAATGAAAATATCCCAACCACAATTGATGAATTAGAGCCCGTCGTGTTAATTTCTCGATGGCCTGATAGGAAAGCTTACGTGGGAGCTAATTTTAGCCAAGGAATGAGAGGTAAGTTAGTTGAATTTTTGAAAACTAACGTGGACTACTTTGCTCGTTCCCACTCTGAAATAACATGGATTCCACCGAAGGTAATGACTCATAAATTGAATGAAGATCCCTCATACCCTCCAGTCAAACAAAAGAAAAGAAAGCAAGGAACTTTTATGAATCAGGTGATTCAAGATGAAGTCCAAAAATTGTTGAAAATTGGTTCTATTCGTAAGGTAAAATATGCTAACTAGTTAGCTAATACTGTTATGGTTCCAAAGAAGAACGGTAAGTGGCGAGTTTGTGTAGATTATACTGATCTTAATAAAGCTTGCCCTAAATACTCTTTTCCCCTACACCAATAGATCAATTGATTGATGCGACAACAGGTTATGAGCTATTAAGATTTTTGGATGCATATTTAGCTTATAATAAGATCAAAATGGATCCAGAAGATGAGGAAAAAACTTCATTCATAACAGATAGGGGGACTTATTGTTATAAGGTAATACCCTTTGGTCTAAAGAATGCAGGTGCAACGTATCAAAGGTTAGTTATCAAAATATTTCAAGAACATTTAGGGAAAACTATGGAAATATATATAGATGATATGCTTGTTAAAACTCGGTATTCGAAAGATCACTCATTTATTTGATACATTTTCAATTTTGTGCAAATATAATATGAAATTAAACCCCGAGAAAGGTGCATTTGGTGTTGCATCAGGTAAGTTGTTGGGTTTTCTTGTTTCTAACCGTAGTATTGAGGTAAATCTTGCACAGATTAAGGCCATCGAGGAAATCCCTTATATACTTCCAAATAAGAAAGAAGTTCAAATGTTAACAGGGAGGATTGCAGCTTTGGGGAGATACATTTTCAAGTCATTGGAGAAATGCTTTAAATTTTTTTTGGCCCTTAAAAAACATGATCATTTGAATGGAATGAAGAATGTCAAAAGGCATCAGAAACTTGAAAAAGTACTTGTCAAATCCACCCTTACTGGCAAAATCAAAAACAGGGGAAAGGCTACTTATTTACCTTGCCGTTCCAGAAGTAGCAGTAAGTGATGCATTGGTCGGGGAGGAGCAAGGTAAATAATTCACCATTTATTATGTTAGTAAACCTTTATTAGATGCGGAAACACGGTATCCTCAGTTAGAAAAATTTGCACTTGCATTAATCATGACATCTAGGAAATTAAAACATTATTTTCAGTGTCATCCTATTGATGTAATAACTACTTACCCTTTACGAAATATGTTGCATAAACATGAGTTATAAGGAAGAATGGCTAAGTGGGCTATAGAGTTAAGTGAATACGAAATCACCTACCAACCTAGAACTGCTATTAAATCACAATTATTAGCTGATTTCATGGCTGATTTTAGTAAAGATATGCAATTAGAAGCAGAAAAAGAATTGCAGGTGTTCAGTGGAGCTAACCCAGGAACTTGAACTTTATTCGCTGATGGTTCATCTAACATAAAAGGTGCAGGTTTAAGGATTAACTTGGTACCACCTAAGGGTGAAACAATTTGACAAACCATTAAATATAATTACATGACTAACAATGAAGCAGAGTATGAGGCTATTATTGCAGTTCTAGAACCGGCACGAGAACTTCGCATAAATCAGAGTATGATCAAGAGTGATTCACAACTCGTGGTTAATCAAATGCTGGGGACTTATACAGCTAGAGAAATAAGGATGAAACAATACCTAGAAAAGGTACGAAAATTGATAAAGAAATTTCAAGCTTGGAAAGTTACATAAATGCCGAGGGATGAGAATGCTGAAGAAGATTCTTTAGCTAACCTCGCATAAACGGCTTCATGGCAAGCGATTCAAACGCCCCAGTTATACATTTATTTCATTCAGTTCTTGACCCTGATAAAAATTAGGTAAATTTTAACAATTTAACTTGGGATTGGAGAAACGAAATTGTTGCTTTTTTGCAGTATGGTACCATGCCTGAAGATAAGAAGAAAGCTCACGAACTTCAAAAATGGGCTGCCATTATTGCTTAGAGCAAGGTAATTTATATCATAAAATGTTTGGAGGACCTCTAGCAAGATGGCCCGTACCTTCTCAAACAAAGTATGTAACGATAAAGGTTCATGAGGGGCATTGTGGAAATCATGCAGGAGGAAGGTCATTGGTAAGAACCTTTATTAGAGCGGGCTATTACTGGCCTAAAATGGAAGAAGAAGTAGAAAGTTTTGTGGCTAAATGTGATAAATGCCAAAAGTACGGTAACAATATGCACAAACATGCAAAGTTAATACATCCAATAATCGCACCATGGCCATTTATAAAATGGAGAACGAATATCGTTGGTCCATTACCACAAGCGAAGGGTAGGTAAAATTTTTGCTCGTACTTACTAATTATTTTACTAAATGGGTAGAAGCAGGTGCATTTAAATAGGCACGAGAAAAATGAAGTCAAGGATTTTATTTGGAGAAATATCATATGCCGATTCGATGTACAAATTGAGATTATGTGTAATGATGACCCATTTATAGGAGCTCAAATCACTGAATTTTTTCAAAGGTAGCAAATTAAGAGGATTACATCAACACCTTATCACCCACTGGGAAATGGGCCAGCAGAATCAATGAATAAGATTATTATCAACAATCTAGAGAAGTGATTATAAGAATCAAAAGGTAGCTAGCCTGAGGTGTTTCCTGGAGTTTTATGGGCGTATCGCACAACTGCAAAAATAAGCACGGGAGAAATACCATTTTCATTAGTTTATGGAGCTGAGGCATTGGTTCCACTTGAGATAGGAGAGCCAAACATACGGTTCACACAGGTAATACAAGAATTTAATAACGAAGAAATGCGAGTCAACCTTGACTTACTTGAAAGGAGGAGAAAAGCTGCATTAATAAGAATGGCAACACAGAGAAAAGTTATAGAACGATATTATAATCGAAAAGCACACCTCGGATTCTTTAAAGTTGGGGACTTCTTGTGTAAAAAGGTTTTTCAATCTTCAAAGTCAGCTAACGCGGGTAAATTAAGTCCAACATAGGAAACACCCTATAGAGTTTGGAGTATAGCAGGAAAGGGAGCATATGAACTGGAGACAATGGATGACAAGATATTTCTTTTGCATTGGAATGCTGTTCATTTGAAGAGATATTATTTCTAAGGAATACTCACTGTCAGATATCTTTATTTTAAATTAAAATTTTGAATTGTTAATATTTTACTAACGATTTTAGATGATAGGCAAAAAGCTTAACCGTACTAAATGATAAGTCACAACCTGTAAGGTAAATAGAATAACCCAAAATTCCTGGCCTAGGGTTACAATTATTCTGATAGAAATTCAAATGGGTTAAGCAGTCTTCATCCACAATCAAACCTCCAAGTCCCGTATGTTTTTCCTTTTCAAGAAAAAAACTTAATGAGGGGAACAATGAAGTGCTCGAGGCTTAATACTTCAATACTCAAACACTTAGGGGACTATGTAATATAAACAAGTATGCATAAAAGAGGCAAAGAAGATTGAAGAAATCAAGCCTGGAAAAGTCAAGTGCAGAGTAAAAATCACATAAAGTCGCAAGCCACGGTTAAAGAAAACCTTACTGCATTTAGGGTAAAAGCCATATACTAAAGCAGGTTATAAAGTAAAACCTTGCGTTTATTATTCAGAAATGGGTTATAAATAAAAATCTCGTGTTTATTATTTTTTCATAAATCTGTTAGAAGAAAAACAGTTACAAGGAAGTTATACATGTACTTAAAATACATGTAAAGTATTATTTAAAACTTGTTAAGTATTATTTCAAACTTATCAAAGTTATTTCAAAGAAACATGTGTGTTCCTATCTCATTCATTATATGATAACACCATTATGAAGTTGAGACGTCTTTTTCATTAAGTGTCGAAATATAAAAGGGCCCTCTTTTATAAAACTCATGTTTAAGTTATTAAGTCATGAGATTAACAGAAGCATTTTATAGGAAAAAAATTCAAAATTATTCTGTAAGTCCTTATGAAGAAAAAGGCAAGAGTAAACATAAAAAACATAAGACTAAATACAAAATTTAGTCATAAAGCTACAAAATTGTTTATACACCTTTCCCCAAGAAGGACTTGGGGACTTGCGTTCCAAAATCAACCCTCAAATGAAGCCAAGGGTTTCTTACATAACTTTCCAGAGTAAAAAATATAGGAATTCAAGACAAGGAAAATTTTTCAACAAGAAGTTGAAAGAACTGAATAAGATACTTCAGCGATTGTAGGTTGATTTTGATTCACAGCATTAGGCTCAACTTGGGTAAGAGTAGAATCAGGAGCAGTTTAAACTTGACTCACCACAGTAGGTTCGATTGGGCGTGAAGAAGAAGTGATACCTGTATGAGTTTCAACCACAGGAGTATCAATCACGGGAGAAGGAAAGTCGTGAGGTTGCTGAGTATGTTAAATAGTTTCATTAAATTTAGCTAATTCAGACTCCAGGTAAAAGCCTTCTTGATATCACGACGCAAATTCAAAAAAGCCCAACTTACTTCGACATCAAATTTTTCTTCAAGGATCTCATAATCCTTCTCTCAGGAAGTGACCTCCTTGTTAAGCTCTTTATTCTCGGCCAACGTAGAATTATAATAAGCTTGAAGAGAAGCCTAAGAGCTCTATAAAGCACGTACCTTGTCAGTAGAAATTTGCAGATCTTCTTGTGCTTGATTTAAATTTTGTATGAGCTCTTCAGCACAAACTTCTTTTTGGTTCAACAGAACCTTCAATGCCCTATTCTCCTCGCTAGCTTTAGAAAGATGTTTTGAAAAATAGGATTCAAGCCATTCTTTCTCCTTTTCTTCTTGGCTTATGGAAGCCATGATAACCACTAGCTCTGAAGTTAATGCTTGTATTTGCTTCTCTAAGTCATCCCTACTCTCTTGTAAATCCTCCATGTCAATTTGAGCACTTTCAAATTGCTCTTTCCAATTGATTGGTTCCAACTGTGAATCACGTGCAACCTTCTCTGAATCTTGTGTTGCTTTCTCCAAGAGGGAGATTCTATTCATTAGCTCAGTTGGCCTAAAAAAAGGAGAACGCGAAATAAAAATCCCAAATATAGAAATTATTACAAAGTAAATATTAGAAGTAAAGAAGAGAAATAAGAAGAATACCGTTAGAGTGGCATGCACTATGTCATTCATTAAGGTCAGGTATCTATGGCTCTCTAGTTTTGCCTTCTCGATTCGGCCAATTAAAGGCTCAAGCCAAACGTCTACTTGACCAGATTTCTTTAGAAGGTTGCTGTCAGTGGGAGCTTCAATAGTAACACTCCTCATTGATGCACTTCTACTCGAAGAACCCATCTCCGTATGGTGAACGATAGGTGCGGGGAATTATCAAAGGAGGAGCGGAGGAAGAAATAGGAATAGTAGAAGGAGGACCGGAAAGAGTTGGAGCAGGTAAGGAAAAAATAGTATGTGCGAGAGTTCAAAAGGAAGATAAGGGGAGTTCATCTAAAACCGGTCCTAAATCTCCACTAGCAAAATCACTGAAAAAAGTTAGTAGACTCATGAGTATCACGAGGAGTGGCGTCTTTGTCAGGAATAAGGATTGGAGCGTCAACAAGAAGACGAGGTGAAACCTCAGCTTCATCATCAGAGACGATATGCCTTTTTGCTCGTGGTCTCATCAGGAGGGATCCTCCTTCATCTTCTTCTTAGAAATCTTCTTCTTCAAGAGCTTTCCATTTTGCGGAAGAAGAGACCGAGATTGATTCACGGGCTAAGGAGGTCCGAGTACCTGAAGAGTCACGAGAAGAGACAACAGCTTCAGCAGTGACTCCCCAAATAGCAAATCCTGATAAAAAGAAGGATGAAAGTTAGAACAATAAAAGAAAATAGTTATATGCGGAAAAAATAAAATAAAAACTCTTAGCATGAGTTTTTACTTTCCAATCGTAACGGTTAGAAAGGTTTTTCCATGATCTACCCTCCATTGAAGCGGTCTTCAACAACTTATCTTCCCAACCACGGAAGTTGGGTACATCTTCTACAACTCCCACGGTTGCTGACAAAAAACAAAAAAGCGAGAAATTAATAAACATGAATGAAAAAGGCACGGGAAGAAAATAAAACATACGTGCAAAATTTCATTTCTCAGGGAAAAGAACGTTATCTTCGCCCACTAAGCCAGCAGTAGGGGTAGCAACAAACTGGGCTTACCAGCCACAGTCCTTATCATCTTCGAGGCTCACTAAAACCCTCTTGCTCCCGATCGCTAGGGTAAAGATGCCATTGTGGAAAAGCCTAGGAGAGTAGAGATGGATTAGGTGAGGAATAGTAAAGTTAATGTTAGGATTTATGCCCGTCACTAGGGGGGGGGTGAATAGTACGGTACAAGAATATTGATAAATATTGCGGAATTAAAAATTGCAGGAATAAAATAAATTCGGTAATTAAAAAAGCAAGGAAAGAACACACCGAATTTATCCTGGTTCACCACAACTTGTGGTTAGTCCAGTCCCCGAGAGACTCTCTCGAGATTCCACTAACTCCGTTAAGCTTACGGGTGCCTAACAAACCGTTACACTTGCTCGTAGATGTACATTCTACAAGACTTCAACTTGCTCGAGGATACCGCACCTCAAGACTTCACCTTGCTCATGGATACCGCACCACAAGACTTCAATGACTAAGACTTAGGGTACTTAGCGAACCCGACAATCAATAAGAAGATATGTTCTTCTCAAACACCTTTCTCTTTTACAACAAGAACTCTCTCAAAAGAGTAGATAAAGAGATACAAATTTAGCTCTATGAAGAACTCAAAGTTGTCTCTCAAATGGCTCAACAAAAGCTCTAAAATGTTGCTCAAATAATGTCAATATGTATATCAATATTGGGAGGTGTTGTGTCTTTAAAATCAGCTCAAAAGACCTCTTTTTATAGGTGAAAAATGGTGTATGTCCGTTGCTTAATTAGCAATCAATTATGCTGATTTTGTGCCCAGATAATCGATTATTCAGTATCTGATAATCGATTATTCTCCAACGTTCAGAAAATCAGAAGCTGATTTTCTGCTGAATAATCGATTATCTGATATTGCATAATCGATTATTCTGTGGCAGTGTTCAAACACTGGCAACGGTCTACAGCATAATCGATTATGCATATACTGATAATCGATTATTCTGAGGCACAATTGAAAACTCACTTCAAAAACCATTTTGGTTAAGATGAAAGCTTTAACATCATTTTGTTTGAAGTATTTGAAATATGTTTATGATAAATATGATTTAATAAAATATGTTTATGATAAATATGATTTAATAAAATGATTTTATGCATATTTATGATGACGTATGTTGAGCCAAAAGACGAGATAACTTAAGCGTTGCTCTTACATTTGTTCTACCTAACGACCTACGCCTTGGGTCTTCGGTCTTGAACATTTGAGCTCGTCTTTGGCTTTTCCATTGCAATCCGTTCATCAATATGCTTCTCGGCAGTCAAGCTTGATTGTTTGTCATATAATATCGTTGTTTGACACTTGACTTCATTGTTTGTCATTCATCAAAACCTATACCTGAAAATCATGCTCATACAACCAAAGCGCACATATCATAGATAGAGTGATTTTCTACAATTTTCCCCTTTTTGATAATGACAAACAACAGGAGATATGCATATCGAGTTCCTCCTAACTTCATGCTATATCTCATACAATTCATGCAAACAATTCAATATCGAGTTCCCCCTTCATGCTATATCTCATACAATTCATGCAAACAATTTAATATAATTCCCCCTTAATTGAATATTCCCCCTCAATTAAAGCATACTAGAATGTGAAGACATTTTCCCTTATTCGATGCATATCGCCTAAATTCTTCCCCCTTTTGGCATTAGCAAAAAGAGTATACCAATTGTTTATTGAAATTATTGACGATACCAATTGTTAGAAAAATAATCATATCAACATCAAATACTACCAAGTGTTCGTAAAACCATACCAATCATAATGACGGTTTTTCATTATATACCAACTGTTATTTAAACTAAAAATATTCATCAAAACATGAATCAATCATTTAACATAAAAAAAATTGATACTAATTTTTATTCAAAATAAAACTTATCAAAACATGAATCAATAATTAATATCAATTGTTAGCACATATCAACTATTACGTTTTTATCAAAAATACAATAACTAACCGACGTTCCCCCTTGATGCAATAAGGTTTCGTGCTTGGTGCATCTACTACAATATTGTAGTCTTCAAGCACACCTACAAAAGTACCTAAAAATAGGTTTTCAGTACCCAATTTCTTTTGGGTCCTTGGGGGTTAGGCAAATAATAATCATAATCAAAATATGAATCTCTATGTTTAGCAAAACATACGGGTGCAATGTGTCCTACCCGGTTACAATAATGACATATGACATTAGAATTGTGCATATGTCTAGGTTGAGCCAAATGCGTTCTAGGTGATCTAAAGTTGTTATTGTTAGAAAATACACTTAACGCTAGAGGGAGGGGGGTAGCGTTATTATAAAAAATAGCGTAAACTTGCGGAATTTAAAAATTGCAGGAATTAAATAAGTGCAATAAGTAAATAAATAGTAACGAACGCACCGATGTATCCTGGTTCACCACAACCCGTGGCTAGTTCAGTCCCCGAGAGACTCTCTCGAGATTTCCACTAACACTGTTAAGCTTACGGGTGCTCAACAAACCTTTAAAGACTGAGGACACAAGCCTCAACAACCTTTGCTCGAAGATACAACACTTCAAGACTTCAACCAAAGGAATCACAAGTTCCTTCTTACAATACAAGGGAACAACTTTCCCTTCAAGTGTATAAAAACACTTTGCACCCAAAACAACACTCTCCTTAAGAGTAGATATGAGTAAAATAAATACGCTCAAGAACGCAACAACTTTCGTCAACAATTTGGCTCTCAAAAACTTATGTAATGAATAGAAAATGATGAATAAGAGAATATGCAAGCTTTAGCAATAATATTGTCAGTTGTTGTGTTTGTAAGACTGATTTGAAGATGTATTTATAGTGTCAAAACCATGCATTACCGTTGCCTAATTGCCAATTAAGAATTGCTGATTTTGTGCTATGACAATCGATTGTCAAAATAATACAATCGATTGTTTGCCAATCGTTCCAAAAATCATTCCCAGATTATACGCATAACAACCGATTATCTAAGACATATAATCGATTACAGGCAACGTTCAAAAAATCATTTTCAGATTTTACTTAAAAACAATCGATTGTCAGAATTATACAATCGATTACTTGGCAACGTTCAAAAATCTTTTTCAGATTTTACTTAAAACAATCGATTATTAGAAATCTATAATCGATTACCTGACGGTGTTTGAAAATATTTTGGCAACGGTCAGTTACACAATCGATTATGCTATGAGAACAATCGATTATTTATCAGTCTTTGAAGAATCTAATAGACACTGCCTCAACACAATCGATTGTCATAAGTTCACAATCGATTATTTTGTAGCTTTGAAAAACTCTGATGGACACTGCCTTAATACAATCGATTGTCATAAGTTCATAATCGATTATTGTGTGGCTTTGAAAAATCTGATGTACACTGCCTCAACACAATCGATTGTCATAGGGTACACAATCGATTGTCATGCAGATTTGAAAAATCTGATGTACACTGCCTTAACACAATCGATTGTCATAAGTTCACAATCGATTGTCATGCAGCTGACTTAACATAATCGATTATCATAAGTACATAATCGATTATCTTAGTCCAGATTTTAGAGGCATGTTTAAAAATCATTTTGGCTAACATAAATATGCATGATTTAAAATTATTTTGCTTTAAATTAAATATGCATGATTTGATAAAAATGTTTTTACAAGAGAAGCCAAGTCTTGAGTCAAGTTATCGGATCAAGATCACAATTTAAAGAACGACTCATGTATAACTTTATTTCTTGGTCTTGTGCTTGAATCTCGTTATGTATCAATTTCACGCTTGTGCTTGGACCTCGTCATATGTCAATTGCGCATAGTTTGTCATTCATCAAAACCTACAAATATGAACACACGTTTAATATAGTGCCTTGAGAACGTTTTTCAACAGTTATTCCTAGAAGCGTTGAAATTCCTAGAGTCATTTCTAGGTGGTCTAAAATTATTCATTCTAGACTCATAAATGAAATTCCTAGAATTGTGTCTAGGTGGTCTAAAATGATTAGTTTTAGACTTATTAGCAAAATTCCTAGAGTCGTTTCTAGGCGGTTTAACCTTATTTCTATCGTCCTTTTTAATTACCTCACTTGTTCTAGAATCATTTACACTACATTTTTCTAGTGTATTTCTAAGTTCTGCTTTCTCCATTTTTAAAAAACTACAAGAAGAACAATTTGAACTTTGAACAATTAAAGAGGCTTCATTCATCTCCTTGATTTTATTTTTGAGATCAACAATGTCATTTTCCAAAAAATTATTTTCTTCTTTTAGCTTTTCATTTTCACAAGTCAATTTTTCAAAAACTTTTTCTTTTAACGAAGGTTGTTTTTCAAAATCTTTTTCTTGCAAAGAAAGTGTTTTCTCAAAATCTTTTTCTTGCAAGAAAGTGTTTTCTTCAATTCTTTTATGATTTTGGAAGCTTTAACGAATTCACCATATAATTCATCATAGGCATTTTGTATTTCTTCAAACAAGTAAGAGTTAGAAATACTTACCTCTTCTTCTTCGTTGGCCATGAGGCATAATGCGGCAGTTTCATCGCCCGAGCTGTCTGAATCCCATGTTACGCGCCTATGGTGTTTCTTCTTTTTCTTGTCCTTTGATTTTGGACAATGTGATTTGGTGTGGCCAAGTTTTCCACAATTTTGGCATGAAGGACTTGGTTCTTCCTTCCTTGTTTCCTTCTTCATAAACTTACAAAACTTTCAATTATATCATTGGAAATAATATCATTATCGCTTTCCGAATCACTTACCTCTACTCTTTTAGACGATGAGGCTTTGAAGGCAATATTCGAACCTTTACTTCTAAGATAAGGATTAAGAATTGTGCTTTCATAAGTTTCGAGGTTACCTCTTAGTCCATCGATTGTGATATCCGTGAATCCTATAGATTCTTGGATGGCATTCGCTTTGGAACGCCATTCGGGAGTGAGACTCCGTAGGACTTTTCGAACAAGATCTTTGTTCGTGTAGACTTTCCCGAGAGCATGAAGATCGTTGACGATTCTTGAAAATCGTTCGAACATAATGCCAATGGGTTCATTCTCCCTCATTCTAAAAATTTCATATTCATGTGTTAGAAAATCAACTTTAGATTCTCGGACTTGAGACGTACCTTCATAAGTGATCTCGAGTTTATCCCACATTTCCTTTGCGGTTGTGCAACAAGAGATTTTTCGATAGTCGTCCGGATTCACCGCACAAAATAGTAAGTTGACGGCCTTTGCGTTTCTTTCAATTTTCTTGATTTCCTCGGCATCATATTCATTTTCCTCCTTTGGAACCATGATTTCCCCAACTTTCTTTGTTGGCGTTTGTTCACCTTTCTTGATGATTTGCCATAATCGAAAGTTGTGTGATTGGATGAATATTCTCATCCGCTCTTTCCAATATGTATAGTTTGTTCCGTCAAATAGTGGAGGGCTATTGGTGGAGTGTCCTTCGCTTATCATTCCTGCATTCAATATTCTCAAAAAAAAAATATATATCGCTCTCAACCGGTTAAGGCTTTTAGAGAGTTAGGCTCTGATACCAATTGTTATGATTTATGCCCGTCACTAGAGGGGGGGTGAATAGTGCGGCACAAGAATATTGATAAATATTGCGGAATTAAAAATTGCAGGAATAAAATAAATTCGGTAATTAAAAAAGCAAGGAAAGAACACGCCGAATTTATCCTGGTTCACCACAACTTGTGGTTAGTCCAGTCCCCGAGAGGCTCTCTCGAGATTCCACTAACTCCGTTAAGCTTACGGGTGCCTAACAAACCGTTACACTTGCTCGTAGATGTACACTCTACAAGACTTCAACTTGCTCGAGGATACCGTACCTCAAAACTTTACCTTGCTCGTGGATACCGCACCAGAAGACTTCAATCACTAAGACTTAGGGTACTTAGCGAACCCGACAATCAATGAGAAGATATGTTCTTCTCAAACACCTTTCTCTTTTACAGCAAGAACTCTCTCAAAAGAGTAGATAAAGAGATACAAATTTAGCTCTATGAACAACTCAAAGTTGTCTCTCAAATGGCTCAACAAAAGCTCTAAAATGATGCTCAAATAATGTCAATATGTATATCAATATTGGGAGGTGTTGTGTCTTTAAAATCAGCTCAAAAGACCTCTTTTTATAGGTGAAAAATGGTGTATGTCCGTTGCTTAATAGGCAATCAATTATGCTGATTTTGTGCCCAGATAATCGATTATTCAGTATCTGATAATCGATTATTCTCCAACGTTCGAAAAATAAGAAGCTGATTTTCTGTTCAATAATCGATTATCTGATACTGCATAATCGATTATTCTGTGGCAGTGTTCAAACACTGGCAACGGTCTACAACATAATCGATTATGCATATACTGATAATCGATTATTCTGAGGCAGGATTGAAAACTTACTTCAAAAACCATTTTGGTTAAGATGAAAGCTTTAACATCATTTTATTTGAAGTATTTGAAATATGTTTATGCTAAATATGATTTAATAAAATATGTTTATGATAAATATGATTTAATAAAATATGTTTATGATAAATATGATTTAATAAAATATATTTATGATAAATATGATTTAATAAAATAATTTTATGCATATTTATGATGACCTATGTTGAGCCAAAAGACGAGATAACTTAAGCGTTGCTCTTACATTTGTTCTACCTAACGACCTACGCCTTGGGTCTTCGGTCTTGAACATTTGAGCTCGTCTTTGGCTTTTCCATTGCAATCCGTTCATCAATATGCTTCTCGGCATTCAAGCTTGATTGTTTGTCATATAATATCATTGTTTGACACTTTACTTCATTGTTTGTCATTCTTCAAAACCTATACCTGAAAATCATGCTCATACAACCAAAGCGCACATATCATAGATAGAGTGATTTTCTACAGTTAATGTTTGCCATATTGGCAAGATGACTCAATAGGAAACTACCCTCCATACAATTGGACTAATCTGGCCCAAGCAGACATTGAATAATGACAAAAATCAAGAATGAACGCGTCAATGGCTGGTTTGAACCCTAAAGTGAAAGGGTATGCGTAAACAAACAAGAATCCAATCATGTAAGACTCTGATTTGGATTGTGAATGATTATGGGAAAATCATTGCTCTAGTGACAGTCTTTACGAACTATGGGAGCTAGAATCTCTGTAATTTGAGTTGGGAACGCATCCGTACAATCTAAGGTACCGACTTGGTTTCTAGGAGATTCCCTATCATGGTAAAAAGATAGCTTCGTTGGAACTATCTCTTCAAACAAAGGCTCGTGTAAGGGCTCGGAAGGTTCTTTGCTTCTAGACGAAGGCCTTTGAGAAAGGGAAACTCTAGTTCTAAAAGAGGGACCAGAACTAGGAGAAGGCGTAGAAGTGCTACCACCGCGAATAGACCCTAAGCTATATAGTTTACCACCTCTTCTATGCCTAATAGGGCAATTGGGGAAGTGATCTAAAATGGAAGTTCTCTTAGGTTTAGGGTTTGGTGAATTCATGGTGAAGAAGATTGAAGTGGGGAAGAAGTAAATAGAGATTTGAAGAATTGAAATGTTCAATAAGTTTTATGTGATAGAAGACAAAGAAAGAGGTTATATTTATGATGGGCGTCCAGAAAAAGGGAAAAGTATGATGATGGAAGAACCACAATAATGATAACTGACACTTCAAGAATAATGGAGCCGTAGTATAAGCCTTGAAAATGGTTACAAAATTGCAGAACCAATAGGAAAATGACACGTGTACGGAGCATTAAATGGAAGCGACAATTGAAGCGTCAGTATTGTCATAACATTTATGGTGATAAAAGTTCTCTTTTAAAGAAATCCACTTCCCAAATATTAAATTGATGAATAAATGAAAAGTGGGGGGACTATTTGTATTGGAAAAAAAATTATATTTAAGGAAACGTGTCAAGACACGTAGACTGGTTAAGTAGTCAAAGAACAACAACTAGTTAAGAGGTATGAGTTATAACAGGGACGAATTACAACATACACGAGCTAACGACAAAAGAGGAGGCACAGGTAGATATGCAAATAACTCAGCGCTCGTACCAGTTGAACTCGTTTATATCCAAGAGCCCGAAAGAACGAATCCGGCTGTAAAAAGAGCATAGATACGGTATGCAGCAGAAATTAAATATGAAATGTGTTAGGGAATTCATATTAAATGTAATAATTATGTAACATAGCATTTAATGTCTTTACTTACTCATAATAGCCTCATTATAATTTGTCAAAACGTATACCTCTAGGACACCTATAAAAGGGGAAAGATCTTATCAGTTAAGGACACGAAATCATTGTAATATATCTTGGTTTACCTGCTTTTCTCTTGAAATATTCTTCTACTGCATAAATCAATTCCTTTTATAATTTTTTTTGATTATCAGTAACATGTGTTCTTCTAAATTCTAGGTTTGACTAATATTCTATTTTTTGGTTAAACAGTCATAGCGTGTTGAAGGTATAATTACGTAAGTAAAAGTATGTGGCTAATGTAACGACCCGGCTAGTCGTTTTGACAATTTACACATCACTCGGTTGTTTGAGGGCATAAGTAGCTCTGTATGATATATTAATACTTATGTGAATCTCGGTTTTGGTTTTTAGGTTATTCGGAATTTAATTTGAAAGAATGATTCTCAATAGAAGCTTTAAATTATAAAGGTTTGACCAAGTTTAACTTTTTAGTATTTGACCTCGGATTGGATTTCAGATGGTTCCATTAGCTCCGTTGGGTGATTTTGGCTTTAGAAGTGCGTCCGGATGGTTATTTGGAGGTCCATAGTAGAATTTGGCGTGAAATGACAAAAGTTGAAATTTTGGAAAGCTTGACCGGGAGTAGACTTTTAGATATCGGGGTCAAATTTCAATTCCACTAGTTGGAGCAGGTCTTTAATGTAAAATATGACATGTGTGCTAAATTTGAGGTTAATAAGACGTGATTTGATAGGTTTCGGCATTTGTTATGGAAGTTTGAAGTTTCGAGTTCATTAATTTCGAATTAAGGTGTGATTCATCGTTTTGATATTGTTATGTGTATCTTGAGGCCTCGAGTAGGTCTGTGTTATGATATGAGACTTGTTGGTATGTTTGAACAGGGTCCCGAGGGGTTCGAGTGAGTTTCCGATAGGTTTGCGCTCATTTTTTATATTTCGTTGTCATTTATTCAAGCATAAATGGTACCACATTAAGAAAATAACCTCCAATTTCTATTTTGATTAAATAATTAGATTCATATTGTCATTACGGAGCTATAGCAAACGAGAATCGTCGAATTTGAAAATCGTATAAGGGAGTTTTGCTCATTATTGTGTCAGAGAAGAGAGCTGAGAGCATGATTATGAATGACAGTTATGGGATCGGGCTAGATGCTGCATCATGTTATACTGATTTATTCCTAGATCGGGCTTATGATAGTACTTGAGCTGTAGGAGCCCCTCCGGAGTCTGTACACAACCCAGTGAACGTGGTCGATTATATTGAGGGATGGATCATCCCTGGACATGGATCTTGTCCGAAGCATTTATATACCTAAAATGGATCTTATACATGGGTTCGGATTGGCCTTCTTGGCACTGAGTGGATGATGGTCAGTGATGTATGTATTCTATGGTGGACCTTTCCTGGGCCGTATGGGCCATATACAGTATCGAGTAGTTAAGCATGATGAATGAAAAGTGCGAGACAGTTAGATTGAGTACGCTTAGAGTGTGGGTACAAGATTCATCTCTGAGATATATGGCATTGCATGCACACATGGCATACATGCATATAGATCCATTTTTTCTCATATTGTACGCTATCATGTCATTCATGACTTTTTACACACATTATTATGTGGGCATAAAGAGCTATTTCACAGTTGCTATACGGAAAAAAACAGAAACATCTTATTTATTATGGAAAGTATTTTTGGAAAAATGACTATTTTCAAACTATCTCATATATTTTGACAATTTCGGTAAAAGATTTGGATTTTCACTGATATTCTTGAAAAAGTGAAACTATTTTTGGAAAACCTACGAAAAAACTAAGCATTTTGTCTTTGAGTTACTTCCTTACTTATATGCTCTACGTTGTTATGAACTGCTGTTGGTTACTGGTGTTGTACCCGACCTATGTTCCAGCTTGTCACTACTTTAAACCTGAGGTTAGGTTTGTTACTTACCAGTACATGAGGTCGATTGTATTGATACTATGCTTATGCACATTGCGTGCAGATGATGGCTGATGTCGTTGCTATGTTCGGTGGTTGCTAGATTTGACGATGTACCTATGTTCCTGTTGTAGCTCCCTCTTTCTCATGGTAGCCTTATATTTATAAAACTCTGTTTATGTACTTTTCAAACAAAAGATGTATTTTATTCATATCAACTTTGTAAACTCTATTCTTAGAATCTCATGATTTGTACTACCAGTCCTTAGGAAAGGTATAATATTCAGATAATTCCTTTCTTTAATCATCCTTTTAATATTACTTTTAATATTATTAAAATTGGATAATTATTAGTTAGCTTACCTAGCAGGTTGGATTAGGTGCCATCACAACTAGTGGATTTTGGGTCGTGACAGATTGGTATAAGACTTGATCTGAATCGTAGTTCAGATTCAAGTTGGTTTAGTGAGGGCGACCGCGAAAGTCACCGAATGGGTCAGTCTTTTAGTTCTCCCAGATTAGAATATCAAAGGAGGACGTTGCAGATGCCCGGGGCGGACACGACTTCTTCTAAGGCTAGAAGACCACTGGAAGACACCCAGGACTATAGATCTCTAGGTTTATAAGTTCTACAAGTCATGAGCAAGTGTCTAGTAGAGTCTTGCGAATCGGTATGATGACATACATACCTATCTTCGAGAGGCTGCAGGGCATTTAGGATATACTTTCCATTTTTCTTTCTTTATCGTGCAACACTGATTCATCTTGAAGTGTAGCTCTTGAATTCCTTCCACGTACTCGTATGTGTTAGGATTTATGCCCGTCACTAGAGGGGGGGTGAATAGTGCGGCACGAGAATGTCGATAAATTTTGCGGAATTAAAATTGCAGGAGTAAAGTAAGTGCAGTAATTAAAAGAGTAAGGAGAGGACACACCGAATTTATACTGGTTCACCACAACGTGTGGTTAGTCCAGTCCCCGAGAGACTCTCTCGAGTTTACACTAACTCCGTTAAGCTTACGGGTGCCAAACAAACCGTTTACACTTGCTCGTAGATGTACACTCTACAAGACTTCAACTTGCTCGAGGATACCTCACCTCAAGACTTCACCTTGCTCGTGGATACCGCACCACAAGACTTCACACACTAAGATTGAAGGCACTTAGCAAACCCGACAATCAATAAGAAGATATGATCTTCTCAAGAACCTTTCTCTTTTACAACAAGAACTCTCTAAGAAGAGTAGATAAAGAGATACAATATAAGCTATATGAACAACACAAAATTGTCTCTCAACTGGCTCAACAAAAGCTCTAAATATGATGTAGAAATGTTATCAATATGTTCAAGAATAATGAGAGATATTGTTCATGTGAAATGAGTCAAAAAGACCTCTATTTATAGGTGGTAGAGGTTGTATGTCCGTTGCTTAATAGGCAATCAATCATGCTGATTTTATGCCAAGATAATCAATTATTCACTTTACATAATCGATTATCTTCTCAACGTTCATAAAACGGAACATTGGGAAGGCAACGGTCAGTGAATAATCGATTATTCTCTAGGGGATAATAGATTATTGACCCTTGCGGAATTTCCAGTTTAAGCTGGAAATTGGCAGATAATCGATTATCCTTTAGGTGATAATCGATTATGCAGCCTTGCTGGAATTTCCAATTTTGCTGGAAACTCAGCATAATCGATTATCAGCTTAAGCATAATCGATTATCTGGCTGTTCTTTCCAGAATCGAAAACTTACTTCAAAAACCATTTTGGTTAAAATGAAAACGTTAAAATCATTTTGTTTGAAGTATTTGAAATATGTTTATGATAAATATGATTTGGTAGCATATTTATGATGACCTATGTTGAGCCAAAAGACGAGATAACTTAAGCGTTGCCCTTACATTGGTTCTACCTAACGACCTACGCCTTGGGTCTTTGGTCTTTGAACTTTTGGGCTCGTCTTTGGATTTTCCATGCAATCCCTTCATCAATATGCTTCTCGGCATTCAATCTTGATTGTTTGTCATATAATAATGTTGTTTGACACTTGACTTCATTGTTTGTCATTCATCAAAACCTATACCTGGAAATCATGCTAATACAACCAAAGCACACATATCATGGATAGAATGATTTCCTACAATTTCCCTCTTTTTGATAATGACAAACAGTAGGAGATATGCATATCGGATTCCCCCTAAGGCCATGCTATATCTCAACACATAAGTTATGCAAACAATATAATAACAATATAATTCCCCCTTAATTGAGTATTTCCTCTCAGTTAAAGCATACTAGAAGGTGGAGACATTCCCCTTTATTAGATGCATATCGCCTAATTTCTTCCCCCTTTTGGTATTAGCAAAAAGAGAGTATACACAGGCTACTCACCCCTTTTGATACTTTCCCATGGAGTACCAACTGTTAGTGTCAAACATAAAATAGGGAATACATTGAGGAATATACATTGACGATTTTTCAAAAAAAATCATACCAACATAAAATGATACCAAATGCTAGCAAAAATATAACAACCATAATAACGGTTATTTTTAGCAGATCATATTACTTAACAACATATCAACTGTTAATTTTTGACAAACCAATAGTTGTATTAAAAACATGAATCATTTATTTTTCAAGAATATACCAACTGTTATTCAAACCAAAAATAATATTCATCAAAAACATGAATCAATCATTATTTTTAACAAAAATTATTGATACCAATTGTTATTCAAAATAAAAGTTATCAAAACATAAATCAACAAAAATAATTGATACAAATTGTTAACAAAGACATGTCAATCGTTAACACATATCAACTATTACGTTTTTATCAAAAATATGATAAGTAACCAAAATTCCCCCTCGATGCAATAAGGTTTCGTGCTTGGTGCATCTACTACGATATTGTACTCTTCAAGCGCACCTGCAAACGTACCTAAAAATAGGTTTTAGGTACCCAACCACTTTTGGGTCCTTGGGGGTTAGGCAAATAATAATCATGGCTAAAAGATAAATCCCTATATTTTGTAAAATATACGGGTGCTATGTGTCCTACCCGGTTGCAATAATGACATATAATATTCGTGTTGTACATATGTCTTGGTTGAGCCAAAAACGTTCTAGGTGATCTAAAGGCGTTATTCCTAGAAGCGTTGAAATTCCTAGAGTCATTTCTAGGCGGTCTAAAATGATTAATTCTAGACTCATTTACAAAAATCCTAGAATTATCGCAATTTCTAACATGATTCTTACGCCTTTTATTTTTCCTGGGCCTTTTCTTTTTAATTTCTTCAACTATTTTAGGATTGTCTACACTACGTTTTTCTAGTGTGTTCCTAAGTTCTATATTTTCTAATTTCAAAGAATCACAAGATGAACAATTAGAATATTGATCAATTGAAGAATCTTCATGCATCACCTTAATTTTATTTCTAAGATCAATATTGTCATTTTCCAAAAAATTATTTTTCTCTTCTAAACTTTAATTTTAGCCTTGGCCTCTTTCGAGATTTTTGAAGACTTTTTCAATTCATCATATAATTCTTGAAAAGCTTCTTGTAATTCTTCAAAAGAATAAGAGTTAGAAGTACTTACCTCTTCTTCCTCGTTGGCCATAAGGCATAGGGCGGCAGTTTCATCACCCGAGCTGTCCGAATCCCATGTCACGCGCCTTTGGTGTTTCTTCTTCTTCTTGTCCTTGGGTTTTGGACAATGTGACTTGGTGTGGCCAAGTTTTCCACAATTATTGCATGAAGGACTTGGTTCTTCCTTCTTTATTTCCTTCTTCATAAACTTATAAAACTTTTCAATTAATCGTTGGAAATAGTATCATCATCGCTTTCCGATTCACTTACCTCTACTCTTTTAGACGATGAGGCTTTGAAGGCAATACCTGGATTTTTCTCATCTCCAAATGAAGGTTTAAGAATTGTGCTTTCATAATTTTTGAGGTTACCTCTTAGTCCATCAATTGTGACGTCCGTGATTCCTATCGACTCTTGGATGGCATTGGCTTTGGAACGCCATTCGGGAGTGAGACTCCGTAGGATTTTTCGAACTAGATCTTTGTTCGAGTATACTTTTCCGAGAGCATGGAGATCGTTGATGATCATTGAAAACCATTCAAACATATTATCGATGCTTTCCGGCTCCTTCATTCTAAAGAGTTCATATTCATGTGTCAGAAAATCAACTCTTGATTCTCGGACTTGAGGCGTACCTTCATAAGTGATCTCAAGCTTATCCCACATCTCCTTGGCGGTTGTGCAGCAAGAAATCTTCCGATAGTCATCTGGATTCACCGCACAATACAACATATTGATGGCCTTTGCATTATATTCAACCTTCTTGATGTCCTCGGCATTATATTCATCTTCCTCCTTTGAAACCGTGGTTTCCCCAACTTTCTTTGTCGGCATTTGTTCACCGTTCTTGATGATTTGCCACAAGCAAAAGTTATTTGATTGGATGAAAATTCTCATCCGCTCTTTCCAATATGTGTAATTTGTTCCGTCAAATAGTGGAGGCCTATTGGTGGAGTGTCCTTCGCTCATTATTCATGCGTTCAACATTCTCAACAAATATATGAAACGTTCTCTCAACCGGTTAAGGCTTTTAGAGAGTTAGGCTCTGATACCAACTGTTAGGATTTATGCCCGTCACTAGAAGGGGGGTGAAAGTGCGGCACGAGAATGTCGATAAATTTTGCGGAATTAAAATTGCAGGAGTAAAGTAAGTGCAGTAATTAAAAGAGTAAGGAGAGGACACACCGAATTTATACTGGTTCACCACAACGTGTGGTTAGTCCAGTCCCCGAGAGACTCTCTCGAGTTTACACTAACTCCGTTAAGCTTACGGGTGCCAAACAAACCGTTTACACTTGCTCGTAGATGTACACTCTACAAGACTTCAACTTGCTCGAGGATACCTCACCTCAAGACTTCACCTTGCTCGTGGATACCGCACCACAAGACTTCACACACTAAGATTGAAGGCACTTAGCAAACCCGACAATCAATAAGAAGATATGATCTTCTCAAGAACCTTTCTCTTTTACAACAAGAACTCTCTAAGAAGAGTAGATAAAGAGATACAATATAAGCTATATGAACAACACAAAATTGTCTCTCAACTGGCTCAACAAAAGCTCTAAATATGATGTAGAAATGTTATCAATATGTTCAAGAATAATGAGAGATATTGTTCATGTGAAATGAGTCAAAAAGACCTCTATTTATAGGTGGTAGAGGTTGTATGTCCGTTGCTTAATAGGCAATCAATCATGCTGATTTTATGCCAAGATAATCAATTATTCACTTTACATAATCGATTATCTTCTCAACGTTCATAAAACGGAACATTGGGAAGGCAACGGTCAGTGAATAATCGATTATTCTCTAGGGGATAATAGATTATTGACCCTTGCGGAATTTCCAGTTTAAGCTGGAAATTGGCAGATAATCGATTATCCTTTAGGTGATAATCGATTATGCAGCCTTGCTGGAATTTCCAATTTTGCTGGAAACTCAGCATAATCGATTATCAGCTTAAGCATAATCGATTATCTGGCTGTTCTTTCCAGAATCGAAAACTTACTTCAAAAACCATTTTGGTTAAAATGAAAACGTTAAAATCATTTTGTTTGAAGTATTTGAAATATGTTTACGATAAATATGATTTGATAAAATGATTTTATGCATATTTATGATGACCTATGTTGAGCCAAAAGACGAGATAACTTAAGCGTTTCCCTTTAATTGGTTCTACCTAACGACCTACGCCTTGGGTCTTCGGTCTTTGAACTTTTGGGCTCGTCTTTGGCTTTTCCGTGCAATCCTTCATCAATATGCTTCTCGGCATTCAATCTTGATTGTTTGTCATATAATAACGTTGTTTGACACTTGAATTCATTGTTTGTCATTCATCAAAACCTATACCTGGAAATCATGCTAATACAACCAAAGCACACATATCATGGATAAAATGATTTCCTACAGTATGCACATATGAGCACTCGGTATAAGTTGTGCATTGCGGCTTACGGTTCAAGGGATGAGGTGCGAGATGTGATTGAAGTATGCTGATGATGGGCAAGTCTAGAGGACTTGCTGCCATGATTTGACTGTAGCTTGGGCATAGAGATGTTGATTGTATTAACACATGCGTTAGAATTTATATATTCGATAGTGTCCCTACTAGTGGAATTTATGGTTGGATGGCTGCGTGATGAGTATGATATGACTGCAGTATATGTTCATATGGTTTGAATGTGATGAGAAAGGTTTTCTTGAGATGTAGAAATAACTATTAGGTGCTTGATTTCCATCTTGATTTGACATATAGTCTTAACTTATGGTTGTGTTGAATGATCTTTTCATATTGTTTAGTTGAGGAGTGAAGTAGATTTTCATGTCGTGATATGATTTCGCACTCATGAAGATTAAGTGATTACATAATAGTTATGACTATGGAAGGGTATAAAGAGATGTTAGTTTGAGGTGAAGCATGTGGGTTATCTCCTGCGGGGTGTCCTAAGGTTAGTGTGATCCCTGTCTTTTTTATAGCAAGTTCTCTTTTATCAGTGAATTATATGTGTTGCAATTTGAGTTTGGATCATTTGTGAGAGTTGGCTTGATGATTACAAGGGTGAATACGAGATTCATAGATGGTTTGAGATATTAATACGGTTTGTGTTACATAAGCTTATGAAGGATTTAGTTGAATTTCAGTGCGGGATTTTGGGTAGAAACAGAGTATGGGTAATATAAGTTATCAAATGCTTTATTTCTTGGCTTTGAGCCAAGTGGGGGAGTCTGCTATCAACGGGTTGATTGCACGATTATGTGTTGTATTTGTTTCAGTTTGAGGTATACTGGTGAATTAGTTATGGATTACAGAGGTTGAGATCGATTATGACTTAAGTAAGGGAATTTCTGAATACGCGTTGTATTAAACTCTATGGATATATGGAAATCATGAAATGATCGAGTGGTAATTCGTGAAGGATGTAGTGTTTATTGAGTAGAAATTTGCTCGGTGTCTTAGAGGTATGAATTACTTCTTAAGGTGTTAGGGTGCAAATGGGGAACATGTCATTCGGTCTATTTGGGCGAAGCTATTGAGATTCAAGTAGATTGGATGACTCTCAAGAATAGTTCTAACGAATTCAAGATTTATACGTGGCTATTGAGAATGTTGTGGATTTGTATATGGATAGAAGCTAAGAGTTACATTGGATGGTGTCGAGACTCACAATATTTCTATATCATTATGGATTCTACATTTAGTATCAGGAAGGTAAGATGAACAACTTTAAATTCACAGTAGGTCTCTTCAGTGTAGGTATCTCGGTTGTGGTACTTTTGGAATGCTTAAGATAGTAATCATCGGCTTATGAGTCTTAGGGTGGTGTGCTTTTATTCTATGGTCTCGTGTGGTGAGTCTTGGTTGAGGATTGTGGTATTATGGTGAGGAGAAGTATCACTTTGAAGGTAATTCTAAACGAACTCGGAGAAATATGACAGCTTGGTAGTAGGTTAGATCGGTATGGTAATGGATATGATTGGTTCTTTGGGTGCTTATGATGTGGTGAGTTTCTACAAGTGTTTCATGACGATGCTCTTATGTTTTTGGTGACCGACGTGGCTTGCTTGAGTTAGAGAAATTTAGTTATGATGGCTTAATCATGTGCAAATGGGGTTCGAAGAGATCTCAATAGTTTCTACCACGGTTCGAGGAGTATATTTCCTATTGGCGTGAGGAGGATGTGATGTATAGTGATTTTCTTGGGTGAAATCAAATGGAAAGTTCTTGGCTAATTGAGTATGTACTTTCTTATGACCGGGGTGGACTATGAAGTTCTCGTATTTTTTATATGATGTCATGGTATATGCAGTGTGCTGTACAGGATAGAGATTGGCATGTGCAAGGTTAGGATTCGATTTTGAACGGAATGACATAAATTCTTAGGCAGCATGGACAGTTACAGAAGACTAGGTAAATGACATTACTCTTTGGTATGTCTTGATGAGAGTATACATTTCAGAAGGGACAATGTGTTTTGATTTATGGATACTTCAGTGGTATTACAGCGCTCTCCTTGTTAATCGAATGCTGATATTCAATGTTTTCTATGTGGAATGAATGAATTTTAGAAGTATTCATTGCGGGAGGATCATGTATGAGAGATGTGTTAGATATTCGGGCAGTGGAGTTGGGATCGAATATGGTGATTCATGTGCTCTATGGATTTGGAGACCGGGAGTTCTCATGATAGATTATTTTATGGTTATGGACTGTGACGTTGTGGTTGAAGCTAGCCAGATGATAGTATATGTTATGATTTAGTCGTAGAGGACTTTTGGAGGGTTATTTATCTATTTGTGGATGACTAGAGTTCATTTAGGGGTCCATTGGTTGGATCTATACTTCTATTGTTGAGGGATGTGCCATTTGGTTGTTGTTGAGCTTATTCGTGTTCTGAAATGATCAATGAGTTACGTTTCTATGCTACGAAGAGTTGTGATTCATTGGTTATATGCACATATGGTGCATTTCTATTGGGGGTAGAGGAATTTGAGGCAAAAGAGCATTGGGTATTGCTTGGTTGATGGCGTATTGATTATGCTCTTTCAGGTTTTGTGTGGCACTGTGTCATTTGCTTCTCTGTGGTTATGGTAATGCACTTTAGGTGCTTGATGGAGAATTTTGGGTGTTTATTGATTTTGAGTAGGGTGGCTTGAGGTATATAATATGGACCAACATTTGTATGGGTTGTAGCATTGTAGCGAAATAATGTTGAGACATGATCCTTTGTGTTAGATTCGTGTGTTTTGGTTATAAGGTGTGTGATAGGTTCTTAACATTACATCGTGGCGGTACCTGTTGAGCTTGCGAGATAGTTCTCTCGTCTGAGTCATTTTCCATGATTGAGTACATTTGAATATTTCTTATTAGTACACGAATTGCACGAGTTACGACTTTAGATTGTATTGATGTGTCATATCACTAGAGTGATCGTATTGGATGAGATGGGGTCATTGGACCTAGAATGAATACTATCTGAAATTATTACAGCATGGATGGATGAATAATATCGAAAGTCAGCTTAGAAATTTTCTATTGTCCTTGTCGAAGGAGAGGGAGCTCCATGATTATTGATCTGACAAATTGTTATGAGTTTCTGTGTGTTTCTATCATCATTAGTAGTATATGAAGGTGTTAGAACGAGTCCTTATTTGATAAGACGTTTATTACCTGTAATGGATTATTTTGAGCAACTATTGTGATTAGAAATTATTGCTATGAGTATTGGAGTTTTGAGGTATATCATGTGATTACATCTCGGGTTACGGATATGACTTGATACAACTTGCTCATACTTATACAACATGTAGATACGAGATTTTGATCTTATAGAAAATTTTAAATGTTGGAAATTGGGTTCTAAGACTTATAGGCTAGGTTGGATTAAGAAATTTCAGTCAATGTTGTGTTATCAGACCTATATAGGATAGGGTGACATGGGATCACCACCAGGTATGTGCATGGTAAGGTTACATGGCGGTTTGATGGCTTTGAGAACAACTCTGGGCATGTTCGAGGACGAACGTATGTCTAAGTGGGGAGGTCTGAAACGATCCGACCGGTCATTTTGAGCATTTACACTTCGCTCGATTATTTGAGGGCATGAGTAGCTTTGTATGATGTATTATGATTTATGTGAATGATTAGTTTTGGTTTTCAGGTTATTTAGAATTTGATTTGGAAGATGATTCTCAGCTAGAAGCTTTAAATTGGAAAGGTTTGACCAAGTTTGACGTTTTAGTATTTGACCTCGAATTGGATTTCTGATGGCTCCGTTAGCTCCATTAGGTGATTTTAGACTGAGGAGCGCGTCCTGATTGTGATTTGGGTCTGTAGCAGAATTTGTCTTGAAATGACGAAAGTTGGAATTTCGAAAAGTTTGACAAGGAGTGGACTTTTGATATCGGGGTCGGATTTCAATTCTGGAAGCTAGAGCAGGTCCGTAATGTCAAATGTAACTTGTGTGCAATATTTTAGGTCAATCAAACATGTTTTGATAGGTTTCGACATTAGTTGTGGAAGTTTGGAGTTTCAAATTCATTGGTTTCCAATTGAGGTGTGATTCATCGCTTAAATTTGTTATGTTTGTTTTGAGGCATCAACTAGGTTCTTGTTTAGATATGGGACTTGTTGGTATTTTTGAACGGGGTCCCGAGGGGCTCGGATGACTTTCACATAGGTTTCGGTTATGTTGCGATTGTTTTTTATGGTTCGACGCTGTTTCTTCAAGCATAAACGTTACCAAATTAAGAAAATAAGTTCTAATTTCTATTTTGATTGAAGTATTAGATTCGTATCATAATTACGGATCCATAGCAAAAAGAATTATCGATTTTGGACATTGTATGAGGGAGTTATGCTCATTTTAGTGTTGGAAAAGAGAATTGGTGTTGGTGTTTTCACAGATGCGAAATTAGGTCCGCAGCTGCTACAACGTGGGTGCGAAAAGTGGTCCGCAAAAGCGAAAATGCAAGTTGCAAATGTGCAGGTGCGAAAAATGGTCCGCAAAAAATCAAACTGTATTTCTTTGATATTTTGAGCATATCTTGAGTTCTAGAGCTCTGATTGAGGTGATTTTTGTGGAGTTCTTCTCGTCTTTTCACGGTGCTCATTATCTAACTACAATTTTTGTATTTTAATATTATCAAAGAAGTTTATTTTTGAATTAATCCTTATTTTGATTGGAGAATTGGTGATTTTTATAAAAAAACATTTCTAAAGTGAGTATTTGAGTTTTGAACGTCGATTTGGAGTCAAAATTTGATGAAATTAGTATGATGGACTCATTATTGAATGAGTTGTCAGGGTTTGTGAGTTTTTGCAGGTTTCGAGGTACGGGCCTAGATTGAGCGTTTTGGTCGATTTTGGGCTTTTCATTAAAGATTCAACCTTTTTTGGATTGGGATTGGTTCCTTTAGTATTGTTTGATGTATTTGAGGTTTTTTTTTGTTAGATCGAGCCGTTCAGAGGTACGCGCAAGATGGAGTTTTTGGAGCGCCATTTGGCTTGATTGGTATTGGAATTGGGTTGTTTGAAGCAAGTAACTCTTCTAAACTTAGTGCTAAGGGTATGGAACCTTGAATTACATGCTATGTGATTGATGATGAGGTAACGCACATGCTAGGTGGGGGGTGTATGGGCGTGCACCTGGTGAATTGTGACTCCATAGTTTTTATGACACTATTTAGTGACCCTATTTTGTTGATATATGTTTTCACCATATGATTAAGAAACTAAGCTGTCAATCACGCTAGATATCATATTTAGGCTTTATGTTGATATTGTTAGGATCCATAGTGGTCGTTTCTTACTGTCATCTTATTGATTTCATTGATATTTTGTACTAAGTCATATTCATGCATTCATATCATATCTCAATCTCAGTTGTTATTTATTGATATATCATATCACTGTTGACGGGCTATTTTCATGATATTGTGAGTCCATGAGTTAGACTAGAGAGATTGACGACTGGGTGAGGCTGAGAGCCTGATTATGAATAAAAGTTATGGTATTCGGCTGCACATCGCAACATGTTATATGTATTTATTCTTGGATCTGGCTTATGATAGCGCTTGGGCTATAGGAACCCCTTCGGAGTCTCCACACACACCCAGTAAGCGTATATGCGAAAGCGGTTGATTGTATTGAGACTATAAATAAAAGAAAGATTAGATATCTTCTATTACTACAACTTGTAGCGGAATAATATAAATGCAAAAAGCTACCCGCTTTATTCTCTAGTTTGTACTACACAAATAAAAGAATGCCACAATAAAGTAGAACTTTATTGACATAAAACTCATATCATAATAAACTTGGAGTTTATTGATATCCAGTTGGTATAGATGGTTTAGTCATATTAATTAAAGTATGATGTGCAAAAATAAACGAGAATCTATATGGATAAATATTAAAGAAGTAGAAAGATCTTTACGAATTCTCTTAGGTTGCTTGTTCTCGTTAAATGATAGACCAATTAAAATTGGAATTGAATCCCATGAATACTGGAAATATCAAAGGTGAATATGGGCCCATTCATCTGCCATGTATACCACATAAGAAGCATCTATGGGATGGTTACATGCGCGATAATTATTAACCCGTAACCTTGCCGGTATTTGCGAGGTAACTTGCTGAATAATTTAAAATAGAACATAATTTCCAGATTTTTTATTCAAGATTGTTCTTCTTGATAAGGCGATTTACATCATAGCTGGTTTAGAAAAATAAATTATTGAGTGCCTCTACTTAATAGTTAAACTATTGCTTTTGAGAACAAAGTTATCTATATCAATTTGATATACGTTATATACGAGAGTATATTATATTCACCCCTCACAAGTGGTTAAGGGTCAGGAACCAAATAATTCCATCTTATTATTATTGATGTGCAGTGTATATTAACATGATAATGCACAAAGATGGGTTACCAGAGTTGAGGAAACAAGTTAGTTTTCTAACATGAGGGAGAGACATGATAAACACTTGAGAAAAAGTTACTTGGAACGGATTATCATTTGTATATATAGATCCTTGAATATCATAATATGAACTTGAAATTCATAAAAGAAAATTCGTTTGTAATATATTGCAAAGTATGCCATACACATTTGCTGACCTAAAGAAGTAACTATATTTTCATTGCAAATGCTCACATTAAGTCCTAGAAGGACAAAATCTATGGTACGCTTAAAGCGTATAGACAAATCGGTTTCAAATAGAACTTCTTGATAAATAAGATGAGCAAATGATCAAAGTGATAATAATAAAGGTGGCAAGTGATCTAGAAGATCACATGACATAACACTTCATAAAATCTCAAGAGAGATTCAGGTACCTGAATAAATGAATGAATATCTCTATGTTATGTCTTTATGAAAATTTATTGGAACCGATATAACATGTTCGTCGACGACATCTAGCATAGAGCTAGGTATAGATGAGTATCTTAAGTCTATCGAATATAGACACAAAAGTATTGGCCAAATGGAAGAGATACAATTCAAGTAGAATTGATTCCATATGAAAGACATGTAGTTTTGGACATGTAGTTCAAATACTTGAAAGTATAAAGTCAATAGTATGTGCAATTAGTTTTCGATATCTTATATGTCTATGCAAGACATAAAAACGTGATATGAACTAAAGTATCTTTAGATGGCTTATATGGCTTAACTTATATGACAATCCTTGAAGGACTTAAACCTCTTAAAGCATATACAATTTTTGGTCTTGAAGTACCACATGCTAAGTGTAATTTGTGCATATTTGTATCTTCCTATAACTATAAGCATGATAATGTAATAGTGAGGATTTTCAAGGTGCAATATATTCATTGGAGTTAATATGGCTGATTTATTCACAAAAACTCTATTTATGTCAACCTTCAAGAAGCTAGTGCATAAGATTGGAATGTAAATGCTCAAGGATGTGAATTGATCCTCTCTTCAGGGGGAGTTAATGCGCGTTGCACTCTTTTTACCTTACAAGGTTTTGTCCCACTAGATTTTCCTTGCAAGGTTTTTAACGAGGCAACCAATAGGCGCATTTCTAAACGTGTGTACTCTTTTTCCTTTTCTAGAATTTTTTCTCCCATTGGGTTTTATTTTAGTTAAGGTTTTAGCGAGGCACATTATTTATTGAGTAGACAATCAAGGGGGAGTGTTAAGAATAGAATTCTACTTAGAGTGAATATTTATTTGTAGAGAGTTTTATTTTGAGGCTAAGTCATTTTTCTTCTTATAAATAGAGGGGTCTTACCCCATTGTAAATTACCCCTAAAATATAATAATTCTCTCTCTTTCTCTGCAATATTGCTCTTATTCTTTTATTGTTTCATAACAGTTCAAAAATACAAGATGATATTTTGGATAATCGCATGTCATAAAGATAAAAGAAAAAGATATATGAAGTGCGATCATACTATTAAATAGGATTACTTCGTAATAGAGTTTAGTATTTTTGGGTAATAGTATTAACATGTGAGTTTTACTATCAATCTATAGTATTGTATATGAGATTTTTGCTTTACACGGCTCATCATTCAATTATTTTGATTTTATTGGATCCTTTTCTAGGTTCAAGAATCTACTTCTTTCATGTAATTATCAAGAAGTGACCTTGTAGTGGTGTGGATAAGAATTCTTTATCCTTAGTCGGTCCTGATTCGAACTTGAAGAATGAAAAAAATTTCTAGTAGGAGCATTTCACATTTTAATGGATTTTATACCGTATGAATTAAAATTAGGAAAAATTTTATATTAAAATAATTGTGCTCTATATTTTTAAATTTTATAATTTATATTTTAAAGTACAACCAACTAGCCTATACATAATAAGTTAAAATTTAATATCCAACTCCAATAGGTTCTCAAAATAACTATTTAATTTTTAAAAAAGAATCCTCAAGTTATTAAATTAATTTTCGAATGAGTAACTATGCCTCAAATATTAATTTAATAAATCAAATTCATTTGGGTGGTGAAAATTAGATTTTTAACAAGCTTAAATATGTGGGTTTAAATTTCAAATTTAATTTTGTGAGAAATTTGGAGTGGGTGTTATTTAGACTTGTTAAAAATAGTATAATGAGGTTGTTTACAAAATTTGAAGTTATTTAATGGAAATTTGGAATTTTGAACATTAATTGCAACTGAAAATCGTGAAAGAAGTTCCTTTACTGACGCTTGTACAAAGGTTCATTAAAGTGTATAATAGTGTATAAGGTGTGTTTCTACACTCATATACAATATTATACATGACTATATAAAAAAATTAACTTTGTCTTCTTCCTTGCGTCTTTTCTGAAATTTAACTCAAATCTTGGTCAAATCTACTCCAGATCTCTTTAAATTTAAATTTTGAACTCCTTTTGATATTTTCAATAAATTAGAACAATACTCAATCCAAACAATTAACAAATTTAAAAAAAAATATTTTCAAAAGTAAAGCTTTGAATGGTCTTCAATGGTGGACTTCTACTTTTCAATTTTCTTTCATAGCAAGCAAGTGAAAAACAGAAAATACACAGTCCTTTAAAGCATATCCAAAAGATGTGAGAAAAATAGAGAGTGAGCAATAGTTGTGAAAATAAAAAATTAACTTCATAGCTTTTAGAAACAATGGTTGTAAAAATACATATTTTGAATTTACAAGTGCTTTCAAAATATGTACAGTAATAACAAAGTGAGATAAGATTTAAAAATACGAACTATTTTTTATCATGATATAAAATTATGTATTTCTTTTTTGTAATATTTTCTTAAAATTAGTCAGAGCGACACAAAGCGGGTACAAACATTAATTTTTTTTAAAAAGAAAAAACTAAAAATGAAAATGACAATTAAGATATGGGCATGTAGAGATTTGGGACACCAAAATAGGTAGCACCATGAGTGTTGATGCCAACGATGTATCTATTATCTTCCAACTTCCAACATAATATTTTTGGGATTTTGGCATCATATGATAATATGCCTATATAATTAAGAGAAAAAAGTCTTTGTTATAGTTATTGGTCCAAGTAGTCAATAAATATATTTTAATAATAATATGTATATCACAATTAATTGTTGTCTCTATCATTGTGAATCACAATAAAAAATAATTATAGTGGTTATATATATATATATATATATATATATATATAACTATATATAACTCGATATCATAAGTATACTTTTTTTTCTTTGTGAACGTTAAATGTACATTAACATTGTGTTTTTTTCTTTGTATATCAAATTTTTATTTACTCCTACAAATATTGCCTATTAAATCAAAATTTTCTTTTTCTTCTTTGATCAATAACAATATTGAAGTAAGTTTGTTCAGAATAAATTTTCTCTCTTAATTAAATTTTGTAGCACGACTTGATTCTGATTTAACCTTATGTTATGACCCGGAATTCTTACCTTCGGATTGTAATGTCGTCTAATATTTCATTTGCTAGGCAAACCAACATTAGAGAATTCACAACTCAACTTCAGCCATTTTTTTTAATAATGAGAACAATCATAATTAAACTAAATAGATGCTAAGACAAAGTTTGCGAAATATTATTAAAAACAACTTCAATATTTACTACCACCTCGATCTGGAGTCACAAAATTCATGAACATTCTATGATTTACTACAAATATAAGTCTGAACAGAGTACAATAGTTTGAACAAAAGAAACAGTAAACATAAGAGATAGATGGGGACTTCATGGTCTGTGAATGCCTACAGATCTACTTTGAGTTTATGGTGGTCCGATCCAAGCTGCTATGCCTCTCGATCAACTAGACCAATAGAAAAATCTATGCAGAAGTACAATATAGTATCAATACAATCGACCTCATGTATTTATAAGTTTGCGAGCCTAACCTCGACGAAGTAGTGACGAGGCTAAGACAAGATACCTATATAATAAACCTATACAATTTAACAATATATGTACAAAATAACAGAAAGTAAAAGATAGGCAGATAAAATCGGTAGGAGGACATGCTGACGGAATTACAAGATGGAGAATCGCAGCAGTAAAAAAAACTTGATCAATCAATATACCTTGAACCGATAATAAAAGTAAATATAGTAAGGAAAAACATACGGCATCACCCTTCGTACTTTTACTCTCAACCTCACTAGATAGTTAATAGAAACTGCATGGCATTACCTTTTGTGCATTAAATCTCATATCATGGCACAATATAATCCTTCTTGCATTAACACTCTCACTCACAAAAATAATGAACAATAACAACAGGGAGATAGAAATAAGTAAAACAAGTCTTACTTCAATATTGGTTCTATAATACCAACCTCAACCCTTGAGTCAATACTTAACCAATACCAAAATCCTTAAACATGATAAGAATGATCAACCTATTAATTAACTAATCTAAGCATGGATAATATAATCAAGGAAGCAACAATTACAAGAAAAACCCCACCCGCGTGTGATAACTCGTTAACAACGCATAAATACTCGTCACATCACCTATATATTGTACCCAACATTCAAACACGTAAAAAATAGGTAATCAAGACCTAATCCCTCAAGTCGAGGTTAACCACGACACATACCTCGCTCCACGGTCAATTCAAAGCTATACCAGGACCTTTCCCCTAGAATTCGCCCCCAAACCACTCATATCTAGCCACAATAAACTCAATAACATCAAATATTGCTAAAGGAATTAACTACAAATGCATAAATTTAGAATTTCAAAACTTTCTCCCAAAATGTCAAAAATCGATCTCGGGGCCGCTTGGTCAAAACCTAAGGTTAGGGCCAAAATATATTTAACCATTCAACCCTGATCCCGGCTACATAATTAATTTTGGAATCCGGCCTCAATTTAAGTTCTAAATCATCAATTTTCCAAATCCATGGTTTCAAACCAAAAACCCTCAACTCTACCATGGACGATCTAAATTTTAGGTTAAAAATTATAAAATGAAATGGGTAATTAAAAAAAGTAGTTTAGAATCACTTAACAACACTTTGCGGATAAAATATTTTGAAAGAATTTTTTCTAGGCTTTCTAGCTTTTGAAAATATAAAAGAATGGCTTAAATCTTATAATGGGACTGTTTAATAGATGGGTGACAGTGTTCATTGTGTTTGCACAAACACTATCACGTTCGCGAAGAGGAACTCCTGCTAGGATTGCAGGACCGCGAATCCCTCGTTGCATTCACGATGGCTATGCCCACCTGGCCTTCGCGTTCGCAGTGAAGGAATGATTGACCCCTACCTCAGGTCCCTAATGCTTCGTGCTTGTTTTGAGCGGGTCGCGTTCACGAAGGGTAAATCCCCCATCGCTTTGCATTCGCGACCCACCAATTATGTTCGCGAAGAAGGAAACTCCACCCGACTAGTTGATTCTTCACATTCGCGAGAGTATCATTGTCAACGCAAAGAAGAACACACCAAAATACTAGCTGCAGCAAAATACTAGATTTTCTAAGTTCAAAACATCTTGTAGCATATCCGAAACTCACCCGAGCCCTCGGGGCTCCAAAGAAAACATGCACACAAGTCCTAAAATATCATACAAACTTTCTCTCACGATAAAATCGGCAAAATAACTCCTAGTACTAGAACTGGACACAAATTTAATGATATTTTCAAGAAAGCTTTAAAACTTCTATTCACAATTGTATGTCCGAATCATGTCAAACCAACTCTATTTCTAACCAAATTTTACAGACAAGTCTTAAATACTATAATGGACCTGTATCGGGCTCTAAAACAACAATATGGACCCGATAACAATGAGATCTAACAATAACCAAATTCTTAAAACCATAAAAAATTCCAGTCTTTCAGTTTTCAACAAAAAATCATATTTTGAGCTAGGGGCCTCAGAATTCGATTCCAGGCATATGCTTAGATCCCAAATTACGATGGACCCACCGGTACCATCAAAATATAGGTCTGGGTCTATTTACTTAAAACGTTATCCGAAGTCAACTAAATTTAACTTTTGAGGCAAAAAAAATTGTTTTAGTCAAATATTTAACATATAAGCCTTCCGAAAAAACAACTGGATTGCACATGCAAATAAAGGAATGATAAATTATGATATTTAAAAAGTCATAACACATAATTTAGTTATAAAACATGAGATGACCTATCGGGTCATCACATTATCCACCTTTAAAACAATTGTTCATCCTCGAACGAACATAAAACAGTTATTGGGCTGGTGAAAAGGTAGGGATATCTACTCCGCATGTCCGCCTCGGACTCCCAAGTAGCTACCTCGATGGCTAACCTCTCCACCGCAATCAAACTAAGGGATAACTCTTTGATCTCAACTAGCAAATCTACCGGGCTAGAATAGCTACCAGCTCCTCCTCATAAGTCAAATCCTTGTCCAACTGGACAGAGCTAAAATCTAGCATATGAGACGCATCATCGCGGTATTTCTAGAGCATGGACACATGGAATATCAAAGGAACTACTGATAAACTGTTTCGCAATGCAAGCATGTAAGGAACCTCTCACACTCTCTCAAGAATCTCAAAAGGCCCCATATACCTAGGGCTCAAATTTACCTTCTTTTCGAACCTCATTACACCCTTCATGGGAAACACACGGAGCAATACTCTCTCGCTCTGATCATGAATGCAACATCTCAAACCTTACAGTTAGCATAACTCTTCTGCCTGGAATGAGCTGTGCGAAGTCTATCTTGAATTATCTTGACCTTATCAGAAGCATCCTGTACCAAATTCATACCCAATAACCGAGCCTTCCCTAGCTCAAACCATCCAACCGGCGATCGACACCGTCTACCATATAATACCTTATATGAATACCTCTGGATGCTCGATTGATAGCTATTGTATTAGGAAAATTACACAAGCGGCAAACTGATCCCACAAACCTGTGAAGTCAATAACACAAGCTCATAGCATATCCTCCAACTGATTTGAAGAATAAGTAACTACAACCGGAATGAAATATACCTACTTGGTCAGTCTATCCACAATGACCCAAACTGCATCGAACTTCCTCTGAATCTGTGGGAGTCCAACAAAAAACCCATAGTAATACACTCCCACTTTTACTCAAGAATCTCCATCTTCTGAAGCAAATCACCAGGCATATGATGCTCATACTTTACTTGTTGATAATTTAGACACCGAGATACATATTCCATTATGTCCTTCCTCATTCTTCTCCACGAATAATGGTGCCGCAAGTCCTGATACATCTTGGCAGTGCCCCGATGAATAGAATACTGGGAACTATAGGTCTCATCTAGAATCAACTCATAAAGTACATCCATATTGGGCACGCACACACGAATTTTCATCCTCAAAACTCTATCATCTCCAACTGTAACCTTCTTGGCATCACTGTGTCCCTATGGATAATCAACTAAGGGTCATTATACTTCTGCTCCCTGATGTGCTCAAACAATGAAGACAGAGTGATCGTACAAGCTAAAATACGGATCGGCTAAAAAATATCGAACCTCTCGAACTGATTAGCCAAGGCCTAAATATCTAATGCAAGCGGTCTCTCACTAACTGGATGTATGCAAGGTTGCCCATACTCACTCACTTCCTTTTCAAAGCATTGGCCATCACGTTGTCCTTCCCGAGATGATACAAGATGGAGATATCATAGTCTTTCAACAGCTCTAACCACCTATTTTGTCTCAAATTGATCTCCTTTTGTTTGTATACTCCGATGATCCATGAATACCTCACACGACACACCATAAAAATAGTGCCTCCAAATCTTCAGTGCATGAACAATGGTTGCCATCTCTAAGTCATGAAGATGATACGTCTTGTGAACCTTCAAATATAGTGAAGCATATGCAACTACCTTTCCACCCTGCATCAATATCGCATCAAGCCCAATATGAGATGTGTCACAATATATTGTATACGGCCATGAACTTGTGGGGAATACCAACACTTGAGCCGTAGTCAAAGCAGTCTTGAGCTTTTAAAAGCTCGCCTCACACTCGTCTGACCATTTGAATGGGGAACCCTTCTAGGTAAACCTAGTCAATGGGGTTATAGATGAGAACCCCTCCACAAACAAACGGTAATTACCTGCCAATCCCAAGAAACTTCGGATCTCTATAGATAAAGTGGGTCAACGCCAGTTCTTGACTGCCTCAATCTTCTTAGGATCCACCTGAATACCCTTAGCTGACAAAACATGTCCCAAGAAGGCGACTGAGCTCAACCAAAACTCGCATTTTAATAACTTAGCATATAATTGGTTGTCTTGTAGAGTATGAAGAACGATCCAAAGGTGTTTCTCATGCTCCACTCGGCTGCAGGAGTAATCCAAATTATCATCAATGAACACAATCACGAAGGAATCTAGATAGTTCTTGAACACCCGTTTCATCAAATCCATAAATATCGTTGGGGCATTTGTTAGCCCAGAAGAAATTACTAAAAACTCATAATGCCCATACCGAGTCCGAAAGCTATCTTAGGGACATCGGATGCCATAGTCCTCTACTCATGGTAGCCAGACCATAAATCGATATTTGGAAACACCTTGGCACCCTGAAGCTGATCAAATAAGTCATCAATCCTTGGCAATGGATACTTGTTCTTGATGGTGACTTTGTTCAATTTTCGATAATCTATGAACATCCTCATCGATCCATCACTCTTCTTCACAAACAACATGGGTGATCCCCAGGGCGAGACACTAGGTCTAATAAAGCCCTTATCAAGAAAATCTTGCAACTGCTCCTTCAATTCTTTTAATTCTAGCGGGGCCATACGATATGGCACAATAGAAATGTGGTGCGCGCTCATAGCCAAATCAATACAAAAATTAATATCTCTGTTGGGCGGCATGTTTGAGAGATCTACAAGAAACACCTCTATTAACTCACTATAAATGTTTGATTTTTGCTTTTTTTTATTCTTCTACATTACATTTTTAATTTTTAATTTTTTGTAGGATTATTATTTGTGTATTTGTAGTTTTTGAAATAGGACTTTAGCTTAATTAATTGTTATGGGGTTCAAGGGATTGGGCTTCTTAATGTTATATCCAAATTGGGACAAATTTGAGGCAAATTGGTGGCCCAAATTAGCCAACCCGTTCAAATATTGTTTTGCCAAGGTCTACATCAAAGCGACGTAGTTTCATATTAAAACTACGACGTTTCACTTAATGATGTTTAGAACAAATCTCATCCCTTCAATCCAACGGACCACATTTAATCTCCCTTTCCAAATAAAAGATCCAAAAAATCAAATTTTTGGCCATTTACCCAAACCGGAAAGATCTCTCTTCACTCTATCCTCTCTCTCTAAACCTCTCTGCCTGCCGCCACCTTCTGCATAGCGGCTCCTCTCGCCGGAATTCTCCACTAGTGGAAAAGCCCCTCCAAACACCACCAAAATTTCATCCGTACCCATCTCAACCTCCTCTTCCCAAATCCACGGACAAAATCCTTCGAATCCCACCCAAACTCCACGAATAAACCAAAATCTGAAACCTTAGCCCAATTTATTTTGTAAATTTGTCGGGAATTAGACCTCTCATTCAAAAAATACTTGCTTAGGCGTGTAGAGATCCCCATGATCTATCATCCTATGTTGGTTTCACCCCCAAACAATACACAACCACCGGACATCCACTTCTGACGGGCACCCCACTGCCCGTCGCTCTGTCGTTGTTTCTTTCCTAATTTTTTAAATTTCTTTTCGACCAAAGGTCTCTTGTTTCCTTTTGGTAAGACACCGGAATCTATTATTTTAGCGTCTACCAAAAAGAAACATGTTCCTTGGGGTCGGGCAATCACCACTTAGCATTCTCGGCATCGTCTCTTTAATCAGTTAGACATCAAAAGCCCAGAACTAGGTAAAAACCTTTAACCTTTATCCTATCCTCTAAAGTTTTGATTTTTCTATTTTTTTGTGTCGTTATTTATAGATTAAATTCTGATTTTGGTTTTTGTTAAACCTTCATGTTTAGTCTAATTTCTGATTTTGCCTTTGTTTAAGTTAATCTATTTTAAGAATATCTCACTGCTAATACATGTTGTGTCTAATTATCGTGTTTTATTTATGTCCTTGACCATTGGTAATCGCTTGAAATAAAATCTTAAATTTGTCGCTTCATGCTCCTTTAATTTTTTTTTGATAGTCACTCAGCATAGTATCAGCCCAATGGGCTCAGTATCAGTCACTCAGCATAGTATCAGCCCCTCGGGCTCAGTATTAGATCATATGGGTGCCCACATTCACTGTGGGTGTGCAGACTCCGGAGGGGCCCCTTACGGCCCAAGCGATATATCAACATAGGCCTGAAAGCCTTCTTACATCACTCATAAGTCTTGAAAGCCTCCTCAAATCACTCACAAGGCCTGAAAGCTTCCTCACATCACTCACAAGGCCTGAAAGCCTTCTCACGTCACTCAAGCCACCCCGTGGCTTATAATGGTATCTCAGGCCCTCGGCCTCACATAGTACAGAAAACGTCATAAGCCCCTTGGGCATCAATAAAATAGTACTGCTCAGCCCAAACAACATTGGAATATCATTTAAATCTCAAAATTCAATTAAAAGTGGTTGACTTTGTAAAAGAAAACTAATCAATAGGACTGAGTTCAAGTAGTATATCAAAATACTGAGGAAATGGTGATAAAGTCCCCGAAGGATTCAAGTAATCGGCAAGAAGCCTAAAATATGGCAATAATCCAAAATCAGGCTGATAACAAACACGTCTCAATCAAATATGCGATAAAAATATTAACCGGGACGGACTAGGTCACAATCCACAGTAGTAAACAACCCATGCGCTCATTATTAAGCACGTGTTTCACCTCAATAGAGCACGATGTTGTGCAATTCCGGGGTTTCAATCCCTCAGGACATCATTTACTATCATTACTCACCTCAAGCCGACCAAATCTCTAGCTCGCTATGCCCTTGGTTCTCAAATCGGCCTCCTCATGTGTCGAACCTGATCAAAATCACAACGAATACATCATAATATGCCAATGGAACAATACCCAATCAAAAACAATCGAAAAATAGCAAATATCTCGAAATTGGCACAACCCAAGCCCCTGAACCACTTCTCGAATTCTAGAAAATTTTACATCAACGGATTCTTTATCTTTCCACGAGTCTATACATATCACGAACCCCCAAATCTGAGCTCAAATGACCCATCAAAACCCAATATGAAATATCCAAACTCAACCCGTTGTTCTTCTCCTTTTTGATAAGTTTTCATGAATTTCTATGTAAATTTCACAATAAAAACGAGTTTTAAGTTCAAAACGTTTACCTCCAAACGATCCTAGTTGAAACCCTCTTCGATTTCTCCTAAAATTCTCTCAAGATGCTCAACAATGGTGGAAAATAACTTAGACTCGCAGATGAAATATTATTAAAAACCTTCTGCCCAGCTGAATTTTTACACTATGCGAATGCAAGGGCTCTATCGCGTTCGCGATGAACAAATCTTGCCTCCGGCCAAATTACCCTTCGCAAACGCAGTGCCTCACTTTCCAACACGAAGAAAAAAGACTCGGGGACCCAACTTTCTTTTACGCGAATGCGGGCTCCTCTCCGCGAACGCGAAGCTCCATGACTTTCCCTTACGCGAATGCGAACCTACCTTCGCGAACGCGAAGGCTAAATCTGGCATGCACCTACTGCTACATTTTTTGCTACATTTCACAGTCTAAAACTTCCCGTTTAGCCATCCGAAATCACCCCAAGGCCCCCGAGACCTCAATCGAAAGCACCAACACATCTTAAAACATCATCCGAACTCGTTCCAATCATCAAAACACCACAAACAACACCAAAACCATCAAATTATATCGAATTCAAGCGTAAGTTCTTTCAAACTTCCGAAACACGCATTTGATAAAAAACCTGACCAAAACATCTCTGAATGACCTTAAAATTTGCACACATATCCCAAATAACCTAACGAAGATACAACAACTCTCGAAATTTCATTCCGACCCTCGAATCAAAATCTCACCTATCAAGTGGAGTTTGTCAAAATACTAACTTCGCCAATTCAAGCCTAATTCTACACCAGACCTCCAAAATAAATTTCGAGCACGTTCCTATGTCACAACTCATCCCCCGAAGCAAACCGAATCACCGAAAATCACATACCAACCCTATGAATCATACGTCAACATCCGATTGACTTTTCCAAACCAAACCTTCCTTAAAGAGACTAAGTGTCTCATTTCATACCAAAACCTCTCCAATCCAACTCGGTCACATAAGATACGGATAATAAAGCATAAGGAAGCTGAAAATAGGGAAAAAGAAGCGGTAACTCACATGACGATGGGTCAGGTCGTCACATCCTCCCCAACTAAAATAAACGTTGGTCCTCGAGCGGGTCAAGAAGCGTACCTGAAGCCTCAGATATGTGCAAATATCTTCTCTACATCTCCCGCTCGATCTACCAAGTGGCCTCTTCCATGGGCCGACCTCTCTACTGCACTTTCATCGAAGCTATATCCTTTGATCTCAACTTTTGAACGTGACGACCAAAAATAGCCATCGGCTCCATATCATAGGTCAAATCATCATCCAGCTGAACTGTGCTGAAGTCCAGTATATGGGACGGGTCCCCAACATACTTTCGGAGCATGGATACATGAAATACCGGGTCCACGCCTGACAGGCTGGGTGGCAAAGCAAGCATATAGGCCACCTCCTCAATCCTCCTAAGTACCTAAAAATGTCCAATGAACCGTGGACTCAGCTTCCCTTTCTTTCCAAACCGCATAACACCCTTCATGGGCGAAAACTTCGACAAGACCTTCTCACCAACCATATAAGACACATCTCAAACCTTCTGGTCTGCATAACTCTTCTGACGCGACTGTGTTGTACGAAGGCTCTCCTGAATCAGCTTCACCTTCTCTAAGGCATCCTAAACCAACTCTGTCCCTAATAACCTAGCCTCACCGGGCTCGAACCAACCAACTGGAGATCTAGACCGCCTCCCACACAACGCCTTATACGGATCCATGTGAATGCTCAACTAATAACTATTGTTGTAGGAAAACTCTGAAAGCAGTAAAAAAAATCCCAAAAACCTCCAAAATCAATAATGCAGGCACGCAACTGTCCTCCAGTATCTGAATAGTATGCTCGGCCTGCCCATCCGTCTGACGATGAAATGATGTGCTCAACTCCACCTGTGTACCCAACTCTCGCTGAAAAGTTTTCTAGAACTGAGAAGTAAACTGAGTACCCCTATCTGAGATGATAGATACTAGAACACCATGTAATCGGACAATCTCCTAGATAATGATCCCTGCCAGCCACTCTAAAGAATAGGCAGTACATACTGGAATAAAGTATGCAGGCTTGGCCAGCCGATCAACAATCACCCAAATCGAATCAAACTTCTTCAAAGTCTGAGGAAGACCACTCACAAAATCCATAGTAACTCTCTCCCATTTCAACTCAAGAATAACCATCCGCTGAAGCACGCTACCCGATCTCTGATGCTCATATTTCACTTGCTGACAGTTGAGACACCGAGCCACAAACCCTATAATGTCCTTCTTCATTCTTCTCCACCAATAGTGCTGCCTCAAATTTCTGATACATCTTCGCGGCACCTAGATGAATGGAATACCCTGAGCTATGGGCCTCCTCCAATATCTACTCCCGAAGCCCATCCACTTTGGGCACAAATCCGTCCTTGTATCCTAAGAAGACCATCCTCATCAATGGTCACGTCTCTGAAATCATCATGATGAACCTTGTCCTTAAGGACAAGCAAATGCGGATCATCATGCTGGCGCTCTCCGGTGCGGTCATATAAGGAAGACCGAGAAACCACACAGGCGAAACCCGACTGGGCTCCAAAATCTCTAGTCTCACCAACCAATTGGCCAAGGCCTGAACATCAACTGCAAAGGGCCTCTCCCCAACTGGAATATATGCCAAACTCCCCATGCTAACTGCCTTTCGGCTCAAAGTGTCGGCCACTACATTGGCCTTCCCCAGGTGATATAAAATGGTAATATCATAATCCCTAAGTAACTCTAGCCACCTCTACTGCCTCAAATTAAGATCCTTTTGCTTGAACAAATGTCGAAGCATGCGATGCTCGGTGAATACCTCACAAGATACACCATACAAGTAGTGCCTCCAAATCTTTAAGCATGAACTATAGCAACCAAATCTAAATCATGAACATGGTAGTTCTTCTCGCGGGGCTTCAACTGACGTGAAGCATAGGAAATCACTCTACCTTCCTGCATCAATACACATCCAATCCCAACTCTCGAAGAATCACAATATACAGTATAAGAACCTGAAGCTGAAGGAAAAACCAATACTAGAGCTGTGGTAAAAGTTGTCTTGAGCTTTTGAAAGCTCTCCTCGCACTTGTCCTACTATACCAATGGAGCACCCTTATGAGTCAACTTGGTCAAGGGCGATGCAATAGAGGAAAATCCCTGAACAAATTGGCGATAATAACCTGGTAAACTAAGGAAACTACGAATCTCTATGGATGAGGTTGGTCTAGGCCATCTCTGAACTGCCTCTATCTTCCTCGGGTCGACCTGGATACCCTTGATGGACACTACGTGCCCCAAGAAAGCCACTGAAGTGAGCCAGAACTCACACTTGGAGAACTTTGCATAAAGTTTCTCCTTCCTCGATCTCTGCAATACAACTCGCAAATGTTGTGGTTGCTCCTCCTAACTATGCGAGTACACCAGAATATCATCAATGAAAATAATAACGACGAATCCAGATATGGCCGAAATACACTGATCATCAAATGCATGAATGTTGCTGGGGCGCTAGTTAGACCAAAGACATAACAAGAAACTCATAGTGCCCACATCTATTCCTGAAAGCAGTACTAATAATATCTGAATCCCTGATCTTCAACTGGTGATAATCCGAACGGAGATCAATCTTGGATAACACCCTCACTCTCTGAAGCTGGTCAAACAAATCATCAATTTTAGGCAAAAGATATTTTTTCTTCACTGTTGCTTTTTTCAATTTCCTGTAGTCAATGCACATTCTCATGGTGCCATCCTTCTTATTTACAAACAAAACCGGTGCACCCTACGGTGACACACTAGGCCGAATGAACCCCTTATTTAGGAGTTCCTGAAGCTGATCTTTCAATTCTTTCAATTCTGATAATGCCATACGATATGGAGGAATGGAAATGGTATGAGTCCCCGGCACTAGGTTAATACCAAAATCAAGATATCTGTCCGGTGGCATGCCTTGCAGGTCTTCAGAAAATACATCGGAAAACTCCCTCACAACTAAAACATAATCAATGTTAGGTGTCTCGGCTCCAACATCCCTCACAAATGCCAAATATGAAAGGCAACCCTTCCCAACAATACGCTGGGCCTTTAAGAATGAAATCACTCTACTAGGAACATAATCAGTCACACCACGCTACTCGATCCTCGGTACACCCAGTATAGCTAAAGTGGCTGCCTTAGCATGATAGTCTAGAACAGCATGACACGGAGATAACTAGTCCATGCCCAAAATAATGTCAAAATCCACCATGCTCAATAACAATAGATCAACTCAAGTCTCCAGACCCCCAATAGTCACCAAACTTGATCGATACACATGGTCTACAATAATAGTATCGCTCTCCGGGGTAGATAGGTTAATAGGTAAAGCTAGACACCCTCAGGACGTACCCAATGATAAGCAAAATATGAGGACACATAAAAATAGATGGAACCGGGATCAAATAAGACTGAGGCATCTCTACGATAGACTGAAATAATACATGTAATGGCAACATATGAGGCAATGACATTTGTCCAGCATGGAAGAGCATAAAAAAGAGCCTCACCATCGTCTGATTGGCCCCCCTCTAGTGCAACCCCTGGCTGTCTGACCCTCACCCCTAGCTGGCAGGATAAGTGCTGAAGAAATTAGGCCAGAAGATGAGGGCCGACCCCTCTGCTGAGATGAGCTAGCAATACGACGAGGACACTTCCTCTACATATGCCCCAACTCTCCATACTCATAACAACTCCTAGGTGCTGGAGCATGGGAGTGAAGGTAAACCTTCGCGCCTGAGTGACTAGCTGATACACTCGACCTAGAAGAACCCTAAATAGACGAAGCACAAGATGAACTCAGTGCTGGAAGAGCGCTAAGTGAAGGCTGACTCTGTTGAGGACCATGATAACAACGGCCTGAAGATGACCCAAGATACTCGAGTCGGGCTGACTGATCGGGTCTGAAAGAACGACCCCTACCCTGCTGGAACTAGCCCCTCGAAGGAGCACCACTATACCTACTAGAACCTCGAGGCCTCTTGGCCTTTCTCTCCTCTCGATCTTGACGGTGAACTGCCTTAATCTCTCGAGCTATATCAACCACCTCCTCGAACATAGCACCCAATACTCTCTCTCTCTAATTATCATGAAATGGAGATGGTAGTTAAAGCCATCAATAAATCTCCTGATATGCTCGCGATCAGTCGGAACCATCCAAACAGCATGATGAGCCAACTCTTAAAACCTCATCTCATACTGATACATAGTCATATCTCCCTGCCATAGCCACTAAAACTTCCTGTGCATCTCCTCTCTGTGGGACTGCGGTACATACTTCTCCAAGAAGAGAGTGGAGAACTCCTGCCAAGTCAAAGGTGCCGCACCAGCCGGCCTGCACCTCTCATACGCCTCCCACTAAGTGAAGGCAACCCTAGTAAACTGAAAGGTGGTAAATTCCACACCACTAGACTCCAGAATCCATGTTGTACATAGCATCCGCCGGTACATGTCAAGAAACACTAGGCATCCTCGCCCTCAGACCCACTAAACATCGGAGGCTGGAGTCTATCAAACCTCTCGAGGTGACACTACTCATCCTCAGGTATAGTTGGACCCCTAAACTCCTGCAATGGTGCAACTAGCTGAGTTAGAGGTGCCCCTGCTCTACCTGCTTAGGTGTGCGAGCGGCCGGGGTATATTTCCTCCTCCAACCTGCGAAGTAGTTGCTGCTGTGGTGGCTGAAACTGCATGAGCTAGGCAAGTGCAGACTATTAAAATCTAAGCCAAAGTCTCCTAAAGACCCGAAATCACAATAGGCATAGCTGGTGCCTGAACTAGTGTTGTTGGAGCTTGGTCTTGAGCTGGGGCAACTGGAGGATCCACAAGTGTTGTCCCCGCTGCACTGCCTCTACCAATACCACGACCACGTCCACGGACTCTGTTGGCCTTGGTGGGTAGTACTGCTGGTCATCCATCACGTCTGGTAGCTCGTGTCCTCACCATCTGTGAGAGAATAGAATAAATAAAAATTTAGTGCTCGGATCAACAAGTTCGCACCACAAATTTCAAGAATGTGAAGTTTTCCAAAAAGTTCTGCAGCCTCCCGAGGATGAGTACAGACGTCTCCATACCGATCCCCGAGACTCTACTAAACCAACTCATGACACACGAGACCTAGTAACCTAGGCTCTGATACCAACTTGTCACGACCCAAATCCCCAAACCCCGCCGTGATGGCACCTTTCGTGAAGACAAGGCTATCCAGTACAATGCAAACATCTCTCTTAACAAATAATTAATATTAACAAATCCAAAATACGTGTAAAATAGTTATAAATGCGAAAACAACGATAATAGCAAGGGATACCATCCCGACACAGCCCAAACCGGGGTGTCACAAGTCATGAGCTTCTACAGGGTTTTCTATAAGTCTACAAATATAATATCCGATACAATAGTCTGAAGAAAACATAAATGATGTAATATAGGGGAGACAAGGGGCTGAAGACGTAAACAGCTACCTCGTAACTCCAACTTGCTGCCTGGTCCAGAAGAAATCAGCACCCAAGTGCGGACTCTTCTATGCCTGAATATGTACTCATGGTGCAAGGAGTAATGTGAGTACTCTGACTCAGTGAGTAATAATAAATAATAACTGAAGGCATGAAAACACGTTAATTCATAAGGAAATTCTATGCCAGGCAGTAAAACCGTAAATAATCGAATTAAATCTCCTATTTAAAAACAGGTAATTCAGGTAAAACAACAAGTAAGCAGTAAGTAGTAATCTGCCCCCGAGCCAAGTATCAATCGCTCAGCACAGTATCAGCCATCGGGCTCACTCTCAGTCACTCGGCATAGTATTATCCCATTGGGCTCAGTATCAGTCACTCAGCATAGTATCAGCCCCTCGAGCTCAATATCATCCACTTAGCATAGTATCAGCCCCTCGGGCTTATTATAAGATCATATGGGTACCCGCGCTTACTGTGGGTGTGCAGACTCTGAAGGGACCCCTTACGGAGCAAGCGCTATATCAACATAAGGCCTGAAAGCATTCTTACATCACTCATAAGGCATGAAAGCCTCCTCACATCACTCATAAAGCCTGAAAGCCTCCTCACATCACTCACAAGGCCTGAAAGCCTTCTCACGTCACTCAAGCTACCTCGTGGATTATAAATGTATCTCACGCCCTCGGCCTCACTTAGTACAGAAAACGTCATAAGCCCCTTGTACATTAATAAAATAGTAGTGCTCAGCCCAAACAGCATTGGAATATTATTGAAATCTCAAAATTAAATTAAAAGTGGCTGAGTTTGTAAAACAATATTAGTCAATAGGACTGAGTTCAATTAATATATCAAAATACTGAGGAAACAGTGATAAAATTCCACGAAGGATTCAAGTAATCGGCAAGAAGCCCAAAATATGGCAATAAGCCCAAATCATGTTGATAACAAACACATTTTAGTCAAATACACGATAAAAATATCAATCAGGACGGACCGGGTCACAATCCCCAGTAGTAAACAACCCTCGTGCTCATCATTAAGCATTCGTTTCACCTCAATATAGCACTACGTTGTTTGATTCCGAGGATTCAAACCCTCTGACATCTTACTATCATTACTCATCTCATGCTGGCCAAATATCTAGCTCGCTATTGCTTGCTTCTCAAATCGGCCTTCTCGCACGTCAAATCTAATTAAAATCAATATAAATGCATCACAATATGCCAATGGAACAATAACCAATCAAAAACAATCGAAAATAGCAAATATCTCAAAATTGGTAGAACCCAAGCCCCGCGCCCACTTCTCGAATTCTAGAAAATTTTATATCAACGGATTCCTTATCTTGCCCCGAGTCTATACACATCAAGAACTCCCAAATCCGAGCTTAAATGACCCATCAAAACCCAATTTGATATATCCAAACTCAAGCCCTAGTTCTTCCCCTTTTTGATAAGATTTCATGAATTTCCAGGTGGATTTCACAATAAAAATGAGTTTTAAGTTCAAAAATCCTACTTCCAAACAATCCCAGTCTCTTCAATTTCTCCCAAAAAGCTCTGATGATGCTAATCAATGGAGGAAAATAACTTAGGCTCGCAGATGAAATATTACTCAAAACCTTCTGCCCAGCTGAATTTTTACTCTATGCGAACGCGACGGCTCTATCGCGTTCGCGATGAACAAATCTTGCCTCTAACCAAATTGCCCTTAACTAACGTGGTGCCTCACCTGCGAACGCGAAGTACAAAGACTCAGGGATCTAACTTTCTTTTACGCGAACACAGGCTCTTCACTGCGACCGTGAAGCTCCAGGACTTTCCCTTACACAAATGCGAAACTACCTTCGCGAACGCAAACGCCAAATCTGGCATGCAACTGCTGCTGCATTTTCTGCTAGATTTTGAAGTCTAAAACTTCCTGTTTAGCCATCTGAAATCACCCCGAGGCCCCGTGACCTCAACCGAAAGAAACAACACATCCTAAAATATCATCCAAACTCATTCCAATCATCAAAAAATCACAAACAACATCAAAACCATGAAATTACATCTAATTCAAGCGTATGTTCTTTTAAAACTTTCGAAACACGCATTTGATAAAAAACCCAGCCAAAACACCTCTGAATGACCTGAAAATTTTCACACACATCCCAAATCACCTAACAAAACTATAAAAGCTCTCGGAATTCCATTCTGACCTTAGGATCAAAATCTCACCTATCAACCGGAATTCGCCAAAATACTAACTTTGCCAATTCAAACCTAATTCTATACCGGACCTTCAAAATAAATTCCGATTATGCTCCTAAGTCAAAAATCATCCCCCAAAGCTAACTAAATCACCGAAAATAATATCCAAACCCTATAACTAATAAGTCGACATCCGGTTGACTTTTCCAAATCAAACCTTTCTTAAAGAGATTAAGTGTATCATTCCCTATCAAAACCTCTCCAATCCAACTCGATCACATATGATGCAGATAATGAAGCATAAGAAAGCTGAAAATCGGGAAAACAAAGTGATAACTCACATGACGACACGTCGGATCGTCACAGGCAGTTATATGTTTGAGTCTTGTTGATTCCTACTACCTGACTCTTAAATAATCTTATTCGAATTGCTAACTGTTTGGACTAGATTGAATCTAGTTTCTCTTTGTGGACTAGTTAGCTTTGAATTTTGTTTGAGAAATTAAGAGGAAAGGGAAAGAAAAGAGAATACTTGAGTGTAGGGTTCTTTGTTCTTGCTTTTCATTGCTGCGGACTACTTCGGAGCATAATGCTCCAAAATTCTGTCCATATTTGTTAAGAACAACTGTTCGTTGGACATAAATCTAGTTTTGGACAGATTTTTGGTCAACAATCTATCATCTTGGACAGATTTTTGCCAAACAAAATCGGGCCCAAGGCCTTTCCTCCCCCTATAAAAAGAGGAGCTCTTTTATCATTAAAAAAAATATCTTGGACTATTAAAAACATACTTCTTACAACACATAGCAAAAGAATCAACTTTTAGAGTAAAATAGAGCAGTTGAACACCTAAATAATAAGATAAAAATTCTGAGCTAGAGTGAGTGATTTCTCAAGTGCAAAACCTTTAAAAAAGTAGAGGGATCTTGTGAGGAATTTCTAGAGCGACTCATTTCTGGTTTCAATTTCTTTGTTGGTCATTTCTGGTTCATTTTCTTTGGTCTAAGAGCTGCTAGTTGTTGTTATTTGTTGTTGTTGGTTCCTGTTGCTTTAGTCATTGCTAACATTTTTTACCTTTTGCCATTCAGCTAACCTTCTAAACTTTTGTAATACAGGTTCCTTTTCTTTAATAGCAAATGATGAAAAGTTGGGCATGTTTAGATAGCTTCAAGAAATTTTCTCAAAGGATTCGCTGAATGTTTGAATGTCAAAACCTGCACATTCACAACCAGTTTCATTACTGTATTTAAATAATCTAATTTGTTTTGTTTTGATCCACCTATGTTCCTCGTTGTTAGTTTAAATTGTTTGGGATCTGGTACATACTCTAAAAGAACAAGAGAATGAATGTTTCAATAAGTCGCAGTATGAGTTTCATTAAGTTTTTATATCTACAAAACCATGTGCTTTAGCCCTTGTTAAGTCTGAATGCTTCTAGAAGGTGGATGTGGTTGATTTATGATATCATACAACTTTTTGTTAAGTTCTTTCTGTGAACAAGTAAAGTGTTTGTCTCATGTATGAAGAATTTACGATAACTTGCAACGTTATTTTGGCATAATTTATTTTGACCCTTTTTGAGCTATATGGAGCCGTGTACATGTAATTAAGTTAAAGAAAATAAAACAAATTATTTTATTTTTAATTCATACTCCATATAAGTTTGATGTTAGTTTAGCAGGCTTTAAAACTAAGAATGACTGTGATAGTAAAATAAATTGAAATCATGAGTTAGTTTAACTTATGGAAAGATTATATATATATGGCATTTATTAGTTCTAAATAGTTAGCTGGCTCATTTCACCATTGGCAAAAAGTTGGCCATTTCTAGTAATTAATAAAAGCTGGCCCAAGTCTTAAAATGCCATGATTGTTCACATAATTAATTTTCAATAAAAATAGATTCCTTTTATATTTAAAAATAATTTAACAACTTAACTATGTCTAGTAATTAATTTCCAATAGATAATATGGAAAATGGTCAGAACTGCCCCTAACGTATTGATGTCAGTTTAAAAATGCCCTTCATTAACCTATTTTGAAAAAAATGCCCCTACCTTTAAAATTCTGGCATATTTGTGCCCCTAAATCTAACAAGTCAGTTTAAAAATGCCCCTACCGTTAACCTATTTTGAAAAAAATGCCCCTACCATTTTGAATATAAGTATAGTCAGTTGTTAGACTTAAGGGCACAAATATGCCAAATTTTTAACAGTAGGGGCATTTTTTTCAAAATAGGTTAACGAATGATATTTTTAAACTGGAGTCAATACGTCAGGGCCAGTTCTGACCCTTTTCCCTAGATAATATAGTTCTTTAGGCAATTGGTGCAATTTCGATATTGACTGTGTGTTCTTACACGATTCATGGGTAATATCAAATAATAGGTATGTGGGTTTTAAGCTAGTTGTAACATTAATGGGCCATAAGAATTTTTAATAAATTTTTATCTTTTGTTTGTTGTATTCCATGTTACTAATTAGTATTTAATATCATGCATATAGTTAAATATTTGCTTCTGATTTTAGCGTATCTCTCATGCTAGTGTTTAAACGGGGCCACGAGAATCATGTTTGGCCAAATGAATTTATTTTGCCAGCCCTTTTTTCATAATAAATTGATACAAAATATAGCAGTTTTTTTAGAGTAATCATGTGCTAATAATCCTTTGTCATGGCGGCAGATTCGCTTGCATAGTAATGTTATGGCAAAACTAATAACTCTCATCTCATTTCGATCACACATTTGCTTGCATCGTGTTATTATGAAAGCGTAATATCATTTAAGTCTTTCTTTACTAGTTCTAATAATCAAACAATAAAAGCAGATATAGGTAAAACATGGAGATCCATTAAAATACAGTTTTTGCATAGTTAATTCAAGCCAAATTTAAGTCAATAAAGCAACCGTCCTCGAACCACGGGACTCAGGGAATGTCTTACACCTTCTCTCCTATCAATAGAATTCCTTATCAAGATTTTGTTTTTACAGACCAACAATAAAAGAGTTAAATCTTCCTTTGAATAAGGATTCAAATAAAAAGGTGACTTGAAACACCCAAAAATCAATTTCAAGTGGCGAATCTAAATATAAAAATAATCACTATTTCAAAATTGTCACTTTAATTGGAAAAAATTTTTATCCCACAATTCCATCACATATATATTCTTTTGTGGGGTAGGTAAAAAAGGGGCGTGATACTCACGAATGACCGTACTGAATCCATGGAAGGAACCTCCGCTCTAGAATCGCGGACATAAGCCAAATAAGCCAGACACCCCTTTTCGACCATATGCAAGCCTTCATATACGAGATAACCTTAGTGGTAGAATGGCCTGGAGTCCCTCTCCACTCCAATCGAGGAAACCCCAGCAAGGCTAAGGTCACCGTCTTGGCGTGACAATCCGATATAGCATGATACGGTGAAAGCCAATCCGTCCCTAAAATGACATTAAAATCAACCACATCGAGAAGTAGGAGATCTATACGAGTCCCAATACTCCAAATGGTAACCATACACGAATAATAGACGTGATCTACTACGATAGCATCTTCCATAGGGGTACACACACACAAAGAGGAGCACTCAAAGAATCACGAGGCACAACCAAATACGAAGCAAAATAGGATGACATGTAAGAATGAGTTGAACCGAATCAAATAGTACTGAGGCATCTCTATTACAAACTGAAACTGTACCTATGATAACTGCATTAGATGACTCAGCCTCAAGAATAACTGGAAAAGCATAGTATAGGGGTAGAGCCCCACCACTCTAAACTACATATCGAGAACATGCCTTGTCTGGGTCGCCTCCACCTCTAGCAGCCTGACCTACACCTCTATTGCCCCGACCTCCACCTCTAGTAGTCTAACCCCTACCTCTAGCTGGCGTAGTGGGTGGTGAATCACTTGGTGCTGGAACCATGACACGAGAACCCTGATGCAGAGTACTGTTCGATGATCAGGGGAAAAACCTAGAAATGTGCCTTGATCACCATAAGTATAACAAGACCTTGGCTGTTATGACTGTTTAACTTAAAACTAACCCTGCTAGTCTAAGTAACCACCTTGAAAAATCTGGAGTGGAGGTGCACTAATAGGAGTTGATGGTGCACTATAGGCTAGCTGATCGAAGTAATATATATAAGGGCCACAACCACCTGAAGCACCGTGAGAAGCCTAGAGTACTAAATGAAACGGTCTGGAAGGATGGAATCTACCAAAAGTACCCCTGCCTCAAGATGAGGCACCACTGAATCCACCAAAATGATGAGGTATCTTGTTAGATGCCTGGCCACTCTACTCAGCTAGAGCCATCTCGACTCGCCGGGCAATATTGGCAGTCGTCTGAAAAGAGATATCACTCTTAGTCTCCTTAGGCATCTACAATCTGAGAGGCTGAGCAAGTACCTCAATAAACCTCATCACATTCTCTCTCTCGCTAAGAAGTAAAAGAATAACATGAAAGGCTAAATCCACAAATCAAGTCTTGTCTACACCGGTCTGTGCCACAACACCCGGCTGAACTACCCCAATAGGCTAAGTTGTTGGAGTCTGAAACTAGGGAGCCATCTTCTCTAGAGTGTGAGTAGCGGGAGTCTATGCTCCTCCCCCAGCCTGAGAGATGGTTGGTGCCATAAAGAATGTACCAGTCTATGTTACGCTCTCCATAAGGCCCACTAAACGGACTAAAGTATCCTGAAGTAACAGGGTGGTGGCGATGAACCCCTCTAGAACCTGAGCTGGTCTTGCTAGAACAGTATAGGCTGGAGCCTCCTCATCAAACTCGACCTGAGGCTCCACCGCTGGTGCTGCTGCTCGAGCTCTGGGCTGGGACCTGTCCCTACCTTGGCCTCGACCTCTGCCCCTCGTAGGAGCTACCAGAGAGGACTTTGGCTGCTACTCAGCTGAGGATGTGGTACGTGTTCCTGCCATCTACAAGAGAACAAGAGTAGAAGAATTCGATTACTAGGGAGAGAACAAAGATCGCATAACAAAGAAGAATAGAAGAGCCATTATTCCTAAACTCCATAGCCTCTATAAAATAAGTACAAGTGTCTCTATACCGATCCTCCAAACTCTACTAAGCCTGCTGGTGAATTGTGAGACTTAGGAAACTTAGTGCTCTAATACCAACTTATCACGACCCAAAATTCCTACCGTCGGGCCGTGATGACGCCTAATATTTCACTTGCTAGGAAAGCCAATATTACAGAATAAACAGATCAACTTTAGCCAATTTTTTTAAATAATGAGAACAGTCATAATTAAACTAAATAGAAGCTAAGACAGAGTTTGAAGAATGTTATAAGAAAAACTTCAATATTTACTACCACCCAGATCTTGAGTCATAAATTCACGAACATTCTAGGATTTACTAGAATTAAATGTCTGAACGAAGTACAATTTTTTGAACAATAGAAACAGTAAACAAAAGAGATAGACAGAGACTTAAGGTTCTTTGAACGTCGACAGATCTACTTTGAGTCTCCGGTCGTTCGATCCGAGCTGCTATGCCTCTCGATCAATTGGGACCAATACAAAAATATGCACAGACGTGTAGTGTAGTATCAATACAACCGACCTTATGTACTAGTAAGTGCCGAGCCTAACCTCAACGAAGTAGTGACGAGGCTAAGACAAAATACCAATATAATAAACTTGGACAATTTAGCAGTATCTGTACAAAATAATGGCAAGTAAAAGATACATAGATAATATCGGGAGGGGGACATGTTTAGGGAATTATAAGATAGAGAATCACAGCAGTAAAGAAAACTTGATCAATCAATATACCTTGAACCAATAATAACAAGTAAACACAAAGAAAAAATGCACGACATCATCCTTTGTACTTTACTCTCAACCTCACCAGATAATCAATAAAAATGGTATGGCATCACCCTTCGTGCATTAACTCGTATACACGACATCACCCTTCGTGCGTTAACACTCACAAGGTAGAACAATACCATTCTTCATGCATTAACACTCACAACACATGTCACGACATCACCCCTTCGGATATTAATACACTCTCTCACCAAAACAAGACAATAATAACAAGGAGATAGAAATAACAAGAAAAAAAATCTTACATCAACATTCGATTCCATAATACCAACATCAACCTTGAGTCAATAATCAATCAATACCAAAGTCCGCAAACATGATAAGAATGATCAACATAACGATTAACTAGTCTAAGCATGTATAATATGATCAAGAAATGCAATAATTACGAGAATAAGACCCACCCGCATGTTATAATCCAACAACGCATAAGTACTCGTCACCACATCTATACGTTTTACCCAACATGCAAACACCTAAAAAATAGGCAATTAAGATCTAATCACTCAAGTCAAGGTTAATCACGATACTTACCTTGCTCCGCAGTCAATTCAAAGCTCTATCAGGGCCTTTACCCCAGAATTAATCTCCAAACCACTCGTACATAGCTTAACTCAATAACATCAAATATTGCTAATGGAATCAACTACAAATGCATAAAGATTAGAATTCCTAAACGTTTCCCCCAAAAGTAAAAAATCAACCCCGGTCCCGATTGATCAAAACCTAAGGTTCGCACAAAAATCCATTTACCCATTCACCCTCGAGCCCAGATATATAATTGATTTTGGAATCCGACCTCAAATTGATGTCCAAATCCCTAAATTTTCAAATCCCTAGTTTCTACCCACAAATCCCCAATTCTACCATGAACACTCTAGATTTTAGGTTAAATATTCATGAAATGAAATGGATAATTGAAATAAAGTAGTTTTGAATCACATACCAATACTTTAGGGAAGAAAATATCTTGGAAGAAACGTCTCTAGGCTTTCTTGCTTTTGAAAATTCGAAAGAATGGCTGAAATCCCGTAATGGGACAGTTTAATAGATGGGCGATAGCGTTCGTTGCGTTCGCGTGAACACTGTCGCGTTGGCGAAGAGCAGGGCCTGATAGGCTTATGCGGTCGCAAATCCCTCATCGTTTTTGTGAAGGCTACACCCCCTGGCCTTTGTATTCGCGAGCTCGTGCTGCCGTTCACGGTGAAGGAATGGGTGACCCCTCTCCCAAGTCACGGATGATTTGCGTTCATGTTGAGCGGGCCGCATACGTGAAGGGTAAATCCCCTATCCCTCCGCATTCGCGACCCAGACTTCACATTTGCAAAGAAGAAAACTCCGTTCCGACCATTTCACTCTTCGCGTTCGCGACAGTGCCTTCGCAAACGCAAAGAAGAACACACCAGAACACCAACTGCAGCAAAATACCAGATTTTATAAGTTCAAAATATCCCATAGCCTATCTGGAACTCACTCGGGCCGTCGGGGCTCCAAACCAAACATGCACACAAGTCCTAGAATATCATACAAACTTTCTTGTGCAATTAAATTGCCAAAATAACACCTAGAACAACGAATTGAACACCAAATCGAATGAAGTTTTCAATAAAGGTTTAAAACTTTTATTTTCACAACTAGATGTCTGAATCATGTCAAACCAACTTCCTTTCTCATCAAATTTCACAGATAAGTCCTACATATTATAATAGACCTGTACCGGACTCCGAAACCAAAATATGAACCTGATAACAATGAGAGCAAACATTAACCAAATTCTTAAAATAATTAAATTTTTAATAAAATTTTCTATCTCGAGTTATGGAGCCCGGAATGTAATTCCGGACATACGCCCAAGTTTCAAATTACGATACGGACCCGCCGAGACCGTCAAAATAGTGATCCTGGATAATTTACTTAAAACATTGATCAAAATCAACTTAGTTCAACTTTTAAGGCAACAATTCTTATTTTTAAACATATAAGCCTTCCAAAAAAATTTCCGGACCGTGCACACAAATTGAATAAAACTAAATTAAGATACTTATCGATTTAGAATATAGAATTTAGTTCTAAAATATGCAATGACCTAACAGGTCATCACACCTTATATTTCCAAATCTATCAATGTATATCACGATATACTATGATATACACATAGGTATACATGGTAATATACATGCGCTGTCATACCATGTATATTTCTAATACTCTATCCCCTACCTAAAAGGTTGAGATTTCGTTGAGGTATATTTAAGTTGGGCCTATTTGTTTCCGAACATTTAGCAAAGTATTGAACAAGGATTACTAGGCCTTATTCCCCTTTTGCTAGTGCACGACATTAGAAATAAATTAGGTGGGTTAGTTATTTTTTCATTCAACTATTATTGTTTAGCTAGCTTTTTAAACGTATTAGCAAAGTAGCTATTATTCTGCCAAAGTTGACATTTTCGCCCTCCACTAAAACACACGATACAATTCACCAATTGGTACTGGTGTTCGAAATTTGGACAAGTGAATTCCCAATAAACTATGCCTGAGTTAAAAAAAATTACTGAATGTTCAAACCTCATGAATGATTCATGGAATCCAAACTTTTATAAGTTCAAACTCTAATGATAATTTCTGGTATTTGAACCTTTACTACTGCAAACTCCAAGAACAATTCCTGATTTCAGAATTCTCCGTCACTAAAAAAGATGATGTTGTTGTTGGGATCGATAAAATTAGGTGTCATGCGGAAACTAACAAAGCAAATTTTGAATGACGATAAATCATATAACAAATGGGAAATATAGCAAAAGAGACAAACATTTAATGTGATTCGATCAACGGACCTATGTCCACAACGGAGATGAGCAACCCACTATAATAAAAGAGAGTACAAAATATAGAGAGAACAACCTCACGAAGAGGCAAACACAAGTGAGGTGTTTGCTATGATTTTCTTAGCATATTTGGTTTTCCTATTCGTTGAAGGAAAGGGCAATAATATAATTACCTTAATTGGGTTTTCCTTTTTGTAGAAAGAAATTATAATTCTCCTATATTTGGCTAGTCCTTTTTTTGTAGGAAAACGTTTGGAGTTTTATAAATATGTCTTTCTCATTCAGTAACATCCACAATGTAGTCATATGAGGTTTGAGAGTCATGTTTAGGGGGAACTTTACGGAACGAGTGTTAGTGTGTCACTTGCGTTTGCCTCTTCGTGGGATTGTTCTCTCGGCATTTTGTACTCTCTTTTATTATAATGAATTGCTATCTCCGTTGTAGACGGAGGTCGATTGATCGAACCATATTAAATATTTATGTTTTTTTTGATATATTTTCTTTTTATTATATTATTTATCATAGTTTAAAATATAAATTACTAGTTTTTGCATGATACCTAATTCTATCGGTTCGAATACTTACAGGGATTCTGTACATGCTAAGTAGCTTTATTTATTGCTTTGACATTTGGCTGTGATTAAAACAGAATAAATAATCCAACGATTACTGTGAATCATCTATTTTAAATAAGGAAGGAAAAATCGTTTCTTCACGTCGAAACATTGGATCTGTGGCTCTAAGACCAATCAGAAAATGTGAATTTTAAGAAATTTGTTGGGAACAGGAAAGTGGTGCTACCGATTGGTCGACGATTAAGAATAGCAACAACTAAAACAAAAGTAAAAGACAATAAAACTGTAAGAACGACGGCGTATAGCTCCAACAATGTATGATGCAGCACATATTTAAAAGTGCCAAACTCTAGCATACAATACTAGAGTTTCAAACTCGAGCATAAAATATTAAGTTTTGGTTGGATTGAAATATTAAGGCATCATGGGAAAGCGAATAAAATAAATTTAGATAACAAAAATAAAATTATACTAATAGAGAATATTATAATGAATTTTGGTCAATTTACCTGTATTTAATAAAAACTATTCTTTATGTTTCATATTAAATAAGGTAGTTTGATTTGGTATGAAATAAAAAAAAAAAGAGGAATTTTGAAATTTGTGGTCTTAAAAACTTAAATGGTAAAAAATTTGTAGGACCATGATATTTGTATGGCTCTAAAATCTTCCCATTGAGGATAAATGAGTAAAATAAAAGAGTTTAAAATTGAATTATTTCCAAATTTAAAAATATATCATTTATTTTGGAAAAAACTAAAAAGAATTGTACTTCATTTAATATGAAACAGAGGAAGTAATATAAAATTGTTGAGAGAATAATCTCCCACTAAACAAAACTATCAAAATGTTCTATTAAATTATTATTTTGATGAGAGATTTTCAATTTATAAAAGTGTAAAATTTCTTTTTTAGAAAAATAATAAGGCATATGAAAGACATTTATTCCTTTTAGAAGATTTTTTTACTTTCTTTCAAGAAAGAAAGTTTAATAGATCAGAAATAAAGGGCAAAATTATAACGATTCTCTTATTGGTCTGAATTTTCTGACAATACTTGATCCGCCTCCGTCACATGAGTAATCTTCATCACTGTTGTTAGTCATGATTAAAAATAGATATAGGATAAAAAAAATTGAATTGGTTGAAATAGGTCCAAAAATGAGTTAAAAGGAGCCCAAACATTAAGAAATATGAGTTAAAACTAATATTGGTTTAGAAAAACTCATGATAAAAGTGTTAGATATATGGACTTATATCTACATACATATGAACAATATATGGATTAATTATATGTTATGTGCTATCTTTTGGTTTGGACTAAATTGGTGGTCTTATGGACATTGTTAAGGGGGCCAATATATTGTCATATAAAGTGTAGGACTAATGTGTAGATACCCAAAAGGGTAACCTTAGTTAATGATGGGCTAACTAAGGTTACATACATGTAACCATGGTTACATGCTTATGGCTTTTGAGTTTCATAACTCATATGTTATAAGAGGGGGTTATGGTTCCCATAAGAATGCAAGACATTCTCTTCTTCCTCCCATTGAAACTAGAGAGCATTTTGGTCTTGCATATCAAGTGGAAAACCAATCCTCAATTTTTGGTCTTGGATATATTCTTGTGAAAGCAAAAACTTCAAGACAATCTTAAAGGAAGGATCAAGGAGCTTCTCAAAGGCACACCTTGGACAATCTTCAAGAAGGACTAAAGATTTCTACTTATGGATTCAGGTACGCTTCCGCTTATATTGTTATTCCAAGTAATTTGATATGAAGGCTAAAGTATTTTATTTGGATTCATTCCAACAAAAAGAAGCATGAGTTAAACCTGGTATTGGAGCCCATAAATACGTATTAAAAATGAATTTTGTTTTAAAGGTGCATAAGAAATGTTAGAAATATAGCTGAAACTTGAAAGTTGTCTCCAAACATATAGTATTCTGGATATTTTTTTTTAAACAAAAGCCATCATCATCATCAAATTGGGTTACGATTTGATTAGAACCCGCATGAATCTATTTCTTATTTTGAACCATTGGCTCTATAATTGGAATCAAAATAACAATGTGTTATGTGAAAGCTAATATAATAAATTTTAGTGATTATAATCATATGAGAAAAATAAAAGCATATTAAAAAAATATATAATGTTTTTTGGTCAATTAACCTACATATGATTAAAATAATGTAAGAAAAAATATAAAAACTATTGGAAGAGTAATCTTCTCCTAAATAAAATTCTCTAAAAGACAATATTTATGGAGGTTGATGTTATTATTATTGTGAGGAGGGATCTTCAGTTTACAGAAGTGTAAAACTTCTTCTCCAAAAAAATGATAAGGCATATGAATGAGATTTATTTTTTTTATGAGTTTTTTTTCCTTTCTTCGACAAGAAAGTTTTGATATATTAAAAATTTTGGGCAAAACCCTTATAAGTTTTTACATGCAAAAGAATTTTTGTACTCCAATATAGTATTATTGTTATAAAATATTCTATTTTAGGTGAATGTCCATATTTAGAGAGATTCTAGGGTTTACTTCTTGGTGGCTAAGTCACCACCTCCCTATAAATAAAGGGGTTCTATTCCATTGTAAACCATACCAAAAGTATCAATAAGAATACTCCTCTCTCTACTTTTTTCTCTATTGTTCTTGTTCTTGTATTATTGTTCTTGTTCTTATATTATTTCATAACACGTTATCAGCACGAGACTCTACCGTCTCAAGAATCCTCTTGAGAAAATTAAGGTATTTCCCTTTTTCCGAATTTGGTTTTAATTATGTCTGATATTATGAAAATAAAGTTCGTTGCCCTTGAAATTTCGGGCAAGAACTATATGACATGGGTGTTGGATGCTGAAATCCACTTAGATGCTATGGGTCTTGGAGACGCCATTAAAGACAGAGATAAAGCATCCACCCGAGACTGTGCTAAGGCCTTGATTTTCTTGCGCCATCACCTTGATGAAGGTTTGAAAATTGAATATCTCACAGTCAAAGATCCACTCATCTTGTGGAAAGGCTTAAAGGAGAGATATGACAACCTGAAGTTGGTCACTCTGCCACAAGCACGATATAATTGGGCTCATCTGAGGCTCCAAGACTTTAAGTCTGTTTCTGAATATAATTCTGCAATGTTCAGAATTACTTCTAAATTGAAACTCTGTGGAGATAATATCTCTGATTATGATATGCTTGAAAAAACGTTTACAACGTTTCACACCTCCAATATGGTACTGCAACAACAGTACAGAGAGAAAGGTTTCAAAAAGTACTCTGAACTGATTTCTCTTCTCCTTGTGGCTGAGCGAAGCAATGACCTGCTCATGAGAAATCACGAAAATCGACCCACTGGGTCTACACTATTGCCTGAAGCAGATAAGGTGTATTCTCATTATGCCAAGCATGGAAAAGGCTATGGCTTTAATCATGGTCGTGGTCGTAATCGGGGTCATGGCCGTGGACGTAGACAAGGAAGAAATTTTCCTGATGTCCGTCACCCCCCAAAGAGATATAACCACCAAAAGCAGAAACGGGATTATGAGGATCCAAAGGCAAATAGTTCAGAAACTATATGTTATCGTTGCGGTGGAAAAGGGCACTGGTCAAAAGCTTGCCCTGTACCAAGACATTTGGTTGATCTTTATCAAGCATCTCTAAAGAATAAAGGCCCTGAAACAAATTTTGTCTCTGACGACAATTTTGACATCACCCACCTGGATGTGGCAGACTTCTTTGAGCAACCCGAGGGGAAAATAGACCACTTAATCGGTGATGGGTCTGTGATGAAGGAAGATGTAATTGTTTGATTTTATTTTACTTATTTGTATTAGTTAGTGAATAAACTAATAGTCATTAGTATCAGCTCGTACTAGTTAGTTTATGATATAATGTTAGTATTAGTTCTTTAGAATGTTTCAATATGCTTAAATTTCAAAGATATTTTTATTTTCCAGTAGAGTTAATCGATTAACCTAACAGTTAGTCGATTATCTAATATTTCGCATTAAAACTGGACTTTTCCGCAAGCTAAGTTAGTCGACTATCTGATTTAGTTAGTCGACTAACCTGATGACTGTTTACTAAGTTAGTCGACTAACTAATATTTCGCATTAAAACTAGACTTTTCCGCAAGGCAAGATAGTCGACTATCTGATTTAGTTAGTCGACTAACCTAATGACTGCTTCCCAAGATAGTCGACTATCAACTAAGTTAATCGACTAACCTCAGCAGATTTTGAAAATATTATTTAAATGTGAAACAAACGGATTGAATTTGTTTATTCTCATGTTCGTGTATTTCTTTTGTATGTCAAACCATGGGAAAGCAAATATGGATATCTCACAAAGCAAGCTTGGATCAACGTCCAACTGTAAAAATATTTGTTTAGTTGATTCATGTACTACACATACGATACTCAAAGAAAAGAAATATTTTTCTCAACTAAGTATGTGTAAGGCAGATGTTACTACAATCTCTGGTAGTAGTAAATTGATTGAAGGCTACGGAAGAGCAACTATAACTCTGCCTAAAGGAACAATGTTTATCATAGAGAATGCAATGTTCTCCTCCAAGTCTAAGAGAAACTTATTGAGTTTTAAAGATATACGCCGGAATGGCTATCATATTGAGACAATAGATGAGAATAATCTTGAATATCTCATCATTACAAAGAATGTCTCTGGCCAAAAGAGGGTTATTGAGAAATTCCCGTCTTTATCTTGTGGCCTGTATTGGACAAAAATTAGTGCAATTGAAGCACATTCAACAGTAAACCAAAAGGTTACTGATTCCAATACTTTTGTACTTTAGCATGATTGATTGGGACACCCTGGATCAATCATGATGAGACGGATTATAGAAAGCTCATATGGGCATCCGTTAAAGAATTTCAAGATTCTTATAAATAATGAATTTTCTTGCACTTCTTGTTATCAAGGAAAGTTAATTATTAGACCATCACCAACAAAGGTTGGGACTGAGTCACCTACGTTTTTGGAACGTATACAAGGGGACATTTATGGACCTATTCACCCACCTAGTGGGTCCTTTAGATATTTTATGGTCTTAATAGACGCATCCTGTAGATGGTCTCATGTGTGCCTGTTGTCATCACGCAACCTTGCGTTTGCAAAACTAATGGCACAAATAATTCGACTACGAGCACAATTTCCTGATAATCCAATCAAGTCTATTAGACTGGATAATGCTGCTGAGTTTTCATCCCAAGAATTTAATGATTATTGCTTATCAATTGGGATAAAAGTGGAACATTCTGTAGCTCATGTTCACACTCAAAAAGGTCTTGCAGAATCTTTAATTAAACGCCTGCAGTTGATTGCAAGACCATTACTCATGAAAACGAGGCTGCCCACTTCGGTATGGGGTCACGCCATTTTGCATGCAGCAATGCTAATTCGTCTCAGACTGACGAATTATCACAAATATTCCCCGTTGCAATTGGTTTTGGGTCATGAACCCAATATATCCCATTTAAGAATCTTTGGATGCGCAGTATATGTGCCTATAGCACCCCCATACCGCACCAAAATGGGTCCGCAAAGAAGGTTAGGAATATATGTTGGATTTGAATTGCCCTCCATTATTCGCTACCTCGAAACATTGATAGGGGATTTGTTCACTGCACGATTTGCAGACTGTCAATTTGATGAGACACTTTTCCCGAAATTAGGGGGAGAAGTTGGTGAAACCAAACGGGAAATTTTGTGGAAAAATGCATCATTATCTCATCTTGATCCACATACCTCTATTTGTGAAAAAGAGGTGCAAAAGATTATCCATTTGCAAAGAATAGCAAATCAAATGCCTGACGCATTTACGGACTTGAAAAGGATAACAAAATTCCACATCCCCGCAGAGAATGTTCCAATCCGTATTGATGTCCCTGTTGGACAATCATCTAGTGTCATATCCAATGAGTCGAATGCACGCCTGAAGCGTGGCAGGCCATTAGGTTCCAAAGATCTAAATCGTAGAAAGAGGAAAGCAAACGATCAAAATAACACTAAGAAAGAATCTCATGAGGAAATTCATGATTTAATAAATTCTGAGATTCATGAAGAATCCATTGAGCCCGAGACTCAAAAAAATAAGGAACTATCAATAAATCCAATCGATATTGAGGCAAATTTTAATCGAGTGGATATAGTGGTGGATTATGTCTTTGCTTTTAATGTCGCATCTAGCATTATGCAAGAAAGTGAGGATCTTGAATCTCAATCTGTTGGAGAATGTCGAAAAAGACATGATTGGCCAAAATGGCAAGAAGCAATCCAATCAGAATTGAATTCACTGGCAAAACGTGAAGTTTTTGGCCCTATAGTTGAAACACCTAATGGTGTTAAGCCTGTTGGCTATAAATGGGTCTTTGTACGCAAGAGAAATGAGAAAAAACGAGGTACAAAGATATAAGGCACGCCTTGTTGCACAAGGATTTTCTCAAAGGCCTGGTGTCGATTATGAAGAGACATATTCGCCTGTAATGGATGCCATAACTTTTCGTTATCTCATTAGTTTTGCTGTCCTTGAAAAGCTTGACATGCATTTAATGGATGTGGTTACTGCCTATCTTTATGGCTCACTGGATAATGAGATATACATAAAAATTCCCGATGGACTCAAAATAGCAAACGCTCATAATTCAAAGTCCCGGGAAATATTTTCAATCAAATTGCAAAGATCCTTGTATGGTCTAAAGCAATCAGGACGAATGTGGTATAATCGTCTTAGTGAGTATTTATTAAAAGAAGGCTGTATAAATGATGCCATTTGCCCGTGTGTTTTTATAAAGAAAACAACATCAGAATTTATTGTACTTGCCATATATGTCGATGACATAAACCTTATTGGAACCACCATAGAACTCCAAAAGGCAATTGATTATCTAAAGAATGAATTCAAGATGAAAGATCTCGGAAAGACAAAATTATGTCTTGATTTGCAAATTGAATATTTGGCAAATAGAATTTTTGTTCATCAATCTACCTATATAGAAAAGGTACTGAAACGGTTTTACATGGATGGAGCATATCCTTTAAGTACTCCGATGGTTGTTCGATCACTTGATGTGAATAAAGATCCATTCCGACAGCAAGAAAGGAATAAAGAGCTACTTGGTCCTGAAGTACCATATCTTAGTGCAATTGGCGCACTAATGTATCTTGCAAATACTACAAGGCCTGACATAACCTTTTCAGTTAATGTCTTAGCAAGGTATAGCTCGGCTCCCACAAGGACACATTGGAATGGGATCAAACATATATTGCGGTACCTAAAAGGGACTACCGATATGGGCTTATTTTATAGCAATAATTGCAGTCCTGATCTTGTTGGTTATGCTGATGCTGGATATTTATCCGACCCACACAAGGCTCGATCTCAAACGGGTTATGTGTTTACCTGTGGAGGCACCGCCATATCTTGGCGATCGACTAAGCAATCAATTGTGGCTACTTCATCTAATCATACCGAGATAATCGCTATTCATGAAGCAAGTCGGGAGTGTGTGTGGTTGAGGTCTATAATGTTGGAAACACGTTTCAAATGCAATATACTAAACGTGTGTTCTTTTGTAGGTTTTGATGAATGTCAAACAAAGCAAAAAGCGATATATAGCAGTGCTCAAGGACAAGCACAAAATGGATGCATTACAAGAAGCTCAAGACAAAGTTTAGAAATGTTATAATTGAGTCAATATTAATTGTGATCTTGATTCCTCAACTTGGCTCATAACATGGCTTCTCTACTAAAATTATTTTTCCAAAATCATGCATATTTAAATTAAGTGTCAAATGATTTTAAACTATGCATATTTACATTTGTTAAAATGTTTTCCAAGCATGCCTCAAAAATCTGGGCTAAGATAATCGATTATGTACTTATGATAATCGAGTATCTCTAAGCCAAGACTGCATGACAATCGATTGTGAATTAATGATAATCGATTGTGAGTAAGTCAGTTAACATCAGGTTTATGCAAACTGCATAACAATCGATTGTGTACTTATGATAATCGATTGTTAACTGAGGCAAAGTTTTCAAAACTCATAAAAATCGATTATGAACTAATGGTAATCGATTAGAATGAGAAAAATGTCTCCCAGTGATTTTAAATAAAATGATAATCGATTGTGGCTTTTGATAATCGATTATATATGAGACAGAGTTTTGAAATTAATTAATAATCGATTATTCCATTTGATAATCGATTATATATGAGACAGAGAGTTTTGAAATTAATTAATAATCGATTATTCCATTTGATAATCGATTGTTGAAGTTGACCGTTGTCACATATTTTCAATTACCTTCAGGTAATCGATTGTTGATATTTAACAATCGATGTTTTGCGTAAAATCTGGAAAAGATTTTCTGAACGTTGTTAAAATAATCGATTGTTGATTTCCGGACAATCGATGTTTTATGCCAAAAATTGGAAAGGATTTCTTAACGTTATAAATAATCGATTAGTGATTTGAAGTAATCGATTGTTGACGTAAAATCTGGGATTGAATTTTTGATCTGATAGGCAAACAATCGATTGTTTGGTCTTGACAATCGATTGTCACTGAGTAATTTCAGCAATCCTTAATTGGCAATTAGACAACAGTAAGACTGAGTTTTTCACCTATAAATACAGCTTCAACTCAGTGTTTTCACAACAACAACATATACAATTTGAGTATTTTCATTGCTAAAAGCTTTCTTACATTGATCATCATTTTCCATTCATCCATAAAGCTTTTTGAAGAGCCATTCTATTGAGCTAAGTTGTTGTGATCTTGAGCGTACTATTTCTACTCATATCTACTCATTAAGGAGTGCTTTGTAAAGTGAGTGTGTTTTGTGTTTGTAAGAGAATTGCGATTCTCGTTTGTTGAGGAACTTGTGATTCCTCAGCTGAAGTCTTTGGGATTGTTATCCCCGAGCAGTTGAAGTCTTTGGGATTGTTATCCCCGAGCAGTTGAAGTCTTTGGGATTGTTATCCCCGAGCAATTGAAGTCTTTGGGATTGTTATCCCCGAGCAGTTGAAGTCTTTGGGATTGTTATCCCCGAGCAATTGAAGTCTTTGGGATTGGTATCCCCGAGCAATTGAAGTCTTTGGGATTGGTATCCCCGAGCAATTGAAGTCTTTGGGATTGTGATCCCCGAGCACCTAGGTGAGGCTTGTGTCCTCAACTGTAACGGTTTGTTAAGCACCCGTAAGCTTGACAAGTTTAGTGGAAATCTCGAGAGAGTCTCTCGGGGACTGGACTAACCACGTTTGTGGCCAACCAGGATACATCATTGTGTAAGTTTTTTTTTTACTGCACTTGTTTTAATTTCTGCAAAGTTTTTAAATTCCGCACTAAATCGCTTAATAATTTTAAAACGCTATTCACCCCCCCTCTAGCGTAAAGCGTATTGTACAACAATTGGTATCAGAGCCATACTCTCTGAAAGACTTAACCGTTTGAGAGAATCTTTCCATGGCTTCTACTCTAGACTCTTTTGCAGGTATTGATGAAGGACAATGCCCCACAAGACCTCCTTTGTTTAACGGGACTAATTATTCATATTGGAAAGAAAGGATGCAGATATTCATCAGATCAAACAGCCCTTACTTGTGGAAGGTGTACACCAAAGGAAATGAGGTTCCTGTCAAACAGGTGGAAAGAGAATGGGTGCCAAAATCAGAAGAGGAATTCAACGCCGAGGATAATCGAATGGTCCAAAATAACTTTAAAGCTATTAATTTATTACTTTGTGCTGTTAATGCTAATGATTACAGGAAAATCTCCTGCTGCAAAACAGCGAAAGAAATGTGGGACAAGCTTGAGGTCACTTACGAAGGGACTGACCAGGTAAGAGAAGCTAAAATTGATTTTTTAACTCATGCTTACGAATTGTTCCATATGAAGGAAGGCGAAAAGGTAGACGAGATGTTTGAGCGGTTCTCATCAATAGTGAATGATCTCCACGCGCTCAAGAAGACGTTACAGACAAAGAACTAGTTCGAAAAATCCTTAGGAGTCTAACACCGGCATGGCGATCAAAGGCCGATGCGATTCAAGAGTCAATTGGAATCACGAACGTCACCATAGACGCTCTTAGAGGTAATCTTAAGACTTATGAATCCACTATTCTTAACCCTGTTATTGATGAACAAAGAAGGCAAAAGATTGCTCTAAAGGAGAGCACAAGTCAATCACCAATTGAAGAGGATGGAGATAGCGAATTTGGACTCATCATCAAAAAGTTCCAAAAATTCATGCGAAAAGAATATGACCGCAAAGGGAAAAAGCAAGGTGAGCAAGTTAAATGTTATGAATGTGGTGAAACAGGGCATATCAAAACAAACTGCCCAAATCTTAAAAAGGAGAAGAAACCCTTCAAGAAGCAACGAGCATACATATCTTGGGGAGGAGATTCCGGAGACGAATCCAGTGAAGAAGAAAATGAAGAAGCGGCAAATCTCTGCCTCATGGCACAGGAAGAAAATCAAAGTGAGGTAAGTCAAATCTCTTCTCAAAATTTTTATACTCTTGATGACATGAGAAATGCCTTTGATGAATTGTATGCTGAATTTCTCAAAGTTACAAAAACCGTCACTAGCTTAAGAGAAAGTGCTTCTCTAAAAGAACAAGATTTTCAAAAACAGTTTTCATTAAAAGAAAAAGAATTAGAAAAATTGGTTTTGGAAAATGAGAAGCTACTAGAACAAAACAAGTTTTATGGGAAAAGAAGTTCTGACAAGCCCGAAAGTTCTACAAAAAATTGTGTTTCTTGTGTAGACCTTAAGAATGAAGTAGGTAGATTAAAAGGCACACTAGATAAATTCAACTCCTCTCATAAAAACTTGAATGTGGTGCTTGATAACTTGAAATCAACCAAGCATGGAATAGGCTTCATAAATGAAGAAGAGGTTGATGCAAAAACCCAACCACCTAGAGCTCAATCTAGGATTAATAACAAAAATGTCTTTCCTAAAACAAACATGCATGCTAGACAAAATATTAGGAAATCTAGACATGACCTTCCGCCTAGCAATCGTCATCATAGACATGATGCATATTTTAGGCACAACAGTGATCATGCTAGAAGATCCCGAAATGTTCAACCCAGAAATGATTATGGTGCTCAAATTAGGAGAAATGAAAATAGAGTAAACAATGTGCATTATTCTAGCTACTATGAGCCTAGACGCATGCATAATCCAAATGTGACATGTCATTATTGTAGACGAATTGGTCATATTGCTCCCGCATGCTTTACTAGACATAGACATGCTACTCAAACATATCATTATAGTATGCATAACCCTCAAGGACCCAAAATGGCATGGGTACCAAAAGAGCATTGATTTGTTTTGCAGGTGTGCTTGAAGGAATCAAGTGTAGTAGATGCTCCAAACACTTGACGGGAGACGAATTCAAAATTCCTTCAATTAAAGCACAAAGAAGGAGGAAGAGACGGAAAAGTCGAGTTAGTTTTTTTCAAAATCGGAAGTATTTTCGAAAAATTTAAAAGACAAAATACAAGGAAGACAAAGGCAAAATTGTGGAAGAAGCTTCTTAAATTGAAGAATGAGCCAAAAGACCAAAATGAACGGAAGATGTTCAAAATCAGGTAATTGGCAAAGTCGAAGGGAAGGTAAGTATCCTAAACCCTCTTAAGAACATCCTAGGACAAAATTCTTAAGAGTTCACGTTTTTCACCCGACTACACTAGTTTCAAAGTTATTATTTCATTTATAGATTACTGACTTGAGCGTCGGAGATGTTTAATTCTATTTTGCAGGTATCCCCCAAAAGGTAAGAGGAAAGTATAAATTGTCCTGATACAAGAAAAATCGATCATAATCGATTATTTATGCTTACAATCGATTATCAGTATCAATAATCGATTATTAATTGATTCAATTTTTTTTGAAATCTTATTAAATGTTTACATTGCTTGATAGAATTAAGTATCATCATTTTAGCATCCCCCTTCCAAACAATCGATTATTTGTTCTGCCAATCGATTATTTGCCAAAATCCAAACTCTCTGTGAGTGAAACAATCGATTACTATATATTGACAATCGATTATCTGTTTTAAACTTATGTTACCGTTTTGGCTCTACAATCGATTCCTGTCAGGTCATAAATATGAAAAACAATCGATTACCAAGTGTGACAATCGACTATCTTTTTCAAATTTTTTTACCGTTCTGGCGTGTAATCGATTTGTCAGATCTTTTTCATTAATGATAATCGATTATTCTATTCAAACAATCGATTATTGAACGGTCAGTGAATTTATTTTTACCGTTTCAGACTTCAAATCTCTTCAAATCTTTTCCAATAGGTGTAAGATTCATTCCTTCTCTATATATAGGCTACACATATGCTCTTGTATACTCACTCAAGCCTCCCAAGCATCAAATTATCTTGTTATCTTTGAAAAATCCTAGCACATCTTCTTCAAAAATGTCAAGCCGCAACTCCAAACGTGCTCGTTCCAAACAAGGTGCTTCTTCTTCTCGCCATCCATATCAAGATGGATCGGTTCTATTCTTTGAATCCGATGAAGAGCTCACCCGTTTCTTAACCAAATTTGAGAAACGCCTTATTCTCCCTCCTCGCTTTTCAACAAACGCTCTTGTTGCACCATTCATTCCAGCCGCGAATATGCTAAGAGAGTGCCAACTTTTCAATTTCCTACTCCTTACTCACCCCTACTACAACAGTACTTTGGTTGAAGCTTTTTACTCCAACCTTCACAAAGATGATGAGGGTGAACTCGTTACCAATGTTAACGGCATTTCCATTCTAATTTCTGAAGATAACCTCCACCTCATTGCCGGCATTCCGCATGATGGTGAAGACATCTACCAGTACATAAATGATGCCGGGGACATGATTGATGAAGCTAATCTCTTCCGCCAAGCCGGAGTCGCCTATGATGAGTCTTCTTCCCGTCGTCCCACCATAAAGGGTATGGACCCGAATTATCGTTTCATTCTCTATTTCATCACTCGTGTTCTCAAACCCCGTAAACTCAATCACACCACCATTTCCCAAGAGGATGCCAAATTTCTTCATGCCATTGTCACCGGTGTTAAAATCAATTGGTGCAAGCTTATTCAATCTCATATGTTCAATGCCACCAGAGATGACATACCTCTCCCCTATGCCCTCTTAATAATGAAATTTCTTGAAGCTTCTGGGGTCAATATTGCTAATGGTCCTCTCAAAAAGAGCACCAAAATCTGGGAAATTTCGGAGTCTTCCTTTCATCATGATGGTGATCATGCTCCCGCTCCTCCTCAAAATCGACAAGCCCGTCGTGCTCATCCTCCTCAGGAGCCTACCCTCCGGACTATCTCTGACCAAATTACTCAATTAACCCGTGAGGTCCATGGTTACTTTGATCACGTGCATTATGCCTATGCTCAGGTGGTGCCATATCAAGCGCCTCCCAATGATGATGAAGGGGATGGGGGTGATGAATGATGAAATTGTTGTTTTTGATGATGTGAAATTGTTGTTTTCGATTTGTTGGTTAGTTGTTGTTCGTTTTATTTGGCTCCACCCATGTAATGCTATTTTCCAATAAATAAACTTGTGTTTATTTCATATTTTTTTATATTCTTCCCTTGTATATATTTTTTTGCTAATGGCAAAAGGGGGAAGAAACGGGATATCAAGAAGTATGCTATATCACTCTCAACTTCATTCATGCTTAAAGTGAGGGGGAACATGAATTGAGGGGGAACATCAAATTGCATACTTTACACTTGCATACTTTACACTTGTCTTGGATTATCAAAATAATTATTGCATATATCCCGCTTATGTTTGCCATTATCAAAAAGGGGGAAATTGTTGGAAACACGTTTCAAATGCAATATACTAAACGTGTGTTCTTTTGTAGGTTTTGATGAATGTCAAACAAAGCAAAAAGCGATATATAGCAGTGCTCAAGGACAAGCACAAAATGGATGCATTACAAGAAGCTCAAGACAAAGTTTAGAAATGTTATAATTGAGTCAATATTAATTGTGATCTTGATTCCTCAACTTGGCTCATAACATGGCTTCTCTACTAAAATTATTTTTCCAAAATCATGCATATTTAAATTAAGTGTCAAATGATTTTAAACTATGCATATTTACATTTGTTAAAATGTTTTCCAAGCATGCCTCAAAAATCTGGGCTAAGATAATCGATTATGTACTTATGATAATCGAGTATCTCTAAGCCAAGACTGCATGACAATCGATTGTGAATTAATGATAATCGATTGTGAGTAAGTCAGTTAACATCAGGTTTATGCAAACTGCATAACAATCGATTGTGTACTTATGATAATCGATTGTTAACTGAGGCAAAGTTTTCAAAACTCATAAAAATCGATTATGAACTAATGGTAATCGATTAGAATGAGAAAAATGTCTCCCAGTGATTTTAAATAAAATGATAATCGATTGTGGCTTTTGATAATCGATTATATATGAGACAGAGTTTTGAAATTAATTAATAATCGATTATTCCATTTGATAATCGATTATATATGAGACAGAGAGTTTTGAAATTAATTAATAATCGATTATTCCATTTGATAATCGATTGTTGAAGCTGACCGTTGTCACATATTTTCAATTACCTTCAGGTAATCGATTGTTGATATTTAACAATCGATGTTTTGCGTAAAATCTGGAAAAGATTTTCTGAACGTTGTTAAAATAATCGATTGTTGATTTCCGGACAATCGATGTTTTATGCCAAAAATTGGAAAGGATTTCTTAACGTTATAAATAATCGATTAGTGATTTGAAGTAATCGATTGTTGACGTAAAATCTGGGATTGAATTTTTGATCTGATAGGCAAACAATCGATTGTTTGGTCTTGACAATCGATTGTCACTGAGTAATTTCAGCAATCCTTAATTGGCAATTAGACAACGGTAAGACTGAGTTTTTCACCTATAAATACAGCTTCAACTCAGTGTTTTCACAACAACAACATATACAATTTGAGTATTTTCATTGCTAAAAGCTTTCTTACATTGATCATCATTTTCCATTCATCCATAAAGCTTTTTGAAGAGCCATTCTATTGAGCTAAGTTGTTGTGATCTTGAGCGTACTATTTCTACTCATATCTACTCATTAAGGAGTGCTTTGTAAAGTGAGTGTGTTTTGTGTTTGTAAGAGAATTGCGATTCTCGTTTGTTGAGGAACTTGTGATTCCTCAGCTGAAGTCTTTGGGATTGTTATCCCCGAGCAGTTGAAGTCTTTGGGATTGTTATCCCCGAGCAGTTGAAGTCTTTGGGATTGTGATCCCCGAGCAATTGAAATCTTTGGGATTGTTATCCCCGAGCAGTTGAAGTCTTTGGGATTGTTATCCCCGAGCAATTGAAGTCTTTGGGATTGGTATCCCCGAGCAATTGAAGTCTTTGGGATTGGTATCCCCGAGCAATTGAAGTCTTTGGGATTGTGATCCCCGAGCACCTAGGTGAGGCTTGTGTCCTCAACTGTAACGGTTTGTTAAGCACCCGTAAGCTTGACAAGTTTAGTGGAAATCTCGAGAGAGTCTCTCGGGGACTGGACTAACCACGTTTGTGGCCAACCAGGATACATCATTGTGTAAGTTTTTTTTACTGCACTTGTTTTAATTTCTGCAAAGTTTTTAAATTCCGCACTAAATCGCTTAATAATTTTAAAACGCTATTCACCTCCCCCCTCTAGCGTAAAGCGTATTGTACAACATATAATACATCATATTCAAGACAAATGTGGTTTGAAGTGTAACAAACTACCCACGACTTTGTATGAAGACAATGCAGCATGTATAGCTCAATTGAAGGGAGGATTCATAAAAAGAGATAGAACAAAGCATATTTCACCAAAGTTATTTTTCACACATGATCTTCAAAAGAATGGTGATATCAATGTGCAACAGATTCGTTCAAGCGATAATATGGCTGATTTGTTCACAAAATCTCTACCAACGTCAACCTTCAAGAAGCTGGTTCACAAGATCGGAATGCGAAGACTCAAGGATATGAATTGATGCTCTTTTCAGGGGGAGTTAATGCGCGTTGCACTCTTTTTCCCTTACAAGTTTTTGTCCCAATGGGTTTTCCTTGCAAGGTTTTTAACGAGGCAACCAATAGGCGCATATTCAAACATGTGTACTCTTTTTCCTTTTCTTTAAATTTTTCCCATTGGGTTTTGTTTTAGTTAAGGTTTTAACGAGGCACATTATTGAATCTACATTCAAGGGGGAGTGTTAAATAAAATATTCTAGTTTAGGTGAATGTCCATATTTAGAGAGATTCTAGGGTTTACTTCTTGGTGGCTAAGTCACCACCTCCCTATAAATAAAGGGGTTCTATTCCATTGTAAACCATCCCAAAAGTATCAATAAGAATACTCCTCTCTTTACTTTTCTCTCTATTGTTCTTGTTCTTGTATTATTGTTCTTGTTCTTATATTATTTCATAACAATTATGGAGTTTTAATCATAAAAGGTTCGAAATCCAACAATCGTTCTTGGAGCTTTTTCCTGTCTTAGGTAGGGGTATTATTGTCTAAATATTAGGATTCTATACTTCAAAACTTCCTTTGCATGTCTTAGGTAGGGATATTATTGTCTAGATATTTTTCGTATGAAAAAATAATTAAATAATAATTGTTATGAAATCTCCTATTTAAGGTGAATGTCTATAATTAGAGAGATTCTAGAGTTCTATTCTTGGTAGATAAATCATCCCCCTCCCTATAAATAAAGGGGTCTTCTACCATTGTAATGCACTCGTAACATTCTCTAAGTATCAATAAGAAGAACTCTCTCTATTCTTCTCTCTATTTGCTCTTGTTCTTGAGTTATTGTTCTTGTCTTTTATATTATTTCATAACACGTTATCAGCACGAGACTCTACCGTCTCAAGAAGCCCTTTAAGAAGATTAAGCCGCCGTCAATTTCTCCGCATCGGAGCCGCCGTCGTCTGCATCAGTGGAGAAAAGGAAGAAAACATTGAAAATATAATTGGTATACCTTAAAGGTAAGTAATTTACTTTTCCCTTTCAAATTCTTGAAATTCTACGATTTGATTGAATATACAAACAAAGTTTGATTATAACTCTAATGGAGTTTGTAAGAAATTATAACCACATGAAGTGGTTAAATCTCTATGTCCTGCCATGATTAAATTCATGTATGATTGTGGGCAAATAATTGAAAATCCGTCCCATTGAATTTGCTCCATTCCCTTTAGAGAATGTGGAAGCAGTATATGATAAGTCTGAAAGAAGACTAAAATATTACCATGAAGGTATCAATGAATGTGGACGTGGCAAAGAATTCCGTCCAATTGAATTTGCTCCATTCCCTTTAGAGAATGTGGTAGCAGTATGTGATAAGTCTGAAAGAAGACTAATTACCGTAAAGGTATCAATGGATGTGGACATGGCAATAGACGAAGTTATAATCGTCATTATTGTGGTAATGAGAACAATAAGGATTCTCAAAATAATCTTTCACTTTATGAAAGTAATATTTGACATGAGATTGTGTAAAGCACATGATTTTGATCCATTCCCTGAAGTGAATGTGATAATTGTAATAGAGCCCGTAAGTATGAACACGCTGTTGATGTAATTTTGGTTTATGTCTGACATTATGAAAAGAAAGTTCGTTGCCCTTGAAATTTCGGGCAAGAACTATATGATATGGGTGTTGGATACTTAAATCCATTTTGGATGCTATGGGTCTTGGAGACGCCATTAAAGACAGAAATAATGCATCCACCCAAAACCATGCTAAGGCCTTGATTTTCTTGCGCCATCACCTTGATGAAGGTTTGAAACTATGCTAAGGCCTTGATTTTCTTGCGCCATCACCTTGATGAAGGTTTGAAGATTGAATATCTCACCGTCAAGGATCCACCTATCTTGTGGAATGGCTTAAAGAAGAGATATGACAACCTGAAGTTGGTCACTCTGCTACAAGCACGACACGATAAGAATCCAAAAGCAAATAGTTTATAAACTATATATTATCGTTGCGGTGGAAACGGGCACTGGTCAAAGGCTTGCCGTATACCATGACATTTTGTTGACCTTTATCAAGCATCTCGAAAGAGTAAACGCCCTGAAACGAATTTTGTCTCTGACGAAAACTTTGACATCACCCACTTGGATGTGGCAGACTTCTTTGAGCAACCTGAGGGGTAGATAGACCACCTAATCGGTGATGGATCCGTGATGAAAGAAGATGGAGCTATTTGATTTTATTTTACTTGTTTGTATTAGTGAATGAATAAACTAATAGCCATCAGTATTAGCTCGTATTAGTTAGTTCATGACATAATGTTAGTATTAGTTCTTTAGAATGTATCAATATGCTCAAATATCAATAATATTTTTACTTTCCAGTAGAGGTAATCGACTAACCTGAAAAACTAGTCGGTTATCTCATATTTCGCATAAAAACTGCAAAACAATCGATTGTCAATGATCAACAATCGATTGTCTTTAAAACAGTGTGTTCTGGAATTTTTCAAAAATCATCCACAATCGATTGTCTATGTCTAACAATCGATTGTCGTTAAGACAGTGTAATCTGGAATTTTTCAAAAATCATCCACAATCGATTGTCTATGTCTAACAATCGATTGTCGTTAAGACAGTGTAATCTGGAATTTTTCAAAAATCATCCACAATCGATTGTCTATGTCTAACAATCGATTGTCGTTAAGACAGTGTAATCTGGAATTTTTCAAAAATCATCCACAATCGATTGTCTATGTCTAACAATCGATTGTCGTTAGACAGTGTAATGTGGAATTTTTCAAAATAGTCAACAATCGATTGTCTATGCTTAACAATCGATTGTCTTAAGACAGTGTGCTCTGGAATTTTTTCAAAATAGCCAACAATCGATTGTCTATATTTAACAATCGATTGTCTTAAAACAGTGTGATCTGGAATTTTTCAAAAATTGTCAACAATCGATTGTCTATGTTTAACAATCGATTGTCAATGCTCAACAATCGATTGTGTGTGTTTAACAATCGATTCTTTTATGAAAACGTTTAAACTGAAATTTTCAAACTGCATAGTAATCGATTATGGAAATCATATAATCGACTATCTGATTTATTTTAGTCAACTGACATCAGCAGATTTTGAAAATATTATGTGACACAAACGGATTGAAGTTGTTTATTCTCATATTTTCTTTTATATGTCAAACCATGGGAAGTAAATTGATTGAAGGCTCCGGAAGAGCAACTGTAACTCTGCCCAAAGGCATGACGTTTATCTTAGAGAATGCAATATTCTCCTCCAAGTCTAAGAAGAACTTGTTGAGCTTTAATGATATCAATCGCAATGTTCTCCTCCAAGTCTAAAAGGAACTTGTTGAGTTTTAAAGATATCATTCCAAATGGATATCATATTGAGACAATAGATGAGAATAATCTTGAATTCTTCATGAAAACGAGGCTGCCCATTTCGGTTTGGGTTCACGCCATTTTGCATGCAGCAATGCTAGTTCGTCGGCTGCCCACTTTGGTTTGGGTTCACGCCATTTTGCATGCAGCAATGCTAGTTCGTCGGCTGCCCACTTTGGTTTGGGTTCATGCCATTTTGCATGCAGCATTTTAGTTTGTCGGCTGCTCACTTCGGTTTGGGGACACGCCATTTTGCATACAGCAATGCTAGTTCGTCTCTGACTGACGAATTAACACAAATATTCCCCGTTGCAATTGGTTTTGGGTCATGGACCCAATATATCCCATTTAAGAATTTTTGGATGCGCAGTATATGTGCCTTTAGCACCGCCATCCCGCACCAAAATGGGTATGCAAAGAAGGTTAGGAATATATGTTGAGGTTGAATCGCCCTCCATTATTCGCTACCTCGAAACATTGACATGAGATTTGTTCACTGCACGATTTGCAGACTGTCAATTTGATGAGACACTTTTCCCAAAATTAGGGGGAGAAGTTGGTGAAACCAAACGGGAAATTTTGTGGAAAAATGCATCATTATCTCATCTTGATCCACATACTTCTATTTGTGAAAGAGGCACAAAAGATTATCCATTTGCAAAGAATAGCAAATCAAATGCCTGACGCATTTATAGATTTGAAAAGGATAACAAAATCACATATCCTCGAAGTGAATGTGACAACATCTGATACATATTCATTATTGGAAGAATATGAACATGAAATTGGTATTAAATATACCACACTCACCCCTAGAAGGAGGTTTGAGATGATATATGGCATGAATGATCGTTGGTCACGTACCTATTGTACGCCAAGTATTTTGGAAATATGATTATTAAAGGACAACGATAATGCAAGAAACATATCTTGCATATAAGTTTGACATGACCATAATGGTATAACTTTCTCTTTAAGAAAGATATTCACCACATGGATGTTGATGAATCTGTGGTAGTACAAAATTAATTGAGAGCTCTAGAAGAGCCAATTATTACTATGTTGGAGAAACGCAATTGAGTATTGTGCTGTAGTAAGTCTCAAAGAAACTTATTCAGTTTCCAAAGTACACGCGAAAGCGATTGATTATATTGAGACTATAAATAAAGGAAGGCTTTGATATCTCCTATTACTACAACTTGTAGCGGGGTAATTTGCATATGAAAAGCTACCCGCTTTGTTCTCCAGTTTGTACTACACAAAAGAAAGAATGCCACAATAAAGTGGATATCTATTGGTATAAAAACCCATGTCATAATAAACCTGAAGTTTATTAAGTGCACATGTCATGGTGTAAATTTGAAGTTTACCAATATTGAAAATTTATTCAGTTGGCATTCGTGTTAGCCATCTCATTTTAAGTATGATGTGCAAATTCACATAGGTGAATATTAAAGAACTAGAAAGTTCTTTACGAATTCTCTTGTATCACTTGTTCTCATTAATGAACTGACCAACTAAAGAGTTCGGGTTGAAGCCCATAAATTCTGGAAATATCAAAGGTGAATATGGGCCCATTCACCTGCCATGTATACCACATATGATGCATCTATGATATGGTTACATGCGCAATTGTTATTAACCCGCAGCCTGGCCGGTGCTTGCGAGGTAAATTGCTCAGTAATCTAACTTCGAGCATAATTTCCAGATTCTCTACTCAAGACAGTTCATCTTGATAAGTTGGTTTATATCAAAGTTCGTTTAGCAAGATAATTATTGAGTGCTTCCACTTAATAGCTAAACTGTTTCTTATGAGAACAAAGTTATATATATCAGTTTGATATACGTTGTATACGAGAGTATATTCTCCCCTCACAAATGGTTCAGGGTCAGGAACCAAATAATTTCATCTTATTATTAATGTGCCGTGTATATTGACATGATAATGCACAAAGATGATTTCCCAAAGTTGAGGAAACAAGTTAGCTTTTCTAACATGAGGGGGAGACATGATAAACACTTGAGAAGAGGTTACATGGGATGAATTATCATTTGTATATGTATATCCCCGAATATCATGATATGAACCTGAAGTTCATAAAAGGGATAATTCAATTGCAACATATTGCAAAGCATGCTATACGCATTTGCTGACCCAAAGAAAGTAACTAAATGGAAGAGACACAATTCAAGAAGAATTGATTCCATATGAAAGACATGTAGTTTTGAACCTATAGTTCAAATGCTTGAAAGTATAAAGTCAAAGGTATGTATAGTCAGTTTTCGATATCTTATTTGTCTAGCATGACATGGAAAACTTGATATGCATCTAGAGTCTATCATATGGCTTATATGACTTAACTTGAAAGATTTAAGTTACTTGAAGCATATGCAATTCTTGGTCCTGAAGTACGACATCCTTAGTACAATTTGTGTACATATGTATCTTGCTATAACTATAAGCATGATGGCATTGAGAATGCATCTATGGAGATATTGAAGAGTTATTCCACGACATTATATGAAGATGTTCATATCTATCAAGAATGATGATTTCAAGGTACGGAATATTTATTCAAGTCAATATGGTTGATTTGTCAAACGTCTACCAAAGATCGTTTTGAAGATGATGCACAAGATTGGAATGCAAATGCTCAAGGATATAAATTGATGTACTCATTAGGGGGAGTTAATGCGCGTTGCACTCTTTTTCCCTTACAAGGTTTTGTCCCACTGGGTTTTCCTTGCGAGGTTTTTAACGAGGCAACCAATAGGCGCATATTCAAACATGTGTACTCTTTTTCCTTCTCTTTAATTTTTCCCATTGGGTTTTGGTTTTAAGGTTTTAACGAGGCACATTGTTGAATAGACATTCAAGGGGGAGTGTTATGAAATCTCCTATTTAAGGTGAATGTCTATAATTAGAGAGATTCTAGAGTTCTATTCTTGGTAGATAAATCATCCCCCTCCCTATAAATAAAGGGGTCTTCTACCATTATAATGCACTCCTAACATTCTCTAAGTATCAATAAGAAGAACTCTCTCTATTCTTCTCTCTATTTACTCTTGTTCTTGAGTTATTGTTCTTGTCTTTTATATTATTTCATAACAATAATACTTTTTTAAATACTCGCTAAATGTAGGAATCTAAGGCCCAATGTCACGATAATGAGGAGGAAATGCACAAAATAGTCATTTAAGCCCAAATTTTTTTTATACCTGAAGCAGAATTAGAATATTTAGTACATGGGTATATTACTAAAGAAAAGGAGGAAAAAAATATATCTAGTGGAATTGATCTTTATATCTCTTGATAAATAATTTAATATTCAACCAAATACGCTATTCGATTTTCTTGTTGCATAAGTACCAACGATTAATATTATATTAATTTTAAAAGAAATGTACGATAAAATATCTAATTTTACGGAGATGCTACGGCTGAGTTACACTTCTCACTCTTGCCTCTCTTAAACAGCTCTCTCTACAGCCTCTCTCAGTCGCTTCTCTCCCTCTCAACTCCATTTTTCTTTTACTTTTTAGCTTCAATTCTCTTTTTTTCTCTTTTCATATTTCTCTATCAATCTCCCTCACTAATGTTTTTTCTACTTTTGATTTTCAAGTTTTCTCAACGAACCTCAGTTTAATCAAAGATTTATGGTTTTGAATTTCAGATTATTTTTCTCTCCTCACCGGTCTGTTTGGTTTGTTTTATGAGCTAAAAAATGAGGAATATGTCTAGATTAGCAACGAATAATGTTGCATCATCACGAGTTTATAATTTTGGTTTGAGTGAGTATTTTTATTCTTCTTAATTAAGAACTTATATCAGGATTTGTTCTCGTATCTAGTTTAATGAAAAACCAAAATAGTCAACCATTACAGCTGAAATCATCCATCCAAATTAACTCTGGGAATAGTTTCTTCAGCGTTAATATTGATCAACCAGCTTAATTCAATGTGCCGCAGTAATTATATAAAATCACATGATGATATTCCATCTCGTAATTAATTCGTGAAAACTTGACATTTAGACTCAACAATACAAACATCAACAACAATTAATGTCTAGAGATTATTGGAAAGGAGAACCAAGTATTGAATTACCTCAACTGATATTATATGCGTTGATGTAGTGACTATATATCTCATTTAATATAAAGTTAGAAAGAATATATATTTTTATTTAATTTGCTTAATTTTTATTTAACCAGCTTCCACTTATAATCAAGCTCCAGCAGTACTGCTTCACGGTTTCCCATAGTGTATAATTTAAGCAACAGATATATATCACCTAATTTCATGGTCTCATAAATAGAAATTATAGATGTTCTTAGCTTCCATTAATACATCAAAGCATATATATATATAACGCCATACTTCCAATTCATCCATGTACAGAAGATAAGATTTAGAAAGATTGAAAACAGAAAATAATACAAGACCAAAAACATGCAAATTAAAAGAGCAATTACAGACATGCATACAACCTTATACTTTCCATTGGGGAATCTTTAGAATTCTCATTGTATAGCTTTCAACCATCAAACGAAATATGAGTAACTCGTCCTCTCTTTGAAAGAAGGGCGCTTCCAGTTCTATTCTTGTTTTTCATCTCAGTTCACTCAATTAATATTGAGCTTATTTAATTTTGTTTTACTTTTTACTTAAAATTTATAATTAGATTTATTTATTAATTAAGCCGTCATCATTTGGCGAAATTCATGATAATCAAGTTCTCCGTTACCATCAGTGTCATAGACTTGTATCATAATGACACATTCATCATAAGATTTAGGATCCCCTAAACGACTCAAAACTCTCTGCAAACTTTTTGGTGTAATCCGACCACAACCTTTTTCAACTTCATACATCTCAAAGGCTGCCTTTAAGGATTCATCTTCACCTGTTCCTTCTTTTTGTACCACCATTTTCTTAAAATCTTCAAAATCTATGAAACTGTCACCATCCGTGTCCAGTTCATCTATGATTTCTTGAGCATCTTCATGTGACATGTGTTCTCCTATCGATCCAAAATAGGCTCTTAGCTCGAAAGCAGATATTTTACCTATTAAAATCAAGAAAATATAATTTTCAAATTATCAAAACTGAAATATCTTCAATTTATTAGTAGTATATTGATAATAATATTGTAAGAAAATCAATATATAACTTGTTAGGGTTAGAGCTAGGCAAAACAAGCTTCTTGAGATAATTTGGGAGTCTCTTCCACGAGCTAACGAAAGAATATATAATAGCAGTACTATCTCAGGGATTCAATTAAGCTACAAAAGGTAGTCTTCAAGAATGTTGTTATATTCTTGAAGTTACAATTTCACCTTCTGATCAATGTCTCTTTTAACATATTTTTCAATCGAAAATTGCTACAATTCCTTAATAAACCAGTCCCTATTTATTGGTCAAGTATTAATGAATTTCTGATGTCAAAATGTGTTTGTCAAAGTCAAGAAATATTTTTAAAATATCATGAATGAATCTAAAGTAAGATTTTCAACTTCATTTTTAAGATTCATGATGTGCAACTTTGAAAACCTAAAGGACTTGAATGTATTTAATAAAATTCAATCTTTCAAAATATTTGATACTCCCTCGTCTCATACTAACAGTCGTGGTTACAGTAGTCTCAAATTATTTGTCATTTTAGAATTAGTTCATGATAAAATTAGTTATTTTTTTCTTTTTTTACCATTAGTAATAATTGTTGAATAAATATTTAATGAAGAGAGATCATATTTTAAGATATAAATAAGGATAGAATAATCTCCCTGTAATCCTTTTTCTAATTAATATTTCTCAAATAGCGTATAAAATAGAAACACGACACATAATATATGAGACAAAGGGAGTAATTATCTAACATTACCATCGTTGTCAGTGTCGAAATGACGGAATACTTCTCTAAACTCGTCTTCTCTTGATGAGTTTCGTCGTGAAATAATTGGTGATTTTGGAGTTGTTGAAGAGCTCTGGCTTGAACTTGACGACTTTGATATAAGCCTAGGTAATCTTACACTAAGTTTTTTGTACGAAGAGCAGCCAAAATATTTTGGTATTCTGATAGAATCCATGGATATATGGATATTGACAGGTTAATTTAATTACTATGTGGACTTTCAAATCAAACAAGAAGTAATGTTTTTTGCTTATTTACTAAGTGTGACACTTTATAGTTTATATAGAACCGAAACGCTGGCTGTATTAAGATGCCAATTGCGCCACTAAAGTTGAAAAGACACTTGCGTAAAGTACTATGAAAGTTCCAATTAGATTTCAAAAACTGTGAGGGGTCGTTTGCTTTACTATTTTAAAAGATGTAATTCCAATATAAATTTTTTGCCTAAATTATACTCCCTCCGGTTTATATTATTTGTCATAATTAGATTCGACACAGAGTTTAAGAAAAAAAGAAGGCTTTTGAAACTTATGGTCTTAAAAGTTTAAGCAATAAAAAGTTTGTGGAACCATACCATTTGTAGGGTTATAAAAGCTTCTCATTAAGGGGAAAAAGGGTAATATGAAGAGTTTAAAGTAAATTTATTACCAAATTTAAAAATGTATCATTTATTTTGAAGCAAACCAAAAAAAAATAAGACATTCAATATAAAAAAAGAGGAAATAGTACAATATTTAGTTAGTTATATAAGAAAAGAATAGTTGCCACATAACTTATACAATATACAATATTTTATTTACCGGAAATCTGTAGTAAAATATTGTATTATCTACAGGAAATCTTTAGATAATATAATATACAATAAGAGAATAAAATAAGGTTAAGCGTAAAATTTGTGAGAAATTACTGGTGCATAAATTTATTGGAGACCGTAGCGGCACGGGTTGTTTGACTAGGTACATAAAACACACCCTAGAGATAAGGCTAGATTTTTGCAAATGCAAGCGCAGCAAGAGGGGATAAGTGTAGATTCTGCGGTTAACCCTAGTACAGGTTCAAATCTAGTTCAACCAGGAATTAACACTGTCACTGGAGGTATTTTATATTACGATCTAAATAGAGATCGTGAAGAATTAGCAAAGATGATTACTGTTATGTGCTTACCTTATACTTTTGCTTCTAATCCTAATTGGGTTCATTATATTAGAAGAGTCTTTAATCCTATTTATAAAGGTTCGCCTCGCACAACAGTTAAGGCCGATATTTAATAATTCAAACATGAATATGAACAATATTTACGTTATTTATTTACTCATATACCTAATAGAATTTCTATTACTACTGATATTGATAGAAGTGGTAATGATTGTGATTATCTAACTGTTACAAGTCATTGGATAGATGAGGACAGGACAATGCAAAAACGTATAATTGCGTATAGAATAATTAATTCACGTCACACAGGTAAGTTTATAGCTAACACTATTTCAGATATTTGTAGATATTTTTGCTTTAGCGATAAAATAATGACAATTTCTATAAATAATGCTTCTAGTAACACTAGTGCTATAGGTAGGCTTACAAAAACACTAAATCCTGCATTTACTTATATTTTCCATGTTAGATGTATTTGTTATATTTATCATTTAATTGTCCGTGATGGTATGCGGATTTTACACATAGAACTTGAAAAGGTTCGAATGGCTCTTAATTGACTTTTTTTATTCAAACCGTAGAACTAGAATTAGAGAGTTTTAAAAAATGTGGTGAATATGGCCTTAGAGAAAGAAAGGTTCCTAAACCTTGCCCGACTAGATGGAATTGTATGTACGAAAGTTTAGAAATTGCATATAAATCTTGGACGAAGTTCCGGGGTTCTCAAGGTGATAATTATGATGAAACTTCACATCTAAATGAGCTTCAAGTTTATTTGTCTCAGGGACTTGAAAAGGAGAATCCAGACGGCTCTTTCGATTTTTTGGAATGGTGGAAGGCAAGGGAAAAACAATTTCCGGTTCTTGCAAGGATGACTCGGGATATTTTATCAATTCAAGCTTCAAATGTTGCATCGGAGAGTGCTTTCACTCAAGCAAGACTGCAAATAGGTGATCATAGAGCGTTGATGAGGGATAGCTTGGAAAAATCGGTACTTTTTAGAGATTGGATCCGCGCGGAAAGAAGAAACTTTGGAATTGCAGAATCACTACCGGCGATAGATGAAGATTATGAAGAAATGTTAGCAGAACTTGCGGAGGATTCGGCTTCGCCCGGAAGTGGTAATGAACAAGCTTCTTTTTCAGCACCACCAACACAACCTCCTCCCAACCTTGACGGATTTATGAGATTTGTTAGAGATACAATGTAGATTATGATGTAACTTGTACATTGGCATATCTTCTTTTAGTTTTTTTTTTATTTTAAAGGTGGTATTAATACTTTGTTGTGCTCATTCCATTGGGGGAAGAAAGATAAGAAAGATATGCCATTTTTGGTAATAAAAATTATAAGACATACCCTTGAATTTATTTTTTCTCAATATTTCTTTGTCTTTACTTCGAATTATTTATAAGCTATAATTAATATATATATATATATATATATATATATATATATATATATATATATATATATATATATATATATATATATATATAACATACAACATAAACTACAAGAAATATATAAGTAATAATATATATACATAAGATACAATATATATAAGAGAATATATACACATAAGAGATACAATATATATACTACAACAAAATATATAACTATATAAGTTATAATATATACATAAGACACAATATATATATATATATATATATATATATATATATATATATATATTACAAGAAAATATATAAGAGAATATATATACATAATATACAACATATACTACAAGAAAATATATAAGGGAATATATATATACACATAACATAAAATATATACTAATTACTACAATACAATATACAATGAAATATATATCATATATACTATACTAATAACTAGTATACTATCAATATATTCTATTCTAGTATACAATATTATATACTATACTAATAGCTACAATACAAGATATTGCTTTAAACAAAAAAATTATAAAAAAGCCCGTCAGGCCCAAGAAGCCCGGCCCTCTAAACCCAGGACCACATGGGTTTAGGCCCGTCACGGGCTAGTCTCACTCATTGAGCCCACGAAGCCCGAGATCACTAGAGCCCAGGCTCGCAAAGCCCAGACTCGTAAAGCCCAGGCCCACGAAGCCTGAACGTGAAGACCGTTTAGGCCCGGGCCCGGTATTCTTACGTTATAATCTTGATATAACTAATACGTCAAACAACTCCGTGAGGCATTGAAATTGACTTTCCCTAGGGTCTTTGTTTTTACGAGCCGTTGATGAGTAAAATACTTGGTTGTTTCGTTAAAAGGAAAAGGAAAAAGCAAAAGAAATGACGTTGAGTAATATGATGTCCTAGGAAAGTGAGCATTGGAATTTTCTAAGAAATTGTAATGATCAGAGATTATACGTGAAGTATGGACGAAGAGGAAATTGCATAGCACCTTCGGGTCCCTTAAAATTGACCTTGCACTGACTATTTCTTGGTATGCTACGTATAAATGCTCAGCCGTGTGACAAAATATGGGAGAATGACAATAATCTACGTATATGATATATCACCAACTTTTAAAAGTTTTAAGATCATACAAATATTATAATTTATATAAGATCATATATTTCAAAAAATTTCTCTTTCTAGTCAAATTAAAACCTTTTTGAAATAGAGGGATAATATTCTTGTGCCACTATTGATTTTTTAATCCTATAATAGAAGCTTTGACCAAAAAGCCCCATGTCAGAATTTTGAAAACACACAGGGCAGTATTTTCCTCCAATTCCAGAATTTTAAAACACATAAGGCAGAATTTCAGAAATTATGATGATCATTAGAATATTATCGTAAATCCTGACAGATCACTAGAAATTTTCAGCATCTGGCTAAAAATTCTGGCGATTATGGTTCTTAAAAAATTTTAGCTCTGAAAATTTTGTGATCGCCAGAATTTTTTATGCATTAAAAATCTGGGTAGCGTATCTTAAATTTTAATGCAGTGCTATTTTTCTCAATTTTTTTTAATGGAGTCAAAATATAAATAGTGATTTAGAACATGTCCATCTAGCGTCACTTTTAGCAAAAATGTGATATCAACAGACTTTTACACACATAGCGAGTTGAATTTATTATTTACTTTTCTAAGTCAATTTGTATAATGATTATATGTGATTAAACAGATATTATAACTAAGTTTTATATATATATATATATATATATATATATACTTGCTAATTTAAATTTAAGCGGTAGTCTAAGAGCTAGGTTACTTAGGTTAATTCTTCGTATCATAATCGGGCCGGAATTACCTTTTTCCAAAAGGTATTGAGAAAAATTACACTATATAAATAAATTGTTCTTTTTAGGTGTATGCATACTATATGTTGAATTCCTTAATTTCCTGATATGTTCACTTTTTGTATACTTTGAATTACCTTAACTAAAAATCTAAGCTACACCACTAATCATAAACAGCAGCATGTTTGATAAGAGCAGGACCAATTGTTTCCCTGCTCTTCGGGATGGCCTCAAATCATGAGCTAAAAACATTTTACCTGTCAAACTTAAGGCTTAACCGATATTTTTGCTTTTCAGACCGAATCATAACATGATAGCGGCTGAAAACATGTTAAGCATTGTGAGACGAGTCACCAAGGATCTATGTCTACTTTGATAATATATATGCGAAGTATTATCTCATCTAACAGTTTAAATTAGCATAGATGTAACTAGCCAAGTTTTTTATATAAAAACGACAACCATGTCAAAAAGATGAAAATATTTGGTTCGAGTAATTTGTCTCGTATGATAAAAGAAAATTTTGGGGGAGGAACATTAATGGAATATAGTTATAGATTGATAATAACGTCAAAATATGCCTTAATAAAAGATATACACGGACGTAGCAAATATATTCTGAGTATTTCTGCTCAGAGTCGAACCACAGGAAATAAACCTATCAATTACTTTTGTCGAACTTACTAAATTCACGAACTCAATTTCCCAAATTTTGTAATTCAGAATTGATGATATATCTAACAACTAAACTGAAAAATAAATAACACCTGAAAGTTAACTAATCTTGATTTGTAAACAATTGGAATAAGGTCTAAGGTAATGGTTTCCCCCGTTGTTAATTTCCTTGGTTGAATATGTTTTATACCTGAGACTTAGTTGTCTCCATCAATCATGAACGCTTCAGCTATCATAAATCTTTCTCAAGCAATTATGATAATTTACTAGATGCACTTTCTCAAGCTACGCTAGCTAGATTCACATTATGGTTCACTTAGATTGCACCCGAGGTACTGTTATCTCCAATCCAACCTCTAAACCCTCGGCTATGGCTCTCGTCTATACTCCGGGAGTGATGTTGTTCATACAATCACCTAAATATACGCTCTCTCTCAAGCAGATACATACTAATAGGGGCGGATAATTGAAGGCTCTTTTAACTAACCACAATCAAACGCACATGAACAAACAGAGATTAACAACCAATTCAAAACTATATTAATATAACAACCAAGTCATCCCCAACGGGTTTCACCAAAATTTTAGATTAAAATATTTAGCTACTTATAACAACGTAAGATAAAACTACTAAATTATTCATAAGGGAAGAATTGCAAGAAAAATAGAAGAGATATAGAACTATGATGTTTAGGGTGATCTCTCACACTTGTTCTTTTTCCAAAAGTAATCTAAAAAATAAGCCACCTCCTCCATCTTGGGCGTGTTTCTATATCTTATAAGAGTTTTATCAAAAGTTTTCCTAAATTGGCACTTTAGCCCCTAAAAATTATGGATCGTGAATAGTTCACCGCGGCTGCAGCGTGGACCACGGTCGACCGCAGTAAACACTGCCTGAGCCTATTTTTGTGTTTTGTGTCCGCGCTCTGCTCCGTTGTCCACTGCGGTCATGGTGGACTTTTGTCCAGTCATTTCTTTTGGTCGTTTGTGTTCGGGTACTTCTTGAGTGGGTGTTTTCTTCACATTATTGCCTCCAAACACTTCATATTGTTTCCTCGCATATAATTTTACCTGCGAAACCAATTAGCACCATTTAAAGCATCTTATTGGAAAATTACCTTATAAAATAATAACAAAGCATTGATAATTAAGGTATAAATATCGATTATATAGTCTATTATCAATTGAGATGAGTCTAGTTGGCAAAGTTGAACTGAAATAAAATTTAAATGGGAACATATATATATTTTTAAGACTTTTAGCTCTTGTTTGCCATAGATTTTGGCAACTTTTTTTTTAATTTTGTTTTTGAAAATACCGTTTGTTCATATAATAGGATTAGTTTTTGATAATTTTTTTTTTTTTTTTCAAGTTTGCAAAATCTGGTTTATGATAATTTTAGGATGATTTTTTTGACAAGATTGTAAATGAGATGAACTAAGTGGAGCTCAACCTCAACTCCAATGGTTGACTTTGGAAGCTTCCGGAGAGTCCTTGTGAGAGAGAGGAAAAAAGCAGAGGAGAAATATTTTGATGAAGAATGAAGCTCAACTGTATTGAATCTGTATAGTGTCGTGGAAGAAGAGGGGGATTCTCGAACGCATATACGCAGGCAAAGAGACCAACTGAAGAGCTGACAACTGTACACCTTGACCAATAACTACTACCAGATGTATCCTAATTAACTAACAAACTCTACCATTAACTAATAAAAATGAATAAACAATGAATAAATACAATCTCAATACCTCCCCCCGAAGTTAAAGTGAGGAAAGCACAACCAACCTGCTCAAAATTACTAGAGTGTTTGATGCATGTGAGTGCTTTGGTAAGAATGTCTGCAAGATGGTCGTTGGTGGCAATCTAATGCAAGGAAACCATACCTTCCTACAACTGCATTTGAATAAAGTGGCAATCTAATTCGATGTGCTTGGTTCATCCCCTCTCAATTCATCAAGTAATCTTTTCAACCAAACTAACTCCCTAATTACTTTTCTCAAAGATCTGTATTCAGCTTCTACTGAAGACAATGAAACTGTCAATCCTTACACCGATCAGTCAGTTAAGGAAGACTCTGCTGGGTAGAATCCCGAATATCATTATGAATATCTTAACATTTTTTATTTGTGTGTATTTTTTTTAAATAATGAAAGGTAATATATGAATAAGAACAGATAGCATTCTGCTAGTGAGGCAAGGCGCTATCTCGAGTATTCAACCTTGTAGCATATCTTGCAGCCCTTAGACCAGTCTCTCCTCATTCATGCCTTCCTTCAAGTCCTATTCTTTTTGCTTCTTGGATTTTCAGCTGGCTGGACTACTTCCTAACATTAAAGTATAACCACTAACAGATTTCCTTATGTCTGGGCAAGCAGCCTAGCCATAATTACAATAAGATTTGAGGGAGATCATTGGGCATAAACATACCCAAAGTAGGATCACCTTTGAGGTATATCAATAAATGGAAAGTATCCTTCAAATGGGGGTTCCTAGGATCCTGCATAAACTATTGAGATGTTGCACACTAAAAGCAATAGTGTTCATTTTTTATTATTCTCAAAGGATAAGATTATTCTCTTTACCAAACATATGCGGATCCAATCACGATTTTATATATAAGAAGAACAAAAGATCTTTCTTGATCAATCCCGTTGCCCCTCATTCTTCAAGAATAAGGAAGATCCTTTTCAAGTTTGAATTTGTTCATTTGGAATCTGGGTTCTTCTACTTCATATTTATTTAATGCCTTGTGTTTGTGAGAAAGTTCAGCTTTCTAACTAGCTTTCTTATAGTATGTAGGCTCTGTTAAAGACATCCCCTCTTTTGCTCTTAGTTTTACATTAGGATCAAAATGTAATATGAGAGCACTGTACTCCACGCAGTCATACTCATTTAGTAAGTCAAGAACAAACTTTCTTTGTGAGATAGTAACACGATCTGTCTTGTATCAAAACCTCTAGGACTAAAAAATAGTGCAACTTAACCAAGTCATTGATCTTGAATCTATTGTATATGGTCTTAAGTTCGTCCATTTTCGATTGGTCTATCCTTGCAAGTAGAACATCATTAACATAGACCGCTACATATACAACCGAGTTCCCCTTTCTTTTGAAAATAATGAGTAGTCATTCATAGAATGTTCATATCCCCTTGAACATAATTTCTTAATTAATATTTCATACCATTATCTAATTGTATGTTTCAAACCATAGGGAGATTTATTCAATTTACATACCAAAACTTTGGTTTTCCACTATAAGTTCTGGTGGGACTTCCATGTAGATATCTCCATGCAAATCACCATAAAGGAATGCATTACTTACATCCAATTGGAAGATATTTCATCTACTCTTTACTGCAATTACAGTAAGTGTTCTAACTGTAGTCATTTTCACCACTGGGTTAAATATTTATGTGTAGTCCACTTCTACTTGTTGTGTGTAGCCTTTCACTACTCACCTAGCTTTGAACCTTTCAATGGTTTCATCTGCCTTGTGCTTCACTTTATAAATTCGTTTACCACCTATTGCCTTCTTTCCATGAGCTAGAGGTACCAGGTCCCCATGTATTATTGGTATAAAGAGCTTCAAATTCCCGAACCATAGTTTCTATCCAAGCATGATTGATAGAAACTTCCCCAAATGAATATAGTTCACTATTATTGCATATGCCACTTACCAAAGATTGTTTGTAATGATCCAAGGTTCTAGCAGGAATGTGATGATGTTTAGAGAACAAGGCATTCATGGAGAAATCAGCATGGTTATGTCTATATATATGTTTACAAGGAGTTGGTTTAGGGTCAAAATATATGTAATCTTTCAAATATACGAGTGTTTTGTGTTCTCTTTGTAACTTTCTTAAATTTGGAGCAGGATTAGGTGTGATGTTTGGAGGTGAATCAATGATTTGTGGGAAATATACATTCTGTGATGGTGGTGAGCCTGCACTGCTTGGTGTAGGTGAAGAAGGTTAAGGATCAAGAGAGGAGGTGACAGAGGAAGGTATCACTCTATTAGATGTAGTACATGCATTACTTTGATCACTCATAGTACATTTTGAAGATGACACTATGTTAGTGTCAGTCCTGAGACTAATAGAAAGTGGATGAAGAGTGCTAATATAAAAGGGAAAATAGACTCATGAAACACTACATCCCTGGAAATGTGGATTTTCTTGGTAACCAAATTCAGTACTTTGTAGCTTTTCATGCCAAAATGATAGCCTATAAAGATGTATGGTGTTTTCCTTGGTTCAAACTTGTCTATATCAACTTATAGTATTGTTAGGAAGAATAAACATCCATAACTTCTTAACTTAGAATAATATGAAATATTATTTTATAAGACTTCAAAAGTAGATTTGTTCTTGAGATAGGTGGTAGGTAATCTATTTATAAAATAGGTGGCTGCTAGTTAAATTTCCCCTAGTACTTCAAAGGCAATTTAAACATTAAGACTCTAGCTATTTCAAGAAGGTATTTGTGCTTCCTTTCCACCACTCCATTTTGTTATGGTATTTAGGGGAGAGTCTTTTGGTGAACAATTCTTTTCAATTAAAAAATAGGATGGCTTCAGTATCAGTAAACTCTAGTCCATAATCAAATCTTAAGGACTTGATGGATGCCTTGAATTTGTTTTCAACTAAGGAAACAAAAGCTTTGCCAGTACGGAAGGCATTGCTTTTACATGTTAGCATGGGAATCCAAGGGGGCCTACTAAAGTCATAATCCATAGTAATGAAGTATCTGTATTTATCATATGTACATTCATGGAAAGAACCACACAAATCCACATGCGAGAGTTCAAATATTTTGCTAGAAGTACTGATTCTTTAAGGAACGGGGATCATGGCATGTCTAACTATATAACAAAATGAATAAACAAAGGGTTTCTTAAGGGAGAAAGAAGCTAGTATGGAGGCTATTCCCCTTATTTTACAAAAGGCACATGCCCTAGTCTATTATGCCACATAAGATTAACATCACTGTCTTGAAACATACAAGAATTAGAACCAGAACAATGACCTTTGTTATTCAGCGATGAATTATCTACAATTGAACATAGATGATTACACAGGTGACTCAAGGATGAATTTTTTACAGATAGAGATGGATGAGAATTCATGTTAGTCAAAATAGGACTAAGCACATCACATGAATGAGTAAAAGAACAAACAACAGACAGAGTTGCTAACAAGACTATTATTTCTCAAACATTGAGAGCACAACAGGTACAATCTATCATTGACTTTACCAATCTCCAGAAACCTATTCAGTGAAGAGGACTCTAGAAGACAGAGCATTATCAGTGAAAGAAGTCATACCTCTAAGGTGTCAGCTCAACTAATACACATAAATAAGATTGAATTTGAATGAGGGAATGTGGAGTACTTTATACAGAGTGTGATATTAGGTGCAAGTTTTACATTCCAATTTCTCTCACCTTCACTTTAGAGCTATTTGGTAGAACAACCAATAAGGGATAAGATAGGATATTAATGGAAGAAAATAAGGACTTGTTAAAGTTTATATGCTTTAAGGATCCTGAATTAAGTAAATATGTGTCAATCTTTGATTCAAAACATCTACATGAAAGTTTACCAAAATCAATAGAAGATGTTCAAACAACAATACCTGCAAAGTTTACAACATTGGTAGGATTTGAGTTGTTTGAGTTTTCTCTACCATTGCCAAGTTCAAAATAGTGAAGTGCATTAGCAAGTTGTCCATAATACTCCTTAGTCATATTTACATTCAATTCTCATCTTGGGCATCACACTCATCAAACTTACTTGTCATTGTATCAATTGGCTTCCCTTGTACATTTGGTACCATCATTTTCCCTCTATTATGCCTGAAGTTTTGATTGGAGTTTTGGGCATTATGAGAATATCGTACTTTTGATTAGAATTCTGCCCATTTTGTGGATATCCGTGTAGCTTATAACACTTATTCTTAGTATGACCTAGTCTCAATAGAAATAACACATAGGACGACATAGTTATAACTTGGTGAGAAATTTGATCTAAAAGGACTTTTTCCTGAATTGCTCACATTTAAAAAGGTGGATTCAATCGACAACTGATTATTTGGCTTGATCTCTCTTTTCTATTCAACCTAGATAAGTAGGGAGAATGCTTGAGCCATCGTAGGTAGTGGTTTCATCATAAAAATACTCCCTCGAACTATGGTGTACACTTCATTGAGTCCCATGGGAAATTATATCAACCTCCTATCTTGTTTAGCTTTGTACATGTTTTTTTTACACCACAATTACAAAGGCATCTACATTGAGTCCTCTTGTTGAGAGTATTTGGCTATTCCCATAGCTTTTTCAGGATGGTATAATAGTTAGTAATGTCAATGGCTCCTTGGAGAGATCATTGATTTCTATCTGGATTCGATACAATCTGGAACCATTAGTTTATTCATAGCGATCCACCAGCTCCTTTCACAATTCAAAAACATCATTCGCATAATCTACATTATCTACAATGTCTTTAGAAAGAGAATTCAGAATCCATGAGGTGACTATGTTATCACATTGTTCCCACTGCTAATATGTTTGAGATTGAGGATTTGGTTGCTTGCATTCACCACCCACAAAACCTAAGTTGTTCTTTACGCATAGGCTACAAAGTATGATACGTCTCATGGATCTATACAAGTATAACAGATACAAGTATAACACCAGGACTGTCAGATGGATGCAGATACAGAGGATCACTTTGATCGATTCCCATGCTCAGAGGCACAGCGACACTCGTACTAGCAATAATTGTATCTTGTTGGTCGATGATAGCCATTAGAATACAGAATCATTTGATTATTGATAGGAGAAGAAGAATCAAAACTAAAACTTTGAGAGTTCTATGTGGTAGATTATTGTCATATGAAGACTTGATTGAATTGGGGAAAATCGATAAAATTAGGTCAAAAACGAGAAAAGATAAAAAAGGATGAGGAAGAGTGAGAATAGATGAGAAGTATTAACCTTGCTCTGAAATTAGCTAAGTGGAGCTCAACCTCAACTTCAATGGCTAACTCTAGGATCTTCTGGAGAGTACCTACGTGAGAGAGGAAGAAGACGACAACAGAGGAGAAATACTTTGATGAAGAATGAAGCTCAATTGAATTGAATCTGTATAGTATCATATATACACAGACGGAGAGACTAACTTAACAGTTGACAACTATACACCTAGCTACTGCCAGTTGTATCCCAAGTAACTAACTCTATCATTAACTAACATACAAAAATGAATAAATACAATCTCAATAATTTTCTTCCTCACAAAATTCATTTTTTTTCAAATAAATGCACGTACAAATATAAACTCAGATTCTAAATTTTAACACAAGTTCGAAATCTTTTTTTTTCAAGTTTCAACCAAAATTATGTCCAAACACTAGTTTAAAGTACAACATGTTTTCAAACTCTCACTTTCACTTTACATCAATCAGCATTCAGCACAATTGAATTGAATCTGTATAGTATCATATATACACAGACGGAGAGACTAACTTAACAGTTGACAACTATACACCTAGCTACTGCCAGTTGTATCCCAAGTAACTAACTCTATCATTAACTAACATACAAAAATGAATAAATACAATCTCAATAATTTTCTTCCTCACAAAATTCATTTTTTTTTCAAATAAATGCACGTACAAATATAAACTCAGATTCTAAATTTTAACACAAGTTCGAAATCTTTTTTTTTCAAGTTTCAACCAAAATTATGTCCAAACACTAGTTTAAAGTACAACATGTTTTCGAACTCTCACTTTCACTTTACATCAATCAGCATTCAGCACAATTGTGATTTTTCCACCTTATGTTAGTGTTTGTAAGTTGTTGCCATACATCTTCAAAGAAGTAACATTTGTATATTATATTAATAAAAGGAACACTTGTTCTGTATTTTTGAGGGTACAATCTACGGTGCTTCATTAACTTCCACAATATTTCGTTAGCTTTCATTCTCGGTAAGTGAAAGTAGTTGGTAGCAATAACTCCATATAATCAACAAATTAAGCTGTGAAATGAAAGACAACAAAATTTTCTTTTACCCCTCCCCATAAGTTCCCCACGTTGATCCTTTGGGATATAGAATACATAATAGTCATGTGTTACGCTGTTAGATATTCTATAGATAATTAGTAGGCATACGGCATACAAAAGGTTCACACCCTTCTTTAGCTTTAAAGATAGGATGTTCTAACCATCCAACCGATATTCCATCTTCATTATCCATTGAGCCGGCTCTGAATAATTTCTTTTGCCGGATTATTGCTGTTGTAATTACAAAAAATTAAATTTTCAAGAATTTTAGACCGGACCTTTGATAAACTTTGATTTTCTGCCAGCCAGCACGGAGTCTTCGATATATTTCTTGCTGGAGGTAACCCTGATACACTTGTTAACGAGTGGGCCCAAGTAATTCAATAGGGGTTGTTGTCGAACTATACCACATAGTTCCGGCCACAACAAAAGCTACAAAAAAGACAACCACGATATTACTGGAATGGACAGTTTCAACATTTCTCATAATCAATCCTTTCCAATTCTAATAGCTATTGAAAAATATAATTAAGAATCCAAATATTATTAACTTTGTATTGACGTCCTCTCCAACTTATTCCAATGTTTAGAACAAAAATAATCATTGATATTTTCTCCTCCCTTTGTTTTCTTTTCTATTTCTCGCTTTGCAATTGTTGTAAAATGCTTAAGTTCCATTCTTTCCCATTTGAGGAAAAAATAAAGGAACATTATCCAAATAGCCATTTTTTGGAATGAAAAGTAATTGAAAAAGTCATTGCGAATTAACAAAAAATCTCTATTACTTTAAGGATATATGCTATAGTAAAATTTCAAAAATTAAATCTCATTAGTTGGACTAACAAGTTCATGCGAGAAGTGTTCGTTTTGATGAAGGTTCCTTTGTCACCATTCCACTTATTGAAACTGTCACTTGATGCTTTAAAACTAAAGCTGATTGGTCAAACTTTGGTCTTTATTTGTAATCCCTCCTAACACCGACTAAAAGAACAAAATAAAAAAATTCAATGACCTTTTTGATTGATCTCCTTTCTAAAAAAACCAATCAAGAGAGTTGTAGTATTTTATTTTATTTATTCTTATTTCTTTTGTCAATTTTAAATTTAGATGAAAAATGAATATTTTTATGGGTGGGGTGGGGGGAGGGGTAGGGGGAGAGTTAGGGTGGATGGTGATACAGAAAAACGAATAAACAGAAAACAAAAATTAAAAATACAAAAAAAGTAAATAAGAAATTTTTTGAGGGGATTTGCGCGAGGTGGGGGTGGGGGAGGGTGGGAGGAGGAGAGAAATTAAAAAAATAAAAAATAAAAAATAAAAGTAAAACTGAAAATTTTGACGGGGTTTGGGCGCAAAGGGTGAGGGGGTGTGGGGGTAGGGGGTTAGTGTGGGTGGGTGTGCAGTAAAACAAATAAGAAACAGAAAACTAAAAATACAAAAAAATATAAAGAAATTTTTTTTAGGGGGTTTGCGGAGGAGGGGGTAGGGTGGGTAGTGCAGACAAACAAAAAGATAGAAAATTTAAAATACAAAAAAAATGTATTTTTTTTAGGCGGGGTATAGGGTAGGGGTAGTGGGTTGGATGTAGGGGTGTACATAGACCGGGTTGGTTCGGATTTTGCAATTACCAAACCAAACCAATTGTGTCGGGTTATTAAATCTAAAGACCAAACCAAACCAATAAATTCGGGTTTTTCAATATCGGTTTTTCTTGGGTTTTTTCGGATTTTCGGGTTATTCGGGTTTTTTCGAATTTTCTTCCGGTAATATCTTCGTAGAACAAAATATATAACGTATGCTCAAAATATTTCTTTAATCCTAGTAAGATACAACTTTATAAAGTATTTTTCAAGAAAATAATACAAAATATGAGATATGTCATGACTCATGACATTATCCTAAAATATTCAACAATAAAAAATAATAAAATTATGTACTATAAATATTGCTAATTAAAAAGTCATAATAAAAATAAACATAATCCATGCTAAGCTAGATAGACTAATGAGGGAGTATTAATTATATGCCTAAAAGCTAAAGAAAAATAAAACTATGTTATGTATTTTTATCTAAATTATTGCAAAATAAAAAATAGACATTTAATACATTCCCGTTCGTAATATTGAATTGAATGTCTTTTGTTAGCATTAGTATTGATTGCTAGCATTATTTAATTTACTAATATTAATGACTATAAAACTTATTGGAGCATTCAAAAGTTCTAAATCAAACCTTGAAATAATATCTTAAAAGATAAAATTATGAAAGTTTTTAAGAAATATTTATAAATTACATTACAATAAGTATATTTATATATTAAATATATCTAAAATTGCTATATATATAATGTTGGGTTGGTTTGGTTTCGGTTTGACTTTCTTTAGTTAAAACCAAACCAAACCAATTATGGTCGGGTTTTTTTTTCCAACACCAAACCAAGTCAAACCAAACCATAGTCGGGTTTTTTTTCCCGGTTTGACTCGAATTATCGGGTTGGTGCGTTTATCGGTTTTCTTTGTACACCCCTAGTTGGATGAGTGGATGGTGCAGAAAAATAAAAGAACAAAAAATTAAAAATACAAAAAAAAAAAGAATAGGTAGCTAAGTAAATATTTAGATAAGTTGGGTTGCAATTCCTTTATTTTGGGTGAGTTTCATTGGTTGTAATTGGTCTGTTTAATGGGTCAAAAATGATTACAAAAAATAATGAGTTTACTTGGACTTAGCCTAAATTGACACATGAGCTAATATATTTGTAGCCCAACCCATTAATCTCTGGACGGGTTGGATTAGTTTGGGCTCAAATGATCGCCCTTATATTTTCTTCTATCTACGCCAAATAAAATTGTGAATTGTTAAGTTTGGAGAAAATAGTTCAAAGAACTATATTCACAAAGTGATAGAGGGAGTAATAAAATTTAGGCTAGACTTTTGTGTGGGTTCGGCCAATAAATTTTATTTTGTTTTGAACTATTAAAATATTAATGGCTTCTTTAAGTTGTCTTCAATGGCCAAACAAACACTTTAACTGAGCATTTATAATTTTGACACTTTAAGTGGTTATCGAGTGTATCTCGTGAACATCAAGTCCAGCAGTTCATATGCATGAGTTATACTCGCTTCCAAACTTCTTCTCCGATGAGAGATGACCCCTCCACTCTTCTTCATCCCGTCATCTTTTCCTTCTTCTAAAATCCACTTTCCTACCCACCACATGTAACGAAATTCATAATCCCTTGGTCCAAAAGACTACTTAATGATACAATTATTTTGCTTGCTGGTTGGCTGAATTAGGTCTTCACATAGTTTTGCTGCTACTTCTTTGAGTTCCCATATCTTTGTGCTTTATTTCTTACCAAGAAGTCGCCGACAGCGCCAAGAAAAATAAATGGATCTTCGCTGCCAACGGCTAAAAGATAACTTAATTGGACCATGGAAGATTAGATTTTTAACCTCAATTGGAGAAGGTCAATTGCCGAAAATGGGCCCTAAATTTTAGGAGTGTCAATTGATATTATTATCATGGGGTAGTTGTTATTGATTGTTTTTATTTTTAAGATTGAATGAGAGAAGGTGGATTCACGGCAGATGGTGAATAAGCTACTGATGTTGGTCTTGATGAGCTATTTTTGGAAGAAAGTGGAATTAGTGTAAGGAAAATTAAAAATATAATGAGACCCACATAAAAAATATGATTGATTCACATGAAGTAAGGTTAATTATTCATTAAAAAAAAAAAAGAAAAAACTTAATTTTGAGGGCTTTACACGCTCATATATGAATATAAAGCACACCATTTGCTATGTTTGTGGACGTATGATAATATGCTAGATTCATATAATTTGGCGACTGTTTATGTTTCAACTTGATTATGTTTCACTATCTTAGGATAGTTAAATGATGATAAATTGGCTCTAATTATGAATTTTATGTTTTGCAGGAGCGAGTTGCGCGTATGAGAACATAGAACTATATTTGGAGTTAAATTGAAGCAAGGGAAGACCCTAAGAGCTGAGTACATTGAAAGAATAGAGAAAGAAGGGCTGAAATGATGACCCAGACTAGCGCGCCCACTAGTATGAACCGCTAGCCCAGGAGTTCCAGGTAGCCATATGCTTGGTCAGTAGAGCACACACTAGCACGACCGCGTTAGTCTAGTTCGAAAAAATATACTTCAAAGGTAAACTTAGAAGTTCGTGGGTAATTCCACTTAACCTATAAGAGGTCCAGCTCGCCCAAAGGGACATTATCAAAGTTTTTGCAGCTTAGCTGAAGGCAAGGAGAGGCAAAAAGGATAATTCAACATCGAGTTCTTCCTTTCTTCCTTTTGTATTTTACCCTTTCTGATGAATTTGGCTATTGTTATGATGAAAACTAGTATGAGTAGCTAAATATTTAGTTTAAGGTTCTGATGGAACCTATTGAAGGATGAATTTCATGTTATGTTTATATAATTTTCCCCGTTTAATCTCTATTTGTTCAACTAAGTTTTTTTTGTAGTTAATTGATAGAATCCCCAATTAGTTGTGCCTATTTAGTATGTATTAATCAGGAGAGAGTGCATATTTAGGTAATTGTTGAAAAACACCACTCCCAGAGTATATGAGGATCAATAACCGAGGGTTTAAAGGCGGAATTAGTGATAATGAAGCGTTGGGTGCAATCTAAAGTAAGTTGTATTAAAAGCCAACTAATGTAACTTGGGAGAGTGCATCTAGCGAATTTTCCTGATTACTCGGGAGATATTTATGGTAATAAGAGTGCTTATGATTGATAGATACGATTAGATAAATCTATGTGAAACATAACCGGAAGGGATTCTATCAAAGGAAAAATCACAACCTTTGATCCTTTTTTTAATTGTTTACAACTTAATCATAATTAGTCTTTATTTACTTAATTGCAGTCAGTCATAGTTAGTAAAATATCCTCAACTATGATTCAAAATATTTGGAAAGTTGATTATGTTGAATTTAGTGAGTCTAACAACAGTAATTGATAGGCGTTATGCCTTGCTAGGCCAGGTCTAGGCGTCCACATTCTGAGTTCTGAAGACTTATTACGTCTTCTAGTTTGACTAGGACTTGACCTACACATTTAGGTATTTTGCTATATATAAATAGACCTAAAAATTCCACTTTAAATGACTTTTGACAACTGGAGGCAAGGATAGCTCGTGGAAAAACCGTTGGGAGTTAGAATAATTGATTTCTACATTCTTTCATCTTTACTGTGTATTTTAATTATACAAAATACTTTGGATATTGTTACTATGAGTATTAGTAGCTAAACTCCTGATCTAGGGTTTTGATGGAACCTATTGGAGGATTACTTTCCTATAATGTTAATATAGATTTGCAATAGTATTTTCTCTATTTGTTCAACAATTTTACTATTGTTGTTAATTGAAGGGCCCTCAATTGACTGTTCCTATTTAGTGTGCATTACTCGGGAGAGAGTGTATATTTAGAAAGTTGTTCAACAACATCGCTCTTAACGTATATGAGGGATCAATACGAAGGGTTTAAACAAAACTTTCGTGCGATATGAGTGAACTGTAATTAAGGCCAAGTAGCGTCATTGGGGAGAATATGTCTAGTATATTTTGGTAATTACTCGGGAGAGAGTTACGATAGTCAGAGTGTTCATGATTAGTAGAGACGATTTTGGCAAATTTATAGAAAATGTAGTGGGAAGGATTCCAATAATAGGGGAAATCAAGACCTTAGATCATTCCAATTCTTGTCTACAACCCATTTGTAGTTAGTTATTATTTATTGCATCTTCATTACGTAATGTTTAGTTAGTAAACATCCAATTCGTTACTTAAGTATTTCTGAAGATTGATTGCGTGAATTTGTGCGAATCTAATAGATGTGCTTAATAGGTTAATTCCATGTGGGATTTGACTCTGGACTTATTGACCAGAATGTATTTGCAGCGACTACTTAGTTCTTTTCATATGGCGTAGTTGGGCGTGATCAAATTTTGGCGCCGTTACTGGGGAATTTAATGGTGTTATTAATTTGTAGCTAAAAGAAATTCTAGAATTCTTAGTTAGTCAATTTTCTTCAATTTAAACTAAATACATTCAAATTATGACGTTTGTAGTCTTGGGTGTTACAGGTGCATGCCTAGAAAATCCTTAAGAAGTAGTGAATTATTCGAAGCATTATCAGATCCGGAGAAAGATTTCAAGGTAATGAATCATGCAGACAAGAAGGGAAAACAGAAACAGAACTCAATAGAAAAATTGGACCAGATATGGGAGACGAAGAAGGAAATCTAAACAACAGAAACAATGTGAATGAGCCGAAAAATCAGGGTGTGGTGCCTCTTGTGCCAGAAGCACCATTGTATTATTGGGCACAATCCATTGCTGATAACCATGCAACCACAATTGTAGTCCCTCAGATAGAAGCAGAATCATTTTAAATCACAAACAACATGCTATATTCATTGCAGAACAACACACCGTTCTCAGGGTCATTCATTGAAGATCCTCAACAACATCTAAAGAATTTCCTATCGATATTTGTCACGTGAAGGAAACATAATATGGCACCAGAAGCAATAAATATGTTGTTGTTTCCATTCTTGGTGACAGAAGAAGCTCAGAATTGGCTTAGTTCACTCTTCATAATTTCAATCACTACTTGGGAGGAATTAGTCGAGAAATTTTTGAACAAATTCTACCCAACCAATAAAACTGCCAAGCAAATTGATAATACATTGAGCTTTAGGAAGAAACCAACAGAATCACAACAAAAAATATGGGAGAGGTTCAAGGGTATGCTGGTTAAGTCTCCTCATCATGGCATACTATATTAGATATTGGGGAAGAGGTTCTACATAGGAATGACAGTCGGCTTAAAGGCCAATGTTGATGCTTTAGCAAGTGGAGAATTTTTGAGAAAATCATTCGGATAATGCAAGATCTTACTTGAAAAGATGGCCAAAAACTCAGGATGGATGATAAGAGACTTTATGATCACTCCTATAGTTCATTTAGTGGCTTTGGACCCAAAACAATTCCATAGCTGAAAATATAGCCAATATATTGATGCAAATGAGTATCCTCAACAAAAAGATTGATGAATGCGCAACTAATGAGGCTTATGTACACCATGCATTAACCAACCGTATGTTTTTTCGTGGAGTGTGGAAGGTAGCAACTAGAAAAATCAGGAAGACATGAACTATATGGCCAACTATGGGTGACAGAAACAAGGTGGATAGAACTGGAGTCAATAGAATCAATAATACAAACTAGCACAACAAAAGTAAAATAACAACAACAATCTTGGAGCTATGCGACTACATGGTCAAGTGGTACCTTACCAAAGGCAACATGGTTACAACAAGCAGAATTAGCAGCCGGATAATCAACAACCTCAACAACAACAGATTGTGAGACAAGATGATGGGTTCACTGAACTCAAGGGAATGCTGAACAATAACAACAAAATGTTTCGGCAACTGATTGGGTCTACTAGAAAAATGCAAGAGAGAGTGGACTCACATGAATTAGCGATAAAGGGTATTAAGATTCAATTAAGACGAATTTCGATGGCTCTAAATAATTGTCCCCAAGGGCTCGAAACAGCTTATGGAAGCGAGTCTACAAAAAGGTAGAGACCTAGATCTGGAGCAAGAGATTCCTTGCAAAAGTCAACCTCCTGAAACACTTATGCCAATACCCATTGAGATAGATGATTCAAATGGCTTAACTAAGGTGATGGTACAACATGCACAAGAGAACACCAGCAAAGAAAAAGCTGTTGAGAAGGAGACTGAGGTAGCACAAGAAACATTAGTAAAAGCAGCGCCTAAGCAAGATAAAACAGAAATCCCAGGGAAGAAGCAACCTCCAGCATTATTCCCACAGAGATTGGCAAAGTATTAGAAAGATGAGCAGTATAAGAAATTCTTGGATATGTTGAAGAAAATTTAGGTGAACATTCCATTGATTGACGCCTTAAAGGAAATGTCTGGTTATGCAAAAACGATGAAGGACTGGATGTCTCATAAGTTTGACTTTCAAGATTTGGCCACGGTTACACCGACTCAGATATGTAGTGCTATTGTGATGCGACCTATAATTGAGAAGCTGTCTGACCTAGGGAGTTTCACAATCCCATACACAATAGGCAACTATGCATTTGCTAAGAAACTTTGTGATTTAGGGGCATGCATAAACTTGAGGCCCCTAGCTATCTACAAAAGGTTTGACATTGGAAGAGCTAGACCCATATCAATGTTACTACAACTGGCTGACTGGATAATTAAGAGGCCCTCTAGTATCATTGCTGATGTATTAGTACAAGTTTGGAAGTTTGTGTTCCAAGCAGATTTTGTCGTTCTTGACTATCGGGTTGATGAGGAGATTCCCATAATTTTTGGAAGACCATTCTTGGCCACTGGGATATCTTTCATAGACTATGAAACTGGAGAGCTCAAAATTAGACTAAACGATGAAGAAATAACATTTAATGTGCGGAAATCTATGTGGTGATCAAGTGAATTTGCTAATTACTCTCTAAGAGTAGTCATGGACGTACCTTTGGAGGAAGATGCGACATTGAACACTAAAGACCCTCTAGCAGCCTGTCTAGTGAACTTAGATGAAGCAACTAGCGAGGACTTGGCAGAGTGGGTAGTGGCTCTTGGAAGCCAAGGGTTTTTAGAAGGGAGCTCGAATTTGAGAATTTGCACTTAGAAGAAAGGAAAACTCCTCCAGCTAAGCCATCGATAAAAGAGCCACTAAAGTTGGAACTGGAGCCCTTACCACCTCATCTCGGGTATGCTTTCTCGGGACCTAACTCAACTTTACCTGTTATTATCTCAACAAGTTTGTTAGATGTGCAGGAAAAATAGTTTTTGCAGGTATTAATGGAAAGCAAAATTGCAGTTGGGTGGACCATGACAGACATTAAGGGTATCAGCCTTGCCTTCTGTGTGGATAAAATTCTACTAGAAGATGGACACAAACTTTCCAAAGAACATCAAAAAAGGCTGAACCCCAATATGAAGGAAGTTGTGAAAAAGGACACGATAAAGCGGTTAGATGCAGGGATCATTTTTCCCATCTCTGACAGTAACTGGATCAGACCAGTACAATGTTTGCCTAAGAAAGGTGGGATGAATGTAGCGTAAAACAAGAAAAATGAGTTGATATCAACAAGAAAACACATGGGATGGCGAATTTGTGTGGTTTACAAAAGATTGAACAAGACCACCCGAAATGACAACTTTCCCTTGGCGTTCATTGATCAAATGCTAGATAGATTGGCTGGGAGGTCCCACTTTTACTTTCTGGATGGATACTTGGGGAATAATCAAATCTCCTTTGCCTTAGAAGATAGAGAGAATATATCATTCACTTGTCCATATGGCGTCTATGCCTTTCGGAGGATGTCGTTCGACCTATGCAATGCACCCGCCACATTTCAAAGGTGCATGATGGCCATCTTAACTGATATAGTTGAGCACATAATGGGGGTCTTTATTGATGATTTCTCGGTGGTGGGAGGCTTATTCGATGATTGCTAAGGAATTTTAAAAGAGTGCTGAAAAGATATGTCGAGACTAATCTGGTACTCAATTGGGAAAGTTCCATTTCATGGTACAGGAAGGTATAGTCTTGGGGAAACTAGTGTTGAGTAAAGTCATTACGGTAGATCATATAAAGGTTGATATGATTGAAAATCTTCCACCACCCACTTCCGTCAAAGCAATAAAAAGTTTCCTCAGGCAGGCCAGTTTCTATGAGAGATTTTTAAAATATTTTCCCAAAATTGCTAACCTTTTTTGTAGATTTCTTGAAAAAGATCACCCTTTTGTGTTTTTTTGATGACTTTAGGGTAGCTTTTGAGGAACTGAAAAAGATATCTGTTACAGAACCTATCATAGTTACACCTGACTAGGAGCAACCATTTGAGCTGACGTGTGATGCAAGCGACTATAATGTGGGAGCAGGTCTTATGCACCGAAAAGACAAACTCATGCATCCAATATACTACGCACGTACAACTCTGAGTGGTGCCCAACAAAATTACATAATGATCGAGAAGGAGATGCTAGTAGTGGTGTTTGTATTTGACAAATTTATGTCATACTTGATAGGCTCAAAGGCAATTATTTCTACCGACCATGCTTCTCTCAGGTACTTAATCGAGAAGAAGGAGTCAATGTCACGCCTGATTCGATGGGTGCTACTGCTGCAAGAATTTGACTTGGAAATCAATGACTAAAAGGGAATAGAGAACCATATGGTTCATCACTTTCTAGGCTAGAAAGAGCCGAAAAGAAAGTCAAGGTGGAAAAGATTGTGGAGACTTTCCCGGATAAACAACTATTGCCCATGAGTCTTGAGGTAGTGCCATGGTATGTAGATAGTGCAAACTACCTGGCGAGGGATATTGTTCCCTATGCCCATTCCTCTGTTCAAAAGTAAGTTCTTTCAGGATAGAAACATGTATTATTGTGATGAGCCTTATCTGTTCAGGATTTATATTGATAACATGATCCGGAGATGTATCCCCAAGAAAGACCAATCTTCTATTTTGCAGGCGTTTCACGTGTCACCATATGATGGAAGTTTTTGGGGAGTATGGATAGTGGCACAAGTGTTGGAGTCGGACTTCTACTGGCCGACATTGTTCAAAGATGCACACTTATGGGCGAAGGGTTATGATCAATGCCAACAAACTAGGAATATTTCCCCTCGACATGAGATGCATATGAACCCAATTCAGGAGGTAGAAGTGTTTCATGTACGGGGATTCGATATCATGGGCCTTTTCGTCAGCTCATATGGCAACAAGTACATACTCGTAGCTATGGAATACGTGTCAAAATGGGTGGAGGCTATAGCGCTCCCTAAAAATGATGCAAATGGGGTAAGTATTTTTTGAAAATGAATATATTCATCCCATTTGGCACTCCAAGGGCAATAATCAATGACAGAGGTACTCACTTCTGTAATCGAGCGTCCACAAAGTTTTTAGAAAAGTATGATGTATGATACTAGGTTTCCACCCATATCATCAAATGAGTGGGCAAGTGAAAGTTTCTAACATAGAGATAAAGAGCATTTTGACAAAGACTGTGAATGCTACAATAATGGATTGAACAAGAAAGCTATATGATGCACTCTGGGCCTATTGCACCTCTTTTAAAACACAGATTGGCATGTCGCTCTACAAACTAGTATTTGGGAAGGCGTGTCACTTGCTAGTAGAGTTTGAGCATAGAGCTTTGTGGGCATCGAAGCATTGAATCTCAATATAGAAGTTGCAGGGACAAGTACAGTCATAGAGTTGCATGAGCTTGATGAGTTTCGATACAATGCTTTTGAGAGCACAAGACTATACAAGGCGAGAATAGAGATGATACATGACAAAAACATTCTTCATCGAAGTTTTTAATCTGGAGATAGTGTATTGCTCTAATTATTGAGGTTATTCCCGAGAAAATTAAAGTCAAAATGGGCAGGACCATTTCGTATGGTAGAGATTCACCCCACCGGTGCCATAGAGATGTCTGCAGAAAATGACTCCTGCACATTCAAAGTCAAAGTGCACAAGTAAAAATATTATTTGGGCATGGATGATGCGTAAGTAGTGATGGATGCTCATTTGCTTGAGCTACCGATGTTGAGGATGCCTTAAGTGTGCTTACCAACATCACGCGGCAGTGTTACATCACACGCTTTATGGGATGCAACCCATTGAACTATTGTATTTGTCATGCCACAATGATAACTAAGGAGCTCGTTGGGAGAAAACCCAATTGGTAGTTTATTTTTAGCCTTTGAATTTTTTTCTTTTCATTTTTAGGTACTAATAAGCTGCAGGTGATTTTGGGCAAGTCGAGCAGAGTTTTTAGCGTTATATGATGGAAAGTTGGCGATGGAGCTATAGTCGCTCGGGGTAAGGCTAGGTATAGCTGGCAATGGAGATGGCATCACCTGGCGTATGACCAGGTGCAACATACGCTAAGCCAGGCGCCGCATAGGTTGAAGCTATGTACTAGGGCAGGCGTCGCCAGGTAAGTATGTATCTTCAGTTTTATATAATTTTCTTTCCCTTATTTTATTTAACCCCTCCCTTCTTGGACTCTAACATAAACTATCAAACTAACATAATAGAAAACCTTAACCTAAATCACTTCACTCCTCTAACAACACTCCTCACAAATTTGCTCACCCTCACACACTCACAAGAACACTGCCATCGGGTCTCTCCCATCCCCATTGAAGTCAAGATTAGTCCTACTATTTCTTGCACTTGCACCAGCGATTCCCAAGCTTCTCCTTCCCTTTGAAGCTTCTAAGGTATTATTCTTGTATCTTTTCTTTGCAATTTCGAGTTGGGTAAAGGTATGCAATTAGACATGAAAGTTGGGGGTTGTTCTTTATTATAATAATGGTTTTTGTGTCAATCCCCCAAATTATCCCATGAACCCCATAGGAATGTTGTTTCTATTGTATGAACAAGTGGTAGTACAGAAAGTCCAAGCCTATTTGGGAGGGTGAGGCAATCCGTCAACCCTATAATCACTTCCATGGCACTAGTACATGCTAAGTGTTCGGTATAATGCCTCAATGGAAGTCCTTGTCCTCGTTGGAGCCCGAGTCTCCGGGATTAAAATAATAGTTTTTTATTATCGTGCACCACGTTAGAAGTTAAGTGGGTGGTGGATCATGGTTAGCTCATATGTTGCTATTTGATTCTAATGTTAAGATAATATGAAGTGAAGTATGAGTAACCTCAAAAAGTTGGGCAACACTAAGTTTGTAATATGCATTACAATTTTAACTCATTAATGATTACTTGTGTTGGAACGAAGATTCCTCTGAGAAAAAACACACAAACGAAATTCTACTTCTACTGCTCTGGCTAAAGCAAATGCGACCTTCGCACCTCTCCTAAAGAAGAGAAAAAGGGGAGAAGCTACCTCCAGTCTAAGTGGAGCACAAGCTGTGGCAGCTGTCGCAGCCATACGTCCACAACCCCAAGACCAATATGATTTTGGCATCAACATCATACCCTCCGCATACTAAGGATTGGTAAAGGTGCTATAGGCCTAATCATGTACACCCGGAAGCAGCTATCTAGGAACGCAACCTGAAAGCAAAGTATCATGCCATTTTTAGGGGCATCCAAGGGGTTGAGCAATGTATTTAAGAACAAATGGATTTGATCCAAGGATAATGAACAGCTGGTATCGCACCCCGTTTTCTCGCAAAATCAGGTTTCAATATTTGACAACTCTTTTAAAGGAAGGTTTAGCAGAGAAAAGTCGCCACCTAACAATTTTTAAGGTGCATTAGGGCACCTATTTGGAAATGACTTAGGTTCACTTGGTTTGTATCACCATATATTGATACGGCTCGAAATTACCTCGAAGAGAAGGTGTTAGGCACTTTTCGAGGTCCACAACTGTGGGTCCCGACTGAACTTGATCTATATGTATAAGTCAAATAAACAAGGAGAGAGAGAGAGAGAGAGCACAAAATTTGGGATATTTATAATTACAAAAGAGTTTGAGTAAATGAATACAAACACTTGATAAGGAAAAAGGGAAATAAGATAGGGGTCCTAGGTTTTTTAGCCAAAAGGATCACCCCGTGCAACGTAAATAATACTTCATAACTCCCTCTAAATGGGATTACTCATATTATTCTGCAGACATAGACTATAATCTCCTACTACCCGATTATTATTTTTAAATTGTTATCTAATGCGCACTAGTTCAATTATAAATCGTGCCCTATGCATGCACTACCCATCTTGTGCTTATGGTCCTGGAGGCGTTGGACCTTTATTTTTTGTGGTTCTAGACTTTACTTAGGCTTCTTAGAAAATATCAAAAACGACCGACCTACAAAACATATCGGATTTTACGTACGATACAATCAAAGGCTCAAATTAACCTCCATAACTAAACAACAAATGCACGTGAAAAATAGATTTTCATGTCAGGTCGTTCAATATTAAAGAACTTAAATCCCTATAAACATGATTTCTAGGTAACCTGGATTCAAGCATTACTACCTTTAATGGTTTAGACGAGGAAGTAGTAGACCATTTACTGTTAATGGTTGTTTTAGATACCTGTTTTAGAAAAGTGACACTGTTTTATAGGCATGATATATAATAGTAGCATAGTTAAATAAATGAAGATAATTCTAGAAATCCAGCTTTGACAAGGGGATATTATTAAGCGAGTGGTTCTTTCTTTTGAAAAGACTACCAAATCGTCCACGTAAGGCTCGCATATGTTATGTAGGAGGTCACTGATAATTTGTGTCATCGCTCTTTGATATGTTGCACTTTCTTTTTCTTTTTTTTGGGCATATCGTAGTAAGGAAAGGAAGTGAGGGCACTCATTCGAATAGCAGTCTTATAGGTTGGATTTCTAGCAATTGATAGTTGAATTTTGATTTTATAACTCATTACCTCTATAAACATGTTATCTAGGCAGAGGAGTAGATGCTTGGTTAATTAAGGTCCTATTGCCATAATTTCTAGGTGAAAATTAATGGAACATAAACCAATTAGATTATATAGTCATGGTATCTATTGGATATGATGCAGTAATACGAATTAATAGAAAGTTCAACAATATTTCCTAAAGGCGGGTTCTCTTACACCATATATCTATAAAGATATTGAGGCATTTGAGCTCACGCTTCACTAATAAACAAGCAGTGCAAGTGTGTGTATTTTTCCTAGTGGAATGCTATCTACAGTGTACACAAGGAATGAATAGCATAGAACAAATGCACCATTCAAACCTATAGGTGTGTCATCTACCTATCGCATGTTAATATTAGAATTTTCCCATCCCCATTTACTAGTAACCCAATCCTTTATACAAAGGTATTATTACTGACCCAAATTAATACATAAAATATTAATATTACATGGCAATGGACTGGCCTATAGCAGGCCCAAATAAAACAACTACGTACATAGACTTACGGAGCCTTCAATATTTCTGACATAGCATACCACAAGATCACAGGTACATATGGGAGTTTATTCCCCTTTCAGTGAGCCACAATACCAAGTATTGTATCACTTGGAACAACCAGTATACAACACACTACATGATAGGGAGGTAGGGTATTATGGACAGTTTTAGAAGTTGTGGAATGATTAGAGCCTAAGGCCAAGTGTGTTAGAGTTTACAAGAGCGTGCATTGGACCCTAAGCAGTGCTTACACTAAGGAAGCCAATAAAAACCTAAGTACCCTTGGCTTATAGCCGGTTAAGAATAGGAATTCAGAATACGAAAGCAACAACTAAAGAGAACGGACAAAAATTCCCAGGATGACCATACAACATAACTGGTCAAGTATACAAGCAAATACCAGCAAGGTTTAGTAGCAAATCATCACATAGACAAACATCATAAGGGAAGGAAAACAAGTGTGCAAACATACCTGGATTGCACTAGTTGACATTTAAGGGTCTAAAATTAAGTTAAGTCTGACCTAATGCCATAACAACACTTGGACATAATGGAAGGATACATATATTGATTATCAAAGTAAGGAGGACATAGAAAATGAACCAAGGCATAGTGGAAAAAATATGTCAACATAAGAGAAAAGTCCTGAAAAATGGAAAGTTTGCCTTTAGAGAATCAGGAAAACAATAAACAAGTTTAAGCATGTCTCGGAGCAGTATTACAAAACACTCCAATATACATAGGACTCAGTAAAAGTTGATTCACGTAAAGGGATTTCCATAGAGGTACAACATTATCTAAACCCAATACGCAAAAAAACATATAACCACAATATTGAAGTCCAACATTAACATGTTAAAATGCTACATGATATAGAACTAATCTTAGGAGATATGATATCGCAGAGTGCACATTATAGTGAAGAATGACATGAATAGTAGACTATTCTTATGTGTCAATCAACATAGAGTGATATCAAAGTTGAACACCATCACAGTTGAACCAAAGTTAAGATATATGTGCAAAAAGAAGGAAAGAAATTAAACATTATAAGTTTTTTTAATATTAATCGGTAGCAGAATCAAAAGAGTGTAGAGTTCAGTAGCAAAAATCCTAAATCCCCGATGATTTAGAGTTCATAAAAGCCTCGACAATGGCCTCCGAGAACTTCTTGCACAGGAGCAGGCTATTCAATAGTTTCAAAGGGTTTGAGGGTAACAGTGAGTGAGTGAGAGAGTAGTGAAAAATAGTAGCCGGAGTCACGATTAAAAAAAATCTCTCCCTAAGGGGTTTCATGAGAGGGGTTTATATAGTATAGAAATCGAACAAGTGGATATCGAAAATAAAGTATTCAAACACAAATAAAGAAACATATATTAGAGTCAGTTAGAATTGATTTTTAGGGCATAAACAAATAGGTTCACTAAATCAATAGGGAATAACAATTATCACACAAATAATACTAAAAAATAAAGAAATATAGAAGATTAAATAGAGAATAAGGAAATATCATACTTTCTCTATTCCAGTTTATGTGAACCAATTTTCCTTTTGGTCCGTTCCAAAAAGAATGACCCTTTTCTAAATTTGGTAATATTTTAGCTTAAACGTACAATTCTATCCTTATTGAGAAGCTTTTGTAACCACACAAATTCTCTGGGCCCATTTTTGACTTGTTTAGGATCACATATTTCAAAAGTATTTATTTTTTCTTAGACTCCGTACCCAGTCAAATAGGTTCACATAAATGTGAACGGAGAGAGTACCAAAAATCACTTAGAGACAGATTTAGGGCAAAATAAAGTAGAAAATAGGGAAACATGGCAGATTAAGTAGAAATATGAAAACTAATAGTCAAACACGAAATAGTATCAATCAAGAACAAGTAAGAAAAAGGAAAAAAAAATATCAAACCCTAGTTCGAAAAGGAAGCATGGATAGTCGTAGATCCGACTGAATCAGACCATATAAACTGCATATAGACAAAATATCCTCTAAATATCAAGGATTAAAGGCGGTGGAATCTCGTTTGGGTATTTATTCTTGCAAAAATTGGGTCAAGTTCTATATAACATAATAGTCTTGTAGATAGTAATGAGGTAACACATAAAAGGGAAGCAAATCACAAAGAAGTTTATGATTTACTCTGATTTTTAGAAGATGGGGTGGCGGCTAAGGTTTCTAAAGTAGGGAGAAGCAAGATGAGAGGATATAAAGGTGGTGGGCAAAGTGGGAATAGGGTTAGGGTTAGGAGTTAGGTCAATTCAAGGGAGGGTTTAATTGTAGGCTATTGATCTTGAGAGATTAATAGCCAGGAATAAAAGAAAGCTGGGGCAGGTCGTGTAAAATGGGTAACGACCGGATTAAGGTTAGTGGATTGTTTGTGCTGGGCTTGGGGTAATTGGGTTGAGGTCTGGGTAGTTTTACGTCCGAAAATAGGTAAGAAATTAAGCGATTATTTAAATACCTTTAAATTTATCAAAATAATTTATAAAAAAGCTAAATAAATGCGTGAAAATATTATTTATGCATTGAAATACTTAAAATAATAAATTTGTATTATAAAAATATAAATTTGTTAATAATATAGAATAAAGAGCCTTTATGTGTGAATATAGGCCATTATTGCAAAATTACATAAACAGCCTGACAAATACTAATGTAATTATAGAAATAGAATAAAAATATTTGAATCATATATTATTGGCTCAAGATAAATATTTTAGGCAACTAATCCATCAAAAAATAATTTAATGGATAATTATTGAATATTTAAATATAACAAAATTAATTTTAAAGCTCTAAAATTAAGGGAAATATTATAGAAACTATTTGTATAAGTTTGTAAACTGAAAGATGATGCAAATTAATGTTCTAAAAGCGTATATATACTATTTGAAAAAATATGAGGGCAAAGTTGAGTATCAACAACTGCCTTTTTTTAGCAGGAAATGATGGAAGAGCTATTGGTAAAGAAAATGATGACCAATTTTGGAAAAATAGAATGAGGAATGATGTGATTTAAAAGATGGGGACTGAACCTCGGTTCCTCAGTTGTCTACATATCCCTGGTGTTATGAGAATCAGGACGTGTGTAGTTCTGGATCCAACTGTGAACGAAACCGATGGAGTTGTTGCAAAATTAGTCGTATGTTTCTGAAACTGTTCCTTTAGGAAGGATAACATCAGATTGCTTTATGCAAAGTCATGAATGTGAATTTGAGAGGTTATGATTGTTTCACGGGGAAAATATTTGAATGGTCATGGAGTGAAATGTGGGATATTACTGGTGGTCGGTTACTTTTGGAATAATTGTAGGATGGGAATGTTATGGAGAGAAACTAGAGCGAAGATTGCTCCCATTTGAAGAATGGTTACTTCTTGGATTACCTACAAAATGTAAAACACAATGCATATATATATATATATATGTGTGTGTGTGGGGGGGGGGGGAGGGAGATTATTGCCCAAATTGAAGCATGATGAAAATTTCCTTTGGACCATGAAGATTGTGTTTGGACGGGGAGGATGATGTCCTTAGACCATGACGTCCTGGGTCATGAATCATGAGATAAGGGATTTGCCGGACATGAAATGATGTCCTCAGGCCATGAGAATGATGCCTATGAACTATAACGCCTTTTAATAATGATGTGCAATATTGAGAGACCCTCAAGCCATGGAATGGCGTCTTACGGCCAAGAGGATGATTCCTTTGGAAAAAAATGGCGATGTATCAGCCTAAGAGATTCAAAGATATGATGCTTGGTCATATGCAAAATAAAACAAGACAAAGCTTAGTCCTGTGTAAGATTAGGGCAGCGCTTAGCCCTAGTAGAATAGAGGATAGTGTTAGGTCTTAAATAGCGTAATGCAAATAGCATTTGGTCTTATGTGAGGACAAGGAAATGCTTAGCCTTAGGCAATCAAGTAGATATTGCTTAGCCTCATGCAAAAAGATGAGAGAATGTTCAGTCTCAATGCAAAGAAAAGGTGGTGCTTAGCCTTATCCAATCAGGGAGGCAATACTTAGACTGATGCAAGGAGGAGCCATTGCTTAGTCTTGATGCAAGGAAAAGGCAGTGCTAAGCCTTATGCAATCAGGGAGGTAATGCTTAGCCTCATGAAATGAGGAGAAAATTCTTAGTCTCGATGCAAGGAAAGGTAATGATTCCTTATGCAATTAAGGGAGGCAGTGCTTAGTCTTACGCAATCAGGGAGGCAATTCTTAGACTCGTGCAAGGAGGAGACGATGCTTAGTCTCGATGCAAGGAAAAGGCAGTGCTTAGCCTTATAAAATTAGGGAGGTGATGGTTAGCCTTATGAAAAGGAGACAATGCTTAGTCATGATACAAGGAAAGTCAATGCTTATTCCTAGGCAATTGGGAGGCAATGCTTAGCCTCATGCAAGAAGGAGACGATGCTTTGTTTCAATACAAGGAAAAGGTAGTACTTAGACTTATGCAATCAGGGAGGCAATGCTCAGCCTCATAAAAGGAGGAGACAATGCTTAGTTATGATGTAAGAAAAGGCAGTGCTTATCCTTATGCAATTAGGGAGGAAATGCTTAGCCTTATGCAATTAAGGAGGCGATCCTTAGCCTCATCCAAGGAGGAGACAATGCTTTGTCTCATACAGGGAAAGGCAATGCTTAGACTAATGAAATTAGGGATGTAATTCTTAGCCTCGTTCGAGGGATAGAGACAAATGGAAAAGTAAAGTATTTCTTAGTTGAAGAAGTTCGTGCTATATAATTTATTGTCTTATAGGCGGTGTCTTGATGTATTCTGGATAATTTTTCCTGCATTCAAAGAAAATCTTTAGTTTTGTCGGGGATGGTTGGTTCGTGCTTTTCTTATGCGTTGCTTGTGCTCATGTCTTGATATTCTATTTAAGGTACCCCAGATAACATCTGGTTATCATAGAAATAAAATTTTCAAAAAATTATGCATGCTTTTGATAAATATAGTTATCTTTTCAAACCATATTAATATGCACTATCAAGTAAGTTAGATGAACCAGTAATTGTGACATACTTTAGAGACATCACGACGTCTTTGCTTTGAGGGTCCTCCTAAAAATTCTTCCAAAGTTTGAAAGCAATTTTCTGATTGTCTGCTTTTGAAGAAATTGTCTGGACTTGCTTCAGAATTTTGAGTATTCTCAAAATTCTGCCCCAGTTTCTGACAATGGAAAAATTATGTTTTTATTAAGATTTGACCGAACCCATAGGGCTGCCTACATATTCCCTCTTAAACGGGAATCAATTCAAGTGTAGTTTAGTGTACATATAAGTAAAGTAGTAGAGGTTTCCGAGGTTCTGATGGGACCAACATTGGAGGTTTGGACAAATATTCTTTGATTTTGTCAAAGGCTTTGTAACATTCTTCAGTCCAGCTTGTGTGAGCATAATCTTCAACATTCTGAAAATTTGTTCACAGATCATAGTTAATTATGCTATCAAACAGTTGATATAGTTGAGATGCCCCAAGAAGCTCATCACATATTTCTGCTCTTTGGAAGTGGCAAGTCTTGGATAACATTGACCTTTGACGGGTCTAGTTCAATCCGCCAGCGACTGATGATGAAACCTAGCAATTTTCTGACAGGGATTCCAGTACACTTTGCAGGATTCAGCTTCAGATTGTACCTTCAAAGCTTATTAAAGATGTCACGATCCAAACCGAAGAGCCGCAATGGGCACCCGGTGCCTTAATCAATCGAGTACCAACATAATCCTTTCTTGTCAAACTATCATGGGTAAGTGAGAAAGAAAACTCGTTATGAGATAACAAGAATAAAACCTAAGGGAATGCTCAACATATGGGGACCCAATATGATATAAAAACCTATACATGTGACATACGGTCCTCTAACACCAAAATGAACACTGATACACTGAACACAGGCCGATAAGGCCATAAAGTATTTCAAATAAATGAGATCTGTCTATCCTCTAAGAGTACATACACATCATAAAGGTTGAGACAGGGCTCCACCATACAAATCAATACATGTCCAAATCATACTGACCAAATAGGTAACTTCGAAGCAAGTGGAGTGTACCAACACCTTTAGCTAAGTTGATAGCCTATTAGGAGGAACTTCAACCTATCTATCGGTATCTGTGGGCATGAAATGCAGCATCCCCAAGCAAAAGGGATGTCAATATGAATAAAGAACCAAGTATGTAAGGTAGGAAAACACAAATAAAAATTATAATGTAAAGAGAGATAGATGAGATACAACATGTAACATCTGAGTGCCTTTGGGGACTATTGACATAAAATTCATAATATATATATACAGATAAACTTTAAAATCTTCACTTCTATGGGCATCATCATCATCATATCGTACCCGACTTCAAAGAGGACTCAGTAAAAATGTACCTAGCCAACATAAGGCTCGACATAATCGTACCCGGACATATGGAGCTCGATAAACCTATATGATCAGTGGTTGCACAATAGGTGCCGTACCGGACCATCGATAGCGCGGCTCGGTAGAGTTAAATAGATACATATATACTGCTGGACTCATTGGAATAATATTCTAAATCTTTTAGAGTGACGTAAGGTCGGTATCCTCTGTATATGTTATTAGGACTAACTCTTCATCATGAATCTTATAATAATCAGGAATTACTTGTTAGAAACACGTTCTCAATGCAATATACTAAACGTGTACTCTTTTGTAGGTTTTGATGAATGACAAACGAAGCAAAAATTGATATATGACGGAATTCAAGTACAAGCGCACAATGGTTGCGAATAAGATTGAAGTTCAAGATATAGCTTTTAATTGTTATTGAGTTGTTCTAAATTGTAATCTCGATCCTATAACTTGACTCATAGTATGGCCTCTCTCATAAAACTATTTTCCAAAATCATGCATATTTAATTCTGTGTCAAAAAGATTTTAAATCATGCATATTTACATTAGACAAAATGTTTTCTAAACACGCCTCAAAAATCTGGGCTAAAATAATCGATTATGTACCTATGATAATCGATTGTTTCTGAGCCAAGACTGCATGACAATCGATTATGAATTAATGGTAATCGATTGTGAGTAAGACAGTGAACATCAGGTTTTTCCAAATCTGCATGATAATCGATTGTGAACAAATGACAATCGATTGTTGTTGAGGTAAAGTTTTTCAATACTCAAAATAATCGATTATGAACTAATGGTGATCGATTGTGTTGAGTTAATGTCTTCCAGTGATTTTAAATTTAATTAAGTAATCGATTATGTCTTTAGATAATCGATTATCACTGAGACGGTAAGTTTTATGATTTTCAGAAAATAACAAGTAATCGATTGTTGCAAAGGACAATCGATTGTTGAAGCTGGCCGTTGTCAAATGATTTTCAAATACCATAAGGTAATCGATTATTGATTCTAGATAATCGATGTTCTGCTTAAAATCTGGAAATGATTTTTAGAACGTTGCTGAAGTAATCGATTATTGATTTTATATAATCGATGTTCTGCTTAAAATCTGGAAATGATTTTTAGAACGTTGCTGAAGTAATCGATTATTGATTTTATATAATCGATGTTTTGCTTAAAATCTGGAAATGATTTTTAGAACGTTGCTAAAATAATCGATTATGAACTTAGTATAATCGATTATCTGATTTTGAATATTGCCAGTAATCGACTATAGATTATGTATAATCGATTGTGAAGCGTTAAATCCGGGATTGATTTTTAAACTGACTGGCAGATAATCGATTGTTTGGTCTTAATAATCGATTATCACTTAGTAATTTCAGCAACTCTTAATTGGCAATTAGACAACGGTTGAACCAACTTTTTCAACTATAAATACAGCTTCATTTCAGTGTTTTAACAACAACAACATACACAAACTGATCATTACATTGCTATAAGCTTTCATTCAATTGTTCTTCACTTTCTACTCATTTCATAAAGCTTTTGAGAGCCATATTATTGCTTAAAGTTGTTGTGATCTTGAACATATTCTTTTACTCATATCTACTCAATAAGGAGTACTTTAGTTAAGTGAGTGTCCAAGTATTTGATATACTTGTAAGAGAATTGCGATTCTCTTGTTTCAAGGAACTTGCGTTTCCTTGGGTGAAGTCTTTGAGATTGCGATCTCCGAGCAACTGTTTGAGGCTTGTGTCCTCAAGTGTGTAACGGTTTGTTGATCACCCTTAAGCTTAACAAGATAGTGAAAAATCTCGAGAGAGTCTCTCGGGGACTGGACTAACCACGTTGGTGGCCAACCAGTATACATCTTTGTGTAAGTTTATTTTTCTGCATTTATTTTACTTCCTGCAAAGTTTAAATTCCGCAAGAAAACGCTAAATTCTATTAATACGCTATTCACCCCCCCTCTAGCGTAAAGCGTAGTTTCTAACAATTGGTATCAGAGCCCAACTCTCTGAAAACTTAACCGTTTGAGAGAACCATCCATGGCTTCTACTCTTGACTCTTTTGCAGGAATTGAAGAAGGACAATGCTCTACACGACCTCTTCTATTCAACGGCACAAACTACTCATACTGGAAGGAGAGGATGCAAATCTTTGTGCAATCAAATAGCTTTCATTTGTGGAAAGTATTCACCAATGGAAACCAAATCCCAACCAAGAAGGTGGAAGACGAATGGGTTCCAAAGACCGAAGAGGAATGTACCACGGAGGATATTCGTAAGGTTCAAAATAATGCCAAAGCTATAAATTTAATATAATGTGCTGTTAATGCTAACGACTACAGGAAGATATCATGTTGCAAAATAGCAAAAGAAATGTGGGATAAGCTTGAAGTGACATACGAAGGAACTGACCAGGTACGAGAAGCTAAAATTGATTTCTTAACTCACTCTTATGAACTATTCCACATGAAGGAAGGAGAGAAAGTAGACGAAATGTTTGAGCGATTCTCAATGATCGTGAATGATCTACACGCCCTCAAAAAGACGTTTACGGATAGAGAACTTGTCCGGAAGATCCTCAGAAGTCTCACTCCGGCATGGCGATCAAAGGCCGATGCAATCCAAGAATCCATTGGCATCACAAATGTCACAATTGACGCATTAAGAGGTAATCTCAAAACCTATGAATCAACTATACTTAACCTGTTTGTTGATGATCAAAGAAGGCAAAGGATTGCTCTAAAGGCTAGCCAACCACAAATTGATGAGGAAGGTGACAACGAGTTTGGACTCGTTATCAAAAGGTTTCAAAAATTCATGCGCAAAGAGTATGAACGCAAGAACAAAAAGCAACGCGATCAACTAAAATGCTATGAATGCGGAGAAACCGGGCACATAAAATCAAATTGCCCTAACATCAAAAAGGAGAAGAAACCCTTCAAAAAGTAACGTGCATACATCTCTTTGGGAGGAGATTCCGGAGATGAAGCAAGCGAAGAAGAAGACGATGAAGCAGCAAATTTATGTCTCATGGCTCAAGAAGACGGCAAAGACGAGGTAAGTCAAATCTCTTCTCAAAATTTCTTTACTCTTGATGAAATGAGAAATGCTTTTGATGAACTATATGCTGAATTTATCAAAGCTTCAAAAACTGTCAAAAGTGTTAAAGAAAGTGTTTCTCTAAAAGAAAAAGATTTTCAAACACAGCTTTCATTAAAAGAAAAAGAATTAGAAAAATTGGTTTTCGAAAATGAGAAGCTAAAAGAGGAAAACAAGTTTTATGGAAAAAGAAGTGCTGATAAACCTGAAGGTTCTACTAGAAGCTGTTCTTCTTGTGTGCTTCTTAAGAATGAAGTAGCTAGACTTAAAGGCACATTAGATAAGTTTAATTCTTCGCATAAAAACTTGAATGATGTGCTTGTTAATCTAACATCAACTAAACATGGAATAGGATTCAAGAATGAAGAAAAGGTTGGTGCTAAACCACAACAACCTAGAGCTCAACCTAGGACTAATAACCAAAATGCTTATCCTAGAAGTAGAAATCCTAGAAATAACTTGCATGTTAGACCAAATAGTGAAAATGCTAGAAGACCTAGAAATGATGCATATTTTAGGCCAAACCTTGAACAATTTAGAAGACCAAGAAATGACCCTCCACCTAGAAATAGATATTCTAGAAATGATGCATATTTTAGACAAACTTGTGAACCTCCTAGAGCTCATAATAGGAGAAACAATGGTGTTCAAAGTAGAGTAAGCAACCTTCATTCATCTAGTTACTATGTACCTAGAAAAATGCATAATCCCAACGTGACTTGTCATTATTGTAGACGTATTGGTCATATTGCTCCCACTTGCTTTACTCGTCATAGACATATAAATCAATTGCATCATTATAACATGCCTAACCCTCAAGGACCCAAGATGGCATGGGTACCTAAAGAACATTAATTTGTTTTGTAGGTGTGCTTGAAGGGATCAAGTGTACTATGGTACCTTGATAGTGGATGCTCTAAACACATGACGGGAGATGAATCCAAATTCCTTCAACTAGAGCACAAAGAAGGAGGAAGTGTCACATTTGGTGATAACAATAAAGGAAAAATCATCGGCATTGGTTCGGTCGGTAAGGACGAAAACTCCTCTATTAAACATATACTACTTGTGAAAGGTTTGAAGCATAATCTGTTGAGCATAAGCCAATTATGTGACAAGGGAAATTTTGCTCTATTTAATTCGGATGAATGCCTTGTATTTAGACGTAGTGATTTCAAGATCATACTTCGTGGTTTTAGAATTGATAATATCTATATGGTTGATCTTGCAAACTCCTCATCCGAATATGTTGATTGTTTAGTAAGCAAAGAGGATAACTCTTGGCTATGGCATCGTAGAGTAGCACACATGAACATGCATCTTTTGAACAAGCTTCTTTCTCAAAACTTAGTAGCTGGTCTTCCCAGTTTAAAGTTTGAAAATGATTCTATTTGCGATTCTTGTCAAAAAGGGAAGCAAAACAAAGCATCTTTTAAATCCAAGAATATTGTTTCAACGTCTAGACCTTTGCAATTACTTCACATGGATTTATTTGGTCCCTCTCGTATTGAAAGTCTTGGTAAAAATAAATATGTTTTTGTAATTGTTGATGACTTTTCTAGATTTACTTGGACTCTATTTCTTGCAAATAAAAGTGATGCTTTTCAAAATTTCAAGTATTTTCTTAAGCGTGTTCAAAACGAAAAGGAATCGACCGTCACTTCGATTAGAAGTGATCATGGGGGAGAGTTTGATCACAATCTCTTTGCGGATTTTTGTGACGAACTCGGAATCGAACACACCTTTTCCGCTCCACGGACACCACAACAAAATGGGGTGGTGGAAAGGAAAAATAGGTGTCTCGAAGAGATGGCTAGAACCATGCTCGACGAAGCTAAGATTCCCAAATACTTTTGGGTGGACGCCGTGAGTACCGCTTGCTATGTTTTAAATAGAGTAGCAATTCGGCCGATACTCATGAAAACCCCATATGAACTTTATAAGGGTAGAAAACCCAACATTTCTCATTTACGTGTTTTTGGTTGTAAATGTTTTGTTCATAATAATGGGAAGGACCAATTGGGTAAGTTTGATGCTAAATCGGATGAAGGTATTTTCATTGGTTATTCCTCACGTAGCAAAGCATATAGGATCTTTAACAAAAGAACCCAAATTGTGGAGGAATCCCCTCATGTTGTGTTTTCCGAAGATAATACTCGCTTGGCGAGAAAGGAATCCGGTTTTGATCTTGTAGGTATCTTGGATAGCTTGAAAGATAAAATCCAAGAAGAACTTTCAAAGGAAAACAAAAATGAAATTGGGGAACAACCAACGGAAGAAGCGCCACAATTAGAAAAAGGAATAAATACGCCTAACGAGTGGAGAACGATCAAGGATCATCCTCTCGAACAGGTAATCGGCGATGTTGGAGAAAAGGTAAGTACCCGAAACTCCCTCAAAAACACTTTAGAACTTACTGCTTTTGTTTCTCAAATTGAACCTAAAACCATCTCCGAAGCAATTGGGGATGAATTTTGGACCTTGGCAATGCAAGAGGAGCTTAACCAATTCGAACGCAATAACGTTTGGGATTTGGTGCCAAGACCCGAAGGTCATTCTATAATTGGTACGAAATGGGTTTTTCGCAATAAACTAGATGAAAATGGTATAATCACTAGAAACAAAGCTAGGCTTGTGGCAAAAGGCTATAGTCAAGAAGAAGGTATTGATTATGAGGAAACCTATGCTCCCGTAGCTAGATTAGAAGCTATTCGTCTATTACTTGCTTTCGCCTCTTCAATGAATTTTATTCTATATCAAATGGATGTGAAAAGTGCTTTTCTAAATGGTTTTATTGAAGAAGAAGTTTATGTCAAACAACCCCCCTGCTTTGAAGATTTTAAATATCCCGATCATGTTTTCAAACTCAAAAAGGCTCTTTATGGTTTAAAACAAGCTCCTCGAGCTTGGTATGAAAGGTTGAGTAAATTTCTTTTGGAAAATGATTTCATTAAGGGAAAAGTTGACACAACCCTCTTTGTCAAGCATAAAAACAATGATATTTTATTAGTTCAAATATATGTAGACGATATTATATTTGGTGCTACTAACAATGTTTTATGCAAGGAATTTTCCGATCTAATGACTAGCGAATTTGAAATGTCTATGATGGGCGAGTTAACATTCTTTTTGGGGTTACAAGTGAAACAAATGAAAGAAGGTACATTCATATGCCAAGCCAAATATTGCAAAGAACTACTAAAACGCTTTGAGATGAACAATGCAAAAGAAATGGCTACTCCCATGAGCACATCCGATCATCTAGACAAAGATGAAAAAGGTAAGGAAGTCGACACTAAAAAGTATCGAGGTATGATTGGCTCTCTTCTTTATCTTACCGCTACTCGTCCGGACATCATGTTTAGCGTGTGTTTATGTGCTCGCTATCAGTCATGTCCGAAGGAGTCTCACCTTACTGCGGTGAAACGGATATTAAGGTATCTCATTGGTACTACAAATGTGGGTCTATGGTACCCCAAAGGCTCTTCATGCCAACTTATTGGATATTCCGATTCCGATTTTGCTGGATGCAAATTGGACCGCAAGAGCACAAGTGGCACTTGCCATTTGCTCGGTAGCTCTCTTGTCTCTTGGTTTAGTAAGAAACAAGTAAGTGTTGCGTTGTCTACCACCGAGGCTGAATATGTAGCCGCGGGGAGTTGCTGTGCTCAAATCCTATGGATGAAACAACAACTCTTGGACTATGGCCTAAGTCTTGATCACATTCCTCTTAGATGTGATAACACTAGCGCCATATGCTTGACGAAGAACCCCGTTCTTCATTCGCGAACAAAACACATCGAAATTAGACATCATTTTATTAGAGATCATGTACTCAAAGGCGATGTCGAAATTGAATTTGTTGAAACCAAAAGCCAATTGGCAGACATCTTTACCAAGCCTTTAGAGAAAGAGTCCTTCTTCCAAATTCGCAGTGAACTCGGGATCCTTGACTCCACTTTGATCTAAGTCATGCATTGCATTTTCTTTCCTACATGATTTCTAACTTGAGCGTCGGAGGCGTCTAACTTCTTTTTGCAGGTATCACCCTAGAGCTAAGAGCAATTCTTAAGCAAACCGCGAATCAGCAGCAATGTCCCTATAAAAATCGATTATCCCGTATCAATAATCGACTACCCTCTAATTTTTTTCCAATAAATGAACCTTGTTTATTTCATCTTTTTGCATCTTTCCTTACTATTTTTTTGCTAATGGCAAAAGGGGGAAGAAAACGGGATATCGGGTATGCACCATCTCTTAATTCATTGATTGCTTATAAGCTAAAATTGAGGGGGAACTCTTAAATTGAGGGGGAACAAGAACAAAATTGCATAATTGTTACTTGTCTTGAATTGTCAATATCTTTTGCCTAAATTGCATATCCCGCTTAATGTTTGCCATTATCAAAAAGGGGGAAATTGTTAGAAACACGTTCTCAATGCAATATACTAAACGTGTACTCTTTTGTAGGTTTTGATGAATGACAAACGAAGCAAAAATTGATATATGACGGAATTCAAGTACAAGCGCACAATGGTTGCGAATAAGATTGAAGTTCAAGATATAGCTTTTAATTGTTATTGAGTTGTTCTAAATTGTAATCTCGATCCTATAACTTGACTCATAGTATGGCCTCTCTCATAAAACTATTTTCCAAAATCATGCATATTTAATTCTGTGTCAAAAAGATTTTAAATCATGCATATTTACATTAGACAAAATGTTTTCTAAACATGCCTCAAAAATCTGGGCTAAAATAATCGATTATGTACCTATGATAATCGATTGTTTCTGAGCCAAGACTGCATGACAATCGATTATGAATTAATGGTAATCGATTGTGAGTAAGACAGTGAACATCAGGTTTTTCCAAATCTGCATGATAATCGATTGTGAACAAATGACAATCGATTGTTGTTGAGGTAAAGTTTTTCAATACTCAAAATAATCGATTATGAACTAATGGTGATCGATTGTGTTGAGTTAATGTCTTCCAGTGATTTTAAATTTAATTAAGTAATCGATTATGTCTTTAGATAATCGATTATCACCGAGACGGTAAGTTTTATGATTTTCAGAAAATAACAAGTAATCGATTGTTGCAAAGGACAATCGATTGTTGAAGCTGGCCGTTGTCAAATGATTTTCAAATACCATAAGTTAATCGATTATTGATTCTAGATAATCGATGTTCTGCTTAAAATCTGGAAATGATTATTAGAACGTTGCTGAAGTAATCGATTATTGATTTTATATAATCGATGTTCTGCTTAAAATCTGGAAATGATTTTTAGAACGTTGCTGAAGTAATCGATTATTGATTTTATATAATCGATGTTTTGCTTAAAATCTGGAAATGATTTTTAGAACGTTGCTAAAATAATCGATTATGAACTTAGCGTAATCGATTATCTGATTTTGAATATTGCCAGTAATCGATTATAGATTATGTATAATCGATTGTGAAGCGTTAAATCCGGGATTGATTTTTAAACTGACTGGCAGATAATCGATTGTTTGGTCTTAATAATCGATTATCACTGAGTAATTTCAGCAACTCTTAATTGGCAATTAGACAACGGTTGAACCAACTTTTTCAACAATAAATACAGCTTCATTTCAGTGTTTTAACAACAACAACATACACAAACTGATCATTACATTGCTATAAGCTTTCATTCAATTGTTCTTCACTTTCTACTCATTTCATAAAGCTTTTGAGAGCCATATTATTGCTTAAAGTTGTTGTGGTCTTGAACATATTCTTTTACTCATATCTACTCAATAAGGAGTACTTTAGTTAAGTGAGTGTCCAAGTATTTGATATACTTGTAAGAGAATTGCGATTCTCTTGTTTCAAGGAACTTGCGTTTTCTTGGGTGAAGTCTTTGAGATTGCGATCTCCGAGCAACTGTTTGAGGCTTGTGTCCTCAAGTGTGTAACGGTTTGTTGAGCACCCTTAAGCTTAACAAGATAGTGAAAAATCTCGAGAGAGTCTCTCGGGGACTGGACTAACCACGTTGGTGGCCAACCAGTATACATCTTTGTGTAAGTTTATTTTTCTGCATTTATTTTACTTCCTGCAAAGTTTAAATTCCGCAAGAAAACTCTAAATTCTATTAATACGCTATTCACCCCCCCTCTAGCGTAAAGCGTAGTTTCTAACATTACTAACGACATTAATAATATAAGAATAAGAGAAGAAGTATTAACATCAACTGGTCCATAAGAAGGGAAACAATGTAAGTATTGCTAGCTTCTATGAGTGGAGTATCTTTGGAAGCTCGTTCATTACGTTATGTACAATAAGAGTCACACAAATAAAGAAAAGGGATGCTCTCACATACCTTGTATATTCTTCCCAACCTCAAGCTATGCCATTTCACGACTCTTTAGTCTACAATAAGAGAAATGACACTATCGTTATCGTTTAGGCGTCGTAACTATTATGTATTGAACACAAGCTATTTCACGAAGAAACAAACAATACCTCCCCTATATATATTACTTCACACAAGTCAAAGCAATCACCAAACATCCCAAAAAGCATCAATAATAATTATATTGAGCCTCCTGAAATAGTCCACACAACCTAATCACTTCATACATTAGACGACCACCGTAGTAGCGTCAAATGACCAGGAAATGTTACAACGAACGACCAGCAAACCACCATTCCATTATGTGGTGTTTCTACACACAAATTATCTTCTAAAATCCATAAAAATAGTAGAAAAATATACAATCTAATAGTACCATGAAACAACCCACAAAACAACCCCATAAGTTCAGCAACTCAAATTTCATTTTTCAGTTTATTTAAACATGTTTCGACTTGTCTTTTCTTTCAAATTGAGATAAACAACAAAAAGTACATATTTAAGACTTTTATCCAGTAAACCATCCATTAATTTAAATTAAAAATAAGATCACCAACAGCCAACTATGACACTAGGACAAACAACATACCACTTTTGGTGTCAAATAACTCATAACATAACCTGTTCATCATGTTAATCACCCTTTTCTCACCTCAAAAGTACATGTTATCACATTCCAAATTGGTCGACGTTCGACTAAAATTATTTTCTTTAATTCGTTTAGTGTCTAAGCTTTCCAAAACTTTTGGTACTATTTATTCATGATATTAAAGATGTGTAACCTCTATTATAAAATGATTAACTTACTTTAAATACTTTCAAAGTTGATCTTATTTCTGAGATTACATTAATTTACTTATGAATACTTTAACATATGAAAACATGGGGTGTAACATCATTCCCCTATTTGGAATATTCGTCCTCGAATGTTGACTCATGCATTTATCATTTTCATAAACCATAGCTCTTGCGAACACTTTAATACTCTTCTAGCCATGTAGGAAAGTATTCTTTGAATAAATCCAATATCTAGGGTATTTCTCCCTTTAGTCCTCCTTCTCATACCACGACTTGTGGTCGAACCCCTTCCAATCTCGTAACTGATGCTACCTTTTGTCATGCAGCCTGTACGACTTTTTCCTTGTATGTGCATCTTTGCGACTCTTCTTTCTTTTCTTCTCTCTCCAGGTTTTATCCAATCTCTAGGTCGCACGTTGTAAACATATAAAAAACTTGATATGTTGTCTCTCTGGGCATCTATGGGTATATTGAAGTTCTTCCCTCGATACTTTGTTAAACTTATGACTTTTGCTATATCTTGTTTCATAGCCTCAGTTATATATGCTTATGGCTTTACTACAACTAGGTAGGTAATATTATAAAATAACTCTTACTTCAGTTTATTATTACGGACGCCTGCCACCCAACTCCAGGTTAGTCTCTCACTGCTTATCCTATATGTATAATCTTTATTACTGTTCATCTAAAGAATGTCATCGTAATCTCCTCTCATACTTTGGAATCTTTATCCATCTATTGTTGATTTACCTTAATGTTAATCTATAGTCCACCACTGATAACTTGAAACCTCTTATGTAATACAATGCCACAAGTCTCACGTCTCATCAGGAAACATCTGAAGTGGTTTTCCTGATCCACCTAGGGATAATACTATACTTCAATAATCATATTTCATAGCATCCCAATGTGATTCGTCTGGGGGTATTCAAATCCAGTGCCATCCATGAAATCTCTTCTCTTTGAATTATTATCAAATGAACGCCTAATTATCATCCTTTTATAATTTACCACAATTTCACCCTTACATTACGACCATAGGAGCATTTCATCTCTTCTAAATGCTCCTTGTCTTAGACTCCTTCATGTTAATTCAAGCTATACTGAACCTTTTATAAGATGCATAAACAATCTGCTCTTTTGTTAGATGGGCTTAATATCGAAGTCTTACCTTATCTAATTAGCTTCTCACTCACCTTTTCTTACCCTTAATCGCACCTACCCAAAACCTTTTTACTCTACCATACTTTCGCATGCGGCCTACACATATTTGTTTATTTTACTCACAACCTTCCTTTAACTTTCTAGCACCTTAGATTCCCTTTTGCGCATTATTAGCTATCACTAAATGCAAGAAATCACTTTTTCTGGTCGTTTTGCCACATGGTGCATGGATACTTGGCTTAAGATAGTGCCCACAAACACTGGAATTCCCTATAACTCGTATGCTCTCAAGTATCACCTTTGATGTTTTTTTTGTTCATTAGCCACGATAGGTTCCACTTTCTTATGGAGTGCATACAATATTATAGTGATACTATTGTTACAAGATCATTTATTTTATACGTCACTATGCTTAGGTGGAAACCTTCTTCCTTATTTCCTTAGCTAGTCTTTCGTGGTAGTACTTAGGAGACCTTTTGGATCTTGTAAAGTTGTGATCTTGTTATACTGTATACATGAAGGAATTTTTGAATATTCTTACTCGCCTACAACATCCTTACTTACATACCTCTGAGCCGTTGTGCTCATAGGATTAATTCTAAAAATGAGATTTTGATTGTCTCCTTAGTGGCACTCTCCATTATTACCGTAATACTTATGCAATACCTTTAAATACCCCAACTCCTATTTGAGCATTTCTCAAGGTTTATGATGTCATATCTGCGAGACTGAATTCACTATATTAGGATTCGTTACATTTATCTTGCATGATGTGTTGACTCTTCTATAACCTCATATTTAGCCATAACTAGGCTCTTCCTTAATTAACTCCCAACTACTCGTTGGCCTATTATCACATCAATGTTCCACGTAATCTTTCTTGGGTTATTTCCATTGTTTTAACTTACCTCTTGTACTGGCTCCTTATCTATCAATGATATTTCAGGTAGGAACCTTTACTTTCCTTAACGTCGTGTTTTCATAATGCACTGCTATCGTAGCATATCTATAGGCTTTGAATAAGTGCAATATTATCCCTATTTCATATTACCGCATTCTTCTTCTACCACTCCATGATTACTAGAAACACTAAATTCTGACTCTATGCCACATCAGTTCATATTCCCCCCTTTAGGGGAGTATTAAGAGCTAGAGCTACGACGATCTACCTATAGATGTTTTGCATCTATATCTTTGAGGTCTTTTCAAATCATTGATTACCCTTACTCGCCTTGTGGTAATGATTTTTGTACCTAGGAGGAAAAAATTCCTTGCTCGCGAGGATGACACTTAGTGTAACTGGTGCACATAGTTCCTTAAGCTTAGCTTTTCTCATAATGCTTGCTTTAGGGAAGCGACTTCCTGAATGACCATTAAAGGGTATTATTTTGTCATCCATTCTATTATGGATAGAACACAACCTCTGAAATTCTTATGATGCGACTATTATCATATCATTTAGTCCATAGTTCATGTTTAATTTATCTTGTTCACCAGCCCATACCGATTTCTACTACTCTGTGGGTATATCTTTTCCTCCTGGTAATCGTGTTAGAGTTGCGAACTTATTTCTTGAAAAGAGGATATGATTTTATCGCCTATACTCCTTTGTTGTTTCAAGGCCTATTACGTCTCATATTTTTCCTTCCCTTAACTATAGACTCTATAATTCAGTCATTTGCATCCTTTTTTATCCATCTTTGTCATCCATGTTGACATTTTACTCATAATTCTTCATCAACTCTATTCGTATTTTCTTACAAACATTTATGTCTATCACTTTATTTTGAAAACATCAACAAGATATTCTTTTGCTTTTAGCTTCCCTTGCTTCATCTGACTGGCTCTTCAGGATGACTAAAATTCTCTCTCTCCTAGGGACGCGAGCCACACTAATGTAATATTTATCCCTTCAAGGCTTCCAGTGGCTATCTTTACAGTACTCAGATCTAGCTATACTATTTTAGAGTGTGCTATATGGGTATCTCACAAACAGATCTATTAGTACATTTGCATTATACTTCAGAAATTTTCAACTAACACAAATAATCAATTCAGCATTATGGGTTACTCTAAACCCAACCAGATTTTGATATCTTGCCCTTTTCTTAATCTACACATGGTAGCCCTCAATAGGGTATAACTGAGATGGGTGTGGCCAATTATGCATATCTTTGTTATTGTTTACGGTAACTCACAATGCTTATATATATATATATACATATATATATATATATATATATATATATATATATATATACATATATATATATTTCTGCCGGAACTATAATATTGATAATCTTTACTTTCTTCACCGTGCTTCTGTTGCTTGCTAAAACTTGTGTCTCCCTCCTTATTCCTTTTTATCGTAAGAGCGGATATGTATTCTTGCCTTAGGGATCCTTATCAAGAAGCTTACACATTTTAGTATACACATGATTTACTAAATACCTCATATTCATCCATCATAACCATGATGCAAAATATTGAGTTCCTCTCACTCATCTTTTCCACAACTATATCTCTTACCAACCGTCTTTCTAAATATAGGTATTGTCGTACTATAAGTAAGATAGAGTTAGGAAATTGAATTCTTACAACTGAGTTCTACCACTTGATCTAGAGTAGGAAGAAAGAGTGACATCCCTAAATGCTCTTTAGCCTCTTGCTTATAAGTGTGGTGCACGACACATCCATAAACAAGATCTACTAGAAACGGCTTGTAGACTCCCTTGGAAAGAACTGCATTGATACCACTTTTATCACAACCAAAACTGAAGGGACACGACGGCCACCCGGTGCCTTAATCGATGGAGTACCAATGTAACATACCTTTCTTATCATACTATCATGGGTAAGTGAGCCAGAAAACCCATAATGAGATAATAAGAATAAAACCTAAGGGAAAGCTCAACATATGACGACCCAATATGATATACAACATACGACCCTATAAGACCAAAATGAACACTCGTACACTAAACATAGGCCGATAAGGCCATACAATCTTTCATATAAATGACATTCATCTACAAGCCTTTAAGAGTACATACACATAATAAAGGTCAGGACAGGGTCCTGCCATACTAATCAATACATGTCCAAATCATACCAACCAAATAGGTAAGTCCGGAGAAAGTGGAGTGCACCAACATCTTTCACCAATCTGATAGCCTACTAGGAGGAATGTCGACCTATGTATTGGGACCTGAAGGCATGAAATGCAATGTCCCCGGGCAAAAAGGACGCCAATACGAATAAAATACCGAGTATGTAAGGCAAAAAGCATAAATAAGAACTGCAATGTAATGAGAGATAGAAGAGATACAACTTGTAACATATGAGTGCCTCTGGGGACTAATGAAATGAAATGCATAATACATATATACACATAAACGTTTAAAAACATTCACCTCTTTGGGCATCATCATTATCATCATATCATACCCGACCTCAAAGAGGACTCGGTAAAAACGTTCACGGCAATCATAAGGCTCGGTAGAATCGTACCTGGCCACGTAGAGCTCGGTAAACCCAACTGATTGGTGGTTTCACAATAGGTGCCATACTTCGCCATCAATAGTACATCTCGATAGAGTAAAATAGATACATATATACAATGCATGCTAGACTAATTGGAATAATATTTTGAATCTTTCCGAGTGATGCATGGTCGATATCCTCTGTCCATTGTATTAGGACTAACTCTTCATCATGAATCTTATATGAATCAGAAAGTACCAATGACACTGATTACATAAGAATAAGAGAAGCAACATCAACATCAATCACTCCATAACAAAGGAAACAATGTAAGTACTACTAGCTTCTAAAAGTGGAGTATCTTTGGAAGCTCGTTCATTACATTATTTACAATCGGATTCATGCAAAAGAAGGAATGGGATAGCCTCACATACCTTGTATATTCTTCCCAACCTCAATCTATGCCATTTCACGGCTTCTTAGTCTACAATATGAGAAATGACACTATCGTTATCGTTTAGGTGTCGTAACTATTATGTATCGAACACAACCTATTTCACGAGGAAAACGAACAGAACCTCCTCGATATATATTACTTCACACAAGTCAAAACAATCACAAAATAGTCAAAACAACATCAATAATAATCATATCTAGCCTCCCAAAAAAGTCCACACAACCTAATCACTTCATACATAAGACGAGCACCGTAGTAGTGTCAAACGACTTGGAAATGTTACAACAAACGACCAACAAACCACCCTTCCATTATGTGGTGTTTCTCTACACCATTTCTCTTTTCTACTTCATAATAACAATAGCAAAATATATAATTAAATAGCAACACGAAACAACCCACAAAACAACCCTACAAGTTCAGCAACTCAAAATTCGTTTTTTAGTTTATTCAAACATGTTTCGACTTGTCTTTTCTTTCAAATTGAGAAAAACAACCAAAAGTACATAATTAAACCACTTATCCAGTAAAACAACCATTAATTTAACTTAAGAATAAGATCACTAACAACCAATTGTGACGCAATGACAAACAACATACCACTCTTTTGAAACTGGCTAGATTGAGTTTTTACGATAGAGTTACAATTGACAAACGCATAGATAATAAAAGGAGAAGCATAAACTAACCTTGGAATGAGTAGAAACACAAAACCTAGTCCTTCTCCATAAAAAAAAAATCCCCCAACGTAGCTACATGAAGGAGAAAAAGAAACTAACAAGCTGTCTGGAGTTTTTGGCACTAGAATCATATCATAGCATCCAAAATAACCTAGGGTTTGTGTGGGATTTTTTTTGGGGAGGAGTTGCAGGTGTCACACCTCCTTTTTCACTCTACACCCCGCGAATGTCATAGAAAGGGAGTTTTTCCAATTAAGTGACAATCAAAACAGGATTTATTTATTCAAAGATTTCAGAGTCACCACTTGGGATAATTGATGGTGTCCCAAGTTATCGGTTTAAAATCTCGAATTGAGGAAGGTTTGACTCTGTAATATAGTGTGCGAGCCAGAAATCCAGGTAAGGAATTCTATTAACCTGAGAGAAGGTGTTAGGCATTCCCGAGTTCCGTGATTCTAGCACGGTCGCTCAACTGTCATTATTTGCCTATTATCTGATTTTAAAACACGTTTTAACCTATGCTTCAATTATAACTTTAACCACTTTTATTTATTTTAGGAATATTGCAACACTGTTAAAACACGTTTTGAAGCATGTCAGATAAATGCACTGGCAGTCTTCGACATATTTTAACTAGCGTTGAGATTTGGATTTGGGTCACATAAATGCGCACACGAGTTTAAGGAAGTTAATTTAATATTACACACCGAAAGCAACTAAGCGTTTTCAAGTTTGCGAGGGCCATGGAAAGTTAGCTAACGGTACACATCAATTATTCTAAAGAATTAAGATTAATCAAGTGAGGGCCATAGGTTATATGATTAAATGTGTGAATGGCACACCGCAAAACTATTCAGCTAAATGAATTAAGAATATGCGCATTTAAAGCTAATTTGGAATTAGGTACCACAACACGCCACGGGAATCGTACCCGTAGTCACGATAATTTAGTTACGATGAACACTATTTTAAGTCTAAAATTATTTCCCCTTTCACTACTTTACACAATTAACTTGCCTTAATTGCTCAAAAAATTTAAATTCATTTGCATTGAAACTAAAAAAAAAACACTCCATCAATTGGAATTAAACGAACAATACACTAACCTGACAATTATTTCGAACACGTAATTTAACGCAAAAAAAAATTAACAAATCTCTATCAAAAAGATTTTGAGCAAAATACATCAAACCGTGAGATCGTATTGATAAACGATCGAATTTTTAGATACTAGACTCATAATCTTCAAGTTGATATGTAGATCGTCTCTTTATTAAAAGTATATTGGGAAAGCGCTCAGCTACATTTAACCTAAGTTTCAACTCATTTTTGAATGTAACTTGTGATGACTTTTTCAAACTTTTGTTCCACATTTAAAAATATACAATTAAAATAAATCATAACCTAACCTACTCATCATGTTAATCACCCCAAAAGTATATGTTATAACATTCCAAACTTGTCGACATTCGACGAAACTTATTTTTTTAATTCGTTTAACGTCTAAGCTTTCCAACCCTTTCGATACTCGTTATTCATGATCTTAAAGATGTGTAACCTCCATTATAAAATGATTGAATTACTTTAAGTATTTCCAAAGTTTATCTCTTTTATGAGCTTACATCAATTGACTTCTGGCTCTAACATACGAAAACATGGGGTGTAACAAAAGAATTTCTTCAAGTCTGCTATATGATATGTGCTTTTTATGGACTTGATGATAATATCATCCATGTACGCCTCTATTTCTTTGTGAATCATGTCATGAAAAGTGGTTGTCATGGCTCTCATGTAAGTGGCTCCAGCATTCTTCAGGCTAAAACGACATCATTTATAGCAATACATCCCCCACTAAGTAATAAAAGCTATCTTTTTCGCACGCTCTTCATCCATCCATATTTGGTGATATCCCACGAAGCAATCCACAAAAGACTGGAGCTAATGCTTGGCATAATTGTCTATTAGTATGTGTATATTAGGCAATGAGAAACTTTCTTTAGGACTTGCTCTGTCTAAATCCCGATAATCGACACATACTCTAACCTTCCCATCCTTCTCCAGAACTGGAACAATGTTGGCTAACCTAGTTGGATGTTCAACCACTCTGAGAACCTTGGCTTTGATTTTCTTAGTGACTCCCTCTTTTATCTTAAACTCATATCTGCCTTGAATTTTCTGAGCTTCTATTCAGTAGTGGGCATATGGGATCAGTGCTCAGACCAGTCATATCATCATAAGACCATGCAAAGATGTCTTCATACTCTTTCAGAAACTAAATGTGCTCTTCTTTCTCTGATGGTGATCGGTGAATACTTCTACGTGTTTCCTTGACTATTTCAGAATCTCCTAAATTAACTGTTTCAATTTCGTCCAAGTTAGACTTAGGATTGTTTTCAAAATTTTCCACCTTTCTGACAATTTCCTCGGGTATTACATCGTTTTCCATATCATCTGAATCACTATCCTTATGCTGTGTTGTCTCATTACATGTCACACTCGTAGGTTCATCGGGGTAAGTAATATTAATATGGTAGAGAAATACGTAAAGGATTATAATACATACTATTACGACTCAATAACGCGAGCAATTATTTCAAAACAAAACACTGAAAAAGTCCTAAATGCTCAAGATTGCTTTTAAAAATAAACTGTGCTAATTCCCAGGCTATCTAGGAACTCAACGGGCCTGGGATGGTGCAACAGTCCAATTCTTGAGAATAGGTCCTTTCTCCATGGTCCGGATAGTAAAGTCTTCCTCCTCCTCCTTATCCTCAATTATCACACTGCAGTCTATGTCTTTATCATCAGGAAATAGATTCCTTAGGACAATTAAAGCTTCATCTTTTTCTGACGCCCATATCATGTCAGCTTGTTGAAATGTCTTGTGCAAGTGTGGTACTGGTTTCTCCAGTGAATAATAAGGGCCACACCATAGTGACGACCAATTCTGGTATTCAAAACTAGGTGACATACAAAACACATTGGACTTTACATACGATGCAATCAAAGGATAAAATTAACCTCCACAATTAAACAGAAAGTGCACGCAAAAATAGATTTTCATATTAGGCCATTCAAGGTTAAAGAACGTAAATCCCTATAGATATGATTTCGAGGTGACCTGGATTCAAACATTTTTGCCTTTTATGGATTAGACTAGGACGTAGTAGACCATTTACTGTTAACACTGGTTTTAGACACTAGTTTTAGAAAAGTGACATCGTCCTATAGGCGTGATATCTAATAGTATCATAGTTAAGCAAATGAAGATAATTATGGAAATCCAGCCTTGTCAAGGGGATAATATTAAGTGAGTGGTAGTCATATAGGCAGGATTTCTAGCAATTGACAATAAAATTTTGATTTTATAACCCATTACTTGTATAAACATGTTATCCAGGCGGAACAGTAGATGATTCGTCAATTCAGGTCCTATAGACATGATTTCTAGGTGAAAATTAATGCCACATAAACTAGTGAGATCTTATAGGCATGATTTCTATTGGATATGATGCAGTAATGCAAATTAATAGAAATTTCAATGATATTTCCTAGAGGCAGGTTCTCTAACAACATATAGATACAAAGATATTGAGGCATTTAAGCTCACGCTTCAATAGTACAAGTACTGCAAGTGTGTGTCTTTTTCCTAATGGCGTGCTCTCGACAGTGTTTACAGGGAGTGATAACATAGAATAAATGCACTATTCAATCATATACGCATGTCATCTACCCATCACATGTTAATACTAGAATTTTTCTCATCCCCTTTTACTAGTATCCCGATCGTTTATACAAAGTATTATTATATACCCAAATTAATTTATAAAATAATAGTATTACATGGCAATGAACAGGCCTATTGCATGCCCAAATAAAAAAACTAAATACCCAGCCTTACATGGCATTCAACATTTCTAACATAGCGTACCATACAATCACAGGTCCACAAGGGAGTTCAAAACCCTTTCAGTGAGCCACAACACCAAGTATTGCATCACTTGGAACAACCAGTATAAAACACAATACATGATAGGGAGGTACGATATTAGGGACAATTTTAGAAGTTGAGGAATGAATAGAGACTAGCCCCTAGTGTGTCCGAATTCACAAGGGCCTTTTAATTGGACCCTAAGTAATGATCACAATAAGGAAGCCAACAAAGAACCTAGGTAGCCTTGGCTTTCAGCTGGCTAAGAATAGGGATTCAGAATACCGAATAACAAGTAAAGAGAATGGACAGAAATTCCCAGGATGACCGAAAAGCATAACTGGTTAGGTAGACCAACAAAATTTAGCAAGGTTTGGTAGCAACGCATCACATAGACAAACATCATAGGGGAAGAAAAACAAGTATGCGAACATACATAAATTGCATTAATTGACATTTAAGGGTCTTAAATTAAGATAAGTCTGGCCTAATGCCATATGAATAGTTGGACATAATGGAGGGATATATTGATTATCACAGGAAGGAAAAAATAGCAAATGAACCAAGGCATACTAGAAAAAACATATCAACATAATAGCAAAGTCCTAGTCGAATGAAAAATACAGTATTTGCCTTTTCAGGTGTCAGAGTAGTATGACAAAACACTCCAATATACTCAGGACTAAGTAAAATTTTATTCAGGTAAAGAGGTTTTCATAAAGATATGGCATTATCTAAACACAATATGCAAAACATTATATAGCCACAATATTCAAGTCCATCATTAAAATGTTAAGATGATACATGGTATAGAACTAATCTTAGGAGATAAGAGATCAGAGAGTGCAAATTATAGTAAAGTATGACTTGAACAATAGACTATTCTTATGTGTCAGTTAACACAAAATGATATCAAATTTGAACACCATCACAGTTGAACACAGAATGGAAAACAAATTATTCAAACACAAATAAGGAAAGATACTAGAATCAATTAGAGCAGTTTTTAGGGCATAAACAAAGGGGTTCACTAAATAAATAGGAAATAACAATTATCATGCAAATAATATATAAAGATAAAGGAATACAGAAGATTAAACTAACAATAAAAAAATAGCATACCAAAAATAATTTAGAGTCAGATTTAGGGCAAAGTAAAGTGGACAATAAGAAAACATGGCAGATTAAGCAGAAATACGGAAAAAATAGACAAACACTGAAAAGTATCAATCAAAAATCAGTAATAAATAAGAAAAAATTTCAAACCCTAGTTCAAAAAGGAAGCATGGATAGTGTCAAATATCTCACTGAATAAAACCATAAAGCGTGCATATAGATAAACTATCGTCTAACTTTCAAGGATTGAAGGTGGTGGAATCCCGTTTGGGTATTGGTAGTTGCCCAAACTGTGGCAAGTATCATATAACATCACAATCTTACAGATAATAACGAGGTAACACATAAAAGGCAAGTAAATCATAGAGGAGTCCATGATTTACTCGGATTTAGAGAAGATGGGGGTGGCTGCAAAGGTTACTATATGAGGGAGAAGAGAGATGAGAGGATACAAAAGCGGTTGGCAAAGGGAAAATGGGCTTAGGGTTAGGAGTTAGGTTAATTAAAGGGAGGATTTAATTATGGGACGATGATCTTCAAAGATGAACGGTCAAGATTAAAAGAGAGCCATGACAGGTCGTGTAAAGAGGGTACCAACCGGGTTGGGGTTACTGGGTTATTTGTGTTGGGCTTTGGGTAATTGGGCTAAGATTTGGCATAAATCAGGTGAGGTCTGGGTACTTTTAGGTTCGAAAATAGGTAAGAAATTAAGCTATTATTTAAATACCCAAAATATTTGTCAAAACTATTTATAAAAATAATTAATAAATGAAAGAAAATATTATTTATGCACTAAAATACTTAAACTATTAGCTTTGTATTATAAAAATATAAATTTTCTAATAATATATAATAAAGAGCCTTTATGTATTAATATAAGCCATTATTGCAAAATTAGATAAATATCCTGAAAAATACTAATGTAATTGTAAAAATAAAATAAAAGTATTTGAAACATATATTATAGGTGAAAGATAATTATTTTAGGCAACTTAGTCATTTTAAAAAAATTTATAGGATAATTACTGGATATTTAAATATAAGAAAATTAATTTTAAAGCTCTAAAATTGTGGGAAAAACCAAAAAAAATGTTTGTAGAGGTTTCTAAACTAAATGATGATGAAATTTGATTTTTTGAAGTACATATACTATTTGAAAAGTATTAGGGCAAATTTGGGTATCAACAGTTACCCCTCTTTATTCGGGAATTATGGAAGAATTATCAGAGAAAGAAAATAATGATCAATTTTTTCATGATCGTAGTTCACCTTCCGTGAACTACCGTGGCGGCACTTAGTCTCTACGACTAGGCAAGCCCATTAAATTACGGAAAAAGAAACAACAGAATAAGGCAAGCCAAAATTGCAGAAAATAACAAACTGAAGCTATTAAGATGCCGCTCGGCATATACAATACAAATTCTCAAAATGAAACAGCATTTCCAAAACCCAGAATCTCATGAAATCAAAAGTTATGGAATAACTACAGTGTTCTAACTCCAGAGTTCTAAACAAAAGTAAATACATAAGGTCTAATACTATGAGATAGAACGGAAAGGGACTCTTCGATCTACGAACACAACAGACATAACCCTTCCTCAAGGGTAGTAAGTTCGAGTCGAAGTACGTAGATCTGCACATGAAAAAACATGTGCAGAAAGGGCATGACTACATCACAGCGGTGCTCAGTAAATGCTAAGCCTAACCTCGATCGAGTAGTAACGAGCAAGGTCAGGGCCCTACTGATTATAGCTGAAAATGGGATAAAATAGTATAGAATACAACAATATAATTAAATGCTAACCAGGTGACATATCACAGGGTAATAAGAATAATAGCAACTATTGCAGAGACAGAAGTAATAATGGAAAGAATACACCTCAGCATAGATATAACAATCAAGGATCTCCCAACATACTATCATGTAGTCCCAATTATTAATATCTAGTAGATCTTTCGGGATATCGTCCCGTAGTCCAACTCATAGTGTGTGAGACTCTACCGAAATCACGATCCGTGATCCCAAATGTATATACCAAGTACCGGAGGAATCTACTGGGTGCAGTCCTATAGTTCCAATATAAAAGTGCAGGAGAATCTCCCGGAATACAAATCTGTAGTCCCAAAATAAACATATAGGGGGATCTCCCAGAATACCATCGTCTACTCCCAAAGAAAATACACAACGACAACACAAAAAATATTCAATTCAATTCATACAGGTAGTTCTAACCTATCATGCTGCATATAATTAAAATAAGACAGTTAAATAAATAAGCAATTAAGTAATTTGAGATAGTTTTTAATTATGTACATAATTAGTTAATTAATAGATAACGAAACATTACCTAATTACCTAATTAGTTGAGAAAAATTAGATATCCCACCCCACCCCACGTGGCAACTAGCCGCATTATCAAGAAATGACTAAGAGTCATTCCTTGATTAGGTATCAAATGGATACACATTCCTTTCATTGTTTCATTACTTTGGAAATCAAAGTCCTTCCAATTCATTTTATTTTGAAGACGATGCATATAAAGACTTAGGAATAGAACGTTGCTTTCTAAATTTCAATCAAATTCCCATTCTCACTTTCATTAGAAATACAACAATAGCGAGATTGGTAGGTGATTTTGGTCAAATTGTTACCATTTTCGTGATCGTGAGATTCCTACAAAACAGTAAGAGCGAGGCTTCTTCTATCAAATTCAATGAGAATTATTATTAGAAGCTTAACAACATAAAAATTTGGTTGTTCTAAAGGAGTGCGGTGCAATCTTCTCTAAGAATATTATATGAAATTTCTTTACTCCAAGTATGTTAAGGCCCTCCCTTATTTCTTTTGGCATGGTCCAAATTATACTGAAGAAACGAGCAAACACATAGTTTTCATAAACTACTCGATTTGTAAAAATACTAAGGATATCTATATTATTGATTTTTTGTGTGAATTATTATTATCTTTTATTCATAGGTCTCAGAACAATACGCGGTTTAAAAAGTCTAACCGAAAGGTATATTGAGATTTTTACATATTTTCATTCACTTCACCCATTTATACATGTGCATTGACCCATGAATTGATGGAGTTATATATGGCTATATATAAATATATGTATATGAGATATGGGTAAAGTTTACAATGTTATATACACACCACCACCTGATCAGCTGATATAAATTGATGATGTTGCCCATAGTGGCTGAGACGTTATGATAGGATGCCCTCAGTGGCTTGATGATACAATGTACACCGGTACCTATGCATGGAAAGACATTTATACGCATGTGCATGACATTATAAATGTTTTAGAATTTATAAATCTATTTAGATTTAAGGACGTGTTTCTATATTCTATGTTTCATCTATGTCTTTTACGTACTAATTTTTATGCATATACGTAGTACATTTTTCGTACTGACGCTCTATGTCACGGATCCTGTGTTTCGTGCCCGCATGTGCAGCTAGGCAAGATAACGGTCGTTCTTACGATCCCTATCAACGAGAGTTGGTGTGCACTACTTGATCCGGAGCTGCTTTTGTATATAAATATATAAAAATTGTGTTTCCATTGTACAGTTGTGTTTCCATTAGAGGTCTGTATGTAGTATGTCTAGTTGATTTGTATGTGGCCTTGTCGCCTTTTAGTTATTGGATGTATAGTTGTCTATTGATGCCTAGCCGGCTCGCTCACTATATTCGGCGTGCATACGTTCATATGCTATGTTGGCAGGTTTCCTTCAGGTGTGTTATCTTTGGAATTCAACAGATGTTATACAGGTTCATATCCTAGACACATGGTTAAGGGTGTTTGACAGGTAGCTCAAGCATCCGTTGCGGCCCATCGATTTGGGTCGTGATAAAAGGGGTATCGGAGCGATTTTATCCTAGGGTTTTCTACTGACCGTGTCTAGTAGAGTCTTATTTATGGATTTATTGTGCACCACAATTATAGACATGAGGCTACAAGACATATAAGATGTTATCCTCTCTTCGTATCTTAGTTCGTGCAATATAAGCATTCGTGTTCCTAACGATGTGTCACATTTTTAGGAATGCCTCCGAAGACTACAACCGCTAGCATGGGTTAAAAGTCTAAGAAGGTGTTAGAAAAAGATATAAGTTATAGTATACAGTCAGACCCATCGGAGATCATGGATTCTATTGAGGAGGATCCATCCGAAGATGTATATGAGTCATCCGTTCGAGCTGTTTCGACCACTTCGAAAGCACATAGGGTGAGAGAAGTTCTGACCTCACCAAGGCCCTTAGTTTCATTATCACAACCTAGGTATGGTGGGAGTAGTGCATAGATTGGCACAGTCGGGATTCCCTCGAACTCAAAACTATGTCAAGATATTTGCGAACACCAGCTTTTCTTAGATTCCAAATAGTCCACAGTCTTGGGAGTCTGTCGATCAAGGTTCTTTAGTGTATGTTAAGGATACATAGAGGAAGAAGATAGTAGTCAGGCGAAGAGAAAGAAGGTAACTGATAAAGATATGAATATTCCACTTCGAGATATGTACGATCAAGGCTCTCATATAGGAGAGGCAAGGACCCTCTACTTTAGACTTCCTCCAGATGTCGGCTTTTAGTTGGTAAGCTCCACTTCTTCTGGGGATATTACCAATCCGCGGTTCGGCACATGTTAGGTTGTTTTATATGGACGTTAGGAGATCTATCGCGACTTTTACATATATTATGTTTATGCCTACTTAGAGGTTTTGTAGATAGTATCATGTATATAGTATTGGGTATGACATGTCTATAGCTTCGTCGACCCCAATGCATATAAACCTTTTTCTATGTTAGTTATGAAAGTTATATTTTAATATTGTTACCTATCTATATGGATGTGGCCTGAAATGACCCGTGATAGATTTGATAATATACAAGTATAAGGTACATGGTGTTAAGTTAGGTAGAACTTGATAATATAATAAGTATGGATTGATTGGACTTTTGTTATGCTAATATCAAGTGTATATCAAAGATAGTCCAATTTCAATTTCCAGGGGAACCTGTTTTGGAGTGGAAAGGTAATACGATATTGTCGAGACGCATATTTATTTACTATCTCAAGACAAGGAAGATGGTCAGTAAGGGTTATATTTATCACTTAGTTTAGGTTTAGGATATATAATTAGAGTGACCAACCATTCAGTCCATCCTAGTGGTTAGTGATTTTACCTATATTTTTCCTGATGAACTTCTAGGACTTCCGCCAAAGCAAGAAATAGAGTTTGCCATTGACCTACTACCAGATACTCATCCAATATCTATTCCTCCCTATAGAATGGCCCCCGCGGAGCTGAAAAAGTTAAAGCAACAGCTAAGAGACTTGCTTGAAAAAGGGTTTATCCGGCCTAGTACATCCGTGTGGGACGCACTTCTGCCATTTGTGAGAGAGTAAGATGGTTCCTTACGAATATGTATAGATTATAGTTGAATAAGGTGATGATGAAGAATAAATACCCGCTCTCGAGGGTTGACGATTTATTTTATCAGTTGCAAGGTGCCAAGTGTTTTTCAAAGATAGACTTGAGGTCCGGGTACTATCAAGTAAAGGTTAGGGATGAAGATATTCTAAAGACAACATTTAAAACAAAATACAAATACTTTTACATTCGTGTTATATCGTTTGGTCTGACCAATTCCCCAACAATGTTCATAGATTTGATGAAACATGTATTCAAGCCCTTTTTAGATCTGTTAGTAATTTTATTTATTGACAATATATATTGGTATATTCTCTTTCAGTGGCTGAGCATGTAGATCACTTGTGTGTTGTGCTCAGAGTTCTACAAAAAGGGAATCTGTATGAAAAATTCTCTAAAATGTGAATTTTGGTTGAACTCTGTAGCTTTCCTCGGGGATATCATTTTGGGTGAAGGCATTTGGGTGGATATACAAAAGATTGAGACATTGGAGACTTAGCCTAGACCCACAACACCGGCGGATGTTCGTTGTTTTCTCGGTTTGGTAGGTTATTACAGGGGATTTGTAGAGAGATTTTCTTCCCTTTCAGCACCTTTGATAAGGTTTTAGGAAGAAACAAGGAAGGATAAGAAAATATGAGTGAAAAGGTGGTGAGAATGGATAAGTACTTGGGGTTATGCTCATGATAGAGCTGATAGTTTCTCTAAGTTATAAAAGGCTCAGTATGGCCTAAATGAACTCAAAGGAGTCTAAGATTAGTAATATTAGGAATAGATGCAATGCTGACCTGGTATTGGAATGTGATAAATGATGATGTTTTGGCCTTCGAAGAAGGTCATTTGATGAATTGTTAAAGATTAGAATACTCATGTAAGTTAACTTAGAAGGGATCCAAGTTTCAATAGACTAATGCTTGCGAGCAGAGTTCCAAGGAATTAAAGGACAGATTTACTTCAACACCGGTTCTAACACTCCCAGAAGGGACCAAGGGTTATGTTATCTATTATGACACTTCAATCGCTGGATTAGGCTATGTGCTGATGCATCATGGTAAAGTTTTAGCTTATGTTTCTAGACAATTAAGAAAGCACGAGAAGAATCACCCGACCAACAATTTTATAGTTAGCCGCATTGATTCATGCTTTAAAGATGTATAGGCACTACTTGTAAGGCATTCATGTTGATATCTATACAGATTTAAATATTCTCCAGCACATTTTCAAGAAAAAGGAATTGAATCTACGTCAAAGGAGATGGTTGGAGCTACTTAAAGACTATGACATTGACATTTTATACCATCCGGGGAAGGCAAACATACTAGTCGATGCCTTTAATTGTATATCTATGGGTATTCGGACATATATATAGCCATAAATGAGGGGAATAACCTATGAGGTTTATCAGCTAGCTAGTCTTAGAGTTTGGTTACTCGACTCAGGTGATATTGGAATTACTATTCAATATACGGTAACATCCTCTTTAGTAACCGAAGCAAAGAAAAACCAATACGAGTATCCCGTATTAGTTCATTATAGGGATACCACCCATCAGAAGGAGAAGAACCCGTTTGAAATTACAAAAGATGGGGTCCTCAGATATCGAGGGTGATTATGTGTGCCTAATGTTGCAGGGCTGTGTTGGTAGGTTATGGGAGAAACTCACTATTCTCGTTATTCTATCCATCCAGTAGCAATAATGGTGTATCATGATATCAGGGAAGCATATTGGTGGGACGTAATAAAAAAAGATATAATGAAGTTTGTTGCTTAGTGTCCTAACTATCAACATGTTGTTTCTTAGTTAACTTCCGAGATATGTAGTCCTTACCTGCTTTGCATCTAACTTCTAGAGGTCCTTCCAGAAAGGATTAGGGACTCAAGTAAGTCTTATTACAATATTTCATCTCCAAACTGATGGACAGGATGAACATATAATTCAGACGCTCGAGGATATGATACGAGCATGTGTGGTGGATTTTAAATGTAGGGATGAACATCTACCTCTCATCGAGTTTGCATGTAATAACAGTTACCACTCACGTATCCAGATGGCTACATATGAGGCTTTGTATGGGCGTAAGTGTAGATCTCTTATATAGTGGTTTGATGTTGGAGAACCTGGGCTTCCATGGGCCAAACCTAGTTCAGCAGGCCATAGGATAAGTTAAGCTTATCCGGGAGTGACTATTGACAGCTCAGACTCATCAAAAGTATATTCCTATGTACAACGACAAGATTTAGAGTTCTGGGTTAATGATTGGACATTCCTAAATGTGTCACCTATGAAGGGTGTGATGAGGTTTGGCAAGAAAGGCAAACTTATCCCATCGTATATTGTGCCTTATATGATCATTCGAAAAGTGGACCAAATAGCTTATGAGTTTGAAGTACCCTCAGAATTGGAGTCTGTCCATTCTCTTTTTCACATATTTATGCTATTAAAGTGCATTCGCGATCCTATCTGAGTGGTGCCCATAGATGATGTACATATTACAGAGGATATTTCATATGAGGAAATTCTAGCTGTCGTTCTAGACTAACAAATCCGTAAGCTATGGAATAAGGAGGTAGCCTCCGTGAAAATACTTTAGAGAAACAACAATATAGAAGGAATTACTTGGGAGGTCAAGGAAGACACGAAGCCTGGATATCCCTACTTATTTCCTCCTCTGGAGAAGGATCGACTGGGACATCACAACAATAAAGTACATGTATAAATTCTTGTATTGGTTATTGTCATTAGTCATGTAAGATCATTGTCATTATTGATGGATATGGTCCTATGTGGCATTCAATTATTGAGTTTCTACAACAAGAGTGGGTAGTAGCGTTGTTGCAAAGGAGACATTACCAACGTTATATTGATCCCAGGGAGTTGAACACTCAATGAGGAATGTTTCTAAGGGGGGAAGAATGTTACATCTCCCGTTTTTGTAAGTTAGAAGTTTCATCTTCATTTGATCGACGTAGACTCTAGGATGAGATTATTTTGAGGTTAACATATTTTCACTATTTATAATAAGCGATAAGTAAGTGCCATGAAGGGTAGAAGGGTAAACGAATTAAAGAAAACGAGTTTCATTGAAATTGGCCAATTTGGGATAAATACTGGTCGAGCGATAATATCCGATAATTATAAATTAGCATCATGCTAGGTACTATGTGATCACGATAGTATAATGCATAAAGAATATAAAAAATAAGTAATATTTGAAGTAATGCGCGGTACATGTTAATTATGGGATAATTAATTAATTACCGGATAAAGGGACATTACTTAATTACCTAGTAAGTGGATACAAATTGAATATCCCACCCCCACCCCACATGGCAACTAGCCACATTATCAAGAACAAACTAAGAGTCATTCCTTGATTAGGTATTAAATGGATACAAATTCTTTTTTCAAGGCTTTGGATATCAAAGTCTTTCCAATTCATTTCATTTTGAAGATTTTGCATTTAAAGACTTAGGAATAGAAAGTCGCTTTCTGAATTTCAAACAAAGTCCCATTCCCACTTTCATTACAAATACAAACAGTAGCGAGATTAGTAGGAGAATTTGTTCAAATTTTTTCCATTTTTGTGACCGTGAGATTCCTACCAAACAGTGGCAGCGAGGCTTCTTCTGTCAAATTTAATGAGCATTATTATTAGAAGCTTAACAATGTAAAAATTTTGCGGTTCTAAAGTATTACGGTGTAATCTTTCCAATAATATCATACTGATTTTTCCTACTCAAAATGTTAAGGCTCACCCTTTTTTCTTTTGGAATGGTCCAAATTATACTGAATAAATGAGCAAACGCACAGTTTTCATAAATTATCTATTTATAGAAATACTAGGGATGTTTATATTGTTGATTCCCTATGTGAATTATTATTATCTTCTATTTATGGGTTTAAGAATAATATGTCGAACCAGAAGGAATATTTAGATTTTTACGTTTTTTGTGCATTTCGCCCATTTATACATGTTCATTCACTCATGAACAGATGGTGTTATATACGCACCACCACCTGATCAGCTGGTATATGTTGATGATGTTGCCCGCAGTGGTCGAGACGATATTATAGGATGCTCTCAGTGGCTTGATGATATAATGTACACCAATACCTATGCATGGCACGACATTTATACGTCGACATTATTAATGTTTAGAATTAATAAAGTTTTTCAGATTTAAAGACGTGGTTCTGTATTCCATGTGTCATTTATGTCTTTTACGTACTAATTTTCATACCTTACATACTCAACACATTTTTACATGTTGACGTCCTATTTCACGGGGCCTAAATTTCATGCCCACATGTGCAGGTAGGCAAGCCGACAGTCCTCCTTCTTAGGATCGCTGATAAATGAGAGTCTGCATGCTGCACTTGATTCGGAGGTGCTTTTGATTTTGGTATGATATGTTTATATAAATATATGGGAATGACATTGCTCTGTCCCATCTTTGTACAAGCTTGTTTCCATTAGTGGTCTATAAACAATATGTCTAGTTGGGTTATATGTGGCCTTGTCGATTTTTACTTTTTGATGTATAGTTATCTATTGTAACCTTTCCATCTCGCCCATTGTATTCTGCTTACATACGTACATATGCCATGTTAGCAGGTTTCCTTCATGTATGTTATCTTCGTAATTCAACAGATATTATACATGTTCATATCCTAGATGCATGCTTTGGGGAGTTTTACAGGTAGGACTCAGGCACCCGTCGCGGCCCATTGGTTTGGGTCGTGAAAAAACCTTAAGGGAAGTTCGCCCACAAAAGGTTAGGTAAGCCACTTACCTCGAACCGACTTAAAATTAACCTAAAACGATGCTCGTGCCATGATTACTCGATTCCAAACAACCCAAATATATTCAAATCAATTGCATAATGTAAATATAACATCAAGTAATTGACTCTACTGATTAATTCTAAGCTAATATCCGAAATTAGGAAAAATAACAAAAATGCCCCCCGGGCCCACATCTCAGAATCGAGTAAAATTCACAAATTCATAATCCTTACACTCTCACGTGTTCAGTCACACCAAAAGTACCAAAATCGAACCTCAATTGGTCCCTCAAATCACCACTCAAAGCTCTATAATTATTCAAGCCCTAACCTCCAATTTACTACTAATCCTCCTTCAAATTTCATGCTTAGAATGATAAAAATCACCATAATAACGAGCTTAAGGACTAAAGGCTTTACCTCAATGAGTCCCTCTGAAAATATCCCTTGAAAATGCTCCTAAAATCTTATTCCTATTTGAAAAGAGATGAAAAATAACTCAAATTCGTGAATTCATCTATTTATATGTTCTGCCCAGCGATATCGCAACTACGGTCCAAATTTCCGATTTTGCGGTCAAGTGAACCGCTTCTTCGATTTTCACTAATGCCTGCTTCTCCGCACCTGCAATCCATATTCTGTACATGCATTCCCGCAGGTGCGGTACACCACCGACTTCTACGGTTTCTACTGACTTCACTTGTGGCATCATCTAAGGCTAAATGTCTGCTTCTGCGAGTCCGCAAGTGCGGTTATAACAACAATAGAAAAACTCTAGCTGTCAATTCAATGCAAAATCTCCTGTTAACCATCCGAAACCACCCCGAGGCCTCCGGGACCTAACCAAAAGCACAAACAAGTCATATACCACTATCCAAACTTATACAAATCGTCAATACACATCAAACAACATCGAATCAACCAATTAATATCGAATTCAAGACTAAGAACTTCAAAAACTCTCAAATTACACTTTCGATCAAAATGTTTATCAAACCTCGTCGGAATGACCTGATATTTTGCACACACGTCACATTTAACACTACGGAGCTACTCCATCTTCCGGAATTCCATTCCGGCCCTGGTACCAAAAACTCTCAAAGTACACTTTCGATCAAAATGTCTATCAAACCTCGTCAGAATGACCTAATATTTCGCACACACGTCACGTTCAACACTACGGAGCTATTCCATCTTTCGGAATTCCATCCCGACCCCGATATCAAAATCTCATTATCAAACAAAAAACTTCAAAAATTCTAAATTTGACATTTCAAGCCTAATTAAGCTACAAACCTCGAAAACATAATTCGAATACGCCCCTAAGCCCGAAATCACCCAATAGAGCTAACAGACCAAACATAGTTCCATTCTGAGGTTGTCTTCGCACTGATCCGACCACAGTCCAAATTCTAAAGTTTAAACTCTTATTTAGGGACTAAGTGTCCCAAAAGACTCTGAAACATAAAATAAATCTTTCCGGCAACTTAAAACAGAAGAAGCAAACACGGGGAATATAGTTAATAGGGGGTCAAGGCGTAATGTTTTTTTTAAAAATGACCGGCTGGGTCGTTACATCCTCTTACACGTAAGCCTTCACTCGTCCTCAAACGAGCATAGAGACATACCTGAAGTAGTGAAAAGATGAGGGTAACGACTGCACATATCTTGCTCGGTCTCCTAGGTCCCCTCATCGACCGGCTGACCACGCCACTGAACCTTCGCTGACGCTATTTTCTTTGACCTCAGCTTTCGAACCTGCCTGTTCAATATTGCCACCGGCTCCTCAACATAAGATAGATCCATATACAACCGGATTGAACTGAAATCCAACACATGCGACAGATTGTCGTGATACCTCCAGAACATCAAAACATGAAATACCGGATGAACTCCTACCAAGCTGCGGGTAAGACAAGCTCATAAGAAACCTCCCCAACACGTCTCAATATCTCAAAAGGGCTAATATATCAAAGACATAACTTCCCTTTCTTCCCAAATCTCATAACGTCCTTCATAGGTGAAACTTGAAGCAGAACCCACTCTCCAATCATATAGGAAACATCACGAACCTTCCGATCCGCGTAATTTTTTGTATGGACTGGGTTTAGAGAGTCTATCCTGAATCACCTTAACCTTCTCCAAAGCATCCTGAACCAAGTTATGCCCAATAATCTACCCTCACCCGACTCAAACCAACCCACTGAGGATCTACACCACCTACCATGTAAAGCCTCATACGGTGCCATATGAATAATTGACTGATAACTATTGTTGTAGGAAAACTCTGTCTGTGGAAAGAAATAATCCCAAGACCATCAAACCTCAATCACACACGTACGGAGCATATCCTAAAGAATGTGAATAGTTCTCTTGGACTATTCATCTGTTTGAGGTTGAAATGCTGTACTCAACTCCACCTGAGTACCAACTCATGATGTATGGACCTCCAAAATCGTGACGTGAACTGAGTACTCCTTGCAAATGAACAATCTCCTAGATATAAATCTTCACTAGCAACTCCAATGAATAGTTAGTACACACCGGATTGAAATGCATAGATTTGGCTAGCTGATCCACAATCACCCAAATGGCATCAAACTCCTCAAAGTCCGTGGGAGCCCAGGTGTGAAATCCATGGTGATCCGCTCCCATTTCCACTCTAGAATCTATATCTGGTGAAGCAATTCACCCGGTCTCTAGGGCTCAACCTTTATCTACTGACAATTGAGGCACTGAGCTATAAACCCAACTATATCTTTTTTCATCTGTCTCCACCAATAATGTTGTCCCAAATCCTGGTACACCTTTGCGGCACCAGAATGGATAAAATACCGCGAATTGTAGGCCTCCTCTAGAATCAACTCTCGATGCCCATCAACATTAGGTACACAAACCGGAACCTACATCCTCGATACCCCATCATCACCAATAGTCACATCTGTAGCATAGCCATGCAGAAGTTTATCTTTGAGGACAAGCATAATATGGGTCGTTAAACTGACACTCCTGGATATGATCAAACAAGGAAGATCGAAAGACCATACAAGCTAGAACCCGGCTGGGATACGAAAGATCCAACCTCACAAACTGACTAGCTAAGGCCTGAACAACCGTCGTCAATGGCCTTTCTGCTGCTGGTAAATAAGCTAATCAATCCAAACTCTTCGGCCGGCAACTCAAGGCATCAGCCACCGCATTGGCCTTAATCGGGTGATACAAAATAGTGATATCATAGTCCTTCAATAGCTCTAACCACCTCCTCTAGCACAAATTTAGATCCTTCTACTTGAACTGATGCTGCAAAATCCGGTGATCCGTATAAATCTCACAAGGCACACCGTACAAATAATGACGCTATATCTTCATAGCATGAACAATGGAAGTTATTTCATGATCATGCACAAGGCACACCGTACAAATAATGACGCTATATCTTCATAGCATGAACAATGGAAGTTATTGCATGGAAAGAATGTCGACTTCTTGGAATGCTATTCGCCCCTACCTGAAGACCTTAGGATAACTCTTCTCATGTACCTTAAACTATCTAGACACATAGGAAATCACCCTACCGTCCTGCATCAATACCTCTCCAAGGCCAATCCTCGAGACATCACAATAGACAATATACGACCCCGACCTGTAGGCAATATAAAAACTGGGGTTGTAGTCAAAGTTACCGTGAGCTTATGAAAGCTCGCCTCACACTCTTCTGTCTACTGTAACAGAGCACTCGTCTGGGTCAGTCTGGTTATAGGTGCTGCAATAGATGAAAACCCCTCAACAATTCAACGGTAGTAACCCTCTAAGATAAGAAAACTATGGATCTCTGTAGCTGAGGATGGTCTGGGCAAACTCTACACTAGTTACACTTTCTTCGGATCCACATTTATTCCTCACTAGATACCATGTGACCCAAGAATGCTACGAAATCCAAACAAAACTCACATTTCGAGAAATTTGCATATAACTTCTTTTCTTTCGAAGTCTGAAGCACTGTCCTCAGGTGCCGATCATGATCCCCCGTACTCCAAGAGTACACCAGAATATCATCAATAAAGATAGTGAAGAATGAGTAAAGATATGACTGGAACACACTATGCATGAAATGCATGAAGGCTTCTAGAGAATTGGTCAACCCAAATTGCATATCAAGGAACTTGAAATGACCATACCAAATCCTGAATGCAGTCTTTGGGATATCTGGATCCCCAATCTTTAGCTGATGGTAACCCGAACATAAGTCAATCTTAAAAAACACTCGTGTACATTGTAGCTGGTCAAACAAATCATCAATACGAGGAAAAGGATAATGGTTCTTCACTGTAATCTTGTTCAACCGATGATAATCAATTAACATACGAATAGAACCATCCTTTTTCTTCACAAATAAGACAGGAGCACCTAAAGGTAATAAACTAGGCCGAATAAAACCCTTATCAAGAGGTTCCTATAATTGATCCTTCATCTCCTTTAACTTAGGAGAAGCCATACCATACGGATGAATAGAAATAGACTGAGGTCCTGGCAATAGATCAATGCCAAAATCAATATCTCTATCAGGCGGCATGATTGGAAGGTAAGCTGGAAACACATTAGAGAAATCCCGTACTACTGGGACTGAATGAACCATAGGGGTATCAATACTGACATCTCTCACATAAGCTAGATATGCGTCACACCCCTTCTCAACCATTCGTTGAGCCTTATGGAAATAAATAAATCTATTGGGAGTGTGATCTATGCACCCCTCCACTCAACTTTTGGTACACCTGGCATAGCCAATGTCATGATTTTGGCATGACAATCAAGAATAGCATAATGGTATGAAAACCAGTCCATGCACAAGATAATATCAAAATCTACCACGTTGATCAACAATAAGTTAGCTCTGGTCTCAAAACCACTAAGAGCAACCAAAAACGACTAATAGACGTGGTCCACAACAAGAGAATCTTCTAGAGGAGTAGAAACATAAACATGGGAACTCAAATAATCTCGAGACACACCCAAATATGGGGGTAGAATAAGAAGACACATAAGAATACGTGGAACCTGGATTTAATAGAATCAATGCATCTTTGTGACAAACTAGGACAATAACTACGATGATAGAATCAGAGGCAACCCCCATCGGACGGGCAGGAAAGGCATAATATCCGGCCTAGCCTCCCCGTCTAGGGTGACCTCTACTTCCCCGACCTCCACCTCTAGCTGGCTGAGTAGGTGGCGTAGCAACTAGAGTTGTGACAATAGCCTGAGAACTTTGTAGGGCACACTGTGGCTGAGATGTTTATGAAGGTCCACCCATGCTATGTTTGGGGCAATTCCTCACCATATAGCTTGTTTTACCATACTCAAAACAAGCTCTGGGAGGAAGTGCCGGATGTGACTGGCTCGGGCAAAATCCGCTAGACAAACAACTGAAAAAACCCTGCAGGATGCGTACTAGATACTGGATATGTATAATAAGGCTCTTGAGGTACGAGAGGAGCTGCAATACCACTGGCTTCTAGAAAAGGTGAATGAATAGGGTGACTTATGTAACCCATAACATGATGACCTGCAGCTGGGGCACGAGCACCAGAATAATGGCCTGACTCTCGAGACATCTTGGCCTCCCAGTCCTTTCTATCCCTAGCATGCATACCCTCAATCGTCCTAGCAATGCTTACCACCTACTGATAAGAAATATCCATCTCCAACTTACGATCCATGCTAGAACTAATGTTGGGAATATGCTCTCAATAAACTGGAGAACTCTCTCACGAACAATAGAAACAAAGGCTAGTGCATGTTTAGCCGACTAGTGTAATACCTTCATACTCCGAGACTGTCATTGTACCCTGGCAAAAATGCTCTGCGTGCCATACATCCCTAAGGCTCTGAGGAACATACTCTCTTAGAAACATATCTAAAAACTGAGTCCAAGTCAAGGAAGCTGCCTCAACTAGAATGTCTAACTCATAAGTATGCAAGCACTCACAGGCATCTCCTCAAAGCTGGAAAGTAGTGAAGGAAACCCTACTCGATCCCAATATACCCATGGTACGGAGAATATGGTAGCACTCATCTAGAAATACTAGAGCATCATTTGATACTAGACCACTAAATACAGGAGGCTTATACTTCTTGAACCTCTTATGCCTCTGCTGCTCACCCTCGGAAGCCGCTGCGGTGTCCTCGGGATGATCTATGGCTAAAGGCTATACGAGAATAATCTTTGGTACCTAATCAACATGCACTCGCTCCTCAAGAGTGCAGGCGGCGTACGTTTGTGCTCCTCCCCCATCCTGGGATGTAGCTACAACAAGGGGAAGCAACTCTTCATGAGCCAAAGTGGTGTACATGCTCATGAACTATGCCAGTCTAGCAGTAGGCATATCAAGTGCCTAGGATCCAGCTGGAAGTGTTGGTAGCTCCTCGGTGGTAGCTCACATGGGTTCTTTGGCAACACTGCATGCACATCCTCGGCCTTTACCCCAGCCCTAGCCTCTGACGGCTCCAGTAGGGGGAACGAGTGCATGGTCATCTCTGGTAGCACGTGTCCTTATAATCTATGAGAGAATAAAAGCAAAAAGTTTAGAATTGTGATGTCAAAATTTTGCACGACAAGGAAATCAAATGAAGTGGAATTTTCCTAACAATTAAAAAGCCTCTCGTAGATAAGTGGGGACATCTCCGTACCGATTTGCGAGACTTTAATAAACCATCTTATGATTTATGAATCCTTTGAACCTATAGCTATGATACCAACTTGTTAAGATCCCAGTTCTCCCTCCATGAACTATCATGATGGCACCTGGTCTCTATGACTAGGTAAGCCTAAAATATCATGGAAAAAGAAACATAAGAATAAAACTATCCAAAACTAAAAGAATAACAAACTGAAGCTTTTAAGATGCTGATCGACATATACAATACAAACTCTCAAAATGAAAGTACATTTCCCAAGACCCAGAATCTCATGAAATCACAAGTGATGGAATAACTACGGTGTTCTTATTTTAGAGTATCTAAACAAAAGTAAATATAGAAAGGCTAATACTATGAGAGAGAATGGAAAGAGACTCCTTAGCATGCGGACACGCCAGACATACCTCAAAGTCCTTAATGGATCACTCCGCCTCAAGGCTAGTAGGGTTGAGTAAAAGTACCTGGATCTACACATGAAAAAACATGCACAGAAAGGGTATGAGTACACCACAACGGTACTTAGTAATCGCAAAGCCTAACCTCGGTGTGACAAGCAAGGTTAGGGCCCTACTTATTATAGCTGAAAAATGGGATAAAATAGTATAGAATATGACAATATAATTAAATACTAAAAATATGAAATAACACATGGTAATAAGAATAACAACAACTATTACAAAGACATAAGTAATCACGGAAAGAAAATAGTTCAACATAGAGATAAAAACTGGGGATCTCGCGGGATACCATCTTGTAGTCCTAAATATAAATATATAGTAGATGTCTAGGGATATCGTCCCGTACTCTAACTTATAGTACGCGGGGATCTACCTGAATCCCGATCCATGGTCGAGAATGTAAATAACCAGTCTTGGGGGAATCTACGGGTGCAGTCACATAGTTCTAATATAAAGGTGCAAGGGTATCTCCTGGAATACAAATCTGTTGTCTCCAAGTAAAAATACTGGGGGATCTCCTGGGATACCGTCCCGTAGTCCCAAAGAAAATACAAAGCGGCAACACGAAGAATACTCATTTCAATTCATACGAGCATTTCTAACCTAGCATGTTGCACATAATCCAAATAAGGCAGTTGAGAAAATAAGCAATTAAGTTAATTAGATATGCTTCCCTAAGCTAACAGAGGCTTGAATTGCAAGTAGTATAAATAGGAAAAGAAACACAATTTTAGTTACTTAATCAAAACTGAATTTTCAACAACTAGCACAAATACGCACTCGGCACCTCACGTACTACGCATTTCAAATATCAATAGTACCAAATCCTAATGGGATTTCTCCCACACAAGGTTAGTCAAGTCACTTACCTTGAAACGACTTAAAATCATCCTGAAACCATGCTCTTACCACGAGAACTCAACTCCGAATAGCCTTAATATATTTGAGTGAGTTGCGTAATGCAAATAAAACTTCAAGTAACTGATTCCACTAACTAATTATAAGCTAATGCGTGAAATTAGGAAAAATGACCAAAACACCCCATGGGCACACATCTTGGAATTGGGTAAAATTAAAAAATTCAGAATCCTCACACTCTACCGAGTTTAGTTATACCAAAATTACGGAAATCAGACCTCAATTGGTCCCTCAAATCGCTACTCAAAGCTCTCCAATTAATCAAGCCCTAACCCCCAATGTATCACCAATTTTCCTTCAAATTTCATGCTTAGAATGATAAAAATCAACATAATAACGAGCTTAAGGACCAAAGGCTTTACCTCAATGAATCCCTCTAAAGATCTCCCTTGAAAATGCTCCGCACAACTTTTTCCCGTTTGAAAATATATGAAAAATAATTCAAGTTTGCGAAGGCAACTATTTATATGTTCTTCCCAGTGCTACTGCATCTGCGGTCCAAATATCTGTTTCTGTTCTCATGGGAACTGCTTCTGCGATTTTTACTAAAGCCTCTTTCTCCGCACCTGCGACCCAAATTCCGCATCTGCCAGTCCTGGAGGTTCGGTACACATCTCACTTCTATAGTTTCTACTTCCTTAACTTGTGGATACATAATCGGCTAAATTTTTCTTCTGCGAGTCCGCATATGCGGTCCCCTAGCCTCAAGTGCAGTTATGAGAGCAATAGAAAAACTCTAGTTGCCAAACCCAACTCAAAATATCCCGCTAACAACCACCCCGAGGCTCCTGGGACCTCAACCAAAAGCAAAAACAAATCATACACCATTATACAAACATACAATCTTCAAACACCTCAACCAACATCGGATCAATTAATTAACTTCGGATTCAAGCCTAAGAACTTCAAAAACTCTCAAATTACGCTTTCGATCAAAAAGACTTTCAAACCTCGTTCGAATTACCTGAAATTTTGCACACATGTTACACTAAACACTACAAAGCTACTACAACTTCTGGCTTTACAGATTTCCATTAAGACCCCAATACCAAAATCTCACTATCGAACCGAAAACTTGAAAAATTCAACTTTCGGCATTTCTAGCCCAATTAAGCTGCAGACCTCCAAAACACAATCAAAACACATCCGTGATCCCAAAATCACCCGACGAAGCTAACAGAACCATAGAAATTCCATTCCAAGGCCGTCTTCACACTGCTCTGACTACGGTCCAAATACTAAAGTTTAAGCTCTCATTTAGGGACTAAATATCCCAAAATACTCCGAAACTCAAAATAAATCCTCCCGGAAACTAAGAGTAGCAGAAAAAAACACTGGGAATGCATTAATAGGAGATCGGGGTGTAATATTTTTTAAAACGACCGGCCAGGTCATTACAAACTTTGGCCGAAAAGAATGAGGAATGATGTGATTTAAAAGATAGGGACTGAACCTTAGTTCCTGAGTTGACTACATATCCGTGGTGTTATGGAAATCAAGTCGTGTGTAGTTATGGTTCCAAAAGTGAACTAAACTGATGGAGTTGTTGCAAGAATAGGCGTATGTTTTGGAAACTATTCTTTTGGGAATAATAGTATCGTATGGCTCTATGCTAAGTCATGAATGTGAATTTGAGATGTTATGGATGTATCACGGGGAAAATATCTGAACATACATTGAGTGAAAGGTGGGTAATTACTGGGGGTCGGCTAGGTTTTCAATAATTTAAGGATGTGAACGTTATGAATAGAAATCGGAGCGAAGACTGCTCCCATTTGAAGAAAAATTACTTCCTGGATTACCTGCAAAACTTAAAATACAATGCATGCAATTATATATTGATTATTGTGAGAATTTAAATGTGATGCAAATTCCCTTTGGAGCATGAAGATTGTCTTTGGACGGTAAGGATGATGTCCCTAGATTATGACGTCTTGGGACATGAAATGATGTCCTCAGGCTATGAGCGTGATTCCTCTGAACCACAAAGCCTTTGAAAAATGATGTGCAACATTGAGAGATCCTTAGGCCATATAATGGTTTCTTTCGGCTATGAGGATGATACCTTTGGATTATGACGCTTTTAGACAAAATTGGTGATGTTTTAGCCCATGAGATGTAATGATATGATGCTTGGTCATATGCAAAATAAAATAAGACAAATCTTAGCCCTGTGCAAGATTAGTGCAGTTCTTAGCCCCAGGAGAATAGAGGAAAGGGTTAGGTTTTAAATAGTGTAATGGAGATAGAATTTTTCCTTTTACGAGGAAAAGGCAACGCTTAGCCTTAGGAAGAGGCAGTGCTTAGCCTCATGCAAGAAGAGGAGACAATGCTCAGTCTTGACACAAGAAAAAAGGTGCTGCTTAGCCTTATCCAATTAGGGAGTCAATTCTTAGCCTTATGCTAGGAGGAGACGATGCTTAGTCTCGATACAAGGAAAAGGTAGTGCTTAGCCTTATGAAATCAGGGAGGCAATGCATAGCCTCATGCAATGAGGAGACAGTTCTTAGTCTCGATGAAAGGATAGGTAGTTCTTAGCCTTACGCAATTAAGGGAGGCAATGGTTAGCCTTATGCAAGGAGGAGATAATTAATCTCATGCAGCGAAAAAAGTGCTTAGTCTTATGAAATCAGGGAGGCAATGCTTAGCCTCATGCAAGGAGGAGACGACTCTTAGTATCGATGCAAGGAAAAGGCAGTACTTAGACTTATGCAATCAGGGAGGCTAAACACATGCAAGGAGGAGACAATGCGTAGTCTCGATGAAAGTAAAGGCAGTGTTTAGCCTTATGCAATTAAGAGAGGCAATTCTTAGCCTCATGCAAGAGGGAGATAATGCTTAGTCTCAGTTAGGGAAAAAGGTAGTGCTTAGTCTTATGCAATCAGGGTGGAAATTCTTACTTGCAAGCAAGAGACGTCGCTTAGTCTCGATGCAAGGAAAAGGAAGTGCTTAGCCTTATGCAATCAAGGAGGCGATACTTAGCCTCATGAAAGGAGGAGACAATTCTTAGTCTTGATACAATGAAAGGCATTGCTTAGCCTTATGTAATTAGGGAGTAAATGCTTAGCTCATGTAAGGAGGAGTCAATTCTTCGTCTCATGTAAGGAAAGGCATTGCTTTGCCTTATGAAATTTGGGAGGCAATGCTTAGTTCATGAAAGTAAAAGGCAATGCTTAATTTTGATTTAAGGAAAGGCAGTTCTTAGCCTTATGCAATTAGGGTGGCAATGCTTAGCCTTATGTAAGGAGGAGACAATGCTTAGTCTCATGTAGGGAAAGGCAGTGCATAGACTTATGCAATTGGGGACACAATGCTTAGCCTTATGCACGAGATAGAGACAAATGGAAAAGTAAAGTATTTCTTAGCTTAAAATGTTCGTGCTGGATAATTTGTTGTCTTGATGTATTTGCGAATACCGTTATCTTATTTTTCCAACATTTAAAGAAAATTGTGAGTTCTGGGGGGGGGGGGGGGAGGTTAGTTCGTGCTTTTGTCTTCTCCCTTTCTGGTGTTCCTGTCTTGAGATTCTATTTATGTTACCCCAGATAACATCTGCCTATCATTGAAATAAAATTTTCGAAAAAATATGCATGCTTTTGATAAATATAGTTGTCTTTTCAAAATATAGTAATATGCACTATGATTGTGACTTATTTTAGAGACATCACAACCTATTTGCTTTAGAATTTTGAGGGTCCTCCTCAAAATTTTACTCCATATTGAAAACAATTTTCTAACTGATCAGCATATGACGAAATTGGTTGGACTCGTTTCAGAATTTTAAGGGCCCTCCTCAAAATTCTTCCCCAGTTTCTGACCATGGCTAAATGAAGATTTTATTGAGTTGTGACCAAACCTATAGGGTTGCCTACGTATCCCTTCATATATAAGAATCAGGTTAAGTGTAGTTCAGTGGATAAATAAGTAGAGTAGCAGAGGTTTCCCATGTTTCGATGGGACCAAGACCGGTTGTTTTGGAAAAATATTTTTTGATTTAGTTAAAGTCTTTCCAGCATTCTTCAGTCTAGCTTGTTGTACCATCTTTCTTCAACATTCATAAAATTTGTTCCAAGATCATAGTTGATTGTTCAATGAAACGGTTGATACAGTTGATATTCCCTAAGAAACTCAATACATCTTTTTTGATCAGCGGAGGTTGCGAAGCTTTTACCTTTTACGAGTCTAGTTCAATCCCTCGGCGACTAGCGATGAAACTTAGCAATTTTCTGGCAAGGACTCCCAAGGCACAGTTTGCCGGATTTAGTTTCAGATTGCACCTTCGAAGCCAATTAAAGAATTTTCTCAAGTCCTCTATATGATATGTGTTTCTTCGAGATTTGATGATGATGTCATCCACGTACACCTCTATTTCTTTGTGAATCTTGTTATGAAAAATGGTTATTATGGCTCTCATGTAAGTAGTTCCAGCATTCTTCAGGCGAAACGAAATCATTTTATAGCAATACATCCCCTACGGAGTGATAAAAACCGTCTTTTCTGCATCATCTTTATCCAACCAGATTTGGTGATATCCCTCGAAGCAATCCACAAATGAATATATCTCATGCATGGCACAATTGTTGATCAGTGTGTGTATATTGGGCAACGAGAAGTCATCTTTAGTAATTGCTCTTTATAAATCTCGATAATCGACACATAATCTGACCTTCCTTTCCTTCTTTGGAACTGACACAATGGTGGCTAACTAGGTCGGATATTCAACAACTCTGAGAACCTTGGCCTTCATTTTCTTAGTGACTTCCTCTTTTATCTTCAAACTTATAGTTGGCTTGAACTTTTGGAGCTTCTCTTTCACTGGTGGGATCGGTTCGTAACTTGTGAGCCACTATAGATGTGCTCAGACTAGTCATATCATCATACGGCCATGCAAATATATCTTCATACTCTTTCAGGAATTGAATGTACTCGTCTTTCTCTTATGGTGATAGGTGCATACTTATGGGGGTTTCCTTGACTGTTTTGAAATCTCCTAAGTTAATTGTCTCAGTTTTGTCTAAGTTAGACTTAGGCGTGTATTCAAAAAATTTCACTTCTCTGACTATTTCCTCGGGTGTTACATCGTCTTCCATATCCTCTAAGTCACTATCCTTATGTTACAATGTCTCATTATATGTCAACATCATAGGTTCATCGAGATAAGTAATAATAATATTGTCGAGAAAATATAAATAATAATAATAAATACTAAAAATATCAATTCATTATATAAATTTTAAAAACATCAAAACAAGTATCGCTCGATGACCCGAGAAATTTTTAAAATAAAATACATTCAAAAAAAATATATTGAAAATGCCTTAAATGCTCAGATTGCTTTTAACAATAAATTTTGCTATTTTATAGAATACCCAGGAACTCGACATGCTTGGGATAGTGCAACGATACAGTTCTTGAGAATAGTAAGGACTTCCTTCTCCTCCTCAACTATCACACTATTGCCTATGACTTCATCATCCACGAATAGATTCCTAGGCCGCGTAAAGCTTCTTCTTCACTAGACCCCCACATCACATCAGCTTGTAGAATTTTCTGGTTCAAGTGTGGTACTAGATATTCCAACGGATAGTAAGGGCCATGCCATGGCAGCGACAAATGCTGGTATTCATGCCAAGTGTATTCATACCCAAGCGCAAAAGTTGTACCCTGATGCTTCACTTGCATCAGTTTGGTGATAACATAGATTCTTTCCGAAATCCTTGCCGGGCTCATACCCTGTTCATAACAATATTCTTTCTATCTTGTTGCTCCACCATTTGTCTTTCTCTATTGCATTGACACGCTCGATGCAATAGTATGTTTCTCCACCCAACTTCGTTCTATTCTTGACGACTAGAACAGTCTGATTAGTACAAAATGGGATTACTCTCGTCTTTATGGACAATCTCTTCCTAATGATTCCATTCAAACTTTATAGCCTGATGTAGAGTAGAAGCTACGGCACAATCAATATATACCCAGGGTTGTCCTAGCAATAGGTTGTAGGTTACAGATATATCCAACACTTGAAACTCGACATTAAACCATGTCGGGCAATTTGTAGGCTGAGGCCGATCTCTCCAATTGTATCCCTTTGAGACCCATCAAATGCTTTTACATTTATACTCCGTGCTTGTATCTCATGCAGACTTTACCCAGCTTCTTCGGAGTAGTTAACGGAAATATGTTGAGACTTGAGCCCCTATCTATTAGGACCCTGGTGACAAATTTGTCCTCAAATTACACTATGATATGCACTACCCTGTTGTGACATAGTCCTCTCGGTGGAACCTTATATTCATGGAAAGTAATCTTGTGGCTTCTTAACACTTGTCCTACTATATTGACGATTTCTCCACTAGTGAAGTTATTGCGTACATAAGCTTTATTCAATAACTTCATCAAGGAATTCATGTGTGCCTCAAAGTTTTTTCAATAGTGATAAAATAGTTATTTGAGCGGGGATTTTGTTTAGATGATCAACCATAGAATATTCTCTCGCTTGGTATTTTCTCCAAAGGTCATCAGATTCAGACTCAATGACAGGCGGTTTAGAGGCAGCTTCTTTGCTTGTTCCTCCAAATTCTTGGGTGTATAAACCTTACCGGTTCTGGTCATGCCCTGTGCTGCACCTATTTCTTCCATTGTTTCATTCCATTTCCTTCTTGCATCTGCAACATAATCCTACGGTATAACATTAGACTTATAAGATGGCGAAGATGTTACCATCACGGTGAAGGGTGATGTTACTTAAACCTCAAATCGAGTTGGTGTGGCTACCTCAACTTCAATCAACTCTTGAGTTTGCACAACAATGGGTGTGGGGGTGACTAGAGATATTTTAGTATTATTCCCCCCCCCCAAGTGAATCCTATCGACTCTCCAAGATCGGTCTCTATCATATTTACTCCCTTTCTTTTTGTGATATAAAAGAGGATTATTACAAACATTAGGTGTAGTTTTACTTTGCGTGTATGATTTTAGTGTCAATTAATGTTTGGATCTTGTCCCTCATAGTGTGATATTCATTAATAGTGTAACTCTTCATGCTTAATTGATAGGCACATGTCTTGTGTGGGTTATTCCACTGGGAATAGTTCTCCATAGGAATATCGGGGATGGGAGTGACATACCTGGTAGCCTTTAGTCTCTTGTAAAGTTTGTCTATGGGTTCAGCAATCAGAGTGTATTGTCTGGGTGGTCTGCAATCGAAATTTTGTCTTGGTTTTGGTATTTTTTCTGGGATGGTGGTGAGTGGTATTATGCTGGTTGAGTGTTATAAGTATGGTAAGGGGCTGCGTATTTTTGGTATCTGGAGGTGAAGGCTGATATGTGGGTGGTGGGGTTCGGTATGCAAGAGGAGATTTTGGACCTTGGGCTACCATCAGTGCCCCTACTTCTTCATGGACATAGTTCCCGACTATAAGACTTTGTTTGTAGCTTGGACTGCTTACAATTTTGTAACTATTCCACTTTTAGCCCCTTCTTATAATCATCCCCAGTTTGATAATAATAGAGAACTTATGGTTTTACATAACCATCAACCTTACATAGTAATGCAGATCATGAGCTCTTACGAAGAACTTTTTTATTTGTTCTTCTTCTAGTGCTGGACTTACCTTTGTGGCTTCAGACCTGCATGAGTAGCATACTCGCAGAAAGTGTCTGTTGGATTCTTCTTAAGATTTTTAATATAGAAAATGTCTGGTGCATTTTCTGTATTGAACCTTAACCGGTAAATTAAATTGGATGCCATGCTTACCTAATTAACACATTTCTTTGGGTTTTAACTTATGTACCAAGATAGGGCGTATCTAGTGAGGCTCCTCATAACAGCTTCATGCGAATTTATTTATCGTTGCCAACCCGTACAAGCTTTTCACAATACATTCTCAAATACACCTTTGGATAACCTGTTCTATCAAACATTTTAAACTTAGGGGGTTTGGAACCATCTAGCAATTCTAGATCTGGCTGAATAAATAAATCCTCATAATTTAGACCCTCAATGCCTTTTCCACCATTGACGCTTTAAACTCTACTTATAAGCTTCTTGAGTTCTTCCACCATTTTCTTGATGAGCAGGTCCTTCTCAGATAGATTCAGGTATGTATAAAGTCTGTTGTGGGGTGTGGGATGGACTCTAAGAATTTTGGCATAATAGTGGTCGTTGGTTGAGTTTTGAGGATTAGGGGTAGGTTGTGGGCATTTTGAGGAGTGTGATAGGTGGTCGTTTGTGGATACTGAGTTGGATAGCGATGATTTTGTGGATGGTTAGGTACTGGTGGAGGATTAGGATTTTTAGAAGTTGTGGTGCATTAATGAGGTACAAGAGGACCTTGCGAATTTTGATTTTTGCGTGTTTTTAGAATGTTCTGGGTTTTGGGCATTTGTGTTCTGTTGGTTGATATTTGGGACATTTAGGGTGAGGAAAAGATTTGCTAAGTTCCGGACCTGCTCAAGTCTCCCTGTAACTCTAGTACTTTTTTGTTCTAGGCGTATGACCAAATCGGTCTGTGCTTGAGTACTTTGCCCATCTGAAGTTTCAACATTTTATGCATTGCCTCTCCTGTTACCACTTAAATCGTCCATATTTCCTTTCCCTTTGCTTTGCCTTTGTGATTTCTTGGTGGCGAAGGAGAAGGAGTACCTCAGGATTTAATGTGATATGTGGGTGATGCCAGTATGCACGAGCCAACCTTGGGGAGTGGGAATAAACAAAAGAAAAGAAAAACAAAAGGTAACCAAGTCAGTAAGGGGTTTTGAAAGAATTCTTGCAATATTAAACATGCTTTGCAAAATAAATTTGCGTCCTAATATGGGGGACCGCGGTGGTGCTTGAGGTAGGACTAGTGACACTTAGACTTGGAGAAAATTGATGCCAATATGCATCATTCTATTAATGTGAAAATAAATCAAATCTTTGCTAAAACGGTAACAATAAGAGAGTTACTAATGGCATGTTCCTTTTGACAATCGAAATCTAAACTAAACTAGAAAATAGTAAACCAACATTCCCCTAATCTACTCTGTCTCAGAAGGACCTTCCCCGTTTTTGGCTCTTTTGAATCCATCGATCAGATTCCCCAAGTCGCGCACATACAACACTAAATAAGCATTTTCTAGGAGATCTCCTTCATTGCCATCCATGTTTTGACAGACTGCAATCATTTTCATCTTTTTCCCTTCAAGTTCCATCAACCCTTGCTCCAGATATTCCAGTCTTTCAGTTGACTTGGTGGAAATTTCCTTCCATTCTTTTATTTCTTCCATATTCAATTTGTGTAGCTCTAGATGCATAGCTTCAGATTCAAAGACTCTCTTGTATATCAATTTCCTTCAATTAAGATTCAATTTGTGTGCTTTAGCGCCGTCATCTATGATCCTGTTTTTTAAATTAATTCCTGGCTTGACATCTCCTTCTATATCATCCACTAGCCATGATGCTTAAAGGTACACATGACAAGTGTGATATCAATCTGGGTCAATAGTTTAATTTTTCACAATGACTTTCTGATTCCACATATGTTGTGCCTCGAACTTGAATAGTATAACGCCCCTTTTAAAGTCTACTTTGTACTGGACCATGTTGGAAGTTCGAGGTATAACCTATTGTTTTCTCGTTTGTCTCATTACCCTTATTGGATTCTAAAGATAAATTCCCCTCAACCCGATCGGCACTAGATGAGTAGTCTCTATTTACCTGATGATGAACTCACTGCTAGGAAATCATTCAAACATCCAATGTACCTGCTCATGCGTCAGATTGCTGAAGAAGTGCACCAAGCTTATAGCATTTCCAGGTTGTGCAAGCCTGTCTGGGATAAATGTCATTCTCTTTGGGTGATGGAAATCTATATGGTCATTCGATAGTCGATGCACGAGCTCCTGACGATACTCTCCTTTTCTCAAAATATTCTAGTAACCAAACTTTCAGTAGCAGATTACAACCATGGAAGTGCTTGAACCCTTGCTTGCACCGATCCAGAGCGTGGTACATTTCATCCAAGATCATGGGGATGATAGTGTAGTTTTGTCCCTCAATGCCTTCCATTAAGGTCCTAACGACCATGGCTAGACAAGTATGGATCTTTCCCCTTTTCACTAGAAATATCCGTAACCCCAAGAAGCATACAATGAACATATAGACTCAATGGTGCGTCCAACCCAAGGAAGTAATGGCAAGTTCATCATGATTAAGGCGGTGTGACTTCCTGTGCCCACATCATTCATAAATAAATTCAAATGGAATGTACGGCTTCTTCAAACAAGGCAGTTTATCATTTTTCTTGAAACCTAACATTTTTAGAAAATCGCGAGGGGTGCAATTCTCCAGTACCAATAATCTGGGACTATCCCATGTAAGATTAGCAAAACCTCCTATTTCCTCCAAGAGATGAGTCATCTCTATGTCACCGAAACGAAAGATAGCCTTCTTCTCTCCCCAAAACAGAGTAGCGGCCTCAACCAATGCTTTATTTGGTCGGATGTCTAACAGAGACAGAAAATTACCAAGACTCCTCTCATATATTTCTTGTCTCGAGGTGCAATATTTTTACACCAATCTAGCAGTAAAGGTGGAATCTTTTGGACCATGCCGAACCAAAGGACTTCGTGCTTCATTTCCTGCAAATAAATAAAGTTTGCAGTTTACCTGTCTAGATTCGACTATTACACACTACTGATCAACATATTTGCATATTTTCTCCAAGTAATACACAAAATGTGGCAGTGTTAATTGGAATTGTGGATATCCCGTCGGATTTTGTACAAGGCTTATCTTAGCGGGATATCGCGTTTAAAATGGTATAACCCTTACTAGGTTTAACATGATGTATGTAGATGTTGGAGTAAGGTTTCTAGAATGGTCCAGACTAATACTCTCAAGTGGACAACTTAAGAGAGAAAGGCACATGGACTGTCGAATGCACCGCTGATCATCTAGTCTACTGCAAATATGCTTTTCCAATTTAAATCGGATAGAGATGAGTCAACTCTATGACACCAAAACGGAAGACATCCTTCTTCTCATCCAAAATTTGAGTAGCGACCTCAATCAATGCTCTATTTGGTTAAATGTATAACAGAGACAAAAAATTACCAAGAACCTTCTCACATAGTTCTTGTCTCAAGGTGCAAAATTTTTCTACCAATCTAACAGTAAAGGTGGGATGTGTTGGACCATGCCGAACCAAGGGACTTCGTGTTTCATTTCCTACAAATAAATAGAGTTAGCACTTTATCCTTCTAGATTTGACTATTAGACACTACTGATCAACATATTGGCACATTTTCTCCAAGTAATGCTCAAAACATGACAGCGTTCATTGGGATTGTGGAATTCCCGTCGGATTTTGGACAAGGCTTATCTTAGCGGTATATCACGGTGAAATGGTATAACCCGTACTAGGTAACATGATGTATGTACATTTGATGTTGGAGTAAGGTTTCTATAATGTTCTAGACTAATACTCTCAAGTGGACAACTTGAGAGAGAAAGGCACAGGGACTGTCGAATGCACCGTTGATCAACTAGTCTACTGCAAATATTCTTTTCCAATTTAAAGCGGGTAATTTTGGAATATCGTGGACACTCATCAAGCACCGCTATGTTGATAATAGGGACTAGTGAAATATGATGTGGAGCATGCTTTATACAGAGACAATAACACATTACCAAGTATTACAAGATAAATATGTAGAAAGAGGTACGTACAATATTAAGGTAAACCATAAAGAATATAAAGAAAGACAAAGGAAAGAAGTTAGTTCGCGGAATATATGAGAAGGTCATAAATCAAGAAAGGGAGTAGGGATGGGAGAGGCATGATGTAGCAATCTTTAAATAGATAAAGAGCAGTTATAGCAGATACGGGTGAACAGGAGAGGGATATGCATGTTACAACCAATTTAAGCTAGAAGAGGGTGAGAAGGGAAGGGATTTTCATATTTAAACAATTAAAGGAAAAATAGAAGAGGGGTGGGCATGTAATAATGAATTAGATTAATGAAGGAAAATCGGAGATGGAGGTGCATGTTGCAACAAATAAAATGGAAGATGGAAAGACATTTTATCAAAGAAAACTAATCCATACAGGCCAAATTGATTATTGTAAGAGCCTACGTGTAAATCCCCAGTAGAGTCGCCATGTTGTCGCGCCCCCTTTTCTCGCAAAATCATATTTCAACACGTCACAACTCTTTTAAAGGAAGGGCTAAAAAAGAAGAGTATCCACCTAACAAAATTTAGGTGAATTAGAGAACCTATTTGTGAATGACTTAGGTTCAACTAGTTTGTGTAACCAAAGATCGTTTAAGGGCTCAAAATTACCTCGAAGGGAAATATGTTAGGAAATCTTCGAGGTCCACAACTGTCGGCCCGGGTCGAATATGAATTATATGGATTAGTCAAATAAACAAGGAGAGAGAGAGAGAGAGAGAACACAAAGTTTGGGAATTTTATCATTATAAAAGACTTTGAGTAAACGATACAAACACTTGATAAGGCAAAAGGGAAATAAGCTGGGTGGTCCTAAGTTTTTCAGCCTAAAGAATTACCCCGTGCAACTTAAATAATACTTCATAACTCCGTCTAAATGGGTCGTTACTCATAATATTTAGTGAGTATACACTATCATCTCCTGATATCCAGTTACTATCTTTAAGTTGTTACCTAAGGCTCACTAGTTCAATCATAAGTCGTACCCATTGTGTGCATTACCCATCCCGTACTTATGGTCCAGGAGGTGTTGGACCTTTATGTTGGTTGGTTCTAGACTTTACTTAGGTTGTTGGGAAAATGTCAAAAACTAGGCGACCTACAAAGCACATTGGACTTCACATACGATGCAATTAAAGCCTAAAATTAACCTCCACAATTACACAGCAGATGCACGCGAAAAATAGATTTTCATGTGAGACCATTCAAGAATAAAGAACAAAAATACGATAGACATGATTTCTAGGTGATGTGAATTCAAATATTACCACCTTTAGTGTTTAGACGAGGAAGCAGTAGACCATTTATTATTAACGATGGTTTTAAATACCAGTTTTAGAAAAGTGACATTGTCCTATAGGCATCATATCTAATAGTAGCATAGTTAAACAAATGAAGATAATTCTGAAAATCCAGGGTTGACAAGGGAATAATATTAAGCGAACGACAGTCCTATAGTCAAGATTTCTATCAATTGACAATTAAATTTTAATTTTATAACCAATTACCTCTATAAACATGTTATATAGGCAGAGCAGGAGTTGATTGGCCAATTAAGGTCCAATAGACATGGTTTCTAGATGAATATTAATGGAACATAAACTAGTGAGATCCTATAGGCATGGTATCTATTGGACATAATGCAGTAATACGAATTAATAGAAAGTTCAATGATATTTCGTACATGTAGGTCCTCTAGCAACATGTAGCTATAAAAATATTGAGGCATTTAAGCTCACGCTTCACTAATAAACAAGTACCGGAAATGTATGTGTTTTTCTAATGGCATGCTCTCTATAATGTGCATAGGGATGAATAACATAGAACGAAGGTGTTTAATGAATAAAGATTGTGTTTAATCTCGATCTATTGTCGGTCTCCCCTCAAAAACTAATGCAAGGTCACAACGTACTCATAGTTTGATCACCCAACACTATAGCGAGAAGTCTAACAACGTTACTTATCTCTTGTGAACGCATGTGCCCTCACAACAAGAACAAGAGAGTAAGCTAAATCCACACATTCGATTCTCATGATCAAATATATTTTAAGTACTCGCATATATCAAAATAAAATCACTCACTCTCATAAAAGAAGTCACATGTATGTAATTGGCACCATAGGCTTGCCCTTACTGTAAATCTCTACTAATGTAGGCTCACTCGATCAAAAATCAATTAGGACTTTTCGTGGTTGTAATGTGGTCTAAGGGAAAAGAAAAATATATTTAGGAATAATGACTCAACCTCAAAAGCACATTAACACATCACATGATAACTTAAGCGCAAATTCATCAATCCACTTTATTTTCACACAGATAATCACCCCCAACAATGTTCTAATTTTATTTAAGCATTACTTTAATTTATTCCCAACTAGAAACAACGAGATAATAATTTATTCACATATGTATTCCTTCTCTTTTTTTCCAGATTTTTTTTTTCTTTTTCTTCTTCTTCTTTTTCTTTTTTAATTTCTGCTAGTGGTGTATTATTTTACAAAATAAGTGCACATTTCCTTATTTTATCGGTTTCACTCAAAAGCCACCCCACACTTAGATCTTTCTTACTTCATTTAATGCTTATTTCCTGATTAAAGTTCTTAAAGAAGTAAAAGGATCAAAACACCGTCAATTAATAACAAAAAATGGTATAGTCTTGTAATGTGGGTGCCAAAAAAATTCTATAGGCTCAAAAGGTTTAACTAGGGACAAATTTTATTTGCGGTAGCAATAATGCTAGAGAAGATAAAAGAAAGTCTAAAATTATTTTTCAAACAAAGTATCATCTAAAATTTTTCTTCGACTCATATTTCGGAAAAGTTCTAGACATAAGTACAATGAAATGGACTACAAAAAAATTTCACTTCACACATGGCACATGAATCACTAAGGACAGTCTTATTCAGATGCTCAAACTAATGCAAGTATTCACAAGATGTTAAGTATTAAGTACAGAGTAAATATATCTCATGAAAATGAGATGTATGCGTCACAAAACATGATATCCAAATAACTAAGACATCATAAGAAATTTTAGCTCATATGGAAGATACTACACATGTCAAAGCCCAAATATGCTACTATCAAACAAGACAAAGGCGCCTAGAAATCTCATCTTTTCTTCCTCCATTTATTTCCTAAACTCTAATTTACTCTAAAAATAATTAAAAATTAAAAGAAAAAACTACTAATTGGTTCAAACATCCCAGGAAAAAGTACCGAGGCATAAAGAAAAAATACTGAGGATTATTACTATCTAAAAAAGCAAAAAGATATACTTTTGTATTTTTTTTTCAGTTTTTTTTTTTGCTAGACTTTAATCTCTCAAGAAAAAAGTTTAGAAAATCCATTGTCAGGAAAAGTCCAATATTTTTTAAAAAAAATTATTCCATTAAACTAACACAACTAAAATAGTATAGAAAGTCTGTCAGAAAATCTCTTCAGCCTACACTTAAAATTTACTCGGGAGAGAATTACAAATTACTCGGGCATAAATTTAATAACTATATATTGATAAAACTTCCAACTCCGTTTGTGGGTTGCTTTGAATAGAGTTAATTACTTTTGTAGGAGACTTCTGATGCTTTTGGATTTCCTAAATTTATGATATTCTCACACTATTAAACTTTTTCAAAAATATAAATACACTTATAAAGACTAAGCACAAGAACGTAAAAAATTTGGACAAAGATGTATGATGGGATTGAATTACCTATTTATCTTGTTATATATAGTTAGTCATGCAGTTATTAGAGTAGCTACTTACTAGCATGAGCTATTGCTATTACTCGGTCATGATGGAGTGTCATTTTGTATGATTATCTTTGTGGATGTAATTCTAAAAGAGCAATAACTACCCAGTATACTCCCACCAGTAATTCTAAAAGAGCAAAATCTAAATTTAAATTTAAAGAACAAATAAATTCTGAATAGGTATTCTCTGGCTAATTGGTAGTCTTCGATGTTATTACTTTTACCAAGAATGAAACTTTGTTATTGTGTTCGTGAAATTATAGGTATTTAAAGTATATATATTTCGAGCTTGGGTTAGTCCATTGAATTCTTGGACCGCTATTATTATGACTTAAAAGGCGTCTTATATTAACATTTTAAATAAATTATTTTTATTTTCAAATAGAGAGTTGGTATTAATAAAGTTCCCAATCCTAGATGGTTATACAAAAGAAAAAGAGTTGGTGTCGGATAAATGATGAAAAATATATGTTTTTGAGTATGTTTGCATATAATTTCTTATCTGAGTTGTGGGAGATTTCACGTTAATATGCATATAATATGCTCATTAAATATATATTGTGTATAGGAATAAATTTGGATGAAACTTGGCAAGCATTGGATGACTTGATGTAAAAAGTGTAGAGATGCGAGACCTGGAAGCATGGCACGATTGGTGCATTGAACGAAAGTAGGCACGAAATGGCCTAGGGAATAAATCAAAATACAGTGTAGTATGGAGTCTGGCACTGGACCCGGCACACGAGAGAATAAAAAAAATAATTGGGAGCATGCTAGAAGTTATGCGTTACACCAACTCTAGCACGCGACTCAGCGTGTCAGATACGAATAAGGAAAGATCATGGATGCCATTAACCCTATTTGATATAAATATATGATACAATGTCCTTTTGAAGTGAGAGACACTAATTTATGGTAATACAACACCCAAGGGGGCGAGAACACATTAAGAAGAGTGAAAAAAAAATTATAGAATTAATGGCACTCTCATACCCTTATTCGGGCTAGTGAGTACCTATATGTTGATGCTCTTGATGAAGAAGGGCTTAAATGCATATGATTTCAAGGCAAAACAACAAAGTAGTCCTGACAAGAAGATGCTTAAACATGAAGTATAGCGTAATAAAGTGCTTATGAGGCTTACTCACAAATTTTATATATATATATATATATCCTACCTGTCCTTTAGCCTACATTACAACCTATAACGTCCTACTTGATCCTAGATTTTGCAAGCTTAAACTAGTCAAGTCTTAAACTACGGGCAAGCTTATGGTACGAACTTAGGAGGCATATGAGTATCATTGTGAGAACGAGTAAACCCTTTCAATACTTGAGTCCTTAGATTATACTAGAACTTATATTTGAGTATATGGACTAATTTTCTATGTGGTTTGTTGGTGAGGGCACATGATTTGCAAAGGATTGTTAAAGTTCTTAGTTTTTGAGTTGGCACAAGAAGCAAGTTATAGGATGGAATGTAGATATAACGACCCGGCCGGTTGTTTCATGAGGTATAGCCTCGTTTCCCCTATTTCTGCTTCTTTATGGGTTGTTTAGCTGTATCTCATCGTATCGTGTTAGTTGGTTTGGGTTCAAAGTGGTTTTGGAGGAGAATGAGACACTTAGACTCTTATTTAAAAGTTTAAATTGGAAAAGTCAACCGAATGTTGATTTATGTGTAGAAGATCTCAGATGAGAAATATAATTGTTCGGTTAGCTCTGTTAGGTGATTTTGGACTTAGGAGCGTGTTTGGAATGTAATTTCGAGGTCCGTGGCAGATATAGACTTGAATTAACGAAATTGAAAAATTGGTATTTCTCGGTCGGCAGTGAAAATTTTGATAACGGGCTGGAAATGAAATTCTAGAAACTGGAGTAGGTCCGTAGTGCCATTTGTGACGTGTGTGCAAAAGTGCATGTCATTCAAATAAGGTTTGATAGATTTCGGCATTGTTTGCGGAATTCAAAAGTTTAGAAGTTCTTAAGCTTGAATCCAAGGTGATTTGGTGTTTTGCTGTTATTTGGATTGTTCCGAGGGTATGAATAGGTTTGAATGGTGGTATGTGACTTGTTGGTATTTTTGGTTGAAGTCCCGAGGGCCTCAGGATGAATTCAAATGTTAGTAGAAGAGTTGGAAATAGGTTTGAGCACCTGAAATTGTTGCTTCTGTTATTTCAACACCTGCGGATTGGGGATTGCAGGTGTGAGGTGAACAGAAGTAGAAATGGACCGCAGAAGCGAAAAACGACCAAATGAGCGGAAGTTTGACCGCATCTGTGAGCCCGCAGGTGCGAGCCTTGTGGCACAGGTGCAGAAGATGGGGAATTAAGTGAAATACGCAGATGCAACATTTGGACCGCACATGCGTGAATTTTGTCGTAGGTGCGGAAATGCGTGGGCAGAAGTATAAATTTTACCTTTCGCGAATTTTTGCCCATTCTTCAGCATTGTTGAACGATTTTTGATCTTTGGACAGTGATTTTTCAAGAGGAAATCGAGGGGTATCAAAGAGCTGAGCTACTTGGGATTTGTTGTCTGTGTTTGTACTGATTTTCCTACTGTGTACTCATAGAATTAGTGGGATTTTGCGGTGAAATTGAAGGGGCAAGGGCTTGAGTTTTGGAGAGTTTTGATTGAGGATTTGAGGGGTCAAATGGAGTCGTATTTTGATAAATCTTGTATTAATGGACTCGTGAGTGAAAGGAGTTTCTTGTTTTGTGATTTTTGTTGGATTGCGAGACGTGGCCCGGGGGGACGGGATTGGATGAACTTTGGGATTTTGATTTAATTGATAGTTTTTCATTTGGAATTGTATCCTTGGTCTATATTGATTGTGTTGTTTTGATTTTTGTTAGATTCAAGATACTTGGAGGCCGATTCCTGAGGCAAAGCATAGTGGAGTAGGTTTTGGCTTGGTTTGAGGTATGTAACACTTCCAAACTTCGTTCTGAGGGTTCGAAACCCTGAACTATATGATATGTGATAGATATTGAGGTAACACAAATGCCAAGTGACGGGCATGTGAGTGTGCACCATGAGATTTGTGGCTTGGCTCATTCCATGGCACCGCTTAGTGACTTTTTCTTCCTAATATCTGTGTTTTGATTATGAGATCAAGTTAACAAGCTTTAAATCATGCTAATTAACATATTAGGGCATGCGATTGCCATTAAGACCCGAGTGGTCATTCTTGTTGTCATCTCATTAGTTTCATAGATATTCTGCACTCAATCTTGTTCATGCATATCATACAAGTCTCAGTCTCTGTTGTTGTTATTTGGCACATAATATCATTGTTTCGGGCTAGTTATCATGGCATTGTGAGACCGTGTGTGAGAGACTGGAGAGTAATGATTGAGTGAGGCGGAGAGCCTGATTATGAGTGATACTTGTGAGATCGGGGTGCATGCTGCAGCGGATATGTTGATAATTATGATAGCGCTTGGGCTGTAGGAGCCCTTCTGAAGTCTGTAGCACACCCCTAGTGAGCGTAGATGATATATTGAGGGATGGATTTCCCTGGGCATGGATTTGTCCAAAGTATTTATACATGGAGATGTATGTATCCTCAGGGTTGGGTTACCCTTGTTCCTCGGTACTAGTTGGCTTGCAGTTAGTGTTGTATATGTTCTAGGATAGATTTCCCTAGGCTAGATGGTCATATGAGGGACCGAGTGGTTGAGCACTTGAGAATGGGAACAACGATGCATTTTCATAAATTTCTAGCATTGACATGTAGAGATTTGCTAAGCTTTATACTTCACATTATTCGGGCTGGTATTTACTTTACTGTTAGCTTGAATAATTCATTGTCAGCATGCCTACTTTACTATACAATTTAATTGTGTTATAATTGCTTAGGCTTAGTTCGTCCCAACCTATCAGTTGATAGTTTGGACTTATTACTTACTGAGTTGCTGTACTCATGTTACCACCTGCACCTTGTATGCAGATCCAGGTATATCAGGTCACGGTAGAAGCTATTGACTATTTCAGTAGCGAATTATCTTCGGAGATAGCGAGGTAGCTGCCTGACGATCACAGTTTCTCCTTTCTCCTTCTTTATCTTCCTTCTAGCATACATTTGATACCTAATTTTTCCCTATATATTTTAAATATGCAAAAATACTAAATAGTAGCATATATATATATACATATATAAGCATGCCCAAGGTTTTATTTATTTGTCCCATAATTTTAAGGGTTATAAATTGATTTATTTTTCCCTTTTTATCCATAAAATCCCCAATAAATATTTTCAAATTATTTTTTTGATATTAACCTATTGGATTTCTATATTTATGCTAAAATATAGCTAAAATAATTTTTATATATTCTTGTAATTACATTTAGTATTTTTAAAGCTAAATTGCACATAATTGTAATATTAACCCTTTTATTTAATTATGTTCTATATGCATAAAATTGGATCGTGTATTTTTAAATTGCTAATGATAAATTATAAATTATTTTAGCATTTGTAAATTATTTTTCAGAAGAAATCTACTATTTTTTATAAACTAAACAGGGTAAAACTAGTTATTTAAATTATAGCAAAATTGGCTTTCAATTGTAGCCAAATCAGGACCCCAATCTCCAGGCCAATTTCACAACAGAAACTAGACACACACCCAATTAACCATACCCAAACCCCGAACCCGACCTACCTTTTCTAATGTCGAGCGTTGATCTCCCAGATCAAAGGTCTACGTGATTTCATGCATTTTTTAATCAAACGACCCCCCAAACCCTACTCCCCTTCTCTCATTTGCACCGTTTCTGAATCCCTCCTCTCCCAAATTCTCTCTCAACTCACCTTAACCCTAATCACCATTACCGGTGAGAACATCCCTCCTATGGTGGTCTCATGCCTTCTCCGACCACCTTTGGTCCCCTCTACTCCATGGCTCTTCGACTTCATGAGTCCTTGAGAGGATCTCAAGGAAAGACACGATGTTCCAGTTCGAAACTTGTTTATTGACCTATCTTTGGCCATTTTCATTTGTAAGTAAGGATCTCCTCCGATTTTTTCGTTTGAATCCATGATGTTTTAACTGATTCTCTCCATTTTTATTATTTTCTTAAAACCCTAGTTGGCTATTGTTCGATTCTTCTTAGATCTTTATAGATCTGAGGTTATTCGAGTATTATTAGGTGCTTTCCTTTTAAAATATCCAATTTTAACTATCTATTTCGATTGTAGTCGTTCTTTTCTAAAACTAAGGTTACTCCGAGTTCTTTCACACATGTTCTAATTGCTTAAACATTTTCCCTTGTTTGTTTTGACCGATTTTGTGTTGTTTCTGCTTTTAACTTGACTCAATTAAAAATCCCTTTCTTTTGAAAATATTTTTTTACTTTATCTCTGTGAACGATAATATGATTTTCCTGACTTTGCTTCTCTAAGTGTTAGCATGCTTTCTTTACTTCGTATCTGTGGGTTAGCCTACTTACTTGAATCCTATGGTTACCCTACTTCGAATATGTTTTCTTGAATCCCTAACCTACTTATTTCGCTTCAGTGTGACTATGTTCACTTTGTTTGTTCATCTTTTGCTTCTTTCTGTGACTATGTTTCAAATATGTTTTTCTTGCTATATCTGTGGACCTCTTTTTATATGTTGAAAAAGTAGAGTCATGACTCCATTTTGATTGAGTCTGGTTTCCTTAATCAATGGTAATTGATAGTTCTCTTTCAAAAACCCTAAAATCTTTTCCCCGTATGTTAAGCTAACTGGTTTCCTTACCATAGTTGCTATAATACTTATTTTTTTCTACTATGTTCTGTCCTTAATCAGGGATTTACGAATTTTGTCCTACTCTATGCTACAAAAAACTCTACCCCTAACTTTCCACTTCATTTTATTAGTTGCTTACCTTAATTAATTCGCCTTGCCCTCCATTGCTACTAATTGTCTCCTTAGTTTGAAAACTTTCAGAACATAGCCTTAATTACATGTTCTATATTGGTATTTTTTGAAATATTTCCTTATTTTTATACTCCACCACTGTATGATTTCTTTCCTTTCTTTCCACTTGCTCTTTATCATTCATACTAACTCCCTTAATCAAAGGGAGATTCGAACCAATTTTTTATACTGAGTTCTATTACTGAAGAATTGATTCTTGCCTTATTTCAACGAGTTTTTAAACTACTATATAAGTGACTTTCTTCTACAGTCTTAAGACACAGAATACTTCATAATATACGCACACACACACTCAAACTCTCTCACACCTGCCACTTATGCTAACTGCTCGTCTAGCTGGCTGAAAGCCAAGGCTAGACTGTGAAACTCTACTTGCTTTACTTTTTGCACTTTACTTCTTCAACTGGTATGTCTCTAGTTTAAATTTGAAACTCAACATTATGTGTTCCATACCTATACATCGATGTTTGTTATTATACTAGTTATTCAATTTATTTCTATGTTTGATGTTATTAAGCATGTCTAAATTCGTTCCTTGTGTGTAATCATCGTATTAGACTTTACTTTGTTCTTTGACACTTATCCAGCATGTTCACTTAGTTCCTTCACTCCTCTCTCACTTGTATAACCATGTAGTGCCAAACTTTGTCCAACAAAACCCTTGTCTTCAATATAATCCTACTGCACTCTTCCAATATGTTTAAATGTCTGTTACCATGACTGATTTGTTCAATGGATACATATCCGTCCTGTATGTTTGTTGAATCAATTGTTTCCCTATTTATTTGGTTTCAAACCTGTATGTTCCCAATTCATCTTTTCCTTGTTTGTGTTTGAACTATGTATGGTGATTTGTTTTGAGTGAATGATTGTCCTGTTTCTTTTCTTTTCACTAAGGCAAACTCTTCTACTGCCTTCTAAAACTTATTTCAAACTAATCATTTTCAAAAATGTTTCCAACTCAACTCTTTTAAATGTATGTCAAGTACTAATCAGGTATTGAATGTTTGGTCCTGTTTCAGGCTCTCGATAGTGTAATTTTTACCTTTCTTTTGTAATTCATTTTAGTATTGGTCTGTAGTAATTATTAGTAAATGACTCTTGGATTGGATAGTGAAAAGGAATGGGCAATATGTATGTTGTAGTATAATCCAGGGTAAATACCATGCCTATAAGACTATACATATTACTATGTTTGCCTTACCATGTTAGAAACCATGCCTATAGGGTTTTACTATACTTTCGTTACCATGTTGGAAACCATGCCTATAGGGTTTTACTAAACTTGCCTTACCATGTTCGAAAATATGTTTACTAGGTCTCAAAATCAGTTTCATTAATAAATGACATGCCTATAGGATAATTTAATCCAACTTCTGTTATAACAAGTGTTACATGTTTGCTTTCATTGGTCATCATGCCTACAAAAATTCTAATATAACTATTAAACAATTAGATGTAAATCATGCCTATAGGGAATAAATTTAGAAATGCTACCTATAGATCTCAACTAGTTTATTGAAATAAATCAACCCAGTCCACGTTTTAGTTCGTTTCAAAATTGGTTTAATTAATGGTTTATTTTCTCTAAAACATGTTCTTTGAAAAATATGCATTGATTTGTCATTAGATATCATGCCTATAAGGATTTAAGAGTCTGCTTTAAGAAATCTACCTTGTAGTCATCTATTATTTTACGCCTAGGCAAGCATTAGGCAATCAACTTTAAATAAAATTAGGACTGTCTTTGTGATTAGTATTTAACTATCAATGTGTTAAAATCAGTAGGCAAGCCTAATTCAGACTTTTTCTGAATCCTGTAATAAATTTAGTTCCGCTGTTATCACTTAGAGACCATGTTTAGGATCTTAATTTAGACCTTAATTGTGCATGAGTCGTGTTGTCTATGTGCATTACTTGTGGAGGTACATGTGAGCCTTCTATATGATTTCTTTATTTACCCCCTAAATGCAGTCCTGTGTCCTTGTTTGATGCCTAGTATCTTGCCGTTAAACTTGGGTTCTTCCTAGAACCCCCCCACTCTTTATAGGATAAAAGTCCTAAATTCCTCATGGACTAATAGGAAAATATGGGTAACAGCAAGAAATAGAGGTCGAGACCATAATTACCATCACGGGGTGGGAAAGGGTAGATATAGATATGATGATCGGTGCATTAATACCACGTGTATCCCCTCTTTAAGGAGTGTCTTACCGGGTATTGCATTGATGTGATCCATATTATAAACAAACCTAGGACACCTCTCTTTACATTCACGAATATGCTTAGATTGTAATTCTTTTTAAAATCTCGCTTTTCACTAATTATTTTTCAAACACATGTGTATTTAAATTCAAATCTACTATATAAGCCATACTTGTTTACTTTTCTAATTGTACAAAATTCACAAAAAAAAAAACAATTTTGTCGGGAACCAAACTAGTGGATCTTGAGGGGTGCCTAACACCTTCCCCTTAGGATAATTTCAAGCCCCTACCCTATCTTCGATTATCAAACATAGTTATAAATGAACCTTATAGGTGTCCTAAAACACCTTCAATCGTTAGGTGGCGCCTCTTCAAAAATTCAAATCCCTTTCCCAAAAGGAAAGAGTAGTCCTATACCAAAAAGTCATACCCATGGTCGACAAGATGAGCCATCTTCGAGCTGACTTCCAACATGATAGTCCCCACAAGTGCCAAGTCCAGCACATATGGCACTGCAATATTGTAATGGGGAAAGATACCATCGAGCCAGACACATATCAGGCCGATTGAACCCCTTTCTATTGGGGTTGGTTGGAAGACAATTGGGACGGTCTACGACAGCCGGGGATCGATCGAGGGCATACAATTATAGATGAAAAGGTTGAGGTGCATTTCAAATACAACCAGATGTGCAAAAGGATTTTTGAATGCGAGAGCGAACACCGCGAGATACAAGAGTCCAATGAGAAGTTGATTAAGGAATCGAAAGACATGGCTATCAGTGTCAACAAAAGGCTAGGATACTTGGAGAAAGGCATAGTAGAACTATAGGGAAAATTTCTCATAAGGGTTGGAGACTGTAAAAAAGCTGAAGGGACCGAAGGTGGACATCTAGCCAGAGCATACTTGTTGCTCGGACTTCGTGAATAGAGGAAGTTATTCGATAGAAGGATGTAGAATCTAGGGAAGATCCTTTTAGATAGGAATTTACTTTTCTCTTTACGAATGTAATAAGGCCACTAGTCATTAGTGACTTTTATTTGTTGCTTATTTAGTGTCATTTTGGGATTCGCCCATTTTTATCAATAAAATGAGGCATTTAGCATTAAAAGTTCTCCAACTTTATTTGTTGCTATGCCTACCTTGGGCACAAAGAGGTTCCAAAATTAGGATACATTTTACCTTCACGCACTATGTGTTTAAATATTGCAATACTTTATATAATTCTCACTAACTTGATTAACATTTGTATTATTTTTATTTTATTATTCCCCTCCCCAAGGTTAGTTCATTCAATCTAGCATGATGATCTTATTTCACAAGATCCAGGGGGCCTCCACACCCACTCCTCCTCTTAGTCCCATTTTAGGCAATGACAAAGGCAAGAATGAAATGGAAGATTCGAACAACATCAGGGAGGAGAACACCACTGAAGGGGTAGAGGCCACTGATGGCCATGGTATTCAGGTTCCAAACGAGAATGTGTCACAACTTGAATAGAAACTGTTGAAGTTCTGGGAAGAGCTAAGGTTCAGAATCTTGCAAACCTGTCATTTTCCCTCAGCACCCTAGATACCAACTTCCTCAATGTTCAAAACCCCACACCTCCTCAAGATATCCCAAAACAACAGAATAATCCAGCTCCTTATACTCACGCTGCTCCATCAAAGAACCAATGCAACACCTGTCATATCTCATACAGTACTCCAATACTCATCCCAGAACCTCAGAACTCCGCAAGCGACCATTTCCATCCCCATACACCAGGCTATCATAACAATCCTATCTATGTGGAGACCATGCCACACTCCACCACAACCTATCACATGCACACATGAGTCTGATGAAAAGGATTTACTTAGTACAAACTTGGCCGAGGAACTTAAGAATATGACTAGCCAGATTTAGGGCGTTGAGGGAAGAAAAGGATTCGAGGGGATGAACTATGAGGACATTTTCGTAACGCCTGATATCGAACTACATGAGGGTTACAAACCTCCTAAGTTCGAAATGTTAAATGGAATGGTGATCCAACAGTCCATCTGAGGACATATTGTGTGGTTACGGTAGGGAAGGATGAAAGGATCCACATGAAGCTGTTCATTAGGAGTTTGAAAGGAGATGCACTATCTTGGTACATCAGCTAATATCCCAAGAAGTGGTCAAGCCGGGTAGGCGCGAGTTTGAACGCGCCAGATGTGCTCTACATCTTGAGTCTGAAGAAGAAGCCCATGGAGACATTTACGAGTATGCTACTCACTGGAATTCCGAAGACGCTAAGGTCACATCCGCCATAGAAGAGGAGTAAATGAAAAAGTTCTTTGTTCGGGCTCAAGACCCGCAGTACTACGAACGACTGATAAAGATTGAGAACCAAAAGTTCTTCGACACTATCAAATTAGGTAAAAGAAATTAGTAGGGTATTAAAAGTGGTATGGTTACACACAGACACGAATAAAACTCATCACTAGTATTCTTTCGTGGGGGTCTTCCATGCCAGAATATTTGACAGAAACCTCTTGGCGCACGATAAGCAATGGAACAATGTGTTTAAGGCGCACGTTAGCACGACGCTTTCTCCGTTGATTATGGCTCGTCGCCGGCGGCAACCTCCACCTTCTCCATCACAGATTGTTACTCCAGCTCAAGGAGTAACTAAGGAACTGGAACCACTGACCTTTGGAAACTTTTTGCCAGAAAAATTTCAGTCCAAAAATTCTTTGCATGCAGAGGAAATTGCAAATGTTGAACCTCAATTGAAGATGACTGATGTAGATCGAGATAGCCTAGCTGTGAGGAAATTGCAATTCTCAAATATCGCCTTAGCTGAACAGCCACCTCCTACTATGGCTGAGATTGTCAGAGGTAAACATAATATGGGCAAGGTTTTAACGTTTGTTCCACCTATTGATAAGGATGGAAGGAAGATAGTTAAAATCTATATTGATGAGCTGAAATCTCAATCTGATTACCGGAATACTTCACTTATTGGCTATATCATTGGTGACAACCCTAATGAGAAAGCCATGGAAAATTTTGTTTTGCATGTATGGAATTTTGTGGCTAAACCACAAATTCTAATGCATAGATATGGTTACTGTGTGTTTCGATTTAATACTGTTGAGGATATGAACCAAGTGTTACAATTTGGTCCTTACTCATATAGGAATAAGCCTATGATTTTGAAGCCATGGGATGTGGATTTCTCTATGCAAAATGGTATTCTTAGTACTATTCCTATTTGGGTGAGATTTCCTGGATTGCCTTTGGGTTACTGGTCCCCTGAAATACTCAGTAAACTAGCAAGTACTGTTGGTAAACCTCTTTATACTGACAAAGTAACAGCTCACTTTGAGAAGATTTCCTTTGCAAGAGTGCTGGTAGAGGTTGATGCTGCATTTCCATTACCTGAGGAAGTTGAAATTGAGACTCTTTTTGGTTTGAAGGTTCAAGATATTGAGTATGACTGGAAACCAGACTTTTGCAACCACTGCTTGAAGTTTGGGCACAATTCACTTGACTGTTGGTATAACAGTCATAATGAAAGAGATTGGGAGCATATAGTTCATAATAAAGAGAATAGAAACAAGACTAGAGGTAGAAACCCAAGACAGGAATGGATCCCAAAAGGTAACAACAACACTTTGGCAAAGGATGATTTGGATACAAAAGAAATTCCTAACTTGCCAATACATACTGAGCCTAATCCAGTATCATTGGTTAGTGAAGCAGTTGCTAATATGAGTACAGTGATTGTTGATCAGCCTGTTGATACTATGCAGAGGATCCACATTGGAACTGATATGGTTGCTAGCCTTGGGACTGAGGGTGATCATGGGAACCAAGAGAGTATGGACAGTGATATATATGGGACAGTGCTGGAGCAAGTAGGAGAAATGGCTAATGCTGGATTAATGGATGAAGGTAGAAAGGGACAGCAGCAGGATCATGGCCCTTCATTATATTTGCCACCTAGTATTTCATGATTGTTGTCACTTGGAATATTAGAGGGCTTAATAAAAGCCACAAGCAGAAAGAACTAAAGAACTTTTTGCTTAAGAATAAAGTTGATATTCTTGGTTGTCTTGAAACTAGAGTCAAAGAACCCAAAGCCCATGGAATTGTTAATAAAATTGCTAAAGGATGGAAGTTTCAACACAACTATCTCAAAGCAGTTAATGGTAGAATTTGGTTAGTTTGGAAACCTCATATACAAATCCATATTGTTTGCATCACTGAGCAGTTTATTCACTGTATTGTTGAAGATGCAGCTACAACAACCAGAGTCCAACTGAGTATCATATATGCTTACAATACAGTCACACTTAGGAAGCAACTTTGGAATGATCTGAGAGGGCTATCCATTCCAAGCCAGGATGTATGGTTGCTAAGTGGTGATTTTAAGCCTATCTTATCTTCTGAAGACAGAATTGGATCACCTGTAACAGATGCTGAGGTAAAGGACTTCAAGGAGCTGATATTTGATCTCCAACTTACTCCCATCAGGTCAAAAGGTTGGAAGTATTCATGGACCAATAAACAGGTATATAGCAAGATTGATTGGGCAATTGGGAACTATCAGTGGATTCAACAGTTAAGTCATGTGGAAGCAGATTTTTTGAACCACTCAGTCTCTGATCACACTCCTATTTTCATTCAGTTTGGGAGGCAAAGGCTATTGCATCCTAAACCTTTCAGACTTTATTATGCTGTGATGGAGGATCCTCAATTCTATTCTATTTTACAGCAGGTATGGGCTCAAGTAGGTGAAGGTTCACCCTTACAACAGATATGGCACAAGCTGAAGGAGTTGAAGCAGCAGCTAAAAGGAATCAATAGGCATATGGCTTCTTATCAACAAAAACTGATTCATGCAAGGGAGCACTTGGATATCATTCAAAGCAAACTGTTGGTAAATCCTTGTTCAGCAAAGCTATTCAATGAAGAAAAAGAAGCCCTTCTAGATATAGAGAAATGGAGTAATGTAGAGGAACAAGTCATGAGACAGAAATCAAAGGCTAACTGGATTGATTGTGGTGATGCCAACACCAAATACTTTCATGCACAATGGAAAATAAGAGCCAGTCAGAGTAATATCACTTCTATATATACTGAAACAGGTGTTAAGCTTACAGATCCTGTGGCTGTAGAACATGAATTTATTGAGGTGTTTAAATCTCTGATGGGTGATAGGCTACTGAATTGCCATGTCTAAATTCTACTATTGTTAAGGAAGGAATTTGTCTTACTTTTGATCAGCAAAGAGCTCTTATTAGGGAGGTTACTATGGATGAAATTGCTGCTGCTATTAAAGATATGCCTAATGATAAAGCTCCAGGTGTTGATGGATTCCCTATGGAATTTTTCACCAAAAACTGGGAGACAGTCAAGAGTGATGTTTATGCTGCCACTAAGGAGTTCTTCTCTACTTGCCAAATGCCATACATGATCAACACTACTGCCATTGCTCTTGTTCCCAAGATTAAAGTTCCTAAACAAGTGAAGGACAATAGGCCTATTGCCTGCTGTACCACCCTGTACAAGATCATATCTAAGGTCATTACCAGAAGATTGAAAGCTATTATTGATAACATCATTGGGAAAGGTCAGTCAGCATTCATTGAGGGGAGAAGCATAATAGATAATGTTTTGCTCAGTCATGAGCTTTTCAAGGGTTATGCCAGGAAAGGTATATCACCTAGGTGTGTACTAAAGGTGGACTTAAGGAAGGCTTATGATACTCTTGAATGGAGGTTCCTTAAACAAATGCTTGTTGATCTTGGATTTCCTGCAAAATTTGTTGACTGGACTATGGCTTGTGTTTCATCTGTGACTTACTCTTTTGTGATTAATGGGGGACTCACCAAACCTTTCCAAGCTAGAAGGGGTATTAGGCAAGGAGATCCTATGTCTCCTTACCTATATGTTATTGCCATGGAATATCTTAACAGAACTTTGGCACAGTTGCATAAGAATGGTGACTTCAATTTTCATCCTAGATGCAGGAAACTTAACTGCTCCCATATCTGCTTTGCAGATGACTTGCTGTTATTCTGTAGAGCTGATATGACTTCTATTCAACTACTGCATGATGCATTCCTAACAGTCTCTACAACATCTGGACTTTCTGCTAATAAGTCTATGAGTGCTGTTTATTTTGCTGGTATTTCTCATAATGAAAAGGAGGATATTCTAGAGTCTTTGGGGTTCTGTGAAGGGCATCTTCCATTCAAATACTTAGGCATTCCACTACACTCAAAGATGTTGAATATCCATCACTATTTACCATTGGTTGAGAAAATAACTGATAGGATTACATGCTGGTCTGCCAAATTCTTGTCTTATGCAGGCAGGTGTCAACTTATTAATTCAGTATTATTTGGGGTTCAAACTTACTGGTCACAGATTTTTATATTGCCTAAGAAGGTGGTGAAAGCAATTGAAGCTATATGCAGATCTTTCCTTTGGACTGGCAATGGAACAGTGTCCAGAAGATCATTGGTAGCCTGGGACAAAATATGCAGACCTGTCACTGCTGGAGGGCTAAATCTTATTGATATCCAGACTTGGAACAAAGCTGCTATCTCTAAACTGCTGTGGGACTTAGCAAGGAAAAAGGATTGCCTATGGATCAAATGGATTCACTATTACTACATAAAGAGTGATGACATTGAGATAGTGGCTAATCCCAAAAATTCTTCATGGGTAGTCAGGAAAATAATAGACTGCAGGACCCCTATTATGGCTGACAACAAACTGCAAGGGGATCAATTGTTCAGAATGTCAGGTTTGTGTAAAGCTGGCAAGTTTCAAATACATTCTCTATATCACTCTTTGCTTCCAGCTTTTCCTAGGGTGGAGTGGAAGAACTTAATGGCTACAACTAATGTCTTGCCTAGACATATGTTTATAGCATGGTTGGCTGCTCATGGTCGACTGCCCACAGTAGACAGATTACTGAAGTTTGGCATAAATGTAGAGGAAAAATGTGCATTCTGTCAACAGGCTATTGAAGAGTTTGATCATCTATACTTTACTTGTCCAATTACAAGTAAGATTTGGTATAGAGTTTGCTGCTGGTTGGGATGCAACAGAACAATAGGTTGCTGGAAGGATGAATTGTTATGGATTTGTTGCCTTGCTAGGAGTAAATTATGCAGAAAGGCTGTGGTGGCCACTGCTTTTGTCACCACAATATCACTGATTTGGAGGTGTAGGAATGCTATCAGATTCGAGGGGAAATCTTTTGATGAAAACCTTGTATACCGAGAGATTGCAATACTTATACATGCACGGGGCAGGAAATGCAAGAAATGGCTAAAGGGGCTGCGACAACTTAATCACAATCCTTAGCTAATGCTAGAAATGTAATAATAGTTTTAACAGTTTTGTAGTGTGGTAGTTAGGCTATACTACCACAAAGAACTTCTCATTGTACATTTGTTGATATCAATGGAAACTAACGTTAAACCAAAAAAAAAAAGTGGTATGGTTACAAAGTTCGAAGCCTTGCAAGCTACGAATAAGGCTTTACAGTCTGGTGATGTTTTCAATAAAAGGGACGTGGCGGCGTGATAGTTTCACAAAGGACCAAGTCTCCCCTTAAATATCAAGCTTATCCAACACTTCCACTCACATACCAGCCTAACCCAAATTACCAAGAACCCTCATACTAAGCTCTACCACCAACTTATCAGCCATCTCCTTCTCTTACATTTCAACCTACTTCACCCAGATACTCCCAAGCCACTCATATCTACCAGACCTATAATACTAAACTCTCATTATCAATAAACCCATGCATGCAAAAATTTCCCTAGACCCCAGCCTAATTTTGATCGCAGACCTCAAAAATAATATACAACCATCGTTGAACCTATCAACCAGCTGTATGAGAGGCTCAAAGCTTCTGGTTATGTCACCCTCGTGCCTGCTAAAACCCTTGAGAATCCTTCTCAGTAAGTTAACCCAAACAAATCTTGTGCATCCCAATCCGACATGAAAGGGCACACCATCGATGAATGTCGCTCCTTGAAGGACAAGATATAATCTTTGATTGATAACAAGATCATTGTGGCAAAGGAACCTACTCCAAATGTCTGCAACAACCCTCTGCCTTATCATAATGGTGGAGGTATCCACATGATTGAAGTAGAAGATGACTGGGATCCATCGGGTTAATTGTAGAAGATGATGAACCAAAGAAACCAGCAATTACTCTCAATCCAATCATAGTCCAGATCCAACCATCTAAGGACACTGAGGTGAATATGTCTATACCTCTTGAGTTTGAATCAACCACACCCGCAATGACACTGACACCAATTGAGGTTGAATTCGTGTCTCTGGCACACGCATCATTTGAGGTTGTAGTCTTTCCATCCACGGCTCATGTTCCATCCGGAGTGAGGATAGTTGCGTTGATCATAGTGGCAATGTCAACCATGCCACCATTCTATATATATGTTTTACCTTGGGATTATACAGCAGAGGCATGAAGGAAAGGAAAGGTTAGGATTGAAAAAATTGTTGCAGCACAGTGTATGACAAGAGCAGGTAGAGTCTATACCCCTAAAATCTAGTTGAATCAAGCAAGCAGGCCTCCAGTCGGTCGCCCCTCATTGAGACAGGTCCAGACGAACTCTGGAAGAAAAATATAGGCCAAGAAATACTTGGTCATCGACCAGTTAAACAAGACGCCAACATAAATATCCATGTCTCTCTTTGATGCAAAATTCAAGACGCACAAGAATGCTTTGTTAAAGGTGCTAAATGAAGCGTACATACCAAGTAACATCACTAGAGGGGAAATTGCTAATATGGTAGGACAAGTGTTGGAAAGCCATAAGCTGACTTATTATGAGGACGAGCTGCCACCTGAAGGGCTGGTGCACAACAAAGCACTACACATTATCGTGCAATGCAAAGATTATTTCATCACCAGAATCCTGAACGATGGAGGCTCCGGTCTTAACATTTTTCCGCTAGTAACACTCAAGAAGTTGGGCAAAGTGTTGCATGAGATAAAGGATGGAGCAATCAATGTGAAAGCTTTTGATGATTCTCAGAGGTCCACAATTGGTGAGATTAGTCTAAGCCTATAGATATACCAGCATCTTACAAGCCTTGGATTTATGTTGTTGGGGCCGTAGCATCAACGATGTATCAGGCAGAAAAATTCGAATGGAATCACCAGTAAGTGATCATTATGGTGACAGTAGCAACCCTATATACATTCTCCAGACTATTCCGGCGATCGAGGGAAGAAGGAAGCTCGGTGGAGAAACTTACCACCACATTGAGCGGGTCAACTTTGTCGATAAAGAAAAATGGTAGAATAGCAAAATCAAGAGTATTCTAAGTTAAAGTCGGTACGAACCTGGCAAAGGGCTCGGCAAGAACCACCAAAAGAATCTCTAAGCCTATAAAACTCAAGAGACATGGTACTACCTTCGGTTTGGGATATGAATATACTTGAGAAGAATTCAATAGTTGGTCTCCACCATTGCGCGGTCCTTATTAACTACTAGAGTAGCCAATACCGCATCTGGAGCAGACTTTCTAATAGGCCGACATTGTTTATGGGTCAGATAAAGAAGAAGCAGTGACAGCAGTGAAGAACTTATTTCTAGAGATAGTGATATAGAGTGTTGTGTTATTCTCGAGGAGAAGGGGGAGGAGGCCCTTCCATACAGGTTGTGAGCAGAGGGGAAAATTTTATGAATTGGACCAACAGCAACCAGCCCGACGAGCCTCGGTGTAGAAAGGCTAAAACAAGCATTATTCATTGCTTTATTTACTAAATGATATTATTTTTTGCATTTTTCAATCTCTGCAATAAGCTCTTTGATGTTGAAAACAGTTATTCAATCTATCAAAAGCATGTTTGATATTTCTTATGATTAAATATTTACTGCTATTGTTTTCCTTCTTACTTTACAGTTCAACATTATTATTATTTATCTTAATTAATTAATGACTGTGACATGCAATGAGACAACAAAACGAACATATATTGATTCAGAGAAAGATGACATGCCTGACAAGATTGTCAAGGAAGTTGAGAACTTTGAGAACAGACCTATGTCCAACTTAGACGAAGCCGAGATTGTCAACGTGGGAGATGTTGATAACATTAAAGAAATGTGAATTTGCATTCACCTATCACCATTGGAGAAGAAAGAATACACAAAACATTAAAAGGAGTATGAGGACATATTCACCTGGTCGTATGATGACATGACTGGTCTTAGTATGTCCATTGTGGCTCACAAATTGCAAACTCATCCAGTGTATCCACCGGTAAAGCAAAAGCTCAGAAAGTTCATGCCTGATATGAGTTTCAAAATTAAGGAAGAAGTCACCAAGCAGATCAAAGCTAAGGTTCTTAAGGTAGTAGAATACTTAACATTGTTCGCCAACATTGTGTCGGTGCCAAAGAAGGGTGGGGAGGTCAGAGTCTGTGTCGACTACCAGGATCTCAATTGGTCCAGTCTGAAAAACAACTTCCCTTTGCCAAAAATACATATCTTGATTGAAAATTATGCCAAGCTTGAGCTATAGTCATTTGTAGATTGCTTCACTGGTTATCATCAGATCTGGATGGATGAGGAAGATGCTGAGAAACCGGCTTTCATTATGCCATGGGGAGTGTACTGTTAGAAGATGATTTCATTCGGCCTAAAGAATGTAGGGGCCACATTGATAAGGTCCATGACTACCATTTTCCGTGATATGATGCATGAGGAGATAGAAGTATATGTTGATGATGTTATTACCAAATCCAAGAAGGCCACTGACTAGATAGAAGATCTGAGGAAATTTTCAATAGACTGCAGAGATACAACCTAAAACTAAACCCCACAAAGTGCACATTTAGGGTTCCCATATGGAAATTGCTTGGGTTTACTGTGAGCCGCTGAGGAATAGAACTAGATCCATCGAAAGTCAAATCCATTCAAGAACTACTACCACCAAGGAACAAAAAGGATGTGATGAATTTCGTAGGAAGGCTTAACTACATCAGCCAACTCATAGCACATTCTACAGTTATTTGTGAGCCAGTCTTTATGATGTTAAAGAAAGATGCTCCCACCAAATGGACCGATGACTCCCATAAGGCCTTTGACAGAATCAAGGATGATAAAATAGGAAGGAAGTAACAAGCCATTTATTATCTCAGTAAGAAGTTCACCCCATACGAGGCGTGGTATTCTCTATTAAAATGAACCTGTTATGCTTTGACTTGGTTAGCTCAGAAGTTGAGACATTACTTCTATGCATATACTGCATATCTCATATCGAGAATGGATCCCTTAAAGTACATCTTTCAGAAGCACATGCCCACCATCAAGCTAACCAAGTAGCAAATCCTGTTGAGTGAGTTTTACATTATTTCCGTGACTCAGAAAGCAGTCAAGGGACAGGAACTGGCAGACCACCTTGCTGAAAACCCCGTGGATGGAGGATATGAACCCCTGAAAAAGTATTTTCCTGATAAAGGGGAATCATTCATAGGAGAAGTCATTGCAAAATCGTATGGCGGTTGGAGGATTTTCTTCGATGGAGCAAAAAACTTCAAAGGAGTTGATATAGGAGTAGTCCAAATATCATAAATTGGTCAGCACTATCCGGTGTATGCCAAACTCAGATTCCCCTACACTAACAATATGGCAGAGTATGAATCATGCATCTTAGGGCTCAGAATAACCATTGACACGAACGTTCAAGAGTTGCTAAGGATCAGAGATTCAAACTTACTTATACATCAAGTATTAGAAGAATGGACAACCAAGAACTCCAAGATACTCCCGTATTTTCATCACGCACAAGAATTGAGAAAGAGGTTCATGAAGACGAAACTCCAGCATGTTTCTAGAATCCAGAATGAGTTCGCCGATGCATTGGCTACCTTATCATATATGATGCAACATCCTGACAAGTATTTTATTGATCCCATTCTTGGAAAAATACATAGTCATCCAGCTTACTATGCCCTTGTTAAACAGGGAGCAAACGGAAAACCTTGGTTTCATGATATCAGGAATATTTGGCAAATGGAAAGTACCCGGATCTTGCAAATCATACTCAAAAACACACACTTCAGAGACTGTCCAACAACTTCTTTCACATCGGAGGAATCCGGTATAGGAGGACTCCCGGTTTTTGATTAATAAGATGTGTCGACGTAGAGGAAGCATCCAGGCTACTAGAGGAAATTCATACTGGGACCAGTGGTCCACATATGAACGGTTTTGTCTTAGTAAAGAAGATACTCCGGGCTGGTTATTTTTGGATGACTATGAAAACGGACTGCATCCAGTATGTTGAAAAATGCCATCGATGTCAAATACATGCAGACATGATAAAGATACCTCCAAGCAAGATTAACACAACAAGCTCATTGTGGTCGTCTGCCTCCTACTTCCAATAGACACAGGTTTATCCTAGTAGCCATCGACTATTTCACCAAATGGGTCAAAGCAGCATCTTACAAAGCAGTGTCTAAAAAGGTCATCGTAGACTTTGTCCGCGACCGTATTGTTTGTCGATTCGGAATTCCAGAATCAATCATTACTAATAAAAGCTCCAATCTCAACAGCGACTTGATGAAAGTTATGTGCGAAACTTTCAAGATCAAACACAAGAATTCCATAGCCTACAAGCCTCAGATGAATGGATCTATAGAAGCCGCCAACAAGAATATCAAGAAGATATTGAGGAAAATGATAAAGAATCACAGATAGTGGCACAAGAAGTTATCCTTTGCTCTTCTGCTGTATCGTACCATTGTCCGCATCAATTGGGGCAACCCCTATACGCTGGTTTATGTTATACAGGTTGGCATTCCCACTGAGGTGGAATTCCCTCCCTAAGATCATACATAAGTTGAGCTCGACGATGTAGAGTGGGTAGAAAATTAGTATGAGCAACTAGCCCTTATTGATGGAAAAAGAATGAATGTGGTCTGCCATAGTCAATTCTACAAGAACAGAATGTCCAGAGATTTCAACAAAAGAGTCAAGCCAAGACAGTTCATACCGGGACAACTAGTGTTAAAGAAAATTTTTCCGCATCTAGATGAAGCCAAAGGTAAGTTATCTCTCAAATGGCAGGGTCCATACATGATTCACCGGGTTTTGATAGGAGGATCCCTCATACTTGCAGAAATGGATAGAGAATTCTGGCCAAAGCCGATCACTTCAAATACAGTCAAGCATTACTCTGTGTAATCTTTATGCGTTCCTTATATGATATAAATTGAACTACGCCTGACCTGATTCCCATTTAAGAGGGAATATGTAGGCAGCCATATGGGTTCGATCACAATTCAATAAAAATTTCATTTCCCCCACAATTGAAAACTGGGGCAGAATTTTGATGAGGACCCTCAAAATTCCGAAGTAATTTCAATCTATCGCCGCACGAGAAACAGTTAGAAATGTAAACCCTTCAAAATAGGGAAGAATTTTAAAGAGGACCCTCAAAATTCCATAGCAGGAGAGGTTGCAATGTCCTAAACCACGTCACAATCGTCGGTTTCATCTAAAAAGCCATTTTTAATTTATGTCATACTTTTAAAAAATCATGCATGATTATTATTAAAACTGCTTTGTTTAGCAAAGCAACCCCAATAATACAGATGGTGCCCCTAGGTCAAAGCCGAACGAGTCAAGCTAAACCAGCGGGGATACGAACTAACCTTCCCCCTACGAAACTCACAATTTTTCTTTGGATACAGGCACTAGGGTTTTGAAATCGCTAAAACATACTATACGCCCATGGAACGAACAATATTCAAGAATATGATTCTCTCAACCATTATACATGCCAACATTTGCTATCAGCAGCACCAGTAATGCTCCGTAGTCAGAATGCTATCTCAATGTTGCAATCTACTCTCAGCTATGAAATCTCCACTATCATTTGATATGTTATTTCTTACATAAGGCTACCATTCTGCCTTCCAATTTTCATAAGGCTACCATTCTGCCTTCCGAGGTTAAGCTCTACCTCCATCTGTATTTGCATGGCATAACGCTACTTTCATCTGCATCTACATTGCATAAGGCTACCATCTTGTCTTCCAATTTGCATACAGCCTTCCAATTTTTATAAGGCTACCATTCTGCCTTCTGAGACTAAACGATGTCTCCATTTGCATTGGGTGGCTAAAAGATCGCCACATACTACATCTACTTGGCTGAGAGATTTCTACATGCTGCATTGCATGGCTGAAAGATCACCCCACACTGCATTGCATCGCTGAAAGATCACCCCGCACTGCATTGCATGGCTGAAAGATCGCCACATACTCCATATGCATAACTAAAATAACGCCCCACACTGCATTTCATGGCTGAAAGATCACCACGTACTGCATTTCATAGGTGAAAGATCGCCCCACACTGAATCTGCATGGCTGAAAGATCGCCCCATACTACATTGCATGGCTTAAAGATCGCCACATGTGCATCCTTCATGGGATAAAATATTGCCAACTCATCCAAAGGCATCATTATTCGGAGACACCATCTTCATAGCCCGAGAATATCATGTCATGGCCCGAGAATCTCTTTCAATATTTTGCATATCATTATTCAAAGGCGTCATGGTTCGGAGGCACCATCTTCATAGCACGAGAACATAATTTGATAGCCTGCGAATCCCTCATCATACAACCTATGGCCCAGGACATCAAGGTCTAAGGAAATCATCCTTATCAAGACAACATTCATGGTCCGATGGGAATTTGCATAATGTTTATATTTATGCATAATATATGCTTGTATTGCTTATTTGCAGGTTAAGTGGCGAGCAACGGCTATCCCAGCAAGAGCGATCTTGCTCCAGTTCCCTCATGCCATATCAAAAGTAACCATTCCTACAAATCGTTCACTCACTTAGCCCTAGATGTTGCGACCATTCTTGAAATAGCTTCATCGGTACACCCCAGCGATGGATCTGAAACTATATACGGCCTGATTCCTGTGAAACCAGTGACATGTAGGCAGCTCAATAGCTAGTGTGAGGCCTAAATCTTCCCAAACCGTTTTGCTCGGTCAAAATTGGCCATCGTTTCTTTACCCGAAAACTCTTTCATCCTTCCTAGATAAAGAGGGGTAGCTGTTGATACCCAATTTTTTCTTATATATTTTAAATATTCAAAAAAGTCCTTCAAAATTGCATGTATATGCATATATAAGCATGCCCAAGGTTTTATTTAGTTTTTCCATTATTTTAAGGGTTTTAAATTAATTTATTTTTCCTTTTTTGTATATAACATCTCCAATAATTTTTTCCAAAATTATTGTTTTGATAATTAACCTATTGGATTTCTATTTTTATTCCAAAATATGTCTAAGTTAATTTTTATATAATTTTGTAGTAACATTTAGTATTTTTTAAGCTAAATTGCACATAATTACAATATTAGCCCTTTTAAGATTGAATTATGTTTTATATGCATAAAATTGGATCCAATATTTTTAATCTACTAAATATATATTCTAAATACTATTAGAATTTCTGTATTATTTTTGAGAAATTATCTACTATTTTATAAATTAAATAGTGAAAACATGGCTACTTAAATTATAGCCAAATTGACTTTCAATCATTGCCAAATCAGGACCCCAATCCCCAACCAAACTTCACAATTAAAACTCGGCCCACACCTTATTAACCATACCCAAACCCAGAACCCCACCTACCCTTTCTAATCTCGACCGTTGATATCCCGTATAAACAGTCCACGTGATTTATTGCCTTCTTAATCAAACGAACCCCCAAACCCTACCCCCATTCTCTCATTTGTACCTCCGCTGAGTCCCTCCTCTTCCAAATTCTCTCTCAACTCACCCAAACCCTAATCACCATTACCTACGAGATCCTCCTTCCTATGGTGGTCTCGTGCCTGCTCCGACCATGTCTGGTCTCCTATACTCCATGGCTCTTCGATTTCATGAGTCTTTGAGAGGATCTCAAGAAAAGCTATCCTGTTCCACTTTGAAACTCGTTTACTAGATGTCTCCGACCATTTTCATCATTAATAAAGGATCTCTTCTTATTTTTTTTGTTTGAATCCATGAGTTTTAACTGATTCTCTTCATCTCTACTATTTTCTGAAAACGCTAGTTTGCTACTGTTCAATTCATCTCAGATCTTTATAGATATGAGGTTATTCGAGTATTATTAGGCATTTTTCTTTAACAATATCCTTCTTTAACTATCAATTTTGATTTTAGTCATTCTTTTCTAAAACTAGGGTTTCTCGGAGTTCTTTCACACATGTTCTAACTGATTAAACCTTTTTCCCTTGTTTGTTTTGACCGATTTTGTAATCTTGCTAATTTTAACTTGACTCTATTAAAAATCCATTTCTTTTTAAAAGATTTTCTTTACTTTTTCTCTATGAACGGTAACATGATTTTCCTCACTTCGCTTCTTTCAGTGTTAGCATCCTTTTTTTACTTCTTGTTTGTGTGTTAGCTTAGTTTCTTGAATCCTATTATTACCCTGCTTTGAATATGTTTCCCTGAACCCCTTACCTACGTACGTCGCTTCTGTGTGACTATGTTCACTTTGTTTGTTCATCTTTTGCTTTTTTTCTGTTACTATGCTTCAAATATGTTTTTCTTGCTACATATGTGGTCCTCCTCTTTTTATATGCTGAAAGTGTAGAGTCATGGCTCCCTTTTGATCGAGTTTGGTTTCCTTAATTAATGGTGATGGAAAATTTACTTTCAAAAACACTAAAGGTTTAGCCCGGTCTATGAAGCTACCTAATTTCTTTACCATAGTTGCTATGATACTCAGTTTTCTACTAAGTTGTGCCCTTAATTAGGGTTTTACGAATTTGGTCCAACTCTATGCTATTGAATCTCAAACCCCACCTTTTCTATTTAATGTTATTAGTTCCTTATCTTAATTAATTCTTCTTGCCTTGTCTGCATTACTATTGATTGTCTCCTTAATTTGAAAACTTTTTGAACCCCACCTTAATTACCTAATTTATACTGGTACTATTTTTGAAATCTTTCCTTATTTGTTATGCTCCAACCATGTATGATTTTTTTCCATACTTTCCACTTGCTCTTTACCATTCATAAAGACTCCCTTAATCAAAGGGAGATTCGAACCAATTTTTTATACTGAGTTATCTAATGACTGAAAAATTGATTCTTAACTTATTTTATCTAGTTTTCAAACTACTATATAAGTGACTCTCTTCTACATTGTTAAACAAGAACATAGTTCAAAATGTACACAAACACACACTCAAAAACTCTCTTGCTTCTCTTCCACTTGTGCTAACTGCTTGTCTAGCTGGCTGAAATCCAAGGCTAGACTGTGGAACTCTAGTTGCTTTAATTTCTGCACTTTACTTCTTCAACTGGTATGTCTCTAGTTTAAATTTAACACTCAACTCTATGTGTTCAATGTTGATGCATCTATGTTTGTTACTGTACTAGTTATTCAAATTATTTCTATATTTGATGTTATTAAGCATGTCAAAATTCTTGCCTTCTTTGTAATCATCATATCAGACTTTACTTAGCTCTTTCACACTTTTCCAACATGTTCACTTAGTTCCCTCACCACTCTCGCACTTGTATAACCATGCAGTGTCAAACTTTGTCTAACAAAACCCTTGACTTCAACATAATCCTGATGCACTCTTTCATATGTTTAAATGTCTGTTACCATGACTGATTTGTTCAATGGATTCATATCCGTTCTTTATATTTGTTGCATCAATTGTTTCCCCATTTATGTGGTTTCAAACCTGTATGTTCCCAATTTCTCCTTTCCCTGTTTGTGTTTGAACTATGTATGATAATTTGTTTTGAGTTGATGATTGTCCTGTTTTTTTTCTTTTCACTAAGTCAAACTCTTCTACTACCTTCCAAAACTTATTTCATACTAATCATTTTAAAAATGGTTTCCAACTCAACTCTTTTAAATCGATGTTTAGCAATCTCACACATACTCATAGACCACTAGATTCTGCCCTTTTTATGTGAGGCTTGCCTTGGCCCCCTTGAGTTTCCTCTGAACTTAGATACATAAAAGCTGGTCATTCCTTACTACACTTACTCGTTATTGGCTATAAAATCTGGGTGTGAGCATTGCCCGGTGTCCCTTAAGATCCTTAGGGAACAATGACAAACCAAGATGTGAGATAGGCTATGGCACTTGAGATGATTTATTGTATAACTCGGGGAGGAAGTCCAAATCAGGTGCCGAAAGTTTGGACATGTTTCAGGCTCTCAATTCTGTAATTTTACTTTTCTTCTGTAATTCATTTCAGTACTGGTCTTAGTAATTATTTGTAAATACCTCGGGATTGGAAAGTGAAAAGGGATGGGCAATATGCATGTTGTAGCATAAACTAGGGTAGATACCATGCCTTTAGGACTGTACATTTTATTATGATTGCCTTACCATGTTAAAAACCATGCCTATAGGGTTTTACTATACTTGCCTTACCATGTTAGAAACCATGCCTATAGGGTTTTACTATACTTGTCTTAACATCTTCGAAATCATGTTTAATAGGTCCCAAAATCAGTTTCACAAATAGATGCCATGCCTATTTGATATAATTTAATCAAACTTCTGTTAGAAAAAATGTTACATATTTTCTTTCATTGGTCATCATGCTTGCAAAGTTTCTGAAATCCGTGCTAAACAACTAGATGCCATGCCTATAGAGAATAACTCTAGAAATGCTGCCTATATATCTCAACTAGTTTATTTAAATAAATCAACCCAGTCCACGTGTTTCTTCATTTCAAAACTTGTTGAATTAATCATTTCTTTTTTCTCAAAAACATGTTCTTTCAAAAATATTGCATTGATTTGTCATTAGATATCATGCCTATAAGGATTCAAGAGTCCGATTTTAGAAATCTGCTTTGTAGTCAGCTATTATTTTATGCCTAGGCAAGCCTTAGGCAATCAACTTTAAATAAAAACAAGAATCGTCTTTTTAATTAGTGTTTAACTATAAATGTTTTAAAATCAGTAGGCAAGCGTGATTTGGACTTCTTTTTCGAGTCATGTAATAAATCTGGTTCTCTTGTTATCACTTAGATACTATGTTTAGGATTTGAATTTAGACCTTAATTGTGTATGAGTCGTGTTGTATATGTGCATTACTTGTGGAGGTATATCTGATCCTTCTATTGGATTTCTTTGTTTACCCCCTAAATGCACTATTATTTGTCCTTGTTTGTCACATGGTATCTTGCCTTTAAACTTGAGGGCCTTCCTAACACCCCCCTATAGGATAGGAGTCCTAAATTACTCCATAACTAATAGGAAGGGGCGGGTAATAGTATACAATAGGGTTCGAGACTAACCTTCGCTATAGTTACCTTTACGAGGTAGAAAAAGGTAGATATGGATATGATGACTGGTTAATTAATACCATGTGAGCTCCTCTTTGAGGAGTGTCCTACCGGGTATTGCATTGATGTGATCCATATTATAAAATAACTTAGGACTCCCCTCTTTACATTCACAAATATGCTTAGATTGTAATTCTTTTCAAAATATTATTTTTCACTAATTGTTTGTCAATCACATTTGTATTTAAATTTGAATCCCCCACTACTTGAGCCATACTTGTTTATTTTGATGCTTAAACAAATTCACAGAAAACTGTTTCACCGAGAACCACACTAGTCGATCTTAAAGGGTGCCTAACACTTTCCCCTTAGGATAATTTCAAGCATTTACCCTATCTATGGTTACCAAACGTAGTTATATGTGAACCTTATAGGTGCCCTAATGCACCTTAAATTGCTAGTTGGTGACTCTTCAAAAATGCAAACCCCTTTCCCAAAAGGAAAGAGTTGTCCCATACCAAATTGTCATATGCCCAGGAAAAAAGGTGGCGTGAAACATACTTTGGCTACTTTCAAACTATTTTTGATCTTGTATGTTTCGAAAAAATTGTTGTATTGCACATGAATTAGCGACACCTGAGCTCGGGCTTTATTTTGCATTTTTTATGTTGACTTATTTTTTTATGGGAAAGTTGAAAAAGGTTTTTATTTAAATTTTAATAAAATGTTGAACTGTATTGGGAATGTGTCGGCAAGCCTACTTCCATGATAGGCGCCAACACGATTGAGTTGGTTTTGGGTCGTGACAAGTTGGTATCAAAGCATAGGTTACATAGGTCTCGCGAGTCATGAGCAGGTATAGTAGAGTCTTGCGGATTTGTACAGAGATGTCTGTACTTATCTTCGAGAGGCTGTAGAACCGTTAGAAAAAGCTTTACATTCTTGAATTATTGTCGAGTGAATCTGTTGATTCTGGTACCAAACTTCTATTACTCTATTCTCTCACAGATTGTAAGTATATGTGTTACCGGTCAGGATGGATGGCCATCAGTACCACCAGTCGGGACCACTAGACCGAGGTTGGGGTCAAGGCCGTGGTAGGGGCAGGGCTGTAGGCCCGCACAATAGCTAGAGCAGCACAGGAAGATCCACTAGCCACACCAGTTCGTGATCAAGTCCTAGTGGTGGATGCACCTTCGGGACCATCTCAAGCACCATCTGTGGCTATTGTTATCCTAGGCCTTTTGGAGACCTTAACTCAGATTTTGAATATGCACTATTCTTGCTCAGGCGGTCAACATTTCTGCTACAGTAGCTACTTCTCAAGCCGGAGGAGGCTCTTAAACTCCCATCGCTCGTACACCTGAGCAAGTTGTTCAGGGACTGCAAACACCGGAGGCACCACCAGCCAAGCTGGTTGCACTTGCTCAGGATTTTGGGTGTACCACTCACGCTTGATAACGAGTAGCGCATATTGGCATATTGGAGAGGATTGGTAGACTTCAACCTCCGACTTTTAGTGGTGTAGAGGGAGAGGATGCCCAAGTTACTTGGACAACTGTTAGAGGATTCTACGTACACCGGGTATTCTGGAGACCAGTGGGGTCTCGTTTACTACGTTTCACTTTTTTTGAGCTTTCTTTACTTGGAGGGAAGCTTATGAAAGGTGTAGGCTTATTGGTGCAGCGCCCTTTACCTGGTAGTAGTTCTCGATTCTCTTTATGGAGAATCATGTGTTGCAATCTCCTAGAGAGGAGCTACGTAGACAGTTCGAGCAGTTGCGTCAAGATGATATGACTGTGACGCAGTATAAGATGAGGTTTTCTAATTTAGCTTGTCATGTTATTTGGTTGGTTTCTACATATAGGGAGAGGATCAGGAGGTTCATGGATGGCCTCGCTTATCAGCTATGTATTCCTATGACCTGAGAGAGTTGCTTGTTTTGAGAAGGTGGTTGACATTTTCAAAGAGATAGATTCAGTCCTCTAGGAGCGAGTTGATAGAGAGGCCAAGAGGCCTTGGGGATCTGGTAGTTTTGATGGTGTTCCTTCTGGAGGTCAGTTACAGTACGGTAGAATCAGTCCATTCGCACATACTCACTCAGCTCGTCTATGTCACCGTGGTGGATAATATGTCCATGGTTCTCACAATTCAGATCAGGACCATTTATCTCTTCGTTCCCTTCCAGCTTAGAGTTTGACTCATGCAGCACATTTCAAGGTTCATCTATGCATATTGTTAGTGGCTGATAGAGGTTTCTTTGAGTGTGGAGATTTAGGTCATATCAATAGGTTTTGTCCCTATCTTACGAGAGGTTCATCCCAGCAAAGGAGCTAGCCATCGACTCCAGCACCAGTTACTTCCGTACTCGCCCAGCCAGCTCGGGGTGGAGGTTAGTTAGCAAGGGGTCTCCCTAGAGGGGGAGGTGGATCGGGTAGTGGTCATGCCCATTTCTTAGAATTCCCAGGCAGACCAGATTTTATTTCTTCAAATGCCATGATCACAGGTATTGTCTCAGTGCCATAGAGATGCCTTTGTATTATTTGATCCTGGATCCACTTTTTCATATATAAAACAACAACAACAACTACCCAGTATAGTCCCACAAAGTGGGGTCTGGGGAGGGAGACGAGCCTTACCCCTACCCGAGAGGGGAGAGAGGCTGTTTCCAATCGACCCTCAGCTCAGTGAAGGAAATGAAAAACAAAAACAAAAACATAAACAAAAACAAAAGAGCATTAGTAACTCCAGCAGATATAGCGTTAATAATTATTTAAACATAAGAAACATAAATAAAATAGCATGCATTAATATCATACAGTAACTACTATAACCTACCATAAGGGAGACACAAGCTAAAACACAAATCATCTATGGATAGCCCTGCCAAGCCTCACCCAACCCCGGGTGAGGAGTACGAAAAACTCTAGGAGCCCCAATCCTACAACCCTGATACTAGACCTCCAGACATTCCTATCAAGGGTCATGTCCTCGGAAACCCACGTTCTAGCCATGTCATTCCTAATCACCTCTCCCAAAATACTTCTTAGGCCTCCCTCTGCCTCGCCGAATGCCGACAATCGCCAGCCGCTCACAACTCCTCACCAGGGCATCAGGACTTCTCCTCCGCACATGCCCCAACCACCTCAGCCTCGCTTCTCGCATCTTCTCATCCACCGGGGCCACCCCCACCTTCTCTCGAATAACTTCATTCTTAATCTTGTCTAACCTGGTGAGCCCGCATATCCACCTGAGCATCCTCATCTCCGCAACCTTCATTCTCTGAACATGAGAGTTCTTCACCGGGCCAGCACTCCGCCCCATACAACATTGCAGGTCTAACCACAGCTCTATAAAATTTTCCCTTGAGTTTATGTGGAACTTTCTTGACACACAGGATTCTTGATGCAAGCCTCAACTTTGACCACCCCGCTCCTATACGATGAGTGACGTCCCCATCAATCTCTCCGACCCCCTGAATCACCGACCCAAGATATCTATCACTGTCCCTCTTGGCGATGACCTGAGATCCAATCATCACGTCCCTGCCTACTTCCCTCGGCTCGGCGCTAAACTTTCACTCCAGGTATTCTGTCTTAGATCTGCTTATTTCGAATCCTTTAGACTCGAGAGTCTGTCTCCATACCTCTAACATCTCAATAACACCGACCCTCGTCTCATCTATCAAGACTATGTTTGGATACGCCACAGGACAGGAGCACCCCGTGGTGACACACTAGGACGAATACGCCACAGAAGTCTCTTGTTTCATCTATTGGTGTATCTACTCCGATGAGCAATAATATCATTTTAGACTACGTATATCGATCTTGTGTGGTGACTATTGGGGGTTGGGATACTCGAGTGGACCTCTTGTTGCTTAGTATGGTTGATTTCGATATGATATTGCGCATGGATTGGTCATCTCCATGTCGTAGTATTTTTGATTGTCATACTAATATTGTGATGTTGGCTATGTCAAGGTGCCACGAATTGATTGATGAGGTTTGACGGATTATGTTCACTGTATGGTAATTTCATACTTGAAGGCCTAGTGGACCGTTGGGAAGGGTTGCCTTTATTATTTGGCCTATATGAGGGATGTCAATGCAGAGACTCCTAGTATCGATTTGGTTCCGATAGTGAGGGACTTCCCGGATGTATTTCCTAATGACCTCCCAAGTGTGCTACCAGGTAGGGGTATCGACTGTGGTATTGATTTGGTGTCGGGAACTCATCCCATTTCTATTCCACCGTATCGTATGGCATCAATGGAGTTGAAGAAGTTAATGGCGCAACTTTAGAAACTCCTTTATAAGGGCTTTATTCGTCCTAGTGTATCACCACGGGGTGCTCCTGTCCTATTTGTGAAGAAAAAGGATGGCACTATGAGGATGTGCATTGCTTATAGGCAGTTGAACAAAGTCACAATCAAGAACAAGCATCCTTTGCCTCGTATTGATGATTTATTTGACTAGATTCAGGGAGCGAGAGTGTTCTCCAAGATTGATCTTCGATTAGGGTATCACCAGTTGAAGACAGGGACTCAAATATTCATAAGACAACTTTTTGGACCCGATATTGTCATTAAGAGTTCCTTGTGATGTAATTTGGGCTGACCAATGCCCCAAAAACGTTCCTATATCTAATGAACAACGTGTTTTGGCCTTATCACAACTTGTTTGTTATTGTATTCATTGATGATATTCTGGTGTTTTTGCATTGTCCAGAGAAGCACGCTAAGCATTTGAGAGTTGTATTGCAGCAGTTGAGGGAGGTCAAGCTTTATACAAAGTTCTACAAGTGCAAATTTTGGCTTATTTCAGCGGCATTCTTGGGACACATGGTGTCCCGTGAGGGTATTCAAATTTATTTTAAAAAGATAGAGGTGGTCTAGAGTTTTCCCATATCGTCCTCAACCATAGAGATTCACAGATATCTTGGTTTGGTGGGTTATTTCCGTCGGTTCAATTATGGATTTTCATCTATTGCATCACCCTTGGCCAAATTGATTCAAAAGGGTGCTCCTTTCATGTGGTCAGATGAGTGCGAGACGAGCTTCCAGAATCTCAAGACTGCCTTGACCACAATTTCAGTGTTAGTTTTTCCATTAGCTTCAGGTTCTTATACGGTATACTCTGATGCTTGTCGGGTCGACATCGGGTGCGTGTTGATGCAGAAGGGTAGAGTGATTATTTATGCTTCTCGTCAGTTGAATCCTCATGAGAAAAACTACCTTGTTCATGATTTGGTGTTGGCTGCCATTGTTCTCGCCTTGAAGATTTAGAGGCGTTATCACCATGATATGTCTTGTGAGGTATTTACTAATCATCGTAACCTCCGGCACTTGTCAAAATAGAAGGATATCAATTTGAGGCAGCAGAAATGGTTAGAGCTGATAAAGGACTATGATATTACTATCTTGTATTATCTGGGAAAGGCCAATGCAGTGGTCGATGCCTTGAGTTGGAAAATTGTGAGTATGAGAAGTTTATCATTTATTCCTTTAGGGAAGAGACCTCTTGTAGTTGATGTTCAGGCTTTGGCCAATCGGTTTGTGAGGCTAGATATTTCAGAGCCAAGTCAGATCTTAGCTTGTGTGGTTTCCCAGTCTTCCTTGTTTGATCATACCAGAGAGCGTCGGTATGATGATCCCATATGCTTGTCCTTAAGGACAAAGTTAAACACGGCGATGCCATAAATGTGACTATTGGTGATGATGGGGTATTGAGGATGCAGGGCCGGATATGTGTGCACATTGTAAATGGACTTCGTGAGTTTATTCTTGAGGAGGTCCATAGCTCACGGTATTCCATCCATCCAGGTGCCGCGAAGATGTACCAAGATTTAAGACAACATTATTGGTAGGGGAGAATGAAGAAGGATATAGTGGGATTTGTAGCTCGATGTCCAAATCGTTAGCAGGGGAAATATTAGCATCAGATACCAGGTGGCTTACTTCAGTAGATGGATATTCCAGAGTGGAAATGGGAGCGGATCACCATGGAGTTAGTAGTTATACCCCCAAGGACTTTGAGAAAGTTCGTTTAGGTGATTATGGATCGGCTGACCAAGTCTGTGCACTTCATTCATGTGTGTACTACCTATTCTTCAGAGCGGTTAGCTGAGATTTATATCAGAGAGATTGTTTGCCTACATGGTATCGCCGTTTCCATCATATTAGATATAGGTAATCAGTTTACATTGTAGTTTTGAAGGGCCGTACTTTGAGAGTTGGGTACTCAGGTTGAGTTGAGCATAGCTTTTCACGCTCAGACAGCCAGGCAGTCCGCGGCGTACTATTCAAATATTGGAGGACATGTTGCGCACTTGCGTCATTGATTTTGGGGGTTCATGGGACCAGTTTCTACTGCTCGTGGGATTTCCTTACACTAACAGTTATCAGTCGTGTATTCAGATGGCTCTATATGAGACTTTATATAGGAGACGCTTTAGATTTCTAGTAGGTTGGTTTGAGCTAGACAGTTAGGCTTTTGAGTACAGACTTGGTACATAATGCTTTGGACAAGGTGAATATGATTCAGGAGCGACTTCATACAGCAAAGTCAAGAGAAAAGAGTTATGATGCCAGAAAGTTTTGTGATATGTCTTACATGGTCGAGGAGAAGGTTCTACTGAAGGTTTCTCCCATGAAGGGTGTTATGAGATATGGGAAGAAGGGCTAATTGAGCCCTCAGTTCATTGGGCGTTTTGAGCTACTTCGCAGGATTGGGGAGGTGGCTTATGAGCTTGTTTTGCCATCTAGCTTATCGGGTGGCTTTCGGTACTTCATGTTTATATTCTTTAGAAGTATATTGGTGATCCGTCTCATGTATTGTATTTCACCAGGGTTCAGTTAGACAGTGATTTGACCTATGATGTGGAACCAGTGGCTATTTTAGAGCGGTAGGTCTGAAAATTAAGATCAAAGGATATAGGTTTAGTAAACGTGCAGTGGAGAGGTCGATCCGTGTATAAGGCTACTTGGGATACAAAGTAGGATATATGGAGAAGATATCGACACTTGTTTGAGGCTTCATGGATGTTTCTAGTCTTGTTCGAGGACGAACGTTTGTTTAAGAGGGGAAGGATGTAACGACCCAGCCGATCGTTTCATGAGTTATAGCCCCGTTTCCCCCATTTCTTCTTCTTTATGTGTTGTTCAACTATATTTTACCGTATCATGTTGGTTGGTTTAGGTTCGGAGTGGTTTTGGAGGGGAATCATACACTTAGTCTTTGATTTAGAAGTTTAAGTTAGAAAAGTCAACCGGATGTTGACTTATGTATAAGAAGATCTCGGGTGTGAATTTTGATGGTTTGGTTAGCTCTGTTAGATGATTTTGGGTGTAGGAGCATGTTTGGAATATAATTTGGAGGTCTCTAGCGGATTTAAGCTTGATTTGACGAAATTGGAAATTTGGCGTTTCTCGGTCGATAGTGGAAATTTTGATATCGGGGTTGGAATGAAAATCTGTAAATTGGAGTAGATCCATAGTGTTATTTTTGTCGTACGAGCAAAATATTTAGGTCATTCGGATGAGGTTTGATAGGTTTCAACATTATTTGTAGAATTCGAAAGTTTAGAAGTTCATAGGATTGAATCCGAGGATAATTTGGAGTTCTGATGTGGTTTGGAGCATTCCGAAGGTTTGAATAAATTGAAATGGTGGTATGTGACTTGTTGGTATCTTTGGTTGAGGTCCCGAGGGCCTTGGGATAAATTTGGATGGTTAGTAGAAGAGCTAGAAATTGGTTTGAGCAGTTGAAACCGCTACTTCTGTTATTTCAACATCTGCGGATTAGGGACCATAGGTGCGAGGTCCACAGAAGCAGAAATGGACCATAGAAGCGGAGAAGAACCGTAGGAGCAGAAGTTGGACCACATCTGTGAGCCTCCAGGTGTAAGGCTTGGGGCGCAGGTGCGGAAGCTGGCGATTTAAGTGAAATGTGTAGATGCGGTGTTTGGACCGCAAGTTCAGAAAGGCCTGGGCTGAAGTATTAATTTGATCCTTTTCAAATTTTAGCCCATTCTTCACCATTGTTTGTCAGGTTTTGAGCGTTGGGTAGTGACTTTCAAGAGGAAATTGAGGGGTATCAGTGAGGTAAGCTACTTGGGCTTTATTGTTTGTTTGCGATGATTTTCCTACTATTTAATCATTAATTAGTAGGAACTTTGGGTGATTTTAAAGGGGCTAGGGCTTGAGTTTTGAAGAGTTCAGATTGATAATTTGAGGGGTCAATGTCTGTATGGACTCGGGGGAGGAAGGAATTTCTAGTTTTGTGATTTTTGTTGGATTCCGAGACGTGGGCCTGGGAGGCGGGTTTGGGTGAATTTTTGGATTCTTGATTGAATTGATAGTTTCTTGTTTGGAATTTGTTGGTTGGTCTATATTGATTGTGTTGTTTGCTTTTGGTTAGATTCAGAACATTTGGAGGCCGGTTCCAGAGGCAAAGGCACAGCAGATTAGGTTTTTGCTTGGTTTGAAGTAAGAAACTCTTCGAAACTTGGATTTGAGGATTCGAAACACCGAACTATATTTTATGTGGTTGATATTGAGGTGAGCCAAATGCCAAGTGACGATCGTGTAGGTGTGTACCATGATAATTGTGGCCTGGTTCATTCCATGGCTCCACTTAGTGACTTTTTCTTGTTAATATCTATGTTGTGATTATGTGATTAAGCTAATGTGTTGTAAATCATGCTAATTACCATGTTACGGCTTCACGCCAATACTGTTAAGACCCAAGTGATCATTTCTTGATGTCATCACATATGTTTCATTGATATTATGTACTCAGTCTTGTTCATGCATATCATATCATGTCTCAGTATCAATTGTTGCTATTGCACATCGTATCATTGTTTCGAGCTAGTTTTCATGCATTGTGAGCCCGTATATGTGATATTGGAGAGTGTTGACTAAGTGAAGCCGAGATCCTGATTATGAGTGACAGTTATGAGATCGGGTTGCACACCGCAGCGGATATGTTGATGATTATGAAAACTCCTGGGCTGTAGGAGTCCCTTTAGAGTCTGTAACACACCCCTTGTGAGTGCAGATAATATATTGAGGGATGGATTTCCTGGGCATGGATTTGTCCAAATTATTGATACCTAGAGATGGATTTCTCCTCAGGGTTGGATTACTCTTGTTTTTGGGTGCTGGTTCACTTGCAGTTAGTGTTGTATATGTTCCAAGATGGATTTCCCTGGACTTTGTAGCCATATGCGGTACCGAGTGATTGAGCACTTGAGAGTGGGACCACCTGGTGCCTTTTCATATATTTCTAGCATTGACATGTAGAGATTTGCTTTGCTTTATACTTCACATTGTACGGACTGGTATTTACTTTATTATTAGAGTTGAATAATTGAATTGCCTACATGCTTACATTACTGCACAGTTTAATTGTGGTATAATTGTTGAGGTTTAGTTCGTCACTACCTATTAGTCCATAGTTTAGACTTGTTACTTGGTGAGTTGGTATACTCACGTTACCCCCTGCACCTTGTTTGAAGATCTAGGTATCTCAGTTCACGGTAGCGGCTGTTGACTATTCTAGTCGCGGATTATCGTTGTAGATAGCGAGAGAGCTGCCTGGCGATCATAGTCCCGCCTTTATTCTTCTTGGTCTTCCTTCTTGCATACTTTGGCTACTTTTAGACTATTTTTGTCTTGTTATATTTCGAAACAATTGTAGTATCTCTCATAAATTAAAGACACCCGATGTCGGGCTTTATTTCTATATTTTTTTTTATTTTGACTATATATCTTTTATGGGAATTTCAGTTGAAAAAGGTTGTAATTTAATTTTAATGAAATTGAACTATTTTAGGAATGTGTCGGCTAGCGTAGTTCCATTGTACGCTCAATTTCGATCGTGTTGGTTGCGGTCGTGACAATAGTGGAGTCAACTTTTGAGGTCAGGATATTAGAATAGTCACACAAATATATAAATAGCCTTGCCATTGGCTTAAAAATGAGAAAAGGTGTCAATAGCCCTTATGTTAAGTTCTAAGCATTGATATAAATTATTGTCATTGCTATAATGCTTGAGTAATTTTTGGAATTGTGTTACTAGACTATGTTCTTAATTTTAGGTTGCTAAAGGACGAGCAAGATTTTAAGTGTGGGGTAGTGATAAATGATGAAAAATACTTATTTTTGTGTATGTCTGCATATAATATCTTATGTGAGTTGCAGGATATTACATGTTAATAAACATAGAATATGCTCATTAAATATTTATTGTGTGTAGGAATGAATTTGGATGAAAGTTGGCAATAACTGGATGATTTGATGCAAAAAGAGTAGAGATGCAAGACTTGGGAGCATGCCACAATTGGTTCATTACATGAAAGTAGGCACGAAATGGCCAAGGGAATGAACAAAAATACAGTGCAGTATGGATGTTAGCACTGGACCTAGCACACGAAAGAACAAAGAAGAAAAAAGAAGTAACTGGGAGTGTGCTAGAAGTCGCGCGTTGCACCAACTCTAGCACACGACTTAGCGTGTCATTTTCGAATGAGGAGAGATCAAGGATGCTCCATATCAACCCTCATTAATATAAATACATCATAAAACTTCCTTTTGAAGAGAGAGACACTACTTTTGGGTAAGACAACACCAAGGAGGCGACAACACATTAGGAGCATGGAGAAAGATCATTCTACCACGAGTTATTTCCCTTCTTCTTCCTGCTTTTCATTGTTTGTTATGACTTTTAGTATTGTAGTTTCACATACTATTATGAGTAGCTAATTTATTATCTAAGGGTTTGATGGAACCTCTTGGATGATGAACTCTAGTTATGTTTTAATATAATTTGACCTTTGGATTTATCTGATTGTTCAACTACGTACTTATTTCAGTTGATTGAATAGCCACTGATTTATTGTGCTTATATATTATGTTTTTCTTGAGAAAAGATATATATTTATGTGGTTATTGAAAAATATCACTCCTAAGGTTCAGATATAAATGCAGAGGGTTTAAAATCAGGACTAGAGATAATAAAATTTTAACGCGATAATAGTGAGCGGTAAAAAATTTGAGCTAGCATATTTCGAGAAAATATGACTAGTAAATAATTGTAGTTGCTTGAGAGAAAATTACGATAAGTCGAGCGCTCATGATCAATAGAGAATACTTAGGTGACATTATCGAAGATGTACCAGGAAAGATTCCGACAATTGGAAAAATATCAACTTTAGAACTCCTTTTTTTAATTTAGTCTCCAACCCTTAATATCTTTATTTGTTAATTTACTACATTAGTTTGTTAGTTAATTATTTAGAAAAAGGAATCTTAATATATATAATTTAAGAATTGTTCTAGCTTGTATTCTTGGTGATAATAAACACATGCAGCTAAACCTTAGTTCTTTATGGGATTCAACTCCTATCTCTTAGACTGGATTATATGTGTAGCGACCGTTTATCTTATTTAGGACTACAGTTGGACGTGAATAGTATTAGAATTGAATCAAAATAATTCGAAAAAATTACATCAGAAAAAATAGTTTCACGATATATGCATAAATTGCCTTTTTATGCCACTATTTATATTTTTTTGTTGGAAAGAAGTACTTATATTGAAATATTAGAGCACGATGCTTGCAGATGTTAGTTTCTAAACTAGTGCTATTAAAAGCTAATACAAGTGCCAATCCATGGGGTGCATTACTATACATAACATTCGTGTTACAAACAGAAAACAAAGCATGTTTGTTTCCTTATTTAGCTACACTATCTACAATATTATTTTGCTCTCTGTAGATATGTTGAAGAGAAGGCCCACCCATCTATTGAAGCAATAACTTGCAGTCATTTAGAATGTTAGAATGTTGCATATTAGACGTATTTTTTTAACATACCAATGATGTCATTTGTGTTGGTTTCGATGGTAAGTGGTGTATATCGGTGACGCACAACAATTTTCAATCCCATGAGTAATGATAGTAGTTCTATGTGGACGGGAATGGTTGGAGGTGATCCATCTGCGAAGCCCATGACCTGGTGTCACTATGTCTTGCGAAAAATACCTCCTATTCCATAGTTATTTTTAGCAGATGAAGACGCACCATCGATGTTTAATTTGTAGTGAGTCGTTGGAGGATGCCATTTGATGTATAGATGGATGTAATTTTTTTAAGTTGTTATGTTGTGTTTGGAAAAAGTATTCAGATGCTGTAATTAGAATAAAATTAATATTAATGTTCATCTTTTTATTATCCAGCGTGTTATGATTACGAACATTCCATATATGCCTTATAGCAATAGAGATGTATATGGTATTAGAAATTCTATACGGAGTTGATTGTAAAGGCATGTGTATAAGGTTATATAACCATTTGGATTTATGAGTAAGATTTGGGTTAGAGTATTGTGATGTTCCTATAGTAGGTGTATTGGAGGGATTTGGAAGGATTATGTTGAGTTGTGCTATAGCTGGGTTGCTTTAGGACATTCGATGAAGATATGTGTAATTGATTCTGAAGCTATTTGGCATTGCTTACATATATTTGAATTGATGATACCTAATTTGCATATGTATGTAGCAATTGGTAGTCGATTATATGAAAGTAGCCATAGAAAAAAAGATATTTTCGGTGGAATTTGTAGCTTCCAAATCCTTTTGTGGAAGTATTTATTACTTTTATTTGTAACGATAGATTTGTAGCTGGATTTAACATAGCATAGTCCATCTTTTCTCAGATCCCAGAAAATTTGATCATAATTGTGGTAGAGTAATGGCATGTATATACTCCGAATGTGTATATTTAACTCAGTTGGTAGATCAAATGGAAGTGTGTCAAAATGCATTTATTATCATATGAGCAGTAAAATACTACCTTGTGTCGTTCTTTTGGTAGGAAAATACCATTGATACAGGAAAGTAGTGTGAGATTATGTTTTATCCATAGATCATTCAAAATATTAACGTGGTTGTCGTTTGTATGATTCCATTTATATCCCAATCGACACTAAGACCATCCATTTATGATATTTTTCCACGTGAATGTAGGAAATTGTTTGGTTGCCTTATTAGGGTGTATATAAGTATTTATTAGAACTCGTGACCAAATTCTTTGTGGATGTTGGAATAATCTCCATGCAAGGCTTGCATGCAAAGCTTTATTTTTCGTAGAAAGTTGTTGTATGCCCAAGCCATCTTAGCCTAGTGGTTGGGCAATAGTGTTCCACTTAAGGAGGAGAAGTTTTTTCTTTTGTGGACTTGTACCCCCAAAGAAAATTTCTTTATATCTATTTAAAAGAGATAGAATATTGTTGGGGATTTTGATATACTGCATGATGTGGTTTGGTAATTGGTTGAGGGTAGATCGAATAAGAGTAGTGCGACCTACCCTTGTTAAAATTTTTATTTTCCAACCAACTAATTCATTTTTGAAATTATCCAGGAGAAATTGAAAATCATTTTTAGTGGGTTTTTTAACGAAGATGGGAAAGCCCAATATTTCCCCTCGTTCATATGGAATAGCTTTCACGACCCAGATTTTTCACCCTCGAGAGTCATGATAAGGCCTACTCGTGAAAGCTAGGCAAGCCGACTATTATAAATTCATTACCCTTTTTATTAAGTATGTTAAACAATTCAATATAATAAGTTATCAAGCCGCGAAATAGCTAAAATAATCAGAAATGTGGAAGACGAAAACTTAACAGCTTAACCAAAGATTGTTACGTTAATCTCAAATACAACACAACTCAAAATTTGGTGTCAATAAGTGACGGACCATCTACGAATACTACAAATAAAGTCCGAACAGAAATACAAGAATTTGTCTCTAATAAGTAAAAACAGAAAAAGATGATAGGAGGAGATTCCAAGGCATGCGAACACCTGCAGGACTACCTCGGGTCGCCTGTTGGACTGAAGGCAGCAACCTCGCAGCGGTCCAAACACTACAGCACCGGGATCTACAGATAGTGCAGAGTGTAGTATCAGCACAACCGACCCTATGTGTTGGTAAGTACCTAGCCTAACCTCGGCGAAGTAGTGGAGAGGCTAGGACCAAACCACCAGATAAACTTGTGCAGTTAAATCATATACAGTGGAAAAATAAAAGCGGAACTTCACAATTAAAAATAGGAAGGGGGAATTATGCTGCGGGGAACACTAAGTATCAAAGAAAATCAAAAATTAAATTTAGAGAAACCATAACTCAGTTATCAATAAAAATCAGGAATTCAAAGACAAGTGTACGGCATCACCATTCGTGCTTTAACACTCTCTTACAAAATAACATGCATGGCATCACCCTTCGTACTTTAACACTCTCTCATAAATACCATGCACGACATCACCCTTCGTAATTTACATTCTTCCACACCCAAGCAACAATTACAAGCAATTTGGGGCAAGGGAATCAATAACATCACAATAAAATCAAGTAACAACAGAAAATCAATAAATAAACGTAAAGAACACCATAACCCAATTATCAGCAAGAATCAAGAAAATTAAGGACATGTGCACGACATCACCCTTCGTGCTTTAACTCTCATCCTCACCATAAAAATCAATATAATCGGCATGGCATCATCCTTCGTGTTTTTACCTCATGTAATCATAGTAAGGAATGACCTTTCATGCATTATCACTCATATAAAGGCACAAAACTATACATCGTGTGTCACGGCATCACCCTTCGTCCATTAACACTCTCTCACAAATATCATGCACTACATCACCCTTCGTGCTTTAACGCACTTCCTTACCCAAACAACAATCACAAAGCACTAAGGCAAGGGAATCAATAAAACAACAATCATATCCCAACAAGAGAAACAATATCAAAAGCAATAATATCCCGGCAAGGGAATAACATTAAAAGCAACAACGTCCTGGCAAGGGAGACAATATCATAATCCTCTTCTCTTTTTCACAATTGCTTCACAACTAAATTCACAACTTGAGACAATGCTCTATAATGTTCAATTGTCAATAACACTTCCACAATTCATTTTAGCACTTCAGCCAATGCTCTTCAATGTTCATTCACCAATATTACTTCCACAAGCCTTTTTCAACAATAGAAATCATTACATAAGGCATTAACAATACAAAACAGAGTCTCATTAATAATAGTAAAAGTCTCACGAGTATGCTTGACACCAAAGTATACATACTCGTCACCATGCCTATATATTATATTCAACAATTAATACATAACACATAGGACACAACTCCTAATCCCTCCAGCTAAAGTTATACAAAACAATTACCTCGATGCCACGAACACAATTCAAGCCTCAACTGCTGCTTTACCTCTTGATTCCACAACCAATTATCTTGTATCTAGCCACAAGTCACTTAACTATATCAATGAACGCTAAATGGAACAATTCTAATGCATGAAAAAAGGTTTTCTAAAATTTTTCCCAGAACGTCAACATCAACCTCGGCTCTGCTTCGTCCAAACTCGAAATTCGGACTAAAACCCGATCACCCATTCACTACCGAGCCCGGATATATAATTGGTTTTGGAATCCGACCTCAATTTGAAGTCTAAATCCCCAAATTTTAATATTCTTAGGTTTTAACAAAAATTCTCAATTCCACCATGAAAACCCAAGATTCTAGGATGAAATCTTGTAAAAAAGAAGTTAAGGAGTGAAAGAAATGAGTTTAAAATCGCTTACTAATGTTTTGGAGAAGAAAAAGTGTTTAGAAAATCGCCTCTTTTGTTTTTAGGGTTTTGAAAAGTGAAAAATAACTAAAAGTCACATTTAAATATACTCCTGTCATACCCTCTTCGGGGACAACATAAAAATGAATGCGTCCGTGGAGCTCAACCGCGGACCGCAAGAAATCGAGCGCAGCTGCGAAGACCTGGCCTTTCTCATCGCGGACCTCATAAATCGCATCGCCGTCGCGAGGAACCACTGCGAACCACAAAGTCTAGTTCAGAGACCTGCAACTTTTCTGAACCTACAACAACTATGTTTTGAGTCTAAATACACTATTTGGTCTACACAAAACTCACCCGAGTTGTCGGGGCTCCAAACCAAACATGCACGCAAGTCCAAGAACATCATACGGACTTGCACATGCGATCAAATTATAAAAATAATATCAATAATTATGAATTTAGCGTCAAGATCAAAGAAAATCTCATGAACTCTTACGTTCAAATTTTGAATAACCGAAGGTCCGATTCATGTTCTTTCAAGTCTGTTTCTTACCAAATTTACAGGCTCAACATAAATAACATATAAGACATGTACCAGGCTCCGATATCAAAGTATGGGCATGATACCATCAAACTCAAACATATTTCATTTCCAAAAACTCATATATATTCTAGAAAACTATATTGTTTAAAAATGTTATTTATCGGTCTTGGGACCTCGGACGTCGATTTCGGACATACACTCAAGTCTCATATTTTCCTACGGACCCTCCTGGACCGTCAAATAATGGGAATAGGTCCATTTACCCAAAATATTGACCAAAGTCAACTTAAATTCATTTTAAAATAAAAATTCATCATCTTTCATAGATTTTTATATAATATCTTTTCGGATACACGCCCGGACTATGCACGCAAAATGAGGTGATACAAAGGGAGATTAAGGTCTCAAAACGCAGAATATATTTCTAAAACAAGTGATGACATTTTGGTTCATCACATTCTCCACCTCTAAAACATTCATTCATCCTCGAACAGACATAAGAAGGAAGTACCTGAGTCGGAGAAAAGATGGGGATAACGGCTCCGCATGCCGGACTCAAACTCCTAAGTCGATGCCTCAATAGGCTGACCTCTCCACTGAACACGAACAGACGGGAAACTCTTCGACCTCAACTGATGAACCTGCCGGTCTAGAATATCTTTCGGCTCCTCATTATAGGACAGGTCCTTGCACAACGGGACATTGCTGAAGTCTAACACGTGGGATGGATCGTCATCACTTCCACAACATGGACACATGAAATAATGGATGCACTGCTGATAAACTTGGCGGCAACGGAACTCTGTAAGCCATATCTCCCACTCAATCAAGAATCCCAAACAGGCCAATAAAACTAGGGCGAAGCTTGCCCTTGTTTCCAAACCTCACCACGCCCTTCATAGGCGACACCGGAATTAATACCCACTCGCCGACCATGTATGCAACATCATGAACCTTACGGTCACATAACTCTTTTGCCTGGATTGAGCTGTACGCGCCTATTCTGAATAATACTGACCTTGTCTAAGGCATCCTATACTAGATCCGTACCCAACAACCGAGCCTCTCTCTGTTCAAACCACCCAACTGGTGACCGACACCTTCTACCATATAAAGCCTCATAAGGAGCCATCTGAATGCTCGACTCGTAACTATTGTTGTAGGAAAACTTTGCTAAAGGCAAAAACTGATACCATGAGCCTCAAAAGTCAATAATATAAGCTCAGAGCATATCCTCAAAAATCTGAATAGTATCCGTCTGAGGATGAAATATTGTGCTCAACTCGACCCATGTGCTCAATTCACACTGCACTGCTCTCCAGAAATGTGAGGTAACTGCGTACCTCATTTAAAAAAGATAGACACAGGCACACCATAAATACGAACAATCTCCTGGATATAGACCTCAGCTAACCGCTCAGAAGATTAGGAAACTGCCACAGGAATGAAATACGCTGACTTAGGCAGCCTATTAACAATAACCCACACCACATCTAACTTCCTCTGAGTCTGTAGGAGTGCAACAACAAATTCCATAGTGATACGCTTCCACTTCCACTCGGGAAGCTCAATCCTCTGAAACAAACCACTAGGTCTCTAATATTCGTACTTTACCTGCTAATTAAAACACCAAGCCACATACAAAGCAATATCCTACTTCATCTTCCTCCACTAATAATGCTGCCGCAAATTCTAATGCATCTTAGCAACGCCAGATGAATAGAGTACCGAGAACTATGGGCCTCTTCTAGAATCAATTCTCGAATTCTATCCACATTAGGCATACAAATACGGTCCTGAATCCTCAAAATTTCATCATCCCTAACTGTGATCTACTTGGCACCACCGTGCTACAACTTGTCCTTTAGGACACAGAAATAGGGATCATCATACTGCCGATCTCAAATATGCTCAATTTATGAAGAATGAGCGGCAGTGCAAGCTAACACGCGGCTGAGCTCAGATACATCCAACCTCTAAAATTGATTGGCTAAAGCCTGAACATCTAAGGCAAGCAGCCTCTGATCAACCAAAATATATGCAAGACTGCCCATACTGAGTGACTTCCTACTCAAAGCGTCGGCCACTACATTGGACTTCCCAGATGACATAAGATGGTGATATCATAGTCTTTCAGTAACTCCAACCACCTCATCTGCCTCAAATTTAACTCCTTTTTCTTAATCAAGTATTGCAAACTCTTGTGATCCGCTAACAACACACATGACATTCCATATAAATAGTGCCTCCAAATCTTCAGCGCATGAACAATGGATGTTAACTCCACATCATGAAGTGGATAGCTCTACTAATAAATCTTCAATTGTCGCGAAGCATAAGCAATGACCTTGCCATTGTGCATCAACACTATACCAAGCACAATACGAAATACATCATAATAAACTATATATGGCCCTGAACCTATGGAAAAAACTAACACAGGCGCCATAGTCAAAGCTGTATTGAGCTTCTAAAAGCTCGCCTCTCACTCGTTCGACCACCTAAACTGGGCACCCTTCTACGTCAACCTGGTATAGGGGATGCTATAGATGAAAAGTCCCCCACAAACCGACGATAGTAGCCTTCCAACCCCAAGAAACTCCGTATCTCTGTAGCTGATAAGGACTAAATCCCCAAATTTCAATATTCTTAGGTTTTTACCAAAATTCCAAATTCCACCATGAAAACCCTAGATTCTAGGATGAAATCTTGTAAAAAGAAGTTAAGGACCGAAAGAAATAAGTTGAAATCACTTGCTAATATTTTGGAAAGAAAATGTGTTTGAAAAATCGCCTCTTATGCTTTTAGGGTTTTTAAAAGTGAAAAATAACTGAAAGTTCCAGTTAAATATACTCCTTTCAAAGCCTCTTCATGGACTGCATAAAAAGGACTGCGACCGCGGAGATCTACCGCGGACAACAAGAAATATAGTGTGGCCGCGAAGCCCTGGCCTTGCTTATCGCAGACTGCATATTGTTACTCCCTTGTTGTTTACCTCCATTGCGAGGGTGAGAGCATAATTCTTTAAACCACATCTAACCAAGAGGTTGGTTTTGTCGTTCCCTGTGGTGTTTGATCAGTTAATATGGTGGTTTTTGGTTTTATAATTAGTTGGGGAGGAGGTAATGAATGAGGTGTGTGCTGGTGAGTAAGTCGATGGATATATTGCTTTCTGTTTGATGTTAAGCGTCTGTGATCGTGATTGAAGTTGTTGGGGTTCATCTTGGATAGTAGAAGTAGATAAAGGATTTGGCAGTATGGTATGTGAGGGATTTAGTGGTGGTGTGGAATAAGAAATTATATTAGTGGTGCTAGGTGCCGGTGGTGAATGATTGTTTGATGTTTGATATATTGATTCGGGTAGATTTTTTGTGTTACTGGGGTTTGGAGAGTCATCATGAGTTGATTGCATGGGATAGGTTATTGGTTTTCTTTGTGTAGAAGAAAATATTTGATCGGTATTAGGGATTTTTGTGTTATTGTGAGGTACTGTGTTATTAGGGTCTAGATTTTGTAGCATTAGTGAGTTGTGTTTGTTAAATGTATGACAGTGTTCCGTTGTGGTAGGTCGCAGGATAGGGTTCTGTAAGTGTTCTGCATGTATAGATATAGAAGAGGACATGTAGGATTGATGGGTTGTTTGGTGGAGTGTTTTGTCAGATGTAGGTGTTAGTGTTTGAGTTGTAGTAGTAGGTATGCTTAAATTATTATTTTTTATTTAAGTATTATTAACAATTTTAAAATTTTTTAGGTCAGTTTGTGTTAATGATTTATTACAAATACAATTAGTAATTAGAGGTCGTGTTTGTGGCAACTTTATTTTTCCTTTATTAGTATTTATTAATAGTATTTTTGTAGAAATACCTGATTTTGTGTGGGCCCCTTGTTGAGTAGAAGGCGGCGCCGAACTTTCATTTAACTCAGAGAATGTTGGTCAGACGCCGCGGGGTTTTGTTTGATTTTTATCTTTTGGAAATTGGATTGTCTTCCACTCATTATCTGGTTGTGTGATTGCGTTTGAATAATCGGTTTTAATAGGAGAAGTCGATTGTGACAGAGAAAAACTTCGGTTAGTTTTTTACGGTGGTGAGAGAACAAAAAAATTTATTGTATCCAAATCTGCCAATAAAAACGTGAGTTTTTAATGACTGATCTAAAGGCACTTTCACATATAGTCGCGGCATAACGACCCCTAGTCGTTGAGAAGTACATGCATCAATGGAGAGAAGTTTTCCAATTTTATTACCTACTCTTTGTAAAATATTGTAGTTCCGTTTCAGATGCGATAAACTTTAGCGTTCATTTACGAACGGATAGAAAATGATTTAAAATAAATCAAGGTCTATGATACAAAGTACGCCTGCATATTTTCCTCTTTTTGGAATTTTATTAGGAAAAAATATGATCCTAAATCAATTAGAGGTAGATCTTCTGTGGATTTTCATGATTCGTAGATCTTTTATCGAAGAAGTCGATGGCCAACTTTACGACCAAAAACCTTAACTATAATTGCATGTTTTCATGGCGTGTAAAGTCTATTTTTCTCCTCCGGTGAAAGCGGGATTAGAAGAGTAGGGTCTACATGGACGTTGGTTTCATCAGTTAAATCTATTGTTATAGGTGTGGAGTATGGTTGATGAAGAGATGATGAAGCAGTATCATTTGAAATTAGGGTATTAAGATAAGAAGGAGTGGTGATAGTCGTATGTGATGGAGAATTTGGTGGGTCGACGTTCATGTCTCCTCCATTTGAGGTGGTGGATTGGTGGAGAAGTGGTGGTGGCAAGGAGCAAGAATGATTCATGAAAAAAGAAGTTGTATTTTGAGTTGTGTGGTAGTGTTTACTGAGTTTCTTTGCAAGCAATCCCCCCCAAAATCTTAAATCATATCAAACTTGAGATTTTATATGTTGTCCCGTTACGCAGTGAGTTAAATTTTTTTTGCAAAAACATGACTCATCCTATTATTTTTAAATACAAAATATATAAACCACGGGACAGAATTTAAAAAGTCATGACCTCAGGAACACCATATGCAACAAATAATCGAATAATTTTGCCTCTATTTCGTTCCATATGTCATTGAAAGATTTACGGACCTAATATTGTTGTTTGGGCTTTGCTTTTGTTAAAGCTGTAAAAATAGCACGGTATAATCAGTTTTTAAACTGGTCATTCAAAAATAACCAGCGGTTACCAAGTCAATAAAAAATAACCACGATTTTGTTATAATAGAGACCGGTCCAGCATAATATATTGGAGTTCGATGCACTTGTGTATCAACTCAAGCATATTATGCTAGAACGGTATACATTGCTGGCTCCAGTATAATATACTGGAGACTGGAGCACCGGTGCTCCAAACTCCAGTATATTATGCTGGAGCAGCTGGATCGGTATACTTGCTGGAACTCCAGTATATTATGCTGGAGTTCTAGTCTACTTATGCTGGAACTCCATCATATTATGATGGAGTTCCAACACACTTATCCTAGAACTCCACAGTAATATGCTGGAGTTTAAATATAATATGATGGAACTCCAACATAATATACTAGAGTATTTTTCGGCTTTTGAACAGTGTTTACGCTCAGATTCATCTTTATATAAAAAGTAGCTAAATTTCGATTATTTTTAAAATTGGGCTATTTAAACGACCTATTATAAATTTTGCTATTTTTGAATCCCCCGTTAAAGTTATATGATTTGACTTGACATGAATAGAAACCCAAATTAAAACCTGGCCCGCTCTTTCGTTTTGTACGCCCATCGCGCTAATAATTTAAGGTAAAAAAATAGTACGCTTTAGTCAGTTTTTGAATTGGTCATTCAAAATTAGTCAACATTTACAAAGTCGTTGAAAAATAGCCATTATTTTGCTGCAACTCGGAAAGTTCCAGCATAATATACTGGAGATCGGTGCACCTGTGTATATACTTCCAACATATTATGTGGAACTCCAACACGCATAAAGTTCGATTATAATATGCTGAAAATCAGAAAGTTTCATGACATTATGTTGGACTAGTATAAATATACTGGAATTCCCGTATATTATACTGGAACTTATACTGGAGTTTCAATATATTATATTGTAATATCAATATTATACTAGAGTATTTTTTGAATTTTGTATAGTATTTCGTTCAGATTTATCTTTACGTGAAAAGTGATTAAACTTCGGTTACTTTTGTATTTTGGAATGACCACTTGTAAATCTGGCTATTTTTTAATTTCTTTCAATTGTAAAAATAACGGCATTTGTGAAATTATTAGTTTCTTTTTTTTTTTCCTTCACATAGTTAATACGGAAACTTACAGAAATATCTCAAATAAGCTTCAACTTACTAACCTCTAACCATTAATCATAAACTTACCAAAACTAGCCAAACATATATAAAAATTGAAAAACCAAATTGTGACACCTTTTTTTTTGCTTACACGTGGTTACCCTGAGAGGTGACACGTGTATAGGAGTTTTTCCAATATAAGTGACATTATTCGAGATGGGATTTATCATTTATTTCAAGAGTCGTCACTTGGGACAAGTTTGGCTTTTGGTGTCCCAAGTCACCGGTTTATTCAAAATCACAAATCGAGGAAATTTTGACTGCCCAATTGGAGTCTGCGAACCAGAAATTCTTGAGTAAGGAATTCTATTGACCCGAGGGAAGGTGTTAGGCACCCTCGTATCCCGTGGTTCTAGCACGGTCGCATATACTCATTATAAGTGGCTAAAAATATGATTTGCTATACCGGTTAATCCTGCAATTTTGGATTATTAACTACTTTTAACATCTGTTTTAGGAAGATTTTCAATGTTATTAAAACACGTCGCGAATCGCGTCACATAAATGCACCTGCAATTTAGACATATTTTAATTCCATTGAGAATAGGATTTGGGTCACATAAATGCGCACCCGAATTTAGGAAGGTATTTTTATTAAACACATGCCTATAGCAACTACGTCTTCAAAATTCGTGGGAAGGCCGTGAAATTCGCTAAATGGCATTTCCTATTTTTCTATGTGTTTTAATGAATTAAAGAGCCATCGCATGGTATGTGATTTGATTAACGTGACTCACTTTATTTTATAAAGACATTCTAGCGTATACTAAGTTCTCCATTATTGATGTGTTTAAAAACACCGATCATTTACATAGGCATATTGTATTTGGGAAAACAATATGAGCATCTTAGCCTCATTCATGGCTAATTGCATACACTGATTCAATTTTGGGCCAGCCCAGAAGCACATATTGTTTAGGCAGCGTACGGCAACTGTTGTGGCTGGCTTGGGCCTTTTAATCACTCAGCCCAGAAACACGTAGTGTTACAATTTCCTGGTGCTTACTGGGCCTCTCGAATGAGCCCAGTGTTGATTTGGACGAAAGAGTCTAATTCTCAATAACATTTCTTTGGTTTGAAATTATACACAAAATTAAATATCTACTCATTCACAAAGAAAATACTAACAATCATTTTTATATCAATTTTTAGTTTTAGATCTGAACCAAATTATTCATATACTCGTCAGTCAGAGTATATGAATCTAACTTTCAAAATGCAATTACTATTTTAATCACAACTTATAGATCTGAAACACAACATGGCCAATGTGTTGAAGCCTAAACGAACTAAAACAATACACAATGTTTGGATTTCGAATAGTTATTGAGCTAACATTTCCTGAGTCCTTTACTTCTAAACAAAACATGAAATAATCTCCTAAAACAACCATACATTAGCTAACATCACTATTGATTGTACATACTTAAAAATAGTTCGAATGTCCAGTTATTACAGGATAAGTCCGTCTCTAAAGTCCAATTATTACAAAAATGAATCAGTTCAAGAGCCTAAATACAACAAAATAGTTATCTTATTATTACATATATTCGAACTAAAAGGGGGAAAACAGGGTGAGGGTTTAGAATAAGCTAATGAATTCAAATCTTCACACTTAGGAATACTTTATACTTGAGCTTCAATACATCAAATGAACAATGAAATGTACCTGTAATTCAGCAAAAAGGAGGAGCCTATGAGTAAATGTAATGAGTCAGTCAAACAAAATAGCTAACCAATCGAACAGTAACCCAGGGTTTCAACAGAATTTTGAGAGAATTAAATCTCAAAAATGATCAAAAACAACACTGATAGCTTCTCACATATATAACAAGATGCTAATATATATTTTTATCCCTAGGATTCAAAGGAAACGTTCCGGGATCCTTTAAAATGTGCTCGGATGGTTTCTTTTATAATGGAGCCTTAGGGCATCAACTTTTCTCTTGTTTTTCTTTTAGTCCTTGCTTCAGATTTGCACTTTTCCTAAATGGTCCTTCATTTCCTGACTTGTGCCTCAAGTTTGAAGCAGAATTAGTGTTTTAGTCCCTTACTAGAAGGTTCTGGAGGTTATTATCATATTTTTGAAGGTTTACATCCCTCTTATACCCTTACTTCCTTTCCTAAATTACCCACCTGAAGTTTTTAACGACAACTATTCCTTGACCCCTATTTAGTTGCAATTGGCCCAGGTCAATCATGTTTGGGTCACATTTCAATGCTGGACTAACAAGCTTATCAAAGTTCAAAATCAACCAAAACTACAACGTTTAAAACAAGTGCCTTAATGTAGACTTTCAGCAAACAAACATTATTCTGGATTATCAAAACAAAGGATAAAAATAACCAGATGAATGAATATATCCATTAACACTTAACATTTCAAAAATAGCTCAATCAAAGTACTAAGAGATATTTGAAAATGAGAAACACATAACATGGAGTGAATACTTAGTTCATAAGAAAAATTAGAAAGCAACTAAAGATTTAGCGGCAAAGAATAGCTTAATTATGTCTAAGTATTGAAGATCAAAGTTATTGTGGAATGAGAATCAAGCACTCAGTAGCATAAACAACTAATCAAAATAAGCAAAACATCACGGAACAAAACAGATGAGGATCATGAGATGAAGGTCAACAACCATAGAAGTCATACTACCGAAGGATTTAACAAAGTAAGCTTTCAGGATCAGACGGCTAATGCATAAAATTATATCACAACTACTTAGGAGACGAAGAAATTTCTGATTATTGACAAACAAAGCATATGAAAATTTAAACCTATTTCAGGCAAGATAGTAAACGAACAATTATTTAAAAGAAGTCAAACATCTAAGAGCTAATAGAAGTGAAGCAAATATATACAAAAAAAAGATAAACTACTTAGTTCTTATTTCACACATGCATACACACTTGAGCCGATTTTGTTAGTTCTGGACCCCTTTTTGTAGAAGTATTAACCTCCTAGGATACTGGCAATGATGTATAACCGGTTTAGAGTTCAAGAAAGAGTTTTGTGATTCTGAGACCCCAATGAGGTCTCAGATCTGGATATTTTCAGTGATTAGGGTTGTTTGGGAGTCATGGGTGGAATGGTTGGGGAGGGGAAAACCCAAGGGTTGCCTGGGAGGAGTTTGACCAAGTTCTAAAAGGGTTGCGGTTAGAGGGTCTAACTTCAAATTGATATTCGACACATTTCCGGTAGATTCGAAAGGCGTGACACATATGGTTCGAAATGAGAAATTGAGTTGTTTCAGGGGTGTTAGTTTGGAGAAGTTTGAGGTTGGGTCGCCGGAGATGGGATTCCGACGACCATTCTATGTATATTTTAGCCGATGGGGGGATTCGAAGGGAAAGGACTGCAGGATAGGGAAGGGGACGTGCTAGTCGTTCTATGGTGTAAAGCTGAAGAGGTTTGGAACAGGGTCGCCGGAGACGGTGGTTCAGACGACCTTGTTTTCGAATATTCGAGACGGAGGGGGTTTATTCGATGGGAACTAACCATAGGGTGCGAAAAAGGAGGTTGTGACGGTTTGGTGGTGTAAATCTGGGGAGGTTTGGTTATCGGCCACCGTCGTGAGGTGATTTTCTGCGGTGGAGTTAAAGTGGTAGACTGGTGGTCAAAGGGTGGTCAAAAGGTGGTCGATGGAGGTGTTATGTCGGAGAAGATGGTACAAGGAAGGGGATGGGTTTGGTCTCTGAGTGTATTAGAGACGTTTGGACATATGTATATCATTTTTGTAGGGAGTTTGTTGACCGTTGGATGATGTGAGTTCAATGGTCGATATGGCTGGGCTTTTAAACTGTCGTTTGGTTTGGTATTGTGTGGACTGGACTGGGTTCAGTGGTTTGGGCTGGGGCTGTGTGTGTTTTTGAAGGTGAAGGAGGTTTGGGCCACTCAGGTCTGGCGCAATTGAGGCCACCATGAGTGGCAGTGCATATATCTACATATATCTTTTTTTGTCTTTTCCTTTTTCTATTTTAATTAATTTCTAACTTTATTTAAAAACAAAAAATTCATAATTTTCACAAATAAAACTACACCAAGTTGAAATTAAACGAAAATAATTTCAAATGCCGGAAATATATTTTTTTTTTGTATTTTAATTTGTAAAACAAATTTATTTAAAATTTAAATCCTAAAAAATCTTAAACATGCATTAATGAACACGTGCACGCAATTAAATCCTAAAAATAAATATTTTAAAGAAAATCCTAAACTTTAATAGTACTACAGGAGCTTGTTTCAACCGGGTAAAAATCATATGCTCACAGCTGCACCCCTTTGCGCGGGAACACGAAGAGTTTTCGTGCAAAGACAAGTGAGCAAATATGAGCGATTTCCATCCGATTGAATACTCCATGTGAAGCATTTTGAAAATTTTCTGACCGAACCTTGCTTCAAAGTGTTGCCTACATATCCTTGGCAATAAAGGAATCAGGTCAATATAGTTCTAGAAGTTTTGGTAGCTGGTACTACTGGAAAACTATGATTGGCTGTTGTTGCCGTTGTTTCTGCTTACTGAGCTCCTTATTACACCAAAAGAAAATCAAAAGTTAAGCTAGATAAGCCTATCAACTAGAAGTTACAAGATTCCTATCTATGAGTCTCTTAAAGCTTTATCTTGAGTCTTGGCTATCTTTTGCGGGAGACTCTGATCTGAATCTTGATGCTTGTTAGTTTCAGTTGTTGGCTCAGACTTCAATTTTGAAATAAAGCGGGGCATGCTAAGCTTGTGACTTCGATTATATTTTGAGCATCCGTGTCTTTTTCCGCCTCATCACTTCGAGTTCACTTCTTTTGTCTCTTTTCTTTTCTTCTTTTCTGAATTGGAACTCATGCTTTCAATCATGCCGAATCTTGTGCCTTAAGATGACACCTGCTCAGATTGCAACAAAAGCAAACGAACGAAATTTTATGCCCCAGTTTTCATTGGAAAATTTTGCCAGTTATTTGTTGAAAAAAAATAAAAGTCGGAATTGTATATACCTTAGAAACATTGCCAAGTTATGCTGGGAAAGAGAAAGGGTTCCTGCTAGGGATACGATGAGAATCTACGGGTTACGCCGGGATAGGAATGAAAAGGTATCTGTGGGGATGGAAAGAAAAGATATGTGTGTTACGCCTGGATAGGAAAGTTCCTGCTAAGGATGGGTTGTGAAGAAATTCCTGGGTTATGCCAGGGGAATCTGTGGGTTATGCAGGGATGAATGAAAAATCCTAGGTTATGCAAGGGGAATCCACGGGTTATGCCGGGATGACTGAAAAGTCCTAGGTTATGCTATCGGAATCCACGGGTTATGCCGGGATGAAAAGAGATCCTGAGTTATGTCAGGGGAATCTACAGAATATGCCGGGGTGAGTGAGAAATCCTAGGTTATGCAAGGGAGATCCGTGGGTTATGTCGGGATCGGAAGGATATCCTAGGTTATGCCAGGGAATCCGCGGGTTATGCCAGGATCAGAAGGATATCCTTGGTTATGCCAGGGGAATCCGCGGGTTATGCCGGGATGAAAAGAGATCCTGAGTTATGTCAGGGGAATCCACGGGTTATGCTGGGGTGAGTGAGAAATCCTAGGTTATGCTAAAAAGATCTACGAGTTATGCCGGGATCGGAAGGAGATCCTGGGTTATGCCAGGGGAATCCACGGGTTATGTTGGGATGAATGAAAAATCTAAGGTTATGCTAGGGGAATTCACGGGTTATGCCGGGATGAAAGGAGATCCTGAGTTATATCAAGGGAATCCACGGGTTATGCCGGGATGAGAGAGAAATCCTAGGTTATGCTAGGGAGATCTGCGGGTTATGTTGGGATCGAAAGGAAATCTTGGGTTATTCCACGGGAATCCGCACATTATGCCGGGATGAATTAAAAGTCCTAGGTTATGCTAGGGGAATCCACGAGTTATGTCGGGATGAAAGGAGATCCTGAGTTATGTTAGGGGAATTGACAGGTTATGCCTTGATGAGTGAGAAATCCTTGGTTATGCTAGGGAGATCCGCGAGTTATGTCGGGATCAGAAAGAGATCCTGGGTTATGCTAGGGGAATCTGCGGGCTATGCCGGGATGAATGAAAAGTCCTAGGTTATGCTAGGGGAATCCACGGGTTATGCCGGGATGAAAGGAGATCCTGAGTTATGTCAGGCTAATCCACGGGTTATGCCGGGATGAAAGGAGATCCTGAGTTATGTCAGGGGAATCCACGGGTTATGCCGGGATGATTGAGAAATCCTAGGTTATGCTAGGGAGATCCGCGGGTTATGCCAGGATCGGAAGGAGATCATGGGTTATGCTAAGGGAATCTGCGGGCTATGGCGGGATGAATGAAAAGTCCTAGGTTATGCTAGGGGAATCCACGCGGTATGCCGGGATGAACGGAGATCCTGAGTTATGTCAAGCTAATCCACGGGTTATGCCAGGATGAAAGAAGATCCTGAGTTATGTCAGGGGAATCCACGGGTTATGCTGGGATGAGTGAGAAATCCTAAGTTATGCTAGGGAGATCCGCGGGTCATGCCAGGATCGGAAGAAGATCCTGGTTTATGCCAGGGGAATCCGAGGGTTATGCCGAGATGAATGAAAAGTCCCAGGTTATGCTTGGGGAATCCACGGGTTCTGTCGGGATGAAAGGAGATCCTGAGTTATGTTAGGGAATTCACGGGTTATGCCGGGATCGGAAGAATATCCTAGGTTATGCCAAGGGAATCCGCGCGTTATGCCGGGATGAATGCAAAGTCCTAGGTTATGCTAGGGGAATCCACGGGTTATGTCGGGATGAATGAAAAATACTAGGTTATGCTAGGAGAATATGCAAGCAGTGGAGGACTTCAGGGATCCGTTTGACTGTGCTGGGGAAAGAGGAGGAAAGAAACAACCTTTAGGTTATGCTAAGTGTTGGGGAGTGGTAACTCCTGGACTATGCTGGGGAGTGCAAAGTGTAGGGAGAAAATCCTCTGGCTATGCTGGGGATATGGAGAAAAACTTCCCGGGTTATGTCGGGGTTTGAGGAAAGGATACTTTATGCTGGAGAGGGGTGGAATGCAATACATAGGTAATGCCTAGGAAATCCACCAGCTGCACAAGGGGGAACTAGGGATTGGGGGCTCGTGTTATCTTATTTACAAGTTAGTAGAAAAATGAAAAGAAAACTTCCATTACAGTTTTTTTGCCCTATGTTCCTTTTACTTTTCTAAGTTGCACCTGCATCTATATTAGTTCAGAGACAAAACAAACTGTAAGTTTGAACAGTGATTGGTTTTACGCCCTTGTCACTCTTGACTTCGACTTCCTTTGTATTCAAAAGCGAACCCTTAACTTTCAACCCTTGCTTTGTTGATGGATTAGGGGGTCCTCGTTTCGGGTAGGTCTTTGTTTCTCGGGCCTTTGGTTGTGAGTTTTATCCTGTGTTAGATTTTGGCCTTATTTTTGGAACTTTTGAGAAGAATCATCCTGTTTGGCTTAAAACCCCTCCGATTTGGCTTCGACTTCCTGCTTCTTCGACTTTGAATTTCCTTTCTTTTATTGCCTTACTTTTGGGACATTAACTTGTCATGGTCAAACGTGATTGGCTAAGCGCGCTTGATGATGTCGAGCATTCCCTAATTCTTGCCAGGAGAAAACCGCGAAGCCGGCCCTGCTACCTTTCTTTAAGGAATGGTCAGGACATCAAATTTAAAGTTAAAAGGAGTGAAGTATGAATTTAGAAAGGTATGTTATTTGAAGGAAAAGAGGGAACTTATCTGGAAAAATAAGCCGGCTTTAAATGGCGACGAGATGCTTCTCTGAGTGGATACCCGTCCCAAATCCATTTCTACTTTCTGACTTCAACTTTTCAAAACCAAAGAAACTTGTTCAAGCCTGGGCAACCATATTTCATCTCTTCGGCCGACGACGCCCTTTGCGGGTTTTCTCCAATCGGCCTCTCTCATTTATCTTCTCCCGTCACCCGATAGCGCTCTTTGTGAGTTTTCGCCAGACGGACTCTCTCATTTCATTTTTCTCTGCACACCGTCGCCTTAGGCTACCTGGAGGTTTTCACCGATAAGACTCTCTCATTTTATTTCTCTCACGAATTTTATTGATGCCGAACTCCGACAACAGTATTGTTCTACCCGGGGATCTATAACTCCATAATCATCCGGACAGGTTTATAACTGAACCAATACATTTCTGCCAACGTTTTGATTTTCTTGGGTAAATGGGGTTTTTATTTTTATGTAACTGAACCTCAGGGAGAGGCTGCCTACGTATCCTTTCCGAATCAAGTCAGACGTAGTTCAGGAAACTTGGTCCTAACTAATTTTGTTTGCATTCTTGTTTCTTTTTCTTTTTTTTCTTTTTCTTTTTTTAAATTTTCTTTTCTCTTTTTTTTTTTGGGTTACAAAGAAGGTGGGGATACCGGGAGAATAAAGCCTTTGTACTTTCAATCCACCAGGGTTATTGTTGTAAGGGAATCAAACATAATACCTTTTTACCGCGTCTACGTTTACTGCTGCTTCGGGATCGTCTCCTTCAACATCGCCCAGATACAATGCTCCTCTAGGAAGTATCTTTCTGATGATGTATGGGCCTTTCCAATTTGGGGCGAATTTTCCTTTGGCTTCCTAACGATGGGGAAGTATCCGTCTCAAAACCAGCTGCCTGACGTCGAAATTTCTAGGGCACACTTTCTTGTCGTAGGCACGGGCCATTCTTTTTAGGTACAACTGTCTGTGGTATACCGCGGCCATTCGTTTTTCATCAATTTATTCCAGTGGCTCAAAACGGGTTTTGACCCATCTACTATTTTTCGCTTTCTGCTTCGACAATCACTCGGAGCGAAGGGATTTCCACCTCGACAGGTATAACAACCTCAGTTCCATAGACCAGCAAATAGGGAGTTGCTCTTACAGATGTACGTATTGTGGTACGATATCCCATTAGTGCGAAAGGAATCTTTTCATGCCATTTCCTTGGGCTTTGTATCATTTTCCTCAAGATTTTCTTGATGTTCTTGTTGGCTGCTTCGACCGCACCATTAGCTTTAGATCGGTAGGGAGTGGAGTTTCTATGTGTTATCTTGAATTGTTCACATATCTCTCCCATCAGCCGGCTGTTTAGATTGGTTGCATTGTCAGTAATGATGACAGCGGGAATCCCAAAGTGGCAAATGATGTTGGAATGCACAAAATCCACTACCGCTTTCTTGGTAACAGACTTGAGGGTGATGGCCTCCACCCATTTTTGTGAAATAATCAATAGCGACCAATATTAATTTGTGCCCATTCAAGGCTTTTGGCTCAATCGGCCCAATGACGTCCATACCCCAGGCAACAAATGGCCAGGGTGCTAACATAGGATGCAGCTCATTTTGTGGTACATGAATCAGACCACCGTGCACCTGCCATTGATGACATTTTCGAACAAAGCTGAAACAATCATTCTCCATGGTCATCCAATAATAACCAGCTCGGTGTATCTTCTTTGCTAGTACATAGCCATTCATATGGGGCCCACATACGCCCGCATGTACTTCGTGCATAATTCCTCTGGCTTCCTCGGCATCCACAAATCTCAACAAATTAAGATTTGGATTCGTTTTATACAAAGTGTCACCACTTAAGATGAAATTGCTCGCATGCCATCAGATTGTTTTCTTTTGTTTTCCGAGGACTTGCTCGGGGTACTCCTATGTTTTTATGAATCTCAAGATGTCGTAATACCAAGGTTATGGGCTAGGCTCTGCATTGGTTGCATTGCAATACCCATGTCTTTCTTTGATTTGGATTTGTAAAGGATCAACATAGCCATTCCCAGGGTATGGCAACATGGAAGCCAAAGTTGCAAGTGCATTTGCTAACTTATTGTGGAAACAAGGAATGTACCTGAACTGTACCGACCTGAATTGTTTGCTGAGGTCTTCAACATGCTGTCTATATGGGAGGAGCTTAACGTCCCTTTTCTCCCATTCTCCTTGAGCTTGTCGGATGATTAGATTGAAATCTCCCATGATTAGCAACTCTTCGACATCTTGGTTAATAGCCATGTTCATGCCCATGATGCAAGCCTCATATTCAACTGTATTATTGGTGCAGAAGAACCGGAGTCTGGCGGTAGCTGGATAATGCTGACCTGTAGGTGAGATTAAGATTGCCCTGATCCCTACGCCCTTTGCGTTTGCTGCTCCGTCGAAGAATAATTTCCAGACGGGGGTGTCCCCAGCTACTATTTCCAATGAGTTCGCTTCTTCGTCAGGGAAGTAAGTGTTTAGAGGCTGATATTCTTCATCAAAGCGTTCTCTTCAAGATGATCTGCTAATGCCTAAGCCTTCATCGCAGTACAAGTGACATAAAAAATGCCGAACTCGATGAGCAATATCCCCACTTAGCAAGTCACCTTGTGGGCATGGTTTTTGGAATATGTACCTTAGTGGATCCAGCCTGGTTATGAGGTACGTGGTATGGGCTTGCAGATAATGCCTTTTTTTCTGAGCTACCCATGTCAAGGCACTACATGTTCTTTCAAACAATGTGAACTTGGCCTCGTACCCGGTAAATTTTTGCTCAGACAATAAATGGCCTGCCCGAGAATATAACCAAAAGAGCCTTCCAACACCGTCAGATAGAGAAACAGTGGCCTTCCTGGTTCTGGCAGAACTAAAGCTGGTGGATTGGACAAGTATTGTTTGATTTTATCAAAAGCGTCCTGACACTCGACCGTCCACTTAACTGCTGCATCCTTTTTCAACAGCTTGAATATAGGCTCACATGTTGAAGTCAATTGGGCGATGAACCTGCTGATGTAATTTATTCTTCCCAATAGACTCATCACATCCTTTTTTGTCCTTGGCGAAGGCAACTCCCGAATGAATTTGACTTTGGTTGGATCTAATTCAATGCTTCTTCGACTGGCGATGAACCCCAAAATTTTTCCCGACGGAACCCCAAATGCGCATTTTACCGGATTCAATTTCAAATTATATCAGCGGAGCCTTTCGAAGAATTTCCTCAAATCGTTTACATGATTGCCTTGCATTTTGGATTTGATAATCATGTCATCCACGTACACCTCTATTTCTCGATGCATCATGTCGTGGAAGATTGTGGTCATAGTCCTCATGTATGTTGCCCCGGCGTTTTTCAGTCCAAAAGGCATAACTCTGTAACAATATGTTCCTCAAGGTGCGGTGAAGGCGGTTTTCTCAGCATCTTCCTCATCCGTGACCACTTAGTGGTATCCTGCGTAGCAGTATACAAAGGATTGAATCTCATGCTTGGCACAATTATCGACAAGGATGTGGATGTTGGTCAGAGGGAAATTATCATTGGGACTCGCCTTTTTCAAATCTCTATAATCCACATACACTCGGGTTTTCCCGCCTTTCTTCGGCACCAAGACAACATTAGCCAGGCATGCGGTGTACCGCACTATCCGAATTACCCCTGCTTCAAGCTGTTTAGTAATCTTCTCTTTGATTTTATCACTAACATCAGGCTTGAATTTTATTTGTTTTTGTTGTATTGGAGGGCATTCGGGGTATGTAGGCAACTTATGAACCACAAAATTCATGCTCAAACCAGGCATGTCGTCGTAGGACCACGCAAATACGTCTTGAATTCCAACAGGAGTTGAACCAATGAATCTCGTATCTCTTTATTTACGTGGATGCTTATTTTAGTTTCTTTGATTTCATCGAGATTGCCCAGGTTAACGGGTTCAGTGTCATTTAAGTTAAGCTTATGTTTGATTTCAAATTGTTCCAACTCTCGAGTGATTTCCCTAAAAGCCTCTTCTTCATTGTATTCCGGCTCCTGGTTTGTTATTTCACGGACAGGCAGCGAGTTTAGGTCATGGCATGAAGTCCGCAAGCATGTCGTTTTGTTTAAAGCCGCATTATTGGGACTAAAAGAAAAGATGAAGAATACAGAAAGACAAAAATAGGAGAAAGGTAAAGAAGTGTGAATGACAAAATATTGATTTTATTTCTTTGAACTTGAAAGATAACAGGGTTTACAATTAAGATTGAAGGGCAAAAAGGAAAACAGACAACCGAGCTACACCCTGAAATAGCTCGTGATGTGGGAAGAGGTAGCAAGGCGAGACTACCGGGTCTCCCGCCTGACAGGAAAAGATGTAGCCTTCCAATTTTAAAGATTAGCTTCTGGCCCCATATACAGCATTTCAGCGGTGCTTGCACCTTCTCCCGGTTGGACCATGTTTACTTCATAGAGAAACTCCCTCATAGCCCCGCAGATCTCATCAATTTCTTCTGTCGTGAAGGTTTCTTCTTCCTCCTCTTCACTGTACTTTGGTTTTATAAAGGTTCTGTACAAGTACGGTAGGGGTCGTGGTAAGGCCTATCCCTGGCACTTTCTGTGATTGGCCCAAGTGATATCTTCTGAGGTTGGATAAAATCCCAATCCAAAGAACTTTTTTGTGACAGGCAAGGCCACCGGCTCGGTTATGCCTTGTAGGGAACTTCCGAGTCCCTTGCCTGGCTTGAAATCTTGGGGCGTCATTTCCTTTACTACCATAATTGAAGCATTCGACAGAAAAGGATGGGGGAGCAGCTTGCCCTCTTCATGTTCTACGACTTCAAAAGCTTCATAGACTATGTGTTCACTCCCTTCCTTGGCTTCTAGACAGGGAACTGATGGGTCCCGGTAAGTCGATTGTTCATCCTCTCCGTGAACTACGATCTCCTGGTTTTCATACTCAAATCTCAGCATTTGGTGCAGGGTAGAAGGCAATGTCCTTGCTGCATGAATCCATGGCCTACCTAGGAGGTAGTTGTATAAGGTGTCCAAGTCCAACACCAGGAATGTTACTTCGAAGTTGGTTGGACCAATGGTGAGTACCAAATCGATTTCTCCTATGGTATCCCTTTTTATTCCATCGAAGGCTCGGACACATACGTTGTTAGGACGGATCCTCCATGTCCCGATCTCTATTCTCTGCAAAGTAGATAGTGGGCATATGTATACTCCGGAACCTCTGTCTACCATCACTCTCTTGACATAAAAACCCTCACACGTGACAGTGAGGTGAAAAGCCTTGTTGTGAGCAGCTCCCTCTGGGGGGTAAGTCATTCTTACTGAAGGATATCAGGTTGATAGCATAGAATCTCTCCACCATTTTCTCTAGTTGTTCTACAGAGGTCTCAGCTAGTACATAAACTTCATTCACTGTTTAGGCCAACACCTTCTTATGTTCGGGAGATTTCATCAAGAGTGACAATAAAGAAATCTGCTCATAGGATTTCGGAGTTGATCCACCACTTCGTACTCCGGCATTTTCATTTTCTGGAAAAAAGCTTCTGCTTCCTCAGCATTCACTAGCTTCTTTGGCGGAAATCTTCGTTTGGTAGTGGCGTTCACCTCTTCCATGTCTAGGTATTTCTTTGTGGGACACCCCTTTTGGGCTTCTCCGAGGACTTCTTTGCCCTTGTATGTAGCAATGGTTTCCTAATAATTCCAAGGCACGGCTGAAGGGTTGGTCATAGGCTTCTGTGGCACGCGACCAATAACTATGGGCTCATTCAGCACCGGTGGTTTAATCGATCCCCATACCACATAGGCCTTCTTGGGCACATACATGGTTTTGTTCAGCTAGAACCTTTTTGGAGGGCTTAAAGTGGGCTACTTTTCTTTGCGTCCTCGTGGGATGTAGAGTATTGTTTCTTTGGTAGGGGTTGTCCCCACTTCAACCTCAGCCTTCTTTTCTGCTTCAGAGAATTTGTCTTCATTCATTTTCTTTTCTTCCATCTTATTTGGAGTGACTTTTGGTTTTCTATCTGCCTCGGCAATGACTATGATGGCTTTCATAGCGGGATCATATTCTTTGTCCTCGCAGATCATTCCAATGACCGGACCGTTGTAGTGAGCCGGTAACGGGTTATCAGTTACATTTGGTACCTCTTCATCTCTTAGAGTTATCTTCTTTTGATCAATCAAGTCTTCCACTGCTCGTTTTACGGTCCAGCAATTTTCAATATCATGTCCCTCTGCCCAGAGTGGTAAGCACATCGCACGCCCCTTTAGTAAAAAGGTGATTCGAGATTCTGTCTGTTTGGGGATATAGGCGGGGGGAGACCCATGTGGACTAGCTTTGGGAACAAGCTGGCATAGGACTCTATTATTGGGGTGAAGTTCTACCTCCGGGGTCTCCCTGGGACGATAATTATTTTGCTGAGGGCGGGGATTGTAATGATTCTGAGGAAGTTGATTTCATGGAGCTTGATTTCTATTGTTCTGGTGTTGAGGTCGGGCGAAGTGTTGAGTGTTCATAACTGCGTAGGGTTGAGCGACGTAGTGCATGTCTCGGTGAGGATAGTAATATTGAGGCGCTCTTTCAGAGAATGCATGCCCGTGAGTATGTTGTTTCCTCACCCTAGAGGCTGCTATGGATGCTTCTTCTTTCTTCTTGTTCCTCAGGATTCCTCGTGTCCCTCCTTGTATGGACTGGGAAATGGCTCTTATTGCATATTGACTTAGAATCCTCCCTGTTTTGAGGCAATTCTCCACCACCTCCCCAATATTTATTGCTTCTGCGAATGGTTTGCCCATTGCAGACATCATGTTCTGAAAAATAGTCTGACTCTTCTGCCTGCAGAAAGACGGTGACCATTTCTGTTTTATCCATAGTAGTCTTCACTCTCGAGGCTTGTTCTCGCCATTTAATAGCATATCTTTTAAGCTTTCAGCAGGTTTCTTCTTCAGGTTGGCTAGGGAATTCCTATCCTGGGCGATGTCGATGTTGTACTGAGATTGTCTTACAAAGTCCGAGTCAAGGTCATCCCATATATGGCATCGGATAATGTCTTGATCTATGTACCATTCGGAGCCAATACCCACTAAGCTCTCCCCAAAGTACGCCATCAGGAGTTCTTCCTTTCCATCGGCTCCACGTAATTGGTTGCAATACTTTTTCAGATGGGCGATGGAGGTCTCCGTAGCGATCGTATTTCTCGCATTTCGGCGTTGTAAACCCCAAAGGAAGATGTACATAAGTGAACATGCACAGGTCTGAATAAGATACACTTTTATGTCCGCTCGGTCCTTGCATATTCTTCAGGCTTTGCTCAAGACTCTTCATTCTCCTTGTGATTTCATCCTGCTCAGGAGCTTTGGAAGTTTTGTCTGGCACAGGGGTAAGTTCATACGTTGGCTGAGAGTAACTATATGTAGGGTACGGGGAGGCTCATTTTGGTAGTAAGGAGTTTGGAATGTGAAGGTTGCAGGGTCAAACACGAGTCTCGGTACTGCAGGCTGTGTAGTAGCTGCGCACGAAGGGGCTGTAAAGATGTTGGGATTTGGGCCGGATCTAAAGATTGGAGGGTGGGTTTGAGAAAGCGCCCCAACAAAATTGGTTTAGATGGTGGGTTGCCTAGGAGAATACTCGGGTGACTGATAGGAATAGTAGAGGTACCCCCTTAACCTTGGAAATAGCTCGGGAAATCCAGGGATAGCTCTGGCATGTTCCTTCCCATTGGTCCATGCATCCCACAATTCCATGACCCGGAGCTTCGGGATCCTGTTCTCTTCGGCTGCTGCAGACATAGAGGCCGGTAGTCCTTCGATTAGACTGTGTTCTCGAATAGGGACGGTGGGTAGAGTCATCTCAGTTGACATCTCTCTATTTCCCTTTGACCGAGTGAAGTATCCGTGTGAAGCTAGTTTCCGCAAAACCAACCACTGTTCTAAACACCTGAAATGCAACACTGGAACACTTGAAAACTTAGTTAGTTCGCGGTAGATGAAAAACAGGAAATCACACGTTGAGCATGATACACCTATGCAGATAATGGGTTTCTATATGCTCGCTATAGTCGCATGCGTCATCCCGACATTTATTTCAATTTCCTTTTGTTTCTTACCTCTTATTTCCTCTTTTTTGTTTTTATTTTATTTTTTAGCTTTTTAAAGAATACGGTCGAATTCTATAGAGATTGCCTACGTATCATGACTTTGTATGAATCAGACCGAGTGTAGTTCATGGAAATAAAAGGCTAAGTACGCAGCAAAATATTTTTTTTGAGATTTTCGATTTTGATAAAGATCTAAACTTTGATTAAAATGGCTAATAGAACAAAAAGCAACTACCACACTGGGACTTAATACCCTTACAGACTCGAAAGGACAACAGACAGACTCGTTTTTTAGAAAAATACAAATCTATGAGTACATTAACACTTCAAATGCTTTTTGAGCTTGCGGGGCATCATTCGGCCTTGCCGCATGTTTACTCACTAGACTTCTTAGAGATAGTGGAGATCTTCCATTACTTGTTGTAAAAATGTCATAGCAGCGGCGAAAAACATAGATTTGTCATGCCCTCACAGTGATTGCATTTAGTGGTAATATAGTATGCAATTGCCCGCACGTCTTCCCTGATAACCCCTTTTTCTTATAGCAGGCGCCCTATTTGTTCGGCTCGTGCATCTAATGTCCATTTAGCTGCCTGATTTAACTTTTGAAACTGCCGCAAATCTCTTTCCAATTCCGCTATTACCGTATAGCAATGCTCTCTCTCGGTTTTGAAATTATTGGCTTGCTTGGCCATTTTGATTTCAGCTATGACAACCCTCTGTTTTAGACCAGCGCTTTCAGTGATGCTTCCCACTTTTCACTGCTCCAGTATGCGGGCCCTTTCTTCAGCACTTTTAATTAATTGCTTCCAAGCTCTAGACAATTCACCCTCTGCCCGATTTTGGTCGAAACCGTATTTAGTTACTTTGCGAGCCTTTCATCTTTTGTACTCCTCGGATGATTTTCTGCAGCTGTCTTAAATTTCTGAATCTAGGCTCGCAGGGCCTCATTTTCTTTGATCAATACCTTCTTTTCTCCTTCGCTGTCTTCGTTTTGCATACAGTTTTCGAATTGCAATTCTTGAATTTTCTTTTCCAGCCTTCTTTTAGTAGCGCGGTATTCATTTTCTTTTGCTAGCCAATCCCACTGCTCTTCTGATGTTCCAAAGAACTCTTGGAGGTGAGGCCTTTTGGATGGTCTTTTGTGCTCAATTTCTCTCCTGTACCAGGCGTGGTATTCCGGTGACACTTTACCTTTGGCAGGCTCCTGTACACAAGTGTTAGTGGTTAGGTATTGGCATTCATTCCAGATTTTGCGAACCGTTGCTTCGGGGAACTGACTACCAGGCCCAATTTTGAATACCCGGATGCTGAGATCTTCGTCTTTTGGCACTATCTGGCATCTTCCGAGTTGTCTCAAGACCCGATGCGGGTCTAAAGGCGGGATTCTCCAAAGGCCCATCAAGAGAAAATGTGGTTCTGTTGCGAGCATATACACAACTTCATCCACGAAGAGCCAACTGAGTGTCCATTGTATTTGATTTGCAGAAATAACTCGGAGATGCAACACCCACTCTGCGACACCCTACGGTAATTTAAACACATTCACCTTGTTGTCAACTTTATCTATATAAATTTTGTTGGCAGCCCACAATTCATGAACCGAGGCCTATGACATAAATGCTCATTCATCCAGATTTGCAATGGAAAGTTACAGCCTTCAAAGAAATCCCCTCCTGCTTTGCAGATGGTAAGGGCTCAGAAGATATCAGACAGGATCATTGGAGCAAGAGTACTCTTTCCCTGAGTCATCAAAGTACTAACGACCCCTGCTACCCGTATGTCGATGTTCCCGTCCTTTCGCGGGAATATTAAAAGATCCATGAAAGATACCATGACGCGAAGCATCGATTCTCCTCCCACTTGATCCGATTACCCTTGCTACAAATGAGGTTTTCAGGGTTGTTGAATCCTCCGATGTGGCCATACCTCTAATATATAAATTGCAAGGTGCAGAAGCCAGTCGATAAGTCAGGGTTGTGAATCTTTCTACTAATCTTCAAAACATCCAGAAATTTGTACACGGCGAGGGCTTTGGGTGCGATCAAGTATTGATATCTCAAAGGGATCGTATGGGTCCCGATAAATCCGGTCATTTCCTCTAAGTTCGGGGTTAGCTCGAAGTCCGGGAAGTGAAAGACATCGTGGGCCGCGTCCTAGAAAGTGATTAAGGACTTTATGATGTCCCTTCGGGGGTTGATTTTCAATAAACCAGTGAGGCCTCCCAGATGTACGTTGACCTTTTTCTGTCCTCCTTCCCCGAGGTCATTCCACCACAGTCGCACCTCCAAAGGATTTTTATCATTATCAACCTCATTCTGCACATTTATTAGGGAGAATTAGTATTCTCAAACATTCAAAAGTGACGCTTTATGAAATTTGTTTTAAAATAGGGACCGACTTTGAGAATACGGCCTTTCTACACTTCGGCGAGAAGGTTTTCCAGGCTGTGCTTTCTTACTAGCCCGAATAAAATTCAGAGGTAGTCATTTGCACAAGATCAGTCTTCCGGCATCCCTTGTAGCAACATTCAGCTATTATCACAATAATGGCACCATCCGACTCATTTCAAAGTAAGATAGTAAACTCGGGCATTTCTTGACGGTTTTGAAAAAGGGGTTGGCCCTGGCCAAAATAATTTATCCAAAACTAGGGACATTATCGAAAAACTCCAAAAAACATTTTACTTTTTTTTTTGGTTGAAAAGTCCGGCAGCATTTTAGCGTTGTTTGAGCATTGGTTTTAAAAAGCGACTACCCTAGCACTGCTGTTTTCTCATTTTAGTTCCAATTTTTACAGCCAATCAACATGCGAGTCCAAGGCAAATAAATTCCCAAGTAGCACGTAAAAATGCGTTAGGATGGTCATTTATTTCAGGGCACCTGTCCTAGACGGACCTAACCCCTATATTGAGTCCCCTAAGTCAAAATACATGATTCAAATAAACGTTCCTACTAGGGACCCGGCATGAAGTTTTGATATACTAAGTTGAGAACCTTGGTATAGGGTCGAGACTGTGTACCCGAGTGGAAAACTCGAGTCGAGAAGGGGGCTACATACCGGGGAACCATGAGATCGTCGGGCTTTGTATCTTGTCCGGCCTCTTTTCTTATTTCAAAGTAAGACACTAACAGAATAGGGAGTCTCAACCAGTAAGCACATCCTCGGAGGTGAGAAGTGAAGGGTTTCATAGCAGTTTATACATACAATTCAGATAATATCAAAGGGGTAAAAACTGCGGCATTTAGCACAAGACAGGTAAGCAAATCAGAAGAAGCCAAAATAAAAGTTTGGCTTTTGGTGTCCCAAGTCACCGGCTTATTCAAAATCCCAAATCGAGCAAACTTCGACTGCCCAATTCGAGTCTGCGAACCAGAAATTCTTGAGTAAGGAATTCTGTTGACCCGAGGGAAGGTGTTAGGCACCTTCAGGTCCCGTGGTTCTAGAACGGTCGCTTAAACTCATTATAAGAGGCTAAAAATATGATTTGCTATACCTGTTAATCCTGCAATTTTAGATAATTAACTGCTTTAAACATCATTTTTAGGAAGATTTGCTATGTCATTAAAACACGTCGTGAATCGCATCACATAAATGCACCCACAAATTTAAACATATTTTAATTCTATTGAGAATGGAATTTGGGTCACAAAAATGCACACCCGAATTTAGGAAGGTATTTTAATCAAAAACCCGTGCCTATAGCAACTACGTCTTCGAAATTCGTGGAAAGACCGTGAAATTCGCTAAACGACACTTCCTATTTTTCTACGTGTTTTATTGAATTAAAGAGCCATCGCATGGTATTTGATTGGATTAATGCGGCTCAATTTATTTTACAAGGACATTCTAGCGTATACTAAGTTGTCCATCATTGTTGTGTTTAAAAGCACTGATCATTTACAAAGGCAGTGTATTTGGAAAAAAATAGGCACATCTTAGCCTTATTCATGCCTAATTGCATACACTGATTCAAGTTCGGGCCAACCCAGGAGCACATATTGTTTAGGCTACGAATGGCAGTTATTGTGGCTGGCTTGGGCCTTTTAATCACTCAGCCCAGAAACACGTAGTGTTACAGTTTCCTAGTGCTTACTGGGCCTCTCGAATGAACTCAGTGTTCATTTGGACGAAAGAGTCCAATTCTCAATAACGTTTCTTTGGTTTGAAATAATACACAAAATTAAATATCTACACATTCACAAAGAAAATACTAACAATCATTTTTATATCAATTTTTTAGTATTAGATCTAAACCAAATGATTCATATACTCGTCAGTCAGAGTATATGAATCTACCTTTCAAAATTCAACTACGATTTTTATCACAACCTATAGATCTGAAACACCACATGGACAATGTGTTGAAGCTTAAACAAACTAAAAAATACACAATGTTTGGATTTCGAATATTTATTGAGCTAACATTTCCTGAGTCCTTTGCTTCTAAACAAAACAGGGAATAATCACCTAGAACATCCATACATTAGTTAACAGCACTATCAATTGTACATGCTTAAAAATAGTTCGAATGTCCAGTTATTACAGGATAAGTCAGTCTCTAATGTCCAATTATTACAACAATAAATCAGTTCAAGTGCCTAAATACAACAAAATAGTCATCTTATTATTACATATATTCGAACTAAAAGGGGCAAAACAGGGTGAGGGTTTAGAATAAGCTAAAGAATTCAAATCTTCACACTTAGGAATACTTTATACTTGAGCTTCAATACATCAAATGAACAATCAAATGTACCTATAATTAAGCAAAAAGGAGGAGCCTATGAGTAAATGTAATGATTCAGTCAAGCAAAACAGCTAACCAATCGAATAGTATACCCAGGGTTTCAATTGAATTTTGAGAGAATTAAATCTCAAAAATGGTCAAAAACAGCACGGATAGCTTCTCACAGATATAACAAGATGCTAATATGTATTTTTATCTCTAGGTTTCAAAGGAAAAGTTCTGGGATCCTTTAAGATGTGCTCAGATGGTTTCTTTTATAATAGAGCCTTAGGGCATCAGTTTTTCTCTTGTTTTTCTTTTAGTCATTGCTTTAGATTTGCACTTTTTCTAAATGGCCCTTCATTTCCTAACTTGTGCCTAAAGTTTGAGGCAGAATTTCTGTTTTAGTCCCTTACTAGAAGGTTCTGGAGGTTATTATCAGATTTTTTAAGGTTCAAATCCCTCTTACACCCCTACTTCCTTTCCTAAATTACCCACCTGAAGTTTTTAACCTCATTTTCCTTGACCCTGATTTAGTTGAAATTGACCCAGGTCAATCAAGTTTGGGTCACATTTCAATCTTTGACAAACAAGCTTATCAAAGCTCAAAATCAGCCAAAACTACCAGGTTTAAAAACAAGTGTCTTAATGTAGACTTTCAGCAAACAAACATTATTCTGGATTATCAAAACAAATGATCAAAATAACCAGAAGAATGAATATATCCATTAACACTTAACTTTTCAGAAATAGCTCAATCAAAGTACTCAAAGATATTTGAAAATGAGAAACACATAACAGGGAGTGAATACTTAGTTCATGAGCCCAATTAGGAAGCAAGTAAAGGTTCGGCAGGAAAGAATAGCTTAATTAAGTATAAGTACTAAAGATCAAAGTTATTGTGGAATGAGAATCAAGCACTCAGTAGCATAAACAACTAATCAAACTAAGCAGAACATCAGGGAACAAAATAGATGAGGATCATGAGATGAAGGTCAACAGCCATAGAAGTCATACTACCGAACAATTTAACAAACTAAGCTTTCAGGATCAGACGGCTAATGCATAAAATGATATCACAACTACTTAGGAGACGAAGAAATTTCGGATTATTGACAAACAAAGCATATGACAATTTAAACCTATTTCAGGCAAGATTGTAAACAAACAATTATTTAAAAGAAGTCAAACATCTAAGAGCTAATAGAAGTGAAGCAAATATATACAGAAAAAGATAAACTACTTAGCTTTTATTTCACACATGCATATCCACTTAAGCCGATTTTGTTGGTTCTGGACCCGTTTTTGTAGAAGTTTTAACCTCCTAGGATACTGGCAATGATGTATAACCGGCTTAGAGTTCAGGAAAGGGTTTTGCGATTTTGAGACGCCAATGAGGTCTCAGATCTGGATTTTTTCAGTGATAGGGGTTGTTTGGGAGTCGTGGGTGGCATGGTTGTGGAGGGGAAAAGCCAAGGGTTGCCTAGGAGGTGTTTGACCAAGTTTAAAATGGGTTGGGGTTTTAGGGTTGAACTTAAAATTGATATTCGACACATTTCAGGCAGATTCGAAAGGTGTGACACGTATGGTTGGAAAGGGGAGATTGAGTTGTTTCAGGGGTGTAAGTTTGGAGAAGTGGGGAGTTGGGTCGCCGGAGATGGGGATTCCGACGACCTTTCTGTGAATATTTGAGTCGATGGGGGATTCGAAGGGAAAGGACTACAGGATATGGAAGGGGAGGTCCTACTGGTTCTATGGTGTAAAGCTGGAGGGGTTTGGAACAGGGTTGCTAGAGACGGTGGTTCCGATGACCTTGTTTTCGAATATTCGAGATTGAGGGGGTATATTCGACGGGAACTAACCATAGGGTGGGAAATAGGAGGTTGTGACGGTTTGGTGGTGAAATCTGGGGAGGTTTGGTTACCGGCAGCCGCCGTAAGGCGATTTTTAGCGGCGGCGTTAAGGTGGTAGACTGGTGGTCAAAAGGTGGTCGAGGGTGGTGTTATGTCGGAGAACATGGTACGAGGAAGGGGGAGGGGTTTGGTATCTGAGTGTATTATAGCCGTTTGGACATATGTATATCATTTTGGTGGGGGTTTGTTCACCATTGGATGATGTGAGATGAACGGTCGTGATGGCTGGGCTCATGAACAGTGTTATTTGGTTTGGTATTGTGTGGACTGGACCGGGGTCACTAGTTTGGGTTGGGGATGTGTGTGTTTTTAAAAGGGAAGGAGGTTTGGGCCACTCAGGTCTGGCCCAATTGTGGCCAGCCTGAATGACTGTATATGTATATACATATATCTTTTTTGTCTTTTTTTTCTATTTTAATTAATTTCTAACTTTATTTGAAAACCAAATATTCCTAATTATCACAAATAAAACTACACCAAGTTGAAATTAAACGAAAATAATTTCAAATGCCGGAAATATATTTTTTTGTATTTTAATTTGTAAAACAATTTAACAATTAAATCCTAAACAATCTTAAACATGCATTAATGAACACGCGCATGCAATTAAATCTTAAAAATTAAAATCCTAAAAATAAAAATTTTAAAGAAAATCTTAAACTTTAAGAGTCATGTAGGAGCTTGTTTCAACCGGGTAAAAATCATATGCTCACGCAAATAAATAAAGTACCTTCTCTCAAAGAATCACATGCAAAAATTACCTTCCATATATTTTAAGCGTGATTAGTAACATTAGATGAAAGGCGAAAAGGAAATTTCATGGATGAGTTAGCAAATAAGGAGATGAAATACAAATAAAAAAAATACAATATTCCAAAAATTCAAACAAAAAAGGAACTTTTTTTAATGGGTATAGTTGAAATTCATTGAAAACTTATAGAAAGTCAATATTCAAAATTTGAGGAGGATTGGAGGTAATTTGGACAAGTTTTGTATCAAAATTCTTAATTAAATCGAGTTCAAAAAATTCTTCTGTGTCACATGTATCAAACATGTATCTCACACACATATATACATAGATATACATGTGATACACAAGAATAAAAGTATGATACATATGTATGCACAAATGATACACAGTGTGATGCACATATCATTTTTTCATATTCGATTTTTATTTCGAATTTTCAATTCAGACCACCTCAAAACTTCACAAGATCATCCCAAAACTGAGATACAAGCTCCTTAAAAGATACACAATCTATTCTAATAGCATCCACCAAAAAGAAAGAAAAAATTGATATTTTTTTGCTACAAATAGTTAATTGGCTAATTTGACTAATATTAGTAATATTTAATTAATTGATAATGACATAGCTAGTAATTTCCCTAGTTAATAAGGATAGAATAGAATTAAAATGATCAATGGTATTCGAACATAATTATAAGTATAACACGTTAATATTTGATTGATTTCTTCTCATACAAAAAAAATGTGGGTGTGGGGTTGGGGGGGGGGGGATAAGGAAGCTAAGGGTCTCGCAGAGTTGGGCTGGATAAGGAAAATTAATAATCGTACGGGTTGTGGTTCGGGCCGGTTACAGATCGGGGCTTACCGAATTTAATGGGTTCGGATTCATTCGGGTAAAAATAAACCGTAAGGGTTACGGGTACAAGGAGCCGGGCCGATCCGGGTTAGCATTTTTTTTATATTTTGTATATTTATTGTAATTTATATTAAAATAAAATAAAAATATAAAGAATACAATGAAGATGAAAACAATTATACTTATAAATTGTAAATTCTACTTTTATTTCAAAATTCAAACTTATAGTAAATTCAAGGTTTTGCATTGCCTTCGACTCTAAAACCTTAAAAAGTAAATAAAATAAAAATAAAATATAGCTTTTAAACCAAGTCGGGCCGGGCCAGTTAACCGGTTGAATAGTTATTTATGTTGACCGGATTTGACCGGTCCGTTTAACCAGTTGACAAAATGTAAACAGATCAAATCCCTTACCCATTTAACCTAACTCAATCCTGTCTTTTTGTACCAATCCGAACTAGTTTCGATTTTAACCAGTTTGAACCGGTCTGGAAATAAGCTGACCTAGACACCTATACTTAACACCGCATATTCCAAAGGCTATTGCTGATGGTGGTAGAAGTTCTCTCTACTTTCTCTCTCTAGATTGGTGATTTTCTAGAGCAAAGGCAGCCATGGCTGCTGAAAGCTCTCCCCAGCCTTTGGTTGTGGCAGAGTTAATACAAAACAATACAACAACTATTCCAAACCAAAAAGAAAACACCATAATCCAAAACAATAAACTTTCATATGCTGCAAGTTTACTTCATCCCAATTCAGGTTTTTCGAACCAAACAAATCTAAAACAAGTAGAAGTTATACATGGAGTACCAACTATTCAATTTACAAAGGAAGAACAACTAGATAATGCAGAAGAGGAGGGACTGCATCAAGCTGTTGTGGTGAAACTATCTTCAAACAAGATGGAGTTATCAACCTTGAGGAACCTACTGCCAAAAATCCTTGGAATTAAAGGACAAGCTTTGATCGGGCAACTTGAACCAAGACAAATTCTTATCAGGATGGATCAATTTGACGAATTTGGTACATCACTTGCGAGGTCAATTCTATACTTTAATCACAATGGAAGGGAACACCAAATTAGAGTATTTCCATGGTCTATTGATTTTAATGTAATGGAGGACACGACAAAGGCTGTTGTATGGATACCGATACCAAACTTACCACCGGAGTTGTTTGCCAAAAAAGCATTATTATCAATAGCTTTTGCTGGTGGTATGGCCATATCAATTGATATAGCGACTCAAATTAAATCTTGTCCTAGTATAGCAAGGATCAAGGTGATCCTTGATTTAAATGATAAGTTGCGTGAAAAGGTAGTCTTGCAGTTTGTCGACAAACAAACGGGAAAAATCAATGAATTTTGTCAGGAGTTAGTTTCTGACAATCTTCCATTGTATTGCTTCCACTGTAAGCATCAAGAACATGATGAAAATACATGTCGAAAATTGAAAGGGGGGACAGTAGATAATATTCAACAAGAAAAACAAAATTTCACGCAAGGAGAAGAAGAAACAGTCACGAAAGATGAAGGTGAGGTTGAAAAGTTACAAAGAAATTCAATGGATCATTTGAATGATAAGAAACAACAAAGATCAATGGTGGAAAATGAAAGAAATTCTGGAGACAAAGATGAACAAACATTGGTCAACGGAATGGGCCATTTGGATCATGTGAATACGGAGAAATCATATTGCAGCTGGAAAGGAATCCCATAGTATTAACGTCGGTCCACATGGACAAGATGGGCACGATAACACTGTTAATGCAACTGCTATTTTTTCGCAAATTGCAGTCAAGAAGGACAAGCATGCGGGCCATAGTTTGCAGCAGGATGCCAATGCACATGTAAGTCATGAGGGCTCAATCGTGGGCCATTTATGTTTGGTAATTGAAGAAACGGCTAATGCTTTTGTGGAGAAACAAATTTCTGGAAACGTTGAACAAACGGTAGCCCATGCGCGCCATGTCTTGAATGGAAAGAAAGATGATAAAGTTTTGCAACAAGAAGAAACGGCTAATGTGGAGAAAAAGGATGACAAGTCGTTTGGTGAGCATAGTGGTGGTTCTGGACAACAGATATTGTCAACAGGAAACAAAATCTCTCAAGCATCCACAAATGAGTTATGTGAGTCTAAAGATCAACAAGGTATGTCAAGTGCAATAGTTGCTAAAAGCAAGTCACGGGCTGATCGAATTGAAGAGCAGGAAGATGACTCTGCTGTTGTTCATTCCAACCAGCAGCAAATTGTAGGAATTATTGATCCAAACAATGAAGTGCATTTTCATATCAGTGCAATCATCTCAGCAGAAGAAAGAAAACTATTGGATTTTATGGAGGGAAACAATGTGGTGTCTCAAGTCAATCGAGGTTACGAAAGTAATGAAGAATTGAGCACACTGGAGGAAGTAGGATCCAATTGTAACCTTAATGTCACAAATAATGTTTTTATCCCTAACTCTAGGCAACTGCTCATCAATTCTGGGCAAAAACAAATGAGATTGAGCAGTACAACATATTTATTATCTCATGACAGACAACTGTTGGATGCAATGCTAAATGCACATCCTTTTAACATTTTGGGTCGTGATCCTTATAGCGCTAACCGTGGGAATAAGAGTAGGAATGAGGTACATATACAACAACAAAGCAAGCCAAGCTTTGTTAAATCACAAGATGAACCAAACTTTGATGCACAAGGTATTTTATACATGCCAAATCAACGGACAGCAGGCAGCGATACAGTTGTACAAGGTGAAGTAATTGAACGGCTTCCACAAAATGTCGAAACAATCCCAATTAATGCTACAGAGGAACAAAATTCACATACAAAGGATAAGAGCATGGACGAACATGTTAGGCAACCTCCAATGAGAAATGCCAAGCTTAAGCAGGCCGCCCCAACTACATCAACAAAATCCAAACGATCTAAAAAAATCATGAATTTTGAATACTTCTTGAAGAATTGAGACGGTGTTGATAAAGAATTACAAATTGAAGAAATTACAAGGATCGACAAAAAAAGGACATCATTTTACTCTTTCATCATTTTAATCTGCCACTTTATTAGTATCCTCATATGTAATCTCATCACAGAGTATGTATAAGCTCTGTGATGATCATAGCTTATTTGGTCCTTCCAAGTTCTTATTTTTTACATGCTTGTTAGTAATGAGGTTTTGAAGCCTCAATAGGATTAGTACGGTAAGGTTAGTCCGACTTTTGTTATATGGGTAACAACTCTGGGGCTATTGTCCAAATTTATCAAAATGTGGCATCTCAATCAATCAAAAGTCATAGACTTCTCATCGAGAATGGTTCTTTTCTAAATATATAAATGGCTCCTCCAAGTTGCTCACAACAGTCATTTGACCACCTCAACAGACTTATTTATTAAGTAGACATCTCAAATTATTCTTCAGTATATAACTTAAACCCTTCAAAGTGACATGGTACACTCGCCTTGGAGCAAGTGAATCCTTTAAAAATTATGTTTATTTTTTTTTTAATTTAACTGGTGGAACCCATCCTCGCTCTTTCTTCTCCAAGTCATCCTACATTCTGCCCAAACAAACCCATCTGCAAATCATCTTAACTTATTCTGTCATTTTCACCGCCTCAATTTCTCATTCAATCATCCATAAACACTATTCGCTATCTAGTTTCAGCACTATCTGTCGATGACATCACCACCTGAGCATCTTCAGCAACAAAAACCATTTTTGTTGTAAAGTTTCAAAAAATAGTTCTGACAAGATATTACATAAGCAAAATTAGACATTAGCTCTGTAGCTAAACATTTCTTTGAAATCCACCATTGTGAAGATGAAGTTCCCACGTTGATAAAATACTTAAAAGTTCTCAGCTTGAGAGTAATGGAGCCTCCAAAACAATCAAAATAGGAAAACCCAAACAGAAAAAAAGATTAGGTTTCCTCATTGAGCGACTAGAGCCACACAAAAAATAGTCGAATCTCATAAATTTGGTACTAAACAAAGCAATTGAAATGCAAAAATAAGTCTTCACCGTAACTGGGTATGATAAGTTGTAACGGAGTGTTTTGTAGGGGAGGGAGGCAATGCAGGAGAAAATAAATAAGAAAAAGATCATCGGAATATGTTCCAACCACCATCAATTCCGGTCATCTTTTTCTTTTACGGTGATCTCCAAATTATTATCATGGACTCATGGTCATCAACCTTTCTCGTGAGAGGCCACGAGACAGAAGGTGAATGGTTTGAAGGGGTCTTTTTTGAAAGTGGAAGATGAAGTTGGAGGTGTGGGGTGGGGGGAGTGGGGGAGAAAGGGACGGTGGAGAATGGTTTTTTCTTCTTTAAATTTATTTTATTTTATTTTTGATTAATTTTTGTTAAGTCTTAATTACAAATTGCATATATCGTTCATGCTCATTTGACAAGTGTAACTCACGCATTTAGTATGTTGTACCAAGGTATCTATTTGATTTACTTAACAAACACTTGAAGTGTCTATTTGATAATTAGATCTGTTAATATGTTTAAATAATCATTGTAGACAATTTAAAGAGGTCATTTATGTATTTCGCCAATTGTAATTATAGCATATATGCACATCATTACGTCTCTCTCGTCTTACATTTTGTGGAAGTTGCGTTAGCTCTTTAATCGTGCCTAGTCTACCAAATGACGAAACCCATAGTCACATTTCATTCAATCTACTAGACACATATCATGTTATTGTTGGTTTGTTAAAAACATCAGGTACTGTTGAATTTATTATTTTGTGAGTGGCCAAACTCTCATTCCAAATGTGTATTTATATGACATACGTATTCTGTTAAGATATTAGATAACATAGTTACAAAATTCAACGTATGCCTGAGCAGATAGAAGTCCTGATTTTAATTAAATCTCACTTCCACCTAGAAAAAGACAAGAAATTATATCTACATTGTATTGGTCAAAATTTAACTATCATGACCAAATGGCCTCATACCCCGTTTCGTTAACCTGGCGGTGAAACTCATCAGAGCTCACTCCATTTCTCTTCCAAAGACATCCGACCAATCAGGAAAGGCGACAATTAAGATCACGACTAGGATATGTCAGTAACAAAATAACGTTGAGTCAAGCAAGGGGTAAAAGGACTTCAATAATATATAGTCAAGAAAAGTGCTCGAGAGGGGGGTGATAAAGGAAAATTTTCTCTCTCTTTGTATCTTCAAGAATATCTATAAAACTATTTTTTTCTCAATCGATGAGAAAGACTATGGTTAATATTAAGAAGATCTATCATGCCTTTTTTATCTCATATATTATTATTTTTATTTAGTCTTTCGATCCGGAAATTATTACATTTGGAAAATATTTACCCCTTCATTTTTGATTGATTTGTCCAAGAAATTCTTATATCTTTCATGTCAAACAATTCGGCACCGTCTCTGGGAATTTCTTAGTGATGATTTTCCTAATTTCTCCCAGATCGAAACAAAAAATACAATCACTCCTCAAAGGAGCATAAAGGAAAAACTCAACCCGCGTATCGCAAGAGCATCATAGGGAAGGAAGAAGAGCCAAACAGGATTGCCGGGCAAGGAAATCTTTGCCCAATCACCTATTGATATACTAGACAAAACGAACGATGTCACCAACCTACATTCTCCCGTAGGACCACCGGATGGGAGCAAAGAAAGATCCTGTCCTCACCTCCCACTCTGTCCATGCGAACACATAAGGATTACGCAGACGAATGCATACAAGAAAATCTCGAACAGCTTCAAAACAACTGAAATACCCCCTGTCCGCAACCTCTCTAAGGCAGACGATAGAAGCCAAACAAGAAAAGGATAAGGCATACACTGCACATACCTGAAAACAAAGCATTAACACCTTGTATTCACCATCTTTGCATCATCCGACGCAAATAATACGAAACAGACTGGGACTCCCATGAAATATGCCTAGCTCTCCGGGAGCTAGAACGAAAACGAGCTGCTATTTCGATAAGTTTGAAATAACACCCTATAAGGCTAAGGGCCTTCCCCAAATAAAAAGAAGAGTTCGACCTCAGTCAAACGATGACGTGCTGCTATTTTAATAAACTCGAAATAACACCCTTTAAGGCTAACAGCCTTCGCCAAATAAAAAGAAGATTTCGACCTTGATCAAACGACAATGGGCTGTTATTTTGATAAGTTCAAAATAACACCCTTTAAGACCAAAAGGCCATTGCCAAAAAAAAAAAGAAGATATCGACCTCGATCGGACGACGACGGGATGCTATTTCAATAAGTTTGAAATAACACCCTTTAAGTCTAAGGACCTTCACCAAATAAAAAGAAGAGTTCAACCTCGATCGAATGACCATGGCTACTATTTCGATAAGTTCAAAATAAAACCCTTTAAGGAAAAGGGCCTTCGCCAAATAAAAAGAAGAGTTCGACCTCGATCAAATGACGATGGGTTGCTATTTTTATAAGTTTAAAATAACACCCTTTAAGGCCAAGGGCCTTCACCAAATAAAAAGAAAAGTTCGACCCCGATCGAACGACGACGGGCTGCTATTTCAATAAGTTTGAAATAACACCCTTTAAGGCTAAAGGCCTTCCCAAATAAAAAAAGGAGTTCGACCTCGATCGAGACGACGGGATATTAATGATAAGTTCGAAATAACACCCTTTAAGGCCAATGGCCTTGACAAAAAAAAGAGTTTGACCTCAATCGAACAACGAGGGGCTGCTATTTGGATAAGTTTGAAATAACACCCAATAAGGGTAAGGACCTTCGCCAAATAAAAAGAAGAGTTCGACCTCGATCGAACAACAACGGGCTGTTACTTCGATAAGTTTGAAATAATACCCTTTAAGGCCAAGGGCCTTCGCATAATAAAAAGAAGAGTTCGACCTTAATCGAACGACGATGGATTGCTATTTCAATAAGATTGAAATAATACCCTTTAAGGCTAAGGGCTTTTGCCGAATAAAAATAAGAGTTCGACCTCAATCAAACGATGACGGGCTGATATTTTGATAAGTTCGAAATAACACCCTTTAACGCTAATGGCCTTCGCCAAATAAAACGAAGAGTTAGACCTCAATCGAACGACGGCGAGCTGTTACTTCGATAAGTTCAAAATAACACCCTTTAAGGATAAGGGCATTCACCCAATAAAAAAGAAGAGTTCGACCTCGATGAAACGACGACGGGGATGCTATTTCGATAAGTTTGAAATAACACCCTTTAAGGCAAAGGAACTTTTCCAAATAAAAAAAGGAGAGTTCGACCGCGACAGAATTATGATGGGTCAAAACTTTGATAAAATAAAAATAACACCCCTAAAGGTCGACAACCACTGATAGAACAAAACAATCAGGACTCATCAAACGAGCCTTTGTCTTCCGCTAAAACCGTGAACAGGCGAAATAGAAAGTGAAGTACAAGGCCAACAACGAAAAAGGTACTCTTACTTTATGCAAAGTCACAATGCAGGCTATCGGCGCTTACGTACGGCCCAGGCCAACACAAAAAAAATAGAAAAAGCGAACTAGCAAATGGGAGTCAACAAATGAAAAGAAAATATTAAAAACAACAACACAGAGGGCCACATCCTTCATTCGGCATCATCACTACTGTCACCATAACCACTATTATTGCCATCCACGGTAGAATCCCAATCACTGTAATTGGCATCTCCATCAGCTTCGGCCATCGCCACATCATACCCACAGTTGATGCGAGCCTCTCGAGCCTTTTCTCGCGCTTTCTCATAAGCCGCCTCAGCCTCGATGCTTGCCTCTCACAAATTATTAAAAATGTCCCGCTGAGCCTCATCATAAACCTAGAGCTCATACATATGGCGAGGGACTGATATGGACTCGATCTAAGCCCGTAACCGCTCATTTTCTACCTCCAGGGCCGCGACCCGATCTCCCATAATCGATGCCTCCTTATCAATCACGCCTATATGCTCCTCAAGCCTTGCCTCCATGAGCGTAGTCGCCACTCTTTCCAATTCGTGCTAAGATTGAAATACACGGATAGTGTTCTCCAGGGCTGTCCCCCTTACCAGAGCCTCAGACCAGGCCCTCTCAATGTTTTCCAAACCAGCGAATTTTCTTTTAATTGCGGTCAATTTTCGCATCCACTCCCTGCTCATCGCCTCGACGTTTACCAAGTTCTTCTTCATCTCCAACTGCATCGACCTCAACCTACCCTACTAATGTCATAATCCGCTGCGATCCCCTTACTTAACTCGTGCTCCTCATCCTTAATGCAAAGATGCTCCTCGAGTTCGCTCTTGCTGCGAATGGTCTAGATCAATTTTTTCTCACTTCTCTCCAATTCCTCGCCAAGAGCATGACTGCCGGGATCCTCCCTCGGACTCTAATGCATCTCGTGACACCTACCATGGTAGTGACGGTAATTCTCCAACATCTTCAAAAAGACCCTCGCCTGGATGTTGACCCTGCGAATGCTTTCCACTTCTACCATGTATGTCTAGAATATGCAAAGGCGAAGTTAAACAAGTATTTTCAGAAAGGACGAAATCATAAAGCGAAAACAAAATGGAACGTACCCTTAGGCCCATTACGGCTACCTCATCCCTCAACTCGGCATCGGCAACATCCCGAAGGGACTCATTCTCACCTCTGAGCATAACAGGTTGAATTGCAGTACCAATCCTTCTTTCTTCGCCAATAGATTAACACCGGAAGGGATCTGAAGGACTCAGGTCGGACCCCTCGCATTATCCACCAAACAAGTAAGACCCTCCTCAAGCATCCTAACATCGTCTGGGTCCAAGTTTGACTCTGACTCGTAGTCATCAATCACCATGCATTTTCCCCTCTCTACTACAGAAGAGGAAGCACGAACCACTGCAGAAGAAGAGGGCATATTTGAAGTTACAACAACGGTTGTAGAAGTCTATTTCTCTGCCATGACAAGATGTTGATCATCGACAGCGATAGGGACTTCCGGTTGAGCCAAAATGGCAACGGGAGTTTCCAAGTGATGATCACCGACACTAAAAACTCCAACTGATTGCTCCGCCCCTATAGGGGAGTCACCATAACACCATCTCCAGATCCCGTTGGGGGAGAGTCGTCTAGATGAATCACCGTCGGGGGCGCCGTTTCAAATTCTACACTCCGCCTCTTCGATGGCACCTCTTCCTCTCCACTAGTCGGTGACTCGTATGTTGGGCGAACAGTGTTGGTGAAGACCTCATCCTAGGAAGCGGCCCTCATCATAGTAACTAAGGCCACAGACTCAACTGAACCAGCCCTGAAGGATGGTTGTGCAGTGGACACTAGGATAGGGCAAGCGAATGCGGCCGGTTGGCAAAAGGCTAACAAAGGGGGCCTTGCTTTCCGCCCCTTCCTGGCAATGATGTACGATGCATTAGAGACTAAACAGAAAGAAAACAGAAAATAGAGCAATAGATGAAGGCGTCGCCTCACCTGGAAGGGTCCTGCCTCTGAACCTCTCATGGAAGGTCGATCATGTGCGAATTCCTATTGTAAAACTCACGTGCAAAATTCCATCTCTCAGGGAACCCCATTGGATCTACCACAAGGTGTTCGGTCCGCACATAGAAGAAGTTCCCGTAGAAACAATGATTGTTCTGGTCTTCCATCATGACCACCAGACCGCTCGACCCCCGAGGACGTATATGAATCATCGAACCACGAATCAATTGAGGAGCAAAAATTCTAAGCGTGTGGTTCAAGGTGACCTCGCGACCGGCGAGTTCCGCATACTTGACCAGCATAAGAAACAGCTTATACAAATAAGGTGAAAGATGTGCGGGGCACACTTTGTATATATGACAAAAATCTACCACCAACATGGGAAGAGGGAGGGTGTACCCTACAATGAAAGGGTAGGCGTAAAACACGCAATACCAGAGAAAATCAAATTGAACTATGTTGTCCCCCTCCATCGGCCGCATATCGACATAATCGGGGATTCCCCACCTTCCTTTCAGTTCTGCAATCCCCCTCTCATTTACTAAAGAACAAATAGGTTCCAGCTTTGCTTCATCGCATGTGCTAAAGTCAATCACCTCTCTCCCCGGGCGATGTAAGACCTCTATCACTGAAGGAACTTCCTCATCTCCAACGTATCCGCCCCTTCGGTGACATGAGCGGAACTCTCCGGCACCGGATTAACGGAGGGAAGGTTGTTTTGAAGAGAATCACAAGCCATTTTTCCCAGCAACAAGCGCTCCAAAGGAAATGATAAGAAGAGGAAGTGAAAAATTCCGACGAGTAGGAAGAATAGCAGAAATTCGAGATATCAGTAGAAGCTATGTCTGAAGAATTCCCTCAAGCAAAAGATGAATTTAATCCACCAAATGATAAGTCTCCTCTATTTATAAGAGACATAAATTCCCCGAGCACGAAACCCAAGAATCGTCATTCTGACCTGATAGGGCACGAAAATGCTTCAACCCCCTAGAAACATGTGTCATAACGGTGGTAACAACAAACCAACGCTTCAGCTCCAACCGACTTCTCGATTCCGAAACAGTTGTAACGGTCCACGAGGATTGAAGAAATGCCCTTATTCCGCCTTTAGACCAAAAAATGGGGCCAAGGACTAAGGGTTATGAGTCAGATTTCTCTCGACTCTGTAATGAATATGATCCTTCTACCGTGTCCGACGTGGGACGACCCCGACAGGCGGAGAGACTAACTGTATTGGTCAAAATCGGACCATCACGACCAAATGGCATGGCACCCTGCTCCGATAACCAGGCGGTAAAAATTGACAGAGCCCACTCCATTTCTCTTCATAAGACGCCCGACCAATCAGGAAAGCTGACGACTAAGATCACATCTAGGATACGTCAGTAACGAAAAATCATCGAGTCAAGCAACGAATAAAGCGACTTCAACTATATATAGTCAAGAAAAGTCCTCAAGGAAAGAGGAGGGGGGAGGGGGGACAGAGTACAAAGAGCTCTCTCTTTGTATCTTCAAGAATATCTATAAACTTATTTTCTCCTCAATCAATGAGAAAGACTATGTTTAATATTAAGAAGATCTATAATGCCTTTTTCATCTCATACATTATTGCTGTTGTTTAGTGTTTCGATCCGGAAATAATTTTATTTGACTAAAATTTACGTATTTATCTTTGATTAATTTATCTAAAAAAATTTTATATCTTTTGAGTCAAACATACATCTTTACTTGTGAAAAGAAAATTAGACCTACCTATTAGATGAAGCTCTAATGAATTGAGTTGTATACATGTATAAAGAGCAGCATGCATTGAATATTTTAGACTCTTCGATTTAATAAAACTGTATTAGTAGTTCAAAAAGTATCAATTTAATTTATTTCTAATAGATTAAACAAAATTACAACAACAACAACAACTACCCAGTATACTCCCACCAGGTGGGGTCTGGGGAGGGTAATATGTAGGCAGTCTTACCCCTACCCAAAAGGGCAGAGAGGCTGCTTCCATGCGACCCTCGGCGCATAGGACAGAATGAAAAGCTGCATTGGAAAACAAAGACAAAATTAGTAACCAAGGCAAGACAAAACAAAATAACAAAACAAAGCATAAGTAATCCTGCAGAAATAACGTAAATGGTTATGTAAACATAAGAAACATAAATACCGTCGCAACCAAGAAGGGACATAGGCTAAAACACTAGACATCGAATAGGGCTTAAACAAAATTACAATAAAATTAATATTAACAAATAGGTGATCAGTTGGCTTCGTATTCTGAAACACTAATTTGCCGAACATTTTCTTGAATCTTGATAGTGACAAAGCTGTAAGTAGGTCTCTATCTGTGGACCCAATTCTTGGCTGAACTTGAATTGTGGACCATAAAGATAATGTAGTGTGTCTGGTCCAACACCGACCTTGAAATTAATTGTAAAGAAGTACAGTGGATGACGGTGTTCACAACCAAATCATGGTGTAATCAGTCATAGGTTTCAAAGTAGAAAATCCCACTACCGTATTACTTTTTCATCTCTTAATCTATGTGATAATATTCAATGGCAAAATACATAAATTAGCCCATACCATAAACTATAAGTTAAATCTTTATTATATATTTTTTGATCACTAAAATTAAATTACATACTTAACCTTTTAAAATTGTATCTAATACATATTATTTTTTACTAGATATATTACACGTAAAAGAAGGGCTTAAGAAGGTAAAAAATATGTGTCTATAGCTTTATGCCAACCGTTCAGATTTAATAAAGTTGATTTTATGGTCCAATTTAATTATTTTTCTATTTCTTTTTTCTTTTGTTTTCCCCTCCAATCCCATGACCAGCGTAACCCCCTGTGTTCTCTTCCATTGAACCCCATCGTTTTATTTCAATCAATTACTCCCACAAGAAAAAAACCAGTAACGTACACCATTACAAGTCCAAGGAAGTTCTATTAATTTCAATCCAAGGAAATTCTATTAATTTTAGTCCATGGCTTCTTTGTGATATATAATTAGCAAATACTAGAACACCCAATTTAGAGAAATGCTGTAAATGCACTTTCTATTCATGGACATCTTCAAAAAAGCTAAAATTTAAACTTTTCAATTCAAGGGTTTTTAGTTGGCAAACAAGCACATAAATGGAAACCTGATTCGAAAAAAATGCTAACAGTTAGACCTCTTCATTAATGGCTTCTTAGTAACATATGAGCATAAACCCAATTTAAAATATACAAAAATGACAAAATAAGAAATTTTAGAGATGAAGCAGTACATCAAAACCAAATAGATCAATTCAAATTAAAAAGTTTCAGTCAAGGAGAAATCGTTAGCAACCTTTGTTTTCTGCTGATGAGGTCATTTCTTTGCGACGGTTAATACCGGCGATGTATTACCGGTATTATGGCTATGGCACTAACCATGAAGGTGGTATTGGCGGCAGGCATAAAAGAGGAGGATAAAAGGAAGAAGCAGACGGACGGGTCGATAGTATGAAGATAATGAGAAACTTGTGTGTGTATGTGGGAAGGGGGAGGGGGGAGGTGTCTTCTGTTTTTTCTTTTAAATATTGTAAGTATTTTTTTTCTTTGAGATGACACGTGTCATGATTTTATTGGTGTGTGATAATATACATGTTTTGAAGAACTAGTCAACAAAGAAATTGTGTGTCTTAGGGACACATTAGAAAGATTGAGTGCGTAAAATGATACTCGTGGTCAACAGGTTTGTAACAGGGATTTGAGTGTAAGTTGGATGGGTAAATTATATATTTCGCCTTATTAAATTGAGCATAGAACTTTAAGAAAATAAAAATAAAAATTATGATACATCCAATTTTTTTATAACAGTTATTCACTATGAAAATATTTTCTTCTCATAACCGATTTCTTAACTTATATTTTACCTCTGTATAACAGTTTTTTACCTTTAACAGCAATAATCACATTTATTGTAGAATGCTCCTTGTAAATTATCGCTCTATAACATCTATATAGAATCTTTAAGGTTACTAATAATAGTTCTAAAAATAAGCAATAATCTTTTTATTAAATAAAGCTTCTATCTTGCATAAGATATACAATATGAAGAATATCTTTTTTATTGGACAAATTCAAAAAAAATTATATAGAAAATTAAGTATTAAACTCTTAGGTTGTCTTCAAACAAAAGATATTGGATACCTTTATGCTGAAAATTGGATATAATTGTTGACCGTTGAATTTCATTTGAGTTTGAGACTATTAAATTATGTGGACCACATGATAAATTCAAGAAATTTTTTTATAAAGCACCATCTTTTAGTCGTAATTATCCATTTATCGATACCCTTTATTATATTAAATTTTAGAGATACCTTTTATGTTTTTATACAATGTATTTCATGTATTTAAGATGTTGTATTCATTAATACAAGAAAAAAAAAGAGGCGATAAAACGGGAAATGCAGCTAAATATTATCTGTATTTAGCTATATTCAAGCGAAATTTCAGTTGAATACAATAACGTTTTGCGCAATTTCTGGAAACGTAAAGTTGTTTTAAATAGAAGGAAATCATATCACTGATAGTCTCCTAATTTAACTCAGCGAACTAAAATTAGTACACATTAATTTGTATTTCATCAAACAAAACAACTCAGAAACGTGAATACAGCCAAAAACCCGAGCAACATTTGATCGAACTTCTTCCATTCTCTTCTACCATTTGTCGATTGATACAAATTTATACGAAATAAGGTATATTTCATTAAAAATATGACAAGTTTAACAGTTTTGTTGCGTCATTCTGGCAAGTGGAACGATGAGGGCAATTATATCGATTTTTCAATTGAGGGAATACTGATTAAGGAGTATGCCTCCTTCAATGATCTAGTTTCTTCAATTTCTAATTAACTTGGTATTGACTTGAGCTCAAAGGCCATTAAAGTAGAATACAGTATTGAAGGAAATCGCACGCCAATAGAAATACACAATGACATAGGTTACAGAGTGTATGTGGAATTGAAAAAATAGAATAGAGAATTTGGGGTGTATCCTTTGTGCATAACAACTATCGAAAAGAGCTTATATCTAGAGGTAGTGTAAATCAAGGTGATATTGTGCAAATAGACGAAGCAGTTGAAAGATTCGATTGCGATACAGATGATACACTAGCTATAGAATTAATCAATTCAGGAGAAGCGATCGGAGAGTTCGAACTCCACAAGCATTTGATAATTTCAAAAACTAATCAAAAGGAGGTTATGGCTGGATAAGTTTATAAGGATAAGGCTACATTGAAAGAGGTGATGGAGGATTACGCTATAGTTCTTCATATTGCATAAGATATACAATATGAAGAATATCTTTTTTATTGGACAAATTCAAAAAAAATTATATAGAAAATTAAGTATTAAACTCTTAGATTGTCTTCAAACAAAAGATATTGGATACCTTTATGCTGACAATTTGGATATAACTGTAGACGGTTGAATTTTATTTGAGTTTGAGACCATTAAATTATGTGGACCACATGATAAATTCAAGAAAATTTTTGATAAAGCACCATCTTTTAGTCGTAATTATACATTTATCGATACCCTTTATTATATTAAATTTTATAGATACCTTATATGTTTTTATATAATGTATTTCATGTATTTAAGATGTTGTATTCATTAATACAAGAAAAAAAGAGGCGATAAAATGGGAAATGCAGCTAAATATTATCTGTATTTAGCTATATTCAAGCGAAATTTCAGTTGAATACAATAACGTTTTGCGCAATTTCTGGAAACGTAAAGTTGTTTTAAATGGAAGGAAATCATATCACTGGTAGTCTCCTAATTTAACTCAATGAACTAAAATTAGTACACATTAATTTGTATTTCATCAAACAACACAACTCAGAAACGTGAATACAGCCAAAAACCCGAGCAACATTTGATCGAACTTCTTCCATTCTCTTCTACTATATCTCGATTGATACAAATTTATACGAAATAAGGTATATTTCATTAAAAATATGGCAAGTTTAACAGTTTTGTTGCGTCATTCTGGCAAGTGGAACGATGAGGGCAATTATATCGATTTTTCAATTGAGGGAATACTGATTAAGGAGTATGCCTCCTTCAATGATCTAGTTTCTTCAATTTCTGATTAACTTGGTATTGATTTGAGCTCAAAGGACATTAAAGTAGAACACAATATTGAAGGAAATCGCACGCCAATGGAAATACACAATGACATAGGTTACAGAGTGTATGTGGAATTGAAAAAATAGAATAGAGAATTTGGGGTGTATCCTTTGTGCATAACAACTATCGAAAAGAGCTTATATCTAGAGGTAGTGTAAATCAAGGTGACATTGTGCAAATAGACGAAGCAGTTGAAAGATTCGATTGCGATACAGATGATACACTAGCTATAGAATTAATCAATTCAAGAGAAGCGATCGGAGAGTTCGAACTCCATAAGCATTTGATAATTTCAAAAACTAATCAAAAGGAGGCTATGGCTGGACAAGTTTATAAGGATAAGGCTACGATGAAAGAGGTGATGGAGGATTACGCTATAGCTCAAAGGTTTCAATTCCGCGTTGATCATTCTAATACTGTCAGATTTGCTCTTTGTTTAACTTTGTTGTATTTATGTGTATTTGTATGTTTCCTCTTGATGAACAAATATCAAAGTATATGTATGTTTATGGTGCTCAAATACATATATTCAAAAGTATTTTAATGGTGTAAAAACACAACAGTAGCTTTAATTATTTTCTTATTTTGTCTACTGTGGTATTAGGTGTTTGCATATTTGTGATGACCTAAAGGGGTCATCACCGTAATTCTCCCTTTCTTGCTCTTCTGAAGCCTTGAAACCTCTTATTGAGTTTCTTCGATTTTCGTGCGCAGTCTGGGCGTGAAGCCGGAACATTTTTATGAGAAAATATTTGAATCCTGTGTTAAAAACTATGAATTTTGATACTAATATTGCTATAGTAAACTTTGGTCAACGTTTTGGGTAAACGGACCTAGACCCATAATGCGATGGTCCCTGAGGAAATTTGGGACCCGGGCGTATTCCTCGAACTTTTCTGTGAAATTGTTTTCGAAAATGCTTAAGGTAAAATGGAAATGAAAATTTGATCAAAAGTAATGGTATTGGGCTCGTATATTTGTTCCGACGCTCGGTACAAGTCTTATGTAGGCGTTAAGCGCTATCTGTAAAGTTTGGTTTAAAACGGACGTCGTTTGACGTGTTTCGAACTAAAAGTGGAAAAGATTGAAAATTTAGAACTTTGAAATGAAAATCATGAGTTTTTGAGGTTGATTCTTTGATTTTGATGTTATTTTGGCGGTTTGATCGCACGAGTGAGTCCAAAGGATGTTTTAGAGGTAGGGGCATGTGGGTTGGAGCCCCGAGGTCTCGGGTGAGTTTCGGATAGGTGTTAGGCTCATTTTGTTGCATTTGAATCTGCTGGTGTCTGCAATTTTTGCAATTGCGAAGACTTGTTCGCAAATGCGAACCTCCCTTGTTTGGCCTTTCTTCGAAAATGCGACGTTTATATCGCAAATGCGATATCTTCCCTTTGGCAGCCAGACTTCACAAATGCGAAGTCAATCTCGCAATTGCGAGCTTCCCCAGCCTAAACCTGTTTCGCATTTGCGAACATTTTCTCGCAAATGCGAGATCCCCTTCATTTTTTCCTAGTTTGCAATTGCGAACAGTTCCTCGCAAATGCGAAGTCCCCCTTATTTCTGCAAAGCTCGCAAATGCAAAGTTAATATCGCATTTGCGACATCTACACCCCTGCAGCTGATTCTTAAACAAATTTAAATCTCATTTTTCATATCTTTAAAAACCCAAAACCACCATAGGTGATTCCTCTCGAACCCTTTCGTCCCCAAACCAAATGTATGTCAACTTTTACTAGTTTTCTTCAATCTTTATCATCTTCTATTATGATATCATCCTTAAGTCAAAGCTTTCATGGTTAAAAATGGGGGATTTGGGGTAAAACCTAGGTTTTCATAAAATTAGGGATTTGGACCTCAATTTGGGGTCCGATTTCAAAACAAATTGCATATATGAAATCGTGGGGGAATGGGTAACCCAGTTTTGGTACGAACCTCGGGTTTTGACCACATGGGCTCAGGGGCATTTCAGGAATTTTTGGATAAAACTTTTGTAATTTCATTCTTATGCATTCAAATTGATTTAACTAGCATTTGTTGATACATTTGAATAAATTGTGGTTAGATTCAATCGCTTTTTAAGCAAATTCGAGGGGTAAAGCTATTCTAGAAGCGTGAGTTGAGTTTGATGCTTTCGAGGTAAGTGTTCGATCTAACTTTGGTTTGAGGGAATAGGATTAGGTTGTTATTTGTCATATGCTATGTGGGTCAGTGTATAGGTATGGTGACGGTTACCTATGCGCCCGAGTCAAGCATGACTATGATGTCATATTTGCTATTAAATTGTGAAGCAAGTGAACAATTGTGATAAATATTTATTTCAAGCATAATGAAGTGAAAGTTGAGAATTAAATGAGCTAAGAAGGAATTTTTGGTACTTTTCCCTAGCCGGGACCATTTTTTGAGTTGTATTCCCATACCGGGACATATTGTTGAGTTGTATTTCCCTTGCCTGGATGACTTGTTGTACTGTTTTCCCTTGCTGGTGACATTTCTTATGGGATCGTGTGGCACACCGTCCACCTATTGTTATTGGCTTGAGATGTCAGTGACATTTATTATGGGTTCGTGTGGCACGCCGTCCACCTATTGTTATTGGCCTGAGATTCCGGTGACATTTATTATGGGATTGTGTGGCACGCCGTCCACCTATTGTTATTGTCCTGAGATGCCGGTGACATTTATTATTGGCTCGTGTGGCACGCCGTCCACCTATTGTAATTGGCCTGAGATACCGGTGACATTGTGCACGGAGAAAACGGGAGTATGTGGCGTGTCGTCCACTGTAGATGCGTGTAATCATTGAGCTACTCCATACTATTGATTGGGGGGATGAGTGATAAAGTACGATGGTGATTCCGTACACTGTGATGGATTTGTGAGGACGAGAGTAAGAGCACGATGGGTGGTGCCGTGCAACGTTTGTTTTATGGGTCTTTCTTATTTTGGTATTTGTTATACAGTTTCCACTTCCTTGTTGTTGATGATTGGATAATTGAACTGCTACACCCCCAGCATGTCCCCTTCCTACTATTTGTTTAGAATTTGTTATTTTTTGTTACTGCACATACATCTATGCTGGTTGATTGCGTTAGGTCCGGTTTAGCCTCGTTACTACCTCGCCGGGGTTAGGCCGGGCACTTACCAGCACATGGGGTCGGTTGTGCTGATACTACTCTTCTGTGCCTTTTTGTGCACAGGTCAGGACCTAGGCTATGGACCGCAGCTTTAGACTGGGAGTGATCCTTCAGTCTAGAGGCTTGAGGTAGTTTGATGGCGTTCGCGGGCCCCGAGTCTCCATTATCTATTTCTTTCAGTTTGTTTAATTGTATCAAACAGACATATTATGTATTTCTTTCAGACTATTGTTTTTAGTACTCTTTTAGTCGTACCTGAGCAATAACACCAGATACTGGGTAGAGACAGGTTGTTAGTTTTCCGCACCTTGTATTCGTTATTGTTATTAAATGACTTATGCATGCTTTAATTAATTATTCTAGTATTTAACTTGTTTTAGATTAAGTTTTGTGAAAATGATTATAAGGGTCGGCTTGCCTAGCTTCGACAGTAGGCGCCATCACGACTCCTGATGGTGGGTAGATCCGAGTCATGACAATATTCATACAAATGTATTTAGTTGTATTTATTGTGTTTTAACGTATGTAACTATATTGGAATTCAGTCGTATGGAAAATTAATTATGCACTTGTAAATTTTTGAATACTTATTCATGATGTATATATATTAGATTCTATTTGTCTGATGTGTGAGCTGTAGTTTTTGTAAACAAGTATGCTAATCAAATGTAAAATGATCTTTGCAGCTATGCATTATTATGTATTTCAGAAAATTATGAATGGAGGTTTAAATTTTCAAGCATTAACAAATCAGAAATATTCAAGGTGAGAGAATTCAATGATAACCATACATGTCCGTTAAAGGATAAGGTGTACGAGCAGCGGCAGGCTAGTAACAGCCTTATAGGTAGTATTATAAGGCCAAAGCTTACAAACCATAAGGGGAAATACACTCCGAGGGACATTATTGATGATGTGAAATCAGATTTAGGTGTAGATGTTAGCTACATATTGGCGTTGAGGGCTAAAGAAAAGGCAATGAATTTTCTTAGAGGTGAACCGGCCGATTCATACAAAAAATTACCATGATACTTATATACAATGGATATGACATATCCAGTTTCCCATATAAGAATTGTAAAATCGCCAAAGAATGAATTCATATACGTGTATATATCATTTTATGCCTTTATAAAGAGGTTTGATCATTGTAAACCAATTGTTGTCATGGATGGAAGTCACCTAAAATCTTACTACACAGGGACATTCGTTTCGGCAAGCACGTTGGATGGTGCAGGTTAGTATCTGAATAATATCAGCATCGATTGCTATATTCAGTATTATTCAACATATGTATTCATTTGTATTCAGGTATTTTTTATTAAATTCAACTGTTTTAATGCCCTGAATTTTTTTTGTAATCAAGGGCATTTGCATACAGACTTATTAAACACCTGTATGCATGTGTATTCAGCTAATTTCTGTATGCAAATGTATTCGTTTTCTCTATTAAAGATCTGTATTTATCTATACTATATACATTTTCAGTTGAATTTAACTACTTTAGTCAGCTGAATTCTATTGCATTTATCATAAGCTTTAATCAACTTGTATATTCAGAAGTATTTCAAAACATCTGTATTAATCTATAATAGACATGTATTCCTCTGTATATTTGCAATATTATTTCCTAGTTCTGTAGTTCACACTATTTAAGAATAATTATATATAATTGTATTTACAGGTCACATATTGCCACTAGCATATGGTGTGATTGATTCAGAGAACGATGCTGCTCGGACGTGCTTCTTTGAGCAATTCAAGATAGCATACTGTGTAAGGGAAAGCATATGCATCGCTTCATATAGAAATGAGAGCATCATTAAATCTGTATCGAGAGTGTATCCGGATGTACCGCATTTGGCTTGTATATGGCATCTATGGAACAACGTATATAAGAAATTCAAAAAGAGTCATGCCAAGTCGAGAGAAATATACTTCTCGATGGAAAAAGCATACACACGGGCTGAATTTGACAGCCTGATGGAGAAGGTAGATATTAGGGTGAAAGAATACTTAGAGTTAGTTGGTTATGAAAAGTGGGCTAGGTTGTATGCCCCTGTTAATAGGGGATGGACAATGACATCAAATATTGCTGAGTCAATCAAAGTCGCACTAGTTTCAGCAAGGGAATTTCCAATATATGACTTCCTAGAAGAAGTTATGAAGATGCTTGGACATTGGAATTGTAGTAACCGCAAAGAAGCTACATAGACATACAAGACGCTTGGCAAAAAATACCAGGAGATGCTGGAGTTCAATGAGACAATGTGTACACGTATGACTGTAAGTTAATTGTTACTGTCATTGTCTATATTTTTTTAGTTATTTTCAAATATACTTATATGGATACAACTGAATAAAATCATTTTTAAGTAGAACTACCGTTAATATATATGAATACAACTACATTCAAGCACATATTAGGCCTATTTTTCCATAGATCTGATATGAATACAACTTAATATAACTAAGTTACATGCTGGAAAATCTATTGGAATACATCAAAATATAACTAGCTGTATGATATTTAATGTTAATATGTATTGTGAATACGTATGATTCTAATGATCTTGGTATGATACTATTGCCTAAAGTACAGCAGACATTTGATAAGTTCTGCAATTTTCCAGTTGATATTTTGTTGGTATAATGTATGTTGTATCGATGTATATTCAATAGGCGTCTATTCTATGTAAATTCTTAATTCTCCATTATAAATCAGGTAATTAAGGTATATGTGTTCAAAACTTATATTTCTATTTTTAAATGTAGGTGATACCATCAATTGAATACTTACATACGGTTAACGATGGTAGGAGTTACACAGTCTGCCTGTTAGATAGAAAATGTGTTTGTGGAAGGTTCCAAATTGATGAATTTTCATGCCCACGTCCTTGGGCTATATTGAAGACCGAGTTTCTAATGCCGGAAGAATATTGCTATAACTATTACAAACCAAGTACAATTGTAATGACATATGATGTGCTAGTGTACCCGCTACCACACAGAAATGACTAGAATATACTAGAACATGTTGCAGAGGAGGTTGTACTACAACCAAAATGGAAAAGACCTCCTGGAAGGCCAAAGAAGAAGATCGATAAAAGATTAGGTGATTTGCTGCAGCAGAAAAATCAATATTCATGTAACAAGCGAACGTGTAGAAATGCACCACGTAATAAATAGTTGTATTCTGACATGTATTTGTAGTTCAATAATTTGTTAGTACTTATGATGACATTATCAGCTATAATAAATTCTCTTTGTCAAGTAATATTTTGAAATGAATTTCGTTAATATTTTCTGAGTACTTGTAGTTGAAGTATTTTTATACATATAAATATATATATCAAATATATAGTTGAGTGTAGTTGGTTATGTTTGAATTCTAAAGAATAAAACTGTATTTTTAATAACTACAGTTGGGTCAGCAGCTGAATACAGTAAAATACATTTGAATATATCTGAATAATAAACATAAATATAAATAGCTAATACTGAATAATACACTTAAATACAGTTGAGTACATCTATACCTATTATCTGAACTTGAAAGATGTAAATGAATGGATGCAATTGAAAACAAAGCGAACGTGTAGAAATGTTCCACGTAATAAATAGTTGTATTCTAACATGTATTTGTGGTTCAATGATTTGTTAGTACTTATGATGACATTATCAGCTATAATAAATTCTCTTTGTCAAGTAATTTTTTAAAATGAATTTCGTTAATATTTTCTGCGCACTTCTAGTTGAAGTATTTTTATACGTATAAATATATATATCAAATATATAGTTGAGCGTAGTTGGTTATGTTTGAATTCTAAAGAATAAAACTTTATTTTTAAAAAATACAGTTGGGTCAGCAGCCGAATACAGTAAAATACATTTGAATATATCTGAATAATAAACTTAAATACAAATAGCTAATACTGAATAATACACTTAAATATAATTGAGTACATCTATACCTATTATATGAACTTGAAAGATGTATATGAATGGATGCAGCCGAATACAATTGAATACATCAACAGTATTATTTTACATAACCTACAGTAAGCTGAATACAATTGAATACTACTGAATTTTCAATTTAATACAGCAACTGAGTCAGTAGCTGAATACACCAAGATACAACTAAATACATCAGAATAATACACTTAAATACAACTAGATAATTTTTGAAATAATACACTTAAATACAACCGAGTACATCTGAATATATATATGACCAAGTGCAACCTGGTTAATACATCTAAATTGGTTTTCTTTAATATATATTATCTGAACTTGAAAGATGTATCTGAATGGATGTAGCTGAATACAATTGAATACATCTAAATACATTTGAATAATGTGCTTAGATGCAACTACATATACTGAACAATGCACTTAAATACAACTAAGTACATCTGAATATATATGACCAAGTGTAACCTGTGTAATACATCTGAAGTTGTGTTCTTTAATATGTGTTATCTGAACTTGAAAGATGTATCTGAATGGATGTATCTGAATGAACGCCAAAATGATTTTGTGTTGTACATTGATTTCATGATTAGGGACTTTTAAATAACAAAGCCTAAATGAACGATCAATCTTAAGTTTGAAAAATAACTTACATTCTGATTCAAAGTTAGACTCATAAGGCGAAGAGTTCCATCTACTTGGTCGCCGATTCCTATAAGATTGAATTGGTGTGGCTTCAGCTTTTTTGTACTGGAGTGAATCACATTTCTAATTTCTGGTATTTGAGTGAGAAACTTGCCGTCTGGTTCAAATGGAGACACATAGAATTCTGTAGATACACCCTCTTGAACTGTAGATGGTATGTTGGACGGTACCTCTAATGTAGTTTTCTAGTGGTTGTATGTATAATTGTTAGTGTAGTAAGTTAATGTTAAAATGCCTTTAAATACATATAATTATCTAGAATACATTACACATGAAATAATTTTAAATACAGAAGTTAATTGCCTTTACATATTAAGGTTAATATAAATATGAATACATGTAAATACATATGCTCAATATGTTAAAGATTAACAAATCATAATATATCTACATATAGCTGGAAAAAGTTAAATACAGGGGTTAATTGCATTTACATATACATATTAACATAAATATGAATACATGTAAATACATATTCTCAATATGTTAAGATCAACAAATCAGAATACATCTACATACAACTAGAAAACAGGTAAATACATCAGTTAATTGCATTTACATACACAGATTAAGACAGATATGAATATAGCTAAATACATATGCTAAACATGTTAAAAATTACAAATCAGAATACCCCTACTTACAGGTGAAATAATTTTAAATACAACATTTATATATACAGATTAACACAGATATGAATACAGCTAAATACAGGTGCTCAATATGTTAAGTATACATATAAATAAAGCTGAAATACATTTAATTACATAAGTTAATTGCATTTACATATTAAGGTTAGCCAAGATACGAATACAACTGAATACATATGCTCAATAGAGGTAAATACATGTGCTCACTATGTTAAGAATGAATTTACATAAGAAGGTTAACAGGGTGTATATGAATAGAGGTAAATACAGATGCTCAGTACGTTAAGAATGTTAAACCTCAATATTATCTCCGACAGTTGTGTCATTGCCATCATCACGTCTCCCTATGGGTTCAGTTTGCTTATTTTGTTGAAGATAGTCTGAAACTTCTTGAAGTTATCATTGATCAATGTTCATAGAGACTTGAACTCTCCCACAACCTTAAGAATACAAAAATAGTTAGAGGATTGCGCCAAAAATATATAAATGCTAATCATTTAACTGTAATGTTTAATCTGTGGTTAAATACTCACGTAGTCTTTGAATGAATTTAGATCTTTTCTCAAAGAAGATACTTCATCATTTTGTCCTTCTAGCATCTGATTGTCATGCAAAACTTTATGTCCAATTTCGGAAACACAAACAGGAGGAATGTTGGGCTGATATTATGTTGTATTATGGTGCCTTTCGTGTTCCTTTCTCTTTTTATGGGGCGGTGATAAGATGGACTAAGAATTGCAACATGTTTCTTCTTACGTAGAAGACCGGGTGTCGGAGAAAAGTCATCCGAATCCTCTCCCGATTTGTCTGAAATAGCTGGAGTAGGTATGTTCTCATCTTCGGCGGCTACAAGAGGAATCTGAATAACGACAAGCTCTATATCGCTTGGACTGATGTTCTTCAAAATAATCTGAAAAAAGAAATATAATAAAAGTCAAACTAAAAACTTCCAGATGCAGATATTGAATAAAAAATGATATTTATATTGAAGATAAGCAGAGTTGATGATTTGGAATTAATATGCATATGTATCAAGAATTAATAATGAAGGCTACAACAGCTACATATTGTTGTATGCATATTAATAGTATTATATGCAGTTCATGCATGCAACTGTATGCAGAATCTCTATGAATTTGTATACAAGTTTATGCAGGTGATTATTAGTCCATATGCATTTGTATAGATGTATATTGAATCAAACTTGCAAGTGTACATCTGTATGCATCAATATATGTATGCAGCTAATTATACAAGCATTTCCATCTGTATGTATATGTATATAAATGTATTTTGCAAGTGAATGCAAAAACTACAGCAGGTATTGGAGTATCAACAATGTATATGAATGCAACTTCATACTTCTATATGCAAACATATGCCTATTAATTATTCATAAAATCCAAAATATGAGTGATACAATTTGTACATTACCATGTTTCCGGTGTCGTTAAAATGTCGTTCATCAGATAAGAAAAGGTTGGCTGATTTCTGGTGGTTCTCCAATTGAGTATTCTAGAGACCACGTCATCAACTCGGAATGCAATCTTAGAATCAACAGAAGAACAACACTCATAAAATCACACTTGCATAGCTAGGGGCATCCCAACTATCCTGTAATACTTCTTCACAGCATCCATCTTCTTGCTAATCGATTTTTTCAACATCTCAAATGCTTTTAAACCCTAATGATATTCAGAATATCGGCCACTCTCTACTAAGTCAAAATTTAGCCTTGGTATAGTTGTACTATTCTTCTTGGATGAAAAAATAAAGGTGTGTATGAAATACAACAAAGATATCTTCAAAACATCACCATCATTGTCAGGACCCATGTCTTCTCATAGAAGCATTTCATCAAATCTTTTTTCTTGACAAGATTAGCACCCCCAAAGTAATCCTCAATAAGCCATTTAGGAAGCGTTTCACTAAACTCAAAATCTTCATCATTACCAACACATTTGAGGTCAGTCACAAGCGCAAACTCCCTTAACGTAAAATGTAATTCAGTACCATTAACGTGTACTGCAAATACATTGTCAGGGGTGCCTTCTAACTGGAGAGCCATGAACCATCTGAAGAGTTGATGTTGAACTTCACAACGCTTCATTTGAAGAAATGAGCCAAAGCATATATTGCGGAATTGTTGGTACTGAACATGAGCAAGGTTCTTTTTAGCTGGGAGACTATATCAGTGTTAGTATAAACACTAATATGGGGTGCAAATTTTGGTTGGTGTTTCACAGACAAATTAATTGCCTGCAATTAAAAATAATAAATACATGCTAATAGAGTTGGATACATTGCATATTTCATATTAAATCAGTTGTTGAATACATATCAATACAACTATAGACACTTACAGAAGACTAAATACAGTGTCCAGGCAAAATACATATTAAAAAACTAGATACCACATACATGACATAAAAAATAAGTAAGATGAATACATATGAATACATTTGAAAACTTACTGGAAGATTAAACAATTGCAAACAAAATAATCAAAGCTGAATACACATGAATACCAGTAAAACTTATATTAATTTTTAAAAGTTGGAAACCAAATCTGAATACACATGAATACATATGAACACAAGTAAAACAAATATTAAATTTGAAGAGTTGGAAACATTATATATGAATACACATGAATACCAGTAATACTGATACTAATTTTGAAAAGTTGGAAACCAAATCTGACTACACATGAATACATATGAATACAAGTAAAACTAATATTAAATTTGATGAGTTGGAAAACTAAAGCTTAATACACATGAATACATATGAATACAAGAAGAACTAATATTAAATTTGAAGAGTTGAAAACTACCAAAATACATAAGAATGCTTAAATATACTTAAAGAAAAATAGAATACAGTATACAAAATGGTACAAAAATACAATCAGATACATATGAATACAGCATCGCACTAGTGTAAAAATGATTGAATAATTATAAACACATATAAGTTTCTTTGAATGAATATTGATACAAGTAGCAATTACCTTTTGGTATCGTGTATCATTCATATGATTTTTCCTCTTTGAAGCAACTGGAATTTTTGCTTCAACTGAAATTTTTGTTTCTTTTGAACATTTCTCAATTTGGACTTCTTTCAACTTGTCATTGTGTAATTTAGTTCTTCTCTCAGCAACTAGAGATGCTGATAAACCTGCAAAATTTGACTCCGGTTGAGTTATGTGCAACGAGAAAGAGGGCCCATCCAAACTGAAAATTTTGGTGGGTATACCTCTAATCACTCTGTTGGGTGGCATTGAATCAGCCATTGGAGAGAAAAATCAGAGCTTCCTGGTGAGCAAACAATAACAATGGTTTATTGTTTCGGAAACTTATGAAAAAATTGGTATCAAAATCGAAGAACAAAAAATGGTGTCAAAATTGAAGAACACAAAAATGGTATCAAAATCGAAGAACAAATGTTACCAGGCGTATGGGCTCAATTCGCGTATATCGTTTGGGTGCAATTCCAATGATTCCGTAGTGATTTCAGTGAATTTGGGTGGGAAAATAGTTAAGAACGTGGTTATGTGGGAGAAGAGAGTAACCTGTATGCAAAAGAGAGAGAGAGAACGTGTATTTTTATCTCATTATGCGAGAGAAAATAGTAAAAAGGAGAGAGAAAATATTATTTAGCTTATATAGTGCCTTAAAAGTAGGATATAACTATAATTATAATTTTGCTATAAAGAATAAAATGGTATTTATTAAATATAAATAGGGTACTAAGGTTTTCTATAGGGTGTAAAATTTTCTAAATTCAAAGACGTGTCAGCCCAAACCATGATTATGGGCTAGAATAGTTGAATTTATTATTTAAATCCAATATGCATATATGGATTAAATTAAAGAGTGAGTTAATTGGGCTAGTTAATCTTATCGGGCTTCAAATGATAAGCCTAAAATCCATGCCACGTGTCAAATGACATGGCACGCCAAGTCAAATCAAGGGCCACTAAAATTATGCGACGCGCATAAGTGATGTAGCATGCCAAGTCAAATGTAAGCACCAACCAAATGTTGCCTAATAATCAAATGAAATGGTTCAACCAATTATGTGCAAGATTATCACATAACTTTAGTGATAGGTTTGATGACTCAAGTTAGCCAATTAAGTTGGAGGAAAAAAATATGTGTTTATCATAAGTTCCCTACCTACAACTATAAATAGGGGGTCTCCATAAGGCCAAAAAAAGATACATATTAAAGATCTCCTCTACAATAGTGATTTACAAGTCTTCCGCATAGCAAGAAGTCGTTGTCTCCAATGGGTGAGCCACAAGTTTTCCATCCTCCACGTTTTTTATCAAAGCCTAGCTTCGCATTCGTGGTCAAATCCCAGCAACAAGTGGTCCATCAATTCAAGAACAAGCAAAGCTCTTGAATTGACGATCGTGAGGAGAAGATTCAGAGGATTACATATTTTAGATTTAAGATTGTTCAAAGTTGTTACAAATTTTGGCACGCCCAGTGGGACTATCTTTGCCTTTCATCTCTTCTCTCCAACAACGAAAATTCAAGAACGCTAAAATGGCTTTAAAGAAAATCAACTCCGGTTCAACTTCCACCACGGCTGCTAACTCAAGGTTCTATGCTGATGTAGAGAGCATCCTCAATATTACCTTTGAAATCTTCGGACCAGTTACGAGGAGCAAAGAAAGCTCTGTAGGACAACAAGCACCCCAAGTGTCGTCCGCATCAACCTTTATTTTTGAATCTTCATCCTAAAAAAGAGCAAGATCTTCCACAAACGCATCTGAAGGAGGAAGCGATATAGCTGAAAAGATCAAGAAAAACCTTGCTATGCTCGACCTCTCCGGATCCAAGCACTCTACTGTAAAGGAGGATGATGATGCTTCAAGTGATGGATCCTCCCCACATACACCACATAGCATGAGCTGATCAAGGATCAATCTGTGTGAAAATCCACGCTACTCTCCGTCGTCCACAACAATCATGTAAGCCATGGTGACAAATACATCATCCATGGAGGAGCAGTTGGTAAACTTGACGGAAGCGATCGCTAGCTTGACCAAATGCATGCAAAATGAAGAGGCTAGAATCGACAAGCTAATAGACATGGTGAGAATCTTCATGGTTGAAGAATCCACCCATGCACCCGACAAGCTCCCAGAATTTCTAGAGAGTGACTCTCCCCCAAGACAAGCAGCATCCACTAAGGCTATCCATGTCTCATCTGAATGATTCCAATCGATCAACTAAAGGAGTTAATTGAAGGAACCATTAAGAACAAATATGAAGTTGCTGCTAAATCTTCCCTTACATATGCAAAGTCATCACTGCAAGGGTCGATATGTTTAAGCTGCATGTTGGCTAACAACGTCCAAAATTTCAACAGTTGATGGTAAAGGTAACCCCAAGAAACATGTTGCACACTTCGTGGAGATGTGCAACAATGCTGGGACTTATGGAGATTACCTCATCAAGTAGTTTGTCCGCTCGTTAAAAGGAAATGCTTTTGACTGGTACACGGACCTCGAGTCTAGATCTATCGATAGCTGGGATCAACATGAGCAAGAGTTCCTCAATTGTTTTTATAGTACGAGACATACTGTGAGTATGATAGAACGTACAAACACTCGTCAACAAAAGGGGGGAACTAGTTATCAACTTTTTCAACCGTTGGATGAATGCAAGCCTCAGCTGCAAAGACAGGCTTAGTAAAGCTTCAGGCATAGAGATGTGCATACAAGGAATGCATTAGGATTTGCGCTACATCTTGCAAGGTATCAAGACTAGAACATTTGAAGAACTTGCAACTCGTTCCCCATGACATGGAATTAAGCATGGCCTCCGTTGGAAATGAAAGTTTGCCCATCTATGAACCTCGCAAATGGGATGACAAGCAAGAAGTTAGGAAGTGAGGCAAGTTCGTACCCAAGTCTGAAAGCAAAAAAGCTATGAATGTCAACATGTCACCTGTAAAGTTCACGATGAAGGTGAGCAAGAAGCAGAGTATGAAATCCATTTCTTTTCAAGATAAGCCAAATGGAAAGTTGACTCTAAAAGAAAAGCAAGAAGACTACCTATTCCCGGATTCTGGTGTGCCAGCCATTTTTGAAGAACTCCTTGAGTTAAATCTCATTGAGCTTCTGAAGATGAAGAGACCAAATGAAGCTAGGAAAATAAATGATCCAAATTACTGCCAATATCATCGACTTGTAAGCCACCCGCTGGAGAAGTTATTTTTCTTCAATGAAAAAGTCATGGACTTGGCTCGTGAAAAGAAGATCGTGCTTGAAGATGAGAAATCAAGCGCAAACCAAGTCTCTATCACCTTTAGCTCATTCAATCTGAATGAATTATGTGGTTTTAAATTGGGTAAAGATGAAGAATTACTGGAGAGCGACAAAGCTGAAGTTAATCAACCTGATGATGATGAAGGTTGGACATTGGTGACTTGTCGTAGGCACCACAAAAGGAGCCCACGAAAAGAATCAATAGAACAACCAACAAGGAAAAGTTTACTATGGTTAAGCCTACTTCAAAAATATTTTTGTTGACATCCCAAAAGGAGTTTCGTTATGAAATTCATATGAGTTGTAGGTCTCTAAATTACTTTCTAATAGAGCAAAAAGATTGGAATTCCGATTCCCCTAGCTCAAGATACATTGTTTTTCACTAAAAGTACATGAGTTTGAAAGTTTACTACAGTAAGGTCAACTTCGAGAATTTTCTGTTGACAGCCTTGAAGGAGTCCTAATATGAAATGCATACATGTTGAAGGTCTCTAAGTTTACTTCCTAACAGCATAGATGTATTAGAATTCCGACAGTCCTGGCTCGGGATATGATGTTCTACGCTGGAAGTATGCAAACCTGTAAAGTTACTGCAATTAAAACAAATTTAAGAAACTACTGCAACTAATCCAAAAGGAATTTTAAACTAAAATCTGACTTAGAGATTAACTCAGGAATCAACACGGACCAACGCAAAAGGAATTTCAAGGTACATGAAGTGAATGAAACATGTTGTTATAGAAAATAACTCTGCCTCACGCGATCTTCATCGCCTCTCCAATATCATATCATTGAGCTTTTGCTGTGTACTATTTTCTAAACTTGGTGTAGGCTTTCAATACAAACGGACGCACTGCGAAGTCCCTAAAGAATATGTGAGCAAGTCGTCTTGTTAAGAAGTCATCAAATATGTGCATCTAGTAAAGAGACACCTATATATGTTTGTCACCGAATGGAGTCCATGGCTCGCATTTGGGAATGGTCATTCGACTGAAGCCTTCATGAGTAGCTGGATACCAAAAAAAATAGATTTTCCAATGCAGTGGAAACTGAAGTATTAAAAAAAGGGAATTCTTCTAAGAAGCATAAAAAGTGAAGCATCCTTTCAAGATAAAAGATGTTTAACCGAGCTCAAGTATTGCGATGCTAAAAAGTGCAGCAGAGTTTCAATCGGCAATATCTCCAACAACGGAGCAATGAATCTGAAAAGCAACTTTGGTCGTTCAATGACCTTTCTTTACCATATCAAGAAGCAGTGATTAACAAACATAGGGTGCAACTCTAACCAGCAACACACAAAAAATGGGAATTATACAAAAGTGTAAAGACGTAGAATCGGCCAAGCAAAGAATCTTAGTGCATATGTTTTAGAAATAAACTGTTTGAGAATTATGACACCAGTTAGTTTTTCTCGATTAACCTTGATATACCTGTCTAACTCATCCATGCCATAATTCACAGGAAAATCAAAATTCAGTGAGACATTGCAAATAAAAAGAAAGTACTTTTATTGCTCTAAGAGAAGAAATATCAATACATAATATCCGTCTAAAAAAGGGGAAAGAGGCAGGGGATCCTAAATAAAGAAAGTTAAAAAAATCTAAAGTTATGGAAAAGGTTTGAAGTTAAGGATTTTCTGGAGGCTCGTTTTAACTGCATCTTTCAAGAGGGACTCTGCTTCATCATCCGACAACGGAACGTTCGCCTCAATGGTATAGATATCGCCTTCGGTGACAATGATTTCTTGTTGAATTTTGGATATATTCTCTTGTTGTTTATTCATAAGCACGATGATCTTCTTCTTTTTAGAGGTCGGGACTGCTAATTGTGTATTGACACTCGCAAAAGCCACTTGAAGTTTGTCAGCGGACTCATTTGCTTTCCCATATTCCAACTTCGCATCATCGAGGCGTTGTTGTGCATTAGAAAGTGAATCTTGGTGTAATTCGTTACTCATCTTGGATAATCTTAATGTATCATACTCTGCATAAGTCTTGAAGAAAGCTTCAACTAGGTCCTCTAAAGTAGAAATATCAATAATATTCTCTCTTTGTATCTCTGTAAGAGTCAAACTAATACTTTCCTCAAACTTCATAAAGTTGTCCGTGGAATCTACAGAGAACTCATTGATCCACTCACACAATCCATGCCACATCACAGAAACAATAGTTCATTTGGCACGACAAATAGTCTCATGCAACTCCTTGCTTGAAGCATCAGGCTGCAATGGCCATGAGGAAGGCTTGAATGATTTTGGGTACATGACCTTAATTGTAGCAGCGGCAACTTCACTCATCACAACTGGTTGGATAAACTTTCTATGAACCAGAGAAGAATATTGTGGCTTTTTAGGTGGAATTGACTCCACCGAAGAAGCTCCACCCATACCATGATCCTTAGAACCATTTGGTGACTTGTAGGAGCTCTTTACGGTCATACCAATATCATCTATGTCAGTAAAGCAATCCTCAATAATGTCACCCCCAATCTCATCATTTCACATTCTTGAAGGTTCGACTGAAGAAAAAAATATATAGAAGAAGAAAAAGTTGTTAGTATTCAAAAAAAAGAGAAAAAGAAAAAAAAAGTAAAGTGACAGGAATACAAACAGGAAGAACTCTATTTGTTCTGGTAATTCAAGGAATGGCATTGTTAATCCCGCATCCTCATCCACAAAGGCATCATCCTCAATAATGATAGTATCTAAGACATCAGTACCGCAACAGTCGTCGCCCAACTACTTTGCCTTCTTGTTTGGACGGTTCTAATGGTGGTCTTCCCTTGATTCATTCTCTACTAGACTGGAAGCTATTGTAATATCTCCAATACCATTTGACGAAATGGGAAGATGATTTTTCTCTTCACAAAGTGGAACAAGGCTGGGGTCTCCATCACTACCTTGGTTTGACGAAATTGGGTGCTCCTTCCTTTTAAAAGATTCGATGGGTACCTCGGTGGAAGTAGTAGTTGTTTGCAAGGCCAATGAAAGTCGCCTAACTTTATTTTTTGCCGGTGCATCCACATCCTTTACGACTTTGGACGTGGAGAGGGTCTGGGTAGCTTGAGGAAGGTCATTTGACTTCGTCTTAGGCTTTGGAAGAAGGAAAAGGTAGCTTTACTTTCATCGACTCAGGACCCATTTGGATCGCACATGCACTTGATCTTGCCTTGGACTTGTCGAAATAATATGAGGACTCCTTTTTTAAGGATATAGTCGATGTATTGGCCACCAGTATCTGTACCCACGAGTCACTAAAGGCATATCGTTTACCGGACGTATTGGCAGAATGAATTTCAAGGAGCTGCCAAGATGTGTGGATGAATCCCAAAGTTTCACTAGTGCCTGCAACGTACCATCATAGGGCTGCTCCATAAGATCTCCAGGGGTGTCTTGGCAAAAACCAAACTGCCTACTAAATCTGTGAGGACCGTAGGACTCCATGATAAAAGTAGCATCATGCCTAAGGTTGAGATAGCTAGGGCGAAGAGATATACAAAATTCGCTTAATGAATCTGAAAGTTTTCCATTATTTGTAAAGTGTAACTCTTTGCTACGCAACAACACCAAATGGTGGAGTTGACGGGCATCATCACGTTGGAACAACCTTCGAGCATCAGAAAGGTTGAAATATTTATCCATCTTCTCGCCTGAAATTTTACATAAGGGTAAACTTCGGTTCGTGTAATTAACACGATGGTGGCTCTCAAAATACTCTCCCATCCGGTCATACACATAGTGTGTGGGAAAAATTACACCACTTGCAATCAGGTCGTTGGAAGTAGAGATCTCCCTCAAGCCACGATATATTCTAGCAAGGATCGGGACTGCTAAAGAGAATTTTACTCCATGAGCCATTAAACTTGCTACTTTGAAAACACTAGCACGAATGTGGTCAACCTTCTTATTTGGAAGCATAAACTTACAGAGCCAACATGTAAGGAAAGCCGCCAAGTTAGTCTCATTTATAAGAGACTCCTCCATGCCTAGCTCGATAAAGGGGACATTCTCCTCGTCTGTTTGTGGTAGGAATTTTTTGTCTATGGGTCACGAAGGATTATGATTGTGCCTCGGCTTGGTGGTCCGCACCTTCGACTTCTTTTGTGGAGGCTTAGCATACCTGTTGGGCCCGCTAAACTAGAACCCCACCCAATCACAGATGGAGACCTCATGAAATTCCCCTTTTGCAAGTTTTTGGAACGTTGAAAACAAGTATGAGCAGCTTTTTGGGAGGAATGGCTTCGCTTGATGGTCCATTTCTGTCAACTCCTTCGCCGGAGGAACTACTTTGTCATAAAAGGACCCATGCATAGAAAGGACTCCAATGGTTTGAAGATCCCATAGAGATATAAATAATTCTCTAATGAAGGTAGCAAGTGTGTTGGTGGAAGGATGTCAAAGCTCACAAAAGGCTTGAAGCACGTTTTCGTTATAATCGTACGTAAACAATGAATCGTATATGGCATTGTAGATCTATAGATCTTCCAAAAAAATTTTGTGGCGGGGAATCACATCTTCGACCCATTCCCAATAGTTGGGTGTGTAACGAACCTTGCCAAAGCTAGAAAGGGGAACATTCCAAGTGTGGAAGCATCCATCACAATAAGACAATTCAGACAGCGTGACTTCCTGATGAGTTGCAGACGTCAAAATATGGACCTTCATGTTAGTGACCTCGCCCAAAAATTTGCCCATAACCTCTTTGCCCTCCCTTTTCCACCATTCTGTAAGATGAAGAGATGCGGCATGCAGATTTCTAACAAGAGGGAAGGACCCAATCATTGGAGGATGAACTTCAAAGGTAAGAACTTTATTGGACTGATTTTTCTCATCGCTCATGATTTCAAGATGAGGGTGCGGCTTATTATGGTCATGAAATTGCATCTTGATTGCCGGAAGTCAAGGCCGTATACGCTGCACGAAAGGAATTAAGGAAGAAGATTAAAATTCGTGAAGTATGTACAAAACTGAAATAGAAAAATTAGATCCTGCAGCTAACTTTTAATGAGACCATAGAGACCAGCACACGATGAATTGTAGTGTTAGTATTTGGTTTAAAAGTAGTCTCTGAAGTTTAGTCTTCAAAGGATCAAGAAGTGCTTGATTTCGGGCTTCCTACGACAAGATATAAGCTATCTAGTGAGCGAGCGCAAATCTAGATACAAAATATAGCAGGATCTCAACTATAAATTTCATAATATTACCTGGATAAATCTATTAACTTTCTGGTCGTGATTTCCAAGTATGTCGAAACTCCACGAGTCTACTTTCCAGTTCCGCAAACCATTTATGATTTTGGCATCCCTTCAAAATGTTATTAAGTTTCTCGTGACGACGCGCAAATCTGAAACCATCGGCGAATTCGAAGTAAGAACCTGATTTCGAAGAGATTACCTGAACAAATCTACGAGCTATGTGATCTTGATTTTCGGATATGTCGAAGCTCCACGATTCTACGTTCTATTTCCGCAAACCATTCGTGATTTTAGTATCCCTTCAAAAAGTTATTAAGTTTCTCGTGATGATGCGCGAATCAAAAACAGTCAGTGAATTCGAAGTAAGAAGATGATTTTGAAGAGATTACCTGAACAAATCTACGAGCTATGTGATTGTGTTTTTCGGATATGTCAAGGCTCTGTGAGTCTGCTTTCCGGATTTCATATACTCCTACAAAAAATTATAAATTTTCTCCTACAAGTTCTCCATGCTGCCTGGAATGTTCTATCATAAAGACAATACGGAAAGACTCGAAGAGTTGGTGTGAATGTAATGCATCGGAATGAGTCCTTATATAGACCACCGAATGTAGTCTTTGATTCGTTTCCAACGTGGTTTTATTGATCTGTCACTCTTTGAGAAGAACGCAAATTTCGAGATCGAGGAGGTTATGTCCTAAAATTTATGGACAAGAGAAAATTTGCTTCCTAGCGGAAGACAAATTGCAAAAATTAGACTCCTGAAGAAGACAAATTGAAAAAAAATACTAGGAGTCTAATTGAAAAGAATCGTCTGGACAAGAGAAGTTGGGTCCTAAAAGAAGACAAATTGAAAAGAAAAATACTGCTCTCTCTTGTTCCTAAAAGAAAAGGGAGTTTTCGTTGGCATGAGTCCAAAAATGTATGGATGGAATACCAATTGAAAGTTTCTAAAAATAAATGAATAAAAGGGCGCGGCATTTTATTTTTCAATTTCAAGTGGAGAATAACTTCCTATAGTATTGATGGGCTCAAATATGAAGTTATTGGGCTGGAATATTGCAAGGCAAATGTGAAATGCCAAATCGATTCAATCTAAATACTATATGTTGTAAATTCACAAGGTTGTATTTCCAAAATAGGAAAAGGCTTACAAGGAGTCAAATTTGAGGTTAGGACAAAATAAAAGTTTGTCAATATTAGTACTTCAAGTCTCGCCATTGAAGTTTGACAAGTCTAAAAACTTACGCAACTTGAAGTAGGGGCATTTGCAGACGGTTGAATTTTATTTGAGTTTGATTCCATTAAATTATTTGGACAACATGATAAATTCCAAGATATAGCCCAAACAATGATTACGGGCTAGAATAATTGAATTTATTATTTAAATTCAATATGCGTATACGGATTTAATTAAAGAGCCTGAGTTAATTGGGCTAGTTCATTTTGTTGGGCTTACAATTTAATCCATTCTACGTGTCAAATGACATGGCACGCTAAGTCAAATCAAGGGCCACTAAAATCATGCCACATAAGTGATTGCCAAGTCAAATGTAAGGACCAATCAAATGTCGTTAGATAATCAAATGACATGGTTCAACCAATTATGTGCAAGCTTATCACATAGCTTTAGTGATAGGCTTGATGACTCAAGTTGGCAAATCAAATTGGAGGAAAAAGATATGTGTTTATCACAAGTTCCTGCCCCAAAAACTATAAATAGGGGGTCTCCATAAGGCAAAAAAAGATACAAAAAAAGATACATATTAAAGCTCTCCTCTACAGTTATGATTTGCAAGTCTTTCGCATAGCAAGAAGTTGTCGTCTCCAAGGGGTGAGCCCCAAGTTTTCCATCATCCACGTGTGTTATCAAAGCCTAGCTCTGCGTTCGTGGTCAAATCCCAGCAACAAGTGATCCATCAATTCAAGAACAAGCGAAGCTCTCGAATTGACGGTCGTGAGAAGAAGAATCAGAGGATTACATCTTTTAAACTTAAGATTGTTCAAAGACCGTAGCCCTCGTAAATTATTAAAATACAAATACTTTTATTTTTTGCTATGCTTCTTGTCTTGATTATTATTTTCAGGAACAAAATTTTAGTTATTACAATAACTTCGCAAGTTCAATCATTATATCACTTGTAAGAGAATGAAATCTACGAATGAAGATATAATTACAAAGTTCTTCTATCAATCTGGAAAGAATTTTTTCTTCTAGATAGCTTTCAAATGTATGCGTAAGAGTTTAAATTTTTATAGGTTTAGTATTGAATTTATTAATAATGTATTTGTTTTCTTCAATATTTTACTAGTGAAATATGCATATCTTTGGAGATTTAAATTTAATAATTTTTTATCTTTTATATGTAATATTAAATAAAATAATTGATTTTCAGATAATCTATATCTATAATAGCCGAAAAATTTAAATGCCAAATATTGTCATAGATGTATAACAATTATTCACTGTAAAAACAAAAATATCGGAATAAATGAGGTTGTTATAGAAATGGTTGATTGTATAAAAAATATTATAAATATTTATGTGATTATAAATTGTGTGAAAGAAAGTAAGAAGTTTAATAATTAAATTATTTTTAAATATTAATTTTCTTTGTAACAGATTAAAAAAGTATCCGATGAATTAAAACATACATTTCATTAAATAAATAATGTATGAACTTAGGTTGGTTTTTTTTTTTTTACTCCTTGTAATTTTCTTACATTGTTTCCTTGATATTCAAACCTGCAACTTTTAATTGAAGATGAAAATTACTTACCACTTAACAATCCTCTTTTGACTTAAGTCGGCTTCGTTTATTAAAAAAAATATGTTATAATAATAATAATATACTCAATATTATTTTATTGTGGAATTTAAAAAGAATAATATGTATCTATATTTTATTTCTATTTTATGAGAATTTAGATATTATTTCTAATAAATTTTCGATTTAAGAAAATATAAATATTATATTAATAAAAATATAAATAAAAAGGGATGATACCAAAAAATCATATAAAAACATAACAAAACTAACAAAATAGTTAGGCTAACGAAGAAAAAGAAGTTCGTTAGGAAATTAAGCTGCCCATTCACACGTGATACTAATATACATGCTTATTACGCCGACCTTTTTAAGAAATGGCCTCCTCGTATTGACCCCATGTATGTGAATTTTTGCGATTTCTTTTTATCTCATTTCTTTATAATGAGAATATATATAATAATAAAACTGCCTCTCAATATAATACTTTGTGTTGACTACTTTTCTATATTTATTATATTAGGTTATTTCATGTTGCGTCATTCTTCATCTGGAGATTGACGACTATTTCATTTAAACTAGTCTTCATGTATATGTTTTACGCGTATTTTGATCAGTGAATACAAAATTTATTTTTTTTTAAAAGGCTATACTGGAGCTAGAAAAAATAAGAAAATAATTTAAGTCCTGAAAATGAAGATTTTGTATGCTACTAAACTACTGAGCAATGAAAGAAATTCTGCCTCATAAAAGTGCGCACAGTATTATTCAAATATTAACTATACGTTCGCACAAGAGACATAAGTACAAATTGAATATTATGGTGTCATATTTTCCCTCATAACAAATGACTGGAAATTTTAAGTATAAGATTTACATAACTAAACTCTTAATAACTTAAAGTTTTTGGATTTTTTACATAGTTTAAATAAAAAATATATAATAACATAGTTTTAAACTCCTAAAGATAGATTTCTACAAAGTAAATTCTTAATGTTTTCAAAGTTCTAAATAGTAGGACTTTCTTAAGAAAAAATTAATACATAAAATTTGAATTACTTTGAAATTCCTAAATATTAGAAAATTAATTAAATAAAAAGTCAATAAGGTATTTCTTATGGTAATTTACTCATATTTAAAGGGGTTGCAGATTTTTTTTATTTGTTTATAAATATCAAGCTTGGATGAGATAAAAAGCCGCGAGTTTTAAGTTCTATTTTTCCATTCTACGTAAACTTGATAATGTAAAATTAAACTATAGTACGTAGTGTATCTCTTGTTAATGAAAGGAGAAGGAAGAAAAAGCATGGTAGAAGTATATTTAATTTTTTTCTTTCTTTTTAATTTATAGAAAAAATTACAAAAAAAATACACAGTGTTATAAATAGAAGATTCTTACACTTCTATTTAAGGTGAATGTCTTTAATGTATTTAATTAGAGAGATTTTAGAGTTCTATTAGTGGTAGCTAAATCTTCATCTCCCCTATAAATAGAGGTGCCCCCTACCATTGTAAATCATCCCTTGAGACCCCTCTCAACTCAATAAGAAGAACTCTCTCTACTCTTCTCTCTATTGCTATTGTTCTTGCATTATTGTTCTTGTCTTTACTTTAGTTTATAACACGTTATCAGCACGAGCCTCTAACCAATTGAAATTTTCAATTGTCTTAACTTTTGTTTGTGTAGGGTTTTGCTTCAAAGAAAGAATGAAGAAAGAAAGAAAAAGAAAAAAAAAAGGGGGAGGAACGAAATTAGGCAGAAAGCAAACGAAAGTTTGAATTGAAAAAAAGACAAACGAAAACAAGGAAAAGAAACGAAAAAGTTGAAAAGAAAAAGGAAAGAAAGAAAGGAAAGGAAGAAAGGAAGAAAATATTGAAAATATATTTGGTATACCTTAAAGGTAAGTAATTTACTTTTCCTTTTCAAATTCTTGGAATTCTATAAATTTTATATACAAAGTTTGATTATAACTCTAATGGAGTTTGTGAGAAATTATAACCACACGAAGTGGTAAAATCTCTATGTCCTTCCATGATTAAATTCATGTATGATTGTGGACGTGACAAAGAATTCCGTCCCATTGAATTTGCTCCATTCCCTTTAGAGAATGTGGAAGCAGTATATGATAAGTCTGAAAGAAGACTAATTACCATGAAGGTATCAATGAATGTGGACGTGACAAAGAATTCCGTCCAATTGAATTCGCTCCATTCCATTTAGAGAATGTGGTAGCAGCTTGTGTAAAGCACATGATTTTGATCCATTCCCTGAAGTGAATGTGATAATTGTAATAGAGCCCGTAAGCATGAACACGCTCTTGATGCAATTGTGTCATATGTATGACAATATGAAAAGAAAGTTCGTTGCCCTTGAAATTTCGGGCAAGAACTATATGACATGGGTGTTGGATGTTGAAATCCACTTGGATGCTATGGGTCTCGGAGACGCCATTAAAGATAGAAATAGTGCATCCACCCAAAACTATGCTAAGGCCTTGATTTTCTTGCGCCATCAACTTAATGAAGGTTTGAAACTGTACGAAGGCCTTGATTTACTTGCGCCATCACCTTGATGAAAGTTTTAAGATTGAATATCTCAACATCAAGGATTCACCCATCTTGTGGAAAGGCTTAAAGAAGAAAGATGACAACATGAAGTTGGTCACTCTGCCACAAGCACGATACGATAAGAATCCAAAAGCAAATAGTTTATAAACTACATATTATCGTTGCGGTGAAAACGGGCACTGGTCTAAGTCTTGCCGTATACCATAAAAATTGGTTGACCTTTATCAAGCATCTCGAAAGAGAAAACGCCCTGAAACAAATTTTGTCTCTGACGACAACTTTGACTTCACCCACCTGGATGTGGCAGACTTCTTTGAGCAACCCGAGGGAAAGATAGACCACCTAATCGGTGATGGGTCCGTGATGAAAGAAGATGGAGCTATTTGATTTTATTCCACTTATTTGTATTAGTCAATGAATAAATCAATAGTCATTAGTATTAGCTCGTATTAGCTAGTTCATGATATGATATTTGTATTAGTTCTTTAGAACGTCTCAATATGCTCAAATATCAATAATATTTTTACTTTCCAGTAGAGGTAATCGACTAGCCTGAAAAACTAGTCGGTTATCTCACGTCTCGCATAAAACTGCAAAACAATCGATTGTCAATGATCAACAATCGATTGTCTTTAAAACAGTGGTCTGGAATTTTTCAAAAGTGATCAACAATCGATTGTCTATATTTGACAATCGATTGTCTTATACACTGAGGTCGAATTTTTCAAAAATGACCAACAATCGATTGTCTCTATCTAACAATCGATTGTCTTATACAGTGTGATCCGAAGTTTTTCAAAAATAACAAATAATCGATTGTGTGTGTTTAACAATCGATTGTCTATGTTCAAACAATCGATTGTGTGTGTTTAATAATCGATTGTCTTATGAAAAACGCTGAAATTTTCAAACTGCAAAGAAATTGATTATGGACAACATATCTGATTTTGTTAGTCAACTGTTAGTAGCAGATCTTGAAAATATTATGTGACACAAAAGAATTGAACTTGTTTATTCTTATGTTCATGTATTCCTTTTGTATGTCATACCATGGGAAGTAAATTGATTGAAAGGCTCCGGAAGAGCAAATGTAACTCTGCCCAAAGGCATGACGTTTATCTTAGAGAATGCAATATTCTCCTCCAAGTCTAAGAAGAAACTTGTTGAGTTTTAAAGATGTACGCCGGAATGGCTACAATATTGAGACAATGGATGAAGATAATCTTGAATATCTCGTCCTCACTTTAAAGAATGTCTCCGGCCAAAAGAGGGTTATTGAGAAATTCCCGTCTTTATCTTGTGGCCTGTATTGGACAAGAATTAGTGCAATTGAGGCACATTCAACAGTAAATCTAAAGAATACTGAGTCCAATACATTTGTACTTTGGCATGATCGACTGGGTCACCCAGGATCAACCATGATGAGACGGATTATAGAAAGCTCATATGGGCATCCGTTAAAGAATTTCAAAATCCTTTCAAGTAATGAATATCCTTGCACTTCGTGTTATCAAGGCAAGCTGATTATCAAACCATCCCCCACAAAGGTTGGGACCGAGTCACCCCCGTTTCTGGAACGTATACAAGGGGACATTTGTGGACCTATTCACCCACCTAGTGGGTCGTTTAGGTATTTCATGGTCTTGATAGACGCATCCTGTAGATGGTCTAATGTGTGCTTGTTGTCATCACGCAACCTTGCGTTTGCGAAGTTAATGGAAAATAGATGAGAATAATCTTGAATTCTTCATGAAAACGAGGCTGCCCATTTCGGTTTGGGTTCACGCCATTTTGCATGCAACAATGCTACTTTGTCGGCTGCCCGCTTCGGCTTAGGGTCACGCCATTTTGCATGCAGCAATGCTAGTTCGTCTCTGACTGACGAATTATCACAAATATTCCCTATTGCAATTGGTTTTGGGTCATGAACCCAATATATCCCATTAAAGAAGTTTTGGATGCGCAGTATATGTGCCTGTAGCACCGCCATCCCGCACCAAAATGGGTTTGCAAAGGAGGTTAGGAATATATGTTGAGTTTGAATCATCCTCCATTATTCGCTACCTCGAAACATTGACAGGAGATTTGTTCACTGCACTATTTGCAGACTGTCAATTTGATGAGACACTTTTCCCAAAATTAGGGGGAGAAGTCGGTGAAACCAAAAGGGACATTTTGTGGAAAATGCATCATTATCTCATCTTGATCCACATACCTCTATTTGAAAGAAAGAGGTATAAAAGATTATCCATTTGCAAAGAATAGCAAATCAAATGCCTGACGCATTTACGGACTTGAAGAGGATAACGAAATCCCACATTCCTGCGGAAAATGTTCCAATCCGTATTGAAATCCCTATTGGACAATCATCTAGTGTCATATCCAATGAGTCAAATGCACGCCTGAAGCGTGGCAGACCATTAGGTTCCAAAGATCGAAATCCTAGAAAAAGGAAAAAGAACGATCTAAATGACACTATGAAAGAATCACATGAGGACGCTCATGATTTGATTAATTCCGAGATTCACGAAGAATCTATTAAGCTTGAGAGCTCTCGAAGAGCCAATTATTACTATGTTGGAGAAACACAATTGAGTATTGTGCTGTAGTAAGTCTCAAAGAAACTTATTCAATTTCCAAAGTACACGCGAAAGCGATTGATTATATTGAGACTATAAATAAAGGAAGGCTTTGATTCTCCTATTACTACAACTTGTAGCGGGGTAATTTGTATATGAAAAGCTACCCGCTTTGTTCTCCAGTTTGTACTACACAAACGAAAGAATGCCACAATAAAGTGGATATCTATTGGTATAAAACCCATGTCATAATAAACCCGAAGTTTATTGATAAGTGCACATGTCATGGTGTAAATTTGAAGTTTACCAATATTGATAATTTATTCAGTTGACATTCGTGTTAGCCATCTCATTTGAAGTATGATGTGCAAATTCACATAGGTGAATATCAAAGAACTAGAAGTTCTTGTTCTCAGTAATGAACTGACCAACTAAAGAGTTCGGGTTGAAGCCCCTTGATTCTGGAAATATCAAAGGTGAATATGGGCCCATTCACCTGCCATGTATACCAAATATGATGCATCTATGGAATGGTTACATGCGCAATTGTTATTGACCCGCAGCCTGGCCGGTGCTTGCGGGGTAAATCGCTCAGTAATCTAACTTCGAGCATAGTTTCCAGATTCTCTACTCAAGACAGTTCATCTTGATAAGTTGGTTTATATCAAAGTTGGTTTAGCAAGATAATTATTGAGTGCTTCCACTTAATAGCTAAACTGTTCCTTATGAGAACGAAGTTGTATATATCAGTTTGATATAAGTTGTATACAAGAGTATATTCTCCCCTCAAAAGTGATTCAGGGTCAGGAACCAAATAATTTCATCTTATATTAAGGTGCTGTGTATATTGACATAATGCACAAAGATGATTTCCCAAAGTTGAGGAAACATGTTAGCTTTACTAACATGAGGGGGAGACATGATAAACACTTGAGAAAATGTTACATGGGATGAATTCTCATTTGTATATGTATATCCCCGAATATCATGATATGAACCTGAAGTTCATAAAAGGGATAATTCAAATTGCAACATATTGCAAAGCATGCTTTACACATTTACTGACCCAAAGAAAGTAACTAAATGGAAGAGATACAATTCAAGAAGAATTGATTCCATATGAAAGACATGTAGCTTTGAACCTATAGTTCATATGCTTGAAAGTATAAAGGCAAAGGTATGTATAGTCAATTTTCGATATCTTATTTGTTAGCATGACATGAAAACTTGATATGCAGCTAAAGTCTATTATGCGACTTATATGACTTAACTTGAAAGATTTAAGTTGCTTGAAGCATATGCAATTCTTGGTCCTGAAGTACCGCATCCTAAGTACAATTTGTGTACATATGAATCTTGCCATAACTATAAGCATGATGGATTTGAGAATGCATCTATGGAGATATTGAAGAGCTATTCCACGACATTATATGAAGATGTTTATATCTATCAAGAATGATGATTTCAAGGTGCGGAATATTTATTCAAGTCAATATGGTTGATTTATTCATCAAGCATCTACCAAAGATCGTTTTGAAGATGATGCACAAGATTGGAATGCAAATGCTCAAGGATATAAATCGATGTACTCATTAGGGGGAGTCAATGCGCGTTGCACTCTTTTTCCCTTACAAGGTTTTGTCCCACTGGGTTTTCCTTGCAAGGTTTTTAACGAGGCAACCAATAGGCGCATATTCAAACATGTGTACTCTTTTTCCTTACTTTAATTTTTTCCCATTGGGTTTTGGTTTTAAGGTTTTATGAGGCACATCATTGAATAGACATTCAAGGGGGAGTGTTATAAATAGAAGATTCTTACACTTCTATTTAAGGTGAATGTCTTTAATGTATTTAATTAGAGAGATTTTAGAGTTCTATTAGTGGTAGCTAAATCTTCCTCTCCCCTATAAATAGAGGTGCCCCCTACCATTGTAAATCATCCCTTGAGACCCCTCTCAACTCAATAAGAAGAACTCTCTCTACTCTTCTCTCTATTGCTATTGTTCTTGCATTATTGTTCTTGTCTTTACTTTAGTTTATAACACACAGGACTTTATACTATAACAAAAAATAGCTCATGTTTTTAAGTTTTACCCCACCTAGCTCATATTGTACATATTTTGAAAGTATTTGCAAATTCAAAATATGCGGTCTTACAACCACTGCTTTTATAAGCTATGGAGTTAATTCTTTATTCTCACAATTATTGCTTTCACTCTCTCTTTTTCTTACATCTTTTACATATGCTTCAAAGGACCGTATATTTTCTGTTTCTCCTCTTGTGTCACCTGCAATGAAAGAAAATTGAAGAGTAGAAGTCCACCATTGAAGACCATTCAAAGCTTTGCTTTTGAAAATGAATTTTTTAAAAATTTGTATTTGTTAGTTGCTTTGGATTGAGTATTGTTCTAATTGATTCAAAATATCAAAAAGAGTTCAAAACTTAAAGTTGAAGTGGTACGGAGTAGATTTGAGCAGGATTTGAGTTAAATTTCAGACTAGACGCAAGGAGGAAGAAGAAGAAATCAGTTTTTTTGTATAATAGTTTATATGAATGTCATGACTCAGAATTCTCACCTTCAGGAGTCGTGATGACGCTTACTCGTGAAAGCTAGGCAAGCTATAAAATTTGAAAATTTTTAACTTCTTTGTTTTAAGCCTTTTTAACAACTGGCATTTAACAGGTGATAAACAATTAAATAACAGCGAAATATGTAATTTATCAGAAGTTTAGACAAGTAGAAAACCCAAACATACAAAAGTCCAAACATGTCTGCACCCAGCACCTGGTGTCACAACTGACTATCTAAGAGTGCTATGTACAACAGTCTGAAACAATGGAATAAAACTCCGCCTCGATACAAAAGGAAACCGTGCATAAAACAGATAAAAGAGATGTCGGGCATGCGGACGCCTGCAGGACTACCTCGGGATCTCGTGGACTGAAGGATGGCTCCCTGACAACTACTGCGCACCGTAAGCTTCTCCGATATCAGCACATAAGTGCAGAGTATAGTATCAGCACAATCGATCCCGTGTGTTGGCAAGTGTCTGACCTAACCCCGGCGAGGTAGTGATGAGGCTACGACCATACTCAAGATAAATCTGTGCAGTTATATAATATATGGAGAAAATAAATAAGTAATAAGCAGTTAAAGAAGGGGGATATATGCTACGAGAGAACGATTTAACTTAGCAGAAAACAACAAATATGAAGGTTTAGTATAGTATCTAAAACAAAATAATCATACAACTGTTGCGGCGTGCAACCCGATACATATGTATATATATAACTGTTGGGACGTGTCACCCGATCCAATAAATATAATATGTTGTTTGTGGCATACAACTCGAGCCAATAAATAAAATATATTAGTTGTGGCGTGCAACCAATCTAATAAATATAATATATCTGTTGCGGCGTGCAACCCGATACAATAAATATAATATATCTGTTGCGGCTGCAACCTAATCCAATATAATATATTTTGCGGCGCGCAACCCAGATCCACTATAATATTTGTGCGGCATGCAAAACCGATTCCAAATTTACAACTTACAATGATCATAACAACAGTCCCTGCAAGGGATTACTATAAATTATACTATCGCGGCAAGGCAACTCAATAGCTAAAGTGTATATATCCCGGCAAGGGGGAATCAGCTATAATTAATCTCAATTTAACTTCTATTTATAACTCATAATTAACTTTCACGAAAATAAACTAAGCTTTTTCTCAATACCAAGGATTTACTCATTATTTCAACCATAGTATTATTCAAGAATTCAACAAATATCAATTTCAAACTCACAGTCATGCTTGATACTAACGTATAGATACTCGTCACCATGCCTATACGTCGTACTCAACAAGAAACAAGTAACAAATATGACTCAACTTCTAATCCCTCAGGCTAAGGTTAGACCGAACACTTACCTCAAACTTCCACGTCCAATTCAATCCTCAATTACCTCTTTTTCTCTCGAATTTGGCTTCAAGTTGATTGTATCTATACATAAATGGCTTCAATCTAGCTGTACCTACCGTCTTTTTTTTTTGGATCAATATCAGCAGTTCATCCAACGATAAACTTAATCCGAATTATAGAGCTACGACACAATCAAACCCGAACGAACAAAATGTTGAATTGAATCGTACCAGTCTCTACTGGGGGTTATTACTCATTTTTGTACTTGCTTTTTTATTTTCCAATAATTTCTTCAATTAACAAAACGAAAGAGAATAAATAAGATTCTCTTAGCTCATTCAGAAGGATCTCATAATTTCATTATTCATCAATAAATGCTAAACAATGCGAACTCAATGCCTATCTATAGTTTTTCAATCATTCTTCTAAAAAACTCAAATTTACCCCGGGACCGCTTGTTCAAGACGCGAGGTTCAGACCAAAATCAAATCACCCATTCACCCACGAGCCCAAATATATAAATTTATTTTCAAATTCAACCCCAACAGGTCTAAATCAAGAAAATTAGAAAACCCTAACTCTACCCGAATCCCTAATTTTTTTATTCTTAATCACATGTTTTAGGCCTGTAACTTCATTAGATGTTGATGAAAATGGAAGAAAACGAGTTGGAGATTACTTAACCAAGAAGTTTTAGGGAAAAAGTGCTTCAAGAATTGCCCTAGAGCTTTGGAGAAGAGGAGGTTTTGTAAAAATTTGAAAAATCTCGTAATGGGTTCTGTTTTGGATTTTAAAATAACTGGGTGAAATTCTTCTTCGCGTTCGCAATAGACTCAACGCGTTCGCAATGAGTCAGGTCTAGAGACCTTCTCATTCGTGTAATAGGACTCGCATTTGCAGAAAGTAACCTCCTCGAGCCTCGCATTCGTGTGCAAAGAGCAGCATTCGTGATGAACAAATTGGTGGCCCTTCCCCCTTTATCCTACACGTTTGCGAGTGGAAGGACGCGTTCGTGAAGGCTCTCCCCCTGAGCTTCGCATTTGCGTCTCAACCTCCGTGTTTGCAAAGAATCCAAAATGACACCTAGGATCTTTGCCTTACGCGTTCACGAGAAGGACCATGCGAACGTGAAGGGTAAAATCACTGGGCACTACAGCAGGAAACCTGCAACACTTCTTAAGCCAAAAATCTTTTCGAAATACTCTCGAGCCCTCAAGGCTCCTAACCAAACACATGCACTAATTTAACAGCATCATACGAACGTATCTATGCGATCAAATCGCCTAAATAACCTAAAAACAATGAATGAAATCTCAAAATCATGAATTTAAAAAAAGTTCAAAACCTTAAAAGCTTAGAATGGAGGCGCACGTTAACAGAAACCTAGGATGTCTCAGCGCACATTTGCATAGCTTGCCATTGTGCCGGGAGATGGCTCGCCGTAGGAGAAATACGTCTGCCTACGACAACCAAACTGTTACACCTGACAATGAAGCTGCCAAAGCTCGAGAACCACTGACTTTTGAAAGCTTTCTTCCCCTGAAATTTCAAGCAATTGATGCGATTCATGACGCCGAATGTGCAGATGTCCACATGCAGAGTCCGATGTCCAAATCAAATGGGGTTGATAATCAAGCTGTCCGACGATTACAATTTTGTGAGATAAGCAAAGCGGAGGTCTCCCGCCCTACAGCAGCTGAGGTTGTGCAGGGGAATCGGAATGCACAAATAGGTAAACCATTATCATTTATGCCTCCCACTGATAGAGAGGGTAAGAATATAGTAAAGTTAAGTGAGGATGATTTCCAATCCCAAGCTGAATACTGGAAAACCTCATTAATCGGGTATGTCATTGGAGAGGCTCCGTATGAGAAGGCGATGGATAATTTTGTTATGTATGTTTGCAATTTTGTATCTAAACCTCATATTCTAATCCAATCTGAGGGGTACTGCATATTCCGATTCAATTCGATTGCGGACAGAGATCAAGTTATCGAATCGGGTCCCTACTCTTACAGGAACAAACCTATGGTTCTGAGACCTTGGGAGATTGATTTCTCCTTTCAAAATAACATTGTAAGCACCATTCCTGTATGGATAAGATTCCCTGGACTACCTGTGGGTTATTGGTCTACTGATTCACTAAGCAAGATGGCTAGTGTCGTGGGAATTCCCTTGTATACTGATAAATTCACTGCCCATTATGAAAAGATCTCTTATGCTCGATTTCTTGTGGAGGTTGATGCAGCCCAACCTCTCCCTGACTAGATTGATATTGAAACTCCATTTGGGCTTATGCAGCCCAACCTCTCCCTGACTAGATTGATATTGAAACTCCATTTGGGCTTAAGGTTCAACAGGTTGAATATGACTGGAAACCCCTGTTTTGTAACCATTGTCTGAAATTTGGTCATGATGCTATGGACTGCTGGTACAATACCAAACCAGAGACTGAGAAGGAGCAAACTGATGGGAGACTGAAAAAGAGACAAGAGCCTAGAAGGAAAAGATATCCTAAAAAGCAAGAATGGCATGTTAAGAAAGCACAAGTTGCTGCTCTACAAGATATGATCTCAGAGAAAGCTGAACCTAGCAGGCCACCTGCTGCACTGGTGGTCAATACCACTCAGATGATGCCTACCCAGCATGAGACTCAACAGAACACTAACAGCCAGATGAGGAATTTTGATACTGATATTGAACAACGTTGCAAGGAGATTGATGAATGCAATAAGGGTAATACTGTTGTTGATGTGCTAGACTCTGGTAGAAAAGGTCAACAGAGTGACCCAGGACCCTCTTTTACCCTTAAATGATCTTAGTCACTTGGAATATAAGAGGGCTAAATTTAGCCCATAAGCAGAAAGAACTGAAAAAATTTCTTGCTGCTAATAAAGTTGATGTTATGGGATGTTTAGAAACAAGAGATAAAGAACATAAAGCTGAGAAAATCCAAGACAGAATTTTAAAGGGTTGGAATGTTTATTGCAACTACTCAAAGGCTGTGAATGGTAGAATATGGCTGATTTGGGAGCCTCATATTCAGGTACAAATTTCTCTTGTAACTGATCAGATTATTCATTGCTACATAGAAGATTCCTTCAGCCATGTCAAGATGCATGCCAGTATCATCTATGCTCAAAATGATGCTAGCCTTAGAGAGTTGCTGTGGACAGATTTGAGGAGTATTCCTATTCCTAGCCAGGATATCTGGTTATTGAGTGGTGACTTTAACAATGTATTAAATCCTGATGACAGAATTGGATCACCTATCACAGAAACTGAAATAAAAGGATTTAAGACAGTATAAATGACCTGCAGCTTTCCCCCCTCGGAGCTACTGGATGGCATTTTACTTGGTCTAACAAACAGGGAACTGCAACTAGGGTGTGCACCAAAATTGACTGGGCTTTTGGCAATTTTCAATGGCTACAGCAGTATGGTCATGTAGAAGCTGATTTCATGAATCCTTCTGTGTCAGACCACTCCCCTATCCTCATCAAATGTGGTGGCTTTAAGCTGATACACCCAAAGCCATTCAGACTATATACTCACATCATGGAACTTCCCCAGTTTCAAAGCATTGTGCAGAATACTTGGAGGCTTGAATACAATGGATCTCCCTTACAACAGATTTGGAGGAAACAAAAGTCTTAAAGCAGCAACGTAAAGACTTAAATGCTTACATGGCCGCATACAAGCAGAAACTGGTACAAGCTAGAGAATCACTAGACATCATCCAAAGTCAGCTGCAGACTAGTCTTTTATCACAGGTTCTTTTTGATGCAGAGAAAATAGCCCTACAAGACATTGCCTATTGGAGTTCTGTAGAGGAGCAAGTCATGAGACAGAAATCCAAAGCATGTTGGATTACTTTTGGAGATGCCAACACCAAGTATTTTCATGCCCAGTGGAAGATCAGAGCCTCCCAAAGCAACATTTCTTCTATCTATGTAGACACGGGACTAAAGCTAACAGAACCAGAAGATGTTGAACAAGAGTTCATTGCTGTCTTTCAGTCGCTGATGGGAAATTGTGAAAGAGAACTACCACTTGCTAACACTGCTATTATAAGGGAAGGTAAATGCTTATCAAAACATCAACAAACACTGCTGATCCAGGAGATTACTATGGAGGAGATTGTTGAAGCTATAAAGGAGATGCCTAAGGACAAAGCACCTGGAGTGGATGGGTTTTCGATTGAATTTTTTACCAAACACTGGGACATAGTTAAGGAGGACATCTTTGCTGCTGTAAAGGAATTCTTCAATACTTGCAGATTACCTCCTATGCTCAATACTACTGCCATAGCTCTAATTCCCAAGGACAAAACACCAACAACTGTGAAGGACTACAGACCTATAGCCTGCTGCACCACACTGTACAAGATCATTTCCAAAGTCATCACTAGTAGGATGAAAGCTGTGATAGGTGACTTGGTAGGGCAAGCCCAATCTACATTCATTAAGGGCAGAAGTATATTGGAAAACATCATACTCAGTCATGAAATCTTCAAAGGCTATTCTAGGAAAGCTATTCCCCTAGATGTGTCTTGAAGGTGGATCTGAGGAAAGCATATGACACATTGGATTGGAGGTATCTTAAGCAAATACTAGTTGACCTAGGATTTCCTGCTATATTTGTGCAATGGGTAATGGAGTGTGTCACAACTGTATCTTACTCACTCATGCTTAATGGTGGTCTCATAAAGCCTTTCAAAGCTAAAAGGGGTATTAGACAAGTTGACCTTATGTCACCCTACCTATTTGTACTAGCCATGGAATACCTCAACAGGATTATGGGGAAACTCCACAGAAATGGTGACTTCAATTTTCACCCAAAGTGCAGGAAGCTAAACTGTACACATGTTTGCTTTGCTGATGACCTGCTAATGTTTTGTATAGCTGATTTGGTGTCTATCAAGACCCTAAAGGAAGCCTTCCTCAAGTTCTCTAATGCCTCAGGATTGCAAGCAAATCTATCAAAGAGTGCATTGTATATAGTTGGAACTACACATGATGATAAGGCTCAGATTCTGGAAGCATTAGGATTCATTGAAGGTAAATTGCCTTTCAGATATCTGGGGATCCCCCTTGACTCCAAAAAACTATCTGTTGGCCATTATCTACCAAATGTTGAGAAGATCACAACTAAAGTAACATGCTGGTCTGCTAGGATGCTTTCCTATGCATGAAGATGTAAGCTCATTAAAGCAGTCATATTTGGCATTCAAACTTATTGGGCTCAAGTGTTTATCCTTCCTAAGAAAGTGTTGAAAGACATTGAAACTATTGCAGAACATTTCTTTGGACTGGGAGTGTGAAGCTGTCCAGAAAGGCTTTAGTGGCTTGGGACAGTGTCTGTAGGCCTCTCTCTGCAGGTGGACTAAACATTATAGATATGACAGTCTGGAATAAGGCTACAATCAGCAAACACCTCTGGAACTTGGCTAACAAGAAGGATTGCTTATGGATTAGATCGGTGCACAGTTACTACATCAAGCAAAGGGACTTAGAAACAATGCCCTCACCCAAGACAGCTTCTTGGGTGGTTAAGAAGATACTGGATAGAAGGGAAGACCTAATGGGAGCTCAATTAAGTCAAGGCAACCTCTTCAGTAGATTGCAAGCCTTCTGCAGACTGGATCAATTCCTTATTCACAAGTTATACCTGGCATTGACTCCTACTTATAGTAAGGTTGCTTGGAAGAACCTGGTTCTAATTTCTCAAGCTCAACCAAGGTATAAATTAACAGTCTGGTTAGCTGCCCAAGGAAGACTACCTACAGTTGACAGACTACAGAAGATTGGAGTCCAAGTCCCTGGCAATTGTGTATTCTGTGATCATAGCAGTGAGACATTTAGCCATCTGTTCTTTGACTGCCCAGTCACTAAGAACTTGTGGAACAGAATGTGCTCCTAGCTGGGTCACCATAGGACTGTGGGAAACTGGAAAACAGAAATGATGTAGGTGTGCAGCAAGGCCAAGAGCAGAGTGGCACTTAATAATATCACAGCATGTGCCTTCATAAACACTGTGGCTCTTATCTGAAGAGAAATAAACAACATCAGATTTAATAGGACAACTTTTGATGCTTCTCTACTGTGCAGAGAAATAGCCTTATCAATTCATATCCGAGGTAGAAACTGCAGGAAATGGCAAACTGGACTGGCCAAGCTCAACAAATATCCTTAGCCTCTAGTTACTAGGAAATCCTATAGTATAATGTACTTAGAGAAAAGTAGAATTTTGTATAGAAGAATGACGTAAATGAGTAGGAGTAGTCCAATCTCTTACTGAATCTCCAACTGTAAATATTTTTTAAGATATCAATGGAAGAAATGTTTTAACCAAAAAAAATCATGAATTTTTCCTCAAACATCATCAAGTTTCAAATTTAGAAATTCAAGTCCGAATCAAGTCAAACGACGTTTGTATTCAACCAGATTTTACATGAAGGACTTAAAACATATATAAGACTTGTACCGGGCGGCGAAACAAAAATACGGGCCCGATGCCTTCGCTTTCTCATCAGATTTTATTTTAATTTTCCATAAATATTTTCAAAAAATAATTTTATAGAAAAATTCATTTCTTGGGCTTGGGACCTAGGAATTTAATTTCGGGCATAGACCCAAGTCTCATATTTTTTAAGGACCATCCGAGACCTTCAAATCATGGGTATGGGCCCGTTTATCTAAAATATTGACCTATGTCAAATTTATTTATTTTAATATCAAAGTGTAGTATTTTTTACAAAATTTCATATTTCAGCATTTCGGCTGCGCGCCAAGAATGTGCACGTAAATCGAGGTAACTCTAAATGAGGTTTTCAAGGCCTCAGAGACACATAATTCAATTAAAAACGGCATTCTACACCTCTAAAACAATTTTTCATCCTCGAATAGACAGAAGAAGAAAGTATCTGAGTCGAGGAAATGATGAGGATAACGGCTCCGCATATCGGACTCGGACTCCCAGGTCGCTATCTCAGGAGGCTGAGCTCTCCACTGAACACAAAAGCTGATCTAGAATAGCCACCAGCTTTTCCTCGTAAGAAAAGTCCTTGTCCAACTGAACAATATTGAAATCTAACACGTAGGATGGATCACCGTGATATTTCCGGAGCATGGACACATGAAAAACTAGATGCACGACTGATAAGTTCGGCGGCAATGAAAGTCTATAAGCCACATCTCCCACTCGATCAAGAATATCTAACGGTCCAATATACCTAGGTATAAGCTTGCCCTTCTTTCCAAACCTCATCACGCCCTTGATAGGCGATACTTGGAGCAATACCCACTCCCCAACCATAAAAACCACATCTCGAACCTTTGGTCTGCATAAATCTTTTGCCTGGACTGAGCTGTACGTAGCCTATCCTGAATGATCCTGACATTGTTCAAGGCCTCCTGAACCAGATCCGTACCCGACAACCGAACCTCTCCCGGCTCAAGCTATCCAATCGTATACTGATATTGCCTACCATATAAAGCCTCATAAGGAGCCATCTGGATGCTCGAAGCTATTGTTGTAGGCAAACTCCACTCTAAAGGCAAAAATTGATCCCATGAGGCTCCAAAGTAAATGACACAAGCTCAGAGCATATCCTCCAAAATCTGAATAGTTCACTCAGACTGACCATCTATTTGGGGATGAAATACTATGCTCAACTCAACCCGTGTACCCAACTCTCGCTGAAATGCTCTCCAAAAGTGAGAGGTAAGCTGCGTACCTCGGCCCGAAATGATAGATACGGGCACACCATGAAGGCAAACAATCTCCCCAATGCTGATCTTAGCTAACCTCTAAGAAGAATAGAAGACTCCACAAAAATGAAATGCGCTAACTTGGTTAGCCTATCAACAATGGTCCAAATTGCGTTGAACTTAATCTGAGTCTGCGGGAGCCAGTAACGAAGTCCATTGTGATCCGCTCCCACTTCCCCTCGGGAAGCTCAATCCTCTAAAACAAACCACGAGGTCTCTGATGCTCATACTTAACTTGCTGACAATTCAAACACCAAGACACATATGCAAAAATATCCTTCTTCATTTTACGCCACCAATAATTCTACCACAAGTCCTGATACATCTTCGCGGTGCTCAGACAAATAGAGTATATAGAGCTACGGGCTTCCTCTAAAATCAACTTTCGAAGCCCATTCACATCAGGCACAAAAACCAACCCTGCAATCTCAAAAGTCCATCCGCATCTAAGGTAACTTGCTTGGCACCTGCACTCTGCACCGTGTCTCTACGGACACACAAATAGGGATCATCAAACTGCCAGCCACAGATACGCTCTAATAATAAAGAACGAACAAGTGTGCAAGCTAATACTCGACTAGGATCAAAAATATCCAACCTCACAAATTGATTGGCCAAAGCCTGAACATCTAAAGCAAGCAGCCTCTCACTGATTGGAATGTAAGCAAGACTGCCCATACTGGCTGACTTTCTACTCAAGGCATCCGCCACCACATTGGCCTTCCCCGGGTGATATAAGATAGTGTTATCATATTCCCTCAATAACTTCAACCACCTTCTCCGCCTCCAATTCAACCTTTTGCTTAAACAAATACTGAAGACTTTTGGGGTTAGTGAACACCTCATGCCAATGCCATACAGATAGTGCCTCCAAATCTTCAACGCGTGAACAATGGATGTCAACTCTAAGTCATGACCAGATAGTTCTTCTCATGAATCTTCAACTGCCTCGAAGCATAGGCAATGACCTTGCCATCCTGCATCAACACTGAACCATGCCCAATATGGGAAGCATCATAATAAATGGTATAAGGTCCTGAACATATGGGCAAAACCAACACCGGTGTCGTGGTAAAAGCTAGCTTCTGAAAGCTCACCTCACACTTATCTGACCACCTAAATTGGGTACCTTTCGGGTCAATCTGGTCATCGGGGCTGCAATAGATGAAAATCCCTCCATGAACCGTCGATCGTAGCCTGCCAACCCCAAGAAACTCTAAATCTCTCTAGTTGATGCTAGTCTACGCCACTTCTTGACTATCTCAATCTTCTTTAGGTCCACCTGAATACACTTTGCTGATACAACATGACCTAGAAATACAACTGAACTAAACCAGAATTCACAGTTATAGAACTTAGCATATAACGTATAGGTGTTAAACGGGTGGGTTGGGTCGGGCCTCTATTTTTTGGACCCGTACAGGTTACGATCTGGCAGGTTCTAGGTTTGTTCTTAACGGGTTTAACGGGTTTGGGTTCATCTGGGTAAAAAGTGAACCGTAAGGGTTATGGTTTGAGGGGGCCGGGTCGGGCCAGGTTTAGTGAAATTTTATTTTTTTTTAGAATTTTGTATAACTATTATAAGTTATATTAATACAAAGTATTAACATAAAGAATACAAGGAAGATGGGAAAAAATTGCACTTATTGTAAGTGCTACATTGATTTCATAATTCAAAGTTTCAAACTTACAAATTAAAAGGTTTACATTTTAACAACAAGTAAATCAAAGGTTTTGTGTTGCCCTTGCAAGTTCTTCATAATCAATATGAACTGATTGACCCTCTTCTGGAGTGTTAAATTTGGATGGGTTATCATGTGTTAATATATATCCAAATTCCTCGTCTTCGGGCTCTCAACATCTTTACGTCCTTGATTTTTTCGTTCCGATCTAATCCAATCTATGAAACATACTAAAAATTCCAAAACATTTCTTCCCAATGAGTGATGGGTGTCTCCAAGTTGTTGTCTTGCTTGGCTAAATGCAGTTTCCGATGCAACAGTAGAAATTGACACATTCAGCACGTCCCGATCCATAGAAAAAGAACAGGAAATTGTTTTCCATTCTCATGTCATCATCCCAACAGTGAAAAATCCATTGTGCGAGGCTCTTTTACCTTCTGCAAATAGAATTGAAGTTCATAAATGTTCATGCTACTGGTTTGAGTGTTAGAAAATGCAGAAAATACATTAAAATTATCAAGGCCTTCTTCATCATCCACAGTAGCAGAAGTGGTACAGTGCATAGTGGGATTAACATTGCCTACAGCATGAGCAACATCATCAATTACATTTGCATAATAATTATATAATTGTTGTAATTAATTATTTAGCTTGTTCATAGAAACATATAAATCTGGGGTTTCAGTTTGTCCGATCTCCATATAAGTATATAAAGCATTCATTAATTAGTGACAATCAGACATCTTAATAGAAGGATTTAAAACACCACCAATTAAGTAAATCAAAAGATTGGAAAGAAATATATTTTGAATTTTGCTTGCATATTTTCAACAACATCCTTATATTTTTCTTTCTTCTTAAATTCAAAGAGTATAAAAAAATTTCAGCTATATGTACTAAAGACATAGTAACAGTATGGTAATATGCTCCAAAAAACTCAAAAGTAGCTGTATAAAATTTATGTAAATATTTAACAACATCATTAATGACCTCCCAAGTACTAGTTGTTAACATACGGTTTGGATCAGTACAATGCGCATTAGCAACTTCAGTTATTGGAATTTTATATTTGTAGCAATATTTTAAAAATATATATGTATAATTTCATCTAGTAACAATTTCGTCTGGAATGGATCTGGGTTTAAGGTTATACTAGATACACTTATTCTTAAATTCCTTTATTCTAGATTGTCTATTATTTCCTTGAATAACACAAACTGCTCTTCTAAAATAATTAATCTCAGTTGAAAAGAAATCAATGCCACTTTTAAAAATTATATTATAAACATGACATGCACACCTAAGATGAAAAATGTCATCAAGAGATGATTGCAAATGCAGTTTTAATAATGAAAATGCGGCATTATTGTTAGAAGCGTTATCAAAAGACATACATAGTACTTTTTGTTGTAGATTATAAAATTCAACAACTTCACAAATAGTACTACTGATAAACGCAACAGTATGACTCTAATCTTCATCATATCTAAAAGCGATAATACGTTTTTTCATACAAGTAGTATCGTCTATCCAATGGCATGTAATGATCATTTCCATTAACAACATGGCTAATAATTGAAGTTAGAGACACTCTATAAGGAAGGTGGCTAAACAAATAACATATGTATGTTTGATATTGTCCGTAAAGTGTAAAGATATCAGCTCTACAAGTACTTCTAGGGACCTTTAAATAAAGGATTGTAAATCTTTTGAATATACATAATAAGATATGATGAAGGAGCAAACGAAAAAGGTAGACAACCCAAAGTAATCATTTTTTCTAACTTTTCAAGATCCTTCATTTTATCATATTTCACTAGACCTCCAGTAGTAGGGCTAAGAGTTATTTGATTTCCATCACCATCAGCACCCCATTCTATGGGATACTCACTTCCCATAGGTCTACTAATCGTCTCAGTCTCCCCTAAATTTGCTCCAGTCAAATGTTTAAAATCACCATTACAAATTTTGTATTTAACTCTATCAGTATCTTCTATTATTTCAAAATAAATCCAAACCTTACTTCTTTTTCTACGATTAGTAGTCGGGGCTACAGGTGGTCTACACCTAGTGCCACGACCACCACCCCTTGTAGCAACTCCAACACTACCAACTCCAATACTAGTAGGTGTAGCTGGTATCACATCTTCCATTCCTATTTCATTATCTTCTATTCCAAAATCTTCTTGTAATTGTTCATAATCTATATCTATATTATCATTAGGCGATGTTTCAGAAACATGTGTAAATGATAAAGGTTATTACTGTTACTACCAGATGCTGAAGGACTACCTCTATTTTTATTTCCCTTACTAGTGAATCTTTTACACGCTCTTTTAGTAGCACTAAGCATATTGTAAAAATTAAAGTATAATCTAAAATTAAATATGCAATTAAAATAGTAAATAACAGAAAGAGTTGGAGGGAGTGCACGGAATTTAACAATGAATTGAGCACTTGATTATGCAATTCTGATGTTACCACGAACAAACGTCAATCAAGAATTTCAAATTTAAACTTCAATTGTAACTTCAAATTCCAAATGATAAAACACGATAAATTAAATTCAAGAAAAGAGAGCCAAATAAAATTAGAAGATGAAATAATGAATTGAAGACTTGAAGTCTTGCAAATTGGAGAATGAGAGAATGAGATAAATTGAGATTGATAAATGAGTATTGAGTGAAGAAATGAAGAAGAGGGAGGGGTTATTTATAGTTTTAGAGAAGATTAGTTTTGTAAATTGAAAAAGTGTTAAAAAAGTTTTAAAAAGGCTATTTATGAAATATTTCAGTTGGCCAAAGGACCAAATCAAGGTCTGACCATTGCAACGGTTAGTGGCGCCCACAAGTTTTGAAAATTAAAAAGAAAAAAACTAGCCATTTGAACCGGGCTGGTTAACCCGCTAAGCGTTACTATTTACTCTTCCGGATTCAACCGGGTGGGTTACCCGTTTTCAAAAAAATAAACGGACCAACTCCTCTAACACCCCTACCCAGCCCAACCCAACCCCCTTTAACCGTTCCGGACCGATTTCGGATTCAACTGGTCTGGGCCGGTCCAAAAGCTAGGTCAACCCGGCCCGTTTAACACTTATAATATAACTGACTATCCCTCAGAGTCTGAAGAACCACTCTAAGGTGTTGCTCGTGCTCCTTCTGGCTGCGAGAGTATATCAATATATCATCAATGAAGACTATCACGAATAAGTCCAAATAAGGTCGGAACACTTGGTTCATCAATCCATGAAAGGTGTTGGGGCATTTGTCAACCCGAATGACATAACCAAGAACTCATAATACCCGTACTGAGTGCGGAAAGCTATCTTAGGAACATCAGATGCCCTAATCCACAATAGATGGTATCCAGATCACAAGTCAATCTTGGAAAATACCTTGGCATCTTGAAGCTGATCGAACAAATCATCAATCCTTGGCAGCGGATATTTATTCTTGGTTGTTACATTGTTCAACTGCCGATAATCAATGAACATTCTCATCGAACCATCCTTTTTCTTAATGAATAACACTATCGTACCCCAAGCTAATACACTAGGTCTGATAAAACCCTTCTCAAGAAAGTCTTGCAATTGTCCTTTCAACTCTTTCAACTCAGGCAGGGCCATACGATATGGCGGGATAGAAATGGGTTGGGTGTCCAGAGCCACATCAATGCAAAACTCAATATCTCTGTCGGGTTGCATACCCGGCATTTCTGACGGAAAAACATTAGGGAACTCAGGAACAATGGGCATAGAATCGATAGAAGGGACCTTAGCACTACAATCACGAACATACGCCAAATAGGCCAAATACCCCTTCTTGACCATACGTCAAGCCTTCACATATGAGATAACACGGCGGGTAGAATGACCAGGAGTCCCTCTCTACTCTAAATAAGGCATACCCAGTAAAGCTAAGGTTACAGTCTTGGCATGACAATCTAAGACAGCATGGTAAGGTGATAACAGTCCATCCCCAATATAGGATCGAAGTCAACCATGTATAAAAGTAACAAACCTACACAAGTCTCAAGAACCCCAATCACCACAATACAATAAGGATGGACTCGATCGACCACAATAGCATTACCCACCGATGCAGACACATAGACAGGAACACCCGATGCATCACTAGGCAAGACCAAGTACGGGGTAAAATAAGGTGACACATATGAATACGTAGACCTCGGATCAAACAACATCGAAGCACCTCTATCATAAACTATAACCATACCTATAATAACTACATCTGAAGCCTTAGCCTCGGGCATGGCCTGAAGAGAATAACGATAGGCCCCACTACTCTGATCTACCTCTCTGGGATGGCCCACATCTAGCGGCCTAAGCTCTACCTCTAAATCCTCTACCTCTACCTCTAGCACGTCTAACCCCACATCTAGCTGGTTGGGCGTTCTGTGGAACATCTAGTGTCTGTATCATAGCCTGGGACCCCTGCTACTGCAACGGAGTACCCACCAACCTCGGACAAGCCCTCCGATAATGACCATACTCACCATACTCATAACATCTACCTGAATACTGCGGCTGCGAAAGCTGAGACTAAACCTGGCAGCCCGAATGACCACCCCAAAAGCTTTAGAACGCCGGTGCATTGATAGGAGATGGTGGTACACTGTAGGACTACTGATCAGAATACTTCCGGTGAAAACCACGGCCAGCTGAAGCCTCGCGAGAAACCTAGAGTGCTGACTGTAAGGGCCTAGGAGGATGACCCCTGTCATATGAATCTTCGCCTCCGGATGAGACACCACTAAATCTGCCTGACTGACGGGGTCTCTTGTCTGCCCGGTGACCACCCCTCTGTGATAATACCATCTCAACTCTCCGGGCCACATTGGCCGCCTCCTGGAAGGATATCTCACTCCTAGCCTCTCTAACTATTTGGAGACGAATCAGCTGAATAAGCCCATTAGTAAACTGTCTCACTTTCTCCTGTTTGTACGAAGTATAATAAAAGCATGGTAAGCCAAGTCAACGAACCTGGTCTCATACTGTGTGACCGTCATGGATCTCAGTTGGAGACGCTCGAACTGCCTCCAGTACGCCTCTCGTTGTGTAATAGGGAGAAAATTCTCCAGAAATAGCTACGTGAACAGCCCCAAGGTCAAAGCTGGCGACCCTGATGGTCTAGCTAAGCAATAATCCCTCTATCAAGTCTTGGCGGATCCAGACAAGCGAAATATAGCGAAATCAACCCCATTGGTCTCAACAATACCCATGTTCCAAAGAACCTCGTGACAACTATCAAGATAATCTTGGAGATCCTCAGTAGATGCACCGCTGAATGTAGAAGTGAAGAGCTTGGTTGACCTATCCAGCTTCCACAAAGCATCGGTAGACATGGCTGCTCCATCGCCGGTCTGAGCTACTACCCCAGGCTGAATTGTTCCAATTGGCTAAATTGTTGGAGTCTTATTCTGGGCAGCAACCTATTCTGCAGTGCGGGTAGCAGGAGTCTGAGCCCCTCTTCAATCCTGAGAGATCGCCGGTGCTAGGGGAAGCAATCCTTCTCTGGTGACACTCTCCTTGAGGCCCACCAATCAAACCAGAGCGTCCTGAAGAACTGGGGTAGCAATAAATCCCTCTGTGACCTGAGCTAGGCCCACCGGAAATACTGGGGCCGGAATCTCCTCATCAAAATCAACCTGAGGCTCTGCCACTTGTGCTGCTACTTGAGGTTGAGCTTTGCCCCTACCTCAGTCTCTAGCACAGCCTCCTCCTCGCCCTTTGCCCCTAGTAAAAGTTGCTGCTGGGGACTCGGGCTACTGAGCGATAGATGAGGAAGAGTGTGTTCTCGCCATCTGCTAAAGAACAAAGTAGAAATTCAATTAGCATTGAGAAACAAAACCGCACAACAAGAAAGAACAAATGTGAAATTCAAAAATCTTTAACTCCTTTTTTTTAAATCTTTTTAACAACTTGCATTTAACAGGTGATAAATAATTAAATAACAGCGGAATATGAAATTTAGTGTAAGTTTAGATAACTAGAAAACCCAAACGTACAAAAGCCCAAACATGTCTCTACCCAGCACCTGGTGTTGCAACGCACACGGACTATCTAAGAGCGCTAATTACAAGAGTCTGAAACAATGAAATAAGACTTTGTCTCGCTACAAAAGGAAACAATGCATAAAATAAAAAGAAGAGATATCGGGCCTGCGGACGCCTGCAGGACTACCTCGGGATCTCGTGGACTGAAGGATGGATCCCTGGCTAGTGGTGCGCACCGTAAGCTACACCAGTATCTACACATAAGTGCAGAGTGTAGCATCAGCACAATCGACCCCATGGGCTGGTAAGTTTCTGGCCTAACCCTGGCGAGATAGTAAAGAGTCTAGGACCAGACTCTAGATAAACATGTGCAGTTATAATATATGGTGGAAATAAACAAGTAATAAGAAGTTAAAAGGGAAGTGGGTACATGCTTCAGGGGAACGATTTAACTTAGCAGAAAACAATAAATATGAAGATTCAGTACATTAAAACAACATAATCATACTATTGTTGCAGTATGCAACCCGATCCAATAAATATAATATATTTGTTGCGGCGTGCAAGCCGATCCAATAAATATAATATATCTGTTGCGGTGTGCAACCCGATCCAATATACTATCTGTTGTGGCGTGCAACTCGATCCAATGTAATATCTGTTGTGGCATGCAATCTGATCAATATAATGTATGTTGCGAAATGCAACCCCACTATATATATATATATATATATATATATATATATATATATATATATATATATATATATATATATATATATATATTCATTAATAAAAATAGTTGAGTCAGAATTACTAATTTGAAAATTAATTTAAAAGCTTGAAGAATTTTTTTTAAAAATTAAATAGTAATTTTGAGAACCTATTGGAGTTGGATGTTGAATCTTAGCCATGAGCTAGTTGATTGTAAATTAAAATATGGACTATAAAGTTAAAAAGTATGGAGCCCAGTTGTTCTAATGTGAAATTTTCCCTACTTTACATAAGGTAAAAGTATAATTGAACTGCAAGTCCTAAATATTAGAATTTCATATCCACTTCAAATAAGGAAGAATTAGATATACAAAATATAATTAATTTTTAACTCCAAAATATTAGGAAAGTGTTATAAAATAATAAAAGAAGAAGACGAGTAATGTAGAGAAAAGTAGAAAGAGACAATTCTTAATAATTTAGGATTAATTATAATAGAATAGATCCTCTCTATTTATAGGCAAGAAGAGACTAGCTACCAAGTAACAAACTCTAGAATCTCTTAGAATATAAACATTCACCTTAAATATAATTCTATTTATAATACTCCCTCTTGAATATCTATTCAATAGATAATGTGCCTCGCTAAAATAGTAACTAAAATAAAACCTAGTGAAAAAAAATCTAGAGAAGGAAAAAAAGTACACATATCTAAAAATACGCCTTTTGGTTGCCTCGTTTAAAATTTTGGAAGGAAAACCCTGTGGGACAAAACCTTGTAAGGGAAAAAGAGTGCAACACGCATAAAATCCCCCTGATGAGAGCATCAATTCACATCCTTGAGCATTCACATTTCGGTCTTGTGCAACATCTTCAAAAGATCGTTGGTAGAGATTTGATAAATAAATCAGCCATATTAACTTGAATGTATATTTTGCATCTTGAAATCATCAGTCGTGATAGATATAAAATGTCTTCACAAATATCGTGGAATGGCTCTTCAATATCTCCACAAAGGTATCCTCGCTATCACATTATCATGCTTATAGTTATAGCAAGATACATTTGGGCATAAATTGCATTGAGGATCTAGTACTTCAAGATCAAGAATTATATATGCTACAAGCAACTTAAATCCTTTATGGATTATCGTATAAGTTAAGTCATATATGACTTATAAATAGACTTTACATTTGTATCAAGTTTTTATGTCATGCCAGAGATATAAGATACATAAAGGTGATAGCACATACCACTATCTTTATACTTTTAAGTGTTTGAACTACAGGTCCAAAACTACTTGTCTTTCATATGAAACCAAATTCCACTTGAATTATTTCTCCAGACTTAAGATCCTCATACATATTTAGTGCTATAATCAATGTCGTCGACAAATATTTTACATCGGTTTCAACCTCCGTATTTTTCATAAAGACAAAATATAGAGATCTTTTCATTCATATATTCAGATACTTGAATCTCTAACGAGATTTTATAAAGTGTTATATCATGTGATCTTCTGGATCACTTGCCTCCTTATTATGATCATTTTGACAATTTTCTCATCTTCTTTATCAAGAAGTTTATTTGAAACCGACTGTCTATATGCTTTAAACGTACCATCGATGTTGTCCTTCTAGGATTTAATAAAAGCATTTGCAATGAGAATATAGTTACATTTTTTGGGCCACCAAATGTGCATGGCATGCTTTGCTATATAGTGCAAGTGAATTATTCTTGAATGAACTTCAAGTTCATATTATTTTATTCGAGGATCTAGATGTACAAATGATAATTTATTCCACGTAACTTTTTCTCAACTGTTTATCATGTTTCCTCCTCATGTTAGAAAAACTAACTTATTTTTCAACCTTGAGAACCCATATTTGTGGGTTATGGTGTTAATCAAAATAAACACCGTGCATCAATAATAATAAGATGAAGTTATTTGGTTCCTGACCCTGAACCACTTGTGAGGGGAGAAAATAATATACTTTGATGTATAACGTATATCAAATTGACATAGATAACATTGTTCACATAAGCAATTATTTAGCTATTAAATGGAGACACTCAATAAATCATTTTGCTAAACCAACTGTGATGTAAATCAACTTATCAAAAAGAACTATCTTGAATTAAAAATTTGAAAATTATTCTCTAAATTAAATTATTGAGCAAGTTACCTCGCAAACACCATGTTGCGCGTTAACCATTTATAGTCTCAATATAATTAACCGCTTTCGCGAATACCTTAGAAACTCAATTAAGTTTCTTTGAGACTTACTACAATACAATACCTTATTGTTAATCAATTGTGTTTCTCCAAAATAATAATAATTGGCTCTTCTAGAGCTCTCTATTAATTTTGTACTACCACATATTCATCAACATCCATGTGGTGAATATCTCTTTTAAAGAGAAATTTATACCATTATGGTTATGACCAAAATTATATACAAGATATGTTTCTTGCATTAATGTTATTCTTTAATAATGACATTACTAAAATATTTTGGCGTACAATAGGTACGTGACCAATTACAATTTATGCCATAATAATGACATTATTTTCTTATATCATCTCAAACCTCCTTCTAGAGGTGAGTGCGGTATATTCACTACCACTAGCACATTCATATTCTTCCAATAATGAATATGTATTTATAAATCTGATGTTGTCAAATTCATGTTATGAATTGACCATAATCATCTATATGTGCTTTATAAAATATCATGTCAAATAGTGACAAATAATATTTTCACAAAGTGAAGAATTATTTAGAGAATCCTTATTGTTCTCATTCCCACAATGGTGACAATTATAATTTCATCTATTGTCACGTCCACATCCATTGATACATTCATAGTAATAATTGTGTCTCTTTTAAGACTTATCACATACTGATATCACATTCTCTTAAGGGAATGAGAATGGAGCAAATTCAATGGGACGGATTTTCAATAATTTGCCCACAATCATACATGAATTTGATCATGGCAAGGCATAGAAATTTTACCACTTCAAGTGGTTGTAATTTCTTACAAACTCCATTAGAGTTATAATCAAACTTTGTAGTCTTTGCTTGTATATAAAATAAAAGTATAGAATAAAAGAGAAAAATACGATAAAATACTTACCTTAAATTCATAATGTAATCATCAAGGGAGTTCATAGAACTATTGGCAATCATTATGCTCAATCCCAAAGCTTCTACTCAATTGATTAGAGTTTCGTACTAATAACGTATTATGAAACAATAAAAGAAGAAGAAGAGTAATGCAGAAAAAAGTAGAGAGGCAATTCTTATTGATTTGGGATCTACTATAATAGAATATATCTTCTCTATTTATAGAGAAAAACGACTTAGCTACCAAGTAGTAAACTCTAGAATCTCTTAGAAGATAGATATTCAACTTAAATAAAATTCTATTTATAACAGAAAGCAATTTAAATGACTTCTTTTTCTAATATAAAATTAACTTTAGGATAAAAAAATCTAACAATATTTTGTTAAAAGTTTTCGTACTTTTAATATAGTACTATAACTTTTATAGATATTTAAGATATCTCTTTAAAATAAATTAGAGGTTCTTTCAGTTTCAAAAGAGCCTTATAGCTAGATCAAAGACTGTCGTAAGTTGCATCTTGAGTCTTATGAATTGGGTCCCTTAGCCCCTGGATTGGTGCGCAAGCAAAAGAAGAACAAAAAAGATTGGCCTCTAGCTTATTAAGAAGCATATAAACGACATACTAAGCAGAAGTGCGTAGACGAAGGGAGAGGGGCTTTTTCGAAAGGCTAGAAACTTATACGTATATAGATATAGTGAGTGTGCGTGCGGGGTGTAGGTATACCACTTACGAGAAAGAACCCCAAGCCAGTAAAATAGTTAACCAAACACAAGTAAAAAGTTCGTCAGTCCTTTATTGATACAAAAATCTCTACTCAAAGTCTCAAACTAAAAGGGCTTTGACAAAAAGCATAGCAGATCTAAGTGTGTAATAAAAATCAACTCTAAATTCCAATCAGGTGGTACCGTTTTCCGTAGCAACTTTATATACTATTAATTTGGAGGTTGTAAGTAATTTATGCGACAAGAGGAATTGCTATGATGATAAGCAACTATCGAGAGGTTGTGAGTTCGAGTCTCTGCAAGAGCAAGGTGAGAAGTTTTTGGAGGGAAGTATGTCGGGGGGTCTATTTGGAAACAGTCTCTCTACCCCAGGGTAGGGGTAATGTCTACGTACACACTACCCTCCCCAGACCTCTCTCTACCCTAAGGTAGGGGTAAGATTTGTTTTTGTTTTGTTTTTCCTTTCCTTCATTGAGCCGGAGGTCGATTGGAAACAGTCTCTCTGCCCTTTCGGATAGGGGTAAGACCAGTCTAATTACCTCCCCAGACCCCATTTTATGAAATTATACTGAGTAGTAATTGTTGTTGTTGTAAGTAATTTATGCAATTAATGTTTAATCATTACATTGTTGCGCTTATAATCCAAAATATATATTTAAAACAGTATAGTCAGTACTTCAGAATATTTAAAATACTGATGGTCAAGTCTCAATATTGATAATCGATTAAGTATTTTCAAATATTAAATTTCAGTAAATGACGAATTACTCTTTCTGTTTCATATCATTTGTCAGAAAGCTTAAGAAAAAGGAAAAAAATTTTGGAACTTATAATTTTAAAAAATTAAGAGGTAAAATATTTATGAGATTTAATAATAAAATGAATAGTTTAAATTAAATTATTTTTAAATTTAAAAATATATTATTTATTTAAAAGCATAATAAAAAGAAAAATACCTCGTTTAGAAATGAAGAGAGTATTATTTACGATCACACCAGCCGCTAAATACATATTGTTTCCATTTTCATTTTCCTCGCCCCGAATTAAGAAAAGAAAAGATATTAGTAAAACTTTTCTATAGGAAAAAAAAAATCTTCCTCCTCTTCATTCCTATTTTTTGTCCCTTAGTATCGAAGGTACTATACATAATAAAATATATGTATATCCTGGTTCATATAAATAAGGATCAGAGGTGAAGAAACCAGTGGTGTCATTCACCTTCCTCCCAATTTTGACCCCATACTGAAGTTCGCCGGCTGAAACTCCGGCACCGGCACGTTTCCGGCAGAGAAAAACATCTTTTTGTTGAAAAAGATCTTGTTTGGAATTTTGATCAACAACTCTCAATTTTCTCTCTGCCTGAAACAAAACAACGATGATTCAAACCCTATGTTATTACCTATCTGAACACCCATTAATCGTCGGATTCCGTTGGAAGCATAGCCAATCATGGGGCAACACGTGGGTATTTATCTTCACCTCCATAGCCGCATACGTCATCTTCTCCGTTTTCCTCCACCTCTTCCTCCTTCTCCTCTTCCGCCACCGTCGTTCGCTCCCTCTCGGCCCAATCCCCGCCGTCCACTCTCTCTCCATGGCCTTAATCTCATTCACCATCTTCGCCGGGATCCTCCTCTCCGCCGCCGCAGAAATCCGTGACACCCGTTGGTTCTGGCGCCGTTACAAAACGACCCCGTTTCAATGGCTCCTCTGTTTCCCACTCGGTACCCGACCTTCTGGTCGGGTCTTTTTCTGGTCCTACATTTTTTACCTCTCTCGTTTCCTCCACACGTTCCGCACTTTCTTCACTATCATACGACGTCGAAAACTCTCTTTTTTCCAACTCTTCAACCACTCGATCCTCATATTCATGTCATTTTTATGGCTAGAATTCTCACAATCATTTCAAGTTTTAGCCATAATTTTAACAACTTCGATTTACTCCGTGGTTTACGGGTACAGGTTTTGGACTGCCGTAGGTTTGCCCAGCAAATGTTTTCACTTTGTGAATCACTGTCAGGTTGTTTTGTTGGGTTGCAACGTTATTTGTCATGTTGGGGTTCTTTTGTTGCATTTCTTGAAAGGTGGGTGTAACGGAATTGGCGCGTGGGTTTTAAACTCTGTACTAAATGGTGCGATTCTCTTCTTGTTCCTTAATTTCTATGTGAAGTTGCATTTGGAGAAGAGGAACATTGGTGTTACTAAAGGATCCGAAACTTTGGACTCTGTCAAAGACAAGGATAATTAAGGTCCGCCATTTCCTATAGTTTGCTCTTCCTTTTTTCCTTCTTTGTATGCGAAATATATATATACACGGAGTAGTACTTTGTTAATTGGATTGTAAAAATTATATTAAGGGGTAAGAATAATGATATCCCTTTACCTTTATCATTACTGAGTATAAATAATTGATGCAATTAGAAGTGAATAGTTATGAATGATCTTGTTGTTATAGCTCGTGTCTTTTTTCATTTTTCTTGTCTTTCTATGCCGTTGTTTTAGCTTACCGAGGATATACCTGCGATAAAAAAAGTATAAAAATTAAGTATTAAGGTTGTAGGTTGACCAGTAGTGTATTTCTCCTGGGCTTACCAGTAGTATTAGGATTATTTTTGTATTATGTTATCATGGTTCTTTAGTGTTACATGTTACCATATTACATTGTTGTTGCCATTATTTACTACTTGATTGATTTATCTTATCTCCACTATTTTCTGAACAGAAGGTTATCGAAAATGGCCTTTACTTGAGAGCTATTGAAATCAGTCTTTCTATTTTTATAAGATAGGGAAAACGTGCATATATACGACCTCTTCGGACCTCATTTATTTTATTATTATTATTATAATAATTATTATTATTATTATAATAATTATTATTATATATCTTTCAAAAAAATTTAAGTTGTTATATATATTGATAGTCTATTACTAGTATAACTCAATTTGTTATAGCAGGTTATTTATCTTAATCTTTAGATAGTTAATTTTGTTTTGTTACGGAAAGTTCTGATTGTGTAAAAAGTTGCGAAGTTAACTTCAGGTCAATAAAGAGAAGCATGGTTTTTCAGTAGTTCTTTGTTCCCCATGCTGCTAATTGCTATGATGTGAAGCTTTACAGAAAAATAAAAGGGTACGTATATTTGATAATGGCGTAGTTGATGTCAAATAAAAGGTGATGAGCTAGTTTTTCGTAGTTCGGTTTAGATTGATTTTTTTTAAAAAATAATTAAAATAAATAAATTAATTTTTTAAATATTAGAATTAAATTAAATTAATTAGAGAGTTTTGAGCAGACTACGGATCCATTCGACGATCTTTTTGATAATATATGTGAACAAATAATAGCTATAGTCCAACCATTTCCCGAATTTCAAGGGTGGGATTTGTATTTTTTGGACGAAGTTATTTCATTGTCCCTTTTTTCCCTGATGGATGAATATTATTTTTCCATTGAATGCCTCCAAGATCGATTTTTCTCGATTCGATAATGTCGATTTTTTAATTTTTTTGGTTATTTATTATTTATTTAATATAAGACATACACTATTAAACACATATTCCAGTGATCATATTTTTAATGTAATAATATTAAATCAAGTGCGCTTAAAGAAATTTATTTTTTACCAAGATATATTGATGATAATTGAATCAAATAGTAATAAATAATTTAAGAATTTAATTAAAAATATATTATTTTTAACGCGAAATAGATTCATACACTAAATAAAAGAAAACTGTCAATCAAATTAGAATGTAAAGGTAAAGAAATATATTAAAATGACAAATTATTAATATTTACCATAAATTTTTGAAATTTTATAAAACAATATACATATATATATAATCGATTTGATTCAATTTTTTCTGATTAAAATCGAAATGAAATCAAATTTGATCGATTTTTAAATTTAAAATAAATCAAATCGAACTAAAAAGTATTGATTTTTTTAATATTTTTGATTTAGTTTGATTTTTTGATTATTTATGAATTCAATTAATTTGCGAATCATAACGTATATCTGGCTATCTGCAATGTGGCAGCGTTTACTCTCTCTTCGGTGCATAAGTCAGGGTACATAATAATAATTTTTTGATCTTTTTATTTTAATTAAAATAAATATCTTTTTATATAATAATAATAATTAAAAAGAAATTAATTTTTTTTAAATTTATCCATAAAATGTGTTAAGTTAACATGGACCGGAGAAAGTATGACAGAAGAAATTTAGAGCTTTTTACAAGTTAGAATCAGCAGCCAATGATGAAAATTAAGCTAAATCATGACAAAAGACTTGACTGGTCAATTTGCTGTGGCTAGTCCTTTTATTGGTGCTATATTATAGTATGATTTTTTAGGTAATATGGGCTAAGACTTTGTAGTTTTTACATTCTTACTAAGGATAGATTGCTGGATTTTGTTGCCGATTTATTTATTATAATGGACAAATTAAGTGTCCCTTCCAAGTTGATTTCTTTCCCAATATTTGGCTCAAGTTACTAAACGATAATGAATCATCTCGCCCGGTGTGATCTAATAGTGGATAAAATGACTGACAATCATTGCAAATCCATGTTCAATTTTTCATGGAGTAAAAACAACATAAGGTAACTTTTTCTTAATTACTTGTAATAGTGAAATATAGTAATATATATAAAAAAAATAATCGACTTATACGTAAGTTGATCTTACTTTAGTGTTTAAAAGGAAAAGGTATTATCTCATCTTCACATTAGCTTTTTCCCGGTCGAATGGGAATTTTGATTTTGCTAAGTAAAGATTATTTTGGATGTAGAGAATTTAATTTTGGACTAATCAATTTATATTTATATTTATTTTTTATGTCATGTTTTAATTTGTGTTTATTTTATAAAAAATGTTGCAAGCGTACTTGTTTTTTTGCATAACTTCAATATACGAGGCTGATGTAGCAAAGACAATCGCGCAAAACTTCAATATTTTAGTAGACGAGCCTGAAGTAAGAAAGTATGATGAACTAAGTGTGCTGAAGTTTTTGTTTGTAATTGCTAATTTAAGCATAGTAGCTGAAGTTTTGTTCTCTATTTGCTGAAATTTTTGTTTGTAATTGCTGAACTTAAGCATAGTTGCTGAAATTTTATTCTCTATTTGCTGAAATTTTTGTTTGTAATTGCACTAAATAAGTTGGAGTTTTTTCGTTATGGATTCATTAGTTTTTTCATGAAGCTTTTCAAAAACTTCAGTAGAAGATGATGAAGTTATTTAGTTTATTTATAAAAACTTCAGCACTAAATAAATTGATGTTTTTTTGTCTTGTATAAGCTTTTTCAAAAGCTTCAGCAGAAGTTGCTGAAGCTATTTAGTTAGTTTTATCATAAAGCATTTTTAAATATTTTCAGCAGAAGATGCTAAAGTTATTTAGTTAATTTGTAAAAACTTCACCACTATATAAGCTTAAGTTTTTGAAAAAGCTTGCCAACAGTATCTAAATCATAAATTTTAAAAACAATTAACAAACAGAATTATCATTGTCTACTAATTTACGTACGTGGAAATATTCACAAATTATTATCTGCTAACTTAAGTAATTATTTATTATTTATTTTAAAATAATTTGATAAACATATTTATGACAATCGTTTCAGGAATTGAAGTTCCATAGCAGCATCAACAGACGAAGAAGAAAGAAGAAGAAGAAGAAGAAGAAGAAAACAAAGGAGGAGAAGGATGATGACAAATGAGGCAAAAGTTATTTAAAAACTGTGTACAAATTAAAAATTTTAAAAAAATTAATATATATTAAATAGGAACGATCAAATATAACGTTTCCTTTTTATACCATAAAATGACATAGCTTGTAGCTTCGCAAAACTAATATACTTTTATTCTAAAGGAAGATCGATGAATGCCCCTCTCTTTGTTGTTGACGAAGCTTTATTCCAATGCTGAATATTTAAATCCTTGTGTCGGTTTACCAAGCAGTAGTTGTTATCCAAGGGTTGTTTGTTTAATGGTTAATGGAGCGAAATAAATTCATGATAGATTGGGGTTTTAATTCTGGTAGAGATGAAAATATAAATTACGTGATTCTTCTTTATTTGCTCAAGTTTTAATAGACAGCGTAATGCGATATTTGTGCTAATAGAAGACCGTAAACAGGGATAGAACTAGAGAAGTACTTATTCGGATGAATCAAATAACTTTTGCTTAGACCATATGTTTATACTAAAAAAATTTATAAAAATATTTAATTGTAAATCAATAACAAAAATAATTTATGAATTCGATCACAAATTGAGGTCCTATAAACATTGAATTTTTGTTCCTCCTCAGTCCTCTAATAGCAAATACCTCTATAAAGTGAAATATTTAGTAAAACAATTGTTGAGATATGTAAATAGGCAATGATGATACTACTCACATGTAAACCATTTTGGTCATTGAAGGAAAGAGTCATATCTGAGCCAAATAGGCTACTTCTACAATTAGGCTATTTTTGTAATTTGTTTGTCTATGTCTGTAATTAGACTAGTTGTGTAAATAGGCTATACTTGCAATTAGGCCAGTCATGTAAATAGGCTATATCTGTAAAAGTGGTTATTTTGATATAAGGGGTCAGGGGTCGTTTGTAAGAACCGAGGCGTCATTTTTCAGAAATGATATCTGAGTCTTCTTCGAGACTCTTCGATGCTCTCCATTCTCTCTACTTTCTCTCTCTAAGTTTCTTCGATATTGTGCATGTTTTCATGGTATCAGAGCCTTGTATAGTGATCCGATGATGCTCTTGTGTGAATAAATGATTCATTTGAACCATTCTCTGATAAAAATTCGAGGCTTTTCTGAGATCGAAAGATCGATGATTTTTTTTGGTTCTGATAGGGTTCCTTCGAGCCTCTATCTTCACGATTTGTGACCGTTCCTTCTCTATTGAACGGTTCAATCGTTTATTGTGAAGTTTTCGGAGATTTTCCGGTGAGTTTTCAACCTCTAGGGTTTTCTGGTGGTCAAAACGGTTGTTTGATTGCCATCCGGTGGTTTGATACTCATTTTGCTGAGGTTTTGGTTGTCGTCACTACTGTTGCGACATCACTGACGGTATTTGCGGTAAAGTTTTGACGGTTACTTCTAGGGTTCATACCTAGGGTTTCATTTGTTGTTAAAGGCCGATCTTCTCCGGTTGCGAAGAAGGACGGTAACATCGTTCCTATTCTTTGGTTGTGATTCTTTGACTGCTTGTGCGATTATTTGATTCTATCTGTGAATAACCTGTTTGAGTTGTGAGTACTGGTTGTTTAGATTGTGAATATTGATTTTTGGTGATATTTGTAAAAGATTTCATTCATTTGAACATGGCTGGTAACACGAGTGGTAATGGTTCTGGTGGCAACTCTGGTCCTATCGATCCTTCCAATCCTTTGTTTATACATTCTTCTGATGTGCCTGGTGCATGCCTTGTTCCCACTCCTTTTTCAGGTAGTGGTTATGGAGGGTGGAAACGTAAGATGACAATGGCTTTATCTGCTAAAAATAAAATTTGTTTCATTGATGGTTCTTTTTCCCGACCTAGTAATAATGTGAGCTTACAGAGGTTGTGGGATAGATGTAACATGCTCGTTATGTCATGGTTAACTTCTTCTGTGTCATCTCAAATAGCTGATAGTGTACAATATTCTGACACTGCTCAAAGCATGTGGTCTCAACTTGAGAAGAGATATGGTACCCCCAATAAAACAAAAATTTTTGAGCTTAAACGGGAACTCTCTCAGACATCCCAAGGTTCCCTTGATGTAGCCTCATACTTTAATAAACTCAAGAGTTTATGGGATGAATTGGGGACAATGGTCCCAAACCATGGACAGAAGTGCACTTGTGCTACTAAGAATGGTATTATCGAGGAAGATGATGAAAACAAGATTTATCAGTTCCTTATGGGACTGAATGAGACATATTTGGGTGTAAGGAGTAATTTGTTAATGATGCAGCAATTTCCTTCCCTTGACAGTGTTTATAATATTGTACTCAATGATGAAAAACAAAGAGAAGTCAAGTCTGTCTCCCATATGAGCCTAGACTCTATGTCTTTTAATGTTCACACTGACAGGCCCTCTGCTGGGTTCAACCAGGGTAAATTGTCTGGTTCTAACTTCAGACCTAAAGTCAATTTTGAACAAAATAGAGGAAACTTATTTTGCAGATATTGCAAGAAGTCTGGACACTTAATTGATAAGTGTTTCAAGCTGCATGGTTTTCCTCAAAGCAATTCTTACACCAAGGGAAGGAAATCTGCTGCTCATCTTTCCACTAGTACTGATTGTGTGTCTGCTGATACAGGAAATTCAGGTCTGTCTGTTCCTCTAGGGGATCCTATTGCCAGTCAACCTGTGATACCAGGGTTGAGCAGACAGCAATGTGATCAGATTATGAGCTTAATTCGACAGACTCTTTCTACTAGTGATCAAGCTCCTTCTCCCATGAGTTCTGCTAATTTTGCTGGTACTTTGATGTCTGAGAGTCTTGTTTCTGATTCCAAGTTGTGCATGCTTACAAACATAAATTCTGCTACCTGGATCATTGATTCAGGAGCTTCCAATCACATGACTTATGATAAAAATCTACTTTTTGATATTATACCCTTAACTATCCCTTACCTTGTTTCCCTTCCTAATGGTTATAAAGTAAAGGTCACTTGTACAGGATCATTTGCATTGACTCCTTCTCTTACTCTTCACAATGTACTCTTGGTTCCTTCTTTCCAACATAATTTGATTTCTGTTCATAAATTGATGAAACAATTGAATTGTTTAGTTTTGTTTACACCAACCTCATGTCTTCTTTACCTGTTACAGGACCTTTCTCTGAAGAGGCTTCTGGATCTTGGTAAAGAGGAGGCTGGTCTGTACAAGTACTCTTGGTCACCTCCTTCCTCTTTTGCCTCTTCCAAGTCTTCTTCTACTCCTGAGCATAGTGTTTCACATGTTTGTAATGATGATGTTATTTCTGATGGCAAACATTTTAGCTCAATTGTACAATCTCCCAGTTGTAATAATGCTGCTACTGCTGATATGAACTATATTTGGCATTTGAGATTAGCACACACTTCCTTTGCTAATATGAAACATGTTTCTGGCTTACCTTTTTCTTTTGCTGCTAAATAACCTTTTCCTTGCTCTATTTGTCCTATGGCTAAACAAACCAGACTGCCTTTCCCTGATAGTACCATTAGTACTACTAAACCATTCCAACTTATACATGTAGATACTTGGGGCCCTTACCATACCCCTACTTCCCTTGGTAGTAAATACTTTCTCACCATAGTTGATGACTTTTCTAGGGCCACCTGGACACATTTGATGGGTTCTAAAAGTAATGCCTTCCCTCTATTAAAATCTTTCATTTCCTATGTTCAGACTCAGTTCAATTCCATGGTCCAGGTTGTTAGGAGTGATAATGCCCTGGAACTGGGTTCCAGTGCAGAAGGGATTTCCTTTTTCAGTGAACTTGGGATTGTGCATCAAACAACTTGCCCTCATTCTCCTCAACAGAATGGGGTTGTTGAGAGAAAACACAGATCCTTACTTGAAACTTGTAGGGCTCTTCTTTTTCAGTCTGGTTTGCCTATATCATTTTGGGGTGATTGTTTGTTAACTGCAACATACATCATTAATAGATTGCCATCCAGAGTACTTCATTACAAATCACCTCATGAATTATTGCATGGTTCTCCCCCTTCCTACTCTCACCTAAGAACTTTTGGTTGTTTGGCTTATGCTGCTGTCCCTATCCCTCAAAGGGATAAACTGAAGTCCAGAGCTCATTCTTGTGTTTTTATTGGTTACCCTTTTGGTAAGAAAGGCTACAAATTGTATGATTTGAATTCTAAGAAATGTTTTGTTTCTAGAGATGTTGTCTTTCATGAAACTCACTTTCCCTTTAAAACTGCACCTCCATCTTCCTCTCCTCCTCCTCCTGTTCCCTTTTCTGATGACATTCTTGAACATTCTTTACTGCTACCAACTTCCAGTGATTCTTCCCCTTCTTCTCCTCTTAGTTCTTCTCCTGCCTCTCCTGTATCCATTCCTTCTCCCCTTTTCAATCATGATACTTCTCCTCCTGCTTTACCTGTCTCTCAGCCTGTTTCCTTGCCCAGAAAATCCACCAGACAACATATTCCCCCTCCTTACCTCAAAGACTATGTTTGCCAACATCCAGCCTTCTCTGGTTCCTCTTCCTCCAACTTGGAATCTGAACTATGTTTTACTCTCAAGCTGCCTCTGTACCAGCTTGGCAGGATGCCATGAGGAAGGAATTTGATGCATTGGATGCTAACCATACTTGGGACATTGTGCATCTTCCTCCAGGCAAGAAACCTATTGGTTGTAAGTGGGTTTACAAGATCAAATATAAATCTGATGGCTCTATTGAAAGATACAAGGCAAGGTTGGTTATTAGAGGTGATACACAGGTTGAGGGTGTGGACTTTACAGACACATTTTCTCCTGTTGTTAAGATGACTTCAGTGAAATGCATTATTGCAGTGGCTGTTAAAAACCACTGGCCATTGTTTCAGCTTGATGTTAACAATGCCTTCCTCCATGGTGATTTGGATGAGGAAGTGTATATGAAACTTCCTCCAGGTTTGGTGGTATCTGATTCTGCTTCTCCTTCTTCTTCTTCTTCTTCTACCTCTTCTTCTTCTTCTCTTCCTTTGGTCTGTAAACTAAAGAAATCTTTATATGGGCTCAGGCAGGCCTCCATGCAGTGGTATGCTAAGCTGTCATCTGCTCTTCATTCAAGAGGTTACAGGCACTCTTTGAATGATTATTCCTTGTTCTTAAAAGGTACCCCTGATTCCCTTGTTGTAGTGGCTGTGTATGTTGAAGACATTATAGTAACTGGGCATGACTGTGATGAGATTGCTGGCTTAAAAGCCTTCTTGGATGATACTTTCAAAATCAAGGACTTGGGGTCATTGCATTATTTTCTGGGTCTTGAGGTTAAACATGTCCCTGGTGGGATACATCTGAATCAGCACAAGTATGTTAATGACTTGTTGCATGCTTTTGACTGTGTATCTGTTTCTCCTGTTGTTTCCCCTCTGGACATTTCTTTCAAACTGAATGCTGATTCTGGTGACCTTTTGCCCGCTCCTGACCAGTTCAGGAATCTTGTTGGCAAATTGTTGTTCTTAACCCATACTCGCCCTGATATATGCTTTGCCGTGCAACATCTGAGTCAATATCTTAAATGCCCAAGGGTTCCCCATATGTCTGCTGCTATGCATGTTTTGAGGTATCTTAAAGGCACTTCTTCTTTGGGTCTCTTTTACTCTGATGTTCCTGATTACTCTGTGACTGGGTACTTTGATAGTGACTGGGTAGCCTGTCCTGACACTAGAAGATCTGTTACTAGTTTTTGTGTATTGTTGGGTGGCAGTCTTATAAGTTGGAAATCGAAAAAGCAACCAGTTGTCTCTCTTTCTTCTGCTGAAGCTGAGTACAGGGCTTTGAGCAAGGTTACTGCTGAACTAACTTGGCTCTCTCGTTTACTTGCTGATCTTGGGGTATCTGTTCCTTCTCCTATTTCTGTATTTTGTGATAGTCAGGCTGCTGTCCACATTGCTAATAATCCAGTTTTCCATGAACGTACTAAGCATATTGAGGTGGATTATCATTATGTTCGCACTTTGCTACACAATGGTTTCCTAAAGCTTTCCCATGTTTCCACTTCTCAGCAGCTGGCTGATCCGTTGACCAAGGCATTATCTGGGACTGCTCTTTCTCCTCTATTGTCCAAGTTAAAGGTGGTTTCCCCCCTTCAACTTGAGGGGGGGTGTTGAGATATGTAAATAGGCAATGATGATACTACTCACATGTAGACCCTTTTGGTCATTGAAGGAAAGAGTCATATCTGAGTCAAATAGGCTACTTCTATAATTAGGCTATTTTTGTAATTTGTTTGTCTATGTCTGTAATTAGACTAGTTGTGTAAATAGGCTATACTTGCAATTAGGCCAGTCATGTTGGTTATTTTGATATAAGGGGTCAGGGGTCGTTTGTAAGAACCGAGACGTCATTTTTCAGAAATGATATCTGAGTCTTCTTCGAGACTCTTCGATGCTCTCTCTTCTCTCTACTTTCCCTCTCTAAGTTTCTTAGATATTGTGCATGTTTTCAACAATTGAAGTGAACACAAATAGTTATTTAGGAAAATGTAAGTTTCGACGCAGAATATTTAGTAATGTTAGCGAAAGAAAATAGTACTATATTAACAGGTGTATTTGTTTTTTTTCATGGTTAGTTAAGCTTTCTTATCATTAAGGTACAATTGGGACATCGCGTCACTTTCTGATTAAATTGGAGTTGTTGCTTTTGCCCTTTGTAGATATTCCCTCCGTTTCTGAATTTTTAACTATTTTCATACAAATTAAAAAATCTATTTTTTTATATCTTTTTTAACTTTTTTTTCAACTGCTACCATTAATTTGCAACCAAAATAGGTAGATGCTAAAAAGGAATCGCAGCCTTCCAAATACATAACGGATCATTCATCAATATATGTATTGACAATTAGTGGAGCGTCGAGCAATGCAGCGGAGCCGCACCCAATTTTCAGTATTACCGGAGAAATTCAAAGTCGAAACAGTTCCCTTTAAGTTGCTTTTTTCAATTCACATTGTTAAAATATTGTGAACCATCCACAAATTACGGAATAAGGAATTGACACCCAATTATAAGTAATTTGATATATAAAGACGAGAAAAAAAAGGGTGAAAATCATTTGTCATCTCTAACTTTGTGTTAGAAATTAAATTTCCGTCTCAACTTTGAACAATAACTATTTTTCAACCTTTATCTTATACAATACCTTTTTTCCCCGTGAATTTTTAATTTCCTAAATTCAATACTTTTTTATTATATAATATTTTTTTTATGGTTTTAGTTATAACTTAAATTATGTAATACCTATTATAAATTGTAATTAAAGTTCATTAAAATTATAAGTAGAATAAGTAATTAGAGTCAATTGAAATTACCTTATTTTTATGATTGTTATTTTAATGTAACGCATATTAAATATATATTTTCTTAGAATAGAGCTAAAAATTCATATAAGAGAATTGAAAAATGAGATTTTTATATTCCTATACACTATATGAAACTATATTACCCTCCCTACTCAAGTTTTAGTATAATTATATTTTATATATCCAATTGGTATATATGTACATTTTAAGGAAATTAATAATAATAATAATAATAATAATAATAATAATAATAATAATAATTAGTATCCTAAATACTCTAACATATCTTCCACTCCCCCAAGTTTCTCTTTCCACGTCATACCCCCTCCGCCACATATTTTATATCCACCAACGATTTCCATCATTGACAACTATTAAAAAGCTTTGAAACTAGTTGAGAGTATAGATGAAGGGGAGAAGAGTGCCAATGAGGAGGGGTACAAAAAGGCTAGGAGAGAGGCTAAGTTGACGGTTGCGACAACTAAGGACGCGATGTTTAATTATTTGTACATAGAAATTAAGCTTAAAGGCGAGGACAAGAAATTGTATAGGCTAGCAAATGTGAAAGAGTGGAAGGTCCGGGATCTGGACCAAGTGAGATCTGGCACACCCTGCTTCTACATTTCTTCACTACCCATATGGTAAAATACTCTAGTTTTTGTGGAGGGATGATCACAATATCACTGCGTTATTTACTTAGCCAATTGCCAGCAATTATGTGCTGGAAATTTTCGTCTGTCTCAGAAATTGTATGTTTAAATTCACTTCTATGTAAGATCTATAGCATCTGTCAAAGGATAATATATATGCATGGATTATCTTACTATGAGACTGTCACGATCCTTGTTCATCAATTGTGAACCTGTCATGACGGCATCCAGTCTTTGCGACTAGGTAAGCTTGACACATTGGGGAAATTCGACAGTCTCTGCGGAAGCAATAGTTAAAAACATAAATGACGTAAGATAATGTATAGAGTGCCGCGTGTCACATACATATCAACTCAACATAACATAAAAACCTCCAAGACCCAAAAACCCACGGGCAACACAGGCTAAGAGTAAACATACTACCGTGATTTAACATCTCGAAATACCTAAATCAAATGAGAATGCGAAAGAAAACTATAAACTACAGGTAGAATAGAGGAAGGCTCGTCGGCTCTACGGACGCGGCAGATGCATACGTCAAGCCTCCAAAACAATTCCAAATCCCTAATAGCGCACTTGACCAGATGTACCAGGATCTGCACAACAAAAGTGTGCAGAAGAGTAGCATGAGTACACCACAGCGGTACTCAGTAAGTGCCAAGCCTAACCTCGATGGAGTAGTGACGAGGAAGGTCGAAGCCCTATTGAGAAGAACATAAGGAATATTGTAAAAATAAATAAACAGTAGGTAATGAAATAAATCCGAATAACTAACAAGATAGTAATTAAAAACAGAGTGGCTACAAGTACAAACTACGAACACAAAGCAAATCACTCAACAGTCATGATCTCCACATGGAGCTCCGGGAATCGAACCCACAGTCTACCTTATCAATATCCGAGGATCTCTGGGAATTGGACCCGCAGTCCTTTATATCAATATCAAAGGATCTCCCGGGAATTGAACCCATAGTCCGTCATGCCAGAATTAGAGGATCTCCCGGGAATTGAACCGGTAGTCCACGTACCAATAATAGGGGGATCTCCCGGGAATTGAACTCGTAGTCCCAAACGTAAACACTTCACAACAAGTCAATATTTAACAGAAATAAACAAATATAGCAACAATGTAAAGGTCTAGGCCTAGCATGGTCACAAAGAGGGCAGGTATTTGCAATTTAATCAGATAGAGAAAATAAATTACTAACATGCTTTTCCTAAGCTAAGCATGTAGAATCACATTTTTAACAGTTAAATACACGAAGAAACACAATCTAAATAAGTCAAGTAAGGTAAATTTTCAGCAATAAGCACAAGTACACGCATGTCACCTCCCGCGCGAGGCCTTTAAGCAACAATTAATATATCCTAAGGGGAGAGATCCCCGCCACAAGGTTAGACAAGCCACTTATCTCAATTTGGTACAATACCGCTAAAGAACAACGCCTTTGCCACGAGTATCCAACTTCGAGTGGCCCAAATCTATTTAAACCAATTACATATCGTAAATAACATCGCAAGCAACTGATTACATTATTAAAATTAAAGCTAGGGCACGAGAACAGGTTCAGGCCAACGTCAAGGAATCGAATAATTTTTACATTTTCAGAAATCTCGTACTCTCACGAGTCTAACCATATAAAAATCTCTCAAATCGGAGGTCAAATGCCCCTCAAAAACCCAATTAATTAGCCAAAGAACTTTCACTCATTTCCTCCATTTTTGGCCTTTAAATTGAATTTAAAAGATGATGAATTTAACAACTAAATGATGAATTAAAGCTAGAAAGGATCATAGAAACATTACCCAATAGTCTCCTCGTCAAAACCCTTCCAAAATTGCCTTGGTCTGAGATAAAATTTGATTTTTCAACTTATGAACTTAAGCCTCGGATAAAGACCTTTTCTCTACAGAGATTTCCGCTTTTGCGGCTCCAGGGACCGCTTCTGCAGTCCCAATTTCGCGGTCAAAAAGCCGTCTCAGCGGTTTCAATTAAAACTCAGTTTCCGCTTCCGCGGACAAATGGCCGCATCCGCGATGGTTATTTATGCGGCTCCCTATCCGCTTCTACGGTCGCAGACCACGTCCGCGATCCCGTGGTCGCATCTGCAGTAACCATTTACGCGGTCTCCCTTCCGCAGACGCGGAAACAACAGAAGCAGCAGAAATATTTCTTCCAAAAATCCAAAAATCACTCCGTCGAGCATCTGAAACAAGCCTGGGGCCCCCGGTACCTCAACCAATCCTACAAACCTATCCCTTGGCATCATTCGGACTTGCACCAATCCTTAGATCACCTAAAACAACGCCGGAAACACCATTTGATCAATGATTTGCATCTAAAATCTCCAAAACTTAGCCAAACTCTCATTCGACTCAAAACCTATCCAAAACACGTCCGAATGACCTGAAACTTTGTAGACATATCCTAAATCACCTAACGAAGCCAGTGCAACTATCGGAATTTTATTCCGACCCTCGGATAAAAAATTCACTATCGGACCGGAACTTCAAATTCCTAATTTTTGGCATTTATAGCCTAATTGAGCTTCGGAATCCAAAATACATCCCGAACACGCTCCCCACCCCGAAATCACCTAACGGAGCTAATGGAACCATCGGTTTTCCATTCCGAGGTCGCCTTGACACTGTTCTAATTATGGACCATTTTCCAACACTTAAGCTCTCATTTAGGGACTAAGTGTCCCAAAACACTTCGAATTATATTACGGAACATCCCGGCAAACCAAAATAGCAGAAATGAACTTGGGGGAATCAGAAAAGGGGGAAACGGGGCATAACTCTATTCCGGTCCGTATAACCCTTCTTTCTGGACTGAGCTGCACGGAGTCTATCCTGAATCACCTTAACCTTCTCTACCACATCTTGAACCAAATCGGTGCCCAATAACCTGGCCTCGTCCGGCTCAAATCAACCCACCGAGGATCTGCATCTCCTACCGTATAAGGCCTCATAAGGCGCCATCTGAATACTGGACTGATAACCGTTGTTGTAGGCAAACTCCGCCAATGGCAAGAACTGATCCCAAGACCCTCTAAACTCAATTGCGCACGCATGGAGCATATCCTCAAGAATCTGAATAGCGCGCTCAGACTGTCCGTCCGTTTGAGGGTGAAAGGTTGTGCTCATGGTCACCCGAGTACCCAACTCATGCTGGACGGCTCTCCAGAACTGTGATGTAAACAATGAACCCCTTTCTGAGATGATAGAAACTGGAAAGCCATGCAGGCGGACGCTCTCCCTAATATAAATCCCCGCAAATGGCTCCGCGGGGTAAGAAGTGCACACTAGAATGAAATGAGCGGACTTGGTTAGCCGATCCATAACAACCCAAATAGAATCAAACTTCCTCGCCGTCAGAGGGAGGCCAGTCACAAAATCCATGGTGATATTCTCCCATTTCCACTCCGGAATCTCCATCTGCTGGAGTAACCCTCCCGGTCTCTGATGCTCAGCCTTTACGTGCTGACAACTGAGGCATCTAGCCACAAACACCACAATGTCTTTCTTCATCCGCTTCCACCAGTAATGCTGCCTCAGATCCTGATACATCTTCGCGGCACCCGGATGGATGGAATACCGCGAGCTATGGGCCTCGGTCAATATCAACTCCCAAATACCATCAACATCGGGCATACAAATACGACCCTACATCCTCAATACCCCGTCATCTCCAATAGTCACATCCCTAGAATCGCCATGCTGAACCGTGTCACTGAGGACAAGTAAATGAGCATCATCATACTGTCGCTCCCTGATACAATCAAACAATAAAGACCGAGAAACTACATAGGCTAGGACCCGAATGGGCTCCGAAAGGTCCAACCTCACAAACTGACTGGCTAAGGCCTGAACATCCATTGCCATAGGTCTATCTGAAGCTGGTAGATATGCCAAACTCCCCAAACTCTCCGCCTAACGACTCAAGCATCAGCTACTACATTGGCCTTGCCCGGGTGATAAAGAATAGTAATATCATACTCCTTCAGTAGCTCCAACCATCTCTTCTGGCGTAAGTTCAGATCCTTCTGCTTGAACAAGTGCTGCAAGCTCCGGTGATCAGTATAAATCTCACAAGGCACACCATACAAATAGTGACGCCAGATCTTCATGGCGTGAACAATGGCAGCTAACTCAAGATCATGGACATGATAATTTTTTTCATGAACCTTCAACTTCCTGGACGCGTAGGCAATCACCCTACCGTCCTGCATCAACACCACTCCAAGTCCAACTCGCGAGGCTGAAGTCAAAGCCGTCTTGAGCTTTTGGAAGCTCACCTCACACTTGTCTGACCACTGAAAAGGATCATCCTTCTGGGTCAATCTAGTCATAGGAGCTGCAATCGACGAGAACCTTCCACAAAACGGCGGTAATACCCTGCCAGGCCAAGGAAACTGCGGATCTCTGTAGCTGAGGAGGGCCTGGGCCAACTTTGCACGGCCTCCACCTTCTTCGGATCTACCCGAATGCCCTCAATCGATACCACGTGGCCTAAAAATGCCACAGAACTCAACCAAAACTCACATTTTGAAAACTTTGCATATATTTCTTTTCTCTCAGGGTCTGAAGCACTACCCTCAGGTGCTGATCATGATCTTCCCGGCTCCGGGAGTATACATGAATATCATCTATGAAAACAAAGACAAATGAGTCGAGATAGGGCCTGAATACACTGTGCATCAAATGCATAAAAGCTGCTGGGGCGTCGGTCAGCCCAAATGACATGACAGGGAACTCATAATGACCATACCGAGTCCTGAAAGCAGGCTTCGGGATATCCGGCTCCCGAATCTTTAGCTGGTAATAGCCTGAGCGCAAATCAATCTTAGAAAACACTTGTGCGCCCTAAAGCTGGTCAAATAGATCATCAATACGAGGCAAAGGATATCAGTTCTTCACTGTAACTTTGTTAACTGACGATAATTGATGCACATGCACATAGAACCATCCTTTTCTTCACGAACAATACAGGAGCACCCCATGGTGAAACACAGGGTCGAATAAAACCCTTATCAAGAAATTCCTGCAACTGATCCTTCAACTCCTTCAACTCAGGAGGAGCCATGCGGTAGGGAGGAATAGATATGGGCTGAGCGCCCGGCAACAAATCAATACAAAAATTAATATCCCGTCGGGCGGCATGCCCGGAAGATCAGCTGGGGACACATCGGAAAAATCCCGTACTACTGAGACAGAGTCAATAGAAGGGGTATCAACAGTGACATCTCTCACGTAGGTTAAATACGCAGCACACCCCTCCTCAACCATACACTGAGCCTTATGAAAAGATATAACTCTACTAGGAGTGTGATCAAAAGTACCACTCCACTCAATACGAGGAATACCTGGCATAGCCAGCGTCACGGTCTTAGCGTGACAATCAAGAATAGAATAATGGGGCGACAACCAGTCAATGCCCAAGATAATATCAAAATCGACCATATCAAGTAATAAAAGATCTACCCTGGTCTCAAAACCACGAATAGTAACCAAACACGACCGATACACACGGTCCAAACCAAGAGAATCCGCCAGTGGAGTGGAAACATAAACACGAGAGCTCAAGGCCTCTCGGGCTATACCCAAATGTGGAGCAAAATAAGATGACAGATAAGAATAAGTAGAGCCTGGATTGAATAGAACCGATGCCTCTCTGCTAGTAACCAAAATAATACCTGTGATAACAGAATCAGAGGCGATAGCCTCCGCACGATCAGGAATGGCATAAAATGTGGCTCTGCCCTGCCTCGAGGGTGGACTCTATCTCCCCGATCCCTGCCTCTGGCTGGCTGGGCAGGTAGGTGGCAGGTGGAGCTAGAATAATGGCCTATTGACCCTGTGGATCATGATGGGGCTGTGGAGTCTGAGAAAGCACACTCCTACCACGTTAGGGGCACTCTCTAACCAAGTGGCGGGTATCCCCGCACTCATAACAAGCTCTAGGGAGGCGCGGCGGCTGTGACTTACTAGATCCACCCCTACTGGACTGACCTCTGGAGGTGCCCTGGGCAAGAGGCACACTAGAAAACGGGGGTGCATAATAAGGCTCCTGATATCTGGGAGGAGCTGGAGTACTACTGGGTGAAGGAAGAGCTAAGTGAACTGGGTGACCCATATAGCCTTTACCATGATGTCCTGCTCCTGAAGTAAGGGTACCAGAAAAATGACCAGACTCTCGAGACCTCTTGGCCTCTCTCTCCTCTCGCTCCCTGGCATGCGTACCCTCTATCCTCCTGGCTATACTCACCACATGCTGATAGGGTATATCCATCTCCAACTCTCGCGCTATGGCATAACTGATGGAAGGAATAAGACCCTCGATAAACCTGCGAACCCTCTCAGGAACTGTAGCCACCAAAGCAGGCGCATGCCTGGCAAATATCGTATTACGAATGGCATACTCTGAGATAGTCATAGGGACATGGCGCAAATGCTCAAACTCCGCGCACCACACATCTCGGAGGCTTTGAGGAACAAACTCCCTCTGAAACATATCTGAGAACTGAGTCCAAGTTAGGGAGGCAGCCTCATCCGGACTGTCTAACTCAAAGGTGCGCCACTAGGCATAGGCAGCTCCCCGAAGCAGGAAAACTGCAGAAGAGACCCCACTAGAAGCAGTGATACCCATAGTGGCAATGAAAATCCTCCAGAAACACCCAAGGCGTCATCAGTAGATAGCCCGCTGAAAATAGGAGGGTCATACTTCTTAAACTGCTCCAATCTGCGCTGCTCATTCTCCGAAGAAGGTGCCCCATCCTCGGGCAGAACTGGTACTACAGGTTGGGCAGGAATAACATCTGGAATCAGCCCCAAATGCACCCTCTGCTCTGGGGTGCAGGCTGCGGGAGTCTGGGCTCCTCCCCCGGCCTGGGACATAGTTGCAGGAAGTGGAAGTAGCCTGGCCTGCGACAGGGTGGTGTACATACTCATAAACTGCGTCAATGCCTCCTGAACACCTGGAGTAGTAGTGGCTGTGGGCGTCTCTGAAGCCTGAGTCCTGACTGGGTCTGCTGGTGGCAACTCGACGGCTGCAGGAGGGGGTGCGGGTGCCTGATTGTTTCAGGTCATGCGTGTCCTTACCATTCGTGAGAGAATAGGAAAACAATTGTTTAGAATCGAGGTCAAGAACATAGCACGACAAGAATTCAATTGGAGTGAAGATTTGTTTCCTAAACAGTTACATAGCCTCCCGTAGATAAGTACAGACGTCTCCCTACCAATCAACGAGACTCTAAATAACTGACCTGTGTCCCGTGACTCCTATGAACCTAGAGCTCTTATACCAACTTGTAACGACCCTAGTTGACCAATCGTGAACCTGTCATGACGGCACCCTGTCTTCGCGACTAGGTAAGCCTGACGCATTGTGGAAACTTGACAGTCTTTGCGGAAGCAATAGTTAAAAACATAAATGACGTAAGAAAATGTATAGTGACTAAGGGACTGTGGGAATAGCGAAAGACCAGATTTAAAGATATAGGCCAATCAAAAGGAAGATGGTGAAAGACCACCACAAAGAGACCCTCGCTCACGCCTTAGTCTTATTCGAAAACAAAAGCGTATGTGCCTTCCTCAAGAAAAAAACCAATCTTTGCGCAGGAATCCAATGCACTAACTCCTGGAAGCTCCATTCATGCCACCTACCGACCGAGGAAGACGCTACCGATCCCTGAATCGAGGGACTACGCGAAGCAGCTGAGCCATAGCTCTTCGATCGCTATATTCTTGCGATAGCGAAGGCGTGGTTCATCCTCTAAGAGAGAGTAGATGCGAAGTTTCGGATCAAAGATCTTCACGAGACAGCCCCGGGGCACCATAGCATGTCCTATCTGCCTAGAAAGATTCGATAAAGAAAATGTGAGTGGGCGGGAAATCAATAGACACAGAAAGAGAAGAGCAAAAGGAGAAGAAGGCACTCCGTTTTTTATGTGAAATCAAGGAGCAGCAGGTTAGACTTTGAAATTTTCCCGTAGAGAGCTCAAAGCAATAAGATGAAAGATGGGATGAGATGCTAGCCTTAGCGCAGAAGATAAATCATTGAACCTTAGGTCACTACCGAGCAGCAATGTAGGATCATAACTGCCTGTACTGCCGACAAGTGCCGCCTGGCACATACATGTCAACTAAATAAAACATAAAAAACGTCCAAGACCAGGAAACCCATGGGCAACACAGGCTAAGAGTAAACATACTACCGTGCTTTGACATCCCAAAGTATCTAAATCAAATGAGAATGGGAAAGAAAACTAGGGGTGTTCATTTGGCGGATTGGGCGGCTTTTTACTCTGATGGTTTGGCTTATCGGTTATCGGCTTTTAAATGTATTCATCCGTTAGCCACCTGATAAGATATCGGGCGGATTGGTATCGGTTTAGCTCTTATCGGGCGGCTACTGGGCGATTTATCAGTTTAATACCTAAGGGCTGAAATGTATTCTGTCCGCACACTACATTCAGTTTATAATGCAAGCTCACTATCCAGTTCCAATTTTTCTTTTTAAGCACAACATATGCAAATAGTAAAACAATTAATTAGCTCATACATCAGTTTAGTACCACAGCAGACAACAGGATGCAAAACTTATACAAGAGATAAAGGCTTGGAGTGCAATCTGCCTATTCTCTAAATAATACCGATATAAAGAAATTCATCAAGATTTCTCCAACAAGACTCAAACAAAGTTCTTTCTAAAAGGAATAAGAAACATATGTTGGCAGCCATTAATCATAAGGTATTTGAATATAAGCTGCATCACAATTCACAGACAAATGGGACGTCTGCATATATCCCTGCGTGGGCGCATCATATGCACTCTAAAACAGTGAACAGATAGGCAAATGCGACAGAAGTGAGCAGTCAAAAAATGCATGCCAACTTTTCCCCAGTACACAGCAAGTGGCATCCAACGACTTATAGTCCCGATAACCTGCATGGCAATATTCCCAAACAGCAGGTCATATAAACAATATTCCCAAACAGCAGGATGCAGGTCATATAAAAAATATTATTCCGAAACAGCAGGTCATACAAATGCTCAACGAATTATTTCATAACTCAACTCATTGTGACAAACAATTAGCCATCAACAATTAATGCAACAAAACGCAATTGTATTACCTAATCAAAACGCAACAAAGAGAACTGAAACAGGCCAAATGAAAGCCGAAAACTAACTGCTAGGCGAAGGAAACAACTGAATCGAGCCAAATCGAGGCTCAAAGAACAGTGAGGGCGAAGCTCAACAAGAGATTCCAGCAAACAACAGCAGATTTCGAACTTGATAGCTTTTGAAAATCCAAAAAATATTCAATGTTGTGGGAATTGTTTTACTAGGGGTGTGTATGTGGATGAATGAAAATGGAGGTGTGAATTTGATACAAGTAAATCAGTTAGTAAAGTAAGGATGGAGAATTAATCACACTTATCCTCTTATGCAGCTCAACAAGCAAAAGGGTAAGAGATGTGGACCAAGTCAGTTAGAATAGAACACAAATCATTAACATGTAAAGCACAGAAGTGAAGAGTTTCAGAAAAAGAATTGCTGATGAATAATCTTACCAAATATATTAACACTGCACATCAATTACGGAAGGGTCTTTTTCATTGCTAGCTAAATCTGAAAAAAACTAAAATAATAAGTCATGCGATAAATAAAAGCATATCAACAACACTTATATTATAACAAATATAGTAAAAAATATTATTACCTTGTTCAAGCTGCTCGATTTTATCAAGATCTTCCTCAATACTGATGGGTTGTTTTAATATTTCATTTCGAAGCCAATCTTGAAGACACACTAGAGTTTGCACCAATTTAGGAGTTAATGAACTCCTAAATGGATCAAGAAGACGTCCTCCCGTACTAAACGCACATTCCGATGCCACACTTGAAACTAGAACAGCTAATACATCACGAGCCATCTCCGAAAGAGTAGGAAATCTAGCTGAGTTCAATTTCCACCAAAGAAGAACATCAAATTCTTTAGTGTCATCCTCAGTTTCTTCACCTAAATATTTATCTAACTCTGTTCTGGTATCAACACCCCCACTCCCACTCCCACTTTTATGTTTTTTTATATCTTGCATGAGTGATTCTAAAAGTCCTATATTTTGGGTGCTTGCTTGACTGCCAGAAACCCCAGAAGCCGCTGGGTCCAATGAAGAACAATCTGAAGATGAAGCAACCACAACACCTTTTGAGCTGGACTTTACATACTCACTGAATAATGAAGTCATGTACTTCGTCACTTCTGCTTGTATAGTTGCCCCCGGATCTACACCAAACATCTTTACAAGTGCAAGGCCAACTGATTCAATCTTGTAACGTGGATCCAAAATAGATGAGATAAAAATTATCTTGTTCATTTTCCCTGGATCACCCCAATACTTATCAAACTTTTTTTTCATATTTTTTGCCATTTCACTTAAAACTACATCTTCATTTGCTATCAATTGCTTCAAATTGACAGCAACTGCGCAAATTTCAAGAAAATGAATATTCGATGTGACATAACGTGAACCAGATATCTTCAAAGTAAGAAGAAAAAAGATTTCAAGAAATTTTGTAATTATTTTTACATTCGCCCAATCACTACTCAATGGTTCACCTGTAGGAATTCCAACATCAATATAAGAATGCTCAAGATAATGTCCCAATCCAATTTCACTAGAAGCATAATGTGAAAATGCACTTTCAAATTCAACAGCCCTGAGCAACATCAAGTAGGTAGAATTCCATCTAGTTGGAACATCTAAGCATAAAGTTTTCTTAGAATTGAGTTGTTCAGCATCAAAACATTCTTGAAACCTCTTCAACCTCGCAGGAGACTGCCTAACATATCTCACTGCATGCCTAACACGTTCAATAGACAACGAATATTCTTTTAAACCATCCTGGACCACAAGATTCATGATGTGAGCCATACATTGCACGTGCAGGTGAGTACCATTCATCAAATTGGTTCCCCATTTTTGTTAATTGCTTAGATAATTCTTTTATTGTTACATCATTTGAGCTTGCATTACCAACTGTGACAGTGAAGATCTTATTTATCCCCCACTCACGTAAGCACCTACCAATACTGCTTGCCATATCTTCGCCTTTATGACTAACAATAGGACAAAAATTAATTATTCTCTTACGCATATTCCATTCACTATCAATCCAATGGGAAGTGATACACATGCAATTAATTCTTTGTATAGAAGTCCAGGTATCAGTGGTAATACATACTCTTTGTTCTGTTTCTAAAAAAAACCCTCTTTAACTTTTGCTTTTCTTCATTACAAAAATCAAAACAATCCCTAGTTATAGTACTACGGCAAGGGACCCGAAAATAAGGTTGCGCCACTTTCATAAAGTCTCTAATACCTTCTTTTTCAACAAAGATAAAAGGAAGCTCATCAACTATTACCATACGACATAATGCCTTCCTACATTCTTCTTCTTCAAATTTCCAAGTAACAACAACTACGTCACCCTGACTACCCCCCGGGGCAGATTGAAAGACTAAATTTGATTATTTTTTATCAACAATAGCAGGGCGCTTAGGACACTTAAGCATATGAGAAAGAAGTGTCGACGTACCGTCTTTGGTCTTAAATACATACTCAGTAAAGCAATAGCCACATTTTGCTTTTGCACTTCCTTCAGAAGTAATAAATTTTGTAAAATGATCCCACACAACAGACCTTTTTCTTCTTTTTTTGGATATATTTGACTCCGTTGTTTGAGCTTCACTTGTTGCATTGAATTAGAAGCCCCACTTTCACCCATCATCACCTTATCACTTTGTATATTTTCAGCCATGTATGAATCACTGCAACAAAAGAAAAGGAATGAGAATAAAGACATCAAGTATATACCAGTAGGTAAAGATTTTGACACCTAAATTCATCTTTTCATTCTATGCTTCTGACTATTCTCTTCTTAATAGAGACAAGAGGGATCATGATCAACCCTGACTTGGGTTCTCCTAAATTATGTCAAAGCATAAACTTTATGCAATTTTTTGACCATTTTCAGACTCGACAACTTGTATATACGCAATGATTTACACATCTGTGGGTATTTTTCCGCTAACTGTAATAATTAGGACTTGCACAGTTACTATTTATGCTTTTATTTTGGTCATTTTGTGTCTATAAATTCTCATGAAGCCGCAAAAGTATTATTCAACAAAGGACGCTCACTACAAAAATATCGCAAAAAAACATTAAAAAGTTAATATCCAAAGGAAAAAATGCAACAAAATGAATGATTGGAAATTGGAATAGTTATACCTTAGAAAGAAGTAAACGAATAATGCAGAGATAGTAAAATCCACACCAACAGCTACAAAAAGGATAAGTTCCCAATAGTTATTTACTTCCTTTCTTCTGAATATTCAAGAAACTGAAAAATCACAAGAAATTCATAAATAAAAGCAAAAACAGAAAAGAAATGAAAAAATAAAAGGGAAAGGAATGAGCAGATAAACCAAAAAGATTGGAAATAAAAACTGGGGGTACATCAAAATAAAATAAATTAATAAGTTCCCACAACTTTTTAGTTTAGAAGAGTACCTGTACCTGGAGTCTGGAGAGACGAGATGGCGACAGGATGACCGGCGACTGGTGGAAGTGGACGACGACGAGCGAGCGGACGCGGAGACTGGAGAGGATTGGTGGTTGCCCGCTGCTGCGCTGCTGCGCCTGCTTTAACAGTGTTAGGGAGAGGGACTTAGGGTTTCTCTCTAGACTCTAGAGTGGATCTGGATTCTGGAAGTGGAAAATGAGTAAATGACCGAATGCGGAATTACAAAATTAGGGGTAAATTAAATTAATAGCCTAACCCTAATGGGTAGTCTGCATAGACTATAGAGTACAGAAGTGACGGTGGGGGGGGGGGAGGGGGTTTGTTTTTCTAATTTATTTGTTTTCATTTTAAGGTTTTTTGTTTTTATATTTCATATATATAATTATGTAAGTAAAAATAAATTATATATATATTTATATTCTTAATGGCTTAACGGATTATCCGTTAAGAAAATTGAATAATCCGCCCCCAAACCGATAAGCCGTTAATAAAAGAATTCAATCCGTTCTCCATCCGTTAAGCCGTTACCATTAAGCCATTAAGCTTCGGTTTTCGGTTTCGGATCGGTTTTGAACACCCCTAAAGAAAACCATAAACTATAGGTAGAATACAGGAAGGCTCGTCGGCTCTGTGGACGCGACAGATGCATACCTCAAGCCTCCAAAACAACTCCATATCCCTAATAGCGCGCTGACCAGATGTACCTGGATCTGCACAACAAATGTGTGCAGAAGAGTAGCATGAGTACACCACAACGGTACTCAGTAAGTGCCAAGCCTAACCTCGATGGAGTAGTGACAAAGAAGGTCGAGGCCCTACTGAGAAGAACATAAGGAATAATGTAAAAATAAATGAATAGTAGGTAATGAAATAAATCCGAATAACTAACAAGACAGTAATTAAAAATAGAGCGGCTACAAGTACAAACTACAAACACAAAACAAATAACTCAACAGTTAGGATCTCCACATGGAGCTACGGGAATCGAACCTGCAGTCCACCTTATCAATATCCGAGGATCTCTAGGAATTGAACCCGCAGTCCTTCATACCAATATCAGAAGAATCTCCGAGAATTGAACCCGCAGTCCTTTATACAATTAATAGAGGATCTCCGGGAATTGGACCCGCAATCCTTTATATCAATATCATAGGATCTCCCGGATATTGAACCCGTAGTCCGTCTTTCCAGAATCAGAGGATCTCCCGGGAATTGTGTTGGAAACACGTTCTCAAAGCATTATACTAAAACGTGTGTTCATATGTGTAGGTTTTGATGAATGACAAACAAGCGCAAATTGACATATGACGAAGCTCAAGTACAAGCGCACAATTGATATATAACGAGATTCAAGCACAAGACCAAGTTTTATAGTTTTACATGAGTCGTTCTTAACTGTGATCTTGATCCGACAACTTGACTACATGGCTTCTCTCGTAAAATTATTTTTACGAAATCATGCATATTTAATTTAATGCTAAATGATTTTAAATCATGCATATTTACTTTAGTCAAAATGATTCTTAAACATGCCTCAAAAATCTGGACTAAGATAATCGATTATGTACTTATGATAATCGATTATGTTAAGCCAAGACTGCATGACAATCGATTGTGAACTAATGACAATCGATTGTGTTAAGGCAGTGAGCATCAGATTTTTAAAATCTGCATGACAATCGATTGTGAGCCTTATGACAATCGATTGTGATGAGGCAGTGTCCATCAAAGTTTTTCAACGCTCAAAATAATCGATTGTGAAGTTAATAACAATCGATTGTGAAGAGACAGTGTCCATCAGATTTTTCAAAGTCACAAAATAATCGATTGTGAACATATGACAATTGATTGTGTTGAGACAGTGTCTTCCAGACTTTTTCAAAGTTATTAAATAATCGATTGTGAGTATATAACAATCGATTGTCACGAGGCAGTGTCTAAATTGATTTTTCAAAACTGATATATAATCGATTGTTAACTTAGTATAATCGATTGTATAACTAACCGTTGCCAAAATATTTTCAAATACCGTGAGGTAATCGATTGTTGATATTCTATAATCGATTGTTGAAATTAAAATCTGGAAAAGATTTTTTTAACGTTGCTGAATAATCGATTATTGATTTTGTATAATCGATTGTTGAAATTAAAATCTGAAAAGGATTTTTGAACGTTGCTGAATAATCGATTATTGATTTTGTATAATCGATTGTTTTACGTAAAATCTGGAAATGATTTTTTGAACGTTGCCAATAATCGATTGTTGATCTTAGATAATCGATTGTTAAGCGTAAAATCTGGGATTGATTTTTTGAACGATTGGCAAACAATCGATTGTGGATTCTTGACAATCGATTGTCACAGAGTAAAATCAGCAGTTCTTAATTGGCAATTAGGCAACGGTAATGCCAAGTTTTTCAACTATAAATACAGCTTCAATTCAGTCTTTTGAACACAACAACACACAACAACTGATCATATAATTGTTATAAGCTTGCATACTCTATTGCTTATCATTTTATATTCATTACATAAGTTTTTGAGAGCCAAACTCTTGTCGAAAGTTGTTGCGATCTTGAGCGTATTCTTTTACTCATAGCTACTCATTAAGGAGTGTCTTGTTTGAGTGCTTAGTGTTTTGTACACTTGAAGAGAATTGTTATTCTCTTGTTGTAAGAAGGAACTTGTGTTTCCTTGGTTGAAGTCTTGGAGTGTTGTATCTCCGAGCAAAGGTAGTTGAGGCTTGTGTCCTCAAGTTGTGAAGGAACTTGTGTTTCCTTTGGTTGAAGTCTTGGAGTGTTGTATCTCCGAGCAAAAGTGTTGAGGCTTGTGTCCTCAAGTTGTAAAGGTTTGTTAAGCACCCGGAAGCTTGACAAGTTAGTGGAAATCTCGAGAGAGTCTCTCGGGGACTGGACTAGCCACGGGTTGTGGTGAACCAGAATACTTCGGTGTGTTCTTTCTTATTTATCGCACTTATTTATTTCCTGCAAATTTTAAATTCCGCAAGTTTACGCTAATTTTTATTACAACGCCATTCACCCCCCTCTAGCGTTAAGTGTATTATCTAACAATTGGTATCAGAGCCCAACTCTCTGAAGACTTAACAGTTTGAGAGAAACTTTCATGGCTTCTACTCGTGACTCTTTTGCAGGAATAGAGGAAGGACAGTGCTCCACCCGACCACAACTATTCAACGGTACAAACTATACGTACTGGAAGGAGAGGATGAAAATCTTCGTTCAAGCAAACAATTTTCATCTTTGGAAGGTGATAACAAAGGGAAATCAAATTCCAACCAAAAAGGTTGAAAACGAATGGGTTCCCAAGTCCGAAGAAGAATATGACGCGGATGATATCCGAAAGGTGCAAAATAATGCTAAAGCAATTAATTTATTATATTGTGCTGTAAATGCTGATGATTACAGGAAAATATCGTGTTGCACAACGGCGAAGGAAATGTGGGACAAGCTGGAAATTACGTACGAAGGTACGGACCAGGTAAGGGAAGCCAAAATTGATTTCCTAACCCATGCTTATGAATTATTTCACATGAAGGAAGGTGAAAAGGTGGATGAAATGTTTGAACGATTTTCAATAATCGTAAATGACCTACATGCTCTCAAGAAGACTTTCACGGATAGGGAACTTGTCCGAAAAATCCTTAGAAGTCTCGCTCCGGCATAGCGATCAAAGGCCGACACGATTCAAGAGTCCATTGGCGTCTCAAATGTTACCATCGACGCATTAAGAGGTAATCTTAAGACTTATGAATCTACTATACTTAACCCTCTTGTTGATGATCAAAGGAGGCAAAGAATCGCTCTAAATGCAAGCACAAGCCAACCGCAAATTGATGAGGACGGAGACAACGAGTTTGGACTCGTTATCAAAAGATTTCAAAAGTTCATGCGAAAAGAGTATGAACGAAAGGGCAAAAAGCAAGGAGAACAAATAAAGTGCTATGAATGCGGAGAAACCGGGCACATCAAATCAAATTGCCCAAACATTAAAAAGGAAAAGAAACCTTTTAAAGAGCAACGTGCATATATATCTTGGGGAGGAGACTCCGGAGATGAGTCAAGCGAAGGAGAAGAAGAGGAAAGCGCAAACCTTTGTTTTATTGCACAAGAAGACAAGCAAGATGAGGTATGTCAAATCTCTTTTAAAAATTTCTTTTCCCTTGAAGAAATGCAAAATGCTTTTGATGAGTTATATAGTGAATTTATTAAAGCTTCAAAAACTGTTAAAAGCATAAAAGAAAATGCTTCTTCAAAAGAAAAAGATTTTAAAAAATAACTCTCATTGAAAGAAAAGGATTTGGAAAAACTGGTTTTAGAAAATGAGAAGTTGAAAGAGGAAAACAAGTTTTTCGGAAAAAGAAGCGCCGACAAGCCCGAAAGCTCTATTAGAAATTGTACTTCTTGCATGCATCTCAAAAATGAAGTAGAAAGGCTTAAGGGCACCTTAGATAAGTTTAATTCTTCTCACAAAAATTTGAATGAGGTCCTTGTTAATTTGAAGTCAACCAAGCATGGCATAGGTTTTAAGAATGAGCCTAAAGAAAAGGTTGAAGCCAAACCCCAACCACCTAAGGCTCAACCTAGGATTAATAAAACAAATGCTCATCCTAGAAATAACAACCCTAGAACTAATATGCATGCTAGACCAAATGTTGAACACTTTAGAAGACCTAGAAATGACTTGCCACCTAGAAATAACTACTCTAGAAATGATGCATATTCTAGGCCACACACTAGAAGGAAGTTTGAACCTTTTAGAACACCTAGAAATGGCCCTCAACCTAGAAATAATTATTCTAGAAATGCTGATCATAATAGTAGGAGAAATGACTTTCATGAAATGCGCAATAGCCATAGTGTCGAAAATAGAGTGAATAATTTTCGTCCGTCTAATTACTATGAACCTAGAAGGATGCATAATCCCAACGTGACTTGTCATTATTGTAGACGAATTGGTCATATTGCTCCTGCATGTTTTACACGACATAGACACATCACTCAATCGCATCATTATGATATGCCTAACCCTCAAGGACCCAAAATGGCATGGGTACCTAAAACGCAATTAATTTGTTTTGTAGGTGTGTTTGAAGGGATCAAGTATACTATGGTACCTTGATAGTGGATGCTCCAAGCACATGACGGGAGACGAATCCAAATTCCTTCACCTAGAACACAAAGAAGGAGGAAGTGTTATTTTTGGTGACAACAATAAAGGAAAGATTATCGGCATCGGATCGGTCGGTAAGGATGAAAATTCTTCTATTAATCATATATTACTTGTTAAAGGTATAAAGCATAATCTCTTGAGGATAAGTCAATTATATGACAAGGGAAATCTTGCCTTGTTTGATTCGGATGAATGCTTAGTATTTAGACGTAGTGATTTCAAAATTATCCTTCTTGGTTTTAGAGTGGATAATATTTATATGGTTGATCTTGCTAATTCCTCACCCGAATATGTGGATTGCCTTATGAGCAAAGAGGATGATACTTGGCTATGGCATCGTAGAGTAGCACATATAGACATGCATCTTTTGAACAAACTGATTTCACAAAACTTAGTTATTGGTCTTCCCAATTTGAAATTTGAAAATGACTCGATTTGTGATTCTTGTCAAAAAGGGAAGCAAACAAAAGCATCTTCCAAATCGAAAAATATTGTTTCAACTACTAGACCATTGCAATTGCTTCACATGGATTTATTTGGACCATCTCGCATTGAAAGTCTAGGAAGAAATCGTTATGCTTTTGTTATTGTTGATGATTATTCTAGATTTACTTGGACTTTACTTCTTGTCCATAAAAGTGATGCTTTTCAGAATTTTAAATATTTCCTTAAACGTGTTCAAAACGAAAAGGAAACAACCGTCACTTCAATTAGAAGTGATCATGGGGGAGAGTTTGATCACAATCTCTTTGCGGACTTTTGTGACGAACTCGGTATCGAGCATACCTTTTCCGCTCCACGAACACCACAACAAAATGGGGTGGTGGAAAGGAAAAATAGGTGTCTCGAAGAGATGGCTAGAACCATGCTCGAAGAGGCTAAGATTCCCAAACATTTTTGGGCGGATGCCGTGAGTACCGCATGCTACATCTTAAATAGAGTAGTCATAAGGCCGATACTCATGAAGACCCCTTATGAACTCTACAAGGGTAGGAAACCAAATATCTCCCATTTTAGAGTATTCGGTTGTAAAGTTTTTATTCATAACAATGGAAAAGATCAATTGGGAAAATTTGATGCTAAGTCCGATGAGGGAATTTTCATTGGTTATTCTTCACGTAGCAAAGCATATAGGGTTTTTAATAAAAGAACCGAAACTGTGGAGGAATCCCCTCATGTTGTGTTTTCCGAAAATAATGCTCGCTTGGCGAGAAAGGATTCCGGTTTTGATCTTGCAGGTATTTTAGATAGCTTGAAAGACAAACTACAAGAGGAAAAGCCTAAGGAAACTCAAGACGAAATTTTGAAACAACCAACGGAGGAAGCGCCACAATTGGAGAAAGAAACTAAAATGCCTAACGAATGGAGGACAATCAAAGATCACCCTCTCGAACAGGTAATTGGCAACGTCGGAGAAAAGGTAAGTACCCGAAACTTCCTTAAGAACACCTTAGGACATACTGCTTTTGTTTCTCAAGTTGAACCAACAACCATCTCCGAAGCAATTGGGGATGAATTTTGGACCTTGGCAATGCAAGAGGAGCTTAACCAATTCAAACGGAATGACGTTTGGGATTTGGTGCCAAGACCCGAAAATCATACCATAATTGGTACGAAATGGGTTTTTCAAAACAAGCTAGATGAAAATGGTGTAATCACTAGAAACAAAGCTAGGCTTGTAGCAAAAGGCTAGAATCAAGAAGAGGGTATTGACTATGAAGAAACATATGCTCCTGTAGCTAGACTAGAAGCTATTCGTCTATTGCTCGCATTTGCCTCGTCTATGAATTTTAATTTATATCAAATGGATGTGAAAGGTGCTTTTCTAAATGGTGTTATTCAAGAAGAAATTTATGTTGAACAACCCCCCGGTTTTGAAGATTTTAAATCTCCTGATCATGTTTTCAAACTCAAAAAGGCTCTTTATGGTTTAAAACAAGCTCCCCGAGCTTGGTATAAAAGATTGAGTAAATTTCTATTGGAAAATGATTTCATTAGGGGGAAAGTTGACACCACCCTTTTTGTTAAGCATAAAAACAATGATATTTTATTAGTTCAAATATATGTGGATGATATCATATTTGGTGCTACTAACAATGTCTTATGCAAGGAATTTTCCGATTTAATGACAAGCGAATTTGAGATGTCTATGATGGGTGAGTTAACATTCTTTTTGGGATTACAAGTAAAGCAAATGAAAGAAGGTACGTTCATTTGCCAAGCCAAATATTGCAAAGAATTGCTGAAACGATTTGAAATGAACAATGCAAAAGCAATGGAGACTCCCATGAGCACATCCGATCATCAAGACAAAGATGAGAAAGGTAAGGAAGTCGACACTAAGAAGTATCTAGGTATCGCCCTAAAGGTAGGGGGAATTATAAAGCAGGACGCGCAATAATCGAGTCTTCTTCAGAAAAATCGGTTTCTGTCGTCTGATAATCGATTATCTCGTATCAATAATCAATTGTACTGCTATTATTTGAGTTATTGTACTTTCTTTAAGTAATCACGCTTTATTTTCAATTAAGTTAATTATGGCTAGATACAAGTGAATTGGTGGTGGAATTGAGAGGTTAAGAAGTGATTGAGCTTTGAAATACTCGTTGCCTTGAAGTAAGTATTTCGTCTAACCTTGACTTGAGGGATAGGATCCCTGACTTATTTGCTATGTGAAGTAATGTGTGTGGCGTATATGTGTGGTGATGAGAACCTATACATCGCCAAATTTCTTGATTAGCATGTTTCATTTCCCTATTCCCATATATCTTGCTTTTCTGTCTTATATGCTATTTGCCTATCGATTTTTCTATTAAAGTATTATTTTTTTTGTAGCTTCATTTTATTACCTTGTTGGATTATGTTGGTTGTTGGTGCTTCATGGTACACTTAGGTTGGTCTCGAGTATGGTTTAACTAGTGAAGTTTTACAGTTATAGTGATATCCCATTGTGTTGGTTTGAGGAATAAGTGTTGTGGAGGATTTAAGTTGATTTTGAAACACTTGTCTTAATTTTGTGATTGGCGTTGTTATATATATATATATATATATATATATATATATATATATATATATATATATATATATATATATATATATATATATATATATATATATATATATATGGAGAGAGAGAGAAGGATCGGGCTGCACACTGCAATAGGAGGAATAAAGGTAAATGTGATTGTCTAGTGAGATCGGGTTGGATGTTGCAACAAGGACTAATAAGGTTGGACATGTTGGATCAGGTTGTGTGCCGCAACTAGAATAATAAGGGTGCTATATTGAGGAGTAATAAGGGTGAACTGGTGGGATCGGGTTGCACATTGCAATAAAGAGTAATAAGGGTGAATATTGATATTGTTGTTGTTTATATAATGGGATCGAGATACACGCCATATCAATTGTTGTTATGTATTCGTTTCTGTTGAGGTCCATTACTGTGATGTTGAAACACCCTTAAGGATTAGTTATAGATGAATATTAGTAGAACAACTAGGTTTCGTATTTATTTAATGCAAGTTCTGGTTATATTTCATTCTATATTTCCTTTCTATTTAGTATAAACTATTGCAGGATTTATATTTGGTTATGCCCTGGCATAACCTCATCACTACTTCGTCGAGGTTAGCCTCAGTAATTACCAATACATGGGGTTGGTTGTACTAATACTGTACTTTGCAGTTTTTGTGCAGATTTCGGAGCTAGTGGATGATCAAGAGTTTGGTTGCTATCACTTCATTCAGAAGACCCCAGGTAGTCTTGCAGGCATCCGTAGGCCCTAGCATCCCATCCTATCTTTCATTCATTCTATTTTATTTATCTCCAAGGCAAATGTATATTTTTCTTTCAAACCAATACTTGTAGTATTCGTAGATTGTTCCTGAATTGTAACACTAGTTTCTGGGTGGATTTATTTCAGTTTCGCTATTAGCATAAAGGCGATCATTTAAACTGTGTTCCTCCACATTTTTTTGACTGAGTTAGTTTTGTTAAGTTTTAGTTATAAAAAGATAAAAGAAAAAGGTGAAATATTCTATAACATTTTTAAGTTCGGGTCGTAACAAACCAACTCGAGGGGGAAACAACTTAGTGAACTTATGCAACCTCTTCAGCCCCTCAACTGATATCGCGGGTCTCTCTCAAGACTGTGTAGTAAACAAACTGAGCTAACCCAATCGGTAGAATTACTGATTTCTGATACCTCGAGCCATTTTCTCTATAGTATGAGTAGAAAGAGTCTGGGATCGTCCCCTGGCATGAGAGACAGCTGGTTCTATAGGGAACACACCTATCTAAGCCACACTCTCCATAAGACCAACCAAGCGGACTAGGGCATCCTGAAGCACTAGGGTAGCAGTGAACTGTAATGACCTGATCGGTCGTTTTGAGAACTAGCATCCTATTCGATGACTTAAGACCTCCAGCAACTTTGTATTATGTATTATGACAAGCATGTGAACGAGTTCGGATATCAGATTTTTGAAGAAGGATTCTTGCTTTAGAAGCTTAAGCGGTAAGAGTTGACCGGAGTTTGACTTTGTGTAGACAACTCAGTAATGGTCATTTTATGATTCCAATAGCTTCTTATGGTGATTTTGTAATTATGCATGTGTCCATATTTGTATTTAGAGGTCCGTAGGTTAATTTGACACATTTCGGCAAAAATTGAAAGGTTGAAGGTTTGGAAAGTTGAGAGGTTTGACCGGGAGTTGACTTATTGATATCAGGTTTTGATTTTGATTCCGTGAGTTGGTAAATCTTTGTTGTGTCATTTGAAACTTGCATGGAAAATTTGACATCACTCCGGTTGATTTTATATGATTCGGCACGAGTTGTAGAAGTTGAAAGCACATAAATTCAATAAGTTCGATTCGAGGTGCGATTCATAGTTTAAATGTTGTTTGAGGTAATTTTATTCCCTGAGCAGATCCATGTTATGTTGCGAAACTTGATGGTATATTTCGATGGGGTCTCTGGGGCCTCGGGTGTATTTCGGATCTACTACCTGCCATTTTTCTCATGTTTTGGATTGTTGATATGATATTTGGTGTTCATATATGTGATCACGAGGTCAAGCCACGTTCATGTAGCATGTTGTTATGGATGACCATTTTCCTTCTTTGTGTTTGCAGTGAGTGGCTCGTGGTCGGGTAAGTGTGAGTTTTGCTTCATCGCGTTCGCTTTTGTTATTCTGCGATTGCGTAGTAGGAGACCATGCTGGTTAGGCTAGTTTTATTGTTCTTTGCGTTCGCGCCATATAGTTTGGGATCATGTAAGCGGAGGTCGGTGTCCACTACGTTCGCTTTATTTCTTTCGTGTTTGCATAGTGCTTAGTGTGGGGCAGTTTCATTTCTCTTCACGATCGGATGCATTATTTTGCGATAGTGTAGGGCATTTTTGGGCAGTCATTGTTTCTTGTACGTGATCGCATGTGTATTTCCGTGATCACGATGTGCAAATTCCTGGGCAGCAAATATTAATTTCCAAATTGAAGGTTTTGTTCCATTTATCATCTTTGAGCTGGAGACCTCAATTTTAACTGTTTTTTAGGGGTTCTTCACATGTTGGTTTGAGGTAAGTGTTCTCTACTCAGATTTGATTTTATTTTATTAATTCATCCTTATTTTTATCATTAAATTAGTGATTTGAGATGGGAGAAAACCAGAATTCAGCGAAATCTTTCAAAAATGTAAAATGATGATTGAAGGACGGATTGATGTCGGAATTTGATAAATTTAGCACGGTTGGACTCGTATTAGAATGGGTGTTTGGATTTTATTAATATTATTGAGTTTCGAGGTACGAGGTACGAGCTCGAGGTTGAATTTTTCGGTTTCATTAAAGACCGAAGCTTTATTATCCACAATTGTTTCCTATGATTTTTGTTAATGATATTAAGTTACTTTGGCTAGATTTGGGCCATCTGGAGGTTGTTTCATTCGAGAATATCATTTTAGGAGTATTGTTCTAGCTTCTTTGAGGTAACTGTCTTGCCTAACTTTGTGTGGGGGGAACTACCCCTTAGCATTTGAGTAGTTTGTTCTATTTGTGTCATGTGAAAGCCGTGTACGCGAGGTGACGAGTACGTATCCGGGATTATATGTGAAAAATTGATTGGCTTAGACTCTTCGGCTTCTTTCATGTACTTATTTGCAATTATAGGCACATATTATATCTTTTATTCATCATGTCTACTATCACATGCTTTACTTGAAGTTTTTGCTACACGTCACATTCTTTACTTGTCGAGTTTTCTCTTATATGCTTTATTGGGAGATGTTATCGTTTTAGTCATTATGTGATTTCTTTTATTGTGGAGCTAGTCTTAGTTGAAATTGTCGTCACATGATATCCATTGTGGTAGGGTTTCTCTCATGCATTTAGACGAAGAACTAGTTCGTGTCAGCTTTTTCATTGTTAGCCTAATTCATACACTAAGTCCGAAGTTTTTACATTGCATGAAAGTACCATCACTATCGAGGTTATCCTTAAAAAAATTAATTGGAATTGAAGTTACCGAGAGTTATTAATCTATTCTAATTGAAATCGTGTTTAAAAGGGGTGTTGCTCCTGTTTGAGTTACTTTTCTGTCATTTTGTTGTTATTGAGATTCTATATACGTTGTATTGAGACATGATCTATTTGTTGTGAAAATTGTCGAATCCTTAGAAAGGTTGTGGCCTATATGCACTTGTGATACAAGTTGATATGTTGTGTTTTTGTGATAATAGCACATTTGATTTGTTGTGTGGTTTGGTTGTTGTTTTGTGGGGTATAAAAGCGGCATTTCACCGTTGTTGTTATGCGGGGCAAAAGGGTAGCCTCTCGCTATTGTTGACTGAACAGAGTGATAGGGTGGCTATTGCGTTATTATCATGGCGGAGTGATAAAGATGGCTATTTTACAGAGTGATACAAATGGCTATAGGAGAGATAAAGGCGGTCAATCATAAAATGTCGGTGCAGAGTGATACGGGTGGCTATCAGAGAGATAAGGGTGGCAATATCAGGTATGATGTGTCATGTTTTGAGACATAGTGTTGGTGATTTTCGTGTGATCATGTGCTTTCCCTTATGTTTGTCGTACACCTTGTGTGACTTGATTTGTTATCTCGATGAGATATTAGATGTCTTTGATATTACTTGTTGACTTGGGCTACAGCAGTAGATGATGTCGCCTGAACTCACACTACAAATATAAGTCATAGGCGATTGGAGAACTAATAAAAAACCCAACACAAGTCAGGATCGAATCCACATGGAGTTAAAATTTGGATTAGGTATACGCCTAGTGTGAATGTATAGTGTGCCTGAAATTACACATAATTGGTTGTTGTTTATACTTCTATCGATTATGCTAATGATAGGAATTGTAAAGCTAAGAGACAATAATTTTGGTTTTGGTTGTTTTCAAATTTTATAAAAGGTCTGGTCAAGACTTCCACCTAGGTGGTTACCTAACAGGCTGTAAACTCTAGGAATAGTTTGATTGGTCGGGGTTGTAATGTAACAATCACACACAATTACCCACTTAATACCTCTTTGTAGTTAGAGTTATTTTTCCCAATTTGACTTTCTCAAGTCAAAATGGGTATTGCACCAAATAAGTGATAAATACTCAAGTCGGGTCTTACCATCTCTAGATTCAACACTTTAATTGGGGCTATTAATTGCTTGAGTAACCCTAATTTCTTGTTAGTCAAGTTTTTCAAAACTTAGTCTCTCTTTTTCTAGTAGAGACTAAGTCAAACAGGTATGAATCAATATTTGCAACCATTAATTGTTGAATTCAAGGAAGAACTAAGCTAAATATTACTAACTCAATCACGAACAAGCCTTAAATCAAACACTCATTGAGTATCCACACTAGGTTTGGGTCACAACCCTAGCTAGAAATTTAGCTCCTCATGGAAAATACAGAAATTAAAGAAGAAACTAAGATAAAATCCATAATAGATGATTAAGGGAAAAAAATCTAATGCTAAAATTCTAAACTAGTATAATATTACCCAATACAGTAAGTAAAAACGGCTCAAGTGCTCTCCCAAAATAAAACGTAACCTAAAAATGACAAAAAGATCTATTTATACTAAGCTGAAAATATCTTACAAAATTGCCCCTGCGGAGGTTGTGCGGCTGCACAATTCTGTGTGCAGTCCGCACTCTCAGCTTCACTGGTCAACTGGGTCTTCTGCGGACTCATTAAAGTGGATGCGACCACTCTTCATTTAATTGTGAGGACCGCACAATTCTAAATGCATCCGCACACTTGAACTTGGACTGGAACATGACTCTCTAATTCTTCTCTTCTTTGGACCGTACAATTATGAGTCAGGCCCTACTTGACATCCTACCGCCGCACTATAATGTTGCGGCCTGAACTTCTTCATGGCCGAAAAATACAATACTACGAACTTCATCTTCTATGGCTCCACTATAATTGTGCAGTCGGCATTTTGCCTTGAAATTCTGTCAGAGGCCTCCATAGGTTCTGCGGCCGCATTCACTTTTGTACGATTCGCCTTGTGCCCTTTTAGCCTTGTTTTGGTCCTTGTCTAAATTTACTCCTTCTTGAGTTGATTTTCATGTCTTTGGCTCATATTTTAACACTCCTGCAATAAAGCACATTTTATTAGTTTTTGGGACTACATTTAAGCAATTTTGAGCTAAAACGAAAGTAAAAGAGTGAAAATAAGTAGTCATCCCTACTTACAAACTCCCCAAACTTAAGATTTTGCTTGTAATAAAGTAAATGAGGTAATTCCCACCTCCTCAAGACAAGAACTACTTCAGTTGGCAAAGATTTTACTTTTTGGTAAAAATAGTACTAATTTGACACTAGAGCATCAAGAATTGACTTTATTTATATAGGAAACTCGCTCTTTCACGTCGGTCATTGTGGATCCCAAACGCCTCCTCTTCTACTCTTCTTTAGCATATCTCACTTGAGAATATAACACTTAGTTTAATGATTGTGCATAATTCGCTCATTTCTTTCAGAAGAATGTCATATATACGGATTTAAGTACCATATGCTTTCCCCCCATGAAAATCACCAATAATGCAAGCTCACTCAACTTGAAATCATGTAGGGATTTTTTGGGATGTACTGAAGACTTTTTGGATCAAGGTAGGAAATAGACGGAATAGACTGGTTCATCTTTCCTAACGCGCTCCATTTTCTCTTTTTGTCTCATACTTTGTCTACACTTTGAGTCAATTTCATTTTCCTCGAGGGGAACTAGAGATACGTAATATCACTCTTTCTTTGTCATACTATTCGTTTTTTCTCCTTTTCTATTTACTCTATGCCTTTCATCCTTGTTTTTCTTTTAATCCCTTAAATTCGTCAACATTATTTACTTTCATTTTGGCATTTTATTTGTTCTTTCTTTATGTTCTTTTTATTCTTTCTTCATTTCTTTCTCTTATTTGTACCACTATATCACTTTCAAAACTTCTCGTCTCTCCCCCTAACTTATTGTTTTATAATTATTTCTCAAGAATGCTAAGGAAATATCAGGTGCCAATAGAGGGTCATTACAAAATGGATAAAGGCTTGTAACATGGTTATGTAACAAAAAAGGGCTTAGGCTCAAATCGGTTGACTAGAGATATAGCTTTGGTAGTCTATGGAAGATTTCAAATTGGATCAAGGAGGGCCTAATACCATTTTTCAAGCCAAGTTATACTTAGAATGTTTCCTAGAAAAATATTTGGGGTGAGTTCTAGGCTATTAGCAGGGGGACTTGGACTTGCAATTCAATACCTCACCGCTCACGCTGCTGGATTACTAAAGAGAATGGAGTCGAGGACCCACAAGAATCCTAGTTAACATTGAGAATTACAAATGGATCGACTGAGCCACTCGATTATTGTTTAAGTCAATACAAGAGTCAAAAGGTCACGACTAGAGCTATTTTCTGCCAACAACTTATTTTTAACCAAAATATCGTTGGTATCAAGTGAAGCATGTTTGAGACCCTTTTATTCATTACTACTATGCCAGCCTAAATATAAAGGAAAACATACTCGATCCCTTAAGAATGTTATCATGTCATCCATCATTGAGAAGAGCCACCCGATTCACACAAAATCTACTTTTGGAAAGAACTGTGGCTTTAAGAAAACCAAAGGCTTATTGTTCACTCAAACGTAAAAATAAGCTAACGAATCAAAAAGAAGGTACTTAGTAAAAAAGAAGTTATACTACTAAGGAAAACAAACTAAAGAAGCTATGAAGTAAACAACGGAAAGTAAGACAAATGAATATACAAACAAAAATGAAATGAATATATACATGAGGGAAATGAATATATACATCAAATAAGAGAGAAGAATATATACATAACCAAAGGGAAAATAAAGATTAACGAAAATCAGTATAAGAATTATTACAAGCCAAATGTATGTCAATTAATCAAAATAGACCACCCCTCCCCCTGAATGAAAATAAGCATTGTCCCAAATTCATAACAAAAATAAGAACATGGAAGGGTAGACAGTTAAGATAACTCCCTATATGGTCTGAGCCTGGATGACATCTGCACCACCCTCGATCTTCTCTAGTTGTATCTCATCATCACCTAGCTGAGGGACAACAGGGTTGCTGAGTATCTGGATCATCTCCTTAGAATGTGGTAGTAAAAACCGGCTCCTCATACTTTTCGGTTGTTGTCTCAGGTGCCTCAGGTACAATTGGTATTGCCTGTGCTAGTGAGACTGCTGGCTCCATAAGAACGACCACGGTAAATTTCCGGAACATGTTAGCTTGGTAATCTCTTTCCTCAACTTATCCACTAACTTCTTTGACACTTGAGACTTATGTATCTTCTTCGCTTGCTTTTCCAACTCCTGAATGACTTCCCCATGTGCCACCATAGTCTTTAATTATAATGATCTTCTTGTTGTCCAGAATCTTCTTTAATGTTTTCTCCACAGACGGATATACCCACGGTGCTACTGGCGTAGAAGGTTGTGTTGCAATAGCACTGGATATGTCAAACAACTTTGAAGTAGCTTCTTGCATCCAGTTGTTGAGACTCGTCAATATCAGGGAGACTCATAGCACAGTTTGCAGATAAGTGGATGATACTGGCACTGATAATATATCTGATAGTATAGAAGAAAAAGGTGGCGGCATGGCAATTGTTCCGGTGGAAGGACCGGTTGTTGTGGAAGGTATGGCATCTGTGGAAGGCTTAACAGCTGAATCAGTAACTACTATTGTTGGCTACTCAGATTGGCCAGCAGAGGTAGTTTCCTTACCCTTGAACTTTGGGTTCTCATCACCCTGTAGGTGTTACCATTAGAATGGCTTCTTGGCCTTTACTTTTGTGTCATAATCCCTTAGCTCCTCCTTTTGATCATTAAAATAATCTGTGAAGTAGTTTGGGTAGACTTATGATCTCTCATATTTCTGTACAGCTAATGTTATGTTGGTGGACATGATGGCACCAACATTAATCGGATACCCGGCCATAATCAAAGCTACCAAAACTGCACATGGAAGTGGGAGATTGTTCTCAGTCAAGCACGGTTCAATGAGGCTGCATACGAATGTCTGCCACCCTTTGGCTTCAAAATTTAGGTTGGCTTGGATTAAGGGAAACTTTGCTATGAGCCACGGAGATGGTAGTCCTCGATCATCCAAAATCTCTACTAACCACGGGCGAGCTGCATCACCTATAGTGAGATTTTCCAAGTATTGGACTGCCTCCACTTCTTCAAATCCCACATAAGAGTTCAAGGCACATGAGTTGAATAAGATTTTCAGGTTTTTCACTTTTGTTATCTTGGTACCCTTCTTAATGTGAGCCGCATTGGCATAAAATTCTTTGACAAAGTGCTCATTTGCGTGGATGTCACTTTGGGCGAACAATCCACAACCCTTTCTCTCCCGAAACTATCTAAAGATATTTGGATTGTAAATATCCAAATCCTTTATCAAGAATTATTGCTCCAGTGTGAGCGATCTCTAGGGCCACCACTCTCTAAATTTGTTGAAGGTAGTTAAACTTTCAAATTTTTCTTCCCATATATCTCTTATCCTCGACCTCTCAAGTTCGCCCACTCGAGTTTCACCTCCTCTCCCATCATCCAAGACATCATCATCATCTATAATGATTGGTGCAATCGGGGAATGTGAGGAATAGGGCTTAGAATAATGGCTACCCTCAACTAAACCTTCAGAACAACTGGCAGCAAAATATGACTCATTTACCAAGTGGAATATACTTGGGCCTTGTTGAGATTGGGTCTCGGGAATTGATTGCACAGAGTTACCCTTAGAAGCTTCCCTAGACGGGAGATTCTCACTAGACTTGGAGGGTTCAGGAACACGGTTGCAGTTTCCTTCTTGCTTATGGCTCTTTGAATGTCAAGTGGTAGGTTACTCTTGCCTCAACCTTCGGTGATGTATCACTTATGTCACCTGAATGAACCATTGCTTGCAATACATAGGAAGACAGTTGGAGGAACCTGACTACAAAAGAGGTAGTGTTGACTGTACAAAAGTGAGTATGGCTGCAGATAACCGAGTGCAGACCACACAATTTTACACTATGGCCACACAACCAAAAGTGTGGATAACACAATTTTTAGTGGCGGTCGTGCAACCCAGGTTCCGACTACTGGGTTCTCTGATAAATTAGCCGTGCAGACCCCTTAATTTTGCTGAGGATTCCTTAATTTCACTGTGGACCGTATAATTTTGAGTGTGGTCCGCACATATCAAGAATAATTTACCCTAACAATAACAATTGCGGAGCGTACACAAATATGTGCGGCTGCACAATTTAAAATTACACGGCACTACTTTATCTCTCATATAATTTTCTCACAGATTAGACATGGTTTGAGAAATTAAACATGATTAGCTACTTACCAGGCTCCAATTAACATTTAAGGTACTACCCATATGATTCTATGTAAAAATAACTAACCTTTGACATTTTTAGGCATGAAAATAACTCTAGACAAAAGAACAAAACTAAGAGAAGATGAAAAATCTAAAAGATGAAGTGAGCATACAAGTAATGAAGGATGCATGTGAGAATCTACACAAATGAAATGCTTGAAGTTTGAGAACTAATAGGGTAGACACTATGTTTCCTTAGGGCATGAGAGTTCAGAGTGTAAAGTGTGAATAGTGTAGAAAAACCCTATTTACAGGTTGACCTAGTCGAGCTTAGAACTTACTTGAGTGCGGCTGCACAATTTTGACTCCAGTCCGCACTCTTTACCTGGCCTTGTGAAGAAGCTCTACGATCTTCACCAAAGTGAGTGCAACCGCAGGATTTGTGCGGACCGCACAATTTTGTGTGCGACCGTAAACTGTTAATGAACTTTGACAGGCCAATCTTCAAAAAGCATGCACTTTTGGTTGCTCAACTATGCGGCCACATAGAGAATTGTGCGGTTGCAGAGTGACTCTAGGGTCCGCATAATTCTAGTATGGTTCGCATTTTCGTGACACTTAGCTAATTTTTCTTGCACAATCCCTGCAACGTACACCCATTCCTGCATACACCTCAAAACTAGTTAGCACAAAACAAAGCCTATCTAATATAAAGAATAAAACCAAGAAAAAGAAATAAAATACATGGTTTCCTACTAAGAATCATCTGATTTAACGATGTGATAAGACGCATATTACCAATCATTTGAAATGAAGAACCGCCACAATGTGGTCATCATCAACCTGGCCAAGATAATGTTTAACCTGGTGCCCATTGACTCTAAACACCTCATCATCTTATTTTAAATTCTAGAGCACCAAATGGGTTTACATTCACCAATTCCAAGGGGCACTTTTGACTTCAACTTGCCAGGAAACATCCACAACCGAGAATTGAACAATAGTACAAGATCAACTTCTTTAAACTCTTTATTGTGGATGTACTTCTCATGGAGATACTTCATCTTCTTATTGTAAAGGAATGAACTTGTGTAGGCATGATACAGGAATTCATCAAGCTATTTCAAATGTGCCACCCTTATCTTTGCAGTGACATTCCACTCAAGGTTCAACTTCTTTAGAGCCCACATAGCCTTATGCTTAAGTTTTATCGGAAGATTACACGCCTTCCCAAATGCCAATCGATAAGGAGACATCCTAATCGGTGTTTTGTAGGTCTCCTATAAGCCTAAAGAGCATCATCAAGTTTTCACGACCAATCCGTCCGGTTGGCATTCACCGCTTTTAACAAAATACTATTGATCTCTCAGTTTGAGAATTCAACTTGTCTGCTTGCTTGAGGATGGTAGGGGGTCAACACTTTGTGACTGACACCATACTTGGCGAGTAAGGTATCAAAAGCCTTCTTTCAAAAATGCGGACCACCATCACTAGTAATGGTCACAGGAGTACCAAATCTTGTGAAGATGTATTTTTTCAAAATTGCCACCACACTTAAAGCTTCGGTATTGGGTAAATCCACAGCTTCAACCCACTTTGACACATAGTCCATAATTACAAAAATGTAAGTTTTCCCATAAGAGCTCACAAACGGTCCTATGAAATCAATACCTCAAACATCAAAGATATCAATTTCCAAGATGGTTGTGGGGGCATCTCATTCTTCTTAGAAATCCCACCTGCCCTTTGACATTCATCATAATGCTTGACTAGATAACTAGCGTCCTTATAGATATTAGGCCAATAAAACACAACTCAACACTTTGGCAGCTGTTCTCGCTCCACAATGGTGACCACCATACGGTGAAGAGTGGCAAGCTCAAGAAATTCCATTTGTTCTTCATCCAGCACAGATCGTCGGATCACACCATCGGTACATATCAGAAAAAGATACGGCTCATCTCAATAATATTCAAGGCAATACCATTTGGGCTTCTTCCTTTGGGTTGAAGAGAACTCATTCGGTATGTCGTTCACAAGATAATTTGCTAAGTTGGCGAACCATAGAATTTTGGTCATTGAAACGACTTTGAGTTGCTCGTCGAAAAATGAATCATTGATCTCAAGGTCTTCATGTGGCCTCCTTTCCTCCTTCAATCAGGAAAATCACTTTTGTACCCATCAAATACGGGCGGAGCTTTTCCATAGAAATAAAAATAGCAAGTAGCTCTTTTTCAGTCACTGTATAATTAATTTAGGCATCATTCATGGTCTTGAAAGTTTAGTAGACATGATGGAAGTTTTTGTTGATTCTTTGCCCCAAAACTGCTCAAACCCCTACATCACTAGCATCGCACATGATCTCAAAAGGTATGGTCCAATCCGATGCGGTGATAACAGGAGTAGTAGTCAACTTGAACTTGAGAATTTTAAATTCCTTTATACAATCTTCATTTTAATAGAACTTGGCATCCATTGACTTTAGTGGTGTTATGGGACGATAGAGTCTACTGTTAATGATAAAGAACCAACACTTGCCTTCAAAGGGAAGTGAGGAGGAGTGCAACTTCGATCCCTGAGTAACCCACACTACCGCCTTGTCACGTTTAGAGATAGTTTGGAAAAACAAATCCCGCTATGTGGGTTCTCACTAGTAAAGGTCATGATAATCCCTCTCCCCAATAAATGTAGGCAAGCGATACACTCGCCTGATAACTTCAAACAAGGCATTAACCCTATTTTGGCGCACCATGCAAACATGATCCTCATTTTCGGGAAAGTTTGCGTAGAACTCCCTAACAAGCAACAACTTACCATCCTCAAGCTCTTCGAAGAAGATGTCGAGCCTGCGCTTACTCAGCTTCCAAAACATATTGAGGCACTCATCCTGGAGGGATCCCCTTTTAATTCTCTATTCTGGTACCAGCTTTTGAATACCCTTTTCAACGAATCGCTCTTGGGAATCTTTAGAGACAAACTGGGTGCTATCAAACTGCCCTGAACTGGATGATGCACGTCCCCGGGATGAACCTCTGATAGTGCATCTTTTTTCTTGAAGATTTCATTGTAAATACACCAAACTTAAAATTATCAAAAAAATCAATGAAATAGGTGACCCAAGAGCAGTTACTCATACTTCACGTGCCCGCTGGGTCAAAATTGACACTCTAAAGTTCATTAGGGCAATTCAACAAACACTTCATGTGCATAGGACCCCCAATGTACCAAAGAACCAAATTAAACCCTCATTCCTTGCCACTCAATAATTTTTCCAACCCAACCAACATAATGTCTTCACATATCACAATTATACCAACAATTACACATCAATAAGAGTACCTAAAATTCTACTTTCTTACAACTACAAAATAAGAAACAAAGAATGAAAAGAAAAGAAACAAAATTGAAAAGAACAAAAAAAAAAACTAAAAGAAGGTAGTAGAATCTTGTACATACTTGAGAGACTTGTAATGAACCGAGATGGAAGATCGGGTGAGTAGAGAGTGGGAAAAAGAGAAAGGAATTTGGTGGAATGGCGGAAGGGAGCTGGTTAGAAATTGGGGAAGGGGGAGGGTTTTGTTTTTGTTTTGTTATGTTGTTTGTTAGGAGAAGGGGGTAAAAGATAAGAGAGGATCCGGTTTAGGGAGGGAGGTATTTTAAATAAAGAACTAATTAAAGGGTTGGGGAGGGGGAGAAAGAAAAAATAATTTTTTTGATACCTCGTCGCCAGGTCCGTGGTCGAATTTGCGGTCAGATCTGCAACCCCCGATAGAACTCTTCCATAATTTTTGGTCGATCCGCGGTTAGATTTGCGGCCGAGGATCAGGCGTCCAATTTTTTCTTTTTTTATGTTTGTACCTACCTTTGGGCTACTTACGTAATTCTGACGAATAGAATAAATCAATGAGTTTCCTCCCATGAAGTGCCTAATTTAACACCGAGGCACGATGCAAGCTTTGTTCATCACTCCTCATTAGCGTACTAGGGCTCTTCCAAAGTTATTACCACTCTATCCCCTTTTTCTTCGGCCATACAAGGTAATGTTTTAGCCTTTGCCCATTCACAGTAAACTTAGTTGTCCCATCTTCTGATTCAATCTCCACAGCTCCACTTAATAACATTTGCACTACTCTGAAGGGTCCTGACCATCTGGACTACAACTTACCCAAAAACAATCTCAATCTCAAATTGTATAACAACACTAGATCTCCAGGTTTGAAGTGTCGATCCAAGATGTGCTTGTCATGCATTAGTGTCATCCTTTCTTTTTATAGTCTAGAACTCTTAAATTCCTGGAACCTAAATTCCTCGAGCTCAGGTAACCTAGTGATTCTGCTGGTGCCTGTTGTCTCCATATCCAAATTTAACTACTGCAATGCCCAAAGTGTTTTATGTTCGATCTCTACCGGAAGGTGGCATGCCTTTCCAAACACCAACTTTTACGGTAAAATACCAATTGGAAGTTTAAATGATGTGCAGTATGCTCAAAATGCATCATCCAACTTCTTCGCCCAATCGGTCGTTATTGCATTTACTATTTTTTAAGGACACTTTTAATTTCCCTATTTGACACATCAACTTACCCGTTCGATTGTCGGTGATTAGGGGTGGTCACCTTATGATGAACTTCGTACTTTTCAAATAGTCAGGTCAACGCTTTACTGAAAAAATGGGTTCTACCATCACTGATAATAACTCTCGTGGTGCCAAAACTTGTGAAGATGTTTTTCTATAGAAAGCCTGTTATCCCTTTTGCATTATTGGTTGGGAGAGCCACCGCTTCGACCCACTTGGAGATATAGTCAACCACTACCAATATATATTTGTTAGCATACGAGCTGACGAACGGCTGCATAAAGTCGATCCCCCCACATGTCAAAAACTTCCACCTCTTGAATTGTGATCATTAGCATCTCGTGACGGCAAGAAATGTTGCCTGTCCTTGGACTTCATTGCAACTTTTGACCCAAGCGTGGGCATCCTTATATAGAGTTGGCACGTACAACCCTGATTCCAATACCTTAGCTGCTGTGTGAATTTGATATAGTGAAGCATGGCAAGCCTGGAAAATAGAAGGTTGATCTTTCTCGGGGACACACCTTCGGATCATGTTATCTAAGTATATTTAATATAGTAGAGGTTCATCTCAATAATAATACCGACAATAGAGACAGAAGTTTTTATTTTGAATTGAAGAGAGTTCATAAGGTATAATACCTCTTGCTTAATAATTAGCAATATCAGCAAACCATGGTGCCTCCTCCATTATCACAACAAGTAACTGTTCATTCGGGAATGTTTCTGTGATATCTTCAACCTGCACTCTTTTCTGCTCCTTCCAACCTAGAGGTAGTCTATCACTTGATTGCTCGTCCCCTTTCTATCATGGATTTCTAAATCGAATTCTTGTAACAAAAGAACCTAGCAAATCAAGCGTGTCTTTGAATTCTTTTTTGATATCAAGTACCTAATTGCTGCATGCTCAGTATAAACAATAACTTTTGAGCCAATTCAGTACGACCTGAATTTGTTGAAGGAAAACACTACAGCGAGCATTTCCTTTTCCGTGACAAGGTAATTAATTTGTGCACTACTGAGCGTTATGTTTGCGTAGTAAATCGGGTGCATGATTTTGTCTTTGCGTTGCCCTAAGACTGCTCCTATAGCATATTCACTAGCGTCGCGCATGAGCTCGAATAGTTTCTCCCAGTTGGCTGATATAATGATAGGTGCAGTCACCAATCTCTTTTTCAGCTCCTCAATGGCCAACCTGCAATCATCAGAAAACACGAGGGCTGGTCTTTTCCAAGTAGCTTATATAAGGGGTTAGAAATCTTGGAAAAATCCTTAATGGAATGCATATTGAAACCAGTGTGCCCAAGGAAACTTCTCACTGCCTTTACCAAAGTGGGTGGTGGCAGCTTCTCAATCACATCAACCTTGGGTTGGTCAATTTCAATTCCCTTTTTTGTCACTCAATGCCCCAACACTATTCCTTCTTGTACCATAAAATGGCACTTCTCCCAATTCAACACTAGATTTGTCTCCGCACATCTTTTGAGCACTTTTCTTCAAATGAATCCCCCACCACAGAGATATCATTCATAAGCACCTTCATAATATCCTCAACCATGTTAGTGAAAATGGATAACATGAACCACTGTAATGTAGTTGGTGCATTGCAAAGTCCAAAGGGCATTCTCCGAAAGGCAAAGATGCCATACGGACAAGTAAAGGACATTTTCTCTCTATCTTCCTGGCTATTGAGATCTAGTTATATCCTGAGTATCCGGCCAAGAAATTGAAGTAGGATCGTGCAACTAACCTGTCCAACATCTGGTCAATAAATGGCAAGGGTAAATGGTCCACTCTGGTGGCTATGTTCAGTTTCTGATAGTCCATGCAAATCTGCCACACTGTGACTGTACGAGCTGAGATAAGCTCATTCTTCCTATTCTATATTACTGTGATTCCTCCATTTTTTGGTACACATTGGACAGGACTGATCCATTTGCTGTTAGAGATGGGAAATATGATACATGTATCTAACCATTTGATCACTTCCTTCTTCACCACCTCTTTCATATTCAAGTTCATCCGTCGTTGATGTTCTCTGGAAGGTTTGTACCCTTCTTCCATAATAATATTGTGCATACAAAAACTTGGTTGATACCTTTTATGTCCATCATAGTCCGACCAATGTTAATCTTACATTCCTATAACACCTGTCGGAGTTGCTCTACCTACACAGCTAGCAAAGTAGATGATATAATAATAGCTAAATTAGAATTAGACCTTAAGAAATCGTACCTGAGGTGAGCTAGGAGCGGATTTAGGTCTAACTGTGGTGGCTCCTCTATCGATGGTTTTCCAAGTGGTGTTGTTCTTTCTTCTAAGTGTAGGGGCTCGAGCTGGAGTTCCCTTGCCCAGAACCCTTAACCTTCAAGAGCCATGACCCACTGTACCAATTGTTCATCATAAATATTTTCTAACACATCACGACGTTAATAGTCTCACCCTCCTCCTATAGTATCACATCTACAGCCTCCACCAGTGAGCAATTTGCAAATTTGTTAGGTCTCCTCATAGATTGTTGAAAATTGAATATGATTTCTTCATTCTTTAACCTTATTTTTAATTCCCCAATCTCATAATTAATCAATGCTCTCCCAGCAGCTAAAAATGGCCTACCCAGAATGATTGCTATCTCTTCATCCCCTTGATAGTGAATAATGATACAAATTTCCCCACTAGAATAAGAACAACATCATGAATTTTGGTCGGTCTTTTCATTGCGCGATCAACCAGTTGCAGCAACATTATGGTCAGTCTAACTCTGCCAATGCCCAGTTTTGTATAGATTGCCAAGGGCATCTTTATACTGGCTCCAAATCACACAATGCTTTAGCAAAAACATAACTCTCATTGGTGCATGGGATAGTGAAGCTACCTGAATCAGACACCTTTTGATCCATAGGTCTTGTTATTACCGCACTACAGGTCTGCGATAGAGTTACAGTAGACATGTCCCAGAAGTCAATTTTCACAACGTCAGGTCCTTCATCATTTTGGCATACCCTGCCATTTTCCTCAAAGCATCCATCAGTAGAATATTCAATTGAATTTGACTGAGCATTTCCATGATTTTTTTGTATTTATCATCTTTCTTTTGCTTTACCAACCATTGAGGGAATGGTGCAGGAATCAACCTCTGCCCACTACTTTGCGTGTTTTCTTTGCTGGAAGCTTTTTCTACTACCTATTATGTGAGTCGTTCACCTTCCTTATCCTTACCCATTTCAATATGTGCTTGCTCTACAACCTCGGTGAGATCTGCTGACTCATCCGTCTCTAATGTAACTGGACCAGCTAGATTAGTTGGCATTGTTTCACTCCTGGATTGAACAACTTCTTTCTCCCTGTCTAAATCTCTCACATTCATGAGACTCACTGTCATGACCTGATTGAGGTTCTTCTCCTTTGGATTAATGTTTGTATCTGTTGGCAATGTTCCTTAGGGCAATTGTTCAAGGCCATAAATAGTTGTCCCAGTTGAGTTTCAATGCCTTTGATTACTGAATCACGTGCAGCTAACTTCTTTTGCATCTTTCTATTTGTCCCAATAAGTTATTGCAACATACCCCTAATTTCGATTATGTTACTATCTTGCTGCTGGTGAGGTGGTTGGTAGGTCAACTGTTGTTGGTGTTGCTGGTGATAGCCATGTTGCCTTTGATAAAGTATGATTTCTCCTTGTGGTCGTGCTCCTCCTGGATTGGGGTTGTGATGTGGCTGGTTCGATTTCTACTGTTGGTTTTTTGTCGGTCCCTATTGTTACCCACCTTTCCTCTAACCTTTGAAATTATTGACATAATTCATGTCTTTTGTGAATACCTAGTTATCATTCTCCCTACTCCATGAGCACACATGTGACTGGTTTATGCAAGGAGTGCACAAGAATCCATTTGTGGTATCTATAATGTGCACCTGTTTTGTACCCATCTTATCGATTTTCTTTGTCAGTAAGCTCATTTGGGTTATAAGAGTGGCTATGTTTTCTGCATGTGTGTTGTTTGGGTCCAGAGCGACAAAATGCACTATTGGAGTGATTGTTGTGTCCTTAGTCACCGAGCCTGAATTTTGAGACATCTTGTCAAAAAAAATCTTGCACTCTGTGAATGTTTTTCTCAAGAATGCACAACCGCAGAAGCATCTACACTAGCCTTCAGATTGTCAGCCAAACCTATATAGAATCTCTATCTCCGCAACTAATCCAGAATGAAATTATTAGGGTTCTTCATCAATATGTCGTAAAGCCTCTCCTAGGTCTCTTGCAAAGTCTTAGTCAGCTTCTTCCTGAATTGCATTACCTCATCAATCTGCTTCGTAGTTTTGTTGGGTGGATAAAACTTGTTTAAGAACTGCTTAACTAGTTCCTCCCAAGTAGCAATGGAGTTTACTGAGAGAAAATTTAGCCAAATTTGAGCCTCCCCTGTTACTGAGAATGGGAACAATAATAATTTGATTGCATTAGGAGTTACATTCGGCTGTCTTTGAGTGACACATATTGATAGAAATTTCTTCAGATGTTATTGTGGGTCTTCGATGTATGACCTGGAGAACAACTCTTCATTCTACAACAGGTGCATCATGTTGTTAGTAACCTAGAATGTCTTCACTTGTATCTGAGGAACCACAATAAATGTGGCTAGGTTGTCCACAGTTGGTTGCGCCCAATCATAAAGAGCAGCTTCCGGCACAAGAGGTGCTACCACTCGAACGTTTGGGTCACCTCAATCATTCTTGTTTTTCTTATTGACGTTATCTACGTCATCCATTTCAATTTCAATTTCAATTTTTTCATTTTGTTTCAACTGTTCGCTCTTCTTGTTGGCCTGACTCAATGTCCGAAATGCTTTCTCGGGATTTGAGAGACCTTGAAAGTGTTCACCAGTCCTTGAAGAGCTTCTAGGCATGCAACTGAGTTACAGAAGAGTTCAACCGTGAGAATTTCAATGGACATATTATTAACAAGACAGAAAATTGATCTAAACTAATAATCCTATCAATTCTTCAAAGTTAAAATAAATAACAACGTTAGTTCACGGCAATGGAACAAAAATTTGATCACGCCCAACTACGCCTTATAAAAAGAACTAGGTGATCGCTGCAAATATATAATCTGGTTCAGTCCGGAGTCGAATCCCACAGGGAACTAACCTATTTACTACAACTTTTAACACTGCTATGAATAGCTCAAACAATTGATAAATACAAGATTTTGAATGGATAATGAGTAGAATTTAGTTAACTAAGGGAAAATAATCATAAAACTAGCAATAATCAACAATAGAGTTGAATTCAATGGCAAAATGGTCTAGGATTATTGATTTTTCCAATTGTCGAATTAATTCTTGACACGTTAGTTATAGTCTCACCGTACTACTCTATAGGAAATATGAGTTTTGGGTTACCAAAGTTATCTTTTGATCAATTACTATAATCTACCAGAAACATTCGCTCGAACTACTCTAGTTAACAATTTATGCAACTCAGAATTTTCCGACAAAGCTTCATTATCTCTAACCCTTCTTTTAAATTCAAGTAATTAATCTTTTAACTTACCCGAAAGTGGTGTTGTTCAAAAATAATCTAACCTAGTATTCTTTCTCTAGCAACACAAGGTAACTAGACAAGATTAATCAACGGCCCTTTCAATTAATCACAGGAAAATACATTGTTGAACAATTATAGATTAAGAAACGATTTCATTATATCAAAACGTAATCAAGACTTCATCCAACAAATAGTTCCATCAACCCTAGATTAGAGGTTTAGGTACAAATAATTATTTTCACAATCATAATGAAATAATTCATTCTCAATGATAAAAACAAGACAAAGAAAAGTAAAAACTGTATGTTGAATCTTCTTCCATGCATCTTGCCTGTTCTTGCCTCCAAAATGCTTCAAAAATCTTAATATCTCCTTTATTTGGGCGAGTTGAACTTGTTATAAGCTATGGAGAGTTGTCCCAAAAATTACACAATTGACCTCGCAATGTTTGGCTCCGGATACCTTGTCTGCGGATAGACCTCGGATTTACCGCGAATTCAACATGTGTTTTGTCCGCGGCCGCGGATTGACCGTAGACCTGGGCGTGAACTTCATCTTTGCTCTTTCTTCTCTCTTTTGATCGTATTGTCCTTCGGCTGGTCTTCCATACTCTACATTGACTCCAAAGCACTCTTTTAGCTTTCTGCTAACTCGAAGTGACTCCTACAAACAAATAAACTCGTAATTAGAGCATTTTATTATCTTTTACAATCAAACATAGATAAAATGCGGTCAAGTTAGAGTTCTAATATTAGCTAACTCGCAAGATTATCATCTATTAACAGCAAGCATTTTGAATGATTATTGTGTTCGTCGTAGTTTCCCTTTTCGGTTACAGGGAATATATATGCTGAAGAATCATAAACCTCAAACATGATCTATAATCAAGCACCCTATAAATTATGTCAGTTGATGTATCCACTAAAACATGCCTTATAATGGACGCATTTGCAATGTATCTTAAGAAGAAATCTAAGCTCAGTATGATAGGTGTACAACCTATAGACTTTTTATCAGAAATAAAAAGGACAAAAAATGTACCTGAAAGTTATTACTTGTACAGCTTTACCTCATTCTGCTACTTCCAAGTCTAATAATTATTGAATCAAGCTATAATATTCAAATATTAAGATGAACTTAAAACGCATGTGATCTCTAACTATTATTATTTGTCTGAATTAATTCAAAGATAAGCATAGAAACAATCAGATTCAATCTATATAGTATTTCGTACTGCTGATTTGCTAATCTTTGGCCAGGCAATGGGATTGGTAGATTCTGAGGGAATATGAAATTTTTGTACTCCAGTCATAAAATAATGTAGTTAGATCCCTGACGGCAATATGATGAAGAAAATACCTTAAAAGTAGCTTTCTTCAGTTGGAGTAGCAAGAGCAACTCTAGCATTTGATGTGCAAAAGAAAAGAAGAAAACAGCATTTGATGGCTAAGAGATCAAAAACATGTTGCTAACATCAATTGGAATGTAATAGGTAATTCCATGAGAATACCATAGATGCTTTGCTATATGAATGAGGTGTAAAGTCCATAAGCAATACAAAAGAATGTAGGACACTACTCCTGAAGGATTTGTTTTCTATTCCAAAGGAAGTAATATTATTATCCAATTACCTTCCTCCTCTTTCATTTGATATATGGAAGTTTTACTATTTGATGTTTAAGGAAAATACTCTAAACTTCTCTTCTTATATAATATGTGAAGTTGTATGGACATTTGTATAGTTTTCAAGCGTGTGCTTTAATATTTTCCAGAAACATTTCTACTAATCTGATTACTGCTTAGAAATTTCTCCACATTAATTGTTCTTAATTCTGCTTATTCTTTCACAAGTATTCCTCAAACGTTAAACATATGCCCAAGATGTTGGGCTCGTGCTTAGCACGGGCATACATTTCTAGTGTCTGTATATATATATATATTGATCCTGAGAAATTATTTAAACATTTAAAATAAATTATTAACTCCAAATCTCTATTTTTCTAGGCTAGTTATCTACAGAGTCTAGAAAGTAGTTAACCTTTGCTTTCTTTACCTATCTCATTTAGAATTTTCCCATCTTTTAGGAATAAAAATGTACTTTTCAATGATTCAAGAAATTAAGATCTCCCCTTCATCCTATAAATAGGAACCCTCCTCCATAATTTAAGATTACTTTATGATGAGGTTGGTACAAACTATTATGTGATTCTAAAATGAAACCTGTTCACCCTTAAAATTAGTAATAATTAAACTTATACACAGAATAAAGAATATATAATTTAATTTAACACGAGTGATCTAAGAAGAGCTAGTAATTAGATTAAAGGAAAGAAAATGATCAACCCAAATGTGACGAAATAAGTGAGCCTGGCTTTAGGTTTTAGTGATAGAAATTGGTTCTTATCAAGCCCTCGGGATGGGGCTTGGTTGCAACTAAATGAATGAGCAGCTGAAGAACACTTGGACAATATTTTAGAGACAAAAGTAAATTTTATCTCTTTGATATGCATGCTAACAGTGACCCAAAAAAATGAAAAGTTTCTCCCATTTATATAGTAAGGGCGATTCAATCTTAGTACAAGTCTAAATAAGCTAAAAGCATATTCCTTTTCTTCCAGTAAAACACGATCTGCAGTTGATATCAGGCGTGATCCGTGCCTTAATATCCGGTTGATGGCGGATATTTTCGTTCTTCATTCGTCCTCTTTAACCGTCTTCCCTTTAACCTCGAATCCTTTTTATGCTCGAGCATGATTCTTCCCATGTTTGGCCATGCCCAACTCCTTTTTGTGTCACTCGTCCCCCAGGCTCTAAACTGTGGGTGCCCCCGGATTTACCTGAGCCAGCGTTGACTTACGTATTCTCTCGTTTCTTCATCAGGATAAGGGGTAACTAAATCCTCGATTTTACCCGTACACAGATAGTTCACTCACTTCTCGGAGAGTGGATTTATAGGAATAATGAGAAGTGACTAATTGGCCTAGGTTCCTTCCTTCGTACAATATAAGAAAGTTGACGAGCTGAAACATCCCATCAGTCACGTTCACGTTGCTCTGACTTTGGACATGTGTCAGCCGCCGCTTTACCATCCTTACTAGTTACCGAATGTGAAATGTCACGCCTTTATTATTCCTTTCCTATACAAGAACCGGTTTCCTTTTTTCACTTTTTTACTTTCTGATTTCGAAACTTGTTTGGCTACCATCGAGTTTTTAATTTGTTCATCAATCCATCAAATTCTCATAGCATGTTCTTCACATTTTCTTATATTTATATCTTATCTTCGAACATACATACCAAGTCTTCGAAACATCATACCAAACCTTCATACCAATTCTTCAAAACTTCATATTCCTGGATCAGATATGTCTAAGACTTAAAAAATCAGTACCCCAAAGCACTACCCCCACAACTTCTTCCTCGGCCCTCAGCGCCAAAATGATGCTTCTGATGGTGGCACTAGGACCTTTTCTTACAAAGTTCATTCCCTATGGCTGCTCCATGGATAACGACTTCAAGGTCAAAAAGTCCTCCACACAAGGATATCGAAGTGAGGAAGTATGAAGGTATGTATGCTCCATCACCGAGGAAACGCTCAAAGTGGTCAAAGAGGACTTCAAATGGGAAGAAAAAGACATAGTCATTTCTTGTCCCGATGAGGGTAGTGGAAGGATACTTAAGCATTTATATGTATCCTTTTTACGTTTGTTTCGGGAGAGACAGTAATCATTGAGTTATGTAAGAGGTACGATATCTGCCTTGAGAAAATTCACCCATTATTTTGGAGGATCGTGACCCTCTTTTGTCATTTTGCTAACAACATGGAAAAGGATCGTTTCACAATTGACCATCTGATTTGAGTCTACATCCCCTGAATCTTATGAGAGGCTTTAGTCAATCTTGGTTGTCAGGAAAATAAGGCCCCATTATCCTGTATAGACCGGATAGGGAATGAGGCTGGCAGGGAAGGTTTGTTCAAATAAAGGTCGAGGATCTCAAACCTTATGAGTTTCTAACGTTCCCCGTGAAGTGAAACCCAAAACATATGTTTACTTCCTCTAAAGTTGTCAAAGTACTCTTTTCAATCTACTCTCCTTTCTCATTATTTGTTTTACTTGTCATGCAGCTGTCACCCGAGTCCCCAATGCAGTCTCTTATTTTAGAGAGTGGGTCGGTTGTATATGCAAACAACTTGTCTATCACGAGCGTGAGTGGTACAAGCTTTCCAAAGGCAAGTAGGAGGCTCGTTCTTATAGAAAGTGCCCTTCATTTTTGGTTGAATCTCTCTTAGGGCCATTTTTATCTTCTCATTGTTATGACTAAGCCTTTTTCCTCAGGATTTCTTATGACCACCAAACTTAGAGAAATCATCGAGGCTATGGCCTCGTCCCCGTTTGAAAAACTCTCTGCTTCACTACAGCCTACTTCCAGAGCTTTTGCAAAGAAGGAGGAGAACCCAAAGAAGAATAGTAGGACTCCCGACTCCTCGGAAACTCCTACCGAGGCTAAGAAGAAGAATAGGATCATGGTCAAGGTTAGAAAGAGCACCTATTCGGTTATTTACGACGACAATCCTATGGATAATGACAATTTTGAAGCTCTTTACCAACTTAAGGACTATCCTGAGGATGATGATGACATGGAATTTGTCACTCATAAGTCTATTAATGTCGATCTGGAGTTGGTGCACCCCTAGGGGGATGCTCGAAAGCTTGAGTCCTTTGTAGCTTTAGGGTTTGAAGAAGATCAAGTAGCTATTACTTCGTAGGAAGCTCCTATGGTTCTGAGGGAGGCCATCTCAAAAAATACTAGTATTATCCACATTCTGGAGTTATCGCCTCATATAGATGCCTTTTTAGACGAGGATTGGGCCGCCGCGGAAAAGATTGACCGAGGCATCCTAGGCCATAGGCGAGGCCTTTAACTCATTTATCGAGGGTGTAGGTGTTGGAATGCTAGAGGATTACTCTGGTTTTAGTCACCCAGAGATCCCAAAAAGGGTTTTTCAACTGGGTTTAGATAGGCAGGGTTCGAGCCCAAAGCTCAAGAAGCAGTTTCCCACCCCGAGTGTGGACCCTGACTAGAATACGATGATCATGTTCATTATACTGGTAGATACTAGCACGCTATCCGGGTCAGTCAGAGTGGCCAGCTATCTCCATTCCTTGGTAACCAAAGAAGGCCAAATGAAAATGAACGAGGTAGATGGGCCAAGCATTTTAAATGAGGCTCAATAGGCGTTGGACATGGAATACCTTATTCTTTTGGTATCTTTAAAGAGCTCTTTTTGCCTTAACGAAATTTTATAGATAATTCTTTCTTTATGTCTCTGGCCTTAGTTCTTTATCATGAAAGCTTTCACTGGTATGGAGGTGAGCAACCGCAAATTCGAGCTCAGAGATTAGGTCCGGCAAAAAGAGGTGTATAAGCTCTTTGGGAGCACAAGGATGAAGTCCTTAGGGACATGGCCGATCGCCCTCCCCAGCAAGCCGAGTTGGAGAAAACCCAAAAAGAAGCTTGGAAAGTAAAGCAGGACCATGCCCTTCTTGTTGAAAAGGTATCGAGTTCGATATCAAGAGTTTATGTGCAAATGCTAATGTTGCGATCTCACAAGTCTAGGAGAAAATAACCTTGATCGAACAACTTAGGTCCGGGATGAACAAGATCAAGGGTTCAATCAGCGAGCTTAGGGGAAATATGGACCTCCTAGCATTGGAGCAAGATTCCACCAAAGAGGATTTGGCATTGACCAAAGTGTAGCTATGATTTATGAGAGATAAGGCAAACAAATGTTCTCGGCTAAATGAGGAGCTCCGGGCACAGCTTCCCTCGGCCATTGCAGAAAGCGATGCCCTCGGCCAAATGTTCATTGTGGTGAAATCCATATCGAAAATTGCTTAAAACAAGGCCTTTGATACTAGGAAATGATGGCCTCATATAAGAATGATGTAGAGATAGGCAAAGCCTATGTTATAACGAAGGCCGAGTATGTGAAGTGGTTATCTCGGAGAAAGACTCTCGAGAAGATCCAAGCCTGAGGAGTTGACTTAGCGGCCGACATTGAGGAGGCCAAGAGGCTTGAAGCTGAAGCTATGGCAATGTACTAGCCTGAGGGTTCAGATAGTTAGCTAGGTTCCAAAGAAGACTTAGCAGGAGATGCCTTAGCTTATTTTTTCCCCCTTTTTTTGCCTTTTCGTAATCGTATATTTTGTACTCCCGGATGTTTAATAGTGCCTCTGTAAATACCTTTTGGTAAATATATATATATATATATATATATATATATATATATATATATATATATATATATATATATATGAAATTTTCCTTCGCCTACATGTTGTGTCCTTTAATATTTTTTGTATTTGTTTATGTTTAAGACTTAGAATATACGACTTTTATATTAGACTTAATTTGACATTGATGCTTTAGCATAGAATTTAACATTGCTTAAATTTTTCAATTTTTCAAAGCATGGATGAGCCCTGGGTTAAATAATAACTTCAAATTGCTTTGACTTTGGAGGATCCGATAAAAAAAAGTCTTTGCTAAAATATTCGAATGATTTAGCCAAACACAACAACTAATATTTTCTGAAGGAAGCTCTTTTCATGGCCGTAATTTGACACTGGTTGAATTGATCAGGTCGGAAGTAATATTTTATGGATTTTAATGTGTAAGGACCTTACTTTTTGTGCACAAACTCGGAAATCTCAAAGCCATTTATATGTTGTGATTGAAGCTCTAAAGGATTCATACCTTAAGTTTGCAGTGGCCTTTCATTTTAGGATCTACTCTGTAGGCTCGGTGCTTTTGGGATTTAGTAGCCCTATTTTCACGATCTTACTATCGGGTAGCAGTCCTCGGTTTCGGGTGACCCATAAGATTAGGGGTCCTTAGATGGTTGTGCAAGATATAGAGGGTTCTTAGCGCTTTCGGGGTTTCATGCTTGTTTATTGGTGGCCCATGGGCCTAGAAAGTCGTGAACCCAATATTCATTCTAAGTGACTGAACGATAATATTGCGTGTGCAAACGTGAACCGATGAAACATAAAAGGCGAATTTCTTTTTATTACATTGAATGTAGTGTAAGTTATAGAAGATATATAAGTTCTCTGCCATGGGGAGAATGGGCTATGTAGGAATAGTTCATTTGACCTCTTGACCATTACAATAAATCCCAATATTCAAGCATTCGCTTTCACTATCGAATTGGAGTTCCTTCTAGTCTCTGAACTTAGGTTTTCAATTCTTGACTCATGGTGTAATAGTCCCCTAGTATTCGAGACTGAATTTTGAGGGCTCGAATATTATTGCTCAGATATGGATTATCCATAATATCTGATATTAGACCAATATTCAAAACGAGGGTAACACATTTACTCTTTACTCGTTAAAGAACTTGCCGTAAAATCCACTATGGGAAAATGTTGGGCTAAAAGAAAAGAGTGCAACAAATACATTCAATCTTAATCCTCTTATTTGACTTCACTTAACCAGCTGTATAGGATAGTTCAAAGAAGAATAAGCCATAAAAAAGTCATGTTTCCATACCTTAGAAGTAGTATCGCTTTAACTGTACCACATTCTAGTTGTTGGGAATTTGTACGCTACTTCCGAACTCAAGCTAGTACGAACCTTTCTCGGTTATACCGGTGACTCTATAAGGTCTCTCCCAATTCTGGCCTAACTTCCTGTCATACGGGTTCTTGCTATGTAGTGTGACTTTACTCAATACAAAGTCCCACATTTGGAAATGTCGAAGGTTTTCCCTTTTGTTGTAATATATTCCCATTCGCTGCTTTTGAGCTGCTAACCAGACTAGGGCGGCTTCTCGCCTTTCATCAGCTAAGTTTAAACTTGTGTCATGGCCTCGTTGTTCATTGTATTTGTAGTATATCGTAACCAAAAGTTTAGTTCTCCCACTTGTTGGAAACACGTTCTCAAGGCATTACACTAAACGTGTGTTCATATTTGTAGGTTTTGATGAATGACAAACTATGCGCAAATTGACATATGACGAGGTCCAAGCATAAGCGCAAAATTGATATATAACGAGATTCATGCACAAGATAAAGATCGAGATTAAGTTTTATATGAGTCGGTATTTAATTGTGATCTTGATCCGACAACATAAACTCAAGACTTGGCTTCTCTCGTAAAAATATTTTTAACAAATCATGCATATTTAATTTAGAGCAAAATGATTTTAAATAATGCTTATTTACTTTAGTCAAAATGATTTTTAAACATGCCTCTAAAATATAGACTAAGATAATCGATTATGTACTTATGATAATCGATTATGTTTAAGTCAGCTGCTTGACAATCGATTGTGAACTTATGACAATCGATTGTGTTAAGGCAGTGAGCATCAGATTTTTCAAATCTGCATGACAATCGATTGTGAACCTTATGACAATCGATTGTGATGAGGCAGTGTCCATCAAAGTTTTTCAAAGCTCAAAATAATCGATTGTGAAGCGAATGACAATCGATTGTGAAGAGACAGTGTCCATCAGATTTTTCAAAGTCACAAAATAATCGATTGTGAACTTATGACAACCGATTGTGTTGAGGCAGTGTCTTCCAGACTTTTTCAAAGTTATTAAATATCGATTGTGAACCTATAACAATCGATTGTTAAGAGGCAGTGTCTAAATTGATTTTTCAAGACTGATATATAATCGATTGTTAACTTAGTATAATCGATTGTATAAATGACCGTTGCCAAAATGTTTTCAAATACCGTCTGGTAATCGATTATTGATTTATTATAATCGATTATTTTACGTAAAATCTGGAAATGATTTTTTGAGCGTTGCCAGTAATCGATTATTGATCTTAGATAATCGATTGTTAAGCATAAAATCTGGGATTGATTTTCGGAAGAACTGGCAAACAATCGATTGTGGTAATTTGACAATCGATTGTCACAGAGTAAAATCAGCAATTCTTAATTGGCAATTAGGCAACGGTAATACAAAGTTTTTCAGCTATAAATACAGCTTCAATTCAGTCTTTTAAGTACAACAACACACAACAACTGATCATACAATTGCTAAAGCTTGCATACTTTATTGCTTATCATTTTATATTCATTACATAAGCTTTTGAGAGCCAAATTCTTGTCAAAAGTTGTTACGATCTTGAGCGTATTCTTTCTACTCATATCTACTCTTAAAGGAGTGTCTTGTTTGAGTGCTAAGTGTTTTTGTACACTTGAAGGGAAGTGTTAGTCCCTTGTGTTGTAAGAAGGAACTTGTGTTTCCTTGGTTGAAGTCTTGGAGTGTTGTATCTCCGAGCAAAGGTTGTTGAGGCTTGTGTCTTCAAGTTGTAACGGTTTGTTGAGCACCCGTAAGCTTAACAAGTTAGTGGAAATCTCGAGAGAGTCTCTCGGGGACTGGACTAGCTACGGGTTGTGGTGAACCAGGATATATTGGTGCATTTGTTCTAATTTATTTACTTATCGCACTTATTTATTTCCTGCAATTTTTTAATTCCGCAAGTTTACGCTAATTTTTATTATAACGCTATTCACCCCCCCCTCTAGCGTTAAGCGTATTATCTAACAATTGGTATCAGAGCCCAACTCTCTGAAGACTTAACCGTTTGAGAGAAACATCCATGGCTTCTACTCGTGATTTTTTTGCAGGAATAGGTGAAGGACAGTGCTCCACCCGACCACCGCTATTCGATGGTACAAATTATACATACAGGAAGGAGAGGATGAGAATATTTGTATGATCAAATAGTTTTCATCTTTGGAAGGTCATAATGAATGGAGAACAAATTCCAACCAAGAAGGTTGAAAATGAATGGGTCCCAAAGTCCGAAGATGAATACGATGCGGATGATATCCGAAAGGTGCAAAATAATGCTAAAGCTATTAATTTATTATATTGTGCTGTAAATGCTGATGATTACAGGAAGATATGTTGTTGCACAACGGCAAAGCAAATGTGGGACAAGCTGGAAATTACGTACGAAGGTACGGACCAGGTAAGGGAAGCAAAAATTGATTTCCTAACCCATGCATATGAATTGTTTCACATGAAGGAAGGCGAAAAGGTCGATGAGATGTTTAAACGATTTTCAAAAATCGTAAATGATTTACATGCTCTTAAGAAGACCTTCACGGATAAGGAACTTGTCCAAAAAATTCTCCGAAGTCTCACTCCAGGATTGCGATCCAAGGCCGACGCGATTGAAGAATCCATTGGCATTTCAAATGTCACCATCGACGCATTAAGAGGTAATCTTAAAACTTATGAATCTACTATACTTAACCCTCTTGTCGATGATCAAAGGAAGCAAAGAATCGCTCTCAAGGCAAGCACAAGCCAACCTCAAAATGATGAGGATGGAGACAACGAGCTCGGACTCGTTATCAAGAGATTTCAAAAGTTCATGCGAAAAGAGTATGAACGAAAGGGCAAAAAGCAAGGAGATCAAATAAAGTGCTGTGAGTGCGGAGAAACCGGGCACATTAAATCAAATTTCCCAAATGCTAAAAAGGAGAAGAAACCCTTCAAGAAGCAACGAGCATACATATCTTGGGGAGGCGACTCCGGTGACGAGTCAAGTGAGGAAGAAGAAGACGAAGCCGCAAATCTTTGTCTTATGGCACAAGAAGACAACAAAGAAGAGGTATGTCAAATTTCTTCCAAAAATTTCTTTTCCCTTGAAGAAATGCAAAATGCTTTTGATGAGTTGTATTGCGAATTTATTAAAGCTTCAAAAACTGTTAAGTATAAAAGAAAATGCTTCTTTAAAAGAAAAAGATTTTCAAAAACAATTCTCTTTTAAAGAAAAGGAATTGGAAAAACTGATTTTAGAAAATGAGAAGTTGAAAGAGGAAAACAAATTTTTTGGCAAGAGAAGCGCCGACAAGCCCGAAAGTTCTAGAAATTGTACTTCTTGCATGCATCTCAAAAATGAAGTAGAAAGTCTTAAGGGCACCTTAGATAAGTTTAACTCTTCTCATAAAAATTTGAATGAAGTGCTTGTTAATTTGAAGTCGACCAAGCATGGCATAGGTTTTAGAAACGAGCCTAAAGAGAAAGTTGAAGCCAACCCCCAACCACCTAAGGCTCAACCTAGGATAAATAAAACAAATGTTCATCCTAGATACAACAAACCTAGAAATGATTTTCATCAATCGCAACCTAGAAATGACTTCCAACCTAGAAACAACTATTCTAGAAATGATGCATATCCTAGAACAAATGGTAGGAGAAATGATTTTCATGATTTGCGCAATAGTTATATTGTCAAGAATAGAGCAAATGAATTTCGTCCGTCCAATTACAATCAACCTAGAAGGATGAATAATCCTAATGTGACTTGTCATTATTGTAGACGAATTGGACATATTGCTCCTGCGTGTTTTACACGACATAGACATAACACTCAATCACATCACTATGATTTGCCTATCCCCCAAGGACCCAAAATGGCATGGGTACCTAAAAATCATTAATCTGTTTTGTAGGCATGTTTGAAGGGATCAAGTGTACTATGGTACCTTGATAGTGGATGCTCCAAGCACATGACGGGAGACGAATCCAAATTCCTTCAACTAGAACACAAGGAAGGGGGAAGTGTTGTTTTTGGTGATAACAACAAAGGAAAGATTATCGGCATCGGATCGGTCGGTAAGGATTAAATTTCTTCCATTAAGCATATATTACTTGTGAAAGGTTTAAAACATAATCTCTTGAGCATAAGTCAATTATGTGACAAGGAAAATCTTGTTTTATTTGATTCGGATGAATGCTTAGTTTTTAGACGTAGCAATTTTAAAATTATCCTTCGTGGTTTTAGAATGGATAATATTTATATGGTTGATCTTGCAAATTCTTCACCCGAATATGTGAATTGTTTAATGAGCAAAGAGGATGATTCTTGGTTATGGCATCGTAGAGTAGCTCACATCAACATGCATCTTTTGAACAAATTGGTTTCACAAAATTTAGTTGTTGGTCTTCCAAATTTGAAATTTGAAAATGACTCTATTTGTTATTCTTGTCAAAAAGGGAAGCAAACAAAAGCTTCTTTTAAATCGAAAAATATTGTTTCAACTACTAGACCATTGCAATTGCTTCACATGGATTTGCTTGGACCATCTCGCATTGAAAGTCTTGGTAGAATTCGTTATGCTTTTGTTATTGTTGATGATTATTCTAGATTTACTTGGACTTTATTTCTAGCCCATAAAAGTGATGCTTTTCAGAATTTTAAATATTTTCTTAAATGTATTCAAAACGAAAAGGAAACAACCGTCACTTCAATTAGAAGTGATCATGGGGGAGAGTTTGATCACAATCTCTTTGCGGACTTTTGTGATGAACTCGGTATCGAGCATACCTTTTACGCACCACGAACACCACAACAAAATGGGGTGGTGGAAAGGAAAAATAGGTGTCTCGAAGAGATGGCTAGAACCATGCTCGAAGAGGCTAAGATTCCCAAACATTTTTGGGTGGATGCCATGAGTACCGCATGCTACGTTTTAAATAGAGTAGTCATAAGGCCAATACTCATGAAAACCCCTTATGAACTCTACAAGGGAAGGAAACCAAATATCTCCCATTTTAGAGTATTCGGTTGTAAAGTTTTTATTCATAACAATGGAAAAGATCAATTGGGAAAATTTGATGCCAAATCCGATGAAGGATTTTTTATTGGGTATTCTTCACGTAGCAAAGCATATAGGGTATTTAATAATAGAATCCAAACTGTGGAGGAATCCCCTCAAATTGTGTTTTCCGAAAATAATGCTCGCTTGGCGAGAAAGGATTCTTGTTCTGATCTTGCAGGTATTTTAAATAGTTTAAAAGACAAAGTACAAGAGGAAACTCCTAAGGAAATTCATGATGAAATCTTGGAACAATCGACGGAGGAAATGCCACAATTGGAGAAAGAAACGAAAATGCCTAACGAGTGGAGAACAATCAAAGATCACCCTCTCGAACAGGTAATTGGCGACGTCGGAAAAAAGGTAAGTACCCGAAACTCTCTTAAGAACACCTTAGGACACACTTCTTAAGAGATCACGTTCTCATTGCATTATTTCGTTACAAATTACTAACTTGAGCGTCGGAGACGTCTAATTCTCTTTTGCAGGTATCGCCCTAAAGGCAGGGGGAAATATAAAGAAATGGCATAGAACAATCGATTGCTACAGCAAATAATCGACTATTTTACTGTGCGGACAATCGATTAGCAATATTACTAATCGATTATTTATGTTTGATGCTTATTATGCATTTGTGTTTAATAATCAATTTTTTTACTGTATAATCGATTACCGTCTCAGCCATTCAGTACTGCTTTCCTAAAACAATCGATTGTTTCATAAATATAATCGTTTATTTTCCGAGTCAGAAAATCACCGTGCTCACTGTATCACAACAATCGATTATCATAATCCAATAATCGATTATTTTTTGTCAGAAATTCAAATATTTGTTACCGTTTGGGTCCTGCAATCGATTTTGTGTCAGTTCCGAGTTCAAATCAAAATCTGCTCAACAATCGATTTTTACTGTTTGTGACTGTTTTGGCTCATAAATTTCTGCAGATTTTCATCATAAATGAAATGCCATTCTTCCCATTATAAATAGGCATCACAAGTCTTCAATTTTATTCACTCAAGCATCAATCTTTGCTCCCAAACCTTCAAAATCTTCCAAGTTTCTTACAAAGTTCATTACTACTTTTTGAAAATATCGGGCAGACACTCTAAACGTTCCCGTTCAGGTAGACAAGGTGCATCTTCTTCTGCTCCTCCACCTCCAAATTTCCCTTATCAAGATGGGTCTATTTTACAATTCAATACTGAAACCGAGCTTACTAGATTTTTGACAAAATTCGAAAAGCGTGACATTCTTCCTCCTCGCTTTTCAACAAGCAAGTATCTTGAATCATATGCCCCCGCTGCAAACATGCTTAAGGAATGTCAACTTCTTGACTTCTTATATCTTACCTATCCTTATGTTAATCCTCCATTGATTCAAGCGTTTTACTCAAACCTTCATGAGGATGACGATTGTGAGCTTGTGTCAAATATTAACGGTGTTCAAATTCTTTTGTCCAATGAAAACTTGCATTCCATTGCCCATCTTCCTTGCAATGGCAAAAACATTACTCGCTACATTAGAGAGGTCGGCGCCTTATTTGATGAGAAAACTCTCCTAAACCAAATAGGACTTGGAGCTTATGATCTTAATCTATCTACTCGACGTCCTACCATTACGGGAATGCTCCCCGAATATCGTTTGATTTTCTATTTCATCACTCGAGTCCTCAAGCCTCGGAAGCATAATCATACCACTCTTTCCCAAGAGGACGCTAAGCTCATGCATGCTATTATAACCGGAGCTCACATCAATTGGTGTAAGTTCGTCAAAATTCACATGCGTGATGCCATCGGAGATGATAGACCTCTTCCCTATGCCCTCCTTATTATGAATTTGCTTGAAGCTTCCAGGTTCAACACTTCCATCGGTCCTCTCAAAAAGAGCATCAAGAAGTGGGAAATTTAAGAATCCTCCTTTCCCCAGGACGGCGATCATGTAGCTCCTGCTCCTCCTCCAATTCATCGATCGCGTCAGCCTCAAGAACCTACTCTTCAATCCGTTTCCGACCAAATTGCTTAATTGACCACCTATGTCGGTCAATTACACATGAGATCCATGGATATTTTGACCATGTTCATTATCCATATGCCGGTCTTGTTCCCTATGAAGCAGTACCGGATGATGAGGCGGGAAATGATGATGAATAATTTCGTTATTTGTTTTTCTATTTTATTGTTCTATGTTTTATTGTTAACATTATGTAACCGTTTTTTAATAAATAAACAAGTTTTTTTTTAATTATTCTATATTTTTTGCTAATGGCAAAAGGGGGAAGATAACGGGTATGCACTCTCAATACTTATCGGCATAAATTGAGGGGGAATCATATATTGAGGGGGAACAAATTGCATATCTATATACTTGTTGCATATCTTTACTTGTCTTGAATCGTCATTATGAATTGCCTAATATGCATATCCCGCTTAAAGTTTGCCATTATCAAAAAGGGGGAAATTGTTGGAAACACGTTCTCAAGGGATTATACTAAACGTGTGTTCATATTTGTAGGTTTTGATGAATGACAAACTATATGCAAATTGACATATGACGAGGTCCAAGCACAAGCGCAAAATTGATATATAATGAGATTCAAGCACAAGACAAAGATCGAGATTAAGTTTTATATGAGTCGGTATTTAATTATGATCTTGATCCGACAACTTAAACTCAAGACTTGGCTTCTCTCGTAAAAATATTTTTAACAAATCATGCATATTTAATTTAGAGCAAAATGATTTTAAATAATGCTTATTTACTTTAGTCAAAATGATTTTTAAACATGCCTCTAAAATCTGGACTAAGATAATCGATTATGTACTTATGATAATCGATTATGTTTAAGTCAGCTGCTTAACAATCGATTGTGAACTTATGAATATCGATTGTGTTAAGGCAGTGAGCATCAGATTTTTCAAATCTGCATGACAATCGATTGTGAACCTTATGACAATCGATTGTGATGAGGCAGTGTCCATCAAAGTTTTTCAAAGCTCAAAATAATCGATTGTGAAACTAATGACAATCGATTGTGAAGAGACAGTGTCCATCAGATTTTTCAAAGTCACAAAATAATCGATTGTGAACTTATGATAATTGATTATGTTGAGGCAGTGTCTTCCAGACTTTTTCAAAGTTATTAAATAATCGATTGTGAACCTATAACAATCGATTGTCAAGAGGCAGTGTCTAAATTGATTTTTCAAGACTGATATATAATCGATTGTTAACTTAGTATAATCGATTGTATAAATGACCGTTGCCAAAATGTTTTCAAATACCGTCAGGTAATCGATTATTGATTTCTTATAATCGATTGTTTTACGTAAAATCTGGAAATAATTTTTTGAACGTTGCCAGTAATCGATTATTGATCTTAGATAATCGGTTGTTAAGCGTAAAATCTGGGATTGATTTTTGGAACAACTGGCAAACAATCGATTGTGGTAATTTGACAATCGATTGTCACAGAGTAAAATCAGCAATTCTTAATTGGCAATTAGGCAACGGTAATACAATATTTTTCAGCTATAAATACAGCTTCAATTTAGTCTTTTAAGTACAACAACACACAACAACTGATCATACAATTGCTAAAGCTTGCATACTTTATTGCTTATCATTTTATATTCATTACATAAGCTTTTGAGAGCCAAATTCTTGTCAAAAGTTGTTGCGATCTTGAGCGTATTCTTTCTACTCATATCTACTCTTAAAGGAGTGTCTTGTTTGAGTGCTAAGTGTTTTTGTACACTTGAAGGGAAGTGTTAGTCCCTTGTGTTGTAAGAAGGAACTTGTGTTTCCTTGGTTGAAGTCTTGGAGTGTTGTATCTCCGAGCAAAGGTTGTTGAGGCTTGTGTCCTCAAGTTGCAACGGTTTGTTGAGCACCCGTAAGCTTAACAAGTTAGTGGAAATCTCGAGAGAGTCTCTTGGGGACTGGACTAGCCACGGGTTGTGGTGAACCAGGATATATCCGTGCGTTTGTTCTAATTTATTTACTTATCGCACTTATTTATTTCCTACAATTTTTAAATTCCGCAAGTTTACGCTAATTTTTATTATAACGCTATTCACCCCCCCCTCTAACGTTAAGCGTATTATCTAACACCACTTCTATTAGAATCAAATCCTCTGCGTCGAAAACGAAAGAGAACGGTATTTCACTGGTACTTGACCTCGAAGTTGATTAATATGTCCATAGGGACCTCGATCAGAATTTCTTTCCACTTCCATTTTGAGTCAGTCAATCTCTTCTTCAGGTTCTGCAATATAGTTTGATTTCTTGACTCTGCTTGACCATTTGCACTCGGGGTGTAAGGGGTCAACAAAACCTTTTTTATTTTGTGATCATTAAAGAAGGTATTGATCTTTCTACTAATGAACTGCCTCATATGTCACACGTCATCTTGGTCGGTATCTTGAACTAGCATATTATATGATCCAAGATGAAGTCAATGACCCCCCTTTCTCTAACTTTCTCGAACTCTTGTGCTTCAACCCGCTTGGAGAAGTAATTGGTAATAAGAAAGATGCATACGATCGAGTCCTATCAAGGCCCTATCGTATATCTAACACAGGATCGCATTTTTCCAGTTTTTGGTAATTTGATCATAACTTTGTGTAGGAATGTCCAAATGATGAACGGTTTGAAGTGTTCGAAACTAGTCTCAAAGAACTTTTATATGATAGATTTTTCGTCCTATAAAACCTTATAAGTTTTTAAAAATGCTCGTTCAAAGTAGGGACTTGTGCGAACTTTTTAAATTTTAGCCTATTATGAAATTTTCTAAATTTACTTAGATTTAGGCCTCTCATTAGACCCCACATTGCTTATTATGAGACGTATACACTTATTTACCAAATCCAACTAATACCCTTCTTGTTAATAGCACATAAAATATTATAATTAGCCTACATAACACCACGAAATCTCAATTTACTTAGCGAAATTTTCTGGGGCCTTACAAGCATCTTCCTGAATTACCATTCTCGGAAATTCTCACGAGTCTTCTTCTGTTATCCATTTTATTATTGCTAGAGTGTGATCTGAAATTCTCATAATGCTGGCTATTATCAAGTCACTCAGTATCTTGCTCATGTTTAGTTTATCTTATTCACCGGCCATACTGTTTTCCATTACTCTGGGGTCTAACTTTTCCTCTTGGTAATCACGCTAGAGTTGCCAACTTATTTCTCAAAATGAGGACATGATTGTATGGCCTATACTTTTTTGTTGTCCTATGGCTTGTCATTTCTCATTTCTTCCTTCGCTTGACTATAGATTTTGTAATATTGTCATCTTTTGATCTACCGTTATTATCCATGTATCACATCTTATGCATAATGCTTAGTTAACTCTTTGCTTATTTCCCACTAACTTTTTTCTGAAAACTTGAACAAGATATTGTTTTGCTTTTAGCTTTCCTTTTCTCCATCCAACGGCTCTTTAATTGTCTTAACGTTCTCGTTTTTTTAGGAATGTGAGCTAGACTAAGGTCATATTTATCCCTTAAGGCTTATAGTGCATGTCTTTATAGTACTCATATCTGGCTGTATTATTTCAGAGTGCACTATCTGGGTGTCTTATAAAGAGATTGTCACACCTTCGTTTTTACACACTACCCCGAAGGAGGTAAGAGGAGGGTTTTTCCAATTTAAGTGACATTATTCGAAATGAGATTATTTGTTCATTTTTATTCAGATTCGCCACTTGGGATGGTTTGTTTTCTGGTGTTCCAAGTCACCGGTTTATTTTAAAATCCCAAATCGGGGAAGATTTCAACTTTCTTTTTGAAGTCTGCAAACTAGAAATTCTGAATAAGGAATCATGTTAACTCGGGGGAAGGAGTTAGGCACCACCAGATTTCATTATTCTAGTACGGTCGCTTAAACGATTATAATTGGCTAATTATTTGATTTTAATACTTGTTTTATCCTATGGTATAATTTACCTCATTAACCGCTTTTGATTAATTTTGAAGGAAGATTTCAACGTCATCAAAAATACATCTTTAGACCATGCCACATGAAATTCACCCATAGTCCGCGACATATTTTATTGATGTTATTGAGATTTGGATTTGAGACACATAAAATGCACACCCGAATTTGAGAAAATTAATTTAAATTACGCCCGTAAAGCAATTACGCACTTAATTATTTTTCTTTTTATCTTTGTGATTTTTGTGATGCCAAATTTGTAGACAAAATATTACGGTTGAACTTTTCTAAGTCAATCAATCCCAACTAATTACTACATCTTCAGAGCCCAAGATAATTTCACACACAAAAAAGCACATAGCCACATCATTTAATTTTAAGGTTAATCAACTAACCTAGACAGAGTTCTTAACAATCACGTGATCCATTCAGCTTATGCCTCAAAAACGTTGAATCAAATAAGCAAATCAAAATAAGAAAAATCTACTTGACATATATAGAACAAAGAAGTCTACTAATATATTACTAGTGTCTAACCAAGAGATACTTCAAATTTAAAAACTAGTGAACTTCCAACTAAACCTTCAACTATATTATGAAGTCTTCCCCTATATATTTCCATTCATACCTCCAGGATAAGAATATGAAATCTTGAGAAGAAGAAACTGCATTAGAGGAGTACATCGTCAAAATGAAGATATATGTTGAATTGAGTTGTGTTACATGTCATACACATATGGACCTTCTTATATTTTAGTGATTATGATATGTTCAAACAACCACCAAATTCATTTAACAAACACAAAATTTAACTGGAAAAAATAAAATCAGATCTATCATAATATCGAACGTTAGATAAACATGGACCTTTTATTAACTAAGAGGAGGTGAGAGGAAACGGGTGGGAATGGGGCTTTGCCGTTCTCTCTGTTTTTTCAATTCTCATTTTCCTTTTTTTCTTGTTATTGTTCGTTCCCTATCTCTTACAATGCCTAGGTCCTAGCTCTATATTATTTTGGATTGGGAAGTTTTGCTGGGTTTTTTAGATGATGAAGGAGAATTGGAAATAGCAGCTGCAGTTCTCTTTTGGGTATAGGGTCTAAGTCTTCTTTCCTAGTGTTAGGTATTATTATATTGGGGTAGGGGTTTGGGTTATATTTCGTATTTTTGCTCATTAGTCACTACGCCTTTTTATTTATTCCAAAGAGTAGTCTAGAAGGGTCCTTATGATTAGCTTAATGGGTATTGGACATTGGGCTTAAGGATTAGGCTAGAAACTTGGGCATTTATGACTAGATACGCTTAATATGAGCTTAATTAATTAAAAATATTAATTAGCTCTACTTAAGTAAAAATAATCATTAAAATAAAACTGCCCGTTAAAACAAACCTATTTTTTGTATTTTTCAAATATCATAGTAAAAGATAAAATAAAACGAGTTACAAGTTTCCTATCTATAAATCTCTTAATGCTTGATCCTGAGTCTTAACTGATTTTGCTCTGGACCACGATCTGAATCTCTATGCTCGCAAGCTATAGGTACTAGTTCTTTCTTCAACATTTGATCAAAGCGGGACAGGCGAAGCTTGTGACATCAATCAAATTTTAAGCACTCCGCATATTTGTCTACTTCAGCAGTTTGAATTCACTTCTTTTGTTCTTTTCCTCTTTTCTTTATTTCGGATTGAGAATCATCTTTTGGTCACCTTGAATCATGTGCCTTGAGGTAAAACATGTTCGGACACCAAAACAAACAATCGAACGAAATTTTTCTGCCGAGTTTTCACTAGGAAAATTTCATGAGTTATTTGCAACACAAATTTAAGCTACTTTTATATTGAAAGCAATAAAAATCAGGATTGTGTATCCTTGGGAATGAAGCCTTAAATTGGGAGGATTACCAGGTTATGCTGGAAAATGACCGGGTTATGCCAGAAAAGCAAAAGGTCCTCGGGTTATACAGGAGAGATCCACGGGTTATGTCGGGATAAAAGACTAAAGGGTCCTTAGGTTATGCCAGGGAGGTCCACGGGTTATGCTGGGATTAAAAGAAAAAGGCTCTTTGGGTTATGCCAGGGAGATCCGCGGGTTATGCGGGGATAAAAGAAAAATATCCTTGGGTTGTATCAGGATAAAAGATAAAGGTCGTTGCGTCATGCCAGGGAGGCCCATGGGTTATGCCGGGATGAAAAGAAAAAGGCTCTTTGGGTTATGCCAGGGAGGTCCGCGGGTTATTTTGGGAGAAAAGGAAAAAGGCTCCTTGGGTTATGCGAGGGAGATCCACGGGATATGCCGGATAAGAGAAAAATATCCTCGGGTTATACCAGGGAGATCCACAGGTTATGCCGGGATATGCCTGGATAAAAGGGAAAAGGTCCTATACTTCCATGATTTTGGATTTTTTTGTGAGAAAATCATTCTTTTAAACAAATTGTTCTAGCACCTCTTTTTTATAAAAAAAAATCGAGACATCCCTTTTTTAAATTAACCTATGAGAAAATTCGTCAGACTAGGTTTTCTATCATAGGAGAAAGATTCATCAGACTAAGATTTTGATCATAGGAGAAAGTTCATCAGACTAGGATTTTGATCCTATGAGAAATTCATCAGACTAGGTTTTCTATCTTCGGAGAAAAATTCATCAAACTAAGATTTTGATCCTAGGAGAAAGTTCATCAGACTAGGTGACTAGGTCTCTTTTTTGGTATCTTAGGAGAAAGATTCATCAGACTAAGACATTGATCCTAGGAGAAAGTTCGTCAGACTTGGTCTTCTATCTTTCGAGAAAGATTCATCACTAAGATTTTGATGCTAGGAGAAAGTTTATCAGACTAGGTCTTCTATCTTAGGAGAAAGATTTATCAGACTAAGATTTTGATCCTAGGAGAAAGTTCATCAGAAGAGGTTTTCTATCTTAGGAGAAAAATTCATCAAACTAAGATTTTGATCCTAGGAGAAAGTTCATCAGACTAGGTCACTTTTATTTGGTATCTTAGGAGAAATATTCATCAGACTAAGATTTTGATCCCAAGAGAAAGTTCATCATACTAGGTCATTTTTTTTTTGTTATCTTAGGAGAAAGATTCATCAGACTAAAATTTTGATTGGGAGGAAAATCTATCAGACCGGGACTTTATCCTAGGAGGAAAATTGTGAGGATCAATGACAACAATAGCAAGACGAATAAAGGATGAGATTCGAGAAACTTCCCTTTGTCGGCTCTTCTCTTCTTCTCTTTTTCTTCTCTTTTTCTTCTCTTTTTTTATTGTTTTTTTGGTTTGTTTTTTTCTCTCTCTCTTTTTCTTTTATTTTTTGATCCACTTTTCTTGCACTGCTTTGTTCCTATTTCACACAAAGAAAAACTTGTCAGTTTTGAAAATGATGGTCGGTTTGTGGCCTTAGGTCTGGGGCAGCTTGGCTTTTGCTTCAATCGGCTTGAGTCAGTTTTAAGAGTCCTTTGCTATGCATCAACCCTAATTGTTTCACAACCCAGTACCATTTGTATTTGTGGCTCAATCAGCCTTGTCCTGATTGGAGATCTTGGCTCAAGTGACTTTTTCTGATATCTTCAATGACTTTTGGCTTTTTGAGCAATTTGTCTGTTAGAGAGAATCACAAGTTATCTTTGCTTGCGCCAAGCAGGCTGACAAGAGTCTTTTTGGAAAGCCTTTTCAAAAATCCTCAAGGTATGTTGACAGTAACAACTGAGTGCGCTGGCAAAATTTAATTTGTGCAACTGAAAAGATGGTAGCAGATTTTGAAATCATTTCTTGCTCATTTTGACAAGGGTGGACTTAAAGTGAAGGACACAATTATGAAAAGAAACGAATATTAAAAAGAAATTCCCCCTGTCAGAAGGACATAAGAAAGCGTATTTTTTTTATATTTTTTAATAACTAGCCTTAATGATCATGACATACATTTTAGACTTAACAACCTGATCTGTCAACTAATTCAATCTTCCCTTTTACCATTCTTGTGACCTTTGAAATCGGGTTTGTTTATGCCAATCCTTTGCATCGGCTTCACGATTCACTTTCGACTTGTGGTGTCTCGAGGGGTTCTTACCAATAAGTCTCTCTTATTTATTCATCTCTGCTTATCGTCGCCTTATAGTGCCCGTGACAATTTTCACTAGTAAAACTCTCTCATTTTTCATTTTTTTCTTTTTCTTTTACTTCTTGTGTGAGAAACTTGACAGTGTTCTATATCGCGTGATAAACATTGCTCTTTGCAGGCTTTCTTAGCATTCTTGAAGGCTTATCGGGAGGTCTTATTGGGAAGGTTTTTAGATAGGGTTGGAAAGAAAGGTCGGCATGAGGGCTCAAAGTAGATTTAAAAATGAGGGGTTACGGACATACAACTCTTGGAATCGACTCTTCAACAGTGAAATAAAATATTTGCCCCAGTTTCAACCACTGGGGATTTTTTTCTTGAATTCTTATTTGGTTGGACCTAAGCGTGAGACTGCCTACGTATCCTTTTGTTAAAGGAATCAGGTCTAATGTAGTTCAAACATCTGACTTAACTAATTTTTCCATTTTTTTCTGTTTCTCTATTTTTTTTCTCTTTTCCTTTCTTTTTTATTTTTCTTTTACTTTCATTTTTTGTTTTTTTTTTGTTTGTCTTAGCTTCGGTATTCTAAGGGCATGGACCTTAGATAATTTTTTTTTATTTTTTTTCACTTGAACTTTTTAAGAATTGCCCTAGTTTGTATTCTTTGGACATTGAATTTTTTTTATTTTTTTCATCATTTTTTGACTCTTGACTCTTAATTTGATTCAAAAAGAGGGTGGCCAAAGAAAATAATAAAGGCTCAAAGGGGTTACAAAGAGTGTAAAGTGTTAGGTAGCACAAAAAGGGCCTTCAAACCTCGAGAACGCCAAACATAGTATCCCTTCGCAATCACGACATTGATGATCATGCATGTCTTCTTGGTGTGTCGTGGTCACAAGACACTTGCCACCTATTAAAAGTCAAAATTTTCGACAATCTTCTATTGATTCTTCCTCAAGCCTGATCTTCGCAATGATTCGGAATTGACTTTTACTCGACCTTAATTCCCAAGTATTTCAACTCTTTATTCATCCACAAAAGTGCTTCTCTTTTTTTTTCTCCAGTCATCCAATTCCAGATTAAATCAGTTTCTAAGATTTGGAAAAAATTTCCGCATGCATGTCATGTTATTAGAACTACCACGAAAAGAACTAAGAACAAAATGACACAAAAGGACTAAACTGTATTTTGTTGAGTAAAGGATGAAAGGGTTTGACAACAAGACAAACAATCTAAGATCCGAGTTACGAACCTAAAATAACCCCAATAATAAAAATATCAACATAACAGACAAACATGACTCATACAAACAGGATAGAAGGATAGAAGGGTTTGACTCGATAAAACAAATAAACTCTTGATCATAACACTATAATTACCTAGATAACAGAAAAACATCAAAACAATCTACCAAGATTCCTTCCTAGTGAGGATAGAATGACTTTTCAATTGTTAAGCTTGATATTTAGCCTCAAAATTGCTCATCAGAATCACCATGTCCTTCTTCAATTTTGGCCAACAAGTTCTCGAGAGAACTCTTATAATCCATGTCACCAGGACTCATCCCCACAAAGTGTGCATCATCATGTGCAGGTAAAGGATTCTGTGTGATATTCTGGGTGTTAGTGTCTTGGATCACAATCAAGTTTTCCTGGTTCATCCTTTCTATTTCTCTTTTAAAATCCCGACAACTTTCAGTATTATGCCCTTGGGTATTAGAATGGTATTCACACCTTTTGGAAGGGTCAAAACTTCTTGCACGTGGGTCCACATGATTTGGAGGAATGAGTGCAGTCATGTCATAATGCTTTGACTTCTGAAATAAGCTTGCATAGGACTCTCCTGTTGGTGTAAAATAATCCTTCAACCTTTGTTCCCTTCTATGCCCTAGGCTTGGATGTGGGTCATAAGGCACTTGAAAATTTTGTGGAGACTAGTAGAGATTTTGCGGTGCTCGTGCTCACCTTTTAGGGTGTCTTAGTGGCCGGGCATCATACTGAGGTGCAACAACATAGTATTATGGGTTCTGAGGTGGATAATATTGATCAGGGGAGTCATGGAAAACCTGAGGAGACTGATCATACCTTCGAGATGTTCTCCCGGGACTCTTCTTGACCCTGATGTCATCATGACTCCTTCAACCTTCTCATTTGGGTCACCAAAATTATCTGATTCAATCTGGTCAACATGAGTTGCGGCTTTGAGAAGTGCTTGACTTATAATTTTTCCTGTCTTAAGACTATTCTCAACCATTTACCCCATTTTGATAACTTCCGGGAAGTATTTACCCACAGCAGATATCATATTTTAAAATTAATCCGGCTCTTGAGCCTGAAGAAAGACAGTGGTTAGCTCATAGTCATCTATGAGTAGCTTAACTCTAGCTGCTTGTTCTTTCCATTTAATAGCATATTCCCTGAAACATTCACTTGGTTTCTTCTTCAGGTTTAAAAGGGAATTACGGTCTGGGGCAATGTCAATGTAGTGTTACACTATTTGACAAAGGCATGTGCCATGTCATCCCAGACGTACCAGTGAGATGTGTCTTGATCCAAAAACTATTCAGATGCTACTCCGGTGAGGTTTTCCCAAAAATAAGCTATTAATAATTCTTCATTTCTTTCTACACCTCTTAGCTGATTGCAATACCTTTTCAGGTGGGTTATGGGGTCTCCATGTCTATCATACCTTTCAAATTTGGGAGTCTTGAAACCAGGCGGCAAGTGGACATCAGGGAACATACATAGATCTTTGATGGAATCACTCTTTGACCCGCCAACCCTTGCATGTTTTTCAATCGTTGTTCTAAGCTTTTCACTCTTTGGGTTATTTCTTCTTGTACCATATTTTGGGTAGGCTTCTTAATGTCTGCAGGAAGATCAAACGAGTGCGAGTGGTATTCAGGAGAGTGGTACTGCTCTTGTTGTGCAAAAGATTGTGACTCGCGACAAGGTTCTTCTTGGCCATTGGCCCCTGCTTGACACATTTTGGTCATTTGTTGTTTCAGTATTCCTTTTTCATCAACCACAGTAGACTCTTGTCGAACCCTCTGACCCTGAGTCTCTCGAGCCCTTGTAACAATTTCAATGTCAGTTATCACTTTTCCTTGAATCTTGTGTTGTCTGCTTAACACAAACTGACCACCTCAAACTTTCTTCACAATTCAAAATAAAAGACATGTTAGAATGAATTCAGTCAGTCCTTATTATTATCATTATTTTTTCACTTTTTTTTCTTCTTCTTCTTCCTGTTTTTTCATTTTTCTTATTTTCCTTTTCCATGGGTGATCGAACCTGATGTGGGTTGCCTACGTATCATGACGCTGCATTAATCAGATCTTGCGTAGTTCGGGAAGATTAGGAATAGAGGAAATAAACTAAATTTATATTTTTCTGGATTTCGAATTTTCTTTGTTTTTTCACATCTTTTTTGTTTTTCAAAAGAAAGACTTATAAAGAAGAAAGAGAATATTATTAGATTTTGATTTTTCTCCAGCACTTTTGCAAAGAGAGACTTTTAAAGAAGAAAGATTTTTTTTCTTTTTTTGACTTTATTGCTTGCTTTTTCACATTTATGGATGATAGAAGAAAAATATTTTTGCATTTATGGATTTTAAATTTGAAGTTAGGAAAGAAGCAATTCAGAAGAAAAAGAAAGTATTGAATCTTGAATTTTCTTTTCAATTTTCGAATGAAGAATGAAAATATTTTTGAATTTTTATATTTTTTTTTTCGAAATTTTGAAAGAACAACTTCTAAAGAAGAAAGAAGAATATTTTTGTATTTGTGAATTTTTATTCTAAAGATAGGAAAGAAGTACTTCCAAAGAGAAAGAAAGTATTTTTGAATCTTGAATTTTGTTTTCAATATTCGAAAAAAGAAAGAAAATATTTTCGAATTTTTATTTTTTCAAAATTTTGAAAGAAAAACTTCTAATGAAGAAAGAAAAATATTTTTGTATTTTTGAGTTTTTTTTAATTTTTGAAAGAAATACTTATAAATAAAAGAGATATTTTTGAATCTTGCTTTTACCTTTGAATTTTCGAAAGAAGAATGAAAATACTTTGTATTTTTCTGTATTTTGAGAAGAAAGTAACAGAAAATATTTTTTTGCATTTTTTAAAAAATTGGGGTTTCAAAGAAAAACTTTCCTAAATAAGGAAGTAAAAGAATTTTTTTTGGATATTTGAAATTGAGGTCTGGAACTGATGAGGTTTGCCTACGTATCTCGCATTCTGTGAGAATCAGACCTGCGTAGTTCTGCCAGATTTGACAAAACCAACTATTTTTGAAAACATTTCTTTTTCTTTCATTTTCTAAAATATCCGGCAGAGTCATCCAAAGTGTAGGAAATTAAACTGCACTCATGCTTGCTTTGCTGATGATTTGCTGATGTTCTGTAGAGCAGACACGATTTCAGTCCAGATATTGCAGGGTGCTTTCCTAAAGTTCTCTCAAGCTTCAGGTCTTCAAGCTAATCTGTCAAAGAGTGCTTTATATATTGCAGGAGTGAAACAGGATATCAAAGCTCGGATTCTGGATACCTTAGGATTCACAGAAGGTACATTTCCTTTCAAGTATCTAGGGATCCCTCTTGACACAAAAAAACTGTCAGTTGGCCACTTCTATCCAATTATTGAGAGGATCACAGAAAGGGTCACCTGCTGGTCTGCCAAATTGTTATCCTATGCTGGCAGAAGCCAATTGATAAAGTCTGTCATTTTTGGTATTCAAACCTACTGGAGTCAAGTGTTCATACTACCTAAGAAAGTATTGAAAGCTATTGAACAAATTGTCCGTACTTTCCTATGGACAGGTAGTGTTAACCTATCCAGGAAGGCAATAGTAGCTTGGGACAGTGTATGTAGGCCATTCTCAGCAGGAGGATTAAATATTATTGATATGGCTCTATGGAATAAGGCAGCACTTAGTAAACAGCTATGGAACTTGGCAAAGAAAAAGGACTGCTTGTGGATTCGTTGGGTGCATAGTTACTATATTAAACAGAGGGATATAGAGACTCTCTCCAGTCCAGGATCAACATCCTGGGTTGTGAAGTAGATACTGGCCAGAAGGGAAGACATTATGAAGATTCCTAGACTTCAGGGAAGCTTATTCAATAGGATGCAAGCCATTTGTAAGCTGGATGAATTTCATATACAGGAACTCTATCTGGCAATGCTCCCTCACAATAGTAAGGTTCCTTGGAAGAACCTGGTGCTTCATGCTTCTGCTCAACCACGTCACAGATTCACTATTTGGTTAGCTGCTTTACAAAGGTTGCCAACAGTAGACAGACTACAAAAAATTGGCATCAGTGTTCCAGATAGTTGTGTCTTCTGTAATCAAAATGTCGAAACTTTTAGTCACCTATTCTTTGCCTGTCCAGTTACAAATAGTATATGGAGCAGAATAGCATATGGCTGGGGCAGCATAGGGCAGTGAGAGACTGGACTATTGAATTGCAATGGGTATGTAGCAAGGCTAAGAGTCGAGTGGTTCTTAATGCCATAACTGTCTGTGCATTCATCCATACTGTTGCTCTTATATGGCAAGAAAGGAATAACATAAGATTTAATAGTGTCAAGTTCCAAGAAGATCAGCTATGCCGAGAGTTAACATTGTCCATCCATGTTCGAGGCAGTAAGTATAGGCATTGGAGAAGTGGTCTGAATAAGCTCAACAAGTTTCCTTAGTTACTTGGTTGTTTTAGTCGATGCAATAGGTGTTCCTATACTAGCATGTACTTAGTGATAGCTATGAGCTTAGTATAGGAGATAGTTTTAAATGAGTAGGAGTAGTCCAATCTCTTAGTTTAGTTCATGTTGTAAAAACCTTTGATATTAATGGAAAGTTTGCTTATCTAAAAAAAAAAATATCCGGCAGAGTTTCAATACGATTTGGGTATTTGGTTTTTCAAAGCAGGTGATTACCCTCATTTACCCTAACATTGTTATTTTTCTTTTTAACTCTCTTCCATTATTTACAAGCCGGTCAACATGCAAATCCGAAGCAAATAAATGCACAAGTAGCAAGAAGGATGCATCAAGATGGTCTTTTCAATTTGGGTACACCTGTCCTAGACGAACTCAACCCATATATTGAGTCCCAGGTGTCAAATGCACTTGATGCAAACAAAGGTTCCTACTAGGAATTTGGCATGAAGCTTTGTTATATCAGGTTTAAGGGGGGGAGGGGCAGCGTACCGAGAATACAGAAGCTTCGTCAGCTTAGCAACTTGTACGAACCTCATTCTAAAATGGGATAAGACTCTAACAGAAGAGAAGTCACATGAAGTGCACCCTTCTCCATGATGTAGAAGACTTAGAGGAAGGATTTCGTAGCAGTTTATATATTCAATTCACCAAATATCAAAGTGGTAAAACATTTAACACATTGGCATGAAACATGTAGGAAAATTAGATAACAGATAAAACCAATCATAACAGCTATTCTAAGCTCGAATTCTTGAACCCTGAACAAAAGTTCTGGGTTCTGTCACAAGCAGAGTTGCCAGAGCTGTCACACCTCCATTTTTACACACCACCCATAAGGGGGTATGAGGGAGTTTTTTGCAGCAGCTCCGAACGATATAAAAATGTGAGCACGCCGCAGCTGAAAATGAGCAGGCATTGTTACAATCAAGGAATTGAAGCCATATGAGATTAAAATTGACAAAGAACCCTAACTTCAAAGAGAGAGAAAGAGAAGAACCCTTTATTAAACAGAGGTCAGTATCATATGAATTGAGTTCTCTGTTAATCTATTAGCCTAAACTACCTATTTATACACTTACTGAAAATAAAAGGTTACATGTTACAAAGATGGTTAAACATACAAAGATAAATAATGCTACATGTTAAAGTGTATTCCACATCTTCAAGATGGGTCTGCCTTGGTATCTTGGGCTGGAGCATGCTGGGCTTCAGGTAAAGATTGGGCTCCAACAGGCATTAACTGAGATCTACACTTCACTCGACCGCAATACTATGCCGGCGACCTTGAACTCGAACTCAAATGGTATCAGTTTGAGCTGTAGTTTCGATCGTTTTTAGCTAATTTTAGGGCTGGATTGGATAGGTTTTCAGAGTGTTTCTTTTAGCGTCTGTTCAACGGTGATTAGCGGCTGAGTTTTGGTGGTGAAGCTAAGAGGAGATGAGAGGAAAGGGGTGTGAATGGGGCTTTGCCGCTCTCTCTGTCTTTTCAATTCTCATTTTCCATTTTTTCTTGTTATTGTTCGTTCCACATATCTTACAATGCCTAGGTCCTAGCTCTAGATAGCAGCTGCCGTTCTCTTTTGGGTCTAGGGTCTTAACTCTACTTTTCCAGAGTTAGGTATTATTATATAGGGATAGGGATTAAAATTATATTTTGTGTTGTTGCTCATTAGTTTTTAGGTCTTTTTATTTAGTCCAAAGAAAAGTCTAGAAGGATCCCTAAGATTAGTTTAATGGGTATTGGAGATTGGGCTTAAGGAATATATGTATAATGCCGTTTGAATCATATTTCAGTCACTGTGAGCAACATTATCAACATATACCAGCTGATATGGTGGTGGTGCACATATAACACCATAACCTTTCCCATTTCTCATACACACACACACACATACACATACACGCGCGCGCACGCGCGCACACACACACACACACACACACACACACACACACACATATATATATATATATATATATATATATATATACATGCGTATATAACGCCATCTGATCATGGGTCAATGCAAATGAATGCAATGCATGAAAAGTACGTTATTAAAATCTTTCGGAGCTTCATAACTATTTTGCCTTTGAGTAACATCATAAAGTAAACTCTTTTCAACTTTCGTATTTTTCTGAGAACCATAAACAGATGATAAAATATTATGGTACACGGAAATTCAAAAATATAGATATTTCTAATAGGTCTATGAATAAAGTCATTTATGTAATTTGTTCATTTGCACGTTTCATTCGTATTGTATAGATCATATCAAAATAATAAAGGAATAGTCTTGACAAACCTAAAGTAATAATAACTCCGTATAATTATTCCGTTAAAAATCTTCGTGAATTGAACATAGACCCAAAAATAGAATTTTAAGATTCTGCGTTTTAACTTTGAGGAACAAAGTTTGGCTTGGTTCTTGAATTTTTTTGGACGAAATGGACATAGTTTTTGGCTTAATGCCAAAGTAACGCATTAAATCTGATTTCTTGGAGTGAGGCTTGGATGTTTGGAGAAGCTTGAAAATGATTCTGATTTTCATTTTGGTCAAGGACAGAATGTAGATGGTCCTTTGATCTTAAGTGGAGGGTTTATCACTTTTAATGAATAAAGCTCACTAAAGTCTTCATAAGACTTTATAATTTGGCCTATGACACATATGAAGGTGAATTTAAAGAGTCACCTCAAAAAAGGGGCCCGGGGGGAGAACACGTTTTCTTAGGGGTGATTTTAATTTATCCATTTATTAGTTAATTGTATAATATTTTGTTACCCGATAATTAATTTATTACCCGTATAATTTAAAAATTATCATAAAGTATTCAAAATTATATTTATTTTTAAAATACTTCATATATACTTTATATATTACACTACCATAGTCATATGTTACCTTGTATGGTACTAGTCCATAAAGACCGAGTACTTTAGCTCGAGTCGTATTTTATCCCAACATGTCAAACTTTGACGAAAATTCGTTTCTTTGACTTGCTTCCCCTTTTACCTTTACTAATCACTTGTCAAATAGCATAATCTTTATAATCCACAAATAATCTTTTCCTTGGACTAATGTCAATTGCCTTACGATAAATTTAATGTAAAATACTTCAGGGTGCAACATCGTCGTAACTTATTATTGCCAAGCGTAACATCACTGTAATGTAATACTACATGGTGCAACCCTGTCGTAACTTATTACCGCGAAGTGTAACATCACACTAATGTACTATTATTAGATACAACACTATCGTAACTTAATACTATAGGACGCAACATCAATCGTAATATATTACTGTAGAGGGTAACATCATCGTAATATATTACTGTAGAACATAACATCGACGTAATACTACACGGCGTAACATTATTCACCTCTTTGGAACATTCGTCCTCAAATGTTGACTGATGCACTTATCATTTTTATAACTTATATCTTCAAAATATTTCTAGAACTTCCCTTGCCATCTAGGTGAATGTTCTGTGAATAAGTCCAAAGTCCAGTGCATTACCTCTTAGGCCTCCCTCTCACACCACAACTTGTAATCAGAATCCTTCCAATATTGTAACTGTTACTACCTTTCATCATGCAGCCTATACAATTTTGACCCTGTAAGTGTACCCAATCTCTAGGAATCATATGTAGAGATTGATAAGATGTCCTTTTGGGCATATATGAGTACATTGAAGTTCTTCGCTCGTTACTTTATTGAACGAATATTGCTATAGCTCATTGCACAGGTCCGTTTAGCCATCCGTATGAATTTACTGCCTTAAATCTTACTTTAATTTACTGTTTCTGAGGTTTGTTACCAAATCTCAACTTAATCTCGTTGCTTATTCCGTATGTACAAATATAAGTCGTTTAATACTTCCTCATTACTGCTTATTTTTATAATGAAGGCCTAATCTTATCTCATCCTTTGTAACTTTTGTCCATTATTGTTGATTCACCTAAATATTGATCTATAATATACCACGGATAACTTGAAACTTCTTTCGCAATACTTTGCCACTAGGGCTTACGTACGTCAAGGAATATTCGATGCAATTTTTCTGATCCACTTAGCGTCGATACTGTAGTTCAATAACCGTTTTCTACAGCATCCCAAGGTAATTCTCTCACGTGGGTATTTTAATCCCATACAATTCCTTAACCCCTTTTCTTTCTCTTTTTATTTTTCAAATAATTACTCAATCGAAGGCCCAAATATCATTCTTTATCTATAGCAATTACACCTTTATTCTACTATTAGGGCAGCATTCCATCTCTTTTAAATGCTACTTATGAAGAGTACCTCCTTTGAGTCCATTCAGGCTATACTGAGCTTACTATAACATAGAGAAGCCATTAGCTCCCTTGTTTTCATAGGCCTAATCCTAAGGACTAATCTATTCTCGTCACTTCCCACTGCCATTTCTTATCTGTATTCATGTCTTCCTAAAACCTTGTCACTTTACCATGCTTTAGCTTGCGACCTATACATATCTATTTATACTACTCGTAATCTTCCTTCAACTAGAATATCCCTATGTTATTTTAGAACATCAAGAGAGACGTCATATCATCTCTAACTCTCCATTACTTTCTTAACTAGACATCTCGATACCTAGAAATCATTCACTAGATGATATGCCATCGAATCCTCGTGCTTCTGGCCCTTTTATTCGATGTATGGACAATTTACGAACTTCTGTATGACGACCCAAAGGGTCATCACCATAATTCTCTCTTTCCTTGCACTTCTGAGGCCTTGAAAACCTCTTATTTGGTTGCCTCGATTGGCGTGCATAGTCCGGGAGCGAAGCCGGAAGATATTGATGTGAAAATATTTGAACTCTGTGTTAAAAACTATGAATTTTGATACTAATATTGCTATGTTTGACTTTGGTCAATGTTTTAGGTAAACGGACCCGGAACCATAATGAGACGGTCCCGTACCCGTGAAGAAATGGTCAAGGAGGGTCCGTAATGAAATTTGAGACCCGGTCCTATTCCCGGAATCGACCCGAGTACGGAGCTTTTCTGTGAAATTGTTTTTGAAAATTCTTAAGGAAAATTGGAAACGGAAATTGATCAAAGCGATGGTATCGGGCTTGTATTTTGGTTCCGACACCCGGTAAAAGTCTTAAATGGGCGTTAAGCTCTATCTGTAATGTTTGGCTGAAAACGGACGTCGTTTGATGTGTTTTGGACTAAAAGTTGAAAAGTTTGAAAGTTTTGAACTTGAAATGAAAATCATGAGTTTTGGAGGTTGATTTTTTGATTTAGATGTTATTTTGGCGATTTGATCGCACGAGTAAGTCCGTAGGATGTTTTTGAGGTTAGGTACATGTTCGGGTTGGAGCCCCGAGGGCTCGGGTTGGTTTCGGATAGGTGTTAGGCTCATTTTGATGCATTTTTATCATCTGGTGTCTGCAGATTTTGCAATTGCGAAGCCTCCCTCGCAATTGCGAGCTCTTCCCTTGGCTTGCTTCTTGGCAAATGCGATTCCCCCCCCCCCCTTCCTTTGCCAGTCTTCACAAATGCGACGTTCCATCTCGCAAATGCAAGTTTTCCCCAGCCCAACCCTAGTTCGCATTTGTGAACGTTTTCTAGCAAATGCGAGTTCCCTTTCAATTTTCCCTAGTTCGCAATTGCGAACTATTTCTCGCAATTGCAAGGTCCCCTTTTATTTTTCCCAGTTCGCAAATGTGAAATCAATGTCGCATTTGTAACATCTGCAACCCTGCAGCTGTTACTTAAACGAATTCAGACCTCATTTTTCATACCTTTCCAAACCCAAAACCACCATAGGCGATTCCTCTCGAACCCTTTCGTCCTCAAATCAAGTGTGAGTCAATTTTTACTAGTTTTCTTAAATCTTTATCATATTCTAACATGATTTCACCCTTAAATCAATGGTTTTGTGGTTAAAATGGCAGATTTGGGGTAGAACCTAGGTTTTCATAAAATAGGGGATTTGGACCTCAATTTGGGGTCCGATTTCAAAACAAATTGAATATTACAACTCGTGGGGGAATGGGTAACCCGGTTTTGGTTCGAATCTCGAGTTTTGACCACGTGGGCCCGGGGTAATTTTGGGAATTTTTTAGTAAAACTTTAGGAATTTCATTCTTATGCATCGAAATTGATTTAACTAGCATTTGTTGATACATTTGAGTAAATTGTGGTTAGATTCGACCGGTTTTGAAGCGAATTCGAGGGGTAAAGCTATTCTAGAGGCGTGAGTTGAATTGGAAGCCTTCGAGGTAAGTGTTCGATCTAACTTTGGCTTAAGGGAATAGGATTAGGTTGTTAATTGCTATGTGCTATGTGGAGTCGGTGTGTATGTATGGTGACGGTTACCTATGCGCCCGAGTCGAGCATGACCGTGTTGTCATTTGTTATAAGAATTTTGGAAGAAGTGAACAATTGGGTAAATACTTGTTATAAGAGCTATGAAGTGAAAGATGAGAAGTAAATGAACTAGAGATAAGTTGTTGGTGTTTTTCCCTTGTCGGGACTTGTTCTTAAATTGTTTCCCTTGCCGGGACTTGTTGTTGCATTGTTCTTCCTTGCCGGGACTTGTTGTTGCATTGTTCTCCCTTGCCGGGAAGGTTAATCTTGTTGTTTACTCCTTTTCCCATTAATTGTGATTATTGTTTGGCTGAGGAGGAGTGATAAAGCACGATGGGTGATGTCGTGTACTTATTGATTTCCTCCACAAGATGGAGTGGTATACATTGATTTCCTCCACAAGATCGAGTGGTATTTATCGATTTCCTCCACCAGATGGAGTGGTATTTATCGATTTCCTCCAAAAGATGGAGTGGCATTTATTGATTTCCTCTACAAGATGGAGTGGTATATATTGATTTCCTCCACAGGATGGAGTGGTATTTATTGATTTCCTCCACAGGATGGGGTGGTATATATTTATTTCCTCAACAAGATGGAGTGGTGCTATTGATTTGGTGAGGACGAGAGTAAAAACACGATGGGTGGTGCCGCGCAACGTGGTTTTATTGGTCTTTCCTTACTGGTGTTCCTTATTCCGTTTTCCCTTTATTAGTTGTTTTTTCGTTGGATTCTCTTATTTAAATGCTATCTATTCAGTTCCATCTCTAAATTGTAGAAGTTATAATTGAACTGCTATTCCCCCCAGCATGTCCCCTCCCTTTTTGTTGTTTAAAATCTTGTTTTCCTTTTCTGTTATCTTATATATCTGTACAGGTTGTTTATGGTAGGTCCGGTTAGCCTCGTCACTACCTCGCCGAGGTTATTCCGGAGTCTTACCAGCACATGGGGTCGGTTGTGCTGATACTATGCTTCTGTGCCTTTTTGTGCACAGGTCAGGACCCAGTCTACGGACCTTAGCTTTAGACCGGGAGTGATCCTATAGTCCAGAGGCTCTGAGGTAGTTCGCAGGCGTTAGCGGGCCCCGAGTCTCTACTAACTTTCCCTTTCAGTTTGTTAAATTGCATCAAACAGACTGCTATGTACTTCTTTCAGACTATTATTTTTTAGCACTCTTTAGTTGTCCGTGAGCAATGACACCAGATACTGGGTAGAGATTGGTTATTAGTTTTTCGCATATTGTTTTCGTTATTGTTATTAGACGTCTTCCGCATATTTTAACTAATTATTGTAGCATTTAATTTGTTTTAGATTTAAATTTTCTGGAAATATTTATAAGGGTTGGCTGGCCTAGCTTTGACAGTATGCGCCATTACGACTCTCGATGGTGGGTAAATCCGGGTAAGGCTGTACGAATAACGGTTCCGAACCGGAACCGTGACCGGAACCGCGGTTCCGCGGTTCTAAACGGTTCCGGTTCCGCGGTTCCGGTTCCGTAGTTCTGGGCCGGTTCCACCCTTTAGAACCGTGGAACCGGAACCGCCAGAACCGGAACCGAAACCGGAACCGGACCGGTTCAGGCGGTTCTAAACGGTTCCAAACGGTTCCGATATTAAAAAAATTTTTTTTTTTTTAAATTCAGACCGTTGGCGGAACCGTTTGGAACCGTTTAGAACCGCCGGAACCGGTCCTGTTCCGGTTCCGGTTCTATCCGGTTCCCAACGGCCATTTTTTTTTTTAAAAAAAAAAATTTTTTAAATTCTGAAAATCAGAACGTTGGTATTGCAGAAATAGCCGTTTGGCATTTTTAAAATTTAGCCATTTGACCCCTCAAATTTAATTTAACCCCAAACTTTATATAATAACACAATTTCCCATTTCTCAACTATAAATACCCCCTCATTCTTTCATTTTAATTCACCAATTCATCAATCTTACTCAATCTCTCTCAATCTCTCTCAAGCTCTCTTACAATCTTTCTGTGCAAGTGCTTAATATTTCCCATCTAAACGAACTTCAAGTTTATTTGTCGCAGGGGCTAGAGAATGATAATCCAGACGGATCTTTCGACCTTTTGGATTGGTGGAAGATAAGGGAAAAGCATTTTCCGATTCTTGCAAGGATGGCTCGGGATGTTCTGTCCATTCAAGCGTCAACTGTTGCATCGGAGAGCGTATTTAGTCAAGCCAGACTACAAATAGGAGATCATAGAGCGTCGATGCGGGACAGCTTGGAAAAATCAGTGCTCTTCCGAGATTGGATCCGCTCTGAAAGAAGAAACTTTGGGCTAGCTGAATCTCAACCCGAAATAGACGAGTGCTATGAAGAAATGCTAGCAGAAATTGCTCAAGAATCATCTTCACCCGGAAGTGGTGATGAACAAGCTTCATTTCCACCACCGCCAACACAACCACCTCCAAACCTTGAAGGTTTTATGAGATTTGTTAGAAATAATACATAAATTATGATGTAACTTGTACATTGGCATGTCTTCTTTTAGTTTTTTTTCCTTTTAATGGTGGTATTAGTACCATGTTGTGCTCATTCCATTGGGGGAAGGAAGACTAAGAAAGATATGCCATTTTGGTCAATAAATATGCTTTTTATCATATACTTGAATATATTTGTCTCAATATTTCTTTGTCTTTACTTCTATATCAATCCTTGAATATAAAATATTTATATAACATATAATATATAACATACAACACATAATACTATTAATACTAACTACTACACAATATACATTATTTATATACAATATATACTACTTTACTACAACATATACTACTTATATACAAAATATACACTACTTATTTTGAATATATACTAATTTCCAAACACAATATATGCTATAGTAACAACATAGTACACCATATAAAAATATATTCTACAATATACTAATCACTACTATACAAGATATTTAATTTTAAAAAAAAAAAGAAGGTCAGAACCGCCGAGAACCGCCTGGAACCGCCAGACCCGCGGTTCCGGAACCGCCAGAACCGGAACCGGGTGGTTCCGGAACCGTATGGTTCCGCTTCCGGCTCCGGAACCGCCAGAACCGGAACCGCCAGAACCGGGAACCGCCAGAACCGGAACCGCCAGAACCGGGAACCACCAGAACCGGAACCGTTTACCCAAATAGACCCAGAACTGGAACCGGATACAGCCTTAAATCCGGGTCGTGACAAGTTGGTATCAGAGCACTAGGTTACTTGGGTCTCACAACTCACGACAAGCCCAGTAGAGTCTAAGGGATCGGTATGGAGACGTGTGTATTTATCCCCCAGACGCTACTGAGTTAGGAAAGTTTCCCTTTGTTCATTCTAGTCGTGCGATTCTGTTTCTCAAGTATTGATTGTCGTTCTACTATGTTCTTTCGCAGATGGCAAGAACACATGCGTCTTCTTCTTCCGCGCAGCAGTCCGATCCCCTAACAGCAGCTCCCACGAGGGGCAGTGGTCGAGGCCGTGCCAGAGGCCGTGGTAGGGGGCATAGATCAGCCCCAGGCAGCAGTTCCAGAGGTGGAGCCTCATATTGACTTTGATAAAGAGGTTCCAGCTCCACCAGCTCCAGTGGGCCCAACTCAGGTCCCAGGAGGAATGATGTTTTCTTCGGATCTTCGGGATACCCTTGTCCGCATAGCAGGCTTTATAGACATTGTGGCCAGAGCGGGATTGCTACCAGTAGTACCAGCCACTTCTTATGCTGGAGGAGGACTTCAGACTCCTGCTACACGTACTCTGGAGCAGGTAGCTCCCCAGACTCAGGTTCCCTTGGTTCAGCCCCCAGTGGCGGCTCAGACAAGTATTACAGCTCAGGTCGGAGATGGGTCGGCCATGTCTTCGGATGCTTTGTGGAGACTTGATCGGTTCTCCAAGCTTTTCACTACCACTTTTAGCGGTGCTTCATCGGAGGATTCCCAGGATTTTCTGTTCAGTTGTCATGAGATCCTCAAGACTGTGCGGATAGTGGAGATCAATAGGGTCGATTTTTGCACTTTCAAACTTGTGGGTTCCGCCAAGACTTGGTGGAGAGATTATTGTCTTTCTAGACCAGTAGGGTCCCCAGCTTTGACATGGGATCAGTTTGCAGAGTTATTTTTGGAGAAGTTTCTCCCCGTCACTCAGCGCGAGGCACTTCGCAGAAAGTTTGAGCATCTTCATCAGGGTTCTATGACAGTTACACACTACGAGACCAAGTTTGTTGACTTGGCGCGCCATGTAGTAGTGATACTCCCTACTGATCGCGAGAGGGTCCAGAGGTTCATCGGCGAATTGATTCAGCCCATTCGCCTACAGATGCCAGTGGGGGTTGGCAGTGATATTACTTTTCAGGAGGCGACCAATGCGGCCCGTTGAGTGGAGATGGCACTAGCTCGAGAAGGTAGTCAGGGTTCTGACAAGAGGCCTAGACATTCCGGCAGGTTTAGTGGTACCTCATTTGGAGGTAGAGGTTCCTATGACATAGGCCATCCCCCAAGACCTTTCCAGTCGGCACTTCACGCTTCTCATGGTACCCCAGGCGGTGGTAGTCATCAAAAACATTCTGGCAAGTAGCTCTTTAGCTCACCACCAGCCCTCATCAGTGCGCCGCCACTTCAGAGTGTCAGGGGAGGACATACAGGTCGACAGGGCCAGCAGTCTCAGCAGCCGAGGGCATGTTATGGTTGTGGTGACCCAGGTCATATTGTCAGGTATTGCCTTTGAGCCTCGACTAGTTCTCAGCAGCAGGGTCCTCGTCCCGCGATTCAGGCAGCAGGTGACCACAGGCCGCCCAGCCAGTAGGCGGGGGTAGGGATCATATAGGTGGAGGGAGAGACCGTAGAGGTGGAGCCCGGATAGCCAGAGGTAGGGGTTAGCCCACACCAGATCGTCCTAGAGATGCACTTCAGGGAGGTGGGGGCCAGCCCCGCTGTTATACATTTAGCAAGGCCAAAGGCTGAGTCATCTGATGTTGTGATTACATGTACTATAATGGTATGTGATAGGGGTGCTTCCGTATTATTTTTTCCAGGATCTACTTATTCTTATGTGTCACCCTATTTTACGCCCTATTTGTTTATGCCTAGTAAGGCTTTGGGTATTCCGGCATATGTGTCCACACTGATTGGTGATTCTGTAGTGGTCGACCGAGTGCATCGTTCTTGCGTAGTGGTATTTGAGGGTCTTGATACCCGTGTCAATTTATTTCTTCTAGACATGGTGGACTTAGATGTTATGTTGGGGATGGACTGGTTGTCCCCATATCATGCCATCTTGGATTGTCATGCCAAGACTGTGACTTTGGCCTTGCCAGACTTGCCCCGACATGAGTGGAGAGGGACCCCAGTTCATGCCACTCGTAGTGTTATTTCGTATGTCAAGGCTCGACGTATGGTCGAGAAGGGATGTTTAGCATATTTGGCGTATGTTCGTGACTCCAGCGCAGAGGTTCCATCTATCGACTCTGTTCCTATTGTTCGAGAGTTCCCCGAGGTTTTTCCTTTAAACCTGCTGAGTATGCCTGCCAATAGGGATATTGACTTCTGTATTGATTTGGATACTAGCACTCAGCCTATTTCTATTTCGCCGTATCGCATGGCCCCGCCAAAGTTGAAAGAGTTAAAAGAACAGCTTCGGGATTTGCTTGATAAGGGTTTCATTAGACCCAGTGTATCACCTTAGGGTGCACCAGTGTTGTTTGTGAAGAGGAAGGACGGGTCGATAAGGATGTGCATTGATTACCGGCAGTTGAACAAGGTGACAATAAAGAACAAGTATCCACTGCCGAGGATTGACGACTTGTTTGATCAGCTTCAGGGTGCTAAGGTGTTCTCGAAGATAGATTTGCGGTACAGTTATCATCAACTGAGGATTAGGGCGCCTGATGTCCCTAAGACAGCATTTCGTACTCGGTATGGGAATTATGAGTTTTTGGTCATGTCGTTTGGGTTGACCAATGCCCCGGCAGCATTCATAGAGTTGATGAACCGAGTGTTCAGGCCTTACTTGGATCTATTTGTGATTATATTCATTGATGATATCTTGGTACACTCCCATAGTCAGGAGGAGCATGAGAAGCACCTCATAGTGGTTCTTCAGACTCTGAAGGATAGCCAGTTATACGCCAAAATTTCAAAGTGCGAATTTTGGTTGAGTTCAGTAGCATTCCTGGGTCATGTCGTATCAGCAGAGGGTATCCATGTGGACCCGAATAAAATAGAGGCAGTCAAGAACTGGCCTCGACCATCTTCAGCTACAGAGATTCGGAGCTTCTTGGGGTTAGCTGGTTATTACAAATGTTTTGTGGAGGGGTTTTCATCCATCGTAGCCGCAATGACTAGATTGACTCAGAAGGGTGCCCAGTTCAGGTGGTCAGATGAGTACGAGGAGAGCTTCCAGAAGCTCAAGACAACCCTGGCTACGGCACCGGTATTGGTTTTGCCCACAGGATCTGGGCCTTATACTGTATATTGTGATGCTTCCCGCATCGGACTTGGTGTAGTGCTGATGCAGAACGGCAAGGTCATGGCATATGCTTCGAGGTAATTGAAGATCCACAATAAGAATTACCTAGTTCATGACTTAGAGTTTTCAGCTATTGTCCATGCCTTGAAGATCAGGAGGCATTATTTGTATGTTGTGACGTGTGAGGTGTACACGGATCATAAGAGCCTTCAGTACTTGTTCAAGCAGAAAGAGTTATAATTTGAGACAGCGGAGGTGGTTGGAGTTGTTGAAAGATTATGATGTTTCTGTTTTATACCACCTAGGGAAGGCCAATGTGGTGGACGATGCATTGAGTAGAAAGTCCGCCAGCATGGGTAGTGTTGCATACATTCCGGTCAGCCAGAGATCGCTTGCCTTGGATGTTCAGGCCTTGACCAATAGATTTGTGAGATTGGATATTTCTGAGCCCAGCAGAGTGTTAGCATACACAGTTGCTTGTTCTTTATGATGGAGCGTATCCGGGAGCGGCAGTTTGATGATCCTCATTTATATGTGCTGAGAGACACAGTGCAAAAGGGAGGTGCCAAGGAGATGACTTTGGGAGATAATGGCATATTGAGGTTGCAGGGCCGAGTTTGTGTGCCCAATGTTTATTGTATTCAGTCGATCTTAGCGGAGGCCCACAACTCTCGGTATTTTATTCATCTGGGCACCGTAAAGATGTATCAGGATTTGAAACAGCATTATTGGTGGCGTAGAATGAAGAAAGAAATCGTTACATATGTGGCTCGTTGTCTAAATTGTCAGCAGGTTAAGTGCGAGCATAAGAGGCCTGGTAGGTTATTTCAGAGGATTGAGCTTCCCAAGTGGAAGTGGGAGAGGATCACTATGGATTTTGTTACTAGCCTTCCGATGACTCGGAAGAAGTTTGATGTTGTATGGATTATTGTTGATAGGCTGACTAAGTCAGTGGATTTCATCCAAGTAGCCACCACTTATTCATCCGAGATGTATGCAAAGATTTATATTAGGGAGATCGTTCGCTTTCATGGGTTGGCCATATCTATTATTTTGGATCGGGGTCCGCATTTTACTTTGCATTTCTGGAGAGCGGTGCAACATGAGTTGGGTACCCAGGTCCATTTGAGTACAACATTTCACCCCCAAACGGACGGTCAGTACGAAAGGACCATTCAGATTCTTGAGGTTATGCTCCGAGCCTGCGTTATTGACTTTGGAGGCTCATGGGACTAGTTCTTGTCGTTAGCGGAGTTTGCCTACAACAACAACTACTAGTCTAGTATTCAGATTTCAGATGGCCCCGTATGAGGCGTTGTATGGTAGGCGATGTCGAACCTCAGTCGGATGGTTTGAGCCGGGAGAGGATCGGTTATTGCATACAGATTTGGTACAGGAGGCCTTGGATAAAGTCAAGATCAATCAGGACAGACTTCGGTCAGCTGAGTCAAGGCAGAAGAGTGTTGCAGACCGTAAGGTCAGGGATGTTGCCTTCATGGTTGGTGAGCGCGTATTTCTCCGTGTATCACCTATAAAGGTGTGATGAGATTTGGGATGAAGGGCAATCTTAGCCCTAGGCATAATGGCACATTTGAGATTCTTGACTGTGTGGGAGATGTGGCTTACAAACGTGCCTTGCCGCCAAGCTTGTCACCCGTGAATCCAGTTTTCCATATATCCATGCTTCGGAGATATAAAGGTGATCCTACCCACGTGTTAGATTTCAGCACTGTCCAATTGGATAAGGATCTGTCATATGAGGTGGAGCCGGTGGCTATTTTAGACCAGCAGGTTCGATAGTTGAGGTCGCGGAGTTTTCCTTCAGTGCGTGTTCAGTGGAGAGGTCAGCCTCCTGAGATATCGACCTGGGAGTCCGAGTCTAATATGCGGATCCGTTATCCCCATCTATTCCCCGACTCAAGTACTCCTTTCTTTTGTCGGTTCAAGGACGTACGGTTGTTTTAGAGGTGAAGGATGTGACGACCCAAAGGTTCATCACCGTAATTCTCCCTTTCCTTGCACTTTATGAGGCCTTGAAAACCTCATAACGTTGCCTCGATTGGCGTGTGCAGTCCGGGCTTGGAGCCGGAAGATTTTTATGTGAAAATATTTGAACTCTGTGTTAAAAACTGTGAATTTTGATACTAATATTGCTATGGTTGACTTTGGTCAATGTTTTGGGTAAAAGGACCCGGACCCGTGATGAGACAGTCCCGAAAGTTCCACTATGAAATTTGGGACCCGGTCGTATTCCCATAATTGTAATCCGAGGTCCCAGGCCCGAGTACAGAGCTTTTCTATGAAATTGTTTATGAAAATGCTTAAGGAAAATTGGAAACGGAAATTGATCAAAAGTGATGGTATCGGGCCCATATTTTGGTTCCGACGATCAGTAAAAGTCTTAAATGGGTGTCAAGCGCTATCTGTAATGTTTGATTGAAAACGGACGTCGTTTGACATGTTTTGGACTAAAAGTGGAAAAGTTTGAAAGTTTTGAACTTGAAATGAAAATCATGAGTTTTGGAGGTTGATTCTTTGATTTAGATGTTATTTTGGCGATTTGATCGCACGAGTAAGTCTGTAGGATGTTTTTCAGGTTGAGTTCATGTTTGGGTTGGAGCGCCGAGGGCTCAGGTGAGTTTCGGATAGGTGTTAGGCTCATTTTGCTGCATTTTTATCATCTGGTGTCTACAGGTTTCGCAATTGCGAAGCCTGCCTCGGAATTGCGAGCTCTTCCCTTGGCTTGCTTCTTTGCAAATGCGAGAATAAAAATCGCAAATGCGATTCCCCCTTCCTTATCCAGTCTTCGCAAATGCGAAGTTCCATCTCGCAAATGCGAGTTTTCCCCAGTCCAACCGTAGTTCGCATTTGCGAACGTTTTCTCCCAAATGTGAGTTCCCTTTCAATATTCCCCTGTTTGCAATTGCGAACTATTTCTCGCAATTGCGAGGTCCCCTTTTAGTTTTCCCAGTTTGCAAATGCGAAATCAATGTCGCATTTGCGACATCTGCAACCCTGCAACCGTTACTTAAACGAATTCAGACATCATTTTTCATATCTTTCCAAACCCAAAACCACCATAGGCGATTCCTCTCGAAGTCAATTTTTACTAGTTTTCTTTAATCTTTATCATATTCTAACATGATTTCACCCTTAAATCAAAAACATTTCGTGGTTAAAAATGGGGGATTTGGGGTAGAACCTAGATTTTCAAAAAATTGAGGGTTTGGACCTCAATTTGGGGTTCGATTTCAAAACAAATTGCATATATGTACTCGTGGGGGAATGGCTAACCCGTTTGTGGTTCGAATCTTGAGTTTTAACCATGTGGGTCCGGGGGCATTTTGGGAATTTTTGAGTAAAACTTTAGATATTTCATTCTTATGCATCCAAATTGATTTAACTAGCATTTGTTGATACATTTGAGTAAATTGTGGTTAGATTCAACCGGTTTTGAAGCAAATTGAGGGGTAAAGCTATTCTAGAGGCGTGAGTTAAGTTGGAAGCCTTCGAGGTAAGTGTTCGATCAAACTTTGGCTTGAGGGAATAGGATTACGTTGTTAATTGCTATGAGCTATGTGGAGTCGGTGTGTATGTATGGTGATGGTTACCTACGCGCCCGAGTCGAGCATGACCGTGTTGTCATTTGTTATTAGAATTGTGAAAGAAGTGAACAATTGGGATAAATTCCTGTTATAAGAGCTATGAAGTGAAAGATGAGAAGTAAATGAACTAGAGATAAGTTGTTGGTGTTTTTCCCTTACCGGGGCTTGTTGTTATACTGTTTCCCTTGTTGGGACTTGTTCTTAAATTGTTTCCCTTGTCGGGACTTATTGTTGAATTGTTCTCCCTTGCCGGGAAGGTTAATCTTGTTGTTTACTCCTTTTCTCATTAATTGTGATTATTGTTTGGCTGAGGAGGAGCGATAAAGCACGATGGGTGATGCCGTGTACTTATTGATCTCCTCCACAAGATGGAGTGGTATATATTGATTTCCTCCACAAGATGGAGTGGTATTTATCGATATCCTCCACCAGATGGAGTGGTATTTATCGATTTCCTCCACAAGATGGAGTGGTGTTTATTGATTTCCTCCACAAGATGAAGTGGTATATATAAATTTCCTCCACAAGATGGAGTGGTATTTATTGATTTCCTCCACAAGAGGTAGTGGTATATATTGATTTCCTCCACAAGATGGAGGTGTTCTATTGATTGGGTGAGGATGAGAGTAAAAACACGATGGGTGGTGCGGTGCAACGTGATTTTATTGGTATTACATTGCTGGTGTGCCTTATTCTGTTTTCCCTTTATTAGTTGTTGTTTCATTGGATTCTCTTATTTAAATGCTATCTATTCGGTTCCATCTCTTTATTGTAGAAGTTATAATTGAAGTGCTATCTCCCCCCAACATGTCCCCGCCCTTTTTGTTGTTTAAATTCTTGTTATGCTTTTCTGTTATCTTATATATCTGTACAGGTTGTTTATGGTAGGTCCGGTTAGCCTCGTCACTACCTCTCCGAGGTTAGGCCGGACACTTACTAGCACATAGGGTCAGATACTATGCTTCTGTGCCTTTTTGTACACAGGTCAGGACCCAGTCTACGGACTGTAGCTTTAGACCGGGAGAGATCCTTCAGTCCAGAGGCTCTGAGGTAGTTCGCAGGCGTTTGTGGGCCCAAGTCTCCTCTAACATTCCCTTTCAGTTTGTTAAATTGTATCAAACAGACATGCTATGTACTTTTTTCAGACTATTATTTTTAGCACTCCTTAATTGTCCGTGAGAAGTGACACCAGATACTGGGTAGAGTTTGGTTGTTTGTTTTCCGCATATTGTTTTCGTTATTGTTATTCGACTTCTTCCACATGTTTTAACTAATTATTGTAGCATTTAATTTGTTTTAGATTTAAATTTTCTAGAAATGTTATAAAGGTTGGCTTGCCTAGCTTCGACAATAGGCGCCATCACGACTCCCGATGGTGGGTAAATCTGAGTCGTGACATTCTGCCTTTGAGCATACGTTGTTCACCTTTACCTTACTTACCTTAAAATCTCGCACCGTATCTTCTATCTCTCTCATGGCCTCTTTTCAACCTAGGTGTAATTTACGTCCATAACTTGATGCTCTACGATAATACTTGTACCTCTGGTACATACACAATCCGGTGGGAGTTTCGTACTGACTTCTTATAAGGCTGGTGTTTCTTCTAACTGGGTTCCTTGTATAGCCATTATAGATAATGGTTGTTGTGTTATTTCTCTTGAACATCTGATACTAAGAGTGATTATGTCATGTTCTCAAGCACAACTTCTATAATTTTTCCAGGTCCAATAATTAGACTCCTGATTTACTTGGGTGATGTACCTCTTTAGTTTCCTCCTTCTTCTGATCGCCCTTTACGTTGGTTTAAGCTATCTTTCTATCTGAGGTTCATGGTATTAGTTATTCTGTTTAGCCTCTCATGGGCGCTGAGGAACATGTATGATACAATCCTTTAACAATTTAATCCCTTATTTATAACCTGGGTTCAATTCTTTGTTTTAACATATACGAGAATCTTCTACGGATGTGTATGCTGCATGCATAAAACTCTGAACCCTTAATGCGTCCATAACATAACTAATTCCAGATCATTGATTGAATATATTCTTTCATTACATATTATCTTTCTTTCAAAGTAAGCTATTTTATGGTATTTCTGCCCTATTATTGCGTCCATACTTAGCTTATCTTAGTGCCCACACATACTAGAGTTTTTGTGCAACTCATATGATCTCGCATATTACTTTTAATTTTACTTCCCGTTCATCAGCCAAGGTAGGTGCCACTTTCCTTTGGAATGCTTACAATGTTGTTGTGAGATTGTTGTTACATGACTATTTCTTCGTTAATTCGTTTTGCTTAGGTTGAAGCCTTCTTTCTTATCTCTTCAACTAGCCTTTCGTTGTAGTAATTAGGGAGAACCTTTGACTCTTGTAAAGTTGTGATCTTATTACGGACCCTTTAGATGTCATTACTTTCCTATAATCATCTGTAGTTGCTTACGTACATATCTTTGTACTTGTATGGTTGCTTCTAAACTTATATTTTGACTGCCTTCCCAGTGGCGCTTTCTTTTATCCCCGTATTACTTATACGGTACGTTTAACTACCCTAACTCCTATTGGATATATCTCAAGTATTATAATGATATTATTCGAGAGTGAATTCTCCATATTGGGTTCTACTATGTTTATCTTACATGATATGATGACTTTTCTGTAACCTCATGTTTAACAATAACTAGGATCTTTCTTACCAATTACTAACTATTCGTTGGCCCATTCTCATATCAATATTTCTCGTAATCTTTCTTGGTTTATTTCCTTTGTCTTAACTTACGTCTTGCGCTGGCTCCGTATCTATTAATAACAGCTCGGCAAGAACCTTTACTTCCTCTCCTCGACAACGTGCTTGCACAATATTCTTGAATCATAATGTAACTGTAAGATTTGGATAAGTGACATCTCATTCCTCCTTCATTTATTTCATTCTTCCTTTACCATTCCATAGTCACTAGGACCACTTAATTCTGACTTAATGACACATCAATCCATATTCCCAGCTTTAGGGGTGTACTAAGAGTTGGAGATATGAAAACCATTATATAGAAGTTTTACCTCTTCATTTTCAGTGTCCTTTCATATCATAGATGACCATTACTCTCCCTACAGTAGTCCTTCTACACCAAGAAAAAACAAAATTTCTAGCTCATGAGGTTACACTTAGTGTAACTGGCACATACATTCCTTTAAGCTTAACTTTGCTTCCATTTCTTGCTTTACGGAAGCATCTTCATGAATGACCATTCTTTAAATTCCTCATGAATCTTCTTCTATTGTTCATTCTAGTACTGCCGGATTGCGATCTGAAATTCTCATGATACTAACTATAATCAAATCAGTCAGTCCCTTGCTCATGTTTAGTTTATCTTATTCACCGGCCCATACTGTTATCTATTACAGTGGGGTCTAAATTTTTCTCTTGGTAATCACGCTAGAGTTGCGAACTTATTTCTCAAAATAAGGACATGATTGTATGGCTTATATTATTTTGTTGTCCTAAGGCTTGTCATTTCTCATTTCTTCCTTCACTTGACTATAGATTTTGTAATATTGTCATCTTTTGATCTACTGTTGTCATTCATGTATCACATCTTACTCATAATGCTTCATTAACCCTTTTCTTATTTTCCGCTAACATTCATGCCTATCACTTTATCCTGAAAACTTGAACAAGACATTCTTTTGGTTTTAGCTTCCATTTTCTCCATCCAATAGATCTTCAAGTAGCTTAAAGTTCTTGCTTTACTAGGGACCTGAGCCATAATAAGATAATATTTATCCCTTCAAGGCTTATAGTGCATGTCTTTGTAGCACTCATATCTAGCTGCATGTCTCATAAAGTGATCTATTAGCATATTTGCAGTATCCTTCGAAAATGTCAACTAACGATAACAATACATCCATCATATTTCCTCATACCGCTTTTGTTAATCCCCATAGGGGATATTTTGAATGGGCGCGACCAATTGTATATACCTCTATTACTATTAAATATAACTAAAAAATCTTATGTCCCTCTATGTCAATTATAAACGCTGTTAACGTTCATTAACTGGGCGCCTCGTACCCTTCTTCACCTTTCTTCTTTTGCTTGTTGAAACTTTTATTTATCTTATTTATCTCTCATTGTCTTTCAACATAAAGATAGATAGACATTCTTGCCTTAAGGTTTCTTATAAGGAAGCTTACACCTCTCAATTCACCCATGATCTGCTAAAGACCTCACATTTACTTAGGCATCATACAGAAATCCAATTCGTCTCACTCAGCTCTAGAACAACTATCTTTCTTTCCAACATTCTTTCCGGATGTAGGTATCGTCTTATTACAAATAAAAAAAAATCAGAATTTCAATTCTTATAAGTGAGCTCTACCACACGATCTACAGTATGAAGAAAGAGTGACAATCCTAAATGCCATGTAGCCTCCTTTTTATAAGTGTGGTGCATGACACACCCATAAACAAGACTCTATTACTCACGACTTGTAGTTATCCCTAGGACAGAACTGCTCTGATACCACTTTTGTCATGATCCAAACTGATGGGGTGCGACGGGCACCAGTACCTTACTTAACCGAGTACTAACGTAATGTATCTTTCTTAATACGTCATCATATACATATTACATATGGGCCTAGGCCGACATGATTCTCTATAAACTCAAAACATAGGCCGACAAGGCCGTACAATCTTTTACATACAAGACATATGTCTACAAGCCTCTAAGAATACATAAATGTCATAAAGGTCGGGACAGAGTCCCGTCATACCAAACAATACACGTCTAAATCATACTAACCAAACGAGCAACTCCGAAGCAAATAGAGAGCACCAACATCTTTTGTTGAGCTAATAGCCTACTTGGAGGGCTCTTGACCTATCAATCGGGACCTGGGGGCATAAAATGCAACTTCTCCGGGCAAAAGGGACGTCGGTACAAATAATATACCGAGTATGTACGGCACATAAAAAATACATAAGAGACATGGAAGAAATATAGAGTACATGACTCAAACTATAAGTCTAAATAACTTTTTAAATCATAAATTATTTTTAGCATCATGCGTCACACCTCCTTTTTACTACACCTAGAAGGGTATAAGGGAGTTCTTTCCAATTTAAGTACTAATTAAAATGGCATTGTTTTATATAAATCAGAGTCACCACTTGAGATAGTTTATGGTGTCCCAAGTCACTGGTTCAAATCCCAAATTGAAGAAAGATTGACTCTATTTTACAGTCTGTAAACACAGAAATCCGGGTAAAAATTATATTAACCCGGGAGAAGTGTTGGAAACACGTTCACAAGGCTTTATACTAAAACGTGTGTTCTTATGTGTAGGTTTTGATGAATGACAAACGAAGCGCAAATTGATATATGACGAAGTTCAAGTACAAGCGCACGATTGGTGGATAACGAGATTCAAGCACAAGACAAAGTTTTATAGTTTAAATGAGTCGTTCTTAGTTGTGTTCTTGATCCGACAACTTGACTCATGACATGGCTTCTCTCATAAAATTATTTTTACAAAATCATGCATATTTAATTTAATGCTAAATGATTTTAAACCATGCATATTTTCATTAGTCAAAATGATTCTTAAACATGTCTCTAAAAACTGGACTAAGATAATCGATTATGTACTTATGATAATCGATTATGTTAAGCCAAGACTGCATGACAATCGATTGTGAACAAATGACAATCGATTGTGTTAAGGCAGTGAGCATCAGGTTTTTCAAACCTGCATGACAATCGATTGTGAACCTTATGACAATCGATTGTGATGAGGCAGTGTCCATCAAAGTTTTTCAAACCTCAGAATAATCGATTGTGAAGCTAATGACAATCGATTGTGAAGAGACAGTGTCCTTCAGATTTTTCAAAGTCACAAAATAATCGATTGTGAACTTATGACAATCGATTGTGTTGAGGCAGTGACTTCCAGACTTTTTCAAAGTTATTAAATAATCGATTGTGAGTATATAACAATCGATTGTCACGAGGCAGTGTCTAAAATGATTTTCAAAATCTGATAAATAATCGATTGTTAACTTTGCACAATCGATTGTGAAGCTGACCGTTGTCGTAAAGTTTTCAAATACCGTCAGGTAATCGATTGTTGATTTTGTACAATCGATTGTTGATATTAAAATCTGAAAAAGATTTTTTGAACGTTGCTGAATAATCGATTGTTGATTTTGTACAATCGATTGTTGAAATTAAAATCTGGAAAGGATTTTTTGAACGTTGCTGAATAATCGATTATTGATTTGGTATAATCGATTGTTTTACGTAAAATCTGGAAATGATTTTTTGAACGTTGCCAATAATCGATTGTAGATCTTGGACAATCGATTGTTAAGCGTAAAATATGGAATTGATTTTTGGAACGATTGGCAAACAATCGATTGTGGCTTCCTGACAATCGATTGTCACAGAGTAAAATCAGCAACTCTTAATTGGCAATTAGGCAATGGTAATGCCAAGTTTTTCAACTATAAATACAGCTTCATTTCAGTGTTTTAAACACAACAACTGATCATTCTATTGCTATAAGCTTGCATACTATTGTTTATCATTTTATGTTCATTTCATAAAGCTTTTGAGAGCCAAAGTCTTGTCCATAGTTGTTGTGATCTTGAGCTTACTTCTTTTACTCATATCTACTCATTAAGGAGTGTTTTGTTTGAGTGTCTAGTGTTTTGTACACTTGTAAGAGAATTGTGATTCTCTTGTTGTAAGGAACTTGTGTTTCCTTGGTTAAAGTCTTGGAGTGTTGTATCTCCGAGCAAAGGTGTTAAGGCTTGTGTCCTTAAGTTGTAAAGGTTTGTTGAGCACCCGTAAGCTTGACAAGTTAGTGGAAAATCTCGAGAGAGTCTCTCGGGGACTGGACTAGCCACGTGTTGTGGTGAACCAGAATACATCGGTGCGTTCTTTCCTTTTGTTTATTTAACGCACTTAATTATTTCCTGCAAATTTTAATTTCCGCAAGTTTACGCTAAATTTTATCATAACGCTATTCACCCCCCTCTAGCGTTAAGCGTATTATCTAACAATTGGTATCAGAGCCCAACTCTCTGAAGACTTAACAGTTTGAGAGAAACTTCCATGGCTTCTACTCGTGATTCTTTTGCAGGAGTAGAGGAAGGACAGTGCTCCACCCGACCACCACTATTCAACGGTACAAACTATACGTACTGGAAGGAGAGGATGAAAATCTTCGTTCAAGCAAACAATTTTCATCTCTAGAAGGTGATAACAAAGGGAAATCAAATTCCAACCAAAAAGGTTGAAAACAAATGGGTTCCCAAGTCCGAAGAAGAATATGACGCGGATGATATCCGAAAGGTTCAAAATAATGCTAACACAATTAATTTATTATATTATGCTGTAAATGCTGACGATTACAGGAAAATATCGTGTTGCACAACGGCAAAGGAAATGTGGAACAAGCTGGAAATTACGTACGAAAGTACGGACCAGGTAAGCGAAGCTAAAATTGATTTCCTAACCCATGCTTATGAATTATTTCACATGAATGAAGGTGAAAAGGTGGATGAAATGTTCGAACGATTTTCAATAATCGTAAATGACCTTGATGCCCTCAAGAAGACATTCACGGATAGAGAACTTGTTCGAAAAATTCTTAGAAGTCTCACTCCGGCATGGCGATCAAAGGCCGACGCAATTCAAGAATCTATTGGCGTCTCAAATGTCACAATCGACGCATTAAGAGGTAACCTTAAGACTTATGAATCTACAATACTTAACCCTCTTGTTGATGATCAAAGGAGGCAAAGAATAGCGCTTAAGGCAAGCACAAGTCAACCTCAAGTTGATGAGGACAGAGACAACGAGTTTGGACTCGTTATCAAAAGATTTCAAAAGTTCATGCGAAAGGGGTATGAACAAAAGGGCAAAAAGCAAGGCGAGCAAATAAAGTGCCATGAATGCGGTGAAACCGGGCACATCAAATCAAATTGCCCAAACATCAAAAAGGAGAAGAAACCTTTTAAGAAGCAACGTGCATACATTTCTTGGGGAGGAGATTCCGGAAGAAGAAGACGAAGCCGCAAACCTGTGTCTTATGGCGCAAGAAGACAAGCAAGATGAGGTATGTCAAATCTCTTCAAAAAACTTCTTTACTCTTGAAGAATGCGAACTGCTTTTGATGAGCTATATACTGAATTTATTAAAGCTTCAAAAACTGTCAAGAGCATAAAAGAAATGCTTCTCTAAAAGAAAAAGATTTTCAAAAACAGCTTTCTTTGAAAGAAAAGGAGTTAGAAAAACTGGTTTTAGAAAATGAGAAGCTGAAAGAGGAAAACAAGTTTTTTGGAAAAAGAAGCGCCGACAAGCTCGAAAGTTCTATTAAAAATTGCTCTTCTTGCATGCATCTCGAAAATGAGGTAGATAGACTTAAAGGTACCTTAGATAAGTTTAATTCTTCCCACAAAAACTTGAATGAGGTCCTTGTTAATTTGAAGTCAACCAAGCATGGCATAGGTTTTAAGAATGAGCCTAAAGAAAAGGTTGAAGCCAAACCCCAACCACCTAAGGCTCAACCTAGGATTAATAAAACAAATGCTTATCGTAGAAATAGCAATCCTAGAACAAATATGCATGCTAGAACAAATGTTGAACATTTTAGAAGACCTAGAAATGACATACCACCTAGAAATGACTACCCTAGAAATGATGCATATTCTAGGCCAAACACTAGAAGGAGTTTTGAACCTTTTAGAACATCTAGACATGACCATTACTCTAGAAGTGCTGCTCATTTTAGAACTAATAGTAGGAGAAATGGTTCTCATGAAATGCGCAATAGTCAGAATGAAAATAGAGTAATTCATTTTCGTCCATCAAGTTACTATGAACCTAGAAGGATGCATAACCCCAACGTGACTTGTCATTATTGTAGACGCATTGGTCATATTGCCCCTGCATGTTTTACACGACATAGACATATCACTTAATCGCATCATTATGATATGTCTAACCCTCAAGGACCCAAAATGGCATGGGTACCTAAAACGCATTAATTTGTTTTGTAGGTATGTTTGAAGTGATCAAGTGTACTATGGTACCTTGATAGTGGATGCTCCAAACATATGACGAGAGACGAATCCAAATTCCTTCAACTAGAACAAAGAAGGAGGAAGTGGGATTTTTGGGGATAACAATAAAGGAAAGATTATTGGCATCGGATCGGTCGGTAAGGATGAAAACTCCTCTATTAAGCATATATTACTTGTTAAAGGTTTAAAGCATAATCTCTTGAGCATAAGTCAATTATGTGACAAGGGAAATCTTGCCCTATTTGATTCGGATGAATGCTTAGTGTTTAGACGTAGTGATTTTAAAATTATCCTTCGTGGTTTTAGAGTGGATAATATTTATATGGTTGATCTTGCTAATTCCTCACCCGAATATGTTGATTGTCTTATGAGCAAAGAGGATGATACTTGGCTATGGCATCGTAGAGTTGCTCATATAAACATGCATCTTTTGAACAAATTGATTTCACAAAACTTAGTTATTGGTCTTCCCAAGTTGAAATTTGAAAATGACTCTATTTGTGATTCTTGTCAAAAGGGAAGCAAACAAAAGCATCTTTCAAATCCAAAAACTTTGTTTCAACTTCTAGACCATTGCAATTGCTTCACATGGATTTATTTGGACCATCTCGCATTGAAAGTCTAGGAAGAAATCGTTATGCTTTTGTGATTGTTGATGACTATTCTAGATTTACTTGGACTTTATTTCTTGCCAATAAAAGTGATGCTTTTCAGATTTTTAAATATTTTCTTAAGCGTGTTCAAAACGAGAAGGAAACAACCGTCACTTCAATTAGAAGTGATCATGGGGGAGAGTTTGATCACAATCTCTTTGCGGACTTTTGTGACGAACTCGGTATCGAGCATACCTTTTCCGCTCCACGAACACCACAACAAAATGGGGTGGTGGAAAGGAAAAATAGGTGTCTCGAAGAGATGGCTAGAACCATGCTCGAATAGGCTAAGATTCCCAAACATTTTTGGGCGGATGCCGTGAGTACCGCATGCTACATCTTAAATAGAGTAGTCATAAGGCCTATACTCATGAAAACTCCCTATGAACTCTATAAGGGAAGGAAACCAAATATCTCCCATCTTAGAGTATTCGGTTGTAAATGATTTATTCATAACAATGGCAAAGATCAATTGGGAAAATTTTATGCTAAGTTCAATGAGGGAATTTTCATTGGTTATTCTTCACGTAGCAAAGCATATAGGGTCTTTAATAAAAGAACCGAAACTGTGGAGGAATCCCCTCATGTTGTATTTGCCGAAAATAATGCTCGCTTGGCGAGAAAGGATACTGGTTTTGATCTTGCAGGTATCTTAGATAGCTTGAAAGACAAAATACAAGAGGAAACGCCTAGAGAAAATCAAGACGAATCTTTGAAACAACTAACGGAGGAAGCGCCACAATTGGAGAATGAAACATAACGCCTAACGAGTGGAGGACAATCAAAGATCACCCTCTCGAACAGGTAATTGGGGACGTCGGAGAAAAGGTAAGTACTCGAAACTCCCTTAAGAACACCTTAGGACATACTGCTTTTGTGTCTCAAATTGAACCAACAACCATCTCCGAAGCAATTGGGGATGAATTTTGGACCTTGGCAATGCAAGAGGAGCTTAACCAATTCAAACGGAATGACGTTTGGGATTTGGTGCCAAGACCCGAAAATCATACCATAATTGGTACGAAATGGGTTTTTTGAAACAAACTAGATGAAAATGGTGTAATCACTAGAAACAAAGCTAGGCTTGTAGCAAAAGGCTATAATCAAGAAGAGGGTATTGACTATGAAGAAACATATGCTCCCGTAGCTAGATTAGAAGCTATTCGTCTATTACTCGCGTTTGCCTCTTCTATGAATTTCAATTTATATCAAATGGATGTGAAAAGTGCTTTTCTAAATGGTGTTATTCAAGAAGAAGTTTATGTTGAACAACCCCCCGGTTTTGAAGATTTTAAATCTCCCGATCATGTTTTCAAACTCAAAAAGGCTCTTTATGGTTTAAAACAAGCTCCCCGAGCTTGGTATGAAAGATTGAGTAAATTTCTATTGGAAAATGATTTCATTAGAGGGAAAGTTGACACCACCTTTTCGTTAAACATAAAAACAATGAAATGTTATTAGTTCAAATATATGTGGATGATATCATATTTGGTGCTACTAACAATGTCTTATGCAAGGAATTTTCCGATTTAATGACAAGCGAATTTGAGATGTCTATGATGGGTGAGTTAACATTCTTTTTGGGATTACAAGTAAAGCAAATGAAAGAAGGTACGTTCATTTGCCAAGCCAAATATTGCAAAGAATTGCTGAAACGATTTGAAATGAACAATGCAAAAGCAATGGCGACTCCCATGAGCACATCCGATCATCTAGACAAAGATGAGAAAGGTAAGGAAGTCGACACTAAGAAGTATCGAGGTATGATTGGCTCTCTTCTTTATCTTACTGCTAGTCGTCCGGACATCATGTTTAGCGTGTGCTTATGCGCCCGTTATCAATCGTGTCCGAAGGAGTCTCACCTTACTGCAGTAAAAAAGATTTTGAAGTACCTTGTTAGTACTACAAATCTGGGTCTATGGTACCCCAAAGGTTCTTCATGCCAACTCGTTGGCTATTCCGACTCCGATTTTGCTGGATGCAAATTGGACCGCAAGAGCACTAGTGGCACTTGCCATTTGCTCGGTAGCTCTCTCGTTTCTTGGTTTAGCAAGAAACAAGTAAGTGTTGCGTTGTCCACAACGGAGGCTGAATATGTAGCCGCGGGGAGTTGTTGCGCTCAAATCCTATGGATGAAACAACAAATCTTGGACTATGGCCTAAGTCTTGATCATATCCCTCTTAGATGTGATAATACTAGTGCCATATGCTTGACGAAGAACCCGGTTCTTCATTCGCGAACAAAACACATTGAAATTAGACATCATTTTATAAGAGATCACGTTCTCAAGGGCGATGTCGAAATCGAATTTGTTGAAACCAAAGACCAATTGGCCGACATCTTTACAAAGCCCCTAGAGAAAGAGTCCTTCTTCCGAATTCGTAGTGAACTCGGGATTCTCGACTCCACGTTGATCTAAGTCATGCATTGCATCTTTTTATCTTACATGATTTCTAACTTGAGCGTCGGAGACGTCTAACGAATTTTTGCAGGTATCGCCCTAAAGGTAGGGGGAATTATAAAGCATGACGCGCAATAATCAAGTCTTCTTCAGAAAAATCGGTTTCTGTCGTCTAATAATCGATTATCTCGTATCAATAATCGATTGTAATGCTATTACTTGAGTTATTGTGCTCTCTTTAAGTAATCACGTTTTTCTCTTTCCAATAAATAAACAAGTTTTATTTACATCCTTGGCATCTTCCTATATTATTTTTGCTAATGGCAAAAGGGGGAAGATAACGGGTATGCACTCTCAATATTTATAAGCTTAAATTGAGGGGGAATTCATATATTGAGGGGGAACTAATTGCATACTTATTGCATATCTTTACTTGTCTTGAATCGTCTTTATAAACTGTTTAATTTGCATAACCCGCTTAAAGTTTGCCATTATCAAAAAGGGGGAAATTGTTGGAAACACGTTCTCAAGGCTTTATACTAAAACGTGTGTTCTTATGTGTAGGTTTTGATGAATGACAAACGAAGCGCAAATTGATATATGACGAAGTTCAAGTACAAGCGCACAATTGGTGGATAACGAGATTCAAGCACAAGACAAAGTTTTATAGTTTAAATGAGTCGTTCTTAATTGTGTTCTTGATCCGACAACTTGACTCGTGATATGGCTTCTCTCGTAAAATTATTTTTACAAAATCATGCATATTTAATTTAATGCTAAATGATTTTAAATCATGCATATTTTCATTAGTCAAAATGATTCTTAAACATGTCTCTAAAAACTGGACTAACATAATCGATTATGTACTTATGATAATCGATTATGTTAAGCCAAGACTGCATGACAATCGATTGTGAACAAATGACAATCGATTGTGTTAAGGCAGTGAGCATCAGGTTTTTCAAACCTGCATGACAATCGATTGTGAACCTTATGACAATCAATTGTGATGAGGCAGTGTCCATCAAAGTTTTTCAAAACTCAGAATAATCGATTGTGACGCTAATGACAATCGATTGTGAAGAGACAGTGTCCTTCAGATTTTTCAAAGTCACAAAATAATTGATTGTGAACTTATGACAATCGATTGTGTTGAGGCAGTGACTTCCAGACTTTTTCAAAGTTATTAAATAATCGATTGTGAGTATATAACAATCGATTGTCACGAGGCAGTGTCTAAAATGATTTTCAAAATCTGATAAATAATCGATTGTTAACTTTGCACAATCGATTGTGAAGCTGACCGTTGTCGTAAAGTTTTCAAATACCGTCAGGTAATCGATTGTTGATTTTGTACAATCGATTGTTGATATTAAAATCTGAAAAAGATTTTTTGAACGTTGCTGAATAATCGATTGTTGATTTTGTACAATCGATTGTTGAAATTAAAATCTGGAAAGGATTTTTTGAACGTTGCTGAATAATCGATTATTGATTTGGTATAATCGATTGTTTTACGTAAAATCTGGAAATGATTTTTTGAACGTTGCCAATAATTGATTGTTGATCTTGGACAATCGATTGTTAAGCGTAAAATCTGGGATTGATTTTTGGAACGATTGGCAAACAATCGATTGTGGCTTCCTGACAATCGATTGTCACAGAGTAAAATCAGCAACTCTTAATTGGCAATTAGGCAACGGTAATGCCAAGTTTTTCAACTATAAATACAGCTTCATTTCAGTGTTTTAAACACAACAACACACAACAACTGATTATCTTGCTATAAGCTTGCATACTATTGTTTATCATTTTACATTCATTTCATAAAGCTTTTGATAGCCAAAGTCTTGTCCATAGTTGTTGTGATCTTGAGCTTACTTCTTTTACTCATATCTACTCTTTAAGGAGTGTTTTGTTTGAGTGTTTAGTATTTTGTACACTTGTAAGAGAATTGTGATTCTCTTGTTGTACGGAACTTGTGTTTCCTTGGTTGAAGTCTTGGAGTGTTGTATCTCCGAGCAAAGGTATTAAGACTTGTGTCCTTAAGTTGTAAAGGTTTGTTGAGCACCCGTATGCTTGACAAGTTAGTGGAAAATCTCGAGAGAGTCTCTCGGGGACTGGACTAGCCACGTGTTGTGGTGAACCAGAATACATCGGTGCGTTCTTTCCTTTTGTTTATTTAACGCACTTAATCATTTCCTGCAAATTTTAATTTCCGCAAGTTTACGCTAAATTTTATCATAACGCTATTCACCCCCCCTCTAGCGTTAAGCGTATTATCTAACAAGAAGATCTTAGGAATTCTCGAATTTTATGGTTTTAGCACGGTCGCTAAACTGTTATTATTGGCCTTTTATTTGATTTTAAATATCTTTAAAACCTATGTTCATTTTTATTCCTTTTAAATCACTTTTTATAATCCAATTGTTATACAACTAATTACTGATTACACGTTTGCAAATCATGTCATGGGAACCGTACCGACGATCCATAACATGTTTATTTTATTAAAAAATTAAATCGCTTTCGGGTTACATAAATGTACCCCTACTTTTAAAAATTAAGCATTACAACTACATTACGGAAACCGTATATATAACTATGACAATATAGCTATGATAATTTATTTAATTAACGCACCTAAAACAAATTACGAATGTTCATTATTCTTTTTAAAGCTAATTTGAGATTGTTGTTGGGCTACTAATTATGAAAAAGGGACACGGTTTCTAGAATGTGCAAAGGAAGAAGGAAACTTATGTATTTTTTCCCCAAGTTTGACCGAATAACACGTCAAAAGTTCTGGCTCTAATGGAAATTCCGTTTAAACATAAGAACTGCAAATCACCCTAATTTCAAGATTTGTTTGTCCAATTCCACTCTTTGGTTGTATTCATTGAACAAGAGTTTTATTCTACACGTTGATTCACATGAATAAAGCTGAATTAACTTCTTATAAGTTATAACCCACCAAGAAATTAAAGGAAAAATCTATACATCTTAACACAAAATACAATACAAAATACAATAGACAAATTATAAACAACTAACCAGTATAGTTTGAAAAAATGGGTATTCACAAACATCAACCGAAGATAAAAAAACCCAATATTTCATCACATAATACTCATAAAAAAAAGGGCAGTTCTTTACTGATCAGTTCAAACTACAGAGGATCAGATGCAAAGAATCAACTAAACATAAATTCAAAAATTCACATTAAACTTATGTCACAACTGAAGCATCGAATCATCACATAAGAGGAACGAACTGAAACAGAGGAAGAAGAAAACCTTGAACCAAGAGCAAATAAGAAAAACAGTTCAGGACCTCGATGAGGTGGAATCTCGTCGGACAACACTCGAACCTCGACGGAATAAGATGCAGACCATGTTGTCCGAAACTCCAAGAATCTCAACTTTGATTTTCAATTAATCGAAGACAAGGAAATTGAAATGCGACTAAAACAAAAGCTTATATTGGTGTGTATGTTGTGAGCAGTGAGGAGTGGCGACTAGAGTAGATTGGAGGAGTTCTGGCTAGCGGCTTTCGATGAACGATGGTGCGTGTGGAGAAGGAGATCAAGCATTTCCTCTGTACTATTATCGGCGCTGCTTCGTCTCTTAGACTTAGGGATCTCTAGGTTAGCTCCTCATTGAAGAAGAAGAATGGGGGTCGTTTAGGGTGGGGTTGTTTGTTTTGTTGAGCTGCTGAAGGGGTGCTGTGGTGTTGTTGTGGGAATTGGAGATGAAGGTCGCCTATAGGTTGATAAAGAAGATAAAGGACAGGGAGGGGTCGTGTATTTTTGTGTATTGTGGCGCAGCATTTCATCTCTTCCCCCAGGCGTTTGCTCCCCTCTAACCTAGGTCTTTAGGTTTTATTATATTGTTTCTGTATTTTTTTGAAGCCCCATTTAGAAACTTAGGTGTTAGGTGTCTCAAATTGCTGATTCCTATTTTTATTTCAGGTCCCTTTTCTTTTTGCCGTTTTTTCCTTAAGGGTCTAAGGTCTTGTTGGGCTTGGACTTTACGGTTAATGGGCTAAGATCCGAAACTTAGGCATAAAAATGAGTTATTTGAGCCCAAAGTTTATTCTTTTCCACAAACGAAACTAAAAATACGATCCCACTTATTAATTAATCCTAGTAAAATAACTATTAAAATAAGACAAAAAGTTAAAAAAAAAAACTATTTTTGGTATTTTTCAAAATTAAAAAAATGACTACAAAATATTAATAAAATTAATTTTCGGATTGGAAATGCGAAGCATTTTCGGATAAAGAACGACTAGACAGGTTTTTTGACCCAACTCTGATTTAGGGAGACCAAAACTAAGAGAAAGGGGAATGTGACCGAGCCTTAGTATCTGCGATGCCTACATATCATTGGCTATAAAGGAATCAGGCCACGTGCAGTTCGTAGGCGAGTGATATGATGGAGTATACCCAAGTGGAGAGCCGTTCGAGGTGCCGTTCCGTCGAGGTTTCGGTCTGCGGTCCTGATATTACATCCAAATCGAAAAAAATTAAAAATACTAACTAAGCCTGTAAACTATGAGTGACAAGATTCTTATCTAAAGCTTGATCTTGAGTCTTGAATGGTTTTTCATGCAAATTTTGGATTAGAATCTTGACGCTTACTAGTTGCAGGTGCTAGTTCATTCTTATCCAGCTTTTCGGATCAAGACCAGGCATACAATGCTTGTGACCTCGGCCATGTCTTGAGCATCCCACATCTTTCGTCAACTTCTACATTTGGATTAACTTCTTACCTTTCTCTTTCTTTTTTCTTTACTGTGACTAACTTATGTTAATCACCTCAGACTATTGACTCGCATTCTTGCTGCGAGCTTCTTTTGTTGATGACTTGAATTGCATTTTGAAGTGAATTCTCTTATTCTCCAAGTAAGCGCCTGATTGCCAATACTCGACCTACCTTTCTTCAAAACTTGAACTATTTTCCCTTGTTCCCCGGGTAGGCTCCTTATTGTTGAACATAAACCGTCTTCCTCTGAACATTGCTGCCTTCCCTTTGTTCTCCAGGTAGGCGCTTAATTACTGAACTTGAACTGTCGTCCTTTCCTCTAAAACTTGAATTGTTCTCCCTTTGTTTTCCAGGTGGGTGCGTGATTGCTGAACTTGAGCCGTCTTCCTTTGAACATTGTTGCTTTCCCTTTGTTCTCTAGGTAGGTGCCTGATTACCAATATTTGAATTGTATTCCTTTCCTGTCAAACTTGAATTGTTTTCTCTTGAAACTTTAACTGTCTTCCCTTGTTCTCCAAGTGTGCGCCTGAATGCTGAAACTTTTTGTGTTCCCTTGTTTTCCATGTGGGTGCTTGCAATCAAAACAAACAAAAAATAATTGCCCTAGTTTGCACTAGAAAGATTTGTGAGTTGTTAGCAAATTGTAAACCACTTATACTATTGGTGCAATGATGAGAGTAAACTAAGGACTAGACTAGGATGTGCCTCTCCTATGAGTAAAACCAAAAAACTTTGACGAGCAAATGTATCTGCTAAAAATAAAACATGAATGAACCAAACTGGGAAGTACGTCTCCTAGGGGTAAAACTTCAATGACTCAAACAAGGAAGTGCGTCTCCTATGAATGTACTCTAAATTTAAGAAGTGTGTCTCCTAAAGGTGTAGCTTCAATGACTCGAACTAGGAAGTGCATCTCCTATGAATGAACTCTCAAATTAGAAAGTGCATCTCCTACGGGTGAAACTTCAATGACTCGAACTAGGAAGTGCGTATCCTATGAATGAAATCTCAATTTAGGAAGCGCGTCTCCTAAATGTGTAACTTCAATGACTCAAACTAGGAAGTTTGTCTCCTATGAATGAACTCTCAATTTAGGAAGTGCATCTCCTATGGGTGAAACTTCAATGACTCAAACTATGAAGTGCGTCTCCTATGAATGAAAACTCAATTTAGGAAGCACGTCTCCTAAAGGTGTAACTTCAATGACTCAAACTAGGAAGCGTGTCTCCTATTAATGAACTCTCAATTTAGGAGGTGCATCTCCTATGGGTGAAACTTCAATGACTCAAACTAGGAAGTGTGTCTCCTATAAATGAACTCTCAATCTAGGAAGTGTGTCTCCTAAAGGTGTAACTTCAATGAGTCAAACTAGGAAGTTCGTCTCCTATGAGTGAACTCTCAATTTAGGAAGTGCATGAAATTTCAATAACTCAAACTAGGAAGTGTGTCTCCTATTAATGAAATCTCAATTGAGGAAGCGCGTCTCCTAAAGGTGTAACTTCAATGACTCAAACTAGGAAGTGTGTCTCCTATGAATGAACTCTAAATTTAGGAAGTGCATCTCCTATGGGTGAAACTTCAATGACTCAAACTAGGAAGTGCGTCTCTTATGAATGATATCTCAATTTAGGAAGCGCGTCTCCTAAAGGTGTAACTTCGATGACTCAAATTAGGAAGTGTGTTTGGTATGAATAAACTCTCAATTTAGAAAGTACATCTCCTATGGGTGAAATTTCAATCACTCAAACTAGGAAGTGCGTCTCATATAAATGAACTCTCAATATAGGAAGTGCGTCTCTTAAAGGTGTAACTTCAATGACTCAAACTAGAAAGTTCGTCTCTTATGAATGAACTCTCAATTTAGGAAGTACATCTCCTATGGGTGAAACTTCAATGACTCAAACTAGGAAGTGCGTCTCCTATGAATGAACTCCAATTTAGGAAGTGTGTCTCCTAAAGTAAAATATAAATTGAAAGACCCAGACTAGGAAGTGCATCTCCTAGGGATGAAACATCAATGACTTAAACTAGGAAGTGTGTCTCCTATAAATGAAATCTCAATTTAGGAATTGTGTTTCCTGAAGGTATAACTTCAATGACTCAAACTAGGAAGTGTGTCTCCTATGAATATACTCTCAATTTAGGAAGTGCATCTCCTACTACAAAATATAACTTCAAAACCTAGACTAGGTACTGTTTCTCCTAGGGGTGATGTGTGATCTTCTCAATAGCCTTTGTGTAAGTAGAATTGGGGAATTACACCTGAAAAATTCAAGCTTCCAAGCTTTGATATGAATATAGCTTCCGTCCCTGTTTCAGGTAAAGAAAACTTGTGAGTTTAAACATATTGGTTGGTTTGTGGCCTTGACTTTGCGGTGATTGCTCCTTCACTTGCAATGGTAACTTTGATTTCACCTTAAAAGGCATTGCTTGCTTATTGACTAACCAATTTCTCTGTCACCCTTATCACAAAAAATATCTTTTCTCTGTTCAGACCCAATACCCTATATTTGTTGCATTGCTCATGAACTGACATTTACCAAACCTTTGCGTTTTACATGAATCTCATAGAACGTTGATTGTTACCAACTCAGTATATATACTGTTCTTTCTTGACTTATATTTCTTTTATATGCTAGCTAGACTCCGCTTTGTGCAATTGGAAAGCTAGTGGCAGATTTTGAATTAATTTCACACTTGCTTTGACCAAATAGACTCACGATAAGGAAGTAACCAAGACAAAAGTAACAGAGTAAGGGACAATCGAACGAGATGATACCTAACAAGAAAATTACAAAGCATGAACTTATCATATATGGACACCAACTCTAATGACCATGACATGCACCTTTCGACTAAGTGGCATGATCTGTCAAGAAAGTCTAATGTTCAATTCTTATTCCACCTCTTCACCATGAAACTAGGCATCAATGCTCCGATTTTCCAATCCGATTCATGATCCTTATTCGTCTTGTTGTGCTCGAAGGGTTTTCACCATCAAGCTTCTCTTATTTTGTTCTTTCTCTCAACTTACCGTCGCCTTAAGTTCCTGTGAAGGTTTTAACCGATAAGAATCTCTCATTTTAATGTTCTTGTTCAGAATGGAGTTTTTCTCTTGATATGAATCACCTCAACTTGCTCGACTTGGCATCTCTCGAAGACTGGTCGGAAGGTCTTTCTTTGGACTGTAATGTGGGATGTTGAATAGGGTTAGTAAGAAAGGGTATCATGAAGGCTCAAAACAACTTGAATAGGTTCAAACTTACAAATTTTGGAATCAGATCTTTTACATAACCACAACTTCTGCCACAGTTTCTTTGCCAGGGTGCTTTTGAATTTTTATTTTGATAGGACCGAACCGTGAGGCTGCCTACGTATCCTTAAAAGGATTCAGATCGAACGTAGTTCATGACGTAGGAATTGCTTTGTTCTTGTACTTTTCTCTTTTTTTGTCTTTCTTCTCTTTTTCCCTTTTTCGTTTCTTTTCTTTTCTTTTCTCAATTTCCATTTTTCTTTCTCTTTTCTGTTTTTTTTCTTTTTTTTCTGTATCATATTTCTAAACTATGCTTCTGAATCCATAAAGTCAATATGAAAGAAAACAAATTAAGGCTCAAATGAGTAACAAAGGATAAAGTGTTTAGATAGCAGAATAATGTACAATCTTCAAAGCATGCCAAATACAAACAACACAATTAAACAAATCAAAGAACTCGTACATAATATCTTTTGACTACATCAAAATTGATAACCATATCCACACATTTTCCTTCTACATTTGTTAAATACAAAGCACCATTGAGCGATACACTCATTACCACGAATGTCCTCTGTCAATTTGGGGGAAAACTTGCCTTTAGATTCAACCTGATGTGGCATGATGCATTTCAATAGTGTTTCTTTATGTTCTGTCTGCCTCGATTTCACACAATTCAGCTTGAAGTAATCTCAAAATCCCTTTACTTATTTTCCTCAAATGTTCCTATCATCTTCAAAATTGTTTCATTGCTTGACCATGCTTGAATTATGTGTGCATGTCATGTCACTAGAGTCAGTAAGAAAGGAACTATAAAAGGAAAAGAGAACTAAACAACAAAATGACTAGAAAAAACAGAAAATAGAAAATTATATTAGACAGATGGTGAAAGAGTTTGAACAAGAAAACAAGTAAATTAAACTAGGGTTACAACCCTAGAAAAAACCTAGACAACACTAAACGAGTTACTACGAAAAAACAAACTAGGAAAAATAAAAGGATAGAAGGGTTTGAATCACAAGACAATATCTGGATTACAATCCTGAAATAATCCAAACAATAGAAATAACTACAAAATAAACCATCAAGACTACTCTCCAGCTAGCCCAGAGATGGAGCGCCTTTCCATTACCAAGCACGGCATCTTAGCCAGTGGGTTCCACATCAATATTTCCAAGATCATTAACAACTTCGATATCATTAACTTCAGTCAGAAAGTTACTAAGAGGATTTTCGTGCTCCCTGTCACTGTCATTGATCACAATTACCCCTTCTTGAATCGTTCTTTCTATTTCCCTTTTCAAAGAACAACAATCTTCCATGATATGCCCTTGGACATTAGAGTGGTACATGCATCATACGGTAGGATCAAAGCCTTTTGCATATGGGTCTGGAGCATAGCCAAGGAGCAGCTCAATCAGGCCATGGTGTTTTAACTTTTCAAACAAGCTTGTGTAGCCCCCCTCCTCCCAATTGGAATGAAACTATTTCTTTGCCTTTATTCCCTTCCCTGCCCTAGTTTTCTGAGGTTTTTGGGTGCTTGAGAATGTTGTGAAGGCAAGAATGCATTATGCGGTGCTGGCGCTCTCCATAGGGAGTAACCTGGTGGTTGGACAGATGAGTGGACATTGTTCGGAGGATAACACTGAGGTAGATTATCTGGAGCTCGGGGATAGGTTTGGGGTTGGAGTTGAGGCTAGGTATATTGGTGAGGCGTACCATTTTGGTCTATGTAGTGACTCGGAAACAAACATGATAACATCATCATGTTCCTTCTGACCCAGCAAGCTTCCCGTGCCATTCTGAATTGCTTGTGTTATGGCTTTTAAAGTAGAATAACTCATGATATTGCTAGACTTCAGCCATCTTCTGCCATTTCTCCCACTTTCACCACATCATTAGAAGGCCTAACCGTACCCGAGATCAAATGTCCAAAGTAAGTTGGCTCTTGAGCTTGAAGAAAGTACTCAACCATATCTTTTTCTTCCATCGGGAGATTGACTCTAGCAGCTTGCTCTCTCCATCTGAGCCCATATTCCCTAAAGCTTTCATTAGGATTCTTTTCCATATTGGCGAGGGATATACGATCCGGTACAATTTCTATTATTGTACTAGAAGTGCCTGGAAGGCCTGAGCCATATCGTCCTACGTGTACCATCTGTTAGCATCTTGGAGGGTGTACCACTCTAGAGCTGCCCCACTCAGACTCTAAGTGAAATACGCCATCAATAATTTGTCATTCTTGCTGGCGCCTCTCTCTTACTGCAATAACCTCTCCAATGGGCCACAAGATCTCTATACCCCTCATACAAATCAAACTTTGGCATCTTAAACCCAGCAGGTAGTTGGACGTTAGGAAACAAGCACAAGTCTTTGTAAGCCACACTCATATGACTCCCTATCCCTTCCACGTTCTTAAAGACTACTCTAAGATTTTCACCTTCCTAGATATCTCATCATGCTCCACTGTCTTACTGCATTTTTTCAGTTTCACCAGGAGCCTCAAATGAGGAGCGTGAGAGTATGGATCCGAGACTTTGCAAGTTGGTTTTGGAGCATAGTGTTGGACATCGGGGACTTTGAACACATCCTCGTTAGAGGATCGAGGAATAATAGCTAGAGGTGGAGCTACAAGAGAATGAGTGGCCAAAGGAGCGGGATATGATGTACTTTTGGCAGATGGAGTGTGAAAAGGTTGTAGGGGAGATATCAGCAGTAGTGGGAATCTAGATTTGTGATGGTGGTGGGATAGTTGCGGGGTTTTCAGTGTAGTTAGCAAGGAATGAATGTGGAGGATGCCCCTTGATCCAAGACTGATACATTTCTACCATCTGATGTTTAAACATTTGGACCTCCCTTTTCAATTTAGACTCCGACTCCACAAACTCTCTCGACGGATCAACAACTCTTGTGTCCAGGTCTTCGCTAGTTATGGCTACCTTGCTTTTTGAATTTATATTGTATGGATGAGTTACCTTAAGAACCACAAACCAACCACCCGTTTGCTCAATGGAGATAACAAAAAGGAACAAACTGAGGTCATCACGTTAGCATTAGAGCATTTAACAACTACAAAATATCACATTGTGTGTAGCGCACCTAGCAATAATTCACAGTTCAAAATAACTTCGAGGGCCAAAAGGTCACTCGGCATCATCCCAATTTGTTTATTTCAATCTTCTCTCTTCTTTTCTTTTCTGGCACTTCTTGTCTTACTCATTTTCCTTCCTCTTTTTTTCTAATTATCACTCTTTTCTTTCTTCTCATTTTTCACATCCCACAACTTTATTTTTTTTCTTTTTTCTTTTTCTTTTTCTTTTTTTTCTTTTTCTTTTAAAAAAAGGAATTAAAAATGAATCGATCAAACTCTATATAGGTTGTCTAAGTATCATGTTCCTCATGAATCAGACCAAGCGTAGTTCGAAAAATACAAAAATAAAGTAAACAAACTAACGTTCTCATTTTTCTTTTTCTTTTTCTTTCTTTTCTTTTTTACCTTAATGACTACTCTTAATAATGTCCTCCGTGGTGTGGGCCTCGTGGAAGTGGAGAATATGGTGGTGCATTGGGGCAAGGTATTGGGAAAGTGATGTATGATTTTGGGGGTTTTATGGAGAGAAGTAGTAGTGGGGAGGATGACAAGGATATCCGCGGGATCGATATTAAGGCTGAAAGTGTTTAGCAAGAATACCTACTGAATTCTATCGTTGGCGGGGCTCAGCAACATCTTTCTCTCAATGGGAGGACAAGCCCTAGCAACTTGTATATTCCATCTGAGCCAAAAGCCCTTAAAACTTTCCTTGGGTTTCTTTTCCATCTGAGATAGGAAGGAGTAGTCTAGGACAATGTCGATGTTGTACTGAAAGTGTCGCACAAAATCTTGAGCCATGTCACCCAATGAGGCTAGTTACCAACATCTTGACGAGTATGCCAGTCCAAAGCTACCTCAGGCAGGCTCTCAGCGAAATACGCCATCATCATGTCATATTTCTCCCCAACACTTCTCATTTCACTGCAATAAACCTTCAGGTGGGCTACCGGATCTCTGCACCCATCATACAAGTTAAATTTTGGCACTTTTATCCTGTTGGCACGCGGACGTCAGGGGATATAGATAGTTCTTTGTAAGACATGCAACCCTGGTCTCCCATTCCTTGCTTGTTCTTTAAGGACTATTCTATGCCTTTTAGCCTCCGGGGTATCCCATCTTGCCCTTCTCTTCCTGTGAACCTTTCATTTTCTACATGATGATCATCTCGCATGCGCTGCTTGTGTGAGTTGGGAACTTTGTGGGCAACCTCTAAGGGGTAATATTAAGCATCATGAGCTTTGAGTGGGTGTTCCTTGTCGGGGATAGTGGATATGACGGGAGGACACTTTTGGGAAAAGATGGTTGGAGGACGAGTGAAAGAGCTACTAGGATGGTTGGGAAAACTGTGATAAGCAGGTGGATCTAGACAGTATGGAGAATCATCTAATATTGTGTCCGGAGTATGGGTAAGGGCAGCATCTAGGAAGCTAGGTGGTGGCAGGGATGGTGCCTTCCCAGTCATCTAAGCCAGATACATGTCCGCCATGTGTTGTCCTAAAATTTTTACCTCTTTAACCAAACCAGTGTCCTGTTCAACCAACTGCTTTTGGCCACTGGTATCAACCAACTCAAATTCTGTTATTGTCTGCCATTGTCTTTTGACTTTATGTAGTAGAAAAGAGTTACCACTTCAAAAACCAAAAACCGACCACCCTTCTGCTATGAATATAACAAAATGAAGCCATCACGTTAGCGTTAGGGCATTTAACATAATATAATTTCACTTTATGTGCAATGCACCTAGCCATAATTATCGATTCTAAAATGACTTCTAGGGTACAAAAGGCAGTTGGCATCATCCCAACTTGTTCATTTCAATCTCTCTTTTCTTTTCTTTTCTCACACTTCTTAGTTTGCTCACTTTCCTTCCCTTTTTTCTTTCTGATTATCGCTCTTTTCTTCCCTCTCATTTCTCACGTCCCATAATTTCACCTCTCTTTTTCTTTTTCTTTTCTCTTTTTTTTCTCTTTTTTTAATAAAATAAAAAATAATTCGATCGAACCCTATGTAGTTTGGTATCATACCCCACATGAATCAGATCTTTGCGTAGTTCGAGAAGGTTGTGAATAATGTAAACACATAAACATTCTCGTTTTCTTTTTTTTTTCTTTTATATTACATTGATGACTACTCTGATGAGAAATGAGAAATAAAAGAAGCAAATACTCTTTTTACATTGAATTTTCTAGACTTGATGTTCTATAGCTTATTCCAAAACTCAAGCTTAACGAATGTTTTTTCTCTTTCTTTTCTTATTAGAACAAATACTCTATTAAAGAAAAATCCTATAAGAAAAAAATATTTTTCTTGACTTTTTTTAGAAAGAAAATCTAAAAGTAACCCACAGAAAAATATTTTGAATTTTCATTTGATATCCTGATGCAAGATTTTGAAACAAGCAATAAAACCTTTTTCAGATTTCAATTTAGATTGCCTAAAGAAGAAATTCTAGTGATAAACAAAAGATAAAGTATATTTTTCTTTCTATGTACAATGTCCTAAAGATCTAGTAAAATAAAAGGAAATTTTATTTTTTTCATTAATCTCCCCAAAGAATAACCTAAAAAAAATCTTTTTAGATTTTTTAGAAGTAATATCTTAAAGAAATTTTTTAAAGAGGTACTACATGGAAACTTCCTTTTTTTTGTTGAAATCTTAATATTAGTATACTAAGAGGAAGTATAAAGAAATTTTGTTATTGAGTTCTACATATTAGTCCAATAAAGGAAAACCACCTCCAATGATTTATTTTCCTAGAATTATTATTCTAAGGAAAATTACCAATGGAAATATAAAATGCAAATTCTCTTTTTTTTTATTTTTGATTTATAATACACTTTTTCGGATGCAAAATAGAAAACACAATAGCAAAAAAAAAAATTGACATTACTATACAAAACTAGAGAATAAAAGATGACACAAAAAAGTAATAATAAAAATCTCCTTAAGCAACTTTTGAATGCAGTGGCCCTGAGTATCTGTCATGCTTTAACTCCGGTAAGTAGATCCACACATGTATGATAAAGCTTAAACCAACACTATCTGAGACGATAACATTCCCTATTAGACACATACAAGACATGATTGCGATTAGTTTTTGTAAAATGACTTATTTAGCCAAAAGGTGGCTTAGAAATGAAAATTTTGACTAAGACCCCGCAAATCCAATAACCTAAAATTTACTAGAAAGACCGGACCCTATTTGGGTTGCCTACGTATCGCGCCTCGAAAGACGAAAATCAGATACGCGTAGTTCGGTCGGATTGAATACCGGCAAGAATTAAAAAACAACTAATTTAGAGAAAGATATATTTTTGTCTTTTCCTTGAAAAAGATGAAACATGTAAAATCTTTTGAATTTTCTTTTCCCTCTTTTTTTTTAAATTTTTTGAAAACGATGGGAAAGTGCAAATTGTTTTTTGATTTTCCATTTTCTGTTTTTCTTCTCTTTTTAAAAAATGCGACAAAAACATAATCGGGTTGTATTTGCTTTATTTTCCGCACTTCACCTTCTTTTTGTTTTTTCTTTTCTTCTTTTTCATTTGCCCTCAACTTTTATTACTCCAACAAACGCCTTTTAACATTGATGAAATGCAACATGTAGCACATAGGATGCATCAGGATGGTCTGTTATTTCGGGTGCACCTTTCCTAGATAGACCCAATCCGTGTTCTCCAAAGTCAAATGCACATGATGCAAACAAACGTTCCTACTAGGGACCCGGTATGAGGCTGAGTTATAACCTATGTTCAAAACCTAGGTATGTGTTCTAGACTGTGTACCCGAGCGGACAACTCGAGCCAAGAAGAGGGCTACGTACCGGGAACCAAAAGGCCATCAAGCTTAGAAACTTGTCAAAGCCTCTTTCTTATTTCAAAGATTGAACCTTGAACCAAAGATTCTGGGTTCGATCCCCGGTAGAGTCGCCGGAGTTGTCACACCTCCTTTTTACACTACACCCCGCGAAGGGCATATTAAGGGGAGTTATTTTTAAAGTGACAATCGAAATCGGATTAATTATTTATTTATTAAATTCAGAGTCGCCACTTGGGATAATTTTATGGTTTCCCAAGTCACCGGTACAAATCCCGAATCGAGGAAAAGATTGACTCTATATTACAGTCTGCGAACCAGAAATCCGAGTAAGGAATTCTGTTAACCCAGGAGAAGGTGTTAGGTATTCCGAGTTTCGTGGTTTTAACATGGTCGCTCAGCTTTATTATTGGCTTATTATCTGATTTTAATATATGTTTTTGCCTATGGTTCAATTTTAACTTGAACCACTTTATTTAATTATTTTAAAGGAAAATTGCAAAGTCATTTAAAAAATATCTTGAACCACAACACATAAATGCACCCGCGGCTCTTGACATATTTTATCTAACATTGTTGAGATTTGGATTTAGGTTACATAAATGTGCACCAGAGTTTAGGAAAGTAAATTATTGAAATATCGTGCCTAAAGCAACTTCGTACTTGCAACTTCTCGAGAGCCATGAAAATTCGCTAAATTGCATACTTCGATTTCCAAAGTATCAAAATTAATCAAGTGAGGGTCATAACTGATTTAATTATGGATGACACACCTCAATCTATCTAAAAGGGTTTTATTATTCGAAGTTGTTATAACCGGGTCAAATGAAATGCACCTCCAAATTTGGAAATTAGGCATCATGATTATGTCACGGGAATCGTACTCATAATCACAATGGTTTATTAATCGCGCCTAAAACAAACTACAAAGCTAAACACATAAAGCTTATATCCCAAATTTATTTTTAGATTATGTAAATCCTTTTATTAATTCAAATGATTAATTTTTGGGTTTCAGCTAACACCGACACAGCCTAATGTATTTGGACGTATTCCAAAAGGTCAAAAAATGATATGGCCCCTAAAAAAAATATTATTTTATCTCAAAACTAGCATCTCTAACCAAAGTTATTGAAATTCCACCGACTTAATAATCAATAAAAAAACCAAACTTCCAGTAAAGATTAACAAGAATCGTACCACTGCCCAAAACAGAGAATAAGAATAACAAAACCCTTATAGTGTCGCTTGTTATCACTCTGAGTTGCAGCCATGAATATCAAACCCTTGCTTTTTCTATTAGCTCAATGTCCAGAGATATTCAAGCAATCAACAATATATAATGCAAAATTCCATGCTCATGTCATTACAACCATGTATATGAAATTTAAAAGAGATAGGAAGGATTGAACCTTTAATTAGCTTTCCGAAAGAATAATCCAAACGAGCTAACACAGTAATGGCGTAAACGCAATTCTTCACAGCAACGCAAAAATGATTCTGTCTCAAAACTCGTCGGAATCTCCAACGGCTGCCAAAACCTCGATGGCTAGTTATTTGGTGGTCGCTGTCTTGGGTCGATGACTGCTTCTTGCGCTTGAGAGGGTGGAATGGTTGTTTGGATTTTGGAGAAGATGAACTGATGGGGAGATCGTTTGGTCGAAGAAGAAGAACGATGGGGTATAGGTTTTCCCGGAGAAGACGGCGCGGGGGATCTTTTTTTTTTTGGTTTTTCGGCGGATCCCCTTTCGAAATTTTTGGCGTCCTTTTTTTTTTCCTAGATTGTAGGCGTTCATTGGCGTCCTTTTGTTTTTGTTTTTCCTTTCCTTCACTGAGCCGATGGTCAATTGAAACAGCCTCTCTGCCCTTTCGGGTAGGGTAATATTCGTTTACATATTATCCTCCCCAGAGTCCACTTCGTGCGACTATACTGGATAATTGTTATTGTTGTTATTGTAGACGTTCATTGTTCTTTTGTGTATTAGGTACTTTAGAGTCTTTTATTTATATTTATTTTAAAAAAAAGTCTAGAAGGGTCCCTAGATTATATAATATCTTTCAAAATACGATACAAATATTATATAATGATAAAGCTAATCGTGATTAATTAAATTGATCATGAAACTATTTTTGTATTTTTTAAATTATATAAAGACAAAAATAAGGTACTATCTTTTTTATTTTTTAAATTTATGAAAAATACATAAATTAAGATATGTATATATTTTTTTCTAATATTTATTTTTATGACGAAAATGAAGTAAAGAAGTAAAAAATAGTCGAAGTAGCTATATTATGTCTAAATTAAATATTTACATGCCAAAATATAAAAAATCTTGGGGAGAGTCAAAAATCACATGTCTACAAAAATCAATTGTTTTCTTATATTTAACATAAAAGCTTTTCGGAAATGCGTCCATGTTGTGCAGGAAAATCGAGGAGAGACAAAAAGAGTTTTTTAAGGCCTCGAAATACAGTTTTGACTTCTAAAATAAGAGATGACATTTAGGGTTATCACACAAATTAAAGTCAAAGCCTGAGGATTTCAAGTCCAGGGTATAGTTACGGTCGGCGTAACTCTTGTGCCTAGACTGAGTTGTACAAACCCTATGATCTTAACCTTATCACAGACATCCTGCACTAGATCTGTACCCAACAATCGAGCCTCTCCCAGATTATGCAGTCCAAACTTCAAACCTCTCTAACAACAGCCACTCCTTCTATGAATGTAAAAGATCCTGGGGAACCTTCAACTTCAGGTATCAAAAAAGTTTTTCAACCAAAGAGGAAGGATTTGATCATTAAATCGAAACTGTGGAAAGACCAACGAGATTATGATGATGATGAGAGTTGGGGGTGAAGGACTCGCTGCTTTTTCATGGGAAAAAGAAGACTTCGCAACAACAGACGACAGTGATGATTCAGTCGAGCAAAAAGTTCAAAGGAAAACTGCATCCAAGAACTGTCGTGCAACTTCGCGACACACAACAACACCAAATAGTATCTTAAACCACAATGCCTCAGTTTTTGTTCCAAGAAATAATGGAAAACCAGTTATTTCAAGTGTAGGGACATCAAAATTCATCCAATAATCGTCAACAAAGCTCGACCGAAGCATTAGTTGGAGATCAAAGCGCGAATGCACTTCCAACAACTAACCAGAATCAGGAGACAAAAACAGAACCACTCTCTAATTTAGAGGACAGGAAATTGTCGTATGCCATGGCGCAAAATATGCTTTCAAACCAGAAGCAACAAAGGAGCGATACTCATGCTATTTTTTATGCTGATGGTAATACATAAGCATGTTCACAGGACGGACAGCTCGTCACAACTTATGAAGGCGTAAACATAAGGAGGCTCCCAATGCGAAATGCAAAAAAAAAACAGGTCGCTCAAACAATACCTTCAAAATCCAATCGCACGAAGAACAAAACATGAATTTTGAAGCTCTTTTGCAAAATTTTGTGGAAAAAGACAGCATATTACAAATCGAAATCTTCACAACAAAAGAGAAAAGTGGTCATCTTTATGATCACTTCATCTGCTTATTTTACCATCACATTAGTATTACTCTTTGTAATATCATCACAGAGCATGTTATAAACTCTGTGATGATCATTCAATTCCTAGTTCTTGCGAGCTCTTTCTTAATACATGCTTGCTATTCCAGAAGGCTTTATTTACCTCAATAGGATAGCTAAGGTAAGGTCTATGCCGGATGTGTTATATGGGTAACATTACCAGTGTAATGCGCCTTATTTTATTTCTCCTATTTGTTGTATTTTCGTTTTCTATTATTTATGAAAATTAACCCTAGGCATTTGCCTAGCGGACCAAAAAAAAAAGATGCTCGACTAGTAACTGGTTTTGTAGGCAAACTCTGCTAATGGCAAGAACTGATCCCACGAACCTCCAATGTAAATAATGTAGAAAATAATTCTATCCATGATATGTGTGCTTTGGTTGTATTAGCATGATTTTCAGGTATAGGATTTGATGGATGACAAACAACGAAGTCAAGTGTCAAACAACGTTATTATATGACAAACAATCAAGATTGAATGCCGAGAAGCATATTGATGAATGGATTGCATGGAAAAGCCAAAGACGAGCTCAAAAGTTCAAGACCGAAGACCCAAGGCGTAGGTCGTTAGGTAGAACCAATGTAAGAGCAACGTTTAAGTTATCTCGTCTTTTGGCTCAACATAGGTCATCATAAATATGCATAAAATCTTTTTATAAAATCATATTTATCATAAACATATTTTAAATACTTCAAACAAAATGATTTTAACGTTTTCATTTTAACCAAAATGGTTTTTGAAGTAAGTTTTCAATTCTAGACAGCATAGGTGAATAATCGATTATGCAAAAGTGATAATCGATTATTCTGGGAAATTCCATTTATTGGAAATTTCCGCAGAGTAGGATAATCGATTATAAACTTGGGCATAATCGATTATCTTGTATCTGTTGCCAAAGTTTATTGAACGACAGGCAGATAATCGATTATGCAAATCCAATAATCGATTATTCTAGCACAAAATCAGCTTCCGATTTTGTAACGGTAAGCTGATAATCGATTATGCAAATCTGATAATCGATTAACTTGGCATAAAATCAGCATAACTGATTGCCAATTAAGCAACGGATATACTACTTCTACCACCTATAAATAGAGGTCTTTTGAGCTGATTTGAGACACACAACACCTCTCATTATTCATATACATATTGATTTTATTTGTGCATCATTTTAGAGCTTTTGTTGAGCCAATTGAGAGACAACCTTGAGTTGTTCATAGAGCTAATATTGTATCTCTTTATCTTCTCTTTTTAGAGAGTTCTTGTTGTAAAAGAAAAAGGTGTTTGAGAAGACCATATCTTCTCATTGATTGTCGGGTTTGCTAAGCACCCTCAATCTTAGTGTGTGAAGTCTTGTGGTGCGGTATCCACGAGCAAGGTGAAGTCTTGAGGTGAGGTATCCTCGAGCAAGTTGAAGTCTTGTAGAGTGTACATCTACGAGCAAGTGTAACGGTTTGTTAGGCACACGTAAGCTTAACGGAGTTAGTGGAAACTCGAGAGAGTCTCTCGGGGACTGGACTAACCACACGTTGTGGTGAACCAGTATAAATTCGGTGTGTCCTTTCCTTAATCTTTTAATTACTGCATTTACTTTACTCCTGCAATTTTAATTCCGTAATATTTATCAATATTCTCGTGCCGCACTATTCACCCCCTCTCTAGTGACGGGCATAAATCCTAACAATTGGTATCAGAGCCTAACTCTCTGAAAGCCTTAACCGGTTGAGAGAACGATATATTTTTTTGTTGAGAATATTGAACGCAGGAATGATGAGCGAAGGACACTCCACCAATAGGCCTCCACTATTTGACGGAACAAATTACACATATTGGAAAGAGCGGATGAGAATCTTCATCCAATCAAATAACTTTCGTCTATGGCAAATCATCAAGAACGGTGAACAAATGCCGACAAAGAAAGTTGGAGAAACCACGGTTCCAAAGGAGGAAGATGAATATACTGCCGAGGACATCAAGAAAGTTGAAAATAACGCAAAGGCCGCCAATTTATTATATTGTGCGGTGAATCCGGATGACTATCGGAAGATTTCTTGCTGCACAACCGCCAATGAGATATGGGATAAACTTGAAATCACTTATGAAGGTACGCCTCAAGTCCGAGAATCAAAGTTGATTTTCTAACACATGAATATGAACTCTTTAGAATGAGGGAGAATGAAAGCATCGATATTATGTTCGATCGGTTCTCAATGATCATCAACAATCTCCATGCTCTCGGGAAAGTATACTCGAACAAAGATCTTGTTCGAAAAATCTTGCGGAGTCTCACTCCCGAATGGCGATCCAAAGCCAATGCCATCCAAGAGTCGATAGGAATCACGGACGTCACAATTGATGGACTAAGAGGTAACCTCAAAACTTATGAAAGCACTATTCTTAATCCTTATCTTGGTAATAAAGGTCCAGGTATTGCCTTCAAAGCCTCATCTTCTAAATGAGAAGAGGTAAGTGATTCGGATAGCGATGATGATAATATTTCCAATGCCTTGATCGAAAAGTTTTATAAGTTTATGAAAAAGGAAATAAAGAAGGAAGAACCAAGTCCTTCATGCCATAAGTGTGGAAAACTTGGCCACACCGAGTCACATTGTCCAAAAACCAAGGACAAGAAAAAGAAGAAACACCAAAGGCGCGTGACATGGGATTCGAACAGCTCGGGCGATGAAACTGCCGCACTATGCCTCATGGCCAACGAGGAAGAAGAGGTAAGTAATTCTAACTCTTATTCTTTTGAAGAATTACAAAAAGCCTTTCAAGAATTATATGTTGAATTGAAAAAGATTTCAAAAATCTCCAAAGAGGCCAAGGCTAGAATTAAAGTCTTAGAAGAAGAAAATAATTTTTTTGAAAATGATAATCTTGATCTTAAAAATAAAATTAAGGAGATGAATGAAGCCTCTTCAATTGATCAAAGTTCCAATTGTTCTTCTTGTTGGTCTTTGAAAATAGAGAACATAGAACTTAGGAACACACTAGAAAAACGTAGTGTTGATGATCCTAAAACAATTGAAGAAATTAGAACAATATTAGAAAGGATGATAGAAATCATTTTAGACCATCTAGAAATAACTCTAGGAATCGCAATACGTCTAGGAATAACGACTTTAGATCACCTAGAACGTTTTTGGCTCAACCAAGATATATGCACAACCCGAATGTTATATGTCATTATTTCAACCGGGTAGGACATATAGCACCCGTATGTTTTGCCAAACATAGGGATTTATCTTTGAGCTATGATTATTATTTGCCTAACCCCCAAGGACCCAAAACTGCTTGGGTACCTAAAACCTATTTTTAGGTACGTTTTCAGGTGTGCTTGAAGACTACAATATCGTAGTAGATGCACCAAGCACGAAACCTTATTGCATCGACGGGGAATGTCAGTTAGTTATCATATTTTTGATAAAAACGTAATAGTTGATATGTGTTAACAATTAATATATCTTTGTTAACAATTGATATTAATTATTTTTGTTGATTCATGTTTTGATAACTTTTATCTTGAATAACAATTGGTATCAATTATTTTGTTAAATATAATAATTGGTTCATGTCTTGATGAATATTATTTTTGGTTTGAATAATTGTTGATATATTCTTAAAAAATAAATGATTTGTGTTTTTAATACAACTATTGGTTTGTTAAAAAATTAACTGTTGATATGTTCTTAAGCAATATGATTTGCGAAAAATAACCGTTATTATGGTTGTTATGTTTTTACTAACATTTGGTATTATTTTATGTTGATATGATTGTTTAAATATCGTCAATGTATATTCCTCATTGTACTTCCTATTTTATTCTTGACACTAACAATTGATATACCCAAAAGGGGGAAGTGTCGAAAGGGGAAAGTAGCCTTTGCATACTCTCTCTTTGCTAATGCCAAAAGGGGGAAGAGTTTAGGCGATATGCATCAAATAAGGGGGAATGTATCTACGCTATAGTATGCCTTATTTGAGGGGGAATTATCATTAAGGGGAATCGTCTGCATGAATTGTATGTTGAGATATAGCATGAATTTAGGGGGAATCCGATATGCATATCTCCTGTTGTTTGTCATTATCAAAAAGGGGGAAATTGTAGAAAATCATTCTACCCATGATATGTGTGCTTTGGTTGTATTAGCATGATTTTCAGGTATAGGTTTTGATGAATGACAAACAATGAAGTCAAGTGTTAAAAAACGTTATTATATGACAAACAATCAAGATTGAATGCCGAGAAGCATATTGATGAATGGATTGCATGGAAAAGCCAAAGACGAGCTCAAAAGTTCAAGACCGAAGACCCAAGGCGTAGGTTGTTAGGTAGAACCAATATAAGAGTAACGTTTAAGTTGTCTCGTCTTTTGGCTCAACATAGGTCATCATAAATATGCATAAAATCTTTTTATCAAATCATATTTATCATAAACATATTTCAAATACTTCAAACAAAATGATTTTAACGTTTTCATTTTAACCAAAATGGTTTTTGAAGTAAGTTTTCAATTCTGGACAGCAAAGGTGAATACTCGATTATGCAAAAGTGATAATTGATTATTCTGGGAAATTCCATTTATTGGAAATTTTCGCAGAGTAGGATAATCAATTATACACTTGGGCATAATCGATTATCTTGTATCCGTTGTCAAAGTTTTTTGAACGACAGGCAGATAATCGATTATGCAAATCCAATAATCGATTATTCTAGCACAAAATCAGCTTCCGATTTTGTAACGGTAAGCTGATAATCGATTATGCAAATCTGATAATCGATTATCTTGGCATAAAATCAGCATAATTGATTGCCAATTAAGCAGCGGACATACTACTTCTACCACCTATAAATAGAGGTCTTTTGAGCTGATTTGAGACACACAACACCTCTCATTATTCATATACATATTGATATTATTTGTGCATCATTTTAGAGCTTTTGTTGAGCCAATTGAGAGACAACTTTGAGTTGTTCATAGAGCTAATATTGTATCTCTTTATCTACTCTTTTTAGAGAGTTCTTGTTGTAAAAGAGAAAGGTGTTTGAGAAGACCATATCTTCTCATTGATTGTCGGGTTTGCTAAGTACCCTCAATCTTAGTGTGTGAAGTCTTGTGGTGCGGTATCCACGAGCAAGGTGAAGTCTTGAGGTGAGGTATCCTCGAGCAAGTTGAAGTCTGGTAGAGTGTACATCTACGAGCAAGTGTAACGGTCTGTTAGGCACCCGTAAGCTTAACGGAGTTAGTGGAAACTCGAGAGAGTCTCTTGGGGACTGGACTAACCACACGTTGTGGTGAACCAGTATAAATTCGGTGTGTCCTTTCCTTAATCTTTTAATCACTGCATTTACTTTACTCCTGCAATTTTAATTCCGCAATATTTATCGATATTCTCGTGCCGCACTATTCACCCCCCTCTAGTGACGGGCATAAATCCTAACAATTGGTATCAGAGCCTAACTCTCTGAAAGCCTTAACCGGTTGACAGAACGATATATTTTTTTGTTGGGAATATTGGACGCAGGAATGATGAGCGAAGGACACTCCACCAATAGGCCTCCACTATTTGACGGAACAAATTACACATATTGGAAAGAGCGGATGAGAATCTTCATCCAATCAAATAACTTTCGTCTGTAGCAAATCATCAAGAACGGTGAACAAATGCCGACAAAGAAAGTTGGAGAAACCACGGTTCCAAAGGAGGAAGATGAATATACTGCCGAGGACATCAAGAAAGTTGAAAATAACGCAAAGGCCGTCAATTTATTATATTGTGCGGTGAATCGGATGACTATCGGAAGATTTCTTGCTGCACAACCGCCAAGGAGATGTGGGATAAACTTGAAATCACTTATGAAGGTACGCCTCAAGCCCGAGAATCAAAGTTGATTTTCTAACACATGAATATGAACTCTTTAGAATAAGGGAGAATGAAAGCATCGATATTATGTTCGATAGGTTCTCAATGATCATCAACAATCTCCATGCTCTCGGGAAAGTATACTCGAACAAAGATCTTGTTCGAAAAATCTTGCGGAGTCTCACTCCCGAATGGCGATCCAAAGCCAATGCCATCCAAGAGTCGATAGGAATCACGGATGTCACAATTGATGGACTAAGAGGTAACCTCAAAACTTATGAAAGCACTATTCTTAATCCTTATCTTGGAAATAAAGGTCCAGGTATTGCCTTCAAAGCCTCATCTTCTAAAAGAGAAGAGGTAAGTGATTCGGATAGCGATGATGATAATATTTCCAATGCCTTGATCGAAAAGTTTTATAAGTTTATGAAAAAGGAAATAAAGAAGGAAGAACCAAGTCCTTCATGCCATAAGTGTGAAAAACTTGGCCACACCGAGTTACATTGTCCAAAAACCAAGGACAAGAAAAAGAAGAAACACCAAAGGCGCGTGACATGGGATTCGGACAGCTCGGGCGATGAAACTGCCGCACTATGCCTCATGGCCAACGAGGAAGAAGAGGTAAGTAATTCTAACTCTTATTCTTTTGAAGAATTACAAAAAGCCTTTCAAGAATTATAAGTTGAATTGAAAAAGATTTCAAAAATCTCCAAAGAGGCCAAGGCTAGAATTAAAGTCTTAGAAGAAGAAAATAAATTTTTTGAAAATGATAATCTTGATCTTAAAAATAAAATTAAGGAGATGAATGAAGCCTCTTCAATTGATCAAAGTTCCAATTGTTCTTCTTGTAGGTCTTTGAAAATAGAGAACATAGAACTTAGGAACACACTAGAAAAACGTAGTGTTGATGATCCTAAAACAATTGAAGAAATTAAGAAGAATATGAGAAAGGATGATAGAAATCATTTTAGACCACCTAGAAATAACTCTAGGAATCGCAATACGTCTAGGAATAACGACTTTAGATCATCTAGAACATTTTTGGCTCAACCAAGACATATGCACAACCCGAATGTTATATGTCATTATTGCAACCGGGTAGGACGCATAGCACCCGTATGTTTTGCAAAACATAGGGATTTATCTTTGAGCTATGATTATTATTTGCCTAACCCCCAAGGACCCAAAACTGCTTGGGTACCTAAAACTTATTTTTAGGTACGTTTGTAGGTGTGCTTGAAGACTACAATATCGTAGTAGATGCACCAAGCACGAAACCTTATTGCATCGAGGGGGAATGTCGGTTAGTTATCATATTTTTGATAAAAACGTAATAGTTGATATGTGTTAACAATTAATATATCTTTGTTAACAATTGATATTAATTATTTTTGTTGATTCATATTTTGATAACTTTTATCTTGAATAACAATTGGTATCAATTATTTTTGTTAAATATAATAATTGATTCATGTCTTGATGAATATTATTTTGGGTTTGAATAACAGTTGATATATTCTTATAAAATAAATGATTTGTGTTTTTAATACAACTATTGGTTTGTTAAAAAATTAACTGTTGATATGTTCTTAAGCAATATGATTTGCGAAAAATAACCGTTATTACGGTTGTTATGTTTTTACTAACATTTGGTATTATTTCATGTTGATATGATTGTTTAAATATCATCAATGTATATTCCTCATTGTACTTCCTATTTTATTCTTGACACTAACAATTGATATACCCAAAAGGGGGAAGTGTCGAAAGGGGCAAGTAGCCTTTGCATACTCTCTTTTTGCTAATGCCAAAAGGGGGAAGAGTTTAGGCGATATGCATCAAATAAGGGGGAATGTATCTACGTTATAGTATGCCTTATTTGAGGAGGAATTATCATTAAGGGGAATCGTCCGCATGAATTGTATGTTGAGATATAGCATGTATTTAGGGGGAATCCGATATGCATATCTCCTGTTGTTTGTCATTATCAAAAAGGGGGAAATTGTAGAAAATCATTCTATCCATGATATGTGTGCTTTGGTTGTATTAGCATGATTTTCAGGTATAGGTTTTGATGAATGACAAACAATGAAGTCAAGTGTCAAACAACGTTATTATATGACAAACAATCAAGATTGAATGCCGAGAAGCATATTAATGAATGGATTGCATGGAAAAGCCAAAGACGAGCTCAAAAGTTCAAGACCGAAGACCCAAGACGTAGGTCGTTAGGTAGAACCAATGTAAGAGCAACGTTTAAGTTGTCTCGTCTTTTGGCTCAACATAGGTCATCATAAATATGCATAAAATCTTTTTATCAAATCATATTTATCATAAACATATTTCAAATACTTCAAACAAAATGATTTTAACGTTTTTAATTTTAACCAAAATGGTTTTTGAAGTAAGTTTTCAACTCTGGACAGCATAGGTGAATAATCGATTATGCAAAAGTGATAATCGATTATTCTGGGAAATTCCATTTATTGGAAATTTTCGCAGAGTAGGATAATCGATTATACACTTGGGCATAATCGATTATCTTGTATCCGTTGCCAAAGTTTTTGAACGACAGGCAGATAATCGATTATGCAAATCCAATAATCGATTATTCTAGCACAAAATCAGCTTCCGATTTTGTAACGGTAAGCTGATAATCAATTATGCAAATCTGATAATCGATTATCTTGGCATAAAATCAGCATAATTGATTGGCAATTAAGCAGCGGACATACTACTTCTACCACCTATAAATAGAGGTCTTTTGAGCTGATTTGAGACACACAACACCTCTCATTATTCATATACATATTGATTTTATTTGTGCATCATTTTAGAGCTTTTGTTGAGCCAATTGAGAGACAACTTTGAGTTGTTCATAGAGCTAATATTGTATCTCTTTATCTACTCTTTTTAGAGAGTTCTTGTTGTAAAAGAGAAAGGTGTTTGAGAAGACCATATCTTCTCATTGATTGTCGGGTTTGCTAAGTACCCTCAATCTTAGTGTGTGAAGTCTTGTGGTGCGGTATCCACGAGCAAGGTGAAGTCTTGAGGTGAGGTATCCTCGAGCAAGTTGAAGTCTTGTAGAGTGTACATCTACGAGCAAGTGTAATGGTTTGTTAGGCACCCGTAAGCTTAACGGAGTTAGTGGAAACTCGAGAGAGTCTCTCGGGGACTGGACTAACCACACGTTGTGGTGAACCAGTATAAATTCGGTGTGTCCTTTCCTTAATCTTTTAATTACTGCATTTACTTTACTCCTGCAATTTTAATTCAGCAATATTTATCAATATTCTCGTGCTGCACTATTCACCCCCCCTCTAGTGACGGGCATAAATCCTAACAAATAACACATGTCCGGAGCATATCCTCCAAAATCTTAATAGTACCCTCAGATTGTTCGCCCGTTTGAGGATAAATGTTGTGCTTAACTCGACCCAAATACCCAACACGCGATGAACTTCCCTCTAGAAATGCAAGGTAAACTGCGTACCTCGGTCAAAAATAATAGACACGGGCACACCATGAAGCGGAACAATCTCCCAGATATATATCTCTGCGAAGTGCTCAGAAAATTAGGAAACTGCCACAAAAATGAATTACACTGATTTAGTCACCCTATCTACAATAACCCACACTACGCCGAACTTTCTCTGAGTCTGTGGGAGTCCAAAAACGAAGTCCGTAGTGATACGCTCCCATTTCCACTCAGGAATCTCTATCCTTTGGAACAAACCATCAGTTCTCTCATGCTTGTACTTTACTTGCTGACAATATAAACACCGATCTACATAAGCAACAATATCCTTGTTCATCCTCCTCCGCCAATAATGCTACCGAAAGTCCTGATACATCTTAGTGGAACCCAGATGAATGGAACTCCGGGAACTATAGGCCGCCTCTAGTATCAACTTATGAAGTCCATCCATATTAGGCACACAAAGACGGCCCTACATTCTCAAAACCCCATCATCTCCATCTATGACCTGCTTGGTACCTCTGTGCCGCAGTGTGTCTCTATTGTTGATCATCATACTGTTGATCTCTGATACACTCAAATAATGAATAACGAGCAACTGAGCAAGCTAGCACATGGTTGGGCTCAGAAACGTCCAACCTCACGAATTTATTGGTTAAACCTTGATCATCCAAAGTAACCATCTCTCACTGACCGGAATATACGTAAGACTGCCCATACTGGTTGACTTGTTGCTCAAACACCGGCCTCTACATTGGTCTTTACCGGATGATACGAGATGGTGATATCATAATCTTTTAGTAGCTTCAACCACAACTTGTGCCTCAAATATAGCTCTTTCTGCTTTAACAAGTATTGCAAACTCTTGTGACCATGAACACTTCACATGACACACCATATAAATAATTCAATGCATGAACAATGGCTCCTAGCTCCAAATCATGAACTAGATAATTCTTCTCGTGACTCTTCAATTGTCGTGAAGCATACGCAATAACCTTGACATTCTACATCGACACCGCACCAATTCCAGTATGAGATGCTTCACAATACACCGTATATAGCCCTAAACCGTAGACAATAACAACAAAGGTGTCATAGTCAAAGCTATCTTGAGCTTTTGAAAGCATACCTCACACTCGTCCGACCACCTGAACTAGGTACCCTTTTTGGATCAACCTAGTAATCGGGGCTTCTATAGATGAAAACCCCTCCAAAAATTGATGGTAATAGCCTGCCAAACCCTAAAAACTCCAGATCTATGTAGCTGATGTGGGTTTAGGCTAGTCATTTACTACCTCAGTCTTCTTAGGGTCCACCTGAATACCCTCCCTGATACAACATGACCCAAGAATGCTAGTGAACTCAACGAAAACTCACATTTTAAAAACTTAGCATATAACTGACTATCACTCAAAGTCTAAAGAACTACTCCAAGATATTGCTCATGTTCTTTGTGGTTGCGTGAATAGATAAAAATATCATCAATGAAGACAATCACGAAGGAATCCAAGTAAGGTTTTAACACTTAGTTCATCAAATCCATGAAAGTTGTTTGGGCATTTGTCAACCCAAATGACATCGCTAACAACTCCCAATGCACGTATCGAGTGTGAAAAGCTGTCTTAGGGAAATCAGATGCCCTAATCCTCATCTAATGTTAGCCATGTCACAAATTGATCTTTGAAAACACTTTGCATCCTGAAGTTGATCAAACAAATCATCAATCCTCGGAAATAGATACTTATTCTTTATTGTGACCTTGTTCAACTGCCGATAGTCTACGAACATCCTCATCGATCCATCCTTCTTATTAACAAAAAACACTAGCGCACCCCAAGTCGAGACTCTAGGTCTAATAAAGCCTTTATCCAATAGTTCTTGCAACTGTTCTTTCAGTTCTTTCACTCTGGCAGGGCCATACGATATGGCGGGATAGAAATGGTCTGAGTGCCCGGAGCCAAATCAATGCAAAAGTCAATATCCTTGTCGGGTGGCATCTCTGGTAGGTCTGAAAGAAATACCTCTAGGAACTCACGAACAACAGGCAGAGAATCTATGGGAGGAACCTGAGCACTAGAATCACGAACATTACGCCAATTAGGCCAAACATCCCTTGCCAACCATGCGCCAAGCCTTTATATATGAAATAACCCTGCTCGTAGAATGACCAGGAGTCCCTCTCTACTCCAAATGAGGCAACCCCAGCAACGCGAAGGTCACGGTCTTGTCGTGACAATCCAATAAAATATAATAAGGGGATAACCAGTCCATCCCCAAAATGACATCAAAGTCTATTATACTGAGAAGTAGGAGATCCACACGGGTCTCAAGACCCCAAAAAATAACCACATATAAGCAATAGACTAGATCTACAACAATAGAATCACCCACCGATGTGACACATATACAGGTTCACTCAAACAATGACGAGGCATAACCAGATAAGGGGCAAAAATAAAATGACACATAGGAATATGTAGATCCCAGATCAAATAGAACTGAAGCATCTCTACTGCAAGCCGAAACCGTACTTGTGATAACTGCATCAAAAGCCTCAGCCTTAGATCTTGCTGGAATAGCATAACATCGGTGTTAGGCCCTAATACTATGAAATACATTCTGAGGACAGGCTCGTGCTAGCTGGCATCCACCTCTAGCTACCTAACCTCTACCTTTAATGGCCTAACCTCCACCTCTAACACCTCGATCCCTACCTCTAGATGGCTGAGCGGGACGTGGAACACTCGGTGCCTGAACCATGGAAGAGGAACCTTGATGCTAAGAGCTGCTCGGTGCTCGGGTGCAAACTTTAGCAAGATGCATCATGTCGCCACAAGTACTACAAGCCCTTAGAAAGCTAGGACTACTGACCCTAAGGACCTGCGTAACCACTCTGAAAACTCTGGAGCGGAGGTGCACTAATAGGATCTGGTAATGCACTATAAGGTAGCTGATCTAAATACATCATATGAGAAACACATCCACCTGGAGCACCATCAGAAGCCTGAAGTGCTGAATGAAACGGCCTGGGAGAATGGCCCCTACCAAAAGAATTGGTTCCACCAGATGAAGCACCACTAAACCTGCCAGAATGACAAGGCCTCTTATCAGATCTCTGACCACTCTCTTGTAGTGAACCATCTCAACTCTCCTGGCCACATTGGTCACATCTTGATAAGAAATCTCGTTCCTGTCTCCTTAGCCATCTCAAGTAGAATGGGCTGAGCGAGTCCCTCAATGAACCTCCTCACCTTTTCTCTCTCTGTGGGAAGTATAATAAGAGTATGACGGTCCAAGACAATAAATGTGGTCTTGTACTGAGTGACAGTAATAGAACCCTATTGGAGACGCTCAAACTGCCTCCAATAGCTCTCTCTCTCTCTATGAGTGATATGAAGAAACTTCTCTAGAAATTGTTGAGAGAACCGATCCCAATTCAAAGCCAGTAACCTAGATGGTCTAGCCAAACAATAATCTCTCCAACAAGTCTTGGCAGAACCTGATCGATGAAAAGCAGCAAAGTCGACCTCATTGGTCTCCACTAGCCCCATGTTCCGTAGAACCTCATGACAGCTGTCCAAATAGTCCTAGGGATACTCTGAGGATGTACCACCGTAAGTATTATTGAATAGCTTGGTGAACCTATCCAACCTCCACAAAGCACTAGTAGATATAGCTACTTCATCACTAGTGTGTGCCGTAACTCCTAGCTGAACTACCCCAACTGGCTAAGATGGTGGAGTTTGAAACTGGGGAGCCATCTACTCCGGAGTGTGAGTAGCAGGAATATGTGCTCCTCCCCCATCCTGAGAGATGGTTGGTGCTACATGAAGTAAGCCTACCTAGGCAACACTCTCCATAAGGCCCACTAGACAGACCAGAGCATCTTGGAGTACTGAGGTAGGGATGAACCCCTCTGGGACCTGAGCTGGACCTACTGGAACAATCTAGACTGGAGCCTCGTTTTCAAACTCCACCTGAGGCTCCACCACTGGTGTTGCTGCTCTAGGCTGAGTCTTACCCCTACCTCGGCCTATAGCATGACCTTGGGCTCGTCCTCTGCCCTTCTAGATGATGCCACTGGGGGCTCGAGGTTCTGATCTGTGGATGAAGAAGCACGTGTTCTCACCATCTGTGAAAGAACAGAGTAGAAGTTCAATTAGCATTGAGAAGTCAAATCGCATGACAGATGTCTCTGGGGGATAAGCACAGATGTCTCCATATGATCTCTCAAACTCTACCTAGCTTGTATGTGGATTGTGAGACCTAGGTAACCTAATGCTCTGATACCAACTTTTCATGACACAAATTCCTCCCCCGTGGAGTCGTTATGGCGCATACTTGTGAAAGCTAGGCAAGCCAACCATTTAAGATCTACGCACTAACAATCAACCCAAAGAGATATAAACAATAACTAAAGCTACATGGATGAAAAATGCGGAAGAGCTATAACAAATTCAAATAATACAATACTTGTGTACCCACGAATCTAGTGTCACAAATTCATGAACATCTACAGGTTTCTTTAAGCATTGGTATGAAAAGAAAAGTACAATTTTCTCGAAATGAAAAGAGATAGCAGAAAGCTAAAACAGGGAAGGAGGACTGTAGGCTCTACGGACGCCAGTAAATCTAATTTGATCTCCCTAGACTGAAGGCCACTACCTCGGCTATTAACCGGTTCTAGTATCTGCATAAAAGAATACAGAGTGTAGCATTAGTACAACTGACCCTACGTAATGAGTAAGTGTCGAGCCTAACCTTCGCAAATTAGTGACAAGGCTAGGACACGACAACCATATAAACCTGTATAGTTAATCAAATACAAAAAGAATCATAATAACATGAATCAACAGAACAATTTGGGAAGGGGACATGCAGGGGGAATATCAAATCCTAACAATAAACCAATAAAGGAGCATTAATAATGAACCATATTGAACATCATATTAATATCAATAAGAATAATGAAATGGTAACACATGCACAACATCACTCCTCGTGCTTTTACTCTCGTTCTCACCATATGAAACAACAGAAACGGCATAGTATCACCCTTCGTTCATTACCTCTCATAATCATGGCATGGCATCACCTTTTGTGCACTATTCCTCATAATATTGGCACAACATCACTCTTCGTGCATTAACTCTCAAATCATGGCATGGCATCAATGTTCGTGCATTATTACTCATAATATTGGCACGGCATATCCCTTTGTGCATTACACTCACTCACAATATCATGCACGATATCACCCTTCGTGCTTTACACTCTTCCTCACCCAAACAATATCAACAATATGTCTTGGCAAGGGAATCAACAATATCAACAATAACATCCCGGCAAGAGAATCAGCTATAACCAATCTCGTTTCCAACAATTACTTTACAAAATGAAACTCAACGTGAATCAATACTCAACAATAGTCAATTACCAAGAAACATTCATAATCTTTGTTCAAAATTGTTAATCATCAATTTGAGCATGAACGATACATAATAGAACCACAAAAATCATGATATAAGACTTACGTGCATGCTTGACACTAATGTATAGATACTCGTCACCACACCTATACGTCGTACTCATATTAACACATAGAAAATAAGACCAAAAATCTGATTCCCTCAAGCTAAGGTTAGGCCAAACACTTACCTCGATTCCATGGACAAGATTAAGCCTCAACTATCGCTTTACCTCTCGGTTCCGCTTCCAACTTGCATGTATCTAGTCATAATTTACTTAATAACATCAATAAATGTTAAATAAACAAGTTTAAATGCAAGAAAATATATTTTCAAATGATTTCCCTAAAAAGTCAAAACACGATCCCCGTTCCGCTTGGTCAAAACCCGATGTTTGAACCAAAACCCTATTACCCATTGACCCACGAATTCGAATGTGCAATTAGTTTTAAAATCAGACCTCAAATTAAGGTCCATATCCCAAAAATTTGAATATGCTAATTTTTCTCCAAAAACACCCAATTTCAAATAAAAAATCCTAGATTTTGAAGTGAGGTTATGTCAAAAGATGGATTAGATCAAAGAAGATGATTTAGAAATCTCTTACTTATGATTTTGAGAAGTTTGAGCCTTTGAAAATCTCCTAAAGGTGTTTTGGTTTTGAGAATCTTATAAAATGATCAAGAATCCCGTCAAAATCTTGTCATCTTCGCATTTGCGAAGGAATCATCACATTTGTGATGAAGGGCCTTCGCATTTCCCAACCCTAAGGTCAATGATGGCATGCCTAGGATTGTTTCGTAATAGCGACACTTTGGTCGGATTTTCCAAGCCTGACCACTTCGTAATTGACTAGGGTAAAAATACCAAATGCACAGGCCTACCCAAAACTCATCCGAGCCCTCGGTGCTGAAAACCAAATATGCATGTAAGTTTAAAAACATCACATGGATTTTCTTGTGCGATTAAATCCTTAAAATAACATCAACAACAATGAATTCAACCTCAAATTCATGAATTTCCATAATAATATTGAAATTTTCATTTTCTCAACTAAAGATCTGATATACCAAATCAACTCCGGTTCTTACCAATTTTCATCTTTCAAATTAGTTATTATTTTAAACTTGTTCTGTGCTCCAGAACAAAAATACGGGCCCGATACCATCAAAAACATGCATCATTCATTTCAAAAAGTCTTTATATTTTCCAGCAAATATTTTTCTTTAAAAATTGTATTCTCAGGCCTCAGAATTGATTCCAAGCATACGCTCAAGTCCCATAATTTAATACGGACCCTACGAGATTGTCAAATCATGGGTCCAGGCTCGTTTATCGAGAAGTTGACTAAAGTCCACTTTAATCAATTTTAAAGGTCAAAATCAACTTTTTTCTTAAATTTCACATATAAGCTTTCCGAAAACGCGCCCAAACTACGCAAGAAAATCAAGCTGAGACAAAAAGAGGTTTTTAAGGTCTCGGAACACATCTTTGACTTTTAAAACAAGAGATGGCCTTTAGGGTCATCACACAAATTAATATGTGGAGCCTGAGGATTTCGAGTCTGTGGTATTGTTATGTATCGAGCTTTTATCGTGAATGATAAAAAGGGATTGGAGTGTTCTATCTTATCATCAATCTACGTTATGGCATTGGAGGAATGGGAGAAAATAACATCAGATTCATAGAGAAATTATCAGAATGGGTATACCAGTCCAAGATGCGAATGTGCGTACAAGGAGGGTATGAGTTATTTCGTGGGTTTTGAGGCAGCATGGTCTTATAAAAAAGAGTCACTTAAGATGAGTGTGATTGGGTTTGTTATATTTTGAATGGAGCTATTATTATTTCAAAGGCAAGTCTAGAGTTAACTAGAAGCAGTTGGTTTGGTTAGCAATGGTCGAATCGACATGATGATGGCAATGATCAGTTCCTCCAGCGTGTTAAGTTATGCAGGTGATTTGTGGCGGTACATGCGAGGCTTGACGGTCGCCGTATTTTGATTTATTTGGAGGAATTCGATTATAATGGAATGTTATGTATATATGGATTCCAGAAGAGTTAGGGTGGTTTAGACCACTACTTAAGGTTGGTATTTTTTGCAGTTATGGGAATTCAGTCATATGTTGCAATGGTTCTCCTCAAATGAGTTAAGTGAAAGGTTTCTAAGTGTTTCAGTACTTATGATGGAATTCTTGTACTCTCATGTATTGGCATGTTAAATACAGTGAGCAGCATAGGAATTAGAATTTGATGATCAAGGTTGTGATTAAGTGTTGACAGGAATATCACGAGCTCGGATGAACATGAAAAAATTTAGTTGTTTAAAGTAAGCTAATATTGTCTTTAGCGTCAGCTGAGATCAAAATCATATGTAAGAGATCTAATGTACTGATTTGTGGATCTCGATTCGCTTTAGAGCATTGAATGGTTGGTGGTATAGATGTGCAAACTTTATTGCCTAGTGCGGAAGGTCGTGGGAGCACGGGAAAATTGTATAAGAGTGACATGTAGTCACTTGATTGATTGAAGATTGAAAACAAGCATTGGGACTATGGTATCGCTAATGTGTGCAAGTATAGGCTTGGAAGGCGCTCAAGTCATTTGGTTGTGAATTTAGGAAGTTTACCCGCATTTGATAATTGTTATTATGTGTCATGAGAAAAAAGGTTATTGTTGATCCTTGAAAGGTTTTTGGCCCAACACGATACGATCAGAATCGGCTCGAGTTCCGTGGATGGATCTAAATGTGAGTGTGTCCTCTATATCAGGCCGGATATGTTCATTTCAGCATAGTGTTTCTTACAGAGGGGTCTTTAGGCCTTGGATGTAATTCCGTTGTCAGCTATTCCGTGTAATCTTTCTAATTTGTAATCCAGAAAGATGTTGTATCTTGTTATTTCCTAGTTGATGCTCATGCACTAGTGACACCCGGTTTTGAGGGTGTTTATGGGGTGTTCATTATAGTAGTTTGTGAAAATATTATCATTTGTCCAGTAAATTTTTTTTCATACTATTTAATTGATGAAAATTATAATTTCAAAATACTAAAATGAGTAATTAACTTAATTATTTACTGTTGGGTTGCCTGACGGCAATTTTAGGCGCAATCACAACCACTAGTAGATTTTGGGTCGTGATAATTCTCTTCCAAATTAAATGATGTTTTATGTCTCAATATAATTCCCAACTATCCTTCATAAACTTTTATTTTAATAAAGGATAAATATATTACCTGTGGAACAAAAAACTCTAGCTTTTGACCTTGTAGTGATCCTTAAAGATTTGGATGATATCCTAATGATTTGATCTATGGGAGGTGTTATAACTAACATTAAATGGTATTAGGTATTAGTCATTACATCTTAAATTCTTATTTGGAGTGTATCAATAGAGGGAAGCCCTTCCTTCTCAAAAGGGATCTTCTCTCTTTTCGAAGTGCTACTATATAGTTGCCAGAGCAACCGTTGAGGCAACCATTGGGAACAATTTGGCCAACTGTGTGAAAAGTTTGCCAACCGGTGGCCACGGTTGGCCTGGTACCTCCAGCCGTAGCCTTCTTGATTTTGCCATTGTTTGAACCGTTAGACACGATGGTTTCCATGGTTTGGCTCTGCTTAGTTAGCTACTCTACTACCATTTAGTGAGAAGGTCATAACTTCTGGTAGGAATGTTTAAAGGATAAATGGTTTGAAGTGATAAAATTAGACTCAAAGAGCTCTCATTTTATAGCTATATCACCATCATATTCTTCGTATCTTGGTAGTTATGCTTGTTTAAATTTGGATTTTATGAAACTAATTTGAAACTTATACACAATATGGAGTTCGTAGTGTCCTCTGGCAACACAGAATGTTCCCTCCAATTGTTGTTGGAGCGCTTCTAAATCATCACGACCTTATGAAATTTATGGTGGTTTATATCGGTTCACTAGTTTAGTAGAAAATTACAATATAAAGAAATTTCAATATGAAATAATGAAGAACATAGGTCCTATAACTTCGCATAAACCATAACCCCCTCCCCCCTCCCCCTTTTCAAAAAAATTGGCATAGTTCGGAGTACGATGGCCAAAGTACTTAACTTTGACTGTGAATTTGGGCATAAATTATTCAAATTTTGATAATAAAATTTATATGTCATGACCCGACAGTACGTTTTGTGTACTAGCTTTCCTTCCTGGGTTCTAAAACATTTCATAGCTTTATTTGATGATTTATAATTTGCACGCGTGGTCCGTGTCGATTTTGAAAAATTTATATGTTGAATTTATAAAGAAAGTGTGATTTTTTACTTTAAAAATTATTAGAGTTGACCACGGTTATCGTTTTTCATAAATGACCTCGGATCGTTGCTTTTACAACTCTGCTAGGTTTGTGTGATGATTTTGGATTTGTATGTATGTTGAGTTAGGATTCTAGGTGACCCGAGGGTGTTTCGGTGCATTATGTGAAAAGTTAGAAAAATGACTGTCAAACTTGAAAATTTTTAGTTTACCGATCGATTCTTGAATTTTTATGTTATTTGATGAGAGCTAACGAGCACGTTTGTATGATAGTATTATATTTGTGTAAATATTTAGATTGGAACTAGAGGGTCTCGGATGAGTTTAGATATCTAGCATTTTTGGCTTAATTGGTGCAATAAGCCTGCAAGTCTCACAATTACTAAGACCTGTTCGTAAATGCCATCTTCGCACTTGTGATGCTAAACTCGCATTTGCAATGTGAGCGCTAGGTTGGGAACTTTGCATTTGCTAAGTTAATATTGCATTTACGGATAGGAGTCCCCGCGTCGCAAAGTGTCAGTCATATGTGTGGCTGCCCGGTGTTCGCATTTGTGATGAAACCATCACTTTTGCGGTAACTGTAGGACTTAAACACTTATCACAATTGCGACAAGTTATTTACTTTTGCGAACATCGTAATTACGAAAAAGAGTTTGCAATTTCAACATATGTAGATGGGTAAAAATTGAAAAAATTGAGGCTCACCTCATTTTACAGCCTTTTTCAATCCTATACTACATAGAGGCGACTTTAGAAGAGTATTTCTTCTCAAATTCATTGGTAAGCAATTTTGACTTATTTTCAATCAGTTTCAATTACTTTTTGTGAATTTTATTATCAAATCTATGAATTTCAAAGTAGAAATTGGAAATTTTGGGTAGAACTTAAAAATTTTGTAAAATTGAGATTTAGACCTTGATTTATGGTCTTCTTTCAAAACTAATTACATATCAAGTTCGAGGTGATTGACTAAGGGGGATTTAGTCTTAATTCCATATTTCAATCACGTGGGCCCGGGTTGTATTTTGAGATTTGGAAACTATTAAACCTTTATTAATTAAGAATATTTCTTTTAGCATTGCTTGACTTTTTTAGATGATATTTGAGTAGGTTTGGATCTTTTTGAGGAGTTTTTCTTAGAAAGCTGGTATTGGATTGTGGAAATTATTCCGGAATGAGGTAAAAATCTTTTCTAGCTTTATTGACAGAATTTTTCTACTAAATATTATTTGCTACATGCAAGGATGATGTATATACGAGTTGATGAGTGTGTATACATGTAGCATTGTTTCCATTCTAAGAAGGAAAAATTATACGCTTCCTTGTGCCTTATTGAATTTGGTGATCCCTTGACTTATTCTTCATTTTATTCTATTACTGGTGGATCTAATTAACTTTGTAGTAGTCATGTCAGAACATATGAAATTTCGAAAGGACATAAATACATTTTTGATGCTTTTACATACTTATATGTCCGTAGCATCATGAATACTCATTTGTACATGTTATTGTCTGCTACTTGAGATTCTCTATCTGCAATCAGAGATGATGATTGAAGTCTTAGGGCTATGTTTGACATGATGGGTATTTCATGCATTTGATATGATATTCGCATGATGAATATTGCCGTATAGTTTGAAATAAGATTAGCGGGTTTGTTATTACTGTGCGAGAAGAATAGGAGTTGGATTCTTGATATGATTACTCGTTCGTTAAAAACTTGCATGCCTATAATTTGGTTTCCATTAACATATGATACTTTATATATTGTTTTTATGTTTGTGTTCCTTATGTAGTTACTTAGGTATTTCCTATTTAGCATGTTACTGTTATATTTATGTTCCTACTTTCTGTTAATATTACTCTTACGCTTTTACTTGATTTACTTATGTTATGTGTCCTTTTTGAATTCATGATTTTTATTTGTTATTAGCCCCTACATGTTACATGTCTTTATTTGTTACGTGATTGATTTATTAGTTGTTATGCATTCACTTGTTATATGCCCTTACTTACTATTACAAGATTTCGCTTATTAGATACCTCTACAAGATACATATCTTACTTGTATGTCTATGCTTTGTCGAAGCGTTATCTTTATACGTAGGAAACTAGCTCTTGACTACTGCGTTGCCCCTCTTACTTTTGTTTGAGTTTCGATTTCTTAGATGAGTTCTGCATGTTAGCTTTCTTGGTGTCACGTTGTAATTTTTTTCCGTTTCTTGGTTGTTGTTGAATAGTTTCATATGAATCTATATTAGTATTGAAATCGGGTTTCACGCGATATCGGTATTTATATTGATATTGGGTTCGAATTATACGTCGCAACGGTATTAATATTATATGTGGGATCGAATTGTATACTGTAAGAGTAATATTTATATTAATATTAGGATTGGATTGCATGTCACAATGGTATTTATTAATATGTGATCAGGTTGCACGCCATAATAATATTTATATTTATATTGCGATCGAATTGCGTGCGTAACCGTTTCATATTATATATTAGATTGGATTGCACGCCCCAACGGAGAAGATGTATTATGGCTATTCTTTGTTGCTGATATTTGTTATTGCATTGCGTTGTGAGAATGAGAAGTGATGATGCTCCCGACCCTCTGTCATTTGTATTTTTGTTTCATTTATTACGTGGTTATTCGTGTCTTTTCCCCGTATTTCTCTTTCTACTTATCAACTGCATAAGTAAGTTATAAGTGAGTATCTTTTAATTTAAAACCTCATTATTATTTTATCAAGTTTAATCAAAATATTTATTGAGTACATGTGCCTAGTTGTACTCATACTAGACATCTGAATCTTGCGTGCAAATTTTGTGATAAATTTTGTGGTAATATTAAAATCGTGGATTAGACGCCATCAGAATATGGTAAATTTTGTGTCATAATATTATATTTTTAAAAGTTACATAAAAAATATTATAAGTTATAATAAAATATTATAATATTTATAAAATATTTAAGAAAAACATGAAAAAAGAATAACCTTGTACACTTTAAATTCGAAATAATAACAGTGTCAATCTTTTTCAAACCGAGGAGTAAAGTTCGACCCGAAGAAATGACATGACATTGCTGCTGTTCAATCTTTATGAGACATATAATTGTCATTTCCATCAAGACATGACAGAAACTTAAAAACCGTGGACTAAATAGTAAGTCCACAAGTACATGTCCCCTATTATTAGTCCGATAAATTAAACTTCTCAAGCTACTCTTTTTAAGTATTAAATATTATTTTCTGTATTTTAATTTGGTCGAACCTTTTTGGAGTAAAGGCTATCATAACTCATATACTCTGCTTTACAATGGCAAGCTGAATTTAGATAAAAGACAGCAACATATTCCAGAATATTAATCATGCGATAAACGCAAGATACTACTGCATTCTTCTTTTTTTCCTAGAAAAAAATTAATAAAAGTATTTGTATATTTAAAATTTTATCTATGATTGTATACGCTCGAATCGGGTTTGCCTTTTTTAGTATGACTAGTAGAGACCGGAGCGTAACAGGCCAAGGTTCAACCCCACGTCGTACCGGATCGTGACACAAAGTTAGATGACCAAACTCATGACTCAAGAACGGATCGAGATCGAGATAAGTCAAGATCGAGACTGAGCAAGATCGAGGGAAGCATGTCGAACCAAGTAATGATAGCCAAGATATCCGTGATCAGGCGAGAATCATGGCAGAAATCTCCGCACGTATCAATGAGAGGCCGATTTAACAGTTAATCATGGGATTTCATCATCATATTCACGTTACATAAAGCTATATATTCACTTTCTCTTAAGCTCTCAATATTCTTGTTACTACGTTCATAATTTCCAGTGAACATTCACTTAATTTGAGGGCAGTCTAGCTCAAGGATTAAAACTATATATTTTATCTGGTTTACTTTATTTATATTCGCATTTAATTTCATTATAAATTTACATTTTCTTTCAATTTGTGCTAAGTAAATCATGTGTCCTTAATACCACAGTAAAATTCAACTGTAATTCGTTTTATGGATAAACAATTTAGAGCTTACCGTGGGGCTAAGGATGATAGTGATTGTCGGCATAAATTTACATAACACAAGCTATTTTACATTTGTTCTCTTAAGTGTTTTTTATTATGGAATTAAAAGATGTCAAAATCTCAATCAGCATCTCAACATTTTGACAATGATCTCATCCACCACGACGAGAATGAGATCATTGCCCTAAAAAATGCTGCACCCCTTGCTGGCCTCGATGGAGTTTCGATTGTAGATCCAATCGACGTCAATTCACATGTAGCCATCAATGGAAATGTGGTTGCCAACCCCGAAAGTAGCATTCGTATGGGTACCCGGTCACCCACTCAAAATGCACATGGCATTGAAGATGGCGGGATCAGCCTGCTGGTAATCTTCGAAATGTTACAGGCCAACATATAGCAACAACTTGTGAGCACGTGATTTTTGCCTCGTTTGAAACGTTCCTATAAATTCGTAAACTAGGATTTTCTTTTATTATTTGAACAGTTAGGAATTAATTATGTGATTTTGTGTTTATTTGCATTTTTAAAAATTGATTATGTGATTTGTGCTTAATTGTGTGATTTCGTGATTATTTGCGTCATTTTATTATTTGAATTGATAGATTTTAATTGCATAAATTATATGTTTATTTTCATATTGAATGCATTTTAATTCACAAAAAAATACAAAAATAGTATTTTATTAATTAGCTCAAATTTTGGATTTTTTTTAATATTCAGGTCGTGTTAATTTCGTATTAATAATTTAGAAATTAAAACAAATAAATAATAAAAAAAAGAAAGAAAGAGAGATTTGACAATATGGTCTTGTTTTAAAAGACCAATTCGGGCAATTTTTGCAAATTTGAACCTAGTCCAAAGATGTCCAACCCAAGCCCCAACCCACATGCCTTTAAAGACTAATGAAACGACGTAGTATAAGAGCAATACTACGCCGTTTGAAGTTAATAACTGGCAAATTAATCATGGGCACTCATCCCTTATGATCTGACGGCCACAAATCCATCTTGGATTTCAATAAAAATGTCTGAAAACTCGAAAAAATCCCAGGGACTAAAAATGCACCTCCCTCGCACAGTTCAACAGACAATATAACACTACCATCGAACCACCGTAACACCACCGTCCGCTGCCGGTCGGAAATCGCCGCTGCTGGCGGCGTAACGCCAATAGCTCCCAAATTTACATCCTAGAATCACCATTGTCCCTCTTCCAAACCCCATAGAGATCACCCTTCGAAACCCTCCCCAACCCGTTGAACATCCATTTAAAGGACAGCAGCTCCATCGTCCATGGCGGCGGCCGGTGACCAACGACCCCTAAATTGACACCGTGGGACCCTCTCACCCTCCTCTTCCTAACCCTGCCATTGGCCACCCCTGAATGTGACCACAACTCTTAGAATATTAGTTAGAAGAAGGCAGCCCCTCCATGCACGGCGGTGACTGATTTCCAATGCCTCCCAGACACCACCACCCACCCCCCTCTAGCCTTCATCTAACCAAAAGCACACCCAAACCCTCTCAAACAACCCCAGACCCCCTTCCAATATCAACATCAACCATGAACCAAGATTGAGGTCAAATTTTAAAGATCGTTTGAATGACATTCGAGGTTTTGAATTGAGTTCAACAATGATAAATTGAAGAAATTCAGTAAGTCCACCTTTCTCAATTTTATTTTTTATTATTTTTGTTTTTCTTCCTGTTTTAGCAATTAGTTTTGAGTTTATTCTAGTTAGTTTAAAATTTAAATGGCATCTTACTAAATTTAAATCATGTTACTTCTATTCTGATTGTATGAATTGTTGTTAGTTTCATTTGTGAAATTGGACGATAGGTTTTGGTTGTTCTCAATAGTCTCTATGATTCCAACAATTTCATAATAGTCTTGACCTTTGAATCTCAACATTGGTTTAAATTCACATGCAATTAGGAAATTGTCTTGATTGTTTTTGTTAGCATGGAAAATCCCATGTTTGTTTGTTATCGTCAGAGATTTCTTTGTTGTTTAAGTTTAAGTGTCGATTGATAGCTCATATGTTTTGAGGTGTTGACCTCTGAGTTTGAGTTTTGGAATGATAATCTTACATGTTCTTCTTCTATAATCTGAGTATCTGTTTTGATCTATGGCTTAAACATTTGTGTTGGTTATAGATGTTAGGATTAGAAAATTAGTTTTAGGAGTTAGTTTGATGCCAAATAAGTAACTTAAGGGTAGTACAGGATTTTCCTACTTAATTCTGATGAATTTAGGACAAATAAGGGAAATATAGAGTTTTCAGATTGGTTTTGGTAATATTAGGAACAAATAAGGGTAGTATCGGTAGTATATAAAAGGTAGAAAGTGGTAGAAGCCTTTAGACCCTTCTAAAAGGGTCTTTAATACAAAATCAGTAGTACTATTGTAGTAACTTGGGAAACAAGTCTAGAAATGAGGGTCCAAGTAGATAAAATCTAAAAAATTGAAAAGGGACCTTTAGTTAAAATAAAATAGTAGTGATTCCCTAGCCTTTGGCTATAAAAAGGGACTAAAACCACTCAAAAGGGGGTTGAACAATCTAAAAAGTATCTATACAAACTTCTAAGAATTGTAAAGCTAAAAGTCTCTAAAAATAACTTCTAAAACCCCAGCAGCCCTACATTCACTGTTCCATTGAATCTATTGTGACAAAATACTCTTAAATTCAGCAGTTAAGCAAGGATCATAGGAAGATAACTTGGTCTGGTTATAACTTGGTCTGGTTATTCAGTGCATTTCCAGTTAGATTTGGGTAATATTGTATGGTGTAAAGGTCACTTGAGTCCCTGTTTGGATTCCTTGGTTAATTGGATAGATTTGGACAAGTATTGCTGTCGGATTTTTGAATTTAAGACCTTACTGTAATTAGCTGATGTTTCTGGGATAGTAAATACTTAAAAGTGTTGAACAATACGCTTTACGCTAGAGGGGGGGGGGGGTGAATAGCGTTTTAAAATTATTAAGCGTTTTAGTGCGGAATTTAAAAACTTTGCAGAAATTAAAACAAGTGCAGTAGAATAAACTTACACAATGATGTATCCTGGTTGGCCACAAACGTGGTTAGTCCAGTCCCCGAGAGACTCTCTCGAGATTTCCACTAAACTTGTCAAGCTTGCGGGTGCTTAACAAACCGTTACAGCTGAGGACACAAGCCTCACCTAGGTGCTCGGGGATCACAATCCCAAAGACTTCAATTGCTCGGGGATACCAATCCCAAAGACTTCAATTGCTCGGGGATAACAATCCCAAAGACTTCAACTGCTCGGGGATAACAATCCCAAAGACTTCAACTGCTCGGGGATAACAATCCCAAAGACTTCAACCGCTCGGGGATAACAATCCCAAAGACTTCAATCGAGGAATCACAAGTTCCTCAACAAACGAGAATCGCAATTCTCTTACAAACACAAAACACACTCACTTTACAAAGCACTCCTTAATGAGTAGATATGAGTAGAAATAGTACGCTCAAGATCACAACAACTTAGCTCAATAGAATGGCTCTTCAAAAAGCTTTATGGATGAATGGAAAATGATGATCAATGTAGGAAAGCTTTTAGCAATGAAAATACTCAAATTGTATATGTTGTTGTTGTGAAAACACTGAGTTGAAGCTGTATTTATAGGTGAAAAACTCAGTCTTACCGTTGTCTAATTGCCAATTAAGGATTGCTGAAATTACTCAGTGACAATCGATTGTCAAGACTAAACAATCGATTGTTTGCCTATCAGATTAAAAATTCAATCCCAGATTTTACGTCAACAATCGATTACTTCAAATCAATAATCGATTATTTATAACGTTAAGAAATCCTTTCCAATTTTTGGCATAAAACATCGATTGTCCGGAAATCAACAATCGATTATTTTAACAACGTTCAGAAAATCTTTTCCAGATTTTAAGCAAAACATCGATTGTTAAATATCAACAATCGATTACCTGAAGGTAATTGAAAATATATGACAACAGTCAGCTTCAGCAATCGATTATCAAATGGAATAATCGATTATTAATTAATTTCAAAACTCTCTGTCTCATATATAATCGATTATCAAAAGCCACAATCGATTATCATTTTATTTAAAATCACCGGGAGACATTTTTCTCATTCTAATCGATTACCATTAGTTCATAATCGATTTTTATGAGTTTTGAAAACTTTGCCTCAGTTAACAATCGATTATCATAAGTACACAATCGATTGTTATGCAGTTTGCAAAAACCTGATGTTAACTGACTTACTCACAATCGATTATCATTAATTCATAATCGATTGTCATGCAGTCTTGGCTTAGAGATACTCGATTATCATAAGTACATAATCGATTATCTTAGCCCAGATTTTTGAGGCATGTTTGGAAAACATTTTAACAAATGTAAATATGCATAGTTTAAAATCATTTGACACTTAATTTAAGTATGCATGATTTTGGAAAAATAATTTTAGTAGAGAAGCCATGTTATGAGCCAAGTTGAGGAATCAAGATCACAATTAATATTGACTCAATTATAACATTTCTAAATTTTGTCTTGAGCTTCTTGTAATGCATCCATTTTGTGCTTGTCCTTGAGCACTGCTATATATCGCTTTTTGCTTTGTTTGACATTCATCAAAACCTACAAAAGAACACACGTTTAGTATATTGCATTTGAAACGTGTTTCCAACAATTTCCCCCTTTTTGATAATGGCAAACATAAGCGGGATATATGCAATAATTATTTTGATAATCCAAGACAAGTGTAAAGTATGCAATTTGATGTTCCCCCTCAATTCATGTTCCCCCTCACTTTAAGCATGAATGAAGTTGAGAGTGATATAGCATACTTCTTGATATCCCGTTTCTTCCCCCTTTTGCCATTAGCAAAATTATATACAAGGGAAGAATATGCAAAAAAAACATATGAAATAAACAAAAGTTTATTTATTGGAAAATAACATTACATGGGTGGAGCCAAACACAATAAAACGAACAACAACTAACCAACCAAGGAAAAACAAATCAAAAACAACAATTTCATCATTCATCACCCCCATCCCCTTCATCATCATTGGGAGGCGCTTGATATGGCACCACCTGAGCATAGGCATAATGCACGTGATCAAAGTAACCATGGACCTCACGGGTTAATTGAGTAATTTGGTCAGAGATAGTCCGGAGGGTAGGCTCCTGAGGAGGATGAGCACGACGGGCTTGTCGATTTTGAGGAGGAGCGGGAGCATGATCACCATCATGATGAAAGGAAGACTCCGAAATTTCCCAGATTTTGGTGCTCTTTTTGAGAGGACCATTAGCAATATTGACCCCGGAAGCTTCAAGAAATTTCATTATTAAGAGGGCATAGGGGAGAGGTATGTCATCTCTGGTGGCATTGAACATATGAGATTGAATAAGCTTGCACCAATTGATTTTAACACCGGTGATAATGGCATGAAGAAATTTGGCATCCTCTTGGGAAATGGTGGTGTGATTGAGTTTACGGGGTTTGAGAACACGAGTGATGAAATAGAGAATGAAGCGATAATTCGGGTCCATACCCTTTATGGTGGGACGACGGGAAGAAGACTCATCATAGGCGACTCCGGCTTGGCGGAAGAGATTAGCTTCATCAATCATGTCCCCGGCATCATTTATGTATTGGTAGATGTCTTCACCATCATGCGGAATGCCGGCAATGAGGTGGAGGTTATCTTCAGAAATTAGAATGGAAATGCCGTTAACATTGGTAACGAGTTCACCCTCATCATCTTTGTGAAGGTTGGAGTAAAAAGCTTCAACCAAAGTAATGTTGTAGTAGGGGTGAGTAAGGAGTAGGAAATTGAAAAGTTGGCACTCTCTTAGCATATTCGCGGCTGGAATGAATGGTGCAACAAGAGCGTTTGTTGAAAAGCGAGGAGGGAGAATAAGGCGTTTCTCAAATTTGGTTAAGAAACGGGTGAGCTCTTCATCGGATTCAAAGAATAGAACCGATCCATCTTGATATGGATGGCGAGAAGAAGAAGCACCTTGTTTGGAACGAGCACGTTTGGAGTTGCGGCTTGACATTTTTGAAAAAGATGTGCTAGGATTTTTCAAAGATAACAAGATAATTTGATGCTTGGGAGGCTTGAGTGAGTATACAAGAGCATATGTGCAGCCTATATATAGAGAAGGAATGAATCTTACACTTATTGGAAAAGATTTGAAGAGATTTGAAGTCTGAAACGGTAAAAATAAATTCACTGACCGTTCAACAATCGATTGTTTGAATAGAATAATCGATTTTCATTAATGAAAATGATCTGACACATCGATTACACGCCAGAACGGAAAAAAAATTTGAAAAAGATAGTCGATTGTCAAACTTGGTAATCGATTGTTTTTCATATTTATGACCTGACAGGAATCGATTGTAGAGCCAAAACGGTAACATAAGTTTAAAACAGATAATCGATTGTCAATATATAGTAATCGATTGTTTCACTCACAGAGAGTTTGGATTTTGGCAAATAATCGATTGGCAGAACAAATAATCGATTGTTTGGAAGGGGAATGCTAAAATGATGAGACTTAATTCTATCAAGCAATGTAAACATTCAACAAGATTTCATGACAAAAAAAAATTGAATCAACAAATAATCGATTATTGATACTGATAATCGATTGTAAGCATAAATAATCGATTATGATCGATTTTTCTTGTATCAAGACAATTTATACTTTCCTCTTACCTTTTGGGGGATACCTGCAAAATAGAATTAAACATCTCCGACGCTCAAGTCAGTAATCTATAAATGAAATAATAACTTTGAAACTAGTGTAGTCGGGTGAAAAACGTGAACTCTTAAGAATTTTGTCCTAGGATGTTTTTAAGAGGGTTTAGGGTACTTACCTTCCCTTCGACTTTGCCAATTACCTGATTTTGAACATCCTCCGTTCATTTTGGTCTTTTGGCTCATTCTTCAATTTAAGAAGCTTCTTCCACAATTTTGCCTTTGTCTTCCTTGTATTTTGTCTTTTAAATTTTTCGAAAATACTTCCGATTTTGAAAAAAATGCCTAAATCGACTTTTCCGTCTCTTCCTCCTTCTTTGTGCTTTAATTGAAGGAATTTTGAATTCGTCTCCCATCAAGTGTTTGGAGCATCCACTACACTTGATTCCTTCAAGCACACCTGCAAAACAAATCAATGCTCTTTTGGTACCCATGCCATTTTGGGTCCTTGAGGGTTATGCATACTATAATGATATGTTTGAGTAGCATGTCTATGTCTAGTAAAGCATGCGGGAGCAATATGACCAATTCGTCTACAATAATGACATGTCACATTTGGATTATGCATGCGTCTAGGCTCATAGTAGCTAGAATAATGCACATTGTTTACTCTATTTTCATTTCTCCTAATTTGAGCACCATAATCATTTCTAGGTTGAACATTTCGGGATCTTCTAGCATGATCACTGTTGTGCCTAAAATATGCATCATGTCTATGGTGACGATTGCTAGGCGGAAGGTCATGTCTAGGTCTCCTAATATTTTGTCTAGCATGCATGTTTGTTTTAGGAAAGGCATTTTTGTTATTAATCCTAGATTGAGCTCTAGGTGGTTGGGTTTTTGCATCAACCTCTTCTTCATTTATGAAGCCTATTCCATGCTTGGTTGATTTCAAGTTATCAAGCACCACATTCAAGTTTTTATGAGAGGAGTTGAATTTATCTAGTGTGCCTTTTAATCTACCTACTTCATTCTTAAGGTCTACACAAGAAGCACAATTTTTTGTAGAACTCTCGGGCTTGTCAGAACTTCTTTTCCCATAAAACTTGTTTTGTTCTAGTAGCTTCTCATTTTCCAAAACCAATTTTTCTAATTCTTTTTCTTTTAATGAAAACTGTTTTTGAAAATCTTGTTCTTTTAGAGAAGCACTTTCTCTTAAACTAGTGACGGTTTTTGTAACTTTGAGAAATTCAGCATACAATTCATCAAAGGCATTTCTCATGTCATCAAGAGTATAAAAATTTTGAGAAGAGATTTGACTTACCTCACTTTGATTTTCTTCCTGTGCCATGAGGTAGAGATTTGCCGCTTCTTCATTTTCTTCTTCACTGGATTCGTCTCCGGAATCTCCTCCCCAAGATATGTATGCTCGTTGCTTCTTGAAGGGTTTCTTCTCCTTTTTAAGATTTGGGCAGTTTGTTTTGATATGCCCTGTTTCACCACATTCATAACATTTAACTTGCTCACCTTGCTTTTTCCCTTTGCGGTCATATTCTTTTCGCATGAATTTTTGGAACTTTTTGATGATGAGTCCGAATTCGCTATCTCCATCCTCTTCAATTGGTGATTGACTTGTGCTCGCCTTTAGAGCAATCTTTTGCCTTCTTTGTTCATCAATAACAGGGTTAAGAATAGTGGATTCATAAGTCTTAAGATTACCTCTAAGAGCGTCTATGGTGACGTTCGTGATTCCAATTGACTCTTGAATCGCATCGGCCTTTGATCGCCATGCCGGTGTTAGACTCCTAAGGATTTTTCAAACTAGTTCTTTGTCTGTGAACGTCTTCTTGAGCGCGTGGAGATCATTCACTATTGATGAGAACCGCTCAAACATCTCGTCTACCTTTTCGCCTTCCTTCATATGGAACAATTCGTAAGCATGAGTTAAAAAGTCAATTTTAGCTTCTCTTACCTGGTCAGTCCCTTCGTACGTGACCTCAAGCTTGTCCCACATTTCTTTCGCTGTTTTGCAGCAGGAGATTTTCCTGTAATCATTAGCATTAATAGCACAAAGTAATAAATTAATAGCTTTAAAATTATTTTGGACCATTCGATTATCCTCGGCGTTGAATTCCTCTTCTGATTTTGGCACCCATTCTCCTTCCACCTTTTTTACAGGAACCTCATTTCCTTTGGTGTACACCTTCCACAAGTAAGGGCTGTTTGATCTGACGAATATATGCATTCTTTCTTTCCAATATGAATAATTAGTCCCGTTAAACAAAGGAGGTCTTGTGGGGCACTGTCCTTCATCAATACCTGCAAAAGATTCTAGAGTAGAAGCCATGGAAAGATTCTCTCAAACGGTTAAGTCTTTCAGAGAGTATGGCTCTGATACCAATTGTTGAACAATACGCTTTACGCTAGAGGGGGGGGTGAATAGCGTTTTAAAATTATTAAGCGTTTTAGTGCGGAATTTAAAAACTTTGCAGAAATTAAAACAAGTGCAGTAGAATAAACTTACACAATGATGTATCCTGGTTGGCCACAAACGTGGTTAGTCCAGTCCCCGAGAGACTCTCTCGAGATTTCCACTAAACTTGTCAAGCTTGCGGGTGCTTAACAAACCGTTACAGCTGAGGACACAAGCCTCACCTAGGTGCTCGGGGATCACAATCCCAAAGACTTCAATTGCTCGAGGATACCAATCCCAAAGACTTCAATTGCTCGGGGATAACAATCCCAAAGACTTCAACTGCTCGGGGATAACAATCCCAAAGACTTCAACTGCTCGGGGATAACAATCCCAAAGACTTCAACCGCTCGGGGATAACAATCCCAAAGACTTCAACCGAGGAATCACAAGTTCCTCAACAAACGAGAATCGCAATTCTCTTACAAACACAAAACACACTCACTTTACAAAGCACTCCTTAATGAGTAGATATGAGTAGAAATAGTACGCTCAAGATCACAACAACTTAGCTCAATAGAATGGCTCTTCAAAAAGCTTTATGGATGAATGGAAAATGATGATCAATGTAGGAAAGCTTTTAGCAATGAAAATACTCAAATTGTATATGTTGTTGTTGTGAAAACACTGAGTTGAAGCTGTATTTATAGGTGAAAAACTCAGTCTTACCGTTGTCTAATTGCCAATTAAGGATTGCTGAAATTACTCAGTGACAATCGATTGTCAAGACTAAATAATCGATTGTTTGCCTATCAGATTAAAAATTCAATCCCAGATTTTACGTCAACAATCGATTACTTCAAATCAATAATCGATTATTTATAACGTTAAGAAATCCTTTCCAATTTTTGGCATAAAACATCGATTGTCCGGAAATCAACAATCGATTATTTTAACAACGTTCAGAAAATCTTTTCCAGATTTTAAGCAAAACATCGATTGTTAAATATCAACAATCGATTACCTGAAGGTAATTGAAAATATATGACAACGGTCAGCTTCAGCAATCGATTATCAAATGGAATAATCGATTATTAATTAATTTCAAAACTCTCTGTCTCATATATAATCGATTATCAAAAGCCACAATCGATTATCATTTTATTTAAAATCACTGGGAGACATTTTTCTCATTCTAATCGATTACCATTAGTTCATAATCGATTTTTATGAGTTTTGAAAACTTTGACTCAGTTAACAATCGATTATCATAAGTACACAATCGATTGTTATGCAGTTTGCAAAAACCTGATGTTAACTGACTTACTCACAATCGATTATCATTAATTCATAATCGATTGTCATGCAGTCTTGGCTTAGAGATACTCGATTATCATAAGTACATAATCGATTATCTTAGCCCAGATTTTTGAGGCATGTTTGGAAAACATTTTAACAAATGTAAATATGCATAGTTTAAAATCATTTGACACTTAATTTAAGTATGCATGATTTTGGAAAAATAATTTTAGTAGAGAAGCCATGTTATGAGCCAAGTTGAGGAATCAAGATCACAATTAATATTGACTCAATTATAACATTTCTAAATTTTGTCTTGAGCTTCTTGTAATGCATCCATTTTGTGCTTGTCCTTGAGCACTGCTATATATCGCTTTTTGCTTTGTTTGACATTCATCAAAACCTATAAAAGAACACACGTTTAGTATATTGCATTTGAAACGTGTTTCCAACAAAAAGCTCTACATTCCTATTGCATATATTATTATTGGATCCTGCTGATTCTCAACTCTACTTTTGTGCATAAATTCCAGGTATATTCTCAACCCCCAATGGTGTATCAAGTTTGGATCTAATGGATATTCAAGTTGAAGACGTTTGTTATATTCTATGAAATTGTTTACTAGTTTCATAGTTACTGTGAGATTTATGTGTAAAATAAGTGGTTTGTAATAATAGGATATTGTAGTTTATGCTTATTAGTGCTGCATGTTCTCAAATTCGAATGAATTTTGATGGTCTCTAATAATAGGATATTAGATCCTAGTTGCAAATTGAGATTGACTTCTATATGCTGCTGCAAAAAATGTGCTCCCGGGAACATGCATGCTAAAGGGATTCTTATATACTTATTGTTAGTTTGTAATTTTGGGGTTATTGTAATTAGTTTTCGAGTAATTGTTTGGGATTGAACATTTAGTGCCTAGTCACTTTGGATTTAGCAAAATCAAAAAGTCCTCAGAAGTCATCTTTAGTAGTGCTCGATCATAATTAAAGTATGAAAGATGTTCTTTTGCAAAATTTAATTTTGTATTACATTTGAATATCTGAATCAGGGAATTAGATTTTTATATGATTTTTCGTTCAACATGGCCTTAATGAGGTAATCGGCCCAAATTAAAGAGCTGTCTCGGGCATCAAAGGCTGGACTTCCAAATTGAGCTTCGCTCGAGGTCCAAATGTTATGCGAGTTGAACACCTTTTGGATGAAAAATAGATACAAATGACGATGAAACCTAGTAGCAACCTGTTAGGGTCGTTCAAAAACACAAATTATGATCGCCTTCTTAAATTATGTCGTTAAAAAATACTTATAATTTTAGCTGAGGCGTTTAGCAAATTTTCACGGCCTCTCGCAAAGATAATAATGTGTAGTTGCTTTAGGCGCGTGTTTAATAATATTACTTTCCTAAATTCGGGTGCACATTTATGTGACAAATCAAAATCTCAACGAAGTTGGAATGTGTCAAAAACCACGGGTGTATTTATGTGACGTGGTTCGAGGCATATTTCAACGACGTTGCAACTTTCTTTTAAAATATTAATAAAAGTGGGTAAAATATTAAAAAATGCACTTAGGTTCAAAAAAATGAGATAATTTAAGCCAAATATAACAATTGAGCGACCGTGCTAGAACCACGGAACTCAGGAATGCCTAACACCTTCTTCTGGGATAACATAATTCCTTACTCGAATTTCTGGTTCCCAGACTGTTAAACAGAGTCATTCTTTCCTCGATTCGGGGTTCTAATCGGTGACTTGGGACACCATAAATCTCCCAAGTGGGGACTCTGAAATTCTTTTAAATATTTGAATCCCGTTTCGATTGTCCTTTAAATGGAAAACTTCCCTTATCTACGCCTTTCGCTGGCTTGTTGTAGCCAAAAGGAGGTGTGACACAACTCAGAACTAAAATTAGAACCACAAGCAGAGCAAGGTCGAACTCGAGTCGTACCAAGAAGCTATACACAGGGTCGAATTGACTTTGAAAAAATCGAATGAGAAATAACCAGAGACCAATCCCGATACTTTAAAAATTCTCAAAGACATAATGAAGCGAATTGAGGAAAATGATAAGAAGGTGGAAACCTATAACTCAAGGGTCGACCAAATCCTGGGGGCACCACCGATATTGAAAGGACTGGATTCTAAAACATTTGGATAAAAACCACTCCCCCAAGTGTGGCTCTGAAGCTAATCCCCAAGAAGTTATGTATGCCCGAGATTCCTAAGTTTAATTGAAAAATTGATCCAAATGAACATGTCACCTCATACACGTGCGCCATAAAAGGAAATGACTAGAAAGATGACGAAATTGAATCCGTATTGCTGAACAAATTTGTGGAGACTCTATCAAAGGGTGGCATGATATAGTATCATAATTTACCGCCTAATTATATTGATTCGTCTGTTGTGCTTGCTAATTCTTTTGTAAAGGTGTACATTAGATCCATTAAGCTTACAACAAGAAAGTCAAATCTTTTCAAGGTAAGGAAAAGGATAACGAGATGCTCAGGAAATTCATACCTCGGTTTCAAACAGAGAGAGTGGATTCGCCCCCGGTCACTGACGATTGGGTTGTTAAAGATTTCACTTAAGGTCTCAATATTCGAATTTATATAGCTTCACAGTATTTGAATATCCAGCTGTCACTTTAGCTGATGTACATAATCGATATCAATCAAAGATCATGGTAAAGGATGATATACTGCGGACTCGTTCTGGGTCGATTTATCCTAATAGGCTCGTGGATAGAATTAAGAGGGATATCGATCGAGAGCCAAGGTTGAATGGAGATCGACATCAATGGTAGAACGAAGATTGTAGAGGTAGTAGACCTGGAAAAAAACTTTGCACGAAATGAGAGGGGAAATGATCAAGGTCAAAATTCACGGGGACTCACGAGCAAGGGTGGTTTCGACAGGGAAGTCGGGCCCAAAAAAGCACCACGATTGTCAGAAAATAACTTCAATGTACATGCATCATCCATCATCAAGGACACTAGATGGCCTCAACCTCTGCAAAGCGATCCAAACAAGAAAATCCTAACCCAATGTGCAAGTATCATGGCACCTATGGCCATAAACTAGAAGATTGCAGCAAGCTAAGGGAGGAAGTAACTCGATTATTCAACAAGGGGCACCTTTGAGAATTCTTAAGTGATAGCGCCAAGAATCAATTCAAAAATAGATATTCCCGTAGAAATAACGAGCAAAAAGAACCATTGTACGTGATTCACATGATCGTTGGAGGGGTCGATACTCCTCAAGGACCAGTATTAAAATTCACTAAGGTGACGAACAAGGGAGAAGCGAACCCGAGATTATGTACTGTAAGGAACATTATCTTGCAATGACGAGGATGCGGAAGGTATTGAACAACCCTACAAAGAAGCACTAGTAATATATATACTTATGCATATGACATGTTTTGATTGATCCAGGTAGCTCGGCCAACATAGTTTGATCAAGGGTCGTAGAACTCAGCCTTCAGGATCAGGTTGTACCAATGACCCCAAGTTCTAAACGGCTTAAATATGGCATGTGAAACCACCAAAAAATAAATAACTTTCCCAGTAAACGTGGTTGGGACCATCCAAGAAATGATGTTCTATGTGATCGAGGGCAATATGAGGTATAATGCCTTATTTGGTTGATCGTGGATCCATAATATGAAGATAGTGCCTTCGACCTTTCACTAGGTTTAAAACTTCCTGACACTAGAGGGAGTCAAAATAGTCTACGGGAAGCAACCCGCCACCAAGTAAATGTTTTCCATTGATACCAATATTAGCGCTTTGATTAACAGAAGGGTCATGCTCGAAGGGAAAGTATGAGGTTAAATATCATCCACAGACACCGGCCTCTACCCAACCGGAGGAGCAGGGGACTTGCAAGAATGATGGTTATGTGATACATCAATACTTCTTAATACCCGAATGATTCTAACACCACAAAATAATGGTTTAAGAGCTAGAGAAATCATACTGATCGAGCATCTACCGATCGAAAAGTATAACTCGGCACGGGGTTAACTCCCGAGCTCAGGAAAAACTTAATCAATTTCTTATAGCTAATATGGATTGTTTTTCCTGGTCCCATCTAGATATGAAAGAGATCCCAGTGGAGATGACTACTCATAAACAAGCTTAGACCTAAAGTTTTGCCCCGTTAAATAAAAAAAGTGACCTCAGTCCGAGGTCAAACACACTTTCATCAAAGACGAGGTAACCAAACTTCTCAAAATAGGAACTATCCAGGAAGTAAAATATCCTCAATGGTTAGCCAATGGCCTAAAAAGGGAAACAAGCTTAGGAATTGTGTAGACTTGAAAGACCTAAATAAAGCATGCCACAAGGATTCTTTTCCTTTGCCTAACATCTATCGCATGATCGATGCCATGGTCGGCCACGAGATCCTCAATTTTCTCGATGTCTATTCTGTGTACAACCAAATAAAAATAAACCCGGAAGACCAGGAAAAAACTTCGTTCATCACTAAATATGGTACCTACTATTATAATGTAATTCCATTCGGACCAGAAAATGTTGGTGCAACCTATCAATGCCTAGTAAACCGAACGTTAGAAGAACAAATAGGGAAATTTATAAAAGTTTATATTGATTACATTCTAGTTAAGTCTCTGGGAGTAGAGGACCATTTGAAGTATTAGCAGGAAACTTTCAATATATTGAAGACATACAACATTAAACACAACCCAAAGAAATTTGCATCCAGGATCGGGTCTGGAAAGTTCTCGGATTAGAGGTGTTGAATCAAGAAACTGAGATCAACCACGATAAGATCAAAGCAAGTGCATCCCTGCGTCGATTCATCTCAAAATCGTCCAACATAAGTCATTGACTCTTCACATTGATGGAACAGAAGAATAATTTCACATGGATCCCAGAATGTCAATGAGCTTTGGAGGAACTTAAATGATACTTTCCAAGCGCATCGCTGCTTCAGACGCCAAAGGCAGACGAACAACTTTGCTTATATCTGGCAGTATCGGAGATTGCGCTAAGTGGGGTTAAGAACAAGGTACAAAATTCCCCGTCTATTATGTTTGTCGGATCCTAGGTGAAGGAGAAACTAGATATCTTTATCTGGAAACTCGCTTTGATAAGAGCCTCCACAAAAATTAAATTATACTTTCAATGTCATCCCATACGTGTTGTATCAATTATCCTCTTTGAAATATTTTGCACAAACCCGAGCTTTCAAGGAGATTGTCCATATGGGACGTAGAACTCAACAGGTACGATACTGAGTACCAACCCCGAACAACCATCAAGTCCCAAATCTTTGCAGACTTCGTGGCTGAGTTCATGCCAACCCTATCACTCAAGGTTGAAAGAGAATTATTATTCAACTTGGGTACATCTACGGGGATCTGGATCCTCTTTACAGATGGTGCTTTGAACGTAATGGGATGCTGCCTTTGTATCATTCTGAAACCACCCCATAAGCAGTGTGGTTAGACAATCTATTAGACCTGTAAAATTGACTAACCACGAGGCCGAGTATGAGGCTATTACTGCAGGTCTTGAACTAGCCAAAGGCTTGGGATCATAGGTGATCGAAGCCAAATGAAACTCCCTCCTCGTCGTGAATCAGGTTAATGTAACCTTTGAAGTTCGAGACGAACGAATGCAAAGGTACTTGGATAAGCTACAAGTAACTCTATACCCATTAAAGAAATAGACTTTTCAACACGTGCCTCGAGATCAAAATAGTGAAGCCGATGCCCTTGCAGATCTAGGCTCGTCGGTCGAAGATAACAAACTCATTTTAGGGGTTGTCATAAAACTCACGGGTCAGTGGTCGAAGAAAGACAGGCCGAGATAAACTCCACAAGGCCGACCTAGGATTGGTAAAACAATACATAGGGTATTTGAAGAATGGAAAACTTCCTTCAGATCTAAAGGAATCGAGGGCCATGTGCACGAAGGCGGCCCGATTTAACTTGTCTGAAGATGGAGCCTTACTTAGAAGGATATCTGACAGTCCATTTGCAATTTGTCTAAGACTGGGAGATACCGAGTATGTTTTGAGGGAAGTCCACAAAGGCACATGTAAGAACAACTCAAGCGATGAGTCGCTGGTTCGAAAGGTAATCAGAGCCGGCTATTACTAGATTGATATGGAAAAGTATGCGAAGGAGTTTGTGCAAAAATGTTATAAATGTCAAGGACATGTTCCGACGAGTCATCAACCCGAGGAGTTGTTGCATTCAATTTTATACCTATGGTCATTCATGAAGTTGGGGATGGACACCGTCCTCCCTCTTCCACAGTCACAAGGTAAGTATCAATTTATTTTATTAATGACCGACTATTTCCCTAAGTGGGTTGAAGCACAAGCATATCAGAAGGCATGGAGAAAGAAGTCTTTGACTTCATTTAGGACCATATCGTATGGTGATTCGAAATACGATCCTAAATTTCATGTGACAACGGAAAACAGTTTATTGCGAACAAGGTGATTAAATTTCTCGAAGGACTCAAAATCAAAAGGATTTTATCAATATTTTATAAACTTAGTGGAAATAGGAAGTCCAACCAATTAAAAAAACCATAATAAAAAGCTTCAAGAAAAGGTTGACCGGCGCTAAGGGAAAATGGAGAGAAGTCCTACCTGAAGTCCTTTGGGCGTATCGCACAACTTTGATTTCCAGTACAGGGGCTACCCCGTTCTCTTTGGTTTATGGCACCAAAGCTTTAGTACCGATCAAAGTTGGGGATCCAAGCATCAGAATCTGTATGTGATGAAGGAATCAAATAATGAGGCTATTAATACGAGCCTAGAACTATTAGATGAACGGCATAAAGTTGTCTTTGTTCGATTGGCTGCCCAGAAACAACAAATAGAAAGGTATTACAATCAAAGGTCCAACCTTCGCAATTTTAGTATCAGAGACTTGGTATTGAGGAAGGTCACATTAAACACCTAAAATACAAATGAAGGAAAATTGGGTCCGAAATGGGAAGGGCCGTAACAGATTCTCGAAAGCACACAGAAATGTTCCTATAAGCTTGGAATGATGGATGGTGAACAAATACCGAATAATTGGAATGTTAATCATCTCAAACAATATTGCTTCTAAGGTATGAAAGCATTTCAATTCGTTCTATTTTTTGACTAACACTAGCAGGTTTTCGATGAGGAGCGGTAAGAAGCCTTTAGGTCTGATAGCAAGTGTTGCACTCTTTTTCCCTTGAACCATTTTTGTCTCAAAAGGGTTTTTCGTCAAGATTTTTAACGAGGCAACAGTGGATTGTGCTACCTAAGAATTTAAGGCCGATCATGAATCGGTATCAAAAGACTATGTTTATATTATCCGAGATTTCTCTACAATCAACCTCGAATGGGATTATCCTCGGATAAGCAAGGACTTTATTTTGAAATTAAGGGGTCTCAATAGGTATAACTTATTCTATGGTCCAAACAGTCAAAACGAACCGTGGCCACATAGATTTCCCGAGCCTTGACATAAAACATGTATGAATATGAGATTATTTTTGAAAAGAATAAAGAGAAGTACTTTCCTTACAGCTATTTAATGTCTTTAAAAACTTTACACTTTACAACCTCACGTTTCGATCTTTTATATAAACGACCCCAAGGGCCGATTGCAATTGGAATTCGGATAATCACTCTAACACTCAGGGACTGCTGTCCATAAAAAACTCGAACAAATCGAACTACTGAACATCGAGGGCATAAGACCTCTTAAGAAACCCTCAAATTTTAAAGGCCAAGACCATTCCCACCTAGGGATTGTTATCTTAGGCAAACCTAGCTAACTCGGGAAAGGGATCTTACTAGTCTATACCCGAGCTAAAAGGCTACGGCCAATTTAGCACGATTCAGAGACATCCAAAATTCATAACAAAAATAGGCCTTCGAATAAGAAAAAATTCTTTCACCACCGATTCTAAAGGCTACCCTTCATAGAATCTTAAACTTAAGATATTTGGGAAATTTTTTTGATAACATTTAACCCCGATAACGCCTTAACCCAGAAAGGAAATAAAGGCAAGGTTTTGTTCGAACCCTCGAACACAACCTCATTATTTCATGCTAAGGCATTACAACCGTTGGGAGCATGAATTATAAAACAAAGGAAAATATTTGAAAGCCAGAAAGGGTATAAAGCCTTATATATATGTTCAAATGATCATTTTACAAAGGCCAAATCAACCAAATACAAAATTTACTAAGTCCTAAGGGCTACTTTCACTTTGAGTTCGAGAAATTATTCTCACTCGACTAGAAAGTCTAAGGGCTACCTTATTTCGAGTTCGAGCAGGTCCCCACTCGACCATTTAGCTTAAGGGCTACATAAACTCAAGTTCGAATAATCAATCGAGTTCCATCGATTTAAAACGCTCGAGGGCAAGGCTTATTCGGTCCTTACCATCCCAAACCTTGGATCCTCGAACACAAATTCACAATTTTATGCTAAGGCATTTTGACCCTTACATGAAATAAAAAAAAGACAACAAATTCAAAAGCCAAGGAAAGGAAAAAGTTTCATATATTTATCATAATCATTTTACAAAGGCCATATGACGCAATTAAGAGTTCTTTACAGGGGCTGATCGCCTCAAAATAAAAGAGAAAAATTATAAATATCACAAAGCCTAATTAGCATGATCCTTATCGGAATAAGTATCTTCGCCCTCAAAGTCTTCTCCGCCGCTAGATTTGCTGAAGTTCTCTAAGCCTTCGTCGGGAAAAGGCAGCTTTCGAGCCTTTGTTTCCTCTACCTGGCTATCTCAATTTGAGCAGATATATCGAAGCTTTGGTCACAGACCCCCTCTTGGGCCTCCCTTCAAGCTTGACACCTTGCTTGATCCACGATGCTCTTGGCATACGCTAGTGTGGATTCAACATCGAGATTGAATTTGGTCGTATTAGCCTGGGCCTTATTATTGGCTGCGACTGCCTTATATCTGGCCACCTTGAGCTCTTTTGCCAAGTTGGCTTAATTGGAATGAAGCTCCTCAATTTTCTTTGCCTGATTTGAGGCATTCTCTATTGCAGCCTGAAGCTGGGACTCGGCCGACTCCAACTCTGCTCTGACGACCTTCTTTCTTGAAAATAAGATGTCCATACACCCCTTGAACTTTTCACCCTCAGATTGTACTTCATTTGTTTACCTTTGAAAGTTCTTGATCTGTTCGAACCTTTATCAAACCTATAAAATCATATTGTTAGTTGTTATCTCCAACTCATCTTCACTATCATAAAGAACTCAAAATGCCTACTCATCTATCTCAGCATGCTCATCTCGAGCCGTCACCAAATTTGGCCGAAGCTTTTCGCAGAGAAGATTTTAGGTATTGCATTTCTCCATGAGACCATGAACCTCAGCCTTGCGCTCCTCTCAAATTCAAAAGAACGCCTCGTGATGAAACAACGAAGCCTACAAGTAAGGAATAAAATGTTAGAACTATCTACAAATCAAAGTTTTAAAGGGATAATAGGATGTCCCTCGAACTTACCTGATTCAGAGCATACTAGGTATTGTTGAACAAACAACCAACTTCAACCTCGCCCATCTTGGATTGGTACTCTTTGGTGAACAAGAACCAAAGATAGCTAGCCACCCCTAAGAGGGCAGAAAGAACTCGATCATCCTCCGGGACCAAGATGATAATTGAACCTTTACGCCCAGGATCGACACTGGGGGCCAGAATTAGATTGGTTAATAAAGCTCGAGGAAGCCTCATTCAATCTGTTCCTCGGTACATCTAAGTAATCCAGATTGGTGATATCTTCCACTATATTAAAATAGCTACAAAAATAGTCTTCTGCTCCATAGATCGTTCACCATGGTAAGTCTCCATTTCATGAGCATCCTTAAATATATCGTATTAGAGAACGAAGGCAACGAGGGAAAATCTCCAAGCTCTATTTCCCCAAGTAAATTCTTTGAGGTACCGCCTTCATCTCAGGAAGCCTCGAGCATGGTTTCTACACCAGCATCGACCGCCCCCTTTATAGCCTCCTCGCTTCGAGGTGAAGCATCTTGAGGGACCTCATCTAATCAAAGCAGAGCAGTTTCATCTCCCGCAGGCCTAGTGGTTCCTTGAATCTCAGTGCAAGCACGCACACAGGGCGCCAGTCCTAAGTCGTTGTCCTCGGACTCATCCCATAGTTGTTGGACTGACTCCAAAATTAGGTATATGATGTTCCCCTTAGGTTTACGGGGCCTCCTTGCAGGTTTTTTCTCTTCCGGTTCCGGGGAGCTTTGGAAAGCTCGGAGCCTTTATCTTTTCTTCTCTTTGGCCTGCTTCGATGAAGGTCGAGGGGGAAGCACCTCTTCTTCAGTAGAGGGGGTCCTCATTGCTACATCCTTCTCTAGTTCTACAAAAGGAAAAAGTGAGCAAGTTCAATACAAAGCCCAAATGGAAACCGTAATGAGAAAAGAAGAATAGCATGGTTACGGGCCTCTTTTACCCTTTGATAACTCCATCCAAGCATGCTTGGAGTAAGACTTCTACGACACTAAACCCTCGGTCCATTTCCTGAGGTTGGGCATTACTTCTGACAAGTGGGCCACGGCTATAATATAAAAACATAGATGAGGAAAGAACATGAGAAGTAAAAAGGCAAAGTCATATAATCAAGTCTAAGTAATGTTACGATTCATGTTCCATTTTTCAGGAACAGCATGTCTTTGTCATTATTAGGTCCAATGTTTTTATTCTGAAAAATCGTCCTATCCAACCTCGATCTCGGGTCTTATCTATGCTCGAGATTATGGTTTGGTGGCTCAGTGGTAAAGCTTGATCAATCCTCCTCGATAAAGCTGGGGACTGTAGAGATGCATAAGTTGATCAAGGGTAAAAAGAAGCCCCTCGATCTTGTTTACAAAAAATCGGAGGAGGACAATGATCCTCCAAAGTGAAGGATGGATCTGGCTAAAAAGTCACATTGTGCCTCTTGCAGAAGGCAACTATGATGGGGTCCAAAGGACCCAACGTGAAAGAATAAGTGTAAGCACTTAAAAAACGTTCCACATGAGTAGTGATTGATTCCATAGGCGAGGGCACCGCCACGTACTTGTCAACCAGTTGTAGTCCTTTTTAACTTGGTGGAGCAGACCAGTGGTAATTGTGCATATGTATCTCGAAATCGATTCGTATTGACTTGGTGTCGAGGGTGTGTTCTCTACTTTAAAGTCTGCAGCAGTAGGGCACTTTGTAAACACAGTCCTCTGGGGGAGGCTCCGCCACATTTCCATCACCGGTGGTCCTTGATGAAGAAGTGGTTTCCTTTTGCGAAACTATTTTGAAGTCTTTGCCATTTTATTTTTGTGAAAGAGAATGAAAACTATGAAGAAGCACTTGGAATTTTGTGATGGAACATGCAAAGGAACCTGGAGATCTGAGAATACAAAGCTTTAAGGAAGGGGAAGGATTTTGAAGACTAGAGTTAAGAAGATTTGGAAGTAAAAGTTTGTAATGTGAAGAAGAAGGGTATCTATAATTGCACAATGACAGTTTAAAGCTTGTTATGGTTGACCGTCGACTGATGCACATTAAATGCCTAGGAAACTATACCGACGATACGTTTCAGTTACCTCTGCTACTTACGTCATGGTGCTTACATCATGATATATCAAAGTGAAGATCGAAGGCTCAAATCGTTTCTTGTCATTACTCTCCCAAAAAATGAGTGGACTATCAATATATGGTCGAATCGGGCTTGCCCCTTTTAGTGTGACTAATCGAGACTGGGGCCTGGCAATTCCATGTTTCGACCCCATATCGTACCAGATCGTGACACAAAGTTAGGTGGCCAAGCTTGTGAATTAGGAACCAATTGAGATTAAGATCAGCCAAGACCAAGACCGAGCGAGAAAGAAATCAAGCAATATCGACGGAAGCGTGTCAAACCAAATAACAAAAAACCAATATATCCGCGACCAGGTAAGGATCACGACGGAAATCTCGGCACTTATCAAGGAGAGGCCAATTTAACAGCTAATAATGGGATTTCTTGCCGTATTTAAAATTGTATTAGTAGTAGGACTCCACTACTATATAAAGGGGAGCTGATCATTTGTATTCATCATCATTTTTATGCTACATAAAGTTATATATTCACTTTCCCTTAAGCTTTCAATATTCTTATTACTGTGTCCATACCTATCCAGCGAAACATTCACTTAATTCAAGGGTAGTCTAGCTCAAGGATTAAAGCTATACATTTTAGTTGATTTGCTTCATTTATATTCGCAGGTAATTTCATTGTTAATTACGTTTTCTCTCAATTTATGCTTAGTAATTCACGGGTCCTTAAAGCTACTTACAGTATAAATTCAATTGTTATTCGTTTTTTTGGGTGAAAAATGTACACATATTTGAATTCTCGATAATCCTTTTGTCCTATCATCTATTTAGCCATTAAAGCGAACCTTTGACCTAAAATAAAAATATATTCGAATGCTTAATCTCTGGTTTTCCAATTCATTAAACAAATACGAGATGGATATCATCGGTAACTATGGTTTAATAGCAAGGGATCTAAGTAGTATGAAAAGTACTACTATATTTTAGTACTCTCCTCGGCAACTTCCTAGAGAAGTTAAGGGGTTAATTCAACTATATAGATTGCAACTCCCTACTATTATACGATCTTAGTTGACATTTTTCAGTAGGATCAAAGGATTGTATAGGCTGCTTCCTTTCATAATAAATATGAAGTTGGATTCAATCAGTCGTATTTGTTGGAAGAGTTAAGGTTCGTGTCCCCCTTTTTTATCTGTACCTTTTTGTTTATCATGAATAGACATGGCAGGGGGTCTTGCCTAGCCCCTCACACCAGAGGCAATATGCCTACGGTGATGGCTTAAAAAAAGTACTACACTGTGCAAACAAGGTGAAAGTATTTTTTTTTGTATATATAAAATTTGTTAAATCCCTATAACATAAAAATGAGCTTTTCATATAATGGCGAAAGTGTAGTTAAAAAATTGCTTTGGGTAACAAGTTTAATTTTTAGGTATAGAATATTTTTTCATTTTAAAAAGAAAAATTACGGTGTTAAATTTTTTGGCACCGCTAATAATTAAAAAGCTTAGCAGAACAATTATAAGAACACGCATTTCCCCTACCAGCCACGCCTGAGTACCGTTTGTCTGTTGGTGAGAATAACACATCAAACTGTTACCCTTTAAGAAAATACAAAAGCTATTATATCCATGTATTTTGTAAAACAAGAAATAATATATACCTTTCTTTTAAAAACGGAGGGTAGCCTAGTAGAAATCATCCACCTCCCATTTAAAGTTTGGGATTCGGATAGAGGAAATGTCACTTTATATTTATTAAGCTCAAATTATTTATCTTTAAATATCTAAATATAAATTATTTATTTTTTCTGCTTATGCAATCAAGACTATTTACCTGTCCCATGCTTATTTGCCTTCGCAAGTATAAAATATTAAAACATCTAACTTTATTTTTGTAAGCTTACTTAGTAGTGGACTTAAATGGATCTACATTTCCTCCGTCAGATCGATCTTCATTAAGGGGGTCAACCCAAGCTATTGCTCTACCTCCTCTTCTTATGATTTTTATGTGCGTATGAAGAACCACAATTACTGAGCTTGAAGCTCCAGAATTCAAAATTTTATTTTGAAGATTTATAGTTTGATTAGATGTGGGTGCTATAAAATATTTCTTATAACATCTCTGAGTAAGCTTTCCAGATCTAAAGTTTATGTGTATTCGAATATCTACCATTGTTGGTGAAACTCAATTTTATTTTTGAAGATTTCTTGTATGGTTTAAAGTGGGTGCAGTTAAATATTGCTTATAGTATCTTCTGGAAGTTCATACTGAAATTTAATAGCATTTAGAGCTGATTTAAGGTGATTGAAATTATTTTCAGCAGAAAATTGAAGGACAACCCAATAGTATACCACTACATTATATAATATGTCGTAGGAGTATATAGCTATATGTAATAGCATACTATTATAGTTTACAATGTATTACAACGGTATATTGTAATAATCGAAGAAGAACACAGTTACCTAATAGTATACTAATACAGTATACAATATACAATAGGAGTAGATAGTTATACTTCAATAGTATACTATTATAGTATATAATATATTGTTATAGTATACTGTAATGATATGCAATATAATCGAACAGTATATTGTAATACTATATAATATACCATAATAGTATATTTAATACCCGTAAATTCACATACATTTTCCCTTTTAATTTGCTTTAAGATTTTACAGCGTGAGGGGTAAATTGAAAATACCATATATATATATATATATATATATATATATATATATATATATATATATATATATATATATATATATTTGCTAACAACAACAACAACAATAACTACCCAGTATAGTCCCACAAAGTGGGATCTGGGGAGGGTAATATGTAGACGAGCCTTACCCTACCCGAAAGGGAAGATAGGCTGTTTCCAATCGACCCTCGGCTCAGTGAAGGAAAGAAAAAAACAAAAACAAAAACAAAAACAAAAATAAAAATAAAAGAGCATTAGTAACTCCAGCAGAAATAGCTTAAATAATTATCTAAACATAAGAAACATAAATAAAATAGCATGCAATAATATCATACAGTAACTATTATAAATTACTACCATAAGGGATGGTTTTGGTAACCTACTATATAATTGTAGTAGGTTCGTATTGTATACCTTCACAAATTAAACCAAACGGTTGTTCTTTCGATTCTCCCATCTCCCATTTCCCTTTTCTCTCTTCTCCTTGTCTTCTTTCCCACCATCTATTAGACCCACAATACTATCTTCACTTCAGCTAAAGCATATGTCAATTATTCAACAGCAATTAACATTAAGCCATATATGCCGGTATGTTTGGGAGCTTTCTTATTTTGTGAACTATTACCAACATAAGTTTTGTATGAAATATCATGAATAATTAGAAAACCACAAATTGGTCGAGAAGTCTATTACTCCTTTTCACATGCCACATTGAAAGATTATAGATTCAATCATATAAAGAGAAAGAAAAAAAAGCAAACGAGAGAGCTAGTGAGGGTCATAAATCAATTGAATCTTACAAAGAAGAAAAGCAGAATCGAGGTACCAAATAGAAAACAAGAGATTGAGTTTTACAAAGAGAAAGGAAAAGATGTTATGAACAATAAAAAAAGAAAGAAGAATATTGCAGAAAAAAGTAGAGAGAAGAGAATTTTTATTGATATGGGATAAATTACAATGGAATAGAAATCTTTATTTTCAGGAAGAAAATGACTTAGCCACCAAGTAATAGATCATAGAATCTCTCTAAATATAGATATTCACCATAAATAAAATTCTATGATAACACTCCCCCTGAATATCTACTCAATAGATAATGGGCCTCGTTAAAACTTTAACTAATATAAAATTCAATGGAAAAAAATCTAGTAAAGAAAAAAGAGTACACATACTTAACAATAGGCCTTTTGGTTGCCTCGTTAAAAACCTTGCAAGAAAACCTGTCATGGCTCGAAAATTTCTACCCTTGAAATCATGATGGTGCCTACTCATAGAAGCTAGGCAAGCCATGAACTTAGAATTTGTTAACTCCTTTGTTTTAAATCTTCTTACCTATTATATTAACAAGGAATAAAATATTTAAATAACAGTGGAATATGAATTTAGCGGAAGTCTTAAATAAATATAAAACCAAAACATCTTGAAGACCAACACATGCCTCTAACCAGAACCTGGTGTCACAACATCCACAGACTATTAAGAGTACTACATACAACAGTTTGAAGGAATGATAACAATGTTTGTCTAGAATACATGAAATAATAGAATGTAAAATAAAATAGAAGAGACGTCGGGCCTGTGGACGCCTGCAAGGCTACCTCGGAGTCTCAATGGATTAAAGGATGGCTCCTGAGCTACTGATGCTGATCAAATGCTGCTCCGGTATCTTCACAGAGTGCAGAGTGTAGTATCAGCACAACCGACTCCATGTGCTGGAATTGTCGGGCCTAACACCGACGAGGTAATAACAAGGCTAGGACCAGGCTCCAGATAGACCTGTGCAGTTATATGTATATACAAAGGAAAAAAATAGATTGGAACAACAACTAAACCTGGGAAGGGGAAACATGCTTCAAGGGATAACATATAAGAACAAAATCTCAAAGCTTAGTAAGGAAACCAAAATTTAACTTCTAACACAGATAAGGAGAATAAAGACAGGTTTCACTTTCAATTCACATCTTGTTGCAGGCGTGCAACCCGATCCCATTTCTCATATCTCGTGGTAGGCGTACCACCCGCTCCCTTTTCAATATAACTTGTGATAGGCGTAATACCCGCTCACATTTCAATATAACCATTGGTAGGCGTACCACCCACTTTCATTTTATTAAATCTCAAGGTAGGCGGACCACCCGCTCCCATTTTATTAAATTTTGTGGTAGGCATACCAGCCACTCCCATTTTAATATAATACAAAATCACAAAGAAATCTCAACAAGGGAATAAGGTAATATATTAACTAATATCCCGGTGAAGGAGAATCAGCTAAAACTATCCTTAGCTCAACTCCTACCCATCTCAACTAATACCAATACGCAATCATGAGTAAATTCCATGGAAATAAACTAAATCTTTGCCCAATATCAAGAATTACCAATTCAAGCATCCGTAGAGTCATTTAAGAACACAACAAATATCAATTTAAGACTCACGGTCATACTCAGTACCAGCGTATAGTTACTCATAACCATGCTTATACATCATACTCTACAAGAAGCAATTATTAAATAAGACACAACTCATAATACCCTCAGGCTAAGGTTAGACATGACACTTACCTCGATTGAATCTAACACCAACTCAAGCTTCAATTATAGCTTTATTCTGACGACCTAAAAGGATATCACCTATTTTTTTATCTCTTATGTGCTTTCGAGGCCTCAAAACCCTTTTTTAGAGTCGCATCGATTTGTGTGTACAGTTCAGGCACGTAGCCCGAAAGTTTAAATTTGAAATTATGTGAAAAATACTAAATTTTGGTGTTAAGATGAATAAATTTGACTTCGGTCAGCATTTGGGAAAACAGACCCGGACCCATGATTGGATGGTCCCGGAGGGTTCGTAGAAAATATGGTACTCAGGCGTCTGCCCGGAATCAAATTCTGAGGTCTCGAGCCAGAAAAATAAATTTTTAAAGGTAATTATTTTTCTGAATTTCTTAAGGAAAATTAAAATAAAAATTTATTAGAACTTGCTGGTATCAGGCGCATATTTTGGTTCCGGTGTCTGGTACATGTCATATATATGATTTAAGATATTGGTATAAAGTTTGGTTGAAATCGAATGTCGTTTGACGTGTTTCCGGCTTAAAGTTCTAAATTTTAAAGTTAATGAAGCTTGAGGAAAAACTAGTGATTTTGAGGTTTGATTCGTTATTTTTGATATTATTTTGTGGTTTGATCGCACAATTAAGTTCATAATATGTTGTGGAGTTAGTGCATATGTTTGGTTAGGAGCCCCGAGGGCTCATGAGTGTTTCGGAGGTGTTTCGGAGTGGTTTCAAACATAGAAAAATTGCAGAATTGGATGCAGCTGTTGCAGACCCCATTCCTTCTTCGTGTTCGTAACCCACCTCCAGAGTTCGCGATGCTTCACCTTTTTCCTTTCATCGCGTTCGCGTCCCAGCACTCGCATTCGCGTACGGCAATTTGACTCTGAGGGCTGAGTCTTCTTTTCTTCATCGCATTCGCATAAGCATTGGCGTTCGCGTAGCTTTGCGAGATTTCCTCTTCGCGTTCGCATGCTGTCCCATGTGTTCGCATAGACAAATTTCTAGGCCATCCCCATTTTTACTCTCCGCGTTCTTGTGCATCTTTCAGCGAACGTGATGGTCTGTAAGTTCTACCCTTCGTGGACGCGACCAGCCTGTCATGAACAACAAGTGCAATTTCACCCAGTTATATTATTAATTTCCAGAACAGTGCTGTTGCAGAATTTTCATAAACATTCACGAACTCCTTCTTCTCCAAGGTCCTTAGGTGTCCATTGGAGCTATCCTTCACCAAAGACTTCTTGGGTTAGTAATCCTTGCTTGATTCCTTCTATTTTCTTCAACATCTAATGAATTCCTATGCCTAAAAGATGTAATTTCAGGTAGAAATTGGGGATTTGGGTAGCGTTAGGGATTTTTTATTTTTCTTGATTTAGACCACATTTTAGGGTTGAATTTGAAAAAAAATTATATACTCGGGCTCATGGGTGATATGACTTTGGTCCGAACCTCGTGTTTTGACCAAGCGAGCCCAGGGTCGATTTTTTTGGATTTTGGGAAAAATTCTTGGAAATCTATATTTAGGCGTTAGATTCGACTTGTTTAGCTTGTATTGATGCTATGAAGTTGTTTATGTATAGATTTGATTGATTTGGAGTCGAATTCAAAAGGAAAGGTGGTTATTGAGGATTGAATTGGCCGTGAATGTTTGAGGTAAGTGTTTGGTCTGAGGGAATAGGAGTTGAGTCTTATTTGCTACTTGCTAATTGTCAAGTACGACGCATAGGCATTTTGACGAGTATCTATATGTTGGTGTCTAGCATGACCGCGAGTCTTTATATTGCGAATATTCTGATTTTTGTTTCATCTTTCATGCCTAAATGATGATTCATATATGCTGTAAAAAATATATGAAAGAAATTGTGATCTTTGCAATTCGAAGAGCATTACCTCGAGTGATTATACGAATTGGGAAAGTATATGAGGTAATTGGACCCTTTGGAGCATTGTCTCAAGTGGTAATTTGAGATATGAAGTAAAAGTGAAATAAAAAGGAAAAGTATTTAAATCGTTCCCTTACAGGGATATCGTTGCTTATTGATCATTTTTCCTTGCCGAGACTTTAAGATTATTGATGTTGTACCTTTGTTGGAATTTAATTACTTAATTGGGTTCCCTTGCTGGATTTCTATTATTGTTTTGTTTACTCTCTTGCCCCTTGTTTTTGACTGTTGTTTGGGTGAGGAAGAGTGTAAAAGCACGAAGAATGATATCATGCCTCACGATGTAATATCCGTGTCGATTCTATTAATTATATCTGAGGATGAGAGTGAAAGCACGAAGATTGATGCCGTGCATATTTTATTATATTATTGCTTGGTGAGGATGAGAGTAAAAGCATGAAGGGTGATGTCGTGCATGTTTTATTATATTATTGTGGTGAGAATGAGAGTAAAAGCATGAAGTGTGATGTTGTGCATGTTTTATTATATCATCTATGGTGAGGACAAGAGTAAAAACATGAAGGGTGGTGCCATGCCTTTACTGTTTTCTATTTCTTTATTAAAGTCTGCGTTGTGTTATTTCCTTCGTTGCTGGACGACTTTTACTTTAAATTGTTATTTTCCCCATAGCATGCCCCCCTCCCATATTGATTACTTGTCTTTATATTTCGATTCCGCTATATATGTAAATATTACTGCATAGGTTTATATGATAGTCCATTCTAGCCTCGTTACTACTTCGCCTGGGTTAGGCTAGGGTCTTACTATCACACGAGGTTGGTTGTGCTGATGCTACATTCAATGCTTTTTTTCACAGATCAAGGTGTGGGAGTAGCTTACGGTGCGCAGCAGTAGTCAGGGAGCCGACCTTCAGTCCATGAGACTCCGAGGTAGCCTTGCTGGCGTCCGCTGGCCCGACGTCTCTTCTTTTAGTTTCCATGTTCTGTTGACATTTGTATTCGAGAAAAACCATGTCATTTATTTCAAACTCTTATTTGTAATAAATCTTAGACAGTATGTGTTTTGTTGTGACACCAGGTGCTGGGTAAAGACTTGTAACGATTTTTAGATGTTGTTTTATATTTGGTTCAGACTTCTGCTAAATTATACTTTTTGTTTATTTTAATTGCTTATTCATTGATAATTTGTTTTTTAAATCATGTATAAAATGAGATAATTTAATGGTTGCAAAGGTTCTTGGTTTGCCTAGCTACCACGAGTAGGCGCCATCACGACCGAGAGCGGGAAAATCTGGGTCGTGACAAGTTGGTATCAGAGCTCTAGGTTGCATAGGTCTCACAACTCATGGAAAAGCTTACTAGAGTCTGAGGGATCGGAACAGAGACGTTTGTATTTATCCCCCAGAGGCTACAAAGTTAGGAAAAGTTTCACACTTGTTCTTTCTTGTCGTGCGGTTTGTTTATCAATGCTAATTGAATTTCTACTCTCCTCTTTCGCAGATGGCGAGAACACATGCTTCCTCGTATTTTGATCAGCAGTCCAAGCCCCAAATAGCTCTCACTAGGGGTAGAGGGCAAGGCCGAGGTAAGGATAGAGCTTAGCCTCGAGCAACAACACTATTGGTGGAGCCTCAGGTTGACTTTGACGAGGAGGTTCCGGACCCAACTCCAGTAGTTCCAGTGGGCCTAGCTCAGGTCCTAGAGGGGTTTATTGCCACCTTAATTCTTCAGGATGCTCTGGTCCGATTGGTGGATCTTACCGAGAGTGTCACCTGAGCAGGTTTGCTTCCGGTAGTGCCAGCCGTCTCTCAGGCGTGAGGAGGGGCCCAACTCTTGCTACTCGTACTCCGGAGCAAGTAGCTCCACAAATTCAGACTCTGGCAGTTCAGCCTTTTGGGGCAGCTTAGCCCGGTGTGGTGGCCGAGGCCGGTGATGGGGCAGCTATGTTTGCCGATGCTTTCTGGAGATTGGATAGGTTTACCAAGATATTTCACTACTACCTTCAGTGATGCATCTATCGAGGATCCTCGGGATTAATTGGACAGCTTCCACGAGGTTCTTCGGAACATGGGTATTGTTGAGACCAATGGGATTGATTTCGCTAGATTCCGGGTTGTCTGTTTATTCCAAGACTTGGTGGAGGGATTATTGTTTAGCTAGACCAGCAGGATCTCCAGCCTTGACCTGAGAGCACTTCACACATATATTTCTAGGGAAGTTTCTGCCTATTACACAGCGAAAGGCCTATCGGAGGTAGTTCGAGCATCTCTATCAGGGATCCATGAAAGTCACCTAGTACGAGACTAGGTTTATTGATTTGGCTCGCTATGCTCATATTATACTTCCCACAAAGAGGGAGAGAGTGAGACAGTTTATTGATAGACTTATCTAACCGATTCGTCTCTAGATGATGAGAGAGGCTGCGAGTGAGATATCATTCCAAGAGGCGGTTAATGTGGCCAAAGGATTGAGATGGTATTGTCAAAGGGGGTGGTCATAGAGCAGACAAGAGACCCCATCAGTCTGGCGGATTCAGTGGTGCCTTGTCTGGAGGCAGAGCTTCGTATGATAGGGGTCAGCGTTCTAGGCCTTTCTAGTCAGCCCTCCAGGTTTCTCAGGGTGCCCAGATGGCTGTGGTTCTCATGTGCACTATTATGATCAACAACCCTTTTGTGCACCGCCAGCTCCTATCAGTGCACTGTCTCTTTAGAGTTTCTGTGGTGGTCATTCAGGTTGAAAAAGACAGCAAATTCAGTTGTCGAGGGCTTGTTACACTTGTGATGACACGGGTCATATTGTCAGATTTTGGCTTCGAGCACCAAGCAGTTCATAACACCAGGGTTCTCATGCCATGGTTCAGGCACCAGGTGTTCCACAGCCGCCTAACCAGCTAGAGGTGAGGGGTGGGGGTAGAGGTTCCAGAGGTGGAGGTAAAGGTCATAGAGGTGGAGCTCAGGCCACCAGAGGTAGAGGCCAGCCAGCGACAAGTCATCCTAGGGAGGTAGACCATGGTGGTAGGGCCCAGCTCTGATGTTATGCTCTTCAGGCCAAGCCCGAGGCAGAGGCTTCAGATGCGACTATTATAGGTATGATTCTGGTTTGTGATCGGGATGCTTCAGTGTCGTTTGATCTGCGGTCTACATATTCGTATATGTCATCATATTTTCCCCCGTGCTTGGTCATGCCTAGTGATGCATTGGGAATTCTTGTTTATGTGTCTATACTAGTGGGTGACTCTATTGTGGTCGATCGAGTCCATCATTCTTGTGTTGTGGTTATTGGGGGTCTTGAGACCCATGTAGATTTGTTGCTTTTAGACATGGTTTATTTCGACATTATATTAGGGATGGACTGGTTATCACCATAGGTCTCAAGGCTAACCCCTCCACACTCAGGGTCAGGAACGGGAAAAGGAGAATGAGTAGGACAGGCTCGAGGTCAATCTTGGATTGCCATGCCAAGACTGTGACCATAGCTTTACCAGGTGTGCCTCGTTTAGAGTGAAGAGGAACTCCTGGTCATTCTACCTGACATTTTATTTTATATGTGAAGGCTCGACGTTTGGTTGAGAAGGGGTGTTTGGTCTATTTGGCATATGTTGGTGATTCCACTACCGAGGTTCCCTCTATTGATTCTGTGAACGTTGTTCACCGATGTCTTTCCTTCAGACCTGCCGGGTATGCCGCCCAGTAGGGATATTGAATTTTGCATTGATGTGTCTCCAGGCACTCAGCCCATTTCTATCCTGCCATATCATATGGCTCTGCCTGAGTTGAAAGAGTTAAAGGATCAGCTGCAGGACTTGCTGGAGAAGGGTTTCATTAGACCTAGTGTATTGCCTTGGGGTGCGGCGGTGTTTTTCAGTAAGAAGAAGGATACTTCGATGAGAATGTGCATTGATTACCGACAGTTGAATAAGGTAAAAATCAAGAATAAATATCCTCGGCCTAGGATTGATGATTTGTTCGATCAGCTTCAGGGTGCCAAGGTATTTTTCAAGATTGAGTTGAGATCTTGGCTACCATCAGTTGACGATTAGGGCTTCCGATGTCCCTAAGACAACTTTTCGCACTTGGTACAAGTATTATGAGTTCTTGGTTATGTCATTCGGGATGACAAATGCCCCAGAAACCTGTATGGAATTGATGAACCGAGTGTTCAGGCTTTATTTGGATTCATTTGTCATATTTTTCATTAATGATATACTGATATATTCCCGTAGCCAGGAGGAGCACGAGCAACACCTTTGAGTGGTTCTTCAGACTCTCAGGGATAGTCGGTTATATGCAAAGTTCTCGAAATGTGAATTCTGGTTGGTTCACTTGCATTTATGGGTCACATTGTATCAGCAGAGGGTATTCAGGTAGAATGAAAGAAGATTGGGGCAGTCAAGAACCGAACTAGACTACCATCAGCTACAGAGATTCAGAGTCTCTTGGGGTTGGCAGGCTACTATCGGGGGTTCGTAGAGAGGTTTTCATCTATTGCGGCACCGATGACCAGATTGACACAGAACGGTGCCTAGTTTAGATGGTCAGACGAGTGTAAGGCAAGCATTCAGAGGCTCAAGAAAGCTCTGACTATGGCACCAGTGTTGATTTTTCTCTCGGGTTCAAGGCCTTATACAATCTATTGTGATGCTTCCCGTGTTGGACTTGGAGCATTGTCGATGCAGGATGGCAAGGTCATTACCTATGCTTCGGGGCAATTGAAGATTCATGAGAAGAACTATCCAGTTCATGATTTGGAGTTGGCAGCCATAGTTCATGCGTTGAAGATTTGGAGGCATTATCTGTATGGCATGACATACGAGGTGTTCACGGATCATAAGAGCCTTCAGTATTTGTTCAAGCAAAAGGAGTTGAATTTGAGGTAGAGGAGGCGGTTGAAGTTGTAGAAGGATTATGAAATCACCATTCTATATCATCCGGGGAAGGCTAATGTGGTGGTTGATGCTCTGAGTAGGAAGTAAACCAGTATGGACAGTCTTGCTTATATTCTGGTTGGTGAGAGGCCGCTTGTTTGTGATGTTCAGGCTTTAGCCAATCATTTTGTGAGGGTGGAAATTTTTGAGCCCAGCCGTGTGTTAGATTGAACGGTCGCTCATTCTTCATTATTGGAGCGTATTTGTGATCGACAGTATAATGATCCCCATTTGTATATCCTTAGAGACACGGTGCAGCATGGAGGTGCCAAGCATGTTACATTAGATGCTGACGGAGTCTTGAGATTGTAGGGGCATGTTTTTGTGCCCAATATGGATGGGCTTCGAAAGTTTATTTTAGAGAGGCCTATTGATCTTGGTACTCTATGCATTCGGGTGTCGCGAAGATGTATCAGGATTTGCGGTAGCATTATTGGTAACGCAAAATGAAGAAGGATATCTTGGCATATATGGCTCATTGCTTGAATTGTCAGCAAGTTAAGTGCGAGCATCAGAGGCCTGGTGGTTTATTTATGAAGATTGAGCTTACCGAGTGGAAGTGGAAGCGGATCATTATGGACTTTGTTACCGGGCTTCCGCAGACTCGAAAGAAAATCGACAAAATATGGGTTATTGTTGATAGGCTGATCAAGTCAGCGCATTTCATTCCTGTGGCAGTCTCCTATTCTTCTGAGAGGTTATGTAAGATCTATATTTAAGAGATTGTTCGCCTTCATGGTGTGCCCGTATCTATCATTTCGGATTGGGGTACACAGTTTATCTCGCGCTTCTGTAGAGTAGTTTAGTGAGAGTTAGGCACACAAGTTGAGTTGAGCATATCATTTCATCCCCAGACGGATGGTAAGTCCAGAGGACTATTCAGATTTTGGAGGATATGCTTCGAGATTGTATTATTGACTTTGGAGGTTCATGGGATCAGTTTTTGCCTCTAGCAGAGTTTGCGTACAATAATAGCTACTAGTTGAGTATCCAGATGGATCCTTATGAGGCTTTATATGGTAGGCGATGCCGGTCTCCGGTTGGATGGTTTGAGAAGGGAGAGGCTCGATTGTTGGATACTGATTTGGTTCAGGAGGCCTTGTACAAGGTCAAGATCATTCAAGATAGACTTTATTCAGCTCAGTCCATGCAAAAGAGCTATACAGATCGCAAGGTTCGAAATGTGGCTTTTATGGTTGGTGAGCAGGTATTGCTCCGAGTGTCGCCTATGAAAGGCGTGATGAGATTTGGGAAGAAAGGCAAGTTTAGCCCCAGGTTCATTTGTCCATTTTAGATTTTTGATCTAGTGGGAGAGGTGGCTTATAGACTTGCTTTGTTGCTGAGCTTATCAGTCGTACATCCATTGTTTCGTGTATCCATGCTTCGGAGGTATCATGGAGATCCAGTCCATGGGTTAGATTTCAGCATTGTCCAGTTGGACAAGGACTTGTCTTATGAGGAGGAGTCGGTGTCTATTTTAGACCAGCATGTTCGTCAGTTGAGATCCAAGAGTTTCCCTTCTATTCATGTTCAGTGGAGAGGTTAGCCTCCTAAGACATCGAACTGGGAGTCTGATTCTGATATGTGGATTCATTACTCTCATCTATTCCCCAACTCAAGTACTTCCTTCTTCTATCCGTTCGAGGACGAACGATTATTCTAGAGGCGGAGAATGTGACGACCCAAAGGGTCATCACCTATTTTATTATTCGTTCTGTGCTTCTGAGGTCTCAAAAACCTTATTTCGAATCGTCTCGATTTGTGGGCGCAGTCCGGGCACGTAGCCAGAAAGCTTATATGTGAAATTCTATAAAACAATGCTAAATTTTGGTGTTAAAATGAATAAATTTGACTTTGGCCAGCAATTTGGGCAAAAGGACCTTGTCCCGTAATTGGACGGTCTAGGAGGATCCGTAGGAAAATATGGGTCTCGAGCGTATTCCCGGAATGGAATTTCGAGGTCCCGAGCCCGAGAAATAAATTTTTCAAGAAAATAATTTTTCTGAAAGTGTTTTGAAAAATTTAAATAGAAATTTATTAGAACATGTTCGTATCGGGCCCATATTTTGGTTCCGCTGCCCGGTACAGGTCATATATAAGATTTAAGATATTTCTGTAAAGTTTTTTTAAATCGGACGTCATTTGACGTGTTTCCAACTTAAAGTTACTAATTTGAAAGTTAATGAATCTTGAGGAAAAACTAGTGATTTTGAGGTTTGATTCGTTGTTTTTGATGTTATTTGTTGGTTTAATCGCACGGCTAAGTTCGTAGGATGTTGTAGAGTTAGTGCATGGGTTTGGTTAGGAGCTCCGAGGGCTTGGGAGTGTTTCGGAGGTGTTTCAGAGTGGTTTAAAACGTAGAAAAATGGCAGAACTGGCTTCAGCTATTGCAAAGCCCATTCCTTCTTCGCGTGCGCAACCCACCTCGTACGTTCGCGATGCTTCACCTTTTTCCTTTCATCGCATTCGCATCCCAGCACTCGCGTTCGCATAGAGCTACTTGGCTTTGAGGGTTGAGTCTTCTTTTCTTCATTGTGTTCGTGTTAGCATACTTGCGTTCGCGTAGCTTTGCAGGATTTCCTATTCGCATTCACCGTCATGTCCCACGTGTTCCCATAGACCAATTTTAGGGCCACACCATTTTTACTCTCCGCGTTCGCCTGCCTCTTTCCGTGAACGCGATGGTCTGTAAGTGCTACCCTTCGCAGACGCGACTCTGTCGCGAACGTGAAGGGCAAATTTGCAGTTATATTTTTAATTTTCAGAACAGTTTTGCTGGTATTATGAAGTCGTTTATGTATAGATTTGATTGATTTAGAGCCAACTTCTAAAGGAAAGGCGGTTATTGAGGATTGAATTGGATGTGAAAGTTTGAGGTAAGTGTTTGGTGTAATCTTAGCTTGAGGGAATATGAGTTGAGTCTTATTTGCTACTTGCTAATTGTCAAGTACGACGTATAGGCATGGGGATGAGTATCTATATGCTGGTGTCTAGCATGACAGGGAGTCTTTATATGTTGGTGTATAGCATGACAGGGGGATGAGTATCTATATGTTGAGAGTAAAAGCACGAAGGGTGATGCCGTGTATATTTTATTATATTATTGCTTGGTGAGGATGAGAGGAATAGCACGAAGGTTGATGCCGTGCACGTTTTATTATATTGTTGCTTGGTGAGGATCTGAGTAAAACCACAAAGGGTGATGACGTGCACATTTTATTATATTATTGCTTCGTGAGGATGAGAGTAAAAGAGCGAAGGGTGATGACGTGCATGTTTTATTATATCATCTCTTGGTGAGGACGAGAGTAAAAGCACAAAGGGTGGTGCCGTGCACTTATTGTTTTTTGTTTCTTTATTAAAGTCTGTGTTGGTTGTTTCCTTCATTGCTGGACGGCTTTTACTTGAAATTTTTATTTTCCCCAAAGCATGCTCCCCCTCCCATATTGATTACTTGTCGTTGTATTTTCCGCTGTATATGTAACTATAACTACACAGGTTTATATATTAGTCCGATCAAGCCTCACCACTACATTGCCGGAGTTAGGCTAGGCACTTACCAGCACATAGGTTAGTTGTGCCGATGCTACACTCTATGCTTTTTTGCATAGATCAAGGTGTCGGAGCAGCTTATGGTGCACATCAGTAATCATGGAGCAGACCTTCAGGCCACGAGACTCCGAGGTGCTTTGCTGGCGCCTGACGTCTCTTCTTTCAGTTTCTATGTTCTATTGACATTTATATTCGAGACAGACCATGTCCGTTATTTCAAACTCTTATTTGTAGTAAATCTTAGATAGTATGTGTTTTATTGTGATACCAGGTGCTGGGTAAAGACTTGTAGTGATTTTCTAGATATTGTTTCTATATTTGGTTCAGACTTCTGCTAAAATTTACATTATGTTTCTTTTAATTTATTATTCATTGATAATGTAATTGTTTAATCATGTATAAAATGAGATAAGTTAATGGTTTCAAAGTTTCTTGACTTGCCTAGCTACCACGAGTAGGCACCATCACGACCCCTAAGACTGGGGAAATCCGAGTCGTGGCATTTACCCTGTGATTCCACTGCTAATTTGCTTGTATCTAGCCAGACGTTACTTAATTACATCAATAAATGTTAATTGAATTAATTTGAATGCATGAAATGATTTTTCAAAAGTTTTACCCAAAAAATCAAAATTGTGCCCCGGGCCCACGTGGTCAAAACCCGAAGTTTAAACAAAAACCCGATTACCCATTCTTCCACGAACTTAAATATATAATTTGTTTTTAAATCGAACCATAAAATCGAGGTCCAAATCCCCAATTTTTGAAAAACTTAGGTTCTTCCAAAAACATCCATGTTTCTCCATAAAAATCATTGATTTTGAGTTGAAATCATTTTAAAAGATGTCAAAGAGTGAAGAAAATGAGTTAAAAGTCACTTACCAACGTTTTGGAGAAGAAAGGTTTTTCAAATAATCGCCTCTTATGTTTTTAGGGTTTTGAAAAATGAAAAATAACTGAAAGTTCAGTCTAATTATACCCCTGACAGACTGATTGTACGAACCGCACAAAGCCGACCGCGGCCGCACAGCCAGAGAACCTGAGGACCTGTGGCACTGTGCGGACCGCACAAAATAGAGTGCGGCCCCACAACACCCACCGCGCACTGCAGAAAGCCGACAGCGGACCGCGTTGGCCCCCTCTGCGGTCGCAAACAATTTCTCGTGGACCGTGCTAGCAGGTTCAAAGAGCTGAAACAGCTCTAAACCTACAATATCTGTGTTATTAAAACTAAGACCTTCCGGAACCTACACGAACTCACCTGAGCACTCGAGGTTCCTAACCAAACACATATACTAACTCAACAACATCAAAAGAACTTATTCATGTGATCAAATCGCCAAAATAAACTCAACAGCAACGAATTAGACCTCGAAGTCAAATGACCTTTCTCAAACTTCATAAATCAACAACTTTAGCAATTTAGGTCTGAATCTCGTCAAACGGACTCCGTTCTAAACCAAACTTTACATATATGACTTAAAAAATATTTAAGACCTGTACTGCACGCCGGAACCAACATACAGGTCTGATACCATCATGTTATGATCAGATTGCATTCCAAATTTCCTTAAACAATTTCAGAAAGTAATTTCCTTTAAAAATTCATTTCTCGGGCTTGGGACCTCGAAATTTGATTCAGGGCATATGCCCAAGTTCCATATTTTTCATTTCCAGGTCCGTTTACCCAAAATATTGACCGAAGTCAAACTAATTCATTTTATTGCAATATTTTACCATTTTTTTACAGATTTTCATACTTAAGCTTTCCGACCACGCGCCCGGACCTACGCATGCAAATCTAGGTGACTTTAAGTGAGGTTTTCAAGGCCTTGGAAGCACAAAATTCAATTAAAAACAAGCTCACATTCTCCACCTCTAAGAAAACCATTCGTCCTTGAATGGAGATAAGAAGGAAGTACCTGATCAGGGAAACTATGGGGATAACGGCTCCGCAAATTGGTCTCGGGCTCCCAGGTCAATGCCTCAGTAGGCTAACCTCTCCATCGAACACGAACATGGGAAAAACTCTTCGACCTCAACTGACGAACACGCCGGTCTAGAATAGCCACTGGCTCCTCCTCATAATACAAGTCCTTGTCCAACTAGACAGTGCTGAAATCTAACATGTGGAATGGATCGTCGTGATATTTTTGAAGCATGGACTTCGACCTCAACTCACGAACACGCGGTATAGAATAGCCACTGGCTCCTCCTCATAATACAAGTCCTTGTCCAACTAGACAGTGCTGAAATCTAACACGTGGAATGGATCATCGTGATATTTTCGAAGCATGGACATATGAAACGCTGGATGCACGGCTGATAAGCTCGGTGGAAAAGCAAGTCTATAAGCCATCTCTCCACTAAATAATGAATCTCAAATGGACCAATGAACCTAGGTCTAAGCTTGCTCTTCTTCTTGAATCTCATCACACCCTTCATAGGAGACACTCGAAGCAATACCCGCTCACCGACCATGAAAGAAACATCTCGAACCTTGCGGTATACATAACTCTTTTGCCTGGACTGAGTTGTACGGAGCCTATCCTGAATAATCCTGTCCTTCTCAAAGGCCTCCTGAACTAGATCCGTACCTAACAAGCGAGCCTCTCCCGGATCAAACCATCCAACCGGAGATCGACACCGCCTACCATATAAAGCCTCATAACGAGCCATCTGAATACTCGACTGGTAGTTGTTGTTGTAGGAAAACTCTGCTAAAGGCAAATACTGATCCCACAAACCTCTAAAGTAAATGACACAAGCTCGGAGCATATCCTCCAAAATTTGAATGGTCTACTCAGAGTGCCCGTCCATCTGTGGATAATATGTCGTGCTCAGCTCAACTCGTGTGCGTAACTTTAGCTGAACTGCTCTCTAGAAACGCAAGCTAAACTGCGTACCTTAGTACAATATGATAGATAAGGTCACACCATGAAGGCAAACAATCTCCCGGATATAGATCTCAGCTAACCTCTCAGAATAATAAGAGACTGCCGCATGAATGAAATACGCTGACCTTGTCATCCTATCAACAATGACCATACTGCGTCAAACTTCTTTTGAGTGTGCGGCAGTCGAGTAACGAAGACCATAGTGATCCGCTCCCACTTCCACTCGGGAAGATCAATCCTCCAAAATAAACTACCATGCCTCTAATGCTCGTACTTGACCTACTAATAATTCAAATAACGAGCCACATATGCTACGATATCCTTCATCATTCTCTGCCACCAATAATGTTTCCGCAAATCTAGATACATTTTTGCGGTACCCTGATAAATATAGTACCGGGAGCTATGCACCTCCTCTAAAATCAAATCTCGAAGCCCATCCATATTAGGCACACTAACTCAACCCTACAATCTCAAAACTCCATCATTATCTAAGGTAACCTCCATGGTACCTCCACGTTGCACCGTGTCTCTAAGAACACACAAATGGGGGTCATCATACTACTGATCACAGATATTCTCCAATAATAAATAACGAGCAACCTTGCAAGCTAACACACAACTAGGCTTAGAAACATCAGTCATACGAACTGATTAGCTAAAGCATGAATATCCCAACCAAGCGGTCTCTCATTGACCGGAATATAAGCAAGACTGCTCATACTGTCTGACTTCCTACTCAGAGCATCGAACACTACATTGGCCTTTCCAGGATTATACAAAATGGTGATATCATAGTTTTCCAAAAACTCCAACCACCTCCCGATCCTCAAATTCGACTCCTTTTGCTTGAACAAGTACTGTAGACTCTTGTGATCAGTGATCACCTCACATGCCATGCCATATAGATAATGCCTCCAAATCTTCAATGTGTGAAATATGTCTTCCAACTTTAAATCATTAACCTGATAGTTTTTCTCATGAATCTTCAATTGTCACGAAGCATAGGCAATGACCTTGCCATCCTGAATCAAAACTGCACCATGCCCAATACAAGAAGCATCGCAATAAACTATATAAGGCCCTGAACCTGTAGGCAAAACCAACACCGGTGCCGTAGTCAGAACCATCTTGAGCTTCTGAAAGCTCGCCTCACACTTATCCGACCACCTGAACTGGGTACCCTTCTAGGTCAACCTGGTCATCAGGGTTGCAATAGATGAAAAACCCCTCCACGAACCGTGGGTAGTAGCTTGCCAACCCCAAGAAACTTCGAATCTCTATAGCTAATGTTGGCCTAGGCTAGTTCTTGACCGCCTCAATCTTCTTTGGATCAACCTGAATACCCTCTAGTGACATAACATGATCCATAAATGCAATTGAACTCAACTATAACTCACACTTCGAGAACTTAGCATATAACTGACTATCCTTTGGAGTTTAAAGAACCATTATAAGGTGTTGCTTGTGCTCTTCCTAGATGTAGGAATATATCAAGATATCATCAATGAAGAGTATCAGGAGTGAATCTAAGTAAGGCCTAAACACTCAGTTAATCAAATCCATAAAAGCTGTTGGGGCATTTGTCAACCCGAATGACATAACCAAGAACTCATAATGCACGTACCGAGTGCGGAAAGCTGTCTTAGGGACATCAGATTCCCTAATCCCCAACTGATGGTAGACAGATATCAAGTCAATCTTTGAAAGTACCTTGGCACCTTGAAGCTGATCGAACAAATCGTCAATCCTTGGCAGCAGATACTTATTCTTGAGTTGTAACCTTATTCAACTTCTGGTAATCAATACACATTCTCATTGACCCATCCTTCTTTTTAACAAACAACATCGACGCACCCCAAGGCGACACATTAGGTCTAATGAAACCTTCTCAAGCAAGTCTTGCAACAGTTCCTTTAGCTTTTTCAATTCAGGCGAGGCCATACGATATAGTGAGATAGAAATGGGATGGGTGCTCGAAGCCACATCAATGCAAACTTCAATATCCCTGTCGGGCTGGCATACCCGGTAGGTCTGAAGGGAAAATATCAGGAAATGCACGAACAACAGGCATAGAATTAATAGAAGGGACCTCGGCACTAGAATCACAAACATATGCTAAATAGGCCAAGCATCCCTTATAGACCATACCCCGAGCCTTCAAATAAGAGATAATACTACGGGTAGAGTGACCAGTAATCACTCTCCACTCTAAATGAGGCATACTCGGTAAAGATAAGGTCATAGTCTTGGCATGGCAGTCCAAGATAGCGTAGTAAGGTGATAACTAGTCCACGCCCAATATGACATCGAAGTGAACCATATCTAGAAGCAACAAATCGACATGAGTCTCAATACCCTCAATTAAAACTGAAAAAGAATGATGGACTTGATCTGCCATAATAGAATCACCCATCGGTGTAGACACCTAAATAGGAACACCCAATGAATCACTAGGCATGACCAGATACATTGCAAAATAAGATGATACATATGAATACGTAGACCCCTGATCAAATAACATTGAAGCACATACATCACAAACCATAATAGTACCTGTGATCACCGCATCTGAGGCTTTAGCCTAGGGTCTGGTAGGAAGAGCATAACATTGGGGTTGGGCCCTACCACCCTGAACCACGTCCCTGGGACGACCTACTGCTGGTTGGCCTCCACCTCTACCAGTCTGAGCTCTACCTGTAAATCTGCTACCTCTACCTCTAGCACCTCTACCCCTACCTCTAGCTGGCTGGGCGCTTTGTGGAACACCTGGTGCAGGAACCATAACAGAAGAACCCTTATGCTGAGAGCTACTCGATGCTCGAGGGCAATACCTAGCAATGTGCCTCCTGTCGCCATAAGTAAAACAAGTCCTAGGCTACCCTGAAAACTCTGAAACGGTGGTGCGCTGATAAGAGTTGGTGGTGCACTAAAGAACTGCTGATCAGAATAGTTCATCTGAAAACCACAGCTGCCTAAAGCACCGTAAGACACCTAAACATCTAACTAAAAGGACCTAGGAGGATGGCCTCTACTTTATGAATCTCTACCTCTAGACGAGGTACCACTGAATATACCTGTATGGGGTCTCTTATATGCTCAATGACCACCCCTTGTGATAGTACCATATCAACTCTCCGGGCCACATTGGCCGCCTCCTAGAAGGATATCTCACTCCCTACCTCTCTAGCCATCTGGAGACGAATCGGCTGAATAAGTCCATTAATGAACAGTCTCACTCTCTCCCTCTCAGTGGGAAGTATAATAAGGGCTTGGCGAGCCAAATATATGAATCTGATCTCATACTGGGTGACACTCATGGATCCCTGTTAAAGGCGCTCGAACTGCCTCCAATAGGCCTCTCGTTGCATAATAAGGAGAACCTTCTGTAGAAATAGCTGTGTGAACTGCTCCTAGGTCAAACATGGTGATCCGACTGGTCTAGTTTAATAGAAATCCTCTATCTTGGAGGATCCAGATATGTGAAATGTAGCAAAATCAACCCCATTTGTTTCAACAATAGCCATGTTCCGAAGAACCTCGTGACAACTATCTAAATAATCCTGGGGATCCTCAATAGATGCTCCGCTGAAGGTAGTAGTTAAGAGCTTGGTAATCCTATCCAATCTTCACAAGGCATCGACTGAGATGGATGCACCATCGTCAGTTTGAGCTTCCACAACTAGCTGAATTGCCCTAACTGGATGAGTCGCTAGAGTCTGTAACTGATGAGCTACCTATTCTATAGTGCGAGTAGTAGGAGTCCGGGCTCCTCCTCCAGCCTGAGAGACGGTTGGTGTTACAGGAAGTAAACCTGTTGTGGTGACACTCTCCATAAGGCCCACTAGACAGACCTTAGCATCCTAAAGAACTAGGGTAGCAATAAACCCCCCCCTGGAACCTGAGTTGGGCCTACTGGAACTGCTCGGGTTGGAACCTCATCACCATAATTAACCTGAGGCTCTGCTACAGGTGTTGATGTCATAGGCTGAACTCTGCCCCTGTCTCGGCCTATAACACGTCCTCGTCCTCGGCCTCTGCCCCTCGTGGGAGATGTTGTTGGGTGCTTAGGCTGCTAATCGATAGATGAGGAAGCATGTGTTCTCTCCATCTGCGAAAGAACGGAGTAGAAATTCAACTAGCATTGAGAAACCAAACCATACGACAAGAAAGAACAAATGTGAAGTTTTCCTAACTCTGTAGCCTCTAAGGGATAAATACAAACTTCTCCGTAGTGATCCCTCAGATTCTAATATGCTTGTCCGTGAACTGTGAGACCTATGTAACCTAGAGCTCTGATACCAACTTGTCATGACCCGAAAAGTTCCATCCTCGGGAGTCGTGATGGCGCCTGCTTGTGAAAGCTAGGAAAGCCATGAACTTAGAATTCGTTAACTCCTTTGTTTTAAATATTCTTACCAATTATATTAACAAGGAATAAACCATTTAAATAACTGCAAAATATGAATTTAGTGGAAGTCTTAAATAATTATAAAACCAAAACGTCTCGAAGACCAACACATGCCTCTAACCAGAACCCGGTGTCACAACATCCACAGACTACTATGAGTACTACATACAATAGTTTGAAGTAAATATAACATTATTTGTCTCGAATACATGATATAACAGAATGTAAAATAAGATAAAAGAGATGTTGGGCCTGCGGACGACTGTAAGGCTACCTCGGTGTCTCAATCGACTGAAGGCTAGCGCCCGACTACTGTTGTTGATCAAACTCTACTCCGGTATCTGCACAGAGTGTAGAGTGTAGTATCAGCACCATCGACCCCATGTGCTAGTAAGTGCCTGGCTTAACTCCGGCAAGGTAGTGACGAGCTAGAACCAGAGTCCAGATAGACCCGTGCAGTTGTATGTATATACATCAGAAAAAAATAGATTGGACAACAATTAAAGCTAGGAAAGGGAAACCCGCTTTAGAGGATAACAAATAAGAACAGAATCTCAAAGATATATAAAGAAACCACAATTTAACTTCTAATACACGTAAGAAGAATAAAGATAGGTTTCACTTTCAGTTCACATAATGTTGCAGGCGTGCAACCCAATCCTATTTCTCATATCTCATGGTAGGCGTACCACTCGCTCACATTTCAATATAACTTGTGGTAGGCGTACCACCCACTCCCATTTCAATATAACTTGCGGTAGGCGACCACCCGCTCCCATTTTATTAAATCTTGTGGTAGGTTTACTACCGACTCCCATTTCAATATAATACAAAATCATAAAGAAATCCCGGCAAGGGAACAAGGCAATATAATAACTAATATTCTGTCAAGGGAGAATCAGCTGAAACCAACCTTAAATCAACTCCTACTCAGCTCAACTAATACTAATATGCAGTCATGGATAAATATAAACTAAATCTTTTCCCAATATCGAGAATCACCAATTAAAGCATCCGTAGAATGATTTAAGTGTTAGAATATACGCTTAACGCTAGAGGGGGGTGAATAGCGTTATAATAAAAAACAATGTAAATTTGCGGAATTAAAAATTGCAGGAATAACGTAAGTGCAGTAATTAAAAAAATAAGGAGAGAACAGACCGAATTTTATCCTGGTTCACCACAACGTGTGGTTAGTCCAGTCCCCGAGAGACTCTCTCGAGTTTTACACTAACTTCGTTAAGCTTACGGGTGCCTAACAAACCGTTACACTTGCTCGTAGATATACACTCTACAAGACTTCAACCTGCTCGAGGATACCGCACCTCAAGACTTCAAACCAAGAACTACTTTTCCTTCTTACAACAAGGGATTGGAATATCCCTTCAAGTGTGTACAAACACTTAGCACTCAAGACAAGACTCTCTTTATAGAGTAGATATGAGTAAAAACAATACGCTCAAGAACACAACAACTTCGTCAAGAGTTTGGCTCTCAAAAACTTATGAAATGAATATAAAATGATTGCAAAGAGAGTATGTAAGCATTAGCAAGAATGTAATCAGTTGTTGTATTTAGAAGAGTGAATTTGAGTTGTATTTATAGTGCTCAAAACACCCAAAACCGTTGCTTAATTGCCAATCACAAATTGCTGATTTTGTGATAGGATAATCGATTATCTGATTGTGCATAATTGATTATCTGCCAATCGTTTAAAAATCATTCCCAGATTTTAAGCAGAATAATCGATTATCCAAATCGTATAATCGATTACCTGACAATGTTCAAAAATCAATCGCCGATTTTAAGCAGAATAATCGATTATCCAAATCGTATAATCGATTACCTGACAACGTTCAAAAATCAATCCCCGATTTTATGCTTAACATAATCGATTGTCTGATTGTACATAATCGATTATCTTTCAGTGTTTGAAAATACTTTGGCAACGGTCTTTAATATAATCGATTACCAGAAAAGCCATAATCGATTATTTTGCTACTTTGTAAAATCTGATGCTCACTATCTCAACATAATCGATTAGTCTAAGGCAGATAATCGATTATCTTGTAGCTTTGAAAAATCTGGTGAACAATGCCTTAACATAATCGATTATCGTAAGGTACATAATCGATTATCTTGCAGCTTTGTAAAATCTGGTGTACACTGCCTTAACATAATCGATTATCATAAGGTACATAATCGATTATCTTGCAGCTTTGTAAAATCTGGTGTACACTGCCTTAACATAATCGATTATCATAAGGTACATAATCGATTATCTTTGTCCAGATTTGAAAGACATGTTTAGAATTCATTTTGGTTAAAATGAAATGTTTGAAAATCATTTTGCTTTAAATTAAAGATGCATGGTTTGATAAAAATGATATTACGAGAGAAGCCAAGTCTTGAATCAATTGTCGGATCGAGAACACAATTATAGAACGACTCATGTATAACTTTGTTGCTTTACTTAATCTTGATCTTTGTTTTTCTTGTGCATGGACTTCGGCATATGTCAATGTTCCGTTCACGTCGGTTTGTCATTTATCAAAACCTACAAATATGAACACACATTTAGTTTAGTGACTTGAGAACGTGTTTCAACAATTTTCCCCTTTTTGATAATGGCAAACCAATATCGGGATATGCATATTAATTAATTCGTAATGACGATCCAAGACAAGTATATAGATATGCAACGAGTTCCCCCTCAAGTTATGAATTCCCCCTCAATTTATGCCAATATGTATTAGTGTGCATCGCCCATATCTTCCCCCTTTTGACATTAGCAAAAAAACAACTAACTCTTTATTGATTAAACAATATTGCAAATACATAAAGACAGAATATTATGCAAACTAGAAAAACAAAGAGACAAGACATTATTCATTATCATTATTGACTTCCGTCTCGACATCCGGTACATCTTCCCGAAGGACAATTTGGACATATGGATAATGGACGTGATCAAAGTATCCATGGAGCTCGTGGGTCAATCGATTGACATTCATATCAATATGATTTAGGGATGTGGACATGGAGACAAGTTGCTCGAAAATAGATTGGAGGGATGCATCGGACGGGGCCAGATGACGACGTCTTTGAGGTGGAGGAGGAGGCGGATGCTCACCGATATTGGGAAATGAAGATTCTTGAATTTCCCAATGTTTTGTCGCCTTTTTGTGAGGACCGACGGAGGTGTCGATACCGGAAGCAACAAGAATGGTCATAACGACAAAAGCATAGGGGAGTGGCTTATCTTCCCCAATTGCATCATATAAGTGAGTCATGACGAACTTGCACCAATTGATGCGAGCCCCGGTGATAATGGCATGCATGAGTTTTGAATCCTCATGAGAAAAAGTTGTGTGATTGAATTTTCGCGGTTTTAGAACGCGGGTGATGAAATAAAAAAGTAGACGATATTCCAAGAGCATGTTTGTAATGGTTGGACGGTGATGGTCCGGAGTTGCAATAAATTCACCGATGCCAATTTGGGTGAAGAGAAGTTGTTCATCAAGTAATGCGCCTTCTTCCCTAGTATAGAGAGAAATGTATTCCCCATTGCGCGGGAGTTTAGTGAAGGCTTGAATATTTGCCTCAGATAGAGAAATTGAAATTCCATTGACGTTCGAGACAATTTCACAATCTTCGTCCTTCTCGAGATTTGAATAGAAGGCCCGAATTAGAGGAGGGTGAATGTAAGGAGTGTGAAGATATAGGAATTCAAGGAGTTGGCTTTGCATAAGCATATTTGCTGTGGATGGAAGGGCGCTGTGATTAAGGAAACGATCCGTGGAAAATCGAGGAGGAAGGATTTCTCGATTTTCAAATTTTTCAATGAAGCGCATAAGTTCGGCTTCACAATTGAATCGTAAATAAGAACCATCTTTATAACAATGAACTAGTGGACGAGTGACGGAAGAGGAGGCAACATTTTTGCCGGAGCGAGCTCGTTTGGAAGTTTTGCCCGTCATTTTGAATAAATAGTAATAGCCTTTGAAGAGTTTTGAGAGATTTTTGAGAATTTGGGAGCTAAGATTGATGTTTGAGTGAAGACATTGAAGATATAATGCACCTATTTATAATGTGAAGTATGAAATTGCATTAAAGTTAAGAAATCTGCAAAAATTTAAGGAGCAAACGGTCAGAAATGGTAACTATTTTGAAATACTGACTGAGAATAATCGATTATGGAACTATGGTGATCGATTATTCTGACACAGTGTGCCCAGTGATTTTCTGACTGGAGGAATAATCGATTGTGCTTTTGAGATAACCGATTATTTTGGGAAATGTAGTAACGGACATCCGAGACGGTAATAGAAAAATCGATTACACTGTTTTAAATAATCGATTATTGTCACACAGTGACTTAACACCTGAAAATAAATGTCAACGTAATCGATTAGGGAAATGTGATAATCGATTTTTATATTTAACAGCTAAAATCCTGCAAAGCCAAATCTGTTAGATAATCGATTGTAGTGTTGTATAATCGATTATGTCAATTTTCCAGCATAATAAACATAAAACGTAAGATCGGGAATAATCGATTATTGACTTTAGAGAAATCGATTATTCTGCACCGGTGTCTGATGATTCCCCCTGTCTTTGGGACGATACCTGCAAAAAAGAATTAGGCGCCTCCGACGCTCAAGTTAGGAATCGTTAAAACATAAAAATGCAATGCATGAATTAGATCAACGTGGAGTCAAGAATCCCGAGTTCACTACGAATTCGGAAGAAGGACTCTTTCTCTAAAGGCTTTGTAAAGATGTCGGCCAATTGATCTTTTGTTTCAACAAACTCAATTTCGACATCACCTTTGAGAACGTGATCTCTTATAAAGTGGTTCCTAATTTCTATGTGTTTCGTTCATTAGTGAAGAACAGGGTTCTTCGTCAAGCTAATGGCACTAGTATTATCACATCGAAGAGGGATATGATCGATACTAAGGCCATAATCCGAGAGTTGTTGTTTCATCCAAAGGATTTGAGCGCAACAACTCCCCGCGGCTACATATTCAACCTCGGTTGTGGACAACGCAACACTTACCTATTTCATGCTAAACCAAGAAACTAGAGAGCTACCAAGCAAATGGCAAGTGCCACTAGTGCTCTTGCGGTCCAATTTGCAACCCGCAAAATCGGAATCGGAATAGCCAACAAGTTGGCAAGAAGAACCTTTGGGATACCATAGTCGCACATTTATAGTTCCAATAAGATACTTCATTATCTGTTTTACCCCAGTTAGGTGCGACTCCTTCGGACATGATTGATATCGAGCGCATAAACATACGCTAAACATGATGTCCGATCTACTAGCAGTAAGATAGAGAAGAGATCCGATCATACCTCTATACTCTTGGTGTCTACTTCCTTACCTTTCTCATCTTTGTCAAGATGGTCGGATGTACTCATTGGGGTGGCCATTGCTTTGGCGTTGCTCATTTCAAAGCGATTTAGCAACTCCTTGCAATATTTGGATTGGCAAATGAAAGTTCCCTCTTTCATTTGTTTCACTTGCAGCCCTAAGAAGAAGTTTAGCTCACCCATCATTGACATTTCGAATTCGCTAGTCATTAACTTAGAAAATTCCTTGCATACAAAATCATTAGTAGCACCAAAAATAATATCATCGACATAAATTTGAACTAATAGAATGTCATTATTTTTATTTTTGATAAACAGTGTGGTGTCAACTTTCCCCCTTTCAAACTCATTGTCTAAGAGAAATTTACTTAGACGTTCATACCAAGCTCGAGGAGCTTGTTTAAGACCATATAATGCTTTCTTAAGCTTGAAGACATGGCCGGGAGATGTAAAATCTTCAAAGCCCGGGGGTTGTTCAACATACACTTCCTCTTGAATAAACCCATTGAGGAAGGCACTTTTGACATCCATTTGAAATAATCTGAAATTCATAGATGATGAAAAAGCAAGTAATAAACGAATGGCTTCTAGGCGTGCAACGGGTGCATAGATTTCTTCATAATCAATGCCTTCTTCTTGATTATATCCCTTAGCAACTAACCTAGCTTTGTTTCTAGTGATTATACCATTTTCATCTAATTTATTCCGAAAAACCCATTTCGTACCAATTATGGTGTGATTATTGAATCTTGGCACCAATTACCAAACATCATTACGTTTGAATTGGTTAAGTTCCTCTTGCATTGCCAAAGTCCAATGCTCATCCCCAATTGCTTCAGAAATGGTTTTAGGTTCTATTTGTGAAACAAAAGCCATATGTCCTACGGTGTCTTTAAGAAGATTTCGTGTACTTACCCCTTTCTTGATGTTGCCAATTACCTTGTCAAGAGGGTGGTCTTTAGACGTCCTCCAAGCCTTAGGCATCATCGATTCTCCTTCTTGTGGTGGTACTTCTTCCGAAGGTAGTTCCATGACTTCATCTTGAACTTCCTTTGGTTCCTCCTGCATTGCCAAGGTCCAATGCTCATCCCCAATTGCTTCAGAAATGGTTTTAGGTTCTATTTGTGAAACAAAAGCCATATGTCCTACGGTGTCTTTAAGAAGATTTCGTGTACTTACCCCTTTCTTGATGTTGCCAATTACCTTGTCAAGAGGGTGGTCTTTAGACGTCCTCCAAGCCTTAGGCATCATCGATTCTCCTTCTTGTGGTGGTACTTCTTTCGAAGGTAGTTCCATGACTTCATCTTGAACTTCCTTTGGTTCCTCCTTTTGTACCTCGTCTTGAAGATGGATTTTCTTTAAAGCATCTGCAAGATCAACACAAGAATCCTTTCTCGCCAAGCGAGCATCATTTTCACAAAATACTACATGAGGAGATTCCTCAACAGTTTTGGTTCGATTATTGAAAACTCTATATGCTTTGCTACGCGATGAGTAACCAAGAAAAATTCCTTCATCAGATTTCGCATCAAATTTTCCCAAGTTATATTTTCCGTTGTTGTGAATAAAAGATTTACAACCGAAGACTCTAAGATGGTAAAGGTTTGGTTTCCTTCCCTTATAGAGTTCGTAGGGAGTTTTCATGAGTATCGGTCTAATGATAGCTCTGTTTAAAACATAGCTTGCGGTACTCACGGCATCCGCCCAAAACTTTTTGGAAATCTTAGCCTCATCGAGCATGGTTCTAGCCATCTCTTCGATACATCGATTTTTACATTCCACCACTCCATTTTGTTGTGGTGTACATGGAGCCGAAAAGGTATGTTCAATACTGAGTTCGTCACAAAAATCCGTGAAGAGATTGTCATCGAACTCTCCCCCATGATCACTTCTTATGGAAGTGATGATTGTGTTCTTTTCATTTTGAACACGTTTAAGAAAACTTTTGAAAGCATGAAAGGCATCACTTTTATGAGCAAGAAATAACGTCCATGTGAATCTAGAGTAGTCATCAACAATTACAAAAGCATAAAGATTTCCACCAAGACTTTCAACACGAGATGGTCCAAAAAGATCCATGTGAAGAAGTTGTAAAGGTCTAGTGGTTGAAACAACATTTTTGGATTTAAAAGAGGCTTTTGTTTGTTTCCCTTTTTGACATGAATCACAAGTAGAATCTTTTTCAAATTTCATGTTTGGAAGACCAAATACTAATTCTTGTAAAACTAGTTTGTTTAAAAGATTCATATTTACATGAGCTACTCTACGATGCCATAACCACATGTCGTCTTCTTTACTCAAAAGACAATTCACATAACTTGATGAAGAATTTTTGAGATCAACCATATAGATATTGTCCATTCAAATACCACGAAGAATTATTTTAAAATCACTACGACGGATAACTAAGCATTCTTCGGAGTCAAACAATACAAGATTTCCCTTGTCACATAATTGACTTATGCTCAAGAGATTATGTTTAAGACCTTTAACTAGTAAAATATGCTTAAAGGAGGAGGATTCGTCCTTACCGACCGATCCAATGCCGATAATCTTTCCTTTGTTATTGTCTCCAAAAATAACGTTTCCTCCTTCCGTGGGTTTTAGTTGAAGGAATTTGGATGCATCCCCGGTCATATGTTTGGAGCATCCACTATCAAGGTACCAAAGTACACTTGATCCTTCAAACACACCTACAAAACAAATTAATGAGATTTTGGTAGCCAAGCCATTTTGGGTCCTTGTGCGCTAGGTGCAACATATTGGTGTGATTGTCCTGCAGTGAAATGTCTATGTCTAGTGAAGCATGCGGGAGCAATATGTCCAATTTTATTGCAATAATGACAAATGACATTCGGATTGTGCATTCTTCTAGGATGATAATAATTTGGAGGTCTAAATTTATTCACTCTATTTTTAGGAATATAGTTTTGATGTAGTTTTCGAAAATCTTGTCTAGGTGGTCTATACATGCCAATATTTCTTCTAGTATTTACTCTATTGTTAGGAATATAGTTTTAATGTGGTTTTCGAAAATCTTGTCTAGGTGGTCTATACATGCCACTATTTCTTCTAGCATTTGTTCTAGGATGAGTGTTGACATTTATTTTATTTTGCCTAAGTTGAGTCTTAGGTGGTTTAGGAATGGACTCAACTTTTTCTTTTGGCTCGTGTTTAAAGCCTATACCATGCTTAGTGGATTTCAAATTTACAAGCACTTCATTGAGATTTTTGTGTGAAGAATTGAATTTGTGCAAGGTGCTTCTAAGATTTTCTACTTCTTCCTTTAGAGATTTGCAAGAAGTACAATCCTTATTTGAGCTTTCGGGTTTGTCGGTGCTTCTTTTGCCATAAAACTTGTTTTCCTCTTTTAATTTCTCATTTTCAAGAGTAAGTTTTTCAAAATCCTTTTCTTTTAAAGAAAATTATTTTCTTAAATCTTTTATAGATTTAGAAGTGCTAATAAACTCTTTATAGAACTCATCAAATGCATCTTGCATTTCTTCTAAAGTGAAATAGTTCTTAGAAGAAGTACATACCTCATTTTGAGTTTCTTCGTGTGCCATAAGACAAAAGTTTGGGTCTCGTTTCCTTCTCCATCACTTGATTCGTCTCCGGAGTCGCCTCCCCAAGGGATGTATGCTCTTTGTTTCTTGAATGGTTTCTTCTCCTTTTTGATATTTGGACAATTTGATTTGATATGCCCGATTTCTCCGCATCCATAGCACTTCAATTGGTCTCCTTGTTGCTTACCTTTTCGTTCATACTTCTTTTGCATGAACTTGTGAAATTTCTTAATAACGAGTCCGAACTCGTTATCGTCGTCGCTTGAATCCTCATCATTTTGAGGTTGAGCCGTGCTTGCTTTAAGGGCGATTCTTCGTTTCCTTTGATCATCCAAAGGAGGGTTAAGAATAGTAGATTCATAGGTTTTGAGATTACCTCTAAGCCCGTCGATTGTGACATTTGTAATGCCGATTGACTCTTGAATAGCGTCGGCTTTGGAGCGCCATTCCGGAGGGAGACTTCGAAGAATTTTACGGACAAGTTCCCTATCCGTGAAAGTCTTCTTAAGAGCATGAAGATCATTAACGATTTTTGAAAATCGTTCGAACATATCATCTATCTTCTCGTTTTCCTTCATATGAAAAAGTTCATATTCATGGGTTAGAAAATCTATTTTAGCTTCTCTTACCTGGTCCGTACCTTCGTAGGTAATTTCCAATTTATCCCACATTTTCTTAGCCGTGGTGCATCATGAGATTTTCCGATAGCCATTGGGATTTACAGCACAGTACATCATGTTGATCGCTTTTGCGTTGTTCTCCACCTTTGTAATGTCGTCTGCGACATACTCATCTTCCGATTTTGGCACCATTTCATTTTCTACCTTTTTGGTTGGAATTTGCTCTCCATTCTTGATAATTTTCCACAGTAGAAAATTATTTGATTGGATAAATATTCTCATCCTTTCGTTCCAATAAGTATAGTTTGTGCCATCGAACAGTGGTGGCCTTGTGAAGCATTGTCCTTCACCTAGTCCTGCATAAACACTACGAGTAGAACCATGGAAAGTTTCTCTCAAACTGTTAAGTCTTTCAGAGAGTATGGCTCTGATACCAATTGTTCGAATATACGCTTAACGCTAGAGGGGGGGGGTGAATAGCTTTATAATAAAAAACAATGTAAATTTGCGGAATTAAAAATTGCAGGAATAACGTAAGTGCAGTAATTAAAAAAATAAGGAGAGAACACACCGAATTTCATCCTGGTTCACCACAACGTGTGGTTAGTCCAGTCCCCGAGAGACTCTCTCGAGTTTTACACTAACTTCGTTAAGCATACGGGTGCCTAACAAACCGTTACACTTGCTCGTAGATATACACTCTACAAGACTTCAACCTGCTCGAGGATACCGCACCTCAAGACTTCAAACCAAGGAACTATTTTTCCTTCTTACGACAAGGGATTGGAATATCCCTTCAAGTGTGTACAAACACTTAGCACTCAAGACAAGACTCTCTTCATAGAGTAGATATGAGTAAAAACAATACGCTCAAGAACACAACAACTTCGTCAAGAGTTTGGCTCTCAAAAACTTATGAAATGAATATAAAATGATTGCAAAGAGAGTATGTAAGCTTTAGCAAGAATGTAATCAGTTGTTGTATTTAGAAGAGTGAATTTGAGTTGTATTTATAGTACTCAAAACACCCAAAACCGTTGCTTAATTGCCAATCACAAATTGCTGATTTTGTGCTAGGATAATCGATTATCTGATTCTGCATAATCGATTATCTGCCAATCGTTTAAAAGTCATTCCCAGATTTTAAGGAGAATAATCGATTATCCAAATCGTATAATCGATTACCTGACAACGTTCAAAAATCAATCCCCGATTTTATGCAGAATAATCGATTATCCAAATCGTATAATCGATTACCTGACAACGTTCAAAAATCAATCCCCGATTTTATGCTTAACATAATCGATTGTCTGATTGTACATAATCGATTATCTTTCAGTGTTTGAAAATACTTTGGCAACGGTCTTTAATATAATCGATTACCAGAAAAGCCATAATCGATTATTTTGCTACTTTGTAAAATCTGATGCTCACTATCTCAACATAATCGATTAGTCTAAGGCAGATAATCGATTATCTTGTAGCTTTGAAAAATCTGGTGAACAATGCCTTAACATAATCGATTATCATAAGGTACATAATCGATTATCTTGCAGCTTTGTAAAATCTGGTGTACACTGCCTTAACATAATCGATTATCATAAGGTACATAATCGATTATCTTTGTCCAGATTTGAAAGACATGTTTAGAATTCATTTTGGTTAAAATGAAATGTTTGAAAATCATTTTGCTTTAAATTAAAGATGCATGGTTTGATAAAAATGATTTTACGAGAGAAGCCAAGTCTTGAATCAATTGTCGGATCGAGATCACAATAATAGAACGACTCATGTATAACTTTGTTGCTTTACTTAATCTTGATCTTTGTTTCTCTTGTGCATGGAATTCGGCATATGTCAATGTTCCGTTCACGTCGGTTTGTCATTTATCAAAACCTACAAATATGAACACACGTTTAGTTTAGCGACTTGAGAACGTGTTTCAACATTAAGAACGTACAAATACCCAATTAAGACTCACGGTCATACTCGATACCAACGTATAGATACTTGTCACCGTACCTATAAATTGTACTCCACAAGAAGCAATTTCAAATAAGACACAATTCCTAATTCCTCATACTAAGGTTATACTGGACACTTACCTTGATTGTCTCGAACAAACTCAAGCTTTAATTATATCTTTACCCCGTGATTTCACAACCAATTCGCTCGTATCTAGCCAGTACTTACTTAATTACATCAACAAATGCTAATTGAATTTGAAAGCATGAAAATGGGTTTTCCGAAGTTTTATCCAAAAAGTCAAAATTGCCCCCAGGCCCACGTGGTCAAAATCTAAGGTTCGAACCAAAATCCGGGTATCCATTCCCGACGAACTCAAATATATAATTTATTTTGAAATCGGACCTCAAATCGGGTCCAAATCCCCAATTTTTTAAAAAACTAGGTTCTACCCAAAATACTCAAATTTCCCATGAAAATCATTAATTTTGAGTTAAACTCGTGTCAAAAGATGTTAAGAAGTGAAGAAAATAAGCTAAAAATCACTTACCAACGTTTTGGAGAAGAAAGGTTGTTTGAAAAATCACCTCTTATGTTTTTAGGGTTTTGAAAAATGTTAAATAACTGAAAGTCTCATCTATTTATACCCCTGACTAAGGCTGGAAGTGGCCCGGTTCGGAACCGGAACCGGACCGGAACCGCGGTTCTAGCGGTTCCGGCGGTTCCGGTTCTGCGGTTCCGGTTCTGGCGGTTCCCCGGAACCGTGATGGAGCGGTTCCACCCGCTAGAACCGCGGAACCGGAACCGCCAGAACCGGAACCGGAACCGGACCGGTTCAGGCGGTTCCAACCGGTTCCAAACGGTTCCGGTTCGTTTGAAATTTAAAAAAAAAAAAATTTTTAAAATTCGGACCGTTGCGGAACCGTTTGGAACCGTTTGGACCCGTATGGAACCGGACCGGTTCCAAACGGTTCCAACCGGTTCCCAACGGTCCGGATTTTTTAAATTTTTTTTTTTTTTTAAATTTCAAACGGCTCTTTTTCAAAATTAGCCGTTTAGAATTTTCAAAAATAGCCATTTAACCCCCCAAACTTTAATTTAACCCCAAACTTTATATAATTACACAATTTTCCATTTATCAACTATAAATACCCCCTCATTCTTTAATTTTAATTCACAAATTCATCAATATATCTCAATCTCTCTCAAGCTCTCTTTCGATCTTTCTAGTGCAAGTGCTTAATTTATTGTTGCAAATTTGTGAAACATTGTGAAGTTGTTGAATTGAAGTTTTCAAGTGTTCGATTTCAACGATTTTCAATTTTCAAGAAGTTGTTCGTCAATCCGGTAAACTCGTTTCAACTCTTACGTGATTAGAATATTTTTGTGTGTTGTTATTTTGCTTAATTATAATTAATATGGCATTTTCATTGAAAAATATGTTCGGAAAAGGAAAAAATAAAACCGGTGAAAGTAGTCGCCAAAATACTACCCCTCCCCCGGCTCCCTGACCTAGAAAAGATAAACAAGTTGAAACTAGTAGCCAACCTAGAAATACTTCTAATGAAAACTTCGGAATACTTGATAGTAATCACCCGTGTTTTCAATTTAGCGATGTTGATTTTCTACATGATGTAGCAGTCGGTGATAGAATTGATGATGATATTATGAATATGCTTTATCCCAATGCACCAATATTAGAGGGAAATGAGGATGATGATGATGACGAAACCCAAGCTCCGGTAGATTTAGATGATACACCTACTAGTCCTGCTACTAATGAACTGGAACACCCACCCGTACACACTCCCACTTTTAGTAGACAACCTCCTAAACGTTCAGAAACTTCATTAGTTTGGCAATTTTTTATTCAACTAAGAGAACAAAATAAGGCTAAGTGTAAATCTTGTGGGAAATTACTTGTGCATAGGTATACTGGAGATCGTAGCGGCACAGGTAGTTTAGTTAAACATATAAAATTACACCCTAGCGATAAGGCTAGATATATCCAATTGAAAGCGCAACAAGAGGGGAGGACAAGTCCTGATTCTACTGTTAACCCAAGTACTGGTTCAAATCTAGTTCAACCAGGAATAAACACAGTCGCCGGAGGTATATTGTATTACGATCCAAATAAGGATCGTGAAGAACGAGCTAAAATGATTACTGTTATGTGTTTTCCTTATTCTTTTGCTTCTAATCCTGCTTGGATTCATTATATAGAAGAGTATTTAATCCTACATATAAAGGTTGGCCTCGCGCCACAGTTAAGGCCGACATTTATAAATACAAGCATGAATATGAACAATACTTGCGTTATTTATTTACCCATATAAGTAATCGTATGTCTATTACAACTGATATTGGTAGAAGTGAAAATGATTGTGATTATCTAACCGTAACCAGTCATTGGATAGACGAAGACTGGACAATGCAAAAACACATTGTTGCATATAGAATTATTAATTCAAGGCACACGGGTAAGTTTATTGCTAGCACTGTTTCAGATGTATGTAGATATTTTTGTTTTAGTGATAAAATAATGTCAATTTCCATGGATAACGCTAGTAGCAACACTAATGCAATAGGTATTTTAACTAGAACACTTCATCCTGCTTTTACAAATATTTTCCATGTTAGATGTATATGTCATATTTATCATTTAATTGTTGGTGATGGTATGAGAATTTTAAACATAGAAATTGAAAAGGTTAAATTCGCTCTTAATTGGCTTTTTTATTCAAACCGTAGAAGTAGACTTAGAGAATATTTTAAAAAATGTGACGAATATGGCCTTAGAGAAAGAAAGGTACCTAAACCTTGCCCGACTAGGTGGAACTACATGTACGAAAGTTTAGTAGTGGCGTACGAATATAGAAACCCAATTAACACTACTTATAATTCTCGGGATTGTGGAGAGGAAGATAATGACATGTTAACTAATCAAGATTGGACTAACGTTAAAATTCTGTTAGATTTTTTAGAACATTTTCATGTGGCTACAAATGCTTTATCTGGCCAATACTATCCAACTATTTCTAACTGTTTAGTATATATTGCCGCACTTGCTAATTTATTTGGTGATTTTAACGAGGGAGGGGAAATTTATGAATATGCAATAATAGAAATGAAAAAGAAGTTTAAAAAATATTTTTTTCCAATCCCTCCTATATATGGTGTGTCTGCTATGCTAAATCCTACTACGAAATTAGGAGGACCTCACTTTTGGTATTCTAGTATTTATCAAGCTTTAGATCTTGATGAAGAAGAAATGGCTACAATATCTGATGCGCAAGCATCAATTAAAGTGAATGCTCAAACTGTTTATAATGCTTATAAACAGGCGTTAGAGCATGCTAGGCCAAATATTCCAACCCCAACTTCGTCCACATCACAGGCGTCTAAAAGAGCTGCTGGCTTAACAGCTCTTAAATCGTGGACTGAGTTCAGGGGTGTACTCAAGGGGAAAATGTAGATGATATTTCCCATCTAAATGAGCTTCAAGTTTATTTGTCGCAGGGATTAGAGAATGAGAATCCAGACGGCTCTTTTGACCTTTTGGATTGGTGGAAGACAAGGGAAAAGCATTTTCCTGTTCTTGCAAGGATGGCTCGGGATGTTCTGTCGATTCAAGCGTCAACTGTTGCATCGGAGAGCATTTTTAGTCAAGCAAGACTACAAATAGGTGATCATAGAGCGTCGATGCGGGACAGCTTGGAAAAATCAGTGCTATTCCGAGATTGGATCCGCTCTGAAAGGAGGAACTTTGGGCTAGCTGAATCTCAACCAGAAATAGATGAGTGCTACGAAGAAATGCTAGCAAACTTGCTCAGGAAGCAACTTCACCCGGAAGTGGAGATGAACAAGCTTCATTTCCACCACCGCCAACACAACCACCTCGAAACCTTGAAGGTTTTATGAGATTTGTTAGAAATAATGCATAAATTATTATGTAACTTGTAAATTGGCATGTCTTCTTTTAGTTTTTTTTCTTTTAATGGTGGTATTAGTACCATGTTGTGCTCATTCCATTGGGGAAAGGAAGACTAAGAAAGATATGCCATTTTGGTCAATAAATATGCTTTTTATCATATCCTTGAATATCTTTGTCTCAATATTTTTTTGTCTTTACTTCTATATCATTCCTTGAATATTTATATAACATATAATATATAACATACAACACATAATACTAATGACAACATTCTTTTATCAATATGTACTACTTTATATAAAATTTATACTAATGACTAACTACTACACAATATATACTACTTAAATACAATATATACTACTTATATACAATATATTCACCACTTATACACAATATATACTAATTACCAAACACAATATGTATTATAATTAATAACATAGTACACCATATAATATATATTCTACAATATACTAATCACTACTATACAAGATATTGATTTAAAAAAAAAAATTTACTCGGAACCGCCGGGAATCGCCTGGAACAGCCAGAACCGCGGTTCCGGAACAGCCAGAACCAGAACCGGGCGGTTCCGAAATCGTATGGTAGCGGTTCCGGCTCTAGAACCGCCAGAACCGGAACCGCCAGAACCACAGAACCGGAACCGCCAGAACCGGAACAGCCAGAACCGGAACCGCAGACCCAAATAGACCCAGAACCGGAACCGGATACAGCCTAACCCCTGACAGACCTCCTGTGTGGACCGCACAAAGCCAGCAGTGGTCGCACAGCCTAGAGAACCCGAGGACCTACGACATTGTTTGGACCTCACAAAATGGAGTGTGGCCGCACAACACCCACCATGCACCGCAAAAAGGTGACCGCGGACCGTGCTGGCCCCCTTTACAGTCACACACTATTTCTCACAGACCGTGCTAGCGGGTTCAGAGAGCTAAAATTATTCTTAACCTACAATATTGTGTTATTAAACTTAAGACCTTCCGGAACCTACCCAAAACTCACCCGAGCCCTCGGGGCTCATAACCAAATACACGTACTAACTCAACAATATCATATGAACTTATCCGTGTGGTCAAATCACCAAAATAACCTCAATAACAACGAATTAGACCTCAAAATCAAAGGATCTTTCTCAAACTTCATAAATCATCAACTTTAGTAATTTAGGTCTGAATCTCGTCAAACGGACTCTGTTCTCAACCAAACTTTACAGAAATGACTTAAATCATATATATGACCTGTACCGGGTGCCGGAACCAAAATAAGGGCCCGATACCATCATTTTCTAATCAGATTTCATTTAAAAATTTCCTTAAATAATTTCCTTTAAAAATTTATTTCTCGGGCTTAGGACCTCGGAATTCGATTTTGGAAATATGCCCAAGTCCCATATTTTCCTACGGACCCTCTAGAATCATCAAATCATGGTTTCGAGTCCGTTTACCCAACATGTTGACCGAAGTCAAATTAATTCATTTTATAGCCACATTTTACCATTTTTCACAGATTTTCATATTTAAGCTTTCTGGTTACGCGCCCGAACTGCACATGCAAATCGAGCTGAGGTTAAAAGAGGTTTTCAAGGCCTCGAAAATAAAATTTAATTAAAAACAAGTGATGACATTTTGGGTCATCACAAAAACCCAATAGGATAAAATCTTGTAAGTGAAATAGAGTGCAATGAACATTAACTCCCCCTAATGAGAGCAACAATTCACAACTGTAAGCATTTACATTTTAATCTTGTGCACCATCTTCAAAAGATATTTAATAGAGATTTGATAAACAAATCAATCATATTAACTTGAACAATTTGTTTTACCTTGAAACCATTATCCCTAATAGATGTATTGTATTCATATGATCTTGTTGGAATCGTCAATTCAATATCTTCACATAGATGTAAAAACTGTTACTATCATATTATCATGCCCATTGTTATAGCAAGATATATTTGTGCACAAATTTCACTAAGGAAGTGGTACTCTAAGTTCAAGAATTGTATATACTTCAAGAAGCTTAATTCCTTCATGGATTGTCATATAAGTTAAGTCATATAATAAATCTAATGAGACTTTAGATGCATATCAAGTTTTCATGTCATGCTAGACATATAAGATATTGAGAACTGATTACATACACCATTGACTTTATACTTTCAAGTGTTTGAACTACTTATCAAAACTACATGTCTTTCATATGAAACCAATTCTATTCAAAATTGTTTCTCTAGACTTAAGATCCCCATATATATTTAGCGTTATCATATTTGCCGTCGACGAACGTTTTATATCGTTTCCTACATTTTTTCTTAAAGACATAACATAGAGATATGTTCATTCATATATTCAAGTACCTGAATCTCTCATGAGATTTTATGAAGTGTTATTATGTGATCTTCTATATCACTTTCCTCCTTTATTATGATCATTTTGATCATTTGGCCATCTTTTTTATCAAAAAGTTTATTTGAAACAGAATTGTTTATAGGCTTTAAGTGTACCACTGACTTTTTTCTTCTAGGACTTAATATAAGCATTTGCAATGAGAATATATTTACTTTCTTTAGGTCCGCAAATACGTCTGGCATGCTTTGCCATATATTGCAAATGAATTATCCTTTTATAAACTTCAAGTTCATAACATTTTATTCGAGGATCTAGATGTACAAATGATAATTCACTCTACGTAACTTTATCTCAATTGTTTATCCTGTCTCCCCCTCATGATAGAAAAACTAACTTGTTTCCTCAACTTTGAGAACCCATCTTTGTGCGTTATGATGTTAGTCAAAATATACATCGAACATCAATAATAATAAGATGGAGTTATTTGGTTCTTGACCAATAAACCACTTGTGAGGGGAGAAAATAATATACTTTGATATATAACATATACCAAATTGATATAGATAACTTTGTTCTCATAAGCAATTATTTAGCTATTAAGTGGAGTCACTCAATAAATCATTTTGCTAAACCAACTATGACGTAAACCAACTTATAAAATGAACTATCTTGAATAAAAAATCTAGAAATTATGCTCTAAATTAAACTATTGAGCAAGTTACCTCGCAAATACCATGTTGCGGGTTACTAATAATCGCACATGTAACCATCTCTTAGATGCATCTTATGGGGTATACATGACAGGTGAAAGAGCTTATATTACCTTTGATATTTTCAGCATTCATGAGAATCAATCTCAATTTTAGTTGGTCAATTAATTAATGAGAATAAGCAATATTAGAGAATGCGTAAAAAACTTTCTAGTTCTTTAATATTTATCCAAGTGAATTCTCTTTTTTTTTTGCACATCATACATAAATTGATATGACCAACCATTTATGTCAACTGGATATCAATAAACTTCAAGTTTATTGTAATTTTGGTTTTATATCCATAAAGTTCTTCTTTATTGTGGCATTCTTTTATTTGTGTAGTACAAACTGGAGAATAAAGTGGGTAACTTTTCACATACATATTACCCCGCTACAAGTTATACTAATGGAAGATATTAAATTTTTTCTTAATTATAATCTCAATATAACCAACCACTTTTGCGAATACCTTTTAAACTGAATAAGGTTTTTTGAGACTTACTACGACACAATAAATTGACATGATAATCAATTGTATTCTTCTAAAATAGTAATAATTGGCTCTTCCAGAACTCTCAATTAATTTTGTACTACCACTGATACATCAATATCTATGTGGTGAATATCTCCTTTGAAGAGAAAGTTATACTATTATAGTCGTAGTCAAAATTATATGCAAGATTTATTTTTGCATTACTATTATCCTTTAAAAATCACATTGTCAAAAATATTTTGCCATACAATAGGTACGTGAGAAATATAATGATCTTTCATGCCATAATAATGATATTATTAGCTTATTTTATCTCAAATCCCTTTCTAGAGGTGAGTGTGGTATCTACCACTAGCACGTTCATATTCTTCCAAGTGAATATGTATTCATAAATCGTATGCTAAAATATTCACATTATGAATGAACCATAATCATCTATATGTGATTTTTATGAAATCTCATGTCAAATCGATGACAAATATTACTTTCATAAAGTGAAGGGTTATTTTGAGAATCCATATTGTTCTAATTACCACAATGATGACGATTATAATTTCGCTCATTGCCGCTTCCACATCTATTGATACTTTCATGGTAATAATTTTATTTTCTTTTTGGACTTATCACATACTGCTATTACATTCTTTTAAGAGAGTGAGAATGAAGCAAATTCAGTGGGACGGCTTTTCAATAGTTTGCCCACAATCATACATGAATTTGATCATGACAAGACATAGAAATTTTACCACTTCTAGTGGTTGTAATTTCTTACAAACTCCATTAGAGCTATAATCAAACTTTGTTGTCTTTGCTTGTATATAAAATCAAAATTAGAATTTCAAGAAATTAAAAGAGAAAAATAAAGTAAAATACTTACCTTAAATCCAAAGTTTAATCATGAAGAAAGTTCATGGACAATTGACAATCAGTATACTCAATCCCAAAGCTTCTACTCAATTGGTTAGAGTCTCGTGCTGTTAACGTGCCATGAACAATAAAAGAAGAAGAATATTGCAGAGAAAAGTAGAGAGAAGAGAATTCTTATTGATATGGGATAAATTACAATGGAATAGAACCCTTTATTTATAAGGAGAGAGTGACTTAACCACCAAGTAATAAACCTTAAATTCTTGGTGACGACGAAAAGCACCTCTTAACAATGAAGTTATCATTAGAATCTAAGGGCATTTTTGAGAAGCCAAATATATATATAGTATACTATTACGATTGGATCCTTCTAGAAATTTTTGAAATATTTATTGACAACTGAAATTTCAGCTTAGTAATTGAACTAACTTTTTTTAACTCTTTACAAATAATTGTATACCTTGTTGGTATAGCTATATACTATATTGGTGTCATATGTTAGTTAATATTTTTTTATTGTATTAGCTACATTTAATTGGTACACAATTTGATTTTTCTTTAGGAATAGTACTAGAAAAGAATAATAAAAAATAATAAAAATAGTAAATGAAATTATAGTATAAAGAGAAAAAGAAGTTAAAAAAAGACGTTAAATAAAATTAGAAAGGGAAAAAAGAAAAAATAAGAACAAAACGAAAAAAGGAGAAAAAAAGAAGAAGCATAGAAATAAAAAATTAATTGGAGAATGAACAAAATATTTCCCACAAAAACTATTATGGGTAGGAAATGTAAGTAGTTTGTGGATAAAGAAACAAATGAATAGACAAGGATAAATAGGTTTGATTTTGTGTGGGTAACTGTGTCCTTCCCCACTCGAATAATCGAGAGACTAAAGTGGGAAAAACCCACTATCGACGTTTCTACAGCTATATATATAACAATTTATTAGAATTAAAACGAAAAATTTAAAGTTAAATAATCTTTTCCAGTGCAATTTTGGGTCTAATTATGTCTTTTTCTCATCAATTTGAATCAAGCTTTCACTGTTCTGGTCCCTACTCCAGCGATAAGAATAAATTTTATGGCCATCGGTGAATCTGAAAATTATTGGAAAGATAATAGAGATGGGGGTGGGTTGAAGGAAGACGATGTGTAATTGATACTAGAGGAGGAGCCAACTTGGAGGTAGGATTGGGGAAGAGGAGTGGGGAGTGTTGAGGAAGGCACATAGCTTGTTTATTTTATTTTTTTTAAAGCGTGTAACTTTGGGTTTATTTTAAGTTTGGGTCGGGTGATATTTTTAATTAAAGAATCGTTTTTAATTTAAATAAGCGCGTCTATACACAACAATGAGTACTAACTAGGTTGGTCAAAAGTGATGTGTCATTGACACACTTTTTAAAGATTAGGTGTGTAACGTTAAATTTGTAGTCAAAAAGTATGTTATAGGAATTTTTGTGTAAGATGAGTAGATAAACTTTGTAATTTGCCTTTCTTTTAAGGTGGAAAATATAAAATAAAATAGAACAAGCTGTTCATTTGGAAATTAAAATTGTTAAATGTTGTGTTTACTATACCGGTATAAGGACGAGAAATGAAATTGAATCCCCAATATACCAAAAGACAAGAAAAAACATATTTGATTAAACATTCCTCTATAGGGCTTTCTTTTATAAAACCTAATGGAATGTTCAAAGGTAGATACTTGATTTATCTCGGGGTGAAAGAGGCTTTAGGGTTTTTCTTTCCTGAGAAATTAGGGAGAGTGCAATGGTAGAGCAATCTTGTGTAAGGAGCGTCAAGTGGACACTCCTTTATCGAAAATTATACTATATATATATATATATATATATATATATATCATACATGTTGCATCCCATTAACTTCTTCAATTTTTTATTATATTAATTTTTGACCTTATTTAGTGAAAATCTAACTCTGCTGCTAGGTTATAGAATACATTAGTAATTTGATTGAAGTGATGAGCTCCAAATCTGAAAAAGCCAGTCAGAACAAACATAAATTAGGTTGTCTTTTTGTGTAGGACGATAGAGAAAAGTACGTATATCTGTCTACTTTTAACACTCAGTCCAAACATAAAACTCACGGGGTTAATCCCAGCCCTAGCTTCTTCAATTATTCTATATTTGGGGTCTCTTCAATTTTTCAGACCTAATGAATCTACTCTTCTCTTTGTCAATAAATGCGTGTCTTTGTTATAGATAGAGATCCAATTCTTTACGAGTTTCCATCACTTTCGTTGTTGGTTCCTTAGGGCAAGTTTCCGAAGTTGATCATCAGAATAACTACGTTTAATAGATATTCTCCATAGCCCAAAATATTAATAGAAAATTCATACTTTTTCTTTTATGAATTTAACTGGTTAAAAAGAGAAAGGAAAAAAAAAATATCAATAGAGGTCGAATTAGGTTTAATCATATTAATTTGTGCGGTTACTTTTAGATCTATAATATTTTTGTATTAGTCTTTAATACTTATGATAGATTTATACTATAAAATATAGAGAACATATAGCATTGGAAAAACAAATTTTGTTATTGTTATTATTATAATAATTATTATGTACTATTCTTGCTGTTTGTTAAATTAAGGTGAACTTAAATGGAACGATATAACCAGTGAGAATCCAGCCTAACTTCCCCTATCGATCGATTTTAAAAGCTCCTATTTTCTTGTCTTTAGAACACATTCTCAGTTTAGCAATCCTAGCCCCTGAAAAAGAAAAGAAAAAGAGAAAGAAAGCTCCATCCTATGCATGGAGCTTGTGTGCAGTTGTAGTAATTACTTGCTTTAAAAAGATTTTTGTTTCTTCAACATTTCTTAGAGAGAGAGAGAACTCAAATTCCACAACCCTAATTAAATTTTCTTTGACCAAAATGTTCCCTGCCAGTAACAGTACTGGAAACCCTCCTCCTCACCCTTCATTATCCTTTCACAGCTCCTCTCCTTTTCTTGGCCTCAATGGCAGCCAAATTCTCCTTCATCATTACCAAACTCAGTTATCTTCTCATCACTTTGCTAAGAACATGACACTCTCAGCAAACAATATTATCAACTCTCCAAATTACAATCAAAAGCATAGAGATAATTCCATAAGGTCATTCCCCATCAACAAGAAACCCAAGAAAAGGGAGAGGTGTAGTAAAATTTTAACATCTCAAGGTCCAAGAGATCGAAGAGTGAGATTGTCCATTGCCGTTGCTCGAAAGTTCTTTGATCTTCAAGAAATGCTAGGTTTTGACAAACCAAGCAAAACCCTTGATTGGCTTTTCACTAACTCCAAACTAGCCATTGAGGAGCTCACTAATTGGTCAACTCATCAGGATCATGACTCGAATATTGCAGGTTCGATACCAATCCTCACCATTAGAATGAGTCTTAGTTTTTTTTCTAGGGAAGGCTCCCCAAACCTCCGCCAGTCTCCTTCTTGTCCTACTTAGAACTTGAAAATCAGGACATCTCCACCTTCATAAAGTGGGGAGTTAAGGTTTGTACACACATTACTTTTCCAAGATCTCAATTGTGAAATTCCGCTGGATTTATTGTAGTTAATCCGAAAGAATCGGTTAAGAACTAAATACATACCTGAAGTTAGTCAGCTTCTATTAGCATGTATTGTTTTAACTTTGAGCTCTAGAATGATGTTTTACATGTATTATCCTTTCTAGTTAGTGTCATTTCAAATATTCTATTTTATTTATGTAGGAGCAACAAAGTCGAGCTGCGATGAAATTGCCAAGGACTATGCTTCAGAGTGTGAAGACCCGGTCATAACAACAAATAAGGGTTTAGAAAGAAATCCCAAAAGAGCAAAAGAAAAGAAAGAAGTAAAAGATGAGGCAACAGATCTTGCCCTAGTTGCAAGAGAGTCAAGGGCCAAGGCAAGAACAAGAGCCAGGGAAAGAACAATCAAGAAAATGTTGAGCAGAACTGAAACAAGCCAGAGGTCAACTTCTCAGTTGATCAAATCTAGTTCTTTTTTGAGGAAGGATATAAAGGAAATGGAAGAACAATTTTGTCTAAATAAATTACAAGCAAGTCAACAAGTAGCAAACAAAGAAATAATTCAAGGATTTGGAGTTATTAAATTTAAGACCAAGCCTTCTTTAATCTTGGGTTTTCACCCAAATTTCTCTGCTCCAATAGAGCCATCAACTACCTACTATGCTAGCTCTTCTTTCAACACTGAGAACTGCGACAAGGGCACTACTTCAGGTTAAGAATTACTCTCTCAGTTTTAATTTAGATGACACACTTTCCTTATTGGTTTGTTCCGAAAAGAATATATATTTTTATAATTGAAAATAATTCAATTTCAAATTTTTTATTTTACCAATATTGAGAAACTTTTATAACCACACAAATGTCATGGCCACATAAAACTTTTACTCTTTAAGCTTTTAAGACCACAAGTTTCAGAATCTTCCTATTTTCTCTTAAACTACATGCCGAGTCAAACTACCTCATCTAATTTGAAACGGTGGGAGTAATGTTTATCTTAATCATTTGATTTTAAGTTATGTATACCGTCAGCGTAAGAATTTTACTCCATATGCCACATTTACATGTTGTAGAGCGTAATATATCTAATTTTCAAGATCATAAATTCACTTTTAAAAGACTTATCTATAGATACTTTTTAAGTGACCTAATAGCATAAATAACTTTTTGTATTGACGATGTATATAATTTAAACTCAAATTTTGATAGTAATTATTTTAAAAATGTTAAGAATAGAATTCTATTTAGAGTGAATGTCTATCTTGTAGGGAGTTTTACTTTGAGGCTAAACGATTTTTCCTCCTATAAATAGAGGGGTCTTACCCCATTGTAAATTAATTCAAAATATCAATAAGAATTTTCTTTCTTTCTCTTTCTCTGCAATATTGCTCTTGTTCTTTTATTATTTTCGTAACAAAAAATGACTTAATTGTATAAATACTTTTTCACCATCTGTGCATAAAATTTGAACTCAATATCATTTCAATGTTCTTTTTTCCAGAACTTCAAGGTCGCTGGAAACAGTGGGACTCATGTCACAGCAACCAAATCTAATATGGGAACAATGTAAGCTAAAATTTTTTAAGGTTTGATACTTCATATAGGTGTTTTGTTTCATGCTCCGTTCTCTCCTTATCTCTCCACAGGTAAGGAATGTGGTTTTCCGCGGGGGCGAATTTAAAATTTAGGTTTTATGGGTTGTACGCTTTATATTCTCACCGATGAACTAGACTTTTGCAATGATGGGTTCAAAATTTGATATATGTATTATTTATAATGTTTTCTCACTCATTAATTTAGGTAAAAACTTACTAACATTGGGCTTTTACACCAAGCCGATTAACATGACACATATGTCTTGCATATATATATATATATATATATATATATATATATATATATATATATATATATATATATTCTAACTACTCTACTACTAGAGTGTCCATGCCTGTAAGTCTACTGAGTATTTTCTGATGTATGTTTGTGAGTTTTTTGTTTCAAATATTTTGTGAAAAGCTGGAGAAATCAGAAGATTTCTTCTCGACAATTAAGAATGATTTAATTACAAAATAACGTATCACCTATCGAAATCACTAGTCAATTAGAGAAGTTGATTGACTGAGTTGTACCTAGTAGGCGTTTGGACACAAGAATTGCAAAATTCCAAAAAATAGAGAAATTATTTTTTAAGTAAAAAAAATATTTGAAATTTAGAGCTTTATTTGGACATAAATTTTAGTTTGAGTTGTTTTTGAAGTTTTGTGAGTGATTTGAGTGAAAATTTTAAAAAACAGTTTTTTGGAGTTTTTCAAATTTTTGAATATATTCAAAATGCATCTTCAAATAAATTTTATATTTTATGAACAAATGTTGATTTCGAAAAAAGGTGAAATTTTTTTGAATAAAAAGGAAAAGATATTCCATGTCCAAATGGGCTCGTCTTTACTCCAAACCAATAAACACAAAATTAATTTTTAACAAACATTTGTCACTTAGGTTTATATGTATGACATACAAAATAGACAACTCTTTGAAATCAAGTTTGATACTATGTATATAAAAAAGTAAAATAAATCCTCTTCTATAACAAGTTAAAATTCACCGTCGCTGTAGAGATCAATTACATTTATTTAGTACACATAAGCTAAATCCTTTACTTAATAACATCTTCAAACATATGTCACACTGTTTTTCACTGCCCTAGGATCGATTGTCAGGTGGTAAATTACTTCAGCTATCTCTTACAACAAAGTCACAACCCTTTCTTACAAGGCTTCTTGATCTGGACGTTCATGAACACGAGCAGACGCGAAACTGGAGTCTAGCTGCGAGTTTGACACAATTCAATAATTTTGGTTAAAACATTATATTTGTGTTATGAAATCCATTACATATGTATACGTACGTAATTTATGCAAATCCAATAAGCTTTTTTTTTCTTGGATTCCAAACCTATTAAAAAAATTTCTAGAGTCACCTGCGTAAATGTCTCATGATGTAATGAATGGAGTTCCACTTGCTTTGCTATAAATGCCTAAATCAGTGCACATGCCCTAGAAGAATATTGATCGACTAAAGCTAAAATAGATTCAGTACTAAATCCAGAATCTGTTTATAACAATGACCAGAATGATAAATTGTAAAGATCCGATCAGTCGTTCTGTGTTATAGCTTCGTTTTCGTAATTTTTAGTTCTGTAAGTGTTGTTCAACTGTGTTGAGTTGCATCAAGTTGGTAGGTTTGGTTTCAGAGTAGTTTTGGAGTAAAATAATCACTTAGTCTCTTAGTTAGAAAGCTAAGTTAGAAAAGTCAACCAGAAGTTGACTTATGAGTAAACAAAATTCGGATTTGGATTTTTATGATTCGATTAGATTCATTGGGTGATTTTAAATTTAAGAGTACGTACGAAATATAATTTGGAGGTTCGTGGTAGAATTAGGCTTGAATTGGCAAGGGTTGGAAGTTTAGAAGTTCTTAGGCTTGAATTCGAGGTTGATTTGGTCTTTTGGTGATGTTTTGGGGGTTTTGGAGGTTCGACTAAGCGCGGGCAGTGATATGTGACTTGTGAAAAATATTTATTGAAATCCCTAGAGCCTCGGGTGAGTTTCGGATAAGTTTGTGTTGTGTTGCGCTCATTTTTCTTATGTTTCGACGCAGTTTCTTCAAGCATAAATGATATCATATTGAACAAATGAGCTCCAATTTTTTTGAAGCATTAGATCCGTATTGTAATTACAGACCCGTAGCAAAGAACCATCGAATTTGGATATCGTATTAGGATTTTATGGTCATTTTACTAAAAATTCGGTTGCCAGACTTTTTTCAGAGCAATTACGAAAATTGTCATTAGCAGCGTATTTAAAAATCTGCGCTATTTGCAAATATTAAAACATGCATATCTCATTCATTATAAGGTCAAATTGAGTGATTCAAAAGCCTAACTTGACAAAAAGTTCACAGGAAACCCATTGGAGGCATAAAATACGAGTTTTGGGATATTTTTTGCACGAAAAATGAGGCAGAATAGCTGGTAGAAAAATACATAAAAACTAGGGTTTGTTCATTCGATCATATTTTGAGTTAGGGAACTTAAATTTGGGAGATTTTGGAGGCGATATTCACCAAATGGATTGGGGTTAGTTTTTTCTACTCAGTTTTGATTATATTTCATGAATCCATATTCGTTTTTTTGGGATTTGATTGATGATTTCAAAGTGAAAATTGAGGGAGTTAGGGTTTGAGTTTTGGAGTGTTTTAAATGAGGATTTGAGGGATCAACCAGAGTCCCATTTTGACGAATTTTATATGGTTAGACTCGGGAGAAGATGAGGATTATTATTCTGCCACTTTTGACTGATTTCGAGATGTGGGCTCAGAGGCCGCATTTTGGCCGATTTCAAATTTTTGGCATATTTTGTAGTTTTTATTGTGGAATTCAACTTTTTGGTATATGTTTATGATATTAATCTAGTTATGGCTAGATTCAGTGCTTTTGGACCGAGTCCAGAGAATAGGGCATCCAGAGTAGGATTTTACGCTGTTGAGGTAAGTAACAATTTTAACTCTGGCTTTGAGGGTATAAACCTGGAGAAATTGGTATCATGTGATTGTTTTGTGGTGATACTCACGCTAGGTGACGTGCGTATTGGTGTGCGCCGCGAGAGATTGAGACTTGGTTCGTCCGGTGAGGCTGTGAGGCCTAATGGCTATTATATACGGTTATGTGTTTACTTGTTGTTGAACTTGTCTGCCTTCATGTTAGAGATCATGCTTAGGTTTTGCTCATGCTCACATTATTTGTAGTCAATCATAGAAATTATTGTACATATTTACCTTATACTTTATTATTTGCTAATATGTTGTGATACTTGATGTGGGTTGTGTCCCCTTATTTGTTGATGATAGTGAGGCTAGTGAGGTATATCATTGAGTAAGATCGATGGACTGGCTGTGAGGATATTAATACCATAGCGCGTGAGTTATCCGCATAATACGTGAGTTGACCGTGCTGGTCCAGGTATTAATACCATAGCGCATGAATTGTCCACGTAGCACGTGAGTTGACCGTGCAAATGCAACTATTGATATGATGGCAAGTGAGTTGTCCGTGCTTAGCGCTTGGGCTTTGGGAGCCCCTCCAGAGTCTGCACATACCCCAAGTGAGCGCAGCGCGTTGAGTGTATTGAGTGTTGAGTGAATACTGAGTGATGGAGTGACATTGCTGTGAGGTTGTATTTACTTTTGTTGTTGTTGCATTTACCTGTTAACTTGTTTGTGGTATTTGTTGCTTTCATGAAATTTACCTATTTATTCATGTTTATTGTATATTATGAAAATAAATAATTGGACTGTTATACCTTAGCTCGTCACTAGTGCTCAGTTCCTTAGTTATTTCTGTTACTACTAAGGTGGTTGTACGCATACTACACAGTGCACTTTATGTGCAGATCTAGGTGAATTGGAGCGTTGCGATCGTTGAGTTTAGGCTGGCTTTAATTGGAGATTGCAAGGTAGCTGCTAATTCTGCAGGACCTTGTTATTCGTTTTGTCGTTCTTCTTTTGGACAGTTAGATATTTTATATATCTTAGTATATAGTTTTAGACGCTCATGACTTAGTAACATCCCGATGAGGTTAGCTTCCATATTTTTATATTAATTATATTTAGACTTGATTTAGCTATGAGAAGTTTGAATGTTGGTATTGTTTTATCAAATTCTTAAAATTAATTAGTAATATTTTGAAAAATAGACTTGACTGATAACACGATAAATGTCATCACGATCATGATTAGATTTTGAATCGTGACATAAATATATAGTATTGCTATTTCTATTTCCCTTACCATGAGTCATAAGTTATATGCTATCTTCAATTCAATCATAAACTTATGGAGGTCTAGAAGTGGGAACTACATTTCGGTCCATGGAACCTATAAAAAGGAGAGGGTTGTGGCGCCCCTCTATGCATTTTCTAAAAAAATAAATTAAAACATAACATAAAAATTCTTCGGCAAAAATATAAATTGAATCTGAATGATAATTACATTTATTTTTTTCATAGATATTTGTGTTATACTAAAAGTATTTGAATATTGTTTATTATTTCTACCCTTTACAAAGTAGTTTAACACTAAACAAATTGCCTTTTAGTTATTATCCTAAATTTTAGAGCTTTAAAATCAAATAATCTTTTTAGATTAAATCTTTCTTTGTTTGAACTTTTACATGATTAATTCTAATATTTAGGACTCACGCATACTATAACTAAATGGGATCAACATTTGTTATGTTTAGGATTACACCAACAATATCAACCAGTAAACTTCTACTAGTGAGGTATGTGGATAATAAAGTGTATGCAGACTGCATCCCTACTCACGGTAGAGAGTCTTTTTCCGGGAGATTGTCGACTCATAGACGATAGGTTTGTAACAATAACAGAAATCAGAAAAATAATATTAGCACCGTAAGAGAAAATAAATAAATAAAAGGGAAATAATAATGATAGTAATAATAATACAAATAATAATAATAATAATAGTAATAATAATAATAATAATAATAATAATAATAATAAAGACTGTTGCTGGACACGGGTTTCCCCTACAAATTTACAAACTGGATAATGGAATGCATCTCTTCTGTCACATATTCATTAAGTCTCAATGGAGGGCTGACAAATCCATTTAAAGGAAAAAGAGGTATACGGCAAGGCGACCCAATGTACCCATACCTATTTGTAATTGTCATGGAATATTTGCACGGGGAACTCAAGCATATGATGGAAAGAAAGGAATTCAAATTTCATCCTAGATGTAAGAAGCTAGGAGTGTCACATATCTGTTTTTCGGATGATCTACTACTATTGTGCAAGACTGATACCCAATCTGTAAGACTTATAAAACAGACGCTCCAAAACTTTGCGGAAACCTCAGGATTGCAAGCAAATGCAGACAAAAGTGCAGTCTATATAGCAGGGGTATCAAACTTGACAAATGAGAAAATCTTGCACGAACTGGACTTCCCTGAAGGGTCTCTACCCTTCAAATATCTTGGTGTTCCCATGGACTCCAAAAATTAACAGTTATACAGTGTTGGCCAATAATAGAGAAGAAAACACAGAAAATCAACTGCTGGACAAGACTTCTATCTTATGCAGGTAGGCTCCAGTTGATTAGGACAGTTTTATTTGGAATGCAATCGTACTGCTCTCAAATCTTCCTGCTTCCAAAAAAGGCAATAAAGATGATCGAAGCAATATGCAGATCCTTTCTATGGACTGGTGCAGCAAATGTGTCCAAAAAGGCATTAGTCGCATGGGAAACTATATGTCTACCATATAGTACTGGGGGCCTAAATGTTTTGAACTTATCAATCTGGAATAAGGAAGCTGTAGGAAAGCATCTGTGGGCAGTAACAATGAAGAAAGACAGCGTATGGATCAAATGGCTGCACGTATACTACATTAAGAACAATGCTGTAGAGGATGTACCTACTCCTAAAACAGCTGCCGGGGCTGTGAGGAAGATATTTGAGACCAGATCACTTATAACAAATATACATGGTATACAGAGGGACCTGAAATGTCGAATGATCCAGCTGCAGAGGGGAGAACTGTTCAACATCAACAAACTCTACAGACTTCAGCTCCCTCAAACCCCAAAAGTACAATGGAAAAGCATAGTACTGCAGCCAAAACTACACCCAAGATTCAAATTTATCGTTTGGCTAGCTTTGCGCAGAAGACTGGCAAACAGTGGAGCGGCTAATGCACTTTGGGATACAGATTCCACAACAATGTGTATTCTGCAAGCAAGTAGATGAATCCTTTGACCATCTATTTTTTACTTGCCCGACATCATGGGGGCTATGGAATAGATTGCTGATATGGCTGGGATACCGGAGAACCATTTGTGATCGGAACAGTGAAGTAGAATGGATTAGCAACATTGCAAAAAAGGAGAAATGGAAATGCTGAAATAACCACCACTGTGTTTGGAATGTTAGTATACTGTCTCTGGCGAGAAAGGAACAAGATTAGGTTCCAAGGCGGAAGCATAGTTACAAATGATACATGCAAAGAGATAGTTGTTCACGTGCATACACAGAGAACCTCTCTTAAACACTGGAAGAATGTTTTGCGAAGACTGGATCACTACCCTTAGAAAAAAGAAGAAAAAGAATTATATGTTTCTTGAAATTTAATGTATATATAGCATATGGGAGTGAATTCATATTAGTGGAAACAGTAGCTAGTCAACGGCTACTGATAAAATCTGTATTATTCTGATCTATTGATAAAATGAAAATTACTATTTTAGAAAAAAATAATAATAATAATAAAGAAAAAAGAAAAAAGTGTAAAACACAACAAAAATCTCTAACAGTTGCTGGATAAGTTACTCGATTAGCTCCTAACTTATAACACTAATTTTAAGGATTCTTACAATTATTTTAATTTTAATTTTTTAAATCAAACATAAAATTTGATATTTTTTTTTTAATTTGTGCATCCATTGATATGAGTAAGAGTTATAGTGCACTGTTAACGTAATAAGTGCTCCTGATGACGTCTGCGGTATTTCCCAAAGTTCCTCAGACTTTGATCCGATAGAGACTTGAGTCAGTTTTCAGTTTTTACTGATTCAAAATTAAGTGAGAAAATCTAATGATTATACTACTACAACTACTACTGTATTTTGGGCTGATATTTATATAGTACTGTCCTACTACAGCAATAGAAAAAGCAATAGAAAAGACAAAGTTAAAACATTGTTTGAATGACGTGCGTAAAATATGGGAAAACAAAGCAGAATAACTTGGGAACCTAAGAGGCAGAAGATCTGCTTCTCTCTGGGCATTAACAATATTTTTTCTTGCAATGGAATGGAAGAAGGCATTGTGATCTACAGTTAATTAAAGTGAAAAAACAAACAAACACAAAATTTAATACTCTCTACTTCCAATTAAGAGGTTCTGAGTTCGAGTCACTCCAAGAGCAAGGCGATGAGTCCTTTGCGGGAAGAATGGCGAAGGTCTATCGGAAACAACCTCTCTACCCTATGGTAAGAATAAGGTTTGCATACACACTACTCTCCTCAGACTCCAATAGTTGAAATATATTAAAATATTATTGTTTTTGTTATCTGTTGTATTTGATTGAGCATAGAGTTACGAAAAGAAATAAAGAGTTGTAAAATATATGGTCTAAAATGAATTATAAATATATGTATAGCTATAAATTATTTCATTAAAAATAAATTAATAATTTCAAGTTGTTGTTATTAATATAGAAATGTATTTCTATTGGAGATTGACTAAAACACAAAGAGTACCAAATAAATTGAAACAGAGTAGGTAATATGCTAAAGCGAGAAGGAGGTCGAACATGTAAACTTTAATTGCGGGAGAATCTCCATCGTTCCGCTTAGACATAGCTTTCTACTACGGACTAATATAATTCACGTATGCTGAAACTTGAGCGTATATGTGGATCGGATTAGTTCGATTTTTATTAAAATCAAATTAAAATAATTATGTCGGTTTGGATTAACTAAATCTTATTAGATTTGGTTTAATTTGATTTGATATTGAATAAAAAAGTTCAAACCAAACCAATATATAAATATATAATTTTTTATATATACTTTTATGATCTTATATAGAATTTTCTTTATAAAATTTTTTGAAATATTTGGCTGTATTCGTTTAAAAGGCTCGTTAGAATTGATTTGCTACGGAATTAACATTAAAAGCAACGTAAGCCATGGAAGTACTAAGCAAAATAGGTATTAGTTTGGTAATGGTTGGAGCAGCAAACTCGGATTCGGCAAGAATCTTATTTTTTTTGTAGTACTAAGGGGGAATTGGCCCAAAAATTGTATGGGGTCAAGACGTTGTCAGGCGAATGTAATATTTAATTAAATATGAAGTATTCTATTTTTATTAACCTCAACTACTAGGTTATATGATCATTTTCTTATATGTTATTGAAATGTGTTAATATCTTTGTTCTTTCATGTTCATATGTCAAGATTTATTAAATTCTTATATTTTTTTTAGTTTGAAGTGGTATTTCGACAATCTAATATTTTAAAAATATATATCTTTAGTTATGTATCATATTGATTTTTATGTTTGATTTGTAATTTCGTTTAAGCTTGAAAGTATTATCAAATGACTAAAAAAATAACTATCATGTGTTATTAACAAAATTCTCCCATAAAACTATTGTAATAGATCATATGTTTGTCAATTTTATAAATTACTAAACATATATTTTGCTTATGAAAAATTTAACAAAGTAAGATTTTACTAACATTCTTGTAACAAAGAAAATCTGAAAAAACCGAAAAATCCGACAAAAATCGAACCAATCCGAACCGATATAGTTGGTTCAATTTGATTTTAATAAAAACCGAACTAAATTCAATTTGATTTTAATAAATGACCAAACTAACTTGGTCCATGTACACCCATAATGCTAGCTATGCATAAATTATGCAGCAATCAAAATTTTATATTGCTACCAGGCTCAAAAACTACATAAGCTGTGTAGGGATTATTTTGTAAACGATCCAATCAAATATAATATTATATTAAAAACGATATTATATTGGAAATAATTTTTCATTCTTTCTAAATGTGGTTTTAGTAGTAATTATCTTACGAGTGAATTGACTACAACATAAGTTGTGCAGGGATTACTTTTGAAAAATCAAATCAAATATAATATTATCTTAATAAATATATTATATTGAAAATATATTTTTAGTCTTTCTAAATTTGATTTAGTTTTAACTACCTTACGAGTGACTTGATTGTGCATCATAAGTTGTGTAGGTTAACCAATCAAATCAAACCTAATATTATCTTAAACAACATGTTATATTCAGGGGCGGATTTATGCTCATACAAGCGATGTCATTCGACATTGCTTCGCAGGAAACTTTTACGAATATTTAAATAATGGATTAAAAGAAACAAGAATAAAATTATATCAGTTGACATTCTTGAAAAATAGGTGTGTCTTCGTCCAGAGGTTACATTGGTTCTTTGGTTTCCAATGGTCATAGGTTCGATTTTAAATAGATGCATTGAGATTTTTTTAACTTCAAAATAACGCTAAACCAATTTCCAACTATTGTGTGAATTTGTTCAGTGAAATTCTATCACAAATATGTGAAAAAAGGAAATACAAACATGACTTAGTAAATGCGTTCTAGAAAAAGTTCTTAATAAAAATACCAAAATTATTTGCTTTTATCTTTTCTCCTTCTCTTGATTTGCTTATCGTTTTAAAATAAATGTGTTAATGTATTTGAATATATTTTATTATGATAATTTTATTTTAGTAATTTGTTTAGAAGTTAACTTCTTAAAATATTGACACCGCTTACTCAATATTCTACGTATCCCTGATTATATTGGGAGTTTAGTCTTTCTAAATATTGTCTTAAGCAAGATATTATAGCTAGCTTAGCTATAATTAAATTATTATGTGTATCGCTAGGAATTTCAACACAACTCTTTTGATGGTGCATGCGGTCGGTGGTATTGTCAGTTGCTTTGAAGGTCCAAGCATGGTTCAGAATTCAGACCAGATGGGACATGCGAGATTTGATCAATTGTTGTAGTCAACACCAGATTTTTTAGAGTTTTCTTTTGTTTGGTGAGGTTTGATTTGAGCATTTAAATACGCGTGAAAACAGTACAAATTGACGTAATTAGTATGGGTGCAGTCTAAATAAAAAGAAAATAAAAAACAAATGACACCAAGTTGCAAATGTTACTCTCTTGTGTTATTATTATTTATGGTGTATATTATTCCTGGGTTGTATTATTATTTATTCCCAACAACATAGTATCAGAGCCATGGTGAATAATGATTCACTGTCTTTTCAGTACTCCCGTCTCATAAAAGATAATTATGAGAAATAGTGTCTACGTACGTCTTAGCTCTCTAGATGTGTGAGAAATTATAGATAGAGGGTATGCGAAACCCAATAATAAGAAAATTTAGACTCAAAATAAAAAAGATGTCTTGGCAGAGTCAAGGAAGAAGGATCAAGAAGCCTTCACGCTCATCCACCAATGTCTGGATGATGCCATGTTTGAGAAGGTGGCAGATGCTACCACTTCAAAGGATGCTTGGGAGATTTTACAACACTCCCTTCAAACTGTTGACAAAGCAAGGAAGCTAAAACTTCAAACTCTAAGGGTTAATTTTGAAGTTTTAAAAATGAAAGAATCTGAAAGCATTTCGGATTATTGTTCAGAAGTAAAGGCTGTTGTGAATCAATTAAGAAGATACGGGGAGGACATACAAGATGTCCGTGTGGTAGGTTAGAAAAGATCCTTCGAACTTTAACACCTAAATTTTAATTTGTGGTGTGTGCTATTAAGGAGTCTAAATATTTAGACTCTACGATAGTGTAGCAACTGGAGGGTTCTTTACAAGCATACGGAGAAATGATCAAGAGGAGCTTCTTAAAACTCAGGCATCCTTTAAGGATTATGTCACGATCCCAAAACCATCCCGATCGCGATAGCACCTAGGCCAACCGACACAAACCCCAAATCCAACTAGTATTTTGTCATTTTTAAGCTATTAATTAACAAAATCTCATAACATAAGTCTAAATAACTAGTGAACACAAGCCCGATATCGGGATGTCACAAGTCATGAGCGACTACATATCCGTCTAAGCACAAGAAAGGCAATCATAGCCGGAGATAAAATACAAAGAACAGTCTGAGTAAGGTAAGAAGGAGAAGTGCAGGTCTGCGAATGCTAAATAGCTACCTTGCCGACTCCAAAAACTTGCTGGAAGAAAAATCAACACTCATTATCGCGACCCTCAACTCCAGGATCTACACGCAAGGTGCAGGGAAAAATGTGAGTACACTAACTCATTAAGTAATAAAAGTAAATAAACGCTAAGCAGTAAAAAGACAGCTAATTTCACGTCATAGCACTACATCTAATACGGTACATTCCCAAAAACTCCGGAGGGGCTCCTACATCCCTAGCGCGATCACAAGCCATCTGGTAGCACAATAAATCAGGCCCTCGGCCTCGCATATATCATAAATCAGTACAATATGCTGCGACACGCAACCCGAACCTATGATATCCTCTCAACACAGGCCCTCGGCCTCACCCAATCAGAAAACCTCTCAAGTGACCCGAGCTTTAGTAAAACAGGGTTCTCAGTCGAAATATCATTTATGCATCAAACCAGAGTAAATAAGACTGAGTTATGAAACTAATAAAACATAGCATGACTAAGTATAGTTATGTGAGGAATTTCAGTAAAGAAAGCCGCTAAGAGTCCAAACTGTTGGCACGAGGCCCAAATATGACATCCAATCCAAAACATAGTAATACTTTTCAAAACACAATCAATCAAATAATTTTCAATCAGATACGCAAAATTAATAGTCAGACCGGACGGACCAAGTCACAATCACCACGACCCTACGCTCGTCATCTAGCATGTTTGTCACCTCAAAGTATTGAAATGATGTGAAATTCGAGATTTCATACCCTCAAGATAACGTTTACAATCATTACTTATCTAAAAACCGGTCCAAACACTAGCACACAAAGCGTTTGTCTCTTGACTCGACCTCAAAATGCTTCAAATCTAACAAAAATCTTTATCATATCATTAAAAACGCTAAAGGAATAAAGCCTAAGCAAAAATAATCGAATTAGCTCAAAAATTCCAAAATTGGCCAAATCCGACCTCCGAAACCATGTGTGAAATTCGAAAAAATCACATAACTAAAATTCTTATCGTCCCACGAGTCTATACACACTTAAAATATTGAAATCAGACCTTAAATGGCCCCTCAAATCCCGCTCAAAGCTCTCCAAAGACTCAAGCCCTAACCTTCGATCAATTTCACTCCAAATTCCCTACTATATTCATGATTAAATAGTGGATAAATCATCACAAACACTAAATACAATGCCCAAGCAACTTACCTCACTGAAATCCTTCAATTCCTCCTTGAATTCCCGGTTGGAGCTCCAATGTCGCATAAACATGGTGAAAAATGACCGGAAATCGTGAAGTGGGGCCTTTATAGTTTCTTCCCTATGAATTTCGCACCTGCGGTCTCATAAATGCACATGCCCTTCTGCTTATGCAGATTTCACTTAAGGCACCAGCTACCACACATGTTCCCCAGGCCTCGCACCTGTAGGCTCGTAAGTGCGGTTAATTCTTCCACTTTTGCGACAATCTCCGCTCCTGCAGTTAATGTACGCACATGCGGTCCCCAATATGCATGTGTAGAAACAATAGATGCAACAAAATCTGCAACTCCAATTCAACTTTAAACCTTTCATCAACCCAAATCTATCCAAAGGACCTCAGTGTCATGCCTCAACCCGGGGAGGCGCGACCGACGCTCAATCGGGTGATCCCAACTGAGCAAGCCTTATCAAACACTACCTACCCAACCCAATACGAATAAGGGGACCATGCTTCATTTATTCAACAAAGGATGATATTCTGTACCACATTACCAATTCATTTTAAATCACAGTGTTAAACCGTAGATTTGTTCCAAGATTTCATACATTTGTACTTTGAAAAGGTGAGAGCTAGAATTATAACATAGTTAGTACACCCATCCAACACCCCCACATGACACACATGTTAGAATATACGCTTAACACTAGAGGGGGGGTGAATAGCGTTATAATAAACAACAATGTAAGTTTGCGGAATTAAAATTGTAGGAATAACGTAAGTGCAGTAATTAATATGATAAGGAGAGAACACACCGGATTTTATCCTGGTTCACCACAACGTGTGGTTAGTCCAGTCCCCGAGAGACTCTCTCGAGTATTACACTAACTTCGTTAAGCTTACGGGTGCCTAACAAACCGTTACACTTGCTCGTAGATATACACTCTACAAGACTTCAACCTGCTCGAGGATACCGCACCTCAAGAGTTCAATCCAAGGAACTACTTTTCCTTCTTACAACAAGAGATTAGACTATCCCTTCAAGTGTGTACAAACACTTAGCACTCACTTAAACAGAACTCTCTTGAAGAGTAGATATGAGTAAATAAATACGCTCAAGAACACAACAACTTAGTCAAGAGTTTGGCTCTCAAAAACTTATGAAATGAATATAAAATGATTGAAAAAAGAGTATGTAAGCTTTAGCAAGAATGTAATCAGTTGTTGTGCTTAGAAGAGTGAATTTGAGTTGTATTTATAGTGCTCAAAACACCCAAGACCGTTGCTTAATTGCCAATCACAAATTGCTGATTTTGTGCTAGGATAATCGATTATCTGATTCTGCATAATCGATTATCTGCCAACGTTCAAAAATCAATCCCAGATTTTAAGCAGAATAGTCGATTATCCAAATCGTATAACGATTACCTGACAACGTTAAAAAATCAATTCCCGATTTTAAGCTTAACATAATCGATTGTCTGATTGTACATAATCGATTATTTTTCAGCGTTTGAAAATACTTTGGCAACGGTCTTTAATATAATCGATTACCAGAAAAGCCATAATCAATTATTTTGCTACTTTGAAAAATCTGATGCTCACTGCCTCAACATAATCGATTAGTCTAAGGCACATAATCGATTATCTTGTAGCTTTGAAACATCTGGTGAACACTGCCTTAACATAATCGATTATCATAAGGTACATAATCGATTATCTTGTAGCTTTGAAAAATTTGGTGAACACTTCTTTAACATAATCGATTATCATAAAGTACATAATCGATTATCTTACAGCTTTGTAAAATCTGGTGTACACTGCTTTAATATAATCGATTATCATAAAGTACATAATCGATTATCTTTGTCCAGATTTGAAAGACATGTTTAAAATTCATTTTGGTTAAAATAAAATGTTTGAAAATCATTTTGCTTTAATATAAATATGCATGGTTTGATAAAAATGATTTTACGAGAGAAGCCAAGTCTTGAATCAATTGTCGGATCAAGATCACAATTATAGAACGACTCATGTATAACTTTGTTGCTTTACTAAATCTTGATCTTTGTTTCTCTTGTGCTTGGACTTCGGCATATGTCAATGTTCCGTTCACGTCGGTTTGTCATTTATCAAAACCTACAAATATGAACTCACGTTTAGTTTAGCGAGTTGAGAACGTGTTTCAACAATTTCCCCCTTTTTGATAATGGCAAACCAATATCGGGATATGCATATTAATTAATTCATAATGACGATCCAAGACAAGTATATAGATATACAATAAGTTCCCCCTCAAGTTATGAATTCCCCCTCAATTTATGCCAATATGTATATATGTGCATAGCTCATATCTTCCCCCTTTTGACATTAGCAAAAAAATAACTAACTCTTTATTGATTAAACAATATTGCAAATACATAAAAGTAAAAGACAGAATATTATGCAAACTAGAAAAACGAGGAGATAATCGATTGTGCTTTTGAGATAATCGATTATTTCAGGAAATGTAGTAACAGACATCCGAGACGGTAATAGGAAAATCGATTACACTGTTTTGAATAATCGATTATTTTCACACAATGACTTAACACCTGAACATAAATGTCAACATAATCGATTAGGGATATGTGATAATCGATTTTTATATTTAACAGCTAAAATCCTGCAAAGCCAAAACTGTTAGATAATCGATTGTAGTGTCGTATAATCGATTATGTTAATTTTCCAGCATAATAAACATAAAACGTAAATGGGGGATAATCGATTATTGACTTTAGAGAAATCGATTATTCTGCACCAGTGTCTGATAATTCCCCCTGGCTTTGGGGCGATACCTGCAAAAAAGAATTAGGCGCCTCCGACGCTCAAGTTAGTAATCGTTAAAACATGAAAATGCAATGCATGAATTAGATCAACGTGGAGTCAAGAATCCCGAGTTCACTACGAATTCGGAAGAAGGACTCTTTCTCTAAAGGCTTTGTGAAGATGTCGGCCAATTGATTTTTGGTTTCAACAAATTCAATTTCGACATCGCCCTTGAGAACGTGATTTCTTATAAAGTGATGTCTAATTTCTATGTGTTTCGTTCTTCAGTGAAGGATAGGATTCTTTAAGAAGGTTTCGTGTACTTACCCCTTTCTCGATGTTGCCAATTACCTGGTCAAGTGGATGGTCTTTAGACGTCCTCCAAGCCTTAGGCATCATCGATTCTTCTTCTTGTGGTGGTACTTCTTCCGAAGGTTGTTCCATGACTTCATCTTGAACTTCCTTTGGATCCTCCTTTTGTACCTCGTCTTGAAGATTGATTTTCTTTAAAGCATCTGCAAGATCAACACAAGAATCCTTTCTCGCCAAGCGAGCATCATTTTCACAAAATACTACATGAGGAGATTCCTCAACAGTTTTAGTTCGATTATTAAACACTCTATATGCTTTGCTACGTGATGAGTAACCAAGAAAAATTCCTTCATCAGATTTCGCATCAAATTTTTCCCAAGATTATCTTTTCCGTTGTTGTGAATAAAACATTTACAACCGAAGACTCTAAGATGGGAAAGATTTGGTTTCCTTCCCTTATAGAGTTCATAGGGAGTTTTCATGAGTATCGGTCTAATGATAGCTCTGTTTAAAACATAGCTTGCGGTACTCACGGCATACGCCCAAAAATATTTGGGAGTATCGGCCTCTTCGAGCATGGTTCTAGCCATCTCTTTGAGACATCGATTTTTACATTCTACCACTCCATTTTGTTGTGGTGTACGTGGAGCCGAAAAGGTATGTTCAATACCGAGTTCGTCACAAAAGTCCGCGAAGAGATTGTGATCGAACTCCCCCCCCCCATGATCACTTCTTATGGAAGTGACGGTTGTGTCTTTTTCATTTTGAACACGTTTAAGAAAACTTTTAAAAGCTTGAAAGGAATTACTTTTATGAGCAAGAAATAACGTCCATGTAAATCTAGAATAGTCATCAACAATTACAAAAGCATAAAGATTTCCACCAAGACTTTCAACACGAGATGGTCCAAAAAGATCCATGTGAAGAAGTTGTAAAGGTCTAATGGCTGAAACAACATTTTTGGATTTAAAAGAAGCCTTTGTTTGTTTCCCTTTTTGACATGAATCACAAGTAGAATCTTTTTCAAATTTCATGTTTGGAAGACCAATTACTAATTTTTGTGAAACTAGTTTGTTTAAAAGATTCATATTTATATGAGCTACTCTATGATGCCATAACCACATGTCGTCTTCTTTACTCAAAAGACAATTCACATAACTTGATGAAGAATTTTCAAGATCAACCATATAAATGTTATCCATTCTAAAACCACGAAGAATAATTTTAAAATCACTACGACGGATAACTAAACATTCTTCGGAGTCAAACAATACAAGATTTCCCTTGTCACATAATTGACTTATGCTCAAGAGATTATGTTTACGACCTTTAACAAGCAAAATATGCTTAATGGAGGAGGATTCGTCGTTACCGACCGATCCAATACCGATAATCCTTCCTTTATTATTGTCTCCAAAAATAACATTTCCTCCTTCCTTGGGTTTTAGTTGAAGGAATTTTGATGCATCCCCGGTCATATGTTTGGAGCATCCACTATCAAGGTACCAAAGTACACTTGATCCCTTCAAACACACCTACAAAACAAATTAATGAGATTTTGGTACCCAAGCCATTTTGGGTCCTTGTGCGTTAGGAGCAACATATTGTTTTGATTGCCCTGCAGTGAAATGTCTATGTCTAGTGAAGCATGCGGGAGCAGTATGTCCAATTTTATTGCAATAATGACAAATGACATGCGGATTGTGCATTCTTCTAGGATGATAATAATTTGGGGTCTAAATTTATTCACTCTATTCTTAGGAACATAGTTTTGATGTAGTTTTCGAAAATCTTGTCTAGGTGGTCTATACATGCCAACGTTTCTTCTAGTGTTCACTACATTTTTAGAAATATAGTTTTGATGTGGTTTTCGAAAATCTTATCTAGGTGGTCTATACATTCCAATATTTCTCCTAGCATTTGTTCTAGAATGAGATGCAATTCTAGGATTCAAATTTCTAGGTTGAGTGTTGACATTAGTTTGATTTGCCTAAGTTGAGTCTTAGGTGGTTTAGGAATGGACTCAACTTTTTCTTTCGTCTCGTGTTTAAAGCCTATACCGTGCTTAGTGGATTTCAAATTTACAAGCACTTCATTGAGATTTTTGTGTGAAGAATTGATTTTGTGCAAAGTGCTTCTAAGACTTTCTACTTCTTCCTTTAGAGATTTGCAAGAAGTACAATCCTTATTAGAGCTTTCAGGTTTATCGGCGCTTCTTTTGCCATAAAACTTGTTTTCCTCTTTTAATTTCTCATTCTCAAGAGTGAGTTTTTCAAAATCCTTTTCTTTTGAAGAAAATTGTTTTCTTAAATCTTTTATAGATTTAGAAGCGCTAATAAACTCTTTATACAACTCATCAAATGCATCTTGCAATTCTTCTAAAGTGAAATAGTTCTTAGAAGAAGTACATACCTCATTTTGATTTTCTTCGTGTGCCATAAGACACAAGTTTGCGGTCTCGTTTCCTTCTCCATCACTTGATTCGTCTCCGGAGTCGCCTCCCCAAGAGATGTATGCTCTTTGTTTCTTGAATGGTTTCTTCTCCTTTTTGATGTTTGGACAATTTGATTTGATATGCCCGATTTCTCGCATCCATAGCACTTCAATTGGTCACCTTGTTGCTTACCTTTTCGTTCATACTTCTTTTGCATTAACTTGTGAAATTTCTTAATAACGAGTCCAAGCTCGACATCTTCATCACTTGACTCCTCATCGTTTTGAGGTTGGGTAGTTGATGCTTTGAGTGCAATCTTTCTTTTCCTTTGATCATCCAAAGGAGAGTTAAGAATAGTTGATTCATAAGTTTTATGATTACCTCGTAGTCCGTCGATGGTGACGTTTGTGATGCCGATTGATTCTTGGATAGCATCGGCTTTGGAACGCCATTCCGGAGTGAGGCTTCGTAGAATTTTCCGGACAAGCTCCTTATCCGTGAATGTCTTTTTGAGGGCGTGTAGGTCATTAACGATTTTTGAGAACCGTTCGAACATGTCATCTATCCTCTCGTTTTCCTTCATGCGAAACAGTTCATATTCGTGGGTTAGGAAATCAATTTTAGCTTCCCTTACCTGGTCCGTACCTTCGTAGGTGATTTCTAATTTGTCCCACATTTGCTTGGCGGTGGTGCAACATGATATTTTTCGATAATCATCGGGGTTCACTGCACAATACATCATGTTGATTGCCTTTGCGTTGTTCTCTATTTTTCTGATATCATCGGCGTCGTATTCGTCTTCCGTTTTTTGAACGAGTTCTTCTCCAACCTTTTTGGTAGGTTGTAGTTCTCCATTTTTGATAATTTTCCACAGTTGGAAGTTGTTTGATTGTATAAAAATCCTCATTCTCTCCTTCCAGTAAGTGTAGTTGGTGCCATTAAAAAGTGGTGGCCTTGTGAAGCATTGTCCTTCACCTAGTCCTGCATAAACACTACGAGTAGAAGCCATGGAAAGTTTCTCTCAAACTGTTAAGTTTTTCAGAGAGTTAGGCTCTGATACCAATTGTTAGAATATACGCTTAACGCTAGAGGGGGGGTGAATAGCGTTATAATAGAAAACAATGTAAATTTGCGGAATTAAAATTGCAGGAATAACGTAAGTGCAGTAATTAAAATGATAAGGAGAGAACACACCGGATTTTATCCTGGTTCACCACAACGTGTGGTTAGTCCAGTCCCCGAGAGACTCTCTCGAGTTTTACACTAACTTCGTTAAGCTTACGGGTGCCTAACAAACCGTTACACTTGCTCGTAGATATACACTCTACAAGACTTCAACCTGCTCGAGGATACCGCACCTCAAGAGTTCAATCCAAGGAACTACTTTTCCTTCTTACAACAAGGGATTAGACTATCCCTTCAAGTGTGTACAAACACTTAGCACTCACTTAAACAGAACTTTCTTGAAGAGTAGATATGAGTAAATAAATACGCTCAAGAACACAACAACTTAGTCAAGAGTTTGGCTCTCAAAAACTTATGAAATGAATATAAAATGATTGCAAAGAGAGTATGTAAGCTTTAGCAAGAATGTAATCAGTTGTTGTGCTTAGAAGAGTGAATTTGAGTTGTATTTATAGTGCTCAAAACACCCAAGACCGTTGCTTAATTGTCAATCACAAATTGCTGATTTTGTGCTAGGATAATCGATTATCTGATTCTGCATAATCGATTATCTGCCAACGTTCAAAAATCAATCCCAGATTTTAAGCAGAATAATCGATTATCCAAATCGTATAATCGATTACCTGACAACGTTAAAAAATCAATTCCCGATTTTAAGCTTAACATAATCGATTGTCTGATTGTACATAATCGATTATTTTTCAGCGTTTGAAAATAATTTGGCAACGGTCTTTAATATAATCGATTACCAGAAAAGCCATAATCGATTATTTTGCTACTTTGAAAAATCTGATGCTCACTGCCTCAACATAATCGATTAGTCTAAGGCACATAATCGATTATCTTGTAGCTTTGAAACATCTGGTGAACACTGCCTTAACATAATCGATTATCATAAGGTACATAATCGATTATCTTGTAGCTTTGAAAAATCTGGTGAACACTGCTTTAGCATAATCGATTATCATAAAGTACATAATCGATTATCTTATAGCTTTGTAAAATCTGGTGTACACTGCTTTAACATAATCGATTATCATAAAGTACATAATCGATTATCTTTGTCCAGATTTGAAAGACATGTTTAAATTCATTTTAGTTAAACTAAATGTTTGAAAATCATTTTGCTTTAAAATAAAGATGCATGGTTCGATAAAAATGATTTTACGAGAGAAGCCAAGTCTTGAATCAATTGTCGGATCAAGATCACAATTATAGAACGACTCATGTATAACTTTGTTGCTTTACTAAATCTTGATCTTTGTTTCTCTTGTGCTTGGACTTCGGCATATGTCAATGTTCCGTTCACGTCGGTTTGTCATTTATCAAAACCTACAAATATGAACACACGTTTAGTTTAGCGACTTGAGAACGTGTTTCAACAAAACATATATATCAATGGAGCCTCTAACGATACCAAAGATAAGTGTGACAACACCGGCATCTATACCTCAAAAGTGAAAGTCCATAATAAAAAGATGTGCATATAGCCCCTTAAAGGAGAAAAGGGGCTCACCAAGATCTTGAGAAGAAGGATGCTCTGCTACAGACGATCGACACTATCCGCTACTGAGCCACCTGCATTCATTTAAAAATATAGCGCCTACGGCAAAAGGAACGTTAGTACCATGGAATAGTACTAGTATGTATAACTGAACACCATTTTACTAGAAAGAACTATCAAGCAAGAACAAAGAAATCACAAGAGTAAATCAAGGGTTTTAACTGGACATAACATCATAAAATAATTGAACCATATAATCTTTCATATAATTTCCACAACTTAGTTTGGGGCGTTTCTTTTATACGTTCATCACTGTTCTCAATACCACCGCTATTTTTAGCGGAGTCCGATCACGACCCGATCGGCTAGGTTGCCTCATTTGAGACATGTATCACAATCGGCATTTCATTTCCCTTCTCCAGAGTTCAATATTATCACATTACCCCCATGTGTGCAGTATGGTGTCCGATCACGGCCCGATCGGCTAGTCCTCCTTACCTAGGCGATGTTCCTTTCTCATTAACCGTCTCTGTTGAATCTTTATTTCACATATTTCACATCAATTCATTGGTACTTAGGGCCACAATTATCACATCATTTCCATTTTCAATATCAATCTTGCAATTTTTGATCATAGGCACATACAAAAGCAATTCAAGTTGCAAGTCTATGTAAGATTTCACATAGTTAGCATGACAATTTCAGTTTTAATATTGGCTTATAGCCTAGGCATGTCAACACATGATTCGTATTCTTCACACTTCTCTAAATATCAAGAATAGTATATTGCTCACATTGAGGCACATTCTTCATGCATATACGTATATAATTGCAAATTAATTAATGTGAAATAACAATCTATATATCAACCAATTCTAGTATTACCACACATGCAACAAAGGCCAACTGAGCTCAATTTCTAGTAAAAGGGAGATTTAGCCTTACATAACTCAATATAACATTCCTTAATCCTCACAAGATTTCCGAAACTTTTAGCACTTTGATCTAATATGCAAGATTTACAATTGAACCAAGAATGAGAGACATTCTAGCTCATTTGGGCATATTATCAAACACTTAAGGTGCATTGTGATCTTAGGCCCCTTATCGAGAGAAATTTCTATCATTTTATATGCCAATTTCTTTCTTTTTAGTTCTCATCCTCCCTATGCCACATTACCTCCTATGCATGCAATATTACTAGCCTTATACCCATATATACATTTGCTAATTACTTATTTTAGCAGCTCTTACCAATTAGGATGAAGACCTAGTAGCCTTAATTAACAATTTTCAAGGATCTAGTCAAGAATTTAAAGAAAGCTTGATGAAGATCACCCCTTCTCACTCTAGAACTCCCCCCCCCCCCCTCTCTCTCTATGTTGTGCAAAGTAACATAAAATGGTCTATTGGGGCGTTCTTAATGGGGTGGGGTCGAATTTAATAATTTGAAAATAAGATTCCCGAGTCAGAACTGCTATTGCATTTGCGATCACAAAGTTGACATGCGGTCCGCAGAATGGACCGCAAAATGCTCCCCAAAAACTAGACACGCTGACTGGGATTGCGGCAGAAATGTGATCTGCATTCACATTTTGCGATCGCAAAATGCACCGTAGAACTTCCCTTCACAAAATTTCAAATAAATTATGTGACGAATATGCCGTCCGCATTTTGGTTATGCGATTGCAATTGACCTCTTAGTTGACTTCAAATTTGGCCAACACACTGACTCACTCTGCGACAGAAATGCGGTCCGCATACCTGATATGCGACGGCATTATCGACCGCAATATTGCACTTTTTCTGGAAACATAATTTCTTGACTTTTTAATGCAGTGATCAACTCAAAAGGTCTGAACTGCAGCGAACTAAAAATTGTTTTTATAGATTTCTAACACGAGATCCCAACCTGGCACTATGCGATTTGGGGTTTTTGAGTAGGAAACTCATGGGGCCTTACACTCGGGACCTCAACCAAACATGTTAACAAGTTACTTATTATCATTCAAACTTACTACAACCTTCAGAACACTTAAAACAACATTAAACAACAAATCAACCTCAGATTCAAGCATCAGGAATTTATAATTTCTAAACACCGCAACAACACAAAAACCTATCAAACCTCATCTGAATTACCTGACATTTTACACACATGTCAAAAATGATACAATGGACCTACTCCAATTTTCATAATTCGAATCCGACCCCGATATCAAGATTTCCACTACAGATCGAAAAATGCCATATTTCCAATTTCGCTAATTCAAGCCTAATTCTACAATGGACCTTTGAAACACATGCGGATCACGCTAATATGTCTCAAATAGCATAACAAAGCTATCTGAACCACAAAAACCCAATTCCGAGATCATTTACACATAAGTCAACTTTCGGTTGACTTTTCTAACTAAATAACCAGCTTAAGGGACTAAGTGTCTCATTCCACCCTATGGCTACTCCGAATACAACACTGCCAACACGATATGAAAAAATACAATAGAAAAACACATAAGGAAGTAGAAATAGTGAGAACATGACTGTAACTCATGAAACAACCGGTGGGGTCATTACATCCTCCCCCTCTTAAACGAACATTCTTCCTTGAATGAGTCAAGAAACATACGTGAAGCCTCAAACATGTGTGGATATCTGCTCCTCATCTCCCAATCGATCTCCCTGGCAGCCTCCTCCACAGGCCGACCTCTCCACTACACTTTCACTTAAGCTATATCCTTTGAACTCAATTTTCCTACCTGTCGCTCTAAAATAGCCACTAGGTCCACATCATAAGTCAAATAACCGTCTAACTAAACCATGCGGAAACCCAAAATATGAGACAAATCGCCAATATGCTTCCAGTGTATAGAAACATGAAATACCGAATGCACACTTGACACATAAGCCACCTCCCTAATCCTCCAAAGCACCTCGAAAGGCCCGATGAACCGAGGTCTCAATTTACCCTTTTTACCAAATCTTATAACATCCATCATGGGTGATACCTTCAGTAGAACCTTCTCCCTAACCATGTAAGACACATCACGTACCTTCCTATCAGTATAATCTGTAGTCTTGATTGCGCTGTACGAAGCCGCTCCCGAATGAATTTTACCTTGTCCAAAGCGTCATGTGCCAAGTCTATACCCAAAAGCCTAGCCTCGCCCGGCTCAAACCAACCAACTAGAGATCTACACCGCCTCAAACATAAGCCTCATATGGAGGCATCTGAATACTCGACTGATAACTGTTGTTATATGCAAACTTTGTGAGCGGTAGAAACTGATCCCATGAACCCCAAAAGTCAATGACACAAGAGCAAAACATGTCCTCCAATATCTGAATAGTGTGTTCGGACTACCTAACTATCTGAGGGAGAAAAGCTATGCTCCACTCAACCTAAGTACCCAACTCTTGCTGCACGGCTTCCCGACACTGCGAAGTAAACAGAGTACCTCTATCTGAAATGATTGAAACTGGGAAACCATGCAAACAAATAATCTCTCGGATATAAATCTCTTCTAACTGCTCAGAAGAATAAGTAGTACATGTGGGAATGAAGTGCGCAGACTTGGTCAGTTGATCTACAATCACCCAAATAGAATTGAACTTCCTCAAAGTCTATGGGAGTCCAACTATAAAATCCATGGTGATCCACCCCCACTTTCACTCTATAATATCTAGCCGCTAAAGCACACCACCCGGTCTCTGATACTCATATTTCACCTACTAGCAATTGAGACACCAAGCAACAAACCTCACAATATCCTTCTTCATTCTTCTTCACGCTAATAATGGCGGTCCTCCTCCAAAATAAACCCCCGAAGCCCATCTACATTGAGCACACATATCCGGCCCTACATCCCCAATACCCCATCATCACCAGTAGTCACATCTCTGGCATCATTATGCTGAACTCTGTCCGTAAGGACAAGAAAATGAGGATCATCATATGGCGCTCTCTGATACGATAAAAAAGGGAAATCGAGAAACCACACAGGCTAAGGCTCGACTTGGCTAAAAAATGTCCAACCTCACAGATCGATTGGCCAAGTACTGAACATCAATTGCAAGAGGTCTCTCCCCAACAAGAATATATGTCGAACTGCCCATACTCACTGTCTTCCTACTCAAACCATCGACTACTACATTGGCCTTCCTGATGGCACAAGATAGTGATATCATAGTCCTTTAGCAGCTCCAATCATCTCCACTATGTCAAATTGAGATCTTTCTACTTGAACAAGTGTTGGAGGCTATGATGATCAGTAAACAGCTCACAAGACACACCATATAGATAATTCCATAAAATCTTCAATGAGTGAACAATGACATCCAACTCTAGGTCATGAACGTGGTAGTTCTTATCATGGGTCTTTAATTGACGAGAAGCATAAGCAATCGCTCTACCCGCCTGTATCAACATACACCCAATACCAACTCTAGAAGCATACAATACACTGTATATGAACCTAAAGCTGATGGTAAAACTAACACTAAAATTGTGGTCAAGGTAGTCTTGAGCTTCTGAAAGCTTGACTACACTTATCCAACCACTTGAATGGAGTACCCTTTTGAGTCAATCTAGTCAAGGTTAATGCAATAGATGAAAATCCCTAAACAAATCGACAGTAATAACTCTCCAAAGCAAGAAAGTTGTGAATCTCTATGGCTGAGGATGGCCTTGGCCAACTCTGGACTGCCTTTATCTAATTGGGATCAATCTGAATACCCTTACTAGACACCATGTGTCCTAAGAAAGCCATTGAAGTGAGCCAAAACTCACACTTGGAGAAAATTTAATAAAGCTTATCCTTCCCCAACCATTACAATACCACTCTTAAATGCTCCGCATGCTCCTCCTGACTACGAGAGTATACCAGAATATCATCAATGAATACAATGACAAACGAGTCGAGATAAGGCTGAAACACGCTGTTCATCAAATGCATGAACGTTTTTGGGGCATTGGTCAGCCCAAAACACATCACAAGAAATTCATAATGACCATATCGGGTTCTAAAAGTTGTCTTAAGAATGTATAAGTCCTTGAAAGCCGTCTCATGACTCGTGAGACCTATGTAACCTAGGCCAACCGACACAAACACCAAATCATACCAATATTTCATAAAAGTCATTTTTTAATTAATTAAAACAAGCTCAGAACATAAGTCTAAATAACCAGTGTGGAAAATAACACAGGCCCGACATTGGGGTGTCACTCACGAGCAACTACAAGATCCCTCCAAGCACAAAAAAGGCTATCATAGCCAAAAATAAAATACTATGAACAGTCTTAGCAAGGTAAGAAGGAGAAGTGCACGGCTGTGAACTCTAAGCAACTACATTGTCGACTCCGAAGACCTGCTGGAAGAACGATAAACACTCGCTATCGCAACTCACAACTCCTGGATCTTCACACAAGATTTAGGGAGTAATGTGAGTACGCCAACTTAGTAAGAAATAAAAGTAAATGAAAGCTGAGCAATAAAAAGACAAATAATTCCATGTCATAGCACTACAAAAAATATAGTACATTCCCAAAATAGTGCAGAAATCAATTATCACATAAAACAAACTCAGTTTCAGTAAAACCTTTTTTTTAACAACATCTTTCAATAGTTTCAAACAAGAGATGAATCAATGAGTAAAAAAGATATAAACATAAACATCCCCTCGGGAAAGACAAGTACCATAAACCGCCCCTCGGGCAAAATATCATTTGATCCAGCCCCTCGGGCTACCTCACAATCATTCGTAATTAGCCCCCCTCCCCCCGACAATAACATATATTAAAATAAGCCCCTTGGGCAACATCCCATCACTTACACTGGGTACCCTCACTCACTGGGCATGTTTAGACTCGGGGCTCCTGCACCCCAAACGCTATCACAAGCCATCTTGTGGCACAATAAATTAGGCCATCGGCCTCTCATATATCACAAATCAGTACAACATGTTGCGAATCGCAGCTCGATCCCATGATATCCGTACAACACAGGCCCTCGACCTCACTCAGTCAGAAACTTCTCAAGCCACTCGGGCTACAGTAAAACATGGTGCTCAGTCAAAATATCATTTATGCATCAAATCAGAGTAAATAAGACTGAGTTATAAAATCAGTAAAACATGGGATGAATAAGTATAGTTATTAACTAAAAACAATGAGGAATTTTGCCCTAAGGGTCAAAATAGTTGGCACGAGGCCCAAATATGACATCTAGTTCAAAATATAGTAATACTTTCCAAAACACAATAGTATCGAATAGTTTTCAATCAAATATGCAACTTAATAGTCCTACGGGATGGACGAAGTTACAATTCCCAATGGTGCACGACCCCACGCTCGTCATCTAGCCTGTATGTCACCTCAATATAGTGAAACAATGTGAAATTTGGGATTTCTTACCCTCATGACAACATTTACAATCATTACTTACCTCAAACCAGTCCAAACTCTAGCCCACGCTGCCTTTGCCTCTCGACTCGGCCTCCGAATGCTCCAAATCTAACAGAAATTAGTATCATATTATTAATATACGCTAAAGGAATAAAGTACAAGCGAAAATAATCGGATTAACTCAAAAATCCCGAATAGGCCAAACCCGACCCTTTGGGCCCACGTCTCAAAATTTGATAAAAATCATATCACTAGGATCCTTATCCTCCCACGAGTCTATACATACAAAAAATATCAAAATCGAACCTTAAATGGCCCTTCATATCCCTACTCAAAGCTCCCCAAAAGCTCAAGCACTAACCTTCAATTTTTCTCCAAATTCCCCACTAATTTCATGATTAAGTAGATGATAAATCATCACAAACACCAAATACAAAGCCCAACCTTCTAGAGAGATACTAGCTTATTCGAATAGTGAATAATGACCCTCTCTCTGTGAATAGTGAATCCGTCACTATTCATCGGACATATCACCGGAAATCGGTGGTGGATTGTCCCAAAATTGGTGTCACAAGATCCCCTTCTCTTTGCGAACTATCCCCAATTGAGTTTTTCATCAAATCTTTTACCAATTTTCCTACATCTTAAATCTTATTTTACAATCTACTGTAGCTTCTTCATCACTTGAATTTTCCAGCACCATATCTGTAATGAATTCTGCTTGAGTTTTGAGACAACCATGGATGCGGTGCCCTCTCCCAGCCATGTGCTGTGGGATAGGCTTCTCAAAATATATCAGAAAATTGAACTATTCAACGATCCAAACAGTCATATGCATCGCTTCTTTCTGGTCAAAATCTGCCGCAACATATCCAAAGCTGGAACTTTGCCCAGTAACGTTCGACCATGGAGTTCCTACTGTTGAATTCACAGTGGATGAAGTGAATTCTTTCACTAAGGAGGAAGGTCTTCATCAAGCAGTAATAATCAAATTTTCATATGCGAAACCTGATCTTCTGGAACTGAGGCAGACTTTGTCGAAGCAACTCGGTATCAAAGGTAATTGCAACATTGGATAGCTAGAATTTTGCCAGATTTGATCTGTTTGAAGACTATGCTCAGGTGGTATCAACAACAACTGGCTATATTAAGGCAAAAGGAGATGACTTCTTCTTTAGGACATTCCCATGGACAATGGGATTTAATCCCCGAGAAGAAACATCAAAAGCTGTAGCTTGGATTTCCTTTCCCGATCTACCAGCAAATCTGTTCGCCGAAAAATCCTTAATGTCCATTGCATCTGCAATGGGAATTCCTATTGCAGTAGATAAGGCGACTAAAGATCGAACGCGACCTAGTACGTCCCGAGTTAATGTCTTGATTAATTTATTGGACAAACATACAAAGAAAATACAGATCAGGATAGTAGTCTCGAAATCTGGAAAAATTGCAGAATATGACCAGCAGATCGTGTTTGACAAAGTTCCTGAATACTGCACGTACTGTAATCATCAAGGGCATAATGTATGATCGTGTCGCTGGATTATAGAGGAACACAATGAAGAAGCAGTTCATGGTGCTGATATGAAGGTAGGGGTAGTGTCACTAAATTAGAAGGTGATGCCGGGGATTATTTGAATGCTAATCTAGTAGGACGTCGAATGGAAAGGACACTGCCTAATGTGATTCACGATGCAAGACAAACAAATGTTTCGGGTTCAAGTTTTCAAACTGCTAAAGTTCTTCCAAAGCAAAATGGTGTCGGGGTGCAGATTTGTAAATGGCCAAATTCTGTTCCGGTACATGCTCCTTTGAATATTTTAAGTGAAAAGCAGTCAGATATGGTGGTGTCTAATTCTAAACCTACTGCTGCATCTGTAGCTTCAGGTGACACAGCAAAAAGGTCTGGCCAGATTTTGGTAGATGTTTGTATGCAGGATAAAACAATCGAGCAGCAGCTTTTGGTTCAGAATAATAACAATCCTAAGGGTACATTATCTGGCCAAGGAAATGGTACTTACTTGGAGGATTCTGTTTCTTTTAATGTTAATAGAGATCCATCACAAAGCAATGAAAGGATTTTGCCTACTGTAACTACTGATGCAGGACAAAATTCTGGTTCGGTTCAAATTGTTCCAGCTGCAGAAGTTCATTTAGTGCCGAATGCTGATTTTGAACAGCTGTGCAAAAAAACATCTACTGTTTTGAAAGTTCACATTGAATATCTGGTGTCAAATGTGACTGGATTTACTCCTAATGAGACTACTGATGCAGGACAAAATATGGATTATGTTCCAAATATTCCAGCTATAGAAGTTAGTTCAATGCCGAATGCTGATATACCACAACTGAGTAAAAATTCATTGAATGTTCCATTCATTTTGAATGTTCCCAGTGAACCGGTTGTGTCAAAATTGACAGTTGCATCTGCTGAGACTGCACAGCATAATGAAAACAGAATTGGTCAATTGTTGTGTGAGCACCATCATGTGTTACACAATAGTAACAATATGAAACATGCACTGTTTTGTCAAGGAAATGATACAAATTTGGAGGTACTGGATACTGCCAAAGCTGTTACATATCCTGTTGTTTCCCCATGTGCAACTAGGGGAGAACTTGACAGTGCCAAACTGCTTGATGCTTATACTGATTCTTTCCCAATTTTTCCAGCTGCAGAAGTTCATCCAATGCCCTCTGCTGATACTGCACAGCTATGTAAAAGACCAGCCACTGTTACATCCAATATGAATGATCACAGTGAATAGATGGTTTCAAATTTGGCTGGGGTTCTTCCTAATGTGTCTGTTGATGCAGGAAAAGATATTGATTTTGTTCCAGTTATTCCATCTGCAGAAGTTCATTCAATGCCGAATGTTGATATAGCACAGTTGTGTCAAAATACATCTACTCTTCCATCCAATGTAAATTTTCCCACTGAACAGGTGTTGTCAAAAATGACTGTTGCGTCAGTTGAGGCTGCAAATCATATTTCAAATAGGTTTGAACATCTATTGCATGACAAGCAACATTGCTTACATAACAGTAACAATAACAACCCTACAGTGTTTTGTCAACGAAATGATACACATTTGGAGGTTCTGCATCATGCCAAAGCTGCTACAAACCCTGATGTTCCCATGTTCAACTAGGGGACAACCCGACAGTGCCAAAAATGATTGATTCTTCAAACATCACTGCAGGATGTAATGGGTGAAATAAAATCTCAGCCTTAGCCAACTGGACAGTACAAAATGAAGATCGAGCTGCATCACATTTTGGCAACCATGAAGCAGTAAATGAAAGTACAACTGCTGATGCTGTCTCTAATGCTGCTTTACCTTAAGCAAATTCTGCTTCAGAATCTACTGATAATCGTCAACACACAAGGGAAGAGGGACAATGGTCATCGATGGTCAACAAAGCAGCAACTCAAAAAACCAAAAATAAAACTCAGATCGCAGAAAACAATCCAGCTTTTCTTTCAATTTCAAACTCATTTGCCATACTTGACAATGTCAATGACGATGAAAGAAAATTTTTGGGAGAAAATTTGCAGTTTTGTGACAGTCAGAATATATCACAGAATACATAGACAAACAATACAGATCATGTTACTGGTACAAATATGCAAATACAGTCCAAACCTCAAAGTTCTCCAACCATATCTGTTCCTACTGTTCCAAATAGGAGGGACTTGGTCATTAAATCGAAACTGTGGAAAGACTAACAAGGTTTTGATGATGAAGAGAGCTGGGGTGAAGGACTCGCTGGTTTTTCATGGGAAGAAGATGACCAAGAGTGTGATCAGGATAGTACTGAAGAAGACAGTGATGATTCAGTCAAGCAAAAATGTCAAAGGAAAACTGCAATTAACAACAGTCGTGCAATATTGAAGCAAACATCAACTCCAAACAACAGATTAAATCATAATGCTCCAGTTTTTATTCCAAGAAATAATGCAAAAGCACTTAGTTCAATGGTAGCGACATCAAAGTTCAACAAGAAAGAAACAGCTCATAATCGTCAACTAAACTCAGTCGAAGCATCAGTTGGTGATCCAATCGCAACTGCGCTACCATCAACTAGCCAGAATCAGGCGGGGCAGCTCGTCACAACTGTTTCATTAATCTCGTCCGAGGAAAGACAACTCTTGGAAGCGATGGTAAATACAGATTCTAATCATATTTCTAGTAGTTTTGTCATGAGCAGGAACAAATCGCAAAAACAAGAAAAAAATGCAGTTATGAATAATACAAAATTAACAACTCAATGCGTTTTTCAAGAATTGCCAAATCCAATTTTGGCAGGAAGACATATATATGAAGAAGGGTAAGAAGAGGTTATCTTAAACCAATGCCGAGAAGACGCTTCAACAAAAGGAGATTTGTCACCACTGCATAGTGCAAGAAATAAGAAGTCTCATCAAAGGAAAAGAAGTTGGGACGGCAGGGAGTTTGAAGACGTAAACATAAGGAGGCCCCCAATGAGAACTGCAAAACAAAAACAGGTCGCTCAAATAATACATCCAAAATCCAATCGACTGAAGAATAAAGCATGAACTTTGAAGACTATCTGAAAAATTATGTGGAAGAAGACAACATTCTACAGATCTAAAATTTCACAACAAAAGAGAAAAAGGGGCATCTCTATGGCTTCTTCATCTATTTATTTTACATCACATTAGTATTATTCTATGTAATATCATCACAGAGCATGTTATAAACTCTGTGTTGATCATTCATTTCTTAGTTCTTGCGAGTTATTTCTTTTTACATGCTTGCTAGTCTATGAGGCTTTTATTGGCCTCAAAAGGATAACTAAGATAAGGTCTATGCCGGCTGTGTTATATGGGTGACATTACCGGTGTAATCCGCCTTATTTTATTTCTCCTATTTGTTGTAATTTTCTTTTCCAATTATTTATGAAACCCTAGGCGATTGCCTAGTGGACCCAAAAAAAAAGCCTAAGCAACTTACCTCACTGGAATCCTTTAATTCCTTCCTGAATTCCTAGCTGGGAGCTCCAAAATCGCACAAAAATGGTGAGAAAGACTTAAAAACATGAAGGGAGGCTTTTATAGTTTCTACCATAGGGATTCTGCACCTGTGGTCCCATAAGCGCACCTGCACTTCAGCTTGTGCGAAAAAATATCCACTTCTGTGGAATTCACTTAAGGCACCAACTATTGCATCTATGCCCCAGACCTTGCACCAGCGGGCTCACAAGTGCGGTTAATCCTTCCGCTCCTGAAGTTACTCTCTGCATCTGCGCTCCCTAATCAGTAGGTGCGAAACAACAAAAACAACAAAATCTGCAACTCCAATTCAACTCTTAACCTTCCATCAACCACCCAAATCAATCCCGATGCCCTTGGGACCTCAACTAAAAATGCCAAAAAGTCACATATTATCAATCAAACTTATTCTAACCTTCATAACACTCAAAACAATATCAAGACAACAAATTACCCACGGATTCAAGCCTAAGCATTCCAAAACTTTTAAATTTCGTAAACGACGCAAAAACCTATCAATCCTCATGTGAATTACCAGAAAGTTTGCACACACACGTTACAAATGAAACCACAAACCTACTCCAATTATCAATATTCCAATCTGACCTCGATATCAACATTTCCATCGCCGATCAGAAAATGGCGAATTTCCAATTTTTCCAATTCAATCCTAATTATACCACGAACCTCTAAAACACATTTTGATCATGCTCCTAAGCCTCAAAGCACCTAATAAAGCTATCAGAACCACAAAACCCCAATTCCGAGATCATTTACCCACAAGTCAACTTCCGATTGACTTTACCAACTAAATAACCAGCTTAAAGAGACTAAGTGTCTTATTACACCATAAGGCCACTCTGAACACAACACCACTAACAAGATATGATGAGATACAACTGAACAACAAACAAGGAAGGAGAAATGGGAAGAAAGGGACCGTAACTCATGAAATGACCGACTGGGTCGTTACAGATTATGGAGGTTAAAAACGTTATCGAGGTAACGGACGAGGACAAGGCCGTGATAGTCATAGAAGAGGAATAAGTAATGTAGCAACTAAAACAATAAGGTTAAAATCCACTAAACATTTTGAGGTCGTTGTGGTGGACAAAGAGGAGGAAGAGGACGTGGCTATTACCAAGAAAATAATGGACAAAGGTATGACAAATTAAAAATTGAGTGTTATAATTGTCACAAATTTGGCCATTACTCTATGGAATGTCGTCACAATGTGAAAGGAAAAGCTAACCTTTTTAACGACAAGAAATAAGGGGATGAGTCAACGTTGTTGCTGGCACTCAAGAAAGAAAAACATGGATAATTATAGCTTTTGGTATTTGGACAATAAAGTAAGCAATCATATGTATGGATGCAAAGAAAAGTTTGTAGAGATCAATAAAACGGTAAGAGGTAATGTTTCCTTTGGAGATACCTTAAAGATTCAAATCAAAGGGATAGATAAGATCCTAATATCCTTTAACGATGGTAGTTACAATTTAATTCAAGATGTTTATTATGCGCCAAAAATAAAAAATAATATTTTGAGTTTGGGCAAACTTCTTGAAAAGGAATGACATCCACGTGAAAAATATGCATCTTTGTCTTAGAGATTTTAATGGAATTCTAATTGCTAAGTGCCTATAGCAAAAATATATCATTTTCTTTGCATCTTAAGAAAATTGATGCAAAGTATTTGAAGGCATGTGCAAGATGAATCATGGTATTGATATATACGATTTTGGCACATGAATTTTGAAGCACTCAAATCAATAGGAGAAAAGAACATGGTACATGGGATACCATCAATCAACCATCCCAATCAATTTTATGAAGCTTGTCTTTTGGGAAAACATGCAAGAAGGAGTTTTCCAAAGGAGGCCAAGTCAAGATCAACCAAACCGCTTCAGGTTGGTCTCATTGATGTGTGTGGACCAATCAAACCAGCTTCCTTTGGTAAAGGTAAATAGTTTCTGCTATTCATTGATGACTTCAGTAGAAAGACATGGATTTATTTCTTGAACCAAAATTCTGAAGCTTTTGCTTCTTTTAATATTTTTAAAATAAATGTGGAGAAAGAAAGTGGCTATGAAATAAAATCTTTAAGGTCCGATAGAGGAGGCGAATTCACTTCAACAGAATTTAATGACTTTTTTTAGTCCTATGGAATTTGTCGCCCTCTAACGGTACCTCATTCACCCTAACAAACTACAGTTCAAAGAGAAAGAAACAAGTGATTCGTAATATGGCTAGATACATGTTGAAACCTAAAACTATGCCCAAGGAATTTTGGGCCAAAGCTATTTCTTGTGCAGTTTATTTGAATAACATGTCTCCAATAAGAAATGTTAGAGATTAAACCACTCAAGAAGCATGGAGTAGAACAAAGCCAACTGTCAAACATTTGAGAATCTTTAGAAGCATAACATATGCACATGTGCAACAACAAGGAAGAGCGAAGCTTGATGATAGAAGTGTCAAGTATGTGCTTGTTGGCTATGATACATGCTCAAAATGCTACAAGATATACAACCCAAGAAGCAGCAAGGTAGTGGTGAGTCGTGGTGTTGAATTTGATGAAGAACTGGCATGGAATTGGGAAGTTCAGTAACAAAGTTCATATGAGTTTCTTCCATACTTTGGTGATGAAGAAAAACCAGAGACTGCCGAACTAGTGTAAGATGCAACTCCACATCCTTCACCAACTAATGTTGCATTTCCTCTTCTCAAGAAATTTCAAATGAACAATCGCAAATGACGAGGAGTATTCAAGAGCTCTATGATGACACAGAAGAAGTTGATAATTTTAATTTTTTATATTGTCTTTTCTCTAATAATGAACCAATGAACTTTGATGAAGCTGTTACACACAAAAGGTGGAGACAAGCCATGGAGGATGAGATCGAGTCAATGGAGAAGAACAAAATCTGTGAGTTAATAACACTTCTCAAGGGGCATTGAGAAATTAGAGTTAAATGGGCATACAAAACAAAGAAGAATGCTGATAGAGATGTGGAGAAATACAATGCATGACTTGTGGCTAAAAGCTAAAAGCGAAGATAATGCATTGACTACGAAGAAGACTATGCACCCATTTTTCGCGTGGAGATGATTTATTTGTTGATGTCTTTGGCGGTGCAAATGAAGTGGACGATCCATCAACTAGATGGTAAGTTAGCCTTCTTGAATCGCTATCTTGAAGAAGAAGTCTATTTTGAACAACCATTGTGCTTCATGGTCAAAAACCATGATGGATAAAGTGTTGCGGTTGAAGAAATATTTATATGGACTAAAGCAAACTCCACGAGCGTGGAATAATTGCATCGACAAATATTTTAAATACAATGGGTTTACTCATTGTCTCCGAGAATATGTGCTTTACCATAAAGTCCATACAAATGGAGATATCTTACTTGTTTGTCTTTATGTTGATGATCATATTTTTACGTGCAATAACCCAAGTTTGTTTAAAACTTTTAAGAAAGACATGTCCCATGAGTTCGAGATGATAGACGTTGGGCTCATGTCACATTACCTGGGCATAAAAGTAAAGCACACGGAGGATGGAAGTTTTATCACGCAAGAAAGCTATACAAAAGAGATATTGAAGAAGTTCAACATGCTCGATTTCAACCCGAAAACACCTATGGAAAGTGGTACAAAGTTGTCCATGCTTGAAGTAGGAGAAAAAATGGATCCCACATTTTTCCAAAGTCTTGTCTGAAGTTTGAGGTACTTAACTTGTACCAGGCTAGATATTCTCTTTTCAGTTGGAGTAGTAAGTCGCTTCATGGAAGCTCCAACATCCACTCACTTGAAGGTCACTAAAAGAATTCTTCATTAGCTAAAAGGTACGATCGATGTTGGGTTATTTTATTCTTCTTCTAATGATTTAAACCTTGTAGAATTTTGTGATAGTTATTATACGGGAGATATTGATGATAAAAAAGTACATTTGGTTTTGTATCTTTCTTGGATGATTGTGCTATTTCTTGGAGTCAAAAGAAACAATTAATTGTTACTCTCTCGACTTGTGAAGCTCAATATATAGCAGCAACAACTTATACCATCATGCTATTTGGCCGAGAATATTATTAAAGGAGCTTAAATTGCCACAATTTGAAACTACAGCGATTTGAATTGACAACAACGCAGGCACTTGCAAAGAATCTGGTGTATCATGATCGAAGCAAGAATATAGACAAAGGTATCACCTATTCAGAGAATGTATTGTCAAGAAGGAAGTCGAGCTCAAGTATGTGAAATTTCATGATCAAGTTGCGGATTTTTTTACCAAGCCTCTCAAACTTGAAGATTTTCCGAGATTGAGATCAAGACTTGGAATGAAGAAGAAAAATAAAAATTGAGGGAGCGATTTGTAGGTCTAATATAAATAAAAATAAATAAATAATTAAAAAATGACACAAAGTTGCAAATGTAACAAGTTGCAATAACAGCAAAACCAAATAGCAAAACCAATTTGAAATTGGTTTTGAGCGGTGGAACAAGTTACAACAATTTACAATATGCAATTTGTAAATACACCTTTTTGACTGGTCGGAGGAATAGTTCCTCACTACTATAAAAGGATGCTTCAGCTATTCATTTCAAGCACACCTAAATGAGAGAGAAGCAACTGAAGTTAAAGAGAGTAACCCACGGATTTTAGTTTGTGAGATAAATAGTGAGTGTGAGTAATATTGTAGCGATGTGCTTAAAATAAAGAGTGTTGTTTATTTCGAAGTTGTAATAGTCTCTTGGCTCGTGTATTGAATTTTTTCGCGTTAAGAGATTTAGTGTCTTTGTTACTCTTTTGTGTTATTATTATTTATCATGGATATTATTCCTAGGCAGGACTATTATGTTTTACCAACAATGTGGTATCAGAGCCATGTAATATAATGGTCCACTATCATTTTAGTACCCCTGTCTCACAAAAGATAATTATGAGAAATGGTATTTACGTATGGAAGCCATTCGTAGCTCTCAAGATAGAGGGTATGCAAAACCCGATAATGAGGAATCTCTTCCTCAAAATGAGAAAGATGTCTTGGAAATAACAAGGAAGAAGGATAAACAAACCCTCACGATCATCAACCAATGTCTGGATGATGCCATGTTTAAAAAAATGGTAAATACTACCACCTCAAGGGATGCTTGGGAGATTTTACAAAATTCTCTTCAAGTAGTTGACAAGGTAATGAAGGTAAAACTTCAAACTGATTTTAAAATTTTAAAAATGAAAGAATCCGAATACATTTTAGATTATTGTTCAAAAGTGAAGGTTGTTTTGAATCAATTAAGAAGATACAGGAGGATATAGAAGATGTCCATTCGGTAGAAAAGATCCTTCGCACTTTAACACATAAATTTGATTTTGTGATGTGTGCTATTGAGGAGTCTAAAGATTTAGACTCGAATAAAGTGGAGCAATTGAAGGGTTCTTTACAGCCCCCCCCCCCCCCTCCCCAAAAAAAGATCAAGAGGAGACAAAAAGTGCCACTAGAACAACTTCTTAAAACTGAGGCGCCCTTTAAGGATTATGGAGGCGAAAAAATCTATCGAGGGACAGGGATGAAGCCGTAGAAGTCATAGAAAAAGAAGATGTAATCGTAACAACTTCAACAATAAGATTAAAATCCACCAAACATTTTGAAGTCGTGGTCATGCACAAAGACAAGGAATAGGACATGGCTAATATAGAGAAAATTATACAAAGGTATGACAAACTGAAAACTGAGTGCTATAATTGTCACAAATTTTGCAACTACCCTTGGGAGTGTCGTAGCAATGTTGAAGAAAAAGCTAACCTTATTGGCGGCAAGAAAGAAGAAGATGAGTCAACGTTATTGTTGGCACTCAAGGAAGAAGACATAGGTAATTGTAGCTCTTGGTATTTCGATTATGAAGTAAACAATCATATGTTTGGATGCAAAGAGAAGTTTGTTGAGATCAATAAAAATGTAAGAGGTAATGTGTCCTTTGGAGTTACCTTAAAGATTCAATTCAAAGGGATAAGTACGATCATGATATCTTGTAAAGATGGTAGTCACAAGTTAGTTCAAGAGGTTTATTATGTGCCAAAATTAAAAAGTAATATTTTAAGTTCGGGACAACTTCTTGAGAAGGAATATAACATCCTCATGAAAAATATGCATTTTTTGTCTTAGAGATTAAATGGAATTCTATTTGCTAAAGTGTATATTGCACAAAAATAATTTTTTTTTGAATCTTAAGAGAATTGATATAAAGTGTTTGAAGGCTAATACAAGATGAATCATGGTGTTGGCATATAAGATTTGGGTACGTGAACTTTGAAACTCTTAAATAAACAGGAGAGTGCATGGGATACCATCAATCAACCATCCCAATGGATTTTGTGAAGCTTGTCTTCTTGGAAAACATGCAAGGAGGTGTTTTTCCATATGAGGCCATGTGGAGATCAACCAAACCGCTTCATCTTGTTCACACTGATATGTGTGGACCAATAAATCCACATTCCTTTGGTAAAAGTAAATAATTTCCGCTATTCATTAATGAATTTAGTAGAAAGACTTGAGTTTATTTCTTGAATTAAAAATCTGAGGCTTTTGCTGCTTTTAAAATTTCAAAGTACTTGTGGAGAAAAAAAGTGGCTACGAAATAAAAGTTTAAGCTCCGATAGAGGAGCCGAATTCACTTCAAAACACTTTAATGACTTTCGTCAGTCTCATGGAATTCGCCGCCCTCTAATACCATATTAACCCCAACAAAATGGACTTTAAAAGAGAAAGAATCGAATGATTTTTAATATAGCTAGATGCATGTTGAAAGATAAAACTATGCCAAAGGAACTTTGGGTCGAAGCTGTTTCTTGTGCAGTTTATTTGAACAACAGGTCTTCAACAAGAAATATTAGATATCAAACCCCTCAAGAAGCATTGAGCGGAAGAAATCCAAGTGTCAAATATTTAGAATCTTTGGGAGCATAGCATATGCTCATGTACCACAACAATGGGAAGTGAAACTTGACGATCGAATTGTCAAGTATGTGTTTGCAGTTATGATACAACTCAAAAGGCTACAATCTATACAATCTAAGCAGTGGCAAGGTGGTAGTGATTCGTGATGTTGAATTTGATGAAGAATTGGCATTGAATTGGGAAGTTCAGGAAGAAATTTTATATGGTTTTCATCCATACTTTGGTGATAAAGAATAACAAGAGACCATGGAACCTGTGCAAGATGCAACTCCATCTCTTTCACCAACTAATGTTGCATATCCTTCTTCTCAAGAAAGTTCAAATGAATAACCAAAAAGGATGAGGAATGTGCAATAGCTCTATGATGACACAATAAAAGTTACTAATTTTGAATTTTTGTATTGTCTTTTTGCTATAGTGAACCAATGAACTTTGATAAATCTGTTACAGACAAACAGTAGAGACAGGCAGAGATCGAGTAAATAGAGAAAAACAACAATTGAGAGTTAACAATACTTCCCAAAGGTCATCGAAATTAGAGTTAAATGGGTATACAAGACAAAGAAGAATGTTGATGGATATGTGGAGAAATACAAGTCATGACTTGTGGCTAAAATCTACAAGCAAAGATAGGGCATTGACAATGAAGAAGTCTATGCACATGCTGCCCATATGGAGATGATTTGTTTGCTGATCTCTTTGGCAGTGCAGATAAAGTGGTTGCTCCATCAACTACATGCCAAGTCAACCTTCTTGAACGGCTATTTTTAAGAAGTCTATCTTGAAAAACCATGGGACTTCGTGATCAAAAACTATGAAGATAAAGTGGTGCGGTCGAAGAATGCTTTATATAGATTATAGCAAACTCCACGAGTGTAAAATAGTTGCATCGACAAATATTTTCAAGACAATGGGATTACTTGTCGTCTCCGTAAATATGCTTTTTACGTTAAAGGTCATACTAATGGAGATATCTTACTTGTTTATCTTTATGTTGATCATCTTATTTTTACGGGAAATAACCCAGGCTTGTTTGAAGCTTTTAAGAAAGATATATCCCATGAGTTCGAGATGACATGCGTAGGGCTCATGTCATATAACTGGGCCTAGAAATAAAGAAGATAGTGGATGGAAATTTTATCTCTTAAGAAAGCTATACAAAAGAGATATTGAAGAAGTTCGACATGATCGATTACAACCCTATTAACACACCTATGGAAAGTGGGACAAAATTGTCCAAGTTTGATGAAGGAGAAAAAGTGGATTCTATGTTTTTCAAAAGCCTTGAGGGATGTTTGAGGTACTTGACTTGTACCAGGCCTGATATACTCCTTGCAGTTGGAGTAGTAAATCACTTCATGGAATCTCCAACATCCACTCACTTGAAGGTCACTAGATGAATTTCTTCATTACCTAAAATATACGAATGACTTTGGGTTATTTTATTCTTCTTCTAATGATTTCAACCTTGTCGGATTTTGTGATAGTTATATGCGGTAGCTATTGGTAATAGAAAAAGAGCAACTAGTTTTGTAGTTTACTTGGGTGATTCTGTTATTTGTTAGAATTCAAAGAAAACGATCAATTGTTACTCTCTTGACCTGTGAAGCTGAATATATAACAACAACATCTTGTATTTGTCATGCTATTTGGATGAGAAGATTATTGAAGGAGCCCAATTTTCTACAAATTAAGCTATAAAGATTTGTATTGACAACAAATCTATGCAGGCTCACAAAGAATCCAGTGTATTATGATCGAAGCAAGCATATAGACACAATGTATCACTTCATCTGAGAATTCATTTTCAAGAAGGAAGTCAAGCTCAAGTATGTGAAATCTCCTGATCAGTTGCGGATATTTTTACTAAGCCTCTCAAATTTGATGATTTTTAGAAATTGAGATCAAGACTTGGAATGAAGAAGAAAAGGGATATATTTGTTGGTCCAGTATAAATAAAATGAAATAAAAAAATAAAAAATGGCACCAAGTTGAAAACGTAACAAGTTTCAATAACAACAAAACCATATAGCAAAACCAATTTGAAATTGGTTATGAACAGTGAAACAAGTTACGACAATTTGCAATATGCAAATTGTAAATAAAGCTTTTTGATTGATTGGAGGAACGGTTCCTCACTTCAATAAAAGGAGGCTTCAACTATTCATTTCAAGCACACCAAAACGATAGAGAAGCAACTGAAGTTAGAGAGAGTAATCAACATATTGTAGTCTATGAGATAAATAGTGTGTTTGAGTAATATTGTAGTGATGTGTTTAAAATAAAAGGTGTTATTTCTTTTTAAATTGTTGCAGTCTCTTGGCACTACTTAGTTATAATATTATTGTGGTAATATTGCTCTGCTCGGGTATTAAATTTTACCTTGTTAGAAGATTTGATGTCTTTGTTACTCTCAGTTGTTATTGTTATTTATGGTTGATGTTATTCCTAGGCGGGATTGTTATTTTTTCCCAACAATTAGAGCCTAAGTTAGTCATCATAAGTAGTAAATTCAATGTCCTTTGTCGTGACAATTGAATCATATTTTCTATTTTTCTATTAGGTATTTCACAAGTAAAGTTTTTGTTGGAACTTGATATATTTTACCCAAGTTGGCGAGATAGTAGGCACCACAAACGTGTCAAAGTTCATTTAACGGGCTCCATACACTGTCGGACCCTAGATTTTGTGCAAATTGGTTCAATCTTTATTGAGACTTGTATAATTTAATTTTTATATGTTATGATAGATTAGCTGTATAGTTAGGGAAGTTAGTAAATTGTATAGCTAGTAGGGTTAGTTAGTAGCCAACTCAACCCTAGTTGTACTGCACGTGTATATACTTAGAATTGTAATAAGAAAGAAAGTGAAATTTCCACTTTCTCAATTCTTGTTCTATCTATCAGAGTTCTCTCTATGACAACTCTCTAGAAGGACTTTATTGGAGATCATGATCGAGCATCAAGATCATCTTCAAAGTCACGTTTAACATGGTATCAAAGCAAGGGAAGATCATGCTTGACTATGCGGCATTCTTTCTCCCAATTTCTCCCATTTTTTCTTTCTTCTGAATCTATTTTACTAGTCCGATCGATTTTTTCCCTAATTTCTTGGAAGCAAAAATTGATAAAAAATTCTTCAAATTTCTACTTGAATTAGTGTGCAAAACAGCAAAATTGTCTACTCATGGACGTATAACCAAATTCTTTTGAATCTTCTTCCTTATATGATAACACATCAAAATCTGGTTCCTACAGAAAAAATTATTCTACCAATAACAATTCCACTAGAGGCAACATGCCCCGTCCATTTTGTGAATACTGGAAGAGACTAGAACATACCAAAGGCTAGTGCTACAAGTTACATAGGTATCCTCGAAGTTTTGAAATTCACACTCTCAAAATACAAATAAGTGACAGAACATGAATCACACTGCAAGTTTTAACAAAGGAAGGTGAATAGTAGCTAGTGTGCGAGGGACCTCTTCTAAAACAATTCCAGATGGGAAAGATGATCATAAGATGGAAATGAAGTCAGGAAAGATAACCTTTCTAAGAAACAATATGGACAGATCTTGAATTTACTACAATATTTCTAAAATGGAACAGGAGGAGAGAGCTCCAACTGCACAAACTATGCCAAAGGTGCTATGAATTTTATAGGTATAATAGTCTTCACCTCTTCTATTGATTTTGGAAAATTCCAATGTGAATGCTTCAAAAACAAGGTTGACTCTTGGATATTATATTCAAGAGCCTCTAATCACGACCTTCAATATGTCTTTGCAAACCAGCATTGTAACCTTACCATATCCTTTATTAGTAGTCCTTCCAATCAGATATATGATAAAAGTAACACAAATTAGAAGTGTGACACTGTTTTTTAAGATCATATTGCACAAATGATCATTCAAATGTAACCTCATATCAATTTATTCATTAACTAGTTCAACCCCTCGTAGCATTTGTTTTCTTTAACATTTGTCTTCTGCATGCCCCTTCAATGAAAAGGCTGCTTAAAATTTGTAAAGTCAGTGATGGACTATATCTTCTCTACCCAAGGTGTTTTAGTAACGACCTTTCAGAATCAACTATAAATAGTTCAATTTCTAGCTCTGTTTCTTCCACTTGCTGCACACAAAACTCGCACTATTTTCATCATTCCATTATAAATAGCTAATTGTTTAGGGATAATTTCACATCTCATTCAGTTGAAAATATATGTTTTCCAAATAATAGAGTGCAATTTTCCATTGTGAATAATATCAGTCCTTCAATGTCTTCAAGTGATGATATAAATATGTTATGGCATAACAGACTGTGTTATGTTCCCTTTGCCAAAATGAAGGGAATTTCTAGTGTTCCAACATCTTTTTCACCAAAAAATTCATTTAACTACTCTGTCCGCCTAATGGAATGACATGGGAGATTACTATTCCCAGAAAAATTCCCTAATTCCACTAAGATCTTTCAACTTCTTCATGATAATCTCTAGGGTCCTTACCCTTACCACATGACAACGTATTGCACATTCAGATATTTCATCACCGTGGTTGATGGTAACAGTAGGTCCCATGGACTTACCTATTATCAAGCAAAAGCAATGTCTTGCATGTCATCAAAAACTTTGTGTCAATGATTGAAAACAAATTCAACAAAAACTATCTAATGTGTAAGGTCAGACAATAGTCTAGAGTTTAACAACACAAAAGCAAATCAGTTTTCCTTTCTAAAGGGATCATCCACCAAAAGACATGCCCATACAGACAACAACAAAATGGCATAGCGGAAAGAAAACATAGAAAGTTGTTAGAAACAGCTAGGGTCCTCTTATTCAAGTCAAAATTACCTCTTTGATACTGGGGTAAATGCATCATATGTGCTACTTATATAATAAATAGACTACCCTCTTCTCACTTCAAGGGTAAGTCACTATATGAGCTACTATACAATAGAAAACCTACCTACTGTCAAATGAGGAGTTTAGGGTGCTTGTGTATCCCACAGTACCCAAGTTCCACATAGATAAATTTGAACCTAGAACACACCACACGTTTTTGTTGGATATCCCTTTGGGTTAATTGGGTACAAAGTTGTCAGTATAACCACCAAGAAAACAACTGTATCTAAAGATGTAGTTTTTGTTGAAACACGTTCTCAAGGCACTAAATTAAACGTGTGTTCATATTTGTAGGTTTTGATAAATGACAAACGATGCTCAATTGACATATGACGAGGTCCAAGAACAAGCGCGCAAATGTCACGTAACGAAGTTCAAGCACAAGACAAACAAAGATCAAGATTAAACAAAGTTATACATGAGTCGCTCTTTAATTGTGATCTTGATCCGACAATTTAACTCAAGACTTGGCTTCTCTCGTAAAAATATTTTTATCAAATCATGCATATTTAATTTAGAGCAAAATGATTTTAAATCATGCATATTTATTTTAGCAAAATGATTTTTAAACATGCCTCTAAAATCTGGACAAAGATAATCGATTATGTACTTATGATAATCGATTATGTTAAGGCAGCTACAAGACAATCGATTGTGTACCTTATGACAATCGATTGTGTTGAGGCAGTGTCCATCAGATTTTTGAAATCTGCATGACAATCGATTGTGAACCTTATGACAATCGATTGTGTTGAGGCAGTGTCTATCAGATTTTTCAAAGATACAAAATAATCGATTGCGAACCTTATGATAATCGATTGTGTTGAGGCAGTGTCTATTAGATTTTTCAAGACTGAAAAATAATCGATTGTCCATATAGCATAATCGATTATGTAAATGACCGTTGCCAAAATATTTTCAAACATCGTCAGATAATCGATTATAGGATTTTAATAACCGATTGTTTGAAGTAAAATCTGAAAAAGATTTTTTGAACGTTGCCAAGTAATCGATTGTATATTTCTGATAATCGATTGTTTTAAGTAAAATCTGGAAATAATTTTTTGAACGTTGACAGTAATCGATTATACGGCTTAGATAATCGATTATGCTGCGTAAAATCTGGGAATGATTTTTGGAACGTTTGGAAAACAATCGATTGTGCCAATTAGACAATCGATTGTCGTAGCACAAAATCAGCAATTCTTAATTGGCAATTAGGCAACGGTTATGCATGTTTTTGACACTATAAATACATCTTCAAATCAGTCTTCTAAATACAACAACTGATCATATTATTGCTAAATCTTGCATACTCTCTTATTCATCATTTTCTATTCATTACATAAGTTTTTGAGAGCCAAATTCTTGACGAAAGTTGTTGCGTTCTTGAGCGTATTTATTTTACTCATATCTACTCTTAAGGAGAGACTTGTTTTGAGTGCAAAGTGTTTTTATACACTTGAAGGGAGGTGTTAATCCCTTGTATTGTAAGAAGGAACGTTGTGACTCCTTTGGTTGAAGTCTTGAAGTGTTGTATCTTCGAGCAAAGGTTGTTGAGGCTTGTGTGACTCAAGTTCTCAGTTTGTAACAGTTTGTTAAGCACCCGTAAGCTTAACGAAGTTAGTGGAAATCTTGAGAGAGTCTCTCGGGGACTGGACTAGCCACGGGTTGTGGTGAACCAGGATAACATCGGTGCGTTCGTTCCTTATTATTTACTTATCGCACTTATTTCATTCCTGTAATTTTTAAATTCCGCAAGTTTACGCTGTTTTTTATTATAATGCTATTCACCCCCCCTCTAGCGTTAAGCGTATATTCTAACAGTTTTCAATGAAAATATTTTTCCTTTTAGTATGTCTAAGGATACTGCTTCCTTTCCCTGTGTCCTTAAATCCATTCATTTTATTGACTATGTGCTAGTGATCACAATACCAATAATCACACCAATGCATCCCTTTCTCTCAATGCCTTACCCTCTCTCCACAATTACATATCTGCGGATGATTTGAATCAAGATAGTTAGTGCCTTGTGAGAAGTATTTGTCGAGAGAAAAATCCTAGTTCAAATGAGGAAGCAGCTACGCAGCCTGCATTGTAAGCAACCATGACACAAGAGTTTGAAGCTAACAACACTTGGGAGTTAGTACCTCTACCAGTTGGGAAATAAGCCATAGGGTGTAAGTGGATGTATAAAAAGAAGCATAAGGTAGATGGTAGCATACAGAGGATCAAATCTAGATTGGTGGTAAAGGGGTATACCCGGTAAGCTAGAATTGATTACACAAAAACATTTAGTCTTGTGGTGAAAATCACAACAGTAAGAGCCCTCATAGCTGTTGCAGTCAAGAAAGGCTGGGATATATTCTAGTTAGATGTGAATAATACCTTTCTTCATGGGGAACTTCATGAAGAGGTATATATGGAAGTTCTACAAGGGTTGGTAGTATACAGTGGACATCTGTTATGCAAACTCAAGAAGTCATTATATGGCCTCAAGCACGCAAGTAGACAGTGGTATGCAAAATTGAGAGAAACACTGTGTTGTAAGGGCTATACCCATTATATGTTTGATTATTCACTTTTCTATAAGAAGATAACTGAGTCAACAATATATGTGGCAGTGTATGTAGATGATATAATTCTGATAGGAACAAATAAAGAGGAGATAGAGGAGCTGAATTCATTTCTACATGAGTGTTGCAAGATTAAAGACTTGGATAAACTTTATTACTTTCTGGGGCTGGAAACACTCTATATAGCTAACGAAGTTATAATTTCACAAAAGAAGTTTGTGCGTTGATCTGCTGAAAGAGTACAATTGTATGGATTATAGTAGCATTGCCTCACCACTTGATCCAACAATGAAGTTGAAAGCTAAAGAGGGAACTACATTAACTGATCCCACCCATTACAAAAAACTGGATAGAAAATTAAATGGTCTCACTAACAGAAGGATCGACATAACTTATAATGTACAACATCTTAGCCAATTCATGCAATATCCAGGAGAACCCCACCTGAAAGAAGCTTTTCACTTGCTTAGATACTTGAAGGGTTACCCTTCCATGGGGATATTCATGTCATATAATCCAAACTGTAATATTAGAGCTTATTATGACTCTGATTGGGTTGCTTTCCTATACTCAAGAAAGTTGGTGAATTGATACTTAATTCTATTAGGGAACATTCCTATATGCTGGAAAATCAAAGAAGCAAGAGACTATTTCACTGTCATCAACAGATGGAGAAAACATGGCAATTAGAAAAGTAGTAGGGGAATTGGTGCATGCAAATTACTTGAAGAGCTTACTGTGCCTTTTGATAAATAAGTAGAAGTCTTTTGTGATAGCCAATCAACTCTACATATAGCAAGAAATAATGTATTTTATAAGCAGACGAAACACATAAAAGTGGAGTGTCACTTTGTCAAAATCAAGATACAAGAGAGGTTGATTTAACTTCATCATGTAGCAAAAAACAATCAGTTGGCTGATGTTCTTACTAAGGTTTCAACAGGACTAAAAAATTCAGCAATATTAGGCAAGTTGGCAGTACTTGCAACACCTTCAACTTTGGGGGGGGGGGTATTGAGACTTGTATAATTATATTGTTATATGTAATGATAGATTAGTTGTACAGTTAAGGAAGTTAGTTAATTTTATAGCTAGTAGAGTTAGTTAGTAGCCAGCTCAGGATTAGTTGTATCTGCACGTGTATATACTTAGCATTGTAATCAGAAACAAAGTGAGCTTTCCACTTTCCAAAATCTGTTTTATCTCTCATAATTCTTTATCACAGAACTCTATAGAAGGACTCCATTGGAGCACCAGATGGAGCTTCAAGCTCGTCTTCAAGGTCACGTTAAATAATCTTAGAAGTACATAACCTTGTTCGTAAAATAAAATTTGTCAAGTGGGTTCAAATAAAATATTTATATAAAATATATGCAGCTTTAATCATAATTTATATATATACACAATATTATTTTTTGATGAAGTGGATTTAGTTGAACCCGCTTGCCACCACGTGCGCCTACCACTCACTTGAGGAACAAGCTTTATACCATGTCACCACAGCAATACAATAACAACAACCAATATAATCCCATAAGTAGTGTCTGGAGTAGATAGAGAGGTTGTTTCCAATAGAAACTTAACACAAGAAGATAAAAGGAGACAATAGAATAGTAACAACAACATACTTGATACAACCATCGAGCTACGAATCAGAAAGAATAAATGGAAAATAGTATCAATAATCAGTAAAATGGCAATGTACTAAGAAACCGGAGCGGAAAAATAGTACGAATAGAACATGTACCACTGGAAAACTAAAATAAGATACTAACCGACTAGCCTTACACCTAGAACGAAGTAGAGAAATGCTCAACGACCTACTAACATTTAACTCCAATGCTCGTCCTCTACCCATCCTATCAAGAGCCATGTCCTCGGTGAGCTAGAGTCACATCATGTCCTGCATAATCACCTCTCTCCAATACTTCTTAGGCCGCCGTCTACCTCTTCTCATACCCGTCAAGGCCAACCACCCGCATTTCCTAACTGGGATATCTAGGCTTCTCCTCTACCATGCCCAAACCATCTAAGTCGCGCTTCTCACATTTTGTCTTCCATGGGAGCCACACCCACCTTCGTCCGATTATCTTCATTCCTAATCTTATCCAACCTAGTGTACCCGCACATCCATCTCAACATTCTTATTTCTTCTACTTTCATCTTCTAGGTATTTGAAATTGTGATCAGTTAACACTCTGCCACCATACTACATGGTCGATCTAATCATCGCTTAGAAATGAAAAAGCCGTTGATTTTCATACGTGTTCATTTCTATGAGTATATAGTTTTAAATAATATATTTGAATAATAAAATAAAAATTATTAAAAAAAGTGTAAGTTGTATGATCTTATGCAAGAATTATTATAAAAATTATTATTATTTCCATGACTTTATACTAAATACAAAAAAATTATATGAAAATATTTTTATCATGATCCTTTACAAATTTTTCAAATAAAATAAAATGTATATTTTTTCTCTTTTAGTGTTATGTGTTGTTTTGGGCTTTTAGAGTTTTCTTTTTGTTTGTTTGTTGCTACGGGTCTTTTAGAGATTTGAGAATGGAGAGGCTATATATATGTTGCAAGAGGTAGTTTATTATGAAAAACTAGATAACATTACAAGGAGATTTTCCAGCCATCCCATTGAGATCGAAACTGAGAGGATTTACAAAAGCATTTGCATTATGAACTGTATTAGCATTACCAACACTAGCTAGTATTTTACAAGTTTCCATTGGCATCATCCTTCAAGACTGCCTCCACCAGCTGAGTATGTGTATGATGGATGATTGTTTTATCCATTAGTTGAAATTTGATACTTTTCTTAGCCAAAAGGTGAGCTACTGAGTTTGCTTTTCTGAAATTATGCTTGAGATGCGGGTCTCTGGCTGTGGCATTAACCACCTAATGATGAGATAACATCGTTAATGATTTGATGTTATTTCTCTAGGAGCATGATTACCTCAGTTGAGTCTGCCTCTATTTCTTGAGGCTGGCATTGAAACTTTTGAGATTGTAAAAACGTAAAATCTTTTAAAAAGATTTGGAAATAGAGATTTGGAAATGTTTTCCTAAAGGGAACATGGGCAATATTTGGAGAAGATGATATTAGACTTTTTATAATTGATTTTTTGTCTGAAAAACTTACAAAAGAGGGGTACGGTATTAGTAATAGCTTCGCAAGAATTATAATTAACTTTGGCCATTATTGTAAGATCATCCGCGAAAAAAACATGAGATAGATCCGGTCCTTTGTGACTTATTTTAATAGGGTCCCATAATGCACAATCAACTTGGTGATTTATAGAACGAGAAAGCATCTCAATGCAAAGAACAAAGATATAGGGTGAAAGAGGGCCTCCTTGACGAATACCCCTAGTAGGCTTGAAATAATTTGTACGTGAGCTATTGACGAGTATTACAATACTACTAGTGGTAATGCGATTCATTATAAGCTTAGTTATTATAAGGGAGAAATATGAAGTAAACAAGAGTTCTATTAATGAAGGACCACTCAAGGTAATCGAACACTTTTTCTAAATCTAACTTTATAATCATGTTAGGCTTAGAACCCTTACCCTTGTTGAATTTGTTAATAACCTCTTGGATGATGATACTTTTATCACAAGCCCTTCTGTTTTTAATAAAACTAGATTGAAAAGGACTAATGATTTTGGGCAGGAGAGGTTTAATTTTATTAGCAATAATTTTAGTGATGACTTTGTAAATCGTGTTGCAAAGACCTATTAGACGAAAATTCTGAAGGGGGTTAGCATTAGGCACTTTAGGAATTAAGAAAAGATGGGTATAATTAAGGTTCTCAGGAATAATTTGCGTATGAAAAATATTTTTAACAAAAGTAGTGACAGAATCACCAATCCCCGGCCAAAATTTCTGATAAAATACCATCTGGACCAAGGACTTTAATTGGTTTAAAAGAGAAGATGGCATTCGAAATCTCTTGGTTAGTGATAGGCGTATCTAGAAAATCAAGGCTCAATTTATCAACGCATTTAGGGTAATTAATAATATCCCTCCTATCCGAGGTGGAGAGTGAAGTGGTGAAGATATTACAAAAGTAATTAAACGTGTGATTAATTATATCGGAGGGGTTATCAATCCAGTTGCTCTCATTATTTTTAAAGTGGGAGATTATAGTGGATTTTCTATAGATAAGGGGTGAAAATATGGAAACATTTTATGTTAGCCTCACCATTATTAAGACAGTTAATACAAGATCAAAGTTTCAAAAGTCCTCTTCTAATCTAAGAACTTCATTATACTCGCTAAAAAGCTGGATTTTCATGTTGAGAAGAAAAGAACTATAGGGGTAATTAGTGGAATTTTTAATGCCTCTTATTCTAGCTAGCAAAGTCCTCTTTCTTTTAAAAATATTAACAAAAGTCTTCTTATTCCACTTCATGACTTTATACTGGAAGAGGGGAAGGGCCTCCTAAAAATATCTATTATAACACCACATTCTTTTACAAGTTGAGAAAATTAGGGATGATAACACCACATACTCTCAAGGCGGAAATTTCTTGCTTTAAAATAGCAAAAGTTTGGGTTGAACTTTATTAAAAGCGGATTATGATCACTATAAGTCCTTGGCAAGTGATCCACTATAGCATTAGGGTATTGGCTAAACCAACCCTCTTTTACGAAGCACCTATCTAGACGCTCCATAATGAGACCTTTTTTTTCCCTATAGTTAGTCCACGTATATTTTGGACCTTTAAATCCAAGTTCAAGAAGTTCGCAAAAGTTAATTAAATTCTAAAGTTTGGTATTTTTTTTAAATTTTATAGTACGACCTTCCCATTTTTCTTGAGAAAAAAGACATCATTAAAATCGCATATTACTAGCCAAGGGAGTTTATAACTATTATAAACATTACTAAGGTTATGCCACATTTTGTTACGTTTAAAACTATTTGTACTAGCATAAACAGTGCTGAAAAGCCAAGGATTATGATCAGGGAGTACCTTGATCATTCCATGCAGTTCTTGATCATCCCTAACAACTTCTTCTACTAATATCAAATTGTGCATCCACATGATGTCAATCCCACCTGATCGACTATCTAATGAAATTTCCACTATTTGAGAAAAATTGAAATCATGTTGGATAGAAACATGATCATGAATGCTTGCTTCTAAGAGAGATACTAGGCAGGGTCTATGAGTATCGATGATATCTCTGAATTTCCTGCGGAAATTAGCATTATTAGCCCCTCTCACGTTCCAAACTATGAAGTTAATTGGGTGTGACATTTGGAGAGTTTGTCTATTGCGGTTCCCCTGAGTTTCCTCCAAACATAAAGGTGGGACTTCCCTCAGTGAAGGGTTGAGCACTACTATGTATTTTCCTACAGTTGGGTTTAGGGGAGGACGATTGTCCATCGAGCATTTGAACAATGCTGCTAGGCAACTGATGATAGATTTCTCATCTTGCCTCTCCTTGTAGAGTGGTGTTGCTATTTCTCTTAAGCTTTTGAACTCAATTCTTGATTCTCTTAAAGGTCTAGCTGCTACCTCCCCTTGCTCTAGCATTAGATTGCCCAGGTTTTGTGCGTTGAGAGGAGGTTGGACATCCATTGGAGCATGGTTGTCTTGGTTATGTGGTATCACAGGATTTATTCCCTGTGGAACCTGGTCCGCTGCTTCCCAAACAAGGAAAATTGGGTTCACTTGATTCTATCGAGAGAAGAATAGCAGGTTTTGGAAAGGTTGGATCCCATAAGCTGGGATAACTTAATGGTCCTGCATGGCTTGAAATAGGGCTGGAGGGGCATTTTGAACTAATGGGTTATGGATGTTGGTTAGCCAAGTATGATTGACATAGTTTTTCATTGCAGTTGCATTTCCTCCATGATTAGTTGGGCTAAGAAGTTGAAGTTTTGGAGGATTATGACTACTTCATGTCCCTTTATGTCCAGACTGAAGGAGGCTGCATGGCCAAGAATCCCCCATTCCAACCAGGATTGGGGTTGATGATTCAATGATAGTGGGGTGGTAGAGTAGATGGGAGGAATATTGTGGGGCGGGAGTGGAGGGAGGTTGTCCATTTGAGAATGATTTGTGTGTGGTATTCTCAAGAAGTTTGTTATGTGTTGAAGGAGGAGTGGTAGGCGAGTCATTATATGGTTGTAAGGAGTGATGAAAATCTGAACAATTGAAAGGTAATTGAGTACCAGTATCTTGTTTGATAGATATGGAAGATGTGATATCAACTTGCATATAGTTTGATTGGGATAATTTTGGGTTTTTATATTGGAGAGAAGAGAGGTCGATTGTCATTTGTTGGGAGTGGAGAAAAATTGATGAGTAATGATGTAATGTTTAAAAATGACTAATGTTGAGTTAATATTTTACAAAAATAACTTAATATATAAAAACATAGAGAGATGCCATTTGTTGGACACAACGGTTTAATTGATTACAACTCAGTTAATTTAGAGTGCATTTACTACTATTTTTATTCTTATTGTTTCAAGTTTTTATTTTAAACAAATTTGGTTCTTAATAGTGTACGCATGTGATTTTTGACTATTTCTAAGATTTTTCATATTTTAGCATGTAAATATTTAGTTTAGTTAGTCCCAATATAGTTATTTCAACTCATTTTTACTCTTTCACTTTTATTTTATAACAAAAAAAGAAAATTACAAAATATAGTTTCATTAATGTTTTTGTAGTCATTTTTAACCTTGAAAAAAAATATCAAATTTTTTTTAATGGTTAATTTTATTTTAATAATATTTTTTGCTTAAGTAGAGTTAATTAATATTTTTGATAATACTTTTAGTTAATTGAGTTAATTTGAAACATAGCTAGTCATAAGGGTTCCAAGTTCTAGTTCATTCCTTAAGTTCAATATCCAATACCCATTAAGCTAATACTAAATATCTTTTTACACTCTTTTTTGAAATAAAAAATAAATAAAAAACTATTAAAAACTTAAATAAAAGACCTAGGAACTAACGAAAAAAATACACCTATAATCTTAGGATATTATAGATAATGCCTAATATCCTAAGGGAAGGCATCTGAAAAGTTGAGCACCCCAGACCAAAAAGAGACCCCTCCCGTCCATTCTTCTATCTTTCCCAAACATTAAAGAACCGCAACCATTCTTGAAAGAAAAAGATGAACCAAAATCTTTCAAACTTCAATTTTAATTCCAATCCCAAAGAATCAAAAAGAGAAAATGGCTAAGTCTGAAAAATGGAAGAGCCTAACTCCTAGAAAAAGGCAAAAAGAAAACGGGCAGTAGCAGCTAAAAGGAACCAAAAATCCAAAAGAAAAACAGCCGCTCTAAAAAACGTAACCAGCAAGATCTGAACCTCCATTTTCAACAACAAAACAATACCCCTTTTGTAGCAGAAAATCGCTAAAAATAGAGCTCAAAATGTTGTCTTCCTCCACCATAAAAAGCAGCCATTAGAGGCCGAAAATCTGTCTAAAATTCACGTCTTCATGGTAGGCATTCGGTTGAGGTCGGGTTCGAGGTTTTCGGTGCAGGTTTTAATTTTGTGGACCATTTGGTGCGAGAATTCAAGAATTTCTTTGTTCATATATTCAAGAATTTCCCTTTTGTGCAAAGATTCTTTTTCTCTTCATGTTATGATTTAAGTTAATTCCATACTTTGATTTGGTTCTGTTAAAGGTTTTCAATGGTATTGTCTGTTTACATTTCCTAATATGTGTATTTTCAATATTTGTTTAAGTCAAGAAATTGCATCATTTTGGTTTTTTAAATGAGGGGTCTGCTCAATTATCGAAGATGAGGGTCAGATTTGAGAGCTCCAGCTCCGTTTTCTTTGTTTGTAAGAGTTGGATCCCACTTTATTTTGGTTTTTGTTGCATTTACAGCTGAATGTTGGTTTATCCATCCATATTGTGGTATTATTGGGCTGATGGTCGATTGGAAACAGCCTCTCTGCCCGTTCGGGTAGGGGTAAGGCTCGTCTACATATTACTCTCCCCAGACCTCACCTAGTGGGACTATATTGGGTAGTTGTTATTGTTGTTGTATTGTGGTATTATTGGGATTATTGATGTTGAGTAATTAAAATGGATCTTATCGGATTTTCTGGTTGGTTGTTAATATAGATTGGGCCTCACTTAGTGCTAGGTGTTTGATTAATAATTTGGGTTTGAGCATTAACTTAGGTTAAAGGGTCTTATCGGATTTTCTGGTTTGTTGCTGAAATAGGTTGGGCCTCACTTAGTGCTGGCCTTTTGATTAATAATTTGAGTTTGAGCTAGGTTAACATAAAGTTAGATCCTTAAAATTAGTCGAAGTGTACCGTGCAAAATAAAATTTTAAAATATATAACCTTCGCTTAATTGACATTTGAATCCATAAAATCCTAGGCATGCCATTAAGTTAATTTTCTATGGCTCTCGCAAATTTTAAAATGCATAGTTGCTTTAGGCGCGCTATTTAATAATTTACCTTCCTAAACTCGAGTGAGAATTTATTTGATCCAAATTTAAATCTCAAAAACGTTAAAGAAAGTGTGTCTCGGACTACGGGTGCATTTCATGTGGCGTGGTCTAGAGGCATATTTTAGATGACGTTAAAATCATCCTTAAAATAATTGAAAGTGGTTTAAAGTTAAAAATGCACATAGGTTTAAAATAGTTTTAAAATCAGATAAATAGGCCAATAATAACAGTTGAGCGACCGTGTTTGACGATCCAAAGGAGTCATCACTTGTTTCTTACCTATTCTGTACTTCCGAGGCCTTGAAAATCTCATATGGGGTTTTTTCGATTTGCGTGCGCAGTCCGGACGTGTAGCCAAAAAGCATAGATATGGATTCTGTGAGAAAAATGCTAAACTTTGATATGGAATTGAATAAATTTGACTTCGGTCAATATTTTGGGTAAACGGAACCGGACCCGTGATTTGACGGTTCTGAAGGGTCCACAGGAAAATATGGGGGTACACCCATAATCGAATACCGTGGTGCCAAGCCCGAGAATAAATTTTTTTGTGGAATTGTTATCTGGAAATAATTAAGAATATTGAAAATGAAATTTGATTAAAAGATTATAGTATCGGGCCCGTATTTTGGTTCTAGTGCCCGGTACAAGTCCATATAAGATTTATGCACTTTATGTAAAGTTTGGTTGAAAACGGACGTCGTTTGACATGTTTCGGACTTAAAATGGGAACTTGATGTTTTATAAAATTTTTGAGGAAATCATGAGTTTTGAGGCTCGATTCAATGTATATGATGTTATTTTGGCGATTCGATGGCACGGATAAGTCTGTATGATGTTTTTGAGGTTGTGTGCATATTTGGTTTGGAGCCTCGAGGGCTCGAGTGAGTTTTGGATAGGTGTCAGATTGCATTTTTGAACTTGCAAAAATCTGGTACATTTTCTTCTGTGATCTTCGCATTTGCGAAGATGGACCTCGCAATTGCGAGATCGCAAATACGAGCTTTGCATCGCAATTGCGAAGCCTTGGGACTTGGCATACGATCGCAAATGCGATCCAATTTCTCGCAAATGCGAAGGCGGTCACCTTGTTCAGGGATCGCAAATGCAATCACTCTATCGCAAATGCGTCATCTCTGTTCACAAATGCGAAGTCCCCAGCTATGCTGAAGGTTCGTAAATGCGAATAATTATTCGTAATTCCCACATTTGGTCTTGCAAAACCCAGTATGCAATTCCCACATCCGAGGCCTGCATATTTTACATTTAACCGAATTTTTGAGTCATTTTTACATTCTTTCAAAAATACAAACCTCTTTATGCGATTTTCCAAGAACAATATTTCTTCCAAATCACTTGTAAGTGGGTGTTTACTCATTTATTTTAATCTTTAACATCATTTAACATATTTTTTACTTAAAATCAATGCTTTTCATGGGTAAAACTGGAGGTTTTGGGTAGAACCTGGGTTTTTCTAAAATTGAGGATTTGGAAGTTCATTTGAGGTCTAATTTCAAAACAAACCTTGTATTTGGGTTCGTGGGGGGGATGGGTAACCGGATTTGGGTTCGAACCTTAGGTTGACCACGTTGGCCTGAGGGGCGGTTTCGCCATTTTACTTAAATTTGCGTCTTAGCTTTGAATTAAATAGTAGAATCAGTTGCTTGGGATATTATTTACAATGTGTGATTGAATTGAATAGATTTGGGCCATTTGGAGTCGAGTACTCGTGGCAAGAACGTGGCTGCTAGTTGATTTCAGCCGGTTCGAGGTAAGTATCTTGCCTAACCTTGTGTGGAGTGGAGACTTTCCCTTAGGAATTGAGTCTTCTTTGTTGGTTGTATTCCTTGTATACGAGGTTACGAGTGCGTACTCGGATCTATTTGTGAATAATTTGTCCCTATTAGGATCTTAGATCCTTGTAATCACCGAAAATGAAGTTGTTCTTTATATGATTAAGTTCCTTGTTATTAGTTTCACGTCTACATTTTCCCGGTTTGGTATGTTCTTGTTGCCTAATCGACTTTTACTTGATTAACTGTGGACACTTACCCTTCTATAGTCACATTATCATTCCTAATTGCTCGTCTTTATTTGGAAAGAATTATTTCCGTCTCTCGTGTAATTAATTGGTCTTACATGGAAAGAAGTTAGATATTCTATGTTTACTTGAAATTTCTTTAAGTGTAATTATTTGGTTCATGTTAACTTCTTTGTTGTTGAATTGAGTATTATGGAATCGTTGTTTCTTATCATTTATGCCTTGTTGAGTTGTCCTTGTTGCGCTTAGTATTTATCTGTTACAGTTATTCAATGTGAGTTAGCTGTACTGCTTTTTGGTGAACGGAAATACTTGACTGATTTTCGCCTCGTTATTTATATATATTGTATTTGTTGCTGTTGTACTTGATATTTTGATGCATGAGGTTTCGGTCCTGCTACTATTTATATTGTGGTGCCCGAGGTTTCTGCTGTGCGGTGCATGAGATTTCTGCCGTGCTACTCTTGATGTTATGGTACACGAAGTTTCTGCCGTGCTACTGTTGATATTGTTGTGCACGAGGTTTCTACCGTGCTACTATTGATGTTTTGGTGCATGAGGTTTCATCCGTGCTACTGTTGATATTGTGATGCACGAGGTTTCTACCGTGTGATTTTTGTTGAGGGTCTGCACGAGGTCTTTGATGTGCCGCTGTTATTATTAATATATTGCACATACGGTGAAATAAGGCGGGATATGTTCATATGCGTATATGTGGGTTGCACATGTGGTGAAATAAGGTGGGAAATACCGTGATGCGCGTGTGGCGAAATAAGACGGTATTTATTATATTACTAATTGCATACTTGGTGGAATAAGGTGGGCTATGTCAACGGGTGATTGTAAAGGTTGTGACGGCCTATGAAGGCATTCCTTTTTGTTTAATATTGTGATTGTGGATTGCTATCACGACCCCAACCTGGGTCTTGATGGCGCCTAACACACTGCTAGGCAAGCCCGACAAATTCAACAACCTTAACCCTTTTTATACAGTTCATGATTCTATTAACACAAATAATTACTAAGTCATAATACTGAAACTCTTAAATATAGTTAAAACATGGGGAAACCCAAGTAGAAATACTACTACACAGCCCGAAGAATCCGATGTCACAAGTCTCAGCCTCTAATATCTGAGTATCAATCTACTACATATCGTTCTAAAGAAATGCGGAAATAAAGCAAATAGGTTAGGTGGGAAGGTCAAGACTGCGGACGTCATGCACCTTGATGCATCCAAATATGATGCTCAGCAGAGAAATCTTCACTCATCCTCAGTGGGTGCACCTAGATCTGCCCACAAGGTGCATGGAGTAATGTGCGTACTTCCAATCTAGAGAGTAATAAACATAAATAAAGGTATAGAACAAGAAATTCTTGATATGCGTAATGTAATCAATAATTACAGCAGTATAACCCAGATAATATCAACTCACTAAATCAATGAAAACAATGATGCTGCAACAACTAAATAAATGAATGACAATCAGCTAATGTAACAAATAGTACGGTACTCTCTAGTACCCGTTGCGGCGTGCAGCCCGCTCCATTTATTTATCGTCGACGGCGCTCACTGAGGGTATGCAGACTCCAGGAGGGGCCCCTTACGGCCCAAGCATAATATCAAGTCATCTCGTGGAATCCATTAGGCTCTAAGCCTCATATCAATATCAATATAATACCACTGCGATGCGCAGCCCAATCCCACACTCAGTCCAGAATCACATAAGCTTCTTGGGCACAATTGCATATAAAATATTCAGCCCAAACTTCAGTAAAAAATTATTTAAGTTCCAAGTTTTGCTAAAAGTGGCTGAGTTTGCAAAATAATATTAAATACTATGAATGAGTTCAATGATCTATAAATATGATAAAAACCAGTAAAACAATCCCTGAAGGATTCAAGTAGTTGGCACGAAGCCCAATTATGATAATTAATTTAATTTTATAAGGAAATCTACTAAGCTCAATCAATTAGGTAGTAATTTTATTATGCGGGACAGACCAAGTCACAATCCTCAATGGTGCTCTATCTCACGCCCGTTATCCGGCGTGCAAGTCACCTCAATAAAGCACTACGATGTGCAAATTTGGGGTTTCAAACCCACAACACAACATTTACATCTATTACTAACTTCAAGTTGGCCAAAATCCTAGCTCGCTATTCCCTTGCCTCTCAAATCGACCTCCTCGCGTGTCGAATCTGACCAAAACCACAAGGAATACGTCACATTATGTTATAGGATCAGTACCCAATCGAAAATAATCGAAAAACATCAAAAATTCCGAAATTAGCAAAACCCGAGCCCCGGGCCCACTTCTCAAATTCAAATTTTTTTACATCAACGGATTTCTTATCTCGCCACGAGTCTAACCATACGAAAATTATCCAATTCCAACACCATTTGGCCCTTGAAATCATCATTTTATATTTTTCAAAGGTTCCACAATTTTCTTCCCAAATTCCATCCCAAATAATAAATTAAATGATGAATTCAATGATAGATTCATATACTCTAGCCAAATATAAGTTAGAATCACTTATCCCGATTAATTCCTTGAAAAACCTTCGAAAAATCGCCAAAATCCGAGCTCTCTAGGTCAAAATATCAAATAAAATCCAAAACCTCATATTTATATAGTAACCCCTCAGATTTCCATCTTCGCGGCCGCACAAAATCAACCACGGCCATGCAAAAACCAGCGTGGTCCGCGCCAAAATGACCTCGACCGCACAGTGTTTCTCTGAAATGACAGGTTTTAGTTGTTTAGCCATAAATTTCGCTACAGATGACCAAATGCCTATTATAATATATTTCTTGAAACTAGATTCAATGATCTACAACTTTTGTATTTAAATCATCTTAAAACTCCTTGTGTATAAAATGATATGAGCTTCCGAATTAGGAATATCGGGAAGGTTCTTGACTGCGGTCGCACACATTTTTGTGCGGTACGCACGACACCTACCACGGCCGCACATATGGTGCGATCCACACAGCACTTACCGTGGGTGCACTTCTTTTTGTACGGACCGCGTTGGTGATTTCCAAGGCCTGCAACCCATTTGGACCTGCTACAACTATGATTTCACACTAAAACATCCTGGAACCTACCTGGAACTCCCGGAACTTCAAACTAATTGTACCAACACATCCCATGACATCGTTCAAAACTTCGGATTGCTCACAACAACATTAAATCACCAATTTAACATAAGATTCAAGCGTAAGAACTTCAAGAATTCTTAAATTATGCTTTCGATAAAAAGTGCAGCCAAACGACGTTCGAAAAATCATAAATTTCGCACACACATCCCAAATAACCTAACGAAGCTACAACAACCCTTTGAATTCCATTCCGACCCGCCCGATCAAAATCTCACCTATCAACCGGAATTCGCCAAAATACTAACTTCGCCAATTCAAGCCTAATTCTAAACCGGACCTCCAAAATCACTTCCGATCACACTCCTAAGTCACAAATAATCCTCTGTAGCTAACCGAATCGTCGGAATCCACATCCGAGCCCTCTAACTCATAGGTAAACATCCGATTAACTTTTCCAAACTAAGCTTTCCTTAAGGAGACTAAGTGTCTCATTTCCTTCCAAAAATCAACCCGTTCACACAAGAAACTAATAATGAAGCATAAAAAAGAAGGAAGTGGGGGAAACAGAGCGGTTCTATTGAGACGACGGGTCGGGTTGTCACATTCTCCCCAACTTAAGCAAACACTCGTCCTTGAGCGTACCCAGATTTATCCTAGAAGCCAACCAATAGCTGAATGATCTTACCAAGCATATACTCGGGGGTGATCCCATGTCACCCTATCTCGCATAGATCAGATAACACAACATAGCTGAAATTTCACATTCCATCTAGTCCATAAACCATAGAACCACATTGCAGATTCTGAAATCATACATAAGATCAGAACCTCGCATCTATAGTCAGAATAAGCCCAAACCAGCTATAATAACTCATGCCTGGAACCTCAGGTACAATTATATGATATACTACATAACCCAAACACTCGAAATGATAACTTCTATTCATAGCAACTGCACACAACACCTGAATACCGGTAGAAAACCTCTTATTAACTAAGGTCTTATTCCAACACTTCGATGTACTGCTAATGACAAATGAAACATGCAATAAACCGTACCTATCTCTCAGGTCAACTATTCATGAAGTCACTTCCCTTTTGGCTAATACCACAGTAGATTTTCGAGCCAAACCTCAACATTATCCTTCCAACAAATTGAAATCAAATCCGATCATATTCATTAATTACCCCAACGATCACCTCAAATACAACACAGTACTCTGGTGACATGACACATCAATACAGTTCTATGCCACAACTTGTATAATTCGCGTACCAATAAGAAACAACCCCAAACGAAAGAGCTGTGCCTCAAGCTCATCAGTACCATCACAACAAAACGCTGAGACCCCGTCTCACATCATAGAAATAGAACACAAGAATCTACCGCTAAAGGTCATATCTCCACGTAGTCTGGCTGCAATGCATGATCCTATCCAAACACTGCTACACATAGCACACCTCAAGTCACTATGCTCGAAATTGGCAATCATGCACCATTTGACGTCTGGAACAAAAGTACATCATCATACACACGGTGAGACAAATAGCATATACTATGCAACATGATAGGTCATAATCGATACTGCATTCACAGAGCAACACCCAAATACTTTTCCCGCTCGAATTTCGCTATAAATCCCCAAAGGAACCGCATTATATGTGCCCATAACCAATAAATCATAATGCCTCTCAACAGAGAAAAGCAACTCTTAGATCTCCCCAGATCATCCCTCAACAATGCAAATCGGGACCAACCAAGCCGACTCAAACTAGAACACGCATCCACATTAACATGCCAACAAAATCATCATCAAGGAAGCATCACGCTACTCCTTCCACTACTACAGCTCCTACCAAAGCCATACGATATGGTGCCTGGCCCCAAATCGATACCATAATCCACAACCTTGCCCGGCGACATGCCTAGTCATAAGAAATGCATCCGAAAAGTCCCTCAATACCAAAACTGAATCAATGGTAGAAACCTCTGCACTAACATCGATCACGAAGGCCCAATCAAGAAAAAAAATCCTCCCCAGGCGTCCGCTGGTCTTTGAAATACAACCCTCTCTGCTAGGACATAATTCGACGCACCTCACCACACCGTACATAATCAAAAGTCTCATATGATGCCACAAAGTGCCGATAGGCTCCCGATTAAAATGTTGTACAAAAGGAAGATGAACTCTGGAAGGAACTGCCTAATTTACGCACTAATATGTGCTCTCTTTAGAAATTAGGAAGCAAGGCATACAAAAAGAGCATATAGAAAACTATGCTCAATATTACGCTGTTGCGGCGTGCAACCCGATCCAATTAACACACTCATGACGGCGTGCCACTCAATCCACACATAACACTCACCTAATGAGGTGTACATCAAGCTAAATTGCTCATTAATATAAAATCCGAATTTCGGTCACTAGCATGCTAAGTGCATAATACTGTCCTTGAGGGGACATATAGCACTATAAACTACCAAAACTCGAGCTCAACTAAGGTGTGATATATAATTTGAATCTCTAGAGCCATTTTGCTCATAAACATCATTACTCACACGGCACACTGTATCATTGCATAAAATATCTGACAACGAAATAACATCCTGACTCCTTCTCCATAAGGAGCGCATCACTGAAAAGAACCTGTTTGGCCTGAAATAGAGCCCATATTCACATCTGAATCCATCCACCAACCTACAACCAATTCTGATCGCACCAAACTAGGTTAATTACCTTTCAAATATCCCTAACAACTCATTTTCCACCCGTAACACATAAGAACATCCATCATAGTTGGTGAAATCATCCGTAGTCCACAACTCAATAGTCTAAGTGCCTCCGGTCATATTTTCTCAATTCAATGATATTATCAGAACCTTCATACTTGGTTCATGTTTTCAATCAATCAAGTGACTAACTGCCATACTTACACAATCTTCTTGTGGGACACCCTCCCACAACCTACAATTAAGAATAACTAGGCCGTACCTCCAAATCACCGATCATAGTAACTAAGAAAAGCGATCAAGAATCATTAACTTGGGTGCAAAGACTTTTCACAAAACACCGTTCTCAAGTGACGCTGAAGATAGTACCAATTTACCTTAAACGTCGAGACTTCTTCCCTGCTCATCCGAGTTCGTGATATCCTTGTCCATACCGAGTTGTTACCTCTATCTTCACTTCAAATTCTATACCACTCATTGCAATCAACATGCTAACATACAATAGAACAAGCTCTTCATATCACAGCTTCTGAACCATTATTAGATTAACACTTCATCATATGAAACTTTCCACTTAACTCACTTCAGGAGAACTATAGCAACACACAGGTGAATTCTCATAACCGTAGAATATGCTAATCTCTATGTAGTGGTCCAACCGACCATGACCCTTTTGGGATTCGCCTACACGTAACTGGCCCATACAATGGAATACTCTTGAGTAACATCAATTAAGACGGACGACAGGCCTCAAACGTACCGCCATATATCACACGCGTAACTTGATCATGCTGAAGGAATTGATCTCTACCACCAATATTCCAACAGATATATGGCTAACCAATCTATCTTCTCTCGACTTACCCTGATCGCCCTCAGAATAGTAGTAACTGCATTCAACTTATAACACCATCCATACGCACTCATCGCGAGTGACTTTGAGTCACGAGACCATGCTGTCTCACATACCACGAACCATTTCCTACCTTCCAACTTGTACCTCGCTTGTCGAACCATCATATAACATTTTACAAATTCCGAACCATTGCATGCATCTTCCTGATAGTACTACATAGAATCCCATAATTAATATAAAAAATACAAGTCTTGACCTTTCCCAATGAAAACATAGTCTCTAACCATATACATAACCTTAAGACACCTGATTGTTATATGTAGAATATTGAACAAATTAAAATCATTCTTTAGAGTCATTTACTTCTTATTCGAACTACAATTCACCTGATCAAACGAGCATAACCACTCATGCCTCATTAGCACTCTAACACCACAGGATATGACCTCATCCCGATACAAACAAACATCTTCCCGCTCCATGCACGGAGCATTATTTACCAATAACAGATTAAGACATCATGTGATTATCACACATCTACAAAGCACCATATAACCGTTGTCAAAATTTTGCTTTACTCGTGCAATTCTTGACTCAATTTCTGCAACCAGAACTAATTTGCCAGCATGCCTCAAACCGGAACCAACTTAGCCCATAACCGTACAATTAGTTAATCAATAGCAAACTCCCCAACTTGACTTGAATCCATAGATCAAAACACTCCCAACAACTCATAATGCACATACTCCATTGTTGACTTAATACCATACTGAAATTAAACTCAATCCTTCATAAGCTTGTGGAAACACAAATCATCTAGAATTTTGTTTTAACCCGCCTGCTTTGCCTCCAACTACCAATTATGTATACCTTCCACTGTCATAAATTGTATGTAGTTGGTAAGTCTTCCTGAATTTTAACTCATACCGCAACATAAAATTTTTACTTCACTCTCAACTGGAAACATGAAAAGATTCTTCACGCACCCATAACTCGGGCTATACCTCGGACCGCAATGGAATTCAAACACCTAATAGTTCTTCTATCATACAGTAGGCCTTCCTCATCACCTCCAATTCATATAGATGCACCTTGCAGCACTAACATACTCACCACGTAGCTAACCAGCCGTCACTCTCACTAATAGGGCAATGCCGAACATATAAGTTCGAAACACTTGCTCACATAATCAGCACCTCAGTGCTCAAGCCATAGGAAAAGATCCGGCCTCAACTCCTCCAGACTTGCCCAACATAAATTCACAGAGATTATATCTCGCCCCCGATCAGGGAATCACAAGCCATCAAGGAACATCTGATTCTGAGCGCTTATGCGTGCGTACGAACACATGGAAGGAATTTCAAGAGTTTTCTTTCCAGTTGAATCATGGACGCACGATAAAAATTCAAGAATGTGAAGTTTTTCCTAAAAGTTCTGTAGCCTCTCGAGGATAAGTACAAATGTCTCTGTACCGATTCACGAGACTATACTAAACCAGCTCATGACTCGCGAGACCAAGTAACCTAGGCTCTGATACCATCTTTTCACGACCCCAACCCTGGTCGTGATGGCGCCCAACACACTGCTAGGCAAGTCCGACCAATTCAACAACCTTAAACTTTTTTATACAGTTCATGATTCAATTAACACAAATAATTACTAAGACATAATACTAAAAATCTGAAATATAGTTAAAACATGGGGAAAACCCAAGTAGAAATGCTACTACAAAACCCGAAGAATCCGGTGTCACAAGTCTGAGCCTCTAATATCCGAGTATCAATCTACTTGATATCATTCTAAAGAAATGTAGAAATAAAGCAAATAGGTTAGGTAGGAAGATCATGACTGCGGACGTCATGCAGTACCATGATGCTCCCAAATATGATGCTCGATAGAGAAATCCTCACTCAGCCTCAGTGGGTGTACCTAGATCTGCACACAAGGTGCAGGGAGTAATGTGAGTACTTCCAACCCCGAAAGTAATAAACATAATTAAAGGTTTAGAGTAAGAAATCTTGAATATGCACAATGTAAGATATAATTACATCAGTTTAACCCAGATAATAACTCACTAAACCAATGAAAACAATGATGCTGCAACAGCTAATAAATGAATAACAATTAGTTAAGAAATGCAACAAATAGTACGGTGCTCTTTAGTATCCGCTGCGGCGTGCAACTCACTCCATTTATTTATCGTCGACAGCGCTCACTAGGGGTGTGCAGACTCCGGGAGGGGCCCGTTTTGGCCCAAGCGCAATATCAAGCCATCTTGTGGCATCCATTAGGCCCTAAGCCTCATATCAATATCAAGATAATACTGCTGCGGCGCACAACCTAATCCCACAGTCCATAATCACATAAGCCCCTCGAGCACAATAGCATATAAAATATTCAGCCCAAATTTCAGTAAAAATATTATTTAAGGTCCATGTTATGAGAAAATTGGATGAGTTTCAAAAACAGTATTAAATACTAGGACTGAGTTAAATTATCTGTAAATATGATAAGAAACCAGTAAAACAATCCCTTAAGGATTCAAGCAGTTGTCACAAAGCCCAATTATGATAATTAATCCATTTTTCTAAGGATATCTACTAAGCTCAATCAATTAGGTAGTAATTTTATTATGCGGGAAGGACCAAGTCACAATCCTCAACGGTTCTCTACCCCACGTCCGCTATCCCGCTTTCAAGTCACCTAAATATAGGACTACGATGTGCAAATTCGGGGTTTCAAACCCTCAACACAGCATTTACATCTATTACTAACCTCAAGCTGGCCAAAATCCTAGCTCGCTATGCCCTTGCCTCTCAAATCGACCTCCTCGCTCGTCGAATCTTACCAAAACCACAACGAGTACGTCACATTATGCTATAGGATCAACACCCAATCAAAAATAATGGAGAAACATAAAAAATCCCGAAATTAACAAAACTCGAGCCTCGGGCCCACTTCTTAAATTCCAAAAAAATTTACATCAACGGATTCCTTATATCGCCAAGAGTCTAACTATACAAAAATTATCTAATTTCGACACTATTTGGTCCTTCTAATCATCAATTAACTGACGAATTCAATGATAGATTCATATATTCTAGCCAAATCTAAGTTAGAATCACTTACCCCGATGAATTCCATGAAAAACCTTTGAAACATATCCGAAATCCGAGCTTTCTATGTCAAAATATGAAATAAAACCCAAAACCTTGCATTTATATAGCAACCCCTCATATTTCCATCTCCGCGGCCGCACAAAATCGACTACGACATGCAAAAACCAGCACGGTCCGCACCAAAATGACCACGGTTCTAAAGTATTTCTCTGAAATGACAGGCTTTAGTATTTTGGCCATAACAGTCGATACAGATATCTAAATGCCTATTATAATATATTTCTGGAAATCAGATTCAATGTGCTACAACTTTCTACTTTGAATCATCTCAAAATTTCTTGTGCATCAAAAGATATGAGCTTCCGAAGTAGGACCAGCGAGAAAGTTCTTTACCGTGGCCGTGAACACTTTTGTACGGTTCGCACGACTTCTACCGCGGCCGCACATACTTTGGTGCGGTCAGCACAGCACTCACCGTGGGCGCACTTCTTTTAGTGCGGACCGCGTGGGTGATTTTCGAGGCCTACAACCTTTCTGGACCTACTACAACTATGATTTTCGCACTAAAACATCCCAGAACCTACCTGAAACTCCCAGAACTTCAAACTAATTGTACCAACACACCCCATGAGATCATTCAAACTTGTTCAAAACTTCGGAATGCTCACAACAACATTAAATCACAAATTTAACATAGGATTCAAGCCAAATAACTCCAAGAACTCTTAAATTATGCTTCCGATAAAAAATCCAGCCAAACGACATTCGAAAAATCTAAAATTTTGCACGCACATCCCAAATCACCTAACAAAGCTACAACAACTCTTGGAATTCCATTCCAACCCCTGGATCAAAATCTTACCTATCAACCGGAATTTTCCAAAATACTTACTTCGACAATTCAAGCCTAATTCTAAATCGGACCTCTAAAATCACTTCCGATCACACTCCTAAGTCACAAATCATCATCTGAAGCTAATGGAATCGTCGGAATCCACATCCGAGCCTTCTAACTCATAGGTCAACATTCAATTGACTTTTCCAAACTAAGCTTTCCTGAAAGAGACTAAGTATCTCATTTCCTTCCAAAAATCAACCCAATTCAACCCGTTCACATAAGGCACTGTTAATGAAGCGTAACGAAGAAGGAAATGGGGGAAACAGAGCGGTTCTTATGAGGCGACGGGTCGGGTCATCACATTTGCTTACATGTATGAGCTTTATTGCTTTGAAGTTGGTTCGTTCTCTTTTCTTTTTTTACTAGATGCAGAGTTCTGGTTAACAACCACTTGGACAAGCATACACGTAGTTGGACACCCCATTAGAGGTGAATTCTTTCCGATTTTGCTAATGGTGGAGATGCGCCTTCATTTACCCATTATATATGTGATAGTGTCTCTAGTTAGCTAGTTAGTTATTAGTATGACCGTGAGATTGATGGGGCACAAGATGCCAAGCGTTAGATTTCATATTCTGGGTTTTTATGAGTTCTGGTTGTCGTAGATTTTTGAAACATTGTGGAAAGAGTTAAATAAGACCCTATGTGATCATCATTGTAGGATATGAGTTATTGACTTGTTTTCCCCTTGCATTATTGTGACCTTTGGATTTGGATTTGGATTATGATTCTGCTGTCATTTCGTATCATCATTGTTACATTCATGTTGTTACCTGCTGTCCCTTTTCCTTTACTGTGAATTGCAGAATTTTTGGTCATTCATGCAATCTTTACATGTATATACATCATTTCCATTATTCATATGATTATATTGTTCATTTGACCAGTAGGTGTCTTGACTGTTCCTCGTCACTACTCCACCGAGGTTATTCTTGATACTTGCTAGGCACCGACGTGGTGTGCTCATGCTACTTTTCTGCACATTTTTGTTGTGCAGATACATGTACTCCCACTCAGCTCCGTTAGGCTTGGAAAAAGGCATATCGGTATAGACTTCGAGGTATATCTGCTACGTCCGCAGACCGAGGAGTCCCTTTCCAGCTTTCTATAATAAGTATAGCTATTCCATTATTTTTCCATTTTATTGATATTCTTGAGTCAAAGCCTCTTATGTATCCCTTAGCTTGTGACTTTTGGGACTCCGGGTTTTGGGAAATTTTGTTATCTTCGAGAGTTGTTATTATATGTGCCAAGAGACACCTTAAACTCATGGTTATTTTACTAAATCCGTTCTAATTATTTTTCCGTAATTTTATGGTTTATCTTCCGTATTATTAGGCTTACCTAGTCGTAGGGACTAGATGTCGTCATGACTTGTTCGTGGAGGACGAACTTGGGTCGTTGACAAGTTGGTATCAGAGCTCTAGGTTCATAGGAGTCACAGATCACAAGTCGGTTTATTAGAGTCTCCTGGATCGATACGAAGATGTCCATGCTTATCTGCGAGAGGCTATGTAACCATTGGAAAAACTCCACTTCATTTGATCTCCCTGTCGTGCGAGATTCTTGATATCCACAATTCTAAACCTTTGTCTTCTACTCTCTCTCAGATGGTGAGTACACGTATTACCCATGGTGATCAGACACCCGCGCCCCCTGCTACAACCGTTGGAGGTCGGGGCTGGGGTAGAGTTCGAGAGCACCTGCAAGAGCGGCCGCCAAGGTACCACTAGTAGATCTAGCCGGAGTCCAGGCACCTGACACACCTACTACTACTACTGCAACTCTTTAGAAGACTTTGGCATTGTCATGATTGTCTACACAACTTTGGCTCAGGCAGGATTGCTTCCCCTTGCTACAGCCACACCCCAGGCGGGGGGGGGGGGGGGGGGGGGGAGCACAGATTCCCGCGGCCCGCACTCCGGAGCTGCGAGTGCATGTTGAGCAGGAACCTGAGATTATTTCTGTGCCGCTTGTAGCACTAGTTCAGCCTGAAGGCATGGCAGGCTACCGAGCATAAGCAGATGATACTAGAGAGGTCCAAGAAGTATGATTCTTCAGTATTTAGTAGATTAGCATCGTACGATGCCTTGGGGTTTCTTGATGAGTGTTACTGCATTCTCCGTACTATGGGTATCTTTGGATCAAGCGGGGTTTTTTTCACTACTTTCCAGCTTCAAGGAGCCGTCTATGATTGGTGGCGCACCTTTGAGTTAGATAGCCCAGACAAGGTAGTTTCACTGACTTAGGCCTAGTTTTCATATATGTTTCTTAGAGAGTTTGATCCTTAGAGCACCAGGAATGCATGGCGCACAGAGTTTGAGCATTTGCGCCAGGGTGCTATGGCCGTCTCAAAGAATGCTGTCCGTTACACATGTTTGGCTAGACATTCTCCAACCTTGGTTTCTACTGTTCACGAGAAGGTTCACCGGTTCATTGAGGGGCTTATTCCTAGCATCAGGTCCAGTATGGCTCGTGAGTTGGAGATGGATTTCCCATATCAGCAGTTGGTGAACGTTGCTAGGAGGATAGAGGGTATGCATGCTAGAGAGGGGGAGAGCATGTAGGGTCATGAGAGAGAGTTTGAGGAGGCGAGGAGGCCTTGTGGACCAGGGAGATATTCTGGTCCTTATTTTGGAGGCAGGGTTCGTCATGGTAGAGGTTTTGGGGGTCAGCCAGTTCAGTTTGCACTTCAGGTTTTGCATGGTGACTCAGGTGTTCATGGGTCTTGGAGTACCCATACCGCACAGTTCCTACCGCCTCTTCAGCAAAGAGGGTGCTTTGAGTGTGGAGATACTAGCCACGTGGTGAGAGATTTTCCCAGACTTTGGACCGATGTGTCATGACAAGGTATTCAGGTAGGTAGAGGGCGCCCAAGAGGTGGGGTTCTGGCTCGTTGATGTGTTTCATATATTAGGTTTGAGGTCAGTGCGCTAGGTAATGTCATTCAGGTACAATTCAGTTTGTTATAGAGGGCACTATCTGTAGTTCATCACAGTTATGCTTATCAGGGAGAGTTCCCCTATCTATTGTTCCATTGTGGGGGCATTTCATGATTTTTACTCTGGTTGCATGATTAATTTGTTGGGAGGTTCCATGAGTGATAGCCGTGTCTATCGTCTATTTCTAGATGTTGTCAAGAGTTATGATACTAGTAGTAAATTCATGTTTTCTGTTTCGATAGGTTTGATGCGATTTCGGAGTATCCTTGGTTACGAGCTGTGATTTCTATGCTCCACCAGTGTGGGAGCCAGTATGTGTTGTCAGTGGTAGACGAAGTAGATCTGATGAGAGTTTCCAGATGGATTGATGTGTACCCTACTTGTGATTCAGTGTTGAGGGCAGAACCCTCGTGATTTAAGGTTATTTGATATGCTGACACTAGGTTGTGTACCTTGATGAGGGTTATATCAGTATAAGATCCTTGTGAATCTTTTATATGTTTCATTCCTTCTTGTTAGATGTTTGTAGTATTAGTGTTTTTGAAAATTTGTGCTAGTTTGGCTTGTTTGATAGTGCCCTTATGTGTTTTTCCCTTCCCATATTCATCCATCTTCATTGCATGCTTCTTGAGTTCTAGTTTGTGGGGTGCGTACCCATTAGTATTACCTGGGATTTTGTTATTTGGACGATTTGAGCTGGGAGAAGCTTAGTTGTTGGGTACAGATTTGGTTCATGAGGCCTTGAACAAGGTCAAGATCATTCAAGATGGGCTTCATTCAGCTTAGTCTAGGAAGAAGAGTTATGTAGGCCGTAAGGTTCGAAATGTGGCATTTATGGTTGGTGAGCGGGTATTGCTCCAAGTGTCGCCTATGAAAGGCGTGATGAGATTTGGAAAGAAGGGCAGACTTAGCCCCAGGTTTCATTGGTCCGTTTGAGATTCTTGATCGAGTGGGGGAGGTGGCTTATAGGCTTGCATTTCCACCTAGCTTATCAGCCGCATCCAGTTTTTCATGTATCCATGCTCCAGAGGTATCACGGGGACCCCAGCCCACGTGTTAGATTTCAGCACTGTCCAGTTGGACAAAGGCTTGTTTTATGAGAAGGAGACAGTAGCTATTCTAGACCGACAGGTTCGTCAGTTGAGGTCAGAGAGTTTTTATTATGTTCATGTCTAGTGGAGAGGTCAGCCTTCTAAGGCATCGACCTGGGAGTCTGAGTCTGATATATGGAGCCGTTATCCTCATCTTTTTCCCGACTCAGGTACTTCCTTCATTTGTCTGTTCGAGGACAAATAGTTGTTTTAGTGGTGGAGGATGTGACGACCCAAAGGGTCTCACTTATTTTCTTACCTATTCCGTACTTTTGGGGGCATAAAAACCTTATCTGGGATTTTCTCGATTTGCGTGTGCAGTCTTGGCGCGTAGACGAAAAGCTTAGATATGGATTATGTGAGAAAAATACTAATTTTTATATTCAATTCAATAAATTTGACTTTGGTTAATATTTTAGATAAACGGACCTGGACCCGTGATTTGATGATCTCGGAGGGTCCGCATGAAGATATGAGACTTGGGCATATACCGGGAATCGAATTCCGAGGTCCCAAGCTCGAGAAATGAATTTTTGTGTTAAATTATTTTCTGGAAATAATTAAGGATATATGAATGAAATTTGATTAAAAGAATATGGTATCGGGCCCGTATTTAGTTCCAATGCCCGGTACAAGTCTTACATATGGTTTAAGCGCTTTCTGTAAAGTTTGGTTGAAAACAGACGTCGTTTGACGTGTTTTAGACATAAAATGGGAATTTGATGTTTTATGAAAATTTGGAGAAAATCATGAGTTTTGAGGCTCGATTCAATGTATATGATGTTATTTTTGCAATTTGATCGCACGGATAAGTCCGTAGGATATTTTTGAGGTTTTATGCATATTTGGTTTGGAGCCCCGAGGGCTCGGGTGAGTTTTGGATAGGAGTCAGATTGCATTTTTGAACTTGTAAAAATCTGGTATGTTTTCTTCTATGATCTTCGCATTTGCGAAGATGGGCCTCGCAATTTTTATGCCTTGGGCCTAGGCTTACTATCGCAAATACGATCCAATTTCTCGGAAATGCGAAGGCACTCACCTTGTTCAGGAATCACAAATGCGATCACTTTATAGCAAATGCGAGAGCTGGACTTTTGCAAATGCGACATCTCTGTTCGCAAAAGCAAAGTCCCAAGCTATGCTCAAGGTTCGCAAATGCGAACAATTGTTCATAATTCCCACATTTGGTCGGGGTTCGCAATTACGAACCACAGGTAGCAATTCCCACATCTGAGGCCTGCATATTTTACACTTAGCTGAATTTTTGAGACATTTTTTCCAAGAAGAAGACTTCTTCCAAATCACTTGTAAGTTGATTTTTACTCATTTATTTCAATATTTAACTATCATTCAACATGTTTTCCACTTAAAATCAATGATATTCATGGGTGAAATTTGAGGTTTTGGGTAGAACCTAGGTTTTTCTAAAATTGGGGATTTTGACCTCATTTTGAGGTTCGATTTCAAAATAAATCGTGTATTTAGGTTCGTGGGGGAATGGTAACCGGGTTTTGGTTCAAACCTCGGGTTTTGACAACATTCGCCTGAGGGATGTTTTGGTCATTTTACCTAAATTTTCATCTTAGCTTTGAATTAAATTAGTTGCTTGAGATGTTATTTACAATGTGTGATTGATTTGAATAGTTTTTGTCTATTTGGAGTTGAGTACTCGTGGCAAGAACGTGCTTGCTAGTTGATTTTAGCCAGTTCGAGGTAAGTAACTTGCCTAACCTTGTGTGGGGACTTCCCCTTAGGAATTGAATCTTCTTTGTTGCTTGTATTCCTTGTACGCAAGGTGACGAGTGCGTGCTCGCTTGTGAAAAATTTGTCCCTTTTAGGCTCGTAGATCCTTGTAATCACCGAAAATGAAGTTGTTCTTGATACGGTTGACATCCTTGTTATTAGTTTTACCTCTATATGTCGTACTTGGAATTATTTGCTCGGTTGGGCTTGTTCTTGTTTCCTAATCTATTTTTACTTGATTAACTGTGGACACTTACCTTTATATAGTTACATTATCATTCCTAGTTGCTCGTCTTTATTCGGAAAGAATTATTTCTGTCTCTCGTGTAATTAATTGCTCTTAATTGGAAAGAAATTAGATATTCTATGTTTTGTTGATATTTCTTTATTTGTAATTATTTGGTTCATTTTAACTTCTTTATTGTTGAATTGAGTATTATGGAATCGTTGTTTCTTATTATTTATTCCTTGTTGAGTTGTCCTTATTGCACTTAGTATTTCTCTGTTACAGTTATTCCTTGTGAGTTAGTTGTACTGCCTTTTGGTGAACAATAATACCGGAGTGATTCTCTTGCCTCGTTCCTATATATATTGTATTTATTGCTATTGTACTTGATATTGTGATGCACGAGGTTTCTGCCGTGCTACTGTTGGTATTATGGTGCACGAGGTTTCTGCCATGCTACTGTTGATGTTGTGGTGCACGAGGATTCTGCCGTGTTACTGTAGATATTATGGTGCACAAGGTTTCTGCCGTGCTACTGTTGATATTGTGGTGCACGAGGTTTCTACCGTGTTACTGTTGAAGCTTTGGTGCACGAGGTTTTTCCGTGATACTATTGATATTATGATGCATGAGGTTTCCTCCATGCGATTTTTACTGAGGGTTTGAACGGGGTCTTTGTCATGCCACTATTGTTATTGATATATTGCACATGCGGCAAAATAAGGAGGGATATGTTCAAATGCTTATATGTGAGTCGCGCCTGTGGCGAAAAAAGGTGGGAAATACTGTGATTCACGTGTGGCAAAATAAGGAGGTACTTATTATGTTATTAATTATAGACGTGGCAGAATAAGGTGCGCTATATCAGTGGTTGATTGTAAAGGGCTGTGACAGCCTTTGAAGGAATTCCTTTTTGTTTAATATTGTGATTGTAGGTTGCTTACCCGTATGAGCTTTATTGCTTGGAATTTGTGAGGAAAACATCGTACATGTGGTTCGTTCTCTTTTCTTTGTTTACTAGATGATAGAGTATTGGTTCAAAACCACTTGCACATGCATACACGTAGTTGGACACCCCATTAAAGGTGAATTCTTTCCAGTTTTTCTAAGGGTGGAGATGCGCCTTTGTTTACCCATTATATATGTGAAAGTGGCCCTACTTAGCCAGTTAGTTATCAGTATGACTGTGAGATGGGGCATAGGATGCCAAGTATTAGATTTCAGATGCTGGGTTTTCGTGAGTTGTGGTTGTCTGAGATTTTTGAAAAGTTGTGGAAAGAGTTGAATAAAACCCTATGTGATCATCATTGTAGGATATGAGTTATTGATTTGTTCTCCCCTTGCTGTGTTGTGACCTTAGGATTTGGATTATGATTCTGCCGTCATTTCGTATCATCATTGTTACATTCGTGTTGTTACTTGCTTTCTTTTTTCCCTTACTGTGAATTGTAGAATTTTTGGCCATTCATGAAGTTTTTACATGTATATACATCATTTCCATTATTCATATGAGTATACTATTCATTTGACCGGTAGGTATCTTGATTGTTCCTCTTCACTACTCCAGTGACGTTAGTCTTGATACTTACTGGGCATCGCCGTGGTGTGCTCATGCTACTCTTCTGCACATTTTTGTTGTGCAGATACACGTACTCCCACTCAGTTATGTCAGCCTTGGAAGGAGGCGTATCGGTAGAGACTTCAAGGTATATCTGCTATGTGCGCAGACCGAGGAGTCCCTTTCCACCTTTCTGTAATAAGTATGGATCTTCCAGTATTTTTCTGTTGTATAGATATTCTTGAGTTAGAGCCTCTTATGTATCCCTTAGCTTGTGATTTGTGAAATTCCAGGTTTTGGAAAATTTTGTTAGCTTCGAGAGTTGTTATTGTATATGCCAAGAGGCACCTTAAGCACATGGTTATTTTACTAAATTAGTTCTAATTATTTTTCCATAATTTTGTGGTTTATCTTCCCCATTCTTAGGCTTACCTGGTCGTAAGGACTAGGTGCCTTCACGACATGTTCATAGAGGGCGAATTGGGGTCGTGACACCGTGCTAGAACCGCGAAACCGGGGAATGCCTAACACCTTCTCCCGGATTAACAAAATTCCTTGCCTGAATTTTGTGTTCGCGGACTGTAAACAAGAGTCAATCGTTCCCTCGATTTAGGATTTAAACAGGTAACTTAGGACTCTATAAATTATCCCAAGTGGCAACTCTAAATTTTTAATAAATAAATCTCGTTTTGATTGTCACTTTAAGTTAGATAAAACAACCTTATACCCCTTTCCAACTACGTTGGTAAAAAAGGAGGTGTGATTACCAAAAACATGAGTTGAATTCCCTTATTCTCCAGGTAGGCGCCTGATTGCGAAAACTTGAACTGTATTCCCTTGTTCTCCAGGTGGGCGCCTGATCTCCAAAATTTGAACTGTATTCCCTTGTTCTCCTGGTAAGCGCTTGGTTGCCAAAAACATAAACTATATTCCCTTGTTCTCCAGGTGGGTGCCTGATTGCCAAAAACTTGAACTGTATTCCCTTGTTATCTAGGTGGGCACCTGACTACGAAAAACTTGAACTGTATTCCCTTGTTCTCCAGCTGGGCGCCTGATTGACGAAAACTTCAACTATATTCTCTTGTTCTCCAGGTAGGCGCCTGATAGCCAAAAACTTGAACTGTATTCCCTTGTTCGCCACGTAGCCACATGATTACCAAAAACTTCAACTATATTCCCTTGTTCTCCAGGTGGGTGCTTGAATGCCAAAAACTTTAACTATATTCCCTTATTCTACATGTGGGCGCGTGATTGCCTAAAACTTGAAATGTATTCCCTTTTTCTCCAAGTGGGCGCCCAATTGCAAAAAACATGAACTGTATTCCCCTTATTCTCCAAGTGGGCACCTGATTGCCAAAAACTTGAATTGTAATCCCTTGTTCTCCAGGTGGGCACCTGACTGCCAAAAACTTGAATTGTATTCCCTTGTTCTCCAGGTAGGCGCCTGATTGCGAAAAACATGAACTGTATTTCCTTGTTTTCCAGGTGGGCGCCTTATTGCCAAAAACTTGAACTGTATTCCCTTGTTCTTCAGATGGGCGCCTGACTGCCAAAAGCTTCAACTATATTCTATTTTTCTCCAGGTAGGTGCCTGATGGCCAAAAACTTGAGCTCTATTCCCTTGTTCTCTAGGTGGGCGCCTGATTTCTAAAAACTTCAACTATATTCCTTTTTTCGCTAGGTGGGTTCCTGATTGCCAAAAACTTGAACTGTATTCCTTTGTTCTCCAAGTGGGAGCCTGATTGCCAAAATGTTGAACTGCATTCCCTAGTTCTCCAGGTGGGCGCCTAATTGCCAAAAACTTGAACTGTATTCCCTTGTTCTCCATGTAGGCGCATGATTGCCAAAACTTTAACTATATTCCCTTATTCTCTAGGTGGGAGCCTGATTACCGAAACTTGAACTATATTCCCTTGTTCTCCAGGTGGCTGCCTTATTTTAACAAAATAAACAAAACGAAGGAAAATATCTTCCCCTGTTTGATAGCTGGGCACATCTGTAAGTGTTAATTGAATAATGTTACCAAATATCTCTAAAAATTTGAAAGATAAATCCCATTATCCATGAGGGTACCGAAAACCAAAATCAAGTCTTGTCTTAAGAGTTACAACTTTAAGGCTAAATTATCCTTCCCTATAACAGAACTTACACTGAATTTTGTTATCAAATGGGAATTTTAGAGCTAAGTCTCATTATTTAGGAGGGTCTTGAAAACTCCTAATTGAAACCTATCTCAAGCATGCAAACTTTGAAGCCAACTTATGTACCTTTGGGGTACATTTGGATTTGTTACTCATGATTGTTTTGAATTTTAAATTAGGTCCCATTTTCCCGGAGGGTCGTGAGAATTTGAGGTCAAACCTGTCTGGTTGTTTCTTTTCCTTATGTGGAGTTTCAGGATGTTCATGGCGTCGGTATTGAGGCTGAAAGCATTTAGCATGAATTTCCGCTAGACCATGCCGTCGGCGGGGCTCAACATCATCTTTTCTATCAATGGGGGGACTATCCCGAGCAACTTGTTCATTCCACCTGAGCCAAAAATCCCTAAAACTTCCCTTGGGTTTCTTTTCAATCAAATATATTGAGGAGCGGTCTGGGACAATGTCTATGTTGTACTGAAAGTGTCGAACAAAATCTTGAGCCATGTCACCCAATGTATGCTACTTACCGACATCTTAACAATTATGCCAATCCAAATCTACCCTTGTCAAACTCTCACTGAAATACACCATCAATGAATCATCTTCTCGCAAAGACTTCTTATTTCACTGTAATAACCCCTCAAATGTGCTAGTGGATCTCCATACCTATCATACAAGTTAATCTTTGGTACTTTAAGCCTCGCTGGCAGGCAAACGTCAGGGAACATGCACAATTCTTTGTAAGACATGTTAACATGGTCTCCCATCTCTTGCACGTTCTTTAAGGACTGTTCTATGCTTTTCAGCTTCCTTGATATCTCATCTCGCCCTTCATTTTCTATGATCTTTTCATTTTCACCATAAGGCTTACCTCGAGGCTTTGCTTGTATGAGTCCGACACGTTATGGCTAACCTTTGAGGGGTAATATTGGACATCATGAGCTCTGAGTGGGTGTTCATTGTTGGGATAGTGGATATGACAGGAGCTCAATTTTGGGGAGATATAATTGGAGGATGAACGATGGAGCTACTAGGGTGGTTGGGAGAGCTGTAATAAGCAGGAAATCTGGAGAGTATGGGGAATCATCTTGCACTATGACCAGAGTTTGTGTAAGGTTAGCTTCTAGGAAGGTAAATGATGGTGGTGTGGTGCCTTTCCAATCATCCATGTCCGATACATGTCCACAACGTGTTGTCTTAACATCCTTACCTCTTCAACCTACCCATATTCATGTTCAACCAATTGCTTTTGGGCACCCATATCAACCAACTCAATTCTGTTTTCATCTGCCATTGCCTCCCAAATGTATGTTGCCGAGAAAAGTTACCACTTTAAAAATCACAAACCAACCACCCTTCTCTGTTTTATAACAAAAGGAACAAAATGAGGTTATTACGTTGGCGTTAGGGCATTTAACAACTTAAATAACACATTGTGTTCTATGCAACTAATCATAATTATCGGCTCTAACATGAAATCGAGGGTATGAAGGTCATATAGCATCATCCCAATTTATTCATTTCAATCTTCTCTTTTCTTTCCTTTTCGAGAACTTGCTTGCTCCTTTTCCTTCCTCTTTTTTGTTCTGATTATCACTCTTTTCTTTCCCCTTAATTCTCACATCCCATAATTTCATTTCGCCTTTTTCTTTTCTTTTTCTCTTTCTTTTTTTCTTTTTTTATTTGTTTTTATTTTTTAATAATAAAAAAATTATTCGATCGAACCTTATGTAGGTTTCCTACATATCATGACCCTGCATGAATCACATCTCTACGTAGTTTAGGAGGGAACGGGAATAAAGTAAACAAATTGACATTCTTCTATTTTTTTCTTTTTTACCTTAATAACTTCTCTAATGAGAAAAGAGAAATAAAATCATCAAATCTTTTTGAATTTTCCAGACTTAATATTCTATAACCTATTCCAGACTCTTGCTTAGCGAGCATATATTTTTTGCTTTTTTTTTCTTTTTGAAACAAGCACTTTATGGAAAATTATTAAGGAAAAACCCTAGAAGAGAAAAAAAAATTTTGATTATTTTTTTATTAGGAAAAAAATCTAAAAAATAAACCACAGAACAATATTTTGAATTTTAATTTGATATCCTGAAGAAAGACGTATAATTGAGAAATGAACAAAATAACAATATTTTTTTGAATTTCAATTTGATTACCTAAGGGAGAGAACTTGAACATAAACCAAAGATACAGTATATCTTTCTTCCTCTATGTACAATGTCCTAAAGTTGTTGTAAAATAAAAGAATTTTTTATTCATTTTTCTAATTTTCCAAATAATATATCCTCAAGAAAAATCATTTTGGATTTATAGAATTAATATCATAAAAAACTTTTAAAGAGGTACTACAAGGAAATTCTCTTCTTTTTTGAAATTTTTAGTCTTAATATACTAAAGGAAATACAAAGAACAATTTTTACTTTGATATTAATTGTCTAAAGGAAACAAAACCTCAAAGGATTTTATTTCATTTCTACAAATATTCTAAATAAAAATTATAAGGAAATATAAAAACGCAAAATTTCTTCTTTTTTTATTTTTTTTAATTTAGTTTTATGACTTGCAACACATTTCCAAATTAAAAAAATAAAATATAATAATAAACGACTCGGCAAACTTAACTAGACTATTACAAACTCTAACATCATCTAAAAGACTGGATACTACTATACAGGACTGGAAAGTAAAATATGAACAATTGACTCAAAAACATAAAATGGCTCCTCGAGCAGCTTCCGAATGCAGTGATCCTGGGGTATCTGTAATGCTCAAACTCCGGTAAGTAGATCCACACCTGTATGAGAAAATTTAAACCATCACTATGTGAGACAATAACACTTCCTACTAGACACATGCAAGATATGGTTGCTATTTTTGCAAAATGACTTATTTGACCAAAAGATGGCTATAAGTACAAAATTTAGCTAAGACACCCCAAAGCAAACAACCTATACTAGGAAGACCGGACCCTATGTGGTTACCTGCGTATCACGCCCTGAAAGGCGAGAATCAGGTATGCGTAGTTTGGACAGATTGGATACGGGGCGAGAATTAAAAAGAACACTAATTTTGAGAAAAATATGTTTTTTTGTCTTTCTTTTTTTAAAATGGTGAAACATGCAAAAAAAATTATTTTCTTTTCCATTTTTTTCGAGTTTTAGAAAATGATGGGAAAGTGCAAAACCTTTTTGAATTTTTCATTTTATTTTTCAAAAATGTGACAGAAAATATATCGTGCCCTACTTGCTTTATTTTTTACACTTCACTCTCTCTTTTCTTTTTTTTTTCTTTCTTTTTATTTTCCCTTAACTATCATTGGTCCGCCAAATGATCCTTTTACCCTTGAATAAATGCAACATATAGCACATAGGATGTATATGTTATTTCGGGTACACTTATCCTAGACGGACCCAACCACTGTGTTGAGTCCCAAAGTCAAATGCACATGATGCAAATAAGCGTTCCTACTAGGAATCCAGCATAATGTTGAGTTATTCCAGGTTTAAAACTTGGGTGTATTGTTCTAGACCTGGATTACCTGAGCAGACAACTCGAGGCGGAGGGGGGAGGAGGGGGTGGAGGGAGGGCTGCATACCTGTAACCAAAATATCATAGACGTTGCAACTTGTCTGAACCTCATTATATTTTGGATATGACACTAACAAAAAGAAGTCACGCTAGCGTACTCTCCTCAGGATAGAGAAGAGAGGGGTTTCGTACCAGTTTATATCTACTGTTCAGATAATATCAAAGTGGTAAAAATCAACATTTAGCACATTAGGCCCAAACATGTAATAAAATCAGATAATAAACAAAGCCAAATACAACAATTATTCTAAGCTCAAATTCTTTAACCCTGAACCAGAGGTTCTGTGTTCGTTCACCAGTAGAGTCGCCAGAGCTGTCACACATCCTTTTTTACCTGCACCCCCAGAAAGGGGTATAAAGGATTTTTTTCCAACTTAAAGTGACAATCGAAATGGAATTTATTTATTAAACATTCAGAGTCGCCACTTGGGATAATTTATGGCGTCCCAAGTCATCGTTCAAATCCCGAAAAATAACTCTGTTTTACAATCCGCGAATACAGAAATCCGGGTAAGAAATTCTGTTAACCCGAGAGAAGGTGTTAGGAATTCCCGAGTTTCATGTTTCTAGGACGGTCGCTCAACTGTTATTATTGGCCTATTTATATAATTTTAAAACACGTTTAAACCTATGTGCATTTTTAACTTTAAACCACTTTCTATTATTTTAAGGAAGATATCAACGTAATTTAAAAAACGCCTTTAGACCACGCCACATGAAATGCATGCGTTGTCCGAGATACATTTTATTTAACGTTGTTGTGATTTGGATTTGGGTCACAAAATGCGCACCCGATTTAGGAAGGTAAATTATTAAATAGCGCGCCTAAAGCAACACGTTTTTAAATTTGCGAGGGCCATAGAAATTCAACTAAATGGCACGCCTCGAATTCTAATTATTTAAATATTGAAGCGAGGATCATGCATTTGAAGATTTTATTTGACACGTAATACCTCGACTAATTTTAAGGATCTAACTTTATGTTAACCTAAGATAATGCTCAAACTTAGATTATTAATCAAAGGGCCAACACTAAGTAAGGCCCAATCCATTTCAACAACCAACCAGAAAATCCGATAAGACCCATTTTAATTACTCAACATCAATAATCCCAATAATACCACAATATGGATGGATAAACCAACATTTACCTGTAAATGCAACACAAACAAGAAAAAAAGGGACGTCACTCTTAGAAACAGAGAAAACGGCGCCGGAGCCCTCAAATCTGGCCCTCATCTTCGATAAAATGGAGCAGACCCCTCATTTTGAAAAAAATGATGCAATTTCTTGACTTAAAAAAATATTGAAGACACAAATATCAGGAAATGTAAACAAACAATACCATTGGTAACATTTCTCATTACCTCCTTTTTACCCTCCACCCCGGAAGGAAGCATATAAGGGAATTTTTTTCAATTTAAATGACAATCGAAATGTGATTTATTTATTCAGAGAACTCAGAGTAGCCACTTAGGATAATTAATGGTGTCCCAAGTCACCGATTTAAATCCCAAATCGAGGAAAAGATCGACTATGCTTTACAGTCCGCGAACTAGAAATCCGGGTAAGGAATTTTATTAGCCCGAGAGAAGGTGTTAGGCATTCCCGAGTTCTGTGGTTCTAGCACGGTCACTCAAAAGTTATTTTTGGATTATTATCTAATTTTAAACATATTTTAATCTATGGTGCAATGTTAACTCTTGACCGCTTTTATTTAGCTTTTTAGAGAAACATTACAACATTTTTAAAAATATGTTTTGAACCACGTCACATAAATGCACCCACAGTCCACAACACATTTTATCTAACGTTGAGATTCAGATTAGGGTCACATAAATTCGCACCCAAGTTTAGGAAGGTAAGTTATTAAAATAACGTGCCTAAATCAACTATGCGTTGGTAAGTTTGAGAGGCCATAAAAATTCGCTAAATGAAGTGCCTTGAGTTCTAAGGATTAAATCAAACTTAATTAAGCGAGGGTCATGTATTTGTTATTTTTCATTTGGCACGGCGCGTCTCGAGTTATTTTGACTTAAGGGTTTATATTCTAATTCATGAGGGCCATAAATCATTATTGATTTTTAGTGGCACACCTCAACTAGCCCAAGATCCATGAATGAAATAATGCTTAAAACAATCTCACCTACTTTAGAATCTCGGTCGAGCTCGAACATGAATCCAAATGAAAATGAAGTAAGGTCCAATCCATCTTTACTTTTCAGAACTCGGGTCTGGCCTAAGGTAAGGCCCAATGGCTCAAAGAACATCACAGTGATGCCAAGCAACAAGCTCCATAGCTGACCCTATCTGGACTCAAGCGAAGAGCCTAAATTTGTATGAGGCATTACCCAAATTGAATATCAAAGAGGTCATGTCGTTGAATCCAAGCAACAACATAATGTAGTTTAAATTTGGAAAACATAATGACAAGAGCATCAAAGCACCACAAACCCATTAACAATCTTAACAGTTGAATTAATAGACAATCATTAAGACCCTTTTAGGTTCCAACAACTTCATGCACTAATTAATTAAATACTGTAAGTGGGCACCTACTGGAACTTGAAGATTAAATGAACATGCTCATTGCTTAACCTTTACATCCAAATCAAGGTAATAAACTGTTCAACTTTCATACTAATTCTAATCTAACATATTCATATGATGATCATTCACTTATTAGACATTGAAACATCACTGAAATAATCTTATTATATAGTCATGCTTGCCCCTTTTATCGTGGATTTTATGTTAAATGCTACTTGACCAATTAATTTTAATTGTGCTCCTCTCAACAGTAACGAATACATGAGTTTTCTGCACATTGATCAACAATGAAATAGCTACCCAACCTTCTGAGCACATACAACTGCCAGATCTTACCCGGCATTTATCATGGCCTTCCACACACATTTAATAATCAACATAATGAACTATCAAGTTAGTACTACTACATCATTTCATATTCAAACCAGAATAGTATGGGACATAAGAAAACTAAACTAAATCAGATGACTTCGAAAATGCAGAAACATCAAACAAACAACAATATTATTACAAATCTCGACTTGAGTAAACAAAACTTCGTGTTCATCATTTCTCATACATTAGAAGGTAGGATAAACACCTGGAAAAAGCAAAATAAGAGTGAAATGAGAAGATCAGTAGTAAAAAGCAGCAAACAACCCCAGATTCAACCAACTCAGCAATGAAATAATGCGATTGCCTCAAGAGAAGAAACTCAACAGAACCAACCAGCAAAATCAAACCAAGCTCTTTCTATACCTAAGCTCAAACTCATTTTTACCACTAGCTCTCAGTTGTTTAGAAGTTTTCCAGAACTTTCGGAACCAGCAGAGTGATTCAGAGAATTAAAACCAAGTAACACCAATTCCACTTACTTAGAGAAATTGAAGAAAATTTCAATAGAACAATAGCTTTCCATCAATGTTTTGTTGTTTTAATTTTTAGATTTTTCTTTCACTTAGGTTTGCCTTGAAAGGAAAGGAAAGGTGCCTTTATAGGCAAGGAAAGTAGGGTATACAACATATTTCAGCTTTACATTTTAGTCCCTTTTAAATTTTGTTTTTATTTAACAGTCCTTCAATTTTTGACTTGCTTGCCAAGCAAGTTTATTTTCATATTTCTAGAAGCTTCTTAAACAATTACTAAAATATTTCCCATACTAATTACCTAAATTGCCTCACCCCTATACCTTGTTATTTGTCAATTTCACCTTTAGCGAATCAAATGTGCATAGGTCAATTTGACCCAACGACCTAACCCTAAACTTGGGCTTACATTAGCGAGCTCGTAGCTCTTGGGCCTCTGATCCTTGGAGCCCAAATTGGTTCAAATGACCACAGGTTCCAAATGGATGAGCCAAAAGAAATGGGCCAGAGGACTGAGTCCAAAGAACTTGGGTAGTTCCACAAAACAAGGAAACAAGTTTAATTCACCTATAATCAATTCTGAGCTAAACCAATGGATTCAAACAAAATACCTCACAAGTTACTTAACAACTTCAACACTAATTTATGAAAACCAAACAAAATAATTTTAATCATTCCATAAAATCAAAACGAATTAATTCAAAATCTATTGCATATGAAATTACGCCTCTGAGAAACAGAAACATAAAAATAAAAAGAAAAGAAAGATAAGAAATGGAGGAGAAACATGATGGAAAGAATACCTCTAAAATCACGACCAAAACTTATAAACCCTAGCAAACTCTGATTTGATTCGAAACAAGTATTAACCGTATATTCTCAACGAAAACAGATGGTTAATACCCATTTCAAACCTTGTCACTTAAGGCAACTTCAAGGCTTAATGGATTCACCTCTTCTTTGTTTTTTAGATTCAAGGATGGGCTGATTTTGTAACGGTTTAGAGAGAAATGGTGGCGAAGTGAGGTTGAGGAAAGGGCGGTGGTTGCATGGATGAGATTTGGGGTCGATTTGAGGTGGCGCCGCCACCAGAGAACATCGTGGCAGCACTAGATTTGTAGGATTATATTTAGATTTTAGGCATGAAGAGTGGAGGTTTAGAAAGAGGAGGGTGAGACGGTGATCTGGAGTAAATTTGGCAGCGATTGGATGCCGACCGCCGCCGTAGGTGATTTTCAGAGCTCGTCGGGGCTTGAAGGGTTGAAGGAGATGACTAGGGGTAAGGGGGTTGTTTGGACATATATGTATTAAGTAACTCCCTAGTTCTCAACCATCCAATCAAGTAACATGGACGGTTTAGATCAGTCCACTAAATAAAACGAGGTCGTTCGGTTAGTTAGTGGGTGAAACCGGGTAATGGCTTGGGGCTGGGGTCATTTTTGGCTGGATTGGGGTAATTTGGGCAGGTATCCCGTGGTTCAAGGTTGGGAAAGGGTGATTTGAATAAAAGAAGGCCAAAAACTGATTTCTTCAATTTCCTTTTAATTCATTCTCTTCCTTTTTTTTCTCTTTTTTTTTCATTCTCGAATTTTGCTAATTACAAATAAAAATCTAAAAATCTGATTTAATCCTAAAAATTAAATTAATAGTTGTTTGCTTCTCAAAAATCAATTGAGCCCTAAATTAAATAAAACTCTAAAAAATTTAAAAAATAAAAGTAAAAATGCAAAAAGAACTATTTTTGTTATTTTCTTTTAATTTTGTAACATTAAATAATTAATTATCCTAATAAAATTTAGAAAGTTGGATCTTAAGTGCAAATTTAATGTATTTTATATTTTTTATTAATTAAATAAAGTGAATATGCACAGACAAATGCGAATACTTTGAATGAAAATACCACAAAAAACCACAAATTTCATGTAAATGAATAGAGATTATTTTTATTTTGAAATTTTGGGAGTAATTCATATAGGGTAAAAATCATGTGCTCACAGCTGCCCCTCTTTGCTCAGAAACACGAAGAGGTTTTTTGCAAAGATAGAGTGAGCAAATATGAACGAATTTTGCCTGTTTGAATACTCTGTGAAAAGCATTTTTGAAAGATTTGACCGCACCCTGCTTTCGAGATTGCCTACATATTCTTGCCTACGTATAAAGGAATCGGGTTAGTGTAGTTTGGGAAGTTTCGGTAGCTGGGACTACCATGAAGCTGTGATTTCGCTGTTGTTGTTGTTGCTGCTACTGCTTGTTGAATCCCTTATTACACCATGGCAAGATAAAAGAAGTTAGACTAAACTATGATCTATGAATTACAAGAATCCTATCTCTATCTTCAAACTTGATCTTGTGGTTCTTGTTACCTTGTTGACTTGTATTGTCCCAGTGAAATCCTTTATTTCCTACTTGAGCTGCGATCAGAGATGCTTTTCTTGCTCCATGTGGATTCCTAATTACTAGGCCTGAACTATATTCCTTCGAAACTTGGATTTTCTTCCCTCGTTCTCCATGTGGGTGCCTAAATACCGAAACTTGAATTGTGTTCCCTTATTTTCCAGGTGGGCTCTTGATTGCCAAAACTTGAATTGTGTTCCCTTGTTTTGCAGGTGGGCTCCTTATTGCCAAAACTTGAATTGTATTCCCTTGTTCTCCAGGTGGGCTCCTGATTGGCGAAACTTGAATTGTATTCCCTTGTTCTCCAGATGGGCGCCTGATTGACAAAACTTGAATTGTAATCCCTTATTCTCCAGGTGGGCTCCTGATTGCCAAAACATTGAATTGTATTCCCTTGTTCTATATGTGGACTCCTGATTACCAAAACATTGAATTGTATTCGTTCGTTCTCCAAGTGGGCTCCTGACTTCCAAAACTTGAACTGTATTCCCTTGTTCTCCAAGTGGGCTCCTGACTGCAAAAACATGAACTATATTCCCTTGTTCTCTAGATGGGCTTCGTACTGCAAAACTTTGAATTGTATTCCCTCATTCTCTAGGTGTTCTCCTGAATTTAACAAAAATAGACAAAATATTAGGCCTACATCCCATGATCCAGGAGGGACCTGACAACTCTTAACTAACCACAATATTAAATTAAGCTATATCGTCTAAAGGTACAACTTTCACTGTATCTTGTATCTAAGCAGACCTTAAAGGTACGTCCCATTATCTAGGAGGGTCATGATAACTCATAGCTAACGACAATTTTAACACCAAGATATATCTTCGAAAGGTATAACTTTCACTATATCTTGTTATCTAAGCAGACCTTAAAGCTAAGTCCCATTATCCGTGATGCTCCTGATAATCCAAAGTCAAATTTAATCCTAAGAGTGATAATTCTTTATAGCTGAATTATACTACCCTACAGCAGAACTTGCGATAAATATTGTTATCTAATGGAAATTCTAAAGCTAAGTCATATTCTTAAGGAGGGTCCTGAAAACTCCTGAACGAATCATATCTTAAACATGTGAACTTCGAAACCAACTTATATTCCTCTAGTTTACACTTATGCTAGCTCATGCTGCTCATGATTGGTTTGAACTTTAAACTAGCTTCCATTTTCCAAGAGGGTCCTGAAAATTAACGGTCATACCTGTCTATTGCATGCTTTTCCCCTACAGAGGGTTTCCTCGAAGCAATCGGAACTTTCTGACCCAATTTCAATTAAAGAAAAATCTTGTCAGTTGAAAAATCTGGTGGTTAGTTTGTAGCATTCTTGCTGAGAGTGCCTCCCTGCTGTCATGCTTTGTTTTGACTAGCTTCCCCGAACTTGCCCTGGACCGCTTGACTTTCTGACTGAATTTCAAACCCCCATGACCTTGGACGAATTGTGTGTTTTGTACCCAAACCGTTGTATTACGTCCCTGACCCATTTATCAGAATCTTTTCACTTCTTACCAAACCATTCCACCGATAAAGCTTCCATTGATTCTTTATATCCCACATTGCATCATGATGTCTTTGGTATATTTTGGCCACACTGTGCTTTGCATTTTCGGAAGTTTGTAGTAAGCTTTGAAATCCTTTCTTACTTGCTCAAACAAAATTAACCTTGAAACATCTTAAAGAAATTAAAATCTAAAAGAAATTAAAATGTAGTGACTTTGAGTGCTAAGGAGAAGATGGATCCAAAACTGGATGACTGATAAAAGGAAAAAAAAAGAGACTTATCTGCATGGAACAACTATTACCAATGATCATGACATGTATTTCGGATTAATTGGCCCAGTATGTCCAATAAATCAACTCTAAGTTGCCATTCTTTGTTGCCCCGGAATTGTATATCCTGATTTCTTTACCCAAAACTTGACCGTGTTCATCCTGCGGTGCCCTGGAAGGTTTTCACCAACATACCTCTCTCATTTGTTCATCTCTCACTCACTTACGCCCCAAGGTGCCCGTGGGTTTTCATCAATAAGGTTGTCTCATTTTTTATTTCTCTCAACTCCCATCGCCTTGTGGTGCCCGTGAGAGTTTTCACCGATAAGACTCTCTCATTATTGATTTCTCTCAACTCCATCGCCATACGGTGCCCGTGAGGTTTTTCACCAGTAAGACTCTCCCATTTTTGACTTATTTTCTCGGGCCAAAAAAGCTGCTCTTGACAAGAATCATCTCTACTTGCTTAAGCTGGCATCTTTCGACGACTGATCAGAAGGTCTTTCTTTGGACCGCAACGTGGGCTCTTGGACATGGTTAGAAAGAAAGGATATCAAAAGGCTCAAAACAATTAAAATGGGTTTAAATTACAACTTTCGGAATCAAATTTCTTACCACAACTTCTGCCCCAGTTTCTTTGCTCGGGAACTTTTGGATTTTTGTTTTGATGGAACCGAACCGTGAGGCTGTCTACATATCCTTAAATGGATCAGGTCGAAGATAGTTCATGTCATAGAAGTTTCTTCGTTGTTGTGATTTTCTCTTTCTTTTTCTTCCTCCTTTCTTCTTTTCTTTGTTTTTTCTCTTTTGTTGTTTGTTGTTTTATTGTTTTTTTCCTTTTCTTCTCTTTTCTCTTCTTTCTTCTCTTTTTTCTTTTTTTTTTCTATTTCTTATTTCTCTTTTTGTTCCCTTTCTTTTCTCTTTCCTTTACTTATCTTTCAAGCTTGCGCTTCTAATTTTGCTAACTGATTTCGAAAGAGGGGTATCAAAGAAAACAAATAAGGCTCAATGGGGTTAACAAAGATAAAGAATTTAGATAGCAGAAAAAATACCTTTGTCATTCCAATCTTCAAAATATTCCAGGTACAAACAAATACAATTTAACTAAAGAAAATTATACATAGTATCTCTTGACTGTATCACAATTGATGGTCATTTCTACACACTTGCCTCCTACATTTGTTAAATACAAAGCCCCATTGGAAACCACTCTTGTCACGATAAACGACCCCTGCCAATTGAGGGCGAACTTGCCCGTTGCCTCCGCCTGATGAGGGAGGATATATTTCAATACCAACTGACCTACTTCAAACCTCTGTGGGCACACCTTCTTGTTATATGGTCTTGTCATTCTCTGTTGATACAAATGCTCGTGACACACTGCTTCTAATCTTTTCTCGTCAATCAAACTCAATTACTCTAGGCGGGTTTCGACCTACTCGTCATCATCAATTTCGGCCTCAGCGACAATTCGAAAGGATGGGATTTCAATTTTTGCAGGTATCACTAATTTTGTGCCATACACCAACAAAAAAAGGAGTTGACCCTACTGAAGTACGAACAATAAAACGATAACCCAAAAATGCAAAGGGCATCTTCTCATGCCATGTCTTGGAATCCTCCACCATTTTTTGAAGTATCTTCTTTATGTTCTTGCTGGATACCTCGAGTGCTCCATTCGCCTTGGGACGATATGGAGTGGAATTGCGATGTGTAATCTTGAACCACTGACATACCTCTTTCACTAAATGACTATTGAGATTTGCACCATTATCCGTGATGATTACCTTAAGGATCCCAAACCGGCAGATGATATTTAAATGCACAAAATCGACTATGGCATTCTTGGTCACAGACTTAAAAGTTTTAGCTTCAATCCACTTGGTGAAATAATCAATGGCCACCAAAATGAACCTCTGCCCATTGGAAGCTGTTGGCTCGATGGGCCCAATGACATCCATGCCTCAAGCAACAAAGGGCCATGGTGCAAACATTGTATGTAATTCAGTTGGTAGGGAATGAATCAAATCTTTGTGCACCTGACATTGATGACATTTGCACACGAAACTGATACAATCTCGCACCGTAGTGAGCCAATAATAACCTGCTCAGAGAATCTTCATTGCCAAAACATATCCACTCATATGCGGTCCAAAAACTCCGGAATGTACCTTGGTCATGATGGCCCTGGCCTGTCTAGCATCTATGCATATCAACAACCAAAGATCCAGCGTTGTTTTCTACAATACCCCTCCACTAAAGAAAAATCCACTTGATAAGCGATGAATTGTCCTCTTTTGATCACCTATGGCTTGTACTGGATACACCCATATTCTGATATATTCTTTGATATCGTGAAACCAAGGTTCACCATAAAGCTCCTCTTCTACCACATTACAGTAAGCATGTTGATCATGGACTTGGATATGCAACGGGTCAACATAAGCCTTATCTGGATGATGCAACATTGATGCCAAGGTAGCCAGAGCATCAGCAACCTCATTGTGGATTTTTGGAATATGCCTGAACTCTACTGATCGAAATCTTTAAAAAAGATCGTGCAGACATTGCCAGTATTGTATGAGCTTAAAGTCTCGTTTTTCCCATTCCCCTTGAATCTGATGCAAAGGAGATTTGAGTCCCCCAAGACCAAGACTTCTTGGACACCCATGTCTGCCACTAACTCAGACCCAAAATGCACGCCTCATATTCTGCCATATTGTTAGTGCAATAGAAACAAAGCTGAGCCATAACAGGGTAGTGCTGCCCTGTGTCAGAAATAAGTACAACTCCTATCCCAATGCCTTCTATGTTTGCAACCCCATCAAAGAAAAGTTTCCATTCTGGCTTTTTGACCTGTTCCAACTTATCAATATACATCACCTCCTCATCTGGGAAATATGTCTTTAAAGGTTTATATTCTTCATCAACCGAGTTCTCAGCCAAATGGTCACCCAATGCCTGTGCTTTCATCGCAGTCCGAGTCACATAGACGACGTCAAATTCTTTGAGCAGGATCTGCTACTTTGCGAGCCTCCCTGTGAGCATAGGCTTTTGAAGGATATACTTCAACAAATCCGAGCGAGAGATGAGGTAAGTAGTATAAGATGACAAATAAAGTTTCAACTTCTATGCTACCCAAGTTAGGGCGCAACACGTCCTCTCAAGATGGGTATACTTAACCTCGTAAGATGTGAACTTCTTGCTGGGTAATATATGGTCTGCTCCTTCCTGCCAGGGATATCATGTTGACCTAATACACATCAAAATGAATTGTCCAAAACTGTCAAATACATAATCAAAGGCCTTCCCGATTCTAGTGGGACCAGCATAGGTGGGTTTTACAAGTATCCCTATCTTATCAAATGCTTCTTGACATTCTTTACACTTGACCGCGACATCCTTTTTCAACAACTTTAAGATAGCTCATAAGTTGTTGTGAGCTAAGCAATAAACTTGCTGATGTAATTCAATCTCCCCAATAGACTCATCACCTCAGTCTTGTTCCTCAGAGGTGGTAATTCTTTGATATCTTCAGTCTTTGATGGGTCCAGCTGAATACCTCGATGGCTGACTATGAATCGTGGGAACTTTCCAGAAGGCACATCGAATATGCATTTTGCAATATTGAGCTTGAGATTGTACCCGCAGAGTCTTTGGAAGAATTTTCTCAGATCTCTAACATGATCAGACTGCTTTCTGGACTTTATAATCACATCATTCACATAAACCTCGATCTCCTTATGTATCATGTCATGGAATATGGTTGTCATTGCCCTCATGTAAGTTGCCCCAACATTTTTCAGACCGAAAGGCATGACCCTGTAGCAGTATGTTGCTCACGGCGTGATGAATGTCGTCTTTTCCGCATATTCATCATTTATTATAATCTAGTAATAGCCTACATAACAATCCATAAAAGAATCAATCAATATGTGGATGTTCGACAGTGGAGAGTTATCATTTGGAATTGCCTTGTTGAGATCACGATAATCAACACACACCCTGGTCTTGCCATCCTTCTTTGGTACAAACACAACATTGGCTAACCAAGTGGGATGCCGCGCGAGTCGAATGACCTTTTCCTCAAACTGCTTTTTGACTTTCTCTTTGATCTTTGCGCTCATGTTAGTTTTAAACTTCCTTAACTTCTGTTTGACAGGGTGAATGTCGGGTCTGCGAGCAATTTGTGGACCACTAAATCAGTGCTTAGACCCCTCATGTCGTCATATGACCATGCAAAAACATCTTTGTATTCGAACAATGCTTTAATTATCTCCTCTCTGAGTTTTGATTCAAGATGGACACTTATTTTAGTTTCCTGGACATTATCTTGATCCCCTAAAATTGATTACATCTGTATCATTCAGCTTAGGCTTGGGTTTTTCTTCAATATGACTTAACTCTTTACTAATCTCTTCAAAGGCCTCATCATCACCATATTCCAATTCATTATCACACTCAATTTCATGTATTGTTATTGCAGATTGGCTTTTAAGACTGAGCCGGAACATAGAATCTAAATTACAACCCTGGAATAATCTAGACAACTAAAAGGAAATCAAAGCGCACTAACAAAACTCCCTCCGAGTAGGAAGATGAGTAGCTTCCCAATTGTTGATCTTTGCCCTTAGGCCAATAAATTGCACATCCTCCTTGCTCGAACCCTCTCCATCTTCTACCATATTCACATCGTCGAACAACTTTTCAAACCTTTCAAGCAACTCCTTATCAGGACCCACCACAAAACCGAGAACTATTGTTACTGGGCATTTCTTGGTACCAGGTTTTACAAATGATCTAGAGAGACATGGGACATGCTTTGGAAGAACCCAGCCCCTCTGTTTCAACTTTCTGGCTCTTTTCACGTTTGCGACTGTAGGCTTAAAACCCAAATCAAACATATCTATGTTTTTGGGGAGAGACATAGGCTGTAAAATACCTTGCAGAGACGCACCCAAACCCTTTCCACGTACAAACCATTCTTCAACAATTCGGAGACTACCATGACTGATGTGGCTGCTATTTTCGGAATTAGAACACATTTCCCTTCTAGGATCTTCTCAACTGATATTGTATCAAAAATCTGATAGAACCACAACCCCGTATCATATTCAATTTCAATGAAAGGTATAATGGCATCAATGTGGGCCCACATATTATCCTCACCGTGCACCACAATTTCATGTCTGTCCCATTCAAATTTTACCATCTGGTGCAGGGTAGACGGCATTGCCTTGGCGGTATGAATTCAGGGTTGGCCTAGCAAAAGATTGTAAGAAACCGCCACATCCAACACTTGGAATTCCATAGTATATTCAATGGGCTCTATTTTCAACTCCAGCACCATATCTCCGAGTGAATCTTTTCCTTCGCCGTCAAACCCCCGAACGCAATTACTGTTCCTGTGAATTCTTTCATCATACACCTTCAGTTTGTCCAGGGTACAGAGAGGAAACATGTTGGCGCTAGAACCATTGTCGATCACTACCCTAGTAACCACGAAATCTTTACATTTCACCGTAAGATAAAGGGCTCTATTATGCTCGGTACCTTCCATGGGCAATTCATCATCAGAAAAAGTGACTCTGTTTATCTCAAAAATGTTGTTGGCTATCTTTTCCAAGTGACTGACTGAGATTTTTCAGGAACGTGGGCCTCGTTCAGGATCTTCATCAGTGCCCGGCGATGCTTGTCCGAATGGATTAATAATAGCAACAGTGAAATTTGAGCAGGCATCTTCCTCAATTGTTCCATAATAGAATAGTGTTACACCTTCATCTTTTTAAAAAGCTCCTCTGCTTCTTTTTCTCTCACAACTTTCTTCATCGATATTGGGTTATCTTCGGAGGTTTTAGGTTTTCTCAACTCCTTGGGGGCAAAGCACCTCCCCGACCGGGTCAATCCATGGGTCTCGCAGACTTCTTCTCTAACTTATTTCCCTTTGTAAGTCACTGTCACTCGCTCATAACTCTAAGGGACAACCCTACTGTTAACTATTGGTAGCTGAGTTACAGGTTCGATGATGTCGGGCTCTGTGCTTCCACAACCACAACAGGCTTGCTTTTCACCCCTGGTACCACCACCTTTGCATTTTCTTGTTTCACTATGCCATATCTTGAGGACCCTTTCTTGATTATAGCAAGAGGCTCACTGCTTATTCCACTCAATTTTGTAGAATATCATTCTATCTATGATATGCGCGCTTTGGTTGTATTAGCATGATTTTCAGGTATAGGTTTTGATGAATGACAAACAATGAAGTCAAGTGTCAAACAATGTTATTATATGACAAACAATCAAGATTGAATGTCGAGAAGCATATTGATGACGGAATTACATAGACAAGCCAAAGACGAGCTCAAATGTTCAAGACCGAAGACCCAAGGCGTAGGTCGTTAGGTAGAACCAATGTAAGAGCAACGCTTAAGTTATCTCGTCTTTTGGCTCAACATAGGTCATCATAAATATGCATAAAATTATTTTATTAAATCATATTTATCATAAACATATTTTATTAAATTATATTTATCATAAACATATTTTAAGTACTTCAAACAAAATGATGTTAAAGTTCTCATTTTAACCAAAATGGTTTTTGAAGTAAGTTTTCAAATCTGGACTAGAATAATCGATTATACAATCTGCATAATCGATTATGCTGTAGACCGTTGCCAGTGTTTGAACACTGGAGCAGAATAATCGATTATGCAGAATCAAGTAATCGATTATTCAGCAGAAAATCAGCTTCTGATTTTTGAACGTTGGAAGAATAATCGATTATGCAAATCCAATAATCGATTATCCTTGCATAAAATCAGCATAATTGATTGTCAATGAAGCAACGGACTTGCACCCCCTAACCCCTATTAATAGAGGTCTTTTGAGCTGATTTTAAACACACAACACCTCCCAATATTGATATACATATTGACATTATTTGAGCATCATTTTAGAGCTTTTGTTGAGCCATTTGAGAGACAACTTTGAGTTTTTCATAGAGCTAAATTTGTATCTCTTTATCTACTCTTTTGAGAGAGTTCTTGTTGTAAAAGAGAAAGGTGTTTGAGAAGAACATATCTTCTCATTGATTGTCGGGTTCGCTAAGTACCCTAAGTCTTAGTGTGTGAAGTCTTGTGGTGCGGTATCCACGACCAAGGTGAAGTCTGGGGGTGCGGTATCCTCGAGCAAGTTGAAGTCTTGTAGAGTGTACATCTACGAGCAAGTGTAACGGTTTGTTAGGCACCCGTAAGCTTAATGGAGTTAGTGGAATCTCGAGAGAGTCTCTCGGGGACTGGACTAACCACAAGTTGTGGTGAACCAGGATAAATTCGGTGTGTTCTTTCCTTGCTATTTTTATTAGCGAATTTATTTTATTTCTGTAATTTTTAATTCCGCAATATTTATCAATATTCTCGTGCCGCACTATTCACCCCCCCCCCTCTAGTGACGGGCAGAAATCCTAACAATTGGTATCAGAGCCTAACTCTCTGAAAGCGTTAACCGGTTGAGAGAACGATATATATTTTTTTTGAGAATATTGAACGCAATAATGATGAGCGAAGGACACTCTACCATTAAGCCTCCACTATTTGATGGAACAAATTATACATACTGGAAAGAGCGGATGAGAATCTTCATCCAATCAAATAACTTTCGCTTGTGGCAAATCATTAAATACGGTATACCGACAAAGAAAGTTGGGGAAGCCATGGTTCCGAAGGAGGAGAATGAATACAATGCAAAGGCCATATATATGCTATATTGTGCGGTGAATCCAGATGATTATCGGAAGATTTCCTATTGCACAACCGCCAAAGAAATGTGGGATAAACTTGAAGCCATTTATGAAGGTATGCCTCAAGTCCAAAAGCATGTGACATGGGACTCGGACCGCTCGTGTGATGAAACGACTGCCCTATGCTTCATGGCCGACGAAGAAGAAGAGGTAAGCACTTCTAATTCTTGCTCTTTCGAAGAATTACAAGAAGCTTTTAAAGAATTACTTGGTGAATTGAAAAAGACTTCAGAAATCGCCAAAGAGGCCAAGGATAAAATTAAAGTTTTAGAAGAAGAAAATGATTTTTTGAAAAATAATAATGTTGATCTTAAAAATAAGATTAAGGCGATGAATGAAACTTCTTCAATTGATCAAAGTTCTAATTGCTCATCTTGCGATTCATTGAAAATAGAGAACTTAGATCTTAGAAGCACACTAGAAAAACGTAGTGTAGAAGTTCCTAAAGCTGTTGAAGAAACTAAGAAGAAAAAGACTAGGAAAAATAAAAGGCGTAAAAAGAAGAAGAATAATGTTAGAAATAATGTTGGTCAACCTAGAAATAATTCTAGGATTTTTATTAATGAGCCTAGAAATAATCATTTTAGGCCACCTAGAAATGATTCTAGGATTTTTATTAATGAGCCTAGAAATAATCATGTTAGGCCACCTAGAAATGATTCTAGGATTTTTGTTAATGAATCTAGAATGAATAATTTTAGACCACCTAGAAATGACTCTAGGAATTTCAACGATTCTAGGAATAACGACTTTAGATCACCTAGAACGTTTTTGGCTCAACCAAGACATATGCACAACCCGAATGTTATATGTCATTATTGTAATCGGGTAGGACACACTGCACCCGTATGTTTTGCTAAACATAGAGATTCATATTTTGATTATGATTATTATTTGCCTAACCCTCAAGGACCCAAAAGAAGTTGGGTACCGAAAACCTTTTTTTAGGTACGTTTGCAGGTGTGCTTGAAGACTACAAAATCGTAGTAGAGGCACCAAGCACGGAACCTTATTGCATCGAGGGGGAATTTCGGTTAGTTATCGTATTCTTGATAAAAACGTAATAGTTGATATGTGCTAAAGATTAATATATCTTTGTTAACAAATTGATATTAGTTGTTTTTGGTTGAGAATAACAATTGGCATCAATTATTTCGTGTTAAAAATAATGATTGATTCATGTTTTGATGAATATTTTTAGTTGGTATATTTGCGAAAAATGACCGTTATTATGGTTGGTATGTTTTTACTAACATTTGATATTATTTTATGCGGATATGATTTTTTAAATCTAACAATTGGTATCGTCAAGGTATTCCCAAAAGGGGAAGTGTCGTTATGGGAAAGTAGCCTTTGTATACTCTTTTTTCTAATGCCAAAAGGGGGAAGAAATTAGGCGATATGCATCAAATAAGGGGGAATGAATTCACATTCTAGTATGCTTTAATTGAGGGGGAATATTCAATTAAGGGGGAATTATATTAAATTGTTTGCATGAATTGTATGTTGAGATATAGAATGAATTTAGGGGGAATTCAATATGCATATCTCCTATTGTTTGTCATTATAAAAAAGGGGGAAATTGTAGAAAATCATTCTATCTATGATATGTGCGCTTTGGTTGTATTAGCATGATTTTCAGGTATAGGTTTTGATGAATGACAAACAATGAAGTCAAGTGTCAAACAACGTTATTATATGACAAACAATCAAGATTGAACGCCGAGAAGCATATTGATGACAGAATTGCATAGACAAGCCAAAGACGAGCTCAAATGTTCAAGACCGAAGACCCAAGGCGTAGGTCGTTAGGTAGAACCAATGTAAGAGCAACGCTTAAGTTATCTTGTCATTTGGCTCAACATAGATCATCATAAATATGCATAAAATCATTTTATTAAATCATATTTATCATAAACATATTTTATTAAATCATATTTATCATAAACATATTTTAAATACTTCAAACAAAATGATGTTAAAGTTCTCATTTTAACCAAAATGGTTTTTGAAGTAAGTTTTCAAATCTGGACTAGATTAATCGATTATACAATCTGCATAATCGATTATGCTGTAGACTGTTTGCCAGTGTTTGAACACTGGAGCAGAATAATTGATTATGCAGAATCAAGTAATCGATTATTCAGCAGAAAATCAGCTTCTGATTTTTGAACGTTGGAAGAATAATCGATTATGCAAATCCAATAATCGATTATCCTTGCATAAAATCAGCATAATTGATTGTCAATTAAGCAACGGACTTGCACCCCCTAACCCCTATTAATAGAGGTCTTTTGAGCTGATTTTAAACACACAATACCTCCCAATATTGATATACATATTGACATTATTTGAGCATCATTTTAGAGCTTTTGTTGAGCCATTTGAGAGACAACTTTGAGTTTTTCATAGAGCTAAATTTGTATCTCTTTATCTACTCTTTTGAGAGAGTTCTTGTTGTAAAAGAGAAAGGTGTTTGAGAAAAACATATCTTCTCATTGATTGTCGGGTTCGCTAAGTACCCTAAGTCTTAGTGTGTGAAGTCTTGTGGTGCGGTATCCACGAGCGTGAAGTCTTGGGGTGCGGTATCCTCGAGCAAGTTGAAGTCTTGTAGAGTGTACATCTACGAGCAAGTGTAACGGTTTGTTAGGCACCCGTAAGCTTAACGGAGTTAGTGGAATCTCGAGAGAGTCTCTCGGGGACTGGACTAACCACAAGTTGTGGTGAACCAGGATAAATTCGGTGTGTTCTTTCCTTGCTATTTTTATTACCGAATTTATTTTATTCCTGCAATTTTAATTTCGCAATATTTATCAATATTCTCGTGCCGCACTATTCACCCCCCCTCTAGTGACGAGCAGAAATCCTAACAAACTTGAGCACTGACATCTCGCTTGTTTGTTCTTAAACCGGCTTCCTCTCACTTACTCGGATCATCTTGACGATTTGTGAAGGATTTTTGGGCTCCCCTTCTTTGTGCACTATCTCAATCATGTTGATTTCTTGATGGGTGGGCAGCGGGTTTTGGTTAATAATGAGTGCTTTTGGAGCTTGTACCTCAATTCGATTCGAATAAATGAGCTCCTGGATATCGTTTTTCAAATGCCAACTTTTCTATGTGTCATACCCTGGAGCACCAGAACAATATTCGCAAGTGATAGAATAATCAAGATTTTTTTTGGGGGGGGGGGAGGATTTGGCAACTTTGCTTCTATCGGCATCAACATATCTAACTATCTCAACCTGTGGAATAAGATAGCATAGGCATCTTGTGGAGCTAGGTATGTATTTTGTGGGGTTGGTGCACGCCATTGGTAGTGGGGGCGGTTAAGTATATGCTTGTGCGTGATTAGAAAAACATGGGTCTGGGGGTGGGTAGTAGCGTTATGGTGGGCTATATCGAGAATGGGGTTAGGTTTGGTGGTGGGGTCGAGGCTGGTTGTAATGTGATGAACCCCTGGATCCGAACCAAGCTCTTTAGTCAATCGTTGCTACCTCCACTTTCTTCTTCTTTCCAATCGCTCCCCCAGTTCCTCTTTGAATAGCCTGGGTTGTTTCTTTAATTGCTGAATAGCTCATGATTTTGTTAGACTTGATCCCCTCCTCTACCATGATTGCCATTTTTACCACTTCATTAGTGGACTTGCCCACAGCCGATACCAAGTGATAGATATAAGTAGGACCCAAGGCCTACAAGAAATAATCCACCATTTCACTTTCTTTTATTGGAGGGTCGACCCTCGCTGCCTGCTCTCTCCAACGGAAGCCATACTCCCTAAAATTCTCATTGTGTTTTTTCTTAAGCTTCGCCAAAGATAAAATATCCAGCATAATTTCAAGATTTTACAGGAAGTGGCAAGAAAATGCCTGGGCTAGATCATACCACATATACCACATTGCTGGGTATTCCATTCCAATGTTGAACCGCTCATACTTTTACTTAAATATGCCATTAGCAACTCGTCTTTCCCTCCAGCTCCCCTCATTTTGTTGCAAAACCCTTTCAAGTGTGCTACTGGATCACCATGCCCGGCGTCTAAATCAAATTTTGGCATCTTAAACCTTTCCGGCAATTGCACATCCGGAAACAAACATAGATCTTTGTACGCCACACTTACGTGACCTCCCAGCCACCACATGTCTGATAAGGATTGTTCCAAGGTTTTGACTTTCTTGAACATTTCTTCCTGTTCAGGATGTTTGGCTAGTTTCTCCGCTTCTACAGGGAGATCAAAATGAGGAGTGTATAAATAGGGTTCCGAAACTTTAAAAGTATGCTCCAGGGGGTAATACTGGTTATCATGGGTTTGGAACAAAGGTTAACTGGAAGATCTGTTGAGTGTAGCGGGTGGGGGTGCCATGAAGATAGAAGCAACTGATAGAGGAGAGTGTGGAACAGGTTTAGGTGGTGGAGCTGATGGTGTCTGGGAAATTGTGCCTTGGTAGTGTTGGTAGATTGGAAAGCTCGGGAACGGATCGGTGGCAAGATGATCATGTGACTGGGCTAATGGCGGGATGAAGGCAGGGTTGGTGGGATAAGCTGGTGGTGGTTTCCTTTTTACCCATGCTTGGTACATTTCAGCCATTTGTTGTTTCAGTTTATACACCTCTTCTTTCATTACATTAACCACCAAACCTTACACCTATATTGAGTGATCGATGATACTTGTGTCAGGCTCCTGGTTGGCCATGGTCGACTTGTTTTTGGAATGGGCGTTGTAGGGGTGGGTTGCCAGAATGCCATAAAACTAAGGGCATGTCTTGAATTGGATAGATAACAAAAAACTTGTTACGGGTCAGGGTTTAACAGATAGGCAACCACACATTCAGGGATGAATGCACCTAAGCAGTTATTGGTTTCTATTATGCATTTGCTCAGCTGCTTGCCTCATCCCATCTTTCCCATTTCCATATACAACTTCTCTTCTTCTTTAATTTCTTTCCTTTCTCTCTGTTTTCTTTTTATTCAGCTTGTTTTTGCTTGATTTTTCTTTGTTTTTTATTCTCTCTCTTATTGTGCAGTTGTTTCCTTCTCACGGTTTCTTATTTTTCCTCTTTTTGTATTTCCTTATTTCTTTTTACTTTTCATTTGGTTATGGTTTTATCTTATGGAGATTGCCTACATATCATGACCTCACATGAATCAGACCGAGCGTAGTTCTGGAAGAGTAAGAGTAGAAAGTAAATAACAAAATACATATATTTTTTGGATTTCCAATTTTCATAAAGTAAAACAATTTTGATTACAACCACCAAATTGTAAAACTAACAGACCCAAGAAGAGAAAGTAATAGACTCCGACTCAAAACAAGACCAACAGAATCCAAAAACAACAGACTCTAATACACTCCAAGAAAATACAAACTTCACAAATAGACTCCAGTGAAAATCATGAATACATTAGTGACTCTAATGCTCCTGGGACCCACGGGACATCATCCGGTCTCTCTGCGGGCCTGCATGTTAAATCCCTTTAGAGGTGGTGGAGGTCTTTTATTACCCGATGGACGAAGGTCATTGCAGTGGCAAAAAATATGGATCTAGTCATATCTACACAACTAATACACTTTATTGCGACGTAATTAGTGATCCTTCAGACTCTCTCTCTTATGACACCCTTTTCTTGCAAAATCGCCTAATCTGATTGGTCATGGATTCCAGAGTTTTCTCGGCTACTTGACTTTGTTCTTGAAGTTGTTGCAAATCTTTTTCTAGTCGGGCTATTTCTGTATAACAGTGCTACCTTTCAGCCTTAATGTCCATCGCTTGCTTAACCATTTTGTTTTCACCGGTGATGACACTTTTCCTCAATCTCACAACCTTGTTGTCGTACTTTTCTTTCAACTGTTCAATCAGGCATACCCGTTCTTCCGCATTTTTGGCTAAATGCTTTCGGGCCCTGCCTAGTTCACCCTCTACTTTTTTCAAGTCAAAACTATATTCCCCTACCTTCCACTTAAGATTCTCTATGAGCTTCTTATATTTTACACTTCTGGTGGGATTTTCTGTTGCTATTTTCATCTTCTAAATCTGGGCTCGAAGGGCTTCATTTTCTATCCCTAGTCTTTTCTTTTCACCATCATTCGATGCAGCTTGAAAACCATTCTCGAATTGTAGGTCTTTGACTTGCCGTTCCAACATTCCTATTGTGGCCATCTACTTATTTTCCTTAGCCAACGAATCCCATTGTTCTTGTGATGCGTCAGCAAATTCCTGAAGATGGGGTCTTTTGGGCAGCCTTCCGAGCTCCACTTCCCTTTTATACCAAGCAAGGTATCCTGGCACAACTTCGCCTTGGGATAGGCCACGTACTTGAGTGTTCGCCATCAAGTACTGACCTTAGCTCCAAATTAGTAGACTGCTACTTCGTGAAACTGACCATCGAGACCGATCTCGACCATGTGGCGACTAATGTAGTCATCCCTAGGAACCATTTGGCATCTCCCAAACTATCTCAGAACAGTATAAGGCATAAGGTTGGATGCTCCTGAGACCCATCAGAATGAAATGAGGCCCTATAGCTGGCCTATATATGATTTCATTGACGGGAAGCCACCCAAATGTCCACTCTATTTGACTTGCACTGATGGAACGGAGTTGTGATACCCATACTGTAACCCATTTTGGCAAGCTAAACCCATCAACTCTGGTATTAAATTCCTCTATGTAGCTCTTTTCTGTCGACCCATAACTCATGAATTGAGGACAATGACATAGGTGTTCGATCATCCATATCTGTAACAGCAAGTTGCATCCTTCAAAGAAGTCTCATCCGGCTTTACAGGCTGTAAGGGCACGGAAGATTTCAAATAAAATAATGGGTGCGAGGGTACTTTTAGCCTAAGGAAGCAAAGTTCTGACAATCCAAGCTAGCCTGGGTAAGGAAAGTGATTCCCATCTTTCCGGGGAAGGACCAAAAGGCCCAAGAAGACTACCATAAATGCAAAACACCTATGTTCTTCCCATTTGAGGCGGTTTCCTTTGCTACAAATTTTATTTTCTGGGTTGTTAAATCCCCTATATGTCCATACCTGTTGTATATAAACTGCAGAGTACAAAAACCGGTGTCCAGATCTGGGTTGTGAACCCCCTGCTTATCTTTAATGAATCTAAGAATTTGTGTATGGAGACATTCCTTGGTGTAATCAAGTAGTGGTGTCTTAGAGGAACTTTAGGACCCCCTATATATCCGGCTATTTCTTCCAAGGTTGGGGTGAGTCCAAAATTTGAGAAATAAAATACATTGTGGGTCGGGTCCGAGAATGTAACCAACGCCTTTATGATGTCTCCCCTAGGATTAATCTTCAACATCCCGGTGAGACCTCCAAAGTATGAATTAATCTTATCTTGCCCTGATTCACCCAGATCATTCCACCACATATTCAACTCCAAAGGGATCTTGTTCATGATTGTTATTGGCAAATTTGGTTGAATACAACTTTGCAAAATGGCTTTTCTGCACTTCCGAGGGAAGATTTTAAGGCTGTGCTTTCTACGAGTAAAAAATTTGAAAAAGAGACCAAATGCGGTTGTTCTTACGAAAACAACCTTCTGTCACCCTTTTAGGGACATTCGGTTAATTTTCACAAGAATGGAATTGCCTTATTTATTTGTCAAAATGATTTTTTTTCTTTGGGGTAATATTTGCAAAAAAGGAAGTTGGACCCGATAGGGGTTGCCTATGTATCTCACACCCTATGAGAATCAAGCTGGCATAGTGCGGGCAGTTTTGAAAATAAATTTCACCTTATTTTGGGATATTATTTTTTTTCACACATTAATTTCTCCCAGTCCTCACATTGACTGTCCTTCCCTCAACTTTTCCTCTAAAAGCCGATCAACATGCAGATCCGAAACAAAAGAATGCACAAGTAGCAAGTTAGATGCATCATGATGATCTGTTATTTTGGGTACACCTGTCCTAGATGGGTCCAACCCCTGTGTTGATTCACCTAAGTCAAAATCACATGATGCAAACAAGTATTCCGACTAGGGATCCAGCATGAGGCTGAGTTATTCTAGGTTCAAAGCTGGGTATATGTTCTAGACTGTGTACCTAGCGGACAACTCAAGTCGAGGAGGGGGCTACGGATCGGGAACTAAAATGCCATCCGGCTTAGTAACTTGTCCGAGCCTCTTTTTTATTTCGAGGAATGACATTGAAAGAATAGGGAGTCTTGACCAGCGAGCACATCCCCGAAGATGAGAAGAGAAGGGTTTCGAGGCAGTTTATACACAGTTCAGATAATATCAAAGCGGTAAAAGCATCATTTAGCACATTAGGCCCAAACATGTAATAAATTTAGATAACAGTAAAGCCAAATATAACAATTCATTTAAGCTGGAATTCTGAATCCTGAACCAGAGATTATGGGTTCTTTTTCCCAGCAGAGTCGTCAAATCTGTCACACCTTCTTTTTACACTACACCCCCAAAAGGGAGCATATAGGGGAGTTTTTCCCAATTTAAGTGACAATCAAAATAGGATTTATTTATTTAGATAACTTAGAGTTGCCACTTGGGATAACTAATGATGTCCCAAATCACCGGTTTAAATCCCAAATTGAGGAAAAGATTGATTTTGTTTTACTGTCCGCGAACCAAAAATACGAGTAAGGAATTTTGTTAACCTGAGAGAAGGTGATAGGCATTCTCGAGTTCCGTAGTTCTAGCACGGTCGCTCAACTGTTATTATTGGCTTACTGTCTGATTTTATACATGTTTTAACCTATGGTACAATTTTAACTCTTGATCGCTTTTATTTAACATTTTAGAAAAAGATTGTTTCACACCTCCTTTTTTACACACCAACCCGAAGGATAGTATATAAGGGAGTTTTTCCAATTTAAATGACATTATACAAAACTGGATTATTTATTCAATTTTATTCAGAGTCGCCACTTGTGATAGTTTATTTTCTGGTGTCCCTAGTCACCGGTTTATTTTAAAATCCCAAATCAGGGATAATTCGACTTTCCTTTTGAAGTCAGCAAACCAGAAATTATGAATAAGAAATTATGTTAACCCGAGGGAAGGTGTTAGGAACACCCAGATTTCGTGGTTCTAACACGGTCGCTTAAACTATCATAATTGGCCTATTATCTGATTTTAGTACATGTTCAAACCTATACCGTAATTTTAAATTATTTATCGCTTTTAATTAATTTTAAAGAAGATTGAGCGTCTTTTAAAATATGTTTTTGCATTGGTCACATGAAATACACCCACAATTCGAATCACATTTTATTCAACATTTTAGGATTTCGATTTGAGTCACATGAAATGCACCCAAGTTTAAGAAGGTAGTATTATTACATAACGCGCCTAAACCAGCTAACGCGTTGTTAACTTTGCGGGAGGCCATAAAAATTTGCTAAATGGCACATCCCAAGTTCTATGTATTTTAAAAGAAATAATTAAATAAGGGCCACGCATTTGAGATTTTGTATGGCGCGCCGAACCTCAATTTCATTTTTAAAGGGTATTCAATGTAAAAGTTCGGAGGGCCTTAAACTATGTCTTATCTAGTATAGCTCACCTCCCAATCTATTTTAAATGAGCCTAATTAAATAATTAAAGAAGATCCGAGGAATTTCTACCTTTTTCTTAACAAGCATTCTTGCATGCTACCCAATAAAAGATCATTGAAGTAAAAGGCATTGGACCCGAAGATTGACTTCAAGGCTAATTCTGAGTTTCCCAGAGAACCCAACAATCGAAATGGTCTCGAATGCAAAAATGGCCTGAGATGAAACCCAAAAGAGAACCCCATTTGGATGCAAAACCGAGGGTGGGACCTAGGATCGAGTCCTTGCAGGGCATGTGAACATACGAACTTCAACTTGAACTTTTCAACTATTTTAATAGGAGTGATCATATAGCATTCTATACTAAGATGTTACAATAAATCAACCCTGCTAAATTGAACTTACAACACCTAGAAAACAGCAAATGAGTGCAACATTGCATTGATCAACTAGTTTTGGTAACTTGCCAAACCACAAACTCATTATTTGAGCCCTAGTTCTCAAGATTAAATGCGTCTCTCGTATTTTCGAAATAGAGGATGAAAGATTGAGATGTAAAATTCAGGTTTTGAAACTTGATCATAAAACTTGATCATAAAGAAAACCAGGAAGCACGTCCAGATTCCTGTTGTAAACGAGCAGTCATGCATATGAGCCATGTTCAAACATAATAGCATTGTCCTTCATCCCAACTTGCATATGAGGTCCACATTACAATGGACTCTATAACTTTTCTAATACAAATTCAATAGTCCATAACAACCTAAATCATGACATGCTAATACAGTTTAAATCTAGATCTTAGTCAACGATGAGCAACACATAATAACTACATTTCAAGAGCTTCAATCAACTTGGTAACCAACATATGATGTGCTGAATATCAATCTTCTAGTTACATATTCTAAAAAACAAAAGACAACAATCGAAAGTAATCAAGGAAAAATAAAAAGCTAACTATGAAAACAGATACTAAGGCTAACAATCACAACTCTTGACTTCCATTTTCAATTCCCAAGTCCAACATAAATTAAGTAAGGTGCAAGAACATGTACCTGGAACAATGGAAAAAAAGATCTAGCAACGGTATTAGCCCAGAAATAAACAAGGAAAAACCAACTTTGAAGCAATTTCGAACCTGCAGAAATCTCAAAGGATGCTTAGTAATCAAAAGACAACAAAAAATTGAAACAAGAGGTCTTCAAGATTAACCAAAATCAAGTAATTTTTAACCACTGATTATCCAGAAATGATTTCTAAAATGAAAGCTTCAATGATCAACCAACCTTTAATGGAACAGTGTTCTTCTAGATATTTCTCAGCCTTTTTTGCTATTTTTTGATTTTTTTAGCTCTTGAAAATCTATATTCAACTGCAAGTAACTATGCCTTTATATGCAAGTTACTAAGCCAGTCAATATAAATTAGTTTTTGCATTTGAGACCCCTCCTGAATTTCTTTTTTGCCATTTAGCCCTCTAATTTTTAACTTGTTGATCATGCAAGTACACTATGTGAATTTGAGACCTCTAGGAAGCTTTTTGAGTGGTTAATTAAAAGATTCTCTATGTGAATTTACCTAATTACCCTTTCTGATCATATTTTTTAATTCCTCAACCTCAGAGCAAAATATAGGCCATGTTTAACCGGGACTGACCTGCTGAAAAGTCTAGTCCAATGTTGAAACTTCAAAGTAGGAGGCTCAATTCCAAACAACATCATACTTATCAAAAAAAAAAAAAAAATAAAGAAAGCAAACACAATTCAATCACTTCTGGAAATTCAATTAATGTGACTAACGCCTAATAAAGTGCTAATAAATTACTATCATACTACCTAAACTAATTAAAGCAAAGAAAAGAAATCTTCTAAAACTAGCACGTGTATGAATGATAGTCTGAAAATGGAAGGCTAAAAGGTTTACAAGAAAGTGGAGAAGCGGTAGACCATGGAAGGTAAAACAAAAGAAAAGTAAAGGGATATAACTAAAAAAAAAAATAGGAAAGGAGAGATACCTACAGAGACCTCAATGCATGAAGGAAGGAACCGACAACTCTGATTCTTTGGATTTTCTAGCCTCTTAAGATATTAGTCGTGTCTCTTTAATAAGAACACATGAATAAATCCAAATTGGCCCAAATCTTGAATCAGTGTTTAACCTAAGACCTCTTTGGGAATTAGGGCTTTCTTTGAAATGAAATTCAAACCGTTTGAAAGGGATTCGAGAGAAAACCAAACGGGGATTTGGGATGAGGGAGAAAAGGAGGCTCTGTGGTGTGATTTTACGTTTGCACAAAGATGGCGCCGCCACCAGAGAACTGTGGCGCTACTAGGATTCATGGTTTCAAACACACATTCGAGGAGTTCTGAGTATATTTGAGGGAAGCTGGTTGTGGATTAAGGATGTGGAGGCAGAGAGGAAGCTACGGTGTAATTTTGGGGTGTTTTGGAGACTCGCCGCCATCGAAGGTGATTTCTGGCAGTGACAGATGGTGACGACTAGTCTCTAGGGTTTGAGGGGTGAGAGATGGGGTTTCTGAGAGGGGGTTAACATTTGGACATATATATATATATATATAACCCTAAGCTTCAGGATCGTCCGATCGGGAAACCTCGATAATCCTGATCTATTGCCATGAAACGGGGCCGTTTGGGGAAAAGGGTGGCCGGACCGGGTTTTCACATGGGTTTGGGCTAGGTATGGTTTTAATTTGGGTGAATTTGATTTGGGCCAGCCCAAGATTTGGGTATTTTATTTAATTACTCAATTTCTTTTTTAGTTCTTTTCTTATTCTTTTTTTTCAAAATAACACTAAGCTAAGATTAAACCTTAAATCTAAATTAATTAACAATATAAACTAATTAAACTTAATAATATATACAAAATTAGCTACGTCTTGAAAGCAAAAATGTACTGAATTTGAAAAATTAAAAGTAAAAATGCAAAGAGGGCTATTTTGTTATTTTTGTTATATTATATAACTAATTATATTAAAAAGTAGAAAACTAGTTCCTAAATGCAAATGCACTATTTTTGTATTTTTTTTGAATTATATGGATTAAACATGCACACGAAATTGCAAACAAATACAAGAACTACGCAATTAATTCTTAAATATCAAATAATTAAAGGAAAATCCTAATTTTAAGAATCATGTAGGAGTAAATCATGCGAGGAAAAAATTATGTGCTCACAGCTGCCCCTATTTGCTCGAAGACAAAATGGGCCTTCAGGCAAAGATAAATGAGAAACTATGATGGACTTTTGCCCGCTTGGTACTCCATGAGAAGCATATTTGGAAAATATCCGACCGAACTTTGCTTTAGACGTTGCCTACATATCCTTGGCTATTAAGGAATCATGTTAGTGTAGTTCTGGAAGTTTTGGTAGCAGGCACTATCAGGAGCTGTGATTTCACTGCCATTGTTGCTGCTACTGCTTGGTGACCTCCTTATTACACCAAAAAGGAAAATCAAAAGTTAAACTAGCTAGGCCTATCAGCTACGAGTAAAAAAATCCTATTTATAAATCTCTTGGAGCTTGATCTTGAGTCTTGGCTTGTTCTTGCTGCAGACTCAGATATGAATCTTGATGCTCGTCAACTGCATGTGTTGGTTCTTTCTTTCAGCTTTTGATCAAGGCGGGACATGCGAAGCTTGTGACTTCGATAAAATTTTGAGCAGTCTGCATCCTTCTCCACTTCAGCACTTTTGATTCACTTCTTTTTGTTCCTTTTCTTCTTTTTTCTTTATTTTAGATTTAGACTAATTTCTTAGTCATCTCGAATCTTGTGCCTTGATGTAAAACCTGCTCAGACACCAAAAGAAACAAACGAACAAAATTTTTGCCCCAGTTTTCACTAGGAAAATTTTGTGAGTTATGTGCAACAAAAATCTAAACTATTTCTTTGTCGAAAGCAATAAAAATCAGGACTATGTATCCTTGAGAGTAGGAAGGGAAACCCTAATTTGGAAGGATTGCCAGGTTATGCTGGAAAGCCGAGTGGATTATGCCAAAAAAGAAAAAGGGGCCTCGGGTTATGCCGGGGAGGTCGTCGGGTTATGCTGGAATAAGAGATAAAGATCCTTGAGTTATGCCAGGGAGATCCATAGGTGATTCCGGGAGAAAAGAAAAAGGTCCTTAGGTTATGCCAGGAAGATCCACGTGTTATGCCAGGATAACAAAAAAAAGGTCCTTGGGTTATGCTAGGGAGTTCCACCGGTTGTGCCGGGATAAAAGAAAAAGGTCCTTGGGTTATGGCAGGGAGGTCCACGGGTTATGCCGGGACCAAACAAAAAGGTCCTTGGGTTATGCTAGAGCGGTCCACGGGTTATGTCGGGATAAAAGAAAAAGGTCCTTGGGTTATTCCAGGGAGATCCACGGGTTATGCCGAGATAAAAGAAATAGGTCCTTAGTTTATGCCAGGGAGGACCACGGGTTATGTCGGGATAAAAGAAAAAGGTCCTTGGGTTTTTCCTGGGATAAAAGAAAATTGTCCTTGGGTCATGCCAGGGAGGTCCACGGGTTATGGCGGGATAAAAGAAAAAGGTATTGGGTTATGCCAGGGAGGTCAACGGGTTATACCGGGATAAAAGAAAAATGTCCTTAGGTTATGCCATGAATAAAAGTAAAGTGTCCTTGGGTTATGCTAGGAAGGTCCACGGGTTTTTCAATGATTAAAAGGAAAAGGTCCTGGGTTATGCCAGGGAGGTCCACGGGTTATGCCGGGATAAAAGGAGAAGGTCCTGAGTTATGCCAGGGAGGTCCACGGGTTATGCGGTGATAAAAGGAAAAGGTCTTGGGTGATAGGTCCTGGGTTATGCCAGGGAGGTCTACGAGTTATGCAGGGATAAAAGAAAAAAGTCCTTGGGTTATGCCAGGGATAAACTAGGGAGTGGAACCCTAATATGGAACAGACTACCAGGTTATGCTGACGGTGACTAGGGGATGGGACCCTACATTAATATGATTTTGAATTTTCTTCTTTTTTTTAGTTTCAGGAAATGAGTAAAAATGCAGGAAAGAATTTGAAGGAGACTTCACTTTTGGATTGATTATTGCTACAGAACTATTTCTAGCCCTTGTACAGTTTCTTCCGGTTGCTCCTGCTTGTGGTACGGTTGCTTGGAGTGCACCTGTTTCAAATTTTAAACAAAGAACAATTGTTAGTTTGAAACGGTGGTTGGTTTTGTGGCCTTGATCTTCTCAATTGCTTGATTTCGTTCTAGATCTTGTTGAGAGCCTTTGTTGCCTGCTAGTTTAGAAGATTAATCTCTCTCTCAAATCGAATAGTTTAAATTTTATGTTTTTCATGAAGACTCGCTTGCATGGGGCTTTGACCCTTTCACCTTATTCTGCCATTAGGACCTTTGTCCCTGACTTTTTTTTCTTTTTCCATAACTTTACTTTCAGAGCATCAACCATCATGGACAGTCGGGATTGGCTTGATGCACCCGCAGAGGCTGGGTACCTTTCTTTAGATTTGTTAGGCAGAGCCCTGTAAATCCAGTCTTAACACCTTTTCTTTGCATTAGTTTCGGGAAAAGATTTGGACTGAAAGGGATTCAAGGGTAAAAGTAAGCAAAAGGCAAAAAAACATGAATTTGAAGAGAAGTGTCCCTTTCGGGGAGAAGGGAAGTACTTAGCTGGAGTGTGTGCAATATTCAAATGAATATGACATTCTTCTTGGACTGGGTGCCTGACCCGCACAAACTTCTCCAACTTCTCATAAACTTATTGACCCATGTTTCAAAACCGGGGAATCCTGCCAGGACTCTTTCAGTGGTAGGAAATGTTTTTCTTTTCGACCGACGGCACCCTTTGTGGGTTTCTTCCATTTGACCTCTATCATTTTCCTTCTCACTGTCACCTGTTAGTGCTCTTTACAAGTTTTTACTAAACAGACTCTCTTGTTTTCAATTTCTCTGTTCACCGTCGCCTTATGCTGCCCGTAGGTTTTCATCGATAAGACTCTCTCATTTTATTTCTCTCAGTTTGACTGTATCAGATTCCAATATTGGTGTTCTCTAATTCCGATACCTTTGCTAATTGATCAGAAGGACTTGGAAAATATTTGGGTAAAACGAACCTTGATGGAATTGCAACTTTGGAGCCGTTTCTGTTGAGCTTATTGCCGAGCCATTATATGATCTGCCCCAGTTTCACTTTTTCGGGGAATTGGGATTTTTGTTTTGGTGTGACTGAACCTCAGAGAGAGGTTGTCTATGTATCCTTTCGGAATCAAGTCAGACATAGTTCAGGAAGTTTTGTTTTTGGTTTTCTTTTTATTTGTATTCGTTCTTTCTTTTGTTTTTCTGTTTTGTTTTCTTTTTATTTTTTATTTTTTTTTCTTTTTTTCTTTCTTTGTTCAATTCAATTTCAATAACACTTTTAGGTTCCAAGAGGGTAATCGAAGAAAAGTAACCAGCTCAAAGGGTTCGCGAAAGATTGATTGTGTTTGGATAGCAAGAGTGAAAGCCTTCGTCATCCCAATTGAAAAGAGTCATTGCTGCAGTAAGCTTAGCCATAGTACCTTCTTATTGCATCCACATTCACAGCTGCTTCAGGATAATTTCCTTCCATACCGCCTAGATACAATGCTCCTCTCAACAATATCTTTCCGATGATGTACAGGCCTTTCCAATTCGGTGCATATTTTCATTTTGATTATTGGTGATGAGGAAGAATGCGCCATCACACAAGTTTTCACACTTCAAAATTCTTGGGCCGTACTTTCTTGTTATAAGCACGGGCAATTCTTTGTTGTTACAATTGCGGTGGAAGACCGCAACCACTTTTTTCATCAATTAAGGTTAGCTATTCCAAACAGGCTTAACCGACTCAGTGTCATAAATCTTGGCTTCAACGATGATCCGGAGAGAAGGTATTTCTACCTCCGTGGGTATTACAGCCTCAGTTCCATAGACCAAGAGGTATGGGGTTGCTCCTACTGATGTGCGCACCATGCTGCGATAACCCAGTAATGCGAAAGGCAACTTTTCATGCCATTGCATGAAGCTCCGAACCATCTTTGTCAAAATCTTCTTACTGTTCTTGTTTGCTGCCTCGACGACACCATTAGCTTTGGGTCGATAAGGAGTAGACTTCCTATGCGTTATTTTGAATTGTTTGCATATCTCCTCCATCAAACAACTATTCAGGGTGGCAGCATTATCTGTGATGATGGTTGCAGGAATACCAAATCGACAGATAAGATTGGAGTGCATGAAATCTGTTACAACTTTCTTGGTGACAGATTTGAGAGTGATGGCTTCAACCCACTTCATGAAATAGTCGATGGAAACCAATATGAATCTGTGCTCATTTGAAGCTTTTGCCTCGATCGGCCTGATGACGTCCATTCCCCAGGCAATGAATGGCCAAGGTGTTGATGTAGTTCCGTGGGCGGCGCATGAATCAAATAACCGTGCACTTGGCACTGATGGCACTTTCGGATAAAGCTGAAATAGTCTTTTCATGGTTATCCAGTAATAGCCCGCTCGAAGGAGTTTCACTGCCAAAATGTATCCGTTCATGTGGGGTCCATACACTTCTGCGTGTACTTCATGCATAATCCTTCCGGCCTCTTCGGTATCAACACATCTTAACATATTTAGATCTGGGGTCATTTTGTACAAGACATCACCACTATAGAAGAAACCACTCGTATGCCACCTTATGGTTCTCTTTTGGTATCTACTGGCTAGCTCGGGGTATTCTTGCATTTTCAAAAACCTTTTGATGTCATGGTACCATGGTTGGGTGTTTTGTTCTGCCTCAACCGTGCTACAGTAACTGTGCCTTTCCCAGATTTGGATTTCCAAGATATCAATGTGGGCATTGCTTGGGTACGGAAGCATTAAGGCCAAAGTAGCAAGTGTTGGAAACTCGTTCTCAATGCAATATACTAAAACGTGTGTTCTTTTGTATAGGTTTTGATGAATGACAAACAAAGCAAAAATTGATATATGACGAAGTTCAAGAAACAAGCGGACAATTGATATACAACGAGATTCAAGCTCAAGACAAAGTTTTATAGTTTAATTGAGTCATTCTTAATTGTGATCTTGATCCTACAACTTGACTCGTAACATGGCTTCTCTCATAAAACTATTTTCCAAAATCCTGCATATTTAATTTAATGTCAAATGATTTTAAATCATGCATATTTACAGTAGTCAAAATAATTTGTAGACATGCCTTAAAAATCTGGACTAAGATAATCGATTATGTACTTATGATAATCGATTGTTTTAAGCCAAGACTGCATGACAATCGATTGTGAACTAATGACAATCGATTGTGAGTAAGACAGTGAGCATCAGGTTTTTCAAACCTGCATGACAATCGATTGTGAACTAATGACAATCGATTGTGACTGAGGCAGTGTCCATCAAAGTTTTTCAAAACTCAGAATAATCGATTATGAACTAATGGTAATCGATTATGTTGAGACAGTGTCTTCCAGTGATTTTCAAATTCATTAAATAATCGATTGTTACATTGGACAATCGATTGTCAAAGAGACAGTGTCTAAAATGTTTTTCAAAAATTGATAAGTAATCGATTGTTGACTTTGTGCAATCGATTGTGAAGCTGACCATTGTCGTAAAGTTTTCAAATACCGTCAGGTAATCGATTATTGATTCTGTATAATCGATTGCTTTGATTAAAATCCGGAAAAGATTTTTTGAACGTTATTGGGTAATCGATTATTGATTTTGTATAATCGATTGTTTTGATTAAAATCCGGAAAAGATTTTTTGAACGTTGCTGAGTAATCGATTGTTGATTCTGGACAATCGATTGTTTGTGGTAAAATCTGTAAAGGATTTTTTGAACGTTGCCAGTAATCGATTATGGATTGTAAGTAATCGATTATCCAGCAAAAAATCTGGGATTGAATTTTGGTCTGACTGGCAGACAATCGATTGTTGGGGTTTGACAATCGATTGTCAGTGTGTAAAATCAGCAACTCTTAATTGGCAATTAGGCAACGGTAATGCCAAGTTTTTCAACTATAAATACAGCTTCATTTAGTGTTTTAAACACAACAACATACTACAACTGATCATTACATTGCTATAAGCTTGCATACTTTTGTTTATCATTTTATATTCAATTTCATAAAGCTTTTGAGAGCCATATTCTTGTCCAATGTTGTTGTGATCTAGAGCTTATTTCTTTTTACTCATACCTACTCATAAAGGAATATATTGTTTGAGTGTTTTAGTGTTTGTACACTTGGAAGAGAATTGTGATTCTCTTGTTGTAAGGAACTTGTGTTTCCTTGGTTGAAGTCTTTGAGTATTGTAACTCCGAGCAAAGGTGTTGAGGCTTGCATCCTCAAGTTGTAAAGGTTAGTTAAGCACCCGGAAGCTTGACAAGTTAGTGGAAAATCTTGAGAGAGTCTCTCGGGGACTGGACTAGCCACACGTTGTGGTAAACCAGGATATATCTGTGTGTAAGTTATTATTCATCGCACTTATTTACTTCCTGCAAATTTTAATTTCCGCAAGGTTACGCTAAATTTTATTATAACGCTATTCACCCCCCCTCTAGAGTTAAGCGTATTTTCTAACAATTGGTATCAGAGCCATACTCTCTGAAGATTAAACAGTTTGAGAGAACCATCCATGGCTTCTACTCGTGACTCTTTTGCAGGAATTGATGAAGGACAGTGCTCCACACGACCACCTCTATTCAATGGTACAAATTACACGTACTGGAAGGAGTGGATGATGATCTTCGTTCAATCCAACAGTTTTCACCTTTGGAAGGTGTTTACAAAGGGAAATCAAATTCCAACCAAGAAGGTGGAAAATGAATTGGTTCCCAAGTCCAAGGATGAGTATGACGCGGATGACATCCGAAAGGTCCAAAATAATGCTAAAGCAATAAACTTATTATATTGTGCTGTTAATGCTGACGATTTCAGGAAAATATCGTGTTGCACAACAGCAAAGGAGATGTGGGACAAGCTAGAAGTTACATACGAAGGAACGGACCAGGTAAGGGAAGCAAAAATTGATTTCCTAACCCATGCTTATGAATTATATCACATGAAGGAAGGAGAAAAGGTGGACAAAATGTTTGAACGATTTTCAATAATCGTAAATGATCTACATGCCCTCAAAAAGACATTCACGGATAGAGAACTTGTACGGAAGATCCTTAGAAGTCACACTCCGGCATGGCGATCAAAGGCCGACGCAATCCAAGAATCCATCGGCGTCTCAAATGTCACAATTGACGCATTAAGAGGTAATCTCAAGACCTATGAATCTACTATTCTTAACCCTCTTGTTGATGATCAAAGGAGGCAAAGAATATCTCTAAAGGCGAGCACAAGTCAACCGCAAATTGATGAGGAAGGAGACAACGAGTTTGGACTCGTTATCAAAAGATTTCAAAAGTTCATGCGCAAGGAGTATGAACGCAAAGGGAAAAAGCAAGGAGAAATAAAATGCTACGAATGCGGAGAAACCGGGCACATCAAGTCAAATTGCCCAAACCACAAAATGGAAAAGAAAACTTTTAAAAAGCAACGCGCATATATTTCTTGGGGAGGTGACTCCGGAGATGAGTCAAGCGAAGGAAAAGAAGACGAAGCAGCAAATCTTTGCCTCATGGCACAAGAAGATAACAAAGACGAGGTATGTCAAATTTCGTCTCAAAACTTCTTTACTCTTGATGAAATGCGAACTGCTTTTGATGAATTATATACTGAATTTATTAAAGCTTCAAAAACAGTCAAAAGCGTAAAAAAAATGCTTCTCTAAAAGAAAAAGATTTTCAAAAACAGCTTTCTTTAAAAGAAAAGGATTTAGAAAAACTGGTTTTAGAAAATGAGAAGCTGAAAGAGGAAAACAAGATTTTTGGAAAAAGAAGTTCCGATAAGCCCGAAAGCTCTACTAGAAATTGCACTTCTTGTTTGCATCTTAAGAATGAAGTAAGTAGGCTTAAAGGCACATTAGATAAGTTTAATTCTTCGCACAAAAACTTGAATGATGTTCTTGTTAACTTGAAATCAACCAAGCATGGAATAGGCTTTAAAAATGAAGAAAAGGTTGAAGCTAAACCCCAACAACCTAAAGCTCAACCTAGGATTAACAATAGAAATGCTTATCCTAGAAACAACAACTCTAGAGCCAATATGCACGCTAGACAAAATGCTGAACATTTTAGAAGACCTAGGAATGACTTACCACCTAGAAATAGTCACCCTAGAAATGATGCATACTTTAGGCCAAATTTTGAACCCCTTAGAAGACCTAGCAATGGCCCTCAACTGAGAAACAATCACTCTAGAAAGGCTGCCCATCCTAGAGCTCATACTAGGAGAAATAACTCTCATGAAATACGAAATAGTCATAGTGTTCAAAATAGAGTAAGAAATTTTCATCCGTCTAGTTACTATAAACCTAGAAGGATGCATAACCCAAATGTGACTTGTCATTATTGTAGACGTATTGGTCATATTGCTCCGGCATGCTTTACACGTTATAGACATATTACTCAATCGCATCATTATAATATGCCTAACCCCCAAGGACCCAAGATGGAATGGGTACCTAAAGAACATTAATTTGTTTTGTAGGTGTGCTTGAAGGGATCAAGTGTACTATGGTACCTTGATAGTGGATGCTCCAAGAATATGACGGGAGATGAATCCAAATTCCATCAATTAGAGCACAAAGAAGGAGGAAGTGTTATCTTTGGTGATAACAATAAAGGAAAGATCATCGGCATCGGCTCGGTTGGTAAGGATGAAAAATCCTCTATTAAGCATATATTACTTGTTAAAGGATTAAAGCATAATCTCTTGAGCATAAGCCAATTGTGTGACAAGGGAAATCTTGCTTTATTTGATTCGGATGAATGCTTAGTGTTCAGAAGTAGTGATTTCAAAATTATCCTCCGTGGTTTTAGAGTGGATAATATTTATATGGTTGATCTTGCTAAATCCTCACCTGATTATGTTGATTGTCTAATGAGTAAAGAGGATGATACTTGGCTATGGCATCGTAGAGTAGCACATATCAATATGCATCTTTTGAACAAATTGATTTCTCAAAACTTAGTTGTTGGTCTTCCCATTTTAAAATTTGAAAATGACTCTATTTGTGACTCGTGTCAAAAGGGGAAGCAAACAAAAGCATCTTTCAAATCTAAAAACATTATTTCAACTTCTAGACCATTGCAATTGCTTCATATGGATTTATTTGGTCCTTCTCGCATTGAAAGTCTAGGAAGAAATAGATATGCTTTTGTGATTGTTGATGATTACTCGAAATTTACTTGGACTTTATTTCTTGCCAACAAAAGTGATGCTTTTCAAAATTTTAAATATTTTCTTAAGCGTGTTCAAAATGAGAAAGAAACAATCGTCACTTCAATTAGAAGTGATCATGGGGGAGAGTTTGATCACAATCTCTTTGCGGACTTTTGTGACGAACTCGGAATCGAGCATACCTTTTCCGCTCCACGTACACCACAACAAAATGGGGTGGTGGAAAGGAAAAATAGGTGTCTCGAAGAGATGGCTAGAACCATGCTCGACGAAGCTAAGATACCCAAACATTTTTGGGCGGACGCCGTGAGTACCGCTTGCTATGTTCTAAATAGAGTAGTAATTCGGCCGATACTCATGAAAACCCCCTATGAACTTTATAAGGGTAGAAAACCAAATATTTCCCATTTTAGAGATTTTGGTTGCAAATGTTTTGTTCATAACAATGGCAAAGACCAATTGGGTAAATTTGATGCTAAGTCGGATGAAGGTATTTTCATTGGATATTCCTCACGTAGTAAAGGATATAGGGTCTTTAATAAAAGAACCCAAATTGTGGAAGAATCCCCTCATGTTGTATTTTCCGAAAATAATGCTCGTTTGGCGAGAAAGGATTCCGGTTTTGATCTTGCAGGTATCTTAGACAGCTTGAAAGACAAAATACAAGAAGAACCACCCAAGGAAAATAAAGATGAAACTGAGGAACAACCAACGGAAGAAGCGCCACAATTGGAAAAAGAAATGAATATGCCTAACGAGTGGAGGACAATCAAAGATCACCCTCTCGAACAGGTAATTGGCAACGTTGGAGACAAGGTAAGTACCCGAAACTCTCTCAAAAATACCTTAGAACATACTGCTTTTGTTTCTCAAATTGAACCCAAAACTATCTCAGAAGCAATTGGGGATGAATTTTGGACCTTGGCAATGCAAGAGGAGCTTAACCAATTCGAACGCAATGACGTTTGGGATTTGGTGCCAAGACCCGAAGGTCATACCATAATTGGTACGAAATGGGTTTTTCGCAATAAACTAGATGAAAATGGTATAATCACTAGAAACAAAGCTAGGCTTGTAGTAAAAGGCTATAATCAAGAAGAGGGTATTGACTATGAGGAAACATATGCTCCCGTAGCTAGATTAGAAGCTATTCGCTTATTGCTTGCATTTGCCTCTTCTATGCATTTCAATTTATATCAAATGGATGTGAAAAGTGCTTTTCTAAACGGTTTTATTCAAGAAGAAGTTTATGTTGAACAACCCCCCGGCTTTGAAAACATTAAATCTCCCGATCATGTTTTCAAACTCAAAAAGGCTCTTTATGGTTAAAACAAGCTCCCCGAGCTTGGTATGAAAGATTAAGTAAGTTTCTTTTGGAAAATGATTTCATTAAGGGGAATGTTGACACAACTCTCTTTGTTAAGCACAAAAACAATGATATTTTGTTAGTTCAAATATATGTAGATGATATTATATTTGGTGCTACTAACAATGTTTTATGCAAGAAATTTTCCGATTTAATGACAAGCGAATTTGAGATGTCTATGATGGGTGAGTTAACATTCTTTTTGGGATTACAAGTAAAGCAAATGAAAGAAGGTACATTCATTTGTCAAGCCAAATATTGCAAAGAATTGCTGAAACGATTTGAGATGAACAATGCAAAAGAAATGGCAACTCCCATGAGCACATCTGATCATCTAGACAAAGATGAGAAAGGTAAGGAAGTCGACACCAAAAAGTATCGAGGTATGATTGGCTCTCTTCTTTATCTTACTGCTAGTCGTCCAGACATCATGTTTAGCGTGTGCTTATGCGCTCGTTATCAATCGTGTCCGAAGGAGTCTCACCTTAATGCGGTAAAACGGATGTTAAGGTATCTTGTTGGTACTACAAATGTGGGTCTATGGTACCCCAAAGGCTCTTCATGCCAACTTGTTGGCTACTCCGATTCCGATTTTGCTGGATGCAAATTGGACCGCAAGAGCACTAGGGGCACTTTCCATTTGCTCGGTAGCTCTCTCGTTTCTTGGTTTAGCAAGAAACAAGTAAGTGTTGCGTTGTCCACAACCGAAGCTGAATATGTAGCCGCAGGAAGTTGTTGCGCTCAAATCCTATGGATGAAACAACAACTCTTGGACTTTGGCCTAAGTCTTGATCATATCCCTCTTAGATGTGATAATACTAGTGCTATATGCTTGACGAAGAACCCCGTTCTTCATTCGCGAACGAAACACATTGAAATTAGACATCATTTTATTAGAGATCACGTTCTCAAAGGCGATGTCGAAATTGAATTTGTTGAAACCAAAAACCAATTGGCAGACATCTTTACAAAGCCTTTAGAGAAAGAGTCCTTCTTCCGAATTCGCAGTGAACTCGGGATCCTTGACTCCACGTTGATCTAAGTCATGCATTGCATTTTTTTTGTTACATGATTTCTAACTTGAGCGTCGGAGACGTCTAACGATTTTTGCAGGTATCGCCCCAAAGGAAAGGGGAATTATAAAGCTTGACGTACAACAATCGGTCTTCGTCGTCTAAAAATCGATTATTTCGTATCAATAATCGATTATGTTGCTATTATTCGGGTTGATGTTGCTGTAATTTCTTTTAATAAATAAACAAGGTTTATTTCATCTTTGGCATCTTATTATTATTTTTGCTAATGGCAAAAGGGGGAAGATAACGGGTATGATGCACTCTCAAATTATAAGCTTAAATTGAGGGGGAATTCTCAAATTGAGGGGGAACAAATTACATACTTGTCTTGAATCGTCAATATAAATTGCTTGTCTTGCATATCCCGCTTAATGTTTGCCATTATCAAAAAGGGAGAAACTGTTGGAAACACGTTCTCAATGCAATATACTAAAACGTGTGTTCTTTTGTATAGGTTTTGATGAATGACAAACGAAGCGAAAATTGATATATGACGAAGTTCAAGAAACAAGCGCACAATTGATATACAACGAGATTCAAGCTCAAGACAAAGTTTTATAGTTTAATTGAGTCATTCTTAATTGTGATCTTGATCCTACAACTTGACTCGTAACATGGCTTCTCTCATAAAACTATTTTCCAAAATCATGCATATTTAATTTAATGTCAAATGATTTTAAATCATGCATATTTACAGTAGTCAAAATAATTTTTAGACATGCCTTAAAAATCTGGACTAAGATAATCGATTATGTACTTATGATAATCGATTGTTTTAAGCCAAGACTGCATGACAATCGATTGTGAACTAATGACAATCGATTGTGAGTAAGACAGTGAGCATCAGGTTTTTCAAACCTGCATGACAATCGATTGTGAACTAATGACAATCAATTGTGAGTAAGACAGTGAGCATCAAGTTTTTCAAACCTGCATGACAATCGATTGTGAACTAATGACAATCGATTGTGACTGAGGCAGTGTCCATCAAGGTTTTTCAAAACTCAGAATAATCGATTATGAACTAATGGTAATCGATTATGTTGAGACAGTGTCTTCCAGTGATTTTCAAATTTATTAAATAATCGATTGTTACATTGGACAGTCGATTGTCAAAGAGACAGTGTCTAAAATGTTTTTCAAAAACTGATAAGTAATCGATTGTTGACTTTGTGCAATCGATTGTAAAGCTGACCGTTGTCGTAAAGTTTTCAAATACCGTCAGGTAATCGATTATTGATTCTGTATAATCGATTGTTTTGATTAAAATCCGGAAAAGATTTTTTGAACGTTATTGGGTAATCGATTATTGATTTTGTATAATCGATCGTTTTGATTAAAATCCGGAAAAGATTTTTTGAACGTTGCTGAGTAATCGATTGTTGATTCTGGACAATCGATTGTTTGTGGTAAAATCTGGAAAGGATTTTTTGAACGTTGCCAGTAATCGATTATGGATTGTAAGTAATCGATTATCCAGCAAAAAATCTGGGATTGAATTTTTGTCTGACTGGCAGACAATCGATTGTTGGGGTTTGACAATCGATTGTCAGTGTGTAAAATCAGCAACTCTTAATTGGCAATTAGGCAACGGTAATGCCAAGTTTTTCAACTATAAATACAGCTTCATTTCAGTGTTTTAAACACAACAACATACTACAACTGATCATTACATTGCTATAAGCTTGCATACTTTTGTTTATCATTTTATATTCAATTTCATAAAGCTTTTGGAGCCATATTCTTGTCCAAAGTTGTTGTGATCTAGAGCTTATTTCTTTTTACTCATACCTACTCATAAAGGAGTATATTGTTTGAGTGTTTTAGTGTTTGTACACTTGGAAGAGAATTGTGATTCTCTTGTTGTAAGGAACTTGTGTTTCCTTGGTTGAAGTCTTGGAGTGTTGTAACTCCGAGCAAAGGTGTTGAGGCTTGCGTCCTCAAGTTGTAAAGGTTTGTTAAGCACCCGGAAGCTTGACAAGTTAGTGGAAAATCTCGAGAGAGTCTCTCGGGGACTGGACTAGCCACACGTTGTGGTAAACCAGGATATATCTGTGTGTAAGTTATTATTCATCGCACTTATTTACTTCCTGCAAATTTTAATATCCGCAAGGTTACGCTAAATTTTATTATAATGCTATTCACCCCCCCCCCTCTAGCGTTAAGCGTATTTTCTAACAGCAAGTGCATCGGCCAGTCCATTATGGCAATGAGGGATGTACCTGAACTCTATTAATTTGAATAGTTTGCCTAGGTCTTCCACATGCTGTCTGTAAGGATGAGTTTGACATCTTGGTTTCCCGTTCTACCTAAGCTTGCCGGATAATCAAATATGAGTCTCTCATGGTCACCAACTTTGTAATGTCTTGGTCGATTTCCATGTTCATACCCATGATGCAGGCTTCATATCGGCTATGTTATTTGTGCAAAAAAATCAAAGTCGGGATGTGGCCGGGTAATGCTGAATAGTAAGTGAGATCAGGACTGCTCCAATTCCCACACCTCTTACGTTTACTTCTCCATCAAAGAAACTTCTCCAAACAGTTGTATCTTCGGATATTGCTTCAACCAAGTTTACCTCTTCATCTGGGAAATTAGTGTTTAGAGATTGGTATTTATCACCAACTTGGTTTTCAGCCAAATGGTCGGCTAACGCCTGGGCTTTTATTGTCGTGCGAGGGACATAGACTATGTCAAACTCAGTGAGCAGGATCTGCCATTTTGCTAATCTTCATGTGGGCATTGGTTTCTGGAATATGTATTTCAAAGGATCTAACCTGGTTATGAGGTAGGTGGTGTAGGCTTGCAGATAATGTCTCAACTTCCAAGTGGCCCAAGTTAAAGCACATCAGGTTTTTTCCAGCAAAGTATACTTGGCTTCGTAGCTGATAAACGTCTTGTTCAAGTAGTATGTTGCCTGCTCTTTCTTTCCGGTAATATCATGTTGCTCGACGAAACAACTAATGGAATTTTCCAAGACTATCAACTACATGAAAAGAGGCCTTCCTGGTTCAGGTGGGACCAAGACCGGTGGGTTGGATAAATACTCTTTGATCTTATTGAAAGTTTCCTAACATTCTTCTGTCCATTTGACTGCCGCATCTTTTTTTCAGTAATTTGAATATGGGTTCGCAAGTGGAGGTCAGCTGAGCAATGAACCGGCTGATATAGTTCAATCATCCCAACAAACGCATCCCATCTTTCTTGGTCTTTGGAGGAGGTAATTCCCAAATAGATTTTATCTTTGTCGGATCTAACTTGATACCTCTCCGGTAACTACGAATCCTAAAAGTTTGCCTGACGAGACCCCAAATGCACATTTGGCTGGGTTCAGCTTCAAGTCATATCTTCGCAACCGTTCAAAGAACTTCCTCAGATCCCACACATGGTCATCCTGAGTTTAGTATTTGATGATCACGTCATCCACATACACCTCTATCTCTTGGTGCATCATATCATGGAAAATGGTAGTCCTGGCTCATATGAAGGTTGCCCCAGGACTCTTCAGACCAAAGGGCATGACCCAGTAGCAATAGGTTCCTTAGGGTGTGGCAAAATCTGTCTTCTCTGTGTCTTCTTCATCCATCAACACCTGGTGATATCCTGCGTAACAGTCCAACAAGGAATGTATCTCATGTTTGGCACAGTTATCAACAAGGATGTGGATGTTTTGCAAGGGGAAGTTATCTTTGGGACTTGCCCTGTTGACATCTCTATAATCCACACACACTCGGGTTTTCCCATCTTTCTTCGGCACTGGAACTACATTGGCTAGCCATGTGGTGTATCGGACCACTCGGATCACCCCTGATTCCAAGGGTTTCGTGATCTCTTCTTTGATTTTATCACAGACATCAGTTTTAAATTTCTCTATTTTTTCTGGATTGGGGTAATGGGGACAAGTTGGCAACTTATGAACCACCAAATCTACACTAAGTCTTGTCAGTCATCGTATGACCAAGCAAACATATCTTTGAACTCAAACATGAGTTGGACTAATGCGTCCCGAGTTTTCACATTTGCGTGAATGCTTATTTTGGTTTCTCTGATTTCTTTGGAAGCGCCGAAGTAAACCGGCTCAGTGTCATTTAGGTTTGGCTTAGGTTTATTTTTGAAATATTGTAGTTCTGGATTTATTTCTCTAAAACCTCTTCTTCGTCATATTCTGGTTCTTTGTTCATTATTTCACAACTAGAGAGTACGTTCGGATCTGTGCCCGAAGTCCGCAAGCATGTCATGTTATTTAAATCCGCATTATTAGAACAGAAATAAGAAATAAAGATCACAAAATCAGAAAGAATAAAGAAAGATGGACAATGAAATATTGATTTCATTTTATTGAATTTGGAATATAACAGGGTTTACATTAGAAATTAAAAGACATGAAACTAAAGGAAAAACATTCGAGTTCCACCCTGGGATAACTCGTGATGTAGAAAAGGTAGCAGGACATGTCTAAGGGGACTCCCGCCTGATTGGGTATGGTGTACCCTTCAAATTTTAAATTTGGCATCGGGTCCCATGTACAACACCTCAGCGGTACTTGAGCCTTCCCCTGGCTGGAACATGTGGGTTTCATATAATATCTTCCTCATTGCCCCACAAATCTCTTCAATCTCTTCAAAGTAAAAACCTCGTCCTCTTCTTCTTAACTATATTTGGGCTTCACAACGATTTTGTGAAGGTGCGGCACCGCCTATGGTGGGATCCATCCATCAATCTTCCTACTATCTGCCCATTTTATATCAGCTGGTGTGGGTATGAAGTTGACCCCCAAGAAGTTTTTACTAGCACGCAGGGAGATCGGTTCGGATATCCCTTGCAATGATTTCCCAAGTCTTTTCCTAGGTTTAAAGCCATGTCGGATCATTTCTTTGGCCACCATGATTGATGCATTAGAAAGGAAGGGTTTGGGGCACAGGCTTCCTTCCTCGTACTGGTTTGCGACCATAATTTCAAATGCTTGATAAACTATATTCTCACTTCCTCCCTCGCTTGTAGGCATGGGACTGATGAGTCCCGATAAATTGATTTCTCATCTTCTCTGTGGACCACAATTTATTGATCCTCATGCTCTAATTTTACCATTTGATAAAGAGTAGAGGCTACATCCCCTATTGCATAGATCCATGGCCTCCCCAAAAGAAAGTTGTAGGACATGTCCTTATCTAGCACATGTAAGGTCACTTCAAATCCCACTGGGCCGATGGTTAAGGTCAGGTCGATCTCCCCAATTATGTCCCTTTTTATACCATCGAAGGCTCGTACATAGACATTGTTGGGTTGAATTCATTTAGTCCTGATTTCCATGTGCTGTAGAGTTAAGAGTGGGCATGTGTCCACCCCAGAGCCTCCGTCTACCATAACCCTTTTTACGTACTATTCTTTACATTTGACTGATAAGTGGAGGGCTTTGTTATGTGCGTCCCCTTCTGGGGGAAAGTCATTCTTAGTAAGGAGTTCTGGTTGATTTCGAAAAATCTTTCGCCATTCTTTCTAATTTCTCCACAGAAGTCTCAGCAGGCACTTACGCTTCATTGAGGGTCTTAATTGATACCTTTTGGTGTTCGGGGGATTTCAGCAACAAAGATTGCAAGGAGACTTATTCAGGAAATTTTTGAAGCTGGTCAATCACTTCATAATCCGCCATTTTCATTTTTTGAAAGAAAGCTTCCGCTTCTTCGGCATTCACGGGATTTTTAGATAGGAAGCGTTTCCTAGTGGTGCTGTTCACTTCTTCCAAATTGGAGTACTCTTCAACAGGGTAATTTACTTCTCCTAATATTTCTTTGCCTTTATAAGTTACCACTAATTTGTTGTAATTCCAAGGCACCGCGGTAGGATTTTTCATAGGCTTCTGTGGTGCACGGGGCTCACTCAGCCTTGGTGTATTAATTGGCCCCCGCATCACAAAGGCTCATTTGGGTACATACATCTGGGATGCTTTATTTAGTTCAAACCTCCTAGGAGAACTCAAAGTTGTCTGCTTTTGTTTACGGCTCCCAGGGACATAGAGAACACCATCTTTATTATGTGTGGCCCCGGTTCATGCTTCAATTTATCTCCTATGATTTTGGGTGGGAGCTTTTGTTCGTTTCATCCCATTTTTCTTGTTTCGGAGTAACTTTTGGTTTCCTTTCTACATCAGTAATGGCGACGATGGCCTTTAACGCCGCGTCAAATTGTTTATCCTCACAAATCATTCGGATTATCAGCCTGTTGTTGTGGGCTGGCAGTAGGTTATTAGTCACATTGGGGATATCTACATCCTTTAGCACTATCTTCCTCTTTTATATCAAATCTTTCACGGCTTTTTTCAAAGTCCAACAGTTTTTTGTATCATGCCCCTCAACTCCTGAGTCATAAGCGCATCGGTTTCCCCGTTGGTAAGAGGGTGATTCTGGATTTTTCCTATTTGGGGGCACGGACAGCAACAAACCCATTTGGACAAGCTTTGGAAACAGACTAGAGTAGGATTCACTGATTGGTGTAAAATTTGGCCTCCTGGGTGGTTCACGAAGATGGAAGTTATTTTGTGGAAGACAGGGGTTGTAGTGGTTTTGGTGAGGAGGCTGGTTTCTAGGGAATGGAGCTTGGTTCCGGTTGGTTTGTTGCTGAGGTTGGATATAAGGTTGAGCATTCATGACCGCGTATGGCTGAGGATCATAGGCTATGTCCTAGTAGGGGAAATAATACTGCGGGTTCTTTTTTGGGAAAAGAGATTTGGGAGCACGGTTTTTTCTTGCACCCAATGCTTCCATGGATGTTTATTCCTTTTTCTTACCTTTTGCTATTCCTCGAAATCCTTTTTTAATGGACTGGGAGGTAGCTCTGATAGCAGATTGACTTAGAATTTGACCCGTTTTCAAACTATTTTCAAACATTTCACCAATCTTGATAGCCTCCGCGAACGGTTTACCTATAGCAAACATCATATTTTGGAAGTAATCAGCTTCTTGAGCTTGAAAAATATTTGACCACCTCGACCTCATCCATCAGAGGCTTTACTCTAGATGCTTGCTTACGTCACTAGACTGCGTAATCTCGAAAGCTTTCCGATTATTTCTTCTTCAAATTTGTTAGCAAATTCCTATCTGGAGTAATATCAATGTTGTATTGGAATTTCCTGAGAAAGTCTCTAGCAAGATAATCCCATATGTGCCAGAGGGATATATCTTGATCCATATACCCCTCGGAGGCAATGCCGACTAAACTTTCTCCAAAATAGGCCAGAGTAGTTCTTCTTTTCTGCAGGCCCCTCGCAACTGATTGCAATATTTCATGAGATAAGCAATAGGATCACCGTGCCTATCGTACTTCTCAAATTTTGTGGTTTTGAATCCCAATAGTAAGAGCACATGGGGGAATATGCATAAATCATCATAGGACACACTTTTTTGTCCACTCAAACACTGGATGTTCATAAGGCTTTGTTCTATACTCCTCATCTTTCTCGCAAGTTTTTCTTGCTCGGGAGTTTTAGGAGTCTTTTCTTGTCCTGCAATGAACTCAAATTGCGGCGGCGAAGGGTAAGTATGAATGGGGAACTGGGGAGGCTCCATTTGGAAGGTGGGTGTTTGGAATGTAAACGCTGAAGGGTCAAAAGTGGGCCTAGGCAATGTGGGTTGTGCTGTGGCCGAGCATGGGGGAGCGGTGAAAATGTTTGAGGCGCCACCGGATATGAACACCTGGGGGAGAACCTCAGAAGGTGTTCCTATGGAAGGAGCTGATATAGTGGGGATATTTGGGTGACTGATTGGGACATTAGAGGTACCACCTGCTCTAGGGAAAAGTTTGGCGAATCCCGAGATGCTGCTCGGTGGCTCTCTTTCATTTCCCCAAGCATCCTACATTTCCATAACCCTAAGATTCAGGACTATGTTCTCTTCGACATCTATCGATTTAGAGATTGAGATGCCGAAGATGGGGTTATCATCTACGATGGGAACCGTTGGCAGAGTAATTTGTGAAGACATTCCGATGCTCCTTTTTAATATAGTAAAATATGGATGTGAAGCAAGGTTACCATGAAAACCAACCACCATTTTATAAAACCCTGGACTGGAATAGGACAGTAGCAGATGGTTAGTTTGTGACAAATAACAGATAGGTAATCGCATGTTGGGGTGTGATGCACCTATGCAATTAAATGTGTTTCTACATGTTTTGCAACAGTTGCATGCTTCATCCCGTCTTTACTTATTCATACTCTCTTTTTCATTTCTCCTTTTCTTTTTGTCATCATTTTCTTCCCCCTTTCTTCTTTTTTGTGATCAAATCCTATGTAGATATCCTACGTATTATGACCTTGCTTGAATCAGATCAAGCGTAGTTCTGGAAATAAATGAATGCGAAAAGTAAGGAGACAATTTTTGGGAATTTTCAATTTTTCATTAATAAAACTTCTATTATAAAAGATGTTAAACTACTCGTGTTCTTGGAACTACAAATAGACTCAATATAGAACAAGATACATACTCATTGCTTGAAAATCAGAAATACATTAAACTTCAACTTCTGGGGCCCGCATGGCATCATTCAGCCTTGCCGTGGGCCTATGTGTAGACCCCCTTGTAGTCGCTCCAGATCACTCATAACTTGACGGACAAAAGTCATCACCACAACAAAAAAGGTGGCCACAGTGATGTCCTCACACTCTTGGTATTTCATGGTAATGTAGTCAGCAATGGTTCTGATCCTTTCTCTAATTCTGCCTTTTTCCTGGTGTAGTCGCCCTATTTGCTGGTTTTGGGCTTCTAACACTTGGGAGTCATGAAAGTGTTGATCTTGCAATTGCTATATTTCTTCCTCCATTTTAGCCATCAGATTATAATAGTGCTCCCTATCAACCTTGAAATCTTTAGCCCGTTTGGCTGCCTCATCCTCAAGAGTAGTTACCTTCCTTCTTAGGCTAGTAATGGTCCCTTCATAGTTCCTCTTCATTTGTTGCACAAATCGTCCCAGTTCTTCTGCCTTATTTGTCTATTGGTCCAAGGGTTTTTCTAGACCGTCTTCAAACTTTTCTAGGTCTTCTTGACGCTCGATAATTTTCTTTTTTAGAGCATTTATAAGTCTTTCATCAGCCCGGATTCGTTACAGGTTTATGGCAGCTATTTTCATCTTCCAGATCTGAGCTTTGAGCGCCTCATTTTCCTGGGTTAGTTTTTCTTTTCTCCCTCATTGTCTGTGGCTTAAACACTATTTTCAAACTGAAGCTCCATGACGTGCCTTTCCAATTGGCTTATTTTGGCCTTGTACTCATTTTCCTTGGTCAACCAGTCCTATTGCACTTGTGCCCTATCGGTGAACTACTGGACATGGGGTCTCTTTGAGGGCCTTTCACGAATCTGGAATCTCTTGCCTAACCATCCAATGTACTTAGGATCCACTTCACCTCTAGCTCAATCTCGCACTATAGTCTTAGGTTCAAGAAACCTACATTCATAGTTGGCGAATTTTCCCTTCTGTAAATGTGGCTTTTGGGCCCAATTCAATGACATGTTTACTCAGATCTTCGTCATTGGAAACGGTTTGAAATCTTCATAATTGGCACAAGACCCAATAGGGAGCACAAGGCTGGATGCTCTGGATGCCCATCAAGAGGATATAAGACACCTCGACTGACATGTACACTGTTTTGGTGACAGGAAGCCATCCAAATGCCACTCAATTTTATCGGTAGTCAAAGCTCTCAAATGTGCAAGCCATGTTTCGGTACCCGTAAGGAATTCAATACCTGCTACCCGGCTTTCAAATTCTTCAATGCAGCTGAAACCGGTCAAACCATAATTCATGTACCCAACCCGGAGACAGAGGTGTTCTTGCATCCATAATTGTAGTAATAAATTGCAACCCTAGAAGAACTTTCCCCCTTCCCGATAGATAGTCAAGGCTCGGTATATTTCAGACACAATTAGTGGAACCACAGTGCTATTGGCTTTCTTGATTGCGACATCGATCATTCCTACAAGACCTATCTCTATATTGCCATATTTTCGTGGACAAACAACAACACCCAAGAAGGCTACCATAAAAGCTAAACATCGCCTTGCCTCCCATTTGTCTTTATTTTTGGCATGGGCTAGACTACTGTTCAGATCTTCAAAGCCTCGGGGGTTACCATATCGATGATACAAAACTAGAGTGTGGAATATCCTTCAGATAAATTTCCATCCTGAACATCTCGACTAATACTCAACAAATCCAGAAACCTGTGGGGGGGGTACCGATATTGGTGAAAATGGATATCGACTTCTAAGATTCCCATTAAGAAATGTGTAACCTGCAACTTCCTCCAATGTAGGTGTGAGCTTGAAGTTCGAGAAACGGAAAACATTTCGAGTCGGGTCCCAAAAAGGTATTAAAGCTTCAATTATGTCCAACCTTGGCTTGATGTTTAGTAACCGACGAGGCCTCCTATAACTTTTACCATTGTTTCTCTACTGCCTTTTCCTAGATCATCCCACCACATGTGGAGCTTCAAGGGGATCTCGATAAGGATTATGAAGAGTTCAATTTCGTGCTCATCCTGCACATTTATTAAGGTGATTTAATAACTCATTTTTGTCCTAAAATGAAAAATAATATAATTCTTTTGCAAAGTTTTATTTCAAAAACAAGATCCTGTCTTTGCAGATACGACCTTTTAGCTCTTCGGGGAAGAAGATTTTAAGGTTATGCCCGCTAACCGTTAGAAATGACTCAAGGTGGTTGTTCTTGCAAAAACAGCCCTTTGGGGGATATTCGGCTTATTTTAACAAGAATGGCATCACCAAACTTATTTGCGGCAAGAAATTAAAAATTTTGGGTTATTTTTGCAAAAGAGAAGTTGGACCCAATGGAGGCTGCCTACGTATCCCGCATCTGGTGAGAATCAAACTGGCGTAGTCGGGCAGATTTGACAAAACCAACTATTTTTGAAAACAAAACTTTTCTTTTTTCTTTCATTTCCTTTTTTTCTTTTATTTTCATTTTCTCAAAAATTCGATAGAGTTTCGGTACCATTTGGGTATTGGTTTTTCAACAATTGGTGATTAACTCACTTAACCCTAACATTTTTATTCTCTTTTCCAACTCTTTCCCATTATTCACAAGTAGCAGATAAGATGCACCAAGATAGTCTTTTCATTTCAGAGACACCTGTCCTAGACAGACCCAACCCAGTTGAGTTTCCTAAGTCAAATGCACGTGATGCAAATAAACGTTCCTACTAGGGATACGACATGAGGCTTTGTATACTAGGTTTAAAACCTGAGTTTATTGTTCTAGACCTGGCTTACCCGAGCGGATAACTCGAGCGGGGGGGGGGGGGGTAATGTTCCGAGAATACAAAAGCTTCGCTGGCTTAGCAACTTGTCCGAACCTCGTTCTAAATGGGATAAGACTCTAAACAGAAGAGAAGTCAGACGAAGTGCACCTTTATCCACAATGTAGAAGACTCAGAGGGAGGAAGGTTTCATTGTAGTTCATATATATAATTAACCAAATATCAAATCGATAAAGCATTTAGCACATTAGGCATGAAACATGTAGGAAAATCATATAAATTCAAATATAACAGTTATTCTAAGCTCTAACTCTTGAACCCTGAACTAGAGATTCTCGGTTCGATCCCCAACAAAGCTATCACACTTCCTTTCTTACACACTACCCCGAAGGATAGTATATAAGGGAGTTTTTCAATTTAAGTGACATTATTCGTAATAGGATTACTTATTCAATTTTGTTCAGAGTCGCCACTTGGGATAGTTTGTTTTCTGGTGTCCCAAGTCATCGATTAATTTTAAAATCCCAAATCAAGGAAAATTTGACTTTCCTTTTGAAGTTTGCGAACCAGAAATTTTGAATAAGAAATTCGGTTAACCCGAGGGAAGGTGTTAGGCACCTCCGAATTCTGTGGTTCTAGCACGGTCGCTTAAACTATCATCTTTGATCTATCATCTAATATTAGTACATGTTCAAACCTATACTGCAATTTTAAATTATTTACCACTCTTAATTAATTTTAAAGGAGATTGAACGTCGTTTAAAATAGGTCTTTGGATCGATTCACATGAAATGCGCCTACAATCCGAAACACATTTTATTCAACCTTTTAGGATTTGGATTTAGGTCACTTGAAATGTGCACCCGAGATTAAGAAAGTAGTATTATTAAATAACGCGCCTAAAAACTACCACGTTGTTAACTTTGCGGGAGGCCATGAAAATTCTCTAAATGACACATCCCGAGTTCCAAGTATTTGAAAAAAAATAATTAAATGAGGGCCACACATTTGAGATTTTGTTACGCTTAGCGCACCTCAATTCCATTTTTAGAGGGTATTCAATCTAACAGCTCGGACGGCCATAAACTATGTCTTATCTAGTATAGCTCACCTCCCAATCTAATTTAAATGAGCCTAATTAATAAATTAAAGAAGAATCGAGGAATTTCTACCTATTTTTAAACAAGCGTTCTGGCATGCTACCCAATTAATGATCATTGAAGTAAAAGGCATTGGACCTGAAAATCCACTTCAGGGCTAATTCTGAGTTTGGGCCCCAAAGAACCCAACAACATAAATGATCTCAAACGTTGTTGTCACCACAAACGGCACAAGATGAAACCCAACAAAGAGCCCCGTTTCGATGCAAAACTGAGGTTGGGACCTAGGATCGAGTCCTTGTAGTTCATAAGAACATACAAACTTCAACTTGAACCTCTTATTCAACTCTTTTAATAGGAGTGATAATATAGGATTATGGACTAAGATTTTACAATAAATCAACCATGCTGAATTGTACTTACAACACCTTGACAACAACAAATGAGTGCAACATGCATTAATCAAATAATTTTCGTAACTTGCCAAACCACAAACTCGTTATTTGAGTCCTAGTTCTCATGACCATAAATGCCTCTCTCGTACTTTCGAAACAGAGGATGAAAGATTAAGATGTAAAATTCAGGTTCTGAACATAAAAATAAGTAAAGCATGAAATCATTTTCAAAACATGATCCTAAAGAAAACCAGGAAGCATGTTCGGATTCCTGCTATAAACGAGCATTCATGCATATGAGCCAAGTTAAGACACAATAGCATTGTCCTTCAGCGCAACTTGCATATGAGGTCCATATTACGATAGACTCTTTAACTTGTCTAATACGTATTCAAGAGTCCATAACAGCCTAAATCACGCCATGCTTATACAGTTTGAATCTAGATATTAGACAAAGATGAGCAACAGATAATAACTATATTTCAAGGGTTTCAATCAACTTAGCAACCAGCATATGAGTTGCTGAATATCAATTTTCTAATTATATATTAAAAAAAAACAAAAGATAGGAATCAAAAGTAATCAAAGAAAACCAACAAGCTAATTATGAACACATATACTAACACTAAAAATCACAACTCTTGGCTTCCATTTTAAATTCCCAAGTCCAGCTTTACATTAAGTAAAGTTCAAGAACATGTACCTGGAATAATGGAAACAATGATGAGGTTCAACAGATGAAAAAAGTAGCAGCAATACAGCAATGGTATTAGCCCAGAAATAAACAAGGAAAACCCAGCATTGAAGCAATTTCGAACCAGCAGAGATATCAAAGGATGTTCAGTAATCAAAAGACTACCAAAAATTGAACCAAAAGATCTTCAACATTAACCAAAATCAAGTCATTTTTAACCACTGATTATCCAGAAATGATTTCAGAAATGAGAGCTTCAAGGATCAACCAACTTTTTATGGAACAGTGTTCTTCTAGCTATTTCTCACCATTTTTGCTACTTTTTGATTTTTTAGCTCTTGAAAATCTATATTCAGCTGCAAGTAACTATGCCTTTATAGGCAAGTAACTAAAACAGTCAATATAAACTAGTTTTTGCATTTGAGACCTCTCCTAAGTTTCTGTTTTTTCTACTTAGCCCTCTGGTTTTTAACTTGTTAATCAAGCAAGTACACTATGCAACTTCTAGGAAGCTTTTTGAGTGGTTACTCAAAAGATTCTCTATGTGAATTAACCTAATTACCCTTTGTAACCCTATTTTTTACTTCTTAAACTTCAAACTAAAATATAGGCCATGTTGAACCTGGGCTGATCTGCTTAATAGTCTAGCCCAATGCTGAAACTTCAAAGTAGGAGGCGTAATTCCAAACAATATCAGACTTAACAATCAAAACCAAAATAAAGAAAGAAAAAAATTCATAAAGAAAGAAAAAAATTCAATCACTTTTGGAAATTCAATTAATGTGAATAACACCTAATAAACTGCAACTAAATTACTAACAAACTACCTAAACTAATTAAATCAAAGAAAAGAAAGCTTCTAAAACTAGCACGCATATGAATGATACTCGGAAACTGGAAGGCTAAAAGGTTTAAAAGAAAGAGGAGAAGCGGCTGACCGTGGAAGGTAAAACAAAAGAAAAAGTAAAGAAGGACATAACTAAAAAAATAAACACAAAAGGATAGATACCAACGGAGACCTCAATGAAGGAAGGAACTGAAATCTCTGATTCTTTGGATTTTCTAGCCTCTTACGATGTTAGTTGTGTGTTCTTAATAAGAACACACGAATAAAATCGAAAATGGCCCAAATCTTCAAATAGTGTTGAACTTGAGACCTCTTTGGGAATTAGGGCTTGCTTCGATTTGAAATTCGAACCATTTGAAAGGGATTCGATAGAAACTACACAGGGATTTGGGATGAGGGAGAAAAGGAGACTCAGTGGTGTGATTTTGGGTTTGAACATAGATGGTGCCGCCACCAGAGAACTGTGACGGCGCTAGGGTTCGTGGTTTCAAACTCAGATTCGAGGAGTTCTAAGTATATTTGAGGGAAGCTGGTTGTGGATTAGGGATGTGGAGGCGGAGAGGAAGCTACGGTATAATCTTGGGGTGGTTTTGAGACTCACTGCCGCCATATGCGATTTTCGAGGGTGGTAGACTGCGGAGATAGTGGCGACTAGTCTCTAGGGTTTGTGGGGTGAGAGACGGGGTTTCTAAGAGGGGAATAACTTTTGGACATATATGTAAGTGACCCTAAGCTTCAGCACCGTCCTATAAGGAAACCTCGGCGGTCCTGATTTATTGCCAATGAAACGGGGTCGTTTGCAGAAAAGGGGGACCGGACCGGGTTTTCACATGGGTTTGGGCCGGGTGTGGGGTTTAATTTAGCTAAATTGTATTTGGGCCAGCCCAAGATTTGGGTATTTTATTTAATTACTCAATTTCTTTTTAATTTCTTTTCTTTTTCTTTTTTTTCAAATTAACACTAAGCTAAGATTAAACCTTAAAACTAAATTAATCAACAATTTAAACTAATAAAACCTCATAATATTTACAAAAATTAGTTCAGTGCTAAATTGAAAGCAAAAGTATACTGAATTCGAAAAATTAAAAGTAAAAATGCAAAGAGAGCTATTTTAATTATTTTCTTTCATTTTTGAAATATTAAATAACTAATTATATTAAGAAATGAATAAAATTAGGTCCTAAATGCAAAAACACTATTTTTTTTATTTTTTATGAATTATATGGATTAAAATGCACATGAAAATGCAAACAAATATAAAAATTATGCAATTAATTCTTAAAAATCAAATAATTAAAGGAAAATTCCTAATTTTCATAATCTTGTAGGAGTAAATCATGCGAGGCAAAAAACACGTGCTCACAGATTGCATTGTTGTTTAATATATTTTGAACCACATCACATAAATGCACCCATAGTCCGCAACACATTTTATCTAACGCTGAGATTATGTTTTTGGGTCACATAAATACGCACTTGATTCTGAGAAGGTATGTTATTAAAATAGTGCGCCTAAAGCAACTACGCATTGGTAACTTTGCAAGGGCCATGAAAATTCGCTAAATGGCGCGCCTCGAGTTCTAAGGATTAAATCAAACTTAATTAAGCGATGGCCATGCATTTGTTATTTTTCATTTGGCACGGCGCGCCTCGAAATATTTTGGCTTAAGGGTTTCTATTCTAATTCATGAGGTCCATAAATTGTCATTTGTTTTTAGTGGCACACCTCAACTAGCCCTGGATCCATCAATGAAATAATACTTAAAGGAATCTCACCTATGTTAGAATCTCGGCCGAGCTCGAACATGGGTCTAAATTAATATGAAGTAAGGTCCAAACCATCTATAGTTTTTAGAACTCGGGCCTGGCCTAAGGTGAGGCCCAGTAGCTCAAAGAACATCATAAGAATGCCAAGTAACGAGCTTCATAGTTAACCCTATCTGGACTCAAATGAAGAGCCCAAATTTCCATGAGGCATTACACAAATGAATATCAAAGAGGTCACGTCTTCGAATCTGGGCAACGGTAGAATGTAGTTTAAATTTTGGAAAACATAATGACAAAAGCATCCAAGCACCACAAACCCATGAACAATCTCAACAGTTGAATTAATAATTATTGACACTGAAGACATGACTGGAACTAAATAGACAATCATTCAAAACCCCTTTTAGGTTCCAACAACTTCATGCACTAACTATTGAAATACCGTAAGTGGGCATCTACTGGAACTTGAAGATTAAATGAACATGCTCATTGCTGAACCTTTACATCCAAATCAAGGTAATAAATTGTTCAACTTTCATTCTAATTCTAATCTAACATATTCATATGATGATTGTTCACTTATTAGACATTGAAACATCACTAAAATACCCTAATTATATAGTCATGCTTGCCCTTTTTATCGTGGATTATATGCTAAATGGTACTTGACCAATTAATTTTAATTGTGCTCCTCTCAACAGTGATAAATACATGAGTTTTCCGCACATTGATCAACAATGAAATAGCTACCCAACCTTGTGAGCACATACAACTGCCAGATCATACTCGGCATTTATCATGGCCTTCCACACACATTTAGTAATCAACATAATGAACTATCAAGTTAGTACTACTACATCATTTCATATTTCAACCATAATAGTAGGAGACATAAGAAAGCTAAACTATGACTTCGAAAATGCAGAAACATCAAACAAACAACTATATTATTACAAATCTCAACTTGAGTAAACCAAACTTTATGTTCATCCTTTCTTACATTAGAAGGTGAGATGAATACTTGAAAAAAGAAAAATAAGAGTGAAATGAGAAGAGCAGAAGTAAACAGTAGCAAACAATCCCAGATTCAACCAACTTAGCAATGAAATAATGGGATTGCCTCAGAAGAAGAAACTCAACAGAACCAACCAGCAAAATCAAACCAAGCTCTTTCTATACCCAAGCTCAAACTCATTTTTACCACTAGCTCTCAGTTTTTCAGATGTTTTCCAGAAGTTTCAAACCAGCAGAGTGATTTAGAGAATTAAAACCAAGTACACTAATTCCACAGTCTTTCAGCAATTGAAAACTAAGAAAAATTGAAGAAAATTCAGTAGAACGGTAGCTTTCTATCAATTTTTTGCTGTTTTAATTTTCAGATTTTTCTATCACTTAGGTCAACCTTGAAAGGAAAGGAAATGTGACTTTATAGGCAAGGAAAGTAGGGTACACGACAGATTTCAGCTTTGCATTTTAGCCCCTTTTGAATTTTAATTTTATTTAACAATCCTTCAATTTTTGACTTGCTTTCCCAGCAAGTTTATTTTCAGCTTTCTGGAAGCTTCTTAATCAGTTACTAAAATATTCCCCATATTAATTACCTAAACTCCCCCGCCCCCCCAAACAATCCCTTGTTATTTCTGAATTTCACCTTTAGCGAAGCAAATGGGCATGGGTCTATTTGACCCAACGACCCAACCCCAAACTTGGGCTTGCATTAGCGAGCTCAGTAGCTCTTGGGCCTCTGATCCTTGGAGCCCGAATTGGTTCAAATGAGCACAGGTCCCAAATGGGTGAGCCAAAATAAAAGGGCCAGAGGACTGAATCCAAAGAAATCAGGTTGTTCCACAAAGCAAACAAACAAGTTTAATTCACCTATAACCAATTTTGAGCTAAACCAATGGATTCAAATAAAATACCTCACAATCTACTTAACAATTTTAACACTAACTTATGAAATACAAATGAAATAATTTTAATCGTTCCACAAAATAATAACGAATGAACTCAAAACCTATTGCATACGAAATTAAGCTTCTGAGCAATAGAAACATAAAAAATGAAAAGAAAACAAAGAACGGAAATGAAGGAGAAACATGACGAAAAGAATACCTCTTAAACCATAACAAAAACCGATAAACCCTAGCACTCTGATTTGATTCTAAACAAGTATTAACCGTATGTTCTCAACAAAAACAAACGGTCAATACCCGTTTCAAACTTTATCACTTAAGGCAACTTGAAAGCTTGACGGATTCACCTCTTCTTTGTTTTCAAATTCAGGGATGGACTAATTTGGTGAGGGCTTAGATAGAAATGGTGGTGGATTGGGGTTGAGGAAAGGGAAATGGTTGCATGGATGAGATTTGGGGTCGATTGGAGGTGGTGCCGCCCCCGGAGAACATCGTGGCGGCACTAGGGTTTCATGTTTTGATCTAAGATTTGTAGGATTCTATCAAGATTTGAGGCGTGAGGAGTGGAGGTTTGGAAATAGGAGGGTGAGGTGGTGATCTGGTATAAATTTAATGGCGATTTGACGATGGCCGTCGCCGTAGGCGATTTCGAGCGGGTGGCGGACGATGGCTTAGGGCGGAGCTCAACGGGGTATATCTGGTTATCAAACATAGTTATAAATGAACCTTATAGGTGCCCTAACATACCTTAAATTATTAGGTGGTGACTCTCAAAAATGCAAAGCCATTTCCAAAAAGGAATGAGTTGTCCCATACCAAAATGTCATAAACCCTATTCTGGAAGGAAAAGGGGGGCATGATAGGTTCTTGTATTTTATTATGTGTCTAAACTCAAGTGGGGGATCCTACCGTTGGTGATTTGGTCATGTTGTTTTAAGTCTTTGCATTCTTTGGTTATATGTACGTTGTTAGATTAGCTATGATTGGGAAAGAGAACATTAGGGGTGATTCAGGCACGAAATTTGATGGCTATTTTACATTCACATTATTTATATGTGAAGGTTTTTGAATGACTCGGATTGGATTATTTTTTGCGAACGTGATGCTCAAGGGAAGGGATTTATTTGGTTGTCGTTGTATGAGTATTCATATGCTAACGGAGCACTAGTTGTTTGGTTTTATACTTGTGACCAACTTAGAGTAAGCGAATCTCAATAATGGTTATAGTAAGATTTAAAGTGTCGTGCCTAAGGATTTTTGGGTTCTTACATGGCTATGGATTCAGTATTGCAATGGATTGTAATAAGGACATGGAGTATTTCAATGTTGTCATCGGGTTCATGATGCAGTGTAGAGAGATAGAAGAAATAGATTTGAATTCACAGAAGGTCTCCGTAAATTAGGTGTAGCAGTTGGAGGTACTATTGAGTGCATGAGGGGTATAAAATAGCTTAGGTGTATTGAGACGACGTGGTCTTGTGATTTGGGATCACTCAGGATGAGTGTCGATTAAGATCCATTGTATGCTGGAAAAGAGAGGTATTATTTTGGAGGTAAGTCAAGAGAAATCTCACGAAGTTAGGTGAGTTTAGTAGTGGCTATGAACAGCATGGTAGGGAAAATGATTGGCTCCTTCGGTGTGTTATGGTTGGTAGAATGCATGATTTGAGTGATTCAGAAGACACTTTTGATGGCTCGATTACGTGAAGATAGGTCCCAAAGAATTTATGACGGTTACAAGCACAATTTGATGTTATATCTTCAATGGTTATGGGAAGTTGGTCGCGTATTGTGATTCTTCTTTTGAAATGAGTTAAGATAAAAGTTTCTAGCTGATGAAGTATTTATTCTACTGCTGGCTCAGGAGTTATGATTAATTTCTTGTACTCTTGCATAATTGCATGATAGGTGTAGTGAGCGGTGTAGAATTGGGATTGAATGATCAAGGTAGTAGTTCTATTTTAGCAGGGATGCCACGAGCTCGGAGGAACATAGAGATATTTAAGATATTTAGAGTATACTGATTCTACTTTATAGTCAGCATAGAAGGGCATGTGTATTGATCTGTGGATACTTGACCAGCACTACAAAAATAGCATAGTTGACAACTATTGATGTTCTGATTTTGTCACACGGTGCGGAAGGTTGTGGAAGTTTCTCCCATAGGATGATTATGAGGTGATGTATCGGTTCCTTAAGTAGTAGAGGTTGAAGTCAGGTACGAAGATTCTGGTACTGTCGCAGATTTTGGAGAGTTTATGTCTAAGAAACACAATATTCATTTGGTTGCAAACTGTGGAAGTTTTTTTCAGAATTTGATCGTTATTTGTATGTATCATGAATGTGGTGATTATGGATCTTAAAAGGATACTTCGCTACTTTGAGATGTTTGGATCGGTTTAGAGGTCCACTGTCTTGCCTAGTACAAAGGTACGTTCTACACTAGATCGAATAGTTTATGCAGCACAACATTTGTCTTTGGATGAGTCTTCGAGCATTGTGAATGTTATTCTTGTCATTGCATACTTCATGTGTTACTCTTTTATGCTTTATTCATGTGTGTGTTATGATCTTGTAGTCTTGTGGTGTGTTATGAGCGAGATGGATTTCAAGACATTCATTTGTTTATTGCAGCTTAGTTGTGCTTGGGCCTTTGTAGCATATGATGCTATATGTCTCCCCAAGGTTATGTTTATGCACTATGCATGCTTGTGGTTGTTATATATGTTTCTAGTGAATAGTGAGCATTTATTTCTCAATGGGTATACACATACAGATTGGTATGTGTGGATCAGGTGGCACGACTCCACGGGTATGATATTTGGATCAAGTTTCGTGCTGCAATGATATCATGTGTTGATCGAGTTGCACGCCGAAAATGTTAGATGCTGTTTACGATTCCTGACATAATTTTGTGTGTTTTGCTTATCATCTATGGGATATATTCATAGTATTTTGTTTGGTGGTTATATCTTCCACACATGCAAGATAGTTCTGTACTTCGGCTTCCTTTCATTTTTTGTCATGTTCGAGTTAATGCTTGTTGGGCGGACAAATCGCATCATATGAAATTTTTGATAATGTCTAACATGGATTTTCGGGCGAGCAGCTTGTACTGTGTGAGATGGGGTTGTTGGACCTGGAATCAATGGATTCGAATTTGTATAATGTATGCTGGAGGGGGAATGTCCTTAATCAGTTCAGAATGCAGCAATGGTTCTTATCGAATAGAATAACTCCATGATTTATTGATTTGACGGTGGTTATGATATATTGTACGTATCTTTCATCGTTGCAGTTTTGTAAGGGTTGGGCATGACTTTTATAAGTCATAAGGTATATTACCAATATCGAGTTCGAAAATTGCAGCCATTGTAGTTAGAAGATATTGTTATGGTCTTATGAATTATGTGATGCATTGTGTGGTTACAACTTGGGTGTATGATTTTGTTTGATATGGGTTGTTGAGATTGATATAACGTATGTATGCTAGAATCGGATCCTATAGGAAATATCGGATATTGGAATTTGGTTCTAAGACTTGTGAGATAAGGTAGGAGGAAGAATCTTCCATCTGTGTTGAGCTAGTGCGCTCACATGGATTGTGATGGCATGAGTAGGTGCACGAGAAGTTATTCAGTGATTTTGTCAACTTTGGAACAGTTCTTGGCACGTTTGAGGATGTACATTTGTTTAATTAACGGAGAATGTAACAACTCGATAGGTCCTTTTGAGCTCTAGCATGTCGTTTGGCAGTTTGAGACCTTGAGCAGCTTCACTTTATGTATTATGACTTGCAAGTGTAGTTGGTTTTTATCTTTGATATGTTCGTAGTTGATTTGGAAGAATAATTCTCAATTCAGAAGCTTTAAGTTGGAAAAGATTAGAAAGGTTTGACTTTTGAGTAAATGACCTTGGAATTGGGATTAGTAGGTTCCTAGAGGCTCGTATGGTGATTTCAAACTTGGGCATATGCCCATGTTTAGTAACGGATGGTCTGGTAGCAACTCGGTGCGTATTATTGAAAGTTGCATTTTAGAAGATTTTTGAATTAGCTAAGTTTGACTTACAGTGAACTTTGTTGTTATCGGACTTCGAGAAGTGTTCTAGTAACTCGGATAGGTTCATTTTATTAATTGGAACTTATGCGTGAAGTTTGGTCGCGATCCAGTTGGTCTTAGTGTGATTCAGACCCGTTCGATGGAGTTTGAAGGTTTGAAAGTTAAGAAAACTTTTTGATTGACGATTCGTTGTTTTGATGTTATTCGTGCCATTTTAAACCTTTGGATAAGTTTGGATAAGGTACGGGACTTATTGATATGATTGGACGGGGTCCTGGGGACCTTAGGTGTGTTTCTAAATTATTTTGGAGCATTTCCCATTATTTTACGATTGTTGGTTTTTGGTATCAGGGTGCGCATCGTGATCGCAGAGAAAGAAACGCGATCAAGTATTGTTGTTTGGGAGCTGGGAAGAACTGCTTTTCGCGACCGCAACTGGGGGCTCTCAATATGATGCTTGATCTGGGATGCACTTCTTGTTTGCATGGTGAGGTTCACAACGCAATGTTTTAGTAGGGTTGTCCTGGTTTGGATGGATGCTTATGATGATCGCATGATGGAGTTGACGATCGCAAAAGGCAATTTTTGAGGGATACAAGGCTTGGCCTTCACATTCATAGAGATGGGCTCACGTTCGTGTTGGTCTGGGTTGCTATTGTTCATGATCGTGTAAGGTACCTCGTGCCCGCAAAGGAGTAAATTCCTATGGTGGAAACGTTGTCATTCATGATCATGAGGATAATTCTGCAATCGCGAAGAGGAAGTGCCTGGGCAGAATAGAAGTTTCAAATAGGGAATTTTCTTATTTCAACTCATTTCTCACTTGCTAAGGCAATTTTGGGGTGATATGGAAGAGCCGTTTTAATCCTCAATCATGAGGTAAGTGACTCCCACTTGTTAAGGGTTAAATATATGGATTATAAATAGATTTTAACATGAAAATTTATAGAAATTGTGAGATTTTGGGAGAAAACCTAGATGGGGAAATTACCTCGTAGTTACTATGTTTATTATGTGCTACTTGTTATGGGAGCTACGCAAGTATGAGGCGGCTAATGTCTGTGCATGTGCTAGATTCATGATCATGTTCGACTAGACTTAGACTCACACCATCTCTTAACTGTATTACTTGAGTTATCATTGCCTGTTTAAATGCCTTAATTTACATTTTTGTCTAAGACTATACGTGTATATATTATCGGATGTGCAATTGTAGATACTTGACGAGCTACTTGATTAATCATGGAAATTGTACTTCCCTTTATGGATTTCTCCCGTGTTTTGCATATTCGTCCGAAAGTTTACTTTAATTTCATAACTCACACATATATTTGTAAGTTGGTTAGTGACCTGTTAAAGTTTCATATGCTTATGGGATCCGGTTGAAAGCCTCAACAGTGCTCTTATGAGATCGGGCTGAATGCCTCAACAATACTCTTATGGGATCTATTTGTTTTCCTCGATAATATTATGTAATACATTCTTATGGGATCGGGGTGTTCACCTCGGCAGTATTATGTAACACTATTCATATGGGATCGATCATTCACCTACGAAGAGTACACTATTCTTACAGGATCTTACCATACACCACTGTAGGATATCATACCTTCATTCTTATGGGATCGGATTATTTACCTCGGAAGAATCGTGCGTGGTATTCATTAAGGAGTTAGTGTATCTATAAATCTACTTGACTTGAGACGCGATATCATAGAGATTATTGATCTGGCATACATTCCATTCGCAATAGTATTCCGTATTCAGGGATAGCATAAAAGTTGTTGTTGTTGTTGTTGTAAAATTAATTACAAAATAATTATAGATAATTTCAATAATAGGTATTAGTTATTGACCTATTTAAAAGGGTAACTATATGTTTTAAGAAATTTAGATAAGTATCAATTGATAGACTTATTTTTATGTTAACTACTATAAGACATCAAATTAGAGTGATAGTATAAAAGAATTTTACATTGTCAATTAACTTAAAATTTTGTATCTTCTTTTTGAATTCCCATGATTTCCAACTCTCACAGCTACCTATTCCTCAGGCAATGCAAATGCTAACCGAATGCGATCTCATCTTTCCTACTCTATTTGTCTCTATCACTCTCAAAGCACACACTTAGAGAATCGAAAGAAAATGAATTTGGTAATACAAATATTAACAAGAACACTGTTTCACATTCAAGTAGGCAAAAATACCACAGTAGCAGATTTGAAGAGAGAGATAGGGAATCAAGAAAATCTTTCTGAGAATCGTCTCATCCTAGTGCTGAATACATGTGATGATCTTTTCATTTTGAGTGATGATGAAATTCCGCTTGCAGAATATGTTGTAATAATGATTCCGACTAAAATACAATATCCTTCATATTGAATAATTTAGAACAACAACAACATGAGCGGAAGCGTACCTGAATCCATTTGTGGAAATCCTTAAGCCTCCGTTGATGATGGTTTGGAAGTGTTTGGCTCCTTGTTCCTTAATCCTAACTTCAAGATTGTCTTGAAGTTATCCAAGAGTTTCACAAGAGTGTTTCACAAGAATTTCTTCCAAACAACAATAACCAAATTGGAGTATAGTTTTCCACAAAAATATGCAAGACAAGAAAATGATTATCTTAATTCAATGGGAGGAAGAAGATAATTGTCTTGCTATAATGTGGGAACCATAACCCCCACTTTAGAACAAATGGGTTACAAAACTCAAGAGTCACAATCATGTAACCATGGTTACATATATGTAACCTTATTTAGCCCATCATTAACTAAGGTTACCATTTTGGGTATCTACACATTAGTCCTACACTTTATATGACAATACATTGGCCCCCTTAACATAATGTCCATAAGACCACTTATTTAGGCCAAACCAAAAGATAGCACATAACATATAATTTATCCATATATTGTTCATATGTATGTAGATATAAGTCCATATATCTTACAATCTCCCACTTGGACGAGAAACACATACATATGTACAAACCTTAGCATTATATGTTACAATATAACCTTATGAGCTCAAAATTTCTATCACAATAAAATTGTCATGAACAATCCGGTCCATCAATCATACCAACATAGGCACTAAGAGCTCTTGGTTACTCATTCGTAACTAGAACCAACATAGATCACGTATATCAATATAACCAACAACATGGATCAAGTGTAGGTATGTAGCATGGAAATAACATAAAGTGTGGTCAATAGAATGTCTATTTCCAACTGGTTCTCTTTATTGAGATCAATCATGAACTGTAAGAGTACAAAAACTTTAAAACTGAATATCTGCGCAGATATAACTGAATTACTGAATGCAATGGACAATACATAATTGTATAATACAAACTCCCACTAAAATACATAATCCTCAAATGATTTGACACCCATACAAGCAATATGCTCAGAAATACTTTTGGTGTCAATCCCTTAGTGAGCGGATCCGCAAGCATGGAGTTTGTACTGATGTGCTCAATGCACAACTGTCCATTCTATACTCTTTCTTTAACAACCCGAAATTTGACGTTCATATGTTTTGCTTTCATCAAACTACTGTTGTTATTAGCATAAAGGACTGCCGATCTGTTGTCGCACAATAGCCTAATTGGCTTTTTAATGCTATCAACAATCCGCAGTCCATCAACAAAATTCCGCAGCCATAATGCCTCATTGGATGCTTCATAACATGCCATGAATTCCGCTTCCATGGTGGAAGTGGCCGTAAGAGTTTGCTTGATGCTTCTCCAAGAGATAGCACTGCCAGCAAGCATGTAAATATAGCCTGAAGTAGACTTCAGACTATCCTGACATCCAGCAAAATCGGAATCGGTGTACCCAATGATCTCAAGCTGGTCCGATCTCCGATATGTAAGCATGTAATCCTTTGTTCTCTGTAAGTACCTCATGACCCTTTTGGCTGCCTTCCAATGGTCCATTCCCGGATTGCTAAGATATCTGCCTAACATCCCAACAATGTATGCTATATCAGGTCGTGTACATACCTGAGCATACATCAGACTACCTACAGCTGAAGCATAAGGCATCTTCTGCATTTCCGAAATTTCATAATTATTATTTGGGCACTGTTCGAGACTAAACTTGTCTCCCTTAGCAACATGGGTGTTACCTGGTTTACAATCCTGCATGCCAAATCTTTTCAGAACCTTATCGATATAGCCCTTTTGTGACAGACCGAGAACACCTTTTTAGCGATCTCGATGTATCTGAATTCCTAATACAAAAGAAGCTTCACCAAGATCTTTCATTTCAAATTTCTTTGAAAGAAATTTCTTTTTTTCATGCAATAATGCTATATCGTTACAGGCAAGCAGTATGTCATCGACATGTAAAACCAGAAAAATATACTTACTCCCACTGAACTTATGGTATATACAGTCATCAGCAACATTCGGTTCAAAACCAAAAGATGTAATGACTGCATGAAACTTATAATACCATTGACGGGAAGCCTGCTTGAGCCCATAGATGGATTTCTTTAATTTGCAAACCTTTTTCTCTGATTCATCCGAAACAAAGTTTTCAGGTTGCACCATATAAATTGTTTCCTCAATGCCACCATTGAGAAACGCTGTCTTAACATCCATCTGATGAAGCTCAAGATCAAAATGTGCTACTAGTGCCATTATAGTCCTGAAAGAGTCTTTCGATGAAACTGGAGAGAAAATCTCTTTATAATCAATGCCTTCCTTTTGAGTGTAGCCTTTTGCGACAACACGAGCTTTATACTTAATAACATTGCCCCCTGAATCCCTTTTGGTTTTAAAAATCCATTTACAACCAATAGGTTTAATACCTTCGGGCAATGTAACAAGCTCCCAAACGTCATTATCGCTCATAGACTTCATCTCATCATTCATGGCATCAATCCACTTTTGAGAGTTAGAACCCTTAATGACTTGACGGAAGTTGATTGGATCATCTTCCTCAAGTCCAGTATCACTTTCTTGTTCTTGGAGAAATACAACATAATCATCCGGAATTGCATTTCTCCTCTCTCTAGTGGATCACCTTAATGGCACTTCAGTTTCTTGAGGTTGTTAAGTTTGATTTTCATTAGTAATATCAGGGTCCTGATGGGGGAGATTTTCGAGATTGTCTTGAACTGGAGTTGTGTGATCCGTGTCAGGAATGCGAACACCCTGACCAAGATCAACAACTTGAGGGAAAGACACATGTTCATCCTCAAAGACAAAATCTCTAACAACTTTATCTCCCCACCCCCCAAACTCAATATCCTCAAAAAACCTAGCATTACCCGTCTCAAAAATAGTTCTAGAAGTGGGATCATAAAACTTAAAGCCCCTGGACCTTTCAGAGTATCCAACAAAATAGCTACTAACCGTCTTAGCATCCAGCTTCCTTTCATTCGGCCTATAAGGCCTTGCCTCAGCTGGACAACCCCAAATGTGTAAGTGCTTAATACTGGGTTTATGCCCAGTCCAAAGTTCATATGGGGTTTTGATTGTAGCTTTAGTTGGAACTCTATTAAGAATATAAGCTGCGGTTTTAATGCTTCTCCCCAGAGTGAGTCTGGCAAAGTAGTACGACAAATCATACTTCTTACCATATCCTTAAGGGTCCGATTTCGTCTCTCAGCTACACCATTCATCGTAGGACTTCCTGGCATAGTATACTGAGGGACGATCCCCCACTCATCTAGGAATTTAGCAAATGGCCGTGGACGTTGTTCACCTGAACCATCATATCGACCATAGTATTTACCACCACGGTCAGATCTAACGGATTTAATTCTTTTGCTTAGTTGATTTTCAACTTCAGCCTTAAATGATTTCAACACGTCTATGGATTGGGACTTTTCATGAATAAGATATAGGTACCCATAACGAAAGTAATCGTCTATGAATGTGATAAAGTATTGTTGACCATTCCTACAAGGAGTAGGGAATGGCCCACAAATATCCGGATGTATCAATTCTAAGACGTCCGAAGCTCTCTTAGCACCTAATCTCGTCTTGTTTGTTTGTTTTCCCTTGATACACTCAACACAAATATCCGAATTTGAGGAATCAAGAGAATCAAGAATTCCATCTGACATGAGTTTCTGAATTCTTTGAATGGATATGTGACCCAAACGTTTGTGCCAGAGTGAAATAGAATTCTCATTAGTTAATTTTCTTTTGGTACCACTTAAACTTATATGCAAAGTTTCATTATGTGAGGTTATTGTATCAACCAAATATAGGCTATCAAATGTTGATAAAAGACCAGTACCGATAAGATTTGAATTTTGAAAGAGACTAACTTTATTGTAACCAAAAGAACATAAATAACCGGATATGTCCAATTTGGGAACTGAAATTAAATTCTGTCTAAAAGACGGTACAACAAAAGTCTCATCCAAATCTAGATAAAAACCGGTCTTAAACAACAGCCTAAACTTTCCAATAGCCTCAACTGGCACCTTCTTGCCGTCACCCACATAGATGTATCTTTCACCATCAGTTGGTTTTCGGCAGTTCAGGCAACCCTGCATAGATATACTTATGTGAGTAGTAGCAGCAGAATCTACCCACCAAGTATCCTTAGGTACCGAAATTAAATTAACTTCAGAACAACAAGAGAAAGAAATGTACCTTTTTTCGCACGCCAAGCGTGGTACTTGGTACAGTCTTTCTTCACATGATTAGTCCCCTTACAGAAAAAGCAACCTAATTCAGTAATTTCAACCTTAGGTTCCTTATGTTGCTTAATCTTGGGCCTTGCAACCGCAACTTCCTTACCTTTCCTCTTCTTCATATCCTTAGAAGAGGATGCCAAATGAGCACTTTCAGTCTTATCTTGCTTTATCCTTTCCTCCTCTTGCACACAATGTGAAATGAGCTCGTTAAGAGTCCATTTCTCCTTCAGGCAGTTGTAACTAACCTTAAACTGATTAAAGTGTGCAGGAAGAGATATCAAAACTAAGTACACAAGCAGTTCCTCAGGTAATACTAGCTTGAGTGACTTAAGTTTCGAAGCAAGATGAGACATTTCCAAAATGTACTCCCTAATGTTTCCCTTGCCCTTATACCTCATGGAAACAAGTATACTCAATAGTGTACTTGTTTCCGCCTTTTCGTTTTGTCCAAAACGCTTTTCAAGGTTTTCAAGGAAAACTTTGGCATTAGCTTCATCATTCATAGTGCCCCTGAATGATTCTGGAATTGCATGTTTCACGATCATTAGACTCATGCGATTCGAGCGTTCCCACTTCTCCATCTCCCTCCTTTCATCAGGAGAGGATGTATCCTCAAGAGAAGCAGGTTGCTCATTCCGAAGTGCAAGGTCAAGATCCATGCAACCGAGAACTATCATAATATTCTCTTTCCATTCCTTAAAGTTTGTGCCGTTAAGCACAGGGATGCTGTTTATATTAGCAGATATAGAAGCAGCCGAAGAATTCACTGAAAATAAAACAAAGGATTACTTAATACATGCTTACAATAACTTGAACTTTAACTTTAGTTTTCAGATTCAAAATAGGCAGATCCCATTACAAGATACCTAGCACAACATTGATTTTAGTCTTTGGACAGAAAATCAACTTGTAAGTGGTACTCTTGGTGTAGTGATCAAATGTTGACAATAAACTCCTGTCAAATATCAAGCCTTCCTTTGGGCCGACTTAATATTCACATGGAAAACCAAATAATTGTCACATATTTATCACCACAAGCATGTTCGAATTCCTGCCAAATAACAGCCTTCCTTTGGGCCGGTGTTAAATGCATGGAAGACTAACATCCACAGTCATCTTATATTTCAAGATCAATCAATCTACACAATAGAGGTTACTTTGGCAACATAATGCTTCAATTGACTAATTTAAAATATTAGATGCTAAAAACTTTAGTTCCTTAAGCCATATTATGAATCTTAACTTAATATGTTACATGTTTTACCATGCAACATCTGAATATTAATTGTTATAGACTTAGTTGGACAATTCCAAAATCTGAAATTTGATGGACTAAAACAATCAATTTTCAAAACTTAAATATTAATGTATAATACATTAATAATTTAAAAACTTAATATTAAATGACATATTATAAATATTCAATTAAAATCTGAAACTTAAAACGTTTTATTAATGATAAAAAACGTTTCTTACATTATGTCCTTATTAAACAACCAAAACAAAACGTTTTCAGCACTTAGCTGCCTGATAATCGATTATCATGTCCTTGATATTCGATTATCAGGGCTTGCTGGTCCAGGATAATCGATTATCAGGGCTGCCTGATATTCTGGCATTCTGTAATTTCTTAATTTTGCTGAAAAATGAGATAATCGATTTGAATAATCGATTATGCTTGTGTTTTGTTTCTAAAATTTTATGAACTTATTTGCATAATCGATTATGCTCAATGCATAATTGATTATGCAACTGTTCTGTCCCAAAAATTTTACGAAAAAATTGACATAATCGATTATCAAAAATTGATAATCGATTATTCCCTGTTTCTGTTTTGCAAAAATTTTGATCAACATATTCAACATAATCGATTATTTTTTTTCAGTATAATCGATTTTATTATTGTTCTGTCCAACGACTTAACATGTTTTTCAACAAGAAACTTAAACATGGAATCATGATTCTCATCAACCAAAATCATGCAAAATTCAATGTTTCAATTCAAGTAATGATAACATGATATTAAAACATCAAAGTTCATCAGAAACATAACATTCATAAAATCATGCTATTTCATGGTACTAGAATTTCATAAACAAAATTCTAACTAAACTTGAACAAGAACTTTATATAACATGAATCTTATGAACATCCAAATTATCCAAATATGAAGGTGGCTCTGATACCAATTGTTGTAATAATGATTCCGACTAAAATACAATATCCTTCATATTGAATAATTTAGAACAACAACAACAACAACATGAGCGGAAGCGTACCTGAATCCATTTGTGGAAATCCTTAAGCCTCCGTTGATGATGGTTTGGAAGTGTTTGGCTCCTTGTTCCTTAATCCTAACTTCAAGATTGTCTTGAAGTTATCCAAGAGTTTCACAAGAGTGTCTCACAAGAATTTCTTCCAAACAACAATAACCAAATTGGAGTATAGTCTTCCAAAAAAAATATGCAAGACAAGAAAATGATTATCTTAATTCAATGGGAGGAAGAAGATAATTGTCTTGCTATAATGTGGGAACCATAATCCCCACTTTATGACAAATGAGTTACAAAACTCAAGAGTCACAAGCATGTAACCATGGTTACATATATGTAACCTTAGTTAGCCCATCATTAACTAAGGTTACCCTTTTGGGTATCTACACATTAGTCCTACACTTTATATGACAATACATTGGCCCCCTTAACATAATGTCCATAAGACCACTTATTTAGGCCAAACCAAAAGATAGCACATAACATATAATTTATCCATATATTGTTCATATGTATGTAGATATAAGTCCATATATCTTACAGAATATGGGGTCAAAGATGGATCTTATTTTTACCTCTTTTTTAAGCATCCCCATAACAATGGTGAAAATCAATATGGTGATGCTGATAATGTCAATATAAATCCTAAAACTTCGATTTCTCAAGGCGATTTTTGTTCCTATTACAAATAAATAAATGCGAATTTAGAATTTTAATTCGTTGTTGTAAATTTAATAAGGCCTAATGGTTTTGTCAGCTTTTGGATCATGTCGCACTTACCCATCTATCATGAATTGGTTGTCGGTCCTCTTAGAAAAAGAATAGTTGTAATCTTTTATTTAGCAAAAAGTATCTCTCTATTATCCTGCTGAACTCCACTACATTTCATATATGTTCTTGTAGGTTTGCTTATGGTTTTCTATTGACATTTCGATAGAATCATTTTTAGTGCAAATTTCTGGTAATTAACATTAGCCATTAAATGCCTGGTGGACATATAAGTCTGCTCAAATGAATCAATCAACATAAGAAAATTTTGTTTTAGATGAGAATTCACGTTCTTCTTTCTCCTTTAAGCATGTGTAAAGTTTTAAGTGATGCTTATGGCTTGTTTGGATAGTTGTTACCCATTGTATTAAATATATTATTATTTTAAATATAATATTTGCTTTGGTTATTATTTAAATTTTATTATATAATGTTATTAAATCCGCATTACATAACAATAAAAGTACGGTATACCGCATTATGTAAGAAAAATAATACAATCTATTCAAATAATATATTCATCAAAACAATATAGTATAACAACCGCCAAAACAAGTCGAGGGCTCGTTTTGTTTAAGGTTAAAGAAAATTTGATCATCTTACTTATACAGAACTTCTTTTATGGTATAAAATCCTGCAAAAATTAATACTATAATATTTATATGACTAACGGAGTGTTCGGGTTTAATATTGCAACCCCGTAAGTTAAGCTAAATGAGAAACCAAACGGTAGTATTCAGAAATCAGAACCACCTGGGAATAAATCCAGAGCATCCTGTTTGCCATTACCATAGTACTCAACAACTGCTTTCATTTTTGTGTACCGTAAAAATGGTAATGACAATTAAATTTATTAATGAAACTCTAAAAATACTTAATCTATTTTTAAGCTAGTTGTTAGAGCAATTGATACTAGATTGTGAATCTTAACGACGAAATACGAATTAAAATGGGACTATAATCAAACCAGAGGGCTTGTTTTCTGGACTTCGGACTGGCCGATGATGGGCCCCGAGGTCGATGCCTTGGTTTGGGCTCGAGCTATCGAGGATAAATAGGAAGGGGATAACAGTTAGAGTATAATCGTTATAGGCTCTTTATGGCCTATGTGAAGCAATAAATGAAGAACAAGTATGAATGTAATAAATGAAAATGGTAGTCTCGAGCGAGTAACTTAGCAAGAAAACAGAGAGAGACAGATATGTTATTGATCTTATGTAGAGTAGTTGGAGCAACAACAGCCTGCTTACAAATGATAAGGATCCCCTTTATATAAGAGGGGAATCTTTCATAGTACACAATATATCAATAGTAAAGGCAAGAAGATGGGAAGGCTAGACGCGACGCCTTGATACAGGCTCTGGGTAGGCCGGCTTTATCAGACTTAGCTGTGTGGCTTGGAAATTTCCCATTTTACTCTAGCCTCGATCCATATCCTCTTTAAGTCGGACCTCGACGAGATCCGAGTGAGGGAACTCGATCACATCTTCACGTCCTCGGGGCCTCGAGGTGTTCTTCTGAGGTGACTCGATAGTAAAATATTAGACCCTCTAATTTCGCCGCATAAAATTCTGTCAATGTCACAACCCCAAACACCCGGGTCGTGATGGCGCCTATTACAGTAGTAGGTCAGCCCAAATCAACACGAACAATACAGAGATCATTTATAAATTCACCTTTTTAGATAGATTAAGCCTCAAAGATTTAAAATTTTAAAATATTAAATAAATACGTGGAATAAGTACGAAAATACATCAACACAGCCTGAATCTGGTGTCACCAGTCATGAGCCTCTAAGTACAGCCCATAATTGTCTAATTGTTTACCTTGAAAATGATAATAACTATTAGATTTGATTTTTGTGGTTCTAAAAATATGTGATCTATTTTTAGGCTAGTTGATAGGAAATAGATGCTAAGTGAAGGATTAGAAAGTAAGATAATTGTTTGTAGACATGGTAATAATCAAACCGAATGGCTGGAAATTGGGGCGTCAAGGTTGAGTCGGATGCCCGACTGAGGGCAGTCGATGGAGGATTAGCAGTTATAATAATTTGATGGTGGCTCTTTATGACCAATAATGAGAAATAAACGAATAACAAGTAATGAAATGTAATAAATATAAGTAAGACAATAAATGTAAACAATAGAATCAAATAGAGAGTATGTTTGAGTTAGAAAGCAGAGAATGTTCTAGTATTGAATGTAATATGTTGTATATTATGTAACTTCTTTATAAAATTATCAGGATACCCTATATATATCGGGGGGAACCCTAACATAGTAAAATGTGCATTTATTGCAAAGACAAGTGGGGAATGCGGTCATTTAATGCCATGGTACGTGCACATACTAGCCTATAAGCTCAATCAAGCACCTAGAGAACTTCCCATTTCTCCATCATAGTTATCGATCCACACTGCCTCAGAGTCGAGCATTTAGAAACCTTACGAGGTCGTACCTCGAACTCTACCTCGATCCCTTGAAAGTGTGCCTACGAAGCACCCTGATGACCACAAAATCGGCATGTACCAACGCCTAGTTAATAAGATGTTTGAATATCAAATAGGCGAATCCATGTAAGTTTATATTGATGATATGCTAGTTAAGTCCCTGCGCACGGAGGACCATTTGACTCATTTTCAAGAGATATTCGACATCCTCAGAAGCTATAACATGAAACTCAATCCCACGAAATGCCCCTCCGATTTTACCATATATAGATAGCCTCGCATTTCCTAGAATAAAATGATAGGAAATGGTTTTGAACTCCTACTTCATAGGCATGCCATCATGACATCAGCCTATCAGAGCATTAAATGCCATAACTCAAAAAACGGAGCAAGGGTCGCTGTCAACACGACTATAAAGAAGCCCACAAACCGCTACCGGTTCGTCTTTTCTACTGCCCATATGGATTCTATAAATACCTCAATCATTTAGTGACACACTTTTACAAAATCTTCAAACTTTCAGAGCTAAGATCATCCCTTTTCACATAGTTCTTTCTTCCGGTCTTGGTTCCTCACATCCTATCTCAGAAAAGACCTTTCCACCACCATGGCTAGAACCTCTAAAACAGTTCCTCGAAAAGAGGGTGTTGCCTCTTCGTCTCGAATATCCAAGGGCAAACCCGAAGTGTCCCCCACCATTAAACAGTGTACCCCCACCGAGTTTGATATTGTGAATGATCTTTCTATCGAGATACCCTTATCTATGTCGGGCAGATGCAAACACGTGTCCTAGTATATTAGTATCTTGACTAACATACAAAAAGTGAAGGAAGACTGTCAATGAGTAAGAATAGTGTTGGTTGAGATTCTGAGTTCTAATGAGAGCATAACAAACCACAAGGCTAGCTTTCTGCATGTATATACATTCCCATTCACTTTGGGTCCCATCAATTCTTCATATCCTTCTTCTCTAGTGATAGATCCGGTTATTGTCGACTTCTGTCATAAGTATCAAGTGACACTTGGCCAAATTTATCCATCTTTCTAGAGGATAGTCTATATGCTCCGTTATTTCTCCAGCAAGGTCGAGGGTATGACGTTCACCCTTGACCAATTGATTAGACTAAATAGCCCTCGTCTCCTTAAAAGTACGATATAGATTCACCCTCTGTCCATGAAGCCATTTTTCTCGAGCATTAATGAGAACAAGGATCGGGGGTAGAATAGCACGTTTGTCTGAGTGAGGACATCGGACATTATCCCAGCCGAAAGGATGCCATTTTCGGAGAAGTGGAATATAGAGCGTAAGTGCCTCTACCTCAAGCATGCATTACTGTCTTCTTACCTTCTTCTAAAAAATGATCTTCCCTTTCTTGATACAACTATCGTTTGGTATCCCGAAGCGGTCCAGGACCTGTCGGGGTGAATTAGGAAACTTAATACTTTGTACCCTTATCTCGAGATTTCTCTACCCCACTTGGCTAAAATGCGGTGGCAGGCCAAGAATCACGGTAAGCTTTTTGTTGCCTCCTTTACCATGTTTCAATATCTCTTTCACTTACTCTCCATGTTGACAAGCTTTGAGTATTATGCTTTGCAAGCCTTGGTGATCGAGTGCTGATGAGACTGCCTCCCGGACAGCAAGGAAGAGACCTCGAATCTCGATAAGGGTAAGAAGAGGACGAAAGAGGTGGCTGCTGAATCTTCTACGCCAAAGAAGCCCAAATCATGTCGGCCTCAAGCTTATGTCAATGTCTTGACTTCAGCTACTGGGGCAAGTCCCGGTGCTGACGATGAAAATTACGACGATGATGAGAACCCCTTGTTATAAAGGACTAGGTTGGGCATGGATGCCCTGCAGGTGGTTAGCCCGACAGCCGCTGAATCAGGAATGATGGATTTTGCTCGAGCCTATGTTGTGGAGTCCATCGAGCAAGGTGCAGATAAGATCCCAGAATTCATAACCGGACATCGTACAGCCTCTATCGAGTAACCTGTTACTGATGACTTCGCAGAACCCAAAGCTTCTTAGGGGTGAACAGAGACCCTTGAGGAGCTTAATACCCTCGGTGACACTGATTTGGGCCCTTCATACTCATCGAGGGAGATCAGGGATGCTCAGAATCTGGATACCACTGGTGCGGTTGCCTTTCACGAAGAGAGAAATGTGGCTGAAGACCATCTCACTGATCTCGATGCTCACGTTTCCCTCGAGGAGACAGAGAGGCTTCATCGACAGGTCATACTTTTGGCAATCATTTCTGTTTCTAAATCTTTGGATTTGACCTTTTATTTTTCAATGGTATTATAGTCCAAGAAAATGTATGATCATGCCTTCTCTAAGCTCTAAAATGAGCTTTCATGCTGTAGGAAGGAAGTCGAGAATCTCACTTCAGGGTTAAAGGAGTCGGAGACCGCTTCTTCTTGAAAAAAGCAGGATCTGAGTGGGCTCCAGGCGATGTTGGAAGGAATGGACCAAGAAAACGTTATCCTCGCTGAGCAGGTAATATTGTGTTTGTGAACTTTCCTTTTTCCTTGTAACTTGGTGTTTTACCAAATTTATTTTCCCTTGTAAGTTAGGCAAAAGAATGCCCTTGTGGAGCAACTTCGAGAGGAGGCAATTGCCAATGATGCGGAGGTCCTCAATTTAAATGGGCAGAATGGGGTCGTGGCCTCAAAGATGAACCTTCTGCAGACGGAGCTGGTATCGACCTGGGACCTTCTGTAGAGTGCCCAAGGAGGAGGTTGCCTCACTATCGTCGGCCAATTCTATGGTAGAAGAAAAAGGCATCCGCATATAAGAAAGATGCCACAACTGTGAACGAATGAGCTCGAGAGATATTAGTGAAGGCCAAGCAGGAGGAGACTCGGGCCTTTGCTTATGCTCGTACGTAAGTAAGGAGGCAGGCTCTTGAGGAAGCGAGTGATAAGGACACCGATCTCTCAGGTGAGATCGAGGAAGCCCAAACCTTGGAGGAAAAAATTGCCTTTTCGGCCACTTCAGATGATGATTTTGACAATGATTCTGAAGATAATGGGGGTGAAGAGTAGACTTAGGTCAACTTTTTTCCTTTTTGGCAAGGGTTTCTTAGGGGAAAGGCTTTTTAAATTTTCCCCTGTTGTAAATTTTTTTTTTTTGGAAATATAACAATTTTTGTACTTCAAGTGTTTCATGTTCCATATTGTAATGCTTTTGTCTTCAAATTCTAATGTTGGATCTTCGGGGCATATACTTTGAGCAGTTGAGGCCTTTGAGATTGGGCACCATCTCAAAATTGGGCCAATAGTTTATATAGGGTCGATGCTTGCAATAGCAAAAATTCTCTGGGTGTAATGACTGCTAAGTGCTTGCATAACAGTGTCATAATTGTGAAGTAGCCGAGGTGGCCCCACCAGTGCCCTTCCTAACAAATGATATTGACATCGCCATATTTCGTTGCTCGCCAGGTCAGGCGATTAGTCGCCACCTGCTCTATATATGTACTTGTTTTCCCTTTATTTGGAGACAATGCTATATTGAGCGACTATCTTCTTTTTAGGGTTTTCCTTTTTCCTTAATTGTGCCAATTTCCCTTTACCTCAAACCCTTTTTTTGAGTCTCTTATTTCCCCTTTCTTTGTTTTACCATAGCCATGGCTACTATGCGGCACATCTATTTGCCAATGAGAGGAGGGTTCTTTTCTAGTTTTTCAGTCAGTCAGTGGTACACCGCCGACATCAGGTGAGATAACATCGAGGTGCTTTGTCTCGAAGACGGACTTTACATTAGACAAATCTCCCAATTTTGTGGGCCACCCGGAGCATGCGTCGAGGTTTATCTCCTCAATTTGGGAGGAGCATCTCGAGGGAGTTGGAAAAGACTATAGATGGGGAGAAAAGGTGGTGTTGCAGGTGCCTTCCCTGGAAGAGAGCATTATGGCCCATGTTAAGGGGTTTTGGAACATATATACGCACCCCTTTACATTAGTCCCTCTCGATAGGGTCATGCTCCAGTTTTGTTGAAGGTATCAGGTTACCTTGGTGCAAGCTCATCCATCCTTTTGCAATATTGTGTTGATGATAAGGTATTTTGTGGATAAGTTCGTGCTCTAATTCACCCTTAGTCATCTCATTAGGTAATACAGGCATTTGCATTATCAAGGCATGATTTCTCTACAATATCGATTCACCCGACCCCTTGCCGCTTGCGATGAAGAAGATGAGGACCGAGGGTGTATGAGCCGATTTGTTCGGGCACGGACAGTTGACATTATCCCTGACGAGTTTCTGCCATTTTCTGCAAAATGGAATTTCACCTGTAAGTGGTACACTTTTGTTTTTATCATTTTTGTCCATAGTGGAGGCAGGCCCCGTAAAGATGTTTTCCTTTTTATTTTCTTTAGAGATCTCTTGGCTGCCGAATGAGGTTCCTACCCTAGCTGAATGGTCTCGTAAGCCGGCACCATGCTCGACTTATGATATGTACAAATGGCAAGACCTTTCCAAAGGGAAATGGGAGGCAAAACGTCACTGTAGGTTCTTAGTGGCTTGTTTCTCAGAAAGGTACTTTCTTTTTAGTGCACTATCTCTGTCACCACAGGTGTTGGAGAATTTTCCAAAATAAGTTTGTGTCCCCTCGGGGAGGAAGAAAGATTTCCAACCTCAAGGACGAGGATTGATAACAAACAGAAGGAGCCTTCGAAGGGCGAGGATGCTCACTGGGGCGAGCCCTGCTTGGAGGTTCAAAAGAGACAAATCGGTCGAACCTGAAACCTCTAAATCTTCTATTTTTGAAAAATGGTTCCTTCCTTGCTGCCGTCTCCCATTCCCATCAAAGGTACTTCGACGGACAAGGGTTTTCTTCCACTTTCCTCTTTCCCTACCAAAGGTACTTCGAGGGAAATTCGAGGATAGTGGCCGAGTGAATCGAGTGGAACATCCGGCAACCATGCTCCCATCGGGAGTATTTTTGGGGGCGATGAGGCCAAGCTAGTAAATGTGTGCTCAAATTATGATGAAACTCAGCGGCTCAGTTCCATGGTGAGTTTTCTTAGTCAATACATGCTTTCTTAGCTTCGTGTCTTCCCTTTCCTTTTTCGCGGTCCTTTGACAAGCTCAAGTCCGAGCTGCTTCGTCATGAAGCAAGGTTGCAAAAAGCTTTGGATGGGGAGAAATCCCTCAAGGTGCTTTGTAATAAGTGGGGAGATGAGTTGGACTACATGCTGTACGAGGCGGTCGAAGTCAGAACTACAAAAGCTATCTCCAAAATAGGTAACCTTTTTTCTTTGAGTCGATTTGTGGTCCTCCTTCTACTTTTGGAGATTAATCTTCTGATACTTCAACTGCAGAGTAAAATGGAGGAACTAGAACGACTTTGGGGGGATGTTGGTCGGTTAAGTATGAGTGTAACAAGCTAAAGGCTCAGGCAGATGTCCAAGCTGCGGCCAAGAGGGCTGCTTTGGCCAAGGCTTTAGCCCTCGAAGTGCAACTCCTGAATGCTCATGCAAACAGGTCGTTCAGAATGAACATGATTGTGAGGCACGAGTATGAACTTCTAAAGATGAAGGCTGAGGTTGTAGATGCCTGAGCTGAAGCCGAAGAGATCTGAACCAAGGCTGATAAGAAAGTGGTCGTCTATTTGCAAGACACTGCCGAAGCTCGAGCTGAGCTGCAAGGGATTCTCGACCAGGAGAGTAGGATCAAAGAGTATGTTAGATGTAAATCACAGAGGGAAACCCTTGAGAAGATACATGAGATAAATCAGGCAAAGGCAGATGAATATGACACTAAGTTCTTTATGTTCGATGTCGAAGATAGCGCAAAAAAGGCCGACTGGCAATAGTCAACCAGGGGGATGTAGATTAGGCCTTTCTTTTCTGACTTTGTATATGATACTTTTTAAAGAACATTGTAAATTGAGCTTTGCATTTTTTTACATACACGCATAAAAGGAAGCCTTGCGATTTCATTTTTTATGCACTTCCTTTTCCTTTGAAGTTTATTAGTCATTAGCCAGATGAACTGGTCTTCGAATCAAAAGAACCCTTAGGTTTAAAGTACGGACTTGGGGCTCATTGGGATGTCATGTAGGCTCCTACGTGTTTGGTCAGTACAACCTTTTAGTATAAGCTGGCGGTTAAGCTCCCACGCTTTTTCTCTTTAGTCATATTCAGTTAACTATTTCGGGTTCAATCTCTGAGTTGGATTTTGACTCGAGCTTATTGTGCCTTAAGTTTTTGAATTTAAAGTTAGCCATTAGGCTCTTATGCATTACGGCGGTATGAACTCTCATACGGGTTGGCGGTAGTGAATATTATGTATTTGGTCAGTACGACATTTTATATGGGTTGGCGGCAGTGGCTCTTACGCATTGGGTCAGTACGACCTCTAATATAGGCTTTATTTTTCCTTCATTAAGGACCTTTTGAAGTTTTGTTTGCTTGACTCTTCGACGGTCCGATTAAAACCTCGATTATGAGTTGTTATGTGGCAATGAACAAGCACATCGGGAGGTTTTGCCCGGTCACTGAATCTTTTGAAGCCTATTGTTTGGAGCTGACATGGTCGAAGATCTTTTGCATATGTCTAGGGTAGCCTGTTTAACTGGTTCTTTTCAAAGTACTTTCGAAGTAATTGATGGCTTCTGATTTTATTGCAATGGTGGGGCGTCCCCAAGTCACATTAGTTTTGCTGGAGCCTTATGACCATAGTCATTTATGTTTGGCCATAGCCTTTTAGGCCATAGCCTTTTAGCTCTCGAATGAAGTAGTTTTGGCGTCTATGTTGAGGTTATGTGTTTTAGGGGTCTTAAAAGTTCGAATATATAGCATTAACTTTAAGGTCGAGGTAATGCCTTTTTGTAAGGTCTTATAATTTTTACATGCCTTACTTTAGGTCTTACAATTTTGGTTACTTGGTACAAGTATGGCTCATGACTTGCCTGAGGTCTTATAGTTTTGGCTACTTGGTACAAGTATGGCTCATGCCTTGTTTGAGGTCATACAGATTTGGCTACTTGGTATAAGTATGGCTCACGCATTGATTGAGGTCTTACATATTTTGGCGTTGCCTTATAATGCTCATATGAGGTCGAGGTTGCCCATATGGGGCCTTATTGCCTTGGGATTTGATAAGTCGATGGGATGGCAATTAGCAATAGTCCCCGACATATTGAGAGCTTTCATGGCTTTGGAGCCATTTTGTAGACCTGATATTGCCTCAATTATGTGTTACAAGTTCGAAGCTTCCGCTCCGGAGGTCAGATGGTTTCGAGTAGTCCCTGAGTTTTCGGGATGTTTTGGCCTCTGGACCTGTTTTAGTAGACTTGAAGTTGCCTCATTGAGGACTTACAAGTTCAAAGCTTCTAACCCGGAGGTCATACGGATTTGAGCTTTTGATGCCAGTCCTCGAGTGTTCGGGACGTTTTTGGCTCTAGAGCCATTTTTGTAATAAATAGTGAACTTCTTTAAAACGAAAAATGCTTTAAAGAAGGGGAAAGTATTCTTTGATTACTTGGTACAAGTATACATTTTCACTGTCAAGGGCTCGGTTATTCTATACGAACATGGTTCATTCGACTGTTTGGCCCAGTACATCATTTTCCTATCGAAACCCTATTTAGAACATCTTGGCTTCTCCAAGGAAGTGACCTTTCAGAGGGATGTCCCCCAGTATTCAAGGTTTATTGAAAAGAAGCCTTGAATACTAGGACATGATTCTGAACTGGGGCGGCCAGTAGATCTTCAGGTGCTACCCTAGCTGTTGTGCGGGGTAAACCCTTGCCCCTACCACAGCCTCGATCACGTCCTCACCCTCTAGTGGCCCTACCTTGTGGTAATGGTGGGCATCCGTCCAGACAAGTAGCACGTGTCCTCGCCATCTGTGGGAGAACAGAGTAACAGAAGATTAGTGCCAAAATCAAAATATTCGCATAACAGGAATTTCAAGAATGTGAAGTTTTTCCTAAAGGTTCTACAACCTCCCGAGGATAAGTATAGATGTCTCAGTACCGACCCGCGAGACTCAACAAAACCAGCTCATGACCCGTGAGACCGATGAAACCTAGGCTCTGATACTGACTTGTCATGACCCCAAATACGCCGATCATGATGATGCCTATCATAGTACTAGTTTAGCACAAAACAACACGAACAATATGGAGATCATATATAAATTTATCTTTCTAGAAAGATAAATCCTCAATGCTTTCAAATTTTAAAATATAAAAGAAATACGCAGAATAAGTATGAAGATACATCAACACAACCAGAATTAGGTGTTACTAGTCAAGAGTCTCTAAGTATAACCTAACACTGTCTAATTAATACATAACAAGTCTGAAAATACAAAGTACAAGAAAAGGAAGGAAAAAGTTAGAGCTGTGAATGTCGTACAGCTACCTCGTGATATCCGAATAAGACGCTGAGAGTGCTGGAAGCTCTCACTTTGATGCTCGGGCACTTGTATCTGCACAAAAGGTGCAGGGAATAACGTGAGCATGCCAACTCAGTAAGTAACTAAAGTAAATAAAGTCTGAGTGCGGTGAGGAGCATTTAAAATCATTTGCATACTTATCAAGAAATCTCAACAGAAATACCAAGTCAAAATCTGCAGTTCACTAGCCAATTATCTCGTAAAGCTCCAGTTTATATTCAAATCCGTGAAAACATTTATTCAACATTTTCAATAGATGCTCAGTATAAAAGAAGAGTGGAAGCAGAAAAATGTCATAAACAAGCTCGTCTGGCAAGGTATCACTAATAAGTATAGCCTCTCAGGCAAGCCTCTTACTCACTTGTGACTCAGCTCTCGTCAATCAGTACTCTTACTCAGCACTCTGGCTCAATAGATATCTCATAATAATAATAATAATAATAACTGCTTCAGCATGCTACACGATCTGTAATATATAGTCGACTATGGTCACCAGGGGTGTGCACACTCCAGAGGGGCTCCTACAACCCAGGCATTATATCGATGTGGCGCGCAACCCCATCCAATATATATTATTGCGGCATGCAGCCCGATCTATATATATATAGTTATTGCTGCAGCGTGCACCCCGATCTATAAATAAATAAGTATCATACGGAAAGCAACCCGATCCATAAATATATATCATATAATCCTTACCATCCGGTCCTCGACCTCTCTCTCAATTATTACCCTCACAGCCACTCGGGCATTTCAGTAAAAGTCTGGGAAAACTTAGACAAAACAGTTTTTACATACTGAAAATAGAGTAATGAAACCGAATCAACAATAAACAGGCAATATCATGACTGAGGATATGTTTTCAAATCAAAACAGGGTAAGGAAAGTAGTAAAATACCCCTAAGGGCCTAAACTCTTCGGCGCAAAGGCCCCAGACACGGCATTCAGCCCAAGTTAACAAACCAATTTCTTAACACATAGATATCATATACAATATATCAAAATATGAAACTATACAGTAGCCACGGGACTGACCAAGTCGCAATCCCTACCGGTGCATGCCTACACGCCCGTCACCTAGCATGTGTGTCACCTCATTTATCAGATAATGCAAAATGTTTGGGGTTTCATACCCTCAGGTCTAGATTTGCAATCGTTGCTTATCTCAAACCGTATGAAATACTACTCCGCAACGCCCTTGCCTCTCGACTCGTCCTCAACTCACGTTGAATCTATTTAAAATCATATTCATAACTCAATATATGCTAAAGGAACGAAGCTCATGCGAAAATAATCAAATTATATAAAAATTCCCGAAATTGGTCCAACCCGATCAGCGGTTCCACGTCTCAAAATAAGATAAAAATTAAATCAATAGAATCATTATCCTCCGATGTGTCCATACATACCAAGAACATTAAAATCCGACCATAAGCGACCCCGCAAATCCCTAAACCAAGATCTCTCATTTCAAACGCTAAACCCCAATTTTTACCACTAACTTCCATAAATTCCATGTCTAAACAGTAAAATATCACCATAGAACGAGTTTTAGTTCCAAAAATCTTACCTCCAAGAAATTCCCTTGAATTTCCTCTTCAAAATCTCCTATATAGCTTTAATCCCGGATAAAAATGGTGGAAAACAACCCAAATTTTGTGAAGGGGAACATATATACTTTCTAACCCAGGGATTCCGCACTGCAGCCCTTTTCCCGCTTTTGCGGTCTAACCAACCGCATCTGTGGTTTTCACTTAATGCACAGGGACCGCACCTACTCCCATCTACCCGCACATATGGTCCCGCAGGTGCGTTACACCTCCAACACCTGCGACTTTTGGCCTTCTCTCATATAGCCGCATCTGCGGCTAATCTCACATTTCTACAATCTCGCAGCTACAGTCCCTAATCCGCATGTGCAGTTATGACAGGAACTCAGCAGCTTTAGCTGCAAACTCTAACTTCCAACTTCCCGATAACCATCCGAAATCACCCCGAGGCCCCCGAGACCTGAACCAAAATTACAAACAAGTCATATACCACTATTCAAACATATACCAATTTTTGGAACACTTAAAAAAGCATTGAATCATCAAAACACTGTCGGATTCAAGCCTAAGGTTTTCAAAACATCCACATCCCACAAATTATAAAAATGCCTATCAAACCTCATCCGAATGACTATAAATTTGCAAACACGTCACAAATGAAACAATGGACCTACTCAAATTTTCAGAATTCCATTCCGACCCCGATATCAAAATTTGTACTACCAACGGAAAAGTGCAAAAATTTCAATTTTGCCAATTCAATTTTAATCTACCATGGACCTAAAAAATATATTCTGATCATCCTCCAAGTTCTAAATCACCTCAAAAAGCTATCTGAACCATCAAAACCAAATTCTGAAATCGTTTTCACACAAGTCAACTTCCGATTGACTTTTCCAATTAAATGGCCAACTTAAGAGATTGAGTATCTCACACCAATCCAAACCCGAACCAACTGACAAGATACAATGGAATGAAGCTGAACAACATATAAAGAAATAGAAATAGGAGGCGATGGAACATTAACTCATGAAACGACATGTCGGGTAATTACATTCAAGCTTATCTGCATGATAGTTTATATGAACTACAACTGGATTCAACTTCTTCAATTTCGAATCTTTCGTACAGTTTTGAATAGGAACGTGCTATTCATGAATTGATAGAAAACCATTGTTCTCCTGGAAGCTGAAAATCCAATGTATCCGGGATATGATGGAAAGGCTAACTCTTCACCGATAACAGATTGGTCGGATATTTGGCTCCCGAGTAAGTCTATCAGCAACACAATCCAAGAGCTCAATTACAGGAGTAGTTGGTCGGATATAAAAGAAACTAGAATTGTACGCCCATATCCTCATTGAATAAGTGTATCGACCCAACCCATATCAATTCATCAAAAACGTCGTTGTAACCATAAGTTGTTACGTTATTGTGACCATCACACATTGACTCCACATCTGAATCCCGGTATAGCTCTCTTAGAGTCTTCTGCAACTCTGCATTTTTCTCTGATAACTTCCTAATGTATGATCTCATTATGTTTATCCACTCCATGGCTCAACCTATATACCGAATTTCACATGTAGAAAAGATACATAATAGAGTGTGAGTAATCATATTTATAATTGTATATAGCAATTAGCATTCAAATATACAAGTAATTTTCCCCATATTTCATAAATATGATAACGAGACTAAGCTTGGAACACTCGGTGCTAAAATCTTTTGCAAGCTTTATTTAACATCCAAAAGAAACATTTACAAATTGAGTTTAACTTCTATGCGCATATGGCAAAATCGGAGGGTCCAATTTCTCATTGTTACGACACCTCGTAAGCACGTCTTGAAGGCTCGAGACTATGTCCGAGTTTCCTCCCTCAAGGGTCATCGACGCTCGATCTCGGGACAGTATAGACCAATTGTTATGGAAAAAGTGGGGAGTTTCCAAGGCACATGACTAGAGCTGCCAAAGCCTCGTGACTAGTCAAAAAACGAATCAAGGCATTAATTTGTTGTACCATCCCATATCTTTGTAATTAATGCATTTGTACTATGTTGGAATTCCACCTCATATATGTTAGTATATACGCTTAACGCTAGAGGGGGGTGGATAGCGTTATAACAAAAAACAGCGTAAACTTGCGGAATTTAAAAATTGCAGGAATGAAATAAGTGCGATAAGTAAATAATAAGGAACGAACGCACCGATGTTATCCTGGTTCACTACAACCCGTGGCTAGTCCAGTCCCCGAGAGACTCTCTCGAGATTTCCACTAACTTTGTTAAGCTTACGGGTGCTTAACAAACCGTTACAAACTGAGAACTTGAGTCACGCAAGCCTCAACAACATTTGCTCGAAGATACCACACTTCAAGACTTCAACCAAAGGAATCACAACGTTCCTTCTTACAATACAAGGGATTAACACTTCCCTTCAAGTGTATAAAAACACTTTGCACTCAAAACAAGACTCTCCTCAAGAGTAGATATGAGTACAATAACTACGCTCAAGAACGCAACAACTTTCGTCAAGAATTTGGCTCTCAAAAACTTATGTAATGAATAGAAAATGATGAATAAGAGAGTATGCAAGCTTTAGCAATAATATGATCAGTTGTTGTACTTAAAAGACTGATTTTAAGATGTATTTATAGTGTTGAAAACATGCACAACCGTTGCCTAATTGCAATTAAGAATTGCTGATTTTGTGCTAAAACAATCGATTGTCTAAGTTGCATAATCGATTGTTTTCCAATCGTCCAAAAATCATTCCCAGATTTTACGCATAATAATCGATTATCTAAATCGTATAATCGATTATCTGGCAATGTTCAAAAAATCTTTTTCAGATTATACTTAAAACAATCGATTATCAAAATTTCAAAAAATCATATTCAGATTTTACTTAGGATAATCGATTATCAGAATCATACAATCGATTACCAGACAGAGTTTGAAAATATTTTGGCAACGGTCATTTACATAATCGATTATGCTATATGTATAATCGATTATATTACAGTCTTGAAAAATCGAATAGACACTGCCTCAACACAATCGATTGTCATAAGGTGTACAATCGATTATTTTGTAGCTTTGTAAAATCTGATGGACACTGCCTTAACACAATCGATTATCATAAGGTACACAATCGATTGTCTTGCAGCTTTGAAAAATCTGATGGACACTGCCTCAACACAATCGATTATCGTAAGGTACACAATCGATTGCCTTGCAGCTGCCTTAACATAATCGATTATCATAAGTACATAATCGATTATCTTTGTCCAGATTTTAGAGGCATGTTTAAAAATCATTTTGGTTAAAATAAATATGGATGATTTAAAATCATTTTGCTTTAAATTAAATATGCATGATTTGATAAAAATAATTTTACGAGAGAAGCCAAGTCTTGACAATTGTCGGATCAAGATCACAATTAAAGAACGACTCATGTATAACTTTATTTCTTTGCTTAATCTTGATCTTTGTTTGTCTTGTGCTTGAATCTCGTTATGTATCAATTGCGCGCTTGTGCTTGGACCTCGTCATATGTCAATTGCGCATCGTTTTTCATTTATCAAAACCTACAAATATGAACACACGTTTAGTTTAGTGCCTTGTGAGAACGTGTTTCAACAATTTCCCCCTTTTTGATAATGGCAAACCTTAATCGGGATATGCATATAAGATAATTCATAATGACGATCCAAGACAAGTAAATAGATATGCAATAAGACAAGTAAATAGATATGCAATTAATTCCCCCTCAACATATGAATTCCCCCTCAATTTATGCCAATAAATATTAAGTGCATAGCCCTTATTCTTCCCCCTGTGGACATTAGCAAAAAAGAATAAGCAAATAACTTGTTTACTGATTAACTAGAATTGCAATTTCATAAAAGGAATAATAAAACAAATAATGTCAACATAATCGATTAGTGATACTTGATAATCGATTATATATTAAAGAGAAATCGATTATTCAGAAGAGGAATCGATTATTCTGTACCAATCTTTTATAATTCCCCCTGCCTTTGGGGCGATACCTGCAAAGAGAATTAGACGTCTCCGACGCTCAAGTTAGTAATTTTGGAAAAAGGTGCAATACATGACTTAGATCAATTTTGAGTCAAGCATTCCGAGTTCACTACGAATTCGGAAAAGGACTCTTTCTCTAACGGCCTTGTGAGGATGTCGGCCAATTGAGAACGTGATCTCTTAAGAAGTGTGTCCTAAGGTGTTCCTAAGAATGTTTCGAGTACTTACCTGTGGTTCAATGTCGCCAATTACCTGTTCGAGAGGATGGTCTTTGATTGTCCTCCACGCGTTAGGCAGTTTCGTTTCTTTTTCCAGTTGTGGCGCTTCCTCCGATAATTGTTCCAAGATTTCATCTTGAATTTCCTTAGGAGTTTCCTCTTGTACTTTGTCTTGAGGACTTATTAAGTTTATAATACCTTCAAGATCAAAACCAGAAACCTTTCTCGCCAAGCGAGCATTATTTTCGGAAAACACAATATGAGGGGATTCCTCCACAGTTTCGGTTCTATTGTTGAATACTCTATATGCTTTGCTACATGAAGAGTAACCAATAAAAATTCCTTCATCGGATTTTGCATCAAATTTTCCCAAATTGTCTTTTCCATTGTTATGAATAAAGCATTTACAACCGAATAATCTAAGATGGGAGATATTTGGTTTCCTTCCCTTGTAGAGTTCATAGGGAGTTTTCATGAGTATTGGCCGTATGACTACTCTGTGTAAAACGTAGCACGCGGTACTCACGGCATCCGCCCAAAAATGTTTGGGAATCTTAGCCTCATCGAGCATGGTTCTAGCCATCTCTTCGAGACACCTATTTTTCCTTTCCACCACTCCATTTTGTTGTGGTGTACGTGGAGCAGAGAAGGTGTGCTCGATACCGAGTTCGTCACAAAAGTCCACGAAGAGATTGTGATCGAACTCTCCCCCATGATCACTTCTTATTGAAGTGACAGTTGTGTCCTTTTCATTTTGAACACGTTTAAGAAAGCATTTAAAATTATGAAAAGCCTCACTTTTGTGAGCAAAAAATAGTGTCCATGTAAATCTAGAATAATCATCAACAATAACAAAAGAATAACGATTTCTACCAAGACTTTCAATGCGAGATGGTCCAAAGAGATCCATGTGGAGAAGTTGCAAAGGTCTAGTAGTTGAAACAATATTTTTCGATTTAAAAGATGCTTTTGTTTGCTTCCCTTTTTGACAAGAATCACAGATAGAGTCTTTTTCAAATTTCAAATTTGGAAGACCAATAACTAAATTTTGTGAAACTAATTTGTTTAAAAGATGCATGTTGATGTGAGCTACTCTACGATGCCATCACCATATATCATCTTCTTTGCTCATAAGACAATTCACATATTCAGATGAATAATTTTCGAGATCAACCATATAGATGTTATCCTTTCTAAAACCACGAAGAATAATTTTAAAATCGCTACGGCGAAAAACTAAGCATTCATCCGAATCAAATAAAACAAAATTTCCCTTGTCACATAATTGACTTACGCTCAAGAGATTATGTTTTAGACCTTTAACTAGCAAAATATGCTTAATGGAGAGGGTTCATCCTTACCGACCGATCCAATGCCGATAATTTTTCCCTTGTTGTTATCTCCAAAAATAACGCTTCCTCCTTCCTTGTGTTCTAGTTGAAGGAACTTGGATTCGTCTCCGGTCATGTGTTTGGAGCATCCACTATCAAGGTACCAAAGTACACTTGATCCCTTCAAACATGCCTACAAGACAAATTAATGAGTTTTTGGTACCCAAGCTGTTTTGGGTCCTTGAGAGTTAGGTGTAACATGCTGTTGTGCTTGACATGCAGTTAAGTGTCTATGTCTAGTGAAACAAGCAGGAGCAATATGTCCAATTCGATTGCAATAATGACAAATGACATTAGGATTATGCATTCGTCTAGGTTGATAGTAGTTGGACGGACGAAATTTGTTTACTCTATTTTCGACAATATGACTATTGCGCATTTCATGAAAATCATTTCTCCTACTATTTGTTCTAGTATATGCAGCATTTCTAGAATAGTTATTTCTAGGTTGAAAGCCATTTCTAGGTGTCCTGAAAAGTTCAAAGTTTCTTCTAGTGTTTGGTCTAGGATATGCATCATTTCTAGAATAGTTATTTCTAGGTTGAAGGCCATTTCTAGGTGTCGTAAAATGTTCAAAGTTTCTTCTAGTGTTTAGTCTAGCATGCATGTTGATTCTAGGATTGTTATCTCTAGGATGAACATTTGTTTTATTAATCCTAGGTTGAGCCTGAGGTGTTTGGGGTTTGGCTTCAACTTTTTCTTTAGGCTCGTTTTTAAAACCTATCCCATGTTTGGTCGATTTCAAATTAACAAGAACTTCATTCAAATTTTTATGAGAAGAATTGAACTTATCTAGGGTGCCCTTAAGTCTTTCTACCTCAATTTTTAGATGCATGCAAGAAATACAATTATTACTAGAGCTCTCGGGTTTGTCGGGGCTTCTCTTGCCGAAAAATTTGTTTTCTTCTTTCAACTTCTCATTTTCCAAAATCAATTTTTCCAAATCTTTTTCTTTCAAAGAGAGTTGTCTTTCAAAATCTTTTTCTTTCAAAGAAGCATTTTCCTTAGTGTTTTTAACAGTTTTGGAAGCTTTAATGAATTCACTATACAACTCATCAAAGGCATTTTGCATTTCCTCAAGAGAATAGAAGTTTTTGGAAGAAATTTGACATACCTCTTCTTGATTGTCTTCGTGTGCCATAAGACAAAGATTTGCGGTATCGTCTTCTTCTTCCTCACTTGACTCGTCTCCGGAGTCGCCTCCCCAAGATATTTATGCTCGTTGTTTCTTGAAGGGTTTCTTCTCCTTTTTGACATTTGGGCAATTTGATTTAATGTGCCCGATTTCTCCGCCTCCATAGCACTTTACTTGATCTCCTTGTTGTTTGCCTTTTCGTTCATACTCTTTTCGCATGAACTTTTGAAATCTCTTAATAACGAGTCCGAACACGTTATCTTTGTCCTCATCATTTTGAGGTTGACTTGTGCTTGCCTTGAGGGCGATTCTTTGTTTCCTTTGATCATTAACAAGAGGGTTAAGTATAGTAGATTCATAAGTTTTAAGATTACTTCTCAATCCGTTGATGGTGACATTTGAAATGCCAATAGACTCTTGAATCGCGTCGGCCTTGGAGCGCCATTCCGGACTGAGACTTCGGAGAATTTTTTGGACAAGTTCCTTATCCGTGAAGGTCTTCATAAGAGCATGTAAGTCTTTAACGATTTTTGAAAATCGTTCAAACATGTCATCTACCCTGCATTCCTTCATGTGAAACAGTTCATATGCATGGGTTAGAAAATCAACTTTAGCCTCTCTTACCTGGTCCGTACCATCGTACGTGATTTCCAGCTTATCCCACATTTGCTTCGCCGTTGTGCAACATGATATTTTTCTGTAATCATCAGCGTTTATAGCACAATACAATAAGTTGATGGCTTTAGCGTTGTTCTGCACTTTTCGGATATCATCTGCATCGTATTCATCTTCGGATTTTGGAACCCATTCATTTTCAACCTTTTTGGTTGGAATTTGTTCTCCCTTCATTATAACCTTCCACAGATGAAAATTATTCGATTGAATAAATATTCTCATCCTTTCCTTCCAGTACGTATAGTTTGTGCCATCGAATAGTGGTGGTCGGGTGGAGCATTGTCCTTCACCTATTCCTGCAAAAGAATCACGAGTAGAAGCCATGGATTGTTTCTCTCAAACGGTTAAGTTTTTCAGAGAGTTGGGCTCTGCTACCAATTGTTAGTATATACGCTTAACGCTAGAGGGGGGTGAATAGCGTTATAATAAAAAACAGCGTAAACTTGCGGAATTTAAAAATTGCAGGAATGAAATAAGTGCGATAAGTAAATAATAAGGAACGAACGCACCGATGTTATCCTGGTTCACCACAACCCGTGGCTAGTCCAGTCCCCGAGAGACTCTCTCGAGATTTCCACTAACTTCGTTAAGCTTACGGGTGCTTAACAAACAGATACAAACTGAGAACTTGAGTCACACAAGCCTCAACAACCTTTGCTCGAAGATACCACACTTCAAGACTTCAACCAAAGGAATCACAACGTTCCTTCTTACAATACAAGGGATTAACACTTCCCTTCAAGTGTATAAAAACACTTTGCACTCAAAACAAGACTCTCCTCAAGAGTAGATATGAGTAAAATAAATATGCTCAAGAACGCAACAACTTTCGTCAAGAATTTGGCTCTCAAAAACTTATGTAATGAATAGAAAATGATGAATAAGAGAGTATGCAAGCTTTAGCAATAATATGATCAGTTGTTGTACTTAAAAGACTGATTTTAAGATGTATTTATAGTGTTGAAAACATGCACAACCGTTGCCTAATTGCCAATTAAGAATTGCTGATTTTGTGCTAAAACAATCGATTGTCTAAGTTGCATAATCGATTGTTTTCCAATCGTCCAAAAATCATTCCCAGATTTTACGCATAATAATCGATTATCTAAATCGTATAATCGATTATCTGGCAACGTTCAAAAAATCTTTTTCAGATTTTTCTTAAAACAATCGATTATCAGAATCATATAATCGATTACTTGGCAACATTCAAAAAATCATATTCAGATTTCACTTAGGATAATCGATTATCAGAATCATACAATCGATTACCAGACTGAGTTTGAAAATATTTTGGCAACGGTCATTTACATAATCGATTATGCTATATGTATAATCGATTATATTACAGTCTTGAAAAATCGAATAGACACTACCTCAACACAATCGCTTGTCATAAGGTGTACAATCGATTATTTTGTAGCTTTGAAAAATCTGATGGACATTGCCTCAACATAATCGATTATCATAAGGTACACAATCGATTGTCTTGCAGCTTTGAAAAATCTGATGGACACTGCCTCAACACAATCGATTATCATAAGGTACACAATCGATTGTCTTGCAGCTTTGAAAAATCTGACGGACACTGCCTCAACACAATCGATTATCATAAGGTACACAATCGATTGTCTTGCAGCTGCCTTAACATAATCGATTATCATAGGTACATAATCGATTATCTTTGTCCAGATTTTAGAGGCATGTTTAAAAATCATTTTGGTTAAAATAAATATGCATGATTTCAAATCATTTTGCTTTAAATTAAATATGCATGATTTGATAAAAATGATTTTATGAGAGAAGCCAAGTCTTGAGTCAATTATCGGATCAAGATCACAATAAAGAACGACTCATGTATAACTTTATTTCTTTGCTTAATCTTGATCTTTGTTTGTCTTGTGCTTGAATCTCGTTATGTATCAATTGCGCGCTTGTGCTTGGACCTCGTCATATGTCAATTGCGCATCGTTTCTCATTTATCAAAACCTACAAATATGAACACACGTTTAGTTTAGTGCCTTGTGAGAACGTGTTTCAACAATATATAAAGGGGATCATTGTCATTTTGTTTACATATGTTTCTCCATACTAAATACACAAGACATCCTTTATGCTCTCTAACATATTCTCTTAATCTCATTACTTCCATTATTTCTTGTATTCATTATTTTCATTGTGTTCTATTTATTATTCTTCATTTATTGCTTATCATTGGCCATAAAGAGTCATTATTGATTTTATCGTAACTGTTAGATCCTCCATCGACTGCCCCCCGCAGGATATCAAACCCGACCTCGAGGACCCGAACAAGCAGGCTCGAGGCCCCGATTATCAGTTATTTGGTTCGAGCGTCACTTATTCTCTAGCGTTTTTCTAGTTTCCAAATCTTACACTTAGAATTTATTGCCTAAACAACTAGCATAAAAATAGATCCATTATTTTTAGAACCACATATCAAAGTCAATTGTTATTACTATTTCCATAGGCCCCTTGGCGACTATGGCCTGACGGCCCCATCCTCACTATCTTCAACACCGGACATAAGTGACATAGCGCTATATTCATCCGCCTTCGCTTGCTTTACCTCTTATAAGAGGTCAAAACCCCTTGCATGGATCTCCTCGAGGGTTTTCTTCAAGATTTGCATTGAGAATATTCCTTGCTCCTGCTCTCACGATCAAGAGCCCTTCTTAGCTTAGCTCGAGCATTGGCAGCGTCCTTCAAATAGACCGCCACTTTCTTGTCAGCCTTGGTTCGGCTCATTACGACTTCGGTTCGGGTATCAACAACCTGAGCCTTTATCTTCAAAAGCTCAGACTCAAGCTTTAAAATCATAGCTGTTTGAACCAAGCCGTTATCACGAGCTTAGCAAAGTTGAACCTCAAAGGCAGAAGCTTTAGCCAGAGCACCCTTCTTCGCTGAAACCTAAACGTCTGACCAAGTCTTCAACTCATCATACTCTCACTTGGATCGGCCAACTCCACTCTGAATGTATTCCAGGTCCTCCATCTTTTTCTGCAACTGAAACAAACAAAACATTAGTCTCAGGAGCTAGAAGAGGGAACATGCACTTCCTTGGAATGAAAACTACATGTTCATTCAGGTAACTCTCATAATTCAAGATCTTACTCACCTTATACAGTAGCCAACTCGACTTCCCTTTCATCATAAAGAAACCTAAGGGCTTTCTCCCCATCCAAAAATTTTCAAAAATCGGCCTCACGATGAAGCAGCTTGTACTTGAGCTTGTCAAAGGCCTGCAAAAAGGGAGCTGAATAAGAAAGGGAAGGCACAAAACTCAAAGGCTTGTCCCAAAACTCACTACAGATTAGATCAGATACGGTTCCTCGAATGTCAAGTGCACATATACTACCAACTCCCTCAGCCCCAGAAGAACTGATCCTGGTTGTGACACGATCGCTCGATGCATATGGTCCCGGGCTTCGAGCATCCATCAAAGTACCTTCTATAGTAGAAAGAATCGGCGATAGAGAATCCCCATTCCCTGAAGTACCGTCAATGGGAAAAGAAGACAGCACCAGGGAAGAAACCGTGTTTCCAATGCGAAATATCACAGATATAGCATGCTCAGCCGATATATCCTCTTCGAGCCCCCAGTCTGGGTTTGTCTTGCTTTGAGCACCATCTCCCTGCAAAAGCTTTTCTTGCCTATTATTACCAATCATTAACCAAGAAGCTGGCGATCCTTCTCCTTCTCCAAGAGGGTGCAGTCTCGCCTCAAAGGACTCCCCGACGCCTACAATGATGGAGTTAGTACGCAGGAAAAGAGAACACCATTCAAAAGAGAGAAAATTACATAGCACGTACCGTTATGTATCGCCTCCCATCTACCCCTAGACAAAGTTCGCCACTTACACTCATCATAAGTAGAGTGGGTCACCAACGTTCGAGCCTAATCCGGCAGATCTGGGACCTTGCACGGCATTTATGAAATTGCAGCAAATGAGGAAAGAAAGGTACATTTAAGGCTTCACTCTAATTAGAAAACAACAGAGACACGAGTGTACCACTTACGTGTAAAATTCCATTCCTCGGCAAAAGGCAGAAACTCTGTGGGGACACTCCCAATCTCACCTTCGTCGTCATCAACAATGAAAGGCATTTTGGAGCGGCATCGTAGAGTTATCAGGCCTCAATGATGAAATTATCGGTACAGCCTGAGAAGATTACTGAGCGTGGATTCAAGAGATGCCTTCTCCATAAAGAACCTCATCATTGGTACTATCCGAAAAAATGACCGATGAACCTGCGCCAAGGTAACTTGATACTTTCAACAGAAGTCGAGCACAACCCTATCAAGTGGGGCCCAGTGTGAAAGGATACGTGTGCGTATTACAAACCCCTCGGCATGGTCCGTGATGTTCTCCTCTGAGGAGGGTATCTGCAGTACTACATTCACCCGCCTCCCCCATCCATAATCATTCCTTAATAACTTCAAGGTATGCTCATGTTGACCCTGAGCATTGGCTCCAGAAAGCCAATGACATCATTACAAGTCCCAATATAGTACCCGATATTGAGGACCTATACCAAGTAGAAGATAGGCTTGAAAAAGCCAATGATGTCATTACAGGTCTTGAGATGATAGCCGATCTTAAGGATCTCTACCAAAAAGGAGATAAGCTCTAAAAGCCTACTCATACTAGCTCGGCCTTGAGACATCCGAGCAACCCCCGTGGGGTCTAAAAGGCTAAGTCTCTTTCCAAAGGTTTGAAGTCCCGTTCCAAAGTTTTGAAGCCCTACTTTTATTCAACTTAAAGTCGTAGGTCCCAATGACCCGAGTTTGCCAATCCAATGCGGGCTCGTTCCAAGGAACAGCAAAGGGTGCCACGAGAAATAATGTTAATCAAGAGCTAGAAGAGATATTTGGGGTCGGGCTTGATACACACGCCAATTAGTAAAGTCATGCATTCAAATTCTTCATAGACACGGGTAAAGAGAAGTAAATCATAGATTAGAAGTAGATCAAAGAAATGCATATTTCATTAGTGAACTATGACTAAAAAAGCCCACGAGAGGTACTTACATATGATTATAAAATCCCATGAAAGGTCCTTACACAGAAACAAAGAAGCAAAAAAGTGTACATATAATAGAAGCTAAGAGTCTAATCTATTCTCAGGGGTGCATCATCGGTGGCAGTCAAGGGAGAAGATGAAGAAGAGGAAAGTGATAAGAGCAAAAGCCTTTACCGGGTAGAGGAAATCACAGAAGACTCGGCGAGCGTTGGCTTTACATGCACGACTACTTTAAGTCCACTTCTTGGGAAATTGCGTTGTGAAAGTTAAGCGAAAAGTAGTGACACTTCACCCCGTGGAAAGCAAAAGGGATGAAGTGCCACACCAGGCCAAAGTAAGGAGGTAAGTAGTGGTGTATAGTCCGAATGCCCTCCCGAGCATCGGTGTAAAGTCTAACCATCCTCCTAAGTCAAAAGAAGTCGGCCCCTGCCATCTCATTGCCTCGAGCCAATGACGACAACAGTAATAACAACAACAATAATAATAATAATAACAACAACGGAAAGCCGATGCAACCTTGCTCGGTAAGGGAAAGCCCTGGGAAAAGGCCATGACATGACTTATGAGAATGTCGCCATGCGACCTTAAGGCCATGGGCCTCAAACATGTAAAATAACAATGGATGAAGATGAAGAGAAGAAAGGGGTGGGAGTCTATTAGAGAGAACTTGAATAAGGAATTGACTTGCGAAAGCTCCCATTTATAAAAAAGGGGAGCGTAACCTACAAGCACAATCAATACCCTTTGGAAAACATAATTGATAGCACCATCAATGTCTTTGAAAGACGTATTGACAGATGCAATCGATGTGTTTTTGAGAACTAGATTGACGGCGATATTATTGCTTTGAAGAATAAAAGCCAACAGTACAGTGAATAGTTCTAGAAAAGTGGACCGACGGGGCATCTCAGTTATCACAAAGGCTTACGTCATAAGAATGACATCTTGACGAGAAGTTCAAACATATGGACATCAAAATCGTTTCTTATTTTTGTTTCCACTCTATGAAATACGGGGACTATCTGTATACGGCAAAATTGGAGGGTTCAATTTTCCGTCGTTACGACACCTCGTAAGCACGTCTCTAAGGCTAGAGACTACAACCGAGCTTCCTCCCTCGAGTATCATCGACGCTCGACCTTGGGGCAGTACAAACCAACGGATATGGTGAAAGTGGGGAGTTCCCTAGGCACGTGACTAGAGCTGATAAAGCCTACTAGGCTAGTCCAAAAACGAATCAAGACATTAAATATTTGTACAAGCCCATGTCTTTGAAATTAATGCATTTGTACTGTGTTAGAATTTCCCCCCTCATATATAAGGGGGTCTTTGTTCTTTTGAGAACATTTGTTGCTCCATACTAAATAGATAAAGTATTCCCTCTACTCTCTAACATATTCTCTTAATCTCATTACTTCTATTTATTGCTTGTATTCATTATTTTCATTGTGTTCTATCTATTATTCTTCATTTATTGCTTATTATTGGCCATAAACAGCCATTATTGATTTTATAGCAACTGTTAGACCCTCCATCGACGGCCCCCGACAGGATATCGAACTCGACCTCGAGGATCCGAACAAGTAGGCTCGAGGCCTCAATTATCATCCATTTGGTTTGATCGTCACTTATTCTCTAGCTCTTATCTAGTTTCCAAATCTTACACTTAGCATTTATTGCATAAACAACTAGCATAAATATAGATCACGTATTTTTAGAACCACATAATCAAATTCAATTCTGTTAGATGATTCAAAAAAGGAGCTTTCAAGTTTGGTTACTGCGAAAACAAATGACATTGCAAAAAGGTAGGAAAATATTTTGATCGACCAGCAGCACATTTCGCAGATTTCTATTCTATTGGATCAAACATCTGGCGCAAAGGACAGCAATATAATTGCACTATCCAAAGGATAACAAAACTGGAATAAGGTTCAGCAACTAATAGCAGAAGAGATACATGTCCTGACTACTGTGCAGTCAACTCCAGTATTGGATGACATTAAAGCATCTGTTACTGAGATTAACAACAGCTCCAGTAAGTCATTGCATAATAAAGCAGCCACTGCAGTCTGTATTCTGCCAAATATGGATTCTACACTGCAAAGTGTTGCAGATCGAGCTAAAACTGTGACTGATGATGCTGTCACAACAGCAAGTCCTCTAAAGATGGTTAAAAGTTATCCTCCTCTTCCTTTATCCAGTACACTTGACCAATGATTATGGGGATTTTTCAAGCTTCAATGGAAAGAACAAACATCTAGTTCTATCTAATATGAGAGATATGGTAATTAAATCGAAACTCTGGGATCAACGTTATTTTGAGGATGAAGAGAGCTGGGACGAAGGTTCTGCTGGTTGCTCATCTGCAGAAGAAGACCAAGAAGATGGTTACGAAAGCACAGGAAAGGACATTGAAGCTCTAATCAAGCCAAAATTTCAAGGGAAACCTACAACTATAAATTGGAATGCAAAAATGTCATCTGCAGCAAATCCAAACAGCAATTTAAACCATAATGCTCCAGTTTTCATTCCAAAAACTAATACAACAGCAGGTACTTCAAGGACAACAACTGCAAAGATCGACCAAAAAGAAACAACACAAAATGTAATCCAATTCTCGGGTGAAACATCAGTTGTTGGAAACAAAACAGCATTGCAAAACTGTAGACAAAATCAGATTATACCTATACACACTGGACAGCGGTAGCAAATGAATGAGAATACACCAATGAGCTGCCTTGTTGGACAGTTCCAGCATGAATCTTCTGCTCCGCTAATCTCTTCAGAGCAAAGACAACTCCACAATGATATGGAAGGAAGACATATATATGAAGAAGGAGAGGAAGAGGATATCTTAACGCAATGTCGTAAAGATGCTGCAAGAATAGGGGATTTGTCACCAACGCACAGTAAAACAAGCAAAAAGTGTCGCCAAAGAGACAGAAACTGGGACGGCAAGGTCGTCGAAGACGCAAACATAAGGAGGCCCCCAATGAGAATTGCAAAACAAAAACAGGTTACCCAAAGAACAAAGAACAAAGCATGAATTTGGAATTCTTTTTGAATTCATCACAAAGTTGGAGAAAGGACAGCAACTTCGCCGCTTCATCATATTTTTATTTAACCATCTTAATATCCTCATATGTAATATCACCACAGAGTATCTTATAAACTCTGTGATTATCATAACTTATTTGGCACGATCAAGTTCTTATGTTATTTTCTGTTATTAATAAAAACCTAACCCTAGGCTACGCCTAGTGGATTGCCAAAAAAAAAATTCAATTGTTATTATTATTTTCACGGTAAACACTATGCACTAATAGTGTAAAACTTTTTACTCAATTACATCACCTATAAGGTAATTACAAATAAATTTTCGCCCGAGAGTTTGGCCTAATGGTCAATTAAGCGGGAAAAAATCGAGACGAAAAATACTAGGTAATTTATTTTTATCTGCCTAAGTGTTGGTGGAGAGAATTATCTCCTACCTATGTGGTGGCGAGATGTAACAGGTACTCGATAGAATAATCGAGGTGCATGCAAGTCGGACCAGACACCGTCGTTAAAAAAAAGTAATTACAACGAAATTTCTATAACACGCATTAGTCATTAACCTACTGAAAATAAATAACTGGCCCTGGCGTACTTACACCAATAGGAAAAAATGTTACATGGTTGTAGTGTTTATAACCACAAGTGCTTGAGCTTAGAAGTAATAGAGAAATTGGTGCACAATCACTTACCAAATATTATATTTAAAAGGAATGCGAGATTAATCAGCTGGTGGATTAGGAGAAAAGAACTATTATATTTAAAAAGAATTCGAGATTGATCAGCTGGTGGATTAGGAGAAAAGAACCCATATGGATAAAAGAAAAAAAAGACATAGCCCGCAAAAACATCAATTGCAATTGCTGCAAATTTTCTTGACCTTATTTGGATTCCTATGAGGTATAATATTTAGCTAGATAGATCAAAACTCCATACCCCAAAAAAGTTAGCAAATTTGTGGTGTCCGATTGATTCTTGAAATTAGTCAAAGTCTACCAAGCTCCATTTTCTAGCAAAAAGAGCAAAGGTTAAAGTCAAGTAGTGAAAAGACTTATTATATGGAGTAGCGGACAGGGTTGTTTGTGATTGAGAATGACCAGTTCACTTTTGGAGCTCTTGCACTTAAAAGAAATTGTGATGATTCGATAGGTTACTTTGACCTTCATTAATGTATTTGGAGACCTCCACTAGTTTCGCTTTGTGTTCTCTGATTTGTAAGCACAGCCCGTGCCTTATTCCGGAATGTTTTGAGGTGAAAATTTAAGAAAATGTGAAATGTATCATTAAAAATAATTTAAGTTGACTACGGTTAACATTTTATGCAAACGGGCTCGTATCAATGTTTGACGGTTCTGGTGGGTAGGGATCATGAATTGGGACTTGGTCATAATACCTGAAATCAAATTCAGAAGTCCGTAACTTGATTTAACGTAATTTGTCAAAAACTAGTAATGTGAAGGTTTAAAGAATTCCTAAGTTTGACTAGGTTGATTTATTGCTACTGGATTCAAATTTTGGTTCCAAAAATTGAAATATGTTCATTTCACCTTTATGACTTGTCTTCAAAATTTGGTGCAAAACGGAGTTGATTTGATGTGGTTCGGACGTCCGATTGTAAATGTACAAGTTCTTGCGTTTCTTTGAAAATTTCATAATTATTGATGTTTGATTCGTAATTCTAGGTGTTAGTTCAGTATTTAATCGCGAGGGCGAGTTTGTATGGTATTATTGGACTTGTGTGCATGTTCGGTTTGGAGCTCTAAGGGCTCGAGTGAGTTTTTGACACGTAGCCGAGTATTTCATAGAGTTAGGATTCTGTTGGTTTTTGCACACAGTTCTTGGTTCTCGCAATTGCGAGTTTAGGATCGTATTTGTGATTGTAAAATGAACTCTATCATGTTCGCATCTGGGAACAGATTATTCATATTTACGATGGGGTGCTGGAGTCAGCTGGTTCGCATTTGCGATCAAAGTGGTTGCGTTTGCGGAATGTCCCATATTCGCATTTGCGAACAAATCATCATATTTGCAATAAAAGCATTGGTGTGGGAGTTTTCTTTTTCGAGGACTTCTTTGAATTTGTGTGATACGCATTTGCGAACCCTAGGTCGCAATTGCAAAATCAGTGACTCGACAAAAAGTTGAGAGATGGGATTTTTGACTCATTTTCATATTTTGGAACCCTAGGCTCGGTATGAGGCAATTTTGAAGAGCTTGGGGTGAGTGATAATTTCATGACCCAAAAGGTTATCTCATGTTTTAGAACCTAATTCGGGATTCCGAGGACGATAATACGTTATTTTCTTTCCCTTTCATTTGTGTGCACAGTCCGGGCAAGTTTCCAAAAAGTATTTATGTGAAAACTTGAGAAACATATAAAGTTTTACCGTTAAAAGTGATTCTAGTTGACCTCGGTCAGCATTTTTAGTGAATGGACCCAGACCCGCGTTTTGACGATCCCGGAAGGTTCGTAGTAAAATATAGGACTTGGACGTATTCCCAAAATTAAATTCCAAGGTCCCTCGCCTGAGACTAAATTATTGAAAAAAAATTATTAAACTAGAAATATAATGGTTTTAAGAATTTGTTAAATAATTGATTTGGTTAATACTGGGTCCGTATTGTGATTCCGGATCCCGGTACATATCCATTATGATATTTAAAACTTCTTGAAATTTGGTGAGAAACAGCATTGTTTGATGTGATTCAAACCTTTTGGTTGAGAAAATAGAACTTTTGAACTTTCTTGAATTTTATGCAATTTGGTGTTAAGTTTGTAGTTCAAGGTGTTATTTTGGCAATTTGATCGCGAGAGCAGGCTCGTATGATTTTCTAGACTTGTGTGCATGTTTGGTTGGAGCCCCGAGGGATCGGGTGAGTTTCAAATAGTCTACGGGGTGATTTACACTTACAAAAATCCGTTGTGTTGCTGCTTCAGGTATGTTTATACTTTGTGCTCTGCGTTCGTGAATGTGAAGTGCAATTTTCAGAACCAAGAAGGCTTAGAGACAATTTTCAAGAGACAAATTCTTCCTCGAAGTATTGGTAAATGATTCTAAACTACTTTCTTCCAATTACCCATTGTTTTTCGTCAATTTTCAACCTAAAATCTAGGGTTTTCATGGGAGAAATTGGGTGTTTGGGTACACTTAGGGATTTTTATATAATTGGAATTTAGACCTCGATTTGGGATCGGAATTTGAAACTAATTACATATTTAGGCTTGTGCATGAATAGGTTTTAGTCCCAATCTTGAGTTTTGACCAAGCGAGCCCGGGGTCAGTTTTTTGGGAAGCCTTTATGTGAAAAGTTGAGAAAAATATTAAGTTTTGCCTTTAAAGGTGATTTTAGTTGACTTTGGTCAACATTTTTAGTAAACGGACTCGGACCCTTGTTTTGACAGTCTCGGAGGATCCGCAAAAAAATATGGGAATTGGACGTATGCGCGGAATCGAACTCCGAAGTCCCTAACCCGAGAAATGAGTTTTTGAAGAAAATTATTAAACTGAAAATATAGTTATTTACGAATTTGTTAAAAAGTTTGTTTCATTGATATTGGGTCTGTATTGTGTTTCGGGAGTCCAGTACAGGTCCATTATGGTATTTAAACCATATCTGTGAAATTTGGTGAGAAATGGGACTGATTTGATGTAATTCGAACCTTTGGTTAAGAAAATAGAACTTTTGAACTTTCTTCAAAATGTTATGCAATCCGTTGCTAAGTTCGTAGTTCTAGGTATATTTTTGGTGATTTGATCAAGCGAGCATGTTCTTGTGATATTTTTAGACTTGTGTGCATGTTTAGTTTATAACCCTGAGGGCTCGAGTGAGTTTCGGAAAGGCTACGGGGTGATTTACACTAACAAAAAATATGTTGTATTGCTGCTTTTGGTGTGTTAATACTTTATGCTTCGCGACTCTCACGAACGAGAAGTTTAAGATGGGTTGGGGAGAGATCTCTTCTATGCGAAATCAAGGACTTGGTCACGAACACGGAGCACTAGAGGGTTAGCGCTTCGCGAACGCGTAGTATATTAGAGGTGGGCTAGGAAAATGATCGAGTTACTCTTCGCGAATACGGTCCCAAGACTGCGAACACGATGGCCAGGGGGACAGACCATCGTGAACCCGAGCAGCTCTTCGCGAACGCAAAGGCCCTTCCAGACGCAATGCATCCCTAATGCAAAATTTCTATCACGAATGCGAAGAAGACTTTCCAGTGTTTTAAAAATAGAATCAAAAACGGGAATTGGCCATTCTCACATATTTTCAAAACCAAGGCTTAGAGGCAATTTTCAATAGATAAATTTTTCCCCACAATGTTGGTAAATGATTTTAAACTACTATCTTCAAATTACCCGTTGTTTTTCATCAATTTTCAACCTAAAATCTAGGGTTTTCATGGGAGAAATTGGGGGTTTGGGTAGAAGTAAGGATTTTTGTATAATTGGAATTTAGACCATGATTGGGGTTGGATTTCAAAACTAATTACATATTTGAGCACGTGGGTGAATGAGTGAATAGATTTTGGTCCGAATCGCAAATTTTTGCCAAGCGGGTCCGGAGTCAGTTTTTCACTTTTTTGGGGGAAAGTTTGGTAAAACTAAATTTAAGCATTGTAGTTGATCTTTTTAGCAATAATTGATTATATTGAGTTAACTTTGGCTAGATACAAGTGGATTGGAGGTGTAATCTAGAGGAAAAGCGGTATTTGAGGCTTGAGTTTGGTCGTGCAATCGAGTTAAATGTTGTGTCTAACCTTAGCTTGAGGGAATAGGTATTGTTGCCCTATTTGCTATGTGTTTGGTTGTTGAATGCAACATATAGGTGAAGTGACATGTATCTATACGTTGTTGTTGGGCCATAGCATGCGAGTGAGTCTTATACTTATTAATGTTGTATTTCCTTATACGTACTATTCATGCTTTAACTGGTTATTCTTCATGCTAAACAAGTCTTAGTATGTTTTCTTGGTTTTGGGATATTGGTTGATTATTGACTCAAGTTGAGATCTATATTGTGAAGTTAAATGTGGAAACGAGGTTGTTTATTGATGATTCCCTTGTTGGGTTTGTTACTGTTTCTATTGTTTGAGTGAGGAAGAGTAAAAAGCACAAAGGGTAATCTCATGCAATATTTGGTGAGTGAGTGATAAAGCACGAATGGTGATACCTTGCCACATTCTGATATTGATAATGCACGAAGGGTGATGTTGTTCCATAATTATGAGAGAGTTAATACACGAAGGGTGATGTCATGTCGTTTCTGCTATTTCTTATGGTAAGGTCGAGAGTAAAAGCACGAAGGGTGATGCCTTGTACATGCTTGCAAATGTTATTATTTCTTTTTATGCAAAGCATGATACTTATTGTGTTTCGTTACTGTATTATTTCTAGGACTTGATATTTCCCCTCAACATGTTTTCCCCTTTCCCGTTATTATCTGTTAAATTTTCATTATTGTTATTTTCTCGTATATGATTTAGCTGAACAAGTTCATGTTATTTGTCGTGTTTTAGCCTCGTCACTACTTCGCGGAGGTTAGGCTCAAAACTTAATAGTACATGGGGTACTGTTACTACACTCTACACTTTCTTTTCAGATTTCGGTACCGGACCTCATTTACCAGAGTTGGTTTGCTGCCTTCAATCTATCAAGAGACCCAAGGTATATCTGATGGCATTCGTAGATCCTGGAGTCCCCTTTCCTCTATCTTAGTTTTCTTGTTTTCTTTCATTTCGAGATTAGATGTATTTCCTTTAATCAGTATTTGTAGAAACTCTTAGAAATTTGTTGATTGTTACATCAGATCTTTGTGTAGTCATGTATTAGTGTTTTAAATTGTTATAAAATTTCTGCACTTCGTATTTGTTTAGTTTAAATTATTGTTAATTACTGTTTTGGTTAGTGATTAGCGTATTAGATCTACATATGTTGGCTTGCCTAGAATTCTAAAAGTTAGGCACTATCACGATCCTGACGATGGGAAATCCAGGTCGTGACAGAATCTAAGTCATTTCTAATCATATTTCAACAATTTGTCCTAGATTTTTACATCAAAATCATGGGAATCACAATTAAATTTTGTGAAACCTTGTCAAGTTTAAAAAATAAGAAATTGAGTTTTGAGAGTTAATTTGGGCTCGGATTTTAAAACTAATCATATATATGAACTCATGAGGTAATGGGTAGTCGGAATTTACCATTGGACCCGAGTTTTTGCCAGGTGGCTCCCAGGTTGACTTTTGTTGCCTTTTTTTAAAAAAGTGTAAATATCTTAACCTTATCTATTGTAATTGATTCACTAGCGTTTAATAAATGTGGTTACATTTATTAAAATCATTTTAGATCAGGTTGCACGCCACAACATTATGATGGAATAAGGGAAAATGTATATGTTGATTATGATGATATGGTAGGATCGGGCTGTGCATCGCAACGGTTGTGTACGTAATACTTGTTATTGATAAATTATGATATGGTAAAATTGTAAGGGAGGATTATGAGTATTGATTTTGTTTTTCGGACACTCAGCTCATTTGGCCCCACTAGAGTTAAAGCAATTGAAAGAGCAGTTGCAAGATTTTCTTGATAAGGGATTCATTAGACCTAGTAACTAGCCTTGGGGTGCGCCCATGTTGTTCGTGAAGAAGAAATATGCTTCGATGAGGAGTGTATAGACTATCGGCAGTTGAACAAAGTCACTATCAAAAACAAGTATTCTTCGATGAGGATTGATGACTTATTTGATCTACTTCAAGGTGCCAATATGTTTTCAAAGATTGATTTAAGGTCTGGCTACCATCAGTTGAAGATTAGGTCATTCTATGTCCCTAAGACGACTTTTCAGACTCAGTATGGGCATTATAGGTTATTAGTGATGTCATTTAGGTTGACTAATTCCCCAGCAACATTTATGGATTTGATGAACCAGTATTAAAGCGCTATTTAGATTCTTTTATGATCATATTCATTGATAATATATTGATCTATTCCTATAGTCGAGAGGAGCATGAGAAGCATCTTCGGGTTGTACTTCAGATTTGAGAGATACTTAGTTATATGCCATGTTTTCAAAGTGTGAGTTTTGGTTAGACTCGGTAACCTTTTAGGGGAATGTTGTATCGGCTGAGGGAATAAAAGTGGATCCTTAGAATATTGAGGTAGATTAGAATTTTTCTAGGCCTACTTCAGCTACAAAGATTAGGAGTTCCCTGTGTTTGGCGGAGTATCATCGCAAAGTTTGTGGAGGGATTTTCATCTATAACAGCCTCATTAACTAGATTGACCCTAAAGGGTGCTCCATTCTGGAGGTCCGATGAGTATGAGTTGAGTTTTCAGAAGCTCAAGAGTGCTTTGACTACACTGCCAGTGTTGGTTTTGCCCAAAAGTAAAGTATCCTACATGGTGTATTGTGATACATGTCATATTCATCTCGGTACAGTATTGATACAGGATGGCATGGTGATTGTATATGTGTCACGGAAATTGAAGGTTCATGAGAAGAATTACCCTATTCATGGCCTAGAGTTAGCAGCCATTGTTCATGCACTAAAGATTTTGAGGCATTACCTCTACGGCATCTCATGTGAGGTGTTCAGCGATAATCAGAGTCTACAATTTTTGTTCAAGCAAAAATATCTCAACTTGAGGCAGAGAAGGAGTTTGAAGCGGTTAAAGACTATAATATCACCATTTTGTATCATTCGGAAAGGCCAATATGGTTGATGATGCCTTGAATATAAAGGTTGTAAGTATGGGTAGTCTTGCACATATTCCAGCTGGGAAGAGGCTACTCGCATCAGATGTTCAGGCATTGGCCAATCAGTTCGTGAGATTAGATATTTCAAAGCTTAGTCGTGTTATAGCTTGCCCACTCTCTCGATCTTCCTTGTATGAGCGCATCAGAGAGCATCGGTATGATGACCCCATTTTCTTATCCTCAAGGACACGGTATGGCACGATAGTGTCAAGCAAGTTACTATTGGAGATGATGGATGTTGCGGATGTAGGGTCGTATTTGTGTGCATAATATGGATGGGCTTAGTGAGTTTTTATTCTTGAGGAGGCCCACAGTTCCCTATATTCTATTCATTCAGGTGTCGCCAAGATGTATTAGAACTTACATTAGCATTATTGGTGAAGGAGATGAAGAAGGATATAGTTGCATATGTAGCTCGGTGTCTCAATTGTCAGCAAGTAAAATACGAGCACCAGAGGCCTAGTGGTTTGCTACAGAGGATAGAGATTCTTGAGTGGAAATATGAGCATATTACCATACTCTAAGGAAGTTTGACGCAGTATGGGTCATTGTGGATAGGTTGACCAAATAGGCACATTTCATTCCAATAGCAGTTACTCATTTTTTAGAGCGGTTGGCTGAGATTTATATCCGCGATATTTTTCATCTTTACGGTGTGCCGGTGTCTATAATTTCTAAGCCAGGTATGCACTTCACCTTGCACTTTTGGAGGGTCTTAGAGAATGAGTTAGGAACATGGGTTGAGTTGAGTACAACAATTCACCACTAGAGGAACGGTCAGTCCGAGCACATCATTCTAATATTGGAGGATGTGTTTTGTGCTTCTGTATAGATTTCGGGGGTTCTTGGGATCAATTATTGCTACTTGCGGAGTTTGCCTACATAATAGCTACCAGTCGAGTATTTAGATGGCTTCCTATGAGGCATGTACTGGAGGTAATGTCGTTCACTATAGGTTAGTTATAGCAAGAAAAAGCTCAGCTGTTTGGTACCGATTTGGTTCAGGATTCCTTGGAAAAGGTCAAGATGATTTAGGATCGACTTCGCACAGCTCAGTCAAGGAAAAAGAGTTATGTTGATCGTAGAGTTCGTAATGTTGCATTCATAGTTGGAGAGAGGGTATTGCTTCGAGTTTCACCCATGAAGGGTGTGATAAGAATCAGAAAGAAGGAAAAGTTGAGTCCTAGGTATATCGGACCCTTCGAGATTCCTGAGATAGTGGGTGGGGTGGCCTATTAACAGGTATTATCATCTAGTTTATCAGCAGTCGATCCGGTATTCCATGTGTCCATGCTCCAAAAGTATCCCGATGATCCGTCCAATATGTTAGATTTCAGCTCAGTCCAATTGGACAAGGATTTGACTTATGAGGAGGAGTCGGTGGCCATTCTAGACCGGTAAGTCCGGAAGTTGACGTTTAAGAGCTATCATTCAATTCATGTGCGGTGGAGAGATTAGACGATCAAGGCAGCCACATGGGAGTCTGAGTCCGATATACTGAATAGATAACTGCACCTTTTCACCAATCCAGGTATCTTCCTATGCCCGATCGAGGAGAACATTTGTTTTAGAGGTGGAGAATGTAATGGCCCAATAGGTCACTTTGAGTTTTAACCTTCCTTCCTGTATTTTGGGACCTCAGCTAACTCCATTTAATGTTCCCAAATTTGCGTACGCAGTCCGCACCTTGTTCCAGAAAGTTTTTAGGTAAATATATAAGAAAATGTGAAATTTAGCCTTTAATATAATTTGAGTTGACTACCATCAATATTTTGTGGGAACAGACCCAGATCAGTATTTTGATAATCCATGTGGGTCCATATCGTCATTTGGAATGTATGCCTGAAATCTAATTTGAAAGTCTACTTGATTTAACATAATTTTATGAAAACTAGTAAGGTGAAAGTTTAAAGAATTCCTAAGTTTGACCATAGGTTGAATTTATTTCTACCGTGTTCGGATATCGGTTTCGGAACTTGATTAAGTATTTTGATAGTCTAGGTGGGTCCATATCGTCATTTGGGACTTAAGCGTATGCCTGAAATCAAATTCGAATGTCCATAACTTGATTTAACACAATTTCATGAAAACTAGTAATGTGAAGGTTTAATGAATTCCTAAGTTTGGCTGTAGGTTGACTTTTTGTCTACCGGGTTTGGATTTCAATTCCGGAACTTGGAATTTATTTCAATATTTATGACTTGCCTGCAAAATTTGGTGCAAATAGAGTTGATTTGACGTGATTTAGACGTCCAGTTGTAAATGTACAAGTTTTTGAGTTTCTCTGAAAACTTCATACATTTTGATATCTAATTCGTAGTTCTAGGTGTTATTTTTGTATTTTAATCATACGGGCAAGTTCGTATGATACTTTTGGACTTGTGTGCATGTTCGGTTTGGAGCCCGAGGGGCTCGGGTAAGTTTCAGATGCGTAGCAGAGTGTTTGATAGAGTTAAAATTCTGTTGGTTTTTTGCATACAGATCTCACTTCTCGCAATTGCGAGTTTAAGATCGCATTTACGATAGTGGGATGAACTCTATCAGGTTCGCATTTTGCGACCAGATATTCACATTTTTTATAGGGTGCTAGGGTGAGCTAGTTCGCTTTTGCGTTCAAAGTGGTTGCATTTGCGGAATGTTCCACGTTCTCATTTGCGTTGAAAGCAGGGGTATAGCGAGTTCACTTTTGCAAGAACTTCTTCACATTTACGGGATTTGCATTTGCAGGGTTCGCATTTATGAACCCCGAGTCGCAATTGTGACATCTGCGACTGGACAAAAAGTTGAGAGGGTATTTTAACCTTATTTTCATATTTTGGGAACCTTAGGCTCTATATGAGGAAATTTTAAAGAGGAAATTTCATCTAAAATCTTTGGGTGAGTGATTCTAAGTCATTTCTAATCATATTTCATCAATATATCTTTGATTTTTACATCAAAATCATGGGAATCAAAATGAAATTTCGTAAAACCTTATCGAGTTTTGAAAAATAGGAAATTGAGTATTAAGAGTCCATTTGGACTCAGGTTTTGAAACAAATCACATATATGAACCCGTGGGGTCATGGGTAGTCGGAATCTACCACTGGACTCGAATTTTGACCGGGCGAGCCCCGTATTGACTTTTGTTGATTTTTTAAAAAAAGTGTAAAGATCTTAACTTTATCTATTGCAATCAATTTTTCTAGCATTGTTTGATAATATCAAGTCAATTCTGGTTAGATTCGATCGGTTTGGAGGCCAATTTTAGAGAAAAGGCCTAGATTGAGCTTTAATTTCATTGCGGAGCGAGTTAAGTGTTGGGTATAACCTTGATTTGAAAGAATAAGAAACCCTAAAACTATATGTTATGTGAATTACGTGGCTAACGGTGTATGTGCATGGTGACAAGTATATATACGCCTTCAAATTAATTGTCTCCATGTTTTTCTCGTATTTCATGAAGTATCTTATTCCACGCCTTAGTTGTTACATGTTTTAATTGTTTTATCGTAATTTGTTACTTGTCATTAATTATTCTTATGCTGAATTGTTCGTCCCTTCGATGACTCTGTAGTTAGATGCTACTTGTCTTAATTGCCTTACTTGCACACCTTAATTATCGTGTACTTGACTTATTTTGTTGCTTTTGTATTACTTGTAGAAATCCTTAGATTGGTACATAGTTCCTTTATTGCTTTGGTTTTATATTCTTTTACTGTAGAGATTCTTGTAATTGAGCTATAGGATTGGTTACATTTATTGAAATTTTTTATGGATCGGCTTGCACGCCGCAATGATTGTGATCTGGTGGAATAAGGGAGGATTTTGATATTGATTATCATGATATGATGGGATGGGATTGCATGTCATAACGGTTGTGTGCGTAATACTTGTTATTGATAAATTATGATCTGGTGAATTAAGGGAGGATTATGATATTGATTATGATAATATAGTGGGATCCGGTGGCGCATCGTAACGGATTGTATACGTAATTTTTGATAAATTGAAATGGTGAATTAAGGGACGATTGTGTTTGTATGGTGGGATCGGGTTGTGCACCTCAATGGACTGTAGGTGTTGTACTCATTGTTGTTACTGTGTTTCTATATGATATTGTGAAGTCTGCTATTCTGGATTCTCTAATTGCAAGGATTTAGTTCTTTTTCATAAATTAATTGTGTTACCTTCATTTCATGTTTTCCTTCCTCATTATTATTATTATTATACAGTGTACCGGTTATTATGAGTGACCCGTCTTTGACTCGGCAGTACTTCGTCAAGGTTAGGCTCGGCACTTATATAGTACATGGAGTCAGTTGTACTTATACTGCACTATACACTTTTTGTATAAATTTTGGAGTCGGTCCTAACGGTTGTAGTAGATTGCCCGTATCCAGTTCTAGACAAAGACTTGAGGTACAGCTGTACAGTGTTCGCGATCCTAAAATCTCCCGTCTACTATTTATTTTGGTTCAGACAGTTGGGCTTTCATTCAAACTATTATTTATAGTACTGTAGATTCTTGTGTACTCGTTACATCAGTTTTGTGATTTGTATTTGGACATTACCATTTATCATATTTGTCTACTTTATTTTGGTTTATTTAGCTTAATAGTTATTATTTGATTTGAATTATTAAAAATGATTAATAACTACATCTAACAATGGTTTGTGTAGCAATTAAAAAATTAGGTGTTATCATAATTTTGAGGGTGGAAATTATCGATCGTGACAAAAATATTGCAGAAGTCAAATTATTTATGTTGACTACCATTTTTATAAACATATTTAACTACAATAAACTTGTATAGTTATTTTTTATATAGTATTTAAATATATAGTACACAGTAGTTTACTTACAAAATAAAATATTAATACCAAATTTACACAAAAAAAAAAGAGATGTACTAAATACTCATGTTAGTTTGTTTGGCCAAACTTTTAAAATGAACCTATATTTACCACAACACGCGAAGTCTCTATCCTATACAATTATTATATTCTATCTATTTTTTGTGGATCGACAATTCATTGAAGTTCTTTATTCTTCTTCCTTTCTTTAATTAAGTTCGACAGAGTTAAATTTAACTAAGGGAATCATTTTATACCAATATTTAAAGCGAAACAAAAAACATATTGAAGATAGTATGTATATAACTATAAGTTCAAAGTCAAATAATTTTAAAAATATTAAAGTATATTCTAAGACGCGAACAATCAAATATATGAAGCATGTGTTAGAATATGCGTAGCGGAGACAAACATGTAAATCGAGTATCAAATACATATAAATTAGATTAGAAGTACTAACTTCTTGAAATAGTTGCACAAACCTTTCAAACAGCAAGAATCCCGGGCTGCAGTCTTCTATTATTTGCCTAGTAAAACCTTGGGTGGGCACGAACAATAAAACTGAAAGGTAAGTAATTAGTGAAACTAGTCTTTCGTTAATAGACCCGAAATTAAGCCACAATATGGCTCAAAAACGTGTAGGATTCTACATGTAGAATCCTATTTTAACTCAAAAGGATAACTTTTCTCCCAAGCTACTATTTACCCAAGTGTGTCCAGGTTTTTACTAGGTATAGCAGAGACTACAGAAATAATAAGCGGCTACTAATTATAGTATTAATTCGAAATTGGCATGAACTAGTTCTTATTATAACTAATCGCAATTTATTCCACTAAAAACTGCAATTGAACTCCTCAATATGAATTTCGAAAATTCACTAACACTTATTTTAACTCCCCATGTTAAGATTACAAATAATAGTTAATTAAACTAAATCACCGAAAATTTAATTCAATTAAATAATTATATCCTTTGTGATTTCACTTAAACTATTTCATGTAACGGATACAAAATTCACCGCCGGGTTTTCACATGAAAACTTATAAGCTTACATAAAGGGGTATCATTAAACCCAAATTCGAGCCATGGATTCCATCAACTAATTATTATTCACAAATGTGATTCGTTATTGTCCAATCTATTAGGCATATGCTAACTCTAAATAGAGTCGTACCTTTTGACAAATCAAAACAATAAACAAATTACACTGATCATAATAATTATATCAAGATTAGGAGTATAAGCTCATTTAATGAATTAGAGAAAATATTTTATATATTCAGTACAAAAATATCTTTTCTCTACTTCGTCTGTTCAATATACACTGAGTATACTAGCACAAGAAGTTGAGTAAAACTACTCCCATAATCAAGACAAATTATACAATAATCTTGTGCTACAATCATCAAGATATTTTGTTCAATAATATCTTTGATTGTGAACATAGTTTATTAATTATGAGAACCAACAATTTAATCTTATCTGCATGAGCTAAGACTCCATATATTAAATTATCTACTACATAACTAAAAGGACACATATGTAACAAATAATCTATTTAAAATAGTACTTTATTGAATTGAATAAATTAAATAAATAATTGTTCCATAAAAAATAAAATATAATACTATATATAAACTGCATGGTTAATAATATATCCAACATCGTGCACAAGGATTTTTTAGGATTGCTATACACTATGTCCTTCGAAGGAGTATTCGATGATGAGCATTGGGTAAAACCCCATTATATAATAACATACAAATTATAGAAAAAATGTAAACAACAGTAGAAAAATTTTGTATATGAAATTCAATCCAGAAGACACTAAAGAAAAGCCGATCCCAGATCATCTGTACGTATGACCTCCCTCCGAATAAACCGTGCCATCCCCGAAGGAACTAAGTATATATTGTTGAACTAATAGTCCAAAGTGAAATGTTGGGGAGTTCAATGTAAAGGTGGCTAATGGGTCAACCTGTCCGGGCCGGGTCAGATTTTTTTCGACCCGTCCGGGTTTTGGTCCGGGCCGGGCTGGGTCGAAACAGTAATGGGTTTTAACGGGCTGGGTTGTTCCGGGTTTAAATTGAACCATACGGGTTACGGGTTGATAGGGGCCGGGCCGAGTTTAGTATATTTTCAATTTTTTATGAAATTAAGTATAACTATTAAGTTCTAACTTAATTAATACAATTGAATGAATACAAGTAAGATGGGAAAAAATTGCACTTATTGAAAGTGCTACTTTATTTCTCAATTTCAAATGTTTAAGTAGAAAATGAAATGTTTACATTTTTTATAGTGAAGTAGTAATTTCAAATGTTTTGCATCGCCTTAGCAAGTTCATCAGTTCATCACTTCATCTTCATTATAATCAATATCTCCAATCTCTGAAACAAACAGTCAAACATACTAAAAGTCTAAAACTTACAAATCATTGCTTCCCAAAATTATTGACCCATTCTATGGGATGGACAGCTCTCATATGTCTTGTAAGTGTTCCAGTCCCTCCTAAATTTCCTTCGGTCAAATGTTGAAAATTTTCGTTACAAAATTTACACTTAACACTATTAGTACCTTCTATTATTTCAAAATAATTTCATATCGGACTTCTTCTTTTACGATTAGAAGTCGGGTCATTACTATTACTACCAGAAGCTACAGGACTAGCATCATTAAACATATTGTAAAAATGAAAATATAAGCTTAAATTAAATATGCTATTAAAATATTAAATAAGAGAAAGAGTTGGAGGGAGTGCACCGAATAACCGAATTCGACAATAAATTGAGCACTTGATCAAATATGAAATCTTGCAAATTGAAGGGAAGAGAGATAGATTGATAATTTGAGAATTAAGAATTTAAGATTGAGATAAGAATTTTGAGTGAAGAAATAAAGAAGAGATGAGGGTATTTATAGATTTTAAGAAGGGTTAATATTGTAAATTAATAAACACAAAAAAATAATGAAAAAATGGCCATTTTTGTAAAATTAGCCGTTGCCAACGGAAATGTGGGCCCCGTCATTTCAAAAATTAAAAAATTAAAAAAAAAGTTACCGTTGAACCGGGCCGGTCCGGTCCGGGCTGTACCGGTTCACGGTACTGTTCACATTACCGGGCCGGTCCGGTCCGGTCCGGTCCGGTTCGGAGTAAAAAAAAATTTTAATGGACCAACCCCCTACCCCCTTTGAACCCAGCCCAGCCCAGCCCCCACCTTCCGGTCCGGTCCCGGGTTGTGCCGGTCCGGTCCGGACCGGTCCCGGATCAACCGGCCCGGTTGACGGGCTTAGTCCAATGAGCTTTTAGCCCTTCATATTAAGCACAGAACGTCTAGAGAGATGGACAAAATCTACCTAATTAATTAGCAGAGATTCAACACGTATTTTCCATGCAAAGCATCATTTGCTATCTCTCCCTATTCACAATTACTTTAACACATACTATAATTTCACTACTTGTGGTCATGGGGAAGCTTTCACTTGCGGCTGCTCTTCTCTTGTGCTTGTTAGTCATTGCAAGTACCAACACCGTCACCGTCACCGCCACCCCAACAGAGGACGAGTACGAAAACCAGGGGTCGCAAAGGTGCCAAGAGCAGATCCAGAGGCAGAGGTTGAACCACTGCAGGTAGTGACAAAGACACCCTTTGGAAAGGGATGTCAGCCAACAGCACTAATTCACAAAATTTTATTTTTTAAACTATATGCGTTTGTAGTTGTAAATATATCTTTTTCAAAAATAATCAACAATATATTATCACTAAATGAAAATAATACAAAAGAAACATAAATTAATGGAGTATTTATAATTAGTTTCAAATTCACTTACAGCAACTTGAATTGTAACAATATAATAAGTCTAATAATAACACTTGCATTAAACGTTACGTTACTAATTGCAGGATTATAATGACACTGCTTGCAGAGCCGGCTCCATAGTAATGAGGGGTAAGGTGTCACGATCCAAATTCCGGTCGTGATGGCATCCCGCTGCAAGGCTAGGCAAGCCCTACCAAATAACTCCCCAAGAACGGCATACAACCCAAAGAGAGACAATTCAAGATAAAACAGCAAACTTAGATATAAAACTCCCAAAACTTGGGGTCACGTGTAGTAGAGCCTCTAACAATACTGAATACATGTCACAATGAGGGAAATACAAGTGTCAGAATAACTAGAAAATAACTAGAAGATCAGAGACATAGGTCCTGTGGACGTTGGCTGCTACCTCAATACTCTGTCAAACTGACAACCAGCAACCGCACGCGCTAATCCTTTGGAGCACCTAAATCTGCACACAAGGTGCAGGGAGTAGGGGGTGAGTCTACCAACTCAGCGAGTAATAACAGCAAATAAAGCTCCCGAAGTAAGAAAATCCAATAATTACACAAAGTAAGCTAAAACAGTGTATAACAGTATATGCAACTGAACAACAATACATATACATATATATGTATATATATATATATATATATATATATATATATATATATATATATATATATATATATATATATATATATGTGTGTGTGTGTGTGTGTGTGTGTGTGTGTGTATGTGTGTGTGTGTGTATGTGTGTATGTGTGATGCAAATGCAGGGATGCGATGCAATGCATATGATGGTACAATCCAGTACCCACTGCGGCGTGCAGCCCGAGCCACCCATATTATTTATCGTCGACGGCGCTCACTGGGGGTCTGTATAGACTACGGAGGGGCTCCTACAGTCCAAGCGCAATAACCAGCCATCTTGTGGCGAATAATCAAACCAGCAATCTCGTGGCGAATAATCAAACCGGCCATCTCATGGCGAATAATCAAACCAGACATCTAGTGGCGAATAATCAAACCAACCATCTAGTGGCAAAAATCAATAACTAGGCCAGTCCATGTTACCTGACCGCTCATATCACACACTGTCCGTGTTACCACTGTTTCTAATCACCGTTGTGGCGCGCAGCCCGAGCCACCCAAAATTAGTCTAGAAAATATATCATAAGCCCTTGGGCGGTTATAAACAATGATCCTCAGCCGAAATACATTTAAAAGATAGCATATGAGTTCTGGACATTTGAAATACGGATGGGTTTTGAAAACAATGTTTTAAAACCATGGACGGATAGTAAATGATATGCAATCATGCTAAAATAGTAATACCAACTCCCGAAGGATATCACAAGTCGGCACTAGGCCCCAAACACGGCAAAAAGCCCAATAATAGTCATCACAGTGTGTGTATTATAAGGCAATATAGTATAATTCTCACTCGGGATGGACCACGTCACAATCACTCAACAGTATCCAACCCTGCACTAATCATGGAGTGTGTGTCACGCCTCAACATAGCGTTACGATGTGAAAGTCCGGGATTTCAAACCCTTAGAACAGCATTAACTAGCATTACTTACCTCGAATCGATGAAATCTCAAGCTCGCGATGCCTTTGCCTCTCAATTCGGCCACCTCGCGTGTTGAATCTAAATAAAAACAGAGCGAATACATCACAAAATGCCTATGGGACAATACCCAATCGAAATAGCCAAAATCTCGAAACTAGCAAAACCCGAGCCACGGGCTCGCTTCTCAAAAAATTACAAAATTCACGTTTTAAGAATCCTCGTCACACTATGAGTCCATACATATCAAATTTACAAGAATCGGAGTCCATTTGACCCTTCAAATCAACACTTTAAGGTTCACTTGGGTTTCAAGCCCTAACCACTATTTTTGACATTAAAGACCTTGATTTCTAAGTGTTTAATCCATGATTTTGCACCATAATCACGTATTCGAGGTCTAAGAGATCATACCTGAAGATTCTCCTCGAAAATCTCTCCAAAACCTCTCTCAATAGCCTCAGCCCGAAGTTCTACTGTACTTCTCCTTTTCAAAATATTAGGCCCTCTATTATCAATAAAACTGGACGATTTCCGCTTCCGCGATATTTTTCCGCTTCAGTGAACCTCGCTTCCGCGTCCACTTGATCGCTTCTGCGGTCTGACCATTTCCTCAGCGGCCGCTTCTGTGGTTGATCTTCCGCTTCCGCGACTACCGCGAACGCGGTCCCTTTGGCCGCTTCTGCAGTCTGCCTTCCTTTTGGCCGCTTCTGCGGCTTATTGTCCGCTTCTGCGGACACCGCTTAAGCGGTCTCCCAGCCGCTTTCGCGAAAATACCAGAAGCAGCAGTCATTTATGATGCTTAACTCCAAAATTCATCGTTTAATCATCCGATATCAACCCCGAGGCCCACGGGACCTCAACCAAAAATACAAACATGGCTTAATACCTCATACAAACTTGCTCGGGCTATAAAACCGCTATCTTTAACATAAAAAATAACCAAAATCATTGAATTTCATTCTAAGTTAAACTTAAACTTTCCAAAAACATATCCGATGTCAAAACCAACCAAACGAGGTCTGAATGACCTGAAAATTTGCACACATACTCAAATTCGCCTGACAAAGCTAATGCAACTCTCGTAATTCTATTACGAACCTCGGACCAAATTTTCACCTATCAGCAGGATTTCTCCGAAATTCTAACTTCGCCAAAATAGGCTAACATCCACTCCGGACCTCCGAATTCACTTCCGTTTTCACTCCTAAGTCACAAATCATCCCCCGAAACTAGTCAAACTATCGAAAATCCGTTCTGAACCCTCTAACTCATAAGTCAACGTCCGGTTAGCTTTTTCAACTTATGCTTTCCTTAAAGAAACTATTTGTCTCATTTATATCCAATTTCAATCCAAACCACTTCAAACTTATCAGACACATATAATAACGCACGGGCAAACATATAACGGGAATAACGGGGCTGAAATACAAGAGACGACGGGTCGGGTCATCACATCCTCCCCAACTTAAACAAACGCTCGTCCTCGTGCGTATCCAGAGCTATACTAGAAGCAACCCAATAACAGAATAACATTACTAGGCACATGCCCGGGGTGATCCCACGTCACCCTAACACACACAGGTACCGAAAATACAACACAGTTGAAATTTCACAATCCATCTGGCCCATAAACCGTAGAACCACACTGCCTCACCCGAAATCATACACAAGATCAGAACCTCACATCTATACTCAGAATCAATCTGAACCAGCTGTAACAACCCACGCCTGCAATCTCAGGTGCGTTCATGCAATATACCACACATTATAACACTTGGAACGATAGTCTTTATTCATGGCAGTTGCCCACAGTACTCAATATCAATAGATAACCTCTTATTTAGCTAGAGTCTTATTTCAACACTTCCGAATATTGCCAATGATAACTAAAACGCAACGAACAGCAGCAGTCCTTCAAATCAATCATTCATGAAGTCACTTCCTAGTTGACTATTACCATAGCAGATTTTCGAGTCAAACCTCGATATTATCCTTCTAACCCGCTGAAATCAAATCTGCTCATGCTCATTAATAACCCAATGATCACCTCAGGTCTAACACACCATTTCTAGTGATATGATACCTCAATACTGACCTAAGCCACAATTACATAACATACGCGCCAATAAGAATCAGTCTAAACATTCCCCAAATCAGGGCCAATGACTCAACCGGAAGAGTTATACCTCAAGTTCATCAATACCTTTACAAAACCAAGCTGAGACCCCGTCTCACATCATAGGGATAGAGTACCTGACTCCTCCTCTAGGGGGTCTTAATTCCACGCGGCCTCTCTACAACGCGCGATCCTAACTCAACTCTATTACACATGAATTACCTCGTGTTGCCATGCTCAAAGTAGACAACCATGCACAGATCGATGCCCGAAACTCAATCACTCATCACACCCACGATGAAACAAGTAATATACACTATTCCGTCCTAAAAAGACACAACTGATACGCTACCCGCCAAGCAATTCTCAATACGGACATTCCCTTGGAAGCAAGGAATACAAATCATCACGTGGATAGCTATTCTCAGCATCACACGGTTGCTGCGCACAACCCGATCCAGATAACATACTCGTGGCGGTGTGCCACCCGATCCACACAACATGCCTCACATAGGGAGGTACACATCGAGCCAAATTTCTCATAATAACAAAATACCAACATCGGTCGTAAGCAACTGAGTGCAGAAATATACTCATATAAGCATTGTAAGCTACATTTTCCACCTCCACTACTATACTCATACCGGAGCCATACGATATGGTGTCCGGCACCAAATAGCTACTGAAATCCACTATCTCGCTCGGCGACATGTCCGGCCACAAGGACACATCTGAAAAGCCCCTCAATACTGGAACCGAAATCAATGGTAGAAACCTTACCGACATCCGCCTCGAAGGCCCAATTATGGAACGCAATCCTTCCCAGCCGACCGCTAGTCTCTGGAACACAACTCTCTAGCTAGAACATAGTCCGATACACCCCGCCACGCAACCTGTGGCCTTTCCCAACATGACTCGTAGAACAATTGTTTAGAATAATTCGACACTGAGACAATCACTCTACATCCCCATAACATATCCAGAATTTAATATACTAAGCACGGAGAGATCCACTCGGCTTTCGAATTCCCAAGCCGCTGACAGTACCAATGCAACACACACAATCCTCAATCACCGCACAGACTACACCAGAGAACTCCCAGTTTCCGACTACTCGTAGCACAAGAATCATTGAACCCGATCCAAATTTCCACAATGCAAAATATTGATTACATCTCAAGTACCCAACTATTCCACGAAAGATACTCTAAAACTCACTTGCCATCAAACAACTCAGATACCCGCAGTTGGTCCCATAAGGAAATGTCGTAACACAACTAATGTATAATTTGTGGAATTACCCTCTTCCGAAACATAAGCCATCGTCAAATCACTTCCATCTAACAGCACCAATTCCTTGATTACTTGAAGCTACGCATTACCTAAGACATAGCAAAATCCACCATACCTTTCAGAACTGAGTCGAAATCTCGCATACGCCCATCTCGGTTCTTTACAACATACCGCATACACAATACCCTCCAAGGATAATACGAGAACTTTCATCTCCCTTCTGCGACGCAGTCATCGACGCACCCAACTAGTCTGGAACTTCCATTAATACCTTTAGGAGATTATACCCTCATACCAATTTACAGCCTTAGAAATGCGTCCCTTCAACCTTGTCTTAATCAATAAGAACTCTCCCAAGTCCATCTCCACAACTAAACCGACGTGACTGAATCCTTTTTAATTACAGCACGCTAAGAGAATCGTCAATACCCAAGAACATTGCCGCAAAAATTACATGTGCTAATCCATTATCTCGAATACATAGCGAGAACTAACCATACCCTTACCATGCTGAATCCAATCCACTAACAAGCTACTTCATTTGCCTAGATTCCCACCTGATTCATCTTCAACTATATATACTCTCTTGCTGCAGCACCACAACATCTCAACCCAGGCTCACTACATGAGACCCGAACACCAGACCATAATGTTTAAGACCCATAGGCCACTGAATACTTCCTCAAACGTCCTAAAAATACCACGTTCCCAAGTACCTTACCCGAAGGACTTCCTGCGAACCTGAATTAGTTGCCATTACTTCCCAATTTCTGATACCTAGAATTCCTGTAATCAACATAAAAATACCACGAGTCTTGACCCGTTCCAAAGAAAATACGCCTTAGTCACATACTCAACCTTGAAACACCTGAGTGATACATATCGAATCTCGAACGCCCCAAAAGCCATTCTCAAAAGCCATCCACTCTTATACACACTGCAAATCACTTGACTTAATGAACCGAACCACACGGGACTTATCAGCACTCTGACACTACAAGACGAGAGCTCATTCTGATACAACCGAACAGCTTCATTCCCATTACTCTAAGCACTCATTATCAACAACTCAAGACTTTCTCTTATTTTTCTCGCATCTACGATGCACCATATAACCTTTGGAAATTTTTTTTTTTGCTTCACTTGTGCCACCCTCAGCCCACTCTCTACAACCAGAACTGATTCTCTCACATGCATCAAATCGGGACTAACATAGTACATAACAGAATCACCAGCCCATCAACAGTAACCTCCCCAACTTATCTCGAAGCCATATATATATTAAAATGCACATACTCTATGGCCCTCGAAACATCGTGGCGAGATTAAACTCGCTCTTTCATAAGCTTGTGGAAACACGAATCATCAGAAATTCTAACTTTTCTCCAATTCTTGCATTCATTCACATAACCGACAAGCCCACTCTTTAGGCAACATATTTGTCAAAGAAGAGAGCCAAGACAAGCTCAAGCCATCCGGGATAAAAGAAGGTCCTATCCTAATAATTTCTACTAAGACTCAAATTTTTCCAGAAATTTCGGCAGAGTTTCCTTTATAATTGAGCATATCCACCTGTCAGAGAATTGCCAAAATCATCCTAACAACACGTCCACAACTCGATTTTGCATCACAATGTATAACAACAACCTTAATATCGATACCACATGTATTATATTATCAAAATTGATACTTGAACATGAGTTGCACCTATTCGAATCATAACATATAGAAAATACATCTTAATTACACATACGGCCTTCTAACATACACATAATGATCGTACCACTTCGGAATAATCTGCGCGAGATACCCACCTGCTTGCTTCAATATAATATTTCGGTATATCATCCATCGTCATACTCATCATGCAATCAATTAGTCTTCCTGAGTCTAGACTTATACCACAACACACACACACTCCCAGCTAGGAGACTCGAAAGATTCTTCACGCCCCCATAGCTTGGGCCACATCTCCATTTCACAATGAGAATCAATCATTTAATGGTTCGTATACCACCTAGCAGACCTTATTCAACACTTCAAAGTCATATAGTCACATTACACAGCACCAACATACACACCACGTATCTATCCAGCCGCCATCACCACAATTAGTGACAATACCAAACAAATAAGCTCATAACACTAGCTCGCTCAGTACCTTGGTGCTCAAGCCATAGACAGAGATTCGGCCTCAAGTCCTCTAGACTGGCCCAACATCAACTCATAGGAATCATAATTCGCCCCTCGATAGGGGAATCACCAGCCATCAAGGCACATATAATATTGGACGCTCACGGACGCATAGAACGTGAGGAAGGAATTTCAAGGGTTACTCTTTCAAACTGAATCAAGGACGCATGATAAGATTTCAAGAAAGTGGAGTGTTTCCTAAAGGTTCTATATCCTCCTGCTTATAAGTGTGGTGCACAACACGCCCATAAACAAGACTCTACTAAACCGATTCATGACTCATGAGGTCTAGTAACCTAGGCTCTGATACCAACTTGTCACACCCAAATCCAGGCCGTGATGGCGCCCGGCCGCAAGGCTAGACAAGCCCGACCAAATAACTCCCCAAGAACGGCATAAAACCCAAAGAGAGACAATTCAAGATAAAATAGCAAACTTAGATATAAAACTCCCAAGACTTGGGGTCACGAGTTTTAGAGCCTCTAACAATATTGAATACATGTCACAGTAAGGGAAATACAAGTGTCAGAATAACTAGAAAATAACTAGAAGATCAGAGACATGGGTCCTGCGGATGCTGGCAGCTACTTCAATACTCTATCAAACTGACAACCAGCAACCGCACGCGCTAATCCTCTAGAGCACCTAAATCTGCACACAAGGTGCAGGGAGTAGGGGGTGAGTCTACCAACTCAGCGAGTAATAACAGCAAATAAAGCTCCGAAAGCAAGAAAATTCAATAAATACACAAAGTAAGCTAAAACATTGTATAATAGTATCTGCAACTGAACAACTGAACAACAATATATATATATATATATATATATATATATATATATATATATATATATATATATATATATATGTATGTATATGTATGTGTGTGTGTGTGATGCAAATGCAGGGATGCGATGCAATGCATATGATGGTACAATCCAGCACCCACTGCGGCGTGCAGCCCGAGCCACCCATATCATTTATCGTCGACGGCGCTCACTGGGGGTGTGCACAGACTCCGGATGGGCTCCTACAGCCCAAGCGCAATAGTCAGCCATCTCGTGGAAAATAATCAAACCAGCCATCTCGTGGAGAATAATCAAACCATCCATCTAGTGGCGAATAATCAAACCAGCCATCTAGTGGCGAAAATCAATAACTAGGCCAGTCCATGTTACCTGACCACTCATATCACACAGTGTCCATGTTACCACTGTTTCTAATCACCGCTGCGCGCGCAGTCTGAGCCACCCAAAATCAGTCCAGAAAATATATCATAAGCCCCTTGGGCAGTTATAAACAATGATCCTCAGCCGAAATACATTTACAAGATAGCATATGAATTCTGAACATTTGAAATACGGATGGGTTTGGAAAACAATGTTTTAAAACCATGGACTGATAGTAAATGATATGCAATCATGCTAAAACAGTAATACCAACTCCCGAAGGATATCACAGGTCGGCACTAGGCCCCAAACACTGCATAAAGCCCAATAATAGTCATCACAGTGTGCGTATCATTCGCCAATATAGTATAATTCTCACTCGGGATGGACCACGTCACAATACCTCAACAGTATCCGACCCCGCACTTATCATGGAGTGCATGTCATGCCTCAACATAGCGTTACAATGTGAAAGTCCGGGGTTTCAAACCTTCAGAACAGCATTTACTGGCATTACTCACCTCGAACCGATGAAACTCAAGCTCGCGACGTCTTTGCCTCTCAATTCGGCCTCCTCGCGCGTCGAATCTAAATAAAAACAGAGCGAATACATCACAAAATGCCTATGGGACAATACCCAATTGAAAACAATCGAGAAATAGCGCAAATCTCGAAACTAGCAAAATCCTAGCCCCGTGCCCGCTTCTCAAAAAATTACAAAATTCACATTTTCAAAATCCTCGTCACGCTCCATACATATAAAATTTACAAGAATCGGAGTCCATTTGGCCCTTCAAATCAACATTTTAAGGTTCACTTGGTGGGTTTCAAGCCCTAACCACCATTTTTGACATTAAAGACCTTGATTTCTAAGTGTTTAATCCATGATTTTGCACTATAATCACATATTCGAGGTCTAAAAGATCATACCTGAAGACTCCCCTCGAAAATCTCTCCAAAACCTCTCTTAATCGCCTCAGCCTGAAGTTATATTGTCCTTCTTTTCTTTTCAATATATTAAATCCTCTATTATCATTAAAATTGGACGATTTCCGCTTTCGCGATATTTTTCCGCTTCAGCGATCTTTGCTTCCGCGTCCAGTTGACCGCTTTCGCGAAGTGACCATTTCCTCAGCGGCCGCTTCTGCGGTCGATCTTCCGCTTCTGCGACTACCGCGAACATGGTCCGTTTGGCCGCTTATGCGGTCTGTGACTACCTTTTGGCCGCTTTTGAGGCTTATTGTCCGCTTCCGCGGACACCGCTTAGGCGGTCTCCCAGCCGTTTCCGCGAAAATACCAGAAGCAGCAGTCATTTATGATGCTTAACTCCGAAATTCCTCGTTTAACCATCCGATATCACCCCGAGGCCCGCGGGACCTCAACCAAAAACACAAACATGCCCTAATACCTCATTCAAACTCGCTCGGGCTATAAAAACTCTATCTTTAACATCAAAAATCACCAAAATCATTGAATTTCATTCTAAGTTAAACTTAAAGTTTCCAAACTCATATCCGATGTCGAAACCAACCAAACGAGGTCCGAATGACCTGAAAATTTGCACACATACTCAAATTCGCCTAACGAAGCTAATGCAACTCTCGGAATTCCAATCCGGCCCTCGAATCAAATTTTCACCTATCAGCCGGATTTCTCTGAATTTCTAACTTCGCCAAAATAGGCTAACTTTCACTTCGGACCTCCGAATTCACTTCCGCTTTCACTCCTAAGTCACAAATCATCCCCCAACACTAGTTGAATCATCGGAAATCCGTTCCGAGCCCTCTAACTCATAAGTCAACGTCCGGTTGACTTTTCCAACTTAAGCTTCCTTAAAGAGACTATTTGTCTCATTTATATCCAATTTCAATCCAAACCACTTCAAACTTACCAGACACATATAATAACACACGGGGAACATATAACGGGAATAACGGGGCTGAAATACAAGAGACGACGGGTCGGGTCGTCACATAAGGGGTGTGCCTTAGGTCCCCAAATTTAGGGGGGGGCATGTTTTAATAGATTCTTGAAGCCAACATAGTTTATTAGATTCAAGTTCACTTACAGCTTAAAGTGTGAAAACATTAGTCAGATATCACTTCACACAAAAATTTGGGTACAACACTCTGCAGGATTATATATATCTACGCAGGAGTATAAAATTAAGTATTAATCAACTGTCTAAAATCTTGCTTATGGTTGATTTGCAGGATGTACCTTTCAAGAAGCTGCCAATATTATGACGATGACCTGAACATGGTGACAGGCGAGATGAAAGCAACCAAGGACAGAAGCATCTCCAACAATGTTGCCAGGAATTGAGGAACATGGACACCCAATGCCGCTGTGAAGCCCTAAGGAGGAGGATGATGCAGGAATATGGTAGCCGAGGCCAAGAGTCTGAGCGGATGATGGAGAGAGCTCGTTACCTCCCCCGTATGTGCAACATTCAGCCTACTCAGTGCCGCTTCTAATTAAACTGAATAAATTAAAAATGCCCTTAAATAAACCCCACCATCGTGTGTTATAAGGCAGAGGTTAATGCTTTGTCTAGCTAGGTAGCTAATCTTCTGTTTTAATTTGAGGTTTGATCTTAGGATGGCTAAGGACAAGAGGGTTGCTCTGATGGTAAGCAACCCCCACTTCCAATCGAGAGGTTGTGAGTTCGAGTCTCCCCAAGAGTAAGGTGGGAAGTTTTTGGAGGGAAGTATGCCGGGGGTCTATTTGGAAACAGCCTCTCTACCCCAGGGTAGGGATGAGGTCTACGTACACACTACTCTCTCTAGACCCCACTAAGTGGGATTATACTGGGTTGTTGTTGTTGATCTTAAGATGGCTAAGTGTAAGTAGAGGCTTTCATGAAATGAAGGAGACTCGTTTTTTTGGATGATTAAATGTCATTTTTTATTCTACCGCATGATAATAACTTTGGGTCGAATCAGTATATATGTTAAAAAGTTCATTATATAAGTACAATAATCAATTTCAAACCCAATAAGTTCTTATAATAAATGAGTTAAAATCTCGATATTATAATTCCGATATAGCGACAATGGAGAATGATCATACCTTGATTTGGTTTCATGAACTCCATGCATCATGGTTGCAGACTTGCAGTGGATCCAAAAACCTTGGTTAATTTGCGTTCAATAGTATGAAATGGTCGACGTCATAATGCAATCCTAGATCCAAAGTGCCTCTAACTGTATTTTTCAGAAGAGTTTTTATGAGAAAAAACTATTTTTTTTAATTCTTAAAAACTGTTTATGCTTCTACCTAAAGCTGTGTTAAATAACTTAAGTTTAAAAAAAAAATGCTTTATATAAGGGGAAAGGGTACTTTTGGCCAAATGAAACTTGTTTAAACATGTTATTAAAAGTACTTTTTTAAAAGTTTTGATAAATACTAATAACTGATCAAAAATTACTTTTAAAAATAATTATTCAAATATAAATTATCATGAAAAATATTTTTTGAAACATATTTTTTGAGAAAGACAGTTATCAACATAAGCTCATTTTAGCAGTTTGGGCAAACAGGCTATTCCGCTGCTCAAAAATCCATAAAAGGTGGGAGAAATTCAAAAAGATTTATAAGTGGTCATTCAGAAATAGTCACTGTTTCAAAAATAATCGAAATTTAGTCACTTTTCATATAATAATATATCTGAACGAAAACATGTTCAAAATCCGAAAAAATATTTCAGCATAACATACTAGAGTTTCAGTATACTATAATGGAACTCTAGTCTAACATCTTGTTTGGATGGTTGTTACATATTGCATCGTATCGTATTGTTACTATAAATACAATGTTTGTTTTGATTGTTACTTAAATTTTATTGTATCGTATCCTTAAATCCGTCACTACGTAACGATGAAATGTGGCACTTTATGCAAAAGCCGATTTGTTGTGGTCGCATCGTTTTCTTGTATTTTTCTCTCAATCTCACCCTTCATTATTATTAAATAATTTAATTTTATCATTTACCCTAGCTTTTTATATACCGTATCATAAATTTTCTTTATAATATTATTGATTTATTTATCATATTACTGGTGCATGATACTATAAAACGATAGTAAAATGACACAATTCATCCAAACATTATATTCATCAAATGATACAGTATAGTATAGTACAATACGATATGATACATTATAAAACGATATGTAACAATCATCCAAACAAACTCTAATATACCGAAGTTCCAGTATAATATACTGGTCCAGCATAATATACTTAGAGTTTGGAGCGCCGGTGCTCCAGTCTCCAATATATTATACTGGAGCCAGCAAAGTATATCGGTCCAGATAATACGTTAGGATTAGGGATGGCAAAATGGTTAAAAGAAAATAGTTAACCACCTATATTATCCTGGGTTGGACAATAAACTTTTTAAAAATGGGTCATATATGGATAAGAATCATATTATCCATTTAGAAAATAGATAATCAATGAGTAACCAATGGATAACCAGTTGGTATAACTATTACATTTGTAAAGCCTTAATTGGGTGTTTCTCAAGTTAGAAAAATTAAGAATTCTCGCAAAAGTGATCATATACAAGAAATTTTGCACCGATTAATTATTTTTTATTTGTATTAAATATGGGTCGGTTTGGATAATTGATCCATTTTTCATTACCCGTTTTCGACTCGAACCATATCCGGTTCGATCCGTCCTGCTCATTTGCCACTCCTAGTTGAAAGTTCATACACAAGTGCACTAAATTTAAGTATATTATATTGAACTGATTTTTATTGTAGTAAAATAATAGTTATTTTTTAATAACTTAATAAATATTGGCTATTTTTGAATGATCAGAGCGTCCTATTTTAACATAAAATGTCGCAAAGGAGGGCCTGGCCCAAAAGAACCACGGGTGAGGCCCTTTTCTCCTTTTACGTCCTTCACCATCTCTCTTTAGACAAAGATTTCTTCTTCTCCTTAATTCTTTCAGACGAAGCGAGCAATCAGCAATGGAAGCTTCAAAGAGCATACCACACGAAATCGGTGGAGTGAGAAGTGATGCTTTTCGGTTCGGTCTTCATGGTGTTAAGAGTGACATCGTTGGATCTCATCCTCTCGAATCTTCCTACCACTCCGTACTCTCCTTTTCATATCACACTTTTTTTTTAAACAAATTAGAGCGAGAAAAACTGAATCTGTCGTGGTAGCATGCCCACACTGTCACTTACAATAATGTTAATCTTCATCACACTGTTCATGTATAGTTATATTTTTAAGAAGATTTTAAGTTTTGTGCAAAATATTTTCACAATCATTTAAAAGGTAATTGCTTGTACTATAGCCTAGAATAAAGTAAGTAATTTGTCATGATAGTTTAAATTACACGGATGGCGTAAAATTCATTAATTAGTAAAATTTTAGTTTGAACGAATTAGGGTGATAGATTTTGGGAGCAACACCACTCTGTTGCGTATGCGATACTTATTCTTAAGTAGTATTTATTAGCAAACTTTTAATGTTAAATGCTATAATTGTGCTTTTAGTATAATTTCCATTGTATGTCCCTTTTTATTTTTTACTTGGCAGGTGAAGGTTAGGCAAGAGGAGATGAAGAGGAAGATCCTTGCCAATACTTACGGGTCAGCTTTACCTATGAAGTTAGAGCTCGAGCGCCAAATTCTTTCAAGGTTGGCATTTATCATAAATAATTTATAGTTTATTTTTTTGATAAATATGTAATTGTAAAGTTTTTTCTCTATGTCAGTGTAGAATAGATGTGAAATTTAGAGAATCTAGCCGTAGAGAGCTCGTTAAAAGACAAATTATTGGATATTGGAAAGAAATGGATCCGAATATGGTGGAATAGATGTAGGAGAATTTGAAGTGCGACATAGTTGATTAATTTGCTAATAGTCTATTACACTATTTGAAGGGAACCTTAGCGCAAGAATTATCATCGTGTGACAAAGAGGTCTTAGATTCAAGCAGCGGAAACTGCCTCTTGCAAAAATGCAAGGGGTGCTTACATAAGACTCAATGTGGTTCAGGCCCTTCTCCTGACCTCGCGCATAGGGGGAGCTTAGTGCATCGTCATGTCCTGCTATTAGAGTGAAATAGGCCCAAATAGGGTGGAATAGTTGTAGGAGAGTTTTTGATTGAGATATAGTTGATTTATTAGGTAATAGTTAATAACTTTGTTTGTATAACCTTATGCGCTGATTTTTTGATATATAAGGAATTACTTATGCAGAAGCACTTGCTAGCTATGGTTTTTCATTGTGGGATATTTTCTATTGGGCGTATAAATTTTTGATTCAGTTATTTTCCTATAGGGAAAATTTATATGCTTTTCATGTTCATCATTTGTTACTCATTTCTTGTTTGTTCCTTGATTCCGACCGATTAGATGCAGTTCTTGTCAAATCAATGAGATATTTATATAATCGAAGAGTTTGACTTAGTGGCCAATGCTATGTGCTTTTCATGTTCATCATTTGTTACTCATTTCTTGTTTGTTCCTTGATTCTAACCGATTAAACGCAGTTCTTGTCAAATCAATGAGATTTTTATATAATCGAAGAGTTTGACTTTGTGATCAATGAAGGGGAGGAGAGGATGGTCTTACGTTTAAATTCTAACGGAGACAAAAAATACTAGGTGATTTCATTCTATCTGCCTAAAGTTACCCGGTATTTATACTAATTCGAGGTAGCAGGTATGCGGTAGAAGTAGTCGAGTGTGCGCAAGCTGGCTCAGACACCACTTCATAGAAAAGGGGATGTTTCTATAAGTATTGTATTTGCCTAGCTAGCAGCTCAATTGTGTGGTGAGGTTGTAGGTTTCTGAGTTAAATTTCTGGAGAAAGTACAGCATGGATTTTCATTGATAAGTCAAGTTTATTGCTTCCTGTATGACACTGAGAATTTGGACTTAGGATAGAGCGACATGAGTGTCTGCTACTTATACAAGACTTGAGTAAAGGCCTTTGAGTCTCTTAAAATTCTAGATTGATGTTTCACATGCTTGTATGTAGTTCAAGGTATTATATAGAATCTTTTGCTAAAACATTATTTGAATAAGTAACTTTGACCTGAGGCTTACCAGCTTAGGAACATCCTTATAGTGTCTATCTTAGGGAATAATTTTCAAATTAAATGGAAAATGGCTCTTTTTGGACGATCAAAACGTGATGTGTCCCTCTATTTTACTCTCCTTCACGTCAAATTCTAACCCATCATGGATGATAGTTCTGCTGCTCACTTTTGCAGAAAGTGCACCTTAGGCACCATGACAATTTAGCTTACCGTAGTTGCCTGATGAAGGCCTTTTTCTTGGTAAATTATGGCTTACTGATGTCATTGGAAGCTGGCTTGCATTTGGGTTATATATATTATTCTGCATGAAGCAGCAGTGTAAGCACTGGGTGAAAAATGTTATTACACTGTACCGTTGCTGATGCATCTGATTTTTGTCAGATAGTTTTTGCAACCGTTGCAATTTAACAGTTGCTGGTAATGTTGCAATTTAAGTGACCTGACTTTGAAACATTGGCTATTTTGAAACATTGGCTATTAGTACTAGTTATAGAATGCTAGTTGCCACTACTTAAATTCCTTGGAGAAATAACAGCGGATTATCTAAAAATTTCTATACCATGCTTCCAATCTAATTAACGGAGTTATTACAAAAGCTCCTATAAAACCTGTAGGTTGTTCGAGTCAACACATTCTCTTATGCTCGTGAATGTGTGGAGCGGATCTAAAACATTGATTTGAATAAGTAAGTTGAGGTATAATGATTCTTCCGTATTGGTTGTTGATTGGTGGTAGGGGCTGATAGAGGTAAGTAGAGTTTTGCATATGATTTTTCTATGAACGAGAGCAATGTGGGGCTCTCTTCACAATGGTCTTAGTTGTTTATGCAAAGGTGAGTAAGGAAGAAGAACCATCGCATGGCAGTCCAACTGAGACAGAAAAACAACTGACGGAAATTTTCTGTTCAATTTTGCAAACTTGTGGATGTTTGTGTTAGAGATTTTAGGGGATGTCTTTAATTCTTAGATCGAACTTAAAGGATGTATTAAGATGGCTCACATTATCAACACATGTTCTTTTCCTTATTTTTATCCTTTTAATGTTGAGGTGTTGTAGATCCTTCATCCGTAGACATATATGGTGTTTGGAGTCTTTTGTTCTTTATGTTTCTTTTAATTGGTGAATGGGGGTTCCTTTGATGGTAAGCAACCCCCGCTTCCAACCGAGAGGTTGTGAGTTCGAGTCTCCCCAAGAGCAAGGTGGGAAATTCTTGGAGGGAAGGATGCCGGGGGTCTATTTGGAAACAGCCTCTCTATCCCAGGGTAGGGGTAAGGTCTGCGTACACACTACCCTCCCTAAACCCCATTAAGTGGGATTATACTGGGTTGTTGTTGTTTTAATTGGTAGGGTTTTTGTTTTAATTTTTTTATTGGTAGGGTTTTCTGCTCTTTATACCGTTGGAGGAATAATTTTTTGAGCAGAAAAAGAAAACGTCATCTTACTTTAGTATTAAGTTAAATCTCTCAAAAAGAAATCTATTAGCTTGGAGAAGTGGGTAGCCCCCAAGGTTTTGATCTAGTGGTAATTGGTAAGAGTGCAACCAATGATGTATGGGTTAGGTGCACATTACGAGTTTGAGCCTAAGCAAACACATGATATTTAAGTGACGAAAGGTAAAGGATCGGACTTTTCACGAAGTTTCAAACAGTGGGCCATGGGCTCTTGGAAATTTTCCGGTCATAAAAAAGTACGAAATAGTTGGTAATATTAAAAAATATGCAAGTGTAAATCAACTTTATTTTGGTACTTCTTTCTTCTTTACAAAGAAGGTCTTTGACAAAGGTCATTAATTTGGTCTTCAAGGTACCATTTCTATGTTTAAGATCCTCTTTGATTAGTCTCAGAGAACTCACAGCTAGGTACTGTTATGTAGATTCTTTTGCTGGCAAATATATTTTCTCTGGTGAAATGTGAAATGTACTGTATTTCGAGGTTACATAGCTTACTTTGTGTGCATACAACAAGGAAGCTGTTTCACCTCAGCAGCTATTGGTCTCTGTTTTTCAAAACTCATTACTTCTAGTATTTGCAGATTTCAGAGGCCATCTGGAAGTATACCACCTTCAATTGTGGGCTTAGATGCTTTAACAGGAGCTTTGGACGACTTTGGTTTTGAGGATTATCTAAATGGTACACAAAATATTTATGATATGCCGACTATTATGGTTGACTATTGTTCCTCTTCACTGGATCTTGACTATGAACTTTCTTGGGAATTGCCTTTGATTGATTTGACCTTCCTCTTGATCACCATCTGCTAATTAGATACTTAAGCAACTCCATTGGCTAATTGATTTTCAACTCTTCTTTTTTAGTTCACTGAAATTTTGTTTGGTTTTTCTTGAAGTTAAAACTGTTTTCAGCTAGTTTAGGCAATGGGTTTGAAGTAGTTGTATTAGTTGACGAACAATAGTGTCTTTTGTCAAAGTCCGTAACCTGTACAAGCAACATTGTTTTGTCAAATTTTTTCGGTTTGTACGTAGAATGTTTTCACCTCAATAAATCTCTGAAGGGCAGAAGTTACAAAATCCCCTCTGCATGGTTAGACCCCTATAAACTGCTCAAGTGAGATAATGTGACATTAGATTAGCTGAAACATGTTTCACGTAGCTCTCATGTTGTTATGACTTGTGTGCTTGGCGAGGTTTGATAATGTAAGAAAATTGTTCTTGCACACCTAGGCAAGCTCAATAAGTTGTTCTTTTAGGATCATCAATGCAGGGAAGAATTAGTTTTCCCTAATTTGATGCTGTGACAATCATTTGCTTTCAGCTTGGATTGTTATTTTGCATGTTCATGAAATGCCTGTACAGGGAACATTTGATGCTTCGTTAGGTTTACTTACTGTTCTTTTGCCCGTGTTATTAAAATTTTATTCATAATACATATTGTTGTTGCTCTTGAATTTTTCTTCCTTTTCTTGATAAATCCTGCAGATCCAAGGGATTCTGAAAATTTCCGTCCAGCTGACATGCATCATGGCATGGAAGTGCGTCTTGGACTTTCTAGAGGACCAGTATGCCCCAGTTTCATTTAAATCATTTGACAAACTTTCATTTCATGTTTTTTAATGCTGCTGGATTGTACCATTTCGAAGCTTTATATCTTGGTTATTCCAATATATTTGTGTTTGAAAAAGAGTGATAACCTATATGACTTTGTTTTATGTTGATTTTCCACTACACTAATTTGAATCACGCTCCTCAGTTTCTTATTAATATTGTTCAGAATGTGGTGAAAACTTGATTTAAGCCATAACAGGCAGTGTTAGAGCTTAAAATTGATTCGCTGTGGTTAGGAGTGACAAACGGGCGGGGCGGAGGATATGGTTCGGGTCGAAAACGGGTAATAAAAAGATGGACCAATTATTTGACCCTATCCATATTTAATACGGATAAAAATGGGTTAATCAGCGAATAATTTTAGTTACCATATTATCCATGACTTTTTGTATATAAGCATTTTTGGGAGAATTTTTAGGATTTTTCTAACTTGAGAACTTTCAATTTGAGGCTTTACAAATGTAAAAGTTAGACTCATTGATTATACATTGGATATATTTATTTAAAATTATTTTTAAATGAATAATATGGTTCTTATGTCGTGGGGCCACGACTTCCACAAAGAAGGTGAAGATAGTCAAGAAAACTCTGCAGTTTCCTATTATTATAGTGAAAAGCTCAGGAAAATGCTAAATAAATGTTTCAGTACGTTTGCTGTCACCTTCCTAATAATCGGAAGAACTGCTTGAACCACCTGGATCATAGTTAGTGCACCATTAACTCCAATAATTGAACCACATACGAAAATTGTTTTGTTAGTTTAACAATAATGATATTCGATCTTTCTAATTCAACTAATCTGGATTCGCATTGCATACAATCCAGGGTAGAGGGCAAAACTTTTTCACTCGCATAATTTGAACTTGATACCTCTAATTAAAGGGAGAGGACCCCCTCCTTCCCACATTCATTTAGGAATAATGCAGAATGATAAAGAAAAGGGGTAACGTGGGACATTTGAGAAAAGCACCTGGATGCCAAACAGAAATAGCAAGCAAGGCAACCACGATGAAGGCAGAAAAATTGTCGATCCCTTTGTTTTCCTAGTAATGCAATGACTAGATACGTAAATTATGTCGACTTGTTTTACTATTAATCCAAGGAAATTGAGTGTCTACCAAATTGATTATTTTAGTTTTAATTGCTATTTTTGGGTGTGGATCTAATCAGCTCCGTCTAATTGCCTTTCCTGACAATGAAGCTTTCGAACAAGTGACTAACAGGATTACCAGTTGGGATTGTTATGAAATAATATAAGAACAAGAACAAGAACAATAGAGAGAAAAGTAGAGAGAGGAGTATTCTTATTGATACTTTGGGATGGTTAGGGATGGTTTACAATGGTAGAAGACCCCTTTATTTATAGGGAGAAGTAAACCCTAGAATCTATCTAATTATGGACATTCACCTAAAATAGGAGATTTTATAACACTCCCCCTTGAATGTCTATTCAATGATGTGCCTCGTTAAAACCTTAACTAAAACAAAACCCAATGGGAAAAAATTTAAAGAAAAGGAAAAAGAGTACACATGTTTGAATATGCGCCTATTGGTTGCCTCGTTAAAAACCTTGCAAGGAAAACCCGGTGGGACAAAACCTTGTAAGGGAAAAAGAGTGCAACGCGCATTAACTCCCCTTGATAAGAACATCAATTTATATCCTTAAGTCTTCGCATTCCGATCTTGTGAACTAGCTTCTTGAAGGTTGACGTTGGTAGAGATTTTGTGAACAAATCAGCCATATTATCGCTTGAACGAATCTGTTGCACATTGATATCACCATTCTTTTGAATATCATGTGTGAAAAATAACTTTGGTGAAATATGCTTTGTTCTATCTCCTTTTATGAATCCTCCCTTCAATTGAGCTATACATGCTGCATTGTCTTCATACAAAGTCGTGGGTAGTTTATTACACTTCAAACCACATTTGTCTTGTATATGATGTATGATAGACCTCAACCACACACTCCCGACTTGCTTCATGAATAGCAATTATCTCGGCATGATTAGATGAAGTAGCCACAATTGATTGCTTAGTCGATCGCCAAGATATGGCGGTGCCTCCACAGGTAAACACATAACCCGTTTGAGATCGAGCCTTGTGTGGGTCGGATAAATATCCAGCATCAGCATAACCAACAAGATCGGGACTGCAATTATTGCCATAAAATAAGCCCATATCAGTGGTCCCTTTTAGGTACCGCAATATATGTTTGATCCCATTCCAATGTCTCCTTGTAGGAGCCGAGCTAAATCTTGCTAAGACGTTAATTGAAAAGGATATGTCAGGCCTTGTAGTATTTGCAAGATACATTAGTGCGCCAATTGCACTAAGATATGGTACTTCAGGACCAAGTAGCTCTTCATTCCTTTCTTGCGGTCGGAATGGATCTTTATTCACATCAAGTGATCGAACAACCATCGGTGTACTTAAAGGATGTGCTCCATCCATGTAAAACCGTTTCAGTACCTTTTCTATATAGGTAGATTGATGAACAAAAATTCCGTTCGCCAAATATTCAATTTGCAAACCAAGACATAATTTTGTCTTTCCGAGATCTTTCATCTCGAATTCATCCATTAGATAATCAATTGCCTTCTGGAGTTCTATGGGGGTTCCAATAAGGTTTATGTCATCGACATATTCGGCAAGTACAACAAATCCCGATGTTGTTTTCTTTATAAAAACACACGGGCAAATGGCGTCATTTATATAGCCTTCTTTTAACAAATACTCACTAAGACGATTATACCACATTCGTCCTGATTGCTTTAGACCATACAAAGATCTTTGCAATTTAATTGAAAACATTTCCCGAGACTTTGAATTATGAGCGTTTGGCACTTTGAGTCCATCGGGAATTCTCATGTATATCTCATTATCAAGTGAGCCATAAAGATAGGCAGTAACCACATCCATTAAATGCATGTCAAGCTTTTCAAGGACAGCAAAACTGATGAGATAACGAAATGTTATAGCATCCATTACAGGCGAATATGTCTCTTCATAATCGACACCAGGCCTTTGAGAAAAACCTTGAGCAACAAGGCGTGCCTTATATCTTTGTACCTCGTTTTTCTCATTTCTCTTGCGTACAAAGACCCATTTATAGCCAACGGGCTTAACACTATTAGGTGTTTCAACTATAGGGCCAAAAACTTCACGTTTTGCCAGCGAATTCAATTCTGATTGAATTGCTTCTTGCCATTTTGGCCAATCATGTCTTTTTCGACATTCTTCAACAGATTGAGGTTCGAGATCCTCACATTCTTGCATAATGCTAGATGCGACATTATAAGCAAAGACATTATCCACCACTATATCCACTCGATTAATATTTGCCTCAATATAAGTTGGATTTATGGATAGTTCCGTATTTTCCAGAGTCTCGGGCTCAATGGATTCTTCATGAATCTCAGAATTTGTTAAATCATGAATTTCTTGATGAGATTCTTTCGTAGTGTCATTTTTATCATTTGCTTTCCTCTTTCTAGGATTTCGATCTTTAGAACCTAATGGCCTGCCACGCTTCAGGCGTGCATTCGACTCATTGGTTATGACACTAGATGATTGTCCAACAGGGACATCAATACGGATTGGAACATTTTCCGCGGGGATGTGGGATTTCGTTATCCTTTTCAAATCCGTAAATGCGTCAGGCATTTGATTTGCTATTCTTTGCAAATGGATAATCTTTTGTACCTCTCTTTCACAAATAGAGGTATGTGGATCAAGATGAGATAATGATGCATTTTTCCACAAAATTTCCCGTTTGGTTTCACCAACTTCTCCCCCTAATTTTGGGAAAAGTGTCTCATCAAATCGACAGTCTGCAAATCGTGCAGTAAAAAAGTCCCCTGTCAATGTTTCGAGGTAGCGAATGATGGAGGGCGATTCAAACCCAACATATATTCCTAACCTTCTTTGCGGACCCATTTTGGTGCGGGATGGCGGTGCTATAGGCACATATACTGCGCATCCAAAGATTCTTAAAAGGGATATATTGGGTTCATGACCCAAAACCAATTGCAATGGGGAATATTTGTGGTAATTCGTCGGTCTGAGACGAATTAGCATTGCTGCATGCAAAATGGCGTGACCCCATACCGAAGTGGGCAGCCTCGTTTTCATGAGTAATGGCCTTGCAATCAACTGCAGGCGTTTAATTAACGATTCTACAAGACCGTTTTGAGTGTGAACATGAGCTACAGAATGTTCCACTTTTATCCCAATTGATAAGCAATAATCATTAAATGCTTGGGATGAAAACTCAGCAGCATTATCCAGTCTAATAGACTTGATTGGATTATCAGGAAATTGTGCTCGTAGTTGAATTATTTGTGCCATTAATTTTGCAAACGCAAGGTTGCGTGATTACAACAGGCACACATGAGACCATCTACAGGATGCGTCTATCAAGACCATAAAATACCTAAAGGACCCACTGGGTGGGTGAATAGGTCCACAAATGTCCCCTTGTATACGTTCCAAAAACGTGGGTGACTCAGTCCCAACCTTTGTTGGTGATGGTCTGATAATCAACTTGCCTTGATAACAAGAAGTGCAAGGATATTCATTATTTGAAAGAATTTTGAAATTCTTTAACGGATGCCCATATGAGCTTTCTATAATCTGTCTCATCATGATCGATCCCGGGTGTCCCAATCGATCATGCCAAAGTGCGAAAGTATTGGAATCAGTAACCTTTTGGTTTACTGTTGAATGTGCCTCAATTGCACTAATTCTTGTCCAATACAGGCCACAAGATAAAGATGGGAATTTCTCAATAACCCTCTTTTGGCCGGAGACATTCTTTGTAATGATGAGATATTCTAGATTATCTTTATCTATTGTCTCAATATGATAGCCATTCCGGCGTATATCTTTAAAACTCAACAAGTTTCTCTTAGACTTGGAGGAGAACATTGCATTCTCTATAATAAACATCGTGCCTTTGGGCAGAGTTATAGTTGCTCTTCCGGTGCCTTCAATCAATTTACTACTACCAGAGATTGTAGTAACATTTGCCTTACACATATTTAGTTGAGAGAAATATTCCTCTTCTTTGAGTATCGTATGTGTAGTACATGAATCAACTAGGCAAATATTTTTACAGCTGGAAGTTGATCCAAGCTTGCTTTGTGAGATATCCATATTCGCTTTCCCATAGTTTGACATACAAAAGAAATACACGAACATAAGAATAAACAAGTTCAATTCGTTTGTGTCACATTTAAACAATATTTTCAAAATCTGCTGAAGTCAGTTGACTAACTAAATCAGATAGTCGATTATATGTTTTCCATAATCGATTACTATGCAGTAAAATTTCAGTTTAAGCATTTTCTTAAAACAATCGATTGCTAAACACACATAATCGATTGTTGAACATTGACAATCGATTGTTAAACACACACAATCGATTATTTGCTATTTTGAAAAACTTCAGATCACACTGTCTTAAGACAATCGATTGTTAAATATAGGCAATCGATTGTTGACTATTTTGAAAAACTTCAGATCACACTGTCTTATGACAATCGATTGTTAAACATTGACAATCGATTATTTGCTATTTTGAAAAATTCCAGATCACACTGTCTTAAGACAATCGATTGTTAAATATAGACAATCGATTGTTGACTATTTTGAAAAACTTCAGATCACACTGTCTTATGACAATCGATTGTTAAACATAGACAATCGATTATTTGCTATTTTGAAAAAATTCCATATCACACTGTCTTAAGACAATCGATTGTTAAACATAGACAATCGATTTTTGAACATTGACAATCGATTGTTGAACATTGACAATCGATTGTTTTGCAGTTTTAATGCGAAATATTAGATAATCGACTAACTGTTAGGTTAGTCGATTACCTCTACTTAAAAATAAAAATATTATTGAAATTTGAGCATATTGAAATATTCTAAAGAACTAATACTAACAGTATATCATAAACTAACTAATACGAGCTGATACTAATGACTATTAGTTTATTCACTAACTATTACAAATAAGTGAAATAAAATCAAACAACTCCATCTTCTTTCATCACAAATCCATCATCGATTAGGTGGTCTATTTTCCCATCGGGTTGCTCAAAGAAGTCTGCCACATCCAGGTGGGTGATGTCAAAATTGTCGTCAGAGACAAAATTTGTTTCAGGGCCTTTATTCTTTAGAGAAGCTTGATAAAGATCAACCAAATGTCTTGGTACACGGCAAGCTTTTGACCAGTGCCCTTTTCCACCGCAACGATAACATCTAGTTTCTGAACCTTTTGCCTTAGGATCCTCATAATCTCGTTTCTGCTTTCGGCGGTTATCTCTCCTCGGGGGGTGACGGACATCATGGATATTTCTTCCTTGTCTACGTCCACGGCTATGACCCCGATTACGACCACGACCATGGTTAGATCCATGGCCCTTTTCATGATTGGCATAATGAGAATACACCTTATCTGCTACAGGCAGTGGTGTAGACCCAGTGGGTCGACTTTCGTGATTTCTCATGAGCAGGTCATTATTTCGCTCAGCCACAAGTAGAAGAGAAATCAGTTCAGAGTACTTTGTGAAGCCTTTCTCTCTGTACTGTTGTTGCAGTACCATATTGGAGGCATGAAACGTTGTAAACGTTTTCTCAAGCATATCATAATCGGAGATTTTATCTCCACATAGCTTCAATTTAGAAGTAATTCTGAACATTGCAGAATTATATTCAGAAACAGACTTAAAGTCTTGGAGCCTCAGATGAGCCCAATCATATCGTGCTTGTGGCAGAGTGACCAACTTCAGGTTGTCATATCTCTCCTTTAAGCCTTTCCACAAGATGAGTGGATCCTTGACGGTGAGATATTCAATCTTCAAACCTTCATCAAGGTGATGGCGCAAGAAAATCAAGGCCTTAGCACAATCTTGGGTGGATGCTTTATCTCTATCTTTAATGGTGTCTCCAAGACCCATAGCATCTAAGTGAATTTCAGCATCCAATACCCATGTCATATAGTTCTTGCCCGAAATTTCAAGGGCAACGAACTGTCTTTTCATAATGTCAGACATAATCGAGAATCAAATTAGGAAGAGTGAAATACCTTAGTTTTTCTTGAGAACGATTCTTGAGACGGTAGAGTCTCGTGCTGATAACGTGTTATGAAATAATATAAGAACAAGAACAATAATACAAGAACAAGAACAATAGAGAGAAAAGTAGAGAGATGAGTATTCTTATTGATACTTTGGGATGGTTAGGGATGGTTTACAATGGTAGAAGACCCCTTTATTTATAGGGAGAAGTAAACCCTAGAATCTCTCTAATTATGGACATTCACCTAAAATAGGAGATTTTATAACAGGGATTTAATTTTTCATTTTTAAGAATAAATTTGATGCACCAATTGAGTGTCTACTAAGTTGAGTATCTTATCTTTGGTGAATGAACCGACAAAGAAGTGTAAGTATCATTGATTAATGGAATTTAGTTTTTCCTCAGCACGTGTGAGATTCGACCCATGAAAATAAAGTGTTCCATGTAGGGCCAATAGGCAAATTGTTTCTTCCTTTTTCTTTTTGGGTTGTGGGAAGGGGAGCGGCTATTATTCGCTTTCCTCTTTCGTATAATTCACACTTAAATCTTTTTGACACTTACTTCTATGAGGTGAATATTTATAATGTATTCTTTTATTTGTGTAAAGTTAAAGGGTGATGATAAAGGGTGGTTAAGTAGAGGAGTGATACACGTTTTTCTTCTAAAAAGTAATTTGTATTTCTTGCATTTAATCAACAGGAGGTGTATTTCTTTTTCTTTATTTTTTTTCTTTCGGAATATTAGTTTTTAATAGAGAAACTTTTACAAAAATGTAGCCAATCGCACTACATTCATTTGTCTCTCCATAAAAAGTTTGATCAAGTAATCCAACAAAATATAGCCTGTTATAAAATAAAAGAAGAAGAATATTACAAAGAAAATTAAAGATAGGAAAATTTTTATTGATTTGGAATTATTTATAATAGAATAAAACTCTTATATTTATACAGAAAAAGTGATTTAATCACAAAATAATAAATTATAAAATCTCTCTAAAAGATAGATATTTAATATAAATAAAATACTATTTATAACACTCCCTCTAGAATGTTTATTCAACAAAGAATGTGCCCCATTAAAACCTTAAGTAAATAAAATTCAGTGGAAAAATATTTTAGTGAAGGAAAAAGAGTACATATATCTAACATACTCTTTCAATTGCCTCGTCAAAAGTTTTGCAAGAAATACTCAGTGGGACAAGACCTTGTGAGGAAAAAAGAGCATAACACATATTAACCCCCATTGATAAGGCAGTTAATCCGTATCTTTGAGTCTTTGCATTTCAATCTTATGCATTATTTTCAAAAAACTGTTAACAGAGATTTGATGAAAAATCAGCCATATTAACTTGAATAAATATGTTTCACCTTGAAATCATCATTCTTAATAAATATAATGTGTTCATATAATGTCGTGGAATGGCCTTTTCAATTTTTTCATAAAGGTAAAAATTATCGTTATCATATTATCACGCTTATAGTTATATCAAGATATATATGTGCACAAATTTCACTTAAGATGTGGTATTTTAAGATCAAGAATTCTATATGCTTTAAATGATTTAAATCCCTCGGGGATTATCATATAAGCTAAGTCATATAAGTCGTATTAATATACTTTAGATGCATATCAAGTTTTATGTCATGCTACACATATAAGATAGATAAAAGTGATTGCACACACCATTGACTTTGTACTTTTAAGTTTTTGAAGTGGAGGTCCAAAATTACATGTCTTTAATATGAAATCAATTCTACTTGAATTGTTTCTTCAGACCTAAATATTCTCATATATATTTAGCGTTATTATAAATGTTGTTGACGAACATTTTATATCGGTTCCAACCTCATTTTTTCATAAAGATGAAGCATAGATATATCTTTATTAATATTTTCAAGTACCTGAATCTCTAATAGAGATCACCTCTAGGACAACCTCTAATGGAAAGATGTTGAAAAATGGGTGAAATCCCGTTGTTGAAATGTTTAAATGATTGCGGGTGAGGTGTTTATCGCGATCGCGAGAAACCTGATGCATCGTGAAGAGAATTTCCTATTTGGCTTACGCGATCACGAGGTACTCAACGCGCTCTTATAGGTTTAGTCCCCCACACCTCAGCGTTCGCGAGCCTGGGCTCGCATTCGCGTAGAGTAACACATTGGCCCCATCCCTTTGTCCAAAGCCCTACGCATTTGCCAGAAGCTGGTCGTGTTGGCGAAGGGTAAGTCCCTCATTGCTCTGCGTTCGCGACCTAGCTATCGCGTTCTTGATTAAGGATGTCCAACCTAGCCCAGTTTACTCTTCGTAATTGCGGGAGTACCATCGCGATCGCGAAGAAGAAGACAGCAGATGACAACATAAACTAAAGAAAGCCAAAATTTTCTAAGTTCAAACCAACCGTAGTCTAGCCGAAACTCACCCTAGCTCTCGGGGCTCCAAACCAAAATTGCACACAAGTTCCAAAATATCATTTGAACTCCCTTGATCAAAACACCAAAATAACACCTAAAACTACGAATCGGATACCAAAACGAATGAAATTTTCAATCAAACTTAAGAACTTCTATTTTAACAACCGGACGTCTGAATCATGTTAAATCAATTTCTTTTTTAACCAAATTTTACAAACAAGTCACAAATACAGTACTGATCATATACCAAACTCTGGAACAAAAATACCACTCCGGTAGCAATAAAGTCTCAAATTTTTAACAAATTCTGATAACTCGAACTAGGGACTTCCGAATTGGATTTCGGGCATACTCCCAAGTCCCAAATCATGATACGGACCCACTAGACCGTCAAAATACGGATTCGGGTTCATTTTCTCAAAATATTGAGCAAAGTCAACTCAAATAAATTTTTAAAGCACGAATTTATATTTTGATCAATTTTTCACATAAACGCCTTCCAAAAAAATACGGATTGCGGACGCAAATCAAAAAATGCTAAAAGGAGCTATTTGAGGTTTTGAAATACAGAATTAAAGGTTAAAACTCTTGATGACATATCGGGTCATCACATGAGACTTGTGTCTACGCGGCTGGAGATTTTAAGGTATACCTGTTGTACGTCCGAACGCTTCGAAGTCACCTTCTGTTGTATTTTATTTTTATTATTTCCTATTATTCCGGTACAGTGATATATTATTATTTCTAGTGATTCTTACAAAAGCTTATGACTTGTACTACCGGTTTTGGGATATTGTATCATGTTGAGATTGTTGGCTTATTATAGAAACTTCTGCTTCATTCTTAATATTTATTTGGTTAAAACCCTATTATTTAATCAGCAAATATTAGGCTTATCTAGTCTTTGAGACTAGGTGCCATCACGATATCCTACGGAGAGAGACTAGGATCGGGACACTAAATAAGTTTATTTGAGACTTACTACAATACAATACCTTATTGATAATTAGTTTATTTCTCCAAAATAGTATAACTGGCTCTTCCAAAGCTTTTAATCAATTTTGTATTACCAAATATTCATCAACATCCCTATGATGAATATCTCTTTTAAGGAGAAAGTTATATCATTGTGGTCATGATAAAAATTAGTATAGGCAAGATACGTTACTTATTTTGCCCTATAATAATCACATTGCTATAATATTTTGGCATAATCACAATAGGCACGTGATAAATGACCATTCATGCGATAATAATGAAATTATTTTCTCATTTCATATCAAACCTCTTTCTAGATGTTAGTGTAGTATATTAACTACCACTAGCATATTCATATTTTTTCAAGAATGAATATATATTCATAAGTCACATGTTGTCACATTCACATTATTAATGGACCATAATCATCTATATGTGATTTACAAAATCTCATATTAAATCAATGACAAGTATTACTTTGACAGAGTGAAAGCTTATTTTGAGAATCTTTATTATTTTCATTATCAAAATGATGACGATTATAATTACGTCTGTTATGGCTTCCAAAATTATTGATACCTTTACGATAATAATTTTATCTTCTTTCAGACTTATTATATATCGCTATCACACTCTTTTATAGGAATGAGAATAAAGCAAATTCAATGGAACGGGGTTTCCACTTCTATGCTCATAATCATACATGAATTTGATCATAGCAAGACATAGAAATTTTACCACTTATGGTAGTTATAGTTTCTTACATAGAGATTAGACTTATAACAAAAATTTATTGTCTTATCTTGTATTTAAAATTAAATTATAGAATTTAAGAATTTAAAAAAGAAAAATAAGATAAAATACATACCTTAAATACATAGTTAATTCCCGAAGAAAGTTCATGAAACAATTGACAATTATTATATATTATGTATCAGTTGAGCACCATACAATTCTAAAGCCTGGTGATCAAAACAAATGCCTAGTATAGGAATATCAATGATTCACTCAAGAGCCTCACGCAAATTCCTACATCATTTCTCCAACAAGTGGTTTAATATCTCAAACATTAGACAACTATTTAATAGTATATCTACAAATTAAAATAACCGCCATTTACTCAAATGGTCGAAGACTTAACGTATTATAAAATAATAAAAGAAGAGTATTACAGAGAAAAGTAGAGAGAGAGAAAGAATTCTAATTGATTTGAGATCATTTACAATGGAATAAAACCCTTTTATTTATACGGAAAAATAACATAATTACAAAATAATAAACTCTAAAACCTCTTTAAAGAATATTAGACACTCATCGTAAATAAAATACTATTTATAACATAGCCTAAATACACAACATTTATAGTTTCTTCAACAAATCTTTAGATTTCATCCATATCCGACCAAGAAACCTTCCTTTGACCCATATTCTTGCAACTTATTATGGTTCCTCTTTTGTTCTTTTTTTACGTTACTTTTTTGTATTTTTGTCATTCCTAAATCGAATTATTTTTATTTTATCATGCTTATTTTGTTAGAAAGTCAGCAGAAAGAAGAAAAAAGAATTATTATTATTATTATTATTATTATTATTATTTAAACTTAAGCAACTCATTACATTTGTATACAAAGTTATACATTATATTGAAATATGGTGTATATTAAAGTACCCTTAAAATTTAGTGATAACTTCATTGCTAAGAGGGGCTTTTTGTCTTTTTGGCATAAACAAATCCGACTCTCTTCAACATTGCTCCCTCGCTATTCTCTCAGTATGTTCTCTTCTATTTTTACCTTTTTCTTTCTCTTTGTAAAGTTCAATCCCTCCCTCTCGTTTTCTTTTTTCTTTTCCTTTTTATAAGATTCAATCTATGGTTTTTCAGCGTGACCTGCAAAAAAGAGTACTGCTTTTCTTGATCAATTTGTGGTTTCTAATTATTAATGATATTTCATACCAAATTTAAAGCATATTGTTAATAGATCACAAAAACGAGAAAGCTTCCGAACATATTGGTATCTATGGCTATTGTTAACTATTGTTGAATAATTGACTAATACTTAGCATTAATTGAAGATAACAACCTGGAGTGTAACAGATGGCGGGAAAGAGGACAAGAAGAGGGAAGCCAAATATGTATATAATATTAACCTACTACAACTATGTAGTAGGTTAGCAAAACTATATATAATACATATATAACAACAACAACGTATAATCCCAGTTAGTATGGACTAGGAAGGGTAGTATGTATGCAGACTTTATCTTTATCCTTGGGTAGAGAGGCTGTTTCAAAAAAGACCCCCGGCATCCTTCCCTCCAAGAACTTCCCACCTTGCTCTTGGGAAGACTCGAACTCACAACCTCTCGGATGGAAGTAGGGGTTGCTTACCATCAGAGCAACACCTATGTATATATACATATACACACACATCTAAATAATGTACATACATTGTATAACTATGTATAAAATGCTTGCTATACACATTTACACTGGAAAATAGTTTCAGTCTACCATTACACCTCTAGTTCAACATCAAAATTATCATACACACAAAATTAAAAAAAAAAAAAAAGAAGATAGAAAGACTCGTCGTGAGCAACGCAAAAACATGAGCGAGTGATGTTCCTCCATTTGAGCTCTGAAGCAACCTACCGGTAATTAATTTAATTCAAAATAAACATAATCTCTAGATTTATACGTTCATCTATATAAATCTTCATTAGTGTAGATTTATAGGTTCATCCATGAAGGAGCTTTCTTCCCTTTTTCTCATATCTGAACCTCTTTGTCATTAAAACCAAAAAACATAATAAAGAGAGAAAGCGAAGAAGAGAATATAAAAGGGAAAAAATATTGAATTTCATTCATCATCCTTGCAATAGAAAGATTTCCAGATATGTAGGTTTTTAAGTTTATAATTATTAGATGTAAATTTTCATAAAATTTATGTGCTAGAAAGTGGGAGACCGGGGGGGGGGGGGGGGGGGGTTGAGAGAGAATAAGGTCTAGTCATGTGCCGTTGGTTTAATGAGTAAAAATACCTTTGCATAATATATACCATAAGAGCTATTTCGGGTAAGAAAATAAAATATGAGTTTAAATGAATAAGGAAAGCATCTGGTGTGTTCTTCCTTGTAATTATTTTATTTTAATATATAATTAAAAAGGGAATATATCACTACGGACTTTATGATAGGCTTACCATTTACTTTGAGGAAGTTTGATATTATTTGGATCATTATATTGTTGATAGTTTAACTAATTCCACACACTTCATAGCAGTACTAAGTATTTATACATCAAAAAAGTTAGCCTTACTTTGCATTGAGGAGATAGTTTATTACTTTATTTGCATGGTGCGACTATTTCTATTATTTCAGAATGAGATACTCAGTTCACATCTAACTTTTGGAGAATTCTTCAGTGGAAGTTGAGTACACAAGTTGATTTTACTACATGCTTTTAGTTTAAATAAACTATTCAGATTCTTGAGGACATGTTGATAGCTCGTGTGATTGATTTTGAAGGTCAATAGGATCAGTTATTGCCTTTGGTACAGTTTGCTTATAGTAACATCTATCCGTCCAACATTTAGATGGCTCCGCATGAGAATTTATATGGTAGAAGATGTTATCATATAGATTGATTTTAGCCCGGTAAGGCTAGGCTCTTGGTTACGAATTTGGTTCAAGATACTTTAGAGAAGGAGAAGCTGATTCATGTAATGATCCAACTGGTCGCTTTGAGTATTATAGCCTCGTTCCCCCCCAGTTATTGCTTATTCTATGATCATTTATTCTTATATAAGTTGTCTGGTTGGTTGGTTGGGTTCCGGTGATATTTCGGAATGAATTGAGACACTTAGTCCCAAGGTTAGAAGCATAAGTTGAACGAGTTGATCGGATGTTAATTTTTTGTAAACGGCTCTGGATTGAAGTTTTAATAATTCTGATAGTCCCGTATGGTGATTTTGGACTTAGGAGTACGTCGGGATATTGATTTGGAGGTCCGTAGATGATTTTGGCTTGAATTGAAGAAAGTTGAAAAAGTTGAAGTTGAAGTTGAAGAGTTGAGAAGTTTGACCGAGAGTTGACTTTTTGATTGCCGGGCTTGGATTTTGGTTTAGGGAAATGAAATATTTCTGCTGTGTCATTAACAACTTAATGTGAAAAATTTATGGTCAATTAGAGTTGATTTGGTATGTTCCAGTATTAGTTTTGGAAGTTCGAAATTCATTAATTTCAATAGGCTCGAATTGGGGCATGATTCATGCTTTTGATATTGTTTAACGTGATTTAAGGTTTTGACTAAGTTCATATCATGTTTTGGGGCTTTTTGATATATGTCTGGATAGGGTCCCAGGGGCCTCAAGTGAATTTCGGATGGTAATGAATCAAATTTGGACTTGGATCATTGCTGAAATTTGTTGAACTTCTGGTGTCATTGCTGTCTCGACCCAGACCGATGGGCCGTGACGGGCACCCAGTACCTTACTCACGGTTACCAACATAAAGTATCATACTATCATAGATAACTAAGTCGGAGAGACTGCCGTGAAGCAGGTAGAATACAACATGTAATACCAACTTATACATAAGATATATGGGCCTCTAAGACCAAAATAATCACTTGTACAATGAACATAGACCAACAAGGCCATACAATATTTTACGTATATGACATCTATCTACAAGCCTCTAAGAGTACATACTTAACATAATGATCGGGGAAGAGTCCCGTTATACCAAACAATACGCGTCTAAATCACAATAACCAAACAAGCAACACTGAAGCAAATGGAGCACACCAACATCTTCCGCTGAGCTGATAGCCTACCTGGAGGATTCTCGGCCTGTCTATCGGGACTGGGGGCATGAAACGCAATGTTCCAAGGCAAAAGAAATATTAGTACAAATAATGTACCCGAGTATGTAAGGAATGAAATCAATAAATAATAGACGTGAGAGACCCATGGAGTAAAAGACTCGACATATAAGTCTGAATAACTCTGTAAATCATGAAATTCTTAGTGTCATGCATATGCGTATGAATATCATGTTGTGAATAGATACGCGTGTGCATAACATCATCAAGCCTCTGAGGGCATCCCATCATATTATCTCGGCCACTTTTGGCAAAATCATTAACCTATACCAACTGATTAGGTGGTAGTGCGTATATAACACCATAAACTTTCCCATATCCCCCACACACACGTATACATACATATATATACATACATATACATATATATACATACATATATATACATACATATACATATATATACATACATATATATACATACATATATATATATACATACATATATAGATACATACATACATATACATATATATATATACATATATATATACATACATACATATATATATATATATATATATATATATATATATATATATATATATATATATATGTATATATATATATATATGTATATGTATATATATATATATATGTATATGTATATATATATATATGTATATGTATATATATATATATATGTATATGTATATATATATATATATATATATATATATTGTCATCTGATCATGGGTCAATGTGTATGTATAAATGTATGAAATGCATGTGAAATACGTTAATAAAATCTCTTAGTACATCATAAGACCATCATGCCCCTCATCTGATCATGGGTCAATGTGTATGTATAAATGTATGAAATGCATGTGAAATACGTTAATAAAATCTCTTAGTACATCATAAGACCATCATGCCCCTGATAAAAATTATGAAGTAAACTTTTTTGATTTGCGTATTTTTCTGAGACCCGTGAATAAATGATAAAATAATACGACACATAGGAATTCAAGAATATAGGCATCTCTAATACTTTTATAAATAGAGTCATTTATGAAAGTTGTGCATGTTTTCGTTTCGTTTGTGTCCTACGGATCATGCCAAAAAGAAAGAAGGCATAACATTAGTATACATGAGTCGATTTTATTGACAATCCCTTTAATACACGTTAATTACAACAAAACATCAAGATCGAAGAAGGAAATCCGTATGAAATGTTTGAAGCAATAACTTTGATATGCAAAGATAATCTTGGCTAACTCTTTCTCAATAACGCTGCTACGTTCCTTGGCTGAAACTCTCTGTCAATAGCATTAATATATTCCCGGGCAGAAGGTCTTTTGTCAATCACGTTACCATACTTTTGGATGAAAGACTTTGTCAACGATGTTACTATATTCTTGGATGAATGCCTTTCCCAATAATGTTACAATATTTCTTTGTTGGTAGTCTTTTAAGCGATTAGGAAATGACTCACTTTATTTAATATCTTCTCAGTCTATTGAAAAATTTACTTAAATATTCCATGTGATCAGCGAATTTATTGGACGTAATGACGACGTCGTCTACATACACTTCGATCTTCGTATGTATCATGTCATGAAAAATGGTAGTCATGACCCTCATGTAGGTGGCCCCTGCGTACTTTAACCCAAACTGCATCATCTTGTAGCAGTACATTCCCTATGGTGTGATGAAAGCTGTTTTCTCAACATCTTCTTCATCCACCCATATCTGGGTACCTAGAAAAACAATCAATGAATGACTGCAGCTCATGCTTCACGCAATTGTCAATCAAGATGTGTATATTCATCAAGGGGAAGTCGTCTTTTGGACTAGCCTGATTGAGATCCTGGTAGTCGACGCAAACTCTGACCTTCCCATCCTTCTTTAATACGGGTTCAATATTGGCTAACCATGTCGGATACTCTACTACCCTGAGAACCTTAATTTTGACCTGCTTGGTGACCTCTTCTTTGATATTCAAACTCATATCTGGCTTAAATTTTGTGAGCTTCTATTACACTGGCGGACAGGCCGAATCAGTCGGCAATGTTTGAGCCACAATGGATGTGCTTAGACCAATCATGTCGTCGTATGACGAAGCAAATATGTCTTCATACTCTCTTTGAAGCTCTGTATATTCTTTCTTTTCTAACGGTGACAAATGAATAATGATTCGTGTTTCAAGTTGGACTTAGGTTTATTCTCAAAATTCTCAACTTCTTTAACAATTTCTTTCGGTATATCATCTTCTTCCAATCTATGTTCGTTTGTTGCATTGTCTCGTTGCATGTCGCAGTCATTGGTTCATCAAGATAGGTAATAGTAATGTTGTATGAGTAAAGTAATGGGAAAAAATAATAAGAGTAAGATTTATAAGAAAAGTGAAGTGCTTTTGATAAATTCCATAAATTTTTTGAACATTGGAGCTCTATCTTGCAAAAACAAAAGTGTGAAAAGAAGATAAAATAATGCATGGTGCTTGTTCAGCCTTGCTACCTAGAGGTGCGTCGGGCTCTGGTGGTTCTTACGATCCAGTTATCGAGGCGTGATCCTTTGTTTACAGCCTATATGGAAGGGACTTCCTCCCCCTCCTCCTCAAAAATAACACAACAATCCATGTCATCATCTCCTAGGAACAAGTTCTTCACTACTGTTGGCGCTTCCTCTTCTTCTTGCCCATAGATGATTTTGGTGGTTGCAAAGTTTGCTCCAAATGGGGTATCGGCTGCTCCAATGGATAGTAAGGACCACGCCAGGGTGGCGGCCATTCCTTGAATTCCTTCCAGGTATACTCATAACCCAATTCGAAGGTGGTGCCATGCTTCTTGAGCTTGATGGGCTTAGTGATTCCTTGGAGATTCTTGCCAAGTCCTTTGCCAGGCTCATACCCGCTCCAATTCAGCATGCTTTTAATTTTGTTGTACCACCATTTATCTTTATCGATGGTGTTTACTTGCTCGATGTGATGGTAAATTTCCCCACATATCCTACTTCTTCCTCTAATTGTTGGGATGGTCTGGCGGTTTGTATATGGGATTGCTACCGTCACCATGAACGATCACCTCATGGTGATTCCACTCAAATTTCACTGCCTAATGTAGTGTTGATGCCAAGGCCCCGGCTGCATAAATCTATGGTCGTCCCAACAATGGATTGTAAGACACCGGCACGGCTATCACTTAAAAATAAACATCAAACCAAGTAGGACCCATTTGCAAACTTAAGCTAATTTCCCCAATAGTAGACTTTTATGAAACGTCGAAAGCCTTAATATTGATGGCCCCATACTTGATTTTATGTAGCCCTTTTCCTAATGTCTTTACCAACGGACAAATACTGAGACTAGACCCTCCATCAACCAGGATCTTGGTAATAAAATAATCTTCGCACTGCACAATGATGTGCAATGCCTTGTTGTGACTCAATCCTTCCGGTGGCAGCTCATCCTCGTGGAAAGTGATTTTGTGACTCTCCAACACTTGACCTACCATGTTCGTTATTTCCCCTCCAGTGATTTTGCTCGGTACATATGCCTCACTCAGTATCTTCAACAAGGCATTTTTGTGTGTATCGGAACTCTATAGCAAAGCTCGGATAGAGATCCGGGTCGGTGTTTTGTTTAGCTGGTCAATGACTGATTATTACTTTGCTTGTATCTTTCTCCAGAGATCATCGAGCGTGGTTTACGTGATGGCTTGTCGACCAGAGGCCTGCTTACTCGACTCAGCAAAGTGTTCCGCGGTATAAACCCTTCCGATTCTTGTCATACCCTAAGTCATAACTACTTCTCTGAACCTGCTTTCCCCTTCCTTCTTGCTTCAGTTGTGTAGTCCCATGGTATGGTTATTGTGTGGAATGGCATTACAGCTTTCATTGCTACTGGAATAGGAACCCTTGCTTTGGCAGGTAATACAACAACTTTAAATGGCTCAGGCGCCTTTGGGGACCCAAACGCGACCTCAATTGGTGTTGGTGCCTTCGCAGAGGTTGGTGTTTCAAACTCAAGTGGTATGGACATGTTCACCTCAGCATCTTCAGAAGGTTGAATTTGGACTACAATCGGATTAAGAGTGACTGTTGTTTTCTTTGGATCGTCACCTTCTATGACCAAACCGATTGACCTTTGGGATCCCGATCGTCCTCTATTTCAATCATATGAACACTTCCACCCTTGTGGTCCGGTAGAGGGTTGTTGCGGAATTCAAAGCAGGCTTCTTTGCCACAATGATCCTGTTGTCAATCAAAGCTTGGATCTTGTCGTTCAGAGAGCGACATTCATAAAGGGTATGCCTCTTCATTCCAGAATGGTATGCACAGGTTATAATTAGGTTGACCCATTGGGAAGGGTTTTCAGGGGTTATGGGAGGGATAGGGGTGACATAACCAACAACTTTGAGTCTTTCATACAGCTGGTCGATTGGTTCGGTAATGGCGGGATATTATTTAGTAGGTTTGCAGTCAAAATTTGGTCGAGGTCTAGGAAAGTTTTGGCGAGTGGGAGGTGATTGATAGCAGGAATATTGAGTGTCATAATCTTGGTAGACGTATGAGGGTTGACAATATCTGGGTGAAACAGGTATGTATGTAAGAGATGGAGGTGATTGATAGGTAGGTGGTGGAGTTTGGTAGGAAGGTGCGGGTGTTTGGACATTCGGAGTGGGTTGATATGCAAGTGGATATATCGGGTAGGTTTGGTATTTGACTGGTGATTTGGTTCTCTGTGGAACCGTTACGGCACTTATGTCCCTTTTCTTGGACGTACCACCGTATTGCAGAGCCTTGTTGGCGTCTTGAAAAGTTTCAAAGTTAGTAACCATACCACTCTTGATACCTTCCTCAATCCTTTCTCCTAGCTTGATGATGTAAGAAAATTTATGGTTCTCGATCAGCATCAGTCTTTCATAGTATTGCGGATCCCCAGATGAAAAATTTGTTCATTTGTTCTTCCCCTAAACATGGTCGAACCTTAGCAGCCTCTGATCTCCAACGAGTCGCATACTCGCGGAATGTTTTCATGGGTTTCTTCTTTAAGTTCTGAATGTAAAACACATCCGGTGCATTTTCCATGTTGAACTTGAACCTATCCATGAAGTCGGACACCATACTAACCCAGTTTGACCAGTTCTTTGGGTCTTGTAAATGTACCAAGGCAGAGCGTCACCTTTCAGGATACTCATGAAAAGTTTCATGCGGATCTCCTCATCTTTTCCTACTCCGACCAGCTTGTCACAGTATGTCCTCAAGTGAACCCTGGGATCCCCTGTACCATCGAACATTTCGAACTTGGGAGATTTGTACCCCTTGGACAGTTCGACATCTGGTTGAATGCAAAGGTCTTCATAATTAAGGTCATCCCCTTGCTTCCTTCAACACCCTGAACTTGGCTAGTCATCTTCTTGAGTTCAGCAGCCAGATTCCTGATAAGGGAGTCTTGTCATCAGACTCAAGTGTGCTTGAAATGGGCTGAGTAGAATGTGGTATGGTTTTCACATAGATGGGAGTGTTGTGTTGCTTGTGGTAGTGGTCATTCGTGGATTTCAGCTGTTCAGGGATGAGCAATGAGGTGTTGCTAGAAGTGTGGCAAGTGTTACAGTGGAGATGAGGAGCGGGTTGGTTTTGTGATTTCAGGATGTTTTATGGAGGTGTGGGGTTTTGAGTGTTGGGAAAGTTGACATCTGGGGTAGTGAGGTAAAATGACAAATTGGTCCAGTTCTTCCTGAAATTTTAACAACTTCTACACAATTTGGGAGGCACTTTCCTTGGAAACCTAGATACCCAGAGTAACCTCTACCCGCTCAATTGAGTTCTCCTTTCTGATGTTGCTCAAATCTTCATTTTTCTCTTTGTTTCTGTTTCTGACTTGACTAGAAGGAGGAGTAGGTGGAGGGCCTTTGGATCTTGTAGAGCATGATGACGATGTCAGGGTGCACGAAATAACCTTTGGGGAGGGGAATAAAATAAAAAGAAAAATAAAAAGGTAACAAGTTAGTGTGGGTTGTAAAAAAGGAAGTTGCGGTATTTAAACACATAGTGCAAGAATATAATCCGTGTCCTAATTTGGGAGCCTCGTTGTGCCCGAGGTAGGCTAGCGACAAGTTGATTTGGAGAACTTATAATGCTAAATGCCTCATTTTATTGATAAAAATAAGACGAATCCCAAAACGACACTAAAATAGCAGAAGGTACAATGTCAATAATGGCCATTGGCCTTATTTCATTTAAAGCAAAAGAAAGGAATCCTAGCTACTTGGTCCCAGAAGGACCTTCCCCAAACTCGGATATTTGGCTCCGTCGAACAGCTTCACCAGCTCACAAAGTCCTAGTAGCAAGTAGGCTTTAGCCAAATGTCCTCCTTCATTTCCCACGGTGTTCTGGTAGTCCTCGATCCTCTGGATGAACTTCCTTTCTAGCTCCACTAAACCCCGCTCCAAATACCCCAGTTACTTTTTGGCGCTGACATCCATGTCTTCCATTCCTCAATCAGCTTTGATGGGCTTATTAAATTTCCCGATGCTCACTTTCGCATTCCCAAATCCTCTTGCGCAATAGTTGTACTTAACCTATACTTCAGCCTTTTCATCAATGATTTTTTGACCTCGAACAAACCTGGGTTATCCTAACCCATTATGATTGTCCTCTAACGAGCTTGGGTAGTATGGAGTATAACCAGCATGGTACGTGTCTGGTTCAATGGAATCCTTCCGCAGGACGATTTTGCAGTGCCACATATGCTGAGCTTGGCACTTGTAAGGGTTATCGTCATCCTAAAAGTCGGCCCTGAAGTGACTCATCTTGTCGACCCTTGGTATAACCTGCTTTCTTCTTGCCTGCCTTATGACTTGGAGAGGGACATAAGGATAAGTTCCTCTCAACCCGCTGAGTTTAAGAGACGGTGTATCCCGAGATCGAACAATAAACTCTTTAGTAGGGAACCATTCGAACATCCATTGTACTTGGTCCTCAACTCTACCCACCTTTTAGCATTTTCTGGTTGAGTAAACATGTTAGGCGTATAGTTCATTCTCTTTGGCTGATGGAAGGCAATATGGTCATCCCAGTCCCTGCGCAGAATCTCTTCTCGATATTTACCCTTTTGGAGATGCTCCATGAGCCAGAGTTGGAGCAGTAAGGTACAAACCTCAAAGTTTTTGGCCCCTCATTGACAATTTTCCACGGCTCGATATATCTCTACGATGATCATAGGTACTATGCTAAAAAGCTACCGCCAATTCCTTCTATTAAGGTTTTGGTGACCATGGCCAGTTTGATATGGATCCTTGTTTTCTTCATAGGAAACAATATCATCCCCAAAAATCAGAACATAAAGACGAAGACCCTTTGGTGGATATGCCTCAATAATGTGAGGGCGAATTTATCTCGGTAAGTATGGTAGGACTTGCTTTAAACAGGTCAAGTCTGGATTCTTCTTTAGTCCCATCATTTTGAGAAAACCTCTACCCTTGAGATTTTCTGGCATAAGCAAACTCGAAGTCTCCCATGGAATACCAGCTAACCCTCCTATTTCCTCCAGCAAAGGTGTCATTTCAAGGTCCTCGAAGCGGAACACAGACCTCCATCCCAGAATAGAGTAGCAGCCTCTATGATTTTGTTGTTAGGTTGAATTTCCAGAAGAGAAGGCAAATTTCCCAAATATTTGTAGACGAGAGCCCGATCACTAGAGTGAAGGTCTTCCCACCATCTTAGTAACCTTGGGTGGATGTTGGTTACCATGCCGAATCTGGGGGTTTCGTGCCTCATTTTCTACAAAACAAAAGTGTTAGGCCCTTACCCCGCCAGACTCGACTATTTGAATATCAATAATTAGCATAAGCAGCACTTAGTTCTCCAAATAAATGCATAATCGTGATAGTTTCCATTTGGTTTCCAAGGAAACATAGTGGAATTTGGACAAGGCTACCTTAAAGAGTCGTTATGCGGACAACATAATTGATTCGGCTAGGTTTGACAATAATGCATGCACAAATGAACAGAATAAGGAATCTATGGGGTATTAGACTGGTACCCTTGAGCGGATAACTCAAGAGGGAAAGGCACCGAACCGCCGACTACACCGTTGATCGACTGGTTTTAGCGCAAATACGCCTTTGCCAAATTTAGGGGATAATAACATCGGAAGGGCACAACCACTCATTATAAGCTTTGGTATGGTATTTTGTTTGGCACGAGTGGAATATGTTATTGAATATGCAGTTACAATAATTAAACAAGTTGTTATGTATTTGCACGTTCATAAAGTAATAATTACAATAATTGCTCATAATTACAACAACCTTAAAGGGAAGCGGTTAAAGAAAGCATTAAGAGAAAGAAAAGGAAACAAAGAGCTAAGTCAGTTTCATAGTAGAAGAAAGAAAAAAACAAATGAAGACATGTAAAGAAGCACAAAGTCACAAATAACATGAAATGGTAAAAGCCTTAGCGATATCCCCAGTGGAGTCGCCCTGCTGTCGATGCCCTCTTTTTCTAAAGCGAAGTCGGGCTTATGACATTTGGGCGGATAACTCTTTTCCTTTTGGGAATTGGGTTTGCAATTTGAAGATTGCCACATAATGATTAAGTGCATTAGGACACTTAAAGGAAATTTAACTTAAGAAAGGACCAGAGAATGGTAAGGGCTTAAAATTATCTCGAGGGGAAGGTGTTAGGCACCCCTCAATATCCACTAGTGTGGTTCCACATGCTACAATTATAACTTTAAATACAAGCAAGCATTGTAAATACTAAGTACTTTCACATAATGGTTGCAAATAAAAGAAGTACATGAGTTTTAAAGAGTGCTGGAATTTGGAAGTAGTTTTTTTATAATTAAAGAGAAGATGCACAAGTAAAGGGGAGGGGTCAAATAATTAATGCAAGTAAATTAGAAAAAAAGCAAAAGGGGCGGAGGTTTTGAAACATAATACTAAAAAAATCAGACAATTTAAAGGGAGATATGCGTAATAGGTGCAAGTAATTCAAATAAAAAGAAGAAATTGAAGAACTGAAAACTAAGCAACTTTAAAATTCTAAAGAGGGAAACGGGGGTCCTAGATTTATAAACAACAAGGATCACCACACACACACATACACGGTAACCATTTATACACGTGGTGTTATCGCGTGGTCATCATATTCATGTCTACCCTTACCCACTCCATTAAGATATTGAACACGGAATAATGTCGTTACTTATTGCATGCTAGTATCCCAGTCCTAACAGCCCAGAGGCATTTGGGACTACTACTCTTAAAGGTAAGGGTGATTTGGCTTTTCAGAGTTTTAAAAGGACATAATTCTAACGCGACAAACAAAACACATGAAGCAGTTAAGGGGAAACAGATAGCAGTTTAAAGGATCAAAGAAGCCTCCTCATTTAAAGCAGCAAATTGTTTAGCATGAGTTACATATACTGTTTATGGTCTGAATTAAACTTAAACGTTAAGGCGTGGCTAATTTATCACATTGCTCAGATGAGAAATCCGAATTAGGACTACCCTTGGTTGTAATTATCAAAGACTGATGCAGTGAATTAATCTCCTAATGGATTGCCTAGGTGGGACCTATAGGTATAATATCTAATAATGCGAAATGTACTGACTTTAAGGAAGGCTTGCTGATTATAGGAAAAACGTAAGCTCTGCAGATTTTTAAACGGCGTTACTATTTATCTTAGACTTGTAGATGAAAGAGATGAATCCGATTCAATTGATTACTCATATAGGTATGATTTCTAAGCATTGTTGGTTTTAAACGATTATCAGGATGCAGGAATCCTATAAGCATGGTATTTAGGATGCCACTTGTTATTCATTTAGCCAATAGATTGTTTGCCTAATGATGTATGTATATGCAAAAGCACGGAAACCTATAATCATGATTTCTATATGCAGAACTGCAGAAACTTATAGACATGATTCCTAATGAAATGCATAACTTATAGGCAGGATTTTTATATGCAGTAATGAAACAACTTATAGGCAGGATCTCTATATGCAAATGCATAAACTTATAGGCAGGATTTCTATATGCAGTAATGTAACAACTTATAGGCAGGATCCCTATATGCAAATGTATAAACTTATAGGAAGGATTTCTATATGCAGTAATAAAACAACTTATAGGCAGGATTTCTATATGCAGATGCAGAAGCGGAAAACTGATTGTGATTGCAGAAATAAATACCTAAAGCATGATGTCTACCCACATGTATAACATGAGTGACCCTCCCTTTTTCACTATATACCCCATAAGTTATTAAAAATTATTCCAACCTGAATGAATCAAGAAAAGTAAAATTACATCAGAAACTAAACTACAACCAAGGAGCCTAATTCAGACTCAAGGTCTAAAATATGAAATAAACCAACTTCCAGAGATCAGATTTCCAAAGCCTTTCTCTTATTTCGGATGTGTCAAAGTTCCCAAGAGCTTCAAGTGGACTAAGGGAAGTTCTTACACCCTAAATACATTGCAGAATTAAATTATAGTGCAGTGTGGAAGGGCCATCATTTGAATGTCCAAGTTCAGAGGGAACTCAAGGTCCCAAGGCAAGGATCATAGGATGGGGGGGACAGAACTTAAAGTCTAAGAGCAAGTGTAAGTGCATAGAGGGGGAATGAGGGAAAGCTATGGCAGGATGGTGGTCACGCCCATCAATTAAGAGTGATGGCACACCTGACCAGCCTGTTAGCCAAATCTAAGGAGTTAGGATCCATTGAGCATCAGGTTCAGACCTGGGCAATAATTTGAATACTTCCAAACCATGAACTTTAACTCAAACACATATATGTGAGTAGGGGTAGGGATTCACAATAGTAAAAAGTGCAAGAAAAGAACATGTATAGTCAATATTGAACATAAACAACAAAGTAGACCATAGTAAGGCAACCATAAAGTAAACACATAGGGAGGAAACTGAAATCAAATTTGAGACATACCAGTTTCAGGAAAAAAATAAGTAAAACAATAGTCTTGAAAAGCCAAGTTGCAGGCAAGCAGTACAAAAGATCTCAGAAGAGTGTAGAAAAATGAAAGATTATTGTAAATGCGAGTGTGTGAGTAAGAACATGCAATTCGAAGTGTAATTGGTTTGTAAGTGTTGAACTTGAGGGTTCAAGGTTGTCTCTATGCAGAAGGGTAGAAGGTTCGTGCCCTTTTATAGTGCAGAAAACAAGTAAGAAAAAGTAATGGAATAGTTTGCAATCAATCACATAGAATCTCCCTTCAATTAAAAGATTCTGATTTCAAAGTAGGAGACAAATAAAGAAAGAAATTTGATTAAAAAATTTTCCAAAGTAACACAAAAAGGGTAAATACACAGGAGTTATTTAAGGCAAAGTTCAGTGTTACACGGTTTGTGACAAGTAAGAAAAGGGAATCAATCAACAGTCACTAAAATCAAAATCACAGGCTTTGTTCGAATGAACCAAGTCGTGAAAAGGTAAAGATGGTTGAATTAGAGAAGATCAGTAACAATCAATCAAACCCCATTAAAGGAATTGAGAATCAATTAGTTGGAAAAACCTTTTCGAAAGAAGAATTTCTCATATATAAAGCAGGCGAATCAAACAAAAGAGGTCGTCATGTTACTTAGAAAAGAGTCTAATATTGAGAGGTTCAAAATCATAAGCAAAAGGATACAAGTTCTCTTTGTAGACTCAAAGTAAGTTTGAGAGTCCAGGGTTCCGAGGCATAACCCTAGTCCAAACACTAAATCAAACTTGCCAAATAAAACCCCTCAAATCCTAGGATTTTAAATCGAATCAGACATAGATATGAGAAGGAAAGCCATTGAAATAGACTTCAAAGGTTTGTTTCAAAGCCTCATGAGAAACAAAACAAATATGATAGCAAGTTTGAAACAACAAAGAAAGAAAGCGGTTTAAGAGCATAAAAAGCATGGTTTAGAAAAGTCGGAACGTAAGCAAGTGGTGTAAACTTAAGCCACAGTAGATGAAATATTCTTAGCAAGAACACAAACAGAGTCTAGTAAAGCAAACAAAATCAAAGAACTCAATAGTAAACACTTATAGTGGATGAGTAAGGAAAACATAACAAGGATTAGCATGTGAGAACAGGAGTAACATGCATAATAGAAAAAGAAGAAGTGGAAGAACAACACACGCGTAGTAAAAAGAAAATATACGAGCATAGTATAGACAAACACACATAAAGGAAAGAACATGCAAGAATCAGAAAGATGTTTTTGAAAACCTTTCAGAAACCCTAAATCGAAAATAAACGATTTTGAAAAGAAAATTTGGGGAAAACAACTTAGAGGTCCAGTAGAACACAAACATACTAGATCTAAGAAAATAAATAGAGAAAAACCTAAAACGGCTTAGGGTTTCAGAGAAACCCTAGAAAATGAGAAAGGCTTGGAAAAGTCAGATCCTGGGTCGAAAAGGTTAGGAATCGTGCTTCTCATCCTTGAATATGCTGGAGCATGGCCGAAGAAGCCATGGAACCAAAGATCTGAGAAGATCTGAAAGAGAAGCATCGAATTCGAACTTCAAAACCTCGGACTCCCAAGGTCTAATGGTGGAGAGGGGTGAGTACAGCCCATCCATGGCCTGAGAAGCCATGGATTATGGTGAAAGTACGATGGAAAAAGGGTCGGAGACGATTAGGATTCGAAGAACCTTCGTGAGAGTCTTGAGAGTGAAGAGTATTAAAGGGAAGCTGAGAAATGGAAAATGAGAGATTAGGGTAGGTTGTTTGGGTTTAATTCTGGAAGGGTAAATTATGGTTATTGATCTGTATGATCAACTGCCTAGATTTAAAAGGATAGGTGGGAACCGGGTACGGCCATTTGGATTGGGTTATGGATTGGGTCAAATTAAAAAATGGGTTGATCCGGTTGGGGGTTAGGATTGGGTCAGTTAAGGGTTAAAGTTGAAATGTAAAAGAGATTGTAATTGAAATAAAAATGAAGCTAAATGTTCAATAGCCAGTTTTCCCTTTTATTTTATAAAAATAGTAAAATAATTTTAAAAGTAAATTAAAAGTACTGAATCAATTAATAATATATAAATATTAATTAAAAAATATTGAAACAAATTTTACAATTATAGAAATGCTATTAATCTTAAAATAGGCCAAAATGTAATTGTATGCAATTTAGCTTTAAAAATACCATATAAATTTCTAAAAATATACAAAAATCAGTTTATTTATATTTTGGTATAAATATAAGGATAAAATAAATTATTCACCAAAATTGATAATTTTGGGAATAATTACTGATTTTTTTACTGCTAAAAATGGATAATAAATTGATTCTAAAAATCTTTAACAATTAGGAAAAATACCAAAACCCTTTGGGATGCTTATATATCCATATACATGTTATTTTGAAATTATTTTGTATGTAAAAAGTACATAGCCAAAAATTGGGTATCAACAACAAGTGAGGAGAGGTCGTCGCAGGTGCCAGATCTGTGGTGATGGCCTGGGAGCTTAGGTGCAAGGGCAATTTCGCACTTGCAAGGTCGCATATGCGGAGGATAGGTTGCAGATTCAGAAATTTCCAAGGAGGCAGGGGGGTGTAGAAGTAGACTTGGCCCGCACGAACGTGTGCAGAAGCGCTTCTGGCCCATAAAAGTGAAAGCGCAAGTGCGCAATTTGGACTGCAGATGCGGAGTCTGTTGGCTTAAGTTGAAGTCTTACCTGCGATAGATTTTTTGTAGGTGCAGAGCCGTAGAAGCAATTGTTGGTGCACAAAAGCAGAGTCGTAGGCAGAATATAAGATTCAAAACGAACGTTAGAGTAATATTTCATAACTGGACTTTGGGAGCTCGGATTAGGACGATTCTTGGAGGAGTTTTCAAGGAATTGATTGGGGTAAGTGATTCATACTCGGGTTTGGTTAATATACATGAATCTATCATTATTTTTACCATTTAATTAGTGGTTTGGATTGAAAAAATGGGAAAATTGTAGAAACTTTATAAACTATAATTTGAGGATTTGAAGGTCGAGTTGAGATCGGAATTGAGTAATTTTGGTATGGTTGGACTCATTATTGAATAGTTGTCCGAATTTTATTAATTTTGTCAGATTCTAAGGCGTGGGATCAGGGTTGCATTTTTTATTTTAGTTAGAGATTTTAGCTTTATTTTTTGGATTAATTCCTATAGCTTTTATTGATAGTATTACGTTGTTTTTTTTCCAGATTCGAGCTTTTTGGAGTTTGACACGTGTGGGAAGGTCTTGCTATCATAGTGATTTTATTTGAGGTAAGTATCTTATTTAAACTCGATCAAGTCACTAGTTGTAAGAATTGTTATGATAGGTATGTGCTATCGGGTGCGCACATGTATGGGGAGGAACCCATGTGCGGCACTGGGATTATTTATTTATGTTCAGGTTGTGCTCGGGACCTTAGGAGCCTAGAATTTGATTGTTAAACCTTAAGCTATGATGCTTCGCACATTTGTCATATTGTTTTGAGCTATTTGATCTATGATTGAGGCCATGTAGGGGCTTAATCCTTGGATGAAATGATAAATGTTATTATTCGCTAAACAATTACCAGTTTAAGCTATGATAGTACGCTTTCACATGCATATACTTTACCATGTCATTTATACCAGTTTAGGAGCATGAGATTTGATATTCACTTGTTTCATACACGTATACTTATTTAATTCCTCATGTATGATAAGTTTGGTCTAGAGGCATATGATCACGCCGAGAGGATTATGTTGGTATGTTTGTGACATGCCAGGTGAATTGTGTTGATATTCCTATGACCATGCTGGGCGAGTTATGATATTGAGCCTGTGATCACGCCGGACTAGCAGAACGTTGAATTGGCCGTGCTTGCGTGTAGATATAGATCCATTACTCTAGGGTCACCCTCTCATATTTCTTTCTTGATGGTGTACATACGGATATTGGGAATACTGATCAATGATGTGGAAAGGATATGGAAAAGTGAGACAATTTGGCAATGTTTTGTTGGATTTTGTATTTCATCTTTACTTTCCATTTCCTTGACCAATTATCTGATTTAACTGCATATCACCTCTATATGCCAAGATAGTGTCTGAGCAAATTAATTGAGAAATTTTACACATACACACGAATGTTTTCTTACTAAAATTGATGACTTGATTTCAATATTGTTCTGCACCGGAATTACAGAGGAAACTACGCAGGTGATAGCTAGTATTATTAATAATTTGTGCTCCTTTTACCTTGCATATTTATGTACAATACTTATTGAATACATTGAGTCGGGTGTACTCATACTACATTCTGCACTTCGTGTGCAGATCCATGTACTTCTAAGCATGATGATTGTTAGCATTGGAGCTCTATCTATTCGGAGACTATCGAGGTAGTTGCTTTGGCATTTGCAGACTTTGATTCTCTTTCTTTTTCAGTTTATTAGTACTGTTTTATCTTTCTAGATAATGTTTTAACAGTTAGACTATGTTGTCATTTAGATTCTCATGTACTCAGCGACACTCGAATTTTGGCGGATTTTTGTATTGCGTTGTGGTATTTTCTTAGAAGTTATTATGAGATTTTTATTATTAAGCTTATCTCATAATATTTTAAATTTAAATATGTGTGGTTAATTGTGATTGTCGGTTTTCCTAGTATTGCGATAGGCGCTATCACGACATGTATGATTTTGGATCATTACAATTCAACAACCACTTCGAGTAGCTCAGAGTAGGAAAAAGAGTTTGCGGTAGGTTCATGATGTGACATTCATATCCAAATTAGAAGATTTTTTTACATCCATATGATCTACTAAAGTAGATTAGTATTTCACTCATGAAAGGAGTAATATGATTAGGAAAGATGGACTAGATGAGCTCAACATTTATTCGCCCATTTGAGGTATTAGAGAGTTGGTGAGGTAGCTTATAGGATTATTTTGCCTCCTAGCCTATCGTGATAGATTTGGGATTTTATATTTCGATGATTGGAAAGTATAATGAATATAAGTTACATATTTTGTATTTCAACATAATGTATTAGGTGAGAATTTAACTTGTGAAGAAACACCGATAGCAATTTTGGATAGACAGTTACGGAAGCTAAGGTCAAAGGAGATCGCTTCGATGAAAGTGTTTTGGAAAGGTTGTTAGGATTTATGCCCGTCACTAGAGGGAGGGTGAATAGGACGGCACGAGAATATTGATAAATATTGCAGAATTAAAATTGCAGGAGTAAAGTAAATGCGGTAATTAAAAGAATAAGGAAAGGACACACCGAATTTATACTGGTTCACCACAACGTGTGGTTAGTCCAGTCCCCGAGACCCTCTCTCGAGTTTCCACTAACTCCGTTAAGCTTACGGGTGCCTAACAAGCCGTTACACTTGCTCGTAGATGTACACTCTACAAGACTTCAACTTGCTCGAGGATACCTCACCTCAAGACTTCACCTTGCTCGTGGATACCGCACCACAAGACTTCACCTTTCTCGTGGATACCGCACCACAAGACTTCACACACTAAGATTGAGGGTACTTAGCAAACCCGACAATCAATGAGAAGATATGGTCTTCTCAAACACCTTTCTCTTTTACAACAAGAATTCTCTAATAAGAGTAGATAAAGAGATACAATATTAGCTCTATGAACAACTCAAAGTTGTCTCTCAATTGCCTCAACAAAAGCTCTAAAATGATGCACAAATAATATCAATATGTATATGAAAAAGGAGAGGTGTTGTGTGTCTCAAATCAGCTCAAAAGACCTCTATTTATAGGTGTTATAAGTTGTATGTCCGTTGCTTAATTGACAATCAATTATGCTGATTTTATGCAAGATAATCGATTATTGGATTTTGATAATCGATTATTGGCTTTAACGTTCAAAAATCAGAAGCTGATTTATGCTAGATAATCGATTATTGGATTTTGATAATCTATTATCTGCCTGTCGTTCAAAAACATTAGCAACGGTCAGAGAATAATCGACTATGCTCTTTTAGATAATCGATTATTCTGCCTTGCGGAATTTCCAGTTTAATCTGGAAATTCAGCATAATCGATTATCAGCATATGGATAATCGATTATCTGGCTATGCTGTCCAAAATTGAAAACTTACTTCAAAAACCATTTTGGTTAAAAATGAAAACGTTAAAATCATTTTGTTTGAAGTATTTGAAATACGTTTATGATAAATATGATTTGATAAAATGATTTTATGCATATTTATGATTACCTATGTTGAGCCAAAAGACGAGATAACTTAAACGTTGCTCTTACATTGGTTCTACCTAACGACCTACGCCTTGGGTCTTCGGTCTTGAACTTTTGAGCTCGTCTTTGGCTTTTCCATGCAATCCATTCATCAATATGCTTCTCGGCATTCAATCTTGATTGTTTGTCATATAATAACGTTGTTTGACGCTTGACTTCATTGTTTGTCATTCATCAAAACCTATACCTGAAAATCATGCTAATACAACCAAAGCAACATATCATGGATAGAATGATTTTCTACAATTTCCCCCTTTTTGATAATGACAAACAACAGGAGATATGCATATCGGATTCCCCCTAAATTCATGCTATATCTCAACATACAATTCATGCAAACGATTCCCCTTAATGACAATTCCCCCTCAAATAAGGCATACTATAACGCAGATACATTTCCCCTTATTTGATGCATATCGCCTAAACTCTTCCCCCTTTTGGCATTAGCAAAAAGAGAGTATGCAAAGGCTACTTTCCCCTTTCGACACTTCCCCTTTTTGGGTATATCAATTGTTAGTGTCAAGAATAAAATAGGAAATACAATGAGCAATATACATTGACGATATTTAAACAATCATACCAACATGAAATAATACCAAATGTTAGTAAAAACATAACAACCACAATAACGGTTATTTTTCGCAAATCATATTGCTTAAGGACATATCAACCGTTAGTGTTTAACAAACCAATAGTTGTATTAAAACACGAATCATTTATTTTTCAAGAATATATCAACTGTTATTCAAACCAAAAATAATATTCATCAAAACATGAATCAATTATTATTTTTAACAAAGATAATTGATACCAATTGTTAATCAATATAATAGTTATCAAAACATGAATCAACAAAAATAATTAATATCAATTGTTAACAAGGATATATTAATTGTTAACACATATCAACTACTACGTTTTTATCAAAAATATGATAACTAACCGACATTCCCCCTCGATGCAATAAGCTTTCATGCTTGGTGCATCTACTACGATATTGTAGTCTTCAAGCACACCTGCAAACGTACCTTAAAATAGGTTTTAGGTGCCCAAATAATTTTGGGTCCTTGGGGGTTAGGCAAATAATAATCATAGTTAAAAGATAAATCCCTATATTTTGCAAAACATACGGGTGCTATGTGTCCTACCCGGTTGCAATAATGACATATAACATTCGGGTTGTGCATATGTCTTGGTTGAGCCAAAAACGTTCTAGGTGATCTAAAGTCGTTATTCCTAGACGTATTGCGATTCCTAGAGTTATTTCTAGGTGGTCTAAAATGATTCATTTTAGACTCATTACCAAAATTCCTAGAGTTGTTTCTAGGTGGTCTAAAATGATCAATTTTAGACTCATTAGTGAAGTTCCTAGAATTATTTCTAGGTGGTCTAACTTCATTTCTATCATCCTTTCTAATATTCTTCTTAATTTCTTCAATTGTTTTAGGATCATCAACACTACGTTTTTCTAGTGTGTTCCTAAGTTCTATGTTCTCTATTTTCAAAGAACTACAAGAAGAACAATTGGAACTTTGATCAATTGAAGAGGCTTCATTCATCTCCTTAATTTTATTTTTAAGAATAATATTATCAGTTTTTAAAAAATTATTTTCTTCTTCTAAAACTTTGATTTTATCCTTGGCCTCTTTGGCGATTTTGAAGTCTTTTTCAATTCACCAAGTAATTCTTTAAAAGCTTCTTGTAATTCTTCAAAAGAGCAAGAATTAGAAGTGCTTACCTCTTCTTCTTCATCGGCATGAAGCATAGGACAGTCGTTTCATCACACGAGCGGTCCGAGTCCCATGTCACATGCTTTTGGACTTGAGGCGTACCTTCATAAATGGCTTCAAGTTTATCCCACATTTCATTGGCGGTTGTGCAATAGGAAATCTTCCGATAGTCATCCGGATTCACCGCACAATATAACATATTGATGGCCTTGGCGTTGTATTCATTCTTCTCCTTCAGAGCCATGGCTTCCCCAACTTTCTTTGTCGGCGTTTCACCGTTCTTGATGATTTGCCATATGCGAAAGTTGTTTGATTGGATGAAGATTCTCATCCGCTCTTTCCATTATGTGTAATTTGTTCCATCAAATAGTGGAGGCTCAATGGTAGAGTGTCCTTCGCTCATCATTCCTGCGTTCAACATTCTCAACAAAAAATGTATGTCGTTCTCTCAACCGGTTAAGGCTTTCAGAGAGTTAGACTCTGATACCAATTGTTAGGATTTATGCCCGTCACTAGAGGGGGGGTGAATAGTGCGGCACGAGAATATTGATAAATATTGCGGAATTAAAATCACAGGAGTAAAGTAAATGCGGTAATTAAAAGATTAAGGAAAGGACACACCGAATTTATACTGGTTCACCATAACGTGTGGTTAGTCCAGTCCCCGAGAGACTCTCTCGAGTTTCCACTAACTCCGTTAAGCTTACGGGTGCCTAACAAACCGTTACACTTGCTCGTAGATGTACACTCTACAAGACTTCAACTTGCTCGAGGATACCTCACCTCAAGACTTCACCTTGCTCGTGGATACCGCACCACAAGACTTCACACACTAAGATTGAGGGTACTTAGCAAACCCGACAATCAATGAGAAGATATGGTCTTCTCAAACACCTTTCTCTTTTACAACAAGCACTCTCTAAAAAGAGTAGATAAAGAGATACAATATTAGCTCTATGAACAACTCAAAGTTGTCTCTCAATTGGCTCAACAAAAGCTCTAAAATGATGCACAAATAATATCAATATGCATATGAATAATGAGAGGTGTTGTGTGTCTCAAATCAGCTCAAAAGACCTCTATTTATAGGTGTTATAAGTTGTATGCCCGTTGCTTAATTGACAATCAATTATGCTGATTTTATGCAAGATAATCGATTATTGGATTTTGATAATCGATTATTGGCTTTAACGTTCAAAAATCAGAAGCTGATTTTATGCTAGATAATCAATTATTGGATTTTGATAATCGATTATCTGCCTGTCGTTCAAAAACATTGGCAACGGTCAGAGAATAATCGATTATGCTCTTTTAGATAATCGATTATTCTGCCTTGCGGAATTTCCAGTTTAATCTGGAAATTCAGCACAATCGATTATCAGCATATGGATAATCGATTATCTGGCTATGCTGTCCAGAATTGAAAACTTACTTCAAAAACCATTTTGGATAAAAATGAAAACGTTAAAATCATTTTGTTTGAAGTATTTGAAATATGTTTATGATAAATATGATTTGATAAAATGATTTTATGCATATTTATGATGACCTATGTTGAGCCAAAATACGAGATAACTTAAACGTTGCTCTTACATTGGTTCTACCTAACGACCTACGCCTTGGGTCTTCGGTCTTGAACTTTTGAGCTCGTCTTTGGCTTTTCCATGCAATCCATTCATCAATATGCTTCTCGGCATTCAATCTTGATTGTTTGTCATATAATAACGTTGTTTGACGCTTGACTTCATTGTTTGTCATTCATCAAAACCTATACCTGAAAATCATGCTAATACAACCAATGCACACATATCATGGATAGAATGATTTTCTACAAAGGTTAGCCGAGCAAGGAGTCTACTTGAGAGAAAATTTTAAATATGTGGAGTAGTTATCCATAAAATTTTGGCATCCTAGGTATATTTCTAAACTCGTTTGAGCACAAATATTTATTAAAGAGATAAACAATATAACAACCCAACCTATTATTTTGAATTCCATGACCTTTTTTTCCTATTTGAGACATCTGGTAGGTTCATTTGAAGTTTTAAGACTTGAAAGTATGGATAGTTCGAGTCTCAAGAGGTTCAAAGTGATTAGCAATATGTAGTTTTTAACTAGAGGTTTAAAGTCAATAGAGTTTACCAAAGTCAATATATTAAGTAAATGAGCTCAGATTCATGATTTGAAGGTTTTGATAAGTTTATATGATATTTTAAACTTGTATGTATGTATGTTTGGTGTACCCAAGGAGCTCCGGAGAGATTTCATCATATTATGATCCGTATTGTTTTGTGTTATTTTATATTCTTGTACATGCTTATGAATTAAACAAGTTATGGAAAGTGAGTATCCTTTTTAAAACCTCATCGATACATTAATGATATTAGACTGATATTTATTGAGTACACTTGGTCTTTTGTACTCATACTATACTTTTGTATATTTTGTACAGATCCTGATGTTGTCTTTAGGCAATACTCAGGATAGAGCCCAAGAGCTTGATTGGAGGCTTCTTGGTGAGCTGTTACTCTTGGATTCGCAACTTATGGAGTCCCCTTCTGCATTATTTATTATTTACTTGATCCAGATAGTATTTCTGTACTATAAGACTATGTTGTACTCTATCTCATAGCTGACAATTTTCTACTATTATATTTTGGGATCTTTATAGTTTTTTTGCACTTAATATAATATTAAACCTATTTTTCTTTTATTTATTTTGTGTTAGTTGAACATGTTAGATAATACGCTTAACGCTAGAGGGGGGGGTGAATAGCGTTATAATAAAATACAGCGTAAACTTGCGGAATTTAAAAATTGCAGGAATGAAATAAGTGCGATAAGTAAATAATAAGGAACGAACGCACCGATGTATCCTGGTTCACCACAACCCGTGGCTAGTCCAGTCCCCGAGAGACACTCTCGAGATTTCCACTAACTTCGTCAAGCTTACGGGTGCTTAACAAACCGTTACAGTTGCTCAAGGATACCGCACCTTAAGACTTCACTTGCTTGAGGAAACCTCACCCCAAGACTTCAACCACTAAGACTTTGGGTACTTAGTAAACCTGACAAATGAGAAGATATGTTCTTCTCAAACAACTCTCTTTTACAACAAATACTCTCTCAATAGAGTGGATAAAGAGAAACAAAATAAGCTATATGAACAACACAAAGTTGTCTATCAAATGGCTCAACAAAAGCTCTAAAATGATGCTTGAAAATGATCAATATGTATATCAATATATGCAGGAGTTGTATATTTAAAATCAGCTCAAAAGACCTCTTTTTATAGGTGAAAAAGTGGTGCTGACCGTTGCTTAATTGATAAATAAAATCCCTGATTCTGTGCTCAGACAATCGATTGTTTGACCAACGTTCAAAAAACAGATTCCTACTTTTAGGCTAAACAATCGATTGTTAACCCTGAATAATCGATTGTTCTTCAACGTTCAAAAATCTATTTAGGATTTTATGGGAACGGTCAAAAAATAATCGATTGTATGAAAATGACAATCGATTGTTTATGAGTATAATCGACTGTATGATAACAACAATCGATTGTTTTGATGTTTAAAAACTTCGGTTGCACACTGTCCCAAAATAATCGATTGTTAAAAGTAGACAATCGATTGTTTGCTATTTTGAAAAACTTCAGATCACACTGTCTTAATACAATCGATTGTAGGATTCAAATAATCGATTGTTGAGGTCCAGATTTTAAAAGACATGTTTAAAAAATATTTTGACTAAAATACAAATCATTTTGGTTTAGCACAAAGATGCATGTTTATGATGACCTAATGTTGAGCCAAAGGATAAGATAACTTAAATGTTGTCCTTACATTGGTTCTACCAAACGACCTTGGGTCTTCGGTCTTGAACTCTTTGGCTCGTTCATGCAATTCCGTCATCAGTATGCTTCTTGCCATTTGATTGATTGTCATACAATATCGTTGTTTGACACTTGACTTCATTGTTTGTCATTCATCAAAACCTATACCTGAAAATCATGCTCATACAACCAAAGCGCACATATCATAGATATACATGATTTCCAACAATTTCCCCCTTTTTGATAATGACAAACAACGGAAAATATGCATATTGAATTCCCCCTAAATTCGTGCTATATCTCAACATACAATTTATGCAACCAATTCAATATAATCAATTCAATAATGTTCCCCCTCAATTAAGGCATGCATATCGCCCATATTCTTCCCCCTTTTGTCATTAGCAAAAAGACTATACCAAAAATTATTTAAACTATTGACGATATCAATTGTGATAACCAAGATCATATCAAATGTTAGTAAATGGCATACTAATAATAACGGTCATTTTTCTCAACTTATGCCAATTGTTATTTTAAACTAAGAATATTCATCAAAACATCAATCATTTATTTTAAAACTAAATGATACTAATTGTTATTCAAAAAAGAACTCATCAAAACAATATTGATTATTAGCACATATCAACTTATTGTGATTTTATTCAAAACACGATAACTAACCGACGTTCCCCCTTAATGCATTAAGGTTTCGTGCTTGGTGCATCCACTACAATATTGTAGTCTTCAAGCACACCTGCAAAAAGAACCTAAAAATAAGTTTTTGGTACCCAACTTCTTTTGGGTCCTTGGGGTTTAGGATAATAACAATTATAATCAACACATAAATCTCTATGTTTAGCAAAACAAACGGGTGCAATGTGTCCTACCCGATTACAATAGTGACATATAACATTATGATTATGCATATGTCTAGGTTGAGCCAAATGCGTTCTAGGTGATCTAAAGTTGTTCCCCCTAGAACCGTTGAATTTCCTATAGTCATGTCTAGGTGGTCTAAAATTATTCATTCTAGACTCATTTACAAAATTCCTAGAATTGTGTCTAGGTGGTCTAAAATTATTCATTCTAGACTCATTAGCAAAAGTCCTAGAGTTGTTTCTAGGTTGTCTATAATAATTAATCTTAGACTCATTTGTGAGATTGCTAGAATTCTTTCTAGATGGACCAACCTCATTACTTATATCCTTTTTATTCTCTTCAATTTTAGGACTATCAACACTACGTTTTTCTAGTGTGTTCCTAAGTTCTATGTTCTCTAATTTTAAAGAACTACAAGAGGAACAATTAGAACATTTATCAATAGAAGAGGCTTCATTCAATTCCTTGATTTTATTTTTGAAATCAACAATGTCATTTTCCAAAAATTTATTTTCTTTTTCTAAAACTTCAATTTTATTTTTAAGAACACCATTTTCATTAGTCAATTTTTCAAAATCTATTTCTTTCAAAGAAGAGGATTTTTCAAAATCTTTTTCTTGTAAAGAAAGTGTTTTCTGAAAATCTGTTTCTTGCAAAGAAAGTGTTTTTTGCAAAGAAAGTGTTTTCTTCAAATCTTTTATCATTTTGGAAGCATTAACAAATTCACCATACAATTCATCATAGGCATTTTGTAATTCTTCAAACGAGTGAGAGTTAGATGTACTTACCTCTTCTTCGTTTGCCACGAGACACAATGCGGCGGTTCCATCGCCTGAGCTGTCCGAATTCCGTGATACGCGCCTATGGTGTTTCTTCTTTTTCTTGTCCTTCTTCATAGACTTATAAAACTTTTCAATTATATCATTGAAAATATTATCATCATCCCTTTCTGAATCACTTACCTCTTCTCTTTTAGAGGATGAGGCTTTGAAGGCAAAATTCGAATTACTTCTAAGATAAGGATTAAGAATTGTGCTATCATAAGTTTCGAGGTTACCTCTTAGTCCATCAATTGTGATATCCGTGAATTCCATCGACTCTTGGATGGCATTGGCTTTGGAGCGCCATTCGAGAGTAAGACTCCGTAGGACTTTTCGAACAAGATCTTTGTTCGTGTAAACTTTCCCGAGAGCATGGAGATCGTTGACGATACTTAAAAATCGTTCAAACATAAAACCAATGGGTTCCTTCTCCATTTTAAAGATTTCATATTTATGTGTTAGAAAATCAATTTTGGCTTCTCGGACTTGAGGCGTACCTTCATAAATGATCTCGAGTTTATCCCACATCTCCTTGGCGGTTGTGCAGCACGAGATTTTCCTATAGTCATCCGCATTCACCACACAATATAATACATGGATGGCCCTTGCATTATTTTCAACTTTCTTGATATCCTCGGCATCATATTCATCTTCGGATTTTGGAATCGTGGTCTCTCCAACTTTCTTTGTTGGCATTGGTTCACCGTTTTTGATTATTTGCTACAAACGAAAACTGTTTGCTTTGAGGAAGATGCCCATCCGCTCTTTCCAATATGTATAGTTTGTTCCGTCAAATAGTGGGGGGCAAGTGGTGGATTGTCCTTCATCCATCGTTCCTGCGTTCAATATTTTCAACAGAAAAATATATATTGCTCTCAACTGGTTAAGGCTTTCAGAGAGTTAGGCTCTGATACCAATTGTTAGATAATACGCTTAACGCTAGAGGGGGGGGTGAATAGCGTTATAATAAAATACAGCGTAAACTTGCGGAATTTAAAAATTGCAGGAATGAAATAAGTGCGATAAGTAAATAATAAGGAACGAACGCACCGATGTATCCTGGTTCACCACAACCCGTGGCTAGTCCAGTCCCCGAGAGACACTCTCGAGATTTCCACTAACTTCGTCAAGCTTATGGGTGCTTAACAAACCGTTACAGTTGCTCAAGGATACCGCACCTTAAGACTTCACTTGCTTGAGGATACCTCACCCCAAGACTTCAACCACTAAGACTTTGGGTACTTAGCAAACCCGACAAATGAGAAGATATGTTCTTCTCAAACAACTCTCTTTTACAACAAATACTCTCTCAATAGAGTGGATAAAGAGAAACAAAATAAGCTCTATGAACAACACAAAGTTGTCTATCAAATGGCTCAACAAAAGCTCTAAAATGATGCTTGAAAGTGATCAATACGTATATCAATATATGCAGGAGTTGTATATTTAAAATCAGCTCAAAAGACCTCTTTTTATAGGTGAAAAAGTGGTGCTGACCGTTGCTTAATTGATAAATAAAATCCCTGATTCTGTGCTCAGACAATCGATTGTTTGACCAACGTTCAAAAAACAGATTCCTGATTTTAGGCTAAACAATCGATTGTTAACCCTGAATAATCGATTGTTCTTCAACGTTCAAAAATCAACTTAGGATTCTATGGGAACGGTCAAAAAATATCGATTGTATGAAAATGACAATCGATTGTTTATGAGTATAATCGACTGTATGATAACAACAATCGATTGTTTTGATGTTTAAAAACTTCGGTTGCACACTGTCTCAAGATAATCGATTGTTAAAAGTAGACAATCGATTGTTTGCAATTTTGAAAAACTTCATATCACACTGTCTTAATACAATCGATTGTAGGATTGTAATAATCGATTGTTGAGGTCCAGATTTTAAAAGACATGTTTAAAAAACATTTTGACTAAAATACAAATTATTTTGGTTTAGCACAAAGATGCATGTTTATGATGACCAAATGTTGAGCCAAAGGATAAGATAACTTAAATGTTGTCCTTACATTAGTTCTACCAAACGACCTACGTCGTGGGTCTTCGGTCTTGAACTCTTTGGCTCGTTCATGCAATTCCGTCATCAGTATGCTTCTTGCCATTTGATTGATTGTCATACAATATCGTTGTTTGACACTTGACTTCATTGTTTGTCATTCATCAAAACCTATACCTGAAAATCATGCTCATACAACCAAAGCGCACATATCATAGATATACATGATTTCCAACAGAACATCCTTTTATGTTGTCTCGTTATGATTGTTTATGTATGTTAGTTCGGCTAGCGATATGAGTTAGGTTCCACCATGGCTATGGTGGAATTTGAGTTAGCTCAGCTAGCCAGTTGAGTTAGGTTCCAACACGGCTATGCTGGAATTTAAGTTGCGGCAAGTTTGTATTAGAGTGTATCGCCATGGGCAAGTGTCAAATTGTTCTGGTTCTTGTCTACCTTTATACATAATTATAACAATAATAATATATCCAGTGTGATCACACAAGTAGGTTCTGGGGAGAGTGATATATGAAAGACTTACTCCTATCTTATGTGAGGTAGAAAGGTTATTTCAGATAATGTCATGAACCAATTCCATGATAGGTCGTGATGGTACCCAACACCAATGTTAGGCAAGCAAACACTGATCAACTAGTGATTTCCCGTTTAATAATTACTAAGTGGATAAAATTCTTCATTCGTTAAAAGATTCAGAAATTAACAATGTAACAAAATTAAACGGAAGCAACACGTACTAACCTTAATCATGTATACAATACCAAAATCATAAGTCCACTAGAGTGTGTGCCAAGACCTGGTGTCACGAGTATATGAGTAATCTAGTAAAATATACAAAATAATACTAGCCTACTGTCAGAATAGAAAAAACATAAAAATAAAGTATAAGAGAGACTCCAGCTGCTACGGAATGGCTCGGAAGGTAGCTCACCATGAAGTCTCAAGATGGGGATCAATCTACACACCAGACTGGTAACCAGATGGAACTGCCTCAGATCCTGTATAATTAAATATAGAAGTGCAGCGTGAGTATATAAATAATATGTACCCAACAAGTATCTAGTCTAACCTCGAAGAATTAGTGACGAGGGATAGACTTCGACACTTACTAGGGCCAATAACATGATATTATGAAATTCTACTTAAGTATGATATACAACAATAAGATTTAGAACGGAAATAACTGAACAAGTATTCACCATATTTAAGAGTTTAAATCACTTCCGTCTTTTAAAACATATAATCACACAAACAATGAATTTATACCAATTATAAAAAGGAACTTCTAGTTCTTTTATCACACATGAATACCATTGAGGGCATTTGTCCCGATCCAACATAAAAGTAAACAGTGTACTGTCGAGGGTCGAATGACGTTAATCATAGATGCATCTAATTATCCAGTTTGTGAATCATACATGTGACGCGATCAAATACAAATTTCAGGAATAAATCATAATCATGTCTTGATCCTTTTAAAAATAATGACAATTCAACTTAAAGCTTTCAAATCCCTAAAAGAAAATCCTCAACTTAGTTCCATCTAATACAATTAACAAACATACCCAAATAAAAGTGTCCACAAAACATAGTGTAAACCTAAAACTACCCGGATATAAACAAGAATAGTATCTACGTACGGACTCTCGTCACTTCTTGCGCTTGTAGCCCCCCACAAATAACCACACATATTCATTAAGTTCACCTATGGGGTAAATTCCCTCTTACAAAGTTAGAAAAGAGACTTACCTTGTCTCAAAGCCTACTTTCCAATGCAAGAATGTGCTCAAACCTCCAATTTTGATGCCGAATGACTCGGAACTAGTCAAACATTACATAAATCTAATTGATTTAGTGATCAAATCTCATTTTTATCAAAAACCTTGGTTTTTATCTAAACCATTAATTTTCACTAATTTTTACATGTTAATCTACCCATAATATATGTATTTATGTCATGTTGTGTAGGAGTTACTTACCTCAAAGTGCTATGTGAAAACCCCCTCCCTAAAGCTCCAAAATTGCAAGAGATAAAGTGAAATGAAATAAATTGCCTAAGTCACATAATAAATGACTTGTGCACAGGTCTCAGATGTCACATATTTGGTTCGCAAATGCGACAAAATCATCGCAAATGCGAATTTGGCTTTCCCTTGTCTAGATCACATATGCGATAAATACAGGGTTGCATATGCGACGGTTTATCTCGCAATTGCGAGCTAGGCCCAGACCAAGCTTCATCGCAAATGCAAAGTCTTTTCTCGCAAATACGATACTCGCAAATGCGAACATATTCTCTCATTTGCAAGGTCTGCATCAGTTGCCAAGAACACCAAAAAATTGGAGTGTATTTCAACTCGTTCCACACGTCTGAAACTCACCCGAGCCCTCGAGGCTCTATACCAAACACTGACACCAGTATTATAACACTATACTAACTTGCTCGCGCGATCAAAAAAATGAAATAACATCAAAAACCACAAATCGGACCCCAAAACGTATGATTTAACTTATGAACTCAAAAACATCAAAAAACACTTCCGCGCGTATGATTCCTATCAAATCAACTCGAAATGAAGCCAAATTTTGCGTGCAAGTATTAAACAATATTATGGAAATGCTCCTAGTCAATAATTTTGTTTGGACCTTGATATCATCAAAATCTTCCCCAAACTAAATTTAAAGAACTTCTAAAATCTTCAAGAACCAAATTTTGCTATTAAGCATCAAAGTGCTCCGAGGTCATCCAAAAACCAATTAGAACATACAGCCAAGTACGAAATCATCCACGAACCTATTGGAACCATTAAAATCTGATTTTGAGGTTCTTCACTCAAACTATTGACCGAAGTCAAACTTGGCCTTTTGAGCCAACCTTAAGGAACCAAGTGTTCTAATTTCAACCCGAGTTCTTTAAAATCCCGAACTAACTATCCCGCAAGTCATAAATCAGTAAAAGTAAGTACTAAAAGTCAAATTTAGGGGAAATGGGATTCTAGAAAGTAAAATGACCGATCGGGTTGTTACAGATAAACTCTTGACTTCAAAAAAAATTCAAAACAAATATGATGATGATGATGATGATGATGATGATGATGATGATTATGATGATGATGATGATGGGGATAAGGAGCTCTCAGTTATAACCACGCTATCTCACAGAAAACAAAAAAATTGCTCAACTACCTAGCTAATAACATTTTACCTTAACTCTCGACCTTTATGCATTCCTATTTAGGTTCAAGTCCTCCTTAAAATGAAGATGTGTCATTTATCACATCTTTCAATTTTTCCTTGATCTACCACTCCTTAGACTTATCAAAACCAATCTCTTGCACCTCCTTATTGGTGCATCTATGCTCTTCATTTTCACATGCTCGAGCCATCCCAGCCTCACTTTTTGCATCTTGTCCATCACGGAGCTAATCCCATTTTCTATTGTATATCTTTGTTCCTAATTTTATTTCTCCTAATATGTCCACATATCTATCTAAGCATTCTCATTTTTATTTTTTATTTTCTGTTCATACGAGTTCTTAATTGGCCAACACTCTGCCCCATATAATGTAGTTGGTCTAATAATCACTCTATAGAAATTACTTTTAAGCTTGGTGGTACACTTTTATTATATAAGGCACCATATATGAGCTTTCATTTTATCCACCCCACTCCAATATGATGTATGACATCATCGTCGATTTCTCAATTTTCTTCAATTATTGACCCAAGATACTTGTGATCCAATCCTCACTTCTGCATCGGCCTCATGGAATGTGTCACCGAACTTGCATTCCATGTAGGCATGTTCATGGATCAGATCGGATTTGGTATCTTTTGGACAATAATTTTGGATTTTGTAAATTGCAGTCCGAATCTGAACTAAATTTTGATTGGATTTTAATGTTTGGATCAGATAAATATTTTAGATTTCGGTTCAAATTATACGCCTTACTAAGATAGTAGAATAAATAATTTTAAGATAATATCTCCTAACATTTTCAGTAGCAAAACTCATTGCCTTCCATATCTTATACATTTAATTTTGAAAAGAAAGAAAAGGCAAAAACAACGAGAGAAATAATAAAGAAACCTTAGAATTTTTTAAAAGAGACCCCTGTCTTTTATTTGTGAAATATAAATTTTAGATTTGGATCGGTTCGGATGTGAATTGAGCCAAATCGTATCTGATACGATATCCAGATAATTAAATTTAAGACCCAAAATTTGTTCCAAAGACCTAAAATCCTATCCAAATCAATCCAAATAACACATATCTGTTCGGATTTGCGGGTAGACCCAAATAATGCACATCCCTAACTCTATGCATGTATTCTGTCTTAGTCTTACTAAATCTGAAACTTTTAGATTTCAGTATTTATCTCCAAATTTCCAGTCTATCATTAATTTTGTTGCAGGTCTCGTTAATTGATACTATGTTATCTACAAATAACATATACCATAGTACCTCTTTTTGAATATGTTATGTCAAGTCATTCATCACCAAGGAGAATAAAAATAGGCTAAAAGTTAATTAATTAAAATTAAACTTTCGAGAACATGAATGTATATACCTACATATCCTATTTATCAATCTTTTCTTATAGTATAATTTTTAACCATTAAAAAGCTTTATTCCCTTTAAAAGAGTTATATAGGATAAGAATGCACGATTGCAGTAAATGATACCAAAATGTAATTTTGCTTTCACAAATTGAAGTAATATACATTTTTTCTAAGACTTGTTTATCAAAAGAGTTGTTGATGGAATCAAGAGTGCGAGCTAATGTTCAATAAAATGGAATGAAAATAATAATAAGGTTCAACTTTTATAAATAAAAATAATGTTAAGCGATTTCTTCTATTCTGAAGAAATATTAGACAGAACTACTTGATATATTTGCTAATAAAATTTCTTTTTTTTCCAACTTATGTGACAATATTTAACTGGCATGAAGCTTAAGAAAAAAAAAATTTAATTTATAATCTAAAATAAGCTATGAATTTTTTTATCGATAAATTATCTTATTAAGCAAAATTTGAACATTTTATAGTTAAATTGTTATTACATAGAGAAGCGTGTTATTTTTTGAAATTTTCTAAAAAATGAAAGAGTATCACAAAAACTGAGATAGAAAAAGTAGCATGTATTTGAATAAATAGTTAAATATGAAAAAACTTATAAACAAAAAGGCATTTAAAATTATCACGATTTTTATTTAAATATCTCAAGTAAGCTTTGTTCTGATCGAATACCTATAATAGGTGAAAAACTGAAAAGTGTAGTAGTCAGACATATTTCACTGACATGATTGATAGCGTAAGTTGCACATGTACAATGCTCGTGTCATTATCCTCTACTGATTTCCTAGAAGTATTTTCGGCATATAAATTTATGTTTACATTTTTATCTCTTAATTGATCCATTTTCACTTAAAAAAATACTAATTGTGATTTAAGTTTTGACAAATTACAATGGAGAACGTGAAGCCAAGGAGTATTCTACACGGTATAAGTCACGCTCTCTTTCTCTAACAGTTTTCCCCTCTAAAGAATGTAAACTGATTTTTCTCTTAATCTCATCGAAGATGAGATATTTAACATCAATAAATATTGATTGTTCTTACTTTTCATTCATGGAAATGCTATACTTTTTTAGATCTAGAGTTGATTACACTTGATTAAGATTTACCCCTTCATTATTATTAATTGATTTAATCAAAAAGGTTTCAACATCTTTTGGTCAAACAATTTGGCGCCACCTATAAAGATTTCTCAGCCAAATTTCCTAGTCTCCTTCAGATCCAAAATCAGTGAAACATAATCATCCACCAGAAAGGGTGGTAAGTAAACCTCACATGCTAATCTAGACCATGATGCTGCATAGAAGCAGAAGTTACAACCAATATCCATACAAAGCTTGCAAGAGAAGACAATGCATGTTGTGCAAAATTCCATAAGAGAATGGGCACATCTTATGGGATGACCCATGCACCGGATAATCCACACACCGGATGACCTATGAACGAGCTAAGGCAAACCCAACTTACACTGTGCCATGGCATGTTAAAAATGGGGAGCAAGAAAAGAAGGCCGAATACGGCTGCCGAATCCACAAACCGTCATTCCATCAACCACTTAAGTGCCAAGCAGAGGGAACAACGCTATAAGACTACCCACGTTCATCGACTCATCAGATCGAGGTAAGGGAAATCTCATCTTGGTTTACCTTCTGTTGTTTGTTTAAACAGGAACACAAGCGCCGCATGGGCAAGCGAGCAAATAAGCATTCCAACTGGGAGTGGAAGAACAATTGCAAAATAACTTGAATATCACTCATCTCAAACATTTCAACTTCTGGAAAATGATGTCCTTTAAGTCGTACTCCTTCCCCTCACCCAAATGTTTTCCTAATTAGGTTCTCTCGGGGAGGTTCTGAACGAGGCAATGAGGGAGATGTCACCATGTTCAAAGGACAGTTCATCGCCTCGCCTATCAGTGAGATCTCCAGGCTGAATGATGAAAGGGTTAAACAGGAAATTTCCAATATATGCATAAAACAAACATTAGCAAGATAGCAACATTCAATACTCTCCAGCATCACACTCTCTAATACAGACAAAGTTAAGCAAACCGGGACTCGCCCAGGAAATACACAAGTTAAGCAAAACTGGGACTCCTCCAGAGGACTCCCAAAACTCTCAATAAAACGGGGACTCACGACAGGTTAACATTCGATGACAGCTCTATATAACACCCTTACGCTAAGGGACATCGCCAAAAAAGAAGAATTTCACCTCGCTCAAATTGTAATGGATTAACATTTCGACGATAGCTCCAAATAACACCCTTACAAACAAGGGCCACCGCCAAAAGGAAACGAGTTCGACATCGCTCGAACTACGAAGGGTTAATATTTCGACAACATCTCGAAATAACACCCTTACGGCCAAAGGTCATCACCAAAAAAAAGAATTCGACCTCATTCGAATTGTAATGGGTTAACATTTTGACGACAGCTCGAAATAACACCCCTACAGCCAAGGGCCATCACAAAAAAAGAAAAGAGTTTTACATCACTCGAATTATGACGGGTTAACATTTCGACGATAGCTCGAAATCACTACCCTATGGCCAAGGGCCATTACCAAAAAAGAAAAGAGTTCGGCATTGCTCGAACTACGACGGGTTAATATTTTGATGACAGCTCGAAATAACACCTCTATGGCCAAGGGCCATCACAAAAAAAGAAAAGAGTTCGACATCTTTCAAACTACGACGGGTAAATATTTTGACGACCACTCGAAATAACACCCTTACGGCCAAGGGCCATCGCCAAAAAAGAAGAGTTCGACATCGCTCGAATTGTAATGGGTTAACATTTGGACGACAGCTCAAAATAACACTCCTACGGACAAGGGCCGTCACAAAAAAAGAAAAGAGTTTGGCATCGCTCAAACTACGATGAATTAATATTTTGGTGACAACTCGAAATAACACTCCAATGTCCAAGGGCCATCGCCAAAAAAGAAAAGAGTTCGACATTGCTCGAACTACAATGGGTTAATATTTCGATGATAGCTCGAAATAACACCCATATGACCAAGGGCCATTGCCAAAAAAGAAAAGAGTTCGATATTCTCGAACTACAACGGATTAACATTTCAAACAGCACGAAATAACACCCCTACAGCCGAGGGCCGTCGCCAAAAAAGAAGAGTTTGACCTCGCTTGAATTGTAATGGGTTAACATTTCAATGATAGCTCGAAATAACACCCCAACGGCTAAGGGCCATCGCCAAAAAAGAAGAGTTCAACCTTGCTCGAGTTGTAATGGGTTAACATTTCGACGACAGCTCGAAATAACACATATACGGCCGAGGGCCGTTGCCAAAAAGAAGATTTCGACCTCACTCGAATTGTAATGGGTTAACATTTTGACGACAACTCAAAATAAAACTCCTATGACCAAGAGCCGCTGCAAAGAAAGGATTTCTATCTCGCTCGAATAATGATAGGTTAACATTTCAATGTTAGCTTGAAATAACACCCCTACGGCCAAAGGCTATCGCTAAAGAAAAAAATTCGACTTCGATCGAATTGCAACGGGATAAATTTTTGACCAGCTCGAAATAATATCCCTAAGACGAAAGGCCATTGCAAAAGAAAAAGTTCAACCTCCATAACGCCATTGCAGCTATCAGTCGTCGTCGTACATTTTGTTCTTCTACTTAAGTTTTTTTTTTGCTACAAACTCCAAGTTCGACCTTGCTCGAATATATATATATATATATATAAAAGTAGAAAACAAATGTCACCCAAATCAACGATAGCTTGGTCCCACTCTAACGACTCAAGTCAAGACTGACTTCATCCAAAATAATGATTCTGTTATGTGACCTCGTTTGACTCAAGGGTGAATCTTCTTAAAGCAATAAGTCACCAGGCAATCTCGCCCAAATGGGCAAATCAAATGAAAACTCCATTCGGGCTCACACGACAAAGTACTGCTTAGTCTGATTGAAATTGGTTTTCTTTAAAAAATCAGGAGTTTACCAACAGAAATCCAAAAATGTACGCCAAAGATATGTAAAGTAAAAAAGGAGAGAAATACAAAGATGCCCAATGACAAAAACTTTATTTTTAATTAGACGGTTTCACAAATAGCCACAAATTACACACTACTAAAACCAGTCCAATACAACGAAGAAAAATACAAAGGTAACAACTTTTTCACTCGACGTCATCACCCTCGTCCTTCTCTTCACCATCTCTAGGAAATCCCTCCTCTACATCAACATCTTCATTGGCTTTTGGTATCTCCGGATCATAACCACAGTTAACACAAGCCTCTCGTGCATTCGCCTGATCTCCTTCATAAGCAACCTCGAAAACATTGCTCGCTTCTTACAAACTCTTGTATATGTCTCGCTGGGTCTCGGCATAAACCCAGAGTTCATATAAACGGCTAGGAACAACGCGAAGGTGGATTTAACTTGGGACAACAATTGTGGTTTTTCGGCCTCAAGAACAGCAACCCGTTCTCCCAAAGTTAAAGCTTCCCCGTCAATGTCGCCAATGCGCTCTTCAAGCCTTGCCTCTCTGAGCGTAGTCGTCGACCTCTCAGAATCCTGCTCGGATTGAAGGACATGGATATCATCCTTTAAATCCACCGCTCTAGCTGAAGCCAATGCCCAGGAGCTCTCGACACTCTCCAAATCGGAGACTTTTCTATCCAACTCGGTTAACTTCCCCATCCACTCTCCACCGATTGCCTCGACTTTGGTGGTATTGAGATCTAACTTGGACTAAAATGATCTAACCTTATGAAGATGCTCACACTCTGCGACGACCACTTTTCCCAACTCAAGCTCTTCGTCCTTCACTCGAAGTTTCTCCTCGAGCTTGCTATACCTACGAATAGCCTGCACCAACTCCTGATCTCTCTTCTCCAGTTCCTCGCCGAGAGATTGATTACTAGTGCTCACCCTTAAACATTTGTGCATCTCACGACACTTGTTGCGGTAGCGCCGGTACTTGTCCAACATCATCAAAAAAAATTTGGCCCGAGTGTCGGCCGTACAAGCACTTTTAATATCCACCATGTACTTCTGAAAGATGAAAAAATTGGTTAAGGCCAAGGTCTCCAAAGATGAAAAGAACATAAAAGAAAGGAGAAACTTACCCTCATGCCCATAACGACCACTTCATGCATCAAATCAACATCACGGACGTCTCGAAGAGCCTCGCTCTCGGCAGCAGAGTACAAAAGGTCAAACTATGATACCAAGTCTTTCGTATCCCCCAAAAGGTTAATCTCCAATGAGATTTCAAGTATATGGGACGGGCCTCCCGTGTGTACCACTGTACGAGTAAGGCCTTCCTCGAATATCCTGACATCATCAGGATCAAGGTCGGGTTTAGACTCATAGTCATCGAACATGAAACTCTTTCATCTTTTTGCAGCCAAAAAGAAGCACGACTTGGTTCGGAAGACACAGGCCCAACCAAAGTGGCAATAGCAGTCTTGGAATCCCGACTCCCTGTTGCAGCAGTCTGCTGATCAACGACAGCAGTCAACGTCTCTCCCGTCGGATTGGTCATGATCATCGGCTCTACCACTGCGGGGGGGGGGGGGGGGGGTTAGCATCACCTCTGATGTTCCAATCGTCAATACTACACAAGAGAAGGGGTAATTTGTGTGGTACCCAACTTTCGATCTAGAAGAACTTGATTCTTCTAGGTGTTCTAATTACTACTGTTTGCGGAAATAAAATTACATAAATTAAAGAACACATAGATTTTTACGTGGAAAACACCTGGCGCAAAGGTGAAAAAACCACGGCCTGCTACCTAGTTGGATTTTGCCAAACATCCACTAAAATCACTGAGTCAAAATAGCATTTACAAAAATCTTTGTAAACCTAAGAATTAACTCTAATCCCAGTGTGGCACACAACCTCAGCTGTTTCAACACCTTCAAGTTAACTCTAACTTGAATACTCAAAGTACCTAATACAATTGCTTCTGTGAAAGATGGAAAGGTACAATTTTAAACCACCTACTATAATTGAACTAGACTAAGAATAAATACAATGGAATTTGGTTCTTCTATCTCGTTTAAGTAGCTGCAGGAGTGCACATTTTAATCTCACATAAATTGCTTGCAAAATTGCCTTGCTTTTTTACTCTCAATTTAGTTAACTTCTGTGTATGTGCATACCTATAAAAGAGAACAAACTTCGTTATTTGTTAAGTTAGTAATCAAAGTTTGATTGAGACTCAATTGCTGATGCTCCATCGAATTTGAGTCCTAGACCAATACAAACTCCAACCCTTATCCTTGATCTGGATTGTGTTCTCTTCTCATAAGGAGACTTTTTCTCCTTATCCCATATGCAATATTTTCGATCAGTTCAGAAGATATTATTGCTTGATCCCTAAAACTTATCTTCTTCATGTGCATCTCACATGCATAGGTTGATAACCACTGTGTCTTATAAGATGGACCTGGTCCATCACTGAATTTAGTTGTCATTCTTCAAAACTTCAACTGAACTTGGGCCAACAAATTCCCCCTTTTTGATGATAACAAACTCTGTGCTTTTACTGATCAGAGAACTTGTGGAACTCAACTAAATTATCAACACTTTTACTTAGAATTGTAACTCATCATTAAGGACCAGATTTAATCAGGTTATAAATATCGCTTTTTCAAAATATAAAGTAAAGCACAATATCCTTTCCCCCCTTTGGCATCATCAAAAAGTTGCATATAATGTGAATCCCAGATTGTAATAGTTACTCATGGCCACTGGGACAACTGCAGGTGCAAGCATGATTTAGTGAAGCAATAATCAATCTTGACAAAACTTAACTATTAAGAACAGACTCTTCACAAAGCAAGAGAAACGAAAATTGTCATTGATAAGGAGATGCTTCTAAAAAATAGTCCACATAAAGAAAGAAAAAACATCCAACCATGAGCAAAAAACAACCAAAGAAAAATCCCTAATTTGGGTCACTAGGGGGTTACTAGACTAGTTCAAGGATAGTGTTGGAGGACTTAAGGCTTGGAGGAATTAGAGGGTTGGGATTGGAGACGATTGAGCATTGTTTGAAGCATCCCTACACCATTTTCCTTTTTCTTTGCTAGCTTATCTTTTAGGCTATTCCTCTCATTTTCCAGTTCAGCAACACGAGCCTGGAGCCTAGCAATCTCAACATCCTTTGTCCCGCACTCTTGAACCAAAGCCCTAACCTTGTTGTTCACAGGAGTCTTTAGAGAAGAACCAGGTTCAACTGGGGCTACACTGAGGAGATAGTCACAAGCCTGCATGGTTTTGACACCAAAATGGTCCTTGCTAGAGGCCATTTCCCGTTTCTTCAAGGGAACATTCAACCTATCCAGCACCGTCATCAGTATGAAACCATAAGAAGTGGCATGAGCCTTGGAGTCATTTATGACCCTGTCCAGCAGCTTGACAATGAAGGCGGGCCAGTAAATCTTCTTTTCTCTCACAAGGAATTCCAGAAGAACCAAGTCCATGTAGTTAGCAGTATGCCGTCTCTCCTGTCTGGGCGGCAGACACTTGTTCACAAATTCAAATAGCACCTTGTGCTCATGCTTCATCTCACTCTTCTGCACAAACCTTGCCTCTGGCACACTTTAGCAGATTCTGTATCATAAAAGTTCCTGGTGATTTGGAGAGCACTAGGAAGATCATCTAGATAAGGCCAGCTCTGCCTAGTGTAGTCATCATATCCATCACAGGGTATGTCCAGAATTCTTGCCCAATTTAGGTGCATCAAACTGTGCCTTCACTCCCTTAACCACACAGCTGACTACCCCATTTTTCATAGTGTCATTAGCCATGAACTCGATCGGCTCCTTTCTTGCCAGCCTTCTATCCAATTGAAGAACCATGTCCTTCCAGCCCTGTGCATCTAGGGCATCTAGCAATCTAATCATTCCTGGCTCCTCCAGGTCTTTCAGCAACCTCCCCTTCAGCTGCCAAAGATGGAAAATCGATCTTGTTCCTTTTCAGACTGCTCCTTTTCTTATTCCCCACTCCATTCTTCTTCTTCACTAACCTTTACCTGTTTTCCTTTCACTACCGACCTAGTTTTTTTGCTAAAGAGGGTTCAACAAATATAGATTTTGAAGATTTATTTGTAGGAGTCTTGGTTCCTTTTGGTTTGGCTATGAGAACCTCCACATTTGTGCCTCTTTCTTGATGGATCAGTTCCATCTCCTCCTCATCTTCTTCAGCAGCCTCAGAACTTTCCACAACTTTTTCTTTTCCTTTTTCCTTCTTCTTTTTCTTACTTTCTTCTAAAGCTCTCTGTAGTTCTGCCTTGCTTTGCTTGACCCTGCTCCTTGTTGCTCTTCCTTTAGGTAATGAAGGAACAACAGACTTGGAAGATGACACCTTGCTTGTCTTTGTTGGTTTGGAAGCAGTTGGGGTCTTTTGGGAAGAAGCCTTGCGCTTCTTTGGATCATAGCTGGCCCCAACCTTCTTCAAGATGTCAACTAGGGTTTCCTCTATAGATGAACCAGGTTCATCTTGCTGCTCACTCAGATGAACAAGGCCTTCAGCAGCCTTTCCAAAACTACTTCCCCCTAACTTGATGCCACCCTCTTCTACGCTACCACAGATAGCAAGAACCTCTCATTTCTTTTTCTTTCCCCTTCAACTAGACCAAACTCCTTCTATATTTTTTACAGATCCCACCAACACAAATCTATTTTCTTCCCTTTCTACCATATTAGAAATGCAAAATGCGTATTTACCTCTCCTAGGGTTTCTTGATTTTTGTCAGTGTCAAAAGACCCATACTCTTCTCCTTTGCTGGCAGAGATAAATGTCTCATACTCATAGCTTGAGTCAGATTTTGGGCTCTCTTTCTTTTGCTTTCAGTTTTTTGTTTAAGGCTTTTCTCAAAGAACCAAAAGTTGCAGTTTTCCTGGCCAACATTTTCTAGCGATGAAACCTAGGTTTTGGGGTTTCAATAGGAGGTGTTAATGATGAAGTATTGGGAGATACATGTGGAGGAGTACCTGGATTGTCTAGAGGATTTGTCATGGTAGAGTATTTCTGGGAATTATGGGAATTTTGGAGATGAAAGGGATGATCAGAATTTTGGAAGAGGTGAATAACGGTTATGAACAAAAAGAAGGAATGTGGTGTGTATTTAAATAGGGGTTATGATTAAGTACAGTAACGACAGACTTTTTCAGTAGTCAATTAGAGGTCTAATCACATTAGAATTCTGATCTCTTGGTGATTAATGGGCGACGCTGGTTTTTAGGAAAAAGTCTCGTTTTATTTAGACTCCTAAGAGAATGAAACTGGTTCAATGCTCAACGGATAGAATTTCTGGAAGTTTGGTGCAATTAGGACTTTTGCTCACGATTGAAAAATGTATATTTCTAATTGTGAAAAGTATAGAAACATACATGAACTTTCTCATGAGCATATACTGATGAACCAGGTTCTTCAAGTAAAACTTCTCTTGATCATGCCTCAAATGTCAGAATAGAAAAAGTTTTTAAGAGATCAGGGAGTCATATAAACACATGTCACATGAGTATACTAACTAAAGTATGAAATTGAGTAAGGATTAGTCCAGATATTTAATAATATTAAGAACTCCTAACCATCTGAACTGGACCTTTTTAGGTGATCTTAGTCAGCCCTAATTCCAACATGTTCCTTTCAAAGTTTTCTCTAATCAGTGCTTTAGTGAAGATGTCAGCTATTTATTTATAAGTAGCATAGAATTCTATTGAGATTAACCCTTTCTCAAAGTTATCTCTTAAGAAATGGTGTCTAACATCTATGTGCTTGGTCCTTTTATAATGAACATGGTTCTTGATCATACTTATAGAACAAGTGTTATCACAAAATATTGGAATACATCTCACTTCAATTCCAAAGTCTACCAGCTGTTGTTTGATCCACAGCAATTGAGCACAACAAGAAGTATCAACAACATATTCAGCTTTATCAGTATATAGGGCTACTGAATTTTGCTTTTGGTAGCACATGACACAAGACATGAACCAAGGAAATGTGTCATACCTAAAGTGCTCTTCCTGTCCACTAAGAAACCTGCATAATCAGCATCAACATATCCTACTATATCAAAATTACTAACTTTGGGATACCAAAGACACAGATCAGTAGTGCCTTTCAGATATCTCAATATCCTCTTGATAGCAGTCAAGTGTAACTCTTTTGGATTTGCCTGGAAACGAGCATAAAGACCTACACTAAAAACAATGTCAGGTTTGCTGGCAGTGAGATACAAGAGTGAACCATCATACCCCTATACAACTTTTGATCAACTGATGAACCGGGTTCATCAACATCTAATTTAGTGGCAATTGCAATAGGTGTATCTATTGCTTTGGAGTCCTCCGTTTTAAACTTTTTTAATTAGTTCTTTCTATACTCCTGCTGATGGATCATGGTTCTATTAAGGCTTTGTTTGATCTGCAAGCCTAAGAAGAAGTTTAGTTCACCCATCATACTCATTTCAAACTCACTTTCCATTAGTTTTGCAAAGTCCTTACTCAACCTATCAGTAGTGACCCCAAATATAATGTCATCGACATATATTTGCACAACAAGGAGGTCTTTATCTTTTTCCTTTAGGAACAAAGTGCTGTCAATTTTACCTCTTTTGTACCCATGCTCCAGTAGGAATTTCGATAGTTGTTCATACTAAGCTCTTGGGGCCTGCTTGAGACTATATAGAACCTTCTCCAGCTTGTACACATGCTCAGGACATTCCGTGCTTTCAAAACCTGGAGGTTGTTTCACAAACATTTCTTCCTTGAGGTAGCCATTCAAGAAAGCACTTTTGACATCCATCTGATGAAGAGTGAATTCCATATGTGCTGCAAAGGCTATGAGGAGTCTGATTGCCTCTAGTCTTGCAACTGGACCAAAGGTCTCATCATAGTCAATACCTTCCTCTTGGCTGTAGCCATGAACTACCAGCCTTGCCTTGTTTCTTGTAACTGTTCCATCTTCATCAAGTTTGTTTCTGAAGACCCATTTTGTACCAATGACTGATCTATCCTTGGGTCTTGGTACTAGATGCCAGACTTGACTTCTTTCAAATTGGTTGAGTTCCTCCTGCATAGCATTGACCCAATCTGCATCCTGTAAAGCCTCAACAATATTTTTAGGTTCAATAAGAGATAGAAAAATATCAAATTATTTAGTTGTGATCTAGTTTTGACTCCAGATGTTGGATAAAAAATGATGTTCTCAATGGGATTAGAACTTTGATACTTGTGGGATTTCACCACCAACTGGTTTCTACTAGATGATTCTCCTTTGTTCTGTTACTGAGGAACTAGTTCATAGATAGGTTCTTGTAGAGAGTTTGTTTCGATTTCTCCCTGATTAGTTCCCCCTGTCAGGTTGCCCTGAGTGGAAGAACTTGTTCCATCACTTGTTCCTTCTTTTGATGCTACTTCAGTCAATTCTTTTACTAGTCCAATGGCTTCATCTTCATGTTCCTGTCTCTTAGAAAGAATGTTAGTTTCATCAAATACAACATGCACACTTTCTTCTACACACAAAGTTCTTCTATTGTACACTTTTATGTGAAGAATATCCCAAAAATACTCCATCATCACTTTTGGGATCAAACTTACCTAGGGAGTCTTTTCTATTATTGTGCACATATCACTTGCAACCAAATGCCCTAAGATAGGATATGTTTGGTTTTCTCCCTTTAAGTAACTCATAGGGAGTTTTCTGAGTAAGAGGTATAGTCATGGATCTATTGATTATATAACATGCAGTATTTACAGCCTCTGCCCAGAAGTTGTGAGGTAATTTACTAGAGAGAAGCATGGTCCTTGCCATATCCTCAAGGGCCATGTTCTTTCTTTCAACTACTGCATTTTGCTGAGGAGTCCTAGGGGCAGATAAGTTGTGATTTATTGCATTTTCATCACAATATTCAGCAAATTTTGCATTTTCAAATTCAGTTACATGATCAGACCTAATGGATGCAAGTTAATTTCCTAATTGTTTCTGAGTTTTTCTAACAAAAGCAGTAAACATTTCAAATGGCTTATCATTAGATGTCAAAAATAATACCTAGTTAAATCTAGAATAATCATCAACAAGCACCATCACATATTTCTTTCCACCTCTGCTCATGGTTGTCATTGGATGACAGAAATCCATAAGAACTAGTTCCAACGTCTTGGACGTACTTACCATTTTCTTGGATTTGAAGGATGACCTTACCTGCTTCCCCCTTGCACATGCCTCACAAACTTTGTCTTCTTTTAACTTGATATTAGGTAACCCTATCATCAAGTCCCTGGAGACTAATTTGTTTAGTTGATTTAGACTGGCATGACCAAGTCTTTTGTGCCACATGAGGGGATCATTGACTAACACACTTAAACAAGTGAGTTCATTTTCTGAAAGATTTGACAAATCTACAACGTAAATATTGTTAACTCTTTTTCCATGCAAAACAATCTTGTCAATGGTAAGGTTAATCACAAAGTATTTGGTAGAGGCGAAAGCTACAAGGTTAACTCTGTCACACAGTTGTGACACACAGATTAGGCTATATTTCAAGCCATCTATCAAGTAGAAATTCTCAATGGAATGAGAGTCTGTATTACCTACCTTTCCAACCCCAATGATCTCACATTTCTTTCCATTACCAAAGGAGACATTACCTCCTTTTAGGTTCTCAAGTGAAAGGAACTGGTTCTTGTTCCCAGTCATGTGTTTTGAGGAGCCACTATCCATTTACCATATTTGGCTACTCCCTTTCACTTGAACCTGCAAAAAGAAATCAGGGGTTAGTCTTAGGAACCCAAACTAGTTTGGGTCCCTTTCTGTGGGCAAAAGGATGAATCGGATTATTTCTTGCCCAACTAGGCAGCTTGCGTTTCTCTTGAACAAAAGCTTTGTCCTTTTGAGTGGCCTTTTCTTTTGCATTGCATTCACTTTTATAATAGCCAGTCTTACCATAGTGTATGAAGATATATTCTCATGAAGTGTGAGGTACTTATTTTTGGGGACCCATTTTGGAGTTTGAGTCCCATAACCAAGTCCTCTTTTGTTGCTACTGTGATGTTCTTGCAACCAGGAGAGTGCATCAGAAGCTTTGTTCCATTTGCAAGTTCTGTCTAGTTCATGTTTCACCTTTCCTATATCTTCTTTTAGGACCTTAATCAATTCATCTTTCTCATACAATTCATCTTTCATTTTTCCTAGATTTCTTCTAGAGTGAGAAATGAGTGATCAACTTTCTTCTTTCCTGTTCTTAGTTTCAATTTTAGGTTTTCAGACCTAAGTTTTAGAACACTATTGTCAAGTTCAAGAACCTGGTTCTTCAACCCAGCATTTTTATTATCACTCTCATCAGTCCTAGATTCTAGAATTTTGCATTTTGCTTTTAGGATTACACATTCCCTAGACAGAACTTCCTTTTCATTGTTAACTATCTCAGACTCATCAATGAAGTCTAATACTAGCTCAGCCAATCTTTATTTAGACAAAAATTTAATTTTGTTTTTGAGATGCAGAATACTTACCTCTTGCTTATACTCTGATTCTTCAATAGCCATAAGAGCTTTCTCTTCTTCAGCTTCATCTTCTGAGCCTTCATCAGAGGTTTCACCCCAAGCAGCAACCATATCCTTGGTTGATCCTTTGTTTCTTTTGGGTTGAACCTGTTCTTTCTTCATGTTTCTTCATTCAGTCCTTTCTTTCTTCCACTTAATTTCCCATTGAGGGCAATTCTTGATCATGTGGTCAGTCTTACCACATTTATAGCAGCCGTTATTGGTCTGTTTCTCAGGAGCTCTTGTCTTGTTGAAATTTGTACCTCTTGATGAGCCCTTTCTTCTCATCAGGTACTTTTTGAAATTTCTAGTGATCATAACCATCTCCATCATCTTCCAGAGCTGAACCTTTTTTAATTTTGAGAGTTAGGCTTCTCTCCTTCTTGGTTGTATCCATCTTCCTGGTTTGCCTTCTTAGTTCATAAGCAGTAAGATTTCCAATCAGTTCATCCAGTCTGAGAGTAGCCATGTTCTTGGATTCCTGAATAGCAGTGATTTTGCTTTCCCAAGCAACTGGAAGAACTCTTGTCAAGATTTTCTTAACCTTTTCTTCTTCAAGAATAACCCTTTCAAGAGACTTAAGTTCATTTGTCAGTTTAGGGAACCTAGTATACATCTCTTGAATAGTTTCTCCATCTTTCATAGTAAAATTCTCATATTGAGAATACAATAGTGTTCCTCTAGATCTATTCACTTGAGGTGTTCCTTCATGAGCCACTGGCAAAGTGTCTATTTCTTTGGCAGTAGTACAACTTTGGATCCTTCTGTACTCATCTGGACCCAGTCCACATACAAGCCATTTCTTGGCCTTAGTATTTTTCTCCCACTTTTTCAAGTCTTTAGCAGTGTAGTCAGCCCTTGTCTTTGGCACATCCACTCATTCCTTTTTCGATGTACTTGCCAAAGGACAATCAGTGACTATGTCCCAGAGTTCATAGTCTTCCCCTATGATGTGATCCTTCATTATGTTCTTCCACCAAGAGTAATACTATCCATTGAACAGTGGAGGCCTAGCAGTGGATTGACTTTACCAGTTCCCAGGTGGTGTACTCATGTTGATCTTTTCCTAAGGCGTTAGCCTCTTCAAGGAAAACATGCTTTGATACCAAATTGATGTTCCAAACGTCAATACCACACAAGGGGGGGGGGTGATTTGTGTGGTACCTAATTTTTGATCTATAAGAACATGGTTCTTCTAGGTGTTCTAATTACTACTGTTTGCAAAAATAAAAGTACATAAATTAAAGAATACAGAGATTTTTACATGGAAAACACCTAGCTCAAAAGGTGAAAAAACCACGACCTATTACCCAGTAGGATTTTGCCAAACAACAACAACTACCCAGTATAGTCCCACAAAGTGGGGTCTGGGGAGGGTAATATGTAGACGGGCCTTACCCCTACGCAAAAGGGCAGAGAGGCTGTTTCCAATCGACCCTCGGCTCAGTGAAGGAAAGTAACAACAAAAACAAAAACAACAAAAGAGCATTAGTAACTTCAACATAAATAACGTAAATAATTATCTAAACATAAAAACAAATAAATAAAAAACATAAAAACTATAAATAAAATAGCATGCAATAATATCGGACATTATCTAGCATAAGACAAAATCCAATATACAAATCATCTATGAATAGCCCTGCCAAGCCTCACCCAACCCCGGGTGTGGAGTATGAAAAACTCTAGGGGCCCCTATCCCACAACCCTGATACTAGACCTCAATACTTCCCTATCCACGGTCATGTCCTCAGAAACCCGCATTCTTGCCATGTCATGCCTAATCACCTCTCCCCAATACCTCTTAGGCCTCCCTCTGCCTCGTCGTACGCCGACCATCGCCAGCCGCTCACAACTCCTCACCGGGGCGTCAGGACTTCTCCTCCGCACATGCCCGAACCACCTCAGCCTCGCTTCTCGCATATTCTCGTCCACCGGGGCCACCCCCCACCTTCTTTTGAATAACTTCATTCTTAATCTTATCTAACCTGGTGAGCCCGCACATCCACCTGAGCATCCTCATCTCCGCAACCTTCATCCTCTGAACGTGAGAGTTCTTCACTGGCCAGCACTCCGCCCCATACAACATGGCAGGCCTAACCACAGCTCTATAAAATTTTCCCTTGAGTTTCTGTGGAACTTTCTTGTCACACAGGACTCCTAATGCAAGCCTCCACTTTGACCACCCCGCTCCTATGCGATGAGTGACGTCCCCGTCAATCTCTCCGTCCCCCTGAATCACTGACCCAAGATATCTGACACTGTCCCTCTTGGCGATGACCTGTGATCCAATCATCACGTCCCTGCCTACTTCACTCGGCTCGGCGCTAAACTTGCACTCCAGGTATTCTGTCTTAGATCAAAATTGAAACGGGACCGAACCTGTGCCTCTCGCATGCAAAGCGAGTGCTCTACCATTTGCCAAACATCCACTAAAATCATTGAGTCAAAAAAACATTTACAGAACTCTTTGTAAACCTAAGGATTAACTCTAATACCAGTGTGGCACACAGCCTCAACTGTTGCGACACCTTCAAGTTAACTCTAACTTGAATACTCAAAGTACCTAATACAATTGCTTCTATAAAAGCTGGAAAGACACAATTTTAAATTACCTACTACAATTGAACTAGACTAAGAATAAACACAATGGAACTGGTTATTCTATCTCGTTCAAGTAGCTGCAGGAGTGCAAACTTTAATCTCACATAAATTGCTTGCAAAATTGCCTTGCTTTTTTACACTCAGTTTAGTTTAACTTCTGCGTATGTGCATACCTGTAAAAGAGAACAAACTTCGTTATTTATTAAGTTAGTAATTAGAGTTTGATTGAAACTCAATTGCTGATCCTCCATCGAATTTGAGTCCTAGACCAATACAAACTCCAACCCTTATCCTTGATCCGGATTTTATTCTCTTCTCATAAGGAGACTTCTTCTCCTTATCCCATATGCAATCTTTTCGATCAATTCAGAAGATATTCAGAAGATATTGTTGCTTGATCCCTAAGACTTATCTTCTTCACGTGCATCTCATATGCATAGGTTGATAACCACTGTGCCTCATAACATGGACCTGGTCCATCATTGAGTTCATTTTTCATTCTTAAAAACTTCAACTGAACTCGGGCTAACAACCTCATATCACAGAATCCATCAAACAAATGCCGCCTTATAAGAGTACCATGGCTGAAAAAGACATTTCGGACTCCTTTTGTCGTCTTTTTGACGGTTCTTCCCCGTCCTTAACATCGGAAGATTCTCCTGTTGAGCGGGAAGTAGTAGTCGGAGCCACAAATTGGGAAATAGCTTCCATGCACACGGCTACAGCCGTAGAATCGACTTGAGCAGCCCTTGCCGTATGTCGGACAACAGAACTTGGTACGGGTCGTGCAGAGGACATCGGCTGAAAAAATGCAAGTAGAGGAGCCTTTGCCCTCTGCTCTCTCTAATAGTAATAAAAGTCGTATAAGCACAAAGCTATATTGCAAAGTAGGAAACAAAAACTGCGGCAAGACTACTTACCTGTTAGGGGCTTGCGTCCATATTTCTCATAAAAAGAAGACCATTCGTGAACTCCCACCGTATAAGGAAGAATTACATTCACCCATTCGCAGATATCGTCACATGCACTGGGGTAGTCTCGCGGCTGCAAAGGCAAAACAGTTCAACACTGCCCAAAGAAAAACAGTCGACTATCATTCTGAAAAAAGATAAAAAAAACTTAGGTGCGAAGTTCCATTTCTTGGGAAACCCTGGAGAATCCACCACAAGGTGTTAAGTCCGCACATAAAAGTAGTTTTCGAAGAAACACATTTGTCTCTATCGTCCATGTTCACTACCAGACTCTTCGTCCCTCTATGGTGTATGTGGATCATTGTGCCTCGAATGAGTTGAGGGGCAAAAATATTAAGCATGTGCCTCAGAGTGATCTCCCGACCGGCAAGCTCCGTGAACTTGAGTAGCATGAGGAATAGCTTATACAGGTACGACGAAAGTTGAGCCAGACACATCTCGTAGAAATGGCAAAAATCTACTATCAAGGAAGGGAGAGGAAACGTGTACTCCAACAATAAAAGGATACGTGTAGAACGCACAATATCCCGGGCGGTCGAAATGTATGATATCATCTCCCACCGCCGGCAGCATCTCAACGTGGTGCAGAATCCCCCACCTAACCTTCAGCTCCGCAGTCGCCGCCTCATTCACAATAGAGGAAAAAGGTTTTGGTTCCTTTACGACAGGGCTATTGATATAAATCTAAGGCTTCCAAAGACGAGGTAATATTTCGGCAGCAATTGGAACCTCCTCATCCTCTACTACTTCTACTCCTCCGGGAACAAGAACATCACTTTTCGGCGTCAAAACTACGGCAAGATCGTCAGTGCGGGAAGAAAAACCAACGATTTATCTCCATTGAATAGAATGAATGAACAAAGGAAGTAAGAGGGAAGACAAAGATACCAATTTCTGACCAACAAGAGAGAATCGAAAATCTGAAGTATCGGGGAAGAAGAAAATTCGCAAAATTCTTTTGATAAACCACTAAAATATGCCAGTGAGTTGGTGTTTTTTTTGCCTATTTATAGGGATATACATACCGCAAGCGGAAAACCCAAGAGGCACTAATTAGCACTGATAAGGCATGAAACGGTTCAATCCCCAGGAAACGTGTGTCATAATGGCAGTAACCATAAACGACATTTCAAATTAACGCAATGTTTCGACTCCGAATGGACGCGACAAAACAAATGTACTGTTGAAGCGTTGCGCCATCGCCTAGATCTAAAAACCTCGTCCAAGGCATGAACAGTCAGATTTCTCCTAGCCTTCGAATCTACAAAGTCGTCCTCCAAGCCCGCCAAATGACGACCTCGATGGACGGAGAGACTAACTGTATGGGTCAAAATCTGACCACAGTGGTCGACCAAGCTGGGACCTCTCCTAGGTGGCGAAATGGCAAGAAGTACCACGACCAACCCCAGTCCAATCATTGACAATGTATGTCAAGTAACAATCGTACCCGGATAACGATAAAAAGACCATCACGTGAAGAACACGTTGGTCAAAGTACATAGTGAACCTCCTAGAAATATATATAGAAGGGGGGCTGGACTTTTCGGGGGGCTCTCTTTCTCTAGCAATTTTCTCCTCTAAAGGATGTAAACTGAATTTTCTCTGTATTTAATCAAAGATTGAGATATTTAATATCAATAAATATTGATTGTTCTTACTTTTCATTCATGGCATTGCTATACATTCTTAGATCTGGAATTAATTACGCTTGACTAAGATTTACCCCTTCGTTATCATTAGTTGATTTAATTAAAAAGATTTTAACATCTTTTGCTCAAACAGATATGTTTAAATGAAAATTCATGGTAATGTTAAATATCTCCTTATGTATTCGACCTAAGATGAATTCATAAATTTTAAGGCAAAATACCTTAAATCACCCTTAAACTTGGCTCAAATTATTAGTATCCTTCATAAACTATGTCCGGTCTTAATTACCCCCTCAACTTGGCCTTTTGAGAGCCATTACCACCTAGACATTGATGTGGCAAAAAGTGTAGGTGCACTCACATACCACGTAGATATTCTGTCTATGTGATATTTTTGAAAAATAATTTTTTTTACCTTTTTAAGAATATTACTTTTTAGATAATTTTTTCGAATACAATTAATAATAAAACTTGGATAGAATTATATTATTTAGACTAAATATTTTTATTTGGTCAAAAATAATAAAATTTTAGTTAATTATTTCTTTTGAATTTGACCCAAAAATAAAGATTTGTACAATTAAAATAAATAGTCAAGGCATCTTAAAAATTACAAAAATACATAAATTTTTACAACTTTTAAGATTCCTTGACTATTTATTTCAATTGTATAAAGTTTTATTTTCAGGTCAAATTCGAAAAAAGATTAAGTAAAACTTTATTATTTTGGCTAAATAAAATTATTTAGTCTAAATAATGTAATTCTATTAAAATTTAATTATAAATTATATTCGAAAAAAAATATCTAAAAAGTAATATTCTTAAAAAAGTAAAAAAATATTTTATTTTTCCAAAAAAAAAAATACTACATAAACAAAAATATCTACGTTGCATGTGAGTGCACCCATATTTTTTGCCATATCAACATTTAGAAGAATAATAACTCTCAAAAGGTTAAGTTAAGAAGAATAATTAAAATCGGACATAGTTCGGAAAAAATATTAATGATCTAAATTAAATTTTAGGAGTGATTTAAGTTATCTTGCTAAATTTTAATAACAATAAAAGCCTATAGGTGACCAGTAAATTTAGTAAGAAATGGATAATGTGAAATGTGTGCAAAGTGCAGACAGACAAAATACATGGCTCAAAAAGAACCCCACTTCGCCTCTTCCCAAAGCTTTCTAGAACCAACCTGTTAACACCGTGGCATTACCAAGCATCAAATATTCCTCTCCATACACCCCCCCCCCCACCAAATACCCTTAGATCCTTCCATATTTACACCATTGCCCCTCTCCTTTAACTACCTTTTAATGCCATTTTCGACAATAACCAAAACAAAAGTCACTTTTCATCCAATGGCGGCTCGTCAAATTCCCAAAACACCCTAGCCTAACGGATATAATTATTCAAAATGAAAGGTTATAAATGTAACTGCAATAAAGAATTGGCTACTGGACTTCAAACAGTAAATAAATTAAAATTAAAACAAACAAAACTGAGAAGTTGCGTTACGATAAAGATATCATAAGGGGGTAGGTAGTTCAAGAACTCCGGCGAGGGTTTTCAAAAATTCCCTTATATTTTTCTGCTTTTTTATTCCCTTATCGTGAAACCCACTAATTTTTTCTTCTCTTTCGTAAAGTTCAAATCTTTGATCTGTAATTTTTCCAATTCCTGAGAAAAAGAAAGTCTCCTTTTTGGGGAATTTACCAAATGTCTACTCCGCCGAGAAGGATTTTCTCCGGCTGGACTTTGACACCAAGAACCGATCCGGCAGATAGGGCAGTTTTAAAGGGTAAAAATGTTGGCTTTATGGGTTCTGTACAAAAGGGTGTTTTCTTAAGCCAAGATTGTGATGATACTATGGACAAACAAGTGATTCTTGAGAAGCTCTCAAATCTTGAAAATGAGGTTAATTTACTAACCCCACTTGTATCTTATAGTTTTTTTTTTCCTTATTTGTAGAATATGGTTGTTTTGCTCTTTGATACTTTAGTTTTCTTGGGTTTAGACTATGTAAGAAGAAACAGTTGTATTTTGCTTGGTACTATAAAATTATGAAGAATTAAATTTTGTACTTTGTACATGGATCTTGCAAGAATTGGGGTTCTGTTTGTTTATTAAGTATATGCTAGGGTAGAAATTAGCTTGTGCAATTTTTGGGACAACTGGAGTTGGGCCAGAAGCCCACAAAGGATTTTTTTTTCAATATTAAAAAAGGTTATTTTTGAATTTAAACAATCAAGAATCTTACATAAACTGGTGACAATTTTGATCTCGTTTCTTGCAAGTGGAGCTGATACTTTTTTGACATCGCAGTTTAGGTAACAGTAAGACATCTTATGCTGTTTATGAGTTGATCACTCTATTATGTTGCTCTGAGATTTTGTTTCTATATCTGGTACTCCTATCATGCTTTTAAACAGCAAGAAACTTAGTGTAATCTGTGTACGCAGACCTTACCCTACCTTGTAAAGGTAGAGTTGTTTCTGATAGACCCTCGGCTCGAGAAACAGTGAAGGTATCAGGCTTTTGCATTTAGAAAATTCATGTAATTTGTATTTGCAATAAATGGTTTAACCCAACTTAATTTCCCAACCCACCGATAGAAGGGGGGAGGGGCGATCTTGCCAGTGACAAAGGATAAAATGTGCTAGCACTTGCTCCTTAAATGTTTGATGTATATGTTAGTGTTTTTCAGTATATATTTGCTGTGCCATGGGAGTTACTTCTCTTGAGTTTCAAGTCAGTTAACAAGGATTTTGTTTGACTGCTTCATTTTTTCTGTAGCTCTTGGACTATCAATACAATATGGGCCTTCTCTTGATTGAGAAAAAGGAGTGGTCTTCTAAGTATGAAGAAATTAAGCAAGCCTTAGATAAAGCAAAGGAGGACTATAGAAGAGAGCAAAATGCTTACTCAATTGCTCTATCCGAAGTGGAGAAACGGGAGGAGAATTTGAGGAATGCATTGGGTGTTGAGAAGCAATGCGTGCTTGAGGTGCACTTCTACTTCTTCATTAGGCTACCATATTTTTATGATCCATTGGTCTTTTGCGAAATGTGTGATTAGCAAGATAACATGCTTAATTACTATTAGAAAAAATGAATTAAAAACAACCGGTGTCTGTTGCTATTAGTTTTGTTTCGAAAGCCTTGGAAGTAATGCCAGCTTAACTGTATACTCCTGATAGGTAAAATAATAGTTGAAAAATTATCCCCGTCTCTTTTCCTTTAGGCAGTGTAATAAATAGTGCTCGCCTCACCGCTAATAGCGTGAGGCAAGGCGAGGTGAGCAGCCTGCGCCATTTTGGCTCTGTTGCGTTGCGATTGTAAAAGGCAAGCGCCTCTGCTTGTGTAGCGAGAGGCGAGCTGCGTCGTCGCTTTTTGAAAAAAAGAAAGAAAAAGGCGCAGATTAGGGCTTGCAGTGATTTCACATTTCTTTCTTCTTCAACCTTAAAACAACAGAGCACCCAAGTCCACCCAGCCCAGGTAAGCTTCTCTTCTTCTTTCGCCTCTCTTTCTTTCTTCCTTTTCCTTCTTCTTCTCTTCTTCTTTCTATTTTTTTTTTTTTTGCTCTTTTTTTTATTGAGCAAGATAGTGCAGCAAAAAAAGGACACAGTCTGTTTATGCTCTGTTTTTTTTTGTTCTTCTTCTTTCTTCTTCTGGTCTTCTCTTTTTTTTTTTGTTGCTCTGTTTTTGAGGGGAGAGAAATAGGAGAGCTTTTGAGGGGATTGAGTCTTCTTTTTCACATCTTAAGAATAGTCTTTTATCTTTGATCGCTTTTTGGTGCACTCATAAAGTCCCTACTTGTATGGAAGATTGGGCGTCTTTTGTAGAGAATCATGTTTTGAGGTAAATTCTCTACTTTTTGGCATACTTCTTGTATGTGGGAGTTTTTTCTCCCTTTTGATTAATACAATTTACCTTATCAAAAAAAATACCAGACTTGGCCTTCTGCTCCATATGGGCACAACATGAGTTAGTCTTTTTCTTCCATTCACTGATTTAAAAAATCTGCAAATGTACGAGAGCTACACATGTTTATCTGGAATACTTTTATGTAGTGCAAATCTCTCATTGAACATTTACCTCGACTTCTGGTATGATGCAATTGAGTTTTGGTCATGTAATGATCAAAGAGGATCCAAAACATCTAAAATTCCAAGTTACAGAAGGCACTAGGAGGTAATTTTCTTGATCTCCATGCCTTTTATGGTGAACTTGCTCGATTCTCCTGTATGAGTATCGATCTATCAATCTCGATCCCCTTTAGGAATGTGTCCTGTAAATTTCAACTTTTTAACAGTGTTTCTGATGATGTTTTACATGTGCTTCTTAAAGCGAAGGTTCTTGGCACTCTTGTTCAGTTTTGTGATGATACTAGCCCGCTGTAATTGCCTTTTAATATCTTCTAATCGTGTTGGTTGGTGCAGCTAGAGAAGGAATTGCGTGAGATGCGCTCGGAGTATGCAGAGACTAAATATACAGCTGATTCGAAATTAAAAGAGGCAACTGCATTGGCTACTAGTGTTGAAGAGAATTCACTACAACTAGAGTTGAAATTACGTGCAGCTGATGCCAAGATAGCTGAGGTGAATAGAAAAAGTTCAGAAGTTGAGAGAAAACTATGTGATATTGAGGCTCAAGAAAATGCACTTAGAAGAGAACGGTCCTCTTTCAATACCGAGTATGTTCCTTTGAACACTATTATTTTCTCTCATTTCTATATGCAACTTCATCGTTTTTATGCTCGAAGTTGTGAATGATGAAAGTGATGTGATAGAATCCATTGACAGTAACAGTGGGTTTTTTCCTTGTTATATCAGGCGTGAAGCTCATGAGAATGCTCTAGCTAAACATAGAGAAGAGTTGCGAGAATGGGAAAGAAAACTAAAGGAAGGAGAGGAGAGGCTGGCTGATGCGCGAACATTGCTCAACCAAAGAGAGCAACGAGCAAATGAGAACGATAGCGTTTTGATACAGAAGCAGAATGACCTTGAAGATGAGTCGAGGAAAATTGACATAGCTAACTCAGTTTTGAGGAAGAAAGAAGATGATATAAGCAGCCGACTAGCTAGTGTTGCTCATAAGGAGAAGGCAAGTTTCCTTTGATTTCTCCCATAGATTAACTAATGTGTATTTTGATCTTTTTGCTTACTAGTTCTCCATTCGATGCAGGAACTTGAGGATGTGAAAAAGAGCCTGGAGATGAAAGAGAAAGAATTAGATGAACTACAGGAAAAGCTAAATGCAAAAGAGAGAGTGAGTACCTGCATTTATTAGTGATTTATTTATCTGTATGCGTGATTGATATTTATGAGGACAGTCCCTTCTCCCTCTCGAGTCAATTTCTCTATAGTAATTTTTCTACAGGATTAGGCCACATTATTAGACAAGAGGGGTTGCTCTGATGGTAAGCAACCCCCGCTTCCAACCGAGAGGTTGTGAGTTCGAGTCTCCCCAAGAGCAAGGTGGGAAGTTCTTGGAGGGAAGGATGCCGGGGTTCTATTTGGAAAAAGCCTCTCTATCCAAGGGTACGGGTAAGGTCTGCGTACACACTACCCTCCCCAGACCCCACTAAATGGGATAATACTGGGTTGTTGTTGTTGTTGATTAGGCCACATTATCTTCTGTTACTCCTTTTAAAGATTTCTTATTTATACCCCTTCCAATATTTGGAGTACTCTTGTCTCAGGGCTTTGGTCCAGTAGTAAGTGCACAACGCGTGATGTGTGGGTTAGGCGTATGTCACGGGTTTGAACTGTGACACAGATAAAAAGCATGGTATGTCACGGGTTTGAACTGTGACACAGATAAAAACCCTGGTACGTAGGTGGAGAAGGGTAGAGGGGCGGGTACATTATCCACCGGGTTCTCGGTTGTCAAAAAAATATCTGGATTACTCTCTTAAAAATTTCTGTCTCACATTATCTCTGGGTGTCGGTTCTCTGCTTTTCTCTTGTTGTCCCTTTAAACTCCTTTGTTTCCGAGGAAGAAATAAACTTGCATAGGACTATTGTACTTGCTGTATACTTATCCTTGTGATTGGAAATTAACAGGAGGAGATACAAAAGTTAATGGATGAACACCGAGCTATCCTACAATTAAAGGAAGAGGAGTTTGAATTGGAAATGAGGCAGAGGCGGACATCACTAGATGAGGAACTGAAAAGCAAGGTGATTGAACTGGAGAAGAAGGAAGCTGAAGTTAATCACATTGAAGAGAAACTCAAAAAACGAGAACAGGCACTTGAAAAAAGAAATGACAAAATGAAAGAGAAGGAGAAGGATCTTGAGTTGAAGCTGAAAGCACTGAAGGGAAGAGAAAAGTCTCTGAAAACTGATGAGAAAGAATTGGAAACTGAAAAGAAGCAGATATGTACTGAGAAGGAGGGCTTACTGGATTTAAGGGCTGAGCTTGAGAATGAAAGAGCTGAACTTGAAAAACAACAGCTCAAGATCAATGAGGAAATGGAACAGCTTAAAGTAACCGAAGATGAGAAAATGGAACATGCTCGCCTTCTTTCAGAACTTAAGCAGGAGACAGACAATTGTAGACTTTTACGAGAAACTCTTCTGAAGGAAGCTGAGGATTTAAAGCAGGAAAAAGAGAGATTTGAGAAAGAATGGGAAGAGCTGGATGAGAAAAGATCTTTAATCAAGAAGGAGTTGAAGGAAGTTAATGAATTAAAAAGGAATTTTGAAAAACTGCGTCACTCTGAGGAGGAAAGGCTGAACAAGGAGAAGCTGGAAACAGAAAATTATGTTCAGAGGGAGTTGGAAGCCCTTAAAGTGGCACAAGAGACATTTGCAGCTACTATGGATCATGAGAGGTCAGTATTAGCTGAGAAAACTCAAAGTGAGAAAATGCAAATGCTTCACGATTTTGAAAGACAAAAACGAGATCTTGAGAGTGAAATGCTGCGGAAGCAGGAGGAACTGGAGTCTGCGCTGCATGAGCGGGAGAAACTCTTTGAGGAAGAGAGGCAGAGGGAACTTAGCAATGTTAACTATTTAAGGGAAGTTGCCCGTAAGGAAATGGAAGAGATGAAGTCAGAAAGAGTTAGGCTGGAGAAAGAAAAACAGGAAATTTCTGCAAACAAGATGCATCTGCAAGAACAACAGTTAGAGATGAAAAAAGATATCGATGTGCTTGATGGTTTAAGCGGGAAGTTGAAGGATCAAAGGGAAGCTTTTGCAAAGGAAAGAGAGAGGTTCATTGCTTTTGTCAAAAAGCAGGAGAGTTGCAGCTCATGTGGAGAGGGAGTTCGTCTATTTGAGCTTTCTGACCTTCAAGCTCTACATGATGTGGAGAATTTCGAGGCCCCTCCCTTGCGAAGTTTTGCACAGGAATATTTAAAGGATAGTCTCCAGTGCTCACCTGGAAGAGCTAACGACGAGTTGTCCCCTGGTGCTCTTAATTCAGGATCTACTACTTCTGCTGGAACCATGTCCTGGCTTCGAAAATGTACATCAAAGCTTCTCATATTCTCACCAGGTAAGAGGATTGAGCATCCTGCATCTCAAGGTCTCATTGGTGGATCTTCTCTGGCAGAGAAATCGGTTGGTGAATTACTTGATGGACCGTCGAAAGACGATGATCAGCCAGATCTGGCTGTTTCCATCAATGACACGTGTGATGACCAGAGACATCAAAGTGATAACAGCGTTAGGGAGGTGGAAGCTGGGCAAGATATTCGTGAAGACTCGGAGCAGTCCCACGTGAATGCTGGCCAGTGCAGACCTGTCAGGAAAGGACGTGGTAAAAATAGTAAGACAGGTCCAACTAAGGCAAAAGCTGTAAATGCGAAAACTATCCTTGGAAAAAATCTTAAGGAGACCGAGAATATGGACGTGAATGGAGGTTTGGAGAACTCTATCAATATAATTGAGGAGAGCGAGAAAGGATCTAGTCTTCTGGGTGGAGCTCCAAGTAACTCCAGAAAGCGTACTAGCATCCATACATCGCAGGGAACAGCAAGTGAATTTGATGGAAATAATAGTGATGGACAGACAGATAGTGTGACAGCTAGCAGTCGGAGAAAGAGGAGACAAAAGGTTGCCCCATCTGTGCAGGTTCTCGGTGAAAGAAGATATAATCTCCGCCGTCCCAAAAGGTAAATCCCTTTTATGGTTTTTGATTTCTGAATTTTGTCGTATTGCATAGATAAAATAAACTGTAACGCAAAGACTATAAACAAGATCTGTCTTTAAATGTTAAATACAAAGTCAGACACCCCCCTCCCCCCCAAACCATACTCAACTAGTAGGACCAGGAAACTGGAGGGTCTAGCTCAAGTATCAAGCCACAAAATTGACCTTCGGCTGGATTCAGAGAAAGAAAATCAGGGAAAACGATCAAACTTGCGAGGAAAGATTGAGTGAAACTTGAGTAGAAAAAGTTTTCTGCAAAGATTCTTCTTTTTCAGTTCTGTCTTTAAATGTTAAATTAACTGTAATGCAAAGACTATAAACAAGATCTATCTTAAATGTTAAATACAAAGTCAGACACCCCCCTCCCCCCAAACCATACTCAACTAGTAGGACCAGGAAACTGGAGGGTCTAGCTCAAGTATCAAGCCACAAAATTGACCTTCGGCTGGATTCAGAGAAAGAATAGATCTTTGCAGTTCTCCCTTTGCCCTTTTTGCTAAACGGAGGAGACTCATTCGAGCTGCTAAAAGCTCCCTATGTCTATTGAGATTATTGGATTCCGGTGATGAGAAATGCCAACATAATATGAACTGCTAAGCTAATGACTGCCTGTTTCCCCTGATTTCTTAGGGAATTTGAGTAACTTAGCTATGATATTGTCATTATTGATTATGTTTGATACATGAGGTCAGAAAAACAGTTAAAATCGTTTAACTTGAAAAATGTTCACGGACCCCTGGCACACTTTATCTATTCTAGATATAAATAGGTGTCATCCCCTATAGCAAGCAGTCAAGGTTCTATACTAGCTATGGCTTATACCACTTGATTCACACACACAACTTGCGGTCGTCAAAAATTTCCCATCGATCATCTGGAAGATCCTTCTTGTGTGTCACTGATGTTACATCTCCATATGCCTGGTATAGCCAACAAATAGGAGCTTTCGGATTTTCGAGAGAAGATGGGATCAGAATTTAATAAATGTATTTACTTTCTACTCCATTGCCCGTGGGAGCTTGCTGATGAGGAAGCGCTAATCTATCTATCGGATTGCCTATTTGTCTGGTGAAGTGAGAACGGAAAAGACTCTCATTAGGGTAAAGCACAAAATACCTCGTCGAGTCCAAAGCTCCTGTTCAAGCAAAAAAGTCCAAAAAGAGATGTCTGCCTTCGTCTCTCTCAAGCTAAAGCTCAGTTTGCTATAACCAATCCATCACTTTGCATTATATCTGGATCCAAAGAACCAGTCAAGATATGATATATATGTCCTATATTTGTAGCAACAAATGTTTTGCATAAAAATAAATTATACTGATGTCAATCAATATTCATCATTTGCTCCTGATCAAATATTTGATATACTAGGATGCTACTTCATCTACACACGCCCCTCCCAACAACCCCAACCCCACCACACCCAAAAATAAAAAAAATAGAACCGGACGTGCAAAAAGAAATTTAAGAAACATTTAGAAGGGCATGTTTCTGGCGGGAAGAAACAAACCTCGCCTCCCCTAGCCCTCCCTCCTTCATTGCCGCAACCAATAGGTAGAAGCAGAGAATTAATGGGGAAAACTGAAATACTTAAGCTTGTCCCTCTATATTTTCAGGAAGGCTGTTAACCTCAAAGCTGTGGGTACCATGGTACTTACCTGGCTAATGGAAGTGAAACCGAGTCACTTCTGAGGTCCTTAAGTCTCTTGGATAAGGTCGCTTGTGGACATTTAGAAATATTGGGTTCTTAAGGACCATGAACGACAGTTGAATCCTTAAGTTGTGGAATTTGAAATTGCTCATTTTAGAGTTCCATCCATATCCTTTTACTTCAAGAGTGGCAACCTCCATGTGATGGTTAGCGTGATGCTACCAGTACCCTAAGAATTCTCTTTCCCTGAACATTTTCTTCTCTTAAGTAAAAGTTTTAGGTTTTGAATGAAGAATCTAATCATGTACTACTGATTAAAAAAAATTAAAGCTGATCATGTACTCCGGACAGCAGACAGCTTGATTCAGTTTACTAGAGCTCTAAAGAGGTTTCATTACTGGAAGAAAGAGGTTATGAAATTTCAATGCTTTCTTTTTATGACATATTTATATTGCTAAACTTATTTTAATTTAATTAAGTGGAATAGCAGACCAACCCGGGCTTGCTTGGGATTGTAGGCAGACCAATACCGAACGGATTTCAAAATTTAGTAATAGGCACTTCATAGTCATTAGTAGTCCTGGGATCGGCTGATGCCAGAGTAGTACTGGCCTTCTTGGGATCTTGTACCAAAGTCTTGTTTAACGGTGTCTGCTCAAAGGTACTAGGAACTAGCTTGATCACCAGCATCATCCTCGTGCTTGAGAGACAATTGGGTGGTCGGTTGGCAATCCAATAAAGATCTTAGGTCTCATGAAACTCTTAACTTTGGAAGGAGAGATGACCAACTCTCTTAACTGCTTCTCTTTTCGTGGTAGATTTTTCGTCTCTGTTGCTCCTTCCCCACCTTCCTCACTCTCTGTGAGAGCTGGGGCAGGTGTTGTTTGACAGCTAATGGTGTTTGAGTTAACATTTTTATCATCAGTGCAACTGCAGCAACGGCTAATGGATCTTTGCCAGAGCTGGTCTCAAAATCTCAGGAAGAAAATTGGGATTCCAATGCTGCACCAGCAGCTCCTGCAGAGGTCAGCGGCAGAGATAATGGAGAACTCAGAAACTCTGGAGCGGATCTTCCCACTGTAGCCGATAGCCCTGTACGTATAGACGCTATTCTCCTACCCATCTGATGTATAAATGTGCATTATTCTCACACCTCTTATGATGTTTTTTGCTATTTTTATTTAATTTGCTGCATTCCATCTGCAAGTATGCTACGTATGTGTATCATACTTTATTTTGTTCCCTGGCACCTCTTTCCCCTGGATATATACCCACAACAGCACAGGTACATGAAATTATTAAACTGGATCTTTTACTCGAATGAAATATACATTCTGGCTACAACTGTTTCAGTGAGGGATCGTTTGGTTGTAGTGAGGAGATTCAAACTCCAATAAAATACAGCATTATATTATAAAATGATTGCTTGCTACTTCTGTTTTCGTAGCAAATAATGCTTGCATAAGTTATGTGGAAATCTATGTATTATTTTATGTGGCGATAGAATGTGAAACAAGAATCCAGATATTAATAATAAATGTGGATTACACAAGCTGAGATGGCAATACATAATAGTAAACTAACTTTTATTTTACTTAAAAAGTAAGCACATTTTAAATTATACATTGAGCGCTAATTGTGAGATATAAACCAATCATGCTACAAGAAATATCAGGATAGTCTTGGGCACTACTAATCTCTGCATTGAAGTCGCAACATTACTAGTTCATGCATAACATGTCTCTAAATTAAGTTTTGCTATGTCTGGCAGTTGAAGGGTGCAGCAGACAATCAGGTAGACAGCGCTGACATAGCTAACGAATTGGTAGATGATACGGGCTTGAGTGAAGAAGTGAATGGAACACCAGAAGGGCCCTCAGGTTACAGTGTGTACAATGAGGAACACAAAGATGAACAGGATGAGGATGATGATGGTAAGACCGAAGAAGATAACGAGGGCAACGAGGAGGAAGAGGTTCAACATCCTGGTGAAGTCTCTATAGGGAAGAAGATTTGGACTTTCATCACCACATAGTGAAGGCCAAAATGACAGGTGCCGCTTTGGTTGCATGCTTGAGGGAATTTTTCTAGGCATATTGACAACTATTGCATTTCTTTTGCTACTTTTAGAATAGTTTCACGCTTTTAGAGTTTGTCTAGTGGTGTGTGTATTCTTCTTGAAATGAAGTTAAAATGGAAGTCAGTTCAAATCGGGATTGTTGTGGTAGGCTTTTAATGATTGTGATTAGAATTGTCAGGTGATTGCATATTGTTTAACAATCGTAGTGTCCATAATATCGTGGTATCACGACTTAACCATTGTAACACTAGACTTCTGGTGCTTAATGTCATTGAAACATTGCTAAAATGACTTAATTGTTTCATTGTGTCTGTTTTATTGCCACTTAAAGACAGAAGAACTGAATAGGAGACGAGTCAATGGTTATCATACCACCTTTCCGACAATCGGAGATCTTGGTTTAAACTTTGGGAATGAAGAATCTTTTGATTGGAAGTGCTTTGCCAAATATTCTGCCTATATGTTACAAATTTGAATTAGTTGAACCAATGAGCTTTAGATACTGGATTGTTGAACAAAACAAATTGCTTGTGACATATTATACGTTAAAGTGAAGCTTGGAGCCTCATAGCTACAAATTGCAACCAAACGACAAACTTGGATTTTACGTAAAGAGACATAACCAAGTAATCAGCAGACTCATCTTGACATTTTTCGTCACCTTGAGATTTCCCAAAACGGAAAAACAGAAGTTTAATTGAAAACAGCCTCTACCTTCATAAGATAGGGGTAAGGTATGCACATCCTACGGAAACAACTGTAAACCTCCTAAACTGCAAAAATTACAACTAAATAGTAGTCAACCAAGCAGGTTGCACCATAAAAGACATACCACTGGATCATTACGAGACTGCAGGATTTGTCAACTTCAATCAAGCTAACACTATTTTACAATACACATCAAAATTCTGGAGTTGCCAGCTTACTGAACCCGTTCAAAAATTTGTTAACTCACGTATCCACCAAATCTCATTCAGATCTAGCTTGTGTACAATATTTCACTCTCTTGAATCGGAATACAGAGTCTAAACATTCCATTAATCTTCATGATGGGAAAATCGTACTTCCAATGGCAAAGAGAATGCTAAATCAGAGGTTAGATCCTCCACTTTATCAGATAGTCTAGAAAGTCTATCTAGGAGATGTGTAGTACAAACCATGGAAACTGTGGTTTGTAGTACCATCATTGACAAGTGGGTTTCTTCTACCTCTATCTGACAAGGATCTTCCAAAACTAGGGCTTCTTGGCATTGAAGCACTATCCCTTGGACTAATAGATGAATAATGCAAGTCATACGCCCCATATCTGTAAGAATAGCCTGACAACGAGGGGCTAGTTCCAGGATCGCAACCAGGAGGTCCATCATCTTCAAAATCCCTAGACCAACGCCGCTCATGATAATGCCCTCTATTGATAGGGTCTGGTGTATGGTTATATCGATTGTGTGAATGACTTCTTGAAAGACTCGAACTCAAAGATCCAGGCGCCCAACGTCTTTCATCAGCATGTTCAGGTATCGGCGCATTTACACCAGGAAAATCAACACTCATCTTCCTAGGCGGATTAGGGAAGCTTTTATCAAGAATTTCCCCTTCCTCTGTTTCTTCCTTCTTTTCCTCATCTGCAAATATTGTGATTCCAGAGGGTAGATCTTCGTCGTCTGGATCTAAAAAGATCATAAATTGCAGAACAGTCAGTAGATTTGACAGCAGCTGTTAAGTAATATGAGGACAGCATGCATTACACTCTAGAAGCAAAACCAAGGAAGTTTGTGCCCAAAAATCTGAAGAAAAAATGTGAACAGAAGTATGGGAAGAAAGAGTTGGCGGACTGGTTTGGGCCTAGCCGACTAATTTGGTTAAAAGGCAAAACAAAAAACTGTCATAAATATAAATTTTGGATAAGCAACAGAATATAAACAGGCATCCAATAAACTAATGAGGACCTGTATATTTACCCAAATATCCTGGTGGATATCCCATTTCCCTCATTCTATTAATCCAGGGCGGTGGATCAAGCTCCTGAAACATGAAAAAGGAAAAGACTGTTGATAAAAATGAGGCATATCACAACACCAGTGTCTTAGCACTTCCATTACTAGAATGAATTGCACTGGATAGAAAGCTTTAAGCAGTTAAGACCACATAAAATCATTTTTCAAGTGAAAAAACGAAGTCATAACATGACCTATCTTACCCCAAGGCCCAGAAGTTTTCGTGTTTCAGGCTCCAGAACACCTGGTCTTAAACCGTCATACTTCCCCTTTGGAGAATCTTGATAATATCGAGTCGGATTGCGGGAACTGGCACTTTGATTCCTTCTGGACTTGTGTTGTTTACGAGCAATATTTACAGCGGCATTGTCACGAGGCTTAGGGCAATCTTTCAAAGAGTGGTCATATGAACCACAATTGAAACATCGCGAACTATCAACCATTTCAATTCCACTGCAATGCAAAAGACGTCATAAGATATTTATTTGCCTAAAAAATCACACAAACAAGTACAAATTCTTGTCACCAAGAAAACGCCATATTCAAATATCTCGTCAACAGGATCCTACATACTTCCTTCGGTTGTATTGCCTTTTCTTTCAAGACTAAGAATATAAGTAGAGAACAGATATCATTGAAGGACACAACTATGCCATTAAAATTGCAACGATAAGGTTAAGATTCTATTAAAATCAGTATTGAGCTGATATTGTGAAAATACAGAGATAGTACTAGCTTAAAAACATTATGCCTAAGCAGTCTAGCTTGTCCAGCATGTTATGTAAATTCATAACATTTCCATCTTTCCATTAGTAAAAATAATGCAAACAACTATATTTCAGAGATGCAACTGCTCCTTGCTTCAAAACACCTATTACTTCTTCCTTTCCATATAGTCCAGCTATGCTAAGAGGAATAGCTCTCCAGATCTTCTTTAGGGATGCTTCTGTAGGCATAATGAACTTTTGGGATGCTTCTGAACGCTTAAGAGGGATTGCAAACAACGATATCTATAGGCATAATCTCAACATTGTCGAAGAAAACTATTATCATAAAACAATCCAAAAGAAGTGTTCCAATGCAATCTCCTGGGCCAAATGAACTTTTAAAGTGGAAAGACTGACATAGCATAATATCAGATAAATATTCTAAATGCAACGAATGATATGATACTAAACTGGGACATGTTCCAGCAATGACACATGCTACAATAGATATTGATTTTCATGAATCTTATACAGGAGACAGCAACACATGCCACTGTCTGACATTGAAGAATAATCAAACTGCAACATCTAGATGTCATCATGTCGGAGATTAACAAAATGACAGGACGAGGATACATCTGACTCACAAAAGGTAAAGTTCAAGACTATTACAACAGGAATGAAAAGAAAGGGAGGAAGATTCAATTAAGAGATGGAAGGAAATGACAGAGGAAAGGAAATTACAAGGCTGCATAGACACCAACTGTCTAACAGCTCTCTAAGCAGAACTACATGTGAAAACTCCACCACATCAGCCTAGGAAGATCTTTGAAATATACAAGTCATGGCCAATTCCCAATATATATGTACATATATATTTGAAGCCTAAAATATCCATGATTTTTTAAATAGCACGGCATCGCGGCGTGCATTTTAATTCATCCATATAGTTCTCCAAACTAACAACTGAAAGATGATAAAATATATGTTCCAGGAATGAACTTACGGCCAAAGAAGAATTTAACTATAACTTACGCTTCCACATTGCTTGAACCATCAGTTGCAGTCAACGCAAATGAATATCCACGATCATATAGCGGGACAGAGTTGCCGTCCAATGGAATAAACTTGCTTTTATTGTTCCTTGCTTGTTTGTCCATCCAATAAGACTTAACAGAAAATAGTACTTTTTAGCCTCTTAAGAACAAGCAAATGCCAGGCAGTCGAGATAGTCTAATTACAATACAACTCTTCCCAAGATTTGAAGCAGCAATTCCATATGGGTAGATATAACAACTACCGTGAGAGGATCAGGGGTGTGCGAGGCGAAGACATCTTTCAGATAAGAATTTAAAATATGGAAGACTTGGACGGCAAAGTTAAACATTCAAACTCCCTACACAACCAAATATTTTTTACGTGTCTTAACTCAATCAGAGCATAAAATAAAAGAACGCTATCTAATATATTGAAGATAAAATTAGCAAGCAACAATTCCTCAAAGCAAAACTTCAATTCTAACAGGTCAATAATATATTGCATAAACAACAAGTTTTTGCAAACAAAACTTATGTCACTTATAGAGATCCATAAATTTACACCATAATCCAAAAGCAACCGTCAAGAGCATTAATTTTAAGATTGAGCGCCTGGACGTGTTCACACTTTTTTGAAGATACCTGAAACATATGAATTATCAAGAAAACCCCAGTGTTGTTAAAATCCTCATTAAGCTATGGGAAGAGCTCAGCACATTTTACCCTTAGCTTCAGAGCTGAACCGCGCCCCAGCAAGCCTTTGAAACATTGGTAGTTATTTGTAAGGAACAAAGTCAATTACGTGATGCAAAATTAAAGGTCATTTTGACATAGTAGTCTACAAAGAGTCATTTCATTTTGCCATCACAAACAATTATGGTTACAGAATTATAGTATTTAGACAATACTCCAACGTTTAAATTTTAAATACAGATAATAATAATAAAGTATACTGAATAATAGCAATTTAACCAAGAGAATACTTAGCCCCATAAAGCGAGTTCCAGATCTTCTTGGAAACTATTACTTGAATGGTTCTAATGTTTGCTTCCTTTATCGTTATTTCTTTTTTTTTTCCAGGGAGTGGTGAACGGGGGTAGGGAAGGTCTATACACTAGTTCTTCCCCTATTTATCCGCTAACTAACAAAAATGTGCAATGTGCAAAATCCAATCAGTCGATTAGATTCGATTTGTCTATTCCTTTGGGAAACCCTGGTGGCTGATGAGAATACATGTCACCTTTTACACGTTAAGTATAAAATAGTATGCAAATAAGCAGAGGCAAATGTCTTCGGTTTAATTTTTTTTAAAAGAACCTCAAAAACAGTGGTAACAATAGCTCAACAGAAAATTTGAATTTGTACATGCAGCAGTGATAGAAAGATACCACTGCAGAAGATTTCTCCAGACCAACATGAAGAGCAGGAAAGTACGTCTCCTCACCAGATTCAAGAAATTCTTCCGAATCCTGATATCAAAGAAACAAGGCTCAGCACTCTCAAGCTGAAACCTACAGAGACAGTGAAGTTTACTAGAAAAACCCTCACTAATCATAACATGAAAGGTTAGACTCATTGTCAGCTGTTACATAACACAAAATAGTAAACGATATTAGGAATAGTTAAAATAAAAAATAATGTATAAATGATGCCAGAGAAGCAAAATAGCAGACATTTGACCATTCTTAACTACACATCAAAAATGCCAACTAACTTCGCCCTCCGTGCAAAATCTGGACAGTGGATCACGCTCTCTTTTTTGATAACCCAGTGGATCAAGCTCTCTTAACTTGGGGAATCCCAATAATCACTAATTATTCAATGGAAAAGAATCATGACATATTCCGACAATGTTAACGTAATATTATATCTTCCACTTGAATACAGACATATAACGATCTTAGTTATATTCAATAGCGCATGTGCATGCCCTGCTCTCACCTTTTGATTTCAAAAAATTTCTAACCAATTTCCGCTGGCGGCAAAAGAAATGGAACATGTGTTGCAAATCAGGTCAAAAATCTAAGTAATAGAATTTCTTAATTCAAGTGAGATGCCTTATTGTTCAACAATTTTCATTTCAACTTTCCGTTACCCTTCTGCTCCGGCAACTAGCAATAAAAAATGAAAGGCTTACATGAGCACCCAAAGGTGTGGCCTAATGGTCAATGAAGTGGGTATAAACCTTGGAGACTTGTGTTCAAATCCTAGCAGAGACAGAAACACTAGGCAAGGAGTGCACACGCTGGCTTGGACACCACAGTTATAACAAAACAACGAAAAAAGGAAGACATGAAAGGCTTACATGCGCTGAAGAGCAATGTTTGGCATGCCATTCTGACCATTTTTGTAGCAGCCCCTCAAGCATCTTTCTGCTCTCTCTGTAACACAAGGTTAACCCACCAGGATCGAGAAATACAAGGATGACATTTTTACTAAAAATATATGTTTAATGATAGAAATGGATTACTACATTTGGTTAAACAAAGGAAAAAGAAAAGTGGTGACAAGGGGAAACTGATTTTATTTTATAGGTAAAATGATTGAATTAATTCCCTATGTTTAGTATTTAACCTCCTCTCGTACAAGAGGAAGAAAATTATATGAGTGTACTTCCTCTTGTGCCATTTTAAACAGGTTAGAAAAGTTGACATCTAGGGGAACACAATTCCATTCAATCCTCTTTCAGTTGTGAACCAAAGTCGATGATCCTTACCCCTCCTCGTGTACTTCTTCCGTTTGTCACCCCAAAAGTCCAAATAAACATAATCTTAAAGTAGATATGGAAGAATACAAAAGAACATGGGAACTTTTGTGAAACCTTGTCAAGGAATTATAAATGATATGCACTGACGGTTGCTCAACATCAGGAGCTGCTCGAGGTCTCTTAACTCCGGATAAGCCTGCTAAAAATAAAGGTCCACATTTAGAGAAATCTATCTCAACCAATAGGGGCTAAGTTAAAACAAAAACAATAATAATATTTATCACGAAGACACAAACTTGACACAAATAAAATGGAGCTGTAGGCACAAAGATTTCTTGCTTAATTCCAGGAAAGTATGTAGTTGCAAAAATCAAAATAGTAGTTCTAAAATGTTGGCCCTATTAGTTGTTGTGGGTCACGAGCATGTAACTTATTTTAAACAAGTTTGGACCAATCCTAAGGCAATTAGGAAACATAAAATACTATAATAATTGTGAAAGAATAGAACAGAAAAAATCAAAGAAACAACGTACATTTGGAAGCAACAATCTCCTGAGCGCTCACAAGATCTTGATCCTCTTTATGACTCCTATTATTGCTCTCGTCTTGCAAACTTACATTTCCATTTTCGGCATGTATTACAGCGTCAATGGAAGTTAGATTTTCTGTTATTGCAATGGTTTCAGTCAACTCAACGCCAACCTGTGTGAGTGTTTCAGTCAACTTAACACCAACTTGTGAGCCCGGGTCACTCTCCAAATCCATGTCACTATCACTTTCCTGTAAAGGTTCCTTGCTTTCCCCAACAACATATTCAGTGGTTTCGAAACTCTCTCCATTTGCACCATCTTCATTATTTTTAGTTCCTTTTTCAAGATAATCAGATGCAGGAAGGTTGTTTGAATCCTCAGTCCCCATGCAAGTGAAATTCATATAGGCTGAAAAAACAAACTAATATTAAACTTCATAGTTTACTAGTCTTTAGCTCAACAGATCTCTTCAAATAAACTTAAAAAAGAAAATAAGAATATTTGCATTCATCATTGAAGTTAATTTAAAATTCTGCACAAGCATAGTTGCCAAATCAGGATATTATTGTGTATCGAGTGCCAATTTTGTGATCATCCACCCTATTGCATAAGATAGAACTGAATTAGAATGTTGCATCAAAATGTAACATGTTCACAATCTCTTCCTCTGAAATATTATATCCTTCCTGAGAAAATAATCATATGTTCAGAAGGTTATTAGATGACTGGGAGCTTGATAGAATATTAGAGTTTTCAGTCCGTTGGCACAGTTCAGAGGTCTGATAAGGATTGCATGGTATGGCAAAGGGACAATAAAGGTGCATTCTCTGTTAAGTCAGCTTTTAGAGAAGAATACAACATTTCCAATAATCAGGTTGGGTGTTGTCCAAGGAAGATGATTCGGAAAGTCATGTTTCACTTGGCTTTTGCCAAAACAGGTAGTCTTGACACATGATAATTTGGTTAAAAGGGGCTACCAGTTATGTCCAATGTTACTTATGTGGAGAAAAGGCAGAGACAATTTACACCGCAATTGGACATATCAGCTTTTGAAAATCTTCATCAATCTTCACTAACCTGAGGGAAATTAGGTGGGTGATGCCAGGAAGAATAGTTGATGTGTTAAAGAGTTGGAGTAGGGATGGTAACCTATCAAGTAAGAAGGAGAGATGGAGGATTGTCCCAGCATGCATTTGCTGGACAGTTTGGAATGAGAGGAATCAAAGATGCTTTGAAGACAAATACAGTCACATCTAAAAGATGAAGATAAACAGCTTACTCCATTATTTTTGGTCTAAACAAGGTTTCTTAGAAGATGTTGAATCTTTTTTTATGTACTAGATTATCTGTATCATGATATACGCCTGGGAATTTTTGTTTTTACTTGTATTTTGCTTTGTACTTTTGGTGACCCCACAACTTGTGTAGTGCACCTTCTTTATATATAAACTTGTTACCTTTCTCAGAATAAAACAATAATCATACGTTCGGGAACTAATCAACTCTTTTTCAAACAAAGCTAGAAATCTCATTTTAACAAGAAAAAAAGTACTATAGCCGAAGGAAGGTTGCACAACAATGAAACAAGCGCTGACAGAAAGTTAACTAAGAAAAAGGTTCTTCATACAAATTATTCATCTTTAAGATCAAGATCACCTCTATCATCAAGAACTTTTAGACAATAAGTTTCAAAAATCTTTTTTACATCCTTAAACTTTGTGCCAGAAAACACCTTCCCAAGAATTGGGACAGCGGGAGTAAGAAACAATGGTCCATTAAGCCAAAGGCGAACAACTGACAAACGGAAAGAGGTAATAAAGATTCAAAGCACGGAACATGCGTCCTCGGCAAAGTAGAGCTCCAAGAACCTCAAATCCAACTCAAGCAGGACTAACCCTTCAACGACAACCTTCGCGACACAGGGATAATGGCCCACCTCTATCCTTCTCCACTCAAATACCAGATCTAATTCACACTAAAATACCAAGTTTAGTTCACATGGCGCAGGGCTCAAACTTGTAGCCACGGAACTAAGTAGAAGGAAGATTCAACCCTTCGTTGAAAAATTACACTGTGCAAATAGCGAAAATTGATATTTTTTGGTTATATAGAAGCTGTTGAATCCCCTTAATATGAAGAAAAGTCTATGTGTAATTGTTAAGGGGTTCAAAAGTTGCTTCAGCCTTCAGGTCATGAGTTCAAAAGTTGCTTCAGGTCATGGGTTCAAATCCCAATTGAGACATACTAACTTATTTTTTGAATCCCATTGTATAAATTTCTAGCTCCACCGCCGAGTGTAACTAAGTCACAAGTAGTCATGAATTAGGAGGTCCAAGGTTAAGTACAACCTCTCATGTCATCTTGCTATTCACATCATAGAGTTTTGATACAACACTCTGTGATGATCATAGTTTTTAGTCCTTGCAGGGTGTGTTTGTAATGAGGTTTTAGATGCCTCAATAGGAGGAATACGTTAAGGTTAGACCGGTGGCGTTAGGATAACAACTCCGGCGAGATTGACTCCCTTATCTGTATTTTGCCTATTTGCTGTTGTAATTTTCTTTTCTTCTATTAATAAAAAATCTAGCCCTAGGCTCTGCCTAGTGGATTGCCTAAAAAAAAAGGTTAAGTACAAATAAGATGTAGTGAAAGGGATTCGAAGCTGTGCTACAGCCTTTGGTAATGCTGAGTCAATTGGAAACGAAGGGTCAAGATTAGAAGTTCATTAATAAGGAGGAAAGGTCATGATCGCGCCATGTCAGTAGGTTATTAGTTTGTTACAAATGCACAATGGAAAGCGAGAGAAGGCAACGAATTTCCAGTTATTTCATTCTTCCTCAAATTTCTTCTCTCCTCTGCTCTCTCTCTTTCTCTCTTTCGCTTCTTCTCTAATTCTCTTTTCTTCTATCCTTGCAAATTCTCCATCACTATGGCACCCTTTATTTTCACTTTTTCTAGTTAATTCAGTTACTTCCTTGTACTTGTTTTCAACTTTCAGTCAATAAAATCAGAAAATTGTCCCAAAAAGAGTTGGATTCGTTTTCTATTTTGCAATTGAATTTAGATCCTTATCGGGATTTTTACAATTGGTATCAAAGTTACGATTCTGCGACCTGTGTGTGAGTAATGGCGGAAGGAACTCGTTTGAAGTTGATGGACGACAAACTGGCTAAACATGACGAACTATTAGCAATGTGTTGAACAACCAAGAGGAGATTCCTAATACTCAAACTGGAATTCAAGGCACCTTGGAGCTGATTCTCGAGAGGTTAACAGCATTGGAAAGAGCTCCAGCTGACCCAAACAATCGAGGAGGATTGCTACCCCTTCCCGTTGTGGACAACAGACAGAACAGGCCTCAGAATATGGCCATGCCTCCCCCTAAATGAGAACTGCCCACTTCTGAAGGACATGAACCCAAGGTTTGGTTGCGTAAATGTGAAAGGTATTTTAAGTTGTATAAAACTTAGGAAGATCAAAAAGTAGAAGATATTGCTCTTTATTTGAATGGACTAACTGAGATGTGGTATCACTCCTTGTTGCTAAGCCAAGAGGTATTAACTTGGGCTGAATTTAAAGAGGAGCTGATTAGTAGGTTTGAGGTAGTATTCCCTGAAGATGTGGTCGAAGAGTTCAATAAGCTATTACAGGAAGGGACTGTGGATAAATTCCTAGGGAAATTTGAGGATCTCAAAGCTTAAATGCTAATTCGTAACCCATGGTTGGATGAATCTCACTTCTTATCCAATTTTATAGGGGCTCTTAAGGAGGAAATCAAGTTTGGAGTCAAGTTGTTCAAGCCTACGACATTGAGATTTGCCATTGAGTAGGCTAGGCCACAGGAAAAGGCTATTGAGGCTACATAGAAGAAGGAGAAGGCTAATGCTAAAAGTCTTCCAAGGGCAAACCTCACAGCTAACACTAGAAACTTGCCAGTAGACAAGACCACTGCATTTAGACTGAGCCCTGAGGTGTATGAACACTGGAAGAACAATCACTTGTGCTACCGATGCGGGGAAAAGTATAACCCAGGCCACCTGTGCAAGGTGAAACAACTGAACTACCTCAAGGGTGAGGTGGATGTTGAGCCTCAACCGGAGGAACTTGAGATTGCAGAAGTGCCAGTACCATCTGAATTGATTATTGAAGGTGGAGTGGAGCAAGAAATTCAGGAAGCCATCTGTATGAATGCACTTTTAGGAAATAACAAGGAGAAAGTACCATTCTAGTAGGAGGAACTGTGAAGAAAAGGCAAGTCACAGTGATGATTGATTCACGAAGCACACACAATTTCATAGATGAGTACACGGTTAAAGAGACTAGCTATCGAGCTAGTTTTGTCCACCAGCTAGAGTGACAGTAGCAGATGGCAATTATGTCATGTGCACTACCCACTGCAACGAATTCACATGGAAGATGCATGGCAGGTCATTCCAAGAAGATCTTCTCATCGTTCCATTGGGAGGATGTGACCTGGTGTTGGGTAATAACTTGGTGTTGGGTAATAACTGGATGAAGAAACACAATCCTACTAAGTTATCATGAAAGGAAGTGTGTTACAATGGGGAGGAAGAGCAACAAATCGGTGCTTCAAGGCCTTCCAGAGAAAGGTGGGTTAAGTATGATGAGTAGCAAAACAATGGTTAAAGTGTTGAAGAAAGGGCAAGCTCTCATAACTCACTTGCTTATGCTAAGTGTTGAGGCACAGAAAGAGCAAGAGCGGACTGATGAGGCTATACAAGAAGTGATGAACCAGAACCAATATACTGATGTGTTTGCAGAGCCAAAATCCTTACCTCCTATCAGAGCCTTGGACCATGCTATACCCCCTTAAACCTGGACCAGTCAGTTTGAGGCCCTATAGATATAATTACCACTAGAAGGATGAGTTAGAAAAACAGGTGAAAGAGATGCTGAGCAGTGGTATCATTCAGCAAAGACAATCTCCCTTTTCTTCACTTGCCTTGCTAGTCAAGAAGAAGGATGGCACTTGGAGGTTCAGTGTGGACTATAGGGGATTGAATGATATTACAGTTAAGGACAAATGCCCCATTCCTATTGTGGATGATTTATTGGAAGAACTTCATGGATCTGATATTTTTTCTAAGGTAGATCTTAGAGCTGGATACCACCAAATTAGAATAAAGGTGGAAGATGTCCACAAAATTGCATTCAAGACTCACATGGGACATTATGGATTTAGAATGATGCCTTTTGGACTCACAAATGCTCCAGCTACATTTCAGGCCCTAATGAACCAAGTTTTTTATCTGAGGAGGTTTGTCCTAGTATTCTTTGATGATATACCCATTTACAGTTTGAATTTGGAGGTGCATGTTAGGCATCTGATGGCTGTGCTTGGCCTTTTGAGGAAGCATACTTTGTTTGCTAAGAAGTCCAAGTGTTCCTTTTGACAAACACAAGTGGAATACTTAGGTCATGTCATTACAAAAGAGGGAGTTTCAGTGATCCTGCTAAGATTCAAGCAATGGTAGACTGGCCTAGACCCAACTCCCTTAGGGCCCTCAGAGGATTCTTAGGACTGACTAGCTACTACAGGAAATATGTGGCTAACTATGGAACCATATGTCGACCCCTCACTGATCTACTAAAGAAGGATGCATTTAAGTGGAGTCAAGTAGCTGAGTTAGCTTTCTCAGTTCTCAAATCTTCCATGTTGGCAATTGCCTAACTATACTAAGGAGTTTGTGGTTGAAACCGATGCAAGTCATGGAGGAATTGGAGCTGTCCTCATGCAAGGGGGTAAACCAGATGCTTATTTCAGCAAGGTGCTAGCTCAGAAACACATAGGAAAGTCCATTTATGAAAAGGAGTATATGGCCTTATTGAGTGTTGTGGATAAATGGAGGCACTACTTGCTGTTCAAACACTTTATAGTTAGAATATATCACCATAGTTTAAAGTATCTTCTTGAACAAAAGGTAACTTCAGCTATCCAGCAAAAAGGCTTAACTAAGCTACTTGGGCTTGACTATGAAGTGTAGTATAAGAAGGGGGCTGAAAATAGGGTACTTGATGCTCTTTCTAGACAGCAAGAAGGTTTAGACAGTCCATCAAATCAAAGGTCGGGACAACTTTTGGCTATCAGTATTTCTGTTCCCACTTGGATGCATGAGGTAGCTGCTAGCTATGAAGGAGACCCTCAGGTACAAGAATTAATCCTTCAACTTTCCATTAACTTACAAGGTCCCAGCATTTGGCATTATTCAGCAGGGATTCTCAGAAAAAATGGGAAGGTGTACATAGGGGAAAATGGCAACCTTAGGCACCAGTTGATTGCCTCCTTCCATGACTCTCCTAGTGGGGGCATTCTGGTCAGTTGGGCACCTTAAAAAGACTAGCTCAGCATGGCCTGGGATGAAACAAATGGTGAATGAGCATGTGTCCAGTTGTGATGTGTGCCACAGAAGCAAGGATGACAATGCAGCATACCTGGACTTCCACAGCCCCTCCCCTTTCCCAATTAAGCATGGAGCCACGTTAGTATGGATTTCATAGAAGGTCTGCCCAAGTCCAAAAATAGAGAAGTGATACTGGTGGTCGTGGATAGGTTCACCAAATACGCTCATTTTATTGCCCTAAAACATCTCTATACAGTTGCTACAGTAGCAGAAGTGTTTTGAAAAAGAGTGCATAGCCTACATGGCACACTACTGATAGATACAGAATTTTCTTAAGCAACTTCTGGCAAGCTTGTTCAAACTCCTTGGGACTCAATTGGATTACAGTACAACATATCACCCACGAAGTGATGGCCAAACTGAGAGGGTGCATAGGTGTCTTGAAAATTACCTCAAGTGTATGACTGCTAGTCGACCTAACCAGTGGAAACAATGGTTATCTGCTGATGAATGGTGGTATAACACTAATTTCCATACAAGCTTGCAATGCACCCATTTCAATCCTTGTATGGCTACATTCCTCCTCAACTATCTATTGGACTTTTGCTAGAAACTATTGTACCAGCAGTTGAAGATGATGTGATGAGAAGACAATAGATGCATCAATTACGAAAGGACAATTTGAGCAAAGCTCAAGAAAGGATGGAGTTCTTTGCTAATAATAGAAGAATTGATAGGGAGTTTCAGGTTGGTGATTTGGTTTATTTGAAGTTGCAGCCGTATAGACAAACATTCATTGCTTTATGAAAGAAGCTCAAGCTTAGTTCCAAGTACTATGGTCTTATAAGATCCTTGCTCGAATAGGTGTTGTAGCTTACAAGCTAGAATTACCCTCTACATCCAAAATTTATCCGGTCTTTCACGCCTCCTTGCTCAAGAAAAAGGTTGGGAATATGGTGGTAATGCAAACGGTCCTTCCAAGTACTGGTGATGATGGTCAGTTTTTTGCTTGACCAGTGGCTATACTTCAAAGGCAACTGGTTAAAAAGAATGATGTGGCAGGTGTTAAGGTCCTGGTGCAATGGTCTAACCTCATGAAGATGCAACTTGGGAGGATTACCAAGATTTGAAGACCAAGTTTCCTGGTTTCGATTCTAATCCTTGAGGTCAAGGATTATTTGAAGGGGAAGGGATTGTTATGAATTAAGAGTTCCAATGTTAATTACAAATAAGATGTAGTGAAAAGGATTCGAAGCTGCATTACGGCCCTTGGTAATGCTCAGCCAATTAGAAACGAAGGGCCGGGATTAGAAGTTCATTAATAAAGAGGAAGGGTCACGATCGCGTCACGTCAGCAGGTTGTTAGTTTGTTACAAATGCCCAATGGAAAGAGAGAGAAGGCAACGAATTTCCGGTAATTTCATTCTTCCTCAAATTTCTTCTCTCCTCTGCTCTCTCTCTTTCTCTCTTTCTGTTCTTCTCTAATTCTCTTCTCTTCTATCCTTGCAAATTCTCCATCACTATGGCACCCTTTATTTTCACTTTTTCTAGTTAATTCAGTTACTTCCTTGTAATTGTTTTCAGCTTTCAGTCAATAAATCAGAAAATTGTCCCAAAAGAGTTGGATTCGTTTTCTATTTTGCAATTGAATTTAGATCCTTATCGGGATCCTTACACAAGTCCCTTTTCATTTCTTTTTTTATAGCCAAGTTTTCATAATAACCAGAAATTAGATATACTTCGGTAAACAATATATTTTGACACATAAAGCTGAGTTTCCAACATACTAACACTAACACAAACACTATACTGGATATACTAATCCGATATTAAAGTCGCTTGTTGAGTAAATACAAGTGATTTGGAAAAAGGACTGGAAAATTATGACTTTAAATATAATTTTCAAGCATTCTCTTGGGAGAAAATGAAGAAGAAAATGGATTAGGGTTTTTGCCACATGAGAGACAAAGAGAGAAATCTAGAGAGAGAAGAATTACGGGGGAAGAAGAGAACTTACGATTTGGTGTCACCGGAGAGAGAAATCGCCGAGGAATTCGCCCGAGAAATAGATCCGCGTTTCAGACGAGGAGGACGAATACGGGAGAAAAGACTAAATTTGAACTTGGGAGCCAAATAAATTGAATTGGGTCCGAAATTCTGATATTTGGACTGCAAATGTTGAGAGTTTGGGTCCAATATATCTGTCGTCGCGTCTGGCGGCTCTAGTCCGAGCGTTTACCCGCATTTAGTGTTTATACAGCCAAGCTAGAGGGACGTAAAAATGGGTCTCAGAAGATGAATGAATTAGGAACACCACGTATCAATGATGACCAATGAGCAGTGATTCTATGGTTCCATACCAAATACAAATATTTACCTAAAAATAGTAATAACAATTACATTTATTTATAAAATTTTTAAAATATGTAATCTATTTTTATGTTAGTTGTTAAGTAATTGATGTTATATGAAAGATTTAGAAATAAGATAAAGGGCTTAGGAGCAAAGTGATAGGCAAACCGAATGATCAATAATCGAGTCCTCGAGCTCGACTATTCGGGCGCCTCGAGGTCGAGTCTGGAGCTCGACTAGGAGCTATCTAGGGTGATCGATGGGTGAATAACAGTTATGATGAAATCAATTATGGCTCTTTATGGCCAACAATTAACAATAAATAAAGAACAATAAGTAGAACAACAACAACAACAACTACTACTACCCAGTATAGTCCCACAAAGTGGGGTCTGGGGAGGATAATATGTAGACGGGCCTTACCCCTACCCGAAAGGGCAGAGAGGTTGTTTCCAATCGACCCTCGGCTCAGTGAAGAAAAGGAAAAATAAAAACAACAACAAACAAAAACAAAATAGCATTAGTAACTCCAGCAAAAATAGCGTAAATAATTATCTAAACATAAGAACCGTAAATAAAATAGCATGCAATAATATCAGAAAGTAACTGCCATAAATAACTACCATAAGGGAGACACAATCCAATACACAAATCATCTATGGATAGCCCTGCCAAGCCTCACCCAACCCCGGGTGAGGAGTACGAAAAACTCTAGGAGCCCCTATCCTACAACCCTAATACTAGACCACCAGACTTTCCTATCAAGGGTCATGTCCTCGGAAACCCGCATTCTAGCCATGTCATGCCTAATCACCTCTCCCCAATACCTCTTAGGCCTCCCTCTGCCTCGCCGTACTCCGACCAGCGCCAGCCGCTCACAACTCCTCACCGGGGCATCAGGACTTCTCCTCCGCACATGCCCGAACCACCTCAGCCTCGCTTCTCGCATCTTCTCATCCACCGGGGCCACCCCCACCTTCTCTCGAATAACTTCATTCTTGATCTTATCTAACCTAGTGAGCCCACACATCCACCTGAGCATCCTCATCTCCGCAACCTTCATGCTCTGAACATGAGAGTTCTTCACTAGCCAGCACTCCGCCCCATACAACATGGCAGGTCTAACCACATCTCTATAAAATTTTCCCTTGAGTTTCTGTGGAACTTTCTTGTCACACAGGACTCGTGATGCAAGCCTTCACTTTGACCACCCCGCTCCTATACGATGAGTGACGTTCCCGTCAATCTCTCCGTCCCCATGAATCACCGACCCAAGATATCTAACACTGTCCCTCTTGGCGATGATCTGAGATCCAATCATCACGTCCCTACCTACTTTGCTTGGCTCGGCGCTAAACTTGCACTCCAGGTATTCTGTCTTAGATCTGCTTATTTTGAAACCCTTAGACTCGAGAGTCTGTCTCCATACCTCTAACCTCTCAATAACACCGACCCTCGTCTCGTCTATCAAGAATATGTCATCAGCAAATAGCATACACCAAGGCACATCCCCATGAATATGTCGGGTTAGAGCATCCATCACCAAGGCAAACAAGAGAGGGCTAAGCGTCGATCCTTGATGGAGCCCCATAACCACTGGAAAATGGCCGAGTCTCAACCCACCGTCCTAACCCTAGTCTTAGCTCCATCGTACATGTCCTTGATTACTCTGATGTAGCTTCCGGCACGCTCTTCGCCTCCAAGCACCTCCATAGCACCTCCATTGGGACCTTGTCATATGCCTTCTCCAAGTCGATAAGCACCATGTGCAGGTCCTTCTTCTTATCCCTGAACTGCTCCACCAGCCTCCTGACAAGGTGGATAGCTTCTGTTGTGGAGCGACCCGGCATGAAATCGAACTGGTTCACAGATATAAATGTCATCTCCCTCACCCTCGCCTCGATCACCCGCTCCCAAACCTTCATGGTGTGACTTATTAATTTGATACCCCTATAGTTGTTGCAGCACTGGATGTCCCCTTTGTTCTTGTACAAGGGCACCACTGTACTCCACATCCACTCCTCCGGCATCCTTTTGGTCCTGAAGATCGCATTGAACAACCTGGAGAGCCACTCTACTCCTATCTCTGGAAACTTCTACCCAACATAAATGATTCCCTCCCTCACCTAGAATTCCTGAATTGCCCTTGGCCTAATTGGTTATTACAGTCCTTACCTGACCCTTAAGACCCTTAAAGTTTCCTTTGATGCGATTAAGACCCTAAGAGTTCCCTCTATTTAACAACTAAGACAAATAACAGGTTTCAGAATTGAAGGAGCAAGAAAAATCAAACAAACCAATATTGAATTACTTTAAACTTATAACTAGACCTGCATCCACTGCTCAAATACCTGGAGTGCAAGTTTAGCGCCGAGCCAAGCAAAGTAGGTAGGGACGTGATGATTGGATCTCAGATCATCGCCAAGAGGGACAGTGTCAGATATCTTGGGTCGGTGATTCATGGGGACGGAGAGATTGACGGGAACGTCACTCATCGTATAGGAGCGGGGTGGTCAAAGTGAAGGCTTGCATCACGAGTCCTGTGTGACAAGAAAGTTCCACAGAAACTCAAGGGAAAGTTTTATAGAGATGTGGTTAGACCTGCCATGTTGTATGGGGCGGAGTGCTGGCTAGTGAAGAACTCTCATGTTCAGAGAATGAAGGTTGCGGAGATGAAGATGCTCAGGTGGATGTGTGGGCTCACTAGGTTAGATAAGATCAATAATGAAGTTATTCGAGAGAAGGCGGGGGTGGCCCCGGTGGATGAGAAGATGCGAGAAGCGAGGCTGAGGTGGTTCGGGCATGTGCGGAGGAGAAGTCCTGATGCCCCGGTGAGGAGTTGTGAGCGGCTGGCGCTGGTCGGAGTACGGCGAGGCAGAGGGAGGCCTAAGAGGTATTGGGGAGAGGTGATTAGGCATGACATGGCTAGAATGCGGGTTTCTGAGGACATGGCCCTTGATAGGAAAGTCTGGTGGTCTAGTATTAGGGTTGTAGGATAGGGGCTCCTAGAGTTTTTCGTACTCCTCACCCGGGGTTGGGTGAGGCTTGGCAGGGCTATCCATAGATGATTTGTGTATTGGATTGTGTCTCCCTTATGGTAGTTATTTATGGCAGTTACTTTCTGATATTATTGCATGCTATTTTATTTACGGTTCTTATGTTTAGATAATTATTTACGCTATTTCTGCTGGAGTTACTAATGCTATTTTGTTTTTGTTTGTTGTTGTTTTTGTTTTTCCTTTTCTTCACTGAGTCGAGGTTCGATTGGAAACAACCTCTCTGCCCTTTCGGGTAGGGGTAAGGCCCGTCTACATATTATCCTCCCCAGACCCCACTTTGTGGGACTATACTGGGTAGTAGTAGTAGTTGTTGTTGTTCTACTTATTGTTCTTTATTTATTGTTAATTGTTGGCCATAAAGAGCCATAATTGATTTCATCATAACTGTTATTCACCCATCGATCACCCTAGATAGCTCCTAGTCGAGCTCCAGACTCGACCTCGAGGCGCCCGAATAGTCGAGCTCGAGGACTCGATTATTGATCATTCGGTTTGCCTATCACTTTGCTCCTAAGCCCTTTATCTTATTTCTAAATCTTTCATATAACATCAACTACTTAACAACTAGCATAAAAATAGATTACATATTTTAAAAATTTTATAAATAAATGTAATTGTTATTACTATTTTTAGGTAAATATTTGTATTTGGTATGGAACCATAGAATCACTGCTCATTGGTCATCCTTGATACGTGGTGTTCCTAATTCATTCATCTTTTGAGACCCATTTTTATGTCCCTCTAGCTTGGCTATGTAAACACTAAATGCGGGTAAACGCTCGGACTAGAGCCGTCAGACGCGACAAAAGATATATTGGACCCAAACTCTCAACATTTGCAGTCCAAATATCAGAATTTCGGACCCAATTCAATTTATTTGGCACCCAAGTTCAAATTTAGTCTTTTCTCCCGTATTCGTCCTCCTCGTTTGAAACGCGGATCTGACACTGTTTCCTTCAGATATTCCCCAGTATCGTCGTTAAATGAGTATTAATTTGATATTTTAGACATATAATGTCCTGGAGGGATGATGATTGGTGAAAATAGTTGTTTTACAATCAAGATAGAAAGTGAGGTACATATGATTCGGCAAAACCGACTAAGTATGCAGAAGGTCCGTCTTCCATCAAGGTTTAGTGTACATTTGTAAGGAATTTGGGAAAACGCAAAGGATGAAAGTTCTAGGCCTTTGAAATAGGTTTCAGAAAATATATTGTGGAGCCCAAACAGAGTTTTGTGAAAAACATTGTACTCATTTTACAAAACAGTGTGCAACCACCGCACCCGGACCGCGACCACGATCGTGAGGCAGTGTTCCTGCTATTTACTGCAATCGGGCAACAATCAGGCTTACAGGGGGCGCGGTGGAGGACTTGGCAGTCATCTTTTTAGCCCTATCTCGTCCCCCACAACCCCAAAACATAAAAATTTGCTCTAGAAAGGAAAGCTCTCAAAAACCTAGCTCCTTAAGGGTCCCTCCACCACCCAAGGTAAGTTCTAATGGTGATTCTAAGTTAATTTCAATTTCTCAACATCTTATTAACTTGGGTAAACCCTCTGTATCATTAGATATTCGATTGGGTCATCATTGTTGAGAGAAGAAACCCTAGAACTTCGAATTCAAGGGGATTGAACTTCAAAAAGGAAATGTCTTCACCCTCTAATTGATTCTAGCATTTGATTAATAATTATAAACTCTAGTTCATGACATATGAGTTGATGGGTTTGATAGAACAGTATGAACGATTATAGGTTAGGGGTGTTGATTATTAGTTAAAGGTGTTGTTTACTTTATGGGTGATAAAGAATAATATTCGTTATATTTGAGACATTAGAATTTACCGAGGAACAAGAGAATGAATTATTGGGTGTAGATACACTATTAATAAGGACTATGAAGCTTTATTTTCACCAAGTATTTGATAAGATGCTTAAGTGACCAAAACATGAGAATTATTGCTAATATGGAATCTGTTTGACTTGTATTGATTTAGATTAAAGTTGAAAAGGTTGACAATTATTTCATTGTACTCAAGAGCAGGAATTTAAGGTATGTGAGGCTAATTCTCTATGTTTGGGAATGATAATGATTCTTCCCACACTATGTTTCTTTTACGACGTTACTAATTGCCTCAGAAATCTAGTTAAGCCTAGTTCCTTGAAGAGTTGCAGAACTTCTATTCTCTAACTTCATAATTCGTTCATGACTTTCATTCTGAATGTTGTGAGCTCAACGTGTATTCAATATATACTTGGGTTTGATGCCCCCGAGTCTTAGTATAGATTACTCAGTATACCATAAACAATTAAAGTTTCAGTGTTCATAATCAGTTCAAGAATACACATCTCATTCTAATGCTATTCAGTATTCTAGTATTATATAACTCAGTATGATCTAGTATTCCGGTATTATGTAAATCAGTGTAGTCCAATATTCTAGTATCATGTAACTCCGTGTGATTCGGTATTTCACTATCATGTATTGCAGTATGATTCTCAGTTCCTGATTTTAAATCCCTGAATGTTGAACACATGTATTTAGGCCTGAGACCGCAATTTATGCTCTATGCATCTTTGGGCCTAAGGCCGCAGTTTATGCTCTATGCATCTTTGAACCTGAGGCCGCAGTTATGTGTACGTATACTTGGGCCTGAGGCCATAGCTTGTACACATATATATTGGGCCCGAGGTCGTAGCTTTTTCATATAAACACGTTGTTCATCATTCAGAAGAGGGAGGATTCGTATCCTCACTTCCTTTCTTTAGTTCAGTTATCTGATCAGTTTCAGTTTCAATAGTTATCATTTCAGTTATCAATTATCAATTCTCAGTTATCAACGTAGTTTCAGTTTCAGCGTTTATAATTCTTTCTTTCAGTTGCTTTACATACTAGTGCAATCCAAATGTACTGACGTCCCTCTTTCCGCGGGGCCTGCATCTCACGATGCAGGTAATGATTTACATGTTGATGATTCAGAGAGCTAGAATTCTTGTACCAGCTATTTGGTGATCCCAGTTCTTCTGATGCATCATCATTACTTTATAGTCTCACTATTTACAGACAGTCGGTGTTTTCAGTACTTCATTAAAGGCTTTATAGACTAGAGTAAGAGTTAGACCGATTCACAAGCTTTTTGTATTAAGCTATGTTGGCTATAAATATGTTTCAGAATTGTATTAGTACTTTCGCAATTTGATTTATATCATTCAGATTTTCAGTATATTAGCATGTGTTAGTTTATCTTCCGCATCTGTATGTTATAATATCACATGTTGATTCGACCAATCAGTTGGTTCGCTCGTTCACATGTAGTCAGGCATCAAGTGCCGTGTTATGTCCAGGCCCAGGTTCAGGGCATGAAATGACACACTTTACAAGTCGAATTGTGACAATATACTGATATTGCTTATGTAAAATACTACATATGCCACTGAATAGATTCAATCATCGGCGGCGCTGAATAGGAAATGAATCTAGAATTTTGAAAGTAGAAAATACATGCATAAGTAACCGTGGGTTTCCAATTTAGTATGATTAAACTATATACATATACTAGCAGCTGACTGGACCATATACTACATAAACTGTGATGACACTAACAAAGTTTTCTGCTAAGCTACTTTTACACCCCTCTTTCATTCCTTCACAAACAAAGTGAAAGGAAAAGGGAATGCAGAGAGAAAAGGCTTCTCTCATCCCTTTCTCGAGGTAGCTACTTTTTTCTTTACCTGCTTATGCTGCTACTCAATTAACCAAAAGTATAATCGATCGATCATACAGCCACCATTTTGGCCCGTCCAAGGTCAGTCGTGGATTGAATTTGGACAAAGGCACCGGTAGAGAACTACACATATATGCAGTACCTAGCTACTTGAATATGAATTCCTCTTCCTTATGCTTATGTTGCGGTTCTGCTGGGTATGATCGATGGAATCCTTTTGATCACTCAGCTTCATTTCCTCTATTTCATCAACCGGTTGGTCCACGAATGATGTATTCATAAACACTTTTGAACTGGAAGCTAAGCAAGATGGACTAGCATGAAATTCTTCCTTGTAAATCTCATTATCACTAGAACTAAATATTTCAGTAGGTGACTTTGCATCGTCTGTTTCCTCTTCATATTCAGAGATATGCATGTCGGAGTGCTCCCTCTCACTCCAGCTAGTTTCAGAAGAAGTATCACTGACTGTATGAAACAAAGTAACACTCTCTTTCTGCGCGCCTTGAAAGGAAAAGCTCCGTATTTTCCTAGACAATGGAAGAAGGGATGTTGAATGAGAACCAGTTTGGTCCCTTCCTAGACTATATGATGTTGAGAGCTTCCTCTCTATGCCTTCCCTTTCCTTAACTAGATTCCCTAACTTTTCCAACATCTCATTGGCTATTGCTTCCTCATCAGCCTTTTGTTGAAGCTCTATGATTGATCTGTCAAAGGCCTTCTTCTGAAGCCGAAGTGATCGCTGAAACATGGACAAAAAAGAGGAAAAAACTTGAGTTCAGGTTTCAGTGTTTTGGTAGAACACAGAGTAATGGAATAAAAGAAAGGGAAAAGAGTAAAAAATACCTCTTACCATGCGAAGCATCTTAAAGTTTACTCTCCATTATACACTTTGGGGCCATTCATACCCTTGCATTAGCAAACCGTCTCGTATTTATCCTTGACCCCAACGGAACTCCAACATGAAGTATCAGAGGTAGGTAACTTTAGACTGGAGCTGAGCTTCATTAAGGTCAAGGTCAAATACGAAAGGATTTGCTGGACAAGAAGAGTATGAATGGCTCCAACGTATATAGAAGGTAAAATTAAGATTATTTCGTACAGTAGAGAAGTAAATACGGATCTGTTACCTAAAAATAAAGGACAGAAACAAACTGAATGGAGTACTGAAAGATCTTGTTGGAAAGAATAATCCCTTAAAATGTCTCTTCGGCTTAAATACCATTTTTCATACAAGAGAAAGTCAAAAAAGGTTAATAGAGAGTCGGAATGTATCTCGGCTTACTCTTTTATCTAAGAATTTCCCAAGATCTTGATTTTGAAGCTTCTTTTTCTTCCAAAACATGCAGCAAAATCTTACTAGCGCTGCTAGTACTACCAATATGATAGATTCCAAGATCAGAAACAGCAAAATTGTCTTCTTATTACCTGAAGAAAAAGAAGTTAATTAGTTGGAATCTTGATTGGTTAACCACATCAGTACAAAAATATGTAAGATGTTACCTGTGTAGATGCTGAAATTCTTAGGCTTAATCTGTGAGCAGCTTAATGCAAACTTCTGACCTGATGCAAAAGAATAATAAATCAACTGAGCAAGAGGATGCTAGGAACTTACCGTGATTTATGATATTGTCTAGCAGCAATATAAGAGAAAATTATTAAAGGTATAGGATATTTACGTGCGCTTCGGCATGGCAGTGGATTTCCAATTCCTGCAGCAGTAATCCATCTCTATTAGATATACATTAAGCATAATTGAGTTGCAGAGTGAAAATCTCCTTAGATTCTACACTTATTCCGGAAGTGAGATTTTATGAACTGTATAGAAGAAAAGGCTAAATTCAAGAAAGAAAAGCTCAGTTTGTTTGCTTGAACTACTAAAATTGAAGCACTGGTCCTCCAGTCCTTCTTGATGACTGCATCACCCTCTTCAAATGCAAAAGAAATGGAAGCTTGTTTTATTCATCGATATCAAATATTCGAGTCCTGTTGTGCATCCATAATTGTGAAGATACTCACTCGAAGCTGCAAAAAAACCAAGGAGGACACTTTCATCCAGAAGAAAATGTTGCAGGTCACTTCTCAAAAATTCCGTGGAGAATTGGCCTGATGCAATAGTAAATAATGGAGGTTAGGGTGCTGCAGATAAGTGATTAAACTACTGACATTGGGCCAAAAAGATTTTCAGGCCTAGGGAAAAGATCGGGGTAGTTACCAGGATATTGTTCAGACCAAAATATGGTCCCAGTAGCTGGACTAATCAGTGTGAAGATAACACCCACTGGTTTCGTTGCAGAGATGTAAGTGTAATCTCCAATCACCCGAGTAATCTTTCCTTCGATTTCTGTCTGAGAAACATAGATTGCATATCCTGAGCAATCAAGAACAGGACTAACTTGGATTACAGAATCCATGTTGAAAACTTTAGGGAATTTCCTGAGAACTCCTTCTGGTGAAAATGAATGTAGGTAACCGTCCAATGAACCAATAGATATCCAACCTGGAATTGAATGAAAAGAAAAATGAATAAGTTGGAAGGGCTGATACAATAACCAGTTCATGTTGGAGAAATTTATCTAAGAGTCGGCCAGATTACAATAAAAGTTGCTTAATTGTAAGTAAGTTCTGAGCATCAAAGGTAACGAAAAATACTACCATTAGAATCAACAGCGGGGGCATAATCTGCTATACTAAGCGGTCCAATACTTGTCTGCCACAAAATGCTTCCCCTGGAAACATCAACTGCTAGCACCAGAGCTTTAGGAGCTACAGTAACATACAACAGACCATTATTGCCGGATGTCATGGTCAGTGTATTGCCGAATGAACTGAAATCTTGGATCCATTTGAAATGTGGACTACGAGTTGACAGAGCATAAATTTCTCCTTGATTATTTGAGATCTGCAGTTGGAGAAAGAACGGTTGAATTGGCGATATATTAAGTACATGCACGATAAAGTTTTATGCAAAGGACAAGTTTAAAGAACACACAACTCCATTGTATAAGCAGAGAAAAATAACTGCCTTGGATATATAGGAAATGCATCAGCGGCTGCACCTTTTTCTGTTACTAACGAAGTATTCACTTCATGCGCGCATGGAAACAGTAATACCAGACAAATAGTGAAATCAAAATCTGGATAAATGTTTACTGAGTTGGGAACAGAAAAGCTTACATATATACTAGCTTCACAGTGATCGAACACAGGAGCCGAGGAAAAATAACATTCCGTGATGTTTTTCCTACAACCTTGACGATATCCACGTTGATAAAGCACTGGGCCAGCACTCCAATGCAGCTTTCCATGCAACCGGTAAGAAAAAAGACCCCTGTTTTTGACATTGATAAGTACACAGGAACTGGACATACTTACTGCAAGGCCAATAATCTCCCCCGGTCTTTCAGATTCTGTACCAAAGAACAATTCCACAGCTGTTTCAGATCTTCCAGCATTCAAAGGGTTGATCTTCAGCACTCTGTCTTCTGCAACCACATATATCTACCAAATGTAGCTTGCATAATTAATAACCAAAAAAATACTAAAAGAAACAATACCAATTATTAGATGAAACAAGATGTCAAGCTCTTATATCAAATTTGGTAGGGACTAAGGCTGCCCCTTTTGGTATAAGTTTTTTGCAGTACTTAGAACTTGTACTAAAACACTACATTATAAGTGAAGATGAAACATTTGACTTATGGTGACCAAACATCACTCAAAATAAATTCATGCCAAATCAAATAAAATCTTCGTTTAGTTTTGTAGGACTACCAATTATAGAATATTTTCTTATACTTCCCTGTAAATCTTTAGCTTCTGCAATAACATAATTCTCTATCTAGTTCTCAATCACCTTTTAGCTTTTACCTTCCACTTTCTAGTACGCTCCTATCCCTTTTATGCTCATTCTGATTGATGTAGATTGAGCCTATAAAAGGTATCCATGCGGGCACACCAGGCTAGATAAGATTAAGAATGAAATTATTCGAGAGAAGGTGGGGGTGGCCCCGGTGGACGAGAAGATGCGTGAAGCGCGACTGAGGTGGTTCGGGCAAGTGCGGAGGAGAAGTCCCGATGCTCCGGTGAGGAGCTGCGAGCGGCTGGAGATCGTTGGTGGTCGGCGCGGCAGAGGGAGGCCCAAGAAGTATTGGGGAGAGGTGATTAGGCAGGACATGGCTAGAATGCAGGTTTCCGAGGACATGACACTCGATAGGAAAGTCTGGAGGTCTAATAATAAGGGTTGTAGGATAGGGGCCCCTAGAGTTTTTCGTTCGCTCCTCCCGGGGTTGGGGGGGGGGGGGGACAGCAGGGTTACTCATAGATGATGTGTGTTTACTGTACGTTACTATTACTTGCTATTGTATTTTGGTATTTTGTTTCCTTTGTTCGGATTATTATTAACGTTATTTATACTGGAATTTCTAATGCACTAATGCTATACTGCTTCTGTTTTGTTTTGTCTATGTTTTGTTTTACTACTGTTTTTCCCCAACCCTATGAGCCGAGTGTCGATTGGAAACAGCCTCCCTGTCCTTTCGGGTAGGGGTAAGGCTCGTCTACATATTACCCTCCCCAGACCCCACCTGGTGGGAATATACTGGGTAGTTGTTGTTGTTGTTGTTGTTGTTGTTGTTTGTGTAGGCTATCTGAGATAACAGATGCCAGAGTCGTCCACCATTTAATCAAAGGACCTAGCTTGTTAAGATCATGCGAATGTTGTTATGTGTTGTGGCTTCTCTTTTCATGTTCCAATGTAAAATTCTTATATGAGATCTTTCCTGGAAGTCTAAAGAGAATAGAGTTTCTGATAATAATAATAATATAAAATATGAAAGGAGAGGAATATGGAGCTAGAACCACAGATATAAATACTCACAAATTTACCATTTTGAATAGCAAGAAACATTTTGTGAACAAAATAAGTCAGTTATAGAAGTAAACCGTCCAGCAATTAAGGTAAACTTCATTAAAGTGATAAAGCCTAAAAGTTTACCTTTCTTGATTCCCCTAGAACTGGAGCTATATTAGGGCTGCATTTGTAATTGAGAGATAACATCCACGCGATGGAACCATTGCTTTCAAAGGCAAAAAAGTTCTTTTCTGAACACACATAAACCTTCCCATCATCACTTATCAGTGGCTTCCTGAGCCTATATGCAGCTTTCTTGAAAGATTCTTGACCTAAACAAGACAAATGTAAAATTCACAAAGATTTTAGAATGTTGAACAGTTCCATCTCTCATATGCATTTTCTGCAAACTATATTTGGTGCATCTAAGCACAAAGTGGAAAATGAGGCCAAAATTCAACAGCTACGTCAAACACGACAAATTGGAGAAAAACAAAGTAAAATTCCCAACCTAAGCTTACCAGTGGCGAAAGCTTGGAATTTTACTAAGTGCGTTCAAATTTGAAAAAAGTGAAAAAAAATTCCGACAAAAGGTGTTCAATATATAATATATATACCTCTAAAACACAATACTTACCTATATACTTCTTATAATTTTTTGACAAAGGGTGATCAATTGACCACCCTTATGCCCATGTGGCTTTGCCACCGAAGCTTACTGTCAAGAATCAGGAAGATAAACAAATTGCAAAGAACAATAGGAGAAAAACACATCAATTCTATACCATTGGGTCATGAAGTTGGCCAATATATATCGACATATTAGTACTCCTATTTCAAATGTTTTTGCCAAAAAGAGCCAAAGAGGCATTGGCCCTCTAAATTGGTAAGGTAATATTTTTTTTACAATGTTAGTGCGTAAGGCAAATATACAAGACAAGGACAGCCAGAGAGCCAAGTTCATTCCTTTTTATGTACCGACACTGTAAAGTTTTTTAAACACCATCAGGTTAAGATGACGTTTAACTGTCTATGATAATTCTATTTTGGTGGTCGAAAAATACAATATATAACCTGCTATAACACGTTAAAATTACAATATAAAGATACCTGAAAACGTTGGGGAATATCGAAAGGACACAACTGATGCTGATAGTAAAAGCAGGGACAAGACCGAAGCAACTGCAACTTCAATTCGTGGAGACATGAATATCATACGCACAAGTGAACATGCACGCTGTACAAGTCAAGGGTGACCAAATGCAATTTCAATAGAATGGATGAGAATCACAGACCCCAAAACTTCATTCTTCAAACATGGCAGAGCGGTTGGTTAACCGCTATGGTTTATTTATTGATTCATATGGGTCATCAATTTAGACAAGGGGTTTAGGTTGGCGTATAGAATTATACTGGGTTGTTATATGGGTCATCAATATATGTCCAAAATGAAGGCCGGGAAAAAAGTGCAAATTTATTTCCATTTTGGTGTGTGTGCGGAAACAACCACGTGCGTTTTTTATATATTTTAATATTAATGTCCTACTTTGTGACTAATTTTCCTCGTTGATAAAATTTTTATTATTTTGGTGTAAACACCAATAATCTTGTAACTAATACAACAATTTATGTCATCTTTCGTTTTGTGTCACTTTGCTTAATTAAGTGGATGATAGTTTGATCGAGTAAAGTGGTCTAAGACAAATGTTTGGTGACTTTATATTCAAAAAATGTTGCTATATTTTGTTTCATGATAAATATTCCCCAGGAAAAATTTGTTTAATCATATGATAGAAGAGAAATTCACTTTTAGCCGGTCGAATAAAATAAATAGCATCCAGCAGCCATAAATATTAGTCAGATAATTCATAACCCCAAACTAATTATATCGCCTGGCCCGAATTTAGTGTATGCAGGCTATTTTTACTTCTCTTTTTTTTTTTCACGGTTCAAATTTTCCGTAAGTACACGATTTGTTAGGTGTAGAAGAATTAGATAAGCAAATTAAAGAGTTGTAATTGTTGGACAAGAGAAAGTGATTACGACCATCAAAGAATTGCCACGTATCAATTTGGATAACAAATGTATACAGTATAGTGTGCTAACTGTATTGTCCCTAACAATGGCGGATCCAGGATTTTGAGTTTGTAGGTGCTTAACTTTTTTAATTGAAGCAAAAGAAAGTTAGTGCTTGATAAATAGAGTAAAAAGTCTAGCTAGGGGCGTGAGTGAGATTCAATCTCTCGACCATATACTCATTTAGAGCCCTTCAACATCCATCGTAACCAAAGCACCCACCAAGCCTTTTGTTATTTGGGTGCTTGCTATTTTGTTATATCCGTTTTCTTAAGCTTTTTATATAATTATACGTGTTCGGGGTCGAGGTTAATAGGTGCTCGAGCACCCAATTTTTATATGTAGATCCGCCCCTGGTCCCCAAACAAGTACATATCAAACTAATATGGCTACTTGCAGTGACTGCAATATTGTGGTATTATGTATGACTTCTTCTACTCTGCATATGTAAGTTCATTTTTCTTTATTCTTCTTCTTTTCCTCAGTTTCAAAGCTTGAAAGAGAAATGAAGATCTTGAAATGGTCATGAATAAGTCACAAGTTTTTTTTTGTGATTATAATATCTGATCGAGAGTGAAATAAAAAATTTAGTACAAATTAATTATCATCACTGTAATTTGTAATACGATATTAAATTCTAGAAAATCTTTAATATGTAAATTTACACATCACTACGTAGTAAAATGCACGATACACTTATTTACAAAATAGATTGTCATTATACAAAAATAATACAAAATATACAGTCACTATACAATTTATATACAATAGAGTGTCACTATACAAAATATATACAAAAATAGAATGTCATTATATAAAAAATACTAAATAGACTGTCATTATACAAAATATATACAAAATAGACTATCACGGTACGAAAATATATTAAATAGACTGTCACTATACAATTTATATACAATAAACTGTCACTATAAAAAATATATACAAAATAGACTATCACCATACAAAAAATATATATAATATAGACTGTCACTGTACTAAATAGACTGTCGATATACAAAAACTATACAAAACTGACTGTTACTATACAAAAAAATATACAAAATAAATATTTCAGGCTATTAGATGCAATAAATTTAGGCCGAAGAGCCATTTCGTATCAGTGAAAACAAACATGAACTATTAAAATTTGAGGGATTATAAAGAATAATTTTCTGAAAAAGTAATCTATAGTATTGCAACCTTATAAAAATTGTGCCCATTATGTTGAATCGTGATTTTTTGGCTATTGGAGGGAGAACTATGGTTTAGTCACGTGCCAATTGCTTTTATATTTGGTTAATAATGTTTGGAAAACTTCCTCCTGCCCCTATTGTTAGCTATTCATATCTTATTATCCTAAGGAAACAATTAGAACCTCAACGAGCCATATTGGATCCCTTCACTTTACCATACTGTAAAATTTCTCCACAATTTGTACCTTCGACATCTAGTCATTTGGCTAGCTAGATGAAATTTCCTATTTGCACAAACATTGAGAAACGTATATTGTTTCATGGAAAAATGTTTAATTTTGCCTATATACTATGCGAAATTGTATAATTCACCCTCCGTTATACCTTAAATTCATTCATACCCTCGTCGATGACAAATTATCTCATATTAGCCTTTGCCTCTAACCAAGCTCCAACAAGAATGGGTACACATCCATTTTTAATCATGGTTTAAAATTACTCTTAAGTTGGAACCCCATGAGTGATGAGTAAGAATTTAAAGATTCCAATATTGAAAAATTATGGTATTCTCGGTGAAGAAGCCTATTTTTATAACAAACTTAAAACCCATGACAATATTTAAAGACCAATCCCTTAGGGGGACAACCCATGCAATTTTGTGGGCAAATTTGACCACTTTCTCCTGTTTCATCCAATGATTCACACAATAAATTTATAGCGCTATGCGCTTTCTACATATGTCAAACGATTAAGGGCTCACCAGGCATAGAGTAATATAGAAATAGATGTTTAAACTCGAAACATGCAAGAGAAACAGATAGTAAAAAAGAACCTACATCATAAGTAAATCATAGTATCACTACATACCTCGATGGACGAGATTAAGGCTAGAAAAACTTACATTCAGTTCTTTTACAATTAAACCAGTTTTTTCACTGATGTTCAAGAAAACACAAGAGTTGAGCAGAGGAAAATCAATTATTGTCACATCCTTCTGGGTGAAAATGGAAAACTTGGAAGTAACCCCAAAAGCAATTATTAGGAACTAGATAATTCTAGTTTATATATTCATCCTTCAGGACAAAGTAAAATCCCAAAGTAAGTATTTTCTGCCCTACAACTCTTGTATATCAAGTCTTCTACCTGAACCACCATCTCTGAATTGTTGAAATTGGAGTATTCATGAACGGGGCATATCGTTGAACAAGAGGATTTACAAGCCTCCCAATCTTAGCCCACGCACTCTGATGGTAACCAGCAGTGGCAGGAGCATGATACATAAGCTTCAATAGCTGCAATGCGTTACATAATAGTCATTATAACAAACTTATTGCAGTTTGAGTAGCTGCAAAGAGTCTGCATTATAGTCACTGTAACAAAGCAACTCGTTGTACATAAGCATTAATAGCTACAAAGAATTGCATAAAAGTCATTAACATGAACTGATATGTTGTACATCAAACACAATGGGAAAAAAGGACTAGGGCTTTTGGTTCAATGGCTAGCGCGCAACACATGATTTGTGAGTTAGGCACACATCAGAAGTTCAAACCCTGCCATGGCGAAAGCTTGGTAATTAAGTAGAGAAGAATAGAAGGCAAGCCCATTATCCATATGGGTTTTGAGCCATGTGCCAACTGGCCTACAGGTATTCCTCAATTATAAACAAAACAAAAAACAAAAAGTGGGTATAGAAGCGACCTAGAGTAACACATAACACTTCATCAAGCTTAAACTCTGATTCATGAAGTTGTCATAGTGTGTGTGTGTGTGGTGGTTGTGGGGTGGGGGGTGGGGGGGGGGGGTGGGGGCAAAAGGGTGTGCCAGGTTGATTATGGGTAGGTAATAAATAGGTGCATGCCCAACCCAACGCATTGCATGCATCCAGCTATTTGTCGAATATATTTCTTCCATTCCAGGAAGAATTGCTTGCTGGAACAACAATATAGAGAGAAGCAACATAATCTCACAATTTCTCACATTCGCTTATATCAAAGAAATAAATCATTTAAATGGCAAAAGATGCTGAAGATACAAAAATGAAAATGACAGGACAAGACAAACCTGCCAGTACATGAATGTTTGGATAATATTACGTTGCCACCTGAATTTTCATGAATATAAATAGTTATAAGCCAATAGAAACCAAAATGAGAATGTCAAGGAAGATAACAAGCACTGGCACAGGCCAGGATTAAAAAAAGGGAAAAGGGGCAAAAATACCCTCAACGTATTAGAAATAGCTCAAAAATGCCGTCCTTCCACCTATTCGTTCAAATTTGCCCTTAATGTTATTTTTGGGCTTAAAAATGCCCCTCTTTTAACGGAAAAATGACATGGCTATGAGATTTTAATTGAACATGTGGCATTTATTTAGTGCACATGGATTTTTCTAACCCAACCCAAAAGATCCAACCCATCCATTCTAATAATCGGATCCTTTCAAGACAACCAAAACCAGATAGTATTTTTCTCTTCCCCCCTCCCCCCCCTTCTTGCAAGAAAGCAGTTGACAATTTTGCTCTTGAATCTACAATAATCTTTCCTCCAGTGTGGAGTTAAAAGCTACTGTCGTGAGAAACATAAGTAAGCAATTTTTACTTTTTCATTTTGAAGTAATCCATGGAACTTCTCATATACACAATAGAAACATCGTTTCTTGGCTGTAACAATGAGCAGATGAACTAGACATGCATTTTATTTTCAAACGATGACTTAAGCAAAAGCTTCGGTATTCTGACCCAGTATCTCTTGTTTCAAGGGTTCTTATTTTCTTCCTTAATTTTCCATAAACATAATAGAACCAACCATATATTAAACGCAATTTAACCAACACCGCAAGCAACTGTCACAATTAAGCAACATTAATATTAGTACTAAAAAAGAAAATTAAAAGAATTGAAATCAGAAAATCAACTTAAATCAAAGAATTAAAAGAAATACGACAAAATATTAAAAGAATTGGTATCAAAACATTTGAAGAACTGAAATACACAAAAACTAAACTCAGAAAGCAGATGGAAAATCAAGGAAGGAAGAAGAAGAGGAAAGAACTCTATTTGGAACAAAAAAGAAGAAGAAAATAATCGCTAATGGGGTTTTCAGAGACCTTGGGTTAGTTTGAAGGGATCGGGTTATTAGGAGATGGATTGGATCTTTTGGATTGGGTCACAAAAAATCTATGTGGACCACTAAATAAATGACACATGTTCAATTAAAATGCCCATCAATGCCATGTCATTTTTCTGTTAAGAGAGGGATATTTTTAAGCCTAAAAATAACATTAAGGGCAAATTTGAACCAATAGGTGGAAGGAGGGCAACTGTGAGCCATTTCTAATACGTTAAGGGCATTTCTGGCCCTTTTCCGTTAGAAAAAAGGTTGAGAGACTTACGATAATAGAGAGACAACTAGAAGAAATCCCAGCCCAATCTCAGCCTGTGAAGACAGTATGCTAAGAGTAGTTACGTTTGACTCGACCCATACGCAAGCCTCTTCCAAATACTTCCTGTAAACGATCAAAAAATTCAGATTCATGGAAAAACTCCAAAACAACCAATCTACCTTCAACAATATTGTGGGGTGGGGTGGGGTGGGGTGGGGTGGGGTGGGGGGAACCAATCTATAACATTCACAAGAGATTTACAATGAATAAAAATGTACAAAGTTTTCGATGTTTTGACATAAAGGAAAATGGTCATATACAGTTAGAACTTTCTTAACTTCACATATATGATAAACTTGCAAGACAAGATAATTTACCATCTCATTCTGAGATCTCACAATTGCAGGTTAGCTACATGTTAATCTTATCAATAATATATCAGATATATTTCACTAAGCAATATGAAACCACAACAGCGTTTGGAACATCAAAGATTCCTGCAGTATAATTATATTTAATAGGTTACTGTAATGCTTTTTATAATTATATTTAGTTATTTAGTAGGATACCTGTACCACTTTTCTCTTTGGTAACTCAATTAAACAGCTCTTTACCTGTACAAAGAAGATGTGCTGAAGTTACGTCGCAGGAATTTCACGACATGTTCAAGTGCTCGGCATGAAACAGGAATCAAAGCAACTGCAAATCATTGATCATGAATATATTACTGAATGAAGTTAAACAGCTAGTATTTATTAATAAAATAACAGCGGCAAAAGAAAAACAAACAGGAGTCAAGCTTACATTTCAGGTAAAGATGGGAAGTTACAAAAGTAAGGCAGTAAATGAAGTAGATGAAATCTTTTGTCACAATCACTGACTGCAACCAAACTTGCACTGCTTGCAAATTCCAAGCCCTTGGCTTCTACAAAAAGTTACTAGATTATTAGAAGTAGCCGCATAGCCCAAACTCCAAAGGACAAAACCTGATATCAGGTATGAAGTTGAAAAAATAAATTAGAAATAACTTTTACCCCATATAATGAGTATAATGAATATAAGGAAGAACATGCGGTTCCCAAAAAGGACAATCGATATGCTCTGTTTGACAGAATTGTAGGTGTAAGCGGAAATACTGCGAGAACTGCCACAACAAAAACCTGTAGAAAAGAGTACCATAAGCAATTTAAGAACTAAGTACTTTGAATTAAGACCAATTTAAGAGTGTCATATACCATCATCAAAATCTAGTCCTGTAAGTCTCAGACTGAAGTTCAAAGATGCAAGAGAAAACACCAGGAAACAAGAAATGATTCGAAGAAAATCAACCTTAGAAAAGCAAAATGACGAGGGTAGTTTCTATAAACATTGACCCACAAGTTAATGACAGGTCTTTGCAAACAATTTTAACTACACATCCAACCTATGCAACGGACGAAGCTTCCCCACCCCTTCTGAAGACCACAATGTACCTCTTTCTTTTTTTCTTTTTTCTTTTTCTTTTTTTTGGGGGGGGGGGGGGGTGTTAAGTATCAGAAAGAATTAACGTACCATGACATTTAAAAAGACCAAGGAACTAGACTAAAGTACTTATTTAGAAAGTTTGACACAGCCATGTGCTTGAGTCAAGCTTTTTATAGATCTAATCACCAGAATAACGTATAACCATAAACTTAACTTTTATATACAGTTAATCTCAACAAAGAAAGCCATGATGCAGAGTTATTTCTAATTGATAATAAAACAACCTTCTCATCACAATTTTTCTACTTATCTTTTTCATATTTACACCCCTGACCCACAGGTATCAATTGATAAATCAATTGAGATCAAGGTTGTAGAAGAGCCTTGGCAAAAGAAATAATTCTATATTGAATTTTTCCATATACACACCCATACTTATAGAGAAGGCATCCACTACTACAAAAAGTTGGCATGTGCGCTGCATCAAGAGACAGTATTATTCTAAAGGAATGAAGGTCCTATCCTTGCAATATATACCCGACCTTATCCCTTTTTGCTAATAACGAGTTCCTTGCAATATATACCTGACCTTATCCCTTTTTGCTAATAACGAGTTGACCATTTGATCCACTACCATACAGGAAAAAACTTGATATTCCAGACAAAAACCATGAATTTCTATAAAACTCATGGTGTTGAAGTTAAGAAGAAGATGTTTCATATATTTCCCTAGTGCAAATATACAGTACCCAAGCATTCACTGAAAATTGTATAGTATGTCGGTCCCATCGAAGTGATGTTGGATTTGAAGCTGGGGTTGATGACGTCCCAGAAGTTCTACTAGCTGGTCCTATTAAGAATACATACAAAATGCATTTAGAAGAAACAAAAAAATATATTTCAAGTTACGATGTACTCCAAAAGACCGGGCACTTCTCCATTTATTTAAATTCAGCAAGAAATTCATACCAGAGTTATGTTGTGTTGGCTGGTTATTAGAAGTTGTGGACGACGATGATGAAGGTTGCGAAGGTGATGGTCTTGCTTGTTGGGATGAATTGCTGGTGGTCATTGGCTCAACCACTAGACCAGGGTCCTGAAGACAAAGATACACTATCAAACGAAACCAAAGCGCCAAAGCAACATCTCAAGATGAACATAAAAATATAAAGACATGCCCCACTTTGGACATCTGAAATTGTATTTTAGTACAACGAAGCTCAAGAGTCCATCAAAAAAGCAGACGTGCTACAAGAACTTGAACTTGAATCCCCACTTTATTATTATTGTGTGTTAAAAATATCTCAATAGTATCATTCCACATTGCTAGGAACCTCGGAGCATTTCCACACTGTTATATGATAGGACAGCACCTTTGAATTTTCATCTGTTCTCTAGGAAATGGAGGATTAAGTACTCAAAAGATCAAGTGAAATAAATATACATCCAGCAACAATCTAAAATTATAGACAACTAAAGAGTTAAACCATTATATTATCTGAAAGTGAAGACAGTACTACACCTCAGGAATGAGTGAAGAAAACACTTAAAGGCACAGAGAAATTAACATTCTCCGCTAAATTTCCAGAAGCCCCAATTTTGGGAAGTCAATGTACTGAAGGGTAAAATAAAGTGGGAATATGATGAGATTAAGCTTGAACAATAGGGAGGAAAATGAAGTCCGATGCACCTATTCAACAATTAATTGAAAAAAGAGTACTGTATTAAAATATACTCCCTCCGGTTCATAAAAAGTGACTTTTTTGCCTTTTTATTTTGGTTCAAAATACGTGACTTTTTATATACAATCAAGAAGGAATTAATTTTATTTTTCCAAAATTTGCCCTTAGTTACATATCTCAATGTGTCAAGTTAACAATATGCAAGTTTTAACTATGAGTAATTTAGTCAAAATACCTATTTTTTCTAGGAGTTGGTATTTTCTTAAGGGGTGTGCCCAAGGATGGACCGGAGGGAGTAGTACAACATTCAGACAAAAAAATTCCATGAAATCAGATAAACCTTAGTGAATTCCATGCTGCACCACAGCAATAAGAACAAGGAAAAAAAGTAATGTTACAACTCAGTTAAATGGAGTTGGACGAAAAGAAAAACTCATCTTAATTATGAAATTGTTGGAATCTTTTAGTAGAAATCCCTGAACTTTGATCAGATCAACTGAGATTTACATGCTAATATCCAAATAACTCAATCCATATTACACTTAAACAATCAACCAATTAACTTCATGTCAACTTGGAATCGGCTGTACACTTTTGACAAAACTAGAAAAGACAAAAACCAATTAAAAGTAGCACAGCCAGAATGAAGTCAAAGAAGCCAAGAAACCATTGGGTCAATACTGTAACTCGTAAGACGCTGAATATCTAAACAATTTACCCATAAATCCAAGACCCGAAACGAAAAACAAGAAACCCCCTATAGTGACATTGAATTAACAAAAGGTTTAGAACTAAGAGCCTTATAAAACTAAAGACTAAAAAAAAGAACTCGACTTCCAACAAAGTGTAAACAACAATAACCGAGATTAACATATTAATTAGGACTTCTAAATCAACTGATACACATTAAATAAAATATGGAGTAGCAAACAAAGTTCCCACTAAACCGCATCTGAAGTCCAGTGATTTTGAATATCAGAATATACAATTCAATCAATTAGTATCACTTATCAGCTTCGACCCAATCCCAAACTGGCTGAGGTGGGCTATATAAATACTCCACATACATTGCGCTATAGTCGAACCCACTTAAAAGTTGTCAATCGACCCTCAAAGGGGCACATATATATAAAGTAGTGTACATGTAAGAGAATACTGACGATGTATTTTTGGTAGAATTTGCGCTTGAAGTGGTCGACGACGTCGGAACGGGAAGCCATGTGAGGAGGAATGAGGATGTTGGACCAGTAATCTGCCCATCTTGGATCGTTCTCGTAGTCGTATGCTGCCGCCGCTATTTTCTTCAGTTTCTGTGGATCTTCTCCTCCTTCTCCCATTTCTTCTACTTCTCTCTGAAGAATTTGTGAAGTAGAGTCGTTGTCGTCGTCTATCTCTCAGGGTTTATTTCTGAAATTGAAAAGAAGGAAACGACGTCGTCGCCCTTGTGAAGTTGGGGTTAAAGAGAGTTCAAGATTGGAAGAAGCACGCCGTTTTGACTTTTCTGTTCGGAAGTACGAACCCATCGAAAATTCAAAATATGTGTTTCTTTTTCTTCTTTTTTTTGGGTGGCTTTAGGATAATAAAAAATGCTTCTACAGCCAAAAAAACAAAACTAATCAGTGTAAATTCAATAATCAATAATTAAAAAGTTCTGTCAATCGAAGACCAAACAAATAAAATAATATTATAAATAGAATTTTATTTAAGACAAAATATTTATATTTTAAAAGGATCTTAGGGTTTGATATTTGGTGGCTAAGTCATTATTACATTGTAATCCATCCTAAAATTCAACAAGAATTTACTCTCTCTTTCTCTGCAATATTGTTGTTCTTCTTTTATTGTTTTACTACACATTATCAACATGAGACTGTATCGTCTCAAAAAGATTAAGGTACAACTTCTCTCCTCTTTTAATTATGACTCATATTATAAAAAGGAAATTCGTTGCCCTTGAAATTTCAGGCAAAAACTATATGACATGGGTATTGGATATTGAAATTCATTTAGATGCAATGGGTATTGGAGATGCTATTAAAGACAAAAATAAAGCATCCACCCAAGGTTGTGCTAAGACTTTGATTTTCTTGCAGCATCATCTTGATGAAGGGTTGAAAATAGAATATTTCACAATCAAATATCTGCTTATTTTGTGGAATGATTTAAAGGAAAGATATGACAACTTAAAGTTGGTCACTCTTCCACAAGCACGATATGATTAGGCTCATCTGAGGTTCTGTATACGGCTAACATCAGACAGACCAATTTTGCAATCGACAAGGCATTGCACAATCTCGCCTCGAAGGTCACAGAGGATAGCCTAGGGTTCGATGCCTTTGGGGAGCCTTCGCGCCCGGTATCGGGGCAAAATGGACCCGTGTTTATCGCCAATAAGCTGGAGGTTCCCTTTGAGATATATCTCTGACAAACGCATGAGCAAATAGTGATAGTCTACACTAGGCTGATTGAGTGGTTGTACTAGCTACTTTATGTAATAAATGTAATAATTACACCTGCATTTGTACTGTGTTAGAATTTTCTCTCATATATAAAGGGGATCTTTGTCATCTTGTAACCATCCGATACTCAATACTAAGAAATACAAGAACATTCTCTCTGCTCTCTAACATATTCCCTTGATCTCATTACTTCTATTTATTGTCTATATTCAATGTGTTCTACTTATTATTCTTCAGTTATTGCTTATTATTAGCCATAAAGAGCCGTCATTGAATTTATCGTAACTGTTAATCCCCCATCGATCGTCCCTAGCCAAGCATCCGATTCGACCTTGAGGCCTGTATACGCCAGCTCGAGGCACCGATTTCCAGCTATTCGGTTTGGTTATTTTACTATCTACAAGCTCTTATCTCATTTCTAATCTCTTACTTAGCATCTATTGCTTAAACAACTAGCATAAAAATAGATCACATATTTTTAGAATTACAGAATCAAATTTAATTGTCATTACCATTTTCAAGGCAAATAGTGTGACACCCATCGTGAGGCTAAAGATAAAAGTGATTATTTTCTTGCTGGTTTGCTACATCATGCAAGTTGCCTTTCATACTTTTTCTTGTCCAAGATCTTTGATTTCAGGTCAAAATGTCTAACTCAGTGAACGTGCGTCGAAACAACAATCTTGAGGACCATGGAGAGAATGGTGTGGTTGTTCCAGGTACTGGTGTACCGCCGCAAACTTCTAAGAGTATACCAGAACCAATTCCCATAGACATGGTCTCGCGCGACGCTCTACATGCCGAAATAAGCTCCCATACCAACAGGAGCATACACCAATGAGATCAACAAGACACTCGGAAAAACCCTACCGGGAAGAAAAAGAGGCAAACAAGGGAATGCCTTGCCCAGTTAACATATCAGATGTAGTTCAAGATACTAGGTTCCACACATAATTAAAGGTGATACAAAGTACAATGCCTTGCTCGGTAGACCATGGATACATAACATGAAGGTGGTACCATCGACCCTCCATCAGATGATAAAGTTTCCAAGAAAAGATGGAATAAAGACGATATACGGGGAGCAACTTGCGACAAAAGAAATGTTCGCGGTCCACGAAGAGGTACCAAATTCTGTACACTACGCCTCGGAGGAGTCGGAAAGCCAACAGACCCACGAGGACGATGAAGAGGATTTCCTCGCTCCAAGAACCTTCATTGCCCCCGAAGAGTCAAACGCAACGAATTCGACTGTCAAAGAGCTGGAGCAAGCTTTATTGGTCGAGCATCTCCCATATTAGAAGGTAAACCCAGGGACGGGATTAACCCCCAAACTCAGGAAAAAACTCATCCAATTCCTTATTAACAACATCTATTGCTTTGCTTGGTCCCATTTAGACATGAAAGGGATCCCACCGGAGATAACTATCTATCGACCGAGTGTCGACCCCAGGTACAAACCGGTAAAGCAGAAAAAGAGATCCCAGTCTGAGGTAAAGCATGTATTCATCAAGGACGAGGTAATAAAGCTCCTCAAGATAGGATCTATTAGGGAAATAAAATATCCCGAACGGAGGGCCAATGTGGTGGTAGTTCCCAAAAAGGGAAATAAACTAAGGATGTGCGTAGATTATAAAGATCTAAATAGGGCATGCCCAAGGATTTATTCCTACTGCCTAACATCGAGCGATTAATCGATGCCATGATCGGCCATGAAACCCTTACTTTTCTCGATGCCTATTCGAGGTATAATCAAATTCAAATGAACCCCGAGGAAAGGGAAAAGACTTCTTTCATTACAAAGTACGGTACATAATATTATAGTGTAATGCCCGTCGGGCTAAAAATGTAGGGGCCATATATCAAAGCCTAGTTAATAAGATGTTCGAAAATCAAATAGGCAAGTCCATGGAAGTTTATATTGGCGATATGCTAGTTAAGTCCTTATGTGCAAAGGACTATTTGACTCATTTGTAGGAAACATTCTGTCATGCCCAAAAATCGTGGAACGTGACCAGCGCTCAACCGAGTAAACCTGACTGAGCAAGCCTGCTAGATTTCATTCTACCCAAACTAGTTTATGGATAAAGAGGGAACGTTATCCCATTTAATCAAAACACAAAACATTCTTACATTAGCAACTTTCATTTCATTTTCGTTAATGACTTCATTCATAGTTTTCAAGATATTACAAGTTTACGAGTTTAATGAAAAGCATGCTTGTCAAATATTAACATTTATAGTCCTGAAGCCCAACATCAACCACCAACAACGAACAGTTTATGGAGCCTCTAAATACAATAGAAGAGAAATAGGAAAATGCTGGCAATAAGGCTCCGGCTATACCTCAAAACGTGATGAGAAAACGAACAAAAGATGCATGACATGACCCTGGGATGGAGTAGGGCTTACCAAGGTTTTTGTGAAGAAAATACTGCTATCACTCGATGATGTCGCTCGCTATGGAACCATATGTATCATAAAACGATACAGTGTCCCCGACAAAAGGAACATTAGTGTCGTCGAATAGCACTAGTATGTAAGGGTAAAAGTCCTCTTTCAAACTAGAATGCACATCTAAACAGAAACAACACATAGAAACAACAATTCACAGTCAACAATATCCAAATAACTAACTAAAACATAATTATTTCGAGTAAGAAAATAGTATATATATATATATATATATATATATATATATATATATATATATATATATATATATATATATATATATATATATATATGGTTAGGAGATCACTAGCAGCGATATTACTACCATCTTTGTTAGCACGAAATTCGATCACGCCCGGTCGGCTATGCCATCTCCCTACGGAACAATGTGGTTTGACATTATGATGCGAAAGAAAATTATCACAAGAATAGTACCACCATGTGCGCAACATGGAGTCTGATCTCCACGCGATCCGTTAGGCCGTCTTCCAACATATGTCGTGTGGGTTGGCTTTTTCTTTTCCAATTCACAGTTATTAGTTTTCCCACTTTGGGGGAATAGTCACAATTTTACCAATATTTCAATTTCATCCCAAGTCACACTCCACTCCTATACCGACACGTGTAGCTTCAGGTGTAGGCCTTATGACCCACCCTTCCTCGGTATTGCTAATGATACTCCCAAAAATATTTTAGATTCGATCTAATATTGCACACAATTGTAGTATAAATAGTATACAAATAGCATAAATGCAACCATACTTACCTCAATACCTTTCATATTTTATAGTTTTTGTTAATGTTCTCAATCTCTCTCGATAATAGTATCTCTTTGGCCCTTTGGGCCTTTCACAAGGTTCATCTTTCTCATGGTACGAAGGCCGCATATGGTTTTCACATTTTCATCTACTTTATTTTCAAGGATCTCTAACCAGTATCAATGTACCAAATATTCCAAAAATCATAATCAAACACAAGGTATTCTTCCCAAAGAGGGACATGTCAATCAATAATTGAAATACACATTGAATTTATAAGCAAACAATAACCTCAATTACCTAACCATTTTTCCAACATGACGAAAGGACAATTTCAGCATAGGAATATGTAGGAACTTACATTACATTGAATGTATTTATAAGGCAAGGCATTATCTAAAACAACCACTTATGGGCATAATTCGGGTACAACCTTTGACCGTTCTATTCTTTTTTTTTTTTGAAGTTAGTTCATAATGACTGGGTCAAGACTTATTTCATAACTGTTTCACATTTCTCATTCGATTCATTTCCACACATTTTTACATTTTATCAACAAGTAGTCATATTCAATCAAGGCATTTAATACACATAAGAAAAAATAAGAGCATTAAACATATCGATTTCTTTTCAGCCAATTAGTATACTAACCTTCATTTAAAATGTAACTCAAGACTATACCATTTTGTAGACAAACCACACTTAAACTCAGAAAACAATATGGAATTCCCTTTCGAGAGAGAGAGAGAGTTTAGCCTACATACCTCGATTGAGCTTTTCTTAAGTCCTAGTATACTCCGAGACTCTTAGCAACATCAATATTTTAGGAACATGACAAATCAAACCACAAATTAGAGAGGTGATCATAGTTCCAACTCGTTTGAGAATATTCTTAAACACTAAGTGTGCATAATGCTTTTAAAACTATTTTGTGAAAGATCCTACCATACCTCGTCATATCCTTAGCTCAAGATCTCACCAATTACTTTAAGAACTCATGCATGCAAGACATCCACTCCCATCCTCATGGATTATCCTTCTAGTGGTCTATCTTAGTTATATATAGTAATCAAGAGCAAGGGTTACAGAACCTTACCTCATAAGAAGAAGACCTAGGCGCTTTTCTTGACAAATCTTCACGGTCTAAGCAAGATCTTAAGAGAAATGTTGATGAAGAAACACTTCTCCCGCTAGGACCCTCTCTTTCTCTCTCTCTAAATGTATCAGAAAAGAGGCCAAAAATGAAGGGTAGCATATAATATATCGGCATGGGGTCGGGTAAGAAAATTAGAAATTTGGAGCCCCGGAATTGATCTGCAATCGTATTTGAGATTGTATAATTGACATGCGCCACGCAAAAGGGACCACAAAATGTCACCCAAAACATAAACAAATTGCTCGGGTATGCGATAAGAATGCGGTCCGCGTACCTGTTCTGCGATCGCCTAATGCACCGCAGAACTGCCCCTCGCAAAATTTCAAGGAGATTATACGCTGACTATGCGGCCAGCATATTGATTATGCGATCGCATAAGTGGTCGCATATTTGACCTCAAAATTGACCAACACACTACTTCATTTTACGGCGACTATGCGGTCCGCATAGCAATTATGCCCCCGTATAATGGACCGCAGAAACACGCTCTTCTGAAAAATATTTTTCCTTAACTTTACAATAGACCAACCCAATTACGAATTTCTAACATATATTCCAAATTGTCACTATGCGATCTCAAGTTTTGAGCAAAAATTTTCATGGGGCCCTACACATTCAACATCCTCAGAAGTTACAACAAGAAACTCAATCCTGAGAAGTGCGCTTTCGGGGTAGGATCAGGACAATTCTTGGGTTTCATGGTATCGAACAGAGGAATCAAGATCAACTCCGATAAAATCTAAGCCATCGAAGATTTACAGTGGTAAATAACGTAAAGGTTGTACAATGGCTGACTGCGCGGATGGAAGCCTTGGCTTGGTTTATATTGAGATCATCGAACAGAAGTCATCATTTCTTCTCCTTGCTCAAAAAGAAAAACTACTTTGAATGGACTCCGAAGTGCCAACGTGCCTTAGAGGAATTGAAGCGGTACCTGACGAGCCCTCATTTGCTCCACACCCCAAAATAGGATGAGATATTATATTTGTATCTGGCCATGTTCGAGATAGCGGTAAGTGGCGTGCTGGTACGAGAAGAACAAGGTATGAAATTGCTTAGGTCGGACCCTAGGTGATGTCGAAACCAGGTATCCGCATCTGGAAAAACTAGCTCTTGCATTAATAAGTGCATCTCAAAAATTGAAACCTTACTTTCAGTGTCATCATATTTGCGTTTTAACTACGTATCCCCTTTGAAGCATATTGCATAAACCCATATATGGCATCAGTCTCAACCAGCTGCATCAGCTCATGCCTACACCCAATAGAGTAAAACCACATAATATGACCCATCACACTAGCTCACAATAGCATTTTTGAGTCATAATACCTGCTCGATATCAAATTCAGCACCGGCCACTAGCCTCATACCCGATAGAACTTTGTTTCAAACCCCCATAACAGTGACAATGATGCAAGAAACACGAAGTCCTCATGAAAAAATACCCGAGTCAACAAGTCACAACCAACACCATCAGGCACACACCACGTACGCTAAAACTCAAGAAGCACAAACGAAAATGACTAAATATGGAAAGAGAAACACATAAGGGAACTATCAAACAAGCCCGACAAGCATAATTTTCTATCAGTACTAACCTACAAATAATATAACAAAGAAGAATTACAACATATAAACAAATCACAAGGATCTCATACTGATATAACTTCCACCGCGGTACACAGCTAGGTTCAAGCACATCAATCATATGAAATCACGAGGGTCCCGCCCTCAACTAGAAATCACAAGTAGGGTATACGTCAACTAGCTAGGACCTCTCACTAGATCAATTCCGTCAACAAAATTACAAACATGTGTTGGCTCCCACAGTGGTTGAAGAAAATTGTAGCAAAAATACTCAGAAATCACATCAAGCCTACTGTAACAGACAATAGGAATTTACTACTCTCATAACTCACAGTAATGAATAGAACAGTCGATAGACACGGGCTATCACTCATAGAACCTCCCAACAGAGCAACACATAACATAGTGCAAATCATGAAACACACTCACAAATGGAGCAACAAATAGGGGAACTCACCTCGATAAGAAGAACTGTAATGAACTACAGATGATGCTCCTTTATAACAAACCAAAATCATACCTGGATAATATCATCTAGCGTAGAGTCCTTAAGCCTACTATATGAACCACATTAATGGGATGGGCCTCCCCCTCTTAGGCGCCTTTTACTCGCCTGAATACCTCGCTATGATGCATCTGTCCGAAGTCTAGGACATTATCTCACAACATGGCTAGTACTCTACATTCAAAGCAACCTCGATGCTGATGTGGCTATGGAAACTATGCGGTATGGTTACTCTAAGACCCATGAACACTTGAATCACTATGTGAAGCATGAAGCGCAAACTAAATTAGATGACCCATAAAACCTCTACCATGTCACACCCTACCTCCAAAATAAGGACCAACGGATCTCTCTGGTCTATGAGGTCTCCTCACCTTCCTGAACTCTCTTTCCTGATCTCGTCTGCCCTCTCGCTCCCGGTCCCACATGCCTTCTAACCGCCAAGCAACCCCTACCACCTGCTGAAATGAAACTCTAACTCCAACTCCCGAGTCATGCTAAGCTGAATATCATGCCTGATCCCTTCAATGAATCTACGAACACGCACTCTAACTGAAGCGACCAAGGAAGGTGCATGTCTGGCCAAATCACTAAATCTGACCGCATACTCTAATACTGATATAGTGCCCTAGCACAGCTGCTCAAACTCTCGTGCCATGCATTTCGAAGGGATTGAGGTCCAAACTCTCTTATAAACATCTCTGAAAACTGACCCCATGTAAGTGAAGCTACATCGGCTAGGCTACCCAACTCACATGCCCACCACCACTAATAAGCTTCTCCCTTAAGCTTGAACATAGTAAAATTACCCCACTCGTCTCAACAATACTCATAGTGCGGAGAATGAGATGGAACTCCTCTATGAAACCCCGTACACTCCCTAAAGCCAAAGAATGTAGGAGGTTCATATTCATTGAAACTTGCAAATATGAATTTCCCTCCTTCAGATGTTGCTGCCCTGACCACTGCCTGAACTTGAACTACAAGTTGCGTCTCCAGGGCACCTAAAACTTGGCCAAGCTTAACTCGCTACTCTAGAATATGGGCGCCGGAGTCTAAGTCCCTCCTCTGGTTGTAGAAGAAGCTAGTGCAACCATAATCAACTCCTCCTGATCCAATGTACCAAACATGCTCAGGAACTGTGCTAAAATATCCTAAAGTCTGAGGGTAGCAAAAAACGCCTGCAGTACATGTCCCCTAACTGGAGCTACTGGCGCCTCTTCAACTGTTGTTCGGTAGGTGCTCTAGATGCGGCACGTACTCCTCGTAGTCCTCTGCCTATGCCTCTGCCTCTAATGGCACCTTCTCTATGAGCAACATCATTGATAGCTGCAGATCGTGTCCTCAGCATCTAATGAGAAAAGTTCGAATTCCGAGATCAATAAGCTCGCAAAATTGGAATGAAAGAAATGAGACTATCCTAATAGTTCCATAGCTTCTCGAAGATAAGTACAAACGTTTTTGTACCAATACGCAAGGCTCTGCTAAACTCGCTTATTACTCGTAGTACCTATGAACCTAGAGATCTAATACCAACTTGTCATGACCCAATTGCCCTTGCTTTGGGTTTATGATAGCTCCTAGTCTTAGGGAGTAGGTAAGCCTAACATTTACTGAATATCAACCATAATAAAGGAAGTTCAACGGTCTCAATATAGAAATCTTTATAGAGTTTACATCTTCCCAATATCGGCGGTACAAGTCACAAACTCTATAGAGTTTCACTATAACTTCTAAACACAACTATATGGAAATAAGTACAATAGTGTGAATACAAAATAGGAAGGTGACTCCTAATCCTGCGAATGCAGTAATAGGGTTACCATGAGTCTTCTAGGAAAGAATAAACATAGCTACTAATGAACAATACCTGGATCTACATAAAAATGTGCAGAAGTGTAGTATGAGCACATCACAGCAATGCCCAGTAAGTATCAAAACTAACCTCAGAGGAGTAGTGATGAGGAACAGTACACACATTGGTCTAATAAGCTGAACAAGTAATAGGATAGAAACAATAGAACATGATATCTATATAAAGACTACGTGATATGGCTAACAATACGGTAATTGCAATAAGGAAAGAAAATAACAAGTAACACCGAAACCAATAATAAGAACATAGAAAAGCAAACAAAAGTAAAACCCAAATTGAAAACAACAAATATGGTAAGGACAAGCCATAACTTAGCAACTACGACAATTTTCACATTGGGTCTTTGCCAACAAACTTCAATCAATTAGGAAAATCCTTCAAGTGATAAAATATTCCGAAATAAACTTCCTTCAAATAAATATTTTTTCAAAAAATAGTTCTTTAAAAATAAATTCCTTTCGAATATAATCTTTTAAATAAATATCCTTTGAATATAAATCACCATGTGACACCTCATCTCATAATCATACAATAAGAGTCTCAATACTTGAACCCTATCACTTGGCATTATGTGCCCTCATCACACCTCATAATCATACTGACAATTCACGTGCCAAATAGAGCCATTCTCACATGGATGGCAAATAAATGAGGGTGTGCATCTATACTCAGCATTATCAAGAAGCCTCATATCCAATAAGGGTGCTTAGCCATGTGTATGTTTGTGCAAGTGTCTTAACATAGTTCATACTAGCTAATAAGCATAAGGAAAAGAACGAACATCACATATAATGTTTACACAGGGGTAGGATCATTGAAAGCACATCCCAGAATACAATGATAACGACAGGGGATCTCCCAGGATACCATCCCGTAGTCCCAAATGTAAATGCGCAGGAGGATCTACCGGAATACCATTTCGTAGTCCAAAGTAAATATACAGAATAGGGGGATGTACCAGGATATCGTCCCATAGGCCAAAACATAAATGTGTAGGGGGATCTCCCGAAATACCTTTCCGTAGTCCCAAAGTAAATATGCAGAATAGGGGGATCTACAAAGATACCGTTCCGTAGTCCCAAAGTAAATATGCAGAATATGGGATCTACAAGGATACTGTTCCGTAGTCCCAAAGTAAGTATGCAGCGTAACCAACAAAAATAACAGTTACAACACAACAAGTACAGTAACTAAATTAACAATAAAACAAGGTATGGCAAGTAAATCAACTGAAGAACTATAAATCATAAAGAAATGATAGAACCAGTTCACACAGAATAACCACCGTAAAGAATGCTAGGCATAAAGGGAATAGCTCTATAAGGAAAAAGACTAACATGTAGCAACGAACCCACAATATACAAGTCAACAAGAAGGAAGCGAACACGAGTTAAATATTTCCAAATGAAGACGAGTCAACTAAGATATTTGTTATCTAAACTTCTTTTAAGGTTGAGCAATTGCGAAGGATATTCAACAATTCAAATAATGGTAAGTAGCAGAAGATAATCATCATTTCAATTAAGACTAAACAATTATAGGAGGAGACAATAACAATTTCAATTAAAGATAAGTAGTTATGAAAAAATAGCTTGACGATAGAAGATGCAAATCTTCAGTTAAGTCAAATAAGAGTCAAATAGACAATAAAAGTGAATCCTAAAGCGATATATTCTAATTTAAGCATATAGATGTGAAACTAGTAGATGGGGACTCAGTCATATCAAGAACAACTTCATACAGAGTGAGTATAAGGAGCTAAGAACCCTAAAAGGCCAACTATCCACAAATAAGTTCGAGCACGCACTCGTTACCTCACATACACAGATTACAATCAATATAGAAGACTCGAATCCTAAGGAGAAGTCTCCCACACAAGATTAGGCAAGATACTTACCTCAAGGATGACAAACTGATACTTTAAAATTCACATCTTGGATAGAAAGACCTCCGCACTACTCAAATATAACAAAATTAACTTCAAAGAATAATTGAAACTCGTAAGAAACTATTCCGGGTTATAAAGTCTCAATCTATAACAAAATCCAAAAATTGGTCAAAAAGTCGACCCCCGAACCCGCACTTCGGAACCCGGCAAATTTTACAAAAATAGAATATTCATTCTGATACTAATTCAACCATATAAAATGTATTCAATTCTGACACCATTTGGTCCCACAAATCATGATTTTTCATTTTAGAAAATATTCTTCAAAAATCAACATTTTTCCCAACCAAACACAATTTAAATAATAAAAAATAGGATAAAATCATGGAATACGTTACATACTAGGTGAAGAACACTTACCCAATCAATTTTTCTTAAAAACCCCAAAAGAAACTTCCAAAATCGAAGTCCAACACTCAAAATATTAAGTTAATGGCCAAGCCCTCCATATAAAGGATTCTACCCAGCACTTTCGTGTTTGCGGATACTTAAGCGCATCTGCACTATTGTATTTGTGGGCAGACGTGCATTTGTGAACTTCACTTACAGACCTAGGTCAATATTTGTGGACAGTTATCCACATCAATGGCGCCGCAGAAATGATAAAAAGAGTGCAGAAGCGGGACTCCTTCGCAGATGCGATGCATCAACCACAGAAGCGGTTACGCGACTGCGTTCCAGCACTCGCAGAAGTGAGCTAGCTTCCAGGCCTCAAAGTATCGCAAATGCAATCAAGCTCATGTAGAAGCGAAGCCGCACATATGCTCCAAGGCCACAAGTGCGAAAACACAAGAAATTAGACATGCTGAAGACTAGGCAAATCCTTCATAACTCGTTCTCAACACACCCGATGCTCCCGGGACCCGTCTAATCACACAAACAAATTTTATAACCTAAAAAAGAGTCGCTCGAGATCTCAAATAACATCAAACAATGCCAAAAATATATATCGCGCCATGAGTCGAACTATGAATTTCCAAATCTTCACTTTGAAAACTCATGTTGAAACCAAATCAAACCAACCCGGAATGACACCAAATTTTGCGAACAAGTCCCAAATGACAAGACAAAGATGTTACAACTCTCAGAATTGCATTCCTACCCCGATATTGAAAAAGTCAATTGTAGCTCAAACTTCTAGATTTTCCAAACTTCAACTTTTTCAATTTTCGCGGAAATGCCACAAATTATCCTAAGGACCTAAAAATCTGAACCCGCATGCACGCCTAAGTCCAAAATTACCATGCAAAGCTGTTGAGTTCATCTAAAACCTATTCAGAGTTGTTTACTCAAAAGTCCAATTTCGATTAAATTCTTACCGCTTAAGCTTCCAAAACTAGAATCCTTCTTCCAATTCGATTTTGAATCCTCCGGTAACTAAATTCAACAATGCATGCAAGTCAATACACATAATTTAAAGCTTCTCAGGACCTTATGCCATTGATCGAAACTTAAATTCTCAAAGACCGGCCGGGTCATTACACTTCTTTGCTTCTCAATCAAAACCTTCCAATGTTTGAAAGTTAAGAAAATATCACTTTTATTTTTCAAGAAATAAACCCAAACTTTCCTTGAATAATCATCAATAAAAGTTAAAATATACCGGGCACTACCATTTGACAGAGTATGTGAAGGACCCCAAAGATCTGAATGAATGTAATCTAAAGTACCTTTTGTTCTATGAATTGTTGAAGATTTAAAGCTGACTCTTTTCTGCTTCCCAAAAACACAATGTTCACAGAAACTTATATTTCTGGTAATTTGTCCGTACAAGAGACCTTTTTTGCTGAGGGTGGAAAGTCTTTTTTTAGTTATATGCCCCAATTGTATATGCCACAATTTGGTGATATTAGAATCTGATTTATCTGATGTTGAAACTCTAGCAACACCTGTAACAGTAGATCCAAGTAGAGCATACAACGTACCAGATCTGCGTGCTTTCATGATCACAAGTGCACCATGAGAAACTTTTAAAACTTCATCTTCACCTATGTACTTACACCCAGGAGATAGATTACCCAACGAGATGAGATTTTTCTTTAAGTCAGGAAAATATCTAACATTAGTGAGAGCTCTCACCACACCATCATGTATTTTGATTCGGACTGTACCTTTACTAATAACATTGGAGGCACCATTATTGCCCATCAAGATAACTCCGCCTTCAAAAGTTGAATTCATATGTGGTAAACAAATCCCGATTGAGACACATATGATAAGAATAACCCAAATCTAAAATTCACCCATTGTTAGATTTAAAACTATTATTAGTTGCTAAAGAAATAGTTCCCTCAGTCTCATCAATAGCTACACTTGCTTCGGCAGTATCAATATTTTTATGCTCATCTTTCTTTTCTGTATACTTTTCTTTATTTTTTAGTTTAAAGCATTTAGAAATAATGTGGCCTTTTTATGACAGTACTTGCGCATGACATTTCTTTATCTGGATTTTGACCTTGATTTAGGTCTCTCACTTCTTGAGTCTTTCTTATTGTATCTACCTCTTACAAACAAGTCTTCCCCTTGGTTCCCACTAGTTTTCCTAGTAATATCTTTATTTATTTTTTCTTTTGATTTCATAATAGGTTTGATATCTTTATAGGAGATATTATCCTTTTCATATAACGTACTATCTCTTATATGCTTAAACGACTGGGTAAGGAAACAAGCAATAATACGTCTTGATCCTCATCTTTAATTTCAGCATCTATGTTACTTAAATCCATAAGAAGAGAATCAAAAGTGTCAAGATGTGGAAGTATAGAGGTACCTTCAGTCGTACGAAAAAGTGTAGAATTTTTGCTTTAGGTAAAACCTGTTTTCAACTGTTCTTTTTATATATAGGGTTTTCAGCTTTTTCCATATGCGTTTGGTTGAGCTTTCTACAACAACTTCACACAAAACCTCATTTGAGAGATTTAAAATAATACTTATTTTGCCTGAGCTTTTTGCAGCAACTTCATGCAAAACCTCATTTGAGAGATTTAAAACAATACCTACTTTTGCTTTTTTGTCAATGATGGCAAACTCTTCGTCCGTGAATTTATCCGGCTTTTTCTCATTTTCTTGTAGTGCTAAATCTAGGCCATCCTGATCTAGGATAGCTTCCATCTTTAATTGTCACATTCTGAAGTTTGCACTTCGGTCAAATTTCTCAATATAAGTCTTTGTTAAAGTCATATGGACTATTAAAATAAACCCAGTTAGATTCGGCTCTGATACCAATTTGTTAGGATTGGAAACCCGGGCAGTGCGGAATTTAGCCAAACAATGTTATAGTGACAATAACAAAGATAATGCAAGTTGATAATAATGGTAATTAAAGTAGATAAAGAAGGCACAAATTTTACGTGGTTTGGTCAAAGAGACTTACGGCCACAAGCGGAAAAAGCAATTTCACTATACCAATAAGAGTACAAAAGAAAGTATAAAATTAGAGTAAATACTTTAATTATTCCCAAATACCTGAAAAGAATAACCTCACAAAATCACTCCAAATAAAGGGTTCACATTTTTCAACACTCACTCTATAATGAAAAGGAACACAAAAGCTAGTAGAAATATTCTACTTTTGTATTTGAAGGTATGTTTGAAATGAGAGAGTTAACCCTCCTTTTATAAGACCTAAACTTGGGCTCCAAGAACTAATATAAAAAAAAAAAGAAATTGATTAACCATTCTCTACCACAAAATGATACTTTGGCTCCAAGTAAAAATATTGCTAGCCAAATCTTTTCCCAAATAGGCTTATACCTATATAAAATGGACCCCACTAGCCAAAAAGATTAGCCATATTATATATCAGAAGAAGAATCGTCGCACTTACTGAGGAAAAATGCTCGCACAAGCACTTCTTACCTTCCTCTGGAACTGGATTGCATGGTTATGAATTTTGTTAAAGAATGTCAAGGTCTGCCATTGGCACTTGTGATTGTTAGTAAGTGCATTACGAGGAAAAGGCCTAGTGGAGAGGAGAGCAGCACTACAACTGCTTAAGAAGTCCCAGCCCTTTGGCACCACTTATGCAGAAAGGACCATTTTCTCCTGTCTGAAGTTGAGCTACAATTTTTTGGAAAATGAGGAAATCAGGTTTGTGCTTTCTGATGTGTTGTTTGTACCCAGAAGATCGTGAAATAAGTGTTGAAGACTTGACTAGAGACGGGATATATAGGCAAAGGGCTGTTCTTAGATGTGGACACAATTGAAGAAGCTAGAGCCAGAGTGTGCTTAAGATTTAGCCAACTTAAAGCATCTTGTTTGTTGTTTGATGTTGGGACGGAGGGTTTTGTGAAAATGCATGATGTTGTTCGTGACTTTGCTATATATATATATATATATATATATATATATATATAGCATCTGAAGATAAGCATCGTTTCATGGTAAGAGCAGGTCTCAATTTGAAAAAGTGGCCACAAAGGGAGTCATTCAGCCAACAAACTCAAGGGCATTCTATCTTAGAGACATAAAGACTGGTATTCCAAATATCTTTGTCATGATTTAGCTACAGTAGTTATGATGTCCTTGCTCAAGAGGCTATCAAGTATTGAAGAAGTTCATATGAATTCGTGTAACACGTTAACAACAATATTTCATCTTCTTTACCTGAAACGTTTGATGAACGGACGTCCCTCTCTACGCTCAAAAGGATCCAGTTACTTCGTTTGCCTTTACTGTCCAAAATCTGGGATGTAACTGACCGTTTACAACTGAATGCAAACCTCCAAATAGTACAAAACTTCAATAACCTAACTGCCGTTGGGATTAGTTACTGTAACAACTTGAGATATATATTCCCATCCTTTGCTACTCAAAATCTTTGTCAACTGGATGATCTCAGAATTGTGGGGTGTGCCACATTGGAAAGAATCATTGGAGAAGCACCAGAAGGGGTGTCAGCAAATATTCAAAATCGACATGTTTTATTTCCCAACCTCAGAGCTGTTCATGTACAAAGATGCAACAAAATGAGAATATGTTGAGGTTTTAAGCTAAATAGGCTTAAAAGAGGATGAATGGAAAATGAAGGAAAAATAAAATTTTGATTAAATTTTAAGTTTTTCCCTTGATAAAGGACTTTGTCTCATATTGGAAGAGAAAAGGTATTTGATGGGTATATATAGAATTGTTCTTCTTGTAGCTTTTTAAGAGTTAAGAAGAAGGCAAGTCTCGCGTCGTCGCTTCGGCTTTAGTTTTTTGGACCAAATTTATTTGTTAATAGCAAATATTAATTTCTGTTATTTGTTTTCAATTTTTCGGTTTTGTTACTGAAAATAAACCTCCCTCTTCAATTCCCGGTTTATTGCTGCGTAAATAGTCATTTATGTTATAGCATTTATGTTATGACCGTTTTACATAAACAACCATTCTGAAGAGTTGCACCTCTTCAGTTTTGAGATCAATATTGGCTATAAATAAAAGTCCATTCTCTCAGATTTTCCATACGATTTTCTGACTTCTCCTCCTTTCTTTTGCATTGTTTTAACTTCAAAAAAAGCAACACTAAGTGTGATTTACCATCGGTCTTTGTGTTCGCTAAAACATTGGGGTTTGAGGCATCACTACACTAGTGTATAATTCGTTCTATCCTGTGAGAAAATAATCCACAACTTTGGATACCAGGAGGGGGTTAAATTCCTTAAAGAAACATTGTGAATTCAGTGGGCACAGATTAACTTCTGTTTCATTTATATTTCTGTTTATATGTTAGTTTATTTTCTCTAAAATTATTTTATAAATACACAATGTATGCTGACAAAATATAGTTTATGTTGTGACAGCTCGAAGTCTTGGCAAACTAGAAGAGTTAAAGGTAAATGAGATGCCAAATCTGGTTGAACTCATAAGCAATGAAAAAAGCGAAAGGAAAGAGGAAAAAGACACAATGATTGTGCTCCCCGAGTTGAAAAGCCTGAGAATTACAGAATCTAAAAATGTGGAACGGCTTTGTACAGAGGCATTCACAATGGATCTACCATCATTAGAAGCATTTGTTGTTATGGAGTGTCCTAAAATGGTTGACACTATTAAACATGGACTGGGTAGTGCATCAAACCTTTTTAAAGCACAGATTGATATGGCACAACAGGTTTTCAGTGGAAACATCTTATCTCGTATTCACATGAATTTACTCAACTTTATCTGTATGGCAATTGACATTATAGAGTTTCATATACCTTCTTCACAATGAACAACTTTGATCTTTTCTCCCATGTTCAACTGACAATATCTTCTAGTCTAGTTAGTTTTACTTGAATTTGCTAGGTAGTTAATAACTTTTGTGTTTTTCTTGAACTTCAATCCGAAAAAGGTATAAATAATTTGCTTTCTGGAAGCTTATTCATTTGTTTTATCTTTTCATACAATGACAAGAGGGGTTGCTCTCATGGTAAGCATCCTTCACTTCCAACCAAGAGCTTGTGAGTTCGAGTCACCCCAAAAGTAAGGCGGGGGAGTTCTTGGAGGGAATAATGCTGAGTGTATCGGAAACAGCCTCTCTACCCCAGGGTAGTGGTTGTTTTTGTATCTTTTCATATAGTGCAACTTGTGTTATACAATTGACATCAACCATAAGTCCTCGGACAATAAAGATTTAATGTTGTATGCTTCCCTAGCCATCTGTTTGTTGTAAGAATTGTTGGATGGTACAGTTGTTTATACTGTAAGTGAAAAGTTCCATTGTTTTTACATTCTGTGCTGTTGACAGTGGGACACTTAAGAGTATCTAATTCTTTCTTTTTCAGAGTTATAATTTCAAAGTTCAGAAACAAAATTACCTGATTATGATCTTCTGGTGGTCCACTAGTTAGGTGCAACATTGAATTTGAGTTAGCAGCAATGCTGCACTTCATAAATAAAGGACCAGTTTCATTCATAAAGCCACATGGTCATGAAAACTGCTCGCAGGATAGGCTTAGTGAAGAAAGAAACTTTAGTTTTACAGTAGTCTGAAAATTGTAAAATTCAAGCTTTATTATTTATTCACAAACAATTGGTAGTATAAGTATTACAGCCAGAGGCAGGACCCATGATTTTTACACGATGGAAGCACGGTATTCTGCTCATTGCCCCCTAAAGGCTTTTAATGTTACATAACCATAAATTCAATGAGAGTAATGACGAAACCAGCAGAAGTTGTTCCCTTTATCGCCTTCCTCTGCTTCATCATCTCTAGTATGAATCCACCACAGAAGATTTGTGAGTGAGTTTCCATCATCAAAACCAGTTAATCTCTTACTTTTGTCCAATGCACTTGTTTTATCATACATTCCTTCTAAAGCATACACAAAACCTTTCCAGCCTTCTCCAACACCACTTCTTGCTAGAGCTGGCATTGTCCATTGGACCAACTCTCTCACAAACCGAACATCAGAAAATACAACTTCAGTAATAGGCAATATAGGTAAAACCTGAATTCCAAGCCTACATTCTTTCCATTCAGGTGGAGCAAACCAAAGTCCACTGTCCCTTTTCGTAGACCATAAAACACCAACCACACGGTTATTTTTCACGAATTCTTCTGCATACAAGTTGCTTTCTTCTTTAACATGCCACCAAGTTTGTGCTGAATGAATCTCCATTGCTAAAAGAGTTGATCCAATAGCAACAAGATGAGTATCACCATATGCCAATCCCATTAAAGCTGCTGAATAGTATGCATTTATCGCTTCAGTTGTACTCTCTTGGTTCCTTCCATCTGCAAACTCGGTTAATCCTCCTGCCCAGGAATGCAGTTTCCATAAATCAAAGCACCTCAACCGCGTATAATGTGAATTTTCTCGCCTGCTTAAGTTCATAAAATCCGCCATAAGTGAATAAGCTTGTGGCCTATACTTTCTCCCCCACATTGGATCAATCTTGGCAAGTACTGCTATAGCGTAAAGGAAATAACCAATGTGGTAGTGATGATCATTGTAAATTCCAAAGCCAAAATCAGCACCAGAATCGATTGAACCTTGTTTGGTCACAATTCCACCCCATTTTGAATCATAAAAGAAACCATTTGTTTCAAAAGTCCCATCTAACCAAGGTTCAATTGTATCCTTCAAGAATTTGCGGATCATTGGTATAACATCATGGTAACAAACTTCTTCAGCTATCAATACTAACCTTGCAGCTCTTGCAATTAACTTTCCATAAAAGTAAGATGATGATGTTGAGATTAACGTTGAGTTCAAGTCCGCGACATCTTTATTCAAAGCATCAATTATTTCAGAACAAGACTCCTCTTTTACACCTTTAATTGAATGCCATGTAACAGAAATTGGATCACTTTTCAATAACCATGTATCTCCAACAACACCAACAAGCTCACCATCAATACTATTATACTTAAAATCTTCCAAGATAATTACGGAACGATCCAAAAGCAGCTGGATATGAAGGGGATGAGCTAGCATCAACAAGTCTCCCCAGCCAGTCTTTTCCCACTTATACTCCAAGCTAAATGGCTGACTGAAAACAGCATTACCAAATCTAGGATAACAAGAACTGAACCGATCAAGAACTGATTCATACATCGGGTTTTCTAAATTTGGTAAAAGAACGATCCTTATTATCCCCGAAAACTCACTAGAAGTGATATTATTCAGATCATTATTGCTCAAATTGATTGGTGAAGACGCGTATAAAAGCCAAGTTTGGCCATTGTTGAGCTTAATAGTATATTTGGTGAGAGTAGCATTCCAAGAACATTCAAGAATCGCGTGAATCGTTGAAATTCTAAGTGCAACATTACCAATGACATTACAAGTAACAAAGGGACATCCCCTAACAAGAAAGAACCTAAGGTTACTTGATGGAAGATCCAATGTGACACTAAGATCACTAAATGATGAAATAACATGACGTCCATTTTGATTTGGATTATTCAATTTCCCAATAGTGATATCAGCATTGAATATTTGGTAAACAAAAGCAGGATTATGGAACTGAGGTGGGTAACAAAGAGTGAGAGACGAGTTTGATGATTTGATAAGATATGGTTGAATATATTCAGGCTGATCACCATTTTTTAGCACAAAGTTTTGAAAGAAAGAATTCGTAGGCAAAGGTGTTGATAAGAGATGATGAGCAAAATATGTTGTTGGTTCAGGAAGGACAGTTGATTTTACTGTTGGAAAAAGAAAAGGCTGTGACATTGGCCTAATTTGGGGTTGTGGTTGAGACATTTCAGGTGATTTTGGAGGACTAATTGGTGGTGGTTCTGGTTGTAGAGGAGGTTTATAGTGTTTGGAATGTTTCTTGAAAGGTGTTGTGACAATTGTTTTGACTCGTTTTGTGATCTTTTTTAACACCATTATAGGTATATGTATTCGCGCAATATTGAACAAAAACAAGATTAATTGCACTAATTGTGTGTTTACCTGTCAAGTTTAAAGAGTGAATTAGTTTGGAAATTGACAGCAGAAGGAAACAAGAAACAATTTTTTGATGGTGTCACACATTAAGGTAATGACGCGTGACTTAGCCGTATACAAAGAGAAAGAATTCTGGTATGAAGTCACTTTAGTGTGTTTAATATATATAAACCCCACGAGAGGTTGAGATAGGAGAGGGAGAGAGAATGGAATTACAAAAGAACAAGTGATGGATATTGCTTAGAGAGGTGTTTAAAAAGGGAAAGGCTGTCTGTCTTTAGTACGCACATAAAGGCAAATCAAAATTTATGATTTTCTATATATAACAATCTCAAGTTAATATATTATTCCTAGTCAAATATTTATGGATTTTTTAAATACATATACAATATTTCGTAGTCATTAATGTCACATTTGAAAAATTCTTACCTATATATGTCTTGTTTATCCCAAACAATAAATGCAAGACATATGTATTAGTTAATTATGGTTAAGTGAGATATATATATATATATATATATATATATATATATATATATATATATATATATATATATATATATATATGTTCAATTTATAATTACTAAGATTGATCTTTTAATAGGTACAAATACTAAGTGTGGATAAATATCTACGTGTCGAAGGTTAAGAGCAAGAAAGGGCTGGATTGCAAGTGAAGATGAGTATGTTGAGGGAAGTGGTAGTAAGATACCTAAGAGGAGTTTGTGTTAATGAAGGAAGGGATGAGCTGAAAATGGTGGGGTTTTGTTTTGCTGAATGGGAAAGCAAAGAAAGGAAGAATTAGATGTGAAAATTCTTTTCGTCTACGGCAGATTACGTTCCAGGGAATATTGAAGTTCATAGATTTAAACGTACATAACAGAATATTCTATCTAATTTATAGAAATGATCTAAGTTTAAATGATATATTTCATTTCACAAATTATGTAGTGTTCTGCGACTCACACAAAGATTAATATACAAATATATTTAGAAATATGTATTTTTCATGAGTCTATCAATTATTTAAAAATTTGTGGCAAATGTTTGACAAACTCTGATCATTCCTTGAATTTGTGCAACTTTTTGTTTAAAAAAAATACTGTGAACGTCCCATCAAATCTAGGATACTTCGACAAACGTTGAAAAATAGATAAAAAAAAAATATATAAAAAATGGTAGAAATTGCAGCAATGTTTCTCCAAATATGAGTTTCAAGTTCTATATTTCTTCCTTTTCATATTTTTTATTAATTCTAACTGTATTTATGAATATTTGAGGTTGACAAAAGTACCAATTTTACAAAATTAAAGGATCAAAACTGCTAAAACATATATTTAAGAAATTATTTTAAATCTAATCCAAACATAAGGGCAACTTATGTTATTTTGTAACACAGTCGAACATTTATGGCAGGGTGAACAAAGTTAGAGGAATTACTGCTACTTAAAAAGAAATCAGAGACGCTCTGAGCAAGAAATGGCGGGTTTATTGGCATGGGCAGCAGATGTTGTAGGGGGTGGGCAAAGCAACGACGAAGATGACAACAACCCCAATTCGATCCCTTTAATCTTCACCCCAGAACAGCAAACCTACCTTCAGGATTTGAATCGAAAGGCCACTTCTCTTAGCCGTACGATCCAAGATCTACGGCTCAGACTTCCTCCTCCTGACATCTCACAGCGTCTTCCTCATCTCCACGCTCACTCCCTTGCTTCTAATAACGCTCTCGCACTTCAACTTAATGCACACTCTGCTACTAAAGAACAGGTCACATTTTCTACTTTATCCCTTTTTCCATTTTCAGCTTTTTGTGGCTTAGTTTTATTTTGTTTGCAACGATAGACACTGTAAAGATGCGGAACAAGATTTTAAGTCAGTGTGTATGGATTTTTACAACACCCATTACTCTTTTGTGATAATAAGTTCTGACTTTCAGTCTGTTTGGATCATTATTCGCCGTTGTTTTATAATATATTGTATTGTACTCTAATACCGTATCGTTTTATGAATACAATGTGTGAATAGATTGTATTGTTTGTCATTGTTAAATAATATTTTGATGTTTGATTTGACTGTATCGTATTGTACTATAACTGATAAGTTTACTAAAATCCCTCAATTATTTAAATATTGAATTTATCAAAAATTATGCATAAAATAATTTTTTAAAAATAAAACAGAAGAAGTCAAAACACCTTAAGAAAGCAGAACAGAAGAAGGTAAAATAAAAGAGCACAACTAATTATAATTGAGTTAAAAGAAAATTAGGAGAAAAAGTAAAATAAAAGACGGCAAAATACCTTTAACGTTTGCGACAGAAGTCCTGGAAAAAAAAGTAGGTTAGAAGTTGGAGATCTGGAGTTCAAATAGAAAAAAGTTAAAGGGTACAATAGAATTATGGAGTAATAAGTTAGGACATAATTGAAAAGAAAAATAGGAAACGATCCCACCACACCAAATCGGTTGTTTCAAAAAAGGGGACTTTTTATTGTTCCGGAACAATGGATTTAACAATACAATAGAACCAATTTTAATGAAACAATCAAAACAAACATTATTTTGGATAACAATACAATACGATACAACGAGGAACAACCATCCAAACAAGTTGTTTGTATAATTAATGTTGAGCCAATAGCAATATGCACCTGAATCTATTACTCAAGGAACCAACTGAAGACAAAGTAAAGATTCAACATTTTGCGAAAAATTGATTTCTACTGTTGCCTCTAGAGGTGATCAAGATTTTAAATCAATGTGTAGTTAAACAATACTTATCAGTCTTTTGTGACAGTGAGTGCTGACTTATATAAATTTATACCTATATTGTGCCGATAGGAGTGAGTGCATCTATTGCTGTAGGAGCCAACTAAAGACATAGTACAGATTCAACATTTTGTGTAAAATGCCTCTAGAGGTGATCAAGATTTTAAATCATTTGTCTTAAACAACACTTATCACTCCTTTGTGATAATGAGTGCTGACTTTATAATTATATACTGCCTCTATTCCATTTTATGTAAAAGGAGTTTTCCTTTGACAGCTGTTGTCAATCACATATATGTTTTAAAATATTTTGAATTGTGAACTATTGTGACTTATAGTACTTTTTTGCGTAGTTTCCGAATATGTAAATTTTATTTTAAAAAGATTGAAGATTCTATGTCCAAATTCACACCAAACATTAGTCAGTTTGACTCTCGTACTCCAAACTACGACACATAAAGTGGAAAGAGAGAGTATTCATATTGAACTGATAGAAGTGTCTGCACATGAAACTATTGCTGAAGGAGTACATTCCCCGGTGATGTTTTGGAATCATATGTTGGTGTACGGCCCCTTATCATCCAAGTAACATGATTTAAAACCAATACTTCCCATATTTGTTTCAGTAAGCAATTTATGGTGTAGGACAAGAACAAGCCATACTCAACTAGTAGGACCAGGAAATTGGAGGTCCAGCTAAAGTATCCCAAAATTGACCTTCGAATGGATTCAATTCATAGAATAGAATCAGAGAAAAAATTTAAAACTTGTGAAGAAAGGTTGAGTGGAACTTGAGGAGGAAAAGTTCTCTGCAAAGATTCACTTTTTTCAGGTCTCCCTTTTCTTTTTTTGCTTAATGGAGGAGACTTGTAATAGCTGCTAAAAAATCCCTATGCATACATAAATTATTGTATTCCGGTGATAGAAAATGGCAACATAATCTGAACTGCTAAGATAATAACTGCCTGTTTCCCCTGATTTCTTGGTGAATTCGGCTAGCTTAGCTCTGATATTGTTATTATTGATTATGTTGGGTAAACGAGGTCATAAAAACAGTTAAATCGTTTAACTCGATAAATGTTCAATGGCCCCTGGCACACTTTCTTTATTCTAGATATAAATAGGCGCCATCCGCTAAATCAAGCAGTCAAAGTTCTATACTAGCTATGGCTGAGACCACTTGATTCACACAGCTCGCAGTTGTCAAAAATTTCCCATCCATCTTCTGACAGATCCTGGTTGTGTGTCACTGATGTTACATCTCCATATGCCTGGATAGCCACAAACAGGAGCTTTCAGATTTTCGACAGAAGATGGAATCAGAACTTAATAAATTTATTATTTTCTACTCCATTGCCTGTGGGAGCTTGCTGATAGCGATAATCTATCTATTGGATTGCCTATTTGTATATTTGTCTGGTGAAGAGAGAATAGAAAAGCTCTCTATAGGATAAGCACAAAATACCTCGTCGAGTCCAAAGCCTCTAGTTCAAGCAAAAGAAGTCCAAAAACGAGTCTGCCTTCATCTCACTCAAGCTAAAGCTCAGTCTGCTTTAAGCAATCTATCACTTTGCATTATCTGGATCTAAAGAACCAGTCAAGATATGATATATAGGTCATATATTTATAGCAACAAATGTTTTGCATAAACAAAAGTTATACTTGTGTCAATATTCATTATTTGCTTGTGATCAAAGATATATACTAGGAGGCTACTTCATTGAGAGAGCAAGTCTTATGGGATGTTTGCCATTCCTAATTGCTTTTCACACTGACATCATAGATGTCAGAAGAATCCAAACAGCCCCAGAGCAGAAGTATCGGAATTAGATTTATCTTTCCAATTTGCTGGGAGTAGAGCATATGACCTTGCTTAATGTATTACATAAAGTTTCCAAATGAGATGAATACAATGAAGTTTTTGCCTAGGTGTCAGTTTTCTCGTTACTTTCTTCCCTCTGTATTCTTTGAATAGGTGAGGATGCTATTAATAGAACGAAACTTTTACTAGCTCTCCTATTGTTAACTATTTTATGTAATTTGTATTTGCTTTGTTATTAACTTATAACAATATGTATAATTATGATTCTTGCAATGCCCTATTAGATTAATAGATGGTGATTTTTATTGAAGACAAAAATTAAGTAAATTAAAAGTGTGCTCTCTCTAACGGCTTAAGTTTTTAGATGAGATGATCACACACTTCCATATGGTATCAAAGCAGGCTAAGGTCCCGGGTTCAAGTCTCACTCTCACCACCACCAAATATCAAAAAGAATGTGCACATGCTTGGATTCAATTATGTATTCGACACGATCCCTCGGGTGCGGGCTTGATGCTTTTTCAGTAGCCAAGCACGTGAAAATCTTTTTATAATGGGTGGTGGTGAGACTCGAAGACAAGACCTCTACTTGCTCTAATACCATGTTGGAGGTGCATTACCATTTCAAGTAAAAGCTTAAGCTGTTACAACTTACTTTTATCTATTTATTATATTATGTCTATTGAGTTCTTTGGTTAAAGACAAGAGGGGTTGCTCTGATGGTAAGCAACCCCCACTTCCAACCGAGAGGTTGTGAGTTCGAGTCTCCCCAAGAGCAAGGTGGGAAGTTCTTGGAGGGAAGGATGCCGGGGGTCTATTTGGAAACAGCCTCTCTACCCAAGGGTAGGGGTAAGGTCTGCGTACACACTACCCTCCCCAGACCCCACTAAGTGGGATTATACTGGGTTGTTATTGTTGTTGTTGTTGTTGTTGAGTTCTTTGGCTAGATATCAAGGACTTCAAAGATGATACTTTTAAATGCACTGGAATATGCATTTAGAGCTTGGAATTTAATGTATAATAGTTTGTGCTAACTTGATTGCAGGCACAATTAAGAGAAATTACTCTGCAGGAAGAAAATTCCGAGTATGAGAAGGCTATCTTAAGTTATGAGAATAAGATTCAGGAGAAGTCACAGGAAGCAGACCTTCTACACAGCAAGTTGAAGGTTGCTCATAACCTTCTTTAAAGAGTCTTTTATGAGTGTCTCTCTCTCTCAGAGTTAATTAAGAATTCGACTGTTTTTTTTTCTGCATGTCCCATGTGGCCATAAACTGATATAAGCTCTCCGACATGCACAGCAGATGAGTCTGTCCTCTGTGTAGTTACGCATGGAGTAGAAGATGTCATGTACAAATTGTATTAAAGGATAAGTTACATGAACGCCTGTATCAAATGTCTGAAGTTCTCACAAGTTTTTTCTGGTTATATTCACCTCCATCCAGTCCACTGATTCCTTTATACACAATCATCTCTGTTACTGGGATCTTGATTGATATAGAATGAGATTTATGGAACATATGCAATTTGCAGGAACTGGCCTTAATTGAGGAAAACTTGAAGTCAGAGTTAGAACAGGCACAGACTGCAGCAGCCAGCCAGTCTAAATCAAATGACTTTCTGATTAAAAACAATGGTGAAGATCAAGAAGATGAGGAATCTGCAAATTCTGCATTGCTGGGGAAATTAGAGGAGAAAAAGAAAGAACTGGTGTGTAGCTTAGTTTATCTTGTTGCATCATAATATCCAATGTAAACTAGTTGTCCTCCTTTTCCATCTGCTTGTGCTGAACGATTTTGTATTAGACATCAATGGAAGAAGCTGTTCATGACCTGGAGAAAAAATGGGCAAAGGTTCAAGATTATGCACTCAAGCAACCTTCTCCAGGTATCCAAATATCAACATATACTGGGGTACATTGTTGTGAATAATGAAAACGAATTCTGACACTTTTTTTATATTTTAGACTTCCCATTTTAAGACTGTAAAAGTTATGAGAAAGGGTCTTTTTAAAAAAAATTAGGAAATGGCTATTAAACTTATCAAATTAGCTTCTCATTGATGTATTCTTTCATCAAGATTCATCAACACCTATTGTGTGTGGTCAAACCATTATAGATAGATTGGTGTTTTTAAGATTTCTTTTACTTCATGCTTATAAAGAAACTGGTTTTTTTCATTTCTCCACGCATGTTATTTTGAATAAACATTGGTAAACTAGTTAGAAATTTAGGGGAATAAAGCTACATACTGACATTTTATAACACGATGAACCTAAAGAATGGCATATTATAATATGATGTGCCTAAAATCTCTATCTCTCATGCTATTTCTTTCAGCTCAGCGAGAGAAAATATTGGATAAGCAGCTTCATAGTCTAATAGAGCAACTTGCTTCAAAGCAGGTGAATAATCTGTTTGTTTATTATTCTCTTTATATTTGACATTGTGTTATGCAATTTTCTATCAATTTATTGCTCCTAATTGTTTGTGTTTTACCTACTTTAGGCCCAGGCAGAGGGCCTTGCTAACGAAGTCCATCTAAAGGAGATGGAATTAGAAAGATTGAATGGCCTTTGGGGGAAGCTTGAAGCTAGCAATGCCGATATTAATGCTGCCCGGAATAGGTATACAAGAAGCAGCATCGACAGGGGACGTATTTCTTCAGATTATGTTGTTGATCCTCGTCAAAAGCCTGGCCGAATGGAGAATCTGCAGAAGCTTATGTTGCTTAGGTCAGCCTTCGTTGTGTACATTTTAGCACTCCATATTTTGGTATTCATTAAGATATCGTTCTAGAGCTGAGCATATTTGCTTTGTGAATTTTTGTTAAACTTTTAAATGTATAAAATGTGGTGCATGCAAAGATGTAGTTTTGCTTGAGAATTAACATGTACAATGTGTAATATCAGCCTAGAAATGTTTGAATATTCACAATAGTGCTGTTTTTTTCGGAAGCAATATATCAAGCTTCTGTTCATTGTCCTAATGAGACAAGAGGGGTTGCTCTGATGGTAAGCAACCCCACTTCCAACCGAGAGGTTGTGAGTTCGAGTCTTCCCAAGAGCAAGGTGGGAAGTTCTTGGAGAGAAGGAAGCCGGGAGTCTATTTGGAAACAGCCTCTCTACCTAAGAGTAGGGGTAAGGTCTGCGTACACACTACCCTCCCCAGACCCCACTAAGTGGGATTATACTGGGTTGTTGTTGTTGTTGTTGTTGTTGTTCTTTGTCCTAATGCTTCTCATTTAGAGACCCGGAATGTTTCCCGATAACTTTGCTTTGATGTAATTGTTTTAGCTTGGCTGTCGAATGAAAGCAAAGCGGTCTTTTGTTAAATTGCTAAAAGTTTTTCAAAAGAATATATTACATTAGTTTAAAAATATTACTTAAAATGTTCAAAATGCCACCTATATTTCTGTAGGTTGATAAAATTTATAGCTGTCAAGAATGGCTGAGGATATTCCATGTGCTTTATGTTTTTCTTTCTGTAGAGAAGCATTGTCTACTGAATCCATCTCCTTCTATTTTCAAAACTGTGAATCGAAAAAGGAATTTTTCGAATCTACAGTTTGTCCCAGATTTCTTCTCATGTAGCTAATGCCCGTAATAGTTAGTAGCTACAACTACCTCAAGTTAATATATAACAATAACTAGATTCATAGTCAAATATGTATAGATTTTTGATACATAAATAGAATTTGGGCAAACGTTATTGGATTAACTCCGTTCGTGATCCCAGCCCTGGAATCACTTAAGACTCGTACAAGCAGAGTCTTTAAGTAGATAAAGATAAGATAATAAGCATCTTGCTTGCTTTTCAAATCGACGTCGCGCCTACTTGTGAAGAGTCATCGGCAAGATTCGTCTGTGTGCCACACATAGGATCTGAAGACTGAGCTCACTTCTTATACGTGAACTCGTAAGTTATAAGCTAAATCCGCCCTTAAAATATCGACGTATACCTGTGTTTACTTTAAATATTACAATTTAATCTTATCCAATGTTAGAGGAGGGAAGACACGCTACGACTAACATAATAGCCAGCTGAAAAATGTTAGCAAGCTAGGCTAAAGCGCAATAACTTTCTCTACAGGGGCTTGCATCTTTAAGTTCCACCCAATCAATATAAGGTACTGCTCGCTTTCGTTCAGCCAACTTTATTTTTCCCTGTGGGGGGCGAGGGTGTTTAGTTGGTTAGCAGCTATGTACGCTTTAATAATAAGCAGTATTACAATGACAACATTTGGACATTACCATTTACCACCAAATGGCACGAACTAATAGTTATGTTTGCTAGTGACATTTAACCACAATCATCATCTTTTTACTTATCTTCCGAGGTCGATGTTGCATAGTTTTAACAAGTTCAACTGAGATCTATGTCTACACTAAGCATAAATATATATATAAAAAATTACTAACGTTTCAACAAATATTAAATTCTAAACTCGTAATTATAGATGTGCAATGAATTCAATGATACAAAAATAAATATTGAACCCTTTGGTTAGCTCCATTGTTTCATAAATTGAAGCTTTTCCTCATGAGATCTCTTGCCCTCCAACTTCAACATATGAAGCAAGAAATCACTCCAAGAATCAATAGGACCAGGCAAACACCAATGAACACAATCATTATACAACACTACATTCTCATTTGGCCAATGCCCATATCTACTTGGATGACCATCTGGTCTTAATAACATGGCTTGTGTTGTATCCAACAACCTAAATCTCTTCCCCTTTTTCTTCCCTTCCTTCTCTGCTACCTTAAATTCTTCAACTTGAATAGTATATAAATCCAAGTGCAAACCCTCTAATGTTGTTTCATTGCTTAAAAATGGCTTTCTTCTCACACAATTCCCACCATTATTCCATTCTCCACCTTCAAAATGAGAAGGTGCAAAAGTCCTAAGAAAAGTTATGCCCTTGAAGTTTTCCAATTTGTTCATGGTTTTTAAAACAGTCCTAATTGCCTTTTGGTAGCCATAACTAGATGGGAGGTCAGTAACATTTGAAAGTCCACAGTACCTGCAGAGCGGGTTAATTTCACGTTAGATAACTGAATTTTATCCGTTATAATAGTAAAATCGTAAAACTATTGTATCTCATACCAAAGTAACTTAACCTTATCTACTATACCAACAAATTCACTAAACTTTACCAACTACAACAGTAATTTCATAGGACCTTGTCACGTTCAAGAAACTAACAATTACTTACTATAACAGTAAAATTGGCAAACTTTATCCAATATAGTAACAAAACCTACCCATCAACTTAATTTTACTGCAATATTGGGCAAAGTTTTGTGACTTTTGTTAACATAACCTATGACAAAGTCACTAAACTTTACCAGCTATAACAGTAATGTCATACAGAGGCGGACTTGTGCAATAGGTAGAGGGGTCACCGGCACCCGTAAAGTTCGAAAAAAATTTCATATATATATGTATATGTCCTTAGAAAATAGTGATATATTAATAGTGGATACCCATATACAAACAGATTTTGATTGAATCAAAGAGTGCATCAGCAACCTTCAAATTCTGGGTCCGCCCTTATCACGTTAAAGTAACTAAAATTTATCCACTGTAACATTAAAGCCAGTAAACCACTGTAGTAGCAAAAGTTACCCATCAAGTTATACTGCAATACTGGATAAAACTATATAACTTTACTGTTATATAGTAGGTAACTTCAATTCCTTTAATATGACAAGAGATAATTTTACGATTTTATTATTATAGCAGGTAAGGTGAGTGAGTATACTCAAAATTAGGTGTACCTGCAGCCAACTAGCTCGTTTTTCTCGTAGTATACACTGCACCTAGTAAACCAGTGGCCAGCATTGAGGATGACATAATCAAATTCTTCAATTTGGTTTGCCCATTTCTCATCAACTTCGTCAAGATAAAGATTGAAGAGTCCAGTTTTAGTTGGACCATCAGAGTCTGTGTCTTTCATTCTGACCAAGAATGGTGACCAATATGTTGCTAGGGTAAAATTGTAACTTGTGTATTTCCAACTTTTGAAATTTTCATCTGGAGTAGTAGAGACATCAATTGGATATACCGCCTGTAAAAAAAATAAATGAAATCAAGAAAAACAGCAAATAAAACTCATGACTTGTCACATAACAATAGGGTACCATCAGTATATTTAACATATTATAACAACTCGTTAGTGTTATAACCAATAGATAAGAATTGTATCATCTACTTAGAAAAATGATAATCAATGGATAATTAATGATTTTAACTTTTACATTTCTAAATTCTTAAATTTTAGGGTTTCTTTAAATTTGGGAGACTAGTAATTCTCTGAAAAATATTGAAGAAGCCATGGATACCAAGAATGTTGAGCCGGACACGTAAGCTATGTATATGGGAGTAACTTAAATAAAAGAAGGGCTTTCAGTTTTTTGTACCCCGTTTTGGTCTTGCAACTATTTTAAAATTAAAAAAAATAAAATAAATAAATAAAATATATATATATATATATATATATATATATATATATATATATATATATATATATATATATATATATATATATATATATATATATATATATATATATATATATATATATATATATATATATAAGAATCCCTTTTTTAGAAGAAAGATTATATATATGTCCAATCTAATATGGATATATATATTATCTGCCGGTTAACATATTTTTTTATTCGTATTAAATATGGGTCAAATTTAATATTTATCCGTTTTACATTACCCGTTTTGACCCGCCAATAACAAATATGACCTGCCCGTTTCACCGTCCGTACAAACAAGCAACTTACTCTATCTTTTATGCACTAATTCAACTTAATATGAACGATCACATATAATTATCTTTTAGATGATCGAAAAATTATTTAATGCTATCAGTTTATTGAAGCTAAACTCTTTTACCAAAAAATTTAACTTAACTCATAGTTTTTTTTTTTGCACTATTTCACTCATTATAGGCCTTGCTTGTAGTTATCTCTCGATGACTTGATAGTGTATATTTTCTAAAACAATAGTGGTGCATAGAAGTTAAATACATTCATCAAGAACGTAAACTTTTCTTGCACTATTCTACACATTATAAATGGTTATATATAATTATCTTGTAGGAGGCTGAAAAATGCAAAAACTCGTTAATAATATCAGTGAATAAAAGTTAAATTCTTTTACGAAACATGCAGAAGCACATGCGGTGTTTAGCAGGCCTCGACTTAAAAAAGAGAAAGAAAAGCACCGATCTTGTTTATGTCAGGATGTAGAATATATAGAAAAACCTATTGATTCCTGGCTTATTCTCGAGCTTAAATAATTTTTAAATTAACCAAAAACCATTTTTATAAGGGGAAAAAGATAAAAAGACCATGGTCTTGGACCTTGGTTGTCAATGATTTTGTCAACAAATCTCTGAAAAAAGACAGTTATCCTCTCATTATTTAACATTTCTCGAGGGAATAACATGTTAGGAACCCACGTTGTCGTGCTTGGATTCTATCACAAGTTTGTCATAACGGGTGAGAACTTCGGATCTACTAGCTTGTTTGGATTGTCGTTACACGTCATTTCATAATGTATTGTATTATTTGATAAATATAATATTTGAAAATTATATCATTTGTTGTTATTTCATAATATCATATACCAATAATATAAAGAATAAACTTGTAATATTACTAAGAGAAAATAGAATATAAAATAGATTATTATATAAAAAAATAAGATAAAGAATAAAATATGATTATTTAATCATAAGGAAGGGCAAAATGATAGAAAAAAGCAAATAACGACACCACCATACCAAATCTGTTCTTTCATAAAGTGACACTTTTCATCATTACGTAATGACAGATTTAAAGATACGATATAATAAATATAAGTAATAATAAAAATAAATATTATATTTAAAGTAACAATATGGTATAATATAATGAATAACAACCACCCAAACAGCTAACCAGTCCTGATAAGATTTTCCAAGTATATAGTCTCTGAGTTAAAAATAATTTTTACTTCATAAATATATCTTAGCATATTGTAACAAGCAATGTCTCAAAAGGCATTTTTCGGATGCACTTAGGGTTTGCCCTTTGGGCAGGCACTAGGGATGTGCATTCGATTTACCGATTCGATTTTGACCCTTATCGATAATTACTTATCGATTATGGATTTGTACATATACTTATCGTTATCGTTTCAATAAGGTTTCGATTTTTTCGATTTCGATTTATCGATTTTGGGGTCTTATCGATTCGATTATCGACTACACCAATAAGAAAATTTGCGGGATTCCACGGAAAGTATATCGCTATAAACGCGCCTAACTTATATGGACAAAAAGAAGCTAAAATAAGATGAAACCATTTATAACATAAAAATTGTATTAACAAGCACATGCAAGAAAACTAAAGTAAGGAATCAAATGTATGCCACCAACACTCCAACGGTATAAAAAAATAAAACAAGACAAAATACATCATCATGACTAATTTTATTTTCCATTAATTTGAACTTCATTCCCTTGATCTTTAAATATAATTATTCCATAAGTGTGGTAGAGGAAATAATAGGGTAAGGGACTTAGAATAAATGAAAGGGTATAGACTAGGGAAAATGATATTGTATAGCCGCTTTCAAAATAGTAGCGGAATATATATACATTCTGTATGTTATATTAATCTACACAAATAGGTAATTATTCATTTTATAAGTGTCTACAGTATGCATTCGATTTATCGATTCGATTTTGACCCTTATCGATAATCGCTTATCGATTATCGATTTGTACATATGCTTATCGTTATTGTTTCAACAAGGTTTCGATTTTTTCGATTTTGATTTTTTCGATTTCGATAACAGATAATCGATTCGATTTATCAATAAACCGATTCAAATGCACACCCCTAGCGGGCACTTGCAAAATACATTGAGGTTTATGGGTAAGGCTTAGTTCTGCGAGATTTATTATTATAAGCGTTCGATTATGCGTCTTAAACACATCAATTGTTCGAAGCTCGCTTAAGAATTTTTACGCAAATTATGTGCAAAATTTTCTAATTAGTACAATTGATTCCCCAAATTCTTTTAACAAATGAATGATAGATAAAATTTCTATTCATCTATAGATATGAAGATTGAGAGTAACTTAAATAATAAACCATAGAATTATAAAATTTAACAATTGAGAACAGGGTGAATATATATATATACATATATATATATATATATATATATATATATATATATATATATAGTTGAAACTTATATCTCACTTGCTGGTCTTAGTTCATTTGTCGCTTAAAATTTTCAGTCTTTTATTATTTTGATATTTGAGAGTAATTTTATTTTATTCATGAAGGAGTAACATTTTAAATTATAGTACTGATAAAATTTATTGATTATTTACTTTTTAAGAGATGAAATGTGTAGTTTGATAGATTTTAATAAGAAATTCTAAATAATTGTTTGGATGCTAAGATGTCATGGTAGATTTGTGTTTCATAATAACTTTAATACTATTGCAATGTTTATATTTTAAAAACACGGTAGATTTTTATTTTTTATGAGTTTTTAAAATTTTTAAACTTTTAATGGATATTACATATTTTTTGCATTATTATATTTTTAAATTTACTCCTATATATGTATTAAACAATTTACTAAATATCTATTAATTTTGATTTTGAATAACAATTAATACTATATTAACTTGAAACCGCCGGTAAAAACTGATAAACTTTAAACTAAATCTGCCTCTGTTCTGATATGGTTGTGAAGGTGAAAATGCAACACGACAACCTCTATACTAGCTCTCTAGAAGATTCCATTGTCGTAACTTTCTATTTAAAGCAAAAAGTACAACAACAATAATTATTTATTTCACAAAATGAAATTTAGGAAGAATAATATATACGTAGACTTTACTCATATGTTGATAAGACAAAAAAACTGTATTCGATAGACCCTCAACTATACTTATTGTAGGAAAAATTATTTAACCCTTAATCTTCTTGTGGTACTTTACGATGGTTGTTTTTTTTTAAATTTATTCCTTTTTTCTTTTTGATGATGAATATATGAAGTAGGAGAAAAGGGTAATGATTTTGTTCGACTATGAACCCCTACTCTGGATAACCACTTTGAGATATTATTTGATAAATATAATATTTGAATAGATTATATTGTTTATTGTTATTTTATGATATCATGTACCAATAATATAAAGAATAAACTTGTAATATTACTAAGAAAAAATAGAATATAAAATAGATCATTATATAAAAGAGTAGGATAAAGAACAAAATATGATTATTTAATCATAAGGAAGGGCAAAATGAGAGAAAAAAGCAAATAGCGACACCACCATACCAAATCTGTCATTCCATAAAGTGACACTTTTCATCCTTAAGTAATAACAGATTTAAAGATACGATATAATAAAATATAAGTAACATCAAAACAAATATTGTATTCAAAGTAACAATACGGTATAATACAATGAATAACAACCACCCAAACAGCTAACCAGTCCTGATAAGATTTTCCAAGTATATAGTCTCTGAGTTAAAAATAATTTTTACTTCATAAATATATCTTAACATATTGTAACAACCAATGTCTCAAAAGGCTTTTTTCTGGATGCACTTAGGGTTTGCCCTTTGGGCGGGGCACTTGCAAAATACATTGAGGTTTATGGTAAAGCTTAGTTCTGTGAGATTTATTGTTATAAGCGTTCGATTATACGCCTTAAACACATCAATGTTCGAAGCTCGCTTAAGAATTTTTATGTTAATTATGTGCAAAATTATCTAATTAGTACAATTGTTTCACCAAATTCTTTTAACAAATGAATGATAGATAAAAGTTCTATCCATCTATAGATATGAAGATTGAGAGTAACTTAAATAATGAACCATAGAATTATAAAATTTAACAATTGAGAACAGGGTGAATATATATATATATATATATATATATATATATATATATATATATATATATATATATATATATATATATATATATATATATATATATATATATATATATATATTCACCCTGTTCTCAATTGTTAAATTTTATAATTCTATGGTTCATTATAATTCTATGGTTCATTATGAAAATAGATAGTTGAAACTTATATCTCACTTGCTGGTCTTAGTTCATTTGTCTCTTAAAATTTTCAGTCTTTTATTATTTTGATATTTGAGAGTAATTTTATGAACGAGTAACATTTTAAATTATACTACTGATAAAATTTATTGATTATTTACTTTTAGGAGATGAAATGTGTAGTTTGATAGATTTTAATAAGAAATTCTAAATAATTGTTTGAACGCTAAGATGTCATAGTAGATTTGTGTTTCATAATAACTTTAATACTATTGTAATGTTTATATTTTAAAAACACGCTATATTTTTATTTTTTATGAGTTTTAAAATTTTTTAAACTTTTAATGTATATTACATATTTTTTGCATTATTATATTTTTAAATTTACTCCTATATATGTATTAAACAATTTACTAAATATCTATTAATTTTGATTTTGAATAACAATTAATACTATATTAACTTGAAACCGCCGGTAAAAACTCATAAACTTTAAACTAAATCTGCCTCTGTTCTGGTATGGTTGTGAAGGCGAAAATGCAACACGACAAACTCTATACTAGCACTCTAGAAGATTTCATTGTCGTAGCTTTCTATTTAAAGCAAGAAGTACGACAACAATATTTATTTCACAAAATAAAATTTAGAAAGAATAATATATACGTAGACTTTACTAAAATCTTGATAGGACAAAAAAATTATATTCGATAGACCATCATCTGTACTTATCGTAGGAAAAATTATTTCACCCTTTATCTTCTTGTGGTACTTTACGATGGTGGGTTTTCTTTTAATTTTTTCCTTTTTTCTTCTTGATGATGAATATATGAAGTAGGAGAAAAGGATAATGATTTTGTTCGACTATGAACCCCTACTCTGGATAACCACTTTGAGAATTTCGATGACTAGCTACATATGATTGTTAATTTCGTATTCACAAGAAAAGAAATAGTATAAATTTTCAGGTTCAAACCTTATTTGCCTTCAATAGAATTTCACCTAAACCTTGAAAAATATCAATCTTTGGTTAACCAACCTTCCTCTACACTTAACATCTATTATACTATAAGCTATGTTCGCTCAACCCAAAATTAAAAAGAAATATGTCATTTACTTTTGAACAGGTCAAAAAAGAAAGTATCTCATCTAATTTAAAATAAATGGTATAATATTTTATGAAGTATTTCCGACTATCTATATTATCTATTTTTTTAACTTTATGCATATTTTTTAAGAAAAACATTTAATAGCCTTAATTATAAGATCAATATATTTGCTTAAATAACCCTTTATCTCTGGTTTAAGTATTGTTTACTTAATAAACAGTTCAATAATTAGAGAAGTAATGATAGATTTGCAAAAGCAAGATAACGCAATGGACGTACAAAAACTATATGCAGAATGGAAGGAAAGTTAAGGCTTTAAGCAAATAATAAGAAGTATAGAGAGGAAAATGGTACCTGAGACAAGAGACATATCAAGGATTGCATTTGATTTCTTCCCACTGAATCTCCAACAAAAGCCAAAGACTTGTTCCTCATCATATCCAAGAATTGATATGGATTGAAGATAGGCAACTCACATCCCTTGGGCTTCCACCTGTTGGATATACAAATCAGATCCCGTATCATTTTATTTGAGATTGAGGCGTAATTATTGTTGTACATGTTTCATTTTATTCATGAACGATACATGTACATTGTGATACATGTACTAGCTAGACTAAACACACTATACCTCCATTTCAAGAAATCAGTATCAGGCCTTCCATATTTCATGCAATTTTGATGTTCATGGATAGCCCAACATGTCGTGTTCGTGTAATATGGACCATCTGGATTCGGAATCCACTCTCCTGTGAAAATATCACATGTTTCATCTTCTGTAAATTTTATCTCCATTTCTTCCATATGATATGTTGGTGATTTTTCAGACTGATGGTTTACTAAATCTTTGGCATGATACCATTTTGAAGTGTGGTGAAGAGGGATAATACCTAGAATGATGAATGTTAAAGCTACAAGTATGAATATTTTTGGGGTTCTTTGAGATGCATTAATGGAGTTTTTCCCACAAGGGAACTCCATTGATTGGAGCTTCATCAATAGAGGATTGGAAAAGGGAAAGAAGAGATGGGAGGAAGCAGAAAGTTAAGTACTAAAATATATACTAAATTAAACAAGGACTAGTTGGCACTGATATGAGACACAAGCAACGTGCTAGCTATATTATAATGATTTAAATTATATACACTTTGGTGCAACAAATTTTTACAGAAATTTTAGCTATATTATAATGAATTTAAATTATGAATTTATATAATAAAAATATTATTCAAACAAAAAGAAATATTGGAGAGTTTTCCTCAAAGAATCTCCTGCAAGAGGCGAAGCCCGTATTTGAAGCTTATGAGTTTTGAACTTGTCATGGAATTCATAGCTCATCTTAGTTACTAAGTTTATAATTAAATATTTAAATATATTTAAGATTTTTATAATACAAATACAAAGTCTAAGAAAAAATTATTGAGTTCGCTCGAATCCGTAACTAATGCTCTAGCTCCGTCTATCTCCTATTGCTCCATCTTCAACATATGAAACAGGAAATCATTCCAAGAATCAATAGGACCTGGCAAACACCAATGTAGACAGTCTTTGTGCTCTACTTTCTCTGGGTGCAGATGCCCATATCTACTTGGATGACCATCTGGTCTCAACAACATGGCTTGTGTTACATCCAACAATCTAAACTTCTTCCCCTTTATTTTCCCTTCCTTCTCAGCAACCCTAAATTCTTCCATTTGTGACTTGTAAAACTCCAAATCCAAACCTTCCAAAACTATTTCATTGCTTGTAAATGGCCTTCTCCTCAAACAATCTCCACCTGCATTCGTTAATTCTACGTATGGTCAATGAACTTTATCCACTAGAACGTTAAAGCAGCGAAGCAATTTTTCGTCACATTATACGTAATTGAACTTTATTTCACTACCACAATAAAGTCATTAAACTTTGCACAGTAATATAATTATTTTTAGTCACATAAAAGTAACTAAACATTAATTACTTACTATACACGTAAATCGAAATCACTATATATACTTTACACATTATAACGACAAAACCTAACTATTAAGGTGACTTTAATTTACCTCTATCATGGTAAAGCCTAAAGACTTTACTGTTTTAGTAAGTAATGTTTCATTATTGTTACAGTTGGAAAAAACGGCAGTACGGTGTACCGAGTTTCCTCTATTCGCGGTCTGGGGAAGGGCCGGACCACAATGGTCTATCGTACTCAACCTTACCCTACATTTATGCAAGAGGTTGTTTCCACGGCTCGAACCCGTGACCTCCTAATCATATGGCAGCAACTTTACCAGTTACGTGAAGTCTCCCCTTCTATTGTTATAGTTGGAAAAATTCAGAGAAAATACATAAAATGATCTGACCTGTATACCATTCTCCACCTTCAAAATGAGCAGGTGCAAAAGTCCTAACAAAAGTTGTACCCTTAAATTTCTCTAAACTGTTGATGGCTTTTAAAGCTTCCCTAAATGCCATCGTGTACGCATAATGAACTGGGAATTGAGTAACATTTTTTAGTGAACATCGCCAGCAGCCAACTAGTTGATTTTTCTTATAGTATAATCGATTAAACCAGTGGCCAGCATTAATGATGATATAGTTGAACTCATTGATTTGGCTTGTCCAACTCTTATCAACTTGGTCAAGATAAATGTTGAAGACTTCGCTGTCCCTATGACCTTCCAAGTTTGTTTTAACCAAGAGTGGCGACCAAAATGTTGCGATGGTAAAGTTGTATGATGTATATTTCCACCTTTTGAACTTGACATCAGGAGTGGGAGAGATATCGATTGGATGTACTACCTGTAAAAAACGAAAATTATCAAATAGGGAAATTAGTGTCTTAATAAATATTATCTTCATGTTCTATTGTAAACACACATAAATTTTAGTAGTTAATTAGGGCTAAAAACGAGCTTAAGGGAGTAATTGAGTTAGCCTATTCCAATAAGACCCATGACATTTAGATCCTGCCATGCATGCCAAAATTTGCTATGTAAAAGTCAAGCTGCAAAGAGAAAAATTTAATTGGATTTGAATTTTAAGAGCTCTAGAGAGAAGAATTCACGATCACATTTCGAAGATATGTGTTGAAGGATTGAATCAACAAGCTAACACTTAACTATTATTGTAATCACTAACTAGGTTAGTTAGTTAGTTAATAAAGGTAGTTAGTTGTTAGTTAGAAATACATATAAATATATGTACTCTTAGTTTGTAAACACACGATTTCATTTTATTTTCTTCTGCAGCTATTCAATGAAACAATATTTGTTTCTTTTCTCTTTTATTGCGTTAATCTTCTCTCCACTCAAGCATTAGATCAGTTGTCCATGGTAGCTAACATGGTATCAGAGCTACCGGCAAAGATCTAGGCTGTCGTCGTTCTTCGATTCTCTTCTTCGCTTCTAGGTTACTTCTATTTTGCAAAATTAGGTGCAAAATTGTCTTAGAGTAATTGCAAAATCGAAGCTAGGGGTTACATTTTTTCGTCAGAGCTAAAGTCAATAATGACGATTGGCACTAAAGACGACAATACAATAGATACACAAAAATAATGGCCCTTTTGGCAACTTTGCTCCAAGTGGTTCATCATTTTCCTCGATCAATCATAATCATCCACTATATACCTAGTCTTTATTCAATTGACTGGGTTTGGTAACTATGCCTTGTAGAGTTGTGCTATGAGAATTGGACTGCTAGGCAAACATAAGCTAAGTTTTGTCGATGGAAGGTTTCCAAATCAAAGTTCGAACCAGAACCAGAACTTCATGATTTGTGAAAAAAGGTTAATGCTGTTTTTTTTTGTCATGGAAAATGAATGTTGTTAGGCCCGATTTGTTGAGTAGATGTATTATATGCATCTAGTACTCACAAGGTGTGGGAAGATTTAAAAGAAAGATTTGACAAAGTGAATGACTCTAGAGTTTTGTTTCTTCATAGAGAAATGCACAATTTGACTCAAGGGAACATGACTATGGCAGACTACTTATCAAAACTGATAGATTTGTGGGATGAGTTTGATGTTCTAATGCCTTGCCTAGGGTATCCGTGTCCTAAGTCTAAACAATATGCTCAACACTTGGAGGCTTAGAGACTGCTGCAGTTTCTTACTTGTTTGAATGACTCCTATGCACAATCTAGAATTAAAATTATGATGATGACTCCAGTACCTACCATTAACGAGGCCTATTCACTACTTGTTGATCAAGAGAGTCAGAGAAATTTGGTTAGCATGGCTCAGGTTACACAACTTGTAGAAGGTCTAGAGAGCACTACTCTGTATGGAAATAAAGGTCCAAATATCACAAGTGGAGGTTATAGATAGCAAGAACAATGGTCAGTATGAATATTTTCATTACAAAGGGCACACTAAAGAAAATTGTTTCAAGCTGATAGGCTATCCGCCAAATTTCAAGTCTAAGAAGAAATGAAGTGCACATGGACCTTATGCTAATTTTTCAGGTAATCCAAACTTTGTAGCATAGGAAGAGCACATCGGCTGCATAAATCAGCTGAACACTAGATCTCATCATCAAAGAGGATTCATTTCAGCCAACCTTGTGACACCACAAATGACACAGACACAACCATTTTTCACTCATGATCAATACGAGCAGATTGTTCAAATGCTCTCCAAAGGAAGTGCAGAAGGTTCTAGCTCTTCTAGAAAAATAGCTACTGCAGGTATTCAAATCATGTAAATGCATTTGTGTCTCAGTGTATCAATATTGACTGGATAATTAACACTGGAGCCTCAAATCACATAACATCTAGACTTGAGTTACTACAAACACATAAGTCACTTCCTACAATAGAAAAAAATATAGTTCATCTTCTTAATGGTAATGCAATGTTAATTTCAGACACAATGAGTATATCTGTGTTGGATAATCGGAAGATTTTTATGTGCTATACATTCCATACTTTAAGTTCAATTTACTCTCAGTCTCAAACTCACCAAGGAACTAAAGTGTATGGTAGGCTTCTTTCCTGACTTTTGTACTTCCAGGATCTTTACAGTGGTCAGGTGAAGGGGTTGGTAAAGAGTAACATGGACATTATGTGCTTAAAGGAGGCATCTCAGAACAATTTTTAGTTCAAATAAGAAATAAAAGTGCATCTACAGTCAATGTTACTCCTCTTGCAGGCTCAAGCTGTTTGTGGCACATGTGAGACATGCTACCTTAGATGTAATAAGAAGAGTAGACAAGTTAAATAAGCTGAATGCTAGTGATAGTCACCACTGTACTGTATGCCCAATAACCAAGCAATCTAAACTTTCTTTTCAGCTTAGTAATACTGCAACTAAGTCCATCTTTGAACTATTTCACTGTGACATTTGGGGGCCATACAGATGTCCTACTCACGATGGGGGAAGATTCTTTGTCACTATAGTAGATATAGATTGATATTTCTATTAACCTCAAAGGATAAAGCTTATGTTGTGCAAAAGAATTTTCTTGTTCAAGTTCAAAATGTATTCTCTACAACAATTAAGACTATGAGAACTGATAATGAAAGTGAGTTTTTAAGAACCGATTTCAAAAGCCTGTTATCTAGTCTTGGTATTATGCATGAAAGTTCATATGTTTATACACCCCAACAAAATAGAGTTATAGAAAGAAACATAGAACTATTCTCAATATGGCAAGGGCACTCAAATTTCAAGCTTCTGTTCCTTTAATGTTTTGGGGTGAATATGTTACTACCGCTGCGTACATACTGAACAGACTTTCTTCTAAAGTGATTGGCTACAAATCACCCTTTGAGATGCTTTATTTGCATTCTCCCTCTCTGTCTCACTTAAGAGTTTTTGGTTTCCTATTTTATGCTTCCACTCTTATAGTACTAGACAAGTTGTCACCTAAGGCTATTCCTCCTATGCTTATGGGATACTCTTCAACACAAAATGGTTATTTTCTGTATGAATTTTACGCAAAAACATTTCTAGTAAGCAGAAATATCATATTCAAGGAAGTTGTTTTTCCTTTCAAACATCTCAAGTCATATGGCAATCCTATGTTTCCTATTTTTTATTTACTCTCCCCAGTGGTTCATGAGAGCCCCACAACACCAACTACTTCAATAGCATCATCCTTGAATTCAGAGATTGACCATTTCTCAGGAATTGAGTTACAACACACATCTGATGCACCTCCTTCACTGGAGGAGCATATGCAGACACTTGACAACTTTAAGCCTACTACTACACTTGATAATTCTGAACCTTTTACTGAACTTCATGTCTCTGATGCAGTCAGTGATGAACCTCCCACAAGTTGTAGGATATCTTCCAGACCAAGAAAGCCTCCTATTTGGCTACATGGTTATGTAACAAAGACTAAAGGTACCAAGTGCAACTTCCCTATCTCTGTACATGTGAACTATATTCATCTCTCCCCTAATTATAGATAAACAATCTCAGCTTACTCAGTAGTTTCAGAACCATCTTCCTTAAAGGAAGCTGCTCTGATCCTAGGTAGATAGAGGCCATGCAACTTGAGCTACATGCCTTGGAGGATAACAATACATGGTCTGTAGTAGACCTACCTCCTGTGAATACACCTATTGGTTGTAGGTGGGTGTTTATGATCAAATATAAGGCCACATGTGAAGTTGAGAGGTTCAAGGCTCGACTGGTAGCTAAGGGTTATAGTCAAAGAGAATGTCTAGACTATGGAGAAACTTTCTCACTTTTGTCCAAGATGGTCACAATGAGATGTGTTGTTGCTGTTGATACCTCAAAGCATTGTACATTTATAAAATGGATGTACATACTGTTTTTCTCAATGGTGACCTAGATGAAGAAGTATACATGGTTTTGCCTGAGGGGTGTGCTAGACAAGAGGAGTTTCAGAAAGTCTGCTTACAGAAGCACTAGTACATATGGGGTTTCAACAGAGTCACTATGATTATTCTCTGTTTGTTAGAAGAGTTGGCAATGATGTTGTGATCATACTTGCGTATGTAGATGATTTTCTAATTAATAACAATAACCATAAGCTGCTATGTAATACAAGGCTGGATCTCCAACCAGATTCAAAATGAAGGATCTGGGAGAACTAAAGTTCTTTTAGGAATTGAATTTGCTAGGTCAAACAAGGGGATGCTAATGATTCAGAGGAAATATGCTTTAGGGTTGATCTCTGAAGCAGGCCTCAGTGGAGCAAAGCTAGCTAGCACAGCTATGGAGCTCAACCAAAAACTGACCACTATCGAATATGATCTATCCTTCAGGAAAGGAAATGCCACTGCTGATGAAGTGCTAGGAGATCCTGGTATCCATCAAAGAATGATTGGGAAATTGCTGTATCTAACTATGACCAGAACTGATATCTCCTTTGTAGTACAGGTTTTGAGCCATTTCATGAATTGTCCTAGAATCTCCCATATGGAGGTAGCATCAAGAGTAGTGAGATATATAAAGCAAGCACCTGGATTAGGATTACTTATGCATGCAGAAGACACAAAGAATCTGATTGCCTACTGTGATTTTGATTAGGGAGATTGTGTACAAACAAGAAGATCAGTAAGTAGTTATCTGGTAAAGTTTGGAAATGCCTTTGTATCCTGGAAATCCAAGAAGAAAAGCACTATCTCCAGAAGCTCAACTAAAGCAGAATTTAGGAGCATGGCTTCCTGTTCAGCAGAGATCACTTACTTGTTAGGGTTATATACAGAACTAGGAATTAAAGTTAGTATGCCTGTGAAGTTAGTGTGTGATAGTAAGGAAGCAATTTAAATTGCTACAAATCCAATCTCTCATGAGCGAACAAATATATTGATATTGATTGTCACTTCGCGGGAAAAACTATGTGAAGAAATGTTGAAGGCTGAATATGTACATGCTAAGATCAATTGGCAGATCTACTAACTAAGAGTCTTGGAAGAGCTCAATATGAGTATCTGTTGAATAAATTTAGATTGAAGAATGTGTACCTTCATCAGCTTGAGAAGGAGTGTTGAAGGATTGAATCAACAAGTTGATACTTAACTATTATAATAATCACTAACTAGGTTGGTCAGTTAATAAAGGTAGTTAGTTGTTAGTTAGAAGTACATGTAAATATCTATAAACTAAGTTTGTAAACGCACGGTTTCATTTTATTTTCTTCTATAACTATTCAATGAAACAGTGCTTGTTTCTCTTCTCTCTTATTGCGTTAATCTTCTTTCCACTCAAGCTTTAGATCAGTTGTCCATGGAAGCTAATAGTATTAATATTTGGTTATATTATTATGGATTAAATACTACTCAACGTTAGTTATTTTGCAAGAATCAACAAGAACGTTCAATTTGCTCAAAAGCTAGGGTTCTAAAAAAAAGGGTAAGGATGTCAATCCGACCTTGAATTTGATTGATCCAATTGGTTAATTTTAATTTTATACCCCATATCCTCAACTTGTAACTTCCAAAAGGTCTATATGATATTTTAGGAATTGTATGGATGATTTAGACCATGAGGAACTTGGGGAAGATTTGAAATCTTATCTTGTTAAATGGAATTTGAAAGAGCTTAAATCGATTCTAGTATTCAAGCTTTGATTCATGGTTTGAATTTTTCAGTAAGTTAATATGGTATTTTTGATAAAATTAGAAGTGCTTATAAGCCAAAAATAAGCTAAAAGTCATAAGTTGGTCTCCCTTAACTTATCAAGTTTCAGATTATAAGCACTTTAGGTTTGACCAAAATATTTACTATTGTATCCCTAAAATACTTTTTTTAAAATAAAACTCTTCGTATGCCTAGTTCTTCACCTGCTTATTATTAATTTTAGCGCTTATCCAAATACGTAACTGCTTATTTTTTCAATTAGCTCCAACACTTAAAAGTACTTTTCAGTACCTAATGCTTATCAGCTAAGTCCAACGGGCTCTTAGTAGCCCATGATCTGACACCAATTTGTGGGGTAGTTTGCATAAATTTTATATTTTAATTTTATTCTTTATATAAATATCTTCTGTTTGAGCTATAACTATGTTGGTTAGTTTGTTTAGTAGGTTAAGTCAGGTGCAATTATAACTTGGTGAAATATGGGTTATAACAAAGTTGTATTAGAATCGGTTCACAGGTCTTACTAGTCAGGAGTAATGTTTTAGTAGAGTCTTATTTATAAGTATATAAAATTTCATACTTATAAGTGAGAGGCAATAAAGGTTTTAGGAAAATATTTTCCTCGAGCTATAAAATTAGAAGTAAGACTCTGAGATTCTCCTTCCCTTTCCAATGCAATGTGCAGAACATTTTGTCGGTTTAGGCACCATAATCTTGAGATGATGTCGCGCATAAGGTGCGAGATATTTTTTCCATGATATAGGGTAGGTAAATCTAGAGGATATCCGGCCAATTACAGACCACAACCTAAGCTCGAGAGAGTCGTTTGTGAGGTATTGATTGAGGACACTTCACTCTAAAATATTCATAAAAATGTAAGTGATGACATAGTGAGCTCTGAGATGGCTAGATTTTCTCCATTAATTTGGGAAAAAGCAGGCACCGCTATATCTTTGAAGGATAATAAAGGGTAGAGTTCTCAATTTAAAATGGTGCCATTAGCAAGATAACTATGTGTGAGTGCTATTATGTCTACGGACTACACTGCGACCATGGATATAACGAGAAGAATTTGCTTGGGATGCAAAGGAACACGAAAATACTTTAGCATAGTCCTTGACAATTACTTATATCATATAATATCAACATATCAATGGACCTTCAGTAGTTGAACCGACTCATGAAATCAGCACAATTCTTGTCAGTTAAATCTACTAACACAACAGAATAATATGCAGAGTTGTATATTAGGGGAATAGTCAAGTTACTGGCGCTCTAGTTTCTATCATTTCTAATCGAGGGACATAGTTCACGGCTAATTTTTGGAAGAAATTTTAGCAAGGTTTGAGTACTCAAGTGAATTTTAGTACACCAATTTCATGCACAAACTGACGGGCATGCATAGCGAACTATTCAGATGCTTGGCGACATGTTGTATGCTTACGTCCTTGACTTTAAAGGTAGCTAGGATAACCATTTGCCACTCATAAAATTTGCCTACAACAATAGCTATCATCCTAGTATTCAGATGGAACCATTTGAGGCGTTATAAGTAGGAGGTGTAGATCTCCCATTGGGTGTCTCGAGATTGGGGAAGCTGAGTTGATAGGACCGGACCTTGTGCTTCAAGCTATGGAAAAATTTAAGATCATTAAGGAGCAGTTGAAAATTGCTCGAAGTCATCAAAAGTCTTATTCGAATGTTTGTCGTAGTGATATGGAGTTCAACGAAGATGATTTTGTGTTCTTAAAGATTTCTCCCATGAAGGGTATAATGCGGTTTGGTAAGAAAGAAAATTAAGTCCGAGGTATGTCGGGCCATATAAAATCATTCAGGTGGTATACAAGCTTGAGATACCACCTGAGATGTCATTAGTGCACCCAGTATTTCACGTGTCTATGTTGAAGAAGATAGTTGGAGATTTGTGCCAGTTGAGACTATTAAGGTTAATGAAGAAATTCTAGTTAACATTCTTTATAGGCAAGTCTGAAAGTTGAGGAATATAGAAATTGCCTCCGTGAAGGTGTTATAGAGAAACAAGCAAGTTGAAGAGGCTACTTGGGAGGTCAAGGAAGAGATAAAGAAGAAGCATTTTTACTTGTTTGAATAGCTATGTAATCTTTTTATGAAATTGTCGCCTATGAATTGCGTATCACTTGTTCAATTAATGTAAAGGCATTCCTTTTTGGTTATATGATTCTTATGCGGCCATGGTTGGTGTTATTTTATGTTGTGTTACATCATTGGATTATATATGTTGTTAGGATGTGTTTCTGGGATTCTCTAGCAGTGGATGAACGCAGTTACAAAGGAAACTTAGGCAAAATTTTTGGATATTTAAGGAGTTAGTCCAAATTTGGGACTGCTGGTGTGCAGTATGGTAGTTGAGTTTCATCGGATGCTAATAATGAACTTTGACCCTCATTCGAGAATGAATGATCATAAGAAGGGAGGATGTAAGGCCCCGTTTTTGGTTCAATTTGTTATATTCCTAAAATAGATTTAAGTTAATAAGAAATTTTAAAATATTTTAGAGGTTGAGGAAGCTCAATTGAGGTATGTTGACTAAGCCCCCTCTTCTTAGAATCGATTCCCACGGTGTTCATGTAATTGGTGTAAGTCCCAAATTGATCATTATAAAAATAGCCGATCCAAATAAACTTGTAGTGAAAAATATATATTCAACATGTGTTCCAAATTGCTTTTATCATGATATGTGATTACTTGAGAATATATTGAAAGTGTGGACTATGTATTATAAATGTTACAACTTCAAGTCATGTTTGAATGAAGGGTGTTTGCCCAATTATGTGAAAATATCTATATGCCTAAGGCTCCTAATTGCTCACATGTGTACTTAATGTCTTGAATTGAAAAGCTTTGTTGTTGACAATGATGATGATGTTTGAAAATGAATTAGGTGAGTACGAAATGTGAAATACAACCAAGTGCTATGGATGACATTATAATTGTGGACACTAGTGCCAATGAATCGAAAAGATGAGAAAGAGGTATGATGTGAGATAATTGATAGAAAAAGGTAATGACGCGGGTAAAACGACCTAGCTGATCAGGCCGTGATCAGATGCCATGCCATACACTTAGTGGTGACTATGCTGGAAATCTAAATTGGAATAGTGATTAAGTTGGATGTCTCAAATGAGCAAACATAGCCAATCGGGTCATAATCGGACTCCGTGTAAAAGTACTGTGGTATTGTGAATGATGGTATATCGGTACTAAAGATCCCCTAACCTAAAAATATGAAAATTTACTTGAAATTTATCTGGTTCCTAACTTGATAATTTGGTATTTTTTGAGGCTTCTATTGGTTTCGTGAATATTTCCCCCTTGTATTATTATTAATACTATTGAGATGATATTTAGTTATACATGTTATTAGTATTCGACTGTACTAACCTCCCTTTTGTCGGGGCCGTTGCACCTTTAAATGGATGCAGTGGTTCCGCAGCAGGTGATGTTGATCAACATTAGTAGTACACCCTCTTCCCAGCATACTTAGTGAGCCCCACTACATTCCAGAGTTATGTATTGTATATTTTGTTCTTATTATTACCACATTTTTAAATATATAGCCAGAGTTGTGTTGTCGACACTACCACAATACTCTTTGTATTTTTTAGAGGCTCCGAGACATAGTGTGGATGGTATATCAGTGTTGTCAGAGCCAAACAATTCATGTTGTGTTTAAATCACTTGTTCCACTTCAAACCCTGAAAATGTGTGTATTTTGAGGTTCTAAAATAGAGTAACTAATGGAAATGATTTGGTAATGTATGCATGATCTATGTATTTCTTGATTAATGGGAATATGTCTTCTCTTTATTCATGAGTGAGTTTGCATAGAAAGAATCTAATAGTCTTGCCTAGCCGTGTTCACTTGGTTGAGCACCGGTCGCGTTCCCTGAGTTTAGGGCGTGACATTGGCGTTCAGAAAAGCTTATCATCTTATAGTGGAATTAGAGTACAAGGAAATGTGGGCCTTGAATAAACTAAATCTTTATTCGGATGTAGCTGCTAGCTTGCACGTTGCACATTTGAATGAATTGGATGAGTTCCGGTATCATGCAATGAGAGTTTCTCCTCATACAAAGAAGAGATAAAGTACCTTCATGACAAGTATATTTGGAACAAGGAGTTCAAGGCCGGTCATCGATCTAGTATTGTTTTTCAACTCAATTTTTCTCCTTATACAAAGAAGAGATGAAGTACCTTCATGACAAGTATATTTGGAACAAGAAGTTCAAGGCCGTTGATCGATCTAGTATTGTTTTTCAACTCAAGTTTTAGAATTTTTTCCGGGAAGCTTAAGTCAAAGTGAAGTGGCCGCTAGAAATTGTTGGGGTGACGCCTATGGTGCTTTGGACTTGAAGAACAAGAATAACGAAATATTTTGAGTGAATGGGCACCGAGTGAAGCACTACTTTGGACAAGTTAGTGAAAGCCACGTAGTGGCGGTACTTTACTTTGAGGATGCTATGATGTTTTTTCATGCCTCGATGTTAACTAAGGCGCTTCTTGGGAGGCAACCCAAATTATTTTCCCTTTTATCTTTTAACTAGATGTTGTTTCTATTTTTAACTACATTTGGAGTGTGTTGCATTCATCAATGTTAGGTATTGAGATGAAGGCTCATGATGACCCTGCATAGGAAACTGCGAACCACACATTTATTTTTGTGGCCGCTGAAGAGGAGATGCGAACAATAGAAATTAGATTGTGGTTGTAGATTTTACCTACGGACCGCATTTTCAAGAGGTAGCTCATACTCTAAATTGCAAGTCCTCTGAAATTTTCACCTAATAGTGCAAAGTCAACTTTGCGGACTATAAGAAAACTTTGCGCTCGCTAGAGAACACTATCAGAGAAGTCTATAAAATAAAGTAGACAGAAGTGACACCGCACTTGAAAATGTGCGGACCAAATGGCCACAAGTTCTCCACCGCCTAGTTAACAGAGTGAGGACCACATTTGAAAGTTTGCAGCCGCACTCCCCCTCTTTCGCCCTTACCCTTGTGCAAGAATAAGTCGAACAATTGGTCTCCCATGTATACTTTTCACCATTTTCACCACCTAATTGACATTCTAATGATGCAACTAATGATGAAAAAGGGGAAAAGATTTCATGAGATGGCACAGTGAGGAGAGAGAAGAAGGTTGTCTGGGAAGATAGCTTCTGAAGCTTCAATGCGTATATGGATTTTCGACGGTGGTGGATAGAAAGGTCCCTCACTCATGAAAGACAATTCCTTAACAAGGACATAGAAAAGTATAATCCAGCAGTCCTGGAGCAGTTTACAACGAGGAAAGGATGGATGCAGTTCAGTGCAGAGCTGGTAGATGTCAAGGAACACCTTGTTTGGAAATTCTACCCCAACATGACGCATTGTTAGTTTATATGATCCCACTAAATTATAGAGCACCTGGTCCTTTATGAGATGATACATAAAATACAGTAAAGACTGAATGTAAAGAAGACAAGAGATTTTCTACGTGAAAAAATCCCACACAAGGAGATAAAAAAACCACGACCTACTCTTGTAGGCTTTTAACTCTACTAACTTGTAATCTACTTATTACAAGCCACTTTGCAAAAATTCTTTGCAAAGACTTCAAACTAACATGTGATGCAACCACTACAAGCCACTCTATTACTCTCCTATTTACGAAGAATTTAAACTTATGACTATTCCTAGTCACAACATAAACTCAGAAATTTATGAATTTGGTTTGTTCCTAAGACAACGCTTCTAGGAATTATGATGACGAACAAATAATAAGATTACAACTCAACAATGGGTGTATATAAAACTCGTTTAGAAACTAATTCTTAGTGGAGTTGTTTTCTTGTTCTTGACACACCAGTGACGTCAATGCCGGATGAATACTTTTTCTTCTTGAGAGAATATCATTAAATAGACAGAGAATGGTGTATCTTGCAACAAGTTGTTTTATTACAAAAGATAGCACATTGGGTAGTGATGTCAACTCTTAGTGTACACTTCCTCCCAATAAGAAGTGACTGTTGTACTGTCTGTACACCCACTTCTGGGAAGTTGCGTTCTAGCTAGATACTGGACTTTGTACTTCTGTCAGGACACATCAATTGACCAGGTCCTAGTTGTGTTTCTCTTCTGTGACAGTTGCGAGATGGTTATTGACTTGTTTGTGTCGGAGATCCCTAAGGGACCAGATCACTAGGTCCTAGTTGTGTTCCTCCATATGGTCGTTCGTCTATTTGCTAACAAGTTCATATGAAATGTATCCTGTGGGACATGTTCTCTATCTTGTTCTTCACGATAAGTTTGTTAAATCATTAAAACATAATAAGAATAAGGCTAAGACATTGAAAATCCATCACGCATATTATCAAAGGGACCAAGGCTACTAAAGTGCACAACCTTAAAATGAAATTGATCAACGCACTTTGAACGCCTTCCTCAGACTTGAGGATGTATAGCCGAAGGAGTACTTGGCCAAATTGGCTGAGAATGAGGATGTCCGCCCATGGCTCGCGGAAGTTCTTTCACCCGGGCCTACACCCCCTTGGATAGCTTCTAGAGTGCTAATCTTCCGCAAGACTCTGAGCTTTGAGACGAAGGATTTGGCAGACTTCTGTGTGTACAAGACTTGATCCATACCAAAATAAGAACAACCTGCGTCTGGAGAATGCTGTGCTAATGGCTTCTATCATGGCCGCGTACCCAATCAATATGGGTGCTCTTATGTTGGCCAATATCTCTAACCCAGCACTATCATAGAGTACTTAGCAGAGGCCAAGCTGGAGTCCAGACCATTTGATATAAGGGTTAAGCCAACCAGCCCAATTTATTTGCACAAATTGCAAGATCCAAGGAATCTAAAAAAGGAATATAATGGTTAAGCCAACTAGCCTTCCACTACTACTAGCTCGTCTGATGAGCCTATAGTAGTAGCTTCTGGTCCTTTTGATAGCCCCTCCACTTCAGGTGAGCCTTCCTCCACTGCTAGAGATTCTGTTCTCGAGCCACCATCACCCACTGCTCCATTGCCTACAATAGCTCTGAGGCTAGTGCCTTTGCCCACGGGCCTACTGTTTGCTTTATAGGTTTCTCAGACGCCGATGAGTCTCAACGAGTGGATGCAGACATCTGCATCAAAACTGTCCGAGATATCTAGTACAATTGTAAGGCAACTCTCTACACAACCTAATACTTCTGACATAGACAACAAGCTCACCAAGGTCTTGGACAAACAAAAGATGATTATGGACATACTTGTGCAACTGTACTATTTCTCATATATATATATATATATGTATATATATATATATATATATATATATATATAAAATCTCTATATGATAAGATTACTGATAAATATATTTTCTTATCCTTTTTTTCTATATATCAAAAAATATATTCTATAGTCGTATACCTCTTTTCCTCTTTTACCCCTTTTTTCTCTTTAGAAGTGTAAAAAATTTGATACAATATACCTTTTGTTTTGCTTTTATTGTTTTTCTTTTTTAAATATGTGAATTACTGTAAATGTTTCTGGCATATAATACATCAAACTAGTATATCAGTATAACAGAATGATATATTTGTTGGGGTATGTTAATCGATTGAGAGTTGGTAAACACAAATTTGAGAGAAAAACAATCTCTATTACTTAGAATAGATTACACGAGATAGATTACACGAGTATTTACAAAACTCATAAAAACTCTCAAAACTCACAAACGAGGATCACTCTCTAGGATCACTCTTGTTCTCACTCTTCTTGGTGATGAACACTCTAATTTTGTGATAATTTACAATGAAGGCAAGCACCTCTATTTATAGCAAAAATGATGAGGGTTTTTTGTGGAAATTCCCGTGTGAATGAGGAAACTTCCCATGGAGGCTATGGTTGGCTTGTTCAACCATTGTGGGCTACCCGTGTGAATAAAGAAGCTTCCCATGGAGGTTTGTTCAACCATTATGGGCTGCCTGTGTGAATAAGGAAGCTTCCCATGGAGGCTATGGTTAGCTTGTTCAAAGTTTGCTAGTTTGAACATCTAGAAGTACGGCTGGAAGTCATCAATTCTCCCCCTCCAGCCCTATCTGAAATAAACATCCCGGCTATGTCTCTACATAACTCTAGCTTTTCTCGAGTCACTACCTTTGTTAATATATCAGCCGGATTCTCCTTCGTATGGATCTTCACTAGTCTCAACAGTTGTCGATCCATCACCTCGCGTATCCAATGATAGCGAATATCAATATGTTTTGTACGGGAATGGTACATGGAGTTCTTGCTCAAATCCAAAGCACTCTGACTGTCACAATGTACCTTGTACTCCTTTTGTTTGATTCCAAACTCTTGGAGATAATGCTTTAGTCACAACATCTTTTTTCCAGCTTCAGCGGCAGCAATGTATTCTGCTTCGGTTATGGATAAAGCAACAAACTTCTGTAGCCTAGATTGCCATGAAACATCTCCCCCTAAGAATCCACTTTACTGCCTCCCAATGCTCTTTCCCGGGGTTGGAGAGAAAACGACTCACCGTTCCTACTGCGTGAGCAATATCGGGCCTCGTACACACCATAGCATACATCAAACTTCCAACTGCCGAAGAATATGGTACTGACGACATCTACCCAATCTCTTCCTTGGATGAGGGACAGGAAATCTTGCGCAACTTGAAATGGTTGGCTAATGGAATGCTAACTGGTTTGGCATTGTTCATATTGAACCGTGCAAGCACTCGTTCAATATACTTCTCCTGAGATAGCCATAACCTCTGGTTCTTCCTGTCTCGGATGATCTACATTCCCAATATTTGTTGAGCCGGTCCTAAGTCCTTCATGTCAAAAGACTTAGAGAGTTCCTTCTTCAGCTGGTTGATCTTCGTTGCGTCTTTCCCCACGATCAGAATATCGTCTACATATAGTAGAAGAGCAACGAAATTCCCGTCTGAAAATTTCTGAATGTAAACACATTCATCTGCGGCATTTTTCCTGTACCCTTGACTCACCATGCACGAGTAAAACTTCTTGTACCACTGTCTTGGTGCCTGCTTCAAACCTTACTAACTCTTCTTCAGCTTGCACACAAGGTTATCTCCTGAAACCTCAAAACCTTCGGGCAGCTGCATATAGATTTCTTCTTTTAAATCTCCATGAAGAAACGATGTCTTCACATCCATCTGTTCAAGATCCAAGTTCATACTTGCGACCAATCCAAGTATGACTCTGATTGAAATCATCTTGACTACTGGTGAAAAAATCTCATCAAAGTCGATTCCCTTCTTCTGCTGGAATCTTTTGACTACTAATCGTGCTTTGTATTTCACCACTTTTCCACTGCCATCTTTCTTCAGCTTAGAACACCCATTTATTTTTCAGTGCCTTCTTGCCTTTTGGAAGTTCTACGATCTCATAAGTCTGATTTTTCCGCAGAGATTCCATCTCGTCCTACATTGCGAGCAACCACCGTTCTTTGTCCTTATGAGATACTGCTTCATGGAAACTCTCTGTTCTCCATCTTCAGTAAGTAGAAGATATTCAGATTCTGGATATCTTCTCGATGGAATCCGACCTCGTTCAAATCTACGAACTTCTGGAATATGAGGAGATCCACCATCATCTGAGTCTTGTGATGGTTCTGGAACATCTGGCAGAGCGGGTTGTGGCTCCCCCTGCTCAACACCGTCTTCTTCCTCATTGTCTTCTACTTCTGGAATATCTTCTGGCACTGTATCTTCATTTCTCATGCATGATTCTGCTGTTGCCTCTGGCACCTGAGGAGCAACATTTGGCTTCTGAGATATTGTGGGCTTTTCAATATCTTCTATTGTCTGGTTTTCATGGAACACTACGTCCCTACTTCTGATCACATTTTTCTCCTTTGGATCCCATAATCTGTATCCAAATTCTTCATCTCCATAGCCTATGAATATGCATGGAGATGTCCTTGAATCTAGCTTCTGCGTGAGCTCCTTGGATACGTGTGCGTACGTCAAACATCCAAATATTCTCAAGTGAGAATATGATGGATCCTTTCCAGACCAAAGTTTCTCCAGAACTTCAAAATTCAATGGTACTAGTGGAGATCGGTTGGTCAAGTAACAGTCGGCTCTGACTGCTTCTCCCCAGAATGGCTTTGGCAGCTTAGCCATACTGAGCATGCTCCGAACACGTTCCATGATTGTTCGGTTCATTCTTTCAGATACACCGTTGTGTTGAGGGGTGTGTGGGACCGTCTTCTCATGTCGAATGCCAAATGATCTGTAATAGGCATTGAATTACTTGGAAGAGTGTTCACCTCCATTGTCGGATCGAAGACACTTCAACTTCTTTCCTGTCTCACGTTCTACCATGACATGGAACAGTTTGAAGTAATCGAACATCTAGTCCTTCGTCCGTAAGAAATACACCCACACCTTTCGAGAAGCATCATCAATGAACGTTAGAAAGTATCGATCGCCGCCGAGTGATTCAACCTCTAAGGGACCGCAAACATCAGAGTGTACCAGACTGAGAAACTCTGATCTTCTCGTTGAAAAGGAATTAAACGAGACTCTATGCTGCGTACCAAACAGACAATGATTGCAAGGATTTAGTACAACATCCTTGTCCACATTGATGAACTCCTTTTCTATTAAGGTAGAAAACCCTTTCTCACTCATGTGGTCGAGTCTCTGGTGCCATAATTTTGAGAAGCCTCCTTTTCTGCAACGTTGAGGCTGTCTGTGCATATCTTCACATGAGTCTTGTATAGCGTGCCACAAATATGTCCTCGGGCGACTGTCATAGCGCCTCTTGATAACTTCCATGTGCCTTTACTGAAGTGACTATCATAGCCCTGTTTGTCAAGAGCTATTCCTGAAAATAGATTTAGCCGAAGATCTGGCACATGGCGAACATCCTTCAAAGTGATTGTGCTCCAGGAACTTGTCTTTATATGGACATCACCAATTCCGACAATCTCAACGGAACTAGAATTTTCCATTTTCACAGCTCCAAAGTCATCGGCTTTGTATGTTGTGAAGTATTCCTTGTATAGAGTCACGTGGTAGGATGCTGCAGTATCTATCACCCATTCCGTGTCTTCTCGTGAGATGTGAAGGCATGTCTCATCATGGGTTGAACAATAAGCTACATCACCAGAGATAGTAACTAACATTTCTCCACCCTTGTTCTTCGGCTGCGAACTGCTCTAGCCTTGCTCCTCTTTCCATTTGTAGCAGTTCTTTTTCATATATCCCTCTATTCCATAATGATGTCACTTATATGTTGGTTTTCTGCCATCGGTGGACCTTCCCCTACTCTCGCTTCTCCCTCTCCATTTGCTTTTGCTACTCTTTTGTTGCCTCCCCCGGTTCTCTGTGACAAAGGCATGGGTCTGATTTGTGCCCATCTCCTTTCTCCTTGCCTCTTCACTGAATAGGGCATCCTTGACCATTGACATGGTAAGTTTGCCATTAGGTGCTGATTTGCTGAGTGATACGACCAGCGTTTCCCAACTATCGGGAAGGGAACTGAGTAGTAACAGCGCCTGAACTTCATCGCTAAGTGGCATCTCTACAGACGACAACTGGTTGACCAGGTTTTGGAACTCACTGGTATGCTCGACAACTGAAGTTTCATTTTTTAGCTTCCTGTTGACTAAGTGCCTCATCAATAGGGCCCTATTCCGAGCGGTCTTGGCCTGGTACATGTCTTCCAACTTCTTCCAGAGGGTATATGCGTCTTTTTCTTATGCAACATGGTGGAAGACACTATGATCAATCCATTGACGGATTTGACCAATAGATTTTCGATTTGATTTCTTCCACTCTAACTCCTTGGCGGGATCAGGATTTTTACCCATCAATTCTATGGGATCAAACAAATCTTTACAGCTTAGGAGATCTTCCATCCGAGGTCTCCATAGCGTGTAATTTGTGGCAGTAAGCGTAATCATGGCTCCGAAGATGATGTTGACTCTTCTGTGGACATTATCATCTTAAAAAATAATTTTTCAACACGATCGGGGTTGAATCTTTAAACACAAAGTTCACCGTTGCGTCCCCAACGGTCAAAAATGGTGGAATTGACACTTCGTGGCTGAAATTCCACTATAGGGGCAAAACTATAATTTTTGAAAGTTGAGGGACCAATTTGCAATTTCAGAGAGTTGACTGGTTCGCTACAGTTGACCGGTCGTCTCCTCTGGCGAAATTTCCGGCGACGGTTATCTTCTCCGGTGAGTTTCCGGCGAGCCTCCGGCAAAGTTGATCAAACCTTGACCGCGATTTCTGGGCTCGTTTAAACCTTGATTAGGTCGCTATTTGGTACGTTGGACTCCGTTCGACGAGACGAATCCAATGGTGCCGTCATAATTGGATTTCAAGCAAAGCTCCGAAAATCCAAATTTGGCCCGTCACCTAAAAACTCGACCAACGCTTCTAACTTGGCTCTGATACCACTTGTTGGGGTATGTGAATCGATTGAGCGTTGGGAAACACAAATTTGAGAGAAAAACAACCTCTATTACTCAAAAGAATAGATTACACGAGTATTTACAAAACTTATAAAAAACTCTCAAAACTCACAAACGAGGATCACTCTCTAGGATCACTCTTGTTCTCACTCTTCTTGGTGATGAACACTCTAATTTTTGTGATAATTTACAATGAAGGCAAGCACCTCTATTTAAAGCAAAAATGGTGAGGGTTTTTTGTGAAAATTCCCGTGTGAATAAGGAAACTTCCCATGGAGGCTATGGTTGGCTTGTTCAACAATTGTAGGCTGCCCGGGTGAATAATGAAGCTTCCCATGGAGGCTATGGTTGGCTTGTTCAACCATTGTGGGCTGCCTGTGTGAATAAGGAAGCTTCCCATGGAGGCTATGGTTGGCTTGTTCAAAGTTTGCTAGTTTGAACATCTAGAAGTACGGCTGGAAGTCATCAATATTAATGTTTGATATTATTATAAGATATTTGACATATTTGTATACCGGTTGATATATTACTATTTTATGTGTAGCTTTACACTTAATTTGATTTTTGATGCAGTAAATAATATCTCCCTGGAACTCTATCAAACAATCGTATAAAAAAGAAAATAAAACAAATCATGATAACTCCAATGGAAATATTTTTTTTTTAAAAAACTTTGTAACAATATACTATTTACATTATACCGTATAATGTTACAGTATATTGTATATTCTAGCAATATACTATTTCAGTATATTATATAAGTAAACTTTATATTGATGTAGTAAATTGTAGATCATAAAAGTATGCAAATCGTGAGTTGTACCTCATGTTCATACAAAAAGGAATACAATATACCGAATGTTTTATTCGCCGTTTAACATTAGTAATCTCTTCAATATATATGATAATTATGACGGAGGGCGGGCTGATCAATGGGGTCAAGCAGCATTGGCAGACTTCTAGATTGTCATGTTTCTGGAGATGGGATACATATGTCACCTTCAGAAAATCCAAGGTCGGAATGGGAGAGAAAAATGAAGAGCTTTATAAAGCATGGCATAAGTTCACATCGTACGCGTGCTTTTGGAACTCGAGGTGACGTAACCCAAAAAAGATATACTCGTGAGAGCGTAGGCCCAAAATGGACAATATGTGCCATGGGTTTTGGTCGTGATAAATATGGTATCAGTGCTGGATTTTCCTTTGTACAATGGTAGAGCAAACCTCATTGAGGATGCTGAGTCTCAAGGAGGTGAAGATGAATATGATGCCCATGACGGAGAGCACGTTGATGAGGGTGGGTCAAGCAGGTTTCCCGGCTAGCAAGTTTCTTAAGAAAGGGTGCACGGGTCACCTTAGACATATCCCACATCAAAATAGGAGAGAGAAGTGAAAGCTTTATAAGTATGATATAAGTTCACATGGTACATGAGCTTTAGGGGATCGAGATGGTATATTCCAAAAAAGACAAATTCATACGGCGTAGGTCCAATGCGGACGATACGTGCAATGAGCATGAGTCGTGACATGTAACTAAAATATTTTGACTCAAATTCCACAAATTGAATCCAAATAAGCTTAAAGTTTAGCCAAATTTTCCAAATAACTGTCTAAAACAAACCTCAATCAGAATTGTATGAAACATTAATCATCAAAAATGCAATTGTGCTATTTAAGCTTTCTCAAACCCAATAATGATGTGTTGAGCTCTCTTCTCTTGAATCTTATCAAATCAACATGTAACTATATTTTTAAGAACATGTAAATAAGCCTCAATCATATCAACAATAACTTCAACTTTTAAAAACGCAAGAAATAGACCAAAAAAAAGCTGAAATAGTGAAACTGTAATTCCAAATGTAAGTTCATGTTACTTAATCAGAGTTTATTAAATATTTTGACGGAGAATAAACACCCTCACATTTTGGCAAACTTAAAGAAGTAAAACAGTTCGGAATTATATTCATGAAGGGACCAATTTGAACTCTAGTAGTATGAGTTCAAATTAAATATACAGAGAATGGTTTTTAATTGAACTGCTGACAATACATGCAAATACTATATGAAAATGGAGGAAAAATGAGAGGCTTTAAGCAAACGAACCTGAGATAAGAGGCACATTAAGGATTGCATTTGATTTCTTCCCACTGAGTCTCCCACAAAAGCCAAAGACTTGTTCCTCATCATATTCAAGAACTGATATGGATTGAAGATAGGTAACTCACATCCTTTTGGTTTCCATCTCCATTTCATGAACTCAGTATCAGGCCTTCCATGTTTCATGCAATTTTGGAAATCGTAGATCTCCGAACACGTCGTGTTTGTGTAATATGGAGCATCAGGATTCGGAACCCACTTTCCACGAAAAATATCACATTTCGCATGGAGCAGATGATGGTTTACTATATAGGTTACATTAGAAGGGTGGTAAAGAGGGATAATACGTAAAATGATTAATGTTAAAGCTATAATAATGAATAATCTTGGTGTTTTTTGAGCAGTATTAATGAAGTTTTTCCAGAAGGGAAGCTCCATGGCGCATATGAGCTTAATTATTCTACAACGGAGAACTCATGGGGGGAACTAGTATATAACTTAAAGATTATTGCAGTAGAAGTGGCATCGAGACAAGGAAAACCAACACAGAGAAATAAGTGTTAATCACGCAATTGATCCTATCCTTAATAATTAACTAGCACCTCGATTCGGGTTTAATTTATAAGAAAGCCCCAACGGCACGCCATATTGTAGTAGTGCAAATTGTAGGGTCTAGTTCATAATTACTCCTTTCTTATTACGGGACGCTTATCTAACCAATACAAAATAACATTATATATATTTGGTGGAGATCATATATAATTCACTCTAATACCATAATAGAAAACTCTTTATATTCACCTACTTGTTGTTCCTATTCAGTGATTACTTTATGTGACTAGTGAGGTATTTTCTTACTAATCTCTTTGGTTCGAGAATCCATGTTTGAGGTCGATCAGCTACAGTGTATTGGAAAAAAATTGAGTTTTTATTAAAGGTGACGTGGCATGACACATGAATTAGTCAAATAGTCAAAGAACAATAAATGATTAAAAGATACGGAGGACAACTTGCACGGTAGAAGAAAAGGAAACAGGCACGAGAAGGAACCTTAGAAACGATTCTCGTGTCTATCCAAGGCATTCAATATCAACGGATAAAAAGGGCATTGAAGACACGAATCTGAAGACAAAAAGTAGTCTACATTTATTATTAAATACTTGATACGTTAGTTATTCAATATTTAATTGCAATGATTATGTAAAGTCTCATTAAAAGCTCTTTATTATTTAGAATAATCCGTTACTCCTTGTCAACTATTAAAGGAGGAAGTTTTATCATTTGTAGGAACACGGAGAACATTCTTGAGACCATAGTGAAATATAATTTTTATTGCTTTATTCTTATTCTTTGAAAGCCAATTATATTTCGGTCTCTTTGATTATAAGTAACCCGATTTCTTCTCTAAAATTCAAGCTTTGACCACAATTACATTTTTTGGTTAAACAAATTGGTTCCGTTACCGGGAATCTGATAATTCGTTCTTGCTAAATCAACATTCTTTCTTATTGTTAATATGTCGAACAACAACGACAACAACAACCAGGAAAATCTGAACCAACAAATTGATGATGAGGAACTCAATAATGGTAACCTTCAAGCTTTACCACGTGGATCTCGTGAAGGAACTCCAAATGATATGTCTGAACATGATGATGGAGGAGCCAAAACAAGAGATGAACTGTTAAAAAAAATAATCGACTCACGAATTAACAAAGCCTTGCGAGCCCTAGTTGATCAATTGCCTATTGCACCAGCAACACCAAATAACAACACGTTGGAAAACTCTCGCTTTGCTCTAGTTGATTCTGGCAATGGAACAGTTCCTAGTGACTCACAAGATGGAGAACCAGGTAATACAGGTAATTCTCATCTTCAAAATTTGGTACTAACCTTGCAGAAACAACTCAAGGAGCAGAACAAGAGTATTGAGTAAATCCCTGGAGTTCCGCCTGTGATAAAAGAAGTAGACGTGGATAAATACTCGCAACAACCGTGGAAACCAAGTGCTGCTCCTTTACCGATACCAAAGAAATTCAAAATGCCTGATATCCCAAAATATGATGGTACAACGGACCCTCGTGATCACGTAACTGTATTTACAACGGGAGTGAAAGACAATGATTTGACCAAACAAGAAATAAAATCAGTGTTGGTCAAAAAGTTTGGAGAAACACTCACCAATGGAGCATTAACTTGGCACTCTCTATTAATTGAAAATTCTATAAATTCTTTTGCTGAGCTTGCAGATTTTTTCATAAAAGCACATTTGGGAGCTCAAAAGGTGGAAAAGAGAATGGAGGATATTTTCAAAATCAAACAAGGGAACACTGAATTACTGAGAGATTTCGTTGATAGATTCCAACGTGAAAGAATGATGTTTCCCCGTGTACCAGATAATTGAGCTGCAATAGCTTGTGCTAGCAATTTGAATGACAAAAGTTCATAAGCCACGAGAAGACTTAAAGAAAGCCTTCGTGAATTTCCCGCAAGTACTTGGAATGATGTTTATAACAGGTACAGTACAAAGCTCATAATTGAAGAGGATACCGTATCTCAACCTCAACAAGAAGATAGAAGCGGATACCGAAGGTCTGAAGCCGACAAAAGGTCAGGTAAGAACAGGTACGATCCATATATGAGACCTGCAGGAAAAGACCCACGTTCTAGGCAAAACAATCAACATTATGATCAAAGGTCGAGAGATAGGGAAACCGGATCTTCATCCAGATTCAAAGGTGATAGAAACAACCAAGAGCCACAGGATGATGATAGATATTTAATGGCACGATTTTTGCTGGTCATAGTTTTAATGTAACTAATTCCGAGCTTGTAGCTGTTCAAAGGAGTATGGGAGATAAGGTACGGTGGCCAAAAGAGATGCGGTCGAACCCAAACAGACGAAACCCAAACCATTGGTGTGAATTTCACAACGACCATGGGCATAAAACTTCAGAATGTAGATTTTTACAAAGTGAAGTAGATCATTTGCTGAAACAAGGCTACCTCGCGGAGCTGTTCAGTGAAAAAGGAAAGCAAGCCTACATGAAAAATAGGCAAGAGCCACCAAAACCACCTTCACCTAAGAGGATAGTAAATGTCATCAGTGGAGGAGAAGATATTTACGGAGTAACACATATGGCTTCGAACAAAGTTTCCAAAATGACGATCACACACGGCAAGCGAGTACAAAAAACCTTAGAACAGGAGAGTATAAGCTTCGATGATGCAGATTTGGAAAGAGTGACTACACCGCATAACGACGCTCTGGTAATATCCTTAATTATATTTGACAGTGATGTAAAAAGAGTTTTGATTGATCCAGGTAGCTCTGTAAATATTATTATACTAAGAGTACTGCGAGAAATGCAAGCTGAAGACAAGATGATTCCAAAAGCGCATGCTTTATCAGGCTTCGACAATTCAAACGTGGTATCAAAAGGTGAGGTAACTTTGACAACTTACGCTGCAAGTGTTGTTAAAGAAACTAAGTTTCAGGTGGTGGATTTGGAAATAGCATACAATGTAATCATGGGGGGTCCTTGGATCCATGATATGGATGTTGTTCCTTCAACCTTACATCAAGTCATTAAATTTCCATCACCTTGGGGAATATGTCAAATCCGAGGGGATCGTAAAATAGCCAAGAATATCAATGCAATAACAGATACGAGCACCCCATGTAAAGAAAAATAGCAATTATTGAAAATAGTTGAAGGTATCAGCAATCAAACTTCAACTGAAACAACAGACTTAGATTCGAGGCCCTTTGTAAAGAAAACAAGAATATTAAAACAACGATAGAAGAACTCGAAGCTGTTATGTTATTTGAACAATGGGCAGAGAAATTTTTTTACGTGGGAGTCAATCTAAATCCCGGCATGCGAGGCAAGTTAATTTATCTTTTAAAAGCTAACGTAGATTCTTTTGCGTGGTCCCATGCTGATATGACAGGTATTCCACCAGATGTTATGATTCATAAGCTTAACGAAGACCCATCTTTCATCCCAATTAAGCAAAAGAAAAGAAAGCAAGGAGCTTTCAAAATTCAAGTAATTCAAGATGAGGTCTAAAAGTTGTTGAAAATCGGGTCCATTCGTCAGGTAAAATATCCTGATTGGTTAGCTAACATGGTGGTCGTACCTAAAAGAATGGTAAGTGGTGAGTTTGTGTAGATTACACTGATCTAAATAAAGCTTGCCCAAAAGACTATTTTCCTTTACCCCACATAGATCAATTTATTGATGCAACTGCAGGTCATGAACTTTTAAGTTTTTATATGCATATTCGGGGTACAATCAAATTAAATGGACCCCGATGATGAAGAAAAAACTTCTTTCATCACAGATCGGGGGACTTACTGTTACAAAGTAATGCCCTTCGGTCTAAAAAATGCTGGAGCAACCTATCAAAGGTTAGTTACCAAAATGTTTCAAGAATATTTGGGAAAGACAATGGAGGTATATATAGACGACATGCTCGTCAAAACTCAGCATTCCTATGACCATATTTCTCATTTAACTGTTACCTTTGAAATTTTGCGAAAATTTAATATGAAACTCAATCCTAAAAAATGTATTTGGAGTTGCATCTGGTAAATTTTTATGTTTTCTTGTCTCTAACCATGGAATTGAAGTGAATCCTTCCCAGATTAAAGAAATTGAAGAAATACCTGACATCCTTACTAGTAAAAAGGAAGTCCAGAGATTAACAGGAAGGATAGCGGCCTTGGGGAGGTTTATTTCAGAATCATCAGAAAAATGCTTCAGATTCTTCTCTTCGCTTAAAAAGAAATACCATTACGAGTGGAATGTAGATTGTCAACGAGCACTTTGGGATTTGAAAACTTATTTATCAAATCCTCCTTTATTGGCTAAACCTAAAGAAGGTGAAAAGTTACTCATCTTTAGCAGTATCAGAAGTAGCGCTAAGTGCCGTTTTAGTACGAGAAGACCAAGGTAAGCAATCTCCAATTTATTATGTAAGTAAAACTTTATTAGGTGCAGAGACAAGGTATCCACAACTAGAAAAATTAGCATTAGCTCTCATCATGGCATCTAGAAAACTACGACCTTATTGTCAATGTCATCCTATTGTGGATGTTACTGCTTTTCCTTTAAGAAATATATTGCATAAATATGAATTATTAGAAAGATTAGCAAAATGCGCTATAAAATTAAGTGAGTACAAAATAATTTACCAACCTCGAACTGCTATCAAATCTCAAGTACTCGCTGATTTCGTAGCTGATTTTAGTCAAAGCATACATCTAGAAGCAGAAAAAGAATTACAAGTTTTTAACGGAGCTAATCCGGGGACTTGGCTATTATTTACCGATGGTTCATCTAATGTAAAGGGGGAAGGTTTTAGAATTGTTCTTATACCACCTACGGGTGAAACAATTAGACAAGCTATAAAATGTAACCCTGTATCTAATAATGAAGGAGAGTATGAAGCTGTGATTGCAGGTTTGGAGCTAGCATTAGAATTTTGTATCATGCAAATTGTAATCAAAAGTGATTCACAGTTAGTGGTTAATCAAATACTGGGGACTTACGTAGCTAGAGAAACTCGAATGCAAGAATACCTCGGAAAGGTACTGGAGTTAATAAGAAAGTTCCAAACTTGGAAAGTGATACAAATCCCAAGAGAAGAGAATTTGGAAGCAGATACTTTATCCAACTTTGCATCTGCATCAGATATAACAAAAGATGTGAATGCCTCAATTATACATTTGTTTCACTCTGTTCTTGACCCTGACAAAAATGAGGTAAATTTTAATCATTTAACTTGGGATTGGAGAAATGAAATCGCGACTTTTTTGCAGCACGGAACCGTACCTGAAGACAAGGTGAAGGCTCATGCATTAAGGAAGAAAGCCGCTCATTACTGCTTGTCTCAAGGAAACTTGTACCGTAAAATGTTTGGTGGACCATTAGCCAGGTATCTCGGACCTTCTCAAACAGAATATGTGATGAGAGAAGTACATAAGGGACATTGTGAAAATAATTGAGGAGACAGATCACTGGTTAAAACATTAATTCGAGCGGGATATTACTGGCCTAAAATGGAAGAAGAAGCAATTGATTTCGTATCGAAATATGACAAAGGTCAAAGGTATGCAAATAACATGCATAGACTAGCAGAGTTATTACATCCTGTCATAGCTCCGTGGCCCTTCATGAAATGGGGATGGACATCGTAGGACCATTACCTCAGGCAAAATGTCAGGTAAAATTTCTACTCGTACTTACTGATTATTTCACTAAATGGGTAGAAGCAGGAGAGTTTAAACATATACGAGAGAAAGAAGTTAAAGATTTCATTTGGAGAAAGATAATTTTCCGCTTTGGTGCTCCAAAGGAGATAGTTTGTGATAATGGACCACAATTTATAGGAGCTCAAATCACAGAATTCTTTCAAAATTTGCAAATCAAAAGAATTACGTCGACACCATATCATCCAGTAGGTAATGGGGAAGCAGAGTCTACAAACAAGGTAATTATCAAAAACCTAAAGAAAAGGTTACAAGAATCAAAAGGCAATTGGCCTGAAGTATTACCACCGGTATTATGGGCATATCAAATGGCATCCAAAACAAGTACAGGAGAGATACCATTTTCAATGGTCTATGGTGCAGAAGCTTTGATACCAGTTGAGATAGGTGAACCTAGTACACGACGTATTCAAGAAAACGAAGACTCGAACAATGAAGAGTTACGAGTAAATCTTGACTTACTTGAAGGGAGAAGAGAAGCTGCGTTGATAAGGATGGCAGCTCAAAAGCAAGTGATTGAACGATATTACAACAGGAAAGCACGCCTTGGGTTTTTTAAAGTTGGGGACTTCGTGTTAAAAAAAGGTTTTCCAATCTACAATGTCAGTTAGTTCAGGAAAGCTAAGTCCAACATGGGAATGACCTTATCGATTTCGCGAAATTGCTGGCAAATGAGCATACGAGCTAGAGACAATGGAAGGCGAGGTTCTACCTTCACATTGGAATGCCATTCATTTAAAGAGATATTACTTCTAATGAATGTACCCACGGTCAGGTATCGCCAAGGTAGAATTTTTTCTTTGAATTGATAAAATTACGCTAACGATTTCAGATACTAGGAAAAAAGCCTAACTCGTGCCAAATGATGAGCCACGCCTGAATGAAAAATTGGAATACTCTTAAATTCCTAGCCCAGGGTTACAATAATCTGATGGAAATACACACGAGTTAGGCAGTCTTCATCTATAATCGCACCTCCGAGTCCCGTATGTTTTTCTGTTTCAGGAAATGAACCAAAGATTGGGAGCAAATATACAAGTGTTCGAGGCTTCATACTTCACCGCTCAAACACTTGGGGGACTGTACTATATACACATAGGTATGTGCAGAAATAGATACGAGAGAGCAAAATTTAAGATTTTCAAATCAACTCAAGATAAGAGAATTCAAGTATCAATCTAAAATGAAGTCATTACTTAAACCCTTCCTAAGAAAGTAATGGCAGGGACATGACTATGTATCAGAACAAGTTATATAAAAAAAACTTGTATATTTTGTAAATTTTTTAAAAGAAAACAGTTGCGAGAAAGTTATAGATGTACTTCAGTACATGTAATACTCAAGAAACTTATCAAAGTTCATAAATAAAAAAATTTACAAAAGTTGTTTTACATGAAACATGTATGTTCCTATCTCTTTCATCGTATATTAACACCATTACGAAGTTGAGACGTCTTCTTCATTAAGTCTCAATAAATAAAAGGCCCCTCATTTTTTCCTCATGTTGGTAACACATGAGAAGAATTATGAAAGCATTTTCTGAAAAGGATAAAAAATGCTAACTTATTCTCTAAATCCTAACAAGAAAAATAGGCAAGAGTAAGGTAAAATCATTCTGCAAAAATTAAAGCAGTAAGTAGACCAAGATAAAATGAAAAAGTATTATACAAACTTCTTAACATAAAAAGCTAAGGGAAAAAACTTAGCTATTACAATACATATTTATGGAACAGATGCCCCATTATAGAAACTGGGGACTTCATCACATCAACAGAATCAAACAAAAAAAGGTAAGGCTAAACATCTTCATTGGTCACTGGGGTGATTGGAGCGGTAGGAGTCGCAGCTTCATTAGGCTCGGCTGAAACTTCATGAGAAGCAGTAGACATTGGGATTTTTGTTCCTAAAGGCTATGTTATAGATAAGTTACCCTCATCTACTAGAATTGTAACTTCAGTAACTTCAGCTGTTGCTTCTAAGTTCAAAGGCTCTTCAACCTCAGGAGTTCCCACTGTTGGAGAAGAGATGTCAATTACCTGGTCAGGAGAAGGAGTTTCGGTTGGCTGTTCATTCTTCTCAATCAAGTCTAAAACTTTGGATAACTCAGATTGCAAGTCAAATATTTCCTGAGAAGCCTCCATTAAAGTATCACGACGAGATTTCAAGAAGGCTCAGTTGACCTCATAGTTAAAATTCTCAGCCAAGGAATTATAATCCTTCTCCAGGTTTTCATAATATTTTCCCTACGTAGATAAAGTATTCTTCATTGTTTCATGTTTAGCTAAGTGGAAATCAAGAGAAAATTGAAGGTTGACACGAGAACTCTCCAACATATGAATCTTGTTGGACAAAATCCTTAAATCATTCTGAGCACGAGATAAGTTCTCTGCCAATTCTTTTGCATATTCTTCCTTTTTCTCTAGAAGAGCCTTTAACTCATTAATTTCTTCATTAGCTTTAGATAAAGAACCTTCCAAAATTTCTTTATCCTTCTTAAGTTGACCCCATGAAGCATTAGCAACTCCTAACTCTGAAGATAAGCTACGATTCTGTTGCTCCAAGCGAACTTTGTTTTCCTGTAACTCCTTTGTAGTCCCTTGAGCATTCTCATACTAATCCTTCCAATTTGCTGCTTCAAGTAATGCATCCTCAGCTATCTTCCTAGCTTCGGAGATAGCCTTTGTAGACTCACGATCCTTTCTCTCCAATAAAGAAATCCGCCCCATTAGCTCGGTCCCAACGAGATTTGCCTATAATATATATATATATATATATATATATATATATATATATATATATATATATATATATATATATATATATATATATTTCAAAGTTAAGGAAATACCTTTAAAATTGAATGAACTATGTTATTCATTAAGGTGTAGCAGCTGTGGCTTTGCATTTTGTTTTTCTCAATATCCTCAATAAGAGGCTCGAGCCACGTATCTACGCCTCCAGATTTTCTCAAAAGGCTCCGAGTAGAAGGGACTTCAAGAGTAACACTTCTTATAGCCAAGCTTCTATCACTAGAGATACCCTCTACTGGAAGAGCAGATAAAGAGGGAGCAGCGGTAGGGGGAGTAGTAGAAAAAGTAAAAACTATAGGGGTCATTGAAGCGAAGCTGGAAGAGAAGGAGAAGCTATGGAAACTGATTCGTGAACAGGAATGAAAGTATTCAAAACCGGAGAAGGTAAGGAAACAATTATTGGTGATGAAGTTCTTACAATTGGCAAAGGAATGAAAGGAGAAGGAATGAATGAAGAGAGAGGAGCTTCATCAAAAACAGGTCCGAGCTCGCCACTCCCAAAACCACTATCGGAAGGAGGTTGAGTTGGTTCACTCATGTCTTTCGGCACGGTATCTTCATCGGATTGGATAAGAACATGTTCGGTAGTGGAAATAATTGTAGAAGAAGTACTTGCAACAGAGGAACGAGCTGGAGAGTCTTCAATTTCATCATCCATAACAATACATCTCCTAGCTCTTGGCCTAGATACCAAAGAGGTATTATCTTCTTCATTTTCAGCTTCCATTGCTAAAGCTTTTCTTTTGGCTAAAAGAGCTTTAGTCTTATCTAAACCAAGGGCAGAGTTGGCAGTTGTACGCATGGCTATAGCAACCTCTGCTGTCATTCCTTTTATTCCAAATCCTGATAAAAAGAAAGATTTGAGTTCATTATATAAATTTATATACGTATCTACAAAGTATATATGAAAAGAAATATGTACCGTGTGTTTTTACTGTCCACTCGTGTAAGGAAGAGATAGATTTTCAAGTCCTATCTTCCTTATCGGCGATTTTCAAAATCAAGTCTACCCAACCACGAAAATTGGGAATGGGTTCCACATCTCCCATGGTTGCTACAAAAATCCAAAAAGGGGATAAATTTAAAGAGAAGATAAAAATCTCATAAAATAGGCACGGGAAAAGTAAAACAAAAACTTACGTGCTAAATTCCACATCTCGGGGAACGGAATGTTTGATTCTCCCAATAAGTCCACTGTGCGAACACCAATATAACGCAAATACCACCCACGATCTTTACCGTCATCAGCGTTTACTAAAACTCTTTTGCTCCTTGCAGTTAGAGTGAAAACCCCATGGCGTAGCAGAGTATGGTGGTATAAGTGGATGAGATGGGGGAATGTGATTAATTTTTGCTTTAGTAGACAAAAACCTTAAACAAGCTACAGCCCTCCAAACCAAAGGTCCTACCTGGGCTAAGCAAATTTTTAAAAATCTGCAAAAATCTATGATAACTGGGTCTACAGCTGGTTTAAACCCTAAGGTGAAGGGGTAGGTATAAACATAAGAATACCCATTTCTGTATGATGAAATTCTTTGGTTAATAGAAGCAATTGATAAACGAACGACGCCTTCTTTCCAATTGCACTCTTTCCTAACGGTGGGAATATTAAGTTCATTTATAAGAGATGGATAAGCATAAGTTTTTTCCAATTTTGCAATTTGTTTTTGAAGGGACGTTTTGTCACTTGCAAAAGACAAATCTTTTGGAATAATCTCTTCAACCATGGGCTCTAGGGAAGGCTCCGAAATTTCTTTACCTTTTGAAGATGGAGTTTTAGAAGAAGAAACTTCAATTCCAGAACTAGTTGATCCTCCTCGTGCAGATCCCATATTTCAGAGTTTTCCTCCTCTACCTCTTGAATGTCTGATGGGAGTATGTGCATTAGGAAATTGATCAAAAAGCAAAACCTTTCTGGGATTAGAGTTTTGAGATGCCATTGCAGGATGATTTTGAAGAAAGTAGAAGAAAGAAAGGGAATTCGAATGCTAGATGGAAGTTGATGAAAAGGAAGACAAAGAAAGTGTGAATTAAAAGTTTATATGGGGACAACCGTTAAAATTAAGGGAAGTAATGATGGAAAGCCAATATTAAAGATAACCATCACTTCAAAAACAGAGGAAGTTGAACAGACCTATTAAAATGGGAATAAAACTGCAGATCCAACCAGAAGACGACACGTGTACATGGTATTAAATGAGAAAGACAGAAAAGACGTCGATACTAACACAATTATTAGTTGTGACAAAAATTCTTTTTCAGGATCCACTTCCCAATTATTTAATTGATAAATAAATGAAAAGTGAGGGGGGGGGGGGCTATCTGTATTAGGAAAAAATTGAGTTATTATTAAAGGTGACGTGGCATGACACGTGGATTAGTCAAACAGTCAAAAAATAATAAATGATTAAAAGGCACGGAGGACAACATGTACGGTAGAAGAAAAGGAAACACACACGAGAAGGAACCTTAGATACGATTCTCGTGTCTATCCAAGGAATTCAATATCAACGGATAAAAAGGGCATTGAAGACACGAATTTGAAGACAAAAAGTAGTCTACATTCATTAATAAATACTTGATACGTTAGTTATTTAGTATTTAATAACAATGATTATGTAACGTCTCATTAAATGCTCTTTATTATTTAGAATAATCTGTTACTCCTTGTCAACTATAAAAGGAGGAAGTTTTATCATTTGTAGGACACAGAGAACATTCTTGAGATCATAGTGAAATACAATTTTTCATTGCTTTATTCTTATTCTTTGAACGCCAATTATATTTCAATCTCTTTGATTATCAGTAACCCAATTTCTTCTCTAAAATTCAAGCTTTGACCAAAATTACATTTTTTTGGTTAAAAATACAGTACTGTCGTTGATTGAGGTTAGATACTCGTATGTACTAGGTGCATACTCGACGTGTGACGGAATCGGTATTTCGACCAAATTTGTGCTTGGATCTATATTGACTTGTGAATTACCGACCACAGAGCAAATTCTAGAGAAATTCTTCATTGTCGTGTACTATGTCTATAAAGGCATGTAGCCTACAGCTAAAATAGATTATCGTAAAAACTTGTTCTTCCAAAATCCAAATCTCGATAGCGCTATCCACATGCCAATAATCCTTTTATAATTATCGAGTACGTTAATCAATGATCGAGATGCTAATATAGTACTGTGTGATTAATAAATTGCACATATAAATGTAGACATCACATAATAATATATATTTGCATGAGAACTTATGTTTAATTGAAGCACAGTTTGATAACTCGGATTGTTCATAATTCCAGAGATTAATTGTTCCTATAGTAAGCATTTCATCCAAAAATATTACTCTTTTCATTCCAATTTATGTGAACATATTTGATTGGATACGAGATTTAAGAAAAAATAAATTTTTTATAATTGTGAGCCTAAATAAATTTAAAAAGAGGCACAGAGTATTTATATGGTTATTGCTAAATTGTTTTTAAATTTAGAAGGGGATAATTTTTTTAGGAACAAATCAAAAAGAAAATAAATTTACATAAACAAAAACGGAGAGAGTAATTAATCAATGAAAAAAACTAACCCTTTCCCAGGTCGAAGCATCGTGCCGTGGAGAAAAAGTTGGGCAGATGTTTTAATACATATTTCTGTATTTTGAAAGACTTAACTTTATAGTTTTCTTTTTATCGTCACCGTAACTAGGTGAGATTTGCACAAAGAGGATGATTTGAGACCACTATTTTGTATTGGTAAACAAATGAACTTAACACGTGTACCATTCAAAAGAGGACATGTGACAAGAATTGACCATTCATCTTACGCAATAATCGGAGTATACACTGAAAAGTACTTGTAACGATCTGACTGGCCGTTTAAGCATTTGCATTCTGTTGAGTGGTTTGAGGTCTTGAGTAGCTTCGCATGATATGTTGTGACTGGCGCGTATGGTTGGTTTTGGTTCTCGAGTTGTTCAGGATTGATTTCAAGGGGTGACTCTCAATTTTGAGACTTTACAGTAGCGTATGCATGCAGTAACTTTTCAACTAGAGAGTTGATTTCGTACAGTCACCTCAGTAACTAATAGGGACCTGTTCCCTCAGTTGTTCTTTCGATTATGAAGAATTGAGCCATATCCCAGAATAGATTCCAACCTCGAACCTTGTGATCTTAAGGTCTTGAGAATAGGGGTGTGCATTCGATTTATCGATTCGATTTTGACCCTGATCGATAAATACCTATCGATTATCGATTTATACATATGCTTATCGTTATCATTTCAATAAGGTTTCGATTTTTTCGATTTCGGCTTCGATAACAAATAATTGATTCGATTTATCGATAAACCTATTCGAATGCACACCTTTAAAGAGAACAGCTACCTTTGAATGTTCCTATATAAGGGGTGGACCCTCATTTTGTAAGGGTATCGAATAATTATTGGAATTTGTGCCATCATTCTTTACTTTATTCTCAAAGTTCTAAACTGTAATTTTGGGAGTGATTACCAACCTATTCTATATTTTCTTTGTCAATTATTCTTATTCCTTGGTTTATTCTTTAAATTATTGGGAAAGTAAAGTAAATTTTGATTATCAGTAATCCGATCTCTTTTAGCTAATAACTTAGTTAGAGAAATTTATTTCTGGATTAAACACAAATATTCACTTGCCAGAGAGACACAACCGCTGGAGCCGAAAATCCGTTCGGCTGAAATGTAAGGATTAAAGATGAGTTTATTTTTTTCTTACATATTATGTGCAAATTACTTTTTTTAAAATCACTTTTTATAGGGCGAATGACACTGTGTTCATGCCATTTTCTTTAAAGAGTCAGATTTTGAACTATGTTAGGCAGAGTTTTTTAGGACGAAGCAGTTATGGCTGCTTGATGATTTAAATTCGACTGTGCATTAAATTTCCAGTATGCCACAACCATTCATATCTAAAAAAACTACCTACGTATATGAATTGGAAAAAAAAGCACAAAACGCTAAAAAAACTTCAACAATCTAAGCACGTCAAAGCAGAACAGTTCATTCTAAGCTCTTTCTTCCCTAATTCTTCTGGCCAACTGGATATGGTTGGGCATGATAGACTGATAGTGACACGCTTGGCGTGAATGGCGCACACATTTTATGTCCTCAAACAATCCCACAAGGTATGCCTAAACTGCTTCTTGCAATGCCAACACAACGTGACTCTGGAAACGCAAATCGGTCTTGAAATCCTGTGCAGTTTCACTAACAAGCTTTTGGAATGGCAATTTCCTGATCAACAGTTCAGTACTCTTCTGGTACTTGCGAATATCACGAGGAGTAACAGTTCCAGGCATGTATCTGTGAGCAGGGGTAGGCATTCGGTACTTCGATTCGGTATTTAAGAATTTCGATTCGATATTTCGGTATTCGGTATGAATTATGTATACCAAAATATTCCTGTATGATTCGGTATTTCTTATTTTAGTTTGGTACGATTTCGATACGGTTTCGGTTTGACACATATTCATGTGTCACATACTGATAGGTGCTCCTTAAGCAAGCAGAAACAAGCCAGATGCACACTTGATTATCACAGCAAGTACTTGAATGGGAAAAGAAGTGAATAAATTATCACAGCAAGCTAAGATAGCAAGATGAAGTTGGATGGAAGGGTGATAAGATTTGACTCTGGAATTTGATGGGATTACATTTTTAAACGTGAGGAATATTAATCTCTTTCTTTCGATGTCAAACACCTTTTTTGTGATATGTTACAGTCTCACAGTAAGCCATATGGTGGAAACAAAAAAGTGGAAACATTAGCTGCCAGTAGTAACGAGCAGTAGCCCAGCAACTGAATGTCTAACCCAGCAGCAGAATTTTTAATTCAAGTGTATACTATTTTACACAGATGAAACTAAATACAAATGTATCGTGCAACAACCACCGGCGAGTAGCAGCAGAATTAAACACAGTGCAACAAGAACAGAGAGATTATAAACCTGCCAAACAGAATTATTCAAGCTTAGACTAATAGTCTCGAATCAACTTAGTCTTAAATATGGATTTTACACATTTAGGAATCATCTCGAATCAACTTAGTCTTCCTTTTGTTTCTTCAGTGAAGCTTTGTCCTTATCAATGATGCGGTTATAACACTCCCACTAGATGTATTAGATGTGTTATTAGATGAAGTAGACCTAGATGGAGATTGAGGACAACATCCAATTGAATATTTTTTTAGATACTCTTCAAACAAAGAATTCATATAAGCATACACCTACGCATTTATTTTCTTCCCTTTTTTCTCCCCAAAAAGTTCTTCAAGTGCAAAGCTAACATATTCAAATTTGTTATATGGATCCAAGACGAAGCAATAAAAATCGTTTTATTCATCTTTTCACTTCTATCTTGACACTTGAGAGTTGAAAGAAACCTAATTCTAATTCCTATAATGAAACTAGGGAGAGAGACTTAAGAGAGTAAGGGAATTGGGCCTAATCTTATTGGGCCAGAGATTCAAACTTAAAATATTGGGTTGGGCTATGACTGTGTAGGACTAGGATAGAAATTAAGTAATTCTTTAAAAATTTGGTATTCCGGTATATCGAAATTTGAAGATCTTAATACCGAAGACCATATCGTTATACCAAAATACCGAAAATTTAGTAGCGAATTATATCAAAATACCGAAAAAACTGAAATACAAAACCAAATTAATTCGGTCCAGTTTGAAATTCGATTTTTGGATTTTATGCCCACCCCTATCTGTTTGGATTCTTAACTCCTCATGTTGTTAGGGCGATCCACTTGATATATATATATATATATATATATATATATATATATATATATATATATCCATTGAAAGGTTTACATGAGTTAGAAACTAGCTCTTGGTGGAATGTTCTAGAATTATGGGGAATTTCTTTGAGAAAGCTATAGATATTTATTGACTTGGTAAAAACACTCTTTTTGAAAGCCTTGGAATGTTCTAGTCATGTAAAAAATTCTAGAGGGTGTACTCATTTGAAAATATAATGGACTTGTGGAACAATTATTATTTACACACTAGCCTCTAGGTGATTAGTATAAATAGAGGGCATTCATTTGTAACTCACCAAGCAAAACAATCAACTTCTCTTAATACAAAAGATTCCTTCGGCAATTCTCTTGTGTTCTAGCATTCCTTAGTGATCTTGAGTGTAGTAAGGCAGACTTGGTATAGCAAGAACGTGAGCAAGTTATGTAAGATCGTGAGTAAGTTGTCAAGTGTTGCATGTGTACTTAGCTAACGACTAAGGACGTGAAAATGCGGTATCAGACCAAAAGTTATGACTAAAGGAATGTTAGAAAGAATACATGGACAAATTTGCTAGAAAGGTTGGGACCATAGAGGGCATCCAAATAGGGAGCGGAAGCATGGACCCGATGCTTAAGAAGCTAGTATACTTAGTTGAGTCATGGGGATAATTAGGCTAAGAGCAAGGAGAGGCATCTGATGGGCAACGGATCGAGGCCGTCATTGCTAGTTGTCCAAAGTACAAACAGGACAAGATGAAAGGTGACCAGTATCTTGTGACATGGGAAGACAAACCTCCTCATAGAACATCATGGCTAATGGACAAATATCTCTAGCGATGCCAAGGTGGGTTGCGCGTGTACGTGTCGACATGTGTCGAGGACTCCACAAAATTGGGAGAGTGTCACGACCTGCCAGATTATCATGCCATGTAGGTTTCACTTGGCATATATATTAGCCATATAAAAGGTTTAAATAAGTTAGAGACTAGCGGTTGGTAGAATATTCTAGAACTATGAAGAATTTTCGTGAGAAAACTTTAGATATTTATAGACTTGGTAGGAAGACTCTTTTGGAAAGCGTTGGAATGTTTTAATCATGTAGAAAATTCTAGAGTGTGTGCTTATTTCTAAATATGGAGAACTTGCGGAATAATTATTATTTACACACTGGTTCCTAGGTGATTAGTATATGTATGGGACATTTATTTGTAACTTACCAAGCAAAACAATCAACTTCTCTTTAATACAAAAGTTTCTTATGGCAATTCTCTTGTGCTCAAGCAGGGGCTGATTTACCTGAGACCAAGCGGTGTCACCGCTTGGTCCAAAAATTTTATTAACTGTGTATGTATAATTAAAAGATAAAAATATAATACGATTAAAATAAATATAGTGACACCACTTGAAACAGCTGACTATGTAGTTAAGTTGGTCAAGTGCCTTTTTATTTAGTTTTGGTCGTGTGTTCAAATCCTGAAAGCTTCATTTATTAATCCAAAATTTGTGTGCCTCATTTATACAAAAGGTACATTATATTGAGCAGGGAACAGTTTCTACATTGCTGTAACAATAAAGTATCGTTAGTTGATGCACTATTTTTTTTCCTTTTTCCTTCCATCTCCTTTATAGCGAATAAAATTGATTAAAAATAGTATATGAATTTTTAGTAATCATTAGGTACTTTATATAGAACGATAGTATTTAATATTATTTCTAATGAGGCTATTTTTAATTCTTTTTAAAAATAAAATTCATCGAAAAGAATTGTCAATTTGAATTGTGTTCTTTTTTTATATGATGTTGTTAGTAGTGCTTTGTTTACTTGTACATTTTTAAAGTGTGACACCGCTTACGGAAAATCATGCGTACGCCATTGTGCTCAAGCATATCTTAGCGGTCTTGAATGCAGTAAGGCTGAATTGGCATAGCAAGAAAGTGAGCAAGTTATGTAAGACCATAAGCAAATTTTACAAGATCATGAGCAACTTCTCAACTGTCACATGTGTACTTAGTTAATGACTAACGATATGACATTTGCCTCATGTAGATTTACCGGCAGCCTACTTCGTACGAGCCATCTGATTTCCTTTAGATTGCTTGAGTTTGAAGGTCGATGAGGAAAGCTTGAAATTGGAGAGGAAACTGCAAAAGTATAAGAGGAACTTTTTGATTTTGATAAGCTAGATGCTGCTTGACGATTTGGCCATAAATTTTTGAATTTTCTTTTTTCAAAAAAAAAAAAAAAATTAAGTATGTGTTTGTTTTTAGAACTAATCTAGTTTTTGGTAGATTCTGAAAACCAAAACTGTAAATCTTAAAGATAGCTTAAGACCTCTTTTATATACCTAGTATCTTTTTTATATTTTACCAATCTAAAATTTACCTATAATATCAGAAATTTACTAAATTATTAAGTGTCAAGCGAAATGGTTTGATGGAAATCATATAGATCAAAAGTAGCCATCATCATACATGTAATATACCCACGAAATGAACCTTTTATCTCCAGTATCTTGTCGAGTGATGGCCGAAATCCTTCTTGCTTTCCACAATAGATTAGGTTAACTAATATTCTGTTCGGAAAAATCCTCATTTAGGCATCACAGGGACTACATATAATTAATATATATGGCTTACTAATATGGTAAGGACTCTTCAACATGAACTATTCTTACCATAAAAAATTATCGATAATTTATGCAACTTTAATTTCGATGATTTGTCAAATTTCATGAAATAACCAGATAATGAACCTAATATAATTATGTTTCTTGTGCTCACGGAAACATATGATGTTGTCTGATTTTATTCTCAAGAGAAACAAGCAAGGGAACTGCAGATGGAATAGGTACGAGCAGGTCCTCAGGTCGTCGCGCAGGTGAACTTTACAATTGTTAAAGTTATTGCATCATACCTGCAACAATACAGCAGCACAGCTGCAATTTGCTGGAGATCGAAAATATCCTTGTAAATACTCCAATGAATGTCCATATATATATATATATATACATATATATATATATATATATATATGTCACAAAGCTTTGACCTAGCACTTGAACATATAAAATCAATTATTCTATCAAGTGTAATCGCATATGTTTCCCTCATGTGTATTGAAGAACAAATCAGCTACAAAACGAAGGACCAAATCCCAGCATCAAATATGTTGTGTGTCCTTTAGTGTTGTGTCTTTGTCTTGTATATTTACTTGTGATTCTACACAGCTTTTTAGAAGCATTTAGTAGGATAACTTTTAAACCATTATTGCTATTGGTTGTTTGACTAGAGCTAGTTAGGTGTGTAGATTTTTAATCTAAATTCTTATTCAGTTAGTGAAGTTGAAATTCTATTATCGCATGTCGTCATTTTTAATCTCGTTAACTAGGAGTTTTCCACGTAGTGCGTTCTTCATTTAATGATGTTTACTATGAGAACTAATAGAGAACCAAGTTCACTAGACAGTTTTCGTGGACCCTTAGTTCTTATGAATTGGTAGTAGAGCTGGTTCTTTCTAAATAGTTAACACCTAGAAAGGATCTTAATGCTGGTCCACTAAACTTCGAAGAAGGAAAATCAACCTACAGACCACCAAGATTCAATTGCCAATACTATGGTGAAAAATAAGATGCATGGCTTCATCATGGATGATGAGTCAAAGATGTGGGATGCGATCTGTGGTAATCCTTTTGTTCCCATGATAATAGTTGGTAATGAAATAATTAAAGTTCTAAAAATAAGAAAAGAGTACTATGATGTTAATCGAAAGGCCATAGAGAAGAACATCAGAGAAAAAAAGATTCTTGTTTTGTGGCAGTAGACCTGATGAATACAATTGTATCTCAGCATGTCAGTCTACTAAGGAGATCTGGGAAGCTCTCCAAACTGCCTATGAGGGAACTATTCATGTTAAGCAGTCTAAAATTGATATGTTTGCTACTAAGTATGATCTTTTCACAGTGAAGAAGGATGAGTCAATTTAGGACATGCACGTATACTTCATGTCAGTTATCAATGAGCTTCACTTCCTTGGAGAAGTCATCCCAAGAAACAAGTTGGTCTGGAAAATACTCAGTGTATTATTCATCGGAAAATAAAGTGAGTTATCACTAAAGCCAAGGATATGCAGAACCTGACCATAGATGAACTCAATAGAAATCTAAAAACCTATTAGATGAAGAAGAAGAAGAAATATCTTGAAAGAAGAGATCCCAAAAAGGAAAAGAACCTGGTTCTGATGGTTGATAACAGTGGCTCAAGCGGTGGTGAGACAAACATGGCACATCTTACTTGAAGATTCCAGAAAATAGCTCGAAAAAATAAAAGAATTCCCAAGATAGGAAGCACTAAAAGAAACATTAAAGGAAATGATGGTTTCCATAAGTGCGAAAAGCTAGGACATTACATCAAAAAGTGTGCCCTTCACAAGCAGGACCACTACAAACACAGCGTTGACAAAGAGGTCAAAAGGAACTCAGTCCCCAACAGAAGGTTTAAAAGGAAATATGTTGCTAAAAATATTGCAAAGCAAGTTCTGGTTGCTTGGGGAGATTCTTCCAGTGAATCTGAAGGTGAGGATGATCAAGGAGATACCTCCATGATGGCTGTTAAAAGTGGATCTACATAGTATGATTCTATTTTTGCACTTATGGTCAAATCTGATGATGATGAGTACAACAAGGAAAATGAGGTAAATTTTCTTGACGTTCAAAGAAAATTGAAAATTACTCTTAAAATACGTTGATATCTCTTAAAATTTTTTTTTGATTGATGCTAATCACAAACTCATTAATGATAAAAATACTTTAACTAAGGAATTGGAGAGGTAGAATAAGAGAAATGGTTTGGTGATTGTATATGTAGATCCAAAAGAATATGTGGAAAAAATAAAAATAGAAAAATCTTTGTTAAAAGATCAAATGGAAAAATGTATGAACACCCCTAAGGGAAAACTAGTGGCAAGTGACGCACAACTTAAGCTTGAAACTGAGCTCAAAAATGTCAAATATAAGTTTTGTTGCCGAATTTTAAAAGAATAGAAAACCTCAGGAGGACTTAAACAGGATTAAAAATGATCAAGATAAACCACTTAAGTGGACCTGGTCCTCTAATGTAGTTACGTCTATGTATAAGAGTAATGGTGAAAATGGGAAAGTAATCGTGTTCCATAAGGCTAAAACTCCCCATAAACCCCATAGAAAGTATGGGTCAAACTGGTCATTACAAGGACTCTTATAAAGCTAAAGTTCAGTCTAAACAGAAAATCAAAATTTTTGCTAAAAGAAACCTACTGCTAAGGAACCTGGTTTTCTAGAAAAAAAAATTTACGAAGCTTGTATGGACATAAAGAAGTTTGATTCACCCATTCTATTATTACAAAGGACCCATACTAGTTTGGGTTCCTAAGTCTAATTAGTGATTTTCTTGTGCAGCCAGAAGTGAGGGAAAACAATCAAAAATAGTACATGGATTGTGGCTGCTCTAAGTACATGACTGGAAAAATAAATTATTTTCTCTCACTCAAGGCCGTGCAAGGTAAGAGTATTTCCTTTGGAAATGGAAAGAAGGAAAATATTTTGGGTATTAGAAAGATTGGAAAAGCACTCTCTCACTCAATTGAAAATATGTATTATGTGAATGGCTTGAAATACAGCTCGCTGAATGTCTCTCAAATCTGTGACAAAGGAAACAAAATAGAGTTCTAGTCAAAATCTTTTACTGTCACCAATATTATAACTAGAGAAGTGGTTTTGTTTACAAAAAGGTTCAAGAACATTTATGTTGCAGATCTCAACTCTCTGAATGGTGGTGATCTTACATGTCTGTGTTATTAATGATAACGTTGAGTTATCACAAAGAAGACTAGGGCATGCAAGCTTCTCATTATTGAACAAATTGATCAAGATAGACCTGGTTCATAGATTTCTTAAGCAAAAGTTCAAGGATCACGAAGTGTGTGATGCATGTCTGAAAAGGAAGCAAGTCAGGTCTTCATTCAAATGTAAGAATGACGTATGCACCTCAAGGCCATTTGTAACAACTCGACTGTCGTTTTGAGCTTTTGCACTTTGCCCGCCAGTTCTCGGGCATGACTTACCTAGTGTGGTGTATTATAACTTATGTAAATCATTGGTTTTGGTTTTTAGGATATGTGGAATAAATTTGGAAGAACAATTCTCAGTTGAAGCATGAAATTTGAAAGGTTTGACCAAGTTTCGACTTTTTAGTATATGATCTAAGATTTGGATTTCTATGATTTATATAGTTGCGTTAGGTGATTTTGGACTTGGGAGCGCGTCCGAAATGTATTTTGGAGGTTCATGGTAGATTTAGACTCGAATTGAAAAAATTGGAAATTTGGCGTTTTTGGTCGGCGGTGGAAATTTTTATATCGGGGTCAGAATGGAATTCTAGAAGTGGGAGTAGGTCCATTGTGTCATTTGTGACGTGTGAGCAAAATTTCAGGTCATTCGAACGAGGTTTGATAGACTTTTTGATCGAATTCGGAAGTTTTGGAATTCTTAGGCTTGAATCCGATGGTGATTTAATGTTTTGATGTTGTTTTGAGCATTTTTAAGGTTGGAACATGTTTGAATTATGATATGGGGTGTGTTGGAATATTTCGTCGGGGCATGAGGCTCGGATATGTTTTGGAAGAGTTTTTGAAAAAATTTGGCGTTTTGAGCATAAACATGTAATGATGCAAAGGTCCATTTATAATTCTAGAGATCGAAATTTGATTTTTAGACTTCCGGAATTTTGATAAAGAATTATAGGAGTAATTTAAAATTTTGGTCTAATTTCATAAGGTCACAATTGGGTTTTTGACGTGAATCATGAGTTAATTGTTTAACGAGTGAAATGAATATCGCACTGAGCAAATGAGCTTCGAATTGAGTTTCAATTAAAGGACTATGTTCATATCATTATTTGTGACTCATAGGAACAAGAATCATCAAATTCTGAGTTTATATGATGGAGTTAGAGCCTTTTTAGTGAAATTAAAGACTGTTGGTGTATCAAATCTTGTGTGCACCTTTTAACGACCAGATTGACCTTTTAGAGACGGGAATTAAGCCTTTAGCGACCAGAATCAGATTTGTTAAAGCTGTAACATTTTCTTTTCGCTCATTTTGACGTTTTTTTGTGAAAGAACACGGCTTTGGTGATGTTTGAGCAAGAAATCATGAGAAATATTAAGGTAAGCCACTTGTGATCATTTCTGCTCCATAATATTGAATTATCATCGAATAATCTGACTAGATTACATGTTTTTGAGGTGTAAATTGGGGTTCGGACCTAGGGATTTAAAAATAAGATTTGAAGATTTGGAGGCTGAATTGTTATTGGGATTTAGTAATTTTGGTATGGTTGGACTCGTGGTTGAATGGGTTTTCGGATTATGTGAGTTTCGTTGAATTGCGAAGCGAGGTCCGGGGTCCGGGTTTGAGCAATTTCGGCATTTCGATGTTAAATTGGATATTTTCGAGTGGGCTTCGCTCCGTTAGCACATTTTAATGATTATGTACTGATTCTGGCCATATGCGGAGCATCCAGAGGTCGATTCATGCGGGCGAGGCATCACAGGCTAGATTTTGGACCGGATCGAGGTGTGTTATGATTGTGAATGATGTTCTTAGGGTTCGAAATCACAGATTGCACATCGTAGTGCTATATTGAGGTGAGCCGCACGTTTGATGACTAACGGGGGTCGTGCACTATTGGGGACTGTGATTTTGTCCATCCCGATTGATAATTTTACAACGTATTTGACTGAAATCTAATTGCTATCATCATTATTTGGGTTGAATGCAATATTTGGGCTTCGTGCCATCTATTTCAAGCCTTCGGGGATTTTTGTTGATATTTCCTCATTGTTTTGACTTTATACTTGAACTCAGTCATGTTATTTTCCATTATTTTCAAAACTCTGTCATGTTTACTTTGCTTTAACACTTGAAATGATATTTCAAATAATATTTTAGGCTAAGCATCATGTTTACTGTTGCTCGAGTGGTGGCTTATGTGATTTTTGACTGAATAAGGCGGAGGGCCTGTGTTGCGAGGATATCTTTTTGGGTCGGGTTGCATGCCGCAGGGGTGATACACCGATTCTGAACATTAGGGTCAGGGCCTGAGATATGTATGCCACAAGGTGACTTGTTGATATAAGGCCGAGAGCTTAGAGATGATGCCACGAGGTGGCTTGATATTGCGCTTGAGTCCTAAGGGGCCCCTCCAGGAGTCTGTACACCCCCAATGAGCACGAGTACCCATTGTAATGTGATATATAGCTTGAGCGGCTGATATTGTTCTATATGATAGCCCGAGGGGCTGGAATTGTTTTGAGATATTGCCCGAGGAGTGAATTTATTGATATTGTGCCCGAGGGGCGAACCTTATGTGCTTATCTTACTTATTTTCATGTCATGTACATGTTTAATTGTGTATTTGTGCCCGAGGGGTAGATTTCTGTACTTATCTATACTAATTCTTTTGTATTTATTTACGCAACTGATGAAAAAGTTATTTTCAAAGAAGTTTAAAATGAGCTAAGATATTTTAAGAGATTTTACAGCTTCATTGCTTTCTTATTTTAACTGCTTCAATACAGCATGTTGATGCACTTTTTGTGATTTCTTACCATTCAGACTTCAGTAATGATTATTACTCATTGAATTGGAGTACTCACTTTACTCACTGCACCTTGTGTGCAGATTCAAGTATTTATACACCTGGTAGCGGGTTTTAGTTGATTAGAGGTAGAGTCGACGGAGTTTAGCAAGGTAGCTTTCGGCGTTTAAAGCACTACTTTTTTCTCTCTTCCCATTAGTCTGTATTTGTACACTTCAGACTTTCAGTTGTATTTATACCCTAGTAGATGCTCATAACTTGTGACACCCGGTTAGGGCTGTTTCGGGTTGTATTTCCGCTACATATTATCATTAAATCATATTTAGACTGCTTTTATATTGTTTAATTATTTTGAAAATTGAATTGGGTTTAATTGGATGGCCTTGTCTTCACGAGAGGCGTTATCACGATCGGGTTCAGGGTTAGGTCGTGACAGTTGGTATTTGAGCCTAGGTTACATAGATCTCATGAGTCATGAGTAGGTTTAGTAGGGTCTTGCGGATCGCTACTGAGATGACTGTATTTATCCTCGAGAGGCTGCAGAACCTTTAGGAAAACTTCACATTCTTAAATTCTTATCGTGCGTCCTTTAATTTAGCTTGAAATGTAGCTCTTTGAATTCTTTCCACGCGTTTGTATGCGCGCATGAGCACTCAATATCATATGTGCATCGATGGCTTGTGATTTCCTGATCGAGGGGCGAGATGTGATCTCTGTGTGTTGATGTTGGGACAGTCTAGAATACTTGAGGCCAGATTTTTCCCTATATGAGCACCGAGGTGTTGATTGCGTGAGCGCGTATTTCTGGATCTATATGTGTAGTTGTGTCCCTATTAAGGGAAGTGATGACCAGATAGTTACATGACAAGTATGATGTGACCACGAGATGTATTCATATGATTTGGAAGTGACGAGAATGGTTTGCTGGAGGATAAATGAACTATTAGGTGCTTGATTTCCATCTTGATTCGAGGTATAGCCCCGAGTTATGGGCGTGTGAAGAATCTTTCCATGTTTCCTTGTGGGAGTGAAGTAAAAAAAAATTTCATGATGCGGTATGAGTTCAGACTCAGGAAGACTAAGTGACTGCGTAATATTTATGGCGGTGGAAGGTATACGGAAATGTTAGTTGGAGGCAAAGCAAGTGGGTTATCTACTACGGAGTGTTCTAAGGTTGTGTGATCCTTATGTTGTCTGTTATAAGATCTCATTTACAAGTGAAAAATATGTGTTGAAATTTAAATTTTGGTCACTTAAGAGAGTGGGCTTGACTATTGCGAAGATAAATGCAAGATTTGCAGTAGTTTTGAAGTACCAAATAGTTTGTGTTTCACGATCTTATGAAGGATTGAGTTTAATCTCACTATGGTATTGTAGAAGCAATAGGGTATATGCAATATGAGTTATTTTGTGTGTTTTAGTCTATGGCTTCGAGCCAAGTGGGGCAGTCTGCTATTGATTAGGCGATTGCACGATTAGGTGCTATGTTGGTTCCAATTTGAGGCATGCTGGTGAATCAGTTAGGGCTTACAAAGATTGAGACCGAGGATGACTCGAATAAAGAAAATTTTGACAAAGGTTATATTATGTTTCATAGGTGTATGAGAATCACGAGATGTCTTGAGTGGTTATTGGTAAGGGTGTGCGGTGCATAGGATAGGAAGTTGCTTGGTTGTATTAAGATAAGGTTACATTCAACAGTGTCAGAAGTGTAATGATACACAGGTTTTTCGGGTCTTTTGATTGGGCTAGTTGCGGTTTGAGTATAGTGGATGACTCTCGTGAATGGTTCTAATGTTCTCAAGTTTTCGCATGTAATAACTGGAGATTTTTAGATTGTATTTTTGGCCAGAAACTGAGGTTTGCATTTGAAGGGTGTCAAGATCTGTGGTATTTCTATATCAATTATGGCCTTCTATATATCACTATCAGGAAGGTGAAGGTAATGCTCGAGATTTATAGGAGAACTCTTTGGGGTAAGTATTTTGAACGTGGTGCTTGTGGGAATATCTAAGAAAGTATTCGGCGACTTATGAGCCTTTGACAACGTGATTTTATGCGTAGGTCTCATGTGGTAAGTCACGGTTGATGAATTCTGGTGTTATAGCAAGAAGGAGTATCTATTTGAAGGTAAATCAGAAAGAATATGGGGTCGCTGGAAGTTCTTGGTTAGGTGAGTACATTGCTTATGGCTCGGAAAGGGTACGAAGTTCTTATGTTATCCTAGGATGGTATGGTATATATGATATGTTGTGGAAGATTGAGATTGCATGAGTGAGGTTACGGTTCAGTTCTGAAAGAAAGGTTATAAAACTCTTAGACAATAAGCAACTTCAAATAATTAGAGAAATGAGCTTCAGATAATTGGAGAAATGAGCTTCAGATGATTAGGGAAATGATTTTCAAATGATTAAGGAAATGGTATTGCTAAGTGGAGTGATTTGGCGAGGGTAACATTTCAAAAACGGCAATGTGATTAAGTTGATGGTATTTCGGTAGTATTGTGGCACTTTCTTGTTAGATCGACTGCTAATATTCGAGTTTTCTTGGTGGCACAGTAGAATTTTAAAGTATCTCTTGTGGAATGATTAGGTATTTGAGGTGTGGTATGCATTCGGATGGCGAAATTGGGATCTGGTATGTTGATTCATGTGCCATATGGATTTGGAGACAGGGAAGTTCTCACATTTAGTCTATCTTGTGGTTATGAGTCATGTGTATCGGCACTGTTTAGTGACTATCAGGATTTGGAGACCCGAACGGATCTTTTGTGCTTGGCATGTTAGATTTTGGATGAGATATTGGGTTCAGAATGGTTGTCTCAATGTTGTGTCATTCTAGACTATTGCGCTAAGGCATCACTGTTGGCTATGCTGGAAATCCCATGGATTGAGTGGCGAGGTTCGTAGGATTATTCCCTAGTAGAGTGGTTTTATATTTCGAAGACCCAATGGATGGCTGGGAAGAATTATCTTTCTTATTTGGGATTTCGTGATGGATGTTAGTGTAGAGGCTTCTACCATTGATTTAGTTCCGCTGGTGAGGGACTTTTTGGATGTGTTTCTTATGGCCGGGCATGTCGCCGGGCAGGGTTGTTGATTTCGGTATTAATTTGATGCCGGGCACCGTATCATATGGCACCGGCAGAGTTAAAGTGGTGGAAAGAGCACCTTCAGGATTTCCTTGATAAGGAGTTCGTTAGCAGGCCAATGTGGATGCGTGTTCTAACTTGAGTCGGCTTGGTTGTCTCTGAATTGTCTTGTTGAGAGAGGTTTTGATTCATCAATTATTGAGCTTACTAGTAATCTAGGAAGCCCTATGAGTTGCCTTTCCGTGTTGCGAGGTGTTAGGATTTGTTGGTTGTCAGTACATGTGGTGCAGTATTATTGGGGTCTCTCAGCAGGATTCGAGTGGGAGAAGTATTTGATATTTCATGGCGGATGGCGCATCTGTTATGCCCTTTCCGGTTGTGAGGTGTTATGTACTTGCTTTACCATGGTTATGCTGATTTACTTTGGTTCTCGACATCAATTTCGTGTGGTCGTCAATTTAGAGTGACTTGAGATGTTCCATGTGGACCAGTGTTTGGATAAGGTCACGCATTGCAGTGAATTTATATGGAGGTATGACCTAGATTCATAAATTATGTTCCTATGATGTGAGACGGGTTCTTAACCTTTTGTTGTGGTGATACTGGTGAGCTTGAGGTACAACTCTTTCATTTAGTCATTTTCATGATTTGAGTATGTTCGGACCATTGCTTATTGGTGCGCGTATTATGCAAGTTGTGGCTTAGGCCTAAATTGACGTGTCATGTCACTAGAGTGGTGTGCTGGATTAGAGGAGATCATTGGGATCATTAAAGAATACGAACGGATTCGATTTCAACATGTTGGAAGGATAATATCGAGGTTTGACTCAAAAATTTGCTATGGTATTTTACAAAGGAGAAGCGGCTTCATGAATGGTATGATTAAGAATATACTCACATTTAATAAACTAGAAAATTTGTTTTATATAATCAGTATAAAAACAGTTATCTTTACATGATCTCGCTCAATATATTTATACTATACTAGCACAAGCAATAGGAATTAAATTATTTCCTTAATCAAAATAAATAGTACTTTCTGCGTTTTATATTAGATGGGGTATTTTTCTGTTTAGTCTATTCCAAAACAAATGACACATTTCTAAATTTAGAATTAATTCAGCTTTAAGCTCTTTCATTTTACTCATTTACACTTAATGAGAATTTTTTATAGTCACACAAATGTCATGGCCCCACAAACTTTTTACCCTTTAAGCTTTTAAGACCACAAGTTTCAAAACTCTTCTTATTTTTTCTTAAACTTCACGCCAGGTCAAACTAACTCATTTAATACTTTTGTCAATATGCTGATTGTACTGCTTTTCAATCGTCGACCCCCTAAACCCGATCTCCAAATTCCTAACAACAACAACAAAAACAACAACCCAGTATAATCTCACTTAATTGGGTTTGGGGAGGGTACTGTGTACGCAGATCTTACCTCTATCATGTGGTGGAGAGGTTGTTTCCAAATAGACCATCGGCATCCTTCCCTCCAAGAATTTCCCACCTTGCTCTTAGGGAGACTCGAACTCACAACCTCTTGATTGGAAGTGGATATTGCTTACCATCAAATCTCCAAATTCCTAACTGTTTTATAATTGACAATTACTTATGTACATGTGTCAAACTTATTGTTATTAATGTAAGTTTTATACATGCAATATAGCATGATAACATGCTATAGACATTATATATTCAGAGTGCTTCATGAATCTCACCATGTAAGTTTCTATTTACATTGTATACTTGTGTATTGCTCTAACTTGTTAAAGAATATTGCCTTTTACAGTGAAGGCCATAATTAGCATATTAATAAGAAATTACAAGCTCATTGGTTCTAGCTTTTGCAGTTGATGAGTTTTTATGATTTCATATATCATATTGTACAACTTCATCGCACAGTTTCCAGTGTCTATGTGCTGGAGCTATATAGTCCGAAAAGGGGTTCAATTGAATCTCATTAATCAAAAATTATATCTTGCAAATAGGATAAAAATTAAATTATTTTGTACGTATGTGCATTTATGTAATGAATCACTTGACATAAAGGAAGCCAATTTATGTAATGAAATGCATGCGAACATAGGCATTTAATGAATAATGAAATTCACTAGAGTGATCGACATGTTGAAATAAAAAAGAGACCTATGCACTAGCTCTTTAACGAACTTAATGCCTTTATCTCAATACAAAAACAAAATAAAAAAATAATAATAATTATGCCTCGATCCCAAACAAATTATTACAAAAACTAAATAAATAAATACTAAAGAAAACCAAAAATCGAATTTCTCCAATTCACTTGTTGGCTCCAACAGTATCTTTTACTGCATCAGCAGCCCCTTGTGCCTTAGCTTTCATCTGCTGCCCAGTCTGCCATCAATTTTAGTGACATAATATTCTGATATTTATAAGTAAAAAGCATTTAATATAATTTTCTCTCCTCCCTCTCTCTGTATCTCTCCCTATATATATGCAATATTACTGTTTCCTCTGCCCAATTTTATATAGCGGTAATTTATCTGTTCTGAAAAGATGATACTTTTCTATATGAATTAGAAAACTCTTTTACTTTATAAAATTTCCTCTTTTATAATAGTATGGCATGCTCTAATAAATTATAACAATAGAAATATATATTATGATATATTTAAGACCATGAGTCCTAAGGGTAATTACTGTTATATAAAATGAAACGAGGGGAGAAATAAAAGGTGCAATGGCAAACCTCCTGCATGGATTGCTGAGCAGATTGAACTGTATCTCTAGCTTTGTCCATCATCTGGCTAGCTTTCTCCTGAAATATATATTCAGCAGAATATTATGAACAAACATTACATGTCAATTAATCCAAAATTTATCTATCTGCTTAATTAAAGAATGTACAATTTGAGACTAATATTTACCTGAGTTTGGCCCTTAACTTCTCCTGCATGGTAACTGGCTTTCTGAGAATCCATCTTGAAATGGGAATTAAACGTACGTACAAAATAAATAATACAAATAGAGTGTTTTTTTGTTGCTGATCACTAGTAATGTTGAGAAAATAAAAGAAATGGTTAAGGTTTATATAGGCTGCAAGAAGGGATGTGCGACAATATGTGTGCAGCTTTGAATAATTATCGGACGACGATATGAGTGCCATTTGATTAGGACAACTTTAATCCTGTCCAACACTTGTTAATCAGTTGACGAGACAATCTCCACATGTTACTGCTGGATGATTATTCTCATTAAGATTTGACTTACATGCATCATCAGCATAGTTTAATCTATTATAACATGTTAGCATATATGTTTTATTTTCTATGTAACAAGTTTAATTTCACTTGCTATATATAGTAGGTTTAGGTGACATTATAACTCGTTTGAATATTTTGCAGTATAGTCACCTATTTAGTTCCCAAATAATGCATTTTTTATTGCATAAGTAAAAAGACGGACGTATTTCGGTTAGTTTTTGGGTAAATTATTTCTTTTTTGGTTATTTGTGAAATTTAATTGGACGACAGAAACTACGGATAGATTGCCACAAATCAATCGGGTTTTCCATAGATTTTTGCCCATTACCAAGCAACATGACCCGTTTTTACAGTCGGTTTTTCCCTTTTTTTTTTTTAAATAGTGTAGCGTTGGGTTATTCATTGTCAATGAGAGTGAGTTTAATTTAGTCATGAAACCTCAACAGCTCATGATCCACAATCTCTTGTTATTAAAGTTGGGGATACATTGTTAGACTAGAGGGTTTCAAAGTTCTGCCCGCTGCTCCTATTATCACTTACTCTGAGGTAGAATTTGATTCAGGATTTCGTACTTGCTTTCTAGAACCTCATTTGGGTATTGTTTTCTTCAACAGTAGGATGGAGTTTTGTTTACATTTTGAGCGACCTATAGTTGCTTACTACATGTTCGATCAAATGCCTGAATCTAGTGGGCTGTATAGGTATGGGACTGCTCATTACTTCATTTCCCATTTGATACCGGTTCCGCAGCTAGACTTGTTATCAGCAAATGTGCAACAGGATCTTGTGCTGGAGATAATGCTATTTGCTGAGTAATGTCGAAGGAAAATTATGGTTCAGCGAATCTGTACAGAAGCTTTACATGGAGTTTGGCCACAAGATGTTCATATAAAGCCAGCGAAGGACATTCTCACAGCAGTTCCTTGTCCTAATAGAGCAGTGACCACTCCATACAAGGTATCTGATGATATGATGTGCAGGTATAAATATGCATGCTCTGCTGATCTTGGCTCTACAATAAGGTACCTCGAGTTTAGGAGCGATATCTTGACCATGTATAGAATCACATTGGTGCATAAGATTCAATTCTTACAACTTCCATTTGCTCTCGGTGTATAAGTTGCTTATGATGTTGCAACTAGGTGGGGTGGAAGTTCTCTAAGGCATGTGGACTCTACATCTGGTGTAATTAATAACTTCATTATAGATGCCACAAAGCTTTCATTTAACAGTCCAAATCTAAGAGAATTCTTTGAAGAGCCGATGAAACACAGCATGATGAAAGAAGTTATTCGAGCCATTGGGTGGCTTGCAACTGACATTGGCATGTATCGATGTCCCTAGTTGGACACAGGGCAAAGATTGATGATATGGCTTGACGATAAAAATTTTGATACTGTGCAGGGGACAAATAGCTCAATACTGCATGATAGAAAGTCTCACTTTGTAGTATTGGAATATCTATTAGCTTTCTGTCTTGAAGCACTTTTGTTATTGGATGATGACTTTGAAGTTCTTCAGAATAGTTCTACCATTGTATTGGTGCTTAATATGGAGTTTGTCAGCAAGCTCTTACGGGTATACCTCGATACTCTTACCTTGGTGAACAAGTTTAACTTGTTTCCATATCATGTGCCTCAATTGGGCCGCCAAGGTGTTATTAGGGTCATTACTGGCCATCATTTTATGGCTCTAACACCAAGGAAATTAGCTTATGCTTCAGTGAATCCATTATTGTCAACCACATGGCTGAAATTTAGTGTTAGCCCCTCTACATCACTTGGTCATGAGAATCTGGTAACGGAGTATGCCAAAGGATCACAGACACTTTCGGTTACTCCTTTAATCAATCTTGCATCGAAACAACTTGCTGATGAAATATCATTTATGGTGCTTAGAAAGATTACCGAAATTGTTGAGTCATGTTGTGGATCAGCTATGAAAATACTATGATGCTTGTTCCTATGTACTTCAATGACGCACTGTCAGGCTACGATGGATACTAATATCATTAATGGTTTAAATATCACTAGTATTATCACTAAGCCTACAGCTGCTGCAATTGCTTATGGTCTGACCAACAGTGTGAGCAATTTAGATTTTGATAACAAATCGACTAATCACTTTTAGCTGGACTGCAAGAGTCAGCAGAGGACGGAGTTTATCAGTAAACCTATAGTCTTAAGTAGAGTGCGGACATCTTACGAGGGGGCAAGTAGTGTGACGTCAATTGAGAAATATTTCGAGGATGCATTGGAGTTGTATAATTAGATGAAACTCACTGATAATCAACCGGATACCATACTATTTGTTAGCTTGATCAGTTTGCATTTGGAGCTAGCAACGGTTGGACAGGGGCTGCTGATTCATTCTGATAAGATATATACTGGAGCAATATATGTGGTTGTTGTTGCAAAGGAATTTTTGCTTATTGAACCATCTGTAGATATGGAGAAAATCACTCACGAAAAGTTGAAAACTTATCTTTTCCAATGTTGCTGCTCATTGGTACGTGCTTTGGCAACCACGTATTCCAAAATGCATCAGCGAGCTACTCTTGCGCGCTACGAGGCACAACGTGTCCATGCTTTTCACAACATTGTTTCATCACAACTATGTGAAGAATCCATGCTGACAAATCTTAACCTTTATGACTGAGTGACAGTACAATGACATTGTTCTCTATGCATGCTGTTCCACTAAATTAGAGGAGCTTGTTCAGATTTGTCGAGATAATTGGCAGGTTCTAGAGATGCTTTTGCAATATATTCACAAAGCAATGTGGTTTGAGCCAGCAAGCAATATAGTTCCACTAAAGTACCAATTAAGCATCAATGGTGTCAATGGGATTATGCTCCGCACAGTTTATGCAATTTGTATCTTGGATTATCAGCTGACAGAAGTAGCTAATTTAATTATTCAACAACCAATCACAATTCTAAATATATTTCTTCTTCTATCTGCGAGTCCAAATGTTCACACTACAGATGGTGAAAGTATGTATTTTGCTCTTACTCACATTTTGGTAGGCGTTGAATGATGTTATCCAAAAAGTTAATTGTCTGGAGGAGGCAGCCAAGGAATTAACAATTGATGATTTAAAGAAGAACCATTATATCATTGTCCATTGTGGTGGATTAAGAACTTGGCGTTGGTATAAAACCATTGCGATTTGCGCTGTTTGATAAGCTGGATTTAAAATGACTGTTGTAAAGTTAACTAGTTCAAACATTCATTCTTTTGACACACATAGCATCACTAGCCTATCACAGTATGCAAAACCTGTTAGGGATATAGTAGATATGTCCTAGATCCAATATCATATTTGATAACTTCAACATATTTTTGTGATATGTCATTTGATATAAAATATATGGCATTTGATATTATTTTATCATTATTATCAATTGTTTGATTATTTTGATAAGGTCCTTGATTAAATTTTGAGATTTGTCATCGTGATAGAGATCATGATAATGAAAGCAAAGTCTTTTACAATTTAATATAAATTTGTTCTTAATCGTAAGATTACTAATTTGGATATTAGTAATCCGATTAGATCAATATTTATGTGATCGTCTTTATCAGATAAAGATTAGTTGATCTCATTAACTAAATCACATAGATAGATGATGCATATAGAGATATGATCATTGAACCGACTCATTGGATAATTCCTAATGGTTAGAATTACCATAAACTGTCAATAGGATATTTTCTTGAAGAATGTGATGTCACCGTTTCCTTTGACTTGAGATCGTCACAGTAATTGACAAGTTATTTATTGTGCTTTGATACTAGGCATGTATGGCCCTAGGGCGATAGTTGAAAGGATATTGGGTACGATTAAATACTTGTAGAATTAGTGATTGATCAAGACGGAATCTGTCAACTCTAGGTAATGAGTTTAAGCTCCATGTTGTCATGAATTATAAACGACCAAACTAAGACCTTGGCCAGGGCAATTGAATGAAAGAAGAAATGAGTTTCTTAGGTCATTCAATGGTCGATTATATTTGACGTGAACACATACTTGATCGCCTATTAGGATTTGACAGTTGAACCATATCCTAGGGTGATCCAGAGCTATAAGGACAGAAGGAATTACTACATTATTCTTCTACTGGTTCTTGAGAGTAAATTGTATACTATCCGGTCGTTAAGGAGTGTTGCTAGACGCCACCCTTTATTAGTACATTGATATGATTAATTTACTACCGGTTTAGTATTGAACCTATGGGGTCGCACACTAACGAGTGTTCTGATCTTTGCTAAAGGATTAATTAACTTATTATTTGATAAATTAAATTAAAGAATTTAATTAGTCAAATAAATTTAGTTATTAGTCCAAATGAAATATTATTATATTCTTTGCTAGCACAAAGATTATAATTAATATTGTGAATAAATTGAAGTTTCTATTTGGAATAGAAATTAAATAATATCTCTTGGTTGAAATATATGTGATATATATAATTAATATTATTTTATATAATAGATGTATATAAAATATATTATTAATAAAGACTTGTTAATAAATCTAATTTTGAATTGGATTATTAATTGAAGTTTTATCCTATTTGAAATGGGATAAATATTTTCAATAAGAAAATATTATATTAATATAAAAGTTTACAAAATTAAAATCCAATTTAGAATTGGACATAAAGAAAAAAAACTGATGTCTCACAACTAAAAAATGTTTTCTTGATTTTCAATAGGATACTTCCAAGGTTTGGAATTGGACTTCATGGAAAGTCCATGACGGTCGGCAGTCACATTACCAATTAAAAAGGAAAATTCGGATTTTCCATACAAAATTCTTAAAGTTTATTTTTGGAATAAACTTTTATCCTAAATAAATTATTACCTCAACCAAATAAAAAAAGTTTTCGTGGGTAATACTATATAAAGGGTGATGGAGAATATTTGCAAAGTTTTTTTTTTGTTCTTTCGATTTTAATCTTTTTCTTGAGAAGAAAAACCTTACTTTGTGAAAGTGAGAGTGCAATACAAATCTAAGAGAGAAAAATACAATTACAAGAAAAGTGTTTCTTGTTCTTCTAATTTGAGTTGAGATTTTTGAGAAAAGTTTCAACACAATATTCTTCGTTCAATTTGTTCGCGGGTTTCATTGATCAAAGTGTTGATAGCAAGGATCGGTCTCGATGCGAATACGCATAGATTCTTCGCACTATCGAAGAAATTTTGAAAAAGAAACTTTCTTCACCAGGTACGTCTTAGATCCGATCTTTGACACGTAAATAAATTTTAAACATGAAAAAATCTGCCTAGGAATGTTATTGTCTTCCGCTGCGTGTTATGAACACCTATACGCAATCCCACAGTGGTATCAGAGCCGTGGTTTATTGTGTCTAAAATTTATTTACGAAATATTTTTATTATTATATTTGAAGAGTTCAAACCATAATAGATGTGCCTTGTGCAATAGTCAAATCGTTTGAATATTGATATTATTTTATTGTGGATAAAATATGAATTCATATAACTATTGAGATCGTTCATAGCTTGAATTTGAAATTTTGTATTAGATACAACGGAAATCTATAATAGGTTACATGATTCTATTGTTATTTTAATTGTTATTAGTTCATGAGATGTTAATTAATAATAATATTCTAGCATGAATTCTTTTTATGTGATATATAAGATAAATATGTTAGAGGATGTTGAATTTTGTTTTCTGTCATGTGCTTGTTCATTACATAATTTTGAATTATTTATTACATGTGATGTAAATTAATTTAGGGCTAAGCATGTAGACAACTTGAACAAAATTCACATGCTATAAAAGATTCGATCTTCGTGTTATTAAAAATTATTTTTGTAATAATTCCCTCTTATTAAAATTTGAGTTCTTAAATAATAAAATATAAGATATTTTATTATAGAGCTATCCATCAAGGTAATTAATTTTACTTACTTCTTGTTTATAAGGAGCGGCCTGACTACCAGGAGACTTATAGTTCGAGAATATGCTAAAATTATTTATTGCATTAGATGTATGGATTGAAGAATTATTCAATTTTACACTAGACGCCTGGACTACCCGGGGGAGTATAAAATTTAATAAGTTATTTGCTATCATGATGGTTGAACTCAACTATGCCAATAGGATCGACCTGACTACCAGGGGACTATTTGACATAGAGCTATTTTAGGAAATTGTATGGGGATACAATTGGTAAGAGTACCTACCTTTAAAATATATGTGAGAAACGACTTGATTACCAAGTGGCTCATACATATTGATAATGGATTCCTTTACTCCACTAAAAGAAGTAAATAATTCGTAAACTATAATGAGGGTAAATAGTTTAAAATAATTAGTGGAAATATCATTTAGATAAAAGTCCATGTCTTTATGATATATGCAAATATGTTCTTATATTACCTTTTTCTTTTCTATATTTTAGATTTCTCAATATGTATGTTATATCATTGGATGAAATACTTGAAAGAATGCCTTCCTATTAAACACATCATTCTCGCTTCTACGAGTTCTGAACTCCAGAGGAAACATCAGAATATAAATCAAACTGCAATCATTGAATATCTTAAGAAGATAGTTGATGCACAGTTGAACATTGAAAACTCTCCAATTGGACCCCTTGTCAATCATATGACCGTTCTTACTGAAGAACAGGAGAAATTGGGGTACAAGCTTGGTAAAGAGTTTTCTGAAGATTTGATCTTGAAACCAGTATATGATGCTGAATGTTTTCACTGTAAGAAGAGGGCATTGGAAGAAAAACTGTAAGGAGTATCTTGCAACTCTAAAGGAGAAGAAACAAGGTGAGACATTAATGAAAAATGTTTTCAAGGTTTCCTTAGCTACTACTAATTCTTCACTGTGGGTATTAGATACTGGCAGTGGTTATAACATCTGCAATATGTTGCGAGGTTTCAAGATAAGTAGGAGGCTAAAGAAAGGAGAAATTAATCTACAAGTTGGAAATGGTGCAAAAGTTGTGGCCGTAGCAATAGGAACAATTTCTTTAATAATACCTATGGGAAAAGCACTTATGCTGGATGATTGTTATTATGTTCCCAAATTTGTTTCAAACATAATTTCAGCTTCCATGTTAGACAAACGTGGTTTTCGCATTAATATAGGCAATGGTATTTGCTCTATTTATTATAGTGATAATTTATATGTGAATGGCTATCTCAACATGATGTTTATGTCTTATCTAGTGTGAATGCTAATTCGATTATGCATGTTTCAAGCCTTAAGAGGAAAAGAGATGATCATGTAAATCAGATATACCTTTGGCATTGTAGGCTTGGTCATATTGGAGAGAAAAGAATTAACAAGTTGTACAAGGAAGGGTACCTTGACAAGTATGATTTTGAATTATATCCAACTTGTGAATCTTGTCTCAAAGGAAAAATGACCAAATCTCCATTTACTGGAAGTGGAGAAAGAGCTTCTGAATTATTGGGACTAATTCATACAGATGTTTGTGGGCCCATGAAAATTCAGGCTAGAGGTGGATATTCTTACTTCATCACCTTTATTGATGATATGTCAAGATATGGGTTTGTATATCTTATGAAACACAAGTCTGAATCTTTTGAAATGTTCAAAAGATTCCGTAGTGAAGTTGAGAAGCAGACTGGTAAAAGTATCAAAGTACTAAGGTCTGATAGAGGTGGAGAATATCTTAGTGAAGATTTTACTAAATATCTCAAAGAGAATGGGATTCTCTCACAGTGGACACCTCTAGGAACACCACAACACAATGGTGTGTCTGAAAGGAGAAACAGAGCCTTATTAGATATGGTGAGATCTATGATGGGGTTCACTGATCTTCCAATAAATTTATGGGGATATGCTTTGGATACAGCAACACTTACTTAATAAAGTTCCCACTAAGTCAGCTACAACACCATATGAGATATGGAAAGGATGTAAGCTCTAACCTTAAACATATTAAAGTTTGGGGTTGTCCAGCTTATGTTAAGAGACTAAAGTCTGATAAACTTGACTCAAGATCTGATAAGTGTAGGTTCATTGGGCATCCCAAGGAAACAAGGGGATATTATTTCTATCACCCTTCTGACCATAAAGTGTTTATGGCCAGAGGAGCAACCCTTTTGGAAAGGGAATTTCTTTCGGAAGGAAATTATAATGGAGAAATAGAACTTGATGAAGATCAAGAAACTAATGAATCAACACAATATAAAGATCATGAGACCCAAGTTGAAGAACCTTTATTGGATGTTTTGAAGTTTCTAAGGAAATTTCCATCTTCAACAGTTGAAGTTCAAGAACTAAATGAAGTTCAAGAACAGGTTAATGAACTAGTTCCAAACCTAAATTGAGCAACAACGAAATCCAACACAAGGTGAACAGGTTGTACAAGTACCTATTCGAAGGTCTACACGACAACGTCATGTACCAACTAGATTAAATTTATTGGTACAAGATGATTTATCAAATGAGTTTGATCATAATAATGATGACCCTAAGACATGTGAAGAGGCTATATAAAGTTCTGATTATGAGAAGTGGCGAAAAGGCCGTGGAACCCAAAATGGAATCCATGAAGGAAAATAAAGTATGGACTTTAGTTGAAGAAAGATTGGAGCAGACGGAAAGGTGGAGACCTACAAAGTACATCTTGTTGCCAAGGGATATCGTCAGAAAGAAGGAGTCGACTATGACGAGACTTTCTCTCCCGTGGCAATGCTCAAATCTATTCGGATTTTGCTTGCTATAGCAGCATACCATGATTATGAAATATGGCAAATGGATGTGAAAACGGCTTTCCTTAATGGTGAGCAAGAAGAGGATGTGTACATGATGTTAGATAATACGCTTAACGCTAGAGGGGGGTGAATAGCGTTATAATAAAAATTAGCATAAACTTGCAGAATTTAAAAATTGCAGGAAGTAAATAAGTGCGATAATTAAATAAATTAGAACAAACGCACCGATGTATCCTGGTTCACCACAACCCGTGGCTAGTCCAGTCCCCGAGAGACTCTCTCGAGATTTCCACTAACTTGTTAAGCTTACGGGTGCTCAACAAACCGTTACAACTTGAGGACACAAGCCTCAACAACCTTTGCTCGGAGATACAACACTCCAAGACTTCAACCAAGGAAACACAAGTTCCTTCTTACAACACAAGGGACTAACACTTCCTTTCAAGTGTACAAAAACACTTAGCACTCAAACAAGACACTCCTTTAAGAGTAGATATGAGTAAAAAGAATACGCTCAAGATCGCAACAACTTTCGACAAGAATTTGGCTCTCAAAAGCTTATGTAATGAATATAAAATGATAAGCAACAAAGTATGCAAGCTTTAGCAATTGTATGATCAGTTGTTGTGTGTTGTTGTATTTAGAAGACTGAATTGAAGCTGTATTTATAGTTGAAAAACTTTGTATTACCGTTGCCTAATTACCAATTAAGAGTTGCTGATTTTACTCTGTGACAATCGATTGTTAAATTACCACAATCGATTGTTTGCCAGTTCTTCCAAAAATCAATCCCAGATTTTACGCATAACAATCGATTATCTAAGATCAATAATCGATTACTGGCAACGTTCAAAAAATCATTTGCAGATTTTACATAAAGCAATCGATTATAGGAAATTAATAATCGATTACTCAGCAACGTTCAAAAAATCCTTTCCAGATTTTAATTAAAACAATCGATTATAGGAAATCAATAATCGATTACCTGACGGTATTTGAAAATATTTTGGCAACGGTCAGTTATACAATCGATTATATTAAGTTAACAATCGATTATATATCAGTCTTGAAAAATCAATTTAGACACTGCCTCTAGACAATCGATTGTTATAGGTTCACAATCGATTATTTAATAACTTTGAAAAAGTCTGGAAGACACTGCCTCAATACAATCGATTTTCATATGTTCACAATCGATTATTTTGTGAGTTTGAAAAATCTGATGGACACTGTCTCTTCACAATCGATTGTCATTAGCTTCACAATCGATTATTTTGAGCTTTGAAAAACTTTGATGGACACTGCCTCATCACAATCGATTGTCATAAGGTCCACAATCGATTGTCATGCAGATTTGAAAAATCTGATGCTCACTGCCTTAACACAATCGATTGTCATAAGTTCACAATCGATTGTCAAGCAGCTGACTTAAACATAATCGATTATCATAAGTACATTCGATTATCTTAGTCCAGATTTTAGAGGCATGTTTAAAAATCATTTTGACTAAAGTAAATATGCATTATTTAAAATCATTTTGCTCTAAATTAAATATGCATGATTTGTTAAAAATATTTTTACGAGAGAAGCCAAGTCTTGAGTTTAAGTTGTCGGATCAAGATCACAATTAAATACCGACTCATATAAAACTTAATCTCGATCTTTGTCTTGTGCTTAAATCTCGTTATATATCAATTTTGCGCTTGTGCTTGGACCTCGTCATATGTCAATTTTCGCATAGTTTGTCATTCATCAAAACCTACAAATATGAACACACGTTTAGTATAATGCCTTGAGAACGTGTTTCCAACAATTTCCCCCTTTTTGATAATGGCAAACTTTAAGCGGGATATGCATATTAGGCAATTCATAATGACGATTCAAGACAAGTAAAGATATGCAACAAGTATATAAATATAGATATGCAATTTTGTTCCCCCTCAATATATGAATTCCCCCTCAATTTATGCCGATAAGTATTGAGAGTGCATACCCGTTATCTTTCCCCTTTTGCCATTAGCAAAAAAATAGAATAAAAAAACTTCTTTATTTATTAAATCTGCAATTTCAGACATAATAACGCAAATAATGTCAAGACAATCGATTGCTGATACTGGATAATCGATTATATAAAAGAGAAGGTGGAGGAGCAGAAGAAGATGCACCTTGTCTACCTGAACGGGAACGTTTAGAGTGTCTGCCCAACATTTTCAAAAAGTAGTAATGAACTTTGTAAGAAACTTGGAAGATTTTTGAAGGTTTGGGAGCAAAGATTGATGCTTGAGTGAATAAAGTTGAAGACTTGTGATGCCTATTTATAATGGGAAGAATGGCATTTCATTTATGATGAAAATCTGCAGAAATTTATGAGCCAAAACAGTCAGAAACGGTAAAAATAATTTGCACTGACCGTTAGACAATCGATTGTTGAAACGAAATAATCGATTGTTGAGCAGATTTTGACTTGAACTCGGAACTGACACAAAATCGATTGCCGGACCCAAACGGTAACAAATATTTGAATTACTGACAAAAAAATAATCTATTGTTGAATTATGATAATCGATTGTTGTGATACAGTGAGCACGGTGATTTTCTGACTCGGAAAATAATCGATTATATTTATGAAACAATCGATTGTTTTAGGAAAGCAGTACTGAATGGCTGAGACGGTAATCGATTATACAGTTAAAAAATCGATTATTAAACACAAATGCATAATAAGCATCAAACATAAATAATCGATTAGTGATACTTGCTAATCGATTCTCCGCATAGTAAAATAATCGATTATTTGCTGTAACAATCGATTGTTCTATGCCATTTCTTTATAATTCCCCCTGCCTTTAGGGCGATACCTGCAAAAGAGAATTAGACGTCTCCGACGCTCAAGTTAGTAATTTGTAACGAAATAATGCAATGAGAACGTGATCTCTTAAGAAGTGTGTCCTAAGGTGTTCTTAAGAGAGTTTCGGGTACTTACCTTTTCTCCGACGTCGCCAATTACCTGTTCGAGAGGGTGATCTTTGATTGTCCTCCACTCGTTAGGCATTTTCGTTTCTTTCTCCAATTGTGGCGTTTCCTCCGTTGATTGTTCTAAGATTTCATCTTGAATTTCCTTAGGAGTTTCCTCTTGTACTTTGTCTTTTAAACTATTTAGAATACCTGCAAGATCAGAACAAGAATCCTTTCTCGCCAAGTGAGCATTATTTTTGGAAAACACAATATGAGGGGATTCCTCCACAGTTTGGGTTCTATTATTAAATACCCTATATGATTTGCTACGTGAAGAATACCCAATAAAAGTTCCTTCATCGGATTTGGCATCAAATTTTTCCAATTGATATTTTCCATTGTTATGAATAAAACTTTACAACCGAATACTCTAAAATGGGAGATATTTGGTTTCCTTCCCTTGTAGAGTTCATAAGGGGTTTTCATGAGTATTGGCCTTATTGCTACTCTATTTAAAACGTAGCATGCGGTACTCACGGCATCCGCCCAAAAATGTTTGGGAATCTTAGCCTCTTCGAGCATGGTTCTAGCCATCTCTTCGAGACACCTATTTTTCCTTTCCACCACCCCATTTTGTTGTGGTGTTCATGGAGCAGAAAAGGTATGCTCGATACCGAGTTCGTCACAAAAGTCCGCAAAGAGATTGTGATCAAACTCTCCCCCATGATCACTTCTAATTGAAGTGACGGTTGTTTCCTTTTCGTTTTGAAGACGTTTAAGAAAATATTTAAAATTCTGAAAAAGCATCACTTTTATGGGCAAGAAATAAAGTCCAAGTAAATCTAGAATAATCATCAATAATAACAAAAGCATAACGATTTCTACCAAGACTTTCAATGCGAGATGGTCCAAACAAATCCATGTGAAGCAATTGCAATGGTCTAGTAGTTGAAACAATATTTTTCGATTTAAAAGATGCTTTTGTTTGCTTCCCTTTTTGACAAGAATCACAAATAGAGTCATTTTCAAATCTCAAATTTGGAAGACCAACAACTAAATTTTGTGAAACCAATTTGTTCAAAAGATGCATGTTGATGTGAGCTACTCTACGATGCCATAACCAAGAATCATCCTCTTTGCTCATTAAACAATTCACATATTCGGGTGAAGAATTTGCAAGATCAACCATATAAATGTTATCCATTCTAAAACCACTAAGGATAATTTTAAAATCGCTACGTCTAAAAACTAAGCATTCATCCGAATCAAATAAAACAAGATTTCCCTTGTCACATAATTGACTTATGCTCAAGAGATTATGTTTTAAACCTTTCACAAGTAATATATGCTTAATGGAAGAGATTTCATCCTTACCGACCGATCCGATGCCGATAATCTTCCTTTGTTGTTATCACAAAAAATAACACTTCCCCCTTCCTTGTGTTATAGTTGAAGGAATTTGGATTCGTTTCCCGTCATGTGCTTGGAGCATCCACTATCAAGGTACCATAGTACACTTGATCCCTTCAAACATACCTACAAGAGAGATTAATGAGTTTTAGGTAGCCATGCCATTTTGGGTCCTTGGGGGTTAGGCAAATCATAGTGATGTGATTGAGTGTTATGTCTATGTCGTGTAAAACAAGCAGGAGCAATATGTCCAATTCGTCTACAATAATGACAAGTCACGTTAGGATTATGCATCCTTCTAGGTTGATAGTAATTGGACGGACGAAATTCATTTACTCTATTCTTGACAATATAACTATTGCGCAAATCATGAAAATCATTTCTCCTACCATTTGTTCTAGGATATGCATCATTTCTAGAATAGTTGTTTCTAGGTTGGAAGTCATTTCTAGGTGTTCTAAAAGGTTCAAAATTCCTTCTAGTGTTTGGCCTAGAATGTGCATTATTTCTAGCATGATTATTTCTAGGTTGCGATTGATGAAAACCATTTCTAGGTTTGTTGTATCTAGGATGAACATTTGTTTTATTTATCCTAGGTTGAGCCTTAGGTGGTTGGGGATTGGCTTCAACTTTCTCTTTAGGCTCGTTTCTAAAACCTATGCCATGCTTGGTCGACTTCAAATTAACAAGCACTTCATTCAAATTTTTATGAGAAGAGTTAAACTTATCTAAGGTGCCCTTAAGCCTTTCTACTTCATTTTTGAGATGCATGCAAGAAGTACAATTTCTAGAACTCTCGGGCTTGTCGGCGCTTCTCTTGCCAAAAAATTTGTTTTCCTCTTTCAACTTCTCATTTTCTAAAATCAGTTTTTCCAATTCCTTTTCTTTAAAAGAGAGTTGTTTTTGAAAATCTTTTTCTTTTAAAGAAGCATTTTCTTTTATACTATTAACAGTTTTTGAAGCTTTAATAAATTCGCTATACAACTCATCAAAAGCATTATGCATTTCTTCAAGGGAAAAGAAATTTTTGGAAGAAATTTGACATACCTCTTCTTTGTTGTCTTCTTGTGCCATAAGACAAAGATTTGCGGCTTCGTCTTCTTCTTCCTCACTTGACTCGTCACCGGAGTCGCCTCCCCAAGATATGTATGCTCGTTGCTTCTTGAAGGGTTTCTTCTCCTTTTTAGCATTTGGGCAATTTGATTTAATGTGCCCGGTTTCTCCGCACTCATAGCACTTTATTTGATCTCCTTGCTTTTTGCCCTTTCGTTCATACTCTTTTCGCATGAACTTTTGAAATCTCTTGATAACGAGTCCGAACTCATTGTCTCCGTCCTCATCATTTTGAGGTTGGCTTGTGCTTGCCTTGAGAGCGATTCTTTGCTTCCTTTGATCATCAACAAGAGGGTTAAGAATAGTAGATTCATAAGTTTTAAGATTACCTCTTAATGCGTCGATGGTGACATTTAAAATGCCAATGGATTCTTGAATCGCGTCGGCCTTGGATCGCCATTCCGGAGTGAGACTTCGGAGAATTTTTCGGACAAGTTCCTTATCCGTGAAGGTCATCTTAAGAGCATGTAAATCATTTACGATTTTTGAAAATCGCTCAAACATCTCATCGACCTTTTCGCCTTCCTTCATGTGAAACAATTCATATGCCTGGGTTAGGAAATCAATTTTGGCTTCCCTTACCTGGTCCGTACCTTCGTACGTAATTTCCAGCTTGTCCCACATTTGCTTCGCCATTGTGCAACAAGATATCTTCCTGTAATCATCAGCATTTACAGCACAATATAATAAATTAATAGCTTTAGCATTATTTTGCACCTTTCGGATATCATCCGCATCGTTTTCATCTTCGGACTTTGGGACCCATTCATTTTCAACCTTCTTGGTTGGAATTTGTTCTCCATTCGTTATGACCTTCCAAAGATGAAAACTATTTTATTGTACAAATATTCTCATCCTCTCCTTCCAGTATGTATAATTTGTACCATCAAATAGCGGTGGTCGGGTGGAGCATTGTCCTTCACTTATTCCTGCAAAAGAATCACGAGTAGAAGCCATGGATTCTTCTCTCAAACGGTTAAGTCTTCAGAGAGTTGGGCTCTGATACCAATTGTTAGATAATATGCTTAACGCTAGAGGGGGGTGAATAGCGTTATAATAAAAATTAGCGTAAACTTGCGGAATTTAAAAATTGCAGGAAGTAAATAAGTGCGATAATTAAATAAATTAGAACAAACGCACCGATGTATCCTGGTTCACCACAACCCGTGGCTAGTCCAGTCCCCGAGAGACTCTCTCGAGATTTCCACTAACTTGTTAAGCTTACGGGTGCTCAACAAACCGTTACAACTTGAGGACACAAGCCTCAACAACCTTTGCTCGGAGATACAACACTCCAAGACTTCAACCAAGGAAACACAAGTTCCTTCTTACAACACAAGGGACTAACACTTCCCTTCAAGTGTACAAAAACACATAGCACTCAAACAAGACACTCCTTTAAGAGTAGATATGAGTAAAAAGAATACGCTCAAGATCGCAACAACTTTCGATAAGAATTTGGCTCTCAAAAGCTTATGTAATGAATATAAAATGATAAGAAATAAAGTATGCAAGCTTTAGCAATTGTATAATCAGTTGTTGTGTGTTGTTGTATTTAGAAGACTTAATTGAAGCTGTATTTATAGTTGAAAAACTTTGTATTACCGTTGCCTAATTGCCAATTAAGAGTTGCTGATTTTACTCTGTGACAATCGATTGTTAAATTACCACAATCGATTGTTTGCCAGTTCTTCCAAAAATCAATCCCAGATTTACGCATAACAATCGATTATCTAAGATCAATAATCGATTACTGGCAACGTTCAAAAAATCATTTCCATATTTTACTTAAAACAATCGATTATAGGAAATCAATAATCGATTACTCAGCAACGTTCAAAAAATCCTTTCCAGATTTTAATTAAAACAATCGATTATAGGAAATCAATAATCGATTACCTTACGGTATTTGAAAACATATTGGCAACGGTCAGTTATACAATCGATTATATTAAGTTAACAATCGATTATATATCAGTCTTGAAAAATCAATTTAGACACTGCCTCTTGACAATCGATTGTTATAGGTTCACAATCGATTATTTAATAACTTTGAAAAAGTCTGGAAGACACTGCCTCAACACAATCGATTGTCATAAGTTCACAATCGATTATTTTGTGACTTTGAAAAATCTGATGGACACTGTCTCTTCACAATCGATTGTCATTAGCTTCACAATCGATTATTTTGAGCTTTGAAAAACTTTGATGGACACTGCCTCATCACAATCGATTGTCATAAGGTTCACAATCGATTGTCATGCAGATTTGAAAAATCTGATGCTCACTGCCTTAACACAATCGATTGTCATAAGTTCACAATCGATTGTCAAGCAGCTGACTTAAACATAATCGATTATCATAAGTACATAAACGATTATCTTAGTCCAGATTTTAGAGGCATGTTTAAAAATCATTTTGACTAAAGTAAATATGCATTATTTAAAATCATTTTGCTCTAAATTAAATATGCATGATTTGTTAAAAATATTTTTATGAGAGAAGCCAAGTCTTGAGTTTAAGTTGTCGGATCAAGATCACAATTAAATACCGACTCATATAAAACTTAATCTCGATCTTTGTCTTGTGTTTGAATCTCGTTATATATCAATTTTGCGCTTGTGCTTGGACCTTGTCATATGTCAATTTGCGCATAGTTTGTCATTCATCAAAACCTACAAATATGAACACACCTTTAGCATAATGCCTTGAGAACGTGTTTCCAACACATGACACAACCTGAAGGTTTCATATCTTCGTCTGATCATAATAAAATTTGTAAGCTACAAAGATCTATTTATGGATTGAAGAAAGCTTCTCGAAGTTGGAATATTCGATTTAACAAAACAATTGAAAAGTTCAATTTTGTTAGATGCGAAGAAGAACCTTGTGTGTACAAAAAGGTTAGTGGGAGAACAATTATATTTTTAGCGTTGTATGTTGATGATATATTGCTCATAGGGAATGACATACCGGCATTGCAAAATACCAAGATTTGGCTATCTGAACTGTTTGCCATGAAAGACTTGGGAGAAGCAGCTTATATATTAGAAATAAAGATCTATAGAGATAGATTTAGGAAGCTGCTTGGACTCTCCCAGTCTTTGTACATTGATACTATCTTAAAGAGGTATAACATGGATAATCCAAAAGAGGCTATCTAATGATAGGCACTGAAATTTCTCTTAGTAGGGAGGATTGTCCTAATACACCTGAAGAGAGAGAATGCATGAGTAGGATCCCATACGCTAGTGCAGTGGGAGCTATCATGTATACCATGACATGTACACGTTCTGATGTGGCTTATGCACTTAGAGTGACTAGTCGATATCAGGCAAATCCTGGCGAGGAACATTGGAAGGTGGTGCAGACCATTCTTAAGTACTTAAGAAGGACAAAAGACCAATTCCTCATCTATGGGGATTTTGAGTTGAAATTTGAAGGTTATACTGATGCAAGTTTCTCTTCAGATAGGGATGATAGCAAATCTATTTTTGGTTATGTATTCACCTTAAATGGTGCTGCAGTGAGTTGGAAAAGTTCCAAACAAGCTACAGTAGCTGATTCAGTGACTGATAGCAGCTAGTGAAGCTGCTAAAGAAGCTGTACGGATGAAAAAGTTCTTAATTGAACTTGGTGTGGTTCCTTCAATGGAAGGTGCGGTTCCATTATTGTGTGGCAATACTGGAGCCATTGCTCAAGCAAAAGAACCAAGATCACACCAAAAGTCCAAACACGTTCTGCGAAGGTATCACTTGATAAGAGAGATCATTGAACATGGAGACGTCGAGATTCAAAAGGTTGATGGAAAGGAAAATGATGCTAACCCATTCACTAAAGCGCTTGGCACAAAGGAGTTTGACAAGCATAAGTGGAAATCGGGGATGAAATACAAGAGCGATTAGCTCTAGTGCAAGTGGGAGATTGTTAGGGATATAGTAGATATGCCCTAGATCCAATATCATATTTGATAACTTGAACATATTTTTGTGAATTCATTTGATATAAAATATATGGCATTTGATATTATTTTATCATTATTATCAATTGTTTGATTATTTTGATAAGGTCCTTGATTAAATTTTGAGATTTGTCATCGTGATAGAGATCATGATAATGAGAGAAAAGTCTATTACAATTTAATCTAAATTTGTTCTTGATCGTAGGATTATTAATTTGGACATTAGTACTCCAGTTAGATCAATATTTATGTGATCGTCTTTATCAGATAAAGATGAGTTGATCTCATTAACTAAATCACATAGATAGATGATGCATATAGAGATATGATCATTGAACCGACTCATTGGATAATTCCTAATGGTTAGAATTACCATAAACTGTCAATAGGATATTTTCTTGAAGAATGTGATGTAACCGTTTTCTTTGACTTGAGATCGTCATAGTAATTGACAAGTTATTTATTGTGCTTTGATACTAGACACGTATGGCCCTAGGGCGATAGTTGAAAGGATATTGGGTACGATTAAATACTTGTAGAATTAGTGATTGATCAAGACGAAATCTGTCAACTCTAGGTAATGAGTTTAAGCTCCATGTTGTCATGAATTATAAACGACCAAACTAAGAGCTTGGCCAGGGCAATTGAATGAAAGAAGAAATGAGTTTCTTAGGTCATTCAATGGTCGATTATATTTGACGTGAACACATAGTTGATCGCCTATTAGGATTTGATAGTTGAACCATATCCTAGAGTGATCCAGAGCTATAAGGACAGAAGGAATTACTACATTATTCTTCTACTGGTTCTTGAGAGTAAATTGTATACTATCCGGTCGTTAAGGAGTGTTGCTAGACGCCACCCTTTATTAGTACATTGATATGATTAATTTACTACCGGTTTAGTATTGAACCTATGGGGTCGCACACTAACGAGTGTTCTGATCTTTGCTAAAGGATTAATTAACTTATTATTTGATAAATTAAATTAAAGAATTTAATTAATCAAATAAATTTAGTTATTAGTCCAAATAAAATATTACTACATTCTTTGCTAGCACAAAGATTATAATTAATATTGTGAATAAATTGAAGTTTCTATTTGGAATAGAAATTAAATAATATCTCTTGGTTGAAATATATGTGATATATATAATTAATTATTTTATATAATAGATGTATATAAAATATAATATTAATAAAGACTTGTTAATAAATCTAATTTTGAATTGGATTATTAATTGAAGTTTTATCCTATTTGGAATGGGATAAATATTTTCAATAAGAAAATATTATATTAATATAAAAGTTTACAAAATTAAAATCCAATTTAGAATTGGACACAAAGAAAAAAAAACTGACGTCTCACAACTAAAAAATGTTTTCTTGATTTTCAATAGGATAATTCCAAGGTTTGGAATTGGACTTCATGGAAAGTCCATGACTATCGGCAGTCACATTACCAATTGAAAAGGAAAATTCGGATTTTCCATACAACATCCTTAAAATTTGTTTTTGGAATAAACTTTTACCCTAAATAAATTATTACCTCAACCAAATAGGAAAAGTTTTCGTAGGTGATACTATATATAGGGTGATGGAGAATATTTGCAAAGTTTTTTTTTGTTCTTTCGATTTTAATCTTTTTCTTGAGAAGAAAAATCTTACTTTGTGAAAGTGAGAGTGCAATACAAATCCAAGAGAGAAAAATATAATTACAAGAAAAATGTTTCTTGTTCTTCTAATTTGAGTTGAGATTTTTGAGAAAAATTTCAACACAATATTCTTCGTTCAATTTGTTCGGGGGTTTCATTGATCAAAGAGTTGATAGCAAGGATCGCTCTCGGTGTGGATACGCATGGAGTCTTTGCACTATCGAAGAAATTCTGAAAAAGAAACTCTCTTCACCAGGTACGTCTTAGATCCGATCTTTGACACGTAAATAAATTTTAAACATGAAAAAATCTACCTAGGATTGTTATTGTCGTCCGTTGCGTGTTATGAACACCTATACGCAATCCCACAAAACCACTCCATGATTTTCTTGAAAAGCTTCCTGACGGGGAGAGGGTGTTTTTGATGTGGGACTTAATTTTGGTGGTGCATGCATATCATCGGCAATGGAGCTCTATCCCTCTACAATTTCAAAAGCAGTATTTGTTGTTGCAGGAAATATACTAGGTCACATCTTAATCTTTAGCCATAGAGAGCACTTTGGTCTGGAGAAATTTAGCAGGGAGTGTTCTACAACCATTGTTCCTAACCTGAACCTCGAGGATAAGGTTCTTATTGACAGTGGGGTTATAGTTATGAATGTGGCCCAAGATAGCAAAGGTGGTGAAAGTGGATCAATTAAAAAGAGAGGCTGGCCCAAATATCCGTCAAAGAAGGGGGAAGTGCACAGTTGGCCACGAATAACACATGTATTTACTTTTAAGCCACCGTTTAAAATGTTTTTTAGCCACTGCTTTAATAAACTTTAACTGCCCAGACGAAAATACCCTTCTGCGCATGTCCTTAACTTTTGTACTTAACTTCAGGACTTCAGGATTACAAGTCCTTAACTTTTGAACTTGGAACTCTAAGTTCAGGACTTTAGAACTACATGTCCTTAACTTTTGAACTTGGAACTCTAAGTTCAGGACTTCAAGGATACATGTCCTTAACTTTTGAACTTGGAACTTATACTTCAGGACCAAACGTCGTTAACTTTTGAACTTGTAAGTCAAAGTTAAGGACCTATTGTCCTTAACTTTTGAACTTGTAAGGACTGTTTGTCCTTAACTTTTCAACTTGGAACTGTAAGGTAAGGACTGTTTGTCCTTAACTTTTGAACTTGTAACTGTAAGTTAAGAACTGCCTTTACTTAACATTAAAACTTGTAATTGTAAGTTAAAGACTGCATATCCTTAACTTTTGAACTTGGAACTCGAAGTTCAGGACCACCTGTCCTTAAGTTCTGTGCTTACAACTCTAACTTGAGGACTACTTGTCCTTAACTTTTGAACTTGTAAGTCTAAATTGAGGACCTATTGTCCTTAACTTTTGAGCTTGTTAGTCTAAGTTCATGACCAAGTGTCCTTAACTTTTGAATTTGTAACTGTAAGTTCAGGACCAAGTATCCCTAACTTTTTAACTTGTTAGTCTAAGTTCAAGACCTATTATCCTTAACTTTTGAGCTTGTTAGTCTAAGTTGAGAACCTATTATCCTTAACGTTTGGGCTTCTTAGCGTAAGTTCAGGACCTATTGTCCTTAACTTTTGAACTTGTAACTGTAAGTTCAGGATCTATTGTCCTTAACTTTTGATCTTGTTAGTCTAATTTCAGGACCAAGTGTCCTTAACTTTTGCACTTGTAATTCTAAGTTCAGGACCAAGTTTCCTTAACTTCTAACCTTGGAACTTGAAGTTCAGGACCAAGTGTCCTTAACTTTTGAACTTATAACTGTAAGTTTAGGATCCATAACGTAGCAGAAAACAAAAATTTATTTGTATTTTCACAAAATAAAATAAAATAATAATAATAATAATAATAATTGCAATTTACATATAAGATTGATGTCAAATTATACAACAGAAAGCTAATAAAAAAAAGAAACAACTAAAAAATAATAGACTATAGAACCTAACCAACCAAAAGAAAAAGAAAAATAGATAAAACTCAGAAAGTTTATTTTCTAAAGTTTTGTGTTCTAGTTTCCTGCTAAAATCCTGAAGAGTTCTTCTTCATTCCACGTAAGGATGTCAATACTTATTTTGTCAAATAGTTGGCAATACATTTGATCGACCTGCTAACTGCTGAAAGATTTGAGGATTAGAAGAAGCATTGAAAAAGTAGAACAAGTGGCGATAGAAAATATTCTTGATGGAACAGATCATCTAGGGTTTGGGAAAGAAAAGATATAGAGAAGGGTAACACTGTATTTTTATATTATTTTTAATAAACTAGTGTCTACTTTTGCTCAGCATTAAAATTGCTGGATAAAAAATAAATATCACTTTAAAAAGCAGCTACCTCGCGCAATATTTACGCCAAAGAATCTGTCAAATGACGTTTGGGGCTCTTGCTAAGACAAGGCTATGGGCCCGTTTGAATTGGCTTGTTTTAAGTGCTTTTAAGCCAAAATAAATTTTTAGCTATTTTGTAGTGTTTTGATAAAATATAAAAATACTTTTATGCACTTATTTTTAAGGTAAAATGACAAAAATAAGTCAAAAGTTAGAATTTCTAACTTATGACTTAAAAACTATTTAGCTTAAAGGTCACTTAAAACAAGCACATTCAAATTGGATCTATATGGATATAAAGTGGGATAGCTGCGAAGAAGATCCTTACGTGAATATTAAGTATTTTCTTTATTTTGGCTTAGCTCTTATTGGAGCATTCTGGAACTTTCCTCCATTCTTGTTTTCCTTTTATTTTAATTCCTTATTCTTAGTATTGTTCATAATTGGAACCCAGTAATTTTTATGTAGACCATGTATTTTTATTAAAAAATTTATTAAATATCTATTTGTTATCACGACCCCGAATTACCTTAGTCAAGAGTCGTGATGGAGCCTACTCGTAAAAGCTAGGCAAGCCACGTATTTACAATCTATAAATACTTTTTCTTTAAATCCATTTTTATCAATTTAATTAACAGAAAATAAATAATTAGACAATAGCGAAATTCGTAATTTAGCGAAAGACTTGAACGAAATAAACCAAAATATTAAGGAAAATGCCTCTACCCAGAACTGGTGTCACAACATCCACGGACTATTAAGATTTACTACATACAACCGTTTGAAAGAGAGTAACATTGTATGTCTCGAATACAAGAGACAACAGATCATAAATAAAGATAGAAGAGATGTCGGGCTTGCGGACGCCTGCAAGGCTACCTCGGGATCTCATTGACTGTAGTCTGGCTCCCAAACTACTGTTGCGCACGGTATGCTGCTTCGGTAACTGGATTTGTGCAAAAGAGCACAAAGTGTAGTACCAGTACAACCGACCCCATGTGCTGGTAAGTGCCTAGCCTAACTCCGGTGAGGTAGTGTCGAGGCTAGGACCGGACTCCAGATAAACTTGTGCAGTTATATAATATATGGCGGAAGTAAACAAGTAAAAAGAAGTTAAAAGGGAGGGGATACATGCTTCTGGGGAACAATTTAACTTATCAAAAAAACAATAAATGTGAAGGACCAGTACAGTATCTAAAACAACATAATCATAATACTGTTGCGGAACGCAACTCAATCTATATGTATATATTTAACTCTTATGGCATGCAACCCGATCCAATAAATATAATATATTTGTTGCGGCATGCAACCCGATCCCATAAATATAATATATCTGTTGCGGCGTACAACCTGGTCCAATATAATATCTGTTGCGGTGTGCAGCCAGATCCAATAAATATAATATATCTGTTACGGAGTGCAACCCGATCTCATAAATATAATATATCTATTGCGGCGTCAACTCGACCCCATAAATATAATATATTTATTACGGCGTACAATCCGATCCAACGAATATAATATATATATATATATATATATATATATATATATATTGAAGCGTGCAACCCGATCCAATATAATATCTATTGCGGTGTGCAACCCGATCCAATAAATATGATATATCGGTTATTTCGTGTAACCCGATCCAATATAATATCTGTTGTGACGTGTACCCCTTCTAAATGTACAACTAATAGTGATCACAACAACAGTTCCGGCAAGGGACTAACTACAAATTACACTCCCTGCAAGGGAACTCAACAGCTCGAGTACATATGTCCAGGGAAGGGAAAATCAGTTATAACCAATCGCAATTCAACATATAACATCTCTATTATCATCACTTCTAACTCATAATTAACCTTCACGAAACTAAACTAAGTCTTTTCTCAGTACCACGGATTTTTTCATTATTTCAACCATAGCATTATTCAAGAATTCAACTAGTATCAATTTAAGACTCGCGGTCATGCTCGATACCAACGTATAGATACTTGTCATCATGCCTATACATCGTACTCAACATGAAACAAGTATCAAATATGACTCACCTTCTAATCCCTCAAGCTAAGCTCAGACTGAACACTTACCTCAATGCCTTGAACACTACTCAGGTCTCAATAATGGCTTTGCCCCTTGATTCCACCGCCAATGCTTTCGTATCTACTAACAAATTACTTAATTACATCAATAAACTTTAAATGAATCAACCACAATGCATGAAAATGAGTTTTTTAAAGATTTATCCAAAAAGTTAAATATTGCCCCCCCGGGCCCCCATGGTCAAAACACGAGGTTCGAACCAATACCCGATTACCAATTTTCCCACGAACTCAAATATATAATTTGTTTTAAAATCGGACCTCAAATTAAGGTCCAAATCCCTAATTTTTAAAAAACTTAGGTTCTACCAAAAACACCCAATTTCCCCCATGAAAATATTTGATTTTAAGTTGAAATCATGTTAAAAAATGTTAATGATTGAAGAAAACTAGTTAAAAGGACTTACAATTAATTTGGAGAAGAAAGGTTGCTTGAAAAAACGCCTCTTATGTTTTTAGGGTTTTGAAAAATGAAAAATAATTGAAAATCCCGTCTATTTATACCTTTGGCAGACCCCTTGTGCGGACCGCACAAAGGCGACTGCGGCCGCACAACCTCCACCGCGCACCGCACAAATACGACTGCGGCTACGCTGGCCCTTTCACGGTCGCACGTGATTTCTCGCGGACTGCACAAATGGGTTCAGAGGCCGGCAACTTCCTGAACCTGCAACATCTGATTTCTAAACCTAAGGCATCCCGGAACCTACCCGAAACTCACCCAAGCCCTCGAAACTCCAACCCAAGTATACACACAACCTTAAAGTCATCCTATGGTCATATTCGTGTAATCAAATCGCCAAAATAACATCATAAACATCGGATTAAACCTCAAAATCACTGAAATTTCTCAAAGCTCCTTCAAACATCAAATTTCCCAATTAAGGTCTCGATCACGTCAAACGGCGTCCGTTTTTAACCCAATTTCACAGGAATGAGTCAAGTCATATATAAGACCTGTACCGAGCGTCGGAACCAAAATACGGACTCGATACCATCAGGTTATTATCAAATTTTATTTCAAAGCCTTATAAACAATTTCATAAAACAATTTATTCCAAAAATTCATTTCTCGGGCTGAGGACCTTGGAATTCGATTCCGGGAATACGCCAAAGTCCCATATTTTCCTACAGACCATCCGGGACGGTCAAATCACGGGTCTGGATCCGTTTACCCAAAACGTTGACCAATGTCAAAGTTATTCGTTTTAACATAAAAACTTAGCACTTTTTACAGAATTTCATATTTAAGCTTTCCAGCTACGCACCCGGACTACGTACGGGAATTGAGGCAACTCTAAATGAAGTTTTAAGGCCTCGGAAGCACAAAATTCGATAAGAAAATAGGTGATGACCCTTTGGATCGTCACATTCTCCATCTGTAAAACAACCATTTGTCCTCGAACAGACAAAAGAAGGAAGCGCTTGAGTCGGTAAAAAGATAAGGATAACAGCTCTGTATATCGGACTCGGACTCCCAGGTTGATGCCTCAGGAGGCTGACATCTCCATTGAACACGAACAGAAGGGGAACTCTTCAACCTCAATAGACGAACCTGCTGGTCTAGAATAGCTACCGACTCCTCCTCATAAGACATGTCCTTGTCCAACTGGACAGTGCTGAAATCTAATACGTCAGATGAATCGTCGTGATATTTTCGGAGCATGGATATATGAAAATAGGATGCACGACCGATAAGCTCGGTGGCAATGCGAGTCTATAAGCCACCTCTCCCACTCGATCAAAAATCTCAAGCGGGCCAATGAACCTAGGGCAAAGCTTTCCCTTCTTCCTAAATCTCATCACGCCCTTCATAGGTGACACTCGAAGCAATACCCGCTCAACAACCGTAAAATCTACATCTCGAACCTTGCGATCTGTATAGCTTTTTTACCTGGAGTGGGCTGAACAAAGCCTATCCTGAATGATCTTGACCTTGTCCAAGGCCTCCTGAACCAGATCTGTACGCAACAATCGAGCCTCTCCTGGCTCAAACCATCCAACCGGCGATCGACACCACCTACCATATAAAGCCTCATAAGGATCCGGCTGGATGCGCGACTGGTAGATGTTGTTGTAGGAAAACTCTGCTACATGCAAAAGCTGGTCCCACAAACCTCCAAAGTCAATAACAAAAGTGCGGAGCATATCCTCCAATATATGAATAGTCCGCTCGGACTGCCCATCCATCTAAGGATGAAATGCCGTACTCAACTTAACCTGGGTGCCCAACTCTCGTTTGCACTACTCTCTAGAAGCGCGAGGTAAACTTGGTACCTTAGTCCGAAATGATAGATACCGGCATACTATGAAGGCGAACAATCTCCCGAATATAGATCTCAGCTAACCTATTAGAAGAATAGGAGAGTGCCAAATGAATGAAATGCGCTGACTTGGTCAACCTATCAACAATGACCCAAACAGTGTCGAACTTCTTCCGAGTCTGCGGGAGTCCGGTAACAAAGTCCATAGTGATCCGCTCCCACTTCCACTCGAGAAGCTTAATCCTCTGAAACAAACCACCAGACCTCTGATGCTTATACTTAACCTGCTGACTATTCAAACACCGAGCTACATATGCAACAATATCCTTCTTCATTCTATGCCACCAATAATGCTCCCGCAAATCCGGATACATCTTTGTGGTGCCCGGATGAATAGAATACCGAAACCTATCGGCCTCCTCTAAAACCAACTCACGAAGCTCATCCACATTGGACACACAAACATGAACCTGCAATCTTAAAACTTCATCAGCATCTAAGGTAACCTGCTTGGCACCTCCACATTGCACCGTGTCTTTAAGACATACAAATGGGGATCATCAAACTGCCGATCACGGATACCCTCCAATAATGAGGAACGAGCGATCGTGCAAGCTAGTACTGGACTAGGCTCAGAAATATCCAACCTCACAAACCGATTGGCCAAAGCCTGAACATCCCAAGCCAGCGGCCTCTCACTGACCGGAATATAAGCAAGGTTGACCATATTGGCTAACTTTCTACTCAAAGCATCGGCCACCAATTGGCCTTTCCCGAGTGATATAAGATAGTAATATCATAATCCTTCAGCAACTCCAACCACCTCTTCTACCTCAAATTCAACTCTTTTTGCTTGAACAAGTACTGGAGACTCTTATGATCTGTGAACACCTCACACGTTATGCCATACAGATAGTGCCTCCAAATATTCAATGCATGAACAATGGCTGCTAACTCTAAGTCATGCACCTGATAGTTCTTCTCATGAATCTTCAGCCGCTTCGAAGCATAGGCAATGACCTTGCCATCCTGCATCAACACTGCACCAAGCCCGGTACGGGAAGTATCACAATAAACTGTATAAGGTCCTGAACCTGTGGGCAAAACCAATACTGGTGTCGTGGTCGGAGCTGTCTTGAGCTTCTGAAAGCTTGCCTCACACTCACCCGACCACCTGAACTGGGCACCCTTCTAGGTCAAACTGGTCATCGGGGCTGCAATAGATGAAAACACCTCCACGAACCATCGATAGTAGCCTATCAACCCAAAGAAATTCCGAATCTCTATGGCTAATGTCGGTCTAGGCCAGTTCTTGACTGCCTCAATCTTCTTCGGATCAACCTGAATAATCTCTGCCGATACGACATGACCCTGGAATGCAACTAAACTCAACAAAAACTCACACTTCGAAAATTTAGCATATAGCTTACTATCCCTCAAAGTCAAAAGAACCACCTTGAGATGTTGCTCGTGCTACTCCTGGCTGCGGGAGTATATCAATAATAATCAATAAAGACAATCAGGAAAGAGTCTAAATAGGGCCTGAACACTCGGTTCATCAAATCCATGCAAGCTTTTAAGGCATTTGTCAACCCGAATAACATAACCAAGAACTCATAATGTCGTACCAAGTGCGGAAAACATTCTTAGGGACATCGGATACCCTAATCCTGTACTGATAGTAGCTAGACCTCAAGTCAATTTGCGAAAATACCTTGGCACCCTGAAGCTGATCGAACAAATCACCAATCCTTGGAAATGGATATTTATTCTTGATTTTTACCTTGTTCAACTGCTAGTAATCTACGCACATTCTCATCGAACCATCCTTTTTCTTTACGAACAACACGGGCGCACCCCATGGCGATACACTAGGTCTAATGAAACCCTTCTCAAGCAAATCCTTCAACTGTTCCTTTAACTCTTTCAACTGGCAAGGCCATATGATATGGCGGGATAGAAATGGGATAGGTGCCCGAAGCAACATCAATGCAAAAGTCAATATCCCTGTCAAGCGTCATACCCGACAGGTCTGAAGGAAAAACATCAAGGAACTCACGAACGACATGCACAGAATCAATAGAAGGGACCTCAGCACTAGAATCACGAACGTATGCCAAATAGGCCAAACACCCCTTCTCGACCATATGCCGAGTATTCACATAAGAGATAACTTTACGGGTAGAGTGAACAGATTTCCCTATCCACTCTAAACAAGGCATACCCAGTAAAGCTAAGGTTACGGTCTTGGCATGTCAATCCAAGATACCGTGGTAAGGGGATAACCAATCCATCCCCAATATAATATTGAAGTCAACCATGTCTAAAAGAAACACATCTACACGAGTTTCAAGACCCCCAATCACAACAACACAAGAACGATGGACTCGATCTACCATAATAGAATCACCCAGCGGTGTAGACACATAAACATGAACACCTAGCAAATCACTAGGAAAGACCAAGTATGGGGCAAAATAAGATGACACATACGAACACGTAGACCCTGAATCAAACAACAACGAAGCACCTTCATCACAAACCAGAACCATACCTGTAATAACTAAATCTGAAGCCTCGGCCTCAGGCCTAGCCTGAAGAGCATAACATCGGGACTGGGCCCCACCACTCTAATTTACCTCTCTAGGACGGTCTGCAGCTGGCTGGCCTCCACATTTAGCGGCTTGAGCTCCACCTCTAGCATCTATGCCCCCACCTCTAGCTGGTTGGGCGGTCTGTGGAATATCTTATGCCTGAATCATAGCTCGAGAATCATGCTGCTGCAACTAAGCACCCAACAACCTCGGACAAGCCCTCCGGATGTGTCAATACTCACCACACTCATAACATCCACTTGAATGTTGCGGCTGAGGAAGTTGAGACTGACCCTAGCGACCTGAATAACCACCCCGAAAGCTCTGGAGCGGCGGTGCACTGATAGGAGCTAGTGGTTCACTGTACGACTGCTGATCATAATATGCCCGCTAGGACCACGGCCACCTGAAGGACCGTGAGAAACCTGGAGTGCTAACTGGAAGGGCCTAGGAGGATGACCCCTATCATATGAATCTCTGCCTCCAGATGAGGCACCACTGAATATGCCTTATTGACGGGGTCTCTTTTCTGCCCTGTGACCACCCCCTGTGATAATACCATCTCAACTCTCCATGCCACATTGGTCGCCTCCTGAAAGTATATCTCACTCCTAGCCTCTATGGCCATTTGAAGACGAATCGGTTGGATTAGTCGATCAATAAACCTTTTCACTCTCTCTCTCTCTTTCTCTCTCTCTCTCTCTCTCTCTCTTGGTAGGAAGTATGACAAGCGTATGGCATGCTGAAACGATGAACCTGGTTGCATACTGGGTGACCATCATGGAACCCTGCTGGAGGCGCTCAAACTGCCTCTGATAAGCCCCTTCCTGAGTAATGGGGAAAAACCTCTCCAGAGACAACACTGTAAACTGTTCCCAAGTAAAAGAGGGCGACCTGACTCACCTAGCTAAGCAATAATCCCTCCACCAAGCTTTGGTGGATCCAGATAGGCGAAATGTAGCAAAATTGACCCCATTAGTCTCAACAATACCCATGTTCCGAAGAATCTCGTGGCAACTGTCCAGCTAATCCTAGGGATCCTTAGTAGACGCACTGCAAAAAGTATTAATGAAGAGCTTGGTTAACCTATCACACCTCCACAAAGCATCGGCAGTTTGAGCTACTACCCTCGGTGAAAGTGCTCCAACTGGCTAAATCGCTGGAGTCTGAATCTAGGGAGCTACCTGCTCCGAGGTACGAGTAGCAGGAGTCTAAGCCCCTCCTCCAGCCTGAGAACTGGTTGGTTCTACAAAAAGCAAACCTGCTCGGGTGATACTCTCCATGAGACCCACCAATCAGACCAGAGCATCCTGAAGAACTGGGGTAGCAATAAACCCCTCTGGGACCTGAGCTGGGCCCACCGGAACTGCTGGGGCCGGAACCTCCTCCTCAAAATCGACCTGAGGCTCCGCCACTGGTGCTGCCGCTCTAGGCTGAGCTCTTCCCCTACCTCAGCCTATAGCACGGCCTCGGCCTCACCCTCTTTCCCTAGTGGAAGTTGCTGCTGGGGGCTCGAGTTGATGAGCGGTAGATGAGAAAGCGCATGTTCTCACTATCTCTGAAAGAACAGAGTAGAAATCCAATTAGCATTGAGACACAGATCCGCACGACAAGAAAGAACAAATGTGATGTTTTCTTTACCGTGTAGCCTCCGGGGGATAAATATAGATGTCTTTGTACCAATCCCTCAGACTCTACTAAGCTTGTCCATGGGTTGCGAAACCTATGCAACCTAGAGCTCTGATACCAACTTGTCACGATCTGGAATTCCCACCTTCAGGAGTCATAATGGAGCCTACTCGTAGAAGTTAGGGAATCCACGCATTTACAATCCATAAATACTTTTGTTTCAAATCCATTTTTACCAATTTAATTAACATGAAATAAATAATTAGACAACAGTGGAATTTGTAATTTAGCGGAAGACTTAAAGGAAATAAAACAAAATAAAAAGGAAAATCCATATATGTGTCACAACATCCACGGACTATTAAGACTTACTACATACAATCGTTTGAAAGAAAGTAACACTATCTGTCTCAAGTACAAGAGATAACTGATCATAAATAAAGATAGAAGAGATGTCGGGCTTGCAGATGCCTGCAGGACTACCTCGGGATCTCGTAGACTGAAGGCTGGCTCCCAAACTGCTGTTGCACACGATATGCTGCTTCGGTACCTGGATCTGTGCAAAAGAGCACAGAGTGTAGTATCAGCACAACCGACCACATGTGCTGGTAAGTGTCTGGCCAAACCCCGGCGAGGTAGTGACAAGGCTAGGACCAGACTCCAGATAAACCTATGTAGTTATATAATATATGGTAGAAGTATACGAGTAAAAACCAGTTAAAAGGGAAGGGGTACATACTTCGGTGGAACAATTTAACTTAACAGAAAAATAATTAATGTGAAGGATCAATACAGTATCTAAAACAATATAATCATAATATTGTTGCGGCGTGCAACCTGATCCATATGTATATATATAACTGTTGCAGTGTGCAACCCAATCCAATAAATATAATATATATGTTGCAGCGTGCAACCCGATCCCATAAATATAATATATCTGTTGCGGCGTGCAACCCGATCCAGTAAATATAATATATTTGTGCGTGCAATCTGATGCAATATAATATCTGTTACGACGTGCAACCCGGTCCAATAAATATAATATATCTATTGCGGTGTGAAATCTGATCCCATAAATATAATATATCTGTTGCAGCGTGCAGCCCGATCCAATAAATATAATATATCTCTTGTGACATGCAACCCGATCCAATATAATATCTGTTGCGGCGTGCAACCCAATCCAATAAATATAATATATCTGTTGCGGGGTGCAACCCGATCCGATATATTATCTGTTGCGGCGTGCAACCCATTCCAAATGTACAACTTACAATGATCACAACAACAGTCCCGGCAGGGGCTAACTACATATTATACTATCCCCGCAAGGGAACTCAACAGCTCGAGTACATATGTCCCAGCAAGGGAGAATCAGCTATAACCAATCTCAATTTAACATCTAACATCTCTATTATCATCACTTCTAACTCATAATTAACCTTCACAAAATTAAACTAAGGATTTGCTCAATCACAAATTTTCTCATTATTTCAACCATAGCATTATTCAAGAATTCAACAAGTATCAATTTAAGACTCACGGTCATGCTCGACACCAACGTATAGATACTCGTCACCATGCCCATACGCCATACTCAAAAAGAAACAAGTAGCAAATATTACTCAACTCCTACTCCCTCAAGCTAAGGTTAGATCGAACAGTTACCTCAATGCCTTAGAACACTACTCATGCCTCAATTATCGCTTTGCCCCTTGATTCCGCCGCCAATTCGTTTGTATCTAATCACAAATTACTTAAATACATCAATAAACGCTAAATGAATCGACCCCAATGCATGAAAATGATTTTTTCAAATTTTTACCCAAAAAGTCAAAAATTGCCCTTGGGTGCACGTGGTCAAAACCCGAGGTTCAAACCAAAACCTGATTACACATTCCTCTACGAACTCAAATATATGATTTGTTTTGAAATCGGACCTCAAATTGAGGTCCAAATCCTCAATTTTTGATAAACCTAGATTCTACCCAAAACACTCAATTTCCCATGAATATCTTTGATTCTAAGTTGAAATCATGTTTAAAGATGTTAATGATTGAAGAAAATTAGTTAAAAACGACTTGAAATTGATTTGGAGAAGAGAGGTTGCTTGAAAAATCGCCTATTATGTTTTTAGGGTTTTGAAAATAAAAAATAACTGAAAATCCCGTCTATTTATACCTATGGCAGACCCCCTAGTGAGGACCGTACTAAATGGACCACGGCCGCACAGGCTTACCTGAAGACTTGCAGTTCAGTACCCTGTGCGGACCGCACAAAGGCGACTGCGGCCGCGCTGGCCCCTCCACGGTCGCATGCGATTTCTCGCGAACCGCACAAGTGGGTTCAGAGGCCTGCAACTTCCTGATCCTGCAACATCTGATTTCTAAACCTAAAGCATCTTGGAACCTACCCGAAACTCACCCGAGCCCTCGAAACTCTAACCCAAGTATACACACAACCTCATAAATATCCTATTGACATATTCGTATAATCAAATCACCAAAATAAATATCATAAATATCGGATTAAACCTCAAGATCACTGAAATTTCTCAAAGTTCCTTTAAACATTGAATTTCCCAATTAAGGTCTGGATCACATCAAACTACGTTCATTTTTAACCAAATTTCACATGAATGACTCAATTCATATATAAGACATGTACCGGGCGCCGGAATCAAACTACGAGCCCGATACCATCAGGTTCTAATCAAATTTCATATCAAAGCTTTAAAAATAATTTCAGAAAATAATTTATTCCAAAAATTCATTTCTCGGACGGACCTCGAAATTCGATTTCGGGCATATGCCCGAGTCCCATATTTTTTAAGGACCCTCCAGAGACCGTCAAATCATGGGTCTGGATCCTTTTACCCAAAATGTTGACCAATGTCAAATTTATTCGTTTTAATATCAAAACTTAGTATTTTTCACAGAAATTCATATTTAAGCCTTCCAGCTATGCGTTTGACTGCGAACGCGAAGCGAGACGACTCTAAATGAGGTTTTCAAGACCTCAAAAGCACAGAACTCGAATAAAAAAATAGATAATGACCTTTTGAGTCGTCACGTTTGTAAACCTAATTATTATTGTATATTAATTTAAGATTGTGATAGAAACTCATACGGTTAAAATCTTGGATCTGCGTAGAGATGTTATGAAGCAGTCTAGTCTAACGTGCCGTCTGTGTTTCTTGATGCGCTTGCATAGCAATTTTCGAGCAATATCCATCGACAGGGAAATTTCTTAAAACGCCTATTATTGTTTCGACTTATATTTTTGCAATTTGGTTTCTCACGTCGATCTCTACTAGAAAATGATTACATTAATTTCAACATGTAATTGCCTTCTTTAGTTTGATATAAGATCCACGTAAAATGGGGTTTTGACGTCTAAGACTTCTTGAAAGACTAGAGAATAAAGATCTATGTAGGAGAAGTTTACAGGTAAGTCTTTTTCCCATCAGTGTCTTGTACCCGTATTAGCATGACTTTTCGCATTCACACAAATTAAAGGGGAAGCGCTCTCTATCAGAATTTTTTTATTTTCAAAGTTTAAAGCGAGACGTATGATTAAATATAGAGAGATGTTATCCATTATACCACAACCTTTGATGGTAGTTTATACTTAAGTACTAGTTGCAGTAAGCTCGTTCTGAACTCGGACCCAAATTCAAGGTCAAACATAGTACATATGATTAAAAAGAATAATTTGTATTATGTTTTTCAGTTTTCACCAAATATTGTATTTCTCCTGATAAAAAATAATTGAGTATGCTCAAATTATAATCAAGATAAATTTAAATACATCAGCCCGTTTTCAGTCTGGTATTCCATGTGAATCTCGAATTGATATACCATGTATCATATTTAAGAAATTTTCTTAAAACTTGTATCAACGCACAAAAAAATTGAGAATAACATTACTTAAGCTCCTACAATCTTTTTAACCAATATATATATATATATATATATATATATATATATATATACGCCAAAAGAGTTTAAAAATATTAGACTTAATATATTTTACTCATCTTGTTAGTATTTGATCCTTTTCACTTTTAAAGGATGCGTTTTTGCCAATGTAGCGATAAAATTATGAAGACCGATAAATAGAAGTTTGGATGCTTACATATTTTTCTTTAATTTGTAAAGCTAAAAGGTACAGAAAGCTATAGTACTTCAATAATTCGAATTATAGAACAAAACATTTTAGTTAATGCAACCATGACTACATTTGAAGGTTAGTGTAGGGTGAGAAGTGATTGTAGAAAGATATTATGTGCTATCTCCTATAAAAAATCATAGAATTACAAAATAGACTTAAAAGTAGTATTGTTAACTCAACACCAACAAAACTGATAGAGAAAAAAATAGCTTAAGGGCAATGGTTTTGAAAACTTGAATGTGAGGACGAGAAAAAAAATTCTATTGCACCTTATTATAAATAGAATATTAAGCCAAAGAATATTTACTTGCTTCTAAATATTATTAAATCAAGAGAAAAGAATATTTAACAAACTTTAAAATTACATAATTAGTATAATGTTTAATAAAAGTAGCTATTTAAGAGAATTGGATGTTAGATGATAATAATCATTAATAGTAGCTATTTAAGTGGGGCTCACATAATCATCCTAATAAAAATATAGGAATGACAAATTTACGTGGGGTCCATTCATCATAATATTCTTTAACCTTGGTTAACGTGTAAATCATAAATTTAATAGGGCCTAGTGTTTTAACAAACTCACATGTGTTACTAAGACATTAAATGAATGGCAAACTGTAAACCATAAAACAAAAAGTAGATTTAACATTAAAAATAAGATCAAGACATTAAAATAATTAAATGAAAAGTTTTTTTTTTTTTGGAAAATGTATGTGAGGACTACAAAAGTCATTTGATTCTCCCTTATTATATACTAGTGTGGAATGATCCTTGCTAAGCCCGGGCCCAAACCTAATAAGTTAGTAATTTTATGAAAGGGGTGGATAAACTCTTCATAGTATACTCTGATTAGTTTGTGGAGTTGAAATGAGATACATGAGTTACAGGTACTCATTCTGATGATCATGCTATGCACTAGCCCAAGCTCTGAGAATCAAAAAAAATAATTTGATATTCAATTATGTATGTCGTTGATAAACAGATATGCTTGTGTAAATGATATTTGACTATGTTGTAATTGACTTATATATATTGAAATGTCAGAAAGAGAAAGCGTTGGATCATTTGGAGAAATGGTGCATGTATATCCAATATGTTAAGAGTTAGCTGCACATCTGAAATGATAATTTTTTTCTAGCCGACAATTTTTTTGAAATAATCATTAAACCCTATAAACCAATATTATACATGAATCATGTTTAACAAATATGTGTTGAATAGTAGAAAATAAGGAGTTTTTATCTCCCATTCTCTAATGAAATTTTCTTTCCTAGTATGTATCAGATAATAATTGTTTAATCGATACATTTCAAACTTTTTTTTTTTGCATATCTCTATACTTCTGACACCTCTAAGATTTACACCCCTTATATAAATAGTGCAATTTACCTAGGCCTAAGTATAAAAAAAAATTGCATCTCTCTCCTTTCACAATGTCAAGAAAGTATATTTAAGCTTCACAAACAAGTTTGTCCATGTCTTGTACTATCCAGAAGTCCTTACATTATGTGCTAAGATGAACTGACAAAGCATAATTAAGAGAGGAAGGGAAAACCAAAAGTAAAAGATATCATCTTCAATTTTCTATTTTTTGGAGCAACATGAAGCAAACTCATAGTGGCAGCAAGATGCTCAACAGAAAAAAATAATCAACCCCAGTAATGAATATGTTCTTCCTCCCCCTTATCACGAAATAAAAGGGCAAAAGAAATAACGGAAAATATTTGGTGCTCTAAAAGATCTAATCAACAACTACGCCTCTGTTAACAATAGTCAAAAAAATTTCATCAATAAATTTCCGCGTTACACTCATGATACAACAACTATGCCTCAGTTGAGATCGGCTATATGAATCTTCACTAACCATGATTCGCAATTTAAACTCATCTGCGGATTACACTCTTCATCAAGTAGAGAAAACATTATACAAACAATAGGTTTAAGAACATATATTTCAGCTGAGTGTTTGATACCCCAAAGGTCCTTGTATTGTATCACTTCTCATATTATTCCTCCTCATGAGAGAAGGAACCCAAGGGAATAGTTTTTCCAGTTCCTTTCCTATTGTACCTTGGCTAAATTGCTTGTCATTTATCCCGAATTTTGCTCTTTCTATGGATTCCATTATGTCTTCCCTCGAGACAGAATCAGCCCCTGTAAAACATAAATATAAATGTAACATTGTTATTAGAACTATGAGTACACCAATCAGTCTTGTCGGGTAAAGCAGAAAAACAAATTTGTCTTTTCTTTGATGGTAGAATAATAAGCATAGCTCTCCACCATCTCATAAAGAGCGGCAACAAAATTCTTAAGCTGAGGGAGAAAGAAGGCTCTTCACATACTAAATAAACGGAAACCATAGTTACCTTATAAAAAAATGGAACTACATAGGAAGAAGATGCAAGGGGTGAGCAGGGGATATAGAATACTCATCAATCAAAAACCTTCCTAACTTTTTCTTCCATTTCTGGCCCTCCTTTATAGTTCCTTTATTTTTTCTTTTTCCTTTTTTGAGGGAGAAGGAAGGGCGGTTAGAGTTAGTACACATTTACAGTAACACAAATAAAACAGCTAGCTACCAATTATACACATTTACAATAATATGCATAAACTAGCTAGCTACACAAATCAACCAACAAGAGACTAAGCATTTTTGAATGCAATGAAACAGTGGTAACAAGTGCAATATTTATAAATCTCACCTCTGCGTGCAGCTAGTAAAGCAGCTTCGTTGACAATGTTAGCAAGGTCAGCACCTACAAAGCCTTGAGTAAGAGATGCAACCAGGTCACACACAAGCTCCAGGTCTTCCTCAAGGGGCACTCCTCTTAAGTGTACAGCCAGGATCTTTCTCCTTCCATCTTCATCTGGTTCACCGACTAAAATTTTTCTGGAGAAACGTCCAGGCCGACATAAAGCTGGATCCAGAGCTTCTGGTCTATTAGTTGCAGCAATTACAATGATGTTCAAGTCTGAGTCAAAGCCATCCATCTCCGTAAGCAACTAGAAAAACAGAAGGGTTTTCTAAGGGCCACAATTAAAAATATCAATTTTGTAGCACAATGTTTCAATTCCTACACCCTCACTGAGAGCAAATGGACAATCAGGAGCTAGTTCGAATCCGCTATATGGATCCTCTGCATCCACTTCGATCTATTTCAGTCCAGTTCATTCCAATACTAAATGATTTGTCTTTTAAAGCAAATTAGGGGTTTAATAAAACTAAAAAATTTTTAGGCAAGCATATATGTATCAAAACCTGTTGTTAAAAAGGAGGCGCAAAAGAATGTACAATAGTCCGTCATAGTTCCAACCATCATTCGTATTCATAAACTAACTCATTTAAGAAAGATATGACCAAAACATTCCCAATTTCAGCTTAAATATTAGCTGCTTGGCAGCAAAGCAATGACATAACTTTTATGATAAACGTGACTGGTTATGAAAAGTACTCCCAGGTGAAGGGTAATGAGGACATTGGCCTCAATGTTTATTTAGAAAAAAAAGATTAAGGAAGATAACTAAGAGTGGGTCAACTTGCAGCAGTAATGATAAACTGATGGCTTTATAGCTTTTTCTATGTTGATGCTAAACATCCAACTTAACGATGCACAAACAGCAGAAGGATACTACTGGTAACTGATGACTCAATCAAGATGTCATCAGATGGTGACACCACCAAAGAGTTGATAGAGGTCCTAGTCTTTGTTTTACCTGATTCAAAGTTTGGTCTCTTTCATCATTGAAACTCCTGCCGCGCTTTCCTCCAACAGCATCAAGTTCATCGATGAAAATGATTGACGGAGCATTCTTTCTTGCTACGCTAAAAAGGTCTCTAATGCGAGCTGCTCCTCTTCCAACAAACATTTCAACAAACTCACTAGCAGAAACGGAAAAAAAGGGTAGTCCTGCTTCTCCTGCCACTGCACGAGCTAGTAACGTTTTTCCTGTGCCAGGTGGACCTACGAGCAGCACACCTCTTGGTAACTTCGCCCCTAGTTTACTGAAGTTTATAGCTCCTTGCAGACACAATACTATCTACAAATAAGAAAATGAATTTTTCACAATCCAGTAAGGAATAAAAATGGTGTACTAGGCAACATAAGACAGGTTCTTTACTAGCTTGTAAAGTGAAACCAATCTACTTGGGTTCACTCTTCACACTTATCGACCCAAGGAAATAATAATAGCATATGAACTGCACAACACCCTGTTTACCTTCCATGGGAGGAGAAATAATTGGACACCTTATCTGAGGAAATAAACTCAACAATATAAACCGAATGGGCTAGTATATTTGGCATTATCTTAAAAAGAATACTCATTTAATCCTTAGCAATGTAAAAAGTGAGTCAGGATCAGAGAAAAGGTTGGGGGGGGGGGGGAAGGGGGGGGGGGAATGGTTTGCCTCAGCATTACAAATAGTAATTTGTAGAAACTTTAGTCATGCAATATAGCTGAAGTTTGTACGACTATACGCAGGTATGCTTTTCTCTTAATACATAGCAGCAGAACTGTGAAAAAGAAACTAACAGCAATTTCAAGAGTGTATATATGTGTGTGTGCGTATATATATATATATATAGAGAGAGAGAGAGAGAGAGCGCACTAAAAGCAAATGCCTCTTGAACCTTTTTTGTTGGTGTAAGCATAGGTGTAACTGATGTAGATCTAATTTTGGACTTCATTGGCGCCTTGAGTTTTGAAAAGATGTCTTTAATGCTTGATTTATAATGCATCTTTTGGATGCGATAATTAAAAAAAAGTTTTTTTACTTCATCCCAAAAAATTGTGAGAAAGAAGCTATTCAAGTTTTATGATATTTCCTAAATCAGGAATTTCAATTTCTAGCTATTGTTGTACTTCCATGGTGTTTACGTTTTCCTCGTTGGCTGTTAGAAGTTTCTCACTTAAAATGGTTTAAGCTTCACTGAAGAAAATTATTTTCTTTGCTTGGCTCGGTGCGCAATGCTATCTTAACACAAAACAACTTCAGAAGGAGAGGAGGATTTTTATGAGTTGGTGACACTTGTGCAAGGAGCATGGAGAGGAACAGATTACTTCTAATGCACTTGACCATTCTGTTCTCACTGTTTTACATATCGTCGGTGTTATCAAGGAAAGTGAAGAAAACAATTATATATTGGAGATTACAGAAAATAAGTAATGGGACGAATGTAGCTAGGAGAACATTGTCACTGCGTCTTTTTTGGACGATTTTGTCTGAAGAATTAGGATTTTGTGTAAACATGTCGGAAGCCATAAAAAAAAATTTACAGTCAGCGAAAAGAGCTGACAGAGCCCATTGTGTTAGTCACCCAAAATGGTTAAAACTGAATAACCTTTGTATGACTATGTTAAGATGGATCGACATGTATGTCGATTACATAGCCAGTCAACTCTTCATTAAAGAATGTACTTAATTTTTTTCACGCGAATTCTATTTAGACTATTCTAACTGGAAATGGGTTGCCATAACATAATTAGTTGAAAAAAGAGGGAATCCATTTCTTTTTGAGGAAAGCCATTTCATCAGAAACTAATTGTTGCAATTCTGAATGCTAATATTCACATAAGTCTAAGTTCCCTCTCTATTTAAACTCCAGTTACAACTTGCCGGATACAAAAGGCATGTGCATCACAACTCATCAAATGAACCAACAAAGGACTACTACTTCTCCCACCCTAACAGGTGAGGGAGGGGAAAAAAGAGAAGGAAAAACGTTTGCAAGTTAAAAGATAATAAACTCACTATTACCAGAATTACAAAACTTAAAAGTTACTGTGAAGTTCAGAATGATAGCTGCTTACCTCCATAAGTTCGACTTTTGCAGCATCCACACCCTCGACATCATTAAAGCCAACCACCTGGTTACTTGGCTTTCGTTTTTTTGCAGGACTATTGGCAGCAGAAAGTTGACGATAGAGAAGCCACATTAAAGGAGTCAAAGGAATCCATAAAGTTAAGATAGTAATCAATAAGCTCCTAATCGACATAAGTGCTGATTGAGGGGCTGATCCATATGCTGTTCCCTTTTCCCTCATTAGACTGAGAAGATATCCTTCATCATGATCAATCTTCCTCGTCGAAAACTGCCATACAGGTTGGGCTTTTGACATTTTACTCCTGCCACCTTTGTTGCTATCCATATCTATGCTTTCCTCAACTAACGCCGCACTTTCAGCACGAACTAAGAAACTATCTTCACCTGTCTGAACAATCGCGCTTTCAGCAGGAACTAAGGAACTATCTTCACCTATCTGAACATCCGCACTTTCAGCAGGAACTGAGGAACTAGCTTCACCTTTCTGAACATTCTTAAGACTACTGAAGTTTGTATTGTAGTAAATACGCCGCGTGCCTTCCTCAAATTGAACCTTTGTTACAGACCCTCCCTGAAGACTAGTAATCAAGTCTGAATATGGAACAGCCTTTGGAGAAGGAGTTGCTGTCAATCTAAGAAACAAATAGCACAAGCCCAATACCATTGAAATTGAAGTTGACACTGTAACTCTTCTTGTATTCTTCCTCAAAAACTTGCCAAAATAATTTAACATAGATTTAACAGACACCCTTTTCAACCTTCTTGACAATAATCTTAGCCTTGGTCTCAATCTCAACGAAAACTTCCTACGAATATCATTACTTTCTGTTTTGTTCAAATGGGTTTCTATATCTCCCTTCTCATTTACCAGTGACCTAACCCCAGTACTACAAAGTAGTATTCTACTCTGAGATTTACAGAACCTATAATTCAACCCAAAACAAGAGTTTGAAAATGAGCAAGATAGATTCTTGAATCTACTCAATGGTTCAAAATTTCCAAAATAGAGCATCCATTTCTTGTAATTACATTGAGATTTATACAATTTATAATTCAACCCCAACAAAGGCACACAACTTGAGGTAAAACAAGAATTGGGTAATGAGCAAGATTGATTCCTGAGTCTACTTAAAGGTTCAAACTTTCCAACATCGGGCTGCCATTTCTTGTGAGAAATTAATAATCTGTCATTTGAAACAAGAGGAAAAGATGCCATTTTTCTATAATATGCACATGAGCTGCTCCATGAAACTTGGAACCAACACTAAAGATTTAATTTTTTGACAAACAATATGAATAATTTACCTGGTTTTGATTAGTTTGATGTTAAAGGTGGAGACTTTTAGGCTTTAGCAGTAGACAGCAAGTTTGGGAGGAAGATAAGAGCAGTATTTGGGTTTTTCAGAATTTTATAGTAGTAGTTAATTTAATTTTATTTTTTATGATTACTTGAGGATGAGACGGTAAGGTGAACCAAAATCGGGGATTCTTTGATATTTTCAGATTTTTAAATGATGAGTATTTGGGCTAAAAATTATATGGTGGGCTTTGTTTAGTGTGAGCCTTGTTGTCTGGACTTTCAAAGCCATTCAATAATCCATTTATAAGGAGCTCATTATAAAAATAGGTCAATTAATAAACTATTACTAATATTAGTCAAATTAGCCAATTAATTTGTAGCAAAAAAGTCAAATTTTTGCTTTGTTTTGGGTGTTATTAGAATAAATTTGGCACAACTTAAGGAGCTTGAATATCAGTTTTAGGATGATTTGGTAAAGTTTTGAGGTGGTTTGAATTGAAAATTCAAAGTAAAAGCTCAACATAAAAAATGACATGTGTATCACACATGTGTGTATCACATGTATATCCATGTATACTTGTGTGTGAGATACATGCATGATACATGTTTGATACATGTGTCGCAGAGGACTTTTTCGAACTCGATTTAATTACGAATTTTGATACATAACCAGTCCAAATCACCTCCAATCTTCCTCAAATTTTATATATTGACTTATCTATAATGCACTTCATCTATACCCACTGAAAAATCCATTTTTGTTTAGATTTTTAGAATATTTTATAGATTTTTGTATTTTATTACCTTATTTGCTACCTCGTCTATGAAATTTCTTTTCCATCTTGTATCTAATGTTTCTAATCATGCTTTAAAATATGGAAGGTGATTTTTGCATGTGATTCTTTGATAGAAAGATCCCTATTGTTTAGTTTTTCAATTTTTGTTGGCTAGTTTTGGTAAGTCTATGACTAATGGCCAGAGATTGGTAAGTTAAGATTATATGGGATATTTGTGTAAGTTTTTCTTCAATAGTTGTGCGAGGTCATTGTTTGACTGACATTATGAGGAAAACTTATAGGTTATATGTATCCATGTTATGTTAATGATCTAACCAACTTAATAATAAGAAACAGATAAGGAGTCTATTGTACATCCTCAAGTATTTAAAGAACAACAAGTCTCAAGTCGGAGACGTGGTTCAACTCTTCAGAGTCAAAGCAATAACAGAGGGAACAGATGGCCATCAGTTACCTTGGTGACTGTACAAGTCAACTCCCTACAATTGTAAAGTTGTTGCTTGCACACGCAACATTACAAAAACAGTGCAGCAGTCAACTTATGGGGAATGCACTTTACCTAACATGCTTGTATCATCAAAGTGATATCATAATGAATTATTAACATCAAGCAAAGATAAAACAAAACACTTGCACATTCAAGAATCTACCAAGCATTCTTTCAAGTCTGTGTTAATCTTGCAAGTGATTCTCAAGGGCATCAACAACAAAGAACAACATAATAAAGGACCAATTTTATGTATTGAGTCATTAAATGTCCTTAGTTGTGTAGAACCTTTTATTAAAACACTTTACTTGTAATTCTTACTTAGCTTAGTTAGAAGCACTGTGTAGGATTTCTTGTAAAATCATAAACCTTGTGTTTGTGTCTTGGCTAAAGTTAGTTGAGTTGTAAGCTTAGTATAAAGTTATTACAAAGGGGCTTGTAATAGAGTTTTTACAAGTTAGTGAGGGATTAAGAGGTTAATTCCTAGGTTACAGTAGTTTGTAATCTAAAGTGTTTTCAGTAGTGAAGTTGAAATCCTACAAGAATAGGTCGTGGTTTTTAATCCCGTAAACTGGGAATTTTCCATATAAAATTCCATTATGTTATTTACTTACTTATAGTTTGGTAGGCCCTTAGTTTTTTTCAATTGGTATTAGAGCAGGTTCTTTCTAAAAGGTTAACACCTAGAAAGGATCTTCATCATGGTTTCTCCACAAAACATCGAGGAAGGAAAAGTACAAACCACCAAGATTCAACGGCCAATACTATGATTGGTGGAAAACATGAATGCATGACTTCATGGCTGAGGATTTAGAGTTGTGGGATGCAATTTGTAATGGACCCTTTTTTCCCATGAAAAATGGTGAGGGAACAACTACAATCCCAAAAACAAGAAAAGAGTACTACCATGTTGATAGAAAGGCCATTGAGAAGAATTTCAGGGCAAAGAAGATTCTTGTCTGTGGCATCGGACCCGATGAATACAACTGCATCTCAGCTTGTCAAAGTGCTAAGAATATTTGGGAAGCTCTTCAAACAGCACACAAAGGGACAACTCAAGTCAAGTAGTTGAAATCGATATGCTAATAACTGAGTATGAGCTCTTCAGAATAGACGATGGGTCCATTCAGGACATGCACACTCGCTTCACCTATATCATCAATAAGCTTCACTCAATGGGAGAAATCATCCCTAGGAACAAACTTGTCAGAAAAATACTTAGTGAATTACCTGGTTTCTAGGAAAGCAAGGTAAACGACATCATAAAGGTAAAGGATTTGCAGAAGCTGGCCATTGATGAACTCGTTGGTAATCTGGTAATCTGAAAACTTATGAAATGAAATGAAGAAGGACAATGAGAGAAGAGAGACAAAAAAGGATAAGAACTTGGTCCTCTGATACAATCACTACTATGTATACAAATAATAGGGGAATGGGTAGGGAATCGGTTCCAAAAAAAACACTCAACCCACATAGCAAGAACGTTACTATTCCTAATGACTGGCTCTTCACTCACTATGGTTAACACTGGACATTTCAAGGAAACATGTAAAGCCAAATTCAAGACCCAATAGAAAAACCAAGTTTTTGCTGAAAAAGTAACTATTGCTAAAAAACACGATCCCTCATATAACAAACGTGTATTGCCTACTTGGACAAAAAGAACTTTGATTCACCATTTTCCTCATTACAAGGGACCCAAACTTATTAGAGTTCCTAATTTTAATCCTTGATTCTCTTGTACAGAGAGCAGTGAAAGGAAGCAGCCAAAGATGTTATATGGATAGTGGCTGCTCGAAGCATATGACTGAAAGCACAAATTATTTCCTTTCACTCAAATCCCTGCAAGGAGGGAGTGTATCCTTTGGCAATGGCAAAAAAGGATACATTCTTAGAGTATGAATAATTGGTAACTCTCTCACCTACTCAATGAAAATGTGTATTACGTGAATGGCTTGAAGTAAAGATTTTTGAGTGTCTCTCAGATATGTGACAAAGGCAACAAAGTGGAATTTGTGTCAAAAATCCGCACAGTCACAAACCTTGTGACTGTGATGTTATCTTGATGGAAAAAGATACAAAAATATCTATGTCGCTGATTTTGAGTCACTACATATCGGGGACATCTCGTGTCTGTGGATGATGATGTTGAATTATGACACAGAAGGCTGGGCCATGCAAGTTTTACAATGCTGAACAAGTTGGTCATGAAGGACCTAGTTTGTGGATTGCCTAAGTCAAGCTTCAAAAATCACAAGGTATGTGATGCACGTGCAAAAGGAAAGTAGATCAGGTCCTCCTTCAAGCCCAAAAAGGAAGTAATCACCTCAAGGCCACTTGATCTCCTCCATGTTGATCTACATGGACCTATGAGAGTTCCAAATAGATGACTACTCTAAGTTCATACGGACCTTGTTCCTTAGAACCAAAGATGAGACCTTTTCAATGTTTGCTGCTTTTGTCAAGAAGATCCAAATAAAGATGAGCCATAAGGTTGTGAGTATAAGATCTGATCATGGTACATAATTCGACAATGCATAGTTCGACGAGTTTTGTGTTGAAAATGGAATAGGTCACAATTTTTCAGCTCCAAGAATGCTCAACAAAATGGTGTCATGGGGAGGGAAAATATGACTCTTAAAGACATGGCTAGGACAATGCTGATTGGTAATGGTATTGTAAAAGGTTTCTGTGTAAAGGCAATCAACACTACATGCTACTTAGTAAACGGGTGAATGATTAGGTCCCTCTTGAACAAAACCCCGCATGAACTGTTAAATAGAACAAAACCTAAGCTAACACTTGAGGACATTTGGCTGCAAATGCTTTGTTCTCGACAATGGTAAGGAGGCTCTAAAAAAAGTTGATGCCAAGAGTGGTGAAGGAATATTTCTTGGATATTCATCACAAAGAAAATTCTACATGATATACAACAAAAGAAGTCAATATGTCGAGGAAAACATATATATGATCTTTGACGAAGCACAACACCCTCGTGGAAAAGTTGCACGCGATAATGCTGATCAAGATGGAAAGTTATCAAATGTCCCTGGTGAAATCATAGACATGGAAAATGAAAAGGTGATATGATGAGTTTGCTCAAGGAATTAAATGACAATGGCATAGTTGAATCTCTAGCTGACATAGAGGAACTTTATCCCTCGATCATAATAACTGAAGCAGAAAACAGAGTTGTCGATGTTGTACAAAGAACTCCAGCTGTTGAGGTGGGGATAAGACACATAGATCATATCCAGTAGAACCTAAATCCTCTCATAATGAGATTCAGGTGTCCAACTAGAAACACAAAATTTCACATCCTCTTCAAAATGTGATTACCCCTATTGACTCGGGAATTCAAACTATATCAAAGTCAAGAAACTCACTTGCCTTCTCAATATTTCTCTCTCAAATTGAGCCCAAAAATATCAAAAAAGCATTAAAAGTTGCTGACTGGATTACGGCCATGCAAGATGAGCTCTATCAATTTGAGAGGAACAGTGTATCGCACCTAGTTTCTCGACTTGGGATAGAACTGTCATAAGAACTAGGTGGGTATTTAGAAACAAACTTGATGAGTTTTGAAAAACCACTAGAAATAAGGCAAGGCTGGTAGTTCAAGGCTACAATCAAGAAGAAGGAATTGACTATGATGAAACCTTTTCTCTAGTTGCTCGAATGGAGGCCATCCGAATCCTCATTGCCTTTGTATCTCATGGAATTCAAATTGTTTCAAATGGATGTCAAAAGTGCATTTCTAAATGGCTTCGTAAAAGAAGAAGTTTTCATCAATCAACCTCTCGGTTTCGATTGCCATGAGCATCTTGAGCACGTGTTTAAACTTGACAATGAGTTATATGGACTGAAGCAGGCTCCTCATGCATGGTATGAAAGGCTGTCCATGTTTCTTTTAGAAAATAGCTTTACAAGAGAAAAGATTGACAATACTTTATTCTGAATAAACGGGGGGGGGGGGGGGGGGGAACCTTCTCATAGTGCAAGTTTATGTTGATGACATTATCTTCGAAGCAACAAATGATTCCTTGTGTGAGGAATTTATAGAACTCATAGGAAGTGAGTTTGAAATGAGCATGATAGGGAAATTGAATTTCTTCTTGCCTTTTGTTGTGCTCAGCTGTTGTAGATCAGACATCAGCTAGAAGATTTTGGTGTATTTTCTCATTTTGTGCCCTTAGTATGTGACAATACTATTGCTCTTAGCATGAGAAAAAATCTAGTTCAACATAAGAGAACAAAGCATATTGATATGTAACATCACTTCCTCAGAGAAAATATTAAGAAATGGCTCATCTGCATGAATTTTTGTAGCATAGAAGATCAAATTTTTGATATCTTCACCAAAAAACCGAGCAGAGAGCACTTTGAAAAGAATCACTTAGCACTACGATTGATGAAATCTAGCTACGGACCTAGTCCCTCGATGATTGAATATGAAAGAAATGTAAAGGTAAATTAGCTAAAAAGTGTTATCTTGCAAAGTCCAACTCATCTCTATAGCGTTACAGGTAGACATGCATGACGACTACATAGCAAACAAGTAGCTAATGCATTGTACTTTGGTCAAAAGGGTAAGGCTTACATTTGCAAAATCTGTCAGGGAACCTGGTTTCCTTGACACATGTAAGTAGTTCCTCTGTACTCTCATGCACAATGTTTTAAACGACTGAAACAGCGCCACACCATTAATTGGCAGTTTCTCTCTTTCCCGCTTTTTGAACCTAAGCGTCTCACCCATTATGAAGTGACCCGACTACCCAAAACCGATACCTATTCCTAACCGGTCCCTCACCCCTCTTAAATAAATCCTATTGCTATCACTTTCATAACCGTTCACATCACAAGCCAAAAAATTCCCTTTTTCTTCAAACCAAACACTCTCCATTTCCATTAATTCTCACTACACTCCACTATGTTTGATAACTAGAAAACTCAAAATGTTCCAAGCATCGTCCCCACTGCGTCTTTTGCCGTTGAAGTACCAGTGATAGAACCTACACTCTCAACTCCGACTAGTCCAAACCCTAAGCTAGAGTCACAACCACCCTCTGTTTCCTCTCCAACCCAGTCGAGTACTGGTTCTCATCAGAGTCGCAAAACCTCAACTCTTAAGAAACTTATAGATATGAATTCTCCTTTTGCCTTGCAAGAAAAAATGGTCAAAGAAGATACAGTGGAGGAAGAGGAGAATTAGGAAATCGCTACTTCACTAGTTGAAGAAAATTCTGCGATGTCTACCCCAGGAATTGATTTCATTGTTGCAAATTCTACAGGTAATTCTTTCTGTATTGCGTTTGAGTTTACATTAGAGTTGTAAGAACAAGTGGCTATAAAATATGCTATCAATAGTTACAGAGGGAATTTTGGTTGGAGGTTTTGAGAGTATGTCCAAAACTAATGGGTCTTAGGGGGGAAGATAGTGGTACATAGGGAGGGAGTATGAAACTGGTGCCTGTAGAAATCTTGGCACCGGATAGTACTACTGGGGAACCAACTGAGGGACCTGATCCCTCCACCTAAGAGGATCCCTCTACTTCTACTTGGGACAAAACCCCTGGTTCTCTATAAAAACCCCAGGTCAGTGCTAATCCTACTCCCTTCCTTATTTCTATGTTGAGCCATTACCAATCGTTATTCCTGAAATGAGATCTCTATCTGAGGAGGAGAATGAGGATAGTGAAGAAGACCATGACAATGTGGCTCTTGCGAGCTTCATTAGTGCTAGGAGTAGAAAGGTAACTCCCCAAGAGTCGACTCCTAAGAGACCTATCACTAAATCGCAAAAAAAGGAAGAACTTGAGTATGTTCTAAAGAAAAGCAAAGAAGAAACGAAGAAGAGGAGATTGGTGAAGGATGGAAATATTGTAAATGCGAAGTTAGTGCCTCCTTCACTAGTTATGGATATTGATGATGAGGTGGAAGAGGAACATGGTTCTCTTGTTCATAAATCCTCAAAGAAATTTTCTACTCCAAAGTCTAAAAGGGAGTCATCTGTGAATGAGATCGATTTGAGCAATGTCGAGGGTGAAAAATCTGGTGAGAAAGTCATTGAAAAATCTTTAAAAGAGTGATTGAAGAATATGGTGAATGATGGCTGAGGAGTTTGCTGAGAAGGTGTCCAAGAAATCAGCAGACAAAGGAAAGAGTGTGAGAAGATCAGTAAAGCAAAAGGCTGGTGCTACTGAGGAACCTGGTTCCTCTAAGAAGATGAGTGAATGTGATCAAGGATGAGGAAAGGGAGAGAAGGTGTTGTGGGGCCGTACATTTCCCTCGATATTTTAGGTGTGCCTACTGGGGAATGTCTACTATTGAGGGAACTTGCTCTTATAACTTCAGAAATGGAATCGTGAAGGATAAGGCAATCCAGCAAGGGGAACGAGTACATAAGAAGGCCCTCTTTTTAGTATACGAACTGCTATTTGAATTGGTGAACAAAGTTCTACTCCCACATGCAGAAAGATGGTACATTACGTCACGAGGACCTGGTTCTCACGAATGCATTGGATGGTACACAACTAAAAATATGCCCGGTCTTATGATAGAACTCATGAAGAAAGTGGTAGAATTAAAGGATGGTAATCAAGGGTTGCCTTACAGGTTCCTCCTCACTAAAGTTTTTGAATTTTTCAAAGTCCCTTTCGGAAAATCTAAGGTGGTAAATAGCAAGAAAACCTTCTCCAAGACCACCTTAGAAGAGTGTGAGTGCATTGATAGAAGCGGAGGGGTTGGTGGCAATTCTACTATCTCTCAGTTGATCAAAGCTCAGAACAGTGCCACTGAAGAGATAAGGAAGCTAAAGGTAAGAAATTCATTCTCGAATGTCAGCTCAGTCAAGTTCAGGTGGCACCTGGTTCTAGCAGCTCTCAAAGCACAGAGGTTGCCCCTCTGACAAAAGAAAATGTTGACCTCAGGAAACAGGTTGAGGACCTAAAAGAGGAACTGCTCATCGAGCAGGTATCAACTAATGCTTGAATGGAAGTCCTTCTTAGAACCCTTGCCTCTTCAACTGGACTTTCTCCTTCCAGTTCTCCCAACAGTTATTCCCTTCCCAGTGTCAAGTTCCTAGTGTTTGTCCTCTATTTTAGTCTTAATGATGTTTATGACTGGTACCTTTTTTGTTGTTTTTATTTTGTGGATGTTTTGGTAATAATGGAACTGCTCCTTGCTTAATTTCCAAGTGTTAATGAAAGTTTTGTCTTTTTTCTTTGTATGACATGCTCTTCTACTTCGATTTTAGTCATGATTGTGTACACACATGTGGCATGAGTTAACCAAGCTAGACTTGTTTTTGCTTATTACTTGCTGATGATCTTTTTATAATGCCAAAAGGGAGAAAATAATTGAGGGGAAACCATATGGGGAACAGATTCAGGGGAATTTAGGAAATGCATATTCCATTCTGGTTCTTAAGGGAAACTTCAATTATACATTTGTCATCATCAAGAAGGGGGGAAATTGATAGGTTATATGTATCCCTGTTATGTTTTGGTAATCTAACAAATGTAATGATAAGAACCAGATAAGGAACTTGTTACATATACTCACGTACTTAAAGAATAATAATTCTCAAGTCGTGGATGTGGTTCAACTCTTCAAAGTCAAAGGAACAATAGAGGGACAGATGGTCACCAATTCCTTTGGTGACTATACATGTAATGACCCGATCGATTTTTTGCTTTCTAGAATTTTATTTCCCTAAATAAGATTTCTTGTACGTGCTTTTACTATTTTATGACTTGCAGGGACGGTTAGTTTGGGATTTGGAAGGATTCGAGTTGAAATCGGAACACTTGTTTTCTTAAGGTTGGCCAAAAAGGCTATGTTTAGCCTTGGTCAACATTTGAGAAAACGACCTCAGAATTAGGGTTTGACAGTTCCAATAGGTTCGTATGATGATTTTGGAACTGAGGTATGTTTGGATTGGGTTTTGGATGACTCGGAAGCGTTTTAGCACCTAATAGTAAAAATGGATTTTTTCAAGGTTTTGAAGTTCCTTAAATTTTGTTTGGAGTATGTTTTTATGATATCGAGGTCCGAATGAAATTTGAGAATGGAAATAGTTTCGTAATGTTAGTAAGCACAAAATTTTGTGTCATTCCAAGAAGTCTAAGTATGATTCGGCGCGTTTTGAGTGATTTGGAAACTTAAAGTTCATATTTTGATTCGATTTCTTTTTGGGGTGTGATTCTTGGTTTTGTTGTTGTTTTATGCATTTTGAGAGTTTGAGCAATTTTGTATTATGATTACAGACTTGTTGGCGTAGTTGGAGGGGGTCTCGAGGGTCTCGATTGTGTTTCGAACCGCCCGGAGCTAAATCTAGGAAACCAGATTTTCCAGTTCTGGTTTGCTTCTTCACCAATGCGAGAGGGCCATCGCGTTTGCGGGGAAGGATTTGGGGCATAGGGAAATTACCCTTCGCGTTCACAGTCAGGCTCTCACGATCGCGAAGCCTTGTGATCCTAGGATTACGCGTGCCGATCGCATTCGCGTAGAAGGGAGGGACCTGGGGAGGGGCCATGCTAGTGCTCCTTGCATTCGCAAGGTGCCCTTGCATAAGCGTAGGACAAGGATGGTAAGGCTTCGCGCTCACGAGGCCCTTGTCGCATTCACGTAGGCCAAATCTTCATGGGCCTAGTTTGTTGCCTTCACGAGTGCGAGGCCTATTCCGCGTTCGCTAAGAAGAAGTCAGTTGGGCAGAGAGATTTAAAATGGGGACTTAGCCATTTTTGGATTCATTTATTGCACACTTGGGCAACTTTAGAGCTTCAAAAAGTGGGATTTTAGCCTAGCTATTGAGAGTAAGTAACTTCTACCTAATGTGAGTTTAATACATAGATTATTGATAGATTTTAATATGTTAATTTGTGGAATTTATGGGTTAGATGGAAAAAATAGAATTTTGATAAAAATGAGATTAACCATGAAATTGGTTATGGAATTTAGTGAAAATTATATATTTGAGTTCATGAGTTTATGGGTAAAAACTTTCTTCAAATATTTTTGGAATTCAGGCACTTGGGCCCGGGGGTGAATTTTAGGAATCTTAGATTTAGGGTTGGGTAATCACTTTAATAGTTGGAATATAAACTTTTGAACATGTATGATTAGTTTATATACTATTTGATTAGTTTCGGACTGTTCGGCACTAAATTAAGGGTTTAAGCATAATCTTGGACTAGAAAGTAGGCTTTTAGGTAAGGTAAGTCTCTTTCTGACCTTGTAAGAGGAAATTAACCCATAGATGGAAAAATTAATATGTGCTCCTATTTGTGGAGGCTACATACGTATGAGGTAATGAGAGTTCGTACGTAGCTATTAATTATGTTATTGTCTGAGTAGTGTAGGACCTATATCATGCTGTACTTGGAATATTTGCACTCTACTTTGTCCACTTAATTGCCTGAGTTATGTTAAAGATTGATAAAAGAATTGCAAAAGGTAAAATTTCACTTACTTGAAGTTCTGAGTGACACTTGACTGTTGTTGGGAAATTGTGTTTCTTCAAAGTGTTTTTATTTGTGGAGCGGACCAAACGCCTCGGTAGCAAATAGATGCATTTATAGTTTGTGCCCTTCGAACCTCGGCAATGCACAATTTAAACATTATATTGGATCAAGCCGTACGATATCGGCATGAGTTGTGTGTGATAAATCTTTGGAACCAATTATAATTGATATTGCTTCAATACCTTGAGATATAAATATTAAATGATGAAAATAAATTTGAGACTTAATATTTGTGAAAGGAGTGTTTACAATTTCCTATTCTTGAGTCTTCAGTATTATTCATATAATTCATGCGTAGTTATAATTTTGACATATTATTGTTAGTACATAATAAGTGTCAAAGCCGACCCCTCGTCACTAGTTCTTCGAGGTTATACTAGATGCTTACTGGGTACATGTTTATGTACTCACGATACACTTCTGTATTAATATGTGCATGATTTGAGGCAGGTGCATCTGTGTATCAGCCCGACACATACACGCTTGACTCCTGGTACTTGACTACACATTTAGCTGCCCTTCCGAGTAGTTCTGCAGCAGGCGAAGTGTTTCTATTGTTATTGTCTTGTCTATTTTATTTCAGATAATCGAATAGTAATCTTTTGTATGTTCAACTAGTAGCACATACTTTTGTGATACCAGGTCTTGGCACACACACTAGTAGACTTGTGATTTTGGTTTTATTTCATGATTATGATTGCACTCAGCTTCTTTAGTGTTATTTATTTTAAATGTATTATTTTTGTAATCTTATTATATTAGGGAAAGTTTAATTACTTGGAATTTTTTTTATTAAAAAGATGAATCACGTTGCTAGTTCCCAGTTGGCTTGCCTAGCGGCATTATTAGGCGCGACCTGTTTTAGAATTGGGTCATGACAATACAAGTCAACTCCCTACAGTTGTAAAGATGCTATCTGCACACGCAATAATGCAAAAACAGCACAACAATTAACTTTATGGGGAATTCCCTTTGCCTAACATAATTGCATCATTCAAGTGATATCACAAATGGATTATTAACATCAAACAAAGGTAAAACAAAACACTTGCACATTCAAGAATCCATCAAGCATTTTGTCAAGTCTGTGTCAATCTTGCAAGTGATTCTCAAGAGCGTCAAGAACAATGAACGACATAACAAATGACCAGTTTACTGTATTAAGTCATTACATGCCCTTATTTGTATTACACCTTTGATTAAAGTACTTTACTTGTAATTCCTACTTAGCTTAACATGAAGCACTGTATATGAAATCTTGTAAAATTATAAACCTTGTGTTTGTGTATTGGCTAGATTTAGTCGAGTTGTAAGCTTTGTAATAGAGTTATTACAAAGGAGCTTGTAATAGAGTTGTTATAAGTTAATGAGGTATAAAGAGGTTAATTTCGTAGTTACAATGGTTGGTAATCTAAAGTTTGCTCAGTAGTGAAGTTGAAATCCTACAAGGATAGGTCATAATTTTTAATCCCGTAAGCTGAAAATTTTTCACATACAATTTCACCGTGTCATTTACTTACTGCAGTGTATGTGCGTTATGTGGGAACTTATAGAGAACCTAGTTCTCTGTATAGTTAGTTGATCCTAAGTTTCTTTCACAAAAAAATTAAAGTTTTCAAGATCTTTTTTCAAATTTTGAAAACTCGAGTTTGTTAATCTTCTAGTAAAATAACGTAGTTTGACATTTTACTCAACAAACACTATTTGCAAAAATTCATAAATGAGTTTATATTGGACTAGTGGTGTAACACACATAATTCGTTTTTTGAGCAAAGAGAAAACATATATATTATAACTAAGTAGCGTTTGTTACTACATTGTCTAAAAGTGTACACGTAGGATACATTGATTTTCTACGCTTGCTAAACTGTTGCAAGAATCTATACGTAAGTACTTAGCATAATAACGGTCTTTGTCTAGATCATAGTTAACAAGATTAAAAATCACAGATGGGGCTATCACTAACTCTCTTCTTCACTTCTGGGCTTCCTCCCATTTCAGATAGCGTGTTGGCGACTTTGTTGCACTCTCGAAACGTGTGTTGGAGGAGCGTCACCTTCCTTCGTGTATTAACAACCTAAAATAAGTGATAGCATTGTCAAAGAATTTGTTACCATGTAGTATAGCCTTGATTGATTCTGCACAATCTGATTCGATTTGAAGTGGAAATAGGTTCCATTTGTGAGAAGTTTTTAGTCCCTCTTTTATAGTTTTTAATTCGGCTTCCAGTGACCTCATTTCCTCTATGTTTTTGGTAAATCCCATATTTCCCATTGTTGTCACAAAAAACTCCCCCGAGGGAACTTTCGAAGTTGTCATGGCTAGCATCAATGTTTAACTTAAACTATCCTTTTGGAGGTCGTTGCCACTTAATATTGATACGAATTGTTTGGATGGGTAGGGGATTGTATTCAGTCATCAGCTTGTACTTTACTACATTTTGCATGATATTATTAAGGAGGAAAACATTTCTCATATTGTTTTGGTTATTGGCATTTCTTGTAATCCAAATTTCTCAAAGGGCAAAGGGAAGCAAAAAATTCCAATCAATTTGGTTATGTCTTAAAGAGACATATTGATTTTTTAGTTGGGTTAGCCAGTGTCCTTTAGATGGATCCAGCCTGGTTAGCCCTCCTAATTTATTCAAAAAAGCTTCACTTATGGAACAAGTTATGAAGATGTGATCGATGGACTCTACTTCCCCTTTATCACATACTGGACAAATTTTGTCAATGTTAATACCAATATGTGTTAGGTATTCTCGACATGGGAGTCAGTATGTAAGCATTGCCATAATAAAAATTTAATTTTTTTAGGGCATGCTAATGACCAAATCCAATCATACTCCAAATGATTTGTTTCAACTTATTCCATATGTTTGTAACAGCTTTTACTAGTGAATATACCTTTAGGAGCAAGCGACCAAATAGAAATGTTATTTAATAGTCCCTTCATATGAATTTTTGTATTATGGATCTTTTGTTCAATATCAAGCGGAATTATCTAAGGTTAATTTTGAAAGATCCCATTTATTTTCACGAAAAATGTCTTTTATCCTTAGATTGTAGATATCCGGATTAAGGGGACCCTTAATTATACTCCTAAGCTTGTCAGTTTCAGAGATCCATTTGTTGTCCCAAATGTTGAGGTTGGAATTTATATGAAGGGACCATCTTATCCCTTGGTTACAAATTTTTCATCCTTTTAAATTGGCCATCCAGGTAAATAAGGCCTTTACTGAATAGCCTTTTCAACTATACTTAGTGAATGATCAGTTTTTTTCCAAGGAGTAGTTGGATGTGATAGGAGTCTCCAAACTAGACTTGCCAAATTAGATAAATTCTTATTTTTAGCACTATGGATGCAAGTCCCCCTAAATCTTGAGGCAAGCAAACATGCAACCATTTGATCAGATGAATTTTCTTTTTACTGCCAGTTGTTCCCCATATAAAATCTTTCTGAATTTTTATAAGGTATTGAGTTTTTTTGGGAGGAATGTATATTACATGAAGTAGTTTGGAATAGAATTGAGACAAGACTTGGAAAGAGTGGTACGACCAGCTATGTTGATAAAGCTATGCATGACTTTGTATTTGCCTTTGCCATAAGAGTGAGATCATCACCAAAAAACAAATGAGAAAAATTGGTGCTTTTTCTACCAATTGTGATAGTGTCCCAATTGCGAATGTTAATTTGATTTTCAATGTATCTAGATAGTAATTCTGGGTAAAAAATGAAAACATTGGGGGGTAGAAGGTAACCTTACCGGATAACCTTACTTGGTTCAAAAAAGATAGTGGTGGAAGCATTTACTAGAACTACAATAGAGCTTATTGTGACGAAATTCATAAGTAGGTTTGCAAACTTCGGAGGAAAATTAAAGAATCTAAGAACACGATATATAAAATACCATTCAATTCAATTAAAGGCTTCTTCCAAGTAAATATTCACTAACATATGACCTTGTCTACCTTTTAATTTTCTTAGGTTAGAGATTAATTCTTGAATTATTAAAGCATTGTCAGAAGCTCTCCTATTTTGCATAAAGCTGGTTTGGAAAGGGCGAATGATCTTATCCAGGAAAGGCTTTATATGATTTGCTATGATTTTAGTAATGACTTTTTAGACAGTGTTGCAAAGTCCAATAAGACGAAAATTCCTAATTTTGTTAGCATTTGAGATTTTTTGGTGTCAAACAAAGCAATGTTCTATTGATCTCTTTAGGCATTTTCTGAGTGTTGAAGATGTCATGCCATATCTTAGTAATTGAATAACCCAAGATGCTTCAATATTTCTTATAAAAAAAGGGTGATGTCCATCCAACCCTGGTTCTTTAAAAGGTTTAAAGAAAATATTGCTTTTTTAATTTCTATGTCTAGAAGCGGTGCATCTAGGGGGTAAGGTCGAGTGAAGTATTACTATGATTAATACTAGTCATTTCTTTCCAAACTAAGCATTTTCCAAATTGAGCATTTGTGGGATGTGGTAAAAATATTTGTAAAACAATTTAAAACATGGGAGGAAATTGAGGTTTGGTCATTTATCCAATTTCTGGCTTCATCCTTGAATTAAATGATTTTATTCCTCCTACCTCTATTAGTGGCCGATATAAAAAAAATTTGTATTCGTGTCACTGTCATTTAATCACATGACTCTTGATCTGAGTTTTCAATAATCATCCTCAATCTTCAGTAAATCATTATAATCTCTCTTAAGGGTAGTTTCTACAGATTGGAGGAAAATACTACTAGTATAATTTCTAGAATTTTGGATGCCTTGTAGCCTTGCAAGGATTTTCCTCTTTATACCCATAATGTACCCAAAGGTCTTATGCTTCCATGTTTTAATATTTTGTACAGAAGAATAATTGAATCTTAGATAGTCCGAATTTGTCCAGTTTTCCTTAACAACATTAATAAGATTCGGGTGTTTGCACCAAAAGGTTTCTAAGCAAAAAGGCTGAGCACGATGTCGCCTGTTTTTTGGAATTAAATTAATTAAAAAAGGAGTGTGATCCGAGTGAGTCTTGGGTAGATGAATTATAGAATGATTTGGGAAAAGATCACATCACAGTTCATTCCCTAGGGCTTTGTCTAGTCTTTCCATAATTAAGCCTTTATTTCTATGTTTATTATTTGTCCAAGTATATTTACAACCTTTATACCCTAGATCCATAAGGTTTCACCTATTAATCTTTGAGAGAAGGAATTCGGTCCTATTAAAATTAATAGGTCTTCCTCCAATTTTCTCGTTTGTACTAACTATGCCACTAAAATCCGCTCCTATTTCCCACTATAGTTATTTGATATGCATTCTATATTATCCCATAGAATGTTTCTACACTGATAATTTGTACTAGCATAAATTGAAGAAAAAAAGCCAAAGTTTACGAATGGGCAATACCTCAATAGTAGTATGGATTTTTTTATTCCTTCAAGTGAAATTCTGGACAGAAACCACCTCATGTTTCCACATGACAACCATCCCTCCTGACTACCCCTCAGCTAGAACTTCAATGAGTTCATAAAATCCAAAATCATCTAGCCAATTCTCGTGGTTAACCAACCTAGTTTCTAGTAGGGCTACCAAGCATGGACGATGGGGTCTAGAATTGCTCTAAAATGTCTTCTAAAATTATCGTTATTCCCTCCCATTATATTCCAAATAATAATATTAGTTGGGTGATTCATTGATAAGTTGGGTGTTGATTCACTACCTCCCCATTCTCCCTCACTCCCCTTGGAAAAATAGGGTTCCTCCTTAGTGCAGTCACTAGAATCATAGCCCTGTTCCCCAGCGTAAGATCCTATAGAGGCCTTTTGTCCATCGAGCACTTGTAGAGTGCTAGGGGATAGTTGAGAACGTGACTCTTCTCTTGCATCTCACTGAATAGAAATACCTTTACCCCGTCTAAGTTTGAGAATTCTACGACTCGCTCTAAGGCTAGGTTGAGGGGTTCCTCTACTTCTTCTTCCATATCTGCCTCTGCATGGCCCTGTTCCTGCATTGCATGGGGTTGGTGGGGAACTTCTTGGTTGATAGGTTGGTCCTGAGTTTGGGGATTGATTTCCCAAGGCATGAATATTGGGTTTAGATGGGCTAGCATCTCTAAGGGAAAGAATTGGAGATCTGGTTGTATGTTTTGGGGTTGAATAGGGTTGAAATATGGAGGCTTGTTCCAATGTTGGATCATTGTTTGTAGTAGATTGGGTTTCATCGATGGAGTAAGGGGATGAAGGATGTTGCTGAGCCAGATTTGATTTAGGTAGTTGCTCATCGCTAGATCCATTCCCTCCTATATCAACTGTGCAAGGTATTAAGTGTTGTGAAAGATCACTATCGTTTCTAACCATTCACTTGGATGTTGAAAGACACTGCAAGATCCATTAGCCCTATCTCCATCCATGAGAGTTGTTTATAATCCTGGGCTTGGGGAGGTTGGACATAGATTACTTGGATTTGTACTGGTTGATAAGGGTCTTGTTGTTGTTTTCTATCATTGGGTTGTTTAGTTTCCTTATTATCTGAATTAGCCTTGTTCTCCTTCGTAAGGAAGCTAAGATCCTAGGCATTATATGTGGAAGGTTTATAGTTTGAAATTGTTTCAACCGGCGTGGGGTTTGGCTATCACTATGTGCAATAGAATTGGTGATATGGGTAATGATGTGGTAGTTTTCCTACATAAAGCCTGTTGGTTTGCCTTCCAGATTTAAAGGAGGGATATGTGTAGATTTGATATCTATTCCTTGGATATTGAGGTTAGCCATTTGTCCGTTTGATGGCTCTATTGAAGCCAAGTGGATGGCATGCTTAGGTTGGTTAGAGATTTCAAATCTTGTAGATAGATTATTGCTTGTGTGATCATCAATGAAGGGAGAAGAAATATTTTTATTGGTGTAATTAGGGGCTTACGGTGTAAGTTTAGTAGTGTTATTTTTTTTAGTAGTTACATTTTTTATATATTTGCATGCCTTCATTTTGATTAGTGGTAGGAGTCGGCACGTAGAGTCTTGCATTGCCACATCGTTATTGTGTATGGTCAAGTGACTTAATGCATAGGAAATTTGAGTAGTTTTATTATTTTCTTTTAAGTTGGTATTTTTCAATACCGTGTGCTCCTCCTTTAATATGGTAAAGTGGTTTTGGGTCGTAATGAATTAGTTTTTCGTATTTTTGTTGATTGCAGAAATCTTTCTTAGATCCTTAGTTTTATATTGAAGTATTTGAGTATCAATATATTTATCTGCGATGGCATTATAAAGGTTTGCAAAAATACCTAGACCTTGGCCCTTTTCTTTGGAATAATGTTGCTTACCAGATTGGTGTTCCAACTTGTTTTTTACTTCTGCTTTGGTTGAACATTATAGTCTGCCATTCTCTTTTTTGGTCCTCCTCTGGTGAACACTGCATTATAGGATTGGATCCTGGAATTTGTTGCGAGGTCTGAGGTTGAAAAGTGCATAGGGGGTATGGGTGTCCCAACCTTCCACATTTTGTGCATAAAAGATTTTTTCCGTCATATTGAATAGCTTGCTTATGGCTGTCAATGTAGATGAAGGGTTCCACTGGGGTATTTAGTGGTATTTTCACACACAGTCTTGAATTGTAATTGATATACAGACATCTATTTTCAGTAGAAGTCCAATTGAGTTTCCAATTTTTTGTAATACTTTTCCATCGTAAAACTTCGTTGGTAATTGTGGCAGTCTCACCATATGCCCGAGGTAGTTAATTTCTCCTTAAAAGCCGCAAAATTTGATTTTCATTTGATAATTGAGATGTAGTGTCCATCAACAAACCATGGACCTTGATGGAGTGTCTTTTTCATATTCTCCTTCTTTTTGAACTTAATGATAAACAAATCTTCCCCTAAATCAATTGGAGAGAATGTTTCTGTTGGTCTTAAAGGTCTTGGATTTTTTGTTTGAGATATTGATGCAATATGCGTTTGCCAAAAAGTTTAACGATAATTGAATACTGTTATGGCACATAAATTCTAATTTTGTCTTCCTTCGTTAGAGTGATCCATTAAATGCTTTGGGTTGAAGACTGTAGTGTATTCGTTATTTGGATCCCTTCTTCTGACAATTTTTCGGACAAACCAATATTGCATTGATTATTATTTAGGAGTGAAAATCATGTTGTTTGTAGTTGTGACCATGTCCATATAGGACCGTTTAACTTCTCCTCCCTCATTATGTGTTTGAAAATGGAGATTAATGTTAGGCGATTTGGATGGTATTGAGGATTGGAATTCACGGGGTTGTGGTTCCATGACTAGTTTCTTTTGAGAGAATTCTCTCTAGCATATCCTTCAGACCCCACCTAATAGGAGTATACTGAGTAATTGTTGTTGTTGTCTCTCTAGCATATCCTAAAGCTTCTAAAATACATAATTCGATTATTCGAACTTACATAATTAGGTGGTAACTAGCCGTTATACTAATCTTATGTAATGGCAGCGCAATTTTGTGAAATATATTTAATATATATAAAGTAATAAATTTTTAAACTATTATTTTCTTCTAATATGTTGTAAGCTGTAATAGGTGACCTACCTTATTTTTCAGGTTACTAATTCTTGTATTTTTTTTTAATGAAAGAACTCATATGCGAATTCAAATTTTGAATTATAGATTCGAATTTGAAATTTTGCCACAAATTATTAGATTTATTCATATTTATAATATCTAGTGATTTTTCAAATATATATATGAGATCTAAATCAAAATTATTGAGTTTGAATAAATGCACAGCGTACTAGTGTAATTTTTTAAGAGATTTGTAAGTGTGATTCTTTTACTCCGACCCAAATTTAGACAGGTGACTTTTTCTCAAATTCTCCTAGTCTTGAGGCCAAGAATGTGCGTTACCTCTTACCTTACAATCAAGATTTACAGATGTCAGCATTGAACGAGTTTTCATATCCATAAATACTACAGAGTCTTCAAAAAACAAATACATTCAGCAATTGTAAGATCAACAAGAGTTTCAGTTTTAAATTGTGTCACTACTTATTGTTTTTGTTTTTTCCAAGTTCAAAGCAAATCATGGATAATTCTCAGAAAATTAGCTACCAAGCTGGCGAGACCAAGGGCCAAGCCCAGGTCTGCTTTGCTCTTCCTCTATCTCTTCCATTGCATTTATTCCTTTTCCTTTGGTTTAATTTCTAGTTATTATAGGAGTATATATATGATGGTCTCAATCTCAGGTTTAGAAATTTCATTCCTAAGTTGTGGCATAGTTCTCTTTATTTCGACCATCAAGAGTGTAATTGAGATGGTCGATATCCTTTCATTCTTATTCAAATGTTTCCACCGAATAAAAGTAATAATTTGATAGGGTACACCTTATCCCTCTTAGTAGACATATCCGACCCAAATGCCTAAGAAGAGAAAATGGTGTCTTTTCATGCAACATTTGTTTTTAGTTATTCCATCCGTGTTTATGTGATTTTTTTTATTCGTTCCAAAAAAATATTTTTTTTTTAAATTTGAAATTAATTTAGCTTAAATTTACAATTCTATCCTTAATGAGAAACTTATATAGTCACACAAATACCCTGGACCCATTTTTTGACTTGTTTAGGACTACAAATTTCAAAATTTTTATTTTTCTTAAACTCCGTGTTCAATCAAATAAGTTCTCGTAAATTAAAACAGAGAAAATACTACTTTCTGGATATAACATTTGTAATATTTTGATGCATATCAGGAAAAAGGTAATCAGTTGATGGAACAAGCTGGAAATGCTGCACAGTCTGCCAAGGAAACAATGCAAGAGGTTTGACCATTTTTATTATTATCTCATTCATCTAAACTTATTTATCACGGATTAAAGATATATACATCAGCAGAATAAAAATAAATTTATACTACCATAGTATTTAACCTATCGATAACATGTTACCAATTAGTAATGTTTATTATACGTATTTACTTTATTATAAGTGATTGATCGTATAACATCAACGCATTTAGAATTTAAACTTATACTTTATAATTAGCAAAAGATAATATGTTATTGTTTTGGTGATATTTTGATATAGATGGGGCAGCAAGTGAAGGCCAGTGCACAAGGAGCAGCTGATGCCGTTAAAAATGCCACTGGGATAAACAAATGAACCATGACATTCATCTATTCCACAATGTTATAGTTTCTTCTTATTATAGGCTACCAAGTTTTGCTTCTTAGGTTTGAATTACTTATTGTTAGGTTCTATATTTATGAATTATAGAAAGTGATTGAGCTGCCACGTATACTAAGAACGTGACATTGCGCCTCAATAATATAACATTTTAATAATGTTTGGTTCTTATAAGCAGTTTCTCTTCTTGTATTTGAGCACTTGCAGTATATCAAAATGTGATCCAAATTCACTTGGAATTAAGACCATGATCTGAATTTCACAAAATCTTACTATAATTTTTCTCAATATTATAACGACAACCTGATAGAAATAATAAAAAATTTGTATCAGTAATATTCATTTATCTTTTAGGGAATTATAAGTTTTCGGCATGATAGTTCGATGTTTGTGTCAAATACTCCATCCTATGAACGCCAAAACAATTATTATTAGTAAGCAAATGATGTTCTATGACTAGTTACAATTTGAATTAAAAAAAAAAAATGATCACAACGATCTTCTATATTTTATTCACTTATTTTATGTGTTATTTGTTAGACATTTGGACTTATACTACATACATATGGACAATATATGGATTAATTATATGTTATGTGCTATCTTTTGGTTTGGCCTATATCAGTGGTCTTATGGACACTATTGTTAAGGGGGCCAATACATTGTCATATAAAGTGTAGGACTAATGTGTAGATACCCAAAAGAGTAACCTTTAGTTAATGATGGGCTAACTAAGGTTACATACATGTAACCAAGGTTACATTCTTGTGACCTTTGAGTTTCATAACTCACATGTTATAATAAGGGGGGTTATGGTTCCCACAAGAATGTAAGACATTCTCTTCTTCTTCCTCCCATTGAGAGAGAGAGCACAAACTTGTTCTTGCATATCAAGTGGAAAACCAATCCTCACATTTGTCTTGGATATCAAGTGAAAGCCAAAACTTCAAGACAATCTTCAAGAAGGATCAAGGAGCTTCCAAAGGCAAACCTTGAACAATCTTCAAGAAGGATTAAGGAGCTTCCACTTATGGATTCAGATACGCTTCCGCTTATGTTGTTGTTCCAAGTAATTCGATATGAAGGCTAAAGTGTTTTATTTGGATTCATTCCAACAATTGGTATCAGAGCCTCCTTCATATTGGATCATTTGGAAGTTCATTAAATTCATGTTATAAAGCTTCATGTTTAAATTAAGATAGAATTTTGATTATGAAATTCTAGTACCATAATATAGCATGCTTTCATGAATGATATGTTGATGATGAACTTTAGTATTTAGATACAATGTTATCTCTAGATGAATTGAAATATTAAAATTTGCATAATTTTGGTTGTTGAACAACATGATTCCTTGTTTAAGCCTTTTGTTGAAAGCCCCATTAAGTTTATTATCGTTGAGTGACGGCAACTCCAGTTTCAATACATAGTCGCCACTAATACATTTAGCGGCGACTTCTATGGGTTTAGTGGCAGCGTTCGTCGCAATGTTACCACAAATAACCTTCAGTGACTGCAACTCCAGTTTCAATACATAGTCGCCACTAATACATTTATTGGCGACTTCTATGGGTTTAGTGGCAGCGTTCGTCGCCGTAAAAGGTCCTGGACAGAAACGTCTTTTTTTAATAAAGATAACTTTTTTTTATTAAAAACGTTTTTCTGGTGACATTAATGAAACCATAATGCAAAATTAATTAATAGAAACGTTTTTCATTATTATTGAAATATTATTTTTATTTAATTAAGATATTAATTGAGTCATAATGCAAGATTAATATTAAAACATTAATCTTGCATTATTAAAGAAACGTTTTTTCAATTAATTAAAGAAACATTTTTCATTATTAATTGAAACGTTTTTTAAGTTTTCAGATTTTAATTGTACATTAGTAATATGTCAATTAATATTCAGTTTTTTTAATTATTAATGTTTTGTACATTAATATTCAGTTTTAAGATTAATTATTTTTTTTGTCCATCATGCTTCAGATTTTGTTTTATACAATTAAGATTAAGTTTTTAATGTTCAGTTTTTTACATATCAAACATGTAACTTTTTCAGTTAAGGTTCAATATATGGCTTAAAGAACTATTTAGTTTTGCATCTAATATTTTAAATTAGTCCATTGAAATATTATGTTACCAAAGTAACCTCTTTTGTGTAGATTGATTGATTTTGAAGTATAAGATAACTGTGTATGTTAGTATTCCATGCGTTTAACACCGGCTCAAAGGAAGGTTGTTATTTGGCAGGAATTCGAACATGCTTGTGGTGATAAATATGTGACAATTATTAAGTTTTCCATGTGAATATTAAGTCGGCCCAAAGGAAGGCTTGATATTTGACAGGAGTTTATTGTCAATATTTGATTACTACACCAAGAGTACCAATTACAAGTTGATTTTCTGTCCAAAGACTAAAATCAATGTTGTGCTAGGTATCTTGTAATGGGATTTGCCTATTTTGAATATGTAAACTCCAGTTTAAAATTCAAGTAATTGTAAGCATGTATTAAGTTGTCCTTGTTCTATTTTCAGTGAATTCTTCAGCTGCTACAATATCTGCAAACATTAACAGCATCCCTGTGCTTAACGGCACAAACTTTAAGGAATGGAAAGAGAACATTATGATAGTTCTCGGTTGCATGGATCTAGACCTTGCACTTCGGATTGAGAAACCTGCTTCTCTTGAGGATACATCTTCTTCTGATGAAAAGAAGGAGATGGGGAAGTGGGAACGCTCAAATCGCATGAGTCTAATGATCATGAAACTTGCAATTCCAGAATCTTTTAGAGGCACTATGAATGATGAAAATAATGCCAAAGTTTTCTTTGAAAACTTTGAAAAGCGTTTTGCACAAAACGAAAAGGCGAAAACAAGTACTCTTTTGAGTAAACTTGTCTCCATGAGGTATAAAGGCAAGGGAAACATAAGGGAGTACATTTTGGAAATGTCTCATCTTGCTTCGAAACTAAAGTCACTCAAGTTAGAATTACATGAGGAACTGCTTGTGTACTTAGTTTTGATCTCTCTTCTTGCACACTTTAATCAGTTTAAGGTCAGTTACAATTGCCTGAAGGAGAAATGGACTCTTAATGAGCTCATTTCACATTGTGTGCAAGAGGAAGAGAGAATAAAGCAAGATAAGACAGAAAGTGCTCATTTGGCATTCTCTTCTAAAGATAATAAGAAGAGGAAAAATAAGGAAGTTGCGGTTGCAAGGCCCCAGAAGAAGCAACATAAGAAACCTAAGGTTGAAACTACAGAATCAGGTTGCTTTTTGTGTAAGGGGACTAATCACATGAAGAAAGATTGTACCAAATATCACGCTTGGCGTGCAAAAAAGGGTATATCTATTTCTCTTGTTTGTTCTAAAGTTAATTTAATTTCGGTACCTAAGGATACTTGGTGGGTAGTCTGCTGCTACTACTCACATAAGTATATCTATGCAGGGTTGCCTGAACTGCCGAAAACCAAATGATGGTGAAAGATACATCTATGTGGGTGACGGCAAAAGGGTTCAAGTTGAGGCTATTGGAAAATTTAGGCTATTGTTTAAGACTGGTTTTTATTTAGATTTGAATGAGACTTTTGTTGTACCGTCTTTTAGACGGAATTTAATTTCTGTTCCCAAATTGGACATATCCGGTTATTCATGTTCATTTGGTGACAATAGAATTAGTCTCTTTCAAGGTTCAAATCTTATCGGTACTGGTCTTTTATCAACATATGGTAGCCTATATTTGGTTGACATAATAACCTCACATAATGAAACTTTGCATACAAGTTCAAGTGGTACCAAAAGAAAATTAACTAATGAGAATTCTTTATCACTCTGGCACAAATGTTTGGGTCACATATCTAAACAAAGAATTCAGAAACTTGTGTCAGATGGAATTCTTGATTCTCTTGATTCCTCAAATTCGGATATTTGCATTGAGTGTATCAAGGGTAAACAAACAAACAAGACGAGATTAGGTGCTGAGAGAGCTTCGGATGTCTTAGAATTGATACATACGGATATTTGTGGGCCATTCCCTACACCTTGTAGAAATGGTCAACAATACTTTATCACATTCATAGACGATTACTCTCGTTATGGGTACCTATATCTCATTCATGAAAAGTCCCAATCTATAGACGTGTTCAAATCATATAAGGCCGAAGTTGAAAATCAACTAAGCAAAAGGATTAAAACCGTTAGATCTGACCATAGTGGTGAATACTATGGTAGATATGATAGTTCAGGTGAACAACGTCCAGGGCCATTTGCTAAATTCCTAGATGAGTGTGGGATCGTTCCTCAGTATACTATGCCAGGCAGTCCTACTATGAATGGTGTAGCTGAGAGACGAAATCGAACCTTTAAGGACATGGTAAGAAGTATGATTTGTCGTACTACTTTGCCAGACTCACTCTGGGGAGAAGCATTGAAAACCGCAGCTTATATTCTTAATAGAGTTCCAACTAAAGCTACAATCAAAACCTCATATGAACTTTGGACTGGAAATAAACCCAGTATTAAGCACTTACACATTTGGGGTTGTCCAGCTGAGGCAAGGCCTTTATAGGCCGAATGAAAAGAAACTGGATGCTAAAACAGTTAGCAGCTATTTCGTTGGATACTCTGAAAGATCCAGGGGGTATAAGTTTTATGATAGCCACTTCTAGAACTATTTTTGTGACGGGTAATGCTCGATTCTTTGAGGATATTGAGTTTGGGGGGTGGGGAGATAAAGTTGTTAGAGATTTTGTCTTTGAGGAAGAACATGTGTCTTTCTCTCAAGTTGTTGATCTTGGTTAGGGTGTTCTCATTCCTGACACGGATATTCAAGACAATCTCGAAAATCTCCCTAATCAAGTTGATATTACTAATGAACATCAAACTCAACAACCTCAAGAAACTGAAGTGCCATTAAGGAGATCCACTAGAGAGAGGAGAAATGCAATTCCGGATGATTATGTTGTATTTCTCCAAGAACAAGAAAGTGACATTGGACTTGAGGAAGATGATCCAATCAACTTCCGTCAAGTCATTAAAGGTTCTAACTGTGGATTGATGCCATGAATGATGAGATGAAGTCTATGAGCGATAACGGCGTTTGGGAGCTTGTTACATTGCTCGAAGGTATTAAACCAATTAGTTGTAAATGGATATTTATAACCAAGAGGGATTTAGGGGGCAATGTCATTAAGTATAAAGCTCGTCTTGTCGCAAAAGGCTACACTCAAAAGGAAGGCATTGATTATAAAGAGACTTTCTCTCCAGTTTCATCGAAAGACTCTTTCAGGACTATAATGGCACTAGTAGCACATTTTGATCTTGAACTTCATCAGATGGATGTTAAGACAGCGTTTCTCAATGGTGACATTGAGGAAACAATTTATATGGTGCAACCTGAAAACTTTGTTTCGGGAGACTCAAAGAAAAGGGTTTGCAAATTAAAGAAATCCATCTATGGGCTCAAGCAAGCTTCCCGTCAATGGTATTATAAGTTTCATGAAGTCATTACATCTTTTGGTTTTGAACCAAATATTGCTGATGACTGTATATACCATAAGTTCAGTGGGAGTAAATATATTTTTCTGGTTTTATATGTCGATGACATACTGCTTGCCTGTAACGATATAGCATTATTGCATGAAACTAAGAAATTTCTTTCAAAGAAATTTGAATGAAAGATCTTGGTGATGCCTCTTTTGTATTAGGAATTCAGATACAACGAGATCGCTCCAAAGGTGTTCTCGGTCTGTCACAAAAGGGCTATATCGATAAGGTTCTTAAAAGATTTGGCATGCAGGATTGTAAACCAGGCAACACCCTGTTGCTAAGGGAGACAAGTTTAGTCTCAAACAGTGCCCAAATAATAATTTTGAAACTACGAAAATAGAAAAGACACCTTATGCTTCGGCTGTAGGTAGTCTAATGTATGCTCAGGTATGTACACGACCTGATATAGCATACATTGTTGGGATGCTGGGCAGATAAGCAATCCGGGAATGGACCATTGGAAGGCAGCCAAAAGGGTCATGAGGTACTTACAGAGAACAAAGGATTACATGCTTACATATTGGAGATCGGACCAGCTTGAGATCATCGGGTACACCGACTCCGATTTTGCTGAATGTCAGGATAGTCTGAAGTCTACATCAGGCTATATTTACATGCTTGCTGGTGGTGCTATCTCTTGGAGAAGCATCAAGCAAACTCTTACTGCCACTTCCACTATGGAAGCGGAATTCATGGCATGTTATGAAGCATCCAATGAGGCATTATGGCTGCGAAATTTTGTTAGTGGACTACGCATAGTAGACAACATTAAAAAGCCACTCAGGCTATTATGCGACAACAGATCAGCAGTCCTTTATCTAACAATAACAATAGTTTTACGAAAGCAAAACATATGGACGTCAAATTTAGGGTTGTTAAAGAAAGAGTACAGAATGGACAATTGTGCATAGAGCACATCAGTACAAACTCTATGATTGCGGATCCGCTCACTAAGGGATTGCCACCCAAAGTATTTCATGAGCATATTGCTTGCATGGGTGTCAAATCGGTTAAGGATTATGAATTTTAGTGGGAGTTTGTATTATACAATTATGTATTGTCCATTACATTCAGTAATTCAGTTTTAAGGTTATATCGGCAGATATTCAGTTTTAAAGTTTTTATGTACTCTGAAGGTTTATGATTGATCTCAATAAAGAGAACCAGTTGGAAATAGACATTCTATTTCAGACCACACTTTATGTTATTTCCATGCTACACACCTATACTTGATCCATGTCGTTGGTTATATTGATATACGTGATCTATGTTGGGTCTAGTTACGCAAGAGTAACTACAATCTCTTAGATCCTATGTTGGTATGATTGATGGACCGGATTGTTCATGACAATTTTATTATGATAGCAATTCTGAGCTCATAAAGTTATAATGTAACATATAATTCTAAGGTTTGTACATATGCATGAATGTATAGTCCAAGTGGGAGATTGTTAGACATTTGGACTTATACTACATAAATATGGACTATATATGGATTAATTATATGTTATGTGCTATCTTTTGGTTTGGCCTATATTAGTGGTCTTATGGACATTATTGTTAAGGGGGCCAATACATTGTCATATAAAGTGTAGGACTAATGTGTAGATACCCAAAAGAGTAACCTTAGTTAATGATGGGCTAACTAAGGTTACATACATGTAACCAAGGTTACATTCTTGTGACCTTTGAGTTTCCATAACTCACATGTTATTATAAGGGGGGTTATGGTTCGCACAAGAATGCAAGACATTCTCTTCTTCTTCCTCCCTTTGAGAGAGAGAGCACAAACTTGTTCTTGCATATCAAGTGGAAAACCAATCCTCACATTTGTCTTGGATATCAAGTGAAAGCCAAAACTTCAAGACAATCTTCAAGAAGGATCAAGGAGCTTCCAAAGGCAAATCTTGAACAATCTTCAAGAAGGATTAAGGAGCTTCCACTTATGGATTCAGGTACGCTTCCGCTTATGTTGTTGTTCCAAGTAATTTGATATGAAGGCTAAAGTTTTTTATTTGGATTCATTCCAACATTATTTTCATCAATTTTCTATGAAAAAAGAATCATGTAATTATTAAAAGATCATTTGTGATCCTTCTTTCAAAAAAAAATAAAAAATAAAAATAAAGCGAATGATCCTCCCATATCTATTTATACTTTTAATAAAAGAAAATATTCTTACAAAAAATTTCTTGTTTTATTTACAGATCGTCTCCTGTAACGACAATAACATTTGTAATTGATGTCTGGTACATCAATGTCACATAAGGGAGGGATGATTTGTGTGGTATTTAATTTTTTCGTGGACAAATTATTGAAGGAGTTGATTCTTTTATGTGTTTCTTATGCTACAGTCGTGGAATAATAAATGCAAAAAGTAAAGAACATAAGTATTTTAACGTGGAAAATACCTGACATAAAATGTGAAAAAATCATGACCAACAGTCCAGTAAGATTTTTCCTAACACTTCACTAAATCACTGAGCCAAAAACATGTTTACAAAACTCTTGTAAGCCTAAGGATTACTTTGACCCTTTGTGGCAACCAGCTTCAGGCTGTTGCGGCAATTTTAAGTTAACTCTAACTTGAACAATACACTCAGAGTACCTATTACAAATGCTTCTAGAAAAAGCTGAAATGTAGAATTCAAAAGCCCAACTACAATGAAACTAGAATTAAAGACAGACACTTGGAACTGCTTCTTCTATCTGGTTCATGTAGCTTCAGGTTCGCACACTTGAATCACACATGAATTGCTTACAAAATGCCTTGATACTTTGCTCTCAACTCTTGTTTAACTTTCGCGTTTTGTGCGTACCTGTTAAATGAGAACATCTGAAATATATAGAGTTAGTAATATGATTAACTAGAGTTCTAATGCTATACTCTTTCATGGTGGAAGAGTTCTAGTTATCTTCAACTTCTAACTCATCCCTTATCTAGGATAGAGTTCTTTTCATGTCAGGAGTCCTACACCTTACCAATTACGCAACATTTTCGTTCGGGAGATATCAGATTTAACCATTTATGCTCATCTTTGTCACGTGCATGCCTTGTGCTTGAATCTGCAGTGCCCTATGTATACTGTGTATGGACCTGGTTCATGCATGTATTTCCTTTATCAATCATCAATACTTACTTATGCCAACAAATTCACCCTTTTTGATGATTACAAACTCTTTACTTTTCATAAGCATGAAACCTGTTTCACCTCAGCTCTATATCAACACAAAGTTTGAACACTTTCCATTTTAAAGTCACAAATAATCAAGGACCAGGTTCATTAGGTTATAAATATCACAATCCAAAGTAAAAAACATAACCTATCGTCCCCCTTTTAGCATCATCAAAAAGTTGCATAATTATGTTGGATAACCAAATTTTAGCAGGTATTACTCTTGGCCATGTAGGCTACTTCAAATACAATCATGGAGTCAAGTATTACTTATCAATCTAAAGATATTAGCCATCTAAGAAGCATCAACAAATAACTAGAGCAAAAAGAAGAGATTATCATTGATAAGAGTCATCCACAAAGCATAGAAAGAAATAAAGGTACTGCATCATGAGCAAAAAAATAAAAAAGTTCCATTCGGGTAAGTGGTTTTCTAACTAGGCTAGGAAGGGTTTTTATGGCTGGGAAGGACCAGGCTCATAGTTTCTGGCCTGAAGAAGCTTCAACATGTCATGAATAATACCTCCATTCTTCTTATTTTTCTTTGCAAGCTCAGTTTTGAGAGCATCCTTCTCAATTTCTACTTCTGCCAGAATCTTCTTCAACCTCTCAATCAGCATCGTTAGTTCCACTCTCATGCACCAAGGCTGTCATTTTGTGGTTCACAAGCACCCTTTTGGATGAACCAATTTCTTTGGGAGCAGTATGAAAGTACGGGAGGGGGGGGATGAATTGTTACCTAGTTAAAATTTTGTCGACTAATATAAGTATTAATTGACTAACCACAAGACAGAAAGAGTAAACACGGTGAAGAAAAATAGTAAGACACATACGATTTATACTGGTTCGGTAGCGTTATTGTTACTCACATCTAGTATCCACCTCATCAAATATCAGTGCCACATGGGATTAGATGTTCATCTTTGACAAACTGAACATAAGAATGATACATTTGAATTAATAGTATTATCAGGATATATTTGAACTTAAAGTATAACAACTGATATAAGAATATATGCAAGTGATTTGGAGCTTTGAGTTTGAGTAAAATCCCAAAGAATCATGTCGGGATCGTGTTCCGGGATCAATGAATGATAGTTCAGAATGAAATAAAGAATCAAACAGGCATACGGAGCATTGTTCAGAAAAATACATATAACATTTTGCTCAGATCTCCGTTTGGGGTCCATAATATACCATCGAAGCTATTTGAAAGGACTACAACTTTCATGTTTTGAATTTTGCGAATTCTCACTACCGCGGCATGTGGAGCGGTGCGGGGCGCACCGCGCCTATGGAAATTCCCTGCAGTCTGTCAGAATCAGCGATTTGAACTTTCCAACTACTGCCCCCGCATGTCACATCGCCCAATGCGGTCCGATAGTGCAAATGTTACAAAGTGATTGACCTATTTTGCACATGAGAAGGTGTTTTTATATGGGCCCAACCCTACTTGGTATAAATACATGTAAAAATGCTATTTTGAAGGAGAGGACATAATTTTGACATAATTTAGACCTAAGGAAGCCAAGGATACTGGGGATTCGACCTAAGGAGGAAAGAACACACTAGGAGCAAGGCAGAAAAGTTTGCTACGATATTTTCACTTGTTCCTATTTCATTATTGGTTATTAATTCTAGTATTGTAGTTATGCACACTATTATGAATAGCTAATTTGTTATCTATTATTTTGATGGAAGCTATTGGAGGATGATTTTCCTGTTATGTTAATATTGATTGCTGTAGTATTTTCTCTATTTGTTCAACTACGTTATTATTGTTGTTGACTGAAGGTCCATTAATCGACTGTGCCTATTTAGTGTGTAATATTTGGCAGAGAGTGCATATTTATGTAGTTTTTGAACAAAATCACTTCTAACCTATATGAGGTATGAATGAAAAGGGTTTAAAGGTGGGATTTGGGATAACGAAACCTTTGGTACGATCCGACTGAGTTGTCCTTAATGCCAGCTACAATAATTTGGGAAAATATGTCTAGCAAATTGTGGTAATTACTTGGAAGAGAGTTACAACAGTCAGAGCATTCACGATCAGTAGAGAATACTTAGTCGAATTCATAAAAAACATATCGGGGAGGATTTCGACAATAGGAAAAATGATAACTCTAGACCTTCTTAATCTTGTCTCTAAACCTTAGTATATTTTGCTGTTAATTTATTATTTTAATTTGTTAGTTAATTAGTTAAATACAAGAATCTTAATATCTATAAGTTAGGAATTGTTCTAGCTTGTATTCTTGGTGATATTGAACAGTTGTAGCTGAGCCTTAGTTTTCTATGGGATTCAACTACGAACTTGTAAGCCGGATTATATTTGCAACAACCGCTTAGTCCTTTTTATAAGGAATACTTGGACGTGATTAAATTTTGGCGTCGTTGCCGAGGAACTAACGGTGTAGTTGTAAATGTACATATTTCTAGCTTGCAAGTTTAAGCATTTATTTTTGTGTTCTTGTATTTGATTATTTTATTTTTTGACTTGATAGACATGGCATCTTAGAATTATAAGAGTTGTGATGCTGGTAATTCTACTTTTGATCTTTCTTAAGCAAATTGTGGAGGAAACCACCCAGGGAAAAAAAATACCAAAATATTTCCAAGAGCGAGTTATATGCACCAACTCAATCTTATGTGTGGAACATGTGTGGTGGTCAATATGGTCATTTTCATGGTTGTGCTTATACTTTGTATCTTCCTCCAACCACTTACTTTGATGGTTCTTCTTTTTCTTGTGAAGTTAACAAGAACAAAGAACCCAGGGATGATGACCTGAAAAAGATCGAGGATATGCTAAAGTGTCTTGTGGATATGATGAGATACAACAGTAGGTACCAAGGTAAGATGCAACTCGGAGGCTCAATTGAGTCAACTGTTGAAGTTTTTAATTCTCAATATACCAATATTATGGTTCATCTTAATGTATGTATTAAAGTGCTAGGAAGGTGTAGTCACTCTTATATCCAAATGTAGTCTACCTGCCTCGAAGCCTACATTACAACCAAATAAAGTCCAACTTGATCTAGACTGAATGAGCTTGATTAATAGAGTAGTACATTACGGGCAAGCCTATAATGCATCTTTTGTGGCATAAAAATGTTATTTATGAGAGTGATTGATTTTTTTCTATATTAAGTTCCTAATTGTTCTTAAGTTTTATGGTGTGTGGAACTTCTCTCTTTTGTTGTGTGAGGGCACTTGATTCATGAAGGAAATGTGATATCAGTTATCTCTATGTTAGAGTAAGTAAGTAAGTTGTGAATAATGCGTGGTACTTGTAGGTCAATTATTGAGGTGAAGATGTTACGCTTTTGTGCTTAGTTTATTTTGAATATTCATGGAGTGATGAGTTAGGCGAATTGTTTTAAAAGGCCTAGCCGATATAAAGTGTAGTTTGATTGCTCGAGTACGAGCAATAGTTTAAGTGTGAGGTGTTGATGATAGGCTATAATTGTGTATTGTAGTCACTTATTCCACTCCAATGTACTACACTTTATTGAGTTTGAGCTTTAATCTCTAGTGTTGAGCTTCTTTATTTTATGCCTTGTAGGAGTGATTCCAAGCTATGTAGATATTATGGAATGAATTCAAGTGATTTGGAGCTTTGAAGTTTGATTAAAATCCCAAAGAATCAAGACGGGATCGTGTTCGGGGATCAACAGAGGATAGATAAGAATGAAACGAAGAATCGAGCGAGCCTACGGCACATTGTCTAGTAAAATACATATAACTTTTCACTCAGAACTCTGTTTCGGCTCCACAATATATAATCTGAAAGCTATTTGAAAGGGCTACAACTTTCAAGTTTTGCATTATTTCTATTCTCACTACCACGACATGTGGAGCAATGCGAGGTGTGTCGCACCTGTGGAAATTCCCTGCAGCCTATCAGAATTAGCAATCTGAATTCCCACTACCGACCCGTATGGCGCACTTCCCCATGCAGTGCAATAGTGCAAATTTTACAAAGTGATTGTCCTATTTTGAACGGGAGAAGGTTTTTTTTGTTTGGGACCCACCCTACTTGGTATAAATACATGTAAAAATGCTATTTTGAATGAGGGGACATACTTTTGATATAATTTAGACCCAAGGAGGCTAAAGATACCGGTGATTCGGCCTAAGGAGGCAAGAACATACTAGGAGTAAGGTGAAAAATTCTTCTATGAGTTTTTCACTTCCTTGTTCCTATTTTCATTATTGGTTATGAATTCTAGTTTTGTAGTTATGCATACTATTAGGAATAGCTAATTTTTTATCTAAGGTTTTGATGGAACCTATTGGAGGATGATTTTCCTATTACGCTAATACAGATTTGCTGTAATATTTTCTCTATTTGTTCAACTATGTTATTATTGCTGTTAGATTGAAGGGCCCTCAATCGAATGTGTCCATTTATTGTTTATTACTCCGGAGAGAATGCATATTTATGTAGTTGTTGAACAAAATTACTTCTAACGTCTATGATGGATCATTGTGAAGGGTCTAATGGTAGGATTAAGGATAACCTAACCTTGGGTGCGATCCGAGTGAGTTGTACTTAATACCTGCTAGAATAATTTGGGAGAATATGTCTAGTAAATTATTGTAATTAGTCGGGGGAGAGTTACCGATATCAGAGCACTCATGATCGGTTGATAATACTTAGGCGAATTTATAGAAAATGTAGCGGGGAGGGTTCCTACAATACAGAAAATCATAACTCTAGACCTCTTTAATCTTGTCTCTAACCCTTAGTATCTTTAGTTGTTAATTTATTATTTTAATTTGTTAGTTAATTAGTTAAGCACAAGAATCTTAATATCTATAAGTTAGGAATTGTTTAACTTTGTCTTCTTGGTGATACTGAACAGTTGTAGCTAAGTCTTAGTCTTGTAAATTGGATTATTGCAATGACCGCTTAGTCTTTTTTATAAGGCATAGTTAGGTGTGATCAAATTACTTGAAGCCACGCGGCGACCTAAGGTGGGCTAAAATGTGTGTAGCTATTTGGGAAAAACTATTTTCAAAACTATCTAATGTAAGGCTCACGGCGGTATAAGGAAAGATTGTGATTGTAAAATGAGATACGAGGTGGTACCTCAATTGTGATTATTGTTACTATCGTTCATTTATCTCACTTGTGTTTTTATGCATTGTTCTCTTGGTGTTCTTATTAAGTATTTCTTAGTTGTGACTTATTTGTCTTATTCACTCATATCCTATCTTGTTGTATTTCTTTATTGACTCACTTCCTCGTTTCTATTATCATACTGTACTACACTTGTCTAGCTTATTTTTCTTATCCTAGTGGGTTTATTGACCTGGTCTCACTATTACTCTTCTGAGGTTGGACTTGATACTTATTGAGTATTGTTGTGGTGCACTCATACTATGATTTTGCACATCTTTATTTGCAGATCAAGGTACCCCATATTAGACTAGGCATTAGTGATTTGGCTATACCTCTCGGAGACTTCAAGGTGTTACCTGTTTGGCGTTTGCAGCCCTCAAAGACACTTCCTGTCCTTATTTGTTTTCTACTGCTCAGTCTTTACTTAGACAATGATGTGTTAGGGATGTTTTAGTATATTCATGTAGAGCTTATGACTCGGTCACATCAGATTTTGGAGGTTATTGTCAGCTATAATAGTTAGATGGTTTAATTTGAAGTTTTATTGTTAGTTTTGTTATTTACTTACCTAGTTATAGAGACTAGGTGCCATCACGACATCCTGCGATGGGAGATTGGAGTCGTAACACTTCTCCTCCTAATCTACGCTCTCCACAAGCTTTAAATAAGCCATTTTCTTGGCTTTCAATTTTATTTGGACATCCCCAGTCCACCATCATTCCCTTTTGTGACCTCTCAAGTATCCTTTAGCCAATAACTTCTCTCCCAACTCCTGAGCTTTGTCCTTAGTCAAGGATCCCTGCTTGATCTTACATTGACCATAAACCACTATTTTCTTCCTTTTTCTCTTGACCTTTAAGTCCATCACCAAGAGCCTGTGTTGGGTCAATAGACACTCACTCGAGATAACCTTTGTGCATAGTCATTTATCGCACTTCTTGGAGAGGAGGTAATTAATTTGAGTCTTGGACATCATATGGTGAAAAGCAACCAAGTGATCCTCCATCTTCTAGAAACATGTGTTAGTTATCACCGAATCAAAAGCCTTAGCGATGTCCAACAATGAAGTTCCTCCCTTGTTCCTAACTCCAAAATCGAACCATCGTACATATCATCATAATTCCTAGCCTTGGAAATTAAAATCACCAAAATCACCTCCTATGAAAATCTTCTCGGTGTGCGGGACACCTCACTCCACCGCTTCCAAATTCTGCTAGCAGTGCCTTTTGACCTCTTCGTTCAGGCCCATTTGAGGCGCATATGTGCTAATCACGTTTAAAGTGAGCCCTCCAACTACTAGCTTAACAGTTATCAACCTATCATTTACCCTTTTAATATCTATCACTAACTCCTTAAGATCCCCACCAACTAAAATACATATCTCATTTTTGCCCTTAGCACCTATTGAATACCACAGTTTAAACCAGTTTACATCCTGTACCTTGGTACCCACACATCTAGTCTCCTGGACACACAATAATAATCTTCCTCTTCTAGAAAATCGTCCCTAACTCTATAAATTTATCGGTCAATGCCTATGTTCCAAGACCGAACTTTCAACCTAGTGGTTCCCTCCCCCTTCCTCCCCCAACAAACCATGCCCCCATCCCGCGCCTATCCAAGGACATGAGCTTATTCTACCTTCATTTGCTAAAACCACTATAGACTGAGGGTAACTAAGATAGCAGTACTACTATACCAACAAATAACTAAGATAAGCAAGCAATATAAACTATGGAACTAAAATAAGAACTAAGGAACATAAAATAAAATTAAACTAAGCCAAATATAGACAAGAAAGCAAAAGCAGTTTCAACAAAAGAAACTAAGATAAAAACTAAGGAATATAAATTAAAATGGGAAAGAAATAATAACGATAAAATTCAAGGGATGAGCAAAGAATACTAATTCAAGAAAGATATAGGCTATATTCGAGTCGGGGATATCAGACGATGTCGTAGCACTAAATGGAACTGATTTCCTGCAGTCTATGCGCCACTATTCTTCCTCCAGACGCTGGCACTTTAGTTTCACGTGCCTATGTTTGCCACATAAATATGGCCCCGACAGAAAAAAAAATTTGGGAACAGATAATACAGGGGTTGTGCGGTCGCGGGGAATTGAACGAACAAAAGAGCAGCAAACTAACCAAGAAGAAAGGGGGAAGGACAATAGAAAAAGAGAGAAAAAGAGGCGTTACTTGTGTTTCTATTGAATTTGCTGGCGAAGTACAGAGAGGGTGGTAGGGGAGTGCTGCCAGAAAGAGAGGGGGCGGGGAGAGAAAGGATGTGTAAAATAGAGGAGAGAGAAAGAAGGCCCTTGTTTCCAGGGGGAGGGTTCGTCTTTTGGTAAAATAGTCGTAGGGGAGAGAAAACAGTAAAGAAAATGTTAGAGAGGGAGAGAAAGTAGATCAACTTCTAAAACAAAGACCTTGGTCACTTTCCATGAATTTTCATAGGCTAATAATGACATCAAACAATGAAGTCATAGAGTTTAATTTTAGAGATAATTTTAGTAACATTTCCTTATGTTTAGCTAAGGCTGTAAGTTTCACGGTTCCGGACCGGAACCGGACCAGAACCACGGTTCTGGCGGTTCCGCGGTTCCGGTTCCGGCGGTTCCCCGGAACCGTGATGTCGAGGTTCTACCCGTTGGAACCGCAGAACCGGAACCGCCAGAACCGGAACCGGAACCGGACCGGTTCTGGCGGTTCCAAACGGTTCCAAACGGTTCTGTGACGATAATTTTTAAAAAAAAAATCCAAACGGTTCCAAACGGTTCTGGCGGTTCCAAACAGTTCCAAACGGTTCTTTTTCAAAACTAGCCGTTTGGAAGTTTAAAAAATAGCCATTTGGCCCCAAACTTTAATTTAACCCCAAACTTTATATAATTACACTATTTTCCATTTCTCAACTATAAATACCCCCTCATTCTTTCATTTTTATTCACCAATTCATCAATATCTCTCAATCTCTCTCAAGTTCTCTTTCAATCTTTCTAGTGCAAGTGCTTAATTTATTGTTGCAAATTCGTGAAACATTGTGAAGTTGTTGAATTGAAGTTTTCAAGTGTTCAATTTCAACGATTTTTAACTCTTACGTGCTAATTATTATGGCATTTTCGTTGAAAAATATATTCGGTAAAGGAAAAATATGTTCGGTAAAACATAGTCCCTAAGCTTCAAGATCTACTTATGGCATCAACTTTTAAGGTAAGTTTATCTACAGGATCTGACATCTGCTGTAATTCAATTCTCTAATACCTGAACAATTTGAATCCTTAGTAACTTATCTTTTGATGGACCTTGATATTGTATTCGACATGGCTCAGTATATGTATTTGTCTATTATTGTGAGTGATATAACATGACAGAAAAGTTAAAAGACCTTTTTTGTTATCTGGATTTTATTGCATTATTATTGTAGGGGCTTTGTCTGAGAAATCAATGGAGGCACACAGGACAGGGAAGAAGCATATGGCTCGGCTCCAGGAACTCCAAAAGATATCGAAAAAATTGAAGTGGCCGATGATGTGGGTGCAACTGTCAATAGAATTAACCCCAAGGAACAAGAATAAGCGTTCACCACAGGGGATAACTGAGTTAAGTCATGTTCAGGGAATAATGCATAAATTATGATGTAACTTGTACATTGGCATGTCTTCTTTAAGTTTTTTTTCCATTGGGGGAAGGAAGACTAAGAAAGATATGCCATTTTGGTCAATAAATATGCTCTTTATCATATCCTTGAATATCTTTTGTCTCAATATTTCTTTGTCTTTACTTCTATATCAATCCTTGAATATTTATATAATATACACTATATAACATACAACACAATATACTAATGACAACATTCTTTTATCAATATATACTACTTATATACAATTTATACTAATTACTAACTACAACACAATATACACTAATTATATACAATATATACTACTTAAATACAATATATACTACTTATTTACAAAATATACACTACTTATACACAATATATACTAATTACCAAACACAATATACACTACTTATATACAATATATACTACTTGAATACAATATATACTACTTATATACAAAATATACACAACTTATACACAATATATACTAATTATCAAACACAATATACACTACTTATATACAATATATATTACTTAAATACAATATATACTACTTATATATAAAATATACACTACTTATACACAATATATACTAATTACCAAACACAATATACACTACTTATATACAATATATACTACTTAAATACAATATATACTACTTATATACAAAATATACACTACTTATACACAATATATACTAATTATCAAACACAATATACACTACTTATATACAATATATACTACTTAAATACAATATATACTACTTATATACAAAATATACACTACTTATACACAATATATACTAATTACCAAACACAATATATACTATAATTAATAATATAGTACACCATATAAAAATATATTTTACAATATACTAAACACTACTATACAAGATATTGATTTAAAAAAAAAAAAAAAACTCGGAACCGCCGGGAACCGCCAGAACCGCGGTTCCGGAACCGCCAGAACCGGAACCGGGCGCTTCCGGAACCGTATGGTAGCGGTTCCGGCTCCGGAACTGCCAGAACCGGAACCGCCAGAACCGCAGAACCGGAACCGCCAGAACCGGAACCGCAGACCCAAATAGACCCAGAACCGGATACAGCCTTATGTTTAGCTTCATCACGCTAACATCCTTTGTTATTTATAATATTACGTCTATCTCCCTTATTCCAATTTCTTAACAATTTATAATTTTTTATTTTAGATAATCATATCTTTATAATTTTCCAAAAATGCCACTCTCTAGCCTTTATTTTTTCAAAAAGTTTTTGCCCAACCTTATCACGTTAAAAGCTTTTATGCTATGTTGCTATTTCAGATCCTTTCTTCTTACCCCTATGTCAGAACTATTCACAAAACCTTTGATATATAGGATGACTGATACAGATGAGAGCGCAAGGGATGTTGTGGGTTTGTGCCTATCTTGAGGAGATGATTTTTCCTTGACTTATAAATCTATTCGATGTAATGAATAAAAGCATGTGTGGGCATTAATTATCAAGGCATTTCCTACTAATAAAATCCCTCTCGAATAGAAGAGGACATTTTTTTGTTAATCACTATCAGAGAGCTTTCTACATCCAAGTATAAGGAACTTCATTAGAGGACGGATTTGAAACTGAATAGAATTTAAAAAGTATACTTATTGATCACGCCCAAAGGATAAGCGGTCGCTATAAATAAAATCAAATCTAAAATTTCGAAGTTGAATTCAACAGAGAATTAAGGCTTAGCTGTATCTTTTTAATACCACTAAAAGACAAGATTGAACAATTTTCAAAATTATAAGGATTGAGATTTATATTTCTAACTAATTAACTAGCAAATAATACAAAGCGGTAAATTTAGCAACTAACGAGACAAAGGGTTGGAGAATAAATTAAGGAGGTCTAGAGTTATGATCTACTCAATTGTGGGAATCCTTATAGCTATGTTCCCTACAATTTTACCAATGTATTCTTACTGATCGTGAGCACTTTAGATGCCGTAATTCTCTCTCGAACAACTAAAGTAATTTACTATACATATTCTCTCGAACTACGCTAGTTGGCTTCATCTAAGCCCTCATTATGACCACGTCAAAGCTTAGTTATTTCGAATTTTGCCTTTATACCCACTGTATGATTTCTCACATACGTTTGAGTGACGTTGTTCAACAACAACCTAAATATGTATCCTTTCTCAAGAAACACATACTAAATAGGCACAGTCAATCGATGGCTATTCAATCAACACCACTAAACACATAGTTGAACAAGTAAAGAAATCAAACGGCTCAATTATAAAAACATAATAAGAATATATCCTACAAAAGGTTCCATCAAAACCCTAGATAACAAATTAGCTATTCATAATAGTATGTAAAACCACAATACTAAAAATCATAGTCAACAATGAAAAAACAGGAAGAGGAAGGAAAAACTCGCAGAAGAATTTCCCTTCTTGCTCCTATTGTGTCTCTGCCTCCTTAGGTCGAATCTTTGTTAAAAATTGGTCTCCTCCCATCAAAATACCATTTTTCCATGTATATATACCAAGTAGGGACGGGCCCAAATATGTATACCTTCTCCTACGCAAAAAAAGGATAAGTTTCCTGGCATAGACGTCCGCGGCCGCGGTCGGGGCGTGATACTTTCCTAGTGTACTGCCTCGGCCCGCTTTAGGTCCATGGTCGCAGTTGTGACCTCATTTTTCACCTTGTTCTATTTGGAACATAGAAAAACATAAAATATAAAAGTTGTAGCCATTTGAGTTAGCTTGTCAACCATATATTGTGGATCTCAAATTGAGTTTTGAGCAAAAGGTTATATGTATTTTACTAGACCATGTACAATAGCCTACTCGATTTGCTCTATCATCCGTTGATCCCCAAATACGATCCCGGCTTCCTTAGGCTTTTACTCAGACTTCAAAGCTTCAAATCACTTGAATTTATTCCATAATATTTACATAGCTCGAAATCACTCCTACAAATCATAAAAATATAATTAGTGCAAACACTAGCGATTAAAGCACTAACTCAACAAAAGTGCAATAAATTAGAGTGTAATAATCGACTAAAATATGTAATTATAGCCTATTATCAACACCCCACACTTAATCCATTTCTTGTCCTCGAGCAATCAAACTATAATTTCTTATACACACGACCTTTTTAAATAGTTATCATAACTTATCATACCAAGAGTATTTAAAATTGACTAAGCACAAAAGCGTAACATCTTCACCTCAAGTTTTGAATCATAAATACCACGCACTATTCACAACTCAACCACTTACTCTAACATAGAGGTTACTGAAATTACTTTCCCTTCATGAATCAAGTGCCCTCACACAACAAAATAGAATAGTTCCACACAGTAAAATTTAACAACACTTAGGAACTCAAAATAGAAAGAATTCACTCACTCTCAAAAATAACATTCATATGCCATAAAAGATGTACCATAATCTTGCCCGTAGTGTACTATTCCACTAATCGAGCTCATTCAATCTAGGATCAATTAGGACTTTATTTGGTTGTAATATAGGCTATGGGATGAGTTGGATACATTTAGATATAAGAGTGACCACACCTCCCTAGGTACTTTAATACATATACTTTAACATTCAAACCACATACTTATGTCAAACCAAAATTCACCTAAACATCATTATACATAAACTACTAAATTATTTAAGCACAATTATATCAAGAGTCACAACTATCAAAGAATAGCAATACAACTATTTTTTTTCTTTCATTTCTTTTTCAATTCAAGTAGCTCTTGCTTTTTCAAATAGTGCACTCTTCTCCTTATTTTATTAGCTCCACTCAAAAGCCAAATCAACCGCCCCAAACTTTAACTTTTACCAAGCTCATAACAATTCAAGTGCTCACGAGAGGTGAAAAAGTTTAAATAGATGGTTAATTCAAACATAGGAGTAAGTCTTGTAAAGTGGTTGCCAAAGAAACAGGATTACAGGCTCAAAGGGATTAATTATGATACATAATAATTAGACGGGTAATATATATATGGTTCAACAAAAAAATGCCTATATCACTTCCAAGATTGAATACAACTACTATTTTGCTTTGCTAACACACTGGGCAAGTTCTAGGCATCAAATGCAATGCACAGAATATAATAAATCTTTACACTCACATGGCACATGACTCACTCAAGATTGAATCATCAAGACACTTTAGTCAAAGCAATTTAAGTAAAGTTAAGAACATACCATTTAAGATACTTCTAAAAAAAGTCAAAAACTAAGTCTAAGCATCACAACCAAAGTACTAACTATTCTCAAGGCATAACAAAGTCAAGAGATATTGCTTCAATTAAAACCACAACACAATAGCTCCTACTCCAAAAAAACTAACTACATCCGATTCAAACAAAACCCTTGAGAAAGAACCACGACACAAAGAAAAAACAACGGAAAATTGCTACACTACCTAACAAAAGAAAATCTTTTTATTTTATTTATTTAGACTTAAATCCCGCAAAAAAATTGTCTAATAGATCCCTCGTAGGGAAAATTCCAATCAAATCTATTTTAAAAAAATTTATTCAATTAAACGAACATAACAAAAATACCATAGAAAGTCACCCAGACAATCTCCTCGTCCCACACTTAAAAATGTGCATTGTCCCTAATGAACACCGTAACTAATAAAAGGGTAAAAGACACTCCCTGGTAGGCCAAAGGCAGAAGCACTAATAGCTCATGGGGTACTTAGACTTCTCTTAAGCTTGGTCCTTCGTATGGGTACCGCACACTTAGTTCCAACCATTTGGTTTGTTGTTGCATCCTTCCAATACATTTGCTTTCGATGCTCCTTGAAAAAAAAATTGATACTACAAAGATATTATTTATGGACTGTTTTGCATGGACTGTTTTGGGAGGTTCAATATGATTATTATTTATGTTGTTTAGGCTGTTTAGTGACTGTTTTGAATGGTGTGAATTCATATATATAGGGGAGGTGCTGTCCGTTTCACCATAAAATAGGTTGTGATTGATACATAATAGTCATGTCGCTTAAATGATAACGATAGTATCGTTTCTTTTATTGTAGACTAAGTAGTTGTGATAATTGCATAGCTTGAGATTGGGGAAGTATATACAAGGTATGTGGGGCTATCCCTTTCTTTCTTTTGCACGACTCTGATTGTAAATAATGTAATGAACGAGCTTCAAAAGATACTCTACTCTTAGAAGCTAGCAATACTTGCATTGTTTCCCCTCTTATGGAAAGATTGATATGATGTTGCTTCTCATATTCTTATGTTATCAATGTTTTTGGTACTTCTTGATTCTTATAAGGTTCATAGTGAAAAGTTAGTCCTAATAAGTGTACAGAGGATACCAATCTTGCATCAATCTGAAAGTTCTAGAACGTGTTTCCGTGAGTTGAGCATGCATTATATATATGTATCTATTTTACTCTACCGAGCCGCGCTATAGTCGGCCGGGTACGACACCTACTGTGAAACCACTGATCAGTTGGGTTTTACCAAGCTCCAAGTGTTGGAACACACTTTCAAAGACGTTGAACTAAAGTCGTGTTCGTTTTTGTAGGTTTTGATGAATGACAAACCGACGTGGATGCAAAGTTGACAAAGGCCAAATCGTCGTGAATACGAAGATATCATTGAATAAACAAGGTTTTGATGAATGAAAAACTGAAGTGGATGCAAAGTTGACAAAGGCCAAATCGTCGTGAATACGAAGATATCATTGAACAAACAAGGCGAGAATTATGGCTAACAGACCAAGGAAAAGTCCAAGTAAAGAAGAGTCAAGAGCAAGACCAAGAGATTTATTGAAGACATTATTGAGATGTTTGCATTGTGATCTTGATCCGACAATGGATTCAAGTCTTGGCTTCTCTCTAAAATCATTTTATCAAATCATGAATGTCATAAATATTTTTGTTGACCAAAATTTTGTGACCATGCCCAAACCAAAAAGGGGACCGTCGGCTACCGTCGACTAGATGTTGGCTAAACGTCAGCTAGACGTTGGCTAGACGTCGACTAGACATCGTCATGGTTTTTGATGTTTTCATTTTAGCCAAAATAGTTTTTGAAATATTATCATTGGTTTTCACTTCTGGGCATATTTAAACATATTCCAAATCATTATTTCATAAAAACCACACTTGATTTATGGTCGTCGTCTAAACACTTGGAAAACATCTTTGACAAAGTGACGTGACGGTTATGACCTTGGAGACTTGGTTTTTAAGAACTAAGTCTTGGTTTTCACTTTTTATACCATAAACAAGCTTTTCCAACACTTGGTTTTTGGAACACTTTGATTTTTGGATTGGTTTTCAAGGTTAATAATCGATTATCATGTTCCAATAATCGATTATCTTGCTAATGTAGCAAAACCCTAACTTACAGAAGGTCCACAGAATCGATTATCACCTTTAGATAATCGATTATCATTCTCTTATAATTGATTATCCTGTGTTTCCATCCCGAACTTGAAACTATAGAGAGGTTGAGTAATCGATCATCCTTTGGAGAATAATCGATTATCCTTTGGAGAATAATCAATTATCCTGAGTTTCCAGCCCGAACTTGAAACTACAGAGAGGTTGTATAATCGGTTATCCTTTGGAGAATAATCGATTATCTAGTTACCGTTGCCATCCAACGACTAGTTTTTTGAACATTGAAGTAAGATAATCGATTATTCTGCCTTTAATTCAAAATTCTTGTCTAACTATTGAGCAACGGTTACTTGATCCTTGAAGGCTATAAATAGAACCCAAAACCTCTCATTTCCACAACAATTCTTCAACAATCTATTATTCTTTCATTGTATTCAATTCATTCATATTTCATAGCTTTTGAGAGCCAAAATCTTGGAGAAATTGTTGTGTTCTTGAGCGTTCTTAAGTCTACTCATATCTACTCTATAAGAGAGTCCTGTTCTTGAGTGCTAAGTGTTTGTATACACTTGAAGGGAAGTCTAATCCCTTGTTGTTATAAGAAGGAAGGTTTTATTCCTTCGGTTGAAGTCTTGGAGTGCGGTATCTCCGAGCAAACGTTGTTGAGGCTCGTGTGACTCGAGTTCTCAAGTTGTATTGGTTTGTTGAGCACCTTTAAGCTTAACGGAGTTAGTTGCAGCTCGAGAGAGTCTCTCGAGAGACGAGACGTAACCACACGTTGTGGTGAACCAGTATAAATTTGGTGTGCTCTCTCCTTACTCTTTTTATTTCCGCATTTACTTCGATTTTATTCCTGTGATTTTTGTTAAACGCTATTCACCCCCCCCCCCTCTAGCGTTGGGCACTTATTCTAACATTTGGTATCAGAGCCATACTCTTTGAAACACTTAACAGTTTGAGAGAAACGATCTATGGATTCTACTCGCAATCTTTATGCAGGAATTAGTGAGGGACAATCAACCACGAGGCCATCACTCTTCGATGGTACAAATTACACCTATTGGAAGGAGCGGATGAGAATCTTCATCCAATCCAACAGCTTTCTATTGTCGCAAATCATCAAAAATGGTGAACAATTGCCCACTAAGGAAGTCGAGGATAAAGTCGTCCTAAAGATGGAGAACGAATATGATGCAGAGGACATAAAAAAGGTGGAGAACAATGCTAAGGCCATCAACATGCTGTACTGTGCAGTAAACCCCGATGATTATCGGAAGATTTCATGTTGCACCACGGCCAAACAAATGTGGGAGAAGCTAGAGGTCACCTACGAAGGTACGGACCAAGTCCGAGAGGCTAAAATTGATTTTCTAATATGAATTATTTCGTGTGAAGGAGAACGAGATAATCGACGACATGTTTGAACGATTTTCAAAAATTGTCAACGACCTCCACGCACTCAAGAAGACGTACACGGACAAGGAGCTTGTACAAAAAATCCCGCGGAGCCTCACTCCGGAGTGGCGTTCCAAAGCCGATGCCATTCAAGAGTCAATTGGCATCACCAACGTCACTATAGACGGACTTCGGGGGAATCTAAAGACGTATGAGTCCACCATTCTTAACCCTCCTTTGGAAGATCAAAGGAAAAGAAGCATTGTACTCAAGGGCTCCACATCACAACCTCAAGTCATTGAGGATTCAAGCGATGAGGATAACGAGTTTGGACTCGTTATTAAAAAGTTCCACAAGTTCATGCTTAAAGAGTATGAACGGAAGGGAAAGAGGCAAGGAGGACCACCCAAATGCTATGGGTGTGGAGAAGTTGGGCACATCAAACCTAAATGCCCAAACACAAAGACAGAAAAGAAGACCGTCAAGAAACAAAGAGCCTACATCTCTTGGGGAGGCGACTCCGGGGATGAGTCAAGCGACGGAGATGAAGATGAGACCGCCAACTTATGTCTCATGTCACATGAGGAAGCACAAGAAGAGGTATGTGAAACTTCTCCTAAAGATCCTTATACTTATGAAGATATGCAAGACGCCTTTGATGAGTTATATGGCGAATTTGTTAGCGCTTCTAAAACCATTTAGGATTTAAAGAAACAAATCTCTTCAAAGGAGAAGGAGTTGGAAAAAGAGCCAAGATAATAAAAAATTAAGAGAAGAAAATAAATTTTTTGGCAAAAGAAGCGCCGACAAACACGAAGGCTCAAACGAATGTTGCAAGTCTTGCAAATCTCTCAAAGACCAAGTTGAAAAACTTAAGGATACTTTGAAAAAATTTAATACTTCTCATAAAAATCTCAATGATGTACGTGGCAATTTGAAATCTACTAAACATGGCTTAGGTTTCGAAAATGATATTAATTTGAATGAAAAAGTTGAGCAGAAACCTAAACAACCTAAGGCTCAACCTAGGAAAGATAAAATTAATATTAATAGACAATCTAGAAATGATAATTCTAGGAACACTAGACAACCTAGAACAACACTAGGAGAAATGATGAGCACTTTAGAACACCTAGAAACGGTTTTCAAAAAGTGCATCAAAACTACGCTTCTCAAAATAGGGTAAATGAATTTAGACCACCTAGAAGCGATTATCAACCTCGGAGAATGCATAATCCGAATGTCATTTGCCATTATTGTAATAGGATAGGTCATATAGCTCCGGTTTGCTTTACTAGGCATAGACATCTCACGATTAAACAATCACACTACCACTTTGCACCTAACACCCAAGGACCCAAAATGACTTGGGTACCTAAATCTCATTGAGTTGGTATGTAGGTGTGCTTGAAGGCATCAAGTGTACTTTGGTACCTTGATAGCGGATGCTCCAAGCACATGACCGGAGATGCATCAAAATTTCTACAAATAAGACCCGCCAAAGGAGGAAACGTAGTCTTTGGAGACAATAGCAAAGGAAAAATAATCGGCATTGGTTCGGTTGGTAAGGATGAAACCTCCTCTATTGATAATGTTTTATTAGTTAAGGGTCTTAAGCACAATCTCTTGAGCATAAGTCAATTGTGTGACAAGGGAAATTGTGTGATTTTCAATTCTAAATCATGTACGGTTGAACGCCTTAGAATTGATAATATTTATATGGTTAACCTTGAAAATTCTTCATCAAACTTTGCTAAATGCCTCATAAGTAAAGAGGACGATATATGGCTATTGCATCAAAGAGTAGCTCATGTTAACATGAATCTTTTGAATAAATTGGTTTCACAGGACTTAGTAGTTGGTCTCCCAAAACTCAAGTTTGAGAAGGACACCATTTGTGATTCATGTCAAAGAGGGAAGCAAGTAAAGGCCTCTTTTAAATCGAAAAATGTTGTCTCAACGACAAGGCGTTTACAACTTTTGCACATGGATCTCTTTGGACCATCAAGAACAAAAAGTTTTGGTGGGAACTACTTTGCCTTTGTCATTGTTGATGACTACTCTAGGTACACATAGACATTATTTCTAACTCACAAAAGTGAGGAGTTTCAAGTTTTCAAAAGTTTCCTTAAACGTGTTCAAAATGAAAAGAGCACAACAATTACATCCATAAGAAGTGATCACGGTGGAGAGTTCGAACGAAATCTCTTTGCGGATTTTTGTGACAAACTTGGCATTGAGCATAACTTCTCCTCTCCACGTACACCACAACGAAATGGAGTGGTGGAACGTAAAAATCGATGTCTCGAGGAGATGGCTAGAACTATGCTCGATGAAGCAAAATTCCTAAGTATTTTTGGGCGGATGCCGTGAGTACCGCAAGCTACGTTTAAACCGAGCCGTCATAAGACCGATACTTATGAAAACTCCATATGAACTTTACAAGGGAAGAAAGCCAAACCTCTCCCATCTTCGAGTTTTTGGTTGTAAATGTTTTGTTCATAATAACGGAAAGGACAACTTGGGGAAATTTGATCCAAAATCCGATGAAGGCATCTTTCTCGGTTATTCATTGCGTAGTAAGGCCTATAGAGTATTTAATAAATGCACCTTAACTATTGAGGAGTCCCCTCATGTTGTATTTTCCGAAAATGATACTCGCTTGGCGAGAAAGGATATTTGCGATGATCTTGCAGATTCATTGGAGAAGATTAATCTTCAAGGAGATGTTGAAAAAGAGAGCCCAAAGGAAGTCCAAGACGAAGTCATGGAACAACCTTTGAAAGAGAAACAACCACAAGAGGAAGAGACGGTGATGCCTAGAGCTTGGAGGACGTCTAGAAATCATCCTCTCGATAAGGTAATTGGTGACATCGAACAAGGGGTATGTACTCGAAACTCTCTTAAGGACACCGTAGGACACATGGCTTTTGTATCACAAATTGAACCTACAACCATTTCCGAAGCAATTGAGGATGAGCATTGGACCTTGGCAATGCAAGAGGAGCTTAACCAATTCAAACGTAATGACGTTTGGGAATTGGTGCCAAGACCCAATGATCATACCATAATTGGTACGAAATGGGTGTTCCGTAACAAACTTGATGAAAATGGTATTATAATTAGAAACAAAGCTAGGCTCGTAGCTAAAGGCTACAATCAAGAAGAAGGCATTGATTTTGAATAAACTTATGCACCGGTAGCACGTTTAGAAGCTATTCGTTTATTACTTGCTTTTGCTTCATCTATGGATTTTAAACTATACTAAATGGATGTCAAGAGTGCCTTCCTCAATGGGTTTATTCAAGAGGAAGTGTATGTTGAACAATCCCCGGGTTTCGAAGACCTTGAGTCCCCCGATCATGTCTTCAAACTCAAGAAAGCACTCTATGGTCTTAAACAAGCTCCCCGAGCTTGGTACGAACGTTTGAGTAAATTTCTTTTGGACAATGAGTTCAAAAGGGGGAAAATTGATACAACACTTTTTATCAAGAGTAAAAACAAAGACATCCTCTTGGTTCAAGTTTACGTAGATGACATTATTTTTGGTGCTACTAACCAATCTTTGTGCAAGGAATTTTCAAAAATGATGACAAGTGAGTTCGAGATGTCAATGATGGGTGAGCTCAATTTCTTCTTGGGATTGCAAGTGAAACAAATGAAAGAAGGGACTTTTATTTGTCAAAGTATTGGAAGGAGTTGCTCAAACGTTTTGAGATGAACAACGCCAAAGCCATGGCTACTCCCATGAGCACATCCAATCACCTTGACAAAGACGAAAAAGGTAAGGAAGTAGATGTAAAGAAGTATCGAGGTATGATCAGATCCCTTCTTTATCTTACCGCAAGTAGGCCAGACATTATGTTTAGCGTTTGTTTATGCGCTCGGTATCAATCTTGTCTGAAGGAATCGCACTTAACTGCGGTAAAACGGATAATGAAATACCTTGTTGGCACTATGAATGTAGGACTTTGGTATCCCAAAGGTTCTTCATGCCAACTCATTGGCTATTCCGACTCTGATTTTGCGGGTTGCAAATTGGACCGCAAAAGCACGAGTGTAACATGCCACTTACTTGGTAGTTCCTTAGTATCATGGTTTAGTAAGAAGCAAGTAAGTGTTGCGTTATCCACCACCGAGGCCGAATATGTGGCCGCGGGGAGTTGTTATGCTCAAATCCTTTGGATGAAGAAACAACTCTTGGATTATGGCCTTAGTATTGATCATATCCCTCTTCGGTGTGATAATACTAGCGCCATAAGCTTGAAGAAGAACCCCATTATTCATTCAAGGACGAAACACATTGAAATTAGGCATCATTTCATTAGAGATCATGTTCTCAAAGGTGATGTCAAGATTGAGTTTGTGGAAACAAAATATCAATTAGCCGACATTTTCACAAAACCTTTAGAGAAAGAGTCATTTTTCCGAATTCGTAGCGAACTCGGAATACTTGATTCCACAATGATCTAATGCGTGCATTTGTGAAATATTTTATTTGAACTACCACTAACTTGAGCGTCGGATACGTCTAACTCTTTTTTGCAGGTCTCAAAATGGCCACAAAGTCAGGGGAAACAAATTCAAACCATTTTGAGTTGCATTGGAAATTTTCTGGAATTTCAGAAGAGCATAATCGATTATCAGACTACCATAATCGATTATTCAATGCTTCTGCGTCTGCAAAAATTTGGTTCAAAAATCAGGATAATCGATTATCCAGAACAACATAATCGATTATCCCATTGTTCTACAACTCTAGGAATTTAGCGCAAAGTACAGATATGGAAAATGTTGACGAGGTTCCGGAAACCGATGATGACGGTGACAATGATAGTGATGACGGAGATACAGCTCCTAGAAGCTTTTAGAGCTCAAGCTCGACTCTCTTTCTCTTTAGTTTATGTTTCGAATAATCTTTTTTTTTTTGCTTCCATTATGTTCTCCATCTTTATTCCCTTAATCAATAAAATTTTTGCCAATGTCAAAAGGGGGAAGAAAAGGGCTATGCATAAATTGAGGGGGAACTCATTACGCATTTGGCACAAACGTTTAAACACCTATGCATATCCCCATCTCGGTTTGCCATTATCAAAAAGGGGGAAATTGTTGGAACACACTTTCAAAGACGTTGAAATAATGTCGTGTTTGTTTTTGTAGGTTTTGACGAATGACAAACCGACATGGATGCAAAGTTGAAAAAGGCCAAATCGTCGTGAATACGAAGATATCATTGAACAAACAAGGTTTTGATGAATGACAAACTGACGTGGATGCAAAGTTGACAAAGGCCAAATCGTCGTGAATACGAAGATATCATTGAACAAACAAGGCGAGAATTATGGCTACCGGACCAAGGAAAAGTCCAAGTAAAGAAGAGTCAAGAACAAGACCAAGAGATGTATTGAAGACATTATTGAGTTGTTTGCATTGTGATCTTGATCCGACAATGGATTCAAGTCTTGGCTTCTCTCTAAAATCATTTTATCAAATCATGCATATCATAAATATTTTTGTTGACCAAAATTTTGTGACCATGCCCAAACCAAAAAAGGGACCGTCGGCTACCGGTCGACTAGACGTTGGCTAAACGTCGGCTAGACGTTGGCTAGACGTCGGCTAGACATCGTCATGGTTTTTGACGTTTTCATATTAGCCAAAATGGTTTTTTTTGAAATATTATCATTGGTTTTCACTTCTGGGCATATTTAAACATATTCCAAATCATTATTTCATAAAAACCACACTTGATTTATGGTTGTCGTCTAAACACGTGGAAAACGTCTTTGACAAAGTGACGTGACGTTTATGACCTTGGAGACTTGGTTTTTAAGAACTAAGTCTTGGTTTTCACTTTTTATACCATAAACAAGCTCTTCCAACACTTGGTATTTGATTTGGAACACTTTGATTTTTGGGTTGGTTTTCAAGGTTAAATAATCGATTATCATGTTCCAATAGTCGATTATCTTGCTAATGTAGCAAAACCCCAACTTACAGAAGGTCCAAATAATCGATTATCACCTTCAGATAATTGATTATCATTCTCTGATAATCGATTATCCTGTGTTTCCAGCCCGAACTTGAAACTACAGAGAGGTTGAATAATCGATTATCCTTTGGAGAATAATCGATTATCCTTTGGAGAATAATCGATTATCCTGTGTTTCCAGCCCGAACTTGAAACTACAGAGAGGTTGAATAATTGATTATCCTTTGGAGAATACTCGATTATCTAGTTACCGTTGCCATCCAACGACTAGTTTTTTGAACGTTGAAGTAAGATAATCGATTATGCAGTTAAGATAATCGATTATTCTGCCTTTAATTCAAAATTCTTGTCTAACTATTGAGCAACGGTTACTTGATCCTTGAAGGCTATAAATAGACCCTAAAACCTCTCATTTCCACAACAATTCTTCAACAATCTATTATACTTTCATTGCATTCAATTCATTCATATTTCATAGCTTTTGAGAGCCAAAATCTTGGAGAAATTGTTGTGTTCTTGAGCGTTCTTAAGTCTACTCATATCTACTCTATAAGAGAGTCCTTTTTCTTGAGTGCTAAGTGTTTGTATACACTTGAAGGGAAGTTTAATCCCTTGTTGTTGTAAGAAGGAAGGTTTTATTCCTTCGGTTGAAGTCTTGGAGTGCGGTATCTCCGAGCAAACATTGTTGAGGCTCGTGTGACTCGAGTTCTCAAGTTGTACTGGTTTGTTGAGCACCTTTAAGCTTAACGGAGTTAGTTGCAGCTCGAGAGAGTCTCTCGGGAGACTGGACGTAACCACACGTTGTGGTGAACCAGTATAAATTTGGTGTGCTCTCTCCTTACTCTTTTTATTTCCGTATTTACTTTGATTTTATTCCTGCGATTTTTGTTTAACGCTATTCACCCTCCCCCAGCGTTGGGCACTTATTCTAACACCAAGTGGCCGGGTACGATTCTATCGAGCCTTATGATGGCCGGGTACGTTTTCTTACCGAGCCTATTACGGCCGGGTACGGTATGATGATGATGATGCCCACAGAGGCATATGTATTAATAGTTTATGTATCTATACATATGTATCATGCATGTCATGTCAGTAGCCCTCAGAGGTACTCAAATGTTATACGTTGTATATTCTCTATCCATGCTTATATTACCGTTCGTATTTATGGTTCCATGACTTACATACTCAGTACTTTATTCGTACTGACGTCCTTTTGTTTGTGGACGCTGCATGTTGTGCTGCAGGTCTTGATAGACAGGCAGGTGCAGCTCCCCCACCACAGTAGGCTATCCAGTTCAGCGGTGTTTAGCGAGATCCGGAGAGCTCCCCCACCACAGTAGGCTATCCAGTTCAGCGGTGTTCAGCGAGATCCCTTCTCCGGACTTACTGTGGTCTTGGTATGCATTTTTGTTAAACATATTATGGGTATGTCGGGGCCCTGTTCCGGCTACATTGCAGAACTTATGTTCCTTTAGAGGCTCATAGACAGGTGTCGAATCATGTATAGTTTGGTGTGCCTTGTTGGCTGGGTTTTGTTGTATAGTCATTCATGGTATCGTGGTAGCCCATACCTTATATAGAGTCTCTTGATTGTCTGGACACCCCATGTTATGTAAGTTTATGCCATCATCTTTTATCGTTGGTTGTCCCTGATCCATGGATACCATTAATGTTGATCTCGTTGGCCCTAACAGATAATAGAGAAGGTTAGGTACAATGTATGTTGGTGCGCAGCAAGCATGGCCGGGTGCTAGTCATGGCCCTCCAGTTGGGTCGTGACAAGCAAACAAATATTACCAGTTTCAGGAAAACAAATAAGGAAAAGCAGGAGTCTTTATAAGCCAAATTGCACGCAAACACTTCAAGAGACCTCAAAAGAGAGTATAGAAGATTATCCTAATTGAGAGTGATAATATTGAATTTTTTTTATGTTCAATAATCGATGATGTGTATAGAAGGGTCATGCCCCCTTTTTATAGTGCAGAGAAACAAATAAGAAAGGCAAGGAAATTTCATTGAAAATCAGACTCCCTTTGGTTAAGGGATTCTGATTCCAACGGGTAAAAGCAAGTTAAGGAAAGAAATTTTAATTAAAACCTATCAAAGTAGCACAAAAAGGGTAAATACATAGCAGTTATTTAAGGAAAACAATCAATAGTACATGGTTGGGGACAAATATGGAAAGGGAATGAGTCAACAGCCAGTAAAATCAGAAATTGTGTTTTGATATGAATGAATCTAACCATAAAAGGTGGGGAAAGATTTAATTAAAAAAAATTAGTAACAACCAATCGAACCTTATTAAAAGGAACTCTGAATCAATCACAAATTAGTAAAACCCTTTTGAAGGAAGAATCCCCCATATATAAAGCAAATAGACATGTCAAACAAGAAAGAGCTATCAAGCAAATTAGAAAGAATCTAATATAGAAAGTTCAGAGTCACAAGCAAAGAGGCTCAGATTCTGTATTTAGGCCCATACTTAGTTTGAAAGAATTCAGGGTCCCATAATAGGATCCTAGTCCAAACACATGACCAAGCTCGCCAAAAACCCCACATCTTAGGGTTTTTTACTCGAATGAGATGTAGAGACGAGAAGGAAAATAACTGAAACGGTCTTGGAAGTCTCTGATGAGAAAAAAACAGGTAAAATAGCAGGTTCGAAACAACCATAGCGTAAAAGCTGATTTGAAGCATAAAAACATATTTTGAGAAGAGCTTGGAACTTAAACAAGTTAAGAGGACAAAGAGGTACTGTAAATTAAGGAAACAGTAGATGAAGCATGTCTTAGAAAGAACTTCAAACAAAGTCCAGAAAAGGCAAATAAAGAACTTATCATACTTAGCAGAAATGCAGTAGAAGAACACAAGAACATCAGAAAAAATTATAGCAAAAACAATATAGAAGAACACAGTAAGATAGTCGTACAAAAGCATGGTAAAAGGAAGAATACAAGAACACACTAGGAGTAAGTACATGAAAGGAAAAGGAATGTAAGAAAATCACTCAAACATTTTAGGAAACCCTAGGTCGAAAAAGAAAGATCTAAAAAAGAATTTTTGAAAGAGAAAATTGGGAAATTATTTTAAAACTCAAGTGAAGCATACATACGTGACAGGTCAAAGGAAAGAAAATAAGAAAGAACCTCGAATAGCCATGGATTGTAGAGAAAACCCTAGAAATAAGAAAGGCTTGAGGAAAGTTCGATCCTGACTCGAAAAGACTCATAATACTTGAATATGCCGGAATAATGGCCAGAGAAGCCGTAGATCCACAAATTTGAGAAGATCTGAAGGGGAGCCATTAAGGTCAAGGCCTTGGTTCTTCAAATATTGAGCACACATGAGTAATAGAGGGTGAGTATGAGGTACATCACCAGAATGGCCATGATTTTCGGTGAGCTTGAGGTAGACAACGGTGAGATGGCTAGGGTTTTGAGAGGGTGTGAGAGGGTTTTGAGAGACGAGAGGTTTCAAATGCGGTTAAGAATGAGAAATGAGTGGGACTAGGTTTGGTTGTTTGGTTTAATTATGGGCGGGTAAATTATGATCGTTGATCTGTATAATCAACGGCCTAGATCTAAAAGGGTAGGTGGGAATCAGGTAGGGTCTTTCGGATCGGGCCGGGTAATTTAGGTTTAATTGGGGTCAAGTTAAGGCTAAAAATGAAACGAAATGAAGCTGAAATTGAAATAGAAATGGGCTAAATGTTAAACAGCCAATTTTCCCCTTTTTATTTTATAAAAATAGTAATAATGATTTTAAAAATAAATCAAAAATATTGAGCCAACAAATACTATATAAATATTAATCTAAAAATACTGAAAATAATTTTATAATTACAAAAGTAGGCTATAATTACAATTACATACAATTTAACTTTTACAATACCAAATAAATTTATAAAAATATCTAAAAATCACCTTAATTATATTTTGGTATAAATATAAGAATAGAAATAAATTATTTATCAAAATTATAATCTTGGGAATAATTAGTGAATTTTGTACTACTAAATAAATTAATTTTAAAATCTTTAAAAATTAGGAAAAAATACCAACAATCTTGGACATGCTTATATATGTATGTTCATGCTATTTTGATAGTATTTTAGATATAAAGATACGTGGGAAAAAATTGGGTATCAACACCAAGTAAGGTGCATCAAAGATGAGGATGGTAGAGTATTGATAGGAGATTCCCAAATTAAGCAGAGATGGCAGACGTACTTCTACGGTCTTCTAAATAAGGAGGGGGACCGGGATATAGCGCTAAGGGTCTTGGAGCATTCGGAGAGTCTCTGAGATTTTAGGTATTGTAGGTGCATTAAGGTCGAGGAGGTCGTTAGGGCTTTGCGTAATATGAGTAAGGGTAGAACGACCAGGGCAGATGAAATTCCGGTTGAGTTTTGGAAGTATGTGGGTAGAGCAGGATTGGAATGGCTGATTGGGTAGTTCAATGTAATTTTTAGGATGAGAAGGATGTCGGAGGAATGGAGGTCGAGTACAGTGGTACCGTTGTACAAGAACAAAGGTGATATCCAGTGTTGTAACAATTATAGGGGTATCAAGTTACTTAGCCATACCATGAAAGTATGGGAGAGGGTGGTAGAGGTGATAGTGAGGAAGACACCATCTATATCCAATAATCAGTTTGGGTTCATGTCGGGCTGCTCCACTACGGAAGCTATCCACTTTATTAGGAGGTTGGTGGAATAGTACAGGGATAAGAAGAAGGATCTGTATATGGTGTTTATTGACTTGGAGAAAGCATATGACAAGGTTCCTAGGGAAGTGCTCTGGAGATGTCTTGAGGCGAAGGGCATGCCGGTAGCCTACATAAGAGCGATCAATGACATGTATAATGGAGCTAAGACTAAGGTTAGGACTGTGAGAGGCGACTCGGAGCATTTCCCGGTTGTTATGGGATTACACAAAGGCTCTACGCTTTGCCCGTTCTTATTTTCCTTGGTGATGGATGCTTTGACACACCATATTGAAGGGGAGGTGCCATGGTGTATGTTATTTGCTGATGACATACTTCTAATTGATGGGACAAGGGCCGGTGTCAAATAGAGATTGGAGGGTTGGAGATAGACTCTCGAGTCTAAGGGTTTCCAAATTGAGCAAATCTAAGACAGAGTACCTGGAGTGCAAGATTAGCACTGAGTCGAGGGAAGTAGGCGGGGATGTTAGGCTTGGGTCACAAGTCATCCCCAAGAGAGATAGCTTCAGGTCCTTGGGTCGGTGATTCAGCGGGGTGAAGAGATAAACGAGGAAGTCACTCACCACATAGAGGCGGACTGGATGAAATGGAGGCTTGCATCTGGAGTCTTGTATGATAAGAAACTGCCACCGATACTCAAATGTAAGTTTTATAGAGTTGTGGTAAGTACCGGCTATGTTGTATGGGGCAAAGTGATGACCGGTTAAGAACTCCCATATCCAGAGGATGAAAGTAGCGGAGATGTGGATGCTCAGGTGGATGTGAGGGAACACTAGGATAGACAAGATTAGGAATGAAGATATTCAAAAGAAGGTGGGCGTCGCCCCTGTGGATGACAAGATGCAGGAAGCGAGGCTCAGATGGTTCAGGCACGTGTAGAGAAGAAGCATTGATACGCCGATGAAGAAGTATTGGGAAGAGGTGATTAGGCAGGACATGGTACGACTCATATTTCCAAGGACATGACCCTTGATAGGAAGGCTTGGAGGTCAAGCTTTAGAGTTGTAGAGTAGGGGTAGTAGAGCTTTCCTTACTGCATACCGGGGGTGAGGTGGAGTTGGATTATGGTTGGTCTTAGATGGCTTGCAGTTTATGTTGAACCCACACTATTCTTGCTGTTTATCTTAGATGCGTTAGACTCTGATTACTGTTATTGCATGCCATTCATCTTTTGGTTTTTATTCTTCTGTCACTATAACGACTTTTATTGCAGTTACTAATGAATTCTCTTTTCTTTTCTTGTTTTTCTTGTTTTTCTTTATTTCCGTCATTCTAGGCTAAGGGTCTATCGGAAACAACCTCTCTGCCCTATCAGGGCAGGGGTAAGGTATGCATAGACATTACCCTTCCCAGACCCCACCATGTGGAAATTTACTGGGTAGTTGTTGTTGTTGTCGAAATTTACTCTTTATTTTTAGGGAGATGTGCACAAATATCCACTAACAGCTCCAATCTTTATTTTAAAGCAGTGTTTTAAATGTCTTTAAGCTTTAGCTACTGGTTTAATAAACTTATACCTTACTAGACGAAAATACCCTTCTCCTATAACTTATGCCTATGCTTTTATCCCTACGTTTTTTATTAACGAAAGCAGCAGCAACAACAACAACGTTATATTACAACACTGTGATCGTCAAATTTACAGAAGATTCTATTCCAATCTCAAAGAATAGAATTCAACATTCTCATCCAAAAATCAACATAGATTTACCGTAAGTTATACCTTTATGCGTTTCTATTGATTTTATTTCGACATAGTTATACTTTTTTCGATTTCTATTGATTTTTATACAGTAAGTAGATTTTTTATTTTTTTGAACTTCTGGATTGATAAAGTTAAGGACATCACGTCCTGTGATAATTCTACGATGAGCACATAATATTAAGATAGTGTCATGACTTTTCAAATTGAATTGAAAAAGTTAAGGACACAATGTCTTTAACTTTATTACTGCTCTTCTGTATATTAAGTACATACTGTTATTGTTTTGTAAATTATTTTGAAAAAGTTAAGGACACTTGGTCTTGAACTTTGAGTTTCAAGTTGAAAAGTTCACGACACTTGGTCCTTAACTTACAATTATTAGTTAAAAATCTAAGAATAGGTAGTCCTTAACTTACAGTTCTTAGTTAAAAAGTTAAGGGCACTTGGTCCTTAACTTTGGGTTTCAAGTTTAAAAGTTAAGGACAAGAGTCCTTAAGTTTGACTTGCAGGTTCAAAACTTAAGGGCAGGCAGTCCTTAAGTTTAAATTTCAGGCTCAAAAGTTAAGGACATATAAATCTTAACTTTGTTGTTGTTCTTCTGTATATTAAGCACATACTGTTATAGTTATGCAAAATATTTTGAAAAAGTTAAGGACACTTGGTCGTGAAGTTTGATTTTCAAGTTGAAAAGTTCAGGACACTTGGTCCTTAACTTACAGTTATTAGTTAAAAAGTTAAGGACACTTGGTCCTTAACCTTGGGCTTCAAGTTTAAAAGTTAAGGACATGAGTCCTTAAGTTTGACTTCCAAATTCAAATGGTAAGGACACTTGGTCCTTAACTTTAGGTTTCAAGAGTAAAAGTGAAGGACATGAGTCCTTAAGTTTGACTTCAAAATTCAAATGTTAAGGAAACTTGGTCCTTAACTTTGGGTTTCAAGTTTAACAGGACAGGAGTCCATAAGTTTGACTTGCAGGTTCAAAACTTATGGAGAGGCAATCCTTAAATTTTAATTACATGCTCAAAAGTTAAAGACATACAGTCCTTAAGTTTGAATTCCAAGTTCAAATGTTAAGGAAACTTGGTCCTTAATTTTTTTTTTTCAAGTTCAAAAGTTAAGGACATGAGCTCTTAAGTTTTACTTGCAGGTTCAAAACATAAGGATAGGTAGTCCTTAAGTTTTAATGTTATGTTCAAAAGATAAGGACATACATTTCTTAAGTTTTTATTTCAGGTTCAAAAGTTAAGGACAGACAGTCCTTAACTTTGAATTCCAAGTTCAAATGTTAAGGGAACTTGGTCCTTAACTTTGGGTTTCAAGTTAGAAACTTAAGGACATGCAGGTTCAAAAGTTAAGGACATGCAGTCCTTAAGTTTGTATTAGATTTTCAAAAGTTAAGGAAAAGCAGTCCTTAACTTTGAATTCCAAGTTCAACTATTAAGGACACTTGGTCCTTAACTTTGGATTTCAAGTTCAAAACTTAAGGACATGAGTCATTAAGTTTAACTTGCAGGTTCAAAAGTTAAGGACATGCAGTCCTTAAGTTTGTATTACATTTTCAAAAGTTAATGACAGGCAGTCCTTAACTTTGAATTCCAAGTTCAAATGTTAAGGACACTTGGTCCTTAACTTTGGGTTTCAAGCTTAAAAGTTACGTACAAGAGTCCTTAAGTTTAACTTGCAGGTTCAAAAGTTAAGGACATGCAATCCTTAAGTTTGTATTACATTTTTAAAATTAAAGGACATGCAGTCCTTAACTTTGAATTCCAAGTTCAAATAATAAGGACACTTGGTCCTTCACTTGGTCTTGAGCTTACAATACCTGTTCTTAATTATACGAGGATTGCATTATGAAATATGTTCTGAGTCTCCCATTCTCTTGACTTGTAGGATGGATACAATATGCATTATAATTGCTTTTAATGGTAGATGGACTGAAGACTATAAATATCTTGATCATCAAGCAAAGCTTGTTCTAGTACCTAAGGCAATTTGGTGTGAAGATTTCATTAAACAGATCTTTGAAGTTATTGAATTAGATAGACTCAAGTTTGAAGTAGTAATATGGTTTGATATCAACCTTGGAACAAGCAAGGGAATGCATGTATCAAAAGATTTAGATCTTCACATAATAGAGTTACTAAAACCCCATTTACTCTTCAAGGGCTGTCGTTTCATTGTTGATTGTTCAGAAAGAGTTTTTGGATCAACAAGCAACAAACATGTCAAAACAGAAACTCAAAATGAAAATCAAAACAAATGCCAAAAAATAATGGAAATAGATATAGTTGAAGCTCAAGCAATAACCGAAGATGGGCTTCAAACACATGTCAAAGATAAACTCAACATGACAATCAAAACAAATGCTAAAAGATAATGGAAATAGATATGTTTGAAGCTCAACCAATTACTGAAGAGGTGCTTCAAACATTTGACTCTATTTAAGTACAAGGACAAAGCATTATAGAGATTGACAACGAACAAGCTTTGGGTATTCAAGTCTTAATGAGTGCACTGGTAATTAAAGAAGTTGCTAAAAAAAACTCTACTCAACTAACTAGAAGAAGATTAAGTTTAAACAAAAAAAATCCCCAACTACAATATTAAGAGAAAATGCTTTGTTGGATGAAATAAAAGTGGGATCTGTATTTGACAAAAAGAAGAGTATAATTAACTATTTTTTGAATATAGCAATTAAAGGACATTTTGAATTCAAGGTTGTAAGATCAAGCTCAACAAGATACTCGTTGAAATGCAATGATAATAGGTGTTATTGGTGTGTGCGTGCTTTCAGAATTAAAGATTCAACACTGTTCAAGATAGTAAAGATTGAGAAAAAACATGATTGCTCTGTTAACACTTTAAAGGCACGCTACTTCAAATTTGATTAGTGGTTACATTATCGACAATTTTGTAGAACCAAGGTTTGAAGTTACACTAGCTTTTTTCATGGCAGAGATGCAAATATTGCATGGACTAGATATTGCGTATCACAAGGCGTGGCGTGCTATTCAACTTGCTTCTTCTTTAATAAGAGGAACTTCCGAAGAGAATTATGAATTATTATCTTCATACTTTTATATGATGAGAAGTAAAAACCCTGGAACTTATACTAACATAAAGATAGACGAAAACAATAGGTAAATCAAAAAAAAAGTTTATTAGTACATTTTTTAAAATTTCGGACATGATGTCTTTAACCAGTTAACTTTTGAGCGTAACAAGAAGTTCAGGACTGGATGTCCTTAACTTTTGAACTTGTAATTCAAAGTTAAGGACTGCCTGTCCTTAAGTTTTGAAGTTTGAACTCAATGTTAAGGAAATCATGTCCTTAACTTTATAACTTGAAACTCTAAGTTAAAGAGTGCTTGTCCTTAATTTTTAACCTTGTAACTTGAAGTTCAAGACTACATGTCCTTAACTTTTATTAACCTTGTTTTATATTGTATTTTCAGGTTTCTTTATATGTTTTATGCATATTGATCATCAATAGCTGGTTGGAATCATTGTAGACTAGTGATTTCTATTGATGCAACTTCTTTGAAGTCAAAATTTCGTGGTGTTTTAATGATTTCAGTTTTAAAAGATGCAAATAACCAAATTTCGCCACTAGCCTTTGGAATAGCAGAATATGAAAATAACAATTCCTATGAGTGGTACTTTAGTCAGCTTCCCATGCAATTGAGAGCCGTGGGAATTTAATTTTTTTATCAGACAGGCATCAAGCCATTGCATATGGAATTGCAAATGTATATCCTGAAAGCCATCTTGGGATTTGCATCTATCATCTGGAGCAGAACCTAAAGCGAAGGAAGGTGAAAAGTGAGGTCATAAAACTTTTTTAAAGTGATTCAAGACTATACAGACACAAAGAATTTGACCTATACATGTCATATATAGCAAGAGCAGACAAGAACACTTATGACTACTTGATGGAAGAACCACCAAAAAGGTGGGCACGTTCTTGTAGTCCATGACGAAGATATGACATGCTCAAAACAAACATAGTCGGGTCAATAAATTTTGTCCTATTAGAAGCAAAGGAGCTGTCTATATTAAGAATGATGGATTTAATTCAAGTGAAACATCAATGTTGGTTTTATGAAAGAAGAAATGAAGCAGAAGGAACTTTTATGATGTCTCTTGTAGGGTAGGGGAGGAATTGAAGAAAAAAATAGATTGGGTATTTACTTTGAACGTAAGTATTATGTTCTATGTTTAGCTTATGATTTTAATATAACTTAACATAATATACTAACTTATAATTTATCAAAATTGAAGGTCTTCCGTGTTGATTCATGGCGTTCTACAGTTGAAGAAGAAGGAATAACTTTCTTGGTGGACTTAAACAAAAGAACATGTGATTGTTTTCAGTTTCAATTTGATGAATTACCATGCACACATGCTTGCATCTATCGAGAAGAGAAACATCAAGAAGTCCAACTTTTGTTCGCACTAGTAATTAAAGGAATCTTGGCTGAAAACATATGAAAGACAAATACATGTTGTACGACATACTAATTCTTGGATTGTACCAGAGAGTGTTAAGTCACAAATTGTTAAACCTCCAGATTTCAAAGTGCCACCAGGTAGAAGGCAAAAGAAAAGGCATATTCCTGCTACCGAGTCATCAAAACTAACATTCAACTGTGGTCGTTGCAGAAGAATTGGTCATAATAGAACAACTTGTATATTCTCTGGCAGTATATCCATTTTCAAGAAAGCATAGAGAATAGTAGGTATATCCACTTATGTTTTTCGAGTCTTTTGCCATAAATTGGATTCATTTAGATTATTCTTATTTGAGCAGATGTCTGAATTTTCAATATTTCTTTCTTCTTACCTTCTTTTTGTTTCTTTTGAGTTCAAAGATTAAAAGTTCAGGACAAGAGTCTATACGTTTGACTTGCAGGTTTAAAGGTTAAGACAAGCAATCCTTAAATTATAGTTTCAAGTTCAAACCTTAAGAACTGTCTGTCCTTAAATTTGAGTTTACAGTTCAAAAGTTAAGGACTGTTTGTCCCCAACCTTACAATAGTTAAGGACCAAAGTCCTTAAATTTGACATGCAGGTTCAAAAGTTAAGGACAGGCAATCCTTAACTTTGTCTTCAAAGTTAAAAAGTTAAGGACATGAAGTCCGTAAATTATAGTTTCAAGTTCAAAACTTAAGGACTGTATGTCCTTAACATTGAGTTTCAAGGTCAAAAGTTAAAGATATGCAGTCCTTAACTTATAGTTCAAAGTTCAAAACTTAAGGATTGTCTGTCCTTAACTTTGAGTTTCAAGTTCAAAAGTTAAGGACATGCAGTCCTTAACCTGTTATTCAAAGTTCAAAACTTAAGGACTGTTTTGACTTGAAGATTAAAAAGTTATGGACAGACAGTCCTTATGTTTGAATTATACATTCCAAATTTAAGGACAGGAAGTCCTTAACTTTGAGTTCAAAGTTCAAAGGTTAAGAACTGTCTGTCCTTAACTTTGAGTTTCAAGGTCAAAAGATAAGAACATGCAGTCCTTAACTTATAGTTCAAAGTTCAAAACTTAAGGACTGTCTGACCTTAACTTAGAGTTTCAAGTTCAAAAGTTAAGGATACGTAGTCCTTAACTTATAGTTCAAAGTTCAAAACTTAAGGACTAACTATCCTTAACTTTGAGTATCAAATTCAAAATTTAAGGACAGGCAGTCCTTAACTTTGAGTTCGAAGTTTAAAGGTTAAGGGTTTTTATATGAGTCCTTAAGTCTAACATTTATGTTCAAAAGTTAAGGACATGCCGTCCTTAACTTTATGTTCAAAGTTCAAAAGTTATGGACACTTCGTCCTTAACATTGAATTTGAAGTTCAAAAGTCAAGGACACTTCGTCCTTAACTTTGAATTTGAAGTTCAATTACACTTAATCATGAACTAATACTAACAAACTCAATTGACAAATCAACACTTGATAGAAACAAAGAAATTAATAACGATAATGACTTGATATTGCTTCTGAAATTGTAATTTTGCATAGTTCTGACAAAAAATTAAGCTACGCCAACAAAATATAAGTGCTTTTTGAGGAATTTATAGAATATTTTAGAAGTTTTCTGAAGTTGCAGAATTCATATGTATCCTATACATCAATTTTATAGAAAAATCAACCACAATTAACTTTCTTTACAACTAAACTACAACTCCTTTGGACAACAAGTTTCATTTTCACTTTCATAATCATCGCCAACATTTTCTAGTGGAGTATCATAACCAGCATTTCTTTTCAATTCACCATGTGCCCAAAGATTTGCCGCAGGTTCTTTTCTAAAGTCTTTTATTTCTTTAGGTTGGAATTTGTCCCCATCATTTTCAATCATCAACAACTCCACATTTTGATCAATAATGTACCACAGTTAGTCCTAAGAAAGATATAAGATATACAGTAAATTAAACAATAAATCAAAAGTACTAATAAATAATATAACAAATAACAACACGTACGATCCAGTTTTGTGTGGTGATCCCAATGAATATCAAATTTGTTGAAATCATTTCCAAAAGACTTGTGATGTTTGTCAAACTGTGAGAACTTTAGCAAGTGGGGGATCATGCATGTATAAATTTCCATGTGATTCATTTCTGCCTCATATGGCTCACTATATATTGAATCGTATACATAAATCTTTTTCTGATTCAAGTCTAAAACCCCCCAAAAGAAAGTGTGTAACAACATTATCATCTTTTGAAGGAAGCCGGCATGGAAAAACGATTTTCTCAACCTCTGTCCAAGCAATTCCACATCTACGACTATCTCTGCACACATATGGTGTCAGAAACAAATGCTCATCACCAGCATACCAAAATTGATCAGCAGCATCTTCACTGAAATCTTTATATACAAGCACCATATAGTTATCAAAAGGAATATCAGTAGTTGTGCAATGAAAAGGAAGGTCGCGAGGGTGGTAGTATTCCTTCTTTCTCAGATAATATAGAGCAATGTCAATATGCTTCATAAAAAGACAAAAATAAAACAAATCAATCGGCCATAAATAATTAAAAATTAATAAATTAAGAATAAATAAAATAAATGCCTTGCGAATTATCTAACCTTATCATCAAGTACAAATTTGCTATCTTAAAGCTTAAGAAAGAATATTTTGCTACTGATTTTTTGATGATACAATTTGTATGGATTCTTCCTTACACCACTATCATCAGTGTATATCATTTTCTCCCCTGAAAATTTTAAAAATATCAACGTTAGAAGTTAGTCCTGAACTTAGCCTTTCAAGTTGAAAAATTAAGGACAGGCAGTCCTTATATTTGAACTAGAAGTTCAAAAACTAAGGACACTTGTTCCTAAAGTTTGAGTTTCAAGTTCAAAAGTTCAGGACTCTTTGTCCTTAACTTTGAGTTCAAAGTTCAAAAATTAAGGATTATCTGACGTTAAATTTGAGTATCAAGTTCAAAAGTTAAGGACATGAGTCCTTAAGTTTGACTTGCATGTTCAAAAGTTAAGGACATGTAGTCCTTAACATTAAATTACAGGTTTGAAAGTTATGGACACATGGTCCTGAACTTTGACTTACATGTTCAAAAGTTCAGGACACTTAGTCCTGAACTTTGATTTCCAAGTTGAAAAGTTATGGACACTTGTTCCTTAACTTTGATTTTCAAATTCAAAATTTAAGGACACTTGGTCTTAAAATTAGTCTTACAATCATAGAAGTTAAGGACACTTAACTTTAGCAATTTCAATATCAATACTCAAATACATTAAGAGACTTACTCTTTTTTGCGACCTCTCCTTTTCTCCTTTCCCAACCACACAATGAATTTCTTCAATAATTTTGCATCATCTATGGAATAATGAAAAATACACCTACGAGTATATGTTGATTTTATCCAGCATGAACTCTTGGGAGTATTTTGATTGCCTGCCATAGATGTTCCTGTTTTTTTCTTTCCTGATCAAAAGGAGATTTCAACTGCCAACTTAGCTTCTTGTTCCTTTTATATCGACCAAGCTCTTCTTCACATTTCCTTCAACCTCTATAGACAAAGCCCCATCAATGCTCATTTGTGTACTTGGAGGAGTAGGAGTAAGAATAGAAAATGATGGAGCATCATAACTAATACTATCTCTCTTTATTTTCCTTGCATATTAGTTAACAACTTCATCATTCTCCTCCTGTGCAGGCAACACTAGTATATATATATATATATATATATATATATATATATATATATATATATATATATATATATATATATATATATATATATATATATATATATATATATATTAGTTTGCTGGAAGTCATCAAATGAAGAGACAAAATTTCAATTAGGAATGTAATATTTAGGACACAATCAGTACATGTCTTCTTCACATTGCCTTCTAGTATTTTTTCATCAGACAATTGAACTAAGATATTGCTTGCATCTTTTTCTTTATCTTTCAACTGCACATTTTCTTTATCTTTCAACTGCACATTTTCTTTATCTTACAATTGTTCACCGTGTTCTTCAGTTGCAAGTTCACTAGATTCTACGAAAAATTTACAAGAGGTAACACAATTAGTACTTGTTACTAATCTTTGATTAAAAGAAACATATATATAATTAAAAGAAACATTTTCTAACCATTTGCAATAGTCAAGATCATCCAAATGAAATCATTATCCTCATTAGAATTTTCTTGGGTTTCAATATTGTCGGTAAGAGAGGGAGCTGTAAAGAGATCACATGTTGCATCTATACATTTGGAAACAATCTCACTTCTACTTGTTCTTTCGGTATTTTTACATCTTGAGATTATACTCCACTTTTCTTTTGATACTCCACTCCAACTTCTTCTCATGCAGCTTCAAAAGATTTTGTAACATTTCCAATTAATATCCATTCTAATAATTCACTAAAACTAACATTCAATATATAGTACAAATTTTATTTAACCTTGATCGGCACAAGTTTGAACTCCAAAAATTTCTTTCTATGACAGAGGTGTAGACAGATCATATGTTCCTTCTAAGCATTTGCATACAATCTCGCTGACACTTGTTCCCAATGGACTTTCTAAATCCTCCTGAGATGGCAATCCAAATTTTTACAATTTTTTTCTATTATTCCTTTCTGTTTTGGATTTTCCTGGTCTTGACATTCTTCTACATCTTCAACTTCCACTCAATCAATAGATTCTAAAAATATTTGTAATCACAAAAAAATTTATATGTATTATACTATTGAATATAAATTTCAATGAAAAAAATCTTAATCTATATCTAACATTTTCCAGTATCAGTGACGTTCTCAGTTTTATTATCTAGATGTGCATATCTAAAATCGTATTCATACTGAACTTCTGTATGCACATCCATATCATCACGTTCATCAGTGCCTGCATCTTTGTTGATTGTAACAGTAGGCTCTATAGCACAGCAATGATCATCAACTCCATCTTTAGTAATTGGAACACCAGATTTTCTCTCTATGTTCCTTTCATCAGCTTTCCTATAAATCTTCAACAAAGTATCAAGCTTTGATCCTAAAGTTTTCTTTCCATCCTGAGAAAGTAACTAAGTTAGAAAGTTAAGGATAGGTTGATAAGTTAAGGACATGCAGTCCTTAAGTTTGAATTGCAGGTTCAAAAGTTAAGGCAAGCAGTCCTTAAGTTTTAATTCTAAGTTCAAAAATTAAGGACAGATAGTCCTTAAGTTTCAATTACATGTTAAAAAGTTAAGGACATGCAATCCATAACTTTAAATTCCAAGTTCAAAAGTTAAGGACATGCAATCCTTAACTTATAGTTATAAGTCAAAAAGTTAAGGACAGACAGTCCTAAAGTTTCAATTACAGGTTAAAAAGTTAAGGACATGTAGTCATTAACTTTGAATTTCAAGTTCAAAAGTTAAGGAAAGGCAGTCTTTAACTTATAGTTTTTAAGTTAAAAATTTAAAGACAGACAGTCCTTAACTTATAGTTTTAAGCTCAAAAGTTAAGGACACAAAGTCCTGAACTTGAACTAACTGAAATTAATGATATTACTATGATTTCATTCTCAATATTTTTTTCTGCTACAACTATTTTCTGATTTATTCTAGTAACGTCAGCTTGCAGATCCTTCTTAAGACTCTCTGATAATCTCTGAATCAAAAAACATATAAACAAAAAGTCTTATTAGCAAAAAATAATCAAATAAAAAACTAATACTATTCAAAGGCAGAAAACCTACTTTAACAATTTCCTAAAACATGGCTTCATCAAATTGTGTGGAACAACGCATTGAGCTTTGATCTTGAGAATTTGGCTGGTCCAAACTAAGAGGCTTTGTATCTTCTTTAACACAAATAAATGGTGACACCTCGATCAACTTATACAACTATTATATCACAAAAATAATCATAAGTTTTCAGAACTAAAACAAATAAGCAAAAACAAAAAGCTAGTAATTAGATTAGCTTATATTTTCATTATGAATGTACTTTTTACATAGAGATTGAACTGTGGAGATTTCATTTCCAAATAACATAACATCCGAGGATAACCAGACTCTTGGAACTTCACAAATTGTTTTTCTTGGAAAATAGGAATTACTTCCATAATCCAAACACAAAAGGCAAAAGGAAAGCTAAGTATAGTGTAGCTATCCTTGTTTTTATCTTTGTCTTTCTCTTTCTCAGTATCATTCTTATTCGGCTTCAAACAACTCTTCAATGTTTTTAATAATGTTTCATTAGAAAGAAAGCCCCAGTTGAAAGAAGAGTAGAGTTCATCATCGTCAATAATTTTCATTATCTGCTCGAACACATTTCTATTCTTCCGCTTGCACATCAAAACAAATTCAACAAAATAAATTGTTGCCAACTTCACAGTATCATCATCGCTGCCTACAAATGCTGCAACTGTACCATGTGGGTGACTACTAATAAAATTCAACAAACCACTCAACTCAACTCTATCCTTTCCGGGGAAATAGACTTTTGAAATCCTATTCTCTTTTTTATGTAAACCTTTGATATAGGGTGAGGAATAACACTTCAAACCAGTAATTATATGAAATGTGTCACGTGAAAAATTAATTTCACGGTCAAAAACCTTGAATATCAACGAATCAGGGTCATTATTTACAATTTTAAAAAGCAATATACAGTGAATAAGATTACCACAGAACTTCACACTTTGTAATTGGAAGAAGTTGCCAAAAATGTCATCCCTCAACTTCTTCCACTGCCTGTTTGAAAAAAATCTTTTGATTGTCTCCTTATACTATAAATCTCCTTTCCAGTACACCATAAAATTATGCCAAACATCAAACCTGAACACACGATCTCCATCTATTATCGGACTACAAAGAAGGAAAAAGAAAAATAATGATTAGGACTTACAATTAGTTGGAGGAACTTCGTCCTCAACTTCAAGTTTCAAGTAAAAGAAGTTAAGGACAAGCAGTTCTTAACTTAAAGTTTAAAGTTGAAAAGTTAAGTACAATAGGTCCTAAACTTCAAATTTGTAGTTCAAAAGTTAAGGACACTTGGTCCTTAATTTCAAGTTTCAAGTTAAAAAGTTAAGGACATGCAGTCCTTAACTTTGAATTTCAAGTTCAAAAGTTAAGCACACTTGGTCCTTAACATAGAGTTGCAAGTTAAAGAGGTAAGAAAAGGCAATCCTTAACATATAGTTTCAAGTTAAAAAGTTAAGGACAGGAAGTCCTTAACTTTGAATTCCAAGTTCAAAAGTAAAGGACACTTAGTCCTTAACTTAAAGTTACAAGTTAAAGAGGTAAGAATATGCAATCCTTAACTTATAGTTTCAAGTTCAAAAGTTAAGGACACTTGGTCGTCAACTTCAAGTTTCAAGTTAAACAGTTAAGGACAGAAAGTCCTAACTTTGAATTCCAAGTTCAAAAGTAAAGGATCCTTAACTTAGAGTTACAAGTTAAAGAGGTAAGAATAGCCAGTCCTTAACTTATAGTTTCATGTTCAAAAGTTAAGGATACTTTGGTCCTTAACTTCAAGTTTCAAGTTAAAAAGTTAAGGACATGCAATCCTTAACTTATAGTTTCAAGTTGAAAAGTTAAGGACACTTGATCCTGAACTTCAACTTTCAAGTTCCAAAGTTACGGACACTTCGTCCTTAACTTCAAGTTTCAAGTTCAAAAGTTAAGGACACCCAGTCCTTAACTTTGAGTTCCAACTTTTTGTTAGGAACTACGCTTTACGCTAGAGGGGGGGTGAATAGCGTATTAATAAAATTTAGCGTTTTCTTGCGGAATTTAAACTTTGCAGGAAGTAAAATAAATGCAGAAAAATAAACTTACACAAGGATGTATACTGGTTGGCCACCAACGTGGTTAGTCCAGTCCCCGAGAGACTCTCTCGAGATTTTTCACTATTTTGTTAAGCTTACGGGTGCTCAACAAACCGTTACACACTTGAGGACACAAGCCTCAAACAGTTGCTCGGAGATCGCAATCTCAAAGACTTCACCCAAGGAAACGCAAGTTCCTTGAAACAAGAGAATCGCAATTCTCTTACAAGTATATCAAATACTTGGACACTCACTTAACTAAAGTACTCCTTATTGAGTAGATATGAGTAAAAGAATATGTTCAAGATCACAACAACTTTAAGCAATAATATGGCTCTCAAAAGCTTTATGAAATGAGTAGAAAATGAAGAACAAGTGAATGAAAGCTTATAGCAATGTAATGATCAGTTTGTGTATGTTGTTGTTGTTAAAACACTGAAGTGAAGCTGTATTTATAGTTGAAAAACTTGGCATTACCGTTGCCTAATTGCCAATTAAGAATTGCTGAAATTACTCAGTGATAATCGATTATTAAGACCACATAATCGATTATCTGCCAGTCAGTTTAAAAATCAATCCCAGATTTAACGCTTCACAATCGATTATACATAATCTATAATCGATTACTGGCAATATTCAAAAACAGATAATCGATTACACCAAATCCATAATCGATTACTTTGGCAACGTTCTAAAAATCATTTCCGGATTTTAAGCAAAACATCGATTATATAAAATCTATAATCGATTACTTCAGCAACGTTCTAAAAATCATTTCCAGATTTTAAGCAAAACATCGATTATATGAAATCTATAATCGCTTACCTTATGGTATTTGAAAACATTTGACAACGGTCAGCTTCAACAATCGATTGTCCTTTGCAACAATCGATTACTTGTTATTTTCTGAAAATCATAAAACTTACTGTCTCAGTGATAATCGATTATCTAAAGACATAATCGATTACTTGTTATTTTCTGAAAATCATAAAACTTACTGTCTCAGTGATAATCGATTATCTAAAGACATAATCGAATACTTAATTAAATTTAAAATCACTGGAAGACACTGTCTCAACATAATCGATCACCATTAGTTCATAATCGATTATTTTGAGTATTGAAAAACTTTACCTCAACAACAATCGATTGGCATTTGATCACAATCGATTATCATGCAGATTTGGAAAAACCTGATGTTCACTGTCTTACTCACAATCGATTACCATTAATTCATAATCGATTGTCATGCAGTCTTGGCTCAGAAACAATCGATTATCATAAGTTCATAATCAATTATTTTAGCCCAGATTTTTGAGGCATGTTTAGAAAACATTTTGTCTAATGTCAATATGCATGATTTAAAATCTTTTTGACACAGAATTAAATATGCATGATTTTGGAAAATTGTTTTATGAGAGAGGCCATACTATGAGTCAAGTTATAGGATCGAGATTACAGTTTAGAACAACTCAATAACAATTAAAAGCTATATCTTGAACTTCAATCTTATTCGCAACCATTGTGCGCTTGTACTTGAATTCCGTCATATATCAATTTTTGCTTCGTTTGTCATTCATCAAAACCTACAAAAGAGTACACGTTTAGTATATTGCATTGAGAACGTGTTTCTAACAATTTCCCCCTTTTTGATAATGGCAAACATTAAGCGGGATATGCAATTAAGACAAAAGATATTGACAATTCAAGACAAGTAACAATTATGCAATTCCGTTCTTGTTCCCCCTCAATTTAAGAGTTCCCCCTCAATTTTAGCTTATAAGCAATCAATAAATTAAGAGAGGTGGTGCATACCCGATATCCCGCTTTCTTCCCCCTTTTGCCATTAGCAAAAAAAAATAAGGAAAGATGCAAAAAGATGAAATAAACACGGTTTATTTATTGGAAAGAAAGGGTACATCAATGGGAACAACAGAAAAAAAACACACAAAACACAGAACAATTTATTCATTTCCGTCGTTGTCCGCCTCGTTATCCGGTGCTGCTTCAAAAGGAACGAGAGCTGCATATGGATAATTGACATGGTTAAAGTATCCATGGATCTCATGAGTGAGTTGAGCAAGCTGGTCGGATATGGTTTGGAGAGTAGGCTCTTGAGCACGACGGGGTGGACGACTTGAAGACGGAGCTGGAGCATGGTCCATCATGATGGAAAGAAGACTCCGAGATTTCCCAAATTTTGGTACTCCTTTTGAGAGGACCATTTTCCGTGACAAATCCGGATGCTTCAAGGAAGTTCATAATGAGGAGGGCATAAGGAAGAGGCATGTCATCACCGATGGCATCGAGCATATGAATTTTGATGAGCCGACACCAATTTATTTTGGCTCCGGTGACAATGGCATGCAGAAGTTTGGTATCCTCCTGGGAGATGGTGGTGTGATTGTACCATCTAGGCTTGAGGACTCGGGTGATGAAGTAAAGAATCAACCGGTAGTTTGGATCCATTCCCGTTATGGTAGGACGACGGGTAGAGATAGATGGATCATAGGAAGTTATACCGGCTTGGTGGAGAAGGGTGGTTTCATCAAAGAGAGCCCCGGCCTTATCAATATACCGGTAAAGGTCTTCACCTTCATTTGGAAGGCGGGCAATGGTGTGGAGATTCTCTTCAGAGAGAAGAATTTGAACCCCATTAATGGAGGTGACAAGTTCGCCATCTTCATCTTTACGGAGGTTTGAGTAAAAAGCTTGAACGAGAGTTGTGTTTATGTGAGGATGAGTGAGAAGCAAGAAGTCATATAGTTGACACTCCTTTAACATATTTGCGGCAGGGGTAAAAGGTTCAAGGAGTTTACTATTTGAGAACCGAGGAGGAAGAATGGTGCGTTTCTCAAATTTTGAGAGGAACCGTGTGAGTTCATTTTCATTTTCAAAGAACAAGACGGAACCGTCTTGGTATGGAAAATTTAAAGGAGGGGCGGCGGTTGAGGCTGATGCGCCATGTTTGGATCGGGAGCGTTTTGAAGATCGTCCAGACATGTTAAGAGAAATCTGCTGGAATTTGGCAAAGAAAATAGAAGAGATTTAGCTTTTGAATACTAGAGATAGTGCTTGAGTGGGTGAATGTGAGCTCTTATGATTCCTATTTATAGAGGAAAGGATTATCAAGCATTGAATGGAGACATTTGCTGAGATTTTGGTTTAGAAGCAGTCAGAAAACGGTAAGAATTAAAGTTACTGACCGTTAGATAATCGATTATTGAACTGAAATAATCGATTGTTTTTACTGTTTGATTGAGATTTTGAATCTGACAAATCGATTCTTGAGTCAAACGGTAAAAAAATTTGAATGAAATAATCGATTATTAAGTTTTGGTAATCGATTATGGAGCATTTAAGACCTGACAGGAATCGATTGAGGAGCCAAACGGTAACAAAAATAAATATGAAGTAATCGATTGTCAGTTCTGGGTAATCGATTATTTAGTGAACTAGTTTGATACAGTGAACTGGGAGAATATCAGAATTTGTCAAATAATCGATTGTATGAAAAAATAATCGATTGTTGTAGAAAGCATTGCTGAATGACTGAGGCGGAAATCGATTATGCAATTTAGGAAGTGAAAAAATAGTTAAACATAGATGCATAATATTAATAATCAGTCATAGACAATCGATTATTGATACTGATAATCGATGTACTGCACAGAAAATAATCGATTAGTGACTTGAAATAGTCGATTATTTTGTGCTAAAACTTCATAATTCCCCCTACCTTTGGGGTGGTACCTGCAAAAAAGATTTAAACGTCTCCGACGCTCAAGTTAGTAATTTATAGCGAAATTAATGAATTACACTAGTGTTAACAAGTAATGCCGTGAACTCTTAAAAATTGTGTCCTAGAGTGTTTTTAAGAGAGTTTCGGGTACTTACCTTTTCTCCAACATCGCCAATTACCTGTTCTAGAGGATGATCCTTGATCGTTCTCCACTCGTTAGGCGTTTTTATTCCTTTTTCTAATTGTGGCGCTTCTTCCGTTGGTTGTTCCCCAATTTCATTTTTGTTTTCCTTTGAAGGTTCTTCTTGGATTTTGTCTTTCAAGCTGTCCAAGATACCTGCAAGATCAAAACCGGATTCCTTTCTCGCCAAGCGAGTATTATCTTCGGAAAACACAACATGAGGGGATTCCTCCACAATTTGGGTTCTTTTGTTAAAGATCCTATATGCTTTGCTACGTGAGGAATAACCAATGAAAATACCTTCATCCGATTTAGCATCAAACTTACCCAATTGGTCCTTGCCATTATTATGAACAAAACATTTACAACCAAAAACACGTAAATGAGACATATTGGGTTTTCTACCCTTATAAAGTTCATATGGGGTTTTCATGAGTATCGGCCGAATTGCTACTCTATTTAAAACATAGCAAGCGGTACTCACGGCGTCCGCCCAAAAGTATTTGGGAATCTTAGCTTCGTCGAGCATGGTTCTTGCCATCTCTTCGAGACACCTATTTTTCCTTTCCACCACCCCATTTTGTTGTGGTGTCCGTGGAGCGGAAAAGGTGTGTTCGATTCCGAGTTCGTCACAAAAATCCGCAAAGAGATTGTGATCAAACTCTCCCCCATGATCACTTCTAATCGAAGTGACGGTCGATTCCTTTTCGTTTTGAACACGCTTAAGGAAATACTTGAAATTTTGAAAAGCATCACTTTTATTTGCAAGAAATAGAGTCCAAGTAAATCTAGAAAAGTCATCAACAATTACAAAAACATATTTATTTTTACCAAGGCTTTCAATACGCGAGGGACCAAATAAATCCATGTGAAGTAATTGCAAAGGTCTAGACGTTGAAACAATATTCTTGGATTTAAAAGATGCTTTGGTTTGCTTCCCTTTTTGACAAGAATCGCAAATAGAATCATTTTCAAACTTTAAACAGGGAAGACCAACTACTAAGTTTTGAGAAAGAAGCTTGTTCAAAAGATGCATGTTCATGTGTGCTACTCTACGATGCCATAGCCAAGAGTTATCCTCTTTGCTTAATAAACAATCAACATATTCGGGTGAGGAGTTTGCAAGATCAACCATATAGATATTATCAATTCTAAAACCACGAAGTATGATCTTGAATTCACTACGTCTAAATACAAGACATTCATCCGAATCAAATAGAGCAAGATTTCCCTTGTCACATAATTGGCTTATGCTCAAGAGATTATGCTTTAAACCTTTCACAAGTAGTATATGTTTAATGGAGGAGTTTTCGTCCTTACCGACCGAACCAATGCCGATGATTTTTCCTTTATTGTTATCACCAAATATGACACTTCCTCCTTCTTTGTGCTCTAGTTGAAGGAATTTGGATTCATCTCCCGTCATGTGTTTGGAGCATCCACTATCAAGGTACCATAGTACACTTGATCCCTTCAAGCACACCTACAAAACAAATTAATGTTCTTTAGGTACCCATGCCATCTTGGGTCCTTGAGGGTTAGGCATGTTATAATGATGCAATTGATTTATATGTCTGTGACGAGTAAAGCAAGCGGGAGCAATATGACCAATACGTCTACAATAATGACAAGTCACGTTGGGATTATGCATTTTTCTAGGTACATAGTAACTAGATGAATGAAGGTTGCTTACTCTACTTTGAACACCAATGTTTCTCTTATTATGAGCTCTAGGAGGTTCACAAGTTTGTCTAAAATATGCATCATTTCTAGAATATCTATTTCTAGGTGGAGGGTCATTTCTTGGTCTTCTAAATTGTTCAAGGTTTGGCCTAAAATATGCATCATTTCTAGGTCTTCTAGCATTTTCACTATTTGGTCTAACATGCAAGTTATTTCTAGTATTTCTACTTCTAGGATAAGCATTTTGGTTATTAGTCCTAGGTTGAGCTCTAGGTTGTTGTGGTTTAGCACCAACCTTTTCTTCATTCTTGAATCCTATTCCATGTTTGGTTGATTTTAGATTAACAAGCACATCATTCAAGTTTTTATGCGAAGAATTAAACTTATCTAATGTGCCTTTAAGTCTAGCTACTTCATTCTTAAGAAGCACACAAGAAGAACAGTTTCTAGTAGAACCTTCAGGTTTATCAGCACTTCTTTTTCCATAAAACTTGTTTTCCTCTTTTAGCTTCTCATTTTCGAAAACCAGTTTTTCTAATTCTTTTTCTTTTAATGAAAGCTGTGTTTGAAAATCTTTTTCTTTTAGAGAGGCGCTTTCTTTAACACTTTTGACAGTTTTTGAAGCTTTGATAAATTCAGCATATAGTTCATCAAAAGCATTTCTCATTTCATCAAGAGTAAAGAAATTTTGAGAGGAGATTTGACTTACCTCGTCTTTGCCGTCTTCTTGAGCCATGAGACATAAATTTGCTGCTTCATCGTCTTCTTCTTCGCTTGCTTCATCTCCGGAATCTCCTCCCCAAGAGATGTATGCACGTTGCTTTTTGAAGGGTTTCTTCTCCTTTTTGATGTTAGGGCAATTTGATTTTATGTGCCCGGTTTCTCCGCATTCATAGCATTTTAGTTGATCGCCTTGCTTTTTGTTCTTGCGTTCATACTCTTTGCGCATGAATTTTTGAAACCTTTTGATAACGAGTCCAAACTCGTTGTCACCTTCCTCATCAATTTGTGGTTGGCTAGCCTTTAGAGCAATCCTTTGCCTTCTTTGATCATCAACAACCGGGTTAAGTATAGTTGATTCATAGGTTTTGAGATTACCTCTTAATGCGTCAATTGTGACATTTGTGATGCCAATGGATTCTTGGATTGCATCGGCCTTTGATCGCCATGCCGGAGTGAGACTTCTGAGGATCTTCCGGACAAGTTCTCTATCCGTAAACATCTTTTTGAGGGCGTGTAGATCATTCAAGATCATTGAGAATCGCTCAAACATTTCGTCTACTTTCTCTCCTTCCTTCATGTGGAATAGTTCATAAGAGTGAGTTAAGAAATCAATTTTAGCTTCTCGTACCTGGTCGGTTCCTTCGTATGTCACTTCAAGCTTATCCCACATTTCTTTTGCTGTTTTGCAACATGATATCTTCCTGTAGTCGTTAGCATTAATAGCACAATATAATAAATTTATAGCTTTGGCATTATTTTGAACCTTACGAATATCCTCCGCGGTATATTCTTCTTCGGTCTTTGGAACCCATTCGTCTTCCACCTTCTTGGTTGGAATTTGGTTTCCATTGGTGAATACTTTCCACAAATGAAAGCTATTTGATTGCACAAAGATTTGCATCCTCTCCTTCCAGTATGAGTAGTTTGTGCCGTTGAATAGAGGAGGTCGTGTAGAGCATTGTCCTTCTTCAATTCCTGCAAAAGAGTCAAGAGTAGAAGCCATGGATGGTTCTCTCAAACGGTTAAGTTTTCAGAGAGTTGGGCTCTGATACCAATTGTTAGGAACTACGCTTTACGCTAGAGGGGGGGTGAATAGCGTATTAATAAAATTTAGCGTTTTCTTGCGGAATTTAAACTTTGCAGGAAGTAAAATAAATGCAGAAAAATAAACTTACACAAGGATGTATACTGGTTGGCCACCAACGTGGTTAGTCCAGTCCCCGAGAGACTCTCTCGAGATTTTTCACTATTTTGTTAAGCTTACGGGTGCTCAACAAACCGTTACACACTTGAGGACACAAGCCTCAAACAGTTGCTCGGAGATCGCAATCTCAAAGACTTCACCCAAGGAAACGCAAGTTCCTTGAAACAAGAGAATCGCAATTCTCTTACAAGTATATCAAATACTTGGACACTCACTTAACTAAAGTACTCCTTATTGAGTAGATATGAGTAAAAGAATATGTTCAAGATCACAACAACTTTAAGCAATAATATGGCTCTCAAAAGCTTTATGAAATGAGTAGAAAATGAAGAACAAGTGAATGAAAGCTTATAGCAATGTAATGATCAGTTTGTGTATGTTGTTGTTGTTAAAACACTGAAGTGAAGCTGTATTTATAGTTGAAAAACTTGGCATTACCGTTGCCTAATTGCCAATTAAGAATTGCTGAAATTACTCAGTGATAATCGATTATTAAGGCCACATAATCGATTATCTGCCAGTCAGTTTAAAAATCAATCCCAGATTTAACGCTTCACAATCGATTATACATAATCTATAATCGATTACTGGCAATATTCAAAAACAGATAATCGATTACACCAAATCCATAATCGATTACTTTGGCAACGTTCTAAAAATCATTTCCGGATTTTAAGCAAAACATTGATTTTATAAAATCTATAATTGATTACTTCAGCAATGTTCTAAAAATCATTTCCAGATTTTAAGCAAAACATCGATTATATGAAATCTATAATCGATTACCTTATGGTATTTGAAAACATTTGACAACGGTCAGCTTCAACAATCGATTGTCCTTTGCAACAATCGATTACTTGTTATTTTCTGAAAATCATAAAACTTACTGTCTCAGTGATAATTGATTATCTAAAGACATAATCGATTACTTGTTATTTTCTGAAAATCATAAAACTTACTGTCTCAGTGATAATCGATTATCTAAAGACATAATCGATTACTTAATTAAATTTAAAATCACTGGAAGACACTGTCTCAACATAATCGATCACCATTAGTTCATAATCGATTATTTTGAGTATTGAAAAACTTTACCTCAACAACAATCGATTGGCATTTGATCACAATCGATTATCATGCAGATTTGGAAAAACCTGATGTTCACTGTCTTACTCACAATCGATTACCATTAATTCATAATCGATTGTCATGCAGTCTTGGCTCAGAAACAATCGATTATCATAAGTTCATAATCGATTATTTTAGCCCAGATTTTTGAAGCATGTTTAGAAAACATTTTGTCTAATGTCAATATGCATGATTTAAAATCTTTTTGACACAGAATTAAATATGCATGATTTTGGAAAATTGTTTTATGAGAGAGGCCATACTATGAGTCAAGTTATAGGATCGAGATTACAGTTTAGAACAACTCAATAATAATTAAAAGCTATATCTTGAACTTCAATCTTATTCGCAACCATTGTGCGCTTGTACTTGAATTCCGTCATATATCAATTTTTGCTTCGTTTGTAATTCATCAAAACCTACAAAAGAGTACACGTTTAGTATATTGCATTGAGAACGTGTTTCTAACACTTTTGTGTCGTTTAGTCCTTATCTTTCATGAACACAGTTAACTAAAAATTAAAAAACACAATCAGTTTATGAATTCTACGACTATTTTTATGAAATGTCCTTACATAATCAAATATATTAAATCGACCACAAACACATTTCACATTTGAGCACCAAATTTTTTTGAATAACAGCATCCTTAACTTCAAGTTTCAAGTAAAAAAGTTAAGGACAAACAATGCTTAACTTAAAGTTTAAAGTTGAAAAGTTAAGGACAATAGGTCCTGAACATCAAATTTTTAGTTCAAACGTTAAGGACACTTGGTCCTTAACTTCAAGTTTCAAGTTAAAAGTTAAGTACAAACAGTTCTTAACTTTGACTTCCAAGTTCAAAAGTTAAGGACACTTAGTCCTTAACTTAGAGTTACAAGTTAAAGAGGTAAGAATAGGAAGTCCTTAACTTATAGTTTCAAGTTCAAAAGTTAAGGACACTTGGTCCTTAACTTCAAGTTTCAAGTTACAAAGTTAAGGACAGTCAGTCCTTTAACTTATAGTTTGAAGTTGACAAGTTAAGGACACTCAGTCCTAAACTTCAACTTTCAAGTTCCAATGTTAAGGATACTTCATCCTCAACTTCAAGTTTCGAGTTCATAATTTAAGGACAATCAGCCCTAACTTTGAGTTCCAACTTCAAAAGTTAATGTTGTTTAGTCCTTATATTTCATGAACACAGTTAACTAAAAATTAAGAAACACAGTAAGTTTATGAATTTCTACGACTATTTTTATGAAATATCCTTACATAATCAAATACATTAAATCAACCACAAACACGTGTTGATACGGTGGATGCCCACAAGGTGAATCGGAGAAGAAAATATAGGGTTGGCTGAGAGCTCTAGGTCGTGCTTGCAGTCTGAACCTAGACACGGTCTTCGATAAAGAGTGATCATTCAGGGAAGTTCTTTTAGCTCAGTGTTCTTTATTTTATATGCCATGAGGACATGTCTTCCTTTTGAGTGTGGGGTGGGAAACACTTCATTGTATGTGTGTACTATGGGTGTTAAACGGGACGGGTTGACCCGGTTCCGGACTGGCCCAGAACGGTTAAACCCGGAACCGGCCCGAACCGGTTAGAGAGGGTTGGGCTGGGCTTGGTAGGTGGGTTAGGGGGGCTGGTCCGTTTAATTTTTTGAAAACGAGTAAGCACCCTAGTTGAACCCAGAAGAGTGAACAGTAACTCTTACCGGGTTAACCGGCCCAGTTCAAACAGCTAGTTTTTTTATTTTCAAAACTTGTGGGTACCACTAGCTGTTGGCAACGGTCAAACCTTGATTTGGTCTGTTGGCCAACAGAAATATTGCATAAATAGCTTTTTTTATAAATTTTTAACCCTTTTCAATCTAAAACTATAAATACACCCCCCTCTTCTTCATTTCTTCACCCAATACTCATTTTTCAATCTCAATTTCTCTCAAATCTCTCATTCTCTAATTTACAAGACTTCAAGTCTTCAATTCATTATTTCACCTTCTAATTTTATTTGGCTCTCGATTCTTGAATTTAATTTACCGTGTTTTATCATTCAGAATTTGAAGTTACAATTGAAGTTCAAATTTGAAATTCTTGCTTGATGTTTGTTCGTGGTAACATCGGAATTGCGTAATCATGTGCTCAATTCATTTTCGAATTCGGTGCACTCCCTCTAACTCTTTCTCTTATTTACTATTTTAATTGCATATTTAATTTTAGCTTATATTTTAATTTTTACAATAGTTTAGTGTTGTTAAAAGAGCGTGTAAAAGAGTACTGGTAGGAAAAACAAAAAAGATGTAGTCCTTCAACATCTGATAGTAATAGTAATAATCCATTATCATTTACACATGTTTCTGAAACATTGCCTAATGATAATATAGATTTAGATTATAAAAAATTACAAGAAGATTTTGGATAGAAGATAACGAAATAGGAATGAAAGATGAGATACCAGCTACACATACTAGTGCTAGAGCTGGTAGTGTTGGAGTTGCTTCAAAGGGTGGTGGTCATGGCACTAGGAGTAGACTACATGTGGCTCCGACTACTAATCGTAGAAAAAGAAGTAAGGTTTAGAATTTTTTTGAAATAATAGAAGGTACTAATAGAGAGAAATGCAAAATTTGTAATGGTGATTTTAAACATTTGACTGGAGGAAATTTAGGGGGAAACTGAGACGCTTAGTAGACATATGATAATTGAGCATCCCGTAGAATGGGACGCTGATGGTGATGAAAATCAAATAACTCTTAACCCTACTATTGGAGGTCTAGTGAAATATGATAAAATGAAGGATCGTGAGGAGTTAGAAAAAATGATTGCTTTGTGTTGTCTATCTTTTTCTTTTGCTTCTTCATCATATCTTATTATATATATTCAAAGGATTTACAATACTTTATTTAAAGGTATCCGTAGAAGTACTTGTAGAGCTGATATCTTTAGACTTCATGGACAATATCAAACATACATACGTTATTTGTTTAGCCACCTTCCTTGTAGAGTTTATCTAACTTCTGATATTGGCCATGCTGTTAATGAAAATGATTATTTGACAATTACATGTCATTGGATAGATGATACTACTTGTATGCAAAAACGTATTATCACTTTTAGATATGACGAAGATCAGAGTCATACTGCTACGTTTATAAGTAGAACTATTTATGAAGTTGTTGAATTTTATAATCCAACGCAAAAAGTATTATGTATGTCTTTTGATAATGCTTCTAACAATAATACCATAATTTCAATATTAAAACTGTATTTGCAACCACCTCTTGATGATATTTTTCATGTTAGATGTGCATATCATGTTCATAATTTAATTGTTAAAAGTGGCCTTAATTTATTTTCAACTGAGATTACTCATGTTAGAAGAACAGTTGGTGTTATTCAAGGAAATAATAGACAATTTAGAATAAAGGAATTTAAGAACAAGTATATCCAATATAACCGTAAATCTAGATTCATGCCAGACGAAATTGTTACTAGATAGAATTATACATATATATTTTTAAAAAATTACTATAAATATAGATTCCCAATAACTGAAGTTGCTAATGTGCATTGAACTGATCCAAACCGTATGTTAACAACTATTACTTGGGAGGTCAATAATGATGTTGTTAAATTTTTATATAAATTTTATACAGCTATTGTTAAGTTTTCTGGAGCATATTACCCTACTATTACTATGGCTTTAGTACATATAGCTGAAATTTCTTTTCTACTCTTTGAATTTAAGAAGAAAGAAAAATATAAGCATGTAGCTGAAAAAATGCAAGAAAAATTCAAAAAATATTTCTTTTCAATTTCTCCGATTTACTTAATTGGTGTTGTTTTAAATCCTTCTATTAATATGTCTGATTGTCACCAATTAATGAATGTTTTATATATTTATATTGAGATTGGACCAACTGAAACCCCTGATTTATATGTTTCTATGAACAAGCAAAATGATTATTTACAACACTTATATAATTATTATGCAAATATAATTGATGATTTTGCTCGTGATGTAGGCAATGTTAATCCCACTATGCACTGTACCACTTCTGCTATTATAGATGGTGAAGAAGGCCTTGATAGTTTAAATATTTTTTTTTACATTTTCTAACACTCAAACCAGTAACATGAATATTGATAAACTTCCATTCTACTTGAAAAAGCAAAAAGAGCCTCGCACAAAGGAATTTTTACCGTTGGGATGGTGGCATGAGAATGGAAAGCAATTTTCTGTTCTTTTTCCTATGGCTCGGGACGTGTTGAATGTGCCGATTTCTACTGTTGCATCGGAGAGTGCATTTAGCCAATCAAGACAACAAACTGGAGACACCCCCAACTCATTGGGAAGCGATGCTTTGGAAGTTTTAGTATGTTTCAGATATTGGATTAGATCAGAACGAAGAAATCAAGGACGTGAAGATGTTGATAGCCCATATGACAAGGAACTTGGAGATATATTAACACATGGTAACTCATCCGAACTTAATACTCCAAAAGAAGGTCAATCAGTTCATATTGATAATCAAGAACTTTCAAGGGCAATGCAAAACTTTGAATTTACTTCTTGTTAAAAATATAAACATTTTAATTTGTAAGTTTGAAACTTTGAATTATGAAATAAATGTAGCACTTGCAATAAGTGCAATTTTTTCCATCTTCCTTGTATTCTTTATGTTAATACTTTTTGTATTAATATAACTTAAAATAGTTATACAAAATTCCCAAAAAGAAAAATTAAAAATACACTCAACCCGGCCCGGCCTGGCCCAGCCCCCTCAACCCGTAACCCTTACGGTTTAATTTTTACCCGGTGAACCCGAACCGGTTAAACCCATTAAGAACCAACCGAAAACCTGCCCGGATCGTAACCCGTACGGGTCCAAAAAATAGAGGCCCGGTCCGGCCCATCCGTTTAACACCTATAGTGTGTGCATAACAACTTGACTGTTTTATGCTTTGTTTGTTTTGCTTGATTGTTTTTGGTGGTTGTGAGTAATAGTCAAATTAGGTAAGTTGACTTGTCCCAACGACGGATCTCTTTCGACGGGGTTCTTGAGGGTCTAAGTTTACGTGAAAATTAATAAAAAAAATAGAAATATGTTGGACTCTTCCTGATGAATGATCTTCTAGACAATTTTCTTGAGGGTAGTAAGTCCAAGAAGACACCAAAAAGATTTCTTTTTTGTTTTAGGTAGTGTAGTAACTCCTCTTTGTTTTTTTTGAGCCACGGTTCTTTTCCAAGGGTTTTGCTTAAACCGGGTGTAGTTAGTTTTTGTTTATTTTGTTTCTAGTTTTTAGTTAGTATTGATGGGCTATGAGCTGAAATAGAAAGAGAAGCCCTTGGAATTGATACACCTGAACACAGTAGACACTAGAGTGTGGCGCTTAGTCTCAGTGATTGATTTTTGTTAGAGTGCCTTAAATTGAACGTTTGTAACTAACTTGATTACTCAAACGAGAGTGTCTTGATAAGCCAATTTGGAGTGAGTCATGTTCCATATGTATGTGAGTTGTACTGTATTTTACACTCTGCATTTAATGCCTAGAACTTGCCCTGTGTGTTTGCAAAGTGAACTAAGTATTAGAAGTTATATATGTATTTTTTTGTTAAGCTAGATATATAAAGTAGACACACTTAAATGTGATACATTTTAGTTAATCATGGTTAGCCTATAATCCGTCTTTGGCAACCATATTACAAACATTACCCAATTGTTTGAACGGCCCATCTGTTCACTTTACCTCCCATGAGCACTTGAATGGTTATTAAATATGCAAAATCTAAAGTGTGAGGTGGTAATTTGATTTTTGAGTAGAACCAATGAAATAGAAAAATATGCAATTTTGTGAAAAAAGTAAAAGAATACGCATCAGTTAAAATAAGAGAAAAAAAGAGAGAGAAAGAAAAAGAGAATAGTAAATGTAGTACTTGATAAGTGGTGACTTGATACAATTGCACCTAATAGAGTTTGGGGGTATTATAAATACAAGTGTGGCGTAATGTCTGGCCTGACATAAGTATGGGTTTGAATGCGAATGTTATTTTATTAAAAGTGCTTAGGGAGGTTAGTCACTATATCCAAATATATCTTACCCGTCCCTTAGCCTACATTACAACCCAATGAAGATATACTTGATCTTAGACTGAATGGGCTTGATTAGTAGAGTAGTACATTACAGGTAAGCCTATGGTGCATTTGTATGGCATGTGAATGTTCTTTTTGAGAGTGAGCGAATTTTATATATCTAAGTTCCTAATTGTTCTTAATATTATTATTTATGGAACTACTCTCTTATGTGATGTGAGGTCATGTGATTCATGAAGGAAAGGTAAGTCTTGACCTCTGTATAGAGTAACTTGAGTAAGTATGAATATTGCACGACACGTGAGAATCGACTTTTGAGGCAAATATTATCCACTACTAGACGTAACTTTGATGTGTGATACGCTAAGGAAAAAGCTTAGTGAAGGAGTCTCTATAGAGTGTGATGGGTTGCTCGAGGACTAGGAATAATTTAAGTGTGGGGTGTTGATAATAGGCTAGATTTATGTAGTTTGGCGACTGTTTATACCCCAACTTGACTATGTTTCACTGTTCTATGATATTTAAATGACGATTAATTGGCTCTAGATGTGAATTTCATGCTTTGCAGGAGCGAGTTGCACTTATAAGGATTTAGGACAGTGTTTGAAGCTAAATTAAAGCAAGGGAAGGCCCTCGGAACTGAGTACGTGTGAAAGAAGAGAGAAAAGAAGAGTTAAAAATTGACCCAGCTTACAGCGGCCTTAGCACGCCCACTAGCACGACTGCGCTAGCCCAAGAACTCGAGACAGAATACTATGATATATGCGCGGGCACGAGCACGGCCCCGCTAGTCTAGTTCAGGGTACATAATTTCAAGGGTAAACTTGGAAGTTCTGGGGTAATTCCACTTAAACTATAAGAGGCCTAGCTCACGCAAAGGGATATTATCAAGGTTTTTATAGCTGAATTGAAAAAAAGGAGAGGCAAAAGGCAAGGAGGATAATTCAACATCGAGCTCTTCCTTTTGTGTTTACCATTTATCATGAGTTTTGTTATTGTTAGTATGAATACGATTATGAGTAGCTAAATATTTAGTGCAGGGTTTTGATGGAACCTATTGAAGGATAATGTAGTTTGCCTGGTTTAATCTCTATTTGTTCAACTACGTTCTTGTTGTAGTTAATTGATATGATCTTCAATTAGTTGTGCCTATTTAGTATGTATTACTCGGGAGAGAGTGCATATCTAGGTAATTGTTATACAACACCACTGTCAAAGTATATGAGGGATCAATAACCGGGGGTTTAAAGGTGGAATTAGTGATAACGAAACCTTGGGTACGATCTAAAGTGAGCCCTAATAAAAGTCAGCTAGTGTAACTCGGGAGAATGCATCTAGTAAATTGTCGTAATTACTCGTGAGAGATTTACGGTAGTAAGAGTGCTCATAATCGATAGAGACGATTAGGCAATTCTATGCGAAACATAACAGGAAGAGATTCCACCAATAGGGAAAATTATAACCTTAGATCCTTCTCTTATTTGCTTACAACTCAATCATCGTTAGCTTTTAGTTTACTTAATGTCATTCAGTTATAGTTAGTTAAAACATCACCAATTGTTATTCAAAATATCTAGTGTTGATTACTAATAATTCAATGAGTCTAACAGAAGTAATTGGCAGGTTAATTATTCGACTCTAGATTAAATATTCGGATTATATTTGTTGCGACCGCTTTGTCCTCTTTATAAGGCATAGTTAGGCGTGATCAAATTTTATCAACGTTAATCTTCATCCATATCGATTATTAATAAATTAATGGATTTTTTTATTATCGCGATTACAAAAATATTTTGGATAAAAATTTCAGTTGTATTCTTTATTACATTTGATTAGTATTTTTGCAGGCAAGATAACTTATAAGTACCATGGATTAGCTTTACGTGGGTAAAATGTCTAAAAATGTAAACAGTAAACTTCTAAACTGTATACTATTGTATGTCCTTTTCTTTCTTTCTTTCTTTTCTCAGAACCAAACATTGACTAAAAGATAATGTACTAGATAACCCAATAATCACTAATCGTCGTATTACTGTCCTTGATCTATATTATAATAACTTTATCTTCAAATCAAATGACTCCGTTAGTGTCAAATGCTTTGATTCTCGTTTAGAATATGCTCATATTAAATTAACGCACTTCACTACAAAAAAAACTCAATTACCAACAAAAAAATATGTTAGTAAATTGATCAAATTGGTTGGTATTTTGACTTACTAACCGATTACCAACGGAAATTGGCATGTTGCTAAAAGACTCGATGGTAAATTTTACCAACCATATTGAATTGGTTGGTAAACTTACCAACTAAAAATTAGTTAGTAAACACCAAATAAATTTGTTGGTAATTTTTGAATCTTGAGTCCAAGATTTTCGTTGGTAAATTTACTAACAAAAATGCAGTTGGAAATTCGTTAGTAAATTTACTAACATATAGAAATTGAGTTAGTAAAATTGATTTTTGATTATTTAAATTGTGTTTGTAATTGGTTGGTAAATATAGTAACAAGAAAAATTCCATTAGTATTATGTTAGCAACTATACTAATGGATACCAATTTGGTTGGTAAATCCGATAGTATATTTTTAAAAATACATTGGCAATCGGTTGGTAATTTTGTCTATAGAAAAGTTCTATTTAGTAAATTGTAGACAATTTACAAACAAATTTCAAATTAGTTAACAAATATGGTTATAATAATTGTATTAATATTCATTTGCAGGTGATATGTATCAAGAACTCTGCAAGTGTTGTGTACCAAGAAGATGGCAATCACTTCAATTGGATACTGCGCATGGGACATTTTAAATGCTGCATATGTACCACATTTAGAAAATGTGTATCCATTCTATTTTGGTTAATGTATTTCCTATAGTTCATCCGAATCATGTCCTATAACCTTATGAGCTGCAGGAGAACATCAACCACATTTCACACAATGCAGAAACAACCTACAGAGTTTGAGATCAACAGAAAACCACTACTTGAGGAACAGAGAAGCAAGCCTATATGGTCATGCTGTATAGTTGCATCTGATAATACTCATATCTGCAGGTACAATTGTGTTTAACTCTGCAAGTATAGTTTCCATCAGTGGTATTAGCACTTATGTGCTCAATCTGATGAAACTGTACCATTTGCACCAATTATTCATCCATACATGCCTCCAGGAATACAAAAATACTACTGAAACAGCATAGCAATCTCACCAGATACTACTTTGAATTACAGCTACTAAACAGTGGTTTGAAGGAACCTAAGAAACATACTGCAGTGCACTACCAACATTCAACCTTCATGGAGCCTTTCAAGATGGGCATCTGTACAACGTTATCCGGTTTTCTTCCATATATAGAGGGATGAGCATCAATCCTATAATCTGACAAACCAGTTATATTCAAAAAGATAACTGGAGTCTTCATCTTCCCTATCATTTGTTCCACTATCATATTCTTCTCCGGGTATTCGCCTTTGTAAGTCTCAGGAAGAGGTTGAGAAGCTTCTCTGCAGTGGCCACCAGTGTTCCACTGACCTCCGCTATCCAACTTAAGAAGTGTCATGAGCCATAACAAGATTTGAAGCCAATACTTAGTTCAAAGCAAATTAAGGCATACCTGAAATGAGAAGGAGCAGAGCTTAGGAAGAAAACTTGTGTTTTGGTTGGATTGACATGTCTATCTACCCATTGTGCCCAAGTAGTCAGCGCCTTTTCGAAAGCTGTTGAAACATCAAGGCGAGGAAGAACTTGATTCCTTTCCTGGTAGTAATTTTTTCTGTTATGACACTACTGGTTAGAAACGAGTTTTCAGAAGAATATAACACAATAATAACAAGTACTAACTTGTTTTCTAGCTTAATAACAAAAATTGACGGGATGAACCAAGAAACAATCCAGCTCATTAACTAGTATTGCTAAGTTCTTTCTATGTCCTATCTCATCATGATTACATTTTTATATCAATATTGGCATAAAAATGCAGTGTTGAAGAAAGGTTTTAGTCGAGATAATACATCTGTTCAGATGTTGGTAAATGAACAAGTGAAACAGAATGGAGAATCTAAGACTATCCAATCTGATGTGAGTGATAAAGCAAAAACAGAAATGGAGAATGCTGTGATTTCTAATGTTTCAGAAGATTCACATGCAGCAGATTCAGGAAAGTCTAAGGATGAGGTTTTGAATTTGGACAGTCGACCACACACTAGTACTAGGGATATACATGATTCATATGTAGACAGTAATGTGACAGTTATGACCTCTAGAAATCATGTCACTTGTAATGCACTCAATGGACATTTGCCTGATATAGTTGGCCAGTCACAAAAGGAGTTCTCAACATTGAATATTACTGATGCATCGAATATAATAGCAGGAGCTAATGAAAAATCTGATTTATCTTCTGATCTTGTAAAGAAGTCAGCAGGGGAAATTCTTGCAGATGTCTCAATAAATGATAGTGCTGGCATTGGTTTGTATTGCAAAGATCATACCACAACTGCAGCACTTTCTGGTCATTCTTCAGATCAAAATGGTCAGTCAGACAAACTTGTATCACATTTGGATTCTATTGTTGAATCTCATGTGTTAGCAGGTGACAATGAGAAAAGCTCTGGCCAACAGTTGAGAGAGGATTCTGTTTCATTAAATTACAATACAGACTCAAATGTTTTACCTGCTGAAACTGCTGAACCTATGGAGAAACAAACTGTGACATCTTGTTTTGATACCACTAAAAAGGAACTGTCAAGTTTGGTTACTGAAAATGCAAATGTCAATGAAAAAAAACAGGAAGAGGTTCTGGTTGATCAACAGCACATTTCTCTGAACTCTACTCTGTCGTTTCAAACTTCAGTTTCTAAGGAAAGCAATTCAAGTGCAATGTTCAAAGAACAACAAATCTGGAATAAGGTTCAACCATTTCCAGCAGAAGAGCTACATGTCATGCATAATGAGCATACAATTCAAACAGTAGATGGCATGAGAGCAGTTGTTACACAGGGATCCATCAGTTCCAACAGCTTATTGCACCATGAAATGATGCCTGCAGGCAGTGTTAAGCCAAATATGGAAGTCACATTGCAAAGTGTTTCAGATGGAGCTAAACCTTTGGATGATGACAATGCACAAGTTACTTCTCCACAGGACATAAATCGTAAGCTAGTAACAGGAAAACAGAAAGAGGATATGATTTAAAAAACAACAAATCCAGCAGATGAAGTCTTTATGCAGAACTCTCCTCAACAGAGTCAAAAGGAAGAGATGGTTCAACAACACATTTCGAACTCCTACGCAGCTGGACAACTGAAAACAAAGAACAATCGGTCAGCGACACAGAACAGAAATGAAATTCAGAAAATTGATGTCCTTAAACAGGTTACAGATACAACAACAAGCTCAAACTCATTGGTCGCGCGTACAAATGACAGTAAAGATAAAGGACAAGTGTATGAAGGAATGATTCAGAAGGTTTCAAGCTATCCTCCCGTTCCAATAACATATGTCGACGAAGATGTCAATGAGTGTGTGAAATTTTTAAGCTTCAATGCTAAGAACAAACAAGTAGCTCTTGCTAACATGAGACATTTGGTAATTAAATCAAAACTCTGGGACCAATGCCAATTTGATGATGTCGAGAGCTGGGACGAAGATTCAGATGGTAACTCATCTGTAAAAGAAGGCCAAGAAGATGATTACAATTCTTCCGGAGAAGACAATGAGGAGCAAAATGAGCCTAAATTGCAAAGGAAAGCTGCAAATTTAAGTTGGAATGAAAAAATGAAAGCTGTTGCAAGTAAATTGAACCACAACGCTCCAGATTACATTCCAAAAAGTAATTCAACAGCAGGTAGTTCAAAGGTAATAACAGGAAAGATCGACCAAAAAGAAACAACACAAAATGTAACTAAATTTTCGGGTGAAACATCATATGGAGGAAGCAAAATAGTTCTGCCATCATCTAGACAAAATCAGATCAGAGTCTTCCACAATAGTCAACCTCCAATGAACTGCCCTGATGAGGATAGAAAATTAGTAGAATTTTCACAAGTAGACGAGCAAGTATCCTCTGCACTGATAATCTCCTCGGAGCAAATCCAGAATGAAATGGAAGGAAGACACATATATGAAGAAGGGGAGGAAGAGGACACCTTAATGCAATGCCGGAAACATGCTGCAAGAATAGGAGAAAAGAAGAAAGAAGAAAGAAGAAATATGAAAGAAAGAAAAACAAGTCTGATCGAGTCAAGAAAGAGAAAAGAAGAAAGAAGAAAGAAGAAAGAATAAGTGAAGAACATACCTGGCTGGTGCTGTCGCAGACAATGGAAGAAGAAGAAGATGGAGTGAAAAACCCTAATTTTGTCGACTGGAGCAATTGAAGAGGCTGCTGTGTTTAAATTTTTCTGTATTATCAAAATAGCCACGCCTCGCATCGCCACGTGCCTCGCCATAGAAGCTATGGCGCTCGCTATTTTGGTTCGCATCGCAACAGTGCCCTTTGTGGAGTTAAAGCCTCGCCATGCTACACGCCTTTAGCGCTGTAGCGGGCGCTATTTACAACCCTGACACAAGTGAGAAAAGAAAACATTGTCTTAGTTACATAGCATATTTCCAAAAGATAAAAGCAACCAGGGATGTCAAAAATCCAATGTCTCCTTTGTCCTTCTTCTAGAAGTCAATGACTAAAGAACGTGCGGACCAAGAGCAAGTAAAAGATTAAAAAACTGCATAGAAGTAAGTACTATAGTTCATTGCAGAAGTACCTGCAATGATCTTGAGCTCTGCAAGTGAATTTGGAAGAATAATTAATTTCCCAGGTTCACAGCAATGTGTTCTTTTCCTGATCGCAGGATGGCCTTTGTATATGCTAACTCTAAAAGACGATTGATTCCTAGTACTTCCCGACTTGCACTTTTGCTCTTGTTCGGGCCACTTTTCAGCAACTTCATCCATTGTGTCGGGAACCATAACCCTGTGCCCTACTTCTCGTTTTTGTAGAATGTCGCTTAGGTTCATCGAAGAAAGCTTGTGCTTAAATTTATCATTTATCTCGGCTCCATTCATTACAAGTAGCTTTACCATGTCCTCATGATTTTCTCCCGACGCAACATCAATAGCAGTTGATCCGTGGCAATCTTTTGAGTCAACTGTTAATCCATGTTTTAGGAGTTCTTTCATCACTGTTAAGTCATTTCTCTTAGTTGTTGTGCATAAGAGTTCACCAGCAACATAGGGATCGGAGACAGAAGCCCAATGGTATAATATTCGAAATGTTGAATGTTGTTTTGCTGCTATAGTTTCCCACAAAGCGGTGTTACCATTTACATCTGCATTTTATGGTACATTCAAGACATTACTTAGCCAACTAGCCTTGTCAAACATTCTACCCTATTGAAGTTTACAATAGTATATATCGAGGATGACTTGCCTCGGAGGTATATGTTACACCCATGTCTAAGAAGAACCATCACACACTCTTCGTGCCCTTTCGATGCTGCTATATGCTGATGTATCAGAAAGAGAAACACAATGTCATAAACTGTTAAGGAGAAACTAATGTTATTGGCAGCACAAAATAGGTAAAATGAAAATCTTCTTTTCCGAGTACATGTAGGCCACGAGAGGACACATACCACCGGGGTTCTTCCTTGAGCGTCTCCGATATCAGGATCAAATCTTGCCTTGAGAAGTTCCTCAAGAAAAGTAGCATTATCTGTACTAGCAACAGTTAGCAAGTTCACAGACATGTTTGGATCACCATTTTCTGCCCCAACTTCATGAAATAAATCTCCAAGCTTTAAATCCCTAAGCTTCTTGTGATGCTGCAATTACCATATCATAGGTACAACATTAAGATTCAGCTCTAAATCGGCCGTTGGGAAGATCACTGGGTATTTTACACTAACCTGAAGGAAATTCTTGATCATTATGATATTATCTTCTTGTCTGGTTTTCATTGCTTCAATCAAAGAAGTTGTTCTTATCTTCAGGAGTTGCGAAAGTGTCTTGGTTCGATACGTGTAGCTCTGAGGCCTATAACAAAATGCCCCAACTTCTCCCAACATATCTCCAGATTTGAATATCCAAACAACCTGCTCATTTTCCATCTCACACTCAATCATTTCCACCTCCCCTGACACTATGATGTAAACCTCATCTGGCAATTCGTTCTGCATTATTACATCCTCTCTTGGGGGTATGTACCAGCCTTCGTATCTGCAACCTGCAGATTCTTCAGTTAGACCTCAATCACACACACACGAAACTACGTAACGATTCAAGCAAATGTGATACCTTACCAAAGTAACAAAATTTCCCTTGAGACACTCTTGAAAAGATAAACCTTCTCCACTGTTGGCAAAAGCAAATGGTGCCTAATGCTTTTGCAGATTGTCTTGGGAAGTTGTTCAATCAATTGCTGTTGGTTTAGGCTCTCTGCCCTGAATCTTAAACACATGTAAGCCAGTATTTGCTCTTTTAATCTTGGAGGCAACCTATTTCGACACACGAAATTTGATGCTGCTTCGATGCTATTTCTCTGCAACATACCATAACAAATCACTTACATCTAATTTATTTAGTGATGATTCTGATAAAGGCGGATCAAGAATTTGAAAAACATTGGATGCATAGTCTAGTATGTATATATACATAGATCTAAAGTACTGGATCCACCTCTAATGATGAAACATTTGTATGTACACTGACAATGCAAAGAAAAGCAAAGTGCTTACGAATTCCATGGTGCGACGAGTTCCTTCGACGACTAAATTGGTCATATTACCAATAATATAAGCAGTGAGGCCAAGATTGAAGAGCATGTAGAAGATAACGAAGACCATTTCCAAAGTGTTGACAGCATGGAGATCACCATAGCCAACTGTTGTCATTGTAGTAATAGACCAATACAAAGCTGCAATGTACCTAATAAGAAGACTTGTCTCCTTGTGATTTGGACTCATAGCTCCTAACCAAGACTAGTTTGGATTCAAGAAGGTTCTATTTGATTCGAGGTTAGGGGTTAGTGGATTTGGCTTTAGGGTGTGATGGGGGTTCTGTGGTGTTAACGGGGTGACCGGCGGCGTCGTTGCCGCCGGATTTCTGGTGCAAATTGCCTAAAGGCGGCTAGGGTTTTGGGGTTCTGGTCTCTGAGGGTTTGAGATGGGGAAGAAGAATGAGGAGGGTAGGGTGCTTTTGGGGGGTGCGGGGTGAGTGAGTGAGTGACTATATATATGGATTAGGAGGAAGGATCCTGTCTGTTAGATCAAGAGCGATCAATGGCCAGGATCTTTTGGCTAAGATGAAACGATGTCGTTCCATTTAAATGGAATTGGGTTGGTCCAGGGCTAGACGGGTCCATTTAATGTATCGGCCTGGTCTTGGCCTGGGTCAAACGTGCAATTGGGCCCGTTTTCTTTGCAATTTTAGCCCTTTTCTCTTCTTTCTCAACTAACCAAAATTAAATAATCTCCTAAACAATTCCTATAAAAATCAAATGAAATTAATCAAACACATATTAATTAACACTTCAATAAAAACACAAATTACACATTTAAATTAAATCACATAACGACAAAGAACAAAAAAATGCACATTCTTGTAATTTCTTTTAACCATTTTATTTTTTATTCTTAATTAAACTATGTTAATACTAACTAAATACATGTATCTTTTGGTTATTATATTATCATACAAATTAATAAATTTTAATTGCACCAAACTGTTTGTATAAAATAATAAAAATTTTAATTGCACTCATGTTTGAATTATTAAATATAAACTAGGTCCAAACATAATTTAGCTAATTATTTAATGTTCGAATATGCAATGAAATTATTTCTAATTAATATTAGAACTAGTATTATTATCCATGCCGATATGCGCGTACACTGACCATGTCAAATATTAGAGTTGTTTAGGTTATATATAAATAATCTTAAAATTGAAATAACTTCTTGATAAAATTAAATATAGATAATCATTTGATATTAATTAATTAAAAACGCAACGTGAAAAAAGATTAATTGTTTCTCAAATCTCATACTTAATTATTATTATATTTTATTTTTTAGTACCATTCTCTCCAGTGTCATAGATCCTAAAAATAGTGAGAATCGAATAATAACTCATATTTATCACAAAAAAATCGAAGGTTTTAGACTATGAAGGACTCTTATATATACGACTTGAATCTTTTACTACTACTTAAACTCTTATTGGTGTCACAACCCATTTTCATAATAGGTCATGATGGCGCCCATCAACCTTGCCGGACAAGCCAAGTATGGAAAATATTTTCAAGTTTATCAAAAATTATAATTTTTAAGAAAAGATAAAGGATCCCAATGGGGTTTTAGAAATCAAATACAGTAAGAAATGTAGGAAGCATATAATGATACAGCCCAAAATTAATCTACTAATGTGTGTGCCAGAACCTTGTGTCACAAGCTACGGGAACTAGTAGAATATACACAAAAGAATACTATACTATCATACTGTCTGAATCAGGATAGACAGAAAACAAATTACAAATTAAAGAAGACTATTCTTCGGCTGTAGATCGTCATGAAGGGGAAGCAACTCACCATAGAAGTCCCAGATGGCCCACTGATACGCACCCGAGTGATAACTAGATCCACCTGCCTCAAATCCTTTACATTTAAGTACAGAAGTGTAGCATGAGTACATAAGTAACATGTACCCAGTAAGTATCCCGTCTAATCTTGAAGAAGTAGAGACGAGAGGTCGATTTGATACTTACTAAGGTCATATAATATATGAAATATTTTATAAGCATAGAAAGCTACTAGTATCAGCAGTTTATGGCAAGATGCATTCTTACAATGATTTACTATTTCTATTTTTATGTATAATAATGAACAATGTGAGTATGAGTTTTCACACAATAATCATCCGCACGTTATGCTGAGGCGACTGCCCGAACCAATAGAAATAAATTGTGCACTTGTCGAGGGTCGACGGCCGCCTATAGATGCATCTATTCATACCTAGGCGATCGGCTCGATCCACAAATATCAAGCAAATATCATATATATATACACACGAAGGTACATAAATATCCAATTATGCCATACAAGAGTTCAACGAGTATACAAATTTACTTTTATCCTCTTTCAAGTCCCTAGTACATCCTAGGCGATATTATTGACATAGAGATTTCATAAATTAGGCATGATGTCGTGGGTCCTAAACTACCCGGATAATTAATATAGTAGTAGCTAAGCACCAACTCTCGTCACGTAGTGTGCACGTGTCCCCCGCATTTAGCAACAATTATTCATTTATAAATCCTATGGGGACATTTCCCTCCTACAAGGTTAGGAAAGAGACTCACCTCACTCTGAATTGAAGCGCACTTCCAATATCAAGAATAAGCCAAAACCCTCAACACGAAGTCGAACGAGCACAAGCTAGTTAAACAACGTAAGAACTAGTCAATAAAGGCTCAGAAGCAACCCAAAATATATGTATACATACAAAAAGAAAAATAGAGACAGAATTGAATATAACACTAATTAAAGCGTATACTTTAAATTGAATTTAAGAAATAAGTAAAATAATACCCAAAAATATTATTGATAATTCTAAAATAATAAATGTATTCAGAGAAATCGAATAAAAGTCTAAAAGATATATAATTTTTTGGTTCTTAATTATTGAGATAAAATGATTTTTAATTTATGATTTTGTTAAAATGTATGATTTGATGTACTCGAACAATTCAGATCGATCATACTTTCGCTTATTCTTTACTTAATAATGTAAGTATCATAAGTAATATTAATAATTAATTTCAATCTATTAATAAATTACAAACCAAAATCTTGATCTATTAATAAAGTTTTCCAACCGATTAAGTTTTAGTTGGCAAGTTTATTAACAGATACCATTCGGTTGGTAAGTTACAAACGCATTTTAAATTAGTTGGTAAAATTAGCAACAAAATATTTCTGTTGGTAAATAATTGGTTGGTAATTCGTTACTAATCTGTTAATAAATAATACTTCATTTTTTACACCATATTTACCAATGGATATGTAGTCCGTTGGTAATATTACCAACGAAAAATATTTGTTGGTAATATTTGAGTTGGTAATCCATTAGTACGCAGTTGCTATATTAGCCGCCTATTTTTTCCGTCATATTTACCAACTAAATTATTTAGTTAGTAACATTTTGGTTGGCAATTCGTTAGGAATCTGTTACTAAATTCTGAAAAATAAATTAGTTACCATTTGGTTAGCAATTTATTGCTAATACACTAAAATATTCGGGGCGTTGGTAAAATCCGTTAGCAATTGAGGTTTTTTTTGTAGTGACCTTGCTCAAGCCAAAAGGAAAAAGAACTTCAAAATGGAATTACGTTAAAGAATATTATGGAACCCATGGGCGGAGCTAAGTTATGCTTATGCGTTCGGTAAAATCTAATAGTTTTGATCCTAATTATGTATTGTTAGGATCGAAATAGTCAGGTCTCATATAAAATCTAGAAAAAATAACACTTGAACAATGATAAATCAAATAACAAAATAGAAATATATCAAAAACAGATACGAATATTTATCATTGTTCGGTCAATTGATCGACGTCCATGTCGAAGGTAAGCAAACCATTATATAAAAAAGAATAACAAAAATATCAAGAGAACAATTTCACAAAGAGGCACACTCAAATAACGCACTAACACTTATCCTTTTATAAGAAGGAAAATTCAATTATGATAAATATATAATTTTTTTTTTCGAACGGTAGAAAAATCAAATATGATAAGGAAATTAGAATAACACCTAATACGTATTTGGATTAAAAAATTGATTTGACATACATAAATAATTTACCAAGAACTCACTAAATTACTTTTTCTAAAATTCAGTATCTATAAGCTCAAAGTCCTAGCAGTATGAAACCGACTTTTCTTTCACATCTGCTGAAGTAACCGACTTTGATGCAGAAAATTCACTGTTCTCAAGAGCAAACCACAAGGATCGACATGACCTTCGTTTCTTAAAATTCTTTTCAGTAATAACTCTGTAGTTTAGCAATTCCATGCAACGATATCACTTTCTCCTTTTAGTAATTCCATGCAGCCTCACTTGCCTATGTTCCCTTTAGCACTCGAATTAATGCTCATGCCTTCTTTTGGGAACTATGTCCAGCTTCTTACTTCCAACCAACCCTATCCTCCTAATTATTAGCTTCTCCTTTTTTGTTTCACTTGTTGTCCGCTATTTGTCTTGGGACCTGACTTTTTTAGATTTACTTCGCTTAAGGCTTATTAAAAAGAAAAAATACTTTTTACTAAGAATTTTTCCATTCCTTATAAGGCTCGAAAGAAATTTATCAATTCTGAATTTACAATTGAACTAATAGTTAAGATTTGCAGTTTAGTACTTTTATGAAGGGACGATTTAGGGGGACGAAACTGAAAAGTTACACTGTATATTATATATTATGTTTTGAATCCTCCTAACAGAGTCTAAAAGTTTAGCTTAGCAGTTAAGAGGGGTCAAAATCTTTGTAAGATCATAAGTTCAATACAAATGCAAGGTCTAAGCAAAAGTTATTGGATTCGTCCGAATCCGTTCCTAATGCTCTAGCTCTGCCCCAGCGCCCAGGGGCAGATTTACATGAATCCAAACGGTGTCATGGGACACCGCTTCGACGATTATTTTTACTATTTATATATTTAAAAATAATAAATAAAATAGAAATACAAGATAAATCACTAAAAATGATATCACTTGCAACAAAACAACTTAATAATCTAGGGGTTGACACTTCAACTTTAATGTGAGAGGTCGTGGGTTACAAGATAAGATTCAGTTACAGGACAATCAATTTACTGCAATTAGCTTCCTTTATTCAAGTTTAGGACTGGCTATGATTTACAAACCATAAACTAAGTCGATTACAACCATATCAATCCTCAAATTCGTAACTCCATTACGACACCAATCAAATAGCCCTCGCTTTTTCTCTCCAAATTATTTTTCTTAGTACATTTTACCAGGAACATCTTGCAATTGAAAGGGATGGCTTCGGTTTAGAGTTTTTAGAATAGTTATCTTAAATTCAAGTAAACTATTAAAACGATCAATCAATTATACACTATAATACCTATTTAATGTATATAAAGAAGGAATCGTACCCACAGTTTAGAAAGCTATAAAGCGAGTGAAATGTTGAGAAATTAAGAAAACCCTAGAGCAAGGGGTGTCCGAAAAACTAAATAGTGTAGCTAGATAATTCTTTTATTGTATATATACTATAAGCTGAATCCTCTTAACTTTCTCGTGTGTTTACTTTTTTATGTTTTGACTCTTTTTGATAGAAATTCCGGCTTCGTCACTGCCATAGAGCTGAAAATGGCATCCAAGGGATGAGGATTATTTATCGTTTCATGCTCTTTTTACTGACTAATTAGCTGGCGACCAAGTCTCTGATTCTTGTCGTAGGATTTGAATATTTTGCTAACTAATATTACCTACTGATTTGCATGGCAGTGTTTTTTTTTTTACTTTGTTTAAACTTTAAAGATATATGGAATCATAACAATTCATTCGTTATCCTTTTAAATATAACTGGCAAACTGAGCTTAAAGTATGTACTACTTGAAAGTTTTACTAGTACTTAATTACATTACATCTGTACATAGAAAATCCCACGGTGCTCGTTATCTAGCCACTCCACTATCTATCATTTTAACATGTTATAATAGGTTAAAATATATATAGTAATAGTATGTTAAATTTTCTCAATATATATTAATAAAATGTTTATTTTTCTCGTGGCATTGCCTTCGTTTTCTTTTTCTTTTTCTCTTCACGCATTCTGGCACTGTCAAGGGATGCGACGAGATGGTTAGGTCTTTAATCAAAGTTGTCAATTTCGGATGGCAAAAATAAAAAAATTATTGGTTATGGAATATTTTACCTTCTTAGTCCTACCCGACACGAATGTGGGTAGCTAGATTAATCGGACCAATATATTACAAATACCTTATGGGTTATATAGAAACTAATCTTAGTAATAAACATATATTTAACCTAAGCAAGGTGTTAGAGGAGAAAATTACTACTAGTACTAGTACAATATATTTACTTATTTACTCCATTTAGAATCTTTTACAAATTGAGATTTCCAAAGTAGTTCACGCAAGATGTCAGGGTTCATATATTAGAATAAGGTAGATGTCTGTACGGCGGTACCCTAGCTTTGACTATGAGTTGATTTCGAAACTCTCTATAAAAACCCAATCTTTGTGTTAGTATTTTGTGCCTCTCACTTCATGAGGATTTCATGTTATTTAAGAAAGAAAAACTCACTGTTCAAAAATGAGTTCCACTCGTTTCATACAATTGTCAGCCCTTGTTATGGTCGTTGTTTTGCTTGTCGTAGAGCAGCCCTCTTCTGCTCATACTCACTTAGGTAACTACACTTATATCCATTTCTCTCTCTTTTTTCCGTCCTTTTAGTGTGTTTAGTAGGATTGAAGACATTTTCGGAAAATATTTTCAAGAAGATGACTTATTTCAGATAATGTTTTTATTCAAAAATGCTTATTTATTAAAGATTGATAATAAAATTAGCAAACAAGAGTGGGTTTTGATGAAAAGAATTCGTAATAATGCCCAGGGTCATTTGGTACGAGGGATAAGATGTAAGATTAAATTTATATTGTGTTTGGTTGGTAGTATAAATTTTTATCCTGATACCCCAAACCAAATAGGATATAAATTTAATTTCAAACTTAATCCGGAATTTATTCGCGTACTAAACGACCCCTAAAAGCCTTGGCCGGTTCAATGATGTCATGAAACTAAGATTTATGATAATTGTGAATTAAAATTAACTTCCGTTCGAGGGTGAAAAATATTTGTCCTGTAAAATGTTTCCTAACAACCAAATATTAGAATTTATTTTCTGGAAATAGTTTTCCATTACACTAATTAAGAGCACTGGCTATGATTTGCTTTTGGTAAATTCTTGGTTTTCTGTGCAGGAATAGTAAGGAAGATTGGAGGAAGAAAAATGCTGGAAAATGTCCCTCTTCAGGGACCGGGAAAACATCAAATTAACGTTCAGGTTCTCTCTCTCATTCAACACCCCCTTCTGCTGAAAATTAATATGTGATTTATTTTGCAAAGAAGATATTCTTGTGGAAGATATATGTATATATCCAGCTATATAATATCTTATATGTGGAACAATATTTCTATAAATTTATGCATGCTACTAAAGGTTTTGTATCAAAATTACTACAAGTGTAAGAGCTCTTTTAATTTATTTTTTTCCAAGATAAGTCTTGTTGCTATTCTACATCTTCAATTTTATATTCAATTCCGATCAACCTTTCGGTGCATCAACACCTTTTTCCCGGCCCTCTTCTTAAAATGGAACACATATATAGACACACTACACATATTAAAATGCATGTACTGCAAGTTTTTGTGTGTATTGTCATTGTATATGAGTTAAAGGAGAAAAATTATTCTAAGTAATACTTCGCCGGCTTCAATTTATGTGATGCACTTTATGTTATAGTGTGTTCTCAAATGAATGATATATTTTTATATTTAAAAATAATTTAATTTTAAACTGCGTATTTTATTCTTCTTGAGAAGATTTATGATCATACAAATATTTATTGATTGTTTTAGACCACAAATTTTTAAAAAAAAATTTAAAATTTGTGCCTTATTAAAGTGTACCACATCAGTTGAGACGAAAGGAGTATCAATTAACAACAACAACAACAACAACAATCCAGTATAATCCCACTAATGGGATCTGAGGAGGATAATATGTACTCAAATCTTATCCTACTCCGAGGGGCAGAGATACTGTCTCCAGGAAACCCTCGACTCAATTAACTAAAATCTAAAACATTGCTTTGGGATTACACTTGCTATATACTTGCATTCTGATACAATAAATATATGATAGATGGAAACACTTGAGCCCAATGCAGCATCAAAGAAAGCCAGCTCTAGCAAGACAAAGAAAAATGATTCAAAGGATCAGTTTCTTGATGCAGCAGATGAAGTAGCAAATCTGATGTGGAGGGATTACAGTGGAAGGGCCAGGCCTCGCCGCAAGCCTCCAATCCATAATCACTATCCTACAACTAAACATTAGAAGTTATGTTGCTCGACTCTCAAAATATGTTGCTGCATTCGTGTCGGATTCTTTAAAAAGGTTAAAGTGCTATTTTTGGAGTATTCAACACACATCCATCAATATTTTCGAAGAGGTCGAGCAATATAGAAATTAGAAGTACACTTTATCTTTAATTATATTACTCTTTACCATAGTACTTAAGTGATATTTAGGTTTGGGCCTCACAATTTTCCACCCTACAAGTGAAGTGCCCCTCGACTAGTATACATTATAGGGATAGATCACTTATCTTCTTTTGGTTACTTTGGTTGTAAAAACAAGCATAGGGAAGTTGTTACGTGACCTACCTATTTTGGATATTGTCACTGTATGTAATAGGGTCGTAGAATTGTTTAGGCACTGTACATTTGGTTGTATTTCTTAAGCGTTGTCAATGTTGGTGTGGTTTACTGAGTCTTGATTATTGTCTCACTTGCATACCGTAAACTTCGTCGAATCAAGTTCTGCTTAACTTTTGTGTTTTAATGGCACAAGTTCTGCTTAACTTGTGTGTTTTCGTGGTAACTACAGTTATGGGCGGTAGCAGGTAACCGCTAAAAATACGTGGCATCCAACCGTTATTTTGAAAAAAAGGCAAAGTTATAGGACTAAAAATTAGTATCTACTAGCTGCTTTGGATACCATTGATATTTTAAAAAGATACAAAGTTGTGGATCCAATCAATAGAATCGCTTCTAGTGAGAGAAGCTCTGCCTTCTCTCTAGCATTAGAGCGAGCAAAGCTCAGTGCATGATAGTAAGACCACTGTCGTGACTGATCGATGGCTCGTCGCCGGCGGAATTTGGCGATCACTACCACGCAAATTGTTACTCCTGCACATGGAATCACCAAGGAATTAGAACATCTGACCTTTGGAAATTTCCTTCCACAGAAATTCCAATCGCCAAAGAATTTGTATGCAGAGGATATCGCGACTATAAATACACTTCTGATGGACAAAGCTGAAGTGCCGACTAGCCTCACTGCTCGACGACTTCAATTCTATGAAACTAGTGGTTCTGCAAATATCTTCCGACTGCTGCTGAAGTTATTCGAGGGAATCGAAATGCTCAAATGGGTAAGCCGCTCTCATTTGTACCTCCGATTGAAAGAGATGGTCAGAAGGTTGTTAAAATCAGTATAGAGGATCTACAATCTCAGGTGGATTACTGGGCTAATGCATTAATTGGTAATCGGCGACAATCCTAATGCTAAAATGATGGAGAATTTCATGATGCATGTCTGGAATTTTGTGTCCAAACCTCATATACTGATGCATGCTGAATGTTATTGCATATTTCGTTTCAATAGTAAGAAGATAAAGAGTTAGTTATTTAATCTGGGCCATACTCGTACAGGAACAAACCTATGGTGTTGAAACCATGGGGGGTTGATTTTTCTTTTCAAAATGATGTACTCAGCACTGTACCTGTATGGATTAGATTCCCTGGCCTTCCGGTGGGTTACTGGTCTAGTGATGTTCTGAGCAAGTTGGCTAGTGCAGTGGGTAAGCAATTGTACACTGACAAATTCACAGCTCACTATGAGAAGATCTGTTTTGCACGAGTTTTAGTAGAGGTTGATGCTGCACATCCCCTACCTGATCAGATTGATATTGAAACTCCTTTTGGCCTGAAAATACAACAGATTGAATATGATTGGAAACCTAGTTTTTGCAACCATTGCCTGAAATTTGGTCATGACTCTGTTGACTGCTGGTATAATGCAGGCAATGATGTAAAATAGGTTATTGGTGAACAGGAGAAGGAAAGGAAGCAGAGAACTCGAATACCAAAACAGGTCAAAATTAGTAAACAAGAATGGGTCCCTACGTCTTGTGCAGATGCAATGGTAAGCATGCCAGTTCAACCAGAACATACCAGTGAGATACTGCAGATGGGGACTAGTACCATTGGGATTACTATTCAACAGCATGATATGCAGATGGGGAATAGTACTGTGGAACAGCATGCACTGATTGGCTCTGACAGAAATACAACAGCTATGGATGAACCTATTGGGATCAATGAGGAAATGATTGACAAAGCTAATAAGGGGAAGTCTACTATTGATATGGGGTCAACAGGTGGATCTGGGACCTTCTTGGAGCATTTTTTCTAATGCTTCATGATTATTGTTACTTGGAACATAAGAGGGATTAATCAAGCCCATAAACAGAAAGAATTGAAAAGCTTTCTGTCTGTAAATAAAGTAGATGTCATAGGTGTTCTTGAAACTAGAGTAAAAGAGCATAAAGCTAAGAGGATACTAGATAAGGTTGCTAAGGGATGGAAGGTCCAATTCAACTATACTAAAGCTGTCAATGGAAGGATATGGCTTCTTTGGAGGACTCACATTCAGGTTCTTATTTCAAGTGTGACTGATCAGGTTATTCAGTGTGTTTTAGAAGACCCTCAAAGTAAAGTCAGAACCCATATGAGTGTCATTTATGCTCATAATACTTCAAGCACTAGGGAATAGCTGTGGTGTGATTTAAGGGCAGTTAACATACCTAGTCATGATTCTTGGGTACTGAGTGGGGATTTCAATAGTGTTTTAAGTTCTGAAGATAGAATTGGTTCTCCTGTCACTGATGCTGAAATCAGAGGGTTCAAAGAGGTTATAGCTGATCTTCAACTTACTCCCATTCGAGTCAAAGGATGGCATTATACTTGGACAAATAAGCAGGGTAATGACACTAGAGTATATAGTAAGATTGACTGGGCTTTGGGTAATTTTAAGTGGATTCAACAGTATGGGCACCTTGAAGCTGATTTCATGAACCCTTCAGTATCTGATAACTCCCATATACTTGTCAAAGTTGGCAGCCGAAAACTTCTGCACCCCAAACCTTTCAGATTCTATACTGCAATTATGGAGGATCCTCAGCTTAAATCCATTCTGCAACAAGCATGGGCACAGAACTGTGAAGGATCACCTATGCAGATAGTATGGACCAAATTGAAGAACTTGAAGCAGCACTTAAAGGGGATAAATAGCCAGATGACTACCTACAAACAGAAGTTTATTCAAGCTAGGGAGACACTGGATATTGTACAAAGTCAGTTGCAGCATAGTCCACTTTCACAGAATTTGTTCAATGATGAGAAAGCAGCATTACATGAAATTGAGAAATGGAGCAAGGTGGAGGAACAGATTATGAGGCAGAAGTCTAAGGCTTACTGGATTGATTGTGGAGATGCTAATACAAAGTATTTTCATGCTCCATGGAAGATCAGAACAAGCAAGAATAATATTACTTCTATATATACTGACTCATGTATAAAACTAACAGATCCATTAGTTGTGGAACAAGAATTTATTAAGGTGTTCAAATCATTGATGGGAGAATGTGCTGATGAACTACCTTGTATCAATACTTCTGTTATGAAGGAAGGTCAATGTCTAACTTATCACAGCAAAAAATGCTAATTCAAGAGGTAACCGTGGAGGAAATTACAGAAGCTCTAAAGGAGATGCCTAAGGACAAAGCACCAGGTGTGGATGGTTTTCCTGTGGAGTTCTTTAATAGCAACTGGGAGATAGTAAAGGAAGATATACTTGCTGCTACTATGGACTTCTTCACTACTTGCAATTTGCCCCATATGATCAACACCACAGCTATTGCACTTGTGCCTAAGGTTAGAACTCCTACAACTGTCAAAGATTATAGACCTATTGCCTGTTGTACTACTGTTTATAAAATCATTACCAAAGTTATTACAAGGAGGATGAAAACTGTTATTGGTGGTATAGTTGGACAAGCTCAGTCAGCATTTATTGAAGGAAGAAGCATCATTGATAATATACTGCTTACTCATGAAATTTTCAAGGGATATTCAAGAAAAGGAGTATCCCCCAGATATTTCCTAAAGGTGGATTTGAGGAAGGCCTATGACACTCTGGAATGGGGCTTTCTTAAACAGGTCCTTATAGACCTTGGATTTCCTACTAAGTTTCTTAACTGGATAATGGCTTGTGTTACTTCTGTCTCCTATTCCTTACTACTGAATGGTGGCCTCACTAAGCCTTTCATTGCAAGGAGGGGTATTAGACAGGGTGATCCTATGTCCCCTTATTTGTTTGTTCTTGCTATGGAGTATCTGAACAGGATATTGGGTCAGTTACACAAAAATGGAGATTTCAACTTTCATTCCAAATGCAGGAAGCTAAACTGTGCACATGTTCGTTTTGCTGATGACCTTCTTATGTTCTATCGAGCTGATATTATTTCTATCCAGATTCTACAAGAGGCTTTCCTTAATTTCTCTGAAGCTTCTGGTTTGCAAGCTAACATTAGCAAGAGTGCGGTTTATTTGGCTGGTGTACATCAATCTGCCAGAGAAGATATAATGGAGAAGCTGGGGTTCATTGAGGGTCATCTCCCTTTCAAGTATTTAGGGATTCCACTTAACTCTAAAAAACTTGCTATCCATCATTACTTACCACTGATTGAAAAGATCACTGCTAAAGTCACTTGCTGGTCAGCCAAAATGCTCTCTTATGCAGGAAGATGTCAATTGATCAAAGTTGTTATCTTTGGCATTCAGACTTATTGAGCACAAGTATTCATATTGCCAAAGAAGGTATTGAAAACCATTGAAGAAATATGCAGGTCTTTCATGTGGACAGGCAGTGCTTCTGTGTCAAAAAGGGCTTTGGTTGCATGGGAAAAGGTCTGTAAACCAATTTATGCTGGGGGTCTTAATATTATTGATATGGCTGTATGGAATAAGGCAGCTGTCACCAAGCTCCTTTGGGACCTGGCCAGGAAAATGGATTGCCTTTGGATCAAGTGGCTGCAATGCTACTACATAAAACAGTGTGACATTGGAACTATGCCTCTGCCCAAGACTGCTTCTTGGGTTGTTAGAAAGATTCTGGATTGTAGGAATGTTGTTATGGAGAACTAGCAGCTACAAGGGGATCTCTTTAACAGATTGCAAACAATGTGCAAACTGGACAAGTTCCAAATCCAAAAACTATACCTTGCAATGCTGCCTAGTTATAATAAGGTAGTGTGGAAGAATGTGATGCTGACTGCTAATGTGCAACCTAGGCACAAATTCGCAGTATGGCTAGCTGCTCAACACAGGCTGCCTACTATTGACAGATTGCATAAGTATGGATTTCAAGTGCCTGCTAATTGTGTGTTCTGTAAGCAGCAGGCTGAAAACTTTGAGCATTTGTTCTTTGAATGCCCAATCACTAATCGATTATGGTCCAGAATATTTTGTTGGGTGGGACACAAAAGAACAGTTGGCAATTGGGAAACTGAACTTCAATGGATATGCAGCAAGGCTAGGAGCAAAGTATGGCACAAAGCAATCACTGCTTCTGCTTTTGTGACTACTGTTGCATTGATTTGGAGAGACAGAAACTGTATTCGATTTGATGATAATGCTTTTGTTGAAGACCAGTTTTGTAGAGAAGTAGCACTGTTAATTCATTTACGAGGCAGAAACTGTAAAAGATAGCAAGATGGGTTGCGGCAACTAAACTGTTATCCTTAGCTATAGCTTAACAGTCACATACTAAGATAGCTTGTTTTAAGTTTGTATTAGCTTAGTGATGTTTGTAAATGAGTAGTAGCTAGTCAATGCTACTACTATAGAACTTACACTGTAAATCCTTTGATATCAATGAAATTACTGCCAAGCTTGTTAAAAAAAAAGTTGTGGATCCAACCCCATTTGTTGAAAGGAAAAACCAAAAATAAGAAAAGAATAAGGGAAGAAACTGGCAAAAAGAAAATCATTAGCTGAAAAAACTTGGCAGAGGCATGTGATGAAAAAATTGAAGATGTAGCCAAAATTAATCATTGGTATAGCACTAAAAAAAACGCCTAATTTGCGGGAGTTTTTAGTGGCGGTTACTATAAACTCCACAATTTATATCAAATTATATGGGTTTATTTGCCCCCCTTAAATATATGTTTACGGGCCCCCTAATATTTCCCTCTTTTTTTAATCATTTCCCTCCTAAATCTTTTCAGCTCTCCTAAAAACCCCTCTTTAATTTTGTTCCCAAACTTTACAAAATTATTTCACCTTTTCACAAAATTTTAGCCACTGATTCCTCTATTGATTTTGCTCTCTCCTTTGATTTTGCAAAATTTCAAAACTATCAATCCAGAAAATAAATGTGAGTTTATATCAGTTCTTAGATCTGAAGCTCTGAATCGTGTAGCATTAATATTATTATTAGAGTAAAATTATCTTTATCAGTCCTTTGATTTTGCTTTTTTGTCTTTTTTCTCATGCATGTGGGTTTTTAGTTTATTTTCTTTGTTAATTTGTGTTTTCCTTTACTGATTTTCTCTATTAAGGCTCGAAAAAATTTGTGTCTTTATTTATCTGTATTTTCTCTGTTAATGCGTGCAGTGTTGATGTTTTTCGATTCTAAACAGAAAGGAGCAAAAATTTGGTAGAATCGGCGTACTTTGAAGAAGGATATAACACTCTTTGTGGAAATTGAGATGTAAGTCCTCTTTCTCCTTTGGCATTAGGTATTATAGGTTCTAAAATTTAGGTTTTTGTATATTTTGTAGATTAATTTCTGTGATTTAGGTCTTAATGATTCATTGATTGTGTTTGTTACCCACAATTTGTGTTTGTTAAACTATAAAGTGCCATGCCGTATTATATTTGAATATGGCATCAGAAGACATCAATGATAGCGCAGAGGCTTTCATAAGGAAGTTTAAGAACCAACTGCTTCTCCAGAGGCTCGAGTCCACTGAAAACTATGAGCAAATGCTTAAGATAGCTACTCTAGCTCTGTTTCTTCCTTCTTCTTTTCTCAGTTTTTTCGTGTGTATGAATTGTTTCATTGTATTATTGTGTGTCCATAAGTGGTCACCTATGTCATGCAGAAATCATAATTATAAATAACTTGTAATATATGCTACTAATAAATTTTTTATTGGATTCATTGAAATTTGCCTTCTTGCCCTGCATTACTGCGTGTTTGATTTATATTGCATGTTAATACTGTATATGAGCTGCTTCTTCTTGATCCATCTATATTTGGCTAAGACATGCTGCCTCGACAGCATTTCCCACAAAGCAGGGAATTTTGATGTGTTGTTTTTGTGCTCCGTGTTATCTTTTACTATCCAGCTTTTGGAGAAGATTGTAGCAACTTTAGACACCCTATACAGTACCTATATCATAATCAGAACTATTAGTCTATAAACTCCATTACTAGGTTGTTGTATAGAGTAAGATTGAGGTTGTCGTACAATGTATATTTGATCATCATGACTGTTTTATAGTAAAAGTCCTGATTAGGGTGAAAGACCATAATGCATGTGTTTAATTTTCCATATGTACATATGAATGGAGAAGAGAAAATGTTAAACAAAATAAGTACAAAAAAAGAAATAAAGACGATGAACAAAGTTCAAAGTGGCTGCAAAAGTATGAAAGGTTACTGTTCTCTATCATTTAAGTTTTATCTTAAACTATTGATGTCATCCAGGGTTGACAAAACAGTCACCAAATATAGGTATTTTTGTTCGGGGTTGAACTACAGAGAGTAGGGAATTCATCCTTCAATATTCCTGTTTCAACCAACTATGTGTGCAAAATATTATCTTCCTTTTTGATCCACACCTTCAACATGTTACTGCTCTATCACGTTGTTTAGCTGTACTGCTAAAACATAAAATTGTAGGGAGCAGGTAAATTTTAATATGTACACCTTAATAATTATTAGAAATTAGTTTTTGATGATGGTTGAATTGAGTATAAAATAATAAAAAGCATTAGTGGAGTTTGTATCTATGACTTTTAATATAAGCATAGTGCACTTTGAGCTGCATAGCTGATGATATTTAAAGTCTTCAACTGGTACATTTTGGGCTCCCATAAGCTGATATATTTTAGAGTTCAAACTATTATACAGATGGTCCTCATTTTCTATCAGATGTGGGTAAAACTGCTACTGAATTTGAACTGCTACTAAACTATTAGTAATCTGGAACAATCTTCAAAATACATATATAATAATAATAATAATAATAGCATTGAAGATAGTTTGGATATGGGATCTTGAGGTATCTTATTATTAACTTTGTTTACAACAATCTTTTCTTTGTTTTGCAAGCAAATTCTTTCAACTCCATAAAGGAGGATACATATAGCATCTTTAATTAATGGCCTCTTCCTATTATATCACTTTAGTTTTACTCCATATCAACATGACCAAAAAACTGAAGTTCACATCTAATTAACTTGTAAAAAAGTCATAAATTTTCTTGACTCAATGCACATCGAGAAGAATGTGTTTGGCAATATTATATACACTTTGCTAATGGATAAAGACAAATCGAAGGATCATGTTAAGGCTCGAAAAGATCTACAAGGTATGGGTATAAGGCGTGATCTTTGGCTAGATGAGAAGGAGAATTGTCGCCTTGCTGCATTTGCAATCCCAAAGGAGAAGAGAGTTGCCTTCCTTAAAACATTAAAGAATATTTCGGTGCTGGATGGTTACTAAAGTAATATCTCTGATTGTATTGATCTGGATCAGAAGAGGATCTTCGGATTAAAAAGTCATGATTGTCGCATCATCATGGAACAATTGTTGCCTGTTGCAATTCGAAATGTGCTTCCCAATGAGGTTGTTGCAGTCTTGGTAAAGCTTTCTTCCTTTTTTAGAAATCTCTATTTGAAAAGTTTGAGCCTATCTGACCTAGAGAAGCTACAAAATCGGATTGTACTCACACTTTCTCACTTAGAGATTTTGTTCCCTATCTTTTTTCACTGTCATATTTCATTTAACTATCCATCTAATAGATGAAGTGATACAAGGTGGTCCGTACATTATCGATTGATGTATTTTGTTGAAAGATAAAAATTTATTATTTCATAACATTCTTTAGATCATACTTTTAATATTAATTCAAGCTGAATGCTTCTTCTAATAATATTTCATTTTCGTTATAGATTGTTAGGTCATTTCAAGTCTCTTGTAGGGAACAAAGCACAACCAGAAGGTTTTATTGCTGAAGGTTATATTGTTGAAGAAGCTCTAACTCTCTGTTCTCGTTATTTTAAGGGTATCGAGTCAAGGATAAATAGGCCTAAACTTGTATACGATGAGCTAAATCATCATAAGACTTCTGAAGTATCATCTTTGTTCCCTCAACAAGGTAAACCTATTGGAGGCTTCGCAATATTTCCCTTGTCTCCTTTGGAGAAGACTCAAGCTCATCGATACGTGTTACTTAATTGTGCAGCAGTGAAACCATTTATGGAGTAAGAAAGTTTATTGTAAATTATTTTTGGAAAATTTTTAAGTAAGATGATTAAATTAATGTAGGTATTCCTATGTAGTGAATTTAGGAACCGCATTAAAAGGATTAAAGAGGTCGAAGACTTTCTGCAACAGAGGTAAAGAGAAGAGTTAATAAAGAGTTTCCTGATTGGTTTTCAAAACAAGTGAGTAAATAATATAGCTAATATCTAATTATGCATTAGTTGTATTAATTTAGATTATCTAAAAGAAATGATTTAGTTTGTTCAGATAATGAATCCAGATATAGCAAACACAATATCTACTGATTTGGAGTTCTTAGCACAAGGTCCAATGCCAGATGCAAGAAGGTTTACTGCATACAACATTAATGGATTCAAGTTTCGGAGTGTGTCTAGAGAACAAAGATTGAAAACTCAAAATAGTGGAGTTTTTCTTACCTCTGACACCTCTTGTATTGCATCTAATGCTGATAGAAATGTAACACAAGCAGAGTTGCCATATTATGGAAAGTTGAAAGACATAATTGAGCTCAATTATTATGGACGGTTTATGGTTGTGCTCTTCAAATGCCAGTGGGTTAACACTACTCGGGATAGACGGTTCAAAATAGATGTTTGGAAATTTAATTGTGTCAATTTTTCTGGATTGATTCACACGGGTGATCGCGAGGACCATGATCCTTATATTGAAGCGTCTCAAACAAATATGGTCTACTATGTTGATGATGAAATTGATAAAGAATGAAGTGTTGTTGTGCATCTAAAGCCAAGAGATTTGATTGACATGAGAGATGTTGATGAAGAAGAAATTTACGAGAATGAGTCATAGCAACAACAAGAATTGGAACAATTTTTTTATATTAATTATGAGAATATTCAAGTTGCAATATAGGAGCATATGTATGACTAGGAATTAGGCTATTTTATATGTGTGAGAAAAATAATTTTCTAAGTACTGGATGTTAATTTTCTACATTTGTGGCAAGTGTTTTCTTTAAGGTACTTCAAAAGTGCGTAATTGCAAATCTCACTACTTCTGTAGAGCAACTAGTATGGTGATTGTATGACTTTTGTACAGCAAACTTTGTAATTAGATTGTTAAATCTTTCACCATTCTGGTATATAGTTTCATGCAATTTATTTTATTGATTCCAGATATGCCAAGGGCCAAGCTTTACCAGAACATGCAAAAATCAATTCAGCCAGCATCTACTTCACAAGATGTAGCACAACCTTTCTCAACAACTGAATCAACACCTTCACATCTTGATGATACGCCGTAGTTGGTATCATTTTTTCAACCGACACCTTCTGTCCAAGCCGCAGCACATCAGACTGCATCAGTTAGGACAACATCACAGATGGCCCCGTCAGTTCGGACTGTAGCACAACCAACTCATTCAGTTCAGGCCACATCACAGTCGGCCCCGTCAGTTTGAGCTGCAGCACAGCCGGTTCATTCAGTTCAGGCCACATCACGATTGGATCCATCAGTACAGGCAGCATCACAACCGAAAAAATCCAAAAAACGTCTTGGACGTGAGTGTCTGCAATATTCTTATCTTAACTTATTCAAGTGTCACTATTCAATATTGCCTCTGTCTCTATTTCTTGATCTTTTGCAGCTTCATTTTTATAATCACTATTTCTTCAACTCTTGCATCTTGGTACTGCTGATATTCTGCCACAAGATCATTCATATTGCTTCATGCTTCATTCTTTAATTGGGATTTTTGTTGAGCAACTAACATGCTGATTGTATGACTCTTATACAGGAAACTTTATAATTAAATTGTTCAAATGAAAATCATTGAATTTCTTTGCAAATGTAATAGACGATTAAGTATGATACTTTACTTGAATGGTTGAACTAGATATTTTGTATGCAAGTTTAGTTTTTGAGATTAACGACAATACTATATGCTTATGATTCTATAATATATGGATGTTACTTAACATTAATGCATATATGGATATAAAACTCTAAATATTATAATGAAGTATATAAATATTGTATTAGAAAACAGATAAGGTCTAAGTGTAATAGGAGGTTATAACTGCCACTAAATAAACAAATTGAGGGGGTTAAAGCTACCGCGAAAATAGATTTCACTTATTTCGAAAATATATTGCGGAGGTTGAAACCGCCGCAAAATAATCATCTTGCAGCAGTTTCAACCTCCACAATATATTTTTTACAAGTTACGCATTCATTAAAATTATAATTAGTGGGGTTAAACCGTCGAAAAATAACCTCCATTAAATGGTTACGGCGGGCTTTAAAAAACTGCCACAAAATGATTGCGGCAAACCTTACAGCTGGAGTTTTGAAGACCGCCGCAATATCAAATGATGAGGGTCGCTGACCGCCGCAAAATACAAAAATACCCTCCGCAAATAGGCTATTATTTTGTAGTGTAGCCATTAGTTATTCTTGTGGAGGTGTTTTTCTAGAGAAAGGATTTTCCTTTGTTTTTCTACTTGGAGGCCACGCCTCCTATTATGACTAGAGGAGCTCCTTTTCATTTGTGTACACAAGTCACAAACAAAGAGAGGAAAAATAGTTTCTCGAGAAAAATAGATTGTGAACGATGTTTAAATAATGGTTCTTCAGACAAGAAATTTTCTTTTGAATGCATAATAGTTTATTAAATATTTTATATGAAGTTATCTGTAACAAATTAACCGGTTGTTTTGAATATAGTTTTCCTTTCTGTATTTCGAGACTTTTTATAATTCTATTTGGTGATTTATAATTTGCGTGTGTGGTTAAAGTTTTTTGGTAAATGATCTTCGATCGGTGTTTTGACGATTCCGGTAGGTTCATTTGATAATTTTGGATTTATACATATTTTTAGTTGGGATCTAGGGTGATCCAAATGCATTTCGGCGCATTATGTGAAAAATTATAAATTTTGATTTTAAACATGAAAATCTTGAGTTCTGGTGATCAATTCTTATTATTTGATGTTATATTGATGATTTGACGTGGCAAACAAGTTTATATGATGTTATTACACTTGTGTGCATATATGGTTTGGAGCTCGAGGGGCTCGGGTGAATTTTGAATGTTTAGCGGATTGATTTTGGCTAAGAAGGAATGTTGGTGCATCAGGTCCGTAGGTCTCGCATTTGCGAAAACCTATCCGCGAAAGCGAGGTCAATCTCGCATTTTGTGATGTTAGAGGGGATGGGTTAGCTTCACTTTTCCGAAGCTCTTTTCGCAAATGTGACGGTGGAGGGTATCTCCTTTGGAGGGTTCATGTCGCATTTCAGACTGTGAGGAATTTGGGTCAGATTCGCCATTGTGAGGTGTTATCCACATTTGCAAACTACCTTGGATTCGCATTTGCTATGCATTCATTGCTTTTGCGATATCTGCAGGCTCAGAGGCTTTTCACTTGTGCAAACAATTGATCACTTTTTTTATCATCGCAACTGTGATCTATAGTTGGGTAAATTGTGGAGATTTCGGGACTTAGTTAAGGTTTTAATATTCTCAACCCTAAACCATTTAAAAGCGATTTTGAAAATAAATTTCTCTCCAAATTTATTGGTAAGAAACTCTAATTCATCTTTCATCAATTACCCACTACTTTTCATGAACTTTTAACATTAAATCTATGAATTTCAAGATAGGAATTAGAGGTTTTGGGTAGAATTTAAAAATTTTACAAAATTAAAATTTAGACCTCAAATGAGGCCGAATTTCAAAATAAATTATATATCTGGGCTCGGGAGTGAATAGACAATCGTGATTTGGCATGAATCTCGGATTTCGACCACATGGACCCTGATTAAATTTTTGATGACTTTCGCGATTTGGTCAAGATTGAACCTTTATTGATTGAGAATGTTTCCTGCAGCATTATTTTGACTTTTTTAGATGATATTTGACTAGGTTTTGATTGTTTTGATGCGTATTTCTAAGGAAGAAGGTATTGGATTGTGAAAATTATTCCGAAATGAGGTAAGTGTCTTGCCTAGCTTTGTTGGAAATTTTCTTTCTACTAATTAATATTTTTTGCTACATGTGAGCTAATGCATATACAAGGTGATGAGTGTATAGACATGTGCCAGAGTTACCATGCTCGGGTATGTGAACTATATACTCCTTTGTGCCTTTGTTGAACTTAATGATTCTTTACCCTATGATTTATCTAATTCGATGACTAATAAACTCAATTAATTGTGTAAGAAATCTTGCTAGAATATATGACATCTTAAAAAGTATTTAATGTGATGCTTTTGAGATTTGTTGCATACTTAACTTGTTTATGGCGTGACGAACTTATATATATACCTGTTATTGTCATGTTACTTGAGTTTTTTTATTTATAATAAGAGATGGCGATTGGGGTCTTAGGTATCCCTTCCTTTGCTAAATATTTTATGAATGCGCTTTTTTGATTTTGAAGTGCGTTTTTTAAAGCTTCTATTTAGAAATTAAAAAATTACTCATATATTTGGTATGATGGATATTTTTGTGTGGTTGTTATGATGTTAGCATGACGAGAATTTTCGTGCAGCTTTAAATGAGATTGGTTTGTTTTGATACTACTGTATGAAAAGAAAGAAAGTTGAAATTCTGTGACGATAACTCGTTTGTTAATCATTTACATGCCTTTTTCTTTGGTTTCTACTCATGTTTGTTGTTTTGTAAGATATATTCCGCTTGAGTTTCTTATGTAGTTTCCGTGTTTTTCATTTGGCATGTTACCATTACAAATATGTTTTCACCTTATTTGTTAATGTTACATCTACACTTTTACTTGATTTTCTTCTACGGCGTGTCCTCTTCGAATTCATGCATGTATCTATTATTAGACCATATATATTACATACCTCTAATTATCACATAATTTACTTGTTAGATGTCATAATCTGCGTCATGTCTTTACTTACTACATGTTTTCACTTACTACATGTCTTCACCTACTGGATGCTTTTACTTACCATATGTCTTCACTTGTAAAATGCCTTTTACTTGCTACATGATTTCATATATTGAATGCCTTCATTCATTTCCTGCTCTGACTTGACAAATATCTTTACTCATTTCATGTCCTACTCTACTTTGCTTAATCATATTGGATAATTTTAGATTGGTTATGTTATGCTTTATGGAAGCCTTATCATTATAAACGGTGGACTAGTTTTTTATATTGGAATGCTTATCATACTTTGTTAGAGTTATATTATCTAGTTAAATATTGTGTGTTTGTTTTCTTAGTGTTACATTGTGAATCGCATCGCGTGTTTAGTTGTTGTTGTGGCTTCGTATGACATTACTGTATATTGGGATCAGGTTGCACGTCGCAATAATATTAATGATATCGAGATAGGGTTGCACGCCATAATCGAGTTTATTAATATGGGTTGCATACTACAACAATATTTAATTGATATTGGGATTGGGTTGCACGCCACAACAATGTTAATTGAGATTGGGATCGGGTTGCTTGCCGCAACAATATTTATTAGTGATGTTTGGTTATGATCCTTGCGCGTACATTGCGACTATTATTTTTCTTCGTAGAAATGGTTATGAGGTGATATCTTGTTTGCCATGCCTGTTAACGTGTCTCGTAACTCTCTAGTTGATGATCTTTCCGTTATTCGACATATCTCTTGCCTTGGTTCACCGGCTCATTATCTGCACAGGTACATAGCAAGTGAGTATCTTTAACTTAAAATCTCGTCACTGCTTCACCGAGATTAGTAAAGATACTTATTGAGTACATGAGGTTAATTGTACTGATATTATACTTTTGCACCTCGTGTGAAGATCTTGGAGCCTCATAGTTATGGAGGATGAAGCGGTGCATTGAAGACGTACCTGCCTTCTAAATTCAAGCTACCTCTTGTTTATGATAGTCCAGGATTTATGTTCTGTTCATGTAAACTTCAAACAAATATGTATTTATTCTTCATATAGATTTTGTAAATCTAAATCATATTGGCTCATGACTTGTACTGCCATTATTTGGGGTAGTTATATCAAGACCGGTTGTACTTTCTACGGAAAAGGGTCTGATATATCCATGTACTATGCTACATTGTTTAAAATTTTCCCCTATTATAGGCGATAAAGGTCCCTACCATCCAACTATCCTCACAAATCTGCCCTTAGTTTGACGGAGGTCACGTGGCATCCATCCTTGCCTCTTTTCAAATCTAGGCACATAAGAGATGACCTGCTCCATGAAACCCACCAACCCATAAACCATTTATAAACCAAATAATACCCCAAAGCCAGTGACCAACGATTTATAACCCAAATTAAACCCCAACCCTAATTTATAATCCTATTCCCATCTCCATCAGACCCTCTATTCTATTAGCCCCATCAAGACAGCCCATTTTAACAAATTTCATCATAAATGTCAGAGTCTAGTGCTACATCAAAGAGGAGGTGCCATTGTGGCGAGATTGTCAACCACTTCCGATCGACCACACCTCAAAATCCTAGAAGAAGATTCTATAAATGTGCAAAACCTGAAGTAAATTTGTTAATTGTTTGTACAAAACTAAAAATTTTATTCCTTCTAACCTAATTATTGTTTATTTTCATTAGAATGAGTCGTGTGGATATTGGGAATGGCAAGACGAACCTTTTTCGGACCGATCTTGGATATAAATCAATAATTTGCAGTGTAAATTGGATGCTGCTAATGTTACAATCAATATGTTGAAGAAGTTATTGGAGTCGTGCACAATAGAAAGAGACAAGTTGTTGGAAAAAGTTGAAGATTTGGAGGGTTCAGAAAATGTTGAAGTAGATAAATAAGGAAAATCGAAGATAAAGTGGTTAAGATGAAGATGTTTATTTGGATCTTAGTTTCACTTATTGTTGGTTTTGTTACGACAATATGGATGAAGTAAATTGTCTTTGTTGAAGATGGCTTATGGTCCATATTTCACTTGTTAATGTATGTTCCTAAGTATTAAAGTTTTTTTTGCCATTGTAAAACAATTACATCAATTTTTAATGTATGTTTTGATGTTCCAAGTGCTAGTGTTTTGATGTTCTATCTATTGACTTGTCAATTGTTTTAATTAGTTTGAATTTTTTTATTGCATGTGGTCCCTTTTTAAGTACTAGAACTTAGTTTGAAAACATAGATCATCAAAAACATAAACTTTGGTATGCTCATATGGGACTAATCTATGCACCTAGAGCTTTAGATAAGAAACAAATAGTGTCACTTCTAAATTTAATATCATATATACAAGCTGGACAATAAGTCAATACTATTTTTCAAACACAAATGCTTACAACACAGTACATCACCAAAAACAACAAAAAGAAACTGAAATTACATCACCAAAACACAGTAATTCTAGTAGTAGTTTTCTGGAACAGTAGCAAAAACAACATCAAGAAACTGTATTACATCACCAAAAATACAGTAATTCTAGTAGTTACATCACTAAAACAACACCAAAAAACAGCACCTAATAATTCTGTAATTACTTCACTAAAACAGCACCAAATAACTGTAATTACATCACAAAAGAAGACAGTAACTCCAGTAGTTACATCACCAAAACAAGACCAAAAAACTGAAATTACAAAATATTAAAAAGGGACACAACTGTCGATAAGTTTGCAGTGAATACATCCAACACAATAATAAATTATACTTTTTTCTTTATTTTTTTCTCCTTGATTTCAACTTCCCAATTCTTTCTTGCCCTTGTTTTTCCAACTGATTTGCAGTTACAGCAGCCTTCCCCTTCCATTGTAATGTTGGGGCTGAATATGGCATATCTATTGGTACACTAACACCACTATGATCACATGTGAAGTTGATTGACCTAGTTCCAGGTAGTATTTGTACATGTTGTCTCATCCTAAGCTTTGTAGTTACTTCTGATATAACCTATGGCCTAAGCACAACATTTTTTTCATGTCTAACCCTTGACCTAAGCATTCTTCCAAGTCTAGGCATGAACCTAAGCCCACTATCCTGACTTGGTTGAGTGGCTGGAGGTGTTGAACAGTTGATATCATTTTCGACTTGAGGTTCAACTTCATGTTCTATCAAACAACTTGGCCTCTTCCTTTGCTGCCTTCCTTTTGATTTTTTTGCAGCAGGTGCTGAATTGGTGGTTGCCTACTCAGTTGTCGTAGCAGGTGCTGAATTGGTGGAATCTTGCTAAGTTGTTGCAGCAGCCTGCTCAGGTGTGGCAGCACCCTGCTCAGGTGTGGCAGCAGCCTGCTCAACTCTTCCTCTCTAATAGTGTCCATATATACTCTATACCAGGACTGAGGTGGGTACCTCAACAAATCCTCTATAGTATCTTTGTTCATATCACCTAATTTTCCTAGTTGATCCTTGAAATCTTCTACATATATGCACCATGCACACCACCACAAAAACTTCTTATTTTTCCAGTGTTGAACTGTTTGCACCAGTTAGACTCAATATGTCTGACATAGTACTTGTGATGTGCCTCGGGAAGGACTATTTTGACTGCATCAAGCAGTCCCTACAGAACAAAGAAAGATGTTCAGAATTGGTTATCAAGTAAAAAGTAATTTGAAGATTGAATAACATATTAGAAATTTCAGAAAACTTTACCTTTTGCATATCTGACATGCAGGTGATTCCTTCCCCTTCCTTGAGCTCCAAAGAATATTGTAGCAGCTGTAGGAACCAATTTCAAGTATTTTTGTTCTCTTTATCAACAACCGCCCATGCCAAAGGGTAAAAATGATTCTATGAATCATGTCTAATTGCTATTAACAGCAGGACTACGCTCGAAGAGGCAAGGCCTGCCAATACGATGCAAATTTTATCCATCAACCTCCCGTAGTGTTGCACCCAATTATTGCATCCTGGCCATTTGACTCTTGGGGACTGCATGTTGTTGGACCACTACCAAAATCCTCTGGTGGGCACTTATACATCTTGGCTGCAACTGACTACTTCTCAAAATGGACCGAAGTTGTTGCTCTTAAGGAAGTAAAGACATAAAATTTGCAAGTTTCATTCGACTAAAAATAATTTATCACTTTGGCATTCCTCATTACATAATAATGGATAATGAAAATTCATTAAATAATAGGTTAATGAACAAGATTTGTGAACTCTTTATCTTCAAGAAACGTAACTCTTCTATGTACAATGCTTCTGCCAATGATCTAGCTGAGGAATTCAACAAGACTCTATGCAACTTGTTAAAGAAAGTCGTCTCCAATTCCAAAAAAAATTGGCATGACCATATGGAAAAAGCTCTGTGGGAATATCGACAGCTCACTTCATGCCAACATAAGTGACCCCTTATGCACTAATTAATAGAGTCGAAGCCGTCTTGCCACTCGAGCGTCAAATACCTTCATTACAATTAGCTATTCAAGAAGGGATCACTTATGAAGAAAATGTTTAACTTTGATTAGCAGAGTTGGAGGCTCTTGGTGAGAAGAGTTTGGAAGCTCAACAGAATCTTGAATGTTATCAAGCTTGATTGTCTCGCGCCTTCAATTAAAGAGTTCGCCCGAGATCCTTTTAAATAGGAGATCAAGTCCTTTCCGTGCGAAGACCTATTATTAAACCTGTAGGGAAGTTCACTTCATGGGATGGTCCATATGTTGTCCCGGAATCTTACTCACGTGGGACTTACAAGCTGGTTAATGTAGATGGCATGAGAATCGGTCCTATTAACAGAAAGTTTTTGAAGAAGTACTATCCTTGAAATTGTAACACTACTTGATGCACGAGCCTAAGCTGCATGTTCCTTAACTTCTAGCCTGCATGAGTCTAAACTATGTGTACGGACCAAAAAAAAGTCCCCCGGGATGAAAACCTCAAAAGAGGTGGCTTAGGCAAAAGTTAGGACATAAAAAAATCGCTCATTCTGAATTACGGTATGACTTGATCTTCTTCACCGAGGTATGCAGGCAGCTTATTCCTTTTGCACCTTAAATTGGCATCCTTATGGATTTAGCTTCTATATGCTGCCATGGATCTGTCCTCCATATCATGTTAAGGATTTCTCCATCTATTTGTTGCCATGGACTTGTACTTCGATATGTCGTATGAACCTTTGCGTCCTGAAATGGCCTTTGATTTTAGGGTTAGGGTGAGTATTCATTCCTTCATACCTTGAGAGTAATATCTCCGATAGTCCGGCAACATTGTGAGTGATCTCTCCGATAGTCGGACCATCTTGAGAGTAATCTCTCTGAAAGTCTGGTCACCTTGAGAGTAATCTCTCCGATAGTCAGGCCACTTTAAGAGTAATCTCTCCGATAGTCTGGTCGAGAGTAATCTCTTCGTTAGTCGGGCCACTTTGAGAGTATCTTTTCAATAGTCGGGTCACCTTGAAAGCAATCTATCTGATAGTCGGGCCACCTTGAGAGTTATCTCTCCGATAGTCGGGCCACCTTGAGAATAATCTCTCCGATAGCTGGGCCACTTTGAGATAATCTCTTCGATAGTCGGGCCACCTTGAGAATAATCTCTCCGATAGCTGGGCCACCTTGAGATAATCTCTTCGATAGTGGGGCCACCTTGAGAATAATCTCTCTGATAGCAAGGCCACCTTGAGATAGTCACTTCGATAGTCGAGCCACCTTGAGAGTAGTCTCTCCGATAGTCGGGCCACCTTGAGAGTAATCTCTCCGATAGTCGGTCCACCTTGAGGGTAATCTCTCCGATAGTCGAGCCACTTTGAGAGTAATCTTTCCGATAGTTGGACCACCTTGAAAGTAATCTCTCTGATATTTGAACGAGGATAACTACTCATCCCCTCACACCGTAAGATCACGTTCATGCATGGAAGCATTTATTCTTACACAAAAAAAAAGGACAAGAAAGAAATTACACAAAAAAGAGAAGGCAAAATATTATTACCTGTCAAACAGAAATTCGTAAAAGTTTGCAAGGAATTGATATTCACGATTGGAGAGCATGCAACCATATATATATAGAGGGAGATTTCAGATACTGATTGCAAGAGCATATTAACGACGTGAGAGTTAGAATATTATACAGTTGGTCTGCTGGAAGGATTCAGTTAATGTGGCGGGTCGGTTACTCATAATGCAACGTCAATTGGCTACTTAAGAGTTCAAGTAGGATTCAAGCACTCCTTGTATATTCGGCGATCGAGACGGCAATGCTATGTCTTCTGATCATGGATACTTGCATGCCTTGGTAGTGCAAATTGCTATGTCAAAGTAAAATGAAAACTTTTCTTTAATGTAAAGAATGACAAAAGTTTTCACAAATTTGTCCTACGTGATGACTAATGTTTGGTCATTATATATCTTTATACATTCCATTAATAATATGGAAATTATTTTCTTGATTCAAGGAAAGAGAAATTTCAGTTCCGGTTAACTTTTAAGATGACAAATGTCTTCTATGTATACTTCAAGCTCAATTTTTGAGTTTCGACTAGTCTTACACTCCGATAAGTTTTCAAGTAGAGGTATATTTAGGCATATGAGAATTGAATTTATAAAAAAATTTGGAATTTACTTTAAGTTAAGGAATTTTTATCTTCTACAGTAAATATTAACATCTTATTTATTTTAAATAAATATCATTTAAAAAAATTATATTTTATAGATATCTTTTAAAGTTTATAGTAAAATATTTAATTTTGATTACCTCCTATCCCTAAGCCACTAAATACGCTAATCAGTTACAATATTTTCTTTCTTTCTCTACTTTGATACATCAGATTATCTTCCTCGTCCCATTAAAATTTCCGATACTCTTCCTCTTATCTGTCTATTTTAAGAGGAGTTTTCTCTCTCTTTTATATCGATTCCATTTTAGAATCCTTACAGAGTTTCACCATACACGCACACACACAATTGAATCAAATTCCTCAAAGAAAACAATTATGTCGTTAGCTTCAGATCCTTCAAAAGATTCTAGATATACTTATTGTCGTAAATAGAAGTCTCTCGCTCTCCTATGTTCCAATTTTTTGAGCTTATAAAATCGGGAAGGTATTGAAACCATAAGGCTTGATGATACTGCACGAAGATTAGGGGTGGAAAGACGGCGGATCTATGATGTCGTGAATATCGTCCCTGTCAATTGAAATATTGATATATGGATGTTGTAGGATGATTTTCTGTTAATATATGTCAATGTATTTTTATGTATTTTATTGTATTTGTTGTCTCTTTTTTTCATTGAATTAATCTCGTTGTATTCCATGTATTTTATTGTATTCACTATCTTTTTTTCTCATTGTATTTCAATGTATCCCTTGTATACTATGTATTTCATTATATTCACTGTCTCGCTATATGCCATGAATGTATTCATAATTTTTTAAAAATTAATATAATTTATGTATTCAGATGTATTATATAATTTCTTTGAAGATTGCTATGTTTTTGGGATATTTTTTTCAGTTGAGAATCTTTTTTATAACTGAAAATATAAATTTGTGTTATAATTGCGTTTGTTGAGTGATATTAGGAGTTTATTACGTTAATTGATTCACTTTCCCTTTTAAAAACAATGTCATCCCCTATTTCACGCCATGAATACAGTCGACAGGCGAATACAATAATATGTCTAGTTGTAATCTCATGTTTCAATCCATGAATGCAGTAGCATACACTCTTATACAACAACTGATTAGTTGGAGTTCCCAGATTCACGCCTATTTTTGCTACTATATTCATTAATACAATAGCTTAAATACATCAAATACATCTTATAACAACATAAAAGGTATCTATAATCAGTAATATAACAAATGATATCTATAAATGGTTAATTACTACTAAAAGATAGTGCTTTATGAAACATTCCCTTAAATTAAATAAATTTTGGTCCAAATAGATATATGTGCTAATATAATTTATATGTCTATTTTATATGGATTAAATAAATATGTCTTAATCTATTGGGCTAGCCCATTTAACTAGGCTAAAGACGATGAGCTCACTTCATTGAGCCAAATATATCATCTTCCTAGATGACCTATTTGGTGTCACGTGTCAAATGACATGGTATTCCAAGTCAAACTGAAATGCCAATAAGATTATACCACGTGTCAAAATGACAGGGTATGCCAATTCACATTAAAAGGCCAATAAAATCGCATCACGTGTGCAAGTGACATGTTCTGGCCAATCAAATGCGGCCTTGTCACACTTCAATATGATTGGTCGGAAAGAGTTTTTCTTATCATAACTCTTCTCTTTCACAACTATAAATGCGATTCTTTATAACTCAGAAAAACACCAGAAGTTATAATAAGAAGCAAGAAAGAGCTCGTGGGTCAAACGCTACAAATTTTCCACAAGTTTCAAACTTCAAGCAATCAAATTCAAGCTCAAAATCGAAGAACAAATCAAGTTCAAGCTCAAGAACAAAGAATAAAATCAAGTTCAAGAATGAAGAACAAATCAAGCTCAAGCTCAAGAACAAAATTATCGTTCATAACAACAATTACATATTCAAGAACAAGCGCAAAAGGCATTCAACTTATTTACTATTAGAAAGAAGAATCAAAAAATTCATAGAGATTGTACACTCATATTACTTGAAATTAAATACCACAATTATTGCAATATCTTTCAGTCTTGATTTTATTTTTTGACACAAATTTATTGTCTACAATATAATATACAAACAAATTAAAGACGTAACTTTTACTTCCAATCATACACATCACTCGAGAAAGAAAGTTAACATATTAAAGATATTAAATGATAAACAATGGTTAACTTTTTGTATGCTATAAATTTGTGACATGTTTTGTCCAATCAAATGCGGCCTTGCCACACTCAATTTGATTGGTCGGAAAGAGTTTTTCTTATCATAACTCTTCTCTTTCACAACTATAAATACGATTCTTCATAACTCAGAAAAACACTAGAAGTCATAACAAGAAGCAAGAAAGAGCTCATGGGTCAAACGCTGCAAATTCTCCACAAGTTTCAAACTTTAAGCAATCAAGTTCAAGCCCAAGAACAAAGAATAAATCAAGTTCAAGCTCAAGAATGAAGAACAAAATCAAGTTCAAGAATGATGAACAAATCAAGGTCAAGTTCAAGCAATCAAGCTCAAGCTCAAGAACAAGATCATCGTTCATGACAACAATTACATATTCAAGATCAAGCGCAAAGGTCATTCAACTTATTTACTGTTAGAAAGAAGATCAGAAGATTGATAGAGATTGTACACTCATATTACTTGAAATCAAATACCACAATTATTACATTATCTTTCGGTCTTAATTTTATTTCTTGACACAAATTTATTGTCTACAATATAGTATACAAACAAATTAAAGACGTAACTATTACTTCCAATCGTACACATCACTCAAGAAAGAAAGTTAAAACATCAAAGATATTAACTGATAAACAATGGTTAACTTTTTATATGCTATAAATTTGTTTAAACTCAAACACATTAGAACATTATGCAATTTAGTTGATAATTTTATTTATTTGCTACAAGAAGTAATGATGAATGTAGGTGAACACATGCGGCGACGCATGTATCCAAAAACTAGTATGCTAATAAGTCCCAAGATATAGGAACTTTAACGAAAAGAAAATTTCACTTTATATATATTAAATTTAAGCTATTTACCCTTAAATATCCATACCTAAACTATTTAATACTTTTACCCATTGGCCCAAACTATTTACCCGCTTCCTCCACGGGCTATAATTGGGAAGCAATTTGGACATTGCATTCTTTCTTTGCCTCATATTGTCGGTGAAGTAGTTTGAAGTATGCGGAATTGCCCCTTTTTTGTCTTTCTTTTTCTTTCTATTTTTTTTCTCTCTTTTTCTTTTTTCTTTGTTTGGTTAAGAACTTTTTCTTTCTTTCTTTTCTTAAAAATATCACGAAGGTGCAAGTTGAGTGCTCTGATTGTGGTCCTTTCCAGGAACAAGAAATGGGCAAATCAGAAAAAACTTACAATATTATATATTATTTAATTCTAATTTTAGAATAAAGAAAAGATAAAAGTTCTTCCTTCTATTTTATTAATTATATCAATTCCTTTTATTTTATATTGGCATTTTCTTTATTTAGAGATAAACGACTTATTATTTTGGACGGCGAAATGCTGGGAGCATTTGCATATATATCCATTTTTCCATTTTGAGGAAACCATTGAATATAAATCCATTTTGAATTTTTAATTATTTTGATCCGATCTTATATTGGTTTGTTTGGAAAGTTGATTGGAGGTTATATCTAAAGTTTTAGTCAATTTGGTGTAGATTTTATAGTAGAATTTAGAAGTTTGGATTGAAATATAGTTGAACAAGTGAAGAAGACGAATTTGTATTGTGTACTCAAATAGTATACAAACATACTATTTTGGTATACAATTCATTCCAACTATATACCCTAATAGTATAACTATTTACTATATTGGTATCATATGATAGTTGAATCACTTTTTGGTTGTATTAGCTGCATTTATTAGTACAAAATTTGATTTTATTTTGATAATAGTAATATAGTTCAATATCTTGAAATACTTTATTACATTAACATGTGGCACACTATTTTTTTTTTATTTTTCTCTTTATGCATGTGTATTATGTATTAGTAGTATAGCCATATAGCTGCCGGAAACTAACCAGTAAAACGTATACCATGTTGATATAGTTATATGCCATATTGGTATCTTATGGTAGTTTGAACATTTTTTTTGATTGTTTTGACTATATATTTAAGTGAATTCTATTCTAAAATTATTTATATGAACGTGATTTGTAGTGCTGAAAATTTTTTGTGCTGATGGATATAGATTATGTGTATTATATAATAGTTTTTATAATTATAGGCAATTGTTGGAACGATCCATACAACTATATACCATGTTAATATATGGAATCAACAAGCTACTTTGCGAATATTTAGCTTGCAATGTGAGCATGTAATTTTCTCATACTTTTATTGTATCCTTTAATATTTTGGTACAATAGTATAATCACAGGTAGTTGTAGCAATATTCTAGAGCAATAATGTATTCTGTTGGTATATCATGTGATACTAGAAGTCTTTTTTGCTACTTATGTTTTTATTGCATTTTTCAATATTTTATTATCATTTCTATTCTAACTAGTATATATGAAGATTTAGTGGTCATAGATTATATTGTCTTGCTCCATCACTGGTTGGTGTTGTTGATAATGGTAGGTATGTACTAATATTTGTAGGAAAGGAGATCAATGTTTGGATGACAATTACGTGAAATTAAAAAAAGTACAAGAAATAAAGGAGTCAAATTTGAGTGTAAAATAAATTATGGTAAAAATAACACTAATACGATTTGGACAAAAATAAATAAATAAAAGGGAAAAAATTAAAAAAAATGAAGAAAATGAGAAAAAAGAAAAAAAAAAGAAGCATAAAAATAAAAAAGAATTGGAGAATAAAGAAAAAATTCTCCACAAAAACTACTATGGGTAAAAAATGTAATTAGTTTATGAGAAGAAAAACAAATGGGTAGACAAGAGTAAATAGTTTTATTTTTGTGGGTAAGAAAGTCATACAAACAGAACATCATAAATAAAAACTTACTACAATCTTTATTCTCATTCTACCCTAGAGTAGGTCAAGAATTACTAATAAACAAGGCAGCACAACTGTGCATCCAGTTAGTACTAACTATTCTGGAGTAAATAATATAGTTGCAATTTCTGAGTCATACAAGAGCTCATCTCAATTGTGGCTGTGTGACAGGCCATATATCAGCTCACTTTTTTTCTCCTAGTTTAACATAGAAGTGATTGTGTAAATACTCTTCAAGCTATCATCGCATAGAGCTTAAACTCTTCCTTAACTAGCTCTACACAATTGTGAAATACTTTACACCACATGCTGCCATTTTTTAGCCACCTGATCAAATATCTAGTGCCATCCCAAACTACAACTATCCCTCCACCAAAATTGAATTTCCAACCATCAGTTATGTCAGTTGCAGCATCTTTTTGTCTAGCTAAGCTTTCCTCAAGTCGTACGAGCTTCCCTATTCTGCATGTGTTGTTAAACAGAATCTAATGCAGTTAGTGAAATCGCCCTTTCCTTTTCTGATAACTTAGTTCTCTAATCTCATCTTTCACCCCCTTCAAGCTCTTCTTGGTCCTCCACTAGAGCTTCTTCTTTGTTGCTCACGTCTCCAATTTCACCTTCTTGATTATCATTACTCAGCCCAAAGAACAGCCCTAAAGAGGCGGAATCATCTTTCTCGTTGTCCTCTTCAGTTTCCTCCCTCGACTGAGAAGAAGTGGGGCCAATCATCCAAGCAGGGCATTGGTCTACTTGTCCAAGAAAAACCAGAATTTCAGAATGTGGCAAAGGACTACTTGAAGCGTTGACCAGTCTCTTGGTAGAACCATCCGCCATGCAAGAACATTCAGGAACTGGAACTGAAAGAAAAGACAGCGGTTTGGATTTCTTGGATTCTTCCAACAATCCATCCGTTAGACTTCTTCTTAATTGCTTGTGCAGTGATGTTATCCAGGTAAAGTTGGGTTGATACATACTTTCACGAATCTCTTCAAAAAGTTTAGCAATTTCCTTCCTGCATCAACTCAGATAACAAGAAATAACAAACCTGTTAAGAAGTACGGTTCACTAGAACTAGCATACTCCTAGTATCTTGAGTACAAGAAAAAAATGACCACAGATAACAAATTTGAGGAAACATGGACGACGGAGGTCAATGATTGATCCAAATGCAGTTACATCATTTTGCAATTTATCTCACTGAATTCAATCAAGGTTGCACATGTTGAGCTACAGAGTAAGTCAAGCCACATGTAATTCCCAATTTACAGTATAATTAACTAGCATACTTCTAGTATCTTAAGTACAAGAAAAAGAATGATCATAGATTATAAAGTTAAAAGAATCATGGACGATAGAGGTCAACGATTAATCCACATTCAGTTACATCATTTTGCACTTTAACTAACTGAGATTAGTCAAATGGTTGTGTGGTGAGCTACAGAGTAAGTCAGCCACAAAAATGTCTTAGTTTTGCCATGTAATACCCAGTTTTTATTTTTGAAATAGTATAGATGTTGTATACATTCATGAGAGAAAACCAGAGCCCATTTACCACACTTGTCTTGACTAAGGAGACAATAGGAATGAATGGAGAAAAAAGAAAAGTGGAAACTACAAGACAGGACCAGAGCAACAACAAAATTGTACTTTGGAACACATTACCTGTCCAGACCATAAGTTCTAGATGCAGGAGACTGATAGAATCTGTGTCCTGCGACCAAACTAGCAAAATTTGGGTTTCCTTTACCATCACGGTCAAATCCACTAATGAATGCATCTGCTTCTATGGAAACCATATAGTCAATTGCTTCCCAAAGTAATCGATGAGCATTAGTTCTCAACTCCACAATAGTACTTTCTGGCTCGTTATCACTCTCAGCTACCCAACCCCACCAACCTTCAATATTGTACATCTTCGGTCGTGCGGGTGGCGGCGGTAGTGGACGAGGACGGGGACCAGAAGTCTTCCATGACTTGGTTCTCATGTCTAGGTTAGCCGAAGGTGGAGCCACTGAATATTCGTCAACAAAGTTTGTCTCCCGGCCATATACTTTATCCCACTCCATACTTGAGCTTAAGGATGTCCTATCAACAACATTATCGAACATAGCATGCAGTGGAATTAACTTTTTCAACCCACCAAAGACCTCACCACCAGATACATAAATGATAGTGTCGGATGAGTAGCCATATGCTCGAAGGAGAATACCAATCTGTTGGAAAATTCACTTGATTAAATATTATTTCAAATAAAGTTTCTCAGCATGCAACAACAACAAGAGGAAGCCCAGTATAATCACACAAGTGGAGTCTGGGGAGGGGTACACACAAGGTTGTGAAAAGCGACCGCTTCCTCGCTAAAAGCGAGAAACGAAGCGAGGCGACCCCATTACCACTTCTACTATATGAAAGCGACTCAGGTAGACAAAAGTGTGTGCTTCCCACTAAAAAACGAGAAGCGACGAAGCAAGCGAGGCGACCGAAGCGAGCGCTTCTCTGTTTTAAACACCTGCCAACCTATTTAATTAAAAAAGGAAGGTGTTTAGTGTTCTTTTTATTAAACACACGGCCAGCAGCAACAGATTGTAAAGAGGCGACTAGGGTTCCCTTTTCAACTTCAAACAGCAACAGGTATGTGATGATTTCTTCTTCTTATTATTATTGTTATTATTATTATGCTGGTGATGTTTTTTTCCCTTCGGTTCTTCTTTCTCGGTCTTTAAATGCTGGCAAAGTGTTTTTCCCTTCGGTTCTTCTTTCTCAGTCTTCTCCTCTTTGTTGAAATGCTGCCCAGTTTTTATCATAATTGTATACTGCCCTTCCTCTTATTTTAATATATTTTGCTTTAAATTCCGCTTCACTTCAAAAAAGCGAGCGCTTCGCTTCTCGCTTTAAGCGAAATGGGGGCTGTCGCTTTTCCTCGCTTCACCCTCTTCACAATACTTGATACACAGATGTTACCCCTATTTTGGAGAAGGTAGAGAGGTTGTTTCTGGTAGACAAAGTTTCTCAATATATACCTAAATATTATTTCGAATTAAGTTTCTCAATATATACTTTCCTATGTCTTAACTTCATGAGTTCAAACAGAGGCATAAAGAACAAATGACAATAAATATGTTAGCTGCACATGACTACAAAGTATAGACAAGCTTCAACGTATGAAAAGAGGTGATTAACATGAAAAACATTAGATAAATTGGGTGACGCTATTCCCAGGGAGGACGTCACAGGTCCTCATTATTGGCAATGCAAGATTTAGTGTAAAGACTTATATTAAATCAAGGATGCAACATACCTCTTCAGGCATGAGCGGACACAAGCCATTGCGATAGTTTTCTGCTGAATCCGAAGAAAGATTCCCCTTCAGAAGTCTACGTTTAATCATCCATGCACGCCTGTGCATGATGAGTTCAGTATGTACATCCTAGAGGAAATATATAGGGGCGTATCATGCGTTAGATGCTCGACAAACAAAGCCAAACCTTGATTTGCCATTTGATGCTCCAAAATTTGAAATATACCTGAAAAAGTTCTTCACATCCATAATACGCCAAAGCATCTCTAGTCATCCCGGGATCATAGGCAATAAATGGTTTTCCTGAAGCTCTTAGTCTGTAAGAAAACATGAAATAAGCATAATGAAACATAATCTTCATTTCCGTGAGGAATAGCGTCTAGTAAGTTACCTATTCAAGATTTTAATAGCGAGATCTTGGACCTCCTCTCTAAACCGTAAGGCATGAAAAGCAACCCTGCATCTCAGCTTTTGATACTCAACAAGATGCGGAGGCAGAATAGACTGACTCATACACAGTAAAACATGATAGTCAAAATGTGAAGAACATTATGATTAGAATGGATATGAACACTGGATGCATAGATCATGAACAAACAGGACTGGGCATTCCAAAGAACAACAAAGTGCCAAGCAACATTCCAACAATAAATTTACTGCACCAACCACAGCTAAAACATATCTGATTAATAAATGACACATATTTACACTACACTTGTCTTAAATCAAACTCAACCTTCTACAATTTACACCACTCTTTCCAATGGTGCATTACGTTCCATACTTTAATATAGATATGACAACTATTGGCTCTTTTGAGTAGTGATATATAGATGAGACGTACTGGAGATACAAGAGGTACACGTATATGTAGATGCTAGGTGATAAAGGAAAGAGTCACCATTATATTTCCATTTCAAGTCTAATTTTGTAATAGAGCTGAAAATGATTCCCCCTCTCTATCAAAAATATAATTCTCCTACTATATCAAATTGGATATCCTTCTCGTCAAAATAAACTACATTTCTAAATTCTAATGCAAAGAACCATCATAATTTGATGTTTTGATCTTACAAAACATGTAAAAATCAAAGAAGACATTTTATTTGAAATAAAGGTAATGGATGTTACCTGCAAGCATCCACCACTTGAAACAAGAAGCTCAACCACAGAGTGCTTAGTTAACATAGGGAGAACGTGGTGCAGGTAATAATATGGAGATGCCCCATGAGGAACTTTAAATGAAGGAATTTCTTTTTTCCTCCTCGCTCCTTTCAGATTTTTTGGAAGGGTTTTTACGATTTTGACATCCTTTGCTAATGCTGCTATGAATTGATCCTCATTATACAGGTAGGGAAAACTCTTGAACTGAGTGCTGCAAAAATGAAATAACAAACTGTATAATGAATCGGTTCCATTTCTCAGTTGCATGTAATACAGATTATCATCCCATTAATATCCTACTGCATAAGTTGAGAGATGTGATCAATAATATGCAATGGCTATTCAGTGCATTCTGCCCTGCATACTCTTAATGCAGTGATAAACAAAAAATTTCTTTTAGCGAGAACAAAAAAGAGGTTGAGAGCTTAGGCAAATGTCTCATCTTTTTTTTCTATATATAAATGTCTCATTATTATGGAAAATAAGTTGATCCTAACATTCAATTTTTGTATCAATTTGCTTGATGTAATAAATGTGACAGAACCTTATTCCTTTGCTGCTTGTCGTTGATTGGATCTCTGGAATGACCAGGGTAGCATTGAGGAGTCTCGAAACAGCAACAACATCAGAAATCTGGCAAACAATGGAAGCCTAATAAATTGCTGGACTACTTAAAAGCAAGGCTATTAAGTGCCAGAGGTATCCTTACCGCATTCCTTATCTCATGGAAACCCCCACGTATCTTGACAAAGATGAATCCAGTTGATTGAATTTCAGGAGCTGCAATAAAATCACCATCGAAACAAATTGTAACAAGTCGAAAAAGCATCGGAAATACCGAGCACTGCAGATACTTTACTAGTTCGTGTTGTTCAATTACTTTATTCTAGAATGCACGTTAAAGATTATTAAAATAAGGTGTGAAGTTGGCCTAGTATCAGAGTATATTGATCTAGTAAAAGGATTGGCATCAGACAAGGAATGGCCTCAGCAGCATATGAAACAACTTCCACTACAAAAACATCAAGGCTTATTTCAAAAAACTAACAGAATGGATTATAGATATGTTAAAATACTGATGGAGTTTACAGTTAGCAGAAGATGCAGTAAATTAAGTTCACATGCCTTGCTGTAACAGAAAAGATTACATCTTGTACAGAACAGATGTACAGCTATAATGCAATAGTTCTCTGATCCAACTGACTTCTTAATCTTTACATTTCAGGTTTTAATTAAAGTTAAGAGGCATCTAATATAAAGATGTAACCTGCATAATCTCCACTTGGATTTGCATGAGGATGCAAAGACTCAAGACGCCTTACTGGGGCCCACAGCCTTCTGTTAGATGGATTCTGCATGGAAAAAAATTTCTTTCTTAGCCAACAAGAGAAGGAGAGTCATGGCGTAACTGGTAAAGTTGCTGCCGCCATGTGACCCTTGTGGTCCGGCCCTTTACTAGACCCGGCATAGCGGGAGTTTAGTGCTTCGGGTTGCCCTTTTTTATTAGCCGACAAGAATACTCATAACGAGCTCCAGCAACAGTGGCAAATTAACCCCAAAAACAGGGTAACATGAAGCTTTATATATTACAACTAGCTAAATCAAGCAAATTTCATCAGTCCAAAGCAGAGATTCAAAGTCACTTAAGAAAAATAAATTTATCAAAACAGGTAGAACTAAAGATGAGATCTTGGAGGGGTTAAGCACATAACAATACATTAGCAGACTCCCCAAAATCTAGAGTAACATGAAAATAAATTTATTACATAATACTCAAGCAAGTAAATGAAATAGTGTAATACAAACTATTTTAAACTTTTAAAGAAAGAAAAAAGTAAAAAAAGAATGAAAACAGGAAGAACTAAAGATGAGATCTTTGAGGCGTTTTACCACATTACATAACATTAGAACCCAAAACAGAGGAACATGAAACCAGATTTATTACTACTAGTTAAAACAAGCAAAATGCAGCAGATAAAAATAGATATTTGACGTTTTTCAAGAAAAAATAAGCTGGAAAATTAAATCAAGAATCTATTAAAGTGAGATCTTTAAGGGGTTTAAGCACATTACATTAGACTAAAAGACCTGATATTTAGAATTAAAATAAAAAGTACCATGAAAAACTAAATTTAGCACCATTAACTCAAGTAAGCAAATGCAGCAGCCTAATACAGGATTTGAAGCTAAGAAAATCAAAGCAAGAAAGCTCTAACGATGGGATCTTGGAGAGGTTTAAGCACATTACATTAACATGAAACTATATTTATTACCATTAACTCAAGTAAGCAAATGCAACAACCTAGAACAGGAATTTGAACCTAAAAAAATGTTAGAAAATCAAAGCAAGAAAAGCTCTAAAAATGAGATCTTGGAAGGGTTTAAGCAAATTACATTAACGGAGAGATCAGATTTCTTGAACTTAGGCCTCCAAGAGATGATTGTAACAGAAGAATGGTACTCAGAAATAATCCCATAAGTATGTTTAGCTAGAAGAAAGTGTGTGAAAAGAGAAAGAGCAGATAGAACTAGCCCAGCTAAAGCAACCCACTTCAATTTAGACTTGAATAACATTTTCCCTTCACTTTTAGTAGAAACCCACTTCATCTTCTTGCACAAAGAACAAATAGGGGTGCAAGGAAAATCAAGAGAGCAAAATAATTACAACAAAAAGACAGGATTGAATAAATAATTTTGAGGATAATGGGCTGTTCATCGATAGTAAATATTACAATTATTAATAGATGATGAGAAAAAATAGTAAAAATATTTAGGTGGTATGTTAAATAATTGGGGACTTGTAGTCTTGTACAAGGGGGGAAAAGAAGTAAAATGAGAAGTCAAATACTCGAGATTCAGGCAAGATAGACAGAGACAACACCACCGCATGTAATGTTTTTATTACTACAAATGTTGAATGTTCAATGATAATTAAAAACCCGTCTCAGTTATGGCGCGTGGAAGCTTTAAGCAATTCTTCTCTCTTTTTTTAGCATTAGTACAAATATATATATACACGGCTCCTTAATAAGGCATTCCTTCCGTTCTAATTTATAGAAATTTGTTTGATTAAATATAAAGTTTAGGAAAAAATAAAAAAAAATTGAATTTATAATCCTAAACAAATTAAAAAGAGATTCAGAATATTTGTGCGGTTATAAAAGCTTCTCAAAAAGGATAGAATTATAAATTAAACAAAATTATTACCAAATTTAGAAAAGGGTCAATTTTTTCTAAAAAAACTAAAAATAAATAAATTCACATAAACTAAAACAGAAAAAATAATTATTTTTACTAAAAATATTATTGCTAGAGTTTGTGTTTTAAATTATTATTTAGGGATAAAAGGAACGCAACTCTTTAAGGATAAATTTAGAGGTTATAGAAGGGAAAATATCTAATTTATGCTTCTATTATACGGGGTATATCGTGCACCAAAAAACTTATTATATGAGGAGATTTTAATAATCATATTGGGAGGTTGGTCAGAGATATGTTGATTTGAACGGATTACAAAGTCATGCCGACTCATGAGCGAGAATCTTATGATTTAACATAGGCTTTTGGCTATAGACTTGGAGATCTGGCGGAAGAGGTGGAGGAGGGTTATATATGGTCTACTTAGAGTCAAGTGAGGGTGTTGTTACATCTCGCATTTTCGTACATTAAAGTTTCGTCTTCAGTTAATTGACATAGACTCGGGAATGAGATTATATTGAGGTTAACATATTTATGCTATTTATAACAAGCGATAAGTAAGTGTTATGAAGGATAAAGAATACACGAATTAAAGAAAACGAGTTCCGTAAAAGATTGTCGATTTGGAATAAAATACGATTGAAGTAATAATATCTGATATTTATAAACTAATACCATATAATCACAATAGTATAATATATAAAATATATTAAAAATAAATAAAATCTTAAGTAATTTAAGATAATTTTTAATTATATGAGTAATTAATTAATTATCGAAATCATTACTTAATTAATTGATGAGTTATAGGTGGATAAGACTAACCCTCCCCACGTGGCAGCCACCCTTTCTTCAAATAATGACTCTTTTAATATAGTTAATCTAGGTGACTAACTTACCTTGATAATTTGGAGACACCTCACTTTACTATATCTTGTATACAATCACTACAATCAAACTTTAGCTATTCTTACAATCTAAATATGTTGGCCATCAAGTGATACTTAAGAAGCTCTACGAAGCCATCTTACAACCAGAACGTTGGTAAGCTTTCAACATAACGTGAATTCTTGCAAACAAAAGAAATTCAACGTGAATTGTTAGCCACGTAAAATTTTGTGATTCTAAAGAAATACGGTGCAATCTTTTTTAAGTATATCATATAAATTTTTTATCTAATTCATATATATAAAAGTTATGCCTTCTTTATTTTTGATATGATCCAAATTAAACGAGCAAAATATGCAATTTTCATAAATGACTCTATTCATAGAAATACTAGGGGTTCGATTCCCCATGTGAATTACTATTATATCTTTTATTCATGGGTCTCAGAAAAATACGTATTTGATAAAGTTTATCCGAAAGATATATTAATTTTATGGTATTTCGAGAAAATCATATGAACGTATTTCTTATGCATTTCACGTATTGCATTCATTTACCTGACCCATTATCAGATGGTGTTATATACGCGTATATATGTAAAGATATGTATATGGGATATGGGAAAAAGTTACGGTATTATATACGCACCACCATCTGATCAGTTGGTATATGTTGATGACGATGCCACATTGGCCGAGACGATATGATAGGATGCCCTTAGAGGCTTGCTGATGTTATGTACACTTATACCTATGCATGACACCATTTACATACATGTACATGACACTATAAATATTGAAGAATTTACAAAGTTATTCAGACTTACATGTGGATTTCTCTATTCCATGTTTATGTCTTTTATGTATTGATTGACATGCCTCATATACTCAGTACACTATTCATACTGATTCCTATCTTTCGGGGCCTCTATTTTATGCCCCCAGGTACAGGTAGGCAAGTTGACGATCCCCCTTCTTAGGATCCTTGATCAGCGAAAGTTGGCGTGCTCCACTTGATCTGGAGTTGCTTTTTATTTTGGTACAATATGCTTGTATATATTAAGGTATGACATGGCGCAGTCCCGTCTTTGTACAGTTGTATTTCTATTAGAGGTCGATAGACAGTTATGTATAGTTGGATAGTATGTGGCCTTGTCGGCTTTCAACTCTAGGTATTTAGTTGTCTAAAGTAGCCTTGCCATCTCGCCCACTATATTCCGTATGTATATGCACATATGTCTTTTGGATGGATTTCCCTTACGTATGTTATTCACGTTTATATCTCAAATGCATGCTTAAGGATGTTCAACATGTAGGATTCGGACACTCGTCGCGGCCCATCGATTTGGGTCGTGACAAAAGTGGTATCAGAGCAATTCTCTCATAGAGTTGTCTATAAATTATGTCTCGTAAAGTCTTATTTATGGGTATGTTGTGCACTATACTTGCAAGCCGCTAGCGCGGGTTAGAAGGCTACGAAAGTATTAGAAAGAGATATAAGTTATACTATGGAGTCAGACCTGTGAGCATGTAATTTTTGGAGTCAGACCTGTGAACATATGATTTTTGCCCTATACGAATTACTCCCATAAATTTAAAACAAAATAATTTCGTTTGTTTATTTGCAATTTTGATTTTTCGTGGCATTATTCTGTTGATTGTTTGCACTTTTAAATATTGAAAATACAAAAAATACATGAGGCATGTGCACTTAGGAGTAATTTTGCATTTTAAGAAATTAATTAGCAATTGGAAAAGTAAATTCATAAAAAATGGCTTAATGTGCATTCAAGACTGATTTTAAGTAATTTTGTTTTTCCTTTTAATCTTTTTATTTGATAATAATTGTATGGATAATTAAGTTTTTATAGATTAATTAGGATTTTTTTTTTAGGAATTGAAATAATAAAGAAAAAGATTAAAAGAAGACCTGAAAATTCAAGTCAAATATATATTCATCTAGGCCATTTTGATACAAAACCCAGGCCCAAATGCCCAGTTCACCCGTCCATGAACCCGATCCAGCCCCAGGGGTGTCAAACGACGTCGTTTGGTTGCCTTTCATCTTGGTCGTCCATCGCCCATCATCCAACGGCTCCACATGATGCCCTACATAAAAGTGTCCAAACATTGTGTGATAACATCAGAGACAAAATCAACCCCCCTCGTACAATTCCACATTAGAGTAACACTACCATTGAGCCACCCTAATACCATCGTTTCCCGCCTTAAAACCGCCTGCGGGAGATAAATATAATACCACAATTAAATATAAGATAAATATAATGCCAACTTTTATATTGGGATTAATATAACTACAGTTCCAACTTTTATGTTGGGATTAAATTCTTGTTCGGGAGACCAAACAACTCCTTAAGGATTGGATGGATTGGAGAGAAGGTTATTTAGGTGTTAGGCGCGTGGTTGGAGTTGTGTGCGTGATCGCGCGAAGAAAGGTTATAGTACTACTATTCTTTGCATTATTAAGTAGGGGTGTTCAAAACCGATCCGAAACCGAAAACCGATCCAAACCGAAGCTTAATGGCTTACTGGTAATGGCTTAACGGCTTAACGGACGGGGAACGGATTGAATTTTTTTTATTAACGGCTTATCGGTTTGGGGATGGATTATTCAATTTTCTTAACGGCTAATCCGTTAACCCGTTAAGAATATAAATATTTTATATATATATATATATATAATTTATTTTTATTTATATATATTAAATATAAAAAACTAAAATCCTTGAAAATGATTAACAAAAGTTTATTTCTACTTCTAAGCATTCTTATTCTCGGGATCTAGAAATTTTTTGGTTCTATCTTTAATTTATTTTTGGTTGTAATCCTCCTGTTTGGCAACATGCCGGAGATGGTAAAGCTAATTTCCTAATCACGAAAATCAAATTGAGTGACTTTGGCAAAGAAAATTGAATGCATCATATTGCCTCTAAAATATTATTTTTTATGGCAATTCATTATTTCTAAGACGAAGAGAATAAGAAATATTTAGTAAACATGTATGTTAGGCCGATAAACCGCCCATTAACCGCCCTATAAGAGCTAACCCGATACCAATCCGCCCGATATCTTATCGGGTGGCTAACGGATTAATACATTTAAAAGCCGATAACCGTTAAGCCAAACCGTTAAGAGTAAAAGCCGCCCAATCCGCCCGATGAACACCCCTATTATTAAGGCAATTAATCACGTGATATATGTCAGAGTCACGTGACGTGGAAGAGTTTGGGAAATGGCTGATGATCTGACGTATGAATTTATTGGATGGTGCTGTGGTTAGGGGTCCACGTTGGAGAATAGTGGAGAGTTGAGTGGGAGACTTTCTCTTTTTTTTGGATAATCCACTAGGCACATGATAGTGCCTAGGGCTGATTTTTTCCTAATAGCATAAAAAAATATAACAATTAGGAATAGAACAAATTATGTGATATTAATATTGGTATTGTTAATCATATAATATATATCGGGCTAAACTTATCGAATTAAATCCTATTAGGAGACTTTCTCCAATCCCCCATCTCATTTCTTTAGGTCAGTGCTAGCTAGTGGCTAAAGTACAGAGCACAAACTGGGGCTGCTAAAAGCAATAAACGAGTCCTCCCAAGAAAAGCTTATGAACTTGATGTTAAGGTCTAAAAAAGTTGAGTTGTTAGTGAAAATACATCTTAGTTACTTACGTTGTCTCGTGATTTTTTCATGTATCGAAAATAGAAAAAATTTATTTTATATCTCCTACGACTGATTTTTAATTATATGAAGCACAAAATAAAATTTCTCATTAAAAATAAAAACTATTCGAAATTAAATAACTATATCTTCTATTAAACTTTTAGTACACTTTTTTTTTGTATCAGAAAAGACTAGGAAACAAGGTTAAATAAGTAACTTAGATAAGTTGGTTGGGGGTGAGGAAAAGATAATTGGCAAATTAAGAATTTTACTAAAGGTGTTCAAGATTTTAGTCTATGTAGCTATGTCATTGGGGAAAGAGGGAACGTATGATTGCATCTGGGATCGTTTGGTTGGGACAAATTAACTCAAAATATAATAATAGAATTATAATATGAGAACTGAATAATAACGAAATTATTTTGAGAAAAATTTATCTTTTTATTTTTTATTATAATTTAAAATTATCCTACAGTTATAGTTCATATGGGAGGTTCAATAAGGCCAAAAGACAACTACACGACGATTTGATGGCGACAATCATATGAACGAACGTAAAGTAAAACTATTAAGACAAAACTTATTTTTGATCCATTTCTTTTTCAAACTTAAATGTAAGAGGAAGAAAGATTGGTTTGGAGCTTTCTTATTCTTGAATTGTTTTAAAGTTTATACAATATAACGTCTAAATCTTTTATTTATAGAGTTAAATTAAGGAATATCAAAGGGTGTCACGAACATGGAATTAATCATTGAGATTATGGGAGGAATCATCAAAGATATTATGAATGTGAGGGAATTACAACGACAATAGTAAAAAGTAATAGAGGGTTAACTATATCATGGAGAAGAGTCGTGATAGTAACTTTTTTAGGAGTTATGAATATACATCATAATTTAATATTTTATAACACTCCACATTAGATGTCCATAGATAATATACTTCAATAAATGTTACTAAATGTCACAATGCGGATCTCAACCTCGGGGTAGTGATGGCGCCTAACATCCAATTGCGAGGCAAGCCAGCGTGAAATAATTAATTAGCAAATTTTAACAGTTAAAAACACAATAATAATATTCAACAAGAAATAAAAGCCAAGTCTAACATAGTAATGATATAAACCACGTGATAATACCTACTCCTAGAAATCCGGAGTCATGAGTACATGAGCAACTAGAAGTCTACAAACAAGGTATAAAATAAACACAACTATTTCGAAAGAAATAAATAGTAAAAAAAGGGAAAATGGGAGGGGAGTTCAAGATATGCGGGTACCGGCAGATCTATCTCAAGTCTCCATATGAAATGATTAGTGTTGTTGCACCTCACGCACTGGTGGGACCAATACCACTATATGCACAACAAATGCACAAGTGTAGTATGAGTAAAACCGATCCAATATACTCTGTAAGTACCGAGGCTAACCTTGACGAAGTAGTGACAAGGCTATGACAAAATACCTACATAAATAAACCTATACAAGTGTATATAAAGCAGCAATACTAACAAAAAATGATTACGTACTAATTGGGAGGGGACATGCGAAAAGGGGAAGATACAATAAATACGACAAGTATGAAATCACGAAATAACCAAAATCGAAAAATCAGTCAAATCAATAATATGAAAATGGCACGGTATTACCATTCGTGCTTTTATTCTCATCCTTACCATGAAATAATATGAATATAGTGGCACGACATCACCCTTGGTGCTTTTATTCTCTTCCTCCCTATGTAATAATAATAATATGAATGAAATTGTCACGCCCAGAACCTGGGTGGGAAGGGGCTTACCTATCCTTGCATACTAACTTGCGACTAAGGGACTCTGAACATATAATGTCATACTTTGGCCATGGGCTACATTGCTAGACAATTTCGAATGCTGACTAATCATAAATATAAAGTTGGGCCGATAAGACTGTCATAACTACCACGGATGGCAAACCAACAAAATATACGTGAAAGGTCTACAAGCCCATCATACTGCACTAACTGACAGAATATGTCTACAAGCCTCTACTGATAGATATATTATGATTGGAACAAGGCCCCGAACTACTCATAATATATATACATATATACATAAGGCTCTAGACACGGCAATACCAAAGGGCATGGAGCTTACCGATCAAGCTAAACTGAGGCAACATCTAATGAGGAGGTCTACTCGTCTATCTGTCTGAACCTGCACGCATGAAATACAGTGCCCCAGAAAAAGGGACGTCAGTATGAAATACTGTACCGAGTATGTAAGGCAATACACTGAAAGTTAAAACTGAACCAATAATATAATAACTAAAATTAATTGGGAATCAAAGATAATATGAAGATATGTTCACCAGCTGATACTGACTCAACTCTCTCAATATAGTAAGTAAAATAGATGTTCGACCTTATAAGGCTCAATATATATAACTGCTCTGTCGTAGTAGGCTCGCTCATAGGCGCTCAACCATACTAGGCTCTGTATCTCAGTCAACTAGGTTCGCTCATAGGCGCTCGGTGTTGATACCCAATTTTTTTCCATATATTTTTTATATGCAAAATGCTTTCAAAATAGTATATATAACTATTTTATTATTTTTCTAATTTATAAAAATTTTAAACTAATTTATTGCCCTATTTTAGCAATACAAAAATCAATAAGTGTTCTTGAAATAATTATTTTGGTGATTAATTTATTATATTCTTATATTTATGTCAATATATAGCTATGGTAATTTTTGAAAAGTTTAATAAACTGATTTGGTATTTTTAAGCTAAAATTGCACTAAATTGCAATTCTAGCCTATTTTAAGATTTAATAGAGTTTATAATTACTAAATTTATTCCTGTATTTTTAATTTAATATTTATATACTATTATTTAATTTAGTGCCATTAATTTTTTCAAAAATTATTTATGCTATTTTTTATAAATTAAAAAGAAAAAAGTGGCTATTTATATGATAGCCTTATTCTATTTTAATTATAGCCAAATTTGACCACCCTAATAACCCAATTTCAAATCCTAAATAACTCGGTACAATTATGATATAACCTGCCCTGACCCATCCGATCCAACCCACCCGGCTCCTCAATAAATCCAGGCTGTTGATCAAAATAATCAATGGCCATGATTCCCCATTTCTTTTTTAATTTTCAAAACCCCCAACCCTAAAAATTCAATTAGCCGCCTTTGAACCCCTTCGTCTCTCAAAATCTCTTGAACCTTCCTGGAACCCTAATCGTCTCATGTCGTCTTCAACGGTGAAACGCACCGATAACCATGGCTTCTCGCCGTCTCGAGGTTTCACGGCCATCGCCGTCCTTGCTCTGGCATATTCTGGTCTTCTAAGCCTAATTCTTTCTTCTCCGACTCCGATCGATGACCTTTTTAAATCCTTTCTCATTTTAGGGTTCTTCTGAAATCCCTCGGGGTTTTCCTCTGATCTTTCCAGATTTGTTGTGTATCTATGCTCTATTTGAGTTTTCAAACGCTTTTCCTGGCTTTGCTTTTAAGAAAATCACTTTCAAAAAGCCACCTCTTTTCGATCTATGGTTTCTGAAAGTTCAAATGTTTTTATGATTTTTTTTGTCGTTTATGTGTATTTTTCTCTATTGTGTTCTTGTAGCATGTTCTTAATGCTTCTCTTGCTATGTTTTCTTATATTGTGGTCTCTTAAGACCCTACTATGCTCTTGTGTCCCTCTGTTGTGTTTTTTATATCACGTTCTTCTACTATATTCTTGTGTTTTCTTTCTATCATGCTCTTATATGTTTATCTCACTGTATTTTCTTATATGTTCTTTTGTTATGCTTTTCCGGTGTTCTTGTGTTCTTCTACTATATTTTTACCAAGTTGTCAAGGCTCTTTGTTTGCCTTTTACTGAATCTTATTTGAGTTATTCTAAAAAAAACCTCTTTAAGCATGTTTCTTCTACTATGTTCTTAAGTATTTTACTATTTTTTTTTCTCTTCTGAACTTTGGTTATGTTCCTTCTAAAAGTATGTTCTTCTAATATATTTGCTATTGTGTTCTTAAGTGTTCACTGTTTTCTCTTCCACTGAACCATGTTTAGGTCCCTTCTGAAGGGATTTTTCTTAAGCATGTTTCTTCTACTATCATGTTGTTTTCTCGTTATGCTTCGAATTAGTTTGCTTTGAACCTTCTATTGCATTTGCATGCGTTCTCCTGAGTTTCTGAAAGAAACCCCTGAGCCTGTTTTGGCTACTTGCTTCCTTGTCTTTGTATTTGATTCAAGGTAGAAGCCCTATAATTTAGGGTTTTGCCGAGGTCTGATTATGTGATTGAACTAGAGTTCTATTTTAGAACTCTTGACTCTCTCAGACTGACTGTTGAACTAAGTCTGAACTTCTTTGCTCTGAACTTTTAAATTTCTCCTACACGAGACTCTTCTACTGATTAGCATGACAGTTCTTTCATGTTTAAGCGTGTCTGTATGCATTATATGTGTGGAAAATCTTTCTTGAAAAAGGCTTTCGAACTAGTGATTGATTTAGAATCTCCTTTTAATATGTCTAATTGATTGTTACTGATGCTCATTAAGTTAAAACCCTTTCCACCTTTCTGGCTTGGTTCATTCGTACCAAATATTTGGACTTCTGAGTTCTTGGCTATTAATTGATTCTCTTTCCTTAAATTGTGCAACTTTATGTTTCAGAGATTTTGTTCTTAAATAGACTTTGTGTATTTGCCCCTAATTTACTACTTTGCACAAAGTGTTTATTTAAAATCCTTTCCTTAAATGGTTCTACCCGTTTGAATTTGAATCTCTTAACTAAGGGAAACTTTGTATAATTGATTTACAATCAGTCTTCAATTATTCTCCTACCTTATCTGCTCATGTTTTTTACACTATAAATACATGATCTTTTTTAACATAAAACACACACGATTAACACACTTTAGACTTCACAATCTCATATCTCGTACACTTAATGTATTCTGGCTTCACGTTTGCATTTTGGCTTTCACAAAACTGCTGCTTTTCTTACTTGTTTTTTGAAAACTGGTATATTCTAATTTAGTTTTTCTGCCTCATCCCTATTTGTTTGCTTTACAGCTCCTACAATTTTGTCTACTTTGCTGTCTATGTTCAGTATTAAATATGTTGTTCTCTTTGCATCTGCTGCTGTTGTGGATCCACATACCCTATTTTCTATGTGTTTGAGTTAAAGTTCAAAGCATGACAACATCCAAATTGTTGCTCATGTCTAGACTTGATCCTTTAATGGTACCTAACTCCCAAATAATGTGGCCAATATGGCTGTTTGGGGTGTGCCAGCACCTCCTATTGATGGGCGTGACCACCAGCCTGTATTGGCTCTCCCCAGAATCCCCTCTATTGCACTCACACTCATTCCTAGCTTCTAAGTTCTGCCCCCTCCTATGATTCATGCTTTGGGATCTTGAGTTCCCTCTGAACTTGGACATCTACACTGCACTATGTCTCAACTATATAGTGAATTTGGGTGTAAGCACTGCCCGGAGCTCATGAGACCCTTGGGAACTCTGAATCAGGCTTTGGATTTGGATCTTTGGAATTAGTATCTTGCATGATTCAGGCAAGAAATCTGAATCAGGCTATCCTTGATTGGGAATTTTTAGTTTTTCTGATGTAATTTTACTTCTTAATTCTGGGTTGTAATAATCTTGTAATACTTTCGTGGTTTTAGTGAAAAGGGAGGGGAAAGCCGTGCATGCAAAGGGGTAGATATCATGCTCATAGGTTTATTATACTTATGCAATCATGTCCTGCTTTCACTTTTGCATTTTCACATAGAAATCTTGTCCACAAATTCTGCATGCTTTAGAAACTCTATCAATAGGTTCTGCATTCTACATATAGAAATCATGTTTACAAGTTCTGCACTTCTGCATTTTTTCCATATAGAAACTATGCCTATAGGTTCTACATTTCATATAGACATCCTATCTATAGGTACTGCATTTCATACGTAGATACTATGTCCATAGGGTCTGCACTTCTACCTATCATCTAGAGACCATGCCTATAGAGTTTCCTGAATTCTGCATATGCATATGTCACTAGGCAAACATACTTATAGGTTTAAATAACAAATAACATTCTAGATACCACGCCTATAGGACTTCTGCACTCTTATTTTGACTAAAGAAAAATGTTTAGAATCAAACGCCTAAATAAACATGCCTATAGGAGTAATCAACCAAATATAAATCAGCAACTCGCTTATAAGTCTAAAACCAGTAGTGATGATAACAACTGCAGAGTTTATATTCCCGTAATGGACAATCTCTTTCCCTTAAAATCAGTATACTTCTTTTCTGAACAAGTAGATATCATGCCTATAGGTTTTCATTTGACACTTAGGCAAGTCATAAATTAACTTGTAAATCGAATCAGATTCTATCACTCCAGCCGGCAGGCAGGCTTGACTCGGGCTTCTCATATGAAATATGTAATAGATATATTTGCCACAGCTCTTAAATTTAATCAGACCATATCAGTATATGCGAGACATACTAAACAATCTTGTCTTTAAGTGAGGGGGCCTGTTTGAGCCTTTTAACTGCTATGTGCTTTCCCATATTTTCTATATATGCTTTGTTTGTCACCCTAGATTTTCTCCTTTTAACCAAAAAGCCCAGATCTCCCCTCCATTTAGGACTAGTAGTCCCAAATGCCTTCATGGCTGATAGGATTTAGGACGGGTAGTAGTATGCGATAATAAAACAAGACCATTCCGCATTTAATACCTTAACAGGGTAAGGATGGGTAGATATGGATATGATGACCGGTGCGCTAATACCACATGTAGCCCTTCTTCTGAGGAGTGATTACCGTGTATTGCATTGACGTGATCCATATTATTTATAGATCTAGGACCCCCTTCCTCTTGCTTGTTTATTTTTCATAATTAAAAAAAATTGCTCAACTTTCAGCTTCTTTAACTTCTTTTGCTTTAATTGCCTTAAAAATTATGGGAAAACCCCTTCCCTTTACTTGTTTATTTTCAGAACATCAATAACTACTTTCTTCCTAAACTTCAGCTTCTTTAACTTCTTTGCTTGCAACCATTATGTGAAAACTATCTTGCATTTTGTAATTCTTGCTTGTTTACTTGTCATTCGCACTTAAAATCACAATTATAGCATGGCTGGGAACCACACTAATGGATCTTGAGGGATGCTTAATACATTCCCCTCGAGATAATTTCTAGCTCGTACCCTAATCTCTGATTTCTAAATCAAAACCCTCTTATTGTCCTAATGCACTTAATCATTAGGCGGCGACTCTTCAATTTAAACCCAATTCCCAAAAGGTAATGAGTCATCCGTCCAAATGTCATAAACTCGATTTTGCCTGAAAATGGGGGCATCGACAGCATGGCGACTCTGCTAGGGATTTTCTGTAAGGCTTTTACCATTTCATGCTATTTGTAATTTTATGCTCCCTTGAATGTCTTTAATGTCTTTAAGCGTTTATTTTTTCTCTCCTACCTCAAAAACTGATTTGGCTCTTCGTTTCTTTTCTTTATGGCTTTCTTTTACCGCTTTCCTTTAACACTGTTGTAAATATGAGCGATTATTGTTATTATTACTTATGAGCGTTCAAATACCTGGAAACTTGCTTAAATATTGTGACACCATATTCATTATCATCTTCCACTTGTGCCAAAAAAAATACCATAGAAACTCTTATAATGAGTGGTTGTGCCCTTTTGATATTATCACCCGTCAATCCGGAAAAAACATAATTTCAGTAAAACCAGTCGATCAATGGTGTAGTCGACGGTTCCGTGCCTTTCCCTTCTGATTGCCCACTCAAGGGTACTAGTCTAATACCCCATAGAAACCCTACTTTGTTTAATTGTGCATGCATCACTATCAAAACCTAGCCGAGCCAGTTATGTTGTCCGCATAATGACTCTTTAAGATAACCTTGTCCAAAGTCCACTGAGTTTTCTTGGAACCCAAACGGACACCACTACGTTCTGTGCATTTATTTGGAAAACTAAATGCTGCTCATGCTAATTGATATGTATATAGTCGAGTCTGGCGGGGGTAGGGGCTTAACACTTTTGTTTTACAGAGATGAGGCACGAAGTCCCCAGATTCGGCATGTTCACCAACATCCACCCGAAATTACTAAATTGGTGGGAAGGTCTTCATTCCAGTGATCAGACCCCTGTATGAAAATACTTGGGGAATCTACCTTCCCTTTTGGAAATCCAGCCCAACAACAAAATTATTGAAGCTGCTACCCTGTTTTGGGATTGCGATAGGTCTGTGTTTCACTTCCGGGAGATTGAGATGACACCCCTATTAGAGGAAGTAGGAGGAGTGGCTGGTATACCGTGGGAAACTCCGAGTCCACTAGTGCCAGAGAATCGCAAACGTCAAGGTTTTCTCAAGATGATGGGTTTAAAGAAGCATCTGAATTTGACTTGCTTGAAGGAGTCGTACATTCCCTTTGAATATTTGTACGAATGGTACAGTCACAGCAAATCTTACTGTACTTATCCTGACGAGGCCGCCCTTACATCATTGTGGCATATTTATAGGAGGGTATTTGTCTTCATGTTCTGCTTCTTGGGGATGATAGTATTTCCTATGAAGAAGGCTAGGATCAATACCAGACTCGCCATGGTCACAGGGACTTTAATGGAGGGAATTGGCGGGCAACCATTTATCATAGTGCCCATGATTATTTCGGAGATGTACCAAGGCCTAGAAAATTGTCAACAGGAAGCCAAGCACTTCGAGGGTTGCAACTTGTTACTCCATCTCTGGCTCATGGATCACCTCTAGAAGGGTGAATATCGACAAGAGGTCCAACATAGGGATTGGGACGATCATATTGCCTTCCATCAGCCAAGACGAATAAATTATATGTCCAACATGTTTTTACTCAGTCGAGAGATGCCAAAGGATGGGTAGAACTTTTTGGAAATCTGAAAAAGGACCAAGTACAATAGATGTTCAAATGGTTCCCTACTGATGAATTCATTGCCCGATCTCGGGACGCACCGCTTTTAATACTTATTGTTTTGAGAGGAACGTACCCTTATGTCCCTCATCGAGTTATGAAACAGGATGGTATGAAGCAGGTTATAACAAGGGTTGACAAGACGAGTCACTTCTGGGTAGAATTTCATGATTATGATAGACCTCATAAGTTCCAAGCTCATCACATGTGGCACTGCAAAATCATCATGGGAAGGGACACTATTGAGCCAGATAGGTACCTTGCTAGTCTTACTCCATACTATCCAAGCTGGCTGGAGGACAATCATAATGGTTTGGGTCAACTCGGGTTTATTCGAGGTCATAGGATCATCGACGAAAAGGCTGAAGCACAGGTTAAGTATAACCAATTGCGCAAGAGGATTTGGGAATGTAAAAGTGAGCACCTTGAAATTTAAGAAGCCAACCAAAAGCTGATTGAAGAATGGAAAGACATGGCTGTCAGGGCCAACAAGCGACTGGGGTACTTAGAGTGCGGTTTAGTAGAGCTGCAAAGGAAATTTTCCAGAAGGATCGAGGACTACCAGAATGCCGAGGGAAATGAAGACGGTCACCTAGCCAGAACGTATTTTCTGTTGGGACTTTGTGAGCTAGTACATCTGTTCGATGGAGCCAAAAATGTTGAGTTTCAGAAAGGTCCTTCTGAGACCAAATGGATAGGAATTTACCTTTTTGGTTATTAATGTAATAAGGCCAATGTCCATTAATGACATTGTATTTCCTGTTATTTAGTGTCATTTTGGGGTTCGTCTTATTTGTTATCAATAAAATGAGACATTTAGCATTATAAGTTCTACAAATTAATTTGTCGCTAGGCCTATCTCGGGCATGATGAGGCTCCCAAATTAGGACATGATTTACATTCTTGCACTATGTGTTTAAATATCGCAACATCTTTTTCTTATAACCCTCACTAACTTGTTACCTTGTTTTGTTTTTACTTTGTTTATTCCATTCCCCAAAGGTTAGTTCGTGCACTCTGGCATCGTCATCATACTCCACAAGATCAAAGGGCCCTCCACCTACTCCTACTTCTAGTTCTATCAGAAACAGGAACAGGGGAAAATGGAAGATTTGAGCGACACCAGAAAGGAGAATTCAGTTGAATGGGTAGAGGTTACTCAGTGTATTCAGGTTTCCTAGGAAAGTGCCTCTCAGCTCGAGAAGAAGTTATTGAAATTTAAAGAAGAACTTGACCAAGTTCGGAACTTGGCAACCTTATAATTTTCCCTCACCACCCCGGATGTCAGTTTCCTAAACGCTCAAAACCCCACACCTCCACAAAACATTCCAAAATCACAAAACAACTCCGCTCTTCACCACCACTGCAACACTTGCCACACATCTCACAATACTCCACTGCTCATCCTGGAACCTGTGAACTCCGCAAATGATCATTTTAACCCTTATCATAACACCCCCATCTATGTGGAAATGGTTCCGCATCCTACTCAACCCATTTCAACCACACTCGAGTCTGAGGAAAAGGACTCGCTTATCAGGAATCTGGCAGAAAAACTCAAGAAGGTGACTAGCAGAATTCAAGGCATAGAGGGAAGTAAGGGGATTGAAGGATTGAACTATGAAGATCTTTGCATTGAACCCGATGTCAAACTGCCAGAGGGGTACAAATCTCCTATGTTCGAGATGTTTGACAGTACATGGGATTCAAGAGTTCATCTAAGAACATACTGTGACAAATTGGTCGGAGTAGGGAAGGATGAGAAAATTCGCATGAAGCTCTTTATGAGGAGTGGAAAGGGAGATGCCCTGTCTTAGTACATCAGCCAAGACCCTAAGAAGTGGTTGATTTGGGTAGTACGGCATCCGATTTCATGGACATGTTCAGATTCAACACAGAAAATGCACCAGGTGTGTTCTACATCCAGAACCTAAAGAAGAAACCCATGGAAACATTCCGCGAGAATGCTACTTGTTGGGGATCAGAAGTTGCTAAGGACCAGCCGGCTTTAGAAGAAGAACAAATGAACAGGTTTTTTGTCTGAGCTCAAGACCCACAGTACTATGAAAGGTTGATACTGATTGAAAGCCAGAAATTTTCTGACATCATCAAGTTAGGGGAGCGGATCGAGGAAGGTATCAAAAGTGGTATAGTCACAAACTTTGAAACTTTACAAGCTACCAACAAGGCTCTACAGTCTGGTGGCACGTCCAAAAAAAGGGACGTGAGAGCCGTGATGGTTGCACAAAGAACAAAGTCCCCAAACAAATACCAAACCTACCCAATACCTCCACTTACATATCAACCACCCCAAATTACCAATCACCTCCACCTCCTACATACCAACCCACTTCACCCAAATACTCCCAACCAGCGCATGTTTACCAACCTATAATACTCAACCGTTTCACTATCAGTCACCTCCACCACATCAAAACTTCCCTAGACCTCGACCAAATTTTGACCGCAGACTTCCCAAACAGTATACCGCCATTGTTGAACCAATTGACCAGTTGTATGAAAGACTCAAAGCTGTTGGTTATGTAAACCTTATCCTTACCGTAACTCCAGGAGACCCTTCCCAATGAGTCAACCCAAATAAAACTTGTGCATACCATTCTGGCATGAAAGGGCACACCATTAAAGAGTACCGCTCCCTGAAGGATAAGATCCAAGCTTTGATTTACAACAAGATCATAGTGGAAAAGGAGCCATCCCCGAATGTCCGCAATAACCATCTACCAAACCACAAGGGTGGAGGTGTTCATATAATTAAAATAGAGGCTGATTGGGACCCTAAAGTATCAATCAGTTTGATCACAAAAGGCGATGATCCAAAGAAACCAACAGTCACCCTTAATCCAATTGTAGTCCAGATCCAGCCTTCCGAAGATTCCGAGGTGAACATGTCCATACCATTTGTGTTTGAAACACCAGCTTCTGCAAAGGCGCTAATACCAATTGTGATCGAGTTTGGGTCCCGAATACGCCTATACCATTTGAAGTTGCTATAGTACCTTCCGAAGTAAGGGTGCCCATTCCGGTATGAATGACAACATAACACTACTCCAAATGAAAGTCCTACCATGGACTACACAGCCGAGGCAAGAAGGAAAGGGAAAGACAAGTTCGGAGAAGCATTTGCAGTGTATGGTATGACAAGGACCGAGATGGTTTGCACTCCATAACACTTGGCTGAGTAAGGTAAGCCGACCTTTGGTTGACAAACCATCACCGAAACTAGGCCCAATAATCTTTGGATAAATTATACGTACGAAGGAATACTCAGTCAACTGATCAGCTGAACGAAACACCGACACAGATATCTATCCTTGCTTTAATACAGAGTTCTGATGCATATAAGAATGCCTTGATAAGAGTGTTGAATTAGGCATATGTACTAAGAAACATCACCAGAAGAGAAATGGCAAAAATGGTAGGGAAGGTATTGGAGAGTCACAAAATCATTTTCCACGAAGATGAGTTGCCACCAGAAGGTTTGAGTCACAATAAGGCGTTGCACATCATCGCGCAGTGCGAGGATTATTTTATCAACTGGATCATGTTCGATGGTGGGTTCAATCTCAACATCTGTCCGCTGGTGACACTCAGGATATTGGGTAAAGGGCTGCATGAAATCAAGGACGGGGCCATCAGCGTTAAGGCTTTCGACAGGCCTTAGAGGTGTACCAGTAGGGAAATTAGCCTATGTCTACAAATCGGCCCCACTTGGTTTGATGTTGATTTTCAAGTAATAGACGTACCAACATCTTACAACTTGCTTTTGGGATAGACTTGGATTCATGATGTTGGGGCTATAACATCAACCCTACATCAGGCAGTGAAGTTTGAGTAACTAAGAGGTAATTATTCATGGCGACAGTAGAAATCCCATATACCGTCGCCAAACCATTCCGGCCATCAGGGGAAGAAGGAAGATAGGTGGAGAAACTTACCACCACATCGAGTGAGTCACCGCCGTCGATAAGAATAAATGGTAGGATAAGAAAGCATACTGAACTGGAGCGAGTATGAGCCTAGCTAGGGACTCGGCAAGAATCTACGAGGAATCGTTAAGCCCATAAAGCTCAAGAAACACGGCACCACCTTCGGATTGGGGTATGAGTACACTTAGGATGAATTCAACCACTGGTCGCCACCATGGCACAGTCCTTACTACTCATTGGAGAGGTCAATACCCCGTTTGGAGCAGACCTTCCAACCAGTTGAATCTACGGGTCAGAAGAAGAGGAAGCATTATCAGCGATGAGGAATTTGTTTCTAGAAGACGATAACATGGATTGTTATGTTATTTTTGAGGGGGTGGGGAGGAAGGCCATACAGGTTGTAAGCGGAGAAGAAAGCCTCAACAACTGGACTATCAGAACCACCAGAGTCCCGTGAGCCTCGGGGTAGCAAGGATGAACAAGCACCATGCACTACTTTGCTTTATTAGTTTGCTTTCCTTTTGCATTTCTTTTTTGCAAGAAAAAGCTCCAATGTTCAAAACATTTATGGAATCTATCAAAGCATTTTAGTTTTCTTATAAATCTTACTCTTATTATTTTCTCTCATTACTTTACTTATACAGCATCACATTTATTTAACTTGATGAACCAATGACTGTGACATGCAACGAGACAACAATCAAATGACATAGACTCAGAGGAAGATGATATACAGATGAAATTGTTAAAGAAGTTGAGAATTTGGAGAATCTACCTAACTCCAATTTGGACGAGCCTGAGGTTGTCAACTTGGGAGATGCAGAAAATGTCAAAGAAACTCACATCAGCGTTCATCTGTCACCATTAGAAAAGGAAGAGTACACAGAATTTCTAAAGGAATATGAGGACATATTCGCCTGGTCATATGATGACATGACTGGTTTGAGTACATATGTTGTGGCACACAAACTACCAACTGACACAACATGTCCACCGGTAAAATAGAAGCTCAAATAATTCAAACTCGACATGAATTTGAAATTTAAGCAGGAAGTCACTAAGCAAGTCAAAGCTAAGGTTCTCAAGGTAGTAGAATATCTAACATGGTTAGCCAATATTGTTCCAGTACTGAATAAGGATGGGAAGGTTAGAGTCTGTGTCTACTATCGGGATCTCAATCTGGCCAGTTCCAAAAGACGACTTCCCATTGCCAAATACACACATCCTGATATACAACTAAGCCAAGCATGAACTGCAGTCGTTTGTTGATTGTTTCGCTGTGTACCATCAGATATGGATGGATGAAGAACATGCTGAGAAAACAGCTTTCATTACGCCGTGGGGGATGTATTGCTACAAGATAATGCTGTTTGGGCTAAAGAATGCTGGGGCCACCTACATGAGGTTCATGAATACCATTTTCCATGATATGATACATACGGAGATCGAGGTGTATGTAGATGATGTCATCATCAAATCCAAGAAAGCCACTGATCACATGGAAGATTTGAGGAGGTTCTTAAATATACTGAGAAGGTACAATCTGAAATTAAATCCCACCAAATGTGCATTTGAGGTTCCTGCCGGAAAACTGCTTGGGTTTATTATATGTCCTCGAGGGATAGAAGTGGATCCATCAAAGGTCAAAGCTACCCAAGAATTTCCACCACTGAAGAACAAGAAAGAAGTAATGAGTTTCTTGGAGAGACTTAACTACATCAGCCAGTTCATAGCACAATCTACTTTTGCCGATCTTCAAGATGTTGAAGAAGGACGCCGCTACCAAATGGGTTGATGATTGTCAGAAAGCCTTCAACATAGCCAAGGAATACATGTCCAAGCCGCCAGTTTTGGTCCCGCTCGAGTGAGGTAGACCCCTAATACTCTGCCTTGCAGTATTGGATGGAGCATTCAGATGTGTTCTATGGCAGCATGATGAAACAAGGAGGAAGGAGCATTCCATCTATTATCTCAATAAGAAGTTCACCCCATACGAGGCTCGGTATTCTCTATTGGAACACATTTGTTGTGCTCTGACTTGGGTAGCTCAGAAGCTGAGGCACTATTTCTGTGCTTATACCACATATCTCATTACGAGGATGGATACTTTCTTCCAGAAACCCATGCCCACTGGCAAGCTAGCCAAGTGGCAAATCCTGTTGAGTGAATTTGACATTGTCTACATAACTCAGAAAGCTGTCAAAGGACAAGCACTAGCAGATCACCTTTCCAAAAATCCTGTGGATGGAGAATATGAACCCCTAAAGGTATATTTTCCTGATGAAGAGGTATCCTTCATAGGAGAAGACATTGCAAAATCGTATGATGGTTGGAGGATGTTTTTCGATGGAGCAGCAAATTTCAAAGGGGTAGGCATAGGCGCAATCCTAGTGGTAGAAATCGGCCAGCATTACACGATATCCGCCAAGCTCAGGTTCCCTTACACTAATAATATGGCCGAGTATGAAGCATGGATCTCAGGGCTCAAAATGGCCATTGACATGAACATCTAAGAGTTGCTAATGAATGGAGATTCTGACCTGCTTATACATCTGGTCCGAGAAGAATGGGCAACTAAGAACTCCAAGATACTTCCATAACTGCATCATGTACAGGAGTTGAGAAAGAGGTTCACAAAGACAGGATTCCAACATATTCCCAGAGGGTTCGCCAATGCATTGGCTACCCTGGACTCTATGACACAACATTTGGATAAGAATTTCATTGATCCTATTCCCATAAAGATCTATGGTCAACCAGCTTACTATGCTCATGTCGAGGAAGAAGCAGATGGAAAACCTTGGTTTCATGATATCAAGTAATATTTAGCAAAATGAGAATATCCTGAGCTCGCAAATGCTACTTAGAAGCTCACACTTTGGAGATTATCTAACAATTTCTTTCACATCGGAGGAATCCTATATCGGAAGACTCCATATTTGGGATTAATAAGGTGTGTCTACGCGAGGGAAGCGTCCAAACTGCTAGAGGAAATTCATATCGGGACATGTGGTCCACATATGAACGATTTTGTCTTAGCCAAGAAGATACTCTGTGCTGGTTACTTTTGGATGACTATAGAAACAGACTGCATCCAGTATGTCCGAATATGCCACTGCTGTCAGATACATGCCGACATGATAAAGGTGCCTCCAAATGAGCTTAATACAACAAGCTCGCCATGGCCGTTCGCCACATATGGAATGGATGTTATCGGACTAATCGAAACTGCCGCATCAAATAGGCACAGGTTTATCATAGTAGTAATTGACTATTTCTCCAAATGGGTTGAAGCGCCTCCTACAGAGCAGTGAATAAGAAAGTTGTGGAAAATTTTGTCCGCGACCATATTGTTTTTTGGTTAGGAATTTCAGAGTCATCATTACTGATAATGGTTCCGATCTCAATATTGAGTTGATGAAAGACATGTGTGGCCTCAAGATCAAACATAAGAATTCTACAGCTTACAGACCTTAGTCGTAGAAGCCGCCAATAAGAACATCAAGAAGATACTGAGGAAAATGATATAGAAGCATAATCAGTGGCATGAAAAGTTATCATTTGCTTTATTAGGGTACCGCACCATGGTCTGTACATCAACTGGAGCAATCCCCTATATGCTGGTTTATAGAGCAGAGGGGATCATTCCTGCCGAGGTAGCAATTCCTTCCTTAAGAATCATACAGGAAGCAGAGCTCGACGATGCAGAGTGGGTGAAGAGTCATTACGAGCAGCTGACTCTTATAGATGGAAAAAGAATGGATGCAGTTTGTCACAGTCAACTCTATCAGAACAGAATGTCCAGAGCCTTCAACAAAAGGGTCAAACTGAGACAATTCACATCGGGGTAGCTCGTATAAAAGAAGATTTTTTCACATCAAGATGAAGCCAAAGGGAAGTTCTCTCCGAACTGGCAAGGCCCATATATAGTTCATAGGGTTCTAACAGAAGGAGCCCTTATACTCGTAGAAATAGATGGAGAAGTCTGGTCAAAACCTATCAACTCAGATGTAGTGAAGCGATATTATGTGTAACTTTTACGCTTTCCTCATATGATGTAATTTGAACTTCGTCCGACCTGATTCCCACTTAAGAGGGGATATGTAGGCATCCTTATGGGTTCGGTCACAATTCAATAAAATTTTCATTTCCCCTGCAATTAGAAACTGGGGCAGAATTTTGAGGAGGAACCTCAAAATTCCAAAGTAATTTCAACTGATCATCACAAGCAGCCGTTAGAAGCACCAACCTAGTAAAATGGGGCAAAATTTTGAGGAGGGCCCTCAAAATTCTAGAGAAAGAGAGGTTGCAATGTTTTGAACTGCGTCTCAGTCGTTGGTTCATCTAAATAAAACCATTCTTAATTATGTATTTTTGCTATATTTTTTTTACTAAATCATGCATGTCTGTTACCAAAGTCGCTTTGTTTAGAAACGCTACCCAAATGATATGTACAATATCACCAGATCAGAATCAAGCACATCAAGCAAAACCGGTGGGGACACGAACTAACCTTTCCTTTTTACAAAACTCACAATTTTTCTTTGGACACAAGAACCCCAAGTCGTATATTATGCAATCAGAAACACAACTCTCAGAACCATTGCACCTATTCGCAACCGCTATCCACATACAATAACCCCAGCAGCCGCAATATTACAATCAGCTACCAGCTATCAGCTAAGAATTTTTATTATCATTCGCCTTTTATCCGTTACATAAGGCTACTATTCTGTCTTCCGAGGTTAAACTCTACCTCCACCAGCATTCCTGCATTGCATATTGCTAGTATTTTGCCTTCCTAGGCTAAGCTCTATCTCCATCTACATTACTGCATTGCATAAGGCTACTATTCTGCCTTTCGAGACTAAGCTATGTCTCCATCTGTATCTCCTGCATTGTATAAGACAACTATTCTGCCTTCCGAGACTAAGCTCTGTCTCCATCTGCATTCCTGCATTGCATAAGGCTACTATTATGCCTTCCAAGGTTAAGCTCTACCTCCATCTGCATTCCTGCATTGCATAACGCTACAATTCTGCCTTCTGAGGTTAAGCTCTACCTCCATCTGCATTTCTTGTATAGTATAAGGCTACCATTCTGCCTTCCGAGACTAAGCATTGTCTCCATCGGCATGACTGAAATATCGCCACTTTATTTTGCACCTGCATGGTTGAAATATCGCCACATGTATTTACATCTTGCATAGATGAAAGATCGTATCCCCATTGCATTGGCTGAAAAATTGCCACTTCTGTTTACCTCCTATATAGGCTGAAAGATCACCACCTCGTTTACTTTTTTGCATTGGCTGAAATATCATCGCCTCATTGACATCTTGCATCGACTGAAACATCGCCACTTTATTTCCCTGCATTGACTGAAATATCGCCACATCTTGCATCATCTGGAAGATCGCCACTTCATTCACATCTTGTATCGGCTAAAAGATCGCCACCTCCTACATCTCATGGGCTAAAAGATCGCCAATTGTCCAAGGGTATTATTGTTCGGAGTCACCATCTTCATAGCCCGAGAACATCATGCCATGGCCCGATGACTCCTTTATCTCTTGCATATCATTATTATAAGGCATCATAACTCGAAGGCATCATTCTCATAGCCCGAGAGCATCATTTTATAGCTTGTGAATCCTTTATTATATGCTTCATGGCCTCGGGACATCATGGAAGGACGTTATCATAACCGTCCAAAGACAGTATTCATAATCTAATGAGAAATTACATCACATTTAAATTTATGCACAATATATGCGCGTCTTGTATATTTGCATGTAAACCAGCAAGCAGCGGCCATCTCAGCAGGAGCAATCCCGCTCCGGTTCCCACAACCCTACTAGACTCTTAATCACCCATCCCAACTTGAACATCGCATATGTTATTGAAAAAGCTCCATTGGCATACTCCGCCGACGGATCCTGAACTACATACGACCTGATTCCTGTAAGACCAGAGATATGTAGGCAGCTCAGAAACCAGAGCGCGATCAACTTTTTCAAACCACTTTGCCCGGTCAAACTTGTTCATCATATCTTTACCCGACAACTCTTTCATCCTTCTCACGTAAAGATGGGTGTTGATACCCAATTTTTTCTCGTATGTTTTTTGTATGCAAAATGCTTTCAAAATAGTATATACATGTCCAGGTATTTTATTATTTTTCCAATAACCCAATTTCAAATCCTAAATAACTCAGTCCAATTATTATATAACCCGCCCTGACCTATCCGATCCAACCCGCCCGGCTCCCTAATAAATCTAGGTTGTTGATCAAAATGATCAACGGTCGTGATTCTCCATTTCCTTTTTAATTTTTCAAACCCCCCAACCTCTAAAATCCTTTCTCTCAAATAGCCACCTTTGAAGCCCTTCGTCTCTCAAACCTTCCTGGAACCCTAATCGTCTCCTATCGTCTTCAATCGTGAAACCCACCAGAAACCATGGCTTCTGAAACCATGGGGTCCAATACTCACCTCCTACTACTGCTGTTTGCTCAAGGCTTGAAGATTCGAGCCCAGACCTCGAAGGTCTTCATCCAGACCTTGGCCTGCTCAAAGTTTCACGACCATCTCCGGCCTTGCTCCAGCGTATTTTGGTCTTCTAAGCCTGATTCTAGCTTCTCCGACTCCGATCGGTGACCTTTTTAAATCCTTTCTCATTTTAGGTTTCTTCTGAAATCCCTCGGGGTTTTCATCCGATATTTCTAAATTTTTATATGTATCTACTCTTTATTTGAGTTTTCAAACGCTTTTCCTGGCTTTGATTTTAAAAAATCACTTTAAAAAATTTCCTCTTTTCAATCTAGGATTTCTGAAATGTTCAAATGTTTCTATGATTTTTTCTTTGACGTTTATGTGTATTTTTCTCTATTGTGTTCTTGTAGCATTTTCTTATATGCTTCTCTAGCTATGTTTTCCTATATTGTGGTCTCTTAAGACCCTACTGTGCTCTTGTGTCCCTCTGTTGTGTTTTTATATCCCGTTCTTCTACTATATACTTGTGTTTTTTTTCTATCCTGCTCTTATATGTTTATGTCACTGTATTTTCTTATATGTTCTTTTGTTATGCTTTTCCGGTGTTCTTGTGTTCTTCCACTAAATTTTTACCAAGTTAGGCTCTTTGTTTGCCTTCTACTGAACCTTGTTTGAGTTTTTCTAAAAAGAGACCTCTTTAAGCATGTTTCTTCTACTGTATTCTTAAGTATTTTACTAATTTTTTTCTCTCTTCTGAACTTTGATTAATTTCCTTCTAAAAGTATGTTCTTCTATATATTTTTTATTGTGTTCTTAAATGTTCACTGTTTTCTCTTCTACTAATCCATGTTTAAGTCCCTTATGATGGGATTTTTCTTAAGCATGTTTCTTCTACTATCATGTTGTTCTCTCGTTATGCTTCGAATCAGTTTCTTCACTCTGTTTTTTTAACCTTCTACTGCATTTGCATGAGATCTCCTAAGTTTCTGAAAGAAACCCCTGAGCCTATTTCGACTACTTGCTTCCTCATCTTTGTGTTTGATTCAAGGTGGAAACCCTAGAATTTGGGGTTCTACCGAGGTTTGATCATGTGATTGAACTAGGGTTCTATTTTAGAACCCTTACTCTCTTAGACTGACTGTTGAACTAAGTCTAAACTTCTTTGCTCTGAACTTTTAAATTTTTTCTACGCTAGACTCTTCTACTGATTAGCATGACAATTCTTTCATGATTAAGTGTGTCTGTATGCTTTATATGTGTAACAAATCTTTCTTCAAAGAGGTTTTCAAACTAGTGATTGATTCAGAATCTCCTTTTACTAAGTCTAATTGATTGTTATTGATGCTCCTTAAGTTAAAACCCTTTCCACCTTTCCGGCTTGGTTCATTCATACAAAATTTTTGGACTTCTTATTTCTTGGCTGTTAGTTGATTCTCTTTCCTTAAATTGTACAACCGTATGTTTTAGAGATTTTGTCCTTAAATAGCCTTTGTGTATTTGCCCCGAATTTACTACTTTGCACATAGTATTTATTTAAAATCCTTTCCTTAAATGGTTCTAACCGTTTGAATCTGAATCCCTTAATTAAGGGAAAGCTTGTGTAATTGATTTAAAATCAGTCTTCAATTATTCTCTTATCTTATTTGCTCATGACGTTCGCACTATGAATGCATGACCTTATTTAACACAAAACACATACGATTAACACACTTTAGACTTCACAATCTCATAATCTCACAATCTTGCACACTTAATGTATTCTGTCTTCTTGTTTGCACTTTGGCTTTTACAAGACTACTGCTTTTCTTACTTGTTTCCTGAAAACTGGTACGTTCTAATTTAGTTTTTCTGCCTCATCCGTATGTGCTTACTTTATAGCTTCTACAATTTTGTCTATTTAGCTTTTTATGTTGAGTATTAATTATGTTCTTCTCTTTGCAATTGCTACTGTTGTGGATCCCCATACCCCATTCCTTTCTATGTGTTTGAGTTAAAGTTCAAAGCATGGCAACATCCAAATTTTTGCCCATGTCTACACTTGATCCTTTAATGGGTCCTAACTCCCCAACAATGTGGCCAACATAACTGGTTGGGATGTGCCAGCACCTCCAATTATGGGCGAGACCACCGGCATGTATTGGCTCTCCCCAGAATCTCCTCTATTGCACTGACACTTATTCCTATCTTCTAAGTTCTTCCCCCCTCCGATGAGCCATGCATTAGGACCTTGAGTTCCTTCTAAACTTGGACACTTGAGGGCAAGCTCTTCTACACTGCACTATGTCTAAACTCTATAGTGAATTTGGGTGGAAGCATTGCCCGGAGCTCAATAGGCCCCTGTGAACTTTCACACACCCAAAAAATGAGAAAGGCTTTGGATTTAAATCTTTGGAGTTGGTCTCTTGCATGCTTCAGGCAAGAAACATGAATCAGGCTCTCTTTGTTTGGGAATTTTTGTTTTTTTGATGTAATTTTACTTCATAATTCTGGGTTGTAATAATCTTTTAGTACTATTGGGGTTATACTAAAAAGGGAGAGGCAAAACATGCATGCAAAGGAGTAGATATCATATTCATAGGTTTATTATACTTTTGCAACTATGTCCTGCTTTCACTTCTGCATTTTCACATAGAAATCTTGTCCACATATTTTGCATGCTTTAGAAACCCTGTCTATAGGTTTTGCATTCTTCATATAGAAATCATGTTTACAAGTTCTGCACTTCTGCATTTTTTTCATATTGAAACCATGACTACAGGTTCTGCATTTCGTATAGACATCCTGTCTATAGGTGCTGCATTTCATACATAGACACTATGTCTATTGGTTCTACACTTCTGCCTATCAAGTAGAGATCATGCCTATAGAGTTTCCTGAATTCTGCATATGCATATGTCACTAGGCAAACATATTTATAGGTTTAAATAACAAATAACATTCAAGATACCATGCCTATAGGACTTCTGCACTCTTATTTCGACTAAAGAAAAAAATATTTAGAATCAAACACCTATAAAGCATGCCTATTGGAGTAATCAACCAAATATAAATTAGCAACTCGCTTATAAGTCTAAAACCAGTAGTGACGATAACAACTGCAGAGTTTATATTCCCGTAATGGACAATCTCTTCCTTAAAATCAATATACTTCTTTTCTGAACTAGTAGATGTCATGCCTATAGGTTTTCATTTGACACTTAGGCAAGTCATAAATTAAATTGTATATCGAATCAGATTCTATCAACTCCAGCCAGCAGGCAGGCTTGACTCGGGCTTCTCATCTAAAATATGTAATAGATCAATTCGCCACAACTCTTAAATTTAATCAGACCATAATCAGTATATGCAGGACATGCTAAAAAATCTTGTCTTTAAGTGAGGAGGCCTGTTTGAGCCTTTAAACTATTATGTTCTTTCCCATATTTGCTTTATATGCTTTGTTTGTCGCCCTAGATTTTCTCCTTTAAATCAAAAAGCCCAGATCTCCCCTCCAATTAGGACTAGTAGTCCCAAATGCCTCGGAGGCTGATAGGATTCGGAACGAGTAGTAGCATGCAATAGGAAAATGAGATCATTCCGTGTTTAATACCTTAACAGTGTGGGAAGGGTAGATATGGATATGATGACTAGTGCACTAATACCACGTGTAGCCCCTCTTCTGAGAAGTGATTACCAGGTATTGCATTGACGTGATCCATATTATTTACAAACCTAGGACCTCCCTTCCCTTGCTTGTTTATTTTTCATAATTAAAAAAATTGCTCAACTTTCAGCTTCTTTAACTTCTTTTGCTTTAATTGCTTGCAACAATTATGTGAAAACCTATTTCCTTTACTTGTTTATTTTCAGAACTTCAAAAACTACTTTCTTCCCAAACTTCAGGTTCTGTAACTTCTTTGCGTGCAACCATTATGTGAAAACTATCATGCATTTGTAATTCTTGCTTTTTTACTTGTCATTCGCATATAAAATCACAATTATAGCATGATTAGGAACCACACTAGTAGATCTTGAGGGATGCCTAACACCTTCCCCTTGAAATAATTTCTAGCCCTTACCCAAATATCTGGTCTCTAAATCGAAACCCTCTTACTTTGCTAGTGCACTTAATCATTAGGTGACGACTCTTCAATTCAAACCTAATTCCCAAAAGGGAAAGAGTTGTTCGCCCAAATGTCGTAAATTCGATTTCGCTTTAAAAAAGTTTCATCGACACTCGGCCATAATAGGCTTGGTATATAACTTACGATTTAATCAGAGGTTGCCCAATAGGGGACCTACCCACAGATTATAGCTCGATGGTGGTGAAATACTATATTACTGTATATATAGTCTCTCTGCTTTCTTGATTAGAAGAAGACAATACTTAATTGAATATGAAATCCCGATAAAGGAGAATGTTGTAACTTATAAGACTATGATAACGTATATAAATTTGAGAGTATTAACTTCTTTTTATGCCTTGTTATCAAACATATATATTACCAGATCATGCCAAAATGAAGGAAGGGCTTAGCCTTAACATACCTGAGTCGATTCTCTTGATAATTCCTTTAACATGCATTAATTGCGACGAAACACGTAACAGCACGATCGATATAGGAAACAATCTGTATGATATTCTTGAGAAAGATTGCAGTGTACTTCCTTGTAATTTCAAAATATTACATTCTGATATATGACTCTTACGTTCTTAAGAATTGGTTTATGACTCTTTCTTATGAATGAATATGGTGACTCTTTCATAAGAATGGATATTTTAAGAAGGGATATGTGACTCTTTCTTAAAAAGTCACCTATCCACTTTTAACGTGAGTCACATATCCCTTTTTGGTCCGAATCTCGAGTTTTTACCAAGGAGGACTGAGGTTGATTTCCAAAAACATTAAAGATTGAATTTGTTTTACTCGTGGGTAGATTCTAAAGCTTATATTGAATTATTTGAACTATATTTGATTAGATTTGATTAGTTTGGAGGCCAATTCTAGAGGAAAGTCGTGGTTAAGCCTATTATGTACATGCTCCAACTTCTAGAATCGAAATTCGACCCCAATATCAAAAAGTCCACTCTCGGTCAAACTTCCCAAAATTCTAACTTTCGTCATTTCAATTCAAATTCTACTACAAACCTCCAAATAACAATCTCGACGCGCTCCTGAGTCCAAAATCATCCAACGGAGTTAGCGGAACCATCAGAAATCCATTCCGAGGTCAAATACTTAAAAGTTAAAACTTAGTCAAACCTTTCAAATTTAAAGCTTCTAGATGAGAATCATTCTTCCAAATCAATTCTGAATAACCTAAAAACCAAAACCGATGATTCACATAAGTTATAATACATCATATGGAGCTACTCATGCATGAAAACTATCGAGTAAAGTGTAATTTCTCAGAATGACTGGTCGGGTTGTTACATACTCTCCCATATTAACATACGTTCGTCCCCGAATATGCCCATAGTTCTTCTCTAAGCTATCAACTGCAATGTAGCCTTACTATGCACATACCTGAGGATGATCCCACGTCACCCTATCCCATATAATTCTGATAACATAACATAATTGAAATTTCCTAATTCAACTTAGCACATATGACTTAGAGCCCAATTTCTAATCCAACATACAGAATTTCTATAAGATTAGCACCTCGCATTTACACACTGTATAAGTCTGAACAACCTGTATCAAGTCTTCATCATGACCCAAGATGTAATCACATGAAATACCTCAAAAATCAAATACTCATAGTGATAATGCCTAGTTACAGCAGTTGCTTAAAATAACCCAATACTGGTAATAAAACTCATATCAAACAAAGCCTTGTTCTAGAACCTTCGTATATTTCCAATGATGAAAGAAACACGCAAAAACTCATAACCACTCATCAGACCAACAAGTCATGGAGCTCCATATTCTCCGATAGGAACTATAGCAAATTTCTAAGCTGACTTTCGATATTATCCTTCCAACCATGCCGTAATCAATTCCGATAGTATCCATTCTAGGTCCAATTACCTCATCTCATCCAATACGACCACTTTGGTGACATGACATATCAATACAATCTAATGTCATACCCTATGCAATCCATGGAACCGATAGCAACATTCTAAATGTACTCAATCATAAAATGACTCATACACGGGAACTATCCCCCAAGCTCCACGAGTACCACTATAATGCAATGCCAAAGACCCCATCACTCATCGGAGAACCAAAACACACGAATCTAACACAAATAATCATACCTCGATATAACTTTGCTACATTGCATGGCCCCATCCAAATGTTGGTCCATATTATATACTTCGAGCCGCCTTGCTCAAAATCAATGACTATGCGAAATTCGATATTAGGTACCCAAAGTGCATTACTATAACCACGGAGAGCAAATAACACAATATCATGATCGCAAAAGAACATAGCAAACGCGCAATCAATCATGCAATACCTAAATACTTGTTCGCTCAAATCTCGATATAAAGCTCAAACAGAAGCGCACCATATGTGCATATAACTAATAAATTACAACTCCTTGCAGCACAGAAAAGCAACTCATAATTCATGTCAGAACATGAATAAGATCCCCAACAACAAAATAGCACATCCCTAAATAACAACAGTACAAAGTCAACGGATCCGACCCGGTGTAGAACCCAAATCAACTCTGGTCATCCACAATAAATAAATAACCCTCTGAAAATCCACAATGATTAAATCAACACACATATTATCCTCTAAATACTTTGGATACATTTTTGCAGTCAACAACCACGAAACAATCTACTCATGAGAACTCTCAACCTCCAAATCCATAAAACACACGAATCACCATATATGATCTCAACTTCACCGCTTGAATGTCTAACACTTCTCCAACACACGATCATCCTACGAGGAATACTTGTATTATTCTTCTGTGCCACAAAGGAAAATTTGAATCAACAGTCGAACGACCAGGAGAGTGCCGAGTACCAATGAAGTATCCGTAATTAATACACATTTCCCGTTCTAAAATGTATACACCCATTAAGCCATACCAGATAGTAATATCATTTACCTAGTCATCTGAAGCTGAACTGACCTTCTCATCTGACACATACTATGCCATCATATGAAGGAAAATGAGAACTTCATAATCCACTATGGGTCATAAGCAACTACATACTCAATTAGCTAAGAGCCTTCCACGTGATCCCCCACCTAGGAGAAATTCCCAATACGCTACATTCCACATACTGGTATAAAATATGTATCCTCGAACCATGGTAGAAACGATCGAGGATACTTTGAAACCCATTTTCACTTAACCAAACCGTCAAGACTAGATCCTTTTAACACAACCAATCAACGCAAGCCGTTGAAACCCAAGAGTATCACCACGATACACCTGTAGAAATCACCACATCATAAGAACCCAAAGAATTGATTATACCTATTACCAAGCCGATCCAACCTACTACCAAGCTGTCTTATTCTCCCAGTTCCTTCCAAATTGCCTTCACATTTATACTTTCCTTGCCATAATACCACAATTTAAAACCAAAACTCCCCACTCAAAACAATAGCATATAACCACACTGCCCCGAGGCCTATTTGATGGATTTTTAATGTCTTTGCCTTATGCTTTTTATGTTTTGATGATCTAACAAACTTATTGTAAAGAATCAGATAGAGAATGTGGTCTACAATTCAGATGAATAAATGTCTAGTTTCATCTCCAGTAAATGAATGGACAACCATAAGGAGGAACACAACAGGGACCTGGTGATTTGGTCCCTTAGAGTTCTCCAACAGAAGTACAAGTTAGTGACTGTCTGTAATCATTATAAAGAGGAACACAACAGGGACCTGGTCCCTTAGGGTTCTCTGATTGAAGTACAAGTCAACTATACAGCTGGAACATAACATCAGAAAGTGACTTCTCACAACTGTCACAAAAGAGGAACACAACTGGGACTTTGTCCCTTAGTGTTCTCTGACAGAAGTACAAGTCAACTATACAGGTGGAACACAACTGCAAGTGACTGTGAAGACAGTGCAACAGTCATTTCTCATTGGGAAGAAGCGTGTACCAAGAATTGACATCACTATATATTGTGATGTCTTTTTTTTATATAACAACCTGATGTAAGGTACAACATCTTTGTGCATTCAGTAATATTCTTTCAAGCATAATAATGTACATCCGACATTGAAGTCACTAGTATGTCAAGAACAATAAGACAACTCCATTAAGGATCAGTTTCACAATGAGCTTATGTATATCCGTAGTTGAGTTGTAATCTTGTTATTTGTTCTTCATTGTATTTTCTGTTTTGCTTTCTTACAAGCTTTGTCTTAGAAAAAACCACAAAAATAGTAAACTTCCGATTTTATTAGTTACTAGGATTGGTCATTAAGTTTAAAGCCTTTGTAACTAGGAGAGTTATAAAGTGGCTTGTGGTAATAGCATCACAAGTTAGTTGAAGTCTTTATAATAAGGTTACTGCAAAGTGACTTGTAATAGTAAGATTGCAGGTTAGTGGAGTTAAAAGCCTACAAGTATAGGTCGTGGTTTTTGATCCCCTTGTGTGGGATTTTTCCACGTAAAAATCCCTTGTCTTCCTTACTTTCAGTTTCGTTAGCAGTCTCAGCATTATCTCATCGAGGACCAGGTACTCTATAGTTTGGTGGACTTCTACAAACTAAATAGTTGAATACCCTCTTATGTACCCAAAGCACCACAATCAAACACCCACTCTGAAGAGACCTTATGTAAACCTAAATCTTCCCTCTTTGGCTTACTTATTACAGAAATATAAGATCTATATTGGTATAGAAATGCCACAAGCCTCAACAACATCCAACTTAAATAATATATTCTAGACATATACGAATCCGTAAAATTCTCAATTGCAACATTTAAATCTTGAATCTATTAGAACTATTCTCGCGTGCCTTCCACTCTGCTCAAATCTCAATCCACTGACTAAAAGAACCGAACGACCCGTACCCATCAGCACAACAACACCCAAGGAGTAATTCATGCCTCTAAGAAACCGAACAAATTTCTACTCCATGAATACTACATCCTTCACGAATAACCACTCAATCATCCCATGATTTCCAAATACCCATAGAGTGTAATACAACTTGTATCCAGAAATTCCCTTACTCAAGTCATTCTCGATCCCAACCTTTATAAGTCATAATTAATTCACCAATATAACTCAAACTGAAACCAATACAACACATTACCGTGCAATCAACCCGTCGATAAAAAACTGCCCCACTTGGCATAAAGCATCTGATAACTTACAATACCCATACTCCGTTGCTGTCAAAATCCCGCACCGAAATTCAACTAAATCCTTCATAAGCTCATGTAACACAAACCATCAAATATCTTAGATCATCTGCAGTTTTTGCATTAACCCTTGTAACAGTCAAGCCAACTTCTACAAGCGATCCAAGCTCAAATTATATTACATATAGTTCACTGGTAAAAGAGGACTCGCTACAAAACAACTTAGGAATCACACAAACCTTAAGACACGCCACAGGAGGTAATTCACCTGCTTCACCTCAAACTAAAATCTCTTTATACCTTTCCACAGTCATCACTAATATGCAATCACTTAATCTTCTTGAGTCTGAACTCATATAGCGACATGAAAATCTACTTTACTCCTTAACTAAACAACATGAAAAGATCCTTCAACACACCCATAACTCGAGACTACACATCAAATCAAAATGGAAATCAAGCACCTATAAGTTCTTTATACACTCAAGCAAACCCTTCTCATCATATTCAATCCACATGAACACATCTCGCAGTCACAACATACTCATAATGTAGCCACCCAACCATAAATTTCCACTAATAGGGACACCACTTGACATATAAATCTAAAAGCAAGTGCTCACACAATCATAACCTCTGTGCTCAAGCTACAGTTAAAACCCGGTCTCAAGTCCTCCAAACTGGCCCATCATCAACACACAGAAATTACATCTCGCACCTCATCTAGAGAATCACAAGCTGTTGATGCACAATTGATACCGAGCACTCAAGTGTGCATACAAACGTGTGGAAGGAATTCAAATGATTAGTCTTGAAGCTGAATTGATGCCGCACGATAAGGAAAGAAAGATGGGAATTATATCCTAAATTTCCTGTAGCCTCTCGAAGATAGGTATGTATGTCATCATACCAATCCACAAGACACTAATAGATACTTTCCCATGACTTGTAGAACCTATGAATCTAGAGCTCTGATACCAATGTGTCACGACCCAAAAATACACAAGTCGTGATAGCACCTAACCCAACCTGCTAGGTAAGCCACTAATAAGTTTCCAATTCCTATAAAATTGATAAGTTAATTAAACTAAATAAATTATCTGGATCTATTACATTTTCTAAGGACTGGTAGTACAAATCATGAGCTTCTAACAATAGAGTTTACAAAGCTAATATGAAGAAATTACATCTTTTGTTTGAAAAGTACATAAAACATAGTTATATAATCTAAGGCTGCCATTAACAAGAGGCAATTGCAACAGGATGCAGGTACATATTCAAATCCAGCCTTCTTCGAACACAGCAACATCGACATTCAAAATCTGCACGCAATGTGCAGAAAAAGTAGTATGAGTACAACTGACCCTATGTACTCAATAAGGAACAAACCTAACCATAGGTTGGAAGTAGTGACGAGCTGGAACATAGGTTGGATCCAACACCAATAACCAACAACAGTTCATACAACGTAGAGCATAGCATATAAACAAGGAAATAATCTTAGAGATACAAATGTTTAGCTTTTGCACAATCTTTTTGAAAATAGTTCCATTTTTCAAGAATATCAATAAGAAACCAAATCCTTTATCGAAATCGTCGTAAAACGTGAGATAGTTTGAAAACTATAATTTTCCTGAAAAATCCTTTCCACAATAAATAAAAAATGCTGCACTTCCTTTCGAAATAACAAGTGTGAAATACCACTCTATGACCATATATCAATGTTTGTAAAAAGTCATGAATGATGTGATATCATACAACATGAGAAAAATGTGTCTCTATGCATGTAGGCTGTATATGCATGTCAATGCCATGTATCTTATAGATGCATCATGCACTCACACTTTCAAAGTACTCAACCTCGCTATATCACAATTTCCACTCATCGTACTCAACCACTTGGTACACTATATGGCCCATATGGCCTAGGAAAATTCATTCCGAAACATACTCAACACTGACTATAAGTCACCCAGTACCGAGGAAAAAGGGCAATCTTACCCTATGGATAAATCCATCTCCAGATATCAAATCCAAGACCAGGGAAATCCATCCCTCAATAATATCATCCGTGCTCATTGGGGGTGTGTAGATTCCTGAGGAACTCCTTCAGCCCAAGTGCTATAACAATCCAGTCATAGCATAAATCAATAAAATATGCTGCGGCATGCAGCCTGGTCCCGTAACTTCACTCATAATCAGGCTCTTGGCCTCACTCAGTCATCAATCTCTCCACTCTTACTCACGGGCTCACAATGTCATGAAAAATCACTACGAATGATGATATAATGTTTCAATAAGTAACAACTAAGATCGAGATATGATATGAATGCATGAATGTGACTGCGTATGAAATATCAATGAAATTAATGAGATGAAAGCAAAAAACAAACGCTAGGGGTCCCAACAATATCAGCATAAAACCTAAACATGATATCTAACATGATGTAGCTCAATTACTTTGTCACATGGTGAAAAACACAAATATCAACAAGGTAGGACACTAGACAGTGCCGTAGAAACAACATGTCACAACTCACAAGGTACACGCCCACACGCATGTCACATAGCATGTGCGTCACCTCAATACCAATCACATAAAATGAAATTCGAGGTTTCATACCATCAACAACTAAGTTTGGAAGAGTTACTTAACTTAAACAAGCCAATTTCGACACAGAGCAAGCCAAGTGGTGCTACAAAAATACCATCACATGTGTAGCGACCTTCGAACGGCTCAAAACTAGCCAAAAGTAACTCAAATACATCAGATAAAGCCCAAGGAAGAAATTACAAATGATAAAGATCGAATCTAAGTCAAATCCCATATCCGGCCAAAATCACACCCAAGCCCACACCTCGAAACCCGACAAAACTCACAAAGCCCAACAAACCATTCAATTACGAGCCCAACCGTACTAGTTTCACTCAAATCCAACTCTAATCGGTGTTCAAAACTCAAAAATTCATATTATGAAACATTAGGCCAAAACCCCCAATTTCCTTTTTAAATTCATCAACCAATTGCCAAAAATGAAGATAGATTCATGGAATATAACCAAAACCGAGTAGAGAAAACTTACCCCTATTCAATTGGTGAAAATTGCTTCAAGAATCGCCTCAATCCGAGCTCCATAGCTCCCAATATGCAAAAATAACCGAAACCCACAAAATAGATACTTTATAATCACTGGGCAAATCAATGAATTGCGATCGTGGAAGCAACCTCACGATCACTAAGAAGGAATTGCACTGCCCCCTGAAAATGCACTACGCAATCGCGTAGAAAGGACTACGAACGCAAAGAAGGAGTGGACACTGCCCAGCTCAGCCAAATACTATATGCGAACGCGTGAAGGCTTATGCGAACGTGATGCTCAAATTGCAGCAGCCTACGCGATTCCGTCTGAAGACTCATGAACGCGATAAACAATTTATCCCAGCCATCAAAATAACTCCACCGATCGTTATCCGCACCTTGCAATCATGATTAAGGAAACCAGATGTTGAGTTTATGCAGAACCAGCAATGCATAATGAAGGAAAAAATAGTCTGAAACCTGTCCGAAACTCACCCGAGTCCCTTGGGACCACATCCAAACATACCAGCAAGTCTAATAACACAACACAAACCTACTCGAGGCCTCAAAATATGCATAACAACATCAAAATGATGAATCACACCTCAACTCAAAAACAATAAACTTCAAAACATCAAACTTTGACTACCGATGTCGAAACCTATCAAATTACGTCCGATTGACCTCAAATTTTGCACACAAGTCAAATTTTACATTGCGTATGTGCTCCACTTTTGGAATCCCAGTATCAAAAAGTCCACTCATGGCCAAACTTCCCAAAATTCCACTCTCGCCATTTCAAGTCAGATTCTACTACAGACTTCCAAATCATAATCTGGACGCGCTCCGAAGTCCAAAACAACCAACGGAGTTAACAGAACCATCAAAAATCCAACCTGAGGTCAAATACTAAAAAGTCAAAACTTGGTCAAACCTTTCAAATTTATAGCCTCTAGCTGAGTATCATTCTTCTAAATCAATTGGGAATAACTTGAAAACCAAAACTGACGATTTACATAAGTTATAATACATCATATGGAGCTACTCATGCCCAAAAACTATCGAGCGAAGTGCAATTGCTCAAAAAAACTAGTCAGGCCGTTACATATATGAGCGGTAAACACGATATTCATTAATAGAATCTCCCACAAACGTGGATACATACAAAGGAGAACTTAAAGAACCATGAGGCACAACTAGATATGAAGAAAAATAAGATGACACGTAAGAATAAGTAGATCCCGGATCAAATAAAGTGAAGCATCTCTATGGCAAGCTGGAAAAATACTTGTGATACTAGTGTCAGATGACTCGACCTCAGGTCTTGCTGCAAATGCATAAAAATGGGGCTGGCCCCACCACTCTGACCTCTACATCTCGGACGGCCTCTAGCTTGTTAGCCTCCACCTCTAATGGTCTGGCCTCTACCTTTGAGGGTCTGACCTCTATCTTTAGTGGCCTCATCCTCACCTATAGCTCATTGAGTAGGCAGTTAAGCAATTGATGCCAGAACTATGGCACGAGAACTCTGATGTGGCATTCCGCTCTGTGGCCTGGGGAAAAATCTAGAGAGGTGCCCTGGATCTCCACAAGTATAACTACCCCTTAGCTGCTATGATCATTGACCTTGGAACTGGCCCTGTCAACCTGGATAGAAACCTGATAACTCTGGATCAGAGGTGCACTAATAAGGGTTGGTGGTGTACTATAGGCTAGCTACTCAGGATGCATTGTAGGATACCTGAAGCGCTAACTGAAATGGCCTGGGAGGATGGCCTCTACCAAAAGTACCCCTGCCTCCAGATGAGGCATCATTAAAACCACCAAAATGATGAGGCCTCTTATCATTCCGGATCCTCTCCTAGCGACGAACCATCTCGATCCGGCTAGCAATCTCTACGGCTCTCTAGAAAGAAATATCGTACCCAGTCTCCTTGGCCATCTGTATCCTAATACTAAAAGTAAGCCCATCAATTAATCTCCTCCCTCTCACCCTCTCAGTAGGGAATAAGATAATTTCGTGGCAAGCTAGGTCCACAAATCGAATCTCATACTGGGTAACAATCATGCTACCTAATGGAAAGTGCTCAAGCTACCTATGATACTCCTCTATCAGAGTGAAAGGAATAAACTGCTTCAGAAATAGTTGTGAAAACTGGTCTCAAGTAAGTGAAGGAAGTTCATGAGGATATTTGTTTTCCTCAATATGATTAGTAAGGAAAGGTATACGCCGGTTGTGTTATATGGGTAACAATACCGGTGCTATTGTCCCCCTTATTTTACTTTTCCTATTTGTTGTAATTTTTTTTTCCTATTTTTAATGAAATATAGCCCTAGGCTCTTGCCTAGTGGACTGCCCAAAAGAAAAGTTGACAGAAAAAAAAAAGGTAAGTGAAGGTGAACCAGCTAGTCTAATCAATACATAATCTCTCTACCATCTCTTGGCAGAACCGGTAATCTGGAACACTACAAAATCGACTTCATTGGTCTTAACAATACCTATGTTACACAATTCCTCGTGGAAACAGTCTAAGTAATCTTGTGATTTCTCAGAAGGTTCACCACTGAAGTGAGTAGGAAAGAGCTTTGTGAACTTGTCCAATCTCATCAATCCCTTAGTAGACATCGTGGGCCTCTCCTCAGTCTATGAAATAATAATCGGCTGAACTACCCCAACTGGATAGACCGCTGGAGTCTAATATATGGGAGTCATCTGCACTGGAGTGTGAGTAGCGGGAATCTATGCTCCTCCCCTACCCTGAGAGACGACTAGTACCGGAAATGCATCGCTCTTGCCACAGTCTCCATAAGGCCCCCTAAACGGACAAGAGCGTCCTGAAGCACATGGGTGGTTATGAATCCTTTCGGGACCTAAGCGGGTCCAACTGGTAGCTGGGATCTCCTCCTCGTGATCAACCCGAACCTCTACTATGGGTGATGCTGCTTGATCTCTAGGTTCAGCTTTGCCTTTGACTCGGTCTCTAGCTCGACCTCAGCCTTGGCCTCTACCCCTGGTAGTGGCTACAACATGGGGCTCCGGCTCCTGTTCGAATGTAGATGATGTGTGTATTCGCACCATCTGCGAGAGAATAAGAATGGAATGATTCAAACGTCAATGATAGAAAAAAATCGCAAGATAAGGAAAGAAAGAAGTGAGCCTAACCTCGACGAGTTAGTGACGAGGCTATGACAAGACACCTATGTAAATAAACATGTACAACTATATATAAAGCTGTAAATATAATAAATAATGATAACACACTAACCAGGAGGGGATATGCAAAAAAGGGAAGATATAATAAATTCGGCAAGTATGAAATTACGAAATAATCAAGTAAATCCCCAAAACTGAAAATCAGTCAAATCAATGATATAAAAATGGCACATCATTATCCTTCATGATTTTACTCTCGTCCTCACCATATAATAATATGAATATAATGTCACGACATCACCCTTCGTGATTTTACTCTCTTCCTCACCATGCAATAATGATAATATGAATGAAATTGCACGACACCACCCTTCATGATTTTACTCTCTTTCTCACCATATAATAACGATAATATGAATGAAATGACACGGTATCACCCGTTCTGCCTTTACTCTCTTTCTCGCCATGTAATAATAATATAATAAATTCGAATAATAAACAATATGGAGAATAATTTAACTTCAATATGGTTCCATGATATCAAACTTCAACTTCCAAAATACTCAACAACTTTTAAATAAGCAATAAATACGAAATAAATAATCAAATAAGTAATAGTCTAACCTAAGCATGGATAGAATAACTAACGAAAAAATATAATACAAAAAATTAATTTTTACCAGCATGTTTTAACCCAATGACAATGCATAGGTACTAGTCACCTTACATATATGTTGTCCCCACACATAAGATGCATAGCTAATAGACCAGCAAGTTTAGATCCCTCACGTCAAGGTTAACCACAACCCTCACCTCAATTTGCAACCAAATCAATGCTTAACCACAGCTTTTCCTCTAGAATTAGTCTCCAAACCTATCAAATCTAATCAAATATAATTTAAATAATCCAAAAAAAAAGCTTTAGAAACTACGCACGAGTGAAAAAGATTCAATCTTTAATATTTTTTTTAAAAAATCAACAATAGTCAATTTCGGTCTCGCTTGGTCAAAGCCCGAGATTCGTACCAAAACCTAAAATCTCAATTTCTAATTCTGTAGTTTCTACTTAAAACCCTAATTGTTCTACCATAAAAAAAATAGATTAAAGGTTAAAATTAATCGGTATTTATGGAAAAGTAAGAAAATAAGTTTAAATCTATTAACTTATGAAATGGGATAAACAAAACTCTTCAAAATTGCCTCTAGGCTGAGCAAAAACTTGAAAATGATGAAAAATAACTTAATTCCCAATTTTGGGATATTCTAATCACTGGGGTCAAGCCTTTTTCACGTTCGTGAAGGACATAACGCTTTCACGAAGAACAATGGGCCAAATAGCCTTCGTGTTTGCGATGGCCTATCCCCCTGGCCTTTACATTCGCGAGCCTGGGCTCATGTTTACATTGAGAAATAGACCAACTCCCCAAGGTCCCTTCCTAACAATACGCGTTCGTGAAAGGAGGGTCGCGTTCATGAATGGTAACCCCTCCCATTACTTCGCGTTTGCGACCAATTTCACGTGTTCGCGATGTGTAAATTCCTCCCAAGCCCAGATTCCCCTTCAGGATCGCGAGAGAGGATTCATGATCACGAAGCAAGTTGCACCATACACCAAAAACTAGTTGAAGCTACAATCTCTAAGTCCAAAAATGACCCGTAGCCTATCCGAAACTCACTCGAATCCATCGGGCTCAAAACTAAACATACATACTAGTGTAATAGCATCATACCAACTCGTTCGCGTGATCAAAATACCAAAATAAAACCTAAAAGTACGAATCAAACATCAAAATGCATGAAATTATCAAAGAAACTCAAGAACTTCCAAATTCACAACCGAGCGTCCGAATCCTATCAAATCAACTCTGTTTTGTACCAAATTTTACACACAAAAATAAAATAAACCTATACTAAGTTCCGGAATCAAAATCCGAACCCGTTAGCTATAATGTCAACTACGGTCAAACTTTAGAATTCTTTAAAATTTTAAAGTACTATTTTTCAACAAATCAAGTTAAATCAAGTTGCGGATTATTTTCGGGCATATGCCTAAGTTCAAAATAATAATACGAGTATAATGTGATCATCAAAATACTGACCGGGACCCGTTTATATAAAATATTGACTGTAATCAACTCAAATTATTTTTAAGGTTAAAATTCATATTTTCTCCAATTTTTTACATAAAAACTTTTCGAAATAAGACACGGACTATGCAAGCAAATCGAGAAACATTAAATGGAGCTAATCGAGGTCTCAAAATATAAAAATAAAGGCTAAAACTCAAAAATAACATATCTGGTCATTACACTAGAAATAAAACCTTACGGGAAAAAAATCTAGTGAAAGAAAAAGAGTGTACATATCTTGTAATACGCATTATTGTCTCCTTCTATATTTATTTTGTGTCCTTCTATATATTATTCTCTTCAATTGAGCTATCCAAACAACATTGGCTTTAATATTACTAGAATCTTCTTTTCAAAGAAAGACCACATGGTTGCAGAATTTGATCTCAGCAGATACGTTCTTGACTTGCTTTTCTTACTTGAAAAGTATCAATAATCGACTACCTTGTAGAATGGTATCATATGACATTACCCTCACATGCAAATAGATTAAGTGAAAAACGGCCTCAGATAATACCTTGCATTTTCATAACTAACTAAAATCCTTACAATAGTTTTTAAATAAACAAATTATCAATAATATTTTTTTTATAACATAATACCAATCACGTTTTAATATTTTTACATAGGCAAAATATTACATCTTGTTGGCATATTATAATACCCATTGTTCTAACAAAGATATACAATTGCACCAATTACACTAAGACACAAAATAAATCATATATGTCATGATCGCTTTAATTCGTATAAAAATTTGCTGAAGCTTTATTTAACAAATTTTTTGGAAGCCTTTATGTGCTTCAGAATAATTTAAACCATTCAAGGGTTTTTATTATAAGTATTTGATGTATTGCCAAATGAAAGCGATTGCATCCACCACATGAGAACATATCTCCATATAATTAATGCCAGGATATTTATGAAAATATCGTGCCACAAGTCGTATTTATGTCTATCAACTTTAGTTTTTATTTCACTTTTATACCGACTGACATGTCATTTTGAGTTTATTTTCTAGCATTTTGTTATGTGATTGGAGACTTCGAATCGCTTTATACGGTGTATTATGACTTGCATACATGGTTGATTTTGCTTCTTGGGTGATTTGAGATGAATTTGATTGAGTGCTTTTCAATTTGGAAGTCTTAAGTTGGAAGACTTGACCAAGATTTGACATTTTTATATACGATCTCCGATCAATAATTTGATGATTTCAATCGGTTCGTATGGTAATTTTTGACTTGTATATATGTTTGGATCTGAATTTGAATGTTCATAGAAGGTTTTGGATCTGTTTGTCGAAAACTGGCAACTTAAAAACTTGAAGAGTTCATACGATTGACTGAGAGTTGACTTTGGTATATCCGGCTCTTATTGTGGTTTTGAGACCTTGTATAAGCTCTTTTTATTGATTGAAATTTGTGTGCAAAGTTTGGTTGTTATTCGGAATGTTTAAGTGTGAGTCAGATGCGTTCGACGTATGTTTGAAGGTTTAAAAATTACGACAATAATTGGATCTTCAATTCTTGATTTTGATGTTAGTTGCGGCGTTTCTGAGTATTTGGATAAATTTGAAAAATATATTTGGATGGGGTTTGGGGGTGCTCCGGGCGTGACTTAGGATAGTTTCACATAATTTCGGAAGGTTTTTATATTGCTGGTTCTAGTTCTTCACATTTGAGATGAGGGGGTTGCCAACGCGACCACATCACATATGCGAGGATGTTATCACTTTTGCGACCTGGTCGAGATGGGAGGATCTCACATTTGCGAGTGTATAAGTCGCATCTACAACTGTGGGCTTCCGATAATTTGTTCGCTTTTGTGATAGTGTGGGTCGCTTTTGCGACTGGCAGCTGGGGACTTCGCAATTGCGATATGTTTGGTCGCATTAGCGACATGGCTGGGTCAGACGGAGTTCGCATTTGTGAGGCTGAAGTCGCTTTTGCGAGCCTCTAATCACAAATGCAAGATATGCAGCTGGATTTAAAATGTGTATAACATATACGTCGCGAGAGAAAGCCAAAAGGGGCCTTGTTCAGGAATTAAATTGTTGGATGTTGTCAAAGAAGTTAGAATTTCAATACCTAATGTATTTGATGGCAGAGCCAACTAGTAGAAGGGTTAATGCCTTGTTTTTTTTGTTGGTGTTTGTTCTTTATTGTGGCTTGATATTTATAGTTCTCATTGCGTTACTTGTGTTTCTTGGGTTTGATGGTACAAAAGACGTGCTCATCTTCGGCGATGTGCAATTGAGCGATGTTTGAAAACTCTCCCTAACGTACCAATGGATTTGATGCAGGCATTGATTGTAGTGCATATCTTTCGTGGTCTAAGATCAAGACATCGGAACTTCCTTTCACAAATTCACAATAGAGCTGGTTGAGTCCCCCAAGTAAAGACGCTTTACTTCATCTTCCGGCATATCAATGTACTCTTACAAGGAGGTATTGTTGATGTATAATGGAGTGTCATAGCATGTTTGGCCAAATTTATTTTTGGCCAAAAGTATTTTTTTTTGTTAAAAGCATTGTTGGCAAAAAAAATGAGGTGTTTGGCAAAGCTTCTAGAAGGAAAAAATATTTTTGAGGATAAGCAGATGCAATTTTAGAGAAGCAGAGAAAAGCAGTTTCTTTCCAAAAGCACTTTTTTGAAAAGCACTTTTGAGAAAAATACACTTAGAAGCAATTTTTAAAAACTTAGTCAAACACTAATTGCTGCTCAGAAGTGCTTTCCAAACTAATTAGTCAAACACAAACTGCTTCTCACCAAAATTACTTTTGAGAAAAGCACTTTTTGAAAAAAGCGCTTCTCAAACTAAGCTGATTTTTGCAGCTTGGTCAAACGGGCTATTAGTCTCTTGTTTTACATTTTGTGCTTGGTTTAAACATTATCCATTATCCAAAATCGATCTTGCTGGTAATAACAACAACATACCCAGTATTATCCCGCATAGTGGAGTGTGATGATAGTGGTGTGCGCAGACCTTACCTCTACGTTGTAAGGATAGATACGTTGTTTCCAATAAACCTTGACATGTTATTTCCAATAAACAATCGGCTCAAGAAAGCATAAGCACCACAATAATAAAAATATAGACATAATACATGGATCTTACTGGAAATTGCAAATTTTAAGTTTGTTTATGAAGATCATATCTAATTGTTTTAGTATCTATAATTGATTTCTCCAGAGTAATAGTAATTGATAGCACCCTATTGGTAATTGCTACAAGACCTCTTAAATTAGAACGACACACCTCTTGTATAAACTCTTTTCATGGTACTGATTCCTAGCTGAGAAGAATGAAAAATCCGAATGCTGTGCTCCAATCACGAGAAAGCGTTCAGTTTCTTGAATTTCATCGGACAACACAGAAATATCTTCCTTGACGAACTTTTGGAGGCTTAGAGTAGTTAAATAGAAGAACATCTTTTGCTGCCAGCGCTTGAAATCAATCTCGAAAGATTTTTCGGGTTTTTCCGCCGGTGCCAATGCTGCCGATGTCGTTTGGTTTGTTGAGGCATTGGCAGTCACCATTGGAACAACTTGGTTCTCATTCTCATTAGTGATTTCTGTAAAAGAATGACACAAATGTTAAAATCATGTAAATTTTAATAGAGTACAAAACCACAAAGGTTTTACTCTTCTAGAAACAGTGAGTACAAATACAGAAAATATATTTTAAATTCCTTAAGCTTGTTAGTATATGGTATTTATAAAATAATTTTGGAAATATAACTGAATATAAACAAGAATGAACATAAACATAAATGACAGAAAACCAATTCGAGCTCACTGAATTCACAGTGTTTCCTTAAGGAATTTAATCCTGTCCTAGTACCTAAGGTTATGAATTATTTCCTCCCAGGATAGAACAAATTATACACTAGCATAGTGGTACATCAAACCTCAGTATTTCACGAACACAAAGTTTGGTAGCAAATCACATTTACTTTTTGCTTTGTTTGATGTTAAAAGTATGCAGAAGGAGAAGAAACTCAAAAAATCATAGTAAAATCCTGAGCAGAATAGTGTTGTATTTATGGCCGAAGCCGGGCTGAAAACTGAAGAGGTGCAACTCTTTAGAATGGTTATTTTTGCAGAATGGCCACAACATAAATGCCATAACATAAATGGCTATTTACTCAATATTAAAGAGGGAAAATTGATGGGTAGTTACTTTTTTGTTACAAAACTAAAAAACTGAAATTTGGATAACTTAAATGGATTTAATATTAATATTTATTTAATATTAATATTCTATTATTAAAATAAATATTTAATAACATTTCTATTTATATTTACTATTAACAAATAAATTTGGTCAAAAAAATTAATCATTCAATTGATCATTAGACCAAATTCAAATTCAAATACGAAGCCGAAGCCAAGCCGAGCCGAGCGAGCGACGACGCGAGGCTTGCCTTCTTCTCAACTCTTTAAGAATTAGAAGAAGAGCAATTGCTTATATACCCATAAAAAACCTCATCCTCTTCTAATATGGGACAATGTCCTTTTACCATGGGGAAACTTAAAATTTCACTAAATATTTTCATTTTCCTCCATTTTCCATTCACCCTCTTTTAAGTATTTATTATATCAATTAAATATATTCAAAATCCAAAAATCCCCCACATGAATTGTGAATGGTTATATCACGGAAGTATGCATGAAAAATTTTGTGATTTGCAAGTAAGTATTAATTGCATCTGGATAAGTAGGTTTCCCTTTGAACTTTTCGTAGTAAACTTATGTCAGATATACTCGATCAATGGGTAGATTTGGTATCTTTGAACTGTCGAACTTTAGTGTATACCTAGACAACCACAAGTCACACAACTAATCCTTAACCGTCTTTGGTTCTCATTGTTGTGCTGTTTTAGCCATGAACACTACCTGGTTTCATAAGTGCTTAGAGAACTGGCTTTATAATGTGCTACTTGAAGCGGCTAACACTTCACAGTTACAAAGGTGATTCCTAAACGTGTCATTAAGTAAATACACTATTTGATATACCCCCTATCAAATTTACAAATCATTAAAAGCTTTAATGCTTTATCCTTAGTACTGAACATTGTTTCATCACGAGAATGGACCAAAAGTTTAGTTGACAATGTTGAACCGTCATAAATGACTTTGTTTGATCTCCTTGAACCTAGATTTTGGGATATCTAGTCTTTTAGGTAGAGTTACAGCCACTATGACTTGTTCTCGGCCACATGCTCATTCCCATTGATGACTTCTCTTTAGGCCTTTTGTAAGTGGATCCGACACATTATCACTTGACTTTACATAGTCAATCGTGATAATTCCTTTAGAAAGTAATTGTCTAATAGTTTTATGTCTTCGTCGTATATGACGAGACTTACCGTTATACATATCGCTCACAGCCCTTCCAATTGTCACTTGAATATCACAATGTATGAATATTGGTGCCAACGGTTTGGGCCAAAATGGAATATCTTCCAAGAAATTCTGGAGCCATTTAGTTTCTTCACTGACTTTATCCAAGGCTATGAACTCAGCCTCCATTGTAAAGCGAGCAATACAAGTTTGTTTAGATGACTTCCAAGATACCGCTCCTCCACCAATAGTTAATACATATCCACTTGTGAACTTGGAATCAGTTGATCCGGTGATCCAATTTGCATCGCAATATCCCTTAATGACCGCAGGATATTTACTGTAGTGCAAATCAAAGTCCTGGGATGTACTAAATACCCCAAAACTCGTTTCATGGCCATCTAATGAGATTGGCCTGGATTTCTCGTATATTGAATCAATTTACTTATAGCACAAGCTATATCTAGTCATGTACAATTCATGATGCATTAAGCAACCCAACACACGAGCATAATTCAATTGTGATATGCTCTGGCCTTTGTTCTTTGCTAATGCAAGATTCACATCAATTGGAGTCGTTGCAACTTTAAAGCCCAAGTGCTTGAATTTTTAAAGTACTGTCTTAATATAATGAGATTGTGACATTGCTAGACCTTGAAAAGTCTTATGGATCTTAATACTCAGAATTAAATCAGCAACTCCCAAGTCTTTCAAATCAAACTTGCTAGTTAACATACGTTTAGTAGCATTTATATTGGCAAAATCATTACCCATTATGAGTATATCATTCACATATAAGCAACCAATGGCTGTGAGTTTGGAATATTTTTAATGTATACATATTTATTATATTCATTTATCTTAAATCCATTTGACAATATTGTTTGGTCAAATTTAGCATGCCATTATTTGGGTGCTTGTTTTAATCCGTAAAAGGGACTTAACAAGTGTACAGAACTTTTTTTCTTTACCTGGAACCACAAACCTTTCACGTTGTTTTGTGTAGATTTCTTCCTCCAACTCTCCATTTAAAAAGGTCGTCTTAACATCCATTTGATGAATTTCAAGACCATAAACTGCAGCTAACGCTACTAACATTCATATGGACGTAATTCTTGTAACTGGAGAGTATGTATCAAAATAGTCAAGACCTTCTCATTGTCTATACCCTTCGACTACAAGTCTTGCCTTATACTTGCCAATAGTGTCATCATCTTTCATTTTCCTCTTAAAGATCCATTTAGAACCCAACGGTTTATTTCCAGGAGGAAGATCAACCAATTCCCATGTATGGTTGTTCAGTATGGATCTTATTTTACTATTGACTGCCTCTTTTCATAACAATGATTCCGAAGAAGACATAACTTCTTTAAATGTCTGAGTCTTATTTTCCAATAAGAAAGTCACAAAATCTGGTCCAAATGAAGTAGACGTTCTTTGACATGTACTACGTCTTGGATCCTCCTGGCTAAGTGTACTTCTTTTGTTTCTTCCCGAGGTCGTTTAGATCCTTCACCAATCGGCTCACATTCCTTTTTATACGGATATATATTTTAAAAGAACTCATCATTATCTTATTCTATAATCGTACTATTATGAATATTGGGATTTTTTGATATATGAACCAGAAATTGATATGCTTTACTATTAGTCGCATATCCTATGAAAACACAATCAAGGTTTTTCGGTCACATTTTTACCCCTTTGGGTTTAGGAACTTGCACCTTTACCAAACACCCCCACACTTTAAAATAATTCGAGTTGGGCTTCCTTCCTTTCCATTTTTCATATGGAATGGCTTGTGTTTTGCTATGGGTTACTCAATTTAGTATTCGGCAATCCGTATGAACGGTTTCCCTCCCACAAGTTCTGTGGCAAACCAGAACTTATCAATAATGTGTTCATCATCTCCTTTAATGAACGATTCTTTCTTTCTACAATCCCATTGGATTGGGGCATGTAAGGAGCCGTTATTTGATGAACAATTTCATATTCTAAACATATTTTTTCAAAAGGAGATTCATATTCACCTCCCCTATCACTTCTTATCATTTTGATTTTCTTATTAAGTTGCATTTCAACTTCATTTTTGTATTGTTTGAATGTGTCTATTGCTTCATCTTTACTATTAAGTAAGTAAATATAGCAATATCGAGTACTATCGTCAACAAAAGTTATGAAATACTTTTTTCCACCGCTAGATGGTATTGACTTCATGTCACAAATATTTGTGTGAATTAAGCCTAAAGGATTTGATCCTTTCAACCAACTTATAAGGAAGTTTAACATACTTAGATTCCACACATACTTGACATTTTGTTTTGTCACATTCAAACTTGGGCAATACTTCCAAATTAATCATTTTCCGTAGGGTTTTATAATTGACATGGCCTAAACGTCTGTGCCATAATTTATTTGACTCAAGTAAGTAAGACGAAGCTGAAATTTTATTATTATTTTCAACAGCCATTACATTCAGCTTGAAAAGGCCCTCAGTGAGGTAACCTTTTCCTACAAACATTTCATTCTTACTTATTACAACCTTATCGGAAACAAAAATACATTTAAACCCTTTCTTAACAAGAAATCTAGTAAAGACTAAATTCTTCCTAATCTCGGGAACATGAAGGACGTTGTTCAAAGTCACCACTTTGTCGGAAGTCATTTTGAGAATATCCTCGCACATCCTTCAATCTTCGCCTTTGAAGAATTTCCCACAGAAATCGTCTCATCGGGTCCAACAGGAGCATAAGAAGCAAAAGTTTCTCTAACAGCACAAATATGGCAAATGGCTCCAGAATCAATCCACCACTCTTTAGGATTGTCCACCAAGTTGCATTTGGAAAGCATGCACATAAATCATCAGCATCATCATGTTTTTCAACCATGTTTGAATGACCCTTCTTCTTGTCTTTATTCGGAGCAAGACACTCCGCAGATTTGTCTCCGGTTTTTCACTGAACCACTTCTTGCTTAGGTTGTATTTTGGTCCAGAAGCCTTCTTCCTCTTTTTTTTCTCTTCAACAATATTTTCTCCCATTATAGTTGAGTTTCCATGGCCTCTCTTTTCAACAGCTTTGTTGTCCTCTTCGATTCTCAACCGATTAATGAGATCTTCAAGGGATATCTCCTTGAATTTGTGTTTCAAGTAGTTTTTGAAGTCCTTCCACAAAGGAGGCAGCTTCTCAATCATCACTGATACTTGAAATTTTTCATTGATGACAAGACTTTCAATGAAATTTCTGTTAGTAAAAATACTAAGATTATTACTTTCAACACCAATATTAATTTAGTTTATACCTTCAGCAAGGAGATCGTGAATAATCACTTGCAATTCTTAGACTTGGGCACTAATAGGCTTTCTATCTACCATTTTATAGTCCAAAACTTTGCAGCAACAACTTTTTCAACCCGGTATCTTCGGTTTTGTATTTCTTTTCAAGCACAGTCCAAAGTTCTTTTGACGTTTCCTTGCCACTGTAGACGTTATATAAAGCATCCTCCAGCACTCTTAGAATAAATTCTTGCACAAAAAATTTGAATGCTTCCACGCCTCAATCACGAGAAAGCGTTCAGTTTCTGGAGTTTCATCAGACATCACAGGAATATCTTCCTTGATGAACTTCTGGAGACTTAAAGTAGTCAAATAGAAGAACATTTTTTGCTACGAGCACTTGAAATCATTCCCGAAATTTTTTTTGAGTTTTTTCACCGGTATCAATGCTGCCGATGTCGTTGGGTTTGTTGAGGAATTGACAGTCACTATTGGAACAACTTGGTTCTCATTCTCATTAGTCATTTCTGTAAAAGAATGACACAAATGTTAAAATCACATAGATTTTAATAGAGTACAAAACCACAAAGGTTTTACTCTTCCAGAAACACTGAATACAAATACATAAAACACATTTTAAATTCCTTAAGCTTGTTAGTATACTGTATTTGTAAAATAATTCTGGAAATATAAATGAATATAAGCAGAAATGAACATATACAAAAATGACAGAAAACTAATTCGAGCCCATTGAATTATCCCCTTCTAGTACCCAAGGTTATGGATTATTTCCTCCCAAGATCGAACGAGTTACACACTAGTGTAGTGATACTTCAAACCCCAGTGTTTCAACGAACACAAAATTTGGTAGCAAATTGCACTTACTTTTTGCTTTGTTTGATGCTAAAAGTATGCAAAAGAAGGAGAAAAAACTCAAAAAAAATGTAGTAAAATTATAAGCAGAATAGTGTTGTATTTATAACCAAAGTTGGGCTGAAATCTGAAGATGTGCAACCCTTCAGAATGGCTGTTTTTGTAAAAAAGCCACAGCATAAATGTCATTACATAAATGGCTATTTACTCAACATTAAAGAGGGAAAATAAAGAGGGAAAACTGATGGGTATTTATTTTTCTTTTACAAAACCAGAAAACTAAAATTTGGATAACTAAAATGGATTTAATACAAATATTTATTTAATATTAATATTCTGTTATTAAAATAAATATTTAATAAAATTTCTGTTAATATTTTACTATTAACAAATAAATTTTGTCCAAAAAACTAATCAATCCGAAGCCGAAGCCGAGCCGAGCCGAGCGACGACGACGAAGGCGCGAGGCTTGCCTTCTTCTCAAGTCTTTAAGAGCTAGAAGAAGAACAATTGCTTATATACCCATAAAAAACCTCTTCCTCTTCCAATATGAGACAATATTCTTTTACCAAGGGGAACATAAAATTTCACTCAAAAATTTTATTTTCCTTCATTTCTCATTCACCCTCTTTTAAGTATTTAATATATTAATTAAATACATCCAAAACTCACGAACTGCTTGATATAATACCATGTTAACAACCAGAGACATTTAGAAAGCAATGCAGAACTTTACAAACATACTGGGAGGGGGATCTTTTGGTCCTGTGTACAACGCTACAATGCCAGCCAGTGGAGTGGCTGCCGTGAAAGTTCTTGCTACAACTCAAAACAAGGGGAAAATGGTTCTTTACATAGGTGTGTATAGCTCATTAACTAGTTCCTTGGAGAATATGATCAATAAAATAACCTATGCTCTAAAAGTTTTAATTATGCTGAAAGGAAGATTCTATTATGGCACCATTTGATATTGCTTTCATCCAACAATGAAAGCTTAGATGGTCTTAAAGAGTATCCATATATCCCTTTATTTCCGAAATCTACGTCCTGCTATGCCTTTTTCATGCAACTGGTTTTAATATGAATCATCGTTGTCAATAGATGCTAATCAAATTTATACTGTGCTCCTCGTAAAGTAATTTATCTACTTCTTTGGCCCCTCCATAAATTATTCCTCCACCTGCTATTGATTCTTGTTGATAAGCTTCTACCTCATGAATGTGTACGATGTCACCAATTTTGATTATTTTTTGAGATGGGTTTTACAAATACATCGTGTGTTGGGAAAAATCAAGTTAATATATCGAATTAATTATGTAATAATATATCATGACACGTGGGTCAGTAAAAGAATGACAGTTGGCAAAGAATAATTAAAGAAGCGCGAGTTTTAACAGACACGGGCAAATATTCAAAAAAATTAGAAGGAATAGGTGCTTGAACCTCTTGTTAACTTGAAGAAGTATCAGAGGAATGAACCTATATAGGAAAAAAGTATAGATACGTATCATCAGTTGTTAATGAGCATTAATTACGGGGAACATTATAGAATCTGTACTGAACAGTTACGATTGCCAATTATAACGTTACATTAAATGTTATTAATTACCCATAATAACTCCATTATAGGAGGAAAGAAATGTATTACATAAAAAATAGCTATAAAAGGTGAGGAATAAACATTTGTAAGGACACAAAATATTAATGAAATACACTGATTTACTTTGCATTCTATTCAGCTATCGTTTATATCAATTATTCTTATTTTTATTTGATTATCAATAACTGAGTTCTTCTAATAGCAAGCTTTGACCAAAATTCTTATTTTTTAGTTAAACAAATTGGTTCAATTATTGGGAATATGATAATCATCTACTTTCCAAATTGATTATTTTATAAAATATCATGTCAAATGTTAAAGACAATAACCAACAAAATTTACCACTCCAAAAGATCCACAACATCAATTGAAAGAACAAGGTAGCATGACTCCACCTCCTTCGCCACAACATTCTCAGCGGCAATCACAAGAAGGGACTCCTAACAGATCTGAATCAAATGAAAATGACAAACTTGAAAATAATCAAATTATCGATGAAGGTCTTAAAAAATTAATTGCTCAACAGGTCAGCAATGCTCTTCAGGATTTTACCAGGCAGTTAACCGATTGCACCACCAACACCAACTCCAAACAACACTACCTTGGAAAATCCTCGCTCCGGACTCGTTATTTCATGCAGTGACGGAACTCCCAACGAATCTTATGACGGAGAACTAGGTAACACAGTTAATTCTAATTTACAAACTTTAGTATCAACTTTGTAGAAACAGCTCAAGGAGCAGAGCGACCGCATAGAGCAAAGACCTAGAGTGTCACATGTAATCAAGGGAATAGATATGGACAAACACTTACAACAACCTTGGAAGCCAAGTGCTGCTTCTCTAGCAATTTCGAAGAAATTCAATATGCCTGATATCTCAAAATATGATGGAACAATTGATCTATAAGATTACGCAACTGCATTCGCAACCAGTGTAAAGGGAAACGACTTGACCAAGCAAGAAATTGAATTAGTATTGGTCAAAAAATTCGGAGAAACACTTATTAAAGGAGCATTAACACGGTACTCTCTTTTACCCAAAAATTATATAGATTCTTTTGCTGAGCTTGAATATTCATATATCAAAGTACACTTGGGAGCTCAAAAGTTGAAAAAAGAATGGAGGATATTTTAAAATTAAAACGAGGAGATACGGAGCTGCTCAGAGAATTCGTAGATAGATTCCAGCGTGAGAGGATGATGTTGCCATGTGTACTTGATAACTGGGTGGCTATGGCGTTTGCTAGTAATCTAAATGAGAAAATTTCAAAAGTCATGAGACAACTCAAAGAAAGTCTACGAGAATTACCAGCAACAACTTGGAATGATGTTTACAATAGATACAGCACGAAGCTGTGGATAGAAGAGGATACCATCACTTAGTCTCAAAAAAAGGAAAGGGCAAGTTCAAGATGCGCTGAAACTGAAAAAAGGTCCAGTAAAGATATGTATGAACCTTACATGGGACCAGCATGAAAAGAATCACATTCAAAATAGAATAACTAAAGGTACGATCATAGATCAAGAGACAGAGAGCCGGGATCATTATCAAGGTTCGGAAAAGAGCGAAATACATAAGAGACGCGAGATGATGACAGAAGCTCGAAGGCAAAAATCGGCAGTTATAGTTTTAATGTTAGCACATCAGAGTAAGTAGCAGTATTAAGAAGCATGTGAGATTAGGTACGGTGGCCAAAAGAAATGGGATCAAACCCGAGTAGGCAAAATCCTGATTTTGGTGCTAGTTTCATGACGCTCACGGTCACAAAACAACGGATTGTAGATTGTTGCTAGGCAAGGTTGAACATTTATTAAAGCAAGGATATCTAACCGAATTATTTAGTGAAAAAGGTAAGCAATCGTATATGAAGAACATGCACGAGCCCCCTAAACCCATTTCACCAAAAAGGATGGTTAATGTCATAAGCGGAGGAGAAGAAATTAATGGCATAACATATACAACAACCATGAAGGTTTCAAAAATTATACTCACGCACAGGAAGCGAGTTTGACATGTTTTGGAAGAAGTATCACATTTGATTATCCGGAAGTAGATGGCGTGCTAACCCCCACACAGTGATGCACTGGTAATATATTTATTTGAACATGACGCTAATGTAAAACAAGTTTTGATTGATTCAGGTAGCTCTGTGAGTATCATTCTGTTAAGAGTGGTAAACGAAATGCAAACTGGTGATAATCTGATAGCCAAGGTACAGACCTTATCTAGTTTTGACAATCGAGCATTGTAAAAAAGGAAAATAATACTCACCACAATCGCAGAAGGAGTTGTCAAAGACATGAAATTTCAGGTGGTAGAGATGGATATGGCTTACAATATGATTATCGATAGACTATGGATTTACGAAATGGATGTTGTTCCATCTCTCCTACATCAAGTTATCAAGTTTCCATCACAATTAGGGATACGTCAAATCCGTGGTAATCAACAAGCTTTGTGAAAAATTAATTCCGTGAGAGATTCAAGCGCAAAGAGTGATGAAAAATAGCAATCACATAATATAGTTTAGGACGCATCAACACCAACCTCAACTGGAGATGGGAAAATAGATGTAGATTCAAGGCTCGCTACTATTTCGAAACTGGAAGAAAATGAAAATATCAAAACAACGATCGAAGAACTAGAAGCGATGGTGTTGTTTGAACATTGAACAGCAGAAAGTCTACATAGGGACCAACTTAAGTCAAGAAATAAAAGGTAAGTTGACTGAATTTTTAAAAACTAACGTAGATTTTTTTTCATGGTCCTATTCTGATATGATAGCTATACCTCCGGAAGTGATGACCCACAAATTAAACAAAGATCCATCATACTCTCTGTCAAACAAAAGAAAAGAAAGTAAGGATTTTTCAAAACCCCGGTAATTCAAGATGAGGTACAAAAACTTATAAAAAATTGGGTCCAACCGCGAGGTATAATATCCTAATTGGTTAGCTAATACTATAGTAGTATCGAAAAAGAATGGTAAATGGCGAGTTTGTGTGGATTATACTGACTTAAATAAAGCTTGTCCGAAAGATTCTTTACTGTTACCGCATATAGATCAACTAATCGATGCTACTGCCAGGCATGAATTGTTAAGTTTTTTAGATGCATATTCAGGGTATAATTAGATAAAAATGGATCCTATAGATAAGGAAAAAACTTCAGTTATAACAGATAGGGGACTTATTGTTACAAAGTAATGTCATTTGATCTCAAGAATGCTGGAGCCACATATCAAAGGCTGGTGACAAAAATATTTCAAGAACACCTAGAGAAAACCATGGAAGTCTATATATATGTTGGTCAATTCACAATAAGTAGGGGATCATATTCAGCACATGTCTGATACATTTTAGATTCTTCGTAAATTTAACATGAAATTAAATCCTGAGAAATGCGCACTTGGAGTTTCGTCAGGTAAGTTCTTGGGATTTCTTATTTTGTAATCGTGGTATTGAAGTAAATCCCGGCAAGATCAAAGCTATTGAGGAAATTCCGAATACACTGACGAGTAAAAAAGAAGTACAGAGATCGACAGGAAGAATAGCTTCTTTGGGACGGTTTATTTCCAAATCATCAGAAAAATGCTCCAGGTTCTTTTCAGCCCTAAAAAGCAAGATCAATTTGAATGGACTGAAGAATGTCAACAAGAGCTTAAAATTTTGAAAGTATATTTGTCAAATTCACCGTTACTCCTAAAACCAAAAGATGGGGAAAATTTACTCATCTATATTGTTGTTTCAAAAGTAGCGATAAGTGCGGTGTTAGTTTGAGAAGACCAAGGTAAATAATCTCTGATTTATTATGTTAGCAAGTCATTATTAGATGCTGAGAATTGGTATGCTCATCTAGAAAAACTTACACTTGCGTTAATTATGGCATCTAGGAAGTTAATACATTATTTTCAATGTCATCCCATCTCTATAGTAACTACTTACCCCTTACATAATGTATTGGATAAACAAGAGTTACCACGTAGATTAGACAAGTGGGCCATAGAACTGAGTAAATATGACATTACATATCAACCTAGAACAACAATAAAGTCATATGTTTTAGCAGATTTTGTGGCAGATTTTAGTCAAGGGATACAACCAGAAGCAGAAAAATAATTGCAAGTATTAAATGGGTCTAATCCAGGCACTTGGACCATATTTACTGATGGTTCATTTACTGTAAAAGGGGCAGGTATAAGCATTGTTTTGGTACCACCCATGGGAGAAACCATACGATAAGCCATAAAATGTCACCCTATTACTAACAATGAGGCAGAATATGAGGCTGTGATTGTAGGTTTAAAACTGGCAGGAGAGCTTGGTATAGAACATGTCGTAATCAAAAGCGATTCACAGCTCGTAGTTAACCAAATGTTGGGGACTTATATAGCTAGAGAGACAAGGATGCAACAATACCTGAAAAAGGCACGGGATTTAGTCAGGCAATTTTAAACTTGGAAAGTCGTGCAGATACTAAGAGAGGAAAATGCTGAGGCAGACGCCCTAGCTAATCTTGCATCTACTACAAAAGTGGAAAATGACGAAAATTCTTCTGTGATTCATTTATTTCAGTCAGTAATTGATCAAGACAAAAACGAGGTAAATTCCAATAATCTAACTTGGGATTGGAGGAACAAAATTGTCAAGTTTTTGCAGCATGGCATTTTACTTGAGGGTAAGAAAAAAGCTCAAACACTTCACAAAAAGTTGCTCGCTACTGTTTAAAGTAAGGAAATCTCTTTCAAAAGATGTTCGGTGGTCCTCTAGCAAGATGCCTCAAACCTTCTCAAAATGAGTACGTGATGAGAGAAATACACGAGGGATATTGTGGAAATCATGCTGAGGAAGTTCTTTTGTAAAAATCATGATTAGATCCAGCTATTATTAGCCAAAAGTGGAAGAAGACATGGAACATTTTGTGGCAAAATGCGACAAATGTCAAAGATATGGTAGCAAAATGCATCAAACAGTTGAATTATTATATCCAGTTATTGAACCATGTCCTTTTATAAAGCGGTGGATGGATATTGTAGGTCCGCTACCACAAGCCAAAGTCACGGTAAGATTTTTATTAGTGTTCACTGACTATTTTACTTAGTGGGTAGAGGCGTGAGCTTTCAAACAAGTATGAGAAAAAAAGGTCAGAGACTTCATATGGTGGAACATCATATTCCGACTTGAGGTACCAAAGTAAATTGTATGCGATAACATCCCATAATTTATAGGTGCACAAATCACAGAATTTTCCCAAGTTTGGCGAACTAAAAGGATTACTTCAACTCCTTACCATCCGGTGGGTAATGGAAAAGTTGAATCAACAAATAAAGTTATTATTAATAACTTGAAGAAAAGACCGGAAGAATCTAAAGGCAATTGGCCAGAGGTACTACCTGGAGTATTATGGGCTTACCGAACAACAACAAAAACAAGTACTAGGGAAACACCGTTTTAACTCGTGTTTGGAGCCGAAGCCTTAATTCCAGTCAAGATAGGGGAAACAAGTACGAGATATACTCAAGCTACTGAAGAATCGAACAAAAAATAGATGCGGGTAAATCTGGATTTACTTGACGAAAGAAGAGAAGATACATTAATAAGGATGACAACACAAAAACAAGTCATGGAGTGGTACTACAATCGGAAAGCTCGTCTCAGATACTTCAGGATTGGGGAATTCATACTCAAGAAAGTTTTCCAATCCACGAGAGCGGCTAATGCAGGAAAGTTAAGTCCAACTTGGGAAGGACCTTATAAGATTCATTATTTTGCAGGAAAAGGAGCAAATAAGATTAAAACATTAGATGGCAAGATTCTACCTTCAAATTGGAATGATATTCATCTGAAGAGATATTATTTCTAAGAAAAATAAATACCCAGGTATCCTCATTAATAATTTTTATTTTTGAATTTTAAAAATTTTACTAACTAGTTTACATGATAGGTGAAAAGCAAACCCGCACTAAATGATGAATTACGACCTGAAAGACACGTGGAAAGAGCATAATTTCCGGTCTAGGGTTACAACTATTCTGATGGAAATTTAGATGGGCTAAGCAGTCTTCATCTAAAATCATACATCCGAGTCATGTATGTTTTTCCTTTTCAGGAAAAGGACCGCGTGGAAGGAATAATCAAGTGCTCGAAATTTCATACGTCAAAGCTTAAACACTTGGGGGACTATATATATATATATATATATATATATATATATATATATACACACGCATAAAGAAGGCAAAGAAGTTTGAAAAAAATTAAAGTTCAAGTCAAACCCAAAAGTTTACTCGTCAAATATCATGTTCAGAGCAGAGTCACGAGCCAATAACAAAGGCAACCATAAAACCTTCCTTTATATAGATTTCAAAATCTTATGATGTTAAGTTAAATGCAGTATTTAGTCAAGGGTCATAAAGAAATCTTTGGATTTTCTTTTTTGAAAATTTATTTCAAATAAAACAGTTATGGAAAAGTAATAGAAGATATTTAAATATATGTAAGATGTTATTTAATCTTGATAAAGTTCAAATGAAAACTTTATCAAAGTCATTTTAAGAAATATGTGTGTTCCTATTTCTTTTTTCGTACATGTACCATTATGAAGTTGAGACGTCTTCTTCATTAAGTGTCTTATATAAAAACACCCTCTTTTATAATTCATGTTAGATTCAAAGATCCATGAATTTAACGAAGTATTTTTTTTAAAAATATACAAAAAAGGGTAAGACAAAAATCACGAATCAAAAAGCAAGACCTTGAATTATATATAAAGGAGAAAAGAGTAAAACAGAAGCTCAAGATAATTAAGATGAAACAAAAACTTTAAAATATTAAGTTTAGACTAAGTACAAACTTAGTCATAAACTGATTGTTTATTTTTACAAAATTCCTTGAAAAGACCTGGGGACTTGTCATTATCAAAAACTTAACCCCCGAAATGGGACCAGGGGTAAAACCACAAATTCCACCAAAGAAAAACAAACGGAGTCAAACTTCATATACTTCACTGTAGAGCAGAAGAAGAGTCTAAAGCGGCATCATCAGCAACAAAAGGCTCGATTTGATTTGAAGGAGCTGGGACATCCACCGTACATATATTAGCTTCAACATACTCACGAGTATCAGCCATGGGAGAAGGATAACTTTGGCCTTGCTGAGTTTTCTCAATGGTTTCCTTTATCTTAGCTAACTCAACATCCAAATTAAAACCCTCTTGGAAAGCCTCCACAAGGGTATCATGACGTGTGTTTAAAATAGCCCAACTCACTTCAATAGCAGTTTTGTCCTCAAGAGCCTCATAATCTCTTTCCCATTGGTTAATCTCATTCTTGATCTCTTCCTTCTCGGACAAAGTAGCATCATAAGAAGATCGCAAAGGGGCAAGTGAACTTTCCAAAATTCTGACTTTATCAGAAGGCACGAAGATCTTTTTGGGTTTGGATGAGTGTCTAAACAAGTTCATCTGCATAAACTTTTTTTTCATTCAGCAAGGCCTTCAATCCTCTAATCTCTTCACGGGCTTTAGATAGTTGCTTAGAAAATGATGCAAGGAGATTTTTGTCCTTGCAAGCCTGATTGGAAGAAGCTTTTTCAACTGCTAACCCTGAAATCAAGGCCTTTAAATGTAGCTCTAAGGTACACTTACTTTCGTCTAAAACTTCCATCTCAAGCTGAAGACTTTCATATTGTTCTTTCCAATTATCTGTTTCAATTTGATAATCATGCACTAACTGCTCCATATGAGAAACCCTCTTCATTATATTTGTACCAATAAGATTGATTTAGAAAAAGCAAAAAGGGTTAAGAACCTCAGTAAAAGAAAAATGGGATAAAGAGTAAAAAAAAGTAAATACCTTCAGTGACGATTGCACTATATAATTCATCCAAGTCAAAGACCTATAACTTTCTAGCTTGGATCTTTCGACTGGACCAATCAAGGGTTTCAACCATACGTCAGCCCGACCTGACTTTTTCAAAAGATTACCATCGGCAGGGACCGCGATGGTAATTTTCTTCAACCCTCCACTTCTACTTGAAGAACCAACCTCAGTACAAGGAATGGTAGTAGTGGGTACTGTAGAAGAAGTCATAACAGCTTGGGGCAGAGCAGAAACAATAGCAGTAACAACTGGCAAAGAACGTACCAGATGGACAGACATGGTAAAGGATGCAATGAGTACTTCATCAAAAACCAAATCCAAATTTTCACTATCAAACCCACGAGAAAAAAACTATTCATCAAAGTCACGATCTTCCGCAGGAGTATCATCATCAGAACTCACCAAGGTGGCTTCAACAGGCTCAGTCGCAGGAACAGAATGGGAAGGAGTCGCTTCATCATATGAAAAGACGCGTCTTCTGGCCCCCGGCCTTTTAACCAAGAAACTTCCATCATGTTTCTCTTCCTCCTCAGAATTCTGGGTCGCATCAGCCTGCCTTTTTGATGAAGAACTCAAGATTATCTCTTGAGCTCTTTCCAAAGAAACTCTGGAAGCTGCAATTGCATCAGCACTTACACCATGTATAGGGAACCCTGATAAAAAGAAGGGTCAAATAAATTCTAAGGGAAAGATGAACGAAAATATAAAAAGAAAGGGAGTAAAGTATTAACTATGAGTTTTAACCTTGCAACCAAACCTGTGTGAAAGAGTTTTCCAAGATATACCTTCCATTGGAGCAACTGTCAATAATTTCTTTACCCAACCACGAAAATTGAGAATCTTGTCAACAATTCTCGTGGTTACTGAAAAAAGAGAAAGTTAAACATCTACGAGAAAAATAGATCCCTTCAAAACGAAAAAGGAAAAAAAAGAGAAATTTGCAAAAGCAAAACTTACGTGAAAAATTCCACTTTTCAGGGAATGATACATTTTCTTCACCTACTAAACCTACAGTACTAGCAACAACGAATCTGGCAGTAACACTCTCTTACTCCTAACCACTAAAGTAAAGATCCCATGTCGGGAAAGCATAGGGGAGTAGAGGTAAATCAAATGAAAAAAAGTAAAAGGTAAATTAGCCAACCTTGCTAAATGCCTTAGACAAACAACAATCCTCTACACAGTGGGGACAATTTGTCCTAGACAAACGTTGAAAAAACGACAAAACTCAATGATAATGGGATCAATGGGGGGTTTAAAATTCGGTGTAAAGGGATATGTATACACAAAAGAAAATCCGGTGGTGTAAGATGTAATTATTTGGTTTGCATTAGGAATTATGATAGGGAAGTCGGGTCTTCAATGGCAATCCCTGTGGACAATAGAGATTAAACCTTCGACAATTTGAGAAGGGTAAACATCAACACGATCCAAAGAAGTCATAGAAGAAATTTGATTTCTAATTAATTCTCTATCAAAGTAAAAAAATAGTTCAGAACGGACAATTTCATCTACTAAAGATTCATGAAACGGTTCACCAGAATCTTTACTTCCAGAAGAAGATCTATATGAAAGAGAACTCCCAGTTCTAGAAGGAGGGGTAGAACATGTTGGAGGTAAAGAAACAATTCGTTTAGATGAAGATCCTAAGCTACGCAATCTTCCCCCTCTTATGCTTCTAACAGAGGCAAGGGAAAGTTCATCTCCAATGGGGACTTTTCAGGGATTAGGATTTGAAGAAGACATGGCTGTACGAGGTAGAAAACAAGAATGGAAGTTCTAAGATAGGTAACTTTTTATGAGAAAGACAAAGACAAAAAGTATATTTATACTCATAAGCAACCATAAAAAAAGGTATAATGATGGAAGCGTCATGATGGAAGTTGTCACTTCGTAATTGATGAAGCCGCAAAAAAGCCATAAAATGAATATTCTTATATAGGTAACTATTTATGAGAAAGAAAAAAAGTTATATTTATACTCAAAAGCATCCATAAAAAAGGTGTAATGATGGATACATCATGATGAAAACTGTCACTTCATAATTGATGAAGTCGCAAAAAAGCCCTAAAAGACGCTGATTAGTTGCAGATCCAATCAGAAGATGTCACGTGTCACGAATATTAAATGAAAGTGACTCTGTTCTAGAGAAGGTATAATGGTGGCAAAATTTTCTGCTCTAATGAGATCCACTTCCCAAATATTCTTTTGTTGAATAAATAGCAAGTGAGGGGACTATCTGTATTTGAAAAAATCAAGTTAATATATCGAATTAATTATGTGATAATATGTCATGACACTTGGGTCAATATAGAAATAACATTGGGCGAAAATTTTTTGAAGAGGCACGAGCTTTAAATAACACGAGCAAAGATCCAAGAAAATCACAAGGAATGGATGCTGCTCGAACCTCTTGTTAATTTGAAGAAACATTGGAGGAATGAACCTAGATAGCAAAAAATTATAAATACGTATCATCTGTAGTTAACGAGCATTAATTACGGAAAACGTTATAGAATCTGTACTGAACAGTTACGGTTGTCAATTATAATGTTACATTAAATGTCACTAATTGTCCATAATAACTCCATTATCGGAGGAAAGAAACGTATTACTTAGAAATAACTATAAAAGGTGAGAAATAAACATTTGTAAGGACACAAAATACTATTGAAATATACTAATTTACTTTGTTTTCTATTCAGCTATCGTTTATATCAATTATTTTTATTTTTATTTGATTATAAGTAATTCAAAATTTTTTAAAATTCCTAGTTTTTGGTTAAACAAATGCGACTCTAAGATGTAGTGATCAAACCTAGATTATCTTATGATTTAGGTTGATCTTACCGCAGGTCTCATTCCTAAGTGGGCTGCATCATTGCCATTTAGTTTATCTGGTTGGCTATTGTGTGGATAAAGGACAGCGCATGTTGATTTGTGGATTCATGAGTAATGGTAGTTTGGAAATCCTTTAGTACAGTAAATGTTATTTACTCTTTTGTTGATAATACTACTTTTGCCTGGGATAACCACTGATAAATACCACTGATGAATTTTACACATTATGCTTTATTGTGGAGAGCTTTTCATCCATTTTTCAAGTCCTATAATAGACTGTATAAATTCAAAATCTAGGAAATTGAACTGTCAATGTAAACATGAAAATGAATGCACACCTAATAGATAACAACTGAATGTCGTTATCACAAGACTCCGCTATGTACTAGTGGAGCTTCAGTTTGCACTAGTATTTCAGCTGTGATTTCTCTGTATTTGACCATATGTGAACTATAAACTTCTGATCCATTTATTTGCATGCATCAGGTGAGGAACAAACTTTGAGCTGGGAAGAACGTTTGCGAATTTCCTTTGACGTTTCATATGGCATCGAATATCTCCATGATGAGGTATTGAGTAACAAATGAACTTCCATTTTTGCACAGTTGAGAGGCTCGATACTTATTGTTCATCCATATTTCTTTAAACAGGCTGTTGATCCCCCGGTATGTTGAGTTGTCCCACATCGGAGGGATTTGAGGTCCTTGGTCTTCTTATATGGCTTGGGCAATCCTCACCCATAAGCTAGCTTTTGGGGTTGAGTTAGGCTCAAGATCCATTCTTATCATGGTATCAGAGTCAGGCCCATCCCAATTATTGTTACCGATGTTGGGCCCCCATCTATGTTGTCCACGCTCCAGAGATCTGGGCGTGAGGGGGGTGTTGAGTTGTCCCACATCGGAGGGATTTGAGGTCCTTGGTCTCCTTATATGGCTTGGGCAATCCTCACCTCATAAGCTAGATTTTGGGGTTGAGTTAGGCTCAAGGTCCATTCTTATCACAGTAATACATCGAAATATCAACAACAACAACAACAACAATAACAACAACTACCCAGTTATCCCACCAGGTGGGGTATGGGGAGGGTAATATGTAGACGAGCCTTATCCCTGCCCGTAAGGGCAGAGAGGCTGTTTCCAAACGACCCTCGGCGTGTAGGATAAAAAGAGGGAAAGCTGCATTACGAAAACAAAGGTAAAATTAGAAACACAAGCAAAACAAAACAAAATAATAAAGCATAGGTACTCTTGCAATAATAATGTAAGTACTCATGAAAACATAAGCAACATAAATACAGTCGCATGCAATAATGCAATAATAACAAACAGTAACTACCATATTAACAACCATATGGAGACATAAGCTAAAACACTAATCACCTATGGGTAACCCTACTATCCCACACCCAATCCCGAGAGATGCGAACGAAGGACTCTAAGAGCCCCTAGCCTACAATCCTGATTATAGACCTCCAAACGCCCCTCTTAAGGGTCATGCATCGAAATATCAAGTTTGCCAATATATTGCTAGATCATGCACTGAGAGCCAAGGTTATTGGGGCAACTGTTTTTATGTTGTGTGAACGAAATATTTGCGAGACAGTATGAAGACTCCTGCTATAGTTTTCACCAATGAATTTTACCTATGCAAATAATCTTGGCTCGTAAACGTTTCGTCTTCCTAGTATTCACCTCTTACCTTTGAATAGGTCGTTGATTTTGGGTTGTCAAAGGACGAGCTATATGATGGCCGCAATTCAGGTCTTAACGGTTACGTAATCTTATATTACTATTATTATATGTAATAAGAGACAATCAAAGATTTTTTGGAGTCCAAGAAAAGTTTTCAATAAAGTATAAAATTTTCAATTAATTACTTCTAAGTCCTGATCTTATTTTTTAAAATCAATTTTCCCTTTTAATTTAAACCAAGAACTTTTGTAGTTCTCACAAAAGTTTTCAATAAAATATAAAATTTTCAATTAATTAGCTAACTTTACTTTTTGAAGTCAAATTTACCTTTTATTTAATGGTTTACTTCTTAAAAGTTGTCCTATTTTATTTTTTTTATTTTAAATGTTGTGAAACAGTTAGACGTGGCTGATATAGTTGCTTTTTACTTGCATATCTCATTTTTGTCAGTCACTCATTTTTCTAAAGTTTAGCAAATATCCATAGGGCAGAAAACATTTATATGTTCCTATCCATTACTTTGGTCCTTACCCCATTTTTTTAATACCTAGCCAAATGCAGTTAATTCAAGCTGCTATAAATCAAGTCAATTCAAACCAAGTCAAATAAAGCCAAACGAAATCAAGCTAAGCTAAGTCAAATGGGTAAAAAAGGTTGAGATGTGTGTGGATAGGTAAGGATAATTAGTTTTATTTGAGCAGGTATATATTTTAAATAATTTTCAAATAGATAAAAGAATGTATTAGTTTAAGCTCAATGAATATTTTGCATAAATTGCTCTTTTCTTAAGACGGCTCCCACCTGGGCCTTTTGAAATTGGTAAATATAACTTCCTATGGATCTTTTTTTGTCCTTGGGTTACTTTTTACATTATTTGACCTTATACATATAAGTAAATTTAGGCAAAGTATACAAAATTTTTTCTCCAAGTCGACTATTTGGTAGGTCTTGCTATACAATTAGACATGTCTCACGTCATATGTTCTTAACTATATTCTTCTCTCTTTAGAGCTCATATATGTACTAATAAAGACATGTCAGAATTATTTTTGGGCAGTTCTAAATTTTTTATTTATTAATATACTTGAATTTTTTTATTAATATACTTATAAAACTAATATTAGGTCAATTTATGTAAAGACTCTAGACTAAAAAAATTATTAATGTTGTTTAGAGCATTCTAAAAGATAAAAATACGGGTCTTCATTAATACGAGTGAATTAAAATATATTATTAAAATCCTAAATGCGTTCGTAATAAGCATAATGTGAGTTTGAAGTAAATAATTTCATGAACATTGAAAATTAAGATTTTAAAGGACTAAACAAACTTTGTTTTTATATATTAGAAATATACTTATTTAAAATTTTAGTTACTATTTGAGATTGTTATTTAGGTATTTTTAAGTATTTATCTCAACTACTACTAATTTGTCGATGCACCCTTTTTTTTTCTTCAAAGAATATTAAAATATACTATTTTATGGGTTTAATTGAAATATAATTGGTATTAAATATTTGAAAATCACTTAAGATCTTTTTATGAATAAGAGTTATCTTTAAAAGTTTATGTTGATTCTGGTTTTCATTGAACTTTCTTTCTTCGCATGCGCAAGTCATTTTTTATAACCTTTCTTATCGTTTTTAACCCAGAATGCATAAAATATATTTTCAAGACTTAATAAATTAGCATTTATGAAAGAAAAAGTAATAATCTTTATATTTTTTAAAATTTGTCAATTATATTGGGGGGTGTAGAATAGGAAAAGGAGAATGTAAAATTATCCTAATTTTTGCTGATTTTAAGAAGTGATATAATATTTCTGTTGAATCAAGCATGATTCTCATTTAATTAGTTTTTTCTTAGCTCATTGAATTGAATTGAATTGAATCTTTTTGTGAACAATTATATCCATCGTCTTTGAAATATGTATGATGCATTACAAATACTAAAAGTATAATTATTGATAGTGCCATATTATAACATTGAAAATGAAAGTAGCGTTATCAGCCAAAATTGAATCTCCTTAAAAGTTCTTGGTTGGTAACTTAAAATTAATTTTTTAAGCATAAAGTATGGAACTAAATTGATCCTTAATATTTACTTTGATAAATTTAGGTTTCTTTTTGAATTTCGTCTAAAACTAAGCTTAAACCCCCATATTTAACTGCATCACCCGTGCCATATGAAATAATGAGTGAACAAGTAATAAAATACAAAAAGAAATCTAGAACTAAAGAAATATATGCTCACAAATTCATAAAAATGCCAAATATTTTTCAATTTATGATCTTGTCTAAGTTGTAATTATTTTGAACACTTTAAATCATATTATTTTATAGAATATTGAATCACTTGTATCTTTTTGATATTTGCTAATTCTTCGGTAAAAATTGCTTCCTAATAAATAATTTTTTTCTTTAACAAAAGTATTTAATTATGTGACTAAGAGACTTTAATAATTATGAAGACCTATCAACAAGACTTGATTGACGTGTCACTATATTAAACTATTTATGCAGTTAAAATATATGATACAAATTAAATTTATTTAATTAAAATAGAATTATTGATTTTAAGAAAAATATGTTTAGCTTGGGCCCAAGCTTAGCACGGGCCTCCTGCAACTAGTTTATAATAAGGGGAGAATCAGAGGACTTCTGTTGTCCTCGATACATTTCCAAAAAAATATAAACTTTTCACTTAACTACTTTTATTTTCTTATCTTAATTTTAATATCAAATTTACTTTGTTTTATGGTTTGCAACTTGCCATATCATTTAATGTTTCAGCAATACATGTGAGTTTGCCGCAACAGTAGACCCTAAAGGACTTTTGTAGTTCTCACATATATTTCCAAAAAAAATATATAAATTTTTCACTTAATTACTTTTATGTCCTAATCTTATTTTTAATGTCAAATTTACTTTTTGTTTTATGGTTTACAGCTTGCCATATCATTTAACACGTGTGAGTTTTCTGCAACAGTGGACCCTATTGAATTTATAATTTACACGTTAAACAAGGTTAAAGACTATTACGATGAATGGACCCCGCGTAAATTTGTCATTCTCACACATTCCTATGTACATATTTCTATTAGAATGATTATGTGAGCCCCACTTAAATAGCTACCATTAGTAATTATTATCATCTTAAATCCAACTCTCCCTTAAACAGCTACCCTTATTAAATATTATAATAATTATGTAATTTTAAAGTGTATTACATATTCTTTTCTCTTGATTTAATAATGTTTACAAGCAAGTAAATATTTTTTGGCTTAATATTATATTTATAACAAGGAGCAATAGAAATTCTTTTTTCCGGTCCTCACATTCAAAATTTCAAAATCGTTGCCCTTAAAGTTGTTATTTTTTACTCTTATCTCTTTTGTGGGTGTTGAGTTAACAGTACCACTTTTAACTCTATTTTGTAATTCTATGGTTTCTTATAGGAGATAATACATAGTATCTTTCTACAATCACTTCTCACCCTATACTGACCTTTAAATGGAATCATGATGTGAGCATGTGATTTTTGCCCCGCGCGAATTACTCCTGCAGAATTCTTAGATTTAGGATTTTTTTCTTTTAATTATTTGAGTTTTAGGAATAATTGCATAATTTTCGTGTTTGTTTGCATTTATTTAATTTAGATAATTATTAAAAATACAAAATATTATATTTGCATTTAGGATTTAATTTTACATATTTTAAAATTAATTGGTAGTTAGGATTTTACAAAAAATACAAAACATATATACAAAAAAATCGAAATTTTGATTTATATTTGCTTTGTTTAATTTGAATTTTGTTAGTTTCTTTAAATTGATTAATATGTTAATTAGAGCCCAATATAATTAGCAAAGTTAATTTAAGTTTAGGATTTAATTCATCTTCATTCTTAATTTTAATTTTAATTTCAATTTTTGAAAAAAGAAAAGAATATAAAATAAAATAAAATCTAATAAAAATGCCCAATTTGGGCCAAAAGTAACCCAGTCCAATCATTAAACCCTCCAAACCCTGTTAAATTTACCCAGGTCTTGCCCAAAAATATGGTCTAGCCCCAGGTCTTCCAAAACGACGTCATTTAGTTGTAGTTAATCATGGCTGTATATGTTTCTTGATCTAACGGACGAGAAGTTGCCTCATTTTAGTATATAATTGTTCAAACAACCCCTACACTCCTCAGAACCCCCAACCCTTATCTCTCTCAAAACCCCCAACTGGAAACCCTAACGCCGCCGCCTACCACAGCAATGCCCGGAAATCGCCTCCGCCGATGGCGGAGCTCTGATGGCCACCAAATTTACACCATAGATTCCCCTTACCCTCCCCTATCCAAATATGTACTCACCCTCATTTGAATCCCATCGAAATATCTCGAATATTAGCCGGAAGGTCTGGCTCCTCCGCCGTGTACGGTGGTGCCACCACACAACCATCCCCAAATTTACACCAAGCCATCACCACACCTTGCCCATATCAAATCCCCATTCCACTTGTCTCAAAACCTGCTGAATCGTCTCAAATATTGATTCAAGGGAGACAGCCAAAACATCACCACCTCTAAATCACTCCAAATTAACACTGGAGGACCCCTGACTCTCCCTCACTCCAAATCCTCATCTATAATCCCTCAATCGTTCCCCAAATCTCTCAAATTTCAAATCACAAAAATCAGAACCCTAGGGCATGAATTTGTGAGGCCCTGTTTCCAGTTTAATCGAAGTCTAGAGTTTGATTTAGTCACGAAATCATGTTTTCGTATGTTCTTGACAAAGAACATATGATTAACATCATTTCGAGACTCAAATCGGAGTGCAACCATGTTTAAGCGCATTTGGTGAGTTAATCTTAATTTGTAGATCCATTCTTCCTCTGTTCCTCTTCAAAGTAACATGTTTTCTTGCCTCTATGTGTGATCAATTTATGCCTCGATTTTTGCTTACTGGTTTTTCTTAAATTCTTTTGAGTTTTGAATTTGTTCTTCTATGTTTGTATTGATAGCATGATTCTGTGTTTTGATTATTTTTGTTTGTTTCTTAATTTTTTGTTTGATTGATAATCGATAATAGTAGTCTTTAATTCTGATTTTTTAAGCTTAAAATAGGTTTAGTTGGATTGGTAGTTCACTTTTGGGGGTTTGGTTATAATTAGATTTTGTTTGAAGAATTCAAGCCTTGATGATTAACCATGGTCAGCATTGACCAAGTTAAAGGGGTTGGTATAGTTGGATTTGGGTTTAGCTTAACCTAGGTTGATAATTTCAGGGGTAAATACAGGGGTTAATCAAGGGCATACTGGGTATTTTTAATTAGAGAATCTTTGCATAACAATAATAGAAGTTGCTAGTATGGGGTCCCCTGTTAATTTCAATGTTATAACTTGGTTATCAAGTTAAAAATTGAGGGATCTAAGTGAAATAAAAGATCTGAGGGTTACCCTAATCTTTGCCTATAAAGGCATTCTAACCTTGCCTTTCAAGGCAAATTTAGAGGCTAAAAAAAGGAAATATTCTGAAAGATTTTGAAGGATAGAAAATTCTGAAAAAAGAGATTTGAGAGCTAATACGGGCTTAAAGAAGAACAATCAGAAAAGTTAGAAAAATATAAATATTTTACTATTCCATTGAAACACATGCTGAATCCTTTTCGAAGCTTTGAATTTATGAAAAGTTCTTGATGTGTTAAAATGAGTTGGGTATTTCTTTTATTGAAGTCCGGTGTTGAAGTCGGTTGGGTTTGCATTAGATTGTTTGGTTTGAAATTGAGTGAAAATACTCATTTGGCTCCTGTTGGTGTTGCTATTGCTATTGCTGAGACTGCTGCTGCTCAATATCCTCTTTGTTTCTTCTTTTCCAGGTATATCCTCAAACTATAAATGGAATGAGGTCTTTTGAGCAAGATTTGTATGAAAACATGGATTCAAGTTGAAGTTTAAATTGAACTACTGGCTTCTAGTGTATTTGTAACCTATTTTCCCATTATGTGTGCTTGAGTTCTTTATTTCTTATGAATATTCAAGTTTGGACTGTTTTGGACTATTACACTTTGAATTCGTTACTCAGGATTGTAAATTCATTACTTAATGGTTGCTGTGGCAATTCTTGGTTCCTGTTGGTATAAATAAACTGCAATTTAGTCAAATGATCTATGAAATGAGAAATCATTGTGTAGGTGAGCTTGGGTCCACGAACCTATCCTTTTCGTATGTATGAAATCGAAATAGTGTGCCTGCTTAGACAGTAATAGAGTTTTATAATTTCAAGTAGCAATTTGCCTAAATAATTGTTTAAAACCCAATATCAGCGCATAAGGTAATTTCAGGGCAAAATGTTGTGACCAATTATGTTGATGGAGGTTTAATACTGTTGAGTTCAATTGTCTTTGTTAGTCTCCTAAAAATGAAGTCACTATTGCTTTCTTAGTTTGATCAGATGACAATAATTTCCCTGGTTCATATGGAAAGACTTAATGTTGGGTCCTTGATATCGAGACTCAGCCTTTGGGCCTATTTCGAAGCCTAGTCCTGAAGGCTCATTTGGGTCAATACGAACCATCTCTTTAGCTAGACTATCAATCCCCTTATGGTGGTTCAAGTTCTTTATACAATGCCTTAATCTCTTTTACTTGTGTTCAACCATTAGTTAACCGGGTCTTTAGCCAATTGAGGCGAGATATAATAGACAATGGTAGCATATTAATTCTCCGGACCTTAGTTCAAATGTACGTAAAGAGGTGCGCCGCGACGAACAAAATCACAAATGCATTACCCTCATTTAAATTAGTTTCTTAATAATATTTGGAATTCGGGACGTGCCATTTAGCCAATTTTCATGGCCTCCCGCAAAGTTAACAATGAGTAAGTTGCTTTAGGCACGTTCTTTAATAAACTTACATTCTTAAACTCGGGTGCACATTTCATGTGACTCAAATCCAAATCCCAAAATATTTGATAAGACGTGTTTCAGATATCGGTGCATTTCATGTGACGTGACCCAAAAACATGTCTTAAACAACGTTCAATTTCGTTAAAAATTAATAAAAAAGCAGTAAATAATTCAAAATTGCTCTCTAGTTTGAAACATGTATTAAAATTAAATACTAGGCCAATTCTAATAGTTTAAGCGACCATGCTAGAATCACCGAATCCGGGGGTGCCTAACACCTTCCCTCGGGTTAACAAAATTCCGTATTCAGAATTTTTAGTTCGCAGACTTCAAAAGGAAAGTCGAATTTTTCTTGATTTGGGATTTTAAAATAAACAAATAACTTGGGACACCAAAACAAACTATCCCAAGTGGCGACTCTGAACACAAGCAAATAAATAACCCCATTTCGAATAATGTCACTTAAATTGGAAAAACTTCCTTATACACTATCCTTCGGGGTAGTGTTTAAAAAGGAGGCGTGATAGCTTTGGCGACTCTGCTGGGGATAAAACCCAGAATCTTTTGTTCAGGGTTCAAGAATTCGAGCTTAAGATAACTGTTATATTTGGCTTTATCTGATTTTTCTACATGTTGGATCCCTAATGTGCTAAATATTTTACCACTTTGATATTCGGTGAATTGTATATATAAACTGCTATGAAACCCTTCCTCTCTTTGAGTCTTCTACATCATGGAGAAGTGTGCAGTTCGTGTGACTTCTCTTCTGTTTAGAGTCTTATCTTATTTAGAATGAGGTTCAGACAAGCTGCTAAGTCGACGGAGCTTCTGTATCCCCGGTATGTTGCCCCCCTCCCCTCCCCCCCGGCTTGAGTTGTCCGCTCGGGTAATCCAGGTCTAGAACAATAAACCTAGGTTCTTAAACCTATTATAACAAAGCCTCATGCCGGATCCCTAGTAGGAATATTTATTTGCATCACGTGCATTTGACTTAGGGGACTCAACATAGAGGTTTGGTCCATCCAGGACAGGTGTACCTAAATTGAAAAGACCATCCAGATAAATCTTACTTGCTACTTGTGCATTTATTTGCTTCAGATCTGCGTGATGACCGGTTTATACATAATGGGAGAGAATTAAAAAGAGAATAGCAGAGGGTGATCACCTTTTTCGATAAAGACCAATACCCTAATACCGAAACTCTACCGAAATTTCAAAAAAAAGGGAAATAGATAATTTTTTGTTTTTAAAAATGGTTGTTTTTGTCAAATCTGCCCAAACTACGCAGTTTGATTCTCACCGGATGTGATATATATAGGCAACCCCCACCAAGTCCAACTTCCCTTTTGCAAAAAATAGTCCAAAACCAAACAAAAATTTTAGTTACAAATAAGGTCGGGGATGCCATTCTTGTCTAAAATAAGTTGAGTGTCCCAAAAAGGGCGCCGGAAGGTTGTTTTTGCAAGAACAACCATCTTGGTTCATTTCCAATGGTTAGCATGCACAGCCTTAAAATCTTCTTCCCCGAAGTACTAAAAGGCCGTATCTGCAAAATCAGGGTTTTGCTTTTTAAAAAAATGAAAATTTTCGAAAAATAAATATTGTCATTTCTCCTTTTAGAATAAAATAAGCATTAAATCACCTCAATAAACGTGCAGGATGAGCACGAATGAAATTGAACCCTCCACAGTCCTTAATGAGATCCCCTTGAAGCTCTATATGTGGTGGGATGATCTAGGAAAAAGCAGTAGAGAAACAGTGGTAAAAGTTCTAGGAGGCCTCGTCGGACTATTAAACTTCAAGCCAAGGTTGCACATAATTGAAGCCTTGATACCATTTTGGGACCCAACTTGCAACATGTTCCGATTATCTGACTTTGAGCTCACATCTACATTGGAAGAAATAGCTGGTTATGTGGGTCTAAATGGCAATTTCAGAAGTCGATACCTCCTATCACCAAGACAGGTGTCCCCTCACAGAATACTCGATTTTCTAAGCACTAGTCGGGATGTCCAAGACAGAAATCTATCTGAATGGTACTGTACACTTCAGTTTTTGTATCTTCGATATGGTAACCCTAGAGGTTTTGAAGAGCCGAACAATGGTCTAACCCATGCTGGAAACAAAGACAAGTGGGAGGCAAGACGGAGTCTAGCTTTCATGGTGGCCTTTATGGGTGTTGTGGTTTGTCCACGGAAGTATTGCAACATAGAGATAGGTCTTGTAGGAATGATCGATGTGTCAATAATAAAATCTAACAGCACCGTGGTTCCTCTGATCGTGTCGGAAATCTACCGGGCTTTGACCATCTGTAGGGAAGGAGGAAAATTTTTCCAGGGATGCAATTTTCTACTTCAATTATGGATGCAAGAACACCTCTATCACCGGGTTGGATACATGAATTATGGCTTGACCGGTCTAAACTGCATTGAAGAATTTGGAAGTCGGGTAGCAGGCACTGAATTCCCTACAGGTACGGAAGCTTGGCTTGCACATCTGAGGGCCCTGACTGCTGATAAAATTGAATGGGCATTTGGATGGCTCCCTCCCACTGAAGCAATATACACAACAGTTGCAGTGTCTTATATCCTCTTAATGGGATTTCGGAGCATCCAACCTTATGCTCCCTACAAGGTGTTGTGTCAACTAGGAAGATTCCAAACCGTCCACAATGACGAAGACTTGAGTAAGCATGCCATTGAGTTGGGTCAAAAAGCTATGTTTCTGGAAGGAAAAATTCGCCAAATGTGGAATGAGTGTAGGTTTCTAGAACCCAAGACCATAGTGGAGACCGGGCCAGAGATGAAGTGGACCCCAAATATGTTGAATGGTTCAGTAAGAGGTATCGAATTCCTGAAAGCCCGTAAAGAGACCACATATCCAACAATTCACTGTTGAGGCCCAACCACAATGGGACTGGTTGACTAAAGAGAATGAATACAAGGTCAAAATAAGTAAATTGGAAAGGCAAGTTATGGAGCTTCAATTTGAAAATGGTTTTCAAGCCGCTGCAGATGAGGGAGAAAAGAAGAAACTAGCCTAGGAAAATGAGGCACTAAAAGCTCATATCAGAAAGATAAAAACAGTCGTCAACAACCCAGAAAGAAGTTGGGCCGATGAAAGGCTTATAAGTGGGCTAAGAAAGAAAGTCCTCAAATACCAAGAAGACTTGGAAAAGTTCGAAGCTAGTCAGGTAAAACTACAGGAACAGTGGACAAAGAAAGCGGAAGAGCGGGTACGGTTTGTGCAACAAATGAAGAGAAACTATGAAGGGACCATCACCAGTCTAAGAAGAAAAGTAACTAATCTTGAGGATGAGACAACCAAATAGGCTAAAGATTTTAAGGCTGATAGGGAACACTGTTTTAATCTGATGACCTTAATAGAGGAAGAAATCCAGCAAATGCAAGATCAACACTTTCATGATTCTCAAGTTTTAGAGGCTCGGAACCAGGAGATAGGGCGATTACTCCAGGAAACGGGTAGGATCAGAGAGAGGATCAGAACCATCGCTGATTACGTCACCATAAAGTGCCAAGCATACAAGGATATGACTCGTATCACCTTCTTTGCTGCAGTGATGATTTTCATCCATCAAGTAATGACTGATTTAGAGCAACTACAAGGAGGTCTCGCACATAAGCCCTTGGCGAGGCCGAATGATGCCCCGCAGGCCCCAGTAATGGAAGCTTTAATGTATTCTTGACTTTTCAAACATTGAGTCTGTATTTTGCTTCATTTCGAGTCTATAGTTTATTTCAAAAAAATTGATTAATTTAGCATCTTTGTAATAGAAGCTTTATTAATGAAATATGAAAATCCTCAAAAAAAAATTGTTTCCTATTTTTGGCATTTGTTTTTCAAAAAACTACGCTTGGTCTAATTCGTGAGGGGTCATGATACATAGGTAATTTCCATAAGACTCGACCGCATCCCTAAAATAAAAGAGGAAAAAGCAAGAGAGGAAAGGAAGTAAAAGAGAGAATGAGAAAAAGAAACCATGGCGAAAACCAGAGGCAAGAAGGAGGGAAAAGAAAAGAGAAAGAATAAGGAAAAGAGTGATGGAAAAGAAAGATGAGGAAAGAGAATGGAAATAAAGAGAATAAATGGGAAAGGATCCGGAATAGCCGAGATGAAGCATGCAACCGTTGCAAAATATGTAGACACCCGTTTAACTGCATCGGTGCATCACACCCAACATGCGATTACATGTCTGTTATTTGTCTTAAAATAACTGTTTGCTGCTTGTAAAACCAGTCTAGGGTTTTCCTATAAACGGGGGTTAGTTTTTGTGGTAACCTGGCTTCACATCCATACTTCACCAGATCAAAAGGAAGCATCGGAATATCTTTAAAAAATCACTATGCCAGCAATTCTTATCATGGACGAGGGCCCGATCTTGGGCATCCTGGTTTCAGAATCAGCAACCTTCGAGGAAACTAGGTTGGTGTTTCTCTTCATGATGGAAATGTGGGACGCATGGTCAATTGGAAAGGAACCTCCTAGTGCAATTCCTGAATTTCCTGAGCTTTTCCCTAGAATGGGTGGAACTTTCACTATCCTAATTAGTCATCCCAGTATCTCACATGGACACCCAACCATCGCAACCCATTTTTTGGAACATCTTCTGAGGTTCGCCCCTAGATGATAATATCCAATGCAGCCCCAAACATCTTTAACGCCCCCATGCGCAGCTACAAAGAACTTGCATTTCCTAGGCCCACTTTCGATCCTTCAGCCTTTACATTCCAAACACTCACCCCCCAAATAAAGCCTCCTTAATTCCCCACTCATACCTACCCTCAACCGCCTCAATTTGAGTTCACTCCGGGACAAGAAAGGACTACTAAAACTCCTGAGCAGGAGGACATCGAAAGAAAGATGAGGAGTATAGATCAAAGCCTCAAGAACATTCAGGGCTTGAGTGGGCAGAAGAGTGTGTCATATGCTGATCATGCATGTTTCCCCATGTGCACCTGACCCTAGGATTCAAGACTCCAATATTTGAGAAATACGATGGATAAAGTACACCTGTTGCTCATCTTAAGAAATATTGTAATAAGTTGCGAGGGGCCGGAGGAAAAGAAGAATTACTGATGGCCTATTTTGGGGAAAGTCTGGTAGGTATTACTTCCAAGTGGTACACGGATCAAAACATATCTCGGTGGCACATTAGGGACAACCTTGCATGGGACTTTTTTAGACAGTTCTAGTATAATATAGACATTGCTCCAGACAGGAACTCATTGGCAAACTTGAAAAACAAATCCTCGGAGAGCTTTTGAGAATACGCAATCAAGTGGCATAAACAAGAATCCAGAGTGAAATCTCCAATGGACGAGGTTGACATGGTCACAGTGTTCTTCCAGGCTCAACAAGCCGATTATTTCAAGAATATGATGTCATCTATAGGTAAACCATTTGCGGAAGCTATAAAAATTGGGAAAATGGTGGAAACGGATTGAAAATAGGCAGAATCCTAAGCCAGTCCGCTATTAGAGCAACCTCCCAAGCCATCCAGGGCGGGTCTGGAGGAGTTGCAAAGGGCAAGAAGAAAGAAGAAACATTTATGGCGATATCAGGAACAAGAAGACAATGTGCTCCTCGACCCATGTTCCCAGGAAGAACCTCTCAGCATTATTATCCTCATAGGGATATGGCCTATGTTCCTCAACCGTATGGGATCAAAAATGCTCAACCTTTTGTACGACCACAACAATAAGCCAACAGGAACCAAGCCTTATTCCCAAGAAACCAGCCTCCTCACCGAAACCACTATAACCCCCGCCTTCCGCAAAATAACTTCTGTCCTCGTGAACCACCTAGGAGGACAAATTTCACACCAATTGGGGAATCCTACACTAGTTTGTTCCCAAAGCTTATCCAAGTGGGCCTGCTATAGCCCGTACCTCTAAACATGCAAAACCTGGAATCGCCTTCCTATCAGCGGGGCACCCGATATGCCTATCACTTGGGAGCTGAGGGACATGACATGGAAAACTGCTGGACCCTAGAAAGAGCTGTAGAGGATCTAATGTAACAAAGTAAGATTGTGTTAAGGGACGAGGACCTCCCCAATGTAACCAACAACCCACTGCCGGCCCACAACAATGGGCCGGTAATCAAAATAATCTTTGAAGACAAAAACTTTGACCCGGCCTTCAAGGCCATAATTGTCATTAATGATGTGGAGAGAAAGCCAAAAACTTCCCCGAAGCAAGATGAAGGGGATAAAAAGTCACACACCCTAAAACAGAAAAGAAAATTAAGGTAGAAACTGGGGCAACGCCCACCAAAGAGCATTATTCTCTATGTCCCGCGGGGCCACAAGAAAGAGCGGTTGCCTTTGAGTCCTCCCAAGAGATTCGAACTAAACAAGACCACCCAGATGTACGTACCAAAGTGACCTTATGTAGTGCGAGGGTCAACTAATCCACCAAGGCTGAGTGAGCCCATGGTTATTGGTCGCGCACCATAGAGGCCCATGACGAACCCTTCCATGGTGCCCTGGAATTACCACAAAACAGTGGTGACATATAAAGGGAAAGAAATCTCAGGAGAAGAAAACTAAACTGGGGAAAATTACTCTAATTTGGAAGAAGTAAACAACGCCACCAGGAAGCACTTCCCAGCTAAAAAACCAGCGAGCGCCCTAAAAAGGCGGAAGCATTCTTTCAGAAAATGAAAATGGTGGATTATAAAGTGGTTGACCAGCTCCGAAAGTTTCCTGAACAAGTCTCCTTGCTATCTTTATTGATGAAATCCCATAATACCAGAAGGTACTAGTCAAGACCTTCAATGAGGCATACGTGCCAGGTGTGACTTCTACAGAGCAATTAGAAAGAATGGAGGAATGATTTTTCGCAATCAATCAAATCACATTTAGTAAAAATGACTTGCCCCTATAAGGGGCTTCACATAACAAAGCCTTGCACTTAACTGTAAAGAATACTAAGTGAAAAGGGTTATGGTGGATGGAGGCTCTGGGGTGGACACCTGCCCACTTTCAATACTACAGCGCATGGAGATTGGGACTGGAAAGATTCGTCCTAACAATGTCTGCATACAAGTTTTGATGGTATCAAAAGGGACATGATTGGAGAGATCGATCAAACTATGACTATCGGCCCAGTGGACTTTGAGGTGACTTTTCAAGTTCTAGACATGGACACATTCTACAAATTTCTCTTGGGGATACCACGGATCCACGCAGCCGGGGCTATACCTTTCACTCTCCAACAGATGGTAAAGTTTGAGCATGAAGATCAAGAAATTGTGGTCCATGGGTAAGAAGAGCAATCAATTTATCGAGATCCCTTAGTTTCATGCATTGAAGAGAGAGAAGGTAGTGAGCACATAGTTTACCAAGCCTTTGAAGTTGTGGTAGCAAACCAATATGAAGAAGGAAACCCTTGCCCCCAGCCCTTCCTTTCCAATACATCAATTATAGTATGATACGACATGGATTTAAATCGGGGAAAGGACTTGGGAAGTCTCTACTAGGAATAGCTGAGCCAGTTACCTTGACCTCCACTGAAAAGTTCTTCAGGTTAGGCTTCCACCCAATGCCAGATGATATAACATGGGCAAATGATAGAAAGCGTGATAGATGGGTTCTGCCTCAACCACTGCCACATCTATACGTGACATTCGTCAGGCCAAAGTACAATGAAGAGGAAGAGGATGAGGGTTTTACAGCTGAAGAAATTGAAGAAATATGCAGCGCAATGAGAAAGATACCATATGAAACCCGCATGGTTCAGCCAGGAGAGGGCTCCAGCACCACTGAGGTGTTGTACATGGGACCCGAGGCCAAATTATAGGATTGGAAGGCTACGCCATTCCCCATCAGGCAGGAATACCGGTAGACTAGTCCTGCCATTTTTTTCTGCATCGCGAGTTATCCCAAGGTGTAACTCGGATGTTTTCTTTAAAGTTTCTTGTCTTTTATCTTCCTAATGTAAACCCTGTTATCTTCCAATTCCAAGAAATGAAATCAATATTTCATCATTCATTTTTCTTTATTCTTTCTGATTTTGCTATTTTTCTTTTTTATTTTTCTTTAAGTTCTAATGATGCGGCTTTAAATAACATGACATGCTTGCGGACTTTGTGCCCAAATCCAAAAAAGTTGCCTAATTGTGAAATAATGAGCCAAGAATGGGAATACAATGAAGAATAGGTTTATAGGGAAATAAATCGAGAATTGGAATATTTTGAAAATAAACCTAAGCCAAACCTATATGACACTGAGCTGGTTTACTTGGGTAGTTTTGAAAGAAATCAGGGAAACCAAAATAAGCATCCACGCAAATGAGAAAACTCGGGACGCACTAATCCAACTCCTGTTCGAGTTCAAATATGTGTTCGCGTGGTCATATGATGACATGCTGGGACTAAGCGTTAATTTGGTAGTGCATAAATTTCCAACTTATCCCGAGTTTCCCCAATCCAGCAAAAATAGAGAAAATTTAAAACTAATGTCAGTGACAAAATCAAAGAGAAGATCACGAAGCAGTTGAGAACAAGAGTGATCCAAGTGGTCTGGTACACCACATGGCTAGCCAATGTAGTTCCAATTCCAAAGAAAGATGGAAAAACCCAAGTGTGCATGGACTATAGAAATTTGAACAAGGCAAGTCCCCAAGACAATTTCCCCTTCCCCAATATCCACATCCTTGTTGATAACTGCGCTAAACATGAGATGCAGTCTTTTGTGGACTGTTACGCAGGATATCACCAGGTGTAGATGGATGAAGAGGACGCATAGAAAACAGCCTTCACCACACCTTGGGAAACCTACTGCTACAGGGTTATGCCTTTCGGACTGAAGAATGCCGGGGCAACCTATATGAGAGTCATGACTACCATCTTCCATGATATGATGCATCAAGAAATAGAGGTGTATGTGGACGATGTGATCATCAAGTCCAAAACTCAGGAGACCATATGCGAGATTTGAGAAAGTTCTTCGAACGGCTGCACAGATATGATTTGAAACTGAACCCAGACAAATGTGCGTTCGGAGTCCCATCGGGCAAACTTCTGGGATTTATAGTCAGCCGGAGAGGTATTGAGTTAGATCCGACGAAGATAAAATCTATTTGGGATTTATCCCCTCTGAAGACCAAGAAAAACGTAATGAGCTTGTTGAGAAGATTGAATTATATCAGTCAGTTCATCGCTCATCTAACTTCCACATGTGAACCCATATTCAAATTGCAAAAGAAAGATGCAATGGTCAAATGGATGGATAAATGTCAAGAGGCTTTCAATAAGATTAAAGATTACTTGTCCAACCCACCAGTTTTGGTGCCACCTGAAACAGCGAGGCCACTGTTTTTGTACCTGACAGTCCTGGAGAGTTCCTTTAGTTGCATCCTCGGGCAACACGATATCACTGGAAAGAAAGAGCAAGCAATATACTACTTGGGCAAGAAGATTACCAACTACGAGGCCAAGTATTCTTTGCAGGAAAGAACCTGTTGTGCTTTAACTTGGGTTGCTTAGAAATTAAGGCATTATCTGCAGGCCTACACCACCTACCTCATAACTAGGTTTGATCCATTGAAGTACATATTTCAAAAACCAATTTCCACGGGAAGATTAGCAAAATGGCAGATCCTGCTCACCGAGTTTGACATAGTCTATATCACTCGTACAATAATGAAGGCCCAGGCATTAGTGGATAAATTAGCCAAGAACCCGATTAACGATGAGTACAAACCTCTGAACACTTATTTTCCAGATGAAGAGGTGAACTCGGTGGAGGCAATATCTAAAGATACCACTGCTTGGAAAATGTTCTTTGATGGAGCGGTAAATGCAAAAGGTGTGGGATTGGGGAAATCTTAATCTTACCCACCGGTCAGCACTATCTAGCCATAGCTCGGCTTCGGTTCTTCTGTACAAACAATATAGCCGAGAACGAAGCCTGCATCACGGGTATGAACATGGCGATCGACCAAGATGTCGAAGAGTTATTGATTACGGGATATTCAGATCTAATCATCCGGCAAGCCCAAGGAGAATGGGAAACTTGAAATGTCAAACTTATTCCCTATCGGTAACATATGGAAGATCTTAGCAAGCGGTTCAAGATAATAAAGTTCAGCTACATCCCTTGCTGTCACAATGAACTACCTAACGCACTCGCCACTCTGGCCTCGATGTTGCCCTACGCAGGCAAAGACCATATTGATCCCTTGGAAATCCAAATCACGGAAAGGCATGGGTACTGTAATACGGCTGAGGCAAACTAAACACCCAACCATGGTACCATGATATCAAGATATTTTTAAAAAACCAAGAATATCCCGAGCAAGCCACTAGGGACCAAAAAAGAACCATTAGACGACAGGTAAGTGGTTTCTTTTTAAGCGGTAAGGTCTTGTACAAAAGGACCCTGGACCTTAATTTGTTAAGATGTGTTGACGGTGAATAGGCCGCAAGAGAAGTACACGCAGGAGTATGCGGACCGCACATGAATGGGTATGTTCTAGCAAAGAATATCATGCGAGCAGGCAATTATTGGATAACCATGGAAAAGGACTATTTTAGCTTTGTCCGAAAATGCTATCAGTGTCAGGTGCATGGTGATTTGATTCATGCACCTCCTACAAAACTACATCCCATGTCAGCGTCTTGGCCATTTGTAGCTCGGGGTATGAACGTTATTGGGCCAATCGAGCCGAAAGCCTCAAATGGGCACAAATTTATACTAGTTGCCATCGATTACTTTACAGAGTGGGTTGAAGTCATCACTCTTAAATCTGTCACCAAGACAGCGGTAATAGACTTTGTGCACTCCAACCTTATCCTTCGATTTGGTATTCCCACAACCATTATCATAGATAATGCGAAAAACCTCAATAGTCGTTTGATGGAGGAGATATGCGAACAATTCAAGACAACCCATTGAAATTCTACTCCTTATCGGCCCAAGGCTAATGGTGTCTCAAAGAAGCAAATAAAAATATCAAGAAGATATTGAGAAAGATGATTCAGAGTTCCAGGCAATGGCATGAAAAGTTTCCTTTCGCATTAATGGTATACTGCACCACAATGCGTACATCAGTAGGAGCGACCTTATACCTTTTAGTCTATGGAACTGAGGCTGTGATACCCGCAGAGGTGGAAATCCCTTCTCTCTGGATCGTCGTTGAAGCTAATATTAATGACATGGAATGGGTCAAGGCTCGTTTGGAACACCTAACCTTAATTGATGAAAAACAAATGGCTACGGTCTTCCACGGGCAGTTGTATCAACAAATAATAGCCCGAGCTTATAACAAGAAAGTGCGGCCCAGAAATTTTGAAGTGGGACAACTTGTGTTAAGGCACATTCTTCCTTACCATCAGGAAGTAAAGAGAAAATTTGCTCCTAATTGGAAAGGCTCGTACATTATCAGAAAGATATTGCTGAAAGGAGCATTGTATCAGGGCGACATCGAAGGAAATGATCCCGAAGCAGCCGTGAACGCAGACATAGAAAAAATGTATTATGTCTAAGCTCTCTGCAATAATGACTCTGTCCAATTGAGATGACGAAGGCTTTCATTCCCACTATCCAAACACTATCAACCTTTTTGCAAACCCATTTGAGTCGGTTACTCTTCTTTGGCTACCCTCTTTGGAACCTAAAGGTGTTGTTGAAGAATGAAACAAAAAAAGGAAAAAGAGAAAAACAAAACAAAATAGGAAAACAAAAGAAAGAACAAAAACAAACAAAAGAAAACCTAAAACAAAACTTTCTGAGCTACTTATGACTTGATTCCAAAAGGATACGTAGGCAGCCTCTCTCTAGGGTTCAGTCACACCAAAACAAAAAATCCCAATTCCCCCCTCGAAAAATGAAACTGGGGCAGATGATATAATGGTTCGGCGAAAAGCCCACCAGAATGGTTCCAATATTGTAATTTCATCAGAATTCTTTTCACCCAAAACCCTGTCCAAGTCCTCCGATCAATTGCCAAAGGCATCGGAATGGGAAACACCGCTATTGGATATAGGTGCAATCAAACTGAGAGAAATAAAATGAGAGAGTCTTTTTGGTGAAAACTTACGGGCACCATATAGCTACGGTGAGCAGAGAAAGTAAAAAGGAGAAAGTCTGCTTAGTGAAAACTCGCAAAGAGAGCTATTTGATGATGGTGAGAAGAGAAATGAGAGAGGTCGATTGGCAAAACCCTAAAAGGGCGTCATCGGCCAAAAAGAAGACATTGTTCACCACTGTCACACCTCCTTTTTTACACATCTACCCCGAAGGGTAAAACATATAAGGGAGTTTTTCCAATTAAAGTGACATCATTCGAAATGAGATTATTTATTTATTTAGAGTCGCCACTTGAGATAGGTTTGGCTTTTGGTGTCCCAAGTCACCGGTTTATTTAGAATCCCAAATCGAGAAAATTTTTGACTGCCCAAATGGAGTCTGAGAACCAGAAATTCTAAGTAAGGAATTATGTTGACCTAAGGGAAGGTGATAGGCACCCTCGGATCCCGTGGTTCTAGCACTGTCGCTTAAACTCTTATAATTGGCTAAAAATTCTGATTTTAATACATGTTCAACTTATAAGGCAATTTAAAATTATTTTATACTACTTTTAATAATTTTTTAAGGAAATTTGCAATATCGTTAGAACATGTTGCGGACCACGTCACGTAAATGCGCACGCAGTTTCTGACATATTTCAACTTCATTGAGATTTGTATTTGGGTCGCATAAATGTGCTCCCGTACTGAGGAAGATAAAATTATTAAAGAAGCGCCTACAAGCGATTGACGTGTTATTGTCTTTTCGGGAGGCCGTGAAGTTCGCTAAACGGCACGTCCTGGATTTCTAAATATGAGTAATTAAAGAGGGTCACGAAATTTTGTGTGTTTCCTTTGGCACGGCGCACCTCATTTTATTACCTTAAAGGCCAATCTCAAGCAAACTATTATTTTCTATTAAACGTGCCTCTAAAAACTTAATTAATTCTCACTATGTCTTGCCACCCAACTCAAAAAAAAATCGATCATATATTAAATTAGCATGAGGAATGCATACTCGTCCTTCAGCATATTGAGTTGTTGGACCAGGTTGAAAATTGATCCAACCTTCACAAAAGCCATTCAGCAAATTGTATTGGCCTGATTGGGCTGCTGAATAAAGATCTGGACATGTTAGGCTCCTAAATGAGGCAAACTCTCATCTCTGTAATATTCAATAATGCCAGTAATAAGCACACTGAACCAAACGATTTGTTTTTGTAAAACCAAAATTATTCAGATCACAAGCAAAAGCCCATTTGACTTCTAATTCATCACATTATCCAACTCATGGGTATAGCAAGACGCCTAATCCAGAATATGATAAGAATGACAACAACCAAAGAGACCTTAAGCTAATACAGTGTAAGAAACTGATTCGAAATACAATTGACCCTTGGAGTTCATCTTTAAAGTAGGTACGTAATGAATTAATTCTAAACTAGTAGGCTGAAAATGTAACATTCTACACAGTCCAGATATACAAGTTTGATTAGCATCGATTGTACATTTAAAATACTCAAAACAAATTAACGCATGAAAAATATAGCAATCCATATGAATACATGAATTTTAAACAGCTGAATACTCAAATTAACAGGCAAACTTCAATGTACAGCTTCAAATACTAAGTTCCATGGCCCTTGGCCATTTGGGATGAGGCAAATACCTAGAATGAAACCAAAAGATAAAGACACAAGGGTCAGCACTAAGCAACAGGAAACCAGCAGTCAAAAATCAACAGCCACACAGCAAGAAGACCAATATAATAGCCCAGATTTGCACCAACCCCAAAATGAACCAACACAGCCTTTGATTGACTTTAAACAACTTGAAACCAAACCAGAAAAATTCCAGAAATTTTTCAATAACCAAACCTAGACTAAATGGTGTAAATCCAAAATAACAAAACTAGAATCTGAAACCAGCTGGACCTCCAATGGAACAGTACTTTTTGAATTTCTGTTGGTTTTAAAGCTCTAAGTGCCTAAATTTTGAAGGAGAACTCTCAAATATTCAACTAAGCAACATTTTTTGATTTTTGCTTTGGATTAGGTTAGAATTGCAGGAATTGGATCTGAATTTTTTGAATTTTAGCTACTGGACTTCCTTTAGGAATTTTCAGGATTGTTTTTAACTATTGCTGGGAATTTTTGGAGATTTTTCAGACTGTGTAAAAAAAGATTTTTTCTGAATGAACTAGGGTGCCGTTTAATAGCCAAAGGCTAGGGCAACCCCTTTATTTTGTTTTAACTACTAGTCCCTCTTTCAATTTTCAGTTTTTATTTACTTGGTTATTTATTTTCTGACTTGTTTCTCAAGTCACTACACTAAAACTACTAAATTTTAGACTAAGGTCCCCTTCTAGAAGATTCTAAAGGATTCTAGCATTGTATTCTATTTATAGACTACCTATACTACCATTATTTTATTCTAAACTTACCAGAACTAAACTAAACCCTATACTACCCTTCTACTATACTAAAATTACTATTTCTACTAAGCTAAATCTTAAAAACAAATTAATGCTAACTAAAATCTATAACCAAAACCATAACTGAACCATTAGTCATAGATAATCAAGATTCAACTTAGAATTCTCAAACTACTCGAACACAAGTTCAAGCTAAATGCTGAAATTAATATAATTACAAGAAACATGCAAGGCTACAACTAACATGCCACACTATTATAGAAAACTAATTCTAATTCATACAATTATCAAATTATCAACTAAAAAGTTGGAAAGTTCACAGAATAAGAACATAAGCTAAGCTAAAAATCAAAACTAATGCGACAGAATCATCAAGTAAAATATGTACAAACAGGAACTAGAAGTTGATTTTAATTAAAGAAAAAAGAAACATGGTCGGACACTAAAACTTATGGAATTATCAAAAAAAAATGCAATCGAAAAATGAATACTCCTATATTTAAGAACTAATCAATATTTCCAGTTAACACAAGCCATCAGAGCTAAAGCCAGGCAAAATTGTCAACAGAAGAAGGAAAATAAAAACAATCAAAAGAAAATGAAACTTACTGTTAGAAACTACGGTTTACGCTAGAGGGGGGGGGGGTGAATAGCGTATTAATAGAATTTAGCGTTTTCTTGCGGAATTTAAACTTTGCAGGAAGTAAAATAAATGCAGAAAAATAAACTTACACAAAGATGTATACTGGCTGGCCACCAACGTGGTTAGTCCAGTCCCCGAGAGACTCTCTCGAGATTTTTCACTATCTTGTTAAGCTTAAGGGTGCTCAACAAACCGTTACACACTTGAGGACACAAGCCTCAAACAGTTGCTCGGAGATCGCAATCTCAAAGACTTCACCCAAGGAAACGCAAGTTCCTTGAAACAAGAGAATCGCAATTCTCTTACAAGTATATCAAATACTTGGACACTCACTTAACTAAAGTACTCCTTATTAAGTAGATATGAGTAAAAGAATATGTTCAAGATCACAACAACTTTAAGCAATAATATGGCTCTCAAAAGCTTTATGAAATGAGTAGAAAATGAAGAACAATTGAATGAAAGCTTATAGCAATGTAATGATCAGTTTGTGTATGTTGTTGTTTTTAAAACACTGAAATGAAGCTTTATTTATAGTTGAAAAAATTGGTTCAACCGTTGTCTAATTGCCAATTAAGAGTTGCTGAAATTACTCAGTGATAATCGATTATTAAGACCAAACAATCGATTATCTGCCAGTCAGTTTAAAAATCAATCCCAGATTTCACGCTTCACAATCGATTATACATAATCTATAATCAATAATCGATTACTTCAGCAACGTTCTAAAAATCATTTCCGGATTTTAAGCAAAACATCGATTATATAAAATCAATAATCGATTACTTCAGCAACGTTCTAAAAATCATTTCCAGATTTTAAGCAGAACATCGATTATCTAGAATCAACAATCGATTACCTTATGGTATTTGAAAATCATTTGACAACGGCCAGCTTCAACAATCGATTGTCCTTTGCAACAATCGATTACTTGTTATTTTCTGAAAATCATAAAACTTACTGTCTCAGTGATAATCGATTATCTAAAGACATAATCGATTAATTAATTAAATTTAAAATCACTGGAGGACATCAACTCAACACAATCGATCACCATTAGTTCATAATCGATTATTTTGAGTATTGAAAAACTTTACCTCAACAACAATCGATTGTCATTTGTTCACAATCGATTATCATGCAGATTTGGAAAAACCTGATGTTCACTGTCTTACTCACAATCGATTACCATTAATTCATAATCGATTGTCATGCAGTCTTGGCTCAGAAACAATCGATTATCATAAGTACATAATCGATTATTTTAGCCCAGATTTTTGAGGCATGTTTAGAAAACATTTTGTCTAATGTAAATATGCATGATTTAAAATCTTTTTGACACGGAATTAAATATGCATGATTTTGGAAAATAGTTTTATGAGAGAGGCCATACTATGAGTCAAGTTATAGGATCGAGATTACAATTTAGAACAACTCAATAACAATTAAAAGCTATATCTTGAACTTCAATCTTATTCGCAACCATTGTGCGCTTGTACTTGAATTCCGTCATATATCAATTTTTGCTTCGTTTGTCATTCATCAAAACCTACAAAAGAGTACACGTTTAGTATATTGCATTGAGAACGTGTTTCTAACAATTTCCCCCTTTTTGATAATGGCAAACATTAAGCGGGATATGCAATTTAGGCAAAAGATATTGACAATTCAAGACAAGTAACAATTATGCAATTTTGTTCTTGTTCCCCCTCAATTTAAGAGTTCCCCCTCAATTTTAGCTTATAAGCAATCAATGAATTAAGAGGTGGTGCATACCCGATATCCCGTTTTCTTCCCCCTTTTGCCAATAGCAAAAAAATAGTAAGGAAAAATGCAAAAAGATGAAATAAACAAGGTTTATTTATTGGAAAAAAAAAGAGGGTACATCAATGGGAACCAAAGAGAACAACAGCAAAAACCACACAAAACACAAAAAAAATTTATTCATTTCCGTCGTTGTCCGCCTCGTTATCCGGCGCTGCTTCAAAAGGAACGAGAGCTGCATATGGATAATTGACATGATCAAAGTATCCATGGATCTCATGAGTGAGTTGAGCAAGCTGGTCGGATATGGTTTGGAGAGTAGGCTCTTGGGACGAACGAGCACGACGGGGTGGACGACTTGAAGAAGGAGCTGGTGCATGATCACCATCATGATGGAAAGAAGACTCCGAGATTTCCCAAATTTTGGTACTCCTTTTGAGAGGACCATTTTCCGTGACAAATCCGGATGCTTCAAGGAAGTTCATAATGAGGAGGGCATAAGGAAGAGGCATGTCATCACCGATGGCATCGAGCATATGAATTTTGATGAGCCGACACCAATTTATTTTGGCTCCGGTGACAATGGCATGCAGAAGTTTGGTATCCTCCTGGGAGATGGTGGTGTGATTGTGCCGTCTAGGCTTGAGGACTCGGGTGATGAAGTAAAGAATCAACCGGTAGTTTGGATCCATTCCCGTTATGGTAGGACGACGGGTAGAGATAGATGGATCATAGGAGGTTATACCGGCTTGGTGGAGAAGGATGGTTTCATCAAAGAGAGCCCCGGCCTTATCAATATACCGATAAAGGTCTTCACCTTCATTTGGAAGGCGGGCAATGGTGTGGAGATTCTCTTCAGAGAGAAGAATTTGAACCCCATTAATGGAGGTGACAAGTTCGCCATCTTCATCTTTATGGAGGTTTGAGTAAAAAGCTTGAACGAGAGTTGTGTTTATGTGAGGATGAGTGAGAAGCAAGAAGTCATATAGTTGACACTCCTTTAACATATTTGCGGCAGGGGTGAAAGGCTCAAAGAGTTTACTATTTGAGAACCGAGGAGGAAGAATGGTACGTTTCTCAAATTTTGATAGGAACCTTGTGAGTTTATTTTCAGTTTCAAAGAACAAGACGGAACCGTCTTGGTATGGAAAATTTAAAGGAGGAGGGGCGGTTGAGGCTGATGCGCCATGTTTGGATCGGGAACGTTTTGAAGATCGTCCAGACATGTTAGGAGAAAGACTGCTGGAATTTGGCAAAGAAAATAGAAGAGATTTAGCTTTTGAATACTAGAGATAGTGCTTGAGTGGGTGAATGTGAGCTCTTATGATGCCTATTTATAGAGGAAAGGATTATCAAGCATTGAATGGAGACATTTGCTGAGATTTTGGTTTAGGAGCAGTCAGAAAACGGTAAGAATTAAAATTACTGACCGTTAGATAATCGATTATTGAACTGAAATAATCGATTGTATTTACTGTTTGATTGAGATTTTGAATCTGACAAATCGATTCTTGAGTCAAACGGTAAAAAATTTGAATGAAATAATCGATTGTTAAATTTTGGTAATCGATTATGGAGCATTTAAGACCTGACAGGAATCTATTGAGGAGCCAAACGGTAACAAAAAATTAATATGAAGTAATCGATTGTCAATTCTTGGTAATCGATTATTTAGGGAACTAATTTGATAGTGAACTTGGAGAATATCAGAATTTGTCAAATAATCGATTGTATGAAAAAATAATCGATTGTTGTAGAAAGCATTGCTGAATGACTGAGGCGGAAATCGATTATGCAATTTAGGAAGTAAAAAATTAAACACAGATGCATAATAGTAATAATCAGTCATAAACAATCGATTATTGATACTGATAATCGATGTACTGCACAGAAAATAATCGATTAGTGGCTTGAAATAGTCGATTATTTTGTGCTAAAACTTCATAATTCCCCCTACCTTTGGGGTGGTACCTGCAAAATAGATTTAAACGTCTCCGACGCTCAAGTTAGTAATTTATAGCGAAATTAATAAATTACACTAGTGTTAACAAGTAATGCCGTGAACTCTTAAGAATTGTGTCCTAGAGTGTTCTTAAGAGAGTTTCGGGTACTTACCTTTTCTCCAACATCGCCAATTACCTGTTCGAGAGGATGATCCTTGATCGTTCTCCACTCGTTAGGCGTATTTATTCCTTTTTCTAATTGTGGCGCTTCTTCCGTTGGTTGTTCCCCAATTTCATTTTTGTTTTCCTTTGAAGGTTCTTCTTGGATTTTATCTTTCAAGCTATCCAAGATACCTGCAAGATCAAAACCGGATTCCTTTCTCGCCAAGCGAGTATTATCTTCGGAAAACACAACATGAGGGGATTCCTCCACAATTTGGGTTCTTTTGTTAAAGATCCTATATGCTTTGCTACGTGAGGAATAACCAATGAAAATACCTTCATCTGATTTAGCATCAAACTTACCCAATTGGTCCTTCCCATTATTATGAACAAAACATTTACAACCAAAAACACGTAAATGAGAAATGTTGGGTTTTCTACCCTTATAAAGTTCATATGGGGTTTTCATGAGTATCGGCCGAATTGCTACTCTATTTAAAACATAGCAAGCGGTACTCACGGCGTCCGCCCAAAAGTATTTGGGAATCTTAGCTTCGTCGAGCATGGTTCTAGCCATCTCTTCGAGACACCTATTTTTCCTTTCCACCACCCCATTTTGTTGTGGTGTCCGTGGAGCGGAAAAGGTGTGTTCGATTCCGAGTTCGTCACAAAAATCCGCAAAGAGATTGTGATCAAACTCTCCCCCATGATCACTTCTAATCAAAGTGACGGTCGATTCCTTTTCGTTTTGAACACGCTTAAGGAAATACTTGAAATTTTGAAAAGCATCACCTTTATTTGCAAGAAATAGAGTCCAAGTAAATCTAGAAAAGTCATCAACAATTACAAAAACATATTTATTTTTACCAAGACTTTCAATACGAGAGGGACCAAATAAATCCATGTGAAGTAATTGCAAAGGTCTAGACGTTGAAATAATATTCTTGGATTTAAAAGATGCTTTGGTTTGCTTCCCTTTTTGACAAGAATCGCAAATAGAATCATTTTCAAACTTTAAACTGGGAAGACCAACTACTAAGTTTTGAGAAAGAAGCTTGTTCAAAAGATGCATGTTCATGTGTGCTACTCTACGATGCCATAGCCAAGAGTTATCCTCTTTGCTTACTAAACAATCAACATATTCGGGTGAGGAGTTTGCAAGATCAACCATATAGATATTATCAATTCTAAAACCACGAAGTATGATCTTGAAATCACTACGTCTAAATACAAGACATTCATCCGAATTAAATAGAGCAAGATTTCCCTTGTCACATAATTGGCTTATGCTCAAGAGATTATGCTTCAAACCTTTCACAAGTAGTATATGTTTAATAGAGGAGTTTTCGTCCTTACCAACCGAACCAATGCCGATGATTTTTCCTTTATTGTTATCACCAAATGTGACACTTCCTCCTTCTTTGTGCTCTAGTTGAAGGAATTTGGATTCATCTCCCGTCATGTGTTTGGAGCATCCACTATCAAGGTACCATAGTACACTTGATCCCTTCAAGCACACCTACAAAACAAATTAATGTTCTTTAGGTACCCATGCCATCTTGGGTCCTTGAGGGTTAGGCATGTTATAATGATGCAATTGATTTATATGTCTATGACGAGTAAAGCAAGCGGGAGCAATATGACCAATACGTCTACAATAATGACAAGTCACGTTGGGATTATGCATTTTTCTAGGTACATAGTAACTAGATGAATGAAGGTTGCTTACTCTACTTTGAACACCATTGTTTCTCCTATTATGAGCTCTAGGAGGTTCACAAGTTTGTCTAAAATATGCATCATTTCTAGAATATCTATTTCTAGGTGGAGGGTCATTTCTTGGTCTTTTAAATTGTTCAAGGTTTGGCCTAAAATATGCATCATTTCTAGGTCTTCTAGCATTTTCACTATTTGGTCTAATATGCAAGTTATTTCTAGGATTTCTACTTCTAGGATAAGCATTTTGGTTATTAGTCCTAGGTTGAGCTCTAGGTTGTTGTGGTTTAGCACCAACCTTTTCTTCATTCTTGAATCCTATTCCATGTTTAGTTGATTTTAGATTAACAAGCACATCATTCAAGTTTTTATGCGAAGAATTAAACTTATCTAATGTGCCTTTAAGTCTAGCTACTTCATTCTTAAGAAGCACACAAGAAGAACAGTTTCTAGTAGAACCTTCAGGTTTATCAGCACTTCTTTTTCCATAAAACTTGTTTTCCTCTTTTAGCTTCTCATTTTCGAAAACCAGTTTTTCTAATTCTTTTTCTTTTAATGAAAGCTGTGTTTGAAAATCTTTTTCTTTTAGAGAAGCGCTTTCTTTAACACTTTTGACAGTTTTTGAAGCTTTGATAAATTCAGCATATAGTTCATCAAAAGCATTTCTCATTTCATCAAGAGTAAAGAAATTTTGAGAAGAGATTTGACTTACCTCGTCTTTGCCGTCTTCTTGAGCCATGAGACATAAATTTGCTGCTTCATCGTCTTCTTCTTTGCTTGCTTCATCTCCGGAATCTCCTCCCCAAGAGATGTATGCACGTTGCTTTTTGAAGGGTTTCTTCTCCTTTTTGATGTTAGGGCAATTTGATTTTATGTGCCCGGTTTCTCCGCATTCATAGCATTTTAGTTGATCGCCTTGCTTTTTGTTCTTGCGTTCATACTCTTTGCGCATGAATTTTTGAAACCTTTTGATAACGAGTCCAAACTCGTTGTCACCTTCCTCATCAATTTGTGGTTGGCTAGCCTTTAGAGCAATCCTTTGCCTTCTTTGATCATCAACAAACGGGTTAAGTATAGTTGATTCATAGGTTTTGAGATTACCTCTTAATGCGTCAATTATGACATTTGTGATGCCAATGGATTCTTGGATTGCATCGGCCTTTGATCGCCATGCCGGAGTGAGACTTCTGAGGATCTTCCGGACAAGTTCTCTATCCGTAAACGTCTTTTTGAGGGCGTGTAGATCATTCACGATCATTGAGAATCGCTCAAACATTTCATCTACTTTCTCTCCTTCCTTCATGTGGAATAGTTCATAAGAGTGAGTTAAGAAATCAATTTTAGCTTCTCGTACCTGGTCGGTTCCTTCGTATGTCACTTCAAGCTTATCCCACATTTCTTTTGCTGTTTTGCAACATGATATCTTCCTGTAGTCGTTAGCATTAACAGCACAATATAATAAATTTATAGCTTTGGCATTATTTTGAACCTTACGAATATCCTCCGCGGTATATTCCTCTTCGGTCTTTGGAACCCATTCGTCTTCCACCTTCTTGGTTGGAATTTGGTTTCCATTGGTGAATACTTTCCACAAATGAAAGCTATTTGATTGCACAAAGATTTGCATCCTCTCCTTCCAGTATGAGTAGTTTGTGCCGTTGAATAGAGGAGGTCGTGTAGAGCGTTGTCCTTCTTCAATTCCTGCAAAAGAGTCAAGAGTATAAGCCATGGATGGTTCTCTCAAACGGTTAAGTTTTCAGAGAGTTGGGCTCTGATACCAATTGTTAGAAACTACGCTTTACGCTAGAGGGGGGGGTGAATAGCGTATTAATAGAATTTAGCGTTTTCTTGCGGAATTTAAACTTTGCAGGAAGTAAAATAAATGCAGAAAAATAAACTTACACAAAGATGTATACTGGTTGGCCACCAACGTGGTTAGTCCAGTCCCCGAGAGACTCTCTCGAGATTTTTCACTATCTTGTTAAGCTTAAGGGTGCTCAACAAACCGTTACACACTTGAGGACACAAGCCTCAAACAGTTGCTCGGAGATCGCAATCTCAAAGACTTCACCCAAGGAAACGCAAGTTCCTTGAAACAAGAGAATCGCAATTCTCTTACAAGTATATCAAATACTTGGACACTCACTTAACTAAAGTACTCCTTATTGAGTAGATATGAGTAAAAGAATATGTTCAAGATCACAACAACTTTAAGCAATAATATGGCTCTCAAAAGCTTTATGAAATGAGTAGAAAATGAAGAACAATTGAATGAAAGCTTATAGCAATGTAATGATCAGTTTGTGTATGTTGTTGTTTTTAAAACACTGAAATGAAGCTGTATTTATAGTTGAAAAAATTGGTTCAACCGTTGTCTAATTGCCAATTAAGAGTTGCTGAAATTACTCAGTGATAATCGATTATTAAGACTAAACAATCGATTATCTGCCAGTCAGTTTAAAAATCAATCCCAGATTTCACGCTTCACAATCGATTATACATAATCTATAATCGATTATCAGATAATCGATTACACTAAGTTCATAATCGATTACTTTAGCAACGCTCTAAAAATCATTTCCGGATTTTAAGCAAAACATCGATTATATAAAATCAATAATCGATTACTTCAGCAACGTTCTAAAAATCATTTCCGGATTTTAAGCAAAACATCGATTATATAAAATCAATAATCGATTACTTCAGCAACGTTCTAAAAATCATTTCCAGATTTTAAGCAGAACATCGATTATCTAGAATCAACAATCGATTACCTTATGGTATTTGAAAATCATTTGACAACGGCCAGCTTCAACAATCGATTGTCCTTTGCAACAATCGATTACTTGTTATTTTCTGAAAATCATAAAACTTACTGTCTCAGTGATAATCGATTATCTAAAGACACAATCGATTAATTAATTAAATTTAAAATCACTGGAGGACATCAACTCAACACAATCGATCACCATTAGTTCATAATCGATTATTTTGAGTATTGAAAAACTTTACCTCAACAACAATCGATTGTCATTTGTTCACAATCGATTATCATGCAGATTTGGAAAAACCTGATGTTCACTGTCTTACTCACAATCGATTACCATTAATTCATAATCGATTGTCATGCAGTCTTGGCTCAGAAACAATCGATTATCATAAGTACATAATCGATTATTTTAGCCCAGATTTTTGAGGCATGTTTAGAAAACATTTTGTCTAATGTAAATATGCATGATTTAAAATCTTTTTGACACGGAATTAAATATGCATGATTTTGGAAAATAGTTTTATGAGAGAGGCCATACTATGAGTCAAGTTATAGGATCGAGATTACAATTTAGAACAACTCAATAACAATTAAAAGCTATATCTTGAACTTCAATCTTATTCGCAACCATTGTGCGCTTGTACTTGAATTCCGTCATATATCAATTTTTGCTTCGTTTGTCATTCATCAAAACCTACAAAAGAGTACACGTTTAGTATATTGCATTGAGAACGTGTTTCTAACACTTACTGATTTGGTCTTCAACTAGACTTGATTGGATTCGACTTGAATCCCCAAATGGAGTTACATGTTTGTTTTTTTTATCAAAACGAACATGCAACTTTGTTTGGGAACCCAAGTATGGCTTTGCCAATCCGTCTTAAAATTAGGTCGATTTTGGATTTGAAATTCGAGACGTTTTAGGTTTATTTGAAGGAATCCAGTTAGGGATTGGGGATGAGGGAGGTTAGGGGAGTATGGGTTGTGTTTTTGGTAGCAATTGGAGTAGGCGCCGTTCCTTTGATCGGATATTCGAGGCGTTTGGGTGGGGTTTGAGGGTTGATTTATGGGGGGGTTAGAAAGAGGAGAAGAGGGGGAGTATGGGGTGTTAATTTGGGTTGATTTGGAGTTACTCCACCGCCGCCGGCGATTTTCGGCCAGTAGCGAGGTGGAGGTCTGCGGTGGTGTTACACCGGAGGTCGGATTGGTACGAGGAGAGAGAGTTTTGTCTCTGAGGGTTGTGAGTGTTATTCAGACAATTTTATTAAAATTGTGAGACCAAATATGGGTCGTTGGATCAAAATAAATGAAGGCCTGAGATCAAGTGGACGTCAAACGACGTCATCTTGGGACCTCCTCTAGCTGGAACGGGTATGGGGTTTGGGTTTGGGCTAAATTGATGGGTCCGGTGATTTTGGGACAAATTGTATTGCTAGAAATATCCCAAATAATGGTCTTTAATAAAGACCCAAGTTATATGTATTTTTCTCTTAATATTTTTCATTATATTTTCATATTTTAATAACAAACAAAAAAAATATAAAAATAAGCCAGGGGAATCCACGGGTTATGCCGGGATTAAGAAAAGGGCTCCTGGGTTATTCCAGGGGAATCCACGGGTTATGCCGGGATTTGGAAGAAAGACTCCTAGGTTATGCTAGGGGGATCTGCAGCTTATGCCAGGATTAAGAAAATGGCTCCTAGGTTATGCCAGGGGCATCCGTGAGTTATTCCGATATTTTGAAGAAAGACTCATAGGTTATGCCAAGGGGATCCGCGGGTTATGGCTGGATTTGAAAGAAAAAGACTCTTGGGTTATGCCAGGGGAATCCGCGGGTTATGCTAGGACAGGACAAAAAAGTACCTCCTGGGTTATGCCAGACCTTTGGCTTTCCAGACTTTTCCTTGTTGGTTGGTCGGGAGGTCTCATCTTTCAGATTTATTTCGCCTTCATAGGCCTTTTGGTTACGATTTCCTTGCCCTGATTTCCATTTCAGGGCCTTTGGGTATCCTGCCTTTTGAAACTTTGTGGATACAATTAGCTCACTAGGGCTTAATCCTTCTAATCTTCATTTTGCCTTCATGGGCATTGGACTTTGATTTTCTTTCTTTCCACCTTTCTGCTTCTGAAACGTCAGCCACCATGGTCAGCCGGGATCGGCGAGATGCGTCCGTTGAGGCTGGGTATTTTAGTCCTTGCCAGGCGAGCCCAGTGAAACCTGTCTTACCACCTTTTCTTGTGGAATAGTCATGAAATCAAAGTTAAGCCGAAAGGGATTCGAGGAAGCAACAAAGAAATCATATGGATTTAGAGAGAATTGTCCCTTTCGGGGAAAAGATAATGACTTATCTGGGGGTGCATGCCAACTTCAAATGGAGATGACATGTTTCTTGGACTGGATGCCCGACCCGTGCCACATTTCCAGCTTTTTCTGAATTGTATTTCAACCTTTCAAAATTAGGAAAACTTACCCGAACTTTGATGATGATATATCTTCTTATCGGCCGACAGTGCCCTTTGAGGGTTTTCGCCAATCGACCCCTCTCATTTCTCTTCTCCCATCGTCCGATAGTACTCTTTACGAGTTTTCACTAAACGGACTCTCTCATTTTTATTTTCTCTGCTCACCATTTCCCTATGGTGCCCGAAGGTTTTCACCAATAAGACTCTCTCATTTTATTTCTCTCCATTTGAAATGTGCCAAGTCCCAACAATGACGTTAGTCGTGTCCCTGCTTTTGCCAATCGACCGTAAGGACGTGAGCCAGGTTTGTTGAGTAAAGGAAAATTGATGGAGACTACAACTTTGGAACCATTTTGGCGGGTTCATGGACAAACCGTTACATTATCAGCCCCATTTCGATTGTGGGGAATTGGGGTTTTTATTTTGATATGACTGAACCTCAGGGAGAGGCTGCCTACGTATCCTTTCGGAATCAAGTCAGACATAGTTCAGTGAGTGTTTCCTATACTAATTTCTTCGTTGTTTCTCTTTTTTTTTTCATTTCTCATTCATCATTTTATTTTTATTTTGTTTTTTTATTCTCTTTTCTTTCTTTTGTTTTCTCTCTTTTCTTTTCTTTTCTTTTCTTTTATTTTCTTTTCTTTTCCTTTTCTTTTTGTTTTTTTTAATAGCACTTCCGGGTTCCAAAGAGGGTGATCAAATAAACGTAACCGGCTCAAAGGGTTTGCGAAAGTTTGATAGTGTTTAGGGTAGCGGGAAAGAAAAGCCTTCGTCATTTCAACCAACCTGAATCATTGTTGCAGGGAGTTCAAACATAATACCTTTTTACTGCATCTGCATTCACTGCTATTTCGGGATTGTCTCCTTCGATGTCACCAGGTACAATGCTCCTTTGGGAAATATATTTCTGATAATGTATGGACCTTTCCAGTTTGGAGCAAACTTTCCTTTAGCTTCCTGATGGTGAGATGAGAATAAGCATCAATACAAGCTATCCGACTTAGAAATTCCTGGGGCGCACTTTCTTGTTGTTAGCGCGTGCCATTCTCTATTGGTACAACTGCCCATGACAAACCGCGGCCATTCGTGTTTCGTCAATTAATGACAATTGCTCCAGCCGAGTCTTAACCCACTCACTATCCTCAATTTTTTCTTCGACAATTATCTAGAGCGAAGGGATTTCTACCTCTGCGGGTATAACAGCTTTGGTCCCATAGAACAATAAATATGGAGTTTCCCCCACCGATATGCGTACCGTGGTGTGATATCCAAGCAATGCAAAAGGCAGCTTTTCATGCCATTGCCTTGAGCTTTGAATCATTTTTCTCAAAATCTTCTTGATGTTCTTGTTAGCTTCTTCGACAATCCATTGGCTTTGGGCCGGTAAAGAGTGGAGTTTCTATGTGTTATCTTAAATTGTTCACATATTTCTCCCAGCAGGAGACTATTCAGATTGGCAACATTGTCTATAATAATGGTTGAATACCAAAGCGGCAAATGATGTTGGAATGCACAAAGTCTACCACAGCTTTCTTGGTGACTGACTTAAGTGTGATAGCTTCGACCCACTTTGTAAAGTAGTCAATAGCAACCAATATGATTCTATGTCCATTTGTGGCTTTTCGTTCAATGGTCCCAATGACGTACATGCCCCAGGCAGCGAAATGCCAAGGTGCTGACATCGGTGCAATTCAGTTGGCGGTGTATGAATCAAATCGCTGTGCACCTGACATTGATGACATTTCCGAACGAAGCTGAAGCAGTCTTTCTCCATGGTCATCCAGTAATATCCCGCCTGAAGTATTTTCTTTGCCAATACATACCCATTCATATGAAGCCCACACACTCCCATGTGTACTTCATGCATAATCCTTCCGGCTTCTTCGGCATCAACACACCTTATCAAGTTGAGATCTGGGGTCCTCTTATATAAGATATCACCACTCAAGAAGAAACCATTCACGTGTCGTCGAATGGTTCTCTTTTGATCCCCGATGGCTTGCTCGGGATACTCTTGTGTTTTTAGAAATTTCTTAATATCATGATACCATGGCTGAATGTTGGATTCTGCCTCGGTCACATTACAATGCCCATGCCTTTCCCTAAATTGGATTTCTAAAGTATCGATTTAGGCATTTCCGGGGTAAGGCAACATGGAGGCAAAAGTTTCAAGTGCATCTACTAACTCATTGTGACAGCAAGGAACGTAGCTGAATCGTACCGACTTAAACCATTTGCTGAGATCCTCTACATGCTGTTGATGAGGAATGAGTTTGACATCTCTCATCTCCCACTCTTCTTGGGCCTGTCAGATAATCAAATCTGAATCCCCCATGATTAATAATTCCTCGACGTCTTAGTCAATAGACATATTCATGCCCATGATGCATGCCTCGTATTCAGCTGTGTTGTTGGTGCAGAAAAACCGAAGGAGGGCTGTGGCTGGGTAATGTTGACCAATGGGTGAGATCAGGATTGCCCCAATTCCGACACCTTTCGCATTTACTGCTCCATCGAAGAACATTTTCCAAGCAGTGATGTCTTCAGATATTACCTCCACCGGATTCACTTCTTGATCCGGGAAATAGGTATTCAAGGGTTGATATTCATCATGAATTGGGTTCTTAGCTAGACGATCTGCAAGCGCTTGGGCCTTCATCACCGTACGATTGATATAGACTATATCGAACTTGGTGAGCGGGATTTGCCACTACGCCAATCTCCCCGTGGGCATCGATTTTTGGAATATGTACTTCAAAAGATCCAGCCTAGTTATGAGGCAGGTGGTGTGGGCCTGCAAGTGATGCCTTAGCTTCTGGGCCACCCAAGTTAAGGCACAACAGGTTCTTTCTAGCAAGGTGTATTTGGCCTCGTAACTGGTAAACTTCATGCTCGGGTATTAAATGGCTTGCTCCTTCTTTCCAGTGACATCATGCTGCCCGAGAATGAAACCAAAAAGAGTTCTCCAGGACCGTCAAATATAGAAATAATGGCCTTCCCGATTCTGGCAGGACCAAGGCAGGAGGATTAGATAGGTAGTCTTTACTTTTGTCAAAAGCCTCTTGACATTCATCAGTCCATTTAATTGTTGCATCATTTTTAACAACTTGAATATGGGCTCACATGTAGAAGTCAGTTGGGCAATGAATCGACTAATGTAATTCAGTCTTCCCAACAGGCTCATTATATCCTTCTTGGTCTTCGGAGGAGGTAGCTCTCAAATGGATTTTATCTTTGTTGGATCCAGCTCAATACCTCTCCGACTGATGATGAACCCCAGGAGCTTTCCCGATGGGACCCTAATTGCACACTTGGCTGGATTTAATTTCAAATCATACTTGCGAAGCCTTTCAAAGAACTTTCTCAGGTCCCGTACATAATCACCTTGAGTCTTGATCTTGATAATCACGTCGTCCACATATACTTCTATCTCCTGATGCATCATGTCGTGGAAGATAGTGGTCATAGCCCTCATATATGTTGCCCCAACATTCTTTAAACCAAAAGGCATAACCCTGTAGCAATAAGTACCCCCAAGGTGTGGTGAAGGCAGTTTTCTCACCATCTTCCTCATCCATCAACACCTGGTGGTATCATGCATAACAATCCACGAAAGACTGTATCTCGTGTTTGGCGCAGTTGTCAACAAGGATGTGGATATTGGGGAAAGGGAAATTGTCTTTGAGACTTGCTTGTTCAAATCTCTTTAGTCTACACACACTTGGGTTTTCCCGTCTTTCTTTGGCACCAGGACTACATTGGCCAACCACGTGGTGTACCAAACCACTCGGATTACTCCCGCCTCCAGCTGCTTTGTGATCTTCTCGTTGATCTTATCGCTGATATCAGGTTTGAACTTTCTCTGTTTTTTGTTGGACTGGAGGGCATTCGGGGTATGTAGGCAACATATGAACCACCAAATTAACACTCAACCCTGGCATATCATCGTAGGACCAAGCAAACACGTCTTTGAATTCAAAAAGAAGTTGAATCAGTGAGTCCCAAATTTTCTCATTAGCATGGATGCTTATTTTGGTTTCCCTGGTTTCGCCGGGACCACCCAAGTTAACTGGTTCGGTATCATTTAGATTTGGCTTAGGTTTATTTTCAAAATGTTCCTATTCTCGATTGATTTCCCTAAAAGCCTCTTCTTTGTCATACTCCGGTTCTTGGTTCATTATTTCATAATTAGGCAGCATGTTTGGATCAGGGCATGAAGTCCGAAAGCATGTCATATTCTTTAAAGCCGCATTATTGGAACTGAAAGAAATGAAATAAAAGGAAAACAGCAAAATCAGAAAGAATAAAGTAATGTATACGATGAAATATTGATTTCATTGAAATTGTAAGATAACAAGGTTTACATTTGGAAATTAAAGGACAAAATACTAAAGGAAAACACCCGAGTTACACCCTAAAATAACTCATGATGCAATAAAAGATGGCAAGGCAGAACTACCGGGCCTCTCGTCTGACTGGGAAAGGTATAGCCTTCCAATTTTGCAATTTGGCATCCGGTCCCATGTACAGCACCTCAGCGGTGCTCGAGCCTTCTCCGAGCTGGACCATGTTAGCTTCATACAATAGTTTTCTCATGTCCCACATATGTCTTCAATTTCTTCCGCTGTGAAGGTCTCATCTTCTTCATCATCATTGTACTTGGGCTTCACAAATATTTCGTACAAGTGGGGTAAAGGTTGAGGTAAAGCCCATCCATTACGCTTTCTGCGATTTTCCAATGTTATATCCTCCAGTATCGGGTGGAAGCCTAAACCCGAAAAACTTTTCTGCGGTTGGCAAAGCAATTGGCTCAACTATTCCTTGTAAATAAGTTCCAAGTCCCCTCCCCGGTTTGAATCCTTGACGTATCATCTCTCTTGCCACCATGATTGAGGCATTGGAGAGGAAGGGTTGGGGACGTGGTTTGCAAGCCTGATAGACTATATGCTTACTTCCTTCTTTAGCTTCAAGGCAAGGCACAAAGGGATCGTGGTAAATTGACTATTCATCTTCACCATGGACCACAATTTCCTCGTTCTCATGTTCAAATTTTAACATCTGGTGCAAAGTAGAAAGCACAGCTCCCGCTGCATGAATCCATGGCCTTCCCAGGAGGTAATTGTAGGATGTGTCCATATTTAATACTTGAAATGTTACTTCAAAATCAACCAGGCCAATAGCCAAAACCAAATCAATCTCTCCTATTGTGTCTTTTTAATTCCATCGAAAGCTCGAACACACACATTATTGGGGAGAATCTTCTCCGTCCCGATTTCCATTCTCTGTAATGTTGGCAGTGGGCATATTTCCACCCCGAAGCCTCCATCTACAATTACTCTTTTGACGTAATAGCCTTCGCATTTGACGGTGAAATGCATGGCTTTGTTTTGGGCGGCTCCCTTTGGAGGCAAATCATTCTTACTGAATGTGATCTGATTAACAGTGAAAAATCTCTCTGCCATTCTCTCCAATTGTTCCACGGAGGTTTGAGCCGGAACGTAAGCCTCGTTTAGTTATTGGCCAACACCTTTTGGTGCTCTGGAGAATCCATCAGCAAGGATAACAAAGGGACTTGTTATGGGGAATTCCAAAGCCGGTCCACTACTCCGTAGTCCGGCATTTTCATCTTTCGAAAGAAGGCCTCCGCCTCTTCGATGCTTACTGGCTTCTTGGCTGGGAATCGCCTTTTGATAGCACTGTTCACTTCCTCCAAGTCAGAATATTTCTTTACAGAGTGGCTTTCTTGAGTTTCCCCGGTGATTTCTTTTCCTTTGTATGTCACCACTATTTCCTAATAATTCCAAGGGACTGCAGAAGGGTCCGTCATTGGCCTCTGAGATGCGCGACAAACTACCACGGGCTCATTCAGCCTATGTGGTTTAGTTGGTCCCCGCACCACCATAGGTTCCTTTGGGTAAGTACTTAGTCATGTTTAACTCAAAACGCTTTGGGGGACTTAGAGTCAGCTACTTTTCCCGACGACCTCGTGGAACGTAAAGGACAGTTTCTTTGACAGGTGTCGCCTCAATTTTAGCTTCAACCTTCTTTTCAACTTTTGGGTGCGTGGTTTTATTCTTCTTTTCCTCCTCAACTTTCTTAGGGGCAGCCATTGGCCTTTTATCTGCGTCAGCAATAGCTATTATGGCTTTCAAAGTAGGGTAAAATTCTTTGTCTTCGCAAATCATCCTGATTACTAGCCCGTTGTTGTGGGTCGGTAACGGGTTCTTAGTCAGATTCGGGACATCTTAATCCCTCAACACTATTTTCCTTTGCTATATTAGAACTTTCACAGCTTGCTTTAGAGTCCAACAATTTTTTGTGTCGTGCCCTTTAGCCCCTGAATGATAAGCACAGCGCACACCCAGTTGGTAAGAAGGTGACTCAGGAGTTTGTATGTTCGGAGGTACAGGCTACAAGAGACCCATCTGGACCAGCTTTGGGAATAGGCTAGAATAAGACTCCCCAATTGGCGTAAAGTTTTGCCTTCTGGGTGGCTCCCTGGGATGGAAATTATTTTGAAGAGGGCGAGGATTATAGTGGATTTAGGGAGGCTGGTTTCTCGGGGCCTGGTTCCTGTTGACCTACTGCTGCAGTCGTGCAAATGGTTGGGCATTCATAACTGCGTAAGGTTGGGGAGCATAATGCATGTCTTGGAATGGATAATAGTGTTGAGAGGTTCTTTCCAAGAACCTGGGCCTGGTAGCATGATGTCTTCTTATACCAGAGGATGTCTTCAAAGTTTCTTCTTTCTTTTTGTTCCTTGCGACTCCTCCTGCCCCGCCTTGGATGGCTTGGGAAGTTTCCCTGATGGCTGACTGACTCAAAATCCCTGTTTTCAAACCATTTTATACCATCTCGCCAATCTTGATTGTTTCCCCAAAAGGCTTGCCTATTGCTGACATCATGTTTTGGAAATAATCTTCTTCCTTGGGCCTAGAGAAAAATAGTGACCATCTCTATCTCATCCATGGGAGGCTTCACCCTCGACGCCTGTTCGCGCCATTTAATAGCATATTCTCTAAAACTCTCTAAGGCTTCTTCTTCAAATTGGCCAATGAGTTCTTGTCTAGCGCAATATCAATGTTGTACTGAAATTGCCTTACAAAATCACGGGCAAGATCGTCCCAGATATGCCATCATGAGACATCTTGTTCCATATACCATTCTAAAGCAATGCCTACCAGACTCTTTCCGAAGTATGCCATCAACATTTCTTCTTTTCCGCCTGCCCCACGCAATTGGTTACAATACTTTTTCAGTGAGTTATGGGGCCGTCATAACCATCATACTTTTCAAACATTGGCATTTTAAATCCCAGGGGAAGATGTACATGCATGAACATGCACAGATCTGTGTAAGAAACAATCTTTTGCTCACTTAAGCCATGCATGTTCTTCAAGCTCTACTCAAGGCTCTTTATTATTCTTGCTATTTTTCTTGTTCGGGCATTTTAGGAGTTTTATCCTGCACTGGTGTAAGTTCATGTGGTGGTTAAGGATAAGCGTATGGGGTATGGAGAAGGCTCATTTTTGTAATAGGGAGTTTGAAATGTAAAAGTCGTCGAGTCAAACATGGGTCTTGGCACTGCGGGTTGTGTGGTGGCTGCACATGGGGGAGCCGTAAAAATATTGTGGACTGTGCCAGAAGTGAACACTTAAGGGCGGACTTCAGAGGTTTCCCCGACAAAATTGGCTGGTATGGTAGGCTGTCCCAGGATGATGTTTGGGTGGCTAATGGGAACAGTGGAAGTACCCCCCGACCTTGGGAAGAGCTCAGGAAATCCAGGGATGGCACTCGAAGGCTCTTTTCCATTCGTCCATGCATCCCACATCTCCATGAACCTAAGTCGTAGGATCCTATTTTCTTCGGGTGTCGAAGATTCTGAGGCCGGGATGCTTGTAATCAGGCTATCCTCTGAGATGGGAATTGCCGGCAAAGTCATTTTCGATGACATTTCTGCGTTTCCTTTCGGTCTAGTGAAATACCGATGTGATGCTTGTTTAACAAAGACCAACCATCATTCCTAAAACCTGAGACTGGAATTGTGACAGCAACAAACGGTTAGTTTGAGACAGATAACAGATAAGGAATCGCACATTGGGGTGTGATGCACCTATACAGTTAATGGATGTCTACATGTTTGCGATGGTTGCATATGTCATCCCGGAATTTATTCCAATTTTCCTTTTTGATTTCCACTATTTATTTCTTGTTTTCCCCTTTTGTGCTTTCTACCTCTCTGGTTTTCCTTTTGTTTTGGTTTTTCTCTTTTTCTTTATTCCTCTCTCTTTTCTTTTGTGGCTTTTGTTTTTTATTTTTAAGAATACGGTCGAATCCTATGAAGATTGCCTACGTATCATGCCCCACATAAATTAGACCGGGCGTAGTTCATGAAAAATAAAATTGAAGCAATAAAATATTTTGGAATTTTCAATTTTCATAATAACAAACTTCAGTTACAAAGATTGACAGATTGAAATAGGCAACTAGTAGACTCTAACATAAGAAGAACTACAGACTCGAAGAACAATTAACCATGCGTAAAAGAAAATACAGACTGTAAGACAAACTGACAGACTCTAAACAAAAATATTGTTTCCAGAAATCACGAATACATTAGGGCTTCAATTTCTTCTGGAGCCCGCGAGGCATCGTTCGGCCTTGCCGTAAGTCGACTAGCTAAATCCCCTTGGAGGTGATGCAGATCTTCTATTACACGGCGAACAAAAAGCATCACGATGGCAAAGAACATCGATCTACACATGTCCTCACAGCTGTTACATTTCATTGTGATGTAGTGAGCGATTCCTTTGATTCTTTCTTATGACACCTTTCTCCTGCAATAACCGCCCAATCTGCTCGGTTCTAGCTCCTAATATTTGTTCGGCTACTTGACTCTACTTTTGAAGCTGTTGCAAATCCAATTATAATTGTGCCAATGCTATGTAACAATGTTCCCTTCCAATTTTGAACTTTTTTGCTTGTTTGAACATTTTGTTTTCCACGATGATGACCCTTTTCTTTAACCCTGACACCTCACCGTCGAACTTTTCTTTTAATTTCCTTATCAGATGTGCTTGTTCTACTGCATTTTCAACCAATTGTTTCTGAGCCCTGGCTAGTTCCTTTTCTGCTTTGTTCAAATAAAATATGTAGTCATCCGCCTTCTGTCTCAAGCCATTTATAAGTTTTGCATCCTTGGCGCTTTGGACGAGGTTTTCTGCTGCTACTTTCAACTTCTAAATTTGGTGCCGAAGGGCTTCATTCTCCTTGACCAGTTTCTTCTTTTCGCCCTCATCAGCGGCGGCCTGCAAATCTTTCTCAAATTGCAAATTCATGACCTACTTCTCTAGTTTGCTTATCGTAGCCATGTTTTCACGTTCTTTAGCCAACCAATCCTACTGCTCCTGCGATGTTTCAACGAATTCCTGAAGATGGGTCCTTTTGGCTGACCTTTCGAACTCAATTTCTCTCGTATACCAAGCAAGATATCTGGGCGGCACCTCGACTGTGGACCGATCCCGTACACAAGTGTATGTCGTTAGGTATTGGCATTCATTCCAAATTTTGCGGACTACTGCTTCGGGGAATTGACCATAAGGTCCAATCTTGACTACCCGGGTACTGATATCTTCGTCTTTTGGCATTATCTGACACCTTCCAAGTTGTCTCAAGACCCGGTGCGAGGCATAAGGCTGGAAACTTCTAAGACCCATCAAGAGGAAGTGAGGTTCTATTGCTGGCATGTATATGATCTCATCCACCGACAACCATCCTAGCGTCCATTCTATTTGACTGGCAGTGAGGGACTGAAAGTAAGATATCTATTTTGCTACTCCATCAGGCAAACTGAGCCCTTCAAATCTTGTTTAAAACTCTTTTATGCAAGTTTTTTCTACGGACCCAAGCTCATAAATTGGGGACGGTGGCATAAATGCTCGGTCATCCACATTTGCAATAATAGATTGCATCCCTCAAAGAAATCTTTTCCGGCCTTGCAAGCTGTGAGAGCGCGAAAGATCTCAACCACTATCATAGGTGTGAGTGTGCACTTGGCTTGGGTGCGTAGATTACTAACAACCCCTACTATTTTTATGTCGATCTTCCCGTCTTTCCTTGGAAACACCAGAAGCCCTAGAAAAGCCACCATAAAAGTGAAGCGTCTGTGTTCTTCCCATTTGACGATGTTTCCTTTGTTGCAGATTTTGTTTTCTGGACTGTTGAGCCCCCCCCCCCCCCATGTGACCATATCTGGTATACAGGAATGAAAATGTGCAAAACCCTTCTGCCAGGTTTGAGTCATGTACCACTCTGCTTAAGAATATGTGCACCGCTACAACTCTTGGAGCAATCAAATACTTGTGCCCCAAAGGAAGCTCAACATTTCCAATGTACCCAGCTATTTCTTCTAAAGTCGGGGTAAGTTCAAAATCTGAGAAGTGGAACACTTTGTGCGTCGAGTCCCAGCACGTGACCAACGCTCTTGTGATGTCTCCTGGGGAAAAATCTCCAATAGCCCGGGAAGCCCCCCCTAAAATTTCTTTACCTCATCTTGCCCTTCCATACCTAGATCATTCCACCACAGCCGCAACTCCAAAGGGATTCTACTTACGAGTGAAAAAGGTTCGTTTTGGATTGTGCTCATGATGCACATTTATTAAGGCAAATTAGTGACTTAAGACTTTATTCATGTTTGACTTCAAAAATAAAAGATTGACCCTTTTCTTTTTATGAAATTTATTTTCTAAAACAAAAGGCCCAGCTTTGAAATACGGCCTTTCAGCACTTCCGGAGGAAGTTTTTAAGGTTGTGTTCGCTCGCCGGCCAAAAATACAATAATGACCAAGAGTGGCCCTTTGTGCAAAATCAGCCTTCCTTCGTACCTTTCGGGAACATTTGGCTACTCTTGACAACAACAGCATCACCCGATTTATTTAGGACATCGAATAAAAAGGTGACATTTGTTTTTCTTTGTTTTGGCTATTTTTTGCAAAAGGGAGGTTGGACCCGATGGGGGTTGCCTACGTATCTCGCGCCTGGCGAAAATCAAACCGGCATAGTTCGGCCAAAATATTTTGTCAAAACAAAAATTTCGTTGAAAAGCCCCTTTTCTTTCTTTTGTTTTTTTCCTTTTTCTCTCTTTTTTTCTTTTTTTTTTACAAAAATCCGCCAGCATTTCGGCGCTAATTGGGCATTGGTTTTGCAAAACAAATGGTTACTCTCAGTCAGCCATAATACCACTATTTTCTCAATTTTCTCTCCTTATTCACAGGCCAGTCAACATGCGAATCCAAAGCAAATAAATGTGCAAGTAGCACGTAATATGCATCAGGATGGTCTTTTCATTTCAGGTCAGCTGTCCTAGACGGACCCAACCCCTGTGTTTAGTCCCCTAAGTCAAATGCACGTGATGAAAACAAACGTTCCTACTAGGGATCTGACATGAGGCTTTGTTTTACTAAGTTAAGAATCTGGGTATTTGTTCTAGACTATGTACCCGAGCGAACAACTCGAGTCGAGGAGGGAGCTACGTACCGGGGACCCGCAAGATCGTCCGGCTTAGTAACTTGTCCAAGCCTCTTTCTTATTTCAAGGTATGACACTAACAGAATAGGGAGTCTCAACCAGCGAGCACATCCCTGAAGATAAAGAGAGAAGGGTTTCGTAACAGTTTATATACAATTCATCCAATATCAAGGTGGTAAAGCATTTAGCACATTAGCATGGAACATGTAGGAAAATCAGAAAAAGCCAGATATAACAATTATTCTAAGCTCGGATTCTTAAACCTTGAACCAGAGATTCTGGGTTCTGTCTTCCCCAGCAGAGTCGCCAGAGCTGTCACACCTCTTTTTTTACACATCTACCCCGAAGGATAAAAACGTATAAGGGAGTTTTTCCAATTAAAGTTACATTATTCAAAATGGGATTATTTATTTATTTAGAGTCGGCACTTGAGATAGATTTGGCTTTGGGTGTCCCAAGTCACCGGTTTATTTAGAATCTCAAATCGAGAAAATTTTCAACTGCCAAAATGGAGTCTGCGAACCAGAAATTCTAGGTAAGGAATTTTGTTGACCCGAGGGAAGGTGTTAGGCATCCTCAGATCCCGTGGTTCTAGCACAGTCGCTTATACTATAATAATTGGCTAAAAATTCTGATTTTATACATGTTCATCCTATAATGCAATTTAAAATTATTTATACCACTTTTAACATTTTTAAAGGAAATTTGCAATGTCGTTAAAACATGTCGCGAATCACGTCACGTAAATGCGCACGCAGTTTCTGACATATTTCAACTTCATTGAGATTTGGATTTGGGTCTCATAAATGCGCACCCATACTTTGGAATTTCTTTCTTGGATATGACTCCTTTCTTCATTTGAAGACTTTTAGTAATTACCTAAAATGGGCTCATCTTGTCCTTCCCAACATTGCTTTGTCTAATTCCACATATGTTTCTATCTTGGTTTGAATCTGTTGAATTAACTCGTCACCAAATAGTTTGCCTTGGGCATCTTTTTAGAGTAATTTTGTCCAAAATTTGTTATAAAAAGTTCTGTAAATGCAAGGTACACCTTCATCGGTATAACCAGTTTGGACATCCCATTTCATTATCCATGGAATTGAAAATTCTATGAAAAAATACATTGGCGCAATACCATCATAAAAGATATTATCTTTTTGTAATGAAATAATTTTGGGAGATATGTCTACCCACTGAGTATATAAACTTTTAAATAAGGGAGGGAGTATTTCCAATGATGGACCATATAATTTCCACCATTTAAAAAATCAATTTGGAATATGTTGACTGTCCATATTGGAACAGAGTTTAATAAACCATAAGTGTTTCCTATTAGGATTCTCATAGAGAAAAGTTTTATTAAAACTTTCTATATAGTCCTAATAATTGAATTTAGCTGAGACTTTTTTACCAGGATAAGTGTATTCTCGATCCTTTAGGGTACTCATTCCCCATTCATCTAAAGGTATAACCTTTTTGATAATGATCTTTGAAAAATTATAAACTTTTCTTGTATTTTCAGGATAAAAGTGCTGAATTTCAGCTGATCCTATTTTTGAGAGTATCATCTCATAATGTATCCTGTATTTATAAGCAGGAGTAGCGTATGACGCTGTATCAAAATACCTGGTCATTAGTTGCTAGGGGTTATCTTTCCATTTAAGGTCGGATTTTTCCAAAAGAATTATTAACTCTTTTGTTTCTTTTTGGTTATAAACCTCAAGATTTTCATTACTGTTCTCCGTTATAACTGAGGAATAAGATCGTGTGCTGGATGAAGTATCTTCATTCTTTTTGGATTGTATGAAATCCAGAAATTCCTTGTACAAAGGGTGATCGGTATTACCTCCTGCTATATTAGCAGCTATTAGTCTTTGCTTTCCCATTTGAGCTAGAATATTATTCTCTCTACTATTAGTAGAAGCTCTTCCTCTTCCTCGGCCCCGAGGAGGCTTGTATGTAGGTCTCATACTCTATAAAATCAAAATGTTAGTTAAGAAACACATTATCAGTAAAATTACTATTAGATTCATCATCATGACTGAAAATTTGTTCTTCCACAATATCATACATAATTTTATCAATTATAAGACTTTTTAAGTCTATGTATAATTTAACCACTTTCAAAATAGTGATTAATGTTTCATCATCGAAAAATATCATGTAATAATTCATGATTAGAGTATATTGAAAAGAGAACTTATCAGTTCAAATATTCTCTTGTAAAAAATCAGGCAGGGTATTATCAGACTCGTTTTTGTATATAATTTTAAAATCAAAAGGGGCTAGTAAAGCTTGCCACCGTGCAAACATCTGTTTAGAAACATCATGTTTGAAATATTTATTAAAGATAAACTTTGCAGCTTGGCAGTCAGTTTTAATCAGGAATTTCTGATTGTAAAGATCTGTTTGAAATTTCATAACACATTTAACTATAGCAAGAATTTCTTTGGCTACAGTCGCATAATTTTTTGGGAATTATTTCATTTTCCTGAATAAAATTGGACAAGGTATTCTTGTTTATCCAATGGAGAGCACTGCTTTAGTATTCCTCCATAGCCAATATCAGAGGCGTCAATCCACAATTTTTTTCCCAAGTGGGATTGGCTAGACTTAAACATGAAAGGTTATGAACCTTCTGTTTAATCCTTTTGACTGATTCAGTAAGGCTATCAGTCCAAGCTTTAGGATTCTTATTTAGTCTATCGTAAAGAAGAGCAGTTTCTTGGGCAAGATCCTTTATAGAAGGAGAAATATAATTTAGGCTTCCCAGAAATTGCTAAAGTTGGTTTTATCAGTGATTATATCAGGAAATTTAGAAGCAAATTCAATACTTCTATTGATAGGAATGATTCTACCCTTTTCAACATTATGACCCAAAAACCTAACAGAAGTTTGAAAAATCATCATTTTTTATTTTGATATGACTAAACCATTTTCGATAATAATTTTTCTAAATAAATCTAAATGATTAAAATGAGATTCTATTTTTTTTTTTTTTGAAAATACTAGAATATCATCAATATAAACAATTATAAAGTCTATATAAGGAAGAAAAATATCATTCATAATCTTTTGAAATTCGGAAGGTGCATTCTTTAATCCAAAAGACATAACATTCCATTCATATTGGCCCTTAAAAGCAGTTTTATACTTATCCGATTCAGATATCTGAATTTGCCAATAACTTGATTTTAAATCAAAATTTGAAAATATGATGGCATCATGTAACCTATCTAGTAAATCTTTTTTATTCGGGATTGGATACCTGATCCATTTTAAAACCTTATTTAAAGGTTTGTAGTTTATGAGTAATCAAGGAACTCCACGTTCCTGTTCAGCATGCTTATTGATATAAAAAGCAGTACATGACCATTTGGATTTTGAGGGTCTTATCAAACCCTTATATTGTAAGGAGTCAATCTCATTCTTGTATAATTCCAAATATTCAGAATTCATCTGGCAAGGACGACCCTTGGTAGAGATATGATCCTCAGAGAAGTCTTCTTCATAAGGTAGACTTATGATATATTTTTCCCTACTCCAAAATTGATTCGGATGATCACCACAAATAGAAGTAAAAAATTGATTTTTAAGAGAAGTAACTTTTTCTACTAATTTCGGATTTTTAAATTCTGTTCAATAGTAATGGAGCAAATTTTTATTTTAAAAAATGTAATTTGATTGGTTTTTGAAGAAATTTTTCAGAAATAATTTTATTCAAAAATCTTTGGACTGGCTGTGTTATAAACTCAAAAATGATGTTCTTACCATCGTAAGTACCAGTAAAGCTTTTTGTATAACATAAAAAAGGCATTAATTTAATATAAAATGGGACACCCAGTATTACATCCTTGTCAATATCTTTTACCAAAACAAAACTTTATGGAATACAAATATCCTGTTGGAAAATGTAAGCCTTAGGTAATTTATATGAAATACCCATTGAATTACCACTGGCATTTTTTAAGCGATGTGTGATTTTATGAAAATATCTGGAGGGTATCCTTCTTTTATACAAATTAAATATGCTCCACTGTCGAATAGAGCAACAAATTCTTTTTTAAAGTTGTAATCTATTAAAAGAGTTATTTTTATCAAAAATTTTTGGGTGATAAAATATTGGAGTTTTTCTAGAAATTCACTTTCAGAAAAATCTATGGCTCCAAGCAACTCATTAGCTGTATTTTCTTCAGAAGAATTGGCAATTGTATTTAACTCAGTAATCTTAATATTAGGATCATCAATCATTCTAGAATTCTCCACTCTAAAAATTCTTTCATCTAAGGCTATATTTGAAGCCTTTAGCTCCGAGATTTCTTTCTTGAGATAGTTTATATCAGTACTTAAATCTTGGACAGTGGCCTCTCTTTTAGGCCGAAATTTGCTTTTCACCATCTTTCTGATTTCAGACATGGTGTGAGGTCCTTTTTGAGATGGGATTTGTTCCACCTCTATTTCTTCCTCTAGGCTAGAAGGAAGTTTGTCAATAAGTTGGACCTCAATTCAGGGTCTTTAATAACCCTTAAAAGATCAAGTATGTTATTATTTGACAAAACATTGATCTTTAAATATCTAAAATGAGAATAAATATTAAAAAGCTCATAATCAGTATTACAACAATGATTTGAGCATTGTCCCTTATCACATTGCTCTGGCTCTTCTTCAGAAGATGAAGTATAACTTTTTTCATGAAGAACCCTGAGGTCTTCACTTGTTGATGATCCATCTTCCTCAGTTTCAGATAATTATGGAGAGGATTTTTAAGAGAATCTTATATAAAGAATCTTTGATATGATCATCTAAGTCAAGTTCTCTAATTTTATTCTTGACCTTGCATTCTTTAGCAAAATGTCCTAATCTTCCACATTTATAACAAGCTTGGGGGTTTTTTGATTTAACAAAACCCCTTCTGGCTTTATGAAAAGTCTTTCTCCTTTGAGTCTTTTCTCGCCGTTTTTCCGACGAACCCTTGATTCTTTTGAAATCCTTTTTCCTATGGGATCTCTTTCCATTAGAATGCATATCTATAGCGAACTGTTCACAAAACTCGCCCAATTATTGTCTCTCAGTGAGACGATGTTTCTTTATTTGTTGGTTTAACTTTATTTCATTACATAAAGCTAAGCCTTTCTGAGTGCATACACTAATCAATTTACCATATGAGTAAGTATCATAATTAATACACATCCCTGTACCTCTAAGGACCTTTCTAATCCTTTGAGCAAATAAGGGAGGGAGTCCATTTATAAATTTGGACTTCCAATGAGTACTATTACTCTCTGGTAATCCCATCACTCTGGATAAGAAAACATCTTTGAACCATCTAAATGATATGAGGGTTTTGCACCTCAAATTCTGAAGCATGTGCTAATGGTTTCACTATTATCAGACCATCTTCCTGAAAAGTGTTTGATGATATTTAGAATTAAAGAATACATCGAGTTTTGAACAGTCTTATCATCCTCGACTTTGGTTGCGTTTGTGATTTGATGGCGCTGTTCATGAGTGAGATAATTATTCCACCAACCTTTAAGTTGACCAGTAAAACTGGCAATAATCATTTATGTTATTGCTCTATCTGTATTTTTATTAACCTTACAGATAGGGCTGTACATAAGCATTCTATGTACTGTTGTATAAATTTGTCTTTCAGCAAGACCATCTATATTCCACTCGTAGATATCTGTCCTACTATATCCTTGGTGGTAGTGGTCATTGTCATGTTCTTCTATTAGGACATCTTGAGGGGTTGGTCTAGGATAATAAAACATTCTTTGGTAAGGTTTACGAGCATATTTTTCAGAGATTTTATTAATCTCATCTTCTACCTGTAATCCTTTTCCTTTATCAGGTTTGTGTTCTAGCGTTAAGGGACTGGCCCTAAATTCGCCAAACTTCCTAGTAAGAAGTTCTTCCAAATCATCAAAACCTTTTAATTTAAAGTCTTTTACCTCAGGTGGAGGTTGGATGCTGGTAGTAGCTATTTGCTCTTTACCTTTATCATCCTTCTGTTGAATCTTTTGGACCTCAGCTATAAGCTTGTCCAATTTGTCATGTATCGTAACAACTTGTTCTCCCAGAATATTAATATACATATTAGTATAATTATTCTGAGTGAGCATCGTATTCAAGTTTTTAGCTGTAATGGAAACTACATCTTTCAAGCAATTCTGAAAAAGCAGTGAAATATACAATTTTATCTCTTCTCCCATCTGAAAAGATTGTTGGGGTGGAAAAACAAATTTAGTTATTTTTCCATTTGTGAGCACATAATCTCTTTCTAACACGGAAACATAGTTATAAACACGTTTAGACATAAACCAGGGAACAAATTATATAATCTTATTTTTCTTGCTAGTATCTTGATAAAAATCATTTCTAAAAAATTGTATAAATTCATTAGTCATGTTTTCATGAAATCATTTTCTGAAAACAGCCCATCTGGGTGTTAGAAATTCTTCTAAAATCACTTTTCTTGCCAGTGAACCCGAACTAAAGTCTATTTGATTTTCAATCATCATTAACACTATTTGAATAATCCATTTCGGATGCAATTGGTTCACGATCTGAATTAATCTTGACTATATTATCACTATCAGCAAAACCTTCAAATATTGTTACAATTAAATCCTCCATTGAAGGTAGCTCCGCGCTTGAGCAAAAAATATACTAATTCACATATTTGATTCTAAACTATTTGAGACGATGGGTCCTTTGTATATGAATCCCTATAATTATTACATTGGTTAGGACCTATGATAGGAGATCACTTAAATAATTTGATATTTTTATGTGTCAAGTATTAGATTATTTGACCAGACAAAAGGAATCCAATACAATTCAACCTAACACAAGAACCATTTGACAAAACTAGTAAGCAACTGAAATTTGATGGTACGTTAATTGTTGAATTGGTAAAGATGCTTGAGCAATATTATTTTAAACCTCTATGTTATCTTTCTCCTTGGTCACACTTCCTCAAACCAAAATACGTTATTTATCTTTTTTTCCTTCTCTTTTTTGTTTAAGATTTTGGCACACCAACTAAAAAGATTATTTAATTATACTTTTAATTAAATTACCCTTATTTTTTAATAAGCAGTTGATAGTATATGTTTTCCTGGAATCGTGAGTATAAAATTGAATAGATATAATTAATGCCTTATTACTTTTCTAAATAAGTAAGTACTCTGAACCAACTTTTTTTAAGCTAAAGTGACAAAAATTAAAGTAATGAACCTTTTTTCTAATTTTATTTTTCTTTAAACAAAATTGTCCCCTCGATCTTTAGTTGATTCTTTTGCTGCTCATTTTTAAACACCAACAAAACCAATAAATAAATTAGTCGAAATTTCTATCTATCTTTGATGAATAAAATTATATTGCATTATTAGAAAGTAACATACATTTGGTGAATTAATTGAGGTGCGTTAAGATGGTCTAAATACCAATATTTTTTCTTTTTTCTAGTAATCAGGTTATTCACTCATTTTTTTATTAATAGAAAAGAGAAAGTAACTAAAGACATTTACCTTAATAAATAAATAAATAAATAAATGGGATGCAGTTTTAGCACCCACCATCACTCCAACATCTCCTTAATTGGTCTCAAGGGTTTCCAACATTTCGCTGTGCGACACAGCTCTGCACACATATTCATTCTTCTCTGTTTTTTTTTTGTTTTGGTTCTTTTATGTTTTCTCATCATACCATATTCCTTAATCACTCCAAGTTTCGAGAATATACTCCACCGATAATCGGAGCCTTACCGAAATCGTCAGTCTCTCCGTTTAATCTTATTATTCTTTAAACAGTTTAGTATCTTTTTGTTTGTTAATTAAAGTACTGTTTAAACTTGTTTAGACTGAATTATGCTGTTTGGTTTCAGATAATTGTGCGCTGAGGAATTGCAAAATGGTGAGACCTATGAAAACTCACCATGAAGAGGACGAAGAGGACGATGAGGAGTTTTCTTCCAGAACTCCTCATGGCTCTTCCCAGAAAGGTATTTGTCTATGAGTTTGACTTCTATGCTCGAAAAATTTAAATTTACATAATCGGGTCATTTAAAAAATAATGTATTTAAGTTATATACACTTACAGTGTAGTGAATTTTACTCCGTCAATCTAAATTAACTTATTATAGTATGTTACTTACCATTTTCTAGTTTGCTAATAAAATGTTTATTATCCAGAGTTACGTGAAATTACCTTTATTAAATAACTTAACTTAAAACTAATTATTGGTAACTCTGTATAATAGCATTAATTGGTAATCTAGAATAAATCGTAAGTAACTAATGGTGTGAGAAAAGTATTGTGCTGTGAGTGTATATAAGGTTTAAAAATATTTACACAGTCCGATCATTTTAAAAGTAATTGCAGGCTCTTTTTAATAACATTAATCGGCAAACTAGAATAAATAGTAAGAAATATTCTAGAACAGATTATACTGAGTTGATGGTGCAAGAAAAACAATGCACTATCAGTGTGTGACTGTTACATATAACTTATTAACTTTGTTGAGTTTAAGTTCTATGCACCGGGTCTAAAACTTATTTACACTAGTTGGTCTTTTAAAAAGTGATTGCAGGTGACCTTGTTTTACAGATATTAATTAGTAGCATAGAATAAATGGTATGTAACTTGCTATAATGGGTTGTATTACACGATGGTGTAGGAAAAATGTTCCACTGTTAGTTTATATAACTTAAATTCAAAAAGTAATTGCAGATTACTTTATTTAACAACGTTAATTGATAAGGTAGAATAAATGGTAAATAGTTTACTATTATATTACACTGATGGTGTAAGAAAAACATTGTATGGTCATTGTATATAACCTGCAACTTTTGTTTATATAGGGATACGTTATTGTAAAGCCAACTGCTGCTGGGATTTTTTTTTGTCTGATAAAATTTATTGCGGAGTTTGATATTTTGAGGGTGACAGGGAAGAGCAATGATGGGAAGGGAAATTCTCATCGTTCAAAGCATTCTGAGACGGAGCAGCGAAGGAGGATCAAAATTAACGAGAGGCAAGTCTATTATTTATTCAATTCTGAACATCTTATAATGAATGACATCATTCCACTAAATCGTATTACTCCCTCAGTCACAATTTATGTGATTGTGTCTTCCGGAACGCGGAGTTTTAGAAAGAAAGAAATACTTTTGAAACTAGTGGTATAGAATAAAAATAGACATTGTGCAACTATAAATCGTCTCATTAAGGGTAAAACAAAGTTTTAATTTGAATTGTTTTGAAATAGAAATGTGTCATTGTCACAAAAATTGACACAGAGGGAGTATTATACTTGTATGCTTTCAAATATTCAAATTTATTTGGTTTTGAACTTTGATGTGATGGAATCTTTGTTAAATTATTTTTTCAATTATTACTTTATATGGTCTTCCGTTACTGATAATATAAACATAAATGAAGTTAACATCTTGAACTTCATGGCTTGACAAACACATAAAAAGGATCAGATAGAATATGGACCGGGGTGAGTATTATTTTGTAGCCGTATTGGACTCCCACCGTCGTATCTGTGTAATGTATATGGTTATTGCTTGCATTTGGAAAAGTTTTAATAGTCCTCAATGCATTGTTTGAGTCTCCTATATTTGTTCATTAGCTTTTTCCAAATTTGAAAATATCCTTTATAAGAAATGGATCTTTAGTCTAAATCAATTCGAAAAGCTTGCTTATGAGATGAGGACTGGCTAAGACTATATATGGAGATAACAACCCATTTTCAATATGTTTCAGAAATTGCGTAAACAATCTTCGGTCCATACAATTGCAAACATATAACTTTCTTGAGAAAAAACTTGACCTACTAATTTCTTTGCAACAGCCCAGTAAAATTGCACTAGTGGAATCTGGAGAGGGCAGAGTGTACACAAATCTTACCCTTATCCCGGAGGGGTAGAGAGACTTTTTCCGGAAGACCGTCGGCTCAAGAAAATGAAAAGAGACAATTGATCCGTAAATTAGGTGATCAAAAATTTCTTATTTAGGTGATAATCTACCTTACGTGTCACCTCTTGAATCCAATTGAGCCTGTATTGATTCTCGCATGCCCAAATATTTAAGAAAACCTTAATTACGACCAACGTCTAGTAGGGCATCATCCTGATTACAATCATCATTCAGAATCATAGGTTTATTGTTGATTTTTGTCTTATAGTCCTTATTGAAAAACATGGAAAAATAGCACAATTTTCCAGATCCATTCTAATCCTTAAAATTACCGTCCATCATCTGATGCAGTGACGATTGTGCTCCTATCTTTACTCTTTAGAGCAACCTAAAGATTTCATAGGGCCTGGCAATATTGCCGATCATGTGTTGCAATGCTTAGTATTACTATGTTCTGCATTCGAAGTTGTTTTCAAACTTTAGGCCAAATTTTGTTCTCTTACTCCACTTGCATGTTCTAGTTAGACTACCAATTTTTGGATTACAAAGCACGAGGTTGGATTAGGGATCAATATTGGTCCTAAAATGAACTGTCTCAGTATTATATTATGGTGACCCCATGTGATAGGGTGTAATTGCAGAGTTTTGAAGAAATGAAGATAAGCATAGTGAGGAAGTCAGTATTGGCCTCTTGGAGGCGGATTCAGTCTTCTCTCTTAAAAGTTTTAGCCCAAGTTTGCTGTGGTAGGAAGTCCTTTGCGACTTTTCTGTGGTTGCTTCATTGGGTAAACCAAGAATTGGGATGGGCCTGACTTTAATACTATGATAAGAAATGGACCCTGGGCCTAACTTACCCTTAGAGCTAGCTCATGAAGTAGTTTTGTAGGTTTTTTTTAGTACTTGGTGGATTTTACTCGCCTCTTCAGGCACGTCTTCAGCAGTCTCCTTCCCAGTTCTGACTAATACTTAATATTTTGCAGATTTCAGGCTCTAAGGGATCTCATACCTGAAAATGATCAGAAGAGAGACAGAGCTTCATTCTTGTTAGAGGTGTGAGTTGTGACATTTCACTTTCTTCCCTATGTTGCTGCTTATTCAATCTTGTTTACTATGTCGTCACAAGGATAAGCTTCAGGATTTAATACAAAATTGCAGGTTATACAGTATATCCAGTTTTTACAAGAGAAATTACAGTGGTATGAGGGAACCCACCAAGGATGGAGTGCAGAACCCTCGAAGTTGATGCCATGGGTAAGATCTTTGTGATACATAATTCACTTTTAGACTCTTTTAAGTAATGTGGAGTATTTTGCATACAACTCTCCTCTTCCTGTCTCGCTCACTAAGTTGCTTTCTTTGCTTGGTAATATAACAAAATTTTATAACAAAATTTTGTCATGTTTTCTTCTGTCGTACTACTATTAGAATCAATACAGCAGTTTGCTGTCCTTATTCAAGGACGATCTCAAGCTTTTTTGCTCTGAGTTTCAGAATGTTTGCATGGCTTTTGGTCCAACATTTGCTTTTTGTAGACTGTTTCTGGTTATGACCAGCTTAGAGTCAAGTCTTTGCACCTTGTTAACTCCGTTACACCTTGAGGCTGAAGATGGTTAAGGTGGACTTACGGTTACTAAGATGCTCTCCATTCCTTCTTAATTAGTATTTGACTAGGCATATAGTTTAAGGTATTAATTTAACTTGTATATATATACTAATCTATCGGCACGTGTGTTGCTCGTGTATGCCGAGTAAATAGTATACCTTTTTGTCAAAATATCGATATTATTAAAGTCGCGCGTAAATAATTGTATATGAAAGAATAAGTACAAGTTCCAAATGATCTAGGTGGATCGTGATTTATCGATGTTAAGATGATTGAATATGGTCTGATCCTGCGATTTTGAACAATCAAAGTTTGATTAGATACAATTTTTTTTTACTTAATTTGATTACATATGGTAGAAACATGTAATAAGCGATGGTACCTAGCTTGCAACAACAATAGAAGATGGACTAAATCTTGGGAAAAAAGTTGCCTTGGAAAGTACAATTATAAGACATCAAATAACAGGGGAAAAAAGGACAAAATAAACCTTAGTAGACAAAGATGACTGAAACAAATGAGCCATAGAAATAGTAGAGTCAGAAAGGCAGAGAAGAGAGTTGTAGTGTTGTTCTAACTTATTACATTTTGGATCGTGCCAACTATGTAGCTTGTCAGTAGAGGAGTGTGATTAGTCAATTCAAATGGATCAATCAAATCAGAGCCCATCTACACAATTTCTTCACTCCCAACAACTATAAATATAAGTCTTCATGAGTCTAGAAAAGCATCAAAAGCATTGGCAAGCTGCTAGAGAGAGCTCCGAAGATTAACATTTCAAAGAACTCTCCACAAGCATTATCAAATCAAGATTTGAGGCGTGACCAAGCTAAAGACTATCTGAGTGTAGCACTGAATCAAAGTTCATCATTCGTCTAAGTGTTTGTGGCGGATAATTCAAATCACATTCAAGACGGAGATTCTAGACCAAGCTTTTCAAGCATTTGAATTAAAATCAAAGTTCAACACATTTGTATATCTTTTGGGCTGAATCCGAGAATATTAAAAAGATGGTTACATTCATCATATCTTGAAATCAAATACTATTTGTTACTCAATTTTTCTGTTTTGATTATTATTTTTCTAGACGCGAAAATTAATTGTTTACAAAATCCCTTGCAAATCACTGGACAACTTGGCCTTTAATACTGATTCTTCTCCATTTTTGCTTTCTTCAGATTCTTCTTTACCCATTGGTTCTTGGCCTTTCCTTAATTCTTTACTTGATTCTTATAAATTTATTTTGCGGCATCTCCGCCAAGCCACAAGAATCCAACATTCATCATCAGTTTGACCAACACGTGATTCACTTACCTTGGGATACTGTCGCTTTTATTATTTAATAAATATCTATATTTCAAACAAATTTCCCATCATTTATGGGACATTTAGGATGAAGCCAATAAAAAAGCTAAAAAAATTCAATTTGGATAATAACTTTTACCATAGAAACTATTGCGTCAACTTGAATTTAAAGGAAGAACTTAAGGACTTTGGGACTTAATCTAGGACGTAAGTCCCTAGCATTCCAATCAGAATTCAACATAACAAAAAGCAAGGAAGGTGAAATAGTGTTGGAAAAATCCAACACATATTGTGTCGAGGGAGCATTATTGAATGAATTGATTTCGGGTTTGATTTCTTGAAACATAAGTGGATTAGAAAAATAGAACCTATAATTTGGATCTTTTCTCGCTATTACTCCATTCATTATAGGAAGGAGCAATGATGTGCTAACATCCATAGCTTCAAAATCATTGACTTTAATCATCTTTGGTGGTGATGCAGTTAGGATATCTTCCCATTCATGTACTTTAGCAAGTTGCAAAGTACAATGGGATCCAACGGACCAAAAACGACAGAGACTTGGTTCGAACTTTACTTTTCATCTTTTAGCAAGATTTTTTCTTCATCGACCAAGTTTGTCACTTTCTTTTTGAAGTTGAAGTGTTTACCAATAGGGCATGCAAGTAAACAATAAATTTTTGCATCTAAAAAAAAATTAATTCTGGAAAATTGAGTAACAATTGTAGCATTTGATTTCAAAATATGATAAATGTTACAATCTCTATATTATTCCTTTGATTCTTCCCGATAGAAATATAAAATATGTTGAACTTCTATTTTCATTTAGGGGTTGTTTGGTTGGAATACGATTTATACCGGTATAAGTTATGCTGGGATTGTTGTTTATTCATTGTTTGGTATGTTGTATTAAGAATAACAATTGCATAATTTCTAAGAAGAAGGTATAAGTTATGTCGGTGCTAATTATCCCATCTTCTATAAGGTATAAGTTATCCCAGTATTAAAATTAACACCGGGATAATTTATACTTGACTTGCTAACCAAACCGAGTATTAAGGTGGTATTAAATTTTTGTACCACCCGTATAACTTCTTATGCCTCATACCAAACGATCCCTCAAGGGTTTGAAAAGCTTTGTATTGAATCACCGTCTTGAACATGGTTTGAATTATTCTCTACAACACTTGGATGAATGATGAACTTTGATTCAATGCTACGAGTAGATTGTCTTTAGCTTGGTCGCGCCTCGAATCTTGATTTGTTCTTGATCTTTGCTTTGAATCTTTGAATACTTGTGGAGAATTCTTTGAAGTATTAATCTTCAGAACACTCTAGTAGCTTGCCTATGCTTCTGATGCCTTTCTAGGTTTATGAATACCTCATTTTATAGTTGTATGGAGTAAAATTGTATGTAGATAGACTCTGCTTTGATTGGTCCATTTGAATTGACCAATCACATTGCTCCAGTGACAAGCTCTGCACACTTGTCATGATTCTATTGATTGTTGATTTGGCATGCCACTTTTTCTTGACATATCATTGGTTCATTTATTTGACTTGGATCGCCACATTACTTGACACATGTCATAAGGTTGGGCTTCAAGATGAGCTAAAAGCCATTTAGAATTTGGGCTAGTAAAATTGCTCATCTTTTAGATTCCAACTAAATGGACTAGCCCGAATAACATTGGACTTTAATTTAAATCCTTGGTAAACTTCAATATCAGTCTTTGATTTGGGCTTTGATATTTCTTGAATTTAAGAATTCATCCAAATTTAATGTGGATATTAATTCCATAAAATTCATATGGTTGCAAATGCCCCATATTTCAAGACTTGTCAAACATCAAAGACTAGACTTGAAGTACGAATAAAGTCAATACGTATACTTGGAGCAATTGAGACTCCGAATTTCGTTGGTCTCATGGGCTAGCTGGCTGCTGATCCATTATTTTTATCCAATTTTGAGTCTTTGGATGTTATGAAAATGCACGTGACTCCATTATCATTTAACAAAAACCAATTTGAAAATTTTCAAACTGAGTATTCTTGTCGGAATATTATGTCTACATCACCTCAGAGGTGGACCTACAAGGTACGGAAGGGGTCATCGGCACCTGAAAACTCCGGCAAAAACTCCATATATAATTGCAAATATCTTCAAGAAATAGTTAAATATTAGCATAGGCTCTGTACCAATCTTTATGAGCGACGATAAATTTATATTAAATGTAACGATGCCCTCATAAGCATCAGATCCTGGGTCCGCCTTTGTGTTACCTTAAATATTGAGATTATCCTTTTATTTGGTAATATCTTTTGCATTTGAAATTTCAAAGAGTTGAACTTTGTATAACTAGTAGTAATTCTTTTTTTTCACTAGTAGTCAAAGCTTGTGCTGATTGTCATAATCCCAAAAGATAAGGACATCAGCTAGCTTCCATGTTATTAAAAGAATTCGACCTAGCTACTTTCACTTAAAATTAGGATTCTATTGTGTCGTTGATATGGATCACCGACGGTTTCCATACATAGGAAGACTTAAGAATTCTACCATGAATAAAAGTACTAATAGATAAATTCCTCTTTCTTTTCTATTACTCCCTTCGTTTCAATTTAGATGATACTCTCTCTGGTCCAAAATAACTAATTTTTTAGATGTTTTCACACAAACTAAGAAATTCACCTTTTAGCATTAATTAGCAATGGAATTGACCATATTAACCTTTACTATCTCACATAAACAGTCCTAACACATATTCCAACACTATTTACTCCAATAACAATGTTGGAAAACATAACTAATTCATTCTTGAAATCTGAAAAAATCACTTATTTTGGACCATAAGAAAAATCCCAAAAAATCACTTATTTTGGACCAGAGGGAGTATAGTTTGACTTGGCACAAAGTTTATGAAAAAAAGACTTTTGAAATATGTGGTCCTAAAAGCTTTAAGCAGCAAAAGCTTTGTAGGGCCATGGCACTTGTGTGGCTATAAAAGCTTCTCATTAAGGGTAAAGTTGGTAAAATAAAAAGTTTAAAGTTAAATTGTTTAAATATAGAAATGTGTCATTTTTTTTAGAACGGATTACTAAGGAAAGTGTCATTTAAATTGTAATAGAGGTAGTATAATATTAGCGAGCGAATCTTGGAAGGTGCTGATCAATAACAGTCCCTAAGATAGATAGTTTCAAGTACGTTGGGTCAATTATCCAAGGAAATTAGGAGATTGATGAGGATATTGGAGCGGGGTGGGTGAAATGGAGACTCGCATCCGGTGTTTTATGCGATAAGAGTGTGTCACCTAAACTTAAGGATAAGTTTTAAAGAGTGGTTGTTAGACCTACCATGTTGTATGGAGCCGAGTGTTGGCCAATCAAGAACTCTCATGTCCAGAAGATGAAAGTAGCGGAAATGAGGATGTTGAGATGGATGAGCGAATATATCAGGATTGATAAGATTAGAAATGAAGATGTTCGGGACATGGTAGCCTCGGTGGAGGAAAAGATGTGGGAAGCAGGGCTTAGATGGTTTGGGCATATAAAGAGGAGAATCACATATTCCCTTGTGAGGAGGTGTGAGAGGTTGACCTCGGTTGGTTTGAAGAGAGGTAGAGGTAGGATAGAGAAAGTACTAGGAAGAGCCGGAGGGTAATTAGCCAGGACTTGGCGTTGCTTCAGCTCCCAGAGGACATGACCTTTGATAAGAAGGCGTGGAGATGGAGAATTAGGATAGAAGGTTAGTAGGTGGTCGAGTGTATGTCTTCCCTATACCTGTAGAATTAGTAGTTAGCCTTGTATTCTGTTATTAGTAATCTTTATTACTACATGTTTTCTTATTATCTTTGTTACTGCTTGTTTTTTTTTATTATCTTGCTGTTGTTATTGTTGGTTGTTGCTGCTTTCTTTTTTCTTTCCTTGAGTCGAGGGTATATCGGAAACAACCTCTCTACCCTTAACTAGGGGTAAGGTCTGCATACACACTACCTTCCCCATACTCCACCCGGGAATTATACTGGGTTTGTTGTTGTTAGTTAAACTGATTTTTGATATGGAGCTCTTCTCCAAATTTAAAGGAAATTATGATTCCCGCTGTTAAGACTTCATTCTTGAAATAACTTTTCCATTTTGGTAACCGACTGTAGTGATCATGCCTGATGCCTATAAAAGCAAAGCTTCTATTATAACTTTTCATTCAATTCTCAACTCCTCTGCTGGTTATAGAAAGAAGAAGCTAACTTTCGGTTTTCGTCGCGTAGTTCGGCGTTTTTTCTTTTTTCCTTTTGAGATCAGCATCTCCTTGAATCGTCATATTTTTTTCGTAAGTGGCAACACATTCTGATAAACCTAGCGGAAAGGCTTCATGATTAAACCCGTGCTTTTTCCGCATACCTTTGTGTGGTAGTGGTATATTGGCAGTTTCTTATATTCTTTTTCTTGGAAGATTCGTCAGTGGGACTATTTGAAAGCAGAATTTGTTTGATCCAGGAATATTAAACTGCGCATAAAATCATTTGAGTGAGTGCTATAATTTCTCTGCAGATATTATTCTCTGAACTGTAATTAAAGTAAAAATATGTACTGTATGCCCCAGTTGTTGTACAATAAATTCGTAATTCAGTAGTTATTCCTGATGCTCTCCAAGTACGGAAAAATCTAGATGTTAGCTGTTTTTGATCAGCAACTCCTGCCTACAGTTCAAACGGAAGGCTTAACATTTTCTTTTCCATTTCCTTCCTTGAAAGCCTAATGACCCAAGTTCAGGCTGTTTTAGGAAGAAGTGATGCACAACTTTAGGATGTTTCCTGTAGTGCTTATTCTGAAAGTGGAAGTAATGTTTTTCTCTTATTGTTGACAGAGAAGCACTTCTGGGCCTGTAGAAGGCTTTGTAGAACAGTCTCAAATAATCAGAAATGGCTCTACTCATAAAGATAATAATGTCAATAACCCGATGGTACTCACAAGTTCACAGAACTCTGTACAACCGTACTTGAGTGCCGCTGCTTTATATACAGATGGTCCCCATATGGAAGCAAATGAAGCGGTTGCTTTTAACATGCCACTGCAGTGCAATCTATTTGAAAATGTGTCCGTTCAACCTTCTCAATTGTCTCCTGATGCTGAGCATTGCACTTCCCATCCACAATCATTATATTGGCCAGGTAAACATGATGCAATCGACTCTGATGTTCCGAGCTATGGTAGAAATGATCAGGAAGAAGTGAAAGTTGATGGCGAAGAAGCTGGCAACTCAAATGTGTATTCTCAAAGGTAAGATGATTGTTCAGGACTTCAATTAACTTTGACATGGATTTTCTGGTAAGGTGGAAATTCAAATTTATGTCTTTTACACTAATTTTGGTAATGGCACCAAACTTGTATTACACCTGCGAAGTAGGCATGTGAAGTAGTATCAGTTTTAGTCCCTTGGATCCAGTTGGCCTAGTGGCAGTCTAGGTCATGTTACTTCTTACCTAAAAGGCTAAAACTGGACATATTAGAATACTACTGTGATAGCCAAGTATATGAAACAGATTCAGATTTGCTTAATGTGTCACGTGGTTATTAGCTAGTAGTCTTGATGCAAATTGTAACCTGTTTGAGCTCCAAGGTATGGCTTTTTTAAAAACTTGCAGCACCGACTCCATTCTTTTCTGTGAATAAAGTACCTAACCAGAAAAGATTTTATTGGCCTGAAGGAGTCCTCTTATCTGGTGCACCAACTTCTTTACCTAAGCAATCAGATAATCCGGTTTCCCTGCATATATCATGGCTCCCCAACTTTTCTACCTGAGCCATCAAATAGAAATCTAGGTTTATCTACACATATTATGTTTAACAACAGAGCGAGATGTAGCTTTTGAGCTACGGGTTCATTTGAATCTAGTATCTTTGACTTGTGTGTGAGAGAGAAAAATCATTAAAGTTTTAACAAATAATAGATTCTGAACCCATAATATTTCAAAGGTACAGTGAGTTTAGTGCTACGAACTTTAAATTTCGAATCCATCAAATTCAAATCCTGAATCTGCCTCCAAATAAGCAGTTATCTGGAAGTTGAGGTTTGAGCCTAACTTTTACTTTTTCCACACTTCTTACAATGAATAAATAAATAACAAACTGATGTACATATTGTTCTGACATGAGTAGTTGCCCTCTGGACCTTGCGGGCCTGTGGCATGTTTTGGTTTGAACTTGCTTGTTGATCTTCATTATGTTATGATGCTACAGATTTTGGATTCTATTTGGTGATGTATTGGGCCTTGCTGTTGAACAGGTTGCTGAGTACCTTAAACCAGACACTAGCATCAATGGGAGTGGATTTATCACAGGCCAATGTTAAAGTACAGCTTGATATTGCAAAATGCCCAAGTAGTGGAACCACTGCTACTACATTAATTAGTCCAGATAATTATGACCACGCTCGTAAAAGGCTTAGAACAGAAGGTAGCATGGAATTGTCACTCTAGTAAGATGATTCTGCTCCTAGTTTTTCTGAATCATAGTTGTTTTGTTGGCGAGACACTTGAAGAGGTCGGTGCCTGTAGATGAAATGGTTCACAATAGGGCTTCTTGGTTTACTGTGCATGCTGGTGGTCTTTCATCTGCTGGGCTGGTCAAATCATTGAAAACTGCTGTAGTATTTCCTTTTTCATCGTCTTTTCCCCATAGGATAAAAGGCTTCCATTTGAGTATGAGAAGCTGCATTTTCGTTCTTAAGGGTATTTGATTTAGAAGTTAAATCTTAGTTCACTTTCTTTTCTTGCTTCTCATTCGACTTGTAAATATCTGTCAGTTTGGTTTTAGAAACTTTTCTATTACCTAATCGCAGTATATCGATGTGGCTAGGCCTGTCTATTTAAGATGCCTCCGTCCGGTCTGGTTTCATAACGAGTTTACAGAAGAATTCCAAGTTTAGTATCAAATCTCAGTATGTCGTTATTTTTTATGTCGTTTCTTTTAACTTTCTCATTTTGATTTCATAATATTACTAAATCTTTCCCAGTTTAACAGCATTTTTTGTCATCGGAGATTATTAAATATATGGTGCTTATGTTTCTTATTTTTATTCTTAATAACCATCCTATATCTGAAGCTTCACTGGTCGTTCTAATTAAGGTTTGCCTTAGAGGAATTTTTTTTGTATATATATACACACTAAATTTTAAACTTATTCACCCGATTTACCTAGGTTTTCTTATTTATTGAAAGTAACTAAACATTTTTACATAATATATACAATTCTGGTTAAAAACTATAATTTATGTGCGAATGCAACTTTTTTGTCATACAGAACCTGTTATATACAACTTATATATATATATAGAGAGAATTAAGTTAAAAAACTATAATTTACGTACAGTTTATATACAAGTTTTATGCAATTTTGTTAGTCATATATTTTGCATGTCCTTTCTACACTTGAATATACATAAGACACAGCGGCCTAAATGGCATCTATACTTGTCTTACTTTGTTATATCGGTCTCCAAACTTTATTTGTTTTTACCTAGATACTTTAACTTGATCAAAATCTATTATTTAACCTCTCTGACTGTTGACCAAGCACATGTGATAAAATAATGGTTCAGTTGGACAAAATGAGAGTAATTTACGCGGATAATGAGCGTGAATTTGAGCATTTTAAACTAGAAATAATTAAAATAAGAAGAAAAACATCAGGAAAATAAGAACAAAAAATAAAATAAGAGAAAAAAGAAAAACGTAAACGAGTGGATCCAAATAGCTGAAGCAAACGGGTGGATCTGTTCTTCCCATGCTCACCTTTCTCTCTCTTCTTATTTTGATTTAATATCCAAAGCGTATTTTTCCCTTCGACCAGGAAGTTGCAGGATATTCTTATTCAATATTCACTAGTTGGGCCCTGATAATATGAAGAATTTGAAGAAGCTAGCAGAGCAATTCCATAAGCAAGCACCTATTGCTGCCGCAACTACCAAGGCGCCTGAAGGTTTTGCAGCAGATGATGAGGTGCCAGAACTCGTGGCTGGCCAAACCTTTGAAGCAGCTGATGCAAAGGAGGTTCATACTTCCTAAAATTATAATTGAATTTTGTATCAACCCCTTCTCCATCTCAACATTTTGAGATCCATTTAATTTAGTTGAGTGTTCTATTTGATTCTGATTGTGACAACTAAAAAATTCATCAAAATGGTTTTTGTAGTAACCTCCTCTCCCCTCTCTTCCGTTCCCTCTCTAAGCTTCTTCTTCTTTTTCCCACAGCCCCTCACGCCCCCTCCCTCCACCACAACACCCTCTCATGGCTAAACTTTTTTACCTCCACATTCCTTTTCTGTAACGGTTCATTAGCGGAAGCATGCACTATGGAACCGTTGCTAACAACCTCCCGCCGCCGACCTAAGCCACCGCCTTCATCAGGGCCCAAACCTAAGTGGATGGATAAGTGCAAAATGAGGGAAAATTTTGTCAAAATTGTATGGGGTAGCCAATTTTATGGTTGGCTATTGAAAAATAGCCACCGATCTAAACGTAATCAATTTCTAGCCATTTTAATTTAAAATATATTAAAAAATGATAACTACCCTTAACCTTTTTAACATACTGTTTAGTAACTTTTCATCGTCTTTCTCTTTGTTTTTATAATATTGTACAGATTTCGCTTTCCTGAGAAAGCACTTTTTTTCGAATCTTGTATGGGTTATCTACAAGTTTCATCAAAATTATGGGTGAGTTTTGTTTTTTACGATAATGCGTTTGAATTTTCGTTATTATTGTTGGTTGTTTAGGTTTAATTTTGATTTTCGTACTGTTATGGTTTAAATATTTGTTATATTTTAACTTTTATGATTTTTCTCTATTTATTACTTTGTCTTATTTTTGATAATTTTGTCACTCTGGTAATTTCTTTTTCAAACTTTTTCTAGTCTCTATATATTAGGTTTAATTTTCAAGTATTTTCTTGTTTCATCTGTATTTTAGATTTCTTCAGTTTTTGTCAAATTTTGATATAGTTGAGTTTTGTTTCATTCCATTATATTTTACGGGACGTCTGCTGTGTGCGAATAGTAGACGTCTATTGTGTGAGTTTTGATTATGTTTTTTTTTGTTTATTAAATTTAGTAAAATTTTGTCCAGTATATTATACTGGAAGTTTGTCTTGTGGATGTTTATCTTCCAGTATATTGTATTTGATGAATATAATAATATAGTTGAGTTTTGTTTCATCCCATTATATTTTACGGAACGCCTGTTGTGTGCGAATAGTAGATGTCTACTGTATGGGTTTTAATTATATTTTTTGTTTATTAAATTTAGTAAAATTTTGTCCAGTATATTATACTGGAAGTCTGTCTTGTGAATGTTTATCTTCCAGTATGTTATACTGGATGAATATTATAATATAGTTGAGTCTTGTTTCATCCTAGTATATTTTACGGGACGTCTGCTGTGTGCGATTACTGTGTGGGTTTTGATTATGTTTTTTGTTTATTAAATTTAGTAAATTTTGGCCAGTATATTATACTGGAATCTATCTTGTGAATGTTCATCTTCTAGTATGTTATACTGAATGAATCTTATAATATAGTTGAGTCTTGTTTCATCCTAGTATATTTTATGGGACGTCTGCTGTGTGTAAGCTTTTACTCCAGTTTTTATAATGGACGAGTTCTGTTTATACTAAAATTTTATTTATTTGTCATTACTGTTTTTTGAGTGATTATTTGTCTTCTTTTTTTATATTACGATCTTTGTTCCGGTATATAATCCTTTAGCTTTTTGTCTAGTATGTTATACTGGATGATTATTACACTTTGTTTTTTAATTATGTTTCTTTTGTATACCCCAGTATTTGTTTATAGAGTTTCATATCTTTTAATTTATTGTGATCTAGTATATTATTGGATGACCGCAGTCTGTAGACTTTGTTGTCCTGTTTATTTTACTTGATGAATTTTGTTTATAATTTATTTATACTGGATTCTGATTGTGCTTACATATATAAATTGTAATATATTTTTTTCATGATTTTATAGAAATAGAATCTTCAAGTAGGATATTGAAAGTACGTATTTTTGAAATGTTGTTATTTTTATCTTAAAATTATATGAAATGTTGCTTATATGTATTGTATTTTGAATTTAGGAGGGAGATAGATTTTATGACTTTAAACAGTGGTTTCTTGCTGATTGTTATTGGAAAGACGATCAAAATTTTAAGAAAATTATTTCATCATTTTTGTATGGAACTCAAATGGATCAAAAAGAACGGTATATTTGGGAAATTTTTAGAATTGAATGAGGTGGATCATTCTGGGAAGTTGACTCACTATATGTTGCTTTCCCAAGTATTTTACAAGGATAAAACCAAATGATTTTTAGAGTTTTTAGGAATGACGTAGCATTTACAGAAGATGATTTTTGTCATGACCCTAAATCCGAACCTGTCTATCATGGCGTCTCTCGTGAAGGCAAGGCCAACCAGTTTAACCCAATTTATCTTTTAATATAGTTAGTCAACATAAAATTAGTCTAAACATGATTTAATAATACCGAATAGCGAAAATATCGATAACAATGTTGAAAAAATGTTGAAAAATCCAACCCCACACAGCCTTAACCAGTGTGCCATAAGTCACAAGCATCTACTAAGGTCTAAATACAACTGAAGGTCTAGAGTGTACAAAACACACACTAATGAAGTAAAGAGTGAGAAAAGCAGTGCCGCGAATGCCGGCGGCTACCTTGCTTAACTCCGATGATTCTGCTTCCAATCTGCCAATTCTGGTGTAAAAATACCTGAACTTGCACACAAAGCGGAGTGAGTAAAGTGAGTACTCCAACTCAGTGAGTAAAAAATATAAATAAAGATAAGTAAGAAATCACGTAAAGCATATCAGGATGCTGTATAGAAGCAGTTCAAAACCAGTAAGAAAGTAGTGAAGCTGTAAAAATCTCTTAAAATATCTTAGCTCAATTTAAACTTCTTTGAAAGTGACTTTTCAACAGTTGCACAAATGAATGCAAAACAGTTAGTGCATATAAGCATTGAAATCCGCCTCTCAGGCACAAATATCATAGTTTAACAGGTAAATAATAGGTAAATATAAAAGATAAACACATAAAGGTTCGCCCATTGGGAACAATGTCAACAACTCCGCTCCTCGAGTAATATCTCAGAACAATACCAGCCCCTTAGACAATCATAAAGAGTGGCACTATCCCTCGGGCAATCACATAGAATAATACCAGCCCCTCGGGCTATCACATAGATCAATATCAGTCCCTCGGGCTATATCACATGTCACAATGGGTACCCGCGCTTACTGTGAGTGTACAGACTTTGGGAGGGGCCCTTAACGGTCCAAGCGCAATATCAAGCCATCTCGTGGCAACAAATCTAGGCTCTCGCCCTTATCAATCAACAAGCCACCTCGTGGCATACATATCTCAGGCCCTCGGCCTCATAATCAAATCAATATCTCATTGCTGTGACATGTAGCCTGATCCAAAAGTATCCTCACAATATAAGCCCTCGGCCTTACTCAGTTAAAATTACATAAGCTACTCGAGCAACAGTAAAACAAGATGCTCAGCCTAAAATATTATTTGAAATATCATTTCAAATGTTAAAGCAATATAAACTTGGCTGAGTTTTGAAAACAGTGGAGAATAACATGACTGAGCTCAAGTATAAAGTCAAAATAGTGAGAAATATCAATAAAAATCCTCGAAGGGTTCATATAGCTAGTATTAGGCCTAAATATGGTATTCGACCTAAATAATGATGATAGCAAATAGTTTTCAGTCAAATACGCGGTAAAATCATCAATCGGGATGGACAAAGTCAAAATCCCTAATAGAACACGACCTCACGCTCGTCATCAGGCATGTGCCTCACCTTAATATAGCACTACGATGTGCAATCCGGGGTTTAAAATCCTCAGAACATTATTTACAATAATTACTCACCTCGATCCGGTCTAAACTTTAGCCCATGATGCCTTGACTTCACGAGTTGACATCCGATTGCTCCAAATCTAGCCACAATCAGTACAAAATAATTAGAATATGCTAAGGAAACAAAGCCCACTTGAAAAAAATCCAACTTATATCAAAAATCCCAAAATTTTTCAAACCCGGCTCCAAACCCACGTCTCGGAATTCAACGAAATTAACATCAAAGGGATAATCCTCATCCACTCACGAGTTGATACATACCAAGAACATCAAAATCGGACCTCAATTTCCCCTTCAAATCCCCAATTTATACTCTCCAAATCCAAGCCCTAATTCTCTAGTTTTAGACTTTAATTTCCAATATTTCATGATTAAACAAGTAAGAATCAACATAGGATCGAGTATTGAGTTCAAAAATCTTACCTCCAGGTGTTATATCTTGAATCCCCCTTTAAATCCTCTTAGCAAGCTCCAAAACCGAGTAAAAATGGTGAACTTAGGCCAAAAGTCGCGAAATGGGTCTTTTAAACTTTATGCCCAGCTATTCAATTCACTTAATCACGATCGCGAGAAATACATCGCAATCACGAAGCGCAAACTCCGCTAGCCCAGCATTTCTCTCTACGCGATCGCGTACATAACCACGCGAACGTGATGTACAAGGTCTTACACCTACGCGATCGCGAATGAACCCACGCGATCGTAATGCACAACATCTTACACTCACACGATCGCATACCCTATCTCTGCGAACGCAAAGAATAACCTAGATGCCCCCCCCCCCCCCACAAATCTTCTACGTGATCGCGAACCTCCTCACACGATCGCGATGAAGGAATACCTGCAACAAATTTGAAGCAAAATTTGCAACTTCTTAGCTATGCATTTGACTGATTAACCACCCGAAACACACCCGAGGCCCTCGGGACCTCAACCAAACATTTAAATATATCCCATGACATCATTCAAACTTGTTCCCACCTTCAAAATTCTCAAAATAGTATCAAAATACCAAATTTACGTCAGATTCAATCCTAAGAATTACAAGAACTTCCAAATTTTTCTTTCGATCAAAAAGTCTACAAAACCTCGTCTAAATGACCTGAAATTTTGCACACAGGTCACAAATGACACAGCAGAGCTACTGCAACTTCCGGAATTCCATTCGGAACCCCATATCTAAATCTCACCTATCAATTGGAAAACACCAAAAACTAAATTTCGCCAATTCAGGCCTAAGCCTTCCATAGACTTCTAAAATGCATTATGGTCCCGCCTCTTAAGTTCCAAATCACCTAATAGAGCTAACCAAATCATGAAAATTCCGATCCAAGATCATATAACAACAAGTCAAATCTTGGTCAAACCTTACAAATTTCAAGCTTCAAATTGAGAACTGTTCTTCCAAATTCATTTTGATCACCCTGAAAACCAAAACCAACGATTTACATAAGTCATAATGCACTACACGGGCAAGTCATGCCCGAGAGCTAGTGAGCAAAGTGCAAAATCTCAAAACGACCCCCATTTAAACATAAGTTCGTCCTCGAACATGCCCAGAGTTGTTCCAAAAGTCAACCAATCACTGAATAACCTTACTACGCATAAACCCGGGGGTGATCCCATGTCACCCTATCTCATATATGTTCGATTACACAGTATAACTAAAATTTAACGATCCATCCTAGTCCATAAACCATAGAACCACATTTCCACTTCTAAGATCATCAATACGATCAGAATCTCTTATTTATACATGTGAATAAGTCCGAATAAGTTGTAACAAACCAGATCTGCTATCTCAGGTGCAATCACATGATATACCACATTACTCAAACACTTGTAGTGATAACTTCTAATCACAGTAGCTGAATACAACATCCGAATACCGATAGAAAAACTCTTATTAACTAAAGTCTCATCACAACACTTTCATATACTGCCAATGATCACTAAAACACACAGTTAGCCATAACCATTTCCTTGATCGACCATTCATGAAGCCACTTCTCCTTTGAAGAATACCGCAGCAAATTTCTAAGCCGAAACTCGATATTATCCTTCCAACATGCTGAAATAGAACTCGTTCATATTTATTAGTGATCCCAACAGTCTCCTCTAATCTAACACACTACTCTGGTGATATGACACATCAATACAAGCCTAAGCCACAACTTACACAATACACGCACCAACAAGCAAGAGTTCTAACATACTCAAATAATGAAAATGACTCAAATGAAAGAGCTGTACTTCAAGCTCACCAGTACCACCAAAACACAAGGCTAAGAACCCGTCTCACATCATAGGAACAAAATATACAAATTTAGCCCGCAACATCATACCTCTACATAACTTCGCTGCGATGTATGATCCTATTTAACATTGCTTCACATGAACCACCTCAAGTCACTATGCTCGAAATCGGAAACCACGCACAATTGATGTCTAAAACCAAAGTAAATCATCATAACCACTGTAAAGCAAATACATAATATTGCACAACCTGGAAGGAAATAACCGATATTCCATCCACCGAGCAACACCCAATTACTCTTCCTACTCGACTTCCACTATGAAACCCCAATAGAACCGCACCATATATGCCTATAACTCACAAATCATAACACCTCACAACACATAAAGGTAACTCATGGATCTCCCTAAATTACTAATAAGCTCAATAACAATCGAATCAACACATTCCTCACCCATGCAATTCAGAGCCAACCAAGCCAACTCATATTGGTCTGCGAACGAACTCCTTATCAAGGAAAATTGAAGCTGCTCCTTCCTTTCCTATAACTCTGTCAGTGCCATACGATATGATGTCTGGCATCAAATCAATACCGAAATCAACAACCTTGCCTGGCGACATGCCCGACCACAAGAAACACGTATGAAGAGTCCCCCACCACCGGAACTTAATCAATATGAGGAGCCTCTGCACTAACATCCATCACGAGAGACCAAATAAGAAAGACAATCCTTCCCAGTCGTCATCTGGGTCTTCAAAATATAAAACCACTCTAATAGGACATAATTCGTCGAACCTCACCACTCAATCCATGGAATTTCCAACATAGACAATAGCGCTGCCTTAGTGCAATAGTCTAGAATGACACAACACGAAGACAAACAATCTGAACCCAATATCACATCCAAAATCTAACTATCAAGCAAAAAAGACCCACTCAGGTCTCCAAACCCCGATAGTCACTAAAACAGTGGCGATACACATGAATTACAATTACAGCATAGCCTAAATATGAGAACTTCCTTGTCTCCAAATCCATATGGCACTTGATTCAACACACCTGATCCCAGTTCCGCCGTCGGAATACATTCTATACCTTAAATACCCAATTATTCCATGAGAGATACTCTAAAATACCTCGGTGTCACTAAGCAAACTTGAAGACCAGTAGTCTATCTAACAAGAAGGCGTCGCAATACTACCGAAGTACCATCTACTTAATCACGTTGCCTTTTATGAAACATATACCCTCATCAAATCACTCCAATTAGCAATACCATTTCCTTAATCATCTGAAGATCATTCCCTTAATCATCTTAAGCTCATTTCTCTTATCATTTGAAACTGCCCGTGCTACCTAAGAACTTCATGACCTTCCGTTCAGAATTGAACCATTACCTACACGCATAAATCTCAATCCTTACCATCCTAGGATAACATGAGAACTTCTTTAAGCCATAGACATCTACGTACTCAACTAGTCAAGAACTTTCCATTGATCCGATCTAGAAGAAAATCACTATATATACCATGCTCATCATGCCCATAGAAAATATACATCTCCAACCAAGGTAGAAACCATCAAGAACTCTTCGAGTTCCCCTTGCATAAACCACACCTGTCAGGACTGAATCCTTCTAACTCGACCATGCTACACAAGCCATCAAAACCTAAGAGCATTGTCGCAGAATACCTGTAGGAACTCATCACCCCGTACACACCCAAGGAACTAATCATATCCTTACCATACTGATCCAGCTTACTACGAAGCTTTCCTATTTGTACGAGTTTCCTTCGAATTTACCTTCAACTTGATATTCCCTCTTGCTGTAGCACCACAAATCCTCAACCCAGACTTAAACAGGAAGCCCAAGCATAAAACCATATTGTCTAAGGCTCATAAGCCGCCGAATACTCTTTTAAATATTCCCGAAAGCACCACATTCAAAATACTTTACTATGAAGAACTTTCGGCGAATCTAAATCCGTTGTTTTTACCTTCCTGATACTGATACATAGAATCCCATAATTAATATAGAAAACACCACAATTCTTGACATATTCCAATGAAAACAGTCTGTAACCACATATACAGTTTTAAAATACCGCATTGTTACATGTAAAATCCTTAACACCTTAGAACCATTCCCACGAGTCATCCACTCTACTCAAACTGCAATTAGCCTGATCGAACGAATCGAACAACCCGTGCCTCGTTGGCATTCTGACACCATAGAATGTGACAACCAAGCAACTTTCTGCTCTATGCACCGAGCATCCTTAACCAACAACGACTCAAGACATGCCTTGATTCTCATACTCCAATAAAGCATAATATAACCTTTGTAAAAAACTTCCTTTACTCGAGCCATCCCCGGTCTCCATCTCCGTAGGCCATAACTGATTCACCAGTATGCTTTAAAATGGAACCAACATATCACATAACTGTGCAATCAACTAATCAACATCAGACTCCCCCACTTGGCTCAAAGCCATAGATCAAAACACACTCAATAACTCATAATGCATATACTTTATTGCTGCCATAATACCATAGTGAGATTAAACTCAATTCCTTTGTAAGCTTGTGAAAACACAGATCATCTAGTGTTTTAAATCTTCTATGAATCTCGCATGCACTGTCGCAATAGTTACACCCACTTTCTAAGAAACCCAATTTAAATTACAACACATATCTTTCACTTGAAAATGAGATCTTCTAATAGACAACATAAAAATTGCACAACTTCCGGACACTTCGCAGGAGATATCCCACTTGCTTCGCCTCGAACTAAGCTTCCCATATACCTTCCACCGTCATAAGCTTTACGCGGTCACTTAGTCTTCCTGAGTCTGAACTCATACCGCAATATGAAATTTACCTCACTCACAAGTAGGAAGCATGAAATCACACACCCATAACTCAGGATTATACCTCGAATCAAGATGAAATCCAAGCACCTAATAATTCTTTTATCCTATAGCAGACCCTTCTCGTCGCCTCCAAAATATATGGATACATCTCGCAGTACTGACATACTTATCATATAGTTATCCAGCCGTCACTTCCACTAATAGGGACCATACCGAACATACAAGTTCAAAAATACTTGCTTACACAAGTAGTACCTTGGGTGCTCAAGCTATAGGCAAAGATCCAGCCTCAAGTCCTCCAAACTGGCCCAATATCAACACACAGAGATCACATCTCACCCCTCGATCGGAAAATCACAAGCCACTAATGCACATCTAATACTGAGCGCTAATGCGCAAATACGAATGCGTGGAAGGAATTCAAAGAGTTACATTTCAAGCTGAATCAAGGACACATGATAAGAATTCAAGAATGTGAAGTTTTTTCCTAAAGATTCCGCAGCCTCATGAGGATAAATATAGACGTCTCTGAACCAATCTGCGAGACTCTACTAAACCTACTCATGACTTGTGAGACCTATGTAATCTAGGCTCTGATACTAACTTGTCACAACCCTAACCCTAAATATGATCGTGATGATGCTTCTCGTGAAGACAAGGCCAGCCAGTTTAACCCAATTCATCTTTTAAAACAGTTAGTCAACATAAAGTTAGTCTAAACATGATTTAATAATACTGAATAGTGGAAATATCGATAACAATATAAAAAAATCCAACCCGATACAACCCTAACCGGGGTGTCACAAGTCACGAGTGTCTACTAAGGTCTAAATGCAACTGAAGGTATAGAGTGTACAAAACACAGACTAATGAAGTAAAAAGGGATAAAAGCAGTGCCGCGAACGCCGGCAGCTACATTTCTAAGCTCCGATGACTCTATCTCTAATCAGCCAAACCCGCTACCGAGTGTAGAAATACCTGAATCTGCATACAAGATGTAGAGAGTAAAGTGAGTACTCCAACTCAGTGAGTAATAAATGTAAATAAAGAAAAAAAGCAAGAATGATGCAAATTATATTAGGATGTTGTATAGAAGTAGTTCAAAACCAGTAAGAAAGCAGTGAAGCTGTAAAAAATCTCTTAAAATATCTTATCTCAGTTTAAACTTCTTTGAAAATGACTTCTTCAACAATTGCGCAAATGAATAGAAAATAATTAGTGCAGATAGTCATAGAAATTCGCCTCTCGGGCACAAATACCATAGTTTAACAAGTAATGACAGGTAAATATGAAAGATAAACACATAAAGGTTCACCTCCCAGGCACAATGTCAACAACTCTGCCACTCGGGCAATATCTCAGAACAATACCAGTTTTTCGGGCAATATCAAAGAATGGTACCAGCCCCTCGTGCAATCACATAGAACAATACCAGTCCCTCGGGCTATCACATAGAAAATATCAGCCCCTCGGGCTATATCTCACACCACAATGGGTACCTGCACTTACTGGGAGTGTACAGACTCTGGAAGGGGCCCCTTACGGCCCAAGTGCAATATCAAGCCATCTCGTGGCATCAAATCTAGGCCTTTGGCCTCATATCAATCAACAAGTCACCTCATGGTGTACATATCTATGGGCCTCAGCCTCATAATCAAATCACTGTGTCACTGCTCCGGCGTGTAACCCGATCCAAAAGTATCCTCACAATACAAGCCCTCGGCCTTACTTAATCAAAATAATATAAGCCACTCGGGCAACAGTAAAACATGATGCTCAACCTAAAATATTACTTAAAATATGATTTCAAGTGTTAAAGCAAAATAAACTTGGCTGAATTTTGAAAATAGTGGAAAATAATGCGACTAAGCTCAAGTACAAAGTCAAAACAGTGAGAAAAATCAACAAAATCCCCGAAGGGTTCAAATAGCTGTCAGTAGGCCCAAATATGGCATTCAACCCAAATAATGAAGATAGCAAATAGTTTTCAGTCAAATACGCGGTAAAATCTTCAATCGGGTTGGAGCAAGTCAAAATTCCCACTAGTACACGACCCCACGCTCGTCATCATGAGTGTGCCTCACCTTAATATAGCACTAAGATGTGCAATCCGGGGTTTCAAACCCTCAGAACATCATTTACAATCATTACTCACTTTGATACAGTCCAAACTTTAGCCCGTGAAGCCTTTGCCTTTACTAATCGACCTCTGGATGCTCTAAATCTAGTCATAATCAGTACATAACCATTAGAATATGCTAAGGAAACAACGCCCACTCAAAAAAATCCAATTTACATCAAAAATTCCAAAATTGCTCAAACCCGGCTCCAGACTCACTTCTCGGAATCCAACGAAATTAACATCAATGGGATCCTCATCCACTCACGAGTTTATACATACCAAGAACATCAAAATCGGACATCAATTGCCCCTTTAAATCCCCAATTTATACTCACCAAATCCAAGCCCATATTCTCTAGTTTTAGACTTTAATTTCAATATTTCATGATTAAACAAGTAAGAATCAACATAGGATTGAGTATTGAGTTCAAAAATCTTACCTCCAGGTGTTATCTCTTCTTTAAATCCTCTTAGCAAGCTCTAAAACCGAGTAAAAAATGGTGAACTTAGGCCAAAAGTTGTGAAATAGGTCTTTTAAACATTCTGCCCAGCTATTCAATTCACTTAATCATGATCGCGAATCACAAACTCTGCTAGCCCAACATTTCTCTCTACACGATCGCGTACATAGCCTCACGAATGCGATGCATAGGGTCTTGCACCTACGCGACGCGAATGAAACCACGAGATGGCGATGCACAACATCTTACACTCATGCGATCGCATCCCTATTTTTGCTAACGTGAATAATAAACTTGATAGGCCCCCCCCACAAATCTTCTATGCAATCGGGAACCTCCTCAGGCAATCGCGATGAAGTAATACCTCCAACAAATCCGAAGCAAAATCTGCAACTTCTCAACTATGCATTTGATCCGGTTAACCACCCAAAACACACCCGAGGCCTCCAAAACCTCAACCAAATATGATAACATATCCCATGACATCATTTAGACTTGTTCTCACCTTCGAAATGCTCAAAACAACATCAAAATACCAAATTTACATCGGATTCAAGCCTAAAAATTTCAAGAACTTCCAAATTCTTCTTTCGATCAAAAATTCGACCAAACCTCATCTGAATGACCTGAAAGTTTGCACATAGGTCACAAGTGACACAATGGAGCTTCTGAAATTTTTAGAATTCTATTCCGACCCCTATATCAAAATCTCACCAATCAACTGGAAATGCCAAAAAACTTAATTTTGCCAATTCAGGCCTAAGCCTTCCATTCTAAAATGCATTCCGATCATGCTCCTAAGTCCCAAATCACCTAACGAGCTAATCAAATCATAAAATTCTGATCCGAGATCATATACCACCAAGTCAAATCTTGGTCAAACTTTTCAAATTTCAAGCATCAAACTGAGAACTGTTCTTCCAAATTCATTCTGATCATTCTGAAAATCAAAACGAATAATTTATATAAGTCATAATGCATTACATGGGCAAGTCATGCCTGAGAACTGGCGAGCATAGTGCTAATGCTCAAAATGAACGGTCGGATCATTGCAATTTCCATTCTATTATCGGGCTGAAAATTGAGGCATCGGATTATAGTTTCGTTGATGATAGAGAGAATAGTTTGAAGGAACGGTATTTCTTTAATGTTAAGAAGGGTTTGAAGGTAGATAATTTTTATAATTTTATGAAAGAGCATTATCGACTCCATCATGGTGCAACAAATGATTTAAGTGTTGATGTTGAGGTCTACGATGAAGATGCAGTAAAGCTTGCTGATATTTATATATTAGAAGCTGTACTTTTGGGTAAAGATCATAGTAGAAATATAAGTGATCGTTGTATAAAATCATAGATGACGCAGAACTTTGTGCTTCTTTTTCATGGGGTAGTTTCTGCTTTAAAGAGTTTGTTGATAATTTGTCTCATCTTCAATCAAGTGAGGCAGTGAAAAAGATAACAATTGGTAGGATTGCATCTTATACAGCACTTGGATTCCCATTTTTGTTTAACATATGAACAATGGAAGTCTTTAATGATTTCCGTCAATATTTAAAATATGAGGATTAGGTGCCAATTAGGATGTTGTCTTACTCTAGCATTGGATGTCCAAAATATGACACACTTTTCAATAATTTTGTTGACTAAAGCAAGTGTACGTTAATAGTATGTGAATTTTTAATATATACTTCTGTTCTTATATATTTTGTTTTAGTCTAATTATTGATCTTTCTGTTTAATTTATAAAACTTTAAGGTTTTCAAGGTAAACCAATCATATCAAAAGTTAATGTTAGCGACATTGTCAATGTAAGCAGTTGTTTGTTCGATTTTATTTAGTCTTTCTTTTCATTAATCTCTACTATCGTATACTAGATTTATGTTCTAATAAGTTGTATTTAAAATTATATTTTCTGTAAATTATTCTGAGAGTTGTTTCTCAGAAGTATTATTTTTCAAGTTTTCTAATGGAAGTGGAATATACTCAATTAGTATAATTTACTAGAGCAGTATAATGACAGGATGATTATAAAATTCAATCTTTTTAGTATACTTTATGAGTTTAATATAGTCATACAGTATACTTGTGTAGTGTAATACTATACTTGAAACAAATATATTATACTTGGAGTCTATCCTATTAATGATTGTCTTCCATTTGGATGATTATTAATATATAGTTGAGTTTTGTTTGATTCCAGTACCTTTTATTGGAAGGTTGCCGTGTTTAAGATTGTTGTCCAGTATATTATGTTGGAAGTCTGTTCTCTCAATGTTTATTTTTCACTATATTATACTGGATAATTGTTGAGTTATGTTTGATTCCAGTATATTTTATAGGAAGTATGTTGCGTGTATGTTTATCGTCTAGTATGTTATACTAGATGGGTTCTATCTAGACTATTACTGTACAAAATTTTATGCTACCCTTCTTGAATTGTGCTTACACTCGATAAGAATATTTATGTGTTATGATGCTGAAATTCTTACGATTTTTCTTCTTTTTTTTAGAGGGTATCTGCCAAAATTGAAGACATTGTACATATATATTATGATAAATTTAAAATAAAGATGAAGAAAATATTAAAGATAATACGAATATAGATGAAGAAACATATAAAGAACTCTGTTAAGGTAACTAACTAGTTTGGTAATTTATTTTAGTGTTGATGTTTTTCGTAGAATAATATATTGTATTCATTGTTGCAGATTATTAATCAGAAGCTTGATGTTGTTCTAAATTTTATTCAAAATGTTAAAAAGGAAAAAAAATCATGATGGCTTGTTGAATGATGAAGATAAAAGCAATGAATTACAAGATTCTTCCAGATTTTCAAATGAAAAACGTGACAAAAGTAGTGAACATCAAAATATTGAAAGTAATGAACAAGGAGATTAAATTGATTGAGAGAATTATTCTAATAGAGATTTTGCTTATTTGTCGGGTGACAAACTGCACGAACAATAGGAAGATGTTGAGTTACCAAAATAGAATGAAAAGTTAAATAAAGAGTTTGAGGATGCAATACCTTCTAATTCAATAGCACCAATAATGGATATTGAGTCCGTTCGTGAAGAGGCAAATAAACAAACTGATAATAAATGTCGAGCACATTTTCATTCAATACCATCAGCCATGGATATTGATTCAGTTCATAAGGAACAAGTTACTGAATAAGTTATAGCAACCAGTAAAATTTTATTGGAAGGTCCTTGTCTTGAAATAAGATCGAAATGTAATGCAGTTGAACTTTTTGTGACAACTGGTAAAGATGTTGAAGGTATGATGGTTGACAGAGCTGATAGGAAACAAGATCTTTCCACATCAAAGTCCAGTTAAAAGATTCTGCAAAATACCACAGCTTTATCGTTAATTCCATTAGTCATGAATGTTAAAATAGTGATAGATGAAGCTTCCTAGTTGTTGGAGTTTAGTGAAAGGTTGTTGTGATAATGATATTACTAATGAACATGCAGCAAATGATGGAATTTTAGTAAAATTCTTGTGAGGAAGAAAGAGTGGAATATATTGCACCTGATCAAGTTGTTTCAACTAGTACAGATGTTGATGCTATCATAGAGAAAATAGTTGATGTGACATATAATATTCCTACACCATATAATAGTGAAAATATTTTGCAAAATATCGCACCTGCATCGTTAATTCCATCAGCTATGGATATTGAATCAGTTCAAGGAGTGCAAAATAATAAGAATACTGATGAAGCAGTTGCAGTTGTTGGAGGTTTTGTGAAAATTTGTTGTTATGAAGATACTACTAATGAACATGCAGCAGGTGATGTAAATTCATTGAAAGTTCCTTGTGTGATGAAGAAAGAATAGAATTTAGTACACCTGATCAAGTTCAGTCATCTGGTACGGATGTTACTGCTATCATGCAAAAAATAGTTGATGGAACATATTAACTTTCAAAACCAAAGTGCAATAAAGATAATAAGGAAAATAGTGGAGCTGTATCATCAATGCTACCAGCTATGAATATTCAATCACTCTGTGATACACAAAATAAGGAATATAGTGACCAAGTTGAACCAAGTGGTATAGATCTAGTGGAAGATCTTTTTTGTAATGAAGAAAGAGTAGACTATGGTCCAGAGGAGACTGATCATAGTGATATTGATACTATTATTAGATAAATAAATGATGTGACATATGACACATGGTCACCACAGTCTAAGCAAAATATGTTGCAAAATAACATTCTTACAGTCTCTCAGGGAAGTGGAACAAATGTTGTAATAGGATGTACAGATGTTAAAGCTATTTTTTGCTATATTCAATAAGGAAATATAATTTTGGATTCGCCTGAAGTGGAATAACATACTCCTACAGTAAACATGAATTCGCCATCTGGACCAAAAGAAAGGGAACCTGAGTCTACTGGTCTGACAACTCTTTTTGTTATATGCATGCAAGAAAGTAAAGGTAATTTAGAAGGAATTGAAAGGGTGTTGAATGCAAAAGCACTCTTGTTGTTTATGAAATTATTGAAGATTTAGCAAGTTAGTGTGTGCAGTTATATTTTCTTATTTAACAATTGTAAAGTGTTATAATGGACATTAACCTCTTCATTTGTTTTTTTTGTTTAATTGAAGCAGGAAAATTTTATACTAGAAAAAGAAAGAGGAAATCTGTGGATTCGTGCCCTAATTTTAAATTTTGACTTAACCAAGTCAATCAAGTTATAATATGATGGATCATGAACCTACCAACATTAGTGCTGCGGTTGATCGCGACCCTGCTGAACAATCTTTTGCAACTGATATGCAGAAAAATAATTCTGATAAAAAGATTATTTTATATTCAAGTGTGGATGAGGGAGTATTGGTAAGCCTGTTGCTCATTTGGATAATTATTCTGATCTACAGCCAACATTAAAATCTGAAATAAAAATATAAAGGAGGTAGAAATAAAAAATTAAAAGTTGCTTCCTATAAAGGAAAAGAAGTTACAGGAGACAAGTACTATAGATTGGAGAAAGTTAGAATATAGTAGAAGAATTACTTGGTAGAGGAAAAAGAGTTCGTAATGCCAGTTGGCCTTTAAAATCTCCATGTAAGGGAACAAGTAAAGGTATAAGTTGGAGTTTCAAATATATTCGAAAATGTTGCTGGCATTATCGAAAAATAATCAAGTCTTTTGAGGATAATTTTGAACCATATTTAAAAGAAAATAAGAGAAAAGGTCGTCTACTAAAGTAATTTTTGCTATTCGGCTTATTATATTTTTATTTCACATATATGTTATTAACATATCTCTTTTATTTTGTTTTCCATATTTGTTCTATCTTTATTTCTTAGGAGAGTAACTGATATTCATAAAGAAGATCATGTACTAAAAGCAAAGCCATAAACTTTACAATGAGAAAATTCAATCAAGAATATTCTTTAAAGAGATTGCAGATGATTTTACTTTGACTGATGCAGTATGTATATATCTTTTACATTGTGAACTCATGATTTTATTTTATATTATATATATATATATATACATATAATATATATATATATATATATATAGACACACACACACATTTATATTCAGCATATAGATGTTTTATTGTATTAGCTGAGCAAGAAGCATATCTATCACATCAACGAGTATCTATTTGCTTCAACAATAGCAGATGTGGACTTTAATGACACTTTGAAATTTGAATATTAGGATTGGAATAATTATTCAAAAGGTTTTAATGAATTTGAATTTTGGAGTGACCCTTCAAAAGGATTAGGATTTGGGCTTTGTCAGTATATATTGGGTGAGAATCGTAATTGTGGTATTCCAAGGTCATCTGTTCAAAAGGTTTTCTGTTCGATTCGACTTCCTGCAACATTGGTAAATGGTGAAATTTCATTAGATACTTGCACTCATTATTTTCTTGTTCTATTAGACTTGAATGAGAAGACAGTAGATGTATATGATTTGGTATACAAGGGAGATGAGTATGATGTTATAAAGGAGCAGCTTATTGCTTATCAGCATTTTATTCCTGTGGTTTTGGAGCATTGTAAATTTGGTGACTTGCATCCTACATTTGGTTATGTGTATGAACCATTTGTGGTTCGTTGGAACGAATCACCAAAATATAATGGAAACAAAAGTTGTAGCGCATTTGTTATAAAGTTTGTTGTTATGTTGATGCAGGGTCAAGATGTTATGACATTTGTGCCCAATGCAATCAAATATTATCGTGAGTATCTTGGTTTTAGTCTATGGGGACTTGCAAATCGGAAACACAAATCAAGGTATTCAACTTCTTCAGAGATGGTTGTTGATGATTATGAAGAGAATGGAAATAACTTTTGTAAATATCCTTTAGCACTTGGCAATCCTCCAGTGTAAATACCTTGATAAAAATAGTTTTCATTACTGTATATTATGCTGGATATCTATTAGTTCTGGTTTTTTTACTTTAAAATGTTTTGCTTCTTGTATATTATACTGGATATCTAATATGTAAAAGCATATTATTAGTAATTTGTACCGGGTATTTACTGTCGAGTTTTGTTTAATGGAATTCAAGCTATTTATTGTTGAAAGAAACATCAATGCATTCGAGTTTATATTACGTTAAATTTCATAATTTTTCCTGATGCAACTATAGTATACTTAGTTTGATTTCTTATTTTGGTTGCTTCCTGTAAATTAAGCTGGAAAAATTACTTATGAAGGGATATAAACCATTATATTATCATACATAAGTGTAAAGTAGTAAAAAAAATTTATCTACAATAATTTTTGGTATTTAACTAATTTAAAATTTTGTGATCCTGTATATTAGATTGGAGGTATAACATATAAAAGCACTATGTCTAGATTTGAACAATTTTGTGCAATTAAATAATTAAATTTTTTTTTTATGTATAGTATGGTGGAGATATACCATGTAAAAATATAATATCCAGTATTTTTGCTAGACATTATAATGGAACAGTGCCAAACAAAAGACAATTTGTATCCATAATATATTATTAAAATTAGGGACATAAAAAATTTTGCTTCCTGGAGATATACATTGTGAAATCATAATATCCAGGATTTTATACTGGATCGTCACAAGCCATATTGTTTTTCTTAATTTGAACGATTTATTTTGGTTGCTTCCTATAAATTATACTGGAGTTATTATTTATGAAGCGTTATAGTCAAGTATATTATAACGGAGAAGTGTAAAAAAAATAAAAAAATTTCTCTAGAACAATGTTGTGAAATTAAATAATTAAAAAATTTACTTCTTGTATAGTATGCTGGAGATCTGCCATGTAAAAGCAAAATATCCAGTAATTTACACTGGACATTATAATGGAGCAGTGTCAAAATAATGGGCAATTTGTATCCATAATAAATTATTGGAATTAAGGACATAAAATTTTTTGCTTGATGTATATTATATTGCAGATATACTATATAAAAGCATAATATGCTGTATTTTATACTGGAAAATTATTTTTATAAAAATGTATAATATGCTGTGTTACATGATTTTTTATCGTTCTATGCTGGAGTTGTCATTTTCGTATAATTTTCTGGAAAAGATTTTGATACTATGTCGATCATATTTCATATTATATTAGAAATATAAAAGTGATATTACAAAGGACAATCACATATAAACATAGTAGAAGATAAAGAGCACCCAAAAGAAAGGAAAAGCCACATAAACATAAAGAAAACAAAAATAAAAACACAGAACAAAAACATTAAAAAAGGATTAAGGAAAATTACTGTCACGACCCTAACCTCGAACTCGATCGTGATGGCACCTCTTATGAAGACAAGGCCAGCCAAATGAACCAAATTCTCAATTTAAACAGTTAAATAGCATAATAATAGTCTAAATATGATTTAATAATACAAAATAGCAGAAATATAGATAAACAAATACGGAAAGCCAACCTGAATCCCTAACCGGGGTGTCACAAGTCACGAGCATCTAAAGACCTTGGTACAAGTCTGCTAAATCCAATAACTAGTACAAATGTTTGAAAGTTATAGAGATGATAAGATAATAGGACACGGGGCTGCGGACACCAACAACTACCTCGTAGTCTCCGAATGCCGCCTGGGACTGGAAGAATCAGCACTAAGGAACGGAACCAGCAACGCCTGAATCTGCACACACGGTGCAGGGTGTAATGTGAGTACTCTGACTCAATGAATAATAAATATAAATAGTGACTGAAGGTAAGAAATAACATAAAGCACAAGGCATTCTATAATGAAGCAGTAAAACATCATTGATAACAGTAAATTAGTGAAAATCAAGTAATATCTCCTTTCAATAGTGTAAAATAGTTAAATAATGAAAAGTAAATAGATAGAAGTTTGCCCCTCGGGCTCAGTATCCACAAATCCGCCCCTCAGGCAACATCTCAGAACACTATCAACCCCGAGTATCAACCCTTCGGGCTCAATCTCAGAGCAATACCAGCCCCTCGGGCTCAAAATCACATCGCAATGAATATCCATGCTTACTGGGAGTGGACAGACTTCGTAAGGGGTCCCTTACGGCCCAAGCGCAATCACAAGCCACCTCGTGGCATCAAATCTAGGCCCTCAGCCTCATATCAATCAAGCCACCTCGTGGCATATATGTAACTTAGTCCCTCTGCCTCAAATAAGTGTTAGTGTTACTTACGATATAGGCCCTTGGCCTTACTCAGTCCAAAAATCATCACAAGCCCCTTAGGATTTACAAAAATCATCACAAGCCCCTCAGGATTGATAAAACATTATTTCTCAGTCCAAAACTTCATTTGAAATATCATTTACGTCTCAAAACTGAGTAAAATAGCTGAGTAGTAAAATAATAGAAAATAACATGATTGAGTTCAATTAATAAGTTCAAAACAGTGAGGAAATAGTGATAAAAATTACCGAAGGGTTCAAATAGTTTGCGCGAAGTCCAAATATGGAAATCAACCCAAATCATGATGATAACAAATAAGTCTCAGTTAAATATGCGGTAAAATCATCAATTGGGATGGACCAAGTCACAATCCGCAGTAGTAAACGACTTCATGCTCGTCAATAAGCGTGTGGCTCACCTCAGTATAGCACTACGATGTGCAAATACAGTGTTTCAAACCCTCAGAGCATCATTTACAATCATTACTCACCCCGAACCGGCTAAATCTCTAGCTCGCGATGCCTTTGCCCCTCAAATCAGCCTCCACGTGCGTCAAATCTATCCAAAATCAGAACAAATACGTCATAATATGCTATGGGAACAAAGCCCAAGCAAAAACAATTGAAAATATACCCAAAAATCCCTAAATTAGCAAAACCCGAGCCCCGGACCCACTTCTCGAAAATCAAATTTTTTTACATCAATGGGTTCCTTATATCTCCACGAGTTCATACATACTAAAGGTTCTCAAATCCGACCTCAATTGGTCCTCCAAATCCCCAAATCAAAATCCCAAAATTTCAATTCCTAGTTCTTCCATTTAACTTAGGTTCCATGATTTTCTATGTAGATTTCACAATAGAATCGAGTATTAAGCTAAAAAATCTTACCTCAAGTCGATTCCCTTTGAACCCCTCTTTAATCTCCTTCAACAATATTTAGAATGCTCAACAATGGGAGCAAATAGACCCGAAATCGTGGATGAAATGAATTATAACATTCTGCCTAGGCATGACCTTCCTTCTTCGCGAACACGGTCAAATTCTCGCGTTCGTGAAGCACAAACTCACGTTTGACCAAAATTGTCTTACGCGAACACAACCTTCCAGGCGCGAACGTGATGCTTTCTTCTCCTATACCTTCGTGAACGTGACACCCTATATGTGAACGCGAAGAACAAAAATCCCCTCAATCCCAAATGGTTCTACACGATCGCGAATGACCTCTCGCAGACGCGATGCACAACCTTCCAACCCTACGCGAACACAAACCCTCTCTCGCGAATGCGAAGGCTTAATTCAGGCCTTCCTCAAGTCCTTCGCGAATGCGACGAGTTAAATCTCTGCAACACTAAACCTGCATTTTCTATAATTTTCCGAACTCCAAAATGGTCCGGTTGACATTCGAAACTGACCCGGGGCCCCCGAGACCTCAACCGAAGGCACCAACACCTCCGAAAACCTTATTCAAACTTGTTCCAATCATCAAAATACCTCAAACAACACAAATTACCCAAAACACATCGACTTTAAGCCTAAGTTTCTAAAATTCTTCTGAAATACACTTTCGATCAAAAACCCAACCAAACAACGTCAGAATGACCTAAGATTTTTCACACATACCCAAATGATGCAACAGAGCTACTGCAAGTCTCGGAATTTCATTCTGACCCCCTGATCAAAATATCACCTACCAACCAAAAATCGCCAAAATATCAACTTTGCCAATTCAAGACTAATTCTACTCCGGACATTCAAAACCCATTCCTATCATGCTCCTAAGTCACAAATCACCTCCCAAAGCTAACTGAACCATCGAAACTCACATCCCAGCCCTCTAACACATAAGTCAACATTCGATTGAAAATTTATCTACAACACATGTTTTACCTCTTCGCCCCCTATTTTTATGGGGGCATGATGATTCACCTTCGTCATCAAGGAACCAAGGATTTGGCAATGAAGATGGATGACAAGGCCAATCGCCGCTTTTGGGAGAACTTCTTCTGCGTTAGATAGAGCACGTGGTATCGAACCCTGCAGAGTTTCTTGAGGCATGAAATTTCGCTTGTAGGTCTCTCTTTCCTTTAATTATATTATATATTTGTTTTTGAAAATGGTTGTTGGTCGTCTTACTTTAGTGACCGTCGAGTGTTTTTTGTTTCTGTAGCCGAGAGGGCACCTCCTCCGCAAGTTGCCATTATTCGTGAATGGATGAGCTCGATTCTGCCCCACATGGTGGGGATTCGCGACTAGGTGCCTTTCCATGAGAGGTTTGGGCAAAAGATTCGTGACTGGGTGCCTTTCCACGAGTGGTTTAGGTGCAAACCTTCCCCTGGTAAGTCGGCTTATTTGGGTCTTAGTTGTTTTGTTCTTTGCTCTATCTTTTTCTTTACCTTATATATTTGTTTGATCGAATTTCTCATTGGCGGTTCAAAGAGGAGCAAGAAGGGAAAGTTCTCCTGTCCTTTCTTTCCATCAACCAACTTTCTCTGCCCATCTCGTACCAAGGGTAACTGTGGATGAGGGCATCCAAAGTCTAGTTATTTGGCGAACCACGTCCACGACCGACTCTATTCATTTGGAGGTTTCTTTTCCATCAGACACTCTGGTTCACACAGTCTATTCACCGGACAAACCTTCTCGTGGTGATGGCGAAGAGGACTCGTAAAAAAGGCGAAGGTTAACGTCAGATAGGGTATCTCTGGTTGAAACGCCCTCAAGGGGCGACCCTACTTCGAAGCTATCTGAAGACGGCAGTGATACTGGACTAGGTGTGGAGGTTGTGCATGTCTCAAACATAGAAGAGGTTATCGCGGCAGGGGTACAGAGTTCGGAGGCTACCGCGATTGTTTTGCGCGGTCTATCAATGCCTCGGCAGGTCCGTACCCCCTCTTTGGCTAATAAGAGGTTGAAGAATGTAGTGATAGATATTATGAAACTGATATCAATCCTGAGGAAATAAGGATGTTCGAGGAAGGTTTTACCAGGGTCGACGTGAGAGCGGAAGGCCCTTCGTGTGTGCTCAAATTCTGTCAGATTTTAACGTGTTGGAGGACACGGTGGACTTGGTGCCCCAATTTGACCTTCTATGTGTTACCGCCGAAAGTATATCTGCTCGGGAGATTAGTGACTCTGGTTTGTCGTGCGGTTTGGCTAGGATGGCCTTGAGGGTGAGTTTCCTTTTGTTATTTTCTTTGTTTTGTACCATTTGCTTTCACTGATTCTTCCTTTTTCCTTCTTAGACATAAATGCTGGAGATCGAGAGTGCTTATCGGGCTGAGATACGGGCCGATGTTTTTCTGAAAATGGCCGTGAAGTACTACCGATATCGCAACAGGTGTCGTAAGATACACGTGCAGCTTAGGGCGGGCAATAATACTCAATCCCTCAAGGAGGAGTTAGAGATGAAGAACGAGGATTTGGTGCGCTCTATATCCAGATGTAGCGAGCTTGAGGGATGCTTACGGCCAAAGAAGAAGAGCTCGAGGTGGGCAAAGGTTTTGTGGCAGAATGCGAGGATCTTTAGGCAAATGTGTTATCCTTGCGAGCCGAGCTTGATCAGAATTCCACTAGAGTTGTCAATCTAAGTGCAGAGTGGACGGAGAAGGTGGCTGAGTTAGAAAGGAAAGTGGCCAAGTTAGAGAGGGCCGAGGGAGCCCGAGTAGCGGCCTTGGTGAGGGCAGCACGGCTGGAAGACATTATCTGCGTCCTCGGGTCTAATTGGGAAGCCGAGAGGGCGACAAACATACTAAAGGAGGCAAGGCTCGAGGAATGGACTGACGAGCTCGAGCGGGATGCTTCGAACCTAGGAGATCAAGTTGTGGCTCTCGAGGCTGAGAAGGTGCAGCTGTTAGCTCAAGCCCCCCCCCTCCTCAGGAATCTGACTCTATTACAGTCCCCCGCCATTTGTCCGAGCTATAGGTCCATGCTGAGGCCCAAGGAGATATATATAAGGGTTTGTGGGCAACGGGGAGCATTCTTGAGGCCTCTTTTGAAGATGCTCTGATTAAGGCACGAGAGGCTCGTCTTGCCTACGGTTATGACCCTGCGACATTGGAGGCCTCTGGGGGTGCTGAGATTGAAGATAGGCTCTCTTCTAATCATGACAATGCTGACGAGAAGGGTGGTGGAGATGAGGCCGAGTGAAGTTTTTGTAGCTTTTTGTACTTAGCTTCTTTTTTTTTTGTTTCTTTTGTTGTTGCTTGTTTTTTCTTTCTATGAGGTCATGTTTTCGGCCTTTTGTAAGAGTTGTCTTATATATATACACACATCTAAATAAGAAAGTTGATTTGCCTTTGGTTGCATATCTTAGACTCTCTTTCTCATTCATTTTTTTTAGAAAGATCTTCAGATTTTCCCGTGATGAGTCCCTAAATTTTAGTTGAGAATTCAAATAAGGTCGAATTTAGCTCGCTGATGAGGTAAAATATTATCTCATAGTTCGAATGGGGTCAAACCTTACTTTTTTAGTTCGAGCGAGGTTGATCCTTACTTTGTTAGTTCGAGCGACGTTGATCCTTTTTTTAGTTCAAGCGAGGTCAAACTTTATTAATTTGAATGAAAGTAGAATTTTTGGCGATGGATGGGGGTCATAAAGGTATAAATTTGAGCGAGGTCAAGTTATAACCCATTATGAGTTCGAGCGAGGTCGTTCAAATTTTACTTTGCTTGGCGATGGCCAGAGCGAGGTCGAGTTGTAACACATTATGAGTTCGAGTGAGGTCGGATAATGGATTGTTGATTCAAACGAGGTTAAATTTTTCTTTCACTTTGCGATGTCCGTGGGCCGCTAGGGTGTAAATTCGAGCGAGGTCGAATTATAACCCATTATGAGTTCGAGCGAGATCGAACAGTGGCTTGTTGATTCGGACAAGGTTAAATTTTACTTTCATTTGGGATAGTCGATAGTCGTAAGGGTGTAAATTCGAGCAAGGTCAAATTGTAACCTGTTATGTTTTCGAGTGAGGTCGAACTTTACTTTCGCTTGGTGATGGCCGATGGTCGTAAGGGTGTGGACTCGAGCAAGGTCGAATTGTAACCCGTTATGGTTCGAGCGACATCAAACTTTACTTTCGGTTGGCGATGGACGATGGCCGTAAGGATGGTAAGAATATTTCATGCTGCCTTGCTTTTTTTAAAGAATATTACTCGTTGATGCATCGTTTATGCAATAGTCGAGGTGAGTCCCAGTTCATCTAATATTGATTTCATTGGAGAATATCATATGTTGCTGCATAGTTTATGTATCCGTCGGGGTAAGTCCCAGTCTATCTAGTTCCTTCATTGCTCGACTTGGAGAGACCGTGGACGGGACGGGCGATGAACATATTACTTGGGCTTCTAGGCACCCTGGGACTTCATTAGTTCGAAGGAATTTAGGATGTGATTCATAATATTTAGTCGGGTGAATATGCATAGGGGCTATGGTGAGCATATGTGCAAGCTTTTCATGTTCATATCATGCATGTGTTGGAGAGACTATATGTTTCATGGGCTCACCGCCCAGTCCTAGGCTATGGAGATTGTTTCTTAATATTGTCAGCTTGTTCTGAGCCGTTCGTCTATTATTCGTAGTATGGTATGGTGCGGGGGTTTTGCTCAACCGTTGTTTGCGGCATTATATGGTGCTAGACATTTTCCTGGTGTGTCATTTTTGTGGAGTTTGTTCTTTGTTTGCTCACCCGAGATAATGCTCATGTTTCTATTCCAATCAAAAAAAAAAGAAAAATAAAAGTCAAAACCAAACGAAGTCATCTGTTACCTTGACCTGATTGCTTGTCGAGGGGAGAGAAGCGTTATAGGATAACTTATTTTGCCCCATGCTCGAATGACGGCTTCAGATTTGATATCCTCGTGTTTAGCTTCGTCGTTAGTCGAAAATGGGCTTCTTATAGGCTGACAACTTATTTTTCTTATTTGGTATCTTGAGCTCAAGTCCCGGTCTGATCCCGTCCCAGGTGCACAAAAGAAGGGAAACATAAGTAATACTCCGTACATACGGACAAGACAAGCTTGTTATTTCAATGAATCACACAATAGGTTATCGTCCCTTCCTAAAAGAGAGGGGAAAACATGCACGAAGTATAGATTGGTATCCAACGTTAATATAGCAAATAGGATTGCGGACGTGCTCATTTTGTAGTGGCCCTAATCCCACTTTGACAACTCATCCGACATTCCACACCCATCACAACAGCAAGACGTGGAATTTGTATAGATATCAGACAATTTTGATTTTATGCAAAGATCTGACCTTGGTTGGTTCGGTTATTTCGAAAGCTTTCCCACAAATTTCTCAAGTTTGTGTTTGCAATGAGAGGGTGAGGCTACGACAACCGGGCAGTGAAAATTTGGCTAACTTTAGATCTAGATGACACTAAAATTTGGCTAGAAAATCCCCACAAAGGGCACCAAATTGTTTGACTAAAAAGTGTTAAGTCTTTTTATAAAATAATAAATAGGATTTGAGATAAATCATAGTCAAAGATAATTCGCCCTAGATCTGAGGGAGAAGATAAGAACAAGCAAGCATATCGAAACATAAAATATAATCATAGAAATAATTGAATCCCGTAATGTAAGAAGAGAATGGTAATTTTTATAATATTGAATAATAGTGAAGAATACATAGATAAAAAGGGTCACCGATCTTTAATAAGGTTGACCCCCAAACATTTTATATGATGAAACTAACGATGTATACTGAGGATCTGAGCTTCCTTACTTCTTTCTCCTTAGTGGGGAGGAAGAGATGAAGATCTCTCTTCTTATCTGAAAATATGTCTATGTCTTTGAGTTTGTTTCAGCCCTCTTTCTGCTTCCTCTCACTTAGTTTATATACTAGGTATTCTAATTTACTCATGGGTCATTAACCATAGTACCTAAGCCATTAGACCATATTACTGGTTGACCCTCTGAAATGCCGTAACTTCCAGTTCACCGTTCAAGCATTCTGAATACACTACCTCGGCCGTCGCCGAGGTGTGTGTCATAATAGCGGATACGACTTCGGCCCAATCGACTTTTAGTTGTTCCTCTTCAGGCGGATGCTTGTCTTGTCAGATTTCGACCCATACAAAAGCTGGTTTTGGTGTTGGTCCTAGAGATTATAGACTTGGTATTAGGCTATAATCATAATCATAATCATAAGCAAATTGCATAGGCTGAAAAAGTTTAGATGTTAAGTGATGCTTTCCAGGACCTAACTGGGGGCATTTAGTGTATCAGATTAAACATCTAATTGTTGGAAAGATAATAGGTTGTTAAGAGATGCGGAAGAAAATGTCCTCTTCACTTCTCATTAAGAAATAAAGGATTCTAAACCTGGCTGAACTAGATCTAGTAATCTCGCAATACCTGTCAATGCTTCTTATGCCAAATAGCCTTCTATTCAAGTTCTAGTTGAATGGTAAGAATGTCGGTTTCAACCGTTCAACTCCTTAATCAGTTTATGTCTAACTTAGCACCTTACGCCTGGTTGACTAGTACAAGTTGTAGGCATTCTAGTTACTTAGGCCATATTTTACAAGTGTAGTTACTTCTATATAGTACTCCTTTATATTACATGTTAGCAGCTAAGTACTCCATCTTGTCCATTCCACGTGCAACGAAGGAATTAGGCTGAATACATGAACGGCCCTTAAAGTTATCACCATTTTTCATTTTGACACTTCAACTGAGGTATTTACCTATTGAACACGGGCATTGGCCAAACAGCGGAGCTGTTGGGCTTTGGGGGAAGAGTGAAAAGGTAGGCCCAGCCGACCCTCTCCCCCCTAACCGCCTATCTACTCGTGTTCGTAGCTCGATCGGAGGTCAAGCATGAGTGGCTACGATATTCTAAGTTTCTTCCTCTTGACCGAATCTATAACCTTCATTAGCAAATTCATTTTCTATGCTTTCCCTGATCAAACTATTAGGCATAATTCTTCACATTCTTACAGAATACAGATATTGTTAATTCTTAATTTCAGTGGATTAGCAGAGGGTTTAGTTATAGTAGTCACCTATTAATAGTTAGATTATATTGAAGAACTATTAGATATTATACAATCACTTTGCCATATCACCTATTAACTGGTAGATGTGTCACAAAATCAGGCAAAATTAACTACTCACCTACACTACATATATACACACACACCCCTTCCAATACAATTATAGAAATATGAAACTCAAAAGCTAAATGTAGATAGACTTTTAACCCTTCGGGGATATATTCCATGTTGGACAAATCTTTGGTTCAGTTACCAAATTCTTTAAGAAAAGTACCATTACTAAGCCATATAAGGAAGAAAACAAAATTTTAAACCAAGCATAGAAGCTTGAACGATTTGTCTCATCAATCAGAACGTGTTACAGGACAATATAACGATGCTCACATGCTGTGACATGCTGTCCACCTTATAACTGGGGTCCTTGATATTTCCATACGTAAGCTGTTCTTTATTTTCTTTTTCAAAATAACACAAGAATTTCTGTACAAAATAAGAAATGCAACAAGAAGATATTGCACTCGACCTACATTTCAACCTCGAACAAATCCCTCCCCGACTAGTGTTGGCTCAAAATTTCTTACAGTCCCTAGGTCTAGGTTGAAGTCTCAATTGTTCTTCTACAACTTCCGCCTAGGTTTGCAGGTGACCTGCTTTGTTGCTGCTGCTGCAAGAAACCCAGCATCGACAGATACCAAAACCCCCAAAGAAGTTGCAGAGAACTAGCAAGCGAGAAAAGAAAAATTTACATAGTGTAACAGCTGTCAAAGAATCGAATTCAACGAAGTTGCTGATCATGAAATGCCTTAAGCTGCTTCACATCATTACACCATGCAGCAACATTCTGTCCATCAACAGTAACCCAGTCAACTACAGTTGATGCTGGTTGTTCCCACCATTCATCTACCTGTAAAAGATTCCACAATATCACATTTCATAAAAAGTAAACTTCCCAGAACAGAACAAAGATGAGTATGTGAGAAAGGAAATTAAAAAAAAGACATAACAGCATCATCAAGATATCATAGTTAAAGAGCTTGAATTCCTTTTTTCTCCGAAGTTAGACCCTTATTTTTGCTTTCCCCCTTTTTGAATTAACAAAACTGAAGCATGATGAATTGGCCTTCTGACAACACCAAAATTATTTATAAAAAAAAAAAAAGGCATAACAGCATCATCAAGATATCTTAGTTAAAGAGCTTGAATTCCTTTTTTTCTCCGAAGTTAGACCCTTATTTTTGCTTTCCCCCTTTTTGAATTAACAAAACTGAAGCATGATGAATTGGCCTTCTGACAACACCAAACAAATTCAAAACACAATCTTTTGATCAATTAAGGTAACTCAATTGTTTCCCACATATGGGTACTTGGCACTTCACATGAAGTACTTTCTGTTCATGCAATCATGCAGAAAGATCTTGAAATTCATCCACGAAGGTCAATCTAGCATCCATGTAAAGATTTCATTTGGCTGACATGAAATGATAAATATCAAAGAAAATGATTTTACAAAATACACTTAATTAAGTAAAATATAGTCTTTTCTCATTAAAAAAAGTAAGTCTTTTGTAGCGTGTCCTACATTCTTTTTGGACATTCTCACGGACCATGTCTGTATACGGATAGATAATTGACAGCATGTAATACAAGTTTGGTTATTGACACAGTCCATCTCAAAGTATTAAACAGATTGAACATATAAGACCAAAAGAAATGCGTAACTCCATCATTTTATCCAAATAAGTTCTAAGATACCTGTAAAATGTTACTTCAACAAACTGGTTAACAAATACATAGCGACAAAAATTACTCACCAGGCCCCGAACATACTTGCATTCCTCATCAAGGCAGTGTTTAGCATTATCAATAGCTACATCCAATTCATGTAGCCAATTCTCAGTCGCTGTCTTCTCTTGGTCAGCAGCCAGACTTAAGCAGTAGTTTGTCGTCCTACAAAGCACAGGTAATAAAACTGTTAGAAGTGTAAATATAGTAGAACTCTAATCCAAAGTGTATTAGGAGTAGGTTAGGTTATGTGTATTATATATAGGGCTCATTGTATCATGTTTAGTATCAATTATATATTTTTCTCCCGTGCTTTCTCACATGGTATCAGAGCTTTAGTGAGAATATTATAGCTGTGCGTCATTCCAGCTAATTCCGGAAGAAAGACCTCGTCGCCGTGCAATTTTCCGGCGACTTAAGAGGCTGTCCGTAACTAAACTACCTTTTTTGTTGGTCTTGTGCAAAATCTGAGACCACCACGAGGTTCGGAAGAGAATTCCGACCAACCCCAGAAAAAATCACCAGAAAACCATCATTCACGCGCCCCCACGCGCCGGCTATACCCTCGGCGCGTGGGCTCACGCGCCGGCGCGTGAGGGCAGTTCCGGCCAGTTTTTCAGTTCGCTCCTTCAGGACAGTTTGGTCGGCCTTCAATTCCGACCCTACCCATACTTTTTTCGTTCGATTCCGACAACTTTCAATTTTTTCCGGCGACTTTATTAATTGTTCCGGCAGCTACAGTACTTTCCGGCCAGAATTTCTTCAGGATAGTTTGCTCCACCTTGAATTCCGAGCCTATCCATATTTTTACTTTTCAATTCCGACAACTTTGAATTTTTCCGGCAACTACAGTGCTTTTCCGGCAGCTACAGTTTTCAGTTCTCTGTTTCTGTTTCAGCGAGTTTTCAGTTGATAATCCAAAGATGTTTTTGGGACTAGATGCTTTCCGGTCTAGAAACCAGTGTTCTGGCAGTTCCGGTATTATGATTACCTCAGAACCTTTAATGGGAGGTTCAAACTACCTAGCTTGGGCTTCGTCTGTCGAGTTGTGGTGTAAAAGCCAAGGTGTTCAGGATCATCTAACCAAGGAGTCTAGTGACGGAGATGAAAAAGCCAAAGCACATTGGGAGAAGATTGATGCTCAATTATGCAGTATTTTGTGGCGATCTATTAATTCCAAGTTGATGCCCTTGTTTCGTCCATTCCAAACATGTTATTTGGTTTGGGAAAAGGCGCGTACTTTATACACTAATGACATATCTCGTTTCTATGATGTGATATCGCGAATGACAAATTTAAAGAAACAGGAATCGGATATGTCTACTTACTTGGGTCAAGTGCAGGCAGTTATGGAGGAATTTGAGATGTTTATGTCAGTTTCTGCTAGCGTTGCAAAGCAGCAAGAGCAACGACAAAAGTTGTTTCTAGTTCTTACTCTTGCTGGACTTCCTAATGATCTTGACTCAGTACGCGATCAGATTTTGGCTAGTCCGACTGTCCCCACAGTTGATGAACTATTTTCTCGCTTACTTCGCCTTGCTGCAGTACCAAGTCACCCAGTGAGCTCATCACAGACACTTGATTCATCTATCCTCGTCTCCCAATCCATGGACAATCGGGCTTCTCATACTATGGAGTATAGACGAGGAGGAGGTCGTTTTGGAAGATTAGACCCAAGTGTTCTTATTGTTATAAACTTGGTCACACTCGTGACGTGTGCCATTCTTTACATGGTCGACCAACAAAAAATGCTTATGTTGCTCAGACCGAGACTACAGGTAACCAGGGATTTTCTGTATCTGAAAGGGAGTATAATGAGTTCCTTAAATATCGAGCAAGTAAGCAGACGTCTCCACAAGTAGCCACTGTTGCTCAGCCTGATACTTTGTTGCTGGTAATTCTTTTGCTTGTGTTTCCCAGTCTAGTCCTCTTGACCAATGGGTTGTGGACTCAGCTGCTTCTGATCATATCTCTGGTAATAAATCCCTTTTGTCAAATATTGAGTATTCACAGTTTCTTCCCAATGTTACTTTAGCTAATGGGTCTCAAACTAAAGCAAAAGGAGTTGGACAAGCAAATCCTCTACCCTCTGTCACTCTAGATTCCGTTCTTTATGTCCCTGGATGTCCTTTTAATCTTGCATCTGTGAGTCGTTTGACTCGTGCCCTCCATTGCGGAATATATTTTATTGATGACTCTTTTATTATGCAGGACCGCAGTACGGGACAGTTGATTGGAACATGACTTCAATCAGACGGACTCTACTACCTTAACTCACTAACATCCTCTAAGGCATGTCTAGCAGCAGATCCTCCAGACCTACTTCACAGTTGTTTAGGACATCCTAGCTTGTCCAAACTTCAGAAGATGGTGCCTCGTTTGTCCAGTTTATCCATATTAGAGTGTGAGTCATGTCAGCTCGGGAAACATACGCGCGCCTCATTTCCTCGTAGTATTGAGAGTCGTGCAGAGTCTGCTTTTTCTTTAGTTCATTCGGATATATGGGGTCCTAGTAGAGTGTGTTCAACCTTGGGATTTCGCTATTTTGTTAGTTTCATTGATGATCATTCAAGATGTACTTGGATTTTCTTAATGAAAGATCGTTCTGAGTTGTTTTCTATATTCCAAAATTTTTGTGCTGAAATTAAAAATCAATTTGGTGTTTCTATTCGCACCCTTCGCAGTGATAATGCCTTAGAATATTTATCCTCTCAATTTCAGCAGTTTATGTCTTCTCATGGAATTATTCATCAGACCTCTTGTCCTTATACCCCTCAGCAAAATGGGGTTGCAGAGAGAAAGAATAGGCACATTATTGAGACTGCTCGCACACTTCTCATTTAATCTCATGTTCCGCTGCGTTTTTGGGGCGATGCAGTTCTCACATCTTGTTATTTGGTTAATCGGATGCCTTCATCTCCCATCCAGAATCAAATTCCGCATGAGGTATTGTTTCCCCAGTCACCCTTATACTCTGTTCCCCCTCGTGTTTTTGGGAGCACTTGTTTCGTTCATAACTTAGCTCCTGGGAAAGATAAGTTAGCTCCTCGTGCTCTCAAGTGTGTCTTCCTTGGTTATTCTCGTGCTCAGAAGGGCTATCGTTGTTATTCACCTAATCTTTGTAGGTACCTTATGTCAGCCGATGTCACATTTTTTGAGTCTAAACCTTTCTTTACCTCTTCTGACCATTCTGACCATCTGGCTATATCTGAAGTTTTACCTATACCGGCCTTTAGGGAGTTTACTATATCTCCTCCTTCACCTTCCGCTACAGAAGTCTTACCCATTCCAAACGTTGGAACGTCTACTGTGGCTCCTCCTAGACTCCCTGCACAAGACACTCCACTCTTGACATATCATCCTCGTCCTCGCCCAGCATCTGGCCCGGTTGATTCACGTCCTGCACCTGACCCTGCTCCTACTGCAGACTTGTCTCTTCCGATTGCACTTCGGAAAGGTATACAGAACACCCTTAATCCTAATCCCCATTATATTGGTTTAAGTTATCATCGTTTGTCATCACCCTATTATGCTTTTCTATCTTCTTTGTCCTCTGTTGCCATCCCTAAGTCTACAGGTGAAGTATTGTCTCATCCAGGGTGGCGACAGGCTATGACTGACGAGATGTCTGCTTTACATACGAGTGGTACTTGGGAGCTCGTCCCTCTTCCTTCCGGTAAATCTACTGTTGGTTGTCGTTGGGTGTATGCAGTCAAGGTTGGTCCAGATGGTAAGGTTGATCGTCTTAAGGCTCGTCTTGTGGCCAAGGGATATACTCAAATATTTGGGCTTGAATACAGTGATACCTTCTCTCCCGTGGCTAAGATAGCATCAGTCCTCCTTTTTCTCTCTATGGCTGCTGTTCGCCATTGGCCCCTGTATCAGCTGGACATTAAAAATGCATTTTTACACGGTGACCTTGAGGATGAAGTTTATATGGAGCAACCACCTGGGTTTGTTGCTCGGGGGGAGTCTCGTGGACTTGTATGTCGCTTGCGCCGGTCACTTTATGGTCTAAAGCAGTCTCCTCGAGCCTGGTTTGGTAAGTTTAGCACTGTTATCCAGGACTTTGGCATGACTCGGAGTGAAGCTGATCACTCTGTATTCTATCGGCATTCTGATTCACGTCTCTGTATTTATCTAGTGGTCTATGTTGACGACATCGTTATTACCAGCAATGACCAGGATGGTATTACTAAATTGAAGCAACATCTCTTTCAACACTTTCAGACTAAGGATCTGGGCACACTAAAGTATTTTCTGGGTAATGAGGTCGCACAGTCTAGCTCAGGTATTGTGATCTCACAACGGAAGTATGCCTTAGATATTCTTGAGGAGACAGAAATGACAGGTTGTAAACCTGTTGACACTCTATTGGATCAGAATTCTAAACTTCTTCCAGGACAGGGGGAGCCTCTTATTGATTCTGAAAGATATAGGCGGTTAGTTGATAAACTAAATTATCTTACAGTGACAAGACCTGACATTTCCTTTCGTGTGAGTGTTGTGAGCCAGTTTATGGGTTCGCCATGTGATAGTCATTGGGATGCAGTTGTTCGCATTCTTCGGTATATAAAATCAACTCCAGGTAAAGGTTTATTGTTTGAGGATCGAGGCCATGAGCAGATTGTTGGATACTCCGATGCTGATTGGGCAGGATCGCCTTCTGACAGACGTTCTACTTCTGGATATTGTGTCTTAGTAGGAGGAAATTTGGTATCTTGGAAAAGCAAGAAACAGAATGTGGTTGCTCGGTCTAGTGCAGAAGCAGAATATCGAGCAATGGCTATGGTGACATGTGAGCTAGTTTGGGTCAAACAGTTGCTCAAAGAGCTGAAATTTGGTGATGTTAGTCAGATGGGACTTGTGTGTGATAATCAAGTTGCTATTCATATTGCGTCAAATCCAGTGTTCCATGAGAGAACTAAGCACATTGAGATTGACTGTCACTTTATCAGAGAAAAGATACTCTCGGGAGATATTGCTACAAAGTTTGTAAAGTCAAATGATCAGCTTGCAGACATTTTCACCAAGTCCTCTGGTCCTCGTATTAACTACATATGTAACAAGCTCGGCACATATGATTTATATGCACCAGCTTGAGGGGGAGTGTTAGAAGTGTAAATATAGTAGAACTCTAATCCAAAGTGTATTAGGAGTAGGTTAGGTTATGTGTATTATATATAGGGCTCATTGTATCATGTTTAGTATCAATTATATATTTTTCTCCCGTGCTTTCTCACAAAAACCAATCAACCTATATTGGTCAAGCCAAATATCCAACAATGAAATACAATATTCCAGGCACTAGAGTTCAATCTTTTGTAAAGGCACCTGATTTCTGGTTTGAATAAGCACTAAAAAAACTTGCGCATTGCAAATAAGCAAGGATTCGACCAAGAAAACAAAAGGAAAAATTGATGCATGACCTTTGCCGCACCTTTCATACTCATTTTGTGCCTTATAAGCATGATCTAATAAGGCACGACCACTTTCAACAAGATCTCGACGTGTGTGAACCAAGTTGATTGCCTTTTCCAAGTCTTCCAATATAGAAGCTTCAGAACAACGAAGCTTCATACAAAATCCCAAAGATTCTATAACTGCTGCTAAGCCGGCATCTGAGCCATCCAAACCTAAATACTCAAGTTAAAAATAAAAATAAAAAAAGATGTACATACAATAATCATTACGTGTAAAAGCATATGAGCCATCCAAACCTAAATACTCAAGTTAAAAAAAAATGTACATACAATAATCCTTACGTGTAAAAGGTATGACATCAAGGAATGTAAAGGCAAGTTCAAAAGACAATGTCTGAATATAAAATCCAAGAAAGTCGTGGTATGGAGTATCTAAAGTTCAATAAAAGCAATTGTGTCTAACAGATCTAGTACATATAACAAAAACAACATAACAAGCTAACAATGAGCTAAAGAGACTCATTCATATAGGTTTTATTCAGATTGATTACTCATGGTTTGGGGCATCTCTTGTGATTTTGTTATGGATAGAGCAATCACAAGCACGCCGTATACCTATATGGGTTTGAGGTGATTTATATTGCCTTAATTGTTGAAGGTTTTGCAAATTATCACATCCTTCCTGTTTGCTGATATTTCTCCTTGCTGGTTATATTTTCATGTTGGCAATGATAGAAGAAGCTCAGATGTCCGGGTATCCAATCAGGTAGAATTTCCCTTACTGTTTCTAACACTCAGATGGCCCTGGTGGTTAAATTTTTGGTCCAATTAGGCACCTAGAATTGAAAACTATATCCATCTTATAGTCCCTTAAGACCTGCTAGCTGCACCAGAAACTATAGGCCCATAGCTGTTCTAACCAAGCCAGACAAGTCGACAGACTCAACACTCTGACTAACGACACTGAAATATCTTTTCCATCTAAAACACTCAACGGTATGATATACAGTTAGATTTAAACACAATAAACAAAAACAACTTCCAAATGAATATTAGTCTAAAGATCCAAGAACTGGGAACAAGAGGTTGTATTCATGGGGACAAGAGTCACCATCAAGTCAATAATAGCTATGCTATTTTCTAATTGATTTAAGGGCTCCACCCGATCCCAAAAGCAAATTTTGCTTTCCAGAGATAGGTTTTTTTTTTGGAATGCTAGATAAGCTAATTGTCTTAGTTCCCTTCAATTAAATCAGTAAGCTTCTTCATTAATTATCTACACCTTCAACAATGAGAATTCAAAAGACGATTCATTTTGCTCTACTTCCTGTGAGATGATTGATAGATAATGATTGTCTAGGCTTCCAGCCACTCTTCTCTTTTTTCCCACTTTATGTTATTATTTGATATTTTCTTAATTTGTGGGGAAATTCAGGGGTCTAAAACTTGTATTCATTCACGGCATGAGTTTAGAATATTTAGATAGCATGCAAAATAACTACATATTCATTGCATCTGATTATTGAAGAATAAGCTATTTTTCCCGATTTCGGCACCACTGGAGCTAAAAGAACTACTTTTATACTCCCTCCATTCCAATTTATGTGTACTTGTTTGACTGGCACGGTGTTTAAGAAAAAATGAAGACTTTTGAAATTTGTGATCCAAAACAAGTCAAAAAGGCGCCCAGAGTATTTGTGTAGTTATAAAAGCTTCTCATCAAGGGTAGAATTATAAGTTTAAACTAATCCTTCTGTTCCAGTTTATGTGAATCTATTTCCTTTTTGGTCCGTTCCAAAAAGAATGAACTCTTTCTAAATTTGGCAACAATTTAGCTTAAAGTTACAATTGAACCCTTAATGAGAAGCTTTTATAACCACACAAATACTTTGGGCCCCTTTTTGACTTGTTTAGGATCACAAATTTCAAAAGTCTTCATTTTTTCTTAATCCGTGCACAATCAAACAGGTCCACATAAATTGGAACGGACAGAGTAACTTTTTTCCAAATTTAAAAAGGGGTCATTCTTTTCGCCAAAAAGGAAATAGGTTCACATAAACTAGAACGGAGGAAGTAGTAAATTTTATAGTTCCTTAGCTCAAACATTGAACAACCTATAAATGAGAGATATTATCTTTTAGTACTCAGTCTACCACTTGTCATCTTCATTCTTCAGCCTAATCTTCACAAGAATAAAGAGAAATCTCAAATCCCTAACAACCAAAAGAGACAACAGCTCCTCTCCCTTGTACACACTTAACTCTCTCCTCTACAAATGGTTTCTTCATATCCACAATTGAGACTAAATATATATTCAGTAGTTATGGGTGTGCACACTCTAACTACACACTTCAACATGGTATTCAAAGGAGGCAAGAAGTCCTAGGTTCGAGCCTCAATCGCCCATTATAAAAAAGAATTTCTACGTGTTTGACCCATAAATAAAAAGATCAAGCCTACACGTGAGGGGGCATGTTGAGATTTAATATAATTATAAGTAATTTAGATGAGATGGTTGTACACTTCAATACCTTTTATGCCAATTTTCATCATTATTCATATCATAGTATGAATAATGAGAGAAGTACACACTGAGGATAAAATGAGGTGCAAGTAACAAAGATTATTTAGGATAAAATGAGAGAAGGTCACTTGATATGGTTCGGGCATGTCCTGCATCGACCTATAGATACATCAATACATAGGTGTGAAACTATAGTGACAAAGTAAGTTGCTCGGACTAGGGTGCAGGTGTCTAATACGGATGCGGGTCTAGAGGTTGGATCCTTCATGATCTAAATTTTAAGATTCGGGGACAAGGATACAGGTGCAAGGATTAAAAAGATGGGTCGGATGGCCTAAAAGGAATGGGGAAGACCTAAAAATTACATGGAAGGAAGTTGTCTCGAAAGACCTAAAAATTCTTGGAATCAATGCAGACTTAGCTAAAGATAGGGCACAATAGAAGAGAAAGATCCATACATGTAATACCTACAAGTTGGGAATAGGTTTTAGACTTGGTAGAGGACTTTCAATAGTATTATTATTATTATATTATTTCTTGGAATCAATACAAATTTAGCTAAAAATTAAGGCACAATGGGAGAGAAAGATGCATACAGGTAATACCTACTAGTTGGGAATAGGTTTTAGACTTGGTAGAGGACTTTCAATAGTATTGTTTACTTTATATTGGTAATGAATGCCACTGAAATCAGCAGGCACTCTATCAGCAGAAAACATGAGTAATCAACCAAGCAAATCTGAATGAATAACAGATCAAGTTTGCGTCAACATCTTCTTCTTTGGCTCTCTCTTATGGCTCTATCTACAATTTTTGGATGTACTCTCAACACAAATACTCTATTAGGGGTCACATTCTTGTCAAATCAAAGGGGATATGGTGCTGCAGGTCTCCGTGGAAAATAATCTATGTTTCTAAGTTCCAGGTCCAGATAAACAACATCTCAGGTCAAAAGACCTTATTCTTAAACAAGCCCTCTTATGCATTTTAATAATGGGCTATTGCTAAATTATAGTGGTGAAAACTATTGGAGAAAAATAAAATTGGCAACCAAACATACACATTGGAATGAAGAAGAAAACTCACCTGCAGGATATTGTAGAGCAGCAGAAATACGGCATATAGATGGAATTGCAGACGGGTCTCTGGCACCAGCCCTAGCCGTCAACATAGCAGCATTCTTTTCAGCAGCAGCAACAGCTTCTGGTCCAGTAGATCCACTAACACCCATAGATTCCAATAGAGCCTATTTAGCATGAAACAGCACAACATAAGGGAGACGACGCAAGTGTAAACTGCAAAAGGTACTAAAAGGATAATGTAAACAGAATAGCAACTAATAATTATCAGTCAGTCATTTTGTTTGCCAAATTTTAAATTATCATTTTAGGTAAGACCACCATCTCTCTGTCTTCCATCTTTTAGCTTATCTTAACCTTCCACAGAAGAAAAAATAAATAAATAAATAATCCCTTAGTTTCTTTTGTGTGTTTGGCAGGGAGATGGAGAATATACTTAGTTATTACCAGGTGAAAACAGTCTAGCCGGCAACAAAACTGAGAAGCTTATATATACAGGATCATATACATTCGTGTGTGTGTATATATAAAGCCATGTATCTCTATACATATATACACACTTTTTATGAATTTACATATCACAGCGTCGTACAAGATGCCTCTAATACATAAATATCTTGACCACTTGCTTATGGTAAGAGTTTTCATCATAAAATATATGTCACAATAAATAAATACCGAGGTCAATCCTGAGAAAATGAAAAGTCCCTTCATACAACTATAAAATGCTTTGCACTTAGCTTAAACACTATAGTTCAGGTAAAAGCAGGTTGTGAGCTCCGCCTCACTTAAGTTGCGCTTTACTTCAGGAGTTAAGAGATGCTACGATGTGTGCCTCATCACCTATGGACTGTGTCTTTCAAAGCACAGTACTAGAGAATAAATATAGTTGATACACTGATACATTAATCGTTAAAATGTTAGGAAAGATTTTTTAGTGATTAGGAATAATAAATCAAACTTGCTATAAGAAAATTACCTCTGAAAAAACATAAAGCTACATCTTGTGATAGAAATAGAAAAAAAGATAATTGGTTTAAAACTTGATTGATATGATTTTTACTTCATTCAAATAGTTATTGACAATGGAGGAGGATCTACGTGAACGCTAATACTATTACAAATTAAACTTGATAAAATGGTCTTCCCTGCGATTCTAGTCCTTAAAATTCAAGGCCACATTAGCCTCTCCTCCATTTGTCAAATAGTTATTCCCTGTAATGCGTGTAGAAAAGGGAAAAGGGAAGGAAGAAGTTCTCCTCCAATATATTATAAAACATATATATACAGATAACACCTCGACATTAACATGTAACATGGATTGCTATGCACCTACATAGGGGGAAGAGGTAGACTTACATATATATATATATATGAATCAGGAGGAAGACTTACATATATCTTAGTGTTAGTTATGCTCATGACCATTGGGTATCCTCTAAAATTTAGAGAGTTGTTAGTATTGAATTACCTAAAAGCATGTGAAACAGGACTCTTTAAAAGTAGAAGAAATAAAGGGGATATAAGGACAATCAAAATTATCAAAATTTCAACAACAAATGCAGGAAAAAAGTATTTAGATGCGAAAAGAAACGGAGTCAGAAGCGTATAGTTTGTCACACTAACCTAAAATAACTTAAAGAGAGAGTTCTCAGTAGAGAAATTTCAGAAAAACAAAAGAAGTTGAGTGAGTAAATACAAAGTACTTCTCCATGGAAAGAGGTAAGTGTGAGCGTTCGGTCGGTTCGGTTTGAAGAAATTCAGTTAAGTTATTAGGTTTTCAGTTTTGTAAAAGTAGTAACCGAAACCGAACTGAAATAGGTTCGGTTCAGTTCGGTTTCTTAATTTCAGTTTGGTTTATTTCGAATCGATTTTCGGTTTGAACATTGTCATATTGGGCTCTTTCTATGTAATAACTGGACCGACGAATTTGTTTGTTTTTCCCAAAATTTCGGTTTCTTGTGTTGCTTGAATGTGATAAATCATAAAGCTGGTTTGTTATTTTTATAAATTTGATTTGCCCATACAATTGTTCAAGAATGTGATAATAAGCTTTTGCCATTTTAAGGTTCAAAGTGACAAAATATTCATCCTACTGTCCAGCCTATCCAGAATTTGGGCTGGGTCTTTGATGGACTTCAAAATCGGGCCTATATTATTAACTATGGGCGTAGCCTATACATTACTCCCTCTGTTCCAATTTATGTGAACCTATTTCCTTTTTCGTCCGTTCCAAAAAGAATGACCCCTTTCTAAATTGGGTAACAATTTTTAGCTTAAATTTACAAGTCTACCCTTAATGAGAAGCATTTACAACCACACAAATATCCTTGGCCCCTTTTTGAGTTGTTCAGGACCACAAGTTCCAAAAGTTTTCATTTTTTCTTAACCTTCGCGCCCACTCAAACAGGTACATAAATTGGAACGGAGGGAGTACTTAAAGAATTTATCTGCTAATAATTTAGTTTTTTGGTTAACCAAACCAAATAAATTAATAGCCGATGACCTAATTGAAAAACTGAAATTTTAAAATTTTAAACTGAACCGAAACCGAAATAAAAATATTTTCAGTTTGGTTGGTTTCTTCGGTTCTGGCCAAAATATACCCACCCTTAGAAAGAGGAGGAGCAACAAGGAGCTGAGGGATCATTAAAACAACAAATAATAGCATGATTGTTCAGAGAGGATAAAGAGGTGCAGATGAAGAAAAAAGGGATGCAGATGAAGGAAAAAGGGTGCGAAGCAAGAAAACAACAAGAAGGAGCTTTCAAGCATTACATTAGATGTTGAATCAGCCCTACCTCTAGGTTCCCAATCAGTTCATGCAAAATATATAGAAGCACTTATGAATATTTAAGAAGACTACCAAAAGTATGCAAGCGCTTCAAAGCTGTTACATTTGAAGGGCCCTTCAAGAAGGCTTTATGAACGTAGTTAATATTTGGGAGGGCATCGATGGAAACTTAGAAACTTATTTGTGGGACCCGTGTTAGGAACATGTGAGATATGAGGAATTAATAAATAGCAGTACCTTAGGCTGCAAATTATTGTTGAGTAAAATGTCTGAGTCCTCTCATCCCATGTTCTGTGTCCTTTGCATTCTCATCCCCTTCTTCTAGGTTACTGTCCACTCTAGAGTGTGACCCGTGTCAGCTCAGTAAGCATACTCGCTCTCATTTCCCGCGTCGTCTTAACAATCGAGCAGAGTCACCTTTCACTTTAGTCCATTCAGATGTTTGGGGTCCTAGTCGGGTTAGCTCTACCTTAGGATTTCGCTACTTTATCAGTTTCATTGATGATTATTCCCATTGCACTTTGATATTTTTGATGAAAAATCGATCTGAGTGGTTTTCTATTTTCCAGACCTTCCATGCTGAAATTCAAAATCAATTTGGGATTTCTATCCGCACATTTCGTAGTGATAATGCCCTAGAGTATTTGTCTTCCCCATTTCAGCAATTTATGACCTCCCATGGGATTATTCATCAAACATCTTGTCCGTACACATCCCAACAAAATGGGGTAGCTGAAAGAAAGAATAGACATCTTATTGAAACTACTCGTACCCTACTCATACAATCTCATGTTCCGCTGCGTTTTTGGGGGATGCAGTTCTTACATCTTGTTATCTTATTAATCGTATGCCATCTTCAGCTATCCAAAATCAAGTTCCATTCTCTGTCCTGTTTCCCCACTTACCTTTGTTCTCTCATCCACCCCGTGTCTTTGAGAGTACGTGCTTTGTTCATGACCTTACTCCAGGAAAAGATAAGTTACCTCCTCGTACTCTTAAGTGCATATTTCTTGGTTACTCGAGAACGCAAAGGGGATATCGATGTTATTCTCCTGACCTTCAGCGATTTCTTATGTCTATTGATGTTACCTTCTTTGAAACTCAATCATACTTCACAGGTCCAATTAATCACTTAGATATTTTTAAGGTGCTACCTATTCCTTCTTTTGGAGATCCAGTCTCTATCTCCCATTCAACTTCCTCCATAGCCCCACCGCCTACAGTTCCAGTTACAGCTCCACCACCTATCGCTCAAGTATCACCACCGAGTACAGTGCCACCACCTAGTCCAGTTCCATCAACTCTAGCTCCGGTGGCACCACCTAGTCGAGTTCAACCTTCTACAGCTCCACCACTCCTGACTTATCATCGTCGTCCGACCCCAATATCAAGCCCAGTTGATTCACGTCCTGCACCTGACCCTGCTAATACTACAGACTTGTCTCCTCTTAATCAACCGATTGCATTACGAAAAGGTATACGATGCATAGTTAATCCTAATCCTCATTATATTGGTTTAAGTTACCATCGTCTCGCATCATCCCATTGTGCATTTTGTGTTATCTTTGTCCTCTGTTTCCATTTCTAAGCCGACAGGTGAAGCACTATCTCATCCCAGATGGCGACAGGCTATGATTGACAAAATGTCTGCTTTACATACGAGTGGTACTTGGGAGCTTGTTCCTCTTCCTTCAAGTAAATCGAGTGTTGGTTGTCGTTGGATGTATGCAGTCAAAGTTGGTCCAGATGGCCAGGTTGATCGACTTAAGGCTCGTCTTGTTGTCAAAGGGTATACTCAGATATTTGGACTCGATTACAGTGATACTTTCTCTCACGTGGCTAAAATTGCATCAGTCCGCCTTTTTCTATCCATGGCTTTGTTCGCCATTAGCCTCTCTATTAGTTGGACATTAAGAATGCTTTTTTTCACGGTGACCTTGAGGATGAAGTTTATATGGAGCAACTACCTGGTTTTGTTGCTCAGGGGGAGTATAGTGGCCTTGTATGTCGGTTGCACCGGTCTCTCTATGGTCTAAAACAGTCTCCTAGAGCCTGGTTTGGTAAGTTCAGCACAGTTATTCAAGAGTTTGGCATGACTCGTAATGAAACTGATCACTCTGTATTTTATCGACGCTTCAAATCTCTGTATTTATTTGGTTGTTTATGTTGACAATATTATTATTACCGGCAATGATCAGCATGGTATTAGTAAGTTAAAGCAATATCTCTTTCAGCATTTTCAGACTAGGATCTGGGTAGATTAAAGTATTTTCTGGGTGTTGAGGTCGTTCAGTCTAGCTCAGGTATCGTGATCTCACAACAAAAGTATGTCTTAGATATTCTAGAGGAGACAGGAATGACAGGTTGTAGACCCGTTGACACTCCGATGGATCCGAATTCTAAACTTCTGCCAGGACGGGGGGAGCCTCTTAGCAATCCTGCAAAATATAGGCAGTTGATTGGTAAATTAAATTACCTCACAGTGACTAGACCTGACATTCCCTTTCCTGTGACAATTGTGAGTCAGTTTATGGATTCTCTCTATGATAGTCATTGGGATGCAGTTGTCTGCATTCTTCGATATATAAAATCATCTCCAGGCAAAGGCTTATTGTTTGAAGATTGAGGCCATGAGCAGATCGTTGGATACTTAGATGCTGATTGGGCAGGATCACCTTCTGATAGATGTTCTACGTCTGGATATTGTGTTTTAGTAGGAGAATTCGGTGTCTTGAAAGAGCAAGAAACAGAATGTGGTTGCTCGGTCTAGTGCAGAAGCAGAATATCGAGCAATGCCTATGGCGACATGTGAGCTAATTTGGATCAAACAGTTGCTCAAGGAGTTGAAATTTGGATAGATTAGTCAGATGGGACTTATGTGTGATAATCAAGTTGCTCTTCATATTGCGTCAAATCCAGTGTTCCATGAGAGAACTAAACACGTCGAGATTGATTGTCACATTGTTAGAGAAAAGATACTCTCAGAAGATATTGCTATAAAATTTGTGAAGTTGAATGATCAGCTTGGTGATATTTTCACCAAATCCCTCACTGATCCTCGTATTAGTTATATATGTAACAAGCTCGGTACATATGATTTATATGCAACAGCTTGAGGGGGAGTGTTAGTTTCATTGTATAAACAGTAGTAAATAACCCTAATCTCATATGTATTAGGAGTAGGACATGTATTGTATATAAATAGCGCTCATTGTATCATTGTCATAACAACAAACAATAACAATATTTTTCTCCCTTACATTCTCACACATTCATAATTTGCACCATCTCCAAAATATTAAATTTTAAATATTTAAAAGAAGCAAATAATTAGTAACAGCACAGATTCTATTAGCATACAATTAAAAAGTTGATTTCACAAATCCTCCTTAAACCTATCAGCGTCAATGATTCTTTTAAATTTCTTTAAACCGTCTTTATTAGATATGTGGATTAGTGAAATCTACAAACCTGGGGTGTTAATGGAAGCATGTAATGTGTATTATCAGGAGTTTGATAAAATGCTGAAACTTCTTGCTCAATAAGATCTTTTGCACTGTTTGATAAATCTAAAAGCACAGTGCAAGCAGGAATTATGGAACTTGATGAATAATCCCTTGCAGCTGATGGCTGCTGACTCCAAAATGCTGCAGCATCCTACATAGCAACAGGGAAAATTTTATGTAATCAAACAATCAATAAATTTCTTCTAACTAGCTCAGGATTCAGGCTTAGTTGTTGTGGTCATTGTAGTTGTAATCGCTCAAAAAATTTACTAGATTGCTAAAAGCGCAAATATGTCAGTGGAACATCTAATTTATCAACAAATATAAAATTTTCAGTTAAGACACACTGAGATGCATATATATTGGGATGGGCATCAAGTTGCACATCAATGTACATATAACCTACTATTTCCACCCAATTTTGTTTAACCAAATGCTGACCAATATTTATCCAGTAAACCTTTCAAACTAGGTCGTCAAACAATGCATATGTTAAAACTTCAGTGTTCTACCAGGTAAGCAACCTCCACTTCCAACCAAGAGGTTGTGAGTTCGAGTCTTACCAAAAGCAAGGTGGAAAGTTCTTGAAGGAAAGGATGCCGAGGGTCTATTTGGAAGCAGCTTCTCTAGTCCAGGGTAGGGGTAAGGTCTGCGTACACACTAACCTCCCCATACCCCACTAAATGGGATTATACTGGGTTGTTGTTGTTGTTCTAACAGGTACCACATTTTTTTGCACCTTTGTACAAATCTATACAAGTTTAAGTCGTAAGACTTTTCTCATGCCTTATCCTATCTTCACTCATTTCTCAAACATAAAATGGGACAGAACTAGTATATTAGACAAGGTTGGGCTGCTGAAGCCATAATAATTATGCCAATAACTTCATCATATGGTCCCTTTGCTTCAATCTTTATGACACTCTTCGATTTAGGGATCTCCAAGAATATTACACAATTCCATACCTATACAACTTTTAAGAATTCAAATTCATAATACTATTCGTTCAGCTTTTCAACCACACTTTAGTGTTTTCTTCAACTATTGACAATATAAAAAGATAAGTCAAATACTTTTGCTTGTAAACTCATCCAGCAACCTCTTCTTGGTGGTTTTATTATATATAATATGCCACTCTTTACCGATAAAATAATAATAATAATAATAATAATAATAATAATAATAATAATAATAATAATAATAAGATGAAATGTAAGTCAAATTAACATCTCAGACTCTAACCAGTCAAATTTTGTTATATAGAATAGAATTGAGGGAGTACTAGATAGTGACCATCTTGGTAATTGATCAACATAATTGTGGGCCATGGGAAATTTCACTTTTAGTTTCCAACAAAAAGTATTTAGACTAACTATGTGCAAGGCCACATTTGATCATATAGTAAACTCAAACATATTTAAGGAGTCCCCTTGCACGAGTATCTGGTTTAATGGTCAAAGCAATTCAAGTTATGTTGTTCCAAGTTCCAACACATTGCTTAAGGTACACATGCACCAATTTGGAAAGTAATAGTGTCTGACAAAAAAAAAATAATCCCTATGCAGATATCATTGATGCTTCCAGAAGGTCATAAGCTTAATAATTTTGGGAAAATACATGGATAGATCTTCAGACCGCAATCACATGCAAAAAAAAAAAAAGGAAAAAGTGAAGGCTGGTGTAGTGACATATCGCACCGCATAGATGGACATAAGTTCAGTCGTACCATGCTTGCCTTCAGTAGGGCACTATAAATAGATTCAAGCTCTGATCTCCGAGCATCAAATTCTTCGATCTTCTTCCATTTCTTTCTCAAAGAATCTTCAGCTTCTTTTCTCTCCACGCACAATGTATTTAAACGTTGTATTTCAGACATTAGAGTGTTCACACTAGCTCTTAATCCAGCTGCTTCTCTTTCCTTTGTCCAGACCTCCAGCTACAAAAAGAAGAAAAAAATTGCTAGGACATCCCACTTCTACAAAATCAATAAATAGGTTTCATACAAGTAACATGGCTTGAGCTAGAGAAGATCATAAGATTACACACAAGACCAGCATGTTTTAAACTACCAAGAGAAAGCAATATATAAGTAGACAAACCAAAGGAAAGTAAAGAAATATTCAACACCTTTAAAAAGACAATATATTCAATATTTACATCTCTAAACTTAATCAGAAGAAGTATGATAACCCTTGAAATAATAACACTATTCAATCAATAGTTGCCCACAGACAACTTCAGAATGTTCTCCAAAGAAACTAAGAAAGGTGTCACTTCCCGCTTTACCACAGATCCACAGCCTATGCAGTATTTTTAAGTTTTTTAAGAGAGAAGTCAAACCTCAAGTTGTCTGAGGCTGCTCATACTCTTTGATGTTCCGCCAATTACTAGTGAGTGTGAAGAGATTGCATCACCAGTTCCTTGCAGACGCTTTAAAAGCTGTTGACTCAAATTACTTGCTTCTGCAGCTTTATTCAATGCATCTTCTGTAGCCATGAATTGCTGAACATGTGCTTTCTGCATAGGACAACAAATTAGACAGTTTAGAAAATATACCAAAATAAACAGATTTCCTGCATATAAAAGTGAAAGGTCTTAGTTCTTACAACCGTAAAAACAAGTGCATATCTAACAATGAACTCACAGCACCCATGTCAGCTTAACAATTGCAAAAGCAGTATAGCAGACAGGACACAGTCAAACTAATAATCAAGTCAAATTGGAAACCCAATTCAGGTCAAAGGGAACAACAGTTTACGAAGAGCTCCAAAAGGATTTCAAGAAACAAAATAAGGCAATCTATTAAAAAAGTCTAAGGAACTTCGCAAAGTAGAAACTTGAAGGTGGCAAATAATTATACGCGATGACGTAAAAAAGGACCTGTCTCTCAAGAAGTTGATTATGAGTCCCTCTTGAAGACGTATCACCTCCAATTTTGCCATTGCCATAAAGCTGATACTGTAAAGGTGATGTTACATCAGGAGAAGAAGCATCCATTACTCTGTCATTCTCATACTTGTACCTGATTCGAAGTTAAATATTGACAACAATGAATAGGTACATCATCATGCCACAATTAACATAAACTGGGTTCAAGCAGATACACCTTACCACAAAATCAAGCAGAACCAAAGAACTCCATCTCTTTTAAATCGGTGGCCTTGTCAGAAATTACACGTTTTACTAAACAGATATTAGAATTAGTTTACCTTTCATTCCATCAATCAACTCTCAAATAATTGGGCCAGCTATATCAATCTTCTGTATGCATTCCACTCTCATGTCCATTTCATTCTAATACTGAATGGTTTATCTTGTAAGGTGTGAGAAAGCACGGAAGAAAAATATATAATTGATATTGAACATGGTACAATGAGCCCTATATATATACACATAACCTAACCTACTCCTAATACACATTGGAGTAGGGTTCTACTATTTACATATTCTAACACTCCCCCTCAAGCTGGTGCATATAAATCATATGTACCGAGCTTGTTACATATGTAGTTAATACGAGGACCAGTGAGGGACTTGGTGAAAATGTCTGCAAGCTGATCATTTGACTTTACAAACTTTGTAGCAATATCTCCCGGGAGTATCTTTTCTCTGACAAAGTGACAGTCAATCTCAATGTGCTTAGTTCTCTCATGGAACACTGAATTTGACGCAATATGAAGAGCAGCTTGATTATCACACACAAGTCCCATCTGACTAACATCACCAAATTTCAGCTCTTTGAACAACTGTTTGATCCAAACTAGCTCACATGTCGCCATAGCCATTGCTCGATATTCTGCTTCTGCACTAGACCGAGCAACCACATTCTGTTTCTTGCTTTTCCAAGATACCAAATTTCCTCCTACTAAGACACAATATCCAGAAGTAGAACGTCTATCAGAAGGCGATCCTGCCCAATCAGCATCGGAGTATCCAACAATCTGCTCATGGCCTCGATCCTCAAACAATAAACCTTTACCTGGAGTTGATTTTATATACCGAAAATGCGAACAACTGCATCCCAATGACTATCACACGGTGAACCCATAAACTGGCTCACAACACTCACAGGAAAGGAAATGTCAGGTCTTGTCACTGTAAGATAATTTAATTTACCAACTAACCGCCTATATCTTGCAGGATCGTTAAGAGGCTCCCCATGTCCTTGAAGAAGTTTAGAATTCGGATCCATCGGAGTGTCAACAGGTTTACAACCTGTCTTTCCTGTCTCCTTAAGAATATCTAAGGCATACTTCCGTTGTGAGATCACAATACCTGAGCTAGACTGTGCGACCTCAATACCCAGAAAATACTTTAGTGTGCCCAGATCCTTAGTCTGAAAGTGTTGAAAGAGATGTTGTTTCAATTTAGTAATACCATTCTGGTCATTGCCGGTAATAACAATGTCGTCAACATAGACCACCAAATAAATACAGAGACGTGGATCAGAATGCCGATAGAATACAGAGTGATCAGCTTCACTCCGAGTCATGCCAAATTCCTGGATAACAGTGCTAAACTTACCAAACCAGGCTCGAGGAGACTGCTTTAGACCATAAAGTGACCGGCGCAAGCGACATACAAGGCCACGAGACTCCCCATGAGCAACAAACCCAGGTGGTTGCTCTATATAAACTTCATCCTCAAGGTCACCGTGTAAAAATGCATTTTTAATGTCCAGCTGATACAGGGGTCAATGGTGAACAGCAGCCATAGAGAGAAAAGGCGGACTGATGCTATCTTAGCCGCGGGAGAGAAGGTATCACTGTAATCAAGCCCAAATATCTGAGTATATCCCTTGGCAACAAGACGAGCCTTAAGACGATCAACCTTACCATATGGACCAACCTTGACTGCATACACCCAACGACAACCAACAGTAGATTTACCTGAAGGAAGAGGGACGAGCTCCCAAGTACCACTTGTATGTAAAGCAGACATCTCGTCAGTCATAGCCTGTCGCCACCTGGATGAGACAATGCTTCCCCTGTAGACTTAGGGATGGAAACAGAGGACAAAGAAGATAGAAAAGCATAATAGGGTGATGAAAAACGATGATAACTTAAACAGATATAATGGGAATTAGGATTAAGGGTGTTCCATATACCTTTCCGAAGTGCAATCGGAAGAGACAAGTCCGCAGTAGGAGCAGGGTCAGGTGCAGGACGTGAATCAACCGGGCCAGATGCTGGGCGAGGACGAGGATGATATGTCAAGAGTGGAGTGTCTTGTGCAGGGAGTCTAGGAGGAGCCACAGTAGACGTTCCAACGTTTGGAATGGGTAAGACTTCTGTAGCGGAACTTGAAGGAGGAGATATAGGAGACTCTCTAAAGGCCGGTATAGGTAAAACCTCAGATATATCAAGATGGTCAGAATGGTCAGAAGAGGTAAAGAAAGGTTTAGACTCAAAAAATGTGACATCGGCTGACATAAGGTACCTACGAAGATCAGGTGAATAACAACGATAGCCCTTCTGAGCACGAGAATAACCAAGGAAGACACACTTGAGAGCACGAGGAGCTAACTTATCTTTCCCAGGAGCTAAGTTATGAACGAAACAAGTGCTCCCAAAAACACGAGGGGGAACAGGGTATAAGGGTGACTAGGGAAACAATACCTCATACAGAATCTAATTCTGGATGGGAGATGAAGGCATCCGATTAACCAAATAACAAGATGTGAGAACTGTATTGCCCCAAAAACGCAGCGGAACATGAGATTCAATGAGAAGTGTGCGAGCAGTCTCAATAATGTGCCTATTCTACCCCATTTTGCTGAGGGGTATAAAGACAAGAGGTCTGATGAATAATTCCGTGAGAAGTCATAAACTGCTGAAATTGAGAGGATAATATTCTAAGGCATTATCACTGCGAAGAGTGCGAATAGAAACACCAAATTGATTTTTAATTTCAGCACAAAAATTCCGGAATATAGAAAACAACTCAGAACGATCTTTCATTAAGAAAATCCAAGTACATCTTGAATGATCATCAATGAAACTAACAAAATAACGAAATCTCAAGGTTGAACATACTCTACTAAGACCCCATATATCCGAATGAACTAAAGAAAAACAGACTCTGCACGACTCTCAATACTACGAGGAAAGGAGGCGCGGGTATATTTCCCGAGCTGACACGACTCACACTCTAATGTGGATAAACTAGACAAACGAGGCACCATCTTCTGAAGCTTGGACAAGCTAGGATGTCCTAAACGACCGTGAAGTAGGTCTGGAGGATCTGCAACTAGACAGGCCTTGGAGGATGTTAGTGAGTTAAGGTAGTAGAGTCCGTCTGATTCAAGTCTTGTTCCAATCGTCTGTCCCGTACTGCGGTCCTGCATAATAAAAGAGTCATAAATAAAATATATACCGCAATGGAGGGCACGAGTCAAACGACTAACAAATGCAAGATTAAAAGGATAGCCAGGGACATAAAGAACGGAATCTAGAGTGACAGAGGGTAGAGGATTCTCTTGTCCAACTCCTTTTGCTTTAGTTTGAGACTCATTAGCTAAAGTAACGTTAGAAAGAAACTGTGAATACGCAATATTTGACAAAAGGGATTTATTACCAAAGATATGATCAGAAGCAGCTGAGTCCACAACCCATTGGTCAAGAGGACTAGACTGGGAAACACAAGCAAAAGAATTACCAGCAACAGAAGTATCAGTCTGAGCAACAGTGGCTTATGGAGATGTCTGCTTACTTGCTCGATATTTAAGGAACTCATTATACTCCCTTTCAGATACAGAAAATCCCTGGTTACCTGTAGTCTCGGTCTAAGCAACATAAGCATTTTTGGGTGGTCGACCATGTAAAGAATGGCACACGTCACGAGTGTGACCAAGTTTATAACAATAAGAACACTTGGGTCTAGATCTTCCATAACAACCTCCTCCTCGTCTATACTCCATAGTATGAGATGCCCGATTGTCCACTGATTGGGAGACGAGGATAGATGAATCAAGTGTCTGTGATGAGCTCACTGGATGACTTGGTGCTGCAGCAAGGCGAAGTAAGCGAGAGAATAATTCATCAATTGTGGGGACAGTCGGACTAGCAAAAATCTGATCGCGTACTGAGTCAAGATCATTAGGAAGCCCAGCAAGAGTAAGAACTAGAAACAGCTTTTGTCGTTGCTCTTGCTGCTTTGCAACGCTAGCAGAAACTGGCATCAACGTCTCAAATTCCTCCATAACTGCCTGCACTTGACCCAAGTAAGTAGACATATCTAATTCCTGTTTCTTTAAATTTGTCATCCGTGATATCATATCATAGAAACGAGATATGTCATTAGTATATAAAGTACGAGCCTTTTTACAAACCAAATAACATGTTTGGAATGGACGAAACAAGGGCATCAACTTGGAATCAATAGATCGCCACAAAATACTGCATAATTGAGCATCGATCTTCTCCTAATGTGCTTTGGCTTTTTTCATCTCCTTCACTACTCTTTGATTAGATGATCTTGAACACCTTGACCTTTACACCACAACTCGACAGATGAAGCCCAAGCTAGGTAGTTTGAACCTCCCATTAAAGGTTCTGAGGTAATCATAACACCGGAACTGCCAGAACCCGGGTTTCTAGACCCGAAAGCATCTAGTCCCAAAGACATCGTCGAATTATCAACTGAAAACTCGCTGAAACTGAAACATAAAACTGGAAACTGAAAACTGGAGCTGCCGGAAAAAACTGGAACACTGTAGCACCGAAAAAATTCAAGATTGTCGGAATTGAAAAATAAAAATATGAATAGGCTCGGAATTCAAGGGCGAGCAGACTGTCCTGAAGAAACTCTGGCCGGAAAGTACTGTAGCTGCCGGAAAAGTCACTGTAGTCGCTGGAAAAAACTCAAAGTTGTCGGAATCGAACGAAAATAGGATGGGTAGGGTCGGAATTAGTATCCGACCAAACTGTCCTGAAGGAGTCACCGGAAAAACTGGCCGGAAAGGGGGTCACGCGCGGCGCGTGGGTTCACGCGCCTAGCTTCTGGTGGCGCGTGGAGGCGCGTGGGACTGATTTGGCCGGAGAAATTTCTGGGGTTTTGTCGCCGGACAGAGGCGAGTCTTTTGGTATTGTTGGATTTTGCACAGCACTGACCGGAAAAGGGTTCTGATGACTGATTTTACTTCCCGGAATCGCTGGAATTTATGCGCAGCGATAAATCTCTCACGATTGCTCTGTTACCATGTGAGAAAGCACGGGAGAAAAATATATAATTGATATTGAACATGGTACAATGAGCCCTATATATATATACACATAACCTATCCTACTCCTAATACACATTGTATTAGGGTTCTACTATTTACATATTTTAACATAAGGCAAGTCAGTGATTCTTTAAAACAGATTTTCAAAATCTTGCAATTAACCCCCGACGGGTATAAAAGTGCCCAACCAGAATAAAAGGACTCCCAACACCGAACTTAATATAAGCGTCACAGCAACTAAGTATAGCTCTAGCTAGTTTGTATCGACTATAATTGGTATGGCACTTATCTCTGATTAATTTACCTTTTGATATATTAAAATATGAGGAAGTGCAACAGTTGACCAATTGAAATTTTTGGTCAAACGTAATTAAAGTCAGAAGTTTCCACTCACGAAAATGGACATATATTTCCCATAGAAGTAAATTTACCAAATCAGGTAACAGCAAAAAGAAACAAGAAAACAGGAAAATGGGAGTTATAGTAGTTTTCAGTTGCTCAATCAAATAATCATAGCAAAGAACAATTAGAATCCAAGGTAGACGAAATTCCACTCATAATGGAAGATTTTAAAGCTATTTCTGAGTAGATCAGATTACCTTAGAATTTCTGCATCAGCTCTAACATCAACTTTCTCTGTTTCTCGAGTAATTGAAGTCTTTAGCTTTTGAGCATATGCAGTGATTGCCTGTAGCAACTGAGGAGGACTTTTCAGGCAACTTGCAATTGCATCTCTTACTTCATCGGGCAAATCACCATCAAGGTCAATACCTAAGTTGGCAGCTTGTAACAGAGAATTCATATGGATTCCGTTCCCTTCATAAGCAGGAAAAGAGTTGTGAATCTTTTCAGCCATCTGCATAGCAAGAGACTCACATGCCTTCCTGATATTTCTTTCCCACGTTGTTTCAATGAGAATGACATCCTCTGCACTTTTGGCTCCTTTAAAAGTTGAATAAACAGATTCTTTCTCATTTGCATGAAAAGTAGTAACCACCTCCGCAGAAGAATCCACACTAGACTGCTTAACATTCCTTGCTTGGCTAACATAATAACTTAGACGTTTATGGTACTCCGAAAATATTTTTGCAGCTTCATCACACTGTTGGTCATAAACCTCCAGCATTACTTGTTTATGTCTGCACTTAAAAGTTATCAATATCAGTTATACGTAATGCCACCAGTGCTAACCAGTCTGGAAACAGGTTCTTGATGCATATGGAGATAAAATGGGCAAGTTTAAAAATGATGAAAAATAATCCAACCCGTCCCCTCCCTACCTTCAGAGAGTCAGTAGTAATAATCACAAGGTTAACTCGATTTCATATTATCTGAGTGAATCCAAAAATTGAGAGTAAATACTTGGAGTGGGTATAGTCGATTATATATACATATTCCTTGGCTTGATGGTCAATGAAGTGAGAGGAACCATTTTGCCTCAAGATCAAATCCTGGCGGTGGCAAAAAAAGGTGATTTCTTCTCATTCGCCTGAGCCTTGATGGGCAGATATACACACTATCTATACTAGTGGGAGGTAGCAGGTACCCAGTAGAATAGTCGAGGTGGACACAAGCTAGACCGATACCACCATCATTATTATATAAACACACACACGCACATACATTTCCTTACTTATTCTTTTTTGGGAATATGTATACATGGTCCAAGCAGAATGTAATGGATTCAATTAACTGCTAGAAGGGCTAGATTTGCCTTTTGCATATTACACATTAAGGCATCGAAGTAAGACTTTCTTCTATAGATAAGTTCATCACTAGAATCAAAATTAAGAACAACACAAAGCTAGTAGTTACTAATGGATGACAAAATAACATTACAATAAGCCAATTTTCACAGAGGATACCTATAGTTAGACCTCTCGTCAAGCATGCGCTTACGCTCAGCCTCCTCCCTCGAGACCTCCAACATCCTTGCCTTCAACTCTTTCCTCTGACGCCTCACTATCTGCCTTAGCCTTTCCACCTCTTTCTCTGCCAAGTCTCTCTCATGCAATGCAAATTCCCTACTATTCTCACCCGAACCATTGTCCCTACCCACTCCCCCTACCTTCTCATTCTTCTTCCCTTTACTCCTCCCTGAATCAACAGCATTAACATTTTCATCGTCTTTTCCGTGCACAAGGATATTGCGGCGGATTTTTTCAACAGTTTTCTCAGATTTCACTCTGTTCAAAAGGAAATTCCAAATCGGTAACATGTTCCCACGGCAAATCTTGCGAAGCGAATCGACAGTGGGCATTGCTGCTTTGCTTGAAGCTGCGTATAAACCTAAAGGTTGGTACCCCATCTCCTTCTGAAGCCATTCCAGTATAGCTTCTGGTTGTACGGGCCCTGCCATTACCGGACCTAGGGTTCCAATTTCCCAAAAAATTGCAGCTAATTTCACTCCGGTACCGATAAATTCCCAAATTAACGCATGATTAGTCGATCAATTGATACCCTAAAAACGCAAACTGGTGCAAAATGGGAGTGTTTTAAAAACTTAAAATTGGGGAAATAAGTTGAGATAAATGAAATTTCGAGAAATAATGAATAGATCAGAAGAATGTGAATGGGATTTGCCGGCAGTGGTTAGAGTAGAAGTAGTGTGACCATAAGGGATCTGTAGCTTAGTGGGTCACTGGAGCCACGCTCGTAATGTAGAGAATTACGAAATGGAAGGACAGTTGAAACAAAAAGTCAAAATAGTGAAAGTTCAAAATATAGAAGGTCCCGCTCGAATCATTACGCGTTCTAATGCTTCACCTTCACTGCCGCCAGGCCCAACCCTTTGACAACGTATAGTTTGTCCATGTCTAACTATTGAAGTCAACAAAGTCAAATATTGGGATTATCTTAAAAGAGTTAAATTGTATACATGGATCGTGTTATAAATTTAAGGAATTGATTATTTGGATCGTTCAAATTGATTTTATCAAATTTGGATCATTTAAATAAAACAGTATATACCACTAATCTCGTGTTGTTGATAAAAGACCATTGGTCATATAAGTAAAACTAGTCTTTATTAGACACACATTAAAGAATATTCAAAATTTGATCACGTCCAACTATGTCTTATAAAAAGAACTAAACGACCGCCGCAAATATAATTCAGTTTATAAGTCCGGAATCGAATTTCACAAAGAACTAAGGCTTAGTTATTGTTTAATATCGCTAAGAAACACAAGTCCGACAATTTTCTAACTGTAAAGATTATAATATTTATTTTTATCTAATTAACTAGCAAATTTAAGAAGCCGTAAAACTATCAATTAACAATGACAAGGATTTGAGTCAAGATTAACGAGGTCTAGAGTTATGATTTCCCCAATTGTGAGAATCCTTCCCGCTACGTTTTATATAAATTCGTCTAAGTATTCTCTACCGATCATGAGCGCTCTGACTGTCGTAACTCTCTCCCGAATAATTACCACAATTTACTAGACGCATTCTCTCGAGTTACGCTAGCTGGCTTTTGTTACAGCTCACTTAGATCACACCGGAGGTTTCGTTATCCCTAATCCCACATTTAAACCCTTGGTTATTGATTCCTCGCATACGTCGGGAGTGATGTTGTTCAACAACTAAATAAATATGCACTCTCTCCCTAATAATACATACTAATATATATATATATATATATATATATATATATATATATATATATATATATATAACGGCTAATTGAGGGTCATTCAATCAACCACAAGAACAATATAGTTGAACAAATAGAGTAAATACTACGACTCAATTATATAAAAACATAACAAGAATTTATCCTACAAAAGGTTCCATCAAAACCCTAGATAACAAATTAGCTATTCATAATAGTATGTAAAACTATAATACTAAAAGTCATAACCAATAATGAAAAATAGGAAGAGGAAGGAAAAACTCGTAGAAGAATTCCCCGTCTTTCTCCTATTGTGTCACTACCTCCTTAGGTCGAATTTGTGTCAAAGATATGTCAAATCCCTCAAAAATACTATTTTTAATGTATATATATACCAAATAGGGCCGGGCCCAAATAATTATACTTTCTCCTACGCGGAAAAGACCCATTTTTCATGTCTGGATGGCCGCCGTCGCGGTTAACCGCGGTATGGATACAGTGTTTGGAAAGTGTACTGCCCCAGTCCGTCTCAAGTCCGCGATCGCGGTTTCGAACGCATTTTTTACCATGTTTTGTTTGGAATTTGGAAAAATGTAAAACATAAAAGTTGTAGCGCTTTGAGTTAGCTTTCCAACCATATATTGTGGAGCCCAAATGAAGTTTTGAGTAAAAATTTATGTGTATTTTACTAGATAATGCGTAATATGTCTGCTCGATTCTTCATTTTATTGCTCTATCATTTGTTGATCCCCGAATACGATCTCGGCTTATTTCCTTGGGGTTTCACTCAAACTACAAAGCTCCAAATCACTTGATGTGACGAGCCAAAGGGGTTATCACTTATTTTCTTACCTATTCTGTACTTCCGAGGCCTTGAAAACCTCATATGGAGTTGCCTCGATTTGTGTGTGCAGTCCAGGAGCGTAGACGGAACACTTAGATATGAATTCTTTGAGAAAAATACTAAATTTTAATATTAAGTTGAATAAATCTGACTTCGGTCAACATTTTGGGTAAACGGACCCGGACCCGTGATTTGACGGTCCCGGAGAGTCCGTAGAAAAAATATGGGACTTGGGAGTTGGGTGTATGTCCGGAATTGAATTCCGAGGTCTCAAGCCCGAGAAATAAATTTTTGTGTGAAATTGTTTTACTGGAAATAATTAAGGAAATTGAAAATGAAATTTGATTAGAAGACTATGGTATCGGGCCCTTATTTTGGTTCTGGTGGCCGATGCAAGTCTTATATGTGATTTAAGCACTTTCTGTAAAGTTTGGTTGAAAACATATGTCGTTTGACGTGTTTCAGACTTAAAATGGAAATTTGATGTTTTAAGAAAACTTGGAGGAAATCATAAGTTTTAAGGCTTAATTCGATATATATATGATGTTATTTTGGCGATTTGATCGCATGGATAAATTCGTAGTATGTTTTTAAGGTTGTGTGCATATTTTGTTTAGAGCCCTGGGGGCTCGGGTGAGTTTTGGATAGGTGTCAGATTAAATTTTTTAACTTGTAAAAATCTGGTATGTTTTCTTTTATGATCTTTGCATTTGCGAAGATGAGCCTCGCAATTGCGAGCTCGCAAATGCGAGCTTCGCATCGCAACTGCGAAGCCTTGGGCCTGGGCACATGATCACAAATGCGATCCAATTTCTTGCAAATGCGACCTCAGCCCTCGCAAATGCGAAAATTGGGTGGTCACAAAAGCAACTTACCCTTCGCAAATGTGAACACCGACAAAATAATAAGGTTTCACACACAATTACCATATTTGGTTGGGGTTCTCAATTGCGAGACCCAGCGATTTCATACTTAGTCGAATTTCCACTATTTTTCACCATTCTTTCAAGACCCAAACCCCATAGGTGATTTTTCAAGGACAAAACTTCTTCCAAATCATTTGTAAGTTGATTTTTACTTAATTCTTTCAATCATTTACATCATTTAACATGTTTTCCACTTAAAATCAATGATTTTCATGGGTGAAATTGGAGGTTTTGGGTAGAACCTAGTTTTTTCTCAAATTAGAGATTTGGACCTTAATTTGAGGTCTGATTTCAAAACAACCCATATATTTGGATTCGTGGGGGAATGGGTAACCGGGTTTTGGTTGGAACCCCCAGTTTTGACCACGTTGGCCTGAGGGGCATTTTGGTTATTTTACGAAATTCATGTCTTAGCTTTTTATTAAATAGTAGAATCAATTGCTTGAGATGTTATTTACAATGTGTGACTGAATTGAATAGCTTTGGGCCATTGGGAGTCGAGTACTCGTGACAAGAATGGGTTTGCTATTTGATTTTAGCTGGTTCGAGGTATGTATCTTGCCTAACCTTGTGGTAGGGGGGAGGGTGCTTCCCCTTAGGATTTGAGTCTCCTTTGTTGCTTGTATTCCTTGCACGCAAGGTGACGAGTGCATGCTCGGATTTATTTGTGAATAATTTGTCTCTTTCAGGCTCTTAGATCCTTGTAATCACCGAATATGAAGTTGTTCTTGATACGATTGAGTTCCATGTTATTAGTTTCACCTCTACATGTCTTACTTAGAATTTATTTTCCCGATTTGGTTTGTTCTTGTTGCCTAATCGACTTTTCCTTGATTAATTATGGACATTTATCCTTCTATAGTCACATTATCATTCCTAACTCTCATCTTTATTTGGAAAGCATTATTTCTATCTCTTGTGTAATTAAATGGTCTTAGTTGGAAAGAAGTTAGATATTCTATGTTTAGTTGATATTTCCTTAATTTTAATTATTTGGTTCATGTTAACTTCTTTGTTATTGAACTGAATATTATGGAAATCGTTGTTTCTTATCATATATTCCTTGTTGAGTTATCCTTGTTGCGCTTAGTATTTCTCTGTTACAGTTTTTCCTTGTGAGTTAGTTGTACTGCCTTTTGGTGAACGGAAATACATGAGTGATTCTCTTGCTTTGTTCCTGTATATATTGTATGTGGTGTTGTTGTACTATATTGTGATGCACGAGGTTTCTGCCGTGCTACTACTGATATTGTAGTGCACGAGGTTTCTGTCGTGCTACTGTTGATATTGTGATGCACGACGTTTCTATCGTGCTACTGTTGATATTGTGGTGCACGAGGTTTTTGTTGTGCTACTGTTGATATTGTGATGCACGAGGTTTCTGCCGTGCGATTTTTGTTGAGGGTTTGCATGAGGTCTTTTCCGTGCTACTATTGTTATTGATATATTGCACATGCGGCGAAATAAGGTGGGATATGTTCATATGCTTATATGTGGGTTGCACATGTGGCGAAATAAGGTGGGAAATACTATGATGCACATATGGTGAAATAAGGTGGGAAATTCTATGATGCACGTGTGGCGAAATAAGGCGGTACTTATTATATTATTAATTAAACATGTGGCGAAATAAGGTGGGCTATGTCAGGGATTGATTGTAAAGGCTCGTGACGGCCTGTGAAGGCATTCCTGTTTGTTTGATATTGTGATTGAGTGTTGCTTACCTGTATGAGCTTTACCACTTGGAAGTTGTGAGGAAACATCGTACGTGCGGTCCGTTCTCTTTTTCTTTGTTTACTAGATGACAGAATTCTTGTTAAAACTACTTGCACAAGCCTACACGTAATTGGACATCCCATTAGAGATGAATTCTTCCCGATTTTGCTAAGGGTGGAGATACGCCCTCGTTTACCCATTATATATGTGAGAGTGGCCCTAGTTAGCCAGTTAATTGTCAGTATGACCGTGAGATTGATGGGGCGGAGGATGCCAAGTGTTAGAATTTCAGATGCTGGGTTTTCGTGAGTTGTGGTTGTCCGAGATTATTGAAAATTTATGGAATAAGTTGAATAAGTCCCTATGTGATCATCATTGTAGGATATGCGTTATTGACTTGTTTTCCCCTTGTTGTGTTGCGACCTTAGGAGTTGGATAATGATTCTGCCGTCATTTCGTATCGTCCTTGTTACATTCGTGTTATTACTTACTGTCCCTTTTCCTTTACTGTGAATTGTAGCATTTTTGGTCATCCATGCAGTCTTTACATATATATACATCATTTCCATTATTTATATGATTATACTGTCTATTTGACCGGTAGGTGTCTTGACTGTTCCTCGTCACTACTCCACCGAGGTTAGTCTTGATACTTACTGGGCACCGACGTGGTGTGATCATACTACTCTTCTGCATATTTTTGTTGTGCAGATGCATGTACTTCCACTCAGTTCCGTCAGCCTTGGAAGGAGGTGTATCACTAGAGACTTCGAGGCATATCTGCTACGTCCGCAGACCGAGGAGTCCCTTTCCAGCTTTTTGTAACAAGTATAGCTCTTCCAGTATTTTCTTTTGTATAGATATTCTTGAGTCAGAGCCTCTTATGTATCTTTTAGCTTGTAATTTGTGAGATTTCGGGTCTTGCGAAATTTTGTTAGCTTCGAGAATTGTTATTGTATGGGCCAAGTTGCACCCTAAATACGTGGTTATTCTACTAAATCAATTTTAATTATTTTTTCGCAATTTTACGGTTTATCTTCCGCATTGTTAGGCTTACCTAGTCGTAGGGACTAGGTGCTATCATGACATGTTCACAGAGGGCGAACTGTGATCATGACACTTGAATTCATTCCATAACATATATATAGCTTGGAATCACTCCTACAAAGTATAAAACACATCGTTAGTACAAAACACTAGCGATTAAAAATGCAAACCCAACTAAAGTGCAGTAAATTAGAGTATAATAATCGACTGAAATACATAATTATAGTCTATCATCAAATATTCAATGTAAATTTTTGTGGTGTGTCATAAAAATTTATATATAATCTTTATGTGACTCAAAATGTAAGATTTGGATCTTATATTTATCTGTATGAATTGTTTGGTATGTTGCATATACTGCAATTTTAAATTATTTACCGCTTTTAATATATATATATATATATATATATATATATATATATATATATATATATATATATTAAAATACATCGCGAATCACGTCACATAAATGTGCATGCAATTTTAGACATATTTCAACTCCATTGACATTTGGATTTGGGTCACATAAATGCGCGCCCAAGTTTAGGAAGATATGTTTATTAATAAATTTGCACCTATAGCAGCTACGTCTTTAAAAATCCGTGGAAGGCCGTGAAATTCGCTAAGCGGCACTTTTAATTTTCTATATACTTTATTAAGTTAAGGAGTCTCGCGTGGTGTTTAATTAAGTTAACGTGGCTTGCTTTATTTTATAAAGGCAACCTAAAACATATTAAGTTTTCTATTATGACTGTATCTAAAATATGTCCTAATAATTTATACATGAATAATATATTTGGAAGAATTCAGTACTTGCATTTTTCAGCTTCATTCGTGGCTGATTTTGTGCATTGGGCTTTATTTTTAGCTAGCCCAGGAATATGTATTGTTATGCCACAACAGACAGCTATTGGGCCTTCCAATTGGGCCCAGAAACACTGGAGTAATGAGTCCATTATAGGAGAACAACAGTGGCTGCTTCTTTCGATTATACCACAACCATTAAGACTGTACACATGATCATTATAAAGTATGCTAAAGGTTTTTTTAAACAAGGAAGATACTGAGAAGGATTTCACGTTTATTTGAAGGAAAAATTTGAAGTACTCATCATCCAGAGCATTTACACATTCAGTTGTCAAACATCTACCATAATTTCAAGTTACAAACACTAAATAAATTTGACCAAACTATCTTTAAATGTATTGGAATTTAAACGAATTAAAAGCACAATCCTTATATCAATCCATAATTAGTACATGTTCATGTTCGTAACAACACCAAAATTCTACTAAAACAAAGTAAATACAGTCATAATATGTGATTGAAACAAAAGTATTATTTCCCCCTTATCAGCCATAATCTCGAATGTACATAGGCATTATAACTTCTCAGATTTTTTGAGTAAGGATTGGTACATGGAGTGTCAACAGGAAAGAAAGCCTATGAGTAAATGAAACAAGTAGCAAGCAAGCAACAACCAGTCAACCAGTAAACACCCAGAGAGTCAGGAGGTTTTGAGAAAAGCAAATAGTACTAGTTGATCATTAGAGCAGCTCAATATGCACATTCGGTCCATTGTCATATTGTTATCAAAGAAAGTTAAATCGGAAGAGAACAATACCAAAGGATTTCTGAAGAATCTGTAAGATACTAATATGTATTATATATATATATATATATATATATATATATATATATATATATATATATATATTCTAATTCACTAAGAGCTTTGAAGGAAAAATCTTCTCGAAAAATCCAAAAGTCCACCCTTGAAATGATCAGATTGTTCTCTTTTATAATTGAAGCCTTAGGGCAACATCAATTTCTTTGTGTTCCTTTTTAGTCCCTTATTCAATTCTCAGTTTTGCCTAAATAGTCCTTGGTTTTCTGACTTGTGCCTCAAGTATGAGACAGAAATTATGCTTGGATCCCTCACTAAAATATTATAGGAGTTTGTTACAAGATTCTTTATATTCAAATACCCTTTATACCCCTGTCCCTTTTCCTAATTATTGACCTAAGATTCTTTAACTTTGGTTCTTATTTGTTTGGTCAAATCTGATCCTGGTTAGTTGCATTCAGGTTATAGATCAAAATGAAGGTCTGAGCTACAGACTCAATTATGCAAAAGTAAACAAAAAACACCAATTATCACAACTTTAGGATCATGTGAAAACTTGTGAAAACTAAACACGTCATAGGTGGGCACGCATATTTTATATGTCCAAATCAATGAACCAAAACAATCCGAAAAGGCACCCAACCAACTATGCAGGATTTATAAAAATGATCAACACTCAGCAAAAAACTTAAAAGGCAAGAAATGAATAAAATAGATTAAATACTCAGGATATGCATGAATAAAAACCAAGAAAGCAGTTAAAATATTCAGAAAAGAAACTTATCCTAACACGTGCAAATACAAAAGATCAAAATTATTAGAAAAGAACTATGACAGGTATGAGACTCTTAAAAGGAAACACTTACTCAAAATCTTTAAAAATGATGTAAAACAAATAGGATCATCGAAGATAAGCACTTAACAAACCATTCAGAATTTCAGAGATGAAACAAATGAAGAGTCAAGAGACAAGGACGAGCATGAGATCAGACTACTCAGAAGATCATAGAGGACAAATGAATTCAAGCCAGTAACACCATAGGGAAACAAAAGGATATAGCAGGCACGGATGACTACTCAAACCACTTTAGGATGAGAATGTAGAAAACAAGTAAAATTTAAAGAAAACAAAGCAATTAAACAAGAAATATATACAAGCATTGACAGTAATTAGAGCATAGGACACTTAGCTTTCGTGCATGCTATCCTTAACTTGGAACTCTTCCAGTTCCATGGTTCCCTGACCCTTTTTGAGAGGTCTTTTAATCTTTTAAGGCTTTCGCCTTGAGTATTGAAGAGGGGAGAAGGGCTCAGAGGAGGGTTTATTGATTTTGAGACCAGGTGAGGTCTCAGATTTGGTTTTCCCTTGTACTCAGTTGTGTCTAAGGATTGTGGGTGGTAGAGTTGGGGATAGGGATAGGGATAGGAGAGGGTCATCTAAGACCAATTTGACCGGGTTCCAGCGAGATTTTGGATTTAGGGTTAATTTTGATTCGATATTCGAGTCGGTTCATTAGGATTTGAAGGGTATGGTTTATATGGTGGGGAAGAGGGAGCGGAGGTGGTTCATGGGTGTTGTTTTGGATTGATTTGGGGTTAGGTCGCTAGAGACGGTGGTGCCGGTGAATCTTCTTTCGAATATTCGAAGAGTTTGGCACTTGTTCGAAGAACACTGACCATAGGAAGGGAAAGAGAGGGTCGAGGTGGCCTGGTGGTGTAAATATGAGTCTGTTTGGTGATCGGCCGCCGCCGTGAGGCGATTTCCGGCGACGGCGTTAGGGTGGTTGATGGTGGTCAATGGTGGTCTTATGGCGGAGGAGGGGTGGTGATATAGATACAAGGAAGATGACTCGTTGGTCTCTGAATGTACAAAGACGTTTGGACATATATATGGGGTTTGGGAATGACTTCATGTGCTGTTGGATGGCCTGTGATCAACGGTCGAGATGAATTGCCCCAAAATGGTGTCGTTTTGGGGCATATTGTGTGGACTGGGTTGGGGACCCATTGTTTGGGCTGGGGATCTGGCTTTTTTTTACAGGATTTAAAAGACTTGGGCCACCCAGGTTTGGCTCAATTGTGGCCAACCTGGGTGGTTTGTTAAAAAGATCTATATTTTTTTTGTTTGCATTTTTCTAAAAAACAATCCTTATTAAACTTAAAATAACTTAATAACCACCTATTATGCAAAATATAAATAAAAATGCAACAAATTAAAACACAAAAATGCAGAACAATTAAGATGCTGGAAATACTACTTAAATTTTTTTTTGTTATTTTTTTATTTGCAAAAATAACCCTAATTACCAATTAAACTAGCAAAAATATGAAATTAAATCCTAAATGCTTATGCAATTATGTACTTATTATTATTATTCTTTTCATATGATTTTATGTATGCATTAATGAGAACACGCTGACACGCGCAATTAAATCCTAAAAAATATTCAAAAAGAAAAATCCTAAACTTAAGAGTCTCGTAGGAGTTATCTCAAAGGGGTAAAAATCATATGCTCACATTACACAAGGCAATTAAACATGATATAAGAATTTTTAGCGAGTTAATACATTATTTGGTTGTGATTTTGAATGTAGGATAACTAATTCATCACTATTTTATACACCAATTGGTGTATTGTTTTACTTTACCAGTAATGTGAAATAATTAATATATGTATAAGTTATGTATGGATAAAACACTAAAAGGACAAAATTATCGTTTATCCTTTTCGAAAAAGCTTATGAAAACCCAAAATACTAGGGTTTAATTGTAAATTTATTTTTTTTATAAAAATAAATAAATAATTTAGATTACACATCGTATATCCAATTTTAATACAATGAACTAAATATGCGCAAAAAGTAATTCCTGTATTATCAACATCTTGATTATTAATCCATATATAACTAATTTTCCAACCAAGCGATCCCTATTTGGAAATATTTTGTCTGCTGGCATAGGTAGGTGTAGTTTATGATTTGATCTGGGTTGGATTTCCTTTAAAAGAAAAGGCATTCCCATTAAGTGGATTTTTTAAAATTGGAACCAAACCAATTAAACTGATTTTTGTTACTTCAGTTTTTATTGTTTTTTAAAATATGAGATATATACTACTAATTACATATTATGACGATTCTATGAGAAAATATGTTATTTAGTATGATATTTTGCTGAGAGTTGAATTTAACAGTGATGAATTATTTAAGAATTCAATTAAGACAATTTATTTTCTTTAACATGAAATAGATTCTTCGACTTAGCAAAATAAATTACCAATCAAATTACAATGTAAAGAAAAAGAACTAGATTACTGTAAATACATAGAATTACATTACCTACTAGAAGTACGAATAATTAATTGGTACCCTAATTTTTTGAAAATTATATACACATACAAACTAGTTTTAGTGTACACGCGTTGTGCATCCCATCTCAATCGGAATTTTTGTCAATAAATTATAAAATAAAGTACAAGCTTTTTAAAATTGGTAAATATTGATCGTATATAGTTAATTCGATAAAAAAATCTTCGTAAAAGTCCTCAATATTTATCCGATATTCACCTTAAAATATTTTCTATTTTATAATTTTATCAATTAAATCATAAGTTATCGTGCTTCTGTTTTAGTTTTAATAAAATATATAGCACTTGAAGGTTTAGGATTTAAATTTTTTTCTGAAACATATAATCTTTTATGATGGTTTTTTAAAGATCTATCAAATTGTGTATACCTATACATATTAAAGTGTACACACACATATATATATAGAGAGAGATAGATAGAAAGAACCTATTTTAAAGCCTAAATAGTTGAACTTCCTACCTAATTCAGATAAGAAAATATTTAATAAGCAAAAAATTTAGTTAATTTTTAAATTTTAATAATAGTAAAATATTTACATTGTTATAAAACCTATACTTAATGTGGATATCCACTACTCCCACTATTTTCACTCATTATATGAATAACCTCCCACTACTCATCATTATTATGATTGTAACTCTCACACCTTCATAACATTTTCCAATGATCTTCCCCCATTATCTCAATTGTTAATGCCATGTTTAAAATAATTATTTTGTAACATTCATATGTAATAGTACAAATGGAGGCATGAAATGTGAGATGGAATATACTTGAACACTTGTGACGATCCGGCCGGTCGTCTCATGAGTTGCCACTCTATTTTGCCCATTTTTCGATTCTTTATGCTTTGTTATCTGTATTTCATGGTATCGGGTTGGTCGGATTGAATCCGAAATGATTTTGGTAAGATTTGATACATTTAGTCTCTTTTAAGGAAATTTAAGTTGGAAAAAGTCAACCCGATGTTGACTTGCTTGTTAGAGGGCTCGCATGTGAGTTCCAATGGTTCTGTTAGTTTCGGGAGGTGATTTATGACTTAGGGGCATGATCGGAATGGTTTTTGGAGGCGTGGAGTAGTTTTAGGCTTGAATTGGCGAAGTTGATATTTTGGCGATTTCCAGTTGATAAGCGAGATTTTGATCTAGGGGTCGGAATGAAATTTCGAGAGTTGTCGTAGCTTCGTTATGTCATTTGGGATGTGTGTGCAAAATTTCAGATCATTCGGACATGGCTTAGTTGGATTTTTTTATCAAAAGCGTATTTCAGAAATTTTTAAAAACTTAGGATTGAATTCGAGGTGTTTTGGTTGATTTGATGTTGTTTGAAGTGTTTTGATGATTGGAACAAGTTCGAATAAGGTACTAGGATATGTTCGTGCTTTTGGTTGAGGTCCTGAAAGTCTCGGGGTGATTTCGTATGGTTGATGAGAAAGTTTGGGACTTGTAAAATTGCAGAAACTTTGCTGCTTCTGGTGTTTTCGCACCTGTGGTTTGGAGACTGCAGGTGCAGCACCGCATGTGCGGGAAGGGGAGCCGCAAATGCTAAATTTAGGGGAAAGTCAAGAACCGTAGATGAGGTAGTTAGACCGCACATGCGGAGTTGTAGGTGCGGATATTTGACCGCATATGCGGATTTGGCCCATTTAGTGATTTTTGTATAAGGGAAGGATAGACCGCATACGCGGTACCGCAGAAGCGAGCCTTGGACCGCAGATGTGAAAAGTCCTGGGCAGAACATATATGTTATTTTATTTCGCGATTTTGGTTTATTTCATTATCTTTGGACTTCGGCTTGGAGCTTTTTGGACGATTTGAGAGAGGGATTTCAAGGGAACTTCGTTAAGGTAAAGATTTTGGACCTAAAACACACTTCTATGGTAGTATTTCATGGATTAAGGCTGTAAACAAAGGAATTAAAGAGTTAAAAATGAAGGACTAGGGCTTGAGTTTATGAGGCCTTTAATAGGGGATTTGAGGGATCATTCAGACTTCGATTTTAGTATTCTTTATATGCATAGACTCGTGGGGAGACAAAGAATATATTGATATATAAAATTTTAAATTTTAAGATATGGGCCTGGGGATCGGGCTTTGGTAATTTCGGGATTTGTGCCCTTTATCAATTGTTTTCGCTTGGGTTTGTTAGTTCTACCGGATGGGCATAGGACCTTTTAACAGCCCATGTGCATTTTCTTCCTACTATCATTTTCATTAGCATATTTTGATGTCCTCGTTCTGATTTCAACGCGCGTTGAGGCCAATTCGAGGGGCAAAGGCGTTACGAGCTAGAGATTTAGCCGGTTCGAGGTGAGTAATGATTGTAAATAATGTTCTGAGGGTTTGAAACCCCGGATTGCATATTGTAATGTTATATTGAGGTGAGGCATACGCTTGATGACGAGCGTGGGGTCGTGCACTATAGGAAATTATGACTTGGTCTGTCCCGATTGATGATTTTACCGCGTATTTGATTGAAAATTATTTGCTATCATCATTTCTTGGGCTGAATGTTATATTTGGGCGTCGTACCAACTATTTGAACCCTTCGAGGCTTTTATTTGATATTTCCTCAATGTTTTGACTTATTGCTTGAACTTAGTCATGTTATTTTTCACTATTTTATTACTCGGCCATTTTTACTCAGTTTTGAAACTTAAATGATATTTTAAATAATATTTGGGCTAAAAACACCATTTTACTATCGCCAGAGGGGCTCATGATAATTTTTGACTGAGTAAGGCCGATGGCCTGTATTATGAGAAAACACTGATACTGATTTGAGGCCGAGGGCATGAGATATGCCACGAGGTGCCTTGATATGAGGCCGAGGTCCAAGATTTGATGACATGAGATGGCTTGTTATCGCGATTGGGCGGTAAGGAGCCCCTCCAGGAGTCTGCACACCCCTACTGAGTGCGGCTACCCATTGTGATGTGAGATTGAGCCCAAGGGGCTGGAAATATTCTGAGATATTACCCGAGGGGCAGATTTGTTGATGTTGTGCCCGAGGGGCGAACTTCTATTTGTTTACTTTATCTTAATTATCTGTCAATTACATGTTTACTGGTTGGAGGAGGATTTTACTTGGTTTGTTATTGGTTTTTTCTGATTTTAAGTGATTTTACTGTTTCATTACAGAATGGCTTGCACTTTACATGTTTTCTTACTTTAGGTCAATATTTATATTCGTTACTCACTGAGTTAGAGTACTCACTTTACTCCCTGCACCCTGTGTGCAGATTCAAGCGTAGCTTGTTCCGCTCAGGAGTGTTGAATTCCTCTAGTTCTAGGTGTTCCTTTCGGAGATTACGAGGTAGTCGTTGACGTCCTCAGCCCCGTGTCTCTACCCCCTATCATTTTTGTCCCTTTTCAAACATTTGTAGTAGTTTATGTTTTTTGTAGACTGTATTATGGCTCATAGATGCTCGTGACTTGTGACACCCTGGTTAGGGCTGTGTTGGGTTGGATTTTCCGCGTTGTTATCGATATTTTTGCTGTTTACTGTATTTAAATCATGTTTAAATTATTTTTATGTTGGTTAATGGCTTTAAAAGATGATATTGGGTTGAACTGGCTAGCCTTGTCTTCATGAGAGACGCCATCACGATTGGGTTCGGGGTTAAGGTCATGACAACATTTGATGAAATAAGAAAGCTATCTCTTCTTCTACTTATCGTCTTGTTTTATATTGTTACTTTGAGCTACATTTCTTAATACGTTATCAGTACGATTTACGTTTTATATGTCTACGGGAAAAAGGAGGAACCAGAATAATGTTGTTGTTGACAATAGTTTTGCATATAACATTGCGGTTGAAGTAATGCAACAAGATGAGGATCTTGAGCCAAAATCTAACAATGAATGTAGACAGAGAAATGATTGGCTAAAATGGAAAAATACAATTCAAGCGAAATTGTCTTCACTAGAAAAACGTGAAGTTTTCGGACCAATAGTCCAAATGCCTGAAGGTGTCAAGCCAGTGGGATACATGTCAATTTTTGTGCGAAAAAGAAATGAGAAAGGTGAAGTCGTAAGATATAAGGCACGACTTGTGGCACAAGGGTTTTCGCAAAGGCATGACACTGATTATATGGAGACATATTATTCTGTGGTAGATGTAATTACCTTCAGGTATCTAATAAATTTGGCAGTCCATGAAAAGCTTGATATGCGGTTGATGGATGTTGTCACGGCCTACTTATAAGGCTCACCGGACAATGAATTTTTTATGAAAATTCCTGAAGGATTTAAAGTTCCTAAAGCACATAAAAGTTCAAGAGAAACTTGTTCAATAAATCTTCAAAAATCCTTATACGGATTGAAGTAATCAGGGATGATGTGGTACAATCGCCTTAGCGAGTATTTGCTAAAGAAAGGGTACAAAAATGACCCTATTTGCCCTTGTGTCTTTATTAAGATGTCTGGATCTGAATTTGTTATCATATTTGTGTATGTTGATGACTTGAATATAATTGGTACTTCTGAAAAGGTTCCAAAGGCTATAGTGTGTTTGAAGAAAGAATTTGAAATGAAAGATCTTGGTAATACAAAATTTTGTGTTGGCCTCCAAATTGAGCATGTCAAATGAAATTTTTATCCATCAATCAACATACACTGGAAAATGATTTTAAAGCGATTTTAAATGGATAATGCACATCCATTGAGTACCTCAACGGTTGTGAGATTGCTTGATATAAATAAAGATCCATTTCGGCCTCAAGAAAATGATGAAGATCTCGTGGTGATGAAACTCCATATCTTAGTGCTATTGGCGCACTGATGCATCTTGCGAACTATACTTAGCCAGATATTGCTTTTGCAGTAAGCTTATTGGTAAGATTCAGCTCCTCCCTAACAAGAAGATATTGGAATGGTGTTAAACATATATTTAGATATCTTCGGGGAACTATGAATATAGTATTGTTTTATTTTAATGAATTCAAGTCAGAAATGATTGGCTATGCCGATGCAGGTTATTTGTCTGATCCACATAAAGCCCGATCTCGAACATGCTATTTGTTTACATATGGAGGTAAAACTATATCATGATGTTAAATGAAACAAACAATAGTTGCCATATCCTCAAATCATGCTGAGATAATAGCCATTCATGAGACTAGTCGGAAATGTGTTTGGTTGAGATCAATGACTCAGCATATTCAGGAAATGTATGGTTTTCCTATGAAAATAGATAATCCAACTAAACTATATGAAGACAATGCTGCATGCATTGCTCAACTGAAAGGAGGATACATCAAAGGAGATAGAACAAAGCACATTTTACCAAAATTCCTTTTCACGCATGATCTTCAACAAAATGGTGAAATTAATGTTCAACAGATTCGTTCATGTGAAAATTTGGTTGATCTGTTCACTAAGGCATTACCAACCTCAACATTTGAGAAGTTGAGATAGAAGATTGGAATGCGCCGTCTTCGGAAAATAAAGTGATGTTTTCATGAGGGAGAGTAAGATACATGCGTACTCTTTTCCCTTAGCTTAGGTTTTGTCCCACTGGATTTTCCTGGTAAGATTTTTAACGAGGAAACAAATAAAGCGTATTATAGATATGTGTACTCTTTTTCCTTCACTAAGATTTTTTACCACGAAATTTTTTCTTTGTAAGATTTTAACGAGGCATATTATCTATTTTTGGACATGCAAGGTGGAGTGTTGTAAAACCTATAATTAATGTGGATGTCCACTACTTCCATTATTTTCACCTATAATGCGAATAGCCTCCCACTACTCATCACTATTATGATTGTAACTCTCACACCTCCATAACCTCTCCCCATGATCTTCCCCCATGATCTCAATTTTTAATGTCATATTTAAGATAATTATTTTGTAACCTTCATATGTAATAGTATAAATAGAGGCATGAATTGTGAGATGGAATACACTTGAATACTTGATGAAATAAGAAAGCTATCTCTTCTTCTGCTTATCTTCTTGTTTTATATTGTTACTTTGAGCTATATTTTTTAATATACACTACTTTTTATTCACTATAAAAATTATTTTTAAAAGATAAAAACTAAATCAACATTCGCTTCGTGTTTTATAACATAAATTAAGGCATGTACGATTTAGTATGATTGAATAAGGTATCAAGTAATTATTTTGGGTGCTTAATTGAACATGGATTAATTATTTTGTATGACTAAAATAAGAACTTTTAAAATGCATATTAAATTGTTTCATGGTGAAATAATTTTAATTTAAATGTTATTATATTAAATAATTTTAATTTGATATGTTATGTCCACATATTTCAACTTATTAGTTATAAATCAATTGTATTATTTTGTGGATACCATTGTACAAAGGATAACTTTCGATTGATATGATTCATATGAGATAAAATGTTATTTATTTTAAATTTCGAAATTTAAGGATTTCGCTAAAAGCTTTTGTCCTTTTAAGAATTTTTGTTCTTTTAATATATAAGTGTTAAGTATGTATTATATTGTCGTTTTGGTTCAAATTTGTCACGGCCGACATGTCGAATAACCTCAAGCATACGTCTAAGATATAAACATAAATAGGGGTAGGTCATGCATAACATCTGTCAATAAACTGCTAAATCATGTTAATAACGTACATGGGCAAACATGCCCAAAAGACATACACACACAGACACACACACACACACACACACACATATATATACATATATGCGCTAAATACGCCCGTGAGAGCTGACAAGGCTGGTATGAACAACTATAGATTAACAATAGAAGTCGACAAGGCCACACACTATCAACTATACGTGACTGTCCACAAACATCTAATAGAGTGTAAAACTTTATAAAGGATGGGGTAAGACTCCGCCATACTCATATATGTATACAAAAATGTTGTACCAAAATCTAATAGCAGTCTGAATCAAATGGATCATACCAACTCTCGTTAAGCAAAGACCCTAAGAAGGGGAGGTCGTCAGCCTGTCTACCTGCACCCGCAGGCATGAAACGCACGCCCCCAAGAAATAGGGATGTTAATACGAGTACTGTACCGAGTACGTAAGGCATGAAAATCAGTGTATAAAAGATATGAAAGAAACATGAAGTAAAGGACTTAATCTATACGTCTTAATAGCTATGTGAATCATGAAACATTTATACTGTCATGCATATGTGTATAAATGCCATATCATGCATAAGTATATGCGTACATAATATCACCAAACCTTTGAAGGCATTCTATCATATCATCTCAGCCTCAGGGGATGAAATTATCAATGTGTATCAACTGATCAGACGGTGGTGAGTATATAATACTATAAACTTTTTTCATAGCCCATATACATATAGTATATGTTTATATAGCGCCATATAGCCATGGGTCAATGTACATGTATAAATAAATGTAATGCATAAGGAAGTAAAACAATAAGATCAGTCGCAATGTAATAAGATTTATATGCCTTCGATTAATATCATGAAATAAACTTTATCAACTTACGTATTTTCTAAGACCCGTGGATAGACGATATATTAATAGGACACATAGGGAATGAACATAGTCACCCATAGTACTTCTAAGAATAGAGTCACTTGTGAAGGTTGTGCATTAGCTCGTTTCGTTTGTATCATATGGATCATGGTAAAAGAAAAGAAAGACTTAATATACCTTCGTTTACTTAATCATATGATGTCAGTTAAGTCTGTTAGTACTTCAATCTACAATAAACAATAAGGGATAATCGTTAAGCTTACGGAAGCTAGAACTCAATACAATTGAGGGACTAGCTCATCTACGAATTTTGGACAGCACCTCCCCTTATTATTTTCACTTTCCTCAAATCAAACAACTATATCAACATGTTTAGAATATCACAAACATATATACATCAATATATAACCTTAAATTCATTACAATAAATCACCAAAACAGTCCACACCATCTCGCCCAACAACCAAGTTCTAACTTGCACTTTTATTATCCATACAACTTAGCTTGAACTTGAATGCCCTTCAATAGTGACAATCACAACATGCTAAGGTAATTCCTACTAATTCATCCACAATACACTAAAAATAATCTCATAACATTCCAGCAAATTGCAGTAAATTAGAACTCATTTCAAGTTATTTCTTCACAAGTTCGTATAGTCAAGAGTTAGCTAAGACTCCAATAATCTCAAACACATGAAAAATAGAATATTCCTTACATTATTGAGCAAGACCAAAACCGTAGAAAAAATCTCCTCTAACTTGAGAATGCTCACAACTTAGCGACAATATCAAGCAAGTGATCTCCACCACTTCTACAACACTTTTAATCAAGAGTAGGTGGTCCAACCTTGGAGGAGAGGGGCTGCATTTGGATATTTGGTATAAAAACATTTGATATATTAGGAGAAAATATAAAACACATGAAAATCATCTCACTTGACTGGGGAAGAATGAAACTTGAAGCCATTTCCCCCTTAGAACCCTAGTAGAAAGAAGGGTGGTTACTTGGTTTGGGAGAGAAAGAGAGGATGTTGTTGAACTTTATTTTGGATGAAGATGGGTGAAAATGTTCAAATGCTGATTTTAATAATCCCTTATGGTCGATCAAACTACTGCCCCAATGACCCTCTCTTTAACCTTTTAAGTTAGGCCACAAATAACCCTTTAATTTAGGCCTCTCATTTTCGCAAGTAGGTGACATACATACTTGTCACCTACTTATTTCATTAGGGTATGTCACATGATGTCCTAGTTAATTTAAATACATTTGTCGTCCACATTTAGTAATTACGACACGTGTTAAGTAGCTCAAGCAATTAGGAGAAAAAGTAAGTTGGCGAAGCAGGCACGTCGGGTAAGCAAGAAACTTATTTTTATTTGTACAAAATCTCCTTCATCACGTTTAAGTGCACGCGTCCTTAGCCTATTAGTGTATATGTTGAACGGAAATACATGATGTAAAATTATTAAATTACTTTATATACTTTCAAAAAGGATCTCATTTTCGAGCTTACATCAATTGACTTATGATGTACTTTTGCGAACGAAAACATGGGTGTAACATCATTCTCCCTTTAGAACATTCATCCTCGAATGTTGGCTAATGCGATTATGAATCTCATAACCTACCGTCCTTATAAATACTTTAATATTGTCCCTATTATCTGGGCAAATGTTCTCTGAATAAATTCAAAGGTCAGGGCATCCCCCCTTTTTGGCCTCTCAATTGTTAAACTCCAAAGATCTATTAAAATTTCTATAGAGTCTCCTCTGTAGCTGTACTACTTACTACTAACTGTTCACGCAACAAACCAACTATTACAGAGCCATACAGGGCCACAATCATCAATAACAACAATGTCCTCACACGACTAATGACAATAACGAACATAAGAATACAGTAACATATACGAACCTAAAGGTTGTGATGTCTCAGTCTTATCCTCTTCTGGAAGCGGAAACTAGTGAAGATACCTAGACTTCATGACTTCTTCAGCTTCCTAAGTCATCTCCTCCACATTCTTGTTCCTGCAAAGAACTTTAACCGAAGCTACATCATTAGTTCTCAATCTCCGAACCTGTCTATCTAGTTTATCAATGGGAGCTTCCTCATATGATAGCTGCTTTGTGACATGAACATCAACAACTGGCATGACTTTAGAAGGATATCTAATACACTTAAGGAGCATATACACATAGAAACTGGATGTACAAACACCAAGTCGGAAGGCAAGTCTAACTCATATGCTACCTGGCCTACTTTGCGTATGATCTTATATGGTCCAATGTATCGAGGGCTAAGTTTTTCTTTCTTACTGAATCTCATGATGCCTTTCGTCGGTGATACCTTTATGAATACCTAGTCATCTATTTGAAACTCCATCTCTCGTTGTTGATCATTTTGCATAGGACTTTTGACGACTTTAAGCTGCTAATAGTCTTTCCTATCTAAGCTTAATATTCTTAACTACCTGTTATTACCATCTATGGTCATACTAACCTAGTTTCCCCAACATCGAACCATCTGATAAGTGACCTACACTTTCATCCGTAAAGAGCTTCATATGGATCTATCTGAATGCTAGAATGATAACAATTATTATACGTGAACTCAATGAGCGATAGATGATCCTCCCCTAAAGTCTATCACATAAGTTTGTAACATATCCTCAAATGTCTGAATAGTACGTTCAGCTTGACTGTTTGTATATGGATAAAATTTCATGCTAAAGACTTATCCAAGTCTCCAATCCTTTCTGGAAGGACCACCAAAAACTAGTTGTAAGCTGAGCACCTCTATATGAGATAACAGATTAGGGACACCATGAAGTCGCACTATCTCCTTTAATGTAAGTCCTTGCATTATCCACTGCTGAATAAGTAGTTATGACAGACAGAAATTGAGCTGATTTAGTAGGTCAATCAATGATCACCCATATAGTATCGAACTTATGTTGGGTACAAGGTAAGTCTATGATGGAATCCATATTAATTAGTTACCATTTCCAAGTCGGAATCTCTATGGACTGAAATAATTCAGCAGGATTCTGAAGCTCAATCTTAACTTGCTAATAATTAGGGCACTAAGCAACAAATCTGCTATATCCATCTTTATTTCGTCCCACCAGTATATTTCCCTAATATCATGATATATCTTCGTCGCTCCTGGATAAATAGAATAGTGAGCATAATGAGATTCTCCCATAACCTATCGGCGTAGCCCTACTATATTAGGAACACATAATCGACATCGATATCTGAGGAATACATCTCATATAATCTTAAATGGTGTCTTCTCCTTCTGAGGGGATGTATCTCTATAATTATCTAACATATGATCCTCATACTGGCATTCCTTCACTTCAGTTACTAAAGAGGATATTGCTGTGTCTTGAATAGTAACTTCTGCGAGCATGTGATTTTGTCCTATATAAATTACTCCCATAAATTCAAAATAAAATAATTTTCCATTAGTTGCAATTTTGTGAATTTTTATAGCATTTTCTGTCAAGTGTTTGCATTTGTCTGTGCATGTTAAGCTTGTTTAGTTAATGAAAAAAAAACAAAGACATGCGCATTTGCATTTTAGGATTTAATTTAGTATTCTTAGGATCAATTAAGTATTAAGTTATTTTATAAAAAGGGAAAATCACAAAAATAGTTCAACTGGCACTTTTAATTTCAACTTTTATTTTATGTAGCTTTCCTTCTAATTTATTTTTAATTAATTGTGTTAATTATTATTTATTTTTAATTGGTGATTTTATTTAAGTTAATTGGGTTCTAAGAATTAATTTAGGAATTATTTTAATTTTGAAAAAAAGACAAGAGAAAAATAAAGGAATTTTAGGATAATTTTTTTTGAAAAAAAGAGGGTCTTAATAAAAGACCCAATTTCTGGGCCAGCCCAAACTAAAAACCCATCAAAATGTACCCAAACCCGTGTAAACCCGGCCCAAATCCCCTTGGCCTGGTCCACCTTTTCCTCTCACCATCCAAACGATCTCGTTTCATTAAATGCGATCAAGACCGTCGAGGATCTTTGATCTAACAACCCTGAAGTGGGCTTTAAGAAATATATATGTCTGAAACCCACACCCCCATCGTCTTTTTTCACTCACCTTACCTCAGAGACTACTCTTAACCCTAGCCCGCTGCCTACTTCCCCACAACCTTGGGGTGGCGGCACCAGTCCCAATCGCCACCAAATTAACAACCCTAAACCCCCGTCTCCCCCTCACTCCAGAAATCTACTTCCTTACCTTCGAATCTTCCTGTACCTTCTCGAATATTGATTTGAAGACGAGAATCCTGAAATTCTAAAGGCCTGAATCGGTGCGGTTTTGAAGTTTTGAGGGTGGAATTGATTTTAGCTGTGTGTTCTCCGTCGAGAACACACGATTGAGGTTTATTTTGGCCATAAATCCAGGGATCCATCGAAGTTCTTTTTCAAGAAGGTATGCTTGATTTTCTCTTTTCATTTTTTCTTTGATTATCGTACGCTCCTCCCGGGGTTGGGGGTGGGGTAGCAGGGTTATTCATAGATGATATGTGCCTGTTGTACGCTACTATTATTTGTTATTGTATTTTGGTATTTTGTTTCCTTTGTTCAGATTATTTATTACGCTATTTATGCTGGAATTCCTATTGCACTAATGCTATACTGTTGCTATTTTGTTTTGTTTCTGTTTGTCTTACTACTGTTTTTCACCTAAACCTATGCGCCCAGGGTCGATTGGAAACAGCCTCCCTGCCCTTCGGGCAGGGGTAAGGCTCGTCTACAGATTACCCTCCCCAGACCCCACCTAATGGGAATACACTGGGTAGTAGTTGTTGTTGTTGTTGTTGCTATCTGCCTCTGTTTTCTTCTTCTTTTCTTCTTGTTTGTCTCTGTAAAGGACTTTCTACATGTGTTCATTTTAGTTCAGGCTAGTTATGCCCTTTAGCTTTGTTTTTGGTCGTTTAATTGCCGGAAAAACTCGTTTTGAATTTGAAAGTGCTTTGTTCAAATTGTTTATGTGTTTTAGTTTTTCGATAAGTATGTGCTCATGCATGTTTAATCTGGGATTTCTCTTTAATTGGTAATGTTAATTCGTAATTTAGTTCACTACTTCCATTTCCAGTTTACTAAATTGATTAGTCTAGGAGGTAATTGCTGAAAATGTTCATATTTTTTTTGTATTTCAGACTTTTAATTGGGCTATTGGTTCGTTCGAGCCCTGGAATTTTTCTAACCAACTTAGGAAAAAAGGGCAGGACCGGAGGGATTTAATTTGGTCTTATTTGAACCCATTAGCTCGGGCCAATTGTGTTTAGGCTCTGATTGGCATGAGAGGGTAATTATCAGACTTTGGAGGGTAGTTTGGGTTATTGGATAAGAGAATCTTGGGTGTAACTAATTAAGAAGCTTCTAGGAAGCTGGGGTGGGGGCGTTCTCTTAACTTCTGGTTTTTAACTAGGGTCCTCTAAGCAAAGATTACAAATTGGAAAGGGACTAAGGTGAAAAATTGAATCATCAGGTCTGCCCTATTTTCTTCCATATAAAGGTATCTCTAACTTGCCTTTCAAGGCAAGAAAAAAGGATTAAGAAATAGAAATCAGAAATATCAAAATGGATGAAGAATATTAGGAAAATAACACTGTTTCATTAATTTAATTTGGTATTTTCTAACACTTGTTAGTTGCTATCGTTATGTGATTAAATGCTTTAGTTTTCATTTCCGATTTATGTTGAGTTTTGGTTCGTCCTTTTAATTTAGGGTAGTTTAGTTATTAAGATTTAGTGTGTAGTTTCAGAGTATTGGATGTTGTAATATTGTTTGAACTCTATTTGCGTAAATAGACTGTTAACATTATTTTAGTGAAGGTTTATGTAAAGTTGTGCATGATATGGTTATGCTTAAATTCTGCTGGAAATCATGGGTGTTCAATGTTAAAAATGCATAGTTCAAACTGTGTCAGTTTGGGTTCACAGATCCTGTTTTGGTAAACATGTGCACTCATTTGTTAGGTTGTTGATTTTGTAATTAGGAGTAACATCATAAATTTCCCCTATACTTATGTTGTTTAATCCTAAAAGCATTTTGGAGTGGATTTATAATTAGTACGATATTATTTCGAGTTTTTATCTCGCCCAAATGGTCAGTCTGGTTCTAAGGTTAGGGTGAAATTTTATATAACTTGGGTATTTGTATTTCAAAAGCTTTGTTTTCAATGGATCTAGGGTCTGTTTAATTTCCGGGTATCCTTAGACTCTTTTTAATCCATCATGTTTGATTGTTTCTTTTTCTTCGGAAGTTGATTCAGTTAATCATGCCAACACGTTAATTTGGATTATATTTGGTTTGGGTTTACCATAGCTGAGGTTTGACATGAGATGATGAATAATTTATGCGATTGGAGGTTGTGTTTGTCATGGAATATATGCATTAATTTTAAAAGAAATGTGCTTGTCTTCGATTTATTGGTTATTAGTGTTTGGTTCAATTCCTGATATATGTATGTTAAATGGCCTTAAATGTATTTGAGTCATGTATTAGTCCATTATCGCCGGCCCAAATATAACCACAGACCTCCTGAAATCATACCACTAAGCTGGGCTTCACATGGAGTCCAGTATTTGTATATATTGAGCCTACAATAATGGTTGTTCGAACATGGCTTCATCAGTTGGGCCCTTGGTTCATTTTGTGTTGGGCTGGTCTTTTTTACTTAAAATAACTAATCCTTCTTCATGTGAGCTGTTAGTTAGTTTAAGTGAAGCTATTAATCTCATTTAGCTCTAGCAAATTAAGCCCATTAATTAGAGGAGGTGTGCCGTATTGGATAACACAAACAATTATGGCCCTCTGAGTATAGTTGAATTAATTCTTTTAATTTAGAATTGAGGTGTACATGCCAATAAGTTACAATGGCATGGCCCTCGTTTTTAATTAATTATGTTTTATCCTTAGTATTCGAGGCGCTCTATTTAGCGAATTTTCATGTCCCTTGCAAAGTTGCAGACGCGAAATTGCTTTCAGGCGCGTTGGTTTAATAACTTACCTTCGCAAACTCAGGTGCGCATTTATGTGAACAAAATCCAAATCTCAACGTTGAATAAAATATTTTGCGGACTATGGGTGTATCGATGTGACGCAGTTCAAAACACATTTTAATTAACGTTGCAATCTTCCGTTAAAAATTGAATAAAAGCGGTTTAAAGTTGAAAGTGCACATAGGTTCAAAAATGTTCTAATATTAGATAATTAAGCCAAAAATAATGGTTGAGAAACCATGCTAGAACCATGGAATTCAAAAATGCCGAACACCTTCTCTCGGGTTAACAATTCCTTACCCTAATTTTTGGTTCACGGACTGTAATACAGAGTCAATCTTTTCCTCGATTTGGGATTCGAACCGTTGACTTGGGACACCATTAATTATCCTAGGCGGTGACTCTGAATTTTAAACAAATAGTCCCGTTTTGATTGTCCTTTAATTTAGAAAACTCCTTTATACGCCCTTCACGGGGTGTAGTGTAAAAAAAGGAGGTGTTACAGCTCTGGCGACTCTGCCGGGGACAAGAAACCATAATCTCTAGTTTAGTATTCAAGAATTCGAGCTTAGAATAATTCTTATATTTGGCTTTATCTATTATCTGATTTTGTCACATGTTTGGGTCTAATTTGCTAAATGATGCTTTTGTCGCTTTAATATTGTTTGAACTGTATATAAACTACCGCGAAAATCTTCTTTTCTCATCTTCGGGGATGTGCTCGCTGGTCCAGACTCCCTGTTCTGTTAGTGTCATATCTTGAAATAAGAAAGAGGCTCGGACAAGTTACTAAGCCGGATGGACTTTTGGTTCCCGGTACGTAGGCCCCTTCTCGGCTTGAGTTACAGGTTTTGAACCTAGAATAACTCAGCCTCATGCCATATCCCTAGTAGGAATGTTCGTGTGCATCATGTGCATTTGGATTAGGGGACTCAACACAGGGGTTGGATCTGTCTAGGACAGGTGTACCCATAATCAAAGACCATCCTGATGCATATTTTACGTGCTACTTATTCATCTATTTGCTTTGGGTTGCATGTTTACTGGCTTTTGATAAAAAGAGAGAGTTTGGCAAAGAAAATAGTAGTGTGAGGGCTAAAGGAGGTAATTACCTGTTTTGAAAACCAGTGTCCCCAAAATATACTGAAACTCTACCGAAATTTTGAAAAAAAAGAGAATTTTATTTTTAATAAGAAAAAGAAAAAAAGTTGTTTTTTGTTTTGTCAAATTTTCCCGAACTACGCCAGATTGATTCTCACCGGATGTGGAATACATACGCAACCCTCATGGGGTCCAACTTTCCCTTTTTGCAAAATAACCCAAAAAGAACAAAAGTTTTGTTTGTATTTGAAAATAATTAAGGTAATGCCATTCTCGTCAAAAATAGCCGAATGTCCCCAAAAGGTTGACGGAAGGCTGCTTTTGTAAGAACAATCGCCATTGGTCTTTTTTCAAGGTTTTGGTTAGTTAGCCAATACAACCTTAAAATCTTCGTGCTCGAGGTGCTGAAAGGCTGTCAAAATCTGATTTTTATTTTTAGTTTGAAAAAAATGAAACAATGTTAACTTTGTTTTTGAGTCAAATGAATAGTAATTTTGCTTAATCACCCTAATAAATTTGCAGAATGAGCATGAAACAAAATTTGCCAATAATAGCCATGAACGAGATTTCTTTGGAGCTGCATATATTGTGGAATGATCTGGGTGAATCAGAGCAAGATAAGATCAATTCATACTTGGGAGGTCTCACCGGGTTGTTGAAGTTTAATCCTAGAGGGGACATCATAAAGGCTTGGTTACATTCTGGGACCCGGCCCGCAATGTATTTCATTTCTCAGATTTTGAACTCACCCCAACCTTGGAAGAAATAGCCGGATATATTGTGGGTCCTAAAGTTCCTCTAAGACTCCAATATTTGATTGCACCGAGGGCCGTCTCCATACACAAATTCTTAGATACATTAAAGATAAGCAGGGGGTTCACAACCCGGATCTGGCAGTCGCTTTTTGTGCTCTGCAATTTATGTACAGGACATATATGGGGTTTTAACAACCCGAAAAATAAAATCTGCAGGAAAGGAAATTGTCTCAAATGGGAAGAACACATGTGTTTTGCGTTTATGGTAGTCTTCTTGGGCCTTTTGGTGCTTCCCGGGAAAGATGGGAATATTGATATGTGGATAATTGGGGTAGTCAGCACTTTGCTTACTCAGACTAAAAGTACCATCACACCTCTGATTTTACCTAAAATCTTTCGTGCCCTCACAGCCTGCAAAGCCGGAGGAACTTCTTTGAAGGATGCAACTTGCTGTTACTGAAGTGGATGATCGAACATATATGTTATCATTCTCAATTCATGAGTTATGGGTCGACAGAAAAGAGCTGCATAGAGGAATTTCATACAAGAGTTGAAGGGTTTAGCTTTCCATAGGGGGTCACAGAATGGGTATCACTTCTCCATTCCATCAGTGCAAGTCAAATAGAGTGGACATTTGGGTGGATTTTCGTCGATGAGATCATATATATGCCAGCTACCGGGCCTCATTTCCTTTTGATGGGTCTCAGTACCATCCAACCAAATGCCCCATATCGGGTTCTGATACAGTTATGGAGATTCCAAATGGTTTCCAAGGATGAATACATTAGTCGCCACGTGGTCGAGATTGGTCCCGATGGTCAGTTTCATGAAGCAGAGTCCACAAAATTTATTGCGAATGACAGTACTTGATGGAAAACACTCGAGTACGTGACCTGTCTAAAGGTGAGGTTGCACCAGGATACCTTGCTTAGTATAAAAGGGAAGTGGAGTTTAGAAGGCCAGCCAAAAGACCTCATCTTCAGGAGTTTGCAGAGGTGTCACAAGAACAATCGGATTGGTTGGCCAAGGAAAATGAGTACAGGGCAACAATAGGAAAGCTGGAAAGGCAAGTCAAAGACCTTCAATTCGAGAACGGTTTGCAAGCCATGGTAGATGTGGGTGAAAAGAGAAGACTAGCCAAAGAAAATGAAGCCTTGCGATCCCAGATTCAAAAAATGAGAATAGCGGCAGAAAATCCAACCAGAAGTGTAAATGATGATAAGCTCATAGACAACATGAGGCGAAAAGTAGGGGAATATGGTTTTGACTTGAACAAAGAAGAGAGTGAACTAGCCAGGGCCCAAAAGTAATTGGCCAAACATACGGAAGAACGAGCACACCTGATTGAACAGTTGAAAGAAAAGTACGACAACGAGGTTGTGGGATTGAAGAAAAAGGGCCATCACCGTTGAAAACACAATGGTTAAGCAGGTGAAGGACTTTAAGGCTGAAAGAAAGCATTGTTACACAGCAATAGCACAACTAGAAAGAGATTTGCATCGATTTCAAGAATTGAATCGGGTAGTCGAACAAACTTTGGAAGCTAGGGCCCAGCAGATTGGGTGATTGTTGCAAGAAAAAGGTGTCACAAGAGAGAGAGTCCGAAGAATCGTTGATTACATCACAATAAAATGTAGGATTTGTAAAGATATGACTAGATTTATGTTTTTTGCCGGTGCAATGACCTTCGTCTACCAGGTAATGGAAGACCTCCACCACCTCCTAGGGGATTTAGCACGCAGGCTCGTGGCGAGACCAAACGATGTCCCGCGGGCCCCAGGAGTAGTAGATGCACTAATGGATTCATGATTTTCACTGGAGTCTATTAGTCTATTTGTGAAGTTTGTATTTTCTTTTATTGGAGTCTATTTGTTGATTGTTGAGTCTGTCGTTTTCAGTGTATGTTGTTCCTATTTTGAGTCAGAGTCTGTTAATTTCTCTTCTCGGGTCTGTTACTTTTATAATTTGGTGGTTTTAATCATAATTGTTTTACTTTATGAAAATTGAAATTTCCAAAAAATATTTTGTTATTTTATTTTCTGCACTTATCTTCCAGAACGCTCGGTCTGATTCATGCAGTACCATGATACATAGGCAATATCCATTGATTTGACCATGACCAATAAGCAAAAGAAAAAGAAATAAAGAAAAGAGAGAGAAAAGAAAAGAGAGGAAAATAACAAACCGTGAGAAGGAGACATCGGCAAATAAGAGAGAGAACAAACACAAAGAGAAATCAGGAAAAAACAAGTTAAATAAAGAGAAAAAAAAAGAAAAAAAGAGAAACAAAAAGAAGCTGTATATAGGGTAACGCCGGGATGACGCAAGCAGTCGATCTAATGCATAATAGAAATCGATAACTGCTTAGGTGCATTCATCCCCGAATGTGTGGTTGCCTACCTATTAAACCTTGACCCCTGGCAAGTTTGTTGTTGTTTATCCAAATCCATATAGATGGTTAGTTTTGTGGCATTCTGGCAAGCCACCCCTACAATACCTGCTCTAAAAACAAGTTGACTATGGCCAACCAAGAGCCTGACACAAGTATCATCGATCCCTCAAGAGAGGTGGACGAGTTGGATGTTAATGAAATGAAAGAAGAGGTGTATAAATTGAAACAACAAATGGCTGAAATGTACCAAGCATGGGTAAAAGAGCAACCACCACCAGCTTATCCCACCAACCCCGCCTTCACCCCACCATTAGTCCAATCACATGATCATCCTGCCACCGATCTGCCCCTAAGCTATCCCATCTACCAACACTACCAGGGCACAACTTCCCAGACACCACCAGCTCCACCACCCAAACCACTTCCACACCCTCCTTCACCAATTGCTCCTATCATCGTGGCACCCCCACCCGCTACACTGCACAGATCTTCCAGCGAACCTTTGTTCCAAGCCCACGATAACCAGTATTACCCCTTGAAGGCTACTTTTAAAGCTTCATAACCCTATTCATACACTTCTCATTTTGATCTCCCTGCAGAAGTTTAGAAACCAACCAAAAATCCCGAGTACAATCTTGCCCAAACATTTTCTTGCCACTTCAGTACAATCTTGAAATTATTCTGGATCGTTTGTCCTTGACGAAGCTTGAAATAAAGCACAATAAGAGTTTTAGGGAGTACAGATTCCGTTGAAAAGAGCAGGCAGCGAGGGTTGACCCTCCAATGAAATAAAGTGAAATGGTGGATTACTTCTTGTAGGTCTTGGAGCCTACTTATTTCAATCACTTGGTACCGACTGCGCGCAAGTCCTTTAATAAAGTGGTGAAAATGGGAAGCATGGTAGAGAAGGGGCTCAACTGGGGGAACAATTGGAAAAATGAATAAAGAGGCGGTAGTAACGATTGATTTAGGAGCTTGGTTCGGACCCAGGGGTTCATCACATTATAACCAGCCTCGATCCCACCACCAAAACTACCCGCTCACTCCATATAGCCCACCACAACACTACTACCCACCCTTAGACCCCTATTTTTCTGTCCATCACGCACAAACATACACTTAACCTCCCGCCCACGCAAAATAGCATGCGCCAACCCCACAAAATACTTACCCAGCTCCACAAAATGCCTATCTACCTCCAAGAGCCTACCAAGACCCCCCGAGACCAGCTTTCCAAGCCAACCAAGCCTTTAAGAATGAGAGGTTGTAGAAGAAAAAGACCTTCACTCCATTGGATGAATCCTATACTAACTTATTCCACATGTTGAGAGAATAGATATGCTGAGGCTGATTGAAGCAAAGTTGCCAAATCCTCCCCCGAGAAATCTTGATTATTCTGTTAGTCGCGAATATTGTTCTTGTGCTCCGGGGCATGATATAGAGAAATGTTGGCATTTGAAAAATGCTATCCGGGAGCTCATTGATTCACATCCGATTAAGGTACAAGCTCCGGAAGCACCCAATATTCACCAGAACCCGCTGCCTACCCATCAAAAAAGGAATATTATTGAGATAATGCACAAAGGAATAGAGCCTAAAAAGCCTTGGCAAACCGTTATGATGATCCGAGCCTCTGAGGGGAATCCAGTTAAAAAACTAACAAGCAAGATGTCAATGCTCAAGTTGAGTGGCACAAGCAGTGAGCTTTCCGCTGTAATCAAGAAGGGGTCCTCAAGAGATGGGGCAGTGAAACAAGAGAATACAAAGGTGATGGTACCTAGGGTGGCAATCAAGTTTGTTCTGGTTGTGGAAGTTGCTCGCACAGAGCCCGTCATCATCAAACCTGTAAGTCAACTACCAATTGTCAACAGTAAGGTCGTCCCTTGGAATTATGAGAAAGTATTAGTGACTTACAAAGGGAAAGAGATTAGAGAAGAAGTCTATGAAACCCATGGATTGGCCCGGTCGGGGAGCTTCTTCGCCCCCGAGGAGTTGAGAAAACCTAAACCCTCCAAGGGTAACCCGGTTTTGGTGAAGAAGGCTGTGACTGAAGAGGAATCCGAGGAGTTTTTGATAAAGATGAAAGTGTAAGACTATTTTATTGTGGAACAATTGAGGAAGACGCCTGCTCAAATTTCAATGTTGTCATTGTTACTCCATTCGGACGAGCATCGTCGGGCATTGCTGAAGATCCTAAATGATGCCTACGTTCCTAACAAAATCTCAGTTAGTCACTTGGAAAAGATAGCCAACAATATTTTCGAGGTAAATAGAGTCACATTTTCTGATGATGAATTGCCCGTAGAGGGTGCTGAGCACAATAGAGCCCTTTATCTCACGGTGAAGTGCGAAGATTCCGTAGTTACCTGTGTATTGGTCGATAATGGTTCAAATGCAAACATTTGCTCTCTCTCCAGTCTGAACAAGCTGAAAGTTGATGATAAATGAATTTACAAGAACAATATTTGCATGCGAGGGTTCGACGGTGTAGGGAAAGATTTGGTCAGTGACATAGTATTCGAGTTGACAATCAGACTAGTTGATTTTTCCATGGAATTCCATGTGTTTGATGTTACTGTCTCTTATAATCTGTTGTTGGGGAGACCCTGGATCCATTCAGCTAAAACGGTGCCTTCTAATATATATAAAACGATAAATTTGAATAGGATAGATGGGAAATAGTTATGCACGGCGAGGACAATCTGTATGCCCATAGTGATGCCATTGTACTATTCATTGAGGCTGAAGATGACAAAAGGCCTTGGGTATATCAGGTTTCTGACAGTGTATTGGTAAAGAAAATTCCAGAAGGGGAGTGTATTCCAGTGCCGAAGGTAGCTGCTACATCAGTCATGGTGGCCGTTGAAATGTTGAGAAATGGTTTTGTCCCAGAGAAGGGTTTGGGCGCGTCACTTCAAGGTATCATACAACCGGTGTCTCTCCCCAAAAACATAGATACCTTTGGTTTGGGATTCAAGCCCACAATTGAAAACATAAAGAGAGCCAGAAGGATGAAACAAAAAGCATGGGTCCTTCCAAAGCCTGTTCTGTGTCTCTTCAGGTCATTTGTTAGGCCCCACACCAAGAAGCACCCATCAACAACAAGTTCCAGTTCTATGGTTGGTCCTGATAAGGAATTTCTTGAAAGATTTGAGAAGTTATTTGAAGATGTGAATATGGTAGAAGACGGAGAGGGCTCTAGCAAGGCAGATGTTCAATTTATTGGGCCCTGTGCAAAGATCAACAATTGGGAAGCTACTCCTCTCCCGACCAGGAAGGAGTTTGGGTAGTTTGCTTCAATTTTCTTTTAATTTATCTGGATTATTCTAGGGTTGTAATTCAGATTCTATGTTCCATCTATTTGGATGTATAAACCTCATTATCTTTCAATTTCAATGAAATACAATTTCCTTTTTCATCATTTCTGATAGTTTTTATTTTCTTTGCTTTTCTTTTCCTTCTTGTACAGTTCTTTTTATGCTGGTTTCAATGGCATGACATGCATAAGGAATCTTCAGTCTAGTCTTGAAAGCCAATCTAATTCTAAAATAAAATTCAAAAGATAGAATGTGATGATGAGTTAGAGTATGACAAGGATGGGGCTTTTGAAGAAATTAGTAAAGAATTAAGCCACTTCGAGGAAAAACCCAAAACAAAAATGAGCGATATAGAAGCAATCAGTCTAAGGGACCTAGAGAATATTAGAGAGACTAAAATAAGGGTCATTTCGAGCCACAACTCAGGGAAGAGATAACTAAAGCATTGTTTGAATACAAAGATATTTTTGCATGGTCATATGACGACATGCCTTGTCTAAGCACTGACTTGGTGGTTCACAAATTGCCCACTGACCCGGCATGACTTCCCATCAAATAAAAGTTTAGGAAGTTTAAAACTGACATAAGCTTAAAGATCAAAGAGGAAGTCACAAAGCAGTTCGAGGCAAAGGTCATTCGAGTCATGCAGTATTCCACTCGGTTAGCCAATGTCGTGCCTGTGCCAAAGAAGGATGGTAAGACCAGGGTATGTGTCGATTATTGTGATCTCAGCAAGGCGAGTCTGAAGGATAACTTTCCACTACCGAACATCCATATATTGATTGATAATTGTGCAAAACATGAGATTGGTTCATTTGTGGATTGTTACACAGGCTATCACTAGATCTTAATGGATGAGGAGGATGCGGAAAAGACAGCATTCATCGCACCGTGGGGAACATACTGCTACAGGGTCATGCCTTTCAGTTTGAAGAATGCTGGGGAAATTTACATGATGGAAATGAGAACTGTATTCCACAACATGATTCACACGGAGATTGAAGTTTATGTGGATAACGTAATTGTAAAGTTTAGAAAGCAGTTTGACCACGTCAGAGATCTTAGAAAGTTCTTCAAAAGGCTTCGTAGGTACAATCTTAAGCTCAATCCTGCAAAATGCGCATTCGGGCTGAGCTAGACCTATCAAGGGATTCATAGTCAGCCGTCAAGGTATTGAGCTAGACCCATCAAAGATTAAAGTTATCCAAGAGTTACCACCTCCGAGGAACAAGACTGAGATGATGAGTCTGTTGGGGAGATTGAAATACATCTACAGGTTTATTGCTCAGCTCACGACAACATGCATCTTCAAGTTGATGAAAAAGGATGTTGTGGTCAAGTGGATGGAGGAATGTCAAGAAGCATTTGATAAGATAAAGGAGTACTTGTCAAACCCACCTATTTTGTTCTTACAACCGGAGAGGCCTCTGATTCTGTATTTGATAGTGTTGGACAATTCATTCGGATGTGTATTGGGTCAGCATGATATCACTGGTAGGAAGGAGCAGGCCATCTATTACCTCAGCAAGAAGTTCACATCTTACGAGGTTAAGTCTACTCATCTTGAGAGGACATGTTGTGCCCTAACTTGGGTAGCACAGAAGTTGAAACATTACTTGTCATCTTATACTACTTACCTCATCTCACGCTTGGATCCATTGAAGTATATCTTTCAGAAGCCTATGCCCACATGAAGGCTTGCAAAGTGGCAGATCCTGCTCATAGAATTTGACATCGTATACGTGACTCGGATTGCAATGAAAGCACAGGCAGTGGCTGACCATTTGGCCGAGAACTCGATAGATGAAGAATATGAACCTTTGAAGACATACTTCTCGGATGAGGAGGTGATGCGTATTGATGAGTTGGAACATGTGGAAAAGCCAGGATGGAAACTTTTCTTTGATGGTGCTGCCAGCATGAAAGGCGTCGGTATAGGATCAGTACTTATTTCTGAAACAAGCATCACTATGCTGTCACGACTCAGCTTCATTTCTATTGCACTAACAACATGGCGGAATACGAGGCATGCATTTGGGTCTGAAGTTAGCTGCAGACATGGGTGTCTAGGAAGTATTGGTCTTAGGGGACTCAGACCTCCTGGTGCATCAAATTCAAGGGGAATGGGAAATACGAGATTTAAAGTTCATGCCATAACGACAATGTCTGCATGATCTTTGTCAATGATTTCGATCAGTAAAGTTCAAGCATATTCCAAGAATCCAAAACGAGGTTGCTGATTCTTTGGCTACCTTGGCGTCGATGTTACATCATCCAGATAAGGCTTATGTTGACCCGTTGCATATCCAAGTTCATGATCAACACGCTTACTGTAATGTGGTGGAAGATGAGCTTGATGGTGAACCTTGGTTTCACGATATCAAAGAATATATCAGGATGGGTGTGTATCCAGTACAAGCCACATGTGATTAAAAGAGAATAAATTCGTTGCTTATCAAGTGTATTTTTCTTCAGTGGAGGGGTATTATACAAAAGAATGCCAGATATTGGGTTGTTGGGATGCATAGATGCTAGACATGCCACGACCATCATGATCGAGGTACATTCCGGAGTTTGCGGATTGCATCTGAGTGGATATGTTGCGGAAAAGAAGATTCTCCAAGCAGGTTATTATTGTCTTACCATGGAGTGAGATTGTATCAATTTCATGCGCAAATGTCATCAATGTCAGGTGCACTGAGATTTGATTCATTCCCCACCATCGGAATTACATACAATATCTGCACCATGGCCCTTCATTGCTTGGGTCATGGATATCATTCGACCCGTCAAGCCAGCAATGTCCAATGGGCACAGGTTTATTCTGGTGGCCATTGATTACTTCACCAAGTCGGTTGAAGCTAAAACTTTCAAGTCTATGACCAAGAAAGCCGTGGTCAATTTTGTGCATTCAAATATCATTTGCCGGTTTGAGATCCCGAAGGTAATCATCATGGATAATGGTGCAAATCTCAATTCTTTTACTGAAAGAGGTATCTAGCGGTTTAAGATTACATATCGTAATTCCACTCCATATCGGCCCAAGGCGAATGGAGCAGTCGAGGAAGCCAACAAGAATATGAAGAAGATACTTCGAAAAATGGTGGAGGGTTCTAAGTAACGGCATGAGAAGCTGTCATTCACATTATTGGGTTACCGCAGTACTGTTCGTACTTCAGTAGGGGCAACTCTTTATCTGTTGGTATACGGCACAGAAGCAGTGATACCTGCGGAGATTGAAATCCCATCCCTTCGGATTGTCGCTGAGGCCAAAATTGATGATGATGAGTGGGTCAAAACCCACATGGAGCAGCTGAGTTTGATTGATGAGAAAATATTAGCAGCAGTATGTCATGGCCAGCTATATCAACAGAGGATGGCAAGAGCATATAACAATAAGGTGCACTCACGAAGGTTTGAAGTTGGTTAATTGGTATTGAAACATATCCTCCCTCGTCAAGCGGAGGCAAATGGAAAGTTCACCCCGAGTTGGCCGGGGCCGTTCATCGTGATGAGAGTGTTGTCCTATGGGGCTTTGTATTTAACAGATGTAGAAGACAAGTGTAAATGGCCATATTGTATTTGTTTATACTTGGCATATTTTGAAGATAGGATTGCCGAAGGCATTTTGTTCTTCTATCTAAACACTTTATCCTTTATTACCCCCATTGAGCCTTATGTGTTTCTTTTATATCTCTCTTTCAGAATTAGTAGCAAATTCAGAAGCGTAAGCGTGAAATATAATTGAAGTAAAGAGAAAAGAAAAGAACGAGAAGAGAAAGAGGAAACGGAAAAAAAGAGAAGAAAAAAAGAAAAAAAAGCGAAAAGAGAAGAAATGGAAAAGGAAAAACAACAAAACAACAAAAAAGAAAAAAAAGGAAGAAAGAAAAGAAAAGAAGAAAGAGAAAAAAGAAAGAAAAATCGCAACAACAAAGCAATTTCTAACATGAACTACATTCGACTTGATTCCTTTTAAGGATACGTAGGCAGCTTCACGGTTCGGTCCCATCAAAATAAAAATTCAAAACTCCCCAAGCAAAGAAACTGGGGCAGAAGTTGTGGTTATGTAAGAGATTTGATTCTGAAAGTTGTAATTTTGAACCCATTTGAATTGTTTTGAGCCTTTTGATACCCTTCCTTTCCAACCCTATCTAAAAGCCCATATTACGGTCCAAAGAAAGACCTTCTGATCAGGTTTCGGCATATGGCAAGTCAAGCATGTAGATCTAATTTACTTCAGGGGCAACACTCTGGTCCAAGCAGGAAAATAATGAGAAATGAGAGTCTTATTAGTGAAAACCCTCATGGGCACCGTAAGGCGACGAGAGTTGAGAGAATTCAAAAATGAGAGAGTCTAATTGGTGAATACCCTCATGGGCACAGTAAGGTCACGGGAGGTGAGAGAAATGAAATATAAGAGTCTGATTGGTGAAAACCCTCACGACCACCTTAAGGCGAAAGTGAGTTGAGAGATGAACAAATGAGAGAGATCTTTGGTGAAAACCTTTCAGGATACCGCAAGATAAACAAGGTCAAGGATTGGTTGAAGATACGGGTTATGGAGTTCCAAGACAACAAAGCATAGCAACTGAGAGTTGATTGGTTGGATAGATTGGGACGATTAATCCAAAAGGCATGTCATGATCACTGGTACCGACTGTTCCACTCAGATAAGTCTCTTTTCTGTTTTCCTTTTAGCAGTCATCCAGATTTGCATTCTTTTTATCCTTAACTCTTAAAGTCATTGCATTTCATTTTCTTTTGGGTTTCTATTTCTCTAAGATGTTTCAAGGTCAATTCTGTTTGAACAAGTAAGAAAGGATTTCAAAGATTACTACCAACTTATGAAAATGCAAAGCACAGTGTGCCCAGAACATACCAAAGGCAGCATGATGTAAAGCGGGATATAAAGAATCACCAGAATCCTCAGCGGTGGAATGGTTTGGTAATTTCAAGAGAGATGCAAATATTCCGATGAAGGGGTCAGGGATGTAATACAACGGTTACAAAACACTCGGTTCATCCAAGGTCAAGGGAGGCTTGAAAGTCAGTCAAAAAGTCAGGCAATTCAGGGCCATTCGGGGAGGCTAGTCAAGACAAGGCATGACAATAGACAGGCTACTTTCAGCACGAATGCCACAAACTAACCACCACATTTCAAACTGACTAGATTTTTTCTTTGATTTGAAACAGGGGCAGAAAATTTCATTTGTTTTGGAGAAACCTTTGTAAGGAAAGGCAAGCAACAGACAAGTTTGACCATAAATTCTCAGGATCCTCATGGATAATGGGATTTAATTTTAAAAAATGTTCTCAGGACCCTCCTGGATTATGGGATTTAATTTTAAAAAAAAAGTTCTCCGGACCCTCTGGATAATGTGATTTAATTTTTAAAAAAAGGTTCTCAGGACCCTCATGGATAATGGGATTTAATTTTTTTTTAAAGTTCTCAGGACCCTCATGGATAACGAGATTTAATAAAAAGGGGTTCTCAGGACCCTTCTGGATAATGAGATTTAATTTAAAATTTTCAGGATCCTCCTAGATAATGTGATATAGTTTTTATATTCTTAGGACCCTCATGGATAATGAGATTTAATTATAAAAAAAGTTTTCAGGACCCTCCTGGATAATGGGATTTAATTTAAAATTTTCAGGACCCTCCTGGATAATGGGATTTAGTTTTAAAATTTTCAGGACCCTCCTGGATAACGCCATTTAATTTTTAAAAGAAAAGCTCTCACGACTCTCCTGGATAATGGGATTTAATTTAAAATTTTCAGGACTCTTACAGATAATGGGATTTAGTTTTTAAATTCTCAGGTCCCTCCTGGATAATGGGATTTAATTTTAAAAAAAAAAAAGTTCTCAGGACCCTCCTAGATAATGGGATTTTATTTTTTGATTTTCAGGACCTTCCTGAAAAATGGGACCTAGTTCAAAAGTCATAACAATCATAAGAAGCATAATCTAGCATAAATGTACCCCAAAGGAAGATAAGTTGGTTTCAAAGTTTGCACTCTTTAGATATGGTTCAATTAGGAGTTGTCAGGACCCTCCTGAATAATGGGACCTAGCCTTAAGGCTTCCGTCAGATCACAAGATTTAGCATATGCTTTAATGTAGGAAATTATAATTCGGCCTTAAAAGTTGTCACTCTTAAGATAAGGTTTGATTTTGATTTTCAGGACCCTCCTGGATAATAGGACCTAGTTTTAAGATTTCATTAGATAACAAATATAGCGAAAGTAATATCTTTTGAAGATATAGCTTAGTTTTAAAATTGTCGTTAGTTAAGAGTTGTCAGGACCCTCTTGGATAATGGGACGTAGTTTTGAAGTTTTGTTAGATAACAAGATGTAGGGAAAGTTTCACCTTTAGAAGATATAGCTTAGTGTTAAAATTGTCATTAGTTAAGAGTTGTCAGGACCCTCCTGGATAATGGGACGTAGCCTTAATATTTTCTTAGATAACAAGATATAGCGGAAATAATACCTTTAGAAGAAATAGCTTAGTATTAAAATTATCCTTAGTTAAGAGTTGTCAGGACCCTCCGGATAATGGGATGCAACTTTAATACTTTCTTAAGTAACAACATATAGGGAAGTAATACCTTTAGAAGATAAGTTAGATTTTAAACTGTCATTTAGTTATGAGCTGTCAGGACCCTCCTGGATAATGGGATTTAGCTTTAAAATTCTTAGAATGATTGGTAACGTGATTTAATTAACACTCACAGATGCGTCCAATGCCAAATTAGGGTAGGAAAATTTCTTTTGTCTTGTTTGTTTTGTTGTAATCAGGATCAAGGGAAAGCAGTGGCAAGGGAAATCAGCTCAAGATTCAAATAACGACAACACATGCTTCAAGGGAATATAGTTTGAGTTTTGGTAATCAGGCGCCCACCTGTAGAACAAGGGAATACAATTCAAGTTTTTTTGGCAATCAGGACCCCATCTAAAGAACAAAGGAATACAATTTCAAATTTTTGGCAATCAGGAGCCCACCTGGAGAACAAAGGAATATAGTTCGAGTTTTGGAAATCAGGCGCCCACCCGGAGAACAAGGGAATATAATTCAAGTTTTTGGCAATCATGCGCCCACCTGGAGAACAAGGGAATATAGTTTCAAGCTTTGGCAATCAGGCGCCCACCTGGAAAACAAGGAAATATAACTCAAGTTTTGGTAATCAAGCATCCACCTGGAGAACAAGCGAGTATAATTCGAGTTTTGACAGTCAGGAACCCACCTGGAGAACGAGGGAACACAATTCGAGTTTTGGCAGTCAGACACCTACGTGGAGAACGATGGAATATAATTTGAGTTTTGGTAATCAAGCGCCCACCTAGAAAACAAGGGAGTACAATTCAAGTTTGGGTAAGCAGGAGCCCACCTGGAAAACAAGGGAACACTGTTCAAGTTTTGGTAATCAGGAGCTCACCTGGAGAATGAGGAAAAACAATTGAAGTCTTGGCAGTCAGGATCCCACCTGGAGAACAAGGGAATACAATTCAAGTTCGGTAATCAGGCACCCAACTAGAGAACGAGGGAAGACAATCCAAGTTTCGAAGGAATATAGTTCAAGCCTAGTAATCAGGCATCCACCGGGAGAAGGAAAAGCATCTCAGATTGCAACTCAAGTCAGCAACAAAGGAACTGCATCGGGAGAATACAAGTCATCGAGGCAACAAGCATCACAAGATCAAGTTTGAAGATATAAATAGGATCTTTCTTGTAATTCATAGGTCATAGTTTAGTCTAGCTTCTTTAATTTTGTCATGGTATTATAAGAAGTTCAGTAAGCAGTAGTAGTAGCAGCAGTAGTGAAATCATAGCTTCGTGCTAGTCCCAGCTACCGAACTTTCCTGAACTACACTAACCTGATTCCTTTATAGCCAAGGATATGCAGGCAACCTCAGAAGCAGGGTGCCGTCAACTCTTTCAAAAATGCTTCCCACAGAATATTCAAATGGGCAAAAATCACTCGTATTCGCTCACTTTATCATTGCACAAAAACTTTTTGTGTTTCCGAGCAAAGAAGGGCAGTTGCGAGCGCATGATTTTTGACCTATATCAATTAGTCCCATAAATTCAAAATAAAATAATTTTTTATTATTTGTAATTTTATGAATTTTTATGGCATTTTCCGTCAAGTGTTTGCATTTGTCTGTGCATGTTAAGATTGTTTAGTTAGTGAAAAAAAACAAAGACATGCACATTTGCATTTTAGGATTTAATTTAGCATTCTTAGGATCAATAAAGTAATTAAATTATTTATAAAAAGGAAAAATCGCAAAAATAGTTTAACTTGCACTTTTAATTTCAACTTTTATTTTAAGTAGCTTTCCTTTTAATTTGTTTTTCATTAATTGTGTTTATTATTATTTAGATTTAATTAGTGCTTTTATTTAAGTTAATTGGGTTCTAAGAATTAATTTAGGAATTATTTTAATTTTGAAAAAAACGAAGAGAAAAAGAAAGGCATTTTTGGATAATTTGTTTTGCAAAAAAAGAAGAAAATAAAAAAAGAGGGTTTTAGTAAAAGATGTGAGCACATGATTTTTGCTTCACTTGAAATATTTCTATAAATTTGTTAAACTAGGAATTTTCTTTTATTATTTGAATTTTTAGGAATTATTTATGTGATTTTATGTTTATTTGCACTTTTTCTTTTATTGCGCATATTTACATTTTTCTTTTATTATTTGAATTTTAAGGGGTTAATTGTGTGATTTCGTGTTTATTTGTATTTTTCCTTATTAATTGTGTGATCTTGTATTTATTTGCGTCTTTCTTTTATTATTTGAATATTTAGAATTTAATTGCATAAATTGTGTGTTTGTTTGCATGTTGAGTGCATTTTAATTCACAAAAAATACAAAAATATAATTTTATTTAATTAGCCCAATTTTGGATTTAAATAAGGTTTTTTTTAAATTGGTGTTAATAAAGTAGTTTAATGTAAAAATTAAAACAAATAAGAAAAAAAAGATCTAGAAATGTGGTCTTGTTTTAAAAAGGTCAACTTGGGCCATTTTTGCAATTTAAACCGACCCAATACCATGCCCAGACCCGGTCCAATCCCACCCCTCATCAAAATGACGCCGTTTTGTCGTCCGTTCATCTCAACCGTCCATACCTCTCAATCTAACGGCTTAAATTGAGCCTTACATTTTAAATAAAACTATCTAAACCCCTGTAATGCCTCAGTGACCAAGTCACCTTCCTCGTACTAATTGCCTGCCGGTGTAAAACTGCCGCCTCAGACCAAAGTCACCTTCTTGAAATGGAATTGCATGTTTGTTTTGGCAAAAAAAAAACATGTAACTTCGTTTTGGGATTCAATTTAATTCAGCAGACCATTTGAAGAAAATCAGTAAGGTCACTCATTCTTAATTTGTTTGTTTTTAATTTTTGTATTTCTGGCCTGGTTTAAAATTAGGTCTGACTTTATTTAGTTTAAAACTAAAAATGGCATCTATTAGATTTCAATTCTGCTATTCCTCTTCTGATGATTGTGTGAATGATTTGTTGGCTTATTTTAATTGTGAAATTAGACACTAGGTTTTGGTTGTTCTCAGCACAATAGTTTCCATGATTTCTGCAATTTCGATGATATTCTTGACCTCTGAATTTAGGTAATTGTTAGTGATTCACATGCAATCTGAATTTGGTCACAACCCCATGTTTTTCTTTAATTTCAAATAATTTCTTGATTTTTGAGTTGAATGTCGATTAATAGCTCACATGATTAAGTTTGATTCTGAGTGTGAATGTTCAATTGACAGCATGATAGTTGTAGTTTTTCATATTCTTCTTTTTAATTTTAGTATGTGACTTGATTTCTGATTTGATTTCTGAGGATGGATTAGCATTTGTTCTTGATTAAAAATATTAGGATTGGTTAGCTGTTAAGACTAGAAGAATTAGTTTTAAGAGTTGGCCTTGATACCAAATCAGTAATTTCAGGGTAGTATAAGGTTTTCTACTTAATTCTAATAATAGGATAAATAGGGGTAATATAGAATTGTAGTTTAGTATAGGCAATTTTCAGAATAAAATAGAGGTAATTTAGAGTTTTAACTTGGCTTTGATAATTTTAGGTACAAAATAAGGGTAGTATAGGTAGTTCATAAATGGAAGATAATGCTAGACGCCTTTAGACCCTTCTAGAAGGGGTTGATAATATAAAATTAGTAGTCTTATTGCAGTAACATGGGAAACAAGTCAAAAAATGAGGGTCTAAGTAGGTAAAGTCTTAAAATTAAAAGAGGGACCTTTCGTTAAAACAAAAACAAAAGTGGTGCCCTAGCCTTTGGCTATAAAAGGGACTCTAAATCACTCAAAAGAAGAGGTTGGACGCCCTGAAAAATTTACTGAAAACTTCCAGCCATATTCAAAATTAATTTCCAATTCCTGCAACTATAATTAAAATCAAAAAAAGATATTAGTCTAGTTGGAATAACTGGAAGCTCTTCATTCAAATTCGGGCATTTTAGGACTCCAAAATTAGTTGAAAATTACCAAATACCGTCCCATTAAGAGTCCAGTTGTTTTCAGGGTTTATTTTGATTGTTCTGAAATCTGCTTCACTTGCTTGGTTTTTAATTGCTTCTTGGAGTCCTTGGGTGTGACTACAAGTCCTTTGGGGTTATTTGAAGTTTGTGGTGGTTCAAATTTGGTTTTGGGTGCAAAACTGGGCTGTTAGATTGGTCTTGTTGCTGTGTGGTTGTTTGTTTTCAACTACTGGGGTGCTTAATATTGATACTGATCTTCCTTTCCTCTTATTTGCATTCAATTTCCAGGTACACATTCTAACTCTTCAAGATGTAAAGTGGATTTGAAGATGGAATGAAAAGCATATTTGCTCAATTCTTGTTTATTAGCTTTAGTTGTTTTAGCATGTTTTTTTTGGGGTGTAAATTTGGATATTGAATATTTAATTCGAATAAGGTAGAGTAGCTTCATTATGCCGTTATAATTTTGAGCTAGGCTGTTAGAAATCATGTTGGTTGTATTACGTAGTGGTGATGGTATGGATTTGAATTTGAGGGCCACTCAGACCCAATTTGGGATCCATAATTCATGCTGGGTATTAGGCATTTTGAACTTGCTACGTTTAGTTTTATTTAAGAAGATATTTAGTGTAGAAGTGTTGTTTAATATTTCGTTTGTTTAAAATTGGGATTGTAACTGAACTTGGGTGATATAATAAGTTTATGGGTATACCTTGCCTATATGCAGAATGCCATCTCACAAATTTGGTCTATGAGTCGAATATGTTAATCTTTGGATCAGTGTTTGGATCAACATCAGTGTTAGGCGACTTTTGTTTGCCTTTGAATTTGCGATCAATCAATCATGAATCAAGTAATTAGCTCTTAGTCTGATTTTTTTGTTCAGCATGGTTCAACGTCCATGAATATAGCCTTAATGAGGCCTTCAGCCTAAATGAAAAGGCTGTCTTCGAGCATCAATGACTTGACTGCCAGGCTGGGCTTCGCTTGGGGCCCAGCTGTTACATGAATTGAATCCACTTAGATGTAATATAGATACAATTGACAATGAACCCTCGTGGCAAGCCTTTAGGGCTGTTTAAAATACAAATTATGGTCGTGTGTGCGTTCGTGTAACACAACCACGATTCTAAAGTAATTTGGAGGTGATTCATAATAGATAACAAATAGTTATGCCATTCCGAGCATTTAGTTAAAGTATCCTTTAAAACAGACTCGAGGTGTGACACATCGATTAAAATCACAAACGCGTGGCCTTCTTTAATTATGTCTTTTTAAAATACTTAGAACTCGGGACGAGCCGTTTAGCGAGTTTTCACGGTCTCCCGCAAAGTTAATAACGTGTAGTTGCTTTAGGCGCGTGTTTAATAATATTACTTTCCTAACTTCGGGTGTGCATTTATGTGACCCAAATCTGAATCCCAACGAAGTTAGAATGTGTCAAAACCATGGGTGCATTTATGTGACGTGGTTCGCGGCACGTTTTGATGGCGTTGCAATTTTCCTTAAAAACAATAACAATAAAAGTTGTTATATGATTAAAAAATGCACATAAGTTCATAATTGTATAAAAATAAGATAATTTAAGCCAAATATAACAGTTGAGCGACCGTGCTAGAACCATGGAACTCGGGAATGCGTAACACCTTCTCCCGCGTGAACAGAATTCCTTACTCGGATTTTTGGTTCGGGGACTATTAAACAGAGTCATTCTTTCCTCGATTCGAGATTCTAAACGGTGACTTGGGACACCACAAATATCTTAGTGGTGACTCTAAGATTCTCTTAATAATTGAATCCCGTTTCTATTGTCCTTTAATTGGAAAAACTCACTTATCTACGCCCTTCGCCTGGTTGTAGTAGCCAAAAGGATGTGTGACAGCTTTGGCGACTCTGCTGGGGAACGAACCCAGAATCTCTGGTCCAGGGTTCAAGAATTCGAGCTTAGAATAATTGTTGTACTTGGCTTTGTTTATTATCTGATTTTACATGTTGGATTAATGTGCAAAATGATGCTTTTACCGCTTTGACATTATCTGAATTGTACATATTAATTGTTACAAAACCCTTCTCTTCTCACCTCTTGGGATGTGCCTACTGGTTGAGAATCCCTATTCTGTCAGTGTCATACCTGAAAATAAGAAAGAGGCCGGACAAATTACTAAGCCGGATGGCCTTTTAGTTCCCGGTACGTAGCCCCCTCCTCGACTCGAGTTGTCCGCTCGGGTACCCAGTCTAGACCCTATTCCAAGGTTTTTAACTTAGAATAACTTGACCTCATGCCGGTTCCCCAGTAGGAACGCTTATTTGCATCATGCATTTGACTTAGGGGACTCAACACAGGGGTTGGGTCCGTCTAGGACAGGTAACCCGAAATGAAAAGACTATCCCGATGCATATTACGTGTTACTTGTTCATTAGCTGCTTGGGATTTGAATGTTGACCGGCTTGCGAATAAGGAAAGAAAATTTGGAAAATAAGTAGTATTAAGATTGGCTGAAATTAATCATTTGTCTTGTAAAACCAATGCTCAAATAGTGCCGAAATGCTGCCGGATTTTTTGAAAAAAACAAAAAAAAAGGGGCTTTTTAATAAAGTTTTTAGTTTTGACAAAATTGTTTTGCCCGAACTACGCCGGTTTGATTCTCGTCAGGTACGAGATACGTAGGCAACCCCCATCGGGTCCAACCTCCCTTTTGCAAAAATAACCACAACACGGAAAACCAAATGTCCAATTTTACTTATTTTCCTAAATAAATCGGGAGATGTTGTTACTGCCTAGAATAGCTGAATGTTACCGAAAGGGACGCCGGAAGGTTAACTTTGCAAAATTGGCCACCTCTTGGTCTTATTTTTGGCTGGTGAGCGAGCACAACCTTAAAATCTTCCTTCGGAAGTGCTGGAAGGCCGTACTCGCAAAGCTAGGCCTCGATTTTAGAAAATAAATTTCATAAAAGAAAGAGGCCTGTTTTAATGTTTTGTGGGGTCAAGTAAAACAAATTTTGAGATACTAATTCGCCCTAATAAATGTGCATAATGATCACGGATCTGTATTTGCCAATAACATTCATGAACAAAATTCCCTTGGAACTACACATATGGTGGAGTGACCTAGGGGAAGCGGGGCAAAACAAGGTCAACATGCATTTGGGAGGACTTACTGGGTTGCTGAAAATTAATCCGAGCTCATTGACCACATTTTGGGACTTGGCTCACAATGTCTTCCATTTCTCGGATTTTAAACTCACACCGACATTGGAGAAGATAACTGTATATATTGGAACCCCTACGATTCCTTTGAGACACCAATACCTGATTGCACCAAGAGCTCTCGACGTGCACAAGTTCATGGACTCCTTAAAAATTAGTAGGAAGGTTCACAATCCGGACCTGTCAGCTAGCTTCTGTACTCCGCAGTTTATATATTAGAGGTACGGGCATATAGGGGGATTCAATAACCCGAAAAACTATATTGGTAGCAAAGGAAACCAACTCAAATGGGAGGAGTATCGATGTTTTGCATTCATGGTATTCTTCTTGGGTCTTTTGGTGTTTCCGCGGAAGGATTGTAATATTGATACACGGATAGCAGTGGTCGTCAACACTTTAATAACTCATGCCAAGAGCACCCTCGCTCCTATGATCTTATCCGAGATCTTTCGTGCTCTCACCGCCTGTAAAGCGGGGGGAGACTTCTTCGAAGGATGTAACCTATTGTTACAAATATGGATGATCGAGCATTTATGCCAACGGCCTCGGTTAATGAATTACGGGTCACCAATAAAGAGTTGCATAGAAGAATTTTACAACTGGATTGATGGGTTTCGGTTACCTGAGGGTGTCACAGAATGGGTGTCGCATCTCCGAGTTGTCACTGCAAATTAGATAGAGTGGACATTTGGGTGGCTTCTCGTGGATGAAATTGTGTATATGCCAACAGTCGGACCTCATTTCCTTCTGATGGGTCTCCGGGGTATCCAACCATATACGCCCTACAAAGTGTTAAGGCAATTAGGTAGATGCCAAATGATTCCCAAGGACAAGGATATTAGGCGCCATGCGATTGAGATTAGCCCCAATGGCCAATTACCTAAAGCCGCCGTGTGTCAAATCTAGAGCGAATGTCAATACTTGATAGCGGGTATCCGAGTACGCGACATATCTAAAGGCGAGGTTGCAGACAGATACATTGCTTGGTATAGAAAAGAAATAGAGCCCGAAAGGCCAGCTGAAAGACCGCATCTCCAAGAATTTGTTGAAACGTCGCAGGAGCAATGGGATTGGCTAGCCAGGGAAAATGAATACACGGCCACCATAGGAAGATCATAAAAGCAATTCAAAGAGCTGCAATTTGAAAATGGTTTGCAAGCCGCAACAGATGAGGAAGAAAAGAAAAGATTAATCCAAGAAAACGAGGCATTGCGAGCCCAAATCTAGAAAATGAAAACAGCCGCAGAAAATCCCCCCAGGAGCGCGAATGATGAAAAATCATAGACAATTAGAGACGAAAAGTACGTTAGTATAACAAGAAGCCAACCAATCCATACCCATTATAACATAAAATTCAACCATATCCAACTCAATTAGGCCTTCTACTTTAGAACGATTATGAACCACTTCTATACAATCTCTATATACCCATATAGCTATTACCAGATCCCCATGATAACTCCCCAATGTAGACACCTTAAAAGGTTTAATCAACTCAGGTTCTATCCCAACTTACTAGCAACAAAGGGAGTGGCATATGATAATGTGGAGCTCGGATCAATCAATTCATATACATCATAGGAAGAGACTGATAACATACCTATAACAACATTAGGTGATGACTCTTGATCTGTCAGCCCGCTATGTATAAATGCAATTCTGAGGATCGTTCGAGCTAGATGTTCCACTTTGGCCTCTACCATGATCAACTGGTGCATGTGAACTTTTCCCAAAAGGGCATACTAATGATGGCAAACTAGATACAGATCCTGCTGGCTGAACTATACCTGCACCACTTTGGTTGGACAATATCTCATAATGTGGCTTGGACAACCACAAGTATAACAAATACCTAACCTCACACAATACTATCTGACATGCTGCTTACCATACTGAACACATCATTGCAAGGGCGATCTTATCTGACTTGACTCACCCCTATGCCGAGAACTAGAGGCCCTAAAACTCTGTCCGGGCCCTAAATATATGGAACAATCAAATCTTATATTGGCAATCTGAGAGGGTGCACTAGCTGATGGTTGGGTTGGATACCTCGGGTACTGTTGTATTTGGACACCTCGAAATTCACCATAAGGACCTGAAGATCTCGATCTCTTACTCCGACCCTATTATGCTCACGATCGGCCCTTTGCTTCTGTTTACGCTCTTCTACACCCTGAGCGTATGCCTGAATACGAGAATATACATACCTAGCTGAAGCAAGACCGACATGCAAGTGCGACTCCAACCTCATTACAAATCGTTGAACCCGATCCTCCATCTTAGCCACAATAATGAGAGCATATCTCACCAAAGAATCAAACTGAAGGTTGTACTCTGAACACTTATATTACTCTACCGAAGGGTCAAAACCCTATCAACTCAATCTTGTCTAAGCTATGGTGGAAAATAATGATGAAGAAAAACCTCTGTAAACTCCTGCCATACTACTGGAGGGGCATCCTCACCTATGGACAACTCCCAAGACTCGTACCAATTAACTGCAACATCCCAAAGTCTATAGGAAGCTAAATTAACTAACTTAGTCTTAGTGGCCTTCATTACTGGAAATTACTCTACATCCTATTGATAAATACCTCAGGGTCCTCGTTTGGATCTGCTCCAGTGAATACCGAAGGGTCCAAATTAATGAAATCTTGAACCATCGCACTAATGGCCCTATCTGCATGACCAATACTATTCTCCTGGCACCGAGCCCTTACGGTCACTAATCGAGTCAATAGCTGAATAATATCCCTTATCTAAGATAAGATGGTAGGATAACATTTTATATGTCCTGCATCCTCATGTTTATAAGTGTGGTGCACAATACACTAATATAAGACTCTACTAGACATAGTTTGGAGACAACCCTAGGACAGAACTACTTTGATACCAATTTTGCCGCGATCCAAATTGATGGGCCATGACGAGTGCTCGAGCCCTACTTGTTTAACACCCCTAAAAATATGTCTAAGATATATACATGAAATAAGGGTAGGTCATGCATAACATCTGTCACTAAACTATTGAATCATGTGAATAGCATATGTATGGAAACATGCCCAAAAGTAATATATACATATACATGCGGAATACGCTAGTGAGAGCCGACAGGGCTGCTATGGACAACTATGTATTAAAAGTAGAAGATGACAAGACCACATGTCATGACCCACAATCCCAACCTCGGGGTCGTGATGACGCCTAACATCCACTTGCTAGGCAAACCAACGTGAAATAATTAAATAACCTATTTTAACAGTTAAAAATACAATATGTGATATAAAATGAGAAATATAAACCCAATTCTAACACAATACTAATATAAACCAAGTGATAATATCTACTCCCAGAAATCCATAGTCATGAGTACATGAGAAATTATAAGTCTTCCAACAATGTATGAAATAAATACAACTGTTTCGAAGAAAATGAACAGTAAACATGGAAAACAGAAAGGGACTTCAAGGTTTGCGAACGTTAGCAGACCTACCTCGAGTCTCCGTATGCAATGATCCTAGATGACTTACCTCACGCACCACTCAGAGTAATACCAGTATCTACACAAGAAATGAAAAAGTGTAGTATGAGTACAACCGATCTAATGCACTCCATAGTTATCGAGCCTAACCTCGACGAGACAATGACGAGGCTATGACAAGATACCTAAGTAAATAGCCTTGTACATGTGTATATAAAGCAGTAACAATAACAGAGAATGATAACGTACAAGCTGGGAGGAGACATGCAGGAAGAGGGAAGAATACAACAACAACGACAAGTATGAAATCGAATTTACCAAGTAAATCATCAACCGGTAAATCAGTTAAACCAATGATACGAAAATAGCACAACATCACCATTCATACTTTTATTCTCATCCTTACCATGTATTAATGAATAAATGAGATGAATTTCATGACATCACCCTTCGTGCTTTGACTCTCTTCTTCACCATGTAATAATTAATAAATGACATAGTATCACCTTTCGTGCTTTTACTCTCTTCCTCACCGTGTAATAATAATAGTGTAAATGCAATGGCAAGATATCACCCTTCATGCTTTCTCTCTTCACCATGTAACAATGATAATATGAATTCGAGTAATAAATAATGCGGAGAATATATTTTATGTCAAATATGATATCAAGATATCAAACTTCAACTTCCAGAAATATTTTCTAATTATAAAAGAGCAATAATTACGAAATGGATAATCAAAGAAATAATAATCTAGCCTAAACATGGATATCATAATTAACAAAGCAAAACAATACAAAGAAAGAAGTTCCATCCGCATGCTTTAACCCAATAACAACGCATAAGTACTCGTCACCTCACATATATATTGTTCCCATACATAAAACACGTAGAAAGTAGTCTAACAAGTCTTAATCCCTCAAGTCATGGTTAACCACGACACTTACCTTGCACCGCAACCAAATCAAAGCTCAACCGGGGGTTTGCCTATAGAATTAGCCTCCAAACCTATCAAATCTAACCAAATATAGTTCAAACAATTTGAATAAGTTTAAGAAACTACCCTTGAGTAAAAAATATTCAATCTCTAATGATTTTATAAAAAGTCAGCAAAAGTCAACCCCAGGATTGCTTGGTCAAAGTCTGATATTTGGACCAAAACCCAATTACCCATTCACCAACAAGTCTGATTAAGTGATTAGTTTCGAAATTCGACCTTAATTTGAGGTCTAAATCTCAATTTGTCAAAATTCCCAATTTCTACCATGAAAGAGCTTATATTAAAGGTTGAAAATCAATGGGTGTTGAGGAAATGGAAGAAGACGAGTTGAAATCTACTAACCTATGAAGTTGGGATGAAATTTATTTTCAAATCGCCTCTAGGCCAAGCTCAGACTTGGAAATGGTGAGAAAATGGGTTAAATCCCATTTTTTAGAAGTCGTATAGATTGGGCGTCATGTCTTCTTCACATTTGCGAAAAACCTGATGTGATCGCATAGCACTGTGGCCCAACCGGCCTACTCGTTTATGAGATGTTCATCGTGTTTGCGATGACCCTTTCCCTTGTCCTCTGTATTCACGTCCCAAAGTACGTGTTCGCATAGAACACCCAATAGACCACATTCCAGACTCATTGCCTGCCGCGTTCACGTATTCTAAGTCACATCCGCGAAGGGTGATCCCACCACTGCTTCGCGCTTGCATTCGTATAGAATAAACCCCACCCAACCCAGATTGCCCTTTGCGATCACGAAGAACAAAGCACCAGACATCATAAAATCACTTAAACCAGCAATCTCCCAAGTTTGAAATGGTCTATAACCTATCCAAAACTCACCCTAACCTCTAGGGCTGCAAACCACATGCATACAAGTGTAATAACATTATACGAACTCACTCGCATGATCAAAATACTAAAATAACACCTAAAATAGTGAATCAGACATCAAAATGTATGAAATTTTTAATGAAACTCAAGAACTTTTAAATTTTTAACCAGATATCTGAATCACGTCAAATCAAATAGAAAAATATTATACCAAAACCCAGTAGTAGTTTCGGATCAAATAGAGCACAGTAACTCTCAATTAAGCAAGGATCCTAAGAAGGGCAATCATCAGCCTATTTACCTGTACCTACGGGCGTTAAATGCAGCCCCAGGCAATAGGGGTGCCAGTACGAATAATGTACCGCGTACATAAGGCATGAAAATCAATATATAAAAGATATGAAAGAAACATGGAGTAAATGACTCAAACTGTTAGTCTGAATAACTCTGTGAATCATGAAACATTTATAATGTCATGCATATATGTGTATAATGTCATATCATACATAGATATATGCATAAATAACATTATCAAGCCTTTGAGGGCACCCTTAGTGGGCAAAATCATCAGCCTATACCAACTGATGAGGTGGTGATACGTATATAACGCTGTAACCTTTCTCCATACTCCATATACATATAATATATGCTTATATAATGCTGTATAGTCATGGGTTAATGTGTATGTATAAATGAATACAATGCATAAGGAAGTAAGATAATAAGATCTCTTTGATGAAAATAAGATCAATATGCCTTCGGTTAATATCATGAAATAAACTTTATCAACTTAAATATTTTCTGAGACCCATGAATAAACGACAAAATAATAGGACACATGGGAAATTAAGAACATAGGCAACCCTAGTACTTCTAAGAATATAGCCATTTGTAAAGTTGCTGTGTTGGCTCATTTTGTTTGTATTATATAGATCATGCCAAAATGAAAGAAGGGATAGACTTAACATACCTTTGTCATTTACTTAACCATAAGACATAGATATAGTATGTTATTACTTCAATCTACAATAAACAATAAGAGACCACTGTTAAGCTTATGGAAGCTATAACTCAATACAAATGAGCGACTAGCTCATCTACAAAATTTTGGACATCACCTACCCTTATTCTTTTCATTTTCCTCAAATCAAACAACAAGACCAACATGTACAAAGTAACAACAAATATGTATACATCAATATATAACCTTGTATTCATACATCACAAAAGTAGTCCACACAATCTCACCTAATAACCAAGTTCTAACTTGCACTTTTTCCATCCATCCAACTTCACTTGAACTTGATACACTTCAATAGTGACGTTCACAACATACTCGGGTAGTTCCTACTAATTTTCAGCCACAATATACAAGAAAAATAACCTCATAATATTCTAGTAAATTGCAGCAACTTAGAACTTATTTCAGGCCATTTCTTCACAAGTTCGTATTGTCACAAGATAACAAAGACTCTAATAAGTTCAAACACATGAATATGAGAATATTCATTACCTTATGCAGCAATAAGAAACCCTAGAAAAACTCTCATTTAACTTGAGAATGCTCACAACTTAGCAACAACATCAAACAAGTGATTTCCACCACTTCTAGAATTTTTAGTCAAGAGTAGGTGGTCTAACCTTGGGAGACAATGGATTCTTGGGCTATTTGGTATAATAATGTTTGATATCTTTGGAGAGAAGATAAAACACATTAAAGTCATCTCACATGTTGGGGGAGGAATAAAACTTTAAGCCCTTTGTACTTGGAACCCTAGTAGAAATAAGGGTGGTTGTTTGGCTTGTGAGAGAAATAGAGGATATTGTTGAACTTTATTTTGGACTAAATGGGTGAAAACATTCAGATGTTGGCTTTATAATCCCTTATGGTCAAAAACTACTGGCCCAGTGGCGCTCTCTTTCACATTTAATTTGGGCCACAAACAACCCTTTAATTTGGGCATCTCATTTTAGCAAGTATGTGACACACCTACTTGTCACCTACCTATTTTACTAGGGTATGTCACATGATTCCCTAATTAATTTAAATATGTGTCTTGTCCTTGTTTAATAATCATGACACATGTTAAGTAGCTCAAGCAACTAGGACGAAAAGTAAGTTGGTGAAGCATGCACGTTGGTGAAGCATGCACGTCGGTAAGCAAGCAACTCATTTTTATTTTGTCCAAAATCTCCTTTCTCATGTTTAAGTGAATTCGTCCTCAACCTAGTCGTATGTATGTTGAACGAGAATACAGGATGTAACATCATTAAATTACTTTATATACTTTCAAAGAGGATCTTATTTCCGAACTTACATCAATTAACTTATGACGTATTTTTGCACAGTGTAACAAAGTTTTTTGGTTAAAGCCAAAAGCAAACCTAGTATTCTCTATTTTTAAAATTAAAACCCTAATCAAACAAAAAATTTATTGTTATTTGTAATGACTCAGCTGGTCGTTTTGAGATTTATAGCCCCGTTCCCCTATTTACTACTCATTTTATGATTAATAGTTGTTATGTTATTTTTTATGGTTGTTGGTTCGGGTCCAGAGAGGTTCTGGAATGAGTTGAGACACTTAGTCTCAAGGCTGGAAGCTTAAGTTGAAAAGGTTGATCAGATCTCGACTTATGTGTAAATGGCTCCAAAACAAAGTTTTAATGGTTCTGTTAGGTTCGTTGGGTGATTTTGGACTTAAAAGCATGTCCGGATAGTGATTTGGAGGTTAGTAATGAAATTAGACTTGATATGGTGAAAGTTGGAAATTCTGAAGTTTGACTGAAAGTGGACTTTATGGTTACTGAGATTGAATTGTGGTTCCAGGAGTTAGAGTAGGTCCATGGTGTCATTTATGACTTGTGCGCAAAGTATGGGGTCAATCGGACGTGATTTGATAGGCTTCGATATCGAATGTAGAAGTTAGAAGTTCAAAAGTTCATTAGGCTTGAATCGAAGTGCGAGATTCGTAGTTTTTGCATTGTTTGATGTTATTTGAAGGATCAACTAAGTTCGTATGATGTATTGGGACTTGTTGGTATGTTTGGGTAAGGTCTCGGGGGCCTCGAGCGAGTTTCATATAGTTAACGAAACAAATTTTGAACTTGGAGAATTTTTGGAATTTTTTGGTGTACTGGTTTGATTTCCTTGTACGCGATCGAGCGGGGAGATCCGAGATCGCATAGGCTAATTGGAGCAGCTATGGTGTTTTGTTCAACGCGGTCGCCAGTTCTGGCATGCGATTGCGTAGGTTGGGGGAACTCAGTGCAAAGCGAATGTGTGGTCCAGGCCGCGTTCGCGAAGAGGCGGTGAGGCAGCTGGTGTTCACGCACGTTGTTCTATACGAACACATGGGCCACTTGCGGTCGCTTAGGCCTGGGAAGCCTATGCTTCGTGTTCGCGTGTGTTTTTGTACAATTTTGTAGAGGAGTCTCTAGGGGCAGTGGAGTTTGTGCTTCGTGATTGTGAAGAGTAGCTTGCGATCGCGAAGAAGGGATATCTGGGCAGACTTAAATATTTCAAAACGAGGGTTTGGGCTCATATTCACAATTTTATATTGGGAGCTCAGTGGGAGGAAATTCTTGGAGGGATTTTCAAGGGAGTGATTGGGGTAAGATTCTTACTTAGTTTTGGTTAAATTTCATGTTTATATCCTCGATTTCATCATTTAATTAGTGATTTTGGTTGAAAATTTGGGGAAAATGGAAGAAAGTCCTTAGGCCAAATTTGAGGATTTGATCGAGATTTTGATATCGGATCCGAGCAATTTTAGTATGGTTGGACTCGTGATGGAATGATTATTCGGATTTTATGACTTTTATTGGATTCCGAGATGTGGGCCGGGGGGTTGATGTTTGAGTTGTCTTGTTGACTTTTGATTAAGGATTAAGTACTTTCTTATGGAAATGATACCTTTAGCTCATGTTTATTGTATCGAATTGTTTATGGCTATATTCGAGACATTCAGAGGCCAATTTGCATGACAAGGGCTCGCTAGCGAAATGATAGGAGTTGCTTTAGATAAGTATCATACTTAAACTTGGTTGAGACACTAGTTTCTTGAATTGTTGTGATAGCCACGTGCTTTAAGGTGCGCACATGGGTTGGGATGATCCCATGTGCGGGCACCGGGGATTGAATATTCATGTTTGGGTTGTGCTTGGGCTGCTATAAGCCTAGAAATGGTTGTTAAGCTTCGAGCTTTGATATCTAACATGTGGTAATAGTTTATATGATCTAATTGAGCCATGATGAGTCTACTAAGAGGTTTAATCTCTGAAGGAACTTGATAACTATTTTTCAATGATGAAATTGTCGAATTGAGATACGATAGCACACTTTACACATGCCTACACTTTAGCATGTTATTTACACTAGTCCAGGGATAAGGAGAATCATATTTCATCCATTATATACCTGTATACTTGCTTGATTGCTCCGGTATAATATTTTTGACGGTCGCCACGTAAGTTGTCCGTGCAGATTTATAGTTAGCATACAAGATGTCCGTGTAACATGTGAGTTGTCCGTGCGGATCCATGTATCGATATTATTGGCATGTAAATTTCTGTGCAACATGTGAGTTGTCCTTGCTGATCCTATTTTTAGCATGTGATTTGTTCGTGTAATATGTGAGTTATTTGTTCAGTGTGTGAAACTTGAATTTTCTTGATCATTTATTTGATTTACGTGATTCTTTCCTCTACATGCCATAATACTGTTGAGCAGGTATTTGAGAACGAATGCATATGCACACACGGATATTCGTGTCACGAAGCCTTATGAACCAGCCTTAACCGTTATATTATGTTAATAAAAAAGGACAAAATTGCACAAAATTATCTAATGACCTTAACAAATTATGCTTGTATTACCTTCCTTGTTTATTTGAGATACATATTGAGTTGGTTGTAATATTACTACACCCAACACCTCGTGTGCAGATCTAGGTATTTTCGGGCACGACGATTTTTGATCATGTTGTCTACCTATTCGGAGATCATCGATGTAGCTGATTGGCATCCGCAATCCTTGATCCTCCTTCCCATGTCTTTCAATTTTATGTATTTAGTCTTACTTTCCAATAGTATAATAGACCATATTGTCATATATAGATGCTTATGTACTCGGTGACACCCAGGTTTTGGGGATTTTCCGCATTTAGTTATGACTTTTATCCAGTTATGAGGGTTATATACTTATTTAAACCCATTTCAATATATTGTTCATTCGAAATGTTGGAAAATGTTTGGAATGTCGGCTTGCCTAGTACTATAATAGGCGCCATCACGACGAGGTAGTTTTGGGTCGTGACAAGTTGGTATCAAAGCTTAGGCTACATAAGTCTCATGAGTCATGAGTAGGTTTAGTAGTCTTGTGGATCGGTACATACATGTTTATACCTATCTTCGAGAGCTTGTTGAACCCTTAGGAGAACTTTACATTCTTGTATTTTTGTCATGTGATTATTGATTTTGGTAACTTAACTCTAGGTATTGGATCCTCTCACAGATGATGAGGACATGTGTTATCGGTCAGGACATACGCGAAGCAGTACAACCAGCTAGGGCCACGAGAGGCCAAGGTCACGGTAGAGGCTGTGGTTGGGGAATAGGTATAGTTCGTACAACAACTAGACTAGCACATTCAGATCTACCAGTTGCTACAGCTCAGTAGCAGGTACTAGATACAGTTGAGCTAGTAGGGCCAGCTTAGGCACCAGTTGTGCCCGTTATGATTCCAGTCCTTCAGGAGGCTTTGGCTCAGATTTTGACTGTGTGCACCAGCTTTTTTCATGCGGTTTCTGTTCCAGCCTCAACACCATATCTCAGGCCATAGGAGGTACTCAGACTCCCGCCACCCATACACCAGAGCAGGTGATGCAGGGACTTCAGACACTAGGGGTACTACCAACCCAGTCAATTATAGTTTCTCAGGCCTAGGTGGGTCTCATTATGACTGATGACAAGCAAATGAGACTAGAACGTTTTGGGAGACTCCTGTCTTCGTCATTCAGTGGGGCTGAGTCTGAGGATGCCAGGACTTTTTGATAGGTGCTAGCAGATTCTTTGCATGGCAGGTATTCTGGAGACCAGTAGGGTCTCATTCACTACTTTCCAGTTTATCTGCCTTCAGATGGTGTGAGGCTTATGAGAGGTGAAGGCCGATCGGTGCAACACCACTTATATGGCATGAATTCTTCGTTCTCTTCCTAGAGAATTTCGTTCCACAGTGTTGCAGGGAGGAGCTACGTAGAAATTTTGAGCAACTACATCAGAATGGCATGTCTGAGACCCATAATGAGGTGAGGTTCTCAAAGGTTGCCTGTCATGTAATTTGGCTGGTTCCCATTGCGAGAGAGGATTAAGAGGTTCATTGATGGCCTCACTTATCAGTTGTGGTTGCTTATGACTAGGAGATCATATCATGTGCTATGTACGATGAGGTGGTTGACATTGCTCGACGGATAGAGATAGTCTATAGTCAGGAGCGTGAGGAGAGGGAGGTCAAGAGGCCTTGTAGTTTGGGTGGTTTCAATGACGTTCCTTCTGGGGGACAGTCCTACCACAACATGAGTCGTCTTTATAGTCCCGCTCAGACGACTCGCCGAGCTTATCGTGGTGCATCAATTACCCACGGTTCTCATAGTGCTCACTCAGGCCAGTCTTCTTTCAGTGTGCTACCAGCATAGATTACTTACCATACCTCGTCTGTGTAGGTTTTTATAAGAAGGTCTTCGGGTTATCAAGAGCAAAAACTCCGTCAGAGGATGGGTTATTTCGAGTATGGGGACCTAAGTAATATCAAGAGGGATTGCCCTAGATTATTAAGTGGGGCTCCATAACAGAGTTCTCGGTTAATGATGCTAGCACCAGCAGTTGCACCACCCACACAGCTAACTCAGGGTAGGGCCTAGGCACCTAAAGCTCACCCTAGAGGGGGAGGCCGATCAGGCAGTCAGGCCTGATTCTATGCTATTCTTGCCAAGCCAGATGTCGTTGCTTCAGATGCAGCGATCATATGTATTGTCTGAGTATTCCACAGGGATGCTTCTGTGTTATTTGTCCCTGGTTTCATTTATTTGTATATATCATTATATTTTGCTGATTATCTGGGTATTCCCCGTAGGTCCTTAGTTCTATCTGTTCACGTGTCTACGCTAGTGGGCGACACTATTGTTGTGGATCATGTATATCGGTCATGTGTACTGACTATTGGGGGATTGGAGACTAGATCCGATCTCTTATTTCTTAGTATGGTCGCTTTTGATGTGGTCTTGGGTATGGAGTAATTGTCTCCATGTCATGCTGTTCTAAATTGTCACGCCAATGACGGGGTAACCAAGAATCGAGTGGAGAGGATCTCTAGATTATGTTCCCAGTAGAGTGATTTCATATTGGAAGGCCCAATAGATGGTTGGGAAGGGGTGTCTGTCTTATTTGGCCTTAGCAAGGGATGTGAATATTGATACTCCTTCTATTGATTTTGTTCCGGTGGTACGAGATCTCCGTATTGTAGGCACCAACTGAGTTAATAAAATTGAAAGAGCAGCTTCAGGAACTTCTTGATAAGAGGTTTATTGGGTGTAGTATGTCTCCTTGGGGTGCACAAGTTCTTTTTACGAATAAATACTAAGCGGATGTGCATAAACTATAGGTAGTTGAACAAAGTTACAATCAAGAACAAGTATTATTTGCCGTGCATTGAAGATCTATTTGACTAGCTTTAGGGAGTGAGGGTTTTATCTATGATTGATTTGAGGTCTGGGTATCACCAGCTGAAGATTGGGGACTCGGATATCCTAAATACAGCATTCAGGACTGTTATGGTCATATATGAGTTCCTTATAATGTCTTTTGGACTGACCAGTGCTCCAATAACATTCATGCACATGATGAACAGTGTATTCCATCCTTATATCGACTTGTTTGTCATAGTATTCATTGATGATATCTTGGTGTACTCTCATAGCCAAGAGGAGCATGCCCATCATTTGAGGATTATGTTGCAGCAATTGAGAGGGGATGAGCTTTATGCCAAGTTCTCCAAGTGTGAGTTTTGGCTTAGTTCGATGGTGTTCTTAGGCACATGGTGTCTAGTGAGGGGATTAAAGTGGATCCGAAGAAGATAGAGGCGGTTTAGAGTTGGCTCAAACTGTCCTCAACAACTGAATTTGGAGTTTTCTCGGCTTGGCTGGTTATTATCGTTGCTTCGTGGAGGGTTTCTCATCTATTCCGTCACCTTTGACCAGATTGACCTAGAAGGGTGCTCTTTTCAGGTGGTCGGATGAGTATGAGGAGAGCTTTCAGAAGCTCAAGACTGCCTTGACCACAACTACAATTCTAGTTCTACCTTCAGCTTCTGGTTCTTATACACTATAGTGTGATACCTCCCGGATTGGTTTTGGGTGCGTGTTGATACATGGGATAGAGTAATCACTTATGCTTCATGTCAGTTGAAGCCCCATAAGAAGAACTACCATGTTCATGATTTGGAGTTGACTGCATTGTTCATGCATTGAAGATTTGGAGACACTATCTCTATGGTGTGTCTTGAGGTATTTATAGATCATCGGAGTATCAAGTACTTGTTCAAGAAAAAGGATTTAAATTTGAGGAAGTAGAGATGGTTGGAGTTGCTGAAGGACTATGATATTACTATTCTGTATCATCCTGGAAAGGCGAATATGGTGGGTTCTGCCTTGAGTAGAAAGGCGATGAATATGGGTACCCTTGAATTTATTCATGTTGGTGAAACACCACTTGCAGTGTATGTTCGGTCCTTGGCCAACCAGTTCGTAAGGTTTGATGTTTTATAGCCTAGTCGAATTATAGCTTGTGTTGTTTCTCGGTCTTCCTTATATGATCGCATCAGAGAGCACTAATATGATGATCCCCATTTGCTTGTCCTTAAGGACACGGTTCAGCACAAGAATGTTAGGGATGTTATATTGGAGATGACAGTGTATTATAGATGCAGGGCAGATTATGTATGCCCAAAGTAGATTGTTTGCTTCAGTTGATTCTCTAGGAGGCTCATAGTTCGGAATACTTCATTCATCCAGGTGCAACGAAGATGTATCAGGACTTGAGACAAAATTATTGGCAAAGGATAATGAAGAATGATATAGTGGGTTGTTAGCTTGGTGCCTAAACTGTTAGCAGGTTAAGTGTGACCATAAGAGACCGGGTGGATCGCTTTAGAGGCTTGAGATTCCAGAGTGGAAATGGGAGCGTGTAACCATAGATTTTATAGTTGGGATCCCATGGACTTAGAGGAAGTTTGATGCTATTTGGGTGATTGTGGATGAGATGACCAAGTTTGCACACTTCATTCTGGTTGGGCAACAAGTTCTTCAGAGTGGTTGGCTGAGATTTACATCCACGATATCATTCGCCTTCACACTGTGCTAGTATCTGTCATTTCAAGTTGGGTCACGCAGTGTACATTGTAATTTTGGAGAGCTGTGCATGGGGAGTTGGGCACCCAAGTTGAGTTGAGTACAACATTTCACCCTCAGGCGGATGGATAGTTCGAGTACACTATTCAGATATTGGAGGATGTACGAGCTTGTGTCATAGATTTTAGGGGTTCTTGGGATTGGTTTCTATCACTCGAAGAGTTAGTCTACAACAAAAACTACCAATAGAGCATTCAGATGGCTTTATATGAGGCTTTGTATGGGAGACAATATCGATTTACGGTGGGTTGGTTTGAGTCGGGTGAGGCTAGGCTATTGAGTACTGACTTGGTTTAGGATGCTTTGGACAAGGTTAAATTGATTCAGGATCGGCTTCACATGGCGCAGTCTAGAAAGAAGAGTTATGCCGATAGAAAAGTTTGTGATATTGCTTACATGGTTATGGAGAAGTTGCTGCTCAAGATTTCAACCATGAAGGGTGTTATTCAGAAAGAAGGAAGTTGAGCCTTCGGTATGTTGGACCATTTGAGGTGCTTTAGAGGATTGAAGAGGTGGATTACAAGCTTGCCTGACACCTATTATGTCGAGTGTGCATACAATATTTCATCTTTCTATGCTCCAAAAGTATGCCAGTGATCCATCTCATGTCTTGGATTTCAGCATAGTTCAATTGGATGGTGATTTGACTTATGATGTGGAGCCGGTGGCCATTTTTGGTTGGCAGGTTAGAAAGATCGGGTCAATGGACATAGGTTTAGTGAAGGTGCAGTGAAGAGGTCAGCCAGTTGAGGAGGCTACTTGGAAGATCAAGAGGGAGATGTTGAGCAGATATCCATGCCTATTTGAGGCTCCAGGTACGTTTTTAGACCCGTTCAAGGATGAATATTTGTTTAAGAAGGGGAGGATATAACGATCCGGTCGCTTGTTTTGAGAGTTGTAGTCTCATTCCATCCATTTACTGCTCATCTTATGATTTAAAAATGTTATGTGATTTGCAGGGGTAGTTGGTTAGGGTCTGGAAAGGTTTCATAATAAGTTGAGACACTTAGTCTCAAGGTTAGAAGCTTAAGTTGAAAAGGTTGACCGGATCTAGCTTATGTGCAGATAGCTTCGGGATGCGTTTTTATGGTTCTGCTAGCTTTGTTGGGTGATTTTGGACTTAGGAATGTATCTGGATAGTGATTTCGAGGTCCGTAGTGAAATTAGACTTGAAATGGCGAAAGTTGGAAATTTAGAAATTTGACCGAGAGTGGAATTTTATAGTTACCTAGATCAGATTGGGTTTCCAGGAGTTAGAGTTGGTATGTGGTGTCACTTTTGAGTTGTGTGCAACAGTTAGGGTCAATCGAACGTGATTTGATAGGTTTCGGCATCGAATGTAGAAATTAGAAGTTCAAAAGTTCATTAGGCTTGAATCAATGTGCGATTTGTGGTTTTACTGTTGTTTGATGTAATTTGAAGGCTCAAATAAGTTTGATTGATGTTTGGGACTTGATGGTATGTTTTGGTAAGGTACCGGGGGCCTCGGGTAAGTTTCAGATGGTTAATAGATCAATTTTTGGACTAGGAGAATTTCTGGAGTTTTCTGTCACTGATCTGATTTCCTTATATATGATCGCATGGGGGGGGGGGGTCCACGTTCACGTAGGCTAATTGGAGCAGTTCTGGTGTTTTATTCAATGTGATTTCCAGTTTTGGCATGCGATCATGTAGGCCAGGGGAAATCAGTGTATCACGAATGCATGGGCTAGGCCGCGTTCGCGAAGAGGAGGTGAGGCAGCTAGGGGCACGCGCATTGTTCTATGCGAACGCGTGGGCCATCCGCGATTGCATAGTCCTGGAAACCTATGCTTCGTGTTTGCTTGTGTTTTTGTGCGGTCGTATAACGAAGTTTCTGGGGGCAGTGGAGTTTTTTCTTTGCGATCGCAAAGAGTTTCTGGCGATCGTGAAGAAGGGATATCTAGGCAGAATTAAATATTCCAAAACGAGGGTTTGAGCATACTTTCACAATTTGATTTTGTGTGCTCGGTGAGAGGCGATTCTTGGAGATATTTTCAAGGGAGTGGTTGGGGTAACTGATTCTTACTTAGTTTTGGTTAAATTCCATTTTTATATCCTTGATTTCGTCATTTAATTAGTGATTTGGGTTGAAAATTGGAGGGAAATGGAAGAAAGTCCTTAGGCCGAATTTTAGAAATTTGATCAAGAATTTGATATCAGATCCGAGTATTTTTGGTATGGTTGGACTCGTAGTGGAATGGGTGTTCGGATTGTGATTTTCAAAATTCCAAGATGTGGGACCGGGGATTGACTTTTGAGTTGACTTTTTGACATTTGATTAAGGATTAAGTACTTTCTTATGGGATTGATTACTTTAGCTTGTGTTGGTTGTATCTTCTGATGTTCAAAGGCCAATTTACGAGGCAAGGGCTTACTAGCGGAGTGATCCGATTTGCTTTAGGTAAGTATCATAGTTAAACTTGGGTGAGACACCAATTGCCTAAATTTTTGTGATAGCCACGTGCTTTTGGGTGCACACATGTGTGGGGATGATCATATGTGCGGGCAACATGATTGTATATTCTTGTTTGGGTTGTGCTCGGGCTCCTGTAAGCCCAGAAATGACCGTCAAGCTTCGAGATTTGATATCTAACATGTGGTAATAGTTTATCTGATCTAATAAAGCCATGGCAATTCTACTTAGAGTTTTAATCCCTGAACGAACTTGATACCTACTTTTCATTGATGAAATTGCGGTACGATAGCACACTTTGCACATGCCTACACTTTAACATGTTATTTACACCAGTCCAAGGATAGCATAATCGTATTTCATCCATTTTATACATGTAAACTTGCTTGATTGCTCCTGTATGATATTCTGGACTGTCATACATGAATTGTCCGTGCAGATTCTATTGTTAGCACATGAGTTGTATTATAGCATGTGAATTGTCTGTGTGGATACATGTATTGATATTATTAGCACGTGAATTTTATGTGCAACACGTGAATTTTCCGTGCAGATCTATGTATCAATATTAGTAACATGTGAGTTATCCATGCAACACGTGAATTGTCCGTGCAAATTCTATTGTTAACACGTGAGTTGTCCGTGCAAAGCGTGAATTGTCTGTGCATTGTGTGGAACTTGTATTTTCTTGATCAATTATCTTATTTACGTGATTCTTTCCTCTACATGCCATAATACTATTGAGCATAGTATTTGAGAAGCAGTGCACATGCACACATAGATATTCGTGTCACGAAGCCTTATGATCTAGCCTTAAATGTATATTGTGTTAATCAAAAAGTACAAAATTGCACCGAATTAACTAATGACCTCAACAAATTAAGCTTCTCTTACATTGCCTTGTTTATTTGCAATACTTATAGTGTTGGTTGCGCTCACACTACACTCTGCACCTCGTGTGCGGATCCAGGCATTCTGGGGCACGAGAGTTGTTGATCGTGGAGTCTACCCCTTCGAAGATTAAAAGGGTAGCTGATCACGCCCAACTATGCCTTATAAAAAGGACTAAACGGTCATTGCAAATATAATTCGGTTTACAAGTCCGGAGTCGAATCCCATAGAGAATTAAAACTTAGTTACAGTTGGTACCTATTACTAAGAAGACAAGCTCGAACTATTCCTAAGTTATAAATATTAAGATTCTTGTATATAATTAACTAAAAAATTAAATTAGTAGATTAACAACTAAAGATACTACATGTTGGACAAAATATTAAGGAGGTCTAGAGTTATGATATCCCCTATTATCGGAATCCTTCCTGCTACATCTTTTATAATTTTGCCTAAGTATTCTCTACCGATCATGAACGCTCTGAGTAACGTAATTATCTTTCTAATAACTACCATAATTTACTAGATATATATCCCAAATTACGCTAGTTGGCATTAAGTACACCCACTCGAATCTCACCAAAGTTTCGTTATCCCTAATCCCACCTTTAAACCCTCCGTATTGATCCCTCATATATGTCAGGAGTGATGTTATTCAACAACTATCTAAATATGCACCCTCTCCCGAGTAATACATAATAAATAGGCACAGTCGATTAAGAGCACTTCAACTGACCACAATAATAACGTAGTTAAGAAAATAGAGAAAATACTATGGAAAAACTATATTAACGTAAAAGGAAATTCATTCTCCAATAGGTTCCATCAAAATCCCAGATAATAATTTAGCTATTCATAATAGTATGCATAATTACAATATTAGAATTCATAACCAATAATAAAAATAGAAAAAAAAAGTAAAAAACTCGTAGAAGAATTCTCCTCCTTGCTCCTAGTGTATTCTTGCCTCCTTAGATCAAATATACTCTCAAATATGTCAAATCTCGGTCTGTCTTGACTCTCCCTCCTCAAAGTGGCATTTTAGGTCTATTTATATGCGTAGGAAAAGACCTAAATGTGTTGGTCAAATCCTAGTCAAGCCGGAAAACAAATTAAGTCTTCAAAACTCAGTCCAGAAGTCGCCCTTAGGCCTGGCATCGCAGCCTAACGTCAACTTCGGCCTGGCTTTTGCCTTGCAGTACCAGTCTAATGCCTGCCTCAGCCTAGCATTGCCAGGTCTCTCCTTTTCACTATTTTCGAGCCCACTTTCAACGTTTAAGTATCCATTTTGCTCTACTTTCATATTCAATTCACCTACATAAAAAATAGACTCCATTGTGCACAAATAAAGTGCACTTTATCATTAAAGCATGTAAATGCAAGACACATAATATACGAAACTATGGAATTATAGCCACATTAGTAGCTGCTTGGCGTCCGCACACCTTGATTCTCCTTTTCGTGTCTTTTAGTTTATGTATTTAGTCTTACTTTCGAGACATTGTACTAGACCATGTTGTCATATATAGATGCTCATGTTTTCGGTGACACCTAGGTTTGGGGACTTTTCACATTTAATTATGACTTTTATCCAGTTACGAGGGTTATATACTTATTTAAAACCTATTTCCGTATATTATTCATTCAAAGTGTTGGCAAATGTTTAGAATATTGACTTTACCTAGTACTATGATAAGCACCATTACGATGGATTGGTTTTGGATCGTGACAATATTCTTACCGATTTAATTCGATTTTTGATTTGTCTTGATAGTTTAGTTTTTTATGGACACCCCGGCATAAATTAAACTCTTCCATTTGTGATCTTTAACTTGATAGAACTTTGTGTTCGAAATAAGTATTTTAATCCTAGTCTTCTAACAACTTTAGGGAGATCTTATGGAAAGAAATTATGACAATGATGAAATACCAACTCTTTTTCTAGTTCATCCGTTTTTATTTGTTGCTTATTGTATTAGAAAATTTCATTAACAAATTATCTTCTACGTCCTTTTGAAAAAGTACAGCTAATCAAACGGCGAAGATATTAATAATCACTCACTGCAAGTTCTTACATCAAATTCTTATTTGGTACTAGAATTTTATTTATTTATTTATTATTATTATTATTATTATTATTATTGTTGTTGTTATAATAATAATAATTATTATTATTATTATTTTTATTATTATTAGGGGATTTAGGATTGTTTTCGGATGAGGCTCAGGAATTAATTACAAGAATTTCAGTCCTAGTCAGTTACTAACCTCTAAATAAACTTTAAACCACGATGTTCCTTACAACCCTTCAACGACTACCTGCCTCAAGGGGTTTACGAGCATTACCGGTTAGGTTGGCCTAACCAAAGTTTACTGTCGAGAATGATAAAGGCGTGATCTATACAGTTCTTAAACTAACATCTCATCGGGATGATACAGTAAACTTCTAGCAACAAAACATACTTTGTAAATAGTTTTCGAATACTAAGTCCAACACTTACCTATTTAGCCTATCATTTAGGCTAACAGTACTATAACTAAAGAAGAGGGAGGGAGTAGAACAATATCGGAGAGAGCTTGCGTTATGAACAATTGACCTTTTTGATTTTTATTAAACTATTGAAAATACTAGAGAGGGTTCTTTACAAAGGTAGAGAGACATGTTCGAGAGAAGGAAGAGCATTTATTATTATTATTATTATTATTATTATTATTATTATTATTATTATTATTATTGTTGTTGTTGTTATTTTTTTTTTGGTAATTAAAATTTGTATGAATCACCAAAGAGGTTTCGTTACAAATCCATAGTGCAGCTCAGTGCCCAGCTGACTATAAAAAAGAAACGTAAAACACTGTCGACTGTGACTATACCTATCCTTCTATTTCACAGTAGAAAATGCTGAAGCTGTAGGCTAACTTTAGGGGTACCCCTAACATTACAGACATATGCAATGGTCCTAAGTAATTGATCACTAGAACAAAAGACATTCTTAAACAACCTCGAGTTTCTTTCTATCCAAATAACATAGAACAATTCTTCTATAGTCATTTTGAATATATGAGCTCGACTGGTTTTCCCTTTAGCTTTGGTAATAATCCAGTGAATAAACTGCTCCCAATTCTGGATATTAGGCTAAGTTACTTCAATCCACAACATTGCTTGATGCCTCAGTTGGCTAGTAAAAGAACAAGAAAAAAAGAGATGGTCTCTGTTCTCTACACCTTGTTGGCATAGTACACAGGTGCTATCCACATTCGAGTTCCACTGGATCAACCTATCTTTAGTAGGTAATCTATCTTGAAGCACCAACCAAAGGTTGAAAACTGCCTTGGGTCAGGCATAATTTTGGATGGTTAAGTTCTTCCACATGACTCTAGGTAATTGTCCAATCTGATGTAGATACAGTATCCTTATAGTACACACTGGTTTATGCATCATCTGATATTGTTGCAATAGAACAGTAGCTTCAATTATCTTTCGGACCATCCAATTGGCTTGCTTGGGAATAATTATGGACTCTAACTGCTGTTGCTTTATATAGACTGTGTGAATCCATCTTACCCATAGGGCATCCTTCTTATGAGCCAAATCCCAGCAAAGCTTGGCAATAGCAGCTTTGTTCCACACTAGCAGATTCATGATGTTTAAACCTCCAGCTGACTTTGGCAAGCACAATTTATCCCAGGCAATATATGCTTTTTTTGATATACTGGCTGAACCTGTCTATATAAAGGATCTACATACTGCTTCTAACATCTTTAAGGTTTTTGAAGGAATAAGGAAAAGTTGGGCCCAGTAAGCTTGTATGCCAAAGATCACTGATTGAACCAATTGAATTCTACCAGCATATGATAATTTCCTTGCAGTCCAGGATGTGATCCTGGCAGTGATCCTATCCACCAGTGGCTGCCATTGAACTAAGGTCATCTTCTTGGTAGATAAAGGAACTCCCAAGTATTTGAAAGGCAACTCCCCATGTACATAGCCAAGATGATCAACAATTTGATGCTGGATATCAGTAGTAACCCCACCAAAGTAAACTGAGCTCTTACTCAGATTAGCTTTCAACCTAGAGGCTTCAGTGAAGTGAGCAAAGTACTTAAACATAGCTGCTACAGATTGATGCTCCCCCTTGACAAACAACAATAGGTCATCTGCAAAGCTAAGGTGAGTAATGCCTAGTTTTTTACAACCAGGGTGAAATAGAAAAGCTTTATCCTTCTTCAATTCAGCAAGAGCTCTACTTAAATACTCCATCACTATGGAAAACAAAAAGGGGGAAATTGGATCACCCTGTCTTAGTCCTTTAGCTGCCTAGAAGGGTTCAGTAGTTTCTCCATTCACCATCACTGTATAACTGACTGTTTGGATACATTCCATAATCCATTTTATAAACCTAACTGGGAAATCTAAAGCCTCCATTACCTGCTGTAAGAAAATCCATTCAACAGAATCATATGCCTACTGCAAATCAATTTTAATCATGCATCTAGGAGACACATGAGATCTTGAGTAATTTTTGATTAGTTCATGGGCCAGTATAACATTGTCTGCAATCTTCCTGCCTGGGATGAAACCTGCTTGAGCATCACAAATGATACTGGACATGATTTTTTGTAATCTATTGGCCAATATCTTAGAAATTATTTTGTATAAGACTGAGCAGCAAGCAATTGGTTGAAATTCTTGAACTGTTTGTGGATTAGCAACTTCGGGTACCAAGGTAAGGGAAGCACAATTGGCTGGTCTATACAGTTTACTGGACTGGAAAAAATTCTTGACTGCCTTGATTATATGATTGCCAGTGATACTCCAGGTCTGCTTAAAGAAAAAGGCATTATATCCATCAATTCCTGGGGCTTTGTCATCACCAATGGATTTTAAACTGTCCAGAATCTCAGAAGCAGTGATATCAGCAACTAAATCTTTCTTCTGGTGATGTGTAAGCTTTGGACCATTACTCATATACAATCTGTTAATTGCTGGTAGTGAGGCAGCTGATGTAACCATTAGTGACTTAAAAAAATCCTTGATCTTCTTTCTAAGGTCATCTGGATTGGTAATCCTGGATCCCCCTGCTGTAACCAGTTCTGTTATGCTTTTGTATTGATTCCTTTCCTTCAAGGCAGCAGTAAAATATTTGTTATTTGAGTCTCCCAATTGGATCCATCTGGCCCTGGACTTCTGTTGCAGGATATTCTCTTCAATCATTGACCATTTTTCTAACTTCGATACAAGTTCTTTCTCTTTAAGCTGCAAATCATCAGTATAAGCCAGCATCATCTGGCTCTGAATGTCCTTCAATTCCTTCCTGCTAGACTCAATTTTCTGTGCAATGTTCTTAAAATCTCTAGCATTTAGAGATTTTAAAACTGGTTTCAGTAACTTGAGATTATTCCACACATCCTTGACAGTACACTGAGTAGTGTTTTTCCAATTCTCCTTGATAAGTTGCTGAAAGTCCTAATGATTAGCCCATGCATTATAGAATCTGAAAGGAGCCTTCCCGAGCATAGTATCTTCAGTCAGAGTAAGCACCATTGGGTTATGATCAGAGATTAATGGATAACCATATACTGTTTGTACATGGCTCCATTTAATCATCCATTCATAATTACCAAAGATTCTGTCCAATCTGCTACAAACTCTATCCTTGCCAGTTAATTTGTTGGACCATGTGAAAAATTCCCCTTTCCAGGGAAGTTCTGAGAGCCCAGACAGTTGTATACATTGAGTGAAGTCCAGAGTTTCAGCTTGTTTCACTTGACTATAGGATTGCCTATCATTGATAGACATGACAGCATTGAAATCACCTGCTACTAGCCAAGGCTCTGTAATAGTAGCAGAAAAGTTCTGTAGCTGTTGCCATAATGTTCTCCTTTGATCCATGCCATTGAACCCATACACCAAGTGAGGTAGCAAACCAGATTACCTGCAGAGGTCCTGACACTGCAATGAAGGAATTGAGCCTCCTCCTGAATACCAGTGATCATAAACTTCTGAGTATCCCATAGGACCCAAATTCTACCATTCGGAGAGCCCATATAGTTAGTTAGCATATCCCAGCCAGGTACCAACAACTTAGCAATTCTATCTGCATTTCCCTCCTTAACCTTTGTCTCTACCAGACCAACAAGGTTAAATTTATTAGACCTAATATATTCCTTAGCTTCCTTCTGCTTATACCTTTTATTCACACCTCTAATATTCCAAAATAAACACTTCATTGGGTATAACTAAGACCCCCTTCATCTGGGGGATTTCCTGGCCTACTAACTAACATTACTTGAAATCTGTTACTCACCACAACAGGAGATAAAGGGGGAAAGTTTGTAAGGTTGAACTCTGGAGACTGAACCTGTTTACCTCTATCTTCCTGTTTGTTCGACTCTGTACTTCCTAAAGGAGCAACATAATGCTCTTTGGGATGTACATCATTCTGCTTTGGTCCAAGCTGTTGTTTAGGAGCCTCCTGCTGCTGTATACCAGGCTGGTTTGGAGCTTTAGCTCTCCATTCCTGAAGCACTTTAGGTTTTTGCATTTGGTTAGGTTGGGAAGGTTTGGGATTAACCAAACAATTGTGTCCAACCATAAGGCATTTCTCACAATACGATGGTTTCCAATCATAAGCCACTTCCTGCAAAAACTTCTTCCCATTTGGATTTATTAACTCAATCTCACTTGGCAACTTTTTAGAAACATTCACCTCAATAAGCATGCGAGCATATGAAATTATAATCTGTTTAGTCGTACATTCATCAGCAAAAATGGGCTTACCCAGTACACTGGCTATCCTACTCAAGGATCTGATTCTCCAGCATGACATAGGGAGTTTAGGAAACTTGACCCACAGTGGAATTTCAGTAGGAAAAGCAGCATTGAAATCAAAGTCAGCAGTCTATTACTTCAGGACCATAGGTCTATTTGCAATGGAGTATGGACAAGCACAGAGAACTTCTTTAGCATCTTCACGTGATCGGAATTTCACTACATAGTAGCCCTCCTCATGATAATAGAGGTCTGGTTCAGGTACATGGGACAAATGTAGGTTAATGAACCATTTCATTGCATTGTACCCTGGCCCATTCCCTAAAACAAAAGCTACTAGGGCACACTTCCATTTCTGTTCTTCCACCTCCACTTCTTCCTTAATCAAATGACCTACTGGTTTGCCATCAATCATAGTCGGTGGGATATACTCCAACGCCATGCCATTAGAAGCAAATCGATTCTTCTGAATGAGATTTGCCCATCCTTTAGCTACTTCATTGGTCCCCTCCTCTGGTTTGTTTTGTTCTGTCGCAGATGCTTGAGGTAGCTTCTGCATGTGGTCGATTCCACCATTTCCTTGCACCATCGGGGGATGAGGAAGCAAGGAAACCTCATCTTCATCTATCACCTCAACTGATTGAGTCAATGGAACAGTGTCAACCAATGGAACAGTATCGGCCAATGGAACAGTGTCAATAGGGTTATTTACACTTACTGGGTGGTTTATAGTTGAGATAACTCGATCTATGGTTGTAACTGGTAGTTTTCTAGGGCGACCCCTGCCTCGTCCCCGTCCTCTCGCCATGGAAGCCAAGCTCGGCGTACATTAACTAACGTACGCCGAGAGGAAAGAAGAAGAAGAGTTTAAATGGAAAAAAACTCTTTTGTTGTTGTTGTTGTTAATAGCATGCCATCTAATAATTTGCTATAGCATTTCCGTTTTTGAATACACTTAGATATTAGCATATTTTGTTTTGTGTTTTATTAATATAATGGTGTTTAATTACATATAAAATATAATAAATTAAAAATATATTAAAGTGCTCTTAGAACTTGCGAGTTTAAACATGTCAAATATTTTTGTGATTCTAGGAATATATTGTTAAGTATAAACCCAAATGTTTGTTAAAGTCAAAGTAGAGTGTTTAAACATACGAACACCCTTTTTTTCCTTTTCTTTTTGGGAATTTAAACACTAAAAAGAAAATGGTTAATTACATTGAATATCCATTGACTCAATTCAAATACAACAATAACTACTCAGTATAGTCTCACAAAGTGGGGTCTGGAGAGGGTAATACGTAGACGGGCCTTACTTCTATCCGAAAGAATAGAAAGGCCGTTTCCAATCGACCCTCGACTCAGTGAAGGAAAGGAAAAACAAAAAACAAAAAACAAAAGGCTGTTTCCAATATCACTCAATTCAAATACACATCACGTATTTCAAAATCACACTTACAGCTTCTATATTATAAAAATCATATACTTAGAACCCTATGATGTATATCCTATATTAAAATATAATTATTACCCGATAAACTAAAAGTATAAGTAAAAGTATTTATTTACTTGTTATAAAAAATTAAAAAGAGTATAAATATTTTTTTTGAAATATTTATTCATGCGTTTGATTAAAAAAAGAATAATTATTTTTTTGACATATATATCTTTTAAAACTCTTAAATAAGAAATGAACGCAAATTATTTAATATACTATAATTTTTACGTATTTGGCAAGATACATTTAACTTTTGAAACTTTTAAATATAAAGTTGTTATCCCTTTTTTTCAAATATTTAAGCGTCTTATATAATAAAACAAATAAAAAATAAATTAAAAATAATTTTGGGACAGAACAATAAACAAATAAACTAAAATGAATATGAAAAAATACTAATAATTTGAGTAATTATATTTTAATATACTTAGTTATAGATATACCTCATAATTGGTGCATTATGTATGTGCAGAATTTTTGAAGTATATGAAATATAAGTTTTGGTTTTAACGTAAAGGGGATATATCTCAAACTTGATGATATTTGTATGTTTAATGTAATTAACCCAAAAAAGCTGTCATGTAAACTAAAATAGGTGAAGTAATATTAAGGCCTGATAGATAATACTCCATTACATTTCACGCGTATCCGTATTTTTCTCGGCGAAAAATCCAACAACATCATCGTCACAAAACATCCGACTTCCGATTTCTGGCTACTGTTTTCACTTGATTAAAATCATCTTTTTTTCTTCTCTCTTCTCTCTCTCATAGCTCCATAAGTGAAGGTACTTTTCTCTTATTTTCTCTTATTAGAAGCTTAATTTCTAAATAATCTAATGTTACCTTAAGTGGGTATCGTTTGAGTTGGTTGATTGAGTTATATTTCAGCACTAAAGTTTTTTTTTGTTTGTATTTAAGTTCCAAAAATGTATTTTTATATGCACTAACAGTATAATGAATTGTGATAATTGGGTATGATGAAGCACAGTCCTGTTTCTGTTGTGGAACTAGAGGAGTGTGGCATTCTGAAAATGTTTTTAAAAAGAAATGATAATTGGGCTTCTTCCACTCCAACTATTAAATTCTTCTATTTAAGTTATATGCATTAACAGTATAATCATTTTATTACATCATTTAAATATATTACTTAACATTTATTCGAGGTTACCAATCAACGCTATTAAATATACTTGCTTGCAGTTAGACCTGATTCTGATTTTATAAAATATTTTTTATACTGTCAATACATAGAATTTAAACTAGAGAACCTCTAAAATTTATCGAAGTCAAACTGTTGAGTATTGGAGTGAAAAAAAATGATATGGACGAATCATATTGTCACGCCTCTTTTTTTTGCCACACAACCCTATTTCGAGGTTTGGGTTAGAAGAGTTTTTCCAATTAAAATGACGTTTTAAAAAGGAATTATTTATTATTTAGAGCCGCCACTTGGAATTGAGTTTTGGTGTTTTAAGTCACTTTTATTGAATCCCTTATCAAAAGGAAGATTTGACTCCTAATGTATGGTCTACGAAATCAGAAGACTGAGTAAGGAATTCTGTTGACCGATAGGAAGGTATAAGGCACCCCTCGAGTCCGTGGTTCTAGCACGGTCGCTTTCATTGACCTATGTTTGGCTTAAATCAATTCTTGACTATTCTTGTATTTTATTGGTTATGGCTTATTTATTATCGCTTAATTAAATATTATATTTTATTAATTATTTTGACCTAGATGCGGTATGCAAACAAGATACTTCTTTGAAATTAAATGTTAAACCAAGGTATGGAATGTACACATGGTGAAAATATAATTTTGTAAATTTAAAAGGTATCGAGACGCAGAATGCGCATATGATCCCCTTTTTTTTTTAAGGCATATCCATCCAAGGTTCGTTTATGAACACATGGGCTACTAGCTTATTTTAGAATATTTCAATTATTTTTATCTCTTTTAGATTCGTGATATATAATTGTATTTTTTTTTTTACTAGTTGGAACGAGTTTTGAATTAGTTCATGGCTCATTTCGCTCCCTTATAATTATTTGCGCTTCTACCTGTTTAACTGATGGAATAAGTCCGAAGTAACATTTTAGGCTCAAAATTTTTCTGTACTCAAAATCATTTCCCCTATCATTCCTTTTATCAGTTCAAACATACAATAACTTGATATAAAAGAAAATTCTATCAATTAAACTATATGACATCACATTCAACAGACTTATAAATAAATTGAAGATCACAATATTACTACTTCCTATCTAGTTGGGTATGAACTCTTTGGCAATTCATATATATTGTTCTAATATTGTCCACAACTAGTTTGTGATTGAAGCTAATTATTGTTGGAAATTGTGTTGCTCGGATCCTCCAAAGACGTCACCAGGTGTGTGTCAGATCCTCCAAACGTAATGCATATTTGGAGGATCCGATATGGGTGCGGTGGCATTTTTCCCGAGCAACATAGGCTGCAAACGATAGCTACTTTGCTTAACTTTGCTGTAGTGTTGTTGATTTAACTTCTCTACGGTTCATTCGGTGTGACAGAACCGCTCAGATTACTCAAGCATTATAAAGGGCATATACTCGTTTGAGGTTTCCTGAAGAGCGAGGGTGCCCAACTGCCTTGCTTCATCTGTTTGCTGAAGGCCCTCTTTCGGTCTTTTATAGCTGCTTCAGTTTGGTGTTCCTCTGCTAAATTTTGCTGGAAAAGGCCAGATTTAGGTTCCTCTTGCGTGAAATTACTTGAGTCTGTCTTTGTGTCTGCTAAAAGAATTGAAATGAGAAGAGCAATGGTTTAAGCCTGAGGAAATGGAACGTCAATTCCTACAGACAATACCTTTTCTAGAAATAGGATTTTCAAGGAGAGATTTCAAACATCTGGGCAGCATAGTACGCGAGGCTCCTGCAAAAGGAGGTTAACTTGGCCTTCACGTTACCCCGAAACACCTTTGCTATCTCACCTAGACTGACCATCAGAAGCTCCTGCACACAGCACATGAACAATTATATATTGCTGTATATTTTTGCTTTTTAATAGATGGACCCATCTGCACAATCTCTTCCTATAAAATCTTGTAGTTTAGTCATTAGCTGCTTGAAACCAAGGCTTTTGCTGAATAGGTTGCTGACATAATGATTCCCCTTCATATGCTATTATTTAGAGCATTCCTTTTTTAAATCCTGCAGTATACATCATTGTTTCATAGAGGAGAACAAAATGTCATTCCTTCACTGACTCAAGGTACAGCATCTCTTGATAACTCACTATCTGATATGTACCGCTCTCCTCCAAGACCATTGCCTTATGATGCCGATCCAAGATACTTCCGCTTGCAACGAGATGGGCTAGTCTCAAGGCGGGAGAAAGGGTCAGGTCACTCGCATGAGGAAACTGAACCACTACGAAGAAGTGATAGTGATGATGATTCTGAATATTTGAGTGGGGGAAGTAAATGGAATGAATCTAAATGTGACGAAGGATCGAAAGAAGACAATTGCAAATCTTCGGTGAAGATGTCAACAACTAAAAAGACCACTGGATTTGCTAATATCTATTCTGCAGAAGAGGAAGATGTCTGCCCGACCTGTCTTGAAGGTAGATCAGTTGTACAAGTTTTCTATTAATCCTCATTGAACTGCCTTACAAAGCATTATATGCATGCTCTCTGCCTAGAGTCTTGTGAAATTTCTTTGGATAGAGTTTATTCAGCGCTGATGGACAATTGAAACTGAAATCAGTAGTCACTGCTATACTTTGTCTGTCTAAAATCAAGGACTTGATGCAATTGTTCGTAGGCTTGTGAAAAAATAGAAGTGCTTAACAGACGAGAGCAGTATTGAGAGTAAACCGACTTTAATGCAGTACATTTTTCCTTCTTCCTGGGTTTCAATGTCTCGCTTCTGGAAACTGTCTAGCAAAGTTCAGGAATCTCTTGAATTTCAACTTTCATGACATTGATGAGCCTCACTCTTTCAGAATATACAGAAGAAGACCCAAAAATAATTACAAAATGCTCTCACCATTTCCACCTGGCGTGCATATATGAGTGGATGGAGAGAAGTGACAGCTGTCCAATTTGCGGAAAGGTAAATGTGATCCTTTACAAAATAATGGCCAGTGTGTACTGTTTTTGTTTACTGCTTATCTGTCGCTTGCTTGAACTTATGTTGCAGTTGAGCTTGTCCTTTACATGCTACCCTGCGAGAAGCAATCCCCAACTCTGTTGAGGGAAAATCTTCATGTTTTATTTTTCTTTCCTCACCTCCCTGTTTAATATGATCAAGTGCTTCCTATATTTGGTAAACTGACTAGTTTAAACATTTTGAAAGAACGAGATATTATTATTATTATTATTTTTTTGGTAAATAATTTTTATTTTTTACCAAGTAATCTTTTTACAGCTCAAACAAAACAAAAAAACCAGCACTAAAGCTGGGCATCATCTCTAGCACTACTGCATCCCCTAAACAACAACAATATCATAAAGCATTTACTAGGCTAACTAACGGTAGAAATTTAAGCTTTCCAGTTTTTTAGCCAATCGAGCCCGCATAGAACCTCTGCAGAATATCTCTTGAAGTATTTGTCTGATAACTTGCTCCTCTTGCCTTTGCTTATTCTGAAATATCCTCTTGTTTCGCTCTTGCCATATATGATATACACATCCAGCTATCGCCATTCTGAATACCTCTGCTCTAGCCCTCCTACCCCTCTTATTTACTTCCATCCATGCCATTTCATGCTGCCAGTTCATAGCCTTTCTTGTCAAACCTTGCCATTGTAATAATCTGTTCCATATTCCACTCGAATACACACAGCTGAAAAATAAATGGTCAATAGTCTCATTAGCATCATTACACAGAGGACACAACAGTATATCAGTCACACCCCAGCTAGCCAGCCTGTCCCTTGTGCTTAGCCTCCTGTGAGCTTCTAGGTTAAGTATAAAAATCCATCTTGGTGCACCATAGTTATTACAAATCAACTTTCTCCATGGAACTTTTTGATGGACTCCCCTCATCTTCTGGTATATAGCTTTGATAGAGAAAGACCTCATCCTTTCTAGCTCACTTTGATTTATTCCAGCACGTTCTGAATAAAGTTTAGCTTTCAGCACCTTTTTGACTATCCAAGATGCTTGTTTCCCCTCTATGTCCCACACTTGCTTCCCTTTACCATAGTGTGTATGCACCCAAACTACCCACAATTTGTCTTTTTTCTGACATAGGTTCCGTAAGAGCTTACACACTGCTGCCTTATTCCATATTGATATATCCAGAATGTTAAGACCCCCTGCCAGGACCACATAGTTTCTCCCATGCCAATAGTGCTCTTTTGGTTATCTCTCCTCCACCCGTCCCTGAGGAAATTTCGGCATATAGATTCTACCATCTTGATCACTTTCTTTGGAAAAATAAAGATCTGGGACCAATAGGATTGGACTGCAAACAAAGTGTTTTTAATCAGTTTGGTTTTATCTTTCTTTTTGGTAAAAAAAGTGAGACCTAGAAAAGGGGACACGAGGAGTGTGTGTGAGGAACTGTCTGCTCCACTTGGGTTTACCATTCTATTTCCATAGACCACCTAATTCTTTTTACCAGCTATTATGTTGTATGGACTATGGTCAAAGATTCTTATTTGGTGCATTAATAGGCAAAGAGCTTGAGCTGTCATTCTTCAGATTTTATTCTTAACTCTTCTTGAGTAACTGATGATCCAGGGGACAGCTGGTTATCAGAGACATGTATGGATATTAGTGCTAGTCCAATCATTGTAGCTTGTTTTCATGTAATATCTATACACATTCATATGGGATACTAATTATAATGGAATTACCCTAATACCTTTTCATTTCTATGTGCTGACTTCTGGTGAAATCACTTTTCTGTAATCATCCAATTCTATAGTGTAAGATATATGGACTTATATCTACATACACATGAACAATATATGGATAAATTATATGTTATGTGCTATCTTTTGGTTTGGCCTAAATAAGTGGTCTTATGGACATTAAGTTAAGGGGGCTAATGTGTTGTCATATAAAGTGTAGGACCAATGTGTAGATACCCAAAAGGGTAACCTTAGTTAATGATGGGCTAACTAAGGTTACATATAAGTAACTATGGTTACATGCTTGTGACTCTTGAGTTTTATAACTCATGTGTTATAAAGTGGGGGTTATGGTTCCCACATTATAAAGACAATTATCTTCTTCCTCCCATTGAATTAAGATAATCATTTTTCTTGTCTTGCATATTTTTGTGGAAAACTATACTCCAATTTGGTTATTGTTGTTTGGAAGAAATTCTTGTGAAACACTCTTGTGAAACTCTTGGATAACTTCAAGACAATCTTGAAGTTAGGATTAAGGAACAAGGAGCCAAACACTTTCAAACCATTATCAACGAAGGCTTAAGGATTTCCACAAATGGATTCAGGTACGCTTCCGCTCATGTTGTTGTTGTTCTAAATTATTCGATATGAAGGCTATTGTGTTTTAGTCGGAATCATTATTCTCACAATTGGTATCAGAGCCTCCTTCATATTTGGATAATTTGGAAGTTCATAAAATTCATGTTATATGAAGTTCATGTTAAAGTTAAGTTGGAATTTTGATTATGAAATTCTAGTACCATGTAATAGCATGATTTTATGAATGTTATGTTTTTGATGTGTTTTGGTGTTTCAATATCTTGCTATCATTTCTTGAATTGAAACATTAAAATTTGCAAAATTTTGGTTAAATATCAACATGATTTCTTGTTTAAATTTCTTGTTGAAAACCTTTTTAAGTCATTGGACAGAATACCAAAATAATCGATTATTGCCTTAGGATAATCGATTATCTTGAATTGTTCATCAAAATTTTGCAAAACAGTGACATAGAATAGTCGATTATTTTCCAAAAATAATCGATTATTTCATCTTGTGCGTTAAAGTTTTTGGGACAGAACTGTAGCATAATCGATTATACAATTAAGTTCATAAAAATTTTGAAACAGAACAGTGGAATAATCGATTATTCAATTTTGAATAATCGATTATCTCAATTTTCAGCAAAATTTGGAAATTCCAGAATGTCAGAATAATCGATTATCTGTTTAAGATAATCGATTATCCTGGACCAGCAAGCCCCGATAATCGATTATCAAGGACCTGATAATCGATTATCAGGCAATTAAGTGCTGAAAACATTTTGTTTTGGCTGTTTAATGAAGACATAATGTAAGAAACGTTTTTCATGATTAATGAAACGTTTTAAGTCTTTTAAGTTTCAGTTTTTAATTGAATATTTATAATATGTCAATCAATATTGAGTTTTTATTAAATTATTAATGTTTTATACATTAATATTCTGTTTTTATATTAATTGTTTTAGTCCATCAAACTTCAGATTTTGGAATTGTCCAACTAAGTCAAACAATTAATATTCAGATGTTGCATGTCAAAACATGTAACATATTAAGTTTAGATTCATAATATGGCTTAAGGAACTAAAGTTTTTAGCATCTAATATTTTAAATTAGTCAATTGAAGCATTATGTTGCCAAAGTAACCTCTATTGTGTAGATTGATTGATCTTGAAATATAAGATGACTGTGGATGTTAGTCTTCCATGCGTTTAACACCGGCCCAAAGGAAGGTTGTTATTTGACAGGAATTCGAACATGCTTGTGGTGATAAATATGTGACAATTATTTGGTTTTCCATGTGAATATTAAGTCGGCCCAAAGGAAGGCTTGATATTTGACAGGAGTTTATTGTCAATATTTGATCACTACACCAAGAGTACCACTTACAAGTTGATTTTCTGTCCAAAGACTAAAATCAATGTTGTGCTAGGTATCTTGTAATGAGATTTGCCTATTTTGAATCTATAAAGTAAAGTTAAAGTTCAAATAATTGTAAGCATGTATTAAGTAATCCTTTTGTTCTATTTTCAGTTAATTCTTCTGCTGCTTCGATATCTACCAACATCAATAGCATCCCTGTGCTTAATGGCACAAACTTTAAGGAATGGAAAGAGAACATTATGATCGTTCTCGGTTGCATGGATTTTGACCTTGCACTTCGGAATGAGCAACCTGCTTCTCTTGAGGATACATCCTCTCCTGATGAAAGGAAGGAGATGGAGAAGTAGAAACGCTCGAATCGCATGAGTCTAATGATCATGAAATGTGCAATTCCAGAATCATTCAGGGGCACTATGAATGATGAAGCTAATGCCAAAGTTTTCCTTGAAAACCTTGAAAAGCGTTTTGAACAAAACGAAAAGGCGGAGACAAGTACTCTTTTGAGTAAACTTGTTTCCATGAGGTATAAGGGCAAGGGAAACATTAGGGAGTACATTTTGGAAATGTCTCATCTTGCTTCGAAACTTAAGTCACTCAAGCTAGTATTACCTGAGGAACTGCTTGTGTACTTAGTTTTGATATCTCTTCCTGCACACTTTAATCAGTTTAAGGTCAGTTACAACTGCCTGAAGGAGAAATGGACTCTTAATGAGCTCATTTCAATTGTGTGTAAGAGGAGGAAAGGATAAAGCAAGATAAGACTGAAAGTGCTCATTTGGCATCCTCTTCTAAGGATCCTAAGAAGAGGAAAGGTAAGGAAGTTGCGGTTGCAAGGCCCAAGAATAAGCAACATAAGGAACCTAAGGTTGAAATTACTGAATTAGGTTGCTTTTTCTGTAAGGGGACTAATCATGTGAAGAAGGATTGTACCAAGTACCACGCTTGGCGTGCGAAAAAAGGTACATTTCTTTCTCTTGTTTGTTCTGAAGTTAATTTTATTTCGGTACCTAAGGATACTTGGTGGGTAGATTCTGCTGCTACTACTCACATAAGTATATCTATGCAGGGTTGCCTGAACTGCCGAAAACCAAATGATGGTGAAAGATACATCTATGTGGGTGATGGCAAGAAGGTGCTAGTTGAGGCTATTGGAAAGTTTAGGCTGTTGTTTAAGACCGGTTTTTATTTAGATTTGGATGAGACTTTTGTTGTACCCTCTTTTAGACGGAATTTAATTTCTGTTCCCAAATTGGACATATCCGGTTATTCATGTTCTTTTGGTGACAATAAAGTTAGTCTCTTTCAGAATTCAAATCTTATTGGTACTGGTCTTTTATCAACATTTGATAGCCTATATTTGGTTGATACAATAACCTCAAATAATGAAACCTTACATACAAGTTTAAGTGGTATCAAAAGAAAATTAACTAATGAGAAATCTATATCACTCTGGCACAAACGTTTGGGTCACATATCCATTCAAAGAATTCAGAAACTCGTGTCAGATGGAATTCTTGATTCTCTTGATTTCTCAAATTAGGATATTTGTGTTGAGTGTATCAAGGGAAAACAAACAAACAAGACGAGATTAGGTGCTAAGAGAGCTTCGGACGTCTTAGAATTGATACATACAGATATTTGTGGGCCATTTCCTACTCCTTGTAGGAATGGTCAACAATACTTTATCACATTCATAGACGATTACTCTCGTTATGGGTACCTATATCTTATTTATGAAAAGTCCCAATCCATAGACGTGTTCAAATCATTTAAGGCTGAAGTTGAAAATCAACTAAGCAAAAGGATTAAATCCGTTAGATCTGACCGTGGTGGTGAATACTATGGCAGATATGATGGTTCAAGTGAACAACGTCCAGGGCCATTTGCTAAATTCCTAGATGAGTGTGGGATCGTCCCTCAGTATACTATGCCAGGAAGTCCTACGATGAATGGTGTAGCTGAGAGACAAAATCGGACCCTTAAGGATATGGTAAGAAGTATGATTTGTCGTACTACTTTACCAGACTCACTCTGGGTTGAAGCTTTAAAAACCGCAGCTTATATTCTTAATAGAGTTCCAACTAAAGCTACAATCAAAACCCCATATGAACTTTGGACTGGGTATAAACCCAGTATTAGGCATTTACACATTTGGGGTTGTCCAGCTGAGGCAAGGCCTTATAGGCCGAATGAAAAGAAACTGGATGCTAAGACGGTTAGTAGCTATTTTGTTGGATACTCTGAAAGGTCCAGGGGTTTTAAGTTTTATGATCCCACTTCTAGAACTATTTTGAGACGGGTAATGCGAGGTTTTTTGAGGATATTGAGTTTGGGGGGTGGGGAGATAAAGTTGTTAGAGATTTTGTCTTTGAGGAAGAACATGTGTCTTTCCCTCAAGTTGTTGATCTTGGTCAGGGTGTTCTCATTCCTGACACGGATCACACAACTCCAGTTCAAGACAATCTCGAAAATCTCCCCAATCAGGATCCTGAAATTACTAATGAAAATCAAACTCAACAACCTCAAGAAACTGAAGTGCCATTAAGGAGATCCACTAGAGAGAGGAGAAATGCAATTCCGGATGATTATGTTGTATTTCTCCAAGAACAAGAAAGTGATATTGGACTTGAGGAAGATGATCCAATCAACTTCCGTCAAGTCATTAAGGGTTCTAACTCTCAAAAGTGGATTGATGCCATGAATGATGAGATGAAGTCTATGAGCGATAATGACGTTTGGGAGCTTGTTACATTGCCCGAAGGTATTAAACCTATTGGTTGTAAATGAATTTTTAAAACCAAAAGGGATTCAGGGGGCAATGTTATTAAGTATAAAGCTCGTCTTATCGCAAAAGGCTACACTCAAAAGGAAGGCATTGATTATAAAGAGACTTTCTCTCCAGTTTCATCGAAAGACTCTTTCAGGACTATAATGGCACTAGTAGCACATTTTGATCTTGAGCTTCATCAGATGGATGTTAAGACAGCGTTTCTCAATGGTGACATTGAGGAAACAATTTATATGGTGCAACCTGAAAACTTTGTTTCGGATGAATCAGAGAAAAGGGTTTGCAAATTAAAGAAATCCATCTATGGGCTCAAGCAGGCTTCCCGTCAATGGTATTATAAGTTTCATGCAGTCATTACATCTTTTGGTTTTGAACCGAATGTTGCTGATGACTGTATATACCATAAGTTCAGTGGGAGTAAGTATATTTTTCTAGTTTTATATGTCGATGACATACTGCTTGCCTGTAACGATATAGCATTATTGCATGAAACTAAGAAATTTCTTTCAAAGAAATTTGAAATGAAAGATTTTGGTGAAGCTTCTTTTGTATTAGGAATTCAGATACATCGAGATCGCTCAAAAGGTGTTCTCGGTCTGTCACAAAAGGGCTATATTGAGAAGGTTCTGAAAAGATTTGGCATGCAGGATTGTAAACCAGGTAACACCCCTGTTGCTAAGGGAGACAAGTTTAGTTTCAAACAGTGCCCAAATAATAATTTTGAAATTTCGGAAATGCAGAAGACGCCTTATGCTTCGGCTGTAGGTAGTCTGATGTATGCTCAGGTATGTACACGACCTGATATAGCATACATTGTTGGGATGTTAGGCAGATATCTAAGCAATCCGGGAATGGACCATTGGAAGGCAGCCAAAAGGGTCATGAGGTACTTACAGAGAACAAAGGATTACATGCTTACGTATCGGAGATCGGACCAGCTTGAGATCATTGGGTATACCGATTCCGATTTTGCTGGATGTCAGGATAGTTTGAAGTCTACTTCAGGCTATATTTTCATGCTTGCTGGCGGTGCTATCTCTTGGAGAAGCATTAAGCAAACTCTTACGGCCACTTCCACCATGGAAGCGGAATTTATGGCATGTTATGAAGCATCCAATGAGGCATTATGGCTGCGAAATTTTGTTGGTGGACTACGCATTGTTGATAACATTAAAAAGCCAATTAGGCTATTATGCGACAACAGATCGGCAGTCCTTTATGCTAATAACAACAGTAGTTTGACGAAAGCAAAACATATGGACGTCAAATTTCGGGTTGTTAAAGAAAGAGTACAGAATGGACAGTTGTGCATTGAGCACATCATTACAAACTCCATGCTTGCAGATCCGCTCACTAAGGGATTGACACCAAAAGTATTTCTTGAGCATATTGCTTGTATGGGTGTCAAATCATTTGAGGATTATGTATTTTAGTGGGAGTTTGTATTATACATTTATGTATTGTTCATTGCATTCAGTAATTCAGTTATATCTGCAGATATTCAGTTTTAAAGCTTTGTACTCTTAAAGTTTATGATTGATCTCAATAAAGAGAACCAGTTGGAAATAGACATTCTATTGACCACACTTTATGTTATTTCCATGCTACACACCTACACTTGATCCATGCGTTGGTTATATTGATATACGTGATCTATGTTGTTTCTAGTTACGAATGAGTAACTAAGAGCTCTTAGGTCCTATGTTGGTATGATTGATGGACCAGATTGATCATGACAATTTTATTGTGATAGCAATTTTGAGCTCATAAGGTTATAATGTAACATATAATGCTAAGGTTTGTACATATGTATGTGTATCTCGTCCAAGTGGGAGATTGTAAGATATATGGACTTATATCTACATACATATGAACAATATATGGATAAATTATATGTTATGTGCTATCTTTTGGTTTGGCCTAAATAAGTGGTCTTATGGACATTAAGTTAAGGGGGCCAATGTGTTGTCATATAAAGTGTAGGACCAATGTGTAGATACCCAAAAGGGTAACCTTAGTTAATGATGGGCTAACTAAGGTTACATATAAGTAACTATGGTTACATGCTTGTGACTCTTGAGTTTTATAACTCATGTGTTATAAAGTGGGGGTTATGGTTCCCACATTATAGCAAGACAATTATCTTCTTCCTCCCATTGAATTAAGATAATCATTTTTCTTGTCTTGCATATTTTTGTGGAAAACTATAATCCAATTTGGTTATTGTTGTTTGGAAGAAATTCTTGTGAAACACTCTTGTGAAACTCTTGGATAACTTCAAGACAATCTTGAAGTTAGGATTAAAGAACAAGGAGCCAAACACTTTCAAACCATCATCAACGGAGGCTTAAGGATTTCCACAAATGGCTTCAGGTACGCTTCCGCTCATGTTGTTGTTGTTCTAAATTATTCGATATGAAGGCTATTGTGTTTTAGTCGGAATCATTATTCTCACGTATAGTGCTTTTTATCTTCCTTCTGGCTAGCTGAAATTTGGCAATTCTTCCCCATCCCGTCTCCTTCTTTCCGCTATTTTCGTCTCTCTTTCCCCTTATGGTAGATTGGCTGGTATTCCAAATATTGTGGAGTTTCAGTTAAATTAAAACTATGTTAGTTTAGAGTTAAATTTGTAGTTTCATTGTGGAGGGTTTTTGCATATGAATCATAGTTCAAGGGTTGCTTGTAATTTACCTAGAAAAGGATGCTAGAAACGAGACGGTGGATCATCAAACTGGCAACCACTTGCATTTAAAAGTGTCTTTGTGCGGTTAAATCTTAACGTTTAACTGTCTTTGGGTGCTATTCCTTCTATACCATGGTCCAAAATAGCTATGAATACCCCCCCTAAAAGGGGGTGGGGGGGGGGGGGGAGGGAGGGGAAGGAATTGTCATAGAAGCTCAAAAATTGCAACAGCAGTCCGCAAGCAGGCTGTTGTATGCAATTCAAACTACCATTCAAGATAGTCTTGTGTGTATAATGAACTTGAGAAGGAGTAAATGGCAATCACTAGGTAAGACATGTCTTTTAGGAAAACAGAGCTGGGCTTGAAATGGTCGAATGACAACGCATATGGATAAGGGTTAGTGTAGGATACCAGAATGTAGAGTGAGAGCTTGAACAAGTATGAGGATGCATATTCCAAAATAAGTGTGTTGAACACCATATAATGCCCAAATATTGAGGAGGGAATTGCATGCACTTTTTTTAAATTTTTTTTTAAACTTGTCGTGTCTTAAGAAGTGCGTCACAAAGAGTAGGTTAACTGCTCCAATGGTCTTTGAATACAGGCTACCATGGTGCCAGACTTTACTGGCTTTCTCTTCAGTCAATCACTTCACCACCCCCCTGAAAACAATATCACCAAACCATCTTTGTTGAGTTCCATAGATATATGAGTATCAGAAGTTACAGCTACCAATGTCACTTACTAGCGGTAAGGTAGTGGTCAAAGGTTCTTATTCGGTAAGTCAAATGCTTATAGGCCAGCTGTGACAGGATTGCATGATCTGTATAGTCGTCTTCTAGGTTCTGCAGGCTTTGGACGCCAGAACTTTCCAAAAATTCACTTAAGTTAGTTGGTTTTGTGTTAGTCTCCGATGCCCCATAAAGAGAAGAAGATGACGAAAAACACAGGGGATGAATCTTTTGTTTTTCAATAACTGGTATATATTTACAGGTATGGAGATAGTTTTTCACAGTTTATCAAGAAAACTCTGAACAAGTAGATATGCATACAATCTATACATGTATAAAATGCTGTTTATGCAGACCATTACGCTGACCTCTTTTTGGTTTCTAGGAGATGGAATTCGATGACACAGGATGATCTTTTCTCAAAAATTACAGTCTTGGATCAAATTAACCAGCAAGAGATAATGTAAAATCATTGTGAATACTATTCAGCTAAATGTCTTTCCCTATAAAGTAAATAGGAAATTACTTTTCAATGCAACCCTGTATAAAATGCATGAGCTTCCTATTGCTCTGGTTTCTATTTAAATTTTTGTGCTTCCACTTGGATGGATTTTCCAGATACAATTCTAACTTATGCACTGAAAACCACAAGTTTAAGGCTCTTTACCCTGTCTTGTATCATATAGAGTCTATTTGGAAAGCCATGTGTAATTACCTAATGATGTAATAGTAATTATACACCCTGGTAATTACACTGCATAGTAATTATAATGACCTGTTTGTTTGCCATGATGTAATTAAAGATATGGTGAATATTTCCCTATTTGTACAGCCCAAATTTGTCTTATCATGTAACTGAGGTTATTCATAGATTTTGCCTTGTTTCCTCTCTAACCCTAAAAAAAAAGGTTAAAGAAAAAAAATGAAATTTTCTAAAACTTCTATCCAACTTTGATTTTGTATCATTAACTTCCCTTATAGTAAAATATTTACACACACCTTTCTTATTTTGATTTGTTTGTTAAAATATTGGTTAAATATTAAAATTTTTATAATGTTGGAAATATCTCATTTTTGTGGCATTAATTATTGCATGTAAAGTTTTGTAACAAACTACTCTTTTGAAAGAGTTTGAAAAAGAAGAACTCATTGCTCATATTTGATTAGACTTTAGAGTTTAGCTTTGATAAGACACGAAAATGGGGTTGTATCTTCATAATTACAATTTCATACTTCACTACTAAAAAGTTTAGATTGATAAAACCGAAATATGGGGAGAAATTCAAAAATAGCCAGATATACAAGTAGTTATTCACAAATAACTACAGTTTCAAAAGTAATTAAAATTTAGCCATTTTTATATAAAATACACGCTGAAAGTCGGTAAAAGTCACAGACAAATTAAAACATTTCATATAGATGAAATGTAATATGAACCTTTTCCCTGCTAGTTACAAAAGAACACATGCAGCTGCTTTTAAGCGACGTACTTATATGAACAATTCTCACATATAACCTCTTTAATTTCTTTGATTGGCAAGTTTGATTTAAAAAAAAATTCTAGTTTTTTGCTTTCTTTTTTTAAACTTGTGGATAATATCTGTTGAACAGGTATGTTGACATGGTGCTGACAATCCCAAAGGGTACTCTCTTCCCAATGGGTGGTATGAATCTTGCATTTGATCGTGACCTTATTGGGCCTGCGATGTACTTTGGACTCATGGGAGATGGCCAGCCCATTGGACGTTATGATGATACGTGGGCTGGTTGGTGTAGCAAGGTTTGCACCTTTTCTTTTGTTAATGTAAAAATAGCACGGTATAGCCAGTTTTAGACTGATCATTCAAAAATAGTCAGTATTTATCAAGTCAATGAAAAATAGCCACTATTTTGCTGCAAAAAAGACCCGGCTCAGCATAATATACTGGAGTTCGATGCATCTGTGTATGAACTCCAACATATTATGTTGAACCGGTATACTTTGTTGGCTCCAGTATAATATACTGGAGACTGGAGCACAGGTGCTCCAAACTCCAGTAAATTATGCTGGACAGGTATACTTGCTGGCACTCCAGTATATTATGCTGGAGTTCTAGTGTACTTATGCTAGAACTCCATCATATTATGTTGGAGTTCTAGCATACTTATCCTGGAACTCCAGCATAATATATTGGAGTATTTTCCGGGTTTTGAATAGTATTTTCGCTCAGATTTATCTTTATATGAAAAGTGGCTAAATTTCGCCGACCAGTTATAAATCTGGCTATTTTTTTTTAATTTCTCCCTATTTTCAGAAGGGTGAAATTAAAAAATAGCCAGATTTACAAGTGGTAATTGAAAAATAGCTAGTTTCAAAAGTAATGTAAAGATAAATATGAACGAAAATACTGTTCAAAATCTGGAAAATATTCCAGCATAATATACTGAAGTTCCAACATAATATATTGGAGTTTCAATATAATATACATGAACACTAGCATAATATACTGGAATTCCAACATAATATGTTAGAAGTTCATACACAGGTGCTCAAATCTCCAGTATATTATGCTAGAACTTTCTGTGTGCTGGATTTCTAACATAATATGCTAAAAGTTCATATATAGGTGTACCAATCTCCAGTACATTATGCTGGAACTTTCCGTATTACAGCAAAATAGTTATTATTTTTAATTATCAATCTGAAAACTTGCTAGCATGTACTATTTTCACATTTCTGAATTATATCACTACTCCGTCCAAATTTGTTTGTACATTTTACTTCTCGAGGTTTAATTTGATTAACTTTAAATAAAACGTACTAAATTAATAACTTTTGATCAAAATTCAGATACTAAGAAATACATGTTGGTTACCGTAAATTGTGGTTTTCATATATCAAAATGACAAAAGATATATTTTGCAGTGTTAGTTAAGCACTTTATAGTTTTACTCTGGAGAAGCACAAACTACAAAGATATGCGAACATAAGAAATACCCGCTATGTTTCAATTCATTTTTAATACATTTCAAAAGAATTATACATTTCTACATTTGTGCATAATTTAATTATCATCTCTTAAACTTTTTTCTATTAATGCCATACTTTTATTGTCATATAAATGCCAAGATATGCTTAAGGTCACAAGCTCCAAACATTTTTATTTCTTCAATTTCTTGCCCAATCAATTATCCAAATACAAATGAAAACGGAGGGAATAGTATCTTTGAATAGCAAGATCAGAAAATTTTAATCGCGCGTTGATTGAAATATTTTTACAGGTAATATGCGATCACTTGGGATTAGGAATCAGGACTGGATTACCCTCTTCTGGCAAGAAGACATCATTCCATTTTTTCAGACATTAACCCTCTTCAAGGAATCTACTTCTGTTCAAAAGTGCTATGTTGAACTTATAGGTGTCTAACGGGCCGGGTGGATCGGTAACCGAACCGGCCCAGATCGGTTAACACTGGAACCGGATCGTCCCGGTACATAGGGGACCGGGTGGGGCTGGATAGGAGGGGTAGAGGGGTTGGTCCGTTTGAATTTTGGTAACGGTTAACCGGACTGGTCATACCCGGTCCACGTGAATAGTACCGTGTACCGGTTAAACCGGCCGGGTACAACCTTTTTTTTTATTTTTTTAAATTTTTTGAATTAAGTGGGACCTACTAATCGTTGGTAACTGTCAGACCTTGCAAGGATCTGTTGCACAACGGGTTAATTGCATTAATAGCCTCTTTTTTCTTTGAAATTTAACTTTTTTCAATTTACAAAATTAACCTTCCCTAAAACTATAAATATCCCTCCCCCCCTCCTTCATTCTTCACTCAACTCTCATTTCTCAATCTCAATTTCACTCATTCTCTCATTCTCCAATTTTCAAGATTTCAAGTCTCAATCTCAAATTCTCAATTCTCAAATCTCAATTTAAGTTAAATCATGCCTCGTACTTCTAGAGTACGCTCATATGTTTGGCAACACTTTGAGGTGGTAGAAGAAAATGAAGAAAGTCGGAAAGAAAAGTGCAAGAACTGTGGTCAAGTCTTAAATTTTCGTTCAGAGTCTGTCACATGCATCTTAAGAAGGCAACAACAACAACAACAACAACTACTACTCAATCTAGTCCCATAAAGTGGGGTCTGGGGAGGGTAATATGTAGACGAACCTTATCCCTACCCGAAAGGGCAGAGAGGCTGTTCCCAATCGACCCTCGGTTCAGTGAAGAAAAGGAAAAACAAAAACAAAAACAAAAACAAAAACAAAAGAGCATTAGTAACTCCAGCAGAAATAGCGTAAATAATTATCTAAACATAAGAAACATAAATAAAAAAGTATTTAAGATTTTGGTACAGCTTAAGAAGGCATATAAAGTATTATCTTGAGCGTCCTCCAGAAATTCGTATTTAAGATTTTTAAGACATTGTGTTATTTTGAAATTATTAGACGTATTTATGCTTAATGTTTTAGTTTGTTAGATTAATTTGAAGTATTATTAATTTATTATGCATGAAATTTTAGTTTCAATATTTTTTTGTTAATTTACTTTTTAAATGGAAACTTTAATTTTAAAATTTGAATTTTGAACTAAATGTACCACTTGCAATTTATATTAATACAAAGTATTAATATAACTTATAATCTTTAAATTAATATAAAGTATTAATATAACTTACAATAGTTATACAAAATACAAAAAAAATTAACAAAATACACTAAACCCGGCCCCCTTAATTCGTAACCCTTACGGTTCAATTTTTACCCGAATGAACCCAAACCCATTAATCCCATTAAGCCCCAACCTGTAACAGGCCCGGACCGTAACCCGTACAGGTCCAAAAATAAACCTGGCGCGGCCCGTTTAACACCTATAGTTGAACTTTCAAGGCTTGTCAAGGAAAAGTTCGGGAAAATAGATCCCTATTTCCTAAAGCTTTCAGATGCGATGGTCACTTGAATTGAAGCTTGGGACGAACTTAACCCAGCTTCTAAAGATTCTTCCAAAATTCCCAATGGAACTTCCAAATGAGAATTTCACTCACTAATTGCGACATTTTAGTTTGAAGTATTATTATTCTTCAATTTACTCAGTTTTGCAGTTGTATTGTTTTAATATTTCCTCTTGGAGTTCTAGGTTTAGTCAAATTAATGAGGGGATGCAGCAATTTACATAGCGGGAGTTTTGCACCAAATTGCCTACTCATATTTAGTGAGGCAAGAAATTATTAGAAGCATTAGTTCCAGAAGAATACCACCTACAGCAAGAAACAACTTAGTTATGTTTTACAGGTACAATGAGGGGTGCAGCAATTTTTCTTTTTCAATTTTATCAACATTGAAAATCCTTGAGCTGTAATCACTGACTTAACAATGCCACTAATCAAAATTCAGCATTTAGATGCAGAAAAAGAGAAACTCAAGTCCATAATCTTTCTTCTCTCTGTTACTGCAGTTACTGCAGCTTTACAGCTGACATAGTCATAACAACTATCAACAGTATGGCAATAGGCTAATATTTTTACATGGTAGAACTAATTTCTTTTTTTTCTAAGAAAACGAATGGAGAACAAGAAACAATATGTTACACAAAGAACTTATAAAATCAGAGTAATACCACAAAAAGTAATAAAGGGAAAGTGAAAAAAGAAATGGCCTACCTCCTTTAAGATTCAAAAAACCGGCACAAATGAAATATCTACCTCCCAAGTCCTACAAGCATTTTCACAATCCTCTCTGCAAGGAAATGCAGATGAAACAGATAATGAGAGGATAAAAAGCAGGGATAAGACCACTTTGGCCAAGATATAGTTAGATTAGTTAGAGTTTGATGGGATTATTTGAGAAGAGGTTGTTTTGTCTCTCATTGGAAAAAGAAAGAAAGGAAGAAATGTTTAAAAGTATAGTTTGTGTTATGAAATAATATAAAAGACAAGAACAATAATGCAAGAACAAGAGCAATAGAGAGAAGAGTAGAGAGAGTTCTTCTTATTGATACTTAGAGAATGTTAGGAGTGATTTACAATGGTAGAGGGCACCTCTATTTATGGGGAGGAGGATGATTTAGCTACCAAGAATAGAACTCTAGAATCTCTCTAATTAAAGACATTCACCTTAAATAGAAGTGTATTTATAACACTCCCCCTTGAATGTCTATTCAATGATGTGCCTCGTTAAAACCTTAAAACAAAACCCAATGGGAAAAATTAAAGTAAGGAAAAAGAGTACACATGTTTGAATATGCGCCTATTGGTTGCCTCGTTAAAAACCTTGCAAGGAAAACCCGGTGGGACAAAACCTTGTAAGGGAAAAAGAGTGCAACGCACCTTAACTCCCCCTGATAAGAACATCAATTTATGTCCTTAAGTCTTCGCATCCCGATCTTGTGAACTAGCTTCTTGAAGGTTGACTTTGGTAGAGATTTTGTGAACAAATCAGCCATATTGTCGCTTGAACGAATCTGTTGAACATTGATATCACCATTCTTTTGAAGATCATGTGTGAAGAATAACTTTGGTGAAATATGCTTCGTTCTATCTCCTTTTATGAATCCTCCCTTCAATTGAGCTATACATGCTGCATTGTCTTCATACAAAGTTGTGGGTAGTTTATCACACTTCAAACAACATTTGCCATGGATATGATGTATTATAGACCTCAACCACACACACTCTCGACTTGCTTCATGAATAGCAATTATCTCGGCATGATTAGATGAAGTAGCCACAATTGATTGCTTAGTCGATCGCCAAGATATGGCGGTTTCTCCACAGGTAAACACATAACCCGTTTGAGATCGAGCCTTGTGTGGGTCGGACAAATATCCAGCATCAGCATAACCAACAAGATCCGGGCTGCAATTCTTGCCATAAAATAAGCCCATATCGGTAGTTTCCTTTAGGTACCGCAATATGTGTTTGATCCCATTCCAATGTCTCCTCGTAGGAGCCGAGCTAAATCTTGCTAAGACATTAACTGAAAAGGATATGTCAGGTCTTGTAGTATTTGCAAGATACATTAGTGCGCCAATTGCGTTAAGATATGGTACTTCAGGACCAAGTAGCTCTTCATTCCTTTCTTGTGGTCGGAATGGATCTTTGTTCACATCAAGTGATCGAACAACCATCGGTGTACTTAAAGGATGTGCTTCATACATGTAAAACCGTTTCAGTACCTTTTCTGTATAGGTAGATTGATGAACAAAAATTCCGTTTGCCAAATATTCAATTTGCAAACCAAGGCATAGTTTAGTCTTTCCGAGATCTTTCATCTCGAATTCATCCTTTAGATAATCAATTGCCTTTTGGAGTTCTATAGGGGTTCCAATAAGGTTTATGTCATCGACATATACGGCAAGTACAACAAATTCCGATGTTGTTTTCTTTATAAAAACACACGGGCAAATGGCGTCATTTATATAGCCTTCTTTTAACAAGTACTCACTAAGACGATTATACCACATTCGTCCTGATTGCTTTAGACCATACAAGGACCTTTGCAATTTAATTGAGAACATTTCCCGAGATTTTGAATTATGCGCGTTTGGCATCTTGAGTCCATCGGGAATTTTCATGTATATCTCATTATCAAGTGAGCCATAAAGATAGGCAGTAACCACATCCATTAAGTGCATGTCAAGCTTTTCATGGACAGCAAAACTTATGAGATAACGAAAGGTTATCGCATCCATTACAGGCGAATATGTCTCTTCATAATCGACACCAGGCCTTTGAGAAAAACCTTGTGCAACAAGGCGTGCCTTATATCTTTGTACCTCGTTTTTCTCATTTCTTTTGCGTACAAAGACCCATTTATAGCCGACAGGCTTAACACCATTAGGTGTTTCAACTATAGGGCCAAAAACTTCACGTTTTGCCAGCGAATTCAATTCTGATTGAATTGCTTCTTGCCACTTTGGCCAATCCTGTCTTTTTCGACATTCTTCAACAGATTGAGGTTCGAGATTCTCACATTCTTGCATAATGCTAGATGCTACATTATAAGCAAAGGCATTATCCACCACAATATCCACTCGATTAATATTTGCCTCAATATTAATTGGATTTAGGGATAGTTCCGTATTTTCCAGAGTCTCGGGCTCAATGGATTCTTCATGAATCTCAGAATTTGTTAAATCATGAGATTCTTTCGTGGTGTCATTTTGATCGTTCTTTTTCCTCTTTCTAGGATTTCGATCTTTGGAACCTAATGGTCTGCCACGCTTCAGGCGTGCATTCGACTCATTGGTTATGACACTAGATGATTGTCCAACAGGGACATCAATACGGATTGGAACATTTTCCGCGGGAATGTGGGATTTCGTTATCCTCTTCAAGTTCGTAAATGCGTCAGGCATTTGATTTGCTATTCTTTGCAAATGGATAATCTTTTGTACCTCTCTTTCACAAATAGAGGTATGTGGATCAAGATGAGATAATGATGCATTTTTCCACAAAATTTCCCGTTTGGTTTCACCAACTTCTCCCCCTAATTTTGGGAAAAGTGTCTCATCAAATCGACAGTCTGCAAATCGTGCAGTAAACAAGTCGCCTGTCAATGTTTCGAGGTAGCGAATGATGGAGGGCGATTCAAACCCAACATATATTCCTAACCTTCTTTGCGGACCCATTTTGGTGCGGGATGGCGGTTCTATAGGCACATATACTGCGCATCCAAAAATTCTTAAATGGGATATATTGGGTTCATGACCCAAAACCAATTGCAACGGGGAATACTTGTGGTAATTCGTCGGTCTGAGACGAATTAGCATTGCTGCATGTAAGATGGCGTGACCCCATACCGAAGTGGGCAGCCTCGTTCTCATAAGTAATGGCCTTGCAATCAACTGCAGGCGTTTAATTAACGATTCTGCAAGACCGTTTTGAGTGTGAACATGAGCTACAGAATGTTCAACTTTTATCCCGATTGATAAGCAATAATCATTAAATGCTTGGGATGTAAACTCAGCAGCATTATCCAGTCTAATGGACTTGATTGGATTATCTGGAAATTGTGCTCGTAGTCGAATTATTTGTGCCATTAATTTCGCAAACGCAAGGTTGCGTGATGACAACAGGCACACATGAGACCATCTACAGGATGCGTTTATCAAGACCATGAAATACCTAAACGACCCACTAGGTGGGTGAATAGGTCCACAAATGTCCCCTTGTATACGTTCCAGAAACGTGGGTGACTCAGTCCCAACCTTTGTTGGTGATGGCCTGATAATCAACTTGCCTTGATAACACGAAGTGCAAGGATATTCATTATTCGAAAGAATTTTGAAATTCTTTAACGGATGCCCATATGAGCTTTCTATAATCCGTCTCATCATGACCAAACCTGGGTGTCCCAATCGATCATGCCAAAGTACAAAGGTATTGGAATCAGTAACCCTTTGGTTTACTGTTGAATGTGCCTCAATTGCACTAATTCTTGTCCAATACAGGCCACAAGTTAAAGACGGGAATTTCTCAATAACCCTCTTTTGGCCGGAGACATTCTTTGTGATGACGAGATATTCAAGATTATCTTCATCCATTGTCTCAATATGATAGCCATTCCGGCGTACATCTTTAAAACTCAACATGTTTCTCTTAGACTTGGAGGAGAACATTGCATTCTCTATGATTAACGTCGTGCCTTTGGGCAGAGTTACAATTGCTCTTCCGGAGCCTTCAATCAATTTACTACTTCCAGAGATTGTAGTAACGTTTGCCTTACACATATTTAGTTGAGAGAAATATTTCCTTTCTTTGAGTATTGTATGTGTAGTACATGAATCAACTAGGCAAATACTTTTACAGTTGGACGTTGATCCAAGTTCGCTTTGTGAGATATCCATATTTGCTATCTCATAGTTTGACATACAAAAGAGATACACGAACATAAGAATAAACAAGTTCAATTCATTTGTGTCACATAATATTTTCAAAATCTGCTGCTAACAGTTGACTAACAAATCAGATATGTTATCCATAATTGATTACTTTGCAGTTTGAAAATTTCAGTTTAAACATTTTCTTCAAACAATCGATTGTTAAACACAAACAATCGATTGTTGAACATTGACAATCGATTGTTAAACACACACAATCGATTATTTGCTATTTTGAAAAACTTCAGATCACACTGTCTTAAGACAATCGATTGTTATGCATAGACAATCGATTGTTGGCTATTTTGAAAAATTCCAGAGCACACTGTTTTAAGACAATCGATTGTTAAGTATAGACAATCGATTGTTGGCTATTTTGAAAAATTTTAGAGCACACTGTTTTAAGACAATCGATTGTTAAGTATAGACAATCGATTGTTGGCTATTTTGAAAAATTCAAGAACACACTGTTTTAAGACAATCAATTGTTATGCATAGACAATCGATTGTGGATGATTTTTGAAAAATTCCAGATTACACTGTCTTAACGACAATCGATTGTTAGACAAAGACAATCGATTGTGGATGATTTTTGAAAAATTCCAGATTACACTGTCTCAACGACAATCGATTGTTAGACAAAGACAATCGATTGTTGATCAATTATTTTTCAGCTTTAATGCGAAAATAGTAGATAATCGACTAGTTTTTCAGGCTAGTCGATTACCCCTACTGGAAAATAAAAATTTTATTGATATTTGAGCATATTGAAGATATTCTAAAGAACTACTGCTAACATTGCATCATGAACTAACTAATACGAGCTAATACTAATGACTATTAGTTTATTCACTAACTACTACAAATAAGTAGAATAAAATCAAATAACTCCATCTTCTTTCATCACGGACCCATCGCCGATTAGGTGGTCTATTTTCCCCTCGGGTTGCTCAAAGAAGTCTGCCACATCCAGGTGGATGATGTCCAAGTTGTCGTCATAGACAAAATTTGTTTCAGGGTCTTTTCTCTTTCGAGATGCTTGATAAAGGTCAACCAAGTGTCTTGGTATACGGCAAGTCTTTGACCAGTGCCCTTTCCCACCGCAACGATAACATATAGTTTCTGAACCATTTGCCTTAGGATCTTCATGACCTCGTTTCTGCTTTCGGCGGTTATCTCTCCTTGGGGGTTGACGGACTTCATTGGAATTTCTTCCTTGTCTACGTCCCTGGCTATGACCCCGTTTACGACCATGACCATGGCCCTTTTCATGTTTGGCATAATGAGAGTGCACCTTATTTGCTTCAGGCAGTGGTGTAGACCCAGTGGGTCGATTTTCGTGATTTCTCATGAGCAGGTCATTATTTCGCTCAGCCACTAGTAGAAGAGAAATCAGTTCAGAGTACTTTGTAAAGCCTTTCTCTCTGTACTGTTGTTGCAGTACCATATTGGAGGCATGAAACGTTGTAAACGTTTTCTCAAGCATATCATAATCGGAGATATTATCCCCGCATAGCTTCAATTTAGAAGTAATTCTGAACATTGCAGAATTATATTCAGAAACGAACTTAAAGTCCTGGAGCCTCAGATGAGCCCAATCATATCGTGCTTGTGGCAGAGTGACCAACTTCAGGTTGTCATATCTCTCCTTTAAGCCGTTCCACAAGATGAGTGGATCCTTGACGGTGAGATATTCAATCTTCAAACCTTCATCAAGGTGATGGCGCAAGAAAATCAAGGCCTTCGCACAGTCTTGGGTGGATGCTTTTTCTCTATCTTTGATGGTGTCTCCGAGACCCATAGCATCTAAGTGGATTTCAGCATCCAACACCCATGTCATATAGTTCTTGCCCGAAATTTCAAGGGCAACGAACTTTCTTTTCGTAATGTCAGACATAATCGAAAATTAAATTAGGAAGAGGGAAATACCTTAAATTTTTCGAGAATGGTTCTTGATACGGTAGAGTCTCGTGCTGATAACGTGTTATGAAATAATATAAAAGACAAGAACAATAATGCAAGAACAAGAGCAATAGAGAGAAGAGTAGAGAGAGTTCTTCTTATTGATACTTAGAGAATGTTAGGAGTGATTTACAATGGTAGAGGGCACCTCTATTTATAGGGAGGAGGATGATTTAGCTACCAAGAATAGAACTCTAGAATCTCTCTAATTAAAGACATTCACCTTAAATAGAAGTGTATTTATAACAGTTTGAATATTTTTAAGGGTGTTTTTGAGGAAAATTTGAATTTAACTATATTATTTGTAGTCAAGATTGGGCACTTGGGCTAACTAGCCTGGAATTAATATTTTAGTCACCTATTATTTAATTAATTAAAAACTCTTTCGCCTTTCAATTTCAGAAAATATTTTTTTTTCCAACTTTCTTTTTAAATTCAAAAAAAGGTGGCTATTAGTTTTAAAAGGTGCTTGTTAATTCCAACGGATACCTAAAGGTATTATACAATATCATCTCCAAAACGAAAGATACCTAAAGATTTCCATCTCTTTCTCTTCTACTTATTTTATACAACTCATAAATATTCTGTTCTTATGAAAAAATTGAGTTAATTGCTGAAACTTGAATTTCAGAGGCTTTTTAAAATCCTGGAGGAATTCTGCTATTATCCATGCAGCAATTAGAGGGAAGCTTAAATTCCTTAATGACAATGATTACACTCATCCAACTATATTTCTAATAGATATAATTTATAAATTGGCAGTGGCAGACGCAAGATTTTGCACAAGCAATGTCGTACTATTGTCGCGATTTGTTTTGTAGGAGGGTTGGACCTGGGACTTCTGGTGGTTTTAAGGTTATTGAATATTTGATCACAACTAAATTATAGTGATTTGATTAGCTTAATTATAGGGATCTTATTTTATTTGATTGTAATTAGCATTATTATCTTTGATTGTCTTTCCTAAATTAGAGATAGGACTGATTGTATAATATTCTAGTCCATAGGTTGTACACATATTGAAATATACAAAAAGCATTTTCTTCTTCTCAAATTCAACATGGTATCAAAACCATTGTTGCCTTTTTTGAGGTGACTTATCTCCCTATGCAACGGTAGGGTTCCTTTTGTATAAAAAAATTATCGAGTCTTTCTCCCTGAATATTGCCGACACATTTCGAGCGTACCTTTTTAGGTTCATCAATTTTTGGAGCAGCAAAGATATGGTTCCAACGAGTTAAAAACTTTTTTTCAGCCAGATCCCCTATTTTTTCTTCTCTAAAGAGTAATTAGGTTCAGTACTCCTTGGTTCTGCAGATTTTTACTTTTTGAGAACTGTTACTTTTTTAAAATTATGAGAGATTCAAAGACAGTGGTTATCAATTCTGTAGACAATACTGTTTCACATGGTATTTCACAAATTAGTGCGGTAAAATTGGAAGGGGTTGGTACATATCTTGCTTGGTCAAGATCTTGTTTGCTTTTTATTAAGTCTAGAAAGCTGTTTGGTTATATTACTGGAGAAAAGAAAGCACCTATTGTGACTGATGCTAGATTCTGATAATTCCCTTGTTATGACATGTTATTGAATACAATGTACCCTCGAATTGCTAAACAATATTTATTGCTTGATCCTGCTGAAAAAATTTGGAATTCAACTCAGCGCACTTACTCTCGCAAGGGAAATGATGCCAAGATTTTTGAAATTCGAAATAAAATTCATAAAACTAAGGAAGGTGAATTGACTATCACTGATTACTATTACGAGTTAAGTGGGTTGTGGCAGGGGATTAACTATTATTAGGATCTCCAAGAAAAGTGTATTAATGATGCAGTTCTCCTTCAACAATTGGTTGAAAGGAAAGGGTCCATGATTTTCTAGCCGGTTTGAACTAAGAATATGATCAAATCAATGTTCAAGTTCTAGGTAAAATTCTTTTTCCTACTCTTGAGGAGGCATATTCTTACACTCAACAGGAAGAGACCCGACGAGGGGTCATACTTTATTCAGCACCAATGGAGAAGTCTGGGTCAACTGTGTCTCAAGAGCAACCAAAAACATTCACTTCTGATAAAGATCACGTGCGCTGTGATTATTGTGGAAAGACAAGGCATATGAAGGAGACATGTTGGAAACTACATGGTAGACCACCTAGAGGTCATGTAGGAAAACGTGTAGGTCCATCAAGGGGTCAGGCTAATATTGCAGAAAATATGGAGACATCCAAGTAAACTGCTTCTGGAGAAGCATTGTCTTTGGATGAAGCTTAGCATCTCCGTCGCCTCCTGAATAAACTTGACTCTTCTAATGTTGCTACTTCCAATTACCTGCAGTCAGGTATTGCCTTTAATGCTCACCTTAATTCTTGGATCATTGATTCTAGTGTGAATAGACACATGACAGACTCCTCTAAAGGCATTCAAAACTACTCTCCTAGTCCCAAAAGGGATTATGTCAAAATAGTCAATGGCTCCCTAACTCTTATCTCTGGAACATGTTCTGTTGTATGTACACCTAATATTACATTGTCATCCGTCTTACATGTACCTGAGCTTCCTGTTGACCTGCTATCTGTTAGCGCTATCACAAAAAAATTAAATTGTAGTGTTAGTTCTTTCCTGATCATTGTGTTTTTCAGGATCTTCAAACAAGGAAGAGGATTGGAGTGGTAGATTGCATGATGAATTATATTGAATTGATGGAACTCGAGACTTTGTTCAGGCCTATTTTCGCGGAAATAAGGATGTAACCCAAGACATAATAAAGTGGCATAGACGATTGGGGCACCCATCATTTTTTACTTTAAAGAAGTTATATGCTAGTTTGTTTACTAGAATAGAGTTTGAATCTTTATTTTGTGATGCTTGTGAATTCGTCAAGCATACAAGAAACTCTTATCCTTTGAGTGATAATACAAGTACAACCCCCTTTTTTGACTATTCATTCTGATGTATGGGGTCCTACACAAACAGTTTCTTTGTCTGGTAGTCCATGGTTTGTTACCTTTATTGATTGTTGCACTAGGATGACTTGGGTGTATTTGTTAAAGGCCAAAAGTGAAGTTTTCTCCTATTTTCCATCTTTTCATATGTTGATTAGTACTCAATTTGAGGTTAAGATAAAAATCTTACGAAGTGACAATGACACATAATACATAGATAAAACTTTTTGGTGCTTATTTGGAGTCTTATGGGATAATCCATCAAACCACTTATCCTTATACTAGTGCACAAAATGGGGTTGCTGGAAGAAAAATAGGTATTTGTTAGATGTGGCTAGTTCTCTTATATTTACGATGAATCTGTCAAAAAATTACTGGGGAGATGCCATTCTAGTAGCTGCCTCTCTCATCAATAGAATGCCACTTAAAGCCCTTAATTTCCAGAGTCCTTTGCAAGCTTTAAAGGGTAAGAAGTATTATGTTGTCCCTCCGAAGGTATTTGGGTGTGTCTGCTTTGTTCACACTAGAAACTCTAAGAAACTTGATCCTAAAGCTCTTAAGTGTGTCTTTATTGGGTATTCTTCAACACATAGAGGGTACACATGTGATCATCCCCCTCTAGGACATCCTTCGTTAGCATGAATGTTACCTTTCAGAATCTGAGCCATATTTCAGTATTACACCATCACCTCTTCGGGAGGAGAGCTATAAGAAGGAAGAGATGATTCTCCAAAGTTCCACTATTGAAACTATTTCCACCACCACTGGGGAAAATAAAATTGGAGAAAGAATTCAGGGGGAGACTATTGGGCGTTTGGATGGGCCTGATTTGAAAACTTACTCAGGGAGAAATAGAGTAGAAGAAGTTATCATGCAATCCGCCGAAGCTGAATCTTCTTCTATTGATGAGCTATCTACATTTTCTTATGAGTTAAATTTGCCTATTGCTCACAGAAAAGCAGTCAGATCCTGCACCACCAAACATCCTTTATCTAATTTTGTCTCATATAATTCTTTGTCTCCCTCCAATAGAGCCTTTGCCTTGCCTATTTCTTCTGTGTCAATTCCCCAGATTTGGAGGGAAGCTTTTGTAGATACTAAATGGAAGCAAGCTATAAATGAAGTGTAGAAAATCACTCTATCTATGATATGTGTGCTTTGGTTGTATGAGCATGATTTTCAGGTATAGGTTTTGATGAATGACAAATAATAAAGTCAAGTGTCAAACAACGATACTATATGACAAACAATCAAATGGCGAGAAGCATATTGATGACGGAATTGCATAGACAAGCCAAAGACGAGCTCAAATGTTCAAAGACCGAAGACCCAAGGCGTAGGTCGTTAGGTAGAACCAATGTAAGAGCAACGCTTAAGTTATCTCGTCTTTTGGCTCAACATTAGGTCATCATAAACATGCATAAAATATTTTATTAAATCATATTTATCATAAATATATTTTAAATACTTCAAATAAAATGTTGTTAAAGTTTTCATCTTAACCAAAATGATTTTTGAAGTAAGTTGTAAATTTTGGAGGTAAATAATCGATTATACAATAAGGCATAATCGATTATATGGTAGCCGTGGCCTAAGTGTTTGAACACTGCCACCAAACAATCGATTATCCAAATGTGTATAATCGATTATGAGATTACCGTTGCCAGCGTTTGAGACACTATCTCAATATAATCGATTATATCAAATAAGATAATCGATTATCTGGCTGAAAATCAGCGATCTGATTTTCGGAACGTTACACACATAATCGATTATCCTGGATGAAATAATCGATTATGTGTGGGTAGAATCTGGCAGATTTTATTAACGTTACAAATAATCGATTATGTGAAATCAAATAATCGATTATATGAGCATAAAATCAGCATAATTAATTGTCAATTAAGCAACGGTTATGCACCATTTTTCACCTATAAAAAGAGGTCTTTTGAGCTGATTTTAAATACACAACACCTCCCAATATTGATATACATATTGACATTATTTGAGCATCATTTTAGAGCTTTTGTTGAGCCATTTGAGAGACAACTTTGAGTTGTTCATAGAGCTTATTTGTATCTCTTTATCTACTCTTTTGAGAGAGTTCTTATTGTAAGAAGAGAAAGGTGTTTGAGAAGAACATATCTTCTCATTGATTGACGGGTTTGCTAAGTACCCTAAATCTTAGTGGTTGAAGTCTTGAGGTGCGGTATCCTCGAGCAAAGTGAAGTCTTCTAGAGTGTACATCTACGAGCAATTGTAACGGTTTGTTAGGCACCTGTAAGCTTAACGAAGTTAGTGGAATCTCGAGAGAGTCTCTCGGGGACTGGACTAGCCACAGGTTGTGGTGAACCAGGATAAAATACGGTGTGTTCTTTCTTTATTATTTTAATTACCGTATTTACTTTATTCCTGAAATTTTAATTCCGCATTATTTATCAATATTCTCGTGCCTCACTATTTACCCCCCTCTAGTGAATGGCATAAATCCTAACAATTGGTATCAGAGCCTAACTCTCTGAAAGCCTTAACCGGTTGAGAGCTATATATATTTTTCTGTTGAGAATGTTGAACATAGGTATAATAAGCGAAGGTCAATCTACCTTTTTGCCTCCACTATTTAATGGAAGAAATTATGCATATTGGAAAGATCGGATGAGAATCTTCATCCAATCAAACAACTTTCGTCTATGGCAAATCATCAAGCATGGTGAACAAATGACGACAAAAGTTGGGAAAGCCATGGCAAGTGAATACAACACCAAGGCAATCAATATGTTGTATAGCGCTTTGAATCAGGAAGACTATCGGAAAATTTCCCACTGCAAAACTGCCACAGAGATGTGGGATAAGCTTGAGGTAACGTATGAAAGTACGTCTCAAAAAGCGGACAGCTCGGGCGATGAAACCGCCGCATTATGTCTCATGGCCAACGAAGAAGAAGAGGTACGTACTTCTAATTCTTACTCGATTGAAGAAATACAAAATGCATATGATGAATTGTATGGTGAATTTGTCAATGCTTCCAAAACGATAAAAGAATTGAAGAAAACACTTTCTTTGCAGAAAACACTTTCTTTGCAAGAAACAGATTTTCAGAAAACACGTTCTTTGCAAGAAAAAGATTTTGAAAAACCATCTTCTTTGAAAGAAATAGATTTTGAAAAATTGACTAGTGAAAATGAGAAGCTAAAAGAAGAAAAGAATTTTTTTGAAAATGACAATAGTGTTCTTAAAAATAAAATTGAAGTTTTAGAAAAAGAAAACAAATTTTTGGAAAATGACAAAGTTGTTTTTAAAAATAAGATCAAGGAATTGAATGAAGCCTCTCAATTGATAAATGTTCCAATTGTTCTTCTTGTAGTGCCTTGAAAACAGAGAACATAGAACTTAGGAACGCACTAGAAAAACGTAGTGTTGATAATCCTAAAACAAGTGAAGAAATCAAAAAGGATGTTAGAAATGAGGTTAAACCACCTAGAAATAATTCTAGGAACTTTACTTATGAGTCTAAGATTAATTATTTTAGACCACCTAGAAACAACTCTAGGAATTTCACAAATGAGTCTAGAATGAATAATGTTAGACCACCTAGAAATGACTCTAGGAATTTCAACGCTTCTAGGAATAACAAATTTAGATCACCTAGAACGCATTTGGCTCAACCTAGACACATGCACAATCCTAATGTTATATGTCATTATTGTAACCGGGTAGGACACATTGCACCTGTATGTTTTGCTAAACATAGAGATTCATATGTTGATTATGATTATTATTATCCTAACCCCCAAGGACCCAAAAGAAGTTGGGTACCGAAAACCTATTTTTAGGTACGTTTGCAGGTGTGCTTGAAGACTACAATATCATAGTAGATGCACCAAGCACGAAACCTTAATGCATCGAGGGGGAACGTTGGTTAGTTGTCGTATTTTTTGATAAAAACATCACTGTTGATATGTGCTAACAATTGATATTAATTATTGATTCATAGTTTGATAAGTTTTATTTTGAATAACAATTGATATCAACTAGTTTTATATTAAATGATTGACTCATGTTTTGATGAATATTTTTAGTTTAAATAACAGTTGGTACATTTGAGAAAAATGACCGTTCTTATGGTTAGTATGCTTTTACTAACATTTGGTATTATTTGATGTTAATATGATTTTGTTTATAACAATTGGTGTCGTCAATAGTTTAAATAACATTTGGTATATTCTTTTTGCTAATGCCAAAAGGGGGAAAAATATAGGCGATATGCATGCTTTAATTGAGGGGGAATATTCAATTAAGGGGGAACAATATTGAATTGTTTGCATAAAATTGTATGTTGAGATATAGCATGAATTTAGCGGGAATTCAATATGCATATCTCCTGTTGTTTGTTATTATCAAAAAGGGGGAAATTATAAAAAATCACTCTATCTATGATATGTGTGCTTTGGTTGTATGAGCATGATTTTCAGGTATAGGTTTTGATGAATGACAAACAATAAAGTCAAGTGTCAAACAACGATACTATATGACAAACAATCAAATGGCGAGAAGCATATTGATAACGGAATTGCATAGACAAGCCAAAGACGAGCTCAAATGTTCAAAGACTGAAGACCCAAGACGTAGGTCGTTAGGTAGAACCAATGTAAGAGCAACGCTTATCTCGTCTTTTGGCTCAACATTAGGTCATCATAAACATGCATAAAATATTTTATTAAATCATATTTATCATAAATATATTTTAAATACTTCAAATAAAATGTTGTTAAAGTTTTCATCTTAACCAAAATGGTTTTTGAAGTAAGTTGTAAATTTTGGAGGTAAATAATCGATTATACAATAAGGCATAATCGATTATATGGTAGCCGTGGCCTAAGTGTTTGAACACTGCCACCAAACAATCGATTATCCAAATGTGTATAATCGATTATGAGATTACCGTTGCCAGCGTTTGAGACACTGTCTCAATATAATCGTTTATATCAAATAAGATAATCAATTATCTAGCTGAAAATCAGCGATCTGATTTTCGGAACGTTACACACATAATCGATTATCCTGGATGAAATAATCGATTATGTGTGGGCAGAATCTGGCAGATTTTATTAACGTTACAAATAATCGATTATGTGAAATCAAATAATCGATTATATGAGCATAAAATCAGCATAATTAATTGTCAATTAAGCAACGGTTATGCACCATTTTTCACCTATAAAAAGAGGTCTTTTGAGCTGATTTTAAATACACAACACCTCCCAATATTGATATACATATTGACATTATTTGAGCATCATTTTAGAGCTTTTGTTGAGCCATTTGAGAGACAACTTTGAGTTGTTCATAGAGCTTATTTGTATCTCTTTATCTACTCTTTTGAGAGAGTTCTTATTGTAAGAAGAGAAAGGTGTTTGAGAAGAACATATCTTCTTATTGATTGACGGGTTTGCTAAGTACCCTAAGTCTTAGTGGTTGAAGTCTTGAGGTGCGGTATCCTCGAGCAAAGTGAAGTCTTGTAGAGTGTATATCTACGAGCAATTGTAACGGTTTGTTAGGCACCCGTAAGCTTAACGAAGTTAGTGGAATCTCGAGAGAGTCTCTCGGGGACTGGACTAGCCACAGGTTGTGGTGTACCAGGATAAAATACGGTGTGTTCTTTCTCTATTATTTTAATTACCGTATTTACTTTATTCCTGAAATTTTAATTCCGCATTATTTATCAATATTCTCGTGCCTCACTATTCATCCCCCCTCTAGTGAACGGCATAAATCCTAACATGAAGAAATGAAGGTCTTGTCAAAAAATAATACATGGGAACTTTTCACTTCACTACCAGACAAGAATTTGGTTGGCTGCAAACGGGTCTTCCCTGTGAAGCACAAAGCTAACGACTCAATTGAAAGATTCAAAGCGAGATTAGTGGCTAAAGGATTGACTCAGACTTACGGAGTGGATTATCTAGAGGCATTTTCCGATGTTACTAAAATGAACACTATTAGAATTCTTTTGTCTTGTGCAACTAATCTTGGTTGGGACTTACAACAGTTCAATATGAAGAATGCATTTCTCATGGAGACTTAGAAGATGAGGTGTATATGGAGATTTCTCCTGGATTTGATACTGAACAGAGTCAAGGAAAGGTGTTCAGATTGAAGAAAGCTTTGTACGGATTGACGCAATCTCCTAGAGCCTGGTTTGACAGATTCTGCAAAGCAATTATCTCTTTTGGTTACCAACAAAGCAATGTTGATCACACTCTCTTTATTAGACATCAAAGCGGTAAACTCACTCTTCTCATAGTTTATGTCGATGACATAGTAATGACTGGAGATGACAAAGAGGAATTAACCTGATTGAAGAAATTATTGGCACAAGAATTTGAGATCAACGATCTAGGAAAATGACAATACTTCTTGGGAATTGAGGTTGCTAGATCAAAAAGAGGAATCTTTATTTCTGAAAGAAAGTACATTCTAGATCTCTTGAAAGAAACCGGTATGATTGGTTACAAACCAAAGAATCACCCATTGAGTGCAATCACAAACTACAAACAAGGGTTGGAGAGTCAGTTGATACAGAAAGGTATTAGAGGCTAGTTGAAAGACTTATTTATCTCTCTCACACTAGACCAGACATAGCTTATTCAGTGAGTTTAGTGAGTCAGATTATGCATGATCCCCGAGACTCTCGTATGCAAGTTGTCTTCCATAGTTTGCGGTATTTGATGTCTGCTCCTGGGAAAGGTTTGCTTTTCTCCAAACATGGTCATCTACGGATAGAGGCATATAAAGATGCGAATTGGGCTAGGTCTCTAGATGATAGAAGATCTACATCCAGTAATTGTACACTCGTAGGAGGGAACTTAGTCACTTGGAGAAGCAAGAAAAAAGTGTAGTTCCCATATCAAGTGCAAAAGCAGAATATAAAGCTATGGCCCAGGGTGTTTGTGAACTTATTTGGTTTCAAAGGCTATTAGAGGAATTGGGAATATCTGAAAAAGGGGAACTTTCCTTGTATTGCAACAACAAGGTTGCAATCAATATAGCTAATAATTATGAGTACGTGATTTTGCCCTACATGAGAACAACTCCTAAATATAGACCAAAAATAATTTTTATTAATTTTAAGAATTTTCTTTATTTATTTGTATTTACATGCATTTTTAATATTTTTAAATCATAGAAAAATTCTTTAAAAAAAGGGTCATTTTTACACATTTATCTTAGTCTTTAAATTAGCATTTTTCTTTAGTTTTAAGTTAAGTAGTTGTTTTAATGTTAAAAAAAATAAAGAGTTTCAATTGCTACAAAAAATAGATTAATTTAGAATTTTTAATTTCAATGATTGTTAATTAAAAAACATATATAAAAAGAAAAAAGAATAATAATTTAATTGCAATGGGATTTTAATTTTAGCAATAGACCCATTTTTAAAATCAAACTAGCCCAAACTATAATTTTTCTACCCAAACTCACATAACCTAAACCTATTCCCTAGCTCATAATCTATATGCTCATACCCTTACCCTAATCTGTAACTTATATAATACTATGTGCACCCAAAATACAACATACGCTCTAACACACAAAAAGAAGCTGAAAAAATCACACCGAATACACAAAAATCAGCGTCCAACAGTGCAGGACACACCCCACCCCCTGCGACATCATCTTCTTCGAACCACACCACACCCAAAGACCCCCTGAACTTCTTCTTCTTCATTTGAAGAACAAGAGCAGCAGTAGAGCCCCCTGAAACCATCGTCGCCTAACTTTCCCCCAATTCCACAGCCGGTCAGACCTCACCACCAAACGACCACCTGCCGGAAACCAGCAGCGGCAATATGCCGGAGAAATCAGCCACCCATTTTCAAAAAACAAACCAATTAGATCCGGAAACAAGAAAAGTTTTTTCTGAAAATTCTGGATTTCCACGAGGTTTTTAAGATCGAAATTTGCTGCTCGATTGTTGAGGTGTTCCGGACTCGTGCGATTTCAGTCGAGGTTTTTCGGTCCAGGTATCCACTCATATACGACTGCTGTAATTGGAAAATCTATCTCCTTTAAGTTCAATTTCCTTCTAATCTTAAATTTCCTATATGTTTCCTAGTTATTATGTTTTGACGATTATGTATATTGTGTAGTTGTTATGCGTGTTTCGGTGTTTGTCTGAGATTCTCTTGACTTGGTTCATTTATGTCAAAGTTTTTATTGATGCAATCATGTTCTTGTGGAATAGCTATTTTCATTCTAGTGGGTTTGTTTGTGTTTGTGAATTGGTGAAGAAGACCACTACTAAAATGGACACAGTAAAAGACAAGATTTGAATATATAGTATACCTGTACTAATAATAATATACAGTCTTATTCGTTTTCATTTTTAAATAATTACTACTGAAATACTCTTAGTAATTGAAAATTAAAATGACTTTTTGAGATCTATTAATAGACTAGAAAAAATAATTATTTGAGGTTAAAGCCAAATGATTCTCTTCGAATTGAGGTACACAGTACTTTCGGTATAAACAAGATATTGCCTTAGGAAAGGTTTGGATTTATCAAGTTTATTTGGTTATGTACTCTGCCTAATTTAAGGTAGTAACGTTCGTCCTAATAATGTGCATTTTTAATACATATCTTGTCTATAATTTATGCCCCTCATTTAATTAATTTAATTCTTTCGAAATCGAGGTGTACCATTAGTGAAATTTCATGGCCCTCGCAAAGTTAAAAACGCGTAGTTGCTTTATGCGCGTTGTTTTAATAATGTATCTTCCTAAAATCGGATGCACATTTATGTGACCCAAATCCGAATCTCAACGACGTTAAAATGTGTCGGAACCCGGATGCATTTATGTAACGTGGTTCGAGACGAGTTTTAATAACGGTGCAAATATTTCTAAAAATGAATAAAGCGGTTAATAATTTTAAAATTGCACTATAGGATGAACATGTATAAAAATCAGATTCTTAGCCACTTATAATAGTCTAAATGACCGTGCTAGAACCACGGGATCCGAGGGTGCCTATCACCTTCCCTCGGGTCAACATAATTCCTTACTCAAGAATTTCCGGTTCGCAGACTCCATTTGGGCAGTCAAAAAATTTCCTAGATTTGTGATTCTAAATAAACCGGTGACTTGGGACCCCAAAAGTCAAACCTATCCCAAGTAGCGACTCTAATAAATAAATAATCTCATTTCGAATAATGTCACTTTTATTGGGAAAACTTCCTTATATATATTTACCTCTCGGTGTAGGTGTGTAAAAAAGGAGGTGTGACAGCTCTGGCGACTCTGCTGGGGAAAGAACCCAAAATCTGTGATTCAGGGTTCAAGAATTCGAGCTTACAATAACTGTTATATTTGGCTTCTACTGATTTGCTTGCATGTTCTGTGCTAAATACCGCATGTTTTACCGGTTTGATATTATCTGAGTTGTATATATAAACTACTGAGAAACCCTTCACTTCTCACCTCCGGGGATGTGCTTACTGGTTGAGACTCCCTATTCTGTTAATGTCTTACCCTGAAATAACCGGACGATCTCGCGGTCCCCGGTATGTAGCCCCCTCCTCGACTCGAGTTGTCCACTCGGGTACACAGTCTAGACCCTATGCCGAGGCTCTCAACTTAGTATAACAAAACTTCATGCCGGATCCCTAGTAGGAACATTTATTTGCATCATGCATTTTGACTTAGGGGGCTCAACACAGGGATTTGGTCCGTCTAGGATAGGTGCCCTGAAATAAAAGACCATCCTGATGCATTTTTACGTGCTACTTACGCATTTATTTTCCTTGGATTCGCATGTTGACTGGCCTGTAAACAAAGAGAATAAATTGAGAAAAATAGTAGTGCTCGGGTGATCACTTGTAAATCCAATGCTCAAATAGCGCGGAAATGCTGCCGGATTTTTTCTGGAAAAAAAGAAGAAGAGAAAAACAAAAAGACGTTAAAGAAAAAGGGGCTTTTCAACAAATTTTTGGTTTTGATAAATCGTTTTCCCGAACTATGCGGGTCTGACTCTCATCGGATGTGAGATACGTAGGCAAACCTCATTGGTTTCGGCCCCCAATTTTTAAAAATCCAAAAATATTTTTTTAGCTCTTTCTTTAGAAATTTGAGAAAAAAGAGATAATAAAATGCTTTTCTTTAGAAGTATTTCTTTCAAAAATTTTAAAAAATTTTAAAATCCAAAAATATTTTTCTTTCTTCTTTAGAAGTTCTTCTTTTAAAATTTCAAAAAAATAATTTCTTTCGAGAATTAAATTGAAAATTCGAGATTCAAAAATACTTTCGTTTTCTTTAGAAATACTTCTTTCCTAACTTTAGAATAAAAATTCATAAATGCATAAATATTTTCCTTTCTTCTTTTTTAAGTTTTTCTTGCGAAATTCCATAAAGAGCAATAAAAGTCAAAACAAAATCTTTCTTCTTTGGAAGTCTTTCTTTGCAAAAGTGCTGGAGAAAGATCAAAATCCAAAAATATTTTCTTTCTTCTTTATAAGTCTTTCTTTTGAAAAGAAAAAAGTAAAAGAAAAATAGAGAAAATTTGAAATCTAGAAAAACATAAATTTAGTTTATTTCCTCTATTTCTAATCTTCCTGAACTACGCAAGATCTGATTCATGCGGCGTCATGATACGTAGGCAACTCACATCAGGTTCGATCAACCATGGAAAAGGAAAATGAGAAAAATGAAAAAAAAATGAAAAGACAAGGAAGGAAAAGAAAAATAAGAGTGAAAAATGTTGAGAATAATAAAGACTGACTGAGTCCATTCTAACATGTCTTTTATTTTGAATTGTGAGGAAAGTTGAGGTGGTCGGTTTGTGGCAAGCAGATAACACAAGATTCAAGGAACAATGATAACTGACATCGAAGCTATTACAAGTACTCAAGTGATTGACGGTCAGAGGGCTCGACAAAAGTCTACTGTGGTTGAGGAAAACAAAATACTGAAACAGCAAATGACCAAAATGTGTCAAGCATGGGCCAATGGCCAAGGAAAACCTTGTCATGAGTCACAATTTGTTACACAGCAAGAGCAATCTCACTCTCCTGAATACCAATCGTACCTATTTGATCTCCCTGCAAAGATTGAGAAGCCCGCCTAAAAGATGGTACCGGAAGAAATAACCCAAAGGGTAAAAAGCTTAGAACAACGGTTGAAAAACATGCAAGGGTTGGCGGGTCAAAAGAGTGTCGCCTTCAAAGATCTATGTATGTTCCCCGATGTTCACGTGCCCGCCTGGTTTCAAGATTCCCAAATTTGAAAAGTACGATGGACATGGAGACCCCATAGCCCACCTGAAAAGGTATTGCAATCAGCTGAGAAATGTGGGAAGAAATGAAGAATTGCTAATAGCTTATTTTGGGGAAAGCCTCACAGGAGAAGCATCCAAATGGTTTTTGGATCAAGACACTTCTCGCTGGTACGTCTGGGATGACATGGCACAGGCCTTTGTCAAACAGTTCCAATACAACATTGACATTACCCCAGACCGCAATTCTCTTTCAAACCTGAAGAAGAAACCAAGTGAAAGTTTCAGGGAATATGCCATTAGATGGAGAGAGCAATCAACCAGGGTTAAGCCACCCATGGATGACCACGAGCTAATCACTGTCTTCCTTCAAGCGCAAGAGCCAGATTACTTTCAAAACATAATGTTCGCAGTTGGCAAATCCTTTTCGGAAGCAATCCAAATGGAAGAAGTGGTAGAGAATGGTCACAAGACAGGCAAAATTTTAAGTCAAGCAGTTCTTAAAGCAGCAATTCAGGTTGTCCAGGTTGAATCTAATAATTTTAGTGACATAAATGAGAAGGATGAAGAAATCATGATGACAACAAGGTCGAGAAGAGGTCCCAGGAGAACACCTCGAAGGTATGCGCAACATCATCAGGTTTTCCATGACTCCCCTGAGCATTACTATATCCACCTCAGAACACACCATACTATGTTGAACCACCTCAGTATGGTGTCCAGCCACAAAATCACCCAAGAAGGCGAGCACAAGTATCACAAAATCTCTACCAGCTCCCACAAAATTTTCAAGTGCCTTATAATCGACATCCAAGCCAGGGATATAGAAGGGAAACACTAGAACCAACCCAACATTACTTCTGGGATCAGCTGTCCGCATCTACATGCATTATTCCGCAGATGCGGAAACACTAGAACCAACGAGCTTTAGCAATGCTACATGAAATGAAAAGGATCTAACCTCGTCTGAAACTCACTCGATCCACTCAGGATCCTGACCAAATATACCAACAAGTACCATAATATAACATGGATCTATTTGAGGCCTCAAAACACACATAACAATATCGAAACGATGAATGACACTTCAATTCAAAATTATTGAACTTTAAAACTTCAAACTTCCATAACCAGTACCAAAACCTATCAAATCACGTCAATTGATCTCAAAGTTTGCACGCAAGACACATTTGACATTAACAAGATTCTCCAACTTCGGAATCATAATCTGACCCCGATATCAAAAAGTCCACTCCCAGTCAAACTTTTCAAAATTCCAACTTTCGCCATTTCAAGCAGAATTATACCACGGACCTCCAAATCACGATCCACATACGCTCGTAAGTCCACAATCATCCAACATAGATAAAAGAATCATCAGAAATTCAATTTAAGGTAAAATTCTAAAAAGTCAAAACTTGGTCAAACCCTTTCAAATTAAAGATTCACGCTGAGAATCATCCTTCCAAATCGATTTGAATAACCTAAAAACCAAAACCGACGATTCACATAAATCATAATACGTCATATAAAACTACTCATGCCCTCAAACAATCGAGCAAAGTATAAATACTCAAAACGACCGGTCGAGTCATTACATAAACCTTTTGTTTACTATGTCATGTGACTAATCACACCAGTATTTGTGTGGTACAACCTAGAAGAAAATGCGGGTAATTTTTCGTGCTCATATTTTTCCTTGCTTTTATTTTAGTAATATAAAGGTATTCAACCTTTCCTTCGTTTGAGGTCTCAACATGATATCCATTTTGGCGAATAGCTTTGAAACTCAACATGTTTCTTTGAGACTTACTACAATACAATGTATTGCCAATAGTTAATATCGTTCCTCCAGGTAGTAATAACGCTGTTATTCTAGAGCTTTCAATTAACCTTGTACTGCCAGATATTTTATTAACATAGACATTTTTCATAACCAAATAAGAGGAAAAAAATTTCTTAATATTGTGTGAGTTGTAGCATTATCCAAAAAGCATAAATCTTCATTATTCATCTTGGATCCAATTGAATACAGGAAATTTTTATTTTTTTCATAAAAAAATAAAAGTACACCATGAGAAATACAGAAAAATTAACAATATCAACAACAACCTGAGACAACTTAAGTACTACTCGAAAATAAAAACTTTAGAACGAGACAAAAAAAACACCGAAAATAAAAATAACAACATAATTGTATTCCCGTGTAAAATGATCAAATTTTAGTTTTGATCTCCAATGAGGTCTTCAACTTCCAAATGAGTAAGATCATCGAGGCCTTGAATATCATCATCATTCAAAGCAAGATTTGCCTCGGTATTGTTATCATTTTTGTTTGAAGGCCTGCTTCAAAATCATTTTTAAAGGTCAAGTGAGACTCCATTAGGGAAATAGCAGAAGATGCTCCAACATTATTTACCTTTCTTGTGATGAAGTTTCTAAAGCCTGAAAAAATACTCAGGTACACGGTATTTAATTTTCTCCAATAATTTTTCATGCTATAGTGGTAACAGTTATCGCCTTTTCCTCTTGAAGGACTGTTTTGAGAACCCATATTGTTCTCTCGTTTGCCATGACCACTGATGACGACTATTATAGTCTCTTACCATTGCCATGCCCACGTACATTCATATGACCATGATTATTATTTTGTCTTTTTCCAAACTTATCACGTCTAGCTTCCATATTCGCTTCAGGAAGCGGAGCTGACTCTGTAGGACGGGCTTCATGATTTTTCAGCAAAAGAATATTATGTTGATTAGCCATGAGAAGGCATGCGATCAATTCAGAATATTTTTTAAAACCCATTTCACGGTATTGCTGTTGTGATACCATATTTGAGGCATGAAACCTCGTAAGAGTTTTTTCCAATAAATACTCATCATTCATAACATCCCCACATAATTTCTATTGGAAAGTTATTCGAAATACATCAAAGTTATACTCATGTACGATCTTAAAATCTTGCAACCCTAAGTGCATCCTCCTATCAAGCCCGTGGTAATACTGTAGCCATAAGATGATTATACCTTCCTCCGTGCCAATTCACAATTCAAGTGGATCGTTCACTGTCATATATTCAACCTTCAAACCTTCATACAAATGATGACGAAGGAAAATCATGGTCTTCGCTTTGTCCTGGCTTGATGCTTCATTACCTTGAGTAATGGTATCACCAAGGCCTTTAGCGGCTAAGTGAATCGCATCATCGAGAACCCATAATAGATAATTTTTTCCAAAAATATTAAGTGCCACAAACTTAAATTTTAATAAATTCAACATAATAAAAACTATCAAGAAGATAAATAATTAGAATAATAGTGTAAAGAAACAATTGACATAATATCAAATTTGTGGTCTGTATACACTAAACTCTTAGATTCTGTATGATATTTAGGTGAAAAATGCCAATCCCAAATGAATGATATGGTATATTCGTTTATACATCTGTTATTCCCAACGTCTTGGTAAATTTATTAGCACCTTTAGCTTTGAGATTATTACTCGGAAGATTTAATATAACGTCTCCCCAATGAGATTCATGATTATTTCTATTTTCTGTGGTGTTAGAAGGATTATTTCTGTTTTCCAAAAAGATTTACACTTTTTGTTCATTGAACTTTGACAGTACCATGAATAAAAAATTGATGTTGAAATCTATATTATGATGAACATTACGAGAAAAATAAAAATAAAGGAACCAACATTCATTCGGTATATATATATATATATATATATATTGTGACAGTAGATCGTGGAGATATACCTCACAAAAAGTGGAGTTCAACTTTTGATGTTAGAGATTTCGTGCTGATAACCTCTTAATAAATGTAGCTTAATGTTACAATATAAAACAAGAAGATAGGTAGAATAATAGAAAAAGAGATAACATTCTTATTTCGTCAAGTATTCAAGTGTATTTACATCATAGGTGAAAGTAGTGGGAGTAGTGGACATCCACATTTAGTAAAGATTTTATAACGTAAAAATTTTCATTTGGATTTTTGATTTTCGGATTGAAAAAGTGATAATCCATATACAGTTGAAATAATTTTGGATCAGATTAGATTTTTTAAGTCCAATTTTAAATTAATCGATTTAAATATTTTGGATTTGATAGATTATAAATTGAGTAGTTTTTTTTTAAACAAAAATGAACATTCAAACTAAATATTCATATTAAATTGCTTAAAAAGTTACTCATCACAATCATCCAATAGAGGATTCGAGTAGTAGAATCATTGTCAACAAAAGTATTCTAGTTTTAGTAATTTGGAATATATCAGTTTTTTATTTTCACTATTTTTTCAATATATCATTTCACATGATTAAAATAAAGCAATTTCGGTATGTCGTTCTGAAATATTCCAACAAATCAATTAGAAAAGTAGGAGAATAAGAATATGTGTGTGTTTTCTCTCGTGAAGAAGTTGAATTAAGAGTAGGAAATTTTTGTTTATTAGGAAGTTGTACACTAAAAAATGTTAAGTAGCTGAAGAGATATACCCTAAAGAATTCATCAACAACAACAACTCAATATAATCTCATTTAGTGGGGTCTGAGGAGGGTAATGTGTTGTTTCCAAATAGACCCCCGGCATCCTTCCCTCTAAGAACTTCCCACCTTGCTCTTGAGGAGACTCGAACTCACAACCTCTCGGTTGGAAGTGGGGGTTGCTTACCATCAGAGCAACCGCTCTTGTCTAAAATCTTTATTATATTCACGGGCGGATTTAAAATCTTTATTTGATGTGTTTAATCTTTAGGTTCTAATCACTGAATCCACTACGTTTGGTGTCCACAGTTGGATTCATATGATCACAGTACTTATTTCTCTATCCCCACATATTACACTGTGAGGAATTCTAAGAATAAAACATAAAGAATAAAAAGTGCAGCATTTAATTAGAATCTTGTGTAAAATATTCTTACAATTATGTTATTATTGCAAACTTAAGAGTATGATTATCAATAATGGTGAAGAAATATCCAAGAGTTAAGAAGCTTTTCTAATGTTATGCAACTTAAGAAGCTTTTGTCTAAGGAACTCTCATCTTGTCAGTAACGCTCATATTTGTATGTAAATAACAAGTATGTACTCCCTCCGCTCCAGCTTACGTAAATTTATTTTCTATTTGGTCTATTTAAAAAAGAATGAATTATTTCTAATTTTAGAAATAATTTAGTTTGAATTTACAATTCTACTTTTAATAAGAAACTTTTATACCATACAAATACTCTTGAGCCTCTTTTGACTTACTTAGGACTACAAATTCCAAAAATATTTATTTTTTCTTGAACTACGTACCCTATCAAATAAATTCACATAAATTGAAACGGGCGGAGTATATGTTATTTATAAATACTTCTCATAGTGCTAAAAAGCTAGAATATATAAGATGTATATATAGTAGAAAGTGCCTAATTGACTTGTTTGCAAACATGTGAGTTTACATAATCATCGGCCTTTATTATATTTCAGTTTCAGTTTTAATTTGCTCTGTTCTGAAATTTCCTTGTTGCTTGGAACCAATTGCTGATGGCAATTTTTGTTCCAAGACTTCTGCATTGCCAAATTGGGAGCACTTCTTCCACCTTTTAACTTGTATTTGATCAATGAAAAGTACTGAAAGTTATAATTGAGAAATACACAATTTTTGGAGACCGAACAAATTTCATATTGTCATTTTTTTGTAATTCACAATAACTTTACAGAACCATCAAACAACAAGGCAATAGAACAAGACTCTTTTATGAACTTCATTTTCCAGGGACGAAGTTTGTGGCATATGCCCAAGCATTATTGTTAACGGGGTCTGCAAGATGGTCTGCAAGATTCTCCAATGGACCCTTTCCGGTGACGATAGCTTGAACAAAGAATCCAAACATGGAAAACATAGCAAGTCTGCCATTCTTGATTTCCTTTACTTTAAGCTCAGCAAAAGCTTCCGGGTCATCTGCAAGACCCAATGGGTCAAAACTACCACCAGGATAAAGTGGGTCAACAACCTCACCAAGAGGTCCACCAGCAATACGATAACCCTCGACGGCTCCCATCAACACAACTTGGCAAGCCCAAATAGCCAAGATGCTTTGCGCGTGGACCAAGCTTGGGTTGCCCAAGTAGTCAAGTCCACCCTCACTGAAAATCTGCGATCCAGCTTTGAACCATACAGCTTCGCCGAACTTGACACCGTTACGGGCCAAGAGCTCAGGAAAGACGCAACCAAGAGCTCCAAGCATAGCCCATCTGCAGTGAATAACCTCTAGCTCACGGTTTTTGGCAAAGGTTTCCGGATCAGCTGAAAGTCCAGCAGTATCCCAACCGTAATCACCAGGAAATTCACCAGTCAAATAACTTGGGGACTCACCAGAAAATGGGCCCAAATACTTGACACGATCAGGACCGTACCATGGGCTGCCAGAGGAGACAGGCTTAGCCTTGGTAACAGTCTTCCTCATGGTGACTTTTCCATTTCCAGTAATTTCAGAGGAAGATGGTGAGAGTTTTATTGCCTTTCCGGCAAAAGAAGGGGAAGAGAGAGACATTGTAGCAGTTGCCATTGTAGAAGGAAGAGATAAGAAAGTATTCTTGACTGCAGCTACTAGAAAGAAAGAAGAGTTGATTTGTTGCTTGAATTTCATATGCCTTGCACCAAGTGTATATAAATTACTCAGAAGGACCAAAGTCCTTATCCTAGAATATCATTATCCGTTTTCTGATTGGTGGATGACAAGTTTAACTTGGTTGTCCGTTTGACAAAGTTCAGCACCATTAAACATGACTAGATTTTTTCAGATACATTTTGCCTAAAAAATCTAACCCAATACGGATTTCATCTGTTACCGCCAATATTAAGTTGCCACGTTTCATTGTGGATTATTGCGAAATCCAGTTGACCAAGAGCGCATATATTAGAGCAACTCCTGGCCATGCATGCAATAGGTCACACACTTCTGTTTGGCTGGCTATAAAATAATAGGACCATTACTTGTATGAGTGGTGTATATACCTCTTCATCAAACAAAATAAAAAAAAAACTTGAAATTTAGATAATGCAAGTCCAAGTGTCCCAACAGCTAAGATCCCATGGTTAACTTGGGTTTGTTAGACCAAAAATAAATATCTTAGTTTAAATAGTTAAATTTATGTAAATAGGGGTTAATCTTAGCTCTCAGTAATGTCCTAGATCTTAATTTTAAAAGAAGTAATTGATATCATATAGACTTGGACGGACAGTGATGACAATACGTGTTAAATGTTTTAGAAAATCAGGATAAGTAATGTAGCATATTATAATATATTCCATGAACGATGAATGGTATTTGATTAAATAGGAGGAATGATTCATTCAATAAAAGGTGAATAAATGAACCTTCCACTTGACAATAATTGATAACAAATCATTAAATGATCAAGGATTTTTCGAATTAAATAATGTAGACAAAAATTTTAGTGAAAAGGTGATCTTTGTATCAAGTGATTAGAGCTGAATCAATTTAGTCAAAGTATCTCTCTTACAAAAATGAATATCGCATGCCCCCTATATTATCTCTTTTTTTATTTATATATGACATGTTATAAGAAAACCCTAATAGTACAAGTGCATAAAATATTCACTAGAATATTTTCTTTAATATCCTATCTTAACAAATAGCCGTTACTTCTCCACCGATGGCACTTGACCTCAACTTTGATCCTTGTTGACGCCTCGACTGTGGCTCTCATCGACTTTGCGACCGCAGACTCTACTGCTTCTTGGACCATCTTGACAAATGATAATTTGGGGATTTTCCGTCAAAGCTTTCTTGGTTAAATATTATAAAGGCAGGTTTTGACCCATATAGGGTTAAGGTATAACTTGGATCTTCATTGTAGAGGAGGTGAAATATTATCTTATTTTGAGGTGAAAATTAGAGCTGTCTTACCATTAATTGAAGTACTGAAGTGACTAAACCCTGATTATGAATATAAAATGGCTTGCAAGCAACTAAAAAAAATGTTCATAGAAATTAATTTAATTTGCAGCATCTTAAAGCTGCACAGACTTTTGGTCTCCACATACAGTGCTCATCAACTATTAGTATAATTTTCAAAGGAAGTATCAGATGAAGGTTTATAAAGACCATCTACTATTGTATCGGCTATGATTATCGGGTGAGATTTTATCTTTTATATTGCATGAGCTTTGACTCGAAAATTAAAATTCATTTTTTTGATGTAAAGAATAATCTTTATAGAAAGAACCATAGCGCACATGCAAGACAATCAATCACAATAACAATACTTCAATGTAATATTTCTACTCCAATTATACAAAAAATTCCACGAAATTGATGAAATAAGTAAATAATTTAGTTACTAAAGTTACAATTCCATGCTGAAACAGAATATATTGGTCTGTCATGCCAACATATCATCAAACTTCCTTTTTGACTAATTATCTTGTAACCATCTCCACCATAAGCTTCTACCAATCTCTTGGCATCTTTGATCTTCCATGATATCGTACCATAATTGCACGGGTCTAAATCCTCCACGTGTCAATCTCACAATCCACTTCCCAAATCTTTCATGCCTTTCCTCCCTTTCCAATCCTTCATATGCCACTATATTTCTATTTTCTTCCCTAACATTTGTTCCAATGCTACCCTCTCTTCACACAATGAATAATTATACCTTTTAAATGTGGTATCAATTGAATCAAATAATGCACTATAATAATGCAATCCTTCCACAAACCTATCCACTAATTTGCTCAAATTGTGGTCAGCTTCTTGTTCCACTAGGATCAACACTTTTGGTGACAAGGAATGCAACATCGTTAAAAATTCACTCATTCTTTTGCAATTTTTGACGTTATTATTATTATTGTTCTTGTTTAGGGTGAACAGTGAATTGATATTCAGCCAATAAGACGTGGAGATTTAGTACCGATACAAATGCTAATGACTCTTCTGCTTTTACCTTGAGCATATCTAAAGTTAGCTCCCTGAGATTAACATTCAAAGAATTGAATTGAAAGGAAATGTCTAAGGCTTTAGCTTCTTTTTTAATCCTTGATGCCATTTCTTCTAACATTGCCTTGTTATTGTTTACACAAGTAATCTTCAAATTGGGAGATCCATTTGGTAAATTGACAATATTTTTGAGGAAAGATATCCACAATTTGTGTGTCCAGAACCCAAATCCACAACATGGATTATACGATCCTCGGATATGGCTTGGATCAAGACCCTGTTAATTACTGCATATGCAAAGCCCAAATATGGGAAGGATTTAGCAAAGATGATTCGAGACCGATCATGATCGACAGTTCTATTAGGTACCTACAATAAGAATGAATCACTTTTAGCATTAATTATTCAATTACAATAAGTTACTCTCTCCGTTCCATTTTACATGTGAATATAAGGGTTGAAGTATTTAACTTCTGATTTAAATATGAACATACTTACTTTAGGGTTCTTGAAATAAAATTAACATTTTAAAGAATTACATAAAAAGTAATACTTTCTCCATTTCAATTTACATGGACCTTCTCGAAATATGTTTTCAGTGTGAATCTGAAAGTAACAACAACAACAATAAAAAATCTAATAGCTCCTCACAAGTGGGGTGTGGGAGGGTAGATGTATGCAGCCTTACGACTATCCTTGTAAGGTCAGAGAGGCTGATTTTGATAGACCCTCGTCTAGAGAACAACTACAAAAAGAAAATGTAATTGCAACAAGTAGGAATAACAGCAAGATAAAATAATATCAAATTCAAGAATGCAGTCAAACTCTAGTTAGTAATAGCCATCTATGAATAAAAGATATCATACTTACACTAATGCTGGCGAACTGAGCAAGACAAAGAGAAATACCGGACTACCTACGAACCTTCTACCCTAATCTTTGACTTCCACACCCTCCTATCTAGGGCCATGTCCTCAGTCAGCTCCAGTTTCATCATGTCCCGCCTAATAACCTCTCTCTGAGACTTTTTAGGCCTACCTATACCCCTCATGTTACCTATCGAGATTAATAATATGCCTGAACCATCTCATCCTCGCGTCAGCATCTTATCCTCCATAGGGGGCCACTCCAACCTTTTCCCGAATAACTTCATTCCTGATCTTATCCAACTGGGTATGCCCACACATCCACCTCAACATTCTCAATTGAGCTGCTTTTAGCTTCTGGGTGTGAGATTTCTTGATCGGCCAACACTCTATTCCTTACAACATAGTCGGTCTAACTATAATCTTATTAAACTTACCTTTAAGTATTAACGGTACATTCTTATCACACAATTCTACGGAGGCGAGCCTCCACTTCATCCATCCTGCTCCGATAAGATGCATAACATCTTCATCCATCTCCCCGTTACCTTATATTGTAGATCCAAGATACTTGAAACTACCTCTCTTTGGGATGACTTGTATATCAAGCCTCACCTCCATATCCCCTTCCCGGGTACCGTTGTTGAACTTGCACTCCAAATATTTCGTCTTAGTCCTGCTCAACTTGAAACCCTTAGATTCTAAGGTCTGCCTCCAAACCTCTAGCCTAACACCACCCTGCATCTTGTCAGTTAAAATTATGTCATCATTAAATAACATACATCATGGCACCTCACCTTGAATGTGTCTCGTCAATACGTCCATCTCCATAGAAAATAGAAACAAACTTGATCCCTAGTATAACTCCATCATAACTTAAAAGTGTTCCGGTTCTCCTCTTACTTCCTTAACCTGAGTCTTAGCTTCATCATGTATGTTCTTAATCACCCTAATATAGGCTACTGGGACCCTTTTAGCCTCCAAACATCGCCGAAGCACCTCTTTCAGGACTTTATCATATGCTTTCTCTAGGTCAATGAACACCATGTGCAGGTCCTTCTTCATCTCCCTATATCGCGCTACCAATCTCCTCACAATGTGAATGGCTTCCATAGTCGAACGCCCCGACATAAAACCAAACTAGTTCTCAAAAATGGACACACTAGTCCTCATCGTCACTTAAACCACCCTCTCCCAAACTTTCATCATATGGATTAGCAACTTAATCCTCCTATAATTATTGCAACTTTAGATATCACCCTTGTTATTATACAGAGGAATCATCAGATTCTACCTCCATCTATCATGCATCTTCTTCGTCCTAAAAATAATGTTGAATAGCCTAGTGAGCCACTCTAAACCTATCTTACCCCCATTCTTCCAAAATTCCATACAGATTTTATCTGGTCCAGTAGTTCTACCCCTGTGCATCTTATGCATAGCCTCCTTGACCTTCTCTACTTTTATGTGCCTACAATATCCTGGTGTATCTCAGACTGCTCCAAGTCGCCCAACAAATTGTCCCTATCACCCTTTTCGTTCCGAAATTTATAAAAATATGTCTGCCATCTTCGTCTAATCTAAGCCTCTTCCATAAAAAATCTACGTTCCTCATCTTTAATACATTTAACTTGATCCAGATCACGGGCCTTCCTCTCTGTCGTTTTGGCTAGCCTGTATAGCTTCTTGTCCCCGCCTTTGGCCCTAAGCTCTTTATACAAATGCCCAAACGCCGTAGTCTTAGCCACAGTAATCGCTATCTTCACCTCCTTCTTATCCCTCTTTTGCCCTCCAAGTTCATCCTCTTCGCCTCCTCGTATATGCTCTCTATAAGCTTCAAGTACGCTGCTTTCTTGTCTTTCACTTTCTTTTGTACATCCTCACTTCACCACTAGTCACCTTTGTGGTTGCCAGAGAAACCCTTTGAGACCCCTAACACTTCTCTCGTAGTTACTCTAATATACTCCAGTGTCGTGGTCCACATACAACTTGCATCCATACTGCTCTTATAGGCTCCCATAACCAATAACTCCCCCCAATTACTGCACTTTGTCATTAGTCATAACACCCCACTTGATCCTCGGTTGACTATAAACGACCCTCTTGTTTCTTTTCCTTACAATCTCAAAGTTTATCACCAATAACATGTGCTGAGTCATGAGATTCTTGCTTGGTATAACCTTGCAATCTATGCACAGAATCCTGTCGCACTTCCGGAGGAGTAGATAATTAATTTGAGTCTTGGCCAACAAACTCTGGAATGTAACCAAGTGTTCCTCCCTTTTAGGAAAACATGACTTGGCAATCACCCAATCAAAGGCTTTAGCACAGTCCAACAACGAAATACCTCCTCCGATCCGTTCGTAACTCCAAATCCAAAGCCGCCATGCACACTGTCATAACCCCTAGATGTCGCCATAATGTAACCATTAAAGTCATCTCCCGTGAATAACTTCTCGGTGTGCGGAATGCCACGGACCAACCCGTCAAGTTCTTCTCAGAAATGACTCTTAATTTGCTCGTCTAAACCCACTTAAGGTGCGTAAGCACTAATCATATTTAAGTAGATCCCACACAACCAGCTTGACAACCATTAGTCTTGTCGGTCACCCTCCTAACTTCTACCACTAGCTTCCTAAGATCCCTCTCAACCAAGGTACCTACCCCTCTCGTGTCCTAAGAATCACAATTTAAACACATCAGCATCTTGAGCCTTCGAACCCACCCATCTGATCTCCTAGATACAAGGTATGTTAATCTTTCTTTTCTGGAAGATCTTCGCTAATTTTATAAATTTTCCTGTCAAAGTACCTATGTTACAGGACCCCACTTAAAGCCTAGAGACTCCCTTTCCACCTTTGCTCCATCCCACCCGAGGACATGAACTTATTCCACCATCAGTCACCCCAGCCTCTATGATCTAAGGAAAATTGTGCTAGAACTGGATTAAACTAAAGGAGGCAAGTCTAACACTTATAACTCTAACCACTAGAAATGCGTATAGATAAGACAAACAGACAAGCAAGAATTAAACTAGTGATAACAATATATATCTAAAAGAAGGCCAACAGAACAACTACCAAGAAATCATATAACAGTCTGAAATCCCTAAACAGTTACTAGCAAGAAAACTATCCAGGCTGATGCACTAAATAATTATAGGCAATCAAGAATTAAGCTTAAACTATTACAAACTAATTGGATACCGACAAGGGTGACAGAGGCATCTCCAAATAAGAGGCTGAAACAAAATTTACATTCCACATAAGAAATTCTATAACTTACAATTTAACAATTTAAAATATTTAAAATTTTACAAAAATCTTGATAAAAGAAAACCTCGTTTGATTCCCAAAATAATTATAAATTCACATCAATTGAAACATATAGAGTATAAGCTACAATATTCAATATTCCAAAAATTTTAAAAGAAAACCACTGTGACAAAAAAATCAGTTTGACTAAAAAAATAGTAATAGTGCCACGTAAAATAAAATGTAAGAAATGGGTAATTGCCGGTAATTTATTTGCTCAATTCAGTATTACCTGTCCTCCATGATTTAACGCCTTGTAGAGGCCAGGCCGGCGCTTGACAAGGCGGATGGCTAAGGACGAGGCGAACCAGGCGGCTAGGCGCTGCATGGAATCACCGGTGGTCGATGCAAGTTGAAGAATTTTGGATAGACAGGCGTCAGCGTGGAGAAGATTGCCGGAGGAAGCATGGTTAGCGCACGTGAGCAAGGGTGCATTATGTTACTCTCAATTAATAATATGGACCAGGTGAGTAGGTCGAAAAGCTAGCTTTTGGACTTGGGGAAGTAGCCAAATGGTGCAGTACAAGAATCATGATATATGCTAATTACAAGTAGTTGTTGACAGCTTTCAGCTGTATATTTTCTCTTTCTCAAGTCTTTAATACAGCTGAAAGATCAATCAAATAAAGACATTATTGTTGGTCTTCAAACGTGGGAGAATGTAGACCTTTAATCACACTTGAAAAAACTATCACAAAGTGTAACCTTTGGTCCAAGGCCATATTTTTAGCTAATGTGTGGACGCATAGTTGGTTAAAACTTGGAAAAAAAAGAGTTTTTAAAATTGTATTGAGAAATAGTTTTTGGGAGTAAGAAATTGTAGCTAAACATGCATTTTACCTCGGAAGAAAAATTTTCACCAGAAAACTGACCAAAAATTAATTAAATTTCATGAACAAATAATATTTTCGATAACTTTGAAAAGAAAAACTCCATGTGCAAACGAAAGCTTAGACTTAAGGCATGCAACACTTCTCATAACGTTAATAATACGATTTACTACAAAGGTCACCCTTATTAGGGGTGATCATTGGGCGAATCGAACAGATAATTATGCTTAATAGTTCGAATTATTGGTCATCGAATTCTAAATATAATAATCCGCTAGCCATGTATTCGTTGTCCTCCACTTTGGGGTCTCTTTCACGAATTACTAATTAAGTCCAGATACATGCATGATCAAGATTTGCCTAGTTTATCAATGACAGAATTATATAACATATTACTTTAAGCCTACAACTTGATGTGTGGTTATAATTTATGGTTTTTGTATATTATATGCTTTGCGTTTTACATGCTTTAATCTTAAATTACATTTTGTTTGAGTGTAATGGAGTCTATTTTATGTGTAGGTGCATCGGAAATGAAAGTAGAACTAAAGGGATGCTTAAATATTAAAAGTGCACTCGAGAACTGTGAAAAGGATAAGCTGTACAAAAGCCAGATCGACCAGGCTTTAGCCTGGCGAGGCCAGCTTAAAGCCAGGCCCATCCAAGTGTTAGCCTGGCGATGCCAACTTAAAGCCAGGTTGAGATTGGCGTTATCCAAGCGATGCCAGGCCTAAGGCCAGGCCCAGTCCGAGTTTTGAAGGTTTTAATTGTTTCCTGGCTTGACTAGGAGTTGACCTACACCTTTAGGGCTTGTCCCAAACATATAAATAGACCCAAAAATGCTATGTTGAGGGACTTTTGCAACCAGAGGCAAGAATAGCTCGTGGAACAGTATTTGGGAGTTGGATTCATTGATTTCTACATCTCTTTATCCTTACTCTATACTTTAATTATATAAATGACTTTAGATATTTGTACTACGAGTATAGGTAGCTAAACTCATAATCTAGGGTTTTAATGGAACCTTTTGAATGATGATTTTCTCGTTATGCTAATATAGATTTGTCATAGTATTATCTCTATTTGTTCAATTATGTGCTTATTGTTGTTGATTGAAGGGCCATCAATTAGTTATTCCTATTTAGTGTGCATTATTCGAAAGAGAATGCATATTTAGGTAGTTGTTGAACATCATCATTCTTAATGTATACAAGAGATCAATACGAAGGGTTTAAAGGTGTGATTAAGGATAAGGAGACATTGGGTGCGATCTAAGTGAGCTATACTTAAAGTTAGCTAGCGTAATTTGGGAGAATATATCTAGTATATTATTGTAATTACTCGGGAGAAAGTTACGATAGTCAGAATGCTCATGATCGATAGAGAAGACTTAGACAAATTTATAACAAACATAGCAGAAATGATTCCGACAATAAGGGAAATCAGAATCTCCGATCATTCCCATTCTTGCTTACAAACCATTTATAGTTTGTTCTTAATTACTGTATTTTTAATATATAATATTTAGTTAGTAAACATCCAATCTATTATTTAAATATCTCCGAAGATTGAATATGTGAATTCCTGTGAGTCTAATAGCAGTGATTGATATGTTAATTTCCTGTTGGGATTCGACTCCGGACTTGTTAACCGAAATATATTTCAGTGATCGTTTTGTCCTTTTCATAAGGCATAGTTGCGCGTGATCACAACTCATACAAAAATGATCTATATTTGAAGCCCTAACCTGATTTGGCCCAAGTTGTACATATTTTAAAATTTTCTTTGCACACATTAGCCTATAGTAAATTACTAATGGTAATTCATTTCATATAAAAATAGTTGGGCTCCCTACTTTTCAATTTTATAGCTCATATTTCAATTTACAACAAACTAATTCGAAAATAATATGCTAAGATTCAACACCAACTCCAATAGGTTCTCGAAATTACTATTTAATTTTTAAAAAAGAGTACTAAAGCTTTTAAATTAATTTTTGAATCAGAAACTGTGACTCAAATATTAGTTCAATAAACCAAATCCATTTGGGTGGTGAAAATTAAATTTTTAACAAGCTTAAATATATGAGTTTAAATTTTAAATTTGATTTTGTGAGAAATTTGAAGTGTGTGTTATTTAGACTTGTTAGAAATAATATACGGAGGTTGTATATAAAATTTGAAGTCATTTAAGGAAAATTTCGACTGGTTTTGAACAAGAGTTGTAACTGAAAATCGTGAAGAAGTTCGTTTACAAACGCTTGTATAAAATTGTATGGAAGTGTATAAGATGTGTTTATACCCTCATATACACTATTATAGAAGATTATACATAATTATACAAAAATAACTTCCTCTTTTTTCTTGCATCTTTTCTAAAATTTAATTGAAATCTTGCTAAATTCTACTTCAAATTTAAATTTTGAACTCATTTTGATATTTTCAATCAATTGGAATAACACCCAATCGAAACGATTAACAAACTAAAAAAATTCTATTTTCGTAAATGAAGCTTTAAATGACCTTCAATGGTGGATTTCTACTCTTCAATTTTCTTACATTGTAACTAGGTGATACATAAGGAGAAACAGCAATGACAAACGGTCCCTTGAAACATATATAAAAAATGTGAGAAAAAAAGAGAGTGAAAGCAAAAAAACACATCACCATTACTATTTTTCTATGCTTTTCGGCAATGAATTACCCAATTAATTAATTTAGTTACCTTTTCGGCAATGATTTCATATGCTCACATACAATTACTAAACCCGTCTACTTCCATTAAACTATTCTTTACACCGAATATACCTACCAATGTTTCTGTCTTGGTTTAATTGGCATGTAATGAATTTTATCCCTTTTCTGAACAAACAATTACTGGAAAGTCCATAAATAAAAGATAAAGAAATACTTTTTGATGTGTAAATTGTATTGAGACGCCACCGTACTTAGCTTTTGATGCTTTGTGTAATCAGCCGTTTGGTATTATGCAATAGGGAAGAAAACAAAATCAATCTAAAGTTAGAAAGGCAACTTGTCTTGGCCATTCTAGCTATGTCTCACGTAAAGTTGTAGTGATACTTTTCTTAAAGATTTAAATATATTTAGTGAAAGATAGGACATAATGAAAATAAAAAATATAAGTAATACATTTTAGTTACTAAAATCTGCAGCATGACTTTTTTTGGATGCTTATTCAAAAGGTCCACTATAACCTTAACTCTTGCCGTGCTAGGTCTCGTTCTGTCCTGCGTCGCCTTGTCAAAAGCAAGAAGTTTTCCCACAGCTGAGGCTATAGACATTAACGATCTCTTAGAATTATGTTTTAGTCATGTTAGCACTTTTACTTTAAGTTCTATTTTTTTAGGCGTTATTTTGCCTTTTAGAGATTTATACATATGCTTTATTTATTTTTTATTCTGTATAATAACGGCCAAAGACAAGTTTATATGAAATAACATGATCATGCATTTTTTACTGTTATAATTTATATACAGCACGATTTCGGGATATCAAATAAGCAAACTTTGATTAATATATTGTTAAACAAAGGAAAAAGATAGCAATTGGCATTAGTCGTCATGACTTATCTATCTATACAGAATAGGAGAAACAAAAGTACTATATTAAGACAAGTGTCTTCACTATAATGGCATTGTTAAAATAAAATAAACGACTTTTCTAACTATTTTTTTGAATTTTAATTTAACATATATATATATATATATATATATATATATATATATATATATATATATATATCTTACAGTTGGTCAATAAAAAATAAAAATATTAGTAGTAGTAGTAGTGTGTGTATACATATATGAGAGTAGTTATTATACTAAATTGATAATTTATTAATAATTCATATGTCAATTTAACATATTAAATAATGGATAATACAATTAGATAACCAGTAAACACAAACACAGACACACATAGAATATATATATATATATATATATATATATATATATATATATATATATATATATATATATATATATATATATATATATATATATATATATATATATATATATATATATATATATATATATATATATATATATACGCACTAATTAAATTTTCATGTAGAAAAATTTAGTTAATAAATAGAACTCATAATTTCATAATTCAAAAAATAAAAATACGAAGAAACTATTAGGATATTATACATATAATAATATATTATTTATAACACATATATTATTAATTATTAAAATATTTGTACGTTTTTTATAAAAATAATAAAAGGCTTATCTCTTTAAACTTTTGATGAATTCAAAATTATAATTATTAAGAAAATATTTTTTTTTAATTTTCAGTGAATATAAAATGAGAAAGCTAATCAAATATTATAGTAGAAATAAATGTACGTAAAGAGGTGAATAAAGATAATTTTATAATATTTATGTATTAAATTAATTAATAAATATAATATAAATAAATAACACTCAAGAAAATTATTGATAAATTTAAACAATTGAAGAATTATAAGTATAAAGTAAATATTTTCTGAATAAGAAAATTATATGTATGCTCTACTAGAAAAGAAGTAATATCAAAATATTAAATTAATTGACAAATTAATCAAAAATCACATTAGAATAGTACTAAGTACTTGCTAATTTAATAAAGAATAAATAGGAGCAATTTATTTGATTACTATAATGCTTTGTATCCTTTAATTTTGTATAAATTTTACTATATTTTTGTATATTATATTAAATAATAAAATAATATAACTTTTATTTACTAAAATAATATAATATAATTAATTTTATAAGATTACTATTTCATCAATTATTTGCGCATCGCATTGGTTATAACACTAGTATAAGTATAAAGGATAGTGAATTACTATTGTCGTAAAGAAAGACAAGAAAAGGAATCAAAGGGAGGCAACTAAGGAGTCCGAAGCCTAAATATTGGATTTTTGGACTCAAAAAATATATTTGCTGTTAAAAAAAGATATTTTTCTATACACATACACATACACACACACACACACATATATATATATATATATAATATTTTCTTACACACACACACACATATATATATATATATATATATGTATGTATAACGCGGTGTAATACCGCACTATCCTTTTTGTGGACCCACCAATAAGTATCATGGGGTTGATATAATAATAATTCAAATGGGTGTAGCGCGGTGTAATACAATGCTATACATCAACAAATTAATCCCCCCGAGCTAGGCATCTCCTTATTAAAAGGCATTAGGATTCTTTGAAAATCTATTCAAAGAATATTCTAACTTCCGTTCAAACTTTTATTCTTGTTATCAAGCAGTTTTTATAATATCTGAAGAGCCAAAATAAGAGTTTTATTATACTGGGTGGGGGGGGGGGTGAGGTTGTAGTGGAGCATAACTCTGTGAGGTATAGTTTATCTTCACAATGTCATGTTAAATAGCCACTTGCAATAGAGTACGATACATTGGTATCGTTATATATTACGTAACAAAATGAGTGTGGGCAAACGTTTGGTGAATCTCAAAGTAACCGGTAGATATCCGTATTCCGCCACTCCACAAGGAGTTGCTCGTTACTCTGAGTTTAACATCGACGATGATGAAACTCTTAGAGATTTTTTAAGGATTTCGGATGGGTACATGGAATTTATTGTAAAAAATTATTGGAAATGTACGTCAAGGCTCAAGATGTTCGCAATAATGAGATTTCACAAAGCAGGGATAACTCCCGGTCATCGGATGGTTATTCTGGAGCAATTTTAGCCCAACAGGTTCTAGCTAAAAGAGTTTGACCGGATCTTAACTTATCTCCGCGGGCGAATGACGAATGAGGAAATAATTTCTATCCTACTTTACATAATCTACAAGATGAATGGTAAACTTCAATTTTTTTTCTGTTACGATGTTTATTTTTTGTTGAATTGAATTTGTATTAACACTAATATTTTCTACAGTTGGTACTGGCCGGATATGAATTTTACAAGTTATGACCTCACGCCTAGTTGGAATATGCATAATTCTAGCGTGTTGGATTATGGTGGTCCATCGGGAAGTCATCACCAACAGTAAAATGCCCATTATGGAATATGAATAAGTACGACTTGTAAGTGAAGTGATATAGCTATATGTAAAATAATTTATCGATTTAAGTAGCTTATTATTTTGTTCTTTTTGTGCAGTGAAAACGAGCAACTTGATGGTCCCTACCTTGCTCAATTGCCCGTAGACGATGTATTTACTCGTGATTTAGAAGATGCGCAGAATTAGAAAGATAATAGTGATTATGACAACAATGCGAATGAGTCTGGAGATGACACACCCTTCCCCGACGAGGGTAATGAGGAGGAGGAAGTGAATGTTGAACCTGATCTGACGAGCGAGCATGCTCCTCCACCTCCCATTAGACAAAAATGTACGAGTCCCACATGCCGTTTCATAAGCGGAATATTCTCTACCTTGATAATTCGCCAAGTATGCCAGATGTGGGTCACAAGGGATGCTGACGAATTTCGGTCAGCAATGTGGGATGAGTCTAGACCAACGGTGCCGGAAAATGGCATGTATTTTTCCAATAAAGCTCTTTTAACCAGGGCTGTAAAAATATACAGCATAAGAGAGTGACTTGAGATGATGGTATGGAGTCAACTCTGGAGGTATACAAGGTCAAATGTCATAGACACTTTATGGGTTGTAACTGGATGTTGCATGCGATCAAGAAGGAAATAGGGTTGTGGAAAGTGGGTAAATTGTTTATCGTGAAAATAGTAACGACAATTAAATTTGCAAAATGAGATTCTAATAATACGTGATCTATATTTATGCTAGTTGTTAGAGCAGATGGTGTTAAGAATATGAAGTTTAATGATAAAATACAAGCTAAAACGGGGAAGTAATCAAATCGAGGGCTTCAGACTAGTCGATGGATGATCTCAAGGCCAATATCTGGGCTCAATCTCGAGCTATCGAGGGTAGTCGGGGATGGATCAACAGTTAGAATATGATCAAGAAAGGCTCTTTATGGCCACTACCAAGCAATAAATGAAGAACGAGTGAGAGAGTAGAAAATGCTAGAGTGGCCTTGAGCTACTAAGAACGAGCAAGTTAGAGAGAAAAGAGAGAGAGAGATATTATTGATATCATGTAGAATTGTTAGAGCTCTGTTTTACAGGATGTTAGTGACTCCCCTTTTTATAAGAGGGGGGAGACCAAACTTATTACAAGATACGTCGCGTGATAAAGGAAATGGGATGTGACAACCAACTAGCTTTGTAACGTATGTGTGTGCCGACATTGAGCCGCTCAAATAGACTTAATCGACCCTAGATACATTCTTCGGGATCTTCCTACGTTCGTCGGGGTTTCAGTCTACGTTATCTTTGGCTGGGTGTTGACATATTTTGAGGGAAGTGACCCGCTCGAAGTTTCGGGCCTCTGGGTGACCCTTTAAAGCATTTTGTTGATGAGAAATTGGCCCTCCGACTTCACCATGTACAAATAGTCTCCACATTTTCTTAGAAGGAAGCGATAAGAAATTTTGTTGACACCCCACTTCGCAAGCTCTAGAAATGACACCGTACTGATGGCGTAACCCCTTTTACAAGTGTCGAGGCATTTCACCTTTTTGCTTCTCCAAGATCATCTGAAATGTCATGACTCTTCGTTCTTCGGGGTCATGTCATTGATATCGATTCAGCTTCTATGAACGCATTGATTTCGCCTGCTATTACGCTTTTCGAGGGCAATGATGGTTCCGTCGGTATATTAGCCCTCCCCTCTAAATAGGGCTTATTGTGGTCAGGTTTTCATTCAAACTTCCTTTGATACTCATCATTTCCTCCTTTCCTGCCATTTTTTAGTCTTTGTTGTCTTGTTATATTTGAGGCCCACGGCCTCAAGATCTTACGTCATGTGTGCCATGACCCAACTCTCGATCCTTTCTTGGTTGGATGAAGTTGTATTGCTGGGATGCTATTATTGTTGTTGTTGTTGTTGGTGTCTCCGTTGGCTCTAGGTAATGAAGTAGAGGGCTGATTTGCTTCCGACCAGGGGAGATACTTGGATTATACAACGCTGTTCAAGAGGGGGCTCGGATTATACACCGCTGCTTACCCTCCTTCCTTGTGTGTTACATCTCCTTTGGATTCTTGGGGGTATGGAAACAATCTCTGCTGGCTGTTACCTTCAAGGCCAAGGCAACGTCTCAAGAATTGGCTTCAAAATGGTAGTACTGACGGAGTTTGTACTAGCCAAAATTTTCACTCAGCCACTTCTTGTCTTCTTCCGACCTCTCCTTCGCCATTTTGCTCTTCTCCCCCGCCTTCCTCTTCTATATCCTTCTGTCACGACCCAAATCCCGATCGTGATGGTGCCCGACTGCAAGGCTAGGCAAGCCTGACCAAATAACTCCCAAAGAACGGCATACAATCCAAAGAGAGACAATTCAAGATAAAAATGCAAACTTAGATATAAAACTCCCAAGACTTGGGGTCACGAGTTTTAGAGCCTCTAAAAATACTGAATACATGTCAGAATGAGGGAAATACAAGTGTCAGAATAACTAGAAAATAACTAGAAGATCATAGACATGGGTCTTGCAGACGCTAGCAGCTACCTCAATACTCTGTCAAACTAATAATCAGCAACAGCACGCGCAAATCTTCTGGAGTACCTGAATCTACACACAAGGTGCACGGAGTAGGGGTGAGTACTAGCGACTCAGTGAATAATAAATATAGAAAATGACTGGAAGTAAGAAATCCACGAAAGACCACAACGCAAAGCTATAACTAACAATCCTATAACTTAGCTACAGGTTAACAACATAACAATATCACAACAACAACCAAGTATCAGATAAAGATGCAATGCAATGCACATGAATACGCTGCGGCGTGCAGCCCGAGCCAACCATGCATATGATTTAACGTCGAAGGCGCTTACTAGGGGTGTATACAGACTCCGGAGGGGCTCCTTCAGCCCAAGCGCAATATCAATATATATATATATATATATATATATATATATATATATATATATATATATATATATCCGCTGCGGATCGTGCAGCCCGACCCAAACTCAGTCCACAATATGCATATGAGTCACATAAACAGAGTCAACTTATTTTCCAATTTCCAATTCTTAGGAAGAATATAATTTTATTATTTAATTTCAGGAAAAATGGTGGCTTAGCATTTCAATTTCGGTGATTAATCACGGGATTGAGATCAATGATTATGCAATCATGTCATAACACAGATGTTCACCCTAGATGGGTACTACAGATCGACACAAGGCCCAAAACATGGCATTAAGCCCAATTATCAACCACACAATGTGCGTATCAGACGCCAATAATTTATTTAGCTCACGGGATGGACCATGTCACAATCCCCAATCATTTACAACCCTGCATTTGCCATGGGGTGCGAGTCACGCACTAAAATAGCCACGATGTGATAAGCCGGGGTTTCAAACCCTCAGGCCATCATCTATACAAACTACTCACCTCGAACCGATGAAATCTCAAGATCGCGACGCCTTTTCCTCTCAATTCGGCCTCCTCGCGCATCAAATCTAAACAAGAACGGAGTGAATACATCACAAAAATGCCTATGGGACAATACCCAATCGAAAAACAACCGAGAAATAGCCAAAATCTCGAAACTAGCAAAACCCGAGCTCCGGTCCCTCTTCTCAAAAAATTTGAAACTTACATTATTGGAATCCTCGTCTCTCCAAGAGCCCGTACATATAAAGTTCATCAAAATCGGAGTCCAATTGCTCCTCCAAATCCCAAATCTTCATTTGAATACCAAGCCCTAGTTCTTCAATATTTACACCCAAATTTCAGAGAATTTATGGTTGAATCTTCAATAAAATGATGTAATAAGACCACGAGACTTACCTCCAATCACTTCCCGGGGAAATCCTCTTCAAAAACCGTCAATGAGCTCTCAAGGTGTTAAAAATGGAGGAAACAATCAGGAGATTGCGGATGAAATATTATTAAAAAGCCCTCTTCCCAACTTTACTTTCCTCTATGCGATCGCGACTTTCCTCCAACGATCGCATAGAACAACATTTCCAGGCCTCCCCAATGGCCTATGTGAACGCAACCTCTTACATGCGATCGCATACCTTCGTTGCCCATACCTACACGAATGCAGCCTCCCCTCTGCGATCGCAGAGAACTATGACCTCAACCTATGAGATCGCATCGCCCTTCTCACGATCGCATTGATCAAACTCAAGCCCACAGCCCAGCCTTCTATGCGATCGCAATGCCATACCTGCGATCGCATAGAGCAACCCGTCTACAACACCTGAAGCCTAAAATCTACTACACTTTTCAACTTCAAAACCATCCGTCAACCATCCAAAATCACCCCGAGGCCCCCAGGACCTCAACCAAAAGCACCAACACGACTTATTACTCCATTCAATCTTGCTCGGGCCATAAAAACTCTATCTTTAACATCAAAAATCACCAAAATCATTGAATTTCCTTCTAGATAAACTATAACTTTCAAATTTCGAATTCGATCCAAAACTCAACCAAACAACGTCCGAATGACATGAAAATTTGCACACATAATCTAATTCGCCTAACGAAGATAATTCAACTCTTGGAATCCCATTCTGACCCCCAAATCAAATTCTCACCTATCAATCGAATTTCTCCGAAATTTCAACTTCGCCAAAATAGGTTAACTTTCACACCGGACCTCTGAATTCACTTCTGTTGCACTCCCAAGTCACAAATCATCCTAACAAAATTAGTCGAACCATCAGAAATCCATTCTGAGCCTTCTAATTCATAAGTCAACATCCAGTTGACTTTTCCAACTTAAGCCTTCCTCAAAGAGGCTATTTGTCTCATTTTTATCCAATTTCAATCCAAACCACTTCAAACTTACCCGACACATATAATAACACACGGGGAAACATATAATGAGGATAACGAGGCATGAAATACCAGAGACGATGGGTCGGGTCGTCACACCTTCCTTTTGAAGATGCCATTCTAGTAGTATTAGGATGAGGTCCCGAGGTTATTAGACTTGGAAGATATTGTCTTTGAGGTCATACGCTTGAGGGGATGATGACGGAGATGCCATATTTTGGGAATATGCTAGATTCTTAGGCTCTTGTTTGTAAGCATATCCGTGAATTTCTTTATTTTTGTGTTAGGATCCTCTGGCGGGCTTTTGTAATCATATTTAAGGACTACCCGAGGGTCGTTGTAAGTGAACATTTTATTAATACAAATATTTCCTTGATTATTGCCTTTGATATTTGCTGTATTTCTTTAAGTTTATGGCAGCTCTGATTACACGATCGCGTTTTGTCATCTGTAATATTAACCTCAGATGTGAGTATTCCTTCCAGCCTTTGGTTGATAGAAACAGATTCATACAGGGCCTTTAGTGGTCCCTCGAGCTGAACCCATAAGGCCAATAACTTTGGGCCACCGGGATCCTGACTCCACGTAGAAGCGAGGATAATGTTTTCAGGCCTCATATTAACACTCGAGAAGAAATTTTCCTGGGGTCCCGTGGACAGGGGACGCCAGTGATTGAAAGTAGCCTCTAAACGGAGGTTTGCTCGTACTTGGACCATCCTGGACAGCACCCTGAGCTCATTTTTTATGGGTGTTGCTCAAAAATGCTTATTTCTTTACAGAATGGTTTCCCTTGGTGAAGACCTTCGAAGTTGCGTTCCAGTCTTGTGTTGGTAAAGGCATTGTTTGTACCTTTGGAGCACCGTCTTACTATGACGAAGGTCTTCAGGGCTGAGTATTTCCTCAAGGCCGTAGGTGGTGCTATTGGTTGGCGTCTTCGGTCAGCCTTGAATCATTGTTGTTCTTCCAATATATGGCATAAGGCTGTTTCCACCCTCTTAGGGGTTACTCTATCTCTTCTAATTTCCTTTTTCCGTGCTATGTTTCCCGTTTTAACACACATGTACGTATCCCCACCTTTTAGTCTTCTAATTTTACGGCTGCTACAACAGAAATAACGGGATTAATATCGGGGGAGGGAGGGCTCCCCTATTTTTCGGGGCCATCGGGGCTTGCCGATTCCATGGTGCTGATTGATCATGCCTTTAATCGCCGTTGTCGGGGATAGTAGAGACTGGTCATAGATACATCACTTTGTTCGGGTGCTGATCGCTAGTATTATACCTTAGGAACCCGTACTATTTGCTAAAAAATAGATCAATACTCTTTAGGCGGAGCGCTCCATGCTTTTCCAACTTTGCCTTCTCCCCTCATGTTTGGATGGGTGTTTGCAAGTATCGGATGATCCCCCTTCTCTAGAGAGGGGAAATCGTTATGGGCTTCCAAGCCAAGAGATGATGGCGATATATGGGATACGCACTCGTAGGACGATAGAGCTTTTGGTAAGGCTAAACGAGTCCATGTATCCAGCAAGAGACCATCGTCTGATCCTACTATTCATGAAGTTTTTGATCTCAAAGTGGTGGTTCCTCTGAATGATTATGCTTCAACCAAGGTCATTTCTTCCATCGCCAAGGGGATGGGCCCGCAGGAATGTGCTTCGGCCTTCATGGAGGTCCGCCGGCTTCACTTTACTGCAAACCTCGACACAACTCTTCTGCATCTCGTGTCTTCCCTTCTTTATCAAGTTTTCCTCCTGCAGGATTTTGACAGGCTCAGGTTTGAGATGCTCCACCATGGGGCTAGACCTCGGAGAGCTCCAGATGAAGGTGAGTCCCTTATGTTCCTTGGTACGGGGAAGGCTGTTGAGTTGATGACTGGCGATATTGGACGCACAAGAGCTCGAGTTATGAGAGCTATTTGATGGGGCAAGAGACCTTTCGTAGTAAGCATTTCACCTTTTTCACCTTTGAGGTTAGGCTTTCGCTTACTCTTTAGTTTGCAGAAAAGGCTCATGAGTACCTTAGGGCCGAAGCTGACCGAGTTAGGAATGCTTGTGGTGAATTATGGGCTTAGGTGCAGGTTCAAGCTTCGGCTTGAGTGGATATGATCGCGAAGCTGGAGTCTGATCTCTCGAAGGTCCGGGTCAGAATAATCGACGCTTGGACTGAAGCAACATTGGGTCGGACCAAGGCTGATGATGAAATGCTGATCTATTTGAAAGACGTCACTGATGTCCGAGCTGAATATGAGCAAGTCCTCAATCGTGAGCAAAGGATCAAGGGATACATTCATCGGGATCCCGAGAAGAGATGCCTAAAGGGATCAGCGCCAGGGGTTTTGTCCTCCTTGAAGAGTTTGAGTGAATCTGGGGCTTGTAGGCCGTAACCTTCCGGAGTGGAGCATATATGGTACCGCACTTTTTGAGCTTGCGATAAGGAAAGAAACTAAAGTTTTGTCTCCTTTGTATCTCTTTATGCATTACTTTCGACCAGGTGGGCTGGTTTTGGTTTTCGGTGGGAGCTGGTGGATCCGGAGCTCATTTAGATAAACCCGGAGGCTTTCACGTGAGATTTTTTATGCAAGTAGGCATTAGGGATCTAGTGATTTTCCTAGCTGTTTAGGCCTAGTCTCTGAGTCGGGTGTTGACTCGAGCTTACCTGGCCTCCAATCTCCCATGCCTGCATGGGCGGATGAAGTTTGTTCTTATACCTTGCCCTTGGACATTTGTGTTCCAACTATGTTGGATTCAGTCTCCGAGTCGTGTTGCGACTCGAGCTTTAGTTGACCCTCAAGATTTTTTGTGTCTGGATGGATGGATGACGATAGCTCTTGCTCTTCGGGTCGCAGTGACCATTTAAGTGTATGGCCCAGAGGCTTGTTTGGCTGGCAAAAATAGCAATTACATTGTGCTCTTAGGCATATTTTATTTAACTATTTTGGATCCAGTCTCCAAATCAGGTTTGGACTCTAGCTCATTTTAATCCTCAAGTTTTCAATTTTTAAGCTGGCGACATTAGCTCTTATGTTGTTTGGTCGTTGAGACATTTTAGTGTGCGGCCCGGAGGCTTGTATGCTGTTTGGTCATTGAGACGTTTTATTGTGCGGCCCGGAGGCTTGTTTGGCTGGTGACAATAGCTCTTGCAATTTTCCCCGTGGGCATTTTGTAGGCTTTGTTTTCCTCTCATTAAGGTCTTTTTGAAATAGTTTGCCTGACTCGTCATCGGTTTGAAAAGAACCTCAATTTCAAGTTGTTAGCCACGATGTTCGAGCACCTAATAAGGTCTTTAACTTAGAGGTTGAGTAGCTCAAAGCCTTGAGATTTGGAGCTGACATGGTCGAAGCTCGTTTACCTGTCGAAGGAAGCCTATTTTAACTGGTTCTTTTCGAAATATATTCAAAGTAATGGCCTGCGATTTTGTTAGCGACAGTCGGGCATCCCCGAGTTGCGTTAATATGGCTGGTGCATCCATTTTGAATGTATTCCTGTGTTTGGCACGGAGCCATTTTTGTTCCTGAGTGATAATTTAGGCATCTATGCCGAGGGTATGACTTTTCAAGATTCTTACAAATATGACGTATAGCCTAAACTTCGGGATTTAGTTTTATTCCTTTAGAAAGGTCTTACAAAATTTTCATGCATGTTGAGGTCTTATAGTTTGTCATGCCCGTTGACGTCTTACAGTTTGTCATGCCTGTTGAGGTCTTAGAGTTTGTCATGCCTGTTGAGGTCTTATAGTTTTTGTTGCTATGTAGAATAGATATGATTATATTGAGTCTTCTCGCTCGGGGTCTTATGGCCTTGGGTTTTCCAGTGTACGGCTAATGGCGATAGTCTTCGATTCATTGAGTTGGCTTAGGCTCTAAGGCCGTCATTCGTGAGCTCAGAGTTACGTTGTTGGGGCCTTATGAGCCCGGAGTTCCGACCCTAGGGTCGTGCTGGTGCCAGATTGTTGACGCTAAGTCTCTGAGTGTTTTGGGACACATTTGGTTGAGGGATCCCTGTCGAGAGTATGCTGAAATTCCCCTTTTTGAAGTGTGGGATGCTTTTTGTTACAAATACCTTTCAATCTATTGATGTAGCTGTGTTGAATAGATCTTTGCTAGACCGAGCTTGCTCACTTGGGGTCTTATGGTCTCGAATTTTCAAGCGCGTAGCAATTGATGACAATCTTCGAATATTCAAGGTACCCCCGATGTTGGTGATGCTGGGCGATTTCCATGTTGCCTTACCTGAAGGCTTTGTGATTTTGGAATTTTGACCCAGGGGCCATCTAAGCAGCGAATTGCTGGCGTCAGTCCCAAGTGTTCGTGACATTTTTGGTGAGAGGATTGTAATCTTACTTTGTAAATGTGCATTTGACAAAAGATATTATTTGATTGCTTGGTACGATAGTACATGTATTTGTCAACTGGAGCCTTATTATACGGACACAGGTTTTTTGACCGTTTGGCCTGGTACATTTCTTCTCTACAGGAACCTCGTTTGGTGTTTCAAAAAACCTTTTCGAGCAGGCTTTTTGGGGGAACACCCCTCATCGTGCAAAAAGTTGCCTGCAAGAGGAGTCTTGAGTATTTGCGGAGGTTTCCTTAGGCAACTTGCAGACGTTCCCTCATTAAAAACTTTGCCGGTAAAACCCTTCTTTTGGGAAAAAAACTCGATCGAAGGAAAAGAGTGCAACTGGTGAATTTTTAGAGGCCTTAGGTCTTCAGGCAGTGCTAGCACTATGACAGCTCCGGTCGGGTGCTTGTACGAGGGTTTGTTTTGAATTCGAAACAAAAAGGGAGATGGTCGTACCTTGAAGTGAGATGCGATGGCGATGCCTCAGGAATGAATTTTTGTAATTGCTTGAGACGAAGGCACGGTACAAACTTCTGCTTTGTTTTGTCAAGTTCGATCGAGGGTGAAACCCGATTTGCCCATCGGCTTATTCGGGGGCGGCAACAAGAACATTGGTACCACGATCGTGTATTATGAACATTCCCTTTCGCGTGCTATTCCCCGTAGATGGTTTTGATCCCGTCCTTTGTTGGGAATTTTATTATCTGGTGAAGGTTGGATAGCACTGCTCTTATGTAGTGTATCCATGGGCGCCCGAATAAGGCGTTAAATCTCATGTCTCTCTCTGACCCGATTTGAGGGGCGGTCCATTTTGAATTTGGTGTCTTGAGTCGTGCCAGCCACGGTGACTTGGAGGATTAATTTTCCATTCATTGTTTCGTTTGCCATGTTGAATCTCTTGAGGACCCGAGTGACAGGCACGACTTGGTCGAGCAATCCAAGCTGTTCTATTACCCTCGACCTGAAAATATTGGCCGAGCTACCTAGATCCACGAGTACGTATTCTATCTAAAAAGAATATACAGAGAATGAAATAACCAGGGCATCATTGCAAGGTTGAGACAGGGCCTCGGTGTCTTCTTCACTAAATCTGAGGGCTTATTCAGGGATATATACCTGAGTCCGCTTTTCTCTGGTGGTGGATATTTTTTATTCTTCTCATTACGAGTTCCTAAGGGGCATCAACGCCCCCATGATCATATGGATGACGTGTTGTGGCTCGTTTGCCTCATTCTTCTTGGTTTCCTCCATTTCTCAGAACTTATTTTTGGCTCGATCGCTAAGAAACTCATGGAGATGCCATTTGTTAAGCAGCCGAGCTACCTCCTTTGTAGTTGATGACAGTCCTTGATCCTGTGGCCGTGCGTGTTGTGAAACTCGCATACTAAGTTGTAATTCATTTGCGAAGGATATGACTGTATCGGTTTGGGACATTTGGCATCTCTGATCTTACTGATAGCGAACACGATGTCTCACACATCAACATTGAAGATTTATTTTGACAGGTGGTGTGCACCTGCTGGTACTACGTTTCGATAGATCCTGGCTCTATTGATGAGATCTTGAGGATCCTATTCTTGATCTATCCTTCAATCGTTGTGGCCTTGGGACGTTCCTCTTATCCTCGAGCTATGGTTGATACCTTTCTTTGTTTGTCTTTGGTTCCTTTGCCAGGAGCTTGTTTGGGTATACTGTGCCCGCTGGGGATCCTAACTGGTCATCCTCGGCTCTGATCTTCGACTGGAACCGGTTGTGGACGTCCGACCAGGTCACGACAGAATACTCGATTAGGTTCTGTATAAGATGTTTTGAAGCCACCGAGCTTCATTTTTTCAGGCCTTGGGTGAAGGCTTGTACCGCCCAGTCATCGGAGACTAGCGGTAGCTCCATCTGTTCCATCTGAAAGCGGGACACGAATCCCCGCAGCATTTCATTCTCTCTTTGCTTGATTTTGAAGATGTCAGACTTCCTTGTTGCTACCTTGATGGCTTCGGCATGCGCCTTTTGCGAAGGAGTTTGCTAGTATGGCAAATGAATCTATGGAATTAGGATTCAAGTTGTGATACCACATCATGGTTCCCTTAGAGGGCGTTTCTCCGAATTTTTTCGGCAATACGGTCTCGATCTCATCATTCTTTATATCTTTGCCTTTTACTGCGCAAGTGTATGTAGTAATGCATTCAGTAGGGTCAGTGCTGCTGTTGTACTTAGAGAGTTCTGACATTTTGAACCTCTTTGGAATGGGCTTCAGGGCTGCTTCCTTAGAGAATGACCTTTGTATGAACTTCTTCGAAACCACGCCCTAGAGGACCGGGGGTGCACCCGGGATCTGATCGACCCTAGAGTTCTAGGTCTCAACCTATTTATCGTTGGCTACTATTATTTTCTCACCTGATTCGATCCTTTTGGTGATGTCCTCAAGCATCTTTATTATGGTAAGGTTGGCTACCGATCCGTTATTGCTTGATCTCTTGGGTACTTGTTCGGTAGGGGGAGCTATTTCTGGCGCCGTGTGTTGGGAGTCTTCGGATGGCTTTGTAACTGAGAGATGTCCATTGATTTCCTCTTCAAAAACCTCACAAAATCACCTCTCCCAAGCTCAAAATCGAATTTAATGTTATGAACTTCAAAGCCTCAAAACTTCATATTTCTGCCCAGTGATTTCTGCATATGCGGTCATTGGGATGCACCTGCAGTCCCACACCTGCGTAAAAAGCATTGCAGGTACGAAAAAAACTTAACCGACTTGGGCCACATCTACGGTCACTGGCCGCATTTGTGGTTCCCCAGCCACATCTATGGTCCCTGAAGCACAAGGAAGATCCCGCTTCTGCGATTACCAATCTGCTTCTGCAGCGGCACACCTGCGGTCCCACACACGTAGTTGCGGTTATAGGAGGTTCAACAATATCAATAAATGCCTAAGTCTTCCAATCCGATAAGCATCCAAAACTCACCTAAGGCCCTCGGGACCTCGAGCAAACGTACCTACCAATCCTACAACATCAGATGGACTCATCCGAGCCCTCAAATCACATCAAACAATGCTAAAATCACGAATCACCCTCCAATCCAAACCTTACGAACTTGTAATTTCAAAGTTCTACAATTGATGGCAAAACCAACTAAACCATGTCCAATTGACCCAAAATTTTGCACACAAATCATATTCAACACTACATACCTACTCCAACTTACAGAATCATATTCGGATCTAGATATCAAAATTTCACTATCGGCCTGAAACTCCAAAAATTCAACTTTTGCTATTTCAAGCTTAAATAAGCTACGGACCTCCAAAACACAATACAGACACGTCCCTAAGCTCGAAATCACACAACGAAGCTAACGGAATCGACAGAATACCATTCTGGACCATTCTTCACAGTGTTCTGACTACGGTCCAATTTCTAAGACTTAAACTCTCATTCAGGGGCTAAGTGTCCCAAAACACTTCGAAACTCAAGATGAACCATCCCGACAAATCATAATAGTAGAAATAGACACGAGGAGAGCAATTTATAGGGGATTGGAGCATTAATTCTCAAAACGACCAACTGGGTCAGTACATCCTCTCCTCTTAAAACATGCGTTCATTATCGAACGAGCATAAAGACATTCCTGGAGTGGTTAAAAGATGAGGGTAACAGCTACGCAATCCTGCTCAGCCTCCTAAGTCACCTTGTCGACCAACTGACCTCCCTCTGATGAAATGCTCTTTGACCTCAACTTTCAAACCTGCCTATCCAATATAGCCACTGGCTCCTTAACATAAGAGATCCTTGTCCAACTGTAGTGAACTGAAATCCAACATGTGCCACAGACTGGTGTGATACCTTCGAAGCATCAAAACATGAAATACCTTATGAACTCCTGCCACACTGGGAGGTAAGGCAAGCTCATAAGCAACCTCCTCAACATGTCGCAATACCTCAAAAGGGCCAATCAACCTTGGGCTTAATTTTCCCTTCTTTCAAAATCTCATAACACCCTTCATAGGCAAAACTCGAAGTAAGACCCGCTCTCCAACCATAAATGAAACCCGCGAACCTTCCGCTCTGCATAACTCTTATCTGGACTGGGCTATGCAGATTCTATTCTGAATCACCTTAACCTTCTCTATAGCGTCCTAAACCAAGTCTGTGCCCAATAATGTAGCCTCACCCGACTCGAACCAACCTATCGGGGATCTACACCACCTACCATACAGAGCATGATACAATGCCTTCTGAATGCCAGACTGGTAACTGTTGTTGTAGGAAAACTCCACAACTAGTAAGAACCGATCCTAAGAACCTCCAAACTCCATTATATACCCACGAAGCACATCCTAAGGAATCTAAATAGTGCGCTCTGACTGTCCGTGCATTTGGGGGTGAAATGATGTGCTCAACTCCACTTAGTACCCAACTCATGATGTACGGACCTCAAAACCATGATGTGAACTAATTACCTCTATTTGAAATGATGGAAACTAGAATACCATGCATACAAAAAATCTCCCAAATGTAAATCTCAGCCAACCGCTCTGAGAATACATAGTACACACAAGAATGAAGCGCACAGACTTGGTCAGCTGGTCCACAATCACCCAAATAGCATTGAACTTCCTCGAAGTTCGTAGGAATCCAACTATGAAGTCCATGGTGATCCGCTCCCACTTCCACTCCGGAATCTTTATCTGCTGAAGCAAGCCACTCGATCTACGGAGCTCATACTTCACCTCCTGACAATTGAGGCACAAAACTACAAATCCAGCTGTATCTTTCTTCATCCGCCTCCACCAATAGTGCTACCTCAAATCCTAGTACATCTTCACAGCGTCGGATGGATAAAATACCGCGAATTGTGGGCCTACTCTTGAATCAACTCCCGAAGCCCATCAACATTGGGTACACATATCCGACCCTACATTCCTAATACTCAATTATGACTAATGGCAACATCTCTGGAATCACCATGCAAAATCTTATCCTTGAGGACAAGCAAATAAGGGTCGTCATATTGACGCTCCCTGATACGAGCAAACAAGAAAGATTGAGAAAACACAGAAGCTAGGACCCGAATGGTCTTCGAAATATCCAATATCACAAACTGGCTGGCAAAAGCCTAAACATCCATTGCCATGGGCCTCTTCGCTGCTACTAGATAAGGCAAACTCTCCGCTTGGTGACTCAAGGCATCGACCACCATATTGGCCTTCTATGGGTGGTATAAAATAGTGATATCATAGTCCTTCAGTAGCTCTAACCATCTCATTTGATGCAAACTAAGGTAATTCTTCTTGAACGGATGCTGCCAACTCTAGTGATCAGTGTGGATCTCACAAGGAACAGTGTACAGATAATGATGCTAGATCTTCAGGCTTGAACAATAGCAGCTAACTCGAGATCATGGACATGATGATTCTTCTCATGCACCTTCAGATGTCTGGATGCGTAGGCGATCACACTACCATCCTGCATCAATGTCGCATAAAGGCCAATTCTCGAGGCATCACAATAGACAGTATATGACCCCGAACCTATAGGAAATATCAAATTGGGCTGTAGTCAAAGTTGTCTTGAGCTTCTAATATCTCTCATCATACTCTTCTGTCCACCTGAATAGAGCACCCTTTTGGGTCAGCCTGGTCATAGGTACTGCAATCAATGAGAACCCTAAAACAAATCAACGGCACTAACTTTCCAAACCAAGGAAACTATGGATCTCTATAGTTGTGGATGGACTGGGCTAACTCAGTTCTGCTTCCACATTCTTTAGATCCACCTTGATCCCTTCACTCGATACCACGTGGCTCAAAAAACTGGCACGGAATCCAACCAAAACTCACATTTCAAGAACTCTACATAAATTGTGTTTGCTCTCAAAGTCAGAAGCACTGTACTCAGGTGTTGCTCATGATCCTCCCGACTCTGGGAGTATACCAGAATGTCATTAATAAAGACAGTGATGAACGAGTAAATATATGGGTGGAATACAATATGCATCAAATGCATAAATATTTCTAGGGCATTGGTCCGCCCAAATGACATAACAAGGAACTTGTAATGACTATACTGAGTCCTGAAAGCAGTATTTGGGATATCTTGCTCCTGAATCTTCAACTGATGATATCCTAAACGTAATTCAATGTTATAAAACATTCGAGCACCCTATAACTGATCAAACGGGTCATCAATACGAGGCAAAAGATACCGGTTCTTCACTATTACCTTGTTCAATTGGAGATAATCAATGAACATACGCATAGAACCATCCCCTTTCTTCACAAACAAGACACGAGCACCCCAAGGTGACATACTGGGAAGAATAAAGCCCTTATCAAGTAACTCCTATAATTGATCCTTCAAATCCTTCAACCCAAGAGGAGCTATATGGTAAGGAGGAATATAAATGGTGATGGGTTTTCAATGTCGCGCCTTATGCTTCTTATGTTTAGATGATCTAACAAACTTATTGTGAAGAACCAGATACCGAAACTGTACTGTGTGGTATACATTTCAAAAGAATAATGTCCAGACTGATCTCTAGCAAATGAATAAACAACCACAGGGAGGAACACAACAGGGACCTGGTGACCTGGTCCATTAGGGTTCTCCGACAGAAGTACAAGTCAACTGTACAGCTGGAAGTAACAACAAAAAGTGACTATCTCGCAACTGTTACAAAAGAGGAACACAATAGGGACCTGGTCCCTTTGTGTTCTATGACAGAAGTACAAGTCAACTACACAGTTGGAGTGCAACTGCATAAAAGTGACAATGCAGCATATAGTGCAACCGTCACTTCTCATTAAGAAGAAGGGACAAGAATTGACATCACCATCCATTGTGATGTATTTTTTAGTATAACAACCTGGTGCAAGGCACAAGATATTTACTTGTGTATTTAGTGATATTCTCTTAAGCATAACAGTGTTCATATTGAAGTCACTTGTGTGTCAAGAACAAGAAGAAAACTCCACTAAGGATCAGTTTCATAATGAGTCTTTGTGTATTCGTAGTTGAGCTGTAATCGTGTTATTTGTTCTTCATTGTATCTCCTATATTTCTTTATTAGAAGCTTTTTCTTAGGAAAACCAAATATTCGTAATCTTCCAAGTTTATGTTATGACTAGGTTTAGTCATAAGTTTAAAGTCTTTATAACTAGAAGAGTCACAAAGTGGGTTGTGGTGAGAGCATCACAAGTTATCAAAGTCTTTGTAATAGATTCATTACAAAGTGGCTTGTAATAGTGAGATTGCAAGTTAGTGATGTTAAACGCCTACAGGTGTAGGTCATGGTTTTTTGATCCCCTTATGTGGGCTTTTTCACGTAAAACCCCCTTTGACTTATTTACTTACAGTTTTATTAAGCATTCTCAGCATAACCTCATTGAGGACCAGGTATTCTACTATTTAGTGGACTCATTCAAACTAACAATTGGTATCCGAGCATGTTCTTTCTAAAAGTTTGACACCTAGAAAGTATCTCAATGGCTGCTCCACCCGACTTTGAGGAAGGGCAATCAACCTACAGACCTCCTAGATTCAATTGTCAGTACAATGGCTGGTGTAAGACTCACATGCATGATTTTATAGTGGCCGAAGATTCTGAACTATGGGACATCATTTATGATGATCCACATGTACCTATGAAGAAGCTTGAAGAAAATGAACTAATAGTCCTAAAGACAGAAAAGAGTATAGTGATATTGATAGAAAAGCTTTAGAAAAGAACTATCACGCTAAGAAAATCTTGGTATGTGGTGTAGGACCCGATGAGTACAGTAGAGTCTTAGCTTGTAATTCTGTCAAAGAAATATGGGAAGCGTTGCAAACCGCACACGAAGGAACTACTTAGGTTAAACAATCCAGGATTGACATGCTCACCACAGAGTATGAGCTCTTCAGGATGAAGGATGATGAGTCTATACAGGATATGCACACCAGATTCACATCCACCATAAATGTGCTCCATTCACTTGGAGATGTTATTCCCAAAAACAAGCTTGTATGAAAAATCCTCAGTGTTCTACCTGGTTCTTCGGAAAGTAAGGTAAATGCCATTATTGAAGCTAAATATCTACAAACTCTAACCATGGATGAGCTTATTGGCAATCTGAAGACACAGGAGATGAAAATAAAGAAAGACAGTGAAAGAAGAGAGCCAAAGCAGAACAAGAACCTGGTACTCAAGGCTGAAAGCAGTGACTCGAGTGAAGAAGATAGTGATATGGCCTATCTTACTAAAGAATTTCAACATATGGTTCGAAGGAATGATGGTATACCAAAGAGGGGCAGTTCAAGTAAAGCAAGGATCAATGATCTCTGTCACAGGTATGGAAAGCCAGGGCATTTAATCGAAGGTTGTCTACTTGCGAATCAGGAGCAATACAAACATAACCTTGACAAAGAAGGAAAAAGGAACCTGGTTCGAGACAAATGAGTCAATCGAAATAGTGCAGTTGACAATATTGGGAAGCAGGATCTTGCTGCTTTGGGAGACTCCTCCGTGAATCAAAAAGGGAACCAGATGCAGAAAACAATTCCATGATGGCATTGGAAACTGAAGCAACAAAGTATCATTCACTGTTCGCGCTGACGGCTCAGTCTGATGATGATGAATAAGATGAAGATGATGAGGTAAATTTCAGGGATGTTAAGAGAAACCTGAAATCCTACTATTCTACGAATTTAATGTCATTAGAAAATGTTCTACTTGATGTTTATTATCTCCTTGATAATGATAAGGAGATCTTGACCATAGATCTAGGGGAAGCCGAACAATCTAGAGATGATTTGGTAGTCTGTGTAGTAGACCTAAATAAGAGCATAGCTAATCCTGAAAAAGAAAAGGAAGCCTTGAATGAAAGAATAACTAGTGTGGAAAATCAGAGAGATGAACTAATGGTAGTAGCTGCTGACTTAGAGTACAATAGAAGTTCTGAGCAATGAAAAACACACCCTAAAAGAAAAAATTGCAACTACTGAGCAAGAGAGGTATGACCTTTTAGTGATAATTACTGATCTAGAGGAAACCATTAAGGGAGTCAATCGAGAACATAGGAATGTGAGTCTTGGGAAAGGGAAGGAAGTAGCTAGTGAGACACACATCAAGCTTGAATAAAACTAATGTGAAAACTAGTCTATGTGGTGAACTTGAGAAGAATCGGCAACTTCAAGCTGAATTAGAAAAAGTAAGAATTGGTCTTGAGAAATCTCTGAAGTGGACCTGGTCCTCAGATGCTGTCATTGCTATGTATTTTGACAATAGTGGAAACAGGTAGGGCATCGGTTTCCAAAGGGAACTCCTTACAACCCTCACAGAAAGTACGTCACTGTCCCTAATAACTGGCTGTATACCCAATGTGGGAACAATGGGAATTTTAAAGAAAATTTCCTAGCCAGAGTTCAATTATTCGGAAAAACAAAGTGTTTACTGACAAAGTGACTACTAATAAGGGACCAGGTACCTCTCGCAAGAAATGAGTGTTGTCTGCATTGACTAGAAAAGCCTTTATCCATCCCCTTTATCATAACAATGGACCTAAACTAGTTTGGGTTCCTAAATCTAACCTATGATTTGTAAGTGTCGGGAACAGTAAGAAGAAGCAAACTACAATAGACCATGGACAATGGATGCTCAAAGCATGTGACTGAAAGCATCATGGATTTCTTCTCACTAAAAGCCCTGCATGAAGGGACTGTATCCTTAAAAAAGGAGGAGAGTGTACATTCTCGGTGTTTGTGAAGTTGGAAAGGTTCTTTGACACTCACTTGGGAACCTATACTATATGAATGGACTGAAGTACAGTCTCCTAAGTGTTTCTCAAATATGTGATAGATAGAACAAAGTAGAGTTCTTATCAAAAGTGTGCACAGTTACCAATCTAGTAACTGGACAAGTGGTCTTAGTGGCCAAAGGAAGCAAGAACATCTACTTTGCTAACTATGAATCTCCATAAGTTGGTGGTATGAGATGCTTGAATTCAGTTGATGATGACGCAGCACTTTGGCATGAAAGATTGGTGCATGCAACCTTCTCACCTCCGAATAAATAGATTCAGAAGGACCTGGTTCGTGGTCTTCCAAACTCAAGATTCACATGGACACTGGTTCACAGAACAAAACATGAGACTCTCGAGGTATTAATGGTCCTTATCAAGAAGATTCAAGTGAGATCAAATTGAAGGAGAATGGATTAGATCTGACCAAGGGACAGAATTCAACAACGCCAAACTTGATACGCTTGTAACACAAAAAAAAATGGAATCACACACAACTCATCAACACAAAGGACTCCACAACAAAATTGTGTTGCTAAAAGGAAAGAACATAAGTTTGGAAGACATGGCATGTGCAATGTTCATCAATAATGGAATCGCCAAAAATGTTTGAGCAAAAGCAATAAACACATGCATGCTACCCGGCAAACATGTGTATGATCAGAACCCTCCTGGACAAAGACCACTATGAGCTACCAAATAAAAGAAAATCAAAGGCAACTCATCTGAGGACCTTTTTGAATAAAGCTTCCATGTCCTCAACAATGGAAATGACCAAATTAGGAAGTTTGATGCAAAAAGGGGATAAAGGAATCCTTCTTGGATACTCCCCACCAAGCAATGGCCACAAAGTCTATAACAAAAAGGGCACACTAGGTGAAGCGAGCGTCCATATGCTATTCAATGAGACACCTTCCTCTAACAAAGGAGGAAGCAATGATGATCAATGAAATGAGCCATCTCTGGTCCATAGGAAATATCTGAGGTTTCAATTAGGAAGGCTGATGTGATGTGTTGGATGAAAGAGACTGGTGAAAGACAATGCAACTTTCTCTTTTACTTCTCACAAGGAACCTGGTACTGAAAGTGCTACCACTAAAGCTAAAGAAAGAATAAAGATACAGTGTAAGACACTTCACAAGTAACAGAACAAGGAGTGCAGGGAAATCCAGTTAATCTACCAAGATCCTCTACCAAAACCTCAGTTTCAAACTGGAAACTCAAAATCTCTCATCTACCCAATAACACAATCACTCCCCTTCATTCTGAACTGAAATAAGAAATCAAAAAAAATTGTTTCCCTTCCCAATACCTTATGTATTTCCACTCGAGAATAGAATCCAAAATCAAGTCCCGATGAATCATACTTGAAGGCTACCAAAATAAGTCTTGAGTTATCTTAAGGGAACACATTACATGGTCCTGTATCACCCTGCAGGTGACAGTTTAACCTTATTTAGTATGCTGATGATTAACTATGCAGGTTATCTTGTGGACAGAAAAAAAAAACACTTATAGAATGGTTTACTTGTCATGATCATATCTTATCTCTTGGTGCACAAGGAAGCAAAACTCAATGGTTTCGTCTATAACTGAAGCATAATATTTCAAAATAAGAAGACCAAGCACATTGAGTTGAAGCATTATCTTCTGAGGGTCAATATGGAGAAAGGGTTGATCCGTGGAAAGTCTTGCAGAACAGAAGACCAAATTCTAGATATCTTCACCAAAGCCTTGAGTAGGGGATATTCTAGAAGAAACGATATGAAGATGTGGTCATGAGAGTCCAATGGGGAACCTGATTCTCCATCAGTTAGCTATATCAAACACCTTCGGGTAAAATTAGCCAAAGTGTTTTCTAACCAAGCCTAACTCATATCGATACCGTTGCAGGTAAACACGCATGACGAATCATAGAAGCTAAAGGTACAGTTATGAACTCCAAAAGAAGAGCTGCTAAAACCTTTTTCAATAATTGTTCAGGCATCAGGTTCATGTACTATAGGTTAGTAGTAATGTGTTTTTCTCTACATGTTGTCTCAAAATAGTAACATAATTAACTCAACTTCCACATCATCTGACTTTTCAAAGTCTACATGACATGTCTTATCTTTCCAATCCCTTCATCCCCCCTGAACGATAACATTTTCCCACAAACATACCACCATTTTCAGAACTACTTAGAACCCGTTTCTCTCTCTTCTCATCATTAGTTCCCCTTTCAATAAAACTCTTTTTTCTCCCTCACAGCAAGTCATGAACCTTCATTTCTTCTATATATCTTTGATCATCTCTTCATTTGTCCTTCTCACTCTACTCCTATAATGGCAATCAAACGATCGTTTCCCTCTCCTACCATTAACACCACTCCCACATCCCTTCAACTCATAAAATCATCTCCAGAAATTCACTATTCCACTCTCTCAAATACTACTGTGTCCACACATGGTTCCTCATCTTTTCCTATAGTGTTTCCTTTTCTGCCAAACCCTGCTTCCCTTCCATATATTTGTTGATACCTAGTTTTTTATATTTTAAAAAATGCAAAATACCTTCAAAATAGCCTATATAGGCATATATAAGTATATTCCAAGGTTGCATTATTTTCCCTTAATTGTTCGAAGATTTTTAAATCAAATTACTTCCCTAATTTATCAAGAAAAACCCAATAATTGTCAACCAAATTATCATTTTTGGTGATTCATCTATTGGATTCTTATGTTTATATTAAAATATAAATGAGTATTTTTTTTACATATTTTACGAATTTATTTGGCATTTTTAAGGATAAAATTGCATAATTACAATATTAGCCATTTTAGGTTTAAATTTATCTCATATTTATAAAATGAGATCTTATATTTTTAAATTGTTAATAACAACAACAGCAACAACAACAACAACAACAACAACAACAACCCAGTATAATCCCACTTAGTGGGGTCTGGGAAGGGTAGTGTGTACGCAGACCTTACCCCTACCTTGAGGTAGAGAGGCTGTTTCCAAATAGACCCCCGTCATCCTTTCCCTCCAAGAACTTCCCACCTTGCTCTTGGGGAGACTCGAACTCACAACCTCTCGGTTGGAAGTGGGGGTTTCCTACAATCAGAGCAACCCCTCTTGTCAAAATTGTTAATTATATATTATAAATTATTTTAGTACTTTCAATTTTCTTTAAAAGTTTATTTACTATTTTTTATAAATTAAATGGGAATAAGGGTTATTTAAAATATATCCAAATTGGCTTTCAATTGTAGCCCAAAATTGGACCCCAATTTCTAGCCCAATTTTAATAAAAATCTGACCCATACCCTCTATACCCATGCCCAAACCCAGAATCCTACCTACCCGTAGAGATCAACGACCTCTATTTCCCCTAACCTTTTTTAACCAAACAACCCCCCAACCCATCTCATTCCTCACTTTACCGACTCTCTCTCTCTATCTCTCTATATCTGGCTCTCTCTAGAACCTTCACCTTCCCCCTCCGCTCCGATGAGTCTCATCCATCTTTTCCGCCCATCTGAGTCTATGGTGGTCTCACCACCTATCAACCTCCCATGGTGCATACACTCTTGTTTGCTGAGGTTTCATGGTTCGACCACAAAGAAGTTTCATCCAGACCTCGTTGGTTCAAGTTTATGGCCATCTCCGGCCTTGATTTGGCAAGCCATATCTGTTTCGAGCCTGGCTTCGACCCCTCCTACTTAGATCAACAATCATCCAAGCCTTTCTCGTAGTTTGAGTTCCTCTAAACCCTAGCTTTTGAGGGTTTTCTATTTTTCTTTAGATCTGTTCTAGATCTATGTTTCCCTAATATTTTTTAATAATTTCTTGATTTTATTTCAATAAATGTGCTTTCAAAACCGTTATTTTTCCGATCTAGGGTTTTGTTTTTGACTTACTTCTCTGATTTTCTCTCTTATGTGTTTCTTTTACTATGTTTCTGGACAAGTTTCTTCTACTGTGTTCTTGTTAAGTTTTTGTTACCATGTTATTTGTGTGTTTTTTCTACTGTGTTCTTAATACGTCTCTTCTACCATGTTCTTTGTATGTTTCTCCTGTTGTGTTCTGATCATTTTTCTTCTACTATGTTCATTACTAGCTTCTTCTACGATGTTTCTTTGATTTCTTTTTCTGTATCTCGCGTGTTGCTCTTATAATATACTTCTCATGAGTTTCTGCTACTGAAAGAACATATTAAAGGTTCAGTTCCTTTATGAACCTTTGAACTAGTTTCGATTAGTACCCTTTTTTTTTTCTTTGATTGCTTGTCCTCTCATCTCTGCTCTCGACTGATGGTGGAAACCCTAAAATTTGGGGTTTCTTCTGAGTTTGAGACCATTGGCTAGGTGATTTGCTTAAACTAATTTTATTTCAAAAACCCTCTTTCCTTTAGACCTATTTCGGATTTCTGAACTGAGTTTTGAAATCTTTTCTAATTCTCTACTAAACTCTTCTAAGGTCCTTATGCTGGACCCTTTTGTATGCTATTTGATAATATCTCTCTTCTTCAGTACTAACCTATGTGACTACCATGATCCTGTAGTTTGTTAGCTACAGATTTTTGCAATGACATGAGTTAGCATGATTGTGTACTCTTTATATATGCTGAACTTCCCTCTAAAATAGCTTTCAAACTTTTGATTAGTTTTCTGTACAGGTTTGATTGATTTCTTCCCTTGTTTGTTGATTTCGCCATGACTCGTTTTAAGTTAAAAAAACTTTCCTCAGCTTTTCTGACCTGGTTCGTTCATGGACCAGTGACTACAAATATCGGATCCTTAATTTACTGGCTACTAATTGATTTCTCTTACCTTATTTATGTACGTGTATTTCAAAGTTCTTCCCTTAAGTAATCTCTTATGTATTTATCCCTAATTGCCTCCTTTTCACAAGATGTTTATTTCTTTCCTTATGTAGTTTTTATCGTTTGAGTCTAAATTTCTTAGTCAAATGAAGTCTTGTATTGATTGATTTTAATGATACCCAGTTCCTTAATTATTTTGTTACCTTATTTCTGCCTATTTTTCAGACTATAAATACACGACTCTTTCATTAGCACAAGGACATCCCTCACCCATAGTCTTTCTAAAACTACACTCACACACAATAATATTCTCTCTTATTTGTTTGTATTGTGGCCTGTTTACAAGACCTACTGCGTTTCTTTTATAGTGTTTCTTTGAAACTGGTATGTCCTGATTTAAATTTCAGCACTACAACAATGTGTTTATTGCTTATGTATAGTTCAACACTCGTTCTAGCATGCTGATTTCTTTCTGCGTGTTTACTATGAATCACAATCCCTACCCCCCCCCCCCTCCGCCCCATGTGTCAATCTATGGTTTGAGATATGGCAATACTACAAGTTACTGTCCATGGATCAAACTAGATCATCTAGGATTCTAGCTTATAATAATGTGAGTTTCTGGCAGGCTTACAGGTGTGGTAGCACTCCCCATTGCTAGGCATGCCTAAATTCTGCCTTTGCTTAAGCAACATACTCTGTGCAATCTCCATATTCCCCTGAACCTCATTATGTGTGCTTATTTGTAACTAGTTCCCTCTCCTCTTCCCTTATTAGCATCCTGTTCTGCACTTGCACAGTTTCTTAGTCTTAAGTTCTGCCCCCCTCTTGTGAGCCTTGCCTTGGAATCCTTTGAGTTCCCTTGGAACCTGGACACTTGAGGGATGGCCTTTCCATACCGCACTTATCCCAATCTGATAATACATTTGGGTGCGAGCATTTCCCGGAGTTTATTTGAGACTCTTAGGGAACTTTGACACACTCAAATAGGAGAAAGAGTTTTGGATCATGATCACATGATGTTGGTTTACCTCATATTTCAGACATGAAGTATGAATCAGGCTCTCCTTGGTTGTACTTTTATTTTTCTGATGTATTTTAACTTTATTCTGGGCTGTAATAAACTCTTGGGGATGGTTAGTGAAAAGGGTGGGTGATTATGTGTGCAAAAAAGGCAGATACCATGGCTATATGCATTTCAAATATGCATATGCATATAAATTATCATGCCTATAGGTCATTCTGAGATCTGCCACTCTCATGTAGAAATCATGCGTATACGTCATTCTTAAATCTGAATGCATATAGAAATCATGCCTATAAGTCATTCTGAGTTCTGCAACTCTCATGTAGAAACCATGTCTATATGTCATTATAAAATCTGACGCATATAGAAATCATGCCTATAAGTGATTCTGAATTCTGCAACTCTCATATAGAAATCATACCTATAAGTCTTTTTGAATTCTGAAACTCTCATGTAGAAATCATGCCTATAAGTCATTCTGAGTTCTGCACGCATATAGAAATCATCCCTATAGGTGTTTACTAATCTGCATATGCTGACGCATATAGAAATCATGCTTATAGTTCCTTTTGGATTCTGTACATCTTACCTTCATATAGATGTCATGCTCATAGGACTTAAGCGTTCAATTGCATCTAGATACCATGTCGTAAACAAAATTCAGAACCTAGATATCATGTCTATAAGGATTTTTGCATTTTATACCATAAAATGCTTAAAATCAATTACACATAGGAGATATTAATCGAATTCAAATCGCTTTATTCATGTACAGAGCTAAAATCAGTAATAATAGATATCATCGATTTCAGAGCCTATAACTTTTGTTAAAGTCTGCTTTCCTTTAATAATCTGACTTCCTCTCTTTACCAGCATGTAGTTAGTTTATTTTTTAGACCTTATTATTTCATGACTTCTTGAATTCAATAGATATCATGCCTATAGAATCCTTGTCTGACACTTAGGCAAGCCTTATGATAAAGTTATAAACTGAATCTGTTCCATTAACTACAACCAGCAGGCAGGCCTGATTCGGGCTTCTTATTTGAATTATGTCACAAATCAGTATGCCTCAACCTTTAAGTTCTTTTATGTATAGTATTAAATCATACCCTAAATAGTATGTACAAGTCATGCTAAATTACGTGCTTCTTTGTTTAAAAGTGGTATCTGTTCCCTTCTTGTTTGTTATGTGCTTTCCCCTAATTTTCTATACATGTTATTGCGTTTCACCTTAGAGTTTTGCCTATGAGACTACAAATAAGACGGTACCCCTTCCTTTTAGAATTAGTAGTCGTAAATGCCTCTGAGACTAATAGGATTGGGGAGGGTAATTGTCACGCCCCGGCCTCAAGGAGCGCGTCCAGCGTGCGATCGAGAAATCTTGATTGAGCAAGCCTTACCTATACACTTCCTACCCCGCTCGATACAATTACGAGCCTCGATTCTGCTTAGTATGATTGAAGAAATAAAAGGGGTTTTACGGTTAATCATGGACATCTCATTTTATAACACAACATTAATCCATAGCTTAGACTTCCAAGATCTCCATACGGTTATAGCTTAGTACATGCCATAGTTTAGATCCCAAAGTACGTACAGTTGACAGTCTAGATGTAAATTTTCAAAATACAACATGATTCTAAGACCACCCCGACACCCGTACATGACCCACAGAGATGTCTATGGAGCCTCTAAAGATACAAGAGATCAAAATGATGACGCCGACGATAAGGCCCTAGCCATACCTCAAAATATGATAACTTTACACAAAGAAAAGCTGTAACCCCTGGGAGGAATAAGGGCTCATCGAGATAGTTGTGAAGAGGACTATGGTGCACCATTATCTGGGATTGGCACTATCGGCAGCGGAACCACCTACATCCATTCAAAGATGTAGCGCCCCCGGCAAAATGGACGTTAGTACTGTTGAATAGTACTAGTAGTATGGAAAACACAATTCAAATAGGATGAACAGTGAAGCAATGGAAGACAGTTACATCATCAACAATTACATCAAAGAAATTCAAGGAGGAGCACCAAATAAGTCTTGCATGGTTGTTGGTGAAGTATTTTCGTTCTTTTAGGTTAATATTCCTTTGTGCCAAGTACCATGTATTTAAAATATAATAACACCTTGGGGTTGTTAACATGGAGTCCGGTCTCTGCCCCACCGGCTAAGCCATCCCAAGTGAGACATATCCATATTAACAATAATGTTTCAGAGCCCAATATAAATGCCACCTTGTGTACAGAATGGCGTCCGATCTCGGCTCGATTGGCTAAGCCATCTCACTTGGGACATAAGCTCTTTTAATTACTTTTTAGTTCCCATTTCCTTCCATCTTTTCCGCACCGGGTATAACACCTCTTTTCATTTATTTGATCCTTGGCACTTAGATTCATCAACACAACACAAGCCTTCCCTTTTGTCAAATTTTTTATGTACTCCCATCATTCATTTATCAAGGGCTATCTTACTAAGCATGCACATGCTTAGGGAAAGAACGAACTCTTGAAAGACATGATCACCTTGTTAATTACCATGATTTCAAATAAACACATAGAATAATGCGGAACGGAAGTCTGTCACTCAACACATGAATACAATCAACCTAGTAGAATCAATTTGAAATTTCAAGCCAACCATTGAACATTAAATTCAAAACTAAAAGAAAAGGGTTAGCCATACATACCTCATTGGATTCCCCCTTAATTCCTTACTAAAAATCCCGAAATTCCCTAGCAACTTCGATCTATTTTATGAGAGCCATGAATTCAGCCAAGAATTAGAGATACAACTAAGATCCTAACTCATTTGAGCATATTGACAAGCACGATCTACCCTAATTATCGTCTTTTAAAGTCACGATCTTCCCATACCCCCTTGTTACTTATGCATGCAAGATTACTAGCTGTGTACCCCACGTACCCTCTTGCTAATTACTCTCTTTAACAGAGATGCTTGAAATTATTGGTGAGGGCACAATTACTTGCCAATTTTGAGGAAGACCTATTAGCCTCAATTAGTAACCTTCAAGGAATTGGTCATGGATTTAGGGGGAGATTGATGAATGTCACTCCTTCTAACTCTATAACTCCCGCCACCTCTCTCTATATTGTGAAAAATATTAGGAGATAACCTGTAGTGGTGCTTTTAACGGGGTGGGGTCGGATATTAAAATTCATATAATAGGAGCCTGAGTGAGATTTGTGGTTGTATTTTTTGATCATAACGTGTAAATGCGATCCGCAGAATGGACCGTAAAAATGCTCCCAAAAACTAGGCGTACTGATTGGGTTTGCAATAAGAATGTGGTCCGCATTCATGTTCTGCGGTCGCATAATGAACCACAGAACAACCCTTCACAAAATTCTTAAGAAATTTTGTGATGACTAGGCGGTCCGCATTTTGATTATGCGATCGCATAATTGTATAGTTGACTTCAAATTTGGCCCACACACTGATTCACTTTGCGGTTGAAACATGATCCGCATACCTGATATGCGATCGCATTCTTGACCACAAGATGGCACTTTTTTAGAATACATAATTTCTTGACTTTTTAATGCATAGCTTTGTCCAAAAGAATTTTACCCATTTCTACACGTACCCCTAGTTGGCTTTATAGTAAAAATGTTTCACGAGCCTCACAGTAATTGCATGAAGGAGTAAACGAGACCATTCCATGCTTTAATACCTTAACGGGGTGGGAAGGGTATATATGGATATGATGACCACTCGATAATGCCGCGCATAGCCCCTCATTAAGGAGTGATTATCGGGTATTGTGTGTGCTGATCCATATTATTAATAAACCTAGGACCCAATTTTCTTTGTTTCTTATCTCTTTTAAAGAATTTCAAACTCTTCCTTTTAAGAAAATATCAACCCTTTTTTAGTTCTTTTCAACTTTATTTGTTTGTAAACCTTTATGTGAAAACCCCCTCTTAGTTGAAGCTTTATTTGTTTACATGTTGTTTGCACCTAAATTCACAACAATAGTCTGGCTGGGAACCACACTAGTGAATTCTAAGGGGTGGATAACACCTTCCCCTTGGAATAATTTCAAGCCCTTACCCAATATCTAGTTGTTCAAATCAAATTCTTTTGGTGTCCTAATGCACCATAATCATTAGGTGGCGACTCTTCAATTTAAACCCAAATTCCCAAAAAGGGAATGAGTTGTCCTCCCAAATTTCATAAACCCTATTTCGCTTTAAAAAGGGGGCGCGATAATATTGAAAACCCGATGTATCATCACTCCTCTGGTCTCATCAAATAACACTCAGGAGGTTTTACCTCTCAAGTGTCAGAAGTCTCTAAGGACGATCCTGATTAGTATCTAAACTCCTCAATGTTGGACTGGATGACTCTCACAGAGTCACCAGAAAAGGAAGTAGCGGATAATATCATGGCTATCGCTGTTGAGAGCCTGATGAATGAAGGAGCATAAGTCTTATCTGAGTATCAGGGGGAAGAAAGTCCGTTCCTAGGTGATGTAAGAACCATAGTACTCCTCGAGTCTTTTGCTCATGAGACACTCATAGAAAAACTTGCTGAAGAACCTAATTCTCTTCCAGTTAAGCCCAAGGTAAAGCTAAACATGCAAGATTTAATATAAGCCCTATAGACATGGTTTGTAAATGTAGTTTGAATATGCAGATAAAAATAGTCATATATACATGATTTCTAAATACAATTTGAATATGCAAAATTAAAAGTAGTCCTATAGGCATGCTTTCTTTCCTTGAAAATGCATAATTACCCAACCCCTTTTCACTAACCAGCCCCAAGTGTTTATGAATAATTATTACAAACTAGAAATACTGAACTACCTTAAAAATTCATAAATATACAACCAGAGGAAGCCTGATTCTTGGTTCCTCCATGATCTAAGGAATAAACTGCCTTAAGATGCCATTGTTTGGAAGCTTTCTCATACTTGAGTGTGTCAAAGTTCCCAAAGGGTCTCAAGAGGACCCTGAGCAGTGCCCACACCCAAGTTGCATAACTAGATAGAGATGAGTACTGTATGGAAGGTCCCAAAGCAAGGCTCACACAAGAGGGACATAACATATGTCTAAGAGTAGAGTGGAAGTGTAGGAGCAGAAAGTTGTTTAAAAATAAATTAAGAGTAGTAAGGGATAAGGGTGGTTCGAAAAACAGTAGCTAACATTATGCAGTATCAGAAAATGCACAAAGGGGCAGGGTGTGGGAATACATTGCAGATGGTATATGACCCTGAAAGGGATCAAGTATGAACATTCACATCAATAAGTGAAGATGCCATGCCCACAAACTGGCAAAAACAGATAGCATATAGAGGTTATGAACCTAGGGAATAAGGTTTGGGTCATGCACAACAATGTCCAATGTTGTCATGCCCCAAACCACCTAAAGATACCAAACACATAGGGCATGTGGGTTTTGGGATTCATAAGTGACTGATAGATTTCTTACATAAGGGAAACATAAATTCATGAAAAAAAAGAAAGGGGAGGGGGTGCAAATTATACATGTTTAGGAATGGAACTCGATTAAACACAAGCATGGAACATGAAAGAGTGTAGAAAATAGTAAATAAATATGTTTTTCTTGATGCTAAAGATTAATTAAAACATACCAGTAAAAAAGTAAATGCAAAAAACAAGTATGCAAATTTTCCACATCCTAGCTTTGACTTTCAGTCGTCTAGGTAAGACAGCAACACAAGTAATAACAGAGCCAAGATAGAGAGAGAGAGAGAGAGAGAGAGCGGGAGAGAGAGAGAGAGAGAGAGAGAGAGAGAGAGAGAGAGAGAGTTTTTTAGAGTGAAGTGTGTGTTCTGAACTCTAGTAGTTCATCTTTGAAAGAAAAGAAGTACATGGTATTTATAGTTTTTTGAAAATGACTAAAAGAGAAATAATAAGCTACAAACATGGAAACTACCACAAGTTTAGAATAAATTATACAAGTGATTGCCTTTAATTAAGGGATCACTTGCTTAACGAGTAGTGACATGTTTGAAATAAGGAAAGATATAAACTTGTAAGATGCTGATTGTTGCCATAAAAGAAGTAGTAAAACAATTGAGTAAGTAATCAAGTCTAAGTACAGAAACATATTTATTTTGGGAAAGGATTCAGTAAGGCAAAACAAGGAAAGGAATCAATTAACCTTAGCATGCGAGTGAAGTCAGATTTCACAAAAGAAAAGTTTGAAATTAGTCGCAAGATTGAAGATCAACCAAAGTGGGAATCTCAGCATAAAAATAAAGTACACAAACACTGTACATGTGAGGCCAAACCTATTGGCAAAAGAAATAGCACGTAATAGTAGCACAAACTTCACTACATAGCAACATTCGAGACATGATAGTCTAGAAGGTCAAGTCACATTGAATCAGTAGTGAAAAAACATTGAATATCAAAAGCATGCGAAGATCTCACAGCAGCAAGTAAGGAAACCCCTTTGAAAAAATTTGGGTTTCAATCATAGTCAAGTTTTGAAGATAATGGAAACCCATAATCAGAGGAATCATGTAAAGGAAAAAGAGATTATGAAACAAGGAACTTCAAATTGAGTCAAGTATCTAAACAAACCGTTTCAGACCCAAAGACATAGGGTTTTTCAACAATAGTAATGTTTGAAAGCCGATAAACAAATAAATTAAACAAAACTCAACTACACAAGCATTCATCTAACAAACAACCAAAAGAAGTTTGGGCTTTTATCATGCAAACTCATATAGAAGAACAATACGAGAAAACATAGCAAGACATGTAAAAAAATCAGAGAAGAGATTTGAAATAACTTAATAGAAAAACCCTAATCAGAGAAGATATAGAGTTTTGAAAGCAAAGTTTTATAGAAACTTCGAGAAAATGCTTAGAAGCTCAAAGCAAGTATAGGTCTAAAGCAGAGCTGAAAGAAATCGAAAGAACCTTAGAGATTAGGATTTTAGAAGAACCCAAAAGCAATAAGAAAGGCCTTGAAAGCTATCGGTATAACCGGGAGAGTCAAAGATCTGACGAATGGCCATAGCTGGCCGGAGAAAAACCAAAGATGACCGGAGAAGGACCATGAACTAAAATTGAACGAAGGCTGGACCAGAGTTCTTCATAGTCTAGCCATAAAATCATAAGGATAAATATAAAGGACCATAGAAGGCAGGCACAGGTCTCCGATGACATAGGGAAGCCATGGGTTAGGGCGGATTAGGGTGGAGGCGGCTAGAATTTGAGGGTGTTGTAGAGAGGACTTGGGAGAGGAGGGATTTCAGAGGCGACGTGTGGTGAATAATGAGAGGGTTTGGGGGTATTTTGGGTTTAATTAGGAAAGGAGGAGCAGGAGCCATTGACATAAGTGATCAACGACTGGGATTAACAGGGCTAAGTGGGGATCCGGGTATGGGTCGATTTCATTGGGTTAGGTGTCGGGTATGAGTAGGAACTGGGCTGGGGTAATTGTGTTTAAATTGGGGTAGAATTGGGATACGATTGAAATGAAAGCTGGCTAGATTTTAAATAGCCATATTTTTTTATTTTTTATAAGAAATAGTAAATTAAATTCTGGAAATAAATTAAAGGCGCTAATATGGTATATATATTGCAATTATCAATTTAAAAATTAATTTTTAAAATATAAACACGATAAAATCTTAAAATAGGCAAATATTGAAATTATATGCAATTTAGCTTAAAAAATGCCAAATGAATTTGTAAAAATATGCAAAAGTTATCTTAGCTATATTTAGTATAAATATGAGAATCCTATGAATGAATCACCCAAAATAATAATTTGGTAATTATTATTGGGGTTTTTATAAATAAAATGGGGAAATAAATTAGTTTAAACTTTTTTTAAAATTTAGGAAAAATAATAAGATATTTGGAAATGCTTATATATGCATACATGTGCTATTTTGAGTGTATTTGTATAAAGAAATATATATAGGAAAAAATTGGGTATCAACAACTGTCCCTCTTTAACTGAAAAGGATGAAAGATTTGTCGGATAAAGATATGATGGCCAAATTTTGACTAGACGAAACGGTTTGAAGAAGATAGGCTGCGCCTTGGCTTTTGAGCCGCCTATATATCCTTGGTTTTACAGGAATTAGACCATATGTTGTCCCGAATCTGTTGGCGGGGTATGTCGACAGGTGCTTTCCAAGAACGTACGTAACGTTTCGGTCAAGGTGAGTGAAAGGCTTACGAGAGCGGTCAAGTTTGATGTGGCTTGGGGCACCAGAGTGGAAATGCTCCTGCCGGGATGAGTGTTGCTTGCCGATTTACCTGCAAGAAGTAATACAAGCATATATTGAGTGCAAATTTAAACATGATTCAAATTCCCGTTGGACCATGAATGTTGTCTTTGGACGGTTATGATCACATCTTTAGACCACGATGTCCTGGGCCATAAAGCGTATAATAAAGGATTTGTAGGCTATGAAATGATGCTCTCGGGCCATGAAAATGGTGTCCCCGAACCATGGCGCCTTAGAATAATGATATGCAAAATATTTAAAGGGATCATCAGGCCATGACATGGTGTTCTCGATCTATAAGGATGGTGCCTCCGAAAGATAGCATGTGGTGATCTTTCAGTCGTGCAATATGGAGATCTTTCAGCCGTGCAATGTGGCAATTGTTTAGCCATGCAATGTGGCAATCTTTCAGCCATGCAATGTGGCGATCTTTAAGCCGTGCAATGTGGCGATCTTTCAGCTGTGCAATGTGGAGATCTTTCAGTCGTGCAATATGGCGATCTTTCAGCCATGCAATATGGTGATCTTTCAAAATACAATGTGGTGATCTTTCAACCATACAATGTGGCAATCTTTCAGCAGTGCAATATGGCAATCTTTCAGCCGTGCAATATGGCTGGAGATAGCGCTTAGTCTCAAAAGGTAGAATGGTAGCCTTATGCAATGCAGATGTAGATAGGGGTAGAGCTTAACCTCAGATAGCAGAATGGTAGCCTTATGTAATGCAAATACAGATAGAGATAGAGCTTAGCCTTGGAAGCTAGAATGATAGCCTTATGCAAGCTAGAAGGCAGAATAGTAGCCTTATGCAAGTTGGAAGGCAGAATAGTAGCCTTATGCAATGCAAATGCAGATAGAGGTAGAGCTTAACCTCGGAAGGTAGAATGGTAGCCTTATGCAATGTGAATGCAGATGCAGATAGAGCCTCTGAAGGCATAATGGTAGCCTTATGTAAGTTATAAAATAACAATGTCAGTAGATTTTCTTAGTTGGTAGCAAGTTGCGGCGTGATGATTATTAGAAGCATTGTGATGTGTGGAACATTATGGGCGTATGCTGATAGCAGACGTCAGTAAGTACAATGGTTCGAAGAATCGTGTTCTTGAACAACATTCGTTGTACATGCGGACATTATTGTCAATTATTTTGTAACCTTTGTGCCTGCATCCGAAGAAAAATCATGATTTTTGTAAAGGGGAAAACATTAGTTTGTATCCCTGCTAGCTCTGATCGTCTTTGACCTGTATGTATCATTGGGGTAGTAATGTAGTATTGCTAAACAAAAAAGTTTTTAGTAATAATCATGCATGATTTTGTAAGAGTATAACATAAATATATAATAAAATAGTTTTTAGATGAACCGACGACTGTGACGCGGTTCGATACATTGCAACTTCCCCTGCTACGGAATTTTGAGGGTCCTCCTTAAAATTCTGCCCTAGTTTGATGGGTCGACTCTTCTGACTATCACTCGTGTAATGACTGGCTGAGATTACTACAGAATTTTGAGGGTCCTCCTAAAAATTCTGCCCCAGTTTCCAAATTTGGGGGAAATGAAAATTTTATTTTATTGTGACCAAACCCATAAGGCTGCCTACGTATCCCCTCTTAAATAGGAATCGGGTTAGACGTAGCTCAATTTACCTAAAAATTACACATAGTAATAGTTGACTGCATATGAATTAATCGACTTTAGCCAGATCTCTCTGTCCATTTATGCGAGTATGAGGGATCCTCCTGTCAAAACCCGGTGACCCATGTAAGGACCCTGTTAGTTGGGAGAGAACTTCCCTTTGGCTTTATCCTGTTACGGGAAAATTTTCTTTAATACCAGCTGCCCCGGTATGAATTTCCTCGGCTTTAATTTCTTGTTGAAGGTTCTGGACATTCTGTTCTGATAAAGTTGATCACGACAAAACTGCATTCATTCTTTTCCCATCAATGATGGTTAGCTGCTCGTAACGACTCTTCACCCATTCTGCATAGTTGAGCTCAGCTTCCTATATGATCCTTAAGGAAGGAATTTCTACTTTGACCGGAATGACGACTTTTGTACCATAAACTAGCAAATAGGGGGTTTCCCCTGTTGATGTGCAGACTGTGGTGCGATACCCCAATAGAGCAAATGCTAGCTTCTCGTGCCACTATTTATGCTTCTATATCATTTTCCTTAATATCTTCTTGATATTCTTATTGGCGGCTTCTACAGCTCCATTCATTTGAGGCATGTAGGCTGTAGAATTCTTGTATCTGATCTTGAAGGTTTGACACATAGCTTTCATCAAGTCGTTGTTAAGGTGGGATCCATTATAAGTAATTATCGACTTTGGAATACCGAATCAGCAAACAACGCGGTCTCGGACAAAGCCTTCCACGACTTTCTTAGTCACTGCTATGTGAGATGATGGTTCGACCCACTTGGTGAAATAGTCAATAGCCACCAGGATAAACCTGTGTCCATTGGAAGTGGCGGGCTCAATTGGTCCAATCACGTCAATTCCCTAGGCGGCGATCGACCATGGTGAGCTTATTGTATTGAGCTCGATTGGAGGTACCTTGATCATGTCTACATGTATTTGATAGTGATGGCATTTTCAGACATATTGGATGTAGTCTATTTCCATAGTCATCCAAAAGTAACCAGCCCGGAGTATCTTCTTTTCTAAGACAAAACAGTTCAAATATGGACCATAGGTCCCAGAATAAATTTCCTCTAGCTGCTTGGATGCTTCCTTTGCGTTGACATACCTCAGTAATCCCAAATCAGGAGTCCTCCTATAAAGGATTCCTCTTTTGTGAAGAAGTTGTTGGATAATCTCCGCAATGTGCATTTTTGAGAATGGTTAGCAAGCCCCGGGTACGCTCTTTTTACAAAATATTCCTTGATATCATGAAACCAAGGCTTTCCATCTGCTTCTGCTTCAACATGGGCATAGTAGGCTGGCTGATCATAAATTTTCCCCGGAATAGGATCCGTGAAATTCTTATCTGGATGCTGTATCATAGATGATAGGGTAGCCAATGCATCGAAAATCTCATTCTAGACTCTAGAGACATATTAGAACTCCGCCCTCGTGAACCTCTTTCTTTATTCCTGTACATGATGCAAATACAAAAGTATATTGGAGTTCTTGGTTGCCCATTCCTTGCGTACCTGATGTATGAGTAGGTATGCATCCCCAATTACTAGCAACTCTTGAATGTTCATGTCAATGGTCATCTTGAGCCCTAAGATGCAGGCTTCGTACTCGGCCATATTGTTGGTGCAGGGGAATCGAAGTTTGGTAGACACCGGATAATGCTGACCGATTTCTAACACCAAAACTGGTCCTATGCCAACTCCTTTGAAATTTGTTGCTCTATCAAAAAACATTCTCCAGCCATCATAGGACTCTGCAATGTCTTCTCCTATGAATGAGACCTCTTCATCGGGAAAATATGTTTTCAAACGTTCATATTCACTATCCACGAGGTCTATAACAAGGTGGTTTACCAATGCTTGTCCTTTGATCGCCTTATGAGTTACGTATACAAACGTATTCACTTAGCTGGATTTTCCACTTGGATAGCTTGCTAGTGGGCATGGGTTTCTGAAAGATGTACTTTAAATGGTCAATCCTTGATAAGAGATACGTGGTATAGGCACAGAAGTAATGTCTCAGCTTCTGAGCTACTCAAGTCAAAGTACAACAGGTGCGTTCTAAATGAGAATCTCCACCTTTGTAAGGAGTGAACTTCTTTCTGGTTTAGTAAATGGCATGTTCCTTTCTCCCTGTTTCATCATGCTGCCCCAAAACGCAACCGAATGCACCATCTATTACTACAATATAGAGTAGTAGGGGTCCACCTGGCTCGGGCGGGACCAAGATTGGTGGTGTTGACAGGTATTCCTTGATTTTGTCGAAGGCTTTCTGGCAATCTTCGATCCATTTGTTAGCAGTGTGCTTCTTCAACGTCTTAAAGATTGGCCCACAGATAACTTTAGATTATGCTATGAACCGGATGATATAGTTAAGTCTTCCCAAGAAACTCATCACGTCCTTCTTGTTCTTTGGCGGTGGAAGTTCATGATTGTCCTTGACCTTTGATGGATACAATTCTATTCCTCAGCGGCTCATTATAAACCCAAGCAAATTTTCGGTCGAAACCCCAAATGCACACTTCACGGGATTGAGTTTTAGGTTGTAACTTCTCAATCTGTTGAAGAACTTCCTCAAATCTTCCATGTGATCAATGGACTTCTTGGACTTGATGATAACATCATCCACATATACCTCAATTTCTTTGTGCATCATATCATGAAAAATGGTAGTCATGGCCCTCATGAAGGTGGCCCCTATATTCTTCAAGCCGAACGACATCATTTCTTAATAATACATTCCCCACGACATAATGAAAGCTGTTTTCTCAGAATCTTCCTCAACCATCCAGATCTAGTGATACCCGGTGAAGCAATCAACGAGCGATTGTAACTCGTGCTTGGCGCAATTATCGATTAGGATGTGTATATTTGGCAAGATGAAGTTATCTTTGGAACTAGCCCGGTTGAGATCTCGGTTGTCGAAACAGACTCTTACCTTCCCATCCTTCTTTGGTATTGGTACATTGTTGTCTAACCATGTTGGATAGTCAACTACCCTGAGAACTTTAGCTTTGACTTGCTTAGTGACTTCTTCCTTGATTGTCAAACTCATATCAGGCTTGAACTTTCTGAGCTTCGTCTTTACTGGCGGACATGTCAGATTGGTTGGCAATTTATGGGCCACAATAGATGTACTTAGACCAGTCATGTCATCATATGACCAAGCGAATATGTCCTCATATTCCTTTAGAAGTTCGTTTTATTCCTTCTTTTCCAATGGCGACAAATGAACGTTGATTCGTGTTTCCTTGACATTCTTTGAATCTTCCAGGTTAACAATTTCTATCCCGTCTAGGTTGAACTTAGGTCTATTTTCAAAGTTCTCAACTTCTTTGATGATTTCCTCTGGTATGTCATCTTCTTTTGAGTCAATATTTGTTTGTTGTATTATTTCATTGCATGTCACAGTCATTGGTTCATCAAGACAAGTAATAGTAATTCTTTCGGGAGGGGAATAATAAAAAATAAATAAAAAGGTAACCAAGTTAGTGAGGATCATAAAATTTTTGCAATATTTAAACACATAATGCAGGAATATAAAGCGTATCCTAAATTGGAAGTCTCGTTGTGCCCGAGGTAGGCCTAGCGACAAGTTTATTTGGAGAACTTAGGATGCTGAATGCCTCATTTCACTTATAAAAAATAGATGAATCCTAATTGACATTAAATAAATGGGAAATGGAAATCACTATTGGCCTTATTACATTTTATAAAGCGAAAAGCAAAATTCCTATCTACTTGGTCCTAGAAGGACCTTCCCCAAATTCTGCTTCCTTGGCTCCGTCAAACAACTTTCCCTCGCGAAGTCCTAGCAATAGGCAGGCCGTGGCTAGGTGTCCGGCTTCAGTTCCTTCAACATTTTGGCAATCTCTTAGACCCTCTTGAGAAATTTTCTCCAACTCCACTATGCCTCCCTCTAAGTATCCCAGTTGCTTGTTGGCACTGACAGCCATGCCTATTCATTCCTCAGTTAGATTCTTGTTGGACTCTTGTATTTTGTGGTGCTCCCTTTCGTACTCCCGGATTCTCTTGCACAGTTGATTGTATATGTCTCGGCCGTTTCATCTATGAGTATGTGACCTAATGATCTTGTGAGAATGGAAGGCTGGAACAGATCTCTGATGACCTTGGAAAGCCATAGGTTAGGGCGGATAGGGTGGCAGAGGCTAGGGTTTGAGGGTATTGTAGAGAGGATTGGGGAGAGGAGGGATTTAAAAGGCGGTGTATGGTGAATAATGAGAGGGTTGGGGGGGGGGGACTTTTGGGTTTAATTAGGAAAGAAGGAACGGGAGCCGTTGATCGAAGTGATCAACGACTAGATTAATGGGCTAAGTGGGGATCCGTGTTGGAAACACGTTCTCAATGCAATATACTAAAACGTGTGTTCTTTTGTGTAGGTTTTGATAAATGACAAACGAAGCGAAAATTGATATATGACGAAGTTCAAGAAACAAGCGCACAATTGATATACAACGAGATTCAAGCTCAAGACAAAGTTTTATAAGTTTAATTGAGTCATTCTTATTTGTGATCTTGATCCTACAACTTGACTCGTAACATGGCTTCTCTCATAAAACTATTTTCCAAAATCATGCATATTTAATTTAATGTCAAATGATTTTAAATCATGCATATTTATAGTAGTCAAAATAATTTTTAGACATGCCTTAAAAATCTGGACTAAGATAATCGATTATGTACTTATGATAATCGATTGTTTTAAGCCAAGACTGCATGACAATCGATTGTGAGCTAATGACAATCGATTGTGAGTAAGGCAGTGAGCATAAGGTTTTTCAAACCTGCATGACAATCGATTGTGAACTAATGACAATCGATTGTGACTGAGGCAGTGTCCATAAAAGTTTTTCAAAACTCAGAATAATCGATTATGAACTAATGGTAATCGATTATGTTGAGACAGTGTCTTCCAGTGATTTTCACATTTATTAAATAATCGATTGTTACTTTGGACAATCGATTGTCAAAGAGACAGTGTCTAAAATGTTTTTCAAAAACTGATAAGTAATCTATTGTTGACTTTATGCAATTGATTGTGAAGCTGACCGTTGTCGTAAAGTTTTCAAATACCGTCAGGTAATCGATTATTGATTCTGTATAATCAATTGTTTTGATTAAAATCCGGAAAAGATTTTTTGAACGTTATTGGGTAATCGATTATTGATTTTGTATAATCGATTGTTTTGATTAAAATCTGGAAAAGATTTTTTGAACGTTGCTGAGTAATCGATTGTTGATTCTGGACAATCGATTGTTTGTGGTAAAATATGGAAAGGATTTTTTGAACGTTGCCAGTAATCGATTATGGATTGTAAGTAATCGATTATCAAGCGTAAAATCTGGGATTGAATTTTGATCTGACTGGCAGACAATCGATTGTTGGGGTTTGACAATCGATTGTCAGTGAGTAAAATCAGCAACTCTTAATTGGCAATTAGGCAACGGTAATGCCAAGTTTTTCAACTATAAATACAGCTTCATTTCAGTGTTTTAAACACAACAACATACTACAACTGATCATTACTTTGCTATAAGCTTGCATACTTTTGTTTATCATTTTATATTCAATTTCATAAAGCTTTTGAGAGCCATATTCTTGTCCAAAGTTGTTGTGATCTAGAGCTTACTTCTTTTACTCATACCTACTCCGAAAGGAGTATTTTGTTTGAGTGTTAAGTGTTTTACACACTTGTAAGAGAATTGTGATTCTCTTGTTGTAAGGAACTTGTGTTTCCTTGGTTGAAGTCTTGGAGTGTTGTATCTCCGAGCAAAGGTATTAAGGCTTGTGTCCTTACATTGTAAAGGTTTGTTGAGCACCCGTAAGCTTAACAAGTTAGAGGAAAATCTCGAGAGAGTCTCTCGGGGATTGGACTAGCCACGTGTTGTGGTGAACCAAAATATATCGGTGCGTTCTTTCCTTTTTGTTTATTTAACGCACTTATTTATTTCCTGCAAATTTTAATTTCCGCAAGTTTACGCTAAATTTTATTATAACGCTATTCACCCCCCCTCTAGCGTTAAGCGTATTTTCTAACAATTGGTATTAGAGCCAGACTCTCTGAAAACTTAACAGTTTGAGAGAACCATCCATGTCTTCTACTTGTGATTCTTTTGCAGGAATTGATGAAGGACAGTGCTCCACATGACCACCTCTATTCAACGGTACAAATTACACGTACTGGAAATAGAGGATGAAGATCTTCGTTCAGCCCAACAGCTTTCACCTTTGGAAGGTGATAATGAAGGGAAACCAAATTCCAACAAAGAAGGTGGAAAACGAATGGTTTCCCAAGTCCGAGGATGAGTATGACGCGGATGGCATCCGAAAGGTTTAAAATAATGCTAAAGCAATTAATTTATTATATTGTGCTGTTAACGCTGACGATTACAGGAAAATATCATGTTGCACAACGGCAAAGGAGATATGGGACAAACTAGAAGTTACGTACGAAGGTACGGACCAGGTAAGGGAAGCAAAAATTGATTTCCTAATCCATTCTTATGAATTATTTCACATGAAGGAAGGTGAAAAGGTGGATGAAATGTTTGAGCGATTTTCAATAATCGTAAATGACCTACATGCTCTCAAGAAAACATTCACGGATAGAGAGCTCGTGCGAAAAATTCTTAGAAGTCTCACACCGGCATGGAGATCAAAGGCCGATGCAATTCAAGAATCCATTGGCGTTTCAAACGTCACCATCGACGCACTAAGAGGTAACCTTAAGACCTATGAATCTACTATTCTTAACTGTTGATGATCAAAGGAGGCAAAGAATAGCTCTAAAGGCGAGCACAAGCCAACCGCAAATTGATGAGGAAGGAGACAACGAGTTTGGACTCGTTATCAAAAGATTTCAAAAGTTCATGCGCAAGGAGTATGAACGCAAGGGCAAAAAGCAAGGCGAACAAATCAAGTGCTATGAATGTGGTGAAAACGGGCACATCAAATCAAATTGCCCAAACATCGAAAAGGAGAAGAAACCTTTTAAAAAGCAACGTGCATACATTTCTTGGGGAGGCGACTCCGGAGATGAGTCAAGCGAAGGAGAAGAAGACGAAGCAGCAAATCTTTGCCTTATGGCACAAGAAGACAACAAAGATGAGGTATGTCAAATCTCGTCTAAAAACTTCTTTACTCTTGAAGAAATGCGAACTGGTTTTGATGAATTATATACTGAATTTATTAAGGCTTCAAAAACTGTTAAGGGCATAAAAGAAAATGCTTCATTAAAAGAAAAGGATTTTCAAAAACAGCTTTCTTTGAAAGAAAAGGATTTAGAAAAACTGGTTTTAGAAAATGAAAAGCTGAAAGAGGAAAACAAGTTTTTTGGAAAAAGAAGCGCCGATAAGCCTAAAAGTTCTACTAAAAATTGTTCTTCTTGCTTGCATCTCAAAAATGAGGTAGATAGACTCAAAGGCACCTTAGATAAGTTTAATTCTTCCCACAAGAATTTGAATGAGGTCCTTGTAAATTTGAAATCAACCAAGCATGGCATAGGATTTAAGAATGAGGTTAAAGAAAAGGTTGAAGCCAAACCCCAACCACCTAAGGCTCAACCTAGGACTAATAAAACAAATGCTTATCCTAGAAATAGCAATCCTAGAACCAATATGCATGCTAGACAAAATGTTGAACATTTTAGGAGACCTAGAAATGACTTACCACCTAGATATAGTTACCCTAGAAATGATGCATATTTTAGGCCAAATGTTGAACCTTTGAGAAGACCTAGAAATGGCCTTCAACCGAGAAACAATCACTCTAGAAATGCTGCCCATCCTAGAGCTCATAGTAGGAGAAATAATTCTCATGAAATGCGAAATAGTCACAGTGTTCAAAATAGAGTAAGAAATTTTCATCCGTCTAGTTACTATGAACCTAGAAGGATGCATAACCCAAATGTGACTTGTCATTATTGTAGACGTATTGGTCATATTGCTCCTGCATGCTTTACACGTCATAGACATATTACTCAATTGCATCATTATAATATGCCTAACCCCCAAGGACCCAAGATGGCATGGGTACCTAAAGAACATTAATTTGTTTTGTAGGTGTGCTTGAAGGGATCAAGTGTACTGTGGTACCTTGATAGTGGATTCTCCAAGCATATGACGGGAGATGAATCCAAATTCCTTCAATTAGAGCACAAAGAAGGAGGAAGTGTTATCTTCGATGATAACAATAAAGGAAAGATCATCGGCATCGGCTCGGTCGATAAGGATGAAAAATACTCTATTAAGCATATATTACTTGTTAAAGGATTAAAGCATAATCTCTTGAGCATAAGTCAATTGTGTGACAAGGGAAATCTTGCTTTATTTGATTCGGATGAATGCTTAGTATTTAGACGTAATGATTTCAAAATCATACTTCGTGGTTTTAGAGTTGATAATATTTATATGGTTGATCTTGCTAATTCCTCACCCGAATATGTTGATTGTCTTATGAGTAAAGAGGATGATACTTGGCTATGGCATCGTAGAGTAGCACATATCAATATGCATCTTTTGAACAAATTGATTTCTCAAAACTTAGTTGGTCTTCCCAATTTAAAATTTGAAAATGACTCTATTTGTGACTCGTGTCAAAAGGGGAAGCAAACAAAAGCATCTTTCAAATCTAAAAACATTGTTTCAACTTCTAGACCATTGCAATTGCTTCATATGGATTTATTTGGTCCCTCTCGCATTGAAAGTCTAGGAAGAAATAAATATGCTTTTGTGATTGTTGATGATTACTCGAGATTTACTTGGACTTTATTTCTTGCCAATAAAAGTGATGCTTTTCAAAATTTTAAATATTTTCTTAAGCGTGTTCAAAATGAGAAAGAAACAACCGTCACTTCAATTAGAAGTGATCATGGGGGAGAGTTTGATCACAATCTCTTTGCGGAATTTTGTGACGAACTCGGAATCGAGCATACCTTTTCCGCTCCACGGACACCACAACAAAATGGGGTGGTGGAAAGGAAAAATAGGTGTCTCGAAGAGATGGCTAGAACCATGCTCGACGAAGCTAAGATACCCAAACATTTTTGGGCGGACGCCGTGAGTACCGCTTGCTATGTTCTAAATAGAGTAGTAATTCGGCCGATACTCATGAAAACCCCATATGAACTTTATAAGGGTAGAAAACCAAATATTTCCCATTTTAGAGTTTTTGGTTGCAAATGTTTTGTTCATAACAATGGCAAAGACCAATTGGGTAAATTTGATGCTAAGTCGGATGAAGGTATTTTCATTGGATATTCCTCACGTAGTAAAGCATATAGGATCTTTAATAAAAGAACCCAAATTGTGGAGGAATCCCCTCATGTTGTATTTTCCGAAAATAATGCTCGCTTGGCGAGAAAGGATTCCGGTTTTGATCTTGCAGGTATCTTAGATAGCTTGAAAGACAAAATACAAGAGGAACCATCCAAGGACAATAAAGATGAAACTGAGGACCAACAAACGGAAGAAGCGCCACAATTGGAAAAAGAAACAAAAGTGCCAAATGAGTGGAGGACGATCAAAGATCACCCTCTTGAACAGGTAATTGGCAACGTTGGAGACAAGGTAAGTACCCGAAACTCTCTCAAAAGTACCTTAGAACATACTGCTTTTGTTTCTCTAATTGAACCCAAAACCATCTCAGAAGCAATTGGGGATGAATTTTGGACCTTGGCAATGCAAGAGGAGCTTAACCAATTCGAACGCAATGACGTTTGGGATTTGGTGCCAAGACCCGAAGGTCATACCATTATTGGTACGAAATGGGTTTTTCGCAATAAACTAGATGAAAATGGTATAATCACTAGAAACAAAGCTAGGCTTGTAGCAAAAGGCTATAATCAAGAAGAGGGTATTGACTATGAGGAAACATATGCTCCCGTAGCTAGATTAGAAGCTATTCGCTTATTGCTTGCATTTGCCTCTTCTATGAATTTCAATTTATATCAAATGGATGTGAAAAGTGCTTTTCTAAACGGTTTTATTCAAGAAGAAGTTTATGTTGAACAACCCCCCGGTTTTGAAGATTTTAAATCTCCCGATCATGTTTTCAAACTCAAAAAGGCTCTTTATGGTTTAAAACAAGCTCCCGAGCTTGGTATGAAAGATTGAGTAAGTTTCTTTTGGAAAATGATTTCATTAGGGGGAAAGTTGACACAACTCTCTTTGTTAAGCATAAAAACAATGATATTTTGTTAGTTCAAATATATGTAGATGATATTATATTTGGTGCTACTAACAATGTTTTATGCAAGGAATTTTCCGATTTAATGACAAGCGAATTTGAGATGTCTATGATGGGTGAGTTAACATTCTTTTTGGGATTACAAGTAAAGCAAATGAAAGAAGGTACATTCATTTGTCAAACCAAATATTGCAAAGAATTGCTAAAATGATTTGAGATGAACAATGCAAAAGAAATGGCAACTCCCATGAGCACATCCGATCATCTAGACAAAGATGAGAAAGGTAAGGAAGTCGACACCAAAAAGTATCGAGGTATGATTGGATCTCTTCTTTATCTTACTGCTAGTCGTCCAGACATCATGTTTAGCGTGTGCTTATGCGCTCGTTATCAATCGTGTCCGAAGGAGTCTCACCTTACTGCGGTAAAACGGATTTTAAGGTATCTTGTTGGTACTACAAATGTGGGTCTATGGTACCCCAAAGGCTCTTCATGCCAACTTGTTGGCTACTCCGATTCTGATTTTGCTGGATGCAAATTGGACCGCAAGAGCACTAGTGGCACTTGCCATGTGCTCGGTAGCTCTCTCGTTTCTTGGTTTAGCAAGAAACAAGTAAGTGTTGCGTTGTCCACAACCGAGGCTGAATATGTAGCCGCGGGGAGTTGTTGCGCTCAAATCCTATGGATGAAACAACAACTCTTGGACTATGGCCTAAGTCTTGATCATATCCCTCTTAGATGTGATAATACTAGTGCCATATGCTTGACGAAGAACCCCGTTCTTCATTCGCAAACGAAACACATTGAAATTAGACATTATTTTATTAGAGATCACGTTCTCAAAGGCGATGTCGAAATTGAATTTGTTGAAACCAAAAACCAATTGGCAGACATCTTTACAAAGCCTTTAGAGAAAGAGTCCTTCTTCCGAATTCGCAGTGAACTCGGGATTTTTGACTCCACGTTGATCTAAGTCATGCATTGCATTTTTTGGTTACATGATTTCTAACTTGAGCGTCGGAGACGTCTAATCCTTTTTTGCAGGTATCGCCCTAAAAGTAGGGGGAATTATAAAGCATGACGCATAAGAATCGAGTCTTCTTCAGAAAAATCTGTCTCTGTCATCTAATAATCGATTATCTCGTATCAATAATCGATTGTAATGTTATCATTTGAGCTATTATACTCTCTTTAAATAATCACGCCTTCTTTCCAATAAATAAACAAGGTTTATTTCATCTTTGGCATCTTATTATTATTTTTGCTAATGGCAAAAGGGGGAAGATAACGGGTATGCACTCTCAGTATTTATAAGCTTAAATTGAGGAGGAATTCTCAAATTGAGGGGGAACAAATTGCATACTTGTTACATGTATATACTTGTCTTGAATCGTCAATATAAATTGCTTGTCTTGCATATCCCGCTTAATGTTTGCCATTATCAAAAAGGGGATCCGTGTTGGAAACACGTTCTCAATGCAATATACTAAAACGTGTGTTCTTTTGTGTAGGTTTTGATAAATGACAAACGAAGCGAAAATTGATATATGACGAAGTTCAAGAAACAAGCGCACAATTGATATACAACGAGATTCAAGCTCAAGACAAAGTTTTATAAGTTTAATTAAGTCATTCTTATTTGTGATCTTGATCCTACAACTTGAATCGTAACATGGCTTCTCTCATAAAACTATTTTCCAAAATCATGCATATTTAATTTAATGTCAAATGATTTTAAATCATGCATATTTACAGTAGTCAAAATAGTTTTTAGACATGCCTTAAAAATCTGGACTAAGATAATCGATTATGTACTTATGATAATCGATTGTTTTAAGCCAAGACTGCATGACAATCGATTGTGAGCTAATGACAATCGATTGTGAGTAAGGCAGTGAGCATTAGGTTTTTCAAACCTGCATGACAATCGATTGTGAACTAATGACAATCGATTGTGACTGAGGCAGTGTCCATAAAAGTTTTTCAAAACTCAGAATAATCGATTATGAACTAATGGTAATCGATTATGTTGAGACAGTGTCTTCCAATGATTTTCAAATTTATTAAATAATCGATTGTTACTTTGGACAATCGATTGTCAAAGAGACAGTGTCTAAAATGTTTTTCAAAAACTGATAAGTAATCGATTGTTGACTTTGTGCAATCGATTGTGAAGCTGACCGTTGTCGTAAAGTTTTCAAATACCGTTAGGTAATCGATTATTGATTCTGTATAATCGATTGTTTTGATTAAAATCCGGAAAAGATTTTTTGAACGTTATTGGGTAATCGATTATTGATTTTGTATAATCGATTGTTTTGATTAAAATCTGGAAAAGATTTTTTGAACGTTGCTGAGTAATCGATTGTTGATTCTGGACAATCGATTGTTTGTGGTAAAATCTGGAAAGGATTTTTTGAACGTTGCCAGTAATCGATTATGGATTGTAAGTAATCGATTATCAAGCGTAAAATCTGGGATTGAATTTTGATCTGACTGGCAGACAATCGATTGTTGGGGTTTGACAATCGATTGTCAGTGAGTAAAATCAGCAACTCTTAATTGGCAATTAGGCAACGGTAATGCCAAGTTTTTCAACTATAAATACAGCTTCATTTCAGTGTTTTAAACACAACAACATACTACAACTGATCATTACATTGCTATAAGCTTGCATACTTTTGTTTATCATTTTATATTCAATTTCATAAAGCTTTTGAGAGCCATATTCTTGTCCAAAGTTGTTGTGATCTAGAGCTTACTTCTTTTACTCATACCTACTCATAAAGGAGTATTTTGTTTGAGTGTTAAGTGTTTTACACACTTGTAAGAGAATTGTGATTCTCTTGTTGTAAGGAACTTGTGTTTCCTTGGTTGAAGTCTTGGAGTGTTGTATCTCCGAGCAAAGGTGTTAAGGCTTGTGTCCTTACATTGTAAAGGTTTATTGAGCAACCGTAAGCTTAACAACTTAGTGGAAAATCTCGAGAGAGTCTCTCGGGGACTGGACTAGCCACGTGTTGTGGTGAACCAGAATATATCGGTGCGTTCTTTCCTTTTTGTTTATTTAACGCACTTATTTATTTCCTGCAAATTTTAATTTCCGCAAGTTTACGCTAAATTTTATTATAACGCTATTCACCCCCCTCTAGCGTTAAGTGTATTTTCTAACAATCCGAAGTATGGGTCGATTTAATCGGGTTGGGTCAGGTATGAGTCTGAATTTGGACGGGGTAATTGGGTTTAAATTGGGGTAGAATTGGGCTACGATTGAAATAAAATCTGGATAGATTTTAAATAGCCATTTTCCCATTTATTTTATAAGAAATAGTAAACTAAATTCTAGAAATAAATTAAAGGTGCTAAAGTGGTTTATAAAGTGCTATTATCAATTTAAAAATACCGAAATTAATTTGATAAATATAAACGCAATTAAATCTTAAAAGGGGCTAATATTTTAATTATATGAAATTTAGCTTTAAAATACCAAATAAATTTGTAAAAATTTGCAAAAATGATCTCAGCTATGTTTTTGTACAAATATGAGAATTCAATAAATGAATCACCAAAAATAATATTTTTGGTAATTATTATTGTTTTTTTATGAATGAAATAAGGAAATAAATTGGTTTAAAAATCATTAAAAATTAAGAAAAAATTATAAGATATTTGGACATGCTTATATATGCCACACATGTGCTATTTTGATAGTATTTACACAAGAAATATATATAAGTAAAAGTTAGGTATCAACATATGACAAACTGGAACAATACCTGTGATGGAAAAATCGAAGGTAACATCCTCAGCATGAGCGGGAAGGGCATAGTATCTGGCCTGGCCTCCCCTATAAGGTGACCATTACCTCCCCGACCTCCATCTCTAGCTGGCTAAGCAGGTGGGTTAGCAAGTGGTGTTGTGATCATGGACTGGGAACTCTGTGGAGCATGTTGTGGCTGATAAGTCTGTGGAGGTGCACACCTCCTAAGTCTAGGGAAATCCCTCACTCAAAACAAGATCTGGGAGGAAGTGGTTGTTCTGACTGGCTCGGGCAAGGTCTGCTGGACTGACCACTTAAAGCACCCCGTGCAAGAGGCACACTAGATACTGTAGGTGCATAATAAGGCTCCCGAGGTCTAAGAGCAGCTGGGATACCACTGGCTACTAGAAGAGTTGAATGAACGGGGTGACTCACGTAAACCCTATCATGACAAACTGCAGGTGGGGAATGGGCACAAGAATAATGGTCTGATTCTCGAGATCTCTTGGCCTCTCTCTCCTCTCTATCCCGAGCAAGCATGCCCTCTACTCTCCTAGCAATACTCATCACCTACTGATAAGAAATATCCATCTCCAACTCCGGGGCCATGCTAAACCTGATGCTGGGAGTGAGCCCCTTAATAAATCGACAAACTCTCTCACGAACTGTAGAACCAAGGCCGGTGCATGTCTAGCTAACTCAGTCAAATAGATAGCATACTCTGAACAGTCATAGTACCCTAGTGCAAATGCTCAAACTCCGCGTGCCACACGTCCCTAAGGCTTTGAGTAACATATTGCCTCAAAAACATATCTGAAAGTTGGTTACATGTTAGGGAAGTTGCCTCAGCCGGACTGTCCAACTCAAAAGTACGCCACTACTGATAGGCTGCTCCTCGAAGTTGGAGGGCAGTGAAAGAAACCCCACTTGATCATGATATTACCCATAGTGCGGAGGATGATGTGGCACTTCCCCAGAAATCCCTAAGCATCCTCTAATACTAGACCACTGAATGTAGGAGGCTTGTACTTCTTTAACCTCTCAAGCTTTTGTTGTTCCTCCTCAAAAGTTGTTGCTGTATCCTCGGGCTGAACTGGGGCTACACACGGTACTGATATAACCTCTAGGATCTGATCAACCTAAACCCGTTGATGTAGGGTGCGGGCAGCGGAAGTCTATGCTCCTCCCCCGGCCTGAGATGTGGCTGCACCAAGGAGAATCAACCCTACTTGTGATAAAGTGGTGTACATGCTCATAAACTGTTCAAGGGTCTCCTAGAGAGCTGGAGTAGTAGCAGCAGTAGGCATTTCAGGTGCCTAGGCTCCGGATGGAGCTGCTGGTGGATCCTCTATAGCAGCTCGCACGTGTGCTCTGGCTACACCATGTGTGCATCCTCAACCTCTACCTCGGCCACTGGCGCCTCTAGTAGGGGGCGCAGGTGCTTGGTCATCTCCGGTAGCACGTGTCTTTACCATCTATGAGAGAATATAAGACAAAGGTTTAGAATTTGATATCAATAATCTCGCATGACAAAGGATCAAATGAAGTGAAATTTTCCTAACAGTTACAAAGCCTCTCGAAGATAAGTATAGATGTCTCCGTACTGATCTGCGAGACTCTAATTAACCAGCTTGTGATTTATGACTCGTATGAACCTAGAGCTCTGATACCAACTTGTCATGACCCAAGTTCGCCCTCCGTAAACTATTGTGATGACACCTTGTCTCTACGAATAGGTAAGCCTATTTCATTGTGGAAAATTAATTGAAGATACAAAGCTTGCCAACTAACAGGTTAAAATAATTAAAGAGTTAAAAATGTTGCTCGACAAATAAAATAATAACACTCTCGACGGAATATAACACTCCTAAAACATAGAATCTCATGAATCACAAGATAAAGAAAATACATAGTGTTCTAACAGCAAAAGTCTAAACAAAGAAAAATACAAGAAGTCTTGAACTGAAGGGAGAATAGAGAGAGAGACTTCTAGGTATGCGGACACGGCAAATATACCTCGAAGTCTCTGGATTGCCTCGCCTCATGAATAGTATGGCTGAGTAGAAGAACCTAGATTTGCACACGAAAAATATGTGCAGGAATGGGCATAGTACATCATAGCAGTACCCAGTAAGTGCCAAGCCTAACCTCGGTCAAGTAGTGATATCAGGCTAGGGCCCTACTGGTTATATATATAACAAGGTAAAACAGTATGAAATGTGATAGTATAATTAAAATAATAACAATCAATAAAATGAATCACAAAAATAAATAACTCAGTACATAGAGATATCAACAAGGGATCTCCCAAGATAACGTCATATAGTCCCAACGTGAATGTGCAGAGGATCTCTCGGGATACGTCGCATAGTCCAAATTGTAAATATGCAGGGGATCTCCCGGGATACCATAAGTAGTCCAAATCGTAAATGTGCATGGGGATCTCCCGGAATACCGATTCGTAGTCCCAAAGTAAATGTCAAGTATAGAGGGATCTCTCGCAATATCGTCTCGTAGTCCCAAATATAAATGTGCAGGGGGATCTCCCGAAATACCGATCCATAGTCCCAAAGTAATCATGTAGGGAGGGGGGATCTTCTGCAATAATATTTTGTAGTCCCAAAATAAATACACAATAGTCTTAACAAGAAATCGACAGTTCTATTCAAGTTCATATCAAGAAAACAGGAAATTCCTACTCTAGATATGCTACAAAGAATCCAAGGAAGCAGTTAAAGCAAATAAGACAGCTAAGTCACATAAGCATGATTTCCTAAGCTAAATAGGAGGTTTCACGTACTAGTATTGCTCAATCAAATCAAAAACATAGATTTTCACTTAATGAAATGGGGGTTTTTAAACAATTAGCACATGTACGCACTCATCACCTCATGTACACGGGTTCATATAACAACAGTACAAAAAGTCCTAAGGGGAGTTCCACCATTCAAGGTTAGGCAAGCCACTTACCTCGAACCAGCTCAAATCAATTCGATATCACACATTTGCCACGAGTATCCAACTTCGAGTGACCCAAATCTAATCAAATCAATTATATAGCGTAAATAAAACTAACACCAACTAATTTAACTAATGAATTTAAAGCTACGACGTGAAATTAGAAAGATGCCTAAAAATAATCCCTGGGCCCACGTCTCCGAATCGGGTAAATGTTACCAATTTAGAACATCCATTCACTCACGAGATCACTCGTCCAAAAATTACTAAATTCCGATAACTAAAACACGATCAAAACCCAAAAACTCGATTGGGGAAATTTTCCCCCAAATTTCCATTTTTCCACTCAAATTCCTTCATTAGATAAGTAAAACAACAATAGATTGATGAAATATAAACGAAATAGGGTTATGAATCTTACCCATTGATGTCCTCTTCAAAAACCTCACAAAATTGCCTTATCTCGAGCTCAAAATTGAATTTGATATAATGAACTTCAAACCCTAAAAATTTCATATTTTGCCCAACGATTACTGCATATGCAGTCATGGGGATGCACCTGCAGTCCTGCACCTACGTAAAAGCATCGTAGGTGCGAAAACAACTTAACCGGGCTGGGGCTGCATCTACGGTCACTGGGCCACATTTGCCGTTCTGCATCTGCGATTCCCCAGCCGTATCTGCAATCCCAAAAGCAAAAGCCAATTCGCTTCTGCGATTACCAAGCCACTTCTACGGCGCCGCACCTGCGATCCCACACAAGCAGGTGCAGTTATAACAGGTTCAACAATATCAGAAAATGCCCAAGTCCAAATTACAATCCTTTATGCATCCGAAATTTACCGGAGGCCCCTGGGACCTCGACTAAACATACCAACTAATCCTAAAACATAAAACGGACTCGGCTGAGCCCTCAAATCACATCAAATAACGCTCACGAATCATCCTCCAATCCAAACTTAATGAGCTTGAAATTTTAAATTTCTACAATCGATGCCAAAACCAACCAAACCATGTCCGATCGACCCCAAAATATTGCACACGAGTCATATGCAACACTAAGAACCTACTCCAACTTACGAAATCAAATTCTGACCCCAATATCAAAATTTTCATTATCAGTTCGAAACTCCAAAAATTCAACTTTCGCCATTTCAAGCTTAAATAAGCTACGAACCTCCAAATCACAATCTAGACACGCCCCTAAGCCCCAAATCACTCAACTAAGCTAACATAATTGATAGAATTCTATTTCGGACCCTTCATACTGTTTCGACTACGATGTAATTTCCAAGACTTAAACCCTCATTAAGGACTAAGTGTCCCAAAATACTCTGAAACTCAAGATGAACCATGCCGACAAATAACAATGGTAGAAACAGGCACGAGAAGAGCAGTTAATAGGGGATCGGGGCGTTAATTCTCAAAACGACCGGTCGAGTCATTACACCTAATTTGTTGAATTATACATAGGTAAAATTTTATTTGAGTTTAAATCGGATATCTAAATATTAGGGGTTTATACGTAAGGAAGATTTATTATTAAAGTCCTAAATATTAGGAAAATATATAAATGACTATTTTATCCAATGTAAACTTTATATTTAAAGGGTAAAAAAAGGCGAACGACATTTCGCTAATGGTTTTCTTGCTTTTAATATAGTATAGATTAGTGATATAACCGCGTGATACACAACTAATTTGACAGAATATTAATATTATAAAATTATAATCTGATATGATCACATTATTTTATTAAATCTTAGTTGTTATTTTATTATTTAATATAGTGTGTAGGAACATAACAAAATCTATACAAAATTAAGATATACATCATAAAGTAATCAAATAAATTATTCGTTTCTTATTTATTCTTTATTGAATAGAAAAATACTTAGTACTATACATTTACTAATGTGATTTTTTATTAATTTCTCAATTGGCTTAATATTTTGATATTACTTCTCTTTTAATATAAAACACACACACCCCCCATATATATATATATATATATATATATATATATATATATATATATATAAAACTCATGTTATACTGTTCAAAATTCGTCAATGGTCTAAATTATCAATATTTTTTTGAATGTTATTTATTTATATTTTATTTTTTAATTAAATAAAAATTAAATATTACAATGTTTTTTTAATGTTATTTATTTATATTTTATTTTTTTAATTAAATCAAAATTAAATATTATAAAAGTATCTTTTCCCTCCTCTTTTTGTACGTTCTTTTCTAATGTAATATTTTGATTAGTTTTCTCATTTGTAGTTAAATTATAGCAGTTTTGAATTCATTAAAAGTATAAAGATATAAGCCTTTAACTATTTTTAGAAAAATTCTACCAATACTTTTAATAATTATCAATTTTTGTTATATATATGTTATATGCTTCTCGTATTTATAGTATCCTAACAGTATCTTCATATTGCTGTATTTTTTATTAAGAAATTGTGATTTCTATTTATTAACTAAGATTTCTTACGTGAAAATTTTAATTAGTACATATATGTTTACGCTATCGCTTGAAATTCTTTTTTCCTTAGTATTCTTCCTTTATAACTGTTTTTTTATTTATGATTTTAGTTATATGTTGCAAAGGTCCGGCTAGTCGTTTTACTTTTTAGATTCCTGTTCTCCTATTTAAGACTTTTCATATAGGCTTTTACTGTTTTATGACTTGCAGGGATGGTTGGTTTGTTTTGGAAGGGTTTGGTTTGAATTCAAAATACTTAGTTCTCTAATAGTGGCCTAAGATGTCCAAGTTTGTCTCGAGTCAATATTTTAAGTAAACGACATTGGAGCTAGAATTTTATAGTTCCAATAGTGGTGTCAGTGGTTCGGTTCCGCTGGTTATTTTATAAATTTTGTACCATGCAAAGTTTTCAATTATACTATTATGTTTAACAAAAATTGGACTTTTCAAAACCGTTCCAATCATGTCGTTTTCACTTTGATCGTACTGTTCGATTAAGTTTCGGTATTTTTTAAATGTCATGTAAAATTCACTAGTAGAAGTAGAATGCAATAATATACATTCTTTTATAGGACTTAGAAAAATTCTCTAGAAATTTGTATTGTTTAACGGGTAATCAATTAAAAAAGGATGGCTAGAGTATATATCTATCAACTATTCGAGAACAACGTAAAATAAACCAAATAAAAGCAAAGAAAATATAAATCACACGAGTGAAAAGATATTAACCAATCTAGGACGCAAGAATCAAATCTATATTAAAAATGTAAAAAGATAAATTTAAATTGTATGAAAGGAAACATACTCAATTGTAATTTACTACTCATAATCGCTAAAACACTTTATGTCTTGCTAATAAAGATACTTGAAATAACTTATGAAATGACCCGATCGGTCGTTTTGCTTTTTAGAACCATGTTCCCCTAAATAAGACTTTTTGTATATTCTTTTACTATTTTATGACTTGTGAGGATAAATTAGTTCGAAATTTGGAAGGATTCAGATTGAAATCGAAATACTTGATTCCTTAAGGTTGTCCTAAAGGGCTAAGTTTAAATTCGCTCAATATTTTAAGTAAGAAACTGGGATTTGACGGTCACAATAAGTTCATATAATGATTTGGGGCTTGGCGTATGTTTGGATCGGGTTTTGGATAGCATTTCGGCTCTTAATAGTGAAAGTTGGCATTTTGAGTAAATTTTATAAGTTTGGGTTGATGTAGATTTTCATATTCTAGATATCCGTTTGGGATCCAAGATAGGGAATAGCTTTGTATGGTGATTATGGACTTAGGAGCGCGTCCGAAAGTGGATTTAGAGGTCCGGAGGTCGTTTCAGAGTCATTTGGCGAAGGTTAGAATTTTAAAGTTTTTTGGAAAGTTTAACCGAGGTTGGGCTTTCTAATATTGGGTTCGGATTTGAGTTCTGGAAGTTGGAATAGTTCTGTAATATCATTTAATACTTACACATCAAATTTGGCTTCATTGCGAGTTGATTTGATAGAAATCGGTCGTGCGGAAGTATTTTTAGGAGTTTTTGAGTTCATGAGTTAATATATGCGTTTGGGCATCCAAGTCGTGGTTTTTATTTTATATTTGTATTGTATAGTGCGAGGAAGTTTGTATGATGTTGTTAGACTTGTGTGGGTGTTTAGTGTGGAGGCTCGAGGGCTCGGGTGAGTTTTAGATGTTCGGAAGGTTGGGAAAAAATCTTCAGTTTTCTGGTCTTTTATTGCTAATGATATAGGTTTTGTAAATGCGAGAATTTGTTTGCATTTGCGAACCTCGCATTTGCGAAAAATGCTTCGCAAATGTGATGTAGCCTGACCTGTGGCAGTGTTTGCATTTGCAACACTTTCGTTGCATTTGCGACCTTAATAAAGTCTGCATTTGTGATGGTTTTGTCGTATTTTCGACATTCGCATTTTTGAACAAGGTGTCACAAATAAGACATCTGAGGTCTGTGCACAACTCTATTAAATGCGAGACTTAGTCCATTTAACTCATTATCTTTCAACTCTTGGGCGATTTTTGGAGCTCTTGAAGGGGGTTTTCACCTAGCACCTTGAGATAAGTAATTTCTGAACTACATGAGTTTGATGGATAGATTATGAGTAGATTAACATGTAAAAATTGGTAAAATCAAGGGGTTAGATAAAAACCTAGGTTTTTTTTATAAAAATGAGATTTAACCATGAAATTGGCTAAGGAATTTAGTGAAAATCGTATATTTGAGTTCATGGGGTTATGGCTAACAAGTTTCTTAAAAAAATTTGCAGTATCCAAGCATGTGGGCTTGGGGGTGAATTTAGGAATTTTGCAAATTGGCTTGGAAATCACTTTGATAGTTGGGATATGAACTTTTGAGGATGTATTGACTATTTTATTTAATATTTGACTAGTTTCGAGTCGGTTGGCACCAAATTGAGGGTTTGGGCACTATCTTTGATCAGAAAATAGGCTTTGAGGTAAGGTAAGTCTCTTTTCCAACTTTGTAATAGGGAATTAACCCCATAGGTGAATTTAATTAATATGTACTTCTATTTTTGAGAGTTACCCACGAACGAGGTGACGAGAGTCCGTACGTATCTACCCTTCATGCTTATGTCCGGGTAGTGTTAGGCCTAAACCATACTTTGTGGATCTCGTTATATGATTATATTTGGTAATTTTCTTGAATAGAGTTGAGGTTGAGTATTTTCAGATCTTTTTTAAAGCTTCAAGTTGAATTTCTTTATTTTGGAAAGAAGTATGGGATGTTATGATTAACTTGAGAAATTTATTTGTAACTGCATCGCAAGTATATTCCGCGAGTGGGGTGACTTTTCCACTGCTCTCATGGGAGCGGGTCGTTCGCCTTGGTAGGTTAATAGATGTATCAATGGTTCATGTAGTTCGACCCTTGGTAGTGCATACAATATATATATATATATATATATATATATATATATATATATATATATATATATATATATATATATATATATATATATATGTATATATATATGTATGTATATTTGGATGGGGTCGTATTTCCTAGGCATAATTCGTGCGTATTAGTATTGGAAATCTCCATTATATTTGATATTATTTCACTGACCGAGAAATTACATGTTTAAATGAGGGAAATAATTTGGTTCTTGCTATCAAAAAAGTATTGCTTATTTATTTCTTGCTCTCAGTTTATTATCATTTATATCTATCATGTTTAATAAGAATTTCACATTATTAAATTGCTGGCCCATAGTAAATGTCGAAGTCGACCCCTCGTCACTACGTATTCGAGGTTAGACTAGATACTTATTGGGTACATGTTGTTTACGTACTCACGCTACACTTCTGCACTTAAATGTACAGGATCTAAGATAGGTGCATCTGGATATAAGTCTGGTGTGCACACTTGACTTCCACTTGAGGCTTCACGGTGAGCTACCTTTTGAGCCTGATCTCTGGCAGCCATATTGGTTGTATTTTCCTATCTATTTCTCTTCAGACACTAGACTAGTATTCTTTTGTATATTCTACTAGATGCTCATACACTTGTGACACCAAGTTTTGACATACACTAGTGGACTTGTGATTTTGATTTTTATTCTATGATTATGATTGCACTCAGTTGCTATCGTGTTATTTGTTTTAAATCCATTATTTCTCAAATCTTTTGAATATAAGGAAAGTGAATTACTTGGAAAATTTTGTTAAAAAGAGGAAATCACGTGGCTAGTTCACAGTTGGCTAGCCTTGTGACGACATTAGGCTCCATCACGACTTATTATATAATTGGGTCGTGATAATATGGTATCATAGCACTAGGTTCACATAGGTCTCACAAGTTATGGGCATGCCTATAGAGTCTTGATTATCGGTGCAAAGACGTTCGTACTTATCTTCGAAAGATATAGGACATTAGAAAACTACTGTTTATTCATCTCCTATTGTGCAGTTGATGGTATACTAAGTTTTCTTCTCTTATTCTCTCGTTGATGATGAGAAAACGAGTGATGGACACACCAGACTCGGGAGGAGCTTCTCCCCTTGTTGCTGGAGGCCGAGGCAGAGATCGGAGGAGGGCACTAGCTCGAGGTAGGGTACGAGGATGTCCCAGAGTTTCCCCAGTTGCACCACAAGCAGATCTAGTGGAAGATCCCATTATTGGGCAGTAGTGCGAGGTGCCCGGAGAAAGGTCAGCGCAGGTCAATTTCATGACAGCACCAGACTTTCAGGAGGTCATGGGCTGTATGCTACGCTTCATGGATTCGATGGCCCAAGCTGGTTTATTTCCAGCAGACCCAGCCACATCTCAGGAGGGAGGGGAGCACAGACCCCTACTACTTAGGCTCATGGGAATGCAGCTGCGATATATCAGAACCCGGGCATACTACCCATGGGCGGAGCCTAGTAGTTGCAGCAGTTGTACCTGAGGCTAGACCAACTGCGTCCGATGAACCGTAGAAGATACGGATAGATGGACCAGGCTTCACCCTTCTGTCTTTGGGGGTGAAAGACATGAGGATCCCAAGACTTCATTGATAGGTGTAGGGATAGACTGCACAATATGAGTATATTGGAGTCCTACAGAGTTAATTTCCCTAACTTTCAGCTGGAGGGCAGGGCCCGTAGATGGTGGAAGTCTCATCTTCCTAGCAGACCAGCGGGTTCTGCTCCAATGACTTGGGACCATTTTACCCAGCTTTTATTAGATAGGTATATCCCCCCCCCTCCTAGATGGAAGAGGTACGGTGTTAGTTTGAGTAGCTCTAGCAGGGTCAGATGTCACTGACCGATTATGAGGCGAGATTCTCTGATTTGTCTCGCCATGCACTCATGATACTTACAACTGACACAGAGAGAGTGCAAAAGTTTATTTCTAGGTTGTTCACTAGTATTTAGGCTAGTACGACTCCAGAGTCTGAGATGGGGAATTTTTATCATCTAGTAGTGGATATTGCTTGGATAATTGAGGGCTACCATCAGAAGGGTAGATAGAAGATAAAGCGGGACAAGAGGTCCCATTTTTCTTGAGAGTTTAGAGGTGACCTGGATGGGGGAAGAGGTCAGTTTGTCAGGGTCAGCTTAGCAAACCCACATGTCCAGCACCACCACCTCCTTAGGGTTACTCCAACGCGACTATTATTCAGTGTCATGCCAGAGAGTTCATACTGCCCACCGGCTATTTAGGGTTCTTCCAGCGCCTATTTCAGTGCCATGCCAGAGGGTTCATACCGCCCACTAGCTATCCAGGGTTCTCTAGTGGGTATTTAGGCCATCAGGGTTAGACTTCAGGATAGCAGTCTATGGTTCCGAGAGCTTGTTACGAGTGTGGGGATTCGGGTCACATGAAGAGATTTTGTAGACTTTAGGGAAAGTCAGTGCAACAGGGTCATCAGCTCATGATTATAGCACCAATCGTCCGACCGCCTAGAGACGGAGGGTAGGCGTGTATGGTTCGTCATAGAGGTGGAGGCCAAGCTGGGGGAGGACATCCATCTACTAATTCAAGTGGAGGCCAGCCAGTTGGTTCTCCAGCCAAGTTCTATGCTTTTTCGGCCCGACCAGATGCGGTGGTCTCAGATGCCATGATCAAATATATTATTTCCGTCTGTGGTAAATATGCTTCTATATTATTTGATCCATGGTCTACCTATTCATATGTGTCATCTCTATTTTATCGTTTTTTGGATATTCTTCGTGAGTCCTTGGGAACTCCTATTTTTGTTTCCACCCCAATGGGTAATTTTGTCATTGTGGATCGGAACTATCGGTCTTGTATGGTTATATTATGTGGTTACGGGACTAGAGCGGACCTTCTAATGCTTGATATGACCGACTTTGACGTCATCTTAGGCTTGGACTATCTATCCCCATATCACTCCATCCTTGATTACCATGCGAAGATTATTACCTTACCGATGCAAGAGTTGCCTAGATTAGAGTTGAAGGGTTTGTTTGTTGGCATATGTAGTCGGGTTATCTCTTTATGAAGGCTCGACACATGGTCGATAAGGTTGTTCGGCTTAGCTATCCTATGTTTTGAATACTACCATAGGTCTCCAATGATTGATTCAATACCACTAGTCTGGGGGTTCTCCGATGTGTTTCCTTCTGATCTTCCAGGCATACCACCGAATCGTGATGTCTATTTATGCATTGATTTGGCTCTAGGTACCTAACCTATATCTATCCTACCGTATCGTATGACTCCAAAAGAGTTGAAGGATTATCTTAAGAAGTTGTTAGCAAAGGGGTTCATCAGGCCAAGTGTTTTATCTTGGGGTGCACCATTGTTATTTGTGAATAAGAAAGATAGGACTATGTGGATGTGCTTTGATTGCCGTCAGTTGAACAAAGTTATCATCAAGAACAAGTACTCGTTATCGCGTATTGATGATTTGTTTGACTAGTTGAAGGGTGCTAGGGTGTTCTCTAAGATCGACTTTAGATCAGGGTACTATCAGTTGAGATTCGGGACTTGAATGTTCCAAAGACTATTTGTCGTACTAGATATGGTCATTATGAGTTTCTAGTGATGCCCTTCGACTTGAATAATTCTCCAGCGACATTTATGGATTTGATGAATAGGTTTCTAGGCCGTATATTGATTTGTTTGTCATTGTATTCATTAAGGACATTTTGATTTACTCACGTAGCATGGAGAAGAACGAGTAGCATTTGAGAGTGGTGCTTCAGACGTTGCGGGAATAGAAGCTATATGGTAAGTTCTCGAAGAGTGAGTTTTGGTTAGATTCCGTAGCATTCCTGGGGCATATTGTATATGGTGAGGGTATTAAGGTGGATCCTAAGAAGATTAAGGCAGTTCAGAGTTGGCCTCGCCTCACTTCGCTGACTAAGATCAGAAGTTTCTTGGGATTAGCAGGTTATTATCGTTGGTTTGTAGATGTTTTCTCATCTATTGCAGCAACTTTGACTAGATTAACCCAGAAGGGTGCTATATTCTGTTGGTATGATGATTGTGAGACGAGCTTTTAGAAGCTCAAGAAATCTTTTACTACAACACCGATTCTAGTGTTACCTTCTGGTTCGGGGATGTTTACAGTGTATTAATATGCTTCACGCATTGGCTTGAGTTGTGTGTTATGCAATAGGGGCAAGTTTTTCTATATGCTTCCCGTCAGCTGATGATCCATAAGAAGAATTTGTTGAAACACGTTCTCAATACATACTAAACGTGTGTTCATATTTGTAGGTTTTGATAAATGACAAACGACGCGCAATTGACATATGACGAGGTCCAAGCACAAGCGCGCAATTGACACATAACGAGGTTCAAGCACAAGACGAACAAAGATCATGATCAAGCAAAGAAATAAAGTTATACATGAGTCGTTCTTTAATTGTGATCTTGATCCGACAATTGACTCAAGACTTGGCTTCTCTCGTAAAATTATTTTTAACAAATCATGCATATTTAACTTAAAGCAAAATGATTTTCAAACATTTTATTTTAGCCAAGATGATTTTTAAACATGCCTCTCAAATCTGGACAAAGATAATCGATTATGCACTTTATGATAATCGATTATGTTAAGACAATGTACACCAGATTTACAAAGTTGAACAATAATCGATTATGTACCTTATGATAACCGATTATGTTGAGGCAGTGTCCATCAGATGTTTCAAAGCTACAAGATAATCGATTATGTACCTTATGATAATCGATTATGTTGAGGCAGTGTCCATCAGATTTTTCAAAGCTATAAAATAATCGATTATGCACATTATGATAATCGATTATGTTGAGGCAGTGTCTATCAAATTTTACAAGACTGTAAAATAATCGATTATGTACTTTATGATAATCGATTATGTTAAGACAGTGTAGTCCGAAGTTTTCAAAATATAAAAGATAATCGATTATCCTTATAGCATAATCGATTATGCAAATGACCGTTGCCAAAGTATTTTTAACTCTGAAAGATAATCGATTATACACAATCTGATAATCGATTATGCTAAGTAAAATCTGCATATGATTTTTTGAACGTTGTCAGGTAATCGATTATATACAATCTGATAATCGATTATGCTAAGTAAAATCTGAATATGATTTTTTGAACGTTGTCAGGTAATCGATTATACGATTTGTATAATCGATTATTCTGCTTAAAATCTGGGAATGATTTTTGAACGATTGGAAATAATCGATTATGCAAATCAGATAATCGATTATCTTAGCACAAAATCAGCAATTCTTGATTGGCAATTAGGCAATGGTTGTGGGGGTTTTGAACACTATAAATACAACTCAAAATCAGTCTTCTAAGTACAACAACTGATCATACTCTTGCTAAAGCTTGCATACTCTCATATACATCATTTTATATTCATTTCATAAGTTTTTGAGAGCCAAACTCTTGAGGAAAGTTGTTGTGTTCTTGAGCGTATTTATTTTACTCTTATCTACTCTTAAAGAGAGTCTTGTCTTGAGTGCTAAGTGTTTGTATACACTTGAAGGGAAGTGTTAATCCCTTGTGGTTGTAAGAAGGAACGTTTTCATTCCTTCGGTTGAAGTCTTGAAGTGTGGTATCTTCGAGCAAAGGTTGTTGAGGCTTGTGTGACTCAAGTTCTCAGTTTGTAATGGTTTGTTAAGCACCCGTAAGCTTAACGAAGTTAGTGGAATCTCGAGAGAGTCTCTCGGGGACTGGACTAGCCACAGGTTGTGGTGAACCAGGATAATTTCGGTGCGTTCGTTCCTTATTATTTACTTACCGCACTTATTTCAATCCTGCAATTTTTAATTCCGCAAGTTTATATTATTTTTTATTATAACGCTATTCACCCCCCCCCCTCTAGCGTTAAGCGTATATTCTAACAGAATTACCCTGTGCACGATCTTAAGTTATCCGCGATGTTAGGATTTATGCCCTTCACTAGAGGTGGGGGGTGAATAGTGAGGCACGAGAATGTCGGTAAATTTTACGGAATTAAAATTGCAGGAGTAAAGTAAGTACAGTAATTAAAAGAGTAAGGAGAGGACACACCGAATTTATACTGGTTCACCACAACGTGTGGTTAGTCCAGTCTCCTGAGAGACTCTCTCGAGTTTACACTAATTCCGTTAAGCTTACGGGTGCCTAACAAATCGTTACACTTGCTCGTAGATGTACGCTCTACAAGACTTCAACTTGCTCGAGGATACCTCACCTCAAGACTTCACCTTGCTCGTGAATACCGCACCACAAGACTTCACACACTAAGATTGAAGGTACTTAGCAAACCCAACGCTCAATTAGAAGGTATGGTCTTCTCAAGAACCTTTCTCTTTTACAACAAGGACTCTCTAAGAAGAGTAGATAAAGAGATACAATATAAGCTCTATGAACAACACAAAATTGTCTCTCAAATGGCTCAACAAAAGCTCTAAATATGATGTATAAATGTTATCAATATGTTCAAGAATAATGAGAGATATTGTTCATATAAAATGAGTCAAAAAGACCTCTATTTATAGGTGGTAGAGGTTGTATGTCCGTTGCTTAATAGGCAATCAATAATGCTGATTTTATGCCAAGATAATCGATTATCTACTTTACATAATCGATTATCTTCTCAACGTTCATAAAACTGAACGTTGGAAGGCAACGGTCACTGAATAATCGATTATCCCTTATGTGATAATCGATTATTTGCCTTCTCTGGACTTTCCAGTTTAAGCTGGAAATTGAACATAATCGATTATGCAGTTTGATAATCGATTGTGTGACTATTCTGGAATTTCCAGTTTAAGCTGGAAATTTCAGATAAACGATTATGTACATTGGATAATCGATTATGTAGCCTTTCTGTCCAGAATTAAAAACTTACTTCAAAAACCATTTTGGTTAAAATGAAAATGTTAAAAATCACTTTGTTTGAAGTATATGAAAATGTTTATGATATTTATGATTTGATAAAATGATTTTATGCATATTTATGATGACCTATGTTGAGCCAAAAGACGAGATAACTTAAACGTTGCCCTTACATTGGTTCTACCTAACGACCTACGCCTTGGGTCTTCGGTCTTGAACTTTTGAGCTCGTCTTGGCTTTTCCATGCAATCCCTTCATCAATATGTTTCTCGGTATTCAATCTTGATTGTTTGTCATATAATAACGTTGTTTGACACTTGACTTTATTGTTTGTCATTCATCAAAACCTATACCTGGAAATCATGCTAATACAACCAAAGCACAAATATTATGGATAGAATGATTTCCTACACGCGATTGTTCATGCTCTTAAGATATGGAGGCACAATCTTTCTCGGTGTCATGTGAGGTTTACGCTGATCATCGTAGCTTGCAACATTTGTTCAAGCTAAGGGATCTCAATTTGAGGCAGTGCAGATGGATTGAGTTGCTGAAGGATTTTAACATCACTAATCTTTATCATCCGGGCAAGGTGAATGTAGATGCCTTGAGCAGAAAGGCAGAAAGTATGGGTAGCTTGGTATTCATTTCAACAGAAGAGAGACCATTGCCTTTGGTTATTTAGTCATCAGCTAATAGACTCCCATCCGAGTTCTGGCATGCGTCGTTGCGTAGTTTTTACTATTGGAGCAAATCTAGACTCAACAGTTTGTTGATCCGCATTTGATGGTGCTTAGAAAGACGATCATAGGGTGGTGCCAAGGAGGTTTCTCCCACCAAGTCAACATAAGCAGAAACATATACGGGGAAACAGTTAACAAGGGATTGGGATTATAACTCTCAAAACGACCGGCCGGATCATTACATCCCTCGCATTTTAAAACAATCGTTCATACTCGAATGATTATAGAGACATACCTGAAGTGGTGAAAAGATAAGGATAACGGCTGCACATGTCCTGCTCGGTCTCCTAAGTCGCCTCCCCGACCGGCTGACCCCTCCACTAAACCTTCCCTAAAGGAATGTTCTCTCACCTCAACTTTCGTCTGTCCAAAATAGCTACCGGCTCCTCAATATAAGATAGATCCTTGCCTAGTTAGATTGATAATTGTGCAAACTCCGCAAGTGGCAAGAACTGATCCCAAAAAACTCAAAATTCCATCACACATGCACAGAGTATATCCTTTAGAATCTTAATAGTGCACTCAGACTGCTCGTCCATCTGAGGGTGAAATGTTGTGCTCAATTCTACCCGAGTACCCAACTCATATTATACGACCCTTCAGAACCGTGATGTAAACTGCGCACCCTGGTCAGAGATGATAGATACCGGCATGCCATGAAGTTTGACAATCTCGCGGATATAAGCTCGAGTCAGCTACTCGGAAGAATAGGTAGTTATCACAATAATTAAATGAGCTATCTTGGCCAGTCTATCCACAATCACCCAAACTGCATCAAACTTCTGCTGAGTCGGTGGGAGTCCAACAACGAAATCCATAGTGATCCACTGCCATTTCCACCTCTGAATCTCTAACTTCAGAAGCAATCCACCCGGCCGTTGATGCTCATACTTCACCTGTTGGAAATTTGCACACTGGGCTAAATATTTCACTATGTCCTTCTTCATTCTACGCCACCAATAGTGTTGCATCAAGTACTGATACATCTGTGTGGCATCCGAATGAATGGAGTACCACAAGAATTGAGCCTCCTCAAGAATCAACTCATACAATCCGTCTACAATGGGCACACATAGCCTGCCATGCATCTCAATGCACCATCATCCCTAATAAGGACCTCTTTAGCATCACCGTGTTGAACAGTGTCATCATATTGACACTCCCTGATACAATCATAAAGAAAAGACTGGGAGATCACACTAGCCACTACTAAAAAACCGCTAATTTTCTACCGAAATTTGCGACGTAAAATAGTAGTCGGAAATTTCTGACGGAATCGGTCGGAATATTCATAAAAATATATTTTCCAATTTTTAATAATACTTACGACTAATACTGTGTCTATGTCCGTCATAAACTTTGGCAGAAAGTTCCGCGCCATTTTTAGTGACCAATTCGGTCGGAAACATTTAAAAAAAATAATTAAAAAATAGCGACTGATTCGGTCGGAAATGTTTAGTAAAACGAGGTTGACTACTTTTGACCAACCTACCGACTGAATCGGTCAGAGAGTTTTTTAAAAAACCCTCGACGCCTCCCTTTCTTTCCCTTTTCCTCTTTTCTTCATTCTCTCTTCTCTCTCTCACTTAAACTTCTCTTAACCGAAATCCGCCGCTTCATCAACGAGCAGCACTCGCCGGCGCCGCTGCAAGTCCGTCGAGATCCTCCACTGCCAGGTAAGTTTTCCCACCCAAACCCTCCACTGCGTACAGACCCTAACTCATAAGCTGACATTTAAATCGAAAATTAATATCTTTAAAATTTTCTGCTCTCTTCTCTCCTCGTTTACCTTGCTTTTGGTTCCTGTAAAATGTCGCAAGGAAGTTCTTCGTCTCAGATTAGATGCCACTGTGGTATGATAACCAACTACTTAACTTCCACAATTGTTTCTAATTCTGGGAGGAAATTCTATAAATGTCCTAAGACTAAGGTTTATTGTTGATTTGATGTGTGTCATGGTTTCAACTTGTTTATGTTAATATTTAATGTTACTGCTAGAGACCAGTATATATGTCTGGTTTCAGCCTGTTTGTGTCAATGTTTTAATGTTACTGCTCGTTTTAACTATTAGTGGAGTGAATGTTGGTTTGTAAATCCGCAATGAATGAAGTCGCATATTTGCAGGAATTAAACTCTAGTGTATTTGGTATAATATTATTGTAGAAAAACATATATATCAAGTGTTACTAAATGTTTCTTAGCAAAGTTTTCACGAATTCTATTTCTTGGCAAAGTTTTAATATTAAGTTTCTTCTTCAGATAAAACTCAACGAGCTCTCCATCTGTTGGTAAAAACCTATAACCTATTGGAATTGAGTCAAAAAACTGTTGAGTCAAAAAACTGTTCATCTGATAATATTTGATTATAATTTTCTCTGTTACTCTCCATATCTGCAAATAATTATGCTCTTAAAATAATGAGAACTATATTAAGGAAGAAGGAAAAAGAGTAAGGAATTATATATACACATGATATATGATTAATGGGTGTTTCCATGTTAAAGAACGTAGAAATATTTGTAAGAATATTACTGCAAATTCTACTTGAATTTTTAATACAAATTCTATATGTGAGTTTTACGTTGTCACAAAGAAAAAAATATAAGCAATAGAAGGTAAAAGGAGTTTTAGATATTACAAGCAGAGAAAAAATAATAATTTGATGTCATATTATTGGACGGTGTTTTAGGAAAGAAACCAAGTAGAAAGATTTAGCCTTTTAGAATACAAACTGGATTCCAAAATTTTTGGTGGGACAGGGAAGTGATAAAATATTTAGTATATATTTTTAAAATATAGACAAATGGTAGTTTTGATACTATATAGTGCAAGTTTAGGAGAGCTATCCAAACCGCATATCTATATGAACGAGCAGTATATATTTTTGGAGGATAATATAAAATATTTATCAGATTGTTACTATTTTCTTATTTGATGTCCAAATTGTTTATTCCTCTAGCAAACAAAACAATGACGCTATCAATTGGTCATACAAAAATAGGTGAATTACTTTTGGATTACTATCCTTTATCTGCAGTTTAAAATGTAGAAATTTTGATTTCATTATCGAATAGTACTACCTGCTAAATAATTTTTGTATTCTCGCCAGCAATATATAAGACTTATAAGTGGTTAATACTCTCTTTTAGGCGTAGCTGATGGACCTTTGATCACTTCTGTACTTGGAATGTGTATTATATTTCCTTTGACATTATTACTTAATAAAGCTCCTTTCTTATGAAGTTCAACACACTTTCACATCAGAGGCGTATTCAAGAAAAGGACCTAGGTTCACGTGAACCCATACTTCTTTTTCCAAATCATATATAATAATATTATATTACTTCAAAATTACTTAAATATATGTATGTCAACTCGTGCTCAAAGGCTCTTATAATGCAATTATATATTACTGGGTGCACCTCTACATGTGAAATTGACAGTTCAAATCTCACCTGAATGTTCTTGTTTTCGGCATGAATTATAGACATATATGTGAAAATTACTAAAATTTCAAAAAGAGTCTAATTTTGAACATAGAAATATAGTGAGTTCCTGGTATGAGACTAAAGTTAAACCCCTCAAATATAAATTATAGTTCCACTTCTTCACAATAATGCACTCAAATATTATACAAACGCCTATTAAGTTTCGAATTATAATTAAAAAAATTTGTGAAAAGTTAAGCTATTGAACTAGCAAATTGTTTTGGGGAAGTGGCTGAAGAAGGGGGCTAGATATGTGCTGAAAACTCAAATCATCAAAATTGTATTTCGTTGTAGAAAAAAGTACGTAGTATAATTTTTTTGGGTCCTTATGAAATCAATAATTTGGGGTCAATTTATAAAGACTTTATATGTGGGTGAATACTGTACGTAAAAGATACTAAGAGTATTATGTTATTGAATTAGCTGAGGAGAAGAATAACCGGATACTTTCTTAAGATTTAAAGATTGTAATACACATTTTACTTTAAATAAGTACTATATTTGTTAAATTATTTCTTGTCTTGATTATTTTTCAATTGCAAAAGATATTGTTACACATTAATATATGAAAAACGTGCTAAACAGCTTAAATAAACAAAATTATTTTAAATATCTCATTTGTAGATTTGTATTTGTGTAGATGGAATTTGTGCATCATAGATGGATGTGTAATAGGAATCATCCTAATCATGCAGGGTTGAGGGATGAATTTATTAAAGGGGTTACTGAACTTATTGCTAAGGCTCAAACACTTGATGATTTTCTTATTAGAGGAAGGATTAGCTGTCTTTGTGTGAAATGTATATGTGTTAAATTATTGAAATCAGACGAAGTTAAAGTCCATCTCAACATGAAAAGGTTTATAGAGAACTATTACATATGGACTGCTCACGGGGAGAATCATGCTAGTTTAGATGATGTTAACTTTCATAATTCTTTTAATGGTGAGTGTAGCCCCATTTCGGAGCATAATGTTGAAAATTCTTGATACAATGAAATGATAAGGGATGCTTTTGGGACGTTTCCTGGGGTTCAATTCGAACCAAATGACGAGGCTAAGCGTTTCAATGAATAGTTACTTGAAGCTAGTCGTCCGTTGTATGAAGGTTCGGTGCATTCCAAGTTGTTTGTTGCGGTCAGATTGCTAAGTATTAAATCGGATAGTTCTATTTCCCAAGCGGGCATGGATTCTATTATTGGGCATATGAATGAACTTAACCCGAGTAACATTGACTTACCAAAAGATTTCTACACTACTATTACATGATTTCTAAGTTGGGTCTTTCATCAGAGATACTTGATTGTTGTGAGAAATGTTGCATGTTATTCTATAAGGATGACACATCTCTAGAGAACTGTAAATTTTGTAATCAGCCTCGTTTTAAGGAATCCACAAATCCCAATACAAAAAAGAAAGTTCCAGTTAAAGAGATGCATTACTTACCTCTATACATGGGTTAAAGAGGTTGTATGCATCAATGAGCTCTGCTCCTCATATGAGATGGCACTACGAACAATAGAAGACCACCTGGTATACTCTGCCATCCGTCAGATGGAGAAGCGTGGAAGCATTTTGATAGGGTGTTCCCCGAGTTTGCTAGTGAACCAAGAAACATTAGGTTGAGATTATGCACAGATGGATTTACTCCATTTGTTGTCTCTGCTGCACCATATTCATGTTGGCCGGTGTTTGTTACTCTATATTAACTTCCGTTAGAGTTGTGCATGACAAGTCCATATCTGTTCCTAGCTTGTATTGTTCCAGGTCTACGCAATCCGAAAAGTTTGATTGATGTATACTTGCAGCCTTTGATTGATAAGTTACAACTATTATGGCATCAAGGTGTGGGAACATATGATATATCAATCAAACAAAACTCCAGATTGCATACTGCTTTGATGTGGACTATAAATGATTGTCCTGCTAATGGAATGTTGTCCGGGTGGTCGACTGTTGGAAAGTTAGCTTGCCCTTGTTGAATAGAAGACACTAAAGTATTTACTTTGAAGCATGGAGGTAAAAATACATGGTTCGACTTCCACCGTAGATTCTTGCCAATGAATCATGAATTCAGGCGAAATATAAGTGCATTTATGAAGAACCGAACTGATTTTGTGGAGCCACCGGCCTCCTTGTGTTTAGAAGAATTTTGGAACAGAGTAAGGGAAATGCCTAAAGTAACAGTGTCTCCACCATCTAAAATACCAGGTAATGGTGTCACACACAACTGGACTAAGCGGAGCATATTTTGGAAATTACCTTATTGGAAGCACAATCTTCTTCGGCATAATATGGACGTCATGCGTATCGAGAAGAAATTTTTGATAACTTGTTTAACACTATTATGGATGTTACTAACAACACCAAAGATAACTTGAAGGCCATGATGGTCATGGACATAAAGGAATATTGTAGGCGAAGTGAGTTGTATTTGACATATTTTAACAACAAGATACAGAAGCCTAAAGCCAGTTACACGTTCACATTGGATGAGAGAAGAGAGATTTGTAGTTGTGTTAACAATTTGAGGATGCCTGATGGGTACGCATCAAATTTATCCAGGTGTGTTGACATGAACGAAGGTAAGTTGGCGTCAATGAAAAGCCATGATTGTCATAATTTCATGGAAGCGTTAATGCCTATTGTGTTCAATGCATTGCATGATCGAATATGGAAACCGATTATAGAGAAAATTTATTTTTTCAAGGATTTGTGCTCTAGCACATTATGGGTGGAGAACTTAATTTATATGTAGAGTAACATTATCTTAACTTTAAACAAGCAGGCAAAAAATTTTCCTCTTGGTTTTTTTGATGTAATAGAACATCTTCCAATTCACCTTGCACAAGAGGTAAGGCTTGGAGGGCCAGTTCAATGTAGATGGATGTATCCCTTCGAGAGGTAATGAAATTTAATCATTTACCTTTTCTTTTTGCTTTAAAGATTATTTTGTCTAAAAATAACACTATGCGAGACTATTGGAAAATGTAAACGGACCATAAAAAATAGATCAAGAATTGAAGGTTCGATATGCGAGGCATATGTTGCTAAAGAAACATCTTATTTCTATTCATACTATTTTGAACATGATGTACCATGTTTGAGAAATAGATTGAATCAGTATGATGATGGAGGCAAAATCAATCCTTTGGCACCACCCTTTTCCACTTTTAATCAACCAGGTAAAAGAGGTCAGTTGTCTAAGATGGAGCTAAAGTCATCTACAACACATGTATTGTTAAATTTTCCTGAGGTCCAACCTTATTATAGGTAAGTATATATTCGTATATATTACAGACTTTTATATCAAATATACCATTGATTTAACTAATAAATATTATAACGGCAGTTACTTTGTGGGTACATATGCAAGATGTTGTTTATCCCAAGTTTTCAGAGTGGTTTAAAGAATTTGTAAGTATTACTTATTATTTTACATGATTTTTATTATATGTAATTAATTATATATATATATATATATATATATATATTAGTAAAATTCTAAATTATATTTAATTATATATATATATATATATATATATATATATATATGTGTGTGTGTGTGTGTGTGTGTGTGTGTGTGTGTATGTATGTGTGTGTGTGTGTTCATGATCCAGCTGATGGCATTAAGGATCCATTTTTAGATGATATAGCTTGGGGACCTGACCCTAGAGTAAGAATGATGTCTAAATATGTGGTCAATGGGTACAAGTTTCATACAGAAGAATGGTCTAATGGAAAGAAAACCAACAATAATGGGGTGTGGGTGAAAGGTGAGTGAGATATTGATTATTATGATGTGCTTCAAGAGATTTTGGAATTGGAATATGTTGTAGGTTGGCCGAAGAAAAAGTTGGTACTCTTTCGATGTAATGGTATGATCCAACACCGAATAGAGGTACAAAGGTGCACGCTCAATACAACATAGTTGAAATTAAACACATGGGACAATATAGACTTTATGATCCCTTTATCATTGCACAAAAGGTGAAATAAGTGTATTATGCTCCTTATACTTTGAGCAAGAATAAGTCTGCATGGCGGGTAGTTTTGAAAACAAAGCTCGTGGGTTGAGTGGTAGTCGAAGATGCATTAGATGTGGTGTACCAGAATGACATTTCAAATGTTGAATCAATAGTGGATGATGAATTAGCAGATGCATTGCAGCATAATGAAGAGATTTATATAGAATTTGATCCTTCTGTCCTTGCTATAAATGTGGACGAAGATAGAGGTGTAGAACATGAAACAAGTGATGAGGAAGAATTACAAGATGAAAGTGAAACAAGCGATGATGAAGACTTAGATGATTACTATGAAGATTACTTGTTATTCTTAGATGTTTACAAATGAGGACGAAGATAGAGGGTGTCTGTATTCTGGAGTTGCAAATTTATGATCTTTAATATCTTCATCTTTTTTACTTCATTAACTTCAGAATAAGAATTACTACTACTTTCTCTACATTACTACTACAAACAAAATATTGAGACTACTATTTTTCATGCATTTAAAACCTATATATAGCAATAGACTAAAAGGCAATAGCACATATTTGAGTTTTATTGATTCTATACACATTCTTCTTTAAGATTCTAGGATTTGCAAAAATATGGCTCGCCATTACCAGCTATCCTACCTCTTAATGCTTGAATTTCTCAACTTGTACTTCATCCATGGCCTGATAACTGCAGAAATTATGATTCTTTTATAGAATTTGAATTGGATGTACCATGTTTCATAGATGTATCATGGTTATCGTGTCATTATACCATATGAGTATTTTATGTACTTTCAATACTGTGTTTATTTATGTCACTTTTTAGAGTTACTTTTATTTAAAATGTACCTTTGAGCAGTGCACTCGTGGTTGTGAGAAGAACTCTAGAGTGTATAATGTTGTCTCTATTAGAAATCGGGAACTTTTTAGCTGAATCTCTTCTAATACCTTGTTTATGTTTTGTCTGAATTTTCTTGTATTAACAATCTCATTGTTTCTTTTATGAAAAGTTGAATGTGACACAACTATCAAGCGCGAGATCCATTTACTATTTGTAAAAGAACCTTCTAATGTCTGCTTTCTGTACAATTGCCTCGTTATTTTACCTGGCTCAATTACAATGCTATATGCAATGCAACTATTCATGAATCTGGATTTGATATGTTATTGCTTCAGCTATTGCCTATTTTAATTTCCAAGAAAATCGTATAAACCTTCAAAAGTGTATCATTTGAACCTAAAGAATATCGGATTATGCTAAGTCTGCCTCATCGTGGTAAGTTTGTGCTCTGGAAAACCAAGTTCCTTTTTCCTTTTTTTTTAATCCGTCAGGCTCGAGTATCATTCTTTTGCCTACCTCTCAAGAGAAAAAGCATAAACAAGATAAAAAATATAGAAATTAGGGGGGTCTTACACTAAAGAATCATGAAACCTTTGTGATATAATGAACTCCAACTACTTGGTTAACTTTCTCAACTACCCTATCTCTGGCACTTTGAAAAATATAATGCAATTTTAATTGTTGCACACCTACTTTCCTCTTCTAGTTTCCCTTGGCATTGTGGAAAAATAATTGGTACTTCAGATTTGTTATTTTTAAGTAAAAGGAAGAGATAGAGTTGTAGATGAAATATTCAATAACAAGCCTTGTCTTATTAGCTCCTTTCACTTCATACTATAGAAACATCAATATTGATGGTCAACTGTTTCTATATTTGTATTTACAGGTAAGCATTGCTTAGTCAACAACAGGTAGTGGATTTTAAGCAAGTTGATTCCCATGTTCACCAGTTCAAGGGTAGTAGTTCCAGGTACTTAATTTCAATTCCCTCCTAACTTGTTCTTAAGAAGGATGCTGTCTTAGCCTTTAGTTATTAAGTAGCAGGAGTGGTTGATATTAACACTCTTGATATTAATGTTATCATCTTGTGTATTTCACATGTATATGTGGTTTTCAAAAGAACTACTTGAGTATTTAATTGACAGAAGTTGAAATAGTTGGGTGCGATGGAAGTTTTGACTTTTGATGCATCTTTTAAAGGATAAAAAGATGCAGCACTCACACCTTTTTGAATTGATTGATCAATTAAACTAAGAAAATAAATATAGATGATAATTGTCCTCTTTAAGCTGATCTTTGAACTTAATCAGTTGTTTTATTGTTAAAGCAGTGGCAACTAGAAGTGGACAATCCTAGTTATTAGTTGATGTATTTGCTACCATGGATAAAACGGCTCAAAAAATATAACAAAAAATTATAACAAAAAATATAATTGAGTGTCATTTTTCAAATAGTCAGTTGTTTTCACCCCCACCTCATTATTCATTGTGCTGCCCACCCCTTCCTTTCCCCTACCAGACTTTTAAAGTATGATTCAATGTAAGGAACCAAAGAACAAAAGAACGAAAAACTTTAAAAAAAAAGAGAAGAAGAAGAACAACAACAACAACTACCCAGTATACTCCCATTAGGTGGGGTTTGGGGAGGGTGTTATGTAGACGAGCCTTACCCCTACCCGAAAGGGCAGAGAGGCTGTTTCCAAACGACCCTCGGCGCATAGGATAAAATGGAAAGCTGCATTGGAACAAAGACAAAATTAGGAACCAAAGCAAGACAAAACAAAATAATAAAGCATAAGTAATCCCGCAGAAATAACGTAAATAATTATGCAAACATAAGAAACATAAATACAGTCGCATGCAATAATAACAAGCAGTAACTACCATACTAACAACCAAAATGGGACCTAAGCTAAAACACTAGTCATGTATGGGTAACCCTACTATCCCACACCCATCCCCGGGTGAGGCGAACGAAGGACTCTAAGAGCCCCTAGCCTGCAACCCTGATTCTATACCTCCAGACTCCCCTATCAAGGGTCATGTCCTCGGTAACCTGCATTCTAGTCATGTCCTGCCTAATCACCTCTCCCCAATGCTTCTTAGGCCTCCCTCTACCTCGCCGACCACCAACAATCACCAACCGCTCGCAGCTCCTCACCGGGGCATCGGGGCCCCTCCTCCGTACATGCCCGAACCACCTCAGCCTCGCTTCCCCCATCTTCTCGTCCACCGGGGCCACCCCTACCTTCTGTCGAATAACTTCGTTCTTAATCTTATCTAGCCTGGTGTGCCCACACATCCACCTAAGCATCCTCATCTCCGCAACCTAAAGAGAAGAAGAAGAATGTAATATATATATATATATATGTGTGTGTGTGTGTGTAACTTCTCGGTTACATTGGACTAAAAGTTTCACAAAATTTAACAAAAAATAGATTCATACATGTACAGGAATACAAATATTTTTTGAGCACAACTTTATGACAAAAGCATGAAAAATTACAACAGATATATACCTTTGAGTTTTGTATATATCCTACAGGATGTTGCACTTGATAAAATGAAACGATCACAAGGTTTACTTGATGCTAATATTGGAGTAAAAAAGAAGTATTTATCTGATTTGAATTCAATCATCAAATGTTTAGATTCTCACAAGATTGATTCTTCAAAACTTCTTCCTGGGTAGCAAATCAATATGAAAATAATGAGCCTGGAGATAGAAATTGCTGGATTGGATAAGCATAAGCAGATAGATGAACAGAAGATAGCACAAAAAATTGCTGAATTGCATAAGAGAAAAATTGATGAAACGGAGTGGTTGAGCAACAAAGAAGTGAAACGCTCACATTTTCCAAATCCATGGCTGCTACAACATCACATTTGGATAACCAATCTTAAAAGCATAATTGAGTAATATTTAGTATTTGACCAAATTTTTAATAGCATTTCTAAGTCTTTGTAAGTCCTTTACCTTAGGTAAGGAAGCAGAGTCATTCAAGAAAAAAAGAAGAAAAAAGTTTCCAATACTTTTGCTTTTATAAGAGCTTTCACACCTAAATTCAAATTGCTTCTTTTTTGTAGATCATAATTTTATAATAGTCCATAACTTAGCGAACTGTACTTTTCCAAAGAAAAGTGAGACAAGCCTGGCTTGAACTAAAATGCAGGTAAATAAAAATTAGTTCATTTATGAATTACTGGAGGATTTAATTCTCATTTCCAACTTAAAATAACTCAAAGATGATCTGAAAAAAGACTTCCCATAAATAAAAGAAATCCCTGAAACAAAATACCATCCATAAAGACTTCCCATAATTTACAAGTAGAGTATATCAGTATATCCTTATAATTATATGTGTTAATCACGTGATTGTTAGGTTGCTTATTTATTTCTTTAGTCGTTTAATTATTTATATTTACTGTCACTTGTTGTATTTTTTTTTTTGTACTTTATTATGATTATATTAACGATACGACATCTAAGGGGAAGGGGAAAATGAAAGCTAAGAAGAAAAAACAATATATTCCAACTTCCTCAACTATGCTAAATATGAGTCAACCTCTTCCTCATCCTCCTCAATCGACTTCATTGTCATCTACCATGTTCACTATACCCCCTCCATCTAATAATTCAGTTCAGTATTATTCTATGCCTGCTAAAGGCAATCAAAGTAATATTGTTTTTAACTTTGTGCCCACATCTTCTATACCGTTATCTTCACCGGGCTTTCATGGTAGTCAACATGGTGGCTCACCAGCTGTTGCATCCTCGGTCCTTTATGGTAGTCAACATACTAACTCACCGGCTCCTGCACCCCCGGGCTTTCATGGTAGTCAGCATACTGGCTCACCAACTGCTGCACCCCCGGGCTTTCATGGTAGTCAGTATACTGGCTCGCCAGCTGCTGCACCCCCGGGCTTTCATGGTAGTCAGCATATTGGCTCACATGTTGCTGCACCCCCGAGCTTTCATGGTAGTCAGCATGATGGTGCATCTTTTGTTGCTCCATCATCTTCCAGTGCATCATCATCGTCCATTCCCAACATATCTAGGTTGGATATTGGAGGCTCTCACCCAGCTACATCTAGTGCTGCTTCTGCACCATCTCGTAGACGTAGACAAAATCTTGGAGGAGATGTACAATTTGATATTTATTATCGATTGATAATCGTCCCCCACAAGAATGGATAAGAAGGTTCTTATATAAATTTTATACTTTGAATGTACATTTAGATATGTTAACATTAAGGAGTATTTATTTACAATTAAAAGATGTTTATTTAATTATATATGTTAATTTTGATGCAGTTTGTTTTCCATCCTTTCAAGCTACACATATGGTTACAGATTCTATGAAGCCATTTTATCATGTGCCGTGGACTTCTTGGAAAAAGATACCGTACAACATCAGAGGGCAAATGTGGAATCAATTTAGGGTAAAAATTAATTATATTAATTTAATAATTATTGTCTTCATGTAATGTTACTTTTTTATATTTCATACAAGGTGTACATGGCATCCTCAGCATCAAAATGCAATAAATAGTATTTTCGAGAAGAAAGTTGGTATAAGGATTAAAGATACTATGTGTGCTGTTCGGAATTCCAGTAAAATGCTGGAATGGTTAAGAGAAGATGTTTGGGATAAACTTCTTGAAAAAATGAAATACCCAGAATGGAAGGCAAAAATTGAACAAGCAAAGGCAAACTGTGCCTCTAAAAAAGGTGGCTCGTTGTACACAGGAGGTTCGATTACTTTTGAGGCTCATAAACTAAGAATGGTAATTATTTATAAAAATTTTATTAGTTTTACATATAGAATTTTATGTTTGTAAATAACTCATACTTTTTCTTATGAAGGAAAAGGAAAGAGGGCAAGATGTGAGTTACGTTGAGGTCTTCGAGGAGTTGCATAAGAAAAAAGAAAAAGGATGGTATAAGAAAACACTCGGTGGAGACGCGTACATCAGACACATATGTAAAATTCTAACTTTATAATTATTTATAGTTTATTAATATTAGTTTGTTTACGTAATAGTTATATTTTTCATTTAAGGAAGATTATCATAAAAGGTTGGAAGAATGGCAACAAACTCAGCCTCCTTCAACTCAACCAACACCCGATGATATGGCTTCATTGTGGAAAGAGGCAGTGGGTGGAGCAAACAAAGGCAGAGTCTACGGACTAGGAGTACATCGACCTACAGGTTATACGAACCCACTCTTAGACAATTCTTCTCTTCAAAATAAAGAACAGATGGAAGATATGCGATTCGAAATTCGTGGATTGAAGCAACAATTGGAATTGAAAAACATAACATTTGTTAAGATGCAGAAATTCATACGAACACATGTGCATGATTTATCTGATGATGAGGATGAACAAACTGAATCTGATGTGTAGTAGTTTAGTTGTGATGTTTTGGTTGATTGGTAAACTTGATTGTGAAAGATAACTTTATATATTGCTTTTACACTTGAATATGGGATGCTATTTAGATGTTTTTATGCCCAAATTTGTTATGTTTAAATCTTGGTATTGTTGGTTTAAGTTGTGTTAATGGTTGATATTGTTGTTTTAAAAATTGTTAATGTATTGTTAATTTAGATAGTGTTAATATATTGTTGGTTCGTATTATTGTACTAATGTATCGTTGGTTTAGATTGTTGGTTGGTATTTTTCCATTTGTGATAGTTTGATAGGTGGTGTAGCTCAAAATCGGTCAGAATTCTGCCCAGTTTTGTGCAAAATACCGACTGATACGGTCGGAAAACTCCCCAGATTTAACAATAAATTGTTAGATTTTCGACTGATTCGGTCAAATTTTTTTTTAAAAAATTAATATTCAAAAAATTTCGACGTATTCTGTCGGAAAGTAAATAAAATTTATTTTTTAATTATTAGTTTCCGACAGATTCCGTCAGAAATTTCAAAAAAAATTAGTATTCAACAGTTTTCGACGGATTCCGTCGAAAAATAAATAAAATTTAATTTTTAATTATGTATTTTTCTTGAATTATTACGACCAATTTAGTCGGTAAATTCCGACCATTTTAGTCGAGACACTGATTTATTTGGTAGTCTGAGCATTTCAAAATTTGCGACCACTTCAATCGGTAATCACCGACGGATTTAGTCGGAAGTTATTTTTCGACCAACTTTTTTCCGACCTCCAAAATTCGATCGAAAAGTAGTCAGAAATACATGATTTCCGACCGAAATTCTGGCCGTTTCGTCCGTCGAAAATCTGCAATGTTCTAGTAGTGAGCCAAAACTCGACTCGGCTCACAAATATTCAATCTAACAAACTGGTTAGCTAAGCCCTGGACATCCAGCACCAATGGCCTCTCTACTACTGGCAAATATTCTAAGCTCCCAAACTCCCCGCCCTGCGACTCAACGAATCTGCCACCACATTAGCCTTCCCGGGATGGTATAGGATAATGATATCATAAACCTTAAGCAGCTCTAACCACCTCCTCTAACACAAGTTGAGATCCTTCTACTTGAACAGATGTTGCAAACTCCAGTAATTTATTGTCGATCTCACAAGGGACACCGTACAGATAATGCCTCCAAATCTTCAAGGCATGGACAATAGCTGCTAACTCAAGGTCGTGGACATAATATTTCTTTTCATGTAACTTTAGCTATCTGGACGCATACCAATCCGTGATGCATCACAATAAACAATATAAGACCCTAAACATGTCGGCAATACCAACACTAGAGCTGAAGTCAAAGCTGTCTTGAGCTTTTGAAAGCTCTCTTCACACTCCTTTGTTCGTCTGAAGGATCACCCTTTTAGGTCAGCCTAACCATATCATAGCATAATGATACCAATATATGATAAATCCCCCTAGAACTGGTAAATGTAGTGTCATGAGCTCTAAAAAGGGAAGCAAATACAACTCCAAAAGCTAAATAGCAGCATTGTCTGAAATAAGGACAACAATACAATATGGAAAGAGATACCAAGACTGCGATCAAGAATGTAACTCTACCTCGTCTATCGATGATCAACTCAGCTAGCAAACTCCTCTACCGATGACTGGGTCCGACACCTGGATCTGCTCAATTAAGTGCAGAGTGTAGTATAAGTCTAATCGCCCCATGTACTCAATAAGTACCATAACTAACCTCGATAAGGTAAAAATAGCAAGAATTATAAATTATACCCGCTATAAAATGTACAATTCATAAATCAACAAGTACAGAATAACAACATGATTAACTCATAAAAGCACAAAAAGAGTAATTCCCGGTGTTCACAGTTTGTCATGTACGTTGCTCAACAAAAAATCTAGCATATAAAGGTTATTTGCAAGAAAATCAGGTAAATAACCATGGAAATTGCAAGTAAAGATGAAATGCAATAATCAAATAACAAGGCCAGAATTTCCTCAAAATTTGCAATACCGTACCAAACCAGTGATCAATTATCCTCAATCTGCTTGTACACCATCAAGAAAGAAACATGAGAGAGTGACGCTAGGGGGATGCATCCATAATTACACGCGGCACGGACAACTCACGTGTTGCATGAACAAATCATGTGCTAATAATATCAACAGCACGAATACCTCATGTGCCAATAATACCAATATCTGGATCTGTACGGACAATTCATGTGTTGTACGAACAATTCACGTATTACATGGACAACTTATGTGCCAATAACAACGTGCACGGACAATTCACGTGCCAATAATCACAATCCACCCGACGTGGTCACATGCTAACAACATAATCTTAGTACCTTGCTCACATGCACCCAGTCTGAATCATATTACACATAAGCAAGTATATGATCAACGAATATATATTTCATGCTCCTGGGTTGGTAAAATTGACTTGCTAAGGTGTATGCATGTGCTGAGTGTGCTATCATACTCAAGCCAACAATTTTAATACGTAAATAACAATTTCATCCAGTTCCGACCTTTAAATCCTTAATTAACATTTTAGGAATTTTCTTACTGAATCCCCAATTCTTCACTTCAATTCATCAATTAAATGGTAAAACAAATATGGAATCATGAATAATAAACAAATTTGAGTCATACATATCCCAATCCAAATCGTGAAATCTCCTCCAAAATTGTCCAAAATCAGTCTCTAGCTCAAAATGTGATATAATGACTCAAACCCTCGAAATAAAGTGTTAAAATAATCTACCCTAGCATACCCTTCGCGATCGCAGGAATACCTTTGTGATCCCAAAGAACAAAATCTTCTAGGTGATAAAACCTCCTTCATGGAAGCAACATCCTAGTCACGAATGCAATGCCCAGCATCGCCATACTTACGCAAATGCCAAGGCTTGAACTGACATAACCCCTTCCAGGATCCCTTTCCACATAAACGCTAAGCCTTGTACGGATCGTGATTCACTACCTCGCTAAAGCTCCGCGAATGCAATCCACCTTCAGTGAATGCATAGAGCATATGCGCATCCCACCAAAAGGCTATACACGAATGCAGACCAAATGTCGCGATCCCGATGAAGAAGATACGAGACATCTGATCAATAATCTCACAAATAGATATATATCAGAAACCCATCTGAATCACACCTGAGGCCCTAGGGACCCTGAGACCCCGTCCAATCACACCAACCAATCCCAAAACATCACACAAGCCTGATTGAGACTAAAAATCACCCAAAACAACATTAAAATTATGAATAGCATCCCAATTCAAGACTAATAAACTGTCAACTTTCAAAACTCATTTAGAAACATATCAATCAACATTGAATGACCTCAAATTTTGTGCACAAGTACCAAATGAAATAATGGTTCTATTTCAACTTTCGGAACAAAAATATGTACCCGATATCAACAACTTCAACTATTGGTCAAAGTTCTCAACCTTCTAAACCTCCAACTTCCAATTTTTTCCAAGACACTTCAAATCAACCTACGAACCTCCAAATTTAGATTCGTACATACGTTTAAGTCCAAAATAACCAAACGAAGCTATTGGAACCATCAAAACTCCATTCTGGAGTCGTATATATAAAAGTCAAACTCTGGTCAACTCTTTCAACTTAAGCTTCCAAACTTAGGACTAAGTTCCCCAATTCACTCCGAAACTTCTCCGAAACTAAATCAACTACCCCGTAAAGTTACGTAACCATCAAAACACATAAGTAATGAATCAAATAGGGAAAACATACCAAAAATACTCAAAATGACTGATTGGATCATTGTGCTATCCTTTTTAAGAGAGAAACCCCTAGGATTTTACTTGATTGCTATGTATTTAAGCTGTCGACGGGAGGGGAAGGGGTTGTATATGCATGGTGATGAAGAATATAAATATGTATCAAGTTTATATCATTCTTGAGGTAGAATTGATATACTTTATGCCTTATTTTGATTATGTGCTCATCTTTATTCATGATTTATTTGGCTTATATGACTACACTTACTCTCTTATTCACGCTAGAGATCATGACTAGGTTTTTTATTATTTATAGTCTTGATATGTTGAGATGCTAAAATCATCCATATTCATATAGAAATTAATTTCATGAGCACATATCCCATCATATTTATTAAGTCTTTTTGTATCATTTATCTATTAATTCTTGTGCATATGCATATGTATTATATTTGGATTCTTGATTTGGACCGTGATTGTGAAACGAAAGGTAAGGTTATCTATTAAAATACAGTTATGGTGGCAGATGGCATGATGAGTCAATTTTTTATGATAAGTAAGCTATCAAGCTTATTTTTGCGCTTGGATAATGATCTGTCTCTCTGGATTCAGGTAATTACCAATGTTACTTTAGATCATGTGAGCATGGTTGATACATGAATTTCGTACCAGATTTCAGTTATACATAAATTTTGTATCAGGGTATATGGATTATGTACCGGTTACGATAAAGTCTTAAGTTTTAATAGACATCCTTGATTAATTTAGAATTATTCATTTAAATGCTAACTATTAAATATCTCTCTCTCTCTCTCTCTCTCTCTCTCTCTCTCTCTCTCTCTATATATATATATATATATATATATATATATATATATATATATATATATATATATATATATATATATATATATATATATATATATATATATATATATATATATATATATATATATATATATATATATATATATATATCTTGCGCTCGTGCACGCGCACACACATACTCTATATATACTAGTTGGATGTGTTGACTCCGTTAATTTAAGCATGTCGTCCCTAAATACCATATCTGAGTAGCATTATGATGATCTCTTGAACTGGAAGGATATGCTTTATATCTTTCGACTACGTTACATCTTTAATATATGTTGTCATGAGGATTTTTATTGAGTTCGAGGTTCTATTATTTATATCCTTGTTGTAAGTATCTTGATGCATATAGCCTCGTTACTGCTTTCGTCGAGGTTAGACTTGATACTTATTGGGTACCGACTATGATGTACTCATAGTATGCTTATGCATATTTTTATTTATGCATATCCACAGGTGGGACTAGCAGAACTTCTTGTTAAACCTAGGCGTTTGCTCAGAGACTTAGGATGAGCTGCACCTCATGGATTCATATCGCAGTGCCTAAGTCCCTACCCTTATTTATCTCCTATCTACTTTCTTTCTCACGAACAATTTCAATTATATATTCAGACTCGTATGTATTCAATACTTACTCTAATCACCTAGTTCTTGGGGGTTGTACTATTTTGGTTGTGTTCGGACCTTGTTATGATTTTATCATATATAGTATTATTCATTCATGTCTTTTTTTATGATATGATTTTTAATTAAAGGAATCTCTACTATATTCGGTTGATTATGAGTAAGATTGCTTAGCAAGTACAATTAGGCGTTATCACGACTTGAGGTGGAATTTTGGATCGTGACAAATGTTCATATTATACTTCTACATCTTGTGTGCAAGTAATGGAGTTGACCTATTGTTGGGTCGAGAGCGGGCATTGAAGATATATTAGCATTTTAGTTATGAGCTGCCAGGTTGTTAATGGTAGCTTAGGATCTTGTACTTCTATTTTGTATATTTCAAACAAATGACACATTTTTCATACTAGTATTTTGTTCCACTTTTAGTAGCTTATGACTTGTGATACCCGTTCTTAGAAAAGTTTATACTGAATTTTGTATTTTAACTTCATTATTATATGATGGTCTTTAGCTTGAGTTGTATTTGTGTTGGTTGGTCTGTCTAATGGGTTGACCTAAGTGTCATCACGATTTGGTGAGATTTGGGTCATGACACAATATAACACTTCTATCTTTTTTGTAATAAAATGACTTATATTTCAACTCAATTTAATTTTTCTGGAAAGTTTAATAACATTGTAGTAAATGAATATTCTCTTGAAAACTTGTGTATGCAACGAATCAAAGTAGAACATATCTTTTTAACTTGTTTGTTACTGTTTTAGATAAAATAATCGTTTGTTTTAAATTTGTTTCAAAAAGTACGATATTACCTATCTATCACTTTTTTTCCTTAATGACATACTCTTTTCATAAAAATTTTATGACATATTCAAAATCCTAGATTTTAAAGTATTTTTAACATAGATGAAAAATATACTTTTATTTTCTTCTAACTCTGTATCAATCAAATTTCAATATAATATAAAATTAAACAGAGGATGTAATTAATCAATATACCTGTGGGGGTTTACGTCTTTCCATTGAATTCTAAGAAGATTACCCGTACAGCATTTAAATTTATATTGTGAAAATTTTGGGCCATCACTAAAATTTAGTGTGTATGATATCTTTTCTTAAGCGACTAATATATTGACACGTATAAAATCTGGGAACAAACACCAACCCTAGTTCTGAGGTATCCTATTACGAGTACAGAAGCTAATCCTAAGGTTACTAAAGATTGCAGCTGAGAAAAGGAGATACCGGAAAAGGAAAGTAGGAAACCTAACACACAACTCATATTTCCTTTTTTCAGTAGTCTCTATAAATGAGGATTTGATCAACTCGTACTCTGATGCTACAGCACGTAACCCATTTTATTTTCTCGTTACTAATTCTGCTTTTTATATGTATACACGAGCATATGTTACTTTTAACTCTTAAAAGTTAACTCTAATATTGTTAATGTAGGAGTTAAACTTATAACTATAATGCAAGTTAAATCCATAAAGCTAAGAAAAAAAGAAAAAAGCAGATACTCCTAGTACTCAACGGTGTGACCTATTAAGTGTCAAGTCTAAAGTCTAATGGAGATAAATATTTTTACTCCTTTTGTCCCAATTTCTGTATCATATTTTTCTTTTTAGTATGAATGAAAAGAATAATTTAACTTAAAACTTCCTTCTATATCTTTAATGAGATATAATAATCTCTATAGTTTATTTAAACCATAAATTTTAAAAGACTTTCGCTGCTTCAAACCCTGTTACTTTAATTAGGGGGAAAGGAGTATGCGATTTCTTTCTATCTTCCTAAATCGTAACGACTGAATTACTTAGTACATGTACTGGTGGAAAATTGTAAGTATCAAGTAAAGTGATGTAGTTATGCGAAAGTTGATCTGAACACAACCATCATAACATTATATCTCAATCCCAAAACAAGTTTAGTCCGGCTAAATAAATATTAACCATATCGCTTCATATTACATGAATCATCTAATATTATTAAACATGGATGGATGTAGTTAAGGACTTATGTACGGGTTCGGATGAACTTGATATCTTTGGTTTAAACTTCATATGTATGTTAAAAGATCCGCTAAATAAGTAAAAACAACAAAGTTTGAACCCAATACATTAATTGAGTTGCGATAGAATTTCGAATTCAACCCTTAATGTTGAAATCCTTGATTTGGCTCTAGCTAGATGTAAACAAGAAACACTCCACCTAAAACACTATCTTATTGCTTTTTATTTGGTACTTTTGTTGGTGAAAGGTAGTAGATACTGGATAAAATTAATTCTAGATATAAAAAAAAAAGACTCCACCTTTTCTCTAGATATAAATAAGAAAGACTCCACCTTTTTCTCTCTCTCTAGCTAGGGTTTATAGTTCCCTTCTACATTTCTTTCACAGTTTTGGTTGACCAGTTGGAAGAGAAAGAGGATCAACAATTACCCATATAAGAAGAAGTGGTTGCCAAAAATCAAAATAAAACAAGATTAAAATGGGTAGGGGAAGAGTGGAACTGAAGAAGATAGAAAACAAGATTAATAGGCAAGTCACTTTTGCTAAGAGGAGAAATGGACTTCTCAAGAAAGCTTATGAACTCTCTGTCCTTTGTGAAGCTGAAGTTGCTCTCATCATTTTCTCTACCCGTGGCAAGCTTTATGAGTTCTCTAGCACATCCAAGTACTAATCTTCATCCCTCTTTTTATGTATATAAATGTTTTTTTGTGTATTTTTGTGGATCTGATATATTATTTTTTCATTCAATAGTCTGATTTATTTTTTAGTGGCTTAAATCAGCTCAAAGAAACCAACTTTCTGGTATAGAGTTTTTTTTCTTCTATATTTACATGTATAAAAAATATTTTCTTAGATCTTTCTTAAAGCAAAATTAGGTTTTCAGCTGTTCATCTAGCTGTTTTGACCAAAAATGTTTCGATATACATGTTTGTTTATTTGTTTTTGTGAGATCTGAATATTTTGAGCCTGTCTTTTTTTTTTATTGAGCATAAACTTTTGCTCTTTCAACTAATTTTTTTTTTTGTATAATGGCTTAAATTAAATCAGCTCAAAGTAATCAAACTTTCTAATATAAAGTTTGTTTGTTTTGTTTATAATTTTATAGCTTCTTTATATGTATGGAAAGATTTTTTTGGATCTTAAGTTTTCTAATATATATATATATATATATATATATATATATATGAGGGAAGGATTTTTCTGGATCTTTTTCCAGTGCAAAATTAGGTTTTCAGCTGGTCATCTAACTGTTTCTACCACTATTTTTAAAAAAGGAAGAAAAAGAATAGTAATCAGGAGACACAAATATTTTGCACTGACTGGCAATGTAATGAACTTAAAAAAAGTGTTAAGAATTTTTATATGAGCAGTGGGTTTTAATCTATTTTAGCAATAAATATGTTTTGCTTTTTTTTATTATACTAACCCACTGCTTATGAATGTATAGTATAATCTTTTTTAACACTACATGTGTTCTTTAATCAGATATATATTCCCGGCCATAATCTTTGTGCCTTCTTATTTTCTCCGAAACAAAAGGGTACTTTCAGATCCAGAGATGGGCTTTATTTTTTGTACTTCTCCAAATACATTGGAAAAACCAGACAAAACATTGTTACTCAGTTTTTTCACATCCCTTGATGTCCATCTGAAATCTTTTCAAGGATGACACAACTTTAGATAAGAATATTCTCTTAAAATGTATTTATTTTTGTGTCAGTGTGAATTTTCTTTTTGTTCTTTCAACAGGCCACTAAAGAGAATATCAATTTTCTAGTTGAAGTTTACGTTTTCTTTTCTTTTTGTGACAAAGATTTTTCTTTGATTTATCTCAATCAAAAATTAGGTTTTCACGAGTCATCTACTCGTTGATTGTGATTTATCAATTTTCTAGTTTAAGTTTACCCTTAGAATATCTAAATTATCAAGATAAAAAATAGAAAGAAATCCTTTCAGGGATTACTAAAGTCAACTATTTGATGAAGTGTCCATCAAATGTACTATTTGCAGGGTTCAGACAAGAAAGCTTACCTTAGGTTTTGATCTAAGATAAGCTTGGTAGATGTTGTCAGCCATTTTGTTAAAATATAGTACTTCCTTTGTTTCATTTTGCACTAAATTTTTTAATTGAGTATAAAATTGAAGAAAAAAAGAAAAGGGACTTTGATACGTAATAAAAGTACTCTTAAGATTTGAGGCCCCCTTTTTTTTTCTTCTTACTAGTCCTTTTGTACGCGTGCACTTTATTGGAGTAAAAAATTTTGATCCAAAAATAGTATATAAAGTTATGAATTATGAAGTAAAAGCAACAACAAAAAAAACAATATATCCAATAAAAATCCCACTAGTTGTGTCTGGAAGGGTAGGATGTACGCAGATCTTACCCCTACTCCGGAAGAATACGGAGGCTGTTTTCAGGAGACCCGCGGCTCAACAGAAAAAATAAAAATATTAGAAAAGAAGCACAAGAAGGGATTCGTAACAACAAAGAAAGTAAGAGAAATAATAATAATAATATCTTATAAAATATACTGAATAAGTGAAAGAGAGTGCAATACTACAATCCTATGCAAAACAACAAAATAGCGTGAACACCACATAGACTGCTATCAACTATAGGCAAAATCCTATCAGACTACGCAGTACAAAGAACTACCCCTAGCCTACATCCCTAATGCTCGACCTCCACACATTTTCTATCAAGAGCCATGTCCTCGGAAATCTACAGTTGCACCATGTCTTGCCTGATTACCTCGCCCCAACTCTTCTTAGGCCGCCCTCTACCTCTTCTCGTACCTGTCACAGCCAGCCGCTCACACCTCCTAGCCGGAGAATCTATAGTTCTCGTCCGCACGTGACCAAACCACCTAAGCCTTGCATCCCGCATCTTGTTGTCCACAGGAGAAACTCCCACATTCTCCCAGATATCTTCATTTCTCATCTTATCCAATTTAGTATGTCCGCACATCCATCTCAGCAGTATCATCTCGGCTACTTTCATCTTCTGGCTATGAAATTCTTAACTGGCCAAAACTCAGCCCCATATAACATAGCCGGCCTAACCACCAATCTGTAGAACTTAAATTTGAGTTTTGGTGATACCCTCTTGTCGCTCAGCACTCCAGATGCTTACCGCCATTTCATCCACCCCACCCCAGATGCGTAACATCCCCGTCAATCTTCCCATCTCCCTGGATAATAGACCCTAGGTACTTGAGACTTTGCCTCTTGGGAATGACTTGAGAGTCGAGCCACACCACCTCGTCTTCTTCCTCCGATACGCTGTTGAACTTACACTCCAGATATTTCGTCTTGGTCCGACTCAACTTGAAACTTTTGGACTCTAAAGCCTGCCTCCATACCTCCAGTCTCTCACTAACACTGTACGCGACTCATTGATCAGAACTATATCATCAGCGAACAACATATACCATGACACCTTCCCTTGAATATGATGTGTCAAGGCATCCATCGTCAGAGAAAATAAGAGTGGGCTAAGCGCAGATCTTTGATGTAACCCCATAATCGCTGGAAAAAGCTCTGAGTCACCTCCCGCAATCCTGACCCGAGTGAATTATGATGTAAAAGGTGAAAAAGAAAATTGTAGCTCCCTAAATAAGATGATTAATGATCTTATATAACTAACTCAATAAATTAAAAAATTTTGTCTAATAAACCTCCTCAATAATCTCAATCGAGATACTAACATAAAATTTATTCTAATTTTACAATTTACTTTCCCATAAGTAGAATTAAAACGCTACATCTTGAATAATCTTTGGCAACATTTGTTTTCAAAAGGTATATCTTAAAAATAATTATCGTATTAAATCATTTTGTAATATGTCAAAATTCTTATTTTTTCCAATGAATAATATTTGATTTTATCCATATTTTTCTTCACTAGGAAATAGTAGTAAGAGAATTAAATGCATTTAATTTAGAAAAAAATTGAGAGAGGAACATAAAAAGAGAGGAAAAAAAAAGGTAACTTGCACTAACTTATGTTAGTATGTTCCATATGGGTTAACATATCTTATTTTGAGTGGTAAAATTTTAACTGATTTTGAAGTCCTAAATATTTAGACTTACATCCTCATAGCTCAAATAATAATTAACATTGTAATCAACTTCGAAATCCTAAATATTTAGGAAATTATTAAATGCTATCTTGCCGAATTATAAAGTATATTTTTAAAGGGTAAAAAAGGCGAACAATATTTCGCCAAGGGTCTTCGTGCTTTTAATATAATATAGATAGATATATAATCAAGAAATTCCCGAAAGCCAATTGACGCACGGTTTGAAACTCGTGGATAATAATGTGCCCACGCTCATTTATCTTCTTACACTTAAATACTAAGCTTTTAGGGTTTAAACTCGTGACATGCATTAACTCATATGTCATGAGTTGCGCACTCTTACCACTAGCTAGCTAGACAAAAGACCTAAGGGCAATTGTAGGACTTAATACTATATTCTTTTAGAATTTACGGACTTAAACATATCATGATATTTTTGTAATTATAAGAACATATTATTAATGGTAAAATGAGAAGTTTAAAATTAAAAAATTCTTAAATATTAAATATTAGTGGGACTATATTGGATAGTTATTGTTGTTATTGTCTTAAATATTAAATATATCATTCTTTTTTAAACAAACTAAAAGCCAACGAGTACCATGCAAAATGAAACCTAACGAGTATCATAATCTCTGTGGTTGCGTGTGTTTAGATCCTTTCGAGACAAAAGGAATAAAAGGCCGTACATGCAGATCTGCAAGAAGAGTTTTATTTTCATGACAATGTGTACCTCCCCAAATACCTTGGAATAACCAAATATTACGTTGTTCCTTAGTTTTTTCACTATCTTGTTGTACATGAGGACCATGACAAAATCTTTTCAAGTAATACAGTATTTTAAATAACATATTTTTCTTTCCATCAGTTATAAGATGGGTGTTTTATTTTCTTTTTTTTTTTCTTGTGGGATCTTACAAAATAGTTATATAAATTTTCGCGATAGCAAAAAGTACTTATAGTCCGAGTGAAATGTTATATGTATGACTTATGCATTACAATAAAAAAAGATGAAGAAAGCAATATTACCTACTAAATAATGAACTTCTCCGATCCCTTTATGAACTGCCGTTTCTCTACAAAATGCATGGATATAATCGTGAGCATATTGAATCAAGTTTAATTTACTTATTAACTGTGAGATACGACCATTTTGAAAGAGAGATATGGGTCATTTGGTTCGAAGATAAGTAATACAAGGATTATAAGATAGGGATTAATAATGTAAGATTATAATATAGGGAATACTTTTATTGGATATTTGGCTCATTGCACTCTAATTGGATATAAAAGTTATCATTCTTAAAATTTTTGTTTATCTTGTAAACTAAAAAGTAATGAGTCATATTTGACCTTCACTGGCTTATATACAAGGCTAATTTTGTCTTTTTGGTGCTTTATCCATATATAAGTTATTCCATGTTGGTGATATAACTTAATATATTAACTAAACTAGTTGGTGCTTTAAGTTATACACGATTCAAATTACAAACCAAATATTGAATAAACCTATACCAAATTATATACCATGATTATTTTTCTTATATATGCATCATACCAAACGATCATAGAAGTCTAATACTCCCTCTGTTTTAATTTATGTAAATTTATTTTCTTTTTAATATGTGTCAAAAAAATAACATCTTTTCCTATTTAGAAACAATTTATCTTTATGCAATGATTTATAGTCACACAAAATATATGTGCTTTATTTTACATCACAAGTTTAAAAGTTATTCTCTCTTTTCTTAAACTTGTGCCCAGTCAATTGGATTCACTGAAACAGAGGAAATATTTAATTTAAACTACATTATGATTAAACAGCCGTCAAAAGAACATAAGAACCCCATCTTTGGTCTTTTTACGGTATTATAACTATTCTCAAGTAAAGAAAATTTTCAGTAGTTGGTCTACAATTTGGTTTTAAATTGTAGTCATATCTCTCTTCCACATATCTTGTTTCTTATTCTTACATGCAGCGTTACTAAACGGCATGTAAGGAATTGGATTAATAGAAAGCGTACGTATTCTTTGAATCTCAACATTTAAGGAACTGAATTAATATTGACAATGTTATATTTGGATGTATTAATTCATATGTTAGGTATCTTTTCAAATTTTCTAGTATTGTGTGCTTTACTTCAAGCAGCATATGCTTCACTTCTCGCGTTTCGTTTTCATACACTAAGGATTTCGTCACCTTTTTAGTATTTTTCACTTTAAAAACACCGCTACAAGATGTTTTAAAGTGTGTGCATTTTTTTCCTTTACTTTTTTGTATAAGGATAGTTAGTGTTACTTAGACAAGAGGGGTTGGTATGTGGTAACTAACCCCCACTTTCAACCGATAGGTTGTGAGTTCGAGTCTCCACATGAGCAAGGCGGGAAGTTCTTGGAGGGAATGATGCCGGGGGTCTATTTGGAAACAGCCTCTCTACCCAAGGGTAGGTGTAAGGTCTGCGTACACACTACCCTCCCCAGACTCCACTAAGTTAGATTATACTAGGTTGTTGTTGTTGTTGATAGTTAGTGTTACTTGGATAATCCAACTCTACCATTCTTACAATTCTTTTTCTTACAAATTTATCAGCACGCTCAAAACCCTTGAAAGGTACCAAAAATGCAGCTATGGAACATTAGAAGTCAAACAATCTGGCAGAGATTCTAATGAGGTAAATTAAATCCAGAAATGTGCTGCTAAACTTTCTCAGATATTGTTGCTTTCTTGTTGCTCGTTTGACTTGAAATATACAGAGTTTTAAACCTTTATTATAAATTAGCTATCAAATTCATCTTCCATTTACAGGAAAAGTTCTATAGGGAGTACTTAAAGCTTAAAGCTAAATATGAGTCCCTGCAGCGATATCAAAGGTAACACGCCTTTCCTTAATGCTACTTTAAAATTGTTGAAAAAATATTGGTTGATTATGGAGAATAAAGGTTTAGTTTGAGCCGTGTCAAAGATTTTATTCTTGAAGATATTTCGTCCATATCGTAATAAATAAAATTAGATATATTCTCTAAAATTTAACAAGCTCTTCTAATATAACTGAGAACAAAAACAACAAAGATTATATAAAAGAAAATCCAGCACAAAAGTTTTTTACACACACTTTCAAATGAACACAAGAAGATATATTTATATATATTTCAAATTTAAATGGATCTGATGAATGTTAAAGCCTTTAAGGCTTAAGGCCAAAACGTCGAAGTCATTAAATGTATTAGATGCCAAAAAGTAAAGCCATTGAAAGCTACCAATTGTCAAACCGTTAAAATCAAATTTTGTAATTGAAAAATATTCCAGTTGTTACATTTCTATCAAGACAAATTAATATTATATTAAAATAATGAACCTAGACATTATTATAAATATTTTTTGTGAAATATTAAAATATTTGTTTTTAATAATCCCCACATAACTCAAAAAGAATATTAAAAAATAAAATAAATAAAGAGTTTTGTTGGGTTTTTGAGCATAATGCGTCGAATTTGGTATCTCTGGGATTATGAATCAAACCTAGATAAAATAAGATTAAATTTACAGAGCAATTGGCGAAGTTTAAAACTTTTATGAACCAAGATTTCTTTTATAAGTTTAGTTTCTTATCTATCACATTATACCTGCACACACTTTGTTATTTGTCGTGATTTTGCGCTAATAGACCATGCGCACGCTTGTTTTTCATGTGTGCTCTAGAACTTTTGCCACAAATTTCATAGGAGCCGCCCCACTCCACATTAATAGAGGTCCATCCATTAAGTGTATTCTGCAGTGCAATACACTACCTAAAATTAGGCTATGGAATAGATTAAGAGTTTAGCAACTCAACATCACATTCCTTGTAGTCTTGCACTATGTACACATACACCATAGGAAGAGACATATTTTAACAGTGCACATTTAATCAACTAATAACTTGTTATTACCCATATAAACCTACTTCATGTGATCTCCAATCACATAGGTTAGGTTATCATCATAGTTGATATAACTCAAATTGGCAAAAGTATCATTCCCCTTGATGTTTCAGATATTAATTTTCTTCTTAAAAGTTTAGAGCCCGTTTGGCTTAGTTGATTTAGAGTAGCTAATAAGCATTATGTACTGAAAAGTACTTTTAAGTGTTGTAGCTGATTTAAAAAATAACAGTTACGTGTTTGGATAAAATTGCTGAAATTAATAATAAAACAGCTAAATAATTGGGTATACGAAGAGTTTTATTCTAGCAAGAAGTATTTTAGGGATAAAATAATAAATAGTTTGTCAAACCTAAAGTGCTTACAAGCTGAAATTTGATAAGTTGGGGGAGACCAACTTATGACTTTTGGCTTATTTTTAGCTTATAAACAATTTAAAATAGACCAAACGCGTAGATAAGCTAAAACTAGTTTAACTAGCTTATAAGCTTAGCCAACCACCCTCTTAGTCAGAGGATCGGCCAAATTCACTTTTGACTTCACATAATCTATGCAAATAATTCCATCTCTCAGCGGCTGCTTTATCACATTATGTCTCAATCGAATATGTCTACTCCCCCCATAAAAGGATTTATTTTTAGCAATGGCTATTGGAGCTTGGCAATCACAATGCATCGACACAGAAGATGTTGGTTTTATTCCTAGTGGAATACTAGCCAAAAGGTTCTTTAACCACCCGGCCTCATTGCCAACCAATTCCAACGCCACAAACTGAAATTTCATGGTTGATCTAGCTAATATTATTTGTTTAGCTGATTCCCATGCTACAACATCCCCACAGAGGGTGAATATATAATCACTAGTAGATTTTTGTCTCCTCTGAATTAGAGATCCAGTTAGCATCACTGTATCCTTCTAGTATAGTAGGAAATTCACTATATTTAATACCATAGTTCATGATACCTCTCAAATATTTCATATCTTACTAATGTATTCCAATGATCATGACTCGGATTTTGAGTATATCTACTCAATCTACACACATCATATGCAATATCAGGTCTAGTATAGTTCATCAAAGGCATTAGACTATCAATTACATGAGCATATTTATTTTGATCTACTGTATCTCCCTTATTCTTTTTTAATTGACAACTAGCATAAGGAGTGCTTACAGGTACGACATTAAAATTATCAATTTTTTTTTAAAAATTCTTTCAACACAATGCTCTTGAGTTAACATTAAACTATTGTGATCTCTTATAATTTTCATGCCTAAAATAACACTAGCTTCTCCCATGTTTTTCATCTCAAAATTAGAAGACAAGAAAAATTTGATTTTATGTACCAAACCAAGGCTAGAATTAAAAATAAGCATGTCATCCATATAAAGATAAATAATAGCACATGTACTATCTACACATTTTCTATAAACACGTTTACAACAACAACAAAAACAACAACCCTGTATAATCCCACTTAGTGGGGTTTGGGGAGGGTAGTGTGTACGCAGACCTTACCCCTACCCTTGGGTAGAGAGGTTGTTTCCAAATAGACCCCCGACATCCTTCCCTCCAAAAACTTCCCACCTTGCTCTTGGGAGACTCGAACTCACAACCTCTTGGTTGGAAGTGGGGGTTGCTTACCATCAGAGCAACCCCTCTTGTCTTCTTTAAACACGTTTATCTACTTCAATTATCGAAAAACCATCATTAATCAATACTAGATCTAATATTTCATGTCACTGTTTAGGTACTTGCTTTAGACCATATCAAGATTTTAACAATTTGCATTACTTTCTTGGACAGATACTATACACCCATCAGGTTGCTCCATGTACATTTTCTCTTCCGAATCACTATTTAAAAATGCAGTTTTAACATCCATTTGGTGAATAAAAAGTTTATAAATAGAAGCCAAAGCAAGTAAAACACGAATTGAGGAAAATCTAGTTATAGGAGCATACGTATCAAAATAATCAATATTTTGCTTTTGAGTTAAACCTTTTGCAACAAGTCTAACTTTGTATTTATAAATGGGACCATTAGGATTGAGTTTCTTCTTAAAAATTCATTTACAACCAATGGGTTTAGCTCTCGGAGGTAAATCAACTAAAATTTAAGTTTTATTTTGTAAAATTGAATTTAATTTTACATCAATAGCTTCTTTTCAAAATGAGACATTAGACGAAGAAATAGCTTCAGAATATTTTAAGGGATTATTATCCACAAGATAAGTATAAAAATTATTATTAAAATATTTTTCTTTCATTGGTCTTTTACTTCTTCTTAAATCCTCACTTTCAAAATTATTTTTTGAATAATTAAAACATGCGAAATATTATCACTTGAAATAATAGTAGCATCAGAAATTTTCTCAAATTTTAAGGAAAAATATTTTCAAAAAAATTCAGCATTTTTTGTTTTAACATTAATATTGTGTTCAAGCACATCACTTTTGCCTACTAAAAATCTATTTGATGCTCTACTTTCAGTATACCCAATAAAATATACAATCAGATGTTTTAGACCTTATTTTTCTTTTTTTAGGATCGGGTAACATAACTTTAGCAAGGCACCCCCGCTGTTTTAAATATTTCAAATTAGTAGAATACTCTTTCCACAACTGATAAGGAGTTTTACCTGTTTTCTTATAGGGAATATTTTGCAAATGACAAGTAGATAAAATAGCTTCATCCCAAAGATTATACGGGGCATCAGAACTAACAAACATGCTATTCATTATTTCTTTAAAGATCCTATATTTTCTTTCTGCTACACCATTTGATTGTAGAGAATATGAAAGAGTTATCTCGTGAATTATATCTTCTTTCTCACATTAATATAATTATTCAACAAAATAAATTCGCCACCTCTATCAGATCTAACTCTTTTGATTTTCTTATCTAATTCATTTTCGACTTCAGAGTTATAAATTAAAAACTTACCAAAAGCTTCATCTTTATTACTTAATAAATAAATTTTTGTATATCTCAAAAAATTGTTTATAAAAGTCACATAATATTTTTCCCCTACTCTAGTCATAGTTTGTTTCAAGTCTCCTAAATTAGTATGAATTAAACTTAATAATTCAGATTCTCTAAATACTGAAGCACATGATTTCTTAGTTTGTTTAGCTTTGGCACAAACTTCACACTTACTTATATTTGAAATGAGACCTTCGGAATGCATTTTCCTAATACAAGATAAACTAATATGTCCTAATTTGGCATGCCATAAATTAAAAGAATCAATCAAATAAGTAAAAGTATTAGCATTTTCATTCATAACATTGAGTACAAATAATCCGTGGTTATAACCTTGCCGACAAAATTATTATTCTTGGTCAACACGACCTTATCAGATTCAAAAGAAACCTTCACCCTCTCCTTTTTCTAATAATTCCACAGAGACCAAATTGGCTCTGATACTAGGATCATGCAACACGTCATTCAATGCCAAAGTTTTTCCAGATGGGAGTTTGAGAAGAACTTTGCCTTTTTCAAGAATTGGGGTAGTCTTTGAGTCAACAAGATATACAACCTCTTCTCCTTCCTCAACTTAGGTGTAAGACACAAAGTCTTTTTTGTTTGCACATACGGGTGCCTAGTGGCACCCAAATCTAGCACTCAATCTTTCACATTGGCCACAAAGTTCACTTGGGAAACAACTGCAGCAATTATATCATCTGTTTTGGCTTCAGTTAAATTTACTTTAGCTGTAGCAGGATTGTCATTCCCAACCATCTTACGACATTGAGCAGCATGATGGCCAGGTTTGCCACACACAAAGCTGTTGCTTTTTTTCTTGAAGGTTTGAATGGGCTTATAACCATTTCTTTCATACCTATTATTTTATTTGTTCTGCCGCTTATTGTCCTCCGCCAAATTGGCTATTGTAGCAATCTCCTTTCCTTTGCCAGCAACAGCTTGCTTATGATTGGTATTTTCAATTATAATATGCTTGACGAAGTCCTTCAGCGATAATTGCTTGTGTTTGTGTATCAATTGTTGTTTGTAGTCATTCCAAAATTTGGGAAATTTTTCTATAAGCATACAAGCAACAAACTGTTCGGGCAGAGAAATATCTTTATATTTGAGATCGTAAATCAACTTGTGATATTCGTTGATTTGTGCAGTTATGTTTTTGTCTTTCATTATCTCCGATTTGCAGTAGTTTCCAATTACAAACTTTTATTTAGTAATATCTTCAGCAGTGTACTTTGTTATTATTGACTCCCAAATTTCTTTTTCCTCATTGTAGAAAATGTAGACATCGAATAATTCGTTAGAAAGAATAGAAATTATAGTATGTCTACATACCTTATTAGCATGAATCCATTGATCCATCTAAATGGAAGTTACTTCACTAGGCTTAGGATTAGTAAGTGCAAAAGCAGCTCTATGCATATCCAAAATAGAATGCATGCATTCCTGCTAGCGCTTAAAAATTATCTTCACCAAAAACCTCAATTTTTGAAACATCAGAAAAAGGTTTGGCATAGGTAATTGGTGATGGAACGACAATATAAACAGGTGGTGCAGCAGGTATAGTAGCATCAACAGCAAGATTAGCAGCGCTATTCTCCATAATAATTATGCATAAATATCCTTAAGATTGTTGGAAAAATATTGGTTGATTATAGAGAATAAAGGTTTTGCTTGAGGCGTGTCAAACACACTGTCTTTAAGGATATTTCGCTCACTGTGTGATGAATAAAATTAGGTGTATCCCTAATATTCAACAAACTCTTCTAGTATAACTAGGAACAAAAATAACAAAAATTGTATTAAAAAAAACCAGCACAAAAGAAAGAAGAAGTTTTTCACACAGACTTTCAAATGAACACAAGAATATATATTTATATATATTTCAAAAGTAAATGGATTTAGTGAACGTTAAAGCCATTAAGGCTAAGACCAATTATTATTATATTAAAAATAATGAACCTAGACACAATTGTAAATATAATTTTTAAGATATTAAAATATTTTTTTCTTCATGCTCTCGACGCATGTTAGTTTGTTAAAATGGCGAGAGGGAGAGGCAGAGGTAGAGAAAGACCACGTAAGATACCATTAGCAGCTATTGAGAACCTGATAACAACAATTAAGCAACCATCTATGGAGAAAGTACTCACCATGATTCCACATGTGCAGAGCTCAGATTCATCAGTTGTAGATAAGAGAGATTCAATTGGGTCGACATCGCACCAGTCTATAGTCTCAAAGAAGCTGGATCTGGCTTCCCCAGCTCAGATTGGAGCAGAATCAGATCTAACGAAGAAGACAACCCATGGAACAGTAACCATGCAAAGGTCAAGACAGGTCCAAGCGCAACCAGTGCTAGAAGTAATGGAGAATTCTGAGGTCATCAGAAACAGAACTGAAGAACCCAAAAAGGCTTGGTCTACCCTATTTCAGAAAAATAGATTTGCAACAAACGGTATGGCTCTAGATTACGTACCACCTCTAATGGTTGATGGGCAACCAATAGTGCAATTAAACAAATTAGAGGTAGAAGAGGAAGAGAAAAAGTGGAAATGTGCTTTACTTGTATATATTTTAGGGGATGGACCTGGTTTCAATCCGATGAAGAGGTTTATTAACCTTCACTAGTCACATGTTCGAGAACCATACTTTTATTACCATGAGGAAGGTTACTACATAATTAAGTTCAGAACAATTGAAGACGCTAAGGAAATTCTATGTGCAGGGCCTTATTCTATAGCAAACAGACCTATGATCCTTAAACAATGTACTCCAGATTTTGATTTCACGGAGCAATTCCCTACTGATATTCCTCTATGGATAAAGTTTCCTAAGCTTCCCATGTCTTGTTGGGGAATGAGATAATTAAGTAGGATTACAAGTGTCTTAGGGAAGCCTATCTTTGCGGATGAATGCACAACCAAACAAACTAGAGTCTACTATACTCGAATGCTTATAGAGATTAATGTTACTAAAGAGTTACCAAGAGAAATATGGGTGATGGATCCAAATGGGAAGAATCTCCTACAAGATGTGGTCTATGACTGGAAACCCTCCTACTGTGAAAAGTGTCAAACTATTGGCCATAGCTATTCAGTCCAAATGAAACCAAATACACACCAGCCTACACCCAAGTGAAGAAGGCAAAAGTAATGCAGGAATGGAGAACCAAGGCCCCAGTGCAAACTGTTCATATCCAAAAAGAGGCAATAGTACAACAGAGTGTCGAAAATGAGAAGAATGAAGTTCATAAAGAGCCTCATGGATCCCAAATCTGATAACAGAGAAGGAAAAACGGGAAGAGAAAGGGAAGAAAGTTCACAGTCCAAAATTCAATCTCATCAATTTTCCACCTTTGTTTCCCATTACTGTAAGCAATAGATTTGGAGCAGTATCCAATAGTAAGCATGAGGTGCCACCAGGGGATAGGAATGGACCAAACAATTACCAATGAAGTGGTTATTCTGGAATATTAGAAGTGTAAATAAAAGGTACAAACAAAAAGAAGTTAGGGAGTATATTAGGAGAAATAAATAAACCTAGTTGGTTTGGTAGAAACTAAGGTAAAAAAAAAACAAATGCTATTAGAATTGCTAATCTGCTAGTTCCTGGATGGGGTATTCTTACAAATTACAATGATGCTAGAAATGGTAAAATGTAGATTTTATAGGATACAAATATGTTTAAAGTTACTGGTATTCAGGAGGAAGCTCAACTGATATATTGCAAAGTTAGAAGCATAAAAGAGGATGTTACTTGTTGCCTCACTGTGGTATATGGGTACAATGGAATAGAACAAAGAAGATCTTTATGGAGAAACTTACATGCCTATTCATTAGCTATAACAGATGCATGGTTAGTTGCTGGGGATTTCAATGCTATATTATATGCCAAGGATAGACAATCATGTAATCTTGTTAGATATTCTGAGACTCAAGAGTGTAGTCAATGTATACAGCAAGCAGGACTATCAGAGCTACCTTGGAAGGGTGATTACTATACCTGGACAAACAAACAGTCTGGAGTAGATAGAGTATGTAGCACACATGATAGAGTATTTGGAAACTATGAGTGGATGATCAAGTGGAGCCATATGGAAACAGTATATGAACAACTACTAATCTCTGACCATAATCCTATGATAGTGACACTAGCAGCATCTTCTTGGAGAGGTAAGATACCTTTCAAATTTTTCAATGTATAGACTGAGCATGAGGAATTATTTCAGATTGCGGCAAATGTCTGGTACTCTACTAATCCTGGATCTATGAAAATGATATGGGCTAAACTCAAAGAATTGAAAGGCCCTTTAAAGGTCTTAAATGTTAAGGTGTTTAAGAGTATTATTAAGAGGATAGAGCATACCAGACAGGAATTGAAAGAAGTTCAAGAACAAATGGTAAGGGCGTATGCTGATGAGTTGCAGCAGAAAGAGAAAGAGATAGTATTGAAGCTAGAAAGATGGTCATTGATTGAAGAAAGTGTATTACAACAGAAGGCTAGAGAAAAATGGATACAACTTGGAGATTCTAATACCAAGTACTTTATTGTAGTTTTGAAGGAAAGAACACAAAGGAAGCAGATAACAGAACTCACAAATACGATGGGAGTTAAAGTAAATGCACCTGCAGACATCAAAAGAGAGATCATTGGATTTTACAAGTCACTAATGGGCTCAACAGCTGCATCTCTTCCGGCCATAAAGAGACTGTATATGGCTAATGGCCCAATGCTAACACAACAACAGAGAAGGGAGTTATGTGTTGATATAACTGATCTTGAAATTGTGGAGAGTCTAAAAGCAATTGGAGATGATAAAGCCCCAGGAATAGATGGATACAATACTGTATTCTTTAAAAGTCTTGGAACACTATTAGTAGGCAGGTCATAAGTGCCATAAAGGAGTTCTTTCTAACAACCAAGATGTACAAGCCAATAAACTGTGCCACTATTACCTTAATCCCCAAAGTCTCCAATCCCGCCACAGTTAAAGAGTATAGACCAATTGCATGTTGCTTAGTCCTATATAATATGATATCTAAAATCCTAGCCAAAAGACTATAAAAAATCATTCCCAGTATCATTTGTGAGGCTCAAGCAAGTTTTATTCCGGGCAGGAAAATAGCTGAAATGTCATCCTGGCACATGAGTTAGTCAAAAGCTATACCAGAGCCCATGTGACCCCTAGATGCATGATTAAAATTGATCTTCAGAAAGCATATGACTCGGTTGAGTGGATTTTCCTACAACAAGTGATGTAGGGGATTGGATAACCAGATTCATTAACTAGATCATGGAGTGTATAAAAACAGTTAGCTTTTCAGTGCTGATTAATGGAGAAGCAACAGAACCATTTGAAGCTGCTATAGGACTTAGACAAGGGGATCCAATATCCCCCTTCCTCTTTGCAATAGTAATGGAGTACCTTAGTAGATCACTAGCTGAGTTAAAGAAAGAGCCAACATTTCAATATCACCCTAGATGTAAAAATGTAGGTATTACTCACCTGAGCTTTGCTGATGACTTACTATTGTTTGCTAAAGGAGACCTTGATTCTATCATAGCCATGTTCCAATACTTCTCTCAATTCTCTGTAGCTTCAGGATTGAAGGCTAATCTGGGCGAAAGCTCAATGTATTTTGGGGGAGTTAAACAGGAAGCGAAAAGCATATTATTGACCACCTTGGATTTGTACATGGAGAATTACCATTCAAATATCTAGGTATCCCCCTATCCACCAAGAAGATTTCATTGATTCAATGGCAACCATTAGTGGAGAAGATTACTACTAAGATCACATCATGGACTACCAAGAAATTATCCTTTGATGGGAGGCTGCAATTAGTTCAATCTGTGGTATTTGGAATCCAAGCATATTGGGCTCAACTCTTCATCATACCAATCAAAGTAATGAAGATAATTGAAGCAATCTGTAGAAGCTATATCTGGTCTGGATCAAATTCCATTACTAGAAAAGCCTATGTATCTTGGGAGAGAATGTGTACACCTAAATCAGCTAGTGGAATGAATCTTATCAATCTCTTATTATGGAACAAGGCTGCAATTGCAAAGATTTGCTGGGATCTAGCTCACAAAAAAGACAAGCTGTGGATCAGGTGGATAAATGCTTTCTATGTAAAACATCATCAGTTAGAGGATATGCCAATCCCTAAAAAGACAAGTTGGATGGTCAGGAGAATAATAACATCAAGAGGTATCCTGCAACAACTCCAAGGCTTGAGGATGCATGAATGCTCCATCAAACAAATATATCTATCGCAGCTAGGAGACCTTCCGAGAGTTCCATGGAAGAACCTAATCATGCAGAACTATGGTAGACCTAAATATTAGAATATATTGTGTGTATCTTTTTATTATTGGTAGAATATTCTTTCATTATTGTACAGTCCTATAGTTGGTAGGATTTGATCCTCTCTGTACTTTATATATACTTTTGTGAGCAATACGAGAAAACCAATTCTCCCAAAACTCTCTACATGGTATCATACGCCAGTGGCTTATCGCCAAAGAAACCCTAATTCTTCCCTACCCGCGCCGCCGTTGACTAATCAGCAGCCCGCCGCCGTCGACCTTCTCGGTCCACCGCCTCTCTCCGGCGTCTTGCCGCGCCATCGCTGCACTAACCGGCAGCCCTCTCTCTCTCGACGTCGATCATCGCCTCCTCTGCCTCGCGCTTCATGGCCGCTACGACATCCAACGATCTTCTCCAGTCGATTGCCATCAATGCATCGGCTCAGATCCCACTTAAATTGGATTCCACTAATTACCTGGCGTGGAAATTCCTATTCCGAACCCTTCTTACGGGTTACGACCTCCTCGGCTTCTTGGACGGATCGAAGCCGTGCCTACCAGCCACTATCGTCGACAAGGAGGTAACTTCCCCAATCCAGCATATCCTTACTGGATTCGCTAGGACAATCTTATTCTCAGTGCCATCATCTCGTCAATCACACAGATGATCATCTCCTTTATTGCCGCTGCAGAAACTCTAAAGAGGCCTGGGACATCCTCGCGCTCACATACGACACTGCTTCTCGCGGTCGTATCATGGCTCTCAAACAGCATCTCCATAATCTGGTAAAAGGGTCTAAATCTGTTACTGATTTTATGCACGGTAAAAGGGTCTAAATCTGTTACTGATTTTCTAGTTCTAGGATTTCCTCTAACATTACATATATAAGCTAACTCCCTTACTAAGGCTTCACTGTTACGAAAATTCTTCTCAAATATATGGTATTCCTTTCCATCCATAGAGCATATGATACTTCAGCAATTAACATTTTCAATATACTGGCTCTGCATGATTTCCCTTTAGCTTTATTGATGATCCAATGGAGCCTTTGATCCCAGGTATGTGTCTTTGGTTGATCCTCTTGAATCCACTGCAGTGCTTGCTCCCATAGCTCTGCTGAAAATGGCATGATAGAACTAGATGATCTCTTGTCTCTGTATGACCTTGGCACAAAACACATTGCTGATCTATGTTCATTCCCCACTTTTCTAGTCTGTCCTTGGTTGGTAATCCTCCATGTAGCACTAACCATAGATTGAACACAGCTTTAGTGTACAGATACATTAAAATATAATAAAAAAAATAATGAATAAAATGAAATACGTAAAATACAGCGAGATTCATTGAAATACAATAAAAAAAGACAATAAATATAATGAAATACATGAAAATACAGCGACATACATTGGAATATATTAACAGAAAATTCAAGTTGCTCAGCCCCCAACTTTGTCGTCTTTGTTCAAGAACAACCCTAATGTCGTCTCCTTGAAGCAGCATCAGTATCCAGTCCTCGCTCGCTTTCACCGTTGCCTCTGATTGCCGACGATTAGCATATAATTAACGGTGAATTTTTATTAATTCGATATATTGCGTCAGAGAATGTGGCACTCCACTGGCCGTGAAATCGCCCACCACTGCGGTGCTGATATCCCCCAATTTTTCCTTATTGAAGGCGGCAACTCGATGGTGCTATTATTCCTTGCCTTTTTTGGCCTTGCTGTAATGCTGCCGTTGAATATTCACACTAGAAAAGCTCCTATGGCTGATAAGTTTTCAAAGACTACTATAAATCATATAGAAAAAAGTTCTACTTTACATCGGGAAGTAGAGAGAGGGGGAGAATAGATATGGGATAGGGAATATGAGAAATTTGAGGGGATATGAGAGAGAAAAATAACATAAGACTTATTTTATGGCTTAAGTGTAAGAGGTAACCATATACAGATATTTGGCTATAAAAAATCAAAAGGTAGCTATGGAATATAATTTTTTAAAAGGGTATTTGTTAACATAAATAAGGTATCAATTTTTGCTATAGGAGGTAACTAATCAAAATTTTAATAGCTCATGTTTTCTCTCATTGACAAGAAATGGTCCTCCAGTCCAAATATATTACATCTAGTAATGACAGTTGATTTTGTATATCTTTTATATAGTGACAATTTATTTAGTATATATTTTGTATAATGACAGTCTATTGTATATAAATCATGCAATAATAGTCTATTTTTTGTATAGTGATAATCTATTTTGTGTATATTTTGTATAATGACCGCCTATCGTATACAAACTATATAGTGACAATCTATTTTAGTATATTTTTTGTATGTGATAGTGTATTTTATATATATTTTATATAGTGAAGACTATACATGAGATAAAAAAATTAAAATAAATACTTCAAAAATGATACTAAAATCTATTTTTGGAAGTCGGAAGGACGAAGGTAGTAGCTCCAGAAATGGACACTACAATCCACGTTTGAATTTCCAAAATTCAAACTCTCAAAATCCACCAAATAATTTCAGTCCTCTTTCTCCCTTTTTTCTCAATCGCGGATCTATTTCCAAACCCTAATTTCAAACCCCAAATCTCTATATATATATAATAATTCAATTCAATCCACATACATATAGATATATAAAGCCAGGCTGAAAGAGAAAGGAAGAAAAATAGAGAGAAAGAGAAGGGTTGATGGCGGTGACTATAGAAGGATAAGATAGGGTTCTGGTTGCAGCTCAATACTATGTTTCCATGATAGTTGGGTTAGTCAATTTCGATTGCTAGCCGCTAGAATTAATTTTGGGCTATAAAATATATACTGTAATTATTTTTATGACTATCGATTGTCATTAATTTTTTTCGGATGACTAGAAGTGATAATAGCTCTTTCTTTTTCGCACCAATTTAGCTCACTAAATTAATAGAGGACATAATTTAAATAGTGGTTTCAGAAAAGGCCAATTGTGCAAATGCTCCCTTTAATCATCTAACTGATAAGGTAATCCTGTATTCTCTTACACTGTACTAGATTCTCTAGTCCTGATAGCTAACATATTTGATATTTTGTTTGGCAGACAACTTCTTGGGGATGAACTGGGCCCTCTAAATATAGATGAGCTTGAGCACCTTGAACTTCAGCTAGATACTTCCCTCAAACATATCAAATCCACCAGGGTAAGCAAACTGTAGATGCATATACTCCATCCTTCAAGAAAATAAAAATACAATTTTCTTTTTTTATTAAATCCTGTACTCGAATTAACTTGCGCGCATTTTAATTATTCCAACGAATATCTCCACAGGTTATGGGTAATTTTGCCTTTATAGAAAGGAAATATCTAAAAGAAATCTATGTTGACATTTGAACCATGGTCTGCCATGTTTTTACCCCGTTCATTGACTACTAAGTAACATCTTTAATTGGGTGCAAGAAAAAATAATGTTTATTATTGTGTTATGACATGTATATCACATAAATGACCATTTATCATTATATTCGATCAGTTTTCTACAGAGTACACTAGCCCTGTGACAAATTCGAATTTGCGTCATAAAATAAACCAAAAGAATAACTTGAAATGTTTGAAGTGTTATCTTACTCTAGGGATATATCTTCTTTAATTTAAGTATCCATCTCTTTTGGTTGCTTTGCAGACACAGTTGATGCTTGACCAGCTTACTGATCTTCAAACTAAGGTAACCTATATATATGGGCGGATTTAGAGGGGTGGAATGGGGTGTGACGTCGAAAACTGTATATAAAAGGCAAAATTTAGTTTTTACCTCTATATATAATGTTTTGAATTTCTTTGACACAACTTAAAAAACAGGACTTAGTGGCCAAGAGGGTTCAAAACCTTAATTTGTGAGGTCATTGTTTCAAGTCCCACTAGCTATAATCTCTTCCAAATTTTAGCTTTTCTTTTTGAACCCCCTTAATGAAATTCCTGTCCGCGCCACTGCCTATACATTGTTCCTAATATTTTTGGATAAATTTCAAATGTTGTTCCTCTATTTATATTTCAATTACAGGAGAAGTTGTGGATTGAAGCAAACAAAGGTCTTGAAAGAAAGGTAGGGTAGACTTGGCTCATTCTTGGAGTATTTTATATAATGTAACACTTTCCCTGATTGTGTTTAAGTTTCCTTGTTTCATTCCATATATGAAATAAATTTTCGCACTGCTAGTATAAAAGAATATTTCACTATTACATTAAAAGATAACTACACTACTACAGGGTCACTGCCTATAGTAAACGAAATTTGTGACCTCAAAATTAAGGTATGCAATCTCTACTATAATAGGTTAAATTGCACTAGTAATTTAAAGAATATAAATGTTGTTTGTGCATTTTTTTATACGCTGTCCGCAGGGGGCAGATGCACCCTTAGCGAAGCGGTGTCACGGGATACCGCTTCGTCAAATTTTTTTATAAATTATATGTATTAATACTGTAAGAAAACAGATAAGTAGGAAAAAATGATACCACTTGACAAAAATTGTCTCTAGATGTATAGGTTATGTGTTTGATTTTGCTCTAAAAAATTAGAGTTTGAACCTCAACTAGCATATTGTTTTGCAAATTTTTGAAAGAGTCTGTATGGTTAAACATTATGATGAAGTAGAATTGAATCCATAATCTTTTCTAGCTTAAAATTCAACAAAACCGATAGACTATAAGATTTTTTGTCTAGAAGTATGATAATTGAAGTTATAATTACTGTACGTCTATAAAATTTGACATCGCGTATCTGTGTACGCCCCTGGCTGTCCGTATATATAAATTATATCCATGTTCTAAATACTTCATTAGTTATATCTTATGGATGGATCCTACAAATCATGCTGCAATAATTAAACATTTATATATAGCTGGAAGAAATTTATGCTGAGAACAACCTTCAACAATCCTGGGAAGGAGGTGAGCAAAGTGGTGCTTACAGCCAGCAACATCCTCAAACTCATGGTTTTTTTCAACCTCTAGAATGCAACTCTACCTTGCAAATAGGGTAAGGTTTTAATTTGATTAATTTCTCCTAATTGTATTCCCTCTCTTTCATTTTTCGTGAAGGTGTTTAACTCGATAAGAATTTCAATAACGAAACATTTTGAACTTATAGTTTTAAACATGATATTTCTATAGATATAAAATCATGTCATTAAGGACGTAAAAATGAGCAGTTTAACATAAATTATTTTTAAATATATAAATATGTCTTTGTTCAAAAAGATATAGTCACCTAAAATGGAATAAAGGAAATACTATTTCAACTATACAAGACAAGAGGGGTTGCTCTGATGGTAAGCAACCCCCACTTCCAACCGAGAGGTTGTGAGTTCGAGTCTCCCCAAGAGCAAGGTGGGAAAGTTCTTGGAGTGAAGGATGCCGGGGGTCTATTTGGAAACAACCTCTCTACCCAAGGGTAGGGGTAAGGTCTGCGTACACACTACCCTCCCCAGACCCTACTAAGTGGGATTATACTGGGTTGTTGTTGTTGTTGTTATTTCAACTATACGCCGGAACGGATATATATGGAAAATAGGTATGCAAAGCACATTCACTATCTTCCACTCGACTTATTTTGTTGAGGAAAGATCAACAAAATAATGCGACTCAATATCCATTAACTTAAAATACTGGATCCACCTATCGTACATTCCCGACCCCAAATGAGGATAGACTAATGCTTATTTTCCTTTGATGATAGGTATGATCCAGCAAGTTCAAGCCAAATAACAGGTGTAAGTACCAGTGGGCAGAACATCAGTGGCATAGTCCCAGGTTGGATGCTGTGAATGTACCTTAAAAGCAATGTTCATGTCATATCATAAGCAAATAAATGCAGTTATTCAGCTATCTGAGAACTGTAACCTCGTTTTTCTTAGTTTCTAATTTTGTGCAAAGCGCTGTGGATACAGTTGCTTAGAATTGTTTTATCAACCATAGCTGATGTAGAACAATTCTACAACACATTTAAAACACTTTTCCACATTCTTTATGCTGTGAGAAAGCTTTCAACTTTTAATATATTTAATTTTTGCAAAAATAAGTCCGTTTTTGCATGGATTATCATTCTTTTTAGTTTAACTTATTGTTAATTCATAAAACATAGGTAAAAATAAAATCAATGTATTCAACTTCTAATACTGAAAGGTTAAGGAAGGAAGAAATGTATGGAGCATTCGTATATGCTAGGCACAAAATGTGCTCTAACGACTCAAAACAAATTAATGTTGGATGTTGGCAGGTAAATAATTGAAGTAGAATAAAAATAAGATAACAAATTCGTGCAATTACCATTCAAATATTCCTCTATTTATGAGGCATTTCATCCCCTACAGCACAACAACAAACACTCAAATACTAATGGCAACGAATATGTGATAGAAAGTTTTCATATTGATCAGAAAAAAATCAAAAGAACAAGAGAGAAACGGAATTGGTTGATATTTTTTCTCGAAATACACAAATGGAAACAAAAGATGAATCATGAATTAAGAATAACCAGTTCCTCTCGGAAAGTTTTTGCAAGTTCTTTTGATTAGTTGAATGGGTATTTTCCAGGACAAAAAAATGGCAAACTTAAAAAAAAGAAAAGGAGAATTGTTTTCTTCCCCTTAGTAGTTAGTAGTACTAATTTAATGTTTCTGCATCTAAGAAGAAATTATTTATTTCATCTTGTCTAATAGCAAAAAATGCAGTTTCTATTGCAACTAATAAAAAAACACTTATACTTCTTCTAATACCTCGATCATGCACCTTAACCCTTCAAAAGCACATTTAATTTCCTAAAAACTTGGTCAATAGGACTATAAGACTAGTACTGTATTACTGGGCCTAAAACCAGTAGCCACATCTATGGAGAGGACTATAGAGTCAATGGTATAAGATTCTTGGATCTTTGGACCATATTAAGGCTTATTACGCCTCCTTTTAGTATACTCCCCGAGCTAGTTTGACTCGACATGAAATTAAAAAAAAAAAGAACATCTTTTAAAATTTATAGTCTTACAAGTTTAAGGGGTAAAGCTATGAGGGGCCATGACTTTTGTTTGGTTATAAAAACTTCTCATTAAGGGTATAATGGATAAAATGAGGAGTTTAAAATTGAATTATTTTCAAATTTAGAATTATGTCATTTATTTTGGAACAGCTAAAACATAAAGTGTCTCATTTAATATGAAACGGAGAGAGAAATACTTTTTCCGTCTAATTTATCATTGTTCGAGATTTATTCTGTTAGCTTCCGTATGACACATTATTATTTCGGTTCCAACAAATAATATAAGAGCAAATAGTTCAACGAGGTTTGTATATGGCCAAAATCATATGCCTCCGATTTATAGACTCGAGGGTTCGTCATAGGCCCGAGTTCGGGTGAGGTCGAGTTCGAGATTAGTGGACCAAAATCAAGCTCGAAGACAGAGCGTAACACCCGAAGATAGGAGTACGAGGAATACCATGCTCGAGTATATTCGATCCCGATATAGTAACATTAGGAACTTATAACAAAATGAGCTAGATTCCGGCCACGCCCCCATAATCGTGTCACAAAACCCGGAATAAGATTGTACAATTCCGTACTTAGCGGTTAGACAACAGTATCAAGAATATTCCCTATTGTAAATAGAAATATGTCTTACTTAGGGTTCTCCTATTATATAAACCGGACCCCATCATTTGTAAGATCATTTGATCACTAAAAAAAGAATATACTCTCTACCTTTTCGCCTACTGTTCATCAACATTGTCCTTTAGCCTTTATCATTCTTAGTTTACATTTATTACTTAATTATACTTATTATTCCAAGCCTACCTCGATGTCACTGAGCTCGAGGTCACTGCTGCTGAGTAATATTGGTTTGATTCACTTGTTTCTTTCATTTCTACTTCATACTTCTTTATTATTATTGGTATTGAACTAAATCACGTATTTTTAATTTAATTATTACTCGTATTTTTGAGGTAAACAGTTTGGCTCCCACCGTGGGACTAAAGATAATAGTGATTACTTCTATTATCTTTAAACATACGTTCGTCCTCGAACATGCCAGCAGTCATTCCAAAGCTATCAAATCACGGTGTAACCTTACTAAGCATAAACCCGAGGGTGATCCCATGTCACCTTGATCCATATAAGCCCGCCAAGGTAACACAACTAGAGATCGTTATTTTGTCTTTGGTCCTTAAACCTTAGAACTCAGTCACTCATTCAGAATTCATTACAAGACCCGGATCCCACATCTACACAATATATAAGTTTGAACAGGCTGTATCAAGTTACAACCATAACCTAAGACGTAATCAGATGATATACCCCATAATTTCGACACTCACAGTAGGAACTGTTGGCCACCATAACTGCCCAAAACAAACTTGGTGTCGGTAGCAAACCTCATATCGATCAGAACCTCATTCAAAACCTTCATAACCTACCGATGATGAAAGAAACACACATAACCGCTTAACCATTCGTCTGATCAATAAGCCAAGAAAGTCACTCGCCTGACCGGGGCTATTGTCCACATCCTCAAAAAAATATAGTGTTATTCTTCTAAACCTTCCTCATCCCAATACAATATCACAAAATCTCAAGTCTAGAAACCTCATCTCAGCCAATACAAGCAACCATACCAACAAGTACCAACAATAATCATATAGAGCCCCAAAAAACCCGGTTCCGTACACTAACAAGTAATAATTTAGACATGACATGATAACATCAAGAGAACTAAATAAGAAGACTACTAAGAAAGTTAGGGAAGCAGGGAAATTTAAGCATTTTACAATGAACAAGTTTCAACAAGGTGAAAGCAAAATACACGAAATAGAGATAAGGAGCCACATCTCACCACTGTACCGTTGCGGCGTGCAACCTGATCCCATCATATCAATCCACATAGGGTACCCTTCAAGCCAAAATACGCAGGCTCACTGATCACATGTGCGTCAACATCAAGCACAAATAGAGTTAAAAAAAATATAACTATGGGAAAAATCATTAGGAACAAGCAATACTGAGAAAGACAAGCACAACTATGGTGCAATAAGCATATCAATATCGTAAAGGCCACCTCGCCCATAGTCCTATAAGGTCCAAACTGAATCACAATATGTGTGTGAAGAATCATGTAGCCCTCACAACTCGTCATAATATAAGAGAGAAACATATAACATAAACCAAGGCACGAATAACATCCATTCCGATGATATACATGTGGCAACAGGTGCACAAGAATAAACAAATCCTATCCGATATAGGATACACATTCTCATTAGGCTCAAAAAAATCCCCAATCCAAATTTCGATCATCTACAAACATGTAATAAACATTCCAATAATCTATAACAATTTCTATAACACCTACCATCAAACATCTAATCCTCTACATTTCTTCACAATTCGCAATTAAAGGAGTAGCATGCCAATGAGAACAACGAGTCTATGAACCTCACCAATACCAAAAACTTCATACTCAATTTAAACACGGCCACTCAAATGACTGACACATAACTCATACTCCGCCATCATATAAAAGCGCACCATAAATCAAAACAAAATGCACCTGCCAACATGCGAACTCTCCTCCGGTGGAAATAGATTGTGCTAGTAAAACCTTAGACACCCGAAATTGTTCGTGATATCAAGAACTTATATCCATTCCTTCAAACTAACTGTAACATTGTACATGCAACTTGTCAACTCCTACATGGCGTATCGCCTCTAAAATGCTAACTCACAATACTACAAAAGTCTCATAGTCAACTCTGATCCATAAGAAAATTGAACATTTCATCAACTAAGAATATTTCATTTATCTCATTCCAGGAGAACACCACCATGCACAATATAGCTCATACACTTGTAGAAAATATCAACTCCGACCATGGTCATAAACATGATAAATTCTTTGAAACTCAGTAACACATAATCGAGTAATCAGAACCAATTTCCTCTAACTCAACCGAGTCACATAGATCGCCAACCTTAAAGTAACTCAATCAGATATGACAGCCCTAAGGGAACTTCCTGGGGACCCGAAGCCATTTCTTACATTACCCCATATTGACATGTGGAACTTTTTGTGATAAGGAAATTCCACAGTTTTGTTTACCATTTACTACCGTTTCAAGTCCAATTGTAGACAAATTTAAAAGTCCTTAAACGCTACATTAGACCTGGAACTCATGAGAACCTACTCGTTAACCAGTCAACTTACTCTGATCTTCACTATACAACTAATATGCGTCGAGTAACCCGTGCTTCACCAGCATATGCCAATTCAAAGTAATAACCACGCAATATCTCAATCCAGAAACTGATACCACCTATGATCCTATAATTCTATTAGCATTAGTAGACTCTACCACTTAGATCGAAGCCATATAACACCTTATCAATACCTTAAAGTACCAAATCTTCACTGCATGCCCCAATACTGCACAACTATTTAGCTGAATACTTCAAAAATCACGTAATACTAATCGTAGAACACCCCGAAGACTCTGCCAAGCGCTTATTGAAAACTGGGGATTTTAGTTATTTCTACACTCATTTTTATTTGAGTTTTGGATTAACAATGTATACAAATAGTCCCAAAGGCTTACATGTTGTACTTGTTTGTAGGGTTTGGTCAAAAAAGTGCCAAGTAGTCAAAACTAGCTCAAAAAGGAGTGAAACATGCACAAGTACTAAGAATAAGTCAAAGCACAGCTGCAACAGACCCATTGCGACCGTAATCCATTTAGTGCGGTCCGTGGTGAGGAGATTCAGAGAGGTGTAGATTTTGGAAGCTCAAGCACTACGACCACAACCCATTTTATACGGACCGCAGTAGCCTTTTCGCGGCCACAATCCATTTTATGCGTTCTGCGGAGAGAGGATTCAGAGAGTTGGTGTTTTGGATGATTTAAGCCAGCGCAGTCCGTGGAACATTTTATGCACATTACAGTGAAGGCACCATGGCTGCGGTGCATTTTATGCGGCTCGAGGTGGCCAGATTCAGAGAATGGAAAGTCAAGCCAAAAAGACTCATTGCGGCCGCAGTGCATTTTCCGCAGTCAGCAAAACCTCGTCAGGGTATTTTTGTCCAGAAAATTCGGCCTAGTATAAATACTTTCTTTTCACATTTTGGAGTATCTTTTATAATCTGTTAGAATTCAGAGCACGTGAACGGCTGTTTTATTCCATTTATGTAATTTGTAGTTACTTTAACACTGAATCTTCATTAGTTTAGTTTGTAATCAAATTATATGGGTTATTGTTTTTATCTATTTATCTGTTTTCTTCCATTATTATCAGTAAATAGACCCATTAGCTAGGGTTGTGTCTTAACCCTAGTGTAGATATTTGATGGATCTTTTGTTCTATGGCTTAGATGTTTGTAAGTGTTTGATATTTGGACTAATTTATGTTTTCTATGTTGAATTAGTGGCTGCAAACACTAATTTATGCCTTTTTGACTTGGGCTCCTCTTGACAAAGATAGCTTGAGACTAGGAAAATTAGTCCAATAAGGAATTGGGACGTATTAAGAGATTGATAGCCCACAATTGAAGGGTAAAACCTAAAGATAGTAATACCAAACTTGAGCCGATATTGCTTGCACAATTTTGACACACAATTGGTCTTAAAAAAGTCAATTAGGGTAAAGTCACTTGAGTTACCAAGAGGTATAGAGTGACTAGTTCCGTGCATTGTCTATATAATAATTCCCAACATAACAACGTTGCCTTGGTGTTTTAGATTCCATCAAATATTCACCTAGGAGAGAGTCACTTCTCTAGTGCCTGTTTAGCCATTTAGATAACCTTACAAACATTTTACTCTTATCTTAATTTAGCATCTTATTAGTATAAAAATTTAAAGTAACAACTGAACAACTATTATTGGAAGTGCAATTAAGATCACTATGATTGCTAATTTAGATAGGAATCCAAATCCCATCTAATTCTAGCTCCCCGTGGATTCAATGCCGACCATCTCGGTTAAAAGCTGCTTCGACCACTCTTACCACTTTTTAGTGGTGTAGGGTTGGAACCGATAAATTTTTGGCATCGTTGCTAGGGAGCTAACGATTTTGGCTATCTATCTAAATAGTTTTGTGTATTATTTTTCTTTTCTGATGTGTTACTAATTTTTGAGTGTTATGAATTCAGGTAGAAAATGGCAGCAAACAATGCAGCTCTTGAAGATCTTCCGCTGGGGGAAAAGGTAGATGGCAATATTGATGATGATGTTCCTATAGTATCTCAAGCTAAAAGGAGAGGCATCCAGGCCAATGATAATGTTCTAGACCCTCCCTCGCCACCTCCAAGAATGGCTCCTCAAGTTCTCCCCAACCTAGGATACGCAAGTGCAATTGTCCTATCCCGGATCTGGGTGAGCAATTTTCAAATTAAAAATGTGTTGCTGGCATTGTTGGAGCAATGTGGGTATTTCATGGGTGCTCCCCATCAGAATGCTTACAAACATCTCAAGGGTTTTGTGGATACCTATTGGGGGAGTAAGAAAACAAATGTGTCCGAAGATGCACTTTGGTTGAGATTATTCCTTTTCTTATTGAGGGGGAAGACTTTGGACTGGCTTGAACGGCTTCCCAACCATTCCATCGCTATTTGGGATGAGTTGGCGGATAAATTCATTGCGAAGTTTTTCTCACCGGGGCAGATGGCAACTGAGGGTTGAAATTTTAGCCTTTAAACATGAGCCCAACGAACCATTACATGAAATATGCGAGAGATACAAGACTATGGTAAAGAAGTGTCCCAACAATGATATGACGGAGGCAATGATACAACAAACCTTATACTGGGGCGTTAACACCACTAACCAATGCATTGTGAACTAACTCGCTGGGGCGATTTCATGAACACATAATATGATGAGGCTAATGCAATATTGGACGAAATGACTGACACGTTCTCTGCTTGGAAAAGTAGAGCAAATGTGCTACAGAATGACCCCACGATCATTCACTTGCACAAGGAGCTTCATGATCATGGGCAGGCAATAGCAGAACTGACAACCACAATGAACCAGTTATCAAAGGCACAATTACAATAGGTTCAAACTCCACGACAAGTAAATGCTATGGAGGGTGTCAATATGCTAGTGAATAAAAAGAGACAACAAAGCAAACAAAACTAGGGGAGTTCGGATCAATTATGCCAAGATAGTGGTGGGTTCCAAGATAAAGGTTATGATGATCAGAATGAAGAATTGCAATATGTGAATAACTATCAAGGCTAAAGGGGCAATTTTTCCAACCAACAACAATGGAAATCCCAAGGTAATTGGGGAATCAACAACGACAATGTACTAACAATTATGGAAGTCAACAACAACAACAAGGCAACAACAATTGGGGTAATAACAACCAAAATCCAAATTGGGGCAACCAGAACAATAATAAGAACAAACATGGTAATTGAAATGGCAACAACAATAACAGGGGTGGAAACAAGAATCAGGGCGGTTGGAATAACAATAATGAAGGAAATAGAGGGTAAGGCTTTCAAAGGCCCCCAATGTATCAACAACCCAACAATCCACCCCTATTTCCATCCCAAGGTCCTAGTTCATCGAACCAAGAAATGAAGAGAATTGAAATGATGTTCGAACAAATGATGAAGAAGAATGTTGACACGGATGCTCAGTTGGCTTACCTCAATACTTTTATTAGGAACTTGGAGGTTCAATTAGGTCAAATCTCACAATCCTTGAACACTCGCCCTAAGGAGGCTCTACCTAGTGATGCGATAGTTAACGCAAAGGGTGGGAACAATATTAGTCATGCAATGGCGGTAACTACAAGGAATGGACGTGGCGGTGATGTTAATGCCTCCAATAAACAAGCAATTTTGAGTGATAAAATTGAGTTTTAGGAGAGTGAGGTCCCTTTAGTGGTTGAGAATGAGATTGAGGAGAACCTGAATGAAGAGGAGAGGATTGATATCCAAGATAACAAGGTGGAAACATAGAATGGCGTGAACCCGTCTAGGGAATACATAATAGATATGCCAGAAATGGTTGTGCCTAAAGCCAAGGCACTTTTGCCAAGGCTACCTCCACCTTATCCTCAAAGTCTAGTGAAGCAGAAAAGTGAGAATCAATTTAATAAATTTATTGACATGATGAGGAGCTTATCCATTAATATGCCTTTGGTGGAGGTTCTAGAACAAATGCAGGGTTATGCTAAAATCATGAAAGATTTGGCGACAAAGAAAAGGTCCACGGATTGTGAAACTATCAAGATGGCCCACTAAGTTAGTGCAATAGTGCATTCTATGGCTCTGAAGATAGAAGACCTTGGTGCTTTCACCATTCCTTGCATCATTGGTAGTGCAAACTTTCCAAAAGCCCTATGTGATTTGGGGCCAAGTATCAACTTGATTTCCTACTCAGTTTTCAAGACTTTGGGTATTGGGAAACCGAGGCCGACTTTCATGAGATTGAAAATGGTGGATAGATCAATGAAGAGGCCTTAGGGTATTATTGATGTTGTTCTTGTCCGGGTGGAAAAAATTATCTTGCCAACTAATTTTGTGATTCTTGACTGCGAGGTTGATTTTGAGGTGCCTATTATCTTGGGAAGACCTTTCCTTGAAACCGGAAGGTCTTAGTTGATGTGGAAGCATGGGAACTCACTTTCCGAGTAGGTGATGAAAAAATGATCTTTCATGTATGAAAGTCAATGAAATAGGCAAACTGTACTAAAGTGTGCTCTTTTGTGGATGTTGTCACGGTAGTGATAATTGATGATGCTAGTGCAATGATTAATATGGAGGACCCTCTAGAGGCGGTATTGTTGAATCTTTATGTAAATGAGGATGAAGGCCGATGGGAGTATGTCAATGCTTTACATGGAATGGGCTCTTACTCTTATGAGCCTAGGAAACTCTCTTTGGCTTTTGAGAATAGGAAGACTCCACCTACAAAATCCTCAATTGAGGAACCTCTTGTATTGGAGTTGAAGCCATTGCCTCCACACATTAGGTATAAATTCTTAGGCCCTAGTTCAACTTTGCCAGTTATTATTTCATCTTGTCTTACTAACATGTAGGTTGATACCACATTGGCGGTGATCCAAAAGAGGAAGAAGGAAATTGAACGGACATTAGCTAATATTCGGGGGACAAGCCGCGTCTTTTGTATGCATAAGATTATTCTGGAAGATGATGCAAATATCCTTGGAACATCAAAGGAGTTTGAACGAGGCAATGCAAGAAGTTGTGAAAAAGGAGGTGATCAAGTGGTTGGATGCCGGGTTTGTGTACCCCATCTCTGATAGCTATTGGACTTTGTCAGTGCAATATATGCCAAAGAAGGGTGGTATGACCGTGATTACCAATGCGCAAAATGAAATAATTCCTACAAGGACAGTCACTGGATGGTGCGTATGCATGGTGTCGCAAGTTTAACAAGGTGACCCGCAAGCATCACTTTCCATTGCCTTTTCTTGATCAGATGCTAGACAGACTTGTGGGTCGTGCATTCTATTGTTTCTTGGATGGGTATCTGGGTACAACCAAATATTAATTGCTCCAGAAGATCAGGAGAAGACCACTTTTCACTTGCCGTTATGGTAGCTTTTCCTTTTCTAGGATGCCATTTGGGTTCTATAATGCACCGGCTACATTCCAGTGGTGTATGATGACCATTTTCACCGACATAGTGGAAGATATTTTGGAGGTATTCATGGACGACTTAAGTGTTGTGGGAGACTCATTTGATGAATTCTTGAAGAATCTTGATAGGGTGTTTGCCCAATGTGAAGATACCAATCTTATGCTCAATTGGGAAAAATGGCACTTCATGGTTGAGGAGGGCATAGTCCTTGGCCATAAAATTTCAAAGCATGGCATCAAGGTGGACAAAGCTAAAATTGAGATGATTTCAAGGCTCCCTCCCTACTTCTGTCAAAGGGGTTAGGAGTTTTCTTGGGCATGCATGGGTCCTACCAGAGATTTATCATAGATTTTTCTAAGGTAGTTAATACTTTGTGCAAGCTTTTGGAAAAGGATGCCAAGTTCATGTTCAATGAGGGTTGTATGCAAGCTTTCCAACTTCTCAAGTACAAGTTGACAACCACACCTATTATTACCGCACCTAGTTGGAGCTTGCCTTTTGAGCTCATGTGTCACGCAAACGATGTTGCAGTTGGGGTGATTTTGGGTCAAATATTGAATAAAATGTTTCATCCGGTGTACTACGCGAGCAAGACCATGAACGATGCTCAAGTGAACTACGCGGTGACTGAACAAGATCACTTGGCTATTGTGTTCGCAATGGAAAAAGTTTGGCCATATGTCATGGGCGTCGAAGTCATAATTCACACCGATCATGCCGATGTCTGGTAGTTGATGATGAAGAAGGATTCCAAAGCTAGGCTGATGCGATGGGTCTTGTTACTTCAAGAGTTTGATTTGGAGATTGTGTACCAGAAGGGTTGTGAAAACCAAGTGGCAGACTAGTTGGCCCACTTGGATGAGGATGGGAGGCCTAGTGATGGCCTAGAGATAAATGATTCATTTCCCGACGAACAACTCCTTTCTGTGTCGGTGAATGGTATGCCATGGTTTGTGGATGTTGCTAATTTCCTTATGGCTGGTATAATCCCGTGTGAGCTCTCTTTGAAGCAAAGGAAGAAACTCAAACAAGATAGTTTGTATTCTATTGGGATGAGACATACTTGTTCAAGATTTGTATGGATGGTGTGATCCGAAGGTGTGTCCTGGAAGAGGAGCAATTGAGTATCTTAGAGGCGTGTCATTCCTCTCTCTATGGTGGTCATCACGGTGTGGCGAGGACAACTTCAAAGGTTCTTCGTTGTGGCTTTTTCTGGCAAACTTTGTATAAAGATGCAAGCGAACTTGAGAAGAGGTGTGACGAATGCTAATGAGGGGGTGGAATTTCGAAAAAGGATGCGACACCTCTCAATGCTATTGTTGAAGTGGATATTTTTTATATGCGGGGTATTGATTTCATGGGCTCGTTTGTTAGCTCGTGCGGGGACATATATATTCTAGTGGCGGTTGACTATGTTTCAAACATGGTCGAGGCTGTGGATTTACCTAACAATGAGGCCTGTAGTGTTGTTGTGTTTCTCATAAAGAGTATTTTTACTATGTTTGGCTCTCCTCGTGCAATCATAAGTGATGAGAGGTCTCATTTTTGTAATAGAGCTTTTGACACTTTGCTTGCAATGTATGGTTTCAATCACAAAGTTTCTACTCCTTATCATCCTCAGGCGAGTGGCCAAGTTGAAGTCTCAAATAGGGAAATCAAAAGTATATTGTCAAAGATGGTCAATGAAAATAGGACTGATTGGTCAAATAAATTGGATGATGCTTTATGGGCATATAGGACTGCTTACAAGACTGATTTCTATGTCTCCATACCGATTGGTGTTTGGGAAAGCTTACCATCTACCGGTTGAGTTAGAGCACAAGGCCATGTGGGTTATGAGGAAACTGAATCTAGAATGGGATGTGGAAACAAATCTTTGTGTGAAGCAGCTTAATGAACTTGATGAATTCCGATTCCATGCCTACTTAACTTCATCCTAGTATAAGTACAAGACGAAGTACCTTCATGATAAGTATGCTCGTGGCAAGGAGTTCGAAGTGGGTGATTTGGTTCTCTTGATCAATTCTCGGTTAGTTCTGTTTTTGGGAAAGCTTAAGTCAAAATGGAGTGGTCTTTTTGAAGTGGTGTTTCTGAGTCTGTTTGGTGCACCTGACTTGAAAAATAAAAATGGAGAGGTCTTCGGAGTTAATGGGCATAGAGTCAAGCACTGCCGTAGGAAGATTGATGACAGCCATGTGGTGGCATTGACATCTAATGTGATTAGATGGTAACCTCCATCGTGCCGTGATGTTAAATCAGGTGATTCTTGGGAAGAAACCATGTAGCTTTCTTTTTGTTGTTCTTTGAGTTTCTTTTTAATGTGGATTTTCTTTTGGACTAACTGGTTGTGAGATGTATATAGGATTGTTTTGATGCAGTGCAGGACCAAGTTGGAAAAATGTTGCTCTCTGAAGTTTGTACTACAGCCGCATAGCATTTCTTATGGCCGTAAAAGCCTTAGTGCAGGGGAAAATTTTCAATGCGGTCCGCAGTTTTAATTGGCAAAAAATGGGGCCCTCTGAAGTTGTCACCGTGTTTGCATTGCATTTTGTGCGGTCTGCGATGCCCTACTGCAGCCACAGAGCAATTCTTACAGACCGCAGTGCCCTACTCCCTAGTGCTTCATTTGTTTGAATACTGCGGAATGTGGTGCCATTTTGTGCAGTCCGCGGTGGGTACGTATAGTGGGTCATAGGTTCCTTTTCAATAAAAATGGCCTCAAGCCTTCATTTAAAACTTTTTGGTGATTTGCCTACTAAATAGAAAAAAACACTGTTCATCAAGCCCTAACAAGTTTTAATCATTGAGTCTCATTCATCTTTACTGTATCTTATTGCTGGTGTTTTTAATCTTCCCCTAGTCTTTTACTTTGTTTTATTTCCTTTTAATTAGTTAGTTATAGTTCTTTTTCTTCCCTTTTCTTTCAATTTGTAGCGTAGGGTAACTTAATAATATTTAGATCAGGATTAATTAGTGAAGAATGATGATTAGCCACCTAGTGGGTTCATAATATGTGAAAATTAGGCTAAAAATAAAATTGGAACCTTAAGTTGGTGTTGCCAGGTTAAAGTTACCGCGACCGCAATGGTTTTTCTGCGGTTTGCGGTGCTTCTCTATTGTCTGCAATGCCATGTTATGTGGATTGCGGTGGTGAAACTTCAGATTGTTAAATGTTGAGCACCACGACCACAGTCAGTTTTTTGCGATCCGTGGTGCCTTACCGCGGCCGCAGACTATTTCTTACGGTCCGCATATATTATGACCCCCACCTTAATACAGACCGTAGTACCATTTTATATGGTCCGCGGTGGTCACTTTGCGACCGCATTCCATTTGATGTGGTCCGCATTCTGATGTCTGCAATTATTTTCTTTACTGATTCTTTTGATACTATGATACTAACAAGCTTCAACTAAATTTCACTCGAAGACAATGGTTTAATCACGAGGCGGTGGTGGAAAATAAAAGGGAAAAGGAGAGTCCTCCCGTGTTAGGTGACAAGGTGTGATCATATTTAACCCACAAGTCCGGCAAGCTATAAAGGAAACCAGAAAGTCAATAAGTGCTACGGATAGCGTTGCTTCCTTTTCGGGAAGTGAGTATTTTCCCTCCCGGGAGGCATCCGACTCCGAATATGTGTCGGAGTATGTTCGTGACTGGCTGGATAGGCATAGATTGAGAGATACACCTCTGAAATCTCCCACTGGTCAAGCTTCAGTTCCAATTTTTTCTGAGTCATACGAGGACTCAGCTGAGAGTGGCGACAGTGTCTCCTCCACCTCACCTACAACTTCAACACCCGATGAGGATCCTATAAAAGAAGAATAAGGAGGGGTGAGGCCCCAAGTAGGAGGATTGGATTGAACCAGAAAACCAATAGCTTGGAAAAATAGGTTTGTTAGTGAATTGGCATACCACAAGTTCAGAGAATGGTGTCCCGGGAGGAAGTTGATACTTCAGCAGAAATTTATTATGATGGACCTTTAACCTCACAACCCTAATGTGCATAGAAAATTTAGAGAGAGAGAGTAGGCTGGGATTATTTCATAGGAAACATTGAGGATGAAAATAACCACTTGGTAAAGGAGTTCTACACTAATGTTGCCCACATAAAAAAGGGCACTACAATGACCAAGATGTAGAACTTGATAGTGATATTTAATGGGAAGGCAATCAATGATTACCTGGGCTTTGCAGAGGAAGATGAAACATTATATCTAGAAAAGGTGGCTTTGGGTGAGGATGACCGTCTGTGGTTAGCAGAGTACTTGGCAATCCTAGGTACAACCCCAGCATGGTTGACAACACGAATCCAAATTTTGAGGAGAACCCTGAACTTCAAGGCAAAAGGGTGGGAGACCTTTGTGTGCAGCAGGCTAGACCCCACCATTCATGAGAACTCTCTTCTTATCCCTCAAGCTATGTTGGTGGCTTTTATCATGGCGAGGTTCCCGATCAACATCAGGAATGTTATGTCCAAGGTGATTACAAGGGTGGTGAATAAAGGCGATAAATCCTACCCCTTCCCACATTTCCTGACTATATACTTTGAAGATCTAGATGTGGAGAAAAGAAAGTTTGATATGAAGGTAAAACCTAAGGCGCCCTTTCCTGGTATAGCCTCAAGGATGATGATAACCCCAAAGGCAAATCCACTGCTTCCACTGGCCAGTCTGAAGAGCCAGTAGCGGTCGTAGCTCCTTCTCAGCTTCCCTCAGTTATCCCATATACTTCCCCAAGATCCTCTACTACCACTTGCCCAGATATACCCTCATCTTCATCCTACACTTAACTGCCCACCGTTTGAGCCAAACCCTTGCCAGTATCAACAACTGGATACAGGAAGCTACTTCTCAGCTATTTGTGCTTTCTATCTCGGGGGCAGCCCAGACTGTACCCCTCAGCCACAGATTCCCTAGTTAGTGGAGGATACTCTCAAGGAGCTTCTGGACAACTAGAAGAAGCTCCTGGAGAACCAACAGTTGATATTGGGGGCAATAGGTACTCATGGGAAAGCACTGAAGGAGCTGGCAATGAAAACAAAGAAGTTGAGAAAGACTCGGGCATCAAAGGAGTCAGTGAAGAAGTTGAGAGTGGAAATGGAGAGAATGAAGGATGGTGAAATTTCCCTTGGAGCTACTATTGTAGGATCCGACCCCAGCAGTCCATCTTGAGAAGCAGCATGATGCGGAGAGGGCACCGAAGAGTAGAAGGGTGATTCCCCATAATGATGATGTAGTGATCAAGTTGGCGGAGCCTCAGGAAGGTTCCTTTAGCCAGCCTCGGGTTCCAGTAAAGGCACAGGTCCCAGTGCAGACACAGGTTACAGGGATCTAGTCATAGGTTGCTGAGAAATCCAAGGACCCAGGCTCATGATATTATGCAGATGAAGGGACAATAGGAGTTTCTCTTTACTCCCTATCTTCTATTGATCTATTTTTGGTTAGTTAGCATTGATGACAATGCTAGATTTCATTTTAGGGGATATCCCTATTTTGATTTGATGATTGGGTTGTAAATGTGACACTACTTTCCTTTTTATTATGCTTTGGTTTCTACTTTTGGTATGTACATAATTTTACCTTTTTATTTATCTTTTCGTACTTTGCAATCTCGATCTGCATCTAAAGTAACCTTCTGATGTAAATATTCATTCCCCCTTATGTATATTCGTCTAAATCCCCTCTTGTAGGTATTCATTCTACTTTTTGCATTTTTCTTTCATATCTTCTTATTTCACTTTCGTAGCTTCTTATTTTGAGTTTTTCATTCAATAAGCCATTGTTTTCTTAATGCCACAGTTCTTTCTAAACGTGAAATTTGTGTGAACCAGGTGGCTCTTCCTGATGATGGATGGCATGACAACCTTCTTACGAATTTTGAGTCTATTTTCTTTTTCTTTTTGTATAAATAGTAGCTAGTGAATAATGGTGCCTCAAGAAAATCTTCATTTGACCCAAACACATTTTCCTTTGATCCTATTATCAAAAACAAATTGTTGTGTATAAGATGATGAAAGTTGTGATCTTGAGACTCTTGAGTTGGCCAATAATTATCAAGTGATTTTTCGAGACTATTGTGTTGCTCAAATCTTAGCTAAGGTTTTCGTGGGTCCCTAACCCTGTCTTTTTAGAAATCCTATAGCTTGTGTGGTGAGAATTTGCAATGGAAGTCCAAATCCGTGCCATTAGTCTAGACTTGCCCTGAATGTTTGCTTAGGCGAAATCCTAAGTATAATTTGACTTGAGATGTGATTACAGACTATCCTTGATTCGAATGATATCTTGAAAACATCCATAGCCTACCAATGATAATATCCCTAGTCAACCCTTTTGAGCGATATTCCTTTTCTATCAAAAACCATGATACAAGCTTTTATCCGTTCTAAAAGGACCCTCTATTGGCACAATATCTTTCCTTAGCACAAGGCAAAAGCATAAGTTTGGGGGGAAGATACGAGGAATGCAACAGAGTGGTAAAAGGTACCAAATAAAGAAAAGGAAAGTCATTGAAAAAGAAAGAAGATAAAAAAGTCAAAAAGAATGAACAATGTAGAAGAAATGAATAGATTTAATAAAAGAAAAGGGATGAAAGGTGTGGAAAGTTTCGGAAGGAGAAAAATGTTTGAAAAGAACAAGAAAGAGTGACAAGTCTCTCTAACTCATAAGAAAGAAGTAAATGACTCAAAAAGTCAAGAGAGTTGTGCCAAAATGAAGAATTAAAGTGCTTAAGGGAAGATGGAACCTACTTAGACCAAATATTTCCTACCCTAAACCAAAAGCCTTCACTATATCTCCACAAAAGCCTATATGATTTTGAGTTGAATGAAGCTCACATTAGTGGTGACTCACATATGGGCAAGCTTATGGTATTTAGAGATGGACTTGTGACCTTTCTTTAAGAGAGATGAGTGTGTTTTCCACAATCCTCATTTCGAGTGCTACAACCTAAAAGTGATGTTTGCTTAGGGAAAGTTGAGGATGTATGAGGTTGGGTTCCACAATTACAAAAGTAATAGAAAGGGTTTTCTTGATGGGTTTAGTCAATTATTGATGCTCTTGTGTCACACTAAAACTATGGTGCTTAAAAGGTTGAATGTTGTTAATGATTCATTTGATTTGAGGGAAATTGCTTGTTTTAATTGATGCTAGATGAGGTCACTTTAGGTCAATTGAATTTTCTTGGGTTTATCCCTAAGGAGGTGAGAATTATTTTTTTTACTTGAGTACAACCAAAAGCTTAAGTTTGGGGGCGTTGATAACTAGGGATTCTAGTTCTTTTTACACTCCTTTTCACTTGAGTTTTGGATTAAAAATGTATACAAATAGTCCCACAGGATTACATGTTGAACTTATTTGTAGGGTTTTATAAAAAAAAGTGACAAGTAGTCAAAACTAGCTCAAAAAAGAGTGAAACATACACAAGTACCAAGAACAAGTCAAAGCACAGCTGCAACAGACCCACCGTGGCCGCAATCCATTTAGTGCGGTCCGCGGTGAGGAGATTTAGAGAGGTGCAGATTTTGGAAGCTCAAGAACTGCAGCTGCAACCCATTTTATGCAGACCGAAATAGCCTCTTTGCGGTCGCAATCCATTTTATGTGATTTGCGGAGAGGGGATTTAGGGAGTTGGTGTTTTGGACGATTGAAGCCAGCCATGTCTGCGGAGCATTTTATGCGGACCGCAATGAAGCCACCACGGATGCAGTGACCAGATTCAGAGAATGGAAAGTCAAGCCAAAAATCCTTATCGTGGTCGTGCTGCATTTTTCGCATACCGTAAAATCTCTGTTAGAGGCATTTTTGTCCAGAAAATTTAGCCTAGTATAAATAATTTCTTTCACATTTTTAGGGTATCTTTTTTAATCTGTTAGTATCTAGAGCACGTGAATTACTGTCGTGTTCCGTTTTGAATAATTTGTAGCTACTTTAGCACTAAATCTTCATTATTATAGTTTGAAATCAAATTATATGGGTTATTCTTCATCTATTGATCCGCTTTATTCCGTTATTATGAGTAGATAGACACATTAGCTAGGGTTGTAGCTCAACCCTAGTATGGGTATTTGATGGGTATTTTGTTTTAAGGCGTAGATGTTTATGGGTGTTTGATATTTGGACTAATTTGTGTTTTCCATGTTAAATTAGTGGTTGCAAAAACTAATTTGTACCTTTTTGACTTGGGCTCTTTTTGAGAAAGAGGGCTTGAGTCTAGGAAAATAAGTCCAACAAGGAATTTTGGCGTATACAAGAGATTGATAGCCCCAATTAAAGGGTTAAACCTAGAGATGGTAATACCCAACTTGAGCCTTGCTTGCACAATTTTGACACCCAATTGGTCTTGAGAAAGTCAATTAGGGTAAAGTCACTTGAGTTACCGAGAGGTATAGAGTTAGTAGTTCCGTGCATTGGTTATATCGTGGTCCCCAACATAACAATGTTATATTAGACTTTAGATCCCGTCAAGTATCCACCTAGGAGAGAGTCATTACCCTAGTGCCTCTTTAACCATTTAGAAAACCTTACAAGAATTTTACTTTTAGCTTAATTTAGCATCTTATTAGTATAAAAATTACAAGTAACAACTGAGCAACTATGATTGGAAGTGCAATTAAGAGCACTATGCATTGCTAATTTAGATAGCAATCCAAATCCCAACCAATTCTAGCTCTCTGTGGATTTGATCCTGACCATCTCGGGTAAAAATTGCTTCAATCACTCTTTGTAGTGGTGTAGGGTTGGAATCGATCACTTACCCATATAGTCAAACAACTTCCCCAAATGATCACATATGCACCCCACCAAATGGAAACCTCATACAAGACACATGCGTCCAATCTCATTATGTAGGAGATGGGCCACTTATTATACTCAAATCGACACCTTGCCATGAACTTACCTCAATCACAATAGCTTGACCACCAACCAATTTTCCCAAATATTTGGTTACCAACCAGACATATGAACCTGCATCATACAAAAAATGAACTTCTAGAAAATTTAACACTACATCCGCTTCTGAGGCTAGACAACACATCGAGATAATAATCAAACATCCATAGCTCGTTGTAATTTATCTGCAGCATCACCGATCGCTGGAACATAATGAATACTGAGTGAAAAACATCCCATATGAGCGATTGAGAAGAGTCAAAGTCATAGATTTCAAACTGAAACAAGGCCGCGCGATAAGGAAAGAAGAAAGGGAATTTTTTTCCTAAATGCCTTGTATCCTCACAAATATAGGTATGGATGTCATCATACCGATCCACAGGACTCTACCATACATTTGCTCATCACTCGTAGTACCTACGAACCTAGTGCTCTGATACCACCTTGTCACGACCCAAAATCATTGGTCGTGATGGCACCTAACTCAACCCGCTAGGTAAGCCAACTAACAGACAATTTAACTCAGCAAGGATTATAAGAAAATAGACAATAGATAACTGATCATTTACAATTTACCCAAGAACTGATAGTACGACTCATGACCTTCTAACACTTGGAATTTACAAAGTTGGTACGAATAAATACACGTTCCATTTGAAAGATACATAAACAGAATATTAAAACCTGAGCTACGAAGGACAAAAGGCAGCTATATCCAGAATGCACAAACATCTTCAGAATCAGCACCCGATATCACCAGCGGCTTAACTCTGGAAAGCTGTACACATCGTATAGAAGTGTAGTATCTGTATAACCGACCCTATGTACTGGTAAGTATTTTGCCTAACCTCAAAGTAGTGACAAGGCGTTTACTTAAAAGATGTTTATTGTTATAACTTGTACATTTGATTAACAGTAAAAGCAGTTCAAAGCATAATGGATAAAAGTACTGTCTACAACTCAGCGAGAAAATCAACAATTACTAAAATGAATCACATTATAAGATTTACAATCTTTCCTGGTATGAGAAGTATATTCAAAATATCAAGTGAAACGGCACGATAATACCCTTCGTGCTTCTATCTCTGGCTCTCTCTCTCTCTCTCTCTCTCTCTCTCTATATATATATATATATATATATATATATATATATATATATATATATATATATATATATATATATATATATATATATATATATATATATATATATATATATATATATGTATATATGTATATATATGTACATGTATATATGTATATATATATATATGTATATATGTATATATATGTACATGTATATATGTATATATATATATATGTATATACATATATATCTATGTATATATATATGTATAGATATATACATAAATATGTATATGTATATGTATATATATATATATATATATATATATATATATATATATATATATATATATATATATATATATATATATATATATATATATATATATATACATACATATATGTATATTTGTGACAAATCAATTAGCAAGGAGACACCTTTCGTGCGTTCCACTCATCCTCCCAAATGTACGAGTAATAGAACAAACCAGATGATAGAAATATCAATAACATGAATTACAAAGTAGGAAATACACAAGTATCAACAATGGACAGAGATACACATGTGGGCAGCAATAAAACTAAGGAGAAAGCACATGAGTAATAATAACAATTGGAAAACAAGGAATATCAACTTCAATTAACTAGCACATTGGAGGCCTAAGTACAAGTATAACAAATAGGATGAAAATACATTATCTTTATAAGTTGACAAGTAGGGGAATGAATGGCTAACATGGTGGAAATCTTATACTAAGTGCAACAGAATAGATACAACATGAGTATAATTATAAAAGTAGGAAATAGGCATAGTATTTGCAAGTTAAGAAAGTAGAAAGGATGAGCCACACACCAATAATAGAAATAGAGATGAATGATAGAACAATAGCAACAAGTCACATCAGATCGACAGTTATGAAAATAACAGTTCAAGGTAAAGATATGAATGTATACACGGAAGACTAATATCAAACATAAATCATGTCCCCATCCTTGCCTGCATGGAAACAGTTATCGTTCCATGACCTCATGATAACACAAAATTATAACAATATAAATGAAATGGCACGTCATCGCCCTTCGGGCTCTTACTATCAATAACATGACACGGTATCACCCATCGTGCTTTTACTCTCAATAACATGGCACGGCATCACCCTTCGTGCTTTACACTCTTCCTCACATGATAATAAGTACAAAATGGCACGGCATCACCCTTTCGTGCTTTACACTCTTCCTCAGATGATGATGAATATAAAATGGCATGGCATCATCCTTCGTTCTTACACTCTTTCTTACCAAGCATATGAATATCAATAAAATGACAGGCAAGAAGTATATATAACATCGGGGAGAGTATTTTAGCGGATATTCCAAACAAATTCTAAATCAAAACTTTTCAAGTCAACAATGATTCAACAAACTTAAAGAACTGTATTATTCAAATACTTCCATGAATCTCACAGATAATCCACAACACAAGTATAGTGTCCAGTATCTCAAGGATATCGGCCGTAGTAATTTAGTAATGATTTCGCATAAAGATGACCAATTTAATCGCATCAATGTATCCTCAAAACTTCCTTCAAGTTTGATCAAATTATAATAAGCTAAGTCTTGATTGTTATCATTTAATATTATATTCTTAGTGTCTAAGAGTCAAGTAAGACATGACCAACGAAATTCTACATACTTAAATAACATAATTCACAACCCGAGCATGATTAACCCCGGCACATACATATATGTTTGTCATCTCATATATGTATCACCCCCGCATGTAGTAAACAATTATGAATTGGAGGAAAAATTCCCTCAACAAAGTTAGGCAAAATACTTTCTCAAACAAGCCAATTACAATACCGAACAATCCAAGAGATGCTCCAAAAATGCCATCATGTGTGTAGTTACCTTCGAACGGCTCAAAACCCAATTCATATGGTGAAAATAGCCTCACAAATTGTCCAATTCCAAGCTCTCCCACTCAAAATACGTTAAATGAACAAAACCCTTATTTTAACACTGTTCTACCTCGTTTCTTGTGTCAAATCATCTCGAAACTCGCTTTTGATACCTCCAATGTAGTCCTTGTGACATTTTAGTCAAATTAGACTCTTGGATCACTCCATTTGACATTATATTGAAGGAGATATGTTGGCCTCAATATTTGAAAATAGTGCAGATTTCTAAATACGAATTCAGTGGCAATTTCATAATTAATCTGAAAAATCTGGCAACCCAATTCATAGTAAAATGATCATAAACTCCTTATACAATTTCCAAATTTGATGATTATTTTTGCTATGACTCCATAATTACAATATGGATCTAATGTTTCAATAAAAACAAAAATTTGAGTTCATTTGTTTGATGTAGTACCATTTGTGGTTGTAGAAATAACGTTGAAACAATAAAAAATGAGAGCAACACAACTCAAACCTATCCGAAACTTGCCCGAGCCCCTCGGGACCACGTCCAAACATATCAACAAGTCCCATAATATAACATGAACTTACTCGAATCCTCAAAACACACATAACAACATCGAAACGACGAATCACACCTCAATCCAAAAATTAATGAACTTCAAATTTCCACAACCAATACCAAAACCATCAAATCATGTCCGATTGATCTAAAATTTTGCACACAGTCACATTTGGCATTACGGACCTACTCCAACTTCCAGAATTAAAATCCGACACCGTTATTAAAAAGACCACTCTCGGTCAAACTTTCAAAAAAATCCAACTTTTGCCATTTCGAGCCAAATTCAACTACGGACCTCCAAATCACAATCTGGACACAGTCCTAAGTCCAAGTCACCCAACAATGCTAATAGAACCAACAAAATTCTAATCCAAGATCAAATACTAAAAAGTCAAATTTGGTCAACTCTTTTAAATTTAAAGCTCCCTGGTTGAGAATCATTCATCCAAATTAGTCCCGAATAATATGAAAACCAAAACCGACGATTCACATAAGTCAAAATACATCATACGGAATACTCTTGCCTGTAAACTACTGAGCAAAGTGCAAATGCTCAAAATGACCAGCTGGTCATTGCATCCATAAAACCCTAGATGGTACTACACAAAGGAATATCCATTACAATATTCTCTCGGAAATTTAAATCCTAAAATTGATCGTCACTTCGTATCGAAGGCGGATGCTCGTCCTCGTCTTATGTTAAGCCATTTCGATATCAACAACGATTTATCCTCCACATTTGACCTCGATTTTTTGTAGTTAGGTTAATATGTCACAACCTTCGAAGACTTTATTACTGTTGACCGGGTCAAACACATAAAATGAAGTTGCAAATGGTAACTATAAAAGTAGTTTCTTCCCAAAAAAATTTCCCCCGGGGACTTCTTTTTATTATAAAAAGAACTCCGTTTGTTATTTTTCGTTCTTTAAAATTTGACAATATTAGTAGGGAGAAATATTGTATCTCAAGACCACTTTTTGGCTTCTCTTTATAGTTTAGAGGGGTGGTTGGATATAGTTAATTGATGAAGCATTCGGCAAAGTACATAGTTGGAGTGTCTTTGTTCTAGAAAAGGACATCCCCATGTCCCTACCAAACCAATACACTATTACGTACTTTCCTTTCCTTAATGTGAAATCTTGTGAAAGTGCTCTGACTATAATTTCATCCTCCTTATTTCATATTCAACACGTGAACATTCAAATACACAATATCTTACATGGTAGTTGATACAAAGAGTATCACTCATCATCACCAACTTCATGCGTATGCTTGAAAGTTACTCCTATCGATTTATATCCAACCAAACCAAATGAATTTCACTCTAACTAAAGAGTAGGAGTGATAAAAAACTTAACGAAGTGAGTTAAAATTATATTTAAATTTCAGTAGAAATAAAAAGATATTAGAAGATTTCTCTTATTTATCTAAGCTGTGTTAGATCATAGCATTATATAATATGTGTGTCGATAGAAGTTAGCAAATACCAAATAGGATAATTGTTGTGTATGTATACTAGCCCAAACAATAAGCAACAACAAATAAAATTACAGCTAGGTCCCAAATAAAGTAGGTACGTCGGCTATATGAATCTTTATCGGCGATATTGATTCATTTAAGCTCAACCCATTCGATTACTGTTATGTAAAAAATTATTGTAAATTATCCGACTTGAACCTGAAGTGCTAATAAGTACTAGTAATATATAACCATAACTAATATATTTGGCATCGCTTACATAGATCTCGGGCATCACAATTATTAAAAAAGAACAAGAAACAAAAGAGAAACAATTATTGAGAAAGCAAACCTAGTATAGTTATTGTAAGAATAACTTTAACAATTGCTTAGGATGCATGATAACCCAATAATTTTCTTGGAATGGAAAAGTCTAAAATTTACTGATTGCAGCTGACATTTCATGTTGCTATGTCATTTGTCAAGTGTCATCTTCTTTAGACCGTTGAAATGTTAAACTCAAGTTTCAATGAAAACTCACCAAATCCTTGCTTCAGGATTCAGAAAGGCCAACAACAATATAAAAGATGAACAACAACAAACTCTATATAGGTGTATTTCTTTTTCTTTTTTGGTAGCAACAACCAGCTGGTAAGAAAAACACCATATTAATTTCTCAAAGACTCGTAATTCCAAATTTCTCAAAGACTCTTAATAACAACACCTAAATATTGGTAAATAACATCACCATATTCTCTAAGGAAAAATATGGGGACTTATTTGATCACTCTAGTTGGCTTCTTGTTTGTGTTATTTTCTTATGGAGGTAAAGATGCAGTTTTCACATACTCAATTTGTATTCATCTTTTTAAATTTTTTTATTTTTTTGGTTGTTGTTGTGTATTCTCAAACTAGTTTGTGTAATCTTGCAGCTGCTTATGATCCATTGGATCCCAACGGGAATATCACCATTAAATGGGATGTAATGTCTTGGACTCCTGATGGCTATGTTGTAAGCTAATATCCTTCCCTTATTCTCTCTTGTTTCTTTCACCACCTTATTGACATTGTGAAAATTGAGAAAGGAAAAGGAAATTCTTAAAATTCTCATAATTATTTATTCTTGGATGTGAGTACCTAGATTATGATATTTAACTTACATATACTCAGTGGCAAATCAAGAATTTTTAAATCATGGGAGCTTAACTATTTTTCATCTCAAAATTGCTACTAAGATTGGATGCTCAGTTAATATATTTGTATAAATTTTCTTGTTTTTAATTAAATAATGTTTTGTTCCGCACTTAATGAGTGCTCAAGTACCTATAATCTATAATGTGGATTCGCCCATGCTAACATAATAAATATTTTTTTACATTTTCCGTGCTCATTTCCCAAGTTACTAATCCCAAGTTTTGGGAAGTTTCCTATAGTTATATTGGGATCTAAGTTATATGCTTGACTATGTAAATATTTTTTGCAACTATTAGTGTAGTTATTATTTTTACCTGAATACCAATTATTGATTATCATAGAAATTTACTTGCGAATTACCTCATATATGATCTGATCGTAAATATTTTTTATATAGTCATACATAGAACTTAAAATTGTTATCTTTTAGTTAACCTTTTACTCTAGCTATCACGGTGTAAAAATTAAGCTCTATATTATAACACTTTAATGTACGCATGGGAAGATTCCTATAGGTGGTAGTAACTATAAATTCTGAAATCATATTCTTGCAAAAGTACAACGAATTCACTTATTAGAATTTAAAGATTTCATATATCAAATTTAAATTCTGAATCTGTTTTTTGCTCTTAGGCTGTTGTAACGATGAACAATTTTCAAATGTACCGGCACATCATGACCCCTGGCTGGACATTGGGATGGACATGGGCTAAAAAAGAAGTGATTTGGACTATGGTAGGTGCACAAACCACAGAACAAGGTGATTGCTCCAAGTTCAAAGGCAATGTTCCACATTGTTGCAAGAAGACTCCCACTACTGTAGATATGCTCCCAGGGGTTCCTTACAACCAACAATTCACCAATTGCTGCAAAGGTATGTTAGCCTCAAGATTCTAATGATTGAAAACAATAGATTTAATTCCAACAATATTCGGTCAAATTTATCGTTTATTTTTTCTAGTCAGTATATATACTTTATTCATTAATGACATATATTATATATTAGTGGAGGCGAAGCCAGCATTTGATATTAATGGTTTCGAGATTTTATTCATTTTAAGTTATTTGGTTCTAAATTAATAATTTGTACATATTTAATAAATTTTTAAAGACAAATGCATAGTTTTGACCAAAGCTACTGGATTAGGTCGAACCCGCGCCCGAAACTCTAGTTCCGCCCTTGTATATCAAATTTTTAATGATTGGCAACAAGAAATTTTAATTCAAAAAATATTCATCCAGATTCATTGTTTACTTTTCCTAGTTGGTATACATAGTTTATACATTAGTTATGCACATTATACACATAGCTTCCCGACCAACCCGGTGTCTTAAAGAAGCTTCTTTACCGGCAAGGGTCGGGATCAACTACTATGACATTCCTTCATTGACTGGTCTAATGAAATGGTGGACCCTCATTCCGAGAACTCCGATTAACTTATCTTATTGAGCCTTTCTCCTCCTTCCTCACTATTCCGACCTATTATTGATAGAGATTTTACCGGTGCTGAAGATAGCTTGCGTACCAAGCTGCCCGCTTGAGAAGTCTCTGCACCCCTACCTTCTTTATCACTGAGCGATCATTTAGGGGCTTTAGATGGTGATCCGTATTATACATCCAGCCAGGTGAGCAGTTATTTAGGTTAATTCTAAATATAAAACCATCAAAGGTGGTACTAAATAAGAAATTCAAGAACCTCCAAGTATGACTCCCTTATAATCAAAGGGAACCGGATGTAAACTTGAGGAACCAGTATAAAAATATTGTGTCTCATTTACTTACTGTGTTTTACTTTCCTTTACATTTTTTCAGGTGGAGTATTGGCTTCATGGGGCCAGGATCCTCAAGCTTCTGTCTCAGCTTTTCAAGTTAGTGTTGGCCAAGCTGGTACTTCAAACAAGACAGTTAAACTTCCAAAGAACTTCACTTTGCTTGGCCCTGGACCTGGCTATACTTGTGGCCCTGCAAAAATTGTCCCTTCTACCAAATTCTTCACCCCTGATCTTAGAAGGAAAACTCAGGCATTGAGTACGTCTTGTTTCATCAAATAGACTTGGTTTTGGTCTCATTTTGCTTAGTCTACTTTTTGGTTCTTTTTTACACCACATGTGTTTGGTATAACCGGAGTCATTTTTCGGAGAAATATTTTTCATGAGCAAGTCATTTTTAGGTATTTGGTATATCCTGAGTCATTTCCCATTGCAAGTGGGAAATGACTTCCTTCATGGCGGAATTCTTTTTCCTTACAGCTATCTTAACATTTAACCCAGACACCACTGAGTGGTATTGTACTGGGTCGTACTTTATCTTAACATTTAACTTATATTGCTTACTCTAACTAGCATATGTGTTTTTCTCGGAAAATACACTTTACACTGGCCAAAAACCGGGAGAAAATTTCAGGAAAATATTTTCCATGAAAACTTACTTCAGCCATACCAAACACACTCGTATATCAGAAAAATATTAAATTCATTACTATCATTAACTTTCAGAAAAAGAAGGCATCTTAGACCTTGTGATTTCAAAAGGGTGCTTGAAAATCATTAATTTTTTGGAAATTATGTTGAAGATCATTTTCTTGTAACCAGCTAATACTATTCTTTTCTACAGTGACATGGAATGTGACATGCACATACTCCCAGTTTATAGCCCAAAAACACCCAAGTTGCTGCGTCTCCCTCTCAACTTTCTACAATGAAACCATCACTCCTTGTCCTTCTTGTGCTTGTGGTTGTGAGAACAAACACAAATGCATCAAGTAAGTCAATCTTTTTGTACATCAATCTCACATGCATGAAAAGAGCATATATATTTGATCGAGTTTAATTTCTATACACTAATTACGCTATCAGATCACCTAAAAAATAACTATAAGTAATTGTTCATAATAAGCGAGATCAGTAGCCTGAAAAATAAGACATGTAAACTTATACGACATGTTAAAATACACCATTATCATTGTATATAAATTAACATAACTTATCTTCTTGTGACACACAGGAGTGACTCTAAACTACTGAGTGTGGTGGGAATAAACACTCCAAGGAAAGACAATTCACCATTACTACAATGCACACACCATATGTGCCCTGTTAGAGTTCATTGGCATGTAAAGCTCAACTACAAGGACTATTGGAGAGTCAAGATTACTATTACCAACTTCAATTACAGGGTCAATCACACACAGTGGACTCTTGTTGCTCAACATCCAAATCTTAACAATGTTACACAAGTTTTCAGCTTCGATTACAAGCCTCTTGTTCCCTATCAATCGATAAGTAAGTCTGTGAACTCTCTGAAATATTCTATAGATGCAAGTGTTGATATTACATATGGCGACCGAACTTTAGCCACTATAACAGTAAATTCACAAAATTACAGTCACTGAACTTGATCGTCTATAATAGTATAACCACAATACTATTTTTGTCACATTAAAGTCATAAAACTTTTACCAATTTACACCTTGATGGGTATTTTTGCCGATATAGCATGTAAAGTTTAGTGACTTTACTGTTACAGTGGATACAGTTAAGTTGCTATAGTCAGTAAAGTTTCATAATCTTTGCTGTTATATCGCATAAAAATTCAGTAACTAACAAGATATAGATTTGTGACTGTAGTGGATAAAGTTCAGTGATCATATGTGAAATTAGAAACATGTATATTAACCTTGTGTAAAACTTCACAATGCAGATGACACAGGAATGTTCTATGGTATGAAGTTCTATAATGACCTACTTATGGAAGCCGGGCCATCTGGAAATGTTCAATCAGAAGTGCTTCTCCAGAAGGATAAAGATACATTTACATTTAAGCAAGGATGGGCATTTCCAAGAAAAGTATACTTTAATGGTGATGAATGCATGTTACCACCACCAGATACTTATCCCTACTTACCCAACTTTGCCCACCAGAACCTGGTTGCCTTTTCTACATTGTCTTGTTGTCTGATTTTTCTTTTACTTGTTCTGTTTTAATCATTTCTAGTTTGTGAATAACTAAAAAATTTTGAAGCCATGCAACTATTGCATCATGAATTGGTAGCATAGGTACATGAAAAATCTTTGATAGAACAAAATGTCATGAACATGTATTGCTGTACTATAGGGAATTTGAGCATGTTGGTTCATGACAAGCAATCCTAATATTATCAAGAGCTCTAGTAATACTGATAGGAACCATGCACAAAAAGAAAAATGGTTTTAGCTGGTAAGCGGAACATGTAATAAAACAGCTAAAGGATATCTACTGATAGACACTGACAAATTGGAAAGTGATAGACTTCTATATATATGCAAAGAAGAATGCCATTGAGGACAGAAGTGTCACTAATAACTTAAGCAAAGAGATCTTCCATTGGAAAACAGCATTTGGCAAATGCGGATCTTGCATAAGGAGGTGGCATGACAGAAACACCATTCGACAAAATGTGGATGTGCATCGGGAGGTGGCATAGCACAGTTATCACCACTGAAATAAACTCTGTTAGGAAAAGCCCATCCCTTATCAAAAGTGAAATTTGATGCATCTTTCCGGAGTAGAAGTTCGAACTGGACATTTCCTAATGGACCAGGTTTCATGAGCAGATCATTGTCGGATTTAACACCCCAGAACATAGCAGCATCATCTGCGAAAAAGGTCCAGGAGAATAGTCATATGTAAGGAAAGTTAGTAGTAATATATTCAATAGAGTAATATTTCCAACCAAACGAATGGACTGCGATTCTAGATAATGTTTTCAAAGGCAAAAAGAGCACAGGCTTGTTAGTGCTTGAAGCGTAAATCGCAAATAAGGCGCAAGCTTTAATGGAAAAAAAGGCACATATAAAGAAGAAATACATACATAGTTCAATAATGATATTAGTGACCACAAATGACAATTATATGGACAAAGGAATTAAATAAACTTATAATCAGTGAAATGTTTATTGTTTAGTATCGGCTCTTCGGGTCAATGCGCATTTGATGAGACATCCCCCTTAGCGCCTTGTTGACTGCAATGAAGCACTGCCTAAACAAGGCAAAGTACTTAGCCAATTTTGCATTTAGCTTCAGGGCTCAAGTGCGCCTTACGTGAGCCTTTGGTAATACTAATTCTAGATAAATGTATGGAGTATGTATAGCAGTTATATGTTTAACATCTAGGTAGTAGCTGCTGTTTAGGTAACACAATTGATATAATATAACAACAAACATCAACAAACCCAATGGAGTTCCAGAAGTGGGGTATGGAGAGCGTAGTGTGTACACAGACCTTGCCCCTATCTTATGAGGATAGAAAGGCTGTTTCCGGTAGACCCTCGGCTCAGGAAAAATGAAAAAATATAACATTTATAATTAGATGGAGAAATTACTTGTCACTCCATTATGAACTAATGACTTGTAATTGATGCTGAAAAGCTGAGTGATGTTATCAAGGTGTGGATGCTGGACAACTAAGTTCCATTGTCTATAATTCATATGGTAATTGAAGTTTGTTATAGTGATCTTAACCCTCCAATAATCCTTGTAGTTGAGCTTCACATGCCAATGAATTCCAACTGGGTGCATATGATCTGTGCACTGGACCAAAGGAGTTAAGTTTTTCATTCCATGGTCCGAAACAGTTGAAGATAGATGCGGCGCTTCTGGACTGCAAGAAAACAAAGGTGAAGTACCCTGACAGTAAATAACAAAAGAATTCAGAGATTTAACCCGCGAGAGAAAGAAATTGAAGAAAATATCTTGTAAGACATACTTCACACAAGTTCCCGGCTTAGTGACATTATTCTCGCATCCACAAGCACATGTAGGGCAAGGTATAATTGTGTCATTGTAGGACGACGTTAGGGAGACACAACATTTAGGATTTTTCTCAGCCAGGAACTGTGCGTATGCGCATATAACATTCCAAGTCACTGCCATTAACAGTATAGTGTGTTAGAAGTTAGCCTTATTTATAAAACCGCAACTAAGCATGATAATAAAGTTGAAGCAATTAACTTACTCATAGCCTGTGTCACTCTTCTCCTATCTGCAGTAATAAATTTAGTCGGTTTAACAATTTTAGCAGGTCCACAAGTATAACCAGGCCCTGGTGCTTGTAACGTGAAGTTCTTAGGTACTCTAACTGTTTTGTTGTTTGTTCCGGCAGAACCAACACTGAGTTGGAATGAAGTAACAGCAGTTGCAGGATCTTGCCCCCATGAGTTGAGCAATCCTCCCTTGCAGCAATTTGCAATCTGCTGGTTATGAGGAGTTTCCGGCATCAAATCAACAACTGTTGGATTTTTCTTGCAGAAATGAGGAATATCTCCTTTGAATTTTGAGCAATTACCTTGCTCTGTAGTCCGACTTCCGATCATGTTCCATATATCCTTAGCCCATGTCCATCTCAAAGTTCAGCCTGGTGGTTGGATATGCCTATATTGCTGGAAGTTGTTCGTAGTCACCACAGCCTGTAGAAATGCTAAACAACTAAGATGACACTTTCCATTCGACAAATAATGTTAATAATGAGAAGTAAAAGAACTACAAGTTAATGCACTATAAAATATACTGAACATATATAAGACTGAGGTCCAAAGGCTGTACTATTAGATGTCTTTCTTCATGGACGTGCAAAAACCTTAAAAGACAGATAATATGGACAAGCGAATAAGCGATACCTAACGCTTGAAAGAACTAATAACGGAAAAACCCTTCTTAATCAAACTTGCCATGCACATAGCAAGAAATCAAATTTATTCTTACAACATATCCATCTGATGTCCAGCTGATGACATCCCATTTTATTGTGATGTTCCCATTCGGATCAAGTGCGTCATACGCATCTGGAAGAAACGCAAAAGCAAAAATGTAACAACAACAACTACCCAGTATACTCCCACCAGGTGGGGTCTGGGGAGGGTAATATGTAGACGAGCCTTACCCCTGCCCGAAAGGGCAGAGAGGCTGCTTCCAATCGACCCTCGGCGAGTAGAGTAAAAATGGGAAAGCTGCATTAAGAAACAGAGATAAAATTAGAAACACAAGCAAGACAAAATCAAATAATAAAGCATAGGTACTCCCACAAAAGTAACGTAAATAGTTATGAAAACATAAGCAACATAAATACAGTCGCATGCAGTAATATCAAGCAGGAACTACCATACTAAAACACTAATCACCTATGAGCCCCTAACCTACAATCTTGATTCTAGACCTCCAGACTCCCCTATCAAGAGTCATGTCCTCGGTAACCTGCATTCTGGCCATGTCCTGCCTAATCACCTCTCCCCAATGCTTCTTAGGCCTCCCTCTCCCTCGCCGACCACCAACAATCTCCAACCGCTCGCAGCTCCTCACCGGGGCATCGGGGCCCCTCCTCCGAACATGCCCGAACCACCTCAGCCTCGCTTCCCGCATCTTTTCGTCCACCGGGGCCACCCCTACCTTCTGTCGAATAACTTCATTCTTGATCTTATCCAGCCTGGTGTGCCCACACATCCACCTAAGCATCCTCATCTCCGCAACCTTCATTCTCTGAACATGCGAGTTCTTCACGGGCCAGCACTCCGCCACATACAACATTGCAGGTCTAACCACGGCTCTGTAGAATTTCCCCTTTAGTTTGTGCGGGATTTTCTTGTCACACAGGACCCCTGAATCAAGCCTCCACTTTGACCACCCCGCTCCTATCCGATGGGTGACGTCCCCGTCAATCTCTCCGTCCCCCTGGATCACAGACCCAAGATATCTCACACTGTCCCTCTTGGCGATGGCCTGAGAACCAAGCATCACTTCCCCGCTTACCCCACTCGGCTCGTCGCCGAACTTGCACTCCAGATATTCTGTCTTAGATCTGCTAATCTTGAAACCCTTAGACTCAAGGGTCTGTCTCCATATCTCTAACCTTTCACTAACACCGGCCCTCGTCTCGTCTATCAATATTATATCATCAGCAAAGAGCATACACCAAGGCACATCCCCTTGGATATGTCGGGTCAGAGCATCCATCACTAAGGCGAACAACAGGGGGCTCAGCGCGGATCCTTGATGGAGCCCCATTACCACAGGAAAATGGTCTGATACGCCCCCCACCGTCCTAACCCTAGACTTAGCTCCATTGTACATGTCCTTGATTACTCTGATATAGGCTTCTGGCACACTCTTCGCCTCCAAGCACCTCCATAGCACCTCCCTCGGGACCTTGTCATACGCCTTCTCCAAGTCGATAAGCACCATATGAAGGTCCTTCTTCTTATCCCTGAATTGTAAGGGAAACAAATAATACGCACAAATATAGTAAAAATACAAGTTATATGATATGCATATCTAACAATAAAAAAAGGCACATAATCATTTTCCAAAAAAAGGGAAAGCCATTTTCTTGATGTTCAAAATTATAGGTCGACTCCCTGATCTCTCTCAAAATAACCAGCTTTCAGCATAAATTACTTATTTATGGTACGAAGGAAATCATTTTACTTGGAATATAATTTGCTGAAATATGCTTTTCGGTGTTTGGTTAGTGAGTCGAAAATATTTTTTGAAAAATATAATAGTTATATAATTACCAAAAATAGTTGGAGAATGTTCTCATACAATTTGAGTAGTAATAATAATAATGTGAAAGTGTGAGTTGGATCAAGTAATACGAAGTTAAAAGTTAAGACAGTTGTAAGGAAAATGACTTTCATCCATAAGTAAGTAGGTGAGTCATTTTCTTCCTTTTGATGGATTTTTCTTCGAAAACATTTCTAAGTAAACCAAACACCAGAAAATTACTTCCTCGTGGCAAAAAACTTCTTAATAATGACTTCCTTCGTACCAAAAGCACATTATATCTAAAACTAAGTAAAACACTGATTAGAAAATTACAATAGTGAATGCAGAAGTTGGGAGTTCGTGTGCAAACCTGTTGAGAAAAAGCAAAGAAATGACAGCAAGAACCTCAATAGCACACTAGTGGCATTGAACTTTGAAAGAGATCTGAAGAACTTCATTCCTTGAAGATTTGTGGTTGAAGAATTTGTTGTGCTTTACTGAGTCAACCTCTGCTCCACTTAGGCTAATTGAAGCAGCTGACAGTGGTGGTCAGTGGCAAGTTCGATTAATTCCATAAACACATGCCATGTTACTCATTTGAACCAACTTGAGGTTAAGTAGTGGTGTTTGACTTTTAATTGTGTATAAATTTTTCACTATTGGTTAAACTACAACAACACGCACTATGTCATGGGATTTAAGTTAAATACACTAATACGATGAATTTTACACCATTCGCGTGATTTAACCTATCACAGCTGGTTACTTACCATTTATTCTGGGTCACTAATCGATGTTTGGCAAGTGAAATTATCTAATCGAAAATAGAGTTACTTGTAGTCGATTTTTTTCTTTTTAAATGTAAGTTCGTTTCGAACATGGAATTAAGGGATCTAATGAAGAAGGATGGTCAGTGACTGAATGTACCATAATAACTATCCTCGTTCTAAGTATTAGCACTGTTAATTAGAGATTCTCCGCGGCTCATGGATCTCATTATTTGTGTCGTTGGTGAACATGGGGTGGGAAGAAGTCAAAAGGACATATCGTACTAACTTAACATCGTACTTCTTCGTTGTCACTCATCATGATAATGTCATCGTCGTGGTAAAGTTATTTAAATTGAAGTAGCATGTGCTTAATTTAAACTGCACCCATTTGCGCTCATATTCTATCTTACATCCATTACGTTTTACTCTGAAAATTTTGGAATACTAAAACCTAGTGAAACTATGTTTTATCAACACCAAAAACTCAGTTAACGAAATAAAACAAGTTGGACAATCTAACAATACTCAGCCTAACTCAAAATAATGGCATACAGCACAAGAAACTTAAAGAGTCTCTAGCAACCAATTCCTAATTGGTTTTGATCTAAAAGGCTACAGCATCAAGTAAATATGGTGCCATGGATATTTTACTATATGAGAAGTCAAAATGTGAAACAAAAACGGTTTATTTCTATTGTTTCTTCTTCTTTAAAATTTGAAAAACTCTCAGATTCTAGATTTTTGCTCCAGTGGGCAGTTGTTTCTCCCCATCATAAATAATCTAAACAGAATAAATTAGCTGGATAAGTTGCACATATACATGAGGGGTTACTCTGCACATCTCTGATACAATAGAATCGTCGACAGCACCTGGATCTTTCTTCTTCTTTTTTTCCCTTGGATCGGTGAGAGAGCATCCGTTTTGGAACATGTTAGTATGGCTTCATAAAAGGATTCTGAGAAATAACTTCAGATTGGTGGAATCCTTGAAATTTCTACCAATATCTTGTGTAGGGCTTGAGGCTTGGAGAAGAAAGGTGAGTGATCAGCACCCTTGAGATGAAAAACTCGTTCCGGAGGATTTTGGTTAATCATGCTCTGTTGTAAAGCTATTGGTATAGCATTATCTTCTGTTGTTTCTACGTAAAACCGTCTGATGGAACCATACTTGATATTTGACAGGGGAAGCTTCTCAAGAACTGGGGAAAATGGAATTGGTCTCATTGAGACAGAAGCCAAAGCAGCATCCTGAAAAATTCAAGAAGTTAGTATAAAAAGCTTTGAATATGCACAAAAAGGAAGATACTGGTATCTGACATTGATTTTGTTATTTAACATACAGCTACTAGAACAGGATGAATGTTATAAGCTAGTTCCAGCAACAAATAACTGGATTTCTCTATCATCCTCCTAATAAACTTGCATCATTAGCACTCAGCTTAGACCATTAACGGATAACTTAAAAACATCTGCTGGGGTTTTAGCAATTCATATCAAGGTATGTAAACACCATTTATACAAGAATCAGATGAGATATAATTTTCTCTTAGGATGTTTACATTGTCTACAAAGGACTAGGAAACCTACTCAAGGACAATGACACACCCCAGTGTCTGCTGCCTATAGATTCACCATTTCAAGGCCATCGAAATACGCCTTAAAATCAATGTGTTACTAATTCATATGTAAAACTTTTTGGCAACACTCATCCTCCCAAATCCCAATGTACCAAAGTCTAGCTTGACCACCTTCAAGATTAAAAGGAAAAATGTTTGAAAGAAGAATTATACTTGAATAAGAGAAAAACTTTCAGTGCACATTTAGAGAAATAACTAAGGTCCAAGAATGAAAAATATACAACAAGAAGGTAAAAAGGAAAAGTATATAAAGGGGGTCTTATTTCACCATTTCCTTTTCTTCTTTTTTCTTTTCTTTTTTCCCATTTTTGCTTTTTTCTCTTCTTTTCACACCATCCAAACTAAACATTAAAATTTGCCACTTTATGAAAGTAGCATTTAATTTGTGATCAACAGTTTCATACAGGATAACATACCTTAGCAGGACTATGGTTGAATAGCAAGTCCCTCAGGAGTGATTTGTCCAGATCAATGGCAGTTGGTGGTTTATTATTCCCATTGGCATAGATAAATGCTTGAGACTGTCTCATAAGATCATTTGAATTTATCTGCAATAATTTTGAGCTTCTTATTAACACTAAATAAACTTCAATTCTGTAATGAAAAAACTAGCTAAAAGCATCTGACCCACACATTCAAAGGAGGAAACAGAACTAGACAATTGTAGTCCTATTGGATGGAATGACATTATGCTATCCAGTGTTATTGGGAAGGTGGATGATTGGAAGTAGTTCTCGCAGTTGGGCATTCTGCACGTGATACGTGTCAGATGCTTCTTTCTCATGGTGTCAACCTGGTTGAAAAAGATTTTGCTGTGAGCTCCTGTCCACATGAATAATTTACTAGTTTATATCTTCTTTCTCCTTCCGTTAATAAGAATATTTGAATCTCTGTGAATACATGCGTATGAGCCGAGGGTCTATCGGAAACAGCCTCTCTGCCCTATCGCGGTAGGAGTAAGGTCTGCGTACACATTACCCTTCCCAGACCCCACTTTGTGGGATTTTACTAGGTAGTTGTTGTTGTTATTGGGAAGGTACCATAAGTGGGATTGGAAAGGTAAGAGATTCTCCAGATTATAATCAAAGTTTCTGGCACTTGTTGAGTCACCTCATCCTCAACCTAATCCCTTTAACTCTTGAAAGACTGGAAAAGTTGATGGAGAGACCCCTTCAATATCACCCTCTCTTATTCCTTCCCTCTCCAAAGAATGCGTGAGGTTCATCTACTTGCAATTCAGTGTCAATCCAAATCCTTCTCCCCATGTCAAAAATACTTTTTCTCCAAGAGATGAACACAAAGGTTACTCACAAATTACCGCACAAGCTACAGCTGGTTCCTGGGGAACTGAATTGAAAGTAGATGAACCTCACGTGTTCACTATAAGCAGATAATGTATATCAAGGGTTCTCATGATGAACAGAGAATACATTAAAGATTTCACAAGAAAAAAACTGCGAAGCCTAAAAACAGATGGATGGCATAAAATCCTGACATAAAACGAAATTCGATTTTTTCATGTATTCTTCATCACTAGAGAACTGCTGAATTCTAACCCCATTTCAAAACAAGGTTGTAACCTGGAGAAGGTGAATTTACTTCATAAGTAGGAGCACCAACACTCAACTTTTACTGCAACTTATCATCCAGAGGATTAGTGAAATCAGTATTCTATAAAGTAGTTTCGATAATCTACGCCCCTGTACTTTAGAAAGACATGCCTGAATTCACAAAATAAAACCAAACTAAACTTCTTACAAGGACTCCGCACAAAACAAACTATGAGCAGGGCTTAAGAGTCGCTTTGCGTATGCAGTCCATGCATAAAAACTATGATTAGGCCGAGAGTTTCTAAACTATATACAGACAATGTGTTTAAATAAAGCAAAATAGATTTTATGTAACCTTACAAGAAGAAGACCAGATGGTGTAGATTTTGGAAGAATCAAATGAAAGCAGTAAATAAAAGTATGAAAATATACCTTATCTGAGAAAATATCAAGGGCACTTTGTCCACTAACGAGCATGGTGGCAGCAACAAATATCGCTTTTGAAACTTTAAAGGAATATAGCTCCATTGCGAATGATATGCATGCACCACCAAAATCATGTCCCACCAAAATCACCTATAGTGTGAAAAAAGATTCACAATATTGTAATGGACTAGCTAAGGAAAACAGATATCAGAAATTCTAGAATTTGTCCTGGTAGTAAATCTCCAAGTATGACAAATCTACAGATCCAAGCACAACTTTTTTTTAATCAACTTTGCCATTCCACATAAATCAAGCCATTAGTCTAATGTAAGAAGTAGCATTCTCTTCTGTCTTGTTTGAAAATTCTCTGTTCATTATTAGTTTTTCATTGTTTTATTTCATTACCGATCAACGATAAAGAAAAATGTAACCCTTCATATCAGGTGTCACAGGCAAAACTTTGAAATGCAAAGGAAGATGCTCAACGAAGATGCTAAAGTTCTTATGAACACTTTAACCAGTCAATCTCCTGAATCTGGAAGAATATCTTTTTTCAGATCTTCAGCGTCGATTACTCTTACGAGTATTATACTCTCGTAAGAATGGAAGACAATATGATAGAAACATCAGAAGCAGAGAACAAGAAATGCCGAAGTACTAACCTTTTCTCCATCAGCAAGCTTTTCAAGAAAATCAGTGAGTGGCTTTGCATATTGCGATAGGCTGGTAATGCTATTTGTGTCAAAAGAATGAATGCCTGAACCAGTTAAATCCACTGCAGTCACCTTAAATCCAGCTTCCTCTAAAAGAGCAATCGTTTTATACCAACACCAGGCTCCAAATCCACCACCATGGACAAGGACAAAATGTTTTGTCTCTAAATCATCAATGGATAATTCCTGCCCATTATATACAGCCATCCATTTAGCATGAAAGAGGAAGATCAAATATAGACACAGCCACAAGCAAAACACATTGTTTCTTTACTATTAGAGAAGAACTGAGACCTCTTTACTTATCTGTCAAAAGCCCGAATAAGCAAACGGAAAGAAGCTACATTTCGGAAATAACAAGGAAGTATCAGTCTACATGTTCATTAATAGCCAAATGAGGGCAATCTACTGTACTATACTCAAGCAGAAAAGTTAGCTACACTGTCCAGTTCTGCAGGTTTGATTCTCCGCACCTTGCCGTCTGGTGTGGAATTCTCAAGGTCTCAACAATTTCAAACCCTCAATACATTCATCGGATTCTAATCAATTTACCTCAAATAGAACTTCTCCACTAGGATTTGCAGTTCATCAGGCAGATGTGCATCAAAAATTGAAAACATGCGGATTGACAGGTTATAAGTGTCCTCAGCTATAAAAGGGAATCCGAAGAGGTTTATAAAAAATGACTTATCAATAAGAGGTTGATATATGTACTTGACCTATTATCTTGAGGTTTGGGTTGAATACTCGAATTCTTTATAGCTTCCACTTTTGAGCAAGTATCTCAATTTTGAATTAGCTCATGAAGACAAGCAAGCCTTACAAAACCACGAATAAATCGATGCTACACAACGAACACAACAAAGCAAATCAACCAAATGCCGCAAGCTAACATACTCCCCCCCCCCCCCCAAAAAAAAAAATTAAATAAAGGTACTCTCACTTTCAATTTATATAACAGCGTTTAATTGGTTAAAGAGTAAATTCATTTTAATATTGGCGGAGGATGAAAATGATGATGTAATGGTTGAAGAGTTATTTTAATAGAGAAAACATCACATCAAAACTTAAAATTTGAATAATTTGATTAACTTTGAATTTAATTCAGTACCTTGTTAACAAGCTAGCGAGGCTGAAGCAGAGGATCAGTAAGAGAGCGAGACCTAGAACTCGAGCTACGTGGCAATGCTTGATCCTTCTTAGACTTACAGTTCGAATACCGCATCGACGTCGAACGATCAAACGGTACACGGCTGCCATTTTGTAACTGCTGCTGGAACAAAATCGCGGCCGCCAGCGCTCGGTCCTGAGCGAACGAATCGTCCTTCTTCGACGACCGAAACCTAGACCAATTTCCGGTTCCACCGCCGCCTACGGGTGTGGATTGATTCGTTAAACGCTTCGACGGCCGCTTCTTCACGGCGGACTTCCTGGAGAAACATAACCCCATTCTCGGCGATTTTTTTCACATGCAAAACCTTCACTTGAAAGTATTTATACCGTATGCGATGAAAAAAATACTTACGTGTAGAGTATATGATGAGAAATGGAGTTAACGCTGAGTTTAAAAGGAGACAAAGGTGGTTACAGACTGTAATGAAGATACGAAAACGGACGTATTGTTTGACATTATTACTAAAACTAGTTTTTCCACACGTGTATTCTATAGCTAATTATTGTAATACTAGTTTCCAACTTTCTATTACACGTATAGTATTCAATTTATACGAAGGAACAAAAAAAAAATTAATAATAAAATATAATTAATGTAAATCAATTGATTAATGTGGAAAATGCAACAGTCGTTTAAATGTTGACAGCTAATATTATTACATTTGAAATATTAATTTAATTAGTAATTTGCAATATGCAATATGCAATATAACCATATTTTACCAAAGACTTCTTTGTAAAAAATGTTGATGGTTTCGTTTATCTGACGCTTTACATACCCGCTTCATCATATATTATTATGTTTTTTTCTTATCCATTTACTGCACCCCTCTGCTTTGATATATTTCATATTTGTAATTGCCGTTTACTAATAGGAGTAGCATATTACAAAGTCCCCAGTTTAAAAAAACCAAAATAGTGCTTATATTAGTGTAATTTAATTGATAAAAAATTAATTATAAATATAAAGAATGTTCAATATACTGTCTATATAAATTCCCTCTTTCACATAACAAAATGCTATGATTGGTTTCTCATTAATTAAAATTAATTACAAATATAGAGGATGTTCTATATACTACCTATGTAAGTTGACTATTTCATGTCCCATATTTTTCAATTAATTCGGTCTTAGTTCTATGATCACAGCTAAGTTTGACACTTAAAATATATGTATTAGTGCTATTAAGTAAGTTACATTCTATCTATTTTTATTTACTTAAGGTAAATATAAAATATCCTAAGATTGATAGTTAGAATATGTATTAATTGCATTAAGTAAGTTAACATTCTATCTATTGCTTGTTTCTTAAGATAAATATTAAATATCTTAAGTAAATAGCATTTATTTCTCTCCACTTAATTTTTTCCCTTCCATTTATGCCTTTGCTTTGATTAGAATGCAACTACGTCTATATAAAAAGGACAATCTGTATGTAAGTTACAGATTAATTATTAAATAAATTAATGTGAAAAGGAAAATTGCATTTAAGATAAGATTGTGGGGTTATGCCTAATATTAATAATTTGCTAGGCTTTTTAGTTCCAACCTAAGTCCTTGAGCCACAACTCTTATACTCTTCAAAAATTAAATAAATTCTTCAATACTTTTGCTTTATGTCTTCGTAAACACAACTCGAATATTTTTCTTAAATCTGTCAAAGCCACTGTTATGATCTAAAATTCATTAAAGGTTGTGATGACATCTGACACCTCGATCAGACAAACTAATATTAAATAATTAATTAAACTCTCATTTTAATATTTTTGAATTATAAATTTTTTTTAATTTAACTAGTAAAAAAATAATTTTCACAGAATAATTAAAAATATTTATAATTTTCAATATTGAATATCCCATAATCACCCAAAAATCTGGTGTCACAAGTGCCTGAGCAATCATTAGAACACAATAAAGTACATAGCTGTCAGAAATACAAATTTGGACAGAAAGTAAATACAATACTCTGAAAGAGACTCTGCTTGCTGCAGGTTGTCTCGAGAAATGCAGCTCACTTAAGTCTCCGTATTTAACCATGCTGCTACGTCAATTAGCTCACTAGACATTAATGTGCATGTGGAACAAAAATAAATAGCAAGAGTAGTATGAGTATGTAAAACAATATGTACCCAGTAAATATCCAGTCTAACCTCGAATAAGTAGTGACGAGAGATCGACTTCGACACTTACTAGTGGTCCAATAATATCAGGTATAGTAAAGAAGTGAATAAATATAAAACAGAGTAAATATATAAAATAATCAAGTATAAAATATGTGCTACGAGTTCCTCCCTACAATTTACTCAAGCTCTTAACTAGCATGTCCCTCCGTAACAGGAACATATATATAGATATAGTGAATTTCATCAAAGAGGTTGTCATAATTTAAATCAGGGAAAACATCTTCAGATACACTGGCTTCTTGCCAAATATTGTGTACGATTCCATGAGGATAATATATATATATATATATATATATATATATATATATATATATATATATATATATATATATATATATATATATATATATATATATATATATATATATATATATATATATATATATATATATCCAAATTTTCTCCAAAATATTTTTAGAATTGCATATATAACTTCAAAATCATGCATTAATAGCAATTGGTATTTTTCTATATTTTTGTTAATTTAACCATCACTTTATTCACAGTAATTAATTACAAAATGGCATTAAAAACGCTTTCAAAAGTATCTCTTGACTTAATTTATTATTTATGGTCTTATTTGAACCAAATTATTTGATAATTGGCCAGATTGGCATCTTTTGGCAATAATTGCAATAACTTTGCAATTATAGCCTAATTATATAATTTTATACTATTTTTTATCGTAATAATCATTTGTCTTTTAAATACTAAGTAATCATTTTAACTATTTTCTATGCATGAAATTCATTATGTACAATTATCAGCTATTTTTATAAAGTATTTAATTTAATTTAATTGGGTATTTAATTAATAGCCTATTTTATTTCAATTATAACCTATTAAAACTAGCTCAAATTACCTAATTATACTAGCCCAAGGACTCAGGCCCAAACCTAAATCCAACCCGACCTCTTTCTGCCTGAATCCTGGCCGTTGATCATTTTTTATCGACGGTCCAGGTTAATTACTTCATAATTTAACCTAATAGACTACCCCTTCCCCCCAACCCTCATTTCCTTTCTTTCATTATGCTGTTACACTCTCTCAATTTCTCTCGAGTCCTATGCTAAACCTAAGCTTCTTCTCACTAGCCGTTGGCACGCCGGTATCGATGGTGGTTTCACCACCATCCCTAACATCCATGGCTCTCTCACATACCAGATCCTTGCTACCTTGAGTCCCTCAAGGGAACCAGAAGGTGGTTTACTCATCTCCCATGGTTTCTATGCCGTTCTCAGGCCACCCTTGGCCGTCCGAGTAGGATCTTTATATTTTTCGGTTAGATCTGTGGCTTCTAAGCCAGAATCTCTTTATTTATGGGTTATCTCTCTTGGACACTCTAACTCATTTCTTGATTCTTCAGATCTACCATAGATCTAAGTATATTTTGGTTTATTCTTGTTATTTTTCACAGTAATCTCTCTGATTTTTCGAAAATGTCTCTTCGTCTTCAAGCTAGGTTCGTAACCCCTTTTTAAAACACTTTTTATTCGGATTATTGGTATCAATCTATGTGTTTACTGTGTTTAAGCGATTTATTTAAGTTTTTCCTTTTATTTGATTCATTATGTTGAAAGCCCTAAATAATTTGGTTTTAATCTGGGGTTCTGAAAATGTCATTGCTTATCTGATTTGTATGTATACCTGTTTCTCATGCATTTAGCGAATTTTCATGGCCCCCGCAAAGTTGCTATCGTGTAGTTGCTTTAGGTGCGTCTTTTTAATAATATTATCTACCTAAATTCGGGTGCGCATTTATGTGACGTGGTACAAGACGTGTTTTAACTGTATTGCAATATTCCTAAAATGAATAAAGCAGTTAATAAGTTAAAATGCACATAGGTTTGAAAAAGTTTTTAAATCAGATAATTAAGCCAAATATAACAATTGAGCAATCGTGCTAGAACCACAGAACTCGGGAGTATCTAACACATTCTCCCAGGTTAATATAATTCCTTACCCGGATTTCTGGTTTGCGAACTGTAATACAGAGTCAATCTTTTTCTCGACTCAGGATTTGAACTGGTGACTTGGGACACCCTAACTATCCCAAGTGGTGACTCTGAATTATTAACTAAATAAATCTCGTTTGGATTGTCTTTTAATTGGAAAAACTCCACTTCTACGCCCTTCATGGGGTGTAGTGAAAAATGGAGGTGTGATAGTGGCATAGAGTTTGAATGCAACGGGGTACGCTCATAATGCATCATCCAGTTTCTTAGCCCAATTGGTCCTTGTTGCATTCACTATTTTTGTAAAGACACTTTTAATTTCCCTATTTGACACTTCAACTTCCCCGCTCGACTGTGGGTGATAAGGGCTGGTCACCTTATGACGAACTTCATACTTTTACAACGGCCAAGCGAACGCTCTATTGCAAAAATGTTTTCCCCTATCATTGGTTATAGTTCTCTGGTGCAAAAACATGTGAAGATGTTTTTCTTTAGAAAATATGTTACCCTTTTTGCATTATTGGTTGGGAGAGCCACAACTTCAACATATTTGGAGACATAGTCAACTGCCACTAGTATGTATTTATTAACATGCGAGCTGAAAAGCAACCCCATAAAGTCAATCCCCCACATGTCAAATACCTCTACCTCTTAAATGGTAGTTATCGACATCTCGTGACGTCGAGATATGTTGCATCTCCTTTGGCACTCATCAAAACTTTTCACCAAAGTGTGGGCATCCTTGAACAGAGTTGGCCAATGCAAAACCCGATTCCAAAACCTTAGTGTTTGCCCGAATTCCTCCAAAGCGTCCCCTGTATGGTGAATTAAGGCAAGCCTGCAAAACAGATTATTGATCATCCTTTGGGATACACCTTCGGATCATGTTATCTACACATATTCTAAATAGTAGAGGTTCATCCCAATAGTAAGACAGACAATCGTGAAAGAACTTTCTCTTTTGAATTGAAGAGAGCTCATAAGGTACGACAACACTTACTAAATAATCAGCAATATCAGCATACCACGACATCTCCTCCATTGTCACTGCTAGTAAATGTTCATCCGAGAATGTCTTTGTTATATCTTCAACCTCTACCTTGCTTTCAGCTCCTTCCAACCTTGAGAGGTGGTCTGCTACTTGGTTCTCTGTCCCTTTTCTGTCATGGCTTTAACTCCTTCTTTGCTATCAAGTACCTAATTGCTACATGGTAAGTATAAACAATAACTTTTGAACCAATCAAGTATGACCTGAATTTGTTGAATGCAAAAACTACAGCTAACATCTCTTTTTCCATCACAGTATAATTGAGCTATGCACTGCTTAGCATTCTGCTTGCATAGTAAATTGGGTGCACCAGTTTATCCTTTCGCTGCAAGACTGCTCTGATAGCATATTCACTTGCGTCGCACATGAGCTCGAATGGTTGCTCCCAGTTGGGTGCAACAATGACAGGTGCAGTGACCGATTTCTTCTTCAGCTCCTAAAATGCCAATCTGCAATCATTAGAAAACACAAAAGGCTGATCCTTTTCAAGGAGTTTACATAATGGGTTAGCAATCTTAGCGAAATCATTTATGAATCGCCTGTAGAACCCGATGTGCCCAAGGAAACATCTCACTGTCTTGACCGAAGTAGGTGGTGTAAAATTCTCAATCACGTCAACCTTAGCATGTTAAACCTCAATCCTTTATTGGACACTCGATACCCCAAGACTATACCTTCTTTTACCATAAAATGGCACTTTTCCCAATTCAGCACTAAATTTGTCTCCTTCTGAGCACCCTTTCTAAATTGTGAAGATAGTCCTCGAATGAATCCCCACCACGGAGAAATCATCCATAAATACCTCCATAATGTCTCGAACCATGTCCGTCAAAATGGCTAACATACATTGTATATAGTCAGTGCATTACAAAGCCCAAAAGGCATTCTCCGAGGCAAAAATGCCATACGAGCAAATGAAGGATGTTTTATCTATGTCTTCAGGGGCTATTGAGATCTGATTGTTCCCCGAATATACATCCAAGAAACAAAAGTGAGATTGCTCAACCAATCTGTCCAATAATTGGTCAATGAATGGCAAGGGAAAATGGTCCTTTCAGGTGGCTGTGTTCAATTTCCGGTAATCTATACAAATCCGACATCTTGTGACTACACGAGTCGAGATCAACTCATTATTCTCATTTTGTACGACCGTCATTCCTCTTTTTTCGGCGCACACTAAACATGGATGACCCAATTGTTGTCAGAGATGGGGAAGATAATACCCACATCTAACCATTTGATCACTTCCTTCTTCACCACCTCTATCATATTTGGGTTCAACCTTCATTGATGTTCTCTGGAAGGTTTGTGCCCTTCTTCCAAGAGAATCTTGTGCATACAAAAAGCCGGGTTGATACCCTTTATTTCTTCCATAGTCCAACGAATGGCAGTCTTACATTCCTGTAATCCCTGTAGGAGTTGCTCTACCCGCACAACTAGCAAACCAGATGATATAATAACAGGTAAAGTAGAATTAGGCCCTAAGAAAGCATAATTGAGGTAAGCTAGAAGCGATATCAGGTCCAATTATGGTGGCTCCTCTATCGATGGTTTCATATGTGGTGGTGTTCTTTCTTCTAAGTGTAGGGGCTCGAACTGGGGTTCCCTTATCCAGAACCCTTGACCTTCGAGAGTCATGACCCACTCTGCCAACTCCTCACCATCCATATTTTCTAGATTCATCAAACAAGCGGATCCCTGACATTAAGAGTCCCATCCTCCTCTTGTAGTATCACATTTACAGCCTGTAGTAGTGAGCAATTTGCAAATTCGATGGGTCTTCTCATAAATAGTTGAACATTGAATGTGATTTCTTCATTATTCAACCTCATTTTCAATTCCTCAGTCTCACAATTAGTCAATGTTCTCCTAGTGGCTAGAAAAAGCCTGCCTAGAATGATTGGTATCTCTTCATCCACATGATAGTTAAGAATGACGAAGTCTGTAGGGAATACAATTTTCCCTACTTTAACTAGCACATAATCTAGAATGTCAGCCGGTCTTTTCACTATGCGATCAGCTAGTTGCAGCAATATTGAGGTCAGTCTAACTCTACCAATTCCTAGTTTTGTATAGATTGCCAATGACATCAAGTTTATACTAGATCGCAAATCACACAATGCTTTAAAAAAAGCGTAAATCCCAATGGTGCATGGGATTGTGAAACTACCTAAAACCTATTTAGCCATAGGTCTTGTTACTACCGCGCTGTAGGTATACGTCAGAGTTATAGTTGATAGGTCCCGGAAGTCAAATTTTTGCGACATCAGGTCCTTCATTATTTTGCATACCCTGGAATTTCCCTCAAGGCAATCATCAGTGGAATATTCAATTGAATTCGTCTGAGCATTTTCATGAATATCCTATATTTATAATCTTTCTTTGCTTTGCCAACCTTTGAGGGAATGGTGCAGGAATCCACCTCTACCCACTGCTTTGTGTCTTTTCCTTGGTGGAAGTTTTTTCTACTACTTGTTCTGAGAGTTGTTCACCTTCCTTCTCCTCAACCTTGTCAACTTGTGCTTGCTCGATTACAACCTCGGGGAGCTCTGCCGACTCATCGATCTCTAATGTAACTAGAGTAGCTGGAGTAGATGGCATTATCTCTCTCCTATATTGAGCAACTTCTTTCTCACTATCTAAATCTCTCCCATTCCCAAGACTCACTGCCATGAGCTGATTGGGGTTCTGCTCTTTTGGATTAACGTTTGTATCTGCAGGTAGTCCTTGCGGGTGATTGTTCAAGGCCATAGATAATTGTCCCAATTAAGTTTCAATGCCTTTGATTTTTGAATCATATGCATCTCACTTCTCTTGCATCTTTCCATTTGTCCCAATGATTTGTTGTAGCATACCTCTGATTTCGATCATGTTAGTATTCTGTTGCTGATGAGGTGGTTGGTAGGTCAATTATTGCTGGTATTGCTGATTATACGTGTGTTTCCTTTGGTAAGGTATGACTTACCCTTGTGGTCATGCTCCTCCTGAATTAGGGTTGTGATGTGACTGGTTCGGTCTGTATTGCTGGTTTGTTGTTGGTCCCCATTGCTTCCCACCTTGCCTTTGACCTCCAAAATGTTTAACATAATTCATGTCTTCTGTGAATACTTGGTTGTCATTCTCTCCACTCCATGAGCATACATATGACTGGTTTATGCAAGGAGTGCACAAGCCTCCATTTTTGGTATCCATAATGTGCACCTATTTCGTACCCATCTATCAATTTTCTTTGTCAGCAAGCTCACCCTGAATTTTGAGACTTCTTGTCAAGAAGAATCTTCACTCTGTGAAAGTCTTGCTCAAGAATGCACCCTCGGCAGAAGCATCTATATTGGCCTTCAGACTTTCATCCAAACCCATATAGAATCCCTGTTCTAGCATCTGATCTGGAATGCGTGGTGAAGGCACTTCACCAACATGCCCTTAAACCTCTCCCATGTCTCTTGCAGAATCTTGATAGGTTTCTGCCTGAATTACAATATTTTCAATTTGCCATCTGCCCCGCAATTTTATTGGTTGGATAAAACTTGCTTAAGAACTGCTTGACTAGCTCCTCCCAAGTAGCAATAGAGTTTATTGGGAGCGAATTTAGCCAAGTTTGAGCCTCCCTTGTTACTGTGAAGGGGAACAATAATAATTTGATTGTCTCAAGATTCAGATGCGGTTGTCTTTGAGTGACACATATTGATTGAAAGTTCTTCAGATATTTGTGGGTCTTCGATGTATGACCCGAAGAACAACTCTTTATTCTGCAACAGGTGCAACATATTGTTGGTAACCTAGAAAATTTCTGCTTGTATCTGAGGAACTGCAATTGATGTGGCCAGGTTATCCGCAGTTGGTTGTGCCCAATCATAATGAGCAGCTTCTGGCACAAGAGATGCTACCACTCTGACGTTTGGGTCATATCGATCATTCATGTTGTTCTTGTTGAGGTTATCTACGTCACCAATTTCAATTTCAATTTATTTGTTTTATTTCAGCTGTTTGCTCTTCTTGTTAGCCCGGTTTAATGTCCAAAATGCTTTTGTCGGGATCTGAGATTCCTTCGAAGAGTTCACCAGTTCTTGGAGAGCTTCTAGGCATGTAGCTGAGTTACAAAAGAGTTCAACTGCAAGAATTTAAGCGGAAATATTTTACACCACGAAATTTTAATCAAAACTAGTAATACTAGCAATTCTTCAAAGTTTCAATAAATAACACCGTTAGTTCTCCAGCAACGATGTCAAAAATTTGATCACGCCGAACTACGCCTTATAAAAAGGACTAAGCGGTCGCTGCAAATATATAATCCAGCTCAGTCCGGAGTCGAATGTCATAGGGAACAAACCTATTTACTACAATTCTCAAATAATCCCTAGATTCTAGATTTTTAATAGATAATGAGTTGAATTTAGTTAACTAATAAAAAATAATAATAAACCTAGCAATAATCAAGAATAGAGTTAAATTCAATGGTAAAATGGTCTAGGGTTATCGATTTTCCCAATTGTCGGATTAATTCCTAATACATTAGCTTATAATCTCGCCGTAATGCCTTAAAAGAAATATAACTTATGGATTACCGCAATTATCTATCGATCAATTACGATAATTGAAGCATTCTCTCGAACTACTCTAGTTAACAATTTATGCAACTCAAAATTATTCAACCAAAGCTTCGATATCTCTAACTCTGCTTTTAAATTCAAGTAATTAATCTCTTAACTTACCTGAAATTGGTGTTGTTCAACAACAATCTAACCCAGTGTTCTTTCTAAAGCAACAAAAGGTAACTAGACATGATTAATCAAGGGCACTTTCAATTAATCATAGGAAAACACATAGTTAAACAATTATAGATTAAGAAACGACTTAATTATATCAAAACGTAATCAAGATTTCATCCAACAATTAGTTCCATCAACCCTAGATTAGACGTTTAGCTACGCATAATTATTTTTACAATTATAATGATATAATCCATTCTCAATGATAAAAACAAGACGAAGAAAGGTAAAAACTCCGTCGAATCTTCTATCATGCTTCTTGCTTATTTTTGCCTTCAAAAATGCTTCAAAACCTCCATATCTTCTATTTGGGCGAGGCTTCGTATAGGTCAAGGAGAGCCATCCTGAATATTACAAAATTGACCTTGCAATGTTTGGCTCCAAACACCCCGTCCGCGACCACAGATGGACCGCGAATTGACCGCGAATTCAGCATTTGTTCTATCAGCGGCTGAAATTGACCGCGGACCTGCACGCGGATTTCATCCTTGATTTTTCTTCTCTTTTTCGATCGTGTTGTCCTCCTATTAGCCTTCCTTGCTCCTTATTGACTCTAAATTACTCTTTTAGCTTTCTCCTAGCTCGGAGAGGCTCCTGCAAAGCAATAAACTCGTAATTACAACATTTTGTTATCTTTTACAATCAAACATAGGTAATGTGTGGCTAAATTAGAATATAAATATTAGCTAACTTGCATGATTATCAGCTACTATCAGAAGGTATGGTAGAAAGTATAGAAAGTGGAATTGAATTCGACCATATGCTAAGTTTTCTTACAACGTGAAGAAACTTTATGATAAGCTAGCAAAGTGTAACTTGAAATCTGATGAGCATTGGATCATCATTCTTTATTATAGCAAATTGTATGCCATTTATGAAAGCCGTTAGACTCGAGGATGACTATTTTCCAACAAGGGGAGAATGATGTAAGATATACAAGGCCAAGAATCCAAGAAACTCAAGAAGCTAAGAATCCACTCAAGATTAGGATTTCTTTTCCTTGAAGATTAGAATTTCTTATTTTGTAGCAATTTAATTCTTTCTTTAGTATGATTATATTTGTAATTTTAGTCAAACTAGTATTGTTTGTTGGTATCTCCATCCGACTAAAATTCTTTTTCCTATTTTAGTTATGATTGATTTTATTAGCCTTATTCTTATTCTAGCTTAATTAGGATTAGTTTTTCTTAACATCATCAATTTTACTAATTGTAAGGCCTATTTAAAGGGCTCATGATCAATATACTGAAACTAAAGTTTGTTGATTAGTTTATCTAAGCTCTTGCTTCAAAAAAACGCGGTTTACCTTTTATTTCATTCTTTCTCATTTATTCAATGCTTCTTGCAATCCTGCGAGATTGAAGAACGACTAGGTAAGGTTCTTTTCATCTTACATTCTTCTCATGAGAGTTTGAAAAACGCTTTCGCTAATTTTATGAAAAAATTAAGCGGGGTATTTTTGTTTTTCTCTTCTTTGTATTTGAGAGGTGCAAACTCTCAAAAGTACATCAACGATTATATTAATTAATTAAATTACACTTTGCAAACCGGTCACTGGTCGCAACATTATATATGGTATGAGTATCGTACTCCTTTTAAACATTTTTATCGACTTAAATTTTTATTCTTCTAGGAATTGTTTGTACTTTTAATAACAGAAAACAGTTAATTAATAAAAATTTCTTCAAGGGGCTTCTTTCTCTTCTTATTAATTGTTTTTTTTTTGGAAATGAAGAGGGAATCGTCAAATTTGATGTAATGGGACATTTACCCCTTATCACTAGGCATAAATGTCATTCAGTACTATTATTATGTTGTATACTAGTTCGAGTTTCATTTTGAAGTAAAAACTGGAAGAGTACGAATGCATGAGCTATGAGATATTCGTACACTGCCAACTCATGTGGTATCACTTACGATATGACTAACCAATGACACGTTAAGTACTAAAATCAATATACATGATCAATAGTCATCATTCTGTGCATGATATATTTATGCAAAGGAATAAGTACTTAGTGGTCCTAATTCTAAAGCTATCATGAGAAAAAGAAGAAGCCTTCCAAATAAAGCACCACTTGATTAAAGGCATAGGATCAAGAGAAAGAAATTAGAAAAATTAAAGCATGCTCAATTCGTGAAATTCCATATGCATATGATCATTGATCAGTCAAGGCTTCTTGTAACAACCGTAACAGTTGTCGCAATATATAATCAGGAGGTCAGGGTTCAAGTTACGTGAAAACGACATTTTCCAATAATTTGTCAAAGATTGCATAAAATAATGATTTGATCTTTTTCCGGATTCTACACCTATATATCACGAAGCTTATATATGCATTGAACTGCACGTTTGCTGGATCAAGATTAGGGCAATATTTAGCAAGGTAGTGTGCACAGCACACCCTTAAGGCTGCCTTTGGTATGATTAGGAATAATCATGTAAATTTTACTGTTCATAAAAACATGAAGTCTGAGTGTAATTGTGTGCGCTGCACATGCATCCCACTGCCTATTATGCCTTTGGTTTCTATTTGTGGTCCAAATCCAGTGGACATGGAACTACATTGTCACCATCATTATATGTACTTCAAATCTTTCTCGAAAGATTGAATCGACCACATCCACAAGCAAACACTTTTTTATGCATTCATAAGTTGCTCATCATTCTCTCATGCTTCATTCTGGATAATGGCCTGGATTCACTGCTGGACTGCCAGGGAAAAAATGCAACGTTCTAAGTTAAGAAATAAGTTTATTGATGGGTTAATTTACGCACAACTCAAATTCATTCATATGAAAGTTTAGGTCAGTTATAACTTCCTATGTAAACCAAATTTACCTATAAAAGACCTTCTGTCAAAAACAGGAAGCCTTTTAACCTTTGGTTATATATATTTTCTCTGAACTTTTTCACCCGCCCTTTCTAGATTAAAAAAAAATACAAATAATAGATGGCTTGGAATAGACAGGTTGAACAAATAAGAGATGGTTTCATCCAAATTAAATTAATCCAACCCACTTCTTGTTAACATCGAGATTAAACCGATAGATCATGAAAATTATAGAGAGAGAAAGTAAAGAGAAGGAGGAGTAGTTGAGAAGTCTCTGGAACTCAGAGAGTGTTTTTTAAACTGAGAACAGAAAAAAGAGAAAATGAAGTCCGGGGTCCAAAATATCTAAGGACCCCATATATAAACACATACAATTGAGTCGGACCGGGTCGGATGACCCAAAGACAAAAAAATGAATTGAGGCTCAGATACAGTGGGCTCGGTACAATTGGCCCAATAACAATTAATCATCATAGCCCACACTAATGTATACCAGATATACAATAAATATACACTGCATATACATTGTCTATAACTATGTGATCTCTTTCATCTCAACACCCCCCCTCAAGTTGGAGGGGGAAACCACCTGCAACTTGGCGAGCAGCGGAAGAAGCATGGTGCCAGGCAAAGGCATAGTGAGTAAGTTGGCCAACTGACGAGATGTAGGAACATGAAGCAGCTTGAGAAAACCAGATTGCAGCGAGTCTCGAACAAAATGACAGTCCACCTCGATATGTTTGGTACGTTCATGGAAAGCAGGATTGTTAGCAATATGAACAGCAGCCTGACTATCACAATAAATAGAAATAGGAGAAGAAACAGATACCCCAAGATCACCCAACAAACGAGAAAGCCAAGTCAGCTCAGCAACCACCTTACTAAGAGCTCGATATTCTGCCTCAGCAGAGGACAGAGAAACAACAGGTTGTTTCTTTGATTTCCAACTAATCAAATAGCCACCCAAAATCAGACAAATACCAGTAACAGAACGCCTGGTATCAGGGCAGGCAGCCCAGTCACTATCAGAATACCCAGAAACAGATAAATCAGCATGATCAGAATAAAACAAACCCAAGGAGGGAGTACCCTTAAGGTATCGTAGAACATGTAGGGCAGCAGTCATATGGGGAAGCCTGGGGCATTTGAGAAACTGACTCAGATGTTGTACTGCAAAACATATGTCAGGCCTAGTGTGAGTCAAGAAAAGCATCTTGCCAACAAGACTCCTGTACTGGTCAGGAGAGGGTAGGATGTCACCAAAATCAGCATGAAGTTTGACATTGATGTCCAAAGGAGACACAACAGAAGAGACATTGACACAGTCAAACTGATGCAACAAATCAGAAATATACTTATGCTGATTAAGGAGCAGCCCACCAGGTACAACTGACATCTCAAGACCCAAAAAGTAATGCAAGGAACCCAAATCTTTGATTTTAAACTGATCATCCAGAAACAGTTTAAGGGCAGCAAGTTCATCACTGTTATCCCCAGTGAGTATGATGTCATCCACATAGACTGCGACCACCACAAGGGAGCCATGTTTACCTTTGATGAATACGGAATAGTCATTCAAAGAATGTGTATACCCTCTGGAATAAAGAGCAGAAGACAACTTGGCATACCATTGCCTGGAAGCCTGTCTTAGCCCATACAGGGATTTCCTGAGTCTACAGACCAGAGGAGGAGAAGGAGAAGAGGCAGTAGAAACAGAACCAGGAAGAGGAGCAGAAATAGTCAAACCTGGGGGAAGTTTCATGTAAACTTCCTCATCCAAATCACCATGAAGAAAGGCATTATTGACATCAAGCTGAAACAGAGGCCAGTGATGTTTGACAGCCACAGCAATAAGGCATTTGACAGAGGTCATCTTAATGACTGGAGTAAAGGTGTCTGTAAAATCGATCCCCTCAACCTGTGTGTCACCCCTAATAACCAATCGTGCCTTATATCTTTCAACAAGACCATCAGATTTGTATTTGATTTTATAGACCACTTGCACCCAATAGGTTTCTTACCAACAGGAAGATGGACAATGTCCCAAGTGTGATTAGCATCCAGAGCAGCAAACTCCTGTCTCATAGCATCCTGCCATGCTGGGACTGATGCAGCTTGAGAGTAGTACATAGGTTCAGATTCCAAAGTGGATGAGGAAGAACCAGAAAATGCAGGAAGTTGGCAGACATAATCCTTATGGTAGGAAGGAGGATTATGCTGTCTAGTAGACTTCCTAGATGCAGGAAGAGGAAGGGAAGGAGGTAGGACAGGAGCAGGAAGATCTGGACTGAAAGAAGGAAGGGAAGGAGAAGCAGCAACAGGAGCAGTAGGTGCAGGAGGATCAGGGGAAGGAAAATCAGGAAAGTCCGAGACAGGAAAATCATCAGCATGGGGAACAGAAGGAACAGAGGAAGGAGAAGGGTGAACAGAGGAAGATTTGTCCTTAAAAGGAAAATAAGATTCACGAAAAACAACATCCCTTGAAACAAAACACTTATTGGTACCCAAGTCATACAGTTTATAACCCTTTTTAGCAAAGGGGTAACCCAGAAACACACAAGAATGGGCCCTAGGTTTTAGTTTGTCCCTTTGAGGGATAGGGACAGCAGCATAAGCAACGCATCCAAAAGTTCTCAAATGAGAGTAGGATGGGGCTTTGCCATATAAAATTTCATGGGGAGACTTATGATGGAGAGTTCTGGTGGGTATTTTGTTAAGGAGATAGGTGGCAGTTAACAGGCAATCACCCCAGAAAGAGACAGGTAGACCAGATTGAAAAAGTAATGCTCTACATGTTTCAAGGAGTGTTCTGTGTTTCCTTTCAACAACACCATTCTGTTGGGGAGAATGAGGGCAAGAGGTTTGATGGATGATCCCCTGGCTACTAAAAAAGGATTTTCCCTCAGTGCTGGACCCCAGTTCTAAGGCATTGTCACTTCCGACAGTTTGGACCACAGAATTGAATTGAGTTTTAACAAAGGAAATGAAAGACTTAAGGAGGGAAAAGGCATTGCTTTTGGATCCCATTAGATGTGTCCAGGTTGCCCTAAAAAAGTCATCAACTATGGTAAGAAAGTATTTGTAACCAAAAGAAGTAGAAGTGTGGTAAGGCCCCCAAGTATCCACATGTATCAATTGGAATGGTCTAGTTGTACTGATATTACTGTCATGAAAAGGAAGTCTAGTCTGCTTAGCCATAGGGCAGACAGAACATGGAAAGGGTTGTTTAGGAGCAAGGGGAAAAGACAAACCCAAAATGTGTTTCATATTAGTAAAGGGAGTATGTGCTAGTCTTAAATGTCAAATGTAATTCATATCATTGATATCAACATTATTACAAATGGAATTGTTTACAGTTGAAGGTAAACAAACATTTTTGCTATCAGACACAGTGTCATCATTACAAAAATTAGGTAAAGCACATACAGAGGTAAAAGGAGAAACAGAAGAGGGAAAAGGGAAGGAGGCACCCAACAGAGTTTGTATAAGCCAGCTTCCTCTTTACCAAGATCCAGAGGCCTCTTCAGAGAAGGGTCCTGTATCATGTAAAGTAAACAGGAAGTTGGTGTGAATGAAACTATACAGTGCAACTGTTTGATCAACTTGTGAACAGAACTCAGGTTGTGCTTAAAGGAAGGAACCAGAAGCACATTATGAAGAGTGAGGGAAGAGGTTAATGCAAAAGAACCTGTACAAGTAACTTTTACTTTGTAACCGTTAGGTAAAGTTACAAGATAAGGAACAGTCAAAGGTATGATGTTAAAGAGTAGTTGTTTATTATGTGTCATATGATTGGATGCCCCTGAATCAATGATCCAGGTGACAGAATTTATATGTGTAAGCATGCATACTTTGGAATCAGAAACAAGACTCTCAGTTAACATTGTACTAGCAAAATTAGCAGCACACATGGGAGGAGGAGCTTGACCACTGGAATCCCCTAACTTGGTCTGTTGCAACAGGGTCATCAATTGATCATAGTGATGTCTGCTCAACCCTGGTATCACAGAACTGTGACCATCTAGTTGGTTGGCAGAAGGATCCCCAAGAGGAACAGACAAATTAGAATTATCATTATTAACAGACACACATTCAACTCTAGTGGAAACATGAGCAGCTGCAGATTTCCTTCCCTTGCTGTGATTAATGCTTTGAGGGAAGCCATGTATCTTGTAGCACTTATCAATTAAGTGCCCATATTTCTTGTAATATCTGCAGAATAGGGGCCCTCTGTTTTGCTCAAATTAATTCTGGGTCTGAAAATAGGAGGTCGAGGCACTGTGGCCTGATGAGACCCAACCGAGTGCTTGTTTACATGAGCATTGAAAGACATAGAATCTGGACTAATATGAGAAGTATATTGAACTTGTCTTTGTTTCTCATCATTAAACACTATGTTGTAAACACTGTCAATGGAAGGAAATGGCTGCATCATCAACAAATTGCTCCTAACCCCCATATACACTTCATTCAACCCCATAAGAAACTGAAAAACCTTGTTTTCATCATCTTCCTGAATTATCCCATTTTTAGCAGCACACACACATCTATGCCCATGATTTGTGCACATAGTTTCCAATTCATCCCACAAGCCTTTGAGCTTGTTGAAGTAAGAGGCTATATCTAAGGAGCCTTGGGATGTGTGTGAGAGTTCCCTCTTTAATTCAAAGATATTGGTCTTGTTAGGGGTACCATATCTTTTCTCAATTTGGGACCAGATACTCTGTGCAGTATCGGAATACTGCACACTATCAGCAATTTGTAGAGACAGAGAGGAGGTCAACCAAGAGATGACCATGTTATTACACCTATCCCACAATCTCTGTTGAGCCACATTATTGTTAGGACGAGGACATGAACCGTCAACAAATCCGATTTTATTTTTAGCATATAAGGCAACAATCATTTTACGTCTCCAACCCCCATAACCAGTACCGGAGAAGGGAGTGGGAACTAGGGACACACCAGGGACATCAGAAAAATATACAAAGAGGGGACTGGTAGAATCTATCGAAGCAGAAGCACCAGTATTGGTATTGGAAGCCATAATCACACCAGATATTCACAGGTAAAATCAAATATCCACACACAGAACCAGATATTCACACAGAAAATCAGATACTCACCTACTGAGCCAGATAATCACACAGAACACATACAATAGTCAAGATAAGGAAAGAGTTACCCTCCTTCTTCGCGACCGGAGAAGATCGGCCTTCAAGTAAACAGAGAAAACCCTAGGTACAACCGTCAGAAAATCTTACTGTAAGTATGATCAGGAATGTCGGAATATCACCCAAAACATCGTCTGAGTGAGGATCGAGCCACCGGATGGTAGTAATACTTTAGGTCAAACCACCAGAAACCCTAGAAGCCGATAGGTCACCCAAAAATCAACCAAGAATCATCATAAATTCTTCGAGAACATTCAGGAGAAGAAAATACACTCCGATATTACAAGGTAAGACTCAGAAAAGTCTCCGATAGGTCGGAATCTTCATCGACTGCGAGGTCTCAGAAATCACCCCCAAAACCTCGAAACGGACTTCATCCAGGACCACTAAATGCATAGAAACATAGTCGGATCGTCGTCGAGGCTCTAATACCATGTTAACATCGAGATTAAACCGATAGATCATGAAAATTGTAGAGAGAGAAAATAGAGAGAAGGAGGAGTAGTTGAGAAGTCTCTGGAACTCAGAGAGCGTTTTTTAAACCGAGAACAGAAAAAAGAGAAAATAAAGTCCGGGGTCCAAAATATCTAAGGACCCCATATATAAACACATACAATTGAGTCGGACCGGGTCGGATGACCCAAAGAAAAAAAAATGAATTGAGGCTCAGATACAGTGGGCTCGGTACAATTGGCCCAATAACAAATAATCATCATAGCCACACTAATGTATACCAGATATACAATAAATATACACTGCATATACACTGTCTATAGCTATGTGATCTCTTTCATCTCAACACTTCTTGATTCAAGTGAACTTTGAATTTTGATAGCGTTGTCGTGATCATTCTTTTGACAATCCTAGTAGACGTGGTCATAGAAACACATCCACTGTTTTTTGTTCAATGTGTATATATTTGAATAACTTCAAAATATATTTGTACTTTATTTGGCTCAATGGTTGCATGAAAGTCTTGGTTTTTGAGATGTTGTACACACCCACAAAAGTTGTGAGTTTGTATCACTCTAAATACACTGATTTATAGTTGTGGATTCATATCGATAGGACTGTATCGCAGATCTGCTGTGCACAAGGATAAGTATTGTAGGTACTATTCCTCCATTTTATTTTGTGTAATAGTTTTTTTTTCTGTTGTTTTAGTCTATTAAAAAAAGATATTATTGTAGCCACATAAATGTGAGGGTATATTTAAGAATAAGTTTATTTTATTTCTTTCTCACATTCGTACTAAGAGGTGTTTGGCTAGGATTATAAGATGGTGAAACTAGCTTATAAGCACTTTTCGGTTTATCTACGTGTCTAGTAAGTTAAGAGTGCTTATATGTCAAAAATAAGCCAAAAGCATAATTTTTAGCTTATAAGCACTTTTATGTTTGACCAAAATTTTTACTAATTTAGGCTTAAAATAATTTTTTTGGAACAAAACTCTTAATCGATACTCATTTCCTCAAATATTTTTTCAACCTACCCCCCCCCCCCCCCCCCCCCCTTGAAGTATGCAATTCTCACTTACTATTTAAGATAAGCAAATTCTCTATTCATTTTGCATATGTAATAATGATGACATATAAAACTTTTAGTGTATTACTTTTTACGATTGTGGTGATGAAGACCGTATTTGTTTCTCTTAAAATATTTTGTCCTATTTAAGTTTATTTTTTTTACTGAGAAACGTTTCTCAATTTATTAATTATTATAAGTTATTATGATATGCTTATCAAAATAAATTATATGCATCATAAAACTTATCTTATCTAAGCACAGTTGTATTCAAAATAAAATGACAAATAGAATATTTTGTATTTGAATCAATCTGGAATCTAAAATTTTGAAGAAATTACGCCTATAAGTGTAAATGTTCTAAGGTTATTTAAGTTATCTTAACAGAAAAAGAGCTTATCAGCACTTTTATTTATCAAATACTACAGTAGCTTATTATCAATTTCAACACTTGTACCCAAACATGTTACTGCTTATTTATTCAAGCAGCTTCAGCACTTAAAAGTACTTTTTAGCACCTAATGTTTATCAGTAACTTCAAATCAGCTAATACAAATGGCGCTAAGTCAAAAAATGCACATAAATGAATAGTTACTCTATTACTCTAATGATTGTAGTCAGTGTAACGAATCTTGGTATCCTCAATATATGCCAGAGATCTCTTGGTATCCCGAGCATCTTGGTGTCCTCAATATATATGTTAGGAATCTCTTGGTATCCCGTCCTTAAGCTCAAATCATAATTACGTACAGGAGATCACTCGGGATGCCACCCCATAGTCCCAAAGTAAAACACGCAGCAATAGCACAAAGAATACTCAATTAAACTCAACTTCACACCAAGGTAAATAAGAAATTCTAGCCTAGCATGCTTCACGTAATGCAAATAAGGGAGTTAAAGGAAATAGAGTAATTAAGTCAATTAGATATCCTTCTCTAAGCTAACAGTAGGATTAGTAATGTAAGAAGGAAAGGAAAAATACAATTAAAGCTATCTTGAATGAAAATAGGATTTTCAACAATTAGCACAAGTATGCATGCGCCACCTCGCGTACAAGGCATTTCATTTATGACGATATCAATCCTAAGGGGATGTCCCCTACACAAGGTTAGACAAGCCACTTACCTTGAACCGGCTCAATAATCAACCCGAGATCACGTTCTTGCCACGAGTTCTTGACTCCAAATGGCCCAAATCTATCCAATTCGATTGCATAAAGTAAATAACACTTCAAGTAATTGATTCTACAAATAAATTCTAATCTACTACACGAATTTAGGTAAAATAACCAAAACGCCCCTCGGGCATACGTCTCAGAATCGGATAAAATTGATATTTTCTGAATCCCTATACTCTGACTAGTTCAGTTATACAAAAGTACCAGAATCAGACCTCAAATTTTCCCTCAAATCATCACTCAAAGATCTCTAATTAATCAAACCATAACCCTCATATTACCACTGATTTTCCTTTAAGTTTCATGCTTATAATAATAAAAATCACTCCAATAATGAGTTTAAGGATCAAAAACCTTACCCCAATGAACTCCTCCGAAAACCTCCCTTGAAAATACTCCCCAAGGCTTATTCCCGTTTGAAAAGAGGTGAAAATAGCTAAATTTTGCGAAGGCAAGAATTTATATGTTTCTGCCCAGTTCTGCTTCTGCGGCCCTGGGACTATACCTGCGGTCTCGCTTTTGCGGAACTAGGGTCGCACCTACGACATTTCACTTAAACTCAGCCTTCTACACCTGTGACCCCACTTACGCAGATGCGGTACCGCTTCTACGATAACTCACCTGCTTCTGCGACTCCTGCTCAATCTATTTGCTTCTGCGGCTACGCACATGCGGGACCCAACCACAAGTGCAATTATGACAGAAAACCAACAGATGAAGTTGCTCCAACAAATTCCAAAGCCTTCCGACAACCTTCTGAAATCATCTCGAGGCCCGCAGGAGCTCAACCAAAAACACAAACAAGTCTAATTCTAATGTTCAAACTTATACCATTCATTAAAACACCTTAAAACATCATCAAAACGATGAATCAACCACGGATTCAAGCCCAATAACTTCAACATTCTGCAAATACGCTTTCGATAAAAATGTCTATCAAACCACGTCTGAATAACCTGAAATTTTGCACACACGTCACGTTTAATACTACGGAGCTATTCCAACTTCCGGAATTCCATTTTGAACTTCTGATCAAAATCTCACTATCGGAACGGAAACTTCAGAAATTCAACTTTCGGCATTTCAAGAATAAAATAGCTACGAACCTCCAAAACATAATTTGATCACGGTCCTAAGGCCAAAATCACTCAACGGAGTTAACGAAATCATTTAAAATCAATTTGGAGGTTGTGTTCACACTATTCCGACTATGGTCAAATTTCCGACACTTAAGCTCTCATTTAGGGACTAAGTGTCCCAAAACTCTCGGAAACTCAAAATCGAATATCCCGGAAATTCAATAGTAGAAATAAACACGGGAAAAATAGTTAATAGAGGATTGGGGCATATGTTCTAAAGACGCTGACCAGGTCGTCACATCCTCCTACACTTAAAAATTCGTTTGTCCTCTAACGAGAATAAAGACATAGCTGAAGTAGTGAAAAGATGACGGTAACGGCTGCGCATATCATTCTCGGTCTCCTAGCTTGCCTCCATGACTGGCTGACCCCGCCACTGAACCTTCACTGATGCAATATTCTTTGGCCTCAACTTTCTAACTTGCATGTCTGATATTGACGCTGACTCCTCAATACAGGATAGATCCTTGTCCAACCGGACTAAACTAAAATCCAACACGTGTGACAGATCACCGTGATACCTTCGGAGCATCGAAACATGAAATACTGGATGAACTTCTGCCAAGCTGGAAAGACAAGCTCATAAGCAACCTCACCAACAAACCTCAATATCTCAAAAGGACCAATAAACCTCGAACTCAACTTCCCTTTCTTCCAAAATCTCATAACACCCTTCATAAGTGATACCTGAAGCAAAAACCACTCTCTAACTCGCCAGGGATCAATACCGCCTACCATATAAAGTCTTATACAGTTCCATCTGAATGTTGGGCTAATAACTATTGTTGTACACAAACTCTACCAATGGCAAGAACTGATCCCAAGACCCTCTAAGTTCAATCACACACGCATGGATAATATCCTCAAGAATCTGAATAGTGTGCCCAGATTGTCCGTCCGTCTGAGGGTGAAATGATGTACTCAACTCCACTCGAGTACCCAACTCATCCTGAACGGCCCTCCAGAACAGTGATGTGATTTGAGTACCTCTATGTGAAATAATAGAAACTAGAATACCGTGCAGACGAATAATCTTCCGACTATAAATATTTGCCAGCCGCTCCGAAGAATAGGTAGTTTACATAGGAATGAAATGCATGGACTTGGTCAGTCGATCCACAATCAACCAAATGGCATCGAACTTCCTCAAAGTTCGTGAGAGCCCAACTACAAAGTCCATGGTAATCCGCTCCCACTTCCCCTCTGGAATCTATATCTATTGAAGCAATCCACATGGTCTCTGGTGCTTATGCTTCACCTGCTAATAATTGAGGCACCAAGATACAAAACCCAACTATATCCTTCTTCATCTGCCTCCCCCCAATAGTGCTGCCTCAAATCTTGATACATCTTTGCAGCACCCAGATGGATGGAATACTGCAATCTGTGGGCCTTCTCTAGAACCAACTCTGGAAGTACATCAACATTGGGTACACAAATCCGACCTTGTATCCTCAATACCCATCATCATGAATAGTCACATCCCTCGCATCACAGTGCTGAACCTTGTCCTTTGACAAGAAAATGAGGGTCCTCAAACTGTCATTCCTAGATGCGATCTAACAAGGAAGACCGAGAAACCATGCAAGATAGAACCCAAGTAGGCTGCGAACGATCCATTCTCACGAACTGACTGGCTAAGGCTTGAACATATATTGCCATGGGCCTCTGTGCTACTGGTAAATAAGCCAAACTCCCTAACCTCTCTGCCCGGCGACTCAAAGCATCGACCACCATATTTGCCTTGCCCGGATGTTACAAAATAGTGATATCATAGTCTTTCAGTAACTCTAACCACCTCCTCTGGCGAAAATTAAGATCCTCCTGCTTGAACAGATGCTGCAAACTCCGGTGATCAGTATAAATCTCACAAGGCACACCGTACAAATAATGACACACAATCTTTGGGGCGTGAACAATAACAGCTAACTCAAAATCATTGACATGGTAATTCTTCTCATATATCTTCAACTGTCTGGATGCGTAGGCAATCACCCTACCGTCTTGAATCAATACCGCTCTAAGGCCAACCCTCGAGGCATCACAATCAAAACTATAAGACACCGAACCTGTAGGCAATATCAAGACTGGGGATGCAGTCAAAGCTATCTTGAGCTTTTGAAAGCTTGCATCATACCTTTCCTTCTACTGGAACAGAGCACCCTTCTAGGTCAATTTGGTCATAGGTGTTGCAAAAGATGAAAAACGCTTAACAAATCGACGGTAATAACCCACCAAGCCAAGAAAATTGTGAGTCTCTATCGCTGAAGATGGTTTGGGCCAACTATGCACTACTTCCACTTTCTTCGGATCCACCTTTATCCCCTCACTAGAAACCACGTGACCGAAGAATGCCACGAAATCCAACCAGAACTCACATTTTGAGAACTTCACATATAACCTCTTCTCTCTCAGAGTTTGAAGCATAGTCCTCAGGTGTTGCTCGTGATTCTCCCAACTCTGGCAATACACCAAAATATCATCAATAAAGACAATGAAAAATGAGTCAAGGTATGGTCAGAACACACTGTGCATCACATGTATAAAGGCTACTAGGGCATTGATCAGCCCAAATGACATAAAAAGGAACTCGTAATGACTGTATCGAGTCCTGAAAGCGGTCTTTGAGATATCTGGCTCCGAAGTCTTCAACTGACAGTACCCTGAACGCAAGTCAATATTAGAAAACACTCGTGCACTCGTAGTAGGTCAAATAAATCATCAATACAAGGCAAAGGATAAAAGTTCTTTACTGTAACTTTGTTCAGCTGGCGATAATCAATGCACATACGCATAGAACCATCCTTATTTTTCACAAACAAGATAGGAGCACCCCAAGGTGATACATTGGGCCTAAAAAAACCTTTATCTAGCAATTCCTGTAGCTGATCCTTCAACTTCTTCAACTCGTGAGGAACCACACGCTAAGACTTAAGTAAAGAAATAACTCTACTGGGAGTGTGATCTAAAGCACCCATTCGCTCAATACACGACACACATGGCATAGACAACATCACAGTTCTGGCTTGACAATCGAGAATAGTTTAATGGGGCGACAACCACTCCATGCCCAAGATAATATCAAAATCAACCACGCTGAGCAACAATAAATCAGCTCTAGTCTCAAAACCACTAAGCGCAACCAAACACGACCGATAAACGCGGTCCACAATAAGAGAATCTCCCATAGTAGAAGAAATATCAATAGGGGAACTCAAAGAATCTCGGGATACACCCAAATGTAGAGAAGAATAAGAAGACATATAATAATATGTGGATCGTGGATTAAATAGAACCAATTCACCTCTGTGACAAACTAGGATAATACATGTGATGATAGAATCAGAGGTAATAGCCTTGGTACAGGCAGGAAGGGCATAATATCTGGCCTGGCCTCCCCCTCTAGGGCAACCCCTATATCCATAACCTCCACCTCAAGTTGTCTGAGTAGGTGGGCTAGCAACTGGTTCTGTGATCATAACTTGAAAACTCTATGGAGCGTGTTGTGTCTGAGAAGTATGTGGGTTTGCACCCCTCCCAAGTCTAATTCAATCCCTTACCACATAGCGTGTGTCACCAAAGTCGAAACAAGATCTATGAGGAAGTGGCGATTGTGACTATCTCGAGCCAGGTCTACTGGACTGACCTCTAAAAGAACCACACGCAGGAGGCACATTAGATATTGGAGGTGCATAATAAGGCTCCTGAGGCCTAGGAGGCGCTGGAATACCACTGCTTGCTGGAATAGCTGATTGAACAGGGCGACTCATATAACCCCTACCATACGACCTGTAGCTGGCGCACGGGCACTAGAATAATGGACCGAATCTCGAGACCTTCTGGACTCCCTCTCCTTTCTCTCCCTAGTATACATACCCTTAATCCTCCTAGCAATGCTCACCAGCTGCTGATAAGAAATATCCATCTCCAACTCAAAAATCGTGCTACACCTAATGCTAGGAATAAGCCCCTCAATGAACCGGTGAACCCTCTCGCGAACAGTAGAAACCAAGGCTGGTGCATGTCTAGCCAAAATATTGTAATGGACAGCATACTTCGAGACAGTCATAGACCCTAGCGAAAATGCTCAAACTCTATATGCCATGCGTTCTTGAGGATCTGAGGAACATACTCTCTCAGAAACATGTCTGAAAACTAAGTCCAAGTCAGGGAAGTTGCCTTATCCGGACATTCTAACTCATAAGTACGCCATCACTCACAGGCTGCCCCTCGAAGCTAGAAGGTAATGAAGGAAACCCCGCTTGATCCGAAAATACATATAGTTCAAAGAATACGTTAGCACTCATCTAGAAATCCCTGGGCATCTTCTAATGCTAGTCCACTAAATATTGGAGGGTTGTACTTCTTGAACCTCTCAAGCCTACGCTGCTCATCCTCGGAAGCCGCTGCCCTATCCTCAGGCTGATCTGGAGTTATGGGATGTACCAAAATAATCTCTGGGACCTAATTAACACGTATTCTCTTCTCAAGAGTACGAGTGGCAGGAGTCTGTGCTCCTCCCCCCAGCCTGGGATATAGCTGTAGTAAAGGGAAAAAACCCTGCCCGAGCCAAAGTGGTGTACATGCTCATGAACTGTGCTAGAGTCTCCTGAAGTGCTAGCCTGGTAGTAGCAGTAGGCGTATCAGTTGACTGGGTTTCGATTGCACTGTTAGTGGCTCCTCAGTAGTAGCTCGGGCAGGTGCTCTGGCTGCACCACGTGCGCATCCTCGACATCTACCCTGCCTCAACCTCTGATGGTTGCAGTAGGGGGAACGGGTGCCTGATCATCTCGGGTAGAGTGTGTCCTCACCATCTGTGAGAGCATAGAAGATAAAAATTTAGAACTGTGATATCAAAATCTCGCACGACAGGAAATCAAATGAAGTGGAATTTTTATAATAGTTACATAGCCTTTCGTAGATAAGTGTAGAACGTCTCTGTACCGATCAACGAGACTCTAATAAACCAGCTTATGATTCATGACTACTATGAACCTAGAGCTCTAATATCAACTTGTCACGACCCCACTTCGCCTTCGTGAACCATTGTGATGGCACCCAGTCTCCACGACTTGGTAAGCCTAACAAAGCGAAAAAATAACTAAAACTTTCAGAAGAAATAATTAAAAGCCGAATAATGAGATAAACCAGTGTTTTAAATTGCGGTCGACATGCCCAATAACAACACTCGAAAAACAAAATACATTTTCCCAAAACCCGGTATCTCATGATCACAAGCCTTGGAATGTCTATATGTGTCTAACTCCAGAATGTCTAACAAAGGAACGAAAATGTAGAAGGGTTAATACAAAAGGAAGAGTAGTAAAGGACTTTTCAGTCTGCGGACGCGGCAGATAAACTTCAGAGTCTCTAAGAGTCTCACCTCACGAGTGATAAGTCTGAGTAGAGGTACCTGGATTTGCACATTAAAAACATACGCAGTAAGGGCATGAGTACACCACAATGGTACTCAGTAAGTGCCAAGCCTAACTTCGGTCAAGTAGGGACGAGGAAAGTCAGATCCCTACTGTGATTAAATAAAATATAAGGTAAAACAGTACAGTCGAAAGAGAACAGTGAGAAATAAAATAGGACAGTAAGGATAACAACAATAACTGAAACAGAGACAAAGAATCACAAGAAATACCACTTTTCACAAAGATAATTACCGGGGGATCTCTCAGTATCCCGAGGATCTCTTGGTATCCTCAATATATACCTGGAATCTCTTGGTATCCCGAGGATCTCTTGGTATACTAAGTATGTGTTATGGATCTCTCGATATCCCGAGGATCTCTTGGTTCCTCAATAAGTACTAGTGATCTCTTGGTATCCCGAGGATCTATGTCAGGGATCTCTTAGTATCCAGAGGATCTCTTAGTATCCTAAATATATATATATTAGGGATCTCTCGGTACCCCGCACTTCAGCTCAAATCATAATATCTCCCAAGATGTCATCCCGTAGTCCCGAAGTAAAACACAAAGAATACACAATTACACTCAACTTCACACCAAGGTAAAACAGGATATTCTAGCCTAGCATGCTTTTCATAATACAAATAAGGCAGTTAAAGAAAATATAGCAATTAATTCAGTTAGACATGCTTCTCTAAGCTAACGGTAGGCTTAAATTCCAAGTAATGTAAGCATGAAAGGAAAAATACAATTAAAGGTATTTTTAATAAAAATAGGATTTTCAAAAATTAGCACAAGTACGCAATCGTCACCGCACTTACAAGGCATTTCATTTATCACGATATCAATCCTAAGGGGTATGTCCCCCCCACAAGGTTAGACAAGCCACTTACCTGAAATCGGCTCAATAATCAACCCGAGACCACGTTCTTGCCGCGAGTACTTGACTCCAAATGGCCCAAATCTATTCTATTCTATTTCATAATGTAAATGACACATCAAGTAACTGATTCTACAAATAAATTCTAAAATATACGTGAAATTAGGTAAAATAACCAAAACTCCACTCGTGCCCACGTCTCGGAATCAGGTAAAATTTTAACATTTCCAGATCCTCACACTCTTATGAGTTCATTCATACCAAAAGTACCATAATTGGACATCAAATGGTCCATCAAATCATCACTCAAAGGTCTATAATTAAATAATTCCTAACCCCCAAATTATCACTGGTTTTCCTTAAATTTTCATGCTTATAATGATAAAAACCACTCCAATAACTAGTTTAGGGATCAAAGACTTTACCCTAATGAACTCCTCTGAAAATCTCCCTTGAAAATTCTCCCTAACGCTTTTTCCCGTTTGAAAAGAAGTGAAAAAGCTAAATTTCGTGAAGGCAAGAATTTGTATGTTTCTGCCCAGTTATTACGCTTCTGCGGCCTTGTGCGGTCCCGCTTTTACGGAACAAGGGTCACACCTATGATATTTTACTTAAACTCAGCCTTCCGCACCTGTGACCTCACTTACGCAGATGCGGTACTGCTTTTGTGGTAACTCATCCGCTTTTGCAGCTCCTGCTCAACCTCCCCATTTTTGTTTCTACGATGGCAAATGCCACTTCTGTAGCTACGCACCTGTAGGACCCAACCGTAGGTGCGGTTGTGACAGAAAACCAACAACTGAAGCTGCTCAAACAAATTCCAAATCCTTCCGACAACTTTTCGAAACCATCCCCAGGCCCTGGGACCTCAACCAAAAACACAAACAAGTCTAATACCATTGTCCAAACTTATACCAATCCTTAAAACACCTAAAACGTGTTCAAATAAATAATCAACCACGGATTCAGGCCTAAGAACTCTAAAACTATAAAAATACGATTTTGATAAAAAAAATCAATCAAACCTCGTCCGAATGACCTGCTATTTTGCACACACGTCACATTCAACACTACCGAGCTACTCCAACTTTTGTAATTCTATTCTAACCATCAGATCAAAATCTCACTATCGGACCGGAAACTTCAAATATTCGACTTTCGGCATTTCAATCTTAAAATAGCTACAAACCTCCAAAACATAATCCAATCACTCAATGGAGCCAACAGAACCATCGGAATTTTGGAGGCTATCTTCAAACTATTCTAACTGCATTCAAATTTCCAATACTCATGCTCTTATTTAGGGACTAAGTGTCCCAAAACTCTCTGAAACTCAAAATCGAATATCCCGACAATTCAAAATAGCAGAAAATAAATATGGAGAAATATTTAATAGGGGATCAGGGCATAAGTCTTTAAGAAGACCGCCCGGGTTATCACATGATATTTAAAATTCCTACGACGTGAGGTGATGAGTGCATACCTGTGTTAACTATTGAAAAATTCGGTTTTTACTACTTGCAATTTAAGCATGTTGTTAGCTTAGGGAAGCATGACTAAGTGACTTAATTACTTTACTTGCTTAAATTGTTTTACCTAATTCTGTGCAGCATGCTAGACTAGTAATACCAGTTTGCCTTGATATGAAGTTGACAATTTATGAATATTGTTCGTATCTGTTTTGTATTCATATTGGAACTACGGATCTGAAATTCTGTTTGATCCCCCTTGTCTGTTATTTTGGACTACGGATGTGGGATTCCGGTAGATTCCCCTGCACAGCTATATGGAACTACGGGGTTGTACCCTATAGATTCCCTCAGTACTGGGTATTTACATCTGGGACTATGGATCGGAATTTTGGTAGATTCCCACGTATTGACAGTTGGACTATGGGATAGGATCTCGGAAGATCCTTAAGATATATATGATAGACTACGGAACGGTATCCCGGGAGATCCACTAGATAGTTGTAATTGGGACTATAGGACGGTATCTTGAGATATCCCCGGTTATTATCTCTGTATTGAGCTGTATTTCCTTTCAGTGATTATCTTGTCTCTATTCTAGTTGTTGTTCTTTCTATTCTGAGTTATTTCTTACTATTGCACTCAATTATACTTTCTTATTCTACACTGTTATACCTTATATTTTATTTAACCTCAGTAGGGCCCTGACCTTCCTCGTCACTACCCGACCAAGGTTAGGCTTAGCACTTACTTTGCAACGCTATAATGTACTCATGCCCTTTCTGTGCATGTTATTCATGTGCAGATCCAGGTAATTCACTCAAACTTATCACACTTGAGATGAGGCGCTTATAAAGACTGTGAGGTATGTCTTTTGTGTCCGCACCCTCCTTTTTGTATTAGCCCTTCCATCTTTGTTTTCTTATTACATATTCTGGAGTTAGATGTTTGTAGTCATCAAAGGCTTGTGATCATGAGATCCGAGTTTTGAGAAATGTTATTAGTTTTTCAAGAGTTGATATTGTGTAGACGAGCGGCACTTTTGAACACCATTTTATTTCACTATTTCGGTTTTTCATCATTTCTTTCGCTTTTTTTTTTTTTGCATTGCTAGTTTTACCTAGTCGTAAAATTAGGTACTTCACGGAAGGCGAACCGAGATCAACACAGTCAGCAAAAGTAAATCGATGTCTCAACTTGGGCCAATCCAATGGAGCCTCCTTTTTGGTCTTTGCTGAGAGACTAATACTGCTCAAACTCTCACTTCTATGATGCTCAGTCAGATGAGTCCACTTGGGCCGATCAACTGGACTGAATGCTCCAAAGTGAAAATTGTAGCTGGGTAAAGTTCACAAGTGACTTCGAAATAAATTAGTCTTGAGCTTTTGGTCTTTGGGGTATATTACTTAACTAATGGCAAAACTTTTAAGTTTAACAAATTTTGGTTTAACTTTTTGACCTTAAAGGTTTGCACATTCGTTACTTGACCTGCCCGAAAAAACCAAAAGTCCAAGATCACCTCTTATAGTGTCTTATTTGTGCCATTTTTTGCTCCTAGCTAGCTAGTAGGCCTTATATTTCAAAAAGGGATAAATAATTTACCGCATTTATTTTTTACTTTTACTAACTGGTATATATAAATTATACACATATCATATATATATATATAGAAAACTATTTTACATCCGTTGGCTATTTGTATTGACTCTTTATCCTAATATGAAGTTGGCAATGCTATGTTGGGCCCAAATATGTCTTTGAACTTTTCATGTTTTTCTGAAAGCAAAGTTTATTATTCCTTTTTCATCATTTCCACACTCATGTAAGTAGTAGTTGAAGCTAGTTATGGCTGACTTCATTCCGGATGCTATCATGCAGTCTCGTGCTTTTGTCAATTTTTTTCACATGCATAGATCATAGATGGTTTGTTTCTCAGCCAACTAATGTCCGATGCAGCTCTTAGGTTACGATTTCATTCAAACTCAGTATTTTCTAAATAGAGTACAGTTACGTGTAAAAACTTACTAAGAATTTTTAACAAATATTGAATATGAAAATATAAGCTAAACATATAATAAATTCAGTAACTTGAAAGAATTCAGAAAACTAAAATTTTTAGTAATATAATTAGAGAAAGTATAAATATTATATCATAAATCTTCACATACATCAGTTAGGTTTTATGCTCTGATAGTTTTAATAATAATAAAATAAGAGTTTAGTCGTTACTAATTAATTTATTAATCACATAGGAAAATATGTTAATAAAAAAGAAAAAGAGCACAATGCGGAAACTTATTTCTGGAAGAGGATAGCTGACAAGACAATAGTACAGCACAAGAATATAAAGAAGGAAAAAAGATTAATCAGCGTAATGAATGGAGATGAAAGGAAAAGGATACAAGTCGTCGCAACTCAATAATTGCAATCAACAATTGGTAAACAAGATAAAAGGTTGGATCAAGAAAAATTAAGATCGGTAAAAAGGAAGGGCAAAATTTACCGCGGAATAAGGAAACAAGATATAAGAAATTATTCATCCAAAAGGTATCAAGTAGGAATGCAGTCACATAAAGCGTACCGAATTCATGAGGCAACCATCGGGTCATACTTTTAGGATAAAAATTTCTCTAAAGAAAATAATATTCAAAGCAATTTGTATTTTCATATCAGTAGAAGATTTCTAAACGAGAAAAAAAACAAAGAGCAATGGTCGTACCCGTAATGAATTAGAAGACTTAAAGATTCTTACGCTGATTTATCAGAATTTTTAATCTTTTTACTTTTAGCCAAATTGTATTTTGAGTTTACTAGTGTAAAAAATAATAGAGAGAGAAAAAATCGAGAAGTTGTATCACCACTTGTAGTTGAAATAAGGAGATTTCAAAAGTTATAGGTTGTCGACCTGTCGGCGTGGTGAATGAAAGGAAATCATAAATTAAAGTATAATACAATTAAAACTTTGTGATCCAAGGAATCTCGATGTAAGTATCATACTGATACACAAATTAATAAAAAAATATATTAATTACCTCATTTACTTTCAATCATCCAATGCATTAACATTTGCTTGCAAGAAAAATATTGACTAAGACAAAGTCTAGTTAATTAAGTTTTAAATTTATTCTAAATTCATCCCTCCCATCTTATATTTCAATGGGTATCAGAGCTTGTCTCACATTCAGTATTTTGCCTAATCGTAAAATGAGAAAAAGATATGTAACGATCCGATCGGTCCTTTTGAGCTCTAGCACGTCGTTCAGAAGCTTTAGGCTATAAGCAGCTTCATTTCAGGTATTATGACTTGTACGCGTAGTCGGAATTAATATTGGGAAGCTTGGAGTTGATTTGGGAAGAGAATTCTCATTTCGGAAGCCTTAAGTTGAAAGAATAAACTAGGATTGGATTTTTGAGTAAACAATATCAGAATTGGAATTCGAAGGTTCCAGCAGGTTCGTATTATGATATCAGACTTGGACATATGCCCGAATCAGATTTATGATGACCTGGAAGTATTTTGGCGCCTATTGTGGAAGTTAGCATTTTGGAAGACTCTCATAAGTTTGTTGAAATGCATTTTAGTTTTGTGGATTTTTGTTTGGGATTCCGATTCTAGGAGTAGATCCTTATGGTCATTGTGGTGTTAGGAGCTCGATCGAAAGTGAATTCGGAGGTATGTGGATCATTTTGGAGTCATTTGGCTAAAGATAGAAATTTCAAGGTTTTTGAGAAATTTGATCGGAAATGAACTTTTTTATATAAGGGTCGTAATCCGATTCTGAAAGTTAAAATAGGTCCATATTGTCGAATATGGCTTCTGTGCAAAATATGAGGTCAATTGGACGCGATTTGATAGATTTAAACATCGAAAGTAGAAGTTTAAAATTTTAAAGTTTATTAAGCTGGAATCCGAGTGCGATTCGTGGTTTTAGCGTTGTTTGATATGATTAAAGGCTCGAGCAAGCCCGTAATGTGTTTTGGAATTGGTTGGTGTGATTGAACGGGGTCCCAAGGGCCTCGGGTGGATTCCGAATGGTCAACAAATCGAAAATGGAATTTCAGAAGAGGCTGAAGTTGATGGTTGTTGCTGTAACCTCACCTGCGAGACTAGGGTCATAGGTGCGGAGCCGCAGAAGCGGCCCTATGGTCACAGGTGCGATATTGGTGAGGGAGAGCTAGCACTGCAAATGCGATCATTTTGCCGCAGAAGCGAGACCGCATCTGCGGAGGAGAACATGCAGAAGCAGAATAGGCTGGGAGCCCTGGACCGCAAAAACTGCGTTTGGTACGCACCTACGGAACCGCAAAAGAGGCCAAGAGATTAGGGTTCGTGTGTAGCTTCTAATATGTATAAGTACGGGTGGTCTAGGACCTAAAAGCATGCTATACTTGGAATATCTGTTACCTTATTGATAGTTGAATTTCTTAAATCTAATCGAACTGGTAAATGAATTTCTAAAAGGAATTAAACTTTATTTTTTCGAAATTGTTAAAAGAGAATTGTTTTTCTTCGGATAATTGCTTCCTAATGACTTCTTGATTGACTGTTTGTGTATGTTTAAATTCTGGAACGGGCCAAAACGCCTCAGTAGATGAAATAGCCTCATCTATGGTTTGTGTCATTCGACCCTCTAAAAGTGCATGGTTTAAATATTATTGAATCGGATCGTACGACCTTGGCATGATTTGTGCATGCCAATATGGCTTGCCTTGTAACTATTGAAGTTGTTATTGCCTCTTTCCGGGTTGAGAATATATGTATAAATAATGAAAAGGAATTTAGAAAGTTCCTATAAAAGAAAGAATTGTTTACTAGCTTCATTCTATTGAATTACAATCATGTTTATAAAAACCCATGATTTACTTTATTATTGAGATAACATTATTAGACCATTAGTAATTGTCAAAGTAGATCTCTCGTATGTGCTTTTTCGAGATTAGACGGGATACTCAATGGGTACATGTTAGTTCGTACTCATACTACACTTTCTGTGTATTTTTGTTGCACTGGCACATGCATTTCTAGTGGCCTAGTTGACGTAGCAGCATGACTGATATAGAGACTTAGGTTAGCTGCATTTCTCTGGACAACCCGCGACCAATAGAGTCTCTTTCAGATTACTGTATTTATTTTTTTGTCCAATATTATATTTCAGACGGTTATTTTAATACATTATTTCCTAGAAATTGCTCATGCACTTGTGACACCGGTTCTGGAATGATTATGGGGTATTCTATACTACTTCTAAATATTTTTTTATTTATGTTCATAAATATTATCTTTTGCTGGTAAACTTGAAGGAAAATCATAGTTTTTAAAATTATTAAAACGAGAATTTAATTAAGTATTTTGGTTGACTTGCCTGACAGCTGTGTCTGGCGCCATCACAACCCTTAGTAGATTTTGGGTAAAAACAACATGGTATCAGAGCACTATGTTACCTTAGGTGCTACGAGTCCTGTGCAAGCCTAGTAAACTCTCGAGGATCGATACAGAGATGTCTGTACTTATCTTCATTAGGCTACATGCCTGTTAGGAGTGTTTCCCTTCTTGATTCCCCGTAGTAAGGTTTGATTCCTTTGAGGCTTATGCCTTCATTTCCTTTCCGTTCAATCTCACGCGACGCAAAGCGCTGGTCACGAATCGGCAAGTAAGTAAATTGTAATGGTACTATAAATGTGGTACGAGTTGTTTCTCCACGCGGGGTTGTTTGAGCTATGATGGTCATCTTATGGAAGGATATTCTATCATTTCAGCCCAGTATTGGTACTTTGAGAGCTCTGAGGCTAGGAACGAGTTTCCATGATGCTTATGAACGGTTCTCCCACAATATTGATATTATGGTAGGATGTTTGCCTACGTGTCGGGGCAGCGAATGACTTGAAGAGAGATTTACTCTATGCATGATTCAAGGATCAAGTATTTTATTTCCAGTGGAGGAAAGGAAATCGGACTAAGAATGTTTAGATTTGGATTGATGGAGTAACTAGACTTGGTATTTTGTGAGCGTGGTGGAACTTTCTCTATGGTGAGGTATCGTTATCCTTGTTGAATGAACTAAGTTCGCCGGTGTTATGATCTTCTACAATTCTACTTTGAAGCAGTATATTGTGAGACACTCTTGAAGAAGTGACTATTAGAGATTGTGGGGTGCGATGGTTTAGGATTGAATCGGTGTTTCTAATGTCAATGGTTGGAAAAATGATCCTCGGAAAGGTGTAAAGTTAATAGCGGTATGTTGCTTCAGGCGCTACCATGATAGGTTTTGATCTAAGGCATCAGCGGAGCAGCAAAGAATGAGGAAGGACATGTGGGGAGTGTCATATGGTGGTTAAAGTTTTAGAAGCCATGCATCAGAAGCGAAGGTCAAATAGTTGATGAAAGGAACGAGTTTCACCAAATTAGGAGAGTGGCAAAGTTACATATGGTTCTGGTGGTAGGATGACTACGCACTTGAGAAAAGTTGGAGTGATTTGAGAATTTTAGTGATTGGAGATTTGGACTTATAGATTAATTTAAAGTATGGAATATTATGCGGCAATGTTGAGATCCATCTTTTCCCTATATATTTTCAGTATGCAAAATAACTTAAAAATAGCATATATATGCACATATATGTATGTCCAAGCATTTTATTGTTTTTTCCATAATTTTAAAGTTTTTTAAACTGATTTATTTTCCTTTTTATGTCCATAAAATCCCAATAATTATGTCCATAATTAATTTTTTTTGATGATTATTTATTGAATTCTTACACTTATGCTAAGATATAGCTAAGGTGATTTTTGCATATTTGTTTACAAATTTATTTAGTATTTTATGGTAAATCGAATATAATTGCAATATTATCCCCTTTTAGATTTGATTGTGTTTTATAGTTCTAAAATTATGTCCTGTATTTTTAAATTTTAAATTATATGTTATAAATTATTCTAGTGATTATAATTTATTTTCAGAAATTAATTTATCACTTTTTATAAATTAAATAGGAAAGATAGCTATTTAAAATCTAGCCCAATTGCATTTCAGTTATAGGATGAATTCTACCCCAACTAAAACCCAACTCCCAACCCAATTAAACCCCCCAGACCAGTCCCAAACTCATTCTCATAAGCCGACCCACCTACCCTTTTAATCTAGGCCGTTGATCACTCAAATGAACGGCCACCATCGCCCCGTACTTTAATTAATCCCAAACGATCCCAAAACCCTACCATTTGTTACAATCCACGGCTTTAGAATCTCCATACTCTCAAACGCTCTTTGCAACACCACATAAATCCTATCCGCTACCATCTAACCCCACCCTAATACCCGGTTAATCCATGGTCTCTCATGGACGTTTGAGTTATGTACCGGCCTTCTATGGCTCCTATGTGTTTGGTTTTATGGTTTCATGGCTAGACCTCGAGGGAAACTGGCCCAGTCCTTGTTCGACCGTTGTTCATGGCCTTTCTCCGGCCATCCACGACCTTTCTCCACCCACTCATGGTCTTTCAAGCAGATCCTTGACTTTCCTGGTTAGATCGGAATCTTTCAAGGCATTTCTCATTTCTCTTGGGTTTTCTAAAACTCTAATCTCTAGGACCTCCGATTTCTTTCAGATCTATCTTAGATCTGTGCTTCCTATGAACTTTCTATGTGCTTCTCGAAGGTTCTTTAAGTGTGGCAGTCAGGACCCACGCTAAATAAAAATAAAGAGCGCTAACATTTTTCGACGTTATTTTTCTAGTTTCCCTCTTTTTCTTTCCAAAACTCTTTCTCTATTATTTTTCTCTCACTCCCCCAATCTGAAGGTAAACAAAAGAGCCATTGTTTCCCAAACCCTTTCCCACGTCTCAAAAAATTAGCAGTGGAACTTCAATCACTACTAATATTATTTACTATTGTTTAAGTAATCTGTTCTATTGGCTTTGTTTTAAATTTTATTCAGGTAACTTCTCTTATTTGAAGAATGGAGCAGCCATAGATATATGAATTCTAGCTTGGAATTTTCAGATTTAAACTTATAATTTTTTTCGTTTCCCTTATTTTCCCCACTCCTTTTACTCATTCTCTGGTTTTGTGTAATTTCTCAGATGTAATGTCATTTGCTTCAATCAGAGTAATTTCTCCCCACATGTGTTGTTATATTTGCTTAAAGGTTTTTGTTTTGTCTTGCATGTTTGATTTTCACTATGATTTGAGTATGTGACTAAAAGTATTTTGGCTTATAAATATATGTATGCTTTTGTTAGGTATGACTGAAATTTTTTCCTTCTTTTCTCGTTCTTAGTAGCTTGAAGTTGGGGTTAAAATTAATTTTTTAAGACATACTTTACAGTAGTGCCTTCACCACCCTCTGTTGCAGCAGCAATTGCACTTGGATCACTACTTTCGTCACCAATTTCTACAACAGTGTCCATAAGCTGCCGATTGGTATTCTATATCTCTTCAATCAATGCACGATTAACCTGCAATAGATTACTAATTAATGTTAGTACACTATAGGTACAAAACCCAAAAATTGGTAGTATTTGCAGATTTGGGGTTAAAAAGCAATAGTAGCTTTGTGTGAATATTGTTCATTGTCTAGTAAGTGAGAAATAATTACTGTTATTAATATTGTTTAAGTCGTAAAATGTGCCTTTGTGAAAGAGGAAGCTTTTCTTTAATTATTATATATGACTATACTTATGGACTTATGAGGTGTGATTTTCTGCCCTTGAGTATTACTTTTAAATTAAGTGGAAAAACATAGACAAATTAATTTCTATTCAAAAAGTATATAATTAGGAATATTTAAAACCTAACAACAGAAACTATCAAGTTGCCCCGCTCTAATTGATTTACAAGTTGCAAACTATTCTTATTTTTTATCGAACTCTCTTGCGCAAAAGAATCCTCATTGGCAGTTGCACTTTTGAAAATTTTAGATCAATTTATACTTTCTAATGGACAAGTCTTGGATTGGAATTCCAAGAACCTCAACGGAGTATTTGCTTGGTTTGAATCAATTTCTAGATTTTGCGTTTACGAATGGAGCTATAAGAGATAAAATAAAATTTCCTGTCCAAAATGTGGTTTTGGAAAGTGGTAGATAAGAGGTATAGTTCTTGATCATTTGATTTACAAGTCATTTCCTCAAAATTATGTTACTTGGGTTCTTCACGGGGAAATAAATGTGTTGCAGTATTTTGGAAATGTAGAGGTCATTCAAGATACACCACCTACTGAAAATCATGTAGAATTGCTGATTCATGAAGCATTTCGGGGCATAGGGCATGAGGGTGTTGATGTAGGTCCATCACAAGTAGTGGAAGAGGAAGAAATATTAAATGATATTCCCGCTTCAAATAATAAAGACTTTTTGGAGTTAGTTAGAGATAGAAGTCAATAACTATATGAAGGGTCTAAGTACTCAAAGCTAGAATTCTTGTAAAATTATATCATATAAATTAATTGTCAAGGCTAAGTGACAAGGGGATGACTATGACACTAAACCTTCTAAGGGATGCATTAAATTTGCAAAGATCCTTGATTCTATGAAGCCAAGAATACCATCAACAAGCTTTGTCTTGATTATGTAAAATAGATGCTTGTCCAAATGACTGTATGTTATATTGGGAAGATGATGATAATGAGGAAACATACAAGTAATTTCACACTTCTAGATGGAAGCTTAACGAGAAGAAGAACAACAATCAGGTGTCCACTATTGGTAAAGAGAAGAATAAGAAGAAAGAAAAGAAACCAGCCAAAATTTTGTGTTACTTTCCATTAAAACCAAGACTACTAAGGTTGTTCATGTGCTCTAAGACTGCCGAGCATATGAGATGGCATGCGGAGGATAATAACAAAGATGTAATTATAAGACATCCTAGAGATGGTGAGGCCTGGAAAAAGTTTGATACAATTTTTCCTGAATTTTCTTCTGATCCACAAAATGTTCGATTTGGACTAGCTAGTGATGGTTTTAATCGTTTTGGAACAATGAGTACCGATTATAACATTTGGCTAGTAATTTTGGTTCCATATAATATTCTACCTTGGTTGTGTATAAAACAATACAGTTTTATGCTATCAATGATCACTCCAGGTCCGCGGCAACAGAAAATAATATAGATATATACATGCAACCCCTTATTAAAGAGTTGACGAGTTATGGTTTAAGTATGTGGAAACTTTTGATTTATCAAAGATCGAAACATTTAGAATGCGAGCAGCCCTTATGTGGATAGTTAGTGACTTTTCTGGACTTGATATCTTATCTGGTTGGAACACACATACTGGTTTTGCATGTCTCTCCTGTAATTTTGACACAGAACCTTGTCAACCTCGTCATAGTAGGAATGGATGCTTTATGGGTCATTGTCGATTTTTGTCAAGAAATCATAAATTTAGATTGATGAGGCATCATTTTTATGGTAATATGGAGGAGAGGATCCCGCCAAGAAATTTATCTGGTTATGATATTTTGCAACAAGTAAAAGAAGTTGATGTTACATTTGGAAGACCTGCAGCGTTGAATGATAAAAGGAAAAGAAATAGACAAAGGAATATTGACCAAAGTGCAACTCTACGATGGAGAAAAAAAGCATATTCTTTGATGTTCCATATTGGGAATTCAACTTATTGCCCCATAACATAGATGTTATGCACATCGAAAAAATGTGTTTAACAATATTATATATTCTTTTCTAATTGATAAAGATAAATTAAAGAATCACGTTAAGGCTAGAAAAGATTTACAAGATATGGGCATAAGGTGTGATCTTTGGCTTGATGAGAATGAGGAATGTAAGCTTGCCGCTTTTGCTATTCCAAAGGAGAAAAGAATTTCCTTCCTAAAAATTTAAAGAATATCTCAGTGCCAGATACTCAATTAATATTTCTCACTGTATTGATTTGGATCAAAAGAGGATCTTTGGATTAAAAAGTCATGATTGCTACATCATTATGGAACAATTGTTACCCATAGCAATTTGAAATTGCTTCCAAATTATGTTATTGCAGTCTTGATAGAGTTTTCTTCCTTTTTTGGACACCTTTGTCTGAAAAGCTTAAGCCTCGCGGACCTCGAAAAGATACAAGATCGGATTGTACTCACACTTTTCCACCTAAAGATGTTATTCCCTCTATCTTTTTTTTTTACTGTAATGGTTCATCTAACTGTCCATTTAGTGGATGAAGTAATAGAAGGTGGTCCAGTACATTATTGGTGGATTTATTTTATGAAAAGGTAAATTACTCATTTATTCATAAAATTCTTTGAATTTTTCTTTTAATAGTAATTCAAAGTAAACACTTATTCTAATACTATTACATTTTGGTATATACTATTAGGTCATTTTATGTCTCTTATAGGGAATAAAGCACAACCAGAAGGCTCCATAGCTGAAGGTTACATAGTTGAAGAAGCATTAAGTCTCTTTTCCTGCTATTTTGAGAATATTAAATCAAGGGTAAATAGGCCTAAACGTGTAAATGATGAACCAAATCATATTGAGCCTTCTTATATGTCATCAATGTTTCCTCGACAAAGCAAACCAGTTGGAGGATCCTCCACATTCCGCTTGACTCCTTTGGAGAAGACTCAAGCTCATCGATATGTGTTACTTAACTGTGATCCCATGAAGCCATATATTGAGTAAGAAATTTTAATTGATTAGATAATTTGCAAATGCATTAGAGTGAAGCGTTTAAAATTGATGCATTGAATCCTTTTTAGTAAATTTAGGGAGCACATAAGAAGGAGTTCAAGAGGCCAAAGGCCTTCAACAACAAAGATAGAGAGGAGAGTTAATAGGGAGTTCTCTGATTGGTTTCCAAAGCGAGTAAGTGTATTATAGTATATTTTTTGTCTATGTGTAGCTCTCTTTCTTGAATTTTAAATATTGACAAAAATGGTTTTGCTTGTTTTGATTATGAATTCGGACATAGCAGACACAATCTTTGTTGAAATGCAATTCTTAATACGAGGTCCAACGCCAGAGGAAAGGAGGTTCACTGCTTATAACATTAATGGATTCATCTTTCGGACTTTGTCTAGAGAACAAGGATTGAAATCCTAAAATAGTGGAGTTTTGCTTACCTCTAACACTTCTTGTATTGCATCTAATGCTGATAGAAATGCAAGAGAAGCAGACTTTCCATATTATGGAAATCTAGAAGATATAATTAAGCTTAACTATTATGACCGATTCACAATTGTACTCTTCAAGTGCCAATGAGTGGACACTATTCGAGATAGAGGGTTCAAAAGAGACGTTTGGAATTTTAACTGTGTCAATTTTTTGAGATTGATTCATATTGGTGATCATGAGTATCATGATCCTTATATTGAAGCATCTCAAGTAAATATGGTATACTATGTTGATGATGAAACTGACGAAGGATGGAGTGTTTCCGTACATCTGAAGCCTAGAGATTTGTTTGACATAGGAATGGCGGATGAAGAAGTAATAGACGAGAATGAACCATTCCAACAACAAGAATTTGAACCCCTTTTTATGTTAATTATGAGAATAGCCAAGTTTCGATAGAGAAGCATATGCCTAAATAGTATTTAGCTTTTCTAGTTTCTATGGTACATTTCTTGTATTTAGCATTTAATATTTTGTTGTTATGTAAAAACCTTTGAATTGAAGATTTAAAGATGGTTATCCATATCTAAACTGTGTTATGATTGGTTTAATATTTCTCTGTTTTGCATTTCTTTGATAAACATATTTTAATATTTCTTTGTTTTGTGTAGAAGACTTATAAAGTGCTACTGCGTCTTGGTTATAGATATGCCGAGGCCCAAACATTACCAGAACTTCCAAAAGTGAGTTCACTCAGCTTCAGCTTCCGCTTTAGCTTCAACTTCCGCTTCAGTTGCGACTTCAGCTTCAGCTTCACCACATCTGACATCATTTATTCAGCCAACACCACAGCCGACACCTTCAGTTCATGCTACAGCACATGTGGCCCCAGTTGTTCATGTCACGGAACATGTGACCTCGTCAGTTCATGCTGCATCACAGCCGGAAGGCGTGGTGTACGTGAGTCTACGTTGCATTGGACAGTAGATGCGATAGGTAAACTTTTCTTTCTTGGTTTCACCTCTATTTCACACTGCTGAATCTTCTTTTACTGTTTTTTTTTTATTAAAATTGGTTAACATGAATTATTTTAACCTTCTTTTTTTGTATTCACACTATTTTTGGTATTTTATAGAACCGTTGGTGCAAGTTTATTGGTAGGAACAGATGTTCAATTGAGTAGTTCAAGAAAATAGGTGAAAGAAACAATATGACTACATGATTCATATTATTAAAAAGAAAAATATTGTAATACTTTTTTCAACTTGTTTTAACTTTTCTAGTCACTAAATGCTTTGAGATTTCATGAAATATAAGAGAATGTTAGTTTTGCTTGGTTTAACTTAGTGCTTATTTTTAAGGATTCACAAGGAGTTAGCAAGAGACTCAAAATAAAGGTTAAGGATGTTATTAATTTGTCTAGTAAAAATTGTATTGTGATTGAATTTGATAATATAGATCAACCAATTGGAGAAGAACAAGTCGTTCTTGCAGGCTTTATGAAAAATTAGCTACCGATTGCTCCTTATTTCCAATCAAATTTTATAAATGGCCCGATTTACCTGAGTCACGCTTCAACCGTTGCTTTGATCAAATTATAAAGGTATAAAATCTATGTTATCATGACTAACACTCTATTTTATGTCTTTGACTATGTATTTGCATGTTACAGATAAGCTATGTATAAATACATAAGCTATGTTAAACACGTAATCCCTAATATCAACTTTGAACAAGTGATACTCAAAGTTGACATTACATAAAATGAGTCTACTGAAGTAGTACTAACAAGTGATACTCAAAGTGAAGCGATTAAAATTGATGCATTTAAATCCTTTTTAGTGAATTTAGGGAGCACATAAGAAGGAGTTCAAGAGGCCGAAGGCCTTCGGTAACAGAGATAGAGATGAGAGTTAATAGGGAGTTCTCTGACAGGTTTCCAAAGCGAGTAAGTGTATTATAGTATATTTTTTGTCTATGTGTAGCTCTCTTTCTTGAATTTTAAATATTGACAAAAATAGTTTTGCTTGTTTAGATTATGAATTGGGACATAGCAGACACAATCTTTGTTGACATGCAATTCTTAGTACGAGGTCCAATGCCAGAGGAAAGGAGGTTCACTGCTTATAACATTAATGGATTCAACTTTCGGACTTTGTCTAGAGAACAAGGATTGAACACTCGCATGCCATCTTATGGTTCTCTTGATCCCCAATGGCCTGCTCGGGATATTCTTGTGTTTTCAGAAATCTCTTGATATCATAATACTATGGTTGAGTTCTGGGTTCTGCCTCGGTCGCACTACATTACCCATGCCTTTCCCTGGTTTGGATTTCCAAGGGATCGATGTAGGCGTTTCCGAGATAAGGCAATATCGAAGCCAAAGTAGCGAGTGCATCAGCTAACTCATTGTGATAGCGAGAAATGTACCTGAATTATACCGACTTGAACAGTTTGTTGAGATCCTCCACATGCTGCCGATAAGGAATGAGTTTGATATCTCACGTTTCCCACTCCCCTTGGGCTTGCTGGATAATTAAATCTGGATCCCCATGATCAATAAGTCCTCGACATCTTGGTCGATAGCCATATTTATGCCCATGATGCAGGCTTCATATTCGGATGTGTTCTTTGTGTAGAAAAATAGAAGTCGAGCTGTGGTCGGGTAATGTTGACCGCGGGTGAAATTAAGATTGCCCCAATTCCTACAACTTTTGCATTTACCGCTCTATCGAAGAACATTTTCCAAGCAGTGATGTCCTTGAATATTACCTCTAACGAATTCACCTGTTCGTCCGGGAAATAGAAGTTCAGGGGTTGGTATTCACCATCAATCAGGTTTTCAGCCAAATGATATGCTAATGCTTGGGCCTTCATTTCTATGTGGGTGACATAGACTATGTCGAACTCGATGAGGAGGATTTTCCATTTTGCCAATCTCCCTATAGGCATCGGTTTCTGAAATATGTACTTCAAAGGATCCATCCTGGTTATGAGATATGTGGTGTGGGCTTGCAGGTAATGCCTCAGTTTCTGAGTCACCCAAGTTAAAGGCATAGTAGGTTCTTTCTAACAAAGTGTATTTAGCCTCGTAACTGGTAAATTTCTTGCTCAGGTAATAGATGGCATGTTCCTTCTTTCCAATGACATCATGCTGCCCGAGAATGCAATTAAAAGAGTTTTCCACGACTGTCAGATATAGAAACAATGGCCTCCCAGGTTCCGGCGGGACCAAGACTGGTGGATTAGACAGGTAGTCCTTAATCTTATCAAAAGCCTCTTAACACTCATCCGTCCGTTGGATTGCTGCTTTGTTTTTAACAACTTGAATATGGGCTCGCATATAGAAGTCAACTGGGTGATGAATTGGCTAATGTAATTCAGTCTCCCCAGCAAGCTCATTACATCCTTCTTGGTTTTTGGAGGAGGTAGATCTCGAATGGATTTTATCTTTGCTGGATCCAAATCAATACCCATCCGGCTGACTATGAACCCCAGAAGTTTGCCCGACGGGAGATCGAATAAACAGTTGGCTGAGTTTAATTTCAAATCAACTTGCGAAGCCTTTCAAAGAACTTTATTAGGTCCTGCACGTGATCACCTTGAGTCTTTGACTTGATAATCACGTCATCCACATATACTTCAATCTCCTGATGCATCATGTCGTGGAAGATAGTGGTCATATCCCTCATATACGTTGCCCCAGTATTCTTTAAACCAAAAGGCATAACCCTGTAGCAATAAGTACCCCAAGGTGTGGTGAAGGAAGTTTTCTCAGTATCCTCCTCATCCATCAACACCTGGTGATATCCTGCGTAGCAGTCCACGAAAGACTGTATCTTGTATTTGGCACAGTTATCAACAAGGATGTGGATATTGGGTAAAGGGAAATTGTCTTTGGGACTTGCATTGTTAAAATCTCTGTCGTCCACAAACACTCGATTTTCCCATAACTCTTTGGCACCGGGACTACATTGGCCAGTCATGTGGTGTACCGGACTACTCGGATTACTCCCACCCCCAAATGTTTTGTGATCTCTTCTTTGATTTTATCGCTGATGGCGGGCTTGAACTTTCTCTATTTTTGTTGGACTGGAGGGCATTCGGGGTAAGTAGGCAACTTATGAACCACCAAATCAACACACAGCCCTATCATATCGTCATATAACCAAGCAAACACGTCTTTGAATTCAAAAAGGAGTTAGATCAGTGCGTCCCGAATTTTCTCATATGCATGGATGCTTTTTTTGGTTTCCCTGGTTTTGCGGGGACCACACAAGTTAACCGGTTTGGTATCATTTATATTTGGCTTAGATTTATTTTCTAAATGTTTCATTTTTTTGGAATTGTAAGATAACAAGGTTTACATTTGGAAAGTTAAAAGGACAAAACACTAAAAGAAAAACACTCGAGTTACACCCTAGGATAACCCGTGATGCAAAAAAGATGGCAAGACAGGACTACCGGGCTCCCGCTTGATTGGAAATGGGGTAGCCTTCCAATTTTTCAATTTGGCGTCCAGTCCCATCTATAGCACCTCAGCGGTGCTCGAGCCTTCTCCAAGCTGAACCATGTTGGTTTGATACAATTGTTTTCTCATGGCCCCACATATTTCCTCGATTTCTTCAACTATGAAGGTCTCATCTTCCTCATCCTCAATGTACTAGGTCTTCACAAATGTTTCATACAAGTGGGGCAAGGGTTCCATCACGTTTTCTGCAGTTTTCCCATGTTATATCCTCTGGTGTCGGGTGAAAGCCTAACCCGAAGAACCTCTCTGTAGTGGTCAAGGCAATCGGCTCAGCTATCCATTATAAAGACATTCCGAGTCCCTTCCCTAGTTTGAATCCTTGTCGTATCATCTCTCTAGCCACCATAATTGAGGCATTGGAGAGGAAAGGTTGGGGGCAGGGTTTACCCTCTTCATTCTGATCAGCCACAAAAATTTCGAAAGTCTGATAGACTATATTCTCACTATCTTCTTTAGCCTCGAGGTAGGGGGCAGATGGATCGCGATAACTTGATTGTTCATCTTTGCCATGGACCACAATTTCTCGGTTCTCATGTTCAAATTTCAACATCTGGTGCAGAGTAGAAGGCACAGCTCCCGCCGCGTGAATCCATGGCCTTCCCAGGAGGTAATTGTAGGATGTGTCCATATCTAACACTTGAAAATTTACCTCAGAGTCAACTAGGTTAATGGTCAAGACAAGATCAATCTCTCCGATTGTTTCTCTTTTAATTCCATCAAAAGCTCTAACACATACATTATTAGGGTGAATCCTCTCTGTCCCGATTTCCATTCTCTGTAATATTAAAAGTGGCATATGTCCACCCCGGAACCTCCATCTACCATTACCCTTTTGATATAGTATCATTCGCATTTAACAGCTAGATGTAGTACTTTGTTGTAGGCGGCACCCTCTGGTGGCAAATCATTTTTACTGAATGTGATTTAATTGACAACGAAGAATCTTTCCGCCATCCTCTCTAATTGTTCCACAGAGGTTTGAGTCGGCACGTAGGCCTCATTGAGAGTTTTGGCTAACACCTTCTGGTGCTCAGAAGAATCCATTTGCAAGGATAATAAAGAGACTTGTTCAGGGGACTTCTGAAGCTGATCCACTACTTCATAGTCTGAAATTTTCAGCTTTCGAAAGAAGACTTCAGCCTCATCGACGCTTACTGGCTTCTTGGGTGGGAATTGCTTCTTGGCGGCACTTTTCACTTCCTCCAAGTCAGAGTATTTCTTTACAGGGTAGCTTTGTTGAGTTTCTCCAGTGACTTCTTTGCCTTTATATGTCACAACCATTTCTTGATAGTTCCAAGGGACTAGAGAGGGGTCTGTCATAGGCCTCTGAGGTGCGCGACAAACCACCACGGGCTTATTCATCCTTGGCGGATTAGTTGGTCCCCACACCACATAGGTTCTTTTGGGTACGTACATAGTCTTGTTCAACTCGAATCTCTTCGGGGGGCTCAGAGTCAACTGCTTTTCACGACAAACCCATGGGACATAAAGGATAGTTTCTTTGACAGGTGTCGCCTCAGTTTTAACCTCAACCTTCTTTTCAGTTTCCAGGTGCATGGTTTTATTCTTCTTTTCCTCTTCAGCTTCCTTGGAGGCAACTCTTGGCTTTTTATCTGCGTCAGCAATAGAAATTATGGCGTTCAAATCCGGGTTGAATTCTTTGTCCTCACAGATCATCCCGATTACCGGTTCGTTATTGTGGGCCGGCAACGGGTTGTTTGTCACATTCGGGACATCTTCATCCCTCAACACTATTTTCCTTTACTCTATTAGGTCTTCCACAGCTTGCTTCAGATTCCAACAATTTTATATGGCATTCCCTTCAGCCCCTGAATGGTAAGCACACCGAACACCCTGTTGGTAGGAAGGCGATTCAGGGTTTTGTGTGTTCGGAGGCACAAGCTGCAATAGATCCAACTGGACAAGTTTTGGGAACAAGATGGAATAGGACTCCCCGATTGGCATAAAGTTTTGCCTTCTGGGTGGCTCCCCGGGACGGAAATTGTTTTGAGGAGGGCAAGTATTATAGTGGTTTTAGAGCCTGGTTCCTATTTGTCTGCTGCTGCGATCGTGCAAATGGTTGGGCGTTGATAACCGCATAAGGCTGGGGAGCATAATGCATGTCTGGGTGAGGATAATAATGTTGAGGGGTTCTTCCCGAGAATGGCCTAGGGGCATGATGCCTTCTCATACGTGATGCTGCCATCGAGGTTTCTTCTTTCTTTTTGTTCCTTGTGACTCGTCCCGTCCCACCTTGGATGGCCTGGGAGGTTGCTCTGATGGCTCACTGACTCAAAATCCTTCCCGTTTTCAAACTATTTTCTACCATTTTCACCAATCTTGATTGCTTTTGCGAAAGGCTTGCCCATGGCCAACATCATATTTTGAAAGTAATCTGCTTCCAGGGCCTAGAGAAAAAAAGTGACCATTTCTATTTCATCCATGGGCGGCTTCACCCTCAATGCATGTTCGTGACACTTAATAGCATATTCTCAAACTCTCTGAAGGCTTCTTCTTCAAATTTGCCAAAGAATTTCTATCAGGTGCAATGTCTATGTTGTATTGAAATTGCCTTACAAAATTTATGGCAAGATCATCCTATGTGCCATCGTGAGACGTCCTGGTCCATATACCACTCTGAGGAAATGCCTACTAAGCTTTCTCCGAAGTACTCCATCAACAACTCTTCTTTTTCGCCTGCCCTGCTCAATTCGTTGCGATACTTCTTTTGGTGAGCACTGGGGTCTCCATGACCATCATACTTTTCGAAATTTGGCGTTTTAAATCCCATGGGAAGGTGCACATGTGGGAACATGCAAAGGTTTGCATAAGAAATACTCTTTTGCCCACTCAAGCCCTGCATATTCTTTAAGCTCTGCTCAAGGCTCCTTATTCTTTTTGCCATCTCATCTTGTTGATGAACTTTGGGAGTTTTATCTTGTACTGGTGTAAGCTCATATGAGGGTTGGGGATAAATATAGGTGGGGTATGGAGGAGGCTCAATTTGGTAAAGGGGTGTTTGAAATGTGAAGGTCGACGAATCAAACGTGGGTCTTGGCACTGCGGGCTGTGTGGTGGCTGTACATGGGGGAGCCATAAAGATATTGGGGGTTGTGCCAGATGTGACCACCTGAGGGCCAACTTCAAAAGGAGCTCTAACAAAATTGGCCGGTATGGTGGACTGTCCTAATAGGATATTTTGATGGCTAATGGGAATAGTGGAAGTACACCCCGATCTTGGGAAGAGCTCAAGGAATCTGGGGATGGCACTCGGAGGCTCTTTTCCATTCGTCCATGCATCCCACATCTCCATGACCCTAAGGCGTAGGATCCTGTTTTTCTCAGCTGTAGCAGATTCTGAGGCCGAGATACCTGTAATTGGGCTATCTTCATAGATGAGAATTGCCGGGAAGCTAATTTCAGACGATATTTCAGTACTTTCTTTTGATCCGGTGAAATACCGATGTGATGCCAGCTTACGAAAAACCAACCATCGTTTCTAAAACGTGGGCTGGATTTCTACAACAACAAACTGTTAGTTTGAGACAGATAACATATAGGGAATCGCACATTGTGGTGTGATATACCTATACAGTTAACTGATGTCTACATGGTTGCATTGGTTGCATATGTCGCCCCAGCTTTTACTCCATTTCCTTTCTTTTGATTTCCACTCTTTGTTTTTCTTGCTTTTCTCTCTTTTGTTTTTCTTCCTCTCTGGTTCTTCTTTTTTCACTCCTCCATTTTTCCTCTTTTGTTGCTTTATTTTGTTTTTGTTTTTAAGATTACAGTCGAATCCTATGAAGATTGCCTATGTATCATGCCCCGCAAGAATCAAACCGAGCGTAGTTCATGCAAATAAAAAGTTAAGAATAAAATATTTTGGAATTTTCAATTTTCATAATAACAAAATTTGGTTACAAAGGCTCGAAAAACTGATAGATTTAAACAGGAAACTAGCAGTCTCTAATGAAAGACGAACTACAAAATCAAAGAACAACTAACTGCGCGTAAAAGAAACTACAGACACTAAGACAAACTGACAGACTTTAAGGAAAATACAATCTCAAGACATCACGAATACACTAGGGCTTCAATTGCTCCTGGGACCCGCGAGGCATTGTTCGGCCTTGCTGAAGGTCGACTATCTAAATCCCTCTGGAGATGATGGAGATCTTCCGTTACGCGGCGAACAAAAAGCATCGCGGTGGCAAAGAACATTGATCTAGGCATATCTCACAACTGCTACACTTTTTTGCGATGTAGTGGGCGATTCTTTTGATTCTCTCTCATATGACACCTTTCTCATGCAATAACCGCCCAATCTGCTTAGCTCTGGCTCCCAAAGTTTGTTCGGCTACTTGATTCTGCTCTTGAAGCTATTGCAAATCCAATTCTAATTGCGCAAATGCTGTGTAACAATGTTCCCTTTCAATTTTGAACTCTTTTGCCTGTTTGAGCATTTTGTTTTCTGCAATAATGACCATTTTCTTTAATCCTGCCACCTTACCATCAAACTCTTCTTTTAATTTCTTAACCAGGCGTGCTCGTTCTATCGCATTTTCAGCCAATTATTTTCAAGCCCTGGCTAGTTCCCTTTCTGTTTTGTTCAAATCAAAACTAGAGTCATTCACTTTCTATCTCAAGCCATCTATAAGTTTTGTATCCTTGGCACTCTAGAAAGGGTTTTCCACTGCTACTTTCATTTTCTGAATTTGGGCTCGAAGGGCCTCATTTTCCATGACCAGTTACTTCTTTTCACCCTGACTGCGGCGGCCTGCAAATCTTTCTCGAATTGAAAATTCATGACCTACTTCTCTAGTTTGCCTATCGTAGCACTATACTCGTGTTCTTTAGCCAACCAGTCCCACTGCTCTTGCGATGCTTCAATGAATTCCTTGAAATGGGGCCTTTTGGATGGCCTCTCGAACTCAACTTCTCTCCTGTACCATGCATGGTATACTGACGACACTTCGCCTCTGGATCAATCTTGTACACAAGTGTTTGCTGTTAGGTATTGGCATTAATTCCAATTTTTGCGGACCATTGCTTCGGGAAACTGGCCATCAGGTCCAATCTCAACTACCTGGATACTGAGATCTTCGTCTTTTGGAAATCTAGACCTCCCGAGCTGTCTCAAGACCCGATGTGGGGCATAAGGCTGGATGCTCCTAAGACCCATTAGAAGAAAGTGAGGCTCCGTTGCCCGCATGTATATGATCTCGTCCACAGAAAACCGTCCCAGTGTCCACTCTATTTGACCGAAAGTAAGATATCCATCCTGTTACTCCTTCGGGCAAACTAAGCCCTTCAATCCTAGTGTAAAACTCCTCTATAAAAGTTTTTTCCGCTGACCCATAGCTCATAAACTGGGGAGGGTGGCAGAGATGTTCGGTCATCCACATTTTCAACAACATATTGCACCATTCAAAGAAATCTTTCCCGGTCCTGCAGGCTGTGAGAGCACGAAAGATCTCAGCTACTATCATAGGCACGAGTGTGCACTTGGCTTGGGTACGTAGAGTTCTGACAACCCCTGCTATTTTTATGTCGATGTTCCTATCTTTCCTCGAAAACACCAAGATCCCTATAAAAGCCACCATAAAGCGAAACGTCTACGTTCTTCCCATTTGACGCGGATTCCTTTGCTGCAGATTTTGTTCTCTAGTTTGTTGAAACCCCCCCCCCCCATGTGACCATATCTGCTATACAGGAATGAAAAACTACAAACTGCTGCCAAGTTCGAGTCGTGTACCACTGTGCTTATTTTTAGAGTATCTAAGAATTTATGCACGGCTACAATTCTTGGGGCAACCAAATACTTGTGTGTCAAAGAAAGCTCATCATCCCCAATGTACCCGGCTATTTCTTCTAAGGTCGGGGTAAGATCAAAATCTGAGAAGTGGAACACATTGTGCGCCAAGTTCCAGCACGTGACCAATGCTCTTATGATGTCTCCTCGGGATATAGTCTCCAATAGTCCGGGAAGGCCCCCCAAATATTTCTTGACCTCGTCTTGCCCTTCTCTACCTAGATCATTCCACCATAGCCACAACTCCAAAGGGATTCTGCTTATGAATGAGACAGGTTCGTTTTGGATTGTGCTCATCCTACACATTTATTAAGGTGAATTAGTAACTTACGATTTTATTCCGTTTGACTTCAAAATCAAAATTGACCCCTTTCTTTTATGGAATTTGTTTCTAAAACCAAAAACACAGCTTTGCAGATACGACCTTTCAGAACTTCCGGAGGAAGATTTTAAGGTTGTGCTCGCTAACTGGCCAAAAATAAAGACCCAAAGGTGGCCGTTTGTGCAAAATAAGCCTTCCGGCGTCTCTTTCGGTAACATCCGGCTATTCTTGACAATAACGTCATCACCTGATTTATTTAGGACAACAAATTTGACTTTTTTTTTATATTTTTGCAAAAGAGAGGTTGGACCCGATGGGGGTCGCCTACGTATCTCACACCTGGTGAGAATCAAACCACCATAGTTCGGGAAAAACATTTTGTTGAAACCAAAATTTGTTAAAAAGGTCTCTTTTGCTTTATCTTTTTTTTCCAAAAATTCGGCAACATTTCGGTACTATTTGAACATTGATTTTTCGAAACAAGTGGTTACTCTCATTCAGCCCTATCACTGCTATTTTTCTTAATTTTTTCATATTTGAAAGTCGGTCAACATGCAAATCCAAAGCAAATAAATGCAGAAGTAGCACGTAAAATGCATCAGGATGGTCTTTTTGTTTCAGGTCAGCGGTCCTACCCTGTGTTGAGTCCCCTAAGTCAAATCCACGTGATGTAAACAAAAGTTCCTACTAGGGATCTGGCATGAGGTTTTGTTATACTAGGTTCAGAACCTTGGTATTTATTCTAGACCGCATACCCGAGTGGACAACTTGAGTCGAGAAGGGGGCTACGTACTGGGGACCCGAAAGACATCCGGCTTAGTAACTTGTCCGAGCCTCTTTCTTGTTTCAAGGTATGACGCTAACAGAATAGGGAGTCTCGACCAGCGAGCACATCCTCAAAGATGAGAAGAGAAGGGTTTCATAACAATTTTATATATACAATTCAGATAATATCAAAGCGGTAAAGCATCATTTTGCACATTAAGCCCAACATTTAAAAATATCAGATCATAAAAAAGCCAAATACAACAATTATTCTAAGCTTGAATTCTTGAACCCTGAACAAAAAAGTTCTAGGTTCTATCCCCAGCAGAGTCGCCAGAGTTGTCACACCTCCTTTTTACATGGTTACCCCGAAGGATAAAACGTATAAGGGAGTGTTTTCAATTTAAGTGATATTATTCGAAATGGGATTATATATTTGTTTAGAGTATTCACTTGGGATAGGCTTGACTTTTGATGTCCCAGGTCACCGGTTTGTTTTGAATCCTAGATCGAGGAAATTTTCGACTGCCCAAATGGAGTCTGCGAACCAGAAATTCTAAGTAAGGAATTTTGTTGACCCGAGGGAAGTTGTTAGGCACCCTCGGATCCCCTGGTTTTAGGACGGTCACTTAAACTATTATAAATGGCTAAAATCTGATTTTTTATACATGTTCATCCTATGGTACAATTTTAAATTATTTAACCGCTTTTAATTGAATTTTTAGGAATGTGAACATCGTTTAAAACGTGAATTTGGATCGTGTCACATGAAATGTACCCGGATCCAAAACACATTTTACCCAATGTTTTGGAATTTGTATTTGAGTCACATGAAATGCACACCCGTATTTTGGAAGGTAAAATTATTAAAGACGCGCCTAAAGCGTCTAACGTGTTATTATCTTTGCGGGAAGCCGTGAAGTTTGCTAAATGGCTTGTCCCAAATTTCTAAGTACTTTAATATGAGCGTTTAAGGAGGGTCACAAAACTCATGGGTTTTATTTGGTGCGGCGCATCTCGTTTTATTATTTCAAGGACAATATAGAGCAAACTAGAATTTTCTATCGAATCTGTCTTTAATTGGGCCTAATAAATGACATTCAAGCCTTCGATTCAAGTCCAAATTTAAACAAGAGGACAACCTCTTAATTTAAACTTGCCACTTAATGAGGAAGGCCCAAAATATGAGGGGTTGCTTCAGCTCTACTCGTATGCATTATTTAGCAAAATATTTGGGCCAACTGACGAATTTTAGGCCCCCAAATAGTGTCATGGTTCTTTTAATTCTATATAAATATTTGCAATCAAACCTGGACTTCATGCTATAACAAAATCGAAAGCAAATTATACAGTCCAGGTACAGTCCATTTTAACAGTCTTATTACATACAATTAACATCAAACACTACTATTACACGATTCTCATATGAATTACAGGCATAGAAGGAATTTAAACTAGAAATCGACAGGAGAAATTGGTCGTTCATTTAGCAATTTGAGTATAGCTATAATTTGGTTCTTCACATAACCAAAGTTGAGGAATACCTGGAGTTACAATGAACAAAGGAGAAAGGAAGTCAACAGGAGTTCAGCAACAGTGTAGCACAAGAATCAGTAGTGGAAATCAAACAACAACACAATATTTAGATCAATTAGAAACCCAAATCGACATCATTTGCAACCCAGGACATGATTTCCGACCAGTAGTACCCACAACATACCCAAAACAGCCTCAATTGTACTACAAATGCACTCAAAATTGAATCCAACCAAACTTGTGAAGTCTCAATACCTCAAACACATGTATTTTAGATCATTTTAATCTAATTAAGCTAACAATTCAAAGAAACACTCTAATGAAACAGTATTTTTTGGACTTTGTGACCCTGGGAATTTTTCAGGATTTCTGGAAATTGTAAGGGAATTTTTTAATTTTCAGACTTCCAAATTTTTTAGGGAATTTTAGGATTTTTTGGCCTCCAACTTATGAATTTTTTAGGGACTTTGAAACTTTTGGGAATTTTTCAGGGTTCCAAAAATCTCAGAGAATTTTCAAGATTTTTTCAGACTTCCAAACCTTGTGAATAAAGGCATTAGTATGCCTTTTTATACCCAAAACTTTAAGGCAAACCTCTTATTGTGTTTTACCCTTTAAGCCCCCCTGTTATTCTTCAAATTTATTTAGTTAATCCCTAAATTCTTAACTTGTTATCCAAGTTATATCAATCAAAATCTGAATTTCGCCTATGAACCCCACTCTAGAAGCTCCTAGATTAGTTACCAAAGATTCCCTGATGAACTACCCAAATCATCCTTGAATTGTTTCTACAATTACCAACTTATGTTAATTATTCTAACCTCTCTAACTTACTGTGGTTAATCTGATAATTCTGAACATTAATCAGCTAACAAATTCCAATACAAATCTCAACACTAACTGACTACTGATTTTCGAATTGCAAACTACTTATCAGAACAAATTAAGGAATGATTATTATTAAAACAGAAATATAAACCAAAAAACCCCTATATCAAATCTAAAAAGAAATGAAACACTGAGATAAACAAATTCAACAGAATCAGATAACTAATGTGTACAAAGAAAAATTAGTTTAAGAACAAGAAAAATCCATGCACCGGAAGAAATGCTACCCTGTCTAACTAAATTGATCGATAAGAAATCAAAATGAAAACTTATGCAAAATTAATCACCCTAAAACAAATCATGATTGAACAGATTTTACAGGAAATAAAATTCAAAACGAAATAAAAATAGGAGAAGAACTTATCTATGCAGGGGATGGAATAGAATTTGAGCTTTGCTTCAAAACTCAAGGAAAGGTCTCCGTTCTGAACCTTCTAGGGTTCTACTGGTCTTTGACTAAAAATTCGAGCACTTCCGACGATGTTCGAAGGGAACTAATCAAGGATTCGGGAAGCGGATGGTGAGGAGCGTCATAGGTGTTATTTTGGGCGGGGTTGGATGAAACACCGCCGTACACAGCGGAGACGATGGATATATTTTAGCCTATTTGACAGGTTCAAGGGTGATTTTAGGGAAGTAGGGTTCAGATTTGGGTAGAGGAGGCAAAGCGGAACCTATGGTGTATTTTTGGTGGCCGTCTGAGCCGGCGCCGCCGTGGACGGCGGAACAGCCACCCCTTTAAATTGATATTCGATGCAATCGGCTGGGATTCGAAGGCTAGGACTTGGATCATTGGAAACATGAGGAGGAGGGGAACAATTGGTGTTAATTTGGAGTGGACTGGAGCTTTGCCGCCGCCAGCAACAATTTTCCGCCAGCGGCGATGAGGCGGAGGGTGGGCGGCTTTGTAGTGGTGATACACCGGTATATGATAGGGTTGTAGGACACATGGAACGAGGTTGAGTCTGTGGGGGTGGGGGGTTATTCGGAACAGTTATATATTTTCTATGCTTCAAATCTCGACCATCAGATCAAGCCAAATCAACGGCTCAGATTGATTGGAGGAAAACGGTGCCGTTTTTGTCATGGGGGTCCTGGACCGAGTAAGATTTTGGGCTGAAAATTTGGCTCAGATTTGAGTTTTCTAATTTCTCTCTGTTAATATTTTTTCTTCTTTTTCTCTCTTTGTAATTAATTAATTCCTCCTTTTTTTTGTTTTCATTTTTCAGGTTTTATCAAATGCAAAATAAAAGGACAAGACCAAATTTAAACTCTACAATTAAAACTAATTAATTTCTAAAAATAATCTAATTCCTAAGTTTTAAAAAGAAAACTAAACAAATGTAAAAATGACCATTTTTGTTATTTTCTCTTCTTTTTTATAATGTCAAATCCTATGCGCCGAGGGTCGCATGGAAGCAGCCTCTCTGCCCTTTTGGGTAGGGGTAAGACTGCCTACATATTACCCTCCCCAGACCCCACCTGGTGGGAGTATACTGGGTAGTTGTTGTTGTTGTTGTTGTTTTATAATGTCAAATGCTAGTAAACCTAAGAAAATGTAAAATTGGATCCTAAATGCAAATGTGCTATTTTTGTATTTTTTGTGAATTATATCAATTTAAAATGCAAAAAAATACAAACAAATACAAAATCATGCAATTAATTCCTAAAAATTCAAATAATAAAAGAAAAATCCTAATTTTAATGAGTTCTATAGGAATATTTCAAGCGAGGCAAAACTCACATGCTCACAGCTAATACTGACGGGCACGCACCGCACAACTAGAACACAAGAAGCATGCAATGGAGATGGATGAATATGGGAAGGGAAAAACACATATGGGAACTATCAAACAAGTCAAACTAGCACAAATTTTCAAAAACACTAATCCGCAAACACTTAACAAGAAGGAATGAAACATATAAAAGGCTCACAAGGATCTTATATTGGTATAACTCTCACCGCGGTACACAACCCGGTCTCAGCATGTCAAATCACCTGAAATCACAGGGGTTTTGCCCTCAACACTGAATCACAAGTAGGGTACACATCAACCCATCTAGAGGCTCTTACCAGATCAATTCCGTCTACCACTCACAAAACAGACTGGCTCCCACACCGGTGGAGCATAGAAATCATAGCTTGTAACCAAGGATACAACGAAATCACATCAAACCTATCAAACCAGACAACAGGAATTTACTACTAGCTGATAACTCTCGGCAACAGCTAGAAACAGACGATAGACACGGATATCACTCATATAACCTCCCAACAGATTAATCACGCTAACAGAGTACAATCATCAAATGCACCCAAAAATGAAACAACAGATAAGGGAACTCACCCCGATAAGCAGATTTGTGATGAACTACAGATAGGGCCCTCTATGAAAAACTAAATTCACACCTGAATGACATTAGTTGGCACACCGGCCTCAAACCTAATATATGAAACACATCAACGAGTCGGGCCTCCCCCTCATGGGTGCCCTCTACCTACCTGAATACCTCGTCGTGACTCGTCGGCCTAAAATCTAGGACAATCTCTCACCACATGGCATGTATCTCCATACTCAAAACACCCTCTCCGGTGATGATGCGGTGGGAACTATGTGGTACGGGTACTCCGAGACCCATGAACACCTGAGTCACCGTGCAAAGCTTGAAGCGTGAACTAAACTTGTTGACCCGCAAAACATCTACCATGACGCACCCTCCCTCCAAAATAAGGACCAGTATATCTCCCCGGTCTACGAGACCTCCTCGCCTCTACAAACCTTCTTTCTTGCTCTCGTTTGCTCTCTCTCTCTCTCTCATGACCCTACGTGCTCTCCCTCTCTCTAGCATGCATACCCTTCATCCTCCTAGCAATGTTCACCACCTGCTAATATGGGATATCCATCTCCAACTCGCGAGCCATACTGGACCTGATGTTGGGAATAAGACCCTCAATAAACCGGCGAACCTTCTCGCGAACAGTAGAAACCAAGGTTGGGGCATGTCTATCCAAACTGGAGTAACAGACAACACACTCCGAGATGGTCATAGAACCCTCGCGCAAATTCTCAAACTCCGCTCGTTATGCATCCCTGAGGCTCTGAGGAACAAATTCTCTTAGAAACATATCTAAAAACTAGGCCCATGTCAGTGAAGCTACCTCGTCTGGCTTGTCTAACTCATAGGTGCACCACCCATCATAGGCGGCTCCTCGAAGCTGGAAAGTAGTGAAAGAAACCATGCTCGATCCAGAGATACCCATAGTACAGAGAATGCGGTAACACTCGTCAAGAAACCCCAAGGCATAATCTGTTGCCTATCTACTAAATACTGGAGGATCATACTTCTTGAACCTCTCTAGTCTCATCTGCTCCTGCTCGGAAGCCGCTATCATGCCCTCGGGCTGAACTGGTTCTGCAACTGGCGTAGGAATAATCTCAGGGACCTGCTCAACATGCACTTGTTCCTCTGGATTTTGGGCGGCAGGAGTCTGTGCTCCTCCCCCAGCCTGGGGTGCGGCTGCAGCAAGAGGAAGCAATGCTGCTTAAGCCAAAGTGGTGTACACACTCATGAACCATTCCAAAGTCTCCTGAAGGGCTGGAGTAGTAGTAGCAGTAGGCGTGTCGGGTGCCTGGACTCTAGCTGGATCTGCTAATGGTACCTCGGCGGCCGTTCACGAAGGTGCTCTTGCTGCATAACGCGCGCGTCCTCGAACAATACCCGACCCTGACCTCTAACGGCTCCAACAAAGGGGTGCGGGTGCCTGATCACCTCGGGTAATACGTGTCCCCACCATCTGTGAGAGAGTAGAAAACAGAGGTTTAGGATTGTAAATGTAAAAAATCTCGCACGATAGGGAGATCAAATGAAGTGGAGTTCTCCAAACGGTTACATAGCCTTTCATAGATAAGTACAAATGTCTCCGTACCGATACACGAGACTCTAATAAATCGACTTGTGATCTGTGACTCCTATGAACCTAGAGCTCTGATACCTAATTTTCACGACTCCAGCTCTCCCTCCGTGAACATGTCGTGACGGAAGCTAGCCCTTACCACTAGGTAAGCATAACAAAGCCGAAGATAACCATAAAATTTCGGAAAAATATTTAGAACTGATTTAGTAAAAAAACAATGAGTTTAAGGTGTCGCGTGGCACATACAATAACAACTCTCGAAGCTAACAAAATTTCCCAAAACCCGAAAACTCACAAATCACAAGCTAAGGGATACATAGAGGCTCTGACTCATATAAAGGAAAAAATACTAGAACAGCTCTACTTATTACAGAAAGCTGGAAAGGAACTCCTCGGTCTGCGGACATAGCACATATACCTCGAAGTCTATACTGATACACCTCCTTCCAAGGCTGACGGAACTGAGTGGGATTACCTGTGTCTGCACAACAAAAATGTGCAGAAGAGTAGCATGAGCATACCACAGCGGTGCCCAGTAAGTGTCAAGACTAACCTCGGTGGAGTAGTAATGAGGAACATTCAAGACACCTAGCGGCCGGATAAACAGTATAATCATATGAATAATGGAAATGATGTATATACATGTTAAGACTGCATGAACGACCAAAAATTCTACAATTCACAGTAAGGAAAAAGGAACGGCAAGTAACAACACGAATGAACAATGATGATATGAAATGACGGAAGAATCATAATCCAAATCCTAAGGTCACAACACAGCAAGGGGAAAAAAATTCAATAACTTATATCCTACAATGATGATCACATAGGGTCTTACTCAACTCTTTCCACAATTTTTCAAAAATCTCAGACAACCACAACTCATGAAAAATCCAGCATCTGAAATCTAACACTTGGCATCCTGTGCCCCCATCAATCTCACGGTCATACTGACAACTAACTGGCTAATTAGGGCCACTATCACATATATAATGGATAAATGAAGGCGCATCTTTGCCCTTAGCAAAAAGGAAAGAATTCACCTCTAATGGGGTGTCCAGCTACGTGTATGCTTGTGCAAGTGGTTTTTAACAAGAATTCTATCGTCTAATAAAAAAAAAGAAAGAGAACAGACTGCAGTACGAAGTTTTCCTCAAAACTTCCAAGCGGTAAATCTCATACAGGTAAGCAACCCACAATCAAAATATCAAACAAATAGTAATGCCTACAGGCCGTCATAACCCAGTAAAATCAACCCCTGACATAGACTACCTTATTTCTCCACGTGTGCAATTAATAACATGATAAGTACCGCCTTATTTTGCCACACGTGCATCATAGAATTTCCCACTTTATTTCGCCACATGTGCAACCCACATATAATCATATGAACATATCCCGCCTTATTTCACCGCATGTGCAATATATATCAATAAAACAGTGGTATGGCAAAAAGACCTCGTGCAAACCCTCAACAAAATCGCACAGCAGAAAGAATTTCCCACCTTATTTTGCCACATGCGCAACGCACATATAATCATATGAACATATCCCGCCTTATTTCGCTGCATGTGCAATATATATCAATAAAAATAGTGGAACGGCAAAGACCTCGTGCAAACCCTCAAAAACATTGCACGACAGAAACCTCGTGCATCACAATATCAATAGTAGCACATCAGAAACCTCGTGCACCACAATATCAACAGTAGCATGGAAGAAATCTCGCGGACCACAATATCAAAAATAGCACGGTAGAAACCTCGTGCACCACATCAACAGTAGCACGGCAGAAACCTCGTCCTCTATAATATCAACATTAGCACGGCAGAACCTCGTGCTCCACAATATCAATAGTAGCACGGCAGAAACCTCATGCACCAGAATATCAACAGTAGCACAGAAGAAACCTCGTGCATCACAATATCAAGTACAATAGCAAAAAATACAATATATACATGAATAAAGAAAGAGAATCACTCAGGTATTCCCGATCACCCAAAAGGCTGTACAACTAACTTATAAGGAATAACAGTAACAGAGAAATACTAAGCACAATAAGGACAACTCAACGAGGAATAAATGATAAGAAACAACGATTACATAATAGTCAGTTCAACAACAAAGAAGTTAACATGACCAAATAATTAAAATTAAGCAAAAATCAACTAAACATAGAATATCTAACTTCTTTCCAATTGAGACCAATTAATTACACGAGAGACAGAAATAATGCTTTCCAGATGAAGACGAGCAGCTAGGAATGATAATGTGACTATAGAAGGGTAAGTATCCACAGTTAGTCAAGTAAAAGTCAATTAGGAAACAAGACCAAAAGAAACTGGGCAAATAAATTCCAAGTAAGACTTATAGAGGTGAAACTAATAAAAGAGAACTCAATCATATCAAGAACAACTTCATATTCGGTGATTACAAGGATCTAAGAGCCTAAAAGGGATAAATTGTTCACAAATAAATCCGAGCATGCACTCGTCACCTCACGTACAAGGAATACAAGCAACAAAGAAGACTCAATTCCTAAGCGGAAATCCCTCACACAAGGTTAGGGAAGATACTTACCTCGAACCGGCTAAAATCAACTAGAAACCACATTCTTTCCACGAGTACTCGACTCCAAGTGGCCCAAATCTATTCAATTCAATAACACATTTTAAGTAATATCTCAAGCAATTGATTCTACTATTTAATTCAAAGTTAAGACGCAAATTCAGGTAAAATAACCAAAAAGCCCCTCAGGCCAACGTGGTCAAAATCCAAGGTTCGAACTAAAACCCGGTTACCCATTCCCCCACGAACCCAAATACGTGATTCGTTTTGAAATCGGACCTCAAATGGAGGTCCAAATCCCCAATTTTAGAAAAACCTATGTTCTACCCAAAACCTCTAATTTCACCCATGAAAATCATTGATTTTAAGTGGAAAACATGTTAAACGGTGTTAAAGATAAATGAGAAAAAACCAACTTACAAGTGATTTGGTTGGAAAATCGCCTAAGGAGTTGTATTTTGAAAGTGAGGTGAAAATGGTCAAAAATTCAACTAAGTATGTAAAATGGAGGTTGCAGATATGGGAATTGCGAAAAATTGCGAACCCCAACCAATTATGGGAATTGCGAAAATAGTTCGCATTTGCGAACTCGGGCCTATCAAAAGCACTTCGCATTTGTGGAATATGCTTCACATTTGCGAAATCTCAACCTTCACATTTAGGAGGGAAAGCTTTGCAGTTGCGAGCAAGGGAGGCCTGGGCTAGCTTCGCATTTGCGATCTAGCCTTGCGAATGCGAAACGTGCAAGCCTATTCATACCAGATGTTTCCAAAATTCAGAAATGCAATCCGACATCTATCCAAAACTCACCTGTGCCCTCAGGGATCCAAACCAAATATGCACACAACCATAAAAACATCCTACAGACTTACTCGCGCGACTAAATTGCCAAACTAACATCATACACATCAAACCGAGCCTCAAAACTCATGATTTCCTCCAAATTTTCATAAAACATCAAATTCCCATTTTAAGTTTGAAACACGTCAAACGACGTTTGTTTTCAACCGAACTTTACAGAAAGCGCTTAAACCATATATAAGACTTGTACCGAGCACCGTAACCAAAATATGGGCCCGATACCATAGTATTTTAATCAAATTTCATTTCCAATTTCCTTAATTATTTCCAAAAGACAATTTCATACAAAAATTCATTTCTCGGGCTTGGGACCTCGGAATTTGATTTGGGGCATACAGCCAAGTCCCATATTATTTTACGGATCATCCGGGACCATCAAATATGGGTCCGGGTCCATTTACCCAAAATATTGACCGAAGTCAAATTTCTTCAATTTAATATCAAATTTTAGCATTTTTCTCATAGAATTCACATTTAAGCTTTCCAGCTACATGCTCGGACTGTGCACGTAAATCGAAATAACCCTAGATGACATTTTCAAGACCTCAAAAGTACAGAATAGGTAAAAAAATAAGTGATGACCCCTTTGGGTTGTCACATATACATACTTATAAGAATCTAAAATTAGAAGAAAAACATAAAAGTACCAGTCTAATGCATCCGGCTTGTTGATATCCTTTGGGTTTTCAAAAGCTAGAGTGAATTGATGTCATTTTCTGGGTTCAAAACATGAAAGTTTATTGAGTAGCTGCAGTTGGCTTTTGTTTTATTTGATCTACAAGGATTCTTAGTTCCCTATTGAGTTAATGTGTTATTTTTTATTATTTCAGGTATGTTTTAAACTCTGAAAGTGCCAAATGTAGTTGTAGCTTCAATGTGTTTTACGGAAACAAGATTTTACTTTCAGATTTGGCTCTTTAATTTAACATTACATGCATTAATCAATTATTAGTCAGTGTTTATAGTTGTGATTACATGTTAGCATCAACACCCTCCTCCCCAGTGAGATTCAAAATTCAAGCGTTCAAACCTAAATCTGTTTAGTTCTCTATTTTGTGGTTGTGTTAAATTTTTGGTTATAAGGTTGTTATACGCGTTTGGACTGCTCAATATTTTGATATTTTGGTTCAAACCAGTAAGCATCTATGTTTAAAAGATATGGAATTAGATAGGGTTGAATTCATACTAGTGAATGTATTTTTGAGATCATGTTAGTTGTTTGGGTCAAAAGTCAAATTCCGCTATATTTTAAACAATGGGATAAGTTGTGTATGAGTATTTATAACCTCAAGTGTTACATCTTCATTATAGTGATGTGTTTTGGCATTGAAGCATGATTTACATTTGGTTAAAAACTCGCGATAGTTTAGGCTGCGATAGAGAATTTTGTTGAGTCTGCAAATGCTATTTGTTTTGGCCTTAAATTTAAGCTGCTCAGTCCCCAATTAGGGATTTTTCCTTTAAGTCGCCTAAAAAATTACTCTCATTCATGCTGTGTCAAATACATGTTGCCAATACCAAGGTTCTCGTGGGGTGTACTTTTTTTAGGCAGCAACGATTGGTTAAGCAATTGAGCTATTATCGTTAGCCCATTTACACTCGAGCACCCCCTCGATAATTCTCTACCCAATCTGGGTGTCATGCTGACCCCAGTTTCCTTTTGTGTCTTGCCATGGAAGCTTGCAAACGATATTTGGTTCTCTATTCGACTTGGCTCTGTCAATATAGCCAAATATTTGATCTCATCTAATGTGGATCTAGAAATCACTAGGTTGGGATTGAGCATTAACTCGGACTAAGTTGAAACTCATTTAGACGCTTTGATTAATTATAACTCTTTTAATTAGATTGGGGTGTGCCATTTTTTAATTATATCACCTATGGCCCTCACAAATACTAATGATACAGTAATGTTGATTATTCGTAGAAAAACCTTTAGGGCCATTTAAACTAACATCGTGATTGTCTATTCATTCGCGTAACATAATTACGGTTCTAATAACCAATTCAAAGTATGTGTTCGTGCAAATTCGATCAAACTTTCCTTAATAGTAAGATAGGTTTTAATAGGCCGCAAATTAAATTGGATTTATATAGTTCGAGGTGATTCATTCACATTTTAATCACTCATGGCCTCGTGTTAATCTTATGACTTAGATATAAAAATGACAAACATTCCATGTTTGATTTAGGCGCGTTTAATGTACTATCATGATCGTAGACACGTTCGCATGACATGACTATGATTTCTAAAAACAAAACCGAAGTATGCGTTCATGCAACTTTGGCCAAACTTTCCTAATAATAAAGCGTTACTAATCGTGGACACGTTTGCGTGACATGATTCTAACGCACCAAACAAATGAGTATACGTACGCGTAACGCGTTTTAAGATAATTTTCTTAATTAAAAGTGTGAGAGGTAAATGCATGTAGGTAATAAAGTTAGTAATTAAATAGTTTAATAAGTCAAGTATGATCAAAGAGACCATGCTAGAACCACAAAACTGTGAAATGCCAAACACCTTCTCCCGAGTTAATAGAATTTCTTACCCCAATTTCTATGTTCGAAGACTGTATAACAGTGCCAGATCTTTCCTCGATTCAGAATTAAACCGGTGACTTTGGACACCATAAATTGTACCAAGTGGTGACTCTGAATTAAGTAATATATAATCCTATATTTTGTCTCTTAAATTGGAAAACTCCCTTATACCCTTTCGGGGTGTAGGAAAAAGGAGGTGTGACAACTTTGGTGATACTGATGGGGAGAAGAACCCAGAACTTCTAGTTCAGGGATAAAGAATTCGAGCTTGTTTTAATAATCTTTTTGGCTTTATTTATTGTTGATATTACTGTATTCTGTGAACTTTTTGTGCCAAATGTTATCTGTTTACCATTTTAATATTGTTTGAGTTGTATATAACTATTTTCTTACGTCACCCTTTTGATTCTTCATAAATTTGGTGCACACTTACGCGTAGCCCACTTTCTGTTAGAAGTCACACAAAATAGAACGAGGTTGGGCAAGTGACAAGGCCAGGTAGACTTCAGTGCTCCCAGTACATCGCCCCCTTTTCGACCCTAGTTGTCCGCTCGGGTATCCTAGTCTAGACAAAAACCTCAGGATTTAAACCTAGAAAAATACAGCTTCATACTGGATCTCTAGTAGGAGCACTTATTTGCATCATGTGCATTTGACTTAAGAGACTCAACATAGGGGTTGGGTCTGTCTAAGATAGGTGTACCCAAAATAACAGACCATCCTAATGCATTCTATGTGCTATGTGAAATTGATGCCAGTATTTGAAAAATGTCACCCAAGTACTAGATGTTGCAAAAAGGGAAGTAGATCCAAATTATGCAGCATGGTTTGAGAAAAGGTCTTGGGTAAACAAAGAGCCCATGCCCAAGCCCGAGAGGCCCGCCAAAAGAACTCATGTTCAAGCTTTTGTCGACAAAATCCAAGAAAGGTGGCCTGGGGAGAAAAGGAGAAGAATATCAAGCCAAGATTCATATCTTGAAAGAGAAGCTAAAAACATGGAATTCAATAATGATCCTGAAGCCGAAGGTGAAAGAAGAAAGTTGGTCAAAGAGAATGAAGCCCTCCGAGCCCAAGTTCGAAAATGAGAATAGCAATTGAGAATCCGGGTAGGAGCAGAAAAGACGTAACGCTCATCTACAGCCTTATGCAAAAAGTGCGTAACTTTTGGGATGAATTGCAAAAGACTAAAGCAGATTTAGAAAATGTCCAAGCCAAGTTAGATAAGAATATGGAGGGATGTGCCCAATTCATTCTGCAATTGAAATAGAATTATGACAAGGGAATGGTGAGTATGAAGAAAAAGGTCAAGGTCCTTGAAAATGAGATGGCCAAGCAGGAAAGAGACTTCAAAGCAGAAAGGGAACATTGTTATGCTCTGATGTCATAGTTAGAGAAAGACCTACAACAGCTTCAGGAGAAAAATCACATAGCTGAACAAGTTTTGAATACCAGATCCCAGCAGATTGGACGGTTGCTTCAGGTGAAGGGCATTATTAGAGGAAGGGTTAGGAGAATTGCGGACTACATTGTGATGAAGTGCAACGAGAGAGAGGACATGACCCAGTCCATGTTCTTTGCCTCAGTTATGATTTTTTTCTGGTAGATCATGGAAAATTTGTTCCGTCTCCAAGAAGACCTAGCGCAAAGGCCCTCAGCAATGCCAATTGGGGCAAGAGTGGAGGCACTCATGTATTCTTGACTTTATTTGAGTCTGTTTTGTTAGTTTTTTCTCAAGATTGTATTGTCAGTTTGTAGTTTATTTCCAGTCTATATTATTAGCTTTCTTTGAAGTTTGTTGTTCCAATCATCGAGTCTGTTAGTATTTATCTGTAGATGAAGTCGTCACAACGGTGTGTGCTTATTATTTACTTTTATGAAAATTGAAAACCCAAAAAAATTATCTTTCTTTAAATTATTTTGCACTTACCTCGTAGAACTATGCTTGGTATGATTCATGCAGCATTATGATACGTAGGCAATCCCCATAAAATTCTATCATAGCCACAAAATTTTAAATAAAAAAGAAAATAAGAAAACTATGAGGAAAAATGGGGAAATAAAAGAAAGACAAGAACTAGGCAAAAAAAAAGACAGAATGAAAAAGAAAAAGAGAGAGAGAGAGAGAGAGAGAGAGAGAGAGAGAGAGAGAGAGAGAGAGAGAGAGAGAGCGGAGTTGCAAAATAAAAATTAGTTCAAATGCATAATAGAAAGGGTTAACTATTTAGGTGCATTGTATCCCCAACGTGCGATTGTCTATCTATTAAGCACCTAATCCCTAACAATGTTTTCATGTTGTCCTCAAACTCAGGCAGGTGGTTAGTTTGATTGGCATTCTTGCAACGTACCCGCACAAAACTAGGTCTAAGAATAAATTGATCATGGCTGGCCATAAATCGGATGCAAGTGTTATTGATCCATCCAAAGAAGGGGAAGAATCTGAGGTCAATTTGAAAGAGGAACTGTATAAGTTGAAACATCAGATGGAAAAAATGTACCAAGCTTGGGTGAAAGGGCATCCCCTACCATCATGCCCCGCCACCTCACTTTCATACCACCGTTGGCTCAATCCTCAGAATCTCTCACTGTTGATTCATCCCCACAAAACGCACCAGGCTTCACCATTATGAAGGCACTACTTCCCAAACCACACAAGAACCACCAGCTAAACCAATCCCATACCTCCATCCACCAGCCACTCCTATTTTCGTGGCACCACCGCCAGCTACTATGCATCGATCCTCCACTGAACCTTCATTCTAGACCCAGGAAAACCAATACTATCTCCCGGAGCCTACTTTCAAGGCACCAGATCATTACCCCTACACTCCTCGTTTCGACCTGCCAACTGAGACTGAAAAACCACCTAAAACCCCAAAGTAGGAGGAGATGTTCAGGAAAGAAAAAAGCTTGGAGCAATCATTCAGAAGCATGCAGGGGTTAGGAAGTCAAGTGAGCATGGCCTACAAAGATTTGTGTCTATTCCTTGATATTCAGTTTCTTGCAAGATTCAAGATGCCTAAATTCAACCTATATGATAGGCATGGGGACCCGGTGGACCACTTGAGGGGATTCTGCAATAAGATGAGAGGAGAAGGTGGAAGAGATGAGTTGCTAATGGTATACTTTAGCCAGAGTTTAAGCGGCGCGGCATTAGAGTGGTATACATGACAAGATCATAACCAATGGTAAACTTGGTATGATTTGACCCAAGCTTTTGCCCGTCATTTCCAGTACAACATCAAGATTGTTCTAGATTGATTGTCTCTAACTAAGATAAAAAAGAAGCTAGGAGAAGGTTTCCGAGAATATGGCTTTCGCTGGAGAAAACAAGCGGCAAGATTCAACCCTCCGATGGAGGAGAATGAAATAGTGGAGTATTTTCTGCAAGCTCTAGAGCTCATATACTTTAGCCATCTGATATCGGTCATAGGCAAGTCACTCCATGAGGTAGTGAATATGGGCGGCATGGTGGAAGAAGGTCTTAAGTCAAGAAAAATCATAAGCCAGTTAGCCATCAAAGTAACCACCCAAGCCATCCAAAATGGTACCGAATGAGTGGTTGGGAAGAAAAAGAAAGAAGCTGTGGCAATAGTGGATTCAAGATTGTGGTTCGGATCGAAGGGTCCATCACACCATTATACCCAACCTTTCCCCCAGCACAGAGCCTACACCCAAAATACCTATAATCCATCCCAACATTACTACCCATCACCAGACCCTCATATCTCTGTACATCATGCCCCGTCCTATACCCAACCACAATGGCTCCCCCAAGTCCCATAGAACACCTACCCAGCTCCACAAAACACTTATCCACCTCCCCGAGCCTTCAAAAACCCTCCCGGTCTAGGTTTCCGACCTAATCCAGCATTCAAGAATGAGAGGCAGCGAAAGAAAACTTTCATCCTGTTGGGGGAATCTTACACTAGTTTGTTCCATAGATTAAGGCAGTTGGATATACTGAGGCTGATTGAGTCAAAGTTGCCAAATCCGCCTCCCAAGAATCTTGATTACTTTGTGAGTTGTGAATATTTTTCTGGAACTCTGAGGCATGAAACAGAGAAATGCTAGCACCTAAAAAATGCCATCTTGGAACTCGTTGACACGAACCACCCAATATTAACCAGAATCCCTTACCAGTTCATGAGGGAACGAACATGATCGAGATAGTGCACAAAGGTGGGGAGCCTAAGAAGCCATCGCAATTCGTTATGATGATTCAATCTAGGGAGTTCTAGTCGACCAAAGGGAAAAGTGTCGCAAAACCAATGGTTGAAAAAGCGGTGAACAAGTTAAGCGTGACAAAATGTGAACTTTCTGTGGTAGTTGAGAAGAGATCCACAAGTGATATAAAGTCAAAAGAGATTATGCCAGGAGTGGAAAACAAGCCTATCGTAATTGTGAAAGGTGCCTGCACGAACCTTGTCATCATCAAGTCTGTAACTTAGTTGTCGGTAATCAGCACCAAGGCTGTCCCCTGAAGCTATGAATGGGTGACAGTAACTTACAAGGAGAAAGAAGTGAAAGAATAACTCAATGAGGCTCAAGGTCTAACTCGTTTAGGGAGATGCTTTGCCCCAGAAGAGTTGAGAAGATCCAAAGAATCCAAGGATAATTCAATTCTAGTAAAGAAAGCACTCACTGAGGAAGAAGCACGAGAGTTTCTGTGGAAAATAAAAGTGCAAGATTAATCCATCGTGGAGCAATTAAGAAAGACTCCCACTCAAATTTATTGTTTTCATTATTGATTCATTCATATGAGCATGTTGATCCTTGATGAAAATCTTAAACGAAGCTCATGTCCTTGATAAAATTTCAATGAACCATCTGGAGAATATCGCCAACAAAATATTTGAAGTGAACAGGATCACCTTTTCTGATAATGAGTTGCCCACAGAAAAAAATGAACACAACAAGGCCCTCTATTTTACGATAAAATGTGAAGAGTTTGTGGTCACCAGGGTGTTAGTTGATAATGTTTCAAGTGCAAACATCTAGACCTCTCTACTCTGAACAGGTTGAAAGTTGATAATGGAAGGATTCACAAGAATAGCATATGCGTACGGGGATTTTACAGTGGTGGGAAAGATTCAGTTGGTGATATAGTGCTTGAGTTGACAATAGGACCAGTGGAATTCACCATTAATTCCATGTATTGGACGTGGCCGTCTCCTACAATTTGATGTCGGGTCGATTATGGATACATGCTATCAAAGTAGTCTTGTCCTCATTGCATCAGATGGTCAAGTTTTAATGGAACAGACAAGAAATTATTGTACATGGTGAGGATAATTTATGTGCTTACAGTGATGTCTTTGTTCCGCTTATTGAGGCCAAAGACAATGAAGGGTCGTGGGTATACCAACTTTCTGAAATGGTGTCTATCGATAAAGTTCCAGAAGGGAAGTCTCTACCAGTTCCATAGATAGCCTCTGCATCCGTCATGGTAGCCGTTGAAATACTAAAAAATGGATTTCTGTCAGGTAAAGGTTTGGGTGCATCCTCATAGGGTATTATACAGCCAGTGTCTCTCCCTGAAAATTTAGGCATGTTCGATCTTGGATTCAAACCACAACAGCAGATGTGAAGAAAGCTAAAAGAATGAAACAGAAGGCGTGGGCACTTCCAAAGCCAATCCCACATCTCTCCAAGTCTTTCATCAAGCTAAGTGCCAGGAAATGCCCAGCAACAACAGTTATCAGTGTTGTGCTTAATGTGGATGCAGAGTAAATGGAAAGGTTTCAGAGCTTGTTTGATGATGTGACAATGGTGGAAGTTGGAGAAGGGTCTAGCAAGGCAGATGTGCAGTTCGTTGTGCGGAATGTAAAGCTTAACAATTGGAAGGCTACTCCTCTCCCTATTCAGAAGCAGTCTTGGTAGTTTGTTTTGTTTTATTTTCCATTTTGGTCATTCTAGGGTTGTGACTTAGACTTTTTATTTTTCGCTTGTTGATGTACAAACCCTGTTATCCTTTATTTTACAATGAAATGCAATTTCCCTTTTTGCATTACTCCTGATAGTTTTGTTTTTGTTTTCTTTTCTTTTCTGTACAATTCTTTTTATGTTGGTTTCAATGACATGACATGCATGAGGAATCCTTGGACCAGTCTTAAAAGTCAATCTAATTCCGAAATAATAATTCAAGAAATAGAGTGTGATGATGAATCAGAATATGATGAAGATGAGGCTTTTGAAGAAATTAGTAAGGAACTAAGTCATTTTGAAGAAAAACCCAAGCCTAACCTGAATGATACGGAAGAAATAAATTTAGGGGACCCAGATAATGTTAGAGAAACTAAAATAAGTGTCCATCTTGAGCCGCAAATCAGGAAAGAGATAATTGAAGCATTTTTCGGGTATAAGGATATTTTTGCATGGTCGTATGATGATATGAACGATATAAGTACCGATTTTGTGGTTCATAAATTATCAACTAATCCAGCATCCCCTCCTGTCAAGCAGAATTGAGAAAGTTTAGAGTAGCATGAGTCTAAAGATTAAAGAAGAAGTCACAAAGCAACATAATGCAAAGGTCATTCGAGTCACACGGTATCCCACATGGTTAGCCAATATAGTACATGCGCCGATAAAGATGGTAAAACTACAGTATGTGTTGATGACCGTGACCTCAATAAAGAAAGTCCAAAGGACAATTTCCCATTGCCAAATATTCACATTTTGATTGATAATTATGCAAAGCATGAAATTGGGTCTTTTGTGGATTACTATGCGAGGTATCATCAGATTTTAATGGATGGGGAGGATGTGGAAAAGACAACATTCATCACACCATGGGGAACTTATTACTACCGAGTGATTCAATTTGGTCTAAAAATGTTGGGGGCAGCCTACATGAGGGCGATGATGACCATATTCCATGACATGGTACACAGGGAAATTGAGTTCTACGTGGATGATGTGATCATAAAATCCAAGAAGTACTCTGACCACGTCAAAGATTTGAGGAAATTATTCCAGAGGCTCCGTAGGTACAATTTTAAGCTCAGCCCTGCGAAATGTGCATTTGTTGTTCCATCTGGGAAACTATTGTGATTTATAATCAGTCGTCGAGGCATTGAGTTGGACCCATCAAAGATCAAAGCCATTCAAGAATTGCCACCTCCAAGGAACAAGACTTAGGTGATGAGTTTTCTCGGGCGATTAAATTACATTAACAAGTTTATTGCTCAACTCACAATAACTTGGTGAGCCATTCTTTAAGTTGTTGAAGAAGGATCTTGTAGTCAAAAGGACTAATGGATGCCAGGAAATATTTGATAGGATCAAAGAATATTTGTCAAACCCACCTGTTTTGGTCCCGCCAGAACCTAGGAGGCCCTTAATTATGTATTTGACAGTACTGGACAATTCGTTTGGTTGTGTATTGGGTCAACATGATGTCACTGATAGGACGGAACAAGCCACCTATTATCTCAGCAAGAAGTTCACTTCCTATGAGATTAAGTACACTCACCTTGAAAGGACATGTTGCGCCTAACTTGGGTTGCACAGAAGTTGAAGCATTATTTGTCGTCATACACTACTTACCTCATCTCTCGCTTGGATCCCTTAAAGTACATATTTCAAAAACCCATGCCCACAGGAAGGCTCACAAAATGGCAAATCTTACTCACAGAGTTTGACATTATCTATGTAACTCGGACCGCAATGAAAGCCCAAGCATTGGTTGATCATTTGGCTGAAAACCCGGTCGACGAAGAATACGAACCATTGAGAACTTATTTTCCCAATGAATAGGTGATACATGTTGACGAGGTAGAGTAGGTTGAGGGACCAGGATGGAAAATTTTCTTTGATGGAGCTGCCAACACGAAAGGTGCCGGAAGGGGTCGTGCTCATTTCTAAAATAGGGCATCACTACCCTATTACGGTCGAACTTTGTTTCTATTGAACCAATAAAATGGCAAAGTACGAGGAATGCATTTTGGGTTTGAGATTAGTTGGATACATGGGTGTCCAGGATGTCTTGGTCTTGGGAGACGCGGACTTTCTAGTTCACCAAATTCAAGGGGAATGGGAAGTACAGGATTTAAAGCTCATATCGTACTGACAATGTTTGCGCGATCTTTGTCAACAATTTTGATTAGTGGAGATCATGAATATCCTAAGAATCCATAATGAGGTTGCTGATGCTTTGGCTATATTAGTGTCAATGACGCACCATCCTTAAAAAGCTTATGTTGACCCTCTGCATATTCAAGTCAGCAATCAGCATGCTTATTATTACATGGTGGAAGGTGAACTTGATGGTGAGCTGTGGTTCCACGACATCAGGGAGTATATCAGAATGATGGTATATCTGGTACAAGCCACAGGGATAAAAATATAACAATTCTATGTTTGGCAAGTGGATTTTTCTTAAGTGGGGGAATTCTATACAAAAGAACTCCAAATCTTGGGCTATAGAGATGTATCGATGCTAAGCAAGCCATGGCTATCATGGCTGAGGTGTATTCCAGAGTTTGCGGGTCAGATATGAGGGGATATGTTTTGGCAAAGAAAATTTTTCAAGAAGGTTATCATTGGCTACCTATGGAGCGAGATTATATCAGTTTTGTAAACAAGTTTCATTACTGTCAAGTGCACGAAGGTTTGATTCATTCGCCACCATCTGAATTGCACATGATGTTCGCACCATGTCCCTTCGTTGCATGGAGAGTGGATGTTATCGGACCAATTGAGCCAGCAGAATCCAATGGACATAGGTTCATTCTAGTGGCCATTGATTATTTGACTAAGTGGATTACAGCTAAAATGTTCAAGTCTGTGACCAAGAAAGCAGTGGTCAATTTTGTTCATTCAAATATTATCGGGATCCAAATATGATCATCACAAACAATAGTACTAATCTCAACAATCATTTGATGAAAGAGGTATGTCTATAGTTTAAGATTACACACACAATTCCACCCTTTATTGCCCCTAGGTGAATGGAGCAATCGAGGCAGCCAATAAGAACATAAAGAAGATACCTTAAAAAAGGTGGAAGGTTCCAAGTAATGGCATGAAACTTTTCCCTTTGCGTTGTTGGGTTATCGCACTACTATTCGCACTTTAGTAGGTGTAACTCCTTATTCGTTAGTATATGGAACTGAAGCAGAGATACTCGCGGAAGTTGAAATCTCATCCCTCTGAGTTGTTGTTGAAGCTGAAATTTATGATGATGAGTGGGTCAAAACACGTTTGGAGCAATTAAGTTTGATTGGTGAGAAAAGATTATCGTCTATGCATCATGGTCAGTTGTATCAAAAGAGAATGGAAAGAGCGTACAACAAAAAGGTTTGTCCCGGAAGTTTGAAGTAGGTCATCAAGTATTGAAACGCATCCTTCCACATCAGGTCGAAGCAAAAGGCAAGTTTGCCCCAAATTGGAACACTGTAACAAGAGTGTTTTCCCAAGGTGAATTGTATTTAACAGATACAGAAGGAAAATGCGTAGACACGTCTATCAATGCTAATGCAGTCAAAAGATATTATGTATGATTTCTTTGGCTTAACTTGTGTTTATTTGTACTTGGCATGTTTTGAAGATTGGAATGATGAAGGCATTCTGTTCTGCTATCTAAACACTTTATCCTTTGATTACTCCTTTGAGCCTTATTTATTTTCTTTCATACCATTCTCTTGGAATCATAGCAAAATTTACTAAAGAAGTAAATAATAAAGGAGAACATAAAAGAAAAGGAAAGAATGGAAAACGATGAAGAGAAAGAAAAATAAAAGGGAAAAAAGGAAGAAAAAAGAAAAAAAAAGGAATGAGAAAGAAATGGAAAGGAAGAGTTAACAACCACAAAGAAATTCCTATACCATGAACTACATTCAACTTGATTCCTTATAAGGATATGTAGACAGCCTCATGGTTCGGCCCCATCAAAATAAAAATCCTAAAGTCCCCAAGAAAATAAATTGGGGCAGAAAGTTGTAGTTGTTGTAAGAAATTTGATTCCAAGAGTTGGAATTTTGAACCCATTCAAGCTGTTTTGAGCCTTCTGATATCCTTTCTTTCTAACCATATCCAAAAGCCCATATTATGGTCCAAAGAAAGAACTTCCAATCAGTCCTACAGGGATTCAGAGTCAAGCAAATATAGGTGATTCATATCAGGGGAAATACTCTGGTTTAAGAAGGAAAAATGAAAAATGAGAGAGTCTTATTGGTGGAAAAACCCTCACGGGCTCGTAGGGTGACGGAAAGCTAAGAGAAATGAAAAATGAAAGAGTCTTATTGGTAAAAACACTCACGGGCACCATAAGGAAACAAAAGCCGGGAGAAATCAAAAAATAAGATAGTCTTATTGGTGAAAACTCTCATGGGCACCGTAAGGAGACAGTGAGTTGAGAGCCGAACAAATGAAAGGGGTTTGTTGGTGAAAACCCTTCAGGGCATCGCAAGCTAAACGAGGTCAGTAATTTGGCGAATAAATTGGGTTACGGAGAGCTCGAGGCATAAAGTATGGCAACAGAATGGTGATTGGTGGAATAGATTAGGCTGATTAATTCGAAATACATGTCATGATCATTGGTACCTCCTGTTCTGCTCAAATAAGTATCTTTTCTTCTCCCTCAAACAGTCATCCAATTTTGGATTTTCTTATTTATTCCAAACTCTCAAAGTCATTGCATTTCTTTTCTTTTGGGTCTATTTCTCTAAAACTTTTCCAGTGTCAGCCTTGTCTAAGCAAGTAAGAAGGGATTTCAAAGCTTACTACCAACTTTCCAATTGTACGAAGCAAAATGCGGACAAAATGTAATAGAGATAGCATGATGTAAAGTGGGAAATAAGATGTCAGTGAAAGTCATTGGTTAAATGGTTTGGTTCAGCTAAAAGGGTCGGGAATGTGAAAACAATGGTTTTGGTGCAGAACACATGGGTCATTAAGGGTCCTGCATTTGAGAGTCGGTTAGAAAGTCAAACAATTCTTGGCCAATTCAATGCCTCCAGTCAAAGCAAAGCATAGTAGCGGAAGTGCCAACCCTAGCAAGAATGCCGCAAGCTAACTATAACAATTTTTAAACTGACAAGATTTTTCTATGATTAAAATAGGGGTAGAAGAGTCTCATTTGATTCGAAAAAACCCTCTGTGAGAAAAGCAAGTGCCAGACAGAATCGGTAATAAGCTCCAACACCCCATTGGATAACAGGATTTAGCAAGCTTGAGGCCCTTGCAAATGACAAGGTGTGACGAGAGGTCTACTTTTGGGAAATGTAATTTGGCATTTTATTATTAATTTCGAAATAGGGTTTGGTTTGAAATTTTTAGGATGAAGGAATTCAATTTAGAATTTATTTTGATAAAAACAATTTATTAATACTTATAGATATTCCTAATATCACAATGGGGGCAGAAAACTTCTTTTGTTTTGTCTGTTTTGGTGAAATCAGACGCCCACCTGAAGAACAAGGAAAGGCAGCTCAAGACGAAGACAGTTTAAGGCTCAGCAGTTAGGTGCCCACCTGGAGAACGAGGGAAAACAGTTCGAGTTTCAAGGGAAAGCAGTTCAAATTTCAAAGAAATTCAGTTGACGTTTTGGAAATCAGGACCTACCTGGAGAACAAAGGGAGAGCAGTTGAAGTTTTTCAAATCAGGTGCCCACCTGGAGAACAAAAGGAGAGCAATTGAAGTCTTGGTAATCAGGCACCCACCTGGAGAACAAAGGGAGAGCAGTTCAAGTTTTTCCCATATGTAGAACAAAGGGAGAGCAGTTCAAGTTTTGGAAATCAGGCATCCACCTGGAGAACAAAGGGAGAGCGGTTCAAGTTGTGCAAATCAGGCGCCCACCTGGAGAACAAAGGGAGAGCAGTTCAAGTTTTAAAAATCAGGCACCTACCTGGAGAACAAAATGAGAACGGTTCAAGTTTTGGAAATCAGGCATCCACCTGGAGAACAAAGGGAGAGCGGTTCAAGTTTTGGATATCAAGAACCCACCTGGAGGACAAAGGGAAAGCAGCAACTTTCAAAGGAGTTCAGCAATCAGGAGCGCACCTGGAGAACAAAGGGAAGCAGTTTAAGTTTCAAGGAAGATGGTTTTAAGTTCAGTAATCATGAATCCACCTGGAGAACATAGGGAAAACACCTTCGAATACAATTCAAGGCAGCAACAAAGGAAGTTCACTGGGAGAGACAAGTCAACAGAGCAACAGAAACTGCAAAATCAAATTTGAAGATATATATTGGTTACTTGTAATTCATAGATCATAGTTTAGTCTAGCTTCTTTTATTTTATTTTGGTGTAATAAGGGGTTCAGCAAGCAGTAGCAGCAACAACAGTAGTCAAATCACAGCTTCCTGGTAACCCCAACTACCAAAACTTCCTGAATTACACTGACCTAATTCCTTAATAGCCAAGGTAATGTAGGTAACCACAGAAGCAGGGTGTGGTCAAATCATTCAAAAAATGCTTCCCACGGAGTATTCAAACGGGCAACAATCGATTGTATTTGTTCACTTTATCTTTGCACGAAAACTCTTCGTGTTTTCGAGCAAGGAGGGTCAGTTGTACGCACGTGATTTTTGCCCAATATGAATTACTCCTACATAATCCCAAAGAACTGTATTTTTCTTTTAGTTACTTGTCAGATTAGGAATGTTTTTGGAATTTTCTTTATTATTTGATTTTTTTATGCTTTTTTAATTTTATTTAATTCACGGAAGCCTAAAAAGAGTTACAGAAACTCCAGCTTCTCACTACAACTTAGCAATGAACACTCCAAAAAATACTAATTTCATTCCTCCTAAGCCGCCTAACAATGATACATCACAATGTCCTACTAATTTGATGCCTTCAAACCAAAGTTTCAAGGATAGATTAATTGGTGGGATTGGGGGTGGGGGAATCCATATTGCAATTGATGATCAAAGCCCACCATCATCTCCCTATGGTCTAGCTAATTGTAAGCCACACTCCAAAGATGACCACTGAATTCCTCTATCTCCAGAAGATCTCTATCGCATCTACTCTCCATGGAAATTCTCTTCAATCATAAAACTACAATGGATGAGAATTCAACATCAATTACTTAAAAGAAAGGTCCAAGATCTGTGCAATTTAAAATAAAATTTTTCGCTTATAGATTTTGGACATGATTATTATATCAAAAAGTTCCACAATGAAGATAGCATGTTAAAAGTACTTCATCATGGTCCTTGGTTTATTTTTGGTCATTTCCTTTCTGTTTTAAAATGGGTACCACACTTTATTGCCTCAAAGGCTAAGATCTCATCAACAGCTATTTGGATCTGTTTACCACAATTACCAACGGAGTTTTATGATAGCCAAATCCTTACAAAGGTGGGAAACAAAATTGATAAATTGCTAAAAATTGATGCATGCGCCTCTTCAACCATAAGAGGCCATTATGCTAGATTGTTTGTTGAAGTCCCACTAGAGTTTCCGATCACTCCATTTACATTGGACCACATAAACAAGAAATACACTATGAAGGTACTAATGCCCTATACAAAAATTGTGGGAGATTAGGGCATTCAATACCCTCATGCAACTATACTATGCAAAGAAGCAAACAGATCACTTCAAAGGACGAAATTGCCATTGGCCAACCAAAGTCCATAGACACTACCAACTAGGACATGCAAAGGGTATCTCCTTTGCTCGAAGAAGATGTCTGGCACACTGTGTCATTCCCTAAGAAAAAGAAGATCGTGTACAAGCAAAAATCCCAACAAGCCAATGATAGTAAGGCAAATTTTAATTCAATTCCCAATACTGATAAATCATCTCCCCCCCCCCCCTCTCCCCTTGTTACTTCAAATATTAAAAGGAATACTTCCACTAATCCTTTACATACTAATAATGATGATAAAAATGTTAAGGTCATTGTTAAAAACATTCCTTTTGGTACATTGGACAATCCGCCTACTACCACCAATGAGCTTATTGGTAGCATAGATAATAACAACAATACATGCATGGTTATTGCCGTGGCTAGCAATAGACCAATAAAAGTCCACTTGGCAGACCTTAAGACCATCCAATTAAAACACATGCAAGGCCATAATTAGTTTTCTACTACTAATGACACCCTAGAATACCCTAATACTATACACCTCAATCTCCCTCCAAATCCTCTAATGTAACACAACTTAATCATAATACTAGTTTACCTAAGACATAGGGAGATAATTCCCTAGGAAAATACTCAACCCTATGGAAATGGAACCTTCCTCCCAACCCCAAATGGCCAATGAACAACACCACATTTCCCTAACAAAATCTTCACAAAATCTTACTAAGAACAATGCCACAAGTAACCTAGTTGATATCAATTCACATATCACTATTATTAGTTCCTCCATCTCTACTACTACAACTACTACTTCTACTACTACTCAAACTAAAAACCTAGACTCCTATTCCCATATCAACCTTATAAGCCCTACTCTTCCCCTTAACATAGCCAAGGATTCCAATTACTCAATGAAGATACTATCATCTAGTGCAAATTTTAACACACCAACGAGCCCTAAACATGTCCAACCCACTACTTCCCTAAAGTCAAGTAGCAAACAACCAAACCTACTTCATACAACCACCATTGCCACAGGATCATCAACCCCTCTCGTGGGTCGAACAAGCCTTGATGGGCAATAACATTCAACATGGTGCTCAATAGTTAAGAGACGATCATAGTTCTTCAAAACTCCCATTTCCTAGCCCAACTAATTTCGGGGGAGATGAATATGGACATGAACAACTACTTCAACCATGTGTGGTTGAACAACACCCTCCACCTACTAGCCTCATCCCTCAATCTCAATCAAGCACAAGCCGTGAGGAGTCAATGGAGCCTCCCACCACACTTCAATCTCATCCAGTCCCAACAAATTCCAGTAGATTTCCCATTCTTTCCCCCAGGAGAGATCAACAATATGAATCCCATTTTCATTCCATGGACAACCTCATTCGATCCAGTGAGTCCACAAAACAACCAACAACAACCCCATGCACAACCTCCACTACATGCACAACCTCCACCACCACAGCCACCACTTTCTCAACCATAGAACCCCCCAATGAACCCTCAAGTTCAACCACCTCTCAATGCACTAGAACAAGAAAATGTAGAAATGGAGGAGGATGATGAAGTAAACCTACTGGGATCTGGTCCAGTCCTCGAGTTTTCAAAGTTCAGCGAATTAAAGATCTACCTCTTCAGAGATTAAAAGGAGAAAAGGTACGTGTTAAGTTGTCCAATAACAATACATAAACTCACCATGGATGTGAGACGCCTCAAGACCCAATAGTGGGCAACCATGCCATGATTCTAGTTCCTTCACTAAGGAGGAACCCAATTCCTCAAACTCAGAGGGAAAATGGGACACCACCAAATCTTCCAAACATGTATAGGCCAACTAATGTAATAATATGGAAAATTCGAGGCGGAAATAATGAAAATTTTAGGATGAACGTCAGAGAAATGCTTGATACTTATAAACCATGCATGGTTACTCTTTTTGAAACTGAAATGGAAAGTCACTTATCCCTCTAAGTGACTTTGATTTTTCTCAAATGATCGAGGTGCCTAGTGAGGGTGAACCAAGAGGTGTTGTGCTTCTTTGGGATGCAAATAGGGTCAGGGTTCATGACTTTATTAGAAACAATCAAGAAATTCATGTCGTGATAGAGGTACTTCCCATAAAAATTACTTGGTTATTTTCATCTGTTTATGTTAGCACTAAGTTGTTAAGCAATTAGAAATGTAGAGTAACATAGAAAAGAATTAGCAAGACTGTCAATGGCCCTTGTCTTCTTTGTGGGGACTTCAATGATCTTATTATTTATAATGACAAGCAAGGTGGTAACTCCATTAAAAGTAGACGTAGCAAAGAAATCTGGAAAAGTATTAACTTTTGTAAACTTTTAGAGTTAGGTTATAAGGGTTGCAAATACACTTGGTCAAATCATAGGAAGAAATCTAAAGGTTTAATAATGGAACGACTTGATAGAATATTTGTGAACAAGGAGTGGATTGACCTATACCCTAAGGCAGTAGTGATTCATCACCCTAAAACCCATTCAACCATAATCTCCTCATATTAAATTTGAAGCCCAAGCATGTTAACAGTACTGATAAGCCCTTTCGTTTAGAAACTATATGGTGTAGGCACCCTGATTTTATTAATCCTATTTAAAAAATTTGGCTCAGTAAAGACCTTGTTGTGGCCCAAGAAAATTTTACCAAAGATGTTATAAATTGGAAAAATTCAACCTTTGGTGATATTTTCAAGAAAAAGAGACAATTACTAGCTCTACTTAATGGAATTCAAAAATCTTCCCATTACTACAATAGTGAGTTCCTTCAAAATCTTGAATCAACTCTTTAATTAGAATATAATAACATCTTACATATGGAACATGACTTTTGGAAGTTAAGAGCCAAGAGTAATTGGCTAAGAAATGGTGATGACAACCCTAAGTTTTTCCATATTATGGCCTCTAACCGTAAACATCGCAATGCTCTTATGTATTTTACTAATGAGAAAGGAGATTGGATAAACTGATCCGAACAAACTCCTAGATCACTCATTTACTTTCTTTAGAGAGGCCTTTCAAAGTGATCGCATTGTCTCCCCTATCAAATATCTTACATATGATCCCTCTACCATGAATAAAATAGATTTGCAATGCCTTGATAGTCCCCTCTCTATTATTGAAATAACAAAAGCCATTTTTTCTTTCAAACCCTTCAAAGCCCCAGACCCAGATGGCATCCATCCTTTTTTCTACCAAAGATATTGGCATGTATTAAAAGACTCCTTTATTTCGTATTGTCAAAAAGTTTTCTCCACTCAACCCCTACCAAGTGAAATAGACAACACCTACCTATGCCTCATTTACAAATTTCCTAATGCAAACAACCTAAAAAATTTCAGACCTATTGGTCTTTGTAATACTGCTTATAAAGGAATTACTAAAATAACTGCTAATAGACTGAAATTATTCCTTCCTCTTATCATTAGTCCCATGCAATCTAGTTGTATGAAAAATAGAAGAACCAGTAATAATGCCATGATCATACAAGAAACTAATGGTTTTCTTAAATGATCCAAAAACTCAAATTTAAACATGCCCATAAAGCTAGACCTTGAGAAAGCTTTTGAAAGATTGGAGTGGTCCTTTATTTATAGGACCCTCCACTATTTAAAATTTCCCCATATGATAACTAAACTTATCATGCATTGTATTACTACTAGTTCGACATGGGTCCTAGTAAATGGTACAAAAACAAAAAATTTCCAACCTAGTAGGGGTATTCGCCAAGGTGATCCCCTCTCTCCATACATATTCATATTGTATACTGAGCTCCTCACTAGGCTCATCAACCACCAAGTTGATCTTAGAAATTGGGTTCCTAAATTGATAACAAGGGCTACTCCTTCTCCCATTTACTATTTGCATATGACATTACTCTTATGGGAAAAACAAATAAAAAACTAGTTATTGAATAAAGAGATGCTTGGACTATTTTTTCAATGAATCTGGACTTACCATAAAAAATTCTAAATTCAGAATTGTTATCCCTCCCCATTGACCAAAAGATGCATCAATCTATCTACATTCTCTTTTTCGCATAAAATGTACCATCAAGTTTGGTAATTATCTGGGATTCTCTAACCTCAATAAAAATTCCAGGGCCAAAGACTTCCAATTCATTTTGGATAAATTACATACTAGGCTCTTACACTGAAAATATTCAATCCTTAACATGGTCGGGCATACCGCTCTAGTAACTAGTACCCTAGGAGCAATTCTTTCCTGTATAATAATATATACTGTCCTTCCCTCCAAAACACTCAAGTCCATAGACAAAATCCAAAGGAATTTTATTTGCCGTACTACTAACACTTCAAAAAATCTCCATCTCATTAATTAGGACACGGTCGCTAAGGATAAAGAGGGTGGTGGATTAGGTATCCACAAGGCAAAAGAAAAAAATTTGGTCTCCCATGAAAGCCTAGTATGGAGACTATTAAAAACCTCATCTTTACCTTGGTTTCATCTTATTACATCCAAATATGTTTACTCAAAGAAATTACAAATCTTTCTTTCATTTGGAAATCCATACTCCAAGGATGAAAACTTACAGTAGTGAAATCCTGTGGCATCCCTCAAAAAATTCTTGCTTGAACATATGGCATAATATTGAATTCATAACCCCAACCCTAAGAAGCACTATTGAGGGGCCCCTCAAGAATTTTTATATTATCCTCTCCTTAGGCAATCTTTATAGAGGGAAAAATTGGGACATTGGTAAAATTAGCTTTGAACAACCTCCTAATATTATCACTTATATTAACCTTACACCTACCCTCTCCAAAAATTCCAAGATTGATAATCTAAGCTGGAATCTAAACTCCATGGGTTTTTTCTCCACAAAATCTTGCTATAAACTCCTCAAGAAAAACTCCAATCCTTCCAATTGTTATAAATGGATTTTGGATCTCCTATGCCCTAACAAGATAAAAAAAAATCTTTGAAAATGTAGCCACAACTGTGTCCCTTGTAGAGCTTTTCTGAGTAACATTGGCATAAACATAGATGAAACTTGCACTACGTGTAGAATGGGCATTGAGGATATCCATTATATTTTTTTACACTGTACATCAACCAAAAAAATTTTGCAGGCCATGGGCATTAGTTTTCAAATAAATATAAGTGACGCAAACTCCCTTACAAAGCTACGTGATGCCTTCATAAGTCAAAACTCTCACTTGATTAATTGGAAAACTCTTTTTCCTTTTTTCATATGAGAAATATGGAAAAATATGAATAATAATAATGTAAATAACCTTCGTGGTCACCTATCTATAAAAACTCCCATGCATTTTGCATGAAATATCATTTCTTCACGGAAAGAAACCCCTTTAAATACAAGAAAATAGTCATTGAAACTAGGTAGTACAAACCACCAATAAATAATATCAAACGAAACTGTAATGGTACTTTCTCTTCTACTAACTATACAGCAGGTATTGGTCGATGCTTTCGTAATAGTAATGGTGACTGGATCTTGGGTTACCAAAAAAGAACTCATGCTGCCTCCTAATCCATGTAAAACTCCTGACTCTCCTGGGAGGGCTAAAAATTGCACTAGATTTTAGAGAGACAAACATGGAAATCAAAACTGATAGCACGGATATTATCAAACTACTACATGAAGAAGGTACTACCTTTCAAAATGTCATTCTTGAATGCGGGTGGTTAATGCACCGGCTGAAGCTCCCATTACTGAGGCCCAACTTTAGGGAAGGGAATGAAGTAGCTCATAGACCGGCAAAGGAAGCTTTGAAGAAATCTCCCAGTAGAAAATATTTTTACCTTGCTCGTCCACCTCTTTATGTGCAAGAAGAAATCCAAAAGGATAAGCAAGACTCCTATAATAGCTTAAGAACTATCTCTACTGATGTTTGTAATTTTCTAGCAACTTTGGGCAATAGTAATGCCCTCAACTCTATGTCTAACTCATGTACTTCTTTTAATTAAGTAATATAATTACCATGCTTTTATGTTCAAAAGAAAATTATTTAGTTCATGAAAAATACGAAAATACATTGCATTTTTATTTTCATTTAGGATTTAATTTTATATTTTTAGATTAATTAGTAAATTACTTGTTAAATAAAATATGAAAAATCATAAAAATTAGTTCATTTTGCATTTTACTCTTTTTATTTTGAATTTAAGAGTTTTTTGTTTTATTTTTTTATAAATACTTTGACTAGTAATTAGACTAATTTGGTAAGTTAATTGAGTTTAGGAATTAATTTATATTTTTATTTTAATTTGGAAAAAAAGAAAATTAGAAACAAAAAGGAAAAGAAGAGATTTGAATCAGAAGCTGTTTTTAAATTTGGGCCGTTTTATCAGCCCAAAGATGTCTGCCCAATAACTCATCCCAAACCAGCCCCAAATCGCCTCCAACTCGGTCCAAATCCTTTCCTTGATCAATACGATACAATTCCACCCTTTCCCATCTCAACCATTGATTTCATTCGATCCAACAGACCGGAACTCGATCCCCCCACGTATTTAACGGTCTGAACGACCCCTACCATCCCCTCCCCCCCCCCCCCCTTCCATTTCCCCCTAATTCCATCTCTCTCAAACTCTAGAGATGCCACCCTCAAATCCCCACCGCCTCTGCCTTACTCCGCCTATTGGAAATTGCCTCACGGGTTTCGGTGGCTCAATGATCACCAAATTAACACCATAAACTCTCCTTCATCCCCCCCCCCCCAAAAATTCCATACCCCCACTCTATTTTCCTCGAATTCCCCCAAATCCCTTCGATTTCAGATCTGAATCCAATACCTGGAAACACTAAATCAGCCAAACCACCCCAAAATCACACCCTCCCACTCTTCGCACTCCCCTGAATCCTAATCTACCATCACCTTCCCAGAAACCCCACCCATTTGTCCCAAATTTGAAATCCGATTCCAAGAATAAATAGGGAACCTTGACTTGTTTCCTTATGAGTTCAAGGGTTTAAGGGTTGATCTGGGATCGAAATTTGTACCATTCGATTATTCTTATCAAGAACAATTGATTGGTCCCAATTTTGGCCCATTTCAAATTCACCAGGCTTCATGCATACTTCAAAGACACGTAGAATTCTTTATCAGTAGGTATTTGTTTACCTTTCTCATTTCTATTTCCTTATTTCCTGCCTCTTCAGCTTCTTCTCCTTTTCTTCTATTTTCCTTGTTTGTTTGTCTATTTTATTTGTCTAAGAATGAAAAGGGGTAGTTAGTTTTAATTTCAAGCCATTTTGATTTTGTTTTTCCAATGAATAATCGTTAATGTTAATCATCAGTTCAGGTTCAAAAAAAAAAGTAAAGTAAAATATATAAATATTGCATTGTTGCCATCAGAATCAGTAGTTCTTCATTTAGGGTTTATGTTAACTGGTTTAATGGTTTAATTGTTTCAGAATTTTAAATTTCAAAGAGGTTCGTTGTTCTTAAGGTCAGTTTTGATTGCTCAAATGCGGGTTTATTTCTAAGTGCCTTTTAATGTCAATCCCGTTTAGATTTTAGAGATTAATGTCGTTTGATTTGTTTGGCCTATGGTTTGTCTTCTAAAATTGTTTGTCTAGTCCATACATGGTCAAAACTTTCAGGGGTCTCAATTGAGTAAATAGAAACCTAAGGGGTTCATAAAGGGTAGGCAGGGATTGTAATAAGCAGACTGTATAAGGGTAATTTAGGGTTTGTCTACTTCAAAAAATATCAGATTATTTTAGAACAATAGGCAGCTGACTTCATTTGGTTAACTGAGGTGCTGAAGCCAATGAGAAAAGGACAGCTGTCCATTTTTGTTAAGAAAAGATACCCTGTGAGGGGTATTTTGGAAAAAATTCCATTGTCTTGCCTTGGAAGGCACACAACAGACTTCTACCTTATAAATAAGGCGTTTCCTCATTCAGCAAAAGTAGATGGAGACCCGAAAAATTTGAGAAAATGGCTGAAGAAATATACATACTTATAAGAGTCTGAAATTAGAACAAAAATTATAAAAGTACTAGTCTAATGCATCTGGTTTGTTGATATCCTTTGGGTTTTTAAAAGCTAGAGTGAATTGTTGTCATTTTCTGGGTTCAAAACATGAAAGCTGATTGAGTAGCTGCAGTTGGCTGTTTTTTTAGAGCTGCTGGAATTCTTAGTTCCCTATTGAATTGTTTTGTTATTTCTGATTGTTTCAGGTATGTTTCAAACTCTGAAAGAGCCAAATGAAGTTAGAACTTCAATGTATTTAAAGGAAATTAGATTTTACTTTCAGATTTTTCTTCTTAATTTTAACATTACATGTATTAATTAATTATTAGTCAGTATTTTTAGTTGTGATTACATGTTAGCAACAACACCCTTCTCCCCAGTGAGATTCAGAGTTCAAGAGTTCAAACCTAAATCTGTTTAGTTCTCTATTCTGCGGTTGTGTTAAATTTTTTGTTGTAAGGATGTTATATGCGTTTGGACTGCTGAATATTTTGAAATTTTGGTTCAAATCAGTAAGCAGCTATGTTTTAAAGGTCTGGAATTAGATAGGGTTGAATTCATGCTATTGCATGTATTTTTGAGATCATGTTAGTTGTTTGGGTCAAGAGTCAAATTCTGCTATATTTTAAACAGTGAGAGAAGTTGTGTATGAGTATTTATAACGTCAAGTATTTCATCTTCCTCATACTGATGTGTCTTGGCAATAGAGCATGATTTACATTTGGTTAAAAACTCGCGAGAGTTTGGGCTACGATAGGGAATTTGGTTGAGTCTACAAATGTTGTTTGTTTTGGGCTTAAATTTAAGTTGCCCAGTCTCTAATTGAGGCTTTTTCTTTTAAGTTTCCTGAACAATTAATCTCATTCATGCTTTGTCAAATACATGTTGCAATACCAAGGTTATCGTGGGGTGTACTTTATTTTAGGCATCAGCGATTGGTTAAGCAATTGGGCCATTATTGCTAGGCCATTTACGCCCGAGCACCCCTCATTAATTTTATACTCAATCTGGGCTTCATGTTGAGCCCAGTTTCCTTATGTGTCTTGCCGGAGCTTGCAAACAATAATGGGTTCATCTGTTAGCCTAGGCTCTGTCAATATAGCCAAATATTTGATCTCGTCCAATGTCGATCTAGAAATCACAAGATTGGGATTGAGCATTGACTCGGACTAAGTTGAAACGCATTTAGACCCTTTAATTAATTATGACGCTTTTAATTAGATTGGGGTACGTCATTTTTCAACTATATCACTTATGGCCCTCACAAATACTAATGAGATAATAATGTTGATTATTCATAGAAAAACCTTTAGGGCTAGTTAAAATACCATCGTGATTGTGTATACGTTCGTGTAATAAAATTATGATTTTAAAAATCAATTCGGAGTATGCGCTCGCGCAACTTCGATCAAACTTTCCCTAATAATAAGATTGGTTTTAATACGCCGCAAATTAATTTAGGTTTATATAGTTCGAGGTGCGCCATTCATATTATTTAGATAACATTATTGGACACCAGTAAGTGTCGAAGTCGACCTCTTGTCTCTACTTCTTCGAGATTAAATGATATACTCATTGGGTACACGTTGTTTTCGTACTCATACTATACTTCTGTGCATTTTTGTTGCACGGGCACATGCATCTCTAGCGGCCTAGTAGATGTAGCAGCATGGTCGATACAGAGAATTAGGTGAGTTGCACTTTCCGAGACGACCCACGGCCAGCAGAGTCCCTTTTAGATTATTGTATTTATTTTTCTGTCCAATATTGTATTTCAGATGGTGGTGTATTACATTATTTCCTAGAAAGTACTCATACACTTTTGACACCGGGTTCTAGGATGATTATGGGGTATTCTGTATTTACTTCTAAATAATTTTTTTATTTATTTTCATAAAGATTATATTTTACTGGTAAAATTGAAGAGAAATTATAGTTTTCAAAATTATAGCGAGAATATAATTAAATATTTTGGTTGGCTCGCCTGACAGCGGTGTCTGGTGCCATCATAATCCCTAGTGGATTTTGGGTTATGACAGATCATGTGGTCAAATATTATTGTTAGAGCTTTATTTCTAAAAGGAACTCGCAAACTAGACCATCCTACTTCATTGAAAAGCACTGGAAAGCTCGAAAGAAAATATATGTAAGATCATATGATATTAAAGTATGGCGCATCATCAAAAAGAGATGTATACCCGTACCACCAACAAAATTAGAAGAATGTAGCACGTCTAGGTATTTTTTGGGCCATTAGATATTGAGGACTATACTGACAAGCGAGCTGCTATTGTGCAGATTAATGCAAAAGCAAAAAAACCTTTTGTACAATGCGATGGTGAGGAATATGAGAAGATTTCAAGCTATGAAAATGCCAAGAAAATGTTAGATATACTTGAGTCATATATGAAAGAACAGACGAAGTTAAGCCCCATCTGACCTTTCGTCTTGATTAATAATCAAGAAAGACAGGATCTAAAGGCACGCAATTCTTGATCTTTTTAGAATTCTGAAGGACATTGATCTTTCACCTTGCACAAGGATATCTCTCTTTTCTTAGACTCCATAAGGAGAGAATAGTCCACTTGGGTGGAAGGGTAGGCTAGGTTTTATTTTACCTGGTCCAAATTCAGCAAGTGTAATCTAAGCGTTATAGGTATATCCATGGAAGGTGCCACCATAGCTCCCTAGGTAAAGTTGCACCAGACTTTAGAAAATCCTAACTAGCTCAAAATGATCTGAAATAACTTTGGAGCATGCTCGAGCATCCTGGAAACCTGTCCTATCATCCTAACAAGTCCTTATATCTAATACAAACTTGTCCAAAGACTCAAACAACAAAAATAACATCAAAGCCAAGAATGCATAAAACAAAGATCTCTAATTCTCTTTAGTTAAAATTATTAACTTTTGACTAGAAGTGATGAATTAATACAGGTCCACCAGAGACATGAACATAGGTACAAGTCCAAAATCATCACATGAACCTATTAAAACCTTCAAATTATGATTTCGAGCTCATTTTCCCACTATGTTGAGTTTGGTCACTCTTCTTAACTTAAAAGCCTCTAGTGGTAAATCAAGTATTCCAAATCTCCAAACTTCTCGGAACCCAAATAAACCAAATAAGTAAGTCATAAAATATCATATGGACCTAATCGGAGTCTCAAATTACAGAATAAGATGCTAGAACTCAAAATAACTCGTTGGATCGTTACAATGAAAAATCAGAATATTTAAAGAAACTTATGCCGTTTTATCAGAGTTTTCGATCTTTCTACTTAGTCAAGTACTGTATTCTTGAGTTTACTAGTATTGTAAAGCTATAGAAAATAATTGAGAGCATGTGTCGACGATTGTAGTTGAAACAAAGAAAATTCAACAATTGTAACTCGTTGGTGATGAACAGAGAAAAACTATAAACCAAGGTGTAACACAATTCTATTGAAGATCTAAGTGAACTACTATGACCTAAGAAAACTGAAAATAGGTATTACACCAGTACATGAACAATTACAGAAATATTCAACCTCATTTAATTTCAGTCATCTATATTTGTAGTTACGCATGTTGCACTAACACTTTATTGCAAGGAAAATAGTTGAGTAGGAAGAAGTCTAGTTGATTATGTTTTAAATTTATGCACGATTCACCCTTCTCCTCTTCCTTCTCCTCTTGTGTTTCAGCATCAAGCATCGTATTCAACCAGCCTACTCTAAGATTATTTACATATGTAATAATTGTAAATGCCTAATTTTTGTTTTTTCTTTTACATTATACTTTAGAATAACTATTTTATATGTGTTTGTAGATTTTAAAATTAGACGTTTAGTTTAATTAGTTTGTTAAGGAGGTTAAGGGACTGGGATTTTTATTTTTAAGGTGAAATGGGCTAAACGTTTGGACCAAATCAGTGGCTCAATTCCACTGACCCGATCCAGATAAGGCTAGCCAAGGAGGAAAGCAAAATGGCATAGTTTCAGGGCAAAACTACGTGGTTCCAGATAAAGAATCAGAGATTAAATTTCATCCATCCATAGCCCTTTGATCAAACAGCCCCAATTTAATCTTTTATGCTAATTTAATCCTAAAAAGGCCAAAAATGCCCCTTTTTATTCCCTATTCTCTTTTCTTCTTCTTCTCTCCTCACCCTCTCATCTATTTGTCTCTCCGCCACTTCCCACGATGGCTATGCCGACCAGATATCACCGCGGCCGGCAGATGTCGTCCAATGACCAATATGTACACCATTCTTCTCCCCTCACTCTTCTCTTTTTGATTCTAAACCTCAAAACTTTCAACCCCCCCCCTCTTAAATCCATAGATCTAACCTTGGTCGAAACCCTAGCCGCCGTCTACCACTTCCAAACCATACAAAAAACTCACTGCCGGCCTCCTCTCACCCTCATCTTCTCCGTTATATGCCCAAAAACCTTCCAAACCCCTCTAAAAATGACGAATTTAGCCAGTGGCCATCGACCACCCTACGGTCGATGCTGCTGTCGCTACCCAGACTCCGTCTAGCAAAATACAACCCCTTAGTCTCTTTTTCTCTTTGACACGGTACTGGACTCAACTTGGTTCGCCATAGTTTGTATTTTTCAGCATTTGTCATCACAAAAAAAGAGGCGTGGAGGTCGATTCGCCATCTAGCTGTGTCGTACTACTAATTTGGAGCCTGAGCGTTGTGGTAAAATATTAATCCCTTATTCATCAATTTTAGTTTCTCCTTTATCGACTGACTTTTAGATTTTTAGTTTATTTTAAGTGATTTTTTTGTAATTAGTGATTAGTCGTCTTTTGTCGATTTAGAAATTCTATTGTTATTTATTCGTTTAGGCCATTGCTTCAATCTTTTCCCCCTTTTTTTCGTAGTTTCAGTTTTTTCCTCGTTAAAGTTTAAGGTTTAGCTTAATGTTTTGTTTTTAATCAATTGTAATTGTGATAGTTAGTTCGAGTTTAATTTCATTAACATTCTTCTATGATGGTCGTTGCTTCATACTTTTGAATGACGTATTAGTTAGTCGCTTAATCTATGATTATATTTTTGTTTAGTCAATCGGTTTTGCGACACTTTTGAAATCCGATTCATTACTTGTAATTGGCAAAGTTCATTGATCTTCTGGTTTTGCGATTGATTTTGGTGCTTTTCCTTAGTTCAAAATCTGTTAGTGATCGTTAGTTCATGTTTAGTCTCGTTTTTAATTTCGTATTTCAGTTGGCTCGATAGCTGTTTCACTATCATTCGTATTCTAGGTTGCCTTTATGTTGTTAAGTTCTAATTTTATTATTTCTAGTTTTGTCTATGTTTAAGCTAATTAATTTAAGACCTTAACTATACATTTTTGTTGTTTTTATTCACTAGGTTTTTTTGTTAGTTTAATGGTTCAAGTCTAGTTATCTAATTTTGCACTCTCTAATTTGAAGCAATAGTTTAGTTGAATATTGGTTTGTGAGAGCAGTAGAAGGTACTTAAGTGTAGGAATGATTTGTTTCTTTTACTGTTCGGGGACTTTTTGGAGTATAATAATCCAAACTTCTGTCTATAATTGGTAAGAAAAACTAGTCATTGACCAAAATTCTGGTTTTTGGACAAATTTTTTATCAAAAAAGCTATAAGTTTGGACAGATTTTTTGTAAAACAAAAATCAATCCATGCCCTTCCACTCCTATATAAAGAGGAGTTCTTTCCTCACTTGGGGGACACACACACTAACACACGTAGCCATCACCCTCTACATCATAAAAAAGCACAAGAATTTCAGAATAGATCAGTTGTGTTAGAAACTACGCTTAACGCTAGAGGGGGGGTGAATAGCGTTTTAATGAAATTTAGCGTTTTCTTGCGGAATTTAAATTTTACAGGAAGTAAATAAGTGCAATAAAAATAACTTACACAAGGATATATCCTGGTTGGCCACAACAGTGGTTAGTCCAGTCCCCGAGAGACTCTCTCGAGATTTTCTACTAACTTGTTAAGCTTACGGGTGCTTAACAAACCTTTACAGTTGCTCGGAGATACAATCTCAAAGACTTCACTTGGTCGGAGGTTCCTCACCTCAAAGACTTCACTTGCTCGGGGATACAATCCCAAAGACTTCACTTGCTCGGGGATACAATCCCAAAGACTTCACTTGCTCGGGGATACAATCCCAAAGACTTCACTTGCTCGGGGATACAATCCCAAAGACTTCAACAGAGGAAGCACAAGTTCCTCAACACAAGAGAATCAAAATTCTCTTACAAGTATTTGAAATACTTGAACACTCACTTAACAAAGGTACTCCTTGATGAGTAGATATGAGTAAAATAATACGCTCAAGATCACAACAACTTTGAACAATAATATGGCTCTCAAAAGCTTTATGAAATGAGTAGAAAATGATGAACAATTGAATGAAAGCTTAAAGCAATGTAATGATCAGTTAGTGTATGTTGTTGTGTTTAAAACACTGAGTTGAAGCTGTATTTATAGGTGCAAAACTTGGTCTTACCGTTGTCTAATTGCCAATTAAGAATTGCTGAATTTACTCAGTGACAATCGATTGTCAAGACCGAACAATCGATTATCTGCCAGTCAGATCAAAAATCAATCCCAGATTTTACGCTTAATAATCAATTACTTACAATCCATAATCGATTACTGGCAAAATTCAAATTCAGATAATCGATTTTACCAAATCCATAATCGATTACTTCAGCAACGTTCCAAAAATCATTTACAGATTTTAATCAAAAACATCGATTATAGCAAATCAATAATCGATTACCTCATTAACGTTTTAAAAATTATTTCCGGATTTTGAGCAAAACATCGATTACAGAAAACCAATAATCGATTACTTTGAGGTATTTGAAAATCATTTGACAACGGTCAGCTTCAACAATCGATTGTCCCTTGCAACAATCGATTACTTGTCATTTTCTGAAAATCTCAAATCACACTGTTTCAAGCCAAAGTTTTTGCGACTAAGTATAAACTTTGACAATCGATTGTTGGACATAGACAATCGATTGTTAAACCCAGTTAACTCAACGTAATCGATTACTATTAGTTACTAATCGATTACTTAAGTAATTTTAAAATCACTGGGAGACATCAACTCAACATAATCGATTACCATTAGTTCATAATCGATTATTCTGAGTATTGGAAAACTTTACCTCATCAATAATCGATTGTCATTAGTTCACAATCGATTATCTTGCAGATTTGGAAAAACCTGATGTTAACTGTCTTATTCACAATCGATTATCATTAGTTCATAATCGATTGTCATGCAGTCTTGGCTTATAAACAATCGATTATCATAAGTACATAATCGATTATTCTTAGCCCAGATTTCTGAGGTATGTTTAGAAAATATTTTGTCTAATGTAAATATGCATCATTTGATACAGAAATAAGTATGCATGATTTTGGAAAATAGTTTTATGAGAGAAGCCATGTTATGGAGTCAAGTTATAGGATCAAGATCACATTTAAGAATAACTCAATAATAACAATTAAAAACAACGTCTTGAGCTTCAATCTCAACATTTGTGCTCTTGTACTTGAACTCCGTCATATATCATTTTTTCAATCTCAACATTTGTGCTCTTGTACTTGAACTCCGTCATATATCAATTTGTGCTTTGTTTGTCATTCATCAAAACCTACAAAAGAATACACGTTTAGTATATCGCATTGAGAACGTGTTTCCAACAATTTCCCCCTTTTTGATAATGGCAAACATTAAGCGGGATATGCAATTTTGACAAATAATATTGACGATTCAAGACAAGTAACAAGTATGCATATTTGTTCTTGTTCCCCCTCAATTAAAGAATTCCCCCTCAATTTTAGCTTATAAGCAATTTAGCAATGTAGAGGTGGTGCATACCCGTTATCCCGTTATCTTCCCCGTTTTGCCATTAGCAAAAAAATAGTAAGGAAAGATACACAAAGACGAAATAAAACAAGGTTTATTTATTGAAAATTAAAGGGGTACAGCAGAGGGACATCCAACAATACAATTAAAAACAAAAAAAACAATACAATATCAATTATCTCCGTCACGATCCGCCTCGTCATCCGGCGCAGCTTCAAAGGGAACGAGACCCGCATAGGGATAATGGACATGGTCAAAATAACCATGGATCTCGTGTGTCAACTGAGAGAGCTGGTTGGATATAGTTTGGAGAGTGGGCTCCTGAGATGGACGAGCACGACGGGCAGGACGGGTAGGAGGAGGAGCTGGAGCATGATCACCATCATGATGGAAGGATGATTCCGAGATTTCCCAGATTTTGGTACTCCTTTTTAGAGGACCATTTTCAGTGACAAATCCGGATGCTTCAAGAAAATTCATGATGAGGAGAGAATAAGGAAGGGGCATGTTATCGGCGACGGCATCGAGCATGTGCATTTTAATGAGCCGACACCAATTGATCTTGGCTCCAGTGACAATGGCATGTAAGAGCTTGGAGTCCTCTTGGGATATGGTGGTATGATTGTGCCTACGAGGTCTTAGGACACGGGTGATGAAGTAGAGGAGAAATCGATAATTCGGGTCCATGCCCGAGATGGTAGGACGACAAGAAGAAGCTTGATCATAAGAGATTCCGGCTTGGCGGAAAAGAATGGATTCATCAAAGAGAGAGCCGGCCTCATCAATATACCGGATAAGATCTTCACCATCGTTTGGAATGCGGGCGATGGTGTGAAGGTTCTCGTCAGAGAGGAGAATGTGAATGCCATTGATGGAGGTGACCACCTCACCATCTTCATCTTTGTGAATATTTGAATAGAATGCTTCAACTAAAGTTGTGTTAATATGAGGATGGGTAAGGAGCAAGAAATCATAGAGTTGACACTCTTTGAGCATGTTGGCGGCAGGGGCGAAAGGTTCAAGGAGCTTGCTTGTTGAGAAGCGAGGAGGAAGAATAAATCGCTTCTCAAACTTGGAGAGAAACCTAGAAAGTTCAGCTTGAGTTTCGAAGAACAAAACGGACCCGTCTTCATATTGGAAGTTTAGAGGAGGAGGGACTGTTGAGGCTGAGGCACCTTGCCTGGAACGAGAACGTTTGGAGGAGCGTCCAGACATATTGGAAAATTTTTACTGCTGAATTTTTGAGACTAAGATGCAAGGAATTGACCTTTGATTTTTAGAAATGGTGCTTGAGTGAGTGAGAATGATCCTATATGAGGGCTATTTATAGGGGAAGGAGTGATCAGCCATTTACTAAAGATACCTGCTGAAAATTGAAAGTTGGAACAGTCAAAAACGGCAAGAAATAAATTTACTGACCGTTAGATAATCGATTATTTGGCAGAGATAATCGATTGTATTTACTGTTGGATTGAATTTTGAAACTGACAAATCGATTTAAGAGACAAACGGTAAAAAAATTTGAATGAGATAATCGATTATCAACACAAAATAATCGATTATGGAGCATTTATGTCCTGACAGCAATCGATGTTGGAGCCAAACGGTAACAAAGTTTAAACAAGAAATACTCGATTGTCAATTTTGGTAATCGATTATTATTGAAATATGGTTGATACAGAGAACTCGGAGAATTTCTGAATATGACAACTAATCGATTATAGGAAGAAATAATCGATTGTCTGGAAAAGTATTGCTGAATGACTGAGACGGAAATCGATTATGCAATATAAGGAGTTAACAAATTAAACACATTTGCATAATAAAACTAATCAGTCGAAACAATCGATTATTGATACTGATAATCGATGTACTGCACAGTAGATAATCGATTATTTTCTTGGGATAATCGATTGCGGTGTGCTAAGACTTCATAATTTATCTTACCTTTGGGGAAGTACCTGCAAAATGGAATTAAACGTCTCCGACGCTCAAGTCAGTAATTTATAGTGACGTGAATAAATTACACTAGTGTTATCAAGTGATATCGTGAACTCTTAAGAATTGTGTCCTAGAGTATTCTTAAGAGAGTTTCGGGTACTTACCTTTCCTCCGACGTCGCCAATTACCTGATTAAGAGGGTGATCTTTGATCGTCCTCCATTCATTTTGTTCTTTTGTTTCACTCCCCAAATGTGGAGCTTCTTCCGTTGATTGTTCCACAATTTCATCATTGACTTCCTTCGATGCCTTTTCTTGTATTTTGTTTTTCAAATTGCTTAAAATATCAACCGATCTGAATATGATTGTTTCCAAATATGACGCTTCCTCTTTCTTTGTGCTCTAGTTGAAGGGATTTGGATTCATCTCCCGTCATGTGTTTGGAGCATCCACTATCAAGGTACCATAGTACGCTTGATCCCTTCAAGCACACCTACAAAACAAATTAATTTTCTTTGGGTACCCATGCCATCTTGGGTCCTTGAGGGTTAGGCATATTGTAATAATATGTTTGAGTAGCATGTCTATGACGAGTAAAACATGCAGGAGCAATATGACCAATGCGTCTACAATAATGACATGTCACATTCGGATTATGCATTCGTCTAGGTTCATAGTAGCTAGATGAATGAAGGTTGCTTACCTTATTTTGAACGCTATCATTTCTCCTACTTTGGTCTCTAGGATGGGTAGTGTTTCTAGAGTGATGATATCTAGGTTGAGGACCATTTTGGGGTCTTCTAGGAGGTTCACAATTTTGCCTAAAATATGCATCATGTCTATGGTGACTATTTCTAGGCGGAGGGTCATTTCTTGGTCTAGCATGCAAATTTGTTCTAGGATAGCTATTTCTAGGATACACATTTTTGTTGTTGTTCCTAGGTTGAGCTCTAGGTTTTTGAGGTTTAGCATCAACCTTTTCTTCATTTTTAAAACCTATTCCGTGCTTAGTTGATTTTAGGTTATCAAGAACAACATTCAAGTTTTTATGCGAGGAATTAAACTTATCTAGTGTGCCTTTAAGTCTACCTACTTCATTCTTAAGGTTCACACAAGAAACACAACCTTTAGTAGAACTTTCAGGTTTGTCGGCACTTCTCTTTCCATAAAACTTGTTTTGTTCGTGTAGCTTCTCATTTTCCAAAACCAGTTTTTCTAATTCCTTTTCTTTTAAAGAAATCTGTTTTTGAAAATCCGTTTCTTTTAGAGAAGCGTTTTCTCTTAAGCTAGTGACAGTTTTTGAAGCCTTTAAAAATTCAGTATATAACTCATCAAAAGCATTACGCATTTCATCAAGAGAAAAGTTTTCAGACGAAATTTGACGTACCTCATTTTGGTTGTCTTCTTGTGCCATGAGACAAAGGTTTGCAGCTTCGTCGTTTTCTTCTTCACTTGATTCATCTCCGGAGTCGCCTCCCCACGAGATATATGCCCGTTGCTTTTTAAAGGATTTCTTCTCCTTTTTGATGTTTGGGCAATTTGTTTTGATGTGTCCAGTTTCTCCACATTCATAGCATTTTATTTGCTCACCTTGTTTTTTCCCTTTGCGCTCATATTCCTTGCGCATAAACTTTTGGAATCTTTTAATGACTAATCCAAACTCGTTGTCTTCTTCCTCTTCAATCTTTGGTTGGCTTATGCTTGCTTTTAGAGCAATCTTTTGCCTTCTTTGATCATCAACAAACGGGTTAAGAATAGTAGATTCATAGGTTTTAAGCTTACCTCTTAGTGCGTCGATGGTGACGTTTGAGACTCCAATTGATTCTTGGATAGCATCGGCTTTGGATCGCCATGCCGGTGTGAGGCTTCTAAGAACTTTTCGAACAAGTTCTCTATCCGTGAACGTCTTCTTGAGGACGTGTAGATCATTTACTATTGTTGAAAAGCGCTCAAACATCTCATCTACTTTTTCTCCTTCCTTCATATGAAACAATTCGTAAGCATGAGTAAGAAAATCAACTTTTGCTTCTCTTACCTGGTCAGTCCCTTCGTAAGTGACTTCTAATTTGTCCCACATTTCTTTTGCTGTTTTGCAACATGAAAGTTTCCTGTAATCGTTAGCGTTAATAGCACAATACAATAAATTTACAGCTTTATAATTATTTTGAATCATTCTATTGTCCTCTGTGGTGTACTCCTCTTCGGATTTGGGAATCCATTCGCCTTCCACTTTCTTGACTGGAATTTCGTTTCCCTTTGTGTACACCTTCCAAAGGTAGGAACAATTTGACCGAATGAAGATTTCCATCCTCTCCTTCCAGTATGAGTAATTTGTGCCATTGAATAGAGGAGGTCGTGTAGGGCATTGTCCTTCTTCAATTCCTGCAAAAGAATCTAGAGTAGAAGCCATGGATGGTTCTCTCAAACTGTTAAGTTTTTCAGAGAGTTGGGCTCTGATACCAATTGTTAGAAACTACGCTTAACGCTAGAGGGGGGGTGAATAGCGTTTTAATGAAATTTAGCGTTTTCTTGCGGAATTTAAATTTTACAGGAAGTAAATAAGTGCAATAAAAATAACTTACACAAGGATATATCCTGGTTGGCCACAACAGTGGTTAGTCCAGTCCCCGAGAGACTCTCTCGAGATTTTCTACTAACTTGTTAAGCTTACGGGTGCTTAACAAACCTTTACAGTTGCTCGGAGATACAATCTCAAAGACTTCACTTGCTCGGAGGTTCCTCACCTCAAAGACTTCACTTGCTCGGGGATACAATCCCAAAGACTTCACTTGCTCGGGGATACAATCCCAAAGACTTCACTTGCTCGGGGATACAATCCCAAAGACTTCACTTGCTCGGGGATACAATCCCAAAGACTTCAACAGAGGAAGCACAAGTTCCTCAACACAAGAGAATCAAAATTCTCTTACAAGTATTTGAAATACTTGAACACTCACTTAACAAAGGTACTCCTTGATGAGTAGATATGAGTAAAATAATACGCTCAAGATCACAACAACTTTGAACAATAATATGGCTCTCAAAAGCTTTATGAAATGAGTAGAAAATGATGAACAATTGAATGAAAGCTTAAAGCAATGTAATGATCAGTTAGTGTATGTTGTTGTGTTTAAAACACTGAGTTGAAGCTGTATTTATAGGTGCAAAACTTGGTCTTACCGTTGTCTAATTGCCAATTAAGAATTGCTGAATTTACTCAGTGACAATCGATTGTCAAGACCGAACAATCGATTATCTGCCAGTCAGATCAAAAATCAATCCCAGATTTTACGCTTAATAATCGATTACTTACAATCCATAATCGATTACTGGCAAAATTCAAATTCAGATAATCGATTATACCAAATCCATAATCGATTACTTCAGCAACGTTCCAAAAATCATTTACAGATTTTAATCAAAAACATCGATTATAGCAAATCAATAATCGATTACCTCATTAACGTTTTAAAAATTATTTCCGGATTTTGAGCAAAACATCGATTACAGAAAACCAATAATCGATTACTTTGAGGTATTTGAAAATCATTTGACAACGGTCAGCTTCAACAATCGATTGTCCCTTGCAACAATCGATTACTTGTCATTTTCTGAAAATCTCAAATCACACTGTTTCAAGCCAAAGTTTTTGCGACTAAGTATAAACTTTGACAATCGATTGTTGGACATAGACAATCGATTGTTAAACCCAGTTAACTCAACGTAATCGATTACTATTAGTTACTAATCGATTACTTAAGTAATTTTAAAATCACTGGGAGACATCAACTCAACATAATCGATTACCATTAGTTCATAATCGATTATTCTGAGTATTGGAAAACTTTACCTCATCAATAATCGATTGTCATTAGTTCACAATCGATTATCTTGCAGATTTGGAAAAACCTGATGTTAACTGTCTTATTCACAATCGATTATCATTAGTTCATAATCGATTGTCATGCAGTCTTGGCTTATAAACAATCGATTATCATAAGTACATAATCGATTATTCTTAGCCCAGATTTCTGAGGTATGTTTAGAAAACATTTTGTCTAATGTAAATATGCATCATTTGATACAGAAATAAGTATGCATGATTTTGGAAAATAGTTTTATGAGAGAAGCCATGTTATGGAGTCAAGTTATAGGATCAAGATCACATTTAAGAATAACTCAATAATAACAATTAAAAACAACGTCTTGAGCTTCAATCTCAACATTTGTGCTCTTGTACTTGAACTCCGTCATATATCAATTTTTCAATCTCAACATTTGTGCTCTTGTACTTGAACTCCGTCATATATCAATTTGTGCTTTGTTTGTCATTCATCAAAACCTACAAAAGAATACACGTTTAGTATATCGCATTGAGAACGTGTTTCCAACAAGTTGAACATACTGAATACTTAGCTGAAAATTCTGAACTTTGTGAGTGTTTCTTAGAGTTTAAAACTTATAAGAAAATAGAGTAATCCTAGGTGATTTCTTGGGGAAGTATCTATTGATTTCAAATACTTATTGCTGGAATTTTCTGGATTGTCTCTCGGGTCATAAATTGTTGCTTTTGTTGTTGTTGTGTTGCAATTTTGTTGTTGAAATTCAGTCCTTCCGTTGCTAATATTTTTTCTCTGTTTATCAGGTAATTTCTTCAACAATTGTACTACTTTTGGATCAAGAATGAACGGAAAGGAAGTGTTTTTGAATAAACCTGTCTAACGGGTCGGCCGGTCCGGTCCGGGCCAAATTTTTTTTGACCCGTTCGGATTCTGGGCCGGGTTGCACGGTAACGGGTTCGTAGCGGGCTGGGTTAGTTCGGGTAAAAATTGAACCATACTGGTTACGGGTTGAGGGGGCCGGGTTTAGTATATTTTCACTTTTTTTTGGAATTATGTATAGTATAACTATTAAGTTATATTAATACTTTGTAATAATGAATGAATACAAGTAAGATGGAAAAAAAATTGCACTTATTGCAAGTGCTACTTTATTTCTTAATTTCAAATTGAAAAAGTAGAAATTGAAATGTTTACATTTTTTCTAACAAGTAAACTAGTGAAGTAGTAATTTCAAATGTTTTGCATCGCCCTAGCAAGTTCATCATAATCAATATTAACCGATTGACCTTCTTTTGGCGTGTTAAATTCGGATGGGTTTCCTTGGGTTAATATATCTCCAAGTTCCTCGTCTTTTGTGCTATCAACATCTTCCTTTCCTTGATTTCTTCGTTCCGATCTAATCCAATCTCTGAAACATACTAAAACTTTCAAACCATTGCTTCCCAATGAGTGGCGGGTGTCTCCAAGTTGTTGTCTTGCTTGGCTAAATGCACTCTCCGATGCAACAGTAGAAATTGGCACATTCAGCACGTCCCGAGCCATAGCGAAAATAACAGAAAATTGCTTTTCATTTTCATGCCACCATCCCAATGATGAAAATTCCGTGCGAGGCTCTTTTCGCTTCTGCTAGTAGAATTGGAGTTCATCAATATTCCTGCTATTTGCTTGAGTGTTAGAAAATGTAGAGAAAATATTAAAACTATCAAGGCCTTCTTCATCATCTACAGTAGCAGAACTGCTACATTGCATAGCGGGAGTAATATTGCCAGAAGCACGAGCAGCATTATCACATTCATTTGCATAATAATTATATAGTTATTGTAAATATTCATTTAGCTTGTTCATAGAAACATATAAATTTGGGATTTGAGTTTCTCCAATCTCCATATAAGTATATAAAGCATTCATTAATTGGTGACAATCAGACATTTTAATAGAAGGATTTAAAACTGCACCAATTAAGTAAATCGGAGGAATTGGAAAGAAATATTTTTGAATTTTGCTTGTATTTTTTCAACAACATCCTTATATTTTTCTTCTTCTTAAATTCATATAGTAGAAAAGAAATTTCAGCTATATGTACTAAAGTCATAGTAACAGTGGGGTAATATGCGCCAGAAAACACAACAGTAGCAGTATAAAATTTATGTAAAAATTTAACAACATCATTAATGACCACCCAAGTATCACTTATTAACATACGCCTAGGATCAGTACAATGTGCATTAGCAACTTCAGTTATTGGAAATCTATATTTGTAGCAATATTTTAAATATATATATGTATAATTCCATCTAGTAACAATTTCGTCTGACATGAATCTAGGTGTAAGGTTATACTGGATATACTTAATCTTAAATTCTTTTATTCTAGATTGTCTATTATTTCCTTGAATAACACCAACTTCTCTTCTAACATGAGTAATCTCAACTAAAAATAAATCAAGGCCACTTTTAACAATTAATTATAAACATGACATGCACACCTAACATGAAAATTATTATCAAGAGGTGGTTGCAAATGCAATTTTAAAATTGAAATTGCGGCATTATTGTTTGAAGCATTATCAAAAAGACATACACAAAACTTTTTGGTTTAGATTATAAAATTCAACAACTTCAACAATAGTACTACTTATAAACGTAGCAGTATGACTCTGATCTTCATCATATTTAAAAGCGATAATACGTTTTTGTATACAAGCATTATCATCTATCCAATGGCATGTAATTGTCAAATAATCATTTCCATTAACAGCATGGCCAATATCAGAAGTTAGACATACTCTAAAAGGAAGGTGGCTAAACAAATAACGTATGTATGTTTGATATTGTCCATGAAGTCTAAAAATATCTGCTCTACAAGTACTTCTAGGGATACCTTTAAATAAAGGATTGTAAATCCTTTGAATATACATAATAAGATATGATAAAGAAGCAAAAGAAAAAGGTAGACAACCCAAAGCAATCATTTTTGTTAATTCCTCACGATCCCTCATTTTATCATATTTTACTAGACCTCCAGTAGTAGGGTTAATAGTTATTTGACTTCCATCCCCATTATTGCCCCATTATATAGGATGGTAAGATCTCATATGTCTACTAAGTGTCTCAGTCCCCCGTAAATTTCCTCCGTTCAAATGTTTAAAAGTTTTGTTACAAAGTTTGCGCTTAACTCTATTAGTACCTTCTATTATTTCAAAAAATTTCCATACCGGACTTCTTTTTTTACGATTAGAGAGCCACTGGTGGTCTACCCCTTGTAGCACTAGCAACTCCAACTCCAACACTACCAACATTTCCACTAGTAGGTGTAGGTGGTATCTCACCTTCTATTCCAATTTCATTATCTTCTACTCCAAAATCTTCTTGTAATTATTCATAATCTATCTCTACATTATCATTAGGTGATGATTCAGAAACATGTGTTATTGGGTCATTACTATTACTACCGGAAGCTACAAGCTCTTTTTTTTATTTCTACCCCTACCAGTAACTTTTCTACACGCTCTTTTAGCAGCACTAAACATATTGTAAAAATTAAAGTATAAGCTAAAATGAAATATGCAATTAAAATATTAAATAAGAGAAAGAGTTGGAAGGAGTGCACCGAATTCGACAATACATTGAGAACTTGATTACGCAATTCCGGTATTACCACGAAAAAACATCAACCAAGTATATTAACTTTGAACTTCAAACTTCGAATTTCAATTTCCAAATGACAATTTTCGGTAAATTAAACTCAAGAAAAGAGAGCCAAATAAAAATAATAAAATTAGAATATGAAATCTTGCAAATTGAAGGGAAGAGAGAAATTGAGAATTTGAGAATTGAGATTGAGATAAGAATTTTGAATGAAGAAATGAAGAAGAGGGGGGGGGGGGTACTTATAGATTTTAAGAATGGTTAATATTGTAAGTTAATAAATACAAGAAAATAAATAAAAAATGACCAATTTTACAAAGAAATCTGTTGGCCAACGGATCTGAACAATTTTAACCGTTGCCAACGGTCTTGTGGGCCCCACAACGTCAGAAATTTAAAAAAAATCGTTGTACCGCGTCGGTTTAACCGGTACTGGCCAATGTTCATCCAGATCGGGCTGGTCCGGTCACACGTTAAATAAAACCAAACGGACCAACCCCCCCGTCCCTCCCTCCCCCCTCCCCCCACGAACCCAGTCCACCCGGCCCCTTAGTAACCGGGTCGGTTTGGTCCCGGTTTTCACCGGTCCGAGCCGTTCCGGAACCAGTCCGACCCGGCCCGTTAGACAGGTTTAGTGCAATCCCATTTTACTTAGTAGATTTTTTTTCTCCTCAATTAATTTTTTTATTTTTAAATTAATATTTGATATTTGTATTATAATCTTATTAAATACGAATTGTATCGGAAAGTTTGATATTTAAATAAAATAATTTTAATGAAAGCGATCTCATATATAAAACTTGACACGGGACTTTTAGTTAATAATAAAATAATATTTATTATTCCACCACAATCCTTGTTGATCCCAATTCAAAACTTAGGTTGGTTGATTCTTCTGAATGAAGTAATTCTTAAAGAAATGCATGGCTATCGTATTTGTTACCCCATTAAAAATACCGAGTCATTCACACACTTTTTATTTATTTATTGCTCTTTTCTAGTTTTGCCACCAATAGGTCACAAAGTCAACATTTGCAAACGAAGAAACCAATTACTACTAGTTATTCTATTTCTTCATATAGGTAATATATTTTACGGTCCATTTTAAATATCGTTTTAGGGTGACAAAATACTTTTCATCTCTCTTCAATATGAGTAAAAACCGTCTTTAGAAATTTGTATAATTCATATATTGGAGCATAATTAAATTTTTTTTAAAAATAATAATAATTAATGCCATCTTGGTTCTCTAAAATAATATTTATCTTGGACCAAATTTGTTTAAGGGATAGGAAAGCCCAACTAGTCGAATTTGTACATTGGATTTGAATCGTGATGCATGATCGCAGGTTTTCCCTTTTGATGAAGAGAAGGCACTAATAATTTGAAGGGATTACTTTAAGAATATAAGTTTATAACCATTAACAGCCAGAGATTTATAGGAGGTTATTAATTAATCTATTTTCCTACTTATGTAGAGATACTTGTTTGTTGAAGTTTTTTAATAGCGTAAAAATTCTATACGACACAATTTAGTGTACATAACTTTAATTCTTAGGCGTACTAGCATTATATCCCAAGGTAAAATTTAATATTGAAATAGAATTGCTTCGGATTGATGCATGGTATAGCTTGCATGTTAAGTACCTTTTCACGAGTTTCTTCAACAGCAAATTAGGACCAAAAATGCACATGAATACAAATAATTGATGTGCCTCATTTATGAAGTTAATTTGAAAGATACTAAAAGCGGCTTTCTTATAGCTCAAGCTCAGATCCATCTACTTTTTTGCTATTTTCCTTTGCTCATGTGATGATGTTGTTAGAAGTTAGAATCTTGATTTTGTTTAGCATATTCAGTATTAAGCCATGGGTTAATATATACCACCCTAATCAGTCTTTACCTTAATTGTTGAAACATATTCTCTTCTATTAAAAAATAATTCAAAAGCACAATCTTCGAAATGACGTCACCAAGTTAAGAGAAAAATTCATTTAGCTCTTTGACTGGTTATGCAAAATTTCTTTAACAAATTATCCATATATCGTTTTTGAAGTAATTAAAGAAAAAAGAAAAGAAAAAAGGGTTGCCCTGCTTTTTTTTAGCTATAAATTGGTAATCCCACCGTCCCCCGATAACAGAAGAGTTAATTCCCCTAATGGTCACGCAGCTTGGTAAATTTATTTATCTAAAGTTTTTTTTTTGTGACAACAAATTTATTCAACTATTACTTTGTTTCTTAAGGTGACCGGAGATCAATTTTTATTTTCAAAATGCAAATTGTTTAAAGAACAATTTGCATCCGCAAATTATCAGATTTCTTTTTTTTTTTTTTTGCACTTCACCTAGTTTGTTATTCGGGAGAAGGTGGGTGTGACTTTTGTCGATGACAAGATGCAAGAAACGAGGCTCAGATGGTCCGGGCACGTGCAGAGGAGAATGCCAAATGCCCCGGTAAGTAGGCGTAAGCCGTTGGCTTTGGCGGTTACAAGAAGAGATAGAGAGCGGCCTAAGAAGTAATGGGGAGAGGTGATTAGGCAGGACATGCCGTGTCTTCAGATTTATGAGGACATGGACCTTGATAGGAAGGTGTGGAGGTCAAGCATTAGGGTGTAGGTTAAGAGGTAGTTGAGCATTTTTCTACTTTGTACTCGGTGTGAGGCTAGCCTGGTAGGGTTTCGTCTTAGATTACTAGTTGTTAATATTGTGTTCATACTATTCTTTCGCTTTTCATAGTATTGGGCCTTATTTACTTTTTACTGTTATTGCTTTTCATACATTTTCTGGTTCTTATGTCGATGTTATTATATCTATAGTTCCGATTGATGGTACTGATATATTTATCTCTTTTCATTTTCTTGAGCCGAGGATCTTTGGAAGCAACATTTCTACTCCCTTGGGATAGGGTAAGATCTGCTTACTTACTATCCTCCCAAACCCTCTTGTAAGATTTTATTGGGTTGTTGTTGTCGTTGTATTTCACCTGGCATCGAGCTCAACTTTAAAAAAGCTTACAGTATTAACTGTAAAACGGTAAAGTTGAATTTATATGTGATTTTTAGACAAGTAAATTAATTTAATCCTGAAATAATAAAATAATTAAAGAAATATGCAATACTTAGCTCATGTGAAATAGTAGAAACAGTAGTTCAGGGAGCAGGACTTCCGGGCACAACAACAATGAAATCAAAAAATAAGAAGATAAAATTATATTAAGTTTTGAATAAAGTGTAGCATAAGTTTGCTAGAAAATTTGTGTCCTTTAAAATAATAACTGAGTTCACTATTTGTAGCTATGTCTAGGAAAGAAGGTCCTAAGATCGTTCCCTTCTTTAATGTCAATTATGAGGTCCATTGTGAGATGTAACAGTGAGCACAAGTATCGAATTCCTTGTAATGGGCAATCGTACTTAATGTCGTGCAATATTCATTATTAAATGCTTTCGGTGAGCATTACTCTTCCCGGTGATTGACGGAACAATTGCCTTTGATTTTGGCCATCCTCCCGTCTTGGGTTCCACATGCCCCTCTTTTGGACGGCCACGTGACATAACATATTTTACTCTATACAGATAGTCCCCCTGCTTTCTAGTGACACAAAATTATGTCACCGGAAAGTTGGTAGAAACTTTTGGCGGGAATTATTATAACTCCCTCTAAAGGTTTCTGACGGTTAATTAGACGTACGTCTCACCGCATTTAATATCCCGAACACGTGTTATCCAACGATTCAACAAAGCTTTTTTCGATTATCGAAGTGATCACGGCTATGAATTTAGCCGCCGAAATTTTTACTTTTATGCTTCAACCTTTCCCCTTATACTCCATAAGTTTCCAAGCTTTCCTTATTCGACTTGTATCCTGCTCTTCAACTTTTCTCTGATTCTTTTCAAGAAAAAAACATTTTTCTTCTTCCGTATAAGGGCTTCTTCCTCAAAGAATACTAGATCTTCAAAGAACAAGAACAAGGCCGAGGACTCTGCTCCTCCAACAGTAGGCTCCATCACCTAGAATTCTTGTCACCACAAAAGAATTCGAAGAGAAATTTTCTCTGCTAGCCCTCGTACATGGGGCGTCAATAAGTATCTTTCTTCCACCCATCCTTCTAGAATTCCTTCTATGAAGAAAGATTGTTGCTGCCATGATTTGGATATTTTTCCTACCCAATGAGGGTTTTACATATTTTTATATGTAGCCCTTTACTTTGGGTGTGTTCTCTTTGAGTGGAGAGCTTAACTCCATTATTGCGGAGTTTTATCTCCGTTATCAGGTGTGTTAGACAGAGTAAATCCTTTTGTTGGAGGACAATAGCCTACCTTCGGTGTTTATGCCAAGAGACGAGAGAAGAGTTAATCTTAGCTCATGTGATGAATCTCTATTCTCCCAAGATCTTCCGGGGGTGATAAACCTTTGCAAGCGTGGCCATCATGCACTTTATCTAGCATGGATGATGATAAATGATCGAGGGTGGATGGAATAGTTTGTTGCAGTTACCACCAATGATATCATTCCGACAGCGGCTTCATCCTTTTCGGCCACTTGGAACGGCACTTGTAAGCTCTTTGTTTAATATTTCTTTTATTAAATATTATTGTATACCAGTATTTATCCTCCTTCCTTCGCTTGTTTCGGCAATTTAATGGGTCCCACCTATGATTGAAGGTTTGGACCGATGGGTCCAGAAGATATTCGATATCATGATGCCTGAAACCCGCTTGTGGACAGAACTGGCCACTAAATACGGGTGAAAGGCCAAAAATCATGGTAACTCAAACTCACGTTGTTTTAATTTTTCATGTGAAGAACTTGATTGATCCCTTCTACCTTGTTTATGAAATCAGGCCTACCTACGGGCTCTGTTGTTGTACCCGAGTATGACGTCCTGGCTTATCCTACTTAGCCGGCGAGGCTTCTTCAGGAGGTGCTTACTCGAACAGGTATCTCTGAGCTTGTTCGGGTACAAGTGTTTCATTATGGAGTCCCTGGCCGGAGGACAAACAACCAAAAAGAAGACACTCCTCTGCAGTCGGGGAAAAGAATAAGAGGGCGAAAACTATTTCCCCTGAGTAGTCTCTGATAGTGGTGGTGACTAGCCCTCCTTTCGAGCCGGTCTACGACATTGTGATGATCAATGATAATTAAGAATCTAGTGATGAGGGAGATTCTCTACATAGAAGACGATGATCCTCATCATCTCAGCAGGATGCTCGACCTGTTGAGATAGTTACACCAATCGAGGACGATGTCTCAGCACTTTGGGAGAGTTTGATTTGGTAGATAATGCCAAGTCCCACTTTTGGCCCTAGTTTCTATGCCCGATAATACAGGGATAAGTACCGGGTCCATGTCGTCTTTGGTTGGCGATCATCTAACAACCAACATTGTATTTGTTGCAGCTGCTTCTCACTCTTCAACCCCATCAGCTTCATCTCCACCTTCGCCAACACCAAAACTGCTACATCATTTCCATCTGCATCTACTCTTCCACCAGCACCGGCTATATCATCTTCATTGGCCACACTTGATCAAGAAAGAGGCGTTCCTCTTCCCAACTCCCCAGTTCATGGATATTTAGGGGGAAATTTCGCTGCCCCTTTCGGAGATCCACAAGGGAGGAGGAATGTTACTATTTCGGCTTTCACCAGATGCAACTTGCTATCTCGACCGGTGGAGCTTTCTAGTTACCTGAAGCCTTTGGCTTCAAAAGATTTGGAAAAGATTCAGGCTCTCTCGGGAGAATGATTGTTGAATAACGCTATGCACGCCACAGCGGTATATTCTTTACTTCTTTTGTTGTTTCTCCTATTATTTCCTAAACACATCCTGAGTTTGCTTTTCTCACTTTCTATGCCAACTTTCTTGCTTCCGTAGGCCTTCAAAGGTTGATTAGGGAAAAGCAGGAACTTACCTCTGAGCGGGATCAACTTTTGGTTGAACGGGACCAAGTCGCCTCTCAGAATTGGAAACTAAAGATGTTGAGGTTATTATGTTGGAAAATCGATTGCAGCAAAGTGAGCAGGAAGTGGATACCCTTAGCCAAGAGATCGCCCCATTGAGGGCCCAATTTGAAGAGTCTAGGGCCAAATGGGTTGAAGTCCATAATGCCATTCTTGATGTATCCGATCGTGAGGGCTGCCTCCACTAAAAGATTGAACAATTTAGAGGCAGCCATGAATTCCAAGGCTGAAGAGCTTGCTTCTACAGGAGCAAAATATGCCCAGCTGGAGGAGAAGCACAAGAGGAACATTGATCATTATAGAATATTCAGCTCTACTATTCGCAAACTCGATGTTAGCCTTAAGTCCGTTAGATACGCCCGGGAAAACCTTTCTACCGAGGTCACCCAACTCAAAGAAGAACTCAAGCGTCGAGCGGCTTCCTTTATTGTTGATAAAACTTATGCTATGTATAGAATGAAGATAAAAACCTTGGAAGAGGCCAAAGATGGTAGCATTGATTTTGATGCCGAAATTGCTAAGGCTCGTGAGCTTGAGTTAGCTGATAAAAGTGGTCTCTAAGTGGGGTCTGATGCTCCTGGTCCTTCTGGTTTTGGTTCCGAGTTCCCCTGAACTGAAAAGAATCGGAGGATGATAATGTTGAAGGCCAAACTAGTGAAGACCAAAATGTTGAGCCATCGGTGGATCCATCTACTTTTCCTAAGGGCGCGAACACCTGTCTTCCTCCGGGTTCCGGAGATACTGCAGTTTAGCTTTTCTTTTCTTTTTCCAGTTCTTGTATCTTTGCCATTTTGGCATGTTATTGTAAATAATAACATCTTTTTTTGTTTTAATATTTATGAAAGTATTTAATCTCTGCATTCTCTTCCTTTTGCTTAAGAGTTTTGCGCAAGTTATTTTGTTTCCATCTTATTATGTGCAGCCTTGGGTGTAATCTTCCCAAAAGCATTTTGATTCTAGGCATCAACCCTTTTACATGAGGGCTTCTACAAGTATTTGTGCAAGTTTACTTCTTGCGCCCTTTCTTATATGGCTTCGGTTGTATTTTTCTCCGAAGGCACTTTGATTTCGGGCATAAATTCTTTCGAAACCAACCCTTTAATGTGAGGGTTTTTATAAGAGACATCTCTCTTATGTTTACGGTGCTCTTGAAGAGGACGTCTCTTGTTCATTATGGAACTAGAATTTGAAGTACTTGTTTAACTTTCAAAGTTAATTCATATTTCAGATAAGAAACAAGATAAAACCAAAAGGATTTCATTCTATTCCTTCTATTTTCAAAAGGTACATAAGCATTTACTATGCTGATAAGAAATTGACATTACTTGTAGCTAACTTATACAACTTGTTTCCGCAGGGCTGGCCGCGCATTCCCCAGTCCCGATAATATAATTATGTTTCTGATTTTTCGTTTCCCGATCGATGTGGTAGTCATTGTTGGCAGTTATTGTTGTTGTATCCTTATATCATTCCCCCCAAATGTTCGACTGCGAAATGGAACACTAGAAGTCTTGTATCTTCGAAGATTCCACTATATGAATTTCTAGATAATCCTTAACTCGTTAACATACTTTACTTCCCCTCAGAAATTTATGCTATCGAGCGAAGGACTATCTAACAACCCTCTAGTGGTTTATGCTCGTGAACGGTTGGGTAACCTTTGCTCAATATCAAACTTCAACTTCCCCAAGGAAATTTGCTATAGAGCAAAAGATTATCTAACCGTCCCAGAGTGGATCTTTGCTTGTATGCCTTTCTATTAAAGGTCTTATTTTTGTTGTCTTCATAGTATGTTTTATGTTGCTGCCTCATTAAAAACCTTTCCAGAAAGACCCAATTGGGAAAAAAATTGAACGATGGAAAAAAGAGTGTAGCACTACTTTCCACTCGGATAATGTTCATCAGCAATAATATCTTGTGAAGTGTTCCACGTTCCAGTTACTAGGCAATATTTCTCCATATTGGTTCTCCAATTCATACAAAACTTTCCTGGTGACAAGTGAAACACGGTAGGGGCCTTCCCATGTTAGACCTAGCTTCCCTGCATTGAACTCCCTAGTGCTTTGAGTTACTTTCCTTAGGACTAAGTCTCCTACTTTGAAGTAATGAAGGCTGGATCTACGATTATAATGCCACTCCATTTTCTGCTTTTGGGATGCCATTCTTACACGCGCCAAATCACTGCGCTCATCGAGTAGCTCCAAGTTGACTAAAATTGCTTCATTGTTTGATTCTTCATATGCTTAGAAATATCTCAAGGTGGGTTCCCCTACTTCTACCGAGATTAAAGCTTCTACATCGTACTCCAGGGAAAAATGAGTTTCTCTTGTTCTCAATTGGTCGTTGTTCGGTATGCCCATAAAACTCCGTGTAATTCCTTGGGACAATTACCTTTAGCTGCTTCCAACCTTTTCTTCAGGTTTTGTATAATCAATTTGTTTGTTGACTCTGCTTGACCGTTTGCGCTTGGATGATAAGGTGAAGATATAATCCTCTTTAGTTTTAAATCTTCGAGGAACTTTGTGACTTTTGCACCGCTAAATTTTGACCCATTGTCGTATGTTATCTCTTTTGGTATTCTGAACCTGCAAATTATATTTTCCCACAAGAAGTCCACCACTTCGTGCTTTCCGATCTTCTAATAAGGACTTCTTCCACCGACTTAGAAAAATAGTCAGCCAAAATTTAAAAAAAAAATCTTACCTTTCCGAGAGCCAGCGGAAGTGGTGTGACGATGTACATCCCCTATTTCATGAATGGCCATAGGGACATAATCAAATGTGATAGTTTGGCCGGTTGATGCACCAGTGATGCATACCGTTGGCACTCATCACATTTTCGTATGAATTCTTTTCCATCTTGTTCCATACGGGGCCAATAATATTCTGCCCTTACCAACTTAAGCACTAAGGAATCTGCTCCTAGATGGTTTCCGTATATCCCTTCGTGGACTTCTCGCATGACATAGTTAGCTTCGAATGCCCCTAAGCATCAAGCCAGCGAGCCTTGGAAAGATTTTCCACACGATTAGCCTCTCTTGAAGCTATATCATGCTACTTTGGTGCACAGCGCCCAGGATGCTTTGGGGTCTTCAGGTAGCTTCTCATGCTTAAGATAATCGATAATTTATTCATCTAGTCCCAACCAAATTAATCGCATTTACCTCATAGTAACCATTTGTATCCAGGACTGAGTTCATCAGTTGTACTACCATCCTAGACTCCGGTCCCTTTATTTTCGTTGATGATCCAAGGTTAGCTGATGCATCTGCTTCTACATTATCTTCTCTTGGGATATGAGTAATCGACCACTCCCGAGCATCAACGGAGCTTGGACCTTTACCACGTATTGTTACATATGCTCCTCTTTGGTTTCAAAGATCTTGTAGACATTATTTAACACCAGCTGTGAGTGGCATTTGATTTCGATGACCTCGGAGTCAATTTCCCACGCCAGTTCGAGACCTGCAATCAAAGCTTTATACTTTGCTTCATTGTTAGTTAAAGGAATCGTTCTAACGGCTTGCCTTAGAGTTTTCTCAGAATGCATGATTAAGGATATACCAAGCTCGAAACATTTTACATTGGAAGCTCCATCTGTAAATAAGTTCCAAACCTCTGATGTCGATTCCGACACTATTATTTCCTCTTTGGTCGCCAGAGGCAATAATCCCGAACTGAATCGGCCACAATGTCAGCCAAGACTTGCAACTTAATTACAGCCCTTGATTTATATTCTATGTTGAATTCACTCATTTTGATAGCACATTTGTCCAATCTATCCAAGATCTTGGGTTTGTGAAGGATGTTCCGTAAAGGGAAAGTGGTCGCCACGACTATCGAGTGATATTGGAAGTAGGGCCTTAGCTTCCAAGTTGCAACTACGAGAGAAAAGGCTAGTTTCTCCAAATAAGGAGAGCGAGTACTACCCCGATTAAAATTTTACTAACATAATACATGGGAGATTGTGTACCTTTGTCCTTACGGACAAAAATCGCACTTATCGTAACTTCCGAGACCGCAAGGTAGACTAACAACATTTCACTTTCTTTTGGTTTCGAAAGCAATGTTGGGATTGACAAGTACTTTTTCAAATCCCCAAGGCCTGTTGGCACTTCGGGGTCCATTCAAAATTATTTTTCTTTTTGAGCAGTGCGAAGAAACGATGATATTTTTCTGATGACCGGGAAATGAACCTGCTCAAAGTTGTCAATCTCCCCGTGAGCCTTTGGACTTCCTTCACATTTGACAGTTGGTCGGGGATGTCTTCGATGGTCTTGATCTTATCGGGATTTACCTCAATTCCCCTTTGCGATACAAAAATCCCAAAAACTTACCAGAGCTGACTCCGAACGCACATTTCTCGAGGTTAAGTTCATATTATGCTTCCTTAGGATGTCAAAAGTCTCTTGCAGATGTTTAAGGTGATCGCCTACATTCAAATACTTAACGAGCATATCATCTATATAAACTTCCATAATTTATCCTATTTGATTTTCAAACATCCTGTTCACGAGCCATTGATAAGTGGCTTCGGCATTTTTCCACTCGAAGGGCATCACATTGTAGCAATATGTACTGAAATTCGCAATATACGAAGTCTTTCCTCCAGGTTCATATTAATTTGATTGTACCCGAAATAAGCATCTAGGTATCGATGTTTGCTAGTGGAAACGAGTCTTTTAGGCACGCCTTATTAAGATCTTTATAATCTATACACATGTAAAATTTATTGTTTTTCTTAGTAACTACTACAATATTAGCTAGCCAGCCTGGATATTTTACATCTCGGATAAAATCGATATTAAGTAAGCAAGTTACCTCTTCTTTGACGAATTTATTCCTGGCTTCAGCAATAGGTATTTCTTTTGTCTTACCGGAGGTATGTTGAGATCCAAACTTAACATGTGTACGCCTACCTCCATTGGGATACCTGTCATATCCTCATGCGACCATACAAAACAATTGACATTAGATTTAAGAAATTTAATAAATTCAAACCTGAGTTGTGGGTGATGTCTTGTCCCCAAGTGAAATTTTCTTTCTAGGAATTCTTCGAACAATGCAACTTGCTCAGGCTCTTCCGCTGTGGATTTCGTTACATCAGTCTCTTCTAGAACCTGGAAATATCGCGGAACCTAATAATATTCCAATATTTCTACCCCCCAGCCTAACTTCATCTATGTCAGGAGCAGGAGCCGGTTCTTGTAATTGCTATGTTGCGTGTTCCTTTCCGTTGTTACTGGAGACCGAAAGTGCATTCATCTCCCTTGCCGCAAGTTGGTCACCTCTTATCTACTTAACTCCTTCGGGCGTTGGTAACTTCAGCAATTGATGATATGTTGATGGTACAGCTTTTACCCGTACTACCATGGCCTTCCCAGAATGATGTTATATCTCATATCACCATCACCACTTCAAAGAGAGTTGTTTTCATTACTCCTTCAGCATTGGTGAGTAATAAAAATTCGCCTCGGGTTGTCACGCTCACGAGATTGAATCCGACAAGGAGCTTTGTAGCCGGAATAATGCTTTCAGTGAGTTTAGCTTGCTCCAATACTCTCCATTGTATGATATTAGCCGAACTTTCCGGATCCACTAGAACACATTTAATTTTTAAATCTAGCACATTTAAAGAAATTACCAGTGCATCGTTGTGTGGTAGCAGCAATTTGTCTGTGTCCTCCTCCGTAGTGATATCATCTTCCCGGAGCTTTTTGCTATGGATTATGGATACTTTCGTCTTTTTTGCTGCCAAAACGGTGACCCCGTTGATCTCGCTCCCTCCAAAGATCATGTTGGACGAGGCCATAATTTCCTTTTCCTCTTCTTTTCTCGCATTCGTCTGCGCGACGGGCTTCAAAGTTGATTCCTCTGGCTCGTGCACCTCTCCCGTGACAGGCGACTTCCTGACGAGCCTCAACTTCTGTTATTTTCTTGCTTCTTAACTTTTCTTCGCGCCAAATTATCCTCTTTTTATCAAGTTCCATTGAAACATATTTCTACACAATAAAAATATGTAATAAGCATATTTTTATCTCATAATCATGCAAATCTTTCGCAATTACATAAGATACGAGACGTAAATATAGTCAAAGCATGCACCTTTCGCTAACTATCACATTTACAAACTAATATCACTTAAGCAGCATATTGTAATTAAGATTCATCATTATAAATAGACATGTGAGAAAATTACATATGTAAGATAGAAAGTTAATAAAAATTAGTTATATTTTGTAAATGTAACTTAATTTCTCTCCGCTTAGAAATTAAACTTAAATTGTTCAATTATACGCAATTTAGTATATTTTCTGATGATATTAGCTTTGATTTATCCTTTTAAATCAATCATACTAAATTTTTATTCTTAAAATAACCAGATTAATGATAATTATTTTTTTCAAAAATAATAATAGCTATATTATGCTGAATGACTTGTCATATTCAATCCAACATACATTATATCACTAGATTTTATATAGGAACAATATTTTAACTATATTTACCTATAAATAAATCGACAAAAAATAAAATAGAAACAACTAATACTGAAGGATATTTTTTACATATCAAGATTTTATAAATTTTAGAAAAAATATAACTTTTAAATTTAAATATTACTTCATAATTATGCTGTTAGTACACGAACTTAAATTTTTAAAGTTCCCCAAACTGAAATTATAAATTTGTGTTCACTCCATTTGATAGCTATAAGGAATTATACCAGCCATTTAGTTTTAGTGTTTGAAATAAAACAAATTTGGAAACTATTAACATCCAACAATGAAATAGCCAACAATCAAGGGATGTAGAACGATGAATATAATTTTTTTCATTCTAGAAAAACTCTTTGAAAGGAAACCACTACCCTCTAATAGACTATGCGTGAAGTGAATTTGAACTAAAGCTATTGAATTCTGAATACCAAATAATTATATTAGAATAAAATTAAGAAATATCCTGAGAGGGTCCTCACAATTATTTTAGGCTAATACGACTGCTGATAGTGATAATAGAAATAACATGATCCATCAAATTCTCTATGAAATGTTCCAATCAAAGATTTTTCCTTCTAATTCGTACATTTTTTTATATATCCTTCTAACACTACACTAAGATTTTTCCTTACCCTAATTAAAAGTTTCAGCTTAATAGATTTCTGGGCAAGCATTGTCATAGTATATTCACTATATATATTGTATATCCACTTTCTTAATATCTACCTGACAAACTCCACATGCATATATGAATTAGTAGTAGTAGTGAGGTGACATATATGTCCACACCTCAGACTCTTCTCCCACTCATTATTTTTGTCCATATGGAAATTGTATAAAATATCACCCACTTAAATACTCTGATCTAATCCTTTCTTTTTCTTTTTTCCAACACATTCTCCCATATTTTTTTCGAGCTTCATGTATAATGGACTTGTCCTTCTATCTTTTTTTTTTATTTTGGTTTAAATATCAAGTTTATGATTTATGTGTTAAACTGAACTAGCTATTTTTGTTCAAAATTTATGTGTTAAAAAATTTACGTAAATATGAATAAATATTAAGTTGTGAACTCATAAAGTCCAAATTCTAAATCTGCCTCCGTACTCTCGGTCACTCTTTTTTCTCATTTAAAGTCATTTAAGTTATTCCTCTCGTGTGTGTGTATATATATGTTGCAAGTGCAACATTCCCTGCAACAATTCCACTCCCTTTTCTCTAAAAACAGCTTTTCGCAGGCAGATTAAAAATTCGACTCTTTTGTTCTTTGGGAAAAACGGTTAAAAATATCTTTACTTAGAAGGAGATTGCCTCCTAACTTACTGTCTGTGGCTCCATTTTTTCTCCATTCTTAAGTCACATAATTCAACCTCTGTTCATGACTCCTTGTACCGAATCACTATGACTTTATCTTTCTTGTTGCCCTCATTTCTCTATAGCTCATGATCAGAAAGTTCCTCTTTAATTTCCGCTGGTGAGTTCCCTCTACGGATTCAACCATGATTTTGCAGTCGGATTCAACACAATCTACTGTTTCGCAATCTAACTATATATATAGAGAGAGTGTGTGTGTGTTTAAATGCACAAATTTGAATCTGTAGCATTTTTGCATTTTTCTGAATCCCCCTATTGGAATTAAATTTCTGGCTCCGCTACTTCAACCACAACAATCTAAATTCTGTATCCATCGCCACTAGCTCTTGGGACATGCAACTAATAAATGAATGCATGCAATATTAATCACCTCTTACTCTTAAAAGCATACTCCAATGTGATGAAATATGTAACATTTTGTATATGAAAGGACACCATGAATGGAAGAGACAAACAGATATTAATTAACACTAATGTTTCTCTGCCCTTTTGGGTAGGGGTAAGGCTGTCTACATATTACCTTCCCCAAACCCCACCTGGTGGGAGTATACTGGGTAGTTGTTGTTGTTGTTTCGTTTGCAGGCTTTGAGAAATTATGTCTGGAAGAATAGTATCTTGCGAAAATAGTCAAGTGCAGAAGCAGATTGGTTGTATTAATGGGTTTTTTCAGCTATTTGACAGACACCTTTTCCTAAATCACAAAAGGCTACTATTCTCAGGTTCTTTTCCTCATCATTACTGATATATAGTACTGAATAAAACAATACCAGATGCCTCTTAAATTTATAAGTCATTTTGACGTTTCTCTCCTTTGCAACAACTCTCTTCATAGAATGACTCCACACTGGTATTTTCGTGAATAAGTAGAAAGACCAACAAATTACGCAATTCAGCAAAAGTTTTGATTAGCTTAGGAGCGGAGGTACTAGACGAAAAGGGGAGTTTTCCTCGATTAAGCAGTTTTCACTAAACCTCTAGCTAGTAGTTTATATAGTTATTCTCATAGAAATTCAATCCGGACAGCTAGAAAAGGAGGGTAGATCTCTTAAGAAAAAAGGAAACGTGTTAAAGAACGTGGATTATTGTTAACCGTTACAATAGATCACTTAGAGCGGGATTCAAAATCTAAACACAACAATAATCTTTAAGACTTTTAGTATTGAACCTGCTATATTTTTAAATTATGAATGCAAATTTATTATTATTATACTTTTAACAAATTTTTACTTATAAATTTATATTTCATATCGAAAGTACTGAATTCAGATGAATTTGGTATTATAAGGGTGCATCCGCCTCTAAAATTATTAATATTTTATCTAATTTTAAGTAAATGAGTGCAAATTGCACGACTAATTTTCCTGGCAGTTGGTGCAAGTGCCAAGTAATATAGGCACGTATTTCTGAAAATTCGTCCAGTACAGTTCGAGTTAAAGATATTAAGTGCCTCGCATCTCTCTGGCCGTAAAACTAATGCTGTATCTTCGTAAAAGCAAAAGATTTATTAATTAAGTAATATACGTGACAGTGTAAATATCTTTCTACGCTAGCTTATTAGCCCGGACTGCAAAAATCTAACTTATTTTGAAAATATTTTTTCTCAAAAATGCTTTTAGTGATAAGCAATTTATGTTTAATTAATTAATTTGAAAATACTTTTGAGCAACAATTAGTGTTTAGCTAAACTTTCAAAAACTACTTCTAAATATATTTTTCTTAAAAGTGCTTCTTAAAATATATTTTTGAAGAAAAATTATTTTTTTCTGCTTTTTCTCAAAAATACTTTTTTTCCTATCAAAAGCTTGACCAAACACTTCAACTTTGAAAAAAATGCTTTTAAGATTAAAGAGAGTTTGGCCAAACGGGTTATAATTCTATTATAACATGTTAGTTTCCACGTTTATAAGCTTAAAAAATATTTTTTATCATATATAGTTACCTTATAAATTTTGAGTGGTGTATCTTTTATACTAAAACTCAAAGCTATTCCTTCTCTTGAGTGCAGTTTTTCTACCTACTGGGTTGGCACTTGCACCCTGTGGTTCAATTTTTTTTGGTAATTAAGAATTTTATTAATCACCAAAGATCTTGCAATACATTATCGTAGTGCAGTTTATACACAGCTGACTATCTCATCTAATCAGTGTCACCTCAACTATCTCTATAACTAACCTTACCTATATTTACAAGAGAAATTGCTTCATCTGTTGTCTAACTTTAGGAGTTTCTCTAACATTACAAATATAGGCTAGTTCCCTAAGTAAAGTATCACTGCTACGGAAGACATTTTCGAATATCCTCGAGTTTCTCTCTAGCCACAAAGTATAGCATAGTTCAGCAGTCACCATTTTGAATATGTTAGCTCTACAGGATTTTCCTTTAGCTTTGCTAACTATCCACTGGAGGTACTGGTCCTAGTTCTGCATTATGGGATGGTCTTCTCTAATCCAGGTCAGAGTTTTCTCCCTTAAGTCTGTTGAATATGGACAGGTAAGGAACAGATGATCTCTAGATTCTGCACTATTCTGGCACGGCACACATTTCTGGTCCACATTTATTCCCCAATATGTTAGCCTATCCATAGTTGGAAGTCTGTTATGGAGTACTAACCATAAGTTGAAAATAGCTTTGGGTCTGGCATAGTTCTGAACAGTTAGGTTCTTCCAAGGGACTCTCGGGAGTTGACCAATCTGTAGTAGATAGATTTGTCTAATGGAGCGTACTTGCATATTAAGGCCTTGGCGTTGTTGCAGCACATCTCGTGTTGCTATGATCTTTCTAACCATCCAACAAGCTTGTCTGGGAATATGAATGTTCTCCAATTGGTGCAGCTTCATATAGACAACATGAATCCATTTTACCCACAGTCTGTCTTTCTTGTGAGCCAGATCCCAACAGAGTTTAGCAATTACAGCCTTGTTCCACAGAGATAGGTTAATGAGATTCAATCCACCAGCTGATTTAGGAATACACATTTTGTCCCAGGATATATAAGCTCTTTTAGTGATGACATTTGATCCAGACCAGACGAAGCTTCTACAGGTTGCTTCAATTAGCTTCAGTATCTTAGAAGGGATGATGAAGAGTTGAGCCCAGTATGCATGTATTCCAAAAACCACTAACTGAACCAGTTGCAGCCTCCCAACATATGAAAGTTTCCTGGCAGTCTATGATGTGATCCTGGCAGTGATCTTTTCCACTAATGGTTGTCACTGAATCAATGACATCTTCTTGGTGGATAGAGGAATGCATAGGTATTTGAAAGGTAATTCTCCATGAACATAGCCAAGATGACCAGTAATCTGCTGTTGTACTTCATGATTAACCCCTCCAAAGTATACTGAGCTTTTGCCCAGATTAGCTTTCAGTCCTGAGGCTTCTGTGAATTGGGAAAAGTACTGGAACATGGTAATGACAGACTTGATTTCACCTTTAGCAAATAGGAGTAGATCATCAGCAAAGCTTATGTGAGTAATGCCTAGTTTTTTACATCCCGGATGATATAGAAAATCTTGATCTTTCCTTAATTCAGCCAGTGATCTGCTAAGATACTCCATGACTATTGCAAATAAGAATAGAGATACTGAATCTCCTTGTCTGAGGCCTTTAGCAGCTTTAAATGGTTCAGTTGTTTCCCCATTTGTCATCACTGTATAGCTTACTGTTTGGACATACTCCATGATCCAGTTAGTGAACCTGGTTGGAAATCCCAATCCCTCCAGTACTTGTTGCAAGAAGATCCATTCAACAGAATCATAAGCCTTCTGAAGGTCAATTTTTATCATGCATCTGGGAGTCACATGGGTTTTGGAATAGTTTTTGATCAACTCATGAGCCAGGATGACATTATCTGCAATCTTCCTGCCTGGGATGAAACCTGCTTGAGCCTCACAAATGATACTAGGCATGACCTTCTGCATTTTATTGGCTAAGATTTTAGAGATCATTTTATATAGGACTGAGCAGCATGCAATTGGTCTATACTCTTTAGCTATGGTTGGGTTAGGGACTTTGGAGATTAAAGTAAGAGTGGCACAATTTATTGGCTTATACATCTTGGTTGTATGGAAGAACTCCTTGATTGCACTAATGATCTTCTTGCCAATGATGTTCCAGGTTTTCTTGAAAAATACTGCATTATATCCATCAATTCCTGGAGCTTTGTCATCCCCAATTGTCTTTAAGCTCTCCACGATTTCAAGCTCAGCTATATCAGCACTTAGCTCTTTCCTCTGTTGCTGTGTTAAGATAGGGCCATTAGCCATATACATTCTGTTTATGGCTGGAAGAGAAGTAGTTGATGAGCCCATTAATGACTTATAGAAGTCAGTGATCTCCTTTTTAATGTCTGCTGGTGTAGTAACTTTGATACCCCTTGCTGTAGTAAGCTCTGTATTCTGCTTATATTGGTTCCTTTCTTTCAGGACAGCAGAAAAGTACTTGTTATTAGAGTCTCCAAGTTGAATCCATTTTGCTCTAGCCTTCTGTTGTAGGATACTTTCTTCAATCAAGGACCATCTTTCCAGCTTCAATACTATTTCTTTCTCTTTAAGCTGCAACTCATCATTGTATGCCAGTGCCATTTGATTCTGGATGTCTTTCAATTCTTGTCTGCTATGGTCAATTCTCTTAGCAATGTTCCGAAAATCTTTAATATTTAAAGACTTTAAGGGACCTTTCAATGACTTGAGTTTGGACCATACTGATTTCATAGAAACCAGATTGTTGCAGTGCCAGTTATTTTTTACCAGATGTTGAAAGTCTTCATGATCAGCCCATGCATTGAAAAATTTGAAAGGTATCTTACCTTTCCTAGTAGCTTCTGCCAATGTTATTCTCATAGGATTATGATCAGAGATTAGGGGATGATCATATAAAGTTTCCACATGGCTCCACTTGATCATCCATTCATAGTTACCAAATACTCCATCCAGTCTGCTGCATACTCTGTCATTACCTGCCTGCCTATTTGTCCAGGTGAAATAATCACCTTTCCAAGGTAGTTCTGAAAGCCAGCATGTTGTATGCATTGAGTAATCTCTTGAGTCTCTGAATACTTAACATGATTATTTGACTGTCTATCACTGGCATATAACACAGCATTGAAATCTCCTACAACTAACCATGCCTCAGTAATAGCAACTGAGTAATCCTGCAGATTTTTCCATAAAGATCTTCTCTGGTCCACCCCATTATATCCATATACCACAGTTAGATAGCAAGTGACATCCCCAATATTGCTTCTGACTCTACAGTGTATCAATTGAGCCTCCTCCTGGATACCAGTGACTATGAGCAACTTTGTGTCCCATAAAATCCACACTTTACCATTTATAGAACCATTATAGTTTGCTAGGAAACCCCAACCAGGAACCAACAACTTAGCAATTCTTCCTGCATTTTTTTCTTTAACCTTAGTTTCTATCAAACCAACTAGGTTAATGTTATTACTTCTTATATACTCCCTAACTTCTTTTTGTTTGTACCTTTTATTTACACCTCTAATATTCCAGACTAACCACTTCATTGGCAATTGCTAGGTCCTCCTCTATCTCCTGGTGGGATCTAAACTCTACTATTGGAGACTGCTTCAAAACGATTGCTAACAACAATAGGGGATAAAGGTGGAAAGTTGGTGAGGTTGAATTCAGGGCTTTGAACTTGCTTCTCTTCGCTTCCTGCTTAGTCTTTCCTGTCACCAGTGTTGAGGAGTCATTAGGCTCTTTATGAATCTCATTGCTCAGCCTTGTCTCATGTTGATCAGTCTGTTGACGTGGTACCTCATACTGGATAGTATCAGTTTGCACTGGAGCCTTGGTTCTCCATTCCTAAATCACTTTAGTCTTCTTCACTTGAGGAGGCTGGTGTGTTTTTTGCTTCAGTAAGCAGTTATGTCCAACCATTAGACATTTTTCACAGTAAGATGGTTTCCCGTCATAAACAACATCTTGTAGAAATTTCCTCCCATTAGCATCCATTAACCAAATTTCTCTCGGTAGCTCTTTAGTAACATTCTATCTCTATAAGCATTCGAGCATATGAAACTCTAGATTGTTTGGTTGTACATTCATTCGCAAAGATAGGTTTCCCTAACACACTGGCAATTCTGCTTAGCGATCTCATTCCCCAACAAGACATGGGAAGTTTAGGGAATTTGACCCATAGTGGAATATCAACAGGGAATTCCTCTGTGAAGTCAAAATCTGGCGTCCATTGCTTAAGAATCATGGGTCTGTTTGCTATAGAATAAGGACCAGCGCAAAGAATTTCTTTGGCATCATCAATTGTTCTGAACTTGACAATGTAGTATCCTTCCTCATGATAAAACAAATCTGGCTCCGGCCCATGTGCCCAATGGAGGTTTATGAATCTCTTCATCGCATTATACCCAGGCTCATCCCCTAAAATATACAGAATAAGCGCACATTTCTACTTATTATCTTCCTCCTCTACCTCTAATTTGTTCAGTTGCCCTATTGGTTGACCTTCAATCATTACCGGAGGTATGTATTCTAGAGCCATACCGTTAGATGCAAATCTGTTTTTCTGAAAGAGACCAGCCCAGTTCCGCTTTGGTGCCTCTGTTTTGTTTGAAATTTCCTCCGATTGCTCCGCTACTGCCTTCGATGGGTGGGTTTGGGCCTGCATAGGTTTCTGCATGTATCCACTTTCACTGGTTATTTGCTTCATCGGAGCTAAAGCTGCTTCAATTGAAGTTGGATAGCTTGAATCTATCTCCTTTAGAACATTAGGTTGTTGGAAAATCATACCGGTTGCCTCATTCTCACCTTTGTTTGAAGGATCGACAGATTGCTCAGCTGCAACAATGGTGGTTGGTTTCTCCGTAGTTGACTGGTTTATGGTTGTTATCACTCTCTCAATTGTTGTAATCGGAATCTTCCGGGGTCGTCCTCTACCTCAACCCCTCCCTTTCGCCATTGCTACGAGCTCGGCGTACGTTAACTAACGTGCGCAGAGAGAAAACGAAGAAGAAGGGAAAATTAGATAGTTAGTATTGTTTGTGGTTCAATTTATTTTAACGCAGTGCATCTTCACGAAATTCGCTCAAATTAACTAGACCCTTTACTTGAATGAGTTCAACTTCTGTGCACCGGCAATATATAACTTTATTACACCATCAGACTAAAATGACCTACAACAAGTAACTTTGTAAAGTGTAAAAGTTGAATCTTATCTGCATTACCTGAAGAGAATCTCACTGTTGGTTGTTCTATCTTGAAGTGCGATGAACGATATGGCAGCCAAATATGCAACAGAAATTGAAATAGTAAGATTTTGAACAAATGGTTTAATCTTGAACTAATCATTCATCCAAGCATCTCTATAACAACCTATAAAGACTTAATGATGTGATCGTAAACTGTAGGAAGCGATCACAGCAAGAGAGTTGACCTCGAATGAAACATCAAAAGCCTCCTGCTCTTTTTTAAGTCCATCTACTACTTCAACACTGCAAGACAACGAAAGAGTACAACAAGTGCTGCCACATTGTGGTTCTCTAAGTAACTTATCAGAATCTCCTTCAAAAACCCTACCAGCCAAGCAATCAAATTCTTCTCATTCAGGTCGACACTCTCCTGATCTCCGAGATGTAGTTAAGGACTCAATGTACAGGGACACCCGCAGTTTATCTGTAAAAACTGCTAAAATAGAAGGTAGAGTCCACGTGATGAAGCACATAGATTCTCCGAGGCCTCTTCAGCACTCTAATTATTGCAAGACATCCAGTGGAACATCACGCGGTCCTGCTAAGCTTTGTGAAGCACATTGGAATGCAGGGGAAGATAAAGTTGGTTTCATACAACGTGCACCAAAGAATTGTCCTCGTGTCTCATGTGATGGAAGAGAGTCAACAGAAACGACGCAGTCCATGATGAAGCTAAAAGATCTTCCTAGATTAGCACTGGACAGCAGACAACAGTCCTTGAGGAGATCAGCTATGAATCCAGATCAAGTTTTCTTTTAGGGGATCAAGAACTGCAATGTCGTAATCGATCCTCCAGTGTTGTAGCAAAGCTAATGGGGTTGGAAGCTTTTCCAAATTACGTTCCTTCAAATGATATTGAGATTGTGACATCCCATGCCAATGATTTATCAAAAAGATCAGCTGGAAAGAGTAAGATAAATCAAGTTACCATGTCCCCACAGAATCTGGAAGAGGGTTTTTCCACTCCACGAATGAAATCCACCAATCCAATTACAAGAACTGCTTCATCTACAAAATCTGCTCCCAGGAAGCAACCAGAGGCCAATCGGACCTCCCAAAATCATCTGTTAGATGCAAGGTTATGGAAGCTTAGCCACAGAGTGTAAGAGATTCACCAATGAGATCACATCTTTCTGTCTCTGTTTATGGCGAAATTGAGAAACGAATCGAGTTCAGAAGGTCCGGGATGGATCTAAGAACTCTGAAACACACTCTTACAGCCATGCAGAAAATAAGAGAAAAATTAGAAGGCCAAAGAGCTCTGAAGGCATCTGACGCGGAGTCAGTGCAGCAAGGGCAGCAACGGAGCCCAATATCTCTGACCACAAAGGTGACTCACCTCCCAAAAGGATTAGAATCTCCAAATGTGACACCAAAACCAGCCAAACCAAGTGATAAAATCAAATTTGCAAGTTCTGCTGCACCAACGGCAAATGTCTCCAAACTTCAAGAAGTTTACACTCAAGACCTTGTATAAAACAGAGATGACATAGTTGACAAGAAAACATCCAAAGGTATGACACCTAGAGCAAATAACGTTGCAGGCACTGGTTGGCATCTTACTTCCCCAAATAAGAAGATAGGAAGAACATCAAAGGCAGTGCAAACATCTCGTCAACAAAGGGAAGGAACTTTCAATCCTGCACTACGAAAGACTTATGGAACTTTAAGTCCAAGACTACAGAAGAAACAGGAGGGCATGGACAAACAAGCTTGTCAGACCATTCAATCATCAGAAACCAGCAAGGTTAGAAGGCAATCAATTAAGCAAATTAGAGAATCAGGCTCTTCAAAAAGGAACCAGAAAGTAAAACCTAGCAATATGAAGCAAGCTGATGATCTAAATGAAATCAGCAATTACAAAAGAAATTTCAGTGAGCATGCTGGTGCAGTTTCTGTGCTATCGGAAATCGACAACAGTTTGGCGTCACATGCAGAAACAGAAGCAAGCACAAACTGTTCCTTCCAAATTGATGCTAAGAGGCAAGAGGACAATAAAGAAAGAGTAAGTGACTTCCCATTTCACCTCCGTTTTTCTCTGTGTGAACACTTGCTGACATTAACTTTGACACGGTCCAGGGTGACACATTGAGGCTTAGTGAAGACGCACCAACGAATGAGCTTGCAATAGCGACAGTTGAACAACTAAGTTCTGTCTCAGTGCTTGATACTATAGTCTATGTCGAAGATTCACCATCACCAGTCAAGAAGAAGATTGTGACTGCATTTAGAGGTATTATTCTATTTCTCTAGATCATCTGTTTTGGATGCAAACTAGAGATAATCCTAGCGTCCAGGAAAAAGCACGATATGGAGGAACATAAAGCACAACAGCAGAGTTCAATACATCACTTGAAACAAAAGGAAAATGAAATTATAACATAATGGCTTAATTCAAAGATGACAACTTGGATACTGCAGTCTGGAAAATAAGACTTGTTTCGTTCTATTTCTTTCCCTAAATTGCATGCCTCGGCTCCACCTTTAGTTGAAAGAATGTCGAAATGAAATTCTTAGTGACCGTCATCATTTTATTAGGGCTTATTAAACTAAACTTAGAAAATAGCACCGAAAGGAATTATGCATATGTTCACATGCCAAGAGATAATCAATACCACATAGAATATAAATAATCTTAGTCACAAATTGGAGGCCACTTATGTGACTGAGGCACATAACTTGGACGACAATACATCCCTATGATTACACTTGAACATGTTTAGATTCCGTTATTCATATTCTCAGAAAAATTAAAAGAAAAAAAAGGTAGGAATTACTATTATTAAGAAAATAAACAGATGGAAGAACACCGTCACCTGCAGAAAGAGTTTTGCTAGAATTGAATTTGGTGAAGAAGCATGACTTGACTACTAATAATCTTCTCTGTTCATTTCCACCATAACAGATGATGGGTTTGCAGGTCCTGATGTTTGGTATCGGGATGACCTAGATCATTCACCTTACAGGACCAGACTTGACCTTGGCGTCGAGTCCAACCATAAGATATTAGAAAGCAAGGATGAATTGGTTCATGAGCTCAGAAAACCAAACTCCACCGTCCACAAAGCAAACATGGATCAACTTGCATCTTTATGCCAGAACCACAATCCAGACGACAGATACATCAGTAAGATACTAATGGCATCTGGCCTTCTAAAAGATGTGGACTCCATGTCCACAACCATTCAGCTTCATTCACCCAGCCATTTGATCAATCCAAAGTTGTTCGACATCGTAGAGCAGACTGAGGAAAGCAGTTTGCTAGCAACTGAAGAACAGAATGAAGAGATTGCTCAGATAAAATTTGATCATAAGACAAGAAGGAAGATCATATTTGACACCATGAACGAGATTCTTGTCCGCAGACTAGGTTCAGATAACAATTTAATGCAGAATAAGTGTTGGAATGCGGCGCAGCTTCTGAAAGAACTGACGTCGGAGATAGACCATTTCAATTCTAAAAGAGACGTTGACATGGATTCTAAAGATGATGAATTGATCAGCATTCTAAATAAAGATATGATGCATCAATCAGAAGATTGGACAAATTCTCACAATGAGATCCCAGTGTTGGTATTGGATGTTGAGTGCTTAATATTTAAAGACCTGATTAGAGAAATCATTCGTGAAGAGACTACCGAACAGCATAAAACACCAAGACAGCATTGTAGATAATTATATACTAAGTAAATTCTCAAGCTTTCGTGCTTTTTTTCTTATCCTTCATAAGATCGTGTGCATCCTTATCAGGTTATGTACAAGGAAATATTTGAGGCATGAACTGTATTGAATGTAAAGGATTCTAGACTGGAGTTACAGACATCCTAACAGTGTTCGGTTCAGACCTGGTTTTTCCCTTTCATAGTCCGATTATCCCTTTCAACTTTTCAAAAGTAACCAATCAAAATATTAATCAACTAATTCAGTTATGTAAAAGCTAAGTTGCTAGATCCTTCATGATCTAACTATAAAGACTCCGGGTTATGGATCCAATTACAGATACGGATGCGGCAATTCAGCTAAAGATAATTCAAATATCTAAAAAAAGTTCAACAAATTTCTAAATTGTGAGACACTATGTGGAAAATTTACAAGGTATTCCGAGAAGGAGAATATTTGATCAAGAGGAGATAAAAGCAAAAGGACTGGCATAGAAATTTCTATATACTAAGATATTGTTTTCTTCAATTTCACCCTAGCTTTTGTTCTGATTTGAGAAATAATTGTATTTATCATGAATTTCTCCGCCGATTTTGGTCAAAGTACCCAAAATTGGTTGAGCAGATCGGGTATGGATCTCACACTCACACCCACGTCATGTTGACAGAGGCGGCATCGAAACTGAAGAGTCCGAGCAACTTAGGGTAAAAGAGAACAGCAGAACATCCGCCATGATTTGGATAAGTAGCGCTACTTCACACTGGCTCAGATTTAGCATATGCAAAAACATAATACTTCAAGGTTGAGTAAGGATGCAGAAACATAATACGTAAATTAGCTTGAGTAAGGATCCCAACATCTATACAACTGTCCAATAATGTAAGGGCGTGTTGAGTAGCAAGTACCCCGTGGAATTAGTCGAGGTATACTACAGCTATTAAAAAAAATTAAGGGCATGCTGAGATGGAGGAAGTTGGCTCTATAGTAATTTACACAATCCCAACTTCTGTACCCGTTGGATATACTTTTAGTTGGATTTCAAAATATAAACCCAAGAGCCATTATTTTGGATTCATTTCAAATGCTTGACTATGTTCCACTGAAAAGCTAAAGGATTTGAAACATATCACCCAAAATAAAATTCTAGGAACACTTGGACACAGTTATTCCCCCTCACACTCTCGAGTAGAATCACGCGCTGACGTCATAGAGTTAGCCCAAACTCACTGGGCCTCCTATTGAAGTTAAGCCCAAATTCGTTGGGCCTCCTGGTGAAGTTGCCTTCTAGCACTAACATATCTTGATGCATGACGGCTTTAATCTTCCACGAAAGCAATCATTTTTTTCTTGAAAATATAAATCCAAAAGATGTTATATGGATTATTTCAAATGCTTGCCAGTGTATCATCTAAAATCTCCAGGATTTGAAGCATATAACCCTACGTAAAATACTAGCAACTCTTGGGACAGTTTGAGACAGGCCCCCATCATTTGAGAGTTTCAAAATAGATTAATGAAACTCAAAACAGAAGGATTTCACATTTTATAAGCACAAAATTTTGAACTAGGAACTCTGCCAGCACAAGGTAGGGGGTAAGGCTGCGTACGCACTACCTCCCCCACCACCACCACCACCAAAAACGACCCTGCTTGTGGGATTACACTGAGCATGTTGTTGTTGTTGTAAAATCCTGAACTAGGAAAACAATCAGCAGGAGAAAGCTGGCAAGTGGAGAGAGACCAGCCAACATAGAAAGGTTTTACATTTAAGAAAACAAGTTCAATCAGCACCAGAAAAGATAGCTGAATCTGATTATCAGTGAGGCCTATATAAGGAATGTAGTATTCCCATCAAAGTCTATGAGAAAAAGTTGGCCCTTGAATATGTAAGCAGAACCAGAAAGGGTCAATTAGGTCTCTTACTGTTTCTACCATCGCTGTCTTTCTTCTCTGCTGAATTTAAATTTGAGTAGCTCTCTGAGTACATGGGACCGACCCAGTATTGACTTATTATATATAAGTTTTGGCTTTCCCATGACCGCTAGACGGAAGTTTCCCGCCTTCCACAAAAATTCTATACCAGTAGAATACACAAGGATTCTCCACCCATTATTATCTCTATTATAGAGATGAGATGTCGTGAAAGACGAAGTGACTCACCAAGAGCATTGCCCATCAGGGGCTGCGGGGACAGGAGCTAGAAGAACTAAACCAAAAGAAAGGGATTGACCAACCCGCCTCTTAAATATCCTGCATAAAAAAAGGTATTATTTTTTAAAGAGAGACTTTCAGGCAGAACTTGGGCTAGACTTTGGTTCTAGGAAGCTAAACATGAGATACAAATCATTCATGCTTTGGTAAGTCCCCACATTTGAGAGTTCCAAAATAGATAAACACGCCTCTAAGTAGAAGGTCTTCAAAATTTATAAGCACAAGATTTTAAACTAAGGATACAATCAGCGGGAAAAGCCAGCAAGTCGATGGAGAGAGGCCAGCAAACACAGACAGGTCTTACATTTAAGAAAACAAACACGTTCGATTAGCACCAAAATAGACAGTTGAGTCCAACTATGAGTGGTCTTTAAATGCTGAACTAGGTATTGTAAAGTGTAAATGAGGCATCAACATGATTTTCTTATCTGTTAGCTCCCAAGAACAAAAGTTTTTCTTCACAACAAAACCACAACAAGAACTTAGAGGACTCTGATCTAAAATGCACTAAGATGCTCCAAAAAGCTTGGACTATTTGAAAAGGTCAAGGGATGCCATTTTTCTCCAAAGAAGCAGTTTATTTGACCTTGTATTTTTAAGGGGGGAATCATCATGACTTGTACCTTTCTGTCTAACAGCAAAGTAACAGCCACAATGATGTCTGAGTCCGACTATGAGTGAGGTCTCAATAATGTGTGCGCTATTCCCATCAACATCCCTAGAAAACAGTGGTCCTTGAATAAATAGCCAGAACCAGAAAAGTTTAATCAGGTCAGGTCTTTTATGTGGAGGATAACATTTTCTTTTCCAAGTCCTAAAGGTGGTTGATCTACCTACCTCTGCAGTTCAACAGTCAACAGTCAACATACGACGTTAAACAGAGAGGAAAACCTCATCTCCAGGTCATTTCCGATCTACAATCCCTAACTTTGAGCACAAAAGATGCCAATCAAGGGGACAGAAATGTGGAAGAAATTTCAGATGACAGAAAAAATAAAACTATAGGCATTACTGGCAATAGTAAACACAAAGACGTCATTTGTTGGGTCATAAGGTATAGTGGACTTCAAACAAAGATGGCTCAGTGACATTAGATTCATAACCAATCTTATAACATGAATGAGCAATCGAGACTTCTATACAGTTGTAATACATCATCTCTCTCTCTCTCTCCATCCTCTCTTTACATAGAAATAACTGTGAGTGGCCAATAGAACTTCACAGACATTATTGCACGCACGAGTGAAGACAGATGGTTTATGACAATCCACCAAAGTATAAAGGGAATAAGGTAACGTGAGAAAAGGCACAGGTGCCATGTACGCAGTAAGCCACATGCATAACGCTTCTCATCATATAAAGCCAAAGTTGCAACTTCATATCTCACTTAGAAAGTCTTATATTATAGGTATCAAATCCATAATTTAAGCCAAAAACTTAACACAATTGCCAAATAATTTAAAAGAGCCTACTCAAAAGACAAGTGCTTGGCACCTATTGAGTGAAAGAGAGTAAACATCTGTTTAACTAATATAATATGCTTTTTTGAGAACGATAACAAATATAATATATAAACAGCACCAAGCTTGCACTGAAATCCAATTCTACTAAGGAGAGCAATTACATCCTTGTTCTTCTTACAAGAATTCCATGACACCTATCAGTGTTTAACATATTATTGTTTAACAGTGCACGTATATTGTATTAGTTTAAACTTATACAATAAGTGTGCAATGTTAAACAACAATAACAAGTATTATGTCCGAAATGTTTATCACGTTTAATTGTTGCTTACATAATGTTGTCTTGTTTGTAGGTGTACTATAGTCACTGTTACGGCTCATTGACAGAAGGGAGGGAAGAAAGAAGTGTTTTGATCTGCACAAAACATGTACATCAAGTGAAACACCAGCATCAAACTATGCAATAAAACCTACTAATCAAAATAGCCAGAGGAATAAAGATGATATTATATTCCAAGACTTTAATTACCCCGGCAACATAATTCACAAAGTTCAAACTTATTTGGCCTTCTAGATAGCTGTACACAATCAGGGATCAATGCCAATTACACAATTTCTCTTACTATATGCAACAGCCTGCAATTCCCCATAAAAGGAAGAACACGCCTAAATACAACAACAACAACAACAAGCCCAGTAAAATCCCACAAGTGGGTCTGGGGAAGGTAAAGTGTACGCCTAACTAATGAAGGTAGAGAGGTTGTTTCCGAAGAACACGCCTAAAATGCTGCAGAAATTCAAAAAAAAGCAAGCCTTTCTATTATATTTTCTTTTTCCTCTCACATCTGAGTATTTCATTTTTTTCTTTTAGTTTGGAGATACAGATTTGTATTGCAAACTGTAAGTGGAAACATTTTTTCCCAAAGAGGACATAGCAAGGGGAAAAAAACATAGTGCACCAGACGTGAGGCAGGGGGGTGATTTAATGGCCATTTAACACAAAAGACTGTTGAACGGCAACATGATCACACCAGAAAAGAAAAATGGGAAACTCAATAGTACTACAAAAGTGCAAAATATTACTGACACTACATACCTCAAAAAAGTGTGAAAATTACCACTCTATCCGTCTGTATGATCCATGCACAGACAATTCTAGGCCCCTAACTTTGATAATCTAGGAACCAGCAACTGTCACCAGTTTGCTAAACTAGCATACAAGTTCTAAGTAATGATTCCTAATTTAAAAGTGAGGCAAATCCTGCATATCGGATTCAGATTCTTTAAGAATCTGCTCCGCCCTCCTCTTCTTATCATCTTTTCCGTTTTCAGCACAAAGAGGAGATGCAAAGTCCTCATGGTCCTTATCCGGAAGACCAACTGCCTTACCTAATGGTTTTCCGCTCCTTCTCAATCTAAATTGTACAGCGGATTTGGTTTTTAATGGAATCTTATTCCCGCCATCTTCAAGGTCCACTGGTGCAGTCTTGACTGCTTCATTGGCTGGTGCAAATGTCTCAAACATACAAGCTTGCTTCTCCATTGTTGCATGATTTTGAAGCTGAACCGAGGCCTCAGCAGAAAGTCTAACAGGAACAGAAACTTGAGAAACTTCCTTCTCCCCAAAGTGCAGAGGTGGAGCAAGAAATGGATTACATTGGATTACTCTTTTAGCCTTGGAAGGATTTTCCTGACTAATAGCTACAGAAGCTCCGAACTCACTCCTTGGCACCACAGGCTTGTCCGCATTTCTCAGCTCTTCAACTTGCTCAACCTTACTGTTCCTACAATCATTGTCTTTCTTCTCTGCTGAATTCAAATTTGAGTAGCTTTCTGAGTCTGGGAACACTGGTAACCAAGAAGGCACATGCTCTGGGGGGCTTTCTCCAGCTTGTACAAAGCTAGGGTTTCGTTTCACATCCTTGACAACTGGAAAACCGGGAATAGAATATGCAAAGGGGTTCTCCTCAGCTTCATTAACATGTCTAATTAGTTCTCTGATCGTCCCGGAACTAAAAAGGCAGCGATTGACATCTGACGCACCAGAAAAACCCTGGACGGAACCCAAATCTTCCAACCCTTGAATCACATCAAACACATTTCCCTGATTCCTGCCAGCTAAATTCGCATACAAATCAGCTGTCTTCCCAACTTCTTGAACGTACCGGACTGCCACATCTGAGAGAGCATCCAATGCAGAATGCTGAAAACCCTGAAACCCTACACTCTCACATATCTGTGCAATGGCAATTCTAGCAATAGCCTGGGAAAATGCATTGACCCCTGAATTCTTCTTTTTGCCACTGTCTTCCACATTCTCCCCGCCTCCATCGTTCATATTCAAAACCTCATATCACTTAACTCGAACTCAACTTTCCAAAATTATCATCAAGTTCCCAAAATCTTCTAGAAATGTATTTTTCAGCAGAAACCCACCTTCAATCTTCAACCTTCTAAGAGTATAAAGAAGCTTCAGACAGTATACAAAAACCAAAACTCTCTCACATAACTCAGAACTCAAAATTCCCAAAAATATCACCACTTCCCAAATATATTCCAGAAATGTACTCTTCAATAGAAAAACACCTTCAGTCTTCAATCGTTAACAGTATAATAAAGTTTCGAACAGTATATAAACCTAGTCTCTCTCGCATAACTCAGAACTCAAATTTCCCAAAAATATCACCACTGGCCCAACACTTCCCGAAGATGTATGTTTCAGTAGAACTCACTTCAATCTTCAACAGTAAAAAGAAGATTCAAACAATATACAATACCCTAGTTTCCTTCACATAACTCAGAACTCAAAATTCCCTAAAATATCACAATTTCCCAAAATTTCGAGAAATGCATTTTTCAGCAATCTTCAATTTTTTAACAGTATACAAAACCTAAAGTCCCTCAATTTCTCAAAAATATAATTCCCCCAAAAGTTTCAAGAAATGTAAGTTTTTCACTTTTTTCAGTAGAACCCTTTCTTCAATCTTGCATCTTTAACGGTATGAAGAAGGTAAAAACACAGTGCACAGAGAACTGAATCAATCTAACGAGATGTGTGAATCAAATTGTACAAATTTTGAGGGCTTACCCGTAATAAAGTCTAGGGTTTTGTAGGCAGAAAAAGCTTCAGCTCAACTCAGACTGAAGAAAATCAAATTTGGGAATTTTTTAAAACCTAGCAAAAACCCTAGAGAAAGAAGAAAGCGTGAGATCTCGAGAGGAGCGGTTCAGCGAAGCAAATCATTGACCCGCTTTAATAAACTCGGGTTTATGTCAACTCCGTTGAGAGCCGGTGAACCTACTCCCTGTATCTGACACGTATATTAGTTTTTTATGTGAATTCGTACATTAATTTTTAAACAAAATTTTGCACATTAAAAAAGGTAAAATTGCCCTATAGACAACTTTATTTAGTTCGATCTAATACTCCGGTTTTCCTATTCCGGTATTTTATTTTATTTCGACACTGTACGTGTTCCAAACGTATTCATGAAAAATGCTTGACTATTCAAAATTATTAATAAGAGCAAAACATACAAGAAAGTTTATATACGCTAATCAAAAATAATATAGTTCAATTAATATTTTTACGAGAATTATATTTTAAATAATATTCAATATAAGCTATTATTGTTCATGATGATTAACATTTTGGTTGAAATGATTATAAATTAAAGTAATTATTAAAACTACAAAAATTAACAATTGATCATAATAAGAAAAGATTTGAGCAAAACTAAAAAAGCCAAATAAGGATCGTGACTAGATAGGTGTAAGATCGTTATTAGGGATCTAACTCCAATTCAATTTCCTCTAATATTCTAATGATTTTCACGAATTCATTCGATGATTACTTCAGTCGTATAGCCAAGACTTTCCTCTCGATTAAATATGAATTTTACAAGGTAAACAAATATAAAAGCACTGTGAAGATATATAAGAACATGTTAATGGACTAGTCTTTAGGAAAACGTCTCTCGAATATTCTCCTAACTTGATTTAGTAAAACATTCAACATGTTCTTTCAGTTACTTAAAGAATCACTTAATTAAACTAAACGAAATAGTAAAAAGATAATCACTTAAAATATTTCTCTTTCGATTACATAATTTGGCGAACAAAATTATAATCAATTCAAAGCTCCATAAACAAAATATTAGAGTTAAAATTCATAAATATCAATGAAAAAATCATATCCGTCAAACTCTAAAGTAAACTACTCCATAATCATGGAGGAAGTTATCACAGATAAAGTTGAAGAATAAGAAAACATGAATTCAATCCAAACTTGGGTGTTGAGTTAAGGAAAGAATGATGAATTCTTGTGCCTCAAAAACTCCAAAGTTCTTCCAATCTTCTGTAGGTCAAAAGTTCTCTAAGAATCGCATTTGTGGTGTATTTATACTATGTAGGAACGGGCCCGAATGAAACTACTCTCTCTGAGTCGAAGTGGAAAAAGTTGGACGAAAAATTACACTATCTATGGCCCGGGCTGTACACCATGCATCGCATTAGCGGGAAAGTTCAAAGGCCTATTTTTTCACTCTGTAGGAATTTTGCACTAGCACCCCGTGCCCGGTGGTGCACGACGCGAGATGGTAGTGCATTGTTCTCAGAGTAATTTTTTTATTTTATTTATTGACATTCAGACTTGCTCGACCCTAGAACATGATCCTAACTTAATTTTTTGGGCTTCTACTCGTACTTCAAAACTTCATATCATACATTTTAGCTTCAAACTTGCTTCTTCACTCGAAATCACATCATATACACATCATAACATACATAACAAGTACCAAGTACAAACAAGTAAGCTCAAATACTTTTAAAGTGTAGTAATTATAATGTAAAATATAGCCAAAATACGAGTTTCTAGCCTACCATCAATACCCTACACTTAAACTATTGCTTGTCCCCGAGTAATCAAACAACACTTCACCTAGAGACGACCTTTTCAAGCAACTCACCCAACTTATCCTGCCAAGAATAAGTAAAACAGACTAAGCACTATACCGCAACATCCTAGCATCAAGGCTCAATTTGCAAACACCACGTATTTTTTAAAAACCTGCTCACTTATTCTAACACAGAGGCAAAGGCATTTCCTTTCATTCACAAAGCCATGCTCACACAAACAAATTGAGAGTAGTTTCACACACAACAAAATTCAAAAATAAATAGGAACTCACGATAGAAAGAATTCACTCTCTCTCAAAATTAAGATTCATGTGCCACAGAAGACGTACTATAGGCTTGCTTGTAATATAATACTCTTCTAACTCGAGTTGACTGAATTAAAGATCAAGTAGGACTTTATTTGTTTTGTAATGTAAGTTGTGGGATGGGTAGGATATATTTGGATATAGTGACTACACCTCCCTGAGCATTTTAATACATATACATTATGAATCCAAACTCACATTTATGTTGAACCAAATTCCAACATTCACAACATAATAGCATCAAACAACAAATTCTTTAAGCACAAAGAAGATGAGAACTACCACTCACAAGGAATTAATATTTTCTAATATATACATAAATTCTCTCTTTTTTCTTTTTAAGGTTCTGTTTTCTTTTCTCTCAAGAAAATTCATTATTTTGTTCATTCTTTACATATGACTTTCATAATTTTACGAACATATGCACATTTCTTTATTTTTTAGTTCCATTCAAAAATTCAACCATGTCTCTACTTAGCTTTTAACAAGCTCATAACAATTTCAAGTGATCAAGAAAGGTAATAGATTCAAATAGATGGTCAGTTCCAACAAAAGGGTTAGACTTGTAATGTGGTTGTCAAAGAAATAGGATTATAGGCTCAAGAAGGCGAACGAGGATTCGCAATAATCATGTCATGATCCAATTCTCACTATAGACCGTAATGGCGCCCAACGTCATCGTTAGATAAGTCAACGATGAACTATCCAGTTAATTATTTATTTTGATTGTTTTAAAGGCATGAATTCTATTTAACAAGAAACCAATAATAATTAACCATGGTGATGTAAAACACAAAAATAAAACAAACGAGTGAAATGGTGATATTAATAGACTAAATCATAAATATCTACTAGTAACTATCAAAATTCGGTGTTACAAATTCACACGCAATCTAGTATGAATATACAAAAAAAAACCCTGCAACTACTGTTTAAAGCAAAATATACAGAAATAATAAATACAACAAGAGGAGGCTTCAATGTTGCAGACGAAGCATGAAAAGTATCTCACCACTATGCCTCCGGGTAATGCGGGTGCACGTCTGGACAGACACAAGATACCTGCCTTAGTGCCTGCACGATTTGTCCAAAAGTCTTGCGTGAGTACAACAACGTGTACCAATAAGTATATAGTATAACCTCGAATAAATAGTAATGAGGAGTTGATATCGAAACTTACTAGAGGTTAATAAATAAAGTACATGACTTATAAATAGGCATAAAATACAAAGTAATAACAGAATAAGAAATGATAAATAATAATTCTTTAACAAAATATCAATTTTAAACCCCAATTACCACATGCCAATTTATCACGTAAACACCACCAAATAATTATCCGAGACCCGAGTTAAGAAAAAGATACCAAATATAATCGGAGTCCTAGTAACATCACACATGATTTATGTCGAGGCCATACGATCCGATCTAAAATAGTGTGTATATTGAGAGGGACAATTGGTGCAAACCATAGGTGCATCTAATATTCAGGAGAGACATTCTGCCCGATCCACATGAATAGAAAAACTCTACAAACTCTGATAAATGAATACTACATAGGAATAATACTCAAAGAAGGCACAATTTTCGCTAACAATCATGTATTCTGCCAAATCTCAAGGTAATGTAGCTCAACCTCCCAAAATTCTTTATCCAATTTTAATTATAAAATTCAAGTAATTAATGTATCAAGTTGGGTGCAAATAATATAAGTAATGCGTGGTAAAGTCCTAAGTCTACCCGGACATAAGCATGATTTCAACTACGTACGTACTTTCCTTACATCGTGCATATATAACACCCATAATTATTAGCAAATGACTATTTAAAACTTAGGGGGATAATTCCTTCTTACAAGGATAGGCAAGAGACTTTCTTCATTTTCAAGTCCTCTTCCCGATCCACAAATCACACAAATAGCTTCAAATAGGTGTCGAGCAATCTAAAACTAGCCAAAGGTTGTACAAAATAATCAATGCTCAAAAGTTCATAATTTAACTATTAGAGTAATTACCCAACAAATTTTGGAAGGTTCTTAAAATTCACCCCCAAGCTCACGTGCCCAGATTCCGGAAATTTTTACAAATAAATATTACCCATAATCTCAAGAATGCAAATATATAACTTCTACTCCATTGCATAATCATTTCGTGGTCTAATCCCTTTTCCCTTCTCCTGATCATTACAGGAGCTTGATTGGCAAGCTCCTCTTCTTGACGCATACCAGACCTGACATCTGTTTTGCTGTTCAGCATTTGAGTCAGTTTTTAAAGGCTCCTAGACTTCCTCACATGTCTACTGCTCTACATGTTCTTAGGTATCTTAAGGGTTCTATGGATTTGGGGCTCTTCTACTCTGACAATCCTGATTTCACAGTCACTGCATTTTCATACAGTGACTGGGCTGCTTGCCTTGACACTCGCAGATCTGTCACTGGCTTTTGTGTGCTATTGGGTGACAGCTTAGTCAGTTGGAAGTCCGAGAAACAGCCAGTGGTCTCTCAGTCCTCTGCTGAGGCAGAATACAAGGCCCTCAGTAAGGTGGTTGCTGAATTATCTTGGATTTCTCGTTTACTCACTGATCTTGGTGTTTCTGTTTCTTTTCCTTTGTCTGTTTACTGTGACAATCAGGCTGCTCTCCATATTGCTAAGACTCTAATTTTTCATGAGCGGACCAAGCACATTGAGGTCGATTGTCATTTTGTTCGTACCAAGCTTACTGATGGTCTGATTTCCCTTTCTCATGTATCCACTTCTCACCAGCTGGCTGATGTGCTCACCAAGCCCCTGCCTGGCACTGCTCACCATCATCTTCTGTCCAAGTTGAAGGTGGTCTCCCCCTCCAACTTGAGGGGGGGTGTTGAGCTAAAAGATTACTTAGCTTCCAAGCCTAAACACATACATTCATAATTGTTGTATTCTCATTGTATCATTATTGTATATTGTATGTATACTACACATTGGGCTAGAGTATTTTATTTTGGGCCTGTTTAGATTCGGGTTTGCATTGGCCCAGTCCAAATTGTATACAACCCACATTTGATATAAGGCTCAGAGGCTTCTACAATAGTTTTCAGTTTTTATTTTCTTCGTTCGTTAATCAAAATTAGAGAAGGGTTCTCCTCTCTTTCTCTCTCTATCTCTACTTCTTTCTATCTCTAATTCATCTCCGATTCACCATGTTTACAGGTTCGTCCAAGGAAAAAGCCCCAACACTGCCAATTCGCCCTTCCATTTTTTTTTAAAGGCAAGTCTGCATTTTGAATAATTCCCGGACTCCATGTTTTCTTGTATAGCTTTCTTTCTCTGTTTCATCTGAAAGTTTTTCCCTTTTGTTCTTCTCAAAATCTGAATTGCATGCTGTTGCTTTTGTGTAATATTTACTGATTTGTGGTGTAAATTAGTGGTGTCGAGTTCGCATTATCTTTCAGATTTTATGGTTTTGAGTTTCTACTTAGAAACACAAAATAACGAGGATACTTTTAGTAGTACATAGTTGTTGAGATGCCGTGAATCTTCTGAAACCTAAGTAATTTATGAATTTTTGTACTTATCTCCAACTAATGCTTGCTGAATCCTCTTCATCTGCTTGTTTTTAAAAAAAAGTCACTTTTCCAGATAAAATGCATGGTTAGATGTACTGAGAAGTGTTTCACAAAACTGAATTTAAGTTTTTTTAAAAACTGAATCTACTGAAGACATTTTGTTTATGTTTTACCTATCAAAATAAATTAACTAAATAGGGTTACCCCGACCAATAGTTGGATAATAATCGAATGCTTCTGGCAAGTGCTTTGGAAGTCATTGCGACTCTGGAATAGTTGGACATAATGGACAAGAAGGGTCATGATGCATTTGGTGGACAAAGTTATTGCTTGCAGGAGGTAGCAAGTATCCCGTAGAATTAGTTAAGATGTGCACAAGCTGGCCTAGACACGACGGTTACCAAAAAAAAAAGGTCACGATGCAATTTTTCGTTCTCCAGGAGACCCAACACTCACTTCTTCATCTCCTTTCCAAAACTTAATGTCATCCAATGCATGAATCAAAGCAAGTGACTTTCCATTTCTAGAATTTCTTAATACAAAAGTTGAAGTACTGCTCCTTTATCTTGAAAGCGATTTGTTTGGTATATGGCTGGGTAGCTCATTGACTTAATTTATCTTACAATGGCATGTAACTTAGGTTTAGTCTCCCTTGCCCCGACCCCACCCCTCAAATTTATGCCTTCTCAGTCTTGCTTTGCAATATTATACTGGATGTCAGCAGGATATCAATTACAGTCTCACCTCTCTATAACAACATTCTTAACATCACTTCTCTATAAAAGTCAATTTTTCCGAACCAATTCTCATGTTATATTATAATATACATTTTCTATAACAACAATTCGCGATAACATCCAAAATATCCGGAACAAACGAATCTGTTATAGAGAGGTTTGAGTTTGTTATAGAGAGGTTTGACTGTACAAGAATCAGGAGATCATATGGGGCAGACCATTTAGAACTGACGGAAATAATTGTTTATCCAGCCCTAGATTTTTTCTCTTTTTTACATATCCTCAATCCATATTAATCTCTTCAGATATAGAGTTGGAAACTGAAATTGACGTGTCTCACGTTACAGGTCCGGTCCCATCAAGGGGAGAAAGCTTGATGGAGGTAACTGATTTTTGAAGAATGAAACGGGACTCACTCCTTGCTCATGGAGCAGCATATTTATTGCATGATAGACTCCATACAAGCTCTGGTCATCGCAGTGCAGATGTGTTTTCTGAATGTGGAAGAATCCTAACAGCATCAGTAACCCGATCACCAAAATAAGCTGTGCAAGAAATTGTTGGTCTTCCACCTGCTAGAGAACCCAAAGAGGTAACTTGTCGTGCTTGCGAGACAACTTAGGGAATTGGAGGTTGTTGAAATGTTTTACATGTTCAAATATATAGTGGCTGAACTGGAATCCATGAACACCAAGATGACCCTTACGCCAAGTAACGGGGCTGGTGCTTGATATGTGTTTCAGGAAGTTGATATGATCTATCCAATAGCAACTAGGAGCTTACACCCATTTCTTCCTATAACTGTACTCTCCCACTGTGCAAATGCCCAAAATAAGTTTTGCAGCATCAGATAACTTGATTCCGGCAATGGTGATTGAGTTTAGACATAAAAAGGCTAGCTTGGTAGTAGGTTACCAAGGCAAAAAGTGTTCTGCAAATAAGACGTGGTTCTTGTCATCTCTATAGTGCAGTGTGGGGGCAAAAAATATAGAGGCAGATCCAAGATTTGAATTTGACGGGCTCAACATTTTGAAGTTCTTACGTTGAACCCGTTGCACTTTTAAACTTATGGGTTGAGAGTTTAATACTTGTTGGCACTTCAATGATTTTTCACATACACATCTATACTCTGTGAAACAAATGATTGGTTTAGTTGAACCCTTCAAATATATAGTGCATCCGCCGTGGGCAAATTTTGGAGAATCTCATTTTTAAGGATCCTGAGTTGTACAAGTTCTCTTGTCTGTCTCGAGAGGTGCAAAATATAGAACCAAGTTTTTCCTGAATATGTGCTTCATACTTAATTATAGCGTTTTGTACATTGTAGGAATTGGAAATATAAGATGTTATCAATGTTGAGGCTGTCTTGCAGTCAATATTTTTTTTATTTATCTCAGTGTTATATTATTTTCTTTGATTAGTTATATTACGTCTGTGATTAAGTATGTTACAGTCTTCTTTATTTTTGTTGTACAAATACATTCTTTTTCAATTGAAAGCAAAAGAGGTGTAGCCAATATAGTGTAGTAGTATTTTCACGAATTATACTGATCAAAGAGTTTTATCAGTTTTATACCGTTTATTTTCTAACTTCAGTAACCAAACAACCCCCTAAGAGAAGATAGTTTTCTTTCTTTAAGAGTAGTGGTTTTATCCAAACTATACTTTATTTCTAATTTTGAAGCAGTATTTGGTCTCTTGCTATATTCTGGGAATTGGAGCCGTTCTGAGAAGAAATTCACCACAATGCTGTTAAAGACACTAATTATTTATATAAAAGGTAGACTCAAATTTCATGACCAGAAAAATTCAAACAAAATTCAGCTTTTTATAAGTTTTACATGTACAGTAGCAGGTTTACCCCACTAAAGCTTTTCATTTGCTCTAATAAATCAAAAAAAAAAAAAACTAAAGAAGAGGCAAGCAGAATCCTCCCTATTTTGTTGCTCTTATTTAACAAACAAATAAAAATGTGATACATGCATACAGTGTTGAAGACAAGTATCTGCACTCTTCTGCAGATGAATCTGCACACCCCCTAAATTAGGGACATGACATGGAAAAATTGGGGGCAAAGGCTATATACTACAAATTCACAAGCAGGCTACAAATTTCAAATCTGAACCTAATAGGAGACACCCAAATAACTTTAGTATCTATCAAGTGCAAGAGTTAAACTACAATTGGGCTAACCATCCTATTCACATGCAGCTAGCTAACAAGATGGAGGTTGAAGTTGCTTCAACCGTCTTACTACTTGCTTCATTGTAGGTCTAGTAGAAAGCGAGTCAACTGTGCAGACCACGGCCAAATGTAGTACCTCAACCAAATCATCATGTGGACCTGAATCCCATAGACCAGCAGTAAAGAACTCCTTTGCACGGCCCTGGCGTAAAAGCATGCACGCCCAAGCAACAATATTGAATCCATTCCCATAAGAAGAGAAAGATGGATCAAGTGCTTTCTTGTCTGATATTAACTCAAGCAACACAACCCCATAACTGTAGACATCAGCCTTGTCCGAGACACGACAAGTCATGGCATATTCAGGAGCGACATACCCGAAAGTTCCAGCCACACCAGTAGTGGCATGGGTCTCTGAAGTTCCCAGTAATCTAGCCAAACCAAAATCAGATAAATATGCAGTATAGTCCTCATCCAATAGGATGTTGCTTGGCTTTACATCACGATGAAGCACACGCGGTACACACTGATCATGCAGGTAAGCAAGTGCACGGGCAATGTCCAAAGCAATCTTGTGAAGTACCCTCCAATCCACAGCCCTTGTTGACCTGTCTTGAATAAACTTTTCCAGATTACCGCCTGGTAAATAGTTATAGATTAGAAACATTTCTGTTTCACTATTGTGATACCCAATCAGAGTTACGAGGTTTGGATGTCTAAGCCTCCCCAAAGTTCTGATTTCTGCATCAAACTGTTGGATCCCTTGAAAGCGTCCTACAGCAAGTCGCTTTACTGCCACTAGGAACCCTGGTGCAATCTCCGCTTTGTATGTTGCTCCAAAACCTCCACTGCCTATGCAATTGCTAGCATTGAAGCTCCCTGTGGCCCGCACGACATTTTCAAACGTCAAAGGAACCGCAACTTCTGTAAAAACTGTTACCTCTTTCCTGGTAGATCCAGCAACTCTAGATCTTGGATTCCATTTTCTGGTGTAAAAGAAGAGGACTATCAAAGCAAGAAGAACTGACACAATAGCTGCAGCAGATGTTATGGATGCTATCTCTATTGAGTTGAAACCACCACCACTTCCTCCTTTTTGGGTTGAAGTTGACGGAGGAGATGCAGCAGAATCTTGTGAGTCCCCTATTCTGCCCTTCTGATCTGTAGAAGGTGTTGATAGAGAAAATACATGGCAAGATTGCAGAAACGGGTTGCCCTGAACACTATTGCATTTCATCAAATCTCTATTAAGAGGTAGTGGCCCAGACAGATTATTGAAAGACACATTAAACGCTGCCAGTGTGGTCACATTAGCCAAGCCTGAAGGTATTTTCCCTGATAAATTATTATTGTTAAGAAGAAGGGCAGTCAAATTCCTCAAATTCACAAGATAGTTTGGAATTTCACCAGACAACGAATTCGAAGAAAGTTCAAGCGCTTGTAAAGAGTGCAATTGCTCAAAACTTGAGGGGATGGAGCCAACCAAATTATTGCCAGCCAACGAAAGGTAACTGAGATCCTTTATCTGGCCAAGACTGCTTGGAATCTGGCCTTGCAAGAGGTTCCAACTTAAATTGAGAGCGACCAAAGAAACCAGACTCCCTATACTCGGAGGAATTGTCCCACCAATCTGGTTTTTGGAGCCATCCAACAGCTTAAGAGACCCACAAATTGCACCAAGATCCTCTGGAATTTGGCCAGACAATGCATTATTGCTTACATTAACAATCATACCTTTCAATTCATGACATTTCTCGAACAAGTTACCAGGAAAAGGTCCAGTAAACCTGTTACCACCAGCAAGAAAAGCATAAACAGTTTGCTCGCCTAACATTTCAGGTGCAATGAGCACGGAAGGGGGTAAATTTCCAGTGAAGTTGTTACCACCGAAATTATGAAATACTGCACGGCCAGCATCATCTCCAAATAACAAATTGGTATCTAGCACACTTCTACTGGTGAAGTGAGCTAGATATGCAGATGATAGATCTCTACCGCTGGACGCAACATGAGCACAACTGTAATTGGAAAATCTGGGAAGTGAACCAGAGAGATAATTCTCACTCACATCGAACACAGACATACAAGGAACTGGTAGTTTCTCAACAAGCTGTCCAGTCAACCTATTTGAGCTCAAGTCAAGAAAATGCAGCTTCTGGCAGCTACCCAATTCCTCAGAGATCTCTCCAGTATAAAAATTTTGAGCCAAATTCACCATCTCTAAACTGTCACAAGCACCCCAACTACCAGGAATTTTTCCCGAAAGAGTTGACCTAGGAGCCCAAATCATCCTCAAACTAGGAAGCCCGGTTATCTGTGACGGGATTGTGCCTTCAAAGAAGTTGTACTCATCAGTAGTGAATGCCAATTTTGCAGAAGCGTCAATTGCTGAATCAGACACGTTTGGAAGAGGATCCCACAAATTTGACAGCACGAGAATGGATAATTCCGAGCAGTTTCCAAGCTCAGACGGTATTGGTCCATTTAGGCTGTTCCTGGACACGTCAAGCACCTTGAGCTCAGTTAGTCGACCAAGTTCAGCTGGAATACCCTCTTCCAACAAATTTGAATACAAGACAAGTGACTGTAACCCTCTGCAGTTCCCTAAACTTTTAGGAATACCTTCACTTAAGAAATTACCCGCCATCTCTAGATTCTCAAGCTTCTCACACGAACGTCCAATCTCACCAGGAATAGACCCTCTAAGCTGATTAAACGACAGGTACACTCCCCTCAAATCTCCAAATCCACCAATGAGCGCTGGAATGGAACCGTTTACTCTATTTCCAGCAAGATTCAGGATTTGCAGAGCAGAACAGTTTGACAAGGAATCCGGAATGCCACCCACAATCTCATTAAAACCCAAGTTCAGAACCCTCAATTTCCTCAACCCCTTAAACTTAAATGGCAAAGACCCTTTAATTAAATTCCCTTCCAGATCCAAAACTTCAAGATTCTCCATATCCCAAATTCCCAAGGGGATTTCACCACCCAATTCATTAAAAGGCAAAGACAAAACCTTCAGTTCAGTCAATCTTGATATTGCCTTAGGCACTTTACCAACAAGCTTAACACTATTATTAGCACAAAGCCTTCTAATACCAAAGCCATACAAAGGAAATTGAGCAATTTTAGCACAAGACAAAGAACCCAAATTACCTCCACTGATGTTCAAAGCAACAACACGTGAATTGGAATCACATGAAACACCAAACCATGAACAGTGATCATCAGTATTGTTCAAGCTCCAGCTAGAAATCACTCCAGAAGGGTCTATAAGTGAAGTCTTTAGCTCCAAGAGAGCTGATTTATCTGAATCTGAGGAGTCTGCATACACATGAGCTAAGAAAAAAGCACAAAAGATGAAAAAAAACTTCAAGGGTTTGTGAAAATTGCACCATTTGATGACAAAACAACGACCCATTACTAAAAACCCAAAAGGGTCTTCAAAAATGCAAAAATAAATTCCTAAATCCCTTTCTTGATTTGAATAAAAAATGGGGGGTTTTTTAACCAAAAACCCTAGCCCTAACCCTAATTTCTTGGGCTGCTTGCTTCTTTGTGAACAGGAGTAGAAAGAGAGAGAGAAAGAGAGAGTCAAGAAGAGGAGAGAGAAAAGACTTAAGATAGACAGAAGCGAGAAAACGCGTTGCTGCTGTTTTTTTCTAATTTTCTCAATTTTTTATGAACTTAGTAGTAGTAACCCTTATTTTCTTTGTTTTTGTGCTTCCTTGTAAGTTCATTTCCATTAAATTCTTTGCTCAACTGTTTTCGTTTTTGTTCTTGACTGAAAATCATTTTCAAATTTTATTTTTTTAATTTTTGGTTAATGTGGGGTCCGTTGAAGACAGTGATGGTGGGGTCTGGTCTACATTGCACTTAGGTGAAAGAGATGGAGACCATGCCGGTCAATAAATGCATCACCCCCGTCAATGTCTACCTCCCTTGGCCAAGGGTAGTGCTGTAAGAACTTACCAGCATCCACTCCTAGATGCATGGTATAAATAATAGTATTAGTAGGTGCCAATAATTTGGAAGAATCTTAATTAATCAACGTTAGTTATATTTCTATTTTATTTAAATATATAATTATAAAAAAATAATATAATTTAGTATAAATAGTAGGTGCGAATAAATTTTCATCAGGACGATAATGTGGTTAAATCCTCTTTTTCCGACTTGAAAGTTGAACTATGTATGACCAATCAATTAAGGTGGCTGCATGAATTTTTTTCCATGGTATCCTTATAATTTATCCCCTTTATATTAGAAACCTTGAATTCCAACTTTAAGAATATAGAGTTTTTTTTTTGGTAAGAAGCATATTACTCTTCTCACGGCATGAGATCGATGAGCTTCTTACCGCTTGTTTGGATTGTTAGGTTATTACATGTCGTTTTATAATATATTATAGTGTTTGATGAACATAACATTTGGATAGCACGTGTTATTTATCGTTATTTCATAATATCATACACTAATAATATATGAAGAATAAATTTACAATATTATTAAGAAAAATAGATACAGAGTAGAATTATTATGTAAAAAATATGATAAATAGTAGAATATAATTATTAATAATAAAGAAGGGCAAGATGAGAGGAAAAAAAACAAGAAAACAATGCCACTACACCAAATCTGTCGTTTCATATAGTAGTACTTTTCGTCGTTATGTAAAGATGGATTTAATGATACGATATAATAAAATTTAAGTAACAATCAAAACAAACAATGTATTTAAAGTAACAATACAATACAGTACAATACTGTTACACCCTATATCTTCGTACGAAAGAGTATTCATAAGTCAATGATGTAAGCTCAGAAATGAGATCATCTTTGAGAATACATAAAGTAAGTTAATCATGTTACCTTGGAAATTACAAATCTTTAAGATCACATATAACAAGTACCAAGAGAGTTGAAAGGCTAAGAAGCTAAATAAATTGAAGAAAATAAATTTCGTCGAATATCGACAAGTTGTGAATGTTATAATATATACTTTTGGGGTGATATTAGGGTGATTAACATGATAAGGAGGTTATGCTATGAATTATTTTATTCTTATGATAGTTGTGTATTACATTATGAATTCAAGTAAGGTGTGGAACAAAAGTTGGCAAAGGTCATCACAAGTTACATTCATAAATATGCTAAAAATTAGGTCAAATATAGCTGACCATTTCTCCCAATGTGCATAGAATTACGGGATGATTTACCTACAAAATTGAAGATCTATGAGTCTAGTTTCCAATAGAGTAAACCGTTTATTGATACGACATTGGAATAGAGAGATATTCACGTTTTTGCGAGACTGTGCATACTGGTAGGTACAAGTAGGTGCATCACCTACTTGACAAAAGGAGAAGCCTCAATTAAAATCTTCGAGGTTGGCCAACGAACCCTTTTAAGGGATGATTTCCTTCAGATATTACAATCATAATAGATCAAAAATATCAGATGTACACCCCAGGACCCAAAAATTCAACACAAAACTCTAAATAATTTTCTCTTCTTTTCAAGTTCTAGTTAGAGAAAAATCTAAGGGTTTAAGAATCAAGATATCAGCTGAGACATTTACCAAATATAGTAAGTATACTTCCCTTTTTTATCCATTTTCTCTGCTGTTAAAGTAGAGAAATTCATTTAATAATTGTAAGAACTCACGGGATGGTGATCGGAAGCCATAAGTCCGAGTTGTTCAATTTGTAGTGGGTTGTTATGTGGGTTGTTTCATGTTGCTGTTAGATTGTCTCTTTTGCTGCAGTTTTTGTGGTGTTTTAGAGGATAAAGGGTGTGAAAAAATACCGCATAATAATAGGGTGGTTGGTTAGTCGTCGTAGTTACATTTTTGGGTTGTTTGACACTACTATAGTTGTGTTTTGTGTATGGAGTGATAAGGGTATGTTGGGCTATTTTGTGGTATTTTGTGATGGATATAAGATTGGAAAGTGATGTATATATGTTGTTATTTTTGTGTTCTTGCATTGTTGGTGCAATGTCGAATTAGGGGGAAGTAAAGATTATAGGGGAGATACTGCCCGTTTTGTTACAAAATAAGCTTGTCGTTCGTTGTGTGATAGTTGTACCTCCCATAACATGATGATTGTATTGTTATTATTATTGTGGATCTATAAGGTGAAACAAGATGAGTTTAACGTAGTTATTGGACATATTTTGATAAGGTATGTTAAAGCTAAACCTTTCTTTCATTTTAGCATGATCCAGTAACTACATATGTTTGATAATAAGACATAAAGAGAAGTTCATTTTCCTGAATTTATGTACATTTCATAAGTTACAACATTCTCCGTTATCGAGATTTCATATTCAGTTAAGTTTTGTCTTCTTTCATCCAAGAGAGAAGAGAGTCTATATATATACAGTATTACAGTATTTTCACCACCATCGAGCTGTAATCAATGGGCAGGCCCCTATTAGGCAACCTCCGATCAGATGGTGAGTTATATGCCGAGCCTACTGTGGCTGGCGCGTATGAACGAGCCTAGAATGGTCAAGATGCAGAGCCTAGTATGGCTGAGTGCCTATGAGCGAGCCTACTACGACAGAGAAGTTACACATACCGAGCCATATAAGGTCGAACATCTATTTTACTTACTATATTGAGAGAGTTGAGTTAGTATCAGCAGGTAAGCATATCTTCAGATTATCTTTGACTCCCAGTTACTTTCAGTTATTATATTACCAATTCAGTTTCAAATTTTAGTTATTTTGTTGCCTTACATACTCGATACATTATTTTGTACCGACGTCCCTTTTATTGGGGATGTTGCATTCAAGCTTGCAGGTCCTGATAGACAGCTGGATAGACCTCCCAGCAGATAGAGTCAAACATCAACTTTATTGGTAAGCTCCACTTCCTCGGAGTTACCAGGTCTAGACCTTGGAGTCCATTTTCTATATACAAATTTGATGGGTAGGTCGAGGCCCTATCGCGACCACGATACAATTTAGCTATCACTAGAAGCGGCTTCATCGGCTTGCACAATTTATATATATATATATATATATATATATATATATATATATATATATATATATATATATGTATATCAGTTTTGGGTTATGTTTACCCCATAGATGAAAGAGGCATAGAATATGGCCTCATCTGCCTAAGTTGAGGGTTACCCCTCCATAGTTCATAGTTACGGAGTGGTACACTTGGGTCCAGTACGACACCAGGTGCCGGCCACACATCTTCAAGTTTGGGGCGTGACAAACTTGGTATCAGAGCAGTTATATATGGAGTCCATAAGCCGTGTCTAGTAGAGCCTTGTTTACATATGTGTTGTGCACCACATTATATAAACATGAAACTACCAGGCATTTAAGAGTGTTTTACCCTTCTTTCAAATCCAAATCATGCTGTAGAGCTGAGTCATAAGAGTTCGAGCCAAGACTTATGTTTGCTAATGATATAGAGATGATTTCAAATTAAAAAAAATTATAGCTATCCAGAGAGCTAATATATCAATAAGTAAGGGGCACTAATAGAGAGGGTGTTCTTGACATGTGGCCCTATCAGATTGTGCATACGAGATGTGCAAATTTTCAGCTTAAGACCCTAAGATGGGAATATCAAATACACCCCGTGAATAGTAGGCCATGGGAGTATTGTAAGGTAAAAGTATAAGTTTTAACAGATAATAGAAGAAAGGTGAAGAAAGGTCTGAGGTACCCAGTTAAAGAAGATTATCCAAATTTTCAATTCGAGTAGAGAAATATAAAGCTTCTAAGTTACCTTCAATAGAAATAGAGGTATGTACAATTGGACACACCCATCTCAGTTACACCCTATGAGAGCTAATATGTATAGTTTAAAAGAATGATGGAATAAATCCATCTTGGTTTAGAGTAACCCAAAATGTTGGATTAAGCCAGGGGAGCTAAAAGTGAAACAATGTTTTGTTGAGGTTTTCGGAATAAGGTAATAAATGAAAATATTAGCAGGAGAATAAGAAGAGAGTAAATAATGTATTATGAGTAAGATATGATAAATGGGTTATAACGGTAAATCAAAATAGAATTTGATGACATAGTCTATAGAAAAGTGAAGGAAAAGACAAGAGGTGACATGCCTTGAGACAATAAAAGAGTATAGGCCAAAATTCACTCATTTCGAGAAATGCGTTGGTGAGTCCAATAAGGTTACCAAAACAAATATTTAGACCTCCGGAGTAAGAAAAATCAGTATGGGCTAGTAAACAAGAAAAAAAAATATATCGAACATGATTTAGGGACCAAAGGATTCGATAATAGTCAGCATCGTAAGAATTTCAGAAATCGTGTTCCGAAAGTGATAGAATGGACAATGGAAGAATAACCTATAAAGTTCATTGAGGAAGACGTTTCCCGAAAGCAAGCAATGTGACCACACTCATGCTTAAGGGACTAAGTATTCCAGTTACACTAGGTGTCACCATCGCGCGTAAGAAAAATAGTTATCCCTAGTATAGTAGGGTTACCTCAAGGCGTGTAAGAGTCGGTGAAGATATGAAAAGATACCAAAAATGAAGAGGTAACTATGGACTAGTAAAGGAAGAATGCGGTAAAAAGGCGAACGGGGTGAGACTGCACTTATTCAGATCCTACATATATGCTACGACTCCAGAACACTATGCAAGCACAATGCCGGGAAGAGGCATTAAGGGTTCCCACACCATATGTTATTGACAAATAAGTGCGAATGAACATTTGATACATTAGAAGCCAGTGCAAAAAGTAAGTTAAGACAAAAGACATAAGCCAAGAGAGGTTATGCAGAATATAAATTTGAGCATGGACTTACGAGTAGCTAATAGTTAATTCAGGAAGAGCCTAGTTATGGCTAGACAAGAGGATACAAATAAATCAGCAGATCGTGCAAGATAACCTATTGAACCCCAGTATAGGGAATTAAATCTCGCAAATACGACATCTAATACTTAAGAAATATTCAAGTATGAGTTGAGGTAGTTATAGTTACCGTAACAGTGCTACAGAAATAGAAAAAGAATGCCACGAGGGAGACAAAAAAATTGAGTTCAGAATTAACCACTACGAGAACAAGGGCATAGAGTTATGTAACTAAGGATATTTATAGGTGAGTAAGGACATCAAAATTCTGTCAGGTACATTGGATAAGCTCACAACTTTACAAGAGTCAGAAAGTCTTCCCTAAATGCTATAATGAAAGACTAGCAAAGGAAATAAGGAAGAATGCTTCAAACCAAGCATAGTGGCCTAAATAAATAATCGTCTTGTAACAGTAGTCTCACTACAACATTATATGCACTCTATAAGAAAGTGCTATCTATTGTGACCAAGGAATGTGAAGTACTTCTAATTTAATATTTGAGATCATATGAGTGCACAAAATTCCAATATTGTGGGCAGTAGGATAAGTCAAGTATTCATGCAACAAGTGGTAGAACGACCAGGAAAAGTAATTGCTTACTTTTTATAGAAAGTTGAGAAGACGCGAAGGGAATTATTCGATCAATGACCCAGAGTTAGTTATATTATGAACACACTTAAGATTTTGGAGTGTTATCCATGCTGCATATATGTTGACAATGATACAACTATATGAGACTCCAGTATTAGTTAAAAAATAAGAACTGAGTCCACGTCACAGACAAAAGTATGAATTGCTAGAAGGTTATATAATGGATGTTCCATAGAGACCACGAGGGGCTAAAGTAATAACCAATACCCCAAGACGCAGATCAGAAGATAAAGTAAGCCTATTTAAAGGCTAAGATAGAAGAGGAAACTAAGGAGTTACACTAGCTAAATGAATTAGGAGTTTGATTATTAGACCTCGATGAGTATAAAAATCATGATTCAGAACATTGTAGAATCACTCTAAATATCAGGGGTACAAAAGAGATAGTACAATGACCATATTTTATAACGGCTCTATAATAAATCTTAGAACAGTACCAACCTCATAAGAAGTCAGTATGAAGCTTTCGTCAGATTGTGTATGCATATGATGTAAAAGTATTATAGTAGGACTTTGAGGTATGGATGTGAATTCCACCTGTGTGGAAGGGAAGTTATGAAAGCGATAGAAGATACGACGTAAGATTTAAATGTAAGTAAGGTACATATGAATAACGTACAAGATGCCCAAGTACAGAAGGTTATGAATAATACAAATATTAGATAGAGCTGGAAGTGTCGTAATTCTATATCAGAAATGATAGTGGTGTCGTCAGTGGAATATTTTCTAGCATGTATAGAGGTCTAGTTAAGAGAGTAAAGAAGAGTTAGAGATGATATTATGTCTAGCTTGAGGTTCCAAATAACATAAGAAAATCTATGGTGTTAGCAAGTTAAAGGAAGGTTGTGAGTAGTATAGATAAATATATGTAGGTCGCAAGCTAGGTATGGTGAATTGACAAGGTTTTAGATAGACAGGAGCAATGATCAGTAAAGGTAAGTGAGAACGTGATGAGAATAGGTAAGTCCTCGGGATTAAGCCCATCAAAACAAGCGAGCTGATGGCTCCGGTAAGTTATTGAAAGCCATGCATAACCCGAATAAACTCGGAGGAGTTTAAGACTAGGAGCATTTGGAAAAGAGAGAATGCTACCTTGGTAGTAGAATAAGGGTGTACTTGGGATAAATGATAAGTGGATGATATTTTGGCCTTCGATTGTGTAATGATTCAGAGAAAAAAAGGATTTCATGAATTGCACATGATTGGAATCCCATAAGATGAACTACATTGGGATACGATGAAATATGGTTATCGAAGTATTGTGTCATTCCTATATGGATCAGGAAAATAACTTTAGATGTTCCCTGATGAGACGTGATCCCTAAGGACAATGTATCACGTAAGAGGTTTCAAGTTATCAGTGGTAGATTATAGATCAACGTTAGGTGAATCAACAATATGCATATAAAAGTTCCAAAGTATGAGATGAGATTAGGATGTCATTCTTAAGATGAACAGTAATGAGGAAGAACTAAAAAACTTAGATTTATACATATAGGATAAGAAGCGAGAGAGTAACCTGAAGTTGGGTAACAAACCTTGGCCATAATAAATCAAAGTAAGTGTTGTGGTATAGTATAAGATACCTAGATATTGTAAAGCCATTCTATGAAACGAGATATAGCAATAGTCGTAAGTTCGATGGAGTACCGAGTGAAAAACATCAAGGCACCTATAGATTCCCAAAGGGATAGCTTGTCATAGTTCTGTATATGTTCACAAAGTGAGGCCTATAGATTGGCTAGAATCTGAAGGAAAAAGGGGAGAAAAGTCATATAGGCGCACATATAAAGACATAGTCATACAGGTTGCATGACATAAGATACGAATATTTACGAGATTGGAAGAATTCCAACCACAAGTCATGGTGTGAGAAAGAGGACTAAAGGGGGGAATGCACTGACCTTTGGATTTATATATAGAACAGTTGCCTAGATGAAAATGGCAGCAGTAAAATATTTGTAAGAGCTATATGTTATGAGACTGATAATCGCATCAGTCAACATTCGAGGACGAATGTTCCAAAGGGGGGAATGATGTAACACCCCTTATCTTCATACAAAAGAGTATCCGTAAGTCAATTAATGTAAGCTTAGAAATGATATTATCTTTGAGAGTACATAAAGTAAGTTAATCATGTTATCTTGGAGACTACAAATCTTTAAGATCATGGATAACAAGTAGCAAGAGGGTTGAAAGGCTAGGAAGCTAAATAAATTGAAGAAAACAAATTTCGTCGAATATCGACAAGTTAAAAATGTTATAACATTAAATTTGGGGGTGATATTAGGGTTCTTAACATGATAAGGAAGTTATGTTACAAGTTATTTTATTCTTATGATAATTGTGTATTACATTTTGAATTCAAGCGAGTTGTGAAATAAAAGTTGGCAAAGGTCATCACAAGTTACATTCATAAATATGCTGAAAATTAGGTCAAATACAGATGAGAATTGCTTCTAATGTGCATGGTATTACGGGATGATCTATCTACCAAATTGAAGATATATGAATCTAGTTTCCAACAGAGTAAACCGTTCATTGATACGATATTGGAATATATAGATATTCACATTTTTGCAAGATTGTGCAAACTGATAGGTGACAAGAGGTACATCACCTACTTGCCAAAAGGGTTGGCCTCAATTAAAAGCTCCAAGGTTGGACAAAGATCCCTTTTAGAGGCTGATTTCCTTTAGATATTACACTCATAATAGATCAAAATAATTAGATGTACACCCCAGCAAAATTCTCCCAAAAATTCAACACAAAGTCCTAAATAATATTCTCTTCTTTTCAAATTCTAGTTAGAGAAAAACCTAAGGGTTGAAGAATTAAGATAAGAGATGGAACATTCACCAAATATGGAAAGTATACAGCCCCTTTTCATTCATTTTTTGTGTTGTTAAAGTAGAGAAACTCATTCAATAATTGTAAGAACTTACGGGACGGTGATCGGAAGTCGTGAGTTTGAGTTGTTCAACTTGTAATTGACTGTTTTGTGGGCTATTTCATGTTGCTGTTGGGTTGCCTTTTTAGCTGAGGTTTTTGTGGATTTTTAGAGGAGAAAGGATGTGAAAAAATATCACATAATGGCAGAGAGGTTGGCTGGTCATCGTCCTTAAATTTTTGGGTTGTTTGACACTACTAATGTTGTCATTTTGTGTATCGAGTGATCTGGGTATGTTGGGCTATTTTAACGTATTTTTTATGGACACAATGTTGGAAAATAATGTATATATGTTTTTATTGTTGTGTTCTTGTGTTGTTGGTGTTATGTCAAATTACGGAAAGTAAGGATTATAGGGGAGACGCTGCCCGTTTTGTTACAAAATAAGCTTGTCGTTCGTTGTGTGATAATTTTGTTTTCCATAATTTGATGATTGTATTGTTATTATTATTGTGGACCTATAAGGTGCAACAAGACGAGTTTAACATGGTTATTGGACATATTTTGATAAGGTATGTTAAAGATAAACCTTTCTTTCATTTTAGCATGATGCAGTAACTACATATGTTTGATAATAAGACATAAAGAGAAGTTCGTATTCCTGAATTTATGTACATTTTCCTAGTCTTATAAGTTACAACATTCCCCCTTATCGGGATTTCATATGCAGTTTAGTTTTGTCTTCTTTCATCCAAGAGAGCAGAGAGTCTATATATATACAGTATTACAGTATTTTCACCACCATCGAGATGTAATCGATGGGCGGGCCCCTATTAGGCAACCTCCGATCATATAGTTACTTATATACCGAGCCTACTATGGCGGAGCACCTATGAGCGAGCCTAGAATGGTCAAGATACAGAGCCTAGTATGGCCAATCGCCCTTGAGCGAGCCTACTACGATAGAGCAGTTACACATACCGAGCCTTGTAAGGCGAGTCATCTATTTTACTTACTATACTGAGAGAGTTGAGCCAGTATTAGCAGGTATGCATATCTTCACATTATTTTTGACTCCCAGTTACTTTCAGTTATTATATTATCAGTTTAGTTTCAGCTTTCAGTTATTCTGTTACTTTACATACTTAGTACATTATTTCGTACTAACGTCCCTTTTGCTGGAAATACTGCATTTTATGTCTGCAGGTCTTGATAGACAGTTGGATAGACTTCCAAGCAGATAGAGTCAAAACATCACCTTTGTTGGTAAGCTCTACTTCCTCGGAGTTACCAAGTCTCTCTCTCTCTCTCTCTCTCTCTCTCTCTCTCTCTATATATATATATATATATATATATATATATATATATATATATATATATATATATATATATATATAATGGGTGTTCGAGGCCCTATCCCGACCATGATACATTTCAGCTATCGCTAGAGGCTTGTAGATGAGTCCTGCATACTTTTTTTTATATCATTAGATGTTCATGGCGGTTTCATCGGCCTGCACATTTACATGTGTCGGTTTTTGTGTATGTTTACCCCATGGATAAGAGAGATGTTATTTTCAAACTATTCAGAATATGGCCTCATCAGCCTAAATTGAGGGTTACCCCTCCGTTGCTCATAGGTACGGAGTGGTACGCTCGGGTCGAGTTCGGCACAGGATGTTGGCCACGCCTCTTCAAGTTTGGGGCATGACAGTAACAACTATCCAAACAAGTAGTTAAGGAATTATGAAAGCTTATCTAGGATTTCAAGAATATAAATTATTTATTGTATTATTGATGTCGAAAGAGGGAGGAACCATGTACATGTAGTATGAGTTGTGGTTCTAGTCGTAGAATCCTTGGCTAAAGAAAATAAGACTATTATTACAATCAATAATATTTTTTTCTCCGCCTTTTCTTTCTTTCTTTTTAGTATGAAGATGTATGGCATAACTTAAAAAGTTAATGAAAAAAACTTACTGGACATTATAAAAGGTTTTGACTCTCTTTTCAAGAATACTATTCATCAAATTAACAATATTGATGTTGGAAAACATTGTCGAACCTAAATAACAACCATTTTTGTAACACAATCGTTGTAAGCATTAAATTAATGAAAGGTGGAATAGTAATTACCATTTTTGAAACACGAACATTGGTAAACATTTTCTTTTTACAGTAAAGAATAAAAAAGATACTTGGTAGAATCGTTGGCTAAAGAGAGGTGTCAAGTTATCTTATTCATTATAAAAAAAAATAGTTATCTATAATAGATTTTCAACCTCCCTTCAAGAAGTACCAGTTCCAGTCATGGGATAACTTTTCCCTTTCTCTTTTCATTTACAATTTCTCTCTGCTACACAACTAAGAAGTTGAGCTCCTTCGACTTCTACATCAGTTGTGCTTTTTTTCTCCTATTGGTTTTGCCTTTTTATTTTTTCTGTGCTCTAAATCACGCTTTAACCTATTCTATGTGAATTTGGATAGTCGTGCTAGTAAATCTTTTGATAGCAATAAAAGAATATATTATTTTGGTAGAATAGATCAATCTTCTTGAACTTGACCATTTTTATTAAGTAGTCTAAATTTTTATGTTATCCTAATCACCCACTAAAATTAGCAATTTGATAGCCTCGACCCCAAGACGCTCATGGGGCAAAAAACGTAAATATACTCTCTTTTATGAACGTGGAAGGAAGAAAAATAAAAAAAATAAGCTAATTTTTTGTTTGATTTGAACCAATTTTTGGACATCAATATTTTAAAATTCAGATAATTTTTTAAAATGTGCCCTTTTAGCCATCGATTTATTATAATTCACTTCTTATAATCATAACACACACATATACACATAATTTAAAGTATAAACTTTCATAGAAATATATACTTCATCATTAAAATTAGTGAAAACATTATGATTCCTATTTATTGACCTAAATTCTGGATTTCTCGTGGTACCTAATATTCTCATGCAATCTTGATATGATTGGCTCATATAGTTTCTGTTCTATATTTTGACGTGGCAGGCTTCCCACGTGGATTATCTATTCATACGACACGTGGCATGTGTCCTGTTATTTTATTTTTTATATTTGCTATTCTGAATCAAGGAAAAAATATTAAATATCAAGCATAGATTCAAAGAAAATGATATATACAAACTTATTTAAAGCAAATCAATTATGAGATAAAAGTATAAGAGCGATCTGAAAAAAGTTCAACAATAATTGAATGTCATCTAAATAATTAGATAGGCTATAGTATGATGACCAATTATATAAAATTAATTTTATATATGTAGAGAACTTATCAATGTGATCGCTTACATGAATAACGGTTTGAGTAGAATTTATGTATGACTGATTATTGACCTTTGCTTCTCACTAATCACTTTCTAAATCAATTGTAATTAAGGTTTTTGTTGACCTAGTGAAATCCAAGAAACATAAAAAAGAAAAGAAAAGATAGGATGAAATTAATTGTGGACATAAGTAAATTATTGAATATTTATAAATATTTAACCGTTATTATTACATGTTAACTTGAGATCGTTCTAAAAATCATCGAACTTTAAATTTTGAATCTGCCACTATGGATATGTGAAAGATTATCATGATGACATTAACTATATTAAAAGAAACTGTTAATGAGTAAGTATATTTTCATTGCGTTTTAGTTGAAGTTCATTTTATATGCACTGTGCACATTATTGTTCCTATCTTATTATTTAAATTGGATTCTGGAGTTCATTAATAATCACATTGCTGTTTTTTTATTTATTTTATTGTTTACCTCGAAAATAAAATAATAAATCTGAAGCAATCCGCCTTCTTAAAAGGGCGTAGAGCCTCGGATAATGTCATTTCAAGAAATTCTCGACTACTTTCGTAAAAAGAAATGCTAGGTAGCAAATTTTTTGATTATACTTGACCTAGAAAAAGCTTTTGACAAGATGGAATGGGGCTTCATTAAACAAACATTACACTTCTTTAATTTCCCTCATAAAATCATCTTCTTAATTATGTCTTGTATCACCACCACCTCTATTTCAATTTTTATCAATGGTCACCTTTCACTCGAGGGGAATTAGACAAGAAAATCCGTTATCCTCTTATCTTTTTCATTTTATGCATGGAAAGACTCTCACAATAAATACATCAATTGGTGGATTATTAACAATGGAAAACAATCAAATTATTCAGTAAAGGTTCCCAATTCTCACATCTACTTTTTGCGGATGATATCACTCTTACCTCCAAAATAATCACATCTAACGTCCATACAATTATTGATACACTTACACTTTTTACTCAAAAATCAGGACAAAATATCAATTTCACTAAATCAAATTTCTCCAGTAATGCCACACCAATGGACAAATCATTTGTCGTAATCTCCTTTAACATGAGGAGGGTGTCTTTTTTGGTAAATATCTTGGATTTTCCTTCTTTATTAATAAACCAACATCCTGTAATTTTCAGTACATCTTAGACAACTTCAAAGTTAAGTTGTCAGGATGAAAAATTAATATGCTTTCGCTGATGGAACGTACTACCTTAATAAAATCTATCTTAAACACACTATCAAACCATGTTATGCAATACGTCAAAATACCTGGCCAAATAATCACCCGAATGGATCACTATCAAAGAAATTTTTATTGGAGTACTACTGAATACAAAAACAAAATTCACTTTATTAAATGATCAGTAGTGCAAAAACCTAAGCATCAAGGTGGTCTACTTATTCAAAACCTAACCACTAAAATAAGGCCTTCCTAGAGGAAACTTAGCTTGGCGTCTTTTTAAATGTCCAACCGCCCTATGGGCATCTATACTATTGAATAAGTATAAAACATTACCAAAGGCTCTAACAGATACCACGTGGAAAAATATACAAGCATGATAGAAATTTTGCCAACTAGGTTTAGTATGGCATATTGCGAAAGGAACGCACATAAACATCTGGAACGAGCTATGGCTTAGACCTAATATTATCCTTCAAAATTCTATACATGAACTACTACACTCTCATGAAATACATGCACATTCAGCCACCACATCATCAACATTAAAATTGATACCACTTTACTATCCCTTGTCGTTCCAGAACACACCCTTTTATTAATTAACCAAATCCATATTCAACTTTAACTAACCCCTACGCAGTTGATCAGATCATTTGGGGGCTCACTCCCGATGGTCAATTCTCTATTAAATCATTATACCATACTCTAGAAGAACAAAAAATAGCCTACACACAATTGGATTTGGAAATTACATTTACCTCCAAAAATACTATATTTTCTTTGGCTAATCTCACATCAAAGATTACCCACAGCTACTTACCTTCACCATATACATGTTACACAATCTTATACATGCAATCTTTATCTTCAAAGCGCAAAAACAATTAACCACCTTCTATTCCAATGCCCTACCACACCCATATATGGTCTCAATTGAGGATTGACACTACATTACATACTTGTGACACTCTACTCTTGACACTCATCCAAATCAATCATAAGTTAATCAATAACTCTAATGTCTTCCCTTTCAACTTTCCATCACGCATTCGTATCCCACACATAGTATGGCATATTTGGAAGCTCGAAAATCACTATCTCTTTAAAAGACACTTATAACCCCCTCCTTCAACATAGAACTTGATAACACAAGTAGTAGAATATCATTATCTTATTCAACAAAATGCACAAGCACCAACACACACACACACACACATGTCAAATACAATTTACCACCTTTAGGTAAAATTAAACTAAATACCAATGGAGCAGCCAAAGACAATGCAACTAAGAATGGTATAGGAGGAGTATTTCACAATACAATGGGATAATGTTTACTAGGTTTCATGGGTACAAGATCTACATATGACTCCACCTATATGGAACTAAATGCATTATTACAGGGTTTGCAATTAGCTTGGCTTTCTCAACTCATACTACTAGAAGCGAACGTGGATTCTGCTAAGGTAATATCGATGCTTAAAAAAAATAATTTACATTACTCATCCACTTTAATGGAATGCAGTTACTTAATCCAGCAGCTGGGTAATCCTCCGATTATCCATAAATACAGGGAGAAAAACTACGTTGCACATACTCTCACTCGGAATGACTCCACTGTTAATCTGCAAGACTACACAACAATCTTCACCCATCCACCAACTTTTTTGCTACCACATCTTTTGGCTGATCAACAAGGCATTGCCTAGCCAAGATTTGTGAAAATCACATGCCCAATCAACTTGTCTTATAGTCCTACCTTTTTAGAAAGTAATCACTCTAACAATCACCATTTTGATCACACTTTTTATAATGTATTGCAACAAGCTCCTTGTAATGTTACTTTAAATTAAAATAATTTCGTCTTTTGACCTAAAAAGAATTTCAAAAATACGAGTAAAAATTAAATTTATTTTATGTTTTTAAAGATACATGATTTAATTCGATGCCAATTTATAATCAAGAAGTATGAAGTAGAATTAAAATAAAAAGTGAATCAAACCAATGTTACTCAGCAACAGTGGCCTCGAGCTCAGGGACCTCGAGGAAAGCTTGATATAATAAGAACAATAAATAAAGCAAAGTAAGAGCAATAGAGCTAAAGGACAATGCTGAAGAAAAGCATGAAAAAAAGATAGAGTATATTCTTTTCTTAGTGATTAGATAATGTTACAAATGATTGGGTCCCTATTTTATAATAGGGGAACCCTAAATAAGGAATGTTTTTATCTATAGTAGGGAATATTCTTATTACAACTGTCTAACTACCTAGTACATGAATCTTGCTCATTTTGTTACAAATCCATAATGGTACTATTTTAGGGTCGAGCACACTTGGCGTCGATAGTCCTAGAACTCCTGTCTCCAGGCATTTCACTCTGTCTTCGAGCTTGAGTATGGTTCACCGATTTCGAACTTGACCTCTCCCAGACTTAGGCCTAGGGCGGAACCTCAAGCTTATAAATCGGAGGCATATGATTTTGACGTATACATATAGTCACCGTGTTTCTTAGAGTAAGACGATAAGAAATGATTTGCACCTAGATTTTCCCGAGCTTCTCATGATGACATCATGCCCGTGATATAGGTGTTTGAAATGACCGAAAATGCCACGACAGCGTTTTCCCCCAAAACATCAAATACGTGTTAGTGTTGGTCGGGCACTAGCGTTGCCAAACTGTCGCCGCCTTTCTATAAATATGAGGCTACTTTGTTCAACAAAAACTGTACTCATTTCATCGATTTTCACTATGATTCTTTCTTTTCTTTACTTCTTTCCCTATGGTGGGAACCTGCGATCATAAGGTCGCATGGAAGCAACTTTGCCAGTTACGCCAAGGCCCCTCTTTCAAAGCCTTAATTCGACCAATAAGAGAAAGGCGCAGAATCCTTCCCACATCAGGAAATATATAAACATTGACCTGCTGCTCATCTCTCTTAACTTCAACCTGGCGTGGCACTTCATTCCTTTTTTTTCCATGGAATGAGGTGGCGCTATCATCAATTAACTTTTGCATCCCTTATCAGTACAACGTCCCAAGGATGAATATTCTTGGATCGTGGCTCGTGCATCTCGCAACCTTTTTGTTTTTTCTTGTGATAGAAGGCGAAGCTACACCGTCATGACTTCGCTTCTAGTCTTTTTCTTTTGCTGCTCTTTTTAATGGATTACGACCCAAAATTTCAATCAAAATGTTCAATCCCCAATGCTGGAAATATAGTTACATTTATCGAAGGCTTTCTACCTTAAATCTCTTCGAGCACAAAGACATTTCCAAAGGTAAAAAAGGGGGTCCTCGGGAAGGAGACTCTCGAAGATGATGCACTCGAGGACGTGGCCTTAAATGTAGATTATGTTTTTGGCTTTTGTTTTTTGCTTCTTTGTTCTTGTGTAAGTACCCTTCGTGGGTGTTGTAGTTATATTTTGTAATCATCTCTTGGAAATATAATAGGATACCTTTGTCTTCCTTTTGGCTCGTGTTGAATTCCATTGTCTTTACTTGTGAAAAATTTGATTGTATAATTTTAACGACTAGTTCAAATACCGGACTCAGGACATAATAAACCCTTAGGTTTATAATCGACCAATATAATACCCTTTAAGGCTCTTGTTAATCCTCGAGATGAGCTTAAATCGATTTGATTGTGCGAACTTGGAACATCGGGATTCTTGAGTCCGAGTTAAGTGAGAGCAAGGTCTCGAATTTGAAATAAAGTTAGCCCTTATGCTTCGTAGATGATAATCGAGTGAGAATTTCCATCAAACTCGGGTAGCCCTTGGGCTTGGTAGTCGAGCTAGTACTTTCTCGAACTTGAAATAAAGTTAGCCCTTAGGCTTCTCCGTAGTCCCCGAGTGAGAAACTTCTCAAACTCGAGTAGCCCTTGGGCTTAGTGGTTGAGTGAACACTTTGCTCAAACTCGAAATAGATTGATAAAAAGGGGAATTGATCTTTGATGCCTCGATCCTGATGCAAATCTAGTGACATCAGTGGTTGAAGTGATTGAAAGGTTGCTTTTCTGTGGTGCCCACAGTCATTGATTCGAGGTGACTGACGGTATGCTTTTTGGCTTCCATAGTGTGACCACGTGATTTTTGCCCAATATGAAATGCAGCCATAAATTCAAAACAAAGTAATTTCTTTCAGTGTTTGCAATTTTGTGGAATTTTTGTGGCATTTTCTGTTAATTGTTTGCATTTTATTTGTGCATTTTAATTCATAAAAAAGAAAAGAATACATTGAATTTGCATTTAGGATCTAATTTTATATTTTTAGACTAATTAGTTAATTAATATTAGAAAATAAAAGAAAATAACAAAAATAGTTCACTTTTCTTGCATTTTTACTCTTTAATTCTCGAATTATTATAGTTTTTCTTAATTTAGGATCTAATTTATTTTTATAAATACTATGAAGGATAATTAGCTTATTTTGGTAAATTAATTTAGTTTTAAGAGTTACTTTTGGTTTTGTTTTTATTTGAAAAGAAAAAAATAAAATAAAAGAAAAAGAAAAGCAATTAAGTAAGGTTGATTTGCTTTGGGTCAGATTTGCCAAGCCGAAATCCTTGCACCACTGAAACCCGTCTAAATTGCCCTAATACCCGGCCCAAAACCACCCTGACCTGGTCCTGCCCCCCTCTCATCAAAATGACCCTGTTTAACTTGGGTCTAATCTCAGCCGTCGAGGATCTTTGATCCAACGGCCCTGAAGTGTCTGAAAACCCAACCCCCCTACGTCTCATCTCTCAAACTCATCTCCCTCAGAAATGACAGACCCTAGTGGCCGCCCTTATCTCCACTCGCCGCCAGTGGCGGCGCCACCACAAATCCATAGCAAAAAAACACACCCCTAAACCTTCTCCACCTCCCCATCCCAAATCTCTAAACACTCCCTTTCAAATCCCCCTAGAACGCCCCGACTTTCAGAAACCCTAGCGCCGCCACGATGTTCTCCGGTGGTGGTGCTTCTGTTCAACCCCAAATTTACACCCTATCACTCCTTCATCTCCTCTACCTTATTCCATGACTAGTTTCCCCAAAATCACTTCTCAGGTCCACGAATATCAGATCAAAACAGAACCCTAAAATCCCAAAATGCAAGTTAACCAGTTGGTTCGAGTTTTGGACTCGGAATAGGACCTTAGTTGCATGTTTTCATCGAGAACAAGCGATTAAGGTCCATCTTGGCCAAAAATTGAAGATTTCATCAAATTTTGACTTATACTATGGTCCGCTTTGTTCTAATAATCATTCCGGTATTTTCTCTTTTTCATTATTCTTATCTTCTTATAGCTTTCTTCTTTTTTATTCTCTCTCAATTCGTTTTGCATGTGTTTCTGTTAGTCTATTAAAATGTTAACTATTTTTTCTTTAGTTTATTTGATTCCATTATATTAGCTTAATTTCTTTGTTTCTTTTAATTTTAAGTCTGGGCTGTAATTGAATTTTTAGTTCATAGTTTGAATAGACTTTTCCGCCTCATCATTTTTTCTGAATCATGGAATCAGACATGGTCCCAAAGAAAAGAATTAGCCCAGGTCTTGTTTGAATTAGGCTGTTTGTTTTGAGTCGGGTCATTTTTGACCCATGTTTGGACTTGTTTGAATATTGGGTCAGCTTGGCCCATGAATTTCAAAGTAAAAACAGGGTTGTTGAAGGGTAATTTGGGTAGTTCAATTAGGGAATCTGTGAATAACCACCTTAGAAGCTTCCTAGAAAGCTGAAAATAACCGTACTTGGATAACATGTCAGTAGTCGAAGGACTTTTAAGCAAAAAAAGAAAATTAGGGAGGGACTGGAAGTGCAAAAATGAACTTTTAGGTCTGTCCTATTTTCTTGCCTATAAAGTCATCTCTATCTTACCTTTCAAGGCAGAGAATCATAGATAGAATTCCAGAAAAATACAAAAGGCCAAAAGTTCTACTGCTCGATTGAGTTTCAGTGATCTTTCTTCTGAAAACAACAGTCCTTATTTTGATATTTAAATGGATTGATGTTTGGTTATTAAGTTTTTTTATTCAACTTGGTTGAGGGTTAATCTTTCACTGGTTTTACTGAGTTGATTTCCTGGGTTTTTAATCATTGGAACTGGTGTTGCTGGTTTGCTGGCTACTGTCCTATTACTAGTTCCTCACTTTTTGTGTTGCTTTCGATTTCCAGGTACATGCCTTGAAACCTGCATGATGTGATCTTCAAGTTGAGTTGAAATGAAAAATGGAAGTTAGAAGTTTGATACTCCTGTCGTGTATGCTGTATATAAGCTTGATATTCAAATCTTCTTCTCTATCCTAGCTTTCCATTCTAAATGATACTATTGTTTTAGTTTCTATGCATTTAATGTATATAATATATAGATCCTATTAGTTAGATTTAATAGTAGCTTATTTAGTTTAAATGGATTCTTCAATTACTGAAATCACATAGGTGTTACTACTTCTGTAGATGCAAAATTGGTAAATTACTAGAAATGCATTTTTGGTTATAATAGTTGACTTCTTAGTACTCATGTAGCTTGGGAATTATTATGGTGATTGTATGCTATATAGTAACATTGTATTGATTTTCAAGTATTAAAAGGCTTGTTATCATGTTGGATCTTATAAGGGAAGGCAGGGTCTAGTGTTTGTTTCGACTGAAAAATGTTAGTCTTAAATTGGAATCTGATGTTAGAAAGATAAGTGGTATATGAGATATGAATAGTATGTTGGAAGAGGATTGCTATTAATATTTGGAGGGAGGTTTTAGGCTAAGGGAATTTTGGAAGAGTAGAAAGATTTTAAAGAAGAGAAACTTTTATTACTCAAACTCGTTTTTGATTTTTTTTGGCCTAATACAAAATGAGCAATCCTACACCTATTTATACTTGGCCACTTCCTCAATCAATGGCCAAGATTTATCCAACACAACTTTAATCTAGTGGCTACAAATCACCTTCTACACAATTCTACAAAAATATCCACTCTCTAGATCACTCCATACTTATCTATATCATCCTACTATTCTAAAGATATTTCTAGAGCACATTTCTAGAACATGGGCCTGGGCTCACATTCTAGAAAATAGGTTAATTGGGCTCTTTATTTTTCATAATTTCTTAAGCCCAAATAATTATTACAAAATCAAGTTTATTTTAATTTTATTTTCAACACCCCCCTTAAACTTGATTTGTCATTCCAAGCAAACTTCTTTACTTGATGAAGTCCTCTTGCTTGAGTGGCTTGGTGAAGATATCCGGAACTTGGTCTTTGGACTTCACGTACTCTACTTGTACATCATTTCTTGTGATGCACTCTCCTATGTAGTGATAGCGTGTGTCAATATGCTTGCTTCGATTATGGAACACCGGATTTTTCGCCAACGCCAACGTCGACTTATTATCCATGCAAATTGTAGTTGGATCTTCTTGTGGCCATCCTAGCTCCTTTAGCAAACTTCGCATCCAAATTGCATGACATACACAGGAGGTAGCGGCAACGCACTTAGCTTCACATGTGGATGGAGTGACAATTGGTTGTTTCTTGGACATCCAAGTGAAGGCGGTGTCTCCAATGAAGAACACGAAGACCGTGGTACTTTTTCTATCATCAATGTCTCCGGCCCAATCGCTATCGCTATAACCAACAAGCTTATAATCATTAGAAGTTGAATAAAACAAGCCAAAGTTGATTGTACCTTTGAGGTAGCGGAGAATTCTTCTTGCAGCCTTCAAGTGTGTAGTTGTTTGATTCTCCATGTAGCGACTTATGAGGCCGGTGGCGTAGAGAATGTCGGGTCTCGTGCAAGTCAAATATCGTAAGCTCCCAACTAAGCTCTTGAACATCGTCGTGTCCACTTTCTCAGCTTCATCATGCTTCGACAACTTGATCCCGCACTCCACCGGTGTGTTGACTGGGTTACAATCATCCATCTTGAACTTCTTTAGGATCTCCTTCGCATAGCCCTCATGTGAGATGAAAATTCCATCCTCAAGTTGTTTGACTTCAATGCCAAGATAGTACGCCATATGCTCAATATCGGTCATCTCGAACTCTTTGGCCATTGCTTGCTTGAACTCATCGACCATCCTTTGGTTATTTCCTGCAAAGATTAAATCATCCACGTACAAGCAAACGATCAAGATATCTCCATCTTTCATCTTGGCATAGAGCGCATGCTCATGTGGGCATTTGGCAAAGTCATTTTCTTGCAAGTACTTGTCGATCCTACTATTCCACGCCCTTGGTGCTTGCTTTAGTCCATATAACGCCTTCTTCAATCTTAAGACTTTGTCTTCCTGCGTCTTCACCTCATAGCCCATAGGTTGTCGGATGTAAACTTCTTCCTCAAGGACTCCATTCAAGAACGCCGACTTTACATCCATTTGGTGTATCTTCCATTTATTTTGAGCTGCCAGAGAAATGATTAGTCTTACAGTTTCTAAACGGGCTACAAGGGCAAATACCTCGTTATAGTCGATGCCGGCTCTTTGACTGTATCCTCAACAAGCCTCGCCTTGTATCTTTCGATTTCTCCCTTACAGTTTTTCTTTGCCTTGTACACCCACTTGATTACGATCGCCTTTTGCCCTCTTGGAAGTGAAGTCAGCTCCCAGGTGTCATTCTTTTCGATGGACTGGATCTCCTCATCCATCGCATCTTGCCATTTCTTACTTTGCACGGCTTCTTCAAAGGTAACTGATTCACAATCAGCAAATAGACAAAGAAGAGTTAGGTCTTCTAACCTTTCAGTGTCTTCATAAATGTCTTCCAAACTCCTTGCGCGTTCCTCGCTCCTTTCATTTAGAAACGATGGTGGCGAGTCTTCTTGAATACTGTTGGCGAGGTAGGTGGAGTAGTTAGCTCTTGCTAGGCATCCTCTGCTGTAGATCTTTGTTCTTCTCTTCGGTTGGAATAATGGAATTAAAGTCCTCATGTGAACCAAAATTCCATTCTCCTTCTTCATCAAACTCCACGTCCCAACTTATCACAAGCTTGTTAGTATCTGGATTATATAATTTGTAGCCTTTGGAGTTGGAATCATACCCGATAAAGATGAACGCCTTACTTTTGTCATCGAGCTTGCTCCGTGTCTCGTCAGGTACATGTGCGTATGCTTTGCTTCCAAAGACTCTTAGATGGGAGATTCCTGGCTTCCTTCCACTCCAAGCTTCTTATGGTGTCTTTCCCCACACGCTCCTTGTTGGTGATCGGTTGAGTAGATAGACTGCACACGCTACTGCTTCGGCCCAGAATTCCTTTGGTAGCTTCTTGCTCTTTAGCATACTCCGCGCCATGTCTAGAATTGTCCGGTTCTTCCTTTCCGCCACTCTTTTTTGTTGAGGGGACCTTGGTACCGTTAGTGGATGCCTTATTCCATGCTCCTCGCAAAAATTCTGGAACTCTCTAGAAGTGAACTCGCCTCCACGATCGGATCTCATGGCCTTTATGTGTAGTCCACTTTCTTTCTCCACTGCAGCTTTGAATTTCTTGAATACTTCAAATGCCTCCGATTTTTGCTTCAAGAAATACACCCATGTCTTTCTAGAAAAATCATCAATAAATAGAAGGAAATAGTTGCTTTTACCGAAGGAGCTTGGCTTGATCGGACCACATATGTCGGTATGTATGAGCTCTAATGGCTTTTGGGCTCTCGAGCTTGACTCCTTTGGAAAATTCTTCCGAAATTGCTTTCCGAGTAGGCATCCTTCGCACAATTGATCGCGGTGTCTAATAGATGGTAGTCCTCGCACCATGTCCTTTTTGGATAGCAGCTCCAAGCCTCCAAAATTCAAGTGCCCAAATCGAAGATGCCAAAGCCAAGATACATCTTTGTAGCAAGCTTTAAGACACCTTGCAACATCATTTTGAATGTTCAACAAGAACATTCTATTTTGGACATAGGCACCTTAGTGATTAAATTATTTTTATTATCTCTTATGGAAAGACTATGATCTTTCATGTGAATGTCATAGCCCTTCTCTAAGAGTTGCCCCAAACTCAATATATTATTTTTCATGTTGGGCACATAGTAGACATTTGAGATAAATTGGTGATTTCCATTCTTCAAGCGGATTAGGATGTTACCTTTGCCTTTCACTGGTATTTTGGATTCATCACCAACAGAGACATTACCACTCACCGATTCGTCGAGCTCCACGAACATTCTCCTCTTTCCACACATATGGTTGCTCCCCCCGGTGTCAAGGTACCAAGTGTTGTCTTGTCTCCCTTCTTCTCCTTTGTATGCTAGAAGTAGGGTCACGTCTTTTTGGCCCTTATCCTCCACAAGGTTGGAGGTCTCTTCGACTTTGGTTTGAGACCCTCTACATTGTGAAGCATACTGTCCATATTTTTGACAAGAATAACATTTGATTTGAGATTTATCGTACCTTTCACCTTGGTTGCCTCTCCCACGACTTGGGTATTCTCTTCTTTCTTCATTTTTGTTAAAACCTCATCGTCCACGTCCATGGCCTCGACCTCGTCCACGACCACGACCTCTTCCATATTGACCTCGTCCATTTCCGATATTTTCTTCCTTATCTTTTATTTGCATCTTGAATAATTGCTCCACTATATCTTGTTTTTTCTTATGCTTTTCTTCATATGCTCCTAAGGATCCCATTAATTGATCAATCGACATCTCCTCCAAATATTTAGTTTCTTCAATTGTTATGACAATATGCTCGAATTTGGAAGTTAATGACCGGAGTATCTTCTCAATAATTCTAACATCTTCCAATTTTTCACCATTTCTTTTCATTTGATTTGAAACCACCAAAACTCTTGGAAAATAGTCGGAAATGGACTCCCCTTCTTTCATATGTAAAGACTCAAATTCTCCTCTTAATGTTTGGAGACGTACCTTCTTTACTTGCTCGGCACCTTTGCGAGACGTTTGGAGTTTCTCCCACGCTTCCTTAGCAGTGGTTGCACTTGAGATCTTCTCGAACCCATCATCATCCAATGCTTGGTAGATGAGGTAGAGAGCTTTCTTGTGTCTCTTTCTTGAATCCTTCAACCCATCCCTTTGAGTTTGGTATAATGTAGATTCATCTCGGGGCTCATTGTAGCCTTTCTCTACAATATCTCAAATATCATGTGCACCTAGGAGAGCCTTCTTCTTGATACTCTAATTATCATAGTTGCTCTTGTTGAGCATAGGAACTTGGAAGGATGCAACACCATTTACCATGGTTTTAGAAATTTTTGGTTAGAATCTTGTGGCTCTGATACCACTTTGTTGGAAGAGGATTGCTATTAATATTTGGAGGGAGGTTTTTAGGCTAAGGGAATTTTGGAAGAGTAGAAAGATATTGGAGAAGAGAAACTTTTATTACTCAAACTTGTTTTTGATTTTTTTTGGCTTAATACAAAATGAGCAATCCTACACCTATTTATACTTGACCACTTCCTCAATCAATGGCCAAGATTTATCCAACACAACTTTAATCTAATGGCTACAAATCACCTTCTACACAATTCTACAAAAATATCCACTCTCTAGATCACTCCATACTTATCTATATCATTCTACTATTCTAAAGATATTTCTAGAGCACATTTCTAGAACATGGGCCAAATGGGCTCACATTCTAGAAAATAGGCTGGGCTCTTTATTTTTCATAATTTCTTAAGCCCAAATAATTATTACAAAATCAAGTTTATTTTAATTTTAGTTTCAACATAGTAACCATGCCAAGCTATGGTTTGATTTCACATTCTGGAGAGAATGAAGTTTGTGCTCTTGAAATTTTTTATAATTGCTAATTAATTGGTTGATGTATGTATGGAAATTGATAAAGGTTTAGATAATTCAATACAATTCCAATTGTTTGAAGCTATTTGGGGTTGTTCTAAGTGATGAATCTCCATGCGCAATTAGTGATTTAACTTGTGCAGAATATGGTCATTATCAATAACGTCTCCCTTTCGCCATTTTTTACTTGTTTGGGTTTGACCTGCCCACCCTTTGATTCCATTTGATGCATGTTTCATCAATGCTCGTCTTTTGGGCCTGGGCAGATTTTAATTTAAAGCTTGTAATGCTATTATCTCTCAACCATGCAGGGCTCATAGAGCCCAGGTTTAAAATCGCTGGAATTTGGGTCTTGGGGGTTAGTGCCTTTTAGTCAAATATTTACTACTTAGTTAGTAAGATTGAAGTTTTAGTTAGACGGGGTAGAAGCTCCACAAATCTTTTTTAGATAAAATATTGGGTTTGTCAAAATAGATTAAGGTAAGCCAAATTAGTATTAAATAGTTTATGGCCCTCCGAGCTTTAATTTTAATATCTTTTTAAAATGGAATTGAGGTGCAACGCGCCAAATAAAATATCAAATGCGTGGACATCATTTAATTATTTCTTTTAAAATCCTTAGAAATCGAGGTATGCCATTTAGAAATTTTCCATGGCCCTCGCGAAGTTAAAAACGCGTAGTTGCTTTAGGCGCGTTATTTCAATAATACCACTTTCCTAAAATCGGGTGTGAATTTCATGTGACCCAAATCCAAATCCTTATAACGTTGAATAAAATACGTTTCAGATTGCGGGTGCATTTCATGTGACACGATCCAAAGGCATGTTTTATACAACGTTAAATCTTCTTCTAAATAAATAAAATCAATTTTAAAATTAAATGCACATAGGTTAAAATATGTTTTTAAAATCATACAATTAAGCCAATGATAACAGTTGAGCGACCGTGCTAGAACCACAGAATTCGGAAATGCCTAACACCTTCTTCCGGATTAACAGAATTCCTTACCCAGATTTCTATGTTCGCGAACTGTAATACAGAGTCAATCTTTTCCTCGATTTGGGATTTTAACCGGTGACTTGGGATGCCATAAATATTCCAAGTGGCGACTCTGATTTATAAATAAATAATCCAATTTTGATTGTCACTTTAAGTTGGAAAAAAACTCCTTTTATTACGCCCTTGCGGGGGTGTAGGAAAAAGAAGGTGTGATAGCTCTGGCAACTCTGCTGGGGACAAGAACCTCGAATGTTTTTGGTTCAGGGTTCAGAACTCGTGCTTAGATAAATTATTAAATTTGGCTTTATCTAACTTTTTTTACATGTTTGGCCTAATGTGCTAAATGTTGCTTTTACTGCTTTGATATTCTGTGACTTGTATATAATTTTTTCCGAAACACTTGCTCTCTCCGAGTCTTCTAAATCATGGAGAAGGGTGCACTTTGTGTAGCTTCTCTTCTGTTTGAGTCAACTCCCAAATTTAGAATGAGGTTCGGACAAGTTGCATAGCCGGCGAAGCTTCTGTATTCCCGTGTACATTGCCCCCGTCTCGAGTTGTCTGCTCGGGTAAGGCAGGTCTAGAATAATAAATCTAGGTTTTAAACCTAGAATAACTTAGCCTCATGTCGGACCCTAGTAGGAATGTTTGTTTGCATCATGTGCATTTGACTTAGGGGACTCAACACAGGGGTTGGGTCCGTTTAGGACAGGTGTAACCAGAATCAAAGACCATCTTGATACATATTTTACGTACTACTTGTGCATTTATTTGCTTTGAGTTTTGCATGATGACTGGCTTCTAAATGATGGGAGAAAGTTGGAAAAAGAAAATAGCAGTGTAAGTGTCAAGTGAGTTAATCACCTTTTGAAAGAAAAAAGCCAATGGCCAAATAGTACTGAAACTCTACCGATTTTTTGATAAACATGAAAAAAAACAAAGAAGGGAAAAATGTGTTATTTTCAAAAATAGTTGGTTTTGCTTTATTTACCCAAACTACGCCAGTTTGATTCTCACAGGGTGTGGGATAATAGGCAACCCTCATCAGGTCCAACTTCCATTTTGCAAAAACTAGCCCAAAAAGATTTTTTTTTATTTTTATCCTAAATAATTAAGGTGATGCCATTCTTATCAAAAATAGACGAGTGTCCCTAAAAGGGCGCGGGAAGGCTATTTTTGCAAGAACAGCCACCTTTGGCTGTTTTTTAATTTTTGGCAAGTTAGCGAGTACAACCCTAAAATCTTCTTCCCCAAAGTGTTGAAATCCCGTATTTTAAAAAACTGGGTTTTAGTTTGAAATAAAATTTTGAAAAAATTGTGTTATTCTTATTGAGTCAAAATGAGACACTGTTTTCTTTTAATTAAATTCACCTTAATAAATATGCAGGATTAACACAATTCAAATTGAACCTTTTTCAGTTCGTGAAGAGATCCCTTTGGAGCTAAATATGTGGTGGCATGATTTGGGGGACGACACTAGGAAAGTTGTGACAAAAGCATTGGGTAGTCTTATAGGGATCTTGAAGGTTAAGCTGAGAAAGGACTTAATTGAGGACTTGATACCATTTTGGGATCCAACACATAATGTATTTCATTTTGCTGATTTCGAGTTAACTCTTACACTGGAAGATATAACAGGCTACGCTTGTTTCAAGGGGAATCTTATAAAGCAATACTCGGTGGCGCCTAGAATAGTAACCCCTCTCAAATTTTTGGACTTGTTAAGCATCAGTCTGGACATCCAAGACGGAAATTTGGCCAAAGGATTCTATACCTTCTATTTTTTGTACCGACGTTACAGTAATCCTCGTGGATTCGAGACACCAGATACCGGTCTTGCTCATGCGGGACCAAGTCAAGTGGGAGGCTCAGAGAGGATTAGCTTTTATAAAGACACTCTTGGGTATTTTGATTTGCCCCAGAAAAGATGGGAACATAGAGTTGGGACTCGTGGGGATAGCTGACTTTATGATGAAAAGGCAAATGGGACCATAGTGCCGATGATCTTAGCAGATATTTACCGAGCTCTGACCCTTTACCGAGAAGGAGGAAAGTTCTTTAAAGGATGCAACCTGCTGTTATAACTTTGGATAGAGAAACACCTTTGCCATCGCCCGGGATATCTGAATTGTGGTATGACTGGTCTCAAATGCATCAAAAAGCATAAAAAGCGGGTAGAGGGTTACGAGTTCCCGGATAGTAAAAAAGCACGGCATGCCCACTTGAGATCCTTGACTGCAAACAAAATGGAATGGACGTTCGGGTGGCTCACGTTCAGTGAAGTAATCTATTTGTCGACTGAGGAGTGTTTTCTGCGATTGATGGGTCTTCAGAGTATGCAGCCTTATGCTCCGCACAGAGTCCTATGTCAGTTAGGTCGATACCAGACCATCCCGTATGATAAAGATTTGAGTCGGCAGGTCATTGAGATAGGACAAAAATCTGCCTTTCCAGAAGAAAAAATGCATAAGTTTTTGCATTAGTTTTAGAGCCTAAAACTCAAGTACGAGATCTATCTAGAGGTGAGTTGGATCCTGGCTACCCTGCTTGGTATGGTAATAGATCCAGAGTTCATCAGGAGCCCGAAAGGCCCGCAAAGAAACCCCATGTCCAACAGTTCACCGACGAAGCCTAGGCGTAGTGCGCCTGGTTGGCCAAGGAAAACGAGTGTAGGGCCATAATAGGAAAGTTTGAAAGGAAAATCAAAGACCTTCAGTTCGAGAATGGTCTGCAAGCCGTGACAAATGAGGGTGAAAAGAGAAAATTAGCCAAAGAAAATGAGGCCCTTCGAGCCCAGATTCAGAAAATGAAAATAACGGCAGAAAATCCCACCAGAAGTGTAAAAGAAAAGAAACTCATAGACAACCTTAGGCAGAAGGTAGGGGAATATGATTTTGACTTGAATAAAGTAGAGGGTGAAGTAGCCAGGGCTTGAAAGAAATTATCTAAACATATGGAGAACGAGTACGTCTGGTTAAACAGCTAAAAAAAAGGTACGATAATAAGGTTGCGGGACTGAAGAAAAGGGTCATCACCGTTGAGAACAAAATGGTGAAGGAGGCGAAGGACTTTAAGGCTGAAAAAGAACACTGTTATACAACAATGGTACACCTAGAAAGAGATTAGCATCAATTTCAAGAACAGAATCGGATAGCCGAACAAACTTTGGGAGTTTGTTGCAAGCAAAAGGTGTCATAAGAGAAAGAGTCTGAAGGATTGCTAATTACTTCGCGATGAAGTGCAGTAGTTGTGAAGATATGACTAGATCCATATTTTCTTCCGCTGTAATGACCTTCGTTCTCCAAGTAATGGAAGACCTCCACCACCTCCAAGGGGATTTAGCACGCAGGGCTGTGGTGAGACCGAATGATGTCCTGCGGTCCCCAGGAGCATTAGAGTCAATAATCTATTCATGATTTTCACTCGAGTCTGTTAGTCTATTTGTGAAGTCTGTATTTTCTGTTATTGAAGTCTGTTAGTTGGTTGTCACGTCTGTTGTTTTCACATTTCTGTCTGAGTCTGTTGGTCTTATTTTGATTCGGTGTCTGTTAGTTTCTCTTCTTGGGTTTGTTAGATTTATAATTTAGTGGTTGTAATCAAAACTATTTTACTTTATGGAAAATCTAAAATCCCAAAGAAAAAAAAAATTTGTTATTTATTTTTTACACTTATTTTCCAGAACTACGCTCGGTCTAATTCTTGTAGGGTCATGATATGTAGGCATCCTCCATAGGATTCGACCATAATCAAAAGAAAAGGAAACAATATGGAAAAAGAGAGAAAAAGAGAGAAAAACAGAGGAGAAATAAAAAACAGTGAAAAGGAAACAATGGCAAAATAAGAGAGAGAAAGAAAAACAAAGAGAAATCAAGAAAAAACAAGCTGAATAAAAAATGAAAAGACAAAGAGAGAGAAAGAGAAAAAGAAGAAGAAAAGAGAAGTGGTATATAGAAATAGGGTAAAGCGGGATGACGCAAGCAGCCGATCAACTGCATAATGAAAACCGATAACTGCTTAGCTGCATTCATCCCCGAATGTGTGGTTTCCTATCTGTTAAACCCTGACCTCTAACAAGTTTGTTGTTGTCTATCCAATTACAGACATGTGATTGGTTTTGTGGCATTCTGGAAACCTACCAATACAACATCCGCTCCAAAAACAAGTTAACCATGGCCAACCAAGAGCCTGATGCAAGAATTATTGATCCCTCAAGAGAGGTGGAAGAGTTGGATGTTAATGCAATGAAATAAGAGATGTATAAACTGAAACAACAAATGGATGAAATGTACCAAGCTGGGCAAAAGGGCAACCACCACCAGCTTATCCTGCCAACCCTGCTTTCATCCCGTTATTTCCTAGCCGCATAATCATCCTGCCACTTACCCATCCCCAAGCATTCCCATCTACCAACACTACCAAGGCATAACTTTCCAGACACCACCTGCCCCACCACCCAAACCAGTTCCACACCCTCCTTCACCAGTTGCCCCTTTCTTCGTGGTATCCCCACCTACTACACTACCCAAATATTCTAGTGAGCCTTTGCTCCAAGCCCATGATAACCAGTATTACCCCCGGAGCCTACTTTTAAAGCCCTGGAAACCTATTCATACACTCATTTTGATATCCCTGCAGAAGCTGAGAAACAAGCCAAAAAATTGGAATAGGAAGAGATGTTGAGGAAAGTCAAAAGCTTAGAGCAATCATTCAGAGACATGCGAGGGTTGGGAGGTCAAGTAAGTGTGGCGTACAAGGATCTACGTTTATTTCCAGATGTGCAATTGCCGGCAGATTTTAAGATGCCCAAATTTGATTTATACGATGGGCACGGTGATCCAGTAGCACACTTGAGAGGGTTTTGCAGCAAAATATGGGGAGCTAGAGGGAAAGACGAGTTTCTAACGGCGTATTTCAGTCAAATTCTGAGTGGTTCAGCCTTGGAATGGTACACCCGGCAAGACCAAAGAAGGTGGTATATATAGGATGATCTAGCCCAGGTGTTTGCTTGCCGCTTCCAGTACAATTTACAAATTATTCCGGATTGTTTGTCTTTGACGAAACTTGAGAAAAAGCACAATGAAAGTTTCAGGGAGTATGGCTTCCATTGGAGAGTGCAGGCAGCGAGGGTCAACCCTCCAATGAAAGAAAGTGAAATGGTGGATAACTTCCTTCAGGCCTTAGAGCCTAATTATTTCGGTCACTTTGTATCGGCTGTGGGCAATTCCTTTAATAAAGTGGTGAAAATGTTAAGCATGGTAGAGGAAGGGCTCAAGTCTAACAAAATCATGAGCTATTCAACAATCAAGGAAACCACCCATGCCATTCAAAGCGGGAGTAGGGGAGCAATTGGAAAGAAGAAGAAAGAGAAAGTAGCAACAATTGACCCAGGAGCTTGGTTCGGATTCAGGGGCTCATCACATTACAATCAGCCTCAACCCCACCACCAAACCTACCCCCACACTCCATATAGCCCACCATAACACTATTACCCACCCCTAGACCTCTGTTTTTCTGTCCATCACGCACAAACATACACTCAACCTCCCGCTCACGCACAATAGCATGTGCCAATCCCACAAAATACTTACCCAACTCCACAAAATGCCTATCCACCCCCAAGAGCCTACCAAAACCACCCGAGACCAGCTTTCCGGGCCAACCAAGCCTTTAAGAATCAGAGGTTGTAGAAGAAGAAAATCTTTTTTCCATTAGGAGAATCCTATACTAGCTTATTCCACAGGTTGAGACAGTTAGATATGCTGAAGCCGATTGAAGGAAAGTTGCCGAATCCTCCCCCGAGAAATCTTGATTATTCTGTCAGTTGCGATTATTGTTCTGGTGCTCCAGGGCATGACATAGAGAAATGTTGGCATTTGAAAAATTCTATCCAGGAGCTCATTGATTCGCATCGGATTGAGGTCCAAGCTCCAGAAGCACCCAATATTAACCGGAACCTGCTGCCAACCCATCACTAAACGAACATGATTGAGATAGTGTATAAAGAAGGATAGCTTAAAAAGCCTTCGCAAACCGTCATGACGATCCTAGCCAGTAAGGGGAAGCCAGTTGAAAAACTAACAACCGAGATGTCAATGCTCAAGTTGAGTGTAACAAGCAGTGTGCCTTTTGCTGTAATCAAGAAGGGGTCCTTAGGAGATGGGGCAGTGAAACAAGAAAATACAAAGGTGATGTTACCAGGTGTGCAAGGAAGCCTGTTGTGGTCATGGAAGGTGCTCGCACAGAGCCCGTCATTATCAAACCTGTAACTCAGCTACCCGTAGTCAACAGCAGGGTCATCCCTTGGAATTAAGAGCAAGTGAAAGTGACTTACAAAGAGAAAGAAGTTAGAGAAGAAGTCTACAGGACCCATGGGTTAACTCGATCTGATTTTCCCCCGAGGAGTTGAGAAAACCTAAAATCTCTAAAGACAACCTAGTATCGGTGAAGAAATCTATGACTGAAGAAAAAGCAGAGGAGTTTTTGAAAAAAGATGAAGGTTCAAGACTATTCTATTGTGGAGAAATTGAGGAAGACGCCTGCTCAAATTTCACTGTTGTCATTGTTAATCCATTCAGACGAGAACCGTCGAGCACTGATGAAGATCCTGAATTAGGCCCATGTCCCTGAAAAGATCTTAGTCCATCAATTGGAAAAGAAATCCAACAAGATTTTCGAGGTAAACAGAGTCACTTTTTCTAATGATGAATTGCCCATAGAGGGTACTGAGCACAATAGATCCCTTTATCTTGCGGTGAAGTGCGAATATTCTGTGGTTACCCGGGTATTGGTCGACAATGGTTCAAGTGTGAATATTTTCCATCTCTTCACTCTGAACAAGCTGAAAGTGGATGATGAGAGAATTCACAAGAACAATATTTTTGTTTGAGGATTCGATGGTGGAGGGAAAGATTCGGTCGGCGAGATAGTACTCGAGTTGACAATCAAACCAGTTGATGTTACCATGGAATTCCAAGTGTTAGATGTGGCTGTCTCTTACAACCTGCTATTAGGTCGACCCTGGATTCATGCTCTAAAGCAGTTCCCTCTACTCTGCATCAAATGGTAAAGTTTGAATGGGATAGACAGGAAATAGTTGTGCACGACGAGGACAATTTGTATGCCCCTAGTGATACCATTGTACCATTCATTGAGGCCGAGGATGACAAAGGACCTTGGGTGTACCAGGTTTTTGACACGGTATCGGTAAAGAAATCTCCAGAAGGGGAATGCGCTCCAAGTATGAAGGTAGCTGCTGCATCAGTCATGGTAGTCGTTGAAATGTTGAGAAATGGTTTTGTCCTAGGGAAAGGTTTGGGAGCGTCGCTACAAGGTATCGCACAACCGGTGTCTCTCCCCAAAAATAGTACACCTTTGGTTTGGGATTCAAGCCAACAATTGTAGATGTGAAAAGAGCCAGAAATATGAAATAGAAAGCATGTGTCCTTCCAAAGCCCGTCCCACATCTCTTCATATTATTTGTTCGGCCGGGCACCAAGAAGCGCCTGACAACAACAAGTTCCAGTTCTGTGGTCGATCCTGATAAGGAATTACTTGAAAGGTTTCAGAAATTATTTAAAGATGTGAATATGGTGGAAGTTGGAGAGGGTTCTAGCAAGGCGGATGTGTAATTTATTGGGCCCAGTGCAAAAATCAACAATTGGGAAGCTACTCTTTTTCGACCAGGAAGGAGTTTTGATAGTTTGGTTTAATTTTCTTTCAGTTTATCTGGATTATTCCAAGGTTGTAATTCAGATTCTATGTTCCGTCCGTTTGGATATATAAACCTTGTTATCTTTCAATTTCAATGAAACGCAATTTCCTTTTTATCATTTCTGATAGTTTTTATTTTCTTTGCTTTTCTTTTCCTTCTTGTACAGTTATTTTTATGCTGGTTTCAATGATATGACATGCATAAGGAATCTTCGGCCCAGTCTTTAGAGCCGGTCTAATTCTAAAATAATAATTCCAGAGATAGAATGTGATGATGAATCAGAGTATAATGAGGATGAGGCCCTTGAAGAAATTAGTAAAGAATTAAACCACTTTGAGGAAAAACCCAAACTAAACCTTAGAAATACAGAAACAATCAATCTAGGGGACCCAAATAATATTAGAGAAACTAAAATAAGTGTTCATATTGAACCGCAACTTAGTGAAAAGATAATTAAGGCATTGCTTGAATAACATGCCGGGAAAAGATGACATGCCGGGTCTAAGCACTAACTTGGTGATTCACAAATTGCCTACTAACCCGGTATGCCTCCCGTCAAACAAAAGTGGAGGAATTTTAAAACTGACATGAGCGTAAAGATTAAAGAGGAGGTCACAAAGCAGTTCAAGGAAAAGGTCAATCGAGTCACGCGGTACCTGGTTTGCCAATGGTCTGCCTATGCCAAAGAAGGATGATAAGACCAATTTATGTGTTGATTACCATGATCTCAACAAGGCAATTCCAAATGATAACTTCCCATTGCCAAACATCCACATATTCATTGATAATTATGCAAAACATGAGATTGATTCTTTTGTGGATTGTTACGCGGGCAATCACCAGATCTTAATAGATGAGAAAGATGTGGAAAAGATGACATTCATCATGCCGTGGGGAACATACTGCGGTGGGATCCTCCCTTTCGGTCTTAAAAATGCTGGGGAAACTTACATGAGGGCAATGACAACCATATTCCATGAAACGATACACAAGGAGATTGAGGTTTATGTGGATGATACGATAATAAAGTCCAGAAAGTAGTTTGACCATGTCATGGATTTGAGAATGTACTTCCAAAGGCTTCACAGGTACAACCTTAAGCTCAATCATGCAAAATGCACATTCGGTGTTCCATCTGGAAAATTATTGGGCTTCATAATCAGACACCGAGGTATTTAATTGGACCCATCAAAAATCAAAGCTATCCAAGAATTTCCACCTCCGAGGAACAAGATTGAGGTGATGAGTCTGTTGGGAAGATTGAATTACATCAGCAAGTTTATCACTCAACTCATGAAAACTTGTGAGCCTATCTTTAAGTTGTTGAAAAAGGATGTTGCGGTCAAGTGGACGGAGGAATTTCAAGAAGCATTTGATAAGATAAAGGGGTACTTGTCAAACCTACCTGTGTTGGTCCCACCAGAACCGGGGAGGTATTTGATTCTGTATTTTACAATGTTGGACAACTTGTTTAGTTGTGTGTTGGGTCAGCATGATATCATCGACAGGAAAGAGCTGGCCATATATTACCTCAGTAAGAAGTTCACATCTTACGAGGTTAAGTATACTCATCTTGAGAGGATGTGCTGTGCCCTAACTTGGGTAGCACAAAAGTTGAAACATTATATGTCATATTATACTACTTATCCCATATCTAGCTTGGATCCGTTGAAGTATATCTTTAAGAAGCCTATGCCCATGAGGAGGCTCACAAAATGGCAGATCCTGCTCACAGACTTTGACATTGTCTACGTGACTCCGACTACGATGAAATCACAAGCATTGGCTGACTATTTGGCCGAGAACCTGGTGGATGAAGAATATGAACCATTGAAGACATACTTCCTGGATGAGAAGTTGATGCATATTGATGAGTTGGAACAGGTCGAAATGCCAGTATGGAAACTTTTCTTTGATGGGGCTGCCAGGCGTTAGGATGTGAGCAATACTTATTTCTAAGATATGGCATCACCACCGTGTTATGGCTCAACTTCGGTTCTATTGCACTAACAACATGGCGGAATATGAGGCATGCTTTTTGGGTATGAGGTTAGCTGCAGACATGGGTGTCCATGAAGTCTTGGTCTTGGGGGACTCGGACCTTTTGGTGCACCAGATTCAAGGGGAATGGGAAACACGAGATTTGAAGCTCATACCATACCGACAGTGTCTTCATGATCTTTGCCAACTATTTTGATCAGTAGAGTTCATGCATATTTCAAGAATCCACAACGAGGTTGGTGATTCTTTGGCTACCTTGGTGTCAATGTTACATCATCCAGATAAGGCTTGTGTTGACCCGCTGCATATCCAAGTCCATTATCAACATGCTTACTGTAATGTGGTGGAAGAGGAACTTGATGGTGAACCTTGGTTTCACGATATGAATGAACATATACGGATATGGGTGTATCCAGTACAAGCCATCAAAAAAGAACAATTCGTCGCTTATCAAGTGGATTATTCTTCAATGGAGGGGTATTGTACAAAAGAATGCCAGATATTTGGTTGTTGAGATACATAGACGCTAGATAGGCCACGACCATCATGAACGAGGTACATTTCGAAGTTTGTGGACCGCATATGAGTGGATATGTTTTGGAAAAGAAGATTCTCCGAGCAGGTTATTATTGGCTAATCCTTGAGAGAGATTGTATCCGTTTCATGCACAAATGTCATCAACGTCAGGTGCACGGAGATTTGATTCATTCCCCACCATCTGAATTACATACAATGCATGCACCATGGCCCTTCGTTGCTTGGGGCATGGATGTCATTGGGCCCATCGATCCAGCAACGTCTAATGGGCACATGTTCATTCTTGTGGCCTTTGATTATTTCACCAAGTGGGTTAAAACTAAAACTTTCAAGTCTGTGACCAAGAAAGCCGTGGTCGATGTTGTGCCTTCAAATATCATCTACCGGTTCGGGATCCCGAAGGTAATCATCATGGCTAATAGTACAAATTTCAATAGTCATTTGATGAAAGAGGTATGTTAGCAGTTTAAGATTACACATCGCAATTCCACTCCATATTGCCCCAAGGAGAATGGAGCAGTCGAGGCAGCCAACAAGAACATAAAGAAGATATTTTAAAAAATGGTGGAGAGTTCTAGACAATGGCACGAGAAACTGCCCTTCGCATTGTTGGATTACCGCACTACTGTTCGTACTTCAGTAGGGGTAACTCCTTATCTATTTGTATATGGCACAAAAGCAGTGATACCTATAGAGATTGAAAATCCAGCCCTTCGGATTGTCGCTGAGGCCGAAATTGATGATGACGAGTGGGTCAAAACCCTCCTGGAGCAATTGAGTTTGATTGACGAGAAAAGATTAGCAGCAGTGTGTCATGGCCAGTTGTATCAATAGAGAATGGAAAGAGCATATTACAAGAAGGTGCGCCCACGGAGGTTTGAAGTGGGACAGTTGGTATTGAAACATATCCTCCCTCATCAGGCGGAGGAAAAGGGCAAGTTCGCCCCAAATTGGCAGGGACCATTCATCGTGACGAGAGTGTTTTCCAATGGGGCTTTGTGTTTTATAGATGTAGAAGGTAAGTGTGTAGAAATGACCATCAATTCCAATACGGTCAAGAGATACCACATATGATTTTCTTTGGTTAAATTGTATTTATTTGTACTTGGCATATTTTGAAGATTGGAATGACGAAGGTATTTTGTTCTGCTATCTAAATACTTTATCCTTTGTTACCCACTTTGAGCCTTATTTGTTTTTTCTTTCATATCCCTCTTTCGGAATCAGTAGCATAATCAGAAGTGCAAGAGGAAATGATAAGTAAAGGAAACAGAAAAGAAAAGAATGAAAGGAGCAAAGAAAAAATAGAAGAAAAAAGAAAAAAAAGAAAAAAGAGAAGAAAAGGAAAAGGAAAAACAACAAACAACAAAAGAAAAAATAAAGAAAGAAAAGAAAAGAAAAGAAGAAAAAAGAAAAAAAGAAGAAAAAAAGAAAAATCACAACAACAAAGCAATTTCTATGTCATGAACTATGTTTGATCTGATTCCTTTTAGGGATACGTAGGCAGCCTCACGGTTAGGTCCCCTCAAAAGAAAAATCCAAAGTCCCCAAGCAAGAAACCGGGGCAGAAGTTGTGGTTGTTGATTCCGAAAGTTGTAATGTTTTAACCCATTTGAGTTGTTTTGAGCCTTTTTGATATCCTTTATTTCTAACCTATCCAAAATCCTAGATTACGGTCCATAGAAAGATCTTCCGATCACTCTTCGAAAGATGCCAAGTTAAGCAAGTATAGATGATTCTTGTAAGGGGCACCACTCTGGTCCGAGAGAAATGAAAAATGAGAGAGTCTTATTGGTACAAACCCTCACGGGCACCGTAAGGTGACATGAGTTGAGAGAAATGAAAATTGAGAGAGTCTTATAGGTAAAAACCCTCACAAGCACCGTAAGGCGACTGGAGTTGAGATAAATGAAAAATGAGAGAGTCTTATTGGTGAAAATCCTCACGGGCACTGTAAGGCGACAAGAGTTGAGACAAATGAAAAATGAGAGAGTACTATTCGTAAAAACCTTCACGGGCACCTTAAGGCGATAATGAGCTGAGAGATGAACAAATGAGAGGGGTCTGTTGGTGAATACATTATATGGCACCGCAAGATGAATAAGGTGAAGGATTTGGCAATGAAATTGGATTATGAAGATCTCGGGGCACGAAGTACGGCAACTGAAAAGGGATTGGTTGGAAAGACTGGGCCGATTAATTTAAAAATCATGTCATGATCATTGGTGCTAGTTGCTTCACTCAGATAAGTCTCTTTTCTTTTTCTCCTTCAGATATTTTTCCTGTTTTGGATTTTTCTTATCCCTAACTCTCAAAGTCATTGCATTTCATTTCTTTTGGGTTTATTTCTCTAAGATGTTTCCAATGTTAGTTTTATTTAAGAAAATAAGAAGGGATTTCAATGCTTACTACCAACTTCCAAGGTTGCACAAGGTATAGGGCAGTCAAGGCCTTGCTAGAGTTAGTATGATATGGAATGGGATATAAAAAGATGGGTCAGAAATATAACACAATGGTTCTATATCCAAGGTCATGGGGGTGAAAGTTTATCGGAACGTTAAAGGGTTCTTGACCAGCTTGGGAAAGTTAGTTAGAAAGTCAGTCGGTTCAGGGCTAGTTCGGGGAAACTAGTCAGAACAAAGCATGACATCAGGGAGGCCGCTTTCCACAAGAATGCCACAAACTAACCACCACTTTTCAAACTGAAGAGATTTTTCTTTGATTGAAACAAGGGCAGAAAGTTCCGGTTGTTTCAAAGAAACCCTCTGTAAGGAAAGGCAAGCACCAGACATGTTTGACCATAAATATTCAGGACCCTCCTGGATAATGAGACCTAGTTTAAAGTTCAAAACAATCATGAGTGGCATATTCTAGCATAAATGTACCCTAAGGAATATAAGTTGGATTCAAAGTTTCCATGTTTGAGATAGAATCCAATTAGGAGTTTTCAGGACCCTCCTGAATCATGGGACCTAGCTTTAAGATTTATGTCAGATAACAAGATTTAGCGTAAGCTCTACTGTAGAAAATTATAATTCAGCCTTAAAAGTTGTCACTCTTAAGATAAGACTTGATTTTGATTTTCAGGACCCTCTTGGATAATGGGGTGTAGTTTTACGACTCTCTTAGATAACAAAGATTAGTGAAAGTCACACCTTTAGAAGATATAATCTAGATTTAAAGTTGTTGTTAACTAGGAGTTTTCAGGACCCTCTTGGATAATGGGATCTAGCTTTCAAATTCTTAGTAATATTTGGTAACATGATTCAGTTTAACACTTAAATATGTGCCCAGCTACCAAACTGGGGTAGAAAATTTTCTTTGTTTTGTCTATCTTGTTGAAATCAGGCACCTACCTGGAGAACAAGGGAATACAATTCAAGTTTTAGCAATCAGGAGCCCACCTGAACGAGGGAATACAGTTCAAGTTTTAGCAATCTGGAGCCCACCTGGGGAATAAGGGACAACTCAATTTTTTGGCAATAAGGAGCCCACCAGGAGAACAAAGGAATACAAATCAAGTTTTTGACAATCAGGAGCCCACCTGGAGAATAAGGGAATATAATTCAAGTTTGGTAATCATGCACCCACCTGGAGAACAAGGGAATACAATTCAAGTTTTGGCAATCAGGAGTCCACCTGGAGAATAAGGGAATACAATTTAAGTTTTGGTAATTAGGAGCCCACCTGGAGAATAAGTGAATAAAATTCAAGTTTGGGTAATCAAGAGCCCACCAGGAGAACAAGGGAATACAATTCAAATTTTGGCAATTAGGAGCCCACTTGGAGTATAAGGGAATACGATTTATGTTTTGGTAATCAGTAGCCCACCTGGAGAATAAGGGAATACAATTCAAGTTTTGGTAATCAGGAGCCCACCTGGAGAATAAGGGAATACAATTCAAGTGTTGGCAATCAGGAGCTCACTTGGAGAATAAGGGAATACAATTTAAGTTTTGGTAATCAGGAGCCCATCTGGAGAATAAGGGAATACAATTCAAGTTTTGGTAATCAGGAGCCCACCTGGAGAACAAGGGAATACAATTCAAGTTTTAGCAATCAGGAGCCCACCTGGAAAACGAGGGAATACAGTTTAAGTTTTGACGATCAGGAGCCCACTTGGAGAAAAAGGGAATACAGTTCAAGTTTTTGGCAATCAGGCGCCCACCTGGAGAGCACGGGAATACAATTCAAGTTCAGCAGTCAGGCGTCCACCTGGAGAAAGGAAAAGCATCTCAAAATACAACTCAAGTTGGCAACAAAGGGATTTCACCGGGAGAATACAAGTCAACAAGGCAACAAAAACCACAAGAGCAAGCTTGAAGATATAGAAAGGATTTTTTGTAATTCATAGATCATAGTTTAGTCTAGCTTCTTTTATATGACATGGTGTAATAAGGGGTTCAGTAAGCAGTTGCAGCAGCAACAATAACAGTGAAATCACAGCTTCATGTTAGTCCCAGGTACCAAACATTCCTGAACTACACTACCTGATTCCTTTATAGCCAAGGATATTTAGGCAACCTCAGAAGCAGGGTGCAGTCAACTTTTAAACATGCTTGCAAAAATCACTCGTATCCGCTCATTTTATCTTTGCCCGAAAACTCTTCGTGTTTTTGAGCAAAGAAGGGCAGCTGTGAGCACGTGATTTTTGCCCTATAAAATTCAAAACAAAGTAATTTCTTTTAGTGTTTGCAATTTTGTGGATTTTTGTGGCATTTTCTGTTAATTGTTTGCATTTTGTTTGTGCATTTTAATTCATAAAAAATTAAAAAATATTAATGTTACAAAATGAAAGAAACAACAAAAATAGTTCACTTTTCTTGCATTTTTATTCTTTAATTCCCGAATTGTTATAGTTTTTCTTAATTTAGGATTTAATTAATTTTTGTAAATATTATGAAGGATAATTAGCTTATTTTGTTAAATTAATTTGGTTTTCAGAGTTAATTTTGGTTTTGTTTTAATTTGAAAAGAAAAAAATAAAATAAAAGAAAAAGAAAAGCAATTAAGTAAGGCTGATTTGCTCTGGGCCAGGTGCGAAGCCCAAACCCTTGCACCCCTGAAACCAGTCTAAATTGCCCTAATACACGACCCAAAACCACCCTGACCCGGTCCAACCCCTCTTTCATCAAAATGACCCCATTTTAGTTGGGTCTAATCTCAATGTTCGAGGATCTTTAATCCAACGGTCCTAAAGGGGGTTCTAATAATTATATAAGTGTTTGAAAACCCAACCCCCCTATGTCTCATCTCTCAAGCTCGTCTCCCTCAGAGACGACGGACCCTAGAAGCCGCCCTTATCTCCACTCGCCGCTGATGGTTGTGCCACCACAAATCCATACCAAAAAAACACATCCCTGAACCCTCTCCATCTCCCTATTCCAAATCTCAAAACACTCTTTTCAAATTCCCTAGAACGCCTCGAATTTCAGAAACCCTAGCGCCGCCACGATGTTCTCCGGTAGAGGCGCCACCTCTGTTCAACCCCGAATTCACACCCTATCACCTCCTTCATCTCCTCTACCTTATTCTATGACCAGTTTCCCCAAAATAACCTCTGAGATCCTCGAATATCATATTAAAGCAGAACCGTAAAATCCCAAAATGCAAACTAGCCAGTTGATTCGAGTTTTGGACTTGGAATTGGACCTTAGTCGCATGTTTTCATCGAGAACACGCGATTGAGGTCCATCTCAGCCAAAAATTTAAGATTTCATCAAATTTTGACTCAAACTGTGGTCCGCCTAGCTCGGATAATCATTTCAGTATTTTCTCTTTTCATTGTTCTTATTTTCCTATAGCCTTTTTATTTTTTATTCTATTTTTCTCAATTTATTTTGCATGTGTTTATGTTAATCCAGTCATGTGTTAACTGCTTTTTCTTAGCTTATTTGATTTCATTGGATTAGCTTAATTTCTTTTTTTCTTTTACTTTTAAGTCTGGGCTCTAATTGAATCTTTAGTTCATAGTTTGAATAGGCTTTTCTACCTCATTGTTTTTTCTGAATTGTGGAATTAGACTTGGGCCAAAAGAAAAGAATCAGCCCAGGTCTTATTTGAATTAGCCTGTTCGTTTTGAGTTGGGTCATTTTTGACCCATGTTTGGACTGGTTTGAATATTTGGTTAGCTTGGCCCATGAATTTCAAGGTAAACACAGGGTCGTTGAAGGGTAATTTGGGTAGGTCAATTAGGGAATATGTGAATAACCACCTTAGGATGCTTCTTAGAAAGCTGAAAATAACCTTACTTGGCTAACAAGTGAGTAATTGAAGGACTTTTAAGAAAAAAAGAAAATTAGAGAGGGACTGGAAGTGCAAAACTGAACTTTTAGGTCTGCCCTATTTGCTTGCCTATAAAGGCATCTCTATCTTGCCTTTCAAGGCAGAGAATTAGAGATAGAATTTCAGAAAAATACAAAAGGCCAAAAGTTCTACTGCTCGATTGAGTTTCAGTGATCTTTCTTTTGAAAAACAACAATACATATCTTGATATTCAAATGGATTGATGTTTGGTTATTAAGTTTTTTTATTCAAGCTGGTTGAGGGTTAATATTTCACTGGTTTTGCTGAGTTGATTTCCTGGGTTTTGAATCGTTGGAACTGGTGTTGCTGGTTTGCTGGTTACTATTCTATTGCTAGTCCCTCACTTTCTGTGTTGCTTTCGATTTCCAGGTACATACCTGTCACACCTCCTTTTTACATTCCTACCCTGAAGGGTAATGTATAAAGGAGTTTTCCATTTTAACTGACATTATTCGAATTGAGATTATTTATTCATTTCAGAGTCGCCACTTGGGATAAGTTTGGCTTTTGGTGTCCCAAGTCACAGGTTTATCTTGAATCCAAAATCGAGGAAATTTTGAATTCTCGAATGGAGTCTTCGAACAAGAAATTCTTGAGTAAGGAATTTTGTTAATCTGAGGGAAGGTGTTAGGCACCCTCAGATTCGGTGGTTCTAGCACGGTCGCTTAAACTATCACAAATGACCTAATATCTGATTTTACAACATATTCATCCTATAGTGCAATTTTAAAATTATTTACCGCTTTCAATTTATTTTTAAAGAAGGTTGAACGTCGTTTAAACGTGTTTTTTGATTGCGTCAAATGAAATTCATCCGGATCCGCAACACATTTTATTCAATATTTTGAGATTTGGATTTGGGTCACATGAAATGCACACCCGAATTTAGGAAGTTAAAATTATTAAAGAACACGCCTATAGCAACTAACGTGTTATTGACTTTGCGGGAGGCCATGATAATTCGCTAAATGGCGCATCCCGATTTCTAGGTTTTTGAAAGAGGTATTTAAAGCGGGCCACGCAATTAATGAATTTTATTTGGCGCGCCGCACCTTGTTTTATTTTAAAGGCCATCCTAAAGGGACTATTATTCTCTATTATTAATTAATTCAGATTAATATTATTAATGAACTACTATTAAAAGCATTCAAACATATTCAGGCCTCAAGATCAAGTCCAAACTCATATAAAAGGATCTCCATCACTGGAAACCCCCTTAATTTGAGCTTGCTACTTAACTTGAAGGGCCCAAACTTGCATTAGAAAAGTTAAATTACAGTGGGAATGAATCAGCATTTAATATACATAGCAAATTTGGGCTTCTTATTATATAACTAGGCCCAAGTCTTATTTATACAAAGCCTGTCCAACTTTGGAGGTAACTTGAAGATGCAAAGTGGGCTCCAGTTGAAACCTGGCCCAAGGAATACACCGACAAAGTGACAACAATGAAATTGGGCTTCCATTGGGTGTGATTCTCGGATCGAACCATCCTGGGGCCTAAAATACAATGGCAAATGGGTAATCATATGAGAATTAATAGGTAGGTCTGAATTAGGAATTAATGCTTATTACACAAATTAATTGAATAAAGCAAATCCATTTTTGGCGCGCATTGTTAATTCAGATTTGTCATAGATAAGCAACCTGTACCAACTATGTTTACAAAAGAAAACAAGGCTAAATATAATTAGTGGAAGAATATTTGAATCTAAAAATATCAACCATGTCTCATTATTTCCAAACACCCTGATCTGTACATGACCATTTGGCTCTAATATAAAATTCACCGATTCTAGTAGTTGAACTAGGACCTATAAGATAACACAGAAACCCTATATGAAGTGCAATATAATTATGAACTATGAACTATAGCAATTGAACTATGAATTGATTATAGCAATTGATTCTAGCAAAAACACAGAAACATGTAGTTAGAGCCTTGATGAACTATGAATTCATCAATTAAATCATAGATTTTCAAAGGGCTCACGCCTTACATACAATCCAACTGGAATATAAAGACGAATTAATCATGAATCTAAAATTACCTATCAATTGCAGGAAATTACACTATACAAAGTTATCCTAACAAGGCAAAATCCTAAGCATTTCACACTTTAACAGTCCTATCATTACAACTCTAGGAGGTCTAGATCATTTAAATCTCAGCTAATATTGACGTATAAACCTAGCATTCAAACTAATACATCTGCAAGTGGACTAACATGAAAAATAGCTTGAATAGTGTCTCGTTTCTTCAACAATTCACATACATTTGATGATTCAGTTCTTCACACATCATTTGAGGCTAAAATATGTGCCTGGAAATTAGAACAAAGTGAGGAAACATGAGTCAGTTGAGTAACATCCACAGGTGCAGTTCAACAAATCTATACAGATTCCAAGTCAAAAAACCTGAAAAAATAAGGCTAGAGTGCATTAGATTCCAAATAACTTCAAAGAACCAACAATCAGCTGAATTTGAAGATAAAGCTTGATGAACCCAGGCAATTGAACAAACAACAGATCTGGAAAGGATATTTTGGACTATATTTTTGATGATCATCTTCAGGATTTTGGGTTTCTAGGATCTAATGTTTTTGCATCTAAATTATCTACTTCAACCAGAATTATTTTTAATTTTTAGTAGTTTTGGATCTGAATTCTAAAGTTTTCAGATTTCTCTAAGCTATAAGATTTGAGTTTTTGAATTTCAAATTGTTTAATCTCTCATCACTTTTAAAATCTCTCCAAAAACTTCTTAATCAAGGCAAGGGGTATGCCTTTTATAGGAAAAGCCTAGGGAAACACTCAGATTTCTGTTTTACCCTAAGTCCCTCTTTTAAAATTTAGATTTTAACTAATTAGTCCCTTATTTATTGGCTTGTTGCCCAAGTTACACTACTAAGTTCCTGAAATTCAAAGTAGAATTCCTTTCTAGAAGATTCTAGTTGGGCTCTATTTTAGTTAATGCAGGATTTTCTTAATTGAACTACCTATACTACCCCTACATCAGCCCCCGATTACTAATCTATCCAGCCTTGTTAACTTTGGTCAAAACTGCCATGGTTAAACAAAACAAATGTCGGATTATTCAACTATATCCAATCTTTTCCTAAAATTGAATTAATCAATCTAACTAATTTTAATTAGAGCTGGAAATAAATTCTAATTAATATTATATCCTAAGGCTAAAATTAAACAATAAACTAACAACTAACAACAGACAAATAAAAATTTAAAATAACAGTAAAAATTATGAATCATACAATCGAAACAAAACAAAAAATTAAAAGAATAGAATCATTCTCTCAGTCATCAAGTTAACAGAAAATTCAGATTTAAACCAAAATAAAAAAGAAATAAAAGAACGACAGGATCAACAGAACAACAAATCAAACAAAAACAAAATAAAAAAAGATAAAAAAATTAATTAAACCCTAAGGATCCTCAATCAGTTAATGTGAAGAATGATAGATCAGTGAGGGATTATCACATTCAACCAAACGAAATTATCATGCAAAGAAGAAAAAATAAGCAAGAACTTATACGAAAAAATAAAATAAAATCGAATAAGAAAGAAAGACTTACTGATTTTGGCCTTCTAAAACAGTTAACCTCGAATTGGGTTCCCAAATAATGTTGTGTACTTGTTCTGGCAAAGAACAAGCATGCAACGTTATCTTGGAACTCAACTTGAACACTGCCGACCCTCGAATCTCTGACTAAAACTTGAATAAACCCTATATATAGAATTTGTGGGATTCCGATCGGGTTTGAGGGATTTTGGTTTGGAATTCAGGGTGAGGCGGTCAAGGAGACCATAAGGTACGATTTTGAAAGGTTAGGAGGATGGTGAGTTTTGGCCGGAGTTTTCAAATTGATATTCGAGGGGTTCAACTAACATTCGAGGGTTAAGGCTTACAGATTTGGGACGAGGGGGATTAGCAGAATCTAGGGTGTTAGTTTGGAGGCGATTGGCACCGGCGCTGCGTGGGCGGCATAGCAGTTGTCAATTCTAATGAATATTCGACAACACTGGCTAATATTCGAGGGATGCCAGTTACAGAAATGGAAAGAAGAGGTCGATGAGGTGGGGTGGTGTTCTTTCGGGGGTCATCGGAGCGTCGCCGTCGGCGGAGGCGATTTCCGGACGGCGGCGGACGGCGGAGAAATGGTGAGATTCGGGTTTGGTAATTTGGACAAGGTACCAGGTCTCGTTTGGGGTTATGGGGGTTTGGAGACCATTATATACGAATCAACCCGAGCCTCTACGCCGTTTTATCAAAGGGAATGGACGACTGTGATTTAAAAGGGTCCAAGCGACGTCGTTTTGAGCTGGGGCTGGATCGGGTGTGGATCCTGGGTTGGATCAGGTTCGATTGTGGGTTGGGTCAGGGTTTGGCTGGTTTGGGCTTAGGTTTTTGATCAAATTTGGCCCAAACTTGGGTCTTTTAACAAGACCACATTTTTCACTTTCTTTTCCTTTTTCTCTTATTTATTTTATATATTTTTTATTTTATTAAGTACAAAACTAACACAAATAACAAGGACCTGATTTAACTCTAAAATTGAACTAAATAATTTTCAAATTAACTAAATCCTAATTTTAAAGGGAGATTAAGGAACATCAAACAATTAAAAGTGAAAAATGAAAAAGAACTAATTTTTGTTATTTTCATATGTATTTGTAATATTAACTAATTAATGAACCTAAATATTAAAAAAATAGTATCCTAAATGTAAACGTGCTATTTTTGTATTTTTTATGAGTTAAAATGCACTCAAAATAAAAAACAAACATACAATTATGCAATTAAATTCTAAAAATCTCATAAATAAAGAAAAATTCTGATTTTAAGAATTTTAGAGGAGTAATTCGAGCTAGGCGGAAATCACATGTTCACAATGCCTTGAAACCTGCATGATGTGATCTTCAAGTTGAGTTGAAATGAAAAATGGAAGTTGGAAGTTTGATATTCCTGTCGTGTGTGCTGTTTATAAGCTTGATATTCAAATTTTCTTCGATAGTGTTGTTTGAGTTTCTATGCATTTAATGTGTAAAATGTATGGATCCTATTAGTTAGATTTAATAGTAGCTTATTTAGTTTAAATAGATTCTTTAATTACTGAAATCACACAGGTGTTACTACTGTTGTAGATGCAGAATTGGTAAATTACTAGAAATGCATTTTTAGTTATAATAGTTGACTTCTTAGTACTCATGGAGCTTGGAAATTATTAAGGTGATTGTATGATATATAGTAACATTGTATTGATTTTCAAGTGTTAAGAGGCTTGTAATTGTGTTAGATTTTATAAGGGAAGGCAGGGTCTAGTGTTTGTTTCGACTGGAAAATGTTAGTCTTAAATTTGAATATGATGTTAGAAAGATAATTGGAATATGAGATTTGAATAGTAACCATGCCAAGCTATGGTTTGATTTCACATTCAGGAGAGAATGAAGTTTGTGCTCTTGAAAACTTGTATAATTGATAATTAATTGGTTGATGTATGTATGCAAATTGATAAAGGTTTAGATAATTCAATACAGTTCTAGTTGGTTGAAGCTATTTGTGGTTTTTCTAAGTGATGAATATCCATGCATAATTAATGATTTATCCTATGCAGAATATGGTCATTATCAATACCCTCTCCCTTTTTCCGTTTTCGTATTAGTTTGGGTTCGATCTGTCAACCCTTTGATTTCATTTGGTGCATGTTTCATCAATGCTCGTATCTTGGGCCTGGGCAGATTTCAATTTAAAGCTTGTAATGCTGCTATCTTGCAACCATGCTGGGCTCAATTGGCCCTGGTTTAAATTGCTGGAATTTGGGTCTTGGGGGTTAATGCCTTTTAGTCCAATATTTATTACTTAGTTAGTAGGATTGAGGTTTTATTTAGACGGGGCAGAAGCTCCACAAATCTTCTTTAGATAAAATATTGGGTTAGTCAAAATAGATTGAGGTGAGCCATGGTAGATAATAAATACTTTATGGCCCTTCGAGCTTTAGTTTGAATATCCTTTTAAAATGGAATTGAGGTGCGCCACGCTTAATAAAATCTCAAATGCGTGGCCTTCACTTAATTATTTCTTTTAAAATTCTTAGAATTCGAGGCGTGCCATTTAGCAAGTTTTCATGACCCTTGAAAAGTTAAAAATGCGTAGTTTCTTTAGGTGCATAATTTTAATAATACTACTTTCCTAAACTCGGGTGTGCATTTCATGTGACCTACTTTCCTTCGGTTTGTGGGTGCATTTGATGTGACACTATCCAAAAACATATTTTATACGACTTTAAATCTTCTTCAAAATAAATAAAAGCGGTTTTAAAATTAAATGCACATAGGTTAAAACTTGTTTTTAAAATCAAATAATTAATCCAATGATAACAGTTGAGTGACCGTGCTAGAACCACGGAACTCGGAAATGCCTAACACCTTTTCTCGGGTTAACAAAATTCCTTACACGAATTCCTGTGTTCGCGGACTGTAATACAGAGTCAATCTTTTCCCTGATTTGGGATTTGAACCAGTGACTTGGGACACTATAAATATTTCAAGTGGCAACTTTAAATTAGAAATAAATAATCCCATTTAGATTGTCACATTTAGTTCGAAAAAAACTCCCTTTATTACACCCTTGCGGGGGTGTAGGAATGGGAGGTGTGACACTTAGTATGCTTAAATGACCTCTATAAGTAGATAAACTTCACAATCTTTCAAACTTTATTCTCATATTGTTCTCAAAGCCTCATTAGCTCTTTTAATTTCTCTGAATTCTCTCTTCTCTTCTATTAGTCCTTACTTCATCATCAACATTCTCTATTTTCTTGAATTTCCGCATTAGCCAAGACCTCTAAATAGGTTCCCCAAAAAGAAAAAGCTCATTCATCTTCTCGATCGACCAAGAGTAAACCGGTAGTGCCCCCTCATATTAAGGAGTGCATTCCTTCGCCATGCAAAATAACATCCGATTTTATGATCGAGAAAGCCGTATAGACACCAAGACGATGCGAGCCCGTGTATCAGTATGTCAGTTTGGTAACCAAGGACGATCTCGTACAAGCTAAAGATGACTGCAAGTGGAAGAACAAAGAATTAGTGATTGCTTCCCCCGAGGAGGATATTACTACATACAAAGCAGGGTACTTAAGAGTGTATAGTTACCCATTCACACTAGGCCCTGCGATTCCATCTCAAGGTCCCATAGAACCAATTATTCTCGATTTTTCCAATGATACCAACTGACGCTTGGCCAGATATACCCTTCATTCTGGAAAGTTTTTCATGTGATCAGGTTTTTTTTGAGTCAACTCGAGGGGATGCCTTTCACCCTCGACCATCTGATTTGACTTTACAGTCCTCGATTTTATCGTGGTGGCTTGATAAAACTGCAATGTCGATGCTTGAAATCTCTCTTCTCCAGTACCGATGAGGATAAAGACCGAGGGTAGATGAGCCAGTTTGTCCAAGCCAGGACCCCCAACCTGATTCCTACTGAATGAATATCGTTTCCTATGGAGATGGACATGAGACATAAGTACATAGTAGGTTTATACCTTGCTTTCTCTTCTTTTTCTCGATTTTATTTATTCCCTTGGGCTAACCCCTTTCTGATGGCATAACTACTGCGTGGTTTCCTGACGGGGTCCCGAACCTCAAAGGCTGGGTCCAAAAACTGGCTTCCACTTCCTCCTATTCAGCGCGTTGCTGGCGAGATTTAGCAAAACGCCGATGGGACGCCAAAAATCATGGTGCATTATTTTTTTTGTTTACTTTTATTTTATTAGTGGAATACTTACTTCAATTTTGTGCAGGTCTTGGCGACGTTGTTGCTATGTGTACGGTGCCGGTTGGAGAAGAAGAGATCCCAAAACCTTCTAAAGAAAAGAAAAGAAAAAGAGAGTCACCTGAAAATTCCTCGAAGCCCAAGAATAGCGAGCACAAAAGTCCAAGGTCGATATGGTGGTCTTATCTCCAAAAATGGCCAAACACATTCGGGATCAGGAAGAAGAAGAATGTGACAACTACCTTTTGGTAGCCCGTAAAAGATGAAACACCGGTGCTTCAAAGTTTGTCGAGCCGGTGATAGTTGATGTGGTTTATTCCAGAGTCAAAGATATCTCCAAGGGGAGTTCAAACAAAGTCCCCAAGACATATGGTAGTAAAAAGGCACCTCGCCTAGGAGGCCATTTGGGGCGGGGGGAGGCTGAGAGGCCTGATCCTGGTCCTCTTCAAATGAAAAAGAATGCAATGAGCGGATCACTTGGGGTAATCAATATGGATTACTCACCGCCTGGTCTCGAGTTCTCCGAAGGGAAAATTCGAGATGCTCAGAATATGAAATCTTTTGAAGTGGGCGTGAGCCACGAATGTCATTACATCTTCCGAGAATGCCTCACAAGGATTGAAGATGGCCCCAACCCGGATGTTTCTTTAATATTTGTTGAGGCTCATCAACTTTTCAAACAAGTGAGTTTTGTGTCCTTTAGAATTACGCATGCGCTTTTCTTTTGCTGCTCTGAACCTAACTCCCCCCCCCCCCTTTTCATGAAGGTTGTGGTTCTCTACAAAAGGGCATTTTCCAATTCTCGAGCTGATCTTACTTGATGTGAAGCTAAGTAAGTGTAAAAATAACGTGTGTAATAAGAATCCGTAAAGAAATAATCACTATTATCTTTAGCCACGGTAGGCGCCAAACAGTGTTTGCCTCGAAAAATACGAGTAACAATTAAATTTATTTTGTAGTTTTAAAGATATGTGATTAATTTCAATACCAACTAATAATCAAGAAGTATGAAGTAAAAATGAAAAAGAAAAGCAAATCAAACCAATGTTACTTAGCAACAGTGACCTCAAGCTTAGAGACCTCGAGGTAAGCTTGATATAATAAAAATAATAAATAAAGCAAAGTAAGAGCAATGGAGCTAAAGGACAATGCTGATGAAAAGGAGGCGAAAAAGGTAGAGTATATTCTTTTCTTAGTGATCAGATGATGTTACAAATGATTGTGGTCCCTCTTTTATAATAAGGGACTCCTAAAAAGGAATATTTCTATTTGCAATAGGGAATATTCTTATTACAGCTGTCTAACCGTCTAGTACAGAATCGTACAACCTTATTCTGGAATTTGTGCCATGATCATAGGGACATGGCAGGAATCTAGCTCATTATGTTACAATCCATAGCGGTACTATTTCGGGGTCAAGCACACTTGGCCTCTGTATTTCTCGAACTTCTGTCTCCGTGCATTACACTCTGTCTTCCAGCTCGAATCTGGTCTACCGGTTTCAAAATTGACCTCTCCCGGACTTGGGCCTAGGGTGGAAACTCGAGCTTGTAAATCGGGGCGTATGATGTTAGGCAAAACATCAAATTTAACTTCCAAAATCTAAAATCGTAAGAAAATAAAGCTGTATTTTTGTGTGTGTTTACATTTTATTGTGATTAAATTCATGGCTTGTATATGTGATTTATGACAGTGCACTTAATATAAACTAACAAAAAATAAAAAGATTTATTAGCTATATAATGTGGTATGTAAAAATTGTTTAATATTGGACCAAGTTATTTATCTTTGTGATTATATCCATGCTTGTACAATTGTTTAGCTATCTGTGATTATATCCGATTCTTTTTCCTTTTTTTTTTATGTGCGTGTCATATATTGTCATAATTCCTAAATATAAGGTCATGCCTGATAACGTCAATATCACATCAGCAATCGTAGTTCTTACGTCAATAAATAAAAAATAAAATATTAGATTTGTATATTTTATTTTACTTTCTTTGTCAGAATTTTGCAAGTGTCCATCCAAAAGATACAGAATAGGGGGAAAAGAAAGAAAGAAAAAGGATAAATTATCGTGTTTACTATCCAATCTATAGCGCCAAAGTCAAATTATAGGTGGATCTGATCCAAAAGATGATGAAATAACTTTTGGCAACCGATTTGAGAGGGGAAAATATAGTGATAGAATTTTGGGATCTATTGAATAATTTCTCAGTATTATAAATGTCATATTTGGGTTCAATATTATGAGATTCATTATTATATATAATGAAAGTTTTTATGTTGGATGTTAACTTACCTGGATCATTCTTTATCCCGATTTGGCACCGATAATATAAGTAAACTTATACAAATAAAAAGGCCAGTTTGGTATACAAGTATCTTGCATTCACGTAGGGTTCGGGAAAGAGCATTCACGTCGGGTTCGGGAAAGAGCTATACTCTTAGGGACATAATGTAGACAAATTATACTAATGCAAGCATCAATGGCTAATTTCATGATTCGAACCCGTAACATAAGTCACACGGAGGCTTTACTTGTATAAGTAATCTTTATATAAACAAAGATAAAAATAAGATTATAAAGGAGTAGAAAAAAGAGATGGAGAAGAAATGGGTCAAATATGGAGAGACAATATATTGGTAGCAAGAGAAGACTTGACTTCCCTAGACTGATTAAGTTTTGAATCTTTTTCTTTTCTCTGTTGAACAAGGAAGTTTCTTAAATGGCAACTGTTCAAGAAAGTTGACAACTCTGTAAGAACCAAGAATATATATTGAGAGAGAGGGAGTTTTGTTTTAAAAACCATTGATATGATGTAAAAAAATTCTCACAAAATATTATGGTTTCCAGCAATAAATTAAAAAGGGAGGCAATTAAGAGAGTGGGGGCATCATTCACGTGAAATTTTAGAAACATCCATTAGAAAGAATAATTGAGATCGAATCCATGGTTAGTTTGGTCCAATAAGAAAAGAGTACATTTCTGACTAACCATGGTTAGCCAAAAAGTAACTAAATCAAAGCAAGGACCTTTTGTTCCATTTCACATTACTGCACAACAAAACTTTACAATTACTCCAACGTTAACAACAATCCAACTATTTTCTGCAATGGTGACTTTATTATCCAAGTCAATTCTGTCAAATATCCTCTACTTGTTATGCTGATCTTATGCATTTGTTGTCCATATACTTCAACCAGGGCCAGCTGAAGGAAGAAATATAGTACAATGCAGTCTGTTGTTGGTGGAAAAGATGCTAATGTTCAGTGGTAGCACTTAAAAGGGTCGAGTGCGGTATAGTGGTCAACAAAGTGAGATAAAATTTTTGGGAGACCAGGATTCTAAAAAAATACTAGATGATTTCTTTACCTAAACCTTGTTAGGTGGTTACTCGGTTCTAGTGCTGGTGGAGAACAACAGGTGTTCAATGAAATAGCCAAGGTGCAAACAAATTGAATCGGATACCACCATTATCAGGAAAAACATAGAAGTCATCAATTCAAGATCATATATCTAGCTAATAATGCGCTCAATATCAATTCTTGACAAGGTAACCAATGGAATAGTCAAGGTCCACACAAGCTAATCTAGATACCATTATAAATGAAGTCATCATATATCTGGTTTATGCACTTAATATCAATTCCTGAATAGATTAAACTATTAAAGTTTTCATGAACTGAGGCTTCAGGTGTTGCATCCACATTACATTCTGGTTTATCATAATCTGCTGCCAGCCATGGCCTCATAAATCATAATTCCACTGAAAATATGTATTCCAGAATCCACACTTAGATGTATAACCGAGACATAATGGATAAAAGATAAAGAGAAAGCAGTAAAGAGTTCTTATACAGTAATGTGCATCCGACCTTGGAGAGTTACAGTGGTGTGTTAAAGCAGCCAATACACGGCACGACACGGACTAAATAGGTCCAGCAATGTGTTTTACAACAAACAGAACTTATAATGAGAGAACTTAGAGAGATTCAGGTAATCTAAGTTATAGTGTTGCACGATTTTCCCACTGAAGAGGATTGATCCCCTCTACGTAGTGGATTGACGTGTCCAACAGCCCGACTAAGATGGAGGGGGTGCGGAGAGTTGGGTGCAGGCACGTCCTTGGAAGTCTAGGGACTGTATGGATATCTCACACCATGAACGTTGCGAGTTGATCTGGTCTATCTTAACGGGGTCAGAAGGCGTACCAAATGCCTGGTGCGTCTGTGATGGAATATCATGTCGTCCAATAATTGAATGTCATGTCAGCCAATATGGCTTGCTTGAACTGGGCTTGGTGCTGGACACTGCTTGGTTCAACCCATGTTAGGTTTTGGCCACTACAATCTGCAAATAAATAGTCATCCTAGAAAAAGAATTTCCTCCCTTACAAAGTTGTAGAATTTTCTCATAACTGAAACTCCTTAGCTGAGATCAATAGAATGTGACTAATGAAGACCACTGCAACTTATGGTAGTTAATAGTGTTCGATCAATGTTTCACCAGAAAGCATGCATATTCATCAAACACTTCCTAAGAGCAGAAGATCGACTGATCAACACTTACGATATTAAGGATCTTCAGGCACCCTAATATTATCTGCAAAGCTTCTTAGTGAGGACTATACCATTTCATTATATTGACCTTACTTCCAACTTTCCTCAGTTAAGCTGAGAAGCATCGTTGATGAAGCGAAGATGGTTTAGTCAATATTCTTGTCAATGTACATAGGAGAGAAAAAACATATATCAACAACAGCGAGGCCAACATGCGAAACATGAACACCAACTTTTCTCTGCTGGTTTAGGCTGTGATTCTGATTGCTTATCTTGTGGCTGCTTTTCTGGTTGGAACTCTGGTTGAGATTGAGGTTTCTCTACTTTCTCAGTGGCACCTTTCAGCGAGTTGCTTTTCGCACCGTCAATTACTAGTCTGGATTAAACAAAAAAGTAATCATGTCGAGTTCAAATGTATTTTCATGCATGGTAATGACTTCTCGCAAACCAGATATCACAAAAGATAACTACACCATCTCAAATACGAAACCTTAACATATATAGATAAATAGAAAGGGAATGATAAACATGGAAAAAGGCGGTTATTCTCGATTAGCAGTGCAATAACATGATCAAGTCCAGATCAAAAATGAATGGAAGGTTAAATCCATTTCTCAAAAGATTTTAAAACTGTTCTTCAAAAGAAGTTTGACGCTAAAATAAAAGTTTCTCTAATAATTAAAGAACATTAGGAAGATCACTACATCAAAAATCCCCAAGGCGTGAACAAAATGCTGAATCCAAACTGTCAAATGAAACACTTTTAAAATGTCAAAAGGCAACCCCTCTTTTTTCACAAGGCAAGCTTTGAAATCTGATCAAATAATTGGGAGCAGAAAAGAAAAAAAATTAGTCACATACTAAATACAACTATGCAATGCTTATTTCATAAGTTAAAAGGTTTATCTGAAATTCTATTTCTTTGGTCCAGACTCATAAATGTTATGTTTGCAAAGCTAGGAAAGATAACAATTATTTTTTTTCTGATAGATAAATTCAGAATACAGGTAACGCCCTCGAAGGATAGTGACATCAATACATAGAATAGCATACCATATGTATGAATCATGAAGTTTAAAAGTATCCACAGAAAGTAAGACAACTTTAGACTGTCAGGAAAATCTGTGTCTGTCCTTAAAAAGGAATACACAAAATATATAAATGGATAATGTTAGACAGCAATTTGGTAACATGATGTCGTACAAATATGAGCACAAAGGGAATATATAGTGCATGGTGCAACCTTGACGAGAGGAAAATTAATGCTATAGAGCATACAGTTCAACAAGAGAATGGGATTATGAATTAGAAAAAATAAAACAACTGAACGTTCTGTCTTTGGATGTCAATTGCACGTCTCTTGTACAAAAAAAGCAGTATGATGCTTTTACCTTTTATCCCAGCTGTCATTTTGATGAAAAGCGTGATAATGTCCTTATACTTTTGTAGGATAGAAATTGTTTATGTTCTTTTTTGGTAAGGAAAAAGAAAAAAATTGTTTATGTTCAAAAATTTATTTGTAAAATGCTAAAAGGAGAGCTTACACTGGGAAAGCGAAGGAACTGCTGCTGTTTCCACTTGCCTCGGAGTGGCAAGGTGAAGAAGTACGAGCAGGTGAATAAATATGAGTAGCCTCAGTTGGAGGAACAGCTCTGTCATCAGTCCTGTTGGAGGGGGTAGCAGCAGGCGCTTCAATAACACTACTTGTCTTTCCTTTGATATTCTTATTCACAGGTTTTTCCTCTGAGACCATTTTGGGGGTCTCAACATTCTTCTCTTGTATAGCAGGACCTTCCGATGCTCTTGCACTTTTTCCATCGCTATCTCTGCTTACTTCGATAAGAGGGGGAAGGGGCGAAGATAAGTTCTTACTGTCATTGGATTTAACTTCGGATGCATAATATGGAGAATTTTTCCATTCCTCAGGCTTGTTGAGTTCTTGAGATTTGGATAGCAAGTAAGAGTAATCTGTGGAGAAGCTGTTGGTTCCCATTTGAATACTAAATAATGACTCATTTGATGCACTGCTCCATTCTGGGGTGGTAGGCTTGCTCGAAAAAATGGATTTTGGAATACGATTAGGATCATAACCTGGAGGATGATCCATAGTACTATGTGATGGAGGGGATTTCATTGGCTCAAGATTCTGAGGAAAAGCATCGGGGAATAATGGATTTCCTGTTTCAGCACGCGGAGAATTACTCATCATACTCCACTGTGGCGTCTGAGAAGAAACATCAGGAAACTGTGATGTTACTGGACTAGGAGATAGGGAAGCATCTGGTTCGGACTTTGTATATAAATCTCCAAGAGACTCCTTTGGATGAGTACTTAGTTCCAGTGACGAATCAGATGAAGAAGCTGATAAGTGATCAGAATCAGGATGCTGCATTACAGGTTTATTGCTAGCATTCGCTTTCTCCATATTTTGTTTTTCCTCTGATTAACACAATTCTTCAATGCTATTGGCAACTCAAGCAAATCTTTCTCCTGCGGAAAAAGGACGAATCAACAAAATATCTACTACTTAATAGAAAAGTTGATAAAGAGAGGGGGAAAAATATAGATAGCCTAACATAGCTTGAGGCGAGTAGAACACTTCCTCAAAAGATTGATTGCCCAACTTTAGGGATAGCAGACAACGATCTTTGGGAATACAATGTCTCTCATCTAGAAGTACCAACAACGTTCTTATTTATAGAACAACATTTCAAAAGGTTGAAACCTTTTCAGAATAGACATGTCTTAACTATCCGACACTACTTAAGTTATCAGATTATATACTAAGATGGATATGTTAAAAATACTGACAGAATTTTAGATACTTTGAGCTCAGAAATATTCTTCCGTAAAAAAAAGTTGCACCTATGACTAAGGGGAGTGGAATGTCGACTACATGGTGAGAGAATCTTATAATACGAGGACCAGTCACTGGTTAGGTCATTAAACTTAGTCATTTTGATCAACATGAGTTAAGTAAGAATCAGGTATTATTCGTCAAAACAAACTACTAACTACATTTTCCAGTTCTCTTAGCCAGGGGCATTTATCTTAAGCCCTCGACTAAGATATCTAACTATGTGTAAAATTAAGACTTTAAACCAATATTATCAAGTTTAGGATGAATAAACCACCGCAAGTTTACTGCCCATGCTTTTAAAATCCATTTAGAGCTATTTTTCCAGTTTCATCATTTTTCTTTTTTGATAACTGTGGTATCCGAGCTTATAGCACTGGTACTAGAATGCTCTACCCACCAAGGCTTCAATAGATAGGGAAACATCACTCATCTCTGCTGAAATTTGAACCTGCTTTCCCATGACTTTCACCCAATTCATTGACTGCTAGGCCACACCTTTAGGCGCCGATTTCATACTACGCCACATGAAATCACCAATTTGTTTCACCAAAATGGGAATTAGAAGGCGGCTTCTAAGATTCTTGGCAGATTGAAAAAAAAAACAACTAACAAAAAGTTTACAATTACATGGTTCTCCCTTGTTCTTTCTAGATTCAAAGAGCAACAATAAATAAATAAATCAGTCTTCTATGCATCAATGTCAAACTAGTTGTGATCGGCTATATGAATAAACAATCTCCTTCTTTCATCATAAAACTGTAGCAACAAATTATTGTCAAACCCTGAATCTGCTAACCCGAATGAACGTTAATAATCATAAATCTTTTAAAGTTATTATATCAAATATAAACCATAGATCATTATGTAAGCTATTAGAGCAAAGTACTTGAGGTACAATCTTTGCGCATAAGCTGGACCGAACACAATTGTAATAACAATAAGAGGTATAATTCTTCTTGTTCATTAGGCTCATATATAAAACAAATAATACTCACCTCCAAATCAAATGTGCGTTAATATCATCCAATGGAATTTCACAGGCTCTGAATTTGGGCAAAATTCATATTAAAATGGCCTTTATAAGAAAAATACGGTTGTTCTAATTTGAAAAAAAAAAGTTCCAAGAAAGCAATTGAAAGTACCTAAAATCTTTTAAGAAATTCATAGCACCTTCATTGGAATCTTAATAACTAGGAATTTCATGATTGCGAGTAAATTACCAACATAGAAGTGACATTTCTGCAAACAAAAGCTCGAGATTGACAATCAAGAAATATTTAAATATGAAAGAAAAGTTTTATAATTTTAACAAAAGGATTAACAGAAATCAAAATGCAAAAAAAAAAAAAAAGGATTTAGAGTAGATAGGAAAAGGATGAAAAAAGTAAAGATTTTTTTTAGGATTTCATTTTTTGGGGTTAAATTTTGCATGGAAAAAGAAGGGCTAAGCGTCTATTTCGGTGATATATGATTTTATAAGTTATATATAATATAATTAACCCTTGGCGCCATTGCTAGTTACTGTTAACATGCTACAGCTGATCCTAACGAGAGAAAAGAAGTTAGGCGTCGTTTGATTCACGTATTAATTAATGCAGAAATTATAATGTAAGAAATATTTGTAAGGTCATATAGTAATGTGTCAATTTTATTTGTTGAGTGAAATTTGTGTTTCGTTATTTTATTCACGTAAGTGCAACCCAGTATAATCTCATTTAGTGGGGTCTGATAGTATGTATACAGACCTTACCCCTACCCTGGGGTAAAGAGGCTGTTTCCAAATAGACCCCCGGCATCCTTCCCTCCAAGAACTACCCACCTTTGCTCTTGGGGAGACTCGAACTCACAACCTCTCGGTTGGAAGTGGGGGTTATTTTATTCACGTATTGCTAATAAATATATTTTATTTTTCATTCTATCTCACATAAGATAAATATATGTATTCATGTATTACTCTATATCAACCAAATAATGGTAAAAAAATAAATTTAAACAGTGGCCGGTGGTGGTCATGATAAGCTAATAAGTATTCTTTTACTCACTCTAACTCTCCGGAATGGGTTGATTTCTCCTCCTCGGTGTCCTTGGATTGATATCGTCTCTTTTTCTTTGGCTGCATTTCACTCAAATGGTTGAAGAGAGATAAAGCATAATAGATATCGTCAAATAGGTCATGAAAAGGATCTCGCAGATCTACTATCTACCAAAGTACAAAAGTCAGGAACTTTGAAAACATATATTTCTATTCAAAGAATGCATAACTGCATGCATGAACTGACATCAATCCATCAATTTGGGATTCAAAATGGTGGTGGTTATAAGTACTGAATAACAGTGATATTGGCTGATGTTTTGTGATTGTTGAGAGATTTTAAGTTTAAGTTTCAATGATGACAATATTATCTTATGTTATATTTTGAGGGTAAACAAAAAGGAAAGAATGAAAATGATTAGCAAAATTGCTAGTGGTTCAAAATAAAGGAAGAAAGAAGAATTAGTTACTGCATTAATGATTATTAAGAGGCAACTTGACTCGTCCCTAATCAAGGACTGAATGAAGATTCAATTACAAGCATTAATGATCAATCAAGTAGCAGATTGACTCAATCAAGAGAACTCAGATTACCAATCTTGATCATTCCAGTTTCAAAGAATACGCTCACTAATTAATCACTCCTTGAATTCAGCTATGACAAGGAAGGCCACATTCAAATATGAGCTAGTCAAAAAGCAAGATTCAAAGAGGCATCTCTTGGGGTCAAATCCCTTCATTAAAGATCTTATACCTCCCGTTTCAAAGAGGATTTAACAGCTCTTTTCTTTGGTATAAAAAGGCTGCTCTCTTAAGAAGAAGAGTATTCCAAATCTATCTACTTCTTAGTTCAAACACTGTAATTCTTAGTTATCAGTGTCTCAAAAAATAGAGAGATATAGAGTACAAAAGAAAGTTGTGTCACTTGATTAGAACTCATATACTGATTATATATGTTGATGGTATACACAAAGATACCATCAACCGTGTAAATTTTTTGTAAAGATCTTATGGGAACCCTTGTGACCTAAGAAAACTAGATGTAAGTACCATAATGGTATCGAACCAGTATAAATCGTGTGTGTCTTACTATTGCTCTTTACTGCTTATCTTCTGCTCCGAAATGGACTGTTCAAATTACTCTTTCTATCTCATGGATTAGTCAACTAATATTCATATTATTTGAACAAATTTTAATTAGGCAACAAGTCAGCCCCCTTCCCTTTTGTACTTTCAATTGGTATCAGATCAAGGCTTACAATCTGTGCTTTACCGCTAGTGAGAAAAAGATCAAAGGGATCCAACACTGTTGCCAGTGCTCTCTTTCAAGAAGGGACCTCCCAGGTTTGACCTCCTTACTTCAAACGTCAACATTTTTCACTAGGGAAGGTTCGGATGGAAACATACACTATGTCATACGACATCAAAATATGGCGTGCAATAAAAAAGGGAAATCTTCCAATTCCTCTAACGAAAAATGCAGATGGTAAAATCATCACATCAACTGATCCACTGGATTTGGATGACTACACTTATGAACAAGCTGATGTCATCACTGTGAATGCAAAAGAAAAAAATCTACTGTAGAACGCTATTAGTGGAGAAGAATATGAAAAAATATCCAATAGTGAGACTGCAAAAGAAATGTGGGATAAACTGGAAGTCACTTATGAAGGAACAAACAAAGTAAAGAAGACTAGAATATATCTCCTGGTTAGGGAATATGAATTATGTCAAATGAAGAATGGAGAATCTGTTGAAGAAATATTTTTCACATTTAGCAAAATTCTTGGAGACTTCAAATAATTTGGAAGACCTATTAAAAGTCGCGAACATGTTAGAAAGATCCTCAAAAGTCTACCTACAATTTGGCATCCAAAAGTTATCGCCCTAGAATGTCAAGACCTGGACAAAATCTCCTATGATGTACTCAGAGCTAACTTGATTGCTTTTGAGAAAATTTATCTTGATAGACAACTTCAAGAGAAAAATAAAATTGTTTCCTTCTAGACAACTATGGGTGAACTTGAAAATGAAGATGAAGTAGAAGGAGGAGAACATGATGAATGCTCTTGCAAGTTGTGACCAACATGATGAGAAGGAACAAAAACTACAGAAGAGGTAAGTTTAATTTCAGAAAAGGAAGGGCAAGCAATGAAACAGATAAAAATGATGGAAGATGTTACGAATATGAAAAGCTAGGACATGTCCAAGATGAATGTCCTGAATTAAAAAAGAAGCTTAGCAAGAATGTGCAAAAGAAGAAAGCTTTTGGAGCATTAAGCGATGAGGAGGAATCTGATCATGAGGAAATTTCCAATATGTGTTTTATGGCTCTTAATTACAATGAAGAACCAGATAAACTTGCACTAATGACAGACATCAATGAAGAAGAAGAAGATTCAAGAAGACCTTATTCACCGCTAGATGAAGGAACCAGTGACGTACGTACGTCTTTATGTCCATCTTGTTATGAACTTCAAGAATTTGTTGATATTTCTCTTGCAGAAATTGAAAGAGTAGTAAATGAACTCAGAAAAGTCAAAAGAGAAAAGGAAAGAGAAAAGAAGGATTGAGCTAAGAAATTAAAAATATGCGAAGTTGAACGTGATATACTTCAAAAAGAAGTAAACAAACTCAGGCTTCAATTGAATGGTCTACAAAAATCTTCAAGTTCTAGTTCAGTTCAAAATGTTCCTACTAGAAATAAAATAGCATGCTCCTTTTGTGGTAAAATGGGCATAGCACTAACAATTACAGGAACAGAATTAGAGCTGAGAATAATTCTAGAACCTTCAACAGCTCACCTTGCACCTACTGTGGCAAAAGAGGTCACGCCTCAAATCATTGTAGGTTTAAAAAAATAGGAGGTGGATTTGGATACCAAAATCTTCAAATAAAACAAATAAATCTAACCGGTCAGGACCCGACCAGGCTTGGGTACTTAAAAATAAGTAATCTTGTTTTGCAGGAACACTGCAAGAAGAACTGAAAAGGAAAATGGTACCTCGACAGCGCGTGTTCCATACACATGGCAGGTGACAAAAATTTGTTCAAATCAGTCACCAAGCTAGATGGAGGAAAGTATTAGGTTCTCTTATTGTAAACTCTGTAAGCTCTAAGAGATTCTTATTAGATCAACACTATGAAAGAAGAATTAGATCAGCTTGAGAAAAATAAAGTCTGGGAATTAGTTACAAAACCCCAAAACTCCTCTGTTGTTGGGACTAAATGGATGTTCACAAACAAATTGAATGAATCAGGCCAAGTCATTCGAAATAAAGCAAGACTAGTGGCTCAAGGTTACTGTCAACAAGAAGGAATCGACTATAATGAAACCTTTGCACCTATGGCAAGACTTGAATCCATTAGAATTTTACTTGCCTTTGCCATTATTGGAGCCAACCCTGCAGCAGTACAAAGTAGCGAGAGCGGTCGAAGCAGCTTTTACCCGAGATGGTCGTGATCAAATCCATAGGGAGCTAGAAGTGGATATTGGATTCCTATCTAAAATAGTGATGCGTAGTGCTCTTTATTAATCTTCCAACCATCTTTTTGTCGGTTATTACTCCTAATATTTGTGCTAATAATATACTAAATTATACTAAGAATGATTGCTTGTAAGATTTTCTAAGTAGTTAAAGAGACACTAGGGTGTTAGGATTTATGCCCGCCACTAGAGGGGGGGGGTGAATAGTGCGGCACAAGAATATTGATAAATATTGCGGAATTAAAATTACAGGAATAAAATAAATTCGGTAATTAAAATAGCAAGGAAAGAACACACCGAATTTATCCTGGTTCACCACAACTTGTGGTTAGTCTAGTCCCCGAGAGACTCTCTCGAGATTCCACTAACTCCGTTAAGCTTTCGGGTGCCTAACAAACCGTTACACTTGCTCGTAGATGTACACTCTACAAGACTTCAACTTGCTCGAGGATACCGCACCTCAAGACTTCAACCTTGCTTGTGGATACCGCACCACAAGACTTCACACACTAAGACTTAGGGTACTTAGCGAACCCGACAATCAATGAGAAGATATGTTCTTCTCAAACACCTTTCTCTTTTACAACAAGAACTCTCTCAAAAGAGTAGATAAAGAGATACAAATTTAGCTCTATGAACAACTCAAAGTTGTCTCTCAAATGGCTCAACAAAAGCTCTAAAATGATGCTCAAATAATGTCAATATGTATATCAATATTGGGAGGTGTTGTGTCTTTAAAATAAGCTCAAAAGACCTCTTTTTATAGGTGAAAGAAGTGTTATGTCCGTTGCTTAATTGACAGTCAATTATGCTGATTTTGTGCCAAGATAATCGATTATGCAGATTTGATAATCGATTATTTCTCCAACGTTCAGAAAATCAGAAGCTGATTTTCTGTTGAATAATCGATTATCTGAGACTGTATAATCGATTATTCTGTTCCAGTGTTCAAACACTGGCAACGGTCTACAGCATAATCGATTATGCCGTCTTGATAATCGATTATTCTGTTACAGATTTGAACTCTTACTTCAAAAACCATTTTGGTTAAAATGAAAACTTTAACATCATTTTGTTTGAAGTATTTGAAATAAGTTTATGATAAATATGATTTAATAAAATGATTTTATGCATATTTATGATGACCTATGTTGAGCCAAAAGAGAGATAACGTAAACGTTGCTCTTACATTGGTTCTACCTAACGACCTACGCCTTGGGTCTTCGGTCTTAAACATTTGAGCTCGTCTTTGGCTTGACTATGCAATTCCGTCATCAATATGCTTCTCGGCATTCAATCTTGATTATTCATCAAAACCTATACCTGAAAATCATGCTAATACAACCAAAGCGCACATATCATAGATAGAATGATTTTCTACATAGGGAAGTAACTTTCTCTTAGGTGAATAGTTGATGGGTTCTCGAATCAAATGTCAGGTTGTCATATTCGGGATTACGGCATAACCAATGCACAAAACTTCTCACTCTATACCTCCCGGTAGTTTGAGTGATTTTGCCCTAATTGACTTTTTCAAAACCAATTGGGTATGATAATTGTGCAAGCAATTTAGGTTCAAGTCCGGTATTATTATCTCTAGGTTTAACCCTTTAATTGGGGCTATCAATCTCTTGAACACGCCCTAATTCCTTATTCGACTAATTTTCCTAGACTCAAGCTTTCTTTCTCAAGAAGAGCCCAAGTCAAAAAGGCACAAATTAGTGTTTGCAACCACTAATTCAATATGAAAAATACAAATTAGTCCAAATATCAAACACCCATAAATATTCAAGCCTTAAAACTCAAGACCCATCAAAAACCCACACTAGGGTTTGAGCCACAACCCTAGCTAATGGGTCTAGCTACTCATAATGATTGAAGAAAATTGATAAATAATAATTCATATAATTTAATTACAAACTAAGATAAAGAAAATTCAATGTTAATCTAGCTGAAAATTACTCAAAATATACTAGTGCAGCCGTTCACGTGCTCTGGTTTCGAACAGATTACAAAAGATGACCTAAAAAAAGTGAAAAGAAAGTATTTATATTAGAACAATTTTTCTGGACAATAATACCCCTGACGAGGTATTACAGTACGCACAAAATATACCGCGAACTATAATGAGGCTTTTTAGCTTGATAAGGCATTCTATGAATCTAGCCACGGTGGGCCGCATATAATGCACTGTGGCCGTGGTTGCTTCAACTGCGGTCCGCACAAAAAGGACCGCAGACCGCATTAGCCTTCATCTCCAAATTACCAACTATCTGAACTCCCATCTTTGCAGACTGAATAAAATGGGTTGCGACCGCATGAAATCCTCCGCTGTCCATATTGCCTTAGGCTCCAAAAGTTCACCTCTCTGAATCTCCCCACTACAGACTTCACTAAATGGCTTGCGGCCGAGGTGGACCTGTTGTTCTTGTGATTTGACTTGTTCTTGGTACTTGTGCATGTTTCATTCCTTTTTGAGCTAGTTTTGACTAATTATCACCTTTTGACCAAACCTTGCAAAAAAGTACAACATGTAAGTCTTTGGGACTATTTTGTATATATTTTTAATCAAAACTCAAGTAAAAAGGAGTGTAAAATAAACTAGAATCCCTAGTTATCAACTCCCAAAGACATAAAATTTTTCTTGTCCTCAAGCAAACCAAATTAGACTCAACTCGTTAACAGTAAATCCAAGAAAATTCAGCTGACCTAAAGTGAAATCATCCAGCCTCAATTAGGACTAAGAATTGCCCTCTACTCAAATGAATTATTTACAACATTCACTCTTTTAAGCACCATGGTTTTAGTGCGACACAAGAGCATCAAGAATTGTCTCAACCCATCAAGGGAACTCTTTCTATTACCTTGGCTATTGTGGAACCCAAACTCATACATGTTCAATTCTCCCTAAGTAAACCTCACTTTTGAATTGTAGCACTCAAAACGAGAATAGTGGAAACACACTCATCTCTCTCAAAGGAAGGTCACAAGTCCAGCTCTAAGTAACACAAGCTTGCCCCTTATGTGAGTCACCACTAATGTAAGCTTCATTAAACTCAAGATCATATAGGACTTTTGTGGAGATATAGTGAAGGCTTTTGGTTCAAGGTAGGAAATATTTGGTCTAACTAGGCCCTTGAGCATTTTATTTGCTTCATTTTGGTACACATTCTCTTAACTTCTTAAGTCATTAAATTCTTTCTTAGGTGTTAGAGAGACATACTGTCACTCTTTCTTGCTTGTTCCAAACCTTTTTTTTTCTTTCAACTTTCCACACCTTTCATCTCTTTACGTTTATTGAATCCCTTTATTTTTTTTCTACATTGATCATTCTTTTGACTTTTTGGTTATCTTTCTTTTTTCATTTCCTTTCCTTTTCTTCATTTTGTACCTTTTTACCACTTTGTTACATTCCTCATCTCTCCCACAAACTTATGCTTTTGCCTTGTGCTAAGGAAAGATAGGGTGCCAAGAGAGGGTCTTTTTAGAACAGGTAAAGGCTTGTATCATGGTTTTTGAAAGAAGAAGGTCTTTGGCTTAAAAGGGTTGAATAGGGATATTATCATTTGTAGTCTATGGAAGTTTTCAATATATCATTTGGATCAAGGAGAGCCTGTAATCACATCTCAAGTCAAACTACACTTAGAATTTTGCCTAGACAAATATTCAGGGCAAGTTCTAGACTAATGGCTCGGAAATTGGACTTGCAATTCAAATTCTCACCACACAAGCTATAGGATTGCTACAGTGACAGATTTGGGGACCCACAACAACCTTATCTCAGATTTGAGAAACACAATGGTCCCGAAAAATCACTTGATAATTATCGGCCAAAACAAGAGTCTCAAGGTCACAACTTTCACTATCCTATCCACAATAATTTATTTTTGACCGTAGGATCAAAACAAAATATGTTAGGCCCAAGTGAAGCTTTGCTTCAGGCACCATTACTCACTGGCTACTATTTACACAAAAAGCAAAAGAAAACAGACTCAAACCCTTAAGAAGGTTGTCATGCCATCCCTCATCGGGAAGAGCTACCCGGTTCACATAAGTTTCACCTTTGGAAAGAACCGTGTCATTAAGAAAACTAAAGGCTCATTGAATGCAAAACTCAAAATAAGAAGCTATCAAATGAAATAAGAATCTAGTAAACAAAAAATACAGAAAGTAAAATGACTATGTACAAGAGGGGATTAGTCGAATATACATAAGAGGGGATGAATATATACTGTAGAAGGTAACTTTATATACAAACCAAAATTGCAAAGTACGAAAAGCTCAATAAGCTAGAAAAAATTATATACATCCCAAAAGTAAAAAGAAAGAAAAATAAAAGAAAGTAATATCATATATACAACCTAATGTCGTCAAAATAGGTCTACCCCCTCAAATAAAATCTAAAATTGTCCTTAATGCTAACTAGCCAAAATAAGATCAATAAAAGATAGAGAGTAAAGAAAACTCTTTATTAGCCATCCGTCTGCATCAGATCATGAGTCTTGGTCCCTGGGTCGTCGGATTACTGGGCAACCTGTGGCGGGATCCCTGTCACCTGTGTCTGCACTGGGGCTTGAGGCTGGACATAGGAACCTCCCTGCGGCTCCTCCAACTCTATCACAACATCATCAGCATGGGAATCACCTTTTTCCTCTTTGCTGGCCTCTCTGCCTCCTACTTCATCCCAGGCTAGGCTGATAGGGCCGGGTCATGCAATAAAAGCTCCAAGGGCAAGTGAGCAGCCTTCAATTTCTCTACCTCTACCCTCAACTCCTTCACTGACTCTTTCGATGCCCGAGTCTTTCTCAGCTTCTTCATTTCTTTGGTCAACTCCTTCAATGCTTTTCCATGAGACCCCAAAACGTCCAATATTATTTGTTGGTTCTCTAGGAGCTTCTTCTGGTTCTCCAGAAGGTCCTTGAGAGTGTCCTCCAGTAACTGTGGGACCTATGGCTGAGGAGGTACATACTGGGCTGCTACTGAAGTAGAAAGTACATACAACTTGAAGTGGCTGCCTGCATCCAGTTGTTGATACTGGCAGGGTCTAGTTTAGACGATGGTCAGTCAATGGGTAGGCTGAAGAGGAGGGGATATCTGGGGCAGTTGCAGTAGAGGGTGTTGGAAATAACGCTTTACGCTAGAGGGGGGGGGTGAATAGCGTTTTAAAAATATTAAGCGTTTTAGTGCGGAATTTAAAAACTTTGCAGAAATTAAAACAAGTGCAGTAAAATAAACTTACACAATGATGTATCCTGGTTGGCCACAAACGTGGTTAGTCCAGTCCCCGAGAGACTCTCTCGAGATTTCCACTAAACTTGTCAAGCTTACGGGTGCTTAACAAACCGTTACAGCTGAGGACACAAGCCTCACCTAGGTGCTCGGGGATCACAATCCCAAAGACTTCAATTGCTCGGGGATACCAATCCCAAAGACTTCAATTGCTCGGGGATAACAATCCCAAAGACTTCAATTGCTCGGGGATAACAATCCCAAAGACTTCAACTGCTCGGGGATAACAATCCCAAAGACTTCAACTGAGGAATCACAAGTTCCTCAACAAACGAGAATCGCAATTCTCTTACAAACACAAAACAAACTCACTTTACAAAGTACTCCTCAATGAGTAGATATGAGTAGAAATAGTACGCTCAAGATCACAACAACTTAGCTCAATAGAATGGCTCTTCAAAAAGCTTTATGGATGAATGAAAATGATGATCAATGTAAGAAAGCTTTTAGCAATGAAAATACTTAAATTGTATATGTTGTTGTTGTGAAAACATTGAGTTAAGCCTGTATTTATAGGTGAAAAACTCAGTCTTACCGTTGTCTAATTGCCAATTAAGGATTGCTGAAATTACTCAGTGACAATCGATTGTCAAGACTAAACAATCGATTGTTTGCCTATCAGATCAAAAATTCAATCCCAGATTTTACGTCAACAATCGATTACTTCAAATCAATAATCGATTATTTATAACGTTAAAAAATCCTTTCCAGTTTTTGGCATAAAACATCGATTATCAGGAAATCAACAATCGATTATTTTAACAACGTTCAGAAAATCTTTTCCAGATTTTACGCAAAACATCGATTGTTAAATATCAACAATCGATTACCTGAAGGTAATTTGAAAATGTATGACAACGGTTAGTTCCAACAATCGATTATCAAATAGAACAATCGATTATAAATTAATTTCAAAACTTACTGTCTCATATATAATCGATTATCAAAATCCATAATCGATTATTAATTAATTTCAAAACTTTCTGTCTCATATATAATCGATTATCAAAAGCCACAATCGATTATTAATTTATTTAAAAACACTGGGAGACATTTTTCTCATTCTAATCGATTACCATTAGTTCATAATCGATTTTTCTGAGTTTTGAAAACTTTGCCTCAGTTAACAATCGATTATCAAAAGTACACAATCGATTGTTATGCAGTTTGCAAAAACCTGATGTTAACTGACTTACTCACAATCGATTATCATTAATTCACAATCGATTGTCATGCAGTCTTGGCTTAGAGATACTCGATTATCATAAGTACATAATCGATTATCTTAGCCCAGATTTTTGAGGCATGTTTGAAAAACATTTTAACAAATATAAATATGCATAGTTTAAAATCATTTGACACTTAAGTTAGATATGCATGATTTTGGAAAAATAATTTTAGTAGAGAAGCCATGTTATGAGCCAAGATTGAGGAATCAAGATCACAATTAATATTGACTCAATTATAACATTTCTAAACTTTGTCTTGAGCTTCTTGTAATGCATCCATTTTGTGCTTGTCCTTGAGCACTGCTATATATCGCTTATTGCTTTGTTTGACATTCATCAAAACCTACAAAAGAACACACGTTTAGTATATTGCATTTGAAACGTGTTTCCAACAATTTCCCCCTTTTTGATAATGGCAAACATAAGCGGGATATATGCAATAATTATTTTGATAATCCAAGACAAGCGTAAAGTATGCAATTTGATGTTCCCCCTCAATTCATGTTCCCCCTCACTTTAAGCATGAATGAAGTTGAGAGTGATATAGCATACTTCTTGATATCCCGTTTCTTCCCCCTTTTGCCATTAGCAAAAATTTACACAAGGGAAGAATATGAAAAAAATGTGAAATAAACACAGGTTTATTTATTGGAAAATTAAGATAACATTACAAGGGTGAAACCAAACATAACTAACCAATCAAGAACAAACAGACCAAAAACAACAATTTCTCATCATAACAACAACAATTTCATCATTCATCACCCCCATCCCCTTCATCATCATTGGTAGGCGCTTGATATGGCACCATCTGAGCATAGGCATAATGCACGTGATCAAAGTAACCATGGACCTCACGGGTTAGTTGAGTAATTTGGTCAGAAATGGTCCGGAGGGTAGGCTCCTGAGGAGGATGAGCACGACGGGCTTGTCGATTTTGAGGAGGAGCGGGAGCATGATCACCATCATGATGAAAGGAAGACTCCGAAATTTCCCAGATTTTGGTGCTCTTTTTGAGAGGACCATTAGCAATATTGACTCCGGAAGCTTCAAGAAATTTCATTATTAAGAGGGCATAGGGGAGAGGTATGTCATCTCTGGTGGCATTGAACATATGAGATAGAATAAGCTTGCACCAATTTATTTTAACACCGGTGACAATGGCATGAAGAAATTTGGCATCCTCTTGGGAAATGGTGGTGTGATTGAGTTTACGGGGTTTGAGAACACGAGTGATGAAATAGAGAATGAAACGATAATTCGGGTCCATACCCTTTATGGTGGGACGACGGGAAGAGGACTCATCATAGGCTACTCCGGCTTGGCGGAAGAGATTAGCTTCATCAATCATGACCCCGGCATCATTTATGTACTGGTAGATGTCTTCACCATCATGCGGAATGCCGGCAATGAGGTGGAGGTTATCTTCAGAAATTAGAATGGGAATGTCGTTAACATTGGTAACAAGTTCACCCTCATCATCTTTGTGAAGGTTGGAGTAAAAAGCTTCAACCAAAGAAATGTTGTAGTAGGGGTGAGTAAGGAGTAGGAAATTGAAAAGGTTGCACTCTCTTAGCATATTTGCGGCTGGAATGAATGGTGCAACAAGAGCGTTTGTTGAAAAGCGAGGAGGGAGAATAAGGCGTTTCTCAAATTTGGTTAAGAAACGGGTGAGCTCTTCATTGGATTCAAAGAATAGAACCGATCCATCTTGATATGGATGGCGAGAAGAAGAAGCACCTTGTTTGGAACGAGCACGTTTTGAGTTGCGGCTTGACATTTTTTTTTTGAAAGGATGTGCTAGGATTTTTCAAAGAAAACAAGAGAATTTGATGCTTGGGAGGCTTGAGTGAGTATACAAGAGCATATGTGCAGCCTATATATGGAGAAGGAATGAATCTTACATTTATTGGAAATGATTTGAAGAGATTTGAAGTCTGAAACGGTAAAAATAAATTCACTGACCGTTCAACAATCGATTGTTTGAATGGAATAATCGATTGTCATTAATGAAAATGATCTGACACATCGATTACACGCCAGAACGGTAAGAAAATTTGAAAAAGATAGTCGATTGTCAAACTTGGTAATCGATTGTTTTTCATATTTATGACCTGTCAGGAATCGATTATGGAGCCAAAACGGTAACATAAGTTTAAAACAGATAATCGATTGTCAATATATAGTAATCGATTGTTTCACTCACAGAGAGTTTGAATTTTGGCAAATAATCGATTGGCAGAACAAATAATCGATTGTTGATACTGATAATCGATTGTAAGCATAAATAATCGATTATGATCGATTTTTTTTTTCTTGTATCAAGATAATTCATACTTTCCTCTTACCTTTTGGGGGATGCCTGCAAAATAGAATTAAACATCTCCGACGCTCAAGTCAGTAATCTATAAATGAAATAATAACTTTGAAACTCGTGTAGTCGGGTAAAAAAAATGAACTCTTAAGAATTTTGTCCTAGGATGTTCTTAAGAGGGTTTAGGGTACTTACCTTCCCTTCGACTTTGCCAATTACCTGATTTTGAACATCCTCCGTTCATTTTGGTCTTTTGGCTCATTACGAAGCTTTTTCCACAATTTTGCCTTTTGAATTTTTCGAAAATACTTCCGATTTAAAAAAACATAAGTCGACTTTTCCGTCTCTTCCTCCTTCTTTGTGCTTTAATTGAAGGAATTTTGAATTCGTCTCTCGTCAAGTGTTTGGAGCATCCACTACACTTGATTCCTTCAAGCACACCTGCAAAACAAATCAATGCTCTTTTGGTACCCATGCCATTTTGGGTCCTTGAGGGTTATGCATACTATAATGATATGTTTGAGTAGCATGTCTATGTCTAGTAAAGCATGCGGGAGCAATATGACCAATTCGTCTACAATAATGACATGTCACATTTGGATTATGCATGCGTCTAGGCTCATAGTAGCTAGAATAATGCACATTGTTTACTCTATTTTCATTTCTCCTAATTTGAACACCATAGTCATTTCTAGGTTGAACATTTCGGGATCTTCTAGCATGATCATTGTTGTGCCTAAAATATGCATCATGTCTATGGTGACGATTGCTAGGCGGAAGGTCATGTCTAGGTCTCCTAATATTTTGTCTAGCATGCATGTTTGTTTTAGGAAAGGCATTTTTGTTATTAATCCTAGGTTGAGCTCTAGGTGGTTGGGTTTTTGCATCAACCTCTTCTTCATTTATGAAGCCTATTCCATGCTTGGTTGATTTCAAGTTATCAAGCACCACATTCAAGTTTTTATGAGAGGAGTTGAATTTATCTAGTGTGCCTTTTAATCTACCTACTTCATTCTTAAGGTCTACACAAGAAGCACAATTTTTTGTAGAACTCTCGGGCTTGTCAGAACTTCTTTTCCCATAAAACTTGTTTTGTTCTAGTAGCTTCTCATTTTCCAAAACCAATTTTTCTAATTCTTTTTCTTTTAATGAAAACTGTTTTTGAAAATCTTGTTCTTTTAGAGAAGCATTTTCTCTTAAACTAGTGACGGTTTTTGTAACTTTGAGAAATTCAGCATACAATTCATCAAAGGCATTTCTCATGTCATCAAGAGTATAAAAATTTTGAGAAGAGATTTGACTTACCTCACTTTGATTTTCTTCCTGTGCCATGAGGCAGAGATTTGCCGCTTCTTCATTTTCTTCTTCACTGGATTCGTCTCCGGAATCTCCTCCCCAAGATATGTATGCTCGTTGCTTCTTGAAGGGTTTCTTCTCCTTTTTAAGATTTGGGCAGTTTGTTTTGATATGCCCTGTTTCACCACATTCATAACATTTAACTTGCTCACCTTGCTTTTTCCCTTTGCGGTCATATTCTTTTCGCATGAATTTTTGGAACTTTTTGATGATGAGTCCAAATTCGCTATCTCCATCCTCTTCAATTGGTGATTGACTTGTGCTCGCCTTTAGAGCAATCTTTTGCCTTCTTTGTTCGTCAACAACAGGGTTAAGAATAGTGGATTCATAAGTCTTAAGATTACCTCTAAGAGCGTCTATGGTGACGTTCGTGATTCCAATTGACTCTTGAATCGCATCGGCCTTTGATCGCCATGCCGGTGTTAGGCTCCTAAGAATTTTTCGAACTAGTTCTTTGTCTGTGAACGTCTTCTTGAGTGCGTGGAGATCATTCACTATTGATGAGAACCGCTCAAACATCTCGTCTACCTTTTCGCCTTCCTTCATATGGAACAATTCGTAAGCATGAGTTAAAAAATCAATTTTAGCTTCTCTTACCTGGTCAGTCCCTTCGTAAGTGACCTCAAGCTTGTCCCACATTTCTTTCGCTGTTTTGCAGCAGGAGATTTTCCTGTAATCATTAGCATTAACAGCACAGAGTAATAAATTAATAGCTTTAAAATTATTTTGGACCATTCGATTATCCTCGGCGTTGAATTCCTCTTCTGTTTTTGGCACCCATATTCCTTCCACCTGTTTGACAGGAACCTCATTTCCTTTGGTGTACACCTTCCACAAGTAAGGGCTGTTTGATCTGACGAATATCTGCATCCTTTCTTTCCAATATGAATAATTAGTCCCGTTGAACAAAGGAGGTCTTGTGGGGCACTGTCCTTCATCAATACCTGCAAAAGAGTCTAGAGTAGAAGCCATGGAAAGATTCTCTCAAACGGTTAAGTCTTTCAGAGAGTATGGCTCTGATACCAATTGTTGGAAATAACGCTTTACGCTAGAGGGGGGGGGGGTGAATAGCGTTTTAAAAATATTAAGCGTTTTAGTGCGGAATTTAAAAACTTTGCAGAAATTAAAACAAGTGCAGTAAAATAAACTTACACAATGATGTATCCTGGTTGGCCACAAACGTGGTTAGTCCAGTCCCCGAGAGACTCTCTCGAGATTTCCACTAAACTTGTCAAGCTTACGGGTGCTTAACAAACCGTTACAGCTGAGGACACAAGCCTCACCTAGGTGCTCGGGGATCACAATCCCAAAGACTTCAATTGCTCGGGGATACCAATCCCAAAGACTTCAATTGCTCGGGGATAACAATCCCAAAGACTTCAATTGCTCGGGGATAACAATCCCAAAGACTTCAACTGCTCGGGGATAACAATCCCAAAGACTTCAACTGAGGAATCACAAGTTCCTCAACAAACGAGAATCGCAATTCTCTTACAAACACAAAACAAACTCACTTTACAAAGTACTCCTCAATGAGTAGATATGAGTAGAAATAGTACGCTCAAGATCACAACAACTTAGCTCAATAGAATGGCTCTTCAAAAAGCTTTATGGATGAATGAAAATGATGATCAATGTAAGAAAGCTTTTAGCAATGAAAATACTTAAATTGTATATGTTGTTGTTGTGAAAACACTGAGTTAAGCCTGTATTTATAGGTGAAAAACTCAGTCTTACCGTTGTCTAATTGCCAATTAAGGATTGCTGAAATTACTCAGTGACAATCGATTGTCAAGACTAAACAATCGATTGTTTGCCTATCAGATCAAAAATTCAATCCCAGATTTTACGTCAACAATCGATTACTTCAAATCAATAATCGATTATTTATAACGTTAAAAAATCCTTTCCAGTTTTTGGCATAAAACATCGATTATCAGGAAATCAACAATCGATTATTTTAACAACGTTCAGAAAATCTTTTCCAGATTTTACGCAAAACATCGATTGTTAAATATCAACAATCGATTACCTGAAGGTAATTTGAAAATGTATGACAACGGTTAGTTCCAACAATCGATTATCAAATAGAACAATCGATTATAAATTAATTTCAAAACTTACTGTCTCATATATAATCGATTATCAAAATCCATAATCGATTATTAATTAATTTCAAAACTTTCTGTCTCATATATAATCGATTATCAAAAGCCACAATCGATTATTAATTTATTTAAAAACACTGGGAGACATTTTTCTCATTCTAATCGATTACCATTAGTTCATAATCGATTTTTCTGAGTTTTGAAAACTTTGCCTCAGTTAACAATCGATTATCAAAAGTACACAATCGATTGTTATGCAGTTTGCAAAAACCTGATGTTAACTGACTTACTCACAATCGATTATCATTAATTCACAATCGATTGTCATGCAGTCTTGGCTTAGAGATACTCGATTATCATAAGTACATAATCGATTATCTTAGCCCAGATTTTTGAGGCATGTTTGAAAAACATTTTAACAAATATAAATATGCATAGTTTAAAATCATTTGACACTTAAGTTAGATATGCATGATTTTGGAAAAATAATTTTAGTAGAGAAGCCATGTTATGAGCCAAGATTGAGGAATCAAGATCACAATTAATATTGACTCAATTATAACATTTCTAAACTTTGTCTTGAGCTTCTTGTAATGCATCCATTTTGTGCTTGTCCTTGAGCACTGCTATATATCGCTTATTGCTTTGTTTGACATTCATCAAAACCTACAAAAGAACACACGTTTAGTATATTGCATTTGAAACGTGTTTCCAACAGAGGGACCCCAAGCCATATCTAGGGTAGCTGAAGGGGGCGGAGTATGAGCTACTACTACTACTGGCTCTTCAGACTGGCCAGTAGAAGTAGTGGATTTGCCCTTGCGATCCTTTCGTTTGGGGTTGTCATCACCCTTTAGGCTGTACCAGGATAAGGGTGCCTTCGATTTCACCTTCACATCAAATCTCCTTTTTTCTACATCCTGATCCTGAAGGTACATAGTCAGGAAATTTTGGAAAGGGTAAGATCTATCACCTTCATTCACCACCCGTGTTATCACCCTGGACATCATATTCTCAATGTTGATAGGGTACCACACCATGATCGATGCTACCAAAATTTCCCGGGTGATTGAAAGAGAGTTCTCGTGAGTGGTGGGGTCCAACCTGCTGCACACAAATGTCTCCCACCCTTTTGCCTCGAAATTTAGGTTTCTCCTCAATATTTTAACTCCTACTGTCAACCATGCTAGGGGTGGTATCTAGGATTGCCAAGTACTATGCTAACCACAAACGAGCATCCTCCCCCAATGCTAGCTTTTCTAAGTATAATGTCTCATCCTCCTCCGGGAAGCCCAGGTAGTCATTAATCATTTTTCCATCAAACTTTACTTTAAAGTTTTGCACCTTAGTCACTATTGTGCCCTTTTTGATATGGGCAACATAAGTGTAGAACTCCTTGACCAAGTGATCATTGACATCCTCCACGTGGCCTATGAAATAGTCCCAGCCTACTCTCTTTCTGAACTAACTCAGCACATTGGGTTTGTGAGGCAAAGGTCCTTTGTAATGAATTTCCCGCTCAAGTATTAACTTCCTCTCGGGCCACCATTCTTTTAACTTGTGGTATGCCACTTCACTCACAAATCTATCTTGCCATGCTTCTGGTTTTCTGGTGCTAGCCATCCCTCCTACTTGGGGTTCACCCCATCCTTCTTCTTTTACTGGATCCTCACCAGGTGTTGAAGTTGTAGGCGAGGTAGAAAAGGCACTGTCACTACCCGCAGCTGATCCCTCAGACGACTCAGAAGAAATTTGCACTGACGCTTGGGTAGTAGGAGAGTGTGGAGGTGTATCTCTAAATCTGTGCCTCTACGGCTAGTCAGGAACATACTCTGGCAAAGAATTAGAGTTAGATGCCTCCTGGGAGGGCACATACTCACTTCCCGAATGGGCTCGTCCTTATGGACTTTCTATAGTCCTTAATTGCTTGCCAGACTTGTGGGGTCAATCTGATCATGCCTCGTCCCCTACCCCGGGAGGACTCTCCTTTACCTTTTTGTTTATCACTTCTGCCTCGTGATTTCACCATTATCTGCAAGGAACATTCATTCAATTATTGTTAATATTATAGTATCAGATGAAAAAATGAAGATTATGATTGCAGACAATCAATATAAAGCAGAACTGCAGACTACAGACCACACAAAATGAAGTGCGGCCACAAAGAGACCACTGCGGATTGGACAAAATGGCACTGCGGTCTGCATTGAGGTGGGGGTCAGACTACTCACTCTATGATTCTAGGCACCGCTGACCTCAAGAATTGTAGTGCGGCCGCGGTAAGGCACCACGGACCATACAAAATCCACTGCGACCGTGGTTCTCAAACTTTCAGTCCTTGAAGTTATACCATTGCGGTCTTCATAAAATGCCATTGGGGACTACATAGAGGCACCCGGAGCGCGAAATGTCCATTGCAGACCGCGGTGAACCTCTTTCAGCAACACAAACCTAGGGTTTTAGATTTCTCTAGTTTTAAGCCTATATGCACATATTATGAACCAGTAGGTAGTTAATCATTATATTTAACTAATTAGTCCTAATCTAAACATATTATGCAATCCTAAGCTACAAATTTAGAGAGAAAAGGGAAAAAAAGATGTATCACTCATCAATTAAAAGAAAATAAACACAATTAAAGACCAAGGAAAGATTAAAATTACCAGAAACGAAATGCAACACAGCTGAATGAAAGTGAGTGATTGAATTCGTGCAAGTAGGGCTTGGATGAATAGTGTTTTTTTCTATTCAATGTGCAAAATAGCAAAAAGTTCTAAATGAAGGCCTCAAATCCTATTTATAGAAAAAGGACCTAGGGCCCACTCATTTCCCACCACGGACCACACAAAATGGTACTGCAGTCCGCGATAGTCACAAGCATGAATCACTTGGGAGACGTCCACTGCGAAGCGCAAAATAGGCAATGCGGGTGCAGTGGTCCACCGCGGACCGCAAAAATGCATTGCAACCATGGTGGCAAACTTCAGAGGACCCCATTTTTGACCAATAAATTTTGCAGAACGCATTGAAATGTTGCCCTCGCACTAAGGCCTTTGCGGCCGCAAGAAATGCTATGCAGCCGTATTGCAAACTTCACGGAGTGCACATTTTTTCCAACTTGGTCCTGCACTGTATCAAAACAATCCTACATATATCTCACAACCCGTTTGGTCGAAAAGCAAACCCTATACTAAAAAGAAAATCAAAGAAAAACACAAAGAAAGACACATAGTTTGCCTCCCAAGAAGCGCCTGATTAACGCCGTGGAACGACACGGATTACCATCAAATCACTTTAGATAGAGCAGTGCCAGCAGGTGGCTGTCATCAATTTTGCCCAGGTAGTGCTTGAATTTGTGCGCATTAACTCTGAAAACCTCCCCATTTTTGTTCTTCAAGTCAAGTGCACCAAACAGAGTCACAAACACCACTTCAAAAATGTCCACTCCATTTTGACTTAAGTTTTCTTGGAAATAGACGTTACCGACAATTGAACAAGGGAACCAAATCACCCACTTTGAACTCCTTGCCACAAGCATATTTATCGTGGAGGTACTTTATCGTGTCCCTTATACAAGGACAAATTGGAGTAGGCATAGAATCAGAATTCATCAAGTTCATTAAGCTTCTCCACACGAAGATTTGCTGCCACATTCCATTCAAGATTCACCTTCCACATGGCCTTTTCTCTAACTCAACAAGTAGATCGCAAGCTTTCCTAATCACCAACCGATACAGAGACATACCAATTAGAGTTTGTATGAAGTCCTATAAGCCCATAGAGCATCATCCAACTTTTTTGATCAATCGGTCCTATTTGCATTCACCGTCTTTGAAAATATACTCTTGATTTCCACGTTTAAGACTTCAACTTGGCCACTCGCCTAATGATGATAAGGGGTAAAAACTTTGTGATTGACACCATACTTTGCAGGCAAAGTGTCAAAAGCTCTATTATAAAAATGAGACCCCCCATCACTTATGATTGCACGAGGAGTGCCAAACCTAGTAAAAATGATCTTCTTGAGAAATGCAATAACACTCCGAGCCTCATTGTTGGGTAATGCCATGGACTCAACCTATTTTGAAACATAGTCAACCGCCACAAGAATGTATGTTTTCCCACGCGAGCTAACAAATGGGTCTATAAAATCAATGCTTCATACATAAAAAACATCAACTTCAAGAATGGCATTGAAAGTCATCTCATCTTTCTTTTAAATTCCACCCACTCTTTGATATTCGTTGCACATCTTTACAAGTTCACTTGCATCTTTGTACAAAACTTGCCAGAAAAACCCACAACTAAGAACCTTCGGAGTGGTCCTCAACCCTCCGTGATGACCACCATAGGGAGAGAAATGACAAGCCTCTAGGATATTCACTTGCTCTTCCTCTGGGATACACCTTCGGATCACACCAACCATGCAGATCTTGAATAAGTATGGCTCATACCAATATAAATCCAAATATCCTGTTTGAGCTTCTTCCTTTTGTTAGAAGATAGCTCACACGGGACTATACTAGTCATACAGAAATTAGCAACGTCCGCGAACCATGGCATACCATTCACTGACATAGAAAGGAGTTGTTCATCGGGAAATGAATCATTGATCTCTAAGCCATTACGAGGCCTCCCCTCATCATCCAAGTGGGACAAGTGGTCCGCCACTTGGTTTCACTACCCTTCTGGTCCACAATCTCTAAATCAAAATTTTGAAGTTACAAGGCCCTTCGCATCAGTCTAGCTTTGGAATCTTTCTACATTATCAAGTACTGGAGTGCGGCATGATCAGTATGAATTATGACTTTGGCCTCCATGAGATACGGCCAAAAATTTTCCATTGTGAACACAATAGCCAAAAGCGTTTTTCAGTCACCATGTAGTTCACTTGAGCATCATTCATGGTCTTGCTGGCGTAGTACACCGGATGAACCATTTTATTCACTCTTTGACCCAAAATTGCCCCGACCACAACATTGCTCACGTCAAACATGAGCTCAAAAGGCAAGCTTCAATTAGGTGCGGTAATAATATGAGTGGTGGTCAACTTATGCTTGAGAAGTTCAAAGGCTTGCATACATCCCTCATTGAACACAAACTTGGCATCTTTTTCCAATAACTTTCACAAGGGGTTCACTATCTTCGAAAAGTCTTTAATAAATCTTTGGCAGAGTCCCGCACGCCCAAGAAAACTTCTAACTCCTTTGACCAAAGTAGGGAGAGGGAGCCTTGAAATCACATCAATTTTTGCACTGTCCACCTCCATACCATGATTTGAAATTTTATGCCGAAGAACTTTGGCTCCTCAACCATGAAGTGGCATTTCTCCCAATTTAAGAATAAGATTTGTTTCTTCATAACGGGCCAACACTCTATCAAGATTTTTCAAGAAATCATCAAACAAGTCTCCCACAACACTAAAGTTGTCTATGAACACCTTCAAAATATCTTCCACCATATTTGTGAAAATGGCTATCATACACCGCTGAAAAATAGCTGGGGCATTACACAACCCAAAAGGCACCCTAGAAAAGGCAAAGGTGCCATATGGACAAGTGAAATTGGTCTTCTCCCGGTCTTCTAGAGCAATCAATATTTGGTTGTACCTAAGGTACCCATCCAAGAAACAACAGAAGGCACACCCACCAAGTCGATCTAACATCTGATCAAGAAAAGGCAATGGAAATTGATCCTTGCAGGTCACATTATTTAACTTGCAGTAATCCATGCAGACCCTCCATCCGGTCGCTGTTCTAGTAGGAATTAACTTATTTTGTGCATTTGTCACCACAATCATACCACCCTTCTTCGGCACACATTGTACTGGCAAAGTCCAAGAGCTATTAGAGATGAGAACACAACCCCGACATCCAACCACTTGATCACCTCCTTTTTCACAACTTCTTGCATTACCTCTTCAATCTCCTTTGATGTTCCAAATAAGTCTTTCCATCATCTTCCAAAATAATCTTGAGCATATAGAATGCGGGGCTTATCCCTCGAGTATCAGCTAAGGTGCATCCAATTTCCTTCTTCCGCTTTTGGAGCACCGCCAATGTGGCATCAACCTGCATGTTAGTAAGACAAGAAGAAATAATAACTGGAAAAGTTGAACTAGGGCCTAAGAACTCATACCTGATGTGTTGAGGCAACATCTTCAACTCCAACACCGGAGGTTCCTCAGCTGAAGGTTTTGTTGGTGGAGTCTTCCTATTCTCAAGATCCAAAGAAAGTTTTCTAGGTCATAAAAGTAAAGGCCTTTCCATGTAAAGAATTCACACACTCCACTCGGCCTTCATCCTCATTTACATCAAAGTTCAACAATGCTGCCTCTATAGGGTCCTCTACATTGAATATTGCACTAGTATCATCAACTATCACTGCGGTGACAAGGTCCACGAAAGAGAACACTTTAGAACTGTTTGGCTACTTCATTGACTTGCATATATGAAAGACCACTTTCTCATCACCCACCCGGAAGGTGATTTCCTCAGCTTCCACATCAACTAAGGCCTTCCAAGTAGCAAGGAAAGGTCTTCCCAATATGATTGGCACCTCATAATCTACCTCACAATCCAAGATCATAAAATAAGCTGACAAGATAAATTTATCCACCCGGATAAGAACATCATCAATAATACCCAATGGTCTCTTCATAGTTCTATGTGTAATTTGCAATCTCATGGAAGTCGGCCTCGGTTTACCAATACCCAAAGTCTTGAAGACTAAGTAGGGCATAAATTTGATACTTGCCCCCAAATCACATAGAGATTTAGCAAAGTCCGCAATCCCAATGGTGCAAGGAATGGTGAAAGCACCAGGATCTTCTAGCTTAGGGGTCATTGAGTGCACTATTGCATTAACTTGGTGGGTCATCCTGAAAGTTTCGCAATCCATGGATCTTTTCTTTGTCACCAAGTCCTTCATGAATTTAGCATAACCCTACATTTGTTCTAGAGCCTCAACCAAAGGCACATTAATAGATAAGCTCTTCATCATGTCAATAAACTTTTTATATTGATTCTCATTTTTCTAATTTGTAAGCCTTTGAGGATAAGGTGGAGGTGTACTTGGCAAAGGAGCCTTGGCTTTAGGCACAACCATTTTCGACATGTCTATTACATTTTCTCTATACGGGTTCACGTCATTCTGAGTCTCCACCTTGGCATCTTGAATATCAATCCTCACTTCCTCATTCGCGTTCTCTTCAATCACATTTTCAACCACCAAAGGAATCTCATCTTCTTGCAGCTCAACTTTATCACTCGAAGTTTCTTTTTGTTTGGAGGAATTCACATTACTGCCTCATCCACTCCTCGCAGTTACCACGATAACATGTCCGAAATTGTTCCTACCTTTCGGGTTAACTAAAGTACCACTTGGTAGAGCCCCCTTAGGGCGAGTATTCAAGGTTTGTGAGATTTGACCTAATTCAATCTCCAAGTTTCTGATTGAAGTATTATGGGAAGACAACTGAGCATCAGAGTTTGCATTCTTTTTCATCATCTTTTCAAACATCATTTCAATTCTCCCCATTTCATTGTTGGAAGAACTAGGACCTTGGGATGGAAATAGGGGTGGATTGTTCGTTTGTTGATATATTAGAGGCCTCTGAAAGCCTTGCCCTCGATTTCCTTGATTTCCATTGTTCCAACCACTGTGATTGTTGTTACCACCCTAGTTGTTGTTGTTGCAATTTCAATTAACTTGATTGTTCTGATTATTTTTCTAACTGCCCCAATTTGAATTTTAGTTGTTGTTCCGCCAATTACTATTCCCTAGTCGTTGTGATTGCCTCAATTGCCTTGAGGTCTCCATTGTTTTTGGTTGGAAGAATTTCCTTTTTGCCCCTGATAATTGTTCACATATTGTACTTCTTCATTCTACCCATCATAACCATCATCTTGGAATCCACCACAATCATTGTCATATTGATCCGAACTCCTTTGGTTCTGTTGGCCTCTTTGTCTTCTTTTGTTCACTAGCATGTTGACACATTCCATAGCATTTACTTGGCACAGATTTTGAACCTGCTGTAATTGTGCCATAGCTAGTTGGTTCATTGTAGTTGTCAGCTCTGTTATTTTGCTTACCCATGATCATGTAGCTCTTTGTGCAAGTAAGTGACCATAAGTTCACCTTTTGGCACATTGGCCAAACGGAGGACGTGTTAGTCATCTCATAAATAATGTCACAACCCTCATCACAAGACAGCTTCATGAAATTACCCCCAGCAAGTTTGTTCACTATGCACTCATTTGGTGTGTTAATGCCCCTGTAACACGTCTGTTGTATCATGCCTTAGTCATATCATTGTTGCGACATTTCTTTACCATTGGTTCTGTATCTCTCCCACATCTCATGTAATGGTTTGGTGGGCTCCTTCTTGAAAGCCAAGATCTCATCCCTCAATGCTACATTGTAGCTCAACGTGAAAAACTTTGCAATGAACTTAACCTCCAAATCATCCCAAGTAGTGATGGAATGATTGGGAAGCCGTTCAAGCTAATCCAATGCCTTCCCTCTAAGTGATAAAGGTAATAACCTCAACCAAAGTGCATCCTCTAAAAAAGTAGATTGCTTGCTCCCCCAACATGTATCCATGAAACCCTTGAGTTGTTTGTAAGCATTCTGATAGGGAGCACCCGTGAAATACCCTCGCTGCTCCAACAAGGTCGTATCACATTTGTAATTTGAAAATTGTCCGCCCAGATCCGAGGTTGTCCCACCGCGTCCCCCAGTGGAATCTCCAAGAGGTGTGTTGTTTGCTTCCATTTTGTACTTGAAGTTGTGACGCACACAAATTAGTAACACAGAAGGAAAGAAGAACAATACACAAAACTATTTAGATAGATATCCAAAGCCATTAGCTCCCCGGCAATGGCGCCAAAAAGTGATCGGAGTTAACGTTGCACAAACACAAAGTAGCGAGAGCGGTCAAAGCAAATTTTACACGAGATGGTTGGGATCGAATACACAGAGAGCTAGAAGTGGGAATTGGATTCCTATCTAAACTAGTGTTGCGTAGTGCTTTTAATTACTATTCCAATCATCTTTTGGTTGGTTATTACTTTTAATATTTGTGCTAATGATACGCTAAATTAAACTAAGAATGATTGTTTGTAAGATTTTCTATATTTAAAGAGGCACTAGGAAAGTTACAAGGTGAATACTTGACGGGTTCTCGAATAAAGTTGTCATGTTAGAGATTACGATATAAACCAATGCACGAAACTTCTCACTGTATATCTCTCGGTAGTTTGAGTGATTTTTTCCCTATTTTTCAAAACCAATTGGGTATGATAATTGTGCGAGCAATTTAGGTTCAAGTCCGGTATTACTATCTCTAGCTTTAAACCTTTAATTAGGGCTATCAATCTCTTGAATATGCCCCAATCCCTTGTTAGACTAATTTTCCTAGACTCAAACTTTCTTTCTCAAGAAGAGCCCTAGTCAAAAGGCAAAATTAGTGTTTGCAACCACTAATTCAATATGGAAAACCCAAAGTAGTCCAAATATCAAACAACCATAAATATTAAAACCATAAAACTCAAGACCCATCAAATATCTACACTAGGGTTAAGCCACAACCCTAGCTAATGAGTCTAGCTACTCATAATGATGGAAGAAAAATGATAAATAGATGAAGAATAATCCATGTGACTTGATTACAAACTAAGATAAAGAAGATTCAGTGTTAATATAGCTGCAAACTACTCAAATAGCCTAATACAGGCGTTCACGTGCTCTGGTCTCGAACAAATTACAAAAGATGACCCAAAAATGTGAACAAAAAGTATTTATACTAGGATAAATTTTCTAGTCAAAAGTACCTCTGACGAGGTACTGGAGTCCGCATAAAATACACTACGGACCACAATGAGGCTTTTTAGCTTGATAGTGCATCTCGAAATCTAGCCACGGCAGGCCGCATAAATGCACTGCGGCCACGGTGGCTTCAACTGCATTCCGCACAAAAAGGACGTCGGACCACATTGGCCTTTATCTCAAAATTCCCAACTCTCTGAACTACTATCTTTGCGGACTACAAAAATGGGTTGCGGAAAAAAAGAGGCCATTGCGACCGCACGAAATCCTCTGTAATCCGCATTGCATTAGGCTCCAAAAGTTCACCTCTCATAATCTCCTTACTGCGGACCGCACTAAATGGCTTTCCGCCACGGTGGGCCTGTTGCAGCTGTGCTTTGACTTGTTCTTGGTACTTGTACATGTTTCACTCCTTTTTTGAGCTGGTTCTGACTAATTGTTACCTTTTTTACGAAACCTTGCAAACAAGTACAACATGTAAGCCTTTGAGACTATTTTGTATACATTTTTAATCAAAACTCGAGTAAAAATGAGTGTAAAATGAACTAGAATCCCTAGTTATCAGCTACCTACAAAGGATTCTGAAGAAGTATATGTGAAGCAACCTTCTGAATCATTCTAATAATTTTTCTTTAAGAGGATTTTTGGATGATGATTTTGCAGGAGACAAAATTGATAGGAAAAGTACCAGTGGGACATGTCAATTACTGGGAAATGCCTTAGTATCTTGGCACAACAAGAAACAAAATTGTGTTGCTCTTTCAAAAACTAAAGCAGAATACCTAATTGTTGGAAGTTGTTGTACACGAGTTTTATGGATCATGCATCAACTCTTTGATTATGATTTATGTCTTACTGCTACTCATATTTTTTGTGACAACACCAGTGCTATCTGTCTATCTAAAAATTTTGTGCATCATTTTAGAGCTAAGCATTTAGAAATTAAACATCATTTTATTTGTGATCATGTTGCAAAAGGCAATATTTCATTAGAATTCATTAGCACTGATTCTCAACTTGTTGATATCTTCACTAAACCTCTTTTAGAAGAAAGATTTTGTATCCTTATGAAAAAGATTGGCATTCTTCCATTTGCTTGTTTAATTGGTTAAATTATTCATAAGTATTCAGTATATTTTATTTTCCTTAATTATACGTGTACCAATCAATTTTACTGTAAAAGTGTAATTATTACTTGCATTCATTCGAAATCATCACTTCCGTCTGCATCTGACCCTTCTGATAACCAAGACGTCTCTTCACTTATCTCAAATCCTTGATAAAAAACCTCTATCGTCAAAAACACCTCCTCATTCCTTACCAAACACCCTTCCAATTTCTCCATGGCCAAAAGAAACCTTCCTATGCAACCAGGCAAAGCCGTAGGTTTCAAAAACCTCTCAAAATAGAAGGAACGGTGGATGCAGAATCATCTACTAATTCAGACCTACTCAAGAATGATAACGATAGTAGTGCCTCATCTGAATATCAACCCATTAGCCAGAAAAAGGCAAAAAAATGACCCATGGAGAAAACGCCCAAAAAGGATGCATGCAAAATGGGCAAGGTCGAACGCTTGTATTCAGTCCAGAAGACAAGTTGATCTTCTATGGCCCCAATGAAAAGGCAAAGTTTGAGTCTTATAAATCAAAATCCATGGCTTATGGATGATGTCTAAGTCTATCTCTTATGAAAATTCTTCATTATGATTTGACTGAAATTTTTGATTTCCAGCACCTTTCCCATGTGTTTGACACTCTTGGAAATTATGTGTATAAAAAACCTGTGAGAATGTTTTATGCAAATATGTTTGTGAATGATAAGGATAAATTAGAGTATATGGTTTTGGGTACTAGAATTGTGCTGGACTCCTACCAATTTGAAAAGATCTTTTCTTTCATATTTCGTGGGTATGATGTGTTTGTCCAAAATTCTTGGCCGAATGACTTTGATGTGTCTCTTGAAGAAACAAAAACCTTCTTGTCTGATAATCCCCCAGACATTGGCCCCAAAAATCTAAAATTTGAGCATCGGGTTTTGGCCCTCATGATTGCCACTACTTTACTTCCCAGGTCTGGGTCCGTAAGTTCATTTTCTATAAGAGATGTCTTTGTCATGTATTGTCTAGTCAACAACAAGCGTTGTAATGGATTCTTCAATATATGCTTGAGAGTGTCAATTATATTTCCTTTTCTGCTGCTTGTCTTCCATATGACATTATTATCTCTCATATTCTGGAAGTTATGAAGGTTGATTTAGCACCCTTTACCCCCAAGCACATCTCTAGTACCTATATAAAACTGCTTTCTCTATGATGGGATACTCATTGGGTGAAAATGGATGGGTTAAAAGGCCAACATTGAAAGTGCTCCAGCTCCGGTAGATGTTCAAGTTGATCAACCAGTCTGTTAGTCGACTACCTCCCAAAGTCTTCCATACATTCAACAACAACTTGCTGAAGTCAAGCTGCTGTTCGTGGGAATGAAAGAACTGGTAGATAAAATCAGAGAAGTCACTAAGGAGACATGTTCAGATGTAGTAAAGCTACAGATAGACATTGGGGCTACAAGGAGATAGGAAACAAGGGCCTTCAATTCCATGACTGAAAAAATGAACAAGCTCGTCAAGGATGTCGAAAACCCCAATGACTCTTTATGCACCAAAGTGATCAACACCCTCAAATACTTTATGGACGTCATTAATTATCTCAGCAGTTTTGTGCCAAACAACTTATATTTTTTGGCTTTTATACTATTATTTTTTGGTCTGTACTAACTTAAGCCTCTACTGAAGGCTCTGCTGCTCTACCCCCTTTATTATGTGTATTATATATTGCTTTGTGTTTCTATATGTTATATTAATCTTTCCTTTTTGATTGATGTCAAAGAGGGAGAAAATATGTGAGTAAACAATCAGGGGGAGACATGAGCACAACCTTCCAAACAAAGGAACAATTCAACTCAAGGGAAACACTAGCTCAGGGGGAGAAAATTCTTACACGAAAGTATCTTAAGTTTATTTAAACATGTTTACTCCTTCTTGATTGTCATCATCAAAAAGTGAGAGATTGATAGATTTTAAGTTTAATTTTTAATGATGATAATATTATCTTATGTCATATTTGCAGGGTAAACAAAATGGAAAGAATAAAGATGATTAGCAAGATTACTACTGGGTTCAAAATAAAGGAAAAATGAAGAATTAGTTACTTCATTAATGATCATTAAGAGGAACCTTGACTCATCCGTAATCAAAGATTGAATGAAGTTTCAGTTACAAGTATGAATGATCAATCAAGAAGAATATTGACTCAATCAAGAGAACTCAAATTACCAATCTTGATGATTCCAATTTCTAAGAATACGCTCACTAATTAATCACTCCTTCAATTCAATTGTGACAAGGAAGGTCAAATTTGAATCTGGGCCAGTCAAAGAGCAAGATTCAAAGAGGCATCTCTTGGGTCAGATCCCTTCATTAAAGATCTTATGCCTCCCATTTCAAGTAGGATTTAATGGCTCTTTTCTATGGTATAAAAAGGTTGTTCTCTCAAGAAGAAGACCACACAACTACAAAAAGAGTATTCCAAATCTATCTACTTCTCAGTTCAAACATTGTAATTATAAGTTATCAGTGTTTCAAAAGATAAAGAGATCTAGAGTACAAAAGAAAGTTATTGCACTTGATTAGAACTCAATTTCTAATTCTATATATTGATGGTGAACAAAAATATACTATCAATCGTGTAAATTTATTCAAATAACTTAAGGGAACCCTTGTGACCAAAGGGAACTGGATGTAAGTACCACAACAGTACTGAACCAGTATAAAATGTATATGTCTCAGTATTGCTCTTCACTTCTTTTACTCTTTCTGTCTCATGGATTAATCAACTAATATTAGTCTACCAAATTTTAATTAGGAAAACATTCACTCCTTCTTGTACTTTAAATTATAAGTGTAGCTAATGGTGACAGTGGTTGAATGGTTAACGATAGTGATTAATGGTGATAGCTGGTGGCAACAATTGATAATTATGGTAGATGATGATGATAGGTAATTATGATAGGGACTAATAGTAGTAGTTGGCGATGTATGATGGTGACTGGTGGTAAATGTTGGTGGCGATATATGGGGATGGCTATATATGTAACTTGTGGTGGTTATGGCAATGAAGATTGGTGGTGATATTTGAAAATGGTAACTTAGTGGTGGTGATGGAAAACTATTATTTTGTCTATGGTAGTAGGTGTGATTAAAAATTATAATTGTTGGTGGCTGGATGGTAGCTGATAGTGGTGGGTAGCAGTGGCATTGTTGGTGTGTAGCGAAGGATGTAAGTAAATTGTAGTTTTAATATAATTTTGGAGAAAATAAAATAACATAAACTTAAATATAAATGAAAAAGAAGTTAATCCGAGCCCGCTAAATTCAGAGTGTTTCCTTAAGGAATTTAAATCTCTCATAGTACCCAAGGTTATGGATTATTTCCTCCTAGGATAGAGTAAATTACATACTAGTGTAGTGGTACTTCAAACCCTAGTTTTTCAGCGAACACAAAGTTTGATAAAAAATCACACTTACTGTTCTTTCATTGAAATTAAAACAATGTAAAAGAAGGAGGAGAAACTTAGAAAATTTAATGGAAAATCTGAGAGAATAGACTTGTATTTATAGCCCATGTGTCACGACCCAAATCCGGCCGTGGTGGCGCCCGGCCCTAAGGCTAGGCAAGCCCGACCCTAATATCAATAATCCCAGATGAAAGACAATAAAGAAATGATAAACTCAGAAAAGAAAGAGATTTAAGACCCAAAACAGAGCGGAATATACTAAAACTAACAATAAACCACCTAGGAACAGGTGTCACAAGTCAGAGCCTCTAAAAATGTAAAACCCAATCCGATAAAAGATAGGGGATGGAGAGTCAATGGCTGCGAACGTCGTGCAATTATCTCGACACTATGAATTGCTGAAAGCTGACCACCGCATGATCTACTCTGCTTGAGACAGCCCTAGATCTGCACACAAGGTGCAGGGAGTAATGTGAGTACTCCGACCCCATGAGTAATAACAGTAAATAAAGCTCCGAAAGCAGAAAACCCAATAATTAGACAAAGTAAGCTAAAACAATGTATAACAGTAGCTGCAACTGAACAAGTGAACAACAATATATATAGGTGATGCAAATGCAGGGATGCGATGCAATGTATATGATGGTACAATCCAGTACCCACTACGGCGTGCAGCCCGAGCCACCCATATCATTTATCATTGATGGCGCTCACTGTGGGTGTGTACAGACTCCGGAGGGGCTCCTACTGCCCAAGCGCAATAACCAACCATCTTGTGGCGAATAATCAAACCAGCCATCTAGTGGAGAAAATCAATAACCAAGCCAGTTCATGTTACCTGACTGCTCATATCATAGAGTGTCCGTGTTATCACTGTTTCTAATCACCGCTGCGGCGGGCAGCCCGAGCCACCCAAAATCAGTCCAGAAATATATCATAAGACCCTTGGGCAGTTATAAACAATGATCCTCAGTCGAAATACATTTAAAAGATAGCATATGAGTTCTGAATAAATATGGTTGGGTTTTGAAAACAATGTTTTAATACCATGGACTGATAGTAAATGATACACAATCATGCCAAAATAGTAATACCAACTCCCGAAGGATATCACAGGTTGGCACTAGGCCCCAAACACGGCATAAAGCCCAATAATAGTCATCACAGTGTGTGTATCATACGCCAATATAGTATAAATCTCACTCGGGATGGACCAAGTCGCAATCCCTCAACAGTATCCGACCTTGCACTTATCGGGGAGTGCGTGTCACGCCTCAAAATAGCGTTACAATGTGAAAGTCCAGGGTTTCAAACCCTCAGAACAGCATTTACTTGCATTACTCACCTCTGCCCGGCCGTAAACTAGCTAGAAATGCCTTTCCCTCGAGAAACTCCCTCCGCGGATGCCAAATATGATCAAAATCAATAGGAATACATCAAAAATAGGCTAATGGAACGCAGCCCAATCGAAATGACTCGAATTACACCCAAAAACACGAAGTTGGCAAAACTCGAGCCTTGGGCCCACTTCTCAAAAAATTACGAAATTCACATTTTCAGAATCCTCGTCTCGCAACGAGTCCGAATATATAAAACTCATCAAAATCGGAGTCCATATGCTCCTCCAAATTCCCAAATTTTCATTTGAAATTTCAAGCCCTAGTTCTTCAATATTTACACCCAATTCCAGAGAATTTATGGTTGAATCTTCAATAAAATGATGTAATAAGGTGACGAGACTTACCTCCAATCACTTCCCGGTGAAATTCCCTTCAAAATCTGTCAATGAGCTCTCAAGATATTGCAAAAATGGAGGAAAAAGTGAAGAGACTCGCGGATGAAATGATATTAAAAAAACTCTGCCCAGCTCTGACTTCCTCTATGCGATCGCGTAGCAACTCCTGCGATTGCATAGTGCGTCCTTCCCAGGCCTCCCCGCTGACCTATGCGAACGCAACCTCTTACCTGCGATCACATACCTTCGCTGCCCATACCTACGCAAACGCAGCCTCTCCTCTGCGATCACAGAGAACCATGACCTTAACCTATGCGATCACATCGCCCTTCTCGCGATCGCATTGAACAAACTCAAGCCCACAGCCCAACCTTCTATGTGATCGCAACGCCATGGCTGCGATCGCATAGAGCAACCCGTCTGCAACACCCGAAGTCTAAAATGTGCTGCACTTCTCAACTTCAAAACCATCCGTCAACCATCCGAAATCACCCTGAGGCCCCCGGGACCACAACCAAAAGCACCAACACGACTTATTACTCCATTTAAACTTTCTCGGGATATAAAACACTATTTTTAACATCAAAAGTCACCAAAATCATTGAATTTAATTTTAAGATAAACTATAACTTTCCGAATTCGCATACGATCCAAAACCCAACCAAACGATGTCCGAATGACCTGAAAATTTACGGACATATCCAAAATTGCCTAACGAAGCTACTGTACCCTCGGATCAAAATCTCACCTATCAACCGGAATTCGCCGAAATTCAACTTTAGCCAATTCAAGCCTAATTATTCACAGGACCCCCAAATTAAATTCCGATTTCTCTCCCAAGTCATAAAACACCATTTGAAACTAGTCGAATCGTCAGAAATCCATTCCGAGCCCTCTAACTCACAAGTCAACGTCTGGTTGACTTTTCCAACTTAAGCTTTCCTTGTACAGACTATTGGTCTCATTTCTAACTAAATTCAATCCAACACAACTCAAACTCACCAAACACATATGTCAACATACGGGGGAAGCATAATACGGGGATGTCGGGCCTGAAATACAAGAAGTGATGGGTCGGGTGATTACATCCTCCCCTACTAAAACAAACGCTCGTCCTCGAGTGGGTCAAAAATCATACCTGAAGCAGTAAACAAGTGGGGATATCTGCTCCGCATCTCCTGCTCGGTCTCCCAGGTAGCCTCCTCCACGGGTTGACCTCTCCACTGAACCTTCACCGATGCTATATCCTTATATCTCAACTTGCGAACCTGACGACCCAAAAAGGATAACCTCATAAGTCAAATAATCATCTAGCTGAATCGAACTGAAGTCCAATACATGGGACGGGTCCTCCACGTACTTCCGAAGCATAGAAACATGAAACACCGGATGAACTCCCGACAGTCTGGGTGGCAAAGCAAGCTGGTAGGCCACCTTCCCAATCTTACCAAGTATCTCAAAAGGACCTATGAACCGTGGACTCAACTTCCCTTTCTTCCCGAACCTCATAACGCCCTTCATAGGCGATACCTTCAGCAAAACCTTCTCGCCAACCATGAAAGATAAATCTCGAACTCTCCGATCCGCATAACTCTTCTGACGCGACTGAGCTGTACGAAGTCGCTCCTGAATCACCTTCACATTCTCTAAGACATCCTGAACCACATTTGTACCCAATAATCTTGCCTCACCGAGCTCAAACCAACCGACCGAAGATCTACACCGTCTCCCATATAAGGCCTCATATGGCGCCATTTGAATACTAGATTGGTAGCTGTTATTGTAAGCAAACTCTGCAAGGGGCAAGAACTCCTCCCAATAACCACTGAAATAAATTACACAAGCACGTATCATATCCTCCAATATCTGAATCATGCGCTCAGACTGTTCGTCCGTCTGAGGATGAAATGCTGAACTCAACTCAACCTGAGTACCCATCTATCGATGAAAAGCTCTCCAGAACTGAGAAGTGAATTGAGCACCTCTATCCGATACAATAGAAACCGGGACACCATGCAATCGGACAATCTCACAAATAAAAATCACTACCAACCGCTCTGAAGAATAGGTAGTACAAACTGGAATGAAGTGTGTGGACTTGGTCAGCTGATCCATAATCACCCATATAGTGTCTGAGGGAGACCAGTCACAAAATCCATCGTGATCTCCACTCAGGAATATCCATCTGCTGAAACAAACCACCGGGTCTCTGATGCTCATATTTGACCTGCTGACAATTTATACACCTAGCCACATTACTCACAATGTCCTTTTTCAGTCTCTTCCACCAATAATGCTGCCTCAAGTCCTGGTACATCTTCGCGGAACCCGGATGAATAGAATACCGCGAGTTGTGGGACTCGTCTAATATTATCTCCCGGAGCCCATCCACATTGGGCACGCAAATCTGGCCATGCATCCACAACACACCATCGCTACCAATAGTCACATCTCTGGCATCATCATGCTGGACCCTGTCCTTCATGACAAGCAAATGCGGGTCATCATACTGACGCTCCCTGATGCGGTCATACAAAGAAGACCAGGAAACCACACAAGCCAACACCCGACTGGGCTCTGAAATATCTAACCTCACCATACGATTAGCCAAAGCCTGAATATCAACTGAATGGGCCTTTACACTAACTGGAATATACACCAAACTACCCATACTTAACGCCTTTCGGCTCAAAGCATCGGCCACCACATTGGCCTTCCCCGGATGATACAATATGGTATTATCATAATCTTTGAGCAACTCAGGCCATCTCTGCTGTCTCAAATTCAGATCTTTCTGCTTGAACAAGTGCTGAAGGCTGTGATGATCCGATACACCTCACAGGATACTCCATAAAGATAGTGCCTCCAAATTTTCAAAGCATGAACTATAGCAGCCAACTCCAAATCAAGAACATGGTAGTTCTTCTCATGGAGCTTCAACTGCTGAGAAGCATATGCAATCGCTCTACCCTCCTGCATCAGAACACAACCAATACCAATCCTTGAAGCATCACAATAAATCGTATAAGAACCTGAAGTTGCTGGCAACACTAACACTGGAGCTGTAGTCAGCAATGACTTGAGCTTTTGGAAGCTCTCCTCGCATTCATCTGACCACACAAATGATGCATTCTTCTGTGTCACCTTCGTCAAAGGCGAAGGAATAGATGAAAAACCCTAAACAAATATGCGGTAATAACCCGCTAAACCGAGGAAACTCCGAATCTCAGAAGCCGAGGATGGTCCAGGACAACTCTGCACCGTCTCGATCTTCTTTGGTCAACCTGGATACCATCACTAAGCACCACGTGTCCCAGAAAATCCACAGAACTAAGACAGAACTCACACTTTGAGAAGTTTGCAAAGAACTTCTCCTCTCTCAATCTCTGCAATACTACACTCATATTTTGCGCGTGCTCCTCCTGGCTACGCGAGTAGACAAGAATATCATCAATAATCATGATCACAAATGAATCCAGCTACGGCCGAAATACACTGTTCATCTAGTGCATGAATGCTGTTGGGGCATTAGTCAGCCCAAATGACATAACTAGAAACTCATAATGCCCATATCTCGTCCTGAAAGTTGTCTTCATGATGTCAGAATCTCTAATATTCAGATAATAGCCTGAACGAAGTTCAATCTTTGAGAATACCTTTGCTCCCTGAAGCTGGTCAAACTAATCCTCAATACGAGGTAGTTCTTCACTATCACTTTGTTCAACTATCTGTAATCAATGCACATTCTCATTGTGCCATCCTTTTTCCTAACAAATAACACTGGTTTGCCCCATGGCGACACACTCGAACGAATGAACCCCTTATCTTGGAGTTCCTGCAGCTGCTCTTTCAACTCCTTTATCTCTGCTGGTGACATACGATAGGGAGGAATAGAAATGGGCTGAGTGCCTGCACCAAATCAATACCGACGTCAATATCCCTGTCCGGCGGCATGCCTGACAGGTCTGCTGGAAATATATCAGGAAACTCCCTCGGCATGGGAACCGAATCCAGACTAGGAGTCTCAGCTCCAACATCTCTCACAAATGCTAGATATGCTAAACATCCTTTCCCAACCATCCGATGGGCCTTTAGGAAAGAGATTACTCAGCTGGGTACATAATTAGTCGAACCACGCCACACAACTCTCGGAATACCCGGCATAGCCAACATGACTGTCTTGGCGTGACAGTCTTAGATTGCATGACATGGTGATAGCCAATCCATGCCAAGAATAACATAAAAATCTACCATGCTCAAAAGCATCAAGTCAGCTCGGGTCTCCAGACCCTCAATAGTAACAAGACTAGATCGATACACATGGTCCACGATAATAGTGTCACCCACCGAGGTAGATACATGCACAGGCTACGCGAGACACACTTGGGTAGTCCCCAAATGATGGGCAAAGTAAGAAGACACATAAGAATATGTAGACCCGGGATCAAACAAAACACAAGCATCCTTGTGGCGAACTGAGATAATACCTTTGATCACTGCATCTGAAGCAACGGAATCTCTCCTATCTGGGAGTGCATAGAAACAAGCCTGACCACCGCTCGATCGCTTATCCTCCTGGGGCAGCCTCTAGATGACTGACCCCCACCCCTGACTGACCACCGCTCGACCGCTGAAACAGATGGAGAAGACGAGTAGGGCTGATACCTCTGTTGAGACCTACCACCACGAAGTCTAGGACAATACCTCTTAATATGACCAAACTCTACGCACTCAAAGCAACCCCCTGAAGCTAGAGAAAGGGACTTAAGGGAACCCCTCGCACCAGAATGACTAGCCGATCCACCCGGCGTCGAAGAACACTAAGCTGGAGGAGCATATGATGAACCCTGTGCTGGGAGTTCACTTAGTGAAGAGTGACCCGAGTGCGAACCCCGATGACCACGTCCTGGAGGCGCCCTGTGATACTCGATACGGGCCGACTGCTGATGCCTGAAAGAGCGGCCTCTGCCCTACTGAAACTGGTCCCTAGATGGAGCACTGCTAAAGCTACCTGATCCATGAGACCTCTTGGCCTCCCTCTCCTATCTCTCCTGACGGTGATGTGCCTCAATATCTCTAGCAATGTCAACAACATCCTCAAAAGTATGGCTCAGAACCCTTTCTCGAGACATCAGAATAAGGATGGGATAAATGAGTTCATCAACAAATCTATGAATCATGTCCTGATCAGTCGAGACAATCCATGGAAGAGAACCTGATCTCATACTGCACCATTGTCATGTCACCCTAACGAAGGTACTCTAACTGTCTCCGCAGCTACTCTCTCTGGGCTGCGGTACCCACTTCTCCAGAAAGAGAGTGGAGAACTCCTGCCATGATAAGGGCGTTGCACCCACTGGCCTACGCCGCTCATACACCTCCCACCAATTGAAAGCTACACCCGATAACTGAAATGTAGTAAAAGAAACACCAATGGGCTCCAAGAACCCTACGGTCCGAAGCATACGTCTACACTTGTCCCGAAATCCCTGGGCATCCTCGCCCTGAGCACCACTGAAAGTAGGAGGTAGCAACCTGCTGAACCTCTCAAGATAACGCTGCTCGTCATCTGAGATAGCTGGAACCATAACATCCTGAACCGGAGCAACCGGATGAACTGGAGCAACCTGCGCAACTGGCGCAATTGGCGCTGCTGGAGCAACTGGGGCAATGGGGGCTGCCTCTGGGGTCTGCAAGCCCCGAACCACTTAATGTGGAGTGTGAGCTGCAGAGGTCTGATGTCCAGCCCCTGTTTGAGATGTGGCTGCTGCAGTAGAAGCTGATACCGCCTGAGCTAGGCCAGTGCAAACGGATAGAATCTAGGCTAGGGCCTCCTGAAGATCCGGAATCACAATAGGCACAGCTGGTGCCTGAGCAATTGCTGCTGGAGTCTCAACAACTGGGGTCTGATCCTGAACATGAGCAAAAGGTGGTTCCACTGGTACAACCCATACTGCTCTCCCACGACCTCGGCCACAACCGCGTCCATGGCCTCTAGCTGGTGGCAAAAGGGGTCATCCGCCACGTCCGGCAGTGAGAGTTCTCGCCATGTGCGAGAGAATAGAATAAGAAGTTTCAGTTCTCAAATCAACATAGCCGCACGATAAGAGTGCAAGAACATGAAGTGTTTCCTAAAGGTTCTGTAGCCTCCCGAGGATAAGTACGGACGTCTACGTACCCACCGCGAGACACAAAGTGCAGGGAGTAATGTGAGTACTCCGACCCAGTGAGTAATTACAGTAAATAAAGCTCCAAAAGTAGAAAACCCAATAATTACACAAAGTAAGCTAAAACACTGTATAACAGTATCTACAACTGAACAACATATATATATATATATATATATATATATATATATATATATATATATATATATATATATATATATATATATATATGTGACGCAAATGCAAGGATGCGATGCAATGCATATGATGGTACAATCCAGTACCCACTGCGGCGTCCAGCCCGAGCCACCCATATCATTTATCATTGACGACGCTCACTGGGGTGTGTACAGACTCCGGAGGGGCTCCTACAGCCCAAGCGCAATAACTAGCCATCTCGTGGAGAATAATCAAACCAGCCATCTAGTGGAGAAAATCAATAACCATGCCAGTCCATGTTACCTGACTGCTCATATCACACAGTGTCCGTGTTATCACTATTTCTAATCACCGCTGCAGCGCGCAGCCTAAGCCACCCAAAATTAGTCCAGAAAATATATCATATGCTCTTTGGGCAGTTATAAACAATGATCCTCAGCCGAAATACATTTACAAGATAGCATATGAGTTCTGAACATTTCAAATACGGCTGGGTTTTGAAAACAATGTTTTAAAATCATGGACTGATAGTAAATGATATGAAATCATGCCAAAACAGTAATACCAACTCTCGAAGGATGTCACAGGTCAGCACTAGGCCCAAACATGGCATAAAGCCCAATAATAGTCATCATAGTGTGAGTATATTACGCTAATATAGTATAAATCTCACTCGGGATGGACCAAGTCACAATCCCTCAATAGTATCTGACCCCGCACTTATCGTGGAGTGCGTTTCACGCCTCAACATAGCGCTATGATGTGAAAGTCCGGGGTTTCAAACCCTCAGAACAACATTTACTTGCATTACTCACCTCTAGCCGGCCGTAGACTAGCTCGAAATGCCTTTTCCTTGATAATCTCCCTCCGCGGATGCCAAATCTGATCAAAATCAATAGGAATACATCAAAAATAGGCTAATGGAATACAACCCAATCGAAATGACTCGAATTACACCCAAAAACACGAAGTTGGCAAAACCCAAGCACATGCCCACTTCTCAAAAAATTACGAAATTCACATTTTCAGAATCCTCATCTCGCTACGAGTTCGAACATATATTCATCAAAATTTGAGTCCAAATGCTCTTCCAAATTCCCAAATTTTCATTTGAAATTTCAAGCCCTAGTTCTTCAATATTTACACCCAAATTCAGAGAATTTATGGTTGAATCTTCAATAAAATGATGTAATAAGGTCACGAGGCTTACCTCCAATCACTTCCCGGTGAAATCTGAGCCATCTAACTCACAAGTCAACGTCCGGTTGGCTTTTCCAACTTGAGCTTTCCTTAAAGAGACTATTGGTCTTATTTCTAACCAAATTCAATCCAATACATCTCAAACTCACCAAACACATATATCATCATACGAGGGAAGCATAATACGGGAATGTCGGGGCTGAAATACAAGAAGTGACAGGTCGGGTCATTGCATCATGTTGGGTCGATATCTCAAGAGGTGCAACTCTTCAGAATGGTTGTTTATGCAAAAAGGCCATAACATAAATGCCATAACATAAATGGATATTTACTTAGCAATAAAGAGGGAAAATTGAAGATGGTAGTTAATTTTCTGTTACAAAAAATGAGAAAATGGTAATGGTTGGATTTTAATATTAATATTTTGTTATTACAACAGATATTTAATAATATTTCTATTAATATTTACTATTAACAAATATATTTGATCTAAAAATTAATCAACCAATTATTTGACCAAATTCAAATCCAAAGCCGAAGCCGAGCCAAGCCGAGCGAGGAGAAATGACGCTGCATGAGGCTTGCCTTCTTATCAACTCTTTAAGAGCTAGAAGAAGAGAAATTGCTTATATACCCGTTAAAAACCTCTCCCTCTTTCAACATGGGACGATGTCCCTTCATCAAGGATGGAAGCTCAAATGAAACTCAAATATTTAATTTTCCCTCCATTTTCCATTCACCATATTTTAAGAATTAATATACTTAAAACCCCAACAATCCCCCATATGAATAGGGAATGGCTATATCATGACAATTTGTATGAAAACTGTGTGATTCGCTAGCAAGAAGTAATTGCGTCTGGATAAGCAGGTTTCCCTTTGAACTTTCCATAGTAAACTTATATCGGATATACTCGGTCAATCTGTAGATTTCATATCTGTCGTTCCCCCTTTTTCTCGCAAAATCGGGTTTATGACATTTGCTATAGGACAACTCGTTCAATTTGGGAACTGGGTTTTGCATTTTGAAAAGTCATAACCTAATAATTTATGGTGCATTAGGACACCTTTACGATTTCTAAGTTCGTTTGATAACTAAAAACAGGGTAATGGCTTGAAATTATCCTAAGGGGAAGGTGTTAGGCACCCCTCAAGATCCACTAGTGTGGTTCCCGACCAGATAGTTCTTTCTGAATTTGGTTCAATTCACATATATGCAGATAAGGCTCAAATAAGAGGGGATTTTAATAAACAATCGTTTGAAAGAGCAATTAAGGCTAATATTAAGCAAAAAGTTACAATGCTTCTTTTTAAAAAAGAAGGGAAATAAGGGAATGGGATCCTAGGTTTATTTAAAATATGGATCACATCAATGCAATACCCGGTAATCACTCTTCAGAAGAAGTGCTACACGTGGTATTAGCACACCGGACATCATATCCATATCTACCCTTTTCCAACCCGTTTAAGGTACTAAAGCATGGATTAGTCTCGACCACTATTGCATAGTGTTACCCGTCCCATTCATATCCGTCTCGAAGGCACTTAGGACTACTAATCCTAAAAGGGAGGGATATTACGCTGACCTGATGTTTCAAAGGTAAAAAATCTAGGGCGACATATAAAACATATAAAAGACTGCACATTCAAGTGGAAGCACATAAACACATAAGGCTCAAGTATACCTCCTCAAACAAGGTAATGAGATAGCATGGCTCTAACAACAAACAAGGTCTGATTCTAAAATAATTCTAAGGGGAGAGGAGATTATTGTTGTTGCAGCAGACCTCATCTATTACATGACTCAGTTAGGAAACACGAATCAGGCATGCTTGCTGGTTGTAGCATTTAAACAAATAACATAGGTGAGTTCAGTTTTATTATTATTATTGGCTAAGGCTTGCCTAAGTGTTTAGGTTAGACCTTAGAAACATGGTATCTATTGCTGATTTTAGTCTAGTCACTACTTAAAATGAATGGTTCGAAATCCTACAGGCATGCTTGCTAAATCGTGTTAACAAGGAGAGACTAGGTTACTTAAGCACTGATCCTGAATATGCTTATTTAAATTAGACTAATTGCAGATGATATGATCCATTATTGATGTTTTTAACTCCTATGGACATGATATCTAGTGTACTGATTTTAAGTTTGAATTATAGCCGTTTAAATTCTAGAGCATGATGTCTAAGTGGTAACAAGCTGCGGAATTTTAAGCGAAGTCCCATAGCAGGTTGTCTAGGCGTGGCGTGAAGTTGAACATGTAGAATTTTAAATAAATAAATCTTTATAGGCATATGGTGTCTAAGGTGTAGAATTCAACAAGGGTTTCTAAACGCAATCTGAATATGCAGAATTTAAAAGTAGTCCTATAGGCATAGCTTCTAAATGTAGTTTGAATTTGCGAATCAAAATACCCTACATGCATAGTTTTTAAATGCAGTCTGAATATGTAGAATTGAAAAGTAGTCTTATAGGCATATTTTCTAAATGTAGTTTGAATATGCAATCAAAATTGCGCATAGGCATAATTTCTACCCTTGAACATACATAATTACCACCCTTTTTCACTAGCCATACCCGTTGTTTATTATAAATTATTACAATCCAGAAGTACTGAATTACATGAGAAAAATACATAAAAATACAACTAGAGGAAGCCTGATTCTTTATTCCTCCCTGAGCTATGGAATAAACTACCTTAAGGTGCCTTTGCTTTAGAGCCTTTCTCAAACTTGAGTGTGTCAAAGTTCCGTGAGGGTCTCAAGTGACTCCAGGCAGTGGTCACACCCAAGTTGAATTAGTCAGGAAGAGATGAGTGCAGCTTAAAAATACATGCCCTTATGTGCCAAAGTCAGAGGGAGCTCATAGGTCCCAAGGCAAGGTTCACATAAAAGGAGCAGACCTTAAGTCTAAGAAGATAGTAGAAGTGCAGGAATATAGTTCTACAACTGAGGGGGAATAAAGGATAAGGGTAAAAGGTGGTAGGAAAATAACAACTACTAAATACAGAGTTGATAACTTCATATAAGGGGGTGAGGGATTGGGGATTCATTGCAAAGAGCTTGTGTGATTGGGCAAAGGCCAGCTTTGGGCATGCACACTGATAGAAGATGCTGGCATGCCTATAAGCCAACCAGAACACACAAAAAACAAAGGAAACATGGAGGTTTTGATCCTAGGAGGATCAAGTTTGGGTCATGGACAATAATTTATAATGTTGCCATGCCCCATACCAACCACAGTTTCCAAATACATTGGGGATGGGGATTTAAGATGCACAAGCTATGATAAGTAAGTAGCATAAACATTAATTCAGAACAGAAAAAGGAAGAATGCTACATGCTTTAATAATGGGACTTAATCAAATACAAACAAGAGACAAAAAATAATGAAAGAACTGTAAAGAACATGTTGTTGTTGATGCTAAAAATTAGTTAGAACATACCAGCCAGAGGAGCAAAGTGCAGTAAATAAAATTAAGCAGGACTTTAAAGTCTAGCCTTGGATTTCATCCGGCTAAACAGACAGTAGCACAAGTAGCAGTAAAGCAAGAGAGAATTTTTAAGTGTAAGTGCATGTTTAGAACTAAAAGTGTTCGTGTCTGAAAGAAGAGAAGTACATGGTACTAATAGCTTTTGAAAATGAGTAAAAGAGAAGTAATAAGCCACAAACTTGGAAAGAATCACTATTCAAAATCAATTACACACTTGATTACCTTTAATTAAGGAATCACTTTCTTAACGGGCAGTGACAGTTTCAAAATAAGAAAAGAAATCAATTTATAGGCATACTCATTATTGCCATAAAAGAAGTAGTAAAATTATCGAGTAAGTAATTAAGTCTAGGTACATGAATACTAATTTTGGGAAGGGATTCAGTAAGGCTAAACAAGGAAAAGAATCAATTAAACTTACGGGACGTGTGCAATCAGAATTTCAAATAATAAAGGTTTGAAATCGGTCCAAGATGGAATATCAGTCAAGAAGGAAATTTAGCATATAAATAGAGTGCACCAATACTAGACATACGAGGCCAAACTATGGAAAAGTGAAGCAGCATGAAATAAAAACACAAAGTTAGTAGACGGTAAATATTCGAAACATGATAGTCACATAGGTCAACCTCATTGCTGAATTAGTAGTGAAGAAACTCAGAGTATCAAAGCATGCGAAGATCTCACAGTAGCAAGTGAAGAATAACCCCTTTGAAAAATTAGGGCGTCGAGCATAATCGAGTTTTACAGTAGATGGAAATCCAAAATCAGAAGAATCACATGAAGGAATAAGAGATTTTGAAATACAGAACTTCAAATCGATTCATCTACTTGATCGAATGGTCTCAGATCCAAAGCCATAGGGTTTTCAACAATAGTAGAGTTTTAAAAGAGGATAAACAAGCGAATCAGACAAAACTCGAACAAACAAGCATTCATCTAATAAACAGTCAAAGGAATTAAAGCTTTTAACATGCAAACCTAGGTAGAAGAATGATATATGAAAACATAGCAAAATTTTGTTCGGAAAATTAAATAAAAGTTTCGAAATAACATAACAAGAAAACCCTAATCGGAGAAGATAAAGAGTTTTGAAAGCAGAGTTTTAAAAGAAATTTCGAGAAACATGCTTAGAAGTTTAAAGCAAACATAGACCTGAAGCAGATCTAAAGAAATCGAAAGAACCTTAGAGCTTAGGGTTTCTAAAGAACCCAAAAATAACAAAAAAGCCTTGAAAGCTATCAATCTTACCAAGAGAGTCAAAGATCTGACTCGAATGGTCATAGCTACCCGAAGAAATGCCACAGATGACTGGAGAATAGCCATGAACTAACATCGAGCAAAGGCTAGACCAGAGTTCTTCATGGTCTGGCCTTGGAACCATAAGAACAAACACAAAGGAGCCGCGGAAGGCCGACATAAGTCTCCGATAACCTTGGAAGGCCATTGGTTAGGGCGGAGAGGGGTAGAGGCGGCTACGTTTTAAGGGTGGTATAGAGAGGATGTGAGAGACAAGGGGAATTTATAGGCGGCGGATTATGGAGAATGAAAAGAATTTGGGGGGTCTTTGGGTTTAATAAGGAAAGGAGTAAATGTGCCCGTTTATCATTTTGATCAACGGCCTGGATTAACCGAGTAAGTGGGGCAGTTTAATAGAATAGGGTTTGGGTCAGTTTAGATTGCAATTGGTTTGGGGTAATTGGGGTTCAAATCAGGCTATTATTGAAATGTAATTGGGTTAGATTTTTAATAGCCACTTTTTCCCTTTTATTTTATCAAAATAGTAAATTAATTACTAGCAACAAATTAAAAGTATTAAAATAATTTATAACACATAATTATCAATTTAAAAATACTAGACTTAATTTTTATAAATATAAACGCAATTAAATTTAAAAGAGGCTAATATTGTAATTATATGTAATTTGCCTTAAAAATACTTAATAAATTTGTAAAAATGTACAAAATTTATTTTTGCTATATTTTGGTATAAGTATTAGAATCCAATAAATGAATTACCAATGATAATTTTGGGAATAATATTTGAATTTTTTGAATAAAATAGGGGGATAAATTAGTTAAAAAGTCTTTAGAAAATTGAGGAAAAATAATAAAGCATTGAGACATACTTTTATATGCATATGTATGTTATTTTAAAATTATTTTTCTTATTAAAAATATATAGGAAAAAATTAGGTGTCAACGGCTGCCCCTTAATTTCCGAGAAGGATAAAATAGTTGTCGGGTAAAGATATGATGGCCATTTTGACCAAAAAAACGATTTGGGAAGATTAAAGCTGACTTCTGAGCTACTTACATATCCCTGGATTTTATGTAATTCAGGATATTGTTGGCGCAGTATGCCAACAGATATTTTCCAAGGACGAATGCAATGTTTTGGTCAAGATGAATGAAAGACTTTCGAGAGTTGTTAGGTCTGATGTGATTGTGGACACTAGAGAAGAAGTGCTCCTGCCAGGACGGCTGTTGCTTGCCGGTTTTAACTGCAAATAAGTAATACAAGAATATATTGTGCGTAAATTTAAACATGATGCAAATTTCCATCGGATCATGAATGTTGTCTGCGGACGGTTATGATGACGTCTTTAGACCATGATGTCCTGGGTTATGAAGTGTATGAAGGATTTGCAGGCCATGAAATGATGTTCTCGAGCTATGAGGATGATGCCTCCGAACCATGATGCCTTTGAATAATGATATGGAAAAGATTAAAAAGGGTTCTCGGGCCATGATATGGTGTTCTTGGGCTATGAAAATGGTGCCTCTGAGCGATGATGCTTTGGATAATTTGGCAATATTTCAGCTCATGAGATGTAATTTTTTGGAGATATTTCAGCCCATGTGATATAGATGAGGTGGCGATCTTTCAGCCACGCGATGCGGTAGGCGGCGATCTTTCAGCCATGCAAATGTAGTAGGTGGCGATCTTTCAGCCATGCAGATGTAGATGGAGACAGCGTTTTTATCGAAAGGAAGAATGGTAGCCCTATGCAAGTTGGAAGGCAGAAAAGTAGTGCTAATGCAGATTGAGACAATGTTTAGTCTCGAAAGGCAGAATGGTAGCCTTATGCAATGTAGAAAATGCATTTGGAGACATTGTTTAGTCCTGGAAGGCATAATGATAGCCTTATGAAATGCAAAGAATGCAGAGGGAGACATTGTTTAGTCTCAGAAGGCAGACTGGTAGCCTTATGCAAGTTGGAAAGGAGAAAAAGTAGCCTTATGTACTGCAAATGCAGATGGAGACAACGTTTACTCTCGGAAGGAAGAATGGTAGCCTTATGCAAGTTGGAAGGCAGAAAAAGTAGCCTTATGCAGTTCAAATACATATGGAGACAATGATTAGTCTCGAAAGACAGAATGGTAGCCTTATGCAATGCAGAAAATGAAGATGGAACAACATTTAGTCTCAAAAGGCAGAATGATAGCCTTATGAAATGAAAATGCAGATAGAGGTAGAGCTTAACCTCGGAGGTAGAATGGCAGACTTATGTATGAAATAAAAGCGCAAATGGTAATAGAGCTTTCTTAGCTAATAGAAGATTGCGATATCGTGACTGTTGCGGATACAGTGACACACGGAATGTCACTAGTATGTGTGGATAGAAAATGTAGGTAAGACGCAATGGTTCTGAGATTTGTGTTCCTAAACAATGTTTGTGAGTGCATAGTATGTTAGATGATTTCGAAATCTAAGTGTCTGCATCCAAAGAAAAATTATGAGTTTTGTAAAGGGGAGAGAGGTTTGTTTGTATCCCCGCTGGCTCTGTTCGACCTGCTTGGCTTTGATCTGGTGAGACTGTATATATCACTGGTGTAGCATTGTTAAATGAAGCGGTTTCAATAAATGTACACGCATGATTTTGTAAAAGTATGACATAGATGTATAATAGTTATTAGATGAACCAACGATTATAACGCGGTTCGATACATTGCCACCTCGCCTGCTATGGAATTTTGAGGGTCCTCCTAAAAATACTACCCCAGTTTGATGGGTTGATGCTTCTGACTGTTGCTCGTGTGACAATCGGCTAAAGTTACTTCAAACTTTTGAGGGTCTTCCTCAAAATTCTATTCCTGTTTCTAATTTAGGAGAAATGAAAATTTTATTTAATTGCGACCGAACCCATAAGGCTGCCTATGTATCCCCTTTTAAATGGGAATCAGGTCAGGCGTAATTCAAATTACATCATAGAGGAAAGCATAAGGATTACACATAGTAACACTTGAATGCATCCGAATTAATTGGCTTTGGCCAGACTTCTCATCTATTTCTGCAAGTACAAGGGCTCCTCCTGTAAAAACCCGGTGAACCATGTACGGACCCTGCCAGTTGGGAGAGAACTTCCTTTTGGCTTCATCCTGATGCGAAAAAATTTTCTTTAATACCAGTTGTCCCGGTGTGAATTGGCTCGGCTTGACTCTCTTGTTGAGGGCTTTGGACATTCTGTTCTGATAAAGTTGACCATGACAAACTGTGTTCATTTTTTTCCCATCTATGTGAGTTAGTTGCTCGTAACGACTCTTCACCCATTCTACATCGTCAAGCTCAGCGTCCTGCATGATCTTTAAGGAAATAATTTCTACTTCGGCGGAATGACGACTTTTGTACCATAGACCACCATATAGGGGGTCACCCCAATTGATGTGCAGATTGTGGTGCGATATCCTATTAGAGTAAATGATAAATTCTCATGTCATCATTTATGTTTCTCTATCATTTTACTCAATATCTTCTTGATTTCTTATTGGCGGCTTCTATGACTCTGTTCATTTGAGGCATGTAGGCTGTAGAATTCTTGTACCTGATCTTGAAAGTTTTGTACACAGCCTTCATCAAATGGCTATTGAGATTGGAGCAGTAGTCGTGCCTCCTTTTTCTCACGGGTCTGAATTTAAGAGTCACCACCTAATGATTAAGAGCATTAGGACACTAAGAAGAACTTTGATTTAGAAACCAGAGATTGGATAAGGGCTCGAAATTATCCCGAGGGAAAGGTGTTAGGCACCCCTCGAGATCCACTAGTGTGGTTCCCGACCATAATATAATTGTGACTTTAAGTGCAAGCAACAAGTAGACAAGTAAGAGTTATAAATATGAGGGAGGGTTCACATAATTGTTTCAAGTAATTGCTGTTAAAGGAAGTTAAAGAGTTGAAATTTGAGAAAAAAGCAGTTTTGAAATTCTGAATTAAATAAACAAGTAAAGGGAAGGGAGGTCCTAGGTTTATAAATAATATGGATCGTCCCACACAACACCCGGTAACCGTTTATACACATGGTGTTATCGCGTGGTTATCATATCCAAGTCTACCCTTTCCTACCCCGTTATCGTTTGACATATTGTATGATATTACATGCCCTAATCCTATCAGCCTCGGAGGTATTTGGGACTACTGATCCTAAATGGAGGGGGTGTGAGGTTTTATAGTTTCAAAGGACAAAATTCTAAGGCGACAATGAAAACACATATGTAACAAATATGGGGAGACACACATAAAAGATAGAAAGGCTCAGACAAACCTCCTTTAAAAAAACAAAAGGAAACATATATTTTGCATGTCTTACACATATTGATTAGGGTTTGACTAGACTTAAGAGTTGTGGCCGACTGATCTATTACATAAGTTAGATGAGAAGCCCAAATCAGGCCTGCCTGCTGGTTGTAGTTGATAAAATCTGATTCAATTAATAAGTTACCTTATGGCTTGCCTAAGTGTTAAACGAAAACCTATAGGCATAATATCTATTAGTTTCAGAAAAGAAGTATGCAGATTTAGGAAAAGAAGTTGTCAATTGACCAAGGAAGGCAAGAGAGCGTAAATTCTACAAACGTTAAGCATTATCGTTACTGATTTTAGCCCTACAAGCGAATGAACGATTCTGGTTTGATTGATGGTTCCTATAGGCATGCTTTCTAGGTATTATTGTCTTTAAACACTTTTTACATGCGTAGTAAGAGTGCAGAAATCCAATGGGCATGATATTTGAATGTTATTTAGTTTTAAATACTATAAACAAGTTTGCCTAGTGACCAATGCGTATGCAGGATCTGGACATAGACATGGTATCTATATGATAATGCAGAATTCCTTATAGACATGGTAACTATATGTGATAATGCAGAATTCCTTATAGACGTAGTATCTATGAGATGCAAAATCCCTTATGGACATGGTATCTATATGTGATGCAAAATTCCTTATAGATATGGTATCTACATGGATGCGGAATGCAGAAAATCCTATGAACAGGATATCTATGTGGATGCAGACATGCAAAGCTGTAAGTAGGATACATGGATATAGGAGTGCAGTAATTCCCTATGAGAATGATATCTACCATTTGCATGTCTGGTGACCCTTCCCTTTTTTCACTAATCACTCCAAAAGTTTATTGCAGGATTATTACAGTCCAAAAAATTAAAATAAAGAAACTACATCAGAAACAAATAAAATTACAACCAATGAGAGCCTGATTCAAGTTTCCTGCCTGAAATATAAAGTAATCCAAAAACAAAAATGAAGATCCAAAGCCTTTCTCATTAAGGGTGTGTCATAGTTCCCTAAGAGCCTCAAATTGACTCTAGGCAGTTCTCACACCCAAATACATTGCAGGATAGAGACATAGTACAGTGTAGAAGGGCTAGCCCTCAAGTGTCCAAGTTTAGAGGGAACTCAAAGCCCCAAGGCATGGCTAATAGGAGGGGGAAGAACTTAGAACCTCGGACTGAGTGTAAGTGCATAGAAAGAATTTTGAAAAGGGGAAAAGGAGAGTGGCAAAGACAGGTTAGTGGTCATACCCAGCAATAGAAAATGCTGGCACACACCACCAGCCTATTAGAACACATTGTTTTGGGAGTTAGGATCCCTAAGGGATCAAGTCCAAACATGAACAATAACTACAATACTACTATGTTCTGAACTACAACTCAAAGGACATAGGGGAAACAAGGGTTCAGGGATTCACAACAGAAACATATGAAAGGAAATTAACATGCTAAAACTCAATATAAACAGTAAATAGACATGGATGTAAAAGCTATAAGTAAATACATTGGGATGATGCTTAAACCAAAACTAGAACAAAACAATCTCAAGGAAACAAGCAAAAGAAAGCAGCAGTCTTGTAAAGTTAAAGTACAAATAAGTAGTCAGAATGCTATAAGTTAGAAGAGAACTGTGAGATTATAAGTTCCTGACGTGTGTAATGTGTGTTCTGAAAGTGCAGAAGGGTCGTTCCATTTTATATTTTAGAAAGTAAGCAGGAATAGGTAAGAAAATAGTTAGGAAATCAAATACACAAGGTTTCCTTTTAATTAAGAGATTCTGACTACATAGAGGTATATTTAAGGAAAAAGTCTTGATAGTACACAGTTTGTGCAAATAAGGCAAGGAAATAAATTAACAACTAGTAAATTAGAAATTGAAGATTTTGTGCGAATGCACTAGGTCAGAAAGATGGAAAAGATTTGACATAAGAAAAATCAGTACCAATCAATTAGACTTATTAAAAGATAATCCTGAATCAATCATAGGTTGGGAAAACCCTTTTTGAAGAAAAAATCCTCATATATAAAAGCATACAGATACATTAAACATGAAGAGATTTGTCATGATATTCAATAGAAGGGTCTAGTGTAGGAGCATTAGGATAGTGTGCAAACAAGAGAAATTCACACTTAGTTCATCGACTTAGAAATAAGGCTGAAAGAGTCCAGAGTTCACAAACAGAACCCTGGTCCGTTCAAATGACCAAACTCGGAGGAACGCCCAAATTCTAAAGTTTCCTCCTTGAGTCAAATATAGAGACGAGGAGGCAACATGCTTAGAGATTTCTTTTCAAAATCTCATGAGAAGACAAGAAAATGCAAATAAAATTCAAAGCAAACAGAGTGAATGAGCATAATGAGAGAACAATCAGGATAGCAGAAGAAACACGTTTAAGAAAAAAATCTTTAAAAAGGGACTTAAATAGGGTTCAGTAGAGCAAAAAGCTATAACACTCAAGAACACAATAGAAGATATACCAGAAGAAAGTACTTTTTAGAAGGAACTTAGCCAAGGTTCAGAAGAGAAAAATATAGCATAACACTTAATAAAAAAAGTAGTGGAAATACGTTTAAAGAGGTATTTCATAAGAACTCAAACAAAGAATAGTAGAAGGCAAACACTTAAGAACTTAGTAGGAACTACATACAGTAGAAGAACACAAAATACTGGAAAAGCATAGCAAAAGAACATATAGAAAAATACAACAAGATAAACATGCGAGCATGGTATAGAAACACAGTGGGAAAATAAAACATAGAAGAACATGTATAGTAGAAAGAAAGCAGTAGAAGCACATCCGTGGCAAATATACGTAAAGAAAGGAAAAGAAAAGTCGGAGAAACATTTTAAAACTTTCATAAAACCGTAAATCGAAGAGAAGTGATTTTAAAAGATAATTTTTGAAAGAAAAATTGGGGAAATTGTTTAAAAACCCATGTAGAGCACAAATGTGGACAGATGTAAGAAAAAAATAGGAGAGAACCTCGAGTAGTCAGGGTTTCAGAAGAACCCTAGAAAGAGAAAGGCTTGGAAAAAGGTTCGATCTGAGTTGGATAAGTCAGAACCAAGCTCAAAATACAATAATATGCTGGAGCTAGTACGGAGATGGCCATATAACCTTGAATCGGCGAAGATCTAAATGAACACCATCGAGGTCAGACCTCGAACCTTCGAATACCAAGTGTTTATGAGCATAGAGAGATGCGATTAAGCCATCTATGGCCTGAGAGTCCATGGATTCTGGTGGGATTGAGGTTGAAGACAGTGAGAGAGGCTAGGGTTTCGAGAGAGTACGAGAGAGTTTGAGAATAGAGGGATTTCAGAGGTGGCTGATAGAAGAGAATAGGGGGATCGGGGTAGTCTTTGGGGATTAAAAAAGGCACGGAATGATCGTGGCCGTTGATCAAAATTATTAACGGCCTGATTAGAAGAGAGCGTCGGGCAGGTTAATTGGTTGGGTCGGGGAGGGTTAAATTGAAACTGGGTCAATTAGGGTGGTTGATTGTGGCTATAATTGAGATGCAAATAAGGTTATTAGTTAAATAGCCACTTTTCCATTTTTAATTTATAAAAATAGTAAAATTATCTGAAACAAATTGAAGGCACTAAATTAATTAATAATATATAATAATTAATTTAAAAATACTGAAATAAATTTTATGATTATAAACACTATTTAAATCTTAAAATAAGCTAGAATTGCAGTTTATTGCAAATTTAGCTTAAAAATACCAAATCGATTTATAAAAATACGTAAAAATTACCTTAGCTATATATTGGCATAAATATAAAAATAAAAATAAATTAATCACTAAAATGATAATTTGAAGAACACTTATTTGCTTTTGTACTGCTAAAATAGGGTAATAAATCGGTTTAAAATCTTTTTTGAAACATTGGAAAAATAATAAAATACTTGGAATAATTATATATGCATATGTATACTATTTTTAAAGTATTTTCATATAAAATTATACAGGACTTTGATATCAATGAAAGCTAACTGTTAAATTTTAAAAAAAATTATACAGGAAAATATTAGGTATCAACATCCATTATTAGTAATGATTGATTTTGGAATCCCGAATCGGCAAACAATGCAGTCGCAGACAAACTCTGCGATGACCTTCTTAGTCAGTTCTTTGCAGGATGCTACTTCGACCCACTTGGTAAAATAGTGAATTTACACTAGGATAAACCTTTGTCTGTTGGAAGCAGCAGGCTCAATTGGTCCAATAACATCCATCCCCTAAGAGACGAAAGGCCATGACGAGCTTGTTGCATTGAGCTCATTTGGAGGCACCTTTATCATATATGCATGTATTTGATAGCGATGGCATTTCTGGACATACTGGATGCAGTCTATTTCCCTAGTCATCCAAATGTAACCACCCCAGAGTATCTTCATTACTAAGACAAAACCATTCATATGTGGACCACAGGTCCCAACATGAATTTCTTCTAGCAGTTTGGATGCTTTCTTTGCATCGACACACCTTAGTAGTCCCAGATAAGAAGTCCTATTATATAGGATTCCTCCACTGTGAAAGAAGTTGTTGGAAATCTCCGCAATGTGCATTTACGAGTATGATTTGCATGCTCTGGGTATTCTCCTTTTTCTAAATATTCCTTGATATCCTGAAACCATGGCTTTCTGTCTGCTTCCTCTTTGACATGGGCGAAATAAGCTGGTTGATTATGAATTTTCTTTGGAATGAGATCAATGAAATTCTTATCTGGATGTTGTATCATAGATGACAAGGTAGTCAGAGTCGGTGAACGTATTCTGGATTCTGGGAACATGTCGGAATTTTGTCTTTATGAACCTCTTCCTCAATTCCTGTACCTGATGTAGATACGGAAGTATCTTGGAATTCTTGGTTGCCCATTATTCTCGTACCAATGTATAAGCAATTCTAATTCTTCAATTACTAGAAACTCTTTCACGTTCATGTCAATGGCCATCTTGAGCCCTAGGATGCAGGCTTTGTGTTCGGCCATATTGTTAGTGTAGGGGAATTTGAGCTTCGCAGACCCAGGTAATGTTGGCCGATTTCTTACACCAAGACTGCTCCTATGCCAACTTTTTTGAAATTTAATAGTGCATCAAAAAACATTCTCACACCATCATAGGATTCTACAGTGTCTTCTCCTATGAACGATTACTCTTCATAGTGAAAATATGTTTTCAAAGGTTCATATTCTCCATCCACGTGATTTTTTGCAAGGTGGTCTGCCAATGCTTATCTTTTGAATGCCTTCTGAGTTACGTATACAATATCAAATTCACTCAGCAGGATTTTCAACTTGACGAGCTTGCCAGTGGGCATGGGTTTCTGGAAGATGTACTTTAAAGGGTCCATCCTTGATATGAGATATGTGGTATAGGCACAGAAGTAATATCTTAGCTTCTGAGCTACCCAAGTCAAAGCATAGCAGTTGCACTCGAACAGAGAAAACCAAGCTTCTTAGGAAGTGAACTTCTTGCCGAGATAGTAAATGTCCAGTTCCTTTCTCCCTATTTCATCATGCTTCCCCAAAACACAATCGAAAGCACCATCTAGTACTGCGTGTAGAGTAGTAGGGTTCTACCTGGCTCGGGTGGGACCAAGATTGGTAATATTGATAGGTATTCCTTGATTCTTTCGAAGGCCTTCTGGAAATCATCAGTCCATTGGTAGCGGCGTCCTTCTTCAACATCTTAATGATTGGCTCACAGATAACTGTAGATTGTGCTATGAACTGGCTGCTATAGTTAAGTCTTCCTAAGAAAATCATTACGTCCTTCTTGTTCTTTGGTGGTGGAAGTTCCTGAATGGCCTTGACCTTTGATGGATCCAATTTGATTCCTCAGTGGCTCACAATAAATCCAAGAAACTTTCTGATGGGGACCCCAAATGCACACTTCGCGGGATTCAGTTGGAGGTCATACCTTCGCAATCTGTTGAAGAACTTCCTCAAATCTTCCATGTGATCAATGGACTTTTTGGACTTGATGATGACATCATCCACATATACATCAATTTCTTTGTGTATCATATTGTGAAAAATGGTGGTCATGGCCCTCATGTAGGTGGCCCCTGCATTCTTTAGGCCAAACGACATCATTTTTTAACAATACATTCCCCATAATGTGATGAAAGCTACTTTGTCAGCATCTTTCTCATCCATCCAGATGTGATGATAACCGGCCAAGCAATCAATGAATGGCTATAACTCGTGCTTGGTGCAATTGTCGATTAGGATATGTATATTTGTCAAGGGGAAGTCATCTTTTGGATTGGCCCGGTTGAGATCCCGGTAGTCGACACAGACTCTTACCTTCCCATCCTTCTTCGATACTGGTACAATGTTGGCTAACCATGTCGGATACTCAACTACCTTGAGAACGTTAGCTTTGACTTTCTTAGTGACTTCTTCATTGATTTTCAAACTCATATAAGGCTTGAACTTCTCGAGCTTCTGCTTTACCGGTAGACATATGGGATCGGTTGGTAATTTATGGGCCACAATAAATGTACTTAGACCAGTCATGTCATCATATGACCAGGCGAATATGTCCTCATATTCCCTTAGAAGTTTTGTGTATTCCTTCTTTATGATGGCAACAAATACACGCTGATTCGCATTTCCTTGACATTTTCAACATCTCCCAGATTAAAAATTTTTGTCTCGTCCAGGTTGGACTTAGGTCAATTTTCAAAGTTCTAAACTTCTTTAACAATCTCCTCAAGTATGTCATCTTCTTCTAAGTCAATGTCCATTTGTTTCGTTGTCTCATTGCATGTCACAGTCATTGGTTCATCAAGATAAGTAATACTAATGTTGTTTAAGTAAAGCAAATGAGAGAAAAAATAATAAGTATTGTTGAGTCATATGAAAAAATCAAAATGCTTTGATAAATTCCATAACTATTTTCAACATTGAAGAACTTATTGCAGAAAAGAATTGCGAAAAGAAAAATTGTCTAGTAAAAATAAAAAATAGTGCATGATTCTTGTTCAGCCTTGCTAACCCGAGGCTAGTCAGGCTCTGGTGGTCCTGACAGTACAATTGTTAAGGTATTCTATTTTACTCATAGCTTGTATGGAATGACCTTCCCCTCCTCCTTCTCAAAAACAACACAACAGTCCATGCCATTATCTTCTAAGAACAAGTTCTTCACCGCAGCAAGTGCCTACTCTAAGGCATGTCTGACCTTAGCGGCTTCCGACCTCTAGCGAGTAGCATACTCGTGAATGTTTTTGGAGGCTTTTTCTTCACATTCTAAGTATAGAATACATCTGGCGCATTCTCTGTGTTAAATCTGAACCTGTCCATGAAATCAGAAGCCATACCTACCTAATTTGACCATGTTTTAGGATCCTGGCTGATGTACCAGGATAGTGCATCTCCCTTCGGCCTCCTCATAAATAGTTTCATGCGGATCCATTCGTCCTTTCCTACCCTGAACAGCTGTTGCAGAATGCTCTTTAATGGACCCTAGGATCACCTATATCGTCAAACATCTCAAACTTAGGAGGTTTGTACTCCTCTACCAGTTCAACATCTGGTTGTATGTAGAGATCTTCGTAGTTCAAACCTTTAATACCTTTACTTCCATCGACGCCTTGGATTCGGCTAGTCAATTTCTTAAGCTCTTCAGCCAACTTCCTGATGAGTGAATCCTTCTTCTCAGACTCGAGGGTGCAGGATGCAGTTTGGGCAAAGAGTGGCATGGTATCTACATAAATGGGGTTGTTGGTTGTGTAGAAGTGGTCATTCGTGAAGTCTTGTGGTTCGGGTATGAGTAACAGATTGTTATTTTGAGTGAGGCAAGTGTTGTATTGTTTTTTTGTTGGAATAGTGGGATGATTTGGTTGCTTTTGTGTAGGTATGGGATTTTGGCCATTGGGGAAGTCGATGTTTAGGGTACTGAGGGAGAATGATAGAATGGCCAGGTTCTGAACCTGATCAAGCTCTTCTTGGAATCTCAACAGGTTTTGTTTGAGTTGGGATGCATTTTCCTTGGAAACCTGAGTACCATGACCATGAGTGACCTCTACCCATTCAGTTGAGTTGTCTTTTCTGGTGTTGTTCAAATCTTCCATCTTCCCTTTTTTCTTGTTTTTAACAGGACTAAGAGGAGGAGTGGGTGGAGGGACCTTGGATCTTGTGGAATAGGATGGTGTTGCCAAAGCGCTCAAACTAACCTTTGGGGAGGGGTATAACAAAATAAAAATGAAACAAAAAGGCAACCAAGTTACTAAGAATATAAAAAGTATGGCAATATTTAAACACATACTGCATGAATATAAAGCATGCCCTAATTTGGGAGCCTCGTTGTGCCCGAGGTAGGACTAGCGACAAGTTAATTTGGAGAACTTAGGATGCTAAAAGTTTCATCTTAATGATAAAATAGACAAATCCCAAACTGACACTTAAATAAACAGGAAATAAAAATCACTTATGGTCATTGGCCTTATTACATAAAGTAAAAAGAATGACTCCTATCTACTTGGTCCTAGAAGGACCTTCCTCAGATTCGGCATCCCTGGCCCCATCAAACAACTTACCCAACTCGTGAAGTCCCAGCAGTAGGTACGCCTTGGCTAGGTGTCCGCCTTCAGTTTGTTCAGTATTTTGAAATATCTTTGACCCTCTTGAGAAACTTCTTCTCCAACTCCACTATGCCTCGCTCCAAGTATCCCAATCGCTTGTTGGCACTGACAGCAATGTCTTTGCATTACTAAGTAACTTCTAATTGGCTTCTTTTATCTCATGGTGCTCGCTTTCGCACTCTCAGATACTCTTGCGCAGTTGGTTGTATTTGAGATGTGCCTCGGCTTTTTCATCTATGATCCTGTGACCTCGAGCAAACCCAAGTTGGTCGAGACCATCATGATTATCCTCCAATCAATATTAGGAAAGGTGCATCTCTAGATCGGTTGATGAACTCCTTGGTCGAAAACCGCTAGAACATGAATTGTGCATGGTCCTCAGTCAGCTTTTCGAAAAGTTCGACCCATTCTCTAGTATTCTCTGGTTGGCGAACATATTGGGCATGTAATTCATTTTCTTAGGATGATGGAAAGCGATATATCATCCCAGTCCCTTTTCTAATTCTCTTGTCGGTATTCACCTTTCTAGAGATATTTCGTGAGCCAAAGTTGAAGTAGAAAATTAGCCTTCGAAGTGTTTGGCCCCCTGTTAACACTTCTCTAAGGCCCGGTATATTTTTGCAATGAGCATGGGCACAATGCTGAATGGTTGCCCACCAATTTCTTCCATTAAGGTCTTAGTTATGTTGATACCCAATTTTTTCTATGTATTTTTATATATAAAATACTTTCAAAATAGCATGTACATGCATATATAAGGAAGTCCAAGAGTTTTGGTATTTTTTCTTAATTTTTAAAGATTTTAAGATCAATTTATTGTCTATTTTAGCAATACCAAATCCAATAATTATTCCCAAGATTATCATTTTGGTGAATAATTTATTTTTATTCTCATATTTACACTACAATATAATTAAGGTGATATTTTTATATCTTTTACAAATTTATTTGGTATTTTTAAAGCTAAATTGCATGTAATTGCAATTATAGCCTACTTTAAAATTAATAGCATTTTATAATTATAAAATTATTTTCAGTATTTTTAAATTGATATTTATATAGTATTTGTTGGCTCAGTACTTTTAATTTACTTTTAAAATTATTATTACTATTTTTATCAAAATAAAAAGGAAAATTTGGCTATTTGATATTTAGCCCCATTTTCATTTCAATAACAACCTTTTATCTTTCAATTATAGCCTTTAAATTGACCCAATTTCAATCCCAAACCGGACCATCCCAATTCCTAAATTACCCGATCTCATAACCAATTTAAAAAATCCACCCGGCTTCCCTTTGATCCAGGCCTTAATTTCCCCTTTCCTTTATTAATTTCCAAACCCCCTAACCTAATTCACTTTGTCTGAGATGCCGCCTTTGAACCCAGGCATGGATGGTCTGTACTCACCCTTTCTCACCATTAGACCTAAGCTATTCAAGGTTGTGATGCCTGACTTCGATGGTTCTCTTCAAGACCTTCTCAGATCTGTAGATCTATAGCTTCTCCAACCATTACTTTGGCATATTCGAGCAATATGAGTTTTTTCGACTCAAAATCTGACTTTCCTCAAGACCTTTCTCATTTTCAGGGTTTTCTCTGCAATCCTAAGTTGTCTGAGGTTCTTTACTCTCAGACTCGTTTTGAGTCAGCAAACTGGACTTGTACCACTTTTGCTTATAATTCTGAACCTTTCTTTGAATAAACTCTCTTCTAAATAACTTGACAATCCCTTCTTGATTCGCTTATTTTTGTGCTTCACATATGAGAAATTCCTCTTTCAAAAGGTTTGTACCAACCAATTGATTGATTCTGAAATCCTTTTAATAAGGCTGATGGATTGTCACTGATTTTCTTTGATTCAACCTCTTTTGCCTTTTCTTGACTTGGTTCATTCCAATTGAACTTGTAATTTTGGCTTCACTGGTTGTTTGATCGATTCACTTTCCATATTTGTCACAAACTATGTACCATATGCTACTTTGAAAAGGTTTTAATCAAAACTTCTTTCCTTAATTGGTTTTTACCCGTTGAAATTAGAATTCCTTAACTAAAGGGAGATTTATTTCAATGTTATTTCCTTACTTTTCTTACTTGTTTTCTGCATTATAAAAGAGAATGCCCTTCTGCACTCTTAAGATACCTACAGTTTGACATTGAGTCTGAATTAGGTTGTTTGGTTGTAGTTTGAACTACTAATGTAAATTTTTCTTTTTCTGGTTCATTTTGGTCTGTAATAGTTTGTAATAACTATAGGGATGGCTAGTGGAAAGGGATGGGGATGACTGTATGTAAAGGGTAGATAATTTGACTATAGGATTTTCTGTTTCCTGCATTCACATAGGCAACATGCTTATAGGTTACTTATAAATTTCTACATTCATGTAGAGAACTTGTTCATAGGAATTCTTGAACTTCTGCATTCTCATTTTAGAAATCTTGCCCATAAGTTCTGCATTTCTGCATATATAAATCATGTCTCTAAGTTTCTGCATTTCTGCATATAGAAACCATGATCATAGGTTTTCTTTCTACACTTCTGTAGATACATGTCATTAGGTAAACAATCAGAGGTTTTTCCTGCACTTCTGCATATACATGTCATTAGGCAAACAATCATAGGTTTAATAATAATCAAGTTCATTCTAGACCATGCATATAGGATTCCTGCACTTATGTAATCGTCTAAAATCACCAATGCTTAGAAATCATGCCTATAGGAGTAATAATTTGAATTAGCTTCGTCTACTTCCTCTATGAGTCTAAAATCAGTGTATAAGGTTGCTTAAAATCTGCAGAACTTTTGGTTATAAAACCAGTAATCTTTTTTTTAAAATCAGTACACCTTCTGCGCTGTTAGATATCATGCCTATAGGTCTCACCTAGGCAAGCCATTAGGTGACTAATCAACTGTGTCAGTTCTTAATAAATTACAACTAGACCAGGACTAATTCAGACTTCTCTTCTGAGAAATATGTGGTAAATCAGTCTGTTCTAATGCTTTAATTTAATTCAGACCATAATGAGTAGTTGAAGTCATGGTACATAATTTTCTCCTTTAAGTGAGGAGGCATGTTTGAGACTTAACTGATATTTGTTCCCATGTAACTGCTTATGTGTTCTTGTTTGTCGCCTTAAACTTTTATCCTTTAAAACTATGAAAAGCCCAAACTCCTTTCCCTTTAGGATTACTAGTCCTAATGCCTCCGGGACTGACAGAATTGGGATGGGTAATAACATGCAATAAGTAACGATACTATTATGTAATTTAATACTTTCACGGGGTGGGAATGGTAGACATGGATATGATGACCGGTGCAAATACCTCATGTAGCCCCTCTTTTGAGGAGTGATTACTAGGTATTGCATTGATGTGATCCATATTAATCATAAACCTAGGACCCCCTTCCCCTTTACTTGTATATTTTTTCAGAATTGTTTAAATCTTTTCTTAAAATTTCTGCCTTCTTTACCTTTCCTCAAATTTCAATTTACTTGCAATATTATGTGAAAACTCCTTCTACTTGATCCCTTATTTTCTTACTTGTTACGTGAAGTCACAATTATAACATGGCCGGGAACTACACTAGTGGATCTTGGGGGGTGCCTTAACCCCCCTCCCCCCCCCCCCCCGAGATAATTTCTAGTCCTTACCCAAACTTTGGTTCTTCAACTCAAAACCCTTTTTAGTGTCCCAATGCACTTAATCATTGAGTGGCGACTCTTTAAATTCAAAACCCAATCCCTAAAATGGAAACGAGTTGTCCTCCCAAATGTCATAAACATAATTTCCCCTTAGAGAAAAAAGGCATCGACAGCATGGAGACTCTGCTAGTGATTTTCCTTAGGCTTTTACCATTTCATGTTACCTGTGACTTTACTGCTTTTTATTTGCCTTTATTTAATTTCTTTATCTCCCTTCTACTGCAAGACTAACTTGGCTCTTTGTTTCTTTTCTTTAATGCCTTCTTTTACTACTTTCCCTCAATACTGCTGTAATTATGAGTAATTATTGTAATCATTACTTCATGAACGTGGCAATTTGTTTCATTCTTGTAATTTCATATTCAACATCATATTCCACTCATGCCAAACAAAATACCATAGCAACGCTTATAATGAGTGATTGCACCTTTTCGATATTATCACCCCCCCCCCCCCCGAATTTGGCAAAGGCATATTTGTAGGTAAACCAGTCGATCAACAGTGTAGTCGACGGTTCCGTGCCTTTCCTTATTGAGTTGTCCGCTCAAGGGTACCGATATAGCACCCCATAGAAACCTTACTCCGTCCAATTGTGCATGAATCATGGTCAAACCTAGCCGAGTCAGTTATGTTGTCCGCATAATGACTCTTTAAGATAGCCTTGTCCAAAGTCCACTGGGTCTCCCTGAATCCCAAACGGGTGCTACCACGTTTGTGCATTTATTTGAGGAACTAAATATTGCTTATGCCAATTATTGATATTTAAATAGTCGAGTCTTGTGGGGTTAAGGACCTAACACTTTGTTTTGCAGAAAATGAGGCACGAAGTCTCCAGATTCTGCATGGTAACCAACATCCACACAAGGTTGCTAAGCTAGTCGGAGGACCTTTACTCTAGTGATCAGACTCACGTCCGCAAATATTTGGGAAATTTGCCTTCTCTTCTGGAAATCCAACCTAACAAAAAAACTGTAGAGGCTGCAACACTGTTCTGGGATGGTGACAGATCTGTGTTCCTCTTTGGGGACCTTGAAATGACACATTTGCTAGAGGAAATAGGAGGGATAGATGGTATCCCATGGGAGACTCCGGGTTTGCTTATACAGGAAAATTGCAAGGGTAGGGGTTTTCTCAAAATGATGGGACTAAAGAAGAACACATACTTGACATGCTTGAAGGATTCCTATGTTCCTTTTGACTATCTGTACAAGAGGTACGGCCATAGCAAATCCTACCGTACTTACCTGGATGAATTCACCCTCACATCATTAGGGCATATCCACATAAGGGTCTTTGTCTTTAAGTTCTGCTTTTTGGGGATGATAGTATTTCCTATGAAGAAGGCTAGGATCCACACAAGACTAGACATGGTTAACAAAACCTTAATGGAAGGAATTGGTGGGAAGCCTTTTAGTATAGTACCCATGATTGTTGCAGAGATATACCAAGCCCTGGAGAACTGTCAACAAAGAGCCAAACACTTTGACAGTTGTAATTTGTTGCTCCAAATCTAGCTCATGAAGCACCTCCAAAAGAGTGAATATCAACAAGAGATCTTGTGCAGGGACTGGGATGATCATATTGCCTACCATCAGCCAACGCGAATGAACTATATGCCTAACATGTTTGCTCAATCGGAAGATGCTAAGAGTTCATTGTCCGATCTCGGGATGCACTGTTTCTTGTACCTATTGGTCTAAGAGGAACTTGTCCTTATGTCCCTCTCTGAGTATGAGGCAGGCCGGAAGAAAGCAAGTTATACCGAGGCTTGACAAAATGAGTCACTTCAAGGCCAACTTTCAGGATGACTATAGCCCTTACAAGTGCCAAGCCCAACACATGTGGCACTGCTCGATATACTCCATACTATCCAAGATGGTTGGAAAACGATCATAATGGGTCAAGGCAATCGGGGTTTGTTTGAGGTCACCGGATCATTGATGAAAAGGCAGAAGCATAGGTAAAGTACAACCAACTGTGCAAGAGGATGCGGGAATGCGAAAATGAGCACCATGAAATACAAGAAGCCAATCAAAAAGCTAATTGGAGAATGGAAGGACATGGCTGTCAGCGCCAACAAACGACTGATCTATTTGGAGCAGAGCATAGTGGAGCTGGAAAAGAAATTTCTAAAGAGGGTCGAAGATTGCCGAGTTGCTGAAGGAAATGAAGGCGGACATTTGGCCAGGGCCTACTTGCTACTAGGATTGCGCGAGCTGGGAAAGCTGTACGAAGGAGCCAACACTGCCGAATCTGGGGAAGGTCCTTCTGGGGCCAAATAGATAGAAGTCTTCTTTTCATTTGAAAATGTAATAAGGCTGATAATCATTAGTGACATTGGGATTCATCCTATTTTCTTATCAATAAAATAAGGCATTTAGATTCTAAGTTCTCCAAGTTTGTTTGTCTGTAGCACAACGAGGTCCCCATAGATTAGGACACATTTTATATTCCCTACACTACATGTTTGAATATTACAACATCTTTTCTTATGGTCCTTACTAACTTGCTACCTTTTTGTTTTTCCTTTTGTTTATTCCCCTCCCAAAAGGTTGGTTCGTGAACTCTGGCATCATCATCGTACTCCACAAGATCCAAGGTCCCTCCACCCACTCCTTCTCCTAGTCCTATCAGAAGCAAGAACAAGGGAAAGATGGAAGAGTTGAGCAACATCAGAAAGGAAAATTCGGTTGAACGGGTAGAGGTTACCTAAGGTATTAAGGTTCCCAATGAGAATGCCTCTCAAATAGAACAAAAGTTACTAAAGTTCCAAGAAAAGCTTAACTAAGTTCGGAATTTGGAAAGTCTGTCATTTTCCCTTACTACTGCAATACTTGACACACTCCCAACTACACTCTGTTGCTCATCCTAGAGCCATTGAACCCCACAAATGACCATTGCCATAAATACACCCCCATCTATGTGGAAACTGTGGCACACCCTACTCAACCTATCACAAGCATATCTGAGTCCGATGATAAAGACTCGCTCATAAGAAATTTGGCTGAAGAGCTTAAGAAGTTGACCACCAGGATCTAAGGCTTTGAAGGTAGCAAAGGAATAGAGGGACTAAACTATGAAGATTTATGCATACCGCCCGATGTCGAACTGCCTGAGGGGTACAAACCTCTGAAGTTTGAAATGTTTAACGGTACATGAAATCCAAGGGTTCACTTGAGGACATACTGTGACAAGCTGGTCAGAGTAGGGAAGGATGAGAAGATCTGCATAAAGGTTTTCATAAGGAGCCTGAAGGAGATGCACTGTCTTGGTACATTAGCCAAGACCCAAACAAGTGGTCAAATTGGGTAAGTATCGCATCTGATTTCATGGACAGGTTCAAATTCAACATGGAGAATACACCAGATGTATTCTACATCCAGAACTTAAAAAAGAAACCTACGGAGACATTCCGTGAGTATGCTACTCATTAGAGAGTAGAAGCTGAAGGTCAGGTAGGCTCTAGAGGAAGAACAAATAAACAGGTTTTCCATCCGGGCTCAAAACCTACAGTACTACGAAAGGTTGATGCTGATTGAAGGCCAAAATTTTTTTGACATCATCAAACTAGGGGAAAGGATCAAAGAAGGTATCAAAAGTGGTATGGTCACTAACTTTGAAGCTTTGCAGGCCACTAACAAGGCTCTACAGTATGATGGTACATCCAAGAAGAGGGACGTAAGTGCCATAATGGTTGCACAAAGAACCAAATCACTAGCCAAATACCAAACCTACCTGATCACATATCAACCCACTCCAAATTACCATGCACCTTCGCTTTCTTACCAAGCTCCACCATCCACTTACCAGTTGTCTCCACCACCCGCATATTATCCTACATCACCTAAATACTCCCAACTCGCACACGTCTACCATGCCTACAACACTCAACCGTCCCACTATCAATCACCTGCCCCTTGCAAATATTTCCCTAGACCCCGACAAAATTTCGACCGCAGACCTTCTAAACAATAAACCGCCATTGCCGAACCAATTGACCAACTGTACGAAAGACTAAAAGCTGCTGGTTATGTCACCCATATTCTTGCCGTAAGCCTCAAAAACCCCTCCCAGTGGGTAAATCCAAATAAAACTTGTGCATACCATTTCGGCATGAAGGGGCATACCATTGATGAATGCCGCTCCTTAATGGACAAGATCTAAGCTTTGATAAAAAAACAAGATCATTATGGCAAAAGAGCCTTCCTCAACTGTCCATAACAACCCTCTACAATACCACAAGGGTGGAGGTGTTCACATGATTAAGATATAAGATGATTGGGACCCCGAGGGATCGATCGGGTTGATAGTAGAAGGAGATGATCCAAAGAAACCAATAGTCACTCTTAATCCAATTATAGTCCAAATTCAGCCTTCTAAAGATGTTGAGGTAAACATATCCATACCACTTGATTTTGAAGTACTAACGTCTGCGAAGACGCCAATGCCGATCGAGGTCGAGTTTGGATCCTCAAAGGCGCATGAGCCCTTTAAAGTCATTGTATTACCTTCCAAAGCAAGGGTGACTATTCCAGTAGCAATGATAGCTGTAACACCATTTCATACAAAAGTCATACCATGGGACTACACAGCCGAGGCAAGAAGGAAAGGAAAATCCAAGTTCGGGGAAACGATTGCAGCACAAGGTATAACAAGAACCGGTAGGGTTTATACCCCAGAACACTTGGCTGATTCAAGTAAGCAGACCTCTGGTCGACAAGCCATCATTGAAACTGGATCCAATGATTTTTGGAGAAAGATACAAGCCAAGGAATACTCGGTCATTGACCAGCTGAGCAAAACACCAGCACAGATCTCTATCCTAGCTTTGCTACAAAGTTCTGATGCACACAAGAATGCCTTGTTGAAGGTGCTGAGTGAGGCATATGTGCCCAAATACATCACTGGAGGAGAAATGGAAAACATGGTGGGTCAAGTATTGGAGAGTCACAAAACCACCTTCTATGAAGAGGAGCTACCGCCTGAAGGATTGAGCCATAACAAGGCATTGCACATCACTGTGCAGTGTGAAGATTATTTTATCACCCGGATCCTGGTCAGTGGAGGGTCCAGTCTGAACATTTGTCCTCTAGTAACACTCAAAACATTGGGAAAAGGGCTGCATGTAATCAAGGATGGGTCCATCAACGTTAAGGCTTAAAGGTCCACCATTGGGGAGATTATCCTATGTTTTAAAATCGGTACCACTTGGTTCGACGTTGATTTTCAATTAATAGATTTGTCGGCATCTTACAATCTACTGTTGGGACGGCCATGGATTCGTGTTGTCGGGCCAGTGGCGTCAACACTACATCAGACTGCGAAATTTGAGTGGAATCACTAGGATGTGGTCATTCATGGTGATGGTAGCAACCCCATATATAGCCGCCAGACCATCCCAGCAATCATAGGAAGAAGGAAAATAGGCAGAGAAACCTACCATCGCATCGAGTGAGTCAACGCCACGAACAAGGGTAAATGGTGGGACAATAAATAGAATGCATATCGAACTGGTGTGGGTATGAACCAGGGAAAGGACTTGGCAAGAATCTCCAAGGAATTGCTAAGACTACCAAACTAAAGAAACACGGTACCACCTTTGGTTTGGGGTATGAGTATACCTGGGAAGAATTCAAGGATTGATCGCCACCCTGGCATGGCCCTTACTACCCATTGAAGCAGCCAATACCCCATCTAGAGCAGACTTTCCAACCAGCCGAATTCATCTACCGGTCAGAAGAAGAGGAGGCACTAGTAGCAATGAAAAGTTTATTTTTAGAAGAAGATAACATGGACGGTTGCATCATTTTCGAGGAGGAGGGGGAGGAAGGACCTTCTATACAGGCCGTGAGCTAAGGAGTACGCTTCAATAATTGGTCCATCAGAACCACCAGAGCTCGGCGTGCCTCGGGGTAGCAAGACTAAACAAAGAACCACACACTATTTTGTTTTACTAGTTTAATTCCCTTTCACATTTTTTTTGTTTTTGCAAAAAGAGATCCGATGTTCAAAACATGCATGGAATTATTAAAGTATTTCAGTTAAAAATCTTATGCTTATTTTCATTACTTTACTCAGAAAGCATTACTATTACTTTACTTGATGAATCAATGACTGTGACGTGCAACAAGACAACGTAACAAATGTGCATAAATTTAGAGGAAGATAATATACCAAAAGAGATTGTTAAAGAAGCTGAGAATTTCGAAAATAGGCCTAAGTCCAACTTGGATGAGACCGAGATTGTCAACCTGGGGGGTGCAGAAAATGTCAAAGAAACACGATTCAGCGTCCATTTGTCACCGTTTGAAAAGAAAGAATATACAGAGTTCCTAAGAGAGTATGAAGGCATATTTGCCTGTTCATACAACAACATGACTGGTCTAAGTACATCCATCATGGCTCACAAATTACTGATTGATCCGGCATGTCCGCCAGTGAAGCAGAATCTCAGAAAGTTCAAGCCAGATATGAGTCTGAAAATCAAGGAAGAAGTCACTAAGCAGGTCAATGCTAAGGTTCTCAAGGTGGTAGAGTATCTGACATGGTTAGCCAATATTGTGCTACCACCAAAGAAGGATGGGAAAGTTAGAGTCTGTGTCGACTACCGAGACCTCAACCGGGCCAGTCCGAGGGATGACTTTCCCTTGCCGAATATACACATCTTGATTAACAACTGTACCAAGCACGAGCTACAATCTTTCATTGATTGTTTCGCTGGGTACCATCAGATATGGATGGATAAAGAGGATGCTGAGAAAATAGCTTTCATTACGCCATGGGGGATGTATCGCTACAAGATGATACTGTTTAGGTTAAAGAACGCAGGTGCCACCAACATGAGGGACATGACTACCATTTTCCATGACAATATACACAAGAAGATCAAAGCGTATGTAGACGACATCATCATTAAGTCCAAGAAAGTCGTTGATCGCATCGAAGATTTAAGGAAATTTTTCAATAGACTGAGAAGATACAACCTGAAACTGAATCCCGCAAAATGCGCATTCGGGTTTCTAGTTGGGAAATTTCTTGGGTTCATTGTAAGTCACCTAGGGATATAATTGGATCCACCAAAGGTCAAAGCTATTCAAGAATTGCCACCGCCAAAGAACAAGAACAGGTTTGGCTCCGCTCGAACCAGGTAGACCCCTACTACTTTACCTTGTAGTATTGGATGAAGCGTTTGGTTGTGTTCTGGGGCAGCATTATTAAACGGGGAGAAAAGAGCAGGCCATCTATTATCTCAACCAAAAGTTCACCCCGTATGAGGCCTGGTATTCTCTGTTGGAACGCCCCTGTTGTGCCCTGACTTGGGTAGCTCGGAAATTGAGGCATTATTTGTGTGCCTATACTACGTATCTCATGTCAAAGATGGATCCATTGAAGCACATCATTCACAAGCCCATTCCCACTAGAAAGCTAGCCAAGTGGAAGATCCTGCTGAGTGAATTCGACATAGTCTACGTGACTCAAAAAGCAATCAAAGGACAGGAACTAGCAGATCACCCTGCTGAAGACCCTATGGATGGAGAATATGAGCCCCTAAAGACGTACCAGATGAAGAGGTGTCATTCATAGGAGAAAACATTGCAGAATCCTATGATGGTTAGAGGATGTTTTTTGACGGAGCAACAAATTTCAAAGGAGTTGGCATAGAGGCGGTCCTGGTATCACAAGCCAGCCAACATCATTCGGTATCCGCCAAACTAGGGTTCCCATGCACGAACAATATGGCCGAATACAAAGCTTGCATCTTAGGGCTCAAGATGGCCATTGACATGAACGTCCAAGAGTTGCTAGTGATTGGAGATTCAGATCTGCTTATACATCAGGTCCGAGAAGAATGGGCAACTAAAAATTCTAAGATACTCCCGTATTTGTATCATGTATAGGAGTTGAGGAGGAGATTTACAAAGGCAGAGTTCCGGCATGTTCCGGGATTCCACAATGAGTTTGTCGATGCATTGGCAACCCTGTCATCTATCATTCAGCATCCAGATAAGAACTTCATAGACCCTACTCCGGTAAAGATTAACGATCAGCTAGCTTATTTTGCTTATGTCGAGGAAGAAGCGGACGAATAACCTTGGTTTCATGATATCAAGGAATATTTGACAAAGGGAGAATGCCCAAAACTCTCAAATCCTACTCAAAAGCGCACACTCTGTAGGTTATCTAACAATTTCTTTCACGGCGGAGAGATCTTGTATAAAAAGACACCTGATTTGGGATTACTAAGGTGTGTCGACACAGAGGAAGCGTCTAAGATGATAGAAGAAATCCACGCGGGGACCTGTGTTCCACATATGATAGGATTTGTCTTAGCCAAGAAAATACTCTAGGTAGGCTATTATTGGATGACTATGGAAACGGAGTGCATCAAGTATGTTTGAAAGTGACATCGCTGTCAGATACATGAAGACATGATGAAGGTACCTCCAAATGAGCTCACTACAACAAGCTCACCTTGGTCGTTTGCCGCTTGGGAATGGATGTTATCAGACCTATCAAGCTCGTAGCATCAAACGAGCACAAGTTCATTCTAGTGGCAATTGATTATTTCACCAAATGGGTTAAAGCAACATCTTATAGACCACTGACCAAGAAAGTCATGACAGACTTTGTCCGTGACCACATTGTTTGTAGATTCGGGATTCCAGAGTTGATCATCACTAATAATAGTTCCAATCTTAACAGCGATTTGATGAAGTCCAAATCTGAAACTTTCAAGATCAAATACAAGATTCTACAGCATACAAGCCTCAAATGAACGGAGCTATAGAAGCTGCCAATAATAATATCAAGAAGATACTCAGGAAAATTATAGAAAAGCATAGGGAATGGCACGAGAAACTATCATTTGCTTTATTGGGGTACCGCACCACATTCCGCACATCAACTGGTGCAACTCCCTATATGTTGATTTATGGTACAGAAGCGGTCATTCCTGCCGAGGTAGAAGTTACCTCCCTAAGGATCATACAGGAAATAGAAATCGACGATGCAGAATGGTAAAATGTCGCTACGAGCAGCTAGCTCTCATAGATGGTAGAAGAATGAAGCAGTATGCCATGGTCAGCTTTATCATAACAGAATGACCAGAGCATTCAACAATAGAATCAGACCAACACGGTTCACACCAGGGCAGCTGGTGCTAAAGAAGATTTTTCCACATCAAGATAAAGCCAAAGGGAAACTTGCTCTCATTTGGCAGGGTCCATACATGGTTCACCAGGTTCTGACAAGAGGGGCCCTTATATTTGCAGAAATGGACGGAGAAGTTTGGCCGAAACTAATCAATTCAGATGCAGTGAAGCAATACTATATGTAACCTTTATGCTTTCCTACATGATAATTTGAACTACGTCTAACCTGATTCCCGTTTAAGAGGGAATACGTAGGCAGCCCTGTGGGTTCGGTCACAATTTAATAACATTCCCCCCCCCCCCCCCCCGCAATTGGAAAATGGGTTAGAATTTTGAGGAGGACCCTCGAAATTCAAAAGTAACTTCAGTCAATCATTTCAAGCAGCCGTCAGAAGTATCAACCCAGTAAATTGGGTAGAATTTTAAGGACCCTCAAAATCCTGGAGAAAGAACGGTTGCAGTGTCTCGAACCGCGTCGCAGTCGCTGGTTCATCTAAAGAAAACTATTTTTATTATGTATTTATGCTACATTTTACTAAATCATGAATGTCTATTATCGAGATTGCTTTGGTTAGAGACGCTACCCTGATGGTACACAACATCACTGAAAACGGAGCCAAGCACGGCAGGAAAAGTCCACGAGGATACGAACTAACCTTTCCCCTCTACAAAACTCACAATTTTTCTTTGGATAAAGGCACCCAAGTTGCAAATCACCAAATACATTTATACACTCATACTTATCGGAATATATGACCCTTAAAACCATCACTTACACACATTTTCTATCCGCATACGACATCCCCAGCAGCCACAATATCGCAATCCTCTATCAGCTATTAAGCTATCAGCTAAGAATCTACCTTCATCTGCATTTTTGCATTGCATAAGGCTACTATTCAGCCTTCCAAGCTTAAGTTCTACCTCCATCTGCATTTTTGCATTGCATAAGGCTACTATTCTGCCTTTTGAGGTTAAGCTCTACCTTCAATTTGCATTTTTGCATTGCATAAGGCTACCAGTCTACCTCCCGAGGTTAAACTCTACCTCCATCTACATATTTTGCATTGCGTAAGGCTACCATTCTGCCTTCCGAGGTTAAGCTCTAACTCCATCTGCATTTTTTGCATTGCATAAGGCTGCCATTCTGCTTTCCGAGACTAATCACTATCTCCATCTACACTTGCATGGCTGAAAGATCGCCGCTCTATTTACATTCTTGAACGGCAAAAATATCGTCACCTCATTTAAATCATGCATCAGATGAAATATTGCCGCTCTATTTACACTCTTGCACGGCTGAAATACTGCCACTTCAGATGCATCGGCTAAAAAATCGCCATTTTATTTACATTTCTTGCATGGCTGAAAGGTAGCCACCTCATTTACATCATGCATAGCTGAAATATCGCCACTTGATTTGCATCCTTGCACGGCTGAAAGATCGCCACCTCATTTACATCCTACATAGCTGAAAGATCACCGCTCTATTTACATTCTTGTACGGCTGAAATATTGCCACCTCATTTAAATCCTGCATCGGCTGAAAGATCGCCGCTCTAACATTCTTGCACGGCTGAAATATCACCACTTCATTCTGCAACGGCTGAAAGATAGCTATTTTATTTACATTTCTTGCACGACTGAAAGATCTCCCCTTTATTTACATCCTGCATCAACTGAAATACCTCCACCTTTTTAGTTACGTCATGCATCAGCTAAAAGATCGCCACCTTCTGCATTTCATGGGCTAAAAGATCGCCAAATTGTCCAAAGGCGTCATTGTTCGGAGGCACTATCTTCATAGCCCGAGAACGCCATGCCATGGCCTAAGGACCCCATTTTAACTTTTGCATATCATTATTCAAAGGTAACATAGTTCGGAGGCATCATTTTCATAGCCCAAGAACATCATCTCATGGCCTACAAATCCTCTATTACATGCTTCATGGCCCATGACACCATGGTCCGAGGACATCATCCTAATCGTCCAAAGGAAGCATTCATGGTCTAACGAGAACTTGCATCACGTTTAAATTTATGCATGATATACGTTCGTATTGCTCATTTGCAGGTAAACCAGGCTAGCAATGGTCGTCTCAGTAGGAGCGATCCCGCTCCGATTCCCGCAACCCTACTAGACTACAACCATCCTTCTCAACCTGAATGTTGTGTCTGTTCTTGTGAAATCTCCGTCGGCATATGCCATCGATGGATCCCGAACTACAGATGGCCTGATTCTTATAAGACCAGGGATATGTGGGCAGCTCAAGAACTAGAACTCCGTCAAAATTCTTCAATGTCAAAATTGGCCATCATATCTTTACCCGACAACTCTTTCATCCTTCCCGGGGTAAAGAGGTACAGTTGTGAAATAGCATGTACATGCATATATAAGCATGCCCAAGAGCATTTGTATTATTTCCTAATTTTAATAGATTTTAAAATCAATTTGTTGTCTATTTTAACAATAACAATTCAATAATTATTCTCAAGATTATCATTTTGGTGAATAATTTATTTTTGTTTCCTCATATTTACACCAGAATATAGTTAATGTGATTTTTATATATTTTTTACAAATTTATTTGGTATTTGCAAAGCTAAATTGCATATAATTACAATTATAGCCTACTTTAAAATTAATAGCATTTTATAATTATAAAATTATTTCCAGTATTTTAAATTAATATACATATAATATTTGTTGGCTCAGTACTTTTACTTTACTTTAAAATTTATTATTACTATTTTTATAAAAATAAAAAGGAAAAATTGGCTATTTGATATTTAGCCCCATTTTCATTTCAATTACAGCCCTTTTACCTTTCAATTATAGCCTTTAAATTGATCCAATTTTCATCCCAAACCGGACCAGCCCAATCCCTAAATTACCCGGTCTCTGGCCTAATTAAAAAAAACCCGTTCAGCTCCTCTTTGATCCATGTTGTTGATCATTTTGATCAACGACCTTAATTTCCCCGTTCCTTTTTGAGTTTCCAACCCCCCCCCCCCACACACACACAAACCTAATTCACTTCATCTAAGACGCGTCTTTGAACCACTTCATCTCTCAAACTCTCTCGAACCTTCCTGGAACCCTAATCCTCTCTCACCTTATTTCACCGTGTTTCCACCAGAATCCATGGCGTCTCAGGCCATGGATGATATGTACTCACCCTTTCTCATCATTAGACCTAAGCTATTTAAGGCTGTGAAGCCTAACTTCCATAGTTCTCTCCAAGACCTTCTCTAATCTATAGATCTAGGATTCTCCGGCCATTACTCCGGCATATTCGAGAAATATGAGTCATTTTGACTTAGGATCTGACTTTCCTCAAGACCTTTCTCATTTCAAGGGTTTTCTCTTCAATCCTAAGCTTTCCGAGGTTTTTTACTTGCTTATTTTCTTAGATCTTGAAAATATTTGTGATATATCGAACATTTTAAAGGTTTTCCCCAAACTCTCTTTTCAAAATAATCTAATTTCGATTTAGGGTTTCTAAAAGGTTTTTCAAAGGCATCTTTCTGTTTCTTTTGTTCCTTCTTTATGTGTTTGCTTGACTTTTTTTACTACGCATGTACTGTTCTTCTATTTTCTTTTTCTACTCTACATGTTATTCATGTACTCACATGTTAATCCATGTTTTTTTCCTTATTCTTTTCTATTTTTGTATACGATTGAGTTCTTTGATTTTTGATTACTTTATTGTACTCTGTTTATGTTCTTGCTAAGCATATTTCATCTACTTTTTCTAAGCTTGTATCATCTCTCTCTTCTAAACTTGTTTAAAATCCGAGTTTTCTCAAACAAGTTCTCATGACCTTGAATCAGTTTTCTTTCTATCATGTATGTTTTTTCTCATAAGTCTTTGGAAAAGACTTTTGAGCCTCTCTCTCAAGTGGCTTGCCTTCGCATCTATATTTTTTGAATCAATTCGAAACCCTAGGATTTGGGGAGTTTTTGGGAATTTTGATTTCTTGTGTGCGAGTTAGGGTTCCACTTTGGGACCCTGGACTCTCAGACTCGTTTTGAGTCTGCAAGCTAGACTTGTACCAATTTTGCTTATGATTATGAACCTTTCTTCGATTAACCTCTCTTCTAAATAACTTGATAATCCCTTCTTGATTCATTTATTTGTGTGCTTCATATATGAGAAATTCGTCTTTCCAAAGTTTATTTACCAACGAATTGATTGATTCTGAAATCCTTTAAAGAAGGCTGACAGATTGTCACTGATTTCTTTGGTTGAACCTCCTTTACCTTTTCTTGACTTGGTTCATTCGAACTAAACTTGTAAGTTTGGCTTCACTGGCTATTTGATTGATTCCCTTTCCATATTTGCCACAAATCATGTACAATTGAATGTTTTCCTTAAATAACTTCTATGTAGTTACCCCTTTTGTGCTACTCTGAAAAGGTTTTAATCAAAACTTCTTTCCTTAATTGGTTTTTACCTGTTGCAATTAGAATACCTTAACTAAAGGGAGATTGATTTCAATGTTATTTCCATACCTTTCTTACTTGGTTTTTGCACTATAAAAGGGACTGCCCTTCTGCACTCTTAAGAGACCTACAGTATGATCATCCTTAACTTCCGATTCGATACTCTCACACACTTACTGCTTTGAGTTCAATACTCTGTCAACATATGCTTTTTATTGAGATCTTTTAGAGCTGATTCTTTTGCAACTTGGATTTCTTAAGACTCCCATTTAACTTTTTTTTCCCTAAAACTGGTATGTTCTGATTTAGTTTTCTGCTTCATCCCTATGTGTTTACTTCATAGTTTCAGCATTCTTGTTTTTGCTATTGTTGTTAAATGATTAGACTATGTAGGTCATTTCCTTGCATCTGTTTCTATCATGAATTCCTACCCTATATTCCCTTCTATGTGTTTGAGTTAAGGTTCTTGGCCTGGCAGTATCCAAATTATTGCCCAGGTCATAATCTGACCCACAATGGATCCTAACTCCTAAGATTAGGTTAACATGCTGGTCAGGGGTGTGCCATCACTCCCAATTGTTGGGCACGACCACCAGCCTACCATGGCTTTTTGTGCACTTGCACTTACTCTTAGACTCTAAGTTATGCCCCTCTCTAATGAGCCTTGCTTTGGGACCTTGAGTTCCCTCTGAACTTGGACATTTGAGAGCTGGCCCTTCCACACTGCATTATGATCTAATTCTGCAATGTATTTGGGGTATAAGCACTACCCGGAGCCCTTTGAGACTATTGAGAACTTTGACACATCCCAAATAACACAAAGGCTTTTTGGAAATCTGATCTTAGAAGTTGTTTTATCTCATATTATTAGACCTTGAGTCTGAATTAGACTGTTTGGTTTTAGTTTTAATTTCTGATGTAATTCTGGTTTATTTTGATCTGTAATAATTTGTAATAATTATTGGGATGGCTAGTGGAAAGGGATGAGTATGACTGTATGCAAAGGGTAGATAACTTGCCGATAGGATTTTCTGATTCTTGCATTCACATAGACAGCATGCCTATAGGTTACTTAAAGATTTCTGCATTCATGTAGATAACTTGTTCATAGGAATTCTTGAACTTCTGCATTCTCATTTTAGAAATCCTGCCTATAAGTTCTGCATTTCTGCATATAGAAATCATGTCTCTAAGTTTCTGCATTTCTGCATATAGAAACTATGATCATAGGTTTTTTTTCTGCACTTCTGCAGATACATGTCATTAGGCAAACAATCATAGGTTTTTCCTGCACTTCTGCATATACATGTCATTAGGAAAACAATCATAGATTAAATAATAATCAAATTCATTCTAAATAACATGCCTATAGGAGTAATTAGTTGAATTAGCTTCGTCTACTTCCTCTATGAATCGAAAATCAGTAAATAAGGTCGCTAAAAATCTGTAGAACTTTTGTATATAAAGCCAGTAATCTTTTCTTTAAAATTAGTACACCTTCTGCACTGTTAGATATCATGCATATAGGTCTCACCTAGGCAAGGCATTAGGTGATTAATCAACTATGTCAGTTCTTAATAAATTACAACCAAACTAGGCCTAATTCGGACTTCTCTTCTGAGAAATATGTGATAAATTAGACTGTCCTAATGCTTTAAAATTTGATCCTAACCATAACCAGTATTTGAAGTCATGCTATATAATTTGCTCTTTTAAGTGAGGAGGCATATTTGTGCCTTAACTAATATTTTGTTTTCCCCCTAACTACTTATGTGTTCTTGTTTGTCGCCTTAGACTTTTATCCTTTTAAACTCTAAAAAGCCCCAACTCCCTTCCTTTTAGGATTAGTAGTCCTAACGCCTCCAGGACTGATAGGACTGGGACGAGTAATAGCATGTAATAAATAACGATACTATTCCGCGCTTTAATACCTGAACGGGGTGGAAGGGAGATATGGATACGATGACCGGTGCGCTAATACCTCATGTAACCCCTCTTTTAAGGAGTAACTACTAGGTATTACATTGATGTGATCCATATTAATCATAAACCTAGGACCCCCTTCCTCTTTACTTGTTTATTTTTTTAGAATTGTTTAAATCTTTTCTTAAAATTTCTGCCATCTTTACTTTTCCTCAAATTTCAATTTACTTGCAATATTATGTGAAAACTCCTTCTAATTGAGCCTTTATTTGCTTACTTGTTACGTGAAGTCACAATTATAATATGGCCGGGAACCACACTAGTGGATCTTGGGGTGTGCCTAACACTTTCTCCTCGAGATAATTTCTAGCCCTTACCCAAACTCTAGTTCTTAAACTCAAAACCATTCTTAGTGTCCGAATACACTTAATCATTGAGTGGCGACTCTTCAAATTCAAAACCTAATCCCAAAATGGGAACAGTTGTCCTCGCAAATGCCATACACCCGATTTCTCCTTAGAAAAAGGGGGAATCGACAAGTTACCATAGCTAGTCCGGTGTGCATCCTTTTCTTCATCAAAAACACGATCAGCCCCAGGAAATAAAACATGAATACGAAGAAGCTTCGCTGGATGTGCCCTAAGGATGTGATGGCAAACTCTTTCGGGTAGGTACGGTAGGATTTTTTGTGACTGTACCTTTCATACAGATAGTCAAAAGGGGTGTAGGATTCTTTCATACATGTCAGTTCTGGATTCTTTTTAAGACCCATCATCTTGAGGAAGCCCTGCCTTTGTGGTTCTCAGGCATCAACAAACTCGAATTTTCCCATACTATACCGGCCAATCCTCCTATTTCTTCTAGAAAGGGTGTCATTTCAATGTCTCCGAAATGGAATACAGCCCCCTCACAATCCCAGAACAAAGTAGCAGCTTCTATGATCGTGTTATTTTGTCAAATTTCTAGGAGAGAAGGTAGGTTTCCCAAATATTTCCGGACAAGATTTTGATCACTAGAGTGAATATCTTTCCACTAGCTTAGTAGTTTTGGGTGGATATTGGTGACCAAAATGAATCTAGGGACTTCGTGCCTCATATTTCTACAAGACAAATAAGGTTAGGCTTACCCCTACTGGACTCAACTATTTAATACAAATAATTAGCACGAAGCATTTAGTTATCCAATTAAATGCACAGAACATTGTAGTGTCTGTTTGGGTTTAGGGAAACCTAATGGACTTTGGACGAGGCTATCTTAAAGAGTCATTATGGGGACAACATAACTGACTCGGTTAGGTTTGACCATGATGCATGCATAGTTTAAACATAGTAAGGTTTCTATGGGGGTTTTAGACTAGTACCCTTGAGCGGACAACTCAACGGGGAAAGGCGCAGAACCGTCGCCTACACCGTTGGTCAACTGGTTTTACCGCAAATATGCCTTTCCGAATTCAGGGAGTAATAAGATAGGAAGGGCGCAACCACTCATTATAAGCGTTTCTATGCTATTTTTTTGGCATGAGTGAAATATAATGTTGAGCATGATTATACAATAATTAAAAAGCATGTTGCCACGTATTTTCATGTTAAGAAAGCAGTAAATACAACAGTTTACAATTTAAAGCAGCAATAAAAAAAAGAAACGAAGAAGATAAGTCAGTTTCGCTTTTAAATAAGAAATTAAGTGCTTGAAGGAATTAAACAAATAACTGCACATAGAGAGAGGTACAAATTTACAAGAACAATCTGAAATGGTAAAAGCCTAAAATTCCCTAGCAGAGTCACCATGCTGTCGCGCCTCCTTTTTCTCGCGAAGTCTAATTGATTGGTACTAATTTTTCTTAAGTCAAAATCTTTCTCATCTTTCTGACCAGGTTCATTCATACAAAATCTTCAATTTTTAATTTACTAGCTGTTAATCGATTCCCTTGCCTTATTTGCACAAATCGTGTACTATCAAGACTTTTTTCTTAAATATACCTCTATGTATTTACCCCTCTGGAAGTGTTGATTAATCTCCTTCCTTAATTAGTTTACCCGTTTGAAATCAAAACCCCTTAATTTATGGGAAATCTTGTGTAATTGATTTCCAAACTATTTTATTACCTATTCCTGCTTACTTTCTACATTATAAAAGGGCACGACCCTTCTGCACTTTCATAACACACATTACACACTTCAGGCACTTATAATCTCACAGTTCTCTTCTAAACTCATAGTATTCTGACTACTTGTTTGCACTTCGGCTTTACAAGACTGTTATTTTCTTTTGCTTGTTTCCTTGATAATGGTATGTTCTAGTTTTTGTTTAAGCATCATCCCAATGTGTTTACTTACAGCTTTTACATCCATGTCTATTTACTATTCATATGGAGTTTTAGCATGTAAATTTCCTTTCATCTATTTCTACTGTGAATCCCTGCACCCATGTTTCCCCTATGTGCTTTGAGTTGTAGTTCATAACATGGAAGTATTCCAGTTATTGTTCATGTTTGGAATTGATCATTAGGGGATCCTAACTCCCAAAACATCGTGTTCTAACAAGCTGGTTGGGTGTGCCAGCATTTCGATTGCTGGGTAGGACCACTAGCCTGTCTTTGCCACTCTTTTTTTCCCTTTTTCAAAATTCCTTCTATGCACTTGTACTCACTCCTAGCTTCTAAGTTCTGCCCCTATCATGTGAGACATGCCTTAGGAACTTGAGTTCCCTCTTAACTTGGACACTTGAGGGGTGGCCCTTCCACGCTGCACTATGTCTCAATCCTGCAATGTATTTGGGTGTGAGCACTGACACACCCCAAATGAGAAATGCTTTAGATATTGATCTTTGGAGTTGGTTTACTTCATGCTTCAGGCAGGAAACTTGAATTAGGTTCTCATTGGTTGTAATTTTATTTTTTTCTGATGTAGTTTCTTTATTTTTATTTTTTTACTGTAATAATTCTGTAATAAACTTGTGGGGTGATTATTGGAAAAAGGGAAGGGTAACCAGGCATGCAAAGGGTAGATATCATGCTTATAGGGAATTACTGCACTCTTATATTCATGTATCCTGCATACAGCTTTGCATGTCTGCATCCACATAGATATCATGTTCATAGGATTTTTTGCATTTTCGCATCCATATAGATACCATGTTTATAAGAAATCATGCATTATCACATACAGATACCATGTCTATAAGGAATTTTGCATCTCATATATAGATGCCACATCTATAATGAACTCTGCATTATCACATCTAGATACCATGTCTATAAGGAATTCCGCATTATCACATATAGATACCATGTCCATAACAAATCCAGATCCTACATACGCATCGGTCACTAGGCAAACCTGTTTATAGGATATAAAACTAAACAACATTCAGATATCATGCCCATAGGATTTTTGCACTCTTACTACGCATGTAAAAGTGTTTAAAGACAATAACGCCTAGAAAGCATGCCTATAGGAACCATCAATCAAACCCGAATCATTCATTCGCTTATAGGGCTAAAATTAGTAACGATAATGCTTAACGTCTGCAGAATTTACGCTCTCTCGCTTTCCTTGGTCGATTGAAAACTTCTATTCCTAAATCGGCATACTTCTTTTCTAAAAAAGATAGATATAATGCCTATAGGTTTTCGTTTAACACTTAGGCAAACCATAAGGTAACTTATAAATTGAATCAGATTTTATCAACTACAACCAGCAGGCAGGCCTGATTCGAGCTTCTCATCTGAAAAATGTAATAGATCAGTCTGCCACAACTCTTAAGTCTAATCAAACCCTAATCAGTACGTGTAAGACATGCTAAACTATATGCTTCCTTTTGTTTTTTAAGGAGGTTTGTCTGAGCCTTTCTATATGTTATTTGTTTCTCCCCATATTTGTTATATATGTGTTTTGATTGTTGCCTTAAAATTTTGTCCTTTGAAACTATAAAACCTCACACCCTTTCCCTTTAGGATCAGTAGTCCCAAATACCTCTAGGGCTGATAGGATTGGGGTGGTTAATATCATGTAATAAGTCAAACGAGACCATTCCGTGATTAATGCCTTAACGGGGTGGGAAAGTGTAGATATAGATATGATGACCACGCGATAATACCACGTGTATAAATGGTTACCGGGTGTTGTGTGGCGTGATCCATATTATTTATAAACCTAAGACCTCCCTCTCCTTTACTTGTTTATTTTATTCATAATTTCATAACTACTTGTTTTTCTCAAATTTCAGCTCTTTAACTCCCTTTAGCTGCAATTACTTGCAACAATTATGTGAATCCCCCCCCCCCCCCCCCCGTTTGTAAACTCTTACTTGTATACTTTTTGGTTGCACTTAAAGTCATGATTATAGTATGGTCGGGAACCATACTAGTGGATCTCGAACGGTTCCTAACACCTTCCCCTCGGATAATTTCGAGCCCTTACCCAATATTTGGTTTTCTAAATCAAATTTCTTCGTAGTGTCCTAATGCACTTAATCATTAGGTAGGGAATCTTCAATTTAAACCCAATTCCCAAAAGGGAACGAGTTGTCCTCCCAAATGTCATAAACCTAATTTTGCAAAAAAAAATGGGGCATCAACAACAGCATGCAATATCAATACAAAGTTAGTAGACAGCAAACATTCGAAACATGATAGTCACATAGGTCAACCTTATTGACTTAGTAGTGAAGAAACATAAAATATCAAAGCATGTGAAGATATCACAGTAGCAGGTGAAGAAAACCCCCTTCGAAAAATTAGGGTTTCGAGCATAATCGAGTTTTAGAGAAGATGGAAATCCAAATCAGAAGAATCACATGAAGGAATAAGAGATTTTAAAAATAAAGAACTCCAAATCGAGTCATGTACTTGAACGAACGGTCTTAGGCCCAAATCCAAAGGGTTTTCAACAATTGTAGAGTATTAAAAGAGGATAAATAAGCGAATCAGACAAAACTCAAACAAACAAGCATTCGTCTAATAAACAGTCAAAAGAAATTAGGCTTTTAACATGCAAACCCAGGTAGAAGAACGATATAAGCAAACGTAGAGAAATTATGTCAGGAAAATCAAAGAAAAGTTTCAAAATAACTTAACAAGAAAACCTTAATCGGAGAAGATAAAGATTTTTGAAAGTAGAGTTTTAAAAGAAACTTCGAGAAACATGCTTAGAAGTTTAAAGAAAACATAGACCTGAAGCAGATCTAAAGAAATCAAAAGACCCTTAGAGCTTAAGGTTTTAGAAGAACCCAAAAACAACAAGAAGGCCTTGAAATATATCAATCTAACCAAGAGAGTCAAAGATCGGACTCGAATGGTCATAGCTGGCCGGAGAAACGCACAGATGACCCGAGACCAGCCATGAAGTAACATCGAACAAAGGATGGACTAGATTTCTTCATGGTCTGGCCTTGGAACTCTAATAACAAACACAAAGGAGCCATAGAAGGCTTACATAACTCTCTGATGACCTTGGAAGGCCATAGATTGGGGCGGAGTGGGGTGGCGATTGCTAGTGTTTGAGGGTGGCGAAGAGAGCATTTGAGATACAAGAGGAATTTAGAGGTGGCAGATTATGGAGAGTGAAAAGGGTTTGGGGGTCTTTATGTTTAATTAGGAAAGGAGTAACGGTGGTCGTTGATCATTTCTTGAGGATATGCTCCGTGCATGTGATTGAGCTTGGAGAGTCATAGGATCAGTTCTTGACATTGGCAAAGTTCGCCTACAACAACAGTTATTTGTCCAGCATTCAGATGGCATTGTATGAGGCTTTATATGGTAGGCGGTGTAGATCCCCAGTGGGTTGGTTTGAGCTGGGTGAGGCTAGATTATTGGACATAGATTTGGTTCAGGATAATTTTGAGAAGGTTAAGGTGATTCAGGATAGAATCAGTATAGTCCAGTCCAGACAGAAGAGTTATGCAGACCGGAAGGTTCTTGATGTTTCCTATATGGTAGGAGAGCGGGTTCTGCTTCGAGTTTTGCCTATGAAGGGAGTTATGAGATTTGGTAAGAAAGGGAAGATGAGTCCAAGGTTTATTGTCTCTTTTGAGATATTGAGGCGTGTTGGGGGAAGTTTCTTATGAGCTTGTCTTACCTCCCAGCTAGGCAGGAGTTAATCCAGTATTTCATTTTTCGATGCTCCGGAGGTATCACGATGATCCGTCGCATGTACTATATTATAGTTTAGTACAATTGGACAAGGATCTATCATATGTTGAGGAGCCAGTGGCAATATTGGATAGGCAGGTTCGAAAGTTGAGGTCAAAGAACATTGCATCAGTGAAGGTTCACTGGTGAGGTTAGCCGGTCGAAGAGGCCACCTGGATGACCGAGCAGGATATGCATAGATGTTACCCTCAACTTTTCACTACTTCGGTTATGTCTCTATGCTGGTCTTATGACGAACGAATGTTTAAGTATAGGAGGATGTAACGACCCACCTCGTTGTATTTAAGAATTATACCCTGATCCCCTATTAACAACATTCCTCCTGTTTGTTTCTGCTATTGTCAGTTGCCGAGAGGATTTATTTGGAGTTTCGGAGAGTTTTAGGTCACTTATTCCCTAAATGAGAGTTAAGTTTTAGAATTTGGATCGTAGTTAGAACAAAGTGAAGACAGCCTCAAGCTGTACTGTTAGGCTTACCTAGTTGTAAAGATTAGGTGCCATCACGGTATTTCACGGAGGGCAAACTAGGATCGGGACAAGTTGATATTAGAGCTCTAGGTTCATATCATAAATCACAGGCCAATTTATTAGAGTCTCGTGGATCGATACGGAGACGTCAGTACTTACCTGCGAGAGGCTATGTAACTGTTAGGAAAATTCCACTTCATTTGATTCCCTTGTCGTGCGAGATTTAATATCAAAATGCTAAACTTATGTCTTATTCTCTCACAGATGGTGAGGACACGTGCTACTTGAGATGATCAGGCATTCGCGCCCCCTGCTGAAGTCTTCAGAGGCCGCGGTTGGGGTAGAGGTCAAGAACGTGCACACGGTGCAGCCAAAGCACCCATGTGAGCTGCCATCGAGGAGCCACCAGTAGTTCTAGGCAGAGGCCAGACACCCGATATGCCTACTGCTACTACTAATCCATCACTATAGGAGACACTAGCACAGTTCATGAGCATATACACCATTTTGGCTGAGGCAGGTTGCTTCCCCTTGCTGCAGCTACATCCCAGGCTGGGGGAGGAGCACAGACTCCCGCTGCCTGAACTTCTGAGTAGAGAGTAAATGTTGATCAGGTTACAGAGATTATTTCGGTACAACCCATAGTTCTAGATCAGCCCGAGGATAGGGCAGAGGCTTCCGAGGATGAGCAGCAGAGGTTTGAGAGGTTCAAGAAGTACATGCCTCCTGTATTCAGTGGTCTAGCATCTGATGATGCTTTGGGATTTCTAGATGAGTGCTATCGTATTCTCCATACCATAGGTATATCAGGATCGAGCGGGGTTTCCTTTGGGACCTGAGGACTGTGTTTCAGACTTTAGGAGAAAATAAGTTATATGCAAAGTTCTCAAAATGTGAGTTTTGGTTGGATACTGTGGCGTTATTAGGCCACGTGGTATTGAGTGAGGGTATTCATGTCACGACCCTGATTTTTCACCCACGGGGGTTGTGATGGCGCCTACTCATGAAAGCTAGGCAAGACAAAAACCTTTGCAAACATTAGCCCATATCATTATACACATGATTAAACAATTAAATTATTAATTAGTAAGCAATTAAAAGACCACTAAAAGTAAAATTTAGAGAAAGTCTGAACTAAATATAGAAACAGCGTCTAGAAAGCCAAAACAAGTCTCTACCCAGCACATGGTGTCACAACACTATACAGGCTGTCTAGGATTACTACAAATAAGAGTATGAAATAAAGGACGTAGTCTGTCTCGAATACAAATGTCAACAGAACATGAAAACTGATAGAAGCGACGTCGGACCTGCAGACGCTAGCAAGGCTACCTCGGAGTCTTGTGGACTAAAGGTCGGCTCCCTGACTACTACTGCGCTCTATAAGCTGCTCCGACACCTGGATCTACACAAAATCAAATCAATCGTATCTATACAATAGTGACTTCAATACATCAATAAATGCTAAACAATACGAACCCAAAGCTTAATTATAGCTTTTCCATCATTTTTCCCAAAAACTCAAAAATCAACCCTAGGTCCACTTGGTCAAAATACGAGGTTCAGACCAAAATCAAATCCCCCGTTCACCCATGGGACCAAATATATAAATTTTTTTCAAATTTGATCTCAAAACGAGGTCTAAATCAAAAAATTCAAAAAGCCCTAACTCTACCCAATTCTCTAATATCTACCCTTAATTACATGTTTTAGGCCTAGATTTCAATAAATGTTGATGGAAAATGAAGGAAACGAGTTAAAGGTTACTAAGCCACGAGTTAATGGTGAAACGATGCTTGAAACGTCGCCCTAGAACCTTGGAGAAGAAGAAGTTTTTGAAGCCTTGTGAAAATCTCGAAATGGTTCTTTCTGGAGCATCATATTTTATTGTGCTCGAGTGGCTTTTAGAGATTTATGACTAAGTAGGGTCGAGGGCCTGTATTGTGAGGTTATTATGGGTTTGGGCTATACACCGCAACAGTGTTATAATGATTTATGATTATGAGGTTGAGTTCCAGAATTGTACGCCACGAGATGGCTTGATATGAGGCCGAGAGCATATTGATTATGCCACGAGATAGCTTAATATTGTGCTTGGACCGTAAGGGGACCCTACCGGAGTCTTTAAACCCCTAGGGAGTGCGGGTACCTAGTGTGAGATGTGTTATAGCCCGAGGGGCTAATGTTGTTCCATGCTACTGCCCTAGGGGCTAATACGAGTGATTGTGAGATAGCCCGAGGGGCTGGTTTTATTGGTATTTAGCCTGAGGGGTTGATTTTATGTGTTTATCTATTCTCACTGCTTTTCATTCACTCCTTTAGCTACTAAAAGATGTTTTAAAGAAGCTAATATTGAACTAAGGTGTTTTTACTAGTTTTTATTATTTTATTGCATTGAATTAGATTTATACTGCCTCTTTGTAGCGTTTTGTTGTGTTTTACATGTTTTCTTATCGCTCAGCTGCCTTTACGTTTATTACTTACTGAGTTAGCGTACTCACTTTACTCCATGAACTCTGTGTCTAGATTCGGGAGCTTCGGGTCCCGTTAGCGAGCATTGATTGCTTCTAGCAGGCGGTTTGGAGTACACTAGGTAGTTGCTCGGGGTTCGCGGCCCAGTGCTTCTCCCCCTTATCTTACTTCCCTTGTATTAGTTCTGTAATAGACTGCTCAGTTATTTTCATACTCATAAATAGATGTTTAGATGGTCATCACTGGTGATATCCCGATATCGGACTGTGTTGTTTCCGCAAATTGTCCTATTTCACTTTTATTTTGGGATTTATAGCATATTCATGGCTTAAATTATATTATTATAATTGTTAAACTGGTTTTGGGAGTTTGTGCCGACTTGCCTTATTTCATGATAGGAATCCTCACGATCGAGTCCGGATTAGGGTCGTGACACCAACTTTTTCACAGTTGTAGCAATTTCTATTGAAGCGCTTCTTGCTTGGGTTGTTTTTTTGTCTAGAAGCCTGCTTCCTCTTTCTCTTATTTTTAGAAGTATCCTCAATAATGTTTGTTTCCATTATTATTGAGTTTCCACAGCCTCTTTTTAGCAGCTTTGTCGTCCTCTTCTATTCTCAACCGAACAATGAGATCTTCAAGCGACACCTCCTTTCATTTGTGTTTCAAGTAGTTTTTGAAGTCCTTCCACAGAGTAGGCCGCTTCTCAATCATCGCAACTACTTGGAATGCTTCATTGATGACAAGACCTTCAATAAAAATTTTGCTAGTAAAAATACTAAAATTACTACTTTCAACATCAGTATTAATTCGATTTATATCTTCACCAAGGAGATCATGAATAATCACTTGTAATTCTTGGACTTGGGTAATAATAGACTTGCTATCTACCATTTTGTAGTCCAAATATTTAGCGACAACGAATTTCTTCAACTCGGCATCTTCAATTTCTTTTCAAGCACAGTCCACAATTTTTTTGACGTCTCCACGCTATTGTAGATGTTTATACAGATCATCCTGTAGTCTGCTAAGAACATAATTCTTGCACAGAAAATTAGAATGCTTCCACTCCTCAATCACGAGAAAGCGTTCATTCTCTGGGGTTTCATCAGGCAAAATAAGAACATCTTCCTTGATGAACTTCTGAAGACTTAAGGCAGTCAAGTAGAAGAACGTCTTCTGCTGCTGCCACTTGAAATCAACCCCAGAAAATTTTTTAGGTTTTTTTGCCAGTTCCAATTTGGTGTTCGGCTTGTTGATGCATTGGCAGTCACCATTGGAACGGGCTGGTTCCCGTTATCATTAGTCATTTCTGTAAAAGAATGACACAAACAAATGTTAAAATCATGTAGATTTTAATCATCAACGGAGTAAAAAACCACAAAGGTTTTAATCTCCTGAACAATGAAAATAACAGAACTACAGAAAATATTAAATTCCTTAAGCTTGTTAGTAAACTGTAGTTGTGAAATATTTCTGAAAAAAATAAAATAACATAAACAGAAATATAAACAAAACAGAAGTTAATCCGAGCCCACTGAATTCATACTATTTCCTTAAGGAGTTTAATCCCCTCCTAGTACTCAAGGTTATGGATTATTTTCTCTCAGGATAGAACGAATTACACACTGGTCTAGTAGTACTTCAAATCCTAGTGTTTCAGCGAAAATAAATCTCGGTAGCAAATTACACTTATTGTTGCTTTCTTCGAAGTTAAAACAATACAGTAGGAGGAGAAACTCAGAAAATCGTATGGAAAATCTGAGACAATAGACTTGTATTTATAGTCAATGTTGGGCTGAAATCTAAAGAGGTGCAACATTTCAGAATAGTTGTACCATAGCATAAATGTCATAACGTAAATGGCTATTTACTCAACCATAAAGAGGAAAAATTAAAGAGGGTACTTAATTTTCTGTTACAAAATAGAAATTGGAAAAACGAAAATGGTTGAATTTTAATATTAATATTCTTGAATTTAATATTAATATTTTGTTATTACAACGGATATTTAATAATATTTTTGTTAATATTTACTCTTAACAAACAAATTTGGTGATGAAGCCGAGCCAAGAAAGCTACGACGACAGCGCGAGGCTTGCTTTGTTCTCAACTCTTTAAGAGCTAGAAGAAGAGCAATTGCTTATATACCCATTAAAAAACTCTTTCTCTTTCAATATAGGACAATGTCCCTTCATCAAGGAGGGAATCTTAAATTAAACTCAAATATTTTATTTTTCCTATGTTTCTCATTCACCTTCTTTTAAGCATTAGTATACTTAAAAACCCAACAAAGAATGATTGTTGTGGGTGGACAGTAGATGATAGTGGTAGGTAGCGACAGGAGATAGCAGTGAAAATGGACGGAGTGATGGTGAAATACCCTCTTCAAAGAAATCTTTAAATCTATAACATTTGTAATTTATTTCTGTATCTATCAATATTTATATTAAAAGTATAATGCCGAAATATTTTTTACATTTTTTAGCTGTTAAATTAGATTTCTCATTAGATAATTTAGTCATTTGAATTATATTTCTAATAGTTAGAAGTATAGTCATTTAAATTATTTTCTTAATATAGGATTTCAAATTAACTAACTTTGTGTATTGCATCTTTCCTTATTTGAAATAAAAAATAATTAGTAGAACTTTACGAAACGCGCAAAGCAATACTATCATACAATAAGGTGGTCCTTCGAGGTTCATAATGATATGTAACGGATTCATAAGGTATTAGAATGAGAAGTTTTCATAAAGTATTATCTTTTAGTAGTAATTAATTATTTATAGATATTATTTGTTATATTAAAGATTGTAGGTAAGTTTTTTGTTGTTATAAGATGTATTAGATATATTTAATATATTGTATTCATGAATACAATAGAAAAAATAGGCGTGAATAGGGGAAGTCTAGCTAATCAGTTGTTGTATTCGACTGTATTCATGACGTGAAATATGGGACTACAGCTGGACAGATTATTGTATTCAAATATATTTGACTGTATTCACGGCATGAAATAGAGGATCACACTGTTTTTAAACGAAAAGTGAATCAATTAACATAATAGACGTCTAATATAATTCAACAAACTCAATTAAAAAATACAAAATTTATTCTTTCAGTTATAAAAAAGATTTTCAACCGAAAAATACCCCAAAAACATAGCAATCTTCAGATAAATTATATAATACATCTCAATACATAAATTATATTAATTAAAAAAAATATGAATACATTCATGACATATAGAGAGAGAGAGTGAATACAATAAAATATATAGAATACAACGGGATACATTGAAATACAATTAAAAAAAGATAGTGAATACGATAAAATACATGGAATACATCGAGATAAATTGAATTAAAATGAAAAAAAAGACAATAAATACAATGAAATACATGAAAATACAGCATGATATGTTGAAAATACATTGAAATATATTAACTGAAAATCAAGTTGCTCAGCCTCGAACTCCGTCGTCTTTGTTCAAGAACAAACCCTAATTTTCAGCGGATCCGTCCTCGAGCAAAACCCATGTGATATGTGTGCCGATTGGAAAAAACGGTATATTCCTCAAAACAAATCCCACAATTCACTTTATCAGAATCCAAACACTTAGTTTCTTCTTTCTCCAATATTAACATTTCTATAGCTTTCAAACAGCAACAAAGAAGAAGGGAGAAGAAAGAAAATAAGAAAAAGAGAAGAAGAAGGAAGTCGAAGCAGTGTCTGAACAACGACGACGACAACAACAACAACAACTACCCAGTATACTCCCACCAGATGGGGTCTGGGGAGGGTAATATGTAGAAGAGCCTTACCCCTACCCGAAAGGACAGAGGGGTTGTTTCCAATCGACCCTCAACGCATAGGATAAAAAGAAAAACAGCTGTAAAACAAAAACAAAGACAAAAACAAAAACAATAGAGCATTAGTAACTCCCGCAGAAATAGCGTAAATAATTATCTAAACATAAGAAACATAAATACAATCGCATGCAATAATATCATACAGTAACTACCATAACTAACAACCATTGGGGGGACATAAGCTAAAACACAAATCATCTATGGATATCTCTGCTGGCCCACACCCAACCCCGGTTGAGGCGTACGAAGAACTCTAGGAGCCCCTAACCTACAACCCTGATTCTAGACCTCCAGACTCTCCTATCAAGGTTCATGTCCTCGGAAACCTGCATTCTAGTCATGTCCTGCCTAATCACCTCTCCCCAATGCTTCTTAGGCCTCTCTCTGCCTCGCCGACCGCCAACAATCTCCAGCCGCTCACTGCTCCTCACCGGGACATCGGGACCCCTCCTCCGAACATGCCCGAACCACCTCAGCCTCGCTTCTTGCATCTTCTCATCCACCGGGGCCACCCCTACCTTCTCTCGAATAACTTCATTCTTAATCTTATCTAGCCTGGTGTGCCCGCACATCCACGTAAGCATCCTCATCTCCGCAACCTTCATTCTCTGAACATGAGAGTTCTTCACGGACCAGCACTCCGCCCCATACAACATGGCAGTGTCTGAAGTTTGCTCAAATTGTGTATAGATTAAAAAGTTTAAGAGAAAGCAACGTCCAGGGGAATTAGAGAAATTGGGATCGGAGAGAACGTAGGTAATGTGGGTAAGAGGAATTTTGAGATTGAGCATTATTTCTTCAGGAACGGGGAAGAGAATGGCATGTATCAAAATAGAGAGCGAAAAAAATAGTATAACTAATAGTGTATTTAGTGGCTTTGGAGTAGGAGTTAACCAAAATTGAATATTTTGCTATAAATATTAAAAGATATCTATAGAATATAATTTTTTTTTAATGATATCTATTTAAAATAAATAAGGTGTTAACCTTTGCTATAGGAGGTAAAAATTTTCTATTAGAATTGATTTAAACCTTTTCATTTTTAATCCTTATTTGGAACTAACTAAATAATTTTAATATAAAAATAACTCTCATGTACCAACTCGACCCGAATTATTATAGTCACTTATGCCATATCTCTCTGTTCACCTTTACTTGTCTTCTATACTAAAATTATATTTTTACTTTTACTTGTCATTGTAGTAAATTAAAAGAAAGATAATCTTTTTTTTCCCTTTTTTTCGTTTTATTCTTACTACTTATTTTTCAAGACTTTTCGATATGTTATAATTATTATGGGTAAAATTATAAAACATACAATTTTTTTAAAAAATGAGTGCAAAGTCAAAAATAGACCACTAAAAATAAATGGATGGAGTACTAGATATTTGGCACAACCAAGAGACTGGATTCCTCTATTGTTGATTCTTGAGTTCAAGTTTTGAATCTGAAAACTCAATATTATGAATAATTATTGATTAAATCGTGTGGGTGTTATATTTTGTGCTGAAAATCGTTGTTATCGATAGCTATAGATTTAGGAGTCCTCATTTGTGTTAAGGAATTATAACCGATTAAGATTTTATAATTTCAGTAAAAAATAATAAAAAGAATAAGTAGGAAACTACAAATGAAGTCGGTCTTCGAATTGAAAAAGAATGAGTAGGAAATTACAAATAAAGCTTTTTTTCGTAATAAGATGTGAATATACTACATAACCGAACCATCAATTTACACATAAAAAGCAGTAATTGATCCTCGATCATTCTCTCAAAAGCACAACTATTAGCTACAAATCTACAATGAAAGTTGGTTGTACACCTATAGCTCATTTATATATATATATATATATATATATATATATATATATATATATATATATATATATATAATTCGAATTGGATAAATCAAAATATTTTTATAAAAGAAGCCACTAATATTCCAGAGACTTCATCATTAATATTTTAAGGAGTATTAGTCTTAAGTTATAACTTTTCAATAGTCACCAATGAAAATTCACCTCCCACATAGTTACTATAGTTGTTTGATTATTATTGCTCCATTATGATTCACTTTTGACTTTGCTTAAAAAATTTCGTTCACATGAATCTATTTTATCATCCATCATAATATGTTGTTCATACTCGATTTGTTTTCAACCTAGTATATATTTGAATTTCCTTCACTGTTCCTCCATCAACGCCGATGACAACATCTTCGGTTAGTACCGAACAAACTCCGAAAGAACACAGTGGATGAAGGCAAACGAATGTCTGTCGTGAGATGACATTTAATGAAAATATTTCTCAGTATTAAATACATAATCATTACAAAAAAATTTAGATTCATGGCATGATGTTACATATTCATCAATGACCCCCATTATTGTGATTTCATATGGTTTTGATCATAGGACCTTATTCCCTAGACTTCAACCACTATTGTAAGAGAGGAAAATTCACAAGCTTATGCTACATCCTATTCCCAAGCTAAATAATTTTATTTTCTGTCTAACATTGTTCTTATTGCTGTCTTTGAAAGACTTGCTTCCGGAATCAGACTATCTGCTATTTATCTGGATTTCTTTGCTAAGTCTTGCATTTTATTTAATTCATTTATCATTTTTGGGATCTAATCAGTTCACTTATCTAAATCACGTAACAATTCAATTGTACTATTTTACGCGTAAACAATATTTAAATACTTGTTATACACTTTTATATAATATTGATATATTATTTACAGTAGCTATAACAATTTTGTATACTGTTGTATCCTGAATGTATAAATATTGTATACCTGATTTTAAAACACTATTGTAAAAAGATGGTTAGAGTTGTATATAATATTATATACGAGGTGTATAATATTGTATAGTAGTACTTGTATGGGCCAAAAAATAACTTTGATAGGGGTAAGCCGCATCAGCAGTACTACAACCCTCATCGACCGTCATGTGCTATCAGTAAAGTACTCACAAAGACAAACCTCGAAGCGAAGTAGCCTCAAAGCAATGAAGGGTGCGATCGAAGAATCAACAGAGATCAAAGCCGTGAAGCCACCATAGACTAAAGTCGAGTTCGAGCATATTAAATAGAATTATAACGGCTAGTTCTAAAATAAGACATGAAGGAGAATATTCTAGTTATTCTTTGCACATGTACTCTTAGGATTTTCTAGAAACATGTTTCCTATAAATAGAAATAGACACAATGATAGGTGGCATAGGATATTTTGTTGTAAAAAACACATTGACTTTGAAAGAGAGAATTCGGTCATATCTCATATATCTAAAAATAACCTTCTTACTAAGATTCTTTGGTAGTATTTCTAATAGATCCAAGAACAACTGAATATTCACTGTTTTCATTCCTTTTTGGGTTATTCGGTACTCTTTATTTACATAAATATCATTTATATTTATTGTCATTGAATGTTATACTTCACCTTTTTGAGTTATTAAATATCGTTATTGTTGCTTATAATCATTGCCTTCGGATAACTATGCTAATTATTTGGTCTTGACACACATAGCATTATCTTTTGGATATTATTGTTTGCTAAGATTAATTCTTCTTCATACAAGTCTAATTGGTTGAGCTAAATATCAATAATTTTTTGTCTAACGGTACTAAGTTCTTCAACACTGCTGTAAAAGAATAATTGGCTATATTTCTATGCAAATATCCAAAAAATATTCTAGTAGGAAACAGTTTCATGCTAGAATCTGGGTTAATCCGGATCCCAATTAAAAAATCGAATAATAATGAGCGGGAAATCAAAAAAGTACTACTTGTACACAATTCACTTGTCAAATTCAAAGTTCAAATATTTGAGTGTGATATATTCAGACGACCAAAAAGTCTAATAACTTGTTTGGTCAATTTGTAAATATCAGCTTATTTTAAGAAGTATTTTTTTAAAGTATTTTTCTGAAAAGTAATTTTGGTGAGAAATAGTTTGTGTTTGGCTAATTAGTTTGAAAAGTATTTCTGAGCAGCAATTAGTGTTTGGCCAAGCTTTAAAAAACTGCTTCTAAATGTATTCTTCTCAAAAGTGCTTCTCAAAAAGGTGTTTTTTGCAGAGAATCTATTTTTTTTTGCTTTTCCTCAAAAATATTTTTTTCTTTCCAAAAACTTGACCAAACACCTTAATTGTACTTTTGAAAAAAAAATATTTTCGATCAAAAAAAAGTTTGGCCAAACATGCAATAAGGTGCATGAATGTTGATGAATTTCTTTTTGGCGAGGAACTTGAAGTATCCGAACTTTGAACCTTTAAACCATCTAAGTAAGTCTAGGATATTTTGTGTATTAAGTTCATTCCGCTCCAATTGGTGAGTTAATATCTAAGCTGCAAATAATTGGTGGTCCAACATTATTTATTGTCCACTTAATGATACTACACAGTGTTTGTACAATCATCCATTTATATTATCTGTCTTTTCAGTCTTTATGTATACTTCCCCAGAAAATATTTCATATAACTTTAATCATAAAATTATTTGTCAAAAGTACCTTTTGTGCCTCTTTTTTCAAATGTCTTAATTCACATCACTCCACTTATCAGACCAATGAAGGTGAATTAAAAATTGAAGAACCATCGAACGCTTCAATTTGGCCACCGGAAAAAGGCGAAGGTCAAATGAGAGACCGGCAAAAAAAAGTAATTTTATCCGATTGACGAGACAATACAATATATATATCTTTTTTCCGAAATATTAAATATTTCAAAGAATTTAAATTTGTTAAGACGACTAACATTTAGATTCAAAGGAAAACCAATTTGTTCATGATAATGATGGAGAACCAAATTAAATGGATATGGCTTTGATGGTAACGTGACCGTCTCTTAGGCCAGAGACTGAGACTTAAAAGATAGAGACATATACCAACAAAATTCAGAATTCATTAACGAGAAAGAGAGAGACCAAGCATACTGTGGTTATCGTTCAGAATCTATTTATTTTCAAAGATCCTATTTGGTAGGTAACGTTTATTTGAGAAATCATTTTTTCAAAACATATTTTGGTATTTGATTGGAACAAAAGTACATGGCATATACAAGGTGGACAACCATCTAAGGTTATCGATCAATGCAAAATGGTTTGCCTATAATAAGTCATATGATTATTGAATTATCTTTTCCGTTTTGAATAATTATTAGGTATTTTGTATTATAATTCGACTAGTCTAGATTCACGTCGCATAATATCTATTAAAGGAGAAAGTGCTCACTATCAGGAGTTTCTTTATTTATAAGCTCAAATCCAAGAGCTTCAGTTAAGAATGAAAAGATTATATTTATCCTACCTTTTTTCTCTTTGTGACCAGCGGAGTGGTTCATTGTGTACATGTTGTTCAGGAACTATGGGATCTACGTCGTTGTTTCCTTGATTCTTCCCCTCATGAATAAGTTAGTTTACCACCTTTTCATGTATAACAGGTATAGGGACAATGATTTCCTTCTCTTTCAATACAATTTCCTTACCACATGGACAATCACAATCACAAACATCATGCTCAAGAAATTTTGCACTAATACACTCAACGATTCTAGTGCCACGCTCAGAACAGAAAAACCTAAAACCTTTAGAGTGATCAGGATAGCATATAAAAAAACAACTGGTAGTTTTAGGTTCAGTTTTCTTTTCTGTGGGTGAATAAATACGAACTTCGGCTTGACATCCCCAAAAATGAAAATGGTTCAAGCTAGGTTTTCGGATTGTCCATAGTTCAAAAGGAGTTTTCAAGATAGATTTTGTAGAAATTCTATTCAGGATATAGCTAGTTGTTTTTAAGATTTCACCCCAAAGAGTCTCAGGTAGGCTAGTTCTTGACATCATACTTCTCACCATTTTCATGAGAGTACGATTTCGTCTTTCAGTCAGCCCATTCTTCTCAAGAGTACCTGGCATGGTATATTTTGTTACTATCCTATATTCTTGCAAAAATAAAGCAAATGGCCCCATACTTAGACCAGACTCATCATATTTTCTATAGTACTCACCACCACGGTCAGACCTCAATATCTTAATGGACTTCTCAAGCTATTTCTCAACTTCAGCCTTGTAAATTTTAAATTTATCAAGCGCTTCAGATTTTTCTTTTAAAAGATATATATAACATTATCTTGAAAAGTCATCAATAAAAGTAATAAAATACTTATGATTGGTGAAAGTGTATATAAGGTCCACTAATATCAGTATGAATAATTTCTAAAAGTTCAGAGCTCCTATTGGAACTCTTTCTCTTAACCTCTGTTATTTTACCCTTAGCACAATCCACACAAGTTTCAAAACCTTTTGAATCAAGAACATGTAACATATTTTCCTTTACCAATCGTTTAATTCTTTCTTTAAAAATATGACCAAGACGCCTATTCCATAATAGGTAAGACGTTTTACTCATAGTAGACCTTTTGTGGGCGATATTGTTAACATACATTGCAGAAAAAGTTTTACTCAACACATTCAAGTAATATAAACCATCACATAAAAAGGCATCATCAACAACATGTGCATCATAAGATATTTTAATAATATCATTATTTTGTTGAAATGAATAACCAGCTTTGTCCAAAAGAGAAACCGAAACTAATTTACGTCTCATAGACGGTATAAAAAAACAGTATTTTCTAAATGAATACTAGAATTTTTTTTAAAAGTGAAAATAGATGTTCCTATAAACTCTACTTTTGCTTCAAGTCCATTGCCCACAACAACACTGCTTCATCCTCTTTTGGCTTCCGTCTTCTTGTTAGATTCTGCAAGTCATTAGTTACATGAACAGTTTCAGGTTTCACCACTATCCAACCACCGAGAATTTAAAGGAACATGAACAAGACTAGTTTCAAAGCAGACAAAAACAAAAGATTACCTGATTTCTTTTTCAGAGGACATTCAGATTTCTTATGACCTACTTGTTTGCAATCCCAGCACTTGATTTCTCTCTTAATTACAGCTTGAGGACCAAGAAGATTATAAGACCGACCTTGGTTAATAACAGGCTTATTTGTATGACCATTATTACCACCTCGATGATGAGACTGACCATGTTTCCTTTTGTAAAATTTGGGTCTATCTTTTCTTTTATAAGAGGGATAATCAGCTGATCTAGACGAACTAACAAAGTTCACTACACCCTCAACTTTCTCCTTTTGGATCCTCCCTTCCTCTACCACACAAACAGTAATAAATTCATCAATACTCCACTTATCATATTGTGCATTGTAGGTTGTCTTAAATTGGTTAAACTGCTCAGGAATGGACCTTAGAGATTGGTGAACAAGAAAATTATCGGTAATGATAACATCTAAATTGTTTAGTTTGGTAGCAATGTTAACCAATTTCATAATATGATCACGAGCACTACCTATAAGGTCATACTTTATGGTAGATAGTGAATCAATCAGGCTACCTATTTCAGCTTTATCAGATTCTTGAAATTTATGTTCAATGGCACGCAAGAAAGCTTTTGCATTTCCATTATCCTTAATTGCACATTTTATGTGATCAGAAATAGATCTTTTTATGATCATGAGACTCAATTTGTTAGCCTTCATCCATTTCTCATACTTAGTCTTTTTATCAGCAGTGCTAGTAGTTGTGGGTTCAACGGATTTATGTTCAATCAATGCAAAGTCCAAGTCCATCAGGCCTAACACTATTTCAACTTTATGTTTCCACTTCTTGTAGTTGCTACTAGTTAGAGTTTCAATGGAATTCAACTGAGTAGTCATGTTGTTAACAGTTGTATAAGCAAACAACACAAAATTAGATAAAATTATGTACAAATCAAAAGAGTGAAAGACATTCATTAAACCCCTCGTTTAGGTAGAAGATGCAATTGTCTCCCATTTTAAAAAAATAAGGAGTCTAAGGCATTCATTGCATCCTCACCTTTTAGCAAGAGCTACAAAACCTCCCTTTATTATCCAAGAGTACAAGGCATACATTGTGTCATTCCTTTAGGTAAGAGACACAAAACTTCCTCTTACAACAACTTATCCTTAGCATTAATTTAGTGTTACTAGTATCAAAAGGGAAATCCCCAACACTAATGTACACTTGTAAAGGATAATTTAGACATGGTGCATTGAAGATTTTTCAATGACTCAAATAAACAAACCATTTTGGTGGAGACTATCTATTAATCATAACTCTCAATCCATATATTAAATAATCTCACATGTATATAATATTAAGAACTTTTCAGTAACTCCAAATAAATAGAACTCTTTAGTAACACTACTTATTAATCACAAGTTCTTAGTTATACACACCCATATGTTTAGACTTTGTAATATATATTTATTAATTCCATTCACAAACTAAAGAGTAAAAGCACAGATAAAATCAAACAATATCACGACCAACTGTAAGTTTGGCCGTTTACTTGGCAGCACAATTAATATTTTATGTAAATAAGGAGAAAATCACTCCTAAATAGAAAGGTCTTTATTAGTTGCCCTCTTTAATTTCCACATAAAGCCAAAGACCTTTTGTAAAGTAGTAATTATTAATTTACTGTGTGTGTGCTTATCAAAATTCACGTACTGTAGGTCTATTGATTTGTTTACCGCCGCTGTCAGTAGACATCAAGGTATTCCATTCAAGGGAGTAATTTGTTTACCGCCGGATTAGTAGAAATCACAAAATATTTGAACATGTTGTGTAAGATATATGGACTTATATCTATATACATATGAACAATATATGGATAAATTATATGTTATGTGTTATCTTTTGGTTTGGCCTAATTTTGTGGTCTTATGGACATTATGTTAAGGGGGCCAATGTGTTGTCATATAAAGTGTAGGACTAATGTGTAGATACCCAAAAGGGTAACCTTAGTTAATGATGGGCTAACTAAGGTTACATATATGTAACCATGGTTACAAGCTTGTGACTCTTGAGTTATGTAACTCTTGTGACTCTTGGGTTATGTAACTCTTTTATTATAAAGTGGGGGTTATGGTTCCCACATTATTGCAAGACAAACTCTTCTTCCTCCCATTGAATCAAGAGCAAAAACACCATTGTTGTCTTGCAAATAATTGTGGAAAACCATATACCATTTTGATCATTGTCATATTATTATTGTTGTGGGTCAATTCACATATTGTTTAAGCCTTGTGAAGTATTCTTGTGGTGTCATACATCTTCAAGACATTCTTGAAGGAAGGATCAAAGTAGCAATCTTCATAAGGACTAAAGGACAATCATCAAAGGAGGTTCAACAAATTCCACACATGGATTCAGGTTAGCTTCCGCTCATGTAGTTTAATTCCGAATTGTTCAATATGAAGGTTGTTATATTTAGTTGGAATCATAATCCTAACAATTGGTATCAGAGCCACCTTCATATTTGGATAATTTAGATGTTCATAAGATTCATGTTATGTTAGGATTCATGTTCAAGTAATGTTAGAATTTTATTTATGAAATTCTAGTACCATGAAATAGCATGATTTTATGAATGTTGTGTTTTGTTGAAATTTGATGTTTTGATGTCATGTTAACTTTACTTGAATTAAAACATTGTATTAAGCATGATTTTAGTTGGTAAACAACATGTTTTCTTGTTTAAGATTCTTGTTGAAAATCATGTTTTATTCAGAAAAATTTTCGCAAAACAGTATCCAAAAATAATCGATTATCTTGGAAGTTAATCGATTATTTTAAGACACTGCCTAAAGATAATCAATTATTTTTCTTAGATAATCGATTATCTCTCAAGTTTTAGAATTCTGGCAGTTTTTGGAACACCAGAATAATCAATTATCTGTCTTAGATAATCGATTATTCTGGTCCAGTGAGTTTGAAACGTTTTTTCGTATACCAGATAATTGATTATCTATTTCAGATAATCGATTATTCTGGTCCAGTAACTCAGAAATTTTTTCTTAATACCAGAATAATCGATTATCTGGTTTAGATAATCGATTATTCTGGTCCAGTAACTTATGAATTTTTTTTATGCCAGAATAATCGATTATCTGTTTAAGATAATCGATTATCCTGGACCAGTAAGGTTAAAAACGTTTCAAATCTTTTAAGTTTCAGATTTTAATTGACATAAAATGTTTAAGTTTGATTATTAATGTATTATACATTAATATTTAAGTTTTGAATGTTAATTGTTTTTTAGTCCATCAATTTTCATATTTTTGGAATTGTCCTCTCAAGTAAAATAACAATTAATATTCAGTTGTTGCATGTCAAAACATGTAACATATTAAGTTAAGATTCATAATATGGCTTAAGGAACTAAAGTTTTTAGCATCTATTATTTTAAATTAGTCAATTGAAGCATTATGTTGCCAAAGTAACCTCTATTGTGTAGATTGATTAATCTTGAAATATAAGATGACTGTGGATGTTAGTCGTCCATGCGTTTAACACCGGCCCAAAGGAAGGTTGTTATTTGGCAGGAATTCAAACATGCTTGTGGTGATAAATATGAGACAATTATTTGGTTTTCCATGTGAATATTAAATCGGCCCAAAGGAAGGTTTGATATTTGACAGGAGTTTATTGTCTATGTTTGATTACTACACCAAGAGTACCACTTACAAGTTGTTTTTCTGTCCAAAGACTAAAATCAATGTTGTGCTAGGTATCTTGTAATGGGATATGCCTATTTTGAATTTATAAAGTAAAGTTAAAGTTCTAGTAATTGTAAGCATGTATTCAGTAATCCTTTTGTTCTATTATCAGTTAATTCTTCTGCTTCTACGATCTCTGCCAACATCAATAGCATCCCTGTGCTTAACGGCACAAACTTTAAGAAATGGAAAGAGAACGTCATGATCGTTCTCGGTTGCATGGATCTTGACCTTGCTCTTCGGACCGAGCAACCTACTCCTCTTGAGGATACATCCTCTCCTGATGAAAGGAGGGTGATGGAGAAGTGGGAACGCTCGAATCGCATGAGTCTAATGATTATGAAACGTGCAATTCCAGAATCATTCAGGGGCACTATGAATGATGAACCTAATGCCAAAGTTTTTCTTGGAAACCTTGAACAGCGTTTTATGCAAAACGAAAAGGCGGAAACAAGTACACTATTGAGTAAACTTGTTTCCATGAGGTATAAGGGCAAGGGAAACATTAGGGAGTACATTATGGAAATGTCTCATCTTTCTTCGAAACTAAAGTCACTCAAGCTGGATTACCTGAGGAACTGCTTGTGTACTTTGTTTTGATATCTCTTCCTGCACACTTTAATCAGTTTAAGGTCAGTTACAACTGCCTGAAGGAGAAATGGACTCTTAATGAGCTCATTTCACATTGTGTGCAAGAAGAGGAAAGGATAAAGCTAGATAAGACAGAAAGTGCTCATTTGGCATCCTCTTCTAAAGAAACTAAGAAGAGGAAAGGTAAGGAGGTTGCGGTTGCAAAGCCCAAGATTAAGCAACATAAGGAACCTAAGGTTGAAATTACTGAATTAGGTTGCTTCTTATGTAAGGGGACTAATCATGTGAAGAAATATTGTACCAAGTACCATGCCTGGCGTGCGAAAAAAGGTACATTTCTTTCTCTTGTTTGTTCTGAAGTTAATTTAATTTCGGTACCTAAGGATACTTGGTGGGTAGATTCTGCTGCTACTACTCACATAAGTATATCAATGCAGGGTTGTCTGAACTGCCGAAAACCAAATGATGGTGAAAGATACATCTATGTGGGTGACGGCAAGAAGGTGCCAGTTGAAGCTATTGGCAAATTTAGGCTGTTGTTTAAGACCGGTTTTCATTTAGATTTGGATGAGACTTTTATTGTACCGTCTTTTAGACGGAATTTAATTTCTGTTCCCCAATTGGACATATCCGGTTATACACGTTCTTTTGGTGACAATAAAGTTAGTCTCTTTCAGAATTCAAATCTTATTGGTACTGGTGTTTTATCAACATTTGATAGCTTATATTTGGTTGATACAATAACTTCAAATAAAGAAACTTTGCATACAAGTTTAAGTGGTACTAAAAGAAAATTAACTAATGAGAATTCTATATCACTCTGGCATAAACGTTTGGGTCACATATCCATTCAAAGAATTCAGAAACTCGTGTCAGATGGAATTCTTGATTCTCTTGATACCTCAAATTCGAAAATTTGTATTGAGTGTATCAAGGGAAAACAAACAAACAAGACTAGATTAGGTGCTAAGAGAGCTTCGGACGTCTTAGAATTGATACATACGGATATTTGTGGGCCATTTCCTACTCCTTGTCGGAATGGTCAATAATACTTTATCACATTCATAGACGATTACTCTCGTTATGGGTACCTATATCTTATTCATGAAAAGTCCCAATCCATAGACGTGTTCAAATCATTTAAGGCTGAAGTTGAAAGTCAACTAACCAAAAGAATTAAATCCGTTAGATCTGACCGTGGTGGTGAATTCTATGGTCGATATGATGGTTCCGGTGTACAACGTCCAGGGCCTTTTGCTAAATTCCAAGATGAGTGTGGGATCGCCCCTCAGTATACTATGCCAGGAAGTCCTACGATGAATGGTGGAGCTGAGAGACGAAATCGGACCCTTAAGGATATGGTAAGAAGTATGATTTCTCGTACAACTTTGCCAGACTCACTCTGGGGTGAAGCATTAAAAACCGCAGCTTATATTCTAAATAGAATTCCAACTAAAGCTACAATCAAAACCCCATATGAACTTTGGACTGGGCATAAACCCAGTATTCGGCATTTACACATTTGGGGTTGTCCAGCTGAGGCAAGGCCTTATAGTCCGAATGAAAAGAAACTGGATGCTAAGACGGTTAGTAGCTATTTTGTTGGATACTCTGAAAAATCCAGGGGTTTTAAGTTTTATGATCCCACTTCTAGAACTATTTTTGAGACGGGTAATGCTAGGTTCTTTGAGGATATTGAGTTTGAGGGGTGGGGAGATAAAGTTGTTAGAGATTTTGTCTTTGAGGAAGAACATGTGTCTTTCCCTCAAGTTGTTGATCTTGGTCTTCATGACACGGATCACACAACTCCGGTTCAAGACAATCTCGAAAATCTCCCCCATCAGGACCCTGATATAACTAATGAAAATCAAACTCAACAACCTCAAGAAACTGAAATGCCATTAAGGAGATCCACTAGAGAGAGGAGAAATGCAATTTCGGATGATTATGTAGTATTTCTCCAAGAACAAGAAAGTGATATTAAACTTGAGGAAGATGATCCAATCAACTTCCGTCAAGTCATTAAGTGTTCTAACTCTCAAAAGTGGATTGATGCCATGAATGATGAGATGAAGTCTATGAGCGATAATGACGTTTGGGAGCTTGTTACATTGGCCCAGGAAAGCATGATTCAGACAAATAATCCTTTCATAATCTCTTCAATACAGATTAGAAGAGGGATCATTAAACACTTATAAGAATAAAATTGTGTTGTTATCACCACCGTCTCTTTTATTCACAAAATTAATCTCTACTCAAGAAAAATAGAGATTCAGCAGTGGCTTTCAGTGAAATTAAAACACTTTAGTTCAACTTTAATGGGTTGAACACGTTCAATTAATTCTGTTACCCAGTATTCGAAACGAACATCAGTTCACATGTATAAACTCAAGATTAAATAATAATGTTAATCTCGAATAGTGGTGGCTCTGATTCCAACTGTTAGATTATTAAGTTATAGCTATAGTAGAGATTAAGATATAATTATATTGTTCTAGAATCATAATCTTGAGTTAGAATCTAAGAAAACATACTGTTAAACTCCATAGATTTAGCAACGGTTACAAACGGCGATTAAGCCTGAGACCAACTTCCAACATCCACTAGCTACGCGCCTCACAGGCCGGAGAACTTGACTGATGAGACACCTTCTGTTCTACGTATTCAAGAGGCAGAATACACTAGGGTTTGCTAATATCTAGGGAAAGGGGGGTTGGCCTCTATTTATAAAGAGTGTCTACCTATCACACACCAATAGTTATTGGACCTCACTTATTCACACACACCATATTTAATATGAGGCCTTTTATTTAGGCTGAATACATACAAGACACTTAAAGTTGGTACAATTTTTCATTTAGACACCTGAACTTAAGGGTGTTCCTATTGAGCACTTACAGTACTCGAAATTTATTCCAATTGAGCACTTTTTTGACAATCCTCCCAACTTACAAAGTATGTGCAATGCACTCGGTGCTGACGTGGCGAATGACGAATAAAAAAAAGACATATTATTTTGAATTAAAAAAAGGAAAAACTATGTTAAATTTATTTAATAAACAAAATAAATCTGATATCATCGGTGTTTAACGCATGAAAATCTGATATCAACCACAAAATTGTTGAATCATCGATCCAAAAAGAAACCTCAACACGAACTCAGACAGAAAATAGAATCGGCGAATTGGGAACTCGAACTCCGACGTACTCAAAACACCAGAATGGTCGCTGGAATGCGAAGACTGCTGGAGGTGCAGATGTGGACATCGGCTTCAGATATTTCGTCGTGAAATCCATCAGCATCGCTAGAAAATTCCGAAGAGATTCCGAATGCATGACATTCCCAGATATAACGGAACCACTAATCCAAATGAGAATGTAACCTCCTATATATGCATAATAAAAGGAAATGATCTAGAAGACGACGAGATTAAATAGGTATCATTAAAGAAATTTGGGAAAACATTGTCCAAATAAGCCTCTAATTTCTATTAATTCATTTGCTATGCTTGCAGATGTCTTCGTTAAAGCTCATGTTGGCTCCATCAAGGTCAAGAAGAGGAAATTGAACCTCTTTAAAATCAAGTAGAGAAACAACAAGATGCTTAGAGAATTCATGTCAAGGTTCTAGATGGAGCGAATAGACTTGCCCCGGCCGCAGATGATTGGATCCTTCAGGCGTTCTCTCAACGGATCAACCCCCAAAGTTACATTGCTTCTCAACAATTAAATAAAAACTTTATGGAGTACCCGGTGGTTACTTGGGCTAATGTCCATAACAGGTATCAGTCAAAGATCAAAGTCGAGAATGATCAGCTGCGGGGACCTCGGGGTCTGTTTACCCCATTAAAGCGAACGGCGGATCTAAATAATTATAGACTAGGAACCAAGGCCGGTCTGAGATCGGTATCAGCCATACAACTCGGACAGAAAGGGAAACAAGCTCGGTCTCCACTTAACCAGGAACGACAAGACTAGCGACCAAGGACCTAGAAATTGGGTTCTAGTGAATAAACATAGTTTCAACAGATCATTTGGGGGTAGGGAAGCCCCAAGACAATCGGAATATAACTTCAATGTGAACACTGCAAGTATAGTATTGGCTATTAATCACATCAAGGACACCAAATAACCACTTCAGCTTGATCCCACACAAAGGGATACCAGCTTGGTATGTAAATACCACGAACTCACAGTCACAGGACCAAAGATTGTCGACAGATAAGGGAGGAAGTGACTCAATCAACAATAGGCATCTTCGAGAGTTCCTAAGTGAGCAGGCCTAAAATTATTTCATAAATAGTGGCGCCAACAAGCGAATTGAGATGGAAGAGCATCAACACATAGTCATTAGAGGAGTGAATGTCTCATAAAGTCCAATGATAAAATGCCCCAAATTTCTATCACAAGAGAAAAACACATGTGGGATTACATCCTAAAGGGGTCCATCTCGTTCAACGAAGAGATGCCAAGGGCATCATCCAGCCTCACAATGATGCACTAGTAATATTTGTACTTATTAATAAATCTTGAGTTAAATGTGTGTTAATTTACCCCAGAATCTTGACCAAAATCATCTGATGGAGGGTCGTAGAGCAATTTTATTATTGGACCAAATCGTATCGGTAGTACGAGTATTAAGTACTAGTAAACAGTGTCGAGACCACCCAGCAAATAAAATTTTACGTGATCGAGGGGGATATGAGATACAATGCCTTGTTCATAAGGCCATGGGTTCACAGCATGAAAGCGGTATCTTCGACCTTACATCAAGCATTGAAGTTTACCACTCCAGGCAAAATCAAAAAGGTCCACAGGGAACAACCAACCGTAAAAGAGATGTTTGTTGTCGAAAGTGACCCCGCTTCCCATAGTCATGACATCAAAATGTAGAAGACTGGCGAAGAGAAAGAAACCAAATATCAATCAACAGTCCCGACCTTGACCGGGCCGGGAAAACAAGAGGAGCACACACAAACAACAAGGATGATTATGGTATCCCAAGATCCTTTATAGCACCCGATGATACCAAAACCACCAAATTGACAATCGAGGAATCGGAGCAAGTCATACTGATCAAGAATCTATAGGATAGGAAGGTATACCTGGGCAAGGGGTTAATTCCCAAAATCAAGAAAAACCTTATTGATTCATAAAGCTAATGCCAATTGTTTGCCTGGTCCAGCATAGATATGACAGGGATCCCATCGGAGGTGATGACTGATAAATTGAGTTTGAATACAAAATTCCACCTGGTCAAACAGAAGAGGAGGTCGCAGTCCGAGGTCAAACACGCGTTCATCAAAGAATAAGTATCTAACTTTTGAAAATAAGTTCTATTCGAGAATTCAAATACCCATATTGGCTAGCTACCATGGTAGTCGTGCCTAAAGGAAAGAAATTTAGAAGGTGTGTAGATTACAAGAACCTAAACAAGACATATCCGAAAGACACATTTTCTTTTCCCAACATCGACTGAATGATCTATGCGACGGCCGAGAACGAGATCCTGATTTATCTTGATGCCTATTATGGGTACCACTAAATTCAAATAGACCAGGCGACTAGCAAAAGACTTCTTTTATAACTAAATTTTGACACCTGCTATTACAACGTAATGCCATTTGGGCAAAAAAATGATGTGACACGTATCAACGCCTAGGTAACCAGGTGTTCGAAGAACAAATAAGAAAATCAATGGAGATTTATGTTGACAATATATTAGTTAAGTCACTACAAAAAGATGACCATTTGAAGCATTTACAGGGAACCTTCGACATACTGAGGAAATAAAACATGAAGTTGAATCCGGAGAAGTGTGCCTTCAGGGTCGGCTCAGGAAATTTCCTCAGTTCCATGGTATCCAACCGATGATTCAAGATCAACCCGAACAATATTAAAGCCCTTCAGAAGATATCACCAAAGTAATGACAACGTCAAGGTAGTACACAGACTGACTAGGTGGATAACCACCTTGTGACGGTTTGGTTCAAGGTCATCGGACAAAAGCCACCAATTTATCTCATTGCTAAATAAGAAGAAGAACTTCTCTTAGACCCCGAAATTTCAATAGGATTTAGAAGAACTCAGATGATATCTATCAAGCCTCTTTTGCTGCACACCCTGAAGGCGAACGATGACTTATACCTCTACCAAGTAGTTTCTGAGGTAGTGAATAAGTGGTGTCCTGGTCCGGGAAGAAGAAGGTATGTCTTTTCCTATCTATCACGTTAGTATAACCTTAGACAATTCCTAAACAAGGTATCCACACTTAGATAAATTAGCGCTCGCCTTATTAAACGCGTATAGGAAACTAAAATCGATATTTTCAGTGTCACCCCATATGTGTCATGACCTTGTACCAACTAAGAAATGTTATGAATATACCCAAGCTCTCGCGCCGACTAGTCAAATGAGCCATAGAGATTAGAAAGTATGATATCGAGTACAAACCCCAAACTGGTATAAAATCTCAAATATTGGCAGACTTCGAGGCCGATTTTATATCGTCCTTGATGCCCAAGGTCAAGAAAGAACTACTACTCGCCTTGGGGACTAGCTCAGGGGTTTGTACCTTCTTTAAGGATGGTTCTTCTAATGCGAAAAGCTCCGGCTTGGGAATCGTACTAAAACTACCTATGAGTAATGTAATAAGGCAATCTATTAGAACTATAAAATTGACAAACAACAAAGCCAAATATACGTCTATGATTGCAGGTCTAGAACTGGCTAAAAACCTGGGAGCGGAGGTGATTGCAGCCAAGTGTGACTCCATCCTCGTTGTTAGCCAAGTCAACGGGATGTTTGAGGTAAAAGAAGACAGATGTATCAAGTAACCTTACACCAATTCAAGGAATGAACTCCACATCATGTGTCCAGAGATCAAAATAATAAGGTCGGCGTGATAGGCTAGTCTAGGGTCGCTAATGACTCTACTGAATTCAATTCCGAAGCAGTGGTGTGGTTGATGAACTCGGTGATAGAAGAAGGCCACACTGAGGTAACTGAAAAAGCTTAACTTGGGATTGGATAAACAAATACATAGACTACCTTCAAAAAGGAAAATTACCGTCAGATCTCAAGGAATCAAGGTCCCTACGTACTAAGGCTTCCGGGTTTGGCTTTGTTGGTGGAAAATTATACTGAAGATTGTTTTATGAGGGTACTATTAGAAACCATTTAGGAGTGGGTCCATGGTTTAGAAATTAACCAAAGCCGGTTATTACTGGACCGAGATGGAAAAAGATGCAAAACACTTCCTTCAAAAGTGTAACGAATGCAATATCCATGCCCCGATGATATACTAACCGGGGGAGATGTTTCACCTAGTCCTCTCCCCTTAGCAGTTCATGAAATTCGGGATAGACATCATCAGTCCCTTGTCGTGGGAACCCAAAAAAGCCAATACATATTACTTATGGTCGATTATCTATCCAAGTGGGTTGAAGCACTAGCATTCGAGAAGGTTCAGGAAAAAGAGGTCATTGACGCCATCTAGGATCATATAATATGCTGGTTTGGGATACCGGCCGAGACACTTGCGACAACGATAGGTAGTTCATCAACAACAATGTTAGTAAATTTTTTTGAAGACCACAAAATCAAAAAGATCTTATCAATGCTCAACCACCCAAGTGGGAATGGTCAAGCAGAATCAACAAACAAAACTATACTCCAGAACCTGAAGAAGAGATTGACTGACTCAAAGGGGAAATAGAAAAAAAAATTGCCTGAGGTCTAATGGGCATGTCAAACAACTTCAAAGTCCAGCACCGGTGAAACACAATTCTCTTTAGTCTACAGTGCAGAAGGCCTGATTTTGGTAAAGGTAGGAGAAACGAGTCTAAGGTTCCAATACACTATGGAGACGTCAAATGAAGAGGCTATGACCACGATCTTAAATTTAGCATATGAAAAGGCAAGAAGCTACCGGTTAGTGGCTGAAAATCAACAAATAGGGAGATACTATAACCGAAGGGAAACCCTACAACGCTTCCAAGTCGGGGACTTGGTATTGTGAAAAGTAACACTGCATACCAAGAAACTGAATGATGGAAAATTAGGCCCGAACTAGGAAGGATCAAACAAAGTCATAGGTATAACCGAAAAAGGCTTATACAAGCTCGAGTCGGGCAACAGTGTACAACTATCCAAGAACTATAATGTGGCACACTTAAAGTGGTATTACTGCTAAGATACAAACACAATTTCCTTTATAATTTATTACACTTTAAACTAACCCGTGCAGGTAGTCATCCAAGGTCAAACCTGAGGATTAGGTCTAAAAGCATGTGTTGCACTCTATTCCCCTTCGGCTAGTTTTTCCCGAAGTGGGCTTTACGCCAAGGTTTTTAACGAGGCAACAGTAAAATGTGCTACCCTAGTTTTGAAGTTCGTCCTAAGGACAGGACTGCTGATCACCCGTATTAGAATAGTATTCAAGCCATCACAAGTTTAGTCTTGAATACAAGGGGGCCATCATACCCTAAGTCAAGATTGTGAGTTCAGAAATATAGAAGACATTTTTTATTTGATATTGAAAGTTGAGGCTTGAATATTATGAATTAATTGTAAGGGTCAAACGGTCAAACGAACCATGCTCCTGTAGCTTATTCTCACCATAGCGGAAAGCTTTTTTACCTCCAGTTATGTACTATATATTCGAAGTAATAAAAGAATTTTTCCTTCTATGTATCATCAGTTCACATTCGCACTTGCGATATTATGGTTAAGTTAATTAGAGTGAATATTGGGTTCAAAACCCTTAATCCTATAGGCCTCCCTGGACCGGGGACTGCTATCCGATGATAAGAATGGGGAATTCGGGCTACCAAATCCTGAAGGAACTAAGCCTACTCGGCAAGGACCAAAACATGAAAGGCTACGGCCAACGTAAATGGCTTGAAGAAGTTCGGGTATGTACATAAAAAGTAAGTTCCTTACACATTTTTTAATCTATGAAAGCTTACTTCAGACCCGGCCATGAAAAAACCAACTTCAGCAATAATCGTGTCTGATTAAAACGTCCAAAAACTATAACAAAGACTTCATTTTTATCGCATCCTCAAAGTCAAAGCAACTCGGAGATGTTACTTATCCCATGCCTCATCCGAGCTTTTGGGAATAGACGGTCTAAGTTATGTCAAATTCTATGCTAAGGAATCAACAACACGTTTTAAAGAGTAAAACATAAGCTAGAAGTCCTAAACATAAGCAAATACTGAAAAGTAAAGGACGCGACGTATAGCCAAAGAGAAAGTTTTTATATACACGTAGCAAAAGGTATTTAAAAAGGCACCATAAAATGGCCCCCAAAATACAAAAATATGTAGATACAAAGAAAAAACAAAAACAAACTAACGCATTTCCTGCCTAATCTCCATCGGAGCTCGATTCGCTACCCGATTCCTTAGCACGGTATCTCTCTTTGGCCTCGTCCTCAAGCCTCTTTGCCTCTCCGATCTCGGCTGCTAAATTGAATCCCCGGGCATAAATCTCCTCAAGGGTCTCCCTTCAGAACAACCACTTCACATACTTGTCCTTTTTTAACACATGAGCCTCGGCCACCTTCACATCATTCTTATACTGGGTAACATGTCCCGAGATTCGGAGGCCTCGTTCAAAGCCGTATCTAACTTGGATGTCAGCGTAGTATATTTCTAGCCAAAAGCATCCCATTCCGTGATAGCTCAATATAGTTTAGCTCGGAGCTCTTCATTCAACCGAGACCATTTGTCGGATTTATCCTTTATCACCTGGAGCTGGTCCTTGTTGATGCCAAATCATCTCTAGTAGAATCCCACTCCAAGGAAAGGAGATCCATTTTTCTCCTCAACACCCCAACTGAAGCTTTAACCTCATCCAGTTTGGCCTTAAGATGGTCGATCGGGTCTATTTTCTCTTGGACCTACAAGGTTGTGGCATTAGCATTTGCACTTAACATTTTGCTATTAATCTAAAACACTCTTACCTTTTCGACCAGAAGGCATGTTCCATTTCACCTTCGAGGCCTCCTTTTGAGCTTTTTCCAGCTCGGCTTGGAGGATGAAGTGGTCCTTGAGGGCCTCATCTTTTTGCTCAGTAATAGCTTTGTACATGTGCTTCTAATAGATCTGTTCCTTGAGCTCGAACTCAAGCTGACCCACCTCCATCTGAGACTAGTGAAAGCTCTCATGATGAAGCACCGAGGCTTGAGGAATAAAATTGTCAAAATATTAAAATATGCTAGTACAAAATGAACTCTTTAAAGACATTAAGAAAGTTAAACATACCCTATTCATTGCATGTTGTGCCTCATTGAAAAGGCCCTACGCGTTCAATTATTTCATCTTCGCTTGATCCTCAACAGTTACCAAGAAACGAAGGTAGTTGGCCATACCAACCGGCCCAAATAGCACCCCAGTATCCGCTAGTATCGTAAATATGACCGTTTTCTTATAATGGGGATCTACGCTCGGGGTTGGAGAACTGCTTTACAAGCTTTTGGCTTGAGCTCGGCCTATCTGATCCCAGCAACACATCTTTTCTTGGGACCTCTTGGTGGCCAAAATCAGAGTAGTCCTCCAATGCACCTACATCCATACCTTTGAAAAATAGGTTGAGGGGATCATTTTCATCCCTTGATGTCTCGATCGAATTTCCTCTAACGACCCGTGCCTCATTAAAAATAGACTCCATGTGAGATGACGACTCTGAAACATGGTTGATGTCGGCAACTTCCCTCAGAATCAGAGTAGCCTCTCGAGAGGTAGTAGCCACAGATTTGTCCTCGGGCTCCCGAACTAAAGAAGGTTCAGCCTTACAGTCCCTTCCTTCCGGTACTGTCCGATCTTCTTAAACAACAATCGGCTCATGGCAGCGACAAACTCTAGGTAATCATCTCTAAGGTAGTCCCTGAGCAAGAAAAGAGAATTAGAGTTCGGTACCCTGGCCCGAGTACTCTTCTTGGTACTCTTTCGGACCCTGACCGTAACCCTCTTTTCTTGGACTCGGTGGGAGCACCCGAGGGTTTAGGGGACCTCTTTATTCTTTTTTATCCTCCTTCTCCATAGCGGCCCCAACGGTAGGCTATCCTGAAGCGAAGGGTTTTGCAGACGGGGATGAGTCCTCGTCCACTACCCGAAGCTTGGTGGTCTTGGGAAAACCTATGGGAGCAATAAAGGGACTTAGCCAAAATAACAGGGGAATGAAAAGGAAACTTCAATAAGGGGAAGAAGAATACTCACCATGGGAAATGGGCTTCCCATTTTCCTTTTAAAAGTTTGCTCCACTCGTGCTCGAAGTATGTCAATTGTTTACAAATCCCCTCAATCCAATCCTCGAAACAGGGATGGCATTGGGGACTCTGGTGAATGATGCACAACGGGAAAGCCGGGCGATAAGGAAAAAGAATGAATTCAAAGAATTGTTGTAACAACGTAATTGGAGATGAACTTACGTTTTAGGTTTCACTTCTCATGGAACGACAGGGAAACGGAGGGAATGAGATATTTGGTCTTGACCCACACAAATCTCCCTTGTCGGCCAGTGTTTTAAAAGGCAAGGTCATGAGGCAGGGCATGTTACTTAATATGAGGCGAGGCAAGGCGGAAGCCTCAAGACATGCGACGTAAGCCCCACTTATCTTTAATTTTTAAAATTATGAATAAATAATATAGCATTATAACACAATAAAATATAAAGAGATGTATTAAAAGTTCAAGAAAACTAAAAAGAATTAAAGAAACTCATATAAAAATAAAATATTTAGCATGTTTTACAAGTATAAATAATACAATACTGTTAAAGTTAATATGAAATATAAAGTAACTCCAACCTCTTAATTTTGAAACAATTAAAAATTATAATTTCTTAAAAAATATTATCAAACTGCATATTTTACCTCTTTAAAAATAAATATACAATAAATTTTTCAATACTGTAATTTAAAATATTACTCCTTCATGAGTAATTATCAAATTATTTTTAAATAGTAAATAAAAAATTATGATAAATTTGAGAGACATAGAACTACCACATGAAGATCTATCAAGCAAAGATATAAATTTTAATTATCTATTTTTAGAAGAAATTTTCAAATGATACGCATCCTCACGATGTTCTCAATCAAAATATGCAATAATATATTTCATTATTTGAATTATTCACAATTTTTATATTATTATAGATAAAAAGAACTTTAATCATTCATTTGTTAATGAATTTTGATAGTTAACAGTGCAAATTAGTGAATTTAACACATTATTTGAATAGGAAATATTGGACGAGTCCCCAGCGTTGAGCGCTAGGCGCGTTTAGGGCGCACCGTCGGGCGTTTAGGGGCGTAAGCCTCAGAGAACTAAGCCCCACACGTGAGTCTCAAGATGTTTTGATAGTGCCTGCCCTGAAGAAAGTCCCAGAAAAGCCTTTTAAAGTAGCGTTTCCATCCCCGATCCCTTTCCTCATTGTTGTTCGATAAGGGAGCTTTCTTTGCCCGTCGGGCAAGCTTGATTAAGCCCCCTTGGAAGATTCAGGAGTTTGTAGATATGGAGAAAATGGTCGATGGTGAATCAGTCTTCCTCTGTGTTATTGACAAAATGGCGAAGGAGGATCATGATCCTCCATAAAGATGGATGGATCTGCCCGAGACAAACCTCGTACCTTTTGTATAAATCAAGGACTGTTGTATCTGTATGGCCAAGTGTGAAAGGGTATGTATAAATGCTTAAGTACCCCTCTACATTCGTGGTAATGTCCTCATCGAGGCCAGGGATGACTACTTACTTGACCTCCACTTTCAATCCTCCTGAACCATCGAGAGCGTGTCTTCGTTAATGGAGCATATATACCTCTTCACCTCGATCTCTTTGATTAGAGGCTTTTTCGACCTTAAAATTATTGTCTATAGATCAGCCTCCGGGGACAAAATTCTTAAGAGGAGGATCCAGTGCTGCTTCTAGGAGGATCACTTCTACATCTGCATTCGAGGTAGACGTTGAAAGAGCCGTGTGCTGAGGCACAAATTTGGAAGTATTTACAATCGTTATTTGGGAATATAAGTATTTGAAGACCGGGCATGAAGGTTTGATAATGAGTATGAAGATTTGAAGGTTTGACTTGAATATTAAAAGTGAAATATGAAGATTTGAAGCTTAAGGATGAAGAAATGAAAATGGGAAGAAAAATTCGTGAATATTTGAGGAAATAATGAATAAGTAAAAATTTCAAGCGTAAGTCAAGTAGATTCGAAATAGGAAAGTAAAAGAGTAAAAAAAAGAGTAGGCAAAACCTAAGATTTTATAGGAGGGAAATGTTTAATGAGTGACCTTTCCCATTTGAGAATGGTCAACCGAGGGCTGAACATATGTCCAAAGTTAGAGCGACGCGATTGATGGGATGCTATGCTGATTCATCAACACGTTTGTAGCGTACGGAGGAAGGAACCGAAGTCAGTTAGTCACTTCTCATCGTTTCTATAAATCTGTTATTCGAAAAAGTGAGGGGACTATCTGTGTACGGCTAAAATCAGGGATAATTCTTACCCCCGATTTTCTGCTAAAGAAATGAGAGAAAAGCATGATCTAACATGACCTTGAGTAAAGTCGATGGATTCTATGTCTTAGAGCCTGGGGAGGACAAGTAGTGCACTTGGTTGCCAGACGCAATCGAGCATTGGGCCCGAGCTAACACTAAGAGAAAAAGTGGTTAGACAAGATTTAAAAAAATCGAAATATCCGCCCTCAACCGGGTATTATGCCGTGAATCTCATTCAATATCAACTGCGTATTAATGTTACAGATAGGGAAAGATTTTTTAATCTTATTTAGACTTATATTAGGATTGAAACTCCCCTACTATAAAGGAAAGAACTTTTATATTATAGGATGATTGTTGACACGCATATCAAAGCAATAAAGTTAATTTTTGTTCTTTAATTGAGCTGCTTGTTTATCAAGTTGAAATCTAGCTCGTTTCGAGGGCTGAACCGGAACCGAGTTCCAAAAGTACATTACAAAGCTAGGCTTATTCATCCATATATTTTGTTTGATCACTCTCATTTCCTTTGATTTAATTATTTATTATTTATAATTTATTCGTATTAAATTAAATCATATATCTTTTAAAATGCATATAAATTTAATTTATTACTCATTTTAAGGATAAAAAAGAAGATAAAGGAAACGAAGACATTCCTTCTTCTTTTTTCTGGCAGAACCCATTTCTTTATTTATCCCCCTCCACACATGCCTCGACGGCATAGGATATAAATAAATTAGTTTAAATTTGTGCACTAATAATGAATAAATATTTTGCATTACCAGATAAAGAGCTGCAATAATAGACATTAATAAATTTGATATGATAATCTGAAAATTAAATTACTATCTTATTATAATAAATTAAATTGCAGAGACAATGTTAAATTCCTTACGTTGTCATTATACAAAGCTTAAATCCTAAATAAATAGTTACTCCATCTTTTTCATGCTGGTTTTTTTAATATATTTTTTGGAGCTCCCATGACTAGAGCTGTCCACAACCCCAAGAAAATTAATGTAAAAGGGGGGCACGATTAAAGAACTGGAAGCAAGTGGAAGCTAGAAACATCCCCCATGCACCAACATGTACAAGTCAGTTTTAGTTTATACTTTATTGTCTCTTTTTTTTAACTTTTCACTCGATTTTTGACATTTATATTAAAGTCTCAATAATCTAAATTTGTATAGCATAAGATTCATTAAATTTTTTTGAAGCATTTCCTATCATAATTTTCTTCTATTCTTAGGGTTCAAATTCGAAACTTTTAATTAAGAATGGAGAAATTATATATATCCAATCACAATTATTAATTGAAATATTACACCGTATATGTATGACTGTATATGATGAAATATTGATTAGATCATCGTTGCAACTTGTGCTCGTCACTTTCGACTTCGACCCTATTTTTCTTTGTTTAAATTGCATTTGAATATTAACAAATTAGACGACAAACTATTGACTTATAACAATCACAAATCTAATCACTTTCACAATTATTTTTTCGATACAAGCATCGAGTATTTAAAATATATATATTGACTCATATTAAGTAAAATACCTTTTAATTAAAAAAATTCCATTCACAAAGCTCGAATTTAAATGTTTGCTTAGGGATCCACACTTCGTTGTTCTTTTACAATGCATTGTCTTAGTTTATACAAATTTGAGTTGTGATTACAGTTCCAATACATTTCTTCTTTACATTTCTTTTGGGAGAAAAACTCAAATGAGACGCCAAATAGTGTGCACTAAATATATTCATTTTCTTTATTTTCTTGATAATAAAGGTAGTATAAATTAAAGAAGGAAGGGGATGAATTGAGTTGACTGTTACTCACTATTTTACAATACAACCCTATAGACTTTTCTTCATATTTTGTGTGTCAACAATCATATACAACAATTTTGGTCTTTTCTGACTTTTTCGGCTTATTTTCATCCAATCTTTAAGCCGTTGTATCAATATGAATCCAACAATAGACAGAATAGACCATAACCTCCTCCATTCCAAAAGATATTTTAAGTAGTTTTTAAATAATCTTAAAAGTTGTTGAATAATTGTTAATCATTTGGAATGACTATTTCTCTGTTCGGAAAAGAAAGAATAGTCAAAGTTTTAAGAACCCAAATATTGTTTATTTCTTAGTGACCTACATGATTCATTACAAAGAAACGCCACCAATATATTATAACGAAATTTGTTAAAAAATGAATGTTTATTTTAAAAGAAAGGAATACTCACCATTTTTTCTTTTTCCTTTTTTGGTTATGGGATCCCCTTACCTCCCTAACCCAAAAAAAAAAAAAAATTTAAATCGGATTACTCAAAAAGCAAAGTTCTGTCTTATTTTGTAATTCACTTGGTTTCATTTTTATTTTCCGTATAAGTAATACCTGTTAGACATTTGGACTTGTACTATATACATATGGACAATATATGGATTAATTATATGTTATGTGCTATCTTTTGGTTTGGCCTAAATTAGTGATCTTATGGACATTATTATTAAGGAGGCCAATACATTGTCATATAAAGTGTAAGATTAATTTATGTGCAGATACCCATATAGAGTAACCTTAGTTAATGATGGGCTAACTAAGGTTACATACATGTAACTATGGTTACATGCTTATAAATAGGGGGTTATGGTTCCCATTTGATGCAAGACTAATTCTCTTCTTCTTCCCATTGAAATTAGAGAGCAAATCCTTTGTCTTGCACATCAAGTGGAAAGCCAAACCCGGAAAATCTCCAAGCCGGATCAAGGTGATCTTCAAGCCGGATTAAGGAGCTTCCACCAATGGATTCAGGTACGCTTCCGCTTATGTTTTAGTTCCAAATAATTCGATATGAAGGCTAAAGTGTTATAGTCGGATTTATTCCAACAATTGGTATCAGACTCTCCTTCGTATTTGGTCATTTGGAAGTTCATGAATTCAATATTATAAAGTTTTATGATTAAATTAAGATAGAATTTTGATTTTGAAATTCTAGTACCTTGATATAGCATGCTTTCATGAATGATTTGTTGATGATAAACTTTAGTATTTCGGTACAATGTTATCACCATATGATTCCTTGATTAAGCCTTTTGTTGAAAGCCCCATTAAGTTTATTATCGTTGAGTGGCGATCTCAAATGTTGCCACAAATAACCTTCAATGACGGCCACTCCAGTTTCAATACATAGTCGCCACTAATACATTTAGCGGCGACTTCTATGGGTTTAGTGGCAGCGTTCGTCGCCGCAAAAGGTCCTGGAATAATTAAGACAGAAACGTTTTTTATAAAGATAACGTTTTTTTATTAAAAACGTTTTTCTGGTGACATTAATGAAGCCATAACGCAAAATTAATTAATAGAAACGTTTTTCATTATTATTGAAACGTTTTTTTATTTTATTAAGATATTAATGGAGTCATAATGCAAGATTAATATTAAAACATTAATCTTGCATTATTAAAGAAACGTTTTTCATTAATTACAGAAACGTTTTTCCATTATTCAAGAAACGTTTTATCATTAATGGAGACATAATTAGTTTTGCATTATTTATTAAAACGTTTTTTATAATTAACATATTAATGAAGACATAATGTACAATTATTAAAGAAACGTTTTACATTATCAAAGAAACGTTTTAAGTTTTCAGATTTTAATTGTACATTAATGTTTTGTCCATTAATATTCAGATTTTAATATTCAAATTTTACATTATAAACATGTGATATTCAGTTGAGATTCAATATATGGCTTAAAGAACTAATTAATTTTGCATCTCATATTTTAAATTAATCAATTGAAACATTATGTTACCAAAGTAACCTCTTTTGTGAAGATTGATTGATTTTAAGATATAAGATGACTGTGTATGTTCGTATTTCATGTGTTTAACACCGGCCCAAAGGAAGGTTGTTATTTGGCAGGAATTCGAGCATGTTTGTGGTGATAAATATGTGACAATTATTAAGTTTTCCATGTGAATATTAAGTCAGCCCAAAGGAAGGCTTGATATTTGACAGGAGTTTATTGTCAATATTTGATTACTACACCAAGAGTACCAATTACAAGTTGATTTTCTGTCCAAAGACTAAAATCAATGTTGTGCTAGGTATTTTGTAATGGGATTTGCCTATTTTGAATCTGTATACTAAAGTTAAAATTCAAACATTATGATAGTTCTCGGTTGCATGGATCTAGACCTTGCACTTCGGATTGAGAAACCTACTTCTCTTAAGGATACATCTTCTTCTGATTACAAGAAGGATATGGAGAAGTGGGAACGCTCAAATCGCATGAGTCTTATGATCATGAAACGTGCAATTCCAGAATCATTTAGGGGCACTATGACTGAAGAAAATAATGCCAAAGTTTTCCTTGAGGACCTTGAAAAGCGTTTTGCACAAAACGAAAAGGCGGAAACTAGTACTCTTTTGAGTAAACTTGTTTCCATGAAGTATAAAGGCAAAGGAAACATACGGGAGTACATTTTAGAAAAGTCTCATATTGCTTCGAAACTAAAGTCACTCAAGTTGGAATTACCTGAGGAACTGCTTGTGTACTTAGTTTTGATCTCTCTCCCTGCAGAATTTAATCAGTTTAAGGTCAGTTACAACTGCCTAAAGGAGAAATGGACTCTTAATGAACTCATTTCACACTGTGTGCAAGAGGAAGAGAGAATCAAGCAAGATAAGACAGAAAGTGCTCATTTGGCATCATTTTCTAAGGACAACAAGAAAAGGAAAAATAAGGAAGTTGCGGTCTCAAGGCCCCAGAAGAAGCAACATAAGGAAATTAAGGTTGAAACTACATAATCAGCTTGCTTTTTCTGTAAGGGGACTAATCACAAGAAGAAAGATTGTACCAAATACCACGCTTGGCGTGCGAAAAAAGGGTTGCCTGAACTGCCGAAAACCAAGTGATGGTGAAAGATACATCTATGTCGGTGATGGAAAAAGGGTTGAAGTTGAGGCTATTGGAAATTTTAGGCTATTATTTAAGACTGGTTTTTATTTGGATTTGAATGAGACTTTTGTTGTACCGTCTTTTAGACGGAATTTAATTTTTGTTCCCAAATTGGACATATCCGGTTATTCTTGTTCATTTGGTAACAATAAAGTGAGTCTTTTTCAAGGTTCAAATCTTATCGGTACTGGTCTTTTATCAGCATATAGACGTCAAGTTTCGGGTTGTTAAAGAAAGAGTACAAAATGGACAATTGTGCATAGAGCACATCAGTACAAACTCCATGATTGCGGATCCGCTTAATAAAGGAATTGCCACCCAAAGTATTTCATGAGCATATTGCTCGCATGGGTGTCAAATCAGTTGAGGATTATGAGTTTTAGTGGGAGTTTGTGCTATACAATTATGTATTGTCCAGTATATTCGATAATTCAGTCTTTAAGGTTTTATCTGCAGATATTCAGTCTTAAAGTTTTATGTACTCTTATGGTTTATGATTGATCTCAATAAAGTGAACCAGTTGGAAATAGACATTCTACTTCAGACCACACTTTGTGTTATTTCCATGCTACACACCTACACTTGATCCATGTCGTTGGTTATATTGATATACGTGATCAATGTTGGGTCTAGTTATGCAAGAGTAACTAAGATCTCTTAGATCCTATGTTGATATGATTGATGGACCGGATTGATCATGGAAATTTTATTTTGATAGCAATACTGTGCTCATAAAGTTATAATGTAACATATAATACTAAGGTTTGTACATATGCATGAGTATATCGTCCAAGTGGGAGATTGTTAGATATTTGGACTTGTACTACATACATATGGACAATATATGGATTAATTATATGTTATGTGCTATCTTTTGGTTTGGCCTAAATTAGTGGTCTTATGGACATTATTATTAAGGAGGCCAATACATTGTCATATAAAGTGTAAGATTAATTTATGTGTAGATACCCATATAGAGTAACCTTAGTTAATGATGGGCTAACTAAGGTTACATAAATGTAACTATGGTTACATGCTTATAAATAGGGGGTTATGGTTCCCATTTGATGCAAGACTAATTCTCTTCTTCTTCCCATTGAAATTAGAGAGTAAATCTTTTGTCTTGCACATCAAATGGAAAGCCAAACCCGGACAATCTCCAAGCCGGATCAAGGTGATCTTCAAGCCGGATTAAGGAGCTTCCACCAATGGATTCAGGTACGCTTCCGCTTATATTTTAGTTCCAAATAATTCGATATGAAGGCTAAAGTGTTATAGTCGGATTTATTCCAACAATACCAATATAATTTTGTAGTTTTGCAAAAGCTCTTTTTAGAAGGTCAAAATTAATACTGAAAACAAGAATTTATCCAAATTTATGTAGTTTAAATCAAAACACATGTTATCCATTGTATAAAGCATATTCTATTTCTAATGCATGAATTAAGCAAATCACAAGAACTAAATAATTCAGGAATTATCAATCTCCGTATTACACCTTTATGCATTATCATTCCACCATAATTTTGTCTGTATAACACACATGACCTATAAAGGGATCATTTTATATAATCTCACTCCTATATGAATAAATAATACCAAGTTTTTGGTATAAAATTATACCGGTTATAGCTAATATTGTACCAATAACCAAACGATGAATGCAATCCCAAATTTTATACCGGATTTCTAGCCAAACAACCCCTGAGTATTTGTACTAAAAATAGATTCTTTTTGTCTCCTAGTAAAAACAGATATTGCCTGTAGTAATAACGGTTTTACCCGCAAGACTATTTCAGGTAAATCTAATCTAAGAGACTGTTTGTCTCAAAAGTCTCAACAAGACTATTGGTCAAAACCAATGCCAATTCAGAGAAAGTCATCAGAAAACAGCTACAACCTTACATATATTAGGAAGCATCATTTGTTTACTCTATTTCAGGGATATATTATATTCCAGTCTTATAATCTGATCATAATATCTCTAAAAGGGTCAGTTTTTTCTTTCTTCTTGTTAAAAAATATATGCCGAACTTATCAGCATATATAAAACTTATTCTACTCATATAGTGATATATCTTACTTTTTGCATCAAGATTTCAGCTTTCTTCTTATTCTTGAGAAAAAATTGATTCTTTATATTTCTATTTTTGTGCTTTTTTCTCCATATTTGGTCTTAGGAAATCCTAAATTTGCTAACAACTTTGGGTTTTCTACATCAAGATTTCAGCTTTCTTCTGATTCTTGCATCTGGGGTCTGCCCATTTTATCATATCTTTGCGGATTGTCCTTTAATTTTCTAGCTTGAGCCCTTTTGGTTTGTCTATCCAATTCACCTGAAAAATTGGGGTTGGAGTTAAAGAAAAAATTGATTCTTTACACTTTCTGTGGGTTTAACTACCAGACTAATTCGGATTTGCGTTGCGTAGAGCCCATTGAAAGAGGCAGTGCTCTCGCTCTCTACCAACAATTTTTCCATAGATCACACTTCTTGGCGGTGTGTTAAGCTAATCTATTGTATTCTTTTATGATATGGGAGTCTCTGAAGCTACTCTTCATGTGTTGGGGGATGAAGAAAAACTGATTGCAGCTGCACAACAGATTGTAAAAGCACTGGAAAAGAAACAGAATTTAACACATGATGCAAGAAAAATTCTGGCTGACTTAGGCTCTCAGTTGTCCTCAATAACCAAATTGAGTGAAAACAAACATGAGAAATTTTTGGGTGAAATTGAAGATACTGTAGAGAAGTTCAGTGAACTTAAGGAGCAGTTTAACGTACTACAGAATAAGGTGATGAGCTGGGAAGTGGATCAATCTATTATATGGGATTGTGGCCCTGAATATGCTGATGATTATTTGAGGTCTGTGGATGAAGTTCGAAAACTGATTGAACGGTTAGAGAGTTTGAATGTGAATAAAGATAGTAAAGAAGATGAGCTTTTGTGCAGGGCTTATGAGGTTATGCAAATAGCGATGAATCGGCTTGAGGAGGAGTTTAGGCATTTGCTTGTTCACAACAAGCAGCCTTTTGAGCCTGAGCATATGTCTTTTCGTTCAAGCGAAGATGATGAGGGTTCTATTTTTTCATTTGGAGATGACTCAGTAGAGGATGTGGTTCAAAGAGATAGTATGAGTAGGCGCTCAGAGGAATACGTCGTTGAACTTGTGCATCCGGATGTGATTCCTGACCTAAGGTGCATTGCCAATTTGATGTTCAGTTCAAATTATGGCAGAGAATGTTCTCGAGCATTTATCAGTGTTAGAAAAGATGCATTGGATGGTTTTTTATTCATTCTTGAAGTAGAGAAGTTGAGTATTGAAGACCTGATGAAGATGGAATGGAACTCACTGAACTCCAAAATCAGGAGGTGGATACAGTGTATGAAGATCTTTGTTCGCGTTTATCTTGCCAGTGAAAAATGGTTAAGTGATCAGATTTTTGGTGATCTTGATTCAGTTAGTTCGGTTTGCTTTGCTGAATCTTCAAAAGCTTCAATATTGCATCTACTGAAATTTGCTGAAGCAGTGGCTATTGGATCTCATCAACCGGAGAAGTTGATTCGGATTCTTGACATGTATGAGGTGCTTTCAGATCTTATCCCAGATATTGATGCTATGTACTCTGATGATGCTGGATTATGTGTTAGAACCGAGTGTCAAGACATCCTTGGAAGCTTGGCAGATTGTGCTAGGACAACTTTTCTTGAATTTGAGAATGCTGTTGCATCCAGCATATCAACGAATCCTTTTCCTGGTGGTGGAATACATCCTCTCACGAGATACGTTATGAACTACATGAAAACTCTAATAGATTATAGCAAGATCCTTAACGAGCTTCTGAAGGACAACGAGCAAGAAGATTTGGTGGCGATTTCACCAGAAATGATACCGGATAGGGAAGAGGACAACAGTAACACAAGTTGCTATATTTCTCCACTGGCTCAACATTTTCAATCCTTCACTTCAATGTTGGAATGCAACCTAGACAACAAATCCAAGTTATACAAGGATGAATCACTAGGTCACCTTTTCTTGATGAATAATGTTCATTACATGGCTGAAAAGGTGAAGAATTCTCATGATCTAAGAACAATACTAGGCGATGATTGGATTCGCAAACACAATTGGAGATTCCAACAGCATGCAATGAACTACGAGAGAGCTACTTGGAGCTCCATCCTTTCGTTACTTAGGGACGAAGGGCTTCAGAATCCAGGCTCAAATTCTATCTCGAAAACTCTACTCAAAGAGAGACTGCAAAGCTTTTATCTTGCATTTGATGAAGCTTACAAGAGCCAAACAGGTTGGTCAATACATGATTGCCAACTTCGTGAAGATCTTCGAATCTCTGTATCTCTCAAAGTTATTCAAGCATACAGAACATTTATCGGAAGGCACATGAACCATATTAGTGACAAATACATTAAGTACAGTGCCGATGATTTGGAGAATTTCTTGTTGGATCTCTTTGAGGGATCTCCAAGATCATTACATGGTTCTCATAGGAAATGAGCTTAATGTATTAAGAGATTTCTTTCAAAACGAGATCAAGATTTTTTCATTCTCAATTTGTTATTTAGGTTGTAAATGATGTCCATTTTATAATAGGTTGATTGTTTCAATTTTGTATTTTCCCGAAGTGAAAAAGATCTCTGAGAGTTATCTCCCTAGTGTATTTATTAACTTTTTTGACATCAAAATTTGGTTTTTCAGATTGAATGACATGTAAATTATCTCAAATTTATCTACTCACTGACTTAAGATTAATACCTTATATCTATTTACAAATGGGATCAAATCATTACTTTTTGTATTATTGAATTATTGGGTAATTGTTAGTATCAATATTAGTATTTGGATTATGTATCTTTAACCCAGACCTTAATATCCTTTTTATGGTTCTTCATACTCTATAAGGCAAGAAACTCTTGTTCTCTTCTTCGTACTTACTCCTCTGAGGATGGTTCAGAGTGAGTCGGTTCGGCCTTCGGCTAACTCATTTTCTCTTTTTTCATAAATTTATATCACCCAGTCATCGTCAGCAATCAGCTTTTATACCATAGTATCAAAGGGCGAGTTCCTTTGTTTTGTTGTCCGAAAACTTCCGTTAATTTTAATTGGAGAAAGATTTTTATAACTAAATTAAATATTTTAAGTCGACAAGCATGCTGGAATAGCTCAGTTGGTTAGAGCGTGTGGCTGTTAACCACAAGGTCGGAGGTTCAAGCCCTCCTTCTAGCGATCAGATTTTATTTTTTCAGCTTTTGTTTTTCTTGTCAAAATCCATCGGAAATTATACCTAAAATAAATGTAAGGCTAGTTTATACTCCTTTTCACTAACTTTTAGAGATGGATGTGACGGGATACGTAGCTTGTAACCTATGGGTTTACATTAATTTTGGTTCTCTCAACTTTTCTATGAATTTAAACATAAGACAAATATAAGTTTGATAGAAAGCCTATTAATTTCCAAAAGAACCAAAACATACTCCTGAAAAGAGAGAATTGTGACTCTTTTACTTGAGTTTTTGTTTTTCCATGCAATCACATATAAAAGGAAATAGTAATTATTTGATGTAAAAAGGAGAGCAAGATTGGGAACTGCTTCCCTTGGTTCTTGATGTAAAAACGAGAATAGATGTGACTCTAGTCCAATGTTGTAAGCAACTAGCGAGAAACAAACAAAAAACATGAATGTGATTGCTAAATTTTTGAAAATGTTATAAATACACTTCTATTTAAGGTGAATGTCTTTAATTAGAGAGATTCTAGAGTTCTATTCTTGGTAGATAAATCATCCTCCTCCCTATAAATAGAGGTGCCCTCTACCATTGTAAATCACTCCTAACATTCTCTAAGTATCAATAAGAAGAACTCTCTCTACTCTTCTCTCTATTTGCTCTTGTTCTTGAGTTATTGTTCTTGTCTTTTATATTATTTCATAACACGTTATCAGCACGAGACTCTACCGTCTCAAGAACCATTCTCGAGAAATCTAAGGTATTTCCCTCTTCCTAAGTTAATTTTCGATTATGTCTGACATTACGAAAAGAAAGTTCGTTGCCCTTGAAATTTCGGGCAAGAACTATATGACATGGGTGTTGGATGCTGAAATCCACTTAGATGCTATGGGTCTCGGAGACACCATCAAAGATAGAGAAAAAGCATCCACCCAAGAATGTGCGAAGGCCTTGATTTTCTTGCGCCATCACCTTGATGAAGGTTTGAAGATTGAATATCTCACCGTCAAGGATCCACTCATCTTGTGGAACGGCTTAAAGGAGAGATATGACAACCTGAAGTTGGTCACTCTGCCACAAGCACGATATGATTGGGCTCATCTGAGGCTCCAGGACTTTAAGTCCGTTTCTGAATATAATTCTGCAATGTTCAGAATTACTTCTAAATTGAAGCTATGCGGGGATAATATCTCCGATTATGATATGCTTGAGAAAACGTTTACAACGTTTCATGCCTCCAATATAGTACTGCAACAACAGTACAGAGAGAAAGGCTTTACAAAGTACTCTGAACTGATTTCTCTTCTACTAGTGGCTGAGCGAAATAATGACCTGCTCATGAGAAATCAAGAAAATCGACCCACTGGGTCTACACCACTGCCTGAAGCAGATAAGGTGCACTCTCATTATGCCAAACATGAAAAGGACCATGGTCATGGTCGTAAACGGGGTCATAGCCAGGGACGTAGACAAGGAAGAAATTCCAATGAAGTCTGTCACCCCCGGAAGAGAGATAACCGCCGAAAGCAGAAACGGGGTCATGAAGATCCTAAGGCAAATAGTTCAGAAACTATATGTTATCGTTGCGGTGGGAAAGGGCACTGGTCAAAGACTTGCCGTATACCGAGACACTTGGTTGACCTTTATCAAGCATCTCGAAAGAGAAAAGACCCTGAAACAAATTTTGTCTATGACGACGATGAGGACATCACCCACCTGGATGTGGCAGACTTCTTTGAGCAACCCGAAGGGAAAATAGACCACCTAATCGGCGATGGGTCCGTAATGAAAGAAGATGGAGTTATTTGATTTTGTTCTACTTATTTGTATTAGTTAGTGAATAAACTAATAGTCATTAGTATTAGCTCGTATTAGTTAGTTCATAAAGCAATGTTAGCAGTAGTTCTTTAGAATATCTTCAAAATGTTCAAATATCAATAATATTTTTATTTTTCAGTAGGGGTAATCGACTAGCCTGAAAAACTAGTCGATTATCAACTATTTTCGCATTAAAGTTGAAAAACAATTGATCAACAATCGATTGTCGTTGACTAACAATCGATTGTCATTAAGACTGTAATCTGGAATTTTTCAAAAATCATCCACAATCGATTGTCTTTGTCTAACAATCGATTGTCATTAAGACAGTGTAATCTGGAATTTTTCAAAAATCATCCACAATCGATTGTCTTTGTCTAACAATCGATTGTCTTGAAACAGTGAGGTCTGGAATTTTTCAAAATAGCCAACAATCGATTGTCTATGCATAACAATCGATTGTCTTGAAACAGTGTGCTCTGGAATTTTTCAAAATAGCCAACAATCGATTGTCTATGCATAACAATCGATTGTCTTAAGACAGTGATCTGAAGTTTTTCAAAATAGCAAATAATCGATTGTGTGTGTTTAACAATCGATTGTCAATGTTCAACAATCGATTGTTTGTAAGTAACAATCGATTGTTTGAAGAAAACGTTTAAACTGAAATTTTCAAACTGCAAAGTAATGGATAACATATCTGATTTTGTTAGTCAACTGTTAGCAGCAGATTTTGAAAATATTATGTGACACAAAAGAATTGAACTTGTTTATTCTTATGTTCTTGTATCTCTTTTGTATGTCAAACTATGGGATAGCAAATATGGATATCTCACAAAGCGAACTTGGATCAACATCCAACTGTAAAAGTATTTGCCTAGTTGATTCATGTACTACACATACAATACTCAAAGAAAGGAAGTATTTCTCTCAACTAAATATGTGTAAGGCAAACGTTACTACAATCTCTGAAAGTAGTAAATTGATTGAAGGCTCCGGAAGAGCAATTGTAACTCTGCCCAAGGGCACGACGTTAATCATAGAGAATGCAATGTTCTCCTCCAAGTCTAAGAGAAACTTGTTGAGTTTTAAAGATGTACGCCGGAATGGCTATCATATTGAGACAATGGATGAAGATAATATTGAATATCTCGTCATCACAAAGAATGTCTCCGGCCAAAAGAGGGTTATTGAGAAATTCCCGTCTTTATCTTGTGGCCTGTATTGGACAAGAATTAGTGCAATTGAGGCACATTCAACAGTAAACCAGAGGGTTACTGATTCCAATACCTTTGTACTTTGGCATGATCGATTGGGACACCCAGGATCGGTCATGATGAGACGGATTATAGAAAGCTCATATGGGCATCCGTTAAAGAATTTCAAAATTCTTTCGAATAATGAATATCCTTGCACTTCGTGTTATCAAGGCAAGTTGATTATCAGGCCATCACCAACAAAGGTTGGGACTGAGTCACCCACGTTTCTGGAACGTATACAAGGGGACATTTGTGGACCTATTCACCCACCTAGTGGGTCGTTTAGGTATTTCATGGTCTTGATAGACGCATCCTGTAGATGGTCTCATGTGTGCCTGTTGTCATCACGCAACCTTGCGTTTGAGAAATTAATGGCACAAATAATTCGACTACGAGCACAATTTCCAGATAATCCAATCAAGTCCATTAGACTGGATAATGCTGCTGAGTTTACATCCCAAGCATTTAATGATTATTGCTTATCAATCGGGATAAAAGTTGAACATTCTGTAGCTCATGTTCACACTCAAAACGGTCTTGCAGAATCGTTAATTAAACGCCTGCAGTTGATTGCAAGGCCATTACTTATGAGAACGAGGCTGCCCACTTCAGTATGGGGTCACGCCATCTTACATGCAGCAATGCTAATTCGTCTCAGACCGACGAATTACCACAAGTATTCCCCGTTGCAATTGGTTTTGGGTCATGAACCCAATATATCCCATTTAAGGATTTTTGGATGCGCAGTATATGTGCCTATTGCACCGCCATCCCGCACCAAAATGGGTCCGCAAAGAAGGTTAGGAATATATGTTGGGTTTGAATCGCCCTCCATCATTCGCTACCTCGAAACATTGACAGGCGACTTGTTTACTGCACGATTTGCAGACTGTCGATTTGATGAGACACTTTTCCCAAAATTAGGGGGAGAAGTTGGTGAAACCAAAAGGGAAATTTTGTGGAAAAATGCATCATTATCTCATCTTGATCCACATACCTCTATTTGTGAAAGAGAGGTACAAAAGATTATCCATTTGCAAAGAATAGCAAATCAAATGCCTGACGCATTTACGGACTTGAAAAGGATAACGAAATCCCACATTCCCACGGAAAATGTTCCAATCCGTATTGATGTCCCTGTTGGACAATCATCTAGTGTCATATCCAATGAGTCAAATGCACGCCTGAAGCGTGGCAGACCATTAGGTTCCAAAGATCGAAATCCTAGAAAGAGGAAAAAGAACGATCAAAATGACACCACGAAAGAATCTCATGATTTAACAAATTCTGAGATTCATGAAGAATCCATTGAGCCCGAGACTCTGGAAAATACGGAACTATCCCTAAATCCAATTAATATTGAGGCAAATATTAATCGAGTGGATATTGTGGTGGATAATGCCTTTGCTTATAATGTAGCATCTAGCATTATGCAAGAATGTGAGGATCTCGAACCTCAATCTGTTGAAGAATGTCGAAAAAGACAGGATTGGCCAAAGTGGCAAGAAGCAATTCAATCAGAATTGAATTCGCTGGCAAAACGTGAAGTTTTTGGCCCTATAGTTGAAACACCTAATGGTGTTAAGCCTGTCGGCTATAAATGGGTCTTTGTACGCAAAAGAAATGAGAAAAACGAGGTACAAAGATATAAGGCACGCCTTGTTGCACAAGGTTTTTCTCAAAGGCCTGGTGTCGATTATGAAGAGACATATTCGCCTGTAATTGATGCGATAACCTTTCGTTATCTCATAAGTTTTGCTGTCCATGAAAAGCTTGACATGCACTTAATGGATGTAGTTACTGCCTATCTTTATGGCTCACTTGATAATGAGATATACATGAAAATTCCCGATGGACTCAAGGTGCCAAACGCGCACAACTCAAAATCTCGGGAAATGTTCTCAATTAAATTGCAAAGATCCTTGTATGGTCTAAAGCAATCTGGACGAATGTGGTATAATCGTCTTAGTGAGTACTTGTTAAAAGAAGGCTATATAAATGACGCCATTTGCCCGTGTGTTTTTATAAAGAAAACAACATCGGAATTTGTTGTACTTGCCGTATATGTCGATGACATAAACCTTATTGGAACCCCTATAGAACTCCAAAAGGCAATTGATTATCTAAAGGATGAATTCGAGATGAAAGATCTCGGAAAGACTAAACTATGTCTTGGTTTGCAAATTGAATATTTGGCAAACGGAATTTTCGTTCATCAATCTACCTATACAGAAAAGGTACTGAAACGGTTTTACATGGATGAAGCACATCCTTTAAGTACACCGATGGTTGTTCGATCACTTGATGTGAACAAAGATCCATTCCGACCACAAGAAAGGAATGAAGAGCTACTTGGTCCTGAAGTACCATATCTTAGCGCAATTGACGCACTAATGTATCTTGCAAATACTACAAGACCTGACATATCCTTTTCAGTTAATGTCTTAGCAAGATTTAGCTCGGCTCCCACGAGGAGACACTGGAATGGGATCAAACACATATTGCGGTACCTAAAAGGAACTACCGATATGGGCTTATTTTATGGCAAGAACTGCAGCCCGGATCTTGTTGGTTATGCTGATGCTGGATATTTGTTCGACCCACACAAGGCTCGATCTCAAACGGGTTATGTGTTTACCTGTGGAGAAACCGCCATATCTTGGCGATCGACTAAGCAATCAATTGTGGCTACTTCATATAATCATGCCGAGATAATTGCTATTCATGAAGCAAGTCGGGAGTGTGTGTGGTTAAGGTCGATAATACATCATATCCAAGACAAATGTGGTTTGAAGTGTGATAAACTACCCACAACTTTGTATGAAGACAATGCAGCATGTATAGCTCAATTGAAGGGAGGATTCATAAAAGGAGATAGAACGAAGCATATTTCACCAAAGTTATTCTTCACACATGATCTTCAAAAGAATGGTGATATCAATGTTCAACAGATTCGTTCAAGCGACAATATTGCTGATTTGTTTACAAAATCTCTACCAAAGTCAACCTTCAAGAAGCTAGTTCACAAGATCGGGATGCGAAGACTTAAGGACATAAATTGATGTTCTTATCAGGGGGAGTGTAATGCGCGTTGCACTCTTTTTCCCTTACAAGGTTTTGTCCCACCGGGTTTTCCTTGCGAGGTTTTTAACGAGGCAACCAATAGGCGCATATTCAAACATGTGTACTCTTTTTCCTTACTTTAAGTTTTCCCATTGGGTTTTGTTTTAAGGTTTTAACGAGGCACATCATTGAATAGACATTCAAGGGGGAGTGTTATAAATACACTTCTATTTAAGGTGAATGTCTTTAATTAGAGAGATTCTAGAGTTCTATTCTTGGTAGATAAATCATCCTCCTCCCTATAAATAGAGGTGCCCTCTACCATTGTAAATCACTCCTAACATTCTCTAAGTATCAATAAGAAGAACTCTCTCTACTCTTCTCTCTATTTGCTCTTGTTCTTGAGTTATTGTTCTTGTCTTTTATATTATTTCATAACAGAAAATGTGATAAATATGCGTCCTAATAAACTCTAAAACACTTAACGTGCAAAATCCAGAAGAATTCATCTTTTCCTATTCCAATTTAACAGGTATGCTTCTGTAAATTATTCAAGGGGATTGAGAACTTGACAATTTGGACTGATTAATTTCAAATATTGAGGATGATAAGACTGAGAAAAATGTAGAGGAATGGAAAAATTATTTAGAACTGATGGGGCATTCCGAGAATTGAACTCGGGACCTCTCGCACCCTAAGCGAGAATCATACCACTAGACCAAATGCCCTTTTTGGTTATTGTACTTCGATAATTCTTATATGACCCAATAATCACTAGAATTTACGTGGATAGATTTTCTGGAAAAAAACAACTATACCATTTATCATGTTATTATTTATCAATCACTAGATTCAGGGGAGGAGCTAGAAGACAAATAAAGATTTGGCTGATCCCAATAATATTTTTTTAAATGGTATATTTATATTTTAATTTTTCAATATATATATATATATAAAACAAAATTTGAAAGCATTTGATGTCAAAGTTTTAAGATCCAAAATCCATATAGGTGAAATATTAGCTCCACCTCTAACTAGATTGTGAGTACGTTTTGAAATGAAGATAGAATATCGAAAATATTGTAGAGGAAAGATATAAAAGGAAGCAAATATTCCATGAGATGTTCTCAAATCATCAATGTGATTTTTGGACAGATAATTTTAAGTCCCTGAAGAACCATGAAGGAAACTGGGAATTATTGAGTGTGGATCACTATCAAAGAAATTGAGAAATCCGTCAATCAGACATAATTTTAGGGAAGGAAGCAAAGTTGCTCACTTTTTGACTACTAAAGGATCCAAGCAAGGAAGTAATAGCCCACTATCAGTTTGGACATACCCTCCTGCTGCCTTTTTTAAGCTTCTCCATGAAGACAAAATTGGCTCAACTAGTTCTAGGATTGTATCGACAAATGTTCTTGATAGCTTGATCGAACATGGAAATCCTTTTGCTAATTGTAATTCTAGTACCAACAACCCTATGACTGTAACTGCCAGTGATCCCAGTGGGACCTTAGCTTTATGTATTGGTACTATCTAATGAATGAAAATTTTGTATTTCTTCCCAAAAAGGAAGGACAAAACACATAATATGATCATGATAAACCAACATAAAAATAAAGAGAAACTACAATATACGGGATATTACGTAGTCAATCTTAATTAGTACAATGACAACAGCCTAGTGTAATCTTACAAGTAGAGTTTGGGAAGGGTATGATGTGCGCAGTCTTACTCTTGTTGTGGAAGGGCGTAGAGACTATTTCCGATAGACCTTCAGCTAAAGAAGATGGAAGAAGCATTGATAGCAAGTAATAACAAAAGAATATATTTATAAAACTAAATCGAAGATGGCAGTAGAAAATATAAAACAAGTACCAATAACAAGACAATATATTTAGAAAACTAAATCCAAGACAGCAATAGAGAATACAAAAGAAGTGTTGATAGATAATTAAGGGAGTACTGATGGCAAGTAATAACAGAACAAGATATGTGATAATATTGGGTGATTTTATTTTGTGTCTCACACAACTTACACTAGTTGTGTGTGGCCTCTTTTTATCTTACATATTTGTGGACCCATCTCTTACACATCTGGATCCATAAAATTCTGGGACCATACAGTTGTGAGACAAAAAAGAGGTCTCATACAACTATTGCCAGTTGTGTGAGGCACAAAATAAAAATTTTCGATAACATTAAACTACGCATAAAAGGGGTACCATAATACTAATACTATCGAACTAATGAAGACAAAGAGAAACGCATGACCACCTACTAACCTTCTACTCTAATCCTTAACCCCTGCAGCCTCTTAATCAGGATTATATCCTCAGTTAGCTTAAGTTGTATTATATCCCTCAATAGTATTAATTGTCAATTTATTTGTAACTTCATTTCTTTTCCTAGAGTTGGAACCAAATTGTTCACACATGTGACTTAGAATGAGAAGAGTCCAAATGAATAGAATAGATATTGAGATCACACTGCAGATTTTAACTAATCTGAGATTGAAATATAGTAGTTTGAGATTAAATATACTAGTAATCAAAATTTGAAAAAATATTCTACAAACTCTTTTCTTTTAGGTGATTTTTAATATTCATAGTTGTTTTTGTATGTATATATTCAATTGAATGTAGTAAATGCATCATCACATACTATATATTGACAGTTGACGCTATAAAAAAATATTTTGGGATACTCAAAACCACGTTTTGGGGCAAAAATATTAGTTAGCTTTTAGTGAAGGGTTTGGAGGGCTCGAAGAACAAGCAAGTTATTCTGGAACAATTCATATCAAATAATATACTGAATTTTTGTGAAGGGGAACTAAAAGAGTATAGCGGACTCTCATCAAGAAATATTGAGAATAAAAAAGAACAGTTCCAAATTAAAATATTAACTAAATTTGGAGATGCAGGGGATCGAACCCTGTACCTCTCGCATGCAAAGCGAGCGCTCTACCATTTGAGCTACATCCCCACATTGCACAAAAAAATACACAATCTTTATAGGATCTATATTCCCATATTCTATCTTTTGAAAAACTATCAAATAAACACAAGTTCAAATTTCGAAAAAAAAAACTTTTTTTTATTTTAAAAACTATCAACCAAATACAACATAACTTAGAAAAAAAAATTTTGGCTTCACTTTATTTTTACTCCAAACGCATAAAATTTAAAGATGGACTTAACCGTTGTACAAATGCCAAACAATAACTTAATTGATCCTGCTATCGCTACCGTGTGAAGTATAGTTTTTTGCATGATTTGTTATATCCAAAATAGGTCTAATGAAAATCGAGTCAAGGTATTTATGCTTTGAAATGCTGAAACATTGACAAATTCTACTTTCGTTCTTTATAATATTATGATTAAGCATACATAAATTTCAATTAACTAAAATTTATATTGTGTGATCTACCTACTTGTAAATCTTCACAAATTTAGGGAATTGTCAATTATAAAAGCATCTATTTACTTATGAGTTATGCTATATTCATATTTTTACTCCATATATGAGGACTGTTGGGACCGCGTGTATCCTCACCTCAACCCTGCATTAGTATGATATCGTCCGCTCTGGGTCAAGCCCTTACGGATTTGTTTTTGGGCATCTCCCAAAAGGCCTCATACTAATTGGGTTGGGTAACCATATATATTTTGGTCACCTTTCTCCTTCTCATCCGGTGTGGGATGGGATTTGCACCCCAACAAACCTCCCCTCAAACCCAGACCACACAATCCCATGACCTCCCATCTAGCGAATATTCATTTCCGATCTGCCATCCATTTTGCACCGCCACAACTACCACAGGACCCGCCGCCCGACCATCTGTTTCTGTCGGGAAGACTTTCGACACAAGGTATTTCCGCAGACACCTTACCCTGCTAGCCCGGAGATCACCTTTGGTCCAGTTTGGCACACCGTCGACTTCGCACGCGTCGATCCGCTACTCCGCCCTCCGAGCCCAGGCTCTGATACCACATGTTGGGGACCGCGCGTATCCTCACCCCAACCCCGCATTAGTATGATATTGTCCGCTCTGGGCCAAGCCCTCACGGATTTATTTTTGGGCATCTCCCAAAAGGCCTCATACTAATTGGGTTGGGTAACCATATATATTTTGGTTACCTTTCTCTTTCTCATCCGGTGTGGGATGAGATTTGTACCCCAACAAGGACAATATACCTCTATAATTAATTATAATATAGCACAAATTCTAAACAAAGAGACTAAAAACAAACCTTTTTATTAATTGGAAATTAAATATAATCAATCAAATGTCAAAGGATCAAAACGAGAATAAAGAATGGCTAATATATCAAAAGTGCAATTATCCTATAATTTTATCGATGGCCAGCGATGAGCTAAAGGATTCTACATTGGTAGGTATAATTGCATGTACCAAAAATAGAAGAAAAAAATGACATTTTGTATTTTGACAGCTGTAAAGCAAACAGGATGTGGACATCTGGTTAAATATGTACACGAAATCATTTGCAGAATCCAAAAACATAGAGGAAATTAATAGCATGTTTGGCGAATAATTAATTTATTTGGAAAACTGCTTTTCTTTTTAAAGTATTTTTCGAGAAAATATTTTTTAAGAGAAATACTTTTTTATTGGTTAATTAATTTGGAGAGCATTTTTTACTATAAAATTGCGTTTGACCAAGTTTTTTAAAAAACGCTTTTAGGTATCCATTGGTCATCCTTTTCTTAAGTAAATAATATGGTTCTTATCCATATTTAACCTATTTTTAAAAAATTTATTTTTTAATACATTTTAATAGATAATATGGGTGGATAAGTATTTTTTTAAACTATTTTGCCACCATTAATCATGACACTTTTTGTACTTTTTGAACTTGATTGTGAGTTGTCTAAGGCAAGTCACAGTTGTACCACATATGTCTCTCTTAAATGTGTACATATGGCTTGAGCAATAGGATATTGCTCATCTTCGTGAATAAGGTAACAACTGAATTTACAAAATTTCACGTACAACAGAATCTTTTTTTTTCAAATAATATAAATTTTCAGGTCCTTCCTGCGTTGGGCAGTGTTACCCTCTTCTGGGTGACTCACAGCATAGTTAATACTTTCAAGAGCATTTTTGCCTTCGAGTACATTCTACATCTTACGACTCCATATATCATAATTTTCACCATTTCGTTTGTCACCCTTGTTTAAATTAGCAATGATATTTTTCGATGTCATATTTGTTATTAGAGATAATATGACAAGTTTAAATCATTTATATATACTTCAGTCAATTTATGCATATAATTAAACACTCAAGCAAATTAATTATATATTATAATAATTCTACATTTAGTATAGAATCGAAAGGTCCCTATGTTTCTCCATCATCTATATCTAAGATATACACATACCAATTTAATACTAACTCTTGCGCATGCTAAAAGATTCACTAGACCGGTTATTATGATAAATATCAGTTAAAATTTCACCCCAAGGTCCTCGAAAAGAGTCCACTAAAATAGCTAACACTTCCCAATCAGTAATCTCTATGTAATTAGAACTTCCCAATCAATAATCTCTATGTAATTAGAAAATTCGGCTCTTTTAACTAAACTTGTTCAGGAATGCAAGCATCGGGGCCCATTTTAAATTTCTTAAATTGCCTAAGTTTATTTTTTCATTCCCCTCGTTCGGCCCTTCGATCCCTTAAATCACATTGCCTCGTTTTTAGGACATTCCTGATGACTTCAGAATCCTAGTCTGAATCAATACAGAAATAAGTCATGCGATGATGCATCCTTCTATGTTGTTCTCTTGCTCGATTTCGAGAACTCCTACTTGAGGTACTTCAAGCTTGTCCCTATCCAGCCATATCTGAAATAGGAATAACGAAACACTTAGAATAACTACATCCATTCAATATGACAATATATATCATAGTTAACTTGTAGAAGAACATACGTATATGTAACTAAGACTTGTATTCTTAGTATTTAAATACTCAGTCTAAGCATATAACAAAAATATGTGATTACTTTTATATCAGTAGAGATTGGCTATAACTCAGCTTAATTCCATTACTTTAAGGCACAAGCAGTACATATTGTTAACATATTAAATATGAATATCCTGCACCCATTCAAAAGATAAGTAACAAAAATTATAGTTTCTTCCTTGAACTTATGTCAACTAAATAAAAAATGATGGAAAGACAGTATTTATTAATACTTAGACTACAAAATAGAGAAGATTATTTTTATAAATAATCCTTTATAAATAAATAATAATAAAAAATGTGACTTAAGTGTATGATCATAGAGAAACATCTCTTTAACTGTAATGACGCAAACGGTTATTCTGCGTATTGTAATTTCGTTCCTCTATTTGTTGCTTATTCTATATTCTTTTATAGTTATGTGACTTTCTGGGGTGATTAGTTTGGTTCCGGGGATGTTTCGGAATAAATTGAGACATGTAGTACCAAGGTTGGAAGCCAAAGTTGAAAGAGTTGACGTGATATTGAATTATGTGTAAATGACTCCGAAATAGAGTTTTGGTGGTTCTGATAGCTTCATATGGTGATTTGGATTTAGGAGTATGTCTGGATTTTAATTTGGAGGTCCGTAGGTCATTTTGGCTTGAATTGGCAAAAGTTTGAAAGTTGAAGGTTTGAAAAGTTGAGAAGTTTGACCAAGAGTTCACTTTGCTGTTACTAGGATCAGATTTTGGTTCCAGGAGTTGAAATAGGTGCATTGTATTATCTGTGACTTGTGTGCAAAATTTAAGATCAATCATAGTTAATTTGGTGGGTCTCGGCATTGGTTTTAGAAGTTAGAAGTTCAATATTTCATTAGGCACGAATATGGGTGCAATTCGTATTTTCGATGTTGTTTGATATGATTTGAGACTTCGACTAAGTTTATATGATATTTTAGGATATGTTGGTATGTTTGGATGGGGTCCTAGAGGGCCTCGGGTGTGATTTAGATCATGTTCGGCTCATTTTTGGACTTGTTGGACTGCTGTTGTTTGTTACTGGTTTCCTTATACGCGATCGCGAGTGAAGATCCGTGATCTCAAAGGGTTGTTTAGGTGACTAGTTCTACGCATCCGCGAGAATTGGTCCGCGGTCGCAAAGCTTGGGGAGTTAGTGCTATGCGAACCCGTGAGAGGTGCTGCTTTCGTGAAGAAGGAAAAAGAGACTTGGGATGTCAGTCGCATTGTTCTACGCGGTCGCATGTGTGAGTCCGTGATTGCGTACCTTTTGGGTAATCAGTCACCGTGTTCGCGATGGAATCTTTGTGTTCAAGAAGAGTAAATATTAATGCAGTATTTTTTTATTCTTTACGATCGCGAGGAACTTTCCGCGATCCCAAAGAGGAACAACTAGGCAAACTATTTAATATAAAAAACGAGGTTAGAGTATTATTTCATATGTGAACTTTGGGAGCTCGGATTGAGGCGATTTTTGGAGAAATTTTCAAGGAGTTGATTTGGGTAAGTGATTCTAACTTAGATTTGATTAATATGTATGAATTCATCATTAATTTTACCATTTTGATTAGTGTTTTGGGTTGGAAAATCGGGGGAAATTGGGGGAACATAATAAGCTATATTTTGAGGATTTGAAAGGCGGTTTGAGGTCAGAATTAGATGATTTTTGTATGGTTGGACTTGTTATTCAATGGGTGTTTGAATTTTAAAAAATTTATCGGGTTTTAATACTTGGGCTCGGGGTTGACATTTTGGGTAGACTTTTTGACTTTGGATAAAGAACCTAGCTTTATTGTATGGAATTGATTCATGTAGCTTGTATTGATTGTGTTAAGTTGTTTGTGGCTAGATTAGAGTCACTCGAAGGACGATTCGTGAGGTAAGGGATTACTGGAGTTGTGATTTGCACGGTTTGAGGTAAGTAACACTTATAAGTTTGGTACTGAGGGGTATGAATCTCTGAAATACGTATTATGTGGTTGGTGTTGAGGTGACGCACATTCTAGGTAACGGGTGTGTGTGCGTGCACTGTGGTAATTGTGACTTGGTTGACTCTGTGGTACCATGTAATTATCAAACCTTATTTGTATTATGTAATCCCTACGTGTTATAGTAATTGAGCTGCGATCTATATTAGAAATCATATTTAGGCTATATAATTATTCTGTTGGGACACACTGACGTCATTTATGCTGTTGAATTATTTGCTTAAACTGCAATTATATACTCAGTCGCATTCATCATTTGCATATCATATCTCAGTCTTTGTTGTCATTTATTGTTACATCATGTTGTCATTATTTAGGCTAATTGGCATGAGATTTGTGAGCTCTAGAGGCTGGAGAGATTGATGACTGAGTTGGGTCTTGAGGGCCTAATTGTGAGTGAAATTTATAGAATCATTTGCAGGTTTTATTGATTCATTATGGAATCGAGTTGCACGTCGCAACAGGTTTTATTGATTCATTATGATCGGGCTACACACTACAACATGTTTAATTGATTCATAATGGGATCGGACTGCACGCCAAAACAGTTCATGTTGGCTTATATTTGCTCTTGGGTAGGATCCGCACCTCCAAAGACTGACATACCAGCAGTTAGCGCAGGTACCATATATTGTTGTGTGATTGAGTGTGCTGAGTGATTGAGAGTGATGAGTGGGGAGTGTAAGACTGTGAAATTGAGTACTTTGAGGGTGTGAGTACATGCGCTTATCACTGTGATGTATTACATGTGATATGCACATTTGAAATGTAGACATAGAGATGTAACATTCCTCATATCAGTTATACTTGGCATGTGACATGCATATTTGAAAGCATGTCTATGTTTTTGTACTGTGTGCGAATTTTTTATGGGATTTCATTGAGTTATTGCTGTCATTTTTTGTTATATTTGTACTATTATTATCTTGATTTAGTACCTTTCTGAGCTCGTCACTGCTTACAACCCAAGGCTAATCCTATTACTTATTGAGTACATTGGGTCGTTTGTATGTATATTACACTCTGTACTTCACATGCAGATCCAGGTGCTTCTGGGCATGGCAGTTGTTAGGCTTAGTGCAATATTGGTTTGGATATTATTGAGGTAGCTGCTACGATGCCTATATACCTCGACTCTCCTTATTTTCAGTTTATTTAGTACTGTTCGATCTTTCTATATAGTTGTATTAGAAGTTTTGACTCTATTGACAGTAGCTCATGTACTCGGTGACACCCAAATTTGGGGGATTCTGTTGTTGAGTCGCATTTGTCTTATCAGTTATTTATGAAAACTTTCACTGTTAAACTTACTACATCATGCTTTTATTTTAAGTTGCATTGTTATTTTGTGATTGTCGACTTGCCTAATTCTAGGATAGATGCCATCACGACATATTGAGATTTGGGTAGTGACAAGTTGGTATCAGAGCCTAGGTTACATAGGTCTCACGAGTCATGAGCAAATTTAGTAGAGTCTTGCAAATCGGTATGGAGATATCTATATTTATCTTCGAAAGGCTGCCAAACCATTAGGAAAATTCACTTTCTTATATTCTTGTCGTGCAGATTTGTTGATCTTGAAAACTAAACTTCTATATTTCTATTCTCTCATATATGGTGAGGACACATGTGAGTGGATTGGGCGGATGGCCACCAGTACCACCAACTAAGGTCGGGAGAGGCTGGTGCCGCAGTAGAGGCCAAGGTGAAGCTCGTACAGTAGCTAGATCAGAACCTGTGTAGCCACCAGTTGTTCCAACTCAGGAGTAGATGCCAGATGTGGTTGAGTTGGTGGGACCAGCTCAGGCAGCGATTATTCCCATTGTGATTGAAAGGCCTTTAGAAAGGTTTGTCCCAGATATTGACTGTATGCACTAGCGTTGCTCAATTGGCTTTAGTTCAGGCGGGGGAGGGATGCTCAGACTCCCGTCGCCCATACTCTAGAGTAGGTAGTTCAGGGACTTCAGACACCGGGGGTATTACTAGCCCAGCATGTTACAGTTTCTCAGGCTTCCAGCATCAGTAGGCCTGAGTCAGAGGATGCTCGGGATTTCTTACACAGGTGCCAACAGATTCTTTGCACGATGGGTATTTTGGAGACTAGTGTAGTCTCATTTACTACTTTCCAGTTGTCGGGGATAGCCTTCAGATGGTGGTGGCCTATAAGTTGATCAGGTCAGCTGGTGTTGCACCACTTACATAGCATGAGTTCTCAGTTCTCTTCTTAAAGAAGTTTTTTCCACAGACCCGCATAGAGAAGTTGCGTAGACAGTTCAAGTAGCTACGCCATGAGGGTATGTAAGTGGCCCAGTATGAGATGAGATTTTCAGAGTTGGCTCGCCATGAAATTTGGTTAGTTCCCCAGGGAAAGAGAGAGAGAGATATAGAGAGAGAGAGAGAGAAAGAGAGAGAGAGGGGTATTAGGAGGTTCATTGAAGGCCTCAGCTATGGACTGTACTTTCTTATGACTTGGAGATCGCATCAGGTGCTAGGTTCGACGAGGTGGTTGACATTGCTAGGCGGCTAGAGCAGGTTCGTAGTCAGGAGAGTGAGGAGAGGGTGGCCAAGAGGCCTCATATTTTGGGTGGTTTCAGTATTGTTTCTTCTGGAGTACAGTCCCACTATAGTCGGGGTCACACTTGTAGGCCCGCTCAGATGGCTTGTCCGGTTTATCGTGGTGTATCAGCTGCCATGGTTTATATAACGCTCGTCCGAGTTAGTCATCTCTCAGTTCCCTCCTAGCTCAGATTTTATGTCGTGCTCCATCAGTTAGAGTTCATCTGTAACAGGTCTTTCTAGTAGTTATTCTGGTTCTCGAGGTTTGATTCACTACCAGCCTCCATTGTCAGATTGGTGTTGCTTTGAGTGTGGAGAATTTGGTTATATGAAGAGGCATTATCCTCGTCTTTTGGGAGGTCCAGTTCAACAAATGCTTATTCTGTTGGGACCCACTGAAGTCATTCCTGCTTTTGAATTATTTGCTTAAACTGTAATTATATGCTCAGACACATTCGTCAGTTGCATATCATATCTTAGTCTTTGTTATCAATTATTGTTAGTCCATGTTATCATTGTTTGGGCTAATTGGCATGAGATTTGTGAGCCCGAAAGTCTGGAGAGATTGATGACTGAATTGGGGCCTAAGGGCCGTATTGTGAGTGATATTTATGGGATCATAAGGAACGTTCTTGCAGGTTTTATCGATTCATTATGGGATCAGGTTGCACGCTCAGTAGGTTTTATTGATTCATTATGGGATCGAGCTACATGCCGCAATAAGTTTTATTGATTCATTATGGGATCGAACCGCATGATGCAGCAGACTATGTTGGATTATATTTGCCTTGGGCAGGATCCGCACCTCTGGAGTCTGACATACCAGCAGTTAGTGCAGGTATCGTACAGTGCTGAGTGATTGAGAGTGATGAGCAGGGAGTGTGAGATAATGAGATTGAGTACTTTAAGAGTGTGAGTACATGAGTTTATCATTGTGACGTATTGCATGTGACATGCATATTCGGCATGTAGACATAGAGATGCAACATTCCTCATATCAGTTATACTTTTGCATATTTTAACAATGTTGAGCTTAAATTATTAAACTTGAAAACATGTCTACATTTTTATACTGTGTATGAATTGATTACGGAATTTCATTCAATTGTTACTATCATTTTCCTGTTATATTTGTATTGCTATTATCTGGATTTGGACTTTACCTTTCTGAGCTCATCACTGCTTTCAGCCTAAGGTTAGTCATGTTACTTATTAAGTACATTAGGTCGGTTGTACTCATACTAAAGTGCATATCCATGTACTTATGGGGACGAAGATTGCTATACTTGGTGCAGTATCTGCTTGGATATTAATGAGGTAGTTGTACTTATGATGCCACAAACATCGACTCTCCTTCTTTTCAATTTATTTAGCAATGTTATATATTTCTAGACAGTTATATTAGAACTTTTGACTCTATTGATACTTAGTAGCTCATGAATTCGGTGACACCCGGATTCCCAGCCTAAGATGTGCATGAAACAGATGTGCAGCGACTATAACAGGACCATATTAAAAAAAGGGAAAAACTTACTATACCTTTCATTCGCACACACTATGTCCAAAGGAAAGGGTTGACAAGATCTTTCGGTGATAGATTCTCGTCTTGAAGTTCCAACGCAATCAGCAATCTGAATCTACGAGCAACCACAAAGCAAAAAGAAAAAAAACTGACCAAGAGAGAGTTATACAAAGTAAATAGCAAACGGCATAACAACCGAGGCGATGGAACTTCTTGAGAAACCGAGATGAAATCAAGAACACTTTAGAGAAAGGTAGAAAAGAAAAGAAAACGTGGTGCGCTGGAAGATTTAATTTGAGGTTGAAGGACACATTTCCTGTACAATGCTATTGATAAGTCCAAAATGCCTCCATTTGATTTTTGTAGACAATAAGCTAACAAGTCAAAATCGAAATCTCTTGTATTATATAGAAATAAGAATATAAGTAACATTAGGACTGAGTTCATATTTTGTAATTTCATTGATTGATTTGAATTTTTAATCTATTTCTCTATTTAAAGTCATAATTTATGGGTTAGTTGGACGGAGTAACAATTATGATAGTTGTAAGTAATTTTAAATGTATATCAAGTAGCCCATAAGATTTTAAAACTCTTTGGTTGTGCTTTAGTAAAGTTGGAAGCAAATGATGAAGAAAAGTAAATTTTAGTTATGACAAAAAACAAATTACAAAGGAGCTTTAAAAACGAACTTTCTTCAGTTTTAGAGTTTTGAAGGTCGATAAAGAGAAGCTTGGCTATTTTAAGCATTAGTGATGGATTTATTGATTGAAAGAAGAACAATAAGAAGTAAGAAATAGATGTTTCAAAATATTTATATATATATATATATATATATATATATTATTGAGATAACAATAGTGGAAAAACCAATCGCACTTTATGATACATTATATTACATTCCAAATTCAACAAAAAGTTGAGTGCAGTGGCTTATGCGGACACTCTCCGTCGTACTCTAATTCTTTTGGGTGGGAATAAAAAATAGAGAATTATCATTTTATGGGGAGTTAAGTGAAATAATGTGGTTTCTCCAAAGATACTAAGGTTGTGTGCTAATTATTCTTTTTACACTCTATGATAAAATATAACAAAAAATTCTGACATAAAAGAATTCTTTTCTTTTTTTAACTAACCATTTCCTCGTTTTCTTAATTAGTTAGGGACAATGGTTTCTTATATTCGATAACATGTTAGCTTTGGTTTTATATTTCAGAAGCAATTGATGTGTTCAGTGCTTTGATGCACGAGTGACAATTACAAAAACAAAGTATTTGTCTTATTACTTTTTCAATTTTCATCATTTTCTGCAATGTCCTCTATTTTATTCATTATTCAATTTGATAAAGTTTCTTCACTGAGCTGAGGGTCGATTGAAAACAGTCTCTCTATTATTTCGGGTAGAGGTAAGGCTCGTTTACATATTACCCTCTCCAAACCCCACTTTGTGGGATAATACTGGATAGTTGTTGTTGTTATTCAATTTGATAAAGAATCTTTTGCCAGACGAAAATTTTTATGTATATTATCGTGAGGGGTGCTGTTGTTGATGCATACACTGAGGGTGTTGGGCACAAGTATGTTAATCAATGTAAATTGGCATTGCTTACCCTCTTATCACTATTAGAAGCAAAATCAAATATTTATTCGTCCTTCTATAAAACCCGTCATGCATATTTCTTTCTTTTGTTAATTATGATTGAGAGAATTTCAAGTATTTTGCATCCTTTCTTCTGCTAATATGATAATTCACTTTTCTCTTTTTTTAGATGGTGGATGCAAACTTGATTGATATATTGCACAAACCTCAACCCTTTTTGAATGATCTGTTAAATTATTTACTATTTTGAAGATCCGACCACATCAGTATCTTTTAAGAGTTGGAGCAACGTAACTTAAATTTAATAAATACAAATTTCTCCACAAACAAAAATTGCAAGGAAAGAAAGCATATAAGAGGAAAATATTGAACATCTGGTGGTACAAGCTGTTAGGAAAAAGTCTCCGACACAGAGTGACAAAGACAAAATCTCCAAATTTACTTATAGTTACTTTTTTTTAAAGGTAGTTTTATCATAACTTCTTGTTGTACTAAAAGAAATTGACCTATTGTTGATTCATTTTTATGCAGGTTTCTGAAGAATTTGATTCTTCCTAGGTCATATTTGGTCTTCAGTTTTTATACAGGTTGTATTTTCTATCTATGGTATTTGCATTTATTACTTTGGATTAAGGTGTTTTGCAACTCATTATGATCAGAAAAATGAAGAAACAAGTGAGCACATTTAAAGCCTTTGTGAAGAACCTTTAACTTTTTATACTGCCTCAACCACCACTACCTAAAGCTCTTAATCCGCTTATTAGACTTCTTTTGCTCTGAAGTTGTTTTCTGTAATATTATTGTCACGATCCCAGTTCGCCTTCCGTAAACATGTCGTGATGACACGTAGTTCCTATAATTAGGTAAGTTTAACAATGCGAAAAACAATACAACTTGCGGAATAATTAATTAAAACTGAACAACTAAAAGAAATGTGTATATAACTGTCGCTTGGCATATACAACTCAAAATAAATGCAAAAGTCTACTATAACACCGCAAAACCCAGAAACTCACGGGAACACAAACTAATGAAAAGTAATATGCGGTTCAAATCTCCAGAATTTGTCTAAACATAAGTACGAAAGAAGGCTAAATACTACAGATAGAGTAAAGAGAGAGACTCATTGGTCTGCGGACGCTGTAGAATTACCTCAAAATCTCCGTAGCTCCTGGCCTCAAGGATAGTGCGCATGAGATAAAGTATCTAGGTCTGCATATGAAAAAAAATATACGCAGAAGAGATATGAGTACACCACAGCGGTACACAGTAAATGCCAACCGTGACATCGGTTGGCTACTGACAAGGAAGGTGAGGACCCTACAAGAAGATGTCAATTTGAAAGAAAAAAAAGTACAAAGTAAAGGAAAAGTGGCACAAATACAATTTCAAACTTCCATTGGGCAGCTCGATGATGATGAGAGTGAAATTTTCCGAATCCCATTAGAAGAATATGTCTTGAATATATAAGTAGTGCTCTCATGAATGTAAATAATGTGTCACCTCTAACCACGTAACATTCAAGAATCAATATTTCCCCTCTTATATATTTGTAAATAATATCCAACATGTAATATTTTGATAATATTCAATATCATCTTTATCCGATTTGATAGTTATTTTCATGCATCAACTTTTACTATCTGCAATTTTTATTATATGCAATTTTGTATGTATATGTTGTTTTTTTTTCCCTGATTAGATAGTTCTTTTCATGCACCAACTTTTATTATTTGCAATTGATAAACATTTCAGCTTCGACATTATTGGGCCCGTACTGACATGGACTGTAACTATCTAGTATAGAAATAAGATCGGCGTGTTTTCAATTTTCTACAAAAATATAGCATTATAGAAAAGCGAAAAATATTATCAACAATTCATTGTTATCTCTGGAAAAAAATCTCGAGATAACTTCAAGAGATACAAAAGATCACGTAAGTATTAAAATCTTTATTTTTATCTTCGTATAGGTCTCCCCAACTCACTTATGGGACTTTTCAAGAAAAAAATAAAAAAAATATTGATGTGTTTTATTTCTTACTTTATGTTTGTACTTCTTTTCAAAACGTAATCACCAACATCAATACTCAAATCAGCATAAAATAACAAGAACTAATCCAATAAAGTCCACATATAAGAATTACATTGTAATTGGAACAAATACAATTTATTTAACTATGTAATGTCCAATCAAACATGACAACGAGAATTATATTATAATTATATTTCGACGAACAAATATATCATTATAATTACTATATTAAGTAATTATTACCCTAATAATTATAGGCATGCCTTTTCAAGCTTCCCCTATATAATTCTTACCATCTTAATTTCATTATTTAAGTATGCAAGTCTAAGTCCAATGATATTTTTAAAAATAATTTCTAAAGGGTTACTTGAACCTTTTTAATTACAGCAAGGGAAGGAAAGGGTGAAAGGCGAAATTTAAACTCATTCTACATACCATCAAAACTTATAATGCAGTAATACTGATATAAGTTTTTTTTTTACAATAAGTAAGAATTTAAGTATCATAATTTTCATTCCTTCTCCAACTTCCCTAATCCTCCAGTGAAATAGAATTCTCTCCCCCCTCCTCTTAAAACTGCACTTTACACTTTGACTCTTACTTTTTCCTTAATCTAACGGGTATTAATTTTAAAAATTTTAGCGAACATTTTATTAAATTAGTACTACTACTACAAGAGCGGTTGCTCTGATGGTAAGCAACTCCACTTTTAATCAAGAGTTTGTGAGTGAAAAGTTTCAGGAGGAAAAGATGGCGGGATCTATTTGAAAACAGTCATACGCAACATCCCCAGAGTTTTCTGTACACTGAAAGGGTATTTCAGTAACTTACATTTTCTCTCCCGTCTTCCTTTATACACGAGGTGGAAAAATCCCAAAAATTTCTACTTACTTTTTTTCCCCGCCATTTGAATTTATTCCATTAGGGCTTCATTTTCCCCTCATATTTGATAAACTTCTTCTACAAGATTCAGATTCACACTCTCAAATCCAAAATTTGATGTCAATTGACAGTTAAACACTGTTAAACAAGCGTGTCTTTTTTGCGTGAGCTCCGTTAATGGCGAATTTTTCAACTAGCAGTGGTGTACCTCAAGGCATTAGCTTATCGAATACGGTGCACTCCGAAACTGCGCCGTCGTTGCCGTTACCGTCGCTTCCAGTGTTCTGCGGTGCACTCGATCAGGACCTTCGGTTGTTCGACGAAAGCGAATCGAGATCGTTGAATCGGAGTGACGTAATCAGTCACGCTGTCAAAATTGCTGATCTGCTTCACAATACCGACGTTTCTTATTTGTAAGTCTTTGCATTAATTTTAGGCATTTTATTGAAATTTGTTCATTTTTTTGGTTTGAGAAATTTATTAATTTTTGGCGAATTTTACTCATTTGTAGCTCGAAATTTTTGTCCCTTTTTTTCATGGTTTCTAAATTGCTTATCTTTAGGCTTTGCAACATTGACTTGGTAGGATTACACCTAGAAGTGTCGCCTTTTACTGATTCTAGCCCAAATTTGTTCATTCATTTTGGTTTCAGAAACTTATTACTTTTCAGCTTTGCAACATTGACTTGGTATAATTACACGCTCGAGGTGTTGTAGGCCACAAGTATATATTAGTATGTATTTCCTTTGGCATAAATTTTACTCATTTTAGCTTGAGATTTCATTTTTCTCCTATTTTGAGAAATTGCTTATTTTTAGGCGTTGCAACATTGACTTGGTAGAGTGACACGTTAGAAGTGTTGCTGACCACTGATATATCTTAGTTGTTTTTTTTCATAACTGTTAATTTCATTGATCTCAAAAAAAAAATATGTACATCAAAGAGCTAAGTGGTAGTAGTATGGACTAACTACTACTCGGATACACGTATTTCTATACTATAATGACTATCTATACTCAAGCATTCTAACTTTCTAGTTACAGCAACTAAGGATAGTAATTAAGCTGTCTCAATCCAGGTTGCCATTGTTTGCACTTGCTGCCTCGAGTGTGCAAGAGTAAGACAATCTCTTTACACATCAGTTCCTCCACATAAGTGATTCCTTCAAACCGAATGAGGTTCCTTGTTTTCCATATAAGAGCAGTGGTAGTGACAAATGCTGAAGCTGTTATAGTATTCTTCCACAGTCTACTTTTAGCTTTACTGCACACCCAAAGAAGTTCAGTATCCCATCATCCAATTGTTCTGATATGCCCCAACCAAGTACATATTCTGGACCACAATCTATTTGTAACAGGACACTCAAAGAATAGATGATTGAAGTCCTCTATATTCTGTTTGCAGAACACACAATCTGTTGGAATCTGTATGCCCATGAACTGCAATCTTTCAACAGTAGGCAGTTTGTGTTGAGCAGCCAACCAAACAATGAATTTATGCCTAGGAAGGACATTAGAAATCAGTAACAAATTCTTCCACTCAATCTTATTGAAATCAGGCATAAGAGTGAGGTAAAGTTCTGGATTTGAAATTTGCCCTGCATACACTTTGAGGTCTGTCACTAATGTCACCTTGAAACTTTTGGCTTTCAAGATATATCTTAGTTGTTATTTGAACAATTAGGTCACTTAGGTAATTCCAGGTAGAATTACACGCTAGGAGTTTATAAGACCACATATATATCTTAGTTGTGAATTCTTCTGGCACAAAGTGTACTCACTTTAGCTCGATATTTCGTTGCACGCTTTGCAACATTGTTTTGGTAGAATTATATGTATATGTAACGTTTTACTCATTTAAGCTCAAAATTTTTCATTTTTCTGATTTGAGAAACTTATTAGCTTTAGGCTTTGCAATTTTGACGTGGTAGAATTACACGCCATAAGTTCTGTACATGTTCGATATATATTAGTGTGCATTTCTTTTTGCATAAATTTTACTCATTTTAGCTCGAGATTTTATTTTATTTTCTATTTTGAGAATGTGCTTATTTATAGGCTTTGCAACATTGACTTGGTAGAATAATATTTTAGAAGTGTTGCGGACCACAGATATATCTTAGTTGTTATTTGCACAATAAGGTCACTTAGGCCTCAATGTTTTTTTAAGATTAAGACGTCTGAATTTGAATGCACGTCTGAATATTAAGATGTGGTATATAGATCTGAACACTGAATGATTAAGAGTGGTTGTTTTTCAACATCTTAATACGTGTACTATATTTATATTCAAGATAAAAAAATATACAATTCAAAAAAAAGTGATTAAATATTATACCAATTAGTGACAATATTAACTTGAACAAAAAAGTTACTTTTGAGATAAATTGAAATATTATAAGATATAAATCAATATATTATGTTTGATCCAATTGTTAAACTATTTGAACTATAAATGAAAACTGTATATCAACAACAACAATTGTAGTAACGAAATGTAACTACAAAAGAAAATTATTGAACGTAAATTTGTCTTCTAATCAAACTTATCCAACAAATTAAAACAATAAACTCAAAACTAGTTATAATTTAGATGCAGAAATATTAGAATATTTGAAGAACTAATTGATATAGATCAAGTTTTAACATTCCAATACTGAAGAAAATATTTTAAATGACCAAAATAAAGAACTCTCAAGTATTTCCTCTTCTTTGTACTAGTTTGAGTACGAGTTGCTTGCGCATATCATTCATTGTCTGATAATCTTCAACTGTCCAACTAGGTCCATCAGTTTCACCTAATACTTCTTCATATTGCTGTTCTTCTTCAAATATGTTTTGATATTTTTTTTTTGATTTTGCACCGGGTGTCCAAGTCTCTTCGAGCCTCGACTAATTCCGGGAGTGCACAGGCCCTCGGCAAGGAGTTTCTCGCAAGTGCACTATGGTTAATTCAGGTTTTATCCAGTTCGATAGTCCTCAGAAATTGTTTGCACCCAGTGGGTTTCGAACTTGAGACCTTGAAAGGGAGCAAATCCCAAGGCTCAAGTCAATTGCCACCAGGCCAACCCCCAGGGATATTCTTCGTCAAATATTACTTGAGGCAAATCAAACTGATTAAATAAATCATCATTGATGCTCCTTTCTAATAAAATTATTAACCGCAAAACATGCAATAACAACATCTCTTTAGATATGAATAGGATATGGAGGCATCTTGTCCAATATTGGGAATCTTGCTGTCAATACTCCATAAGCTGCTCGATGACATTTCTAAGTTGTGCATGCACTTGATTAAATTTTTCCTCCTTAGTTATAGCACGCCTGCAATGATAATCTCCTAACAATATCGAGTATTACAATATGGTGCTAGAAATCCTCGAGTGTTAGGATGCCGCATCACATAGATAGTATTTGTCTGACATTAAGAAAAAAGAGTTAGGGGATCATATTTTTTGATGAAGTAAGTGGTATATTAATAACAATAGCATCTAGAGGATGCAGAATTACCAAATAGGACCAGTATCAGCTCATAATGTAGAAAACAATCATTTTGGGTAGGCATATGAATGAAAAACTTTCTTTTTTGCCTAGTAGGTATATTCTGTTAAGTGTTTTTAATTTTTTGTTTGTTTGTTAAGTTTTTATACTCCTAGAGCATCCAATTATCAGTTAAGTGATATTTTCATCGTGTATGAGCAGAAAAGTAATACAGCATTCTGACGGTAGAAAAACGTAACCTGTGAAGATTCTAAGGAAATACTCATTATAGATAGACGTAGCATGGCAATTTTTGCACTTAATCACGCTTTATCTGTAGATGGATCACATCTACGAAGTAATCATGGTCGTAAGACCGAGTAAACGTTACTTTGCTTATAAACTAGGGCATATATAATAGATTTTTAAGTTAAAAGGGATTATAGCTGCTTTTGAAGTGATCAAGACATCAAAAGTCTTGTCTTCTTCTCACCTAGAAGAAAAGCAAAGTTCTTTAGTCATGGCGTGAAATACTTCATGTTTTGCATTAGAATTGTGTTGAAAATATTCATTTTATTAAATAAATTCAGAGACTAAGTGATTATTGTTCATTGGCAATGTCACCTTCCAAGATTCTGGACCAGCCTAAACTAAGGTTTATTGTGCTGAAGAATCATTTTTTTTGGATAAAGTAAAACAATTCCATTAATGCATGGGAAAGATCCTGTACACTTGGCCTGTTTTTTTACTCATTCGAACTCTAATTTATTCCCTTTTTTTCTGGTTTGAGAAATTTATTAGTTTTAGGCTTTGCGACGTTGATTTGTTGAATTACACGTCAGAAGTGTATATATTTTGTGTGCGCGTGTGTGTGTTTGCTGTGTATTGTTTTGGCAACAATTTTACTCATTTTAGCTCGAGATTCATCTTTCTTTTTCTATTTTTGAAATTGCTTATTTCTAGGCTTTGCAACATTGACTTGGTAGAATTACATGCCATAAGAGTTGTAGACCAGAAATATATATTACTTGTGTATTCTTTTGATGCCAATTTCACTCATTTTAGCTCGAGATTGCGTCCTTTTTTGCTGGTTTGACAAAATACTTATTTTCAGGCTTTGCAACATTGACTTGGTAGAATTACATGTGTACAAGTGTTCTAAGACCACATATATGTTTTAGTTGTGAATTTTTTTGGCACGAATTTTACTCCTTTTTTTTCCCTGGTCTGTGAGATTACTTATTTTTAGGCTTTGAAAACATTAACTTGGTAGAATTAAATGTGTGGAAGTGCTGCAGACCACGGATATATACAAGTTACGATTCTTTTTCTTTGGCACAAATATACTCATATTGCAGTCGAGTTGATTCTATTCTCTTGTTTGGGCAATTTCGTTGTTCAGGTTTTGCAACATTGACTTGATTGAATTACATGCTACAAGTGCTGTAGACCAATAACAACAATCGTAATAACTACGCATCAGTCCCAAACAAGTTGGGGTCACTATACAAATCCTCACTGATTATTTTTTTTCATTTAAAGCTCAACTTATGTCATCATCATATCAAATAAAATAAAAGTTTCGTTATTAAATAAAGAAAATTAAGTTAAATATTTAATACTCCCTTCGTTTTAGTTTATGTGATGTAGTTTGACTCGGAACAACGTTTAAGGAAAAAGAAAGACTTTTAAAATTTGTGATCTTGAAATTTTAAAGAGTAAAAGCTTTTGTGTGACTTTTAATATGTTTGCCTGTAACAACTTCTCATAAGGATAATTTATGCATCTTCTTGATGCCAGTAATGAAACCAATTACTTCATAAAAAGAAAAAAACAACTTCTCATAAGGATAAAATGGAAACTTTAAAGTTGGATTGTTTTTAAATATAAAAATGTGTCATTCTTTTTGAGATGGACTAATAATGAAATTGTGTCACATAAATTAAAACTAAGGGAGTAATAATAATAATAATATTTATTATTATTATTATTAAAAGGTCTCTATATTTTTAACGCGAATATAAATCTATGATAAAGTCAAAATACTCCTAGAAAAGCAATTGTCCAAAACAATCTTACTAATAGACTAAAACCGATTTCCAATTGCTTCTCCGTAGTTCAAGCCTGTGCTTGAATAGTGAATACCATTTACAAACTAATTTTTGAGCATCAGGAGCTCAATGTGTGGATGACTTTCATCAATCTATAATGTAAATAGCTTTATATAACCTTGATCGCACCGTCTGCTAGACTTATTGGTCTAAAATCTATAAGTTCAATGACTCCACTTTTTGAAGGCATTACGTATTTCAAATTCTCCATCTATCTTTTAAGAGCTTGGCACTTGTCCTCCTAACTTTACAGGGTTGCAATTTGCGACTGATGTCAATTTCTAAAATTGATTTCGTAAGTTGATCAATATACAATCTTAGCCATGGGCCTCAGACACTGGTTACTGATGAAATTCGGGGAAAACATGGAAGCAGTCATTGTACTGGGGGGGTTACTGTTAGTGCATGTCATTCATCTTTTGGTTATTATGCTTCTGTTACTATTACGGTTTCTACCGGAGTTACTAATGAATTGTCTTTTCTTGTTTTTTTTTCCGTCTTTCTGAGCCGAGGGTCTATCGGAAACAGCCTCTCTGTCCTATCGGGGCAGGGGTAAGGTTTGCGTACACATTACCCTCCCCAAACCCCACTTTGTGGAATTTTACTTGGTAATTGTTGTTGTTGTTGTAAGTTGATCAATATACAATAAGAGAAATAGGAAATAGAGAAAGCATGAATTGACAAATGTAGAAACGAAAATGCATTATACATAACGACTAACAACTATGCCTCAATCTCAAGCTAGTTGGGATGGACTATACGAATCCTTAGTGTCCATGCTGCTCCATTTACGTTCATCTTAGACCCATATTAATAGTAATGACAACAACAACAACATCAGCAACATCAACAACAACAACACCAATAATAATAATAATAATAATAATGATGATGATAATAATAACAACAACAACAACAATAATAATAATAATAGAAGGTACTAGAAGCTCTTTATATTTTTTATTGGCATATAAATTTCATATGGGACTAAAGGTCATAAGACTAAGACCTAAAGTAAACGTTTTAACTTACCTTATTAAAACAAAAAAACAAAGACCTAAAGTAAACGTACTAGCATGACTAACAACATAGCCCTGACTAAGAGGTGGAAATGGAACTGCCTTACCAAAAGGTTATATGGACCTCATATTTACACTTCTTCATGTGCATTTCTTCCACTGTAATCCTTAAAGATAGATAAAAAGACAAATGTCTTACATTTTCTCTCACTTAATAGTATAAACTTGCATTGATTCCCATTTTAGGATTCATGAAAGCCAAAGCAGGAAATTAATCTGGTGTGAGGTAGTTTATTATTTTATAATCTTACTCTATCTAAAGGACTAAGATGCCTTGCACTATTAATTGATGATTATGAGCAAATGATTCAAGCTTGTAGGTTTGCTAAGTTTGAGCAACCTTTTCCTTCTTGTTCTTCTTGTAAATAGTTTGGACAGTGAAGTTATATTTTTCTCTATTTTCCTGTTCACTTGCTCGGTTCAGAAGGATTTAGTGGCCAGGTTAAGAGGTGTGGGGTAGTTGTACATCAAACTGTATTTATTTTTCTAGGCCTCTTTAAGTAACAAGTATATCCTATTTTTGTGCTTTCAGATGTTAGTGGATGACATATGAGCACTGGGTTTATGTTTATATTAGGATTAAAGGTCTGAGACGCCCAAAAACTTGAAGGTCCTTGAGCTGGGAAAAATGATAATAAGAGATAATTGTGAACTCAAAATTGCAATTGCTTACTAATTGTAATTAAAAATTTAGAAGAACAAGCGCTCTCTCTCTCTCTCTCTCGCTGTTGTTTTAAAAATGGTGGCTAACTTGTGTGCACCTCGATTGTTCCACCTAATACTTGCTACTTAACTACCTCCCATCAGCATAAGTATCAAATGACTCTACCTACCAAAGCTTCGGCAAATTGAAAAATATAAGTTAGAAATTTTGTCTTTGTTGGGATTTGAACCCTTGTTTGCTGTTTTCTCTAACTTCATTGATCGCTAGGCTACACATTCTTTGGTGCAAGCACTGTCTATTTTCTTCATAAGTGCCCAACCTTCGAGTAAAAGAGAAGATAAAGAAAAGGAAGACACACATGCTGTTGAATATGCTAGGCCTGCATCCTACCTAAAAGGAGACCATAGAACAGCAGAACTTTTTGCTGTACATATTTATGACTTATAAAATTCTTAATTGCAGGAACCTTAGAGCTGATGCGAGTCCTCAACCGTATGGCTTTGTGGGGAATCTGGACCTCTATAATGAAGTGCTTAGATGTAACTCTGAAGCCTTCGCTTGCATAGGTGCAGGTAAAGAAGTCCTATGTAGTCGATTTCATTGTTTCCACTCTCCTATGTTTGATTTCCACCATCTCCAATCGGTGCTATTAAATTTTGAGCAAAAGTTTTGGCCCTTTATCTCTTTTGAATTTCATATGGAAGATCTCCGAGTTTTGCGACAGTTGACTGTGCTTGTGGATTGTGTTACATCCTTTTGCTAATACAATGTGTAGCACCAACTAAGATTCTACCCATCTCTTCATTCTTTCGCAAGGATTAATCATTGGTTCTGTGCATGTTCTTTTAGATAGTTTGAGATAGTATTTGAAGGACATCCATAGTATTGAGCGACAACTGTATTTGAAAGCGTAGTTGAAATCAACTCACCCCTTCTTTGTGATTGTTAACTCCAATATGAAGTCACAATTGTTTATCTTGAATGCAGCTCATGAAAGTCATTGGTTTATTTTGGACTAACATTGTTCTTGAGGTATTAACTTCTTTAACCTAAACGTAATAATATCTGATTTTACTTTTTACTCATGGTTTTGCTTTACAACAATCTTATCTTTCTTGGCTTTAGATAAAATGTCCTATTTCTGGCTTAGCCCAGTGGTAAAATGTGTGGTTAAGCGCACGTCACATGTTCAAACCTTGCCGTGGTAAAAACAAACTTGGTTATTAAGTGGAGAAGGGTAGAGGTGCGAGCTCATTATCCATTGAGTTCGAACCATGCACCATTATCCGTCTGGGATTTTTTGGTTGTAAAATAATGGCCTATTTTTGCAATTGAGTGGTATGGTTTATTAGGTCATTTATATTACTTGACTTTACTATATAGCACATTGTTCAAGTTTCTCAGGCCACATTAAGGAGACTGCACAAAATCGTAAGGCTGATGCTGGTCCTCTTAAGAGCATACCTGCTGTCCAACTGCCACAACGAAGCACTGTAGAGATCCACGATTATCAGCATGACCATGTTACTAGTGTAAGTTTGAAAACAGTCAAGACAATGGGTGATTTATTGTATTTACTAAAATTTAGCACTTAATTGCAGGATGGTACCGCATCTTCTAGGAAACCAAAAGTCAAGAAGAAAGGAAGGGAGAACAGTTTACTATCAAGTGGTCCTGATGCTTCTGAATGTCAAGGTTCCCTTTCAGTAGCTGCACTTCTAATTTTTCTTGGCTCTAGATGGCTATTTGATTGTTTGGGAATATTTCCTGTCCTCAGATGCAGTTGCAGCAGGCTTTTGTGAGATTTTGGAAGATTTTTGTGGCAGAGCAGAAAATTTTGGTGATGAGCGGGATGAAAAAGAATTTTTACCAATGTCTTTGGCAGATCTTAAAATTGTTCGGAATGAAATCACATCTATCCGAGCAAAGAAAGCACTGCATTTGATTCCAGTTGATACTCTAATGAGATCACTTAGGGTCTTAGATCACCAGATTCATCGAGCAGAAGGCTTATCAATTAATGATTATGAACAGGTAAGTTAGCAATTATGCAATTCATGTTATTCTTTAGACTTGCAGTGCAGACAATTTTCCATTTGGTTTCTTGTATAATTTCCTCTTTGCAGTTAAGTTTCGACTTGAGCTCCCACTATTTTCTATTAACTCTCTCAGAAACAATGAGTTACCAGCCTTTTCTTGTTCATTAAACTATGGAAGGTTATTGGGTCATGCTATCGCCTGGAAATCTTTGGTTCTCGCCGGCATGCTACACCTGTTAATGATTGTTGTTTTATAATAGTGTCCTGACCAATTGACCATCATCAATAACAAAGTTTGCTTTTCCCTTGTTATGCAGGTGGATACAGAGGTTGTGTCATCGATTTTTTGTGCTTTAGAGTCCATTCATGCAACTTTAGCTATAATGGCTTACCGTGGGATGCCTAAGCAGTTATACAAAGAAGAAGTATGTTCTTAACTGATTTTTTTTCTTACTACATGTATCTTGTTAATTACAAATAAAGATTTCCTTGAGATTCTTCTGTTGGTATCTTTGCATGTCTCGTTTATGTATGTTAAATTTCCAGCTGACCATGGTCTTTGGTACCAGATCATTGAAAGAATCATGGACGTCTCTCGGCACCAAGTAATGAATGTTATATTTGGTAGTGATCCCGTATACCGTGCGCTGCACAAACCAACCGACATAGGGGTTCCTGAAGGTAGGATTCTGAGCTGGACTATTGATTGTTCGTATACTAGGGCTTCATTTGGACATTTATGAAGTCATTAGATAATTGACTTCTCAATAATTTGTGAAGTCAGTTAAAGGAAAAGGAACGAGTTAGATTGAATTGAAAATGAAAAGTAGAGAAATTCTATAGCTTGTAGAATTTATAGACAGTAAATTTTTGAAGTGTTTACCCCATGACTTCTTGTGAACCGAATACAAAATGTGAGAAAGTTAAAGGCAATGCTACCATAATGACAATCTTAAGATTTTGAGACAGCTCGGTGATGTCTAGTATGGAATGGTTAGCCTGTGTCTTTCTCGAAAATTGCTGAAAGAATCTTTCTGCTGAGCTGAAAACTGGTTGGGAACTCCAGTAAGCTATGTTGCTCGGACTCTCCGGAAATATCGATGGGTGCGTGTCGGATCCTCCAAAAATAGTGTATTTTTGGAGGATCCGACACAGGTGCGACAACTGTTTTGGAGAGTCCGAGCAACATAGCTAATAAGGAGTTTTGAAGTGTTCCAACCAAAATATGGAAGTAGAGTATATTAAATTAGATCTAACCGTCAGTTTGCAGTGGCCAAATTATTTTTCTCCCTCTTTCAGTTCATATTTTGAACTTCGCCCATAGCTATTATCAGTCCTTTTCTCTCATCACATGACCTTTTCCAGTCTTGGCTTTCTCTGTTTACTATCCGCCTAAGAAAGTGACAACTTCTGTGATGGTTCTGGAATCATTCTGTTTTGATGAGTATCTAATTAAATCAGTCTAAAATTGGAGAAGACGTGAAGGGGATAACTTTTGGAATCATTATTGTTTATTGCTTGAGGGTGGCATGGATAACTGGTACAGTAACACGTTTGTTCCATCAATTACCATACGCTTTCCTTGTTCTGTTCTTCTTTGGACACTCTGTTTTATCTAGTTTGTGTAGCTTTACAACTGTGAGTTCTGGTTCCACTTTTGTCTCTGTTAATTGGCTAATCTTGGAAAAGACATCGATTATAGTTAAACCTATAGAGCCGTGGTTAGACCTGCGATGTTGTATGGGGCGGAGTGCTGGCCCGTGAAGAACTCTCATGTTCAGAGAATGAAGGTTGCGGAGATGAGGATGCTTAGGTGGATGTGCGGTCACACCAGGCTAGATAAGATTAAGAATGAAGTTATTCGAAAGAAGGTGGGGGTGGCCCCGGTGGATGAGAAGATGCGAGAAGCGAGGCTGAGGTGGTTCGGGCATGTGCGGAGGAGAAGTCCCGATGCCCCGGTGAGGAGCTGCGAGCGGCTGGAGATTGTTGGCGGTCGGCGAGGCAGAGGGAGGCCTAAGAAGTATTGGGGAGAGGTGATTAGGCAGGACATGACTAGACTGCAGGTTTCCGAGGACATGACCCTTAAGGAAAGTCTGGAGGTCTAGAATCAGGGTTGTAGGATAGGGGCTCCTAGAGTTTTTCGTACTCCTCATCCGGGGTTGGGTGTGGGTCAGCAGGGTTACCCATAGATGATTTATGTTTTAGCTTATGTCCCCCCTATGGCTGTTAGTTATGGTAGTTACTATATGATATTATTGCATGCGATTGTATTTATGTTCCGTATGATTAGATAATTATTTACGCTATTTACGCTATTTCTGCTGGAGTTACTAACGCTCTATTGTTTTTGTTTTTGTCTTTGTTTTTGTTTTACTGCTGTTTTTCCTTTTATCCTATGAGCCGGGGGTCGATTGGAAACAACCTCTCTGCCCTTTCGGGTAGGGGTAAGGCTTGTCTACATATTACCCTCCCCAGACCCCACCTGGTGGGAGTATACTGGGTAGTTGTTGTTGTTGTTGTTGTTGTTGTATTGTATTGCTAGATGTAGTTCATATTCTTTTATTTAGAGATAAATCTTTACCTATGTTTTCATATGCTTCCAGGTGAAGAAGATCAAGAGGCTGATGGGGACTTTGTTTCACCAAATAAGAAGAGATCTAGGAGTGTGAAACCAAGGAAATCAACATCAAACAAGTATGATTATAAATTGGTGTCCTTGATAATGGGTATTGTTTGTCTCTCCTATTAAATTGTCCTATCACCTCATGCTGGTGTCTACTTTTTTAGGGTTTCTTCTGCTGTTAGTGATATACTTCAGAAGCTTTGTGTGATTCTTGGTTTTCTTAAGGAGTTGGGCACGATAGAGCGCCTACCTGACAGTTGCATTCTCCAGCTTATCAAGACCTGCTTCACAACGCTTGTGGTTGAGAATATCCAGCGTTTGCAGTTGGAATCAATAAGCTTAATAAGTCGGGTAATGAAGCTACATTTACTATAAGTTTGTCCTTTAAGTCTAAATTAAAAGTGACTGCTTTGGATTTTAATTGTGCATACTTTGTTGAGTGTCCAGATATTTTACGCATACACACAGCATCGTGCTTACATAATGGATGAGGCACTTCAGATTCTTTTGAAGTTACCCTCTTCAAAGCGCATGCCCAGAACTTATCCGCTTCCTGATGAAGAGCAGAGGCAAATTCAGCTCATCACTGGCCTTCTGATTGAAATAGTTCACAGCAGTTCCAACCTTCCGGATGTTTTGATGGAAGCATCTGACAGTCCTTCACTGGAAGTCCCAATTGATGCCAGTTACCCTATCAAATCCTATGAGTCCATCACTGAAGCTTGCTGTCTTTTCTGGAGTCGTGTTCTTCAACGTCTAACGAACACAAAAAATCAAGAGGCAGCTGAGTTGAAGACAATGATTGAGAATCTTGTCGTTGATCTATTGATTACTTTGAATTTGCCTGAATATCCTGCCTCTGCTCCCCTACTGGAGGTATAAGAGACATGGTTATATTTCTAACATAATCCACTTCATTGGCTATATGTTAAAGATACACTCATTTGCAGGTTCTTTGTGTTTTACTTCTTCAAAATGCTGGGTTGAAATCTAAAGATGTTTCTGTTCGTTCAATGGCCATTGACCTTCTCGGCACAATTGCTGCTAGGCTGAAACAGGATGCAGTCCACTGTAGGGAGGAGAAATTCTGGATTGTGAAGGAGTTGAGAAGCGAGGACATGAATGACCGGACTCTTCCCAAGGATGCATGTTCTGTTTGTTTGGATGCCAGAGTTGAGAAATCACTTGTTCGATGTCATGGTTGTCAGAGACTATTTCATGTTGACTGTACTGGTATTAGGGGTCATGATGTTCCTAATCGTGGCTTTCATTGTCCGATGTGTTTCTCTAGGAAGCAACTTTTTGTATTGAAATCACATTGCGAGTCTCAGTCCAAGGATGCTAGTCAAAATAATCGTAAAAAGTCAGGAAAGACTTCACAAGTTACTGAGGCAATCACAAATTTGGAGACAGTTCAGCAGCTACTCCTGAATTATCTCCACGATGCAGCGGCTGTGGATGATGGACATCTGTTTACTCGTTGGTCAGTGCTTCTCTGAAATAAATATTTTTATGCTATTAGTATTTTTCTGTTTGATACCCTTGCCTGAGAAGATAATCCATTGCAGGTTCTATCTTTGCCTTTGGTACAAAGATGACCCTAATTCTCAGCAGAAATTCATGTATTATGTTGCTAGATTAAAGTCACAAGCAATTATGCGTGACTCTGGTTCTCTTTCTTCACTAATGACGAGAGAGTTGGCAAAAAAGCTAACTTTAGCATTGGGACAGAATAGTTCTTTCTCTAGAGGATTTGACAAGATTCTGCAAGTGCTTCTGGTTGGTAAAGTAGCACTTTCTCCTTTTTTCTCGAGAACTTAATTTTTTTTACTCTCATTATAAGATGCTTTACAGGCAAGTTTGCGAGAGAACTCTCCAATCATTCGTGCAAAAGCATTGCGAGCAGTAAGTCAGTTACATACTTGTTCTAAAATTTATATTTGTTTTGTTCCATTTTTTGGAGTAATTATCTTCTGCTCCTCTTGTTTGTGCCACAATGAGAGCAGGTTAGTATCATTATAAATGTTGATCCAGAGGTTTTGGGTGATAAGCATGTCCAAACAGCAGTGGAAGGGAGGTTTTGTGACTCCGCTACATCTGCCCGAGAAGCTGCATTGGAACTTGTAGGCAGACATATTGCTTCCTATCCTGATGTTGGTCTGAAGGTATTGAATTTAAATCTCTTTGATCCCACCAAGCTTGTGGTGATACCTTGTTCAGGATGCCAGTATTTGTCCTCCTAACTCTTCTTTTGGTTGCACAGTACTTTGAGAAGTTGGCGGAAAGAATAAAGGATACTGGTGTAAGTGTGCGGAAGCGTGCTATCAAAATCATTCGGGACATGTGCACCTCAAATTCTAGCTTCTCGGAGTTCACTACTGCCTGCGTTGAAATTATTTCCCGAGTAAATGATGAGGAATCCAGTGTACAGGTAGAAGTAGTCAAATCAATTTCTGTTCCCGTTAAACATTCTAGCTCATTCTCTTTGACCCAGGTCCTTGGTTAATGGTGATAAAAGCAACATGACCATAACAGTATCTGCAGCAGATAAATGTAGAACTTGTAAGGTATATTCATCCAATGGTTGACCATAATTATCACTATACTTTAGACCTGACAAACAGGTTGGTTGGCCCATAAACATTGAATCAGAAGAAGGCACTTCCTTGGTGCGGTTGATAGGCCAGTCCCAATTCTACCAGGCAGGTCCTGAGCTAGTCATTATACAAGTGGGAAGGGGTCCGATCCAGCCCAAAAAAGCTCCACTTTGGTGGACTGGATAGTAGGCGGGGTTTTTCTAAATTAATTTTGAACTTTGTATAACAAGATTTAAGTATTTAATTTATTGATAAATAAAAAATGAAGAAGTGTTAGAAATGGACCTTGAGCTTAAATCAATCCTGAAAGCTAGCTCATAAGGTGCAAGTTGTCCAAGACCATATAAGGAGGCAAACAAGCCATCCCTCCACCAGTAGTCGAGGTGTGCTCAAACTGGCCTGGATATCACCCTTAAAATAATGTGCTTATTTTTATTTAGAAACTAGGTAATTTTAGATCATCCGTTGACATGACTTATTGTTGATTATATTTGGCTTATATACATTTTCTTGAACTCCGTTCCGGTCAAACCCTGCCAACTAAATTCAGGTAAATAGAGTACCATATAAGCAATAAAGCAACTAGTCTCTCTGTTCAATTCAATTGAGCCAGCATGGTTTAGTCCGTGTCTAAATTTTTCCCCCCATCTCTGGATTGAGAAGTTTGTTATCTCCAAAAACTTGAATAGAAAGCTAGTTACTATTTAATGTTGGTTTTGCTTTGAGGTGATGTCTTTATCACACTTTTTTCCACTTTAATGTCTTTATCACACTTTTTTCCACTTTTAAATTACTATTTTTGTTGAAGCATGTGACCACATCATCTAAAAGTTGAAGTGTTAGACAGCAAGCACATTTATTTATCTATATCATGTCTGCACATTTACTTATTTATTTCAGGTCTTAAACACTCCCTATTTGTAGGTCTGGCTATTTCTTTTGGAGCAAGCACGTGACTTTTTTTTTGATAATAGGTGATGGTAAATTCAAGTTTGAAGCCCAGCTTCTAATATTGACCACCTTGTCTAAAAGAAAAAGCTGTTAGAGGGTCGCATTTCTTTATATATGTTAGGTTTGTCTACTCTTTAGTTTACTTTGCTAGGCCTGCAACAAATTCGAAATTTTTTGGCAACTTATTGTTCAGACTTACTTTCTTTTCTGGATCTATTTATAAGTTAAGGGCATTATAGTTTTGGACGAAGGGAGTACTTTTTGTGTCATTGCATCTAAACTTTTTCTGCATCATAGTAAAATGGTGGCTGGTAGCATGTTTTGGGTATGAATGAATGCATTGGTCTCTGTGCAAGATATATTTTGGGGTTTGCCAATCAAGGAGTGGATGGAACAAGCAGTCTTGTTCACAATTTTGAGTTTGGTTTTATACTTGTATTGTTTTGCCTGAAGATTAATTCAATGTCACATTGAATAACCTTGACGTGGAGTTGTGGACAATGCTTTATATGGCTAGAGTCCAGTAGCATAGAGGCAATTCTTAGACGCTGTTCTATTATTTGTTTATAGGACCTGGTCTGCAAGACACTTTATGAGTTTTGGTTTGAGGAACCTTCTGGTTCACAGCATCAATTTTTCGGAGATGGAAGTTCTGTTCCACTTGAGGTGGCTAAGAAAACAGAGCAAATTGTTCAAATGCTCAGAAAGATGCCCAGTCTTCAACCTCTTGTAACTGTGATTAAACGCAACATAGCTCTTGATTTCTTTTCACAATCTGCTAAAGCTGTTGGCATCAACCCTGTGTCCCTTGCTTCAGTCCGTAGGCGCTGCGAGTTGATGTGCAAGTGCTTATTGGAGAAAATACTGCAGGTCTGATTTGAATGATGGTTCCTACTAAATATATGGATTTCCTTTTTATTAAATAGAATCTTCAAGTATCTTCCTCTACAGGTAACGGAGATGAATACTGGAGAAGGAGAGGTGCACATGCTACCGTACATGAGGCTCTTGCATGCTTTCTGTGTTGTTGATCCTACTCTATGTGCACCAGCTTGTGATCCTTCTCAGTTTGTGGTCACGCTACAACCTTATTTGAAGAGTCAGGTTTTGCATCTATTTGGTCTTGAAGCTACTCCGCTGTGGTTCTTTGTTATTTCTTCTCTTGTTGTGGAGAAAATTTCTTTTCTAATTTTTAGAGAACAAAAGTTGTTTTTTAATTTTCGTAATGGAATCGAGTACATCTTTTGTGTGCATATGCATTTGGTGCATGCACTACTAATTTGAGATGTTGTAAGTTGTTTGTCGCTACATAGACAACATACCAGAAACATGTGGTATAAACAAGGGATAATAGAGCATAGAGCTCATTTGGGTGTAAACAGTGCATTCTGTGTGCTAACTTGAAAGGGATATAGTACAAATGGCCTATGTTGCTCGGATACAGGTGCGGATCTAGAGGTCGGATCCTTCGAGATGTAAATTATAAGATTCGGGGATATGGATCCTAGTACAGATACGGGTGCGGGGATCATGCTAAAAATAATTCAAAAAATAAAAATACCTCTAAATTATGAAATTTTTTGTGGAATACTTACGCGTAACTTGTAAAGTGTGGATTTCTTTTTTATTCTCAAGTTGTAGATAAGTAAAGGATTGATTTTCTAGGTAAGGTATACCATTTTCTTCAAATTTGCTCAAGTTTTGGTTCTGATTTTGGGAATTAAATTATATCTCGTCTCAAATTTTTCCGTCTGTCGTGGTCAAAGTACCCAAAATTGTTTGACCAGATCTGGTACGGATCCTATACCCACACCCATACTAGTGTCGTGTCGATACGGGTGCAGCGCCTAAACTGCTATGTCGGAGCAACTTAGCAAATGGTTCTTTTGGGTTTGAAGCACAATGCACATATTTAATGTGCAGTTTTGTCTATATAGCCAACTTGAAGGTGATATAGTTCTTTAGCCTATTTAGTTCCAAAAGCAGCATACCAGAAACAGGTGGGTTATCATTTAATACCAACCATGTTTTGTAATATTTTCGGAAACCAAGCTATTCAATCTTGTGTTAGGAAGCAGAAATATGTTAAATTGAGTGAAGAACTGGTTGGGATACATAAGAGCACAATAGATATTCAAAGTTGTATGAACTATAGTGGTATTAAAATTTTGAATCATGCGATTGAATCCTTGGGAAACGATGGTGGTAGAGCAGACATATACAGTTAATGCAATGGTGGCAAAGAACTAATTAGAATTTATGTTTGGTTAATTTACAACTAAGGCGCTGCTTTTTTGGGTGCCTGAGAAGAAACAAATATATCAAATAAGGCAATGACATAGAGGATATGTACGGGTGAGTTATCTTAGTGTGAGAATAGTAGGAGAAAATACAAGGGACTTTCTCATAATTGTGGGTTGCACTAGAGATGTGCTTTGGGCCATATTTGTTTGCCGTATATTGATAAGCTAATTAATAGTACATATGGTGAGGTTCCATGATATATGTCATTTCCAGATGATATTGTATTAATTGAAGCTGGGTAGTTGTCGTTGTATTGTATTAATTGAAGAACTTGTAGGAGTCTATTAAAGTTGGATTAACGGAGACAGACAGAATAAATGTAATTTAGCCCTCATTGGATGAACAAAAGTGAATTGAGTTTGGACGAGATTATGGTGCCTAAAGGCGTACATCAGTGGTAAGCGTGTTAAGACCAGAGCTTTTTGTAGTGCTAGCAGGAATGCAAGTGAATGTATCCCGTTCCCTGCGAGTGAAGTTCACCCCTTCAATCTACCCCTCGAAGCAGGAACGGAGGGCAGCTTTCTTAATAATTCAAATAAATAGTTCTGCTCACATTAATGGAAGCTCTTCATTAACGGAGAAGCTAATTGGCTCCAGATGTATAAGCTTAGTCTTCTCAGAAAATAGCTTGATTGATGAAGGTGTAGCTCATCAAATTAAGATATAATAACTGAAAGGAGAAAGTGTTATTGTGTTACAGGAGCACTATGCAATTGGAAGATACCTAACATAGTGAAAGGTCAGTCTCATAGAACGATTGTGAGACCAACAATCAGTCATGTGGGAAGAATATACCTCCAAGGCCCAACATATCCAAAAGATTGGTGTCGTAGAAATGCAATGTTGAGATGAATGTACAATCATACAAAATTGGACTAGATTGGAAATGATTGATCATATGCTTCAAGTAACCCAAGTAGATGATAAAATGAGAGGTTGCTTGGGATGGTTTGACTGTGTCCTACCTTGACCTTCCACTGTATCAGTCTGTGGGAGATGGATAGATTGAAAAATGCTTACAGCGTATCCAGTTTGTGTATTAGTGGATGGATATTCCTTCATACTAAAATATTATCCAAGATTGGCTGTACCTGCTTGTTAACTTATGGCCGTCATTGCTATTGCCTCCCAATCCTCCTTTTCTTCTATTGAGTTGTATACTTTTAGAAGTTAGATACTACGGACAAGTTATGATATGCTTTATTCTTCTGGCTTCTGTGTAGGCTGATAATCGAGTTGCGGCCCAGCTTTTGGAGAGTATAATTTTTGTAATTGATTCTGTTTTGCCTTTATTACGGAAGCTTCCTCAAAGTGTTGCTGAAGAACTTGAGCAAGATCTGAAGCAAATGATTGTTCGGCATTCTTTCTTGACTGTTGTCCATGCTTGCATCAAGTATCTACTCTAATTGATACCCTCTTTTCGCTATATATAGAAACTAACCATTTCTGTTCATAAAATTCTCACAGCTTCGTCTTCCATGCTTCTGTTGTTTCCTTATAAGCTTTTGCTTACAAAATTACAGGTGCCTTTGCTCTGTGAGTAAAGTTGCTGGAAAGGGTTCAACTATTATTGAACACCTTATCCAGTTATTCTTCAAACGCCTAGATGCCCTAGGTTTCGGTAATAAGCAGGTTTGTTATACCCCATGAAGTTTCTGATCTCTACTAGGAAAAAACAGATGTTGCTCTTCGTATTTTGTTGTGATCTATATGGCATTCTTATATTAGTTCTTTTTCAGAACTTTCAGCAAGTGGGCCGGTCTCTTTTCTGCTTGGGTTTGCTAATACGTTACAGTAGCTCTTTGTTATATGTATCTGGTTCCAGTAACAACTCACATGTTGCTAGCAGCATCAACCTGTTTAAGAAATATCTTCTGACCGAGGACTATGTTATCAAGGTCCGCTCATTGCAGGTGAGTCCTGCTATTCCCTTAAAGTTTTTGCACGTATGTCGTAATAATCATTTGTGTAACTTTGTAACTTTCCAGGCACTGGGCTATGTTTTAATTGCTCGGCCAGAATGTATGCTGGAAAAGGATGTAGGGAAAATCTTGGAGGCCACACTTTCTTCTAATACTGATCCACGACTCATGGTAACTTTTCTGCTTGTGTCATGCTTTTGAAATGCTGTGTACTGAATTATTCATGGACCAGATGCAATCATTGCAAAACATGTACGAGTATCTTCTTGATGCTGAAAGTCAAATGGGAACAGATAGTGCAAGTGAAAATGAAGTAGCTAATACGGCAGTTGGTGGCCCTAGTGTGCCGGTTGCTGCAGGGGCTGGTGATACCAATATTTGTGGGGGAATAGTTCAATTGTATTGGGCTAAAATCTTAGAAAGATCCTTGGATGTGAATGAACAAGTGCGTCAGTCTGCTCTTAAGGTAATTGCCTAATTTCTCTTATTTCTTTTCCTGTAAAAACTGATTCATTAAGCTGCTCGTATGTATTGAACTCACTCCCACTTATAGTACACATAGTCTAAGAGCTGGTCTGTTCACTGCTGGCGTTACATTTCTCCATATTGATCCTCAGTATTTGGAAATTCTATGCTATTTTCTGAAGCATGGAGTAGTTATTCTCAAAGTTATAATAGATCCTTTTACCCATTCAAATTATGGTTAGATTCCTATTCTGATCTACCTTTGAATTTATTCAAACAGATTGTGGAAGTTGTATTGCGTCAAGGTCTTGTCCATCCTATTACTTGTGTTCCCTTTTTGATAGCACTTGAAATAGATCCTCAGGAGGTGAACTCAAAGCTGGCTCATCATTTGTTGATGAACATGAATGAGAAGTACGCTCTCTGTATTGTTAGAATCTAGAATTATCTCTGGATATTATGGGTTTATGTTAATTGTTGGTGACTCCTTTTCAGGTATCCATCCTTCTTTGAGAGCCGTCTTGGTGATGGTCTACAAAAGTCATTTGTTTTCATACAAGCCATGAATAAAGGCGGTTCTCAAAGTTTAAATGCTCAGTCTAAAGCTCCGGGTATCATATCAGGAAAGTCGGACCCTGGCTCATTTGATCACGCAAAGCATGGGGTATCTAGAATTTATAAGCTCATCCGTGGAAATCGTCTTTCAAGGAACAAATTTATAGCCTCAGTTGTGCGCAAATTTGATACACCATGCTTGAGTGATTCAGTAGTCTCGTTTTTGATGTATGCACCAATCTGGATTACTGCCCCTAATGTTGTTTACCCTTTCCATATTTATTTTGTTTGCGTTAATCTGGACTACTGATCCTGAATTTGTTTTATCCCTCCTCTCTTCCAGATACTGCACTGAAATTCTTGCTTCACTTCCTTTCACATCGCCTGATGAGCCCCTTTATTTGATCTATTCTATAAATCGGATTATTCAAGTTAGGGCTGGCACAGTGGAGGGAAATATGAAAGGATTTCTACAGTTTTTTCAAGCAGGTAGTCAAAAAATAAATGGAAGCGGGAGCATTCAAACAGAGCCCAGTCAACCTGTTAAGTGTGAGACTGAAACAATGGTTACCAATGAAATCCAGGAAGGGTTGGAAAGGGATCCTGTCTGTCTAGATTATGGATCAGTGGATTCATATATGCCCCATCTGACATCATTAAATCCACATGGCATATCCAATATTGATTTGCACATGATCCAGGTATGCTTTCTCCATCAAGTTCAGTCTAACCATATGAGCATGGTGTGGTGTGGCATGCAGAGCACGTGAAATATGTCATTATGAGCTTGACTATCGTCTCCTTTATAGTTCACATGTTACCTCTTAACTTTCCAAGTTAATGGATGGCGAGTACTTTGATTCTTCTGTTTGACAACTATGCATAATACAGGTGGAATGTCTCGCAGCCGGTGCTCTACAGTTGCTTCTGAGGCTAAAGAGGCACCTCAAGATTGTGTATGATCTAAATGATGCCCGTTGTCAGGTTTGGCTTTCTGGCTTAACTCTGCCTCTGACTATGCAAGTGAATGCCTTGCAGCATCTACCTGGTACTTATATGTGCTGGTTATGTCTTTAGGCATATTCCCCAAATGAACCCCCAAAACCCGGGGAAGGTCTTTCAAGGCAAAATCTTCAGTTCAATGTGAAGGAAATTAACATTGACCCCCCAAACAATTATGAAGACTTTGTCCGGAGATATCAGGTAAATTAAGTGCAGTGGTGATGCTATCATATGTATGTGTCCATCGACTTGTATGTTTAATTCTGTATGGGAGTTTAATTCTGTATGGGAGTTTTGTAATCCTGAGAGAACACTTATATTACACTTGTATGTGCTGTGTAGATTATGCCTAGACAATTATTTACACATTTATGGTTTCTAAGCTTGTAGTTCTTCCGTAGTATCTGCTGGATAATTTGCCACCCTATGCTTTTGAAGCTTTCATGGTTAAATGCGTAACACTTCTCTTTTAGTTCTTGTCTCTTCTAAATATGTTCTTTTTGTTTTGTTTCGCAGGTAATTGTTTATTGAAACTAAATGCAGGTGTTGTTTTGTGATTTCAAATCTAGGGCTTTCACTTTGTAATTAGCTTTTGTATGTCCAAATAGACAAGCTGGAGTGTACTCTTAATTGCCCATGTGATTAGGCTAATCACTCTTTCTACGAAAGTGATTTTTCCCCTTAATTTAACCATGGCCATTAGGAATTTTTTTGCACTAGCAGGAGGATTAAACAGCATTATGAGTCAAAGTTACTGCGGTACTTGTTTATCTATTGCGTCTATTCATACTGGAAAGATGGACTACTTTGCAGCTAAACTAAAATGGCTGTTTGCCCCCCGTCCCTCTCTCCCTCTCTTCTCGCTTTTGATATTTTTACGCAACAACACAATTGGGATGCACTCGCAGAGACAGACTTTAGACTAAACATGTGATTTGTTGCATTTTGATCATCATTCTTTGTAGGATTTCAAGAATGCCATGAAGGAAGATACAGTGGACTATGCAGTATACACAGCAAACATCAAAAGGAAACGCCCTCCTCCAAGAAGAAGTAGGAAGTGTGGTCGAATGATGGGTGGTGATGATGAAGATGATGAAGACGATGGAGAATGGGGTAGCGGAATGAGAACTAGTAATAGTGGTAGTGGCAGAAGAAGTAGTAGCAGGTTAAGGCAGCAATACGAAATGTAAATACTTACAGGTAACACTAACATGTACAGTATGCAGGAAGACAGGTAAATGACTAAACCAAGAACCAAAACAGATTTGTAACATCATCTATAGAAGTTAAGAGATCATAACCTGAGATGCCAGTACTAAAAGTTGAAGCTTGGAGCTCCAGTACGTCGGCGATGTGCTCCATTTAGAAGTCATGATTCTTGGAGGCACAAATTTTGGTGACGACCTCCAACAAGTAGCAAAATTGAAACTGAATCATTTTCTTATTATTTCTTTTGGGGGATTTAAAAGGAGGGGAAGAATCTTCTTGTAGGTTTTGGTCCATTTTCTGTACATTCTAATAGATTCTGATCTCATTTGAAAATGAAATCACACCATTGTTTTCGTGTAGCTCTTTTTGAACATCTGTTCTGCAAGTCATATTTTAGATTTTATAGACGTAAAAGAGCAGAAAATTTGTCCGATAGAAACTTAATCGCATCATGTGTTTACCCAATCTGTACTCTTGTGTACTTACGGGTTATGGAGATGGATAGGAGGTGGCTCCCAAGCAAGACCTGTAAATATGCAGAACGTCAGAATACTCTCTTTGGAACAGAGCATTATATGATAGTATTCTGATAATGATGATAAATTGATAAGATCTTGTGATGAGATTTTTTTATGAGATCTAGAAAAACATTGCTATTATTGTCGACGGTAGCCAATATCATAGGGGGCATTCCTTTCACTCCAACCGAATCCCCTTATCCATGGTAAATGATGAACCTTAAATTGATGGGCTCGGTTGAACGTTTTTGATACACAACATAGATATGTACGTGAAAGATTATTAAAATGTAAACAAGTATAAAATTCTGAACACAATTTTAAACGTGCGTAGATTAATTGATGAGAACCTTATAAAGTGAACTTGACAAGCTTCATTCTGAAGTTACTTTTATGGTGAAAGACAATCTCATATATGTTTTGCTGTAACTTGAATATTTTCGCACGAAACTGTTCAGCTCGATATATTTACATTGCTAGCAAAAAATATCTTCCGAGGTCCAGGTAGCAGAACAAAGGTGCATGGCACGAGTTTGCTTAATTACCCTTTCGTAGCACACTGGGGTTTGACACAAATTTTGCCTGGTGTGTTTTTTGTGGGGAGATATACTAGTGTTAGGATCAACGAACTTTTTACCTCCAAGTTAGGTAGTGTAAAACCGAGTCTTATAGTAACACCTGGCCTTGATTTGGTCTTCATTGGAAAGAGTAATGCAGTTGTTTTCAGATCTAGGCAATTCGTCACGTGTGCGATTGTAACACTACTTTTGACTCGGCCTATGTATGTACAAATGAACAGAAAAACGGGAATTGTTAGCGTGCGAGTTTTCCTTAAAGAGTGTATGTTTTATTTACTAATGGTGTCAGCTATTCATGCGAGTAGGTCAATTCTAAGATATATATATATATATATATATATATATATATATATATATATATATATATATATAATGCTATGTGGCACCTTCTATAGATTTATCTTTTTTCTATTCTTTAGGCTATTTCCCCTATTTATGTGCGTTAAAAAAAATTATATTGAAGTCTCATGTCTCTTAATTGGAAAATTTTCTATTTTGTGCATTGTATAGGTTCAAATCTGGACGACCGCGATCACTATTGAATGCGGCGAGAAATGAGGTCCTTATGATATAGCATCCTTTGCTCGTTATAAAGGGAGACGACCGATAGTAGTTAGCGAACACATGATGTATGCAGTAGTGTTAGCGTAGTAGGAGACAATAGGAATATGCTTTTCAAATATTCTTGGTGTTGTACCTTTTTAGGGTTTGAAAGGTGATTGTCCCTGATAGATAGGAGGAAAACACTCTGTAAAGAACCAAACAACGAATACAAAAAAGACAACTTTGCTTACTAAGTACAAATGTGAAATCCATACATCTTCGTCGATCTTGGCCAATCGTATTCATTACAATATTTTTCCACGTCTAAAGTTATCATATTTATGATTAATCATTTGGTTCCGACATACTAGGAAGCATCATCCACCTTGTTCTTCTCTTGCATCATTAAATCAAGATTTCGTTATACTTGGCTGAGATTTACCTCTTCATCTTCATTAATTAATTTAATAAAAATGGTTTCAATATTTTTTTGCTCAAACAATTTGGGGCCATCTGTGAGGATTTCTTTAGCCAAGATCTTAGTTTCATCTAGATCATAAAAAGGGATAGTCACCTCTTCCTAGCCTTGCACAAACCAATAACAACAGGAAAGGGAAACACAAGGTTAAAAGCAATAGCAGGTGTCTCAACCAACCTCCTGGACTCTATCAACGAAGCTGGTAGGGAGGAAAATGAAAACGTGACATCGAATGCTACACCTACGAGAGACACCTCACCTCCCCCGAATGAAAGCCTGACTGTTTCACGCGAGAAGGGAGCCTTTATATCTGCAACAGGAGAAGCACCATCGACCGCAAAAAGACTATTGGAAGAGTGGCTAACAAACACTTTGAACAATATACTTGATAAACCCGTTCAAAAGGATATTAGAGACACTATACACTCAAATGCTACAATAATCACCAGCGAACTAGATACCCCACTCACATGTAAAACTCTTACTATTGTTGATACAGGTAATGACACACTTGTGGCCATCCTAAGAAAAATGGAGGAAATGGAAAATGAGAAAAAGGCACTCCGTGATCAGATGAAGGAGCATTAGGAAAGGGTTGATAAAATACCGGGCGCTTCGAAACTGTTACCAAAATGGGACGTTGGTCGATTCATCGAGCAACCATATAATGAAGAGGCAACCCTCCACGCCATTCCAAGGACCTTTAAAATGCCACTGTATCTACAGATATATGATGGTACCACAGACCCAGAAGATCATATCATCCATTACGTCACAACCGTAAAAGCAACGATCTGTCAAAAGAACAAGTACCACCGATGCTGCTGAAAAGGTTCGGTGAAACCTTGATAGGGGGGCTCTGACTTGGTACTTGCAATTACTAGCAAGGTCAATATCAACATTCAAAGAAATAGCGGAAAAATTTGTCACCACCCATGCAGGAGAAAAAAAAAACAAAAGCCAGGGTAAACGACATTTTTTCCATTAGACAGACGACGAGCGAAAGACTCGAGTACTTCCTAGCCCGATTCAATAGAGTGAGAATGAGCTTACCCAATATGTTAGAAAGGGATAGCAGTAGAAGCCTTCCAGACCGGATTAAGCAGGAGTAGGTCGAGTACGACCAAAAAACTGTTAAATAGGCTCATGAAATACCCTCCCACCATTTGGGAAGAAATCCACAATGCCTATTATGCTAAAGTAAGAGCGGACAAGGAAGACCTTAATGGTCTGATCCAACGACTGATGTCAGTCCAAACTGAAATAAGGAAAGATCATCGCAATGATAGCCGAAGGGATCATCTACCCCATCTCACTCGAGAAAGGCATCAGCCTTACATCCGGAAATCCATCCTACTTCCTCCACAACACACAAATATTTCCCCCGAGATACCGCACCACATCGAAATGAAAGAGGTACGCCTCTACTCTTATCTACTCATAACTTTTGTGTTTCTCCTTCAGAAATAGTGTATGCACTAGTAAAGCTCGGCCCAAAGGCAATGGCTGCAAAAGATGAAGTCCAACCCGAGCACCCGAAAGTCGAACGTTCTTTGGGAGTTCCATCAGGAAAGGGGGCATAAAACCGAGGATTGCATAGGCCTGCGGTAGGAGGTAGTAATAATGCTAAACCAATGACACTTGAAAGAACTACTAAGTGACGGAGGACGGGCTAACTTTGCTCGTGGACTCGATCAACCCAGGGACCCATGAAACCGCCTTCAATCGCCCGTACATACAAATGATCATCGGCAGTGGCAATAACACGACAATTAACCACGTAAATTTTACCACTACGCATAAACTCAAATGGTTGATCAATCATGAACGGTATGATGACCTCGAAGATAGAATCATCTTCGATAGGTCAGATGCTGACGGTTTATCTTTCCCTCGCTATGATGCTCTTGTTTTAACTTTACGTTTCGTAGATACTGATGTAAAAAGAATAATGGTAGATGAAGGAAGAGGCGCATGTATTATCCATCCTCAACTCCTCGTGCAAATGAGACTCAAAGATAAAATAATACCATATAACATAACACTAATGGGTTTTAACAATGCAGTTGAACGCACCTCTGTAGAGATAGTGCTGCCCGTTCTGGCTGGATGAGTCACTCTGGAGACAACATTTCATGTCATGGATCAAGAAACAACCTACAATGCTATCATAGGGCACCCGAGGATACACGCCATGCTAGCTATCCTATCAAGTCTCTATCAAGTAATCAAATTTCCCACTCCATGGGGAATATTCAGCATCCGGGTGGAATAGGGCATCGCACAAGAGTGCTACTGTATCACCCAGGATTGTGCACATACCCATCAAATAAAGGGAGCAAGCGTGGAGACATAACAATCAGCGATATCGGGAACCAAACCCGACGAACAAGTAGAGGTCATCAAAGACCTGACGTTATAGAAGCCTGTGAGGCGACCGTAGAGGACCTCGATCCTGTTCGACCGGACAACAACAAAATCACAAAAAAGGCTTATATCGGGCACAATATCTCAGAACCAAGTAAGTTCCATAAATTCTTAACTGACAATGCTGATTTGTTTGCCTTCTCTCATTCAGATATGCCTGGCATCTCGAGAGATATCGCCACATACAAACTGAATATTGATCCCTTCTATCCACCTGTGTAGAAAATGAGGAGAAAATTCAATGCAACGACGCAGTCATCGAAAAAGTAGATAAGCTACTCGCCAATGGCTCATATGAGAATCAAATTATCCCCAGTGGGTTGCTAATGTGGTCATGGTGAAGAAGAAAAATGGAAACCACACATCGACCAACTCATCGACGCAACAACGGGACACAAATTGCTAAGCTTCTTAGATGCCTATTCGGGTTACAACCAGATCCTAATGGCAGAAGAAGATCAAGAAAAGACTACTTTTATCACTCACCAAGGAACATACTTCTATAGAGTCATGCAGTTCGGACTCAAGAAGGCGGGGGCAACATACTGGAGGCTAGTCACCAGAATATTCAAAGAACAACCCGGTAAAACAATGGAGGTATAATTCGACGACATGCTGGTGAAGTCAAAAAGGAAAGAAGACCACATCGATCATCTGAAGGAAGCCTTCAACATAGTGAGACTGTAGGACATGAAACTAAATCCTAAAAAAAGCGCCTTCAACATAACTTCGGGTAAATTTCTCGGCTTCCTGGTGTCGCAACGAGGCATCGAGGTAAATCCTAATCAGATTGAGTCCATCGAAGGAATACCAACAGCACTGACAAGCAAAAAGTAGGTACAAAAATTGACAGGACGGATAGCCGCCCTGTCGAGGTTTATCTCACGGTCGTAAGATATATGCTATGAATTTTTAATGTATTAAGAAAGGAACATAGACTTCAGTGGAACTCATAATGCGTTGATGCCCTAAGAAAACTGAAAGCATACATGTCTTCACCGTCGCTACTCGCCAAAGCAAATCCAGGCAAGTGCCTCCTAGTCTACCTAAGGGTCTCCGAAGTCGCGGTAAGTGCAGGTTTAGTATGAGACAGTAAAGGTACGCAATCCCCAATTTATAATATCAACAAAACCTTAATTGACTTAGAAACAAGGTACCTTCACCATGAAAAATTGGCTCTGGAATTAGTCATAGCTTCCCGAAAGCTTAGACCATATTTTCAATGCCACCCCATACAGGTGGTGACAACCTTCCCTCTCAAAAGCATCCTACACAAACATGAATTATCGGGTAGGTTGGCCAAATGGGCCATAGAGCTAAACGATCATGATATAATATATCAACCATGAACTTCAATAAATTTGCAAGTAGCTGATTTTGTCGCCGAATTCAGTGCAAAAATATTGCTCGAAGTCGACCAAGAAGCGCTTTGCACTTCCCATGGATGACCCGATCTCTGAGTCCTCTATACCGATGGCGCATCTATTATGTCGGGGCCTAGACTGGGACGTGTACTTGAAGTCCCTATCGGCAAAGTAATTCGCCAATCCGTACGGTGCCTCGAAATGACTAACAGTAAGGCCGAGTATGAGGCTGTAATTGCAGGATTGAAATTAGTCCTCAAGTATGGAGCTCGATGACCCATCTTTCGATGTGACTCTCAACTCGTTGTAAATCAATTCACTGAGACATTCCAAGTCAAGGAACAGAGAGTACAAAAGTACTAGACAGAAATCAACAAACTACTACCAGAATTTGATGAATGCCGCCTTGACCAGATAGCCTCGGCGCAAAACATCGATGCAGACAGCCTCGCCAAACTGGCGGCAACTACCAAAAATATCAGCAAGGAAAATGTGGTCACCCTTCCATTCATCAATAGACCAGGTCGAGGTACATTCTAAAAATTTAACTTGGGAATGAAACAATCACATTATAACATATTTGCAGGAAGAGACACTCCCACAAGATAGAAAGAAGCCAAAAAACTTCAAATACAGGTGTCCAGTTACAACCTCATAAACCATGACCTTTACAAAAAGACGTTCGACGGTTCATTGGCCAAATGCCTTGGGCCAAATCAAACAAAGAGAGCGATAAAAGAAGTACACGAGGGACATTACGATGCCCATATAGGCAACTGAGCCCTTGTTAGGTGCCTTATCCGTGCAGGATACTACTGGCCTATCATGAAAAATGAATCCATGGATTACGTCAAGAAAGAAATGCCAAAAATATGCCCCTATGATACACCAAGTGGAAGAACTCTTGTATTTCGTCACTTCGCCATGGCCATTTATAAAATGGGGAATGGATATCATCGGACCCCTCCCAGCAAGCCGAGGTAAGGTACGTTTCTTTTTGGTTTTAACTGATTACTTTTCCAAATGGGTTGAAGCAGGTGCGTACACCCAAATACGCGAGCAAGAGGTCATAACATTCATATGAAAAAAAGATAATATGCCGCTTCGGCATCCCTAAAGAAATCAGCTACGACAATGAACCTCAGTTCATGGGGAAGAAGGCGATCGAGTTCTTCAAGAAATTGCACATTAAACGGAACTCTCCACGCCATACTATCCAACCAGTAACGGCCAAGCTGAACCCTCCAATATATTAAAGAAAAATCATAAAGATGCCAAAAGCCTATGGCCAGAACTACTACCATAGGTGTTGTGGGCCTACCACACCACACCAAAGACCAGCACAGGCAAAATACCATATTCGTTAGTCTATGAGACCGATGCGGTTATACCCGTTAAGGTCAGGGAACATAGCTAGAGATACTCCAATAAGACTGGACCAAGCAATGACGAAATTAAATTACATGACCTGGATGAGGTTGAAGAATGAAGGTGTATGGCTCACATAAGGATGATAGCCCAAAAACAAGCAGAAAGGTACTATAACAAGAAGGCCAAAGTACAACCACTCAGAATCGGGGACTATGCCTCAATGCCAAAACACAAATAGCGAAAGACCCGAATGAAGGGAAATTGAGAACAAACTGGGACGGGCCATATAAAATCACAACAACAGTAACAAAATGAGCAATTCAATTAGAAATAATAGAAGGAAAACTACTATAAAATAACTGGAATGTCGCCCACCTCAAGTACTTCCACTTCTGAAAAGAGACGTCGGCTAAGTCGTACACTTTTTCCCTCACCTGGGTTTTGTCCAATCAGGTTTCCCCGAGAAGGTTTTGAATGAGGCGGAAAGGGTGACGTCTCGAGGATTGAAGTGTTGTTCATTGCCCTTCCTATTGATGATATCTCCAGGCTGTGGAATGAAGGGACTAGATATAAAGAATCTCTATTGAATGTACAAAATTGACATGTATCACCATTATACGAATGAAGTCGACATGTGTCTACAAAATATGAATAAAATTGACTCCATTATGTATAAAGAGTCCACACGCATCTCTAATGTATTAATAAAACCGGCATATACGACTCTCCAACAAATAAAATAGAATTCCACCCCCACGACTAGATACTACTTCGGCACCAGCTCGAAAGTAACATCCCAAATAAGGCCATCGTCAAAGAAAAAAGTTTGACTTCACTTGAACCACAAAGGGATACTAATTCAGCACCAGCTCGAAAGTAACAACTTGATGGCTAAGACCATCGTCAAGGAAAAGAGTTCGACTTCACTCAAAGCACAACGAGATACTACTTTGGCACCAACTCGAAAGTAACATCCTGATGACTAAGGCCATCGTCAAAGAAAAGAGTTCGACTTCACTCGACCACGATGAGATACTACTTCGGCACCAGCTCAAAAGTAACATCCCAATGGCTAAGTCCATCGTCAAAGAAGAGAGTTCGAGCTCACTCGAACCACGATGGGATACTACTTTGACACCAACTCAAAAGTAATATCCCGATGGCTAAGGCCATCGTCAAAGAAAAGATTTCGACTCCACTCGAACCACAACGAGATGCTACTTTGGCATCGACTCGAAAGTAACATCCCATTGGCTAAGGCCATCATTGAAGAAAAGAGTTTGACATCGATAAAAAACGATGTGATACTACTTCGGCACCATCTTGAAAGTAACATCCCCATGACCAAACATAACGAGTTTAACATTACAACAAAAATTTAGAATAACACAATTGCGACAAAGGTTATCATCGAAAACCCCCCAAAAAAAAAAGAAACAACAACTCAGAGGTACATAACAAAAACAATTTTCATTATGACTAATATATTACAAGTACTTGTCTTTACGAAGGACTCAAAGATGCCCTCACAAAAATGGTGAAGCAAAAGTAAATACAACCGAATATTATGCCACATCATTCTCTATGGCATACACCTCCTCATACCAAGAATCGAGGAAAGTTTGTCCGCATCATCAGAATTAATCATCTCCGCTAGGCGTGATGAGGTCATACCCGCATGCCTCACTAGCTGCACAGGCCTTGGCCTGCACATCCCCAAGTTCCATCTTGGATACCCTCCCTTTCGCATAAAGAACCTTATATACATCGAGCCGAGCTTCAACATGAACCCACAACTTATACAAATGGCGTGGCACGATAGGATTAGCCGAAACATGGGATATAGAGGTCTGCGACTGACGTCGCACATCCTCTGTTTTCAAAGAAGCCACCTGTTCATTAAACGTGGAAAATTCCACCTATAAACCTTGACTACGCCCCTCAAGTCCCGCTACCTTAAGCACAGATGCCTACATCTCCTTGTCCCGCTCCAATCTACAAACACGGAGGGTGTCTTGTAAAGCCGCTGCCTCAGAGATAGCACTTACCCTATCTCTTTTGGCGTAGGCCAATCCATCTTCATTTGCCCTCAATTAACTCTTAAGTCAACGATCTCCACGTTCGTTCCCAATTCGGTAGTTAAATTGGCCACCTTTGCTTGGAGGTCGACATTTTCGGCCATTATTCCCTTGTTTAGCTCAAGCTTATCTTCCCTGACCTTAAGGCCGCCTCAAGCTCACTAGAACGGGTAATGGCATTCATAAGGTCTTCATCTAGCTCCTTCAATTATTCGACCTTACGCACCAATTGATCCTCTCTCTGCTTAAGCCCATCATAGAATAGTTGAAAGTCGTGATCCTGAGTGAATATATCAGCCATCACACGATGCTTGGTGTGATATTCTTAATATTTTAGAGGACATATTCCCATAGAAAGTCGTCCACCTCCTTTCCCGAAGCTCACACTCGATCTCCATGATGAGAGTCTAATATGAAAAACAAAGTTACAAAAAAAGGATGGGCCAAGAACGGTAAAGCAGATCCAACGGCAAAAAGAAAAGAGAGGTACTTACCCGTAAAGCCATGCCAAAATTTCTCCTGATAACTCTATGTCACTCGCCGCTCTAAGTACCTCTCTCTCTCGAGCAATACATAAAGGGGCAAAAACGGAAACCGCCTCAGTTTGACAACAAATCGTAGTCCCCAAAGACAATTATATGTCGATCAGAACCCTCAATTCTATCCTCCACGTGAGTGTGATGCTCCAAAAATTCTCAAACTTCCCTACAGTCGATGTTCGAACTCGAGCCTTCACCCTTGGCGCATAAGCCCCCTCTGATAGTAGATGATGAGCCACCCTCAGCGGCATGCACATATGCCCTTCTTTGGTATACTCCTTCTGTTTGGGGAGACCTCTCCGCCAATATGGTGTCTTCCATAAGTGCGAGCACAGGTTCCGTCTCCGACGCACCTGCCCTACTCTTACCAGTATCAATGGCCACGTCTTTCCCGAGCTCTACCCTCATATTTTTTCTCAACGAAGGTTCGTCCCCATTAGAGGACTCATCCATGAGGTGATAGACCGATAAACAGGAGACCTATTCCCTCAATACCATATCCCGAGAGGAGTCTCTAACCTGCACTGGATGACCACGACCCTCTCGGGCGGACTCCTCCAAAGTAAATTGCATTCCTGCCAAGGCGATGGCCTGGAGAAATACAGGTACTGAGGCCCTCCGCCTAGAAGCTCCACAACCTTTCATCACAAAGAGTTACATCAATAGATAACAAAAAATAGCCAAAGAGCGGTACAAAGGAAAACACTTACCGGATGAGACATTCGGCCCAAAATATTTCACAAAAGCAAGTCTCGAGTCTCCACTATGTGAAGCAGTAAACGGTCTACCCAGTCCCTTATACCGATAATGAGACGGGGTGCACGCCTCATAGCTGCAAAAGAAAGCTGCAGATAAATACTAAGTTGAACACAACAAAGAAAAAAGAGAGAGTAAACAAGTTACGACACCTACGATTTGTTAGGATTTATGCCGTTCACTAGATGGGGGGGGGGTGAATAGTGCGGCACGAGAATTTTGATAAATATTGCGGAATTAAAAACTTGCAGGAATTAAGTAAGTGCGGAAAGTAAAAGAGCAAGGAAAGAACACACTGATGTATCCTGGTTCACCACAACCCGTGGCTAGTCCAGTCCCCGAGAGACTCTCTCGAGATTCCACTAACTTCGTTAAGCTTCCGGGTGCCTAACAAACCGTTACAACTTGAGAACTTGAATCACACAAGTCTCAACAACCTTGCTCGTGGATACCGCACCACAAGACTTCAACCACTAAGACTTTGGGTACTTAGCAAACCCGACAAATGAGGAGATATGTTCTTCTCCAACACCTCTCCTTTACAACAAGTACTCTCTCAATAAAGTGGATAAAGAGATACAAAGTAAGCTCTATGAACAACACAAAGTTGTCTCTCAAATGGCTCAACAAAAGCTCTAAAATGATGCTTGAATATGATCAATATGTATATCAATATATGGAGGAGTTGTGTGTTTTAATTCAGCTCAAAAGACCTCTATTTATAGGAGAAATAAGAGTTATGGCCGTTGCTCAATTGATAGAAAAATATACTGATTCTGTGCTCAGACAATCGATTGTCTAGTCTCTACAATTGATTGTGTGACCAATTTTCAAAAGACAGATCCCTGATTTTAAGGAAAAACTAACGTTTAAAAATCATTCCAGGATTCTGTGCTTCAACAATCGATTGTCAAAGGAGTACAATCGATTGTGGTTCAAAGTTTCAAAATATAACAACGGTCTCTGTACAATCGATTGCGGAATTCAACAATCGATTGTGGAAAGCATACAATCGATTGTGAAAAGCATACAATCGATTTTGTGCTATTTTGAAAAATTCAGTTAGACACTGTCTCAAATCGATTGTGGAAAGCATACAATCAATTGTGAAAGCATACAATCGATTTTCATAAGCATACAATCGATTGTAGGACCAACGTTCAAGAGACAAATTCATTCTAGTTGAAATATACCTTTGATATACCATTAATATACACTGTGTATACAAAATTGAAAACTTACTTCAAACCCATTTTGGTTAAAATGAAATCGTTAAAATCTTTTTGTTTGAAGTATATTAAAATATTTATGATATATATATATATATATATATAATTTAATAAAATGATTTAATGCATATTTATGATGACCTAATGTTGAGCCAAAAGACGAGATAACTTAAATGTTATTCTTACATTGGTTCTACCTAACGACCTACGCCTTGGGTATTTGGTCTTGAACTTTTGAGCTCATCTTGGCTTGTCTATGAAATCCCGTCATCAATATGCTTCTAGGCGTCCAATCTTCATTGATTGTCAATCGACTTCATTGTTTGTCATTCATCAAAACCTGTACTTGAAAATCATTCTAATACAACCAAAGAACACATATCAACGGCATCAATGATTTCCAACACGATTATTACTCCACCACTCCGGGAATCCAGTGAGGTCCGACACGATGTGTTCAGTTATGACAAAGAAATACTTATGCCAAATCTTACGGCTCGCCGGGTCGTTAGTTTCGACCACCTGTCCTTTGGTCCTACGGTACCTCAAATGTACCATAGTACCCCTGTGAAAACTAGGGGAAAACAAGTGCAGGAGGTGGTGAATGTAAACTTTGCACCCTGCCAACTCCGCGTATTTGTCAACACCAAAAATATTTTATATTTTTACGGAGAAAGCTGCATCAGCCAGCCCTGATAAAACTGACAGAATTCTTCCGCTAATGGAGAAGGGGGAAGGAATGACCAATTATAAGGGGTATTCATAAAGAGCACAATACCCTGGTCTATGGAACTCTACGAAATCCCTCCTCGCCGGAACCATCTTGACATGAGGACGAATGCTATACTTAGTGCAGAGAGCATCTATATTAGCCTGTTTATTTTCAGACACTACTGGAGCGAGAGTAGGAGTTGGATCTTTAAGAAAGTCACTTGGAGACATAGGGGTGTCTTGATAATAAATCATCTACGTGGGAAAAGTGTCCCCCTCCCCCACCATCATGTCCTCACCACTAGAAGGAAGCGCTATGGATAATAGAGTAGCGTCAGAAATCCCTTCGCGTGACCAGAATGTTCTAAGCATATCTATGATCGAAAATGTGTTAATGAAACAAAGGAAACTGGTAATAATGAGCGGGAGAGAGGAAGTTAAGAAATCAAAAAACCAAAGCTAAATATACGAGAAGGAATAGCTAGAGGAGAAATGGCCATGAGTTTTTTAAAAGAAAACCCTCTACCTATTTTTAGGGTTGGGTGGCATGAAAATTGAAACGAAAGGCTGCCCATGGCACCAAAACTGAAGCGACAATCCCTCAATCTCTATCTCGGGAAGACGCATAATGATAACATACGTGGAAGTGACATTATTTCCTAGTAGGACACATCACCTGGGATATCGTGAAGCAAGCTTCCCTTTCGTCATTGGTAAAACCTTTATGATTCGCAAACCAAATTTCTCTGCAGGTATAAGCGATGTCCGATTATCAAGGACACGCCGAGCTCCAACCTCGACAAGTGGAGGGATTAAAAGGGTGTTTGGTTAAGCTTATAAGCTGGTCAAACTGACTTATAAGTACTTTTAGACTTATCTATACGTTTGGTAAAATTAAAAGTGCTTATAAGCCAAAAATAAGCCAAAAGCCATAAGCTGGTCTCCCCCAACTTATCAAATTTCAGCTTATAGGCACTTTAAGTTTGACCAAATATTTACTATTATATTCCTAAAATACTCGTTTTAAAATAAAACTCGTCGTATACTCAATTCTCAGCTGCTTATTATTAAGACACTTTTATCCTAACACGTAATCGCTTATTTTTTAAATCAGCTTCAGCACTTAAAAGTCCTTTTCAACACATAATGCTTATCAGATACTCTAAATTAGCTAAGCCGAACGGGCTCTAACTGTATAGGTTCAAATTTTGAGGACCGTGACCACTACTAAGTGCGGCGAAGAACGAGGTCCTTATGATATATCATCCTTTGCTTGTTACAAATGGAGATGACCTATAGTGTTTCGTGAACGCACGACGTCTGCAGTATTGGTAGCATAGTGGGATACAGTAGGAATATGCTTTTTGAATATTCTTGGTGTTGTATCTTTTTAGGATTTTAAAGGGTATTGTACCTTATAAATAGGAAGAAAACACTGTAAAAGGCAGACCAGATAGTGAATACAAAAAAGACAACTTTGCTTACTAAATACAGATCTGAAATCCATACATCTTCTTCCATCTTGGCCAATTGTATTCATTAAAATATTTTTTCACATATGAAGCTATCTATATTTATAAGTAATCATTTGGTTTCGACATACTAAGTAACATCATTTACCTTATTTTTCTCTTGCGTTATTTAATTTATATTTCGTTATACTTGGCTGAGATTTACCTCTTCATCTTCATTAATTGATTTAATCAAAAAGTTTTCAATATATTTTGGTCAAACATGCCTCACACAATTGATACTAGTTGTGTGAGGCCTCTTTTTTGTGTCACAACTGTGTGTTCCCAGAATTTTGTAGACCCATATGTATAAGATATGGGTCCACAAATATATAAGATAAAAAGAGGCCTCACACAACTAGTGTAAGTTGTGTGAGACACAAAATAAAAACACTCCTTAATTGGCATCTATTTCTTCTTCTTTTGTCTCTGTTCCAGTCAAACAAAACTCATTCTCTTTCTTCTGCTTTTTTTTTTTGAATTTTTGGCCGGTTAAAGCTTTTTTTTTGGTAGTCCACTAGGCAAGCGCCTAGGGCTAGATTTCATTAATAATAAGAAAATGCAAATTACAACAAATAGGAAAAGTAAAACAAGGGGGACAATAGCACCGGTATTGTTACCCATATAACACAACCGGCATAAACCTTACCTTACAAATACTATTGAGGCAAATAAAAAGCCTCATGAACTAGCAAGCATGTAAAAAGAAAGAACTAGCAACAACTAAGAAATCTACGATCATCACAGAGTTTATAACATGCTCTGTGATGATATTACATAGAATAATACTAATGTGATGGTAAAATAAAAAGATGAATAAGCCATAAAGGTGCTCTCTTTTCTCTATTTTTGTGAAAACTTCAATTTGTAGATTGTTGTCTTCGTCCACAATTTTTTTCAAAATGTCTTCAAAATTCATGCTTTGTTCTTCGAGCGATTGAACTTTGTAAGTATTGTTTGAGTGTCCTATTTTTGTTTTGCATTTCTCATTGGGGGCCTCCTTATGTTGGCGTCTTCAAACACCCTGCCGTCCCAACTTCTATCCCTTTGACGAGACTTCTTACTTCTTGCACTATGCATTGGTGACAAATCACCTTTTCTTGAAGCGTCTACCCGGCATTGCTTTAAGATATCCTCTTCCTCCCCTTCTTCATATATACGTCTTCCTGCCAAAATAGGATTTGGCATTTCTTGAAAATCGCCTTGCGTTGTTAATTGTACATTACCCATAACTGCCTTGTTTTGTTGTTGTTTTTGCGATTTGTTCCTGCTCATGTTACCACGACTAGTACTAGGAATAGCATGATTTAAAGCGTTTAGTAGATCTGAACATATCATCGCATCCAAGAGTTGTCTTTCCTCTAATGAGATTACTGAAGCAGTTGTTACGATGTGGTGCTGCTGCTTTCTTCTGCTTGGTTCTCACTTCCCCCATGTTTTTCACTATCCCGTCTCTACACCTATTATTGGCCCGCGTTATCTTTCTATGTTCCTTTCAACTCTGTACGCTATTTTTAAAGGTTTTCTTTAGGAACCCTTGCTTATCTTTTGGTGTTTTGAAGAGCTTTGAGAACGACAATGGCGGTACGTTTTTAGTTCTTTCTTTTGATTTTCTTTTAAAGCTGTAAGAACTTGGTCCTAATGCTCTAATGTAAGCGTTATACTGTATGAGTTTGTAGAAATTTGATCTAAACTAATAATCCTAGCAATTATTCAAAGTTGCATTAAATAACACCATTAGCCAGAATTTAATCACGTCCAACTACGCCTTATAAAAAGGACTAAGCAGTCGTTGCAAATATATAATTCGGTTCAATCCGGAGTCGAATCCACATGGAACTAACCTATTTACTACAACTTTTAACACTATTAATGAATAGCTCAAACAATCCCCGGATGTAAGATCGTTAATGGATAATGAGTAGAATTTGGTGAACTAATGAAAAACAATATAAAACTAGTAATAATCAAGAATAGAGTTGAATTCAATGGTAGAATGGTCTCGGGTTATTGATTTCCCCAATTGTCAAATTAATTCTTGACACGTTCATTATAATCTCGCGTTAATACTCTACAAGAATACGAGTTCTAGGCTACCACAATTATCTCTTGATCAATTACGATAATTTACTAGCAACATTCTCTCGAACTGCTCTAGTTGCCAATTTATGCAACTCCAAATTATCCTACCAAAGCTTCGTTATCTCTAACCTCGCTTTTAAATTCAAGTAATCAATCGCTTAAATTACCCGAAAGTGGTGTTGTTCAACAACAATCTAACCTAGCGTTCTTTCTCAAGCAACACAAGGTAACTACACATGATTAATCAAGGGCCCTTTCAATTAATCACAGGATAACACATAGTTGAACAATTACAGAATAAGAAACAACTTAATTATATCAAAACGTAATCAAGACTTCATCCAAAAATTGGTTCGATCAACCCTAGATTAAATGTTTAGCTACTCATGGTAAATTAAGATAAATCCCTAAGATAATTCATAATTCACAAAATAATGATAACAAGAAGATGAATGAAAAACTCTAAAGGTGTCTTGATCTTCTCACAATTGTTCTTGTTTCTAATTGAGTCTAAAAACAAGCTTAACCTTGACTGGGGCGAGTTTGTTGAGTTTATATAGTGTTATGATAAGTTTCCCATGCTTTACACTTTAGCCCCTGGACTTTCTCGGCGTTCTCCAGATCGACCGCGGTCGCAGGCCAACCGAGGTAAGACCGCGATTGTTTTAGACTATTGTGTTTTGCTCCCTTTTCCATCGTGTTCCAGTCGCAGCCCTACCGCGGTCGCGGTGGACTATTTCCTAGCTTTTCTTTGCCTTCTCTTGCTTGTTTTCATCCGGGCTCTTCTCGATTGGTCTTATATCTACATATTTGACCCCAAAATGCTCTATATCCTCCTCTTAACTCAGAGTAGCTCCTGCAAGGCAAAAAAACCTCGATTAGGGCATTTTGTTATCATTTAGAAATTAAAACATCAATAAAATATAGTTAACTTAGATCATAAACAATATCTACATCGCATTATATATGCTACTCTCAGCATCCCACACTTAAATCGTTGCTAGTCCTCTAGCAACAAAACTACACTCTATAGGCCTAATCATCTCTAGCTCACGTCCTTACTCCTTACACCAAGAATAATTCACATGGGTAGACTATGCGTAACATCCTAACCTCAAGAGTGGACTCTCTCTCTACCATATAACGTCCCTAACCGGCTTTCATACTCATAGTAAGAGGTCCAGACTTACCTTCCCTTCATGAATCACATGCCTACTCACCACAAAAGAGACTTGTGTCATGGTAGTTATAATTCACATATGAGGAGTTCAAATACGTAAGATTTAATTCACCCTGAGAAAACAGTTCTTATGCCACAAACAACACATCATAGGCTTGCCCGTTGTGTAATACTCGACTAATTGAGACCATTTGGTCTACAATCAAGTAGTACTTTTTTGGTTGTAATGTTGGTTGCGGAACGAGTAAGATACATATGGGTATAGTGACTACACCTCCCTAAACACTTCCATACATTTTCTACTTTTAAGCCCATACCTTTGTCAAACCTTCATTCTACATTTACATCATTGAGTTAAACCCCCTACTTCTTAAGCACACTTTCTCTTTTAAAATCCACCGCCATTCTGAGACTTATTCTTTTAAAAATTATTCATCCTAGTTTTTTATGACTATCTTCTTTGTTCCACTCAAAATCCCAACAAGCCACCCCACACTTTAAATTTTCCATATTCATTACAATTCAAGTGCTTCTAAGAGGTGATACGGTTAAAAAATAGACAATTCAAAACTTGGGCAAGGATTGTAATGTGGTTGCCAAAAAACAGGATGCTCAAAGGGATTAACTAGGATATATACAATCAGGTGGTTGAAAACATATATAGATAGGTTCAACAAGGAAACGCCTATATCACCTTCCAGACCAATTAAGATACCATTTCGCTTCATACACACACATGACTCTAGGCATTGAGTGTTAGCATATAATACAAAAAGCCTCACTCACACATAGCACATGACCCAATTTAGTTAGGACCACCAGAAACTCTGTTCAAGGTGCTTAAGCCAACTCACGAACACTCAATTTAAGGCTTTATTGCTGGAGTCAACTAATGAGCCTATGTGTCACACTAAAGAAATCTCTGTTCAAGGTACCAAGGAGTTAAGGGATCCTATTTCTATTCTTTCCTCACCCAAAAATTCCTAAACTTTACAAAAAATGAAAAACAAACTAACTACACCCGGTTCAAATGGAAACCCTTGGAAAAGAATCGTGGATTGAAGAAACCAAAGGGGAGTTGATACACTACCTAATAGAAAAAATCTTTCTTTTTCCGACTTAAGTCCCTCAAGAGACCCATTGAGAGGTGTCCGTCTTTGGGCCAAATCGAAGTTCATTAACAACAACCAAAAATACAAAACAAATATATACAATTGTAAAACAACAACAACCGTCCCCCACCCCATTCATAAAGATTTGGCACGTCTCTATGTCAAAGAATTTAAAGCAGAGTAAGTTAATGGGACTTCTCTAGTGCTCAGTCATGATTGAAGACGGTGCTAGGATCGAGGTGACACATTTGTCCTAGCACCCGGCTCCATCCTATGATCTTTTTCTCTGACCTAGCACTTTGAGTGGCAATGTGTCAACTCTAGAACTCGGGTCAATGACCAAAGTGCATACGCCATCCATCTCCCGTTCCAAGGATGTCATCTGTGTACTCCGGCGGGCGTGTGAAGGGCCCACCTAATCAGCAATCTGCACCTATAGGGCCGCAACATGCATATATCCCTTATCATCATCATCCGCCATAACCTCCTCTTTCCCAACTGTGATTTTCCAGCCTTGAATGGGTCTTTTAATGGCACTTTCACATCTACTATGGATTTTCGGGAACTCGTGAAGCACGGCACGACTTGGTGATCAGGGAAGGGAAGTATAACTCTTTGCTTGTCTCCATGGAGCGAATGATAATTTCATTTTGAATGAGCTGGTCCACGTCAAAATTGTGGTGGTTTACAAAACATAAAATCGTCACTGCTCTTAGTACATTAACATCTGTAGAGTTGTTGGGTGGAAACAAATGGCTGTTGATGATTGTTGCCAACACTTAGCTTCCCAAGTAAGAGATTGGGAGTTCAGGGTAATTATCGGCTTTATCCATACTGGATCCCGACTAGCTACATAAATTATTTGAATAATTGGTTGCCACTAGAAAGGTGGGCGCTGATAATCTTGGTAATAATCCGTATCTCCAGTGAAAACCGACAACCTGTACACTCGGAGGTTGGCCTCAAGAGATGCATTCACCGAGGTATTTTGTACCGTGACAACAATATGGCCCGAGCAATTTGCATAAAATTCCCTTACCATCATTACATTGCCCTCTTCTGGCTCATTAAAGAAGATGTCCAACTGACGCCTCCTCAATTCTTCGTAGATACTTGGCATTCAACTTGCAAGGCATGCCTATAATGTGTACTTCACGGAACCCACTTGTTGGATATATTTGCATTAAATCTATATAAATCCAATTTGGAGAGAAATCGAGTGCATTCAAACTGGTACGAACTAGCCTGAGCTCGAGCTCTGGATGAACCTCCTGGCCCACTAGCAGAGAAACCTATGGCATGTCTTTTTCTTGATTAATGCATTGTAACTGACATAACAAGGGCTACTATTAGTGAGGGTTTGAGTTGTGTGAACCCTGGGTAGCTACTCAGACTTTACCACCACCATGGTCACATAGACCATTTCAACTCAATGGGGCAATTCCATAAGAACCTAGTATGCATGGAAAATGATTTAACACACTTATCCCATGGAAGTACAATATCTCCCCCTAAATCAACCACAATCACTTCACAAACTCCATCCCACCACAATGAAATTCACACAATAACACCATGCTTTTCTCTACTATATTCTACACATTACCTACTAAAAAGAAGAAAAGAAAACCAAAAATTTTTACTATAGATACTACAACAAATCTAACATTAAAATTTCAAAAGAGAAGGGGAGAAGAAGAGAGAATGAAATTATGACATAGCTGAAACTTGTAGAGTTGGAGTGTAATGGAGGTTGATGAATATGGGAGTCGGAAGTGGGTGTGTGTGTGTGTGTAAGATAGAGAGAGAAAGGGATTTGTGAGAGATAGGAATAAGAAGAAGAAGATGAGTGAGGGTTAGAGAGTTAGAGTAAGAAGGGGAATGTGGGATGGGGGGTGTTTGTTTAAGTTTAATGGGTTTTGAAGAGAAAACAATTAATTACAACTTACCTGGGCGGGGAGAATGGTTGTGATTCACCGTGCCCGATCTGTGTCCCGACCATGGTCGCGGTGAAAAACGAAAAACAAAATAGTGGCCTTGTAAACTACTGTGCTTCATTCACGTCCGGACCGCGGTTGCATTGGACCAGAATCATAATGTGCCTAAATTGCCTCGTCCGGGTTGCGGTTGCGGTCATGGGCTTTTGAAATTTTTTACCTTTCCAGAGTTGGTTCTTGACACCGACTTCTCCCAATATGCACCAATCTTGCGCTGTACACTAATAAAAGGGTTAGTATTATACACATCAAGAACAACATCAAAATAAAAAGAGAAACAAAATAAAACATGAGTTGCCTCCCACACAGCGCCTGATTTAGTATCGCGGCACGACGCAAGCTTTGATCATCACCCCTCATTCACATACTGGGGCTCTTCCAAAGTTATTACCACTCTATCCCCTTTTTCTTCGTCCATGCCAAGGTAAATTTTTTTAGCCTTTGCTCATTTACCGTGAACTTAATTGTCCCATCTTCTGATTCAATCTCCACAACTCCACTTAAGAATATTTGCACCACTCTGAAGGGTCCTGACTGTCGGGACTTCAACTTACCCAGAAACAATCTCAATCTCGAGTTGTATAACAATACTAGATCTCCAGGTTTGAAGTTCTGATCCAAGATGTGCTTATCATACATTATCCTTTCCTCGTATAGTCTAGCACTTTCAAATGCCTGGAACCTGAATTTCTCGAGCCCATGTAACTTAGTGATTCTGCTGGTATCTGCTGTCTCCATATCCAAATTCAACTGTTGCAATGCCATACGTGCTTTATGTTTGAGCTCTACCGGAAGGTGGCATGCCTTTCCAAACACCAAGTTGTACGGTGGCATACCAATTGGAGTTTTCAATGATGTGCGGTATGACCACATTGCATCATCCAGCTTCTTCAGCCAATTAGTCCTTTTTGCATTCACTATTTTTGTTAGGACACTTGTAATCTCCATATTTGACAGTTCAACTATCCCGCTTGACTGTGGGTGATAAGGTGAGGCTACTTTGTGGTGAGCTCCATACTTTTCCAATAGGCGTGCGAATGTTCTATTACAAAAATGGGTTCCACCATCACTGATTATAGTTCTCGGCATGCCAAAACGTGTGAAGATATTTTTCTTTATGAAACTTGTCACCCCTTTTGCATCATTGGTCAGGAGAACCACCGCTTTGACCCACTTGGAGATATAGTCAACTACTACCAATATATATTTGTTACCGTATGAGCTGACGAACAACTCCATAAAGTCGATCTCCCACATGTCAAAAACTTCCACCTCTTGAATTGTAGTCATTGGGATCTTGTGATGACGAGAAATGTTGCATGTCCTTTGGAATTCATCACAACTTTTCACCTAAGCGTGGGCAAACCTGATTCCAACACCTTAACAGTTATTCGAATTCCTCAAAAGTGTCCACCATATGGTGAAGCGTGGTAAGCCTGCAAAACAGAATGTTGATCATTCTTGGGGATACACCTCCGGATCATGTTATCTACACATATTTGAAACAATAGAGGTTCATCCCAATAATATTACCGACAATCGCGAAAGAACTTTTTCTTTTGAATTGAAGAGAGTTCATAAGGTATAATACGCTTGCTAAATAATTAGCAAAATCAGCATACCATGGCACCTCCTCCATTATCATAGCAAGTAAATATTTATCCGGGAATTTCTTTGTGATATCTTCAACCTCCATTCTCTTTCTGCTCCTTCCAACCTCGAGAGGTGGTCTGCCACTTGATTGTCCGTCCCCTTTCTATCATGGATGTCTAGATTGAATTCTTGTAACAATAGAACCCAGAAAATCAAGCGTGGCTTTTGACTCTTTCTTTGCAATCAAGTACCTAATTGTTGCATGGTCAGTATAAACAGTAACTTTTGAGTCAATTAAGTACGACCTAAAATTTTTTATGGCAAACACTACAACGAGAATTTCCTTTTTCGTGCCTGTGTAATTAAGTTATGCATCACTGGATGTCCTTCAAGCGTAGCAAATTGGGTGCATCATCTTGTCTTTTTTTGCCCTTAAACTACTCCTATAGTATAATGACTGGCTTCGCACATGAGCTTGAACGGTTGCTCCCAGTTGGGTGCAACAATGATGGGTGCGGTCACCAGTCTCTTTTTCAGCTCCTCTAAGGCCAATCCACAATCATTAAAAGATACGAAGGGCTGGTCCTTTTCAAGCAGCTTACATAAGGGATTAGCAATCTTGGAAAATCCTTAAAGAACTGCCTATAGAACCCTACGTGCCCTAGGAAACTTCTCACTACCTTTACCGAAGTGGGTGGCGGCAGCTTCTTAATCACATAAACCTTGACTTGGCCAGCTTCAATTCCCTTTTAGGACACTCGATGCCCTAACACTATTCCTTCTTATATCATAAATGGCACTTCTCCTAATTCAGCATCAGATTTGTCTCCACACATCTTTTGAGCACTCTTCTTAGGTTGTGAAGACAATCTTTGAATGAATCCCCCACCAAAGAGAAATCATCCGTAAATACCTCCATAATATCCTCAACCATTTCAGTGAAAATGGCTAACATGTACCGCTGGAATGTAGCCGGTGCATTGCAAAGCCCAAAGGGCATTCTCCGAAAGGCAAAGATGCCATACAGACAAGTGAAAGACATTTTCTCTCTGTCTTTTGGGGCTATTGAGATTTGGTTATATCCTGAGTATCCATCTAAGAAACAATAGTGGGATTGCTCATCTAACCTGTCCAACATCTTGTCGATGAAGGGCAAGGGAAAATGATCCTTCCGGGTGGCTGTGTTCAGTTTTCAATTGTCCTTGAAAATCTGCCACCCCGTGATTGTACGAGTTGGGATTAACTCGTTCTTCTCATTCTGGATTATCATCATTCCTCCCTTCTTTGGTACACAATGGACCTGACTGACCCAATTGCTGTCAGAGAGGGGAAAATGATACCTGCATCTAACCATTTGATCACTTTCTTCTTCACCACCTCTTTCATATTTGGGTTAAGCTTTCATTGATGTTATATGGAAGGTTTGTTTCCTTCTTCCAGGAGAATCTTATGCATAGAAAAAGCAAGGATGAAACCCTTTATGTATTCCATGGTCCAACTAATGGCAGTTTTACATTCTTGTAACACCTGTAGGAGTTGCTCTACCTACACAGCTCCAAAACCAGATGATATAATAACAAGAAAAGTAGAATTAAGACCTAAGAAAGCATACCTGAGGTGAGTTGGAAGCGTTTTAAGTTCTAACTGCGGTGGCTCCTCTATCAATGGTTTCACAGTCGTCGTTGTTATTTTTTCTAAATGTGGGGCCTCAAACTAGAACCCTTGACCTTCGAGAGCCATGACCCATTCTGCCAAATCCTCACCATCCATATGTTCCAGTATCATCAAAAAAGCTTTTAACGGATCCATGACATTAATAGTTTCATCCTCCTCTTGTAATATCACATCTACTGCCTTCACTAGTGAGCAATTTGCAAATATGCTGGGTCTCCTCATACATTGTTGAACATTGAATATGATTTCTTAATTCTTCAACATCATTTTCAATTCCCCAGAATCACAACCAATCAATGCTCTCCTAGTGGCTAAAAACGGCTTGCTCAGAATGATTGGTATCTCTTCATCCACTTGACAGTCAAGAATGACGAAGTCTGCAGGAATACAAATTTCCCCACTTGAACAAGCACATTATCAAGAATTTTGGTCGGTCTTTTCATTGTGCAATCATGCAGTTGCAACAATATTGAGGTTGGCCTAGCTTTGCCAAAGCCCAGTTTTGTTTAAATAGCCAAGGGTATTAAGTTTATACTGGCTCCCATACCACACAATGCTTTAGCAAATGCATAACTCCAATGGTGCATGGGATAGTAAAACTACCTGTATTAGACACCTTTTGAGCCATAGCTTGTCACAACCGTGCTGCAGGTCTACGCTAGAGTTACAATGGATAGGTCCTGGAAGCCAAAATTTTCTTGACATCAGGTCCTTTATCATTTTTGCATACCCTGGCATTTGCCTCAAAGCATCTATCAGAGGAATATTTTGAATTTACCTGACCATTTCCATGAATTTCCTGTATTGATCATCTTTCTTTTGCTTTGCCAACCTCTAAGGGAATAGTGCAGGAATCAACCTATACACACTGCTTTGCGCCTTTTCTTTGCAGGAAGCTTTTTCTACTACCTATTCTGGGAGTTGTTCAACTTCCTTCTCCTTACCCTTGTAAACCTGTACTTGCTCGATTGCAACCTTGGTTAGCTCTGCCAACTCATAGGTCTCTAATGTAACTGGGCTATCTAGAGTAGTTGGTGTTGTCTCTCTCCTGGATTGAGCAACTTCTTGCTCCCTGTCTAGATCTCTCCCATTTCTGAGACTCTCTGCCACGAGCTGATTCAGGTCCTGCTCCTTTGGATTAATGTTTGAATCCATAGGAAATGTTCCTTATGGGTGATTGTGTAAGGCTATAGATAGCTGTCCCGATTGAGTTTCAATGCCTTTGGTTGCTGAGTCATGTGCTACTAACTTCTCTTGCATCTTTCCATTTGTCCCAATGAGTTATTGAAGCATACCCCTGATTTTGATCATGTTACTATCCTGCTACTGCTGAGGTGGTTGGTAGGTCAAATGTTGCTGGTGTTGCTAGTTATAGCCATGTTGTCTTTAGTAAGATATGATTTGGTCTTGTGGTCATGCTCTTCCTGGATTGGGGTTTTTTAGTGGCTGGTTCGGTCTGTACTGCTGGTTCGCTGTTGGTTTCCATTGCTGCCCACCTTGCCTTGACCTCCAAAGTTATTGGCATAATTTATGTCTTCTATGAATCTCTGGTTGTCATTCTCTCCACTCCACGATCACACATATGGATGGTTAATGCAAGGATTGCACAAGCTTGCATTTGTGGTGTCCACAATGTGCACCTATTTCGTACCCATCTCATTAATTTTCTTTGTCAGCAAGCTCATCTGGGTCATAAGAATGGGTGGCTATGTTTTCTACATGTGTGTTGTTTGGATCAAGAGCGACAGAATGAACTATTCGAGTGAGTGTTGTGTCTCTCATCATCCAACATGAATTTTGAGACATCTTGAGAAGAATCTTGCACTATGTGAACGTTTTGCTCAAGAATGCACCCCCCACAGAAGCATATACATTTGCCTTTAGACTATCAGCCAAACCCATATAGAATCTTTGTTCCAGCATTTGATCCGGAATGCCATAGTGAGGGAATCTAAGAAGGCAGCCTCTGAAAATGCTTGAACTTCTTAAGAGTTTAGAACAAAGGAAAATGGTGAAGATTTGCTGTATAGGAGCTGGATATGTGGGTGGCCCCACCATGCCCGTGATAGCACTCAAATGCCCTTCCATTGAAGTTGCCGTTGTAGATATTTCTGTGCCTCGCATTACTGCCTGGAATAGCGACCAGCTCCCTATCTATGAGCCAGGACTTGAGGATGTAGTTAAAGAATGCCGAGGCAGGAACCTCTTCCTTAGCACAGATGTGGAGAAACATGTGCGCGAGGCTGATATCGTTTTTGTTTCTGTCAACACTCCAACCAAGACAAGGGGTCTTGGAGCAGGAAAGGCTGCAGATCTCACTTACTGGGAGAGTGCAGCTCGCATGATTGCTGACGTCTCAAAATCCGACAAAATAGTTGTTGAGAAATCAACTGTTCCAGTCAAAACTGCTGAGGCAATTGAAAAGATTTTGACTCACAACAGCAAGGGAATTAACTTCCAAATCCTCTCAAACCCCGAGTTTCTTGCTGAGGGGACCGCAATCGAAGACCTTTTTAAGCCAGACAGAGCATTAATCGGAGGTCGGGAAACTCCGGGAGGCCAGAAGGCTATCCAAGCATTGAAGGATGTCTATGCCCAATGGGTTCCTGAAGATCGCATCCTCACCACCAATTTGTGGTCTGCTGAGCTCTCAAAACTGGCTGCCAATGCGTTTTTGGCACAAAGAATCTCTTCTGTGAATGCCATATCAGCTCTCTGTGAGTCTACTGGAGCAAATGTCTCAGAGGTGTCATATGCTGTTGGTAAGGACTCGAGGATTGGTCCCAAGTTTCTTAATGCTAGTGTTGGTTTTGGTGGCTCTTGTTTCCAGAAGGATATTCTGAATCTGGTTTACATTTGCGAGTGCAATGGTCTTCCGGAGGTGGCTGAATACTGGAAACAGGTAATCAAGATCAATGACTACCAGAAAACTCGTTTTGTCAACCGCGTTGTTGCCTCCATGTTCAACATAGTATCAGGCAAGAAAGTCGCCGTTCTAGGTTTTGCTTTCAAGAAGGATACTGGTGATACTCGAGAGACCCCTGCAATGATGTTTGCAAGGGACTGTTGGGGGACAAGGCTAAGTTGAGCATATACGACCCTCAGGTTAATAACAACAACAACCATCCAGTATAATCCCACTTAGTGGGGTCTGGGGAGAGTAGTGTGTACGCAGACCTTACCCCTACCCTTGGGTAGAGAGACTGTTTTCAAATAGACCCCGGCATCCTTCCCTCCAAGAACTTCTCACCTTGCTCTTGGGGAGACTCGAACTCACAACCTCTCGGTTAGAAGTGGGGGTTGCTTACCATCAGAACAACCCTCAAGTTAATGAGGACCAAATCCAAAGGGACCTTGCAATGAACAAGTTTGATTGGGATCATCCCCTTCACCTCCAGCCAGTGAGTCCCAGTAACGTGAAACAAGTGTCCGTCGTTTGGGATGCCTACACTGCAACAAAGGATGCTCATGCTGTTTGCATTCTTACAGAGTGGGACGGATTCAAGAATCTTGATTACCAGAAGATATATGATAACATGCAGAAACCTGCTTTCATATTTGATGGTAGGAACGTTGTTAATGTGGAGAAACTTAGAGATATTGGATTTATTGTCCACGCAATTGGTAAGCCACTGGATGCCTGGCTCAAGGACATGCCTGTTGCTTGAAAGTACTATTTTTTGGTTGGATATCAAAGATACTAGTAATCAGACAGTCAGCTGGGATTCTTTACTATTTTTTCATCAGCTTTATGTTCTTTTTTGTTTTGTTCCTTTGTAGACAGAGGACAGAGTCATTGTCTACCACTATTTGTTATACTTTATATTTACGAGAAAATGACAAAAATAGTCTTTTATGTTTGACAGTTGATTTAAAATAATCCTTCAAATCTACACATGGACAGTTTTAGTCTTTTATTTTTTTTTAAAAGCAAGCACTTTTTGTCTCCATTATATTTAAACACAGCGGTAGTTGTTTTAGTTGACAAGAGGGGTTGCTCTGATGCTAAGCAACCTTCACTTTCAACCGAAAACTTGTGAGTTCGAGTCTCCCCAAGAGCAAGGTGTGAAGTTCTTAGAGGGAAGGATGCCGGGGGTCTATTTGGAAACAATCTCTCTATCCTAGGGTGGGTTAAGGTTTGCGTACACACTACCTTCCAGACCCCACTAAATGAGATTATACTGGGTTATTATTTTAGCGGTAGTTGTTTTAGTCAGGAATTGAGACGCATGTGAGTTATTTAAATTGAAAAAACTAACGAAACTTCCTTCTATTGATCAACACTGATGGGCGACGGCTGATGCAACTTATAATGATGGTGCATTCCATATTAGCAGTAACAGATAAAATACTCTGTTGACTAGGCACGGGCGGTTTCGGGATTGAATGTTTATGGGTTCCTGATGTCGATTAAATTAATAGTAACTGGATTCACATTCAAATATTTATGGATATTTAGTAAATTTTTCGAACACATTTATACTGTTAGGACAAAATTTACTGAATTCACGTGAACCTGTAGGTGGGGAGGTGGATCCACCCCTAAGTACGGTAATCCCAATGATTCAATGTCCATCAAAGATTGTGATGGGATAGTAAGTAGGTCTCTATCCTTAAAATAAGGTCTTGGTTTTGAGTTCTAGAAATGAAGTCGTCTTTGATAAGAAGAATATTATTTCCAAATTAAGACTTTTCGATGTGACGGTATTTTGTATACACATAATAATCTTGAATAGTCTTATTATTTCAAATTAGTCTGGTTACTCATTTTCAAAAAGAAAAAAAAAATCTTGATTGTTTTTTCAATATAACTGGCTCATGTGCTTCTCGCGAGCCAGATCTTTTACGACCATCCTAAAAGAAGGGGACTATTTTATCATTTTCTCGATTCCCGACAATCTTGTCGTCCTTTTACTTTATTTAATATTTACACTCTCATACTGGGAAAGTGGGGAAAGTTATAAACATCATTTTTATAGCTCGGATCAAGTAAACAAAGGTCACATAAAAAACAAACAAATACTATGATCAATAACGAATTTTGGTAATTATAATGATTCAAGTATGATTATTAATTTAAGTATTAACATTGGGAAGTTTTATTATCCATACAGACAAAAAGAATATATTTTGACAGTTATTTCTTTTGATTCTAATTTATGCGATATATTTTTTTTTTTAATCTATCCCATTATGAAAATCATACTTCCTTATTAAAATACTTTATTTTAAATTTTTTATTATAAACTCTGCGTCTAATCAACACCGCCACATAAAAGTGGGCAGAAAAAGAATAATAAACAATTAAAAAGAAGCTAACTGCCAGTAGTTGGACCACAGTAGCAAGAATTTAACTGCATTACTTTAAACCAATTCTTTTACTGATTATTCTCCTGGCGTATAGAATTAGTCCTAGGCCCCTATTATGCGTTCCCAACGGCCCTTGTTGAATGGTGATTAAGAAAAGTCAAATTTTAATTAACAAGAATATAAGATTAGTAATACTATGAATAAGAAATGCCGAGATTATTATGCAACAGTTGCCTACTTTAAGTGTATTTTTGGCTTTAAATACTCTTATCGACATATTGTTAATAAATGTATTCTTATTCCTGTAAAATAATACTTCACCTCCAATATAAGTTTCGGAAACCAAATTTTCTATTATTATGCGGAGATTATATTAGTATTACATAGTTTAATATCTAAAAAAGTTGTAATGCAAAGTTTTGTACGGAGATTAATTTTTTTTATATCTCAAACCAAACACCCTCGATACTTCCTCTTTTACAAATTTGCTAACACTTCTTCGTTAGCATTTTTGAGGCATTTCAATAAGTTTTTAAAGTTAAGTTGGACTACATGAAAATAATTCTAAAATTGGAAAATTGTCATTTTTGTCCTTGAACGAAATAGTCTGGATATGCTCTCCATTAACAACTTGGGTCAATCATATCCTTTATGTTATAAAAGCGGGTTATATTTGTCCTTATTTTCAAACAACAGATGATTAGAGACAAAACTAGAAATTAGACTGTTTACCCCTTTGGCGAATGGACAAACAGAAACCAAATAATCCCTCTGGTTATCTAACCAGTTTACTTTTTTATTTTGGTTTAAAATAAGTGTCCAGTTAGGTAATCAAGAAAGAATTCAATTTGTTTTTATTTTTTTACCCTTATGTGTATATGCCTAAAAAGTTTTTCACTCCTCACTATAACTATATGACCAATATTTAATAAGGGTAGTTTAGTCATGCTAGATATTTTTATATATGATTTAATATTTCTTTTAATAAGAGTGCTAAGAGGAAACTGATCACTTATTGTGAACCAGAGGGAGTAATACCTATTACTTTTAATATGGATTTTTTACTCAACTAGATCTAGTATTATACTCGGCCGACTCAATTCCCCTAGAGATCTCCAATTTGCTAATGAAGACGTAATTGGCCAGACGACTCAATTCCCCTAGTGATCTCCAATTTGCTAATGAAGATGTAATTGGCCAGTTCGCTAACCAATTTTACGGGAGGTTACCTCTAATCTGTAACATGCCAAATAATACCTTTTATATGGATTTTTTACTCAACTAGATCTAAAATTTTCCTCTGACTACTCAATTCCCCTACTGATCTTCAATTTGCTAATGAAGACGTAATGCGGCCAGCATGCTGACTCACTCAACGAGATACCATCTCTTAACAGCACCAAGTAATTCAGTCCACCGAATCTTGGACAGATGAAAAACAATTGCTTAGTATTTTTGCCTTTGTTGGGATTTAAACTTTGAGATCTCATAGTTCTCAACCAAATTCATAAACTACTAGACTACACTTTTGGGTCCCATATTTTACGATAATTTATTTCTCTCTAATCATCTGATTTTTTTTTATAATTGTGGACCGAGGCAATATAGAAAGAAATCACCTAGTGTTCCTATAGTCTCTAATCCTCTTATCTGGATTTCTGGTTATTGCATCACTCAAACATCTTTGCGACCAAAACGGAAGAACCACAAGAATATGAATTTTGGATGCAAGTTTTGTAACAAAAGTAGCTTTAACGCGAAGTGTCAATGGGAGGTCACATGCGGAGTTGTTTGGTTTCAAATAAAGTACAAAATCAACCCATTTTTCAGTAACTCAGCTAACGCGCCCAACTTTAAATGGGTTTAGGTTGTAACCCGATGATTGATTTGACCAAATGTGTGGAACTCCAAAATGATCCATCAAACTATTGAGTGAAACAATGTGGCTTGCAAGTGATCAAGAGATCACGGGTTTAAAATACGAAAATAATCTCTTGTAGGAAATGCAAGGCAAGATTGCCCACATTATTTAATCGGGCTGTCCTCTTAGGCATGTATAAACATCAAATAAAAATGTTACTACCACCCAGAGGATCTGCCAATTTTGAATACAACAACAACTACCAGTATACTCCCACCAGGTGGAGTTTGGGAAGGATAATATGTAGACAAGCCTTACCCCTACCCGAAAGGGCAGAGAGGCTGTTTCCAATTTTTAATACAACTACCCAGTATATTCCCACCAGGTGGGGTCTGGGGAGGGTAATATGTAGACGAGCCTTACCCCTACCCGAAAGGGTAGAGAGGCTGTTTCCAATTTTGAATACGTATCCAAAATAAACTGATATAATGGAAGTGAGTGGCATATGATTCTCGATCTCCTATTATGTGCTAATATCATCCTCTAACAGATATATACGTTCAGAAAATAAAAGAGAAACAACCCATAATACAGGGATGTAGATTATTTAATGCTACTCTCTTGTTTTGTTATTTTTCACCCTTCCGTCTCTTAGGGTAATTTCACAGGTTCAATGTTCCATATGTCTTTGGCATATTCACGAATTGTCCTGTCACTGCTAAACTTGGATGAGCCCGCTGTATTCAAGATTGACATCTTTGTCCATCTCTGCAAAAACAGCAGTCACATATATATTAGACATGAACAAAAACTAGCAAAACCTGGTTTTTGCTCAAAGCTTGAAGCATAAACAAGTCATATTTGAAAATGTTAATAATCTGAGTTAATAACATAAACAAACATGAGAAAGTAGATAACATATCCTGAAGGAATTGCAAACAACTGGACTTACTCTTTGGTCGCGATATGCCTCATCAACTCTCTCTTGGCATTCTATATAACTGGGGAAGTCGTTGCCCACAAGGAAATAGTCAGCACGGCCAAAACCTTCAGTTCCTTCCAAGGATCCGATTAGATCATCGTAGTTATATGAACCAAAAGCACCAGCTCTGACAAATTCCTTGACCTCTTCAAAACGTTCATCAGGTACAAACTGCAAAGAGAGGAAATAAGATTTTTGCAAAGCCTACGGGCAAGGTCCATCTAATGATCTACATGGATCTGACAAGCAACTTTGTATGGTTATTGGTAAAGAAGAATAAAGGGGAGGAGGAGAAGATACACAAAAGAAGAGATCTGACCAATTGAAATATATCAATCCAAGAAAAAGAATATTCATCAAATTGTCATACAAAAGAGGGTGATTTCACCTTTCCCTCGGCTCTTTCTTTTCTAAGTCGTGCAATTTCATGAGCTTGAGCGCCAAAGAGAAAGAAGTTTTCTTCTCCAACCTCTTCCCTTATTTCAACATTAGCGCCATCCAATGTACCAATTTGAATACAACCACTCATTGCAAACTTCATATTACTAGTTCCACTGGCTTCCATTCCAGCCGTACTAGTGGGGCAGCAGGAGAAAAAAGAGAGTTAGGGACAAGAGTCAGACATATAAACCTCTATATAAAGCTAAACCTACATGATTAATGGGAATATTAGATGTTTGGCGTGGTTATCACATTATTGGGAAATGAATATGCTCACAAAATATTTTCAGCTATTAGTTGCAACCTTTAAGTACTATCATTAACTGACAACAATAAATCATCCCATTTCATGAACCATTAGTTGGCAGCTATTAAAGTTTACCACTTGAAAAATTTTTCTCTTGAAATAGACTCGCCACAAGTTCCTCATTTAAGTACAAATCTGTTTGTGTTAAATTGGGCAGAAGCATTAACAGCCACCGATAAAGAAAAAGAAGCATGAAGATCAAAAACTGCTTTCCCTGTTACCTGCCTTTGATCTAAATACAGGGTCACCTGAAATATTCACATCAAATGCATTCACCACTGCAGCAGATGTTAAAAAACTGATGTCGTCTACATAAAGGCAGGACACTTAAGCGAGAGTCAAAATGCACGAGAACTGGTGTCTTAACAAGAAATGGTGCCCAAAGTAATTTTTCTATATTATTACATATTGTAGGACCATCAATAGTATCGAATTTTTCTTGTAATAGGTGAAATTCCAAGTAGATTGTATGCATTTTAGTGCCGGGGAAATCATATATCTAATGGTGCTGCTCTGAGTCTGTGAACGAGTGAGATGATCATTGTCGTGTCCCCGCACACATCATTTCTACATGCACTTAATTTGATGCAAAAATGAACATGTATTTGGTGAATGCTACAAAATGTAACCTGAATCATTACAATATTGTAGCATGATATCATTTAAAACATCCAAGAGTTATACTAGGAATGAGAACTAAGCAGCTAGCCGACCAATTTATGTTTTCACAAACAAGTTGCTGGATCAATTGTTACCAATGGCAGCAAATCTATGAAAAAAGGTGATTCAAAAGAAAGATGGAATCAGTTAAATACCTGATATGTTCTGATAGATCGCTAGCAGGAATTAGCAATTCAGCAACACTTACATTGTAATCTGGCACAAATATTACCTACAAGATAAAAAGGAGAGGACTCTTCAGGTTGAAGGTGCAGCAAGCAATCATATGAAACAGATCCAGAACTATCACCGTCAAAATTGCCGAGAAGTCAACTAAAAATAAAATGGCTTTCAAATGCACTAGAAAACAATAGCCTGTATCAAATAAGCAAAAACTTCTAAGACAATAATCAAGCTGATACCTTCAATAAATCACCTATTTCTGGATCATGATTTATAGTAGCGCCAACATCTGCGATAAACTTTACAATCCTCTTCGCTTGCACATATGTGGCAAAAGCTTTTCCTCCAAATATGCATACTCGAGGAACATATTTAGCCTTTCTTTCTGCAGCAGTCATCTCTTTCATCTTCTTGTACCGATAAACGATGCCGAAGATATTTAACAGTTGTCGCTTATACTCGTGAATACGTTTTACCTGATAATTGGTTTTTCAATTGACAAATGCATGCTATTTTTTCCAGAAACAAGATATGATTCATAAACTAAGACAAAGCAAACTAATCTATTATGGCTAAAACTGAAACTCGGATGGAGAAGAACACACCTGAATATCAAACATTGCATCTGGGATGACAGAATACCCTGTCTTTTCTTTGAGAAAGGACACAGCCTTAATCTTGTTGCTCCTTTTTGCTTCCCTCCACTCAATTTGAAGATCTTCATTATCAGCAAACTGTGTAAAATACCCGCAGCCCAGTTAGAACAGAAAGGTGAATCTTTTAGGCACATACACTCAGTTTGAAATTTGAACAGCTTTATAAATAGTGATGATGCGTATATGTTGTATTTGTGAACTTCACTATCATTGTAAGAAGATGCAGGCATAATTTAATTTGCATTGTTTTGGTTCATTCTACTGAAATTATGTAATTCAGAACTCCCTATTGCAATTCAGTTTTCAGTTATTCTATTAATCATGATATTTGTTGTCAACGGCATTGACTAAAATTCTGAAAGCCAATTGAAAGTGGAGGGTAACCACAATATATGCACAGTTTCAAGGGTGCTTAACACCTTCCCTTTAGCCAAAGGAATTTCCTTTCCTACTCTCTGTTTTCCACAAACCATCTGAAGTCAGTTTTTCAAGAGGGTTTCATTTCAGAACCAAGTTCAAGTTTCGAAAAGAATTTCAAATAGATTGAGCAAGTGACCTTACACACTTGGCCTATTAGATTGTTTCCTTATGTTGCTAGTAACTCCAAAGTTATCAAAACCCTTTTGGATCGTTAAATCGTCACGAACACTTACCCTTCACATGTTTTCGATAATAAGAAACCATAAGTTTCAAAGATTCTGCAAATTTTTGCAAGGTGCAACAGAGGGATGCATTTTCAACTATTTAACAATAAACATCACAAAACATACACTTCATCTTCTTAAACATGCCACGTCAAAAAAGGCAAGAGAAATACCTGCTGCAGTTCTGCCAACTTTTCAGTATTCAGGACCCAGTCCTCTGTACCAGTCCACTTAGTTATGATACTACTAAGAGGAGGATTGCAGAAACGAATCCATCTTCTTGGAGTCACTCCGTTTGTTTTGTTCTGGAACTTTTCAGGCCAGAGCTGTAAGCATTAAGAGTAAAATAATACATGAATGAGAACTCAGTTTTACCAAAGTCACTGATCTGATGCATATTCAAAGATTCATGCTAATGATGCTTACCTCATAGAACTCGTTGAAAACCTCCTCCTTCACAATTTCGCTATGGATCTCAGCAACTCCATTAACAGCATGGCCTCCCACAACACATAGGTTAGCCATGCGGACCATTTTTGGTGGTATAACAGCAGGTTCTGGCACCATTGTAGTTTTCTTATCAATGTCCTTTGCACCTAGCTCTGGCTTCACACTAGTTTTCTTATCAGTGTCATATTCTCCATTTTTGACTAATTCATCATTCGTCACAACTTCAACTTTGTCACTAACTTCTACTGTTTCAGTATCAGCATCAACCAGTCTTTCAGGCTTAGTAAATAAATCCGCAACAGAACTGGGAAGATCAAAATTTTCTAAAATTCTCATAGCAGCCAACTTTTTCTCCAACTTGTCCAGCTCTAGTGATCCATATTTTGATACAATTTCATGTACCAGCTGTTAGGGACAGCATATTGCAGAAATTAATCAAAACTTCAACATGCAAAATCGAATAGATTTGTTGAATTTGTAGTTACATCACCTCCTCGTCAATCATCTGAATGATTTCGACATGTCTAGGGAGCAGCTTCTCCATCAACTCATAACTCCATTTCTCCAGCGCCTCAGGCAAAACAGTATGGTTTGTGTAAGCCACAGTCCTGGTAAGTTTCCACCATTAAGGATGTCAGTGTTACTTTAAAAATGGGAGCTAATGTTTTTCTGTTTAAAAGAGTGCCTATCTCCTGCTATTTGATGTGTCTGAAGTTTGATGGCCAATCAGTCCATGTGGAACTGAAGTTCAGAAATAAGGATCTCAATACCAAAGTATATCACTCGAATCATGAATTTAAAACAAATCACATGATGCTTATCTGTGCAGTTTATTCAGCACAAAAGTCAACGTCAGCAGAAACCTCAATATGCTAATGTAAATCATGTAAATTTTAAGCACCTTTTAGTAATATTCCAAGCTTCCTTCCAACTCAAGCCCTTCAAATCTATCAATATTCGCATCAGCTCCGGGATACAAAGAGTGGGGTGGGTGTCATTCATCTGCACAGCAACTTTTTCAGGAAACTCTTCCCACTTGATACGATCGCCTGATCTCCTCTCAAATCGTGCAATAATATCTTGAAGTGAAGCCGAGCATAAGGTATATTGTTGCTTCAAGCGAAGAATCTTCCCCTCCACTGACCCATCCCCAGGGTAGAGTATGTAACATATCTGATGTTAGAGAAAAGCCAGCTTAGCCATCTATTTAATGCTCTGCTATTTATGTCGTTATGTCCCTAATGTATTTGAAGATAAGCCTCCAACCCTTGCCTTACCCCCACCCCCACACCCGGGAAAATGGAAGAAAGGTGAGGGAAAAAAACAAGAAAAGAGTAGGCCAAAATATGCCTAGGGCAGACAAGAATGTAGATATCAGGTCTTTTCGTCTTGACCTTTTCTACCAAAAAAAAAACAGTCATCAGTCTCCCATTAGATCAGTGCTCTGATCATCCAATTTATAGATAGTAAACCATCTGGTAAATTCAAGACAGAGATAAATGCATCTTTATAAAGTCCAATGCTATGATGGAACCCGAAATCATCCTATAAGAGTTGTTGGTCTGAAAACGCAGTGATTATTGTGACGGCAAATTGAGAAGGCTCATACTGAAGCCTAAATTCACATTAGGAAAAGGCGAATAGAATATAAAAATGTTCTAAGAAATAACAGATTAACCGAACCTTCTCAGCATTTGCTTGGGCTTCACATGCTTTGGTGTGCTCTCCAGAGTTGAAAGCAGATAAATCAAAATCCCCTGATGGAACTTGCGTAGACCACAGTCGGAGATTGATTGTGGTTTTAGTCTTATACCCTGGTATGGGAACATCATATGCAACTGCTTTTATATCCTCTCCGCCAATCCAATACCTCTTTCCATCAGATCCTGTAGTGACTTTGCCATAGAATTTGATAGGATATGAAACATCATTCCTCACAATTTCCCATGGACTGCCAAGCTGCATTGACAACTAGCAATAATGAAAACCCACATTGCATGAACTAAATAAAAAAGGAATTTAAAAGCTCTAAAGGGAAGAGGTGAATAGTACACAACAAGGATATAAATAATCCTAGGACGTAAACACACATGCAATCAAGTAATGAAGTAATAGCAAGCGTACTTCAAGCCAATCTTCAGCCACCTCCTCCTGACCATCTTTAGTAATCTGTTGCTTAAATAACCCATATTTGTACCTAAGTCCATAGCCCCATGCTGGGTAATCTAGCGTTGCCAAAGAGTCCAGAAAACAGGAAGCAAGCCGCCCCAAACCCCCATTTCCTAGAGCAGCATCTGGCTCCTGTCAGTAATTGTTACATAAATAGCAAGTAGTTAACTCCAACAAAAACATAAACAGGATTGGCTCTTATGGCTTCTGAATACTACAAAACAGTGGATGCATGCTGTCACAAATAAATACATATAGTCCAATTGTTTTAGAGTAAAACCAAAAGAACTTAGAAAGCTACAAAATTTTCTGATGCATGAGATAAAAATCACACTAACCTGAGAAGCCACATTTTCTAGATTGTGGCCAAGATTTTTCAGGGCTTCTGCATATGACCCGGTAAGCTCCAGATTACCAATTGCATTCAACAATGCTCTACCCTAAAGAGTAGATAAAGGCATAAATTAAAGTCAACTGCCATAGACTTGCTTACGCATGTTTTCAGGAACTATCATGTGTAACAAATAAATATAAAGACAATTAGTCAGCAAATATCAAACAGATTAATTTCTTATTAAATGAATTAGGCCACATCTGTGCAGAGCGAATTAGTATTATCAAAGAGCAGAGAGAAAGTAAGATTAATCAGATACCTGAAGAAATTCCATGGATAGATAGTATGCCTGCTTCATATTCATCTTCTCATAAAAATCATAGGTAGCATTCCAATTTATAAGAAGCGAATCACGGACACTTTGGGCTGTTGCAAAGAATGCCTTAGGGAGCTCAAACCTTTCAGGAGAGAATAAAGGTGTGAATTCTGCATGGTATCTGATACTTGAGGCAACAGATGCGGCATCAGGAGCAAAAGAACTCAGAACACTCTCTGCACCTATATATGTCATGAGAGGGAATACATAAATCCCAAATAATAAACAGGAAGAAGCCAATGGAAATAACAATTTTGTGTATCAAGTCCTTTGGAAGTTAGATTTCTTAGCTATACTATAGAAGTTTCTATTAGGAAATAGAGATTGGACCTAACTCAACCTCAAAAGCTAGCTCGTGAGGTGAAGATTGCTCAAGACCAATGTGGGACAATTCCACACCATCGCGCATGCCCAACCTTACCAACTTGAGCGTGGACAACATAATATGGGGACCCGATATTGAGTAAACCAAGAATTGGGAGGAGTCTAACTCTGCTACCATGTTAAGAAATGGACAATGTTCCTAACTCAACTCCAAAAGCTAACACATAAGGTGAGCATTGATCAAGGTCATACAAGGCAACCAAATATTTCCACATAACGGTTCCATTTTCAGTTTTGAAATAGGCATCAATCTCTTCCACATTATTGTGAAATGATGGTCTACTAGTCTTAAGTTAATGTTGTAAAATTGAAAGGTAAAAAGTTATGTCATATTTCTGTTTTTGGCTCCATTATATTGAATGCATATGCAGAAAATTGTACCCCCCCCCCCCCCTTGTTTCAATTTATGTAATCATATTTACTTTTTATTTCTGTTTAAAAAAGTATAACCCTTTTCCAAAATTTGAAAATAATTTTAACTTAAATATACCATTTTACCGGTAATGACAAGTTTTTATACCCACACAAGTGTTATGGCATGTTTAAGATCACAAGTTTCAAAAGTATTCATTTCTTTCTTATACTATATGCTCAATCAAATAGGTTCACATAAAGAAGGGAGTAAAATGTGTTTATATAATAAACCGCAACCAACTCCAAATCTATTGACTCTAGGTAATACATCCACCTTTGTTCAAATGGTGAATTCTGAATCCTTTTAGCACTCCATCTCGTCATGAAATAAGAAAGGAGCAAGAAATCTTAATGATATCGCATTAAAACTCCCACATTTGTTGAGGATATGGGCCATAGTCTGGTCTTCGACTATTTTTCTTAACACCGGTTGGACTGATTAGGCAGAAATTAACCAACTTTGATTCACTTAAAATGCAGATAATTGTTGATCTCATCAAAATCCAACACCGTAAACTAAACTTGAACTTTCAGAATATCACAATTCGTGCAAATCACAGAAACTAAACACTAAACAGCAAGGTCAACAAACTCTCAAAATTATCCATAGAAACATGGAAATCAGGATGTTAGGAGTACGATTGACACCTTCCTCAGTAATAGGATCCCCAACAATACTGCCTCTGTTCCATTTGATGACACTCTCTCCATATTAGTAAAGAATGATACCTTTGTATATTTGAAAATAAATTAACTTTAAACCTTGCATTTTTACGCTTAATAACAAGCTTTTTATTGAAGCACGGAAATGTCAACTACATGTTCTTAAACTGTGTGTCCAGTCATGCACCATACGGTCACATAAAATGAAACAAACAGGAGTAGTCGTTAATCAGAGTGAAAACGGAACTATCAAACAAATTAAACTTTTTTGTGAAAATCATAGAAATTAAACAAGAAGGTCAACAAACTCACAAAAACTATTGCTAATTTATTAGACATTAAAATAAGGAAACATTAGGAGTTAGAATAAGACCTTCCTCAGTAACCGGATCCTGAACTTTCTGCTTCGGCTCACTTGAGACGCTCTTCACGTGGAAACAACGTTTTACACCCCGAAAATCCGAGGTTCTAGTGAGGAACAACTTCGAACTTCTGTTTCTAGCATTGAAACCAATCAATCTCGAGTTTGAGGCGCAATGCTTGTATAACTCTGCTCCATTTGCAGTCACACAGCACGACGACGTCGCCATTTGCTCTTCGCAGATCTATCTTTTTACCAAATGTTCAACTGAACTCGCTGATTTCAATTTCCACTATATCTGCATAAAAATTACCAAAATTTTTGATTTCGAATTCTGAATCTCAGTGCTGTGAGAGTGAGAAATGGAGATTTAATGGAGGTAAAGAGAATGTAGAGAAGGGAATTATGATCATAGAGAAGATATAGGTATTTGTTGATCGTGTTGTGTCTACTTGTGGAAATGTCACGTTACTCTGTTTCTCGATAATCAAAAAGTAAATAATATTCAATGGAATCACGATTATCCCCTGCACCGGGACTAGTAAGATCTTACTCTACTTAAAATACAAAGTGGGTTTTGATCTCCTACGATCCAAGACTCATGGAAGATTTCTAGACCCAAAAGCAACGGACCTGATGGCTGATGAATCTCCCCACAATAAATGGGAAAGTATAAGGAAATATTAAATTTTAGATGAAAATAATTAATATAACTAAATTATTATTCATTAAATATTATATCATAGATATAGTAGCAATCTATTCTCAAACGTAAAGGTAAATGACTTTTCAAGGTATGTACATTAAGATAACTTTCGGAAAAAAATGAATTTGTTTACCTCAAAAATACGAGTAACAATTACATTTGATTTGTAGTTTTAAAGATATGTAATTTTGTTCAATATTAATTAATAATCAAGAGATATGAATTATGAAATGAAAGAAACAAGTGAATCAAACTAATGTCATTCAGCAATGATAGCTTCGAGCTCAGTGACCTCGAGATGTACTAAGAGCAATAAAATAAGAACAATAAATGTAAAGGTCAATTGAGGCACAGTAAAAAAAAGTAGGATATTATATTCTTTTTTGATGCACAATAAGAAAGAAAAGTAGGATATTATATTATTTGCCAATGGTTAGATGATGTTACAAATTACTGTGGTCCCATTTATATAATAGGGGAACCCTAAATAAGGTACATTTCTATTTACAGTAAGGAATATTATTGGTACACCCCCCTAACCGCCTAGTACTAACTAGTACAATCCTATTCCGTAATTTGCGCCATGACCTTGGAAACGTGGCAGGAATCTTGCTCATTCTATTACAAGTCTACAACAGTACTATTTAAGGGTCACGTATACTCGGCCTCGTTATGCATCATGCTCTATAGGAGTGTTCATGATCGATTTGGATCGATTTTTTCCTAAATCGAAACTAAACCAAGTAAGTTAGTTTTTTAAATATTAGAACCAAACCAAACTAATTAAATCAGTTTTTTCTCGATTCGGTTTATGTCGGTTTTTTGGGTTTTCGGTTATTTATCGATTTTTTCTTATATATAAGATTTACACTATCAAACCATATTTCGACGGCCGCATTTTCAATGTAAAACTATCAAATCAATTACCTTTTGGGAAATCTATTATTTACTAAAATATATTGATGATAATTGAATCAAATAGTGATGAATAATTTAAGGACTCAATTAAAAACATATTTTTTTTAACACGAAATGGATTCTTACACTTACCAAAAGAAAACTACCACTCAAACTAAAATATAAAGGTAAAAAAATATACCAAAAGTGCAAACGATTAACATTCACCATAAATTTTTTAAAACTTTGTATAAAAATATACATATATATATATATATATATATATATATATATATATATATATATATATATATATACATATATATATATATATATATATATATATATATACATATATATATATATATAGGTGTAATAATAAATTTGAAATAGCTACTTTTATAATCGGTTTGGTTCGGTTTCTTCGATTATTTTTATTAAAACCAAAACCAGACCAAGTATGATCGGTTTTTAAATTTCAAAACGAAAACCAAACCAAACCAAAAAATATCAATTTTTTTGGTTGGTTTGGTTTGGTTTGATTTTCGGTTTGATTCGGTTTTTCGGATGTTTATGAACACCCCTAGTGCTCTGTCTTCGGACTCCGTTCTGGTCCCTCGGGCTCGAACTCGACCTTACCTGAACTCGGGATTTAGACGACCTCTCGAGCCTATAAATCGAAAGCATACGATCTCGACCGTATACATAATTTTTTCTTGGTTATATAAATGTATAAATGTACACTTATTTTGGACCAAAATAAAAAGAAAATTAATCACGTATTGTCAACCGAAAATAGTTATTTACTTAATTATGCTTAAGTAATAAATATAAAATAAATGTGTATTGGTGTGACATGAACATCAAGGATAAAATTTTTTTTGGATAAAAGCATTTGAGGTTTGAAATTTCAAAAAAAAAACTCTTATTTGACTGTTTTATTTGTGGTTATAAAATTATGTTATTAAGTATAATATAAAATGGAAGGTATATTATTTTTTATATACAAATTTGTTATTCTTTTAAGCAAAATAAAAGGAAAATATTATCCATAAAGTATAATTTTTTATTTTAGTATTCTTTTTTAAAATAGTGGTGTTAGGTTAGTTCAAGCATTATATATATATGACTGAATAGGTTTAGGTTTTCTCTCTCTACAAAAAATCCTCTGCCTTCTCTCTAGGAAGAAGGGTGTATTGAGTCCATATCGCTGTGGGATCTGTGCACTATTCATCGGAATAATGAATTCGGCACTATGCATATCGCCGGAATTCATTGGTGGATTGTTACAATTTTGGCTTCACAAGATCCCCTTCCTTTTGCGAACAATCCTTAATTGAGTTTTTCATCAAATCTGTAATCAATTCCCCTACATCTTAAATCTTATCTTCGATTTACTGTAGCTTTATAAATTTCTGAATTTCCAGTTATATTCCATCCCGATCATAGAAGGAAAGTTTCTGCATGAGTTCTGAGTTGTGAAATGGAAGTGACGACCTCTCCCCAGCCTTGTGCTGTGGGAGAGGTTTTACAAAATATATCGGAAAATCAAACTGGTTACGGATCCAAACAGTCATATGCTTCGCTTCTTGCTGGACACAAACTAACGTGACAAATACAAAGCTGGAGCTGTGCCCAGTTTCTTTCGATCAAGGATTGCCGATTGTTGACTTCACAGTGGATGAAGTGAATTCATTCACAAGGGAGGAAGGTCTTCAACAAGCAGTGATAATCAAATTTTCATATGGAAAGCCAGAACTTCAGGAGCTGAGGCAGATTTTACCGAAGCAACTCGGTGTCAAAGGTAGTTGCAATGTCGGACAGCTAGAATATCGTCATATTCTGGTAAGATTTGATTTGTTTGAAGATTATGCTCTGGTGGTGTCAAGAACTACGGGCTATGTAAAGGCTAAAGGAGATGAATTCTTCTTTAGGACTTTCCCATGGACAATGGGATTTAATCCACGAGAAGTAACGTCAAAAGCTGTGGTTTGGATCTCCTTTCCCGATCTTCCAACAAATCTGTTCGCCAAAAAATCGTTATTGTCCATTGCATCGGCAGTGGGAAAGCCTATTGCAGTAGATAAAGCTACTAAAGATCGAACGCGACCTAGTACGGCAAGAGTTAAAGTCTTGATCAATTTACTGGACAAACATCCATCTCAAATTAAGATCAAAATAGTAGACTCGAAATCTGGAAAAGTAGCAGATTTCGACCAGCAGATCGTGTTTGATAATGTTCCTGCATATTGCACGTATTGTAATCATCAAGGGCATAATGTAAAATCGTGTCGATGGATTTCAGAGGAGTTAAATGGAGAAGAGTTCATGCTGGTAATTCTGATGGTACGGGCAGATTGTCCAAATTAGAAGGTGATGCCAGGGTCTTCTTGAATGCCAATCTTGTTGAAACACGTTCTCAAGGCACTATACTAAAACGTGTGTTCATATTTGTAGGTTTTGATGAATGACAAACTATGCGCAATGGACATATGACAAGGTCCAAGCACAAGCGCGCAATTGATATATAATGAGATTCAAGCACAAGACCAAGATCAAACAAAGATATAAAGTTATACATGAGTCGTTCTTTAATTGTGATCTTGATCCGATAACTTGACTCAAGACTTGGCTTCTCTCGTAAAAACATTTTTATCAAATCATGCATATTTAATTTAAAGCAAAATGATTTTAAATCATGCATATTTACTTTAGTCAAAATGATTTTTAAACATGCCTCTAAAATCTGGACTAAGATAATTGATTATGTACTTATGATAATCGATTATGTTAAGTCAGCTGCATGACAATCGATTGTGAACTTATGACAATCGATTGTGTTAAGGCAGTGTGCATCAGATTTTTTCAAATCTGCATGACAATCGATTGTGAACCTTATGACAATCGATTGTGTTGAGGCAGTGTACATCGAAGTTTTCCAAAGCTACAAAATAATCGATTGTGAACTTATGACAATCGATTGTGTTGAGGCAGTGTCTATCAGACATTTTCAAAGTCATAAAATAATCGATTGTGTACCTTTGACAATCGAGTGCATTAAGGCAGTGTCTAATTGATTTTTCAAAGACTGATATATAATCGATTGCTCTCATAGCATAATCGATTGTGTAATTGACCGTTGCCAAAATATTTTCAAAAACCGTCAGGTAATCGATTATAGATTTCTAATAATCGATTGTTTTAAATAAAATCTTAAAAAGATTTTTTGAACGTTGCCAAGTAATCGATTGTAGATTTCTGACAATCGATTGTTTTAAGTAAAATCTGGAAATGATTTTTTGAACGCTACCAAGTAATCGATTGTAGATTTCTGACAATCGATTGTTTTAAGTAAAATCTGGAAATGATTTTTTGAACGTTGCCAGTAATCGATTATTGATCTTAGATAATCGATTGTTAAGCGTAAAATCTGGGAATGATTTTTGGAACGATTGGCAAACAATCGATTGTGGCATTTTGACAATCGATTGTCACTGAGTAAAATCAGCAATTCTTAATTGGCAATTAGGCAACGGTAATGCATGGTTTTGCAACTATAAATACAGCTTCAAATCAGTCTTCTAAACACAACAACTGATCATATTATTGCTATAGCTTGCATACTCTATTGTTCATCACTTTCTATTCATTACATAAGTTTTGAGAGCCAAAATTCTTGACAAAAGTTGTTGTGTTCTTGAGCGTATATGTTTACTCATATCTACTCTATTAAGAGAGTCTTGTTTAAGTGAGTGCTAAGTGTTTTATACACTTGAAGGGAAGTGTTAGTCCCTTGTATTGTAAGAAGGAACTTGTGTGTCCTTTGGTTGAAGTCTTGGAGTGTTGTATCTTCGAGCAAAGGTTGTTGAGGCTTGTGTCCTCAGTTTGTAAAGGTCTGTTGAGCACCCGTAAGCTTAACAGTGTTAGTGGAAATCTCGAGAGAGTCTCTCGGGGACTGGACTAGCCACGGGTTGTGGTGAACTAGGATACATCGGTGCGTTCGTTCTTATTGATTTACTTATCGCACTTATTTCTTCCTGCAATTTTTAAATTCCGCAAGTTTACGCTAATTTTTATTATAACGCTATTCACCCCCCCCCCCCTCTAGCGTTAAGCGTATTTTCTAACAATTGGTATCAGAGCCCAACTCTCTGAAGACTTAACCGTTTGAGAGAAACAATCCATGGCTTCTACTCGTGATTCTTTTGCAGGAATAGGTGAAGGACAATGCTCCCCCCGACCACCACTATTCGACGGTACAAACTATACGTACTGGAAGGAGAGGATGAGAATATTTGTTCAATCAAATAGTTTTCATCTTTGGAAGGTTATAATGAAGGGAGAACAAATTCCAACCAAAAAGGTTGAAAATAAAGATGTTCCAAAGTCCGAAGATGAATACGATGCGGATGATATCCGAAAGGTGCAAAACAACGCTAAAGCCATTAATTTATTATATTGTGCTGTAAATGCTGATGATTACAGGAAAATATCATGTTGCACAACGGCGAAGCAAATGTGGGACAAGCTGGAAATTACGTACGAAGGTACGGACCAGGTAAGGCAAGCTAAAATTGATTTCCTAACCCATGCATATGAATTGTTTCACATGAAGGAAGGCGAAAAGGTCGATGAGATGTTCGAACGATTTTCAAAAATCGTTAATGATTTACATGCTCTTAAGAAGACCTTCACGGATAAGGAACTTGTCCAAAAAATTCTCCGAAGTCTCACTCCGGCATGGCGATCCAAGGCCGACGCGATTCAAGAATCTATTGGCGTTTCAAATGTCACCATCGACGGATTAAGAGGTAATCTTAGAACTTATGAATCTACTATACTTAACCCTCTCGTTGATGATCAAAGGAAACAAAAGATCGCTCTCAAGGCAAGCACAAGCCAACCTCAAAATGATGAGGACGGAGACAACGAGTTCGGACTCGTTATTAAGAGATTTCAAAAGTTCATGCGAAAAGTGTATGAACGAAAGGGCAAAAAGCAAGGAGATCAAATAAAGTGCTATGAGTGCGGAGAAACCGGGCACATTAAATCAAATTGCCCAAATGCCAAAAAGGATAAGAAACCCTTCAAGAAACAACGAGCATACATATCTTGGGGAGGCGACTCCGGTGACGAGTCGAGTGAGGAAGAAGAAGACGAAGCCGCAAATCTTTGTCTCGTGGCTCACGAAAACAATCAAGAAGAGGTATGTCAAATTTCTTCCAAAAATTTCTGTTCTCTTGAGGAAATGCAAAATGCTTTTGATGAGTTGTATAGTGAATTTATTAAAGCTTCCAAAACTGTTAAAAGCATAAAAGAAAATGCTTCTTTAAAAGAAAAAGATTTTGAAAAACAACTCTCTTTGAAAGAAAAGGATTTGGAAAAACTGATTTTGGAAAATGAGAAGTTGAAAGAAGAAAACAAATTTTTCGGCAAGAGAAGCGCCGACAAACCCGAGAGCTCTAGTAAAAATTGTACTTCTTGCATGCATCTCAAAAATGAGGTAGAAAGACTTAAGGGCACCCTAGATAAGTTTAATTCTTCTCATAAAAATTTGAATGAAGTTCTTGTTAATTTGAAGTCGACCAAGCATGGCATAGACTTTGAGAATGAGCCTAAAAAAAAGGTTGAAGCCAACCCCCAACAACCTAAGGCTCAACCTAGGATTAATAAAACAAACGTTCATCCTAGATATAACAAACCTAGAAATGGCTTTCAACAATCGCAACCTAGAAATAATCATTCTAGAAATAATGCATACTCTAGGCCAAACACTAGAAAGAATTTTGAACCTTATAGAACACCTAGAAATGGCTTTCAACCTAGAAACAACTACACTAGAAATGCTGTATATCCTAGAACAAATAGTAGGAGAAATGGTTTTCATGAATTGCGCAATAGTCATATTGTCAAGAATAGAGTAAATGAATTTCGTCCGTCCAATTACTATCAACCTAGACGAATGCATAATCCTAATGTTGTTTGTCATTATTGTAGACGAATTAGACATATTGCTCCTGCTTGTTTTACACGACATAGACATAACACTCAATCACATCACTATGATTTGCCTAACCCCCAAGGACCCAAAATGGCATGGGTACCTAAAACTCATTAATCTGTTTTGTAGGTGTGTTTGAAGGGGTCAAGTGTACTTTGGTACCTTGATAGTGGATGCTCCAAGCACATGACCGGAGACGAATCCAAATTCCTTCAACTAGAACACAAGGAAGGAGGAAGCGTTATTTTTGCTGATAACAACAAAGGAAAAATTATCAGCATTGGATCGGTCGGTAAGGATGACTCCTCTTCCATTAAGCATATATTGCTAGTTAAGGGTCTAAAACATAATCTCTTGAGCATAAGTCAATTATGTGACAAGGGAAATCTTGTTTTATTTGATTCAAATGAATGCTTAGTTTTTCGCCGTAGCGATTTTAAAATTATTCTTCGTGGATTTAGAATGGATAATATCTACATGGTTGATCTCGAAAATTCTTCATCTGAATATGTAGATTGTCTTATGAGCAAAGAAGATGATACATGGTTATGGCACCGTAGAGTAGCTCACATCAACATGCATCTTTTGAACAAATTGGTTTCACAAAATTTAGTTATTGGTCTTCCAAACTTGAAATTTGAAAAAGACTCTATTTGTGATTCTTGTCAAAAAGGGAAGCAAACAAAAGCATCTTTTAAATCAAAAAATATTGTTTCAACTACTAGACCTTTGCAATTACTTCACATGGACTTATTTGGACCATCTCGCATTGAAAGTCTTGGTAGAAATCGTTATGCTTTTGTTATTGTTGATGATTATTCTAGATTTACATGGACTCTATTTCTTGCTCATAAAAGTGAAGCTTTTCATAATTTCAAATATTTTCTTAAATGTGTTCAAAACGAAAAGGACACAACCATCACTTCAATAAGAAGTGATCATGGGGGAGAGTTTGATCACAATCTCTTTGCGGACTTTTGTGACAAGCTCGGTATCGAGCACACCTTCTCCGCTCCACGAACACCACAACAAAATGGGGTGGTGGAAAGGAAAAATAGGTGTCTTGAAGAGATGGCTAGAACCATGCTCGATGAGGCTAAGATTCCCAAACATTTTTGGGCGGATGCCGTGAGTACCGCATGCTACGTTTTGAATAGAGTAGTCATAAGGCCAATACTCATGAAAACCCCTTATGAACTCTACAAGGGAAGGAAACCAAATATCTCCTATTTTAGAGTATTCGGTTGTAAATGCTTTATTCATAACAATGGAAAAGATCAATTGGGAAAATTTGATGCCAAATCCGATGAAGGAATTTTTATTGGTTATTCCTCACGTAGCAAAGCATATAGGGTATTCAATAATAGAACCGGAACTGTGTAGGAACCCCCTCATATTGTGTTTTCCGAAAATAATGCTCGCTTGGCGAGAAAGGATTCTGGTTCTGATCCTGCAGGTATCTTAAACTCAATAAGTCCTCAAGACAAAGTACAAGAGGAAACTTCTAAGGAAATTCAAGATGAAATCCTGGAACAATTATCGGAGGAAGCGCCACAATTGGAGAAAGAAACGAAAATGCCTAACGAATGGAGGATAATCAAAGATCACCCTCTCGAACAGGTAATTGGCGACGTTGGAGAAAAAGGTAAGTACCCGAAACACTCTTAAGAACACCTTAGGACACACTTCTTAAGAGATCACGTTCTCACTTGGCCACATTGATCTAAGTCATTATTTCTTTACAAATTACTAACTTGAGCGTCGGAGACGTCTAATTTTCTTTTGCAGGTATCGCCCTAAAGGTAGGGGGAATTATAAAGCAATGGCATAGAACAATCGATTGTTACAGCAAATAATCGATTATTTTTTCTTATGTCTCATGTTTATTGTGCGGACAATCGATTAGCAAGTATCACTAATCGACTATTTACATTTTATGCTTATTATGCACTTTTTTTATATAATCGATTTTTTTACTGTATAATCGATTACCGTCTAGGCCATTCAGTACTGCTTTCCTAAAACAATCGATTGTTTCAAAAATATAATCGATTATTTTCCGAGTCAGAAAATCACTGTGCACACTGTGTCACAACAATCGATTATCATAATTCAACAATCGATTACCGTTTGGGTCCTGCCAGATTCAAATATTTGTTACCGTTTGGGTCCTGCCAGATTCCCACAATCTATTTTTGTCAGTTCCGAGTTCAAGTCAAAACTCCATAACAATCAATTGTTTCAATTCCACAATCGATTGTGTAACGGTCAGTGAAAATTTTTCTTACCGTTTCTGACCTTTTTTAGCTCATAAATTTCTGCAGATTTTCACCATAAATGAAATGCCATCTTCCTCATTATAAATAGGTACCATATGCCTTCAATTTCTTCACCCAAGCATCAATATTAGCTCCCAAAATTTCAAAAATCTTTCAAGCTTCTTACAAAGGCCATTTCTACTTATTCAAAATGTCATGCAGACACACTAAACGTTCCCGTTCAGGTAGACATGGTGCATCTTCTACATCTGCTCCTCCTCCTCCAAATTTCCCTTACCAAGATGGGTCTATTTTACAATTCAATTCTGAAACCGAGTTAACTAGATTCTTAACAAAATTCGAAAAGCGTGACATTCTTCCTCCTCGCTTTTCCACAAGTAAATATCTTGAATCATGCGCCCCCGCTGCAAACATTCTTAAAGAATGTCAACTGCTTGACTTCTTATATCTTACCTATCCTTATATTAATCCTCCATTGATTCAAGCGTTCTACTCAAATCTTCATGAGGACGACGATGGTGAGCTTGTGTCAAACATTAATGGCGTTCAAATTCTTTAATCCAATGAAAACTTGCATTCTATTGCTCATCTTCCTCGAAGTGGGGAAAACATTTCTCGCTACATTAGAGAAGACGGCGCCTTATTTGATGAGAAAATTCTCCTAAACCAAATAGGACTTGGAGCTTATGATCCTAACCTATCTACTCGACGTCCTACCATTACGGGAATGCTCCCCGAATATCGTTTGATTTTCTATTTCATAACCCGAGTCCTCAAGCCTCGCAAACATAACCATACCACTCTCTCCCAAAAGGACGCAAAGCTCATGCATGCCATTATAACCGGAGCTCACATCAATTGGTGTAAGTTCGTCAAAATTCACATGTTTGATGCCATCGGGGACGATAGACCACTTCCCTATGCCCTCCTTATTATGAATTTTCTTGAAGCCTCCGGGTTCAACACCTCTATCGGTCCGCTCAAAAAGAGCACCAAGAAATGGGAAATTTCCGAATCCTCCTTTCCCCATGACGGCGAACATGCAGCTCCTGCTCCTCCTCCAACTCGTCAAACGAGTCAGCCTCAAGCTCCTACACTTCAAACTATTTCCGACCAACTTGATTCTTTGTCCACCTCTGTCAATCGCTTGACATATGAGATCCATGGATATTTTGATCATATTCGCTATCCATATGCTGGACTTGTTCCTTATGAAGCAGTGCCGGATGACGAGGCGGGAAATGATAATAATGAATAATTTTTTGCTTTTCTAGCTTATTGTTCAATGTTGTATTGTCTTCTTTTTATGTAATCGTATTTTTGATTAATAAATAAACAAGTTATTTACTTATTCTATTTTTTTGCTAATGGCAAAAGGGGGAAGAATAAGGGGCTATGCACTTAATATTTATTGGCATAAATTGAGGGGGAATTCATATGTTGAGGGGGAACTAATTGCACATCTAGAGACTTGTTGCATATTGTTGCATATATTTACTTGTCTTGAATCGTCATTATGAATTATCAAATATGCATATCCCGACTAAAGTTTGCCATTATCAAAAAGGGGAAAATTGTTGAAACACGTTCTCAAGGCACTATACTAAAACGTGTGTTCATATTTGTAGGTTTTGATGAATGACAAACTATGCGCAATGGACATATGACAAGGTCCAAGCACAAGCGCGCAATTGATATATAACGAGATTCAAGCACAAGACCAAGATCAAGCAAAGATATAAAGTTATACATGAGTCGTTCTTTAATTGTGATCTTGATCCGATAACTTGACTCAAGACTTGGCTTCTCTCGTAAAAACATTTTTATCAAATCATGCATATTTAATTTAAAGCAAAATGATTTTAAATCATGCATATTTACTTTAGTCAAAATGATTTTTAAACATGCCTCTAAAATCTGGACTAAGATAATTGATTATGTACTTATGATAATCGATTATGTTAAGTCAGCTGCATGACAATCGATTGTGAACTTATGACAATCGATTGTGTTAAGGCAGTGTGCATTAGATTTTTTCAAATCTGCATGACAATCGATTGTGAACCTTATGACAATCGATTGTGTTGAGGCATTGTACATCAAAGTTTTCCAAAGCTACAAAATAATCGATTGTGAACTTATGACAATCGATTGTGTTGAGGCAGTGTCTATCAGACATTTTCAAAGTCATAAAATAATCGATTGTGTACCTTTGACAATCGAGTGCATTAAGGCAGTGTCTAATTGATTTTTCAAAGACTGATATATAATCGATTGCTCTCATAGCATAATCGATTGTGTAATTGACCGTTGCCAAAATATTTTCAAAAACCGTCAGGTAATCGATTATAGATTTCTAATAATCGATTGTTTTAAATAAAATCTGAAAAAGATTTTTTGAACGTTGCCAAGTAATCGATTGTAGATTTCTGACAATCGATTGTTTTAAGTAAAATCTGGAAATGATTTTTTGAACGTTGCCCAGTAATCGATTGTAGATTTCTGACAATCGATTGTTTTAAGTACTGATTTTTTGAACGTTGCCAGTAATCGATTATTGATCTTAGATAATCGATTGTTAAGCGTAAAATCTAGGAATGATTTTTGGAACGATTGGCAAACAATCGATTGTGGCATTTTGACAATCGATTGTCACTGAGTAAAATCAGCAATTCTTAATTGGCAATTAGGCAACGGTAATGCATGGTTTTGCAACTATAAATACAGCTTCAAATCAGTCTTCTAAACACAACAACTGATCATATTATTGCTATAGCTTGCATACTCTATTGTTCATCACTTTCTATTCATTACATAAGTTTTGAGAGCCAAAATTCTTGACGAAAGTTGTTGCGTTCTTGAACGTATCTGTTTACTCATATCTACTCTATTAAGAGAGTCTTGTTTAAGTGAGTGCTAAGTGTTTTATACACTTGAAGGGAAGTGTTAGTCCCTTGTATTGTAAGAAGGAACTTGTGTTTCCTTTGGTTGAAGTCTTGGAGTGTTGTATCTTCGAGCAAAGGTTGTTGAGGCTTGTGTCCTCAGTTTGTAAAGGTTTGTTGAACACCCGTAAGCTTAACAGTGTTAGTGGAAATCTCGAGAGAGTCTCTCGGGGACTGGACTAGCCACGGGTTGTGGTGAACCGGGATACATCGGTGCGTTCGTTCTTATTTATTTACTTATCGCACTTATTTTTTTCCTGCAATTTTTAAATTCCGCAAGTTTACGCTAATTTTTATTATAACGCTATTCACCCCCCTCTAGCGTTAAAGCGTATTTCTAACAAATCTTGCAGGTCGTCGAAGAGAAAGGATACTATCTACTGTGATTCATGATGCAGGACAGTCAAATGTTTCGGGCTCAGGTGTCCAAACTGTTAAAGCTGTTTCAACTCCAAATGGTGACGGGGTGCAGAGTTCTAAATGGTTAAATTCAGCACCATTACATAATCCTTTGAATGGTTTAAGTGGAAACCTTCTGGTAAAGGAATTTCAATTTTGAAACCTTCTGTTACCTATTCTGTTGCAGTAGCTGACACTAAAAAACAATCTGCTCAGAATTTGATAAATGAATGTAGGCAAGATAAAGCCATCGAGCAGCAAATATTGGTAAAGGCTAATAACAAGCACAAGAGTACAGTAACTGGCAAAGCAATTGGTACTAACATGGAGGTTTCTGTGCCTTTAAATATTAGCACTAATCCAAATGTTGTTTCAGCTGAACCAGTAGAGAAGCTTACAGTTCCTACTAATTTTGATTCTTCACAAATTCCTGGACCACAAGAATGTAGTGAATTGTTTAATCCAACAGCTCAGCCTACAGACAAGTCTGCCAATGTATCTGAAAAAAATGTGCTAAGTTCTAGACAAGTAGGTGTGACTGTTGACAATAATGCAGGATTGAAGGAAATGTTTGGTCGATCTAATTCAGCAGTAACACATGGGGCAATTCACATTACTGCAGACCACAAAATTACTAGTGCACAGACTAGGCAGTTGGTCGATCCTAATGGACAACATCTCAGATGCAATATACAGCTGATTGGAGCCCAAAAATTAGATTCTGATCCTGCACAATCACTTCCAAGTCCAAAGGGTGAGTCTGCCCAGAGTGAAACTGACAACGCAAAAAGCAGTGAAGTAAAGCTGATCGAGCAACAACAGATTGTGCAGATTTCTAACATCAATAACACTTCACTGGCTGGACAAGCAAAAAAGAGTTAATATGGAAGCCTCGGATATCTGCACTCCTATCTCTAATCAAGATGTTATGTCAGTTAAGTCAGGGGAGAAGTCGACTGTATCAAATGCAATTGATAGCTCAAAAAATCCTGAACAACAAAATCACACAGAACGGAACAAAAAATCTGTTTTGGTTATGTATGACCATACCAAAATAGATTTGGCTGCTGAGGACAGCAACAGAACAAACAGGACGATAATGAACAAATGATGCACATTCTATTTCATTGGAACTGGAGAATCCTGTGCAATATCCTACTGATCGAGCTAAATCTAGGAATTCTAATATTGATGCTGTGAGGCATCTTCAAAGTCTTTCAGAAGATGTGGTTGCTTAGAATACAAATCATCAATATATCTCTCGTCAATTTGGAATGACTCAACAAGGCAGCTTGATCTCTGCTCCAACAGCTGAAGTTTCTAATGAAGAATTAATTCAAACTGGTTTGCATGAGGATACTTCTCAACAAACAATTGAAGTTACTCAACATAATGCAAATAACTGTCCATCGATATCCAACAGAAAACCAACTCCAAAATTCGAAAACAAAATGCAGATCTCTGATACCAGCTTCACATAACTCGTTTATTGCACTTTCAAATTTGAATATTGAGGAGGGAGTCATGATTGGACAGAGATCGACAATTAGCTATCGTTATGGAGATCCGTCATCATCCTCTGGAAATAACAGACATGTTCCTCAAAAGATGAGGGACATGGTCGTTAAATCAAAACTGTGGAAAGACCAACGAGATTATGACGACGAGGAGGGCTGCGGAGAAGGATTTGCAGGTTTTTCGTCTTGAGACGACGACTAATATTTTGAGGACGACAGTGAAGGGGAAGACAGTGACGATCAGTTCAAGCATAAAACTCAATTGAAGTCAGTGACATTTAACTGTTCTGCCAATCTGCAAACAGTCCCAAACAAAAGAACCAACTTGAACCATAATGCTCCAGTATTTTTTCCAAGGAATACTACAAAACCAGGCGAAACTGCAGCTGATAAATCACTGCATATAGCTGCCCAGAATCAGATTGTTCCAATTAAGTCAATCACATCTATGGGGAAGGGACAACACCAGATCGAGTTATCTGCTTTTGATGTCAACCTCCAGAATACACAACTTCGAAATGAGAAGATAGGAAGACATATATATGAAGAAGGGGAGGAAGAAGATATCTTAACGCAATGTCGAGCAGAAGCGTCAAGAAATGGAGATTTATCACCAATGCATAGTAAATCAAGTAAAAAGTCTCGTGAAAGAGATAGAAGTTGTGATGGCAGGCTGTGTGTAGACGCTAACATAAGGAGACCCCCAATGAGAAACACAAAACAAAAACAAGTCATGCAAGCAGTTGTTACAAAGCCTAATCGATCGAGGAACAAGCGTGAATTTTAAAGCCATATTGAGAAATTTGTTCACAAATACAAAAAAAGAGAGCAACAAATTGTCCTATTCCTTTTTCTTTACCATCTCATTAATATGTATTGATGTAATATCATCACAGAGATTGTTATAAGCTCTGAGATGATCATGCTTGTCTTTGATTTTCTTTCGGCTTCGTTTTTTCATGCTTTTTTGATCTTGAGGCTTTTCTGGCCTCAATAGGATTAATAAGGTAAGGTGTTCACCAGTTATTGTTATATGGGTAACAATAATGGTGCCTACCCCCTTAGCTTATTTTCTTATTTATTGTAATTTACTTTTATTTTATTAATGAAAAATAGCCCTAGGCTTTTGCCTAGTGGATTGCCCAAAATAAAAAGGTTAGTTCAAGCGAGATGGACTATTATACTAAGTTAGCGTTTGTCAATAGGTTTGTTTTACAAAAAAATTATTTGGGTTAAGTTTGATTTGAAGATGAAAAGTTGTTTGGACATAATTTTTTAAAACATATATTTTTTTTGAAATATAAAATATCGAACAAGCAAACTTGCTAATTCTGTATATGTAGAACCTTCATCGATGCTATTTATTATCATTATCACAAACTATAGTCCTGAACATAGATAAGTTTGACATAAACTTATCATTTTATAATGAACTACATAATATATTATCCTAAATCATAACCTAATATTTTAATATCAACTGCTAATATTACAATTACTGACCACTATAATTTATTAAATTAAAATAATATGACAAGATCCATCGGTCCAAAAGAAGGTGATAATAATTATATGCTGGGTCATAATAGATGGCATAAAAGATTTGGGATAATTTTTAAATTATGAAAAAATCAAATAGTAATATTTTGAGCAAAGAAAGTTCTAAAGTTTGATAAAATCTACAAACAAATATATTTCGCCAAAAAAAGTTTTGGAAAAACTTGGGAAAATATATAACGAAACGGGGGCTAAATATTGGGTATCACTCACTATCACATATAGGTGATAATTCTGCCTATCAAAATTTAGACATACAACAACAAATTAGTAGAGTATTTTTTATTATATTGAAATTCGAGTCATCATCTATCAAAATCTTTATCCTATTTCATTAACGTCATGGATATTGGACAGGAAAAAAAGAAGTTCGGGCATTGGATGGGAAGAAAAAGAAGTAACTAGAGTTGGCGTTGGTGGATGTATCGAATCACTACCACTTGATGTGATATTTTGGGGCAAGCGTACGAAAACATGGTGTTCGTTAATTGCTTTGTGGGTCAAGGCAGGAGAGTGACCGTCCATTTGCTTTTCACAAAGATATTCAAATCATTGAGATTTTGTACGCTACTATCTTGTCTCCTCTTACTATAAACTCATTTCAATTTCATATGGTATCATTGTTAGAAAATCCATACATAGTGAATGGGCCAATATGACGTCGTTAGCTTCAAACTTTGGAGGATCTTTTAATTTTTCGCAAACAATATTTTCTTAACCAAATTAAAAAGCTTTAAGTTCATCCGAAAATTTGAAAATATTTTCTTTAGATCTATGGGTTCATTTTGTTATATTGAGAAAGTGGCCAACTCGAAAATAGAAAAGATAAATAGCACTAAATTTTAATGTGAAAAATCATTCAAATCGAAGGTAAAAATTACAGGATTATAAAGATCTAAAAAACTCCACCATAACAATAAAAGGGTTACAAATGTTCTCCAAATTGGCTACACAACAAGTGCCAAATACGGAGCAACAATAGCAACAACTAATCAATTGAAGAAAGAGTATAATTTACAAAAACGAAGTTATTGTTCGAGGCTCGAAATTAGATACTACAAGCCTCTAAATCCAATCTTCACCATTCAAATCCAAGACCAAGATTCACGAACACTCAGTCAAAATTTTAGCCTGATCCAACGGTTAATGAAACGAAAAACGTGATTTGAATATTGGCTAGTCGGAATAAAAATCTGCAGCAAAATAAATATTTTTTTCTCTCTTCTCTCTTGACGAAACCTCTCTCAAAAACCACTCTTATGTGTTTAAGTCTTTCAAAGAATAGTATCAATGAGCATAGAATAATTCTCCAATGTTTTCCTATTTATAGATCATGAGTGATGCTTTCTCTTAAAGTCAATACCCACTCAAAATAGGAATAAACCAAATCCAATTTCAAATAGGATTGGAAACCAAAAGAGAATAGGATTAGGCCATTGGACCTTTGCTTGGACAACATGGGCATGAGCCCAACGAACTCCCCCTCCAGCCAAGGGGCCAAATGTGTCTTCAAGTACAGGAATTGACGGGCTTCATACCTGCCAATTTTCTAAAAAATTCATGTTTATCTGCAACCACCGTCTTTGTCAGCATATTCAAATGATTTTCATCAATGTGTATCTTCTCAACCTCAAATAATTTCTCCTCTACGACTATTCTTATCTAATGATACGTTCTATTTATATGTTTGGTATTAGAATGAAAAGTGGAGTGCTTGGTGAGACAGATAACACTCTGATTATCACAAAATAAGATGTACCTTGGCTGCTCAAAGTCAAGATCATTAATAAACTCCTTCATCCATAATAGTTCTTTGGCACCTTTTGTGACAGCAATATATTCGGCTTCTGTGGTGGATAGAGCTATGCACTTCTATAGTCTAGATTTCCAAGAAATAGTCCCCTGCAAAAGTGATAAAGTAACCGGAATTGGATCTTAAATTATCAAGATTGCCTCTGAAATCATAGTATGTGTAACAAACAAGTTTAGACTTGCCATTACCAAAGCACAGCTTCAAATCTGTAGTACCTTTAAAATACCTTAATATCCATTTTACTGCATCCCAATGTTCTTTTCCTGGATTAGAAATGAATCTAGTAACAGTACCAACGGCATGTGCAATATCTGGTCTAGTGCAAACCATAGCATACCTCAAGCTACTAACGGCAGAAGAGTAAGGAATACGAAACATCTCCTTTTTCTCTTCATTAGTAGATGGACTCTGACTAATACTCAATTTGAAATATTTAGCAAGATGAGTACTAACCACTTTTGCATCTGTCATACTGAACCTCTTGGATACCTCCTCAATGTATTGCTTTTGGGACAAAAATAACTCCTTTCTATCTCTATGTCGGTAGATTTGAATGCCCAAGATTTTCTTTGTTTGCCCCAAGTCCTTCATCGCAAACGAGTTGCTCAACTGCTTCTTAAGGATTGCAATTCTAGATTTATTCTTTTTAACAATAAGCATGTCATCCACATAAAGTAATAAAATAATAAAATCATCATCAGAGAACTTCTGGAAGAATACACAGTGGTCTGAAGAAATTTTCTTGTGCACGTGTTCTTCTATGATAGATTCAAACTTCAAATACCATTTCCTTGGAGCTTCTTTCAATCCATACATGCTCTTTTTCAGTTTGCAGATATAATTTTCTTTTCTCTTAGTTACAAAACCCTCATGTTGCTCCATATAAATCTCCTAATCTAAATCATCATGAAGAAAAGCAATCTTGACATCCATCTGTCCAACCTCTAAATCTAGACTTGCAGTTAAGCCTAGAACCACATGAATAGAAGACATCTTTACAACAGGGGAGAAAATTTCATCAAAGTCAACTCCCTTCTTCTGGCCAAAACCTTTAACAACTAACCTCGCCTTGTATCTAGGTGCAAAGGTATGGTTATCTTACTTTATTCTGAATATCCATTTGTTAGATAAAGCTCTCTTACCTTTCCGCAATTTCACTAACTCATATATGCCATTCTCATGGAGTGACTTCATCTCCTCTTCCATCACTTCGATCCATTGATCTTTATGAGTATCTTGCACGGCTTCATCATAATTCTCAGGTTCTCATATGTCAGTCAAAAGCACATACTCATCAGGAGGATAACACATGGATTTTTGCTTCTCCCTTGTAGATCTTCTAAGAGAGGTTTCAAGAGCATTCAGAGTAGTTATCTATGCAGGAATTGGTTGCTGATCAACCACAACTTCATCAACTGGAGCATCCATAACATCTACTCCATGATGATCATTTTGATCTTGATCACTATCTCCATCGTTGTCTTGGATTCCTTCATGTGCAATAAGTGCCTTAGCAATTGAAACTGGATCAATATCAACTAAGCTCTCATTACTCTGAGAATCTATCTTTTTAGCTTTGTCAATATCTTCAATAGTTTAGTTTTTAAATAATATTGCATTAAAACTTCTAATAATTTTATTGTCAACTGGATCATAAAATGATACCTAAACTCATCTTGACGATAACCGATAAAAGATGCACTGCTTGGTTTTGACATTCAGTTTCGATCTCTCATCTTTAGGAACATGCACATAATCTTTACACCCAAAAACTCTAAGGTGATCATACTAAACATCTTTGGCAAACAAACTTTGTTTGGGACATCACCATCCAAAGCAACTGCATAAGACAAATTGATAACATAGGCAACAGTATTAAGTGCATCCGCCCAAAATATATTTGGAAGTTTAGCCTCTGAAAGTAAGCATCTAACTCTCGCAACTAGAGTTCTATTCATCATCTCTGCCAAACCATTCAATTGAGGTGTCTTGGGCGGATTTTTCTGATGATGGATTCTTTTTTCCTTACAATAGTTATCAAAGGGACAACAATATTCACCACTATTGTCATTGCAAATACATTTTAATTTCTTCCCCGTCTGTCTCTCAGCTAAGTCCTGAAATTCTTTAAACACGCTAAGTGCTTGATCTTTAGATTTCAAATGAAACACCTAGAGCTTACGAGAATGATCATCAATGGAGGTCACAAAGTAAAGTGTACCACCTTTTGACTTTAGTTTAAAAGGACCACACAAATTAGAGTGTAGTAGCTTCAATAAATTGGGCTTTCTTGAGGGAGGATGGCTATGAAAGGAAACCCTTTTATGTTTTCCAGCTAAACAATGTATGCACCTTTTCGGCGTTGCTTGTTTCACTCCAAAAAGCAAATTTTTATTATCCAAACATGTAATCCCCCTCTCGCTCATATGACTCATTCTTCAATGCCATAATTCTGACAAAGTATTACTTTCCACCAGATTTATTGAGTCATTAAGAATAGAGCCTCGTGTCACATATAAATAACCGGACTTGACTCCTCGAGCCACTACTAACGAGCCTTTGTTGAGCTTCCATTGGCCATTAAAGAGGGCATTATGGTAACCTTCATCGTCTAATTTTCCTGCGAAGATCAAATTGAAAGGAAAGTCTGGAGCATGCTTGACATCTTGAAGAACTAACGTTGAACCATTATTAGGTTTCACACAAACTGTGCCAACACCAAACACCTTAACTTTACTGCCATTGCCTATTTTTAACACTCCAGAATCAATATGAGTATAAAATGAAAAAAAATCTTTTCTTGGTGTGGTATGTGAGGTAGCTCCAGAATCTACTATCCATCTCGTCTCATGGGATATCAAATTGATGACATTTTCATCATAAGCAAAGAGAAGGTCATAGCGAACAATAGTAACAATATTGTTCTCATTATTTTCACCGTTCTTTCCTTTTCTAATGTCTTGATTCAACTTGCGGCAAAACCTTTTGATGTGTCCTTTCTTGCCACAGTGGTTGCTGTAATATTATAGTATTTGGACCTTGACTTATTTCTACTTTTACCTCTATTCCTTCAGCCTCTTGTTCTATCTCTCCCCAGGTCTTCTGTAACCAAGATATCTGCTTGTGAGGACGAACCCTGAGATTTTCTCCTTACTTCCTCATTCAACACACCACTATTGGAATATTTCATAGTCACCTTACCTCCAGGAGTTGAATTTATCAAAGAAACACGAAGAGTTTCCCATGATTCTGGCAGAGTATTAAGAAGCCAAAGTCATTGTATCTCATCATCAAAATTAACTCCCATTCCAGATAACTGATCAAAGACGTTCTGAAAATCATATATGTGATCAAGGATATGGATGCCTTACTTATATTTAAAGGTAATCAATTGCTTTAGCAGAAATAATTTGTTGTTCCCGGTTTTTTAAGCATAAAGAGTCTCTAGCTTTTTCCATAATGATCGCGCATGTATCTCATTCACAATATGGTTGTGAACATTATCTTCAACTCATTATCATATATATCCACATACTTGTTGGTGCTCGAAATCCCAATCTTCGTCGGATATACTATCGGGTTTATGAGCTGAAAAAATGGGTAGATGCATCTTCTACACGAACAACAAGACTTTCATCTTGCTTTTTCAAATATTATAATTTCTCTCATTTACATCTTGCTCATATTTGCATCCATTCCGTAATATGGATAAATAACTAAGGCTCTGATACCATTTTTATGTTGAGGAAGAGGCAAACCCGAAAATAAAGAAGATAAAGAACACCAAATTTTAACTTGAAAACCCCTTCAAATCGAAGGTAAAAACCTAGGAATCACAAAGATCCAAAAAATTCTACTATAACAATAAGAGGGTTACAACAGTTCTTCAAACTGGTTACATAACAAGTACCAAATACGGAGCAACAGTAGCAACAACAACAATAACTAATCAATTGAAGAAGGAGTATAATTCACAAAAATAAAGCTGATGTTCGAGACTCGAAATCAGATGCTACGACTCTCTAAATCTGATCCTCATCGTTCAAATCCAAGATCAAGATATTAAAAACACCCAGTAAAAATGTCAGCCTGATCCAACGGTTATTGAATGAGAAAACGTGATTTGAATATTGGCTAGTCGGAATAAAAATCTGCAGCAAAACAAATAATTTTCCTCTCTCTTCTCTCTTAAAGAGAGCTCTCTCAAAAACCACTCTTATGTGCTTAAGTCTTTCAAAGACTTGTATCAATGAGCATAGAATAATTCTCCAATGTTGTCCTATTTATAGATCATGAGTGGTGCTTTCTCTTAAAGCCAAAACCCACTCAAAATATGAATAAACCTAATCCAATTCCAAATAGGATTGAAAACCAAAAGAGAATAGGATTAGGCCATTGGGCCTTTGACTGGACAATATAAACATGAGCCCAATATTTTAGACGGAGAAAATTACCCTTTATAGCCTCTCAAATTTTTAATAGCCCATATTTTCTCCCACTTACACGAAATGGCCCTTTGGTTCAAACATATTACATCTAGTAGTCCGAAATGTCTGTTTTGTATAATTTTTTGTATAGTGATAGTTTATTTTGTATAGTGACAGTTTATTTTGGATAATGGCAGTCTATTTTGTATATATTTAGTATAGTGACAGTCAATTTTGTATATATTTTTTATAATTGAAGTCTAGTATATATAAATTGTATAGTGACAGTCTATTGATATATTTTTGTATAGTGACAGTCTATTTTGTATATATTTTAGATAATGACAGTCTATTGTATATAAATTGTATAGTGACAATCTATTTTAATATATTTTTTGTATAGTGAAGGTCTATTTAGTATATATATTACATAAAATTTGTATATAGAGTACATCATGCATCTTAAAATATATCCATAATATATCATTAATGTATTTCGAATGTTTTTGTGTATCCAAAGGGTATAGACTCTTTTACAATGCATACATTTTGTATATATAAAGTGCAACATGCATTTTACTACGTAGTGATGTAGTAAGATGTTTATACGAAAGATTTCCTAGAATTTAATATTGTCTTAAAATTACAATAATGATAATTATTGAAAATTTATATCTATTATATAGTATTTATTTGAATGTACGTTTACGTTATTAATTAATTTTTGGCTAAAATAGTATCGTTTGGGCAAAATAGTATATCTTTCGGCCAACAATGATAATTGCTCTAAATACGTAATGCACTATGGTCTTCTCAAAGGATGCAATGGGACAGAAGTGAAGACTAATTCCGTAACTTTTTAGCTTGGATCACCGAGTGGTGAAATTAAAAAAAAATAGTTCTTTCCCTCTTACAGTCTCGAGTTTTGAGTATTGAGAATAAATATGTCGGTGATTTACCACGACCAAACACTCTCTACGCCTAAATTTTTCTTGGCAAGAAGAGGCCTAAAACAATTTACCCTTGAGTTCCTGGGTTTCTACTTTTCGCAATATGTTTATTTCATGTATATATGTTTTTCATGTTAATTATTATTTTCATCTTTTTTCCAGTACTCTGGCAGATGATTTCAAATTCTACCAATCAACTTTAGTTGGTGCAATAAACTGATAAATGGGAATCTTGGAAAAGATGAGGCACTCTTCTTTGCAATTAATATTAACTTACAAATTGCTGCTTGCAGACTACAACATCTCAAGAACAGAATCAGCACTCAATTGTTTATGTTATTTGCAAATGCGCCAGCAGACGGCCAGCCACTCTCGGACACAACAATCTCTATCGAGCCCCCTCTGGCTCGAGACAGGGCAGCATACACAGCATCCAACATTGCATCAAATAAGTTCCTATATCCAAGTGAACCATCTTGTACCGCCACATTAGGTGCAGTGAAAAGAGCATAAGGGAGAGAAATATCGCGCGGATTACCAGCATAGCTAAAATAAGGGTAAATGTTAACGAGCAAAGGCGAATTTATGCCTCTTAAAAACCCAATAATCGGATCAATGAACGAACAAACGTCGTTCCTAAATGAACCCTGTGATGGTGGAAAAGAATTCCCAATCAAGGTCATGTCTACAGAAGTTGAGACTTTGATATTGTTCTGCAAACCAGCTGAAGAAATTGCATTCTGAATATTCCTCAGGGCTGGAAGAAGATATCGGGTAAGTGAAGATGTCCCTGTTACAGGGCTGGCTTCATTTCCAACGGCAATGTACCTGTCGAAGATATCATTAAATACATAAAATGTACACTCTCTAACAATTTAAACTTTAAGATGAAATGATTATACACTTCAATATGGTATTAGAGCAGTCACATTTTCTGAATTTGATACTTAACAACAACAACAACAAGTCCAATGAAATTTCACAAGTAGGGTCCGGGGAGGATGATGTATATCTAGACCTTACCCCTACCTAATGAAGTTAAAGAGATTATTTTCGAAAGACCCTCGGCTCAAAAGAAGTGAAAATGAAGCAATAAACAGATAGTAGCAACAACCAGGTAATTAGACATGGGCACAAATGAAGATACGTGCAAGAACATATATCTAAGAATACAACACTGTAAAAATAGATTCAGTCTTGCTGGAAATAATGATATAATATGAAATAGCAAGGGGCTAAGCGTATAAAAATGCAAGACTAACACTAATCTTATTGCAATGCCTAGATGAAACTCTAGACTGGCTGTCAACCCATAACTCTAATCCTCGACCTCCGCACCCTCCTATCGAGGGTCATATCCTCAATAAGCTGAAGTAGCGTCATGTATTATATAATCACCTCACTCCAATACTTAGCAACACCTATTATAAAAAAAGAACTCCACGAGTTGACAAGTAAAAAAGAATTAATAAGCCGCACCACGAAAAGCATGTTAAAGACATAATTAAATAAATAAAATATAATCTCTATGATAACTTTACCTTTTTAGACTAGATAGTCACAAAAATTGACAATACCTAAATTTAACGGCTGGCCAGAAATTTCTAACATTCCTTTGTACCCAATTATTTGCATTTGAAGGGTTAGCGGCAATGTTTTGGAGATCTGAATTGGGAAGTCGTAGCATAAGTTCAATGTTGGAGCCTCTTAAAGCTGCTTGATTTGGATCATAAAGCCTCATTCTTCTTATGTTTCTTGACTTGTGATGCTGGTGCCAAGTTGTTGCCTAGCATTCCATAGCAAACACCTACTGATTCAGGCATTCAGCCCCTTCTCCATAAGAATAAAAAATAATGTTACATATTATAATTGATTATGGAATTATTTCAAAGTTAAAATAGCAAGGAAAAAGATCAAAATACCTTTATGCTTTATGAAATATCTTAATTTTACTTGGGGTTATTTATATTTTTTGCGATACCAAATCAATCTTGTATTTATCCTTGAGACTAATGGATCTCTAGCATAAGAATAATAGAGGATTATTTTAAATAATAGTCAAAGAAGAGATATAAATTTGGATCTTGTTCTGTTAAAATTTTGACACGTAAAATCCACTCGGTCCTCACTCATGCTCAATTAAATCCAAGGACAAATATGAAATGATTTGTTGATGACTAATATATGAATGAACTAAAATATAATGAACAACAACAATAATAATGAATTTCATATATTTTCATAAATGGGATCGGGGAATAGTAATGTGTACGGTAACTTTACCTCTACTCTATAAAGATAGGGAGGTTGTTTCAACCAAAATATAATGAACGATAAAATTCAAATAGTTTAGGATATTTTCCGAAAAGACTTGGTAAGTCCTTCCTCAAATTGGAAACCGTACGAGTCTTACCCGAAAATAGCAAATAACCACACTAAAATGAAATTTTTTGCAAGTTAATGTGGAAAAATAAACAAATTCGAGAACAAAATAAGGGAATATCTATCATAAAATGGCTAATGTATATTTTGCAAACACAAAATATAAGACTATTATTGACTTCGAAATTCAAAATTTTAGACTTTCTTTGGCAATTTTTGTTGAGAGGGAGTGGCATACCTACTATCTCAGTGCTGGCAACAAGTAATCCTAGCAGTATAACAGCAGCCATTTGAAGAGTAACATGTTTATGTGAGGTAACCATGAAAAAAAGTCTTTTATTAGAAACTAATTAAGATTAAGCTTTCACATAACATCTCATTTATATAGAGATAGCCTCAAGCCTTTATAAAAATATTCAAGAGGTGAAAATTGTGACGCCAAGAATTTCATTAAAAAATATATTTTACTTGTTCTCATTTTTCAAAGATCATTAATTTTAAGCTAATCATTGGATGACACATTTACGATAAGAAACGTGCAATTTTTCATTCGTTATTATTATTACTATTATTTTGTAAGTTAAGAGCCTCCAGGTTGATGCGTTTTGTTTGAATATAATGTCCATAGAGTACTACTTAATTTCTTGGTCTTCATTTTTTGTTGAAAAATTAAAGAAGATGAGTTTGTTGAGGTAGAAGCTTAATAGTTCTCTAAATTAAGGTGACTTGCCAAATGCTGCATTGACTTTAATATGAGATATAACTAGTTAAATTCTTTCATCCTCCACACCCATACCGTAGATGAATTGCAAGAACTTAATTAGCAGTAAAAGTTTACAACTAAAAAGGTTTCTCTTTAGAGTGATTTTTGATACTAAAATGAACTTGAGATTAAAGGGCGAATACGTAGTTTTGGTGTACATACAGAGTTACATATTATCTCGTAGGGGCGAATGTAGCCCTATATTAATGGAGCACAAATTTATATACAAAAATTCATTAAAATTCTATTAAATTATAGGTATAAATTTATAACTTTAACAATATAATAAATTTAAAATTAAAAAATTTAAAAGTTAGAACGCATAACTTTAACATGCTATCTTATATTCTATGCATACAAGCTAATTATGTCATTCGTTTACTGTTTCATGTTGGGCCAGATAGGGTTGGGGTTGGGGTTGGGGTGGGGTGGGGGAGCAAAAAAGCGAGGGCATAATCCTGTCATGTAATGAAGCTAATTTATACTTGATAAAACAAAAGGCAAATAGAATAAAGACTACTCTCTTTTTTTTTTTGGACAAATAGGCATAATATATTAAAAGTTACGGAATATTGTCTGTTACATCTGTTTAACGAAAAATTAAGATTTTGATCAAAGCTTATTTTAAAAAGAATTCGGTTTACTGATAATCAAATAAAAACAGAAAAGCGAATTAATTCAGTAAGTTGCAATAATCCTCTCTCCTTTTACAAGTGACCAGTTTTCCCTTTCTATAGCTATCTCTAGGTAATACGTTTTGTTTTTGTCATAATATAGCCATTATTGACATTTAATGGGTTTGATAATGAAAGTTTGGGACCAATTTCTAATGAATTGCCCCTTGCCTCATTTTTCATGTCTGCTCATGTGATACCTTCTTTACCAGTTGTAACAGTTGCCGTTGCTGCCCCCCCCCCCCAGGCTGTTTTGACTCCTTCTACAGTTCCTCCTACAACTATCCATCACACTGTAGTTGGTTCCTCAAGTGGAGGTGAAGCTATGAAGCAAGTTATCATGGTGGTTCCTGTCGATGGTAGCCTTTTGAGGAAATCAGGTCGGTTGATGTGTGGTTGAAACCTCTAATTGGTCCAGTTGAGAAAGACAAGCTTGAGAGTAATAACTCTTTGACTTGGATGAATGATATAGTGTAATCTTCTTTAAATGTATCATTTTTCAAACTTTACCTCACTTTTTTTATTTAAGGTTCTTGCCTTTTTTCTTTCTTTTTTAGATCAATCTAGTTGGCACGGAAATGATGAAGTGGGTTTTCCACACAAAGCAATTAATGCACGACTATTAAGTTGAAACGAATAACTGGAGGGAACAATATGAAAGTCTCTAAATTGACATGGAAGTGTTAGAAAAGGGTAAGTGTACCTTGGAGCACTAACTGAAGGTTTTAAGCTCAGAGTTAGCAGTCGATAAACATCCTCAAGTCAAGCTGATAAGGATAAGAATCTCCTTGAAACATCTTTCTCTGAACAGCTTTCCAAAGCCAGTGAAGAAATCAGAGAACTGAAGGCTTTGCTAAGTAAGAAAGAAGCTTATGTTGGTGAACTCGTTAAAACACTTTCTCAAACCCTGGAAGATCTTCGTGAGTCTTCTACCAAGGTCAGATTTTTAGAGAATTCACTCGCTCTTTTGCAAGCTTATTATGATTCTGTCCTGGCTGAAAATGACAAGCTTAAAGACTAGATTGATCAATGGGAGAAATATTACAAGATTCTTAAAGACAAGATTGCAATTGAAGTGAGTTGGGAAATTCTAAACACCCACCATGATACCCTGATGGAAGTTAGCCAAGAGGGCTTTAGTTTGGATGCTGAGTTGGCAAAAATAAAGGAGACTATCAAAAAAACTCAGCAAGGTCAAGACTTTCCTTCTCCCATGGCTAATATTCCTGAGCACATTGAAGATGAAATGGGTGCGATAGGTGCTCTAACTCATTCAAGTCATCCCGAACCTTCTGATGCTCATGACCCTATTTCAGATCCTTCTTCATCCCCTCAGTGAAAAGTTGTCTATAACATGTTACTTCTTTTTTTTGTATTTGTGGAATGTGGTTGTAACCCCCTGTCCTTTTTGGGGGTTTAGTTTTTTGGAAACGGCATTTTTTGCATAAATCACAAATAATTCATGACTAAGTTCATACTTAGTCCAAATTTTTAAATATTTAAGAAGTTTTCTGTTAAACTTAGTTATTTTGAGTTTCTGTTTTGCTCGACTTTGCTGTTATACTTAAGGACTTGTTAACTAATTTGTGGGTTTATGTTTTACCATTTTTTACATTTTTGTTTCATAAAATGTTTTATTAACTTCATGGATATTTAAATCACATAGACTTTTTTTTAAAAGGGCCCTTTTATATTATACATTTAATGAAGAAGACGTCTAAACTTCATAATGGTGTAAATGTACGACAATGAAAATAGGAACACACAAGTTTCTTGAAATTACTTTGGTAAAGTTTTGAACTTTGTCAAGTTTAAGTAACATTTTTACATGTGTTTAATAACTTATATAACTTTTTTGTAACTGTTTTGTTTACAACATATTTTCAAAAAAAATAAAGATAAAACATAAGGTTTTCATTTATAACATGTTTCTATACATTGCCTTTAACCTACATATAATAAGGATTTCTGCTTTGGCTTTATATTATTGGATCATAACTTTGCTCTGCACTTGATTCATTCAATATGTAGACTTTTTCGGGTTCGGACTTTGAAATTTGATTATTTCTCTTCAATCTGTTTGCCTCTTCAGTCTTCCTATCTATATTATATAGTCCCTCAAATGTTTGAGCTTTGAAGTATAAAATCTCGAGCACTTAATTACTCCTCTCATTCGGTTCTTTTTCTAAAAAGAAAGAAAAAATATACGTGGTTCGGAGGTGCGATTATAGATGAAGAATGCTTAAATTGTTTGAATTTCTATTAGTATAAATTATAACCCTAGACCGGGAATTTATGTTTTTCCATGTGTCTTGCAGGTCATGACTCATCAATTAGTACGGTTTAGCTTTTTGCCTAACATCTAAATCGTTAGTAAAACTTTAACAATTCAAAAAATAAAATTCGAAAATGAAGATACCTACCCGTGGATACTTCTTTTCCTTAGAAGGTGAACGACATTCCAATGTGAAGGTAAATCTTGCAATCCATTGTTTCCAGCATGTATGCTCTCTTTCTTGCGATACCGTGAATCTTATAAGGCCCTTCCCAAGTAGGACTTAATTTTCCCGCATTAGCTGCTCTCGTAGATTGAAAAACCTTTTTGAGCACGAAGTCCCCAATCTTGAAGTATCTTAGGTGAGATTTCTGATTATAATATCATTCCATAACCTGTTTTTGTGTTACCATTCTTATTAACGCAACTTCCCTTCTTTCTTCTAGTAAATTTAAGTTTATTTGCATTTCTTCTTCACTAGACTCATCAGTTGCATGTGTATAACTCGTGCTTGGCTCCCCTATCTCGACTGGGATCTAGGCTTCAGTTACACATACTAGTGAAAATGGTGTTTCTCCCGTAATTATTTTTGATGTTGTGCGATAAGCCCATAAAATACCAGGTAACACCTCTGGCCAATTGCCTTTGGATTCCTCCAATCGTTTCTTCAAATTGCTGATAATGACTTTGTTTGTCGATTCATATTGTCCATTACCCACCGGATGATAAGGCGTTGAGGTAATCCTTTTGATTTGCCAACTTTGAAAAAACTCAATGATCTGTGCGCCTATCAATTGCTGGTCGTTATCACATACAATTTTTTTTGTACGCCAAACCGACATATGATATTTCGTCAAATGAAATCTCTGACCTCCTTTTCCCATACCTATTTAAAAGCACATGTTTCCACCCACTTAGTAAAGTAGTCAGTGAGTACTAGCAAAAATTTTACCTTGCCTTTTGCTTGTGGTAGTGGTCCCACGATATTCATTTTCCACTTCATAAAAGGCCACGGTGCAATAACTGGATGTAACAATTCTGCGGGTCTACGCATATTGTTACCGTATCTCTGGCACTTGTCACATTTAGCCACAAAATGTTCCACTTCTTCCTCCATTTTGGGCCATTAATAGCATGCCCTAATCATGATTTTCACTAAAGATCTTCCTCCCGCATGATTTCCACAATGTCCCTCGTGTATTTCTCTTATCACATAATCTGCTTGTGAAGGTCCTAGGCATCTTGCTAAAGGACCGCCAAATATTTTTTCGATAGAGATTGTCTTGATTTAAATAGTATCGAGCAGTTTTTTTGTGATGTGTGTGAGCCTTTTTCTTATCTTCAGGGACGGCATCGTACTGCAAAAATGTGAAAATCACGTTTATCCAATCCCAAGCTAAATTATTGAAATACATCCCATTTTGATCTTGATCGAGTACTGAATGAAACAGATGTATGATAGAGACATTTTCATTATTTGTTACTTCCGCCACATGAGCAAGATTAGCTAAGGCATCTGCCTCAACATTCTTTCCCGTGGGGTATGCAAAACCTTCCAGTTTTGGAATTGCCTAATCAGATCCCGCGCCTTTTCCAGGTATTGCTGCATTCTTGCTTCCATGGTTGTGTAAGTCCCAGTATCTTGTTAACTACGAGCTGCGAATCGTTTTTGACTATAACTTATACTATCCCAAGTTCACGTGCCAGTTCTAAACCTGCAATCACAACTTCATAGTTTGCTTCATAATTAGTTACAAGATGATATTTTATAGCTTTTCGTATGGTCTCACCCGTTCCTAGACCTGCCCTTTTTACACTCGATGAGCTATCAGGAAATAAATCCCAGGTTCCTAGATTATATCCATTAAATACTTGTAGTTCTTTTTCTGCTTCTAGTTGCATCCCTTGACAAAAATCAGCCAAAATATCTGTTAACACATGTGATTTTGTTGCAGTTCTAGGATGATATGTGATGTTATATTTATTCAATTCTATGGCCCACTTGGCTAACCTACCCGATAGTTCTTGTTTGTGTAATATATTACGTAGGGATAAGCAGTCACTACGGAGATAGGGTGGCATTGAAAATAAGGTCTTAATTTTATAGATGCCATGATTAATGCAAGTGCAAGTTTTTCTAGTTGAGGATACCGTGTTTCTGCATCTAATAGTGATTTGCTAAATAGTGAATGGGAGATTGTTTACCTTGGTCTTCATAAACCAAAACAGCACTTACCGCTACATCTGAAACAGCTAGATATATAAGCAACCTTTCCCCGTCTTTTGGTTTTGCGAGCAATGGCAGATTTGACAGATATGCCTTCAGGTTTTTGAGTGCTTGTTGACATTCCTCAGACTATTCGAATTGATCTTGCTTTTTAAGAGCTGAAAAAAATTTAAAGCTTTCTTCCGATGACTTAGAAATAAATCTTCCCTAGGCTGCAATTCTTCACGTTAGTCTCTGCACCTCTTTCTTACTTGTAAGCATGTCAGGAATTTCTTCAATGGCTTTAATCTGTGCAGGATTTACTTCAATACCATAATTAGAAACAAGAAAACCCAAGAACTAATCTGATGACACGCCGAATACACATTTCTCAGGATTTAATTTCATATTGAATTTTTGTAAGATCTGAAATGTATTAGAAAAATGTGGTATATGGTCCCCTGATTGTTGAGATTTGACAAGCATATCATGTATGTAGACTTCCATAGTTTTTCCTAGATGTCCCTGAAACATCTTGGTCACCAACCTTTGATACGTGGCACCAACGTTTTTGAGGCCAAATGGCATTACTTTGTAACAATAAGTCCCTTGTCTATTATAAATAAAGTTTTTTCCTCATCCATGGGATCCATTTTTATCTGATTATATCTAGAATATGCATCTAAGAAGCTTAACAATTCATGTCCTGCAGTAGCATCAATCAGTTGATCTACATGTGATAACTGAAAAGAATCTTTAGGACAAGATTTGTTAAGGTCGGTGTAATCTACACAAACTCTCCATTTGCCATTCTTTTTGGTACCACTATGTCACATCTCCTTTTTTACCTACACCCGCAGAAGGGTGTATAAAGAAGTTTTTCCCCAACTTAAGTGATGATGGAAACAGGATTTATTTATTTGAAGAATTTAGAGTCGCCACTTGGGATATTTTTAAGGTATTCCAAGTTACTGGTTCAAATCCCGAATCGAGAAAAAGATTGACTCTGTATTCTAGTCCGCGAACCAAAAATCCGTGTAAAGAATTCTGTTAATCCGGGAGAAGGTGTTAGGCATTCCCAGGCTCTGTGGTTCTAGCACGATCACTCAACTGCTATTATTGGCTTATTTATCTGATTTAAAATATTTTTGAACCTATGTGCAATTTTAACTTTTTACCGCTTTATTCAATTATTTTTAAGGAAAATTATAATGACATTCAAAATATGTTTTCAACCACGTCACATAAATGCACCCGCAGTTCACAACACATTTTATTTAACGTTGAGATTTGGATCTGGGTCACATAAATGCGCACCCAAGTTTAGGAAGGTAAGTTATTAAAATAACGCGCCTAAAGCAACTATGCGTTGGCAACTTTGCGAGGGTCATAAAAATTCGCTAAATGGTGCGCCTCGAGTTCTAACGATTAAATCACACTTAATTAAGCGAGGGTCGTGAAAATTCACTATAGGGCACACCTCGATTTCTAATTTCAAAGGATTTTATTATTCGAAGTTGTTGTAATCGGGTTATATGAAATGCACCTTCAGAATTTAACAATTACAAATCACAACTTCATCACGAAAATCGTAACCATAGCTACGATGGTTCATTATAGCACGCCTATAAAGGTCACATTTCCTAAACCACTTATTCAAAACAGATTCATCTTCAATAAACCTAGATAAATTACAAATCAAAACTTATTAAACTCCTAAAAATCAAACTAAAATTAAGCATAAGAGAATTTAATAAATGCACTAACTGAAAAAAAAATATCTGAAAACAAGCATATGTGCAAGTAAACCTCATATTGCATTCAACTTAATAAATAACAAATGCATGATAACTGATATAATCAAACATGAGCATATCTAATAGATTGATCTCCGTATATGGACTATTCTTTTGAGATGTTATATTTATATGTGATCATCCAAATAGACTAAACACCAAATCAGAACTAAACACCAAATCAAACACTAACGTAACATACCTTCATTTGGCTTTTCATTGAAAACCAATTTCAAACATTTTTAATATCAACTTCAGAACTTTCTCACATTTAACGTATTCAAAGAAAATAACTACACAAGAAGAAATACAAAGCAATATGAACATCAACATGAACAAATACTGACCTTTTCAAATATTCATGTACCAAATAAACTCGTTTCATCCAAATTTATTGCACGAAATAGAGAAGAAAGACGAAAGTGAGTGTCTGACCTCAATTATATTAATAAAAACTCAGTTACAATGAACTCCGGTGAACAAATCTAGCCAGGAAAAGCAACAGTAACAAGAGCCCGGACAATGACACTCGAACCGGAACCGTGAACCTCGACTCGACACAACTTTAGACGTTTCTGCTTGCTCCCATGTTTTCATTACTATTTTTTTTCGAACTCCTTTTCTTCTTTCCTTTTGCAGCTAGCTGCTGGTTTGGTTAGGGATGGGGGTTCAGAGAGACGGGGGTTTGGGTCAAGCCGGCGTGAGAGTGGTCATTGGTTTGGTGTCCAACGACTGAGGGAAATCAGTCCATGGTAGGGATGGAGGTTTGGAGAAGACGAAGCTTCAGAGGGAGGGGGGGGGGGGGTCGCTTGGTCGAAGAAGAAGAGGGATGGTGTCGTCTGGAGAAGACAATATGAAGGGAGCGGGGTTTCCGGTGCAACTTTTTTTTTCCTCTTGTTTTTTTATGTTATCTTTACAGGTAAACTGTAGGTTTAGAATGTATTTTGTATTTTTGTAAATTAGTCCCTACGTTTTTTGTGTATTATATTCTTAGGTTTTTTTTTTAAATTTTGTCCCAAAGAACAGTCTAGAAGGATCCCTAGACTACACAATTTCTTTTAAAATAAGATAGAAATAATACACAATACGAAAGCTAATCTTAATTAATTAAACTGAATATTAAACTATTTTTGTGTTTTTAAAATTATGTAAAGATAAAAATAAGGTACTATTTCTTGTGTATATATATATATATATTTAAAATTTATGAAAAATACATGAACTAAAATATATTTTTTTGTAATTTTTATTTTTCTTGTAATAAAAATAAAGTAAAAGGGTCAAAATGAGTTGAAATAACTATATTAGGCTAAATTAAATATTTACGTGCTAAAATATAAAAAATTTTGGGGAGGGTCAAAAATCATATGTCTACACTCTACAGTATTAGCTAACCAATTAGGATACTTTACCTCACGGATAGAGCTTATTTTTAAAAGTTTTTAGACCCCATCTTGAATCACTTGATTTTTGAAAGACCCATGCTTTCTCTTTTTTTTGTTTGATAGGTGGATATGATGGATCTTCATTTAACTTGTGCGTCATTACCTCCGGGGGTATTCCTATCATATCAGAATGGGACTAGGTAAAGCAATCCACGTTAGTTTTCAAAAATTCAATCAGCTTATTGTTCATTTCTTAGCTTAAGTTGGCCCAATGTAAACTTTCCTCTCAGGCCTTTGTTTAATTCTACAGCCTCTAATTCTTCAATCGTTGTTTTGATATTTTCATTTATCTTCTAGTTCTTAGATGAAATCAGGTCGTGGGTCTGCATCTATTTGCCCGTCTCCAGTTGAGTTTTGTGGTGTGGAATCCTCAACTAGATTTTGTAATTGCTATTTTTCTTCATTTCTTATGCTTGAATCTTCTATAGAGTTTATGCTCCTAGGTGTTTGTTAATTACCATGGATTTGACGGATTTCCCATTATGATGGGAATTTGATGACTTGATGTAAGGTAAATGGCACAACATCTATTTCGTGAATCCATGGTCTCCCGAGAATCATATTGTAAGTCATATCCATCTCTACCACCTGAAATTTCGTATCTTTGATAACTCCATTTGTGAATGTCATAAGTATTACTTCTCCCTTTGTCACGATGCTCTAATTATCAAAGCCAGATAAAGTATGCGCCTTGGATACTAGCTTATCTTCAGCTTGCATCTCGCTTAATACTCTTAGAAAAATGATGTTCACGGAGCTACCTAGGTCAATCAAAACTCGTTTTACGTTAGTACCATGCACAGGTAGAGATATTACTGGCGCATCGTTGTGTGGAGTTGGTACGCAATCCGCGTCTGCATCATCAAATGTAATACATTCTTCATCCAAAACATGTCAAACCCATTTTTCGTGTGTAACTATAACTTTAGAAATCTTCTTAGCTGTCGTATATGTCACGCAGTTAATTTCTTTTCCCCCACTTATAACATTAACAGTTCTTTTCAGAGAAGAAGGTTTAGTGGGCTCCTGCATGTTCTTCATGTACGCTTACTTGCCTTTTTCACTAAATAGTTCGGTAATATAACCTTGTTTTAATAAATGGTCTACTTCACCTTGTAGTAATCTGCAATCTACCATTTTATGACCATGATCATTTTGAAACTCACACTAGTTATCATGATTACACCTATTTGGATTTGATCTCATTTCCTTTGGCCACCGCACCTTATCACCAATATTTCTTAATACTACTTCTACCTTCAAAAGTGCTTACATTGAAATTGTAACCGCCAATCATCGCCTTAGAGCTTCTACCATCACTGCGTATCTCTCGCGTATCCCGTTCTTTTTTTAATCTTGATGATGAACCCAATTCTCTATCTCTCGACCTATGATCGTACCCTGAGTTATATTGTTTCAATCATGAGTCTTTTTCCGCTGGTCCCATATAAGATTCATATATGTTTTTCCCAGACCTTTTTCAGTTTCAGCACGCCTTGAACTTACCATCTCTTCCTTTTGAAGCCAGGCAATAGTATCTTCTTCTATCCGCAGCTTCGTGTTGTATCTATTGTAAACGTCATTCCATGTTCTTGCTGAAAATTCTCGTAAGCTTTCATTGAGTCATCTCCTGGCCTCCGAACTCTCCTCATTTAGATTGCTGGTAATAGCCATAGCTACCCAGTTATCAGGTACGGGTGGAAACGGCGTCCTTTCACGGTGGAATCTGTCTACAAATTCTCTGAGCAACTCTGACTCCCCTTGCTTTATTTTGAAAGTATCTTCCATTCTTTTTTAATTTTTTGAGCTTCCAAATATGCTTTGTTAAATGAATCTGCAAGCTCAGCAAAAGAATTTATAGAATTTTTGGATAAAACAGAATACCATGTTAATGCTCCCTTAGTAGTTGTTTCACCAAATTTTTTGACCAATACTGATTCAATTTTCTGTTTGGTCAAGTCATTGCCCTTGTGAATCCAGTCATGTGGTCTAATGGATCAGTTGTTCTATCGTATTTTGGAATATCAGGCATCTTGAATTTCTTAGGAATTGGGAGAGGAGTAGCACTTGGCTTCCAAGGTTGTGTGAATATTTGTCCATATCTATTCCCTTGATTACAGGCGGTACACCAGGTATTTGCTATATGCGGTCATTTTGCTCCTTGAGCTGTTTCTGAAAAGTTAATACTAAATATTATAAATCAAAATTAACAATGTTACCTGGTTCTCCATCTCGAGACTCGCTGGGGGTTCCACCACTACCCGAGTTAGCAAGTCCAAGACGAGGGTTCTCCAAAGTGTTGTTATTTGGAGTTCGTGTTGGTGGTGCAACCGATAATCGGTTAGCGAAAGCCTCAAGAGATTTGCTGGCCTGTTAAGTTATTAACTTCTGCAAAGCCTCATTGATAGCCTCATCATTTTCTAATTGAGCATTTGCATTTGATTGAGATCCATCAGGAGTTCCTTTCCGAGAATATCTAGGAGATCTTGGTGGGGAAGGGATCAGGGTACGATCACCTTGGGATTCTCCTGGAGTTGATGGTCTCTTTGGTTGTTCTCATTAACATTTGACATGGTTGATGTGACAAGAAAGAATAGATTACTAGATTCCCGGTAACGGAACTAATTTATTTAACCAAAAATTGGGATTTTGATCAAAGTTTATTTTAAGAAGAACTCGGATTACTGATAATCAAATAAAAATAGGAATGAATGATATAAAGAATAACTGAGTAGAAAGTGAATTAATTCAGTAAATTGCAATAGTCCTATCTCCTTTTGCAAATGACCAGTTTTTCCCTTTTATAGCTATCTCTAGGTAATACATTTTGTTTTGTCATAATATAGCCATTATTGACATTTAATGGCATTTAGTGCAACGTTATAATTGGTGATCATGTTTTGATTCAATACTGATTCCCTAACGTTTTCGTAATTAATGCCTATTAATTACTGACAATATGTATCTATACTGTTTTCTATTATCAGGTTCATTCTCTTAATCTGACCTTCGATTATAAAGAGGTCCGAGCATCTATCCTTTTGAACCTCTTCGTATTTGCCCGTGCCTATTGTAACTTGTGTCTCTTTAACGTTTCTTTGCCTGTGCATGTTGTAACTTGTACCTTTTTAACTATTCTTTGCCAATTGTCATCCTTTGACCAGCTTACGTGCTGTGACATGTCACTTTTCAATATCTTCTATATATGAATTCAATTTTTTCCAATACAACATCGTTCCAAAAACTACAAGCCTTAAGGAGATTTGTATTGCTCAAGTTGGCTAGCTTACAATATACTTCAGTAATAATATAGGCAGATGGATAAATAACAACAACAATCCAGTAAAATTTTATTAGTGGGCATTCCTCATCGATGCCAGCGTCGCATGAGCATGTCTAACCCAAAGGGCATGGACAAGTCCAAGACGAACACGATTGTCATAGGCAGATGCATAAAGTGAGCCATTATTCCAAAGTACGCTTCAATTGACACAAAAATAAAAATAAAATAAACCTAAAAATAATATTACCATATTTGTTAATTTAAAATTCTAGTTCACTTTTTTCAAAAGATATTAATAATATGTTTAGCCAAATTTCTAAAATCAACTTATTTAGAAAATATTTTTCTTAAAAGTATTTTTGAAAAAGGTACTTTTAGAGCTTGTTTGGAAAGCCACATGAGAATTGAATTTGAATGTAATTAAATGTAATTACAAATTTTGACATATTTGTCTGGCCAGGTAATTGCCTGGTCAGCATGATATCGTATGTAATTATGCGGAGGAAATTACACTCCTCAATTCTCAAGGGGAGGGTGAGAATTGCTGGTAATTATATTGTGTAATTACTGATCACGCCCAACTATGCCTTATAGGACTAAGCAGTCGTTTGCAAATATAATCCGTTTTACAAGTCCAGAGTCAGAACTAAGGCCTAGCTACATCTGTTCACTATCATTAAGAAGACAAGTTTGAACAATTCCTAACTTATAGATATTAAGATTCTTGTGTTGAACTAATTAACTAATAAATTAAAATAGTAAATTAACATCTAAAGATACTAAGGGTTAGAGACAGGATTAAGGATGTCTAGAGTTATGATTTTCCCTATTATCGAAATCTTCCCCACTATGTTTTCTATAAATTCGCCTAAATATTTTCTATCGATTATAAGCGTTCTGACTGTCGTAACTCTCTTTCGAGTGATTATCACAATTTTCTAGACATATTTTCCCGGATTATGCTAGTTGAAATCAAGTACGGCTCACTCGGATCGCACCTAAGGTTCCGTTATCCCGAATCCCACCTTTAAACCCTCTGTATTGATCCCTTATATACGTTAGGAGTGATGTTGTTCAACAACTATATAAATATGCACTCTCTCCCGAGTAATACACACTAAATAGGCAAAACCGATTGAGAGCTCTTCAACCAACCACAATAATAATGTAGTTGAACAAATAGAGAAAATAGTACAACAAATCTATATTAACGTACCGAGAAAATTATCCTCCAATAGGTTCCATCAAAATCCCAGATAACAAATTAGCTATTCATAATAGTATGCATAAGTACAATACTAAAATTCCATAACCAATAATAAAAATAGGAAGAAGGAAGTGAAAAACTTATAGAAGTATTCTCCGTCTTGCTCCTAATGTATTCTTGCCTCCTTAGGTCGAATCCCCGGTCTCCTTAGCCTCCTTAGGTCTAAATTATGTCAAAAGTCCTCAAAATACCATTTTCATGTATATATACCAAATAGGATTGGGCCCAAATAATTATACTTTCTCATACATGAAAAACATACTTTTTCCGGACATGACAAGTGCATCCGCAGTTGGACTGAGCATATCCACTTTGATTCCGCCTGACGAGTGCGGCCGCGAGTTTGATGTACACTTTTCATCCTAATCTGTTAAGAATTTGGAAAAACCTAAAACATTAAATTTGTAGCCTTTCAATTATTTTTCCAGCCATATATTGTGAAGCCAAAATAAAATTCTAAGAGAAAAGTTATGTGCATTTAACTAGACAGTGCACGATGTACCTACTCGATTCTTCATATGTTCTTAATTATCATCTATTGATCTGCGAACACGATTCGGCTTGATTCATTGGACTTTTACTTGGACTTAAAAGTTACAAATCACTTGAATTCATTTCATAATATCTACATAGCTCGAAATCACTCCTAAAAGGCGTAAAATACACCATTAGTGCAAAACACTAGCTATTAACGCTCAAACTCAATTAAATTGCAGTAAATTGAAATATAATAATCGACTAAAATATGTGATTATAGCTTATCAACAATTACAAGCTAATATAATTTTCTCTTTTTCATTTTAAATATATTTAGTACTTATTCTTTTACACTATTTCTCTTATTCGTATTTTTTGACCTTCCAATGTATTTCTTATATGATTTGATGTAATTTTGCGACTTTCCATATTTTAATTCTTTCTTTTATAATTTTTATTTTTTAATTGTTAAATACAATTCATATTTTACTAACTTTATTTTTTCATCAGTATAAATAATCATTAAAAAATAATACATTCTAAATTCATGTTTATACTTTTGCAACTTAAACAATCAAAAAATATAAATATTATATTATATTCATGTGAGTTAGTAAAAATTTAAATTCATTGACTGAATTATTAGATTTTATGTTATATTTACTCTACCTATATTATTAATTGTTCATATATTCTATCTTGTTGGCATGACATTGTGATTTTTAAATTATTCGCCAAACTTTACTATATTGTTGACTCTATATTATCTACATTCGACGCATTTATTAGACTATTCAGAAATACTATTTAATTGTTTTAATTTTGCGCATATTCAATCATTCATTAAATTTTACCAGGTTGACGTGACTTTATGTTATCTATAATTGACCTATCAAAAATAATTGTTCATCACCGTTTATCCAACTGAAATGATTTATTTGTGTCATTATTGTAATTTTAATTCAATCAAACCACCTCAAGTTTGTTCAAAATAATCTCAAATTAAAAACAAAGTCTTGAAATATCAACATAAACTTTGCAGTTACCATTTAGTTAAATAATATCAAATCAAGAATACCTATTTTATCTTCTTCAACATTTTCTAATGACTAATAATGATGTTTTGAGATATTTAAAGAAATACACTAAAGTGTATCAACTAAACATTTAAGTATGAATTATCAATATCAAACGATTTTAATAGTAATTAATCATTATCTGCTAGTCTTTAACCTCCAAATAATAATGTTAAGCTTTTATTATTGAAGAACTATGATATTCTTGGTGAAGAAGAAGCTTATTTTACAATAAAATTACAAAATGGGGAAAAACATTTAAAGACAGACCCTTTGGGAGACACCTGGTGCAATTTCGTGACATAATAAAACACAAGTTATGAGTTAATTTATGTGTTACTTTATGTGGAGTAGAAGATGAAATAACTAAACTCGATGATAATAAAATCTGACATACCTGATCTCTATATTATTTATTTATTTATTTTTGTATTACTAATCGACGAGTGAATGACTACTCTTCCCTTACTTCTCTCTATATTTCTGCGATTGTGTTTAGTATCTATTTTTTCTTCTCACTTTTTAGTTTTAATATATATCTTTTTTAATTTCTATGGAGCACCAACCAGATAGTTTTAAATTATAATCAATAGGGCGCGAAGTACAAGTAATCTCAAAATATATTAGAGATAATTTAAATTTATTATGAAATATTATTTTTAGTAGATGTCTATAACTCTTAATGAAATTACTTTCACTATTCTTCTCCATTAAGTAGATAACTCCCACTACTTATCGCCAGTATAGTTGTAACTCTCACACCCTCATAACCTCTCCATGATCTTTCCCCATGATCTCAATAGTTAATACCATATTTATTTTACGCTTAGGTATATAACCAATTTATTTTACTTTGATTTAGCAAATGGAATATATTTATATCATTATAATGATTTTATAATGAACCAAACATATGAATTATCTCTTTACTGATTTTACTATAATTAACTTTTGCTATAAGTATTTTGTATGTGATTATTTTAAGATTGATATACTCACGTTTGTTAAGAGGAAAAAGGATTGCGATTCCACTAGTCTTGTATTAGTTTGCATTTGAATTTCACTGATTTTTACACTTGTTAGCTTGAACATGTGTGTTAGACTCATTCATTATTTATCTCATTTTTCTTATCAGTAATGAAATGTTCATGTATGATATATATAGTACTATATCTAAATTATATGTTATGATAGATTTACATACAGTATATTAGTTATGTACTGGAACGAAAATTTTATTTCTTATATTTCTTATCATTTTCAATTCACTTATTCTTAATGATAATTTTATTATGTTAAATTTATCAAAATTTAAATTTATGGCTATATACGATTATATTCTATTACATGAAGTGAATGAGATAATTTGTGATAAATATTATACAGTAGGTTCAAATCTCAGCTCACCATGAGGATAAGATGATGGATTCAAGTTCCAACACACCATGAGGGTAAGACATCATATTTGAATTGTGGTGCACCATGATGATAAGAGTTGGGTCCGGGTCCCAACACATTATGACTTAACATGCATTTATATGGGTAAGACATTGGGTTTGAGTCCCAATGCACCATATTAGTTATATATTGATGATTAAAGAAAAATAATGTATTTTCATGAACAAGCATGACGCTTGTCCCACTTGATTTGCTCCATTCTTAAAGTGTATGTGATAGCGGTGCTTAATAAGTCTAAATAAAGACAAGTAGTTGACCAATAAACGTGTGCGTGCCAAAAATTAAATAATAATAGTCATTTTTATGGTAATTGCAAAAATAAGAACAATAAGATTTCTCAAAATAATCATTCAAATGTGAAGGAAATGTGTATCAATTTGGTGTTGTAAATATAAGGCACGTTCAGACGATTATAGTTCATTTTTCTGAAAGAATGCAACTTGTGATAAGTATTGGTAAATGTAAACTCATTCCTGAAGTGAGTATGAAAACATATATGTGATACAAATTATGCACAAGAATGTATTTATGCATGGTTGAATAAATACTGTAATTCACCTCTACGGGAGGTTTGAGAGAAAGAAAGATCATGAATATTACTACATGGTTACACGAATATGTCATTGGTCATGTACATGTCATAAGCCAAAAATATTTTGACATATCTTATAAAAGGTTATTCAAGGGAAAATTAAAGCAACAAAAGATTTTGCTTATGATGATTTTTATCATGACAATTATTATGATAAGATAATTTTCTCTGTGGAGGAAAAATTTACCACTTGGATAGTGTTATAAAATATTTGTATTGAAAGCTCCAGAAGAGCGAATTTATTACTACCGAAAAATAAAATTATTCATGGCATTGGTGGTAGCGAGTCTCAAAAGATACTTTTTGAGTTTCAAATGTATTAGCCAAAGTGGTTGGCATATTAAGACATATAAATGAAAGGAAGATCGATTATCTTCATATTACATTAACATACCGGATAAATATGAAGGTTACCCGATTTTTCTTCTATTTGTACTACAAATGTACAAGCATGATATAAAATCACATGTCATAGTAAATTAAAGGTTTACTGAAACAAATATCAGTTGGCATGACCGGTTGTCCATCATGGTTTATTGATGCGAAAATTAATTGAGAATTCACATTGGCATATATTGAAGAAATAGAAATTTTTTCAAGAATTCTCTTGTACTGATTATTATCATGATATACCAATTAAGGTTGGGATTGAATCCCTTGATTTCTGGAATGATTAAAAGGTGATATATATACGGGTCCAGTCACTTGTCATGTGGATCGTTTACTATTATATAATTTTAATAGATACATCTATTGTATGGTCACATGTGCGTTTGTTATCAACTTGCATTATGGTTTTTTTAAGGTTATTTGCTCAAATTATTTGAGCACAGTTCCAGAATATATATTATGATAATTTATCTTGATAATGCTAGTTTAAATCCAAGTTGGTTTAGCAGAAATTGTATGCCTCCAATTGTAGCTAAACCATTGCCTATGAGAATAAAACTCCCAAATAGAAATTTGGTGTGAGGTGTATTATTTAATATACAACAACACTTGTACGCATCTAGACAATAAGTTATGATAAATTCTCCCTCATCACAATTGGTTCACAGTCAGGAACCAAATATTCTCATCTAGAAATATGAATGTGCTATATGATTTAATTGTGCTGCCACAATGCACAAAGATGGATTCTCAAAAAAGATTGAAAAATGTATTGGTGATACAGGCATTAGGGGGAGAAAATGGACAGCAGAAAAAGTGATACATGAAATGAATTATTATGAATTTATCAAGATCCCGTACAAGAAAATGTGAACTTGAAGTTCAAGTGATAATTCATTTCTAAAATATTTCCAAGAACATAGCTGACCCAAAGTTAAATGTCATATTCCAGCTGCTAATGCTCCAAATAGAATAGCGTTCATGTTGGATAAAGTTTATAGCACGCATGAAGCATAATAGACAAATCGGTTCCAAAGATAAAACTCATTGAAGAAGGAGCGAGCAAATGTTCAAGATGATCATAATAAGGAGGCAAGTGCTTTTTAAGAGCACCATAAAATAGCATTTTATAAGAACTCATGGGAGATGCTCAGGTACCTGAAAATAATGAGATCTCGATAAGTTATGTCTTTATTGTGTGATGATGGAACCGATATAAAATGATCGTTGATAATGTTGTTAATATAATGTAGCACTCAATATAATTAATATTGACGGGGATCTTGAGCTCAAATATGTCATAGAATTTGGACACATAAATGATTGGCCAAATAAAAAATATGCAATGAAATCGACTTCGCCTGAAGTTAGATAGATAGTCCCCACACCTGAAAGTGAAATGAAAAATCAAGTCGATAGACATAAATACGACTCGCGGCACGAAATTTTTCGTAAATATCCTGGTATTAGGAGGCATGTTCTCCTGTATGGAATGGAGTCATTTTGAGATTTTTGTCTGAATATACATTTGATATGCATATAATGAAAATTCTTGAATGATTTAAATTGTTCTGAAGCATATTAAGGTTCCCAAGAAATTTATTAAATAAATATTCGGCGGCCTTATGTAGATTAGAGTGGTCATGGCGTACATGATTTATTTTTATGGCTAGTGCAATTGGTACACTAATATATCTGGCTAGAACCATAAGTGTAACAATATGCTAGCAAGATATAGTTTTATTCCAAAGTGGATATATTGGAATACAATTAGCATTATATTTCAAAAGGAATACTTGATGTAGATTTGTTTATTCTAACAAATATTGTCAAGATTTTGTTGGTTATGCAAATGCATGCGTTTTCCCGAAGTTCGTTCTTCAAACATTCTATTTGCACGTGAGAGTACTGCTATGTTATCATTGTACAAGACAGTTAATTGTTGATACTTATTCAAGTCATGCCAAGATAAGCAACTGATAAAGCAAGGGGCTTAACACACAACAGACATGTGACTTGACTTTGAAGAGAAGATTCTAATGATATTGAAGATAATGTTGTTTGCTTATACCAGTTGAAAGAATGACTATCGAATGAGAAAAAACAAAGCACATTCACCAAAGTTCTTCAACAAATTTGTTCAAATAATAATTCGATAAACTTCTTCAATAGATATTGTGTATCTCCATATTACAAAAGTTGTTATATAAGCTTCGAATTCATCGTCTCCGAAGAATAAAGTGATGTTTTCGTCAGGGGAGGCAAATACGCATTATACTCTTTTTTCCTTAGCTAAGGTTTTATCCCACTGGATTTTTTTTCCGGCAAAGTTTTAAATTAGGCAGCAAATAATGCGTATTACAAGAAATGTGTAGTCTTTTTCTTTCACTAAGAATTTTTCCCACAGGATTTTTTCTTAGTAAGGTTTTAACGATGCATATTATTTATAGACATCTAAGGGGGATTATTATGAAATATTATTTTGTAGTGGATGTTTATAACTTGTGAGAATGCACGGGAGAAAAATATTATATATATATATATATATATATATATATATATATATATCATTTACAATGCTACAATGAGACCTATGTATACACACATAACATATCCTACTCCTAATACATATAGGATTAGGGTGATTCACTCTTATTTACAATATTATTCTAACATTTCCCCTCAAGCTGGTGCACACAAATCATATGTACCGAGCTTGTTCCATATGTAGTTAATACGAGGACCAGTGAGGGACTTGGTGAAAATATCTGCAAGCTGATCATTCGACTTCACAAACTTTGTAGCAATATCTCCCGAGAGTATCTTTTCTCTAACAAAGTGAAGTCATTCTCAATATGTTTAGTTCTCTCATGGAACACTGGTTTTGATGCAATATTAAGAGCATCTTGATTATCACACACAAGTCTCATCTGACTAATCTCACTAAATTTTAACTCCTTGAGCAACTGTTTGATCCAAATTAACTCACATGTTACCATAGCCATCGCTCTATATTCTGCTTCTGAACTAGACCGAGCAACCACATTCTGTTTTTTGCTCTTCCAGGACATCAAATTTCCTCCTACTAAGACACAATATCCGGACGTAGAACGTCTATCAGACGGTGATCCAGCCCATTTAGCATCTAAGTATCCAACGATTTGTTCATGGTCGCGATCCTCAAACAATAAACCTTTGCCTGGAGCTGATTTTCTGTACCGAAGAATGCGAACAACTGCATCCCGATGACTATCACATAGAGAACCCATAAACTGACTCACAACACTCAATGAAAAGGAAATGTCAGGTCTTGTCACTGTAACATAATTTAATTTACCAACCAACTGTCTATATCTTGCAGGATCGCTAAGCAGCTCCCCTTGTCCTGGCAAAAGTTTAGAATTCGGATCCATCGGAGCGTCAACGGGTCTACAACCTCTCATTCTTGTCTCCTCAAGAATATCTAAGGCATACTTTCGTTGTGAGATCACAATACCTGAGCTAGACTGAGCGACCTTAATACCCAGAAAATATTTTAGTTTGCCCATACCCTTAGTCTGAAAATGTTGAAAGAGATGTTGCTTCAATCTAGCAATACCATCCTGGTCATTGTCGGTAATAACAATATCGTCAAAACATAGACCACCAGATAAATACATAGGCTCGAAGCAGAATGCCGATAGAACACAAAGTGATCAGCTTCACTCCAAATCATGCCAAATTCTTGGTTAACTATGCTGAACTTACCAAACAAGGATCGAGGAGACTGCCTTAGACCATAAAGTGACTGGCGCAAGCGACATACAAGACCACGAGACTCCCCTAAGAAACAAACCCAGGTGGTTGCTCCATATAAACTTCATCCGCAAGGTCACCCTGTAAAAAATCATTCTTAATGTCCAGCTAATAGAGGGCCAATGGCGAACAACAGCCGTGGAGAGAAAAAGGCGGACTGAAGCTATCTTAGCCACGGGAGAGAAGTTATCACTGTAACCGAGCCCAAATATCTAAGTATACCCCTTGGCAACAAGACGAGCCATAAGATGATCAACCTTACCATCTGGACCAGCCTTGACTGCATACACCCAACGACAACCAACAGTAGATTTACCTGAAGGAAGAAAGAGAAGCTCCCAAGTGCCACTCGTGTGTAAAGCAGACATCTCGTCAATCATAGACTGTCACCATCCTTGATGAGAAAATGCGTCACCTGTAGACTTAAGAATGGAAACAGAGGACAAAGTAGATAGAAAAGCATAATAAGGTGATGACAAACGATGATAACTCAGACCGACATAATGGGGATAAGGATTAAGGGTGGTCCGTTTACCTTTTCGAAGTGCAATCGGTGTACTAGGAAGAGACAAGTCCGCCATAGGAGCAGGGTCAGGTGCAGGACGTGAATCAGCTGGGCCTGATGTTGGGTGCGGACGCCGATGATATGTCAAAAGCGGTGTTCCTGTGATAGGGAGTCTAGGAGGAGCCATACTAGACTCCTCAACTGATGGAATGGGTAAGACTTCAGTAGTGGAAGGTAAAGGAGAATCTATAGTAGGCTCCATAAAGGTCGGTATAGGTAAGATTGCAGATATATCAAGGAGGTCAGAATGGTCAGAAGGGGTGAAGAAAGGTTTAGAGTCAAAAAATGCGACGTCAGAGGACACCTCCAAAGATCAGGTGAGTAACAACAACGATATCCCTTGTGATCACGAGAATAATCAAGGAAGACACACTTGAGAGCACGAGGAGCTAACTTATCTTTCCTAGGGGATAAGTTATGAACAAAACAAGTGCTCCAAAAAATACGAGGGGGAACAGAGTATAATGGTGATTGGGAAAACAATATGACATACGGTATCTGATTCTGTATGGGAGAGGAAGGCATCTAATTAACTAAATAACAAGCTGCGAGAACTACATCGCCCCAAAAACATAGCGGAGCATGAGACTCAATGAGAAGTGTGCGAGCAGTCTCAATGATGTGCCTATTCTTTCTCTCGGCAACCCCATTTTACTGAGGGGTATAAGGACAAGAAGTCTGATGAATAATTCCTTGAGAAGTCATAAACTGCTAAAATGAAGAGGATAAATATTCTAAGGCATTATCACTGAGAAAGGTACGAATAGAAACACCGAATTGATTTTTAATGTCAGCACCAAAATTCTGGAAAATAGAAAATAACTCAGAACGATCTTTCATTAAGAAAATCCAAGTACATCTTGAATGATCATCAAAACTAACAAAATAACGAAACCCCAAGGTTGAACTGACTCTACTAGGACCCCATATATCAGAATGAACTAAAGAAAAAATAGACTCTGCATGAATCTCAATACTACGATGAAAAGAGGCTCGGGTATGTTTCCCGAGCTGACATTACTCACACTCTAGTGTGGATAAACTAGATTAACTAGGTACCATCTTCTGAAGCTTGGATAAGCTTGGATGTCCTAAACGTCTGTGAATTAGGTCCGGAGGATCTTTTACTAGACATGCCTTGGGGGATTTTAGCGAGTTAAGGTAGTAAAGGCCTTCTGATTCAAGTCATGTTCCAATCCTCTGCCCCGTACTGCGGTCCTGCATAATAAAGGAATCATCAATAAAATATATACCACAATGGAGGTCACGAGTCAAATGACTAACATATGCAAGATTAAAAGGACAACTAGGGACATAGAGAACGGAATCTGGAGTGACAAAGGGTAGGGGAGTCGCTTGTCCAACTCCTTTTGCTTTGGTTTGAGACACGTTGGCTAAAGTAACAGTAGGAAGGGACAGTGAATATGCAATATTTGACAAAAGTAATTTATTACCAGAGATATGATCAGAACCGCCTGAGTCCATAACCCATTGTCCAAGAGTACTAGACTGGGAAACACAAGCAAATGAATTACCAGCAACAGAAGTATCAGTCTGAGCTAAGAGTGTAAACTGGCCCGGGCCTGAACTGGGACCAGACCAGGCCCGCAGTCCTGGCGGTCCTGGTGGGCCGGTCCTGCGATCCCGGGCCTGCCGCTCCTATAAGCCCGTGACAGGCCGGTCCAGAAGTGAAGAACCGCCATGCCCGAGACCGTCAGACGGGCCTGGGCCGGTCCTGGCGGGCCTAGACGGGCCCAACAGCTCTTTTTTTTAAATTTTTTTTAAAAAAAAATCAGTAACGGCTCTTTTCAAAAGTAGCCGTTTGGAACTTTGTAAAATTGCCATTTGGCCCCCAAACTTTAATTTAACTCCAAACTTTATATAATTACAATTTTTCCATATCTCAACTATAAATACCCCCTCATTCTTTCATTTTTATTCACCAATTCATCAATATATCTCAATCTCTCTTTCAATCTTTTTACTATAATTGCTTAATTTATTATTGAAAATTCGTGAAAAATTGTGAAGTTGTTGAATTGAAGTTTTCAAGTGTTCAACGATTTTCAATTTTCAAGAAGTTGTTCGGCAATCCGGTAAACTTGTTTCAACTCTTACATTTTAATAATATATTTTTGTGTTGTTTAGTTTGCACAATTATAATTAGTACGGCATTTTCTTTGAAAAAAATGTTCGGTAAAGGAAAAGGTAAAACCGGTGAAAGTAGTGGCCATAATACTACCCTTCCCCGGCTCCCCGACCTACAAAAGATAAGCAAGTTGAAAGTAGTCGCCAACCTAGACGTCTTACTCCGCCTCCCGTAATGCTTGATAGTGATCACCCTTGTTTTTAATTTACCGATAGTGAATTTCTACATGATGTTGCAGTAGGTGATAGATTAGATGATGAAATTATGAATGCTCTTTATCCTAATGAACCTATCTTAGAGGAAAATGAGGATGATAATGATGATGATGTTGAAACTCAAGCACCAGATTTAGATGATACACCTACTAGTCTTATTCATAACTCAAGTAATGCACCGGCACATCCACATGTAGAAACTCCAACTTTTAGTAAACAACCTGCTAAACGTGGAGAAACATCATTAGTTTGGAATTTTTTTACTCAAGTAAGAGAAATAAATAAGCCTAAGTGTAAAACTTGTGGGAAATTACTGGTTTATAAATTTACTGGAGACCGTAGCGGCACAGGTAGTTTGGTTAGGTACATAAAAATACACCCTACAGGTAGGGCTAGATTTTTTCAAATGCAAGCGCAGCAAGAGGGCACAAGTGTAGATTCTGCGGTTAACCCTAGTATAGGTTCAAATCTAGTTCAACCAGGAATTAACACTGTCACCGGAGGTATTTTATATTACAATCCAAATAGAGATCGTGATGAATTAGCAAAGATGATTACTGTTATGTGCTTACCTTATACTTGTGCTTCTAATCCTAATTGAGGTCATTATATTAGAAGAGTTTTTAATCCTACTTATAAAGGTTGGCATCGCGCAACAGTTAAGGCCGATATTTATAAATTCAAACATGAATATGAACAATATTTGCACTATTTATTTACTCATATACCTAACGGATTTCTATTACTACTGATATTGGTAGAAGTAATAATGACTGTGATTATCTAAGTGTTACAAGTCATTGGATAGATGAGGACTGGACAATGCAAAAACGTATAATTATATATAGAATAATTAATTCACGTCACATAGGTAGGTTTATAGCTAACACTGTTTCATATATTTGTAGATATTTTTGCTTTAGCAATAAAATAATGGCAATATTTATGGATAATGCTTCTAGTAACACTAGTGCAGTAGGCATGCTTACAAAAACACTAAATCCTGCATTTAGTAATATTTTTCATGTTAGATGTATTGTCATATTTATCATTTAATTGTTGGTGATAGTATGAGAATTTTAAACATAGAAATTGAAAAGGTTTGAATGACTCTTAATTGGATTTTTTATTCAAACCGTAGAACTAGACTTAGAGAGTATTTTAAAAAATGTGATGAATATGGCCTTAGAGAAAGAAAGGTTCCTAAACCTTGCCCGAATAGGTGGAATTGCATGTACGAAAGTTTAGTAGTTGCATATGAATATAGAAACTCCATTAATGCAACGTTTAATTCTCGGGTAGGTGGTGAAGATGATGATGAAATGCTTACTACACAAGATTGGGCGAATGTTAAAATTCTTTTAGTTTTTTTAGAACATTTTCAAGTTGCTACAAATGCATTTTTGGGTAATATAATCCGACTATTTCAAATTGTTTAGTTTATATTGCTGCACTAGCTGATTGTTTGTTGAATTTGGCGAGGGTGGGATGTTTATGAACTTGCTATAAATTAAATGAAACAAAAATTAAAAAAATATTTTTCCCCTATCCCTCCTATTTTTGGTGTTGCTGCAATGTTAAATCCTACAATAAAATTGGGAGGTCCTCATTTTTTGGTATTCTAATATTTATAAGGCTTTAGATATTTCAAACGAGGAAATTGCTACACTTGCAGATGCAAAAGCATCAATTAAAATTAATGCTCAAATTGTTTATAATGCTTATAAAGTTGCGTTAGAGCATGCTAGGCCAAATATTCCAACCCCTACTTCGTCTAGCTCACAATCGTCTAAAAGAGCTGCCGGCTTAACAACTCTTAAATCTTGGACGGAGTTCCGGGGTACTCAAGGTGATAATTATGATGGAACTTCACATCTAAATGTGCTTCAAGTTTACTTGTCTCAGGGACTTGAAAAGGAGAATCCAGACGGCTCTTTCGATCTTTTGAAATGGTGGAAGTCAAGGGAAAAATATTTTCTGGTTCTTGCAAGGATGGCTCGGGATGTTTTATCAATTCAAGCTTCAACGGCTGCATCGGATAGCGCTTTCAGTCAAGCAAGACTACAAATCAGTGATCATAGAGCGGCGATGAGGGATAGCATTGAAAAATCGGTGCTTTTTAGAGATTGGATCCGCGCGAAAAGAAGAAACTTTGGAATTGCAGAATCACAACCGGCGATAGATGAAGCTTATGAAGAAATGATGGCGGAACTTTCGGAGGATTGGGCTTCTCCCGGAAGTGGTGATGAACAAGCTTCGTTTCCACCACCACCGACACAACCTCCTCCCAACCTTGACGGATTTATGAGATTTGTTAGAGATACAATGTAGATTATGATGTAACTTGTACATTGGCACATCTTCTTTTAGTTTTTTTTTCCTTTTAATGGTGGTATTAGTACCTTGTTGTGCTCATTCCATTGGGGGGAGGAAGACTAAGAAAGATATGCCATTTTGGTCAACGAAAATTATAAGACATATCCTTGAATATCGCTTTTCTCAATATTTCTTTGTCTATATATATATATATATATATATATATATATATATATATATAACATTCAATATATAACATACAATATATACTACAATAAAATATATACGAGAATACAACCTAAACTACAAGAAAATATATAAGTAATAACATATATACATAAGATGCAATATATATATATATATATATATATATATATATATATATATATATATATATTATACATAATAGATACAATATATATACTACAACAAAATATATATGCATAATATACATTATATATACTAAATGAAATTATATAAGAGAATATATATACACATAAGATACAATATATACTACAATAAAATATATAGGGAATATAAATATATACAAAATATACAATATATATTAATTAGTACAACACAATATATTAATTATTACAACACAATATATACATTATATACAATATATACTAATTACTACAACACAATATATACATAATATACATAATATATAGATAATATACAATATATACTAATTACTACAACACACTATATACATAATATACAATATATACTAATTACTACAACACAATATATACATAATATACAATATATACTAATTACTACAACACAATATACAATGAAATATATATTATATATACTATACTAATAACTTAGTACACCATATAAAATATATTCTACACTATACTAACGACAACTATACAAGATATTGCCTTAAAAAAACCCCATTAGGCCCGCCAGGCCCAGGATCACTGTGGGCTTAGGCCCGTCACGGGCTGGTCTCAACCGCCAGGCCCAGCACACGAAGCCCCGTATCGCTAAGCCCGGGCCCGGACCAGTTTACACCCTTAGTCTGAGCAACAGAAGCTACTTGTGGAGATGTCTGCTTACTTGCTCGATAATGAAGGAACTCATTATACTCCCTTTTAGATAAAGAAAATCCTTGGTTACCTGTAGTCTCTGTCTGAGCAACATAAGCATTTTTGGGTGGGCGGCCATGTAAAAAATAGCACCGTCACGAGTGTGTTCAAGTTTATGACAATAAGAGCACTTGGTCTAGATCTTCCAAAACGACCTCCTCCTCGTCTACTCTCCATAGTAGGAGGTGCTCGATTGTCCACTGACTGGGATACGGGGACAGATGAGTCACATGTCTGTGATGAATTCACTGGTGACTTGGTGTTGCAGCAAAGCGAAGTAATCGAGACATAGTTCATCAATTGTGGGGACAGTCGGACTAGCCAAAATCTGGTCACGTACTGAATCAAGGTAATTAGGGAGTCCAGCAAGTGTAAGAACTAGAAACATCTTATGTCGTTGCTCTTGTTGCTTTTCAATACTAGCAGAAACTGGCATCATCATCTCAAATTCTTCCATGATTGCTTGTACTTGTCCCAAGTAAGTAGACATATCCAATTCATGTTTCTTCAAGTTTGTCATTCGCGATATCACATCATAGAAACGACATATGTCATTAGTGTATAAATTACGAGCCTTTTCTCAAACTAAAAAACATGCCTGAAATGGACGAAACAAGGGTATCAACTTGGAATCAATAGATCGCCACAGGATATTACATAACTGAGCATCGACCTTTTCCTACAGTGTTTTGGCCTTTTCATCACCTTCGATAGCCTTTTTTATTAAATGATCGTGAACTCCTTGACCTTTACACCACAACTCGACAGATAAAGCCCAAGCTAGGTAGTTTGAACCTCCCATTAAAGGTTCTGAGGTAATCATAACGCCGAAACTGCTAGAACCCGGGTTTCTAGACCCGAATCATTGAGTCACAATGACATCGTTGGATTATCACTAAATAATCAGAAAGAATCAACTGAAAGCTCGCTGAAACAGATGAAGGAAACATTGTAGCTACCGAAAAATTACTACAGTTACCGAAGAAAATTCAAGGTTGTCGGAAATGAAAAATAAAATTATGGGTAGACTTAGAATTTGAGGGCGATCCAACTGCCCTGAAGAAATTCTTTTGAAATCTGACCAGAAGGGGGCTCACGCGCCGGCGCATGGGATAGACGCGCCGGCGGCTGCAGAACTTCGGCAGGCGCGTGGCGGCGCGTGGGTGGCTCTTTTTCGGTGATCTTTTCTGGGGTTTGGTCGGATTCTCTTCGGAACCTTGTGGTGGAGTCAGATTTTGTACAATACTAATAATTAGTGACTTTGACGCGATTAGTCACTTAGGTCACCGGAAAATTACACGGTGACTTAGTTATTCCTTCCCCGATGTCGTTGGAATGACGCACAACGACGAATTTCTCACAGTTGCTCTGATACCATGTGAAATGCACGGGAGAAAAGTATTATTGATATATTATTTACAATGCTACAATGAGCATATATGTACACAATCATACTCCTAATACATATAGGATTAGGGTAATTCACTCCTCTTTATAATATTATTCTAACATAACTCCTAAAGAAATTACTCCCACTACTCTTCTCTATTAAGTAGATAACTCTCATTACTTCTCACCATTATAGTTGTAACTCCTACACCTCCATAACCTCTCCATGATCTTTCCCCATGTGATCTCAATAGTTAATACCATGTATAAGATATCCCTTTGTATACCTCAATATCATCCTATAAATAGAGTGTGTGAACATCACATTGCATATATTTGAATACATGGAAGAAATAAATTCTCTTCTCTCTTTTTTTTTTACATTTTTATTTATCGTTTTGTTTTATATTATTATTTTGAGCTAAATTTTATAACAAAATTTTTGTTTTTCATAAGAAGTTTGATTATTTAAAGAGAACAAGAATAAAATTTGTTCATGTATTACTTGAAATTTATCATATTTGCCCTTTGTTTTATTTCTAGTGTAATATTATTCTTGCCATTAGGGAAATCTCTTTTTGCTCTTCACCCACTAGCAGAATTTTAATGTCTTTCTCGAAGTATATAGAGTTATAGACACATGGAGCCTATAGTGATAAGAATAAATATGAGATAATTTGCTAATTATAAAGTTATAGTGGACAAAAAATATAATAAAAAATAAAATTGAATAAAAAATTTAGACCTTTTCCTTTTTAAAATGAATTTATTGGAAGAACTTCACATTTTTTAAAGTAAATTTATGCAGTGAAAATTCACATTAATCAACTTATTAGCATATATAATTCTTTTTCTCTCCTTCTTCTTCTTCTTTCCCTTTTTTTTTTCCCATAAAAAAAAATATTTCCTAACATGGAGAGAAAATAGTATTACCATTGACCAAATCAAAATTAGAAAGAACACACAAAACACACAGAAATAGGATATTCCAATAACCTTCTCCTCCCTCTCTCTTTCTCTTCAATCCTTCAATATCAGGGAATGGGAGAGACTAGCAATTCATCAGATTTAAAAAATTTCATTAATTAATTCATTCATTACATCCATAGAATATAGCTATACAGATCGTTTCACATACAAAAATGTGTATATTTTTTCCTGAGGCTGATTCAAGAATCCCGTTTTTGTTTTCCATTTAATATGGGGTTCAGCAAGTTTTGATTTTGAGGAAAAGGAGAAAAAAGGGTGTCTGAAAATACTATCCAGATATTTAAATTTGCTGTATTTTCGGATCTAATAGTGACAACAACACCGTTGTATGATTCAAGAATCCTTATTTTATCTTCCATTTTTTTGGGGTTTAGCAAGTTTTGATTTTTAGGCAAAGGGGAATAAAGGGTGCCTGAAAATATTATAAAGATTGTTAAATTTGCTGTATTGTTGGATCTGATGTTGACAAAAACAGCATCATTATATTTGGATTGTTTAAGGATTGAGGTGGTTGGATTGGGTGGTGAGAGGAATAGGGAAAGTTAAAGTGGAGAAGCAGGGAGGAAGAAGAGATGCAGCTGCACTTCTCACCTAGCATGAGAAGTATAACAATATCGAGCAGCAATAGCAATGGAGGTTTTGGTGAATTAATGAAGATCAAAGTAGCGGCTCGCCACTTCTCCTACAGAACACTATTTCATACAATACTTATCTTAGCTTTCTTGTTGCCATTTGTCTTCATTCTCACTGCTGTTGTTACCCTTGAAGGTGTCAACAAGTGCTCCTCATTTGGTATTTAAAAACTACTCTCTTTCCCATTATGATAATGTTTGGATTGAGGTATAGTTGTTTTAGTTGTTGTTGTTGTTGTTGATGATGATGTATGTGAGCTAGATCACCTATTGACCTTGCAATTAGCTGGCTGATCCTGATGTATTTTGCACCGTTGCTGATTCCTTTTGATTGGACTTGATGGCCTTTTCTGATTGTTGGTTACCTTAAAAATTATTAGAGTTGAATTGCGATTATGCTTTCTCGGAGTGGTTTAACCTTCGGAGACCTATACGTTTAGAATGAGATGATTTAAATGGAGTAACATAGTCAGTAAAGATTCATATAACCGACCCCAACTTGTTTGTGGCTGAGACATTGTTGTTGTTTGTTGAGCTGAATTGGGATTCCTTCTTTTTGTTGACTACTTTCTTCTAGTTTGGGACTGAGGCAGACTTCTTGTTGTTATTGTTCATCAATGATGCAGTAAAGTCATTTTTATTTTTTAGTTTGGATCGTTTTGGATGACATTGAAGTCGTGTTGATTACTTTGACATTTGGATTGAGTAAAATATTGGTAAATTTCTTCCCTAGCTTAGTCAAGTCTTCAGCTTGAGGGCAAATGCACCCTTAAAAGGAAAGGATGGAGATACTCATAAATGAGTTTTAAAAGCTAAAATTTATTGCAGTCCTTGACATTTCTTTTTGTGTCGTTCTAAAAATGTTTACCATTTCAAAAGGATTGCATATGTACTTTTGTTCTTCATCTTTGGTAGCAAGACTTGATTGAGTTCAAATCATGGATGTCTATGCGTGCAAGAGGAGTGAGGGTTTTTTTTGGTTTTTTTTTGTTTTGTTGGGGGTGGGGGTTGCTTAGTGCTATTTTTAGTAGTTTGCATATGTGGTATCTACCTAAATGCATTTCTTGGAGTCTAGAAAATGGTGGTTTCTGGCACATGTAGCCTAAGCATCTGCTCATCGCATCGACTAATCTTGTCTCAGTTTCTTTTGGATGTCTTTGAATGCTATTTTTTCTGTTCTGTAGTGAAGAAAAAGAAGCAGCTTTTCCTAGTCAGATTCTTTTGGGGTGCCTAGTATCAGGGTTGTAGGATAGGGGCTCCTTTTTTCGTACTCCTCACCCGGCGTTGGGTGAGGCTTGACAGGGCTATCCATAGATGATTTGTGTATTGGATTGTGTCTCCCTTATGGTAGTTATGTATGATATTATTGCATGCTATTTTATTTATGGTTCTTATGTTTAGATAGTTATTTACGCTATTTCTGCTGGAGTTACTAATGCTCTTTTGTTTTGGTTTTTGTTTTTCCTTTCCTTCACTGAGCCGAGGGTCAATTGGAAACACCCTCTCTGCTCTTTCGGGTAGGGGTAAGGCCCGTCTACATATTACCCTCCCCATACCCCACTTTGTGGGACTATACTGGGTAGTTGTTGTTGTATTCTTTTGGGGTTTGGGACCCACATTAAAGTACCAGTGTGTGTAAGAATCCTGTTTGGTTTGTGTTGTTGGATTTGGTTATGATGCTTGTTCTTGCTGCTTCTTTTGGTTAATTTTACTTCTGTATAGTTAAATCACAGCGCCACCGTTCACTGTTACAATTTAACTAACATCGTGACAAACCTTAACTTCATTCTTTATTCATTGATATATTCAGATTGTTTAGGCAGACGATTGGGACCAAAGCTTCTTGGACATACTGATGATTCAAAGGTGAATAATCCTCCCTCTGTTTCATTTGTTGCTGGTTTGTAGTGCCAATGATTTTCAATCTTGTATTAAGCATTTATCTAGTAATGCAGAATACATTTCCTTAATCCAACCCTTTATTGTTCTTTGCTATTTCAGCAGAGATTGGTTAAGGATTTTGTTAAGATCCTCAATCAAGTGAATTCTGAAGAAGTGCCAGCTGGCTTGAAGCTCCCAGAGTCTTATAGTCAACTTGTTACTGAAATGAAAAATAACAAGTACAATGCAAAAGAATTTGCTTTGATGCTGAAGGGAATGGTATGTGCAAATAACCATTTTTCTCCTTCTTTCATTTGTTCGTGACTTCATGTTCAATTGATTTATTAACTTGGCATGTTCATTTGGCTTTTTGTCACACTTGCCTCCAGTCCCCCACTTTGGTTTTGATTGGCACAATATTTGCAGAGACTCCCTTCTTCTTGTTAGGCATGGGCTTGTTGTTCTTGTGATTGAGGAAATTGATTCATATTGTTATCTTCCTTTTCATGCTTCGTGGCGATTTGTGTTGTTATCTCCTTCTGTTCAATGAGCGCGTGAATCACTTTTAGGTTGATATTTAGTATTGCTTCCTTTAATGCTTGTGTATGCATTGTGATGAAGTGTATGTACCTCATAGCTAAGTTTTTGCTTCATCTAATAATTTACTATTTTGCAGATGGATAGATCTGAAAGGGAGATCAGGGAATCAAAATTTGCGGAGCTCATGAATAAACACTTTGCTGCAAGTGCAGTTCCAAAAGGCATTCACTGTCTTTCACTGCGGTTGACCGATGAATACTCATCTAATGCTCATGCACGCAGACAGTTGCCTTCGCCAGAACTACTCCCTCTGCTTTCTGAGAAGTTGTTGCACCATTTTGTATTGTCAACTGATAACATCCTAGCTGCTTCAGTTGTGGTCAATTCTGCCGTGCGGTCATCTCTAAAGCCTGAAAAGATTGTTTTCCATGTCATCACTGACAAGAAAACGTATGCAGGGATGCACTCTTGGTTTGCTCTGAATCCTATCGCTCCTGCTATTGTGGAAGTTAGAGGTATTCATCAGTTTGACTGGTTAACTAGAGAAAATATACCAGTGCTTGAAGCAGTTGAGGGCCATTATGGGATTCGGAAATACTACCATGGAAATCATGTACTAGGAGCCAATCTCAGTGATACCAGTCCACGATCTTTTGCCTCAAAACTACAGGCTAGAAGTCCAAAATATATTTCCTTGCTTAATCATATTCGCATATATCTGCCAGAGGTAACACATTGTTATCTGACATTACTGACTTCTATTTTTGCGATGGAATTTGAAGGATGAAATAGTAAAGTCCAAAAGCCTAACATCCTTTCCTTTCACTGGCACATGTAAATATGAACTCTATTGGGTGACCCTGGTTTTGGTGTGATCCACCCATGAAAAGATTTTCCAAGATAAAAGTAGAGTCAACAGATTGACTTAAGTATGAAAACCGAGTTAAAGTTTTTATTGGTTAAGTATGGCGCCTTAGACTTGGACTTTTGAATGTTCTTTGTTTATCGATCAACCTAAGCTAATTCGATCAGTTTCTAGAAAATGGGTTTAGCTAATTTATCTGACAGTGAATGTTCTTCTTTGTTTTTACATAATGTTATCCGACATTTGTGGCTTCTTTAATCCTTTTATTCTATTTTTGTTTATCTGTTATAGATACATGACTGGAGCTTGTAGAGCTTCAGTTTAATGCTTATCCAAGTTGTAGAGCTAAAGGGTACAGACTTTTGTGCTCCACAAATCATTCACATTTCATGTGCATGCTAATAAGATTGGATTTTCTAAGTTTTGCATAGAACTACATTACACATGTAAACTAGCAATTTCAATGCTTATGCCAGATTCGATCCCGGAGCAGTATGGACAAACACTATCAGCCCCAGATCTGAATTTGTTGTTGAGCCAATATCTTAATTTTAGTTTGTGAAATGCTATTTTGAAATGCCCCCTAATACTACAAATGTTGCAGCCAGTGACACTTTTCTTTTTTTCTTTTCTCCTTGCTGTTAGCAAGTTCTATTATTTAATTCTTTCATGTAATCTTGTTTTCCCACCTCTAATTTGTGTAGATGTAGATATACAGTCTCTCTTTTTTCCAATACTAATCTGAGATTCTATATGCAGCTCTTCCCAAACCTTGATAAAGTGGTTTTCTTGGATGACGATGTTGTAATTCAGCGCGACTTGTCTCCATTGTGGGACATTGACCTTAAGGGAAAGGTGAATGGAGCTATTGAGACCTGTAAAGGAGACGATGAGTGGGTGATGTCAAAGCGATTCAGAAACTACTTCAACTTTTCTCATCCTCTCATAGCAAAACATTTGAACCCTGAAGAATGTGCATGGGCTTATGGGATGAACGTCTTTGACTTACATGCATGGAGAAAGACAAATATAAGAGACACTTACCATTCATGGCTTAAAGAGGTAGTCCCATCCTGCATGCTTAATGATATTTAACTAAGTTTCCAATTTGACATACAAACCAAGAAGTGAATGCTTAATCAACGTCTTTGGATTAGTTTTCTAATCATAATGAATTGACCTTTTTCATTTCTTGTATGCTTCTTGCTTATGTATCTTGCCTACTTTGTGACTTATTCAGCTTTACCTCCTAAAATTTTCTTCTCGATCACACTAGCACGTACTAATTCAGCATTCACTTGTTGGTTTGTATGCTTTTAAATTTACTATTCTACTTTCCTGTTGTACATTAGAATTCTTTTGTGACAAATAGGTTTAAAGCTGTAATTTTTATGTTCAAGAGTTCTTTGTTGTTTGTCGCTGTCTATAACTATTGAAGATACAAGCTGCATGAAAGCAGGACATGGAATCTTCACTTTGCATATCACCCCCCCTAACAGGGTTGGTGTATACTTAGATTTAGGTGATTGGACTATCTTGTATTATGAATAGCTCAATTCTAGTGAAGAATAGTAAAGCATGTAATGCTCTTTTGTTTTTGCTTTTGTTTTTGCTTTTGTTTTTCCTTTCCTTCACCGAGCCGAGGGTCGATTGGAAACAGCCTCTCTGCCCTTTCGGGTAGGGGTAAGGCTCGTCTACATATTATCCTCCCCAGACCCCACTTTGTGGGACTATACTGGGTAGTTATTGTTGTAGTTGTAATAGTAAAGCATGTAGGAGTGGCAAACGGGCGAGTCGGGTCGGATATGGTTCGAGTCGAAAACGGGTAATGAAAAAACGGATCAATTATCCGACCTGACCCATATTTAATACGGATAAAAAACCGGTTAACCGGCGGATAATATGGGTTACCCATATTATCCATGACTTCTTGTATATGATCACTTTTGGGAGAATTCTTAGTCTCCCTAACTTAAGGAACCTCAAATTTGATGCTTTACAAATGTAAAAGTTAGACCTATTGGTTATCCACTGGTACTCATGGATTACCCATTTTCTAAATGGATAATATGGTTCTTATCCATATATGACCCATTTTTAAAATGTTTATTATCCCACCCATTTTTTAGTGGATAATATGGATGGTTAACTGTATTCTTTGAACCATTTTGCCATCCCTAAGCATGTGCTGTAAATTGACATCCTTGACCTCTTTATCTTTTGTAGAATCTGAAATCAAAATTGACAATGTGGAAGCTTGGAACACTACCTCCTGCTTTGATCGCATTCAAAGGTCATGTTCACCCCATTGACCCTTCATGGCACATGCTTGGCTTGGGATATCAGAATAAGTCCAACATTGAGGACGTAAAGAAGGCTGCTGTAATTCATTACAATGGCCAGTCCAAACCTTGGCTGGAGTTGGGCTTCGAGCATCTCCGACCTTTTTGGACCAAGTATGTAGACTACTCCAATGATTTTATTAAGAATTGCCACATATTGGAGTAACCAATGAATTATACTTCAAGGACAAAAGACAAAGCAGGAATCCGAATGAACCTTTTTGGTTCTAGGAAACTTCAAGATCCAGTTTAAGGAGATTCTTAGACTGACTGAATTTGGTCAGGTATATTCAGGTTATCGGATTTGCTGCTTTGCCTCACTTCTATGAAGAGAACCTGCATTTCTAGCATTGGTATAAGATTCATTCTTTCAGTCTGTAAGAAGTTCATCTATTTTCGTTGACTGGAGAAAAAGGACATTCTTTTTGGCCTCTTAGCTGGGGTGTAGCTTATTGTCACTATTGTTTAGGGGGCAGAAAATGCTACTCATTTGCCATTGGTGATAGGAGCTGATATGAGAAGAAAAAATAGGATGCAAGCCATGTTGAAAAGCTCCTACTTTGGACCTCCTCAGATTTAGAGATAATTCTTTTATCTTAAAATATTGAATCTTTTTCTTTATATTGTTGTCATCACCCACATTTTCAACTTCTATTACTTGATTTAATTATCTCTATCATATTAGACTTTATGGAGATTTTTGTCATAATGTCCCACATAGTGGGGAACTACTTTGTACTTCTATGATTCATGAGATGCAATTGCTATATGCAGAAATTCTTTTTTGTACCAAGTTTTCCACTTTCACAGACCTTTACTTGTATTCAAGTGCTTGAGTTTAAGTCCTCAGTGTAAAAAATATGTATGCAATCATGTGAAATTACAAGGCAATTACGAAAAAAATCCTATGATAACTAGTACAAACTGAACTGAAAAACTGCATCAACCTGAAAAGTCAAATTAAATCAATTAAAAAGCCTTACTAAGTTTGGTTTGATTTGATTTGGTATTGAATAGAAAAAACTTGAACCAAACCGGCATATATATATATATGTACTTTTAAGACTTTATAGAAATTCAAAAAAGGGATTTTTACATATACATCCCATATACCAAACCTTATAACCACTCATGTTTAAGGTTTGTGTTTATTACATTTAAGTATACCACCTTTCAATTTATGTACCAAAATTATATTTAAGGTTAATAATCAACTCATTAATTATTTGCTTGATTTGTGGAACAATTAAAGGTTTAATTTGTGGAACAAGATCTTTTCATATATTTTTTTTACACATTTATAATGGAAGATCTCAACTTGCACCTTACTGTAACAAACTTCGAATAGTAAGTAAATAATTAGTTCATTCCAGTTATTCCTTTTAATTAGTTTATTCCAGTTTGCTAAAGGGTTAAGCCTCTCACTTTTCATAATTTTCTTTTAATTAGTTTACTCCAGTTATTCACAATAATGTTTTTAAATAATTTAGAAAGTAAAATAGAAAATATTGATTTTAATAATTCAAAAAATAAAAAAAAAGTCGAAAGAAGATTTTGAATTTTTGAAGATGGAGTTTATATACTCAAAGTTCGACGTCGGGTTTCAAAAATGCATTCTTTGTGGAATGCATTTTTCCATTATTTTTCTTAACATTACAATATTTGGCCAAAACTTTTAGAAGGAAAAAACTGATTTTGAATAGAAATAAAAATAATTTTTTAGAGCAGAAAAACTTAACTTTTAAAAATTTTATTTTTATGAAAACTTAACTTTTAAAAATTTTATTTTTATTCGAAGATGTTCTAATATCAGGAGTGTCTGTTGTAATCTTATTTTTTTCATTGTATTTTTCAGATTATCAGTTATTTGTAATCAAATTTATTTTTCATTCTTGTTTTGATCTATTTTTATTATTTTTCTATTTTTTATTATTGTTCTTGCTTGAAGAAGTTGTAAACTTGTCAAGTGCACGAGCCTTGTAATCGTCTATATGTACCTACAAGTAACTACAATTAATTACAAAGTTCATACAACTACAAAAATTTGATTACATTTTAAAAACACACTGGAAACACTGCATATAACCTTAACTACATTTACCTACATTTGCCTACATTTGACTACATTTTAAAAACTCATTGGAAACATTTCGTATAACCTTAACTACATTTACCTACATTTGACTACATTTTTAAAACTCACTGGAAACATCATTAAATAACCTTAATTACCTTAAGGTTATATGCAGTGTTTCCAGTGAGTTTTTATAATATAGTCAAATGTAGTTAAATGTAGTTAAGGTTATATGAAGTGTTTCCAGTAAATTTTTTCGTTTCGTATTTATTTGTTATATTCGTTCCGATAATCTGGAATAACTAAAATATGTTGTGAAGCTCTCACCTACAATTCAAGATCAAAAAGAAAATAATAAGGTGTCAATAAATTAACTATGTTAGCAACAATCAGTTAACTACAAATCAGCTACAAACAAACGGCATATAAACGTTCACTACTATTAACTACAATTATCTACATTTTTAAAACTCTATGTAAATACTTCATAACTACATTTAACTACATTTAACTACAATTATCTACATTTTAAAACTCTCTGGAAATACTTCATAACTACATTTAACTACATTTAACTACAATTATCTACATTTTTAAAACTCTCCGGAAATACTTCATAACTACATTTAACTAAATTTAACTACAATTATCTACATTTTTAAAACTCTCTGGAAATAACTTCAACATCTACAACTTTTTTTGTTTTTTTTTTCCTACACCAAACAAGAATATATTAAACTACGATCTATGTTGAAAAAAAATGTTGACAACAAAATTTTCTATTCATATACAAAATTTCTAGAAATAAACTACAAAATCAATTTTAGTACTGTATAAAGTTGTATTGTTTTTAAGGGTATCTACAAAATTACTAATACTACAATTAAACAACAATCTATGTTGAAAAAAATATTGATTACAAAATTTTCTCTTGACCTACAAAATTTCTTCAAAAAAATTACAAATAAAGTTATATTATTTTTAAGATTATCTATAAAATATTATATTTATATTATAATTAAATAATAATTTATATTAAAAAAATATTGACTATAAAAAATTTCTTATGTGATATAGAAATGTAAAAAAGCCCCCCAAAAATAGGGTTTCCATATTGATAATAGAGCTACCAATGTGCAGAAACAAAAACAAGAAAAGATGATAAACAGAAAGAAGAGAAGAAGGATTAAAAGATGAAGAAAAGAAAGAAGAGAAGAAGCTGGACAATATGGACGAAAATCACAATTATTTTTGGTTTAGAAGAGATATATAATACATTAAATATGTTACCTTACATGATCTAGACTTTAAATGGTAGAAAATCAATCATTAATTCCCAACCTTAATGTGGGGCGTTATTTTTGGTCTAAATTTATTAAGATTCTGATTTTGTATTAATTGTGTAGTCTTAATTTAGGATGGAAATTTAGTTTGGTACATATTATGTAACAAAAATATGGGATATGAGTGTAATAAACAAACCATGCACAATAATGGTAGTAAGGTTTGGTATATGGGATGTATAGGTAAAAATAGCTAGATTTATAACTGGTCGTTCAAAAATAGCCCGATTTTAAAAATAATTGAAATTTAGCCGATTTTATGTAAAGATAAATATGAGCGAAAACGTTGTTCAAAATTCGGAAAATACTCCACTATATTATGCTGGAGTTAAGCATACTTGAACTTTAACATATTATAGTGGAGTTTAGGATAAGTATGGAGTTCCACTACACTAGAATTCCAACATAATATGTTGGAGTTTCAACAAGTATAATGGTCCATTATAATATACTGGAGTTTGGAGTATTGATGCTCTAATCTCCAATATATTATACTAGAACCATCGAAGTATACCGGTCCAACATAATATGTTAGAGTTCATACACAGTTGTACCGAACTCCAGTATATTATGTTGGATTGGTTTCTATTGCAATAAAATAGTGGATATTTTTTATTGACTTGACAAAAGCCGACTATTTTTGAATGGCCGGTCCGAAAACTGGCTATACCGTGCTATTTTTACCAAAATTTTTCTTACTAATATTTAATAGAATATAAAGTACTCTATTTTTATTAACCTTAGGTAATGAGTTATATGATTACTTTCTTATCAAGTGTTACTGAAATGCGTCAATCTTTTTGTTCTTCCATGTTCATATGTCAATATTAATTAACTTCTTTTATCTTTTTCGAAGTGGTATTTCGACAATCTAAAATTAAATAAAACATATCATTAATTATGTATCATATTTCTTTTAATATTCAATTAGTAAATTCGTTTAACCTTGAAAGTACACATAAAAAAAAAAATTATTGTAAGATGACTAAAAAAGTAACTATCATGTGTTATTAACAAAATTCTCCCGTAAAAATATTTTAATCGAGCATATATTTGTCAATTTTAACAAAACATATATTTACTTATAAAAAAATTAAATTTGAAATAATGTTCATGTAACAAAAAAATAAAAATAAAATCAAAACAATTGACAAAACCGAACCGATCCAAAAAGCTGGTTTAGTTTGGTTTTAATAAAACCTAAACTAACTCGGTCCATGTACACCTATAATGACAAACAATAATAAAATGGTACCTCTCCGGTTCATTTTAAGTGATTTTTTTAGCTCTTTTCACATATTAAAAAATTTACTGTTTAATATTAATTAATAATAAAATTGATCATATTAGCATTAATTTGCTCATTAAAAATAATGTAAATATCCTAAAACCCACATAAACCATGTCCTTTTCGTCAATTTCCTATGTAAACTATCGTCTGTTCCCGAAGCCCCTTGAACTATATCGTCGTTCGCTGTTTATGTGAGTATTGTGTGTAACAATTCGTGAAAGAGAACGTGAAGGCTAGAAAATCCATCAAAACGCCTCACATGGCAGTGTCTAACTGCTAATTAGCGCTTATTTTTTCTAAAATTTTATTTTTTATTTTTATTTTTCTCATTTTCTTTATATTTTATTCTTCTACTTCATTCTTTCACCTTTCTTCTCTATTTTTTACCTTTCTCCTCCATTTCTCCATCTGGTTTAATTTGAAATTCTTCCTCTCTTGTTATTGAATTTGTTCTCACCGAAATGCGTTGAGGCGCAGTAGTTGACTGGACATCTAGGGGTAAAGCACTGTTTCGGTGTGGGCCGCGAGAGCGGTACCAAATCGAGGCAAACTCTGAATACTAAATATGACCTCAAAACAACAGGGGTCAAGGTCGGCTAGTGAGACGATGAAGGATAAGCTTCATCGTCGAGAGGGAAACAGCCCGGATCACCAGCTAAGGCCCCTAAATGATTGCTCAGTGATAAAGGAGGTAGGGGTGCAGAGACAGCCAGGATGTTTGCCTAGTAACAGCCACCCTTGAAAAAGTGCGCAAGAACAAGATATATGAGAACAATGGAGTTCTCAGAATGCAACGGAAATAACCCACATGAAAATTATATTATATATTTAAAAAGTACACTCGCCTATTCCCTAAGTTCAATTCTTTCTTCTGTCCTCAGGTGGATGAAGCTGGTGACTGTAATTTATTGCGACAGAATGTGAACTGACAAGGAATACCAACAATAAGAGAGAAAGAATGGCAAACAATAGTGAACCCATTTTATATTAAACAAGCCAAATCATGGGTTATTAGGAATAAATGAAAGTCAAAACGAATCTTAACGAATAGGAGAAAGAGAATCCATTATCTGAAGATATGAGAGATCGAGAAGGAGATTTTAGTATTTAATATTTTTTGCCCTACACCTCCCATTCGGGAAATTATATTATCAAATATGTTCACTGTTTGCATATTGCTCTTCATGTTAATAGTATTTTTACAAAATATAAACAATGCATTTAAATATCACATTTACGTAAAAATATTTGTGTTGATATATCACAGTGAGACTCGAGTGAGATATCTAAGCACTCTAATACTATATTGAAGGTGTCAACCACTATTATCCCTCAAGCTTGTGGGGACTTCTTCTACTCGGCTAAATACTCCTATTACTTATTCGTAAAGTGAAGATTAAGATGTTATTAGGTAATGAAATTCGATCCTTTCGTTTCATTCTGAGAGCCTTATGTTTTTTGTGTAGTATTCAGATCGAATAACTCTATAAATTACGTTGATATTTTAACATATTGTGATTAAAGTAGAAGACATCTCTATTTTCTCCGGGAAATCTTTGAATTTTTACTACTTTTACTTTGAATTCCCTCTAACCATAAAATAAAATATGAATAACCTGCCTTCCTCTCTTTGAAAGGTCGCTTTCCAATCATTTTTATGTATTCATAGGTACTATATTGGTTATGAATAAGATTTCAGTTCAATTTATATCGAGTATTTGCCTCCATTATATTGTTACTAGCAAATACTACTATTTTTTATTTTGAATCTTCCAAATCATATGAATTCTAATTATCTGTTTTGTTCTATATGAACCTATTTCATTCCAAAATCGATATTTTAAGTTTTCAACATTTTCTCTAGACATGCGAATCTCTTAAAGAAATTTAAAAACTCCTAGGACCTAACGTGTAACTTACCAAGACGAGAATTTTAATTCCAACTAGTTTATATCATCTATATGTATTTATCTTTTTTGAAAATTTTTGGTTCTTATACCATATAAGAAATTATATTATCAAATATGTTTATAATTTGCATATTGCCCTTCATGTTAATAGTATTTCTACAAAATATAAATAATGCATTTAAATAAGGAATCATTGTAGTGGTAGGCTTTGTTATTTAGGCGCGCTAAAATTAGGGGATTAAATATTCTTCCAAATCCCCGACAACGCAAATCACGCACATTAATCTTCTTCGTCAGTTTTATTTCAAATTTAGTGTCACTGCTTTTCCGATACATTGTGTTTCAAACTTTTTTCTGATTTTGCAAATAAAAAATGACTAAATCTTCTACAATTCTTCTACATCAAACGCAATTATGTCCAAATTTGAGTAATACATAGCAAAGAAAAGAGAGCATTAATTCCACCACTGACAACCATAAAAAGCTTTAAAGCTTTGAATTCAAATATGAATTTTCAAATCTGTAGATAATTTGTAGAAACATTGAAATTCTATATTTTCATATTAATTTTTCAAATGATTCACATTTTTATTGTAGAACAATTGTAGAAAACAAGACATTGTGAGTCTTATTTGACTCATTCCTCACGTTCAACATATTCTACAAATTCACGCCTCTTTAAATACAATACAACTATACTTTCTTCAATTTAAAGATATAACAATATATATAACTTAAAAAACATCTTCTCCTTTGGAGAAGTTAGCTCCAAAATAGACGAAGTGGAATAACAAGCTCCTATCAAAACTTTTAATACAAAAACATAAAAGATCAAAAATAAATAAACAACAATCTATAATTACTTACATTTTATCTACAATTGTTGCAATATAAATGTATGTTATGTCTTCTTCTTTTTCTTCGAGTTTTAATATGAAATTCAGCCAAAATCAAGTCTTCACCGAAACCCCTCAAAATTGAGATATAAACTCCAAATCATATTCCGAATTATGTACAATAACACTCAATCCAAATAAATAATAATTTTTGAAAATTCAAATTTGAATTCACAGCTTCAAAGCTTTTTAATAACTGTCAATGGTGGAATTGCTGCTCTATTTTCCTTTCCTGTTATATTATTGAAGGAACCCAAAATCAACAAAAACAACAACAATTACCCAGTATAGTCCCACAAAGTGGGGTATGAGGAGGGTAATATGTAAACGGGCTTTACCCCTATCCGGAAGGGCAGAGAGCCTTGTGCTCATCTTTTCCGGGTACAAAAATATTGTGACAAGGTTGCAGAGGTACCAATAGTGCCTTGGCTATGGAAGGAATAATGGAAATTTGATCGAGAAATCATGAGTAAGGGAGGGAATCGTGGGTGAAGTTGTGAGAATTGGAGAGAGAAACGTAAGGGGAGTGGTATTAGAAGAAATACATGTTACCAGTGAATTAGGAGTGTAATTAATATCCTTAAAGATCACTAATGATATATAGTTGATAATTAAATATACCAAATATAATTTTCTTTTTCCTTTTGCTGCCGAGTCCGCATGAATTTTTCTAGTGGGCCATAATGGGCTTTCACTAGTGGATCTTGCTTTTAGATCCATTCCTTTCTCTACAGGCCCACCAAAAGCTCTCTTCCACCGCTCTGTCACCCACCCCCTCTCTCTCACTCACACACAGTCACACAGTAACATAGTCACATTCACCATAGCTCCAGCAGCAGTAATGGGTAAAATGTTTAATCAACTTTGTATGGGCATAAGATTTGCTCTTGTTAAGTTAATAATATTTATATAAATAACTTTAATACTTACAGGTGAAGAAGAAATGGAAGGAAAAGTTATGGAAGGGGTAGCATCAATAGCACTCCTAGAAGACGGGTCAATTTCGGGTCACTTCATTCATCTTCCCCATTCTATCTGTTACGGTCTCCATGGAACTGGTATAATTACTCATTTTATCACAAATCATATATCTCCTTTTCCTTATTTGCAATGCATAGGTTGTTAGTTTTTTTTATCGAAATAACTTGGATGCACCTTGATTAATTTACTGGATACCTGTTTTTATTTATTTATTTACTTTTTGCTTGTTACCTCTCACGAGTTGCACATGAAAGGAAATGGGTTGCTCTGTCCACTAATGAGGGTCAGTGTTGTTGGTTAAGTACATTTGGTTCTTCGGCACCCAGGGATGTCGCCTATTAGTCAATCAAGTGGATGGAAAATCATGGGGTCTTAGGTCCGGACTCTACTTGAGGCAAATAATACTAGGTTGATTTCTTCCATTCAGCCTAAAGCTTTGGTGTACAAAGTTATTTGGTACCTGAGCTGGTGGGAGGTAGCAGATTCGTGATGGAATAGTCGAGGTGTACGCATTGGCTTGGAAATCACCATCATAAGATAAAATTAAAAGTACATTTGGGTCTTTTAAGTATTGGGTTTATAACTATGCTAGGTGATTTTATTTCTATCTGCCTAAGTCTTGTTAGGCAAAGTTATCTATTACCTGTACTAGTATGAAGTGGCAAGTACCCAGTAAAACTGTCATACGCTAAGCTTTGCTGGACAGAGAGTCACCCAGTAAACTTATGCTGGTTGGAAGTAGTAGGTACCTGATGGAATAGTCGAGATGTCTATAAGCCGACCCCGACTATCACTGATAGGAGAAAATGAAATAGTGTTAGGATTTATAACACGTCATTAACTTTTATGTTTGGCCTCCATTTCCTCTTCTCTCGTATGATATCTTCTTATGTCCTACTTGTGAACTTCTCTATGGCTAAAGTGAAACATTTGAGTTATATTGTGTTTCAACTCTGCCTTCTATTTCACCTTTTTTCGAGAGCCTAATTTAGTTACTTTTACAACATCTGTGATCAATCTACTAATTGAGATATAGTAGAAGTAACTAAATTAGGTTCAGTGAATTGAGGTCGCTTATAAATATCTACTATAACTCAATTCCAAACTAAGCCTTGGGTCATTCAAATCTTTTGCAACTATTCCCGCTATATGTAACATGTGTCTAGATGAGCATGTGCTTAGTCTCTTGACAAATTCTGATTTATCATGGTTAACCTATTTTTATATTGGTCGTCAACCTAGTGCGACCCTCCTTTATCGTGGTTGGCATAGGTTGAGATCACTTCTAGTGTATCTATATATCAAATATTGCGGTGTTCAATTGGGTTTTGAACTAATTCTGTTTCTCCTTGAAAGAGATGGTTTGTGAAAGGGAATGCAGCAGGGGCGAGGACTACCGCTTGGTCAAGCTCACAATAATTGACTACAATGTAAGAGCCATTGCCTATGGTTCTCTTCCAATCATATTACCATTATGTCTTTGAAATTAACTTGTTAGCTTAATTTTATCAGGGTTTGATCAGCAAAGATTGATCTTTTTTATTTCCTTAATTGTGGTGTATCATAGAAAAAGAGAGAAAGGGACGTCATAGTGGAGTGCAGAGGACATGATGCTGCAAGGATTCACAATGTTGACCATGCTCATGGGTGAGTAGCCTGAAAATTACTTTGAAGAGTGTTTTAGAAAGGAAAGTTCTTGCTTTAATCCGAAGCGTCTCTCTTTAGCAAAAAATGTATGTACCTTCTTTTGTGTGAAACCTTTCAGAGTTCTTCCAGTGTTTATTCTAGTCCTCGCTCTTGGAGTAGGATGGAACTGGAAGCAATTTCTTGCATCTGGGAAAACTCTACTTGAATCCATTTAATTTTTGTTATCAGCAAACCTGTACACACCCCATAATGCTTTTGCTGAGGTCAATTGCGATTTTGACTTGACGCATAAGGAGTGGGTTGAGGGCTGCGACTTGGGTGTAAATTTTATCTAGGATTTGATAGTGTATAGACTGGAGTCATCTTCCTAACATATTTTCTGTACTTTAGAACTCTAAACCTTAGTTTCTTTATCTTTTAAAAAAATGTTATTTTAGAAAGATAAAACTTTTGAGGACCATGAAAAAGAATATTCGAAAGAGTACGATAGGTCCAAGGGAATAGAGAAGCATATTCATGTAGCAGAAATGATCATCACATATGGCTAATGCTGGCTATATAAGTTAAAGGCTTCTCTCCATTGTACTTTCCTAATTGTGTTGTATTTCTTTATCACTAGATGGGAGGACGATGTTGTGAATATGGTTGACCAAAAGGATCAGAAGCACAAGATTCTTGTTTCTTTCGAGTGTGAGACACTGAAAGCAGGTAAAGCAGCTGAGGACCATATTAACAAGTTCATGCCCAAATTAGCCGGGATTGATGCTGTTGGTAAAGTTACCATACTCCTATCATTTTACACTTTGCAAGATTTCTCTTTCTGATCGTAATATGAACCTGAAACAGTGTTTGCCTTTCTCTAATAATTTTAGTTATGGCCCAGCAATTTTATGTCAAACTGTTTTTCTTATATGTAAATCAAACAACAGTTTTAGACTGACGGATTTCATGACTTGGGTATACTTTCTGCGTTGCTGCTCCTCGTGGCAGTTCACCATTTACTGTCCCTCTCCTGCACCTTCTTATTCTATTAAGGGAATACACAAAGAAGGGAAGGAAGCTTTTCAAATCTCTACCTCAATTAAACATCTAACCTGGAAAATTCACCATCATTTGCACCAATTTGTAGTATTATGTTTTGAAAGTGTGGACCTTGTTATGATCTGCAGCATGCTAAGAATGAATGGAATATTTTTCCGTCTGTCATATCACGGATAAAGAATTCTCTCTTGATCTCATCAAAATGGTACTGTGCTAAACTTATATTTCCTTCTTTCCTGCAACTCTTGGTGATCCTTGGGTATCTTTTGAGATATTTACCTGTTAATGCATCCTTTATTTTTTTTCTTTTGCCTTCTGAATACTGGCTGAATGAAGACCTTCTGCATAAATCTCTGCGACTACTTAATTAGATATGAAGCTTTTATGGAGTTGGTTTTGATTTAAGAATCAGCCGAACAACTGTGTTAATTTGACCAGATCACATCCAGACCCTACTTAAGCCATCTCTCCTCTACGGAAAGGTACAAATACAAATTTAACAATGCCTGGTTGGTGTTTTATTTGCAAATCCAATGTTAAGCATATTTTGTTATTGCATGGAAGTGATGTCTCTCCGCCCTTCTTATCTTCTCTGCCACATTCCTAAGAGCTAGAATTTGCAGTTAATGTTGGCAAGATGAGTATCGTAGGCTTAGATTTCACTGATGAAACTGGAGATGGAGATGATAACCAGCTGCATGTTTGACGCGTCCAATCTCCTCCTCTCTACATTCATGGGAGTCCTATCTATTTGAGATGCAGCTCATCTGCACTACCTTGGGTTTCTTGAGCAGTTTGACTGGAAAACTGTTTCAGAGATTAAATGGGATGTATTTATCTTGTTAGTCATGTAGTTTATGCTTATTATGTTGGTTATGTCACCTCTTGTAATAGTTATAGGACTCGAACATCTGTTATGTCACCAGAGACATCTGTTATATGTTGAGTGTTAGGCTGCACCAGAGCTCAATCATATATATGGTGCATAAAATCAACCAAAATCTTGTGATTACTCTGAAGTTATGATTTCGATTTCTTTCTCACAAGTTTAAAAACCTTTGCTTTCATCTTGCTAATGCATTTCCATTACTAACATTAAGTATACATTTGTACATTTCTGTCATCTTTTACGACCTGAGACGGTTTTCTTCACTGCTCCAACAGACACTAAGAACTGATCCAGGGATGATAGGGTCCTCATGTCATCTGGAGGGAAATAGCTAGCAGCCTTTCCTAATAGTGAAGTGAAGAGAAGCGAGAGAGAGGGCCGAGTGACATAGCACTCGCCCAAGAGATCATCAAGAAATGCAAACGCTGCTAACAAATCTGACCTGCTTGCATTTATCGGAGCTGCAAAATGAGCAGGGATGATTCTCGTGAATCTCCAGTCTCGAACTATGCTGTCAATCCAATCTCTAACCTGAAGTTTTAACGAAAACACAAGATCATCAGAAAGCAGACACTCCTACACTTATGATGAATGGACCAAACTGTTGTAGGCCACTCTAAAGATATGTGGTAGCTATTGAGAAATAATATAATATAATTAAATAAAGAGTGCTCGCTCTAACCGTTTAAGTTTTTAGATGATATGGTAATACACTTTAACATGGTAGGAGAGGAGATTCGAAGTTCCAATCTCAAGGCTATTGAAAAAGCAAAAAATAATATTTTAATAAGGTTTGTGAGACCTAATATAATTTAAATACATAAAATTTTGCTCTCTTGATTTCAATTAGAAAATGCTAAGTGTTAGGCTGCACCAGAGATTAGCATATTGATTACACAATAAGCCAAGATATATACTGCATTACTCATGTAAATGGAAGAGAGTAGCAGGTGACTTGCCTTTTCAGGAACTTTGCTGAAAACCAATGTTTTAACAATTGGTGAAACAATTAGCTTTTGTGACATCTGACCAAAGCTCGCATTTGGCTCCAGAAGATTTGATGGACCTAGAAACAAAATCTGAAGAACCATCCTCTCCCATCCTGAAACAACGCAGAAAATATAAGTAAATTTCTGAGCAATATCTTGGATCATTTTTTATACTGAGAACTTCCATGTCGAAAATATTATTAAGTTTACAAAAGTGTAGCCTCTCTAATATCCAAGCATGTAGCTTAATATGCTTTTAGATGAGATTGTCACACAATTCAAGTGTTTATTGACTTCTTGGTTATCAGTAGAGGACTAACCTTTTTGTCGATTGATTTTGTTGTCAACAACAGGTTCATCAGAGACTTCTTTTCCTTTACTAAGTAGTTTAACAGCCAAACCATTCTCTGCAGATGCTAACAAAGATTCTTTGCTAATAGATTCAGGTGGAGTCTTCGGGACAAATATCACAGCATCTGTCACCAGCAGTGTCCTTGACCGTTTATGATAGAAAGCCACCTCTACATATGGTCCAATTCCTAAAATTAATAGGCAAAAGTTAATTAGATTTGAAATACAAGGTACAGCAGCATAATTCAAAATTATATGAGTGCTGAATCTGTTACCAACTTCTGGAGAGCTCAAAACCTTCTGCTCAATATCATCAGCCCATGGTGTCGACATATCCTCATTTTTTAGTGTTTTTGAGCGGAAAATCCCAAAAAACTCAAGAGGCAAGTTTAAAGGCCAACTCCATTGCCTTGGTGTTACCCATACCTCAGCCTTCGGGAACTTTCTGGAAAAGGGTCCAACAAATATTTTGTGCTCATACGCAAATGTAGGAAGGATGATATATTTCACTGGATAACCTAACTCTTTCACGAGCTGAAAGAGGAAAACACACTTGTAAACATCAACATTTTTTGGTTTTAATTTGCATACACTGATCAGGCTTATTATGAAAAGTTACATGTCATAGTAGATCAATTTAACATGATAATCTAAAAATCTATCAACTGTTGGTGCACACATCTTAAACTCTTTTAACAAGAAAGCATGTTTACAGTCAATCGCAGATCAACACCATCAGTAAACAAGAACTCCTGTCAACTAAATAAAAAATAAAGACGGGAAGCAACCACTGTAATTTCTGGTCATTTCGATTCTTGAAATACTGATAAAATATCATCCAAAGTCCAATCTACTGAAAAAGCAAGGATAGTTGAGGATGTTGGCTTTAGAGTTACCTGAATACACTCTTTGGTTGGAGCAATAGGAGCATGGACCCACAATTCACCAGATTTAAGTTTGATGACAGTCATTCTGATGTTTGTGGAAACACTGCTGAATCCCAATGCTTGCTCTTGCTCAAATAACCATATGCTGTCTTTGACAACCTGAGATACTAATGATGAAAAAGTATTAGTAGCAGAACACGGAAGTACTCTCATGCTATATTTCCTCAAGTCACATCATTCCATCACCCCGTGTTGCTTGGGTCCACCAAAATTTCGGAGCACCAATGTCGGAAACTCCAAATGCATTATTTTTGGAGGATCCAGCACATGTATGGCTTGGAGTATCCGAGCTAATAGCTATCACAGAACCTCAGTCCGAAGTTTTGTTTTTCAGTATCTAGGTTTGCTAATGTCTTTATTTCCGTGTTCCAAGAACAACATACTTCCTGAAGTAACACTTGACGTTGATGTTGGTGGTTCATTCTAGTAGTTACTCCTAAGAGTATACATCTTACAATGTGGTGAATTGATCTGAAATGCAGCAAAAAGAATGATGTAGAGCCACGATACACTACTAAATAGTTAGATAGTAGAGAGACATACTGAGTCCATATCTCATCGCTATTTAATATCAAAATGAATTTCCGCATGCTTGATCGAGGAGAAAGAGTCAACCCCAAAAATGAAGGAACGTATTGCAGACCTAAAATTAAATAAATGTGTCACTCCCCTACCAGCTTAACCTTTCCATTTGATGAAGTGATCACATGATATAACATTAACTTTTAGATTCATTTTCCTTTAAGCTATAGCTCATAGTTTAAGTTAATCTTTCTCTCTTAAAGATTTCCAAAATCAAACCTTGACACTGAAATTCTGATAAATGGACCTTGGGCCTAACTCAATCCCAAAAAGCTAGCTCATGAGCTAAGGCCATATAAGGAGACAAATAACCTCCCACACCTACCGATGTGAAACTCAACAAACCCTGACACCTAGTCCTACAAACTGGAGCGTGGACAACATAAATGTGGCCCAACATCAGTAGCTACAAATTGGGGTGAACCTGGCTCCGATACCATAATAAATGGACACTAGGCCTAATTCAACCCAAAAGCTAGCTCCCCTCCCACACCCACAGATGTGGGAGTCAACAAATTCAAAAGAATCAAAAGAGAAGTAAATCAAGTTGTATGGACAAAGACAATCTACTTCTATAAACTGAGCGTGTAAAGAAATTTTACACCATAAAAAATAATTATAGGCAGTGCCTATAAAAAGTGGAAATAGTGACCATCAAAATAAGGCGGATTATATACTACTACTACAGGTTAAAATACCAAGTATCGTCCAAAAAGATTCCATTAAATTATCATTAAAAATCATGAAATATGATCAATAAGGTGATTCCATTTTGGCACATAAACACTAAACAGCAGCATAATTGCAAGAAAAAACTAATGGTTACCTCAGTTCTAATGGTGCGTCTATTTAGGAAAGGACCAAGAGGGAAAGGAAATCCAGTGAAATTGAGGTAAAATCTTCCCCCACTAACATCATTACTCTCTCCAGAAATTTTACCAGAACCAGTAGCAGATACTACCAAACAAACATCATTTCTAGCTTTACTTTTTCTGTTTTTTAACTGAAAATTAAGACTCTTTATTGGAACCCCACTACTGAAATTGGATCCAAATTCCCTAGAAGATGACGCACAGTGGAAAAATATTGATTTTGTTGATGCCACAGCCATAGATGATACCATTTTTTTCTTAAATAAAAAGGGCTAATAAAGGTCCTGTTATTATGTATATAGACTTGATGCCCACATCTTTGACACGTGGACGATACATGTTAGATTGTCCTACTTGGAATTTTAAATAATTTTTTTGTGGACGATAATAATTTAAAAATAGCCGGGAAATTTAACTTTCCAGAAATCTCACCTCCTACCTTGAATTTCAACCAGATAATACAATTATATTATTAATTAAAGCTACCTCGGCGAATTTATACTAAATACGGCTTAGGGGTCGTTTGGTTTGATGTATAATGGCGTAAATTTTAATCTTTGCATTACTCATGCAACTTAGATTTCTGGTATATGATTCTTCATAATAACTAATATAACTTTCGTGCAATTAATAGTGTTTGGTCTTCAATACTGAATTATATCAACATAAATTTGCTGATTTTTAATTAATACAGAAAATCAAATAGTATTGTATTACTAATACGATGTGACTTAGACGGACCATGTGGATTATTTTTATAGTGTTATTTGTATATTATGTCCTTTCACAATTTTTAATTTAAGAAAATGATCTTTTTAGATCTTTAATGTGTAAAAAAACAGATTTGTTACGTATAAAAATAAATTTTTCATTTGTAACAAGTAGAAAGGGATTTTTTTGGTCATATATGTTTATCTTTTTAATTAAATATACCTTATATCTTCTAATTAGAGTTAATCAAGTTGTTTGAAATTCTGCAGCTTGTAGTTTAATACGTAAAATTTCTAATGGAAAATTATAACTTGATTAACATATTCAAATTCATGGGATGGCCATAATAATCACTGTTTTAGCTGCAAGCTTTGGGTATAAACGCCACTTTGGTGCTCACTCTCAAGCTTTTGTTTTACTGGACAGGTTTTGCATGCTCGCTGCTAAGAAATATCAATGTTGAGATTGCGAGTTAATCATTTGATATGTTCTGAAACTTTTTTTTGTAATTACTTCCTATTTTTTTAATGCTTTGATTAGCTGTAAATTGTAGCTTCCTGTCAGTGTAATTAAAAGCTGTCGCTTAAAGTGATGCAAAGCAAGGAATTATTGCTTCATTGGCGAAGCCATGCATTTCAGTAAACTTCAATGACGCCCAAATTGATCCCAACAAGACATGGTCCATAATTTGAATCTCAACCATGAGGAGTTGGATTAATATCCTCAATTTTGTATATTGTATCTCAAAATTAGAAGTGTGAACTTCATTTCTAGCTTTTCTCTTCAAGGCTCATGGAATTTGCCCATTTTTGTTCTTGTAGAAACTGTTAAAATTATAAAGTGTGACTTTTGAAAAATTATAGAATAGTGTAGAATATTATAGAAGTTAGGAGATATTTTTAAGAGATATTTCTAGATTAGTGTAGGTGATAAAAATATCTAGATATTTTGTAAGAAAAGTGTGGAGTATTCTAGAAGACGAATCTCCACCGAAGGATTAAATAGATCATGACCGTCCATTGAGGAGGTGGAAAGCCTATATATACCCACCCCCTCCTCCACATTTGTATCATCCAAAAAAATTCAAGTCTTCTTGAGTTAATAAAGTATTCTCCAAGTTATTCAAGTAAGTCTTCCACTTTCTTAGTTCTAGTATTTTTGGAGCTATATTTTCTTCTTCGTTCTTCTTCAATTGTGGTTGTGAGTCTTGGGCTAGTGAAGCATAATTCACTACTCTAAGGAAGCAATTTCCGGAATTTGGGAAGTTGTTTTTCTTCACATGGTATCAGAGCTACAAGGGTGTTAGCTTGGAATCTTGTCAAGTCACTCTTGGTGAAGAAGTTCGTTGGCGTTCCAAAAATGGATTCAAGTGGAAAAGTTGTCGGCCTTGGAATTGAGGTGCTTAATCAATCCAATTACAAGGTATGGAAGTCTTGCATGGAATGTTATCTTCTTGGAGAAAATTTATGGGAGGTTGTTAGTGGAGACAACAAGGTTGCCCCTACACCCACGGATACTAATGCCGATGCCGTAAAGAAGTGGAGGACTTCAAACGCAAAGGCGGAATTCGTGTTGAAGAGATCAATCTCTCACGATCTATTTGATCACATTGTTGAGCGTAAGTCTGCATCTCAGATTTGGGATACTCTAAGCGAAGCGCATTGCTTAACAAGAAGAACGTTGCTCGGCTGCAATACTTAGAGAATGAGTTGGCACGAACTACTCAAGGTGAGCTCTCAATCTCCGAATTTTCTTAAAAATTAAAAATATTTGTTCGGAAATTTCTGCTCTTGATCCGGAGGAACCTATTTCGGAGGCTCGAATAAAAAGGAATATTATTCGAAGATTAAACAAAGAATATATTCCTTTTGTCACTTCACAGTGATGTGATGGGTCCTACACGTACACATACCTTCTCTGGTTATCGCTATATGGTGATATTTGTTGATAATTACACACGATATACTTGGGTATATTTCGTGGTGCAAAAATCTGAAGTATTTTCCAGATTTTTGGAGTTCAAGGAGAAGGTCGAAGGTGAGTTTCAGAGGAAGATAAAACGGCTGAGGACTGATAATGGGGGAGAATATACTTCCCGGGAGTTTAATCAATTCTGCTCGAGGCAGGGAATACGAAGGCAGCTCACATGTGCAGACACTTCTCCGCAAAATGGCATTGCAAAGAGGAAGATTCGACATCTTACTGAGACATGTAAGAGCTGGTTATATGCTAAACATTTGCCCAAAGTTCTTTGGGCCGAAGGTATGGCTTGTGCGGCATATGTGATTAATCGGGTACCACTCAGTCCGATTAATATGAAGTCCCCGTACGAAATGCTCTACAACGAGAAGCCAAATGTGAAAGACTTTAAGGTCTTTGGATCGATCTGCTACGTCCACATTCCAGATTCACAAAGAACTAAACTAGATGCTAAGACAAGGAAGTGCATCTTCATTGGTTACGATGAAAGGAAGAAAGGCTGGAAATGCATGGATCCCGAGACAGGCAAGTGTAAAGTATCTCGGGATGTAGTATTTGATGAAATCTCTTCCTACTACAGTCCCGGTGGTGTTCCTGGAGATGCTCCTTCACCAGCTATAGAACATGAAGAGATGCCCGTAAGTCTTCCGGTGACTTCTTCAGCTCCTTGCTCCAATATTTCATCATCGCCATCATCACCAATGACGTATAATAGTACGTCATCTTCAGAAGCAAGAGATTCTGGTGAGAGGGGGAGCAAGGTTACTTCTCGCGTGGATGAACAAAGGGAAAATATCAACCTGGAGGAGACAAATGGTCAAAGAACAACTCGATATGGAAGGCAAGTCATCAAACCTATTCGCTACCGAGATGGCAACATGGTAAGCATCTATTATTGCTTCAGTGCCGGTCCTATTTAAGAAAATGAGCCTTCTATCTATAATGAAGCAAAAGGTGTTAAGGAATGAGAAGAAGCTATGAATGAGGAGATGCACGCACTTGTGAAAAATGAAACTTGGGATCTTGTGCCAAAGCGCAAGGATGTGAAGCCGGTATCTTGCAAGTGGGTGTATAAACTAAAGAAGAAGGCAGATGGGAGCATTGATAGATATAAAGCAAGGCTGGTTGCACGAGGATTCTCTCAAGTTTATGGAGAAGACTATGAGGAGACTTTTAGCCCAGTGGCGAAGATGACATCAGTTCGAGTTGTGATCTCCTTGGCGGCATCACTTGGGTGGAAGCTATGTCAGCTTGACGTGAAGAATGCTTTCCTGTATGGCGAGATTGATAAGGAGATCTACATGGAACAACCTTTGGGCTACATTTCTCCTACTCATCCAGACTATGTATGCAAGCTGAAGAAAGCGCTTTATGGACTCAAGCAAGCTCCCAGAGCATGGTACGGAAAGATTGCTGAATACTTGCAATTTTGTGGCTATCTTGCATGAGACTCAGATTCTAGCCTGTTCGTGAAGAAGCAAGGTACGCTCCACATGATTGTGCTACTATATGTGGATGATATGATTATTACAGGTAATAACGAACAGGAGGTTGCAAAACTGCAAGATGAACTCTCGATCAGATTTGAAATGAAAGATTTGGGAGAGCTTAGTCACTTTCTTGGTTTGGAAGTGAAATATGTGAAAGATGGAATATTTCTTTCACAAGAAATCTATGCGAGGAAGCTTGTGGACAGGTTTGGAATAAACACAAGTAAGCATTGCTCTACTCCTCTTGAGCCTAACATGAAAATTAGGCGCGATGAAGGAAAGCTTTTACCAGATCCACGTCCTTATCGGGCTCTTGTTGGTAGCTTGATCTACTTGACTATTACAAGGTGGTGGTTGGTTGTGGCTGGTGGTGGTATTTGTATTTATGGTTTTACGAGAGTTCTTGGAACAGAGTTATAGAGGATTCTTGAGAAGGTTGCATAGGAATCTCAGTCTTTTTGTTCCACTTCTTTGGAAAAACTCTTTTTGAGGTTTGCTTCTGGAGTTCACTTTCAGAAAGAAAGATATACTTAGGGATCATTTATTATGCGGACTAAACTATTTCAGAATTATAGTCCTATAATTATAATTTCTGAACTAATTTATTCCATATGGGAGATGGGATAAACTAATCCAAGTTTGAAGGGATAAGATAAGATAAGGTGGGTACTGGAATTAAATTTATATTGTGTTTGATTGGCAGTCCTATAACTTATAGCATCTTATCCCACCTTAAACTGCGTATACGGACGAAGTCGAGCCTGGAATACAACTTGGTAGATTTGGCTTAGAACGTGGCGACCACGGACTGGAGGTTGACCTTGAGTCTCACCGAGCTAGGACTTGAGGTCGAAAGACCTGCCTTCCACGAACGTTGAGTCCGCTATCGACCTTAGCCTCGAGTGAGCTCGAAAATAACAAACGGAGGACCGAAACAGATATTGCGATAGGAATCTCGGCGCATATTGGCAAGGCACCGACAATTAGCATATCTAGAGGTTTTTACCTTTTATCGAAATGTACCTAAAGTAGGATTCTCTACTATATAAAAGGAGTCTGATTGTTCATGGACAGATTGTAACACACATCCCAAAGAAATAACTGCTATTACTATTTTTTATTATCTTATCATTTTATTCCGATATCGATTAAGGGACTTTTGACTCGAGGGTGACCAACCTTCCGGGCCAAGATCGTTCAACTTGTGTGGTTTGTATTTACTTTTCTATCATTAATTTCAATATTAATCTGAATTCTTAATTTGTATCAAGTTAGATCACTTAAATCTGCATATAAATTCAATTGCTATCTACTTTTGAAGATAAACAGTTTGACGCTAACCGTGGGAATAAGGATAATAGTGGTTTTTTTATATATATAAATTTCCATAACACAAACTATTTCAATAGTGGTTATTTGGGAGTGTCTTTGATTCTATGATCAAAATGTCGAACTCTCAATCAACACCCATACGCGTTGACAATAATTTCAGCCACCACGACGAAAATGATAATGTAGCACCCGGGAACGACTTGCCCCCAGTCGATCTCAATGGAGTCTCGACTGCAGATCCAATCGACGTCAGCTCACATATGGCCATCAACACAAATTTGCCCACCGATCCTGAGGACAATGTCCGTAGGGATGTTCAATCGGCTGCTCAAAGCACACATGATGGCGAAGATGGTAGAATCAACTTGCGGGAGATCTTTGCGATAGCTTAAATCCACAACCAGAGTCGCCCACCAAGTAGGATTAAGCTCGAGCCATCCCATGAAGTTATTCACAAAGTTGATTCAGCCTCGAAGAGATTGAATGAGAAGGAACACATGACCAATCCGATGATAAAAAAGATGCTCGAAGAACTCACAAAACGAATTGAATCAGGAGAGAAGAAGATCGAGGCAAACGACAAGAAGGTTGAAACTGACAATTCCAGGTTCGATCAAACCCTAGGAGCGCTGCCGATATTGAAAGTCCTGGACTCCAAAACGCTCATGCAAAAACCTATTCCCCCGAGCGCGGCTCAAAGACGACCCCTAAGAAGTTTCGCATGCCCGAGATTCCTAAATACAATAGAACGACTGACCCAAACGAGCATGTTACATCTTACACATGTGCTATCAAAGACGTTACCTTCTTTGGTACCGTTAAGTCGCCAACTCGATGAAATCCTCTGAGGAGGTAGACTTTAAGCCATCGAAGAAGTTATTGAAAGAATCTGCCTCCCTTTGAGGCCCCTCATTTGAGCGTCCTTTCAGTATATTGGCCTCGTTGATCATGGATTCGGTAAATAAAGGCGAGCCAGAGAGATCTATCACTCCAAGTGCATCCTTCGGGGCATTTCCCTCTCCTTTAGGAATACTGGCCATAGTCTCCTTGTCGGCCTTCCCAGCTCAAGGCAAGATGGCCTCATCCTTCCTTGGTTCGAAGGCTTCGGCCACTGCCTCTTCATCGGCCACCTTGGTTTGAGGCAGTTCGATACCGCTTCTCACATGGGTCAGCAATGTGAAAGATTCTTCTTCTTCATCTTCGGACTCGTCCCTCAGTCGATTCTGTGAGTCCAATGGACCTCCTGGGAGCTGGCACTTTCCTTGGATTTTCGCACCAGACTTCTTTTCGGTTTCTTCTTCTGTTAGTTCGGGAACTTGGAGCCCCTTTTCTTTTCTTTATACTGCCTCGAAGCAGATAGTTAAGGGGAGATGTCTTCATTACCGGGAAGAGGTCTCATTTCAACATATTTGGGAAGACCTGTAAATGAAGGAAAAAGTAAGTAGGAGCGCGACAAGAAAATTAAGTGTCATACATTCAGCAGAGGAATCTCACCGTGGGAACGGACCTCCCACCGACCCTTCGAAAATTTGTGCCTCGCACGCTCGGAATAGGTCTTCTATGACACGATTCCCTTGATCCACTCCTTTAGTTGAGGAACTGCATCCGGCATGCGAGCAACAGCTGCACCACAGAACATCGATAAGAAATAAGAAAAAGGAAAATGAAATATTAAAGGCAAGGTTATACTTATGTTTCGTATTCAATTTCTCATGAAATGGCTGTCCTTGGCCGAGATTAAATACGAGGTTTTCACTTGAACAAATCATCCCAAATAGCCTCGATCTCGATCCTCGTTTATGCTGGAGAATTAAGCCTTAGTGGGCCGACGAGCAAGTTTTATTAATCCCCCTCGATAGAGTCGGGGAGTGTACAGACACCTCAGGTGATCGATGGTGAATGTATACTTCTCAATTTTTCTTATGAAGAAGTGGAGGAGAATTAATATCCTTCAGAAAGTGGGACGAATTTGACCGAGGGCAAAATTTTTGCAAGCAAAGTTTGAATGATACAATGATGGGGTATTCATAGTTTCTTTGACTGTTCATATCTGAGAATGGCCGACCGGAAACTGACAGTTATTAATGCCGTTAAGACTAGACTAATGAGACATTTTGACTTTTTTGTTGTTTCTGTCACAAAATATCGAGATTGGGCTTGGAAGTTCATGTCGTTTCTCGTAGGCTACTCTTTGAAAAACGAGGGGATTATCTGTATACGGTCGAAGTCGATCTCGACTACAACTTGGTATATTTGGCTTAGAACGTGGCGGCCACGGATGAAGGTTGACCTCGAGTTTCTCCGAGCTAGAACATGAGGCCGGAAGACCTGCCTTCGAGGAATGTGGAGTCCAGTATCGACCTTAGCCTCGAGATCGCTCGAAAATAACAAGCAGAAGACCGAAACAGATATTGCGGCAAGAATCTCGGCGCATATCCACAAGGAACCAGCAATTAGCAAATCTAGAGATTTTTATCTTGTATGAAAATGTACCTAGAGTAGAACTCCTCTACTATATAAAGGGAGGGGGAGGGGGAGAGGGTCTGATAATTCATTGGACAAAATTTAACACACATCCCAAAGCAATATACTGTTATTACTAATTCTTATTATCTTATCATTCTGTTCCAACATTGATTAAGACATTTTTGACTCGAGGGTTGCCAACATTTAGGGTCAAGATTGTTCAACTTGTGTGGTTTGCGTTTACTTTTCTATCATTAATTTCAATATTAATATGATTTTTTAATTTATATCAAGTTATATCATGTGTCCTTAAAATCACGTATAAATTCATTTGTTATCCGGTTTTGAGGGTAAACACGTACCAAACAATCCCTAGCTGCTTAGTACTGAGAAGGTGGAAATAACATAATCTTGTCTCACTCACTCCTCTAGTGTTAATACTGATCGCGGATAACCCTCGTCTAATCGCCTCGACATAGGAAGAATTATAATCTTTATGTCCAAACTTACTTCTCGAACAATAGTTCCATATCCCGACTAGCTACTTCTTGAAAGTATGTAGGGGCATCACAGTTTACTCAATCCGACTAGTAAAAGGGTTTTGAAATGGAGGGGTTTTTAAAGAGCAAAAGTTGGCATGTTGAATTTGTTTAGATCATATAATACTGAGTGATGGCAATCTTAACATCATAATGAAGTAACTACGAAAATAATGAGAGTGTTATGACACATGAGTACCTTATTACGCTAAATTTGAGATAACCTAGAGGTGTCTCTCTCTCTCATGGCAAAAGGTTCGAATAAAAATCTTACTACTGCTGCTGCTATTTCTTCGTCCCAATTTACGTACGTGTTCGCTTTTTTCAGAGTTAAAAAAGTTTTTCTTCCACCACAATTTTCAGATTCTCTTAAAAATTTTGAATTAGTAATTATTGTGTTTTGTAGTGCTTTTTGTATAGTTTTCTATGTAAAAATTTATTCCAAAAAAAAATTAAAATTATGTATCTCAATTCATGATGAAAATTAATTTATTTGATTTTCAAAATCCGCAATTACCACATAAATTGAAATGGATAGACTCTAGTCGTACATATAAAATATTTATTCAAACAAAAGATTCAGTAGAATTTAAAAAAAAGGAAATCAATTAAAATGTTAAATAAAGAGACTTGGACTTCATAGCAAACATCAGGGTTCTATGGTGTAGTGGTTAGCACTCTGGACTTTGAATCCAGCGACCTGGGTTCGACTCCCGGTAGGACCTTTTTTGCGAATGGAATTTAGAAAATTTCAGTTGGATAGTGAACATATTTTCAGGTGACGATAATATCTTTACTAGATTTGAGATGCAAGATTATGTTTGCTACCACCAGTAAGTGGATTATTTGATGTGGTTTTTTTTTTTTAAATTTTTAATCAGAGTTTTGGATTTCAAGATCTTTGAATGAGACAATTTTTTTTATAGGAGAAACTTTACTGGATCTACCTAACACTAATTCGAATTTGTTTAGCCAATGAGAACTTCGAAAATGGATAGTATTACACCTTAATAAGAGCTCTCTCGAGTCGAGTCCAAGGTCTTGAAAAAAAAAGGTTTTCGGTAATAAGCGCGCTTAAATATCTTTAGTCAATGTACATAGCACTGTATTCGGATTTATAAGGTCAATGAAAGTGTATGATACCAGATGTGTAAAGCAAATTGGCTTCATTATAGAAAAGCAAACACATGTTCTTGCATTTAGAAATAGAACAAAAATCTCTGTCTTATTGAAATGGAAAGAGAAAAGGAAAAAAAATTCTATGTACGATAAAACCGGGGCTCCTTTCCCCATCATTAGGTTGCCCCGTGAACGTGCTTCTCGAGGTTCGGAGTCGAAGTCGAGACTCTCCTTCGGAAGCCGTCCGGTTTTGACCTAGAGGGTGCATAGCAACGGCTATGATAGAAAAAAGGGGAGTTTCCAAGGCATGGTGTTGACATTGCCTAATAATATCTAGCTGTCCCATTCTCTAACTTTGTAATTAATGCTTTTTCTATTATGTAAGGACTTCTACCTATATAAAAAGGGGTCTTTAACACTTTACAATGGACGGTTATTGCTTCAATTATTCTATACACAATATACAAAAACTCTCTCTCTCTTTTCTCTCAAATTTACCCTCTCGATATTATTGCTCTTATTTATTGTCTTTATACTTGTTCTTCATTTGTTACTTCTTATAGGCTATAAAGAGCTTCCCTCAATTATATTATAACTGTTAGTCCTTCATCGATTATCCCTAATAGCTCGAGTTCGAGCCCAGGAATCACCCTCGAGGCCCCCTAGCTGTCAATACGAGGCCCGAATAGCTAACTATTCGGTTTAATTTAACTCCATTTTAGATCACGTTTCGTCTTTAAACTCCGTTTTAGTTGTTTGGAGATCTGAGTCTGATTTGAGGTTTATCATTTTGGAATTTTATTGTGTGTGTGGAAGAATCTCATCTGTCCACCAACTGTTCGATGAATTTTCAGAGAGGGATTTGGTTTCTTGGAATACTTTGATGGGTGGTATCTTTGTGCCCATAATCATTCTGTTGTTTTCGGTTTGTTTGTAGAATTGCATTTGGATGGTGTTTCTGCTAGTGCCACGATGATGCTTGTTTCGTCTGCGATTGGTGAGTTGAACATTGCAGAATCCCTGCATGGGTAGGACCTGCTGACTTGGCACCTGACACGCACAAATTAATTGAGGAGTTTCTGCCGTGGAGGGACGTTAGGGCAATTCTAAATCTATTTATATAAAATAAGAGGAGCAAGATCATATTATTATAAGTGTTAAAATAATAATTAAATATGTATCCACTTTTAAGACAAACCTTCAACTAACTTGGAGGTTAAAAAAATTAAATAAAAATAATTTTAAATAAAGAAATAGGGTAAAAAAATAAGAAATAAACATCTGATACAATTCAAAAAGGATAAACGAATGTTCCCCACTTCTTTGTTAAAAAGCTGTAGTTGAATTCTATTTTGTATAAATAAATAAATTAAAACATGAGATAACTCCTCCCTGCGCGCACTTGACCTAAAACATATCAGTCCTACAGATTCGGCTTTTATTCCCAGGATGACACTTTATTCTCACGATCTCACACAACGATTTCTAACTCCTAACCCATCAATTCTTTTATGGGGATTCTCAATAATTTTGTACTTTAACAATCAGTAATTCTTTCTCCTTTTTGCACATCAAGCAGGAATTCTGCATAGAAGCCATTCAGTCTTTTTCATTGTAAGTTCACTGCACCATGTTATCATAGATGATTTGGTACATTATAAGCATATTATTGCTCTCCTACTAATTGATACTGCTCTGTTTCATATATGTTTATGAAGGTATGTTTGCTTTGTTGTCGATACGGCTAGAACCTCAATAGCTTCTATATTTTTTTGTTTAAACACAACTTCTAATTTATAGAAGGTATACGTCTACCTACTATGGAATATCACAGCTGTGGGATCAAAAACAAGTCAATTCTTTTGCTAACTGTCCTTATTTGCTTCACAAACAAGTTTCCAATTTTTGTTCTTGTTGCTTCTTTCTTTTTTGTTCTAAATTGTTCAATAAAGTTAGAAATATGCTACTAAGAATTGAGTTTCATCTATTATACCACAATAAATTATATTCTGTGTTAAGTTGAGTAACAAGAGACTCTATAGTACTTTGTTGAAACATATTTTAAGGTCTTGTTTGAAACTCTATAAACTAAAGAAAATATACCAACACACAAGAAATATAATCAATTTTAATTTTCTTCGGTTCTGGAATGATTATCTAATAAAAGTTCTAGAATGATTATCTATAGAAACTATAGAACAATGCATACGAATATACAGACACTCCTTATTCTTTTTTATTTCCGATATTTTATTTTAGATATATTTTATATTTTGGTTCAAATTTTAATAATGTATGACCACAATGCATAGTTCTTTAACTATTTTTAAACCTTAAAATTTTAAAAATACAAACTCTTTCTAGGTACATGCTACAAGTTAAAGTGATGGATGACATTGGTACAATATCTTTGATGTTATGGGATTGGAATGCAACGAACATTATCAAAAAGTCGGCAAATGATTTAGAGGATGTTGTATAGGTATAATACAAATTGTTTAGCATAATAAAACTATCAACATTAAAAGAAGTGGTACGTGGTCTATGCCCCTATATCTCTACTATTTTCATATATAGCAAAGAAGTGAAATAGTCAAAACTAAAATTATTATTCTTCATAACACATATTTCAGAAGTGTGTATTAAACACTTCCAGTTAATATCTAAAAAAATTCACATAAAAAAATTATACTTTTGATTAGAAGTATTGTATAAAAGCTAGAGTATGTGGAGTTTTGATTGACCTGGAACCAGAAGATATAAGAACCATATGTCAATGGAAAACAAACTATAATACCTATTCATCCTTCAGATTATATCAAAGTAAGGCTGGAAGAATAACGGTTCCGAACCGGAACCGTGACCGGAACCGCGGTTCTGGCGGTTCCGCGGTTCCGGGCGGGTTCCACCCTTTAGAACCGTGGAACCGGAACCGCCAGAACCGGAACTGGAACCGGAACCGGACCGGTTCAGGCGGTTCTAAACGGTTCCAAACGGTTCCGATATTAAAATTTTTTTTTTTAAATTCGGACCGTTGGCGGAACCGTTTGGAACCGTTTAGAACCGCCGGAACCGGTCCGGTTCCGGTTCCGGTTCTATCCGGTTCCCAACGGCCATTTTTTTTTAAATTTTTTTTTTTTTTTAAATTCTGAAAATCAGAACGTTGGTATTGCAGAAATAGCCGTTTGGCATTTTTAAAATTTAGCCATTTGACCCCTCAAATTTAATTTAACCCCAAACTTTATATAATTACACAATTTCCCATTTCTCAACTATAAATACCCCCTCATTCTTTCATTTTAATTCACCAATTCATCAATCTTACTCAATCTCTCTCAATCTCTCTCAAGCTCTCTTACAATCTTTCTGTGCAAGTGCTTAATTTTTGTTGCAAATTCGTGAAACATTGTGAAGTTGTTGAATTGAAGTTTTCAAGTGTTTAATTACAACGATTGTCAATTTTCAAGAAGTTGTTCGTCAATCCGGTAAACTCGTTTCAACTCTTACGTGCTAAGAATATTTGTTGTGTGTTGATATTTTCCTTAATTATAATTAGTATGGCATTTTCATTGAAAAAAATGTTCGGAAAAGGTACATCTAAATCCGGTGAAAGTAGTAGCCAAAATCCTACCCCTCCCCCGGATCCCAGACCTAGAAAAGATAAACAAGTTCAAACTAGTAGCCAACCTAGAAATACTAATGAAAACTTAGGAATACTTGATAGTGATCACCCGTGTTTTCAATTTAGCGATGTTAATTTTCTACATGATATAGCAGTCAGTGATAGAATAGATGATGATATTATGAATTTGCTTTATCCTAATGCACCAATATCAGAGGGAAATGAGGGTGATGATGATGACGAAACCCAACCTCCGGTAGATTTAGATGATACACCTACTAGTCCTGCTCCTAATGACCCAGAACACCCACCCGTACAAACTCCCACTTTTAGTAGACAACCTCGAAAACGTACAGAAACTTCATTAGTTTGGCATTTTTTTATTCAACTAAGAGATAAAGATAGGGCTAAATGCAAAACTTGTGGTAAAGAACTTGTTCATAGGTATACGGGTGATCGTAGCGGAACAGGTAGTTTAGTTAAACATATATATATACATCCTAGCGATAAGGCTAGATATTTTCAAATGAAAGCGGAACAAGAGGGGAAGTCAAGTCCTGATACTACAATTAACCAAAGTACTGGTTCTAACATGGTTCAACCAGGAATAAACACTGTCACCGGAGGTATATTGTACTACTATCCTAATAAGGATCGTAAAGAATTAGCTAAAATGATTACTGTTATGTGTTTACCTTATTCTTTTGCTTCTAATCCTGCTTGGATTCAATATATTAGACGAGTATTTAATCCTACATATAAAGGTTGGCCTCGCGCCACAGTTAAGGCCGACATTTATAAATATAAGCATGAATATGAACAGTACTTGCGCTATTTATTTACTCATATAAGTAATCGTATGTCTATTACAACTGATATTGGTAGAAGTGGAAATGATTGTGATTATCTAACCGTGACCAGTCATTGGATAGACGAAGACTGGACCATGCAAAAACGCATTATAGCATATAGAATAATTAGTTCACGGCGCACAGGTAAGTTTATTGCTAGCACTGTTTATGATGTTTGTAGATATTTTTGTTTTAGTGATAGAATAATGTCAATTTCCATGGATAACGCTAGTAGCAACACAACTGCAATAGGTATTTTAACTAGAAAACTTAATCCTGCTTTTACAAATATTTTTCATGTTAGATGTATATGCCATATTTATCATTTAATTGTTGGAGATGGTATGAGAATTTTAAACATAGAAATTGAAAAAGTTAAATTCGCTCTTAATTGGCTTTTTTATTCAAACCGTAGAAGTAGACTTAGAGAATATTATAAAAAATGTGACGAAAGTGGCCTTAGAGAAAGAAAGGTTCCTAAACCTTGTCCGACTAGGTGGAACTACATGTATGAAAGCTTAGTAGTGGCGTACGAATATAGAAACCCAATAACCGCTACTTATAATTCTAGGGATTGTGAGGATGAAGATAATGATATGCTAACTAATCAAGATTGGAATAACGTTAAGATTCTTTTAGATTTTTTAGAACATTTTAGTGTGGCTACAATTGCTTTATCTGGCCAATATTATCCTACAATTTCAAACTGTTTAGTATATATTGCCGCACTTGCTAATTTATTTGCTGATTTTAACGAGGGAGGGGAAATTTATGAAAATGCAATATTTGAAATGAAAAAGAAATTTAAAAAATATGTTTTTCCAATCCCTCCTATTTTTGGTGTGGCTGCTTTGTTAAACCCTACTATGAAAGCAGGAGGTCCTAACTTTTGGTATACTAGTATTTATCAATGTTTAGGTCTTTCACCAGAAGAAATGGCTACACTATCTGATGCGAAAGCATCAATTACAGTGAATGCTCAAACTGTTTATAATGCTTATAAACAGGCCTTAGAGCATGCTAGGCCTAATATTCCAACTCCTACTTCGTCCACGTCACAATCGTATAAAAGAGTTGCTGGCTTAACAGCTCTTAAATCGTGGACGGAGTTCAGGGGTACTCAAGGTGAGAATTTAGATGATATTTCCCATCTAAACGAACTTCAAGTTTATTTGTCGCAGGGGCTAGAGAATGATAATCCAGACGAATCTTTCGACCTTTTGGATTGGTGGAAGACAAGGGAAAAGCATTTTCTCGTTCTTGCAAGGATGGCTCGGGATGTTCTGTCCATTCAAGCGTCAACTGTTGCATCGGAGAGCGTATTTAGTCAAGCCAGACTACAAATAGGAGATCATAGAGCGTCGATGCGGGACAGCTTGGAAAAATCAGTGCTCTTCCGAGATTGGATCCGCTCTGAAAGAAGAAACTTTGGGCTAGCTGAATCTCAACCCGAAATAGATGAGTGCTATGAAGAAATGCTAGCAGAAATTGCTCAAGAATCATCTTCACCCGGAAGTGGTGATGAACAAGCTTCATTTCCACCACCGCCAACACAACCACCTCCAAACCTTGAAGGTTTTATGAGATTTGTTAGAAATAATACATAAATTATGATGTAACTTGTACATTGGCATGTCTTCTTTTAGTTTTTTTTCCTTTTAATGGTGGTATTAGTACCATGTTGTGCTCATTCCATTGGGGGAAGGAAGACTAAGAAAGATATGCCATTTTGGTCAATAAATATGCTTTTTATCATATACTTGAATATATTTGTCTCAATATTTCTTTGTCTTTACTTCTATATCAATCCTTGAATATAAAATATTTATATAACATATAATATATAACATACAACACATAATACTATTAATACTAACTACTACACAATATACATTATTTATATACAATATATACTACTTTACTACAACATATACTACTTATATACAAAATATACACTACTTATTTTGAATATATACTAATTTCCAAACACAATATATGCTATAGTAACAACATAGTACACCATATAAAAATATATTCTACAATATACTAATCACTACTATACAAGATATTTAATTTAAAAAAAAAAAAAAAAAAGGTCGGAACCGCCTGGAACCGCCAGACCCGCGGTTCCGGAACCGCCAGAACCGGAACCGGGTGGTTCCGGAACCGTATGGTTCCGGTTCCGGCTCCGGAACCGCCAGAACCGGAACCGCCAGAACCGGGAACCGCCAGAACCGGGAACCGCCAGAACCGGAACCGTTTACCCAAATAGACCCAGAACCGAAACCGGATACAGCCTTAAATCAAAGCTTCTACTTGAGTCATTTTATATTAGTATCTTTCTTTAATGTATGTCAGTATATGTCAATACATTTATTATTTACTTCTGGTGCTGTAGCTTTTGTTAACTATGTGAATATGTCTTTTTTTAATCTTTTGGTGCTACAGATGACTCTTCATATCCAAAGGAGCTAGAAAATATTATTGAAAAAAAGTTTATGTTTAAGTGAAAATTAAGAGATCCAACTGTGAGAATCAAGATTTAGTCATTAAAGTTAGAAGCATATAAAAAAAGTTTATGTTTAAGTGAAAATTAAGAGATCCAACTGTGAGATTCAAGATTTAGTCATTAAAGTTAGAAGCATATTATTGCTCTCCTACTGATTGTTGCTGCTCTGTTTGATATGCGTTTATGAAGATATATTTTCTTTGTCGTTGATGCGACCACAACCTGAATAGCTTATATAAGTTTTTATTTAAACACAATTCCTAATTAGTAGTAGGTATATATAAGTCTATATATTGTGGGATCTTACAGTTGTGGGAAAACAAGTGATTCTACGGTTAATTACCGCTATCCGCCTGATGATGGTACTTTTCCTTTGACATTATCAAATAGCTACGAAGCAATATATTTTTCGGGTGTACAGAGAGTTAAGCATTCACCAATTATAGAAACTCTTAAGATTACAACATATGAGTTAGAAGAGTTTTCTGATGGCAGATACATGCTAATCTCCAACTCAAAAAAATGGATTCACCAAGTCATTACAGAGAAGATCTTCTTGCAAACTATATATAATGTGGTAGGATCCACATTTTTTGCAGCAGAAACAATAATTTTTCCATCAATGTGGAACCCGTACCTTACAATTCAGCGTTGGAATCGATATAATTACAATCATGATTTTGGCGAGGAAAATTAAAAGGACCATCTCATCTTTCTCTGTTGCTCGAACCATTTAATCTTTCTTTAATTTAATGCTCTTCATTGATACTCGGTCATTCATACCATGAAGCAATGAAGCTACATATACAATAGCACATCTGCAAAAATATTCAGCTAACTTCAACATATGAATTAAAGAAAGATAAATATGATCGCCAAGTTACTTCCTTTTATTAGTGAACGCAAAGAAGGTGAACAATGAACTATTATTCAATGTGACTTCTTTCCTTATAAATTGTACTCAAAACTTGATGCTTAATTTTCTTATATTGTTTATAGGTCTTGGAGAGCACCATACTAAGCTAGCTTCACCGCTACTTAAAAAATTTCTTAAAATAGTACTGTCATTTGATCTTGAATCATACTTAGGTCGCAATATTAGCCCCAACGAAATTCATCTATTTATTTTTTATTTTAATTCTTTTGAATTCGATCGTTAAATTTGATTTGTAATATACATATGTATTTATTATTTTTCTCCGCTCTGTTCTACTTTGAATTGATCCATACATGGCGCGAGTACATATATCAATATTTAATTAATAGTAAAGATAGATCAGGATGAAAAGTATAACTAAGGTCGAATGTAAACTAAATGCTATAGGGGTAAATGTGTACCTTTACCCAATAAAAAAACAGAGAAAAGCATGACGAGGAATAACAAGCTTCAACGGCTACTATGGCGCCAATCAATCCATTCTCTCTCTTCCTCTCCATGTAATGAATCAAATTTCTGGCTATGACCAATGTTTTAAAAAGAAAAGGAGATGACAAATGTTGAACCCATAAACACAACCAAAAAATACCCTCTTCTTTTGGAAAAATCCTCTTTCATCCACATATCTCGTCGTTTCTCAGAGGGTCATCAAATCTTTGACCCTCCCAAAATGTGTTGCTTCCCTAAAAATAGCTCAATATTTTTTTTTCATTTTTGGAACAACAATCTTTACAACCAAGATTCAATAATGAGCTAATGTAGGGACTTCAGTTTTGATCCTTATTTTTCTCTCTTCCCCCCTCCCCTTGTGTGTGATCCTTTTTCCCATTGGAGTTTTTATTCCTTTGATGGGGGGACATGGGTTGTGTCAGCTCCAAGCAGGCCACGGCCCATTCCCCGCCACGCCAAAATTACAATTCCTCCTCTATAAAAACTGCTGTTATTAACAGAAATGGAGAAGTTATTAAAGATCCCAATTTGCAGCATGTTAATAAGAGTGGATTTGGCCCTCTGGAGAGGATTAAAGAGGAACCCGAAAAGGAGAAGAAGCCGAATCTTTAATTCAAAGGAATTCCTCGAATTCTAGGGGTTCCAAGAAAGGGAGCAATGAAAAAAAGGCTAATTTTAGTATCAAATTTGGAAGATTAACAGAAGGAGAACACTTGGCTGCTGGTTGGCCCGCCTGGCTCACTGCCGTCGCATCTGACGCTATTGAGGGTTGGCTTCCCCTTAGATCAGACACGTCGAGAGGTTAGAAAAGGTAATTAATGTCCCCTTCAATCAGAGGGGGATCCGGAATTTAAATTTGATGGGGTTCAATCTTTAGGTTCAAACTTTATGGGTTCATAATTTAATATTTGTTGAAGTTTTAGTGATATTCATGTATATATCTACACTAAGTGGCTAAAATAATGAGATCCCTTGAACCATGCATTATATGCTCCATCCGCCTCCGTGGCCTCGATTAGATGGAATACGGTTTTGTTGGTTCAATGAAAAACACAACTGGAAATGGAATGTTTGAAATGGAACAAATGATATTGAAGAATTATACAGTTGATTCCAACTAGTTTGGATTGAGGTGTAATGATGCTTGTTATTGTAATGAAAACACAGTTTCTTGTGGAGAAAAGCCTTGCATTATCTATGGTACAATTTTTCTGATCCTCAAAATGGATACTGTTTTTTGACAATTGGTGTATCTTTCTAATGTCATTCCATACCATGATACCAACAGGATGAGATTGACTTTCTAATATTTCAATCTCGAGCTGATCATGTTTTTGGTTGGTTTATCATCTCCACATTCTTATGGCTATTTCTTTTATTATCTTGTTAATGTCCTACTTATCCATATTTTCAAATTTGACTACATATTTAGGCCTTGACCGCCTAATGCATTGAGACGCTGACATTAGGACATGCTATTTCAGTTGTATATCATCATTTAATGAATGCAAAATGCTTTTCTTCTTACAAACACTTTGTTCTGCCTTCTACATCTGTATATTGGACAAGGTACATACAGCAGTGTTTATCGTGCTCGTGACATCGAGACTGGTAAAATGGTTGCCCTGAAGAAGGTGAAATTTGACAATTTCCAGCCAGATAGTGTCAGATTTATGGCCCGAGAAATAACAATTCTTCGCAAACTTGACCATCCAAATATCATGAAGCTGATCGGAATAATCACTTCTCGGTTATCATGCTGCATATACCTTGTTTTTGAATACATGGAACATGACCTCTCTGGACTGTTGTCGTGTCCTGACATCAAGTTCACTGATTCACAGGTTTGTTAATATTTAAGCAATGACTCTCTAGTCTCCACCCTAAAAATTTGGTGTTAAGGTCACTGTTTGAATTTTTTGACTTGCAAAAAGGAAAAGAACATCTCAAATTTTTGTTTCTTTTTTTGGATGGAAGTAGATCAAATGCTATATGCGGCAGTTGCTGAGTGGACTAGAGCATTGTCATTCCCGAGGTATAATGCACCGAGATATTAAAACATCCAACGTTTTGATAAACAATGAAGGAATTCTAAAGATAGCAGATTTTGGTCTTGCAAATTTCCTTAGTGCTAGGCACAAGCAACCACTAACCAGCTGCGTAGTTACATTATGGTATCGACCTCCTGAACTTCTGTTGGGATCTACAAATTATGGGCTAACTGTGGATTTGTGGAGTGCTGGTTGTGTTTTTGCAGAACTATTTTTCGGGAGGCCTCTCCTGAAAGGGAGGACTGAGGTATAAGGTTTTAGAAGTTTAGTATTGCCTTTGACAACATTTCCTACATAATTCTCATTGCAGCTTTGCACAAATGGGACACAATACACTACATTACTAGAAGATCAATGAAATTTTTTTGAAAATGATGGTCTGATTGTATGTTTATCTACTTTTTGCAGGTTGAACAATTGCACAAAATCTTCAAACTCTGTGGTTCTCCATCTGACGAATACTGGAGAAAGTCTAAACTTCCACTTGCAACGATTTTTAAACCCCAACATCCATATGAGAGTACACTTCGAGATAGATGTAAAGAATTATCAAAAACCGCTGTCAATCTTATAGAAAAGCTTCTTTCAATTGACCCTCACAGACGAGGAACTGCTTCATCTGCTATTGATTCTGAGGTAAGTCTTCGTTCAGATAGCAGTGCGTGAATCTTTTTCTCATTGAAAATTTTCATTTTTACTCAAAAATCTTCTTTTTTCGTTTTATCCCTTGGCACTACTGAAGACTGAGTGTCCTCAAGCTATCTCAGTTTTTTGTGGATGTCCTGTTTCCAAATTCAACACAATTCTCCCAGCATGCTAATATTTCGGTTCAACATTTGTCGTATACCTTTCTGCAGTATTTCAATACAAAACCTTACGCTTGTGACCCATCAAGCTTGCCTAAGTACCCCCCAAACAAGGAAATTGATGCAAAGTTCCGAGAAGAAGCAAGGAGGTGAATTCCTTTCTTCGTTGTCCTTCATAGAAAGCATTTTCTGCCTGTAATTCCTCAAATTGACGGCTTGTCATCTGTAAGGTACAAATATACTAATATAGTAAAAGCCAACAAAAAACATCTGCATTTGCAGGCACAAAAAGAAATAGATGATTCTTCGTTGTTCCTTCACTCGTTCGAGTACTAATTCAACATTATAGCTTAAACATCAGTTTCCTCCATCTCCAGCTGCTTAATTTTAAGCAACTCTACTCCTATGGTTTTGCACTTATCTTCCCCTCAGTTTAGAATCTTAATCTGATCCTCAACCTCTTACACTTTCAGAAAGAAGGCCAGTTCAACAATGAAAGCATCTGGAGCTTCAAGAGATTCAAGAAAGGTGCAAAAAGCTCTTCACAAGTCTAGCAACTTCGGCATAGTGGTCTCAACTGAGGTCTTTGTCCAGTCTCTCATACTGATACATTCCGTATTGCTGGTATATTGACTCGCTTCCTTTTTATTTATGAAGGAATCTGAAGCCAATATTCACAATGGTCGTAGAAACAATAGTGGTAGTGGCCATATTTCTAAAGGAAAAGGAGCTACCGTGGCACGTATATCAATGAAACCATCTTATGATACAGTGTCAGAGGCTTCTCAGACGACCGAAGAATCTCAAGGCGAAAGCATTCGATCTGTCCCTGCTCAAATGACAGTGTCAAGTGGGGTTACCTGGACGAAAAAGAGAAAGCAAGATTCTGCAGCCACAAGGCCACATCCACAGGCCAATTCAAAAAGTCAATAGTTGCCTTTGACCTTTCTAATGTACTGCATGCTGCAGATACCTCGGATTTAAACATACAAGGTAGTTATGACTTTTCGAGCAGGATCAACACCGAAGACAGAGGCCGCAACAATGACGCCACACATTCTATTGGCAGGCAATATACTCACGAGTCTCAAGAATTGTCAGAGGTTAGTATCCTCAATCTATTATACAACAACAACAACGACAACTACGCCTTAGTCCCAAACAAATTAGGTTCAGTATGTGTATCCTTAGAGATGTTATTGCATTTCAAAAGGCAAGTTTTTATTAGCAACAGTAGTCAGTCGATGAACCTCTGGTTGAGGGCCTTCTGTAACAGGAGGATTGGACCGACGATGAACCTTTCCTTCTGTAACAGGAGGATTGGACCGGCGATGAACCTTTCCTTCTAAATGGAGTAACTTAAATATCATGTAATGCAATAGAAGTTTAAATTTTTTGCTACTGCAGCCATGTTACTTGTGAAACCTGGTATTTGTAAAGGCCCACAAGTAGCAATATTACAGAATATCTGTGTTGGAGTTATATCTTTCTAAATGAAACAGGATTACAATGACAAACAAAGAAAGGTTGGGTTCTCAGGACCATTGATACAACAGAGGAGTGATGCAAAGCACGATAATCAAACTCGCCAAGATGGTAGCAGATCCCGGTTTTATAGAGGTAAATACATTCTATATCTGGTGGTTTGTCTTTCTCACTGCAGAAAAACCTTAAAGAACCATTGCTTTTTTATAGAAACCTCAACCAAATTTGGTTTGTTTCTGTAGATTTATAATGAGAATTAGCTAGAAGTGCATCCTGCATCCTGCAGTCCTTAGCCAGTGAAGTGACTCGGGAGAATTTTTGTTGACCGAGAAAGAAAATCAAAGTCTGCTTAAGCTATGTGGCCATTTCATTTCATTTTTGCCCTGACCACTCTATTTATGAAGGGATTGGTGTCGTGGTAAACTCTGACCCTTGCAACTATATTTTTCTGGCAAATCACTTGGGAAATTAGTAAAGAGATCGTGCAGACAGAGACATTTACTGGTGAAAGACAGTTTTTATACAAAATATGATGGAATGGCCAGAATATTGACGCTGAAATCCTGAAAGTGGTTGGCGGAATTGGAATTTGATAACATGCTGGAGAATCGCGACATGTATACCCTGAATTTTCTCTCTTCTATTTCTTGATTAGTGTCTAGGCTTCCCTCATTGTAACTGGAAAATATGTCCCCGCACACACACACATATACCATTAGTTCACATGTTTATATATACTACAAGTTCCAGTATTCCACCATTCTGTGTCTTTGATAATTTGTGTATATATATCTATTCGGATACAATTGATTATACGGAAGAATGTCGATAGAGGATGGGACAGAAAGAGATAAGACCCGTATGTTGGGAATAAATCCCATATCAAAATAATATTCACGGTAATAAAAGTGGAATAATAGTGTAGCACCGAGATATGGTAATTAACAAGAATAAAAGAGTAACAATGACACCAAAATTTTTACATGGAAAACCCTTTTGAATAAGGGAAAAACCACGCCCCGAGAGAAGCAACTGATATCACTATAGTAAGGAATTTTACACTTTGTAGTTTCGAGTAAAATACTTCAAAAACCACTACAACACTCAAACGAAATAACCCTCTTTTGATATTCCCACCTTATACAATATCGCTCACTCTCTATTTTTCTCACAGACTATTTTCTTATACCTTGCATGTGAAACCTCACTCTTTCTTTCTCTCTTTGTTGGTGTGTAGAAATGAGAGTTGAAGCTCTCCTTTTATAGCCAAAGTTTCACTCTCTAAAGCCTACAATATTTGATAATTTACACACACTTTTCACAATTTAACAAAGTTGGCTACCAACCCAAAGAAATTCAACAAGATTGGCTACCAAACTAAACTAATTCAACAAAGTTGGCTACATAACCAAACCAAGTCAACAAGGTTGGCTACCAAACCAAAGAAACTTTTATTAGGCACATGCCTAATACTTATTCAATGCTTTGGCCATTATCAACCCCCCCCCCCCCCCCCCCCCCAGTCTCATTCATATAGAGGAGGTAGCAATGTCTTCTAGTTTGAGTGCATGCCGACAAGTTCTTTGCATAGCTCGAACGTGTTCCTTGGTACCACCTTGGTCAGCATATTTGCGGGATTCTCACTTGTAGAAATCTTCAAGACTTTTAGAGATTCATCATCTACCATTTCTCGAATCCAATGATATCTCACGTCAATGTGTTTGGTCTTTGCATGGTACATAGAGTTCTTGCTAAGGTCTATTGCACTTTGACTATCACAATAGACGATATACTCCTTTTGATGCAATCCAAGCTCTTGAAAGAACCGTTTGAGCCATATCATCTCCTTGCCAGTTTCTGTAGCGGCAATGTACTCTGCTTCAGTTGTTGAAAGTGCAACACACTTCTACAACTTAGACTGCCATGATATAGCTCCCACTGAAAACGTATACAAATATCCAGAAGTGGATTTTCTGTTGTCAATGTCACCTGCCATATCAGCATTTGTATAGCCCTTCCAGATTGGATAAGATCCTCCAAAGCACAAACAATCTCCCGTGGTGCCTCTCATGTACCTGAGTATCCACTTGACTGCTTTCCAATGTTCCTTTCCAGAAATTTCAAGAAACCTGCTGACACCAACTGCGTGAGCAATATCAGGTCTAGTACATACCATTGCATACACCAAGCTTCCGACTGCTGAAGAATAAGGAACTCTAGCCATGTTTCCTTTCTCCTCCTCTATTGTAGGACACATCTTTTTGCTCAATTTTAGATGACTAGCAAGAGGTGTGCTGACTGACTTAGCATTCTTCATATTGAATCGTTCTAGTACACGTTCAATGTACTTTTCCTGAGATAGCCACAACTTTATACTTGTTCTCTCTCGAACTATCTTCATCCCTAGAATTTGTTGTGCTGGGCCTAAGTCCTTCATATCAAGTGACTTGGACAGATCTCCCTTTAACTTTGCTATCAGCCCCTTGTCTTTTCCTACAATTAACATGTCATCCACATACAATAACAATATAATAAAATTATTCTCAGAAAATCTTTTGAAGTATACGCATGGACCAGAATAGGTCTTTCTTTTCATGAATGAGTCAAACTTTATGTACCACTGACTTGGTGCCTGCTTCAATCCATAAAGACTCTTATTCAAATTTCACACCATGTGTTTCTTTCCAGCTACTTCAAATCCTTCTGGCTGCTCCATATAAATCCCTTCTTTCAAATCTCCATGAAGAAATGCAGTTTTCACATCCAACTGCTCCACTTCAAGATCTAGGCTAGCTGCTAAGCTCAAAATTGTTCGAATAGAAGTCATTTTGACAACATGTGAGAAAATTTCGTCAAAATCAATACCTTTCTTCTGTTCGAAGCCTTTAACCACCAATCGAGCTTTGTATCTGACCAGCTTGCCATTTCCATCTTTCTTGAGTTTAAGGACCCATTTGCATTTGAGTGGTCTTTTACCCTATGGAAGTTCAACCAGCTTGTACGTGCCATTTTTCTGTAGAGATTCCATCTCTTCTTGCATAGCTTTCATCCACTGGTTCTTTTCTGGATGGGACAACACCTTAAGACTTTCTGGCTCCCCCTCATCACTAATGGGGGCATACTCTGTGGAAGGGTACCTGCATGACTCTACCCTTGGCCTCTCTGATCTCCTCAGAGGTTGAGGTTGTTCTTCTTCCTGAGTGGGGTGCTCCACTTCCTCGACACTTTCATCAATTTGCTCCCCCTGCTCGGCAATCTCGTTGGTCGTACTTTCTGCACTTGTGGGATTGTTAGAAGTAGAAGGAATAATAACAAGGTTAGGAATTATACCATTCTTCGCCTTTTCTAACATATCAGCACCAGTTCCAATTTCGCTTTCTCGGAAGATGACATCTCTGCTTCTGATGACCTTCTTCTTTACAGGATCCCACAATATGTACCTGAACTCTTCATCTCCGTATCCGATAAATATGCAGGGACCAGATTTATCATCCAGCTTTGTTCTCTGATCTTTCGGTATATGTGCAAAAGCTCTGCAACCGAACACCTTCAGATGCGAGTAGGACACCTCCTTATTGGTCCAAACTCTCTCTGGGATGTCAAACGCCAGTGGAACTGATGGACTCCTATTGATCAGATAACAAGTTGTTTGAACTGCTTGACCCCAGAATGACTTAGGTAATTTAGCCATTCTGAGCATGCTTCTCACCTTCTCCACAATAGTGCGGTTCATCCTCTCTGCTACACCATTGTGTTGTGGGGTTCCAGGAACTGTCTTTTCATGTCTGATCCCATGACTTGAACAGTACTCTTCAAATTTCCTTGAAGTGTACTCACCTCCATTGTCACTTCGGAGACGCTTTAGCTTTTGACCTGTCTCCCTTTCTACTAGAGTATGAAAGTTCTGGAAAACTTGAAACACCTTATCTTTGGTTTTCAAAATATAAACCCACAATTTTCGTGAAGCATCATCAATAAAAGTAACAAAAAATTTGTTATCGCCCATTGATTCAATTTCCATTGGGCCACAAACATCAGAATATACTAAATCAAGTATATTCAATTTTCTTTCAGACGATGTCTGAAATGAGACTCTATGCTGCTTACCAAATAAACAATAGTCACAGGGTTTTATTATTGTACCTTTGGCATAAGAAATAAGTGATTTGTTTGCAAGAATCTACAATCTTTCTCGCTCATATGACCCATTCTTTTATGCCACAAATCTGCAGAAATCTCATCTTGTTCCGCATTAAATTCACCTTGGCATTCTGCATTTTTCCTGTACAACGTGCCACGAGCAACTCCCTTTGCAATCACCAATGGTCCCTTGGTGAGTCTCCACTTTTGATTTGCAAAATAGTTCTTGTATCCATCTCGGTCCAAAGAAATCCCCGTGATCAAGTTCATCCGCAAATCAGATACATATCGCACATCCTTTAGAACCAATGTGCATCCGACATTTGTCTTGATACAAATGTCATCAATCCCCGCAATCTTTGAGTAACTCGTGTTATCCATTCTCACTGTGCTGAAATAACCTGCTACATATCTGCAAGAAAGATCTCTTACCGGTGTGGCATGGTAAGATGCCGCTATGTCAACCACCCATTCCGACTCTGGACCTGACAGGTGCATGCATTCCTCTTCTTCATTTATAAAGAAGACAACATTATCATTATTTTGCACCATGGCGGCTGTGTTGTCGTCATTCTTTTGGCCACTAGTTTCACCTTTGCCTTTCCTTGGATTTGGGCAATCTCTTTTGAAGTGACCTGGTTGATCACAGTTGTAGCAATTTATGGCTTTTGATTTGGATCAATTCTTTGACTTTCCACGAGCTCTAGATCTACCATAGTTGCTCGAAATCCTTTGATGACTCCTGCCTCTACGTTCTGTGATAAGAGTTTGTCCTTGATTTTCAGGCTTCTTTCTCATCTTCTCATTGAGTAAAAGAGCCGATGTAACATCTTTCAACTTAATAGTAGTCTTATCGTGCAGGATGGTTGTTGCCAAATTATCGTACGAAGATGGCAACGAGTTCAATAGCAAGATGGCTTTATCTTTCTCCTCGATTTTCACTCCGAGGTTGGAAAGTTGTGTGATTAGTCCGTTAAACACATTTAAATGTGACAAAAAATTCATACCTTCACCCATGTGTAGGGCGTATAGCTGCTTCTTCAGGTACAATTTATTTGTCAGCGTTTTGGACATGTATATGCTTTCCAACCTTGTCCAAATTCCACGTGCAGTATCTTCTTCAATGATGTTATTTACCGCATTATCCGATAAGTGCAACCAGATTGCACTAGCAGCTCTTTCATCCAAGTCAGCCCAATCCTCAGCTTTCATGGTATCACGCTTTTTCATCTAGTACCTTGTGTAATCCTTGTTGGATGAGCAGATCCCTCATCCTTCTTTGCCATGTTGAGAAACCGTTATCTCCGTTGAATTTTAAGCTACCTCGTACTTTACTCCGGACATTTTTATTTTTCACCGAGTATAGTACTATCGACAGAGAATAGTATTTTAGTGAACGATCAGAACCTGTGCTCTCATACCAGTTGTTGGGAATAAACCCCCTACCAAAATAATATTCACGGTAATAAAAGCGGAATAATAATGTAGCACCGAGATACGGTAATTAACAAGAATAAAAGAGTAACAATGACACCAAGAGTTTTACGTGGAAAACCCTTTTGAATAAGGGAAAAAACTACGGCCCCGAGAGAAGTAACTGATATCACTATAGTAAGGAATTTTACACTTTGTAGTTCCGAGTAAAATACTCCAAAGACCACTACAGCACTCAAATGAAATAACCCTCTTTTGATATTCTCACCTTACTACAATATCACTCACTCTCTATTTTTCTCACAGACTATTTTCTTATACCTTGCCTGTGAAACCTCACTCTTTCTTTCTCTCTTTGTTGGTGTGTATAAATGAGAGTTGAAGCTCTCCCATTATAGCGAAAACTTCACTCTCTAAAACCTCAATATTTGACAATTTACACACTTTTTACAATTAACAAAGTTGTCTACCAACCCAAAGAAATTCAACAAGGTTGGCTACCAAACCAAACTAATTCAACAAAGTTGGCTACCTAACCAAACTAAGTCAACAAATTGGCTACCAAACCAAAGAAACTTTTATTAGGCACATGCCTAATACTTATTGAATGAGATGGACATCATCACCGTTATCACAAACCAAATGAGCTACTTTGATCTACAAAGGTTCCAACCTGCTAGAATAATTTGCCATTGAAATACACCTTTATGCCTTAAAAGAGGCTCTTGATAATGCCATAGATGTTGAGTAATTGACTTGAAAGTTGTTATACAAGTGACATCGCATGTTAATGATTTACATGTAATCCGTTGGAAACGTTTTTTTACATTATCGGGTCGGCCATTTAAATGGTAATTGCAATCATAACAAGTGGAATTAATTAGTAACTAAGATAAGTTGCCTTCTATTCTATAGAAGGTTAAATTATACGGATAGTATAAAAATATCATTACATTATTTAGTGGATATAATTTAAGTCCTTACCTATAACAAAGAGAGTAGAACATTTAATTATAGTTTATTCTCACATTCAATAGTGTGAAAACACATCGGAGATGCTTAATGCTGTAATGGAAGTAAGTAGAATACATGCTCTATCGACAAGGGTTGCGTTTGGTAATTGGAGTGAATTTATGAAATATTCAATCATCATTTTGAAGATTAGAATTTGATCTCTTACTTATACACTAACGAATAAATTTGATTTCGATTACTCTTCATGTTTCACTTGTTACCATAAGGTCATTTATTTAGTAAAAGCTATAAGTAATCTCATGTTTATATGATGCTTGGATACTGACTATTGGTTACCTTCTGCGCGCACTTTCCGTCACTATTTCAATATACGAGGTATTACTTCCTCCCAAAAGTAAGTTGCTACCTCTCCCACCTCTATGCCATGGCGTAGGCGTACAAAGGATTTTGCGCAAGGATTTGGATTTGTTGAATTTTTAAGGCTTTACTGTTTATACCAAATTGTTCCTATTTATTATTTTCAAGTGATTTCTCCTTATTGAGTTATTGTATATAGTGTTTTAAAAGATTTTTTTGAGACTCGTCTAGGGGCTCAACCCGGGGCAGGGCACTATTAAAACGTCTTGAGACTCATGTGTGAGGCTTAGTTCTGTGAAGCTTACGCCCCCAAGCGCCCGACTGTGCGCCCAACTACAACCTAATGCTCGATGCTCGGGATTCGAAAAAATCAGAAAATGTTACAAAATTTATATTAACCGCATTCAATAAGTTCAAGACACACAAGGCTCTAACCATATTTCGACTTGTGATCAATCCATAGATCCGATAGAAAATAAATAGGCACTCGAAACAAGTACATGTTCGAGAATCCCTATACCTATGCAAATTATGTGTTGAATTCATCAATTTAAACCGTTGGCTCTTTAAATTCTTTAACAAATCAATGATTAAAGTTCTTTTTATCTATAGAAATATGAAAACTGTACGAATAACTCAAATAACGAACTATAGTATTGCAATTACTAATTGAAAATATTGTGAGGGCGAATATGATTTGAATATTTCTTCTAAAAATAGATGACCAAAATTTATATCTTTACTTCATAGATCCTTATGTCTTAGTTCTATGTCTCTCAAAATTGTGATACCTTTCTTATTTTACTATTTAAAAATAAATTTATATTTACTCATGAAGGAATAATATTTTAAATTACAATGTTTATAAAATTTATTGAGTATTTACTTTTAAAGAGGTGAAATATTCAGTTTAATAATATCTTTTAAGAAATTAAAATTTTCAATGTTTGAAAATTAAGATGCTATAGTTAATTTATATTTCATAGAAATTTTAAAAATATTATATTATAAATACTTGTAAAATATGCTAAATATTTTATTTTATTTGAGTTTCTTTAATTGTTTTTTGTTTTTTGAACTTTTAATGTATCTTTTATATTTTTTTGTGTTATATTTCACATTATTAATTCATAAATTTAAAAAATTAAAGATCTGTGGGGTTTCGAGGCTTTTGCCCCGCTCCGTATTAAATAAAATGTTTCATCTCATGCCCCCGCCTTTTATATATATAATTTGTATATATACGTAGTATTAGTTTTTACAATGGCATCATTTATGTATATATTTAATGAATTTTTTAACAAAATAATATCTGATGGCATTTCCTGTAGCAAGGTGTCTACGCCCCTTCCTGTATGTGTGTGTAGGTGACTTCTAGCAACAACAACAACAACAACAACTACCCAGTATATTCCCACCAGGTGGGGTCTGGGGAGGGTAATATGTAGACGAGCCTTACCCCTCCCCGAAAGGGCAGAGAGGCTGTTTCTAATCGACCCTCGACGCATAGGATAAAAGGAAAGCAGCATTAAAACAAAAACAAAGACAAAATTAGAAACAAAAACAAAACAAAACAAAACAATAAAGCATTAGTAAATCCCGCAGAAATAACGTAAATAATTATGTAAACATAAGAAACATAAATACAATCACATGCAATAATAACGAACAGTAACTACCATACTAACAACCATAAAGGGGACATAAGCTAAAACACAAATCATCTATGGGTAACCTTGCTGTCCCACACCCAACCCCGGGAGAGGCGTACGAAGCACTCTATGAGCCCCTAGCCTACAACACTGATTCTAGACCTCCAGACTCCCCTATCAAGGGTCATGTCCTCGGAAACCTGCATTCTAGTCATGTCCTGCCTAATCACCTCTCCCCAATGCTTCTTAGGCCTCCCTCTGCCTCGCCGACCGCCAACAATCTCCAGCCGCTCGCAGCTCCTCACCGGGGCATCGGGACCCCTCCTCCGTACATGCCCGAACCACCTCAGCCTCGCTTCCCGCATCTTCTCATCCACCGGGGCCACCCCTACCTTCTGTCGATTAACTTCATTCTTAATCTTATCTAGCCTGGTGTGCCCACACATCCACCGAAGCATCCTCATCTCCGCAACCTTCATTCTCTGAACATGGGAGTTCTTCACGGGCCAGCACTCCGCCCCATACAACATCGCAGGTCTAACCACAGCTCTGTAGAATTTCCTCTTGAGTTTGTGTGGAATTTTCTTGTCACACAGGACCCCTGAAGCAAGCCTCCACTTTGACCACCCCGCTCCTATTCGATGGGTGACGTCCCCGTCAATCTCTCCGTCCCCCTGAATCACAGACCCAAGATATCGGACACTGTCCCTCTTGGCGATGGCCTGAGAACCAATCATCACGTCCCAGCCTACCTCGCTCGGCTCGTCGCCAAACTTGCACTCCAGGTATTCTGTCTTAGATCTGCTTATTTTGAAACCTTTAGACTCGAGGGTCTGTCTCCATACCTCTAACCTTTCACTAACACCGACCCTCGTCTCGTCTATCAATACTATATCATCAGCAAAAAGCATACACCAAGGCACATCCCCTTGGATATGTCGGGTTAGAGCATCTATCACTAAGGCAAACAAGAGGGGGCTCAGCGCCGATCCTTGATGGAGCCCCATTACCACAGGAAAATGATCTGATTCGCCACCCACCGTCCTAACCCTAGTCTTAGCTCCACAATACATGTCCTTGATTACTCTGATATAGGCTTCCGGCACGCTCTTCGCCTCCAAGCACCTCCATAGCACCTCCCTCGGGACCTTGTCATATGCCTTCTCCAAGTCGATAAGAACCATGTGAAGGTCCTTCTTCTTATCCCTGAATTGCTCCGCCAGCCGCCTGACTAGGTGAATAGCCTCTATGGTGGAGCGGCCCGACATGAAACCGAACTAGTTCCCAGATATAGATATCGCCTCCCTCACCCGCGCCTCAATCACCCTCTCCCAAATCTTCGTCGTGTGGCTTATTAATTTGATGCCCCTATGGTTGTTGCAGCACTGGATGTCCCCTTTGTTCTTGTACAAGGGCACCACCGTACTCCACCTCCACTCATCCAGCATCCTTTTAGTCTTGAAGATCGCATTGAACAGCCTAGAGAGCCACTCCCCTCCAGACTTACCCATGCACTTCCAGAACTCCACCGGGATCTCGTCAGGCCCGGTCGCTCGACCCCTACTCATCCTACGCAACGCCCCTAAGACCTCCTCCACCCTAATGCGCCTGCAGTACCCAAGGTCTCTATGTTGCTCTGAATGCCCCAACTCCCCTAGCTCTATGCTTCGATCCCCCTCTTCGTTAAGAAGGTCCCGAAAGTACGCCTGCCACCTCTGTTTGATTTGAGATTCCCCCATCAGAACTCTACCATCCTCGTCCTTGATACACCTAACTTGGTCTAGATCACGTGCCTTTCTTTCCCTTACTTTAGCCAACCGGAATAACTTCTTATCCCCACCTCTCTCCCCTAGTTCCTCATACATGCGACCGAGCGCCACGTTTTTAGCTTCCGTGACTGCCATCTTAGCTTATCTTCTCGCCTCCTTGTAGATCAACCCATTCGCTCTCCGCTCCTCCTCGCTTGTGCTCCCTGCCAACCTAGCGAATGCCGCCTTCTTCACCTCCACTTTACCTTTGACTACCTCGTTCCACCACCAATCACCCTGATGTCTGCCTGAATATCCCTTAGCTACCCCGAGCACGTCCCGTGCTACCCCCCTAACCAAGTTCGCCGTCACTGTCCACGTAGCCTCCGCATCCCCATAACTTCTCCAAGCTCCGCCCTCCACTAACCTCCTTTCCAACTCCTGTGCTTTCTCTTTAGACAAAGCATCCCATCTAATCCGCGGTTGACCCCGGGCGCCCCTCCTCTTCCTCTTCACCCAGAGATCGACATCCATCACTAGGAGTCTATGAGGAGTTGAAAGAGACTCTCCCGGAATAACCTTGCAGTCCTTGCACAAACCCCTATCGCTCCTTCTGACGAGGATGTAATCAATCTGAGTCCTCGCCGCCGAACTCTTGAAGGTGACCAAATGCTCCTCCATCTTCCGGAATTTCGAGTTCGCAATCAGAAGCTCGGAAGCCCTGGCGAAATCAAGCAGCGAAGTGCCTCCTCCATTCCTGGCCCCAAAGCCGAAGCCACCGTGCACCTCATCATAGCCACCAGCCTCAACCCCAATATGTCCATTAAAGTCCCCTCCAATAACTAACTTCTCAGATTGGGGAATACTACCCACCAGATCATCCAAGTCCTCCCAAAAGCGCCTTTTAGCCTCCTCGTCTAAGCCTGCTTGCGGCGCGTAAGCGCTGATGACGTTGAGGACGCGACCCCCAATAACCAGCTTAATAGACATTAACCTATCATTCACTCGCCTAACCACGACCACGGACTCCCTTAGGTCCCTATCAACCAAGATGCCCACTCCATTCTTACCCCTCACGACCCCAGAATACCACAGCTTAAACCCATCTATATTCCGCGCCTTCAACCCTTTCCACCTAGTCTCCTGGACGCACGCTATGTTAACCCTCTTCTTCTGAGGAACCTTCGCCAACGCTATGGACTTACCCGTCAGAGTGCCTATGTCCATGACCCAATCCTTAATCTATGGGCGTCCGCTGCCCTCTTCCCACCCTTACCTCCCGCCCTGCCCGTAGGACCACCCCCTGCTCCCCTACTCACCCCCGTTACCACCCCCACCCCCTGAGGACATGACCTTACGCTATCATCCCCCGCCGCGGCCACTATCCCACCAACCGACTATGGGGTACAGTGGCACACACACGCACTATAGCGAAAAACGCAAAAGGTACAAACTAGATAACAACAGAATAGACCACACTCGAAATGCTAGCTAAAATACATAAAAAGGTGCACAAAGTAAACAAGAGAGCGGGAGGTACCAACTCCCGGTGGAAAAACTTGAAAGTGTGCTTTGATGCGCCCAAGTTTTCCTGAAGCTTAGCAGAACGTGCAGCTCTATTGCGTCCTGCCGCAAGTCTGAACGAGAGTTGCCGGAGATCCTCAGCGGTGAAATAGGCACCTGTCCAAGAAAACAGAACACACCCACAAAAGCAGAGGAGAGACTAAAAAGGAAAAGTGCAGGGGTTGCCAGAAAAATTTCCGGCGGAAACAAAAATTCCAGACCTCTGGACAGCACCGAGATCTGCTGTGGGTAAGCAGTGAGAAAAATGAGGTGGCTAAGTGGACAGTGTAAAATGAAAGTGACCAGGGGAATATTCCGGGAGTACCAAGTTGGTCGGAATTGTGGGGGGAAAAAGCTGTCCAAAAGGAGCCGGTGGAAAAAGTGACCGGAGAAGGGCTCACGCGCGTGGATGTCACTGGCGGCGCGTGGGTGGTCGGCGGCGGCGAAGAAAGACCGCCGTGAGAGACCACTGTTGACGGAAACTTTGCCAGAACAGTGTTCCGAGTAGAGAGAGAGAGAGGGGTACTTACCTGTAGGTTCCGGCGACTCGGAGGTGGTGCCGATAGTGTTAACCAGTGAGATGGATGGAAGTTGAAGTCGAAGAGAGAGAGAGAGGGAGGAAGAGAGAGAAAGTGACGTTGGACCAAAAGTTGTGTAGGTGACTTCTAGCAATCATACAAATATGAGCTTTTATTTATGAGTGAGGCACATTTCAACCGAAAAGTTGTTAGTTCGAGTCTCTCCAAGAGCAAGGTGGGAAGTTCTTGGAGGGAAGGATGCCGAGAGTCTATTTGGAAATAGCCTCTCTACCCAGGGTAGGGGTAAGGTCTGTGTACATACTACCCTCCCCCAGTGGCGGATCTAGGAATTCAAGTTTGTGGGTGCTGAATTTTTTTTGTACATAAAATTAATGGGTGCTTTTATAAATTTTTATATATTCTCTCAAATTTTCTATATAACTATACATACTCTGCGTCGAGGTTAATGGGTGCTCGAGCACCCAAAATTGAAGTGTGGATCCGCCACTGCTCTCCCCAGATCTCACTAAGTGAGATTATAGTGGGTTGTTGTTGTTGTTGTTATTCATGAGTGAGGCACATTCCAAGAACCAACTAGAACTTTTTGATATAGGGTTTACACTTTATGTGCACCAGAATAAAGTTCGTTTAACTTCCATCCAACGATGGAGCTAGAACTCAAGCAAGGAGATTTCAAAATACTACTAGCATGTCACACCTGGGATCTCTCCTGCTTCCATCGTACCTGTTACATACATTACCAAATTCTAGTGTTGACTCCATTTCTTTCCTGGACATAAATTGTAATTAATAACTCAATCGGTTATTTTGAGTATTTTTACATTTCGTATAACAATTTGTAATCTTGAGTAGCTTCATATAAGGAATTTTTAGGTGAATTTTCTCGTGAATATTGTGAAATAGTTGTAGGTATGTGATGTGTGATGTGATGAAAATCCACTTTGTTGATTCATCTAATCAATTTCGTTAGCAATACATATATTTTGTTGCTAAAAAATAAAATTTAAAAAGTGAATAGGTTATTGAATTTCTGGTAGCGAAATTAATTTGTTTAACCCAAAAATAATTTTTATGATCAAAGCTAATATAAGAAAAATTTGGTTACTGATAACAAAATTATTTCACTATCTTTGTAATGCAGAAATAAAATAAATAATTGAAATGAAAAGTAAGGAAAGAAAGCTTATTATTGACTACTAATTTTTTCGGAATTGTGGATTGGAATCTTGAACCAAATAAAATAAAAGACTGATGGTATATATATTTAAAGATATTTAGATGATTGTACAAAATAAGATATGGTCCTTGTATAAGGATAAATAATTGTAACAGTTTTCCTACCTAATTCCGACTCGTTATTAACGACATTAATTTCCTCGATTGTACAAAATAAGGTATGGTCCTTTATTTCGTGCTTATTTGTTCTTCTTTTTTCGGCGGTTAGATCTGGTATCCGTCCTTTCTGTTTGTCTTTATTAACCCAATTATAAGTGTCACTTGTCTTGCCTTTTTTTCCCCACCAATACAATAAGGAAGGGATTGTTATCCCGTGGTTAATAACTAAAGAATTGTTAATATATATGAATTACTTACTTTAAAAGAGTATTTTTATTTGAATAATTTAATCTCATATTGCTAATGCATGTACTATTATTCTATATTTTGTTTTGCAAAAATAATACATAAATTTCCGTATAACTAAAAATATGAATATTATTTAACATCAACCAAAGAATGCTAGTTATGAGGCGATTATTCTTTATTAGGAGACCAACCAAATACTTTACTTATTTTATGAGAGAATTTATGGTGGGATTAATATTCTAACACAACAACCAAACGACATGATATATCAAGACAAATGAAGGATCTCATAGTATATGGAAGGAAGAAAGCATGACAAGTGAGGAGAAACTATATATAAGACCTTTTTACATTTCATCAGCAAAACTTTTTTGGGTGTTACCAAATTGTTGTATTAACATGATATAGTAGTATTTCGCATATAAATTACATAAAATATTTTTCGCTTCTTATGGCTCATTCAAAGAAAGCTGGAACTGCTTAATTTCAAGGGGACAATTTGAAGACTCCTCAATCTGAACATGAATCTTCAACACACATAAGTGTTGGTATTTGGCCATTATCAACAAAGTCAATCTTGTTCAATCTCAAACAACCAAGCACTTTCTCTGGTAGCTCTTCTGGCTTCTGTGCCTGTACAATTGAGGAAAAAGTTTACGTTCCATTCGTTGACGGTATAAAAAATATTTACTCAATCAAATCACTCAAAAGATATGTTGCGCTAAAACGGCCCAATGACACTTTTAATATAGTGTGATATTGTCCATTTTGAGCCATGCTCGCACGGTTTTCCCTAAAAGCCTTACACCATTAAAAGATCCCTACACCTTATATCTAGACTCCAATCTTTTTAGCTACCACTGGCCAAAAAGATAATTGTAGATGGTACACTGAAAAATAATAAGTAATGTACACTGCTAGGGTAAAGAATTTTTCAAGCCAAAAGCTAAGATAACATTCTCATTCCTACAGAATTCAATTATTTCTGTAACATAGTAAGTAAAAAATGATGAGAAACCTGAATTGTTAGACCAAGATCCAGTACTCCAAATCCTAAACGCTCCCTAAAAGAGTCGAGTCCTTTTCTAGCAATGTAGCTGAAGCGATGAATGTCAAGATCAATTTCGAAGTAATTTGGACCCTGAAATAAACAGAAAATGAACGTAGCATTAACGTTCATGTCCCATTAAAACAAAGATTTTACAACGTCAGTGCATAAAGCTTAAACTCTAAATCCGAAGGATAGATAATCCACCTGATAAAAGCTGTGTTGAGGGCGCGAAAGCACAGGCTTCTCGTTATAAGCGTTTAAAAGCTTGCTTTCAGTAGCACTAGAAACAAGCTCATCTGGATTAACCACCCCAACCATAATCTTCAACCTCTCTCTAAAAGGAACAGATGATTCTCTTGCAAATCCTTTAACCTTTTCCATATCATCCTCAACTAATCTCTGTCGTACGAATCAACAGAGATTATATACATTAAAATAAGGCAAAGTAGAGGAATTTGACATGAAATTACCTTGATGCTGTCCTGAAACTGAGGAGAAATGTCTTTATCAAAAGTTTCAGAAATTTTGAAATATAATACAAGGCTTAAGCCTTCACCGTCAGCATCACCGACAAACATTGGAGCGGGATAAGTAGGCAACTGAAGCAAAATATCAACAATATTTCATTAGAATAGGATGTTAGATCCAATTACACTCATCTGAGAAGGCGCGGACGGGGCAGAAACTACACTTGTACCTGAATATTAACAATTAGTAATGGTGGAAATTTCCCACCTCCTTTTACAGAGGGAAGCACAAGGTGTTGTGCAATGTGATTGATCTTTTTAGGACACACAAATAAATCAACACCAATAGGAGTATAAGGAGACACATTTGGTGCTGGTGATTTTTTCTTTTCTCTGCAGTTCAAGTGACAAAATCAAAGAAATGTATGAATAGTGAATAATCCATTACTACATGTTATATCACACTTATTACTTGGAAAGGAGAAAATTCCACTTAAGTTTGTACCTGAAATAACTATCACTACGAAGCTTAAAGTTGGACGGATCAATCTTTGACCAACTTCCTACTGTTAGCTTTTCTTCTGTGCTTTTACAAGGAATTTGGAGCCCAGCCTTGGGACGATAAAGATATTTTTTCGATGAACCTACAAGATTACAACTATGGTTAATACACGTCCTCAACAATAAGTTTGTTCCCCTATGTTTTTAGGTTCCAAAAAATTTTATCACGTCCCAAGCCAATGCCACGTATCTGCTTTGGGCCTAGAGCCGCACAGATTTGTCTTTCTGGCTATGCCACATCGAACCTCAAAAGTGTGCGTACCATGCAAACTTGTGTCGTGCCTTATAAAGCAGCATAGGAGCCTGTAAGTCTTGTATGACCAGCCCACATCAGGGCGCCCTCCTTCATGGGCGTCACATTCACACCCTCCCCCCCACCCCCCTCCCGCGAGACTCAGTATCCTCCCTGAGATTTGCCCCACCACCTTCTCAAAGATGTAAGGTTCGCCTGATACCTTATTTGTCACGACCCAAACCCACGGCACCTATCGTTCGTGTTGGGCCTAGGCCTGCATGGATTTGTCTTTCGGGTTACACCACAAAGCCACAAAAGCAGCGTGTATCATGTAAACTTATGTTATGCCTTATAAAGCTTTTACTTTTGTTAGAAGACTGTTTCAAACACTAACTACATGATCTACCATGATTCTAGTGGATTATGTTAGCTATTTTTATGTTTCTAGTTAGTCAATCATGGAGTCCTAGAGTTTAGGAAGTAGTTAAACATAGTGGCATCATGGAGTCCTAGAGTTTAGGAAGTAGTTAAACTTAGTGGCTGATATTTAGCATGCTTTCTGTTTTTTTCAGTTTATAAATTTGTGAATCCAAGTTTCAGATTAATTAAGCTTCTATTTCCTCAACAAGTTCTCTCTGCTCACTTTTTCTCTAACAAAGTTTTTCATCTTTAAACCAACAGATTGGTATCAGAGCTCTCTTCTTAAGGGACCTGTGTGAGAGTGAAACCAGTCATGGAGGGTGAACAAAGTTTTTCATCTCTTACTCCACCAGTCTTCAATGGAGATAATTATCAAGTATGGGCAGCACACATGGAGGCCCATCTTGATGCTCTGGATCTTTGGGAAGCCGTTGAAGAAGACTATCCAGTCCCGGTGCTTGCTGAAAATCCTACAATGGCTCAGATTAAGCTACACAAGGAGAAGAAGACGAAGAAGTCCAAGGCAAAAGCCTACTTGTTCGCTGCTGTCTCTCCCACTATTTTTCCTCGGATCATGCCTTTGAAATTAGCAAAGGAGGTATGGGATTTTCTCAAAACTGAATTTAAAGGTGATGATCGAGTTTGGGGGATGCAAGTGCTGAATCTGATGCGGGATTTCGAGTTGCAAAAGATGAAATCGACTGACACCATTAAAGAGTATTCAGATCGCTTGCTGAACATCTCAAGTCAAATTGGGATACTGGGTTCTTCATTAACAGAATCAAGGATTGTTGAGAAAATCCTTGTTACTGTACCTGAGAAGTTTGAAGCCACTATTGCATCTCTGGAGAACAACAAGGATATGACAAAGCTCAGTCTCAAGGAGTTGATTAGTGCACTTCAAGCACAAGAGCAAAGGAGAGCCATGAGGGAGGAAGAGGATGTTGAAGGAGCCTTACGAGCCAAACATTATGAAGTTGATAAGAACAAAAAGAAGAAGAAGAAAAACCAAGAAGGCAGTTCTGGTTCGAATGCCACAGTTGACAACAAGAGCAAGAATGGATCCTCAAAGGGGAAGTATCCTCCTTGCCAACACTGTGGAAAGAAGGGTCATCCTCCGTACAAATGTTGGAGAAGGCCTGATGCAAAATGCTCCAAGTGCAACCAGCTTGGACACGAGGCAGTGATTTGCAAAAATAAGGAGGAACCAAATGCAAAAGTTGCTGGACAAGATGAAGAAGATCAATTGTTCGTGGCAAGCTGTTTCTCTACCTCTGTATCCGATGGAAGTTGGCTGATAGACAGTGGTTGTACAAACCACATGTCTCATGATCGAGCTCTCTTTACGGAGCTACGCACCACAACTATCACCAAAGTCACAATAGGAAATGGTGATCAAATTTCGGTGAAAGGAAAAGGCACTATCTCTATTGAGACTAATTCAGGTACAAAATTGATATCTGATGTTCTCTTTGTGCCTGACATAAATCAAAATCTGTTGAGTGTGGGGCAGCTGATTGAAAAAGGATTCAAGGTGATCTTTGAGCACAACTTCTGCCAAATTCAAGATGCAAAAGGTAGAGATGTTCTCAAGATAAAAATGAGGTGCAAAAGCTTCTCTTTCAGACCAGCCATGATGGAACAAGCTGCCTATTCCATGGAGGAGAACGTGACTGAAACATGGCATAAGAGGTTGGGCCATTGTCATCTTTCAAGGATGTTGCAGCTGACAAAGGAGATGTCATTCGGACTGCCGACTCTTGCGGACAAGCTGCCAAACTGTTCCGCATGCCAATTCGGGAAGCAAAACCGAAGTCCATTTCCTACATCAACTTGGAAAGCCTCTGAAAAGCTGCAGCTGATTCATACTGATGTTGCTGGTCCTCAAAGAACTGAATCGCTAGCAGGCAACCGATTTTATGTCATTTTCATTGATGATTTCAGCCGAATGTGTTGGATTTATTTCTTGAAGCGCAAATCTGAAGTGGCTGATACATTCTGGAAGTTCAAGAAATTGGTGGAAAATCAAAGTGGCTGTCATATCCAATGTCTGCGATCTGACAACGGAAAGGAGTATACTTCAAACAGGTTCAATACCTTTTGTGAAGAATCTGGCATTGAACATCAACTTACAGCTCCCTACACTCCGCAGCAAAATGGAGTTAGTGAACGGAGAAACAGATCCATAATGGAGATGGCTCGATGTATGCTTCATGACAAGGAGTTACCGAAGAAATTTTGGGCTGAGGCTGCAAGCACAGCTGTGTTCCTGTAGAACAGATTGCCTACTAAGGCATTGAAGGAGCAGACTCCATTTGAAGCTTGGTATGGTTACAAACCTTCACTTAATTTCTTAAAAGTGTTTGGTTGTTTATGCTTCTCTCATGTTCCACAAGTCAAGCGAGACAAACTTGACAAAAAGTCGGAACTAGGAATCTTTGTGGGATATAGTTCTTCTTCAAAAGCCTACAAGGTATATCAACCTCAAACGGGGAAGATCATCGTTAGTAGGGATGTATCTTTCAAAGAAGAGGAGCAGTGGGATTGGGAGCTGATGCAAGTAAAAGGTATGAGAAAGTCAAGCTTTCCGGTTCAAGTAGCAAACCAAAAGGAGCGAGCTTTGGATCTGATTGAAGATGAGTTGGAAGATGATCCACCAGTCCGAGGGACAAGATCACTTTATGATATTTATCAAAGATGCAATGTTGCTATCTGTGAACCTGCTGGATTCGAAGAAGCTGCAAAGAACCAGAATTGGAGGAATGCCATGAAAGAAGAAATGTCAATGATTATAAAAAACAAGACGTGGGAGCTCGTTGACAAACCAAAAGATCGGAAAATAATTGGCGTCAAATGGGTATTTCGAACAAAGCTAAATGCTGATGGTTCTATCAACAAGTACAAGGCGAGACTCGTGGTAAAAGGGTATGCACAGGTTTTTGGTGTTGATTATTCAGACACCTTTGCACCCGTAGCGAGACTTGACACCATTCGACTCTTGTTAGCTACCGCTGCTCAAAAAGGATGGAAAGTGTTTCAACTTGATGTAAAATCAGCATTCCTCAATGGTACGTTGCAGGAGGAGATCTATGTTGAGCAGCCTGAGGGGTTTGTAGAACAAGGTGAAGAGGAGAAGGTGTACTTGCTGAAAAAGGCTCTATACGGCTTGAAACAAGCTCCAAGGGCGTGGTACAGCAAGATTGATGAGCACTTGTCTAGCTTGGGATTTGAAAAAAGTTTGTCAGAGGCTACTCTCTATGTGAAACGCAAGGAAAATGATGTGCTCATAGTATCTCTTTATGTGGATGATCTCCTAATCACTGGTGGAGATGCTGAGCTAGTTGACGAGTTCAAGGAAGAAATGAAGCAAGTTTTTGAGATGACAGACCTTGGATTGATGTCATACTTCTTGGGAATGGAGATTAAGCAGCTAGAAAATTATGTTTTCATATGCCAAAAGAAGTATGCAAAGGAAATCCTCAAGAAGTTCAGCATGGAAGATTGCAAGGCCATTGACACGCCTATTCAAAAGGAGAACTTAAGCAAGAATGATGAAGCTGATCAAGTTGAAGAAGGGTACTTCCGAAGCCTAGTTGGTTGTTTGATGTATCTCACAGCTACAAGGCCTGATATCCAATTTGCTGTAAGTCTCTTATCTCGTTTCATGCATTGCGCTACTGAAACACATATGAAGGCAGCAAAAAGAGTAGTTCGTTACATCAAAGGGACTATCGAATTTGGTGTGAAGTTTGAGAAAAGTGAGGAGCTGAAGCTGCTTGGTTTTTCTGATAGTGATTGGGGTGGTTCTGTTGATGACATGAAGAGCACCTCCGGTTATTGTTTCAGTATTGGATCAGGTGTTTTCTCGTGGTGTTCCAAAAAGCAAGATACAGTTGCACAATCCACTGCCGAAGCTGAGTTTATTGCAGCTACAGCAGCAGCCAATCAAGCGATTTGGTTAAGGAAGATTTTAAGTGATTTGCAACTGAATCAATGGACCAACACTGAGATCCTAGTTGACAATCAAGCAGCAATTGCAATATCAAACAATCCAGTCTTTCATGGAAAGACTAAGCATTTCAAGATCAAACTTTACTTCCTTAGAGAAGTGCAAAAGGATGGTGAAATTGTTCTGGTCTATTGCAAGTCTACAGATCAGTTAGCTGATATATTTACTAAGCCACTGCCGGCTAGTAAGTTTGAGGAGCTAAGGATGAAGCTTGGAGTTTGCAGTGTTTGAAGCAAGGAGGAGTGTTAGAAGACTGTTTCAAACACTAACTACATGATCTACCATGATTCTGCAGTAGTGGATTATATTAGCTATTTTTATGTTTCTAGTTAGTCAATCATGGAGTCCTAAAGTTTAGGAAGTAGTTAAACATAGTGGCATCATGGAGTCCTAGAGTTTAGGAAGTAGTTAAACTTAGTGGCTGATATTTAGCATGCTTTCTATTGTTTTCAGTTTATAAATTTGTGAATCCAAGTTTCAGATTAATTAAGCTTCTATTTCCTCAACAAGTTCTCTCTGCTCACTTTTTCTCTAACAAAGTTTTTCATCTTTAAACCAACAACTTTCCTCTTCCATTCTAAAGTGGGATTCGTCGGTGACATGTGCAGAAGCTTGGCAGCCTAGATGCCTGCCAAGCTTGCATGACCCGCCCTTATGAGCTTGCCCTCTGTCATGGGCGTCACATTAACATATCATATAATGATCGTTGCATGCGCAAAATGTCATGGACGAAATCCATATGATGACTTTTGCAAATTAGACTTGATTAAAGATGAAGAATGTTGAAACGGAAAGTAGCAATGTACTTACAGTACTTATTATCTTCTTTTCCATCCACAGATGTTCTCTTTAGAGAAAGCCTAATAGTGGATTGCTTTACTTGAGAAACTTGACCTGAATTTGATGAGCTAATGATCTTTTCATTGAAACTCAAGGAAGTAACCAGCTTTGGTAAGACAGTCTTGAGCACATTCTCTTGAGTTTTCTCCTGCATACCAAATTTATCATCTTTAACATAATTAAAACTTCCATAAGCGCGGTCCAAAAATCTCTTCCTTTGAGCGCCAAGGACTTCATGCGTCCCAAGGGACGGAACTTCATAGCCGTGACCACTTATAAGTGCAAGTCCTTTTGGACTATTAACTCCATCTTTGAGCAAAAACTTGTCTGTTCTACTGCCGTCTATCTTGAGATATTGTTCGTGGTACTCCTTGTACTTATGTCTGCTATCCATAAAGCATGACGATGTTTCATATTGAAGTACTTGTCCAGGTTTAGGAAAAAAATCTACAAAATTGAAGAGTATAAATAAGCAAATGATGAATAAGGACATGGCCAATGCTCATTTTCACAGACAAAAGAATTGACATTGCATATAGACTAAAATAATTTATGTTGGTCCAAAAAATAGAGGAAAACTACTGAAGTATTACCTCCGTGGACGCTACTGAAGTCATCGTCATCGTCTGATTCAGGCTCAACATTGCTGTATGTGTCAAACCATGCTTCTTCTTGGGTAAGAACTGCAATTTTTAATAGGCACACAATTAGAGCACAAGTTTCAGAAGTCTTATAATCACACGTACGATTCAAAAGAAAAACTTACCATTAGCATCAGTTTGAGTATGATGCCACTGCAACTGAGTCTGAGTAAGATGGTATTTGGAGCTGGAGACTTCAGATCTTCTGACAAACTCACTAACAGCAATATGTGGTCCTACATCACTCTTTCTTCTCCTGGTTCCTTCTACAAGAGAGATTAAATTCTTTGCACGGAATTTTCTATGGCGACGACTGTGTCCCTTCTCTACTTTAATTGTATGGCCTGGAGTTGATACACAAGCACCCATTTTCTAACTCAGCTCACAAATGTAGCTTCTGCTAATTGTTGCTGTTCCATTCCAGCTAGTGGAACAGAAGAAAAAATTAAGGATACCTGGTAGTTGAGCACAAGTGAATTGAAATGTGTGATTATTGTAGCTCCAAACAGGAGGGGTTTGACACTGACACCTACTGTCTTCCTCTCAAACTATAAATGTATCCGAAGTATTTAAGACACGTATTTATACAAATTCCATACCTATTTTCACAAAGGGCGGAGTAGTGGATACAACGACACACTGAACTTGTTCGTCTAAAATGTTGAATCCGTCTCTGTTCGGTCTATAGAAGGCCAGTTCCAGATAAGCGAACGTAGAAAAAAAAAGGATAGCTCTTTAAATCTACATAAAAGTCCCAAAATTGTAGTACAGCACACGTCCTGCAAAGTAGCATTAAGTATAAATCAACTTGAATTATGTCATGTGTAAGATTGAATCAGCAAAATTCTTACCATCACAAATATAGCAATTAAGGAGCATAAAGAGCCCAGATGCAGACGCAGCTTATAGTTAATTATTTCAATTGAACTCAATACTTTCATCGAATGTTTTATAAGCGGTATCAACGCTTACAAAAGTGAACATCTGAATAAATCATTATAGTTACATCATATTAGAAACAAACAATTCAAATCATATTATGAAAACACAATTCAAGTACTTTATACTACTCTCTTCAACAAATTTCATTTTCTAAAATGTATGAATATTATTAACCACACTAGAAATATTACTAAAACGTCGGTTGACACTGCTTGAGGCAAAGGTAAATCCATCCTCGCTTCTATCTGTATACCTAAATCATTCATACGAGAAATGACATCCTATTATTGTGCTCTCTGATGCTCCTTATTCCTCCCCGTCTTCAAAATTCGATTCATAATTTTCAAAATAAAAATTTGATCAAGGATAGAAAGAGTTGTTTAACATCATATTTGAGGAATATTTTCTCGGTTCAGGGCTGTAGAAGCAATATCACTTAATTATTACCGAACTGACTACAATTTTTTTTTGCCTGTACTAAAACGGCTGGCTCTCACAAGTTATGTTACATCAATGAATCAAATATTGTCTTGATGTATTCATATCTAACGGCTCTGATAACTATGTGTATATTTTGTGAAGGTTTTTAAATATTGAATTTAGACAATTTTAAATGAAGCTACATGAGTTGAAAGAATATGTATACCCTAACCAATTAACTAGCTTGAGATATATATAGGCATTATTGTTGTTGTACAAACAAAGAGTAAAAATACATAATGTACTCATACCGAATACTTACAATGATCACTTGATCAATACATACCCGTAACAATTCTATATAACCTAGGTGACGAATATGATCCAAAATGCAAAGTTGTGACCCAAAAATAATACACATACACACATGCATGCAGGGACGGAGCTAGGTGATGGCAAAAGGGTTCAATTCAATCCCCTATAGCTAAAAATTCCATTGCGCAAATAGGGCAATTTTTTTTTACGTATAAACCGGTGAATTCCTTTGACATACGAGAAAATTCTTGTGTACTGTGGCAAAGGAAATTTAAAAATTGCTTTCTACCACAAGTTTTAATAGCATATGCGTATGCAGGAGATAGCAAAAGGAAGCAAAAATTAAAGAGTATGTACCTGTTATATATACATATATGTAACATAAAGAGGAATAGAATGAAAGAAGATTGGGTTGGTTTCTCCCTCTCTTATATAATGTGTGAAAGAACAAAACAAGAACCAAGAAAGAGAGGGAGAGAGCTAGCACAGCAATTCCAAACCTTTCTCTTTTCTCAATCAGCTATATAAATATAATTCGGTGAAATTATTTCATCTGTATTTATATTTCAATGGAATTTGACGAAGTGATTATATAAATAGAAAGAGAATGAATGAAAGAAAGGAAGGAAGAAGAAGAAAAAAAGGAACGTTCTTTTAGCTGCATCTGTGACTGTTTGCTTATTTCGTTACGGGCTACCTCCACTCCATCCATTCCACATTCATGCACTCATTTTTGCATAAACTCTATCAATTAGTCATGGTTAAATAACATATCGTCATTTATCCATTAATAAAATACAATTAAAATAATTTCATGCAAACACCAACGTCCGAATAAGTATTTTCTGTTGCTCCTTTTTATTCCCTTACAAAAATAAATGCACTAAAGTAACAATTACATCATCTTATATATTTTACTTCTCATCACTTTATCATTTGTAATCATAATCATAATGTACTATTTTCAAATACAAATTTAGAGTTTTAAGTTTGCAGAGAATACGCACTATTGCGTTTCCACATATTATTTAGAAAATATATGGTTGAAGTCGCAATATATATGTAAAATTATTATTATTATTATTATTATTATTATTATTATTATTATTTGTTATTATTTAAAAAAGTACGAATACAATGTTGGTTTATAAAATGGGGGTTTGATATACATACCAACAAAAATAAAACTATTTACCCTTGCCTACCACTTTATTTTTTACCCATAGTAGTTTTTGTGGGGAATTTTTTTCTTTATTCTCCAATTTTTTTATTTCTATGATTCTTTTCTTTTTTCCGTTTTTTCCATTCTTTTCTCCTTTTCTTTTTTCTCTTTTTCTCTTTTTCTTCCTATTTTTTTCTTTTTTCTCTTTTATTCATTTATTTTTGCCTAAATCGTGTTATTATTATTTTTATCATAGCCTATTTGACACTCAAATTTGACTCTTTCTTTACTTTATATATATTTTTTATTTCTTGTTCCTTTTCTAATTTCACGTGATTGCCATACAAACCTTGATCTCCTTCTCTACAAATATCAGTACATATTCTACCATTAGCAGTAAAATCAACCGGTGATGGAGCAAGAAAACATAATTTATGGCCGCTAAATCTCCATATATACTTGTTAGAATAGAAATGATAATAAAATATTCAAAAATGCAATAAAAATATAACTAGCAAAAAAAGACTTCTAATACCATATGATACCATTATGGTATACATGTATACCAGCAGAGTATATAGTTGTACATGTCTTCCAACAATTGCCTACAATTATAAAAACTATTATCTAATCTATATCCATCAGCACAAAAAAATTTCAGCAATGCAAATCCCGTTCATATAAATAATTTTCATAATAGAATTCACTTAAAAATGCAGTTAAGACAACCAAAAAAATGTTCAAACTACAATATGATACCAATATAGTATATAATTATACCAACATAGTATACAGTTTTACTGATTAATTTCTTGCAACTATTGACAATACTACTATTACATAACACACATGCATAAAGAGAAAAATAAAAAAAATAATGTACCACATATTAATATTATAAGTATTTCAAGATATTGTACTATATTACTATTATTAAAAAAAAATTAAATATTGTACTAAATGCAGCTAAGACAGCCAAAAAATAATTCAACTACCATATGATATCAATATAGTATATAGCTATACTAATAGGGTATATAATTGGATTGAATTGTATATCAAAATGGTATATTTGTATACTATTTGAGTATACAATACAAATTCGTCTTCTTCTCTTGTTCAACTATATTTCAACCCAAACTTCTAAAATCTACTACAAACTTCACCAAATTGACTACAACTTTAGTTATAACCTCCAATCAACTTTCCAAACAAACCTATATAGGATCGGATCAAAATAATTAAAAACTCAAACAAACCAAGTAATAAGTTTCAAGCTTCAAGCTCCTTCAATAGTGAATTTAAATTTTTGTTAATAAAATATTTGAATATTAGGATTAATATCATAATAAAAGAACAATACATAATAAATTCCAACAACAAACATTTCAACACACATAAAAATTCAATATTTAGTTATATAGTACATATTATTTTTTGCTTTTCTTTTAGAAGATAAAATAAATTATGGAGCACAAATTAAAAAAAGAGGCGATGATAGCAAAAAAAGGTACAATACTAACAACACTGGCCACTGTTGAAAAAAGCTAACTAGTCTTTTGCTTCTTTTTAGGATTCACACTTTTGCTGCTTAAACTAGATGTGTCCATCGCAAGCTTGAATGGGCGGGTAAGTAGTTTTAATAGAATAAATATTTGATTTGATTACTTTTAAAATAGGTAATTACAGGTAATTACTTTTGATTGGGTAGGTATATAGGGTAGTTTTCTCTTATAAAAATAACTTTAAAAATAAATTTTATATAGGATAAAATTTGTCATTTTAATATTTTTCTAATATTTAGGAATTTGAAATTAATTAAACACTTATGTTTACAAGTCTTTCCTTATTTGATTAGTACGCCTTTTTGTTTTGGTCAGTTACATTCTATGTTGAATAAAACTACACTATTAACTTAATATCATAAACTTCTGCTTTCTCCCGAAACTATATAGAGACAATAAATATTTATTGTCTGAAGTCCTCTCATCCAATGTTGAGTTGTCCCACATCGGAGGGATTTGAGGTCCTTGGTCTCCTTATATGGCTTGGGCAATCCTCACCTCATAAGCTAGCTTTTGGGGTTGAGTTAAGCCCAAGGTCCATTCTTATCATGGTATCAGAGCCAAACCCATCCCAATTATTGTTACCGATGTTAAGCCCCCATTATGTTGTCCACGCTCCAGAGATTTGGGCATGAGGGGGGGGGGGGTGTTGAGTTGTCCCACATCGGAGGAATTTGAGGTCCTTGGTCTCCTTATATGGCTTGGGCAATCCTCTCCTCATAAGCTAGCTTTTGGGGTTGAGTTAGGCCCAATATCCATTCTTTTTTCATCCAATAAAACTGCATTAAAACTACCCTATTTATATAGTTAAAAAATTCCAACGATAAAATACCATTCAATAGCTGTATGTTTTTTTCAAAGATAATTCCGTATTGGAAAAATTAATTATATTTTGCCACAATATATGCTAGATAAAATTATAATCACCATTAATAATTTAAAATTTAGATGAATGGATAGTTATTCTAACATCTGTTATAAATTAAGAAAAAATAAGAGATATTTCCTTCTAATAGGAAATTTCTTTTGAAGTTAAAGACTACCAAGGAAATCTACATCTTCGTAAGGAAAGAAATCTTTAATCTTAATTTGAAATAATTCTTTTATTTTGCGCAATAAAAAAGACTGATAAAATATTTTTAATACAATAACAGTAATAACCATGCCTCGGTCCAAAATAAAAGTGAACAACTTTAAATTATATATTAGTTATATACAACCAAATAATTTTACGTTATATATCGATTATATATAATCAGCTAAATAAAAGTTTCAACCAAAGAAGTAATAGTTTTCACAATATTTATGCAAGTTATACAGAGTTAAATTATTCCTTTAATCTTGGTAATAGTACTTGAAAACTGAAAGTTCTAGACCGAATAATAGAGGAAAATGAGAACATATGTCAAAAATGCATTAATAAGAAATGAAAGAGAACAAATAATAATAACAAGTAATAACTGATATTCAAAAACAGTTTATGACTTAGGGATTTCTCGAAAACTTAGGCATCACAGCTACTTCCAAATTAAGGGCTATTGTTTGAAAACTGCTACTCGTATTGAATAAAAAGATACTACTCCCTTCATCTCATATTATGTGTCATATTTCGTTTTCATACATCTATTAAGAAATATTAATTAGGAAAGGGATTGGACTATTTTACCCTTATTTATGTTATTAGTTTTATTGTATAAATAGTAGTAAATAACCCTAATCCCATATGTATTAGGAATAGGACATATATTATATATATAGGGCTAATTGTATCATTGTCAATATCAATCAACAATATATTTTCTCTCGTGCATTCTCTTATGGTATCAGAGCTATCGTGAGAGATTTATCCATGTGCATAAATTCCAGCGATTCCGGAAAGTAAAATCAGTTACCAAAACCTTTTTTTCCTACGACCTTTTAAAGTTGTTTTAGACTTGCTGTTGGAAATCATGTATATCTATGATATGTGCGCTTTGGTTGTATGAGCATGATTTTCAGGTATAGGTTTTGATGAATGACAAACAATGAAGTCAAGTGTCAAACAACGATATAATATGACAATCAATCAAATGGCGAGAAGCATACTGATGACGGAATTGCATGAACGAGCCAAAGAGTTCAAGACCGAAGACCCAAGACGTAGGTCGTTTGGTAGAACCAATGTAAGGACAACGTTTAAGTTATCTTATCCTTTGGCTCAACATTAGGTCATCATAAACATGCATAAAATATTTTATTAAATCATATTTATCATAAACATGCATCTTTGTGTTAAAACAAAATAATGTTGAAGGTTTTAAACATGTCTTTTAAATCTGGGCCTCAACAATCGATTATTTGAATCCTACAATCGATTGTATTAAGACAGTGTGATCTGAAGTTTTTCAAAATAGCAAACAATCGATTGTCTACTTTTAACAATCGATTATTTTGAGACAGTGTGCAACCGAAGTTTTTAAACATCTAAACAATCGATTATTTTTGTCATACAATCGATTATATTCATAAACAATCGATTGTCATTTTCATACAATCGATTATATTTTGACCGTTCCCACAGAATCAATTATCTTTTGACCGTTCTCACAGAATCCTAAATTGATTTTTGAACGTTGAATAACAATCGATTATTTAGTCCATACAATCGACTGTTTAGCCTAAAATCAGGAATCTGTCTTTTGAACGTTGGTCAAACAATCGATTATCTACTCCAAACAATCGATTGTTTGAGCACAGAATTAGGGATTTTATTTGTCAATTAAGCAAAGGTCAGCACCACTTTTTCACCTATTAAATGAGGTCTTTTGAGCTGTTTTTAAACACACAACTCCTCCATACATTGTTATACATATTGATCATTTTCAAGCATCATTTTAGAGCTTTTGTTGAGCCATTTGATAGACAACTTTGTGTTGTTCATAGAGCTTATTGTGTATCTCTTTATCCACTCTATTGAGAGAGTATTTGTTGTAAAAGAGAGTTGTTTGAGAAGAACATATCTTCTCATTTGTCGGGTTTACTAAGTACCCAAAGTCCTAGTGGTTGAAGTCTTTGGGTGAGGTATCCTCAAGCAAGTGAAGTCTTAAGGTGTGGTATCCTTGAGCAACTGTAACGGTTTGTTAAGCACCCGTAAGCTTGACGAAGATAGTGGAAATCTCGAGAGAGTCTCTCGGGGACTGGACTAGCCACGGGTTGTGGTGAACCAGGATACATCGATGCGTTCGTTCCTTATTATTTACTTATCGCACTTATTTCATTCCTGTAATTTTTAAATTCCGCAAGTTTACGCTATTTTTTATTATAACGCTATTCATCCCCCCTCTAGCGTTAAGCGTATATTCTAACACTTGCTTTGTCTCGGTTAGTGTTGTGCAAAATACAGCACAACCAAAAGGCTCGCCACTGTCCGGTGACCAAACTCCAGAAAAATCTCCGACAATAGCAGCCTCACGTGACACTAGACGCTCACGCACGTGAGCTTACGCGCCGATGCATGGACCTCCTTTCGGTCAGTTTCTGACGGAACTCCTTTTGAACAACCTTCTCAGGACATTATTCTGAACCTACCCATCAAGTTTACATCAGATTCCGCTCACTTTCAACTTTTTCCGGCAGCTACAGTGATTTTTTCGGCTGCTACTGTGATCCCCCAAAAATTTTTGTTTTTTTCCGGCACGATATTATAATGGCATTCGTATCGAAAGCCTTTAACTCACAATCCGTTGGATGTAATGTATTGAATCCTATCCAAATGGTTTTTTTATCGGATAATATTGAGTTCCTTCAGTACAAAGCACGTAAAGTGATATCTTCAGGATTAGCCTCCATTGTTCAAACAAATAGTAGCATGACTGGTGTCTCCCAATCTTCACTTTCTGAGTCTTGGGTCATTAATTCAGGTGCATCTGATAATACTTCTGGTAACAATTCTCTTTTCACTAGTATCTCATATTCTTAATTTCTTCCAACAGTCACAATGACCAATGGGTCTCAAGCCATAGCAACTGCAATAGTTCAAGCAAGTACACTTTCTTCCTTACCTTTAGACTCAGTTCTTTATCTTCCCGATAATCCTTTAATCTCATATCCATTAGTCTCTTAGCCAAATCACTTAAATCTGCTATTTTATTTCTTGATGATCTTGTTTTTATACTGGAACGTAGTACAGGGAAGATAATTGGTACTGGACGTGAATCAGATGGACCTTATTACCTTATCCTTGCAAAATCACATGGACTCGCATCTTGTCTTCCACCAATAACTTTTCCCGTTACTGATTCACCAGTTTTGGTTACATAAATGGTTAGGACATGCCACTTTGTCAAAACTTCAGAAAATAGTACCTAGCTTATCTCACTTATCCACTCTAGTGTGAGTCATGTCAGCTCGGTAAGCATACCCGCTCCCATTTCCCCTGGCGTCTCGATAATCGAGCAGAGTCACCTTTTACTTTAGTACATTCAGATGTTTGGGGTACTAGTCGGGTTCGTTCTACCTTAGGATTCCGCTATTTTATAAGTTTCATTGATGATTATTCCAGGTGCACTTGGATATTTTTGATGAAAATATGATCAGAGTTTTTTTCTATTTTCCAGACCTTCCACGTTAAAATTCAAAATCAATTTGTGGTTTCTATCTGCACATTTCGTAGTGATAATATCCTATAGTATTTGTCTTTCCCATTTCAGCAGTTTATGAACTCCCATGGGATTATTCATCTAACATCTTGTCCATACAAATCCTAACAAAATGGGGTAGCTGAAAGAAAAATAGACATCTTATTGAAATTTCTCGTACCTTACTCATACAATCTCATGTTCCGCTGCACTTTTGGGGAGATGCAGTTCTTACATCTCGTTATCTTATTAATCGTATGCCATCTTCAACTATCCAAAATCAAGTTCCATTCTCTGTCCTGTTTTTCCACTTACCTTTGTTCTCGCTTCCACCCCGTGTCTTTGGGAGTACATGCTTTATTCATGACCTTACTGCAGGAAAAGATAAGTTAGCGCCCCGTGCTCTTAAGTGCATATTTCTAGGTTACTCGAGAACACAAACGGGATATCGATGTTATTCTCCTCACCTTCAGGGATTTCTTATGTCTTACTGATGTTACCTTCTTTGAAACCCAATCATACTTCAAATGTTCAGTTAATCACTTAGATATTTCTGAGGTACTACCCATTCCTTCTTTTGGATATTCAATCCCCATCTCCAATTCATCTTCCTCCATAGATCTATCGTCTAAAGTTCCAGTTATATCTCTACTCACCCCGAGTCCAGCGCCACCACCTAGTCCAGTTCCACCAACTATAGCTCCAGTGCCACCACCTAGTCCAGTTTAATCGTGTACAGCTCAACCACTCTTGACTTATCATCGTCATCTGCCTCCAGCATCAGGCCCATCTGATTCACGTCCTGCACCTGACCCTGCTAATACTGTAGACTTGTCTCCTCTTAATCAACCGATTGCACTATGAAAATATCTACAGTCCACACTTAATCCTAATCCTCATCTTTGTCCATTGTGCAATTGTGTCATCTTTGTCCTCTATCTACCAGTGAGGCACTGTCTCATTTCGAATGGCGACAAGCTATGATTGACGAGATATCTACTTTACATACGAGTGGTACTTGGGAGCTTGTTCCTCTTCTTTCGGGTAAATCGACTGTTGGTTGTCGTTGGGTGTATGCAGTCAATGTTGGTCCAGATGTTCGTCTGGACCAACTTAAGGCTCATCTTGTTTCCAAATAATATACTTAGATATTTGGACTCGATTATAGTGAAACTTTCTCTCCCGTGGCTAAATTTGCATCAGTCTGCTTTTTTCTATCCATGGCTGCTGTTCGCCATTGGCCTTTCTATCAGTTGGACATTAAGAATGCTTTTCTTCACGCTGACCTTGAGGATGAGGTTTATATGAAGTAACCACTTGGTTTTGTTGCTCAGAGGGGGTTTAGTAGCCTTGTATGTCGGTTGCGCTGATCCCTCCATGGTCTAAGGCAGTCTCCTCGAGCCTGGTTTGGTAAGTTCAGCACAATTATTCAGGAGTTTGGTATGACTCGTAGTGAAGTTGATCACTCTATATTTTATCGATATTCTACTTCAAATCTCTGTATTTATTTGGTCGTATATGTTCATGATATTGTTATTACCGACAATGATCAGGATGGTATTAGTAAGTTGAAGCAACATCTCTTTCAGTACTTTCAGACTAAAGATCTAGGCAGATTAAAGTATTTCTTTGGGTGTTGAGGTCGCTCAGTGTAGATCAGGTATTGTGATCTCACAACAGAAATATGCCTTAGATATTCTTGAGGAGACAGGAATGATAGGTTGTAGACTTGTTGACACTCCGATGGATCCAAATTCTAAACTTCTACCAGAACAGGGGAAGCCTCTTAGAGATCTTGCAAGACTAGGCGGTTGGTTATTTAATTAAATTACCTCACAGTGACTATACCTGACATTTCCTATCCTGTGAGTGTTGTGAGTCAATTTATGAATTTTTCTTGTGATAGTCATTGGGATGTAGTTGTCCGTATTCTTTGGTATTAAATAAGCTCCAACAAAAGGCTTATTGTTTGAGGATCGAGGCCATAAAGAGCTCGTTGGATACTCAGATGCTGATTGGGCAGGATCACCTTCTAATAAACGTTCTACGTCTAGATATTGTGTCTTAGTAGGAGGAAATTTGGTGTCTTGGAAGAGCAAGAAACAAAATGTGGGTTTCTCAATCTAGTGTAGACGCAGAATATCGAGCAATGGCTATGGACATGTAAGCTAATTTGGATCAAACAGTTACTCAAGGAGTTGAAATTTGGCGAGATTAGTCAGATGAGACTCGTGTGTGATAATCAAACTGCACTTCATATAGCGTCAAATCCAGTGTTCCATGATATAACTAAAAATATCGAGATTGACTGTCACTTTGTTAGAGAAAAGATACTCTCGGGAGATATTGCTAAAAACTTTGTGAAGCCGAATGATCAGCTTGCTGATATTTTCACCAAGTCCCTCACTTGTCCTCGTATTAATTATATATGTAACAAGCTCGGTGCATATTATTTTTATGCACCAGCTTGAGAGCGAGTGTTAGTTTTATTGTATAAATAGTAGTAAATAACCTTTATCTCATATGTATTAGGAGTAAGACAAGTATTATATATATAGGGCTAATTGTATCAATGTCAATATCAATCAATAATATATTTTCTCCCGTACATTCTCACATATGTCATAAGATTAATCTCTTTTCATTGAATATTTATTCTATTAATGTGTTATCTCAATATTTAAGAACAATTACTAATAAGGGTAAAAAAGAAAAAAAATATTCAATTTTATCTTGCACTTCTAAAATAACAAATAATTTGAAATAACTATTTTTAGTAACCATGATTGTTAATATGAGACGGGGGAATAATATTTAAGATTTTTCTTAATTTTAGAATTTTAAATCCAATCAAAGTACTATTTGACTATAGTAGTAATATTAAAGTTCTAAAATTAAAAATATCGAACTTTATCCTAAGCCATGTGGCAATTCCACGATGTGGCAGTATTGTGTTACAAGTGGAAAAAAGAAACTAGAGCTAAACCTCAATCGTCTTTGATTAATTCTTTTTACTTTTTTCTCTTTCAAAATTATATTACAAAAAGCCTACTCTAATATTGCTGGATTGTTCTTTGTAGATAGATAGGATGAATCGAACGAATATTCTTATATTGTACATAATTTAAAATACCGAGAGGCATGATAATATTACCTAAATAACAGTTAGTATATATAGCAATACTCAAATTATCAAGAAGTCATATGATTCACTAAAAATTTGACATACTCAAACGGAATTTTTGTTCATCAATCTACCTATACAGAAAAGGTACTGAAACGGTTTTACATGGATGACGCACATCCGTTAAGTACACCGATGGTTGTTCGTTCACTTGATGTGAACAAAGATCCATTCCGACCTAAAGAACGGAATGAAGAGATACTTGGTCCTGAAGTACCATATCTTAGCGCAATTGGCGCATTAATGTATCTTGCAAATACTACAAGGCCGGACATTTCTTTTTCAGTTAATGTCTTAGCAAGATTTAGCTCGGCTCCTACGAGGAGACATTGGAATGGGATCAAACACATATTGCGGTATCTAAAGGGAACTACCGATATGGGCTTATTTTATGGAAAGAATTGCAGCACGGATCTTGTTGGTTATGCTGATGCTGGATATTTGTCCGACCCACACAAGGCTCGATCTCAAACGGGTTATGTGTTTACCTGTGGAGAAACCGCCATATCTTGGCGATCGACTAAGCAATCAATTGTGGCTACTTCATCTAATCATGCCGAGATAATTGCTATTCATGAAGCAAGTCGGGAGTGTGTGTGGTTAAGGTCGATAATACATCATATCCAAGACAAATGTGGTTTGAAATGTGATAAACTACCCACAACTTTATATGAAGATAATGCAGCATGTATAGCTCAATTGAAGGGAGGATTCATAAAGGGAGATAGAACGAAGCATATTTCACCAAAGTTATTCTTTACACATGATCTTCAAAAGAATGGTGATATCAATGTTCAACAGATTCGTTCAAGCGACAATATGGCTGATTTGTTTACAAAATCTCTACCAAAGTCAACCTTCAAGAAGCTAGTTCACAAGATCGGGATGCGAAGACTTAAGGACATAAATTGATGTTCTTATCAGGGGGAGTTAATGAGCGTTGCACTCTTTTTCCCTTACAAGGTTTTGTCCCACTGGGTTTTCCTTGCAAGGTTTTTAACGAGGCAACCAATAAGGCGCATATTCAAACATGTGTACTCTTTCCTTACTTTAATTTTTCCCATTGGGTTTTGTTTTAAGGTTTTAACGAGGCACATCATTGAATAGACATTCAAGGGGGAGTGTTATGAAATAGAAGATTCTTACACTTCTATTTAAGGTGAATGTCTTTAATGTATTTAATTAAGAGAGATTTTAGAGTCCTATTATTGGTAGCAAGATCTTCCTCCTCCCTATAAATAGAGGTGCTCTCTACCATTGTAATTAACCCCTCTCAACTCAATAAGAAGAACTCTCTCTACTCTTCTCTCTATTGCTATTGTTCTTGTTCTATTGTTCTTGTCTTTTGCTTTAGTTTATAACACGTTATCAGCACGAGACTCTACCGTCTCAAGTATCATTCTCGAAAATCCAAGGTATTTTCCCTCTACCTAATTTAATTTTCGAGTATATATGACATTATGAAAAGAAAGTTCGTTGCCCTTGAAATTTCGGGCAAGAACTATATGACATGGGTGTTGGATGCTGAAATCCACCTAGATGCTATGGGTCTCGGAGACACCCTCAAAGATAAAGAAAAAGCATCCACCCAAGATTGTGCGAAGGCCTTGATTTTCTTGCGCCACCACCTTGACGAAAGTTTGAAGATTGAATATCTCACCGTCAAGGATCCACTCGTTTTGTGGAACAGCTTAAAGGAGAGATATGACAACCTGAAGTTGGTCACTCTGCCACAAGCACGATATGATTGGGCCCATCTGAGGCTACAGGACTTTAAGTCCGTTTCTGAATATAATTCTGCTATGTTCAGAATTACTTCTAAACTGAAGCTATGTAGAGATAACATCTCCGATTACGATATGCTTGAGAAAACGTTTACAACGTTTCATGCCTCCAATATGGTACTGCAGCAACAGTACCGAGAGAAAGGCTTTACGAAGTACTCTGAACTGATTTCTCTCTTACTAGTGGCTGAGCGAAATAATGACCTGCTCATGAGAAATCACGAAAATAGACCAACTGGGTCTACACCACTGCCTGAAGCAGATATGGTGCACTCGCATTATGCCAAACATAAAAGGGACCATGATCACGGTCATAAACGGGGTCAAAGCCAAGGACGTGGACAAGGAAGAAATTCCAAAGAAGTCCGTCACCCCCAAAGAGAGATAACCACCGAAAGCAGAAACGGGATCCCGAAGATTCTAAGGCAAACAGTTCAGAAACTATATGTTATCGTTGCGGTGGGAAAGGGCACTGGTCAAAGATTTGCCGTATACCAAGACACTTGGTTGACCTTTATCAAGCATCTCGAAAGAGAAAAGGCCCTGAAACAAACTTTGTCTATGACGACAATGAGGACATCACCCACCTGGATGTGGCAGACTTCTTTGAGCAACCCGAGGGGAAAATAGACCACCTAATCGGCGATGGGACCATGATGAAAGAAGATGGAGTTATTTGATTTTGTTCTACTTATTTGTATTAGTTAGTGAATAATCTAATAGTCATTAGTATTAGCTCGTATTAGCTAGTTCATGATGCAATGTTAGCAGTAGTTCTTTAGAATATCTTCAATATGCTCAAATATCAATAAAACTTTTATTTTCCAGTGGAGGTAATCGACTAGCCTGAAAAACTAGTCGATTATCAACTATTTTCGCATTAAAGTTGAAAAACAATTGATCAACAATCGATTGTCTTTGGCTAACAATCGATTGTCTTGAAACAGTGTGTTCTAGAATTTTTCAAAAATAGCCAACAATCGATTGTCTTTGTCTAACAATCGATTGTCTTGAAACAGTGAGGTCTGGAATTTTTCAAAAATCACCCACAATCAATTGTCTATATCTAACAATCGATTGTCTATGTTTAACAATCGATTGTCTTAAACAGTGTGATCTGAAGTTTTTCAAAAATAACAAATAATCGATTGTGTATGTCTAACAATCGATTGTCTATGTTCAAACAATCGATTGTGTGTATTTAATAATCGATTGTCTTATGAAAAACGCTGAAATTTTCAAACTGCAAAGTAATGGATAACATATCTGATTTTGTTAGTCAACTGTTAGCAGCAGATTTTGAAAATATTATGTGACACAAAAGAATTGAACTTGTTTATTCTTATGTTCTTGTATCTCTTTTGTATGTCAAACTATGGGATAGCAAATATGGATATCTCACAAAGCGAACTTGGATCAACATCCAACTGTAAAAGTATTTGCCTAGTTGATTCATGTACTACACATACAATACTCAAAGAAAGGAAGTATTTCTCTCAACTGAATATGTGTAAGGCAAACATTACTACAATCTCTGGAAGTAGTAAATTGATTGAAGGCTCCGGAAGAGCTATTGTAACTCTGCCCAAGGGCACGATGTTAATCATAGAGAATGCAATGTTCTCCTCCAAGTCTATGAGAAACTTGTTGAGCTTTAAAGATGTACGCCGGAATGGCTACAATATTGAGACAATGGATGAAGATAATCTTGAATATCTCGTCCTCACTTCAAAGAATGTCTCCGGCCAAAAGAGGGTTATTGAGAAATTCCCGTCTTTATCTTGTGGCCTGTATTGGACAAGAATTAGTGCAATTGAGGCACATTCAACAGTAAATCTAAAGAATACTGAGTCCAATACATTTATACTTTGGCATGATCGACTGGGTCACCCAGGATCAACCATGATGAGACGGATTATAGAAAGCTCATATGGGCACCCGTTAAAGAATTTCAAAATTCTCTCAAGTAATGAATATCCTTGCACTTCGTGTTATCAAGGCAAGCTGATTATCAGACCATCCCCAACAAAGGTTGGGACTGAGTCACCCCAGTTTCTGGAACGTATACAAGGGGACATTTGTGGACCTATTCACCCACCTAGTGGGTCGTTTAGGTATTTCATGGTCTTGATAGACGCATCCTGTAGATGGTCTCATGTGTGCCTGTTGTCATCTCGCAACCTGGCGTTTGCGAAGTTAATGGTACAAATAATTCGGCTACGAGCACACTTTCCAGATAATCCAATCAAGTCCATTAGACTGGATAATGCTGCTGAGTTTACATCCCAAGCATTTAATGATTATTGCTTATCAATCGGGATAAAAGTTGAACATTCTGTAGCCCATGTTCACACTCAGAACGGTCTTGCAGAATCGTTAATTAAGCGCTTGCAGTTGATTGCAAGGCCATTACTGATGAGAACGAGGCTGCCCACTTCAGTGTGGGGTCATGCCATATTGCATGCAGCAATGCTAATTCGTCTCAGGCCGACGAATTACCACAAGTATTCCCCGTTGCAATTGGTTTTGGGTCATGAACCCGATATATCCCATTTAAGGATATTTGGATGTGCCGTATATGTGCCTGTAGCACCGCCATCCCGCATCAAAATGGGTGCGCAAAGAAGGTTAGGAATATATGTTGGGTTTGATTCGCCCTCCATCATTCGCTACCTTGAAACATTGACAGGCGACCTGTTTACTGCACGATTTGCAGACTGTCGATTTGATGAAACACTTTTCCCAAAATTAGGGGGAGAAGTTGGTGAAACCAAACGGGAAATTTTGTGGAAAAATGAATCATTATCTCATCTTGATCCACATACCTCTACTTGTGAGAAAGAGGTACAAAAGATTATCCATTTGCAAAGAATAGCAAATCAAATGCCTGACGCATTTACGGACTTGAAGAGGATAACGAAATCCCACATTCCTGCGGAAAATGTTCCGATCCGTATTGAAGTCCCGATTGGACAATTATCTAGTGTCATATCCAATGAGTCAAATGCACGCCAGAAGCGTGGCAGACCATTAGGTTCCAAAGATCGAAATCCTAGAAAGAGGAAAAAGAACGATCTAAATGACACTATGAAAGAATCACATGAGGACGCTCATGATTTGATTAATTCCGAGATTTACGAAGAATCTATTGAGCCTGAAGCTCTTGAAAATACGGAACTACTCCCAAATCCAATTAATATTGAGGCAAATATTAATCGAGTGGATGTTGTGGTAGATAATGTCTTTGCTTATAATGTAGCATCTAACATTATGAAAGAATGTGAGGATCTCGAACCTCAATCTGTGAAAGAATGTCGAGAAAGACATGATTGGCCAAAATGGCAAGTAGCAATTCAATCTGAATTGAATTCGCTGGCAAAACGTGAAGTTTTTGGCCCTATAGTTGAAACACCTAATGGTGTTAAGCCCGTTGGCTACAAGTGGGTCTTTGTACGCAAACGAAATGAGAAAAATGAAGTACAAAGATACAAAGCACGACTTGTTGCACAAGGTTTTTCCCAAAGGCCTGGTGTCGATTATGAAGAGACATATTCGCCTGTAATGGATGCGATAACCTTTCGTTATCTCATAAGTTTTGCTGTCCATGAGAAGCTGGACATGCACTTAATGGATGTCGTTACTGCCTATCTTTATGGCTCACTTGATAATGACATATACATGAGAGTTCCCGAAGGACTTAAGGTGCCAAATGCGCACAATTCCAAATCTCGGGAAATGTTTTCAATCAAATTGCAAAGGTCCTTGTATGGTCTAAAGCAATCAGGACGAATGTGGTATAATCGTCTAAGTGAGTACTTGTTGAAAGAAGGCTATATAAATGATGCCATTTGCGCATGTGTGTTTATAAAGAAAACAACATCGGGATTTGTTGTACTTGCCGTATATGTTGATGACATAAACCTTATTGGAACCCCTGAAGAACTCCAAAAGGCAATTGATTATCTAAAGGATGAATTCGAGATGAAAGATCTCGGTAAGACTAAACTATGTCTTGGTTTGCAAATTGAATATTTGGCAAACGGAATTTTTGTTCATCAATCTACCTATACAGAAAAGGTACTGAAACGGTTTTACATGGATGACGCACATCCGTTAAGTACACCGATGGTTGTTCATTCACTTGATGTGAACAAAGATCCATTCCGACCTAAAGAACGGAATGAAGAGATACTTGGTCCTGAAGTACCATATCTTAGCGCAATTGGCGCATTAATGTATCTTGCAAATACTACAAGGCCGGACATTTCTTTTTCAGTTAATGTCTTAGCAAGATTTAGCTCGGCTCCTACGAGGAGCCATTGGAATGGGATCAAACACATATTGCGGTATCTAAAGGGAACTACCGATATGGGCTTATTTTATGGAAAGAATTGCAGCCTGGATCTTGTTGGTTATGCTGATGCTGGATATTTGTCCGACCCACACAAGGCTCGATCTCAAACGGGTTATGTGTTTACCTGTGGAGAAACCGCCATATCTTGGCGATCGACTAAGCAATCAATTGTGGCTACTTCATCTAATCATGCCGAGATAATTGCTATTCATGAAGCAAGTCGGGAGTGTGTGTGGTTAAGGTCGATAATACATCATATCCAAGACAAATGTGGTTTGAAATGTGATAAACTACCCACAACTTTATATGAAGATAATGCAGCATGTATAGCTCAATTGAAGGGAGGATTCATAAAGGGAGATAGAACGAAGCATATTTCACCAAAGTTATTCTTTACACATGATCTTCAAAAGAATGGTGATATCAATGTTCAACAGATTCGTTCAAGCGACAATATGGTTGATTTGTTTACAAAATCTCTACCAAAGTCAACCTTCAAGAAGCTAGTTCACAAGATCGGGATGCGAAGACTTAAGGACATAAATTGATGTTCTTATCAGGGGGAGTTAATGAGCGTTGCACTCTTTTTCCCTTACAAGGTTTTGTCCCACTGGGTTTTCCTTGCAAGGTTTTTAACGAGGCAACTAATAAGGCGCATATTCAAACATGTGTACTCTTTCCTTACTTTAATTTTTCCCATTGGGTTTTGTTTTAAGGTTTTAACGAGGCACATCATTGAATAGACATTCAAGGGGGAGTGTTATGAAATAGAAGATTCTTACACTTCTATTTAAGGTGAATGTCTTTAATGTATTTAATTAAGAGAGATTTTAGAGTCCTATTATTGGTAGCAAGATCTTCCTCCTCCCTATAAATAGAGGTGCTCTCTACCATTGTAATTAACCCCTCTCAACTCAATAAGAAGAACTCTCTCTACTCTTCTCTCTATTGCTATTGTTCTTGTTCTATTGTTCTTGTCTTTTGCTTTAGTTTATAACACGTTATCAGCACGAGACTCTACCGTCTCAAGTATCATTCTCGAAAATCCAAGGTATTTTCCCTCTTCCTAATTTAATTTTCGAGTATGTCTGACATTATGAAAAGAAAGTTCGTTGCCCTTGAAATTTCGGGCAAGAACTATATGACATGGGTGTTGGATGCTGAAATCCACCTAGATGCTATGGGTCTCGGAGACACCCTCAAAGATAAAGAAAAAGCATCCACCCAAGATTGTGCGAAGGCCTTGATTTTCTTGCGCCACCACCTTGACGAAGGTTTGAAGATTGAATATCTCACCGTCAAGGATCCACTCGTTTTGTGGAACAGCTTAAAGGAGAGATATGACAACCTGAAGTTGGTCACTCTGCCACAAGCACGATATGATTGGGCCCATCTGAGGCTACAGGACTTTAAGTCCGTTTCTGAATATAATTCTGCTATGTTCAGAATTACTTCTAAACTGAAGCTATGTAGAGATAACATCTCCGATTACGATATGCTTGAGAAAACGTTTACAACGTTTCATGCCTCCAATATGGTACTGCAGCAACAGTACCGAGAGAAAGGCTTTACGAAGTACTCTGAACTGATTTCTCTCTTACTAGTGGCTGAGCGAAATAATGACCTGCTCATGAGAAATCACGAAAATAGACCAACTGGGTCTACACCACTGCCTGAAGCAGATATGGTGCACTCGCATTATGCCAAACATAAAAGGGACCATGATCACGGTCATAAACGGGGTCAAAGCCAAGGACGTGGACAAGGAAGAAATTCCAAAGAAGTCCGTCACCCCCAAAGAGAGATAACCACCGAAAGCAGAAACGGGATCCCGAAGATCCCACGGCAAACAGTTCAGAAACTATATGTTATCGTTGCGGTGGGAAAGGGCACTGGTCAAAGATTTGCCGTATACCAAGACACTTGGTTGACCTTTATCAAGCATCTCGAAAGAGAAAAGGCCTGAAACAAACTTTGTCTATGACGACAATGAGGACATCACCCACCTGGATGTGGCAGACTTCTTTGAGCAACCCGAGGGGAAAATAGACCACCTAATCGGCGATGGGACCATGATGAAAGAAGATGGAGTTATTTGATTTTGTTCTACTTATTTGTATTAGTTAGTGAATAATCTAATAGTCATTAGTATTAGCTCGTATTAGCTAGTTCATGATGCAATGTTAGCAGTAGTTCTTTAGAATATCTTCAATATGCTCAAATATCAATAAAACTTTTATTTTCCAGTGGGGGTAATCGACTAGCCTGAAAAACTAGTCGATTATCAACTATTTTCGCATTAAAGTTGAAAAACAATTGATCAACAATCGATTGTCTTTGGCTAACAATCGATTGTCTTGAAACAGTGTGTTCTGGAATTTTTCAAAAATAGCCAACAATCGATTGTCTTTGTCTAACAATCGATTGTCTTGAAACAGTGAGGTCTGGAATTTTTCAAAAATCACCCACAATCAATTGTCTATATCTAACAATCGATATGTTTAACAATCGATTGTCTTAAACAGTGTGATCTGAAGTTTTTCAAAAATAACAAATAATCGATTGTGTATGTCTAACAATCGATTGTCTATGTTCAAACAATCGATTGTGTGTATTTAATAATCGATTGTCTTATGAAAAACGCTGAAATTTTCAAACTGCAAAGGAATTGATTATGGATAACATATCTGATTTTGTTAGCCAACTGTTAGTAGCAGATTTTGAAGATATTATGTGACACAAAAGAATTGAACTTGTTTATTCCTATGTTCGTGTATTTCTTTTGTATGTTGAACTATGGGATAGCAAATATGGATATCTCACAAAGCGAACTTGGACCAACGTCCAATTGTAAAAGTATTTGCCTAGTTGATTCATGTACTACACATACAATACTCAAAGAAAAGAAGAGTAATTGTGTAAGGCAAACATTACTACAATCTATGGAAGTAGTAAATTGAATGAAGGCTCCGGAAGAGCAATTGTAACTCTGCCCAAAGGCATGACGTTAATCATAGAGAATGCAATGTTCTCCTCCAAGTCTAAGAAGGACTTGTTGAGTTTTAATGATATCAATCAAAGTGTTCTCCTCCAAGTCTAAAAGGAACTTGTTGAGTTTTAAAGATATCATTCAAAATGGATATCATATTGAGACAATAGATGAGAATAATCTTGAATTCTTCATGAAAACGAGGCTGCCCGCTTCGACTTGGGTTCACGCCATTTTGCATGCAACAATACTAGTTTGTCGGCTGCCCACTTCGGTTTGGGGTCATGCCATTTTGCATGAAGCAATGCTAGTTCGTCGGCTGCCCACTTCGTTTTGGGGTCACGCCATGTTGCATGCAGCAATGCTAGTTCGTCTCTGACTGACGAATTGACACAAATATTCCCCATTGCAATTGGTTTTGGGTCAAGAACCCAATATATCCCATTTAAGAAGCTTTGGATGCGCAGTATATGTGCCTGTAGCACCGCCATCCCGCACCAAAATGGGTTTGCAAAGGAGGTTAGGAATATATGTTGAGTTTGACGCGTCCTCCATTATTCGCTACCTCGAAACATTGACAGGAGATTTGTTCACTGCACTATTTGCAGACTATCAATTGGATGAGACACTTTTCCCAAAATTAGGGGGAGAAGATGGTGAAACCAAACGGGAAATTTTGTGGAAAAATGCATCATTATCTCATCTTGATCCACATACCTCTATTTGAAACAAAGAGGTACAAAAGATTATCCATTTGCAAAGAATAGCAAATCAAATGCCTGACGCATTTACGGACTTGAAGAGGATAACGAAATCACACATTCACGCGGGAAAATGTTCCGATCCGTATTGAAGTCCCTATTGGACAAATATCTAGTGTCATATCCAATGAGTCAAATGCACGCCAGAAGCGTGGCAGACCATTAGGTTCCAAAGATCGAAATCCTAGAAAGAGGAAAAAGAACGATCTAAATGACACTATGAAAGAATCACATGAGGACGCTCGTGATTTGATTAATTCTGAGATTCACGAAGAATCTATTGAGCCTGAGACTCTTGAAAATACGGAATGCAAGAATGTGAGGATCTCGAACCTCAGTCTGTGGTAGTACAAAATTAATTGAGAGCTCTCGAAGAGCCAATTATTACTATGTTGGAGAAACACAATTGAGTATTGTGCTGTAGTAAGTCTCAAAGAAACTTATTCAGTTTCCAAAAGTACACGCGAAGGCGATTGATGATATTGAGACTATAAATAAAGGAAGGCTTTGATTCTCCTATTACTACAACTTGTAGCGGGGTAATTTGTATATGAAAAGCTACCCACTTTGTTTTCCAGTTTGTACTACACAAACGAAAGAATGCCACAATAAAGTGGATATCTATTGGTATAAAACCCATGTCATAATAAACCCGAAGTTTATTGATAAGTGCACATGTCATGGTGTAAATTTGAAATTTACGAATATTGATAATTTATTCAGTTGACATTCGTGTTAGCCATTTCATTTGAAGTATGATGTGCAAATTCACATAGGTGAATATCAAAGAACTAGAAGTTCTTGTTCTCAATAATGAACTGACCAACTAAAGAGTTCGGGTTGAAGCAGTGTGTTCTAGAATTTTTCAAAAATAGCCAACAATCGATTGTCTTTGTCTAACAATCGATTGTCTTGAAACAGTGAGGTCTGGAATTTTTCAAAAATCACCCACAATCAATTGTCTATATCTAACAATCGATTGTCTATGTTTAACAATCGATTGTCTTAAACAGTGTGATCTGAAGTTTTTCAAAAATAACAAATAATCGATTGTGTATGTCTAACAATCGATTGTCTATGTTCAAACAATCGATTGTGTGTATTTAATAATCGATTGTCTTATGAAAAACGCTGAAATTTTCAAACTGCAAAGTAATGGATAACATATCTGATTTTGTTAGTCAACTGTTAGCAGCAGATTTTGAAAATATTATGTGACACAAAAGAATTGAACTTGTTTATTCTTATGTTCTTGTATCTCTTTTGTATGTCAAACTATGGGATAGCAAATATGGATATCTCACAAAGCGAACTTGGATCAACATCCAACTGTAAAAGTATTTGCCTAGTTGATTCATGTACTACACATACAATACTCAAAGAAAGGAAGTATTTCTCTCAACTGAATATGTGTAAGGCAAACATTACTACAATCTCTGGAAGTAGTAAATTGATTGAAGGCTCCGGAAGAGCTATTGTAACTCTGCCCAAGGGCACGATGTTAATCATAGAGAATGCAATGTTCTCCTCCAAGTCTATGAGAAACTTGTTGAGCTTTAAAGATGTACGCCGGAATGGCTACAATATTGAGACAATGGATGAAGATAATCTTGAATATCTCGTCCTCACTTCAAAGAATGTCTCCGGCCAAAAGAGGGTTATTGAGAAATTCCCGTCTTTATCTTGTGGCCTGTATTGGACAAGAATTAGTGCAATTGAGGCACATTCAACAGTAAATCTAAAGAATACTGAGTCCAATACATTTATACTTTGGCATGATCGACTGGGTCACCCAGGATCAACCATGATGAGACGGATTATAGAAAGCTCATATGGGCACCCGTTAAAGAATTTCAAAATTCTCTCAAGTAATGAATATCCTTGCACTTCGTGTTATCAAGGCAAGCTGATTATCAGACCATCCCCAACAAAGGTTGGGACTGAGTCACCCCAGTTTCTGGAACGTATACAAGGGGACATTTGTGGACCTATTCACCCACCTAGTGGGTCGTTTAGGTATTTCATGGTCTTGATAGACGCATCCTGTAGATGGTCTCATGTGTGCCTGTTGTCATCTCGCAACCTGGCGTTTGCGAAGTTAATGGTACAAATAATTCGGCTACGAGCACACTTTCCAGATAATCCAATCAAGTCCATTAGACTGGATAATGCTGCTGAGTTTACATCCCAAGCATTTAATGATTATTGCTTATCAATCGGGATAAAAGTTGAACATTCTGTAGCCCATGTTCACACTCAGAACGGTCTTGCAGAATCGTTAATTAAGCGCTTGCAGTTGATTGCAAGGCCATTACTGATGAGAACGAGGCTGCCCACTTCAGTGTGGGGTCATGCCATATTGCATGCAGCAATGCTAATTCGTCTCAGGCCGACGAATTACCACAAGTATTCCCCGTTGCAATTGGTTTTGGGTCATGAACCCGATATATCCCATTTAAGGATATTTGGATGTGCCGTATATGTGCCTGTAGCACCGCCATCCCGCATCAAAATGGGTGCGCAAAGAAGGTTAGGAATATATGTTGGGTTTGATTCGCCCTCCATCATTCGCTACCTTGAAACATTGACAGGCGACCTGTTTACTGCACGATTTGCAGACTGTCGATTTGATGAAACACTTTTCCCAAAATTAGGGGGAGAAGTTGGTGAAACCAAACGGGAAATTTTGTGGAAAAATGAATCATTATCTCATCTTGATCCACATACCTCTACTTGTGAGAAAGAGGTACAAAAGATTATCCATTTGCAAAGAATAGCAAATCAAATGCCTGACGCATTTACGGACTTGAAGAGGATAACGAAATCCCACATTCCTGCGGAAAATGTTCCGATCCGTATTGAAGTCCCGATTGGACAATTATCTAGTGTCATATCCAATGAGTCAAATGCACGCCAGAAGCGTGGCAGACCATTAGGTTCCAAAGATCGAAATCCTAGAAAGAGGAAAAAGAACGATCTAAATGACACTATGAAAGAATCACATGAGGACGCTCATGATTTGATTAATTCCGAGATTTACGAAGAATCTATTGAGCCTGAAGCTCTTGAAAATACGGAACTACTCCCAAATCCAATTAATATTGAGGCAAATATTAATCGAGTGGATGTTGTGGTAGATAATGTCTTTGCTTATAATGTAGCATCTAACATTATGAAAGAATGTGAGGATCTCGAACCTCAATCTGTGAAAGAATGTCGAGAAAGACATGATTGGCCAAAATGGCAAGTAGCAATTCAATCTGAATTGAATTCGCTGGCAAAACGTGAAGTTTTTGGCCCTATAGTTGAAACACCTAATGGTGTTAAGCCCGTTGGCTACAAGTGGGTCTTTGTACGCAAACGAAATGAGAAAAATGAAGTACAAAGATACAAAGCACGACTTGTTGCACAAGGTTTTTCCCAAAGGCCTGGTGTCGATTATGAAGAGACATATTCGCCTGTAATGGATGCGATAACCTTTCGTTATCTCATAAGTTTTGCTGTCCATGAGAAGCTGGACATGCACTTAATGGATGTCGTTACTGCCTATCTTTATGGCTCACTTGATAATGACATATACATGAGAGTTCCCGAAGGACTTAAGGTGCCAAATGCGCACAATTCCAAATCTCGGGAAATGTTTTCAATCAAATTGCAAAGGTCCTTGTATGGTCTAAAGCAATCAGGACGAATGTGGTATAATCGTCTAAGTGAGTACTTGTTGAAAGAAGGCTATATAAATGATGCCATTTGCGCATGTGTGTTTATAAAGAAAACAACATCGGGATTTGTTGTACTTGCCGTATATGTTGATGACATAAACCTTATTGGAACCCCTGAAGAACTCCAAAAGGCAATTGATTATCTAAAGGATGAATTCGAGATGAAAGATCTCGGTAAGACTAAACTATGTCTTGGTTTGCAAATTGAATATTTGGCAAACGGAATTTTTGTTCATCAATCTACCTATACAGAAAAGGTACTGAAACGGTTTTACATGGATGACGCACATCCGTTAAGTACACCGATGGTTGTTCATTCACTTGATGTGAACAAAGATCCATTCCGACCTAAAGAACGGAATGAAGAGATACTTGGTCCTGAAGTACCATATCTTAGCGCAATTGGCGCATTAATGTATCTTGCAAATACTACAAGGCCGGACATTTCTTTTTCAGTTAATGTCTTAGCAAGATTTAGCTCGGCTCCTACGAGGAGCCATTGGAATGGGATCAAACACATATTGCGGTATCTAAAGGGAACTACCGATATGGGCTTATTTTATGGAAAGAATTGCAGCCTGGATCTTGTTGGTTATGCTGATGCTGGATATTTGTCCGACCCACACAAGGCTCGATCTCAAACGGGTTATGTGTTTACCTGTGGAGAAACCGCCATATCTTGGCGATCGACTAAGCAATCAATTGTGGCTACTTCATCTAATCATGCCGAGATAATTGCTATTCATGAAGCAAGTCGGGAGTGTGTGTGGTTAAGGTCGATAATACATCATATCCAAGACAAATGTGGTTTGAAATGTGATAAACTACCCACAACTTTATATGAAGATAATGCAGCATGTATAGCTCAATTGAAGGGAGGATTCATAAAGGGAGATAGAACGAAGCATATTTCACCAAAGTTATTCTTTACACATGATCTTCAAAAGAATGGTGATATCAATGTTCAACAGATTCGTTCAAGCGACAATATGGTTGATTTGTTTACAAAATCTCTACCAAAGTCAACCTTCAAGAAGCTAGTTCACAAGATCGGGATGCGAAGACTTAAGGACATAAATTGATGTTCTTATCAGGGGGAGTTAATGAGCGTTGCACTCTTTTTCCCTTACAAGGTTTTGTCCCACTGGGTTTTCCTTGCAAGGTTTTTAACGAGGCAACTAATAAGGCGCATATTCAAACATGTGTACTCTTTCCTTACTTTAATTTTTCCCATTGGGTTTTGTTTTAAGGTTTTAACGAGGCACATCATTGAATAGACATTCAAGGGGGAGTGTTATGAAATAGAAGATTCTTACACTTCTATTTAAGGTGAATGTCTTTAATGTATTTAATTAAGAGAGATTTTAGAGTCCTATTATTGGTAGCAAGATCTTCCTCCTCCCTATAAATAGAGGTGCTCTCTACCATTGTAATTAACCCCTCTCAACTCAATAAGAAGAACTCTCTCTACTCTTCTCTCTATTGCTATTGTTCTTGTTCTATTGTTCTTGTCTTTTGCTTTAGTTTATAACACGTTATCAGCACGAGACTCTACCGTCTCAAGTATCATTCTCGAAAATCCAAGGTATTTTCCCTCTTCCTAATTTAATTTTCGAGTATGTCTGACATTATGAAAAGAAAGTTCGTTGCCCTTGAAATTTCGGGCAAGAACTATATGACATGGGTGTTGGATGCTGAAATCCACCTAGATGCTATGGGTCTCGGAGACACCCTCAAAGATAAAGAAAAAGCATCCACCCAAGATTGTGCGAAGGCCTTGATTTTCTTGCGCCACCACCTTGACGAAGGTTTGAAGATTGAATATCTCACCGTCAAGGATCCACTCGTTTTGTGGAACAGCTTAAAGGAGAGATATGACAACCTGAAGTTGGTCACTCTGCCACAAGCACGATATGATTGGGCCCATCTGAGGCTACAGGACTTTAAGTCCGTTTCTGAATATAATTCTGCTATGTTCAGAATTACTTCTAAACTGAAGCTATGTAGAGATAACATCTCCGATTACGATATGCTTGAGAAAACGTTTACAACGTTTCATGCCTCCAATATGGTACTGCAGCAACAGTACCGAGAGAAAGGCTTTACGAAGTACTCTGAACTGATTTCTCTCTTACTAGTGGCTGAGCGAAATAATGACCTGCTCATGAGAAATCACGAAAATAGACCAACTGGGTCTACACCACTGCCTGAAGCAGATATGGTGCACTCGCATTATGCCAAACATAAAAGGGACCATGATCACGGTCATAAACGGGGTCAAAGCCAAGGACGTGGACAAGGAAGAAATTCCAAAGAAGTCCGTCACCCCCAAAGAGAGATAACCACCGAAAGCAGAAACGGGATCCCGAAGATCCCACGGCAAACAGTTCAGAAACTATATGTTATCGTTGCGGTGGGAAAGGGCACTGGTCAAAGATTTGCCGTATACCAAGACACTTGGTTGACCTTTATCAAGCATCTCGAAAGAGAAAAGGCCTGAAACAAACTTTGTCTATGACGACAATGAGGACATCACCCACCTGGATGTGGCAGACTTCTTTGAGCAACCCGAGGGGAAAATAGACCACCTAATCGGCGATGGGACCATGATGAAAGAAGATGGAGTTATTTGATTTTGTTCTACTTATTTGTATTAGTTAGTGAATAATCTAATAGTCATTAGTATTAGCTCGTATTAGCTAGTTCATGATGCAATGTTAGCAGTAGTTCTTTAGAATATCTTCAATATGCTCAAATATCAATAAAACTTTTATTTTCCAGTGGGGGTAATCGACTAGCCTGAAAAACTAGTCGATTATCAACTATTTTCGCATTAAAGTTGAAAAACAATTGATCAACAATCGATTGTCTTTGGCTAACAATCGATTGTCTTGAAACAGTGTGTTCTGGAATTTTTCAAAAATAGCCAACAATCGATTGTCTTTGTCTAACAATCGATTGTCTTGAAACAGTGAGGTCTGGAATTTTTCAAAAATCACCCACAATCAATTGTCTATATCTAACAATCGATATGTTTAACAATCGATTGTCTTAAACAGTGTGATCTGAAGTTTTTCAAAAATAACAAATAATCGATTGTGTATGTCTAACAATCGATTGTCTATGTTCAAACAATCGATTGTGTGTATTTAATAATCGATTGTCTTATGAAAAACGCTGAAATTTTCAAACTGCAAAGGAATTGATTATGGATAACATATCTGATTTTGTTAGCCAACTGTTAGTAGCAGATTTTGAAGATATTATGTGACACAAAAGAATTGAACTTGTTTATTCCTATGTTCGTGTATTTCTTTTGTATGTTGAACTATGGGATAGCAAATATGGATATCTCACAAAGCGAACTTGGACCAACGTCCAATTGTAAAAGTATTTGCCTAGTTGATTCATGTACTACACATACAATACTCAAAGAAAAGAAGAGTAATTGTGTAAGGCAAACATTACTACAATCTATGGAAGTAGTAAATTGAATGAAGGCTCCGGAAGAGCAATTGTAACTCTGCCCAAAGGCATGACGTTAATCATAGAGAATGCAATGTTCTCCTCCAAGTCTAAGAAGGACTTGTTGAGTTTTAATGATATCAATCAAAGTGTTCTCCTCCAAGTCTAAAAGGAACTTGTTGAGTTTTAAAGATATCATTCAAAATGGATATCATATTGAGACAATAGATGAGAATAATCTTGAATTCTTCATGAAAACGAGGCTGCCCGCTTCGACTTGGGTTCACGCCATTTTGCATGCAACAATACTAGTTTGTCGGCTGCCCACTTCGGTTTGGGGTCATGCCATTTTGCATGAAGCAATGCTAGTTCGTCGGCTGCCCACTTCGTTTTGGGGTCACGCCATGTTGCATGCAGCAATGCTAGTTCGTCTCTGACTGACGAATTGACACAAATATTCCCCATTGCAATTGGTTTTGGGTCAAGAACCCAATATATCCCATTTAAGAAGCTTTGGATGCGCAGTATATGTGCCTGTAGCACCGCCATCCCGCACCAAAATGGGTTTGCAAAGGAGGTTAGGAATATATGTTGAGTTTGACGCGTCCTCCATTATTCGCTACCTCGAAACATTGACAGGAGATTTGTTCACTGCACTATTTGCAGACTATCAATTGGATGAGACACTTTTCCCAAAATTAGGGGGAGAAGATGGTGAAACCAAACGGGAAATTTTGTGGAAAAATGCATCATTATCTCATCTTGATCCACATACCTCTATTTGAAACAAAGAGGTACAAAAGATTATCCATTTGCAAAGAATAGCAAATCAAATGCCTGACGCATTTACGGACTTGAAGAGGATAACGAAATCACACATTCACGCGGGAAAATGTTCCGATCCGTATTGAAGTCCCTATTGGACAAATATCTAGTGTCATATCCAATGAGTCAAATGCACGCCAGAAGCGTGGCAGACCATTAGGTTCCAAAGATCGAAATCCTAGAAAGAGGAAAAAGAACGATCTAAATGACACTATGAAAGAATCACATGAGGACGCTCGTGATTTGATTAATTCTGAGATTCACGAAGAATCTATTGAGCCTGAGACTCTTGAAAATACGGAATGCAAGAATGTGAGGATCTCGAACCTCAGTCTGTGGTAGTACAAAATTAATTGAGAGCTCTCGAAGAGCCAATTATTACTATGTTGGAGAAACACAATTGAGTATTGTGCTGTAGTAAGTCTCAAAGAAACTTATTCAGTTTCCAAAAGTACACGCGAAGGCGATTGATGATATTGAGACTATAAATAAAGGAAGGCTTTGATTCTCCTATTACTACAACTTGTAGCGGGGTAATTTGTATATGAAAAGCTACCCACTTTGTTTTCCAGTTTGTACTACACAAACGAAAGAATGCCACAATAAAGTGGATATCTATTGGTATAAAACCCATGTCATAATAAACCCGAAGTTTATTGATAAGTGCACATGTCATGGTGTAAATTTGAAATTTACGAATATTGATAATTTATTCAGTTGACATTCGTGTTAGCCATTTCATTTGAAGTATGATGTGCAAATTCACATAGGTGAATATCAAAGAACTAGAAGTTCTTGTTCTCAATAATGAACTGACCAACTAAAGAGTTCGGGTTGAAGCAGTGTGTTCTAGAATTTTTCAAAAATAGCCAACAATCGATTGTCTTTGTCTAACAATCGATTGTCTTGAAACAGTGAGGTCTGGAATTTTTCAAAAATCACCCACAATCAATTGTCTATATCTAACAATCGATTGTCTATGTTTAACAATCGATTGTCTTAAACAGTGTGATCTGAAGTTTTTCAAAAATAACAAATAATCGATTGTGTATGTCTAACAATCGATTGTCTATGTTCAAACAATCGATTGTGTGTATTTAATAATCGATTGTCTTATGAAAAACGCTGAAATTTTCAAACTGCAAAGTAATGGATAACATATCTGATTTTGTTAGTCAACTGTTAGCAGCAGATTTTGAAAATATTATGTGACACAAAAGAATTGAACTTGTTTATTCTTATGTTCTTGTATCTCTTTTGTATGTCAAACTATGGGATAGCAAATATGGATATCTCACAAAGCGAACTTGGATCAACATCCAACTGTAAAAGTATTTGCCTAGTTGATTCATGTACTACACATACAATACTCAAAGAAAGGAAGTATTTCTCTCAACTGAATATGTGTAAGGCAAACATTACTACAATCTCTGGAAGTAGTAAATTGATTGAAGGCTCCGGAAGAGCTATTGTAACTCTGCCCAAGGGCACGATGTTAATCATAGAGAATGCAATGTTCTCCTCCAAGTCTATGAGAAACTTGTTGAGCTTTAAAGATGTACGCCGGAATGGCTACAATATTGAGACAATGGATGAAGATAATCTTGAATATCTCGTCCTCACTTCAAAGAATGTCTCCGGCCAAAAGAGGGTTATTGAGAAATTCCCGTCTTTATCTTGTGGCCTGTATTGGACAAGAATTAGTGCAATTGAGGCACATTCAACAGTAAATCTAAAGAATACTGAGTCCAATACATTTATACTTTGGCATGATCGACTGGGTCACCCAGGATCAACCATGATGAGACGGATTATAGAAAGCTCATATGGGCACCCGTTAAAGAATTTCAAAATTCTCTCAAGTAATGAATATCCTTGCACTTCGTGTTATCAAGGCAAGCTGATTATCAGACCATCCCCAACAAAGGTTGGGACTGAGTCACCCCAGTTTCTGGAACGTATACAAGGGGACATTTGTGGACCTATTCACCCACCTAGTGGGTCGTTTAGGTATTTCATGGTCTTGATAGACGCATCCTGTAGATGGTCTCATGTGTGCCTGTTGTCATCTCGCAACCTGGCGTTTGCGAAGTTAATGGTACAAATAATTCGGCTACGAGCACACTTTCCAGATAATCCAATCAAGTCCATTAGACTGGATAATGCTGCTGAGTTTACATCCCAAGCATTTAATGATTATTGCTTATCAATCGGGATAAAAGTTGAACATTCTGTAGCCCATGTTCACACTCAGAACGGTCTTGCAGAATCGTTAATTAAGCGCTTGCAGTTGATTGCAAGGCCATTACTGATGAGAACGAGGCTGCCCACTTCAGTGTGGGGTCATGCCATATTGCATGCAGCAATGCTAATTCGTCTCAGGCCGACGAATTACCACAAGTATTCCCCGTTGCAATTGGTTTTGGGTCATGAACCCGATATATCCCATTTAAGGATATTTGGATGTGCCGTATATGTGCCTGTAGCACCGCCATCCCGCATCAAAATGGGTGCGCAAAGAAGGTTAGGAATATATGTTGGGTTTGATTCGCCCTCCATCATTCGCTACCTTGAAACATTGACAGGCGACCTGTTTACTGCACGATTTGCAGACTGTCGATTTGATGAAACACTTTTCCCAAAATTAGGGGGAGAAGTTGGTGAAACCAAACGGGAAATTTTGTGGAAAAATGAATCATTATCTCATCTTGATCCACATACCTCTACTTGTGAGAAAGAGGTACAAAAGATTATCCATTTGCAAAGAATAGCAAATCAAATGCCTGACGCATTTACGGACTTGAAGAGGATAACGAAATCCCACATTCCTGCGGAAAATGTTCCGATCCGTATTGAAGTCCCGATTGGACAATTATCTAGTGTCATATCCAATGAGTCAAATGCACGCCAGAAGCGTGGCAGACCATTAGGTTCCAAAGATCGAAATCCTAGAAAGAGGAAAAAGAACGATCTAAATGACACTATGAAAGAATCACATGAGGACGCTCATGATTTGATTAATTCCGAGATTTACGAAGAATCTATTGAGCCTGAAGCTCTTGAAAATACGGAACTACTCCCAAATCCAATTAATATTGAGGCAAATATTAATCGAGTGGATGTTGTGGTAGATAATGTCTTTGCTTATAATGTAGCATCTAACATTATGAAAGAATGTGAGGATCTCGAACCTCAATCTGTGAAAGAATGTCGAGAAAGACATGATTGGCCAAAATGGCAAGTAGCAATTCAATCTGAATTGAATTCGCTGGCAAAACGTGAAGTTTTTGGCCCTATAGTTGAAACACCTAATGGTGTTAAGCCCGTTGGCTACAAGTGGGTCTTTGTACGCAAACGAAATGAGAAAAATGAAGTACAAAGATACAAAGCACGACTTGTTGCACAAGGTTTTTCCCAAAGGCCTGGTGTCGATTATGAAGAGACATATTCGCCTGTAATGGATGCGATAACCTTTCGTTATCTCATAAGTTTTGCTGTCCATGAGAAGCTGGACATGCACTTAATGGATGTCGTTACTGCCTATCTTTATGGCTCACTTGATAATGACATATACATGAGAGTTCCCGAAGGACTTAAGGTGCCAAATGCGCACAATTCCAAATCTCGGGAAATGTTTTCAATCAAATTGCAAAGGTCCTTGTATGGTCTAAAGCAATCAGGACGAATGTGGTATAATCGTCTAAGTGAGTACTTGTTGAAAGAAGGCTATATAAATGATGCCATTTGCGCATGTGTGTTTATAAAGAAAACAACATCGGGATTTGTTGTACTTGCCGTATATGTTGATGACATAAACCTTATTGGAACCCCTGAAGAACTCCAAAAGGCAATTGATTATCTAAAGGATGAATTCGAGATGAAAGATCTCGGTAAGACTAAACTATGTCTTGGTTTGCAAATTGAATATTTGGCAAACGGAATTTTTGTTCATCAATCTACCTATACAGAAAAGGTACTGAAACGGTTTTACATGGATGACGCACATCCGTTAAGTACACCGATGGTTGTTCATTCACTTGATGTGAACAAAGATCCATTCCGACCTAAAGAACGGAATGAAGAGATACTTGGTCCTGAAGTACCATATCTTAGCGCAATTGGCGCATTAATGTATCTTGCAAATACTACAAGGCCGGACATTTCTTTTTCAGTTAATGTCTTAGCAAGATTTAGCTCGGCTCCTACGAGGAGCCATTGGAATGGGATCAAACACATATTGCGGTATCTAAAGGGAACTACCGATATGGGCTTATTTTATGGAAAGAATTGCAGCCTGGATCTTGTTGGTTATGCTGATGCTGGATATTTGTCCGACCCACACAAGGCTCGATCTCAAACGGGTTATGTGTTTACCTGTGGAGAAACCGCCATATCTTGGCGATCGACTAAGCAATCAATTGTGGCTACTTCATCTAATCATGCCGAGATAATTGCTATTCATGAAGCAAGTCGGGAGTGTGTGTGGTTAAGGTCGATAATACATCATATCCAAGACAAATGTGGTTTGAAATGTGATAAACTACCCACAACTTTATATGAAGATAATGCAGCATGTATAGCTCAATTGAAGGGAGGATTCATAAAGAGAGATAGAACGAAGCATATTTCACCAAAGTTATTCTTTACACATGATCTTCAAAAGAATGGTGATATCAATGTTCAACAGATTCGTTCAAGCGACAATATGGTTGATTTGTTTACAAAATCTCTACCAAAGTCAACCTTCAAGAAGCTAGTTCACAAGATCGGGATGCGAAGACTTAAGGACATAAATTGATGTTCTTATCAGGGGGAGTTAATGAGCGTTGCACTCTTTTTCCCTTACAAGGTTTTGTCCCACTGGGTTTTCCTTGCAAGGTTTTTAACGAGGCAACTAATAAGGCGCATATTCAAACATGTGTACTCTTTCCTTACTTTAATTTTTCCCATTGGGTTTTGTTTTAAGGTTTTAACGAGGCACATCATTGAATAGACATTCAAGGGGGAGTGTTATGAAATAGAAGATTCTTACACTTCTATTTAAGGTGAATGTCTTTAATGTATTTAATTAAGAGAGATTTTAGAGTCCTATTATTGGTAGCAAGATCTTCCTCCTCCCTATAAATAGAGGTGCTCTCTACCATTGTAATTAACCCCTCTCAACTCAATAAGAAGAACTCTCTCTACTCTTCTCTCTATTGCTATTGTTCTTGTTCTATTGTTCTTGTCTTTTGCTTTAGTTTATAACACGTTATCAGCACGAGACTCTACCGTCTCAAGTATCATTCTCGAAAATCCAAGGTATTTTCCCTCTTCCTAATTTAATTTTCGAGTATGTCTGACATTATGAAAAGAAAGTTCGTTGCCCTTGAAATTTCGGGCAAGAACTATATGACATGGGTGTTGGATGCTGAAATCCACCTAGATGCTATGGGTCTCGGAGACACCCTCAAAGATAAAGAAAAAGCATCCACCCAAGATTGTGCGAAGGCCTTGATTTTCTTGCGCCACCACCTTGACGAAGGTTTGAAGATTGAATATCTCACCGTCAAGGATCCACTCGTTTTGTGGAACAGCTTAAAGGAGAGATATGACAACCTGAAGTTGGTCACTCTGCCACAAGCACGATATGATTGGGCCCATCTGAGGCTACAGGACTTTAAGTCCGTTTCTGAATATAATTCTGCTATGTTCAGAATTACTTCTAAACTGAAGCTATGTAGAGATAACATCTCCGATTACGATATGCTTGAGAAAACGTTTACAACGTTTCATGCCTCCAATATGGTACTGCAGCAACAGTACCGAGAGAAAGGCTTTACGAAGTACTCTGAACTGATTTCTCTCTTACTAGTGGCTGAGCGAAATAATGACCTGCTCATGAGAAATCACGAAAATAGACCAACTGGGTCTACACCACTGCCTGAAGCAGATATGGTGCACTCGCATTATGCCAAACATAAAAGGGACCATGATCACGGTCATAAACGGGGTCAAAGCCAAGGACGTGGACAAGGAAGAAATTCCAAAGAAGTCCGTCACCCCCAAAGAGAGATAACCACCGAAAGCAGAAACGGGATCCCGAAGATCCTAAGGCAAACAGTTCAGAAACTATATGTTATCGTTGCGGTGGGAAAGGGCACTGGTCAAAGATTTGCCGTATACCAAGACACTTGGTTGACCTTTATCAAGCATCTCGAAAGAGAAAAGGCCTGAAACAAACTTTGTCTATGACGACAATGAGGACATCACCCACCTGGATGTGGCAGACTTCTTTGAGCAACCCGAGGGGAAAATAGACCACCTAATCGGCGATGGGACCATGATGAAAGAAGATGGAGTTATTTGATTTTGTTCTACTTATTTGTATTAGTTAGTGAATAATCTAATAGTCATTAGTATTAGCTCGTATTAGCTAGTTCATGATGCAATGTTAGCAGTAGTTCTTTAGAATATCTTCAATATGCTCAAATATCAATAAAACTTTTATTTTCCAGTGGGGGTAATCGACTAGCCTGAAAAACTAGTCGATTATCAACTATTTTCGCATTAAAGTTGAAAAACAATTGATCAACAATCGATTGTCTTTGGCTAACAATCGATTGTCTTGAAACAGTGTGTTCTGGAATTTTTCAAAAATAGCCAACAATCGATTGTCTTTGTCTAACAATCGATTGTCTTGAAACAGTGAGGTCTGGAATTTTTCAAAAATCACCCACAATCGATTGTCTATATCTAACAATCGATATGTTTAACAATCGATTGTCTTAAACAGTGTGATCTGAAGTTTTTCAAAAATAACAAATAATCGATTGTGTATGTCTAACAATCGATTGTCTATGTTCAAACAATCGATTGTGTGTATTTAATAATCGATTGTCTTATGAAAAACGCTGAAATTTTCAAACTGCAAAGGAATTGATTATGGATAACATATCTGATTTTGTTAGCCAACTGTTAGTAGCAGATTTTGAAGATATTATGTGACACAAAAGAATTGAACTTGTTTATTCCTATGTTCGTGTATTTCTTTTGTATGTTGAACTATGGGATAGCAAATATGGATATCTCACAAAGCGAACTTGGACCAACGTCCAATTGTAAAAGTATTTGCCTAGTTGATTCATGTACTACACATACAATACTCAAAGAAAAGAAGAGTAATTGTGTAAGGCAAACATTACTACAATCTATGGAAGTAGTAAATTGAATGAAGGCTCCGGAAGAGCAATTGTAACTCTGCCCAAAGGCATGACGTTAATCATAGAGAATGCAATGTTCTCCTCCAAGTCTAAGAAGGACTTGTTGAGTTTTAATGATATCAATCAAAGTGTTCTCCTCCAAGTCTAAAAGGAACTTGTTGAGTTTTAAAGATATCATTCAAAATGGATATCATATTGAGACAATAGATGAGAATAATCTTGAATTCTTCATGAAAACGAGGCTGCCCGCTTCGACTTGGGTTCACGCCATTTTGCATGCAACAATACTAGTTTGTCGGCTGCCCACTTCGGTTTGGGGTCATGCCATTTTGCATGAAGCAATGCTAGTTCGTCGGCTGCCCACTTCGTTTTGGGGTCACGCCATGTTGCATGCAGCAATGCTAGTTCGTCTCTGACTGACGAATTGACACAAATATTCCCCATTGCAATTGGTTTTGGGTCATGAACCCAATATATCCCATTTAAGAAGCTTTGGATGCGCAGTATATGTGCCTGTAGCACCGCCATCCCGCACCAAAATGGGTTTGCAAAGGAGGTTAGGAATATATGTTGAGTTTGACGCGTCCTCCATTATTCGCTACCTCGAAACATTGACAGGAGATTTGTTCACTGCACTATTTGCAGACTATCAATTGGATGAGACACTTTTCCCAAAATTAGGGGGAGAAGATGGTGAAACCAAACGGGAAATTTTGTGGAAAAATGCATCATTATCTCATCTTGATCCACATACCTCTATTTGAAAGAAAGAGGTACAAAAGATTATCCATTTGCAAAGAATAGCAAATCAAATGCCTGACGCATTTACGGACTTGAAGAGGATAACGAAATCACACATTCACGCGGGAAAATGTTCCGATCCGTATTGAAGTCCCTATTGGACAAATATCTAGTGTCATATCCAATGAGTCAAATGCACGCCAGAAGCGTGGCAGACCATTAGGTTCCAAAGATCGAAATCCTAGAAAGAGGAAAAAGAACGATCTAAATGACACTATGAAAGAATCACATGAGGACGCTCATGATTTGATTAATTCTGAGATTCACGAAGAATCTATTGAGCCTGAGACTCTTGAAAATACGGAATGCAAGAATGTGAGGATCTCGAACCTCAGTCTGTGGTAGTACAAAATTAATTGAGAGCTCTCGAAGAGCCAATTATTACTATGTTGGAGAAACACAATTGAGTATTGTGCTGTAGTAAGTCTCAAAGAAACTTATTCAGTTTCCAAAAGTACACGCGAAGGCGATTGATGATATTGAGACTATAAATAAAGGAAGGCTTTGATTCTCCTATTACTACAACTTGTAGCGGGGTAATTTGTATATGAAAAGCTACCCACTTTGTTTTCCAGTTTGTACTACACAAACGAAAGAATGCCACAATAAAGTGGATATCTATTGGTATAAAACCCATGTCATAATAAACCCGAAGTTTATTGATAAGTGCACATGTCATGGTGTAAATTTGAAATTTACGAATATTGATAATTTATTCAGTTGACATTCGTGTTAGCCATCTCATTTGAAGTATGATGTGCAAATTCACATAGGTGAATATCAAAGAACTAGAAGTTCTTGTTCTCAATAATGAACTGACCAACTAAAGAGTTCGGGTTGAAGCCCCTTGATTCTGGAAATATCAAAGGTGAATATGGGCCCATTCACCTGCCATGTATACCACATATGATGCATCTATGATATGGTCACATGCGCCATTGTTATTAACCCGCAGCCTGGCAGTGCTTGCGAGGTAAATCGCTCAGTAATCTAACTTCGAGCATAGTTTCCAGATTCTCTACTCAAGACAGTTCATCTTGATAAGTTGGTTTATATCAAAGTTGGTTTAGCAAGATAATTATTGAGTGCTTCCACTTAATAGCTAAACTGTTCCTTATGAGAACGAAGTTGTATATATCAGTTTGATATAAGTTGTATACGAGAGTATATTCTCCCCTCACAAGTGGTTCAAGGTCAGGAACCAAATAATTTCATCTTATTACTAAGGTGCTGTGTATATTGACATAATGCACAAAGATGATTTCCCAAAGTTGAGGAAACATGTTAGCTTTACTAACATGAGGGGGAGACATGATAAACATTTGAGAAAGTGTTACATGGGATGAATTTTCATTTGTATATGTATATCCCCGAATATCATGATATGAACCTGTAGTTCATAAAAAGGAAATGCAATTGCAACATATTGCAAAGCATGCTATACGCATTTGCTGACTCAAAGAAAGCAACTAAATGGAAGAGATACAATTCAAGAAGAATTGATTCCATATGAAAGACATGTAGCTTTAAACCTATAGTTCATATGCTTGAAAGTATAAAGGCAAAGGTATGTATAGTCAATTTTCGATATCTTATTTGTTTAGCATGACATGAAACTTTGATATGCAGCTAAAGTCTATTATGTGACTTACATGACTTAACTTGAAAGATTTAAGTTGCTTGAAGCATATGCAATTCTTGGTCCTGAAGTACCACATCCTAAGTACAATTTGTGTACATATGTATCTTGCTATAACTATAAGCATGATGGCATTGAGAATGCATCTATGGAGATATTGAAGAGCTATTCCACGACATTATATGAAGATGTTCATATCTATCAAGAGTGATGATTTCAAGGTGCGGAATATTTATTCAAGTCAATATGGTTGATTTATTCATCAAGCATCTACCAAAGATCGTTTTGAAGATGATGCACAAGATTGGAATGCAAATGCTCAAGGATATAAATTGATGTACTCATTAGGGGGAATCAATGCGCGTTGCACTCTTTTTCCCTTACAAGGTTTTGTCCCACTGGGTTTTCCTTGCAAGGTTTTTAACGAGGCAACCAATAGGCGCATATTCAAACATGTGTACTCTTTCCTTACTTTAATTTTTCCCATTGGGTTTTGTTTTAAGGTTTTAACGAGGCACATCATTGAATAGACATTCAAGGGGGAGTGTTATGAAATAGAAGATTCTTACACTTCTATTTAAGGTGAATGTCTTTAATGTACTTAATTAGAGAGATTTTAGAGTCCTATTATTGGTAGTAAGATCTTCCTCCTCCCTATAAATAGAGGTGCTCTCTACCATTGTAATTCAACCCCTCTCAACTCAATAAGAAGAACTCTCTCTACTCTTCTCTCTATTGCTATTGTTCTTGTTCTATTGTTCTTGTCTTTTGCTTTAGTTTATAACAAGTTAGTATATATAGCAATACTCAAATTATCAAGAAGTCATATGATTCACTAAAAATTTGACATACTTCTTAAATAATCGACAACCATCATAAAAATAAGATGTGTTATATCGATTGAAAAGAAAAATTAATCCGGTATAAACCAATCATATGGAGAAGTGTCATAGCATCGACTCAAACGGCATGCGCTTTAAGATATAATGGACGTCGAGGAATTACAAGGCAAAAAGATAAAATTTGAAGGTAATTTATGTCAGACATATCAATAGTTCCAAACTAATAAATGTATAAATTGTAAATACAACATGATAACTTCATGTTTACTTTATCAAATTGAAAAGATTAGGCTAACAAAAAAATATAAGAGTTTTAATGAATCTGATATCCAGTGATATTTTATTTCTTGTCAAAATAAAAAAGAGCATACAATTAATAATTGATCTTTATCCCAAACTATTTGAATGTCAAGCCCAATGGTGACAACGGTATTGAAGATTGCTTAATAAGAAAAATATTTTTATCATTAAATAAAAATACAACTTATGAAAAAATAACTACCTTACCTTAGGAGAAATAAACATGCTTCGAACTAGATGTTGATGGCCAAGTTACCTGGTGAGAGAAGAGCATTTATTTATTTTGATTTCATGCAAGACGATACCAATAACTATTACCAACAAAAATATTTAAAATACTTAGCACCAAATGATCTTTACCATACAGGTTCATTGTCTAATTTAATTATCTATCTATCTCTCAAATTATATCTATCTCTTTCTTTCACTTGGTAATTATCTCTCAAATTATATAGTTTTGAAAGTATTATGTTAATATATAATAACAATTGCATTTTTCACATCAATTGCATTACAATAAATATTTTTGATTTATACAATTTTTTGATAAATGTAACTTATTATTCTTTCATTCAAAAAATTGCTAAATACACGTATATAGAAATTAGATTACAGAACAATTTGTATATTGCACTTTCAAAAGGGATATCAAGATCGACAACAAGAGTTCTATTTAAGGCAGAGCAACCAAATCATTAGGAGAAAACATACACACAAAAGATACTGTCAACAAAGAAGTGTTCAGTAAGATATCATTATATTAAATACTTTTAATCTATACTTTCTATGGTCCACATTTAGGTTAATATGGTTAATTATATTATTAATTAATGCTAAAAAGTGAATTTCTTAATATGTACGAAAACAATAAAAAAATCACTTAAAGTAGACTAGAGAAAATAATACATAATTATCTAACTAACATGAAATAATTGATCATTTGTGTAAGTTGTGATTAGGAGTGGCAAACGAGCGGGACGGGTCAGATACTGTCCAGAAGGAAAATGGGTAATAAAAAAGTGAATCAATTATCTGACTCGAACCATATTTAATACGGATAAAAAATAGGTTAACTGTTGGATAATATGGCTAACCTATATTATCCATGACTTCTCTATATGATCACTTTTGAGAGAATTTATAATCTCCCAACTTGAGGAACTCCCAATTTGAGGCTTTACAATGTAAAAGGTAGATACATTGGTTATCCATTAGTTACTCATTGGTTATCCATTTTCTAAATAGATAATATGGTTCTTATTCATATTTGGCCCGTTTTAAGAAAGCTCATTATTCAACCTATATTTGAGTAGATAATATGTGCAACTAACTATTTTCTTTGAATTATTTTGCCACCTCTAGTTGTGATGATATCCTTTTATTTTAAATTTATGTATTATGCAAATGTAATAATTTTTTTCGAAAATTAGATGATTGTTGTATTATTATACATAAAATTTCTCGATTAAGTAAAATTTATTATTCCTTCATATGAATAAATGTTGCGACCCCAGTTCGCCCTACGTGAGCCATCGTGACGGCACCTAGTCCCTATGAGTAGGTAAGCCTAACAAATGCTGAATTTAAACAATACTTGCGGAAGAAATAAACAAAAGCCAAAAATAAATGGATGAAATAATATTTAAGATGTCGCTAAGCATATACAACATAAATCCTATAATCTCAGACATTATCCCAAAACCTGAAAACTCACGGAACGACAGGCCTTTGGAATATCTAACAGTCTAACTCCAGAATATCTAACAAGAAAGTTGTTGGCCAGAGTAAATGTTAGTTTTGAAGACTGACAAAGGAACTCGGAATAAACCAGGTCCATCACTCAGGTGCACAAACACGGGAAGATTCGAGCATGTGGGTTGCACGTAAAGGAGATAAGCTTAACTTAGTATATTTAATATCTTATGATAAAAAAGGTTGCATAATTGATAAGGAGAAGAAGTCCTTAATCAAAGAGAACACTATCCAAGATTGGGAAGGAGTAAGAAGTTTAAATCAATTAGCACTCTTCCACCAAGGAGGAGTTGCATCAGAACTCTAAATATTTCTTCATCTACTAATTCTATAAATTGCAGGATGTTCTCACATTAAACGTGTTGTACAAAAATGCAGAAGTTAAACATGAATTGAGAGCAAAATAGCAACGTTTTTTGCAAGCAGTTCATATGTAATTCAAGTGTGCAAACCTGAAGCTACATGAACCAGATTGTAGAACCAGCTCCATGAAGAGTTTTATGTGTCTTTCTTTATTTCCAGTTCAATTATAGTAGGTGTTTTCATATTGTACCTTTCAACTTTCATAGAAGCAATTGTATTAGGTACCTAGAGTGTTCAAGTTAGAGTTAACTTCAAGTTGCCGCAACAGTTAGAGGCTGGTTGCCAGAACAGTATTAGAGGTAATCTTTTGGTTTACAAAAAGTTTAGTAAATGTTGTTTTGACTTAGTGATTTAGTGAAGTGCTGGCGAAAATCCTATTTAGTAGTAGGTCGTGGTTTTTTCATCTATTGAGCTGAGTGTTTTTTTTACGTAAAATCTCTATGATCTGTATTTTCTATATTTATTTTTCCGCAACAGTAGTAGTTAGAACACATAGAAGAACCAGGTCCTTCATAAGCAGTTTAAGCAAAATATTAGGTACCACACAAATCCCGCCCCTCCTGTATGGTAATGATGTATAAAACATCAATTGCTATCTGAGCGGGTTATCCTTGCAGAGGCTAACACCTTAGAAAAAGATCAAGATGAGTGCATCACTTGAAAACTGGGCAGGGCATTCCACTGATATGCCTCCACTCTTTAATGGCTACTACTACTCTTGGTGAAAAAATAGAATGAGAGATCACATCATCGGAGAAGACTATGAGCTATGGGACACTGTCACTGATGGTCCTCTTGCTACCATGAAGAAAACTGCTGAAGGAGTAGAAGTACCAAAAACAAGAGCTGACTGCACTGTTGAGGATTTGAGAAAATGGGAAAAGAATGCTAAAACTAATAAATGGCTTGTGTGAAAACTTGGTTCAGACGAGTACAGTAGAATTTAAAGTTGTACCACTGCTAAGGAAATCTTGGACACTTTGCAAGTTGCTCATGAAGGAACACCTCAAGTGAAGAGGACCAGAGGAACATTGCTATATTCTCAAAATGAGAATTTCACCATGAAGGAAGGTGAAACCATCCAAGAGATGTATACAAGGTTCACCACACTGACAAATGAACTTAAGCCTCTTGGAATGGTTATTCTTGAAAAATACAAAGTTGAGAATATTTTGACAAGGGTTCTGCCAGTCTCTTGGGAAAGTAAAATCACTACTATTCAGGAATCAAAGAACATTGCCAATTTTATGTTAGCTGAGCTAATTGGAAATTACTGCCTATGAACTTAGAAGGCAAACCATGAAGATGGATGTACCCAAGAAGGAAAGGAGCATGGGATTCAGAATCACTGAAGGTGCTGATCTAGAGGAGGATGAAATGACAATGATCTCAAAGAACTTCGAGAAGTACCTAATGAGATGAAAGGATCATTCAAAAAGTGGAAGCTACAACTAACCATGGGTTCCTAAAAACAAACCAATGAGAATTGTTACAAGTGTCGGAAGACTGATCACTATATAAAAAACTGCCACTGGAAAATTGCATGGAAAAAGGAAAGAGCTAAACGAAGGAATAGGAAGAAGGGACAGGTTCAACCCAAGAAGAATAAAGTATCAACAAAGGCTATGGTTGCTGCTTGGGGGAAAAAGCTCAAATTAGGAATTAGAGGGTGAAGATGGAGATGAACAAACACTTATGACAATTGGAGAATCGGATGAGCAATTTGAGGTAAGTATAATTCCTCTCAAAGACAAGATTAATCTTTCGTATAAAGAAAGGTTATTTGAGTTACTTCTAGATTTCATGGATGAATATAAGGATATAAATAATGAAAAGGAATAGTTGTCTAAGGAATGTGTGATTCTGAAAGCTAAGTGCAAAAACCTGGAACTTAGAGCTAGTGAAAGCGATAGTAAAAATGTTGAGTTGAAGAACCACGTTATTCATCCTAGAGCTTAGATATGAAAATCTAAAACTGAAATTAGGAACAGGTAAAGAGAAAGCTGATCACACAAAACTCACTTTAAAAGGAAATCTAAACAATATGAAAGATGAGTTGTGCAAAAGATATGAGCAAATAAGAGTCCTAAAAGAAGATCTAGGCAAGGTGAAGCATGAACTAGATAGAACTTGCAAATGGAATAAGTCCTCTGATGCACTATCCTAGCTACAAGAGCACCACAGTAGCAACAAGAGAGTACTTGTCTTTGGGACCACAACACCTATGTGGGATCCCACAAGCAAGTACCTCACACTTCCTGAGAACATAATTTGCACACACTGTGGTAAAACTGGTCACTATAAATCTGAATGTAATGCAAAAGAAAAGGTTAGTCAAACGAATAAAGAATTTGTTCAAGGGAAAAATAGGCTGCCAGGTTGGGCTAAAAAGAATCTTATTCACCCTTTTGCCTATAGAAAAGGACCCAAACTAGTTTGGGTTCCTAAGACTAACCCTTGATTTCCATTTGTGGGTCCAAGTGAAGGGAGCAGCCAAATACGGTACATGGATAGTGGATGCTCAAAGCATATGACAGGAAGCAAGAGCCAATTCCTTTCACTTGAGGACCTAAAATGAGATTATGTCTCCTATGGAAATGGGAAGAAAGGTGAGATCATTGGGTTGGAAAAGTAGGTAAGACTGATTCTCACTCTATTGAAAATGTCTACTTGATAGATGACCTAACTATAGTCTAATAAGACAATCCTAATTTTGTGATAGATGTAACTTGGCAGCATTCACATCTACGAAATATTTTATGATTAATCTTACCACTGACAAGATTATTTTGTTGGGAAAAAGAGTAAACAATATATACATTGTAGATTTGTCTACACTTTTAGAAAATGAACTCACTTGCTTAAGTGTGTTGGACAATGATCCCCTCCTTTGGCACAAGAGACTTGGACATGCCAGTCTAAGTCAATTCAACAAACTAGTCTCCAAGGACTTGGTGATAAGACTGACTAATATTAAGTTCAAGGAAGAAATAATTTGTGAGGCTTGTGCAAGGGGGAAGTAGGTAAGATCCTCTTTTAATAGAAAGAAAATAATAAGCACCACTAGAATGATGGAACTGGTCCATATGGATCTTTGTGGTCCAATGAGAACATTAAGCAGATGTGGTAAAAGATATGTGTTGATGCTTGTTGATGATTACTCTAGGTTTACTTAGACATTATTTTTAATATTTAAAAATGAAGCATTTGATATGTTTACTTATTTTGTTAGATAAACTCAGAAACAACTAGGTTATCAACTTGCATAAATTAGGTTTGATCATGGAATTGAATTTGAAAATGCCAAGTTTGCTGAATTTTTGCATGCTACATCATAAATAGATATATGACTATCTAGACCTCTAATTAAGAAGATTTCCTATGAGTCACCTAAAGGGAGAAAGCTGAATATATCCCATGTTAGGACATTTAGATTCAAGTGCTTTATATACAATAATGGAAAAGATTCCGTAGGTAAGTAGGATCCCAAAAGTGACGAAGGAGTATTCTTGGGATACTTTTCACATAGTAAAGCTTATAAGATATACAGTGAAAGATCTATGTGTGTAGAAAAACATGTATATGTTATTTTATAGAAAAACTAACATTCTTTCTGAGGGCCAGGAACAAAATAGTGAAGATATTGAGCTGATAAAAAATTCAAATGGTGAAACCACAGTCCATCCTGAATATGCATCACAGGAAGGAACAGGTGATGAAATAGGTTCTTCTTCCCAGGGCAACATGACATGGGGAACTGATTAGAGAGGACGTGGGAACCTATCTATGAACCTATTCCTCAGTAACAAAACCAGGAAGGAACATCTAAAGAAATTGACACTCCTATTGCAACATCCATGAAATTGGATATAGATAAACCTGGTTCATCTGTTGATCAGAAGTTGTATAGGAGAGTGATTGGTTCTCTTTTATATCTCACTACTAGAAGACCTAACATTGTGTGTAGTGTAGGTCTTTGTGCTCGATTTCAGGCAAATCCAAAGGAGTCCCACTTGATTAATGTAAAGAGATATTGAGATATTTGAAAGGCACCACTGACTTTGCCTTTGGTGTCCAAAAGGTAGTAATTTTAACCTAGTGGAATATGCTTATGCTGATTATACTAGTTTCCTAGTGGATAGGAAGTGCACCTCAGGTATGGCACACTTCCTTGGTTCATGTCTTGTGTTATGGGCTACTAAAAAGCAAAATTCAGTGGCCTTATCTACCGTTGAAGCTGAGTATATTGGTGCTACCTCATGATTGTGCTTAATTTTTATGGATCAAGAAATAGTTATTGGATTTTGGTATTGAAGTTGGTTGCATCCCTATTTTTTTAATTAAACTAGTGCTATTAGTAAGACTAAGAATCTGGTTCATCATAAGAGAACTAAACACATAGATGTTAGACACCATGTTTTGAGGGACAACTATGAGAAAGGCTTGATCAACGTGGAGTGTTGTGCTTCAAACAAGCAAATTGCTAACATCTTCAGAAAATCCTTAAGTAGAGATCACTTTGAGAGGAACATGTTGGAATTAGTGATCATTTAGATCACCTAAAAGGACCAGTTCATGGTTAAATGAAAAAATAGAAAAACATTGGTTATAAAGTCTGTAAATTGTGTATAATTAGATTAAATCTTGCTCAGTCTCATACTTTCCATATTATACTCTTGTGACATGTGTTAAAATGACTCATAAATCTCTAATGACATTTTCTCTATTTTGGCAAATTTATACTTACACAAGAGAATTATCAGTGAAGAACCTGGTTCATCATGATAACACGATATGTTTTCTATACTTTGCATAATTTGAAATAACTATATTTGGATCATTAGAAGAGTCCTACCAAATACCAAAGTTCTTGTGAACTTATCCTTTACAAGTTGACCAGTTATGTTTAAGTCTCCTAACCGTCTTAAACTACCTAGATTCTTTTAAGTCTACTACTCAGGGGGAAGAACGTGGTACTTTCAAAATTGAACAGGTATCTTCTGATTCTAAAGTTTCTCCTAAGACAAATTCTAAAGTTGCTGCAGATTTGGAAAACAGATTTGTAGGATCTATTACAGGTGTTGAGGCTACAGAATCTGAAGAAGTTGGTCGTAAAAATGAAAAAGAAAAAAAAAGAGAGAAAGGGTGATAAGAGTAATGTGAGGCGAAAGGGACAAGAGTGGCTGATTCTTCACCCACTCCTATGAATTAACCAAAGATATATGTGCAATGGTTGTTTGGGGAGATGAATCTGGTTCATTTGTAGGGGAATCCCTCGTAAGACCCATAGAAGAAAATGACTGAAAGCTATAATCTAGCTTCTTGATAGAGTTATTAATGGAAGCAAAACTCATACCATTCCATATGGCTTCATTCTCACAACCGTGTTTGCATATTTCAATTTACCTAATAAAAGGTGGAGGTTAGTACAAGTATAGATCATTTTTAGGTTAATACTCTGCTTGCTTGCGATTATGAAGTCAATGTCACTCCTAAGAACCCAGTTCATCCAAAAAGGTACCAGTGAATAGTAAGGTCAGTGCCTTGGTGCAAGAAAGTGAGGTTAAGGACCTGAAATTGAAAGGCTGAAGATGAGGTTGGTTGCGATGGTTAACATGATATGTTTTCTACACTTTGCATAATTTGAAATAACTATATTTGGATCATGAAAAGAGTCCTACCAAATACCAAAGTCTTCTGAACTTATCCTTTACAAGTTGACCAGTTATGTTTAAGGCTCCTAACCGTCTTAAACTACCTAGATTCTTTTATGTCTACTACTCAGGGGGAAGAAAGTGGTACTTTCAAAGTTGAACAAGTATCTTCTAATTCTAAAGTTTCTCCTAAGACAATTTCTAAAGTTGCTGCAGATTTGGAAAATAGATTTGTAGGATCTATAACAGGTGTTAAGGCTACAGAATCTGAAGAAGTTGGTCGTAAAAATGAAAAAGAGAAAAAAAAAGAGAAAGGGTGATAAGAGTAATGTGAGGCGAAAGGGACAAGAGTGGCTGATTCTTCACCCACTCCTATGAATTAACCAAAGATATATGTGCAATGGTTGTTTGGGGAGATGAACCTGGTTCATTTGTAGGGGAATCCCTCGTAAGACCCATAGAAGAAAGTGACTGAAAGCTATAATCCAGCTTCTTGATAGAGTTATTAATGGAAGCAAAACTCATACCATTCCATATGGCTTCATTCTCACAACCGTGTTTGCATATTTCAATTTACCTAATAAAAGGTGGAGGTTAGTACAAGTATCGATCATTTTTAGGTTAATACTCCGCTTGCTTGCGATTATGAAGTCAATGTCACTCCTAAAGAACCCAGTTCATCCAAAAAGGTACCAGTGAATAGTATGGTCAGTGCCTTGGTGCAAGAAAGTGAGGTTAAGGATCCTGAGATTGAAAGGCTGAAGATTAGGTTGGTTGAGATGGAGACTAACAAATATGCTCTCAAAACTGATGTGGCAAGAGAAAAAGAGAAGAATGATGCCATTCTTCATGGTGTGCTGAAACTCTTCCAAGTCAAAAACCAAGCACCTAGTTCTTCCTAACCTTAAGCCTCCTAGCCCAGTGTAGATCAACCGGTGACCTAGTTCGGAATGTTTTTTTTCTTTTGCTTATGTTTTTAGTATTTTTGTTTCTTCTTATGCTTTGTGGTAGGATCTTATCAATCATCAATGAAATTCACAATTTTTGCTATAACTATTTGTTCATATTTCTTTGATGGTTAAAATTCTTAGCTTGGTCTATGATGATTAATCCATGATTATATTTGAAGTAGCCCGAGTGACCATGAGTAAGTTTTAAAATCTTGTTATCTCACATTATTTATGCAACTTTTTCGATGATGCCAAAAGGGAAAAAGGTTGTGTTTTAAACAAGTGATGTTTACACTTTGAACAATGATATTTATAACCTAATGTACATGGTCCTTGATGATAAGTGGAGAAAGGAAAAACATTTCTAACATTGTGTTGAGGTTGAGCTGAGTTGAAAAAGGGCGCAAGCTTATGAAAAGCACAAAGTTTGTCATCATCAAAAAAGGAGAATTTATTGACCCAAGTAAAGGTTAGTTTTGAAGACTGACAAAGGAACTTATGATGAACCAGGTCTATCACTCAGGTGCACAAAAACGGGCAGATTCAAGGATGTTGGTTGCACGTGAAGGAGATAAGCTTAACTTGATGTATTTAATATCTCCTAATTGACAAGGTTGCATCATTGATAAGGAGAAGAAGTTCTTAATCAAAGAGAACACTATCCAAGATGGAGAAGGAGTTAGAAGTTGAAATCAACTAGAGCTCTTCCACCACGGAAGAGTTGCATTAGACCTCTAATTATTTCTTCATCTACTAACTCTATAATATGCAGGATTAAAAGTGTTGCTCAAAAACGTAGAAGTTAAACATGAATTGAGAGCAAAATATCAAGGCTTTTTGCAAGCAGACCGTGTGTAATTCAAGTGTGCAAACCTGAAGCTACATGAACTAGATTGAAGAACCAGCTCCATGAAGGTTTTATGTGTCTTTCTTTATTTCTAGTTCAATTGTAGTAGGTGTTTCATATTGTACCTTTCATCTTTTATAGAAGAAATTGTATTAGGTACCTAGAGTGTTCAAGTTAGAGTTAACTTGAAGTTGTCGTAACAGTTTGAGGCCTAATGCCACAACGGGATTAAAGGTAATTTACAAAGAGTTTTGTAAACACTGTTTTGGCTCAGTGATTTAGTGAAGTGTTGGGGAAAATCCTACTTAGTAGTAGGTCGTAGGTTTTTCACCTTTTGAGCTGGGTGTTTTCCATATAAAATCTCTGTATTTTTTATTTTCTATATTTATTATTCTGCAACGGTAGTAGTTGGAACTCATAGAAGAACCCGGTCCTTCATAAGTAATTTAAGCGAAAAATTAGATGCTACACAAATCACTCCCCCCACCCCCCGTGTGGTATTGACGTATAAAACACAAAAGTAAATATAGAAGGGCAATGTTTAACAGCTAGAATAGAAAAGGACTCCTCAGTCTGTGGATACAGCCGATGTACCTCTAAGTCTCTAGAGCAAATGCCTCCCTCAAGGATGGTAGACATGAGTAGCGGTACTTGGATCTTCATACGAAAAATATGTGCAGAAGGGCATGAGTACACCACAGCGGTACTCAGTAAGTTCCGAGCCTAACTTCGGTTGAGTAGTGATGAGGAAGTTTAGAACCCTACTGAGGTTAAATATAAGATATAAGTCAACAGTGTAGAACAGAAAGCATGATAAGTATTTACAACATTAAATGTAACACAAATATAAAGAACAACAACAACTACACAAGAACAATGTAAACACCGACCGAGAACACAGCTCAAACTCCAATAATATCAACCGGCGATTATACAAGATACCATCCTGAAGTCCTAAATACACATATGCAATATGTCTCTCAGGATACCGCGTGTAGCCCAGCTAATAGTACGCGGAGATCTACTAGACTTCTATTCCGTAGTCAAAAATATAAATACTTAGTACTGGAGGAATATTCTGAGTGCATTCCCACAGCTCCATATAAATGTGCAGGGGGGTTTACTGGAATCCCACATCCGTACTCCCAAATATAAACATATAGGGGGGAGCTACCGGAATCCCACATCTGTAGTCTCAATATAAATACACACCAGCAACAGGAGAAATCTTCAGAAATATCAGACTTCATAGTCAGGTAAACAATATTGTCTAGCCTAGCATGTTGAACAAAATTCATGTAAAACAGTTAAACAAGTAAGGCAACTTAATCAGTTTGACATGCTTTTTCTAAGCTAACACATGCTTTAATAGTACATGCAATAAACAGGGAAGTAACATACTAGTAGTGCTTAATCAAAACTTGATTTCCAATAATTAGCACATGTATGTACTCTTCACCTTACATACAAGGTATTTCAATTATCAAATATATCAAAACCTAAGGGAATAGTCCTACACACAAGGTTAGGCAAGCTATGTACTTTGAACAAGCTCAAATCAACCCGAAACCACGCTCTTGCCACGAGTACTCGACTCTAAATGGCCCAAATCTATTCAATTCAATTGCATATTGTAAATAACACTTCAAATATCTGATTCTATAATTAAATTCTATGCTAATACGTGAAACTAGGTAAAATAACCAAAATGCCCCACAGACCCACATCTCGAAATGGGGCAAACTTATATTTCTAGAATCTTCACACTCTCATGAGTCTAACTATATCAAGATTATCCCAATCCAATGCCAAATCCCCAATCAAAACTCAAATTCTTGGTCTAAGGACTTTTCCCAAATTTTCATGCAATTCCCAAAATTAAATGATGAAACTATATTTAGATTAATAGTTTATAAGCAAAAAGGAGTATAGAATCGTTACTCAATATATATCTCTGAAAATCTCTCAAAAGCTTGCTCAAATTCATGCTCTCAAGCTTAAGTTTTGATAAAAATGACTAAACCCTCGATTTTGAAATTTTATATTCTACCCACGTATTCCTTAATCGCGATCGCAAAACTAGCTATGCGATCGCATAAGATAGCTCCCTCAAAGCAATGCGATCACGACCAGCTCTATGCAATTTCATATAGCAAATCCTATCACTCACTACCATACTAAATCCTTCTACGCGAACGCAATGTTCCTCATGCGAACGCAATGACCAATAAACTCACCATTTTCGATTGCACTTTTTCCTCTGTGATCACAATTCACACTAAGTGCCTAGTCTCAGCTGACTCTACATGATCGCAAGAAATCTCACGCGATCGTAGTGAATAAAATAATAATGCAGAAATACCAGCAAATCTGCAACCTCCCAAAAGCCAAAAGTGCCCGTTTGAGCACCCAAAACACATCTGAGGTCCCTGGGACCCCAACCAAACCTACCAACATATCCCATAACTTTATTCAAACTTGTGCCAACCTTTGAAATGCTCAAAACAAGATCAAAACCTCTATTTTTCATCGGATTCAAGCCTAAGAATTCCAAACACTCTAAAAATACGCTTTCAATTAAAAAGTCTATCAAACCTCGTCCGAATAACCTGGAATTTTGCACATACGTCACATTCAATACAACAGAGCTATTCCAACTTCCAGAATTTCATTCTGGCTCTCGGATCAAAATTTCACTATCGAACCGGAAACTTTATAAATTTAATTTTCGGCATTTCAAGCCTATATTAGCTATGGACCTCCAAAATACAATCCGAACACATCCCTAAGTCCGAAATCACCCAACAAAGCTAACAGAACCATCGAATTTCCGTTCTGAGGTCGTCTTTATACTTTTTCGTCTACGGTCAATTTTGCAACACTTAAGCTCTCATTTAGGGACTAAGTGTGCTAAAACTCTCCGAAACCCAAAAACGAACATCCCGGCAATCAAAATAGCAGAAATAAACTCGGGGAAAGTAGTTAATAGAGGATCATGGCGTTAATTCTTAAGACGACCAGCCCGATCGTCACAACAATTGTTTAAACTATCAAGTGCCATTATTAACGTGCAACGCAATAGTGTTGCACCAAATCTTGTGATAAATTCTTATTCAAAACATAAGTTAACTTAAAATATCGTAAGTTTAATTTCTTATTATTATTGTTTCTTTAATCCTAGCTCACTTAGAATATAACTTGTATGTCTTAATCATATAATCCCAATTAATACAGGTATGGAAATCGCCGTATGCAGATGTCGAAAGGTGTGTAATACGTTCCTTTTTATTTAATATGAACCCTCTTTAACTACAATTTTTTTAATGTTAATTTTTAATATTATATTTTAAATTAAGAAAGTTTTGCCTATTAATTTATTGTTATTTCAAAGTATGCATGAAGGTTCAATAATTAATTTTATAAGAATTCCCCATATTGACAATATATTACCACTCCATAATATTCTATATTAGGAAAAAATAAAAGTAATGTTAAATAGACTGCATAAAGAGTTGAAATTGAGAAAAAAAACATCTCCATGAAAATTTATTTTTATATTATATTTGAATTGTTTTTCTACTCAAATAATTATTTTTATTATTAAATATCAGTAAGAACAGATCCAATATTCACTTTCTTCTTGCTTCGTGTCCGAAACAAAGAAGGGCATCTAATAAAAGATGACTTTCGTTAAACAAATAAAAAGTGAATTATAAATATTTAGAAAGAAGAAATACATGGTTATTGGATAATATACTATTTTCCATATATATATATATTAATTATTATTTTCCATATATATATATATATATATATATATATATATATATATATTAATTATTATTATTATTACAATGCACGTAATAAAAGAAAGATACGTACTAAAAGAGAATTTTAGTACTACGTTATGGAAAGCATCTATAATATATAAAAAAAGGTTGAAATTCTTACTATTTTTTAAAGCCTTAATTTGTATTTAATATACATATAAAGCTACAACTAAATTAAGTTAGTATCTTTTACCTAAGTATTAGGAGTTACTGCATATTTCAAACAAATTGAGTTATTTTTAAAATGTTAATACTAAGAAAATAATTAATTGATAATTTTAAAAATAATAAAATCTAATTTTAAAGTGTTAAATAATAGGGGAAAGTTTAAATGAATATTTTTATTTGACGTGATAATAATGTTGTGAAATTTTACACTTTAATTTATTAATTTTTACTTCGGTACAAGTTATTAATTTTTTTATAAACCTCTCAAAGAAAATTGATTGATGTTAGTCTAGATTATGATTCCTAAAACAAGTTTGTCCACGTCTCCTACATATCGAAGTTTACCAACTTTTTTATTTGATTCGTTTATTTATAGATGCTTGTGTCCATAACTTGGTTAAAAAATATATATATTTCTCCTAAAAAGTATGTAATATATATATATATATATATATATATATATATATATATATATATATATATATATATATATATATATATATATATATATATATATAATACTCATATATATATATATATATATATATATATATATATATATATATATATATAATACTCATATATACGGAAAAAGATTATCTGCTATTATTTTTGTAATAATTAAAAATATTTCTCTAAATTCTTATTAATCATGGACTTGATTTATCAAAAAATATGTATGATTAATATTTTATTACTTTAAATGTGATAAGGAGTAATAATTTTACTCAAATTTTATCCGACTTAATTTAAATTTGACATAATTTTATAAATAACTAAGACAATCTTCACAAGTATGTCAAAGTACAATAGTGAAAAAGTAATACTTTTTGGAGATGATTCAAAAATGGACAACTATATATTTTTACTTTTGAGATGGAGATCGAAGGAAAAGTTACAGAAGGAAACATACATAAAAAACATCCTCTATGAAGAAGTATCCGATATGATACTACCACACTGAATATTTATACACTATAAATAGAATATCATTTAACTTAATTAAACCGGTTATCTTTATAGGTTAAGGTGATGTAATTTTGAATTCAAGTAATTTATTAATGCAATAACATTAATTTTTAGAATTTAAATGATTGTTTTATTTTTATCACGTTAATTACTTTTCAATAATCATATCATCTTGTAACTAACTTTTTACTAAATTTAATTAGTTATTCTTTCACATAAAAGTTCTGATTAAATATTTACGTGCAAAGTATGTATATAGTAACTAATGTGTGTATATATATATTATTTGAAAGTTGAAATTGTTTACATACATTTTTTTAGTAAACGTTATTATTAATTAGGTTGAAATACTCATCAAATAAGTTCTTCTATGGTTTACCATTATTTTTAATACTTAAGGTAAATATTGTGTAGGTCGAAATTTGGAAGACCATGATCGTTACTGAGTATAGCAAAGAACTAGGTCCGCACGATGTAGCATATATTGGTCATTATGGAGGGTGACAACTAACAACGGCTGGTGAACGCACGCCGTCTGCAACAATGTTTGTTAACATGATAGGGGACAATAGAAATATGCCTTTCGAATATTCCTTGTGCCGTATCTTTTTTTGGGTAAAAAGGGGGGATTGTCCCCTATAAAGAGGAAGAACAGAACATTTGGGGGGGGGGGGGAGGTAGAGAACGAAAAATAATTTGGCTTATTACAGATCAAAAATACTTACATCATCCTTTGTCTTAATTAATTGCATTCATTGCTATATTCTCTTACATTTGAAGTTCTCACATTTATGAATAATCATTTGGTTCTAATAATCTGAGGTGCATGACGGCTTTGGTTTAGGAGAGCGGAACGGGGGGGGGGGGGGGTACTTCGCTGTTGGACTTTTCCAAGGCATTCGATCTAGTGATTGCGAACTCAAATTTTTCGAAGTGGGAGGAGAATTTGGTTACTTACCAAAGTTCGATAGCGAAGACTCAGATTGACTATCTCCTCCTCAGGAGATGCGACAGAAGACTGTGAGAGGATTGCAAAGTTATCCCAGGTGAGACCCTTGCAACGCAACATAGGCCTTTGGTGATGGACAATGGTATTATGATAAGGAGGAAGAAGAGGTCAGTATGAGGCCACCTGATGATTAGGTGAGGAGCTTTGACTAAGGATAAAGCTTAGGAGTTGGAAGGAAGGTTATTGGTAGTGGGAGCTTGGAGAAGTAGTGGGGACGCAAATACTATGTGGTCGGTGACGGCGGACTGTATAAGTAAGGCGGCAAGAGAGGTGTTAGGGATGTCTTCGGGCCGCACCGATGGCCATAAAGGAGACTGGTGGTGGAATGCAGTTGTCCAAGGTAAAGTGAAAGTGAAGAAAGCGTCTTACCTGCGGTTAGTATGGAACACTGGCGAGGAGGAGAACAGAGATTACAATGCGAGATAAAAGGTAGCTAGGAAGGAGGTGAAGATGAAAGTAACGGAGGCTAATATGAAAGCTTTTACTCGTCTGTATGAGGAACTAGGGAACAAAGGCGGGGAGAAGAAGTTATTCCGACTTGCTAAGGTAAGAGAGAGGACGGCCAGGGATCTGGACCAAGTGAGGTGCATAAAAGATGAAGATGACAAAGTTTTGATGGGGATGACTAGATTTAGAGGAGATGACAGACCTACTTTCATAAACTTCTAAATGAAGAAAGGGATCAAGATATTGTACTAGGTAAATTGATGAATTCTGGCAACCCCCATAAATTAAGTTATTTTAGGGACATTGAGGTTGATGAGGTCATGGAGGCAATGCGTATGATAAGGAGGGGCAGAGCTACCGGGCTAGATGAAATTTCAGTTGATTTTTGGAGGTGTGTGGGTAGAACATGCTTAGAATGGCTTAAAGAGTTATTTAATGTTATATTCAAGACTAATAGGATACTTGAAGAGTGGAGGTGGATTAAAATGGTTCTGTTATATAAGAACAAAGGCGATATCCAGAGTTGTAGCAACTATAGGGGTATCAAATTACTGATTCATACCATGAAAGTTTGTGAAAGAGTGGTTGAAATAAGAGTGCGAAGGACGGTGTCTATTTCAGAAAACCAGTTGGGGTTCATGCCGGGGCGATCTACCATAGAAGCTATAAACCTTATTAAGAGGATGGTGGAATAATATAGAGATAAGAAGAAGGATCTCCACATGATTTTTATCGATCTAGAGAAAGCGTACAGCAGGGTTCATAGGGAGGTCTTATGGAGTTGCTTAGAGGTTAAAAGGGGTCCCGGTGGCCTATATTAGGATGATTAAAGACATGTATGATAGAGCTAAGACTCGGGTTAGGAGAGTAGGAGGCGAATCCGAGCATTTCCCAGTTGTTACGGAGTTGCACCAAGGGTTTTCGTTCAGCCCTTTCCTATTTGCCCTGGTGATGGATGCCATATCACAACATATTTAAGGGGAGGTTCCATGGTTAGTCCTAATTGAGGAGACAGGACGTGGCGTCAACGAGAGGATAGAGCTTTGGAGACATGCACTTGAGTCTAAAGGTTTCAGGTTGAGCAGGACAATGATGCAATACCTCGAATGTAAATTTGGAGTCGAGCCGACAGAAGCGGGAGTTGAAGTGAGGCTTGACTCTCAAGTCATCCGTAAGAGGGGTAGTTTCAAGTACCTTGGGTCAGTTATTCAGGGGATCGGGGAGATCGACGAGGCATCCACACACCATATATGGGTGGAGTTGATGAAGTCAAGATTAGCGATGGGAGTCATGTGTGACAAGAAAGTGCCACCATTACTAAAAGGTAAGTTTTATAGAGCAATAGTTAGGCCTTCCATGTTGTATAGGACCGAGTGTTGGTCGGTCAAAAACTCACGCATCCGGAAGATAAAAGTAGCAGAGATGAGGATGTTGAGGTGGACGTGCGGACATACAAGGTTGGATAAGATTAGAAATGCAGATATGCAAGAGAAGGTGGGTGTGCTCCCCATAGAGGAGAAGATGCAGGAAGAAAGACTTAGATGGTTCGGGCACATTTAGAGGAGGAGCACCGATGCACAGGTGAGAATGTGTGAGAGACTGGCTGCAGTAGGCAAGGAGAGAGTTAGAGGGGGACCTAAGAAGTATTGGGGAGATGTTATTAGGTAGAATATGGCGCGGCTTAGGATTACTGAGGACATGGCCTTTTACAGGGAGTTATGGAGGTGGAGCGTTAAGGTTGTAGGTTAGGGGAAAGTTGTGGATATTTCTACAGTGCACCAGAGTGAGACGAGCCTGTTAGGATTTAGTCTTAGGATTCTACTAATCAGCAGCTGATGTAAGGCTTTATCTGTTGGATATTAGTATACCTTCCACCTTTTTCATATGTTCTATATTTCTTATATTGATGTTATTTTGTTATTTTATGTTATGTTATGTATTTTATGTTATTTTGTTATGAGCCATTAATAGTACTAATATATCTTCTCTCGTTGCTTTCTGAGCCGATGGTCTCCTAGAAACAGCCTCTTTGCCCCTGGGTTTGGGGGTAAAGTGTGCGTATATATTACCCTCCCCAAACCCTACTTGTGGGATTATAGTGGGTGGTTGTTGTTGTTGTTGATGTTGCATTTGGTTCCAACAGAGTAGGAAGTATCATTCACTGTATTTTATCCTTGCACTATCTAATCTAGATTTTATTACACTTAGCTGAGATTTACCTCTTCATCTTCATCAATTAATTTAATTAAAAGGTTTTTAACATCTTTTGGTCAAACAATTTGACGTTGTCTGTGGGAATTTCTTTAGCTAAGATTTTAGTTTCATCTAGATCCTTCAAAGGTATAATCACCTTTTCCTAGCTTTACGAAAACCAACAATAGCAGGAAAGGGATACGTGAGGTTAAAAGTGATAGTAGGTGTCACAACCAACCTTCTGGATTCCATCAACAAAGCCGGTAGGGAGGATAATGAAAATGCGACACCGAATGCTACACCTGAGTGAGATACCTCACGTCCCCCGCAGATAAGCGTGATTGCTTCATGCATAAAAAGGAAGCCTCTACAGCTGCGATAGGAGAAGCACCACCAGTTGTGAAAAGACTATTGGAAGAGTGGCTGACAAAAACTCTAAGAAACATACGCGATAAATCCGTTCAAAGGGATATCAGAGGCACAATACACACAGATGCCGCAACATTCACTGTCGAACTAGAAACTCTATGCACAGGTAACTCTCATATTGTTGTAGGTACAGGTAAAGACACACTCACAGCCATCCTAAAGAAAATAGAGGAAATGGAAAATGAGAACAAGGCGCTTCGTGATCAGATAAAGGAGCATCAGGAAAGGATTGATTAAATACCGGGCGCTCCGAAGTTGCTACCAAAACGGGACATCGGTCGATTTATCGAGCAACTATACAATGAAGGGGAATCCCCCCACGCCATTCTAAAAACCTTTAAAATTCCACTATACTTGAAAATATATGATGCCACTACAGACCCAAAAGATCACATAATCCATTATGTCACAACCATAAAAGGCAATAATCTGTTGACAAAATAAGTGTCATCGGTGTTGCTGAAAAAGTTTGGAAAAATGCTGACAAGGGGAGCACTTACTTGGTACTCACGATTGCCAGCACGATCAATATCAACATTCAAAGAAATAGCAGACAAATTCATCACCGCTCAGGTAGGATCGACAAAGGCGAAAGCCAGGGTAAACGACATCTTCGTCGTTAGACAGATGACGGGCGAGGAACTTAAGAACTTCCTTGCCAGATTCAATAGGGTGACAATAAGCCTGCAAAATATATTAGAGGGGATGGCGGTAGCAACCTTCCAAAATGGATTAAGCAGGAATAGTCGAAAGCGAACAAAAAAATGTTAAATAGACTCATAAAATAACTGCCCACCACTTGGGAAGAAATCCACAATGCCTATTGTGCTGAAGTAAGGGCAAACAAGGAGGACCTCAATGGTCCGATCCAACGGCTGACATCAGTCCAAGCTGAAATAAGGTAATATTACCGTAACGATGGCCGAGGGAATCAACTATCCCGTTCAAGTCGAGACAAGCATCAGCCTTACATCCGAACATCCATCCCAAAGACTACATAGGCCTGCAGTACGAGTAGTAAGAATGCTTAACCATGGACACCTGAAAGAACTGTTGAGCGATCGAGGACGGGCTAACTTCGCTCGAGGGTGAGATCAACCTCAGAGACCCCCAAAACCACCTTCACACGCTCGTACTACACAAATGATCATCGGCGATGGCGACGATACGGAACTCAACCACGTATAGTTCACCACTACACACAAACTCAAACAGTCAATCACTCACGAACGGTACGATGACCTTGAAGATAGTATCATCTTAGATAAGTCAGATGCCGACGATTTGTCTTTCTGTCCCTATGATGCTCTTGTTATAACTTTACGTGTTGTGAATACCAATGTAAAAAGAATAATGGTGGATGAAAGAAGCGGCGCGTGTATTATCCATCTTCGAGTCCTCGTATAGATGAGACCGAGGATAAAATAATAGCATGTTGCATAACACTAACAGGTTTTAATAATGCAGTTGAAAGAACCTTTGGAAAGATAGTGCTGCATGTTATGGCCGGAGGATTCACTCTAGAAACAACGTTTCACGTCATGAATAAAGAAACAACCTATAACGCTATCATAGTGCGCCCATGGATACACACAATGTGGGCCATCCCATCAAGTAATCAAATAATGAAATTTCCTACTCAATGGGGAATATTCAGCATCTGGGGCGAGCAATGCACAACAAAAGAATGCTACCGTATTACCAGGATTATGCACACACCCAACAACTAAAAGGAGCAAGTGTGGAAGCATAACAGTCAGCCATGTCGGGAACCAAACCCCTAATGTACAAATAGAGATTGTCAAACACTCGAACATCGTAAAAATCTACGAGGCAAGCATAGAGGACCTCGATCCCGTCCAATTGGATAACAAGGATAGCTCAAAAAAGCTTATATCAGGTACAATCTCTCAAAACCAGGTAAATTCCATAAATTCTTAACTGATAATGCCGATTTGTTTGCCTTTTCCCATTCAGATATGACGAGCATCCCAATAGACATCGCCACACACAAGATGAGTATTGACACCCTCTACCTGCCTGTGTGGCAAATAAAGAGAAAGTTCAAGCGCCATAATTAATGACGCAGTTATCAAAGAAGTAGATAGGCTACTCGTTAATGGCTCCATCCGAGAATCAAAGTATCCTCAGTGGGTCACCAATTTGGTCAGGGTGAAGAAGAAAAATGGAAAGTGGCGAATGTGTGTTGACTTTACCGACCTAAACAAAGCATGCCCAAAAGATTCCTTTCCATTAAGACACCTCGATCTGCTCATCGACGCCACGGTTGGGTACGAGTTGCTAAGCTTCATAGGTGCATATTTTGGGTACAAACAAATTCTAATGGTAGAACAAGACCAAGAAAAGAATACTTTTATCACTCACCGAGGAACGTACTGCTACAGAGACATGCCGTTCGGGCTTAAGAATAAGGGGGCAACATACCAAACGTTAGTCACTAAAATGTTCAAAGATCAACTCGGTAAGACCATAGAAGTCTACATCAACGACATGCTATCGAAAAGGAAAAAAAGATCATATCGATTATCTAAAGGAAGCCTTTGACAAACTGAGCAATACGAGATGAAATAAATCCTGAAAAATGTGCCTTCAGCGTAACCTCGGGCAAGTCCCTTGGCATTTTGGTGTCGCAAAGAGGCATCGAGATCAATCCAGATCAGATCAAGGCCATCGAAGGAATACCGAGAACATTAACTAGCAAAAAACAGGTACAAAAATAGACGGGACTAATAGCCGCCCTGTTGAGGTTGCTCTCACGGTCATTAGATAGGTGCCACAAATCTTTTAATGTAGTAAGGCAGGATCATGGACTTCAGTGGAATTCAGAATGCATCGATGCCCTGAGAAAACTAAAAGCATACCTATCCTCACTGCCATTACACACCAAAGCAGATCCAGGAAAGTGCCTCCTAGTATACCTAGTGGTTTCCAACGTCGCGGTAAGTGCAATTTTAGTCTTTGAAAACAAAGGTAAGCAATCCAATTTACTATATCAGCACAACCTTAATTGATGCTGAACCAAGATACACCCACCTTGAAAAATTGGCTCCAGCGTTAGTCATAGCATCACAAAATCTTAGACCATATTGTCAATGCCACCCCATAAAGGTGGTAAACCCCCCCCCCCAGGAGCATCCTGCACAAACCCGAGCTATCAGGTAGGTGTCACACCTCCTTTTTAGCTATCCACAACCCGGCGAAGGGCGTAGATAAGGGAGTTTTTCCAATTTAAGGACAATCTAAACGGGATTCATTTATTTAAGAAAGTTTCAGAGTCGCCACATGGGAGATTTATGGTTTCCCAAGTCACCGGTTAGAATCCCAAATCGAGGAAAGAATGACTCTGTTTACAGTCTGCGAACCAGAAATCCGAGAAAGGAATTCTGTATACCCGGGAGAAGGTGTTAGGCATTCCCGGGTTCCGTTGTTCTAGCGCGGTCGCTCAACTCTCATATTTGGCTTAGATTATCTGATTTTAGAATATGTTTTAACTCATGTGCTTTTTAACATTAAACTGATCTTATTATTATTTTAAAGAGAATTGCAACGTCGTTAGAACACGCCTCAAACCACGTCACATAAATGCACCCGTAGATTTTGACACGTTCCAACTTCGTTGAAATTTGGATTTGAGTCACACAAATGCACACCCAAATTTAGGAAGGTATTTTATTAAACACACACCTGTAGCAACTACGTCTTTCACATTCGCAGGAAGACCGTGAAATTCGCTAAATGACACTTCCTTTTTTTATATGGGTCTTAATAGAGTAAAGAGCCATCACATGTATTTGTTCGAATTAACATGGCTCACTTTTATTTTTATAAAGGTATTCTAAAGTATGCTAAATTTTCTGTTAAAGTTGTGCTTAAATACATTAACCAATTTACGGACAGGTTGTGTATTTGGAGAAACAGTACTTACACTTAGCCTCATTCATGGCTAATCGTGTGCATGGACTCAAGTTCGGGCCAGCCCAAGGCACACTGTATTAAAAGCCATTGAGCCTGGTTCATGACTGGCACAGACCTTTGGTTCTTCCAATTCAGAAGCACGTAATGTTATAACATCCTTGGCGCTTATTGGGCCTCTCGAATGAGCCCAGTACTGATTTGAATGAAAGATTTCCATTGTTAATAACTAATTTGGTTTGAAATTATATATACAAAATCAGATCTCTACACATTCACGTAGGAGATATTAATAATCATTTTTGTATCAACTTCTAATATTATATTTGAATCAAATGATTCATATACTCATCAGTCAGAGTATATGAATCCAATTCTAAAACTCAAGTGAGATTCAAGCAACACTACATGGGACAAATCCGAAAACAATTTGTTACTAAGCATGCTGAGGTTTAAATGAACTGAAATACTTCACAGCATTTTGATTTACTTTACCTGATTATCAAAACCACTGCTTCCTAAGTCCAATAGCTCTAAGTGCACAGGATCAGCACTTGAACAAACAGGTCTAAAATTGGAACTAACTGTTAAGTAAACACATACAGGAAAAATTGAGTCGAATGTTCAATTATTACACATTGAAACAGTCCCAAATGTCCAAATTATTACAAACCGGGATCGGTGTAACACTTAAACTACAACATGATGATCATTCTATTACTGCACTCATATTCATAATTAAATAGGGGAAAATGGGGGAAATAAAAAAATTTATATGACAACTGAGATCTTCACATTTGATAATATATTTCATTTGAACTTCATGGGTACATGAGCATTGAGTGTAGCTGTAATGCAGCAGAAGAACAAGCCGATGAGTAAATAGAATAGACCAGCTAGCAAATCAACAACAATTGCACAGTATGCCAAGAGTTTCAATTGAATTGTGAGAAAATTAAACTCAAAATGATCAAATTCAGCAATGATAGTATTTTCAGATATGGAATAAGTATTTCACCTCTAGTATTAAAGAGAAAGGTTCCGGATCCCTTTCCAATGCCCCAAATGGTTCATTTTATAGAAAAACTGTTCGGGCATCAGATTTACCTTATTCTCTTCTTTAGTCCTTAACTCAAAATGTATTTTTGCCTAAGTGATCCTTCAATTCCTAACTTGTGCCACAAGTTTTAGGCAAGAATTATGCTTCAGTCCTTGCTAGAAAGTTCTAAAAGATTCCTATCAGATTTTTACAAGTTCAAATCCCTCTTATACACTCACTTGCTTTCCTAAAGTACCCTACCCCTGAAATTTGACCTTGGTCAGTTCCTTGAGCCTAGTTTAGTCATAATTGACCTTGGTCAATCAAACTTGGGTCACATCTTAAACTTAGATTAATAAGTTCATGAGGGTTCTATCAACCAACATTAACAGACTTCTATACAATATTAACAAAACAAAAGATCAAATATCCAGAAGAATGCATATATCTTTCAATACTTGACTCTCAGAAATGATTTAATCAAGGATATTCAGAAATACTTAAAAATGAGAAGCACACAGCAAAATGGACAATCAGCTTATGAATGAAATCGGAAGAACAAAAGCTAACCCTTGTAATTGAAGGTCTATCCCTACAATCGAACCCTTAGGAACATGAATCAACTAAGGACACCAGAAATCAAAGAAAAATCAGCAAAAGGAGGTCAATTGAGCCCTAAAATCATATTATTGAAGAATAAACAAAATTGAGCTTTCTAAAATCAGGGAACCAATACATAGCAAGATATCAATATCACCCAAGAAATGATTTCAGATTGGTGACAAACAAAACATATGAATATTGAAGCCTTATTTCAGATGAACTTATGGATAAACAACTAAAGAAAACTCAAACAAAAGGAACTTCAAACTATGTAACTACTAATCAATTATTAAAGAAAATCAAGCATTTAATAGTTGAAGGAATGAAAACAAACAGAGAACTTAGCGTTTTTCACGCATGTCTGTCTAAACCATCTCAATTAGCTCTCGACTCTTTCCACAGGGTTCCAAACACTCCTAAGACGATGAAAATCGGTTTAAAAAGCTCAGGGGAGGGTTTTTCAAAGTTCTGAGACCTCAATAGGTCTCAGATTTGGAATTTTTAAGTGGTTGGGGTTGTTTGAGACTCATGGGTGTCATGGTTAGTGTCAATAGGGACCAATGACTGACTAGGAGGAGTTTGAAGCATGTCTAGCAGGTTTTGGGATTTAGGATTAAACTTTGAATTAAAATTTGATGTGTTTCAGGATGATTTGAGATGGGTGACAGGCATGGTTGGAACGGGGAGGATGAGGTTCTTTAAGGGTGTAAATTTGGGGAAGTTTAGAACAGGGTCAGGAGAGGTAGGGTTTCCGGCAACCTTTCAGGGGATATTCGAGATGATGGAGGGGGATTTGAAGGGAGTGGGATACAGGAAGGGCGATGGGGTGTCCTGGTGGTCCTATGGTGTTAAGGTGGAAAAGTTTGGAATAGGGTCGCCGGAGACGGTGGTTCCGACGGCCCTATCATATTCGAGGGAAACCAACTATAGGACGTGGTAGGGGAGGTCACGGAGGTTAAGTGGTGTAATTTTGGGGCAATTTGGTTGTCGGCAGCCACCGTGAGGCGATTTCCGGCGGCAACAGTAGGGTGGTAGGTCGGTGGTCAAGGGCGGTATTGGGGTGGTCAATAGGAGGCGTTACAGCCGGAGAAGGAGATACGAGGCGGGTGATGTTTTGTCGTGTATGTGTATTAGAGGTATTAGGACATATGTATACAAAAATGGGGGAGGCTTCTGTGGCCATTGGATGATGTGGGGATCAACGCTTGTGATGAGAGGGGTCCTAAATGGTGTCGTTTGGTTTAGTGGATGTGGACATGGATCAGGCTGGTCGTTGGGCTGGGTTGGTGTACTAGAAGGGATATAAAAGGTTGGGCCACTCATGTCTGACCCAATTGTGGCCAGCCTGAGTGGCTGCTTATATGCATATATATGTATTGTTATTTGTCTTTTGTTTTATTTTAATTACTAACTTTATTAAAAAGAAAAACCAACAAATTCCTAAGTATCCCAAATAAACTAAACCAAGTCAAAATTAACAAAAATGATTTCCAAAAGCCGGACATGTATATATATATTATATTTTTTTTGTATTATTTAATTTGTAAAACCAATTTATTTAACAATTAAATTTTAAACCATTTTATACATGCAGTAACGGACATGCACATGCAGTCAGTTCCTAAAATTAAAATCCTAACATTTAAAAGAAATATCCTAAACTTCAGGAGTCCAATAGGAGCTTGTTTCGACCGGTCAAAAATTATATGCTCACAGCTGTCTCTCTTTGCGCGGGAACCCGAAGGGTTTTTGTGCAAATACAAGTGAGCAAATATGAGCGGTTTCCGTCCGATTGAATACTCCGTATGAAGCATTTTGAAAAACCTTAGACTGAACCTTGCATCAAAGGTTGCCTACATATCCTTGGCAATAAAGGAATAAAGTCAGTGTAGTTCTAGAGGTTTTGGTAGCTGGGACTACCGAGAGACTGCGATTGGCAGTTGTTGCTACTGCTAAGCTATGAACTATGGATTACAAGAAAACCTATCTATATCTTCCGACTTGCTCTGCATCCTTGTTGCCTTGTTGTCTTGCATTTCTTGCTGTGTAACTTCTTGTTGCTTTATTAATCGGCGTTTCCTCCTGTGGAACTTTTTGTTGCCTTGTCGTCTTGCATTTTTCTTACTCTATTTTTTATGCCGAATTGCTATTCTTAAGATGTACCCTATTGAAATCATTCCCTCGTTCTACAGGTGGGCGCCTGGTTGCTTGAACTCGCAATTTTGAAAGATTTTCCCTTGTTCTGCAGGCGGGCACCTGATCATAAAAACTTGACTTCCGAAAAATATTCTCTTGTTCTCAAGGTGAGCGCCTGATTACCAAAACTTGAAATTTTTTGAAAAATATTCCCTTGTTCTATAGGTGGGCGCTTGATTGCTAAAACTCAAAATTTTGAATAATATTCCCTTGTTCTACAAGTGGGCGCCTGATTACAAAACTTGAAATTTTGAAAGATATTCCCTTGTTATCCAAATGGACGCCTGATTACAAAAACTTAAAATTTTGAAAAATATTCTCTTGTCCTCCAGGTGGGCACCTGATTGCTAAAACTGAAAAATTTTGAAAAATATTCCCTTGTGCTACAAGTGGACGCCTGATTGCTAAAACTTAAAAAATATTCCCTTGTTCAATAGGTGGGCGCCTGATTACAAAACTTGAATTTTTGAAAAATATTCGCTTGTTCTCCCAGTGGGTGCATGATTGCCTAAGCCTGAAATTTTGAAAAATATTCCCTTGTTCTACAGGTGGGCGCCTGATTACAAAACTTGAATTTTGAAAAACATTACTTTGTTTTACAGGTGGGCGCCTGATCACAAAACTTGAGTTTTGAAAAATTTTCCCTAGTTCTACAGGTGGGCGCTTGACTACAAAACCTGAAATTGTGAAAAATATTCCCTTGTTCTACAGGTGGGCACCTGATTTCAAAACTTGAACTTTGAAAAGTATTCCCTTGTTCTCCAGGTGGGCGTCAGATTACAAAAACTTGAAGTTTTGAAAAATATTCCCTTGTTCTCCAGGTGGCCGCCTGATTGCTAAAACATAAAAAATATTCTCTTGTTTTATAAGTGGGCGCCTGATTACAAAATTTGAAATTTTGAAAAATATTCCCTTCTTCTCCAGGTGGGCGCCTGAATGCTAAAACTTAAACAATATTCCCTTGTTCTACAAGTGGGCGCCTGATTACAAAACTTGAAATTTAGAAAAATATTCCCTTGTTCTCCAGGTGGGCGCATGATTACAAAAACTTATTATTTTGAAAAATGTTCCCTTGTTCTCCAGGTGGGTGCCTAATTACAAAACTTGAAATTTTTAAAAAATATTCCCTTGTTTTACAAGTGGGCGCCTGATTGCTAAAACTGAAAAATTTTAAAAATATTCCCTTGTGCTACAAGTAGGCGCCTGATTACAAAACTTGGAAATTTGAAAGATATTCCTTTGTTATCCAAGTGGACGCCTGATTACAAAAACTAAAAATTTTAAAAAATATTCCCTTGTTCTCCAGGTGGGCGCCTGATTATTAAACATGAATTTTGAAAAATATTCCCTTGTTCTCCAGGTGGGCGCCTGATTTCTAAAACTTAAAATTTTGAAAAATATTTTCTTGTTCTACAGGTGGGCGCATGATTGCCAAAACATAAAAAATATTCCCTTGTTCAATAGGTGGGCGCCTGATTACGAAACTTGAAATTTTGAAAAATATTCTCTTGTTCTCCCGGTGGGTGCATGATTGCCAAAGCCTGAAATTTTGAAAAATATTCCCTTGTTCTACAGGTGGGCGCCTGATTACAAAACTTGAATTTTGAAAATCATTACCTTGTTTTACAGGTGGGCGCCTGATCACAAAACTTGAGTTTTGAAAAATATTCGCTTGTCCTACAGGTGGGCGCCTGACTACAAAACCTGAAATTGTTAAAAATATTCCCTTGTTCTACAGGTGGGAGCCTGATTACAAAACTTGAATTTTGAAAAGTATTCCCTTGTTCTCCAGGTGGGCGTCTGATTACAAAAACTTGAAATTTTGAAAAATATTCCCTTGTTCTCCAGGTGGGCGCCTGATTGCTAAAACTTAAAAAATATTCCCTTGTTCTACAAGTGTGCGCCTGATTACAAAACTTAAAATTTTGAAAAATATTCCCTTATTCTCCAGGTGGGCGCCTAAATGCTAAAACATAAAAAATATTCCCTTGTTCTACAAGTGGCGCCTGATTACAAAACTTGAAATTCTGAAAAATATTCCCTTGTTCTCCAGGTGGGCGCCTCATTACAAAAACTTGAAATTTTGAAAAATGTTCCCTTGTTCTCTAGGTGGCGCCTGATTACAAAAACTTGAAATTTTGAAAAATATTTCCTTGTTCTCCAGGTGGGCGCCTGATTACCAAACATAAAATTTTGAAAAATATTCCCTTGTTCTCCAGGTGGGCGCCTGATTATAAAAACATGAAATTTTGAAAAATGTTCCCTTGTTCTCCTGGTGGGCGCCTTATTACAAAACTTAATATTTTGAAAAATATTCCCTTGTTCTCCAGGTGGGCGCCTGATTGCTAAAACTGAAAAAATATTCCCTGGTTCTACAGGTGGTCTCCTGATTACAAAACTTGAAATTTTGAAAAATATTCCCTTGTTCTCCAGGTGGGCGCCTGATTACAATACTGTCCCGACAATCCTCAATTGCTGACAATTTCAAGATTATGTTGTATTATTGAAAATGTATTATTTTCCACCATGTGTTGCTACGAGTTATATATGCTGGGGATTGGTGATTAAAATTACTTCCCATTATCCAGGCGGGTCCTGACAACTCTTGATTTGATGACAAAATGTGACAACTGGGGGTTAGAATTTAGGGCCACATCCCATTATTCGGGGGATCCTGACAATTCTTGTTGACTCTTGCTGTGGAAGTATCAAATCTAAGTCCCATTTTTTGGAGGGTCCTGATGACTTTTATTGACTCTGGTTGTGGAAATATCTAAGTCCCATCTTTCAGGGAAGTCCTGGTAACTCTTGCTGACTCAGCTAGGGAAATTTGAAATTTTCCCTCTAAATATTATTCTTCAGGAGTATCCTGATGACTTTTCTTGTCTCTTATCGACTCTAGCTAGGGGAATGTTTGCTCTAAGTCCCATTTTCAGGAGGGTCCTGATGACTCTATTAACTGTTCTCGGCTCTGGCTGTGGAGATTGTGGCTCTAGTTCCCATTTTTCAGGAGGGTCTTGAAGGTTCCAACTTAAATGCCAATTCTAATTTCTGGTTGTTTCTGCGACTCTTACTGGGAAGGTGTTGGTTCTTGCCCATGTTACCCACGGCTTTTTGAGTTTTAAACTGCATTCCATCTCAACTTACATGCCTCTTTTAACCCTAGGTTGTTTCTATTGGGTTTTGCTAGTTAAAGTTTGTCCCATTGCTCTTTTCTAGGGGAGGGTGTTTATGAACAACTATGTCTCTTTTGAGTTTTAACTGAGTCCACTTCCAGGTGGGCCCTGAGATTTCGATCATACCTGTCGTGTGCCTGCCTTCCCTTGTGGGTGGCCCCCCTTAGGATCTTCTGAAATATTCCTGGCCCTGTGTTAATCAAAGAAAACTTGTCATTTGAAAAGTGGTGGTTGGCTCGCGGCATTCTTGTTGGAAGCGGCCTCCTCACTTTCATGTTCTGTTGTGTTCAAATTTCCATGTTGATGATGAGTTTCCTGAGTCGATTAGCTGACCTCTCGAACCTTTATGTCTTTACCTTGCTTCCCATTATTGTTACATTTCTAGCCCTTTTTCTAGAGTCTTTGTGTCCTTCCCCCATGTTGATGTACCATGCTTGGGTAAAACCTCTCTTCCTTGTAGTTTTGCCCTTTTTTTTATCTTTGTGTTACCCTTTCATTCCTTTGGCAGAAACCTTGCCCCTTTACCAAAATCAACCAAACTGTCTACGGTGTCACTCCCTACTCCGTGTAGCACCTCCGACCCTTCTTTGGAATTCTTTTATAATTCTGTTGACGATTGACGAATTAGTATGTTATGCTTGGGTGGTCCCCTGATCCTTGTGGTTTTGTTTTGTTTCTCATCTTGGTGTTACATTTCTGATCCCTTGCCAAAAAATCCTTGTCCCTTTCTCGAGATTACCTGGTCTTTTTGTGATGCTTGACTGACTCCTTGATTTTTACTTCCTCTCCCCTTATATTGCACTCTCGACTCTTTGCCGGAATTCTTTCCCGATTCTTGTCTCCTCCCTCGGTTGCAGCTTTGTGAATCCTTCCCTTTGCTGTTCCATGCTTGTTATCTTTGTTACGTTTTTGGGGTGTCGTGCGCTTTGTTCCTTTGGGAGTTTGATAATCGGCTTTGACATTCCTTTCATTTATACAAAAGAATTTAGACTTGAAAGAAGAATGAAATGCGAAGACTCCGAACGGTATTTAGAATAAAGAATTCCAGACTTGCTATTGAAGAAAAACAAAGAAGAAGACTTATCTGAAAGAGAGCCACTGATTCTTGCGATCAGGACTTGCACTTCGGCCTATTCGACCCAATCGATTTAGATGAGCGGCCTTCTGCTGTCGCGCCTTTGCCGGTGTGACCTTTCCAAACCAATTCCTAACTCGTCTTGCCCTGCGGTGTTCATCATTCAGTATCCCCTTTCTGAGTTTTTCTTTATCTTACCTTTGCCTCACGGTGCTTGTGAAGGTTTTCACCAATAAGACTCTCTCATTTTATTCTCTATCAAACTCTCGTCGCCTTATGGTGCCCGTGAGGGTTTTCACTGATAAAGACTCTCTTATTTAGTTATCTCTCTTATCTGGCTCAAAGTGCTGTCCCTGACATGAGTACCGTATACCTGCTCGACTCGACATCTTTTGAAGACTGATCAGAAGGTCTTTCTTTGGACTATAATGTGGGCTTTATGATAAGGTTGGAAAGAATGGGTATTAAGGGCTCAAACTAATTCGCATGGGTTAAAGGTTACATCTTCAGAATCAGATTTTCTTACAACACACACAACTTCTGCCCCAGTTTCTTGTTTGGGGACTTTTGGATTTTATTTTTGATGAGACCCAACCGTGAGGCTGCCGACACATCCTTTTAAAAGGAATCAGGTCAAACGTAGTTTATGCAATTGCTTGTCTTTGTTGTTGTATTTCTTCACCTTTTTCTCTGTTTTCTTCTCTATTTTCCTTTCTTTTGTTTTCTTTTCCTCTCTTTCTTTTTTTTCTTTGTTTCTCTTTCTTTTCTTGTTTTTCCTTTTCTTTTTCTTTTTATTATTACCATTATTTTTCATTTTTTTCATTCTTCCCTTTTTTTCCTTTTACTGCCTTCTCACATTCGCGTTTCTAACTTTTGTTATTGATTCCGAAAGAGGGGTATGAAATAAAATAATTAAAGCTCAAAAGGGTTAGCAAAGGATAAGGTGTTTGGATAGCAGAACAAAATGACTTCGTCATTCAAATCTTCAAAATATGCCAAGTACAATCAAGTGTCAAATATGGATAATGACCTGAAGAAAATCATACATAATATCTTTTGACAGCATAGCGTTGATAGCCATTTCCGCACATTTCCCTTCCACGTCCGTTAGATATAGCGCTCCGTCGGACAACACTCTTGATATGACGAATGGTCCTTGCCAGTTTGGAGCCAACTTGCCTTTCGCCTCGGCCTAGTGAGGATGGATGCGCTTTAGTACCAGTTGACCTACTTCATCTTTCTGGGGTGCACCTTCTTATTATATGCCCTAGCCATTCTCTGTTGATACAACTGGCCATGACAGACTGCCGCCAATCTTTTCTCGTCAATCAAACTCAATTGTTCCAGACGAGCTTTGACCCATTCTTCGTCGTCGATTCTTGCTTCGACCACGATGCGAAGAGAAGGGATTTCAACCTCGGCCGGGATCACCGCCTCTGTGCCATATACCAATAAGCATGGAGTAGCCCCCACTGAAGTGCGGACAGTAGTGGGATAGCCTAACAATGCAAAAGGCAGCTTCTCATGCCACTACCTGGATCCTTCCACCATTTTCCGAAGTATCTTCTTTATGTTCTTATTTGCTGCCTCAACTTCTCCATTCGCCTTGGGGTGGTTCGGGGTAGAGTTTCGATATGCGATCTTGAACTGCTGACATACCTCTCTCATTAGGTGACTGTTGAGATTTTCCCCATTATTAGTGATGAGCGTTTTGGGGATCCCGAAACTACAAATAATGTTTGTGTGCACGAAATCTACCACGGCCTTCTTGGTCACCGTTTTGAAGGTTTTGGCTTCAACCCACTTGGTGAAATAGTCAATAGCAACCAGGAAATATTGGTGCCCATTAAAAGATGGTGGCTCGATGGGTCCGATGACGTCCATGCCCCAAGCAACGAAAAGCCAAGGTGCAGACATCGTGTGCAGTTCAGACGGAGGAGAGTGAATCAAATCTCCGTGTACCTGACACTGGTGGCATTTGTGCACAAAGCTGATACAATCCCGTTCTATGGTGAGCCAATACTACCCTGCCCGAGGATTTCTTTGCCAAGACATATCCGCTCATGTGCGGCGCACAAACGCCAGCATGCACCTCATTCATGATGACCGTCGCCTACCGGGCAGCAACGCATCTTAACAAACCCAGATTTGGATTCTCTTGTATAATACCCCTCCACTGCTGAAGAACCCACTTGACAAACGACGAATTGTTCTCTTCTAGTCACTCGTGGCTTGCATCGGGTACACACCTTTCTTTATATATTCCTTAATGCCGTGGAACCAAGGCTCGCCATCAAGCTCTTTTTCCACCATGTTGCAATAGGCATGTTGATCACGGGCCCCGATATGTATCGGGTCAACATAAGCCTTGTCCAGGTGATGTAACATAGGTGCCAAAGTAGCCAGGGCATTGGCAACTTCATTGTGAATTCTGGAAATGTTCCTGAACTCTACTGACCGGAATCGCTGACAAAGATCATGCAAGCATTGCCGATAAGGTATGATTTTTAAATATCTTGTCTGCCATTCTCCTTGGATCTGGTGTACCAGAAGGTCCGCGTACCCCAAGACCAAGACTTCCTGGACACCCTTGTCCGCTGCTAATCTCAAACCCAAAATGCATGCCTCATACTCAGCCATGTCGTTGGTGCAATAGTAACGGAGTTGAGATGTGACCGGGTAATGATGCCCTTCTTCAGAAATGAGTACCTCTCCTATCGCGACGCCTTTCGTGTTGGCAGCCCCATCGAAGAACAATTTCCACCCTGACTTCTCATCCTGTTCCATTTCATTGACGTGCACCACTTCCTCGTCTGGAAAATTTGTGTTCAAGGATTCATATTTTTCATCTAGGGTATTCTCTGCTAAATGGTCTGCTAATGCCTGTGCCCTCATAGTAGTCCTAGTTATGTAGATGATGTCGAATTCAGTAAGCAAGATTTGCCAATTCGCGAGCCTCCCTCTGGGCATGGGCTTCTGGAAATGTATTTCAATAGGTCCAGTCGTGAGATGAGATAAGTGATGTATGATGACAAATAATGCTTCAACTTCTGGGCTACCCATGTCAAGGCGCAACATGTCCTTTCTAGATAAGTGTACTTAACCTCATAGGCTGTAAATTTCTTGATGAGGTAGTATATGGCTTGCTCGTTTCTCCTAGTAACATCGTGCTGACCCAACACGCACCCAAATGAATTGTCCAGGACTGTCAAATATAAGATAAGAGGCCTCCCTGGTTCTGGCGGGACCAGTACTGGTGGGTTTGAAAAATATCTCTTTATCTTATCAAATGCTTCTTGACACTCTCCTGTCCATTTCACCGCAGTATCCTTCTTTAACAGCTTAAATATGGGCTCGCGGATGGTTGTGAGCTGGGCGATGAATCGACTGATGTAATTCATCCTTCCTAATAGACTCATTACTTCTATTTTGTTTCTAGGTAGCAGAAACTCTTGTATAGCTTTGATTTCTGATGGGTCTAGCTCGATGCCTCGGCGGCTGACTATGAACCCTAACAACTTTCCCAAGGGAACCCCAAATGCACATTTTGAAGCAGTCTTGCACGCTGTTTCTTTAGGGAATCGGAAGTTTTTTCAGTCAAACGTGGAAACTTTAGACTCCATGTCTAAATCTTTATCGAAATTGATATGACTCATTAAGCTGAAATGAGATCGCAACCTTCTTGGGCCAATGCAACAAACTATGCAACTCATGTTCACAAGTCACAGCCGCGTTATATTGCGATGCCACTTATTACGACTTCTATGGGTGGTATTAGCACATTTTGCTCATTCCCTTGAGGAAGGAAAGGTGACATTGCACGGACATGGCGACAAGCTATGGAGCTAATGCCATTTAAGTTGATGGGCATCACATTTTCTATTATACTTTGCAATTTATGATATAAAATGTACTGTCAAATTTTAGTCCCTCGTGTCTTTCAGACCTTGTAATTTATTATATTATGTTTCTTTAATAATATATAATCTAGCCCTAGGCGATTGGCTAGTGGATTGCAAAAAAAAATGCACATTTTGCCGGGTTGAGTTTGAGATCATACCTACGGAGCCTTTGGAAGAATTTCCTCAGATCTTTGACCTGATCGGATTGCTTTCTGGACTTCGCAATCACATCGTCCACATAGACCTCAATTTCTTTATGCATCATATCGTGGAAAATGGTTGTCATTGCCCTCATGCATGTTGCTCCAGAGTTTTTCAAACCAAAAGGCATGACCCTATAGTAGTATGTCCCCCACAGTGTGATAAATGATATTTTCTCGGCATCTTCTTCATCCATCAAAATCTGATGATAGCCTGCATAACAATCTACGAATTACCCGATCTCATGCTTCGCATAGTTTTCAATCAATATGTGGATGTTCGGCAGAGATAAGTCGTCATTCGTACTTGCTTTGTTGAGGTCACGGTAATCAATGCACACTCTGGTTTTACCATCCTTCTTTGGTACAACCACGACATTAGCTAACCAGGTGGGATATCGTACGACTCGGATAACTTTCGCCTCAAACTGCTTGGTCACCTCTTCTTTGATTTTCACACTTACATCAGTTTTAAACTTCCTCAACTTTTGTTTGACAGGAGTGCAGATTGGGTCAGTAGGTAATTTGTGGACTACCAAATCAGTGCTCAATCCGGGCATGTCATCGTAGGACAATGCAAAGACATCCTTGTACTCCAGCAATACTTCGATTATTTCCTCCCTAAGTTGTGGCTCCAGATAGACACTTATTTTTGTTTCTCTGATATTATCCGGGCTTCCTAGATTGATTGCCTTTGTATCATTCAGGTTTGGTTTGGGTTTCTCTTCAAATTGGGTCATCTCTTTACTAATCTCATCCCGTGCCATTTCCTCACCGGACCCTGCTTCGCCCTTATATCCTTTTTCCTGAATTATTATTTCTGGACTAGGCTTGTTGCAAAGATTGGGTCGACGAGTCCTTATGCATGTCAGATCACCGCAACCAGCATAAAAGTAACTGTATAAAAGAGAAAAGGAAGAAAAATTAAAGCTAAAATGGAAACTATCAGCATTGTTGAAAGGAAAATTGAATTTCATTAAAATCAAAGATAATAGAGTTTGTGCATCCAAATGGATGGAAATAACAGTTGAATGACGCTAATACAAACTAGTCTGAAAGGAAAATCAAAGCCAACTACCAAGACTCCCTCCGAGTGGGAAGAGAACTGGCTTCCCAGTTATTGATTCTTGCGCGTGCCCCCACAAAGTGCGCATCTGCCCTGCTCGATCCTTCTCTTTCTTCTACCACGTTCACCTCAATAAAAAGCCTTTCTAGCCCCTTATCAAGATCTCCATCCATATAGATCAGCGGGCCGGCAATCCTGGGTCTGGGGCCATTAGTGGGTTTGACAAATGATTTGGATAAACCTGGGATAGGCTTTGAGAGAACCCAGCCTTTCTATCTCAACCTTCTGGCTCGCTTTATGTCTGCGGTCGTGGGTTTGAACCCTAGACCAAAAGTGTCTAGATTCTTGGGAAGTAACAATGGTTGCGCAATGCCTTGCAGAGAAGCTCCCAACCCTTTGCCGGGTATAAAGCCATATCTCAACATTTTTGAAGCTACCATGACAGATGCGACTGTTATCCTTGGGGTTACAAAAATTTCCCATTGTGGGATCTTCTGAAATGACACCGTATCAAACACCTGGTAAACCCATGGCCCTTTATTGTCCTCAAATTGAATGAAAGGCACGATTGCGTCACCCGGGGTACATTGGCTATCCTCTCCATACATGACAATTTCTTACATGTCCCACTCAAATTTGACCTTCCGGTGCAGTGTAGATGGTACTGCTTTGGCTGCAAGAATCCAGAGTCTGCCCAATAATAGATTATAGGAGACCTTTACATCCAACACTTGGAATACCATAATGAACTCGACGGGCTCTATAGTTACTTCCAGCACTATATCCCCTACGGTATCTTTACCTCCGCCGTCGAACCCTCGAACACAGATGTTATTCTTGCGGACCCTTTCAATTTCCACCTTCAACTTGGTCAATATGGATAGTGGACAAATGTTTGCACTGGATCTGTTGTCGACCAAAACTCGAGTGACCACGGCATCTTCATACTTCACAGTTAGATAAAGAGCCCGGTTGTGCTCTGTGCCCTCCATGGGCAATTCATCATCAAAGAATGTGACCCAGTTTACCTCAAATATCATGTTTGGAATATTTTGCAAGTGATTCACCGTTATCTTATCTGGGACATGAGGTTTATTCAAAATCTTCATCAACACTCGGCGGTGCTCATCTGAGTGGATTAGTAAGGATAACGAAGAGATCTGGGCCGGTGTTTTCATCAACTTTTCTATGATGGAGTAGTCCTGCATTTTCATTTTCTTCAAGAATTCTTCTGCCTCTTCTTCTGATACAACTTTCTTTACTAGTTCCGAGTTATCTTTAGAGATTCTACCCTTTCTCAACTCTTCTATGGCAAAGTACATTCATGATTGAGTTAAGCGGCGTGCCTCACATACTTCCTCTCTAACTTCTTTCCCTTTTTACATCACTATTGCTTGTTCATATCTCTATCGAACGGCTCGGTTGTTGATGATTGGTGACTGGATTACTGGCTTCACAATAACTGGCTCACCTTCCACAACCACGACAGGCTCTCTAGCCGCTCCCTGTACTGTTACCTTTGCCTGTTCTCACTTTGGCACGACCGTACATGCTGAGCTCCCCTACATTTCGACAGTTTTATTGCTTTCTTTTGCCCTAGTTATCAGCTTCTTGCTTCTTACAACCTTGGTGGGCTCATTGGCTTTGATCATCAGTACTGTTTGTGAAGGACTTCTAGACTCTCCCCTTCTTTCCTCAATTTCGATCATGTTGTCTTCCGGATGGGTTGGCAGCGGGTTCTGATTAATATTGGGCACCTCTGGAGTCTGCACCTCGATCCTCTGAGAGTCAATAAGTTCTTGGATGGCGTTCTTTAAATGCCAAAATTTTTCTGTGTCATGCTCTGGTGCACCAGAACAGTATTCATAGCTAACCGAATAATGTAAATTCTTTAGGGGAGGATTTGGCAGCTTCACCTCAATTGGTCTTAACATATCCAGTTGTCGCAGCTGCTGGAACATGCTAGTGTAAGATTCTCCCAGCGGAATGAAAGTCTTCTTTTTCTGCACCCTCTCATTTCTCATGGCTGGATTTCCTCGGAGGGCGGGCCTCGGGGTTTGGTGGTAAGCTCTTTGAGGCGGGTATTGATTTTGTGGACTTAAGTGTTTTAAGGGGGTGGCGCACGCCATTGTGTGTGAGTGGGAGGTTGGGTATACACGCCTGCGCATGCTGGACTGAGAAACGAGGTTCTGGTGGTTGATAATAATGTTGAGGTGGGACATATGGAGCATGTGGGTATGTCTGGTGATGAGGATGGGGCTTGCCATAATGAGATGGTGCCAGAGGTCCGAGCCAAGTTCCCGATTCCATTGTCGCTACTTCCTCTTTCTTCTTCTTCCCGACTCCACCCTGGATGGCTTGAGTAGTTCCCTTGATTGTAGAGTAGCTCATGATTTTATTGGATTTGAGGCCTTCCTCAACCATACTTCCCATCTTGACCACTTCATTGAAAGATTTCCCTACCGCTGATACCAATGCCCAAAGCAGGTTGGTTCCAAAGCTTGCAGAAAATCGTCAACCACTCGCTCTCCTTCATGGGGGGGTCAACTCTGGCTGCTAGTTCGCTCCACAGGAAACCATACTCCCTAAAACTCTCATTGTGTTTCTTCTCCAGCTTTGTCAGAGATAGATATATTGAAAGAGGCAGGAAAACTCTTGTGCCAGGTCATCCTAAGTATACTATCGATTGGGATCCTGTTGAGTATACCAATCTAATGTCAATCCACTCAAACTCTGGCTAAAGTATGCCATTAGCAGTTCGTCTTTTCCTCCTGCTCCCCTCATTTTACTACAAACCCCTCTCAAATGTGCGACAGGATCTCCGTGACCATCATATAGGTCAAATTTAGGCATTTTGAAACCTGGAGGCAACTGTACGTCCGGGAATAAGAAAAGATCTTTAAAGGCCACGCTCACCTGGCCACCTAATCCACGCATGTCCCTGAAGGATTTTTCCAGACTCCGGACTTCCAGACTCCGGACCTTTCTGAGCATTTCTTCCTGTTCGGAATCTTTGATCGGCTTTTCAACTCTCATTGGAATTTCAGGACGACGAGCATAGGAGTAAGGCTCCTGGGCTTTGTTGGCGGGTTCTGGAGGATAGTATTGAGGGTCATAGGCTTGAATCAGTGGTTCGCTGGATGACCTATGCAGTACAGGGGGCGGAGGTGCAACATAGATAGGAGCGATTGGCGGGGGAGGGTGAGGAGTGACTTTGGGTAGTTGGGCTAGTGGCTGATAGGCAACACCCAGATGTTGTGAGTGCATAGGAAAACCTAGAGGTGGATCAGTAATGGACTGGTCAGGTACCTGGGCCAGTGGCGGGATGAAGGGTGGGTTGGCAGGATAGGTCGGGGGCGGCTGTCCTCTTGCCCATGCCTGGTACATGTCCGCCATTTGGTGTTTAAGCTTATACATTTCCTCCTTCATAGCATTAACGTCCAATTCCTCTTCTTCCTTCGAGGGGTCGATAATGCTGACATCAACTTCTTGGTTGGCCACAACTTGTTTGCTTTTTGGCCGTGTGTTGTAGTAGTGAGTTGCCAGGATGACACAAGTACTAGTCACCTGTCTAATTTGGAACTGTAATTCACAACACCCAAGACTCGCTAGTGGTTAGGTTCCAACATGTAAGCGGCCCATATAAATGACAATTGGTCCGTATATGCATTTGCTGTTTGCGTCTCTCCCTTTTCATATTTATTCAATTTCCAATTTTATTCAATTATGGTCGAATCCTAGTAGATTGCCTACGTATCATGACTTTGCATGAATCAGACCAAGCGTAGTTCAGGCAAATTAGATACGGGCAAAATATAAAAAAAACAACTAATTTTTTAAAGAAAACATTTTCTTTTGTCTATTTTGAAGAATGATGAAATATGTAACCTATTTTTGGATTTTTTCCTTTTTTATTTTTTTATTTTCAGGAAATAATAAAGAGTGTGAAATAATCTCTTTTTGAATTATCCACATATCCTTTGTCTCTTTTTTAATAAAAATATAACAAAAACATAACTAAATCCTACTTGCTCTATTTCCACACTTCACCCTCTCTTTTTTTTCATTGTTTTCTTTTCATTTTTTCCTTTACCCTCAGCTATCATTGGTCTGCCAAATGACCCTATTACCCTTGGAGAAATGCAACATGTATCACATTAGGATGCATCAGGGTTGTCTGTTATTTTAGGTACACCTATCCTAGACGGACCCAACCACTGTGTTGAGTCCCATACGTCAAATGCATGATGCAAATAAGCGTTCCTACTCGGGATCCGGCATGAGGTAAGTTATTGGAAGTTAATAACCTTGGTATAGGGTCGAGACTGTGCATCCGAGCGGACAACTCGAGTCGAGGAGGGGGCTATGTACCGGGAACCAAAAGGCCATCTGGCTTAGTAACTTGTCCGGCCTATTTCTTATTTCAGGGTATGACAGTAACAAAATAGGGAGTCTCAACCAGTAAGCACATCCCCAGAGGTGTGAAGAAAAGGGTTTCGTAGCAGTTTATATGTACAGTTCAGATAATATCAAAGCGGTAAAAACATAATTTGCACATTAAGCCAACATGTAAAATCATATAATAAACAACGCCAAATACAACAACTATTCTAAGCTCGAATTCTTGAACCCTGAACCAGAGATTCTGGGTGAAACGTCCCCAGCAGAGTTGCCAGAGCTGTCACACCTCCTTTTTGGCTATCAACAACCCGACGAATGGCGTAGATAAGGGAGTTTTTCCAATTTAAGGACAATCAAAACGGGATTCATTTATTTAAGAAAGTTTTAGAGTCGCCACATAGGAGATTTATGGTGTCCCAAGTCACATGTTAGAATCCCAAATCGAGGAAAGAATGACTCTCTTTACAGTCCGCGAACCAGAAATCCGAGTAAGGAATTCTGTTAACCCGGGAGAAGGTGTGAGGCATTCCCGGGCTCCGTGGTTCTAGCACGATCACTTAACTGTCATATTTGGCTTAGATTATCTGATTTTAGAACATGTTTTAACTCATGTGTTTTTTAACTTTAAACCGCTCTTATTATTATTTTAAAGAGAATTGCAACGTCGTTAGAACACGCCTCAAACCACGTCACATAAATGCACCCATGGATTTTGACACGTTCTAACTTCATTGAGATTTGTATTTTGGTCACATAAATGCGCACCCGAATTTAGGAAGGTATTTTATTAAACACGCGCCTATAGCAACTACGTCTTTGACATTCGTAAGAAGGCCGTGAAATTTGATAAACGTAACTTCCTTTTTTCTATGGGTCTTAATAGAGTAAAGAGCCATCACATGTATTTTTTTCGAACTAACATGGCTCACTTTTATTATTATAAAGGTATTCTAACGTATGCTAAATTTTTTGTTAAAGCTGTGCTTAAATACATTAATCAATTTATGGACAGGTTGTGTATTTGGAGAAGCAGTACTCACACTTAGCCTCATTCATGGCTAAGCGTGTGCATGGACTCAAGTTCGGGCCAGCCCAAGGCACACTATATTCAAAGCCATTGAGCCTGGTTCATGACTGGCACAGACCTTTGGTTCTTCCAATTCAGAAGCACGTAATGTTATAACATCCTTGGCGCTTATTGGGCCTCTCGAATGAGCCCAGTACTGATTTGAACGAAAGATTCCCATTGTTAATAACTAATTTGGTTTGAAATTATATATACAAAATCAGATCTCTACACATTCACGAAGGAAATATTAATAACCATTTTTGTATCAACTTCTAATATTAGATTTGAATCAAATGATTTATATACTCATCAGTCAGCATATATGAATCCAATTCTAAAATTCAAGTGAGATTCAAGCTACACTACATGGGACAAATCCGAAAACAATTTGTTACTAAGCATGCTGAGGTTTAAATGAACTGAAATACTTCACAGTATTTTGATTTACTTTACCTGATTATCAAAACCACTGCTTCCTAAGTACAGTAGCTCTAAGTGCACAGGATCAGCACTTGAACAAACTGGACTAAAATTGGAACTAACTGTTAGGTAAACGCATACAGGAAAAATTGAGTCGAATGTTCAATTATTACACATTGAAACAGTCCCAAATGTCCAAATTATTACAAACCGGGATCAGTCTAACACTTCAACTACAACATGATGATCATTCTATTACTACACTTATATTCAGAATTAAATAAGGAAAAATGGGGGAAATAAAAAAAAATGTAAATGGCAACTGAGATCTTCACATTTGATAATATATTTCATTTGAGCTTCATGGGTACATGAGCATTGAGTGTATATGTAATGCAATAGAAGAACAAGCCTATGAGTAAATAAAACAGACCAGCTAGCAAATCAACATCCAATTGCACAGTATGCCCAGAGTTTCAACAGAATTGTGAGAAAATTAAACTCAAAATGATCAAATTCAGTACTGATAGTATTTTCAGATATGGAATAAGTATTTCAGCTCTAGTATTAAAGAGTTCCAGATCCCTTTGTAATGCCTCTAATGGTTCATTTTATAGCAAAACTGTTAGGGCTTCAAATTTACCTTATTCTCTTTTTTAGTCCTTATCTCAAAATGTATTTTTGCCTAAATGATCCTTCAATTCCTAACTTGTGCCACAAGTTTTAGGCAAGAATTATGCTTCAGTCCTTGCTAGAAGGTTCTAAAAGATTCCTATTAGATTTTTACAAGTTCCAATCCCTCTTATACCCTCACTTGCTTTCCTAAATTACCCTATCCCTGAAATTTGACCTTGGTCAGTTCCTTGACCCTAGTTTAGTCATAATTGACCTTGGTCAATCAAACTTGGGTCACATCTTAAACTTAGATTAATAAGTTCATGAGGGTTCAATCAACCAACATTAACAGACTTCTATACAATATTAACAAAACCAAAGATCAAATATCCAGAAGAATGCATATATCTACCGATACTTCACTCTCAGAAATGATTCAATCAAGGATATTCAGAAAAACATAAGAACGAGAAGCACACAGCAAAATGGACAATCAGCTTATGAATCAAATCGGAAGAACAAAAGCTAACCCTTCTAACTGAAGGTCTATCCCAGCAATCAAACCCTTAGGAACATGAATCAACTGAGCATACCATAAATCAAATAAAAATCAGCAAAAGGAGGTCAATTGAGCCCTAAATTCATATTACTGAAGAATAAAACAAATTGAGCTTCCTAAAATTGGGGAACCAATAGTTAGCAAGATATCAATATCACCCAAGAAAGGATTTCATATTGGTGACAAACAAAACATATGAATATTGAAGCCTTATTTCAGATGAACCTATGGATAAAAAACTAAAGAAAACTCAAACAAAAGGAACTTCAAACTATGTAACTATCAATCAATTATTAAATAAAATCAAGCATTTAACAGCTGAAGTAATGAAAACAAACAGAGACCTTAGCTTTTTTCACGCATGTCATTTAAACCATCTCAATTAGCTCTCGACTCTTTCCACAGGGTTCCAAACACTCCTAAGACAATGACAATCGGTTTAAAAAGCTCAAGGGAGGGTTTTTCAAAGTTATGAGACCTCAATAGGTCTCAGATTTGGAATTTTTGAGTGATTGGGGTTGTTTGAGACTCAATAGGTGGCATGGTTAGTGTCAATAGGGACCAATGACTGACTAGGAGGAGATTGAAGCATGTCTGGCAGGTTTTGGGATTTAGGGTTGAACTTTGAATTAAAATTCGAGGAGTTTCAGGATGATTTGAGAGGGGTGACAGGCATGGTTGGAACGGGAAGGGTAAGGTGCTTTAGGGGTGTAAATTTGGGGAAGTTCAGAACAGGTTCGCCGGAGGTAGGGTTTCCGGCAACCTTTCAGGGGATATTCGAGATGATGGAGGAGGATTTGAAGGGAGTAGGATACAGGACGGGGGAGGGGGTGTCCTGGTGGTCCTGTGGTGTTAAGGTGGGAAGGTTTGAAACAGGGTCGCCGGAGACGGTGGTTCTAACGGCCATGTTTTTAAAGATTCGAGACGGAGGAGTCATATTCGAGGGAAACCAATTATAGGACGGGGTAGGGGAGGCCACGACGGTTAAGTGGTGTAATTTTGGGGCCAAACTGGTTGCCGGCCGCCATCGTGAGGCAATTTCCGATAGCGACATCGGGGTGGTAGGCCGGTGGTCAAGGGCGGTAATGGGGTGGTCAACGGGAGGCCTTACAGCCGGAGAAGGAGATACGAGGAGGGTGATATTTGGTCGTGTATGCGTATTAGAGGTATTAGGACATATGTATACAAAAATAGGGGAGGCTTCCGTGGCTGTTGGATGATGTGGGGATCAATGGTTGTGATGAGAGGGGTCCTAAACGGTGTTGTTTGGTTTAGTGGATATGGACATGGATCAGGCTGGTCGTTGGGCTGGGTTGGTGTATTAGAAGGGAGAAAAAAGGTTGGGCCACTCAGGTCTGGCCCAATTGTGGCTAGCCTGAGTGGCTGCTTATATACATATATATGTATTTTAATTGGTCTTTTCTTTTATTTAATTACTAACTTCATAAAAAAGAAAAACCAACAAATTCCTAATTATCCCAAATAAACTAAACTAAGTCAAAATTAACAAAAATGATTTCCAATAGCCGGACATGCAGTAACGGACATGCACATGCAGTAAGATCCTAAAATTAAAATCCTAACATTTAAATGAAAAATCCTAAACTTTAGGAGTCCAATAGGAGCTTGTTTCGACTGGTCAAAAATCATATGCTCACAGTAGGTTGGCCAAATGGGCCATATAATTGAGCGAGCACGATATAACATATCAACCGCAAACTATATTAAAGTCCAAGTGCTCACCAATTTCGTTGCCAATTTCAGTACAGAAATACTGCCCGAGGTTGATCAAGAAGTGCTTCGCACTTCGGCATGATTCGAGCTCTGAGTCCTTTATACCGGCGGTGCATCTAATTCATCGGGAATGGGAATCGTCCTTGAAGTCCCTACGGGTGAAGTGATTCGCCAATCCATAAGGTGTCCCAAAATGACTAACAACGAGGTTGAGTATGAGGCCGTGATTGTAGGATTCAAATTAGCCCTCAAGTATGGTGCTCGACGGCTCGTCCTTCACTGTGACTCTCAACTAGTGGTAAATCAAGTCACTGGGACTTTCCAAATCAAGGACCGAAGATTGCAAAAGTACTAGACAGAAATTCACAAAATACTACCAGAATTCCATGAATGCTTCCTCGACCGGATATCCTAGGCGCAGAATATTGAAGCAGACGGTGTCGCCAAACTAGCGGCAACTACCAAAAATGTCAGCAAAGAAAATATGGTCCCTACTCCATTCCTCAATAGACTAGATCGAGGTACATTCTATAAATTTAACTTGGTACTCGTGCAACCGCATCCTAACATATTTGTAGGAAGGAACGCTCCCATGAGATAAAAAAGAATCCAAAAAGCTTCAAATACAGGCGGCCAAGCACAGCCTTGCAAACGATGACCTTTACAATGACATTCGGCGGCCCACTAGCCAAATGTCTCGTTCCAAACAAAATAAGGCGGGTTCTAGAAGAAGTACATGAGGGTCACTATGGTTCCTATACAGGAAACCGAGCCTTTATCAGATTCCTCATCTGTGCAGGATACTACTGGCCTACCATTAAAAAGAAGCCATGGATTACGTCAAGAAGTATGAGCAATGCCAAATATAGGCCCCTATGATACACCAAGCAGGAGAAATCCTGCATTCCGTCACTTCGCCATGACCATTTATATAGTGGGGAATGGATATCGTCGGACCCCTCCCAGCAAGCCGAGGTAAGGTATGTTTCCTTTTAGTTTTAACTGATTATTTTTCCAAATGGACGGAAGCAGGTGCGTACACCCAAATACGTGATCAAGAAGTCATCGCATTCATATGGAAAAATATAATATGCCGCTTCGGCATTCCCAAATAAAATAATTGCAATAACGGACCTCAGTTCGTCGAGCAATAAACAATCAAGTTTTTTGAAATATGGCGCATTAAGCGGATACTCTCCACACCATACCATCCCGCTGATAACGGTCAAGCCAAATCCTCCAACAAAATAATATTCAATATATTAAAGAAGTGCTCGAGGTGCCAAGGGGCTCTGGATAGAACTGCTACCAGAGGTACTATGGGCATATCGCTCTATGCAAAAAACCAGCACCAATGAGATACCATATTCGTTAGTCTATAGGATTGACGCAATTATACCCGTCAAGGTCGGAGAACCTAGCCTGAGATACTCCAATGAGAGTGGACCAAGCAACGACGAATGTAGATTAAAATAAGGTCGAGGAGAGAAGGGATATGTCTTACACAAGAATGATAGCCCACAACAAGCTGAAAGGTACTACAACAAGAAGGACAAAGTACTATAACTCAGAGTCGGGGACTACATTCTCAAAGCCAAAACATAAGAAGCAAAAGACCCGAATGAAAGGAAACTGGGAACAAATTGGGATGGGCCATATAAAATCATAGCATTAGCAAACAACAGAGCATTCTAATTAGAGACAATGGAAGGAAAACTACTATAGAATAACTGGAATATCACCCACCTCAAGTACTTCCACTTCTAAAAAGAGACACCGCCTAAGTCGTACTCTTTTTCCTTCACCTGAGTTTTGTCCCAATCGGGTTTTCTTTGGGAGGTTTTTAATAAGGCGACGAGGGAGACGTCTCGAGGTTTGAAGTATTTTTCATAGCCCCGCCTGCTGACGCCATCTCTAGGATGTGCAATAAATGGACTAGATATAAAGAATCTTCACTGTATGTACGAAGTCGACATGTATCGCTATTGTAGATATAAAGAATCTCCATTGTATGCATGAAATCAACATATCAGGCCAATATATGCACAAAGTTGACATATATTATTGATAGGAATTTAATCACTCCATTATGTATACAAAATCAACACGCATCTCCAATGCATGAATAAACTAGCATATGAAACACTCCATCAAATATAATAGAACGCCATCCTCACGACGGGATACTACTTTGGCATCAACTCCAAAGCAATATCCCAATGGCTAAGGCCATCATCAAAGATATGAGTTCGATATAGTTCAAACCACGAGGGGGTACTTCTTCGGCACCAGCTCAAAGTAACATCGCTGTGGCTAAGGCCATCATCAAAAATGGATTCGACGTCATTTGAACCACGACATGATACGTCGGCAACAGCTCAAAATTAGCATCCCAATGGATAAGGACAACATCAAGGATATGAGTTTGATATAGTCTGTACCACGATGAGATACTACTTCGGCATCAACTGGAAAGTAACATCTTGATGGCTAAGGCCATCATCAAAATTGAGTTCGTCATCATTCAAACCATGACGGGATACTACTTCGGCACCAGCTCGAGAGTAACATCCCAATGGCTAAGGCCATCATCAAAGATATGAGTTCGACATAGTTTGAACCACGACGGAATACTACTTTGGCATTAGCTCGAAAATAAAATGTGATGGCTAAGGCCATCATCAAAAATGATTTTCACATCATTCGAACCATCATGGGATACTACTTCGACACCAGCTCAAAAGTAACATCCCAATGGCTAAGTCCATGATCAAATATATGAGTTTGACATAGTTCGAACTACGATAGGGTACTAGTTCGGTACCATCTCGAAAGTAACATCCCGATGGCTAAGTCCATTGTAAAAAAAAAAGAAATGAGTTCAATATCATTCAAACCACGACGAGATAGTACTTCAGCACCAGCTCAAAAGTAACATCCCAATGGCTAAGGCCATCATCAAAGAAATTAGTTCAAATTCACTTATTACACAACATGTTTAATATTTCGGGAAAGGTTCATAATAACATGAGTACAGCAAAGGTTACCACCGAAAAAAAATGGAAAAACAACAATTTGGAGGAACACGACCAAAATGATTTTTCATTAGAGCAAACATATTACAACCATTTTTCTTTAAAAAAGGCTCAATGATGCCCTTATTAAAATGGCAAAGCAAAAGTAAATACAAACAAATACTACACATCATTTCGGTCGCATACACATCCTCGTACCAAGATATGGGGGCAAGTATGTTCACATTATCAGGATTAATATCATATCCGTCAAGCGTGAGGGGATCGTACCCGCACGCCTCACGAGCTGCACGAGCCTTGGCATGCATATCCCGAAGCTCTACTTTGGATACCCTCTCATTAATATGAAGAGTGTTATACACATCGATCTGGTCTTTCGCATGCACCCACAATTCGTGCAAATGTCGAGGCATAACAGGATCAACCGAAGCATGAGATGTAGAGGGATTCAACCATTGTCGCACGTCCTCCCATTTCCAACGAAGCCACTTGCTCATTTAATGTAGACAATTCCACCTCCAACCCTTAAGTGCGGCCCTCAAGTCTGCTATCTCAAACACAGATGCCTTCATCTCCTTGGCCTTCTCCAACCTACAAACACGGAGGGCATTTTCTAAAGTCGCTGCCTCAAGATGGAAGTTGCCCTCTCCCTTTCGACATAGGACAATCTATCTGCATCCGCGCCCAATTCACCCTTAAAGTCATCAACCTCTGCCTCCTTCATGACCATTTTGGCAGTTAAATTGACCATCTTTGCTTGGAGGTCAGCATTTTCAGCCACTACTCCCTTACTTAGCTCAAGCTCATCTTCCTTTACCTTGACGGATGCCTCAAGCTCACTACTATGATAAATGTCCTTTATAAGGTCCTCGTCTCGCTCCTTCAACTATTCGACCCTACGTGCCAATTGATCATTCCTCTACTTGAACCCTTCGCAGAATAGTTTGAAGTTGTGATCCTGATTATAGATGTTGGCCATCGTGCGATGCTTAGTGTGATATTCTTGATACTTAGAAGACATATTTCCATAGATGGTCTTCCTCCTCCTTTCCCGACGCTCACGTTTGATCTCTATGATGAGGGACTAACACAAAAAGCAAAGTTAAAATAAAAGGATAAAAAATAATAATAAAATAGATCCAATGAAGAAAATAAAAAAGAAAGACATTTACTCGCAGAGCCATGCCAAAATTCTCCGTGACAACTCTGCATCACTCATTTCTCTAAGTTCCTCGCTCTCAGGGGAAGCACACAAAAGGACAAAAATGAACGCCATCTGATCACAGATTGAGAGCAATTCGTAATCCTTGAGGATGACTATGTGTTGATTCGAACCCTTCGTTCTAATCTATACGTGAGTATGGCGCTCTAAAAATTTGCTAACATCCCCCAGGTCGACGTCCAAACCCGGGCATTTATCCTTAGCGCATAAGCCCCCTTCAACAATAGATAACGTGCCACCCTCAGCGGAGTGCATAGACCCCCTCCTTGGTAAACTCTTTCTGTCCAGGGAGACCCCCCCTACCAAGATAGCATCTCCCACAAAAACAGGTACAGGTGCTATCCCCGACGCACCCATCCTACTCTTACCAGCCTCAGTGACTACGTCTTTCCCGAGCTTTATCCTCCGCTTTTTCCTCAGTGAAGGTTCGTCTCCGTTAGAGGACTCGTCCAAGAGGTGATGGACAGGTAAAGAAGAAATCTCCTCTCCAACGACGATATCTCGAGAGGATTCTCTCACCTGTACAAGTGCAGCAGAACCTTCTCCAACAAGCTCCTCTAAAGTATATTGCATTCCCGTCGAGGCGATGACTTGGAAAAATACAAGGACTGGGCCCTTCTCCTAGAAGCTCCGGGACCTGTCATCGCAAAATTTGTATCAATAGATAATGGAAAATAGTCAAAAATGGTGCAGAGAAAAAAACTTACCAGATGAGACCTCCAACCCAAAACGTTTCACAAAAGCAATCTAATCCCAGGTCTCCACTGCGTGAGCCACTATACAATCCACCCAGTCCCTTATTACAAAAATGGGATGGGGTGTATGCCCCACAGCTGCAAAGGAAAGCCACAAATAAGTACTAAGTCGAATAAACTAAAAAAAAAAGAAATTAAACGAGTACGACACCTACGATTATTATTCTGCCACTTCGGGAATCCAGCAGGGTCCGACATAATATATTCAGTTCTGACAAAGAAATACATATATCAAAACTTACGGCTTGCTGGGTCATCAGATCCAACCACCAGCCTTTTGGTTCTATGATGCCACAAGTGAATCATAAACAAGTTATGACACGTACGATTATTTTTCCACCACTTTGGAAATCCAGCAGGGTCCGACACAATATGTTTAGTTCTGACAAAGAAATACTAATGCCAATACTTACAGCTCGCCTGGTCGTCAGTTCCAACCACCAGTCATTTGGTTCCACGGTGTCTTAAGTGTACCATAGTACCCCTGTGAAAACTGGGGAAAACAAGTGCAGGAGGTGGTGAACATTGACTTCTCATCCAGCCAATTCTGCATATTTGGTCAATACTAGAAATATTTTATACGTGTATGGGGAAAGTTGCACCGGGAAAACTTGATAAAATAGACAGAATTCTTTCGCTAATGGAAAAAAGGGAAAGGAATGACCAATTACAAAAGGGTATTCCAAAAAATACCGTACCCCGATCTATGGACCTCCACGATGTCCCTCCCTGCCAGAACCATCTCGATATTGAGGGGATGCTATACTTGGAATGTAGGGCATTTATGTGGACCTGATCGATTTCAGATATTACCGGGGTGGGAGTCAGGGTAGGGTCCTTAAGAAAGTCACTTCAAGATATAGGGTGTCTTGGTAACAACTTTTCTACGATGGGAAAACTATCCCCTTCCCCAACCATCGCGTCTTCACCACCTGTAGGAAGTGCCATGGATAACTGAGTGGCATCAAAAATCCCCTCCGTGATCAATGTGTTCTAGTCATGTCTATGGAGGACGATATGTTAATAAAATGAAAGAAATCAAGAACAATGTACAAGAAAGAGGAAATGAAGAAAATCGCAGAAGCAAAACTATAACACAAAAATACTTACATCATCCTTTGTCTTGACTAATTGCATTCATTTTAATATTTCTTTCATTTGAAGTTCTTGCATATATGAATAATCATTTGGAATCCAACAGATTAGCAAGTATCATTCACTGTATTTTATCCTTGCACTATCTAATCGATATTTAATTACGCTTAGCTTAAATTTTTCCTCCTCATCTTCATCAATTGATTTAATCAAAAAGGTTTTAATATATTTTTATCAAAAAAATATTTCTATATATTACATTTGAGTTATTTTATGGGAAAAAGAAAACTTGGAATAGGAAAAGTATAGCTCTCAAATCCTCCATTCTAATTGAAGTTTGTTATACGCTCATGTTCTGTAACAGTAGTAGTGCGTGAGTTTCGTCTTCTTAGTAGGACACATAGTAGTGAGTTTCATCTTCTTAGTAAGATGAAACTTAAGAAATATATTTAAAAAAATATTAGATGTTATTGTTGTATATACTACACTGAGATGTACTTGTAACTAGTTGAGGGACTAAAGTGGAAATAGAAATGAGGAGTTAGTTTGGAGTCGGTTAAGTGTTTATAAAAGGGGACCAGTCACGTGTAATGAAGGCATAAGAAAGAAAACCTAACTCACATTCTTCATCTCATTTCTGCATCTCTCCACTCCTTCTATCCTACTCCTTCGATACTGTTTTGCTTGTATGGGTACTATTCCTAATTGAATCGAATTTATCATAGTATCATAGAGTCGGTCCTGAATTCATCAGAATTAGGAAGAAATTTGAAGAATTAAAGCTTGTCGGAAATCTGATTTGATCAGCTATGACATGAAATGAGGTCGCCTTAATAGATCACAACATATCATCCGCTATTTTTCATCCCTCATATGCTCCTGGACTTGCCCTAATATCGGTTAAGCTCACGCGGCCAGAAAGTTACGTGTTATGGAATAGGGAGATGAAAATGGCACTTAGGGGAAAGAGTACACTACGGTTTGTTGACAAAACTTGTGTGAAGAGCAGGTATAGAGGCAAATTGGTAGAATAGTGGGATAAACACAATACAATTATTTTGTTGTGGATAGGAAGCACTGTATCGAGTGAATTTATGCCAAGCATTGTCTATTCTTCAAATGCAAAAAAAGTATGGAGCGATTTCCAAGAGAGTTTGATAGATCAGATTTGTCTAGAATTTATCACCTTTCGACAGACATAGCAACATTGAGAGGTACCGACTCTATAACTACTTATTAATCTAAATTTAAAGGATTTATAGGATGAACTCAATGTATTAGTACCGCTGTCTTGGTGACATTGAAGAGTCTAGACCCTCAATTGAACATTTAAGGTCGCACCGTTTGCTGCAGTTTCTTATGGGATTAAATGAAAGCCATAGTAACATAAGGAGTAATGTGCTAGTTGATCACATCCAACTCCGCACTACAAAAGAGTAGAAAGAGAAGGTCGCAATAGCTTTTACCCGATTTTGGGTCGAGATCGAATCCAAAGAGAGCTAGGATTGGAGTTAAGTATCTATCTAGCTTAGAAATGTGAGTGTGTTCTTAATTGATCTTCTCATCATTTTTTTTGTTTTTCTTTAACAATCTAATATTATCAAATACTAATTATAACTAATTATGCTAAGTAAAAATTTCTAAGAGTTGTATCTAATAGTTTAAAAGGCACTAGGGTAGTGACTTTCGCCTAGGTGGCTAATTAACGGGTAATTGTTTCTAAGGTATGCTTGACATGATTGGAGAAATATGCTATAACCGTTGTACGATTATACTCGTTCTCACACCTCTCAGTAGAGAGAGTGATTTTGCCCAATTGACTTTCTCAAGACCAAATGGGTAGGCAAATCTGCTCAAGTAATTAGGGTTCAAGTCGGGTAATTAATCTCTCGAGGTTTAACCCTTTAATTGGGACTATTATTTCTATCGAGTCCATCCCAATTCCTTGTTGGGTCAATTTTGGAGACTTAGGCTCTCTTTCTCAAGAAGAGCCAAGTCAGATAAGCACAAACCAGTGTTTGCAACCACCAATTCATAAATCAAACCATAAAATTGACCCAACTAACAAACATCCATAGTCAATCTAGCCTTAAATTGTAACACCCGTCAATTATCCACACTAGGATTGAGCCACCACCCTAGCCAGTGGGTTTAGCTACTAATGCTTGATGAAGAAAATGGAGAAATAGACAAAGATAAAGATATATTAATTAATTTCTAAGCTAAATATAAAGATTCAATGATAAAAGCTAAGTAAAAATGCCAAAAATAGCTACAGATGGTCTTCTCACCAGCGCAACTGAAGTTCTAAAATGTCAAATGCTTTAAAAATGACGAAATGTTCTACTTATACTAAGCTGAAAAAACTGAACAAAAATGCCCTCCCGGGGTTAGTGCGGGCCGCACAAAATGTACTATGGCCGCACTAGGCTCTTGGACTTGCAATCTTGGCTCTTTGAACTCAGGCTCTACGGACCGCGCAGAATGGACTGCAACCGTGAAGGTCTCTAATATGGTATGCACAATAATGACCGTGAGACTCAAACTCCGAAAGCCGACCTGCCAACAGACATTGTGGGAGAATACTCTTCACCATCATCAGAAAATGTTGCTTAGCGGCAACCTTGAAATAGGGTCAAGTTTGACTGCATCAAGCTCTAAAGCCGGGTATTCTGAGCCAGCTCGAAGCCTTATAGCTAGATCAAAGACTGCCGTAAGTTGCATCTTGAGTCTTAAGAATTGGGTCCCTTAGCCCCTGGATTGGTGCGCAAGCAAAAGAAGAACAAAAAAGAGGGGCCTCTGGCTTATTAAGAAGCATATAAACGACATACTAAGCAGAAGCGCGTAGACGAAGGGAGAGGGGCTTTTTCGAAAGGCTAGAAACTTATACGTATATAGATATAGTGAGTGTGCGTGCGGGGTGTAGGTATACCACTTACGAGAAAGAACCCCAAGTCAGTAAAGTAGTTAACCAAACACAAGTAAGAAGTTCGTCAGTCCTTCCTCCGATGCCTCCCGTTCATTCTTCTTCATTTCATCATTTTGTTGTGTTGTTCTGTTATGACTTGAACCTGGGTATATTTTCTTTCTCTGAACTTCTCTTCTGTGGATCGTACATTATAGTAGTGCGCACGTGGAGCCTTCACCGCGGACCATGCAGAATTGTGTGCGGCCGCGTTGCTTGAAGCCTTAGATTTTGACTCTCTAATCTCTCTAGTGTAGAACGCACAAACAGTAGTGCGGCCGCACTAGGCCTGTTCTCCTGAGTTTTGCCTTGTGTTAGGTTCTTGAGTAGGTTTCACTCCTTTTTAGCCAATCTTTGACATTTCGTCACATTATTGATCAAACCTGCAATTAAGCACACCTTATAATCCTTTTGGGACTATTTTGTAAGAATTTATAATCAATGCATAAGCAAGAAGGAGCATAAAACATGTCGAAATCCCTTGTTATCAAGTCCCCCAAACTTGAGATTTTGCTTTTCCTCAAGAAAATAAAATAAGAACCACCCATTAAGGGAAATCCAAGCATTTTTTGCTACCCTAAAGTAACCTCAACAAGCATCAATTGGGACTATAATTGCCCTCAATACGAATGAATCATTAACAATATTTAACCTTTGTAAAACCATGGATCAAGTGTGACACGAGAGAATCAAGAGTTGACTCATTACATCAAAGAACACTCTCAATTACTTCGGTCATTGTGGAACCCAAACTCAATATCCTCAAATCTCCCTAAGCAAACATCACCTTTTAGAGTATTAGCACACAAATCGAGGTCAATAGGAATTTATTCATCTCTCTCAAGGGAAGGTCATAAGTCCGGCTCTAAGTACCATAGGCTTTCTCCTCATGTAAGTATCCACTAATGCAAGCTTCATCCAACTCAAGATCATATAGGGCTTTTGTGGATTCATTGTGAAGGATTTTGGTTCAGAGTAGGAAATATTTTTGTCTAAGTGGGTTCCATCTTCCCTTATGCACTTCTTTTGATTCATTTGGCACAATTCTCTTGACTATTTGAGTCATTTCACCTCTTTTTGAGGGGTTAGAGAGAGACATTGTCACTCTTTCTTATGCATTTCAATTCTTTTATCCTTTTTCAACTTTCCACACCTTTCTTTCTTCTACTTTACTTGAATCCCTTTTTATTCTTTCTCATATTGAGCATTCTTTTTGTCTTTTGTTTTTCTTTCTTTATTATTGCCTTTCCTTTTCTTCATTTTTGTGCCTTATACCACTCTGTTGTCATCCTCGTCTCTTCTCCCAAACTTATACTTTTGTCATGTTCTCAAGGAAAGATCGGTTGCCAAGAGAGAGTATCTTTTAGAACGGGTAAAGGCTTGTAACATGGTTCTTGAAAGAAAAAGTTTTAAAGCTCAAAAGGGCTAACTAGGGATTATATGATTGGGAGGATATGGAATTGTTTGACTATCATTTGGATCAAAGAGAGCCTATAATCACTTCTCAAGTAAAATTTCACTTAAGATTTTGCTTCAACAGACATTCAAGGCAAGTTCTAGACCATTGTCTCAAGAATTGGACTCGCAATTTGACTTCTCACCATACAATCTAAAGGACTGCTAAAGACATAGAGTCGGAGGCCCACAACAACCTTAGATATGATTTGAGCATAAAATGGTGCCGAAAAAACACTTGATGGTTATTGGACAACACAATAGTCTCAAGGCCACGACTTTCACCATCCTACATACAACAATTTGTCTTTGACCATGGGATCAAAGGAAAATGTGCTAGGCCCAAGTGAATCCTTGCTTGAGGTATCATTAACTACAAACTACCAAAAACAAAGACAAAAACTGACTCAAATCCTTAAGAAGGTTGTCACGTCATCTATCATTGGGGAAGAGTCACCTAGTTCACACAATACTCCACCTTTGGAAATAACCGTGGTATTAAGAAAATCAAAGGCTTATTGAAAACATCAAAAACGAACCAAAAGCTACGAACATATTAAGAAGCTAAAAACGATTTTTTTTTTGCCAAAATTGAAAGAATATATACAATAGGGGATTTGAATATACAACGGAAAATGAATATATACACTGATATAACTTTATATTCATGCCAAATGAAAGATGAAAACTGCGATAAAAGTAACTAAGTGTAAGCTTATATACAAACCAAATGAAAATAAAAAAAGACATAACTAAATTAGTATATATGTACACTCATCCAAAGATAAAGAGCACACCCCCTCAAATACAAGCTAGCATTGTCCCCAATGCCAACTAAAACAAATAAGCACCAAAAATAAAATAAAGGAAGGATATGAAGACTCCCTATGCCATTTCCTCTACATAGGATCATGGGTGGTGCCTGGGTCCTCTGTGTGCTCGGGAACCTCAGACTGTTTCCCGATATCTTGCTGTTCAGCTGTTGGGACCTGGGACTGGACTTGTACTGGCTCTGGTACATCCTGTGGCTAGCTAGAGGAAGCTTACGGTAGGTTGGAGCCTTTGTGTCTGATCCGGATCTATGGCTGCTGCTGGAATAGCTAGAGCTGGGCCCTCGAACAATAAGTCTAAAGGTAGGTGGTCTGCGTTTAGTCTATCCACATCTGCCCATAGCTCCTTCATGGACTCCTTGGAAGCATGTGTCTTGTGCAACTTCTTGTGCTGCTTGGCAAGCTCCTTCAGAGCCTTGCCATATGAATCTACTTTTCATGCCGAATCAAATCATCCTTTATAGACTGTGAGACTTGTACGGGATGTGGTGCCGACTGAGCCGCAATGGTGAATGTCAAGGTATACAACTTGGATAAAGTTGTATACATCCAGTTATTTAGGCTCTGAAGCGTCTGGCTCAGTCAGTGGGCAGTGATGGGATGGGCCCAGGATGACGGGATCTCCAGGACTGATGATGTGGAAGGAATGGCTGAAGATGTAGAAGGGCTGAGAGGTAGGTCAACAACAATGGAGGCAGTCTCAGTGGGGGCCTCTACAACAACCGGCTCTTCAGATCGGCCAGTTGGGGTAGAGGCAGGTGCCATGTAGTTCTTTTCTTGGGGTTATCATTCCCCTACAAGATGTACCAGGAGAATGGGGCTATCGCCTTACCCTTGACATCGTAGGACTTCCTCTCCACCCCCAAATCTTGAAAGTACATAGAGAGAGTTTTAGGTAAAGGGTAGTTCCTATCGGTCTCAGCTCCCACTATAGAGATCATGCAGGACATCACATTCCCCATATTTATAGGGTATCCTGCCATAATCGACACAACCAATATAGCCCAGTAGAGAGGAAGTGCCTGGTCATGTGTTCAACTAGCTGCAAACAAATGTTACCCACCCCCTTGCCTCAAATTTTAGGGTCATTCGCAGTATTTTCACCTCAGTTGTCAACCACTCCAAAGCGTTATCTGGGATTTCCAGGTACTGAGATAACCATGGACGGACCTCCTCACCCATCTCCAACTTCTCCAAATACAGAGTCTCATCCTCCTCATTGAAGTCCAAGTACTCATTCAGTGACTTCCCATCGAATAATACATTTTTGATTCGAATCTTGGTCACTTTGGAGCCCTTGACAATGTGGGCTACATTATAGTAGAATTCTTTGACAAAGTGTTCGTTTGTATCAATAATTTCGTCCATGAAGTGTTCCCATCCCACTCTAGTTCTAAATTGCCTCTGGATGTCAAGGTTGTGGGGTAGTACGTCTTTGTCAATAAATCTTTGTTCCGGTATCAAATATCTTACCGGCTACCACTACATGAATTTGTCGTAGGCTACTTGGCTTATAAATCTATCCTCCCAAACTTCAGGCTTCCTAGTACGGGCAATCCCCCCAACCTGAGGTTTACCCCCCTCAGATACTTCCTCTTTTCCTTGTACCTTCTTTTCACCTCCATCTGCACTCTCCTCGGATATTGAAGTTGTGGGGGTGGTGGAGTACTCATCGCTGCTGGCTGCTGATTCCTCAGACGACTTAGTAGGGACATGATCTGCTGCTTAGGTAGGGCGTGATAGAGGTAGAGTATCATCGGTCAATCTCATTTGTTCGGGCCAATCAGGAATCTGTGCAGGAATAGAATTTGAGGAAACCTTCTAAGATGGCTCGTACTCCCTCCCTGATTTGTCAGCTGCCCTGTCAGTAGCTTTTATCAACTTACTTGTCCTTTATATGCTCTCCGAACTTGGGGAGTGAGCTTGATCATTGTTTTCGTTCCACCCAAGAGGATTCACCTCTCCCTAGTTATTTTGATCCTTTTCCCCATCGTTGTTTAACCATTGTCTGTAAGCACAAACATCTAACTTTGTTAGTATCAATAGAAGCAATGAGACATATGTGCATAATAGATTTCAGAACATAAACAGACATTTGCGGACATAGTTGTAGAATAGGCTAGTGCGGACCTCATTAACACGACCGCGGTTTGCATAGGTATGAGGCCCCAAAAACAAGCTCTCTGAATCTCACCACCGTGGCCCGTACAAAGTAGCACCGCGGCCACGCCGGGCTAGCATGGACCGCACAAAATGTAATGCGGTTGCACTAGGTAAGAGGTCAATTTTCAAAAAATCATCACCCGGGACCGCATCAGAGCATTGTGGATCGCACAAAAAGGGATTTTGCGGAGGGTGCTTAGTCATGGCACTTAGTTAGGGTTTGGGATTTTGTATTTTAGTTCAAATTTTTACCTAGTTGGGGTCCCTAATCATTTACCCAGTTCTTTTTACTCACCAAGTACACGAAGATTAATTGTTAAACTAAACTAACCTGAAAATTGTTGTTCCCGCCCTTCGGGTTCATTACCGTGTCACTTGGTAGAGCACCATTAGGGTGAATGTTCTGAGCTTGAGAGATTTGGCCTAATTGTACATCCAATTCCAGATGGAGGTATTGTGTGAAGCCAATTGAGCATCAGAATCTTGGTTCTTTTTCATCATTTGCTCGAACATACTTTCAATTTTGTCCATATCACTTCTAGAAGAACTAGGACCTTGAGAAGGGAAAATGGGGTGGATTTCTCAGTTGTTGGTAAATTGGAGGCCTTTGAAAGCCTTGCCCCCAGTTGCCTTGGTTACCATTGTTGTTCCACCCACCTTGATTGTTGTTTTTGCTCCAATTATTATAATTTACATTCCAATTGCCTTGCTTGTTGTTTTGATTGTTGTTATTCCAATTTCCACCTCCTTGTTATTGATTGTTTTTGTTCCAATTGCCACCACCTTATTGTTGATTGTTGTTTTTCCAATTGCCACCACCTTGTTGTTGATTGCCCAAATTTTCTTGGGGTCGCCATTAATGGTTTGAAGAGTTGCCTTTATTGCTTTGATAGTTGTTAACATGTTGAACCTCCTCACTTTTTTCATCATAATACTCATTTGAAAAACCACCACCATCATTGTCATATTGTTCACAATTCCCTTGAGATTGTTGGCCACTTTATCTTCTCTTAAGCATATTGACACCTTCCATGGTGTTGACTTGGTGTGGATTTTGGACTTGTTAAAACTATGCCTTCGCTAATTGGTTCAAAGTAGTAGTGAGCTCTGCAATTGCTTGACCATGATCATGCAATTTCTTGTGCAAATGGATGGCCTAAAATTTGCTCTACTTTTCACTGCTCAAGAAGTGTCAGCCATCTCATCAAGTACACTACGTGACTCGTCATAAGAAAGTTTCATTAAATTTCCCCCAGCTAGTTGGTTCACAATGCATTGATTTGTGGTGTTGATGTCACGATAAAAAGTTTGTTGAATCATCACCTCGGTCATATCGTTATTCGGACACTCTTTCACCATGGTCCTATATTGTTTCCAAATTTCTTGCAATGGTTCTGTTGGCCCTTGCTTGAAGGCAAAAATTTCATCCCGAAGTGACGCCATATGACTCGGTGAGAAGAACTTGACAATAAACTTATCCACTAACCCATCCCAAGTTATGATGGAATGGTTGGGGAGTCTCTCAAGCCAATCTAATCCCTTCCCCGAAGTGAGAATGGGAAAAGTCTCAATGTCAGCGCATCCTCGGACACATTCGTCTGCTTGCTCCCCCAGCATGTATCTACGAACCCCTTTAGATATTTGTAGGCATTTTGATCCGCAGTGCCCGTGAAGTACCCACGCTGCTCAAGTAAGGTCAACATCACATTGGTTATTTGAAAATTCCCTGCCCGGATTCAAAGAGGGACAATAGCACTCGCATAACCTTGATTTGGCAATACTCTGGGAGCTGCTCTTGGAGGTAGCGGAGGAGGATCTGTAATATTATCATTTGGAATATCATTTTCATTGGAATTTCGGTCTCTTCGTTGTCCCTGAGGTGCTAGAGGCACCTCATCTTGCTCAAGATAATCTACTTCGTCCCTCTCTATCACGTTTCCAAGAGGTTCATTAGCATTTAAAGCCATTTGGTACGAATAATTGAGACAAAAAAATGAGTAGCAAAGAAGGAAAGAAGAACAACACACAAAACTAACTAAATAGATAGCTAAAACCGATAGCTCCCCAGCAACGGCGCCAAAAAGTTGATCATAGCCAACTCCACACTACTAAAGAGTAGCAAGAGAGGGCCGCAATAGCATTTATCCAATTTTGGGTCGAGATTGAATCCATAGAGAGCTAGGATTGGAGTTAAGTATCTATCTAGCTTTGAATTGTGAGTGTGTTCGTAATTGATCTTTTCATCATTTTATGGGTTTTCGTTAACAATCTAATATTATCAACTACTAATTATAACTAATTATGCTAAGTGAAAATTGCTAAGATTTGTATCTAATGGTTTAAAAGGGACTAGGGAAGTGACTTTCGCCTAGGTAGCTAATTGACGGGAATTGCTTCTAAGGCATGCTTGACATGATTGGGGAAATATGCTATAACCGTTATGTGATTTTATCCACTCTCACACCTCTCGGTAGAGAGAGTGATTTTTCCTAATTAACTTTCTCAAGGCCAAATGGGTAGGCAAATCTTCTCAAGCAACTAGGGTTTAAGTCGGGTAATTACTCTCTCGAGGTTTGACCCTTTAATTGGGACTATCAATTCTCTTGAGTCCATCCCAATTCTTTGTTAGGTAAATTTTGGAGACTTAGGCTCTCTTTATCAAGAAAAGCCAAGTTAGCTAAGCACAAATCAGTGTTTGCAACCACAAATTCAGAAATTAAACAATAAAATTGATACAAACAACAAACATGTCACGCCTCCTTTTGGCTACTAAACCAGGCGAAGGGCGTAGATAAGGGAGTTTTTCAAATTAAAGGACAATCGAAACGGGATGTAATTATTTAAGAGAATTTCAGAGTCGCCACTTGGGAGATTTATGGTGTCCCAAGTAACCGGTTAGAATCCCGAACCGAGGAAAGAATGACTATGTTTAACAGTCCACGAATCAGAAATCCGAGTTTGGAATTCTGTTAATCCGGGAGAAGGTGTTAGGCATTTCCAGGTTTCGTGGCTCTAGCACGTTCGCTCAACTGTTATATTTGGCTTAAATTATCTGAGTTTTACAATTATGAACCTATGTGCATTTTTTTAATCTTTAAACACTTTTGTTATTATTATTTTAAAAGAGAATTTCAATGTCGTTAAAACGTGTCTTGAACCACGTCACATAAATGCCCCCATGGTTTTTGACACATTTCAACTTCGTTGAGATTTGAATTTGGGTCACATAAATATGCACCCGTAATTAAGAAGATAAATTATCAAAGACACGCCTAAAAGGCGACTAACACGTTATTATCTTTGCGGGAAATGCGTAAAATTGGCTAAATGGCATGTCCCAAAAATTCTATGTAAGTATTTCACGAGGGCCACGCAATTTGTGGGTTCTGTTTGGCGCGGCACACCTCATTTTAATTTAAATGGCCTTTCCTAAAACAAGCTACTACTTTTCTATAAAATGTGTTTCTACTAACGCTCAAATAATTTGTAGTACACTATTTGGAGGGTTCAAATCTACAATTCAATCTTTTAAAAAAAATACCCAAACCTTAGCCTGTAGGAGGGAGGTGGGGCTTCATCTTATTTCAAATACTCTCGAGCAATTGGGCTCAGCTGCCGGCCCACAAGAGAGGCGATCTGCTTGGACTCATTGAAGAAGGACCCAAGCAATAGACCATTGGACCTTTAATTAACATAGCCTACTTAAATTCATATCTGGACATTAACTAACTACTTAATAGCAATTTTCATATTAACATATATGGCCAACATGAGCTGAAGCATTAAACTATTTCAAAATGAAATATATTATTTTTCACGCACAGATAAGATTCACACATCCTGCTATAAAGCTTTACAAGAGATGATAATTTTCTTTCAGTACCAGTTTAAATCCAAAGCTCACTTCAAATCCACTTTTAGCTCAATGCGACTGGACTGTCTGAATCAATTACAACAACGTCTGCACTTACTACTAACTATGCACAATTTGAGAATATTAATCCAAATATCCTGTTATACAAACTATTGTCTTAACCATGACAAACATAATAGTACTTGAAGCTGGTCCCAAATTGGTAAGTTAAATGGTGACAACAGTCCATATCAAACAATAATCCATATAGTCCTATTTTAACATGAAGTTTAAATAACTACAAAAGAAAATCACATTGCCAGGATGAAATCACAGGCGACTAAAGCAGCTCTTGCTTCAAATCTCTTAAATTGCACCATTCATAGATTCAATATTACACCCTTGGGAAAGAGAGGTACATGGTAATCTAAATAAAAAAGGAGGGTAAGGAATCAGCAGCAGTTCTTAGACACCAGCAGAAAAATTGTAACCAACACAGTAGAGATATTTAGCTTGGCAACCAGGTTCAACTAGAAGAAACCACACACAGCCTTTAAATGCCCTCTAATGACTTGAAACTAACCCAGGAATTCCATAAATGACCAAAACCCAGATGAAGTGATGCAAAATCCATAAACAAACAAAACTAGACCCTAAAACCAGCTGGACTTCTAATGGAACAGTGCATTTTGAATTTCTGTTGTTTTGTAAAGTTCAAAATTCCTAATTTTTGAAGGAAAAGCTCTCAAATATTCAAACTAAACTAGCACTTTTTCATTTTCTTTTGTTATAATTGCAGGAATTTGGAGGATTGATTTTCAACTATTACTGAAAATTTTCAGATATTTTCAGACTGTGTAACCCCCCCCCCCCTGAATGAATTGGGGTGCCCTTTTATAGAGGCTAGGGAAACCCTTTTATTTCATTTTAACTACTAGTCCCTCTTTCAATTTTAAGATTTACCTACTTTGTCCTTTATTTTCTTACTTATTTCCCAAGTTACTGCACTAAACTACTGATTTTTAGACTGAAGTCCCCTTCTAGAAGGGTCTAAAAGATTCTAGCATTATTTCTTATTTATAGGATACCTACTACTCTTATTTTAGTCCTAAAATTACCAGAACCAACTAAAACCATATATTACCCCTTTAATGTGTTAGAATTACTATTTTACTAAGCTAAGTCCTAAAATTAACTACTAGCTAACTATCATCTATAACCAAACCATGATTAAACCTGAACCAATAACCAAAAATCCAACTCAGAATTCAAAACACTACTGGATCAAAATTCAAGCTAAATGCTGAATATAATTAAAAGAAAACATGCAAAGCTGTAACTACCATGCCATTCTACCATTTGAAACAACCAAAATTGGAAAATTGATTCCTATTCAAACTACTACCAACCATTTGTTGAACATTAAACTGAGCTGAACAATAAACGTGAAGGTTCAGGAATTAGGGCTAAATCATACATGGACATTAAGCTAAAAAAAATAGGTAATTCAAAACATAGTTAGAGGCTAAACCTATGGGATCACCAGAAAAACAAAATAACAAAAATGCAAATAGAATAAATGGTCACCGAAATCCAACTCTCTTTCGCGGACCTCACATTATAGTAGTGCGGCCGCAGAGCCTTCACCGCGAAACGCGCAGGATGGTGTACGGTCGCATTGCTTGAAGCCTTAGATTCTAACTCTCTGAATCTCTCTAGTGCAAACCGAATAAAGAGCAGTGCAGCCGCATTAGGCCTGTTCTCCTGAGTTTTGCCTTGTCTTAGGTACTTGAGTAGGTTTCACTCCTTTTTAGCCGATCTTTGACATTTCGTCACTTTACCGATCAAACCTACAATCAAGCACACCTTATGACCCTTTTGATACTATTTTGTAGGAATTTATAATCAAAGCATAGCAAGAAGGCGCATAAAATACGTCAAAATCCCTAGTTATCACTAGCAAAGAGGCATGTAGTGACTGTTAATGAAGTGTATGCAATAGTCACTCAGGAAGAGAGTTAAAGGTCCTTAGGTATGGTTAATACATGTAGGGAACCACTTACCATGCTAGAGGAAAGGATCAAGATTTTAAAGATAAAAGTCCAGGGATCATTTGTGAGCATTATGGATATAAAGGTCATATTAAGGAAAACTGTTTTATAATAATTGGCTATCCAGCTAACTTCAAAAGTAAAAGAAAAAAATAAGAGTGGAAGAGGAAAGGTTTATACTAACAATGTGAATGCAAATAATGAGAAAGGCAAGCCAACAGTTGTGCAAGTGCAAGGGACTGGACAGTTCTTCACAGAAGAATTATACAAGCAGCTAGTCAAGCTATTGTCAAAACCAACAACATCAGAGTATTCCACAAACATGATAGGTATAATTTCCTTGCTAGCAAATGCAAGTATGTGTAAATGGATGATAGAAACATGAACAACACATTATGTCACATATTGTAAGGACATTCTGAGTAGTGGGACAAGAACTGATGATCAAGGAAGAAATGAAGTGTAATTACCTGTAGGAAATAAGGCGTAAATAACATACATGAGAAGCATCTATACCTGGGAATAAGAAAGTTCAAAATGTTTTATATGTACCAGATTTTAAATTTAATTTGTTGTTAGTATCAAAACTCACCAGAGATTCCAGTTGCTCAGTGACATTCTTTCTTGATTTCTGCATGTTTTAGGATTTTACAGTGGCAGGGTAATGGGGATTGGTAGATAGAACAATGGATTGAGCAGGGTAATGGGGATTGGTAGATAGAACAATGGATTGTACCTGCTAAAGGAAAATATAAATGTAGTTGCAGTAGATTTCTTTATGAACAAAGGAGCAAAAAGTTAACTTTAGCACTTGAGGTTAGGACATGCATCATTGAAGTTAATGCAGCATATTCCAGAGATAAAGAATAGGGAGGATATACAGGTGCAAGAAAATTGCCATGTCTATCCATTAGCTAGACAGTGTAGGTTAAAGTTTCCTTTAAGTAACACCAGCTCCATTAGTTCTTTCATGCTTGTTCATCTAGATATTTGGGGACCCGACAGAGAATCTGCATATGATAGAAAGTATTGTTTCACCATTGTGAATGGCTACAGTAGATATACCCGGGTATATTTGATTCAATCAAAATGCGAAGTGTTACTTGTAATAAAGAACTTTCTTGCTATAATAAAGAATCAATTAGGTGTGACTGTGAAAGTGTTAAGGTCATATAATGGTAGTGCATTCTTCAATTCTCATTGCAATGATATATTGACATATTTAGCAATTGTACATTAGAGTTGCTATCAATATACACTCTAAAAAAATGGCACAGTTGAAAAAAAAGCATAAACGCATCCTATAATTACTAGGGCACTAATGTTTCAAAGCTCGGTGCCAATAAGATTCTGGGGTGACTATGTAAGAACAACAACATATTTGATAAATATGTTGACCACATAGGTGCTACAAGGGAAGTTTCCATATGAAGTACTGCATAATCAACAAAGATATAACACGTATGAGTGTTTGGTTTGTCTAAGTTTTGTAAGTAACTTGCTTGGAGGTGATAAATTTGCTCCATTAGCAAGAATGTTAGTCCTTATAGGATATTTAGAAACCCAAAAAGAGGTACAGGTTGTATGATTTAGATAGTTGAATGGTGTTTACTAGTAGAGATGCCTTATTCATAGAAAAAGTATTTCCTTTCAAGGAAGGAACTTAGATCACTGAAGACCTATTTCAATATGATGAACCTACTATTGTGACAAGTGAACTTATGCCTGAACAGTTGATGCATACTTCTCCTAATGAGCAGTAGGCAACCCCCGAAAAGTCAGACATTTCCACTATTGTAATTGAGCCTGCCCATGACCATATCTCACATGCACCACTCATGGAACCAACAACTGCGATAGACACTCAAACAATGGAAACAGTTGATACCACAGTGGATTCAGCTGATACTCTAGTATGCCCCAGTCTATAGAATTAGTTGTAATGCAGCCAGCCATAGATCCAGTCACAAGTCAGTCACATATGGAGCAAGAACCTACAGATGAAACTAGTGTCAGGAAATCTAGCAGGATTTCAAGACCTTCCATATGGCGGAAGGACTATATTACACCCTTGAGCACTCAGAATCATCCTCATTGTATCTCAAACGTTGTGTCCTACTCTCATATGTCAGCAAACTACAAGGCCTATTTGGGTGTGCTCTCAACAATAGTTGAACCAAAGAGCTTCAAGGAAGCTTGTCATGACAAAAACTGGATAGAAGCAATGTCACAAGAGATTAAAGCTCTTGAAGACCATGCAATATGGAAAATTGTTGATCTACATGCAGGAAAAAGGGTCATAGGATCCAAATGGGTGTTTAAGATAAAGTATAAAGCAAATGGTGAAATAGAGAGATACACCGCTAGGCTGGTAGCAAAGGGCTATACTCATCAAGAAGGGTTGGACTATCATGAGACCTTATCTCATGTAGCTAAAATAGTTACTGTGAGAACAATCATAAGCATAGCAGCCTCTAGATGATGGAATCTGTTTTAAATGGATGTCAATAATATATTTTGCAAAGGGGATTATATGAAGATGCTTACATATATCTGCCTCAAGGTTTCCACAAAAAAGGGGAATATAAGGTCTGAAAACTACCTAAATAACTATATAGTCTTAAGCAGGTCTCAAGGCAATGGAATACCAAATTGACTGAGGCCTTGGTGGAAATAGGGTATCATCAGATGCTTATGATCATTCACTCTTCACTAAGAATACAAACTCTTATATTGTTGTTATCTTAGTGTATGTGGATGACTTGTTCATTACTGGAAGCAATGCAGAACTGATAGATGAATCCAAACAGACACTATACAATTCCTTTAAAGTTGAGGATTTAGGGGAGCTGAGATATTTTCTTGGTATTGAGGTTCTAAGATCAAAGAAAGGGATCCTGCTCACACAGATGAAGTATGCCCTTCAGTTAATATCAAGAGTTGGGCTTGCTGGAGCTAAATCAATCTCCACCCAAATAGAGCTTAACTATAAGTTAACCACTATTGAATATGACAAACATGTAGGGGTGAATGGGGATGAAGAATTAGAAGACATAGGGAGCTATCAAAGACTCATTGGCAGGCTGCTCTACTTGACTATCAATGGACCATATCTTAGTTTTGTAGTCGACGTACTCAGTCAGTTCATGTAGCATCCCAAACAATCTCATTGGGATGCAACATTGCGAGTAGTAAGATATGTAAAGACAATACTATGTCTTGGTATTTTGCTGAGCACAAGGCTTATAAGTACATTGTCTACTTATTATGATTCAAACTGGGCCTTATGTCCTAATACTAGGAGGCCTGCCACAGAGTATGTCATCAAGCTAAGAGATTCTTTACTTTCATGAAAGTCAAAGAACCAATAGATTGTCAGTCAGAGCTCAGGCGAAGTTGAGTATAAGAGTCTAGCACCAGCAGCTACAGAAATCATATGGTTCTTAGGATTTCTTAAGAAACTGCAAGTCCATGTTCAGAAGCCAGTGACTTTACAGTGTGATAGTAAGACAGCTTTGCAAATAGTTAATCTTATATTCCGTGAACTCACTAAATATATCGAAATTGATTGGTATTTTATTCGAGAGAAGATCATGAATGGACAGTTGGCACCACAATATATTTCTACCGGTTTGCAGTTGGCTGACCTCATGACTAAAGGCTTGGGTTCATCCCAGCACCATTTCCTTTTGTCCAAGCTTAGTGTGATCAGTATGTTCTCCCCAGCTTGAAGAAAAATATTATTGTATATAGTACACTGAGATATACTTGTACTTAGTTGAGGGACTAAAGTGTAAATAGAAATAAAAAGTTAGTTGGAGTTGGTTAAGTGGTTTATAAAGGGGACCAGTCACGTGTAATGAAGACGTAACAAAGAAAACAAGCTCATCTTCTTCATCCCATTTCTGCATTTCTCCACTTCTTCTCTCCTTCTCCTTCAATATTGTTTTGCTTGCATGCGTACTATTCCCCAAGTAGCATTGCAAAAGTTTTGGCATGGGAACATTCTTCAAGTACTGTATTCAAATTTTATGGATTTGGATCCGGAACTCTATAACATCCTGTCCAATTTATTAGGTTTAAATCTATTATTTGTACGAAGTAAATCTTATGTACAGAATTTAAGTCAATATTATTGAGTTCAGATTAAACCATAGCTTATCCGCTAGATCAACTCCTAATCTCAGGGACTCGGACACTAGCGTAGCAATGGCATTACAGAAAGTGTGAATATAAACAAGCTTTTGGAAGTAACTAACTTCAACCATAAAAACTTGCAGGCAATAAACTTGCAGATGGAAATTAAGGACAAAAGTGCTTAAAGGTGAATAGACAAATTATGAAAAATTTAAAGATTACAATAGATAAGCTTCTTCTTCGAAAAATGACTTCAAATGCCAAACTTGGAGACCAGACAAGGACAAGCAAATAAGTAAAGAAAGTACAGTAAAAGTGGCCATCTTGGAATTAGTTGCTCTGTTTAATTCTTGCATTTCTTCCTCCCTGTACAACTCGCACAGTAAAAGTTAGAATCTGACTGTATACATGGAAAATGTATAGAAATTTTATAACATCATCTGCTATGCTGGCAGCTGTATTTTCAAGTAACTAATTTCATTTGTTATACTTTATTTTACGAGATTTAATGAAAATTTAATTTTATACAGTCAATATGTAGAAGTAATAGCAATTACATGTTTATGATCGTACCGTTCGCGAAGATAAAACATCTCATCATGAATGGAAGTGATTATATCGAATAGCTTCTGCAGCTCAATTTCCATCACCTACATGCAAGGGCTGTTTAGTGACAAATAACTGTACTTTTCTATCAGTGTCAGATTACACTTATTCAGACTGCGAAAAGAACCTATCCATGAAAAACTGAACTCCCTTTTAAAGAAACGACGAGATTGAAAATCAATGGACAATTAGCCGTGAAAACAGCCTACTGCATAGATGCAAGGAAAGACTAGATAGATATTGGCTCACTTTTGTCGAAACGCCGACTTAATTCACGGGTTAGCCATTTCTTTTTTCAAGAAACATGTCCATTAATTAATGCTAAAAGATTTACACAAAAAAAAATGGAAGTAATTAGTAATCCATGAATTGAAAGAGCTAAATTATTGCTTACTTCTATCTGGCCTTTCTTGGCAATTTTAGACCAATCTTTAGCAGCAACACCAGTTTCCAATCAAAGTCAATTGACAAGATTAGTGGTGGCTTATGATCTGCAGCCCAAAAACAAGCCATATAGTCACCTCCCTCAGATGCTGTAAAGGCAAATGTGCCAGATTCGACATGATCCATGAAGTGATAATTGTTCCCATATGGAGAAGTGACCTGCATCAGTTCACATCGTAGCCAGTATTGTTCACTCAAGATATAAAGAAGTAAACACAGAAAGAAGCTAAAGAGATTCAACATATTGTAAATATATTTTGTTTAATTAGCTACATACTGTAATTTTCTGGCAAAGGTGTGTGGCTCCGCCACTGATTCGGACATTGTCTTTACTGTAATATGCTGACAAGAAAAGATGATATTTGTTGTGCAAATTAAATAGTAAACGTGAACATTTCTGTTCACTTATATATCTTTCATTTGCCTGTCGCACGAGTGTGACATTAGTCTAAGTACTTAACGTAAAATTCTCAAAATAAACCAAATATAAACAAAGAAAATGTGCATGCATTCATTTGAATAATTACACTTCATCATTCATACTCTATGTGACATATATTAAGCGCACACAGACAATTAGCTCAAACTCCAAATGGCATTTCATTTTCAACAACATAAATAGAAACCCGGCATCCTTCCCTCCTAGAACTCCCCACCTTGCTTCTGGGGAGACTCGAACTCACAACCTCTCGGTTGGAAGTGAGGGTTGCTTACCATCAGAGCAACCCCTCTTGTCTCTTCATTTTAAACAACATAAATATATAAAAAGAAATTTACATATAACTTAAATTCATATCAAAATAGGTTAGTATATCTATCTAAAAAGCATTTTTCATGAATTCAAATTTCCAGAAAAAATTACCCGAACAGTGAATTTGTGGTTATCGGGCAAAGGGTAACCATCGTTAGGATTGACAAGAGAGTATTTGCCAAGAGTCATCGCATCGTCCTTAATGTCCTCTGCTATACATTTTGAGGTTCCAGATATCAACTCAAATCGCATTGCATCCACCAATGGTGATAATACTATGATCACCCAAATCAAAATTGAAACTAACATCTTTAATCTCCACATGATCATCTCTATAAACTGAGGACAGAGAGTGACAGAATTTGAGCGCAAAATTGGTAATTAGGAGGTGTAAATTTGTGAGCATTGGATCTCATCTATATCACACAGACATTGGTTATGTTGCAAAGATCCTTCATTTGTTTTGAATATATTCGTGTCAAGAAAATATATGTTGGGTATTTCTCTAGAATTCTTTAAAATATATCCTAAATAAAATAAAGTATACGTAACTGTATTAAATACTTACATACATGTGTTCAGAATGCACATCATAATCTATCTTCTTTCATATGATTATTATTTTGATGTAGAAGTTATTTAATTGAGACGTACCACCTCCATTCCATTAATTAATATGATGTAGTTTGACTCGGTGCTAAAAAAAAGACTTTTAAAACTTACGGTCTTACAAGCTTGAAGAATAAAAAGAATTGTGGGGCATAATATGTCTATAAAACTTTTCATTAATGGTTAAATGGATAAAATACAAAATTTAAAGTTGATTTTCCAAATGGAAAAATATGTAATATAAATTAAAACGGGTGAGTAGTATTTATAAGATTTAAAAAGAAGTGTAATTAATGTATGTAGCAAGGGTACTTGTAAATTTTCTGCTTTAGAAACTGATTTCACGACTGCTTTCCTATTAAATATTGAACTCCAACTAATTGGTTGTTTTAGGAGAGAATAGGGGTGTCAAACGGGGCTGGATATGAGACGGGTCAAAAATGGATAATAAAATTAAATAAATTATCCGATCCGACCCATATATAATACGAATAAAAAACTCATCCGACAGATAATATGAGTAACCATATAATTTTTGGCTTCTTAAATATGATCACTCAGTCTCTCAAACTTGAAGAACCCCAATTTAAGGTTTTACAAATATAAAAGTTAAACTCATTCGTTATCCATTTTATAAAAGATAATATAGTTTTTATTCAAATTCAATCCATTTTTAAAAAGTTTATTATTCAACCCGTCTAGGAGAGAACTTGCTTGATATTTGAAATTTTAAGAGAGAATCAAATGGAAGAATTTCTAAGTAGAATATTTGTGGAATAAAGAGACTTGAAAAGTGATAATACAGGAGTAGAAACCCACAACTCACACTCGTGCTTTACAATAGTACCCAAATAAACTTCTTCTGGGACGACTATGAAGCTAACTAACTTCAACTATAAACACGATCCTCCTCTTATATAAAAATCCGACCATTTAAATTATACGCCTCTCATTCTTCCTTTTTTCTTTCCCCAAAAGCATCCCATATGGCATCTCGCAGAAATAAAGAGTCAGAAAAATTAGTCTGTCTGCTGCTGCTCCGGAAAAAAAAAAGAAGAAAAAAAGAGGAAACAGTTACAAATAGTGGCAAACCATTGCTTGTTTACGATGTCTCCTCTCTTCACATGTTTCACTTGGATTTACTATCATTCTCCTTTTCCCTTAATTATAAAATTACGTAATAACATTTGAAAAGCAAAGAGCTGTTATCCAGATTCTTGCATATAAGCTTTCTGCAATTGTCCCTTCCTTCTGCATTATCATGCAAATTGCATCTGCTTCTCTTCTATCTGCTGCTACTAGAGTTAAAACTCATTTAAAGATCTCAATTCTCAAAGACATGAAAACGGTAACAATAGTAATATCCCACTTTCACATTAGATTGGATCATCTGCTGAATGATCTTTCACCATATTCTGTCGATTGGGAAAACGAGTACAACACTTGGAGATGAAAACGTTTAAAGCTAGCTAGGGGAACGAAAAGGATCATAGGAAACAATAAAATCAGGTTGCAGGTAAGACGGTCTATATGGCCTCCAGAGCCTGAAGAATATCAGCTTTCAAATCATCAAAGTCTTCCACTCCAAAGCTGAATCGAACCAAGTTGTCCAAGATCCCATACTTTGCTCTGTCTGACTGGCTAAGATCCCTGTTTTCAAAATGATAGAGAAAGTTTATCCACTTATTATCCAAGTCCGATAAGGTTTCCTCAAGAATGTTTTTCCCAAGAGCCATTTAATCCAACATGCTGGACAAAGGCGGATTCAGGATTTGAACCTGATCGGTTTAACTTTTAAGGTTCTGCACTGAACTCGGAATTCATTGTACCTTTGAAATTATGATTTCGAATTCAATATTTGCAGAAATTTTAGTGGCTTTTTACGCATATATATTGAAAATACTGGGTCCAGTTGAACAAATTGAGTAAAGCCTCATCCGCCTCTAACGGTGGATAGCTTATACATCCACCTAATAAAACCACATTTCCACCTAATAAAACCACATTACTGTTAGCACCTTCTAGTATATCAATCCTCGGTGTCACATTTATTGGTTGTCCAGAGTCTCCTTATACATTCTTTGTCAAGCCCCGGAAAGGGGACAAAGGGAAAAGGAAACTGCCAGCCATATACAGAAAATTGACATACCAGTAAGACATTATTGCTGGTTGATCCACAATGCTCTCGCAGCCTCCAAATGATGGAGCAATATAAGGAATTTTCAGAGCATCAATGAATTTTGCAGTAGTAAGCAGATCCCCATCAACCTAATTAATAATATAAGCTTCTGATTAACCATCCAGAATATAGGACATAATAAGCATAAACTTGGAATAGATTGTAAATACCTCAAAGCTGACCACACCACCAAAACCAGTCATTTGTTTCTTTGCCAGCTGATGTTCTGGATGACTCGGCAAGCCTGGATAATAGACACATCTCACCTGCAACTCAATTTTCTTAGATATGATAGCAGTTGGAACATGGAACAAAGAACTTTGAAGCAAAGAAAATACAAGGCAACCACAATAAATAGATGTACAGCTAGATATTTTTGGTAGAGTAAACATGGAAAATAAGCAAAAAAAAATAAGAGGCAAGCAACTTTGAGCCAAACAAAGAAAAAAACTAGTTTTAAGAAAAACTGGCAAGAAGAAATCCTTTATCAACACTGACCGGTTTTTCTTATCTTCTTTATTCATTCATCTTTATTTGCCTCAGTTCTCTTTGCAATTGTTTGTATGTTTTGCCATGGAATGAAACCAGCCAAGTTGCATTTACAGTGAAAGAGCATCATCTTGGTTAACAAAAGATGTGAAAAAGTAAATCAGAATCACCCCATCCCGCAAAAAAATGAAGCTTTTGTGATACTAGCAGCAGGATCTTAAGGTGAAAAAGAGGAGACAAACTTCCAGTTTACCCGGCATTGCTACAAATAACCAATAAAGGAAGAAAACAGGAGACTGGAACTTCTGCAGTGGCCACTTTCCATATCTTGATTATCTTTCGCGCACTTTAAGGTCAAATTAGCTACATACAACCTACAAAAATAGACTATGCTGTGTGTGTATTAGGCTCCAACAACAACAACTACCCAGTATAGTCCCACAAAGTGGGGTCTGGGGAGGGTAATATGTAGACGGGCCTTACCCCTACCCGAAAGGGCAGAGAGGCTGTTTCCAATCGACCCTCGGCTCAGTGAAGGAAAGGAAAAACAAAACAAAAACAAAAACAAAAGAGCATTAGTAACTCCAGCAGAAATAGCGTAAATAATTATCTAAACATAAGAACCATAAATAAAATAGCATGCAATAATATCAGACAGTAACTACCATAAATAACTACCATAAGGGAGACACAATCCAATACACAAATCATCTATGGATAGCCCTGCCAAGCCTCACCCAACCCCGGGTGAGGAGTATGAAAAACTCTAGGAGCCCCTATCCTACAACCCTGATACTAGACCTCCAGACTTTCCTATCAAGGGTCATGTCCTCGGAAACCCGCATTCTAGCCATGTCATGCCTAATCACCTCTCCCCAATACCTCTTAGGCCTCCCTCTGCCTCGCCGTACGCCGACCATCGCCAACCGCTCACAACTCCTCACCGGGACATCAGGACTTTCTCCACCGCACATGCCCGAACCACCTTAGCCTCGCTTCTCGCATCTTCTCATCCACCGGGGCCACCCCCACCTTATATAAATACACATTAAATAGAACCTTGTTTATTTCCTCAAAGATACATTTCTCTTGAATTCTTTTATTTCTTTCCTTGAGAATTAGTTAAGGCAGTTGTATTCTGCTACAAATGTCGAATCACTGACATAATTACTGAGAGCTTAGAATACCTTGGGATGAGCCTCTAATATTTCGGCTATCCTTTGCGCAGTTGAGTTCTGTTGCTGTACACGAAGATGCAGCGTCTTCATACCTCTGATGATCAAATAAGCAGCATTCTGATACATGGGAGAAAACTGAATCAAGCTTCAACAAAATACAATCTCTAAAACTGAGCTAATACATATTTTTCATCCTTTATACACAACGCCATAATACCACGACTACTATCTAGAGTCTATTTAAAAGAAAAAAGCAATTTCCCATCCCAAGGATTAACTCTCCTTTAATAGTGAGGGTTTCGCGATGAATAATAAAGGGTTATCCAATTCAAAGGCACATGGAATTGAAGAATAGATTGGATAAATTTCATTTGGACCTTAATCTTGCATACCAGACAGGCCCATATAGCATAAAATGCATGTGAAATAAGTCATGCAAGACTTCAAGCAAGACTACTCACCGGATTGATAGCACCACCCAGGATATGATGCAAGTTACGAACTACTGAAACTAACTTTTCAGGTCCACTAATGCAACCAGCAAGAACCTGCAACAAAATCCAATTGTATAGCATCAGTCTGACTAATTTTAGTTGTGCATAGTAGTTTGAATTGCTATGAACATCATTTGACGCCACCATACATCATTGTGGCCACCAATATATTTTGTTGCAGAGTGCACAACGAGGTCAGCCCCTAGAGCAAGGGCCTTTTGGTTAAGAGGAGTTGCAAACGTCCCATCTATGCAAACCAATGCTCCATTTTCATGGCAAATCTTTGATACCAGCTCAATGTCAACACATCTCAGGAATGGATTTGTTGGAGACTCGGTAAAGAAAAGAGTAACCTGTACCGGACAATGTTCCAGTCATTGGGGATATCTTCAGTCATTCCACAAATATAATTCAAAACAGTTAATGCAATAAGCCGCATACTCACTTTCTTCTGTTTTAGGACTGACTCTAGAGCTCCAATATCAGCTGGATCAATGACTGTAGCCTGCACTCATAAAGGAAAAGAGACCATATTGCACAGCATAAAGGTGCGAACCATTTCAGATTTGGATATACAAATTATTTATTAGAAAAAGAAAAAAAACTATAGCCCAATGATTCAGTTTTTCTACCGTTTATGTCTATGAGTAAAGCTAAGCCAACTTCTCAGTTCTGAATCCAATTTTCTTCTTGTGCCAAGAAATCTTGGCATACCCTATGCTTCAAACTTTAAGAATCTTAAACATGTGGAATAGGTAAATACCGTGATTCCCATTTTAGGCAGTATCGTCTCAATAAATATCCGGGTCTTTCTGTAGCAATCAGTTGTTGTTACAATATGTCCACCAGCAGGAACTAATGCCAACAACATTACAGTACTCGCACACATTCCAGATGCCATTAACAAGGTTGATTCAGCACCCTCCAGTGCACTGTTGCAGAAGAAATAATACATTACCACTTAGCTACCAAACACAAAAGAAACAGAGAAGGGAAAGGAAAATTCTCTTAATTAACTCACCTTATCTTCTCCTCAGCAACAACAGTAGTGGGGTTTCCATAGCGCCCATATTCAAAACTTACATGTCTTTTCTCCTGCAAAAGTATAGTATATAGAAATCAAACCAAAAATTCAATTCAACTAAACCCAAAGCAGAGGCAGATCCAAGATTTGAGCTTTATGGGTTCGAGCTCGGGATTCTACCACCACACATCTGATATTGGCTCCGAAATCAATTGTTTGTACTTATTTAGTTAATTTTTCAACACTTATAAAGGGTTCGAGCCAAAGCTACTAGATTCAGATGAACTCATATTTTACCCACTACATCAGCCCGTGCCCAAAAGATTATGTTCTTGACATTCTCTATAAGCAAATACGGTGATACACTAGTACAATATTACTTATCGCAAAATAAATGATATACTACTATAATATTTCACATGAGCGGATTATTGACCAAGAATATCACTTGCCTTCCCTAACTGATATGGCTCACCTTTTCTGGTGTAAACTCTTCACTGCACTTACCCAATGAACCTATTTTACAGGTCATACACCACAAAGAAGTAACAGCACAAGAGCAAATGTAAGAACAGCAAATACCTTGAAATCAATGAGCTCAGAAGTCTTCTTGAAGAAATAAGCAGACGTATTAACCACTGGGGTAGTTATTGCATCAGTAACAATACCACGTCCTAACCTCTCACCTGTGAAAAACAAATCAGATTCTCAAAAAACAAAAAAAATTAACAAATCAATCAACTACGCCTCAATCCCTATATCCCCACTCTTTTCCAATCTTATAAGAGCCCGTTTGAGTTAGCTAATTAAAAGTAGCTGATAACGAATAGAGTTCAAAAGCCGGCAGATTGTGGTTTGAATCCCTCTCTTTCCGTTGATGACTTGATTTTTTAAATGTGGTTTCTTTCTTTGTTAAAACTTCGTGTCTAGTCAATGGTTGAAACTGATAATAAGATTTGTGTAAAAGAAACGCTGATAAGCACTCCAGCAGTATCAAGTATATATAATCAGATATATTCAGAGTAAATCCACAAAACCAACGCATAACACAAAATAGAGACAAAATTAGACGTACGATTACAAAAATACAAAACTAGAAGGGCATTAAAAGTATACCGGCATGAATAGCAATACTTCCATCAGAACTCAAAAACGAAGAATATTTTCCGCGTGTCAACTCCTCAATCTGTACATTTCGATCATCACAAGCTGGATTCTCATTTTCCACCACTACCATCACGTCCTCATCAACAGGAGCAACAGCAGCGGCAGCGGCGGCAGCTGAGGCATCAACGGCCTTAGCCGCCGCCGGAGTGAAGTCAGGAGAACCGCGGTTGTTCGACCAGGAAGCCGCAACGACTTGTGCAACGCCGATGTTGCTGCAGTTCCGACGAGCTTTGACGCTCAATTGCCGCACGAAGTTTGGCGGAAACCTAAGGATCAGAGAAGACATGCCACCGTGAATCGACGATCCGTGATTTAACGAGTTTGCCTTACCGGAGAAACGGACACCGGAGGAGTTTTTTGGAACCTCGTTGTGACGTGGAACGCCGCTGGCGGAGAAGTCGGCATCGGAACGGCATTCGAAGGATGGAAATGCCCTAGCTGCAGCTGCACAGCTTGAAACGGCCATTGGATTTGTGATGAAGTTGAAGGTTAAAAGTGTGATTTCACCGGCGGCGCCCTTTGCCTTCTCTAAAAGAAAATGAGAGGAGATTTTAGTTCAGAGAATCTGTCACCAACTAAGTATTAATCACGCGAAAAAAGGTATGAGATCTCACCATGTTGAGATATCTCCTTTTTTATAGTAAATGGATTTGGACGGAACCGGAAAATGCCAATTATAAGCGCTACAATGACTCGATAATCATTAGTCAAAGACTCAAACCATACGACATTGTTTAAAGTACTATTGAATATGTGGATTGATTCTCACTAGTTTTCTTTTTCTTTCTTTTGGGGTAATGAAGATACTTCATTTATATGTTAACTAGTATGGATTACATGTGCCTGATTCTTCCATTGGAGTAGACGTAGGCATGGTAATAGTAATATTGTTACATCCAAAAGAACACATTAAAAAGTTTTCGAGCATAGTCAAATTATTTAAGACAACAAGATTAGTGATACTGGTCCTAGTAGTACTAACACCTTCTTTGTCAGTTTGCACAGCATCTTTTAGGTAGTTTGGAATATCTGACTATAACTGATTATAGTAGACGTTGGCTTGCCTAACTCCATATTGTGCCAGTTCATATGCTACTTTGTTGCCTTCACAGAAGTTGTGTGGGATGGTAGATTCCCCAACATCTTCAGTTAGTACCTGCAAGTGGTGATAAGTGCATTATAAGGTGGAAAATTATTAGTTTCGACTATTGATGGTATAGAAGTTGAATCCGTCTCAACTTGGAGGTTGGTCAAGTTATATGCTGCTGCTAGATTTAAGTCGTAGTATAATGTCTCAAGTTCCATGTAAAATGGGGAGAGACCGTAGGTTTTTTTTACTAAATCCAAAAATGCATTTCCGACTGAAATTTCTAAAAACACCTCTTATCCCTCCTTATTTAAACGTACCTGTAAAAGCTCCATCTATGTTTAATTTCACTTGGTGCAGGGCGAGGGTCTCCCATTTGGCAGTATCTGCTAGGGGTCTATCTAGCTTGCTCCGGTTGATGTTACTACAATAAAGATATTCCATGGCTCTTGAGATAAAATTGTTCTTATCACTGTGTTGCAAAGATTATGAAACGTATTTCTATTCCTATTTAACCAAAGTAGCCAAAGTGCAAAGGAAAAAAGACAGTCACATGTTAGGGAATGGTATGCAAGTTGAGGTTTGTATTTGTATAGGCTATCAAGCCAATGGGTAGATTAGTTGTCAATGGTTTGTGTGTTAATACCTAGTTCTTTTCATAGATGTTCGACTATTGGGCAAGAGAAAAAATTGTGTTGTGGAGTTTCCTCAGTGTTGGTACAAACTAAGCAGTGCAAGGGAGTATCAATCCCAATATGGCATAGGTAGTTTTTGATAGGTAAGCGATCATAGTAGCATTGCCATAAGATATACTTAATCTTATTCCAAGTTTTTAGTTTCCAAAGCCAAGCAAAATTATTGCTTTGGTTTTGAGTGTTGTTAGAGGTTATAAGAGGGTAAATAGATTTTATGCTTCAAACTCCATCTACGGTAGGGGCCTATATCGGGATATCAGTGTTGTGGTAGTCATTAGTAGTTTGGATGGAGTGAATTTTGGTTTAAAATGTGGGATGGTAGCTCAAAAGAGAGTTGTGACAAGTCCCATGAGTTGTTGGAGAATATGTCCGAAATTTTAAGATTTGAATCAGTATATGACAGGGGACCTTGAATCATATTACGTAGGCTTTTTGTGCAAGGCAACCAGTTTGCGTGCCAAATGTCAATATTGGAACCATCTCCAATGTGCCAGACAATAGCATTTTTGCAAATTATCAAGCCTGTAAGAATGTTATTCCATATGAAGGAGTGAGATGTATTTAAATATCGACCATCATATTTAGAATTAATGACCATAGCCCGAATAGCAGAGGAGTGACTAAAGAATCGCTATGTGTGGCTTGTAATAGCAGCAATGTTTTTATGAGTGGATTTTCTTATTCCTAGACCCCCGGTATGTTTTAGCTGAGAGATAGTGTGCCATTTTATGTAGTGAATTTTTCTGGAGTTTTGGCTACTGCCCCAAAAGACATCACGTTGAATTTAGTCAATTTAACGTGGATTTATTAGGCAGCATCAGGTATTGAATAACATGGTTAGGGAAGACATTGAGAGTGGTTTGAACTAGAGTAGATCTTCCCCCAAGTGAGAGAAATTAGGTTTTCCAACTAATTAATCTTTTGTTGAGGTTGTCAAGGATGAATGTGTAGTCAGTTGGCTTAGGTTGGCATTGAATGCTACATTGCCTTGTCTGCCAACTACTTCAGAACATGCTTGCACACCTTGTTTGCCAGCAGTCAATGCACCAGCACACCTTGTCTGCCCAAACAGCCAGCCAAACTGTTCAACTGCCCCTCTTATGTATAGTAGGACTTGTATAAATAGCTAGCACTTAGCCATTCCGAAAATCATCCTTCCATCTCTGTAATCTAAGCATTTGTAAAGCATTGTTCAAAGGCAATAAAGCTCATTTTTCCCTCTTGAATTTCTGTGTTGCTATCCAGCGTTCCCTTAGTACGATTCTAGGCAACAAGGGCTTACTAGACTGCCAATTCCGCAGGCAGGTTCAATCTAGTGCTGCACGAACTTAGCTTCAGTTCTAAGTCTGTGACAAAGTGGTGATAGTCAAAATTGAAAAGCCCAGGTATTTTTTTCACTGACTTTGATATTAAGGATGGTAGAAATAAAAAAATTTATTAATAAAGTAATTCTTTGAAAAGATTATTTTGGATTTAGTGTGATTTGTTTTTTTGCCGTGATAATGAGCTAAAGTAATCAAGACATCCCTTGATTCTATTGGCCGATTTCTCATTGGCTGCAGTTATTAGGGTTAAATCATCCACAAAAATAGATAGGAGAAGGGGCCATATTGGACTAAGCTTGATAGGGTCCCAAAGAGTTAAATTAATTTGGCGATTTATAAGGATAGATAGTAGCTCAATACGAAGGATAAAAATGTACGGGGACATAGGTTACCTTGTGTTTATCCCCCTTGATGGCGTGAAGAACTCTATTTTGGATCCATTCACAAAAACAACAATACGGGAGGTGCTAATACAAGCCATGATAAATTTGGTGATGCGTGGTGAAAAGTTAAAGTAGTGTAGGGCTCTACAAATGAATGACGATTTGAGTTGGTCAAAGGCTTTTTCTAAACCAAGTTTAAGGAGGATTTTTCCTTGGTGCCTTTGATTTTGTTATAGTGATGAATAATATTGGACGATGATGACATTGTCAGCCACCCGTCTTCCCTTGAGGAAGCTAGATTGAAAAGGGCTAATTAGGTTATCAAGGAAGGGTTTAATATGGTTGACAATAATTTTTGTAATGACTTTGTAAATTGTATTGCAAAGGCTAATGTGTCGGAAATTTTTAAGGTCATTTGCATTAGGAAAGTTGGGGATCTGATAAAGAAAAGTTGTATTGAGTTGCTCCGGGATGGTGTAGGATGCAAAGATGGTGTGACAAAAATCAAACTGTATTTTTAAGAATGTGCCAATATTATTGGTAGAAGAATCGGTGTAGCCTATCTGGGTAAGGAGCTTTGAAAGGTTTAAAGGAGAAGCTAGCCTTAATAATCTGATAATTTTGTAAAGGTTTGTCTAGGACTGCTAAATTAGCGTATAAAGTGAAAATTGGAGATGCTTTAATGCCTGCTCGGTTTGATGATTCATGGCTTGTTTGATAAATGCTTTGGAAATATGTAAAGGTATGTTGAAGGATTTTATCAGGGAAATTAATCCAGATGTTATGCTCATCTTTAAAAAAAGAGGTACGGGTTTTCCTTCTCTAATTGAGGATATTTATATGGAAGAACTTAATACTTGCATCCATTTCACTAGGCCAATTAATGCGCGGCCTTAGTTTCCAATAATCTTCCTCAATTTTTAAAAGGTTACTAGAGCCATTAGTGAGGGTTTGTTCAAGATTCTTCAAGAAGGCACTAGTAGGATAGCAAATAGATTTTTGGATCCCACTAATTCTTGCAAGGAATTTTTTTCTTCTTAGAAATGACATCACCAAAAGTGATGGCAGCCCAGTTTTTAATCTTGTTAGTAAAAAGGGTGGTGGCAGTTGGTAGGTTATGGCCTGTCTACATATCCAGAATAATGGAATGAAAATCTAGATGATGGAACTAATAGGTTTCAAGGTGGAAAACACGTTGAGTATGGAACCTATTATGGTGGTAGAGTGAAATTAGGAGGGGGTATGGTCAGAGTAAGTCTTAGGAAGATGAGTAACATTTGCATCAGGATAATATTCTAACTATTTCTCATTAGTATAACATCTGTCAAGTCATTCAAGAATTAGATCGGAGCGATTATGTCTATAATTTGACCACGTGTATTTTGTTCCTCTAAAACCAAGATCTATAAGGTGACAATGATTAATTTACGATTGAAAACGTCAGGCTCGATTTCTATTGATAGGTATGTCCCCCCCCCCCCCCAAATTTATCTTGTTGGCTAGTTACTTCATTGAAATTGCCTCCTAGGAACAACATTCCCTTAAAATTATTAGAAATATTTAGGTTTAGCTAAAGTTGATTCCTAGTATTTACATCAGTAGTAGCATAAACAGTACTAAATAGCCAAGGTTGGTGGCTTGGGAATACCTCGATCATTGCATGGATTTCCTGACCATCGAGCGTATGTGACTAAGTTGGAAAATGGTGTCATGCCTCAGAATGGAAACTCCTCCAGATTGGCCTTTCACATGGATTTCAACCATATTGGAAATTTGAAACTCATCTCTAATGCCTATATCCCAAACCCCACTTTGTGAGATTTACTGGGTAGTTGTTGTTGTACTCTAATGCCTATATGATTGGACATTTGAGTTTCAAGAAGAGCTACCAATGGTTGTGAGTATTTAGTAAACACTAAAATGACACTTGAATTCATCATTATTACCTCCCTTAATATTACAGATGACAAAGCTAGGGAGTCTACCCATTGATAGATGTTGTTGGGGGAGGGATGACATTGAGTGGCTCATCGATTGGGGTGCAGGGACACCCTTCACTGATGGGCTTAGTATGACTGCGAAGTTGCCTTCTGCCTCATTTAGTGAAGGCCTTATGTTGAGGGAGCCTTTGTATAACTCCATTGGGCACTTGCAAACAAACTTCGTGTCCTCCATCGCTTGGAACAACTTAATTTTGACCACGTGTAGATTTGTAATTTCTGTGAATGATGTTATATTTAGTGGTATGATGTTCTGATCTTGTGACACTATTTCTTGTTCTCCTATGTCACGACCCAAACCCCGCACTGGCCGTGATGGCGCCTGTCGTGAGACGAGACCAGCCAACTAACCCAACTCGTCTTTTCAAAAATAATTAAACATGAATAAACAACTTAAATATGACTTTATAATATTAATTAGCGGTGATACAACCCAACATAGACCCAATCGGGATGTCATATGTCACGAGTGTTAGAATATACGCTTAACGCTAGAGGGGGGGGTGAATAGCGTTATAATAAAAAACAATATAAACTTGCGGAATTAAAAATTGCAGGATTGAAATAAGTGCGGTAAGTAAATAATAAGGAACGAACGCACCGAAATTATCCTGGTTCACCACAACCTGTGGCTAGTCCAGTCCCCGAGAGACTCTCTCGAGATTCCACTAACTTCGTTAAGCTTATGGGTGCTTAACAAACCATTACAAACTGAGAACTTGAGTCACACAAGCCTCAACAACCTTTGCTCGAAGATACCACACTTCAAGACTTCAACCGAAGGAATGAAAACGTTCCTTCTTACAACCACAAGGGATTAATACTTCCCTTCAAGTGTATACAAACACTTAGCACTCAAGACAAGACTCTCTTTAAGAGTAGATATGAGTAAAATAAATACGCTCAAGAACACAACAACTTTCGTCAAGAGTTTGGCTCTCAAAAACTTATTAAATGAATAGAAAATGATGAATATGAGAGTATGCAAGCTTTAGCAAGAATATAATCAGTTGTTGTACTTAGAAGACTGATTTTGAGTTGTATTTATAGTGTTCAAAACCCCCACAACCGTTGCCTAATTGCCAATCAAGAATTGCTGATTTTGTGCTAAGATAATCGATTATCTGATTTGCATAATCGATTATTTTCCAATCGTTCAAAAATCATTCCCAGATTTTAAGTAGAATAATCGATTATCCAAATCGTATAATCGATTACCTGACAACGTTCAAAAAATCATATTCAGATTTTACTTAGCATAATCGATTATCAGATTGTGTATAATCGATTACCTGACAACGTTCAAAAAATCATATGCAGATTTTACTTAGCATAATCGATTATCAGATTGTGTATAATCGATTATCTTTCAGAGTTTAAAAATACTTTGGCAACGGTCATTTGCATAATCGATTATGCTATAAGGATAATCGATTATCTTTTATATTTTGAAAACTTCAGACTACACTGTCTTAACATAATCGATTATCATAAAGTACATAATCGATTATTTTACAGTCTTGTAAAATTTGATAGACACTGCCTCAACATAATCGATTATCATAATGTGCATAATCGATTATTTTATAGCTTTGAAAAATCTGATGGACACTGCCTCAACATAATCGATTATCATAAGGTACATAATCGATTATCTTGTAGCTTTGAAAAATCTAATATACACTGCCTTAACATAATCGATTATCATAAGGTACATAATCGATTATTGTTCAGCTTTGTAAATCTGGTGTACATTGTCTTAACATAATCGATTATTATAAAGTACATAATCGATTATCTTTGTCCAGATTTTGAGAGGCATGTTTAAAAATCATTTTGGCTAAAATAAAATGTTTGAAAATCATTTTGCTTTAAATTAAATATGCATGATTTGATAAAAATAATTTTACGAGAGAAGTCAAGTCTTGAGTTAATTGTCGGATCAAGATCACAATTAAAGAACGACTCATGTATAACTTTATTTCTTTGCTTGATCATGATCTTTGTTCGTCTTGTGCTTGAACCTCGTTATGTGTCAATTTCGCGCTTGTGCTTGGATCTCGTCATATGTCAATTGCGCGTCGTTTGTCATTTATCAAAACCTGCAAATATGAATACACGTTTAGTTTAGTGCCTTGAGAACGTGTTTCAACAATTTCCCCCTTTTTGATAATGGCAAACTAATATCGGGATATGCATATTAGATGATTCATAATGACGATCCAAGACAGGTATATGGATATGCAATTAGTTCCCCCTCAACATATGAATTCCCCCTCAATTTATGCCAATAAATTTAAGTGCATAGCCCTTATTCTTCCCCCTTTTGACATTAGCAAAAAAAAGCATTAGTAAATAACTTGTTTATTGATTAACCAAAAATCCAAGTACATAAAAAGAGACAATGAAACATAGGACAACAAGCTAGAAAAAGAAAGAAATTATTCATTATCATTATTAATTTCCGGCTCGGCATCCGTTACATCTTCCCGAAGGACAATTTGGGCATATGGATAATTGACATGGTCAAAGTATCCATGAAGTTCATGGGAGAGACGAGTGACATTCATATCGATGCGATTCATGGAGGTGGACAGAGACGCAATTTGCTCGGAAATGGTATTGAGGGATACATCGGACGGTGCCGGAGGACGACGTCGCTCAGTTGGAGGAGGAGGTGGATGCTCACCGATATTGGGAAATGAAGATTCTTGTATTTCCCAATGTTTCGTCGCCTTTTTGAGAGGGCCGACGGAAGTGTCGACACCAGATGCAACAAGAAGGGTCATAATGACAAAAGCATAAGGGAGAGGCTTATCTTCCCCAATAGCATCAAACATATGAGTCTTGACGAACTTGCACCAATTGATGCGAGCTCCGGTGATGATGGCATGCATGAGTTTTGAATCCTCGTGAGATATAGTTGTATGATTGAATTTCCGCGGTTTTAGAACGCGGGTGATGAAATAAAAAATTAAACGGTATTCGGGGAGCATGTTTGTGATGGTGGGACGATGATGGTCCGGAGTTGGAGAAAATTCACCGATGCCGATTTGAGTAAAAAGAAGTTGTTCATCAAACAGAGCGCCTTCTTCCCTAGTATAGCGTAAAATGTCTTCCCCATTGCGCGGAGTTTAGTGATGGCTTGAATATTTGCCTCAGATACGGGGATGTGAATTCCATTGACGGTCGAGAAGAGTTCATCATCTTCGTCTTTCTCGAGGTTTGAATAGAAGGCCTGAATTAAGGAAGGATGAATGTAAGGGGTGTGAAGGTATAAGAGATCAAGGAGTTGGCTTTGTAGGAGCATATTTGCTGTGGATGGAGGGGCGCTTTGAGTAAGAAATCGATTAGTGGAAAATCGAGGAGGGAGGATTTCTCGATTTTCAAACTTTTCAATGAAGCGCATAAGTTGTTCTTCACTGTTGAATCGTAAGAAGGAGCCATCTTTATAACAATAAACTGGTGGACGAGAGGCGGAAGAGGAGGCAACATTTTTGCCGGCACGAGCACGTTTGGAGTTTCTGCCCGACATTTTGAATAAGTAGTAATAGCTTTTGAAAGAAATTTGAGAAATTTTGAGAGTTTGGGAGATAAGTTTGATGTTTGAGTGAAGAAATTGAAGACTTATAGCACCTATTTATAGTGAGAAGGATGGTATTGCATTGAAGATGAAAATCTGCAGAAATTTAAGAGACAAAACGGTAACTATTTTGAAATACTGACTGAGCATAATCGGTTATTGAATTATGGTAATCGATTATTCTGAAACAGAGTGCACATTAATTTTCTGACTCGGGAGATAATCGATTATACTTTTGAGATAATCGATTATTTTAGGAAGTGCAGTAATGAATAGCCGAGAGGGTAATCGATTAAACAGTTTTAAGAAATCGATTATTGTCACAATTAACACCTGAAAAATAATTTCAACAAAATCGATTATAAAAATTGATAATCGATTTTTATATTTACCATCCAAACACCTGCAAAGCAAACACTGTTAGATAATCGATTATAGTGTTGCATAATCGATTATGTTAATTTTCCAGCATAATAAACATAAAACGTAAATAATCGATTAGTGATACTTGCTAATCGATTTTCAGGCATAGTAAGCATAAGACAAAAAGAAGTGATAATCGATTATCGACTTTAGAGAAATCGATTATTCTACACCATCGACTTATAATTCCCCCTGCCTTTAGGACGATACCTGCAAAAGAGAATTAGGCGCCTCCGACGCTCAAGTTAGTAATGAAAAAAAATTCAATGTATGACTTAGATCACTGTGGAGTCAAGAATTAAGAATTCTTTCTCTAAGAGCTTTGTGAATATGTTGACCAATTGAAACGTGATCTCTTAAGAAGTGTGTCATAAGGGGTTCTTAAGAGTATTTCGAGTACTTACCTTTTGTTCAATGTCGCCAATTACCTTGTCGAGAGGATGGTCTTTGATTGTCCTCCACGCGTTGGGCAGTTTCGTTTCTTTCTCCAGTGGTGGCGCTTCCTCTGATGATTGTTCCAAGATTTCATCTTGAATTTCCTTTGGGTTTTCCTCTTGTACTTTGTCTTGAGGACTTATTGTGCTTAAAATACCTGCAAGATCAAAACCAGAATCCTTTCTCGCCAAGCGAGCATTATTTTCGGAAAACACAATATGAGGGGATTCCTCAACAGTTTCGGTTCTATTATTGAATACTCTATATGCTTTGCTACGTGATGAATAACCAAGAAAAATTCCTTCATCCGGTTTGGCATCAAATTTTCCCAAATTATCTTTTCCGTTGTTATGAACAAAGCATTTACAACCGAATACTCTAAGATGGGAGAGATTAGGTTTCCTTCCCTTATTGAGTTCATAGGGAGTTTTCATGAGTATAGGCCTTATGACTACTCTGTTTATAACGTAGCATGCGGTACTCACGGCATCGCCCAAAATTGTTTGGGAATCTTAGCCTCATCGAGCATGGTTCTAGCCATCTCTTCGAGACACCTATTTTTCCGTTCCACCACTCCATTTTGTTTTGGTGTACGTGGAGCAGAGAAGGTGTGCTCAATACCGAGTTCGTCACAAAAGTCCGTAAAGAGATTGTGATCGAACTCTCCCCCATGATCACTTCTTATGGAAGTGACGGTTGTGTTCTTTTCATTTTGAACACGTTTAAGAAAACATTTAAAATTTTGAAAAGCCTCACTTTTGTGAGCAAGAAATAGTGTCCATGTAAATCTAGAATAATCATCAACAATAACAAAAGCATAACGATTTCTACCAAGACTTTCAATGCGAGATGGTCCAAAAAGATCCATGTGAAGAAGTTGCAAAGGTCTTGTAGTTGAAACAATATTCTTAGATTTAAAAGATGCTTTTGTTTGCTTCCCTTTTTGACACGAATCACAAATAGTGTCATTTTCAAATTTCAAATTTGGAAGACCAATAACTAAATTTTGTGAAACCAATTTGTTTAAAAGATGCATGTTGATATGAGCTACTCTACGATGCCATAACCACATATCATCTTCTTTACTCATAAGACAATTCACATACTCTGATGAAGAGTTTTCAAGATCAACCATATAGATGTTATCAATTCTAAAACCACGAAGGATAATTTTAAAATCACTACGACGAAAAACTAAGCATTCTTCCGAATCAAACAAAACAAGATTTCCCTTGTCACATAATTGACTTATGCTCAAGAGATTATGTTTTAGACCTTTAACTAGCAATATATGCTTAATGGAAGAAGATTCATTCTTACCGACCGAGCCAATGTCGATAATTTTTCCCTTGTTGTTATCTCCAAAAATAACGTTTCCTCCTTCCTTGTGTTCTAGTTGAAGGAACTTGGATGCGTCTCCGGTCATGTGTTTGGAGCATCCACTATCAAGGTACCAAAGTACACTTGATCCCTTCAAACATACCTACAAGACAAATCAATAAGTTTTTGGTACCCAAGCTGTTTTGGGTCCTTGAGAGTTAGGTGTAAAATGCTGTTGTGCTTGACATGCAGTTAAGTGTCTGTGTTTAGTAAAACAAGGAGGAGCAATATGTCCTATTAGACTACAATAGTGACAGAAGACATTAGGATTATGCATTCTTCTAGGTTGGTAGTAGTTGGAGGTACGAAAATCGTTTGCTCTATTTTTTGACAATATGGCTATTGCGCAATCCTTGAAAATCATTTCTCCTACTGTTTGTTCTAGGATATGCAGCGTTTCTAGAATAATTGTTTCTAGGTCGAGTATGTCTAGGTTGCGATTGTTGAAGGCCATTTCTAGGCGTTCTAAAATGTTCAAAGTTTCTTCTAGTGTTTGGTCTAGGATGCATGTTGATTCTAGGATGGTTACTTCTAGGATAAATGTTTATTTTGTTTATCCTAGGTTGAGCCTTGGGTTGTTGGGGGATGGCTTCAACTTTTTCTTTAGGCTCGTTTTTGAAACCTATGCCATGTTTGGTCGATTTCAAATTGACAACAACATCATTCAAATTTTTATGAGAAGAATTGAACTTATCTAGGGTGCCATTAAGTCTTTCTACTTCATCTTTTAGATGCATGCAAGAAATACAATTTTTACTAGAACTCTTGGGTTTGTCGGCGCTTCTCTTGCCGAAAAATTTGCTTTCTTCTTTCAACTTCTCATTTTCCAAAATCAATTTTTCCAAATCTTTTTCTTTCAAAGAGAGTTGTTTCTCAGAATCTTTTTCTTTCAAAGAAGAATTTTTCTTTACGTCTCTAACAGTTTCGGAGGCTCTAATGAATTCACTATACAATTCATCAAAAACATTTTGCATTTCCTCAAGAGAAAAGAATTTTTTTGAAGAAATTTGACATACCTCTTCTTGATTGTCTTCGTGTGCCATGAGACATAGATTTGCGGCTTTGTCTTCTTCATCGTCGCTTGATTCGTCTCCGGAGTCACCTCCCCAAGATATGTATGCTCGTTGTTTCTTGAAGGGTTTCTTCTCCTTTTTGACATTTGGGCAATTTGATTTAATGTGCCCGATTTCTCCGCATCCATAGCACTTTACTTGATCTCCTTGTTGTTTGCCTTTTCGTTCATACTCTTTTCGCATGAACTTTTGAAACCTCTTAATAACGAGTCCGAACTCGTTATCTCCGATGTTTGAGTCCTCATCATTTTGAGGTTGAGCCGTGCTTGCCTTGAGGGCGATTCTTTGTTTCCTTTGATCATTAAACGGAGGGTTAAGTATAGTAGATTCATAGGTTTTAAGATTACCTCTTAGTCCGTCGATGGTGACATTTGAAACGCCGATAGACTCTTGAATCGCGTCGGCCTTGGTGCGCCATTCCGGAGTGAGACTTCGGAGAATTGTTCGGACAAGTTCCTTATCTGTGAAGGTCTTCTTAAGAGCATGTAGGTCATTGACGATTTTTGAAAATCGTTCGAACATGTCATCGAACCTCTCGCTTTCCTTCATGTGAAACAGTTCATATGCATGGGTTAGAAAATCAATTTTAGCTTCTCTTACCTGGTCCGTACCTTCGTACGTGATTTCCAGCTTATCCCACATTTGCTTAGCCGTTGTGCAACATGATATTTCTCTGTAATCATCAGCGTTTACAGCATAATATAATAAGTTGATGGCTCTAGCGTTGTTTTGCACTTTTCGGATATCATCCGCATCGTATTCATCTTCGGATTTTGGAACCCATTCATTTTCAACCTTTTTGGTTGGAATTTTTTCTCCCTTCGTTATAACCTTCCATAGATGAAAATTATTCGATTGGATGAATATTCTCATCCTCTCCTTCCACTACGTATAGTTTGTGCCGTCGAACAGTGGTGGTCTGGTGGAGCATTGTCCTTCACCTATTCCTGCATTAAAGTCACGAGTAGAAGCCATGGATTGTTTCTCTCAAACGGTTAAGTCTTTAAGAGAGTTGGGCTCTGATAACAATTGTTAGAATGTACGCTTAACGCTAGAAGGGGGGGGGGTGAATAGCGTTATAATAAAAAACAATATAAACTTGCGGAATTAAAAATTGCAGGATTGAAATAAGTGCCGTAAGTAAATAATAAGGAACGAACGCACCGAAATTATCCTGGTTCACCACAACCTGTGGCTAGTCCAGTCCCCGAGAGACTCTCTCGAGATTCCACTAACTTCGTTAAGCTTACGGGGGCTTAACAAACCGTTACAAACTGAGAACTTGAGTCACACAAGCCTCAACAACCTTTGCTCGAAGATACCACACTTCAAGACTTCAACCGAAGGAATGAAAACGTTCCTTCTTACAACCACAAGGGATTAATACTTCCCTTCAAGTGTATACAAACACTTAGCACTCAAGACAAGACTCTCTTTAAGAGTAGATATGAGTAAAATAAATACGCTCAAGAACACAACAACTTTCGTCAAGAGTTTGGCTCTCAAAAACTTATTAAATGAATAGAAAATGATGAATATGAGAGTATGCAAGCTTTAGCAAGAATATAATCAGTTGTTGTACTTAGAAGACTGATTTTGAGTTGTATTTATAGTGTTCAAAACCCCCACAACCGTTGCCTAATTGCCAATCAAGAATTGCTGATTTTGTGCTAAGATAATCGATTATCTGATTTGCATAATCGATTATTTTCCAATCGTTCAAAAATCATTCCCAGATTTTAAGTAGAATAATCGATTATCCAAATCGTATAATCGATTACCTGACAACGTTCAAAAAATCATATTCAGATTTTACTTAGCATAATCGATTATCAGATTGTGTATAATCGATTACCTGACAACTTTCAAAAAATCATATGCAGATTTTACTTAGCATAATCGATTATCAGATTGTGTATAATCGATTATCTTTCAGAGTTTAAAAATACTTTGGCAACGGTCATTTGCATAATCGATTATGCTATAAGGATAATCGATTATCTTTTATATTTTGAAAACTTCGGACTACACTGTCTTAACATAATCGATTATCATAAAGTACATAATCGATTATTTTACAGTCTTGTAAAATTTGGTAGACACTGCCTCAACATAATCGATTATCATAATGTGCATAATCGATTATTTTATAGCTTTGAAAAAGCTGATGGACACTGCCTCAACATAATCGATTATCATAAGGTACATAATCGATTATCTTGTAGCTTTGAAAAATCTAATGTACACTGCCATAGCATAATCGATTATCATAAGGTACATAATCGATTATTGTTCAGCTTTGTAAATCTGGTGTACATTGTCTTAACATAATCGATTATCATAAAGTACATAATCGATTATCTTTGTCCAGATTTTGAGAGGCATGTTTAAAAATCATTTTGGCTAAAATAAAATGTTTGAAAATCATTTTGCTTTAAATTAAATATGCATGATTTGATAAAAATAATTTTACGAGAGAAGCCAAGTCTTGAGTTAATTGTCGGATCAAGATCACAATTAAAGAACGACTCATGTATAACTTTATTTCTTTGCTTGATCATGATCTTTGTTCGTTTTGTGCTTGAACCTCGTTATGTCAATTTCGCGCTTGTGCTTGGATCTCGTCATATGTCAATTGCGCGTCGTTTGTCATTTATCAAAACCTGCAAATATGAACACACGTTTAGTTTAGTGCCTTGAGAACGTGTTTCAACAACGAGGATCTATCCGAATGTAAGTCCACTACAAGGTCTAAAATATACAAAATCAGAATAATGAACAATAGAGAAAAATATGGTGCCGTGAATGCTGGCAATCATTTCCTTACTCATATAACTCTACCTCTGATCGGCCAAAACCCGCTACCGGGTGAATAGATACTTGCATCTACACACGAGGTGTAGGGAGTAAAGTGAGTACTCCAACTCAGTGAATAATAAAGGTAAATAACAACTGCCTAAGTACTTTTTTTGTTTGATCGAGCTCGGAGAAGGAAGAGATAAGAGGGCCCTATGGAGAATGTGGTCAGAAATTCATAATAGAGTCCGACCACCTTTTTCGATTCAGAACTCTTAGTCGAGCTGATGGCGAGACCGATTTTTTGTTCGAGGTTCAAGATAGTAAGAAATCATGTATGGTAGACTTCTTCGAATCATTGACCAAAATAGCCCTTAATCGTGTGTTTTCAAATGGAAACACACGAATAATGACCATCATGATCCAAACTCTTCGTAAGACCCACTGATTTGGACCTTGAGATTTCTAGGGTTTTCTTTCATTTTAGATTAGAGGAATTCAAGGAAAATTCGAAGGGGATAAATGAGGGATTTGGGATGAGGGGTTCATTGCGGTCAAGGGGTGTTAATTTGGGGTCGATTAGAGGGATTAAGGTTAAACCGCCCCTTTTCGATTCAAGATTCAAGAGATTTGGTTGGGATTCGGGGGAAAAAGGGGGTGGATTTGGAAAGAGGAGAAGAAGAGGAAGCTATGGTGTAATTTTGGTGATGATTGGCCACCGGCAGCCTCCATAGGTGATTTCCGGTGGGTGGCAGGTTGCGGCCACGGTAGGGAAGACTGTGGCAGCTGAGTTGGTCTCAAGGGTTTGCTGCGGTGTGTGAGAAGAGATGGGTTTGGGGGTAGGGTAACGTTTGGAAATATTAATATTAAGTGACCCAAGCTTCAGGACCGTTCGATCAAGAAACCTCGACGGTCTTGATCTGTTGCCAATGAAACATCGTCGTTTTGATCATGGAGGTACTGGACCGGGTTTTGACTGGTATAGGCCGGGTATTTGGGTAGTTTTGGACGGGTTTGGGGTTTATTTAGGCTGAATTTGATTTGGGCCAGTCCAAGATTTGGGTATTTTATTTAATTACTCAACTTCTTTTCTATTTTTTTTTTCAAATTAACACTAAACTAAAATCAAACCTTAAAACTAAACTAATTAATAACATAAACTAGTTAAATCTCATAATATTTACAAAATTTAGTTAAGTTCCAAACTGCAAGCAAAATGTAACAAATTCGAAAAAATAAAAGTAAAAATGCAAAAAGGGATATTTTTATTATTTTCTTTTATTTTTGTAATATTAAATAACTAATTATGTAAAAAAGTAGAAAATTAGGTCCTAAATGCAAATATTAGGACCTAATTTTATATTATGGGTGGTAGAAAAAAATTATTAATAAATCAATTATTTGAAAATATTATTTTAGATTTGGTGTGATTTGTTTTTTGCCGTGATAATGAGCTAAAGTAATCAAGCCATCGCTTGATTCTATTGGCCTATTTCTCATTGGCTGTTGTTATTAGGGTTAAATCATCCACAAAAAATAGATAGGAGAAGGGGCCATGTTGGGCTAAGCTTGATAGGATCCCAAATAGTTAAATTAATTTGGCGATTTATAAGGATGGATAGTAGCTCAATGCGAAGGATAAAAATGTACGGGGACATAGGGTCACCTTGTTTTATCCCCCTTGATGGCGTGAAGAACTCTATTTGGGGTCCATTCACAAAAACAACAATACATGAGGTGCTAATACAAGCCATGATAAATTTGGTGATGCATGGTGAAAAGTTAAAGTAGTGTAGGGATCAACAAATCAATGACCATTTGAGTCGGTCAAAGGCTTTTTCTAAAACAAGTTTAAGGAGGATTTTTTCCTTGGTGCCTTTGGTTTTGTTATAGTGATGAATAATTTATTAGACGATGATGACATTGTCAGCCACCCGTCATCCTTTGAGGAAGCTAGATTGAAAAGGGCTAATTATGTTATCAAGGAAGGGTTTAATATGGTTGACAATAATTTTGGTAATGACTTTGTAAATTGTATTGCAAAGCCTAATGGGTCGGAAATTTTTAAGGTCATTTGCATTGGGAAACTTGGGGATCTGACAAAGAAAAGTTGTATTGAGTTGCTCCGGGATGGTGTAGGTTGCAAAGATGGCGTGACAAAAATCAAAAACTGTGTTTTTAAGAATGTGCCAATATTTTTTATTGAAGAATGGGCGTAGCCTATCTGGGTCAAGAGCTTTGAAAGGTTTAAAGGAGAAGCTAGCTCTAGTATTCTCATAATTTTGTAAAGGTTTATCTAGGATTTCTAAATTAGTGTATGAAGTGAAAATTAGGGATGCTTGAATGCCTGCTCAGTTTGATGATTCATGGCTTGTTTGATAAATGCTTTGGAAATATGTGAAGGTATGTTGAAGGATTTTATCCGGGGAATTAATCTATCTATTATGCTCATCTTTGAAACAAGAGATACGGGTTTTCCTTCTCTGATTGAGGATATTTATATGGAAGAACTTAGTACTTGCATCCGCTTCACTAGGCCAATTAATGCGCAGCCTAAGTTTCCTATTATCTTCCTCAATTTTTAAAAGGTTACTATAGTCATTAGTGAGGGTTTTTCCAAGATTCTACTAGAAGGAACTAGTAGGATAGCTAATAGATTTTTGGATCCCACTAATTCTTGCAAGGAATTTTTTCTTCTTAGTAATGACATCACCAAAAGTGGTGGCAGCCCAGTTTTTAATCTTGTTAGTAAAAAGGATGGTGGCAGTTGGTAGGTTATGGCCAGTCTTCTTATCCAAAATAATGGAATTAAAATCTGGATGATGGCACTAGTAGGTTCAAGGTGGAAAACACGTTGAGTATGGAACCTATTATGGTGGTTGAGTGAAATTAGGAGAGGGTATGGTAAGAGTAAGTCTTAGGAAGATGAGTAACATTTGCATAAGGATAATATTATAACTATCGCTCATAGAATAATATCTATCAAGTCATTCAAGAATTAGACCGGAGTGATTACGTTTATAATTTAACCACGTGTATTTTGCTCCTTTAAAACCAAGATCTATAAGGTGACTATGATTAATTTACGATTGAAAACATAAGGCTCTATTTCTACTGATAGGTGTGCAGAACCCCCCCCCCCCCCCACAAATTTTTCTTGTTGGCTAGTTACTTCATTGAAATCGCCTCCTAGGAACAACATTCCCTTAAAATTATTAGAAATATTTTTTTGGTTTAGCTAAAGTTGATTCCTAGTATTTACATCAGTAGTAGCATAAACAGTACTAAATAACCAAGTTTGGTAGTTTGGGAATACCTAGATCATTGCATGGATTTCCTGACCATCGAGGGGTATGTGACTAAGTTGGAAAATGGTGTCATGCCTCAGAAGGGCAACTCCTCCAGATTGGCCTTTTACAGGGATTTCAACTATATTGGAAATTTGAAACTCATCTCTAATGCATATATCCCAAACCCTACTTTATGGGATTTTACTGAGTAGTTGTATTTGTATCTCTAATGCATATATGATTGGGCATTCGAGTTTCAAAAAGGGCTACCAAGCAAGGGTTGTGAGTATTTAGTAAATCCTAAAATGACACTTGAATTCATCATTATTACCTCCCATGATTTTACATATGACAAAGCTAGAGAGTTTACTCATCGATGGATGTTGGGGGGGGGGGGGGAAGACATTGGGTGTCTCATCGATTGGTGTGCAGGGTCACCCTTTCACTGATGGGCTTAGTATGACCGCGAAGTCTCCTTCTGCCTCATTTAGTGGTGGCCTTATGTTGAGGGAGCATTTGTATAGATCCATTGGGCACTTGCAAAGAAACTTCTCGTGATCTTGTGACCCTATTTTTTGTTCTCCTATGTCACGACCCAAACCCCGTACTGATCATGATGGCGCCTCTCGTGAAGACGAGGCCAGCCAACTAACCCAACTTGTCGTTTTGAAAATAATTAAACATGAATAAACAACTTAAATATGACTTAATAATATTAATTAGGGGTGATACAACCCAACACAGCTCCATTCGGGGCGTCACAAGTCATGAGCACCTATCTGAATGTAAATCCACTACAAGGTAATGAACAAAAGAGAGAAACACGGTGCCACGAACGCTGGTAGTCACATTCTTACTCAAATAACTCTGCCACTGATCGGCCAAAAACCGCTACCGGTTGAATAGATACCTGCATCTGCATACGAGGTGCAGTGAGTAAAGTGAGTACTCCAACTCAGTGAGTAATAAAGGTAAATAACAATTGAGCGGTAAGAAATCACGTATGTCATATCATCATGCTATGTGGAAGCAGTGTAAACCCTTTTTAGAAAAATAGTGAAGCTATGAAATCTTTAGCGAGGCACCTTAACTCAATTTAAAACCTCTTTCAAAAATGACATTTTTCAGCGCTTACACAAACGAATGCAAAACAAATAGTGTAGATAATCATCAAATTTTCGCCCTCCGGGCACAACACTCATCTATCAAGGAATGTTAGAGTATCAGGTCTATATTGCAAGAAGTAGCACAAAACAATAGATAATAGTAGACAAATAAGATAATGCAAACACATCAAATAGTACCGGTACCGTTGCAGCGTGCAGCCCACTCCACATATCGCTGCAGCGTGCAACCGGATCCATTTATTGTCGATGGCGCTCACTGGGGGTGTGCAGACTCCGGGAGGGGCCCCTAAAGGCTCAAGCGCAATATCAAGCCATCTCGTGGCATCAAGTCTAGGCCCCCGGCCTCATATCACTATCAGTATAACATAGCTACGGCATGCAGCCCGATCCAAAAATATCCTCACACAGACCCTCAGCCTTACTCAGTCAAAATCACATAAGCCCCTCGGGTAATAATAAAACATGTTGCTCAGCTCCAAAGTAGTATAGGAGAGATCATTTCAAGTGTCAAAGCAAAATAAACTTGGCTGAGTTTTGAAAACAATAGAAAATACATGACTGAGTTCAAGTATAGAATTGAAGCAGTGAGGAAATATCAACAACCATCCCAAAGGGGTTCGAATAATTGGCACGAAGCCCAAATATGGCAATCAACCCAACTTATGATGACAACAAGTAAATTTCAGTCAAATACGCAGTAAATTCATCAATCAGGAGACGAAGTCACAATCCCCAACGGTTCTCTACCCCGCGCTCACTATCCGGCATGCAAGTCACCTCAATATAGCACTATGATGTGCAAATTCGGGATTTCAAACCCTCAGAATATCATTTACAATTATTAATCACCTTGAATAGGTGAAATCTCTAGCTCGCGATGCCTTTTCTCCTTAAATTGGCCTCCACGCGCGTCGAGTCTATCCAAAAACAAAGAGAATACATCACAATATGCTAAGGAAACAAAGCCCAAGCGAACACAAACGATAACAGGCTCAAATCCCAAAATTACTAAAACCTGAGCCCTGGGTCCACTTCTAGAAACCCAAAATTTTTTCACATTAATGGATTCCTTATCTCGTCACGAGTTCATACATATTAAAAGTTCTCAAATCCGAGCTCAAATGACCCTTCAAATCCCAATTTGAAATTCCAAAACTCTAGCCCTAGTTTCTTCCATTTCTAGTTAAATTCCATGAATTTCTAGGTGGGTTTCACAATAAAAATAAGTATTGAGATAAAAAAAAGCTTACCTACAATCGATTCCCTCGAATCCCTCTTTAATCTCCTCCAAGACGCTCTCAAAAATCGCCCAAGGCCAACTGAGAAATGAGGGAAATGGGCTAAGTTACGAATTTAATACAGGACACAACGCTCAGATGTGGGAAATGCGAGCTGGTTGCGAATCCAGCAGAAATTCCCCAGCTTTTGCATTTGCGGATACTTTGTCGCTTTTGCGACATCGCATTTGTGAGTTTTTCATTGCATTTTCGAACCCTGGCCAAAATAGGCACCTTCGCATTTGTGAGCCCAAAGTCGCATTTGCGACTGGCTCAGTTCCGCAATTGCAAACCAAATGGTCGCATTTGCAACCCCAGTGCACTATACCCTTTCTCGCATTTGTGATGCCAGGCTCGCATTTGCGAGGCCTGCTTTGCAAATGCGAAAATTGCAAGACTGAGTGTACCAGATTTTCTCTAAGTTCAAAATGCACTCTGACACATATTCAAAACTCACCCGAGCCCTCGGGGCTATAAACCAAATATACATACAACCTTAGAAATATTCTACGGACTTACTGGTGTGATCAAATCGCCAAAATAACTTCATATACATTGAATTAAGCCTCAAAACTCATGATTCTTTCAAAATTTTCAACAAATATCAAATTTTCGTTTTAAGTCCAAAACACATCAAACGACGTCTGTTTTCAACTAAACTTTACAGAAAGCGCTTAAACCATATATAAGATTGTACGGGGTGTCGAAACCAAAATATGGGTCTGATACCATAGTCTTTTAATCAAATATTATTTCTAATTTCCTTAATTATTTCCACAAAAAAAATTTCAATCAAAAATTTATTTCTCGGGCTTGGCACCTCGAAATTCAGTTTCGCACATACTCCCAGGTCCCACATTTTCCTATGGACCCTCCAGGATCGTCAAACTATGGGTCTGGGTCCGTTTACCCAAAATATTGACCGAAGTCCACTTTATTCAATTTAAATATCAAAATTTAGCATTTTTCTCACAGAATTCATTCCAAATTTTCCTGAAAACCAAAAACAATGATCTACATTTGTCATAATACTTAACACGGGGCACGTCATGCCTGAGAACTGGCGATCAAAGTGCAAAAGCTCAAAACGACCGGCCAGGTCGTTACATCCTAGTACGGGTGCATTGTGATAGAGATAGGGGTATTCTTGATGAATATTTATTGAAGCTGGGAAGTGTTGGGAGACAAGATGACATACATGGATCAAGGGTGGTGTGTTTTGATCCTATGGAGAAAAGAATAGGTGTTTATAAATGAGCTGCATGTTCTGTAGAGGGTTGAAATGGTGCATGAGATTCCAATGAGCTTGCATGTTGTGAAGAAGGGCATGTGCTAATGCTGGAGCTATGGGGTCTAGAACATTTGTCAACCACATGTGGTTGATACTTGATTGTCCATTCCGGAGACGATAGATGGATGATGGTAGGTAGGGAGTTGATTCAGAGGGATTCTTCTGCGGGTGTGGGTTTGTACTGGATTTATAGTGTGTAGAAGAAGATGTAGTGGATGAGAAAAATTGGGGTTTGTGAACTATTAATTGTGTATCTATTGTAATAGATTGTGTTTGCATGTCTTTATCAATTACTTCCAAATATAGGCTATCCGTTATTGGGGAGTTTATTTGTATGGCCACTTGATAGGTGGTAGATGACAAGTTATTTAGGAGTATATTAGAGATATTAGGTGTCATTAGTGGGATAAGGGGTGGCGTGCTTGGTAGGGTATTAGGGGGTGGGGCCGCTATTGTATTCATATTACTGTGGCTGCATGCAGCCTTTTGGCCACGTGGAGACGCAAGTTGGGGGGAAGGGAAAATGTTTCTTGGAGAGGACGAGCGATCGGGAATTAGGGATTGGTTAGGGTTACTTCCATCCAAATCCATATAGAGGGAGTCATCCAATTGCAGTAAAACATTATTATCATCAGTGGGGAGCGATGAAAACTTATAAGAGGTGTGAATTGGCTTGCTAGTGTTTGTACTAACACTGTTAGTATTTTTGGAGGATGTGCAGTTGGATCGTTTTTAGACTACGGTATTATCAGTGTATTTAGAATTAAAAAAATAGCTTTTGAGTATTTTGGAATTTACCTGATGCTGCATCAGATATATTGACATTAATACCTTGGGGGTGTCGTTTGTGCTTTGCTCTAAGATGAACTGGGAGCCTGTGTGGTTTTTGGTTGTTACCTCTAGGAAAGGAGACTGTTAGTCGTAGTTCTTAAACTGTTTTTCTCTTGCTTGTGGAGTTGGAGGTGATGGCCCAAGGGCCTTGTTGTGTCTGGTTTAGTGAGTCAATTGTAGAGTAGGAGCATGATGGTATAGTGTGACCCAGACTACCATAAACTTTGCATAAAAATTCTTCCCTTCATACACGAGTTGTTATATGTGAGAGCCAATCTGAATTGCTTTTTGGACTAGGTTGTCTAATGGCTTGAACACATAACCTCGCGCATCTTCCTCTGAGTGTTGATCTTGTACAAGCATCTACGCGTAGTAACCGACCAATTGATTTTCCAATCCTTCCAAGCACTATTCCATCTTAGAATTTTGTGGGTAGTTGTGGAAGGTAGACCTAAATAGCTGAGTGAACTTTCTTAGCTTCGTGAGCTACAAAGTTTGGCTCCCACCTTCGAACAGAGCGGTAGTGCCCATTGATAAACCAAGGGCCATGTTGTAGAACTTTGGCCATATTTTTTTCTTTAGTAAACTTAACTATATAAAAATCTGATCCAAGACCAATTAATGAAAAGGTTTCATTTGGTTTCTAAAGTTCTTGGTTCCTTTTTGTAGGTACCGATGGACGACTCGTTTGCCCAGTAGTTTGATTATAAGAGAAAATTTTCAAGGTGAGTACATTCTTCCTCTATCTTCTGTTGTTACAGAGATGTGTTTTAATTTGGAGGAGATAGATTTGTGGGAGGAATCATTTATCATCGGCTCAGAATAATCAAAGACATTGATGTTTGTATTGATTAGGGCGTCAATTAGGTTTTTATGGGAGAGTTATTTCGCTTTGAAAGAGGAGATGCTTGGATTAATGGGAGTGGAGTGATTATGTTGCATATTCTTTTAGTATGTTTCCAACAACGAAAATGTCATTATTCTATATTTAAGAATAAGTTAGCATTAATTTTTTTTATTTATAGCTATTTAAATTTCTATGACCTGCTTCAGATTAAAATTTTATAAATGTGGAGGTTGTTAAACAACATCACAAAAATTAAGACATGATGAGTCTAAAATAATATAAAAGATTACGGAATTTTGTGATCCATCAAATAACCTATATAATTAAGATAGGAGGGGTCTAAACCAATGTCACAAATTTTAATGAATTGTATTCAGTCGAAGAATGCCAAATAAAATAAGATAGGAGGATTATAAAAATTTACTCCCTCCGTCCAAGTTTATTTTTCCATTATTGATTTGGTACACCCCTTAAAAAATAATAAATAACATAATAATTTTACTAAATCACCTATAATTATTATTATTGAAAAACTAACTTTGATGGTCATAAATAAAAATATTTGTAAATAATAAGGATATATTAGGTAGAAAATAATAAATTATTCATTAATTTTACAAAATGGCAAGTAAAAGTATATATTTATTTTTAGTATTTTGGACAAGTAAATTTAGATGGAGGGAGTAAAATATATGTTTATATACTGACAATATATACCTAAAGTTACATATGTATACCACCTATGATTTTCTTATTAAGAATGAAAATTTCTTCGCCCTTAACTAGAGATTATGTGTTCGAACTCTATAAATATTAAAAAATTTGGTATGAAGTATTATTCCCATTTAGTAGGCCTTACACAGATGCCATGACGATAATGTGAAGGTGAGTATAAAATTCCTCCCACCATACAACTGATTATATTTGTCCTATGACGATATTAGTTCCATTTAATATAAGAATACGGGGTAATAGTTCATTCACAAAATATTAAGAGCTCATTTGTGTTGACTGAATTTAAGTATTGTTTAAGCATCAAGTGTTTGAAAGAAAGATTTTAAGTGTTGAAACTTTTTTTTATAAATAAGCAGTTATTCATTTAAATTTTTTCCTTCGAAATAATATTCTTGCTTTATTTTGATGATCCTCGATACAGAAGAAAGTTATCAGGTATTATTAGTATGAGACTACAGAAACACATGTAGTCATAAAAGAAAGGATTTGGATATTAGCAGATGGATGCCATAAAATCCTCTGAAGAATCATAAAATATTATATGGCCATACAAGTATCATAACTCGATCTCAACCACGTGACCAACATCCTCTTGCTAGGTAAATCAAATAATTAATTTTATCAATTTAAAAGCAAACGATTAAGAATATAAGTTGAAAAATTCTATGACTTAAAAATCTAAAACAATGCAGTCTGATCTACACCCACAAACTAGTTTCATAAGTACATGAGCTGCTAAAAGTACTACAAAAAAGATCTGAATGAAAATACAACTATTTGAAAAAAATGAACAGTAATATAGATAAGAAGGGATTTCAGGGTTTGTCAATGCCGTGCAGCTCTACCTCAAGTCTTCGAATAATGACAGTCTTGGCAAACCGCTACTAGACTCCGCTGGGACCAACACCAGAATCTGCACAAGAAATGCAGAAATACAGTATGAGTACAACCGACCTTATATACTTTATAAGTATCAAACCTATACTCGATGGAGTAATGATGAAGCTATAACAAGACACTCACTATAAACCTGTACGAATATAGAGAAACAATGATTAGCATGAAATATAAGTAAACATAATAACCAAACAGAGAAACAATGAGTATAAATATATAAGTAAATATAATAACCAAACAGAGAAACAATGATTAGCATAAAAACCAGAATAGAAATCACATAGCGGAGGGCCTTAAAAAATCATCTATGCTCAAATTCACAATACAATACGTATACGGAACCAACAGGTACCAATACCCTTTGCAGTGTGCAATCCGATTTCAAATATAACATTAAGATTGTTGCAGCGTGCGACCCGATCTCATACATTATATTAATATTTGTTCCAAACATACAACACAATTCCAATTCCATATATATATATATATATATATATATATAAATAAAGAGAGAGAGTAATACTACAAATAACTGTGGTGTAGCTCACAACATATAAGAAAGGAACCAAAACAACTAAATACTCTAATACACACCAATATGACAAACCGAAGTGAAATAGAAGTAAGTGACGACAAGTAGACAATTAAAGGCATTGAACAAGTAAAAGCATGGATGCATAAAACATGTAGAACATGAAGGCATGTAACTATAAGGACATGTATTTAAAAAATAAAGACAAGTAAAAATGAAGGCATGACATGAATAATAACATGGAGCAAAAGAAGGTATGGTATAGTTAAAATACACAATTAAGAAGGTATGATTAGGGCAATACTTCAGCCCTAATAGAAAATCGTGTGCCCCATACAACAAAAGAGGTCAGTTCTACATACAATAAAAATTAAGAACAATAAGAAACCCAAGATAGAAAAAATTTACTCGCCCTCAGAAATAATATTCATATATCACAAAAGATGAACCATAGGCTTGCCCGTAGTGTACTATTATACTAATTGAGCTCATTCAGTCAAGGATCAAGTGTGACTTTTAATTAGTTGTAATGCAGGCTAGGGAACGAGTAGGATACGTTTAGATATAAGAGTGACTACACCTTCCTAAGCACTTTAATACATACATTTAACACTCAAAATCCCATATTTAAGTCAAACCATTCTCCACCTTCACATCAATATGCATTAACTCCCTTCTTCTTTAAGCACAACTATATCAAGAGATATCACTATCCAAGAATATTTTTCACAACAATACAACTATGTTTTTCTTTTTCAATTCAAGTGGCTCTTACTTTTTCACAACAATGCACCTTTCTCCTTATTTCATTAGTGCCACTCAAAATCCAAATCCAACCACCCTACACTTTAACTTTTACAAAGTTCATAACAATTTCAAGTGCTCATGAGAGGTACCAGGTTCAAATAGATGGTTAATTCAAACAAATGGGTAACGCTTGTAATATGGTTGCCAAAGAAACATGATTACATGCTCAAAGGGTTAACTAAGATACATAACACTTAGGTGGTTAAAAGTATATCTCGCTCAATAAAGAGATGCCTATATCGTTTCCAAAACTAAATAAGACTACTTTTTCTCTTTGCAAACACACATGGCAAGTTCCAGACATCAAATGCATTGTACAGAATAACACAAAAATCTCACACACATATGGCACATGACTCACTCAGAATTTGCATCATCAAGACACTCTAGTCAAAGCAATTAACTAAAGTTAAGATCATACAAATTAAGGCATTTATCCAAGATTCAAAAATTTAGCCTAAGCATCACAACTGAAGCACTTACTATTCTCAAAGTACAACAAATTTAAGAGATATTTTTATCAGTTCAAACCATAGTCAAGGTTTCCTACTTCTATAATATAAAAATCAACTATATCCGGTTCAAACGAAACCCTTGAAAAGAACTGCAACACAAAGAAAACAAAAGGGGAGAATTAATACACCACCTAATAAAAGAAGATCTTTTCGTCTTTTTCTTTCGACTTTAATCCCTCAAGAAACCCATCGAATGATATTCATCATCGGGAAAAGTAAAATTTTTTAAAAATTTAATGTTTTTTCTTCAAAATATAAAAAATCTAACTACTAAAAAGAGGGCAGGGGTAAGGTCTGCGTACACACTACCAATCTAGAGGGGTTGCTCTGATGGTAAGCAACCCTCACTTCCAACCGAGAGGTTGTGAGTTCGAGTCTCCCCAAGAGCAAGGTGGAAAGTTATTGAAGGGAAGGATGCCAGGGGTCTATTTGGAAACAGCCTCTCTACCCAAGGGTAGGGGTAAGGTCTGCGTACACACTACCCTCCCCAGATCCCATTAAGTGGGATTATACTGGGTTGTTGGTGTTGTTGTATCTACTAAAAAGCAAAAACTGACACATATACATACAACATACAATTAACTCCCACCCTACACTTTATGTTGTGGCATGTTCACATGACACACAATTAAAAAGCATAAGGTAGAGGAAACTTCCCTGAATATCTAGTCGGGGTCTGAATCAAAGTTAGGCTCCCTTACACGCGCTTGAACTAGTGCATACATTCACACAGATATCTTCTTCTCAGTCTTCTTGGGATACACCCCACACTTATCTTTTTCACTAACAACAACCTTCTCTTTTGAGCCCTTCACCTTCCACTCAATACTTGCATCTTGCTTCTTTTTTTTCACTCCAGTTTCTATATTCATCTCAAAAGTCACAGTCTCCTCACCCATTTAAGCATGAGTTTTCTATCATATATTTCCAGTATAGCTCTACCTGTTGCTAAAAATGGTCTTCCTAGGATTAGGAGGACTTCCTTTTCCCCCTCCATTTTCACCACTATGAAATCTACAAGAAATATGAACTTATCCATACGCACAAAAACATCTTCTACTATCCCCTTGGATGTTATGATTGTTTTGTCTGCCAGTTGTAAAGGTATATTTTCATTGACTTTATCTTTCCAATCTCCTACTACAGTTTCCTATAAATAGTTAATGGCATTAGATTAATTGAGGCACTAGAATCACATAAAGACTTATCAAAATTTAGAGTGTCTAAAGACCTGGGTATAGTTAAACTCTCTGGATCTTCACACTTTTCTAAGAGTTTATTTTGTAAAATCGTGCTACCATGCTCTATGAGCTTGACCACTGAGGTCTCTTCTATGTTCCACTTCATTGTAGGGATCTCCTTCAAGAACCTTTCATAAGCTGGCATTTCTGAAAGAACATCAGCGAATGGCAGGTTTACATTAACCTATCTTAGCATGTTTAGAAATATCTCAAACTGCTTGTACAACTTTTCTCTATAGAGCTTTTTAGGAAAAGGTAGAGCAGACATGTGCTTGCTTTCTTCATTAGTGTCCTACCTTGTTCAAAAATTTCCTCCTTCTTTTTTTCTTAGCTCTTTTCTTGCCCTTATTCGTGATTCAACACATAGGGGATCAAGAATAGATGAAAAATTGGACTAAAAATGTAAATACCTTGAACCCTAGGTTGATATTGCTGAAGGGCACTCACCGCAGATCACAGTAAATTTTGTGCGTTCTGTGGTGCCCATGTGCGGTCCGAAATGCTATATTGTGCGGACCTCGGTGATAAAAGTTCTAAAAGCTGAGAATTGAGGACCGTGACCGCAATGGATTTTGTGAGGTCCGTGGTGCCTCTGTGCAGATTGCAATGCATTTTGTGTGGTCTGCGGTTTAGCATTGAGGACAACGCTAGATTTTATTTGAGGGGGTGGCCCTTTTTGGATGATTGTATATATGACACTATTTGTTCTTTATGCTTTCTTTTTACTTTTGGTATGTATACAATTTTATCATTTTATTGTACTTTTTGTACTTTTTACTTTTGTTCTATATATAAAGTTATGTTCTTATGTATATATTAATTCTTCCTATTGTATATTCGACTAAATCCCCTCTTGTATATATTCATTTTACTTTCTGCATTTCTCCTTTCATAGCTTTCCTTTACTGTTTTCATAGCTTCTTGTTTTAAGTTTTTGCATGCAATAAGCCTTTGGTTTTCTTATTACCACGGTTCTTTCCAATGGTAGAATTTGTGTGTACCGCGTGCCTCTTCCCGTCTATGGATGACATGACAGCCTTCTTAAGGGTTTGAGTCTATTTCTTTTTCCTTTTAGTGTAAATAGTAGCTAGTAGGTAATGGTGCCTCAAGCGAATCTTCACTTAGGCCTAAAACATTTGTCTTTGATCTTATGGTAAAAAATAAAGTGTTATGTATAGGATGGTGAAAGTATTGACCTTGAGACTCTTGTGTTGGCCGATAATCGTCAAGTGGTTTTTCGATACCATTGTGCTCAAATCACAGCTAAGGTTGTTATGGGCCCCCGACTCTGTCTCTTTAGCAATCCGTAGCTTGTGTGGTGAGAATTTGAATTGCAAGTCCAAGTCCCAAGTCATTAGTCTAGAACTTTCCATGAATATTTGTCTAGGCAAAATACTAAGTGTAGTTTGAGTTGAGATGTGATTACAGGCTCTCCATATTCAAATGATATCTTAAACACTTCCATAGCCTACCAATGATAATAACCCTAGTCAACCCTTTTGAGTCTTAGAATTTTTGCTTTGAACAACCACGATATGAGCCTTTACCCATTCTAAAAAGACCCTCTCCAGGCACCCGATCTTTCCTTAGCACAACGGAAAAACATTAGTTTGTGGGGATAAATGAGGAATACAAAAAAGTGGTAAAAGGTACAAAACAAAAAAAAGGAAAGGTAATGAAAAAGAAAGAAAATCAAAAAGACAAAAAGAATGATCAATGTTGAAAATAATGAAGGGATTCAATAAAATTAAAAAGATGAAATGTGTGGAAAGTTCAAAATGAAAAAGTTTGAAATGAACAAGAAAGAGTGCCAGTGTGTTTGTCTAACCCCTTAGAAAGAAGAAAATGACTTAAAAAGTCAAGTGAATGTGTGCCAAAATGAAGCAAATGAAGTGCTAAAGAAAAGATGGAACCTAATTAGACCAAACATTTTCTACCCTATCCAAAAGCCTTCGGTATATCTCTAGAAAAGCCCTATATGATCTTGAGTTGAATGAAGGTTACATTAGTGGTGACTCACATCAGCGACAAGCTTCTGGTACTTAGAGCCGGACTTGTGACTTTTCTCTGAGAGAGATGAGTGTATTTTCATTATCCTCATTCTGAGTTCTACAATCCTAAAGGTGAGATTTGCTTAGGGAGAGTTGAGGATGTATGAGCGTGGGTTCCACAATAACCAAAGTAATAGAAAGAGAGGATGTAAGGCCCTGTGAAAATTTCTACTCAAACCCTGAAGCTCGTAGTGTCAAGTTAGGTATGCATATTAGAGATTTGTAAAATTCCTTGAGTCGAGCCCCTTAGATTGATCTGTACATTAAAATGTTATGGAATAATGTTTTCTAGAAAAGTGCATTTCTGTGGTCCATTATGCGATCGCAGAATAGATATACGGACTGCATATTCACCACAGAGTGAGGCAATGTGATCGTTAATTTGGCGTCAACCATACGGCTAACTATGCAATTTCATAATCACTATGTAGGCCGCATAGTCATTGCTTAATCCCCTTGGACATTTTGTAAGGGGTAGTTTTGCGGTGCATTATGTGACGCAGAACATGTATGTAGACTACATTTCTGTCGCATATCCAGACAGCTTGTTCAAGTTTTGGGCTATTTTTGTGGTCCATTATGCGGACCACATGTCCAGTATGCGAGCGCAGATCGTGTCAGGGCTCCTATTTTCTAACTTTTAAAACTCAAGCCCATCACATTCAAAATACCACATTAGACCATTTTTCTAATATTTCACGGCATATAGAGTGATAGAGGAAGTTCTAGAGACAGAGAGGGATTGATCTTCATCAAGTCCCCACTCAATCCTTGCCCCAAATCCTTCAAGATTATCAAGTGAAATTACTAGACCTTCACCCTACGAGGTAAGACCTTGCACCCTCGTCTATAATTTCAAAATTTCCATTAAAATAAGTGATTAGCAAGTGGGTTCATGGGTATAAGAGTTTATAATCTTGCATGAATAAAAAATAATTGGGGTATGGGGATGTTGTGAACCAAAGGAGATAACAATTGTTGTATAGGATGATGAAAATCTCTAACGAATGGGTCCTAAAATCACTATGCACACTTAGTGCTTGATAATTTACTTAAATGAGCTAGAATCTTATTCATGCCTCTAATTCTTGGTTCAACTCTTAATTTACATAAAATAGATTGAAGTTGCTAGGAAATTTCGGTATTTATTATATGGATTTAAGGAAAGCTCTATTGAGGTATGTATTGCTAACCCCCCCCCCCCTCTTAGAAATTGAGCCTCCATGGTGCTCGTGCAACTGTTGAATGTCCGAAATTTGATTGATGTAGTACTTTTTATGTCAAATAGATTGATGTTGTGAAAATGTATATGGAATAAGCTTCTCCATTTGTTTAGTATGTTATTCTTTGTAAATTGAGGATGTGTGGAGGACATGAACTATGTTCTAAATGCTTAAATATCATATTAAGGTTACATTCTGATTAATATGCCGAACTAGATGAATTCCCATCTATGCTTGTGCCTATGATCTTAAATGGAAAGGTTAATGTTTAAAATGGGAATAATGTGAAATCTCTGTTTTGAAATATGGTAATTTTGGCCCCAAGTGCCTACGAACTAATATATATGAAACCAAAGATTGGAGTGACATGGGTAACGGAAAAGGATCACGTCTTGGTAAGACGACTTAGCCAATCGGGGCATGATCGGATGCTATGTTATACACACATAGTGGTAATGTATTGATAATAAAGACTGAAAAGTTAGAATGAAATAAGGTTAGCATCTTGGTAAGACGACTTAGCCGATCGGGCCGTGATCGGACTCCGCTCAAGAAAGCGGTGGTAATGTGGATGATGATACAACAATATGTAATTCCCCAGTCTAAAATTTTTGAAACTATGTGAACCTTTTATATTGTTGATGTGGTCCTTATTTGATGCTTGGTCGAGTCATGTGGATATTCAATCCAAAAGCAGAAGGAGGCTTCTTATGGGCACAAGATCAAGCCATAATTTCTATAAATCTAGAATATAAATAGGAGAAGAAGAAAGGTTGCTACTACCTTGTGACATGGGAATTCCAAACACACCATAGGGTATTATGGCTAATGGAAAAAGATCATCAGAAATGCCAAAATGAGGTATGTGTTTTCGTTCGGTGCTTTGTTCCAAGGATGACATAAAATTCAGTGGGGAGAGTGTCGCGACCTGGCACATCGTCATGCCACATAGGTGCCATTTTACATATATTTTTGCCATGTGGAAATCTTACATAGGAAGGAAGCTAGAGCTTATGGGAAGGTTCAAATATATGAAGATTTATCTTGGAAGACCCTAGAACACTTGGAGTTTCTAGGAAAGTCCTTAGAAGATTATAGCTACGTAGAGAATTCTAAAGAAGCGACATACTTGCAAATAATAAGGGACTTGAATGGTTATTATTTAAATTCTATCCCCTAAAAAACTAGAATATAAAGATATAAATTCATAACTCATCAAGAAAATCATTCATCTTTTCTCTAATACAAAGCTTCCTCAGATAATTCTCTTGCGATCATTTTATCACGCCCTTAGCGATTCCTAGTGTCCTAGGCTAACATGGAAGAGTAAGATTGTGAGCAAGTTGTGCAAGAATGCGAGTGATGTTGTGGGATATGTTGGTATATTTGGTTGAGGTCCTGATGGACTTGGGGTGATTTCGGATGGTTAACGACTTGAATTGAATTGAAGAGTGCATGTTGAAATGCTGTAGGTTGTGGTGTTTTCGCACCTGCGGTAGTGAGCCCGCAAGTGCGTCCCCATAAATGCACATAGGAGATCAGAGATATCAGCAAGGCTGAGTTAAATTGGATTGGTAGGTGCGAGAAGGGGGTCGCATCTGTGAGCCCGTAGATGTGAGGCTGAGACGTAGATGCGGAAGAGATGTGATACTGATTGTTTCTAGATTCGGGATGTTCGTAGGCCGATTAAAGAGGCAAGGGCATTGTGGAGTACAGATTTGCTCAGATAGAGATAAGTAACTATTGTAAATATGGTCATGAGGGTATGAAACCCTGGATTTTTATGACAAGTGACTATTTTGAAGGTGACGTACATGCTAGGTGATGGGTGTGTGGGCGTGTACCGAGTGAATTATGACTTGTCCCGTAGAAACTGTATAGTTGAACAACTTGTTGTTAGTTATGTTTTCCCCTTGTGTTATAGAAATATTAATTGTAAATCACGCTAGACACCATATATAGGCTTTATGACATTATTGTTGGGACTCTTGGTGGTATTTTCTTGCCGTTCTCTTACTGTTTTCATTGATATTTTGTACCTAGTCATGTTCATGCATTTTTATATCATATCTTTGTCTCTGTTATTCTATTTGATGAATAATGTTATTGTCGTTTGGGCTGATTTCCCTAATTTTTGAGAGCCTGATAGGTTGGATAAATTGATTACTAAGTGAGATCGAGGGCCTGATTATGAGAATATTATGGGATTAGTTTGCACATTACGGAATATTTTATTGATTTATGCAAGTTTGGCTTGTTATATCGTTTAGGCTGAAGGAGCCCCTCCAAAATCTGTACACACCCTTAGTGAGCGTAGGTACCTAAGATGTACGAGTGCCGAGTGCTGAGTGCTAAGCGATTGTGAGGAATGATTAATTGTAAGGTTGGAGTGATTGGGAGGGTTGAGTGATGGTTGCCCGAGGCGTAGTATATATTTCACTATTGGTGCACGTAGTTGCCTTGTATCCTGTTTTTTGAGAACTGTTGAAAGATATTGTATATGACTATACTTGGACTTGCTTAAACCAACTGATTTGACTTAAACTATGGATTTAAAGAATTTTGACATTTTATTGAATTTTACAAAAAGAAGTGTATTTGCATAGCTCGTCACTACTTATTAATTCCTTATTTATTTTTGTTACTCACTGAATTGGTAACCTTACACCCTGGGCCTTGTTCTGTAGATCCAGGAGTAGTTAGTTGGGGAGAATGGTGACAGTCCTCGTAGCTAGTTATTGCAGATAGTGATGTACCTACCCAGTATTCGCAGCCTTCATTTGTTTTTCCCTATTTTTCCTTTAGATGTATTTTGGATTTCATATTATGATGGTCTTGTTATTATTGGACCAGTTACGTTAGATGCTCATGAGTTAGTGACTCCCAGATGTTTGGGGCTGTCTTTTCGGGTTTATATACTAAGTTTACTTCTTAATTATTTTATGAAATTCCTGTTATAAGAAGGTTTTTGGCTTATCATTAAATGAATTATTGAATTATTTTAAAAGTCGGCTGGCCTAGTAGCATCGATAGGCGCAATCACGACAAGTTAGGGTTTCGGTCATGAAAATTTCTTAATGAAGGGCCAAAGAGTGAATGTAGGCCCCTTGACCCGTTATGAGATGACGCAAGTGTAAACTAGCAAGAAAATTGACTGAATTCCCTTTGCAAACATGCTGACTCAATACTTGTGGCAAGAAGAGTTGGAGGAGGAGGAGTTCGATCAGATCATTGCTCCACCCCTAAGACTAACAGACCTCACCAATATCCGGGAACACCACAATTTCACTAAGTGGAACTGAGCACAATGCACGAGTAGACAGTTTCATGGCCCATTTATATGGGATAATGGACTTGTAGCTTTGGATAGGAGGATGTTGGGCCACCAAAAAATAGAGGCCATATTGGAGTAGTGGTTCCAGTTGAACGCTCTTGCTCAACAACTGGTTGGGCTAGGTGATGGATCGAGACTCCCAGATTATGAGCATGTCAAGACACCTGAGAAATTCAAGGCTGAGGCCAATCCGGATCAGTCAGATAATGAGAAGAGGAAGCACAAGATGAAGAGTGGATAGCCTCAGAGGATGAGGGCGATGACATAGTTTGAGTAGGGAGTTTTCCTATACCCTATTCATTTTTTATTGTTTAATTAGTTGTGTATGTACTGAGGACATTACATGTGATGACCCATCCAGTCGTCTTAAGAACTAACAACCCGATCCCCTATTAACTGCTTTCTCTAAGTTTATTTCTGCTAATATAGTTTATTCGGATGTACTGTTTTGAGCTTTGGAACACATAGTTCCTAAATGAGAGCTTAAGTGTTGGAAAGTTGTCCATAGTCAAAATAGTGCGAAGAAGGCCCCCGAATGGAAATTCGATGGTTCTGTTAGATTTGTTAGGTGATCTTGGGGTTAGGAGCTTGTTGAGATTGTGTTTTGGAAATCCGTCGCTAATTTAGTCCTGAAATACTAAAGTTTGAATTTTAGAAGTTTCCGATGTGATAGTGAGATTTTGATTTGAATTTAGGAATGTAATTTCGAGATTTTCAGTAGCTTCGTTATGCCATTTGGGATGTATGCAAAATTTCAGGTCATTCGGACGTGGTTTGGTTGGTTTTTTTATCGAAACCGTATTTCGGAAGCTTTTAGAAAATTTAGGCATGAATTCGATGAGTTTTGGGTAATTTGATGTTTTTTTAGGTGTTTTGATGATTGGACAAGGTTTGAATAGGTTTTAGGATGGGTTGGTACTTTTGGTTGAGGTTTCGGAGGCCTCGGGTAAGTTTCGGATGGTCAATCAGTCCGTTTTTGGTATTTAGAAGTTTCAGATTTTGGAGTTCAGGTGTCGCAAAGTTTATATCTTCGCGTTCGCGTGAGTAGGCTCGCATTCGCAAAGAAGGAAGGGAGGAAGGCCAGGTTTTAGCCTTCGCGATCACGACATGGGCTTCACGTTTGCAGAGGACTGTGGATTAGAGAATCTCGCTCGTGAATGATGGTACGCGATCGCGTAGTGGAAGTGATCAGATGCGGTCCAAGGTTATTTGTGCATCGCGTTCGCATATGGTTTCTTGCATTCACGCAAGGTTAATTCATCTGGTCATCGCGTTCACAGGGTGTTGATTGTGTTTGCGTATGGTATTTTTGCGGTCTTGGATATTTTCTCTTCGCGATCACGAGGCTTGTGCTGCGATTGCAATGAACAAAGGTCAGAACTAGGTAGAACGTTTATAAGTTATTTCATCCGCGATTTTGAATCATTTTTCCTCCATAGCGAAGAATTTTGAGAGCTTTTTGAAGTAGGTTGAAGAAGGATTCATGGGAATTACTTGGAGGTAACAGTTTTTACTTCATAACTCGTTTTTATGTGATCAAAATACCTGATTAATGGTGAGAAATTTGAAAAAAAGGATAATTAGGGCTGGAGTTTAAGAGGCTTTTAAATGAGGATGTGAGGGATCATTTGGACTCCAATTTTTGTGTTATTGTTATGTATAAACTCATGAGAGTATGAGGTTTGTGAAAATATTAGTTTTATCCGATTATGAGACGTTGGCCTGAGGGGCATTTTGGTCATTCTTATATAATTTTGTGTCTTAGATTTGAATTAAATCATAGAATCGGTTGTTTGAGATGTTATTTATAAAATGCAATGAATGGAATAGATTTGGGCCACTTGGAGTCGGATACTCGTGGAAAAAGTGTGGTTTCTAGTTGATTTGGTGTCGTTTCAAGGTAAATGGCTTGTCTAACCTTGTGTGGGGGACTTTTCCCATTAGGATATGATATTTAGTAAATTGAATTGCCTTGTGGTGTTGTGACGAGCGTGTACTTCTGCAAATTGTTGGAAATCCATTTTTGTTTTTCTTAAAGTACTTATTAACATGTCTCCTTTCCTGCTTTATTACACTTGCAAATTTAGCATGTTTCTAGTTAGAAGAGCATGTTTAGTTGACATAAATTGTTTATCTGCTAAAGTGCCTTGGTTTCATTGCGCAAAGCATGTTAGGCTAGAGTTACTTGTTGTCTTGATATGAAATGTCATTTCTAAACAACTCCTTGTTGTTGCTATGCATTTATTTGTGGGACTACGATGGTGGGATTCCAGTAGCTCCCCCTTATCTATTTCCCTTGGTACCGCGGGTTCGATTCCTGATAGATCCCCCTGCACATTTACTTTGGGACTACGGGTTCGATTCCCAATAGATCCCGATGCACATTTATTTTGGCACTACAGGTTCGAACCGCGATAGATCCCCTTGCACACTTATATGGAACTACGGGAATGCACCACGTAGATTCCCCAGTACTGGGTAATTACATTTACGACTGCAGGTTAGATTCACCGATAGCTCCCCGCGCATTGATAGTTGGACTACGGGACGGTATCCTGGGAGATCCTTTAGATGTATACCTATGATGGACTATGGGACGGTATCCCGGAAGATTCGCGGGATAGATGATGAAAGAGACTACACGACAGTATCCTGGGAGATCCTCATGTTTCTATTCGTATTATGCTATTCGGATTTCCGAGTTTACTTTGTTATTTGTATAATTAGTGTTGCCTAGTATAACCTGCCTTATTTTATTATCGTTTTCATTTATATTGATTATTTCATATTGTTGAAACTTATTATGTTTTACCTCAGTAGGGCCCTGACCTTCATCATCACTACCCGACCGAGGTTAGGCTTGGCAATTACTGAGTACTACTATGGTGTACTCATGCTCCTACAGATCCAGGTACCCCTACTCAGGCATATCACCCTTGAAGCGGAGAGATGTAGCTAGAACTTTGAGGTATATATGCAGCGTCCCCAGACCAAGAGAGTCTCTATCTTATTCTATCTTTTAGCAGTTAGCTTTCCTTACTTACTGTTGTTATCGATATTCTAGAGTTAGAGCATTGTACTACATTTTCTTCAGCTTGTGTTCCCTTGAGTTTCCGGGTTTTGGGATGATATTGTGGGCTTCCTGATGTTGAGTTGTATATGTCAAGCGGCATTTATATAAATTTTCTCCTAGTTGTTCAATTTTGAATTATTTATTTCCACAAGTTATTTTGTTTCTGCATTAATAGGCTTACCTAGTCGTAGGGATTAGGTGCCGTCACGACATGTTCACGAAGGGCGAACCGGGGTCATGACATTGCATGAAGTAAGTGTGGGGTAGGGACTTGTATAAAAATAGTCTTGCTTTTGTTATTTGTTTTTGGTAATTGTCGTTGTAGTTAGTAAATTGTTTTAGTTATTTGTTTTTAGTTAGTGTCGTCTTAATTTTTGTTAGTAAGAAAGGAAAGAAAGATAAAAACAATCTTAGTAAAGATATATACAGAAAAGTTAGACTCTTTTTGACGATGGATCACCTAGACAATTTATTTGAGGGAATTAAATCTAAAGAAAAACTAAAAAGATTTTCTGGTACGTAGTGTAGTAATTCTCCTTTAGTTTTTCTTTCTGCGGTTCTTTTTCAAGTCTTTTATTTGAATCGGTGTAGTTATTTCTAATTTTTAGTAGTAAAAATCACTGGGCTATGAATTGAATAACAGTGATATAGCTTAACTTTGTTATGCCTTGAGAATTGTTAGTACTCTTGTTTTGATGCTTATGCTCAGTTTGTTTTACCATATATTTGAATCTTGTCATCTCTCATTAGCACTTGAATTGTCATAGGTTATGTAAAAGTTAAAGTGTGAGGTAGTGGTTTGGCTTTTGAATTAAACAAATTAAATAAGGAGAAATGTGCACCATTTGAAAGGAAAAAATATGTCAATAAAAGCCACTTATATTGAAAGAAAAAAAGAAGAAGAAAAAGAAGAAAAATAGTTGTATTTATGAAAAATAACTCTTGATGGTGGTGGCTAGTGATATACTTGTGCTTAAAGAAGTATGGGTTAATATAAATTGAAGTGAAGGTGGAATTTTGGTATGACATAAATATGGGATATAATATTAAGGTATAAGAGTGCTTAAGGGAGGTGTTATCACTCATACCCAAATGTATCCTACCTGACCCGGAACGTACATTACAACCAATTAAAGTCCTACTTGATCCTAGACTGAATAAGCATGATTACTAGAGTACACTACGAGCATGTCTATACAGTATCATTTGTGACATATGAATGTTATTTCTGAGAGCGAGGGAATTTTTCCTATCTTGAATTCCTACGTTCTAAAAAATTCACTGTGTGTGTAACTAAGCTCTTTTTTGAGTGAGAGCACGTGATTAATAAAGGAAAAGTAATGTCATTAACCTCCTTGTTTGTGTAACTAAGTGTATTGTCAATAAAGCGTGGTATTTGTGAGTCATATATTGAGGTGATGATGTTACTCCTTTATGCTTAGCCTATTTTAAGTATTCTTGGTGTGATGTATTATAGGAATTTCTTAAAAAGGTTTTGTCAATAAGTGTAGTGTTATTGCTCGAGGAGAGTAATGTTTAAGTGTTGGGTATTTATGTGTGGCGATAATTCCATATTTTAGTACATTAATTAAATTGCATTTTATGTGCTTTAATGTTACTCTACACTGTATTTATGTGTAATGTAGTTATTTTATGTGTCGGTGAATTGGAGATCAAACTAGAGCAAAAGGAATATTTAATGTCTAAAACGTGCTAAAAAATTATTGAAAAGAAGAAAGAAAGAAGTGAGCAGCGAGGAAGTTGGTGAAACAAGCTAAAGAGCTCGCGTTAGAGCTGGTTAGGCGAGCCTTTGAGCTCGTATGGGAGAAGCCTATGCGAGGGATGAGGTGAGGTCCATCTTGAGTGAAAGCTTGTGATGCGTGGTCTGGGGCGAGTCCATCTCACGTGGAGCCTCGTGAGGCAAGGTCTGAGGCGCGTTTACTACGAATTTTAAAGGCTTATTTCAACTCCTGGTATGACTAGGACTTGGCTATGTAATTTAGGTCTTTTTTCTACTCATATAAATTGACATAAAACACCACTTTTGAAGGATTTTTGCAACCGTAGGCAAGAATAGCTCGTGGAAAAATCATTGGGAGTTAGAATACTTGATTTCTACATTCCTTCATCTTTAATTTGTAATTTAGTTATGCAAAATATTTGGGATATTATCACTGTGAGTATAAGTAACTAAACTCCTAATCTAGGGTTTTGATGAAACCTATTGGATGATAATTTTTCGGTTATGTTAATATAGATTTGTCGTTGTATTTTCTCTATTTGTTAAACAACGCTATTATTATGGTTGGTTGAAGAGACCTCAGTCGACTGTGCCTACTTAGTGTGTATTTATTGGGAAAGTGCGCATATTTAGGTAGTTGTTGAACAACATCACTCCTAACGTATATGAGTGATCAATACGAAGGGTTTATATGACAACCAAAAAGGGTCATCACTTGTTTTCTTACCTATTTTGTACTTCCAAGGTCTTGAAAACCTCAGCTGGGATTTTTTCGATTTGCGTGCGCAGTCCGGGCGGGTAGCCGGAAAGCCTAGATATAGATTATGTGAGAAAAATTCTAAATTTTGATATTAAATTAAATAAATTTGACTTCTATCAACATTTTGGATAAATGGACTCGGACCCGTTATTTGACGGTCCCGGAGGGTCCGTAGGAAAATATGGGACTTGGGCATATTTCTGGAATTGAATTCCGAGGTCCCAAGCCCGGGAAATAATTTTTTGCGTGATGTTTTCTGGAAATAATAAAGGAAAATTGGAAGTGAAATTTAATTTAAAGATTATGGTATCGGGCCCATATTTTGGTTACGGTGCCCGGTACAAGTCTTATATATGGTTTAAGCGCATTCTATAAAGTTTGGTTGAAAACGGACGTCGTTTGACGTAATTTAGACTTAAAAATGGAAATTCAATGTTTTTTGAGAACTTTGAAGAAATTATGAGTTTTGAGGCTTAATTTGATGTATATGATGTTACTTTGGTGATTTGATCTAATAGATAAGTCCGTAGGATTTTTTTTGAGGTTGTGTGCATGTTTGGTTTGGAGCCCCGAGGGCTCGGGTGAGTTTTGGATAGGTGTCAGAGTGCGTTTTTAACTTGGAAAAGTTTCTACTATAATTGACCTGCAGGCTTCGTAATTATGCGAGATTGCAATTGCGAAGGGTCAGCTCGCAAATGCGAGACCCTTATTTACTTGCAGAGTTCGCAAATGCAAACTAAACCCTCGCAAATGTGATGGTAAGGTCTTCACAAATGCGACCTTATGGTTCGAAAATGCGAACCTCCCAATTTTCCCAATAGTTTCCAATTCAAACAAGTGTCTCGCAATTCCCAAGATAGCAGGGTTGGTGTTCGCAACTGTTCGCAATTGCGACATGTGCAACCTACAATTTTTATACTTAGTCAAATTTTGGACATTTTCATCCCATTTTCAAAACACAACTCCTTTGAACGATTTTCCAAGAACAAGGCCTTTTCCAAATCATTTGTAAGTTCGTTTTTACTTATTTCTTTCAATCTTTAAAATTATCTAACATGGTTTCAACTTAAAATCAATGATTTTCATGGGTGAAATTGGAGGTTCGGGGAAGAACTTAGATTTTTCAAATATTTGGGTTTTGGACCTTAATTTGCGGTCTGATTTCAAAACAAATCATATATTTGGATTCATGGGGGAATGGGTAACCGTATTTTGGTTCGAACCTTGGGTTTTGACCACGTTGGCCTGAGGGGCATTTTGGTCATTTTATCTAAATTTGTGTCTTAGCTTCAAATTGAATTATAGAATTAGTTGTTTGAGTTGTTATTTATGAGAAATAATTGAATTGAATAGATTTGGACCGTTAGGAGTTTGATACTCGGGGCAAGAGCGTGGTTTCGGGGTTGACTTGCACTTGTTCGAGGTAAGTGGCTTGTTTAACCTTATGTGGGGGACCCTTCCCCTAGGATATATTATTTGGTAATTGAGTGCCTTGTATGCGAGGTGACGAGTGCGCACTTGAGCTAATCATTGAAAATCCGGTTTTTACTTAAGATATTGAGACTTAGCTTGTTTCGTACTTACTTATCTTACTTGCAATTATAACCTGTGTTAGATTAGAAAATCATGTTTAGTTGATTTAGCTTGTCTACTTGCTTAAGTTGCCTTCACTGCACTACGTGAGACATGTTAGGCTAGAACTATTTGTTGCTTGTATTGTTGTACTTTATTTATGAATATTCTCTGATTGTGGTTGCATATTTACTTTGGTACTACGGGTTAGCTTCCCGGAATATCCCCCTGCACATTCACTTTGGGACTACGAGTTAGATTCCCGGGAGATCCCCCTGCACATTTATATTATGGACTACAAGACGGTATCCTAGGCGATCCTCATTATTGGTATTGATATGGAAATGGACTACAGGACGGTATCCTGAGAGATCCTCGTTATAGGTATTGGTATGGAAATGGACTACAGGACGGTATCCTGGGAGATTCTCGTTATTGGTATTGATATGGAAATGGAATACAGGACGGTATCCTGGGAGATCCTCGTAATTGACACTGATATTGAATTGTTTTACTCTGTGTTATCTTATCCTCAGTGTGTTGGTTGCTGTTTGTGTAACCTGACTTACTTCACAGTTGTATTCCATTATTTCTGCTTACTGTATACTGTTGTCATTATTTTTATGGTATTGTTTAATCTTAGTAGGGCCCTGACCTTCCTCGTCACTATCCGACCGAGGTTAGGCTTGGAACATACTGAGTACCGCTGTGGTGTACTCATGGCTCTTCTACTCATATTTTTCATGTGCAGATTCAAGTACATCATCTCAGGCGCACTACCATCGAGGCGGGGAGATCTTGCAGAGACTTGAGATATATCTGCAACGTCCGCAGACCGAAGAGTTTTCTTCCTTATTCTATCTGTAGTGTTTATATTCCATCATACTTTTGATGTAGATATTCTTGAGATTAGATCATTTACAATGTCTTCCTTTATCAAGTGTTCCCCGTGAGTTTTTGGGTTTTGGGATTGAGTTGTAGACTTCCGCATTTATTTTTGAGTTGTATATGCCAAGTGGCACTTACATACCATTTTTCTTCTAGCTTTGGTTAAGTTAATTAAATGTTTTCGCCAGTTATGTAAATTTTTCGCATTTGTTAGGCATACCTAGTTGTAGGAACTAGGTGCCATCACGACATGTTCATGGAGGTTGAACTGGGGTCGTGACAGTTTAACGGTGGGATTAGGAATAACAAAATCTTAGAGCGATCCAAGTGAGCCGTACTTAATGCCAGCTAGCATAATCGAGAGAATATGTCTAGTAAATTGTGATAATTAATCAGGAGAGAATCGCGATACTCATAGCGCTCATCATCGGTAAAGAAGACTTAAGAAAATTTATACAAGATGTAGCGGAAAGGATTCCATGATAGGGTAAATCATACCTTAGATCATTCCGATCTTATTTAATTATTAACTATTGCGTTTCGTTACATGATATTTAGTTAGTAAACATCAAATTTGTTACTTAAATATTTCTGAAGATTTTTTGTATGAATTTATGCGAGTCTAGTAGTTGTGTTTAAAAGGATAATTCCCTTTGGGATTAGACTCCGAAATTATTAACTGAGATATATTTAAAACGACTGCTTAATCTTTTTTATAAAGCATATTTGGGTGTGATCATTGTGCTTTGGGAGCAAGTATCAAACAAGACTTATGTTTGTTAATCAATTGTCAAAATACAGTATCATATATAGCCATCGACTCCATAAGCATCTCCAAAGATTTTATGCATCTATTATAAAATAAAATATTATCATCAGTAAAAGCAAAATTATTAATTTAAAGGACCTTTTTTTATTCATATTGAAGCAATTGAAATCTTCTCTCTGAGCAATGAAAGTTAGCTTATCAGAGAGCAACTTGGCACAGAGTAAAAAAGAGACGGGCCTATGACCTCCTTTTGATTTGAAAAACCTTGTGTTTTTACCATTGATAATCAGGGAATACTAGTTTTCAAATATGTGTTTAAAGATCATGTCAATACACTAATTTTGAAAATATACTACCATTGGCAATTTGTTTGCCTATGTCTTTGATAATCTCTCGAGTTAGGAGAACATTTTCTGTAATGGACCTTCCTTTCACAAAATCACTTTGGTTCGTACTAATAAAATTAGGAAGCACTTAGTTCAATCTAGAGCTCAAAATTTTGGTATATATCTTACTAGAAATATTACATAGGCTAATTGATCTTATATCAATAAAGTATTACTGTAAAGTAATCTTCGAAAGCATCACTATGAAAATATGAGTAAAGAACTTTGCGATATTAGCTCAACAGAATAAAGCTTGAATGGCTTTGATATATCATTGACTAATAGTGGTACAAGAAGCTTGAAAAAACTTAGCAAAATAACCATGGAGAAGACACATTTGTTAATTTCTTCTTTAGGGAGCTTGTTCTCTAAAAACTCATTATTTTCTTCTAAAACTATAGGGGTAATACTTTTCGCTTTAGAGAATTCATTATACATAGGCATTACAAAATATGCCCTTGAAATATCTCATTGTAGCTTCAGAAAACCTTTTTAATACCTTCAACCCATTAATTGTATTCATTCTAGATCTTGTTACAACTCAACCTTCTTCTTTCGTCCTTAATAACTCCATGGAAATAGGCAGTATTAAAGTCTCCATCAGTGAGCTAGTGCACTCTAGCTTTCTATCTCAGAATGTTTTCTTGAAGCTTGAGATATTGAATGCATTCAACTTTTGCTTTATTCAGATTTATTCTATTATTCTCAGTCTTGCCCTCCACCTGTAATTGTTCTTTTTTTGCTATGCCTTTCTCCAGTTTTTTAGGGTCCTCATAGACATCCCCATAAGTCTTTGTTGACTAAGAGTTAAGCCTCGTAGCAACCTTCTTCAGCTTTTGATGGAAAATTCACATAGGATTTCCTTGACATCCCTCTTCCCAAATGCTTCTGGCAACATCCAGAAAATAAACATGACAGTCAAGAAATTTATAAACTAAAGTATTTAACAGTGTCCACATTGTCATTTCGAAGTTGAATAAGATCAAAGAAAGCTCATACGAAGTGAGGTACAATATTCTTGATGAATTGATCAAATAATTCATAAAAATACAGAAAACAATCCAACCACTTTAAGATAGTACTAGAAGAACCTTTATTATTACACCATGTAAAAATATTACAAGTAAAACCTGCATCTTGCATACTGCTGTAACGACCTGGCCGGTCATTTTGAGATTTATATCGCCAATCCCCTATTAACTACTTCCCCCATATCCGTTTCTGCTATTGTGACTTGCTGGGAGGTTTCGTTTTGGTTTTTGGAGTGTTTTGGGACACTTAATCCCCAAATGGAGACTTAAGCCTTAGGATTTGGACCGTAGCCGTAACTGTGTGAAGACGTCTACAAAATGTGGTTCAGCCAATTTTGTTACCTCCGTTATGTGATATTTGGCTTAGGGGCATGTCCGTGTTGTATTTTGGAGGTATGTAGCTCATTTAGTCTTGAAATGAAATCGCATGGAGGAAAGTGGAGTAGCTTGTCCCCGGGATTTTTGCCTATGCGCTCACAAGGCTTGTTATCTGTTCGGGTTCGTAGAAAAAGAAAAAGGTATTTATTTTTAATTTTTTGTGACTACTCTAAATTGCAATATATTTTTGGAAACTGAAGATGTAACATATGATATTTATGAGCACGTGATTTTTGCCTTTTATTATGTACTCCTACGGGATTCTTATAATTAGGATTTTTTCTTTAATTATTTGATTTTTAGAAATTAATTTCATAATTTTAGTATTTGTTTGCATTTTTGTAAGCATGTTTAATCTATATAATTCATAAAAAATACAAAAATAGGAGATTTCATATAAGACCTAATTTTTCTACTTTTTTTAAATATAATTAGTTATTTATATTACAAAATGAAAGAAAATAATAAAAATAACTCTTTTTGCATTTTTACTTTTAATTTTCGAATTCATTACATTTTGCTTTTAACTTGGGAGCTAACTAATTTTTGAAAATACCATGAGGTTTAATTAGTTTATATTGTTAAATTAATTTAGTATTAAAGATTAATTTTTGTTTTGTTTTAATTTCGAAAAGAAAAAGAAAAGAAGAAATAAAAAGGAATTAAAAGAAAGAAGTTTACAATTTGGGCAAGTCTATGATTTAATACCGCAACCCAAACCTTCAACCGCTAAACCCATCCAAACCATCCCTTTACCCGGCCCAATATCACCCAAACCCCGTCCAGTCATCCTACCATCCAAGCGACCTCGTTCATGGGCAAAGAATCTGAGCCGTCGAGGTTGTTAATCCAACTGCTCAAAAGCTAAGACCCTTGAATATGTTAGTGTCTGAAAACCCCTCGCCCCTACCCCCTCGCCTCTCGTCTCTCACCTCTAAAACCCTAGATGTCAATTGCCGCTTGCCATCGCCGAAATTTGCCTACAGCGGTGGCCAGCGGCCGAAGAACGCCAAATTTGCACCAGAGCTTTACCTTCTTCCCCTCATGCCCACGCCACCATCTGCTCCCCTTGAATCTCACCAGAATCCTAAGGCATCGCACTTGATTCCTCCATCGTGGCCAGTGGCGCCACCTCCATTAACTTCTGTAGTTTATAAGTTTAGTTTTGGAGTAGTTTAAATCATTGCTTAGTTTAAATGCGATAAGTTTTAAGTTTCAGATTGATGGGAAATTTCCTTTAGTCCATTTGTTCTCGAATTTGATTTGGACTTAGGCTTTGTTAATTAAAGGCCCAAAGAAAGGGAACTCAATCCGTGTTGGCCAACCCAGTATTAGAATTGAGCCTTGGGTCAATTTGACCCATGATGGTCTCTCGAGGTTAATTTCAGAGGCTTAAGGGGTAACTTGGGTAGTTTACATAAAGATTCTCTCAAGTAACCACCCAAAAAGCATCCAAGAAGCTGCATAGTCTACTTTCTCGATCAACAAGTTATATTGGCTGCCCTAGTAACTTGCCTATAAAGAAATAATTACTTGCAACTGAATTGAGATTTGAGGGGAGAGAGAAAAAAAGAACTTAGAGATCAAACAAAAAGGATAGAAAAAAGAGAGCTGAAATACAGAGAAAAGAGCTAAAAATCCTCCAAAATTGAGAGATCGAATAGAACCTAGAGATTCTGTAAGAGCTGAAAGATCTTAAAAAACATTGACGCCTAAAAACTTTAAAAATACTGTTTCATTGAGCCTTATTGGTGATATCTCAAATTTCTCCTAGTGCTGAAATAATTTTAGGTAGCCGATATCTGAAATGAAGTGAAATCAAGTCTAGTTGAGGTGTTCTGGTTCATTGCTGGGTGTAAAGTTGCCTTTTTAGGTTGTTTACTTCGTTTTCAGGGTTAGAATTGGTTGAAAAGTGCTGATAGCTGCTCTATACACACTGATCCTCTATCCTTCTTTTGTTTCTTCTATATCCAGGTACATGTCTCCTAAACATGTGTAATCTGACGCATGAGTGGAAAATGAAATGAAGGAATAGAAGTTATTGGAGTTTTGATACTGTCATGTTTAATCTATCTATTTGCATCATTTCCTTATGTAAATCTTCGCTGTGATTTGAATACTAAGTTTACTTAAATAGCTCTTGCATTTCTATTTGTTTGAGGACTGTTAAAACTTTGTGCTCAAAAGTCCAGCCAGATTAAATGTGTTTTAGATTTATTAGTTCTAAGTAGCATAAGCAACTATGCTTCGAAACATTTTTCATATTTGGTTTAATGTCAGAGAGGTCAAGGGCAAAATAACAAATGTTAGATATTGATATAGTGTTATGATTAGCTTAAATATGATGGCATTGTTTTGTAATAGTTTCTGTGAGGAGTGCATCATGATAAGAGATTGAAAATGGCTTGATTTTCTTATCTTTCTGCTCGTGACTTTATATGTATATTGCTCAGTTTATAATTCCTTTTTGTTTTTAAAATAAATGAAAAAGTAGTTCGAAATTAGTGCTAGAATCTGAAAATTGATAGCGTTGTATATGATGTACTAAGAATGAGCTCAAGTGAGACGTGAGTCATGACTATAATAACTAACTTTTTTATGATTTTCAGTTTTTAGTGTGTAATTGAACATTATAGCCCAATTGAATTTGCTATGGAATCTCTTCTTTGCAGCTTATGGCCTTAATAAATTATTGGGTCTCACCTTAGGCCAGGCCAAAATGGTGAAACAAAATTAAAACCCTGGTCCTTTAGATCCATACTTAAGTTTACGGCCCATATAGGATAATTTAGAAACATCGTTAGAATAATTTGAGGGGGCCATATTAGATAACATAATAGTCCACGGCCTTCCCGATTTTTAGTTAGGACATGCTTTTAAAAATGCAATTGAGCTTCGCTGCGCCAAATAAAAATCATAAATGTGTAGCCCTCGTATAACTTTTTCTTCAAAATTCATAGAATTCAAGGTGCGCCATTTAGTGAATTTTCATGGCCCTTGCAAAGTTAAAAGTCGTGTTAGTTTCTTTAGGTGCGTTATTTAATAATACTACCTTCGTAAACTCAAGTGCGTATTTTATGTGACCAAAATCCAAATTCTAATACGTTGAATAAAATGTGTTTCGAATTGTGTGTGCATTTCATGTGATGCAACCTAAAGAAATATTTTAAAAGACGTTCAATGTTCTTTAAAATTAATTAAAAGCGGTAAATAATTTTAAATTGCACTATAGGTTTGAACATGTATTAAAATCACATAATAGGCCATTTGTAATAGTTTAAGCGACCGTGCTAGAACCACGGAATCCGGGGTTGCCTAACACCTTCTTAGCAGAATTCCTCATTCAGAATTTCTGTTTCGCAGACTTCAAAAGGAAAGTCGAATTTTACTCGATATAGGATTTAAAATAAATCGGTGACTTGGGACAACAGAAACAAACCTATCCCAAGTGGCAACTCTGAATAAAATTGAATAAATAATCCCATTTCAAATAATTTTACTTAAATTTGAAAAACTCCTTTGTATTACCTTCGGGTGTGTAAAAAAAGGAGGTGCGACAGCTCTGGCGACTCTGCTGTGGATCGCGACCCAGAACTTCGCTTCAAGGTTCAAGAATTCGAGCTTAGAATAGTCTATCATGATTGGATTTATCTATTATCTGATTATCCTACATGTTTAAGCCTAATATGCTAAATGCCTTACCGCTTTGATATTTGGTGAATTGTATATATAAACTGCTACGAAATCATTCCTTTCTTTGAGTCTTCTACATCATGGAGAAGGGTGCACTTCGTGTGACTTCTCTTCTTATTTAGAGTCTTATCCTATTTAGAACGAGGTTTAGACAAGTTGCTAAGCCGGTGAAGCTTCTGTATTCTCGGTACGCTACCCCTTCCCACCCCCTCGGCTCGAGTTGTCCGCTCAGGTAAGCCGGGTGTAGAACAATTAACTCATGTTTTAAACCTAGTACAATAAGCATATGCCAGATCCCTAGTAGGAATATTTGTTTGCATCACGTGCATTTGACTTAGAAGACTCAACACAGGGATTGAGTCTGTCTAGGACATGTGTACCTGAAATGAAAAGACCATCTTGATCCATCCTACTTGCTACTTCTGCATTTATTTTATTCGGATTTGCATGTTGACTGGCTTGTGAATAATAGGAGAGAGATGGAAAAGAGAATAACAATGATAGGGTTAAGTTAGTTAATCATCCGTTTTCGAAAAACCAATACCCAAATGGTACCGAAACTCTGCCGAATTTTTTGAGAAAATGAAAGAAAAAAGAAAATTTTAAATTTCAAAAATAGTTGGTTTTGTAAAATCTGCTCGAACTACGCAAGTTTGATTCTCACCAAATATGGGATATGTAGGTAACCCCTGTCGGGTCCAACTTCCTTTTTTTGAAAATAGCCCAAAAACAACAAAATTTTAATTTCTTGTTGCAAACAAATCAGGTGATGCCATTCTTGTGAAAATAAGCCGAATGTCCCCAAAGGGCAGCGGAAGGCTATTTTTAAGAATAGCCACCTTGATTCATTTTTAATGGTTAGCGAGCACAACCTTAATATCTTCTTCCACGAAGTGCTAAAAGGCCGGATCTGCAAAGCTGGGGTCTTGTTTCTGAAATGAAATTTTTTAAAAAGGGTGTTACTTTTCCTTTTAGGACAAAATGAGTTATTGAATCACCTTAATAAATGTGTAGGACGAGCACGAATAAATTTGAACCCTTCAAAATCCTTAATGAGATCCCCTTGAACCTCCACATGTGGTGGGATGATCTAGGAAAAGGCAGTAGAGAAATAGTGGTAAATGTTCTGGAAGGCCTCGTCGGACTATTAAACGTCAAGCCAAGGTTGGACATAATTGAAGCTTTAATACCTTTCTGGGACCCGACTCGCAATGTGTTCAATTTCTCTGACTTTGCACTCACACCTACATTGGAGGAAGTTACGGGTTATGTGGGCCTTAATGGGAATCTTAGAAGTCGATATCCATTGTCACCAAGACCTGTATCCCCCCCAATTTTTTGGATTTCTTGAGTATTAATTGGGATGTTCGGGACGGAAATATATCTGAAGGTATTGCACACTCCAGTTTTTATATCATCGATATGGTAACCCCCGAGGCTTGGAGAAGCCTAACATTGATCTAACCCATACCGGAAATAAAGATAAATGGGAGGCAAGGCGGGGTTTAGCTTTTATAGTAGCCTTATTGGGTGTTGTGGTCTGTCCACGGAAAGATGGCATTATAAATAGTGGTCTTGTAGGAATGACCGATGTTGAAATCAAGAAAGCAACAACATTGTGGTTCCTCTGATCGTGTCTCAAATCTACTAAGCTTTGACTATCTATAGGAAGGGAGAAAGTTCTTCCAGCGTTGCAATTTGTTACTACAATTATAGATGCAAGAACACCTCTATCACCGGGTTGTGTACATGCATTATTGTTTGATCGGTTTGAGCTACATTGAAGAATTTGAAAGCCAGGTAGCAGGTACTGAATTCCCTACGGGTACTGAAGCTTGGCTTGCACATTTGAGAGCCTTGACTGCCGATAAAATTGAGTGCGAATTTGGATGGCTTCCTGTCACCGAAGCAGTGTACATGTCAGCTGAAGTGTCTTATCTCCTCTTGATTGGCATCTAGAGCATCCAACCTTGTGTCTCATACATTTTGTGCCAGTTAGGAAGATTTCAAACCATCTACAATGATAAAGATTTGAGTAAACATATCATTGAACTAGGACCGAAAGCTGCATTTCCGGAAGGGAAAATTCGCCAAATATGGATTGAATGCAAGTTTTTTGAACCTAAAACCAGTGTGAGATCTAGCTAAAAGCGAAGTGGACCCAAAATACATTGTATGGTTTGGCAAAAAGATTCCAGGTTCCTAAAAAACCCGTAAAAAGACCCCATGTCCAATAGTTCACTGATGGGGCACAAATGCAATGGGTTTGGTTGACAAAGGAAAACAAGTACATGGCCAAAATAAACCAATTGGAAAGGGAACTCATAGAGCTTTACTTTGAAAATAATGTCCAAGCCGTAGCCGATGTGGGAGAAAATAAAAAACTAACCCAGTAAAACGAGGCGTTAAAAGCTCAAATCCACAAGATGAAAAAAGTTGCCAGCAACCCGGAAAGAAGCCGGGTTGATGAAAGACTTATAAGCTCTCTAAAAAAGAAAATCATTGAGTGTCAAGGAAACATGGAAAAGTCTGAAGATAGTCTAGAAAAAAACCATGCACAGTGGACAAAGAAGGCATAAGACCGGGCACGATATTTGCAACAAATGAAGAGGAATTATGAAGGGACCATTACCAGCCTAAGAAGGAAGGTAACTGCTCTCCAGAACAAGGCATCTAAGCATGCTAAATATTTCAAGGCAGACAGGGAGCCCTATTATATTCTGATGGCTAAAATAGAGGAAGAAATACATCAATTACAAAATCAACACTTTCATTACTCTCTAGTATTAAAAGCCTGGAACCAGCAGATAGGGCGATTAGTTCAGGAAAAATGTAGAATTAAAGAAAGGATCAACATCATCACTGACTAATTACTTTGAAATGCCAAGAGTGGGGGGACATGACTCGTGCCATGTTTTTGCTGCAGTGATGACTTTTATCCGTCAAGTTATGAGTGATCTGGAGCAGCTACAAGGCTGAATGACGACCCGCAGGCCCCAGTAGTTGAAGCTTTAATTTATTCCTGATTTTCAAAGCATCGAGTCTGTATTTTCTTTTATTTTTAAATTTGTATGTAGTTCCAAGAAGATGAGTAGTTTAACATCTTTTGTAATAGAAGTTTTATTAATTAAAAATTGTCAATTACCAAAAATTATCTCTTTACTTTTTGTATTCATTTATTTCTTGGACTACGTATTGATCTGATTCATGCGGCGTCGTGATACGTAGGCAATCCTCATCGGATCCGGTCATAATTTTGTAAATACCTCCAATAAGAAAAGAAAATCAGAGAATAAAATACATAATGAGAAAAAAGGCAGAGGAAAAGAAAAGCAAGGAAAAGAGGGAGTGAAATCAAAAAAGTGAAAAATGGGAAAGAATAAGAAAAAGCCGAGATAAAGCATGCAACCCTTGCAAAACATGTAGAAACCCATTTAACTATATAAGTGCATCATACCTGAATGTGAAATCACCTATCTGTTATTTTCTATAAACTAACCCTTTGCTACTATCCATTTCCAGTCCAGGGTTTTATAGAACGGTGGTTGGATTTCGTGGTAACCTGGCTTCGTATTGATACTTTACTATATCAAAAGGGAGCATTGGAATGTCTTAAAAAATGACCTACCAATGGTTCCCATTGTAGATTATAGCCCCATCTCGGGTATCCCGACCTCCGAGTTGCTATCTGCTGAAGATAATGGAATCCTGTGTCTTGCGGTAATGGAAATGTGGGACGCTTGGGCAAACGGAATAGAGCCACCAAGAACCATCTCGGGATTCCCCGAACTTTTCCCTTGAACGGGTGGTACTTCTAATCTCCCTATCGGTCACCCAAATATCCTACTGGGACAAAGAACTATATCAGATAATTTCATGGGAACACCTTCTGAAGTTCGCACCCAAGTTTTCATATTTTGTGCGGTCTCATAAAGTTTCACCACTCCTCCATGCTCGGCCACAACACAACCTACATTGCCTAGGCCCACCTTTGACCCTTCAACTATTACATTCCAAAAACCCACCTTCCAAATGGAGCCACCCTAGTTCCTCATTTATACTTACCCTCGGCCACCTCAATTTGAGTTCACTACGAGACAAGAAAAGACTCCTAATACTTCCGAGTAACAATAAATTGCAAGAAAGATAAGAAGTATAGAACTAAGCCTCAAGAACATCCAAGGTTTGAGTGGATAGAAAAGTGTATCTTATGCTGATTTATGCATGTTCCCCCATGTGCACTTACCATTGGGATTCAAGACCCTAAAATTTGATAAGTACGATGGTACGGTGATCCTATTGCTCATCTTAAAAATATTGCAATCAGTTGTGAGGGGGCGGCAGAGAAGGAGCACTACTCATGGTATATTTCGGAGAAAGTCTAGTCGGCATCGCCTCCTAATAGTATATAGATCAAGATATATCCAGAAGCCACATCTGGGATGATCTTGCTAGAGACTTTGTTAGGTAGTCCCTGTACAACATTGATATTGCTCCAAATAGGAATTCGCTGACAAACATGAAGGAGAAATCATCGGAGAGCTTCCGAGAATATACAGCTGAGTCACATGAGCAGACATCTAGAGTAAAGCCTCGGATGGATGAGGTCGAGATAGTCACAGTATTTCTTCAAGCTCGAGAAGCCGATTCCTTCCAAAATATGATTTCTGTTATGGGTAAACCGTTCGCGGAGGCTATCAAGATTGGAGAAATTGTAAAAAACTTGTCAAATTCTAAGCCAATCTCCCATCAGAGCTATCTCCCAAGCAATTCAAGGGGGGATCTAGAAGAATAGCGAGGAGCAAGAAAAAGGAAAAAAAATCCATGGCAGCGTCGGGTGAAAGAAAATACCGTGCTCCTAGATCCCCTTTTCCAGAAAGAACCCCGCAACATTACAACACCCACCAGGAAATGGCCTATGCTCCTCATCCATAGGCGATCATGAATGTCTAACCTTATGTTCGGCCCCAACAACGAACCAACAGGAAGCAAGCTCCATTTCCTAGAGACCGGCCTCCTCTCGATAACCATTACAATCCCTATCCTCTACATAATAATTTCCTCCCTCGTGACCCACTCAGGAAGCCAAATTTTACACCAATCGGGGCAGCCAATGCCCCAAAATAGGAAAATCCAGAATTACCCTCTTACCAACGAGGCACCCGATGCGCTTACCACTCAAGAGCTGAGGAGCGTGATACATAAAATTGTTAGATTTAAAAAGAGTCATTGAAGATTTGATAAAACAGAGGAAGTTAGTGCTAACGAAGATATCCTCAATATGACCAACGATCCATTGCCAGCCCACAACAACGGGCCGATAATAGGAATGATTTGTTAGGATAAGAAATTTGACCCAACAATAAAGGCCATCATCGCTGTTGCTGATGTAGAGAGGAAACCAAAAGATGTCCCTATGCAAGACAATGGGGACGAAATGAACAAAACTACCCACCCAAAATTAGAGGGGAAAATTGAAGTTGGAATGGGAGCCACGCCTGTTAAAGATGTTTTTCTCTATGTCCCTTAGGGCCGCAAGGAAATACAGATGGCTTTGATTCCTCCTAGGAGGTTTGAACTGAACAAGGCAACCCAGATGTATGCGCCCAAAGGAGCTAATGTTATGTGGGGGAAAATAATCCACCAAAGCTGAGTGAGGCCGTGGTTATTGGCCGTGCGCCATAGAAGCCTATAACAGATCCTACCGTGGTACCTTAGAACTACAACAAATCAGTGGTAACTTATAAGGGCAAAGAAATATTAGGAGAATAGAATTACCCTATTTAAGAGAACTTCAATTTGGAAAAGGTGAACAACACCACTAGGAAATGCTTCCCATCTAAAAATCCCTGTGAGTGTCGAAGAAGCGGAGGCTTTCTTTCAAAAAATAGAGATGGCGGATTATAAAGTGATTGACCATCTTCAAAAATTTTCTGAACAAGTCTCCTGGCTAACGTTGTTGATGAAATCCCCCAAACACTAGAAGGTATTAGTCAAGACCCTCAATGAAGCGCATGTGCCTGCTGAGACTTCTGTGGAGCAATTTGAAAGAATGGCGGAAAGATTTTTTGCAATCAACCACATATCCTTCAGTAAGAATGACTTGCTCCAGAAAGGGTCGCACATAACAAAGCCCTGCACTTAACAATCAAATTTTAAGGGTACTACGTGAAAAGGGTTTTGGTGGAAGGAGGCTCTGGGTTAGACGTATGCCCACTCTCAACTCTATAGCACATGGAATTGGGACTGAAAGAATTCGACCCAACAATGTCTTTGTACGAGTCTTCGATGGTATAAAAAGAGACACAATTGGCGAAATAGACCTGACCTTAACCATCACCCCGTGGAATTTGAAGTGACATTCCAAGTGCTAGATATGGGCACCTCCTACAAATTTCTTAAGGAGAGGCCATGGATCCATGCAGCATGAGCTGTACCATCATCTCTTCATCAAATGGTAAAGTTCGAGCATAAGGATCAAGAAATTGTTGTCCATAAATAAGATGAGCAATCAATTTATAAGGACCCATCCGTCCCATGTCTAGAAGCGAGGAAGAGGAGTGAGCACACAATTTATCAAGCCATTGAAATTATGGTCGTAGACCAGTACGAGGAAGAAAGCCTATTCCCCAACGCTTCCTTTCTAAGGAATCAATCATGGTGGAAAAAGAAATGATCTGACGTGGCATTAAACCTAGGAAAGGACTTGGGAAATCATTACAAGGGATATCCGAACCGATCAGCCTGCGTGCTAGTGAAAAGTTCTTTTGGGTCGCTTCATACCCACACAAGATGATATAAATGGACAGATAGTAGGAAGATTGATGGATGGATTCTACCACAGCCGGTGCGGCACCTTTATAAGACCTTTGTTAAGCCCAAATATAGTGAACAAAAAAATGATGAGGCTTTACTGTTGAAGAGATTGAAGAGATTTGTGGGGAAATGAGGAATATATTATATGAAGCCTACATGGTCCAGCCAGGGGAAGGCTCAAGCACCGCTAAGGTGCTATACATGGGACCCAAAGCCAAATTAAAAAATTGGAAGTCTACGCCATTCCCAATCGGCCGAAAGTCTCGATAGAAAAGTACTGCCACGTTTTCTACATCACGAATTACCCCAGGGTGTAATTCGGGTGTTTTCTTTTAGTTTCATGTCTTTTAGTTTCCAATGTAAACCCCGTTATCTTCCAAATTCAATAAAATGAATGAACATTTCATCTTCCATCTTTCTTTATTCTTTCTGATTTTATGATCTTTATTTTTTATTTCAGTACCAATATTGCAGCCTTAAATAACATGACATGCTTGCGGATTTCATGCCCAGATCCAAACATGCTGTCTAGTTGTGAAATAATGAACCATGAACAGAAATATGACGAAGAAGGGGATTTTTGAGAAATATATAGAGAACTGGAACATTTCGAAAAATAAACCTAAGAGAAACGTAATGACACTGAGCCGGTTAACTTGGGTAGTTCCGAAGAAATCTGGGAAACCAAAATAAGCATTCACGCAAATGACAAAACTCGGGATGCATTAATCCAACTCATGTTTGAGTTCAAAGATGTGTTTTCTTGGTCATATAATGATATGCCGGGACTGTGTGTTGATTTGCTGGTTCATAAGTTGCCAACTTATCCCGATTGCCCCCCAATCCAGCAAAAGTAGAGAAAATTTAAAACTAATGTAAGTGATAAAATAAAAAAGATATCACAAAAAAGTTGGAAGAAGAGGTGATCCGAGTGGTCCGGTATACCACATGGCTAGCCATTGTAATTCCAGTGCCAAAGAAAGATGGGAAACCCGAGTGTATGCGGATTATAGAGATCTAAAGAGGCAATTCCCAAAGATAACTTCCCCTTGCCAAACATCTACATCCTTGTTGATCACTGCGCCAATCGTTTGATACAGTCCTTTGTGTACTATTACGTAGTATATCACTAGGTGTTGATGGATAAAGAAGACGCAGAAAAGACAACTTTTACTACACCTTAGGGAACCTATTGCTACAGGGTCATGCCTTTTGGTCTAAAGAGTGCCGGGGAAACCTACAAGGGAGACATGACCACCATTTTCCATGATATGATGCATCAAGAAATAGAGGTGTATGTGGATGGCGTGATCATCAAGTCCAAAACTCACAATGACCATGTGCGGGATCTGAGGAAGTTTTTCGAGTGGTTGCGCATATATGATTTGAAGCTGAATCCATCCAAATGTGTGTTTGGAGTCCCGTCGGGAGAAATTTTGGGATTCGTAGCCAGCTGGAGAGGTATCGAGTTAGATCCGACAAAGATAAAATTTATTCGGGATTTACCTCTTCCGAAAACCAAGAATGATGTAATGAGCTTATTGGGAAGATTGAACTATGTCAGCCGGTTCATTGCACAGCTGACCTCCACGTGTGAACACATATTGAAATTACTAAAAAAGATGTGGCAGTCAAATGCATGGACGATTGTCAGGAAGCTTTCGATAAGATCAAAGAGTATCTATCCAACCTACCGGTCTTGGACCCACCTGAACTAGGGAGGCCTCTGTTCTTCTACCTGACAGTCTTGGAAAATATCCTTTTGTTGTGTCCTCGGGCAAAATGTTATTGCCGTAAAGAAAGAACAGTCAATATACTATTTCAGTAAGAAGTTTACCAACTATGAAACCAAGTGTACTTTGTTAGAAAGAACTTGTTGTGCCTTAACTTGGGTCACTCAGAAGCTAAGGCATTATCTACAAGCCTATACCACCTATCGCATAACCAGGTTGGATCTAGTAAAATACATATTCTAGAAACCAATGCCCATGGGAAGATTATCAAAATGGCAGATCCTGATCATTGTGTTTAACATAGTCTATGTCACTCGCATGGCAATGAAAGCCCTAGCAAATCATTAGGCTGAAAACCCAGTTGATGATAAATACCAACCTCTGAACACTTACTTCCCAGATGAAGAGGCAAACTTGGTTGAGGCAATATCCAAGGACACGACTGATTGGAAAACGTTCTTTGTTTGAGCTATAAATGTAAGAGCTGTGGGAATTGGGGCAGTCTTGATCTCACCTATTGGTCAGCATTACCCAGCCGCAACCCGACTTTAATTTTTCTACACAAACAACATAGCCGAATATGAAGCCTACATCATGGGCATGAACATGGAAATTGATCAGGACATCGAAGAGTTATCGATTATGGGAGACTCAGATCTGATTAGTCTGCAAGCCCAGGGAGAATGAGAAACCCAGGATGTTACACTTATTCCCCATCAGCAACATGTGGAAGATCTTAGCAAGCAATTCAAGTCAATAGACTTCAAGTACATCCCTCGTTGTCACAATGAACTAGATGATGCACTCCCCACTTTGGCCTCAATGCTGCTGTACCTAGGCAATGCTTAAATTGATCCCTTGGAAATCTATATCGGGGAAACGCACGATTACTGTAGCATAGTTAAGGCAGGAACAAAAAGAGAACAATTAGGCGGCATGTGAGTGATTTGTTCTTAAGTGGAGATGTCTTGTACAAAAGGACCCCATATCTCAGTTTGTTAAAATGTGTTGACGCCAAAGAGGCCGGAAGTATCATGCATGAAGTACACGACGAGTTTGCGGACTCCAAATGAATGGGTATATTTGGGCAAAGGAAATCCTTTGAGCAGGCTATTACTGGATAACAATGGAAAAGGAATATTTCATCTTTGTCCGAAAGTGCCATCAGTGTCAGGTGCACGATGACTTGATTCATGTACCGCCCACGAAACTGCATCCCATGTTAGCACCTTGGCCATTCGTCACTCGAGGCATGGTCATCATCAGGCTGATTGAGCCAAAATGTTCAAATGGACACAGATTCATATTGGTTGCCATTGACTATTTCACGAAGTGGGTTGAAGATATCAATCTCATATCTGTCACCAAGAAAGCTGTAAAATATTCGTGCACTCCAATCTTATCTGTTGATTTGGTATTCCTGCAACGATCATCACAAATAATGCTGCGAACCTGAATACTCATTTAATGGAGGAGATATGAGAACAATTCAAAATAACGCATAGGAACACTACTCCTTATCGGCCCAAAGATAATGGTGTCGTCGAAACAGCAAATAAATACTTCAAGAAGATTTTCAGAAAGATGATTCAGAGCTCCAAACAATGGCACAAAAAGTTGCCTTTCGCCATTACTGGGATATCGCACCAAGGTGCGCACATCGGTAGGAGCAACCCCATACCTCTTGGTCTATGGAAATAAGGTTATAATACCCGTGGAGGTTGAAATCCCTTCTCTACATATCATCGTTGAAGCCGAGATTGATGACATTCAGTCGGTCAAGACTCGTCTGGAACAGCTGACCTTAATTGATGAAAAGCGAATGGCTACGGTCTGCCACGGGCATATGTACCAACAAAGAATGGTCCGTGTTTATTACAAGAAAGTGCGGACAAGGAATTTCGAAGTGGGACAAATTGTGTTAAGGCGCATCCTTCCTCATCACCATGAAGAAAAAGGAAAATTTCCTCCTAATTTGAAAGGGCCATACATCATCAGAAAGATATTGCCGAGAAGAGCATTGTATCTGGGAGGTATTGAGGGAAATGATCCAGAAGCAGCTGTGAATGCGGACGCAGTAAAAAGGTACTATGTCTAAGATTTCTACAGTAATTACTAGTTTCAATTGAGATGATGAAAGATTTCATAGTTTCTATCAAAACACTATCAATCCTTCTGCAAACCTATTTGCGACAGTTACTCTTCTTTAATTACCATCTTTGCAACCTGAAAGTGTTAGTCAAAAATTAAATAAAAAAAGAGAAGAGAGAAGATAAAGAAATTGAAATAAAACAAAAAAGAAATGAAAAATTAAAAAGTAAAAAATAAAAAAAGAGAAGAAAGAAAAACAAAAAAAAAAAACAAATCGAAAAACAAAAGAAAAATTAAAAAAAAACAAAGTTTTACTTAAACTGCGTCTAACTTAATTCCGAAATGATATATAGGTAGCCTCTCTTTGAGGTTCAGTCATGCCAAAACAAAAATCCCAATTCCGCCAAAAATGAAACTGGGGCAGATGATATAATGCCCGACAATAAGCCCACCAGAATGGTTCCAAAGTTGAAATTCCATCGAGATTCTCTTTACCCGACCTTGTCCAAGTCCTTCTAATCAATTGGAAAAGGAATCAGAATCTAAAAATACCATTTTTGGGATTTGATATAGTCAAACTGAGAGAAATAAAATGAGAGAGTCTTATCGGAGAAAATCTATGGGCACAATAAAGCGACAGTGAGCAAAGAAATTGAAAACGAGAGAGACCATTTAGTGAAAACTCGTAAAGAGAACTATCAGGCGACGGTAAGAAGAGAAATGAGAGAGATCGATTGGTGAAAACCCGCAAAGGGCACCTTCGGTTGAAAAGAAACTATTTCCCACCATTGAAAGAGTCCTGGCAGGATTCCCTAGTTTGTAAACATGGGTCAATGAGTTTATGAGAGTTGGAGAAGTTTTTGCGGGCCGGGCACCCAGTCAAAGAAGCATGTAATATTTATTTGAAGACTGCATGCACCCCATATAAGTACTTCCTTCTCCCTGAAAGGGACACTTCTCTTCAAATTCATTTTTTCTACCTTTTACTTACTTTTTCCTTGAATCCCTTTCGGTCTAACTTTGTTCTCGAAACTAATAAAATAAAAGGTTGGAAGATTGGCTTTATAGCGCTCTTCCTAACAAAAGCTAAAGAAAGGTACCCAGCCTCAGTAGGTACATCAAGCCAATCCCGTCTGGCCATAATGGTTGATGCTTTGAAAGTGAAGTTATTGAAAAGGAAAAGAAAGTCAATGACAAAGGTCCTAAAGGCAGAATAAACTGAAAGGGTCGAAGCCCCATGCATGTAAGCCATCATGATAAACTTAAAAGTTGAGCCCTTGGGTTGGAGAGACAGTTTAGTATTCAAAACCAGCAAGCAGCATCTCAACCAGAACTGCGCCGAGATCAAGAAATTAAGACGATCAAGGCCACAAAACAAACTACCGTTTAAAACTAACAATTATTCTTTGTACGAAATTTGAAACAGGTGCAATCAAAGAAACCATAACAGAAGAAGGAGCCACCAGAAGAAACTGCACAAGGGTTAGAAATAGCTCTGTAGCAATAATCAATCCAACATGATAGTCTCATTCAAATGCTTTCCTGCATTTTTACTCTTTTTACTGAAACTAAAAAAAAGAGGAAGAACAAAAGTCAAATTCATAGTAATGCAGGGTCCCGTCCCCTAGTCACCACTAGCATAACCTGGAAGTCTTTTCAATTATAGGGTTCCAGTTCCAAGTTTGTCCCGGCATAACCATGGACCTCCCTGGCATAACCCGGGACCTTTTTCTTCTATTCCGGTATAACATGTGGATCTCCCTAACATAGCCCAGGACCTTTTCCTTTTATCCCTACATAATACGTGGATCTTTCAGGCATAACCCAAGGACCGTTTTCGTTTATCCCGGCTTAACATGCGGACATCGCTGGCATAACCTAAGAACCTTTCTCTTTTATCTCGGCATTACCCGTGGACCTCCCTGACACAACCCAGGACCCTTTTTCTTTTATCCCGGCATAACCTGTGGACCCCCTTGGCATAACCTTGGGCTTTTTTCTTTTATCCCAGCAACCCAAGGATCTGCCTGGCATAACCCAAGGACCTTTTTCTTTTATCCCAACATAACTCGTGGATCTCCCTAGCATAAACCAAGGACCTTTTTTTAAATCCCGGCATGATCCGTGGACCTTTGCCTTTTATCCCGGCAAAACCCGTGGATCTCCCTGATATAACCGAATGACCTTTTTATTTTATCTTGGCATAACCCGTGGATCTCCGTGGAATAATCCAACAATCTTTTCTTTTATCCCGGGATAACCCGTGGACCTCCCCTGAATAACCCAAGGACCTTTTGCTTTTATCTCAGCATAACCCGTGGATCTCCCTGGCATATACCAGGACCTTTTTCTTCTATCCCAGCATAACCCAAATACCTTTTTTCTTTATTTCAGCATAACTCGTGGATCTCCCTGGCATAACCCATGACCTTTTTCCTTTATCCCGGCATAACTCGTGGACCTCCCTGGCATAACCCAAGGACATTTTTCTTTTATCAAGGCATGAGCTGTGGATTTCTCAGGCATAACCGAAGGACCTCTTTCTTTTATCCCAGCATAACCCATGAATCTCCCTGGCATAACTAAAAGACCTTTATCTCTTATTTCTGCATAACCCGATGACTTCCTAGTTGGTGTTCTAGTTTAACCTGTGAATCCTTCCAATTTAAGGCTTCCCTCCCTAGTCCTAAGGATACACAGTCCTGATTTTTATTTATTTCGATTGAGAACTAGTTTATATTTTCTTTGCAAATAACTCAAGATATTTTCCAAGAAAAAAAATTAGGGCAGGAAAATTTCGTTCATTGTTTGTTTTGGTGTCTGAGCAGGTTTTACCTCGAGGCACAAGATTCGAGATGACCAAGAAATGAGTGTCAATAAAATATAAAGAAAAGAAGAAAAAGAAAACAAAGAAGTGAAATCAAAGTGTTGAAATGGAGAAGGACGCGGACTGCTCAAAATTTGATCGAAGTCACAAGCTTCGCTTGTCCCACCTTGATCCAAAAGCTGAAACAAAGATCTAGCATATGTAGTTGACGAGCATCAAGAGTCAGATCAGAGTCTGCAGCAAGAGCTAGCTAAGACTCAAGATCAAGCTTCGAAAGAATTATAGATAGGAATCTTGTAACTTGTAGCTGATAGGCCTAGCTAGCTTAGCTTTTGCTTTTCCTTTTTTTTTTGGTGTAATAAGGAGGTCATCAAGCAGTAGAAGAAACATCAGCATTGAAATCACGCATCCGGTAGTCCCAGCTACCAAAACATCCAGAACTACGCTAACCCGATTCTTATATAGCCAAGGATATGTAGGCATCCTCTGAAGCAAGGTTTGGTCAGACATTTTTCCAAAAATGCTTCTCATGAAGTGCCAAGCGGACAAAATCCATGATGATTGCACATTTTATCTTTGAACGAAAACTATTCGTGTCTTCGGGCAAATAGGGGCAGCTGTGACCATGTGCGTTTTGCCTCGCATGATTTACTGCTATGAGATTCTTAATATTAGAATTTTCCATTAATTATTTTATTTTTAGGAATTAGTTGCATAATTTTTGTATTTGTTGCATTTTTGTGTACATATAATTTTTAAAAATTATAAAAATAGGGCATTTGCATTTAGGACCTATTTTTTACTTTTTTAAGATAATTAGTTATTTAATATTACAAATATGCAAGAAAATAAAAAAATTGCTCTTTTTGTATTTTTACCTTTAATTTTTGAATTCATTACATTTTACTTTTAATTTGAGACCTAACTAATTTTTGTAAATATCATGAGGGTTAATTAGTTTATATTGTTAAATTAATTTCGTTTTAAAGTTTCATTTAATTTTTGTTTTAGTTTTGAAAAGAAAACGAAAAGAAGAAATAAAAAGGAATTAAAGGAAAGAAGTTTAAAATTTGGGCGAGTCTATGATTTAATGGCCCAGCCCAAACCTTCAGCCCCTAAACCCGTCCAAACTACCCCTTTACCCGACCAAAAATCACCCAAACCTGGTCCAGTCATCCCGCCGCCTAAATGACACCGTTCATGGTCAAAGATTCTTAGCCGTCGAGGTTGTTAATCAAATGGCTCAAAAGCTAAGACCCTCTGTGTATATAAGTGTTCGAAAACCCCCACCTCCTACCCCGTCATCTCTCGTCTCTCACCTCTCAAACCAATTCGCTTACAGTGACGGCCGGTGTCCGATGACTGCCAAATTAGCACCAGAGCTTAACCTTCTTCCCCTCATGCCCATCCCACCTTCCGCTCTACTTGAATCTCACAAGAAAATCGCCAAATATCCAAACCCTAAGGCTCCGCCCTTGATTTCTCTGCCACAGTTGGTGGTGCCACTTCCATTTATCACCAAAATGACATTATAGTTTATAATCCACTTCCATATAGCAAATCCACACCCTTTCCCCCCAATCAAGCCCAAATTGCTCGGGTATTGGAATAAAGACCAGAGCTAAAAACCCCACCACCACCAAATCACCCCAAAATCATACCGTATAACCTCATCGCCCCTTTATCCAAAATGCACACTCAATTTCTCTCGAATACCTCCACAACTGCTCGGAATTCAAATCTAGGGTTCCAGAATTCTAAAATTAATGCATGAAGGTCTTATCCTTGTCCGAGATTCACTTATATACAACTAGGTAAGTTTTTCCTCATTCTTTTTTATTTTACTTCCTCATCATCCCTTTTCCTTTGGTTTGAACTTCATGTTCAAGTTATGAGTTCGAATTAAGTTTTGTTCATGTTTATACTGTTAATCGAGTTGCATAAGTCTTTCCCTTTCGTTAGGTATTTTAATTTTTTTAGTTAATAAGCTTGAGCATTACATGACTGTTAGATTAGGTTTAGACTAGTTTAATTCATTGCTTAGTTTAAATGTGATAAGTTTTAAGTTTCTGATTGATGGGCAATTTCGTTTAATCATTTATTCTTGAATTTGATTTGAACTTAGGCTCTTTGAATCAGAGGCCCAAAGAAAGGAAATTCAATCTGGGTTGGCCAACCTAGTTTTAGAATTGAGCCTTGGGTCAATTTTAACTAGGATGGTCTGTAAAGGTTAATTTTAGAGGTTTAAGGGGTAACCTGGGTAGTTTACTGAGAGAATCTCTCAGGTTAACCACCCAAGAAGCTTCCTAGAAGCTGAATAGTTAAAAATTTAGAGGGCTAAGTATCAAAAAAGAAACTTAGGAGAGGTTTCAAAAGCAAAAACTAGTTTATATTGGCTGCCCTTGTAACTTGCCAATAAAGGCATAGTTTGCAGCTGAATTGAGATTTTGGGGGGGGGGGGGGCATAGAAAAAAAATAACTTGGAGATCAAACAAAAAAGAGATAAAAAAGAGCTAAAAATACGGAGAGAAAGAGCTAAAAAATCCTACGAAATTGAGAGGCCGAATAGAACCTAGAGATTGTATAAGAACTGAAAATTGTTGGAAATATCTAGACGGCTAAAAACTTCAAAAATACTTTTTCATTCAGCCCTATTGGATATTTCTGAAATTTCTCCGAGAGTTGAAACAATTTTGTGTAGCTGATAGCTGAAATGAAGTGAAATCAAGTCTAGTTGAGGTTTTCTCGTTCATTGCTGGGTGTGAAGTTACTTTTCTAGGCTATTTACTTCATTTTGCTGTGTTAAAATTGGTGGAAAACTGCTGATAGTTGCTCCATACCTGTTGATCCTCTATCCTTGTTTTGTTTCTTCTACATCCAGGTACATGTCTCCTAGACCTGTGTAATCTAACGCTCGAGCGACAAATTAAATAAAGGAATGGAAGTTATTTTTGTTTTGCTACTTTCATGTTTAAGCTATCTGTTTGCATTACTTAAATAGCTCTTGCGTGTTTGTTAAAGGACTATTAAAACCTTGTGCTCAAAAGTCTAGCCACATTAAATGTGTTTTACATTTATTAGTTCTAAGTAGCATAAGTAACTGTGCTTGGGAACATTTTTCATATTTGGTTTGGTATCAGAGAGGTCAAGGGCAAAATGACAGATGTTAGATATTGATAAAGTCTTATGATTAGCTTAAATACGATGACATTGTTTTGTGATGGTTTCTGTGAGATGTGCATCATGATAAGAGATTGAAAATGGCTTGATTTGGTTATCATTATGCTCGTTACTTTATATGTATAAAGCTCAGTTTATAATTCCTTTTTTCTATAATAAAAGAAAGTAGTTCAAAATTTATGCTGGATCTAAAAATTGATAGGATTGTATTTGATGTACTAAGAATGAACTCAAGTGAGACGTGAATCATGACTATAATAATTAACTTTTTTTTATAATTTTCAGTTTCTAGTGTGTAATTCAAGATTATAGCCAGATGAAATTTGCTATGAATCCCTTCTTTGCAGCTTATGGCCGTAATAAATTATCGGGTCTCACCTCAGGCCAAGCACAAATGGTAAAACAAAATTGAAACCTTGGTCCTTTAGATCCATACTTAAGTTTACGGTCCACATAGGATAATTTAGAAACTTGTTTAGAATAATATGAGGGGGACCATATTCGATAACATAATAGTCCATGGCCTTCCCGAATTTTAGTTAGGACATCCTTTTAAAAATGGAATTGAGGTGCGCTGTGCCAAAAATTATAAATGTGTGGCCCTCGTATAATTATTTCTTTTAAATTCTAGAATTCGAGGTGAGCTATTTAGCTATTTTTCATGGTCATCGCAAAAGTAAAAGGGGCGTTAGTTGCTTTAGGCTCGTTATTTAATAATACTACCTTCCTAAGCTCGGGTGTGCATTTCATGTGACCCAAATCCAAATCCTAAAACGTTGAATAAAATGTGTTTCGGATTGCGGGTGCATTTCATGTGAGGCAATCCAAAGACATGTTTTAAACGACGTTCAATATTCTTTAAAATTAATTAATAGCCGGTAACTAATTTAAAATTGGACTATAGGTTTGAACATGTAATAAAATCAGATAATAGGCAATTTGCAATAGTTTAAGCGACCATGCTAGAACCACGAAATTAGGTGGTTGCCTAACATCTTCCCCTGGGTTAACAGATTCCTTATTCAGAATTTTTGGGTCGCAGACTTCACAAGGAAAGTCGAATTTTCCTCAATTTGGGATTTAATATAAACTGGTGACTTGGGACACTAGAAACATGTCTATCCCAAGTGGCAACTCTGAATAAAATTGAATAAATAATCTCATTCGAATAATGTCACTTAAATTTAAAAACTCCCTTGTGCTACCTTCAGGTGTTTAAAAAAGGATGTGTGACAAGATTTTATGGCCTTTGTCAAGTAAACAGAAAGAAAAATAGATAGTCCTACATGTTGGTAGAATTAGATCTCGCCATGGTACTGAATTTTTAAAAGACCAAAGTTCTTATGTTTTGTGTAAGTAATGGCATAGATCATAATTTCTCTGTACCTAGGACTTCACAGTAAAATTGTTTTTTGGAATGCAAAAATAGGAAATTTAAAGATATGGCAAGAACCATGTTAATTGCTAGTCAGCATCCTAAAACAGTTTGGGTTAAAGCTGTGAACAAGGCATGTTACAACATCAATAGCTGCATGATTATGGCACTACTTAATATGACCCTTTATGATTTACTTAAGGGGAGAAAATCTAACATAATCCACCTAGGAGAAATTGGTAGAATATATTTTGTAATGACCCGACCTGTCATTTTGAGTTTTAGCAATTCTGTTCAATAATTTAAGGCCTTGAAAAGATTCGTATTATGTATTATGACTTGTTTGTATGATCAATTTTTGTTATTGGGGGATTTAGGATTAAATTGGAAGAATGATCCTTATTTTAGAAGCTTAATTGGTAAGAGTTGACTGGAGTTTCACTTTTGTGGAGACAACACTAAAATGGTGTTTTTGTAATTCCAATAGTTCTATATGATAAATTTGTACTTAGGCATATGTTTGGATATGGATTCAGAGGTCTGTAGGTTGAGTGGATAATTTTTTATGAAAGTTAAGAAATTGAAGGGTTGGAAGGTTCACATGTTTGACAAGGAGTTGACTTTATGGATATCGAGTTTGGCTAATGATTTCAGGAATTGGCATAGGTCTATTGTATCATTTGGGACTTGCTTCCAAAATGTGGAGTCATTCCGAGTTTATTTGATAAGGTCCGGCACGAGTTATAGAAGTTGGAAATTCATTAGGTTTGAATTGAGGCTCGATTCATAGTTTTTATGTTGTTTGGTATGATTGTAGGGATCGAATAGGTCCAAGTTATGTTATAGAACTTGTTGGTATATTCGTATAGGGTCTAAAGGTCCTCGAGTGTGTCTCGGATATGCTTAAGGTTATGTCCATGTTGTTAAAGAGGTCTAGTTCTACTTTTTCACATCTGTGAATTTTGGAGCACAGATGCGGATCCTCTTTTGCGTAATTTTGTGTCACTTATGTGATGTTGTTTCATGGGAGGGAGATTCTCTTTTATAGGCGAAAAATCATAGGTTTGATTGTCGCATCTATGGGTTATGGATAGCAGATGCGAGAAGTCCTCTTCTGTAGTTGTTTTTGGTGCTTCTACAAAGTCGCAAGTGTGAAGTCTTTTGCATAGGTGTGATCGCTGGTCCTGATGAGTGGAAGCCATATATGGGGAGTTTTGCTCGAAACTGTATTATCCACAATGGTTTTTATGGCTTTTATTTATGGTATTAAGTTATTTTGGCTAGATTTGAGACGTTTGTAGGTTATTTCACACGGAGAGGACCTTTTAGAATATTGATTTAGCTTCTTTGAGGTAAGTATATTGCCTTATTTTGTGTGCGAGAACTACCGTTTAGGAATTAGATTGATTCTATTGTTTGAATTGTGTGAAAGACGTGTACATAAGGTGATGAAAGTATACCCGGCTTGTATGTAGCAAAATTGACTAGTTTAGACTCTTAGGTTACTTTATGCATTTAATTAGAACTTCTTATTACTTGTTACGTCTTTCTTTGTAGAATTATTCTTGTATGCTTAGATTATTTTCATCATTTCATGCTGTAGATTCCATTATCTAGTTTACTCTTATCTATCTTAATTGAAGTAAAAATTACATGCTATATCTTTCATTGTCAAGTTTATTATGCCGTTAACATATTTGTTAGCATATATTCTATCCATCTTTGTTGGGTTACTCTTATATGTTTTTGATTAAATTTTTTAGTATATGTCACGCCTTTCATCTTTAAGTTCATTCATAAGCAAGTGGAAGTTGAACTTATTGAGAGTTATTAAACTCTTTTGTTGAAATTGTTGTTTTATGGAGTATCCTTCATTGTTGAGTTATCTTTCAATTCATTCTATTATTATTGAGATTCTTGTTCACATCGTGGTTGAGCCGTGCGCTATGTGTTGTGGTGACATCAATATTGTTAATATGGAAAGGTTGTGACCTACAACCACTTATGGTACGAATTAATATGATGTGTTGTTGTGATGTTAGCATATGTGGATTTTTGTGTGGACTGATTGTTGCAATGCTGATCATAAGGGTGGCATCTCAATTTTTTTGTTTATGCGGAGTGATACGGGTAGATATTGTATTTATTTTCTGGGAGAACTGATAAGGGTGGCTATTTTGCAGAGTGATACGTGTGGCTATTGTGATGTATTGTCCGGGCAGACCGATAAGGGTGGCTATTATGATATTGTCAATACTGAGAGATAAGGGTGGCTATTTTAAGGTTTATATGTGTTGGCCTAGGGGCATAATATTGATGATATTTGTGTAATGGTGTGAATTTTCTTATTTTGTGTTATGTATCTTTCATGAATTGTTGTGTTGCACCCAAAGAGTTACTCAATATCTTTGATATATCTTGTTGAGTTTGACTGTTATAGTACATTCACACAAGCATACACCATAACATTCCGTTTACACCGATTCAGGAGTACAACTTTCATTGACCATGACCATGTATTCTTGTATTATATACTTCCATTATGATATTGAGCTTGTGACCATATCGGGCAGACTGTGATTGTGAGCCTATGGCCATGTCAGGTGGATTGAGATAATCACATCTGAATTATCCGTGCGGTTGTGATTAATAATGTGTGCACAAGGTGACATGAGCATATGGACTGTAATTTGGGGCTTGTGACTTATGTTCATGAGATGAGGTATCTCAGAGTAATTTTGTGGTGAAACTTTAATTAGAATAGTTTGATTACTCAGTTGGCATTCATTTTTCGTAACTGGTTTCAATGGTATTTTAACCGTGTTTGATTATTTCACTGTTTATTTCACATGTTTATTTCTTGTTGCCAATTACTAATATTTTTTTTGGGTAAACATTCTATCCATTAATATCAAAAAAATATTTACAAGTTGAAGCTTCAGTAAGAGTTTGGACTACTCCTATTCATTTACATCACTCTTCTATACTAAATTCTAACTTTCTTTAGGTACATCATAGAATAGGAACATCTAATAAACTAGAAACTAAGGAAATTTGTTAATTTTGTCCAATCCAGCTTGCCTACGCCTGCAATTCCTGCCTCGGATATGGATTGACAAGGCTATTTCGCTGCACAGTTGAGATTCATCAAGTGTTTTCCTATTAATTTTGATGTCGTTTCTTTCTCGCCAGATAAGAGCAACAATGTTGATGAAGGCACATGCTGTTGTACTATTAAGTGCCACTCTACTCTTGGCCTTGCTACACACCCACAATAATTCTGTTTCCCAGTCCCCTACAGTCATGTGATGACCCAGCCAGGTGCATAGTCTGATCCACTGCCTCTTAGTAACTATGCAGTCAAAGAACATGTGGCTAAATGTTTCAATACTTTGATCACAGAACACACAATTTTCAGGAACTTGGATTCCAATCTTCTGAAGTCTGTTAACTGTAGGCAGTCGCCTTTGGGCAGCTAGCTAGACTGTAAACCTATATCTTGGTTGAGCATGAGCAAGTAAAACCAGATTCTTCCAAGAAACCTTGCTGTAAGTAGGAATCAATGCCAGGTATAATTTCTGGATAAGGAACTGATCCTGTATGCAGAAGCCTTGCAATCTACTGAACAGGCTGACTTGTATCAGTTGAGTTCCCATTAGGTCATCCCTTCTGTCAAGTATCTTCCTTATAACCCAAGAAGCTGGCTTAGGTAAGGGCATTGTTTCTATGTCCCTCTGCTTGATGTAGTAGCTGTGCACCCATCTAATCCACAACCAGTCCTTCTTTTTAGCCAAGTTCCAGAGGTGCTTGCTGATTGCTGCCTTATTCCATACTGTCATATCTATAATATTTAGTCCACCAGCAGAGATAAGTCTATAAACACTTTCCCATGCCACTAAGGCCTTTCTGGACAGCTTTACACTCCCAGTCCATAGAAAGGTTCTGCATATAGTTTCAATGGCTTTCAATACTTTCTTAGGCAGGATGAACACTTGAGCCCAGTAGGTTTGAATGCCAAATATGACAGATTTAATCAGTTGACATCTTCCACCATAGCAAAGTAGCTTGGCAGACCAGCATGTTACTTAGCTGTGATCTTCTCAATTATTGGTAAGTAGTGGCCAACAGACAGTTTTTTGGAGTCAAGGGGAATTCCCAGATACTTGTAGGGGAATTTGCCTTCAGTGAACTGTGCCTTGGCAACATGATTTACTCCAGCTATATACAATGCACTTTTTGACAGATTAGCTTGCAGACTTGAGGCATTGGAGAACTTGAGGAAAGCTTCCATTAAGATTTGGACAGACACCAGGTCAGCTCTACAAAACATCAGTAAGTCATCAGCAAAGCAGACATGTGTACAGTTTAGTTTCCTGCATTTTGGGTGAAAATTGAAGTCTCCATTTCTGTGCAATTTTCCCAGTATCCTGTTGAGGTACTCCATGGCCATTACAAATAAATAGGGTGACATAGAGTCACCTTGTCTAATACCCCTTTTAGCTTGGAAAGGCTTTGTGAGGCATCCATTAAGCATGAGGGAATAAGAGACAGTTGTGACACATTCCATTACCCATTGCACAAAGATCGCAGGAAAGCCCAGGTCAACTAATATTTGCTTTAGGAACATCCAATCTAATGTGTCATGTGCTTTCCTCAGATCCACCTTCAAGACACATCTAGGAGAAACAGCTTTCCTAGAATAGCCTTTGAATATTTCATGACTGAGTATGATATTGTCCTGTATGCTTCTACCCTCAATGAAGGCTGATTGAGCCTGCCCTACCAGATAACCTATCACAGCTTTCATCCTCCTAGTGATGACTTTGGAAATGATCTTGTACAATGTGGTGCATCAGGCTATAAGTCTGTAGTCCTTCACAGTTGCTGGGGTTTTGTCTTTGGGAATAAGAGCTATGGCAGTAGTATTAAGCAAAGGAGGCAATCTGCAAGTGTTGAAGAAGTCCTTGACAGCAGTAAAGATTTCCTCCTTTACTATGTCCCAGTTCTTGGTAAAAATTCCACAGGAAACCCATCCACTCCAGGTGCTTTGTCCTTAGGCATCTCCTTAATAGTTTCAACAATCTCCTCCATAGTAACCTCCTGGATCATAATTGTTTGTTGTACCCTTGATAAGCATTTACCTTCCATTATAATAGCAATGTTAGCAAGAGGCAGCTCCCTTTCACAATCTCCCATAAATAACTGGAAAACAGTTATGAACTCTTGCTCAACATCTTCTGGTTCTGTTAGCTTTAGTCTTGTGTCTATATAGATGGAAGTAATGTTGCTTTGGGAGTATTTGATCTTCCACTGGGCATGAAAATACTTAATACTGGCATCACCACAAGTAATCCAACATGCTTTGGACTTCTGTCACATGACTTGCTCTTCCACAGTACTCCACTTCTCAATGTATTCTAAGGCTGCTTTCTCTGCATCAAAGAGCATATGTGATAAAAGACAAGTCTGCATCTGATTTTGGATGATGTCCAGGGATTCTCTAGCCTGTACAAGTTTCAGCTTGTATGTGGCCATGTAGGCATTTAAGTCTTTTAGTTGCTGCTTTAAACATTTTAGTTTCCTCCAGATCTGCTGCAAGGGTGATCCATTGTATTGTAGCCTCCAGACATTCTGTAAGATGCATTAAAACTGAGGAAGTTCCATGATGTTAGTATACAATCTTAATGGCTTAGGGAGTAGCAACTTAAGGCCTCCACATTTGATGAGAATAGGGGAGTGGTCTGACACAGAGGGATTCATGAAATCATCTTCTAAATGACCATACTGCTATATCCATTGAAAGTTGCTAAGTGCCCAGTCAATTTTTCTATATACCCTAGTTGCAGTACCCTGTTTATTAGACCAAGTAAAATGCCATCCTGTAGCTCTAAGGGGAGTGAGCTGCAGGTCATTTATAACTGTCTTAAATCCTTTAACTTCAGCTTCAGTGATAGGAGATCCAATTCTGTCATCAGGGTTCAGAACATTGTTGAAGTCACCACTCAATAACCAAGTATCAAGGCTGGTAATAGGAATGCTCCTCAAATCTGTCCACTACAGTTCTCTAAGGCTAGCATCATTTTGAGCATAGATGATGCCGGCATGCATCTTGACATGGCTGATGGAGTCTTCTATGAAGCAATGAATAATCTGATCAGTCACAAGAGAGATTTGTACCTGAATGTGGGGCTTCCAAAGCAGCCATATTCTACCATTCACAGCCTTTGAATAGTTGCAATAGACATTCCAACCCTTAACAATTCTGTCTTCGATTTTCTTAGCTTTATGTTCTTTAACTCTTGTTTCTAGACATCACATAACATCTACTTTATTAGCAGCAAGAAAGTTTTTCAGTTCTTTCTGCTTATGGGCTAGGTTTAGCCCTCTTATATTACAAGTAACTATAATCATAGTAACTTGGGTTTGAGGATATAAGAGGGCCCTGGATCGCTCTCTTGACCCTTTCTACCAGAATCTAAAACATCAACAGCTGCCTTCCCTTTAGTGCATTCATCAATCTTACTGCAATGTTGTTCAATGTCAGCATCTGGACTCCTCTCCTGGCTGGTTGGGTTCTGTTGAGTCTCTTGTTGGGGAGGCATCATCTGATTAGCATTGACCACCACTACATCAGTTGCCTTGCTAGGTTCAGCTTCCTCTGGGATCTGTGGAACAGCAACTTGAGGCTTCTTAACAAGCCATTCTTGTTTAGCAGCTTTTGGGTTCCTTTTCCTTAGAGGCTCCTGTCTCTTCGCCTGTCCCTCTTCATTTTGTTCCTTCTCAGTCTCAAATTTGGTATTGTACCAGCACTCCAAAGCATCATGACCAATCTTCAGAAAATGATTACAGAATAGAGGCTTCCAGTCATATTCAATCTGTTGAACCTTAGGCCCAAATGGAGTTTCAATTTCAATCCGGTCAGGAAGAGGGTGGGCAGCATCAACCTCGACAAGCACTCAAGCATAAGAGATCTTCTCGAAGTGAGCTGTGATGTTATCTGTATACAAGGGATTGCCCACAGCACTGGCCATCTTGCTCAATGCATCAGTAGACCAGTAACCCACAGGTAGTCCAGGAAATCTTATCCATACAGGAATTGTACTTACAATGTCATTTTGAATGGAGAAATCAATCTCCCAAGGTCTCAGTACCAGAGGTTTGTTCCTGTATGAGTAAGGACGCGATTGGAGAACTTGATCTCTGTTCGCAGTAGATTTGAATCGGAATATGCAGTAACCCTCAGAATGGATTAGAATCTGAGGTTTAGATACAAAATTCCATACATGCATAAGAAAATTGTCCATCGCTTTCTCGTAAGGAGCCTCACCAATAACATACCCTATTAAGGAGGTTTTCCAGTAATCAACTTGGGGTTGCAAATCATCCTCACTTAATTTTACTATCTTCTTACCATCTCTATCAGTGGGAGGCATAAAAGATAATGGTTTACCCATTTGAGCACTACGATTTCCCTGCACAACCTCAGCTGCAAATGGACAGGGTGCCTCCGATTTGATTATCTCAGAAAATTGCAGACGGCGTACAGCTTGACTATCAACCCCATCTGGTTTGCATATCGGACTCTGCATGTTGGCATCTTCACATTCAGCTTCATGAATCTCCTCAATTGCTTGAAATTTCTGGGGAAGAAAGATTCCAAAAGTCAATGGTTCTCGAGCTTTGGTAGCCCCATTGTCAGGGGTAACAGTTTGGTCAACGTCGGCGGGCGCGTTTCTCCGGTGGCGAGCCATCTCCGGGCACAATGGCAGACTTTGCTAACGTGCGCTGAGAGAACTTAGGTTTTTGTTAACGTACGCCATTCATATACATTACCAATTACTAATATTAGTAACTTTATACTTGTATACTTCATAGGTTTTATGTCTAGTATGTTTTTTCCTTCTACATCATCATTACTTCACTAAGGTTGTCTTGAGACTTACTAACTACAGACCATGGTGTACTCATAGTATACTTCTGCATATTTTTGTACAGCTCCTTAGAATGTGTTGTTAATTGTGAAATCTGAAGAAAGGGATAGTTATGTGAAAAATGCTGACCAACAAGAGTTGAAAGGTGATGAAAAGGCCCTCTTGAAAAGAATGTTACAGGAAAAAAAAGAGAATGAAAAGAAAAAGTTGTTGAAGAAAAAAGAATAAGAAATGTTCTTGATATGAGGATAATACTTGTGAAAGAATTGATCAAGAGAAGACTGAAAGACAAAGTTAAGAGACAAAAATAATGGGTGATGAAGTCTGAAAATGCAAACAACTTAGGGAAGTGTAAATACCTATTATACAATTATCATACCCATCCGTTAACCAACATTACAACCAGTTAAAGTACTATTTGATTCAATTGTTTCACAAGTATTTCCTTCATATCAAGCCGTTAGCCAACATTACCTGTCCCTTAACCAACAATACAACCCGTTAAAGTCCTATTTGATTCTATTCGAGCATACCTAATTAGTAGAGATGTACATAATGGGCCAGCCTATGGTTCTTTGCTCATAAATGTAAATTGTTTGTCAGTGCGAGAGTTTTTCTTTGATACTAAGTCCTTAAATTATATTCATTCTTTGATTTGAGTGTATGGACTATTTGTTCTTGTGGGGGCACTTGTTTTATGGTAGATAGGTGATTTTTTTAGACATAAAATGCTAGATTCGTTTAATTTGGTGACTTTTTATGCCCTTCCTTGATTATATTTCACTGCTATAGGATAATGTCGCGTCCTCTTTCTCTCCCGAAATCGGATTTATAACGTTTTGGAGAACAACTCATTCCTTTTGGGAATTGGGTTTCGCATTTAAAGAGTTTATACCTAATGATTAATGTGCATTAGGACACAATACAAATTTAACTCTACATTTGTTTGAATAACCAGAGATTACGTAAGGGCTTGATATCATCACAAGGGGAAGGTGTTAGGCACCCCTCAAAATCCATTAGTGTGATTCTCGGCCCGACCAATGTTGTCAATTTATGTGCAAATAACATTTAGGCAAAAAAACTTCAAATAAGAGGGGATTTTCCCATAATGGTTTACAAATAAAAAAAAAGTCGAAAGAACTAAAAAAGCTGATTTTCTTTGAAGAAAAAGTTTACAATTTTATAGAAGAAATAAAGAAATAAAGGGAAAAGGGGGTCCTAGGTTTATTAACAATATGGATCACCTCACACAATGCCCAGTAACAAATCTTCAATGACGGGCTACACGTGACATTACTGCGTAGTTATCATATCCATATCTACCTTTCCCACAAAGTTAATTTATTAAAAAGAGGAATGGTCTTGTTTACTTGTTGCATGCTATTACCCGCCCCAATCCTATCAGTCCATGTAGTATTTATGACTAGTAATCCTAAAGAGGACGGATATTAGGCTTATTTGTAGTTTTAAAGGCAAAAATTCTAAGGCGATATACAAAACATGTATAGCAAGTTGGGGAAAACACATAACAAGCTGAGGCTCAGATATACCTCCTAGAACAAAGTAGCACATAATTAGCATGACTTTCACGTACCGATTAAGGTCTGATTGAATACTGATCATGAAAGAGCTTAAAGGTTTAGGCAGACTAATTTATTACACAATTCATATAAGAAGCCCCAATCAGGACTACCTACTAGTCGTAGTTAATAGAGCACATTCAGTTTATAATTTTACACTAAGGCTTGCCTAAGTGTTGGAGAGGGATCCTATAGGCGTGGTATCGATTGAATTTAGAAAGCAATGAAATAAAAAAGTCTAAAATAAACTGAATATGTACTGGTAAAAAGGGTAGTAAAATTATTAAAAGAAAGGCAAGTTTTTACGAAAGATATAAGTTCTGCAACTCATAGTACCTGGTATTACTAATTTTAGCTCTATATGTGAGTATAACGATTTAGGTTCGATTAGGAGTTCCTATAGACATGATTTCTACGTGTACTTGATTTTGAACCATGTAGACATGCGATGAAATACAGAAGACTCGTTTTAAACATATGAACATGATATCTTGATGCAGAATTTTGTTGAAGACATATGAGCATGATATCTAGGTGCAATATTTGTTTAAAACCTATGAGCATGATATCTAGGTGTAGAAATTTTTTAAAACTTATGAGTATGATGTCTAGGTGCAGAAATTTGTTTAAGACCTATGGACATGGTATTTAGATACAATTGAATATGCAAATTTGAACAATCCTATAGGCATGGTTTCTATATGAATATAGCAGTCATGTGATCATGATTTATAAATTAGAATGGATACACATGATTCATAAGGACCTATAGGCATGATTTTATATGCATACAGATTGTAAAATACATATAGGCAAGATTTTTATATGCTTTCAAATGTGAAGAATTTAAAATATCTGTAGACATAATTTCTTCACTTTGCATGCATAGTTGCCCACCCCTTTTTTCTAACCAACCCAACAAATTATAACAAATTATAACAACCCAGAAAAAAAAAATACCTCAAAAAAATCTAAATAAATTACAACAAAGGAAATCCTGATTCAGACTTCATGTCTGAAATATGGGGTAAACCAACTCCAAGAGATCACGATCCAAAGCCTTTCTCCCATTTAAGTGTGTCAAAGTTCCCTAAGAGCCTCAATGGGACTCCGGACAATACTCACACCAAAATGTACTATTAAAACAGGACAAGTGCAGTGTGGAAGGGACAACCCTGAAGTGTCCAAGTTCATAGGGAGCTCAAAGGGTCCCAATGCAAGGCTCACAAGAAGGGGGTAGAACTTAGAGACTAAGAAAGTGTACAAGTGAAGAACATAATACTAGAAGGGGAGAATGAGAGGGAAACACCTATAAGTAAGCACATATAAGGGGGTTCACGGGAGTTGGGAGATTGTAAAGAGCCTATTGCTTAGGCAAGGGCACGCATCAAGCATGCTCAGTAATGAAGGGTGCTAGAATACTCTCAAGCTTACTAGAACACATTATTTAGAGGCTAGGATCCCAATGGATCAAGTTTGATTCAAGGAAAATAACTTGCACTATTGCCATGCCTCAAACCATAGCATAAACACACAGGGGGGCAGGGGTTAGGGATTCATAATAGAACATGCAGAAAGAAATCAGCATGCTAGAGTAAGTGTTGAAATATACAGAAATAGTAAGCAGACAATGATGCAAAAGCAGTAAATAAATACATTTTTGTGGTGCTGAAAACCTTAAATCACGACATACCAGTTTCAAAGAAGCAAATGGAGAAAAATAATGCAGCAAGACTTCCAAAACGGACACTATACAAGTCACAAGAGAAATTTTTTTTGAGTGTAAGTATAAGTTCAGAAAGACTATGAGTGTAGGTGAGTTGAAATTTAAGAGTCTTAGTGTGTTTTGTCAATGAAAGAGTCAGGTATTTATAGTGTCAAAATTAGGCAGAAATAAGGTAAAAAAATAATTAAGGAATTGGGTATCAATTAAAATCAATCAGTACAAGACTTCCTTTTTAATTAAGAATTCAGTCTTAAACGGTAATGAGCAAAAAATATTTAGCGAAAGAATTCCAATGAGCATTTTATGCAAAGAAGGCAATTAGGGGTAAATACATTGGAATTTACTTAAGGGACGGATTTTGAAATACACGGTTACATAAATAAGGTTAAAAAATTAATTAGTACACAGTAAATCAAGGAGCCAGAGGTTTGTAATTAGTGGGGCCTAAATGAACCTAGTCAGAAAAGCTAAGGAAACTCTTCGACCAAGGCCATGTAACGAAGATATAAGTAAACAAGGAAAGAAATCAATAAGAGTTACACAAAGGAAACCAGAAATAATTCAAAGATATTGGAAGTCATTTAGAGGGAAAGTTCAACATATATAAAGAGTACACGAGTATTAGACATGAGAGGCTTAATTTAGAAGAATTATTAAGTAGTAGACAATAGGGATATGGTAATCACGGGGTAACTCGGTAATGGAGAGGAGAGAGTATCAAATAACATACAAAGGGTCATGTATAAAGACCTTAGAATAGATTAGTAGGGAATCAAAATTGTTTAAAAAACAAAATTTGAAACAAATATTTTGAAACTTAATTGAGAAGTAGATGAAACAGCTTTGGAAACTCGAAATAGGTCCAAACAAGTTAGGGTTTTAAAAGCAACCGAGTTCAGAGATGAAGAACCAGCAAATCAAATAGTCGATGGTCTCAAAACATGGATGAACCCTCAAATTCTAGGGTTTTTACCAATAGTCGAGTGTAGAGACGAAAATAAGTAAATAAGGCAGAAATACTAACAAAACAAGCTCAGAGGAATCAGAAAGAAATGAGGCCTTCAACATGCATCTTTTTGTAGGAAAAACTAATAAGAAACATAGTAAAAGAACGACATGCAAAACAGAGTAGAGGAATTCACAAGAACAGAGTAGAAGAAACACAGTGGAAGAACTAATAAGAAGTATAGTAGAAGAAACACACAAGAGAAAAATAATAGAAGAAGATAATAAGAAACATAGTAGAAGAAACAAACAAGAGAAAATGAAAATCCGAGAAACATCTAAATAACTTAACAAAAGCCCAAATCAGTAAAAATAAAGTTTTTAAAAGCATGGTTTTTTGAAAGATATCTCGAGAAACTGTTTAAGACTAAGGAAAAACACAGATCTAGAACGGTTCTAAAGAAATCAGAAGAACCTCATAAGATAGGCTTTCCTAGGGAACCCTAACGGTGAGAAAAGCTTGGATAGTCGTTGATCTAAGCTGGAGGAGTCGAAGTCAAGCTCGAAAAACCATGGCTTGCCGAAGCAAGGCTAGAGACGGCCATAAAAGTCCAATCAAACAAATCCTTGACCAAGCTTCTTCATTGTCAAGCCTTGAATCTTCAAGAACCAGGCATGTAGGAGTTATAGGAGGTTGGCATAAGAATTCGATGGCCCTGGAAGCCATAGGTTCCGATGGCTTTTGGGTGAAAATAGTGGGAGGTAGCTAGGGTTTCTGAGAGAGAGTTTGGGAAAGCTGGAATCCAAGGGTGGATACCAGTGAGAAATGAGTAGGGTTTGGGGGTATTAGTAAATTAAAGAGGAAAAGAAGAGTGTGAGTCGTTGATCTGTCAGATAAACAACTAGGATTAAAAAGGGGACCGAGTGGGTTATTTTAAAGGGTCAAGGGTCGGGTAGTTTTAGGAATTGTGCTGGGTAATTGAAATTAAAATTGGCTTTAATTAGGAGTGCCAAATCTGGCAAAAATTGAAATAACGAAGGGCTAATATTTAAATTGCTATTTTCCCTTATTTATTTTTTAAAAAAATAGTAAAAAATTTCGAAAATAAATTAAATTTACTGAAATGATTAGAACTATATAATTGTGAAAAATAAAAATACTTATAATTTTAAACAAGATTAAATCTTAAAATAGGTTAGTATTGCAATTATATGTAATTTAGTTTTAAAAATATTAAATAAATTTGTAAAAACTTGCAAAATTTATGTTAGCTATATTTTACTATAGATATGACAATTGAAATAAATGAATCACCAAAATGCTAATTTACGGAGACAATTATTGGGATTTTCTTGATAAAATAGGGCTATAAAATTGATTTAAGATCTTAAAAAAATAGGAAAAAATAGAAAAACCCTTCGACATACTTATATATGCATGCAAAAGCTATTTGAATATATTTTACATATTTAAAAGTACAAGGAAAAATTAGATTTCAATAGTTGCCCCTCTTAACCCGAGAATGATGAAAGAGTTGCCGGATAATGTTATGATGGCCAATTTTGACCGAACAAAATAGTTTGAAGAGGTTATGCCACGCTCTACCTTCTGAGCTACCTACAAATCCCTGGTCTTAATGAAATCAAGCCATATGTAGTTCAGGATCTGTCGACGAAGTATGCCGATAGAAACCTTTCAACAACGGACGTAATATTTAGATTGGGATAAATGGTTATGGTCTAATAGGGCTGCGAGAACTGGAGAGGGATCGCTCCTACTGAGATGTATTTTGCTTGCCAATTTACCGGCAAATAAATAAATACAGACATATGTTGTGCATAAATTTAAATGTGATGCAAGTTTCCGTCGGACCATGAATGATGTCTTTGAACGGTTAGGATGATGTCCTCAGACCATGACATCATGGGACATGAAGCGTATGATAAAGGATTCACATGCCATGAAATGATGCTCTAGGGCTATGAGAATGATATCTCCGAACCATGATGCGTTTGAATAATGATATGTAAGAGATTAAAGGGATCCTCGGGCCATGACCTAGCGTTCTCGAGCTATGAGAATGGTGCCTCCAAAAAGTGACGCCCTCAGATAGTTTTGGCAATATTTCAGCCGATGAGATCACTATTTGGTGATATTTTAGCCCATGCAAATGTAAACTAAAGCAGCAATCTTTTAGCCATGCAAGCGTAAATAAATCAATGATCTTTCAGCCATGCAAGCGTAAATTAAGCAGCGATCTTTCAACCATGCAAATTTTAAAATAAAGCGGAAATATTTCAGCCATGCAAGTATAAATGAAGTAGCGATATTTCAGCCATGCAAGTTTAAATAAAGCGGCGATCTTTCAGCCATGCAAGCCCAAAAATAAAGCGGCAATCTTTTATGCAAGTGTAAATGAAGCGGCAATCTTTTACAAGAGTAAATCAAGTGGTGATCTTTTAGCCATGCAAGTGTAAATGAAGCGTTGATATTTCAGCCAAGCATGCATAAATGAAGCGGCGTCTTTCAGCAATGCAAGTGTAAATGAAGCAGCGATATTTTAGCCATGCAGATGTAGATGGAGACAGTGTTTAGTCTCGGATGGCAGAATGGTAGCCTTATGCAAAGTAGTAAATGCGGATAGAGAAAGTGTTTAGTCTTAGAAGGCAGAAAGGTAGCCTTATGCAATGCAAAAATGCAGATGGAGACAATGTTTAGTCTTGGAGGCAGAATGATAGTCTTATGCAATGTAGAAAACGCAGATAGAGTCAATATTTAGTCTAGAAAAGTAGAATGGTAGCCTTATGCAATGAAAAAAATGAAAATTGAGATAGTGTTTAGTCTCGGAAAGCAGAATGGTAGCCTTATACGATGCAGAAAATGTAAATGGAGAAAGTGTTTAGTCTCGGAAGGTAGAATGGTAGCATTATGCAATGCAATAAATCCATATGGAGACAATGTTTAGTCTCGGAAGGCAGAATTGTAGCCTTATGCAATGCAGAAAATGTAGATGGATACAATGTTTAGTTACGCAAGGCAGAATAGTAGCCTTATGCAAAAAGTAAAAGACATATAGTAATAGAGTATGCTTAGCCGATAATTGTTTGGGATATTGGGGATATTGTGCCGATTGGGGCATTGTCAAGTGCAGATAGCAACTATGAGTAAGTGCAATAGCTCTGAGAGTTGAATTTCTGAACAATGTGAGTCTCGTAAGTGTATAGTATATTTGATTATTTTTCTACTTAAGTGCCTTTATTTGAAGAAAAATCATGCGTTTTGTAGAGCGGGGAAGTTAGTTCGTATCCCTGTTGACTCTGCTTGATTTACTTAATTCTGTTCTGGACTGCCTGTATCCTTGGGGTATCGTTGCTAAACAAAGCGATTTTGGGAGTAGACATGCATGATATAGTAGAAGTATAATATAATTACATATTTAAAATCATTTTTTAGATGAACCGATGAATGCGACGTGGTTTAGGACATTGCAACCCTTCTTGCTACGTAATTTAAGTGTCCACCTGAAAATTCTGCCCCTGATTGATGGGTTGATGCTTCTGACAATTGCTTGCGATGATTAGCCGAAATTACTTAGGAATTTTGAGGGTCCTCCTTAAAATTCTGCCCCAGTTTCCAATGGCGGGGGGAAATGAAATTTGTGTTGAATTGTGGCTGAACCTATAAAGCTGCCTGCGTATCCCCTATTAAAAGAGAATCCGGTCAGACGTAGTTCAGATTACATCATATAGGAAAGAACAAGATTACCAAGAATAGCACTTGACTGCATCTAAGTTGACTGGTTTTGGCCAAACTTCTCCGTCCATTTCTGCAAGTATAAGGGCTCCTCTTGTCAAAACCTAGTGAACCATGTATGGGCCTTACCAGTTTAGGGAGAATTTCGCTTTGGATTCATCTTGATGCGGGAATATTTTCTTTAGCATTAGCTGCCCGTTGTGAACTGGCACGACTTGACTGTCTTGTTGAAGGCTCTAGACATTCTATTCTAATAAAGATGACTATGACACAATGCATTTATTATTTTTCCATCAATAAAATCTAGCTCCTCGTAATGGCTCTTCACCCATTTTGTATCATTGAGCTTAGCTTCTTGTAGGAACTTTAATTCTACTTTGGCGGGAATGACTGCTTCTGTACCATAAACCAGCATATAGGGGGTTGTCTTGGTTGATGTGCAGATTGTGGTACGATGCCTCAATGAAGAAAATTATAGCTTCTCGTGCCACTGTTTATGCTTTTCTACCATTTTCCTCAATATCTTCTTGATGTTCTTGTTGCCGGCTTCTACGGCTCCGTTCATCTGAAGCCTGTAGGCTATAGAATACTTGTGTTTGATCTTTAAGGTTTCACACGTAGCTTTCATAAGTCACTATTAAGGTTGGAGCCTTTGTTAGTAATGATTGATTATGGAATCCCGAATCGGCAAACGATACAGTCGTGGAGAAAGTCTTCCATGACTTTCTTGGTTACGGCTCTGTACCATACTGCCTCGACCCATTTGTTGAAATAATTGATTGCTACTAGGATGAACCTGTGCCCGTTGGAAGCGGCCAACTCGATTGGTCCAATAACATCCATTCCCTGGGTGGCGAATGGTGAGCTTGTTGCATTAAGCTCATTTGGTGGCAATTTAATCATGTATGCATGTATCTGGAAGCGGTGGCATTTCTGGACATGTTGTATGTAGTTTGTCTCAGTCATCCAAAAGTAACCAGCCCAGAGTATCTTTTTGGCTAAGACAAAACCTTTCATATGTGGACCGCATGTCCCAGCATGGATTTCTTCTAGCAATTTAGATGCTTCCTTTGCATCAACACACCTTAGTAATCCCAAATCCAGAGTCCTCCTATACAAGATTCCTCCTTTGTGAAAGAAACTGTTAGACAACCTTCGAAGTGTGCACTTCTACATAGTATTTGCAAGTTCTACGTATTCTCCTTTTTACAAATATTCCCTGATATCATGGAACCAATGTTGTCCATTTGCTTCTTCTTAAACATGGACACAATAAGTTGGGTGATCATGGATCTTTATGTGAATGGGATCAACTAAGTTTTTCTCTAGATGTTGTATTATGGATGACAGGTTATTCAATGCATCGGCAAATTAATTCTGGATTCTGGGAACATGTCAAAATTCTCTGTGTGTGAACCTCTTCATCAATTCATGTACGTGATGCAAATACGAGAGTGTCTTATCGTTCTTGGTTGCCCATTCTTCTTGGACCTAATGTATGAGCAGGTCTAAATTTTCGATTACTAAAAGCTCTTGAATGTTCATGCCAATTGCCATCTTGAGCCTTAAGATGCAGGCTCCGTACTCGGCCATATTGTTAATGCATGGGAACTTGAGCTTAGCTGACACCGGATAATGTTGACCGGTTTCTGATACTAAAATTGGTCCTATGCCAACTCCTTTGAAATTTTCTACTCCATCGAACATTCTCAAACCATCATAGGATTCTGCAATGTTTTCTCCTATGAATGATACCTCTTTATTAGGAAAATACGTGTTTGGTGGTTCGTATTCTCCGTCCACGGGAGTTTCAGTAAGGTGATATGCTAGTGCATGTCCCTTGATTGCCTTTTGAGTCATGTAACAATGTTGAACTCACACAAGAGGATTTTCCACTTGGCTAGCTTGCCAATAGGCATGGGCTTCTAAAAAACGTATTTCAAAGGGTCCATCCTTGATATGAGATATGTAGTATAGGCACAGAAGTAATATCTCAGCTTCTGGGCTACCCAAGTCAAAGAACAATTGGTGCGTTCTAACAGAGAATATCAGGCTTCCTACGGAGTGAACTTCTTGCTGAGATAGTAATTGTCCTACTCTTTCCTCCTTGTTTCAGCATGTTGCCCCAGAGTGCAACCAAAGGCACCATAATACTGCGATATAGTGTCGCAAATGTCTACCTGCTTCATGCAGGACTAAGACTGGTGGTGTTGACAGGTATTCCTTGATCCTGTCGAAAGCTTTCTCGCATCCATCAGTCCACTTGGTGGCGACATCCTTTTTCAACATCTTGAAGAATTGTTGATAGATGACCATAGATTCTACTATGAACTAGTTGATATAGTTAAGCCTTACTAAGAAGCACATCACGTCCTTCTTGTTATTTGGTGGTGGAAGTTCCTGAATAGCCTTGACCTTTGATGGATCCAATTCTATTCCCCGGTTACACACAATAAACCTAAGTAATTTTCTAGCGGGAACCCCAAATGCACACTTTGTAAGATTCAATTTTAGGTTGTCTCTTTTGCAATCTGTTGAAAAACTTCCTCAAATCTTCCATGTGATCAGTGGCCTTCTTGGACTAATTGATGATCTCATCTACGTATACCTCAATCTCCCTGTGTATTATAACATGGAAAATAGTAGAATGACCCTCATGCAGGTGGATCCTGCATTGTTTAACCCAAATGACATCATCTTGTAGCAGTATATTCTACACGATATAATGAAATCCATTTTCTCATCATCCTATTCATTCATACAGATCTAATGATACCCAACAAAACAATCTATAAATGACTGCAACTCATCCTTGGCGCAATTGTCGATCAGGATGTGTATGTTCGTTAAAGGGAAGTCATCTTGCGAAGTAGCGTAGTTGAGATCCCGCTACTAGACAAAGACTCTGACATTTCCGTCCATCCTGGACACTGGCACAATGTTAGTTAACCTTGTGGGGTACTCCACTAACCTCAGAACTTTGGCTTTGACCTGCTTGGTGACTTCTTCCTTGATTTTCAAACTCATATCAAGTTTGAGTTTTCTGAGCTTCTACTTTACCAGTGGACATGTCAAAATAGTTGACAGTTTGTGTGCCACAATGGATATGCTCAGACCAGTCTTGTCATCGTACGACCAGGCGTATATGTCCTCATATTCTCTTAGAAATTTTATGTACTCTTCCTTTTCTGAGGGTGATAAGTGAACTCTGATTCGCATTTCTTTGAAATTTTTTGCATCTCCCAGGTTATCAATCTTAGTCTCGTCCAGGTTGGACTTGGGTCTATTTTCTAAATTCTCAATCTCTTCTGGTATGTCATCTTCCTCTAAGTCTATGTCTGTTTGTTGTGTTGTCTCATTGTGTATCACAGTCATTGGTTCTTCAAGATAAATAATAGTAATGCCGTAAAAATAAAGTAATGTGAGAAAATAATAAGAGTATTCATTTATAAGGAAAATCAAAATGCTGTCATAAATTCAATAACTATTTTGAACACTAAAGCTCTTATTGGGAAATTTAAAAAATGCAAAAAGAAGTCAACTAGTTAAAAATAAAAGATTGTGCTTGATGCTTGTTCAGCCTTGCTACCCCGAAGCTCACAGGGCTCTGGTGGTTCTGATGGGCAAGTTACTGAGGCATGCTCCTCTACTTACAGCCTGTATTAAAGGGCCTTCCTCCCCGTCCTCCTCGAAAACAACACAACAATCCATATCGTTGTCTTCCGGGTACAAATTTCTCACTACTGCCAACGCTTCTTCTTCTTCTGACCCGTAGAGAACTTTGGCCGAATGGAAAGTCTATTCCAAGCGTGATATTGGCTACTCCAATGGGTAGTAAGGGCCGCGCCATGATGGCGACCAGTTGTTGAGTTCCTCCCATGAATTCTCTTATCCAAAACAGAATGTGGTGCCATGTTTCTTTAATTTGATAGGCTTAGTTATTCCTTGGAGGTTCATGCCATGTTCCTTACTAGGTTCGTATCTGCTCCAGTTTAGTATTCATTCAATTTTGTTGTCCCACTATTTGTCCTTGTCAACAGTGTTAACTCGCTCAATTTGGTGATAAGTCTCCCCGCCTATCTTTCTTTTGCCTCCTGTTGCTGGGATGGTCTGGTGACAGTATATGGGATTGCAACCATCGCCATGAATGATCACCTCTAGGTGATTACACTCAAACTTCACTGTCTGATGTAGTGTTAATGCTACGACCCTAGCAACATGAATCCATTGTTGTTGCAACAATATATTATAATATGTCGACACACCTATCACTTGAAAATCAACATCAAACCAAGTGGGCCCCATTTGCAACCATAGGCTAATTTCCCCAATAGTGAACCTTTGGGAACCGTTGAAAGCTTTTACATTGATGGCCTCATCCTTGATCTCATGCAGTAATTTTCCCAATGTGCTAAGTGTTACTAACAGACAAATTTTGAGGCTAGACCCTTCATGTGGCAGCTCATCAATCAGGATTCTGGTGATAAAATAATCTTTGCATTGCATAGTGATATGCAACGCGTTGTTGTGACTCAACTCTTCTAGTGGCAGCTGATCTTCATGAAAAGTGATCTTGTGACATTCCAATGCCTTCCCTACCATGTTTTCCAACTCTCCTCCAGTGATGTTTCTTGGTACATATGCCTCACTTACCACCATTAACAAGGAATTCTTGTGTGCATCAGTATTCTGTAGCAAAGCAAGGATAGAAATTTGCGTTGATATTATGTTCAGTTGATCAATGAACGAGTATTATTTGGCTTGCATCTTTCTCTAGAGACAATCGAGACCGATTTCAGTTATGGTTGGCCGACTAGAGGCATGCTTTCTTGGCTCGGTATAATTTTCCGGGACATAAATCCTACCGGTTGTAATCATACCATGTGCCGCAACAGCTTCCCGAACTTGACCTTCCCTTTTTAGTGCCTCGGTTGTGTAGTCCCAGAGTACGTCATATGTATGGAATGGTGTTATGGACACTATCGCCAATGGAATTTGTTTGGCTATCTTTATTTTGATCGGAACATGAACTTTAGGCGGTAAACTGCAACTTCGAAGGGTGTAGGTGCATTTGCTTGCGACATATATTTAACCTCAATCGGCACTGGTGTCTTTGCAGAGGATGGTGCTTTAAACTCAAGCGGTATGGACATATTTACCTTGGCATCCCCAGAGGGCTGAATCTGGACTATAATCAGATTAAGGGTGACTATTGGCTTCTTTGGATCGTCACCTTCTGTGAACAAACCGATCGATCCCTTGGTGTCCCAATAATCCTCAATTTGAATCATATGAATTCCTTCACCCTTGTGATCTGGAAGATGGTTATTCCGGTCATTTGGAGTAGGTTCCTTTGCCAGAATAACCTAGTTATTAATAATAATTTGGATATTATCTTTTAGAGAGCGGCATTCATCAATGGTATGTCCTTTCATGACAGAATGGTATGCACATGACTTATTTTGATTAACCCACTAAGAAGGGTTTTTAGGAGCAGTAGGGATAAAGTGACGTAACCAGCAGTTTTGAGTCATTCATATAATTTGTCGATAGGTTCAGGAATCTTCGTACACTGTTTTAGGGGTCTTCAATTGTTCGGGGTCTATTGAAGTTTCTGCGTAGAGGGGGGGATTGGTAGTGGAATGGTTGAATGATGTAGGCTCGGTAAGCATGCGTTAGTTAGGAATATTTTGGGTGAAGTGGGCTGATATGTGAGAGTGATTTATAGGTAAGAGGTTGGATTTGCTAAGAGGGTGAGGGTGCTTTGTAGTTTGCGGTAGGTTTATATGTGAGTGGAGGCATTAGGTATGTTTGGTATTTGACGGGAGATTTTGTTCTCTGTGCAACCATTACACATCCTACATCCCTTTTCTTGGACACACCACCAGACTATAAGGCCTTGTTTGTAGCTTGCAAAGCCTCGAAATTCGTAACTATACCGCTTTTGATGCACTCTTCAATCCTTTCTCCTAGCTTGAAAATGTCAAAAAATTTATGGCCCTCGATCATTATCAGCTTCTTATAATATTGTGGGTCTTGGGACCGGATGAAGAATTTGTTCATTTGTTCTTCTTCTAAGGCTGGTTTGACCTTGGTAGTTTTGGACCTCCAACGAGTAGCATACTTGCAGATGAATTCTGTGGGTTTTTTCTTCAGATTTTTAATATATAACACATCTGGTGCATTCTCCTTATTGAACAGAAATTTGTCCATAAAATCAAATGTTGTGCTTACCAATTTCGACCACTTCTTTTAATCTTGTCTAATGTACCAAGATAAAGCATCTCTCTTTAAAATCCTCATGAAAAGTTTCATGCAAATCCTCTCAACGTTTCATACTCCGACCAGTTTGCAATAGTATGTCCTCAAATGGACCCTCGGATCCCCTGTCAAATTCTTCTTTAATTTTCAGCAGCTTTTATTAATGTTTGGATGCATTTTCCTTAGGAACCAGAGCACCGTGACCATGAGTGACCTCTACCCGTTCAGTTGAGTTTTCTTTTCTAGCGTTATTCGAATCTTCCATCTTCCATTTGTTCTTGTATCGGATAGAACTGAGAGGAGGAGCAGATTGAGGGTCCGTGGATCTCGTGAAATAAGATGATGTTCCAGAGTGAACGAACTAATCTTTGGGAGGGGAATAAACAAAAAATAAAACAAAAAGGTAATAAGTTAGTGAGGATTATGAAAAAAAAGAAAGGATGTTGCAATACTAAACACATAGTGAAGGAATGTAAGGCGTGTCCTAATTTAGGAGCCTCGTTATGCCCGAGGTAGGCCTAGTAACAAGTTGACTTGGAGAACTCAAAATGATAAATGCCACATTTTATTGATAGAAAAATAAGACGAATCCCAAATTGACACTAAATAACAGGAAATAAAAGTCACTAATGGCCATTGGCCTTATTATATTTTATAAAGAAAAATGAAAACTCCTATCTATTTGTTTCCAGAAGAACCTTCTCCAGATTTGGCGTCTTTGGCTCCATCGAACAACTTCCCTAACTCGCGTAGTCCCAGCAGCAGGTAGGCTCTTACCAGATTTCCGCCTTCATTTCCTTAAGCATTCCACCAGTCTTCGACACTTTTGAGAAATTTCTTTTCCAACTCAAGTATACCTCGCTCCAAATATCCTAGTCAATTGTGGGAGATGACAACCATATCCTCCACTATTTAATTAGTTTTTGATTGGCTTCATGTATCTCACGGTGCTCGCTTGCGCATTCCCAAATCCTCTTGCGTAGTTGATTGTACTTGACCTGTGCCTCAGCCTTCTCATCTATGATCCTGTGACCTCGAATAAACCTGGGTTGACCCAGAACATCGTGCCTATCCTCCAACCAGCCTGAATAATAGGGAGCACAACAAGCGTGGTATCTATTCGGCTGGATATTTACCTTTCCCAAGACAATCTTGCAGTTCCACATATGCTGAGCCTGGCACTTGTAAGTACTATCAACATCCTGGAAGTTGGCTCGAATGTGTCTCATTTTGTCAACCTTGGGTATAACATGCTTCCTACCCGCTTGTCTTATAACTTAGAGAAGTACGTAAGGGTACTTTCCTTTTTAGTAGATTAGTATTAGGGAAGGTGCGTCTCTAGATTAGACGATGAACTCCTTGGTCGGGAACCACTCGAACATCCATTGTACCTGGTCCTTAGTTAGATTTCTGAAGAGTTAGACCTATTCTCTAGCATCTGGTCGGGCGAACATGTTGGGCATGTAATTCATCCACTTTGGATATGGAAAGCGATATGATCATCCCAGTCCCTTCAATGGATTTCTTGCCGGTATTCACCCTTTTGGAGATGTTCCATGAGCCAAAGTTGAAGTAACAGATTACAGCCTTAGAAGTGTTTAGCTCCCTGTTTACAACTCTCTAAGGCTCGATATATTTCTGCAATGATCATTGGTACGAGGCTAAACGGTTGTCCGTCAATTCCCTCCATTAGAGTTATAGTTACCACAGCTTGTATGGTGTGGATTCTTTCCTTCTTAGTTGGAAAGGCGATCACTACCATGAAGCAAATCATGAACACAAAGACCCTTCGCTGAATATGTCCCAATGATGTGATGGCAAATTCGTCAGGATAGGTGCGGCAGGATTTGCTATGACAATACCCTCAATACAAATAATCAAAAGTGATATAAGAGTCTTTCAAAAATGTCAATTCAGGATTTTTCTTCAAACCAATCATCTCGAGGAAACCCCTACTCTTACGGTTCTCCGGCATCAACAAACCCAGTGTTTCCCATGGTATACCAATCAATCCTTTATTTCTTCTAGAAAGGGTGTCATTTCAATATCCCCAAAGCAGAACACGGACCTCTCACAATCCCAGAAAAAAGTAGTAGCTTATATGATCTTGTTGTTAGGTTGGATTTCCAAAGGAGAAGGTAGGTTCCCCAAATATTTTCGGACACGAGTCTGATCGTTGTACTGAAAATCCTTCCACCAGCTTAGCAGCTTGGTGTGGATGTTGGATACAATGCCAAATCTAGGGACTTCGGGCCTCATATTTCTACAGGAAAATAAGGTTAGCCCTTTTCCCCCACAGGACTCGACTATTTAATATCAATAATTGGCATAAAAGCATTTAGCTCTCCAAATTAATGTACAGAACGTGAAGATCTCCGTTTGGGTTCTAAAGGAACCCAATGGACTTTGGACAAAGCTATCTTAAAGAATCATTATGCGGAAAACATAACTGAGTTGGCTAGGTTTGACTAAGATGCATGCACAATTTAACTAGAGTAGGGTTTCTATATGGTTTTAGACTAGTATCCTTGAGTAGACAACTCAAGGGGGAAAGGGCGGAACCATCAACTACACTGTTGAACGATTGGTTTTACTGCAAATATGCCTTTTTCGGATTTAGGGGTGATAATATTGGAAGGGTGCAACCACACATTATAAGCGTTGATATAGGATTTTGTTTGGAACGAGTGGAATATGATGTTCAGCATGATTATGCAACAACTAAAGGCATGAAGTCATGTATTTGCATGTTAAGAAAGCAGTAAATACAATCGTTTCATAATGTAAGGCAGTAGCAAAGAGAAGTAGTAAAGAAAAGAAAAAAGGAGACAAGTCAGTTTTGCAATCGAAATGGAAATTGAATGCTTAAAAGAAATAAACAAATAATTGTGCATAAAGAAGAATAAATTCACAATAAGGACTGAAATCGTAAAAGCCTAAAAGAAAATATCCCCAGCAAAGTCGCGCCCCCTTTCTCTCACGAAGTCAGGTTTATAACATTTGGGAGGACAACTCATTCTTTTTGGGAATTGGGTATTTTGCATTAAAAGAGTTGCCAACTAATGATTAGGGTGCAATAGGACACCAATAGACATTTAATTCTAAGTTTGTTTGAATAATTAGAGTTTGGGTAAGAGCTTGAAATTATTCCAAGGGGAAGGTATTCGGCACCCCTCAGAATCCACTAGTGTAGTTCCCGGTGTCACGCCACAAACCTGGGACTGGATGTAACACGGCACTCGGTGCCAAACTACATATGATTAAGAGAACCAACTGGCTGGCTGAATCAACATGTGATATAATAACATACTGAATGCAGAAGATAAACAAACAGATGCTAATATACTGAAAGTCTGGATGATATAAATCAAAGTGCGAAAATACTAAAATATGTCTGAAACATATATGTAGGTAACATTGCTTAATATGGAAAGCCTAAAAGTCTATCAAACTGTTACTCTAGTCTAAGAAGCCTCTATTTAATGAAAGACTGTAAAGAAATGATAATTCCCTGAAAGAACTAGGGATCACCAAACAGCTGAAATGAGAATCCTATCGCTCTAAATCATCAATATTTAAATCATTACCTGCATTGTGAGATGCAGTCCCTAGGCAAAAAGGGACGTCAGTATATTTGAATTGCACTAGTATGTAAAGAAACTGAAAGAACAAATTATAAATGCTGAAATTGAAACTGAGATTGACATGATAACTGAGAATTGATAATTGATACAGAAAAGATAACTATTGAAACAAACTGAAACGAAAACTGATAGTTGATAACTGATAACTAAATAATAACTGATAACTGAAATGATAACTGATAGCTGAACCGATAACTGATAATTGATAACAAAAAAGATAACTGATAACTGAACGGATAACTGAAAACTAGTAACTTAAATTTTATCTGATAACGGATAACTAAACTGAACAATGGAAGTAAGCATATGAATACTCCTTTTTCTTATAGATAAACAACTTGATTATATGAGTATTAAAGTGCGGCCTCTGGCCCAATATATATATGTGCACAACTGAGGTCAAAGATGAATAAAGCATAAACTGCAGCCTCAAGCCCAAAGATGCATAAAGGATAAACTGGGTCCTCAGGCCCAAATACAGGTGTGCAACATTCAGGAAATGAGGATCATACTGCAATACATAATAGTGAAATACTAAATTACACTAAGTTACATGCTACTAGAATACTAGATCACACTGAGTTACGTAATACTAGAATACTGAATAGGACTAGGCTGAGACATATATTCTTGAACTAACTATGAATACTGAAACTTCAACTTTTTATGGCATACTGAGTAATCTATACTAAGACTCGGGGGCATCAAACCCAAGTCTATAGTCAATGCTCACATCGTTCAAAATGAAAGTGATGAACGAGTTATGAAGCTAGAGAATAGAAGTTCTACAACTATTCAAGAAACTAGGCTTAAATATATTTCTGAGGTAATTGATAACGTGGTAAAACAAACGTAGTGTAGGGAGAATTATTTACATTTCCAAACATAGAGATTTAGCCTCATATACCTTAGCTTCCTGCTCTTGAGAGTAATGCAACATTCGCCAACCCTTTCAATAAAAATCATTAATCAAATTCTATGATCAATTAAAGGGTGAAATATTACCATCTTGACGTTCCATCTTATTGAATTTGAATTCTAGGGTTTCTTCTCTCAACAACGATGCCCTAATAGAATATCTAATGGTATAGAGGGATTACCTATGTTAATAAGCTGTTAGGAAATAGAAAATTACTTAGAATAACCATTCGAACTAACCTTGGGCGGTGGAAGAACCCTTAAGAAGTTAGGTTTTTTAGTGTTCTCCTTATTAGAGCAAGTTTTTATGTTTTGGGGACGCGGGGGACAAAATATGGTTTTAAAAAGACCTCTCACGAGCACGCTTGCACTCCTGGAGACCTGACCACGCGACTCGTCACGCAAAATGGCAGTAACATTGCCTCAAAATTAGCGTGGTCGCGCTATGGGCGCGTTACCGGGCGATCATATCGCATATTGTTCTATAAAACGCGCATAACCTTTTGCGCAGAGATCCGTTTGGGCTCCATAATATATCGTTGGAAAGCTATTTCAAAGATCTATAACTTTAAAGCCTCGATTTTTTCTAAATTCCTTCTAATGTTTCACTACCTTGCTGGAAGACGGGCTTTCTGCGAACTTAGTCGATTTTGTTGAATCTTATGCACCTCACTTTCCATATTTATTTTGAAACAACTATTTTCACTCATAATCATCCCAGTAGGACTTCATATGTCTAAAATATAATCTTAATACTGCATTAACTCATTCAACCTAATTCGAATGTGCGGGGTGTTACATTATCTCCCCCTTGGGATCATTCATCCTCGAATGATTGTCTTGATTGTAACTTCTGCTAAATCCATACCTTAAAAAAGTCTGGTCCAAACATGAACTTTCATTCAAACTTCAAAATAAACTGAATGAATACATGATTATTGAACTATTTATATATTGGACCTAATTACTGATACATTGATTGAATATTGGACTGTCACGGATACATGAATACAGAACTAACATGGATATTCTAATATTGTACTGGCACGAAATTTGAGAAGTAAACTAATATAAATATTAGAGTACTAAGATGGCATGAATATCTAAGTATTGGACTGACATGAGTAGCTGAGTATTGAACTGACTTGAATATCTTAGTACTAAACTAACATGAGTATCTAAGTGCAGAACTAACATGAGTATTTGAGTACCGAACTGAGATGAGTATCGGAGTGCTAAACTAATATGAGTATCTGAATACTGAAATGACATGAGTATCTAAGTACTGGAAACTTGAATGTTGTAATGTGATACATGAAATACTAGATGTACCCCCACTAATTATGGTGGCAACTCCAACTCATAAGCAATTGATCGATCCTTTGCAAGAATCTATATGGCCCAATATAGCAGGAGATATGCTTCCCCTTATTCCCAAATCTCATAACGCTTTCCATAAATGTAACTTTCAAAAACACTCAATCATCAACTTGAAACTCTAGGTCTCTATGCGGCACGCTCGAATAGGACTTTTGGCGAGTCTGAGATTTCTTCTAACACTCTTGAATCAACAGAACTTTCTCTAGATTCTAGTAGACCAAATTTAGTCCCAACAACTACTCTTTACTAACTTTGGACCAACCAATTGGCAATCTATAACATTGCCCATACAGAGCTTTATATAGTGCCATCATTATACTAGAATGGTATGTTATTATTAGCAAGGTCAATGAGAGATATCTGATCATCCCAATTAATTTTAACATTAAGGATATATCCTCAAATATTTGAATAATGCGCTCTACCTAGTCTTCTTTATGAGGATGAAAAACCTGTGCCTAGCCCTTTCTGAAAGAACTTCTAATCATTCATTTTATCTTGAGCACCACCGTACCAAATGATGGACAAAGGAGTCCCATGCAATTAGACAATTTCCTGAATGTACAACATGGTATAATCTTCTACTTAACCTGTAGTTTTTTATTGGAAAGAAGTGTCATGACTTGGTAGGTCAATTTACAATCATCGAATCAAATCATGCTTTTAATATGAGCAAGATAATCCTGTAATAAATTTTATATTTACCATCTCCAATCAAAATAGGTGTATTCTGTGATAAAACTATTGACTTTTTACTACTTGACTTTCTCTTGCTACGAATTCGAACAATTGGCCATATAAGTCTGCAACGTTCTTTTTTTCGTGCTGTTCAACCAATAAATCTCCTTGGTCATGATGCATATTTGGGGAGCCTGGATGGAGAGAATACTTGGGATAACAGAATTCTAACATGATCTTCTCTCTTTAAGCCCATCTATGTCTGAAACCCACAATCAGTCTTGGTACCTCAAAGTACTATCATCTCCCCCTTATTCAAAAGCCATCGTCTTATACTTGTCAATCTCCTGTTTCAACTGCAACACGTAGATAACGTCAAATTGTTTCTCCTTCTCTTCAGCTACTAAGGGGGGATAAGTCCTGTTCTAGATGACAACTCAGTCATCTTTGGACTCAGAAGTCAAACTCCCATCTTGGTCTGTGAACTTCTTTCACCAAAGTTCTCTTATCTACCTCAATAATGAGTTATACTTCCCACAATTTATTATCTTCTTAACAACTTCTTGCAAAACACTTATAGCATTACTGCGAGCTAAGTCTTTGGCTTGTACCCCAAAATTAGAGTCTCGTTTAATGGCAATACCCTCAATACACATAAATAGGCATGATTTTATAGCTTTTATGAGATCATAACTAAGCTCGGTGAACATCCTACTAACTTTTTGTTTCATACACATGCTATACATGATCCTTGTGATAATTATACAATTTTCCCTCATTACTGAACTGATTTTATTTTTCATATATCATGCTAACTATTCGAGTTTCAAGCATCCATCTGGATTTACTGATGGTTTTCACATCACCCCTTAAACTAAAGGTCTTATACTTGTAGATCCTTCTCTTGTTTTTTTTTATCCAAACAACTTTCCTTATCTTTTGCAACTCTTTGCACATTACGTCGATGACCACTTATCTTCCGACTTACTTATAAGAAATCTTTCTTACTAGGACAAACTAAATTATTCACTTAAAGGAAAGCTAATGTATTCACAAATATCATAATAATTTAATTCTGCTCAGACTGTCAATCTTGGGAAGACCCCTTTTCAATAATTCTTAAATGTTATTCCTTTGTAATTGCTCCCTCACTGCTAGCTGATGTTTTTCTACTGCCACTGTACTTTGGGTTTAACTTAAACTCTAATTGCTCTGACACATGCGTTCGGTATTTTCAAATTGTGATCCACTCACTAGAGATAACCTGGCTAAATGGATCAAATCTCACCTCTACTAGCGTTGCTAAAATTGCTAATTCATTGTATCTACTTAAAACTTACTTAATATCCTTTTACTAACCAGTTTCTATAATCATATTTTCTTCTCCTGCTTTGAATAACTAAAATGAAGCATAAAGTTATTCCCAACTTCCCTCATCATCTGACCATATTATTTTGCCACACAAAATCATTTTTTTGAACTATGTACATGGATCACACTTAGAGAAATTTCATCTTTATTAAACAAAATTGGAATATATAACCCCCTATTTTTCTATATAATACAAAATCATATCATATTATAAACATCTATGGTAATCACTTAATCACATAACCTAAAGGGGAATTTCCATATCTTTTATCTTACATCAATATATGCTTCTTATAGTAGATTACTGGTGTGGTGCTTCTAGTTCTGCTTTGAATAAATCTAAACAACTTAAAATCATTCCCAGAAACTCAATCTTGGTTGCTCTTTTTTCTCATTTCATACATCATATCTTTTAGTCATTTGCATGAGTTGTACGAAATCACATCTTTGGTAATAACAAACGTTTATAACTCCTAGGTATTTTGCCCTTAGACGCTTTTCTATCCAAAACTAAAATGACCAATGTTAGGGTCTGATATCTGAATTATTATCATCCAACTTTTGGCTTCATTTCCAAGGTTAAAAGAAATTGTTCTTTGAGGTAAAACACATACGATTACCATACACAAACTTATCCTTCAAAGTATACCATCATTTGATAGATCACTTCATGTGCTATCTAGTGAGTCTTGTGTAAAACACATATGATTACCATACACAAACTTATCCTTCAAAGTATACCATCATTTGATAGATCACTTCATGTGCTATCTAGTGAGTCTTGTGTCTTAATCCCTAAAACATGCAAAGCTTTATCTATACTCACTGTTACTTACATTTTCTTTGAGCCTCCATATGCATCGTTGTATACTCATAATTCTGTAGAAATTTTGATACACTTATAATTAGATATTTGGTAAGCATATAACTGAATACTAGAGTACTGAATAACCATAAACTATCTAACTGAAAGGCTGTATAACGAGTAACTGAGGTAAACTAATAACCATAAGACATGATAATTGCTTTTGTTTTTTCTGATAAGGTTATGCTCGAATCTGTTCTACTATCCATTGCATCCCACTTGAACATCCTCTAAAGTCTCATATTTACCAACCTGTACTCCATAATTATATTCTAATAGCAATTATCCTATCTAGGACCTTAGGTTTCTCCTACACGCCGCTTAGGCATCCAATACATTTGGAGTTCGATACGAAGAGAAGGTTAACTATTGCTCTAAGCTTCATGGCACGATCTAGAGTAGAAAGAGAAGAGGCAATCCTAGATGTCTTGGTAGTTAACCATTTATATGAGTGAACGACACACACATACAAAGGAAACTCCACTAGACATTGCTTCATACACTCCCTAGGACTCTTGAACCTAGTGCTCAAATACCAAGATTTTTCACGCCCCAAACCTGGGCCTGGAGGTAACACGGCACTCGGTGCCTAACTACATGCGGCCGAGCGATTCAGCCGACTGGCTAAATCAATATATGATATCATAAAACACAAAATGCAGAAGATAAACTATTACATACTAATATACTGAAAGTCTGGATGATATAAAAAAAATAGCAGATATACTAATAAAAGTCTGAAACATATATGTAGACAACATTGCTTAACATGGAAAGACTGAGACTCTAGCTAACTGTTACTCTAGTCTATGAAGCCTCTATTGAAGTACCAAAACCATTAACTATCTGTAAATACTAAAAGGATGTAAAGTAATGATAATTCCCCAAAAGAATTGGGGATCACCAAACAGCGGGTACGAGAATTCTAGAGCTCTGAATCATCAACATGTAAGTCTTTACCTTCATCATAAGATGTAGGCCCCGTGCAAAAGGGACAGTAAATTTGAATTGCACTGGTGTGTGAAACAACTGAAAGAAAGAATTATAAATGCTGAAACTAAAACTGAGACTCGGCTGATAACAGAGGATTGATAATTGATACTGAAAGTATAACTATTAAAACATAAACTGAAATGATAATTTATAGCTGATAACTGATAACTGAAATGGTAAATGATAACTGAATTGATAATTTATAATTGATTACAAAAATGATAACTGATAAAAGAACGGAAACTTGATAACTGAACCGATAATTGATAACTGAACTGAACAAAGGAAGTAAGGATATGAATACTCCATCTTCTGAATGATGAACAACCTATTTATCTGAATTCTAAACTGCAGGCTCAGGCCCAATATATATATGTGCACAACTGCAGCCTCGGGTCCAAGTATACATATACATATCAGCAACCTCGGGTCCAAAATGCATAAAGCATAAACTGCGGCCTCAGGCCCAAATACAGGTGTTCAACATTCAAGAATAGAGAATCATACTGCAATATATGATATTGAAATACTAAATTCCACTAAGCTACATGATACTGGAATACTGGATCACATTGAGTTACATAATACTTGAATACTGAATAGGACTACGCTAGGACATATATTCTTGAAATGATTATGAATACTGAAACTTCAATTGTATATGGCATAGTGAGTAATCTATACTAAGACTCAGGGGCATCAAACCCAAGTCTATATTGAATACCCATTGAGCTCAAATCGTTCAAAATGAAAGTGGTGAACGAGTTATGAACTTAGAGAATAGAAGTTCTACAACTATTCAAGAAACTAGGCTTAAATACATTTCTGAGGTAATTGATAACATGGTAAAACAAACATAGTGTAGGGAGAATTATTAACATTTCCAAACATAGAGAGTTAGACTCATATACCTTAACTTCTTGCTCTTGAGCGTAATACAACATTCGCCAACCCTTTTAACTTTCATCTATATCAATACAAGTCAAAGGGATTCCAAATTAGCAATAATTCTCATGTTTTGGTCACTTAAACAGTTTCTCAAAAACTCGATACGATAAAGCTTCATAGTCCTTATTAATGGTGTCTGTACACCCAACAACCCATTATCTTGCTCCTAGATAAATTCTAAAGTCTCATATAGTTACCATAAACATAATTCTTTAACATCTATAAGTTAAATAATACCCTTAACCAATAATCAAAAATAAACAACCCAAACCTATAATCAGTTCATGCTTTCTTATCAAACTCATCAACCCATATCTCATTAACTTGTAGTCTACAACCATTAATTAAACGCTATAATCAATTAAAGGGTGAAGGTATTACATTTTTGACGTTCAATCTTCTTGAATTCAAGTTGTATGGTTCCTTCTCTCAAAAACGATGCCCAATCAAATATCTAATGATATGGAGGGTTCACCTATGTTATTAAGATGTTAGGAAATTGAGATTTACTTAGAATTACCCATAGGACGTACCTTGGGTGGTGGAAGGACCCTTAAGGAGTAAGGTTTTTAAGAGTTCTCCTTTCTTGAGAAAGTTTTTATGTTTTGGGGATATGGGGGGAAACATATGTCTTTAAAAAGACCCCTCACAAGCGCTTGTGCTGCTAGAAACCTGACCGCGCTACTCGCACGCTATAGACGCGCTACCGGGCGCGCATATTGCATACAAAACATTCATAACTTTTTTGAATGAGATCTGTTATGGCTCCATAATATATCGTTGGAAAGCTACTTCAAAGACCTAAAACCTTTGTGCTTCGTATTTTCCCCAGCTCATTACAAATCATCACTAAACACTTCTGGAAGACAGACCTTCTGCGAACATAGTCAATTTTGTAGAATCTTATGCACCTCACTTTTCATATTGATTTTGAAACAACTATTTTCACCCATAATCATTGTGATAGGACTTCATATGTCCAAAATATAACCTTAAACTCTTTTAACTCATTCATGCCTAACCCGAATGTGCGGGGTGCTACACCCGGCCTGACTATTGTTGTGAATTTATGTGCAAATAACATGTAGGCAAATAAAAACTTCAAATAAGTGAGGATTTTCACATAATGGTGTACAAATATACAAAGTCAGAAAGAACTACAAGAAAGATGATTTTCTTAGAAGAAAGAGTTTAAAATATTTTAGAAGAAACAAGGAAATAAAGGAAAAGGGAGGTCCTAGGTTTATTAACAATATGGATCACCCCACGCAATGCTCGGTAATCACTCCTGAATGAGGGGCTACATGTGATATTAACGCGCGGTCATCAAATCCATATCGACCCTTCCCACCCCGTTAAGTTATTAAAGCACGAAATGGTCACGTTTACTTATTGCATGCTATTATCCGTCCCTATCCGATTAGTCCCGAAGGCATTTAGTGTTAGAAAATACGCTTAACGCTAGAGGGGGGGGGGTGAATAGCGTTATAATAAAATTTAGCGTAAACTTGCGGGAATTAAAATTTGCAGGAAATAAATAAGTGCGTTAAATAAACAAAAAGGAAAGAACGCACCGATATATTCTGGTTCACCACAACACGTGGCTAGTCCAGTCCCCGAGAGACTCTCTCGAGATTTTCCACTAACTTCTTAAGCTTACGGGTGCTCAACAAACCTTTACAACTTAAGGACACAAGCCTTAACACCTTTGCTCGGAGATACAACACTCCAAGACTTCAACCAAGGAAACACAAGTTCCTTACGCAAGAGAATTACAATTCTCTTACAAGTGTATAAAACACTAAACACTCAAACAAAATACTCCTTAATGAGTAGATATGAGTAAAAGAAGTAAGCTCTAGATCACAACAACTTTGGACAAGAATATGGCTCTCAAAAGCTTTATGAAATTGAATATAAAATGATAAACAAAAGTATGCAAGCTTATAGCAATGTAATGATCAGTTGTAGTATGTTGTTGTGTTTAAAACACCGAAATGAAGCTGTATTTATAGTTGAAAAACTTGGCATTACCGTTGCCTAATTGCCAATTAAGAGTTGCTGATTTTACTCACTGACAATCGATTGTCAAACCCCAACAATCGATTGTCTGCCAGTCAGATCAATATTCAATCCCAGATTTTACGCTTGATAATCGATTACTTTCAATCCATAATCGATTACTGGCAACGTTCAAAAAATCCTTTCCAGATTTTACCACAAACAATCGATTGTCCAGAATCAACAATCGATTACTCAGCAACGTTCAAAAAATCTTTTCCGGATTTTAATCAAAACAATCGATTATACAAAATCAATAATCGATTACCCAATAACGTTCAAAAAATCTTTTCCGGATTTTAATCAAAACAATCGATTATACAGAATCAATAATCGATTACCTGACGGTATTTGAAAACTTTGCGACAACGGTCAGCTTCACAATCGATTGCACAAAGTCAAGAATCGATTACTTATCAGTTTTTGAAAAACATTTTAGACACTGTCTCTTTGACAATCGATTGTCCAATGTAACAATCGATTATTTAATTAATTTGAAAATCACTGGAAGACACTGTCTCAAAATAATCGATTACCATTAGTTCATAATCGATTATTCTGAGTTTTGAAAAACTTTGATGGACACTGCCTCAATCACAATCGATTGTCATTAGTTCACAATCGATTGTCATGCAGGTTTGAAAAACCTGATGCTCACTGTTTTACTCACAATCGATTGTCATTAGTTCACAATCGATTGTCATGCAGTCTTGGCTTAAAACAATCGATTACCATAAGTACACAATCAATTATCTTAGTCCAGATTTTGAAGGCATGTCTAAAAATTATTTTGACTACTGTAAATATGCATGATTTAAAATCATTTGACATTAAATTAAATATGCATGATTTTGGAAAATAGTTTTATGAGAGAAGCCATGTTACCAGTCAAGTTGTAGGATCAAGATCACAAATAAGAATGACTCAATTAAACTTATAAAACTTTGTCTTGAGCTTGAATCTCGTTGTATATCAATTGTGCGCTTGTTTCTTGAACTTCGTCATATATCAATTTTCGCTTCGTTTGTCATTCATTAAAACATACACAAAAGAACACACGTTTTAGTATATTGCATTGAGAACGTGTTTCCAACAATTTCCCCCTTTTTGATAATGGCAAACATTAAGCGGGATATGCAAGACAAGCAATTTATATTGACGATTCAAGACAGGTATATACATGCATCAACGTATGCAATTTGTTCCCCCTCAATTTGAGAATTCCCCCTCAATTTAAGCTTATAAATACTGAGAGTGCATACCCGTTATCTTCCCCCTTTTTCCATTAGCAAAAATAATAATAAGATGCCAAAGATGAAATAAACCTTGTTTATTTATTGGAAAGAAGGCGTGATTATATAAAGAGAGTATAATAGCTCAAATGATAGCATTACAATCGATTATTGATACGAGATAATCGATTATTAGATGACAGAAACAGATTTTTCTGAAGAAGACTCGATTCTTGCACGTCATGCTTTATAATTTCCCCTACTTTTAGGGCGATACCTGCAAAAAAGGATAAGACGTCTCCGACGCTCAAGTTAGAAATCATGTAACAAAAAATGCAATGCATGACTTAGATCAACGTGGAGTCAAGAATCCCGAGTTCACTGCGAATTCGGAAGAAGGACTCTTTCTCTAAAGGCTTTGTAAAGATGTCTGCCAATTGGTTTTTGGTTTCAACAAATTCAATTTCGACATCGCCTTTGAGAACGTGATCTCTAATAAAATGATGTCTAATTTCAATGTGTTTCATTCGCGAATGAAGAACGGGGTTCTTCGTCAAGCATATGGCACTAGTATTATCACATCTAAGAGGGATATGATTAAGATTTAGGCCATAGTCCAAGAGTTGTTGTTTCATCCATAGGATTTGAGCGAAACAACTCCCCGCGGCTACATATTCAGCCTCGGTTGTGGACAACGCAACACTTACTTGTTTCTTGCTAAACCAAGAAACGAGAGAGCTACCGAGCAAATGGCAAGTGCCACTAGTGCTCTTGCGGTCCAATTTTAATCCAGCAAAATTGGAATCGGAATAGCCAACAAGTTGGCATGAACAGCCTTTGGGGTACCATAGACCCACATTTGTAGTACCAACAAGATACCTTAAAATCCGTTTTACCGCAGTAAGGTGAGACTCCTTCGGACACGATTGATAACGAGCGCATAAGCACACGCTAAACATGATGTCCGGACGACTAGCAGTAAGATAAAGAAGAGAGCCAATCATACCTCGATACTTTTTGGCGTCGACTTCCTTACCTTTCTCATCTTTGTCTAGATGATCGGATGTGCTCATGGGAGTTGCCATTTCTTTTGCATTGTTCATCTCAAGTCGTTTCAGCAATTCTTTGCAATATTTGGTTTGACAAATGAATGTACCTTCTTTCATTTGCTTTACTTGTAATCCCAAAAAGAATGTTAACTCACCCATCATAGACATCTCAAATTCGCTTGTCATTAGATCGGAAAATTCCTTGCATAAAACATTGTTAGTAGCACCAAATATAATATCATCTACATATATTTGAACTAACAAAATGTCATTGTTTTTATGCTTAACAAAGAGAGTTGTGTCAACTTTCCCCCTAATGAAATCATTTTCCAAAAGAAACTTACTCAATCTTTCATACCAAGCTCGGGGAGCTTGTTTTAAACCATAAAGAGCCTTTTTGAGTTTGAAAACATGATCGGGAGATTTAAAGTTTTCAAAACCGGGGGGTTGTTCAACAAAAACTTCTTCTTGAATAAAACCGTTTAGAAAAGCACTTTTCACATCCATTTGATATAAATTGAAATTCATAGAAGAGGCAAATGCAAGCAATAACCGAATAGCTTCTAATCTAGCTACGGGAGCATATGTTTCCTCATAGTCAATACCCTCTTCTTTATTATAGCCTTTTGCTACAAGCCTAGCTTTGTTTCTAGTGATTATACCATTTTCATCTAGTTTATTGCGAAAGACCCATTACGTACCAATTATGGTATGACCTTCGGGTCTTGGCACCAAATCCCAAACGTCATTGCGTTCGAATTGGTTAAGCTCCTCTTGCATTGCCAAGGTCCAAAATTCATCCCCAATTGCTTCTGAGATGGTTTTGGGTTCAATTTGAGAAACAAAAGCAGTATGTACTAAGGTATTTTTGAGAGAGTTTCGGGTACTTACCTTGTCTCCGACGTCTCCAATTACCTGTTCAAGAGGGTGATCTTTGATCGTCCTCCACTCATTTGGCACTTTTGTTTCTTTTTCCAATTGTGGCGCTTCTTCCGTTGGTTGTTCCTCAGTTTCATCTTTATTTTCCTTGGGTGGTTCCTCTTGTATTTTGTCTTTCAAGCTATCTAAGATACCTGCAAGATCAAAACCGGAATCCTTTCTCGCCAAGAGACATTATTTTCGGAAAATACAACATGAGGGGATTCCTCCACAATTTGGGTTCTTTTATTAAAGATCCTATATGCTTTACTACGTGAGGAATATCCAATGAAAATACCTTCATCCGACTTAGCATCAAATTTACCCAATTGGTCTTTGCCATTGTTATGAACAAAACATTTGCAACCAAAAACTCTAAAATGGGAAATATTTGGTTTTCTACCCTTATAAAGTTCATAGGGGGTTTTCATGAGTATCGGCCGAATTACTACTCTATTTAGAACATAGCAAGCGGTACTCACGGCGTCCGCCCAAAATTGTTTGGGTATCTTAGCTTCGTCGAGCATGGTTCTAGCCATCTCTTCGAGACACCTATTCTTCCTTTCCACCACCCCATTTTGTTGTGGTGTACGTGGAGCGGAAAAGGTATGCTCTATTCTGAGTTCGTCACAAAAGTCCGCAAAGAGATTGTGATCAAACTCTCCCCCGTGATCACTTCTAATTGAAGTGACGGTTGTTTCTTTCTCATTTTGAACACGCTTAAGAAAATATTTAAAATTTTGAAAAGCATCACTTTTATTGGCAAGAAAAGTCCAAGTAAATCTCGAGTAATCATCAACAATCACAAAAGCATATTTATTTCTTCCTAGACTTTCAATGCGAGAGGGACCAAATAAATCCATATGAAGCAATTGCAATGGTCTAGAAGTTGAAACATTGTTTTTAGATTTGAAAGATGCTTTTGTTTGCTTCCCCTTTTGACACGAGTCACAAAAAGAGTCATTTTCAAATTTTAAAATGGGAAGACCAACAACTAAGTTTTGAGAAATCAATTTGTTCAAAAGATGCATATTGATATGTGCTACTCTACGATGCCATAGCCAAGTATCATCCTCTTTACTCATAAGACAATCAACATATTCGGGTGAGGAATTAGCAAGATCAACCATATAAATATTATCAACTCTAAAACCACGAAGTATGATTTTGAAATCACTACGACTAAATACTAGGCATTCATCCGAATCAAATAGAGCAAGATTTCCCTTGTCACACAATTGGCTTATGCTCAAGAGATTATGCTTTAATCTTTGACAAGTAATATATGCTTAATAGAGGAATTTTCATCCTTACCGACCGAGCCTATGCCGATGATCTTTCCTTTATTGTGATCATCGAAGATAACACTTCCTCCTTCTTTGTGCTCTAATTGAAGGAATTTGGATTCATCTCCCATCATATGCTTGGAGCATCCACTATCAAGGTACCATAGTACACTTGATCCCTACAAGCACACCTATAAAACAAATTAATGTTCTTTAGGTACCCATGCCATCTTGGGTCCTTGGGGGTTAGGAATATTATAATGATGTGATTGAGTAATATGTCTATGACGTGTAAATCATGCAGGAGCAATATGACCAATACGTCTACAATAATGACAAGTCACATTTGGTTTATGCATCCTTCTAGGTTCATAGTAACTAGACGGATGAAAATTTCTTACTCTATTTTGAACACTATGACTATTTCGCATTTCATGAGAATTATTTCTCCTACTATGAGCTCTAGGATGGGCAGCATTTCTAGAGTGATTGTTTCTCGGTTGAGGGCCATTTCTAGGTCTTCTCAAAGTTTCAACATTTGGCCTAAAATATGCATCATTTCTAGGGTAACTATTTCTAGGTGGTAAGTCATTTCTAGGTCTCCTAAAATGTTCAACATTTTGTCTAGCATGCATATTGGTTCTAGGATTGCTATTTCTAGGATAAGCATTTGTTTTATTGGTCCTAGGTTGAGCCTTAGGTGGTTGGGGTTTGGCTTCAACCTTTTCTTTAACCTCATTCTTAAATCCTATTCCATGCTTGGTTGATTTCAAGTTAACAAGAACATCATTCAAGTTTTTGTGCGAAGAATTAAACTTATCTAATGTGCCTTTAAGCCTACTTACTTCATTCTTAAGATGCAAACAAGAAGTGCAATTTCTAGTAGAGCTTTCGGGCTTATCGGAACTTCTTTTTCTAAAAACTTGTTTTCCTCTTTCAACTTCTCATTTTCTAAAATGAGTTTTTCTAAATCCTTTTCTTTTAAAGAAAGTTGTTTTTGAAAATCCTTTTCTTGCAACGACAGAGTTTTCTGCAAATCTTTAATAGTTTTGGAAGCATCAACAAACTCACTATGTAATTTATTATAAGCATTTTGCATTTCTTCAAGCGAGTGAGAGTTGGACGTACTTACCTCTTCTTCTTCGTTTGCCATGAGACATTGGCCAGTTGATTCATCATATGAGCTGTCCGCTTTTTGAGGCGTGCTTTCATACATTTCCTCCAGCTTATCCCACATTTCTTTGGCAGTTTTGTAGTGGGAAATTTTCTGATAGTCTTCCTGATTCAAGGCGCTATACAACATATTTATTGCATTAGTGTTGTATTCACTTACCTTGGCTTTCCCAACTTTTGTTGTCATTTGATCACCATGCTTGATAATTTGCCATAGATAAAAGTTGTTGGCTGTGATGAAAATTCTCATCCTATTTTTCCAATATAAGTAATTATTTCCATCAAATATTGGGGGCAACATGTTAAAATAACCTTCACCTATTCCTGCAAAAGAGTCACGAGTAGAAGCCATGGATGGTTCTCTCAAACTGTTAAGTTTTCAGAGAGTATGGTTCTGATACCAATTGTTAGAAAATACGCTTAACGCTAGAGGGGGGGGGGGGTGAATAGCGTTATAATAAAATTTAGCGTAAACTTGCGGGAATTAAAATTTGCAGGAAATAAATAAGTGCATTAAATAAACAAAAAGGAAAGAACGCACCGATATATTCTGGTTCACCACAACACGTGGCTAGTCCAGTCCCCGAGAGACTCTCTCGAGATTTTCCACTAACTTGTTAAGCTTACGGGTGCTCAACAAACCTTTACAACTTAAGGACACAAGCCTTAACACCTTTGCTCGGAGATACAACACTCCAAGACTTCAACCAAGGAAACACAAGTTCCTTACGCAAGAGAATTACAATTCTCTTACAAGTGTATAAAACACTAAACACTCAAACAAAATACTCCTTAATGAGTAGATATGAGTAAAAGAAGTAAGCTCTAGATCACAACAACTTTGGACAAGAATATGGCTCTCAAAAGCTTTATGAAATTGAATATAAAATGATAAACAAAAGTATGCAAGCTTATAGCAATGTAATGATCAGTTGTAGTATGTTGTTGTGTTTAAAACACCGAAATGAAGCTGTATTTATAGTTGAAAAACTTGGCATTACCGTTGCCTAATTGCCAATTAAGAGTTGCTGATTTTACTCACTGACAATCGATTGTCAAACCCCAACAATCGATTGTCTGCCAGTCAGATCAAAATTCAATCCCAGATTTTACGCTTGATAATCGATTACTTTCAATCCATAATCGATTACTGGCAACGTTCAAAAAATCCTTTCCAGATTTTACCACAAACAATCGATTGTCCAGAATCAACAATCGATTACTCAGCAACGTTCAAAAAATCTTTTCTGGATTTTAATCAAAACAATCGATTATACAAAATCAATAATCGATTACCCAATAACGTTCAAAAAATATTTTCCGGATTTTAATCAAAACAATCGATTATACAGAATCAATAATCGATTACCTGCCGGTATTTGAAAACTTTACGACAACGGTCAGCTTCACAATCGATTGCACAAAGTCAACAATCGATTACTTATCAGTTTTTGAAAAACATTTTAGACACTGTCTCTTTGAAAATCGATTGTCCAATGTAACAATCGATTATTTAATAAATTTGAAAATCACTGGAAGACACTGTCTCAACATAATCGATTACCATTAGTTCATAATCGATTATTCTGAGTTTTGAAAAATTTTGATGGACACTGCCTCAATCACAATCGATTGTCATTAGTTCACAATCGATTGTCATGCAGGTTTGAAAAACCTGATGCTCACTGTCTTACTCACAATCGATTGTCATGCAGTCTTGGCTTAAAACAATCGATTATCATAAGTACATAATCGATTATCTTAGTCCATATTTTGAAGGCATGTCTAAAAATTATTTTGACTACTGTAAATATGCATGATTTAAAATCATTTGACATTAAATTAAATATGCATGATTTTGGAAAATAGTTTTATGAGAGAAGCCATGTTACGAGTCAAGTTGTAGGATCAAGATCACAAATAAGAATGACTCAATTAAACTTATAAAACTTTGTCTTGAGCTTGAATCTCGTTGTATATCAATTGTGCGCTTGTTTCTTGAACTTCGTCATATATTAATTTTCGCTTCGTTTGTCATTCATCAAAACCTACACAAAAGAACACATGTTTCAGTATATTGCATTGAGAACGTGTTTCCAACATTAAAGACTACTAATCCTAATGGGGTGGGATATTAGGCTTATTTATAGTTTTAAAGGCAAAAAATATAAGGCAACATAGAAAAAATATATAGCAAGTTGGGGAAAACACATAACAAGCTAAGGCTCAGATATACCTCCTTAAACAAAGTAGCACGTAATTAGCATGACTTACACGTACTGGTTATGGTATGACTAAATATTGAACATCAAAGATCTTAACGTTTGAGGTAGTCTTATTTATTGCATAATTCATATAAGAAGCCCCAATCATGCCTACTTGATGGTCGCAGTTGATAGAACAGATTCAGTTTATAATATTACCCTATGGATTGCCTATGTGTTGGACAAGGATCATATAGGCATGTTGTTTATTAAATTTAGAAAGCAATGAAATAACAAAGTCTAAAATAAACTAAATACGTATTGGTAAAAACGGTAGTCAAATTATATAAAAAATGACAAGTTTTTACGAAGGATTTAAGTTTTGCAACTAATAATACTCGTTATTACTGATTTTAGCTCTATATGTGGATGAAGTGATTTAGGTTTGATAAGGAGTTCCTATAGACATGCTTTCTATGCGTAGTTGATTCTGAATCTTATAGACATGGTATGAAATGCAGAAGACTCGCTTTAAACCAATGAACATGATATCCAGATATAGAAATTTGGTGAAGACCTATGTGCATGATATCTAGATGCAAATTTTTTTTAACTTATGAGCATGATGTCTAGGTGTAGAAATTGTATAAAATCTATAAGCATGATGTCTAGGCGCAAAAATATTTTTAAGAATTGTGCACATGGTATCTAGATGCAATGAATAGGCAGATCTGGACAATCATATAGTCATGATTTCTATATGAATATAGTATTCCTATGATCATGATTTCTATATGAGAATGGACACAAAGGATTTAGCAGGACCTATAGGCATGATTTCTATATGCATGCAAATTTTAAAATACTTAATGGTAGGATTTCCATATGCTTTCGAAAGTGCAAAATTTAAAATACCAATAGACATGATTTCTACTCATTGCATACATAATTACATACACATTTTTAATAACCACCCATAAGAGTTTATTACAAATTATTACAGCCCCAAATAAAAAAATACCTTAGAAAAATATAAATAAAATTATAATTAAGAAAAGTCAAATTTAGGCTTCATGCATGAAATATGGGGTAAACCAACTCCAGGAGATCATAATCCAAAGCCTTTCTCCCATTTGAGTGTGTCAAAGTTCCATAAGAGCCTCAATGGGATTCCGGCCAATGCTCACACCAAATATACTATTAGAACAGGACAAGTGCAGTGTGGAAGGGCCAACCCTGAAGTGTCAAAGTTCGGAGGGAGCTCAAAGGGTCCCAAGGCAAGGCTCATAAGAGGGGGATAGAACTTATAGACTAAGAAAGTGTACAAGTGAAGAACATATCGCTAAAAGGGGAGAAGGAGAGGGAAACAACTATGAATAGTCACACATAAGGGGTTCAGGGAAATTGGGAGATTGTAAGGCCCCGATTTCTTAGGCAAGGGCAAGCTTCAAGCATGCTGAGCAATAGGTGGTGATAGCATACTCTCAAGCCTACCAGAACACATTATTTATAGTCTAGAATCCCAAGGGATCAAGTTTTGTTCATAGACAATAACTTGCAGTATTGCCATGCCTCAAACCATATCTTAGACACATAGCGTCAAGGGTTTGGGATTTGTAATAGAACATGCAAAAAGAAATCACCATGCTAGAGTAAGTGTTGAACTATCCAAAAATATTAATCACACAAGGATACAAAAGTAGTAAATAAACACATCGTTGTGCTGCTGGAAACCTTAAATCAGGTCATATCCATTTCAAATAAGCAAATAAAGATAAGGCAGGCAGCAAGACTTGCAAACATGGCAAAGTAGAAGTAACAAGAGAAAATTCTTTTGAGTATGAGTATAAGTTCAGAAAGACTATGAGTGTAGGTGTATAGAAGACTAAGAGTCTTCGTGTGTTTTGTCAATGAAAGAGTCAGGTATTTATAGTGTGAAAAGCAAGCAGAAATAAGGTAAAAAAATAATTAAGGAACTGGTATCAATAAACATAAATCAGTAGAAGACTTCCTTTAATTAACGAATTCAGTCTGAAATGGTAATGCGGAAAAAAATATTTGAGGAAACAAATCCAATGAGCATCTTCCGCAAAGTAGGCAATTAGGGGTAAATACATAGGAATTTAATTAAGGAAAGGATTTTGAAATACACGTTATAAGGTAAAATAAATCAATTAGTACACAGTAAATCAAGGAGCCAGTGGTTTGTAATTATTGGTCCCTGAATGAACCTTGTCCGAAAAGCTAAGCAAATTCTTCGAACAAGACCAAGTAACGAGGAAATTTAGAAACAAGGAAAGAAATCGATCAAACTTACACAAAGGAAGTCTAAAATCATTCAAAGAAATTGAAAGTCATTTATAAGGGAAGTTTAGCACATATAAAGAGTACACAAGTATTAGGCATGTGAGGCTGAAATTAGGACAAAGAAAAAGTGTCATGCAATTGCAAAATCAGTAAGTAGTAGACTATAGGGACAGGGTACTCACAGGGTAACTCAATAATGGAGAAGACAGAGTATCAAATAGCATACAAAGGGTCCAATATACAGACCTTAGAAGAGTTTAGTACGAAACTAGAATCATTTAAAGAAATAAAGGTTGAAACTAAGATTTTGAAACTTAATTGAGAAATAGATGAAACAGCTTCTGAAACTCGAAGAAGTTATGGTTTTGATCTCAAACGAGTTCACAGATGAAGAACAAGCAAATCACATAGCCGATGGTCTCAAAACTCAGATGAACCCTCAAATTCTAGGGTTTTTACAATTAGCCGAGTGTAGAGACGAAAACAAGTAAATCAAGCAGAAATACTAACAAAACAAGTTCAGAGGTCTTAGAAGGAACTGAGGCCTTTAACATGCATCTTTCAGTAGGAGAAACTAATAAGAAACATAGTAGAAGAACAACATATAAAACACAATAGAGGAACTCACAAGAACTAGTAGACGAAACACATAGGAAACAGAGTGGAAGAACTAGTAAGAAACATAGTAGATGAAACACACAATAGAAAAATAGTAGAAGAAACTAATAATAAACATAGTAGAAGAAACACACAAGACAAAAAGAAATCATAGAAGCATCTAACTAACTTTGAAACACCCAAATCGGGAAAAATAAAGGTTTTGAAAGCATATTTTTTCAAAACAAATCTTGAGAAACCGTTTAAAAACTTAGGTAAAACACGAATCTAGAACGATTCTAAAGAAATTAGAAGAACCTCAAAAGCTAGGGTTTCCGAGGGAACCCCAATGGTGAGAAATGAATGGATGGTCATTGATCTAAGCAAGAGAAGTCGAGGTCATGCTCGAACAACCATGGCTTGCCGGAGCAAGGCCAAAGCAAACCATAAATCTCAAATCAAACGAAGCCTGGACGAAGCTTCTTTGTGGTCCGGCCTTGAATCTTCAAGTACCAGGCGTGTAGGAGTTGTAGGAGGTCGGTATAAGACTTTGATGTCCTTGGAAGCCATAGGTTCTGGCGGTTTTAGGGTGGAAATAGAGGGAGGTGGCTAGTCTTTTTGAGAGAGAGTTTTGGAGAGGGGGAATCAAGGGGCGGCTAACGGTGAGAAATGAGTAATGATTGGTAGTTATTTGTAAATTGAAAAGGAAAGGAAGAGTTTGAGCCATTGATCTGTTAGATCAACGACTGGGATTAAAAAGGGGACCGGGTGGGTTATTTTAAAGGGTCATGCGCTTGGTAGGTTTAGGAATTGGTCGGGTAATTGAAATTAATATTGGGTTCAATTAGGGGTGCCAAATTTTGCCAAAAGTGAAATACCAAAGGGCTGGCATTTAAATAGTCATTTTCCTTCATTTATTTAAAAAAAAAATAATTTCTAAAAATAAATTAAAGGTACTAATATGATTAGTTATATATAATTGTGAAAATAATATACTAGAGTCAATTTATTAATTATAAACATAATTAAATCTTAAAATAGGCTTATATTGTAATTATATGCAATTTAGTTTTAAAAATAATAAATAAATTTGTAAAAATACGCAAAAATTACGTTACCTATATTATAGTATAAATATGAGAATCCAATATTTAAATCACTAAAATGATAATTTTGGAGGATAATTATTGGGGTTTTCTTGATAAAATAGGGCATTTAAAAAATAAGGGAGAAAAAAAACCTCTTGGACATACTTATATATACATACATAAGCTATCTTGAAGATATTTTACATATTTTATAATACAGAAAAAAAATTTGTATCAAGAGTAGTTCAATGATGATAAATTGGCTCTAATTGTGTATTTCATATTGTGCATGAGCGAGATGCATGTATGAGGACATAGAACTATAGTTGGAGCTAATTTAATGCAAGGGAAGTCCCTAGGATTTGAGTACATTGGAAGAAGAAAGAAAGGTTTAAATGATGACCCAGACTAGCGCGTCCACTAGCCTGACCGCACTAGTCCAGTTTTGAAAAATAAAGCTTAGGGGTAAATTTTCAAAGTTCTGGGGTAATTCCATTTAACCTATAGAAGGTCTAGCTCGCCCAAAGGAATATTTTCAAGGTTTTCATAGCTTAGTTGAAGGCAAGAAGAGGCAAGAAGCAAGGAGGATAATTAAACATCAAGTTCTTCCTTTCTTTCTTTTGTATTTTTACCATTTGTGATGAATTTGGATTTTGTTATGATGAACACTAGTATGAATAGCTAAATATTTAGTCTAAGGTTTTGATGGAACCAATTGAATGTTGAACTTCTTGTTATGTTAATATAGTTTGCCCAGTTTAATCGATATTTGTTCAACTATATTTTCGTTGTAGTTAATTGATAGGATCCTCAATTAGTTGTGCCTATTTAGTATGTATTACTCGGGAGAGAGTGCATATATAGGTAATTGTTGAATAATATGATTCCTAAAGTATATTAGGGATCAATAACAGAGGGTATAAAGGCGGAATTAGGAATAACGAAGCCTTGGGTGCAATCTAAAGTGAGTTATTATAAACAAACCTAGCTAGCGTATCTTAGGAGAGTGTGTCTAGTAAATTGTCGTGATTACTCAGGACAGATTTACGGTAATAAGAGTGCTCATGATTGATATAGGCGATTAGGAAAATCTATGTGAACATAACTTTAAGGGATTTAATCAATTGGAGAAATCATAACCTTAGATCCTTCCCTCAGTTGTTTACAACTTAATCATGGTTAGTCTTTATTTTCTTAATAGCAGTTAGTCTTAGTTAGTAGAAACATCCTCAATTGTTATTCAAAGCATTTCGGAAGTTGATTACATAGAATTTCGTAAGTCTAATGAGTGTAATTGATATGTTAATTCTTTATGGGTTTGACTCTGGGCTAAATACTCAAATTATATTTTCAACGTCCACTCAGTCCTTTTTATAAGGCATAGTTAGGCGTGATCAAATTTTGGCGTTGTTGCCGGGGATTTATCGGTGTTATCAATTAAAATTGAAAGAAATACAAAAATTCTTAGTGTAGTCAGTTTTATCTATACCCAATCTATACATTAAAATTTTAACATTTGTTGACTTCGTTGTACATATTCATGCCTAGAAACTCATCGAGAACTGGTGAAGTATTTGACGCATTATCAGATCTCGAGAAAGTTTTCAGGGCCTTGAATCTCGCCAACCGAAAAAATAAACAACAACAAGCAAATTAACAATTAGAACAAGACATGGGGGACAACGTGGTAGACCCAGCTACACCATTAGCGCCAGTGGCACAACTTGTGCCACAGGCTACTCTAAATGAATGGGCACAACACACAGCAGAGAACGTAGCCACACTGATTTTTGTCCCCCAGATACAGGCTGAATCATTTCAAATCACAAACAATATTATGTACTTGTTGCAAAAAAAGGGACTATTTTCGGGGACACAAATTGAATATCCTTAACAACACTTGAAAAATTTCCTGTCAATCCGCAAAACTCAACGGCAGCCTAACATAACTTAGGAAGCAATCAAGTGGTTGTTGTTTCCGTTCTCAGGTACAAGAGTTTCCTAGACCTGGCTAAACTCACTTTGTATTAATTCCATAACAACTTAGGATGAGTTATTCAAGAAATTTGTGAATAAGTTTCATCCACCCAATAAGACTGCTCAACAAATTAATGAAATTTTGAGTTTCAAATAGAGACAAACTGAGACACTACAAGAAACATGGGAATAATTCAAAGAGATACTGGTTATACGTTCGCACTATGGTATTCCACATCAGATGTTGGGGCAGCTATTTTACATGAGTTTGGCAGATTGTATGAAGATTAATGTTGATGCTTCAGCTGGTGGATCATTTTTCAGCATAACATGGTGGGAAAGCCGGAGTCTGCTTTTCAAGATGGCATAGAATTCGAGGTTGACAACCAGGAATGTACTCATCACTCCAGTAGTTCACTCACTGGCCCTAGATCCATCCAATACTCTTGCTAAAATATGACCACATTAATGACACAGATGACTGTACTCAACAAAAAGGTGGAAAACTCAGGGCAGAAGTAGCAGTTACAAATTGTAGATACTACCAATGGGGGCTTATGTACATCTTGCATTAGTCAGCCAATTGGTAACCAGTGGAATGTGGAACGTGGTCATCATAACTACCCTGAGGACATGAATTATGTGACCAATTATGGAGGCCAGAGACAGGGTGTCAAAGTTAGGGCCAAGTAAATCAGCCGTATAGGCCAGTCCAACCACTATTCAATAATGGAAATATGGAAGGTATGATACCTCCCAATAATATGGCGCTGAATCAAAGGCCACATGGATATAATAATCAAAATCACCAACAGGGGTATCATCCTCCTCAGCACCATTATTGTAGAAGGCAACAAGATGGGTTTGCTAGACTTGGGGCAATGATTTAGCATGTTATTGGGTCAAATGCTAAAATTAGTGAAAGATTATATGGAGATGAGTAAGCTATTAAGAATATTGAAGTGTAGATGGGCCAGATTTCGATGTCTTTGAATAATCATCCTTATGGTACACTACTTGTAAACACTCAGATAAATCAAAAAGATCAAGGCCTGAAACAGCTAATGGCAGTGAGTCTACGTAATGGTAGAGACTTAGACTTGTAGCAAGAGAGGGCTCAAGAAATTAGACAAGTTGAGACACTTGTACCAGTTCCCATTGAGCTAGATAAGTCAACGAAACTGAAAGAGGTAACAGTACAGCCTACCCAGGAAGAATATAACACGCATATTGAGGTTGAGAGAGAAGCTGAGATAGCTAGAAACTGGTAGTTGAGGTTGTAAATGACAATCAAAACACCCAAATAATTAGGAAGAACAGACCTCACGCACCATTCCCACAGAGGCTATCTAAGTACAAAAAAGAGGAACAATACAAGAAATCCTTGGAGATAGTGAAACAAATCCAGGTAAATATTCCATTTATTAATGCTTTGAAGGAGATGGCTGGTTGTGAAAAAAATTGTGAATGACTTGATGTCCCGAAAATTCAATATCCAAGACTTGACCACGATGACTCTTACTCAGACCTACAATGCGGTGGTCATGAGACCAATTGCTAAAAAATTGTCTAACCCAAGGAGTTTTACAAACCGTACCATTGGTAATTTTGCTTTCGCCAAAGAACTTAGTGATTTTGGGGGCTAGCATAAATCTTATGCCCTTGGCGATCTATAAGAGGTTGGGGATTGGGGGAGCTAGACCCATTTATATGTTGTTTCAGCTGGCAAACATGACCGTAAAAAGACCTTCTAGTATCTTTGATGATGTGTTGATTCAGGTAGGGAAATTTGTGTTCCCTGCAGATTTTGAGATTGCATGGTAGATTAAGAAATTCTCATTATTTTTGAAAGGATATTCTTGGCCACTGGGAGAGCTCTCATTGAGTTTGAGACTGGGTCACTCAAGAGGAGGTTAACTAATGAGGAGATAACATTCAATGTGCATAAATCTATGAGGTGACCAAGTGAATTTGCCAATCATTGTCTTATTGATACCGTGGATGTAATCATAGAGTTGATGATGTGACACTAACTATGGAGGACCCTCTAGTTGCGTGTTTGGTAAATATAGATGAGGTGAATGCGGAAGAACTACAAAATGGGTGTTGGCTATAGAGGGCAGAGTGTTCTAGGATAGAACTATTGAATCCGAGCCCCTACACTTAGAAAATAGAGAAATTCCTCTAGCCAAGCCATCCATTGAACAACTACAAAATCTAGAGAAAGTCAGTTCTCGCCCATCTCAGGTATGCGTTCATAGGACCTAACTCCATATTACATGTTATTATCTCATTTGGTTTGTTAGATGTGCATGCACAACAACTTTTGCATGTACCCAAGGAGTGTAAGACTACCATTGGGTGGACCATGGAAGACATTATGGTGATCAGCCCAGCCTATGGTATGCATACAATTCTGCTGGAATAGGGACACAAACCTGACAGGCAACACCAAAGAAGGCTGAACCCCAACATGAAGGAAGTGATGAAGAAATAAGTGATAAAGTGGTCGGATGCAAAAATTATTTTCCCAATCTCTGACAGTAACTGGGCTAGCCCGATGCAGTATGTGCCTAAGAAGGGCAGCATGACGGTGGTCAAAATGATAAAAATGAGTTGATCTCCACAAGAACTGTCACAAGATGACTTCACTTCATTGACCAGATGTTAGAAAGATCGGTATGGAGGTCTCACTTTTGTTTTCTGGATGGGTACTCAGGGTACAATCAAATCTCTATTGCACTAGAGGATAGAGAGAAAACCTCTTTCACTTGCCCATGTGGCATTTATGCTTTTCGGAGGATTCCATTTGTCCTATGCAATGCACCTGCCACATTCCAAAGGTGCAGGATGGCTATATTCACTAACATGGTATATGACATAATGGAGGTATACATGGATTATTTCTCAGTGATGGGAAACTCATTCGATGAGTGCCTTATAAATATGACCCTTGTGCTGAAATGGTATATTGAGACTAACCTGGTTCTCAATTGGGAGAAGTGTCATTTCATGGTACAAGAGGGCATTGTATTGGGACACCTGGTATCAAGTAAAAGAATCAAGGTTGATCATGCTAAAGTTGGCGGGATAGGAAATCTGCCACCTGCAACGTCAGTCAAGGCAATCAAGAGCTTCCTCGGGCATGCCGGTTTCAACCGAAGATTCATAAGAGAATTCACAAAATTGCCAACCCTCTTTGTAAGTTGTTAGAAAAAGATCATCCCTTCTTGTTTTTTGATGATTGCACGGTAGCATTCAAGGGGTTGAAAAAGAGGCTAGTCAAAATACCCATCATTGTTGCCCCAGACTGGGAGCAACCATTCGAACTCATGTGTGATGCCAGTGACTATGCAGTGGGGTCTGTGCTAGGACTGCGGAAAGAGAAGCTAATGCATCCAATCTACTATGCCCATAGAAAACTGAGTGGAACCCAGCTGAACTAAAATTTGACTGAGAAGGAGATGTTGGCTATGGTGTTCGCTTTCGACAAGTTCAAATAATACTTGATTTGTTCTAAGGTAATTATATACACTGATCATGCAGCTCTAAGTTACTTGATTGAGAATAAGGAGTCCCAACCACGCATAATTCGTTGGGTGCTTCTACTGCAAGAGTTAGACCTCGAAATTTGTGATCGTAAGTGCACAGAAAACCAAGTTGTTGACCATCTATCATGACTGAAGGGAGCTGAAAACTCAGTTGAGGTTGAGGATATTTTGGAAACCTTTCCAAACGAGCAATGGCTCGCTTCAAGTCTTGAAGAAGTAGCATAGTATGCATACTGTACAAATTACCTGGCAAGCGGTATAGTTCCCTATGACCTTTCCTCGCTACAAAAGAAAATTTTTTATCATGAATGTCACATGTATTATTAGGATGAACCTTATCTGTTTCGAATAGGTGTTGACAATATGTTTCGAAGGTGTGTCCAAAAGATAGAACAATCTTCTGTTTTGTAGACATGTCATGCATCTGCGTATGAGGAGCATTTTGAAGGAGTCAGGATAACCGTGTAAGTGCTAGAGGCCAGTTTCGTTTTACTAATAGTGTTTAAGGATGCACATCAATGGGTGAAAGGCTCTAATGAATGTCAGCAAACCGGGACCACTTCCCTTCACCATAAGATGTCCATAAACCCAATGCAAGAGGTTGAAGTGCTCGATGTCTGGGGGATTGACTTCATGGGATTCTTTATCAGCTTCTTTGGCAATAAGTACATACTTGTTGTTGTATATTACGTGTCCAAATAGATAGATGTTGCATCATTGCCCATTAGTGATGCAAGATTGGTAGTGGGGTTTTTGAAAAAGAATATATTCACCCATTTTGTGACCTCGAGAGCTATTATCAATGATGGAGGCACCCACTTCCATAACCTAGCCTTCGAGAAGTTGCTAGTGAGCATGATGTATGCCACAAGGTGGCAACACCATATCATCTACAAACCAATGGACATGTAGAAGTTTCTAATAGAGAGATAAAGAGTGTATTGGCCAAGATGGTAAACACCACAAGAACGGATTGGGCAAAAAATCTAGATGATGCACTCTAGGCCTACAGAACTACTTTTAAAACGCTAATTGGTATGTCACCATATAAGTTGGTATTCGAGAAGGCTTTCCCCTTGTCAGTGGAACTGGAACATAAAGCGTGGTGGTCACTGAAATAGTTGAATCTAGACATTGAGGCTGCAGACACAACGAGAATCAAAAAATTGCATGAGCGCGACGGTTCCAATATCTGGCTTGTGATAGCACAAGGTTGTACAAGGAAAAAATAAAGGGGTTGCATGACCAGAACATTGTTGAGAGACATTTCAACCCTGGGAACATGGTGTTCTTTAACTCCATATTAAGGCTATTCCCGAGTAAGCACAAGTAACGATTGTATAGCCCATTTCGAGCGGTGGAGTATTCACTTCAGGGGCTATAAAGATTGCCTCAGAGAAAAACCCTCACACAATTAGAGTCAATGGGAAGAGATTGAAACAATTTGTAGGAATGAATGAACCACAAGAAGTGTCAGAGATCCACCTAACTAAACCTTAGAGGACAAGCGAGCCTTAAAAGCGCTTGTCTGCATCGTGCCGCGGTGTTAAATCAGGCGTTGCATGGGAGGCAAGCCATTGATTTATTATATTCGTCGTGCCACGACATTAACTAAGTCGATGGTTGGGAGGAATCTCAATGATAGTAGTATTTGTTAATGTTGAGTTTTGGAAAGTACTAACTAAAGCAGGTGAGCTTGGGTAGGTGACAGGTCCATCGGAAGCAAAAAGAATATGTGAAAAATATGAAAAACAATCGTGCCAAGGAGCGCGTCCGTGCTAGTGGTCACGCTACAAGCCATGCATATGGGCAAGTATTCTGCCTCAGCTCCAAAACACTAGCGCACCGCACTACAGACCGCGCATGTGAACATTCTAGTGGTTGTGCAAATGGCCAAGTGTTTTGCCTTGACTAGAGCTACCGCGCTAGTCTAGCCCCTTTACTTAACAATAATTTCATTTTACTTTATTGTTTTATGTAATTTCTATTCCTATATTATATTACCTCCGCCCCCCGCCCCTCTTCCACCCCAATTCCCCTTACGCTAAAACAAACCAACCGAACCCTAACCCCTTTTTCTTCCTAATTCCATCTTCTTCCAATCCCCATATTATTCAAAATTATCAACCCACCTTCCCCAAGTTTCAGGTCACGTTCTCCCCTACTATTCTTTACTTCTCCTCACATTCTCTCACTACAGGTATGCTTTTTTTGTGCCATTTTTCTTTTGTTTTTTTTATTTTTTGTATTTATGTAGTTGTTTTTTTTTCATAGTAGAAAATTGTAGCATATGTTGTAGTGATTGTGGGTGGTAAGATTGGTGGAGTTTGTAGCATTAATTATTAGGTGATTTTGGGAATATTGTAGTGGTATTGCCCACAATCTGTTTGTGTAAATGCCTCAGCGGATGTAATTATGACCAATTGTGCGTGTGAAGTCTGAGTAAATGCATTGCATTACAATTTTGTTTTGGGTTGTGCTAATGTTAGTCCGTTTTTCAAGTTACTATGACTCTATCTCAAAAACACCACACCACAGGTGCCTCTTCTAGTAGTCAAGCTGGATCGTCCAGGTCGCGGGGTCAGTTCAGGATTGCTAAAAAGGGGCATTCATAATGGATAGGTCCAGCAGGGCTACCCTCACATCTATATAGAACTGGTAAGGTGGTGGTTACAAACTTTCATTGACAAGTCGGGCAAGGGGAATGTGATGGCCGTCTAAGAGTTTTACGCAAATGTGAAAGAGCATGTCGGTGGCATATAGATTATGCACAGAAAGTCGGTGGATGCCTCTGTTGAGGCTATACGGACGATATAACAGATGTCCCCTTCTGTGGATCCTTATGATGACTAATATAACGGGTATGCCAGATCACACACAGATTGGGCGATGTTCTTTAAAAAAATTTTTGTACCCAAAAATGAGATTGTCTGGAAAAAGTATGGTCGGAAGTTTCATTCCTCAACACTAACCTTTGAAGGGAAGTGCTGGTTGTATATTATCAACAATTTTCTAATCCCGTCCTTTAACACTCCGAGGTGAATGACCCCCGAGCGGCTCTTATTTGGTGTTTCATTGATAGTCACTACTTTGACATGGCCAAAGTGATTCATGAGGAGATGTTGACACGTTGTCCAATAAAAAGGTGTCGCGCCACCTTTTTCTTCGCAGAAATAAGGTTTATGACATTTGGTGGGGACAGCTCTTTCCTTTTGGGAAAGGAATTTGCAATTTTGAAGAGTTGACACCCAATGATTTTAAGGTGCATTAGAGCACCTATAGCGTTCAACTACAACTTCATTTTTTGATATCCTGAGGTTGGATGAGGGTTTGAAATTATCCCAAGGGGAAGGTGTTAGGCACCCCTGAGGATCCACTAGTGTGGTTCCCGGACAAATATTTCTTTGTGAATTTGAGCAATTAACAAGTAAACAAATAATGCTCAAATAAGAGGGGATTTTGAGTATACAAGAGTTTGGAATGGTAAAATAAAACAAAATTTTTGAAAGAGTTATAACTAAACATGATGACGAATACAAAGGGGTCCTAGGCTTATTTATAATGTGGATCACATCAATACAATACCTGATAATCACTTATGAAAAGAGGGGCTACATGTGGTATTAGTGCACTAATCATCATGTCCATATCTACCCTTCACACCCCATTAAGGTATTAAAGCACTGAATGGTCTCAACCTCTATTACATGCTATTACACGTCCCATTCCTATCAGTCCCAGAGCATCTAGGGCTACTATTCATATAAGATGGAGGATTTTAGGCTGACTATTGGGTTTCAAAGGTAAAAAGACTAAGGAAACATCTAGGATTGCATATTAGGGGAGACTTGTAATACACATAAGTAGCCATATATATCTTCTCAAGTAAAGCACATAATAGCATGACTTAAAACACATTTAGGGCCTGAATTTAAATTACTAAGATATGGGAGTTTTAGTTGTTAAAGCATATCAATTTATTACATAACTCAGATAAGAAGTCAGAAGCAGGCATGTCTGCTGGTTGTAGCAGTTTCTAATTAAACAAAGACAGAATCAATTTTATCGTTATTACCTAAGGCTTGCATAAGTGTATATTGATGATACACTATGAGCATGAGTCTATTATCGATTAAAAAATGGCAAAGCAGTAATAGTATTTATATATGAACAAATTGGATATAATAGGCATGCTTTCTAAACCGCATTATTGACATGAGTCAGTTGTTTAAACCGCTTCAAAGCAAGCAAATATCCACAGCCTAGCCTTGGCTTTCATCTGGCTAGACAAAGCACAAATACCAACAGAGGAAAAGAGAGAGTTGTTTTTTAAAGTGTGTGTTCTGAACTTAGGTAGTTCATTCGTTTCCTTTAAAAGAAAAGAAGGTGGGTATTTATAGTTTTGAAACCATGTGAGGAATAAGGTAATAAATATTGTTTTAACACAAATATAGAAACAATCACCAATCAGAATCAATTAACCAAGTGGTTTCCTTTTAATTAAGAAATTATTGTTTAACGGGTAGAACTAGGTCTAATTAAGGGAAGAAAATCAGTTTGAAAAAAGGCTGATTATTGCCATATAAAGGGCAGTAAAAACATGCACTAAACAATCAAGTTTGAGTGCCAGAATATACTTATTTTAGCAAATATATCAACGAAATAAATACATCATAGTAAAGGGAAAGAATCGCGTAATTTTAAACAGGGAAATGAAATCAGGGCTAATATAAGAAAGGCTTTTGAAATCAGTCACAAGATCAGGATTAATCAAAGAAGGAACATGCTTCTACACTTTACTATATAAATATAGTGAACAAAACATCAATCATACGAGGCCAAACACATTGGTAAAAGAAACAACATACAATAGTAGTAGAAACAAGCATAACATTTAGTGGATAGTGAAGGCTCACACATGTAGCCAAAGAAAGGAAGAGAGTTAGAACAGGTATAGGTGGTGCAGTAACAAGTGGAGAAACCCTTTTGAGAGATTAGGGTTTCAACCATAGTCTAGTTTAAAGATAGTAACAGTTAGATAAGTCACTTAAGAAAGAGAGTCTGAAATAAGAACTTTCAATTGAGTCAAATATACATTCAAACAAACAGTTTCAGACCCAAAGACCTGGGGTTTTAAACTATAATTGAATTTTAAAAAATGATAAACTAATAAATCAATCAAGCACACATCTAACAAACAATTCCAAAACTCGAATGAGAACACAAAAGGAACTAATGCTTTAACATGCTGAAACAGATAGAAGAATAATATGAGCAAAACTTAGCAAAATCAAAAACATGTTAAAAGTTGAGATCCTTGAAGAGAAAACCTTAATCAGAGAAGATGAAGGGTCGTTTTGAAAGAAAGTTGAAAAACGTTTGAGAAAAAACTTTATTACGCATAGCAAGTACAGATCTATAGATCTGAAAGAAATCGAAAGGTCTTAGATATTAGGGTTTCAGAAAACCCAAAAATAAATTAGAAAGATCTCGAATGTTAACGATCTAACCGAAAAAGGTCATGGACTTACCTTGAAAGGCCATATATTGCCAGAAAAGGTCATGGATGATCGGAGAAAGGCCATGAACAACAGTTGAACAAGGACTAGAGCAAACTCCTTCGAGATCAGGTCATGAAACTATATAACCAAACATATAGGAGCCATGAAAGGCTGGTACAGGCCTCAAATGACCACGAAAGCTATGGATTTGGTAGGTGTTAGTGTGGGGTGAGAGGGCGGCGGCTAGGGTTCATAAGAGTTTCAGAGAGAGTTTGAGAGAGAAGGAGGATTCAAGGGTTCGTTTGGGATTAATTAAGGAAAGGGTGTATATGAGTCGTTGATCTAAATCGGCTAGGATAAAATGGGTTAGGTGGGAGACCAGGTTGTGTTGTGTATATCGGGTTAAGGGGTCGGGTTTGAGATGCAACTGGTTTTAGAAATTGGGTTTGATTTTGGCCCAATTTTAGGCTGAAATTGAAATCAATTTGGGCTATCATTTAAATTAATATTTTTCTCTTTTAAAATTATAAAAATAGTAAATTAATTTTTGGAAATAAATTGGAGGCACTAAAATTGTTTACAGCATATAGTTAATAATTTTAAAATACAGGACTTAATTTTATGAATATTAAACACAATTAAATCTTAAAATGCTAGTATTCAAATTACGCACTTCAGCTTTGAAAAATATTAAATAAATTTGTAAAACATATGCAAAAATTATCTTTGCTATATCGTGGTATAAATCTAAAAGTCCAATAAATTAACTACAAAAAATATAATTTTGGAAATTATTATTCAATTTTTATGGATAAAACGGGGGAATAAATTGATTTAATAACTTTTAAAAATTAAGAAAAAGTAATAAAATATTTGGGCATACTTATATATGTGTATATATGCTATTGAAGGTATCTTTCATATAAAAAATACATAGAAAAAATTTGGATGTCAATAGCTACCCCTCTTTACCTGGGAAGAATGAAAGAGTTTTTGAGTAAAGATATGATGTCCAATCTTGACCGAACGAAATTTTTTGAAGAGGTTTAGGCCACTCCCTGGCTTTTGAGTTGCCTACATAAGCCTCGTTTTACAGTAAGAAGGTCGCATATAGTTCAAGATCAGTCGGCGTAATATGCCAACGGGTAATTTCCAAGAACGGACGCAATATTTTGGGCTGATGCATGAAAGGCTTACGGGAATGGTACGGCTACGGGCACTGGAGCGGAAACTCTCCTGCATGGATGAACATAGCTTTCTGGTTTACCTGCAAATACGTAATACAGGCATATATTTTGCATAAATTTAGACATGATGCAAATTCCCATTGGACCATGAATGTTGTCTTTGAACGGTTATGATGATTTCTTTAGACCATGATATCCTGGGACATGAAGCATATAATAAATGATTCGCAAGCCATGAAATGATACTCTCAGTCTTTGAGAATGGTTCCTCTAAACCATGACGCCTTTGAATAATGATATACAAAAGATTGAAAGGGATCCTTACGCCATGACATGGTGTTCTCAGGATCTGATGAAGGTACCTCCAAATGATGACGCATTTGGATAAGTTGGCAATATTTCAACCCATGAAAGATGTAGCAGTATGTGGCGATCTTTTAGCCCTAAAATATGGAAATCTTTTAGTCGTGCAATGTAGCGATCTTTCAGTTGTGCAATGTGGCGATCTTTCAGCTGTGCAATATGGTGATCTTTCAGTTGTGCAATGTAGTGATCTTTCAATAGTGCAATGTGGCTATCTTTTAGCCGTGCAATGTGGCGATCTTTTAGCTGTGCAATGTGGCGATCTTTTAGCCGTGCAATGTGATGTTCTTTCAGCCATGCAATGTGGTGACCTTTTAGTGGTGCAATGTAGATGGAGACAGCATTTAGTCACGAAAGGTGGAATGGTAGCCTTATGCAATGCAGATGCAGATGGAGATAGCGATTAGTCTCTAAATGTAGAATGGTAGCCTTATGAAATACAGACGTAGACAGAGATAGAGCTTAACCTCGGAAGGCAGAATGGTAGCCTTATGCAATGAAGATGCAGATAGAAGTAGAGCTTAACCTCAGAAGGTAGAATTGTAGCCTTATGCAGATTGGAAAGCAAAATGGTAGTTATGCAATGTAGATACAGATAGAGGTAGAGCTTAAACTTAGAAGGAAGATTGGAAGGCAGAATGGTAGCCTTATGCAAAGCAGATGTAGATAGAGGTAGAGCTTAACCTCGCAAGGAAAGATGGTAGTGTTATGCAAAATATAAATTAGCAAATGACAGTAGACTTTCCTAGCTGCTAGCATATTGTGGCGTTGTCATTACTGGGAGCATTGTGACATACCGGACATCACTGGCATGCAGATAGCAAATGTTGGTAAGTGTAACAGTGAAGAGAGTCGTATTCTTGACCAATGTTTGTTCCATGAGTGTGCATTATGTTTTAATGATTTTGCAATCCTCGTGCCTGCATCCAAAGAAATTTTGAGTTTGTAAAGGGGACAGTTATTTCGTATCCTCGCGGGCTATTTTGACTTGTTCGGTCTTAGGATCTTGCAAAACCATCTGGATCATCAGGGTAGCATTGCAAAACAAAGTTGTTTCAATAGGTGACATGTATGATTTTGTTAAAGTGTGACATAAATGTATAATAATAAAAAATAGTTGTTTAGATGAACACCCGACTGTGATGCGATTCACGAAATTGCAACATCTATCGCTACAGATTTTTTAGGGTCCTCCTCAAACTTTTTCCCTAGTTTGTCGGGTTAATGCTTCTGACTATTTCTCGTGCGGCGATTGACTGAAATCGCTTTGGAATTTTTAGGGTCCTCTTCAAAATTCTGCCCCGGTTTCAAATTTCAGGGGGGAATGAAAATTTTATTGAATTGTGACCGAACCCATAGGGCTGCCAATATATCCCCTTTTAAACGGGAATCAGGTCAGGCATAGTTCAATTACATCATATAGGGAAAACATAAAGATCATACATAGTAACGCTTGACTGCATCTTAAATAGATTGGCTTTTGCCAGACTTCTCCATCCATTTCTGCAAGTATAACGGCTCCTCCTGTCAAAACCTGGTTAACTATGTATGGGCGCTACCACTTGGGATAGAACTTCTTTTTGGCTTCATCCTGATGCGAATTGTCTCTGCTTGACCATCTTGTTGAAGGCTCTGGACATTCTATTCTAACAGAATTGACCATGGAAAACTGCCTTCATTCTCTTTTCATCTATAAGAGGTAGCTACTCGTAACTACTCTTCACCCAGTCTACATCGTTGAGCTCAGCTTCCTATATGATCCATCAGGAAGAATTTCTTCTTTAACAGGAATGAGGACTTCTGTACAATTAACCAGCATATAGGGGATTTCCCCAGTTGATTTGCAGACTGTGGGGCGATACCCTAAAAGAGAAAACAACAACTTCTCCTACAACTGTTTATGCTTCTCTATCATTTTCCTCAATATCTTCTTGATGTTCTTATTGGAAGCTTCTACGGATCCATTCAATTGAGGAAGGTAGGTTGCAGAACTCTTTTCTCTGATCTTAAAGGTTTCACAGATGGTTTTCATCAAGTCTTTGTTGAGATTGGATTCATTTTAAGTAATAATTATCTCTAGAATACCGAATCAAAAAACAATGCAACCTTGGACAAAGTCTTTCATGACTTTCTTAGTCATTGCTTTGTTAGACGCCGCTTCGACCCACTTGGTGAAATAATAAATTACCACTAGGATAAACATGTGTCCATTGGAAGCGGAAGGCTCAATTGGTCCAATTACGTCCATTCCCCATGCGACAAACGACTACAATGAGCTTGTTGTGTTAAGCTCGCTCGGATGTACCTTTATCATTTATGTATGTATCTAACAACGATGGCATTTTCGGACATTCCGGATGCAGTCTATTTCCATAGTAATCCAAAAGTAACCAGCCTAGAGTATCTTCTTTGCTAAGACAAAAATGTTTATATGTGAACCACAGGTCCCTACATGAATTTCCTCTAGTAGCTTCGACGCTTTTTGTCTGTCATCACATCTTAATTCTTAATAATCCCAAATCAGGAGTCCTCCTATATAGGGTTCCTCCACTGTGAAAGAAGTTGTTGGACATTTTTTGAATTGTGTGTTTCTATGTATGATTGGCAAGCTCAGGTTACTTTCCTTTTTCTAGATATTCCTTTATATCATAAAACGAAGACTTTCCGTATGCTTCCTCTTCAACAAAGGCATGGTAGGTTGGCTGATTATGAACTTTCACTAGAATGGGATCGATAAAATTGTTATTTGGATGTTGTATCATAAATGATAGTGTAGCCAATGCATCGGCAAACTCATTCTTGATTCCGGGAACATGTCATAATTCCATCTTCACCTTTCTCTCAATTCCAATATATGATGCAGATATGGGAGTATCTTGGAGTTCTTGGTTGGCTATTCTTCTCGTACCTAATGTATGACTAAATCTGAATCTCCGATCACCAGTAGCTCTTCCACGTTCATGTCAATGGCCATCTTCAGCCCTATGATGTAGGCTTCATACTCGACCATATTGTTGGTGGAGGGGAATCTGAGTTTGGCAAACAATGGATAATGTTGACCAGTTTCTGATACTAAGACCGCTTCTATGCCAACTCTTTTGAAGTTTGTTGCTCTATCGAAGAACATTTTCTAGTCGTCATGCAATTCAACAATGTCTTCTCCTATGAATGACACCTCTTCATCGGGAAAATATGTTTACAAAGGTTTATATTCTCCATCTACGAGAATTTAAGCAAGGTGGTCTGCCAGTGCTTGTCCTTTAACCGCCTTCTAAGTTACATAAACAATGTCGAACTCACTCAATAGGATTTTCCACTTAGATAGCTTGCCGATGGGCATGGGTTTCTGAAAGATGTACTAAAAAGGATCCATCCTTGACATGAGATACGTGGTTTAGGCACAGAAGTAATGTCTTAGCTTCTGAGCTACCAGAGTCAAAGCACAATAGATGGGGTCCAAAAGAGAATATCCGGTTTAGTATGGAGTAAACTTCTTGGTGAGATAATAAATGGTTTGGTCCTTTCTTCCGTTTCATCATGCTGCCCTAATATGTAGCCTAAATCTCCATATAACAATTCAAGGTAGAGCAATAAGGGTGTACCTAGCTCGGGAGGAACTAGGACTGTGTTGTTGACAGGTACTCCTTCATTCTATCGAAGGCCTTTGGGAGTCATTGGTCCATCTTGTATCGGCGTCTTTCCTTAGCATTTTAAAGATTGGTTCACAGATAACCGTAGACTGGGCTATGAATCATCTGATGTACTTCAACCTTCCCAAGAAACTCATCACATCTTTCTTGTTCTTTGGTGGTGGCAGTTCTCGAATGGCTTTGACCTTTGATGGATCCAGCTCTATTCCTCGGCAGCTCACAACAAACCCAATCAACTTTTTGGTGGGAACCCCAAATGCACACTTTGCGAGATTGATTTTCAGGTTGTACCTTCGCAATCTATTGAAGAACTTATCAAATCTTCCATGTGTCTAGTAGACCTCTTGGACTCGATGATAACATCATCGAGATATACCTAAATATCATTGTATATCATTCATGAAAAATATTAATCATGGCCCTCATCTAGGTGGCCCTTGCATTCTTCAGGCCGAATGACATAAATTTGTAACAATACACTCCCAATGGTGTAATGATAGGCATTATTTCAGCATCTTCCTCATCCATTCAGATTTTTTGGTAACCCAAGAAATAATCTACGAATTACTGTAGATGATGTTTGGAGCAATTGTCAATCAGAATATGCATATATGGCAAATGGAAGTTGTCTTTCGGACTGGCCCGGTTGAGACCACAGTAGTCGACACAAACTCTGACCTTCCCATTCTTCTTTCATGCTGGCACAATGTTGGCTAACAATGTCGGGTATTCCACTACTCTAAGAACCTTAGCATTCACTTTCTTAGTGACTTCTTCCTTGATTTTTAAAATCATATCAAGCTTGAACTTTCTGATATTATGCTTTATCAATGGACACATTGGATCAATTGGCAGTTTGTGATGAACAATTGATATTCTTAGACCAGTCATGGCATTATACAACCAGGGGAATATGTCCTCATACTCCTTTAGAAACTATGTATATTCCTTCTTTTCTGATGGAGATAAGTAAACGATGATTCGTGTTTCCTTGACGTTATCTTCATCTCCAAAGTTAACAATTTCAACTATTCTAGGTTGAACTTAAGTATGTTCTAAAAGTTCTCGACTTCTTTGACAATCTCCTCAGGTATGTCATCTTCTTCTAAATCAATATTTGTTTGTTGCGTTGTCTCATTGCATGTCACATTCGTTGGTTCATCTAGATAAGCAATAGTAATGTTAAATGGGTAAAGTAAAGGGAAAAAATGATAGAAGTAAATATTATTCATTGGAAAATTCAAACAAGCATTTGATAAATTGAATAATTTTTAGGAACATTGAAGATCTTTTGCGGAAATTGAAAAATGAGAAAAGAAAATCATTCATTAAATAAAACATGGAATAGTGTTTGTTTTAGCCTTACTACCCCAAGGTTCTTTAGGATTTGGTTGTCCCATTTGTCCAATTGTTGAGGTACGTCCCTCTACTCACAACTTGTATGGAAGGACCTTCCTCCCCCCTGCCTCCTCGAGAATAACACAACAATCCATATTATTATCCTCTAAAAACAAGTTTTTCACTACCGTGAGTGCTTGTTCTTCGTCTGTCCCATAGATGACGTCGGCCTATTTGAAAATCTACTCTAGGTGTGGTATCGGTTGCTCCAATGGATAGTAAGGACCGCCATGGTTGCGACCAACTATTGAACTCCTCCCAAGTGTACTCAAATACCAGACCAAAGGTAGTGCCATGTTTCTTGAGTTTTATAGGTTCAGAGATCCCTTGGATGTTCTTGCCGAGTTCTTTACCAGGTTTGTGCCCACTCAAATTCAATATGCTCACTATCTTGTTATCCCACCATTTGTATTTATATACGTATTGACCCGCTCAATGTAATGGTAGGTTTCTCCACCTAGATTTCTTCTTCCTCCAATTACCGGAATAGTCTGGCGATCGTATATAGATTTGCTATCATCGCCGAAGATGATCACTTCATGGTGATTCCATTCAAATTTCACTGTCTGATGCAGTATTAAGGATATATCTCCCAAAGCATGAATCCATAGTCACCCTAGAATCGAGTTGTAGGATGCTGGCACATCTATCACTTGAAAGTCGACCTCGAACCAGGTTTGCCCATCTGCAGACACAGGCTAATCTCACTGATGGTGGACCACTGAGACCTGTCAAAAGAATTCACATTGATTGTCTTCTTCTTTTATCTCCTACATTCCTTTACCTAGTTTCTTGAGTGTTATCAACAGACATATATTAAGGTTGGAACCCTCGTCGATCAAGATCCTAGCAATGAAGTAGTCTTCGCATTGCATGGTGATATGCACGGCTTTGTTGTGACCCAACCTTTCAGGTGATAGCTCGTCCTTATTGAAGGTGATTATATGGCTTTCTAATACTTCTCCCGCCATATTATCCATTTTCCTGCCAGTGATATCACTTGGTATGTACGTTTCACTCAGCACCTTTAGTAGAGCATTTTTGTGTGTCATGAAATTCTGCAGCAACAAGAGGATGGATATATGTGCAAGTTTTTCGTTTAGCTGGTCGATTACTGAATATTCCTTGACATGTATTTTACTCCAAAGGTCATTCGGATCTGTTTCAATGATGAGTGGCCGGTTGGAGGCATGCTTGCTTGACTCAGCTAGGTGTTCCGAGGTATAGAGTCTCCCCGTTCTATTCATACCCTGAGATTCAACGATATCTTTGAACCTGACTTTGGCTTTCGTCCTAGCCTCTGCTGTATAATTCTAAGTTATAGCTTTTTTATCCAATGACGGCATGGTGGAAATCACTACTGGGATCGTACGGCCACCTTTACTTCGAATGGGATATGTTCTTTGGATGGTAAAACTGTAAACTCAAATGGTGCTGGTGATTTTTTTGATGGCACTACTTCAAACTCAAGAGGCATAGATACATATACCTCGGTGGCCTCTGACGGCTAGATTTGTACAATGATGGGGTTGACAGTGACTGTTGTATTCTTTGGATCATTGCCTTCCGCAATCAACTCGATGAATACCTCGGGATCCCAATCATCCTCTACTTTAATCATGTGAACACCCCCGCCTTTCTGGTCTGGTAAAAGGTAGTTGCACGTTTGGTGGGGCTTCATTTGCTATAATTACTTTAATATCAGTCAAGGACTGTACCTTGTCTTTTAAAGAGAGGCATTCATCGATGGTATATCCCTTCATGTCGGAATGGTATGCAAAAGATTTGTTTGGTTTAACCCACTGAGAAGGATTCTTAGGGGTTATTGCAGGGATGGGGGTTACATAATAACTTTAAATCTCTTGTATAGTTGATCGATGGGTTCGATGATGGCTATGTATTGCTTTTGAGGCATCCGATCAAAATTTGGTCGGGGCCTAGGGAACTTTTATTGTGCGGGGGGTGATTGGTAATGAGATGGTTGGGTATTGTATGTTTGGTGGACATGAGCGGGAGGGGAGTATATGGGTTAGGTTGGATGATATGTGGGAGGTGGTGGCGACTAATAAGTTAATGGTTGAGCTTGGTAGGAGGGTGGTTGGTAATTTGGGGCTGGCTGATCTCTGGGTGGAGGTATTGGGTAGGTTTGGTATTTGAGAGGACACTTGGTCCTTTGTGCAACAATCACAACCCCTATGTCCCTCTTCTTGGACACACCACCATACTGCAAAGCCTTATTTGTGGCTTTCAAGGGCTTAATATTTGTAACCATACCGCTTTTGATACATACTTCAATTCGTTCCCCTAGCTTGATAATGTCAGAAAACTTATGATCTCAATCACCATCAAGTGTTCATAGTATTGCGGTTCTTGAGCCTAGACGAAGAATTTGTTCATTTATTCTTCTTCTAAGGCAGGTCTGACCTTAGCAGCATTAGACCTCCAGCAAGTAACATACTCGCGAAGTCTCCATGGGCTTATTCTTTAAAATCTCGATACAGAACACGTCTAGCACGTTATTTGTGTAAAACTTGAACATGTCCATGAAATCAGATGCCATACCTATCCAGCTTGACCATTTCTTAGGATCATGGCCAATGTACCAAGATAGTGCATCTCCTTTCAAACTCCATATCCTTTCGTCTTTTCCTACCCTGACCAGCTTGTCACACTATGTTCTCAGATGGACCCTTGGATCACCTGTATCGTCAAACATCACAAACTTGGATGGTTTGTACCCCTATGGTATTTCAACAATTGGTTTTATGTAAAGATCTTCATAGTTTAACCCTTCAATCCCTTTACTTCCTTCCACGCCTTGAATTCAGCTGGTTAGTTTCTTAAGCTCTTCAGCCAAGTTTCTGATGAGCGGGTCCTTTTCATCGTACTCAGGGGTGCTAGATATAAGTTGGGTGGAGATTGGCATGGTCCCCACATAGATGGGGTTGTTTGTGGTCGATTGGTGTGTAGGTGTGGAAATGGTCATTTGCGGAATTTTATGGTTTAGGGATGAGAAATGGATTGTTGCTTGGAGTGTGGCAAGTAATGCATAGATTATTTATTGGAATAGTGGGATGATTTGGTTGCTTTTGTGGAGGTATGGAATTTTTAATGTTGAGGAAGATGGTGTCTGGGGTGCTGAGGGAGAAGAATAGGTTGGCCAGATTTTGAACCTGATCAAGCTCTTCTTGAAACTTCAACAATTTATGCTCAAGTTGTCACACGTATTCATTAGGAACCCGAATACTATGTCCATCAATGGCCTCTGTTGTTGTGTTATCCTTTCTGATGTTCAAATCTTCCATTTTGTCTTTGTTCTTGTTCTTAACAAGACTTAGAGGAGGAGTAAGTGGAGGGCCCTTGGATCTTGTGGAATAAGATGATGTTGCCAAAGTGCATGAACTAACCTTTGGCGAGGGGAATAAATAAAACAAAAGGGTATACAAGTTAGTGAGAATCATAAAAAGTGTTGTAATATTTAAACGCGTAGTGCGGGAATGTAAATCGTGACTAATTTGGGAGCCTCGTTGTGTCATAGGTAGGCCTAGAGACGAATTGATTTGGATAAATTAGAGTGCTCAGTGCCTCATTTCATTGATAAAGATAAGACGAATCCCAAATCGGCATTAAGTAAACAAGAAATAAAAGTTACTAATGGCTATTTTCCTTGTTACATTTCAAGCAAAGAAGATAAATTCCTATCTACTTAGTCCCAGAAGGACCTTCCCCAGATTAGGAATCCTTGGCTCATTCGAAGATCTTTCCTAACTTGCAAAGTCCCAATAACAGGCAGGCTCTGGTTAGATATCCACCTTCAGCCCCTTTAGCCTCTTGACAATCTTCAACCTTTTTGAGAAACTTTCTCTCCAGCTCTACTATGCCTCGCTCTAGGTATCCCGGTCTTTTGTAGGCGTTGGTAGCCATATTTGTCCATTCCTCAATTAGATATTGGTTAGATTCTTGTATTTCACGATGTTTGCTTTCCTACTCGCGGATCCTTTTGCGCAGCTGGTTGTACTTGACTTACGCCTTAGCCTTTTCGTCTATAATCTTGTGGCCTTGAACAAACCCTGGCTGGCCCGAACAATCATGCTTATCCTCTAACCAACCTGAATAGAAAGGGGTCCAATTGGCATGGTATATGTCTGGCTCTATGGTGTCCTTCCCCATTACGATCTTGCTATGCCATATGTGTTGGGCTTGGCACTTGTAGGGGCTATCATCGCCTTGGAAATCGGCTCAAAAGTGGCTCATCTTGTCGACCTTGGGTATGATCTGCTTCCTACTAACTTGCCTCACAACTCGCAACGGGATGTAAGGGTGGGTGCCCCTTAGGCCAATTAGTATCAGGAAAAGTATGTCCCTAGATTGGACGATGAACTCTTCCATTTGAAACCATTCTTACATCCACTCAACTTGTTCCTTGATCAGATTATAAAACAGCTCAACCCATCATTTAGCATCTTTGGGCTGGGCGAACATGTAGGGGATGTAATTCATTCGCTTTGGATGTTGGTAAGTGATGTGATCATCCCAGTCCCTACGCTAAAATTCTTGTTGATATTCGCCCTTTTGGAGATGCTCTATATGCCTATGTTGGCGTAGCAGATTGCATCTTTCGATGTGTTTTGCTCCTTGTTAACACTTCTTTAAGGCTCAGTATATGTCTGCAATAATCGTAGGTACAATACTGAATGCTTGCCCACCAATCCCCTCCATCAGGGTTTGGTTACCATAGCTAGCCTAGTATGCATTCTACCTTTCTTCGTTGGAAATACAATCAGACCCAGGAAGGAAAATATGAAGACAAAAACCCTGCGGTGGACGTGTCCCAAAGATGTGGTGGAGACTCGCCAGAGTTTGTACGGTAATACTTGTTGTGACTGTACCTTTCATACAAGTATTCAAAAGGGATTTATGAATCATTCAAACATGTCAATTCCAGATTCTTCTTTAACCCCACCATTTTAAGGAAACCTCTACCTTTGGGATTCTCAAATATTAGCAAGCCCGAAATTTCCAATACTACGCCAGCCAGTCCTCCTACCTCCAGCAAATGTATTATTTCAATACCCCCCAAAGAAGAATACGGCTTTTTCACAATCCCAAAAAAATGTGACAGCTTTTATGATGATGTTATTAGTTGTATTTTTAGGAGGGATGGTAGATTTCCTGGGTATTTTCTGACAAGATTCTGATCACTAGAGTGCAAATTTTTCCACCAGCTTAGTAACCTTGGATGGATGTTGGTGACAGTGTCGAATTCAAGGACTTCATACCTCATATTTCTACAATGCAAATAACGTTAGACCCTACCCCCACCAGGACTACACTATATAATATCAACAATAAGCAGGAAGCATCTAGTTCTCCAAATAAATGCACAGAATGTGGCGACGTCCGTTAGAGTTCAGGGAATCCCAATGGACTTTGGACAAGTCTATCTTAGAGGATCATTATGAGGAAAACATAATTGATCCGGCTAGGTTTGACCATGATGTATGCATAATTTAAATAGAGTAAGGTTTCTATGGTGTTTTATACTGGTACCCTTGAGAGGACAACTCAAGGGAGAAGGCTCGAAACTGTCGATTGCACCACTGATCGACTAGTTTCACCACAAATATACCTATCCAAATTTAAGAGGTAATGATTTAGGAAGAGTGCAACCACTCACTATTAGTATTTCTATAGTATTTGTTTTGGCACGAGTGAAGTATGATGTTGAGCATGATTATGCAATAATTAAAGCATGTTGACATGTATTTTCACATTAACAAAGTGATAAATACAAATGTTTCATAATTTAAAGCAGTAAAGGAAAGAAAATAGGTAGGATAGGTCGGTTTTGTCTTTTAAAGAATAGATTAAATGCTACAAGAAATTAAATAGATACTTGCACGTAGGGAGAGGTACAAATTCACAAGAATAATCTGAAATGGTAAAAGCCTAAAAAAAAATCCCCAGCATACCCGAAATGCTTTCGCGTCCCCTTTTTTCCGCGGAAATCGGGTTAATGACATTCGGTTGGGACAACTCTTTCTATTAGGGAAGGGGGTTTGCAATTTTGAATAGTCGCCACCAAACGATTTTAAGGTGTGTTAGGGAACCTATAGGGTTCAACTGCAACTACATTTTTTGATAATTAAAGATAGGGTAACGGCTTGAAATTATCCCAATGTGAAGGTGATAGGCACCCCTCACCATCCACAAGTGTGGTTTCCGGCCAGATATATTCTTATGAATTTGTGCAATTAACAAGTAACAAATAAGGATCAAATAAGAGGGGATTTTGAATACACAAGTGTTTGCAAATGGTAAAAATAAAACAAAGTTTTGAAAGAGTTATAACAAAACATGCTAACGAATACAAAGGGGTCCTAGGTTTATTTGTAATATGGATCACATCAATTCAATATCAAGTAATCACTCCTCAAAAGAGAGGCTACACGTAGTATTAGCACATCTATCATCATGTCCATATCTACCCTTCCCACCCCATTAAGGTACTAAAGTGCGGATTGGTTTTGACCTTTATTGCATGATATTACACGTCCCATTCCTATCAGTCCCGAAGGATTTAGAACTACTATTCCTATAAGAGGGAGAATTTTAGGCTGACTCTTGGGTTTTAATGGTAAAAAGACTAAGGCGACATTCAAAACACATAGGAATTCATATCAGGGGAGACATGTAAAACAAGTAATAGGCTCAGATATACCTCCTCAAGTAAAGAATATAATAGCATGACTTAAAACACATTTAGGGCCAGAATTTGAAGTACTAAGACAGGGGATTTTTAGTTGTTGAAGCAGACCAATTTATTACATAACTCAGATAAGAAGTCCAAATCAAGCCTGCCTACTGGTTATAGCAGTTGTTGATTAAACAAAGACAGATACAATTTTAACGTTATTATCTAAGGCTTGCCTAAGTGTGTATTGATGATACCCTATCAGCATGATGTCTATTACCGATTCAAAAATGGAAAAGAAGTAAATGTTTTTTTAAACGGCCAAAATTGATCCTATAGGCATGATTTCTAAACTGTATTAATGACAGGATGAGTTGCTTAAACTGATTCAAAGCAGTACGAGTCAAACTATTTTTTTTAACTAAAATGGTTTCAAGTTATAAAATCTATTGTTGCTGAATTTAATTACTACAGACATGGTATCTAATATTAAAGCTGGTTTGGTCCTATAGGCATGGTATCTAATGAAGTGGAGTAGGCAGGATTTATTTGATCACAATGAGATTCCTATAGGCATAATTTCTATATTGATATTAACCATATAGTCATGACATCTAGTTCATAACCTTATTTTATCTTATGGGCATGATGTATGATTGTAATCATTAGACCCTATAGGAATGATTTCTAAGTGAGAAATTAAAATATGTAGAATTTGAAGTAGCAGACCCTATAGGCATGTTATCTACCCTCCTAATAGCTAGACATGCACAATTACCCATCCCTTTTCACTAGACAACCCCAATATATGTTTATAAATTATTACTGACCAAATGCTGATTTACAACCAAAGGAAGCCTCATCTTAACTTTATATCTGATTTATATAATTAATCACTGCAAATGCCACTTGTTTCTAAGCCTTTCTTAGACCTAGTTGTGTCAAAGTTCCCTAAGGGTCTCAAGGGACCCTGGACAGTGCTTACACCCAGGTTTTGCATAACCAAATAGAGAATAAGTGTAGTGTGGAACGGGCCATCCCTTATATGTCCAAGTTCAGAGGGAGATCAAGAGAAACTATCTGATGCTGCAGTGAAGTTTTTTCAAATATAATTCACCGTGGAAGGGGATCTTGCAGGATCTGATATGTTGAATAATGTTGCTTCAATGGTGACAATGGAGTAGAACCTGGAATTATGCAGATTACCAACTATCGAAGAAGTGAAGAATATTGCCTTTGCTTTGAGCAGTGATAGTGCACGTGGTCCAGATGGTTTTTCTGGCTTGTTTTTCCAAGCATGTTGGGATATAGTGAAGGTGGATATTCATACATTGTTAGTGTTTTCTTTGAAGGTAATCCATTACCTAAGTCCATAACAAACTCTAACCTTGTATTACTGCCCAAAAAACCACAAGTACTAACATTCTCTGACCTTATACCACAAAGTTTGAGTAACTTCATTAGCAAGGTCCTCTCAAGAGTGGTGCATGATACACTTGAAAGGATTCTTCCTACATTAATCTCAGCAAATCAGTCAGGATTTGTTAAAGGAAGAAGTATATTTGAGAACATTTTGTTGACTCAAGAGATTGTTACAGATATATGATTGACAGGGAAGCCTGCTAATATAGTGATAAAGTTAGACATGGCTAAGGTGTATGATAGGGTGTCATGTAAATATTTGTTGCATGTCTTAAGAAAAATTGGGTTTGCTAAGTGTTTATCAATATGGTTCGGAACCTTATCTCTAGCAACTGGTACTCAATGAAAGTGAATGGACTAGCTACTGGATTGTTTCATTATACAAGGGGTGTGAAGCAAATGGATCCTCTTTCACCAGCGTTGTTTATATTATCAGTAGAAGTATTATCAAGGGCATTGAACAGATTGTTTGAAGATTGGCAGTTTAGAGGATTTGGCATATCTAAATGGTCGGATCCTTTAAATCACTTGGCCTATGCAAATGACACCATCATATTTGCATTAGTATAGCCTTATTCACATTAGAATATAATGGATGTGTTGACATTATATGAAAGTACATCTGGACAGATGATCAACAAGACAAAGAGCTCCTTTTATATGCACTCACAGGTGTCTAGTGCATTGGTGAATTCAGTAGCTGCGATCATAGGTTTTTCAAAAGGAAGTTTTCCATTTACTTACCTTTGATGTCCTATCTTTTACACAAGAAGAACGAAGAACTATTACAATGATCTGATTCAAAAGGTTAAGGCAAAGCTTCACTCATGGAAAGGCAATCTACTATTTTATGGAGGCAAGGCTACATTGATATCAAGTGTTTTACAAAGAATTCCAACACACATTTTATCATTATTAGATCATCGTCACAATGTGCTGGAACACCTTAATAAATTATTTGCAAGATTTTTCTGGAGCAACAAATAAGAGGGGAGAAGCATACATTGGTCAAAGGGGCTGAAACTATGTCTTCCTAAGGAGGGGGGGAGTAGGCTTCAGATCTTTGTTTGATGTGTCCAAAGCCTTATTTGCAAAACTATGGTAGAGGTTCAGAACTACTAAATCACTAGGGTCCAATTATATGTGGAACAGGAACTGCAAGAAGGAATTACCTACTGTGGTTCAATTTAGAAATGGTTCTCATGTTTGGAGGAAAATGCTAGAAGCTAGAGAGGAAGTGGAACATGAAATTCTATGGGAAATGAATAGGGGCTCTACTGATGTATGGTATGAAAATTGGACTAGATTTGGAGCCTTGTATCAGGTATTACCTCCACACTTCCATATAAATGAAGAGTTGCAAGAAGTGGCAGAATTGAGAACTGAAGATCATTGGGATGATGGAATGTTGGATCAAACCTTCCTTGAGGATAATGCTAATCATATTATGCAGGAAATTCATTTTTATAATACAGATGAATACTGGGATACTCCTAGGTAGATGCCTACATCCTCAGGTAAATTTACTGTGAGTAGTGCATGGAGAATAATGAGGCATAGGGAAGCTAGCAATCCTGAATTCGCAAAGTTGTGGACCAAAGTATTACCTTTAAAATTTTCCTTTTTTTTGTGGAGAGTGTGGAGAGAAAAGGTACTTACAGATGATATATGGAGAAGAGGGGGTTACATGGTAGTGTCAAAGTGTTAGTGTTGCATACCACCACAAGAGGAATCATTCCATCATTTATTTCTACCAAGTGAGACAGCAACTAAGGTATGGAAAACATTTTTACAGACTGTAGGGTTGATGATTACAATGGTGCAGGTTCATCAAGTTGTAAGGGATTGGTGGAATGCAAAATGTTATCCAAAATTAAGGCCATTGTTTCAGGCAGTCCTTGCAATAATTCTATGGGAACTGTGGAAGAGATGGAACATAATCAAGTATGGGGGATCAGTGTCTTGCAGTAGAGTGATTCATGAGGTAAATAAGACATTGTATTACTTGGGAAAAGTGAGATACCCCTGGCTTCATGGGGTTCCATTTCTATGGCCAGATATGATCAATATTTTTGAAAACAATAAGCTACTTGTGATTACTTGGAGGGTCACATGGAAATTGCCATATGAAGGATGGTTCAAGTGTAACACATATGGAGCTTCAAAAGGAAACCCGAGTCCTAGCTCTTGTGGATTTTTTGTTAGGGATCATAAGGGGTATTTGGTGATTGCAAATGCAAGAAACTTAGGAGAGGCAACTGATATTGTAGCTGAGGCAAAAGCACTTGTAGAAGGATTCGTCTATTGCGTAGAAAAACAACTCCACCCTTTGATCATGGAGATTTATTCTTTGGTAATGACGAAGATAATTGATGATGAGTGGGAAACACCATGGAGTATAGGGTCAGAAGTGAGGAGGATAATGGAAAGCAAGGAGGCATACAATGTGTTGTTCCAATATGTGTTGAGGGAGGGAAACAAAGTGGCAGATTTTTTAGCTAATCATGTTTTCTCTTTTGCAGGTACAATCATATTTCAATCATTCCAGGAGTTACCAACTGATGGAAAGGTTCTAACCAACATGGACAAAGCTTAGTTTCCTAACCTGAGATTAGGATAGCAACAAAAAGAAGCTTCAGACTGATGAGTACAATATCAGTGAAGAGGCATCAACCTCATCTTAAGTATTTCTGGAGGTTATTAAATGGTTACTCGGTGGTATTAGCATTGTTTCATGCTCAACCTGGGGACTATTTAGTAGGGTACAGAATGCTTTATATACAGGTTTTATGAGGGAATGGGGAAGCAATTATTACTGAACACAATTTGGAATATTGGAGGAATAGTAGCTTGTGATCCTGGGAAGTCTAAGGAAGTGAAAAAACTACACTGTTGTATGTTGATTTGCAGAATAGAGGGGACAGTTGATCAATGCTTTGCACAACCAATATTTATGGTGCTAGACATGAAAATGTTGTTATACATGATATCATATGTAGAAAATGAGACCTCAGTACATATGATGGAAGCTACAGCTCTTCAAGGGTATCTACAGTCAAGATATTTGCATCTCCTCAAAGCTATTTGTATCGAAGTTCGCAGGGTAAGTGTCAAGAGAGATGGTTTGATCAGTAGAACCTTGAGTTCAATCAGTTTGTGTTGTGGTTTGGTATTCAAGTTTGTCCTTGAAATTCATACTTTGGTACCTGGTGAGAGTTATATAGGCGATGCTTGGTATTCACCATTGTCATTTTGATTCACATACATGGACAAGAGATGGACTTATGTACTAGCTAGAGTTTTTGTCTTTCTACCTTTAGTAGTAGAAAGTAGCTTCAATCATTTTATAGGGTCTTTTAGACACATTGTATGTTCTGGACCTATTCTTGGGGTTTTATTTATATATTAGCTACTAGGCAGCCAGCCTAGTGGAATATTTTTGGAAAAAAAAAGTTCTGGTGTAATTCCACTTAACCTATAGAAAGTCTAGCTCGCCCAAGGGAACATTATCAAGGTTTGCATAGCTTAGTTGAAGGCAAGGATAGGCAAGAGGCAAACAGGATAATTCAACATCAATTTCTTCCTTTCATCCTTTTGTATTTTTATCATTTGTGATGAATTTGGCTTTTGATATGATGAACACTAGTATGAGTAGCTAAATATCTAGTCTAAGGTTTTGGTAGAACCTATTGAATGATGAACTTCTTGTTATATTAATATAGTTTTCCCAGTTTAATCTCTATTTGTTCAAATACGTTCTTGTTGTAGTTAATTGATAGGATCCTAAATTAGTTATACCTATTTAGTATGTATTACTCGGCATAGAATGTATATTTATGTAATTGTTGAACAACATCACTTCCAAAGTATATAAGGGATCAATAACTGAGGGTGTAAAGGTGGGATTAGGGATAACGAAGCCTTGAGTGCAATCTAAAGTGAGCTGTAATAAACAAAGCCAGCTAGCATAACTCGGGAGAGTGCGTCTAGTAAATTATTATGATTACTCGAGAGAGACTTACGATAATAAGAGTGCTCGTGATAATTAAGACGATTAGGCAAATCTATGTGAAACATAACCTAAAGGGATTCCGCCGATAGGGGAAATCATATCCATAGATCCTTCTCGTAATTGTTTACAACTTAATCATAGTTACTCTTTATTTGCTTAATTGCAGTAAGTCTTAGTTAGCAGAAATATCCTTAATTTTTATTCAAAATGTTTGGGAAGTTGATTACGTAGAATTTCGTAAGCCTAAGGAGAGTAATTAATGGGTTGATTCCTTGGTTTGACTCTGGGCTAAATACTCAGATTATATTTGCAGTATCCGCTTAGTCTTTTTTATAAGGCATAGTTGGGCATGATCAGTTAACTTCATTCATAGAGTAGGTAAGCTAGCTTAAATTTGGTAAGTTATAATCCCTCGGAGGTTAAGAGGTCAGAAGTTTATTGCTTGCTTGTGACTTGTATATTTTGCAAGATGATGTGGAAGTGTATGTCTAATGATTTAAGTTGCTATATGACCTCATTGTTAGTATCAACCGAAATGATGGTGTCTTTAGGCTTAATTTACTAAGAGTAGTTTTAGTGCTTACTCGAGGGCGAGCAAAAGTCTAAGTGTGGTGAGATAATGTTGGGCATATTTTCGTACGTTTTAATACTACTTACTCTATAATTTTACCATTTTTTATTTTCTTTTATATTATATATTCCCATCTAAGTTAAGAATTAATTATACACCAATTGAGTGTTGATTTAATTTTTTAGGAATAAAGAATGTCAAAATTCGAGACAAAAGGAAAGTTGAAATTTCTTTTGGTCTTGTTGGGCGAGACGTGACAAGTAGAAGAGAAAAATGGAGCAACTTTGATTGTTAAAGTTGATGCATATGGCGTTAAGCAATAAAAAATCATCTGACAAGGAAACTTTGATTCCTAACTTAATTGTTTTTTCCCAGGCACTATGTACTTGGTATAAGAGCACACGTTAAATTCTTGGAATAGGAGGCGGCAGACTTACTGGATCTAGCACTACGGGCAACGCTGGGCACTGGCTGGACCCTACGTGATGGAATTTTATCCAAGTTTGTCCAAGAGAAGGTTATTTTTGGCCCAGCACCCCCCAACGCGTATATAAGGAGTCCGAAACCTGATTTGGAGGAGGGCTAACATACTTTAAAGGGGAATTTGAGTGGAGCAACACACACCACCTTGGATGACGTTTTCAATTAGTTTTTCTTCACTTCTCTTCTTTTAATTTTATAGTTTATTAGTTATAGAGTTTTGGGTGTCATATGAATATTGTAGTTTGAAACTTGCATTGTTCTTATTAATTTATCATATTGGTTTATTTATTCAATCTTGCGATTAATTATTTGATTACTTGGTCACTGCTTACCGTGAAAATGGTAATAACATTCAAATATGTAAATGGGATTCTAAAAAATATGTGATTTATTTTTATGCTAGTTGTTAGAGCAGAATATACTAAGTATATGAAGTTTAACGATAAAATATAAGCTAAAAATGGGGCAGTAATTCAACTGAGGGGTTTTCTACCCTGGCTTCGGACTAGTCGATGGAGGACCTTGAGGTCAGTATCTGGGCTCGATCTTGAGCTATAAGGAGTAATCGGGAATGGGATAACAGTTATGATATGATTATGCAAAGCTATTTATAGCCAATACCAAGAAATAAATAAAGAACAAGCAAGAGAGAAGTAAATGCTAAAGTGGCCTCGAGCTAGAAAGGACGAGCAAGTTAGAGAGAAGAGAGAGAGAGAGATTATTGATCTTGTGGAGAAATAGTTGGAGCAATATCTGCTGCTTACAAAGTAGTGTGGGTTCGCTTTTATATAGGAGGGGGAACCCAGTTATGGTACAACATGCGTTAATTATACTGTATATAGATGAGACGGCTAGATGCGCTTCAGCATAGGCTCTGGATAGGCCGGCTCTATCAAACATAGTCATGTGCCTTGGAAACATCCCCTTCTATTCTAGCCTCGATTTCCGTCTTCTTCGAGTCGAGCCTCGACGATCCCCAAGGGAGGGGACTCAGCTGTGGCTCCACATCCTCTAGGTCTCGAGGCATTCTTCTGAAATGGCTTGATAGTGATAAATTAAGTCCTCCAACCTTGCCGCATACATATAGTCTCTGCGTTTCCCGGAATTAAGTGATGGGAAATGATTCTGACGCCTGACTCCTCGATTTTCTTACGGCGACGTCACACCAATGATGCAACCTCTGGCGCGAGATTTTATAGCTACCGGGTTGTCCCTTGAACTTGTGCATTTGGACATCATTCAATGCACTGTCGATTCTCGTTCTCCGAGATGAATGTACCACCATTAATTCGATTCTTCAAGAATTCAGTAATTGCGTCCGCCGGTCAATCTTCCCAAGTTAAATGATGATGTTAAGTCTTCCCTAAGCCTGACTTTTTTTTTGGCAGAGATTCTCGAGGTCAGGTACTACCTCAAGATAGGAGACAATACAGTTGACTCTTTAAGGCCTAACATCTTGTCTATGGATGCCTCTGGGGTCGGGTACCACCCCGAGATCTATACCAAGGTTGTTGGCCTCCTAGGAGTTACTCTGGATAGGCGAGTCGTCATTGTTTCCCACATATATGTGAGGTGGCTTTTGCTTCTTTGTGAGATCTCCTTATGTTGGATAGCTATCCCTCCGCCTTTGCATTAGGTCCTTCATCTTTTCAGGCACAAAAAGCGTTGGCACACGTCTTTGATTTACTCTGTCAATTCTACCATAGCCATGACAGCTACTTTAGGGTCGGCCCGGTAGGAAGGTGAGAGTTCACTCCTAGCGCTCAGGATCTACGGGAGTTTGCTCTCAAGACTGTGTCTTTAATAAAAGAGGAATATTTGGAGATGGTGGGGAGATACAGTGGATGGAGCGAGTGGATAACGCTGCTGGTGTTTTCCTCGAATTTGAGTATTACGGACTCTACTCATGGATTATTAAGCGTGTACCTATATCCTTTCGTATTTGTCCCCCTTGATAGGGTCGTTCTTGATTTTCGCTTGAAGAATCGGGTTACTTTGGTGCAGATACATCTGTCATTTTGGCGAGTGGTACTAATGACGAGGATCTTTGCAGATAAAGCTATGCTTGAATTCATGCTCAGCCACCTTATCAGGTTATACAAGCCTTTTTATCACTAAGGTCTGTTAACCTTGCGGTGTTGTTCGTCTACACCCTTTATTGTCGATGATGAAGAATATGGGGATCAAGAGTGGCTCATTCGGTTTGTCGGAATCTGGACGGCTGACATTATCCCATATGGAGTTCATGCCATTTCCCGAGGGATGGAATTACATGCGTGAGTTGAGTGTCTCATGCTCCCTTGGATTTGCTTATAGCAAAAACCAGTTGAGTAATTGCATTTCCTTCCTTTTGAAGAAATTTCACGGATGACAGGAGAAGTTCTCAATTTACCTGGCTGGGTCCAAACGTTTGTAACCCATTCGACTTGCGATGAGTGTAGGTGGCGAGTTATGTCCCCTGACAGATAGAGGCAAAATACTAGGGTATGCGCATAACTCCTACCTTGGTCTTCATATATTTGAGATGATACTTTCCTCCTTCTTTTGTACCGGCTTTGCCTTAGTAGGAATTAGGCGGTTCCTTGGGGCTAGGCAATGCTCTTCCAGAGAGGGGAAGGAGTCACTGGCCTCCGAGCTGAGCGACGATAGCGGTAAATGGAATTTTCACCCATAGTGTGGTGGAGCTGTTAATGGGGCTCAATGAACCTGTGTTTTCGTGGAGAGAACGTCGCCCGTTCCTGTAGTTCCTAGGGTGTTTGACACTAGAATGGTGGTTCCTCCAAATGAATATGCTTCGCCCGAGGTTGGTTCTTCCGAAGCTGAAGGGGCAGGATCAACAGGAGTGTGCTCTGCTTTTGAGGAAGCCCCCCGATTTCACTTTATAGTAAGTTTCGGCGTAGTCCTTCTATATTTTGCATCTTCCTTTCTTTATCGAGTCTTTCTTTACAGACATTTGATAAGCTTAGGTCTGAGCTGCTCCGTCATGGGGCCAGGCTTCGTAAAGCTTTGGACAAGGGTGAATCCCTTAGGCTCCTTAGCAAAGAGAAGGAGGTTGATTTGATGCACCAGGGATGTGAGGCATGTCGGGGCTCAAATTATGATAGCTATTTGTTGGAGGAAGTTACCTTTCCTAGTACGTGATTTTCTCTTTTTGACCCTTAAAATTAACCATTTTTCCTATCTTAGGTGCAGAAAAAGATGGAGGCCTAAGAGTACTTTAAAGGCAAAACCGAATGCGGCAGGATTGATTGCAGTAAACTGAGGGCTCAGGTGCAGGCTCAAGCTTTAGAGGAGAGGGGCACCTTGGCCAAGGTTTCTTCCTTCGAGGCCCAACTCGTGTTAACGCTATAGTTCAAGAAAATATGATCGAGAAGCTTGAGTTAGATCTCTCAAACATCGGGGCTGAGATAATCGATGTCCGGGATGAAGCAGCACTATGTCGAACCAAGGCTGATCAAGAGATGGCAATTCGTATGAAGGACGTAACTGATACACAAGTCGAGTTGAAACGGACCCTTTACTGTGAGAATGTGTTCGAGGAATATGTTTGTTGCAGATCCCGAAAAGAGGTACTCAAGGAGATCGGCACTAGGGTCTTTGTTCTCTGCGAGGAGTTGGCTCGAGCAAGGGCGGACGAGCGCGATGCTTGGTCCTTTCTTAATGGTGTGATAGAGAGCGATTTCGGGGCAAGCAGGTTGTAGTCATTTCGAGCGGAGTGTGTATTTTGCCGCTTTTCCATTTGGTACTTTATATTTGCATAGCATGTTTGTAGATGGAGAGCATGACTTTTGCATATGTAAATAAGAGAAATATTGAAGCTTTATCTCATTTTTTATCTCTTTCTTTATTTCATGTGACCAGGTGGGCTGGTTTCCGTGTTTGGCGGAAGCCCGGTGGGTCCGGAGCTAATTGAAGCAGGCATGCAGGCTTCTAAATGCGATTTTTTACGTGAGTAGGCATTGGGCCTCTGTGTTTAGCTCAGTTGTTCAGGCTTAGTCTCCGAGTCAGGCCTTGACTCAAGCTTACCTGACCTTAAATCGCATATGCCTGCATGGGCAGATGATAATTATCTCTATTTCTTACCCTTATGCATTTGTTGTTTTAACTATTTTGGGTTCAGTTTCCGTGTCGCATTGCGACTCGAGCATTAATTGACCCTCAAGTTTTTTTTCCTGCTTGGGCGTATGACGATGGCTTTTCTTCTTCGAGTCAAAGTGACATTTCAAGTGTGTGGCCGAGAGGCTTGTTTGGCTGGCAATGATGGTATTTACGCCGTACCCTTAAGCATGTGCAGGTAACTATATTGGATGCAGTCTAGGAATAGGGTTACGAGTCGAGCTCAATTTAATCCTCAAGTTTTCAATTTGTGAGCTAGTGACAAAGGCTCTTTCACTGTTGGGTCATTGAGACCTTTAGTGTGCGGCCCGGAGGCTCTTTTGGCTGGCGACAATGGATTTATGCTTTTTTCTGTGGGCTTTTTGTAGGCTTTGTTTTCCTCTCGTTAAGGTATTTCTAAAATGATTTTTCCTAACCCGTCGTCGGTTCTGGAAGAACCTCGTGTTCGAGCACCTCGGAAGAATCTTAGCTCGTAGGCTTAAGTAGCTCGAAGCCTTGTGATTTTGAGCTTACATGGTTGAAGCATGTTTTCCTATCGAGGGAAGCCTGCTTTAGCCCGTTCTTTTCGAACTATATTCGATGTAATGGCAAGAGATTTTATTAGCGACAGTCGGGCATCCCCGAGTCACGTTAATTTTGCTGGTGCAGTCGTTTTAACCACAGTCATATGTGTTTTGCCGAAGCCATTTTTGATCTGGAGTGATAGTTTAGGCATATTCACCGAGGGTATGCCCTTTCGGGATTCTTACAAATGCGACATTATAGCCTAAACTTCCGGATTGAATTTTATACATGTACAAAGTTCATACAAAATATTCATGCTTGTTGAGGTCTTACAGTTTTTGTTGCTTTGTAGAATAGATCTAGTTTCATCGAGTGTGCCCACTCGAGGTCTTACAGCCTACGGTTCTCTAGTATATGGCGATTGGTGACAGTCGCCGAGTCATCAATTTTTCTTAGACTCGAAGGTTGTTATTCGTGAGCTCAGAGTTACCTTGTTGGGGCTTTCGAACCCTGGGGTCATGCAGGTGCCAAGTTTTTGACGCTAAGTCTCCAAGTACTTTGGGACACATTTGGTGGAGGGATCTCTGCCGAGAGTATGCTGAAATTTCCTTCTTTAGAGTGTGAGATGCTGAAAGATATTCTTTTCTTGCTTAGGGTAAATGCATATCGTTTCATTTTTGTGAGCTCGGCCCACGCAAGCGTGGCTTCCTAGATCATTTGGTCCAAAGCATGATACTATATTGAAACTCAATCTGCTATTTCTCAGCCCTTCTGAGAGGACGGCGCCCTCATAAAAGGGTCTTCCCTCATCGTTTGATTGCAAAAGAAGGCATGTGGTCTTATCGGATCCTCCGCAGGGGCTATGTTGCTCAGCTAAGAACCTTTCTCTCAAGACCCTCTTAGGGGTGAAAGTCTGACCGAGGGGAAAGAGCACCGCCAGTTTTATTAAGGCCTTGGTTCTCCGGATAGAGTTAGAACTTCCGAACATTGTGGCACCCCATTTTTCTCGCGAAATAGGGTTTTTGACAATTGGGAAGATAACTCGTTCCCTTTTGGGAATTTGGTTTAGGATAATTGAAGAGTCCACCTAATGATTATAATGCATTAGGACACTAAGGAGGGTTCAATTTTGATAACAAGAGATTGGGTAAGGGCTTGAAATTATCCTGGGGGCAAGGTGTTAGGCACCCCTCAGGATCCACTACTATGGTTCCCGGCAAAGCTATTGTTGTGACTTAAATACAAATAACACATAAGCAAGTAAGAGTATCATATAAGAGGGGATTTCCACATAAAGGTTAGAAATAAACGAAGTTGGAAGGCATTGGAGAGAGTTTATTTAGAAGAAACATTTTTAAAGGTTTAAAGAAACAAAGAGCAAAGAAAGGGGGTCCTAGGTTTAATAAAAATATGGATCACGTCAATGGAATACCCGATAATCACTCCTCAGAGCGGGGCTACTCGTTGTATTAGCGCACCGGTCATCATATCCATATCTATCCTTTCCCACCTCGTTAAGTTATTAAAGCGCAAAATGGTTTTGTTTACCTATTGCATGCTATTACCCGCCACGATCCTATCATTCCCAGAGGTATTTAGGATTACTAATACTAAAGGGAGGAGACATTGGCTTATTAGTGGTTTCAAAAGGTTAAACTACTAATGCAAAAAACAAAACAAATATAGCAAGTTTGGGGGAGAGCATATAAACAGATAATATGGCTCAGACAAATCTCCTTTCAAACCAGAGAAGGCACATAGTTTAGCATGTCTTACACATACTATTTGAGGTCTAAATAAAACTTAAAGATTTGAAGCAGACTTTTGCTACATAATTCATATGGGAAGCCTGAATCAGGCCTGCCTGCTGGTTGTAGTTAATAAATAAAAAGAGCTGATTCAGTTTATATGTTACCCTAAGGCTGCCTAAGTGATAGACAAAAACCTAATAGGCATGATATCTACAGATTTCAGAAGCAAGAGTATGAACTGATTACATGTTGATTTAAGGAAAGGTTGCAAGTTTAAATAAAAAGAGTACAAGTTCTACAATCTATAATGAATTACTCCCAATAGTTCAAACTTGCAAATGAGCAAGGCTATTCAGACTTTGAATTAGGATCCCTATAGGCATGCTTTCCATGTGTTTACATACTTAAAAACATTGTTATAGACACAGAAGATACTAGAGATTCTGTAACATGATTTTCAAAAGTTGTGTGCTATCTAATTACACTTTTTTGTTATTAGGACCTATAAACAAGTATGCCTAGTGAAAAGTGGGCATGCAAGATTTAGAAAAATACCTATAGGCTTATTCTTTATGTGAGTGCGTAGGAGCTATAGACATGGTAGCTAAATGAAATGCAAAAGTACTTATAGACATGGTAGCTAATTGAGATGCAGCAATCTTTTATGCAAGATAACTACATAAAATGCACAAGTCTTGTGGGCATGATAGCTACATGAACACAAGTCTTATGGGCATAGTAACTACATGAAAAATGCATAAGTCTTATAGGAATGGTACCTCTGTGATGAAATGCAGAAATTAGAGATTCTTATAGGCATGGTAACAATGAAAAAGTTCAGAAATTAGAGATTCCTATAGGAAAGTTTTCTACCCACATACATGCATATTTATCCCTCCCTTTTCACTAATCGTCCCCAAATGTTATACAAAGTTATTACAGTCCAAAGAAATATAAAATAAAGAAAATACATCAGAAATTTGAAGGTTACAACCTAGGAAAGCGTGATTCAGACTTCCTGTCTGATTTATGAAGTAAACCAACTCCAAAAATAAATGTTTCAAAGCCTTTCTCTCACTTGGATGTGTTAGAGGTCCCTAAGAGCCTCATATGGACTTTGGGAAGTGTTCATACCCAAATTCATTACAGGGTTAAGACATAGTGCAATGTGAAACAGGCCAGCCCTCAAGTGTCCAAGTTCAAAGGGAGCTCAAAGTCCCAAGGCAAGCTCACAAGAGGGGGGCAGAACCTGGGAACTAAGAGGGAAAGTGCAAGTGCATAAGTGAAATTTTGGAAGGAGAAAAAAAGGGGGGAATAACTTAAAGTCAGTGCACATATGGGTATGAGTGGGTAATATGCAAGGACACAAGAAAATCAGGCTGATGGGCATACCCAGCAATGGGATATGCCGGTACACCCTCCAGCCTATTTAGAGGTTAAAACCTCATTGGTTCAAACCTCATTTCATAGATATAAAGACTGTAAGTAAACACATTGGGGTGATGCTAGAACTAAAATTAGAATTAGTACATACTAGTTCAATGAAACAAATAGGAAAAGCAATGGTCTTGTGAAAGTCAGAGTGCAGACAAAAGAGTGCTCTTACGTAAGATTAAGAGTTCATAAGATATATGAATTGTAGTTGTAGATGATTAAAATCATGTGTAGTATGAAAGAAAAGAGTCATGTATCTATAGTGTGAAAGTCATGAGAAAATAAGGTGAGAAAATAATTGAAGACTAATTATAAATCAATTACATAAGATTCCCTTTAACTAAGGGATTCAAATTCCAACAGGTAAAACCATTTAAGGAAGGATTTAAATAAACACTTTGTTCAAAGTAGTGAATTGGGGGCAAATACATAAAGGCTATTTAAGGACAAGGTCTCTAAAACACACGGTTGCACAACTTAAGGAAAGAAGATCAATTAACAACCAAGAAAGCTGAAGCCAGAGATTTTATATGAATAAACCAAGTCAGAAAGATGGGAAAGATTATTAACTTAAGCAAAATCAGCAAACAAATCAATTAGAGTCTTATAAAGGAATTCTAAATAAATCACAAGTCTGAAAACCCCTTTTGAAGAAGATTCATTACATATAAAAGCATACAGACACGTTAAGCATGAAGGAGACTTGTCCTGCCCTTGTAAAATCAGTAGAAAGAATCCAGTGTAGAAAAGTGTAGCAAAAGGTTCGACATTGTATAAAAACAAAGTATACACTCAGTTTAGAGACTCAAAGTTAGTCTGACAGAGTTAGGGGTTTCAAAATGAAATCCTAGTTTAAGCAAACCATAAAGCAAGGATGAGAGGGCAGGCCATCAAACCAAAATCATATTCTGAAGTTTCAGAAAAAGGGACAGGCTTTTTCAACAAAAAACTTATGTAGAATATGATAGCAAAGTAACATGCAATCACAGCAGAAGGATTCAAAAAACATAATGGTAATACTAATACGAATAGTAGAAAAGCATGCTTAAAAGAGTCTTACACAAGGCCAGTAGGAGGCAAACAAGAAACTTAAAACTTACAAGGAAAGAACAGTAGAAAAACACAGTAGAATAAAGATGTAAGAGCATGATTAAAGGAAAATATAAGAACATAGTAGAAGAATGGGATATAAAAAATACCGCAAAGGGACACAAGAACACAGTTGGGTCACAAGAGATCACAATATAGGAAAACATAACAAGAGAAGCATATAAGAACATGATTCAATAACAAAATAGAGGCAAATATATATAAATGACAAAGAAAAATCATAAAAATATTTGAACATTTCAGAAACCCTAGATCGAAAAGAAGCGGTTTTTGAAAGTACTTTTTTGAATCCAAAGCTAGGAAAATCATTTGAAAACTCAAATAGAGCATAGATACACAACAAATCTAGAGATATCATAGGAAGAATCAAAGGATTTTAGAAGAAATCTAAAAATAAGAAAGGTTTCGAAAAGGTCAACGATCAGAGTAGGAGAAGCTAGAATCAGGCTCAGAAAACCAAGATATGCCGGAGCAAGGCCAGCGATGGCCGTGAAACCTCGAGCCGGCAAAGGTTTGGATGAAGACCTTCGAGGTCTAGCCTCGAATCTTTAAATATTGAGCATATATCAGTAACAGGAAATGAGTATAAGACTATCATGGATAGAAAAGCAAAGGTTTCCAGTGGGTTTCAACATGGAGGTGATTTTGGGCGGCTAGGTTGAGGAAGGTTCAAGAGAATCTAAAAGATAAGAGGGGTTTCAAGGCGGCGTCTCAGAGGGAAAATGAATTAAGGTTGGGATTCGGTAAATTAGAAAAGGTAAGGGGTCATCGTGGCCGTTGATTGAAATGATCAATGGCACGAATTTATTGTGGAGACGGGCAGGTTAGATCGGATGAGTAAAAGGTCAGGTTAAATGGCAATTGGATCGGGTAATTCAGGATTTAAAATTTGGTTATTGGGGTGGTCAAATTTGTCAATAATTGAAACGAAATAGGGCTACTGTTTAAAATAGTAAAATGATTTTTTTTTTAAAAATTAATAGTGATAAATTAATTAATATAAATAAGCACTAAAATAAAAATATTGGGCTCAATTTTGTAATTATAAATGCTATTAAATATTAAAATAGTGTAAAATTGCAATTTAGTACAATTTAGCTTTAAAGATACCAAATTAATTTATAAATATATGTAAAACTTAACTTAGCTATATATTGGCATAAATATGAGAATAAAATAAATTAATTACCAAAATTATAATTTGAGGAACACTTATTGTTTTTTGTATGGCTAGAATAGGGCAATAATTCGGTTTATATTTTTGAAAAATAATAAAAATACTTTGGCACGCTTATATATGCATATAAATACTAAATTGAAAGTATTTTGCATATAAATGCACAGGGAAAAATTAGGTATCAATAGGTGCCCCTCTTTACCTGGGAAGAATTAAATATTTTTCGGGTATAGATATGATGGCCAATTTCTGATCAAGCGAAGTGATTTGAAAAGGTTGACCGTGCTCTGGTTCCTGAGCTGCCTACACATCCCTGGTCTTACAGGAATCAGGCCATATGTAGTTCAGGATTCGTCGCCGGAGTATGCCGATGGAGGTTTTCCATGAACGGACGATACATTTAGGTTGGGATGGATGGTTAAAGTCTAATAGGGTCGCGGGAGCTGGAGCGGGATTGCTCCTGCTGAGATGGCTGTTGCTCACCGGTTTACCTACAAATAAACAATAAAAGCATATATTGTGCATAAATTTAAATGTGATGCAAGTTCCCGTAGGACCATGAGTGTTGTCTTTCGACGGTTAGGATGACGTTCTTACACCATGATGTCCTGCTCCATAAAGTGTATAATAAAGGATTCCCAGGCCATGGAATGATGTCTTCGGGTTGTGAGGATGATGCCTCCGAGCTATGATGCTTGTGAATAATGATATGTAAGAGATAAAAGAGGTAATCAGGCCATGGCATGGTGTTCTCGGGCTATGAAGATGTTGCCTCTGAACAATGATGCCTTTGGATAGTTTGGCGATCTTTCGGCCCAAAAGAAGCAGAAGGTGGCAATCTTTCAGCCAATGTCAAATGCAATAAGTGGCAATATTTCAGCGGATGCAAGATGTAAATGAAGGTGGTGGTGTTTCAGCCGATACAAAATGCGATAGGTGGAGATATTTCAGCCATGGAAAAATTAAATGAGGTGGAAATATTTCAGCCAATGAAAAATGTAAATGAGGTGGCGATCTTTCAGCCATGCAAGTGAAAAATAAAGCGGCAATATTTCAGCCGTACAAGTGCAAAAGATAAAGTGACGATATTTAAGCTGATACAAGTGCAAACATAAAGTGGCAATATTTTAGCCATGCAAGATGTAAATGAAGTGGCGATCTTTCACCCGTACAGATGGAGATAGAGCTTAACCATAAAAGTAATAATGGTAGCCTTATACAATGAAGGAAATGCAGATTGAGGCAAAGCTTAACCTCGAAAGGCAGAATAGTAGTCTTATAGAATGCAGGAAATGCACATGGAGGTAGAGATTAACCTCGCAAGGCAGAATAGTAGCCTTATGGGATGCAGGAAATGCATATGAAGGTAGAGCTTAACCTCAGAAGGCAGAATGGTAGCTTTATTCAATGCAAGAAATGCAGATAGAGGTAGAGCTTAACCTTGGAAGGCAGAATTATAGCCTTATGCAATGCAGGAAATGCAGATGGAGGTAGTGCTTAACCTTGGAAGGCAGAATGGAAGCCTTATGCAATGCAAAAATGCAGATGGAGGTAAAGCTTAATCTCAAAAGGCAGAATGGTTGCCTTATGCAATGCAGGAAATGCGGATGGAGGTAGAATTTAACCTCAGAAGGTAGAATGGTAGCCTTATGCAATGTAAGCAATGCAAATGAAGGTAGAGCTTAATCTTGTAAGGTAGAATGGTAGCCTTGTGCAAGAAATAAAGGAAGAATAGTAATAAAAATTCTTAGCTGATAGTTGATAGCTGATTGTTGATTGTGATATTGTGGTTGTTGGGGATATTGTGTGCAGATAACGAATGCAAATAGGGAAATGGCTCTGAGAGTTGTGTTCCTGATTGCATAATATATTTCTTTACGACTTGGATTCCTGCATGCAAAGAAAAATCATGAGTTTTGTATAGGGAAAAGGTGAAGGTAATTTCGATAATAAATATGCATTATTTTATTAAAGAAATGACATAAGTATATAAGAAATAGTATTAGATGAATCGACGACTCTGACATGGTTCAAGACATTACAATCTCTCTTGTTCTAGAATTTTGAGGGTCCTTCTCAAAATTCTGCCCCAGTTTACTGGTTGCTACTTCTGGCGGTTGCTTGGATGATCGGTTAAAGTTACATTAGAATTTTGAGAGTCCTCCTCAATATTCTGCCCCAGTTTCCAATTGCGGTGAAATGAAAATTTTATTGAATTGTGACGAACCCATAAGGCTTCCTATGTATCCTCTCTTAAATGCGAATCAGGTCAAACATGGTTCAAATTACATTACGTAGGAAAGCATAAATATTACACAGAGTATCGCTTGACTACATCTGAGTTGATTGGTTTTGGACAAACTTCCCCATCCATTTCTGCAAGTATGAGGGCTCCTCTAGTCAGAACCCGATGAACCATGTATGGACCCTGCCAATTGGGAGAGAATTCCCCGTTGGCTTCATCTTGATGCGGGAACATTTTATTCAAAACCAGCTGCCCCGGTATGAACCGTCTTGGCTTGACTCTTTTGTTTAAGGCTCTAGACATTCTGTTCTAATAAAGCTGAATGTGGAAAATAGTGTTCAATAACTTTCCATCTATTAGAGCTAGCTACTCATAGTGACTCTTTACCTATTCTGCATCGCCAAACTCGGCTTCTTGCATGAACCTCAAGGAAGGAATTTCTACTTCAGCAGGAATGACTGCTTCTATATCATAAACCAACATATATGGAATTTTCTGGTTTGATGTGTGGGCTATGGTGCGGTACCTAGTAAAGTAAATGATAGCTTCTTGTGCCACTGCTTATGTTTCTCTATCATGTACCTGATAGCGGTGGCGTTAGAAGACGTACTGGATGTAGTCTGTTTCCATTGTCATCCAAAAATAACCATGTCGGAGTATCTTCTTGGCCAAGACAAAATAGTTCATATGTGTACCGCAGGTCCCAGCATGGATTCCTTCTAGCAGTTTAGATTATTCCTTTTCGTCGACACACCTTAATAACCCCAAATCAGGAGTCTTCCTATACATGATTACTCTATTGTTCATGAAATTCTTGGCCAACCTTAGAAGCGTGTGGATTTGAGTAGCACTTGCGAGCTTTAGGTATTCTCATTTTGCCAAATATTCCTTGTTGTCATGAAACCAAGGCTTTCCATCTGCTTCTTCTTTGACATGAGCGCACTAGGCTTGCTAATCATAGATCTTTACCATAATAAGATCAATAAAGTTCGTAGCTAGATGTTGTGTCATGGACGATTGGGTATCCAATGCACAAGGAATTCATTATGGACTCTCGGAACATGCTAGAACTCTATCTTTGTGAACCATTCCCTCAACTCCTACACACGGTACAGATAAGGGAGTATCATGGCATTCATGGTTGTCTATTCTTCTTGGACCTGATGTATGAGTATGTCGGAATCGCCAATTAATAGAAATTCTTGGATGTTCATGTCAATGGCCATCTTGAGTCTTAAGATGTAGGCTTCATACTCAGCCATGTTGTTGGTGAAGGAAAACCTGAGTTTCGCAGACATCGGATAATGCTGACCAATTTCTGATACCAGGGCTGCTCCTATGCCGACGCCTTATAATGTTTTGCTCCATCGAAAAATATTCTCCACCAATCATAGGATTCAAAAATATCTTCTCCTATGAATGATACCTCTTCGTCAGACAAATACGTCTTTAGGGGCTTGTATTCTCCATCCACGAGGTTCTCGGCAAGGTGATATGTTAATGTCTGTCCTTTGATTTCTTTTTGAGTCACATAGATAATGTCAAATTCACTTCAGAGGATTTGCCACTTAGCTAGCTTGCCAGTTGGCACGGGCTTAAGGAAGATGTACTTTAGAGGATCCATCCTTAATATGAGGTATGTGGTATAAGCACAAAAGTAGTGCCTCAGCTTCTGGGCTACCCAAGTCAAACCATAACAGGTGCATTCTATCATAGAATATCGGGCCTCCTAATGAATGAACTTATTGTTGAGGTATTAAATGGCTTGCCCTTTGTTTTCTGTCTCGTCATGCTGCCCTAGGACGCAGCCAAACGCTCCATCCAATACTGCAAGGTAGAGTAATAGGGGTCTAACTGGTTCAGGCGAGACTAAGATCGGTGGTGTTGACAAGTATTCCTTTATTCCATCGAAATCTTTCTGGCAGCCGTCGGTCCATTTGGTGGTGGCATCCTTTTTCAATATCTTGAAGATCGGTTGCAGATGACAGTAGATTGTGCTACGAACCGGCTGATGTAGTTGAGTCTCCCCAAGAAACTCATTACGTTCTTCTTCTTTATTAGCAGTAGCAATTCTTGAATAGCTTCGAACTTTTATGTATCCAGTTCTATTCCTCGGTGACTCACGATAAACTCGAGCAATTTTCTGGTTGGAATACCGAATGCACATTTTGCGAGATTCAGTTCAGGTTATATCTTCTTAGTTTGTTGAAAATTTCCTCAGATCTTCCATGTGATTAGTTGCTTTCTTGGACTTGATAATGACATCATCCATATACACTTCGATCTCCTTGTGTATCATATCATGAAAAATAGTAGTCATGGCCCTTATGTAGGTGACCCCGCATTCTTTAACCCAAATAGCATCATCTTATAGCAGTACATTCCCCACGGTGTAATGAAAGCCATTTTCTCAGCATCTTTTTCATCCATCGAGATCTGATGATAACCAGGAAAACAATCTACGAATGACTACAACTCATGCTTGGCAAAGTTGTTAATCGAGATGTGTATGTTCGGCAAGGGGAAATCGTTCTTTTGGACTGACCCGGTGGAGATCCCGGTAGTCGACATAGACTCTAACTTTCTCATCTTTCTTTGGCACTAGCGCAATGTTGGCTAACCACGTCGCATGTTCAACTACCTTAAGAACTTTAGCTTTGACCTGCTTAGTGACTTCTTCCTTGATTTTCAAACTCATGTCAGGCTTAAACTTTCTGAGTTTGTGCTTAACCGGTGGACATGTCGGATCGGTCGGCAGACCATTCATGTCGTCGTACGACTAGGCGAATAGGTCTTCATACTCTCTCAAGAATTCTGTGTACTATTTCTTTTCTGACGGTGACAAGTGAACGCTGACTTGTGTTTCTTTGATGTTTTTTGCATCTCCTAAGTTAACAATCTCAGTCTTGTCCAACTTGGACTTAGGTCTGTTCTCAAAATTCTCAACTTTCTTAATAATCTCTTCCAGTATATCATATTCCTCTGATTCTATGTCTGTTTGTTACCTTGTCTAATTGTATGTCACAGTCATTGGTTCATCAAGATAAGTAATAGTAATGTTGTATAAGTAAAGCAATGAAAGAAAATAATAAGAGTAAGATTTATAAGAAAAACCGAAATGCTTTTGAAAAATTCCATTATTGTTTTTGACATTGGAGCTCTTTCTTGCAAAAATTAAAATGCAAAAAGGAAAGTCAACTAGTAAAATTAAAATAGTGCATGATGTTTGTTCAGCTTTGCTACCCCAAGGCTTGCCGGGCTTTGATGGTTATTATAGTTTGGTTGTTGAGGCATGCTCCTGTACTCACAGCTTGTGGAAGAGTCTTCCTCTCCTCCTCCTAAAAAATGACACAAAAATCCATGTTATCATCTTCTAGGAACAAATTCCTCACCGCTGCCAATACTTCATCTTCTTCTGACCCGTAGACAACCCCGACGGCTGGGAAGTCTAATCCAAACGGGGTATTGGCTGCTCCAAAGGATAGTAAGGACGCGCCACGACGGTGACCAATGGTTGAATTCCTTCCAGGTAAACTCATATCCCAATTCGAAAGTGTTGCCATGTTTCTTGAGCTTGATGGGTTTAATGATTACTGTGAGGTTTTTTTCAAGTCCCTTGCTAGGTTCATACCTGCTCCAGTTCAATATTCTCTTATTATTGTTATCCCACCATTTATACTTATCAACAGTGTTGACTCGCTCAATGTGCTAGTAAGATTCTCCGTCTATCCTTCTTCTTCCTCCTATTGCTTGGATAGTCTGGCGACTGCATATGGGATTGCTACCGTCGCTGTGAATGATCACCTCTTGATGGTTCCACTCAGATTTTACTTCATGCAGATTGGATAAGGACTTGATATTATCCCAAGAGGAAGGTGTTAGGCACCCCTCATGATGCACTAGTGTGGTTCCCGGCCAAGTTATTATTGTGACTTAAATAAAAAAAAACAGATAAGCAAGTAAGAGTATCACATAAGGGGTAAATTTCACGTAAAGGTTACAAATAACGAAGTTGGAAGGCATAGGAAAGAGTTGATTTAGAAAAAACATTTTTAAAGGTATAAAGAAACAAAGACCAAAGGAAGGGGGTTCTAGGCTTAACAATAATATTGATCACGTCAATGCAATACCCGGTAATCACTCCTTAGAGGGGGGCTACACGTGATATTAGCACACCTGGTCATCATATCCATATCTACCATTCCCCACTCCGTTAAGTTATTAAAGCATGGAATGGTCTCGTTTACACATTGCATGCTATTATCTGTCCCGATCCTATCAATCCCGGAGGTATTTGGGATTACTAATCCTAAAGGGAGGATACATTGGCTTATTTGTGGTTTCAAAAGGTTAAAATTCTAAGGTGACAAACAAAACATATACAGAAATCTAGGGGGAGAGCATATAAACAGATAATAAGGCTTGGACAAAACTTCTTTTAAAACCAGAGAAGGCAAACAGTTTAGCATATCTTACACGTAATGTTTGAGGTCTAATTAAAACTTAAAGATTGAAGCAGACTGATCTGCCACATAATTCAGATAGGAATCATGAGTCCGGCCTACCTTCTGGTTGTAGCTAATAAATAAAACGAATTGATTCATTTTATAAGTTACCATAAGGCTTCCTAAGTGATAGACGAAAACCAATAGGCATGATATCTACAGATTTCAAAAGCAAAAGTATGAACTGATTACATGTTGATTTAAGGAAGGTTGCTAGTTTAAATAAACGGAGTACAAGTTCTGCAATTGATAATGCATTACTACAAACAGTATAAACTTTCAAATGAGCGAGGATATTCAGATTTTAATTAGGACCCCTATAGGAATGCTTTCTATGTGTTTGCCAACTTAAAAATACTGTTATAGACACAGAAGAGACCAGAGATTCTGTAACATGATTGTCCAAACATTGCATGCTATTTCATTTCACTTTTTTGTTATTAGGACCTATAGACAAGTTTGCCTAGTGAAAAGCGGGTGTACAAGAATCAAAAAAAAGACCTATAGGCATATTCTCTATGTGTGTGTGCATGAGCTATAGACATGGTAGCTAAATGAGATGCAAAAGTTCTTATAGGAATGGTAGCTAAATGAGATGCATAAATCTTATAGGCATGATAACTACATAAAATGCATGTCTTATTGGCATGATAAGTACATGAAAAATGTACAAGTCTTATGGGCATGATAACTATATGAAAAATCCATGTGCCTTAAAGACATGATAACTATGTGAAGAAATGCGAAAATTAGCGATTCCTATAAGCATGGTAACTATGTGAAGAAATGCATAAATTAGAGATTCCTATAGGCATCATAACTATGAAAAAGCACGAAAATTAGAGATTCCTATAGGCAAGTTTTCTACCCATATACATGCATAGTTATCCCTCCCTTTTCACTAATCATCCCAAAATGTTATACAAAGTTATTACAGTCCAACGAAAAATAAAGTAAAGAAAATACATCATAAATTTGAAGGTTACAATAAAGGAAAGCTTGATTCAGATTTCCTGTCTGATTTATGAAGTAAACCAACTCCAAAAATCAATGTTTCAAAGCCTTTCTCACACGTTAGAGTTCCCTAAGAGCCTCATATGGACTTCGGATAGTGCTCACACCCAAATGCATTACAGGGTTAAGACATAGTGCAGTGTAGAAGAGGTCAGCTCTCAAGTGTCCAAGTTCAAAAGGAGTTCAAGGTCCCAAGGAAAGGCTCACAAGAGGGGGGGGCAGAACCTAGGAACTAAGAGGGAGAGTGCAAGTGTAGAAGTGAAATTCTCAAAGGAGAAAAAAAAAAAGAAAAGGGAAATAACTTAAAATCAATGCACATAGGGGAATAGGGGAGTAAGGAATATGCAAGAACACAAGAAAAGCAGGCTAATGGGCATACCTAGTAACGGGATATGCTGGTACACCCTCCAGCTTGTTTAGAGGTTAAAACCTTATTGGTTCAAAACTCAATTCATGGATAACAACTCATGTCGCCATGCCCCTAGTTACCACTCACAAACACATAAGGGTAATGGGATAAGGAGCAAAGATTCACAGTAGAAACAGGCAATATAACATAGACATACTAAGTTAAATGTTGAACTCTACATAAACAGTAAAGTAGACATGGATATAAAAACTGTAAGTAAACACATTGGGGTGATGCTGGAACTTAAATTAGAATTAGGACATACCGGTTCAAGGAAGAAAATAGGAAAAGCAATGTGAATGTCTGAGTGCAGACAAGAGAGTTCTATTATGTGAGAGTAAGAGATCAGAAGAAGTGGGAATTGTAGTTGTGGATGATTAATATCGTGTGTAGTGTGAAAGAAAAGAGTCATGTATTTATAGTGTGAAATTCATGAGAAAAGAAGGTAAGAAAATAATTAAAGACTAATTATAAATCAATTACATAATATTCCCTTTAATTAAGGGATTCAAATTCCAACGGGTAAAACCATTTAAGGAAAGGATTTAAATAAACACTTTGTGAAAAGTAGTGAATCAGGGTCAAATACATAAAGGTTATTTAAGGGCAAGGTGTCTCAAACACACAGTTGCACAATTTAAGGAAAGAAAATCAATTAACCGCCAAGAAATCTAAAGCCAGAGATTTTATATGAATGAACCAAGTCAGAAAGATTGGAAAGAGTTTTAACTTAAGGAATATCAATCACAAGTTTGAAAACCTCTTTTGAAGAAGATTCATCATATATAAAAGCATACACATACGTTAAACATGAAGGAGACTTGTCCTGCCCTTGTAATATCATTAGAAAGAATCCAGTATAGAAATGTGTAGCAAAATGTTGGACATTGTATGAAAACAAGGTGTAAACTTAGTTTCGAGACTGGAAGTTAGTCTGAAAGAGTTAGGGGTTTCAATATGAAACCCTAGTTTAATCAAACCATAAAACAAGGATGAGAGGGCAGGCCATCGAACCAAAATCATATTAAGAAGTTTCAGAAAAAAGGATAGTCTCTTTCGACACAAAAATTATGAAGAATATAATAACAAAGTAACATGCAATCATAGCAGAAGGATTCAAAAAAACATAATAGCAATACTGATACGAATACTAGAAAAGCATGATTAAAAGAGACATAAACAGGGCTCAGTAAAAGGCAAACAAAAAACATAAAACTTAGTAGAAAGTGAAGTAGAAAAATACAATAGGATAAACATATATGAGCATGATAAAAGGAAAAGACAAGAACATAGTGGAAGGACGGGATATAGAAAATACAGTAGAGGGACACAAGAACACAATAGGGTCACAATATAGGAAAACATAGCAAGAGAAGCATATAAGAGTATGATACAAGAATACAATAGAGACAAATACACATATACGACAAAGAAAAATCATAAAAACATTTGAACATTTTAGAAATCCTAGATCGGAAAGAAGCGGTTTTTGAAAGCAAAGCTAGGAAAATCGTTTGAAATCTCAAACCGAGCATAGATACACAAAAAATCTAGAGAGATCGGATGAAACCTCGAAGGGTTTTAGAAGAACCCTAAAATTGAGAAAGGTAAATGTCACTGATCGGAGTCGGAGAAGCTAGAATCAGGCTAAAAAGACCAGCATACACCGGAGCAAGGTCAACGATGGCCATGAAACCTTGAGCCAGCAAAGGTCTGGAAGAAAGATTTTGAGGTCTGGCCTCGAATCTTCAAATATCGAGCGTATAGGAGTAACAGGAAGTGAGTATAAGACTGCCATGACCGGAGAAGCCATGGTTTCCAGTAGGTTTCGAGATGGAGGCAATTAAAGGGGACTATGATTAAGGGAGGTTCAAAAGAATCTAAGGGAGAAGAGGGGATTCAAGGCGACGTCTCTAAGGGAAAATGAATTAGGGTTGGGTTTGGTAAATGAAAAAAGGTAAGGGGTCATCGTGGCTGTTGATCAACGACCCTGATTTATTGGGGAGCCGAGCTGGTTGGATCGCATAGGTTGGGGGTCGGGTTAAAAGGCAATTGGACCGGATAACTTAGGATTTGAAACTGGGTTATTGGGCTGCTCAAATTTGGCTATAATTGAAATGAAATTGGGCTAGTATTTAAATAGCCATATTTATTTTTTTATTTTATAAAAAATAGTAAAATTATTTTTGAAAACAAATTAAAGGCTCTAATTTAATTAATAATATATAAATATTAAATTAAAAATATCAAGCTCAATTTTGTAGTTATAAATGCTATTAAATCTTAAAATAGGCTAAAATTACAATTTTGTGCAATTTTAAAAAATACCAAATCAATTTATAAACATATGCAAAAACATTACCTTAGATATATATTAGCATAATATATGAATAAAATAAATTAATCACCAAAATGATAATTTGAACACTTATTATTTTTGTATTGCTAAAATAGGGCAATAAATCCGTTTAAAAATCTTTTAAAAATTTAAAAAAAAAAATAAAACACATAGATATGCTTATATATGCATATATATATATATACTATTTTGAAAGTATGTTGTATATAAAAATATATATAAAAAAATATTGGGTATCAACAAACGTCCCGGCCGATTGTCTGCATACAGTTTAGTGAAAAATAATGAAGGAGTGAGGTAATTCTTCTTTACCGCGGGATATGTAGGCTGAGGTTTGGTATGTTCCTTCAATTTTGGGTTGTGGAACCTAGTATAGCCCTCTGCTGTGTTTAATCGGGCTTGGCTGGTGATAAGGCTCGCTTACAATTCGACTCTTTCGGGAACGGAGATATTGGTACCAGCGATGTGTCATGTGATATGGGATTTCCCCTTGTGGCGTATTTCTTCCTGCCGACGGTTTTAATTCCATCCCTTGTGTGGGTTTTCATCATTTTGGCCAAGCGGGGGTGGACCTGTCCTAGGGTAATGCGCCCGTGGTCGTCTGGATAAGTCTTGCGCCTCCTTTGATGATATGGAACTCGGAGTTTCGGTTTGGGCTAGTCATGTCGTACTGAGAAAATGGTATTTATCTTTGTTGTAGCGATCGCCATTTGGAATCTGTCAAATATTCGAGAGGTGGTTGTGTTTTGACCTGGCGGTCCGATAGTGTTGATCTAGTCACTTGAACTCATGAGCACATGTTTTATCAAAAATGGGTCGAGTAAAGAAGAAGGTTACCAGTGTATCATTGTGAGGTCGAGACGAGGTCTCGATATCCTCTTTTCAAGTTTTCAAGGTTTGGTAGTCAGGCGCCCACCTGGAGAACATGGGAGTACTTTTCAAGTTTTCAAGTTTTGGTAGTCAGGCGCCCACCTGGAGAACAAGAGAATACTTTTCAAATTTCAAGTTTTTGTAATCAGGCGCCACCTGGAGAACAAGGGAATAACTTCCAAATGTCAAGGTTTAGTAATCAGGCGCCCACTTTGAGAACAAAGGAATACGTTTCAAATGTCAAGTTTTAGTAATCAGGTGTTCACCTAGAGAACAAGGGAATACATTTCAAAGTTCAAGTTTTTGTAATCAGGCACCAACCTGGAGAACAAGGGAATACATCTTAAGTTTTCATGTTTTTGCAATCAGGTGCTTACCTAGAGAACAAAGGAATACTTTTCAAGATCAAGTTTTGGTAATCAGGCACCCACCTGGAGAACAAGGGAATACATTTCAAGTTTCAAGTTTTGGTAATGAGGCGCCCACCTGGAGAACAAGGGAATAATTTTCAAGTTTTTAAGTTTTGGTAGTCAGGCGTCCACCTAGAGAACAGGGGAATACTTTTCAAGTTTCGGGTTTTGGTAATCAGGCGTCCACCTGGAGAACAAGGGAATACAATTCAAGCCCAACAATCAAGCATCCACATGGAGAAAAAGAATCATAGAAGCAAGGCAACAAGAAGTTTCACAAAAAGAAGTATAGCATGACAACAAGAAGTTTCTCAAGGAGATACACAAGGCAACAAGGTAACAATAATCAAGAGCAAGTTGAAATACATAGATAGGTTCTTTTGTAATCGATATTTCATAGCTTAGTCTAGCTTCTTTTTATTTTACATGATGTAATAAGGAGGTCTAGAAAGCAGTAGCAGTAGCAGCATCAGCAGTGAAAGCATAGCTTCGGAGTCCCAACTACCAAATACTCCTGAACTATACTGACATGGTTCCTCTTTAGCCGAAGATATGAAGGCAGCCTCTAAAGCAAGGAGCGATCAAGCTTTTCAAAATGATTCTCATGGAGTACTCAAACGGGCAAAAATCGCTAGTGTCCGCTCACTTATATTTGCACGAAAACTCTTCGTTTTTTCGCGCAAAGAGGGGCAGATGTGAGCATGTAATTTTTGCCCCGCGTGAATTACTCCTATAAAATTCTTAGATATAGGAATTTTCGTTTTAATTATTTGATTTTTAGGATTAATTGCATATCTTTCGTAATTATTTGCATTTTACGTGTATTTTAATTTAATACATATTCATCAAAATACATAAGTATGTCGCATGTTCATTTAGAAGTAGATGTGACATTGTCCCAGTATTAGTTAGTAATTGGTCATTTTATAAACGGAAAATCAAAAATAGGTTCAATTTGTCCTTTTATTTTAAATTTTTTGAGTGTTAGGTAATTTTTCCTTTATTTATTTTTAAACAATAATTATACATGGTTAGTTGGCATTTTCATAGGATTGTTTGGGATTTACATTAATTTTCGAATTTTAATAATTCTTGAAATGAAAGAAAAATGAAAACAAGGGGTGAAAAGAAATCCGAAAATGCAATTAAAAAGAGGACCCAAAGTTGGGCCATTTGGAATTAAAACCCAACCAAACGCACCCTTGAGCCGGTCCAACCCAACCTTCAAACTGATCCAGCCCTATTTTTTAAAAATAAACAAATCGACATCATTTTATAGTGGATCAATAAGGGCCGTTGATCTTTGACAATCCTACTGTGTTGGAACCGGGTAGTATTTCATATATAAGTGTTCGAAACCCCATTCCCACCCCCCACCCCCACCCCCCAAAAACTAACCTCATACCTTGTCTCTCAGAAACCCTAAGCTGTCGGTCGGAAATCACCTCCGCCGTCGGCAGTATTTCAAACCCCACCAGACTAACACCGTCTCATCCCCACACCTTCCCCAATCTAAATTCGGGCCTCGTTTCCTTCGAATAATTCATCAACGTCTCGAATCTTAGTCGAAAGATTCGATTTCCCTGCCGTACACGGCGGTGCCTCCCCCTTTCGACCCCAAAATTACACCATAGACCCACCTCGACCCCCCTATCTCCAAATCCTCAACCTACACCCCTATAATCCTTCCAATCTTGTTGAATCATGGATTTAGGGACACAGTCCGAAGCCCCAAGAGATCAATGTGTCAATCTTGGCTCGCATGGCTACCTGTGCATGTTCCTCTGAAGTTTAAAGCTTATTTTAGCATGAGAGTGGTGTTGTTTACTTTTTCTTACGAAGAACAATTAAATAACATCACTCTTTGTTTTAACTAGTGTTCCAGTTATATTTCAAATCATAATTTGGTAATTTCTACTTCTTCCTTGTATTCTCCTTCATTATTTCACCTCCCTCCTCATCCCTTTTGGTTTGGTCAAAGTTTGTTTTAGTTTATTATAAAATCGATTCTATCTTTTGTTCGTAGCCCTCTTCTTTTCTCCTTCGTTTGATTATCTGAGGTCCCTTGTCTGATTTGTTCCGTTTTCCCAAGTCTTTACATTAATAACATAATGATGGTTTCATAATGAGTTTAGCCAATTAGCTAGTGAAATTAGGGCCCTTATTAATTATATGAAATGGGATTGGATGGTTCATTCATTTTGTTTGTTTGACCATTTTTAAATGGTTCCTAGCTTCTTTGTTTAGGAAAATTTTGGGTCAGTGGTTCAATTAGTCTCTGCATGTCAAAAGGCCCAAATAGGTATTCAATTTGGACTTCTCCTGACCCATTAGGTTGGGTTAATTCGACCAAGTTACGTAAAAGGGTAAATACCTAGGTTTTAAAGGGCAATGTGGGGGAATACTTAAGGAATCTTTATAGGATTAGTATAGGAGACTTCTAGTAGGGGTTATTGGCTAATTTCAAGCTTTTTAACTGGAGTAGAAAGTCATAAATTGAGGGACTAATTGGCTAAAAGTAAAAATTGAAAAGGATTACGTGTTAAAAACTTAGGTCTGAAGTTTGCCCTAGTAACTTGCCTATAAAGGCATTGTTACATGGGGTGTAATTCAGATTTGGAAGCATTAAAAATCTTGAAAATTCTAGACGGCTTAAAAACTTCAGAAAAACACTGTTTCATTGAGTTCTTCTAGTAATTTCTGAACTTCTACTGGGGCTGAAACAAGTTTTGATTAGCTGACATTCGAAAAAATGAATTAAATCAAGCTTGATTGAAGTGTCTTGGTCCATTGTTTGGACTGAAGCTGTGTTCTAGGTTGTTTTACCACACTTTCTGAGTTTGAAATTTGGTTTTAAACTTCTGATTCTACTATCATTTTACGGATGCTGGATTTCTAATTATCCTGATGTGTTCTCCTCACATTTTTCTGGTACACACCCTTGAAACTCATGCATTGTGATACTTCATTGGAGTTTGAGAAATAAAAATAGAAGTTCAAACGTTTGGATGTTGGGTTATAAGCTAATAGTCGCAATCATTTTACCTTCTTGTATTTTGCCTTTATAAATGACCTATGCTCAACTGAGAGTTGAGTTAGTCATATACCAAAGCCTTTGGTTTATTTAGTTTTTCTTTGCTTTAGAAAAAAACAATAATAACAACAACTCATTATATTCCCACAGGTGGTGTATGGGGAGGGTAATATGTGCGCAGACCTTACCCCTACCTCGAGGGGCAGAGAGACTGTTTGCAGGAGATCTTCAGCTCAGGAAAGGAAACAAGTGACAGAAACAAGTGACGATATATTAGTACTAGCGATCAAGTCATAATAAATAACATAAAACACACAACATAACATAAAATAACAAAATAACACAATATAAGGAGTATAGGAAATACGAGAAAGAGGAAAGTATACTAATATCTATAATATAAAGTCCCGCATTAGTAGCTGATCAGCATAATCCTAATCCTAACTCCTAAATGTCTAGTCTCACTCTAGCGCGTTGTAGGAATATTTCAAACTTCCCCCTATCCTGTAACCTTAATGCTCGACCTCCGCAATCCCCTATCAAGAGCCATGTCCTCAGTAACCCTAAGTCACGTCATGTCCTGCCTTATCACATCTCCTCAATACTTCCTAGATCTCCCTCTACCTCTCATCGTGACCACCACCAGCAGTCGCTCATAACTTCTCACTGGTGCATCAGCGCTCCTCCTATAAATGTTCTCAAACCATCTGAGTCTTGCTTCCCGCATCTTGTCCTCCGTGGACGCCACGCCCATCCTCTCTCGAATATCTTCATTCCTAATCTTATCCATCCTTGTATTCCCACACATCCACCTCAACATCCTCATCTCTGCTACTTGCATCTTCCGGATGTATGAGTCCTTAACTGGCCAACACTCAGTCACATACAACATGACCATCTAAATGCTGCTCTATTAAACTTACCTTTCAGTAATGGTGGCACTTTTTTGTCACACAACACTCCCATTGCTAACCTCCACTTCATCCACCCCACCCCTATACAGTGTGTGACAGCCTCGTCGATCTCTCTGATCCCTTGAATAACTGACCCAAGATCCTTGAAACTACCCCTCTGAGGGATGACTTGGGAGTCAAACCTCACTTCCACTCCCACGTCTGTCGGCTCAAGCCCAAATTTGCACTCAAGATATGCTATCTTCATCCTGATCAACTTGAAACCTTTAGACTTAAGGGCCTGTCTCCAAAACTCTAGCCTCTCATTGACGTCGTGTGTTGTCTCATCAATTAGGACTATATCATCAGCAAATAGCATACACCATGGCACCTCCCCTTGAATATTATACGTTATGGCATCCATCGCAAGGGCAAATCGGAAAGGGTTGAGCGCAGACCCTTGGTACAACCCCGTAACAATTGTAAAATGCTCGGAGTCACCTCCTACTGTCCTAACCCGAGTCTTAGCTCCAACATACATGTCATAAATCACCCTAATGTAGGGAACCAGGGGCCCTTTAACCTTTCAGCATCTCCATAAAACCTTCATAGGAACTTTGTCGTACGCATTCTCTAGATCGATAAATACCATGTGGAGATCCTTCTTCTTATCCCTATATTGTTCCACCATCCTCCTAACAAGGTGGATAGCTTCTGTGGTAGATCTCCGTAGCATGAACCGGAATTGGTTATCTAAAATAGACACCGTCCTTCGCACTCTCATCTCCACCACTCTTTCCTAGACTTTCATGGTATGAATCAGTAATTTGATACCCCTATAGTTATTACAACTCTGGATATCACCTTTGTTCTTATAAAACCAAAATTCTATAGAAAACAGTTCTAGACATATAATTGCATATGGTATTTACAGCTTTGAGAGCATTTTAATGACTGAATGGAACTGATACTAGATATAGCATGTTTCGAATTGGATATTTGGGACTGTAAGGTTTAAATTACTCCATGCATGCTTGATATATTCCATCCAGTTCGAAATTGGAAAAATGAAAAAAAAGAAACATGCGGTTTCGTTTCATATCTAAGAGCCCTTATCTGCATTTTTTTCTATTACATTACGAAATAATGAATTGAGTTCGTATAGGCATTTTGGATGCTGCTAGTGAAATAGCCCTTCTGGCTATATTTTCTGTTACTCCACCCATTTAATAAAGTATTCGACCCGGTTTAACAACAGCTACCCAATATTTGTTGGACAATACGCTTTACGCTAGAGGGGGGGGTGAATAGCGTTTTAAAAATATTAAGCGTTTTAGTGCGGAATTTAAAAATTTTGCAGAAATTAAAACAAGTGCAGTAGAATAAACTTACACAATGATGTATCCTGGTTGGCCACAAACGTGGTAAGTCCCGTCCCCGAGAGACTCTCTCGAGATTTCCACTAAACTTGTCAAGCTTACGGGTGCTTAACAAACCGTTACAGCTGAGGACACAAGCCTCACCCAGGTGCTCGGGGATCACAATCCCAAAGACTTCAATTGCTCGGGGATACCAATCCCAAAGACTTCAATTGCTCGAGGATAACAATCCCAAAGACTTCAACTGCTCGGGGATAACAATCCCAAAGACTTCAACTGCTCGGGGATAACAATCCCAAAGACTTCAACTGCTCGGGGATAACAATCCCAAAGACTTCAACCGAGGAATCACAAGTTCCTCAACAAACAAGAATCGCAATTCTCTTACAAACACAAAACACACTCACTTTACAAAGCACTCCTTAATGAGTAGATATGAGTAGAAATAGTACGCTCAAGATCACAACAACTTAGCTCAATAGAATGGCTCTTCAAAAAGCTTTATGGATGAATGGAAAATGATGATCAATGTAAGAAAGCTTTTAGCAATGAAAATACTCAAAGTGTATATGTTGTTGTTGTGAAAACACTGAGTTGAAGCTGTATTTATAGGTGAAAAACCACAATCGATTTTTATGATCGATTATCAAAAGCCACAATCGATTATCATTTTATTTAAAATCACTGGGAGACATTTTTTTCATTCTAATCGATTACCATTAGTTCATAATCGATTTTTATGAGTTTTGAAAACTTTGCCTCAGTTAACAATCGATTATCATAAGTACACAATCGATTGTTATGCAGTTTGCAAAAACCTGATGTTAACTGACTTACTCACAATCGATTATCATTAATTCACAATCGATTGTCATGCAGTCTTGGCTTAGAGATACTCGATTATCATAAGTACATAATCGATTATCTTAGCCCAGATTTTTGAGGCATGTTTGGAAAACATTTTAACAAATGTAAATATGCATAGTTTAAAATCATTTGACACTTAATTTAAATATGCATGATTTTGGAAAAATAATTTTAGTAGAGAAGCCATGTTATGAGCCAAGTTGAGGAATCAAGATCACAATTAATATTGACTCAATTATAACATTTCTAAACTTTGTCTTGAGCTTCTTGTAATGCATCCATTTTGTGCTTGTCCTTGAGTACTGCTATATATCGCTTTTTGCTTTGTTTGACATTCATCAAAACCTACAAAAGAACACACGTTTAGTATATTGCATTTGAAACGTGTTTCCAAGAATTTCCCCCTTTTTGATAATGGCAAACATAAGCGGGATATATGCAATAATTATTTTGATAATCCAAGACAAGTGTAAAGTATGCAATTTGATGTTCCCCCTCAATTCATGTTCCCCCTCACTTTAAGCATGAATGAAGTTGAGAGTGATATAGCATACTTCTTGATATCCCGTTTCTTCCCCCTTTTGCCATTAGCAAAAATATATACAAGGGAAGAATATGAAAAAAACATATGAAATAAACAAAAGTTTATTTATTGGAAAATAACATTACATGGGTGGAGCCAAACACAATAAAACGAACAACAACTAACCAACCAAGGAAAAACAAATCAAAAACAACAATTTCACATCATCAAAAACAACAATTTCATCATTCATCACCCCCATCCCCTTCATCATCATTGGGAGGCGCTTGATATGGCACCACCTGAGCATAGGCATAATGCACGTGATCAAAGTAACCATGGACCTCACGGGTTAATTGAGTAATTTGGTCAGAGATAGTCCGGAGGGTAGGCTCCTGAGGAGGATGAGCACGACGGGCTTGTCGATTTTGAGGAGGAGCGGGAGCATGATCACCATCATGATGAAAGGAAGACTCCGAAATTTCCCAGATTTTGGTGCTCTTTTTGAGAGGACCATTAGCAATATTGACCCCGGAAGCTTCAAGAAATTTCATTATTAAGAGGGCATAGGGGAGAGGTATGTCATCTCTGGTGGCATTGAACATATGAGATTGAATAAGCTTGCACCAATTGATTTTAACACCGGTGATAATGGCATGAAGAAATTTGGCATCCTCTTGGGAAATGGTGGTGTGATTGAGTTTACGGGGTTTGAGAACACGAGTGATGAAATAGAGAATGAAACGATAATTCGGGTCCATACCCTTTATGGTGGGACGACGGGAAGAAGACTCATCATAGGCGACTCCGGCTTGGCGGAAGAGATTAGCTTCATCAATCATGTCCCCGGCATCATTTATGTACTGGTAGATGTCTTCACCATCATGCGGAATGCCGGCAATGAGGTGGAGGTTATCTTCAGAAATTAGAATGGAAATGCCGTTAACATTGGTAACGAGTTCACCCTCATCATCTTTGTGAAGGTTGGAGTAAAAAGCTTCAACCAAAGTAATGTTGTAGTAGGGGTGAGTAAGGAGTAGGAAATTGAAAAGTTGGCACTCTCTTAGCATATTCGCGGCTGGAATGAATGGTGCAACAAGAGCGTTTGTTGAAAAGCGAGGAGGGAGAATAAGGCGTTTCTCAAATTTGGTTAAGAAACAGGTGAGCTCTTCATCGGATTCAAAGAATAGAACCGATCCATCTTGATATGGATGGCGAGAAGAAGAAGCACCTTGTTTGGAACGAGCACGTTTGGAGTTGCGGCTTGACATTTTTGAAAAAGATGTGCTAGGATTTTTCAAAGATAACAAGATAATTTGATGCTTGGGAGGCTTGAGTGAGTATACAAGAGCATATGTGCAGCCTATATATAGAGAAGGAATGAATCTTACACTTATTTGAAAAGATTTGAAGAGATTTGAAGAGCTTTGAAGTCTGAAACGGTAAAAATAAATTCACTGACCGTTCAATAATCGATTGTTTGAATAGAATAATCGATTGTCATTAATGAAAATGATCTGACACATCGATTACACGCCAGAACGGAAAAAAAAATTTGAAAAAGATAGTCGATTGTCAAACTTGGTAATCGATTGTTTTTCATATTTATGACCTGACAGGAATCGATTGTAGAGCCAAAACGGTAACATAAGTTTAAAACAGATAATCGATTGTCAATATATAGTAATCGATTATTTCACTCACAGAGAGTTTTGATTTTGGCAAATAATCGATTGGCAGAACAAATAATCGATTGTTTGGAAGGGGGATGCTAAAATGATGAGACTTAATTCTATCAAGCAATGTAAACATTCAACAAGATTTCATGACAAAAAAAATTGAATCAACAAATAATCGATTATTGATACTGATAATCGATTGTAAGCATAAATAATCGATTATGATCGATTTTTCTTGTATCAAGACAATTTATACTTTCCTCTTACCTTTTGGGGGATACCTGCAAAATAGAATTAAACATCTCCGACGCTCAAGTCAGTAATCTATAAATGAAATAATAACTTTGAAACTAGTGTAGTCGGGTGAAAAACGTGAACTCTTAAGAATTTTGTCCTAGGATGTTCTTAAGAGGGTTTAGGGTACTTACCTTCCCTTCGACTTTGCCAATTACCTGATTTTGAACATCCTCCGTTCATTTTGGTCTTTTGGCTCATTCTTCAATTTAAGAAGCTTCTTCCACAATTTTGCCTTTGTCTTCCTTGTATTTTGTCTTTTAAATTTTTCGAAAATACTTCCGATTTTGAAAAAAAAATGCCTAAATCGACTTTTCCGTCTCTTCCTCCTTCTTTGTGCTTTAATTTAAGGAATTTTGAATTCGTCTCCCGTCAAGTGTTTGGAGTATCCACTACACTTGATTCCTTCAAGCACACCTGCAAAACAAATCAATGCTCTTTTGGTACCCATGCCATTTTGGGTCCTTGAGGGTTATGCATACTATAATGATATGTTTGAGTAGCATGTCTATGTCTAGTAAAGCATGTGGGAGCAATATGACCAATTCGTCTACAATAATGACATGTCACATTTGGATTATGCATGCGTCTAGGCTCATAGTAGCTAGAATAATGCACATTGTTTACTCTATTTTCATTTCTCCTAATTTGAGCACCATAATCATTTCTAGGTTGAACATTTCGGGATCTTCTATCATGATCACTGTTGTGCCTAAAATATGCATCATGTCTATGGTGACGATTGCTAGGCGGAAGGTCATGTCTAGGTCTCCTAATATTTTGTCTAGCATGCATGTTTGTTTTAGGAAAGGCATTTTTGTTATTAATCCTAGATTGAGCTCTAGGTGGTTGGGTTTTTGCATCAACCTCTTCTTCATTTATGAAGCCTATTCCATGCTTGGTTGATTTCAAGTTATCAAGCACCACATTCAAGTTTTTATGAGAGGAGTTGAATTTATCTAGTGTGCGTTTTAATCTACCTACTTCATTCTTAAGGTCTACACAAGAAGCACAATTTTTTGTAGAACTCTCGGGCTTGTCAGAACTTCTTTTCCCATAAAACTTGTTTTGTTCTAGTAGCTTCTCATTTTCCAAAACCAATTTTTCTAATTCTTTTTCTTTTAATGAAAACTGTTTTTGAAAATCTTGTTCTTTTAGAGAAGCACTTTCTCTTAAACTAGTGACGGTTTTTGTAACTTTGAGAAATTCAGCATACAATTCATCAAAGGCATTTCTCATGTCATCAAGAGTGTAAAAATTTTGAGAAGAGATTTGACTTACCTCACTTTGATTTTCTTCCTGTGCCATGAGGCAGAGATTTGCCGCTTCTTCATTTTCTTCTTCACTGGATTCGTCTCCGGAATCTCCTCCCCAAGATATGTATGCTCGTTGCTTCTTGAAGGGTTTCTTCTCCTTTTTAAGATTTGGGCAGTTTGTTTTGATATGCCCTGTTTCACCACATTCATAACATTTAACTTGCTCACCTTGCTTTTTCCCTTTGCGGTCATATTCTTTTCGCATGAATTTTCTGAATTTTTTGATGATGAGTCCGAATTCGCTATCTCCATCCTCTTCAATTGGTGATTGACTTGTACTCGCCTTTAGAGCAATCTTTTGCCTTCTTTGTTCATCAATAACAGGGTTAAGAATAGTGGATTCATAAGTCTTAAGATTACCTCTAAGAGCGTCTATGGTGACGTTCGTGATTCCAATTGACTCTTGAATCGCATCGGCCTTTGATCGCCATGCCGGTGTTAGACTCCTAAGGATTTTTCGAACTAGTTCTTTGTCTGTGAACGTCTTCTTGAGCGCGTGGAGATCATTCACTATTGATGAGAACCGCTCAAACATCTCGTCTACCTTTTCGCCTTCCTTCATATGGAACAATTCGTAAGCATGAGTTAAAAAGTCAATTTTAGCTTCTCTTACCTGGTCAGTCCCTTCGTAAGTGACCTCAAGCTTGTCCCACATTTCTTTCGCTGTTTTGCAGCAGGAGATTTTCCTGTAATCATTAGCATTAACAGCACAAAGTAATAAATTAATAGCTTTAAAGTTATTTTGGACCATTCGATTATCCTCGGCGTTGAATTCCTCTTCTGATTTTGGCACCCATTCTTCTTCCACCTTTTTGACAGGAACCTCATTTCCTTTGGTGTACACCTTCCACAAGTAAGGACTGTTTGATCTGACGAATATCTGCATCCTTTCTTTCCAATATGAATAATTAGTCCCGTTAAACAAAGGAGGTCTTGTGGGGCACTGTCCTTCATCAATACCTGCAAAAGAGTCTAGAGTAGAAGCCATGGAAAGATTCTCTCAAACGGTTAAGTCTTTCAGAGAGTATGGCTCTGATACCAATTGTTGGACAATACGCTTTACGCTAGAGGGGGGGGTGAATAGCGTTTTAAAAATATTAAGCGTTTTAGTGCGGAATTTAAAAACTTTGCAGAAATTAAAACAAGTGCAGTAGAATAAACTTACACAATGATGTATCCTGGTTGGCCACAAACGTGGTTAGTCCAGTCCCCGAGAGACTCTCTCGAGATTTCCACTAAACTTGTCAAGCTTACGGGTGCTTAACAAACCGTTACAGCTGAGGACACAAGCCTCACCCAGGTGCTCGGGGATCACAATCCCAAAGACTTCAATTGCTCGGGGATACCAATCCCAAAGACTTCAATTGCTCGGGGATAACAATCCCAAAGACTTCAACTGCTCGGGGATAACAATCCCAAAGACTTCAACTGCTCGGGGATAACAATCCCAAAGACTTCAACTGCTCGGGGATAACAATCCCAAAGACTTCAACCGAGGAATCACAAGTTCCTCAACAAACGAGAATCGCAATTCTCTTACAAACACAAAACACACTCACTTTACAAAGCACTCCTTAATGAGTAGATATGAGTAGAAATAGTACGCTCAAGATCACAACAACTTAGCTCAATAGAATGGCTCTTCAAAAAGCTTTATGGATGAATGGAAAATGATGATCAATGTAAGAAAGCTTTTAGCAATGAAAATACTCAAAGTGTATATGTTGTTGTTGTGAAAACACTGAGTTGAAGCTGTATTTATAGGTGAAAAACTCAGTCTTACCGTTGTCTAATTGCCAATTAAGGATTGCTGAAATTACTCAGTGACAATCGATTGTCAAGACTAAACAATCGATTGTTTGCCTATCAGATTAAAAATTCAATCCCAGATTTTACGTCAACAATCGATTACTTCAAATCAATAATCGATTATTTATAACGTTAAGAAATCCTTTCCAATTTTTGGCATAAAACATCGATTGTCCGTAAATCAACAATCGATTATTTTAACAACGTTCAGAAAATCTTTTCCAGATTTTACGCAAAACATCGATTGTTAAATATCAACAATCGATTACCTGAAGGTAATTGAAAATATATGACAACGGTCAGCTTCAACAATCGATTATCAAATGGAATAATCGATTATTAATTAATTTCAAAACTCTCTGTCTCATATATAATCGATTATCAAAAGCCACAATCGATTATCATTTTATTTAAAATCACTGGGAGACATTTTTTTCATTCTAATCGATTACCATTAGTTCATAATCGATTTTTATGAGTTTTGAAAACTTTGCCTCAGTTAACAATCGATTATCATAAGTACACAATCGATTGTTATGCAGTTTGCAAAAACCTGATGTTAACTGACTTACTCACAATCGATTATCATTAATTCACAATCGATTGTCATGCAGTCTTGGCTTAGAGATACTCGATTATCATAAGTACATAATCGATTATCTTAGCCCAGATTTTTGAGGCATGTTTGGAAAACATTTTAACAAATGTAAATATGCATAGTTTAAAATCATTTGACACTTAATTTAAATATGCATGATTTTGGAAAAATAATTTTAGTAGAGAAGCCATGTTATGAGCCAAGTTGAGGAATCAAGATCACAATTAATATTGACTCAATTATAACATTTCTAAACTTTGTCTTGAGCTTCTTGTAATGCATCCACTTTGTGCTTGTCCTTGAGTACTGCTATATATCGCTTTTTGCTTTGTTTGACATTCATCAAAACCTACAAAAGAACACACGTTTAGTATATTGCATTTGAAACGTGTTTCCAACAATTTCCCCCTTTTTGATAATGGCAAACATAAGCGGGATATATGCAATAATTATTTTGATAATCCAAGACAAGTGTAAAGTATGCAATTTGATGTTCCCCCTCAATTCATGTTCCCCCTCACTTTAAGCATGAATGAAGTTGAGAGTGATATAGCATACTTCTTGATATCCCGTTTCTTCCCCCTTTTGCCATTAGCAAAAATATATACAAGGGAAGAATATGAAAAAAACATATGAAATAAACAAAAGTTTATTTATTGGAAAATAACATTACATGGGTGGAGCCAAACACAATAAAACGAACAACAACTAACCAACCAAGGAAAAACAAATCAAAAACAACAATTTCACATCATCAAAAACAACAATTTCATCATTCATCACCCCCATCCCCTTCATCATCATTGGGAGGCGCTTGATATGGCACCACCTGAGCATAGGCATAATGCACGTGATCAAAGTAACCATGGACCTCACGGGTTAATTGAGTAATTTGGTCAGAGATAGTCCGGAGGGTAGGCTCCTGAGGAGGATGAGCACGACGGGCTTGTCGATTTTGAGGAGGAGCGGGAGCATGATCACCATCATGATGAAAGGAAGACTCCGAAATTTCCCAGATTTTGGTGCTCTTTTTTAGAGGACCATTAGCAATATTGACCCCGGAAGCTTCAAGAAATTTCATTATTAAGAGGGCATAGGGGAGAGGTATGTCATCTCTGGTGGCATTGAACATATGAGATTGAATAAGCTTGCACCAATTGATTTTAACACCGGTGATAATGGCATGAAGAAATTTGGCATCCTCTTGGGAAATGGTGGTGTGATTGAGTTTACGGGGTTTGAGAACACGAGTGATGAAATAGAGAATGAAACGATAATTCGGGTCCATACACTTTATGGTGGGACGAAGGGAAGAAGACTCATCATAGGCGACTCCGGCTTGGCGGAAGAGATTAGCTTCATCAATCATGTCCCCGGCATCATTTATGTACTGGTAGATGTCTTCACCATCATGCGGAATGCCGGCAATGAGGTGGAGGTTATCTTCAGAAATTAGAATGGAAATGCCGTTAACATTGGTAACGAGTTCACCCTCATCATCTTTGTGAAGGTTGGAGTAAAAAGCTTCAACCAAAGTAATGTTGTAGTAGGGGTGAGTAAGGAGTAGGAAATTGAAAAGTTGGCACTCTCTTAGCATATTCGCGGCTGGAATGAATGGTGCAACAAGAGCGTTTGTTGAAAAGCGAGGAGGGAGAATAAGGCGTTTCTCAAATTTGGTTAAGAAACGGGTGAGCTCTTCATCGGATTCAAAGAATAGAACCGATCCATCTTGATATGGATGGCGAGAAGAAGAAGCACCTTGTTTGGAACGAGCACGTTTGGAGTTGCGGCTTGACATTTTTGAAAAAGATGTGCTAAGATTTTTCAAAGATAACAAGATAATTTGATGCTTGGGAGGCTTGAGTGAGTATACAAGAGCATATGTGCAGCCTATATATAGAGAAGGAATGAATCTTACACTTATTTGAAAAGATTTGAAGAGATTTGAAGAGCTTTGAAGTCTGAAACGGTAAAAATAAATTCACTGACCGTTCAATAATCGATTGTTTTAATAGAATAATCGATTGTCATTAATGAAAATGATCTGACACATCGATTACACGCCAGAACGGAAAAAAAAAATTTGAAAAAGATAGTCGATTGTCAAACTTGGTAATCGATTGTTTTTCATATTTATGACCTGACAGGAATCGATTGTAGAGCCAAAACGGTAACATAAGTTTAAAACAGATAATAGATTGTCAATATATAGTAATCGATTATTTCACTCACAGAGAGTTTGGATTTTGGCAAATAATCGATTGGCAGAACAAATAATCGATTGTTTGGAAGGGGGATGCTAAAATGATGAGACTTAATTCTATCAAGCAATGTAAACATTCAACAAGATTTCATGACAAAAAAAATTGAATCAACAAATAATCGATTATTGATACTGATAATCGATTGTAAGCATAAATAATCGATTATGATCGATTTTTCTTGTATCAAGACAATTTATACTTTCCTCTTACCTTTTGGGGGATACCTGCAAAATAGAATTAAACATCTCCGACGCTCAAGTCAGTAATCTATAAATGAAATAATAACTTTGAAACTAGTGTAGTCGGGTGAAAAACGTGAACTCTTAAGAATTTTGTCCTAGGATGTTCTTAAGAGGGTTTAGGGTACTTACCTTCCCTTCGACTTTGCCAATTACCTGATTTTGAACATCCTCCGTTCATTTTGGTCTTTTGGCTCATTCTTCAATTTAAGAAGCTTCTTCCACAATTTTGCCTTTGTCTTCCTTGTATTTTGTCTTTTAAATTTTTCGAAAATACTTCCGATTTTGAAAAAAAATGCCTAAATCGACTTTTCCGTCTCTTCCTCCTTCTTTGTGCTTTAATTTAAGGAATTTTGAATTCGTCTCCCGTCAAGTGTTTGGAGTATCCACTACACTTGATTCCTTCAAGCACACCTGCAAAACAAATCAATGCTCTTTTGGTACCCATGCCATTTTGGGTCCTTGAGGGTTATGCATACTATAATGATATGTTTGAGTAGCATGTCTATGTCTAGTAAAGCATGCGGGAGCAATATGACCAATTCGTCTACAATAATGACATGTCACATTTGGATTATGCATGCGTCTAGGCTCATAGTAGCTAGAATAATGCACATTGTTTACTCTATTTTCATTTCTGCTAATTTGAGCACCATAATCATTTCTAGGTTGAACATTTCGGGATCTTCTAGCATGATCACTGTTGTGCCTAAAATATGCATCATGTCTATGGTGACGATTGCTAGGCGGAAGGTCATGTCTAGGTCTCCTAATATTTTGTCTAGCATGCATGTTTGTTTTAGGAAAGGCATTTTTGTTATTAATCCTAGATTGAGCTCTAGGTGGTTGGGTTTTTGCATCAACCTCTTCTTCATTTATGAAGCCTATTCCATGCTTGGTTGATTTCAAGTTATCAAGCACCACATTCAAGTTTTTATGAGAGGAGTTGAATTTATCTAGTGTGCGTTTTAATCTACCTACTTCATTCTTAAGGTCTACACAAGAAGCACAATTTTTTGTAGAACTCTCGGGCTTGTCAGAACTTCTTTTCCCATAAAACTTGTTTTGTTCTAGTAGCTTCTCATTTTCCAAAACCAATTTTTCTAATTCTTTTTCTTTTAATGAAAACTGTTTTTGAAAATCTTGTTCTTTTAGAGAAGCACTTTCTCTTAAACTAGTGACGGTTTTTGTAACTTTGAGAAATTCAGCATACAATTCATCAAAGGCATTTCTCATGTCATCAAGAGTGTAAAAATTTTGAGAAGAGATTTGACTTACCTCACTTTGATTTTCTTCCTGTGCCATGAGGCAGAGATTTGCCGCTTCTTCATTTTCTTCTTCACTGGATTCGTCTCCGGAATCTCCTCCCCAAGATATGTATGCTCGTTGCTTCTTGAAGGGTTTCTTCTCCTTTTTAAGATTTGGGCAGTTTGTTTTGATATGCCCTGTTTCACCACATTCATAACATTTAACTTGCTCACCTTGCTTTTTCCCTTTGCGGTCATATTCTTTTCGCATGAATTTTCGGAATTTTTTGATGATGAGTCCGAATTCGCTATCTCCATCCTCTTCAATTGGTGATTGACTTGTACTCGCCTTTAGAGCAATCTTTTGCCTTCTTTGTTCATCAATAACAGGGTTAAGAATAGTGGATTCATAAGTCTTAAGATTACCTCTAAGAGCGTCTATGGTGACGTTCGTGATTCCAATTGCCTCTTGAATCGCATCGGCCTTTGATCGCCATGCCGGTGTTAGACTCCTAAGGATTTTTCGAACTAGTTCTTTGTCTGTGAACGTCTTCTTGAGCGCGTGGAGATCATTCACTATTGATGAGAACCGCTCAAACATCTCGTCTACCTTTTCGCCTTCCTTCATATGGAACAATTCGTAAGCATGAGTTAAAAAGTCAATTTTAGCTTCTCTTACCTGGTCAGTCCCTTCGTAAGTGACCTCAAGCTTGTCCCACATTTCTTTCGCTGTTTTGCAGCAGGAGATTTTCCTGTAATCATTAGCATTAACAGCACAAAGTAATAAATTAATAGCTTTAAAGTTATTTTGGACCATTCGATTATCCTTGGCGTTGAATTCCTCTTCTGATTTTGGCACCCATTCTTCTTCCACCTTTTTGACAGGAACCTCATTTCCTTTGGTGTACACCTTCCACAAGTAAGGGCTGTTTGATCTGACGAATATCTGCATCCTTTCTTTCCAATATGAATAATTAGTCCCGTTAAACAAAGGAGGTCTTGTGGGGCACTGTCCTTCATCAATACCTGCAAAAGAGTCTAGAGTAGAAGCCATGGAAAGATTCTCTCAAACGGTTAAGTCTTTCAGAGAGTATGGCTCTGATACCAATTGTTGGACAATACGCTTTACGCTAGAGGGGGGGGTGAATAGCGTTTTAAAAATATTAAGCGTTTTAGTGCGGAATTTAAAAACTTTGCAGAAATTAAAACAAGTGCAGTAGAATAAACTTACACAATGATGTATCCTGGTTGGCCACAAACGTGGTTAGTCCAGTCCCCGAGAGACTCTCTCGAGATTTCCACAAAACTTGTCAAGCTTACGGGTGCTTAACAAACCGTTACAGCTGAGGACACAAGCCTCACCCAGGTGCTCGGGGATCACAATCCCAAAGACTTCAATTGCTCGGGGATACCAATCCCAAAGACTTCAATTGCTCGGGGATAACAATCCCAAAGACTTCAACTGCTCGGGGATAACAATCCCAAAGACTTCAACTGCTCGGGGATAACAATCCCAAAGACTTCAACTGCTCGGGGATAACAATCCCAAAGACTTCAACCGAGGAATCACAAGTTCCTCAACAAACGAGAATCGCAATTCTCTTACAAACACAAAACACACTCACTTTACAAAGCACTCCTTAATGAGTAGATATGAGTAGAAATAGTACGCTCAAGATCACAACAACTTAGCTCAATAGAATGGCTCTTCAAAAAGCTTTATGGATGAATGGAAAATGATGATCAATGTAAGAAAGCTTTTAGCAATGAAAATACTCAAAGTGTATATGTTGTTGTTGTGAAAACACTGAGTTGAAGCTGTATTTATAGGTGAAAAACTCAGTCTTACCGTTGTCTAATTGCCAATTAAGGATTGCTGAAATTACTCAGTGACAATCGATTGTCAAGACTAAACAATCGATTGTTTGCCTATCAGATTAAAAATTCAATCCCAGATTTTACGTCAACAATCGATTACTTCAAATCAATAATCGATTATTTATAACGTTAAGAAATCCTTTCCAATTTTTGGCATAAAACATCGATTGTCCGGAAATCAACAATCGATTATTTTAACAACGTTCAGAAAATCTTTTCCAGATTTTACGCAAAACATCGATTGTTAAATATCAACAATCGATTACCTGAAGGTAATTGAAAATATATGACAACGGTCAGCTTCAACAATCGATTATCAAATGGAATAATCGATTATTAATTAATTTCAAAACTCTCTGTCTCATATATAATCGATTATCAAAAGCCACAATCGATTATCATTTTATTTAAAATCACTGGGAGACATTTTTTTCATTCTAATCGATTACCATTAGTTCATAATCGATTTTTATGAGTTTTGAAAACTTTGCCTCAGTTAACAATCGATTATCATAAGTACACAATCGATTGTTATGCAGTTTGCAAAAACCTGATGTTAACTGACTTACTCACAATCGATTATCATTAATTCACAACCGATTGTCATGCAGTCTTGGCTTAGAGATACTCGATTATCATAAGTACATAATCGATTATCTTAGCCCAGATTTTTGAGGCATGTTTGGAAAACATTTTAACAAATGTAAATATGCATAGTTTAAAATCATTTGACACTTAATTTAAATATGCATGATTTTGGAAAAATAATTTTAGTAGAGAAGCCATGTTATGAGCCAAGTTGAGGAATCAAGATCACAATTAATATTGACTCAATTATAACATTTCTAAACTTTGTCTTGAGCTTCTTGTAATGCATCCATTTTGTGCTTGTCCTTGAGTACTGCTATATATCGCTTTTTGCTTTGTTTGACATTCATCAAAACCTACAAAAGAACACACGTTTAGTATATTGCATTTGAAACGTGTTTCCAACAATATTCTGGGACGAATTCCTACTTACTTTTCTTAGTAATGGTAACGAAGGTATGCCAAGGGAAGCTCGGGCCAACCTATGTCTCAGTAGCTGCCCGAGAAAGGACCACTCAATCCAGACAGGTTCTCGCAACTGCCTTTCAAACAGGTTGTGGTATTCATTGCTGATTTTATTGAAATGATAAGTGTAGGTTAGAGTGTTAAACTTTCGATTGGAATTTATATTAGTCTAGCTATTACTAAATTATGCATGCTCCTGTTTAAAAGTTTTCGTGTATATGATCATTCTTATGGGTAGTTAATTTTTAGTCTTAAATTTTGGAAATATTTTGAAGCTTTATGGTTATAATTATCAATGTGGTTGGATCCAAACTGAGCTGTAGCTTGTGGCCCAATGATTCTTAGAGTGCAATGATATATTGTGGCATTTGCTCTCTTGGGCTTTAAGCGAGCCTGTTGATTTTTTTCTTTAGTGTCTATGGGTGCTTGGCTTAGGATCTGGGCCTTTTTTGTGGTATTTGTGTCACGAGTCCATTTGGGTTGTGATTACCGGGCTCGTTAGTTGGGCAGTGTGTTTGGCCTTGATGATTCCGAATTGAGACAGCCCTACCATGCTGATGGGCTCACGCTGAGCTCAAAAGTAGGCAGTTTTTTTCCTTTGAACCAGTAATTAGCGTAGGGACCGTAGTTTTTTTTTAAATCAATCTTCTATTGCAACCCTTTTAGATAAATTTCAAGTCGCGGTTAGCGTATTAATTAACTAGGCCTTTATCACTGGCACGCCATGTAAAAAGTGACAATCGCACCCCCTCGTTTTAATTAATCTTGTATCGATCATTAGAATTCGGGGCGTGCGCTTAGTCGAAGTTCCACGACCCTCGCAAACTTGCAAATGCACATTCATTTTAGGCGCGTTAGTTAAATAATGTATCTTCCCAATTACGGGTGCGCATTTATGTGACCCAAATCCAAATTCCAATAATGTTAAAATATGTCAAAAGCCACGGGTGTATTTATGTGACGTGGTTCAAGACATGGTTTAGCAACGTTGCAATCTTCTTGAAATAAAATAAATACGGCTAAAAATGAAAATTTGCACATAGGTACAAAAATATATTAAAATCAGATAATTAAGTCAAATATAACAGTTGAGCGATCGTGCTAAAACCACGGAACTCGAGAATGCCTAACACCTTCTCCCGGGTTAACAGAATTCCTTACCCTACAGAGTCAAATTTTCCTCGATTCGGGATTTAAACTGGTGACTTCGGACACCATAAATTATCCGAAGTAGCGACTCTAAATCCTATTTCGATTGTCCTTTAATTGAAAAACTCTCTTATCTACTCTCTTCGCCGGATTGTAGTGTTAAAAAGAAGGTACGTCACCAAATAAAGCTTCATAATTTAGAGAATTACCTTTTGTTGGAGCATTTCAGTGACTGGTATAGCTCCAATTTGGGAAGGACACATTTGGTTTGTAGTTATATTTGGGTGTATTATGGAGGAAAAGAGAGATTTTGTATGTTAGATGGATCCGGTGGAATTGGTGGGCAACCGAGAGTTTTCCCGATGTGACCGGCACCGGTGAACATTTGTTCATGTTCCTGTGACTCAATCCTCTCTCCTGATCTGGTGCTCAAAAGTTCAAAAAAAAGGAAGGAATCATTTGTTTGTTCTATAAAGTTATGATATCTCAATCTATAAGTTTTTCCGCTAGAAAAACTAATAAGTTGAAGGATTATAATTAATTTAAGGGATAATTTCACATAAATACAACTCATACACCTGACTTGCAACATAATAACTTAGATATCACTTTGTAAATCTATAGCCCAAAAAGTAATAGGTTAATTCCCGATAGACAACTTATTTTGCTTCCTCTATATATAACCAGTTGTTTTCATTCTGTTGATTTCCTTTGATTATTAAGCATTTAATAAAAAATACAAATCGCCACAACGCAACTCAAAAATTCTGAACAATACATATTATCAGAAGGTAAGAAATTCAAACACTTTTATGTGCTTGCTGAAGCAATCCAACGGGATAAAAGAAAAATAAAAACTTGGTAAATGAATTGTAGAATCCTTCCAACGCTCATACAACACATTACACGGAAAAAAAAACAGAGAAGGAAGTGTCAAACTTCTGTAGATACTTCTTACACACTAACAATGTATATATATCATTATAAACTGAAAAAATATATAATTATACACAAATATACACATTTATACACAATTATACAATACTGTATAACTTGTATAAAATTGTACAATAGTGTAAAAGAGGTGTTTGTATATCCATATACATAATTATATACTAGTATACAGTGTTGATACAAACTGATATATAGTTATGATTTTTATCCAAACCCAATTTCAAATTCGAGACTTCAAGGTCATAATAATAATGACCAGAACTTCACACTTCAAAATCTTCCAACACTAGTGGTTATTTTTTGGTGCAAATAAAGTTTGAGAGCTATTTATTTTCAGATCTGTGTATATTTTCATGTTTCTTTCAAAAATCTTCAATATTCTTCTGCTTGCCACCATGGACGACGGAGTAGGAGCCCAAGCCTTCTTCGAGCCATTAATGGTAGAACTGCGTGGTAGTAGAGGAGGGGGAATAGTAGGGGCTAGGTTAAGAGAGGATGAGGGATCTATGTGGGTTAGAAAGAAAGGAGTGAGAGGTAGTGAGAGAGAGAAGGGAATGAAGAAAGAAGAAAATAATAAAAATCCTAAAACTGTATCTTTAATAGTTGGTTAAAGGTTGAAAAGATTTTTTCAAGTTATGTACAACATGGGCTAAATAGGGTAAGAGCTTCAAATGTGGGCCATTTTTTGTTAGGCTATTAGGCCAAGTGGCATGAGCTGTAATTTTTTCTTACTTTAACAATAATTCGCTTCACACATAACTTCGAGAAGTTTTATTTTGTATCTCATACAACCGATAATAGTTGTATGGGAATCCATTTTATTTCACAAATTTGTGAATCCAATTCTTACACTTCTGGGTCCACAGAAATCTGGGTCCACAAAACTATGAGACAAAAAGGTTGCTTCATACAACTCGTGTCAATTGTATGAGACAAAAAATAAAAAATTTCCATAACTTCTCATATTTCAATTAACTTCCGGTCAATGTATATCAACAAGTAAGGGTGTACATAGGCAGCATTCTTTCGAATTTTACAATTACCAATTCGAACCAATTGTATCGGGTTATTAAATCTAAAAACCAAACCAAACCAATAAAGCTCAGGTTTTTAATCTCAATTTTTCTCGGGTTGTCAGGTTATTTGGATTTTTTCATAGTAAAATCTTCGTAGAACAAAACATATAACGTATGCTCAAAATATTTCTTTAATCCTAGTAAGATACAACTATATAAAGTATTTTCCAAGAAAATATTACAAAATATGAGATGCGTCATGGCATTATCCTAATATATTCAACAATAAAGACAATAAAATTATGTAATATAAATATTGCTAATTAAAAAGTCATAATAAAAATAAACATAATCAAAAAGAACTAAGTCATGCTAGATAAATAGACTAATAAAGGAGTATTAAGTTACATGATTAAACGCTAAAAGAAAAATAAAAAAAAATTATTCATTTTTATTTAAATTATTGCAATACGAAAATAGATATTAAATACATTCTCGTTTTTAATATTAAATTGAATGTTTTTTGTTAGCATTAGTATTTATTTGATTTAGGATTGGGCTTTTGTAATATTATTTAATTTACTAATATTAATGGTTAAATATTCAAAAGTTCCAAGTCCAGCCTTGAAATAATATCACAAAAGATAAAATTGTGAAACATTTTTAGAAATATTTATAAATTACATGACAATAAGTTTATTTATATATTAATTATATCTAAAATGTCTATATTTATAATATCGGGTTGGTTTGGTTTCGTTTTGACTTTCTTTAGTTAAAATAAAACCAAACCTATTATGGTCGGATTCTTTTTCCTACACCAAACCAAATCAAACCAAACCATAGTCAGGTTTTTTTTTCTCAATTTTGAGTCGAATTATCGAGTTGGTGCGGTTTGTAGGTTTCCTTTGTACACCCTATCAACAAGCTATACAAATCAATTATTATACCACCAGAACCATCCAGGCTACCTTTCACGGTGGCGTTTTTGGTCAGTCAAAAGTCACACCCGCGGGCCAGTCAAGTCATGCATTCTTGACTCAGCCTTTTCCGAACACTTAGCCAATTTATAGCAAGTTTGACTTAAACAAAATTTTAGGCATAAATTGAATAAGAACACAAGCATATACGGGAAAAATCTCAACCTTTGCATTAGTTTCGAAAATATACAAAGGACCCTCACTTTGCTATGAACAAAGTCCGGTCACAGCCCACTTTTGACAAAGAACACAAGTCGTTCTTGGCCAACACTAAGATCTGCCCAAGCAAAATCTTAGCCCCTTTTGAAACACTTTGAAACCCTTACATTTCACTCTTGTTTCCCGCTTAGAATTTCACACGAAATTTACCAAACGATCTGACTAAGTCCAAAGGCTCTATTTATAGAACATAGGAACCCATTAAACTTGACAGCACATGACACTTGTCGTCTACAGCTTTTTCCACTTGTCGGACTAAGGATAAATCAATTTCTAACTAGTAGTTGGTATCCCCAACTACATAGGACATGATATACACGAAATAGATAATAGGTACAAGCATAATTAATCATGGGACAACGAGGTTATGACAAGGTAACCGCCAAACCTACTTTTCATGTATAATGCGTATGCCATCTTCACTTGGCCAGCTGAATTTCGCCCAAGGCTTGCTTTGTGCCAAGCCTTCGCTAAATTTGACATTGTTCCACGCCAATGTCTTACCCCCAACCCACTGTCATGACTTTGCCACACACGCCCGGCTCCGCTTAGCGCCCGTACACCGCCTTTGCCTATATTCTTCCTTGTCCATGCCAACCTTCATTTCCCTCGTTCCATTTCTTCCATTTTCCTTCACATAGCTTTGCCTTAGATATTGAGAGTCTTTCCCATCATCCCGCATATCCGCTTTGCCTTAGCTTAGAAAGCACTTAGCTGCCACGACCCAATGTGCCATGCTACTGATTTTGGCGTGCATGTCATGCCATGCCACCCTTACATTGCCCATGCAGCTCTATAAAGCCTTTTCCAAGCGCGCCGTCTTGGCCAATACTTGCCCACAACGCCCTAAATGACAATATCTTGTCCATAGCCCGCATGATCGTTTTGACCGCACCTAGGCCAATGACAAGGACATCATGCCCAAATCCTTGCCACAGTCATGCCCACGTCCAATGACAAAGAGTTAGGGTCTAACAAACCACTCGCACCCTTTGAAATCGACGTCCTCGTTGAGCTAACTCAATGAAGCAGCCCCAAGAGGTTGTTGACAAATGCCCATGTTTCTCTATTCACATCCGCCACTATCGCATTTGCTCCACCACTTGTTCCTATTTTTCTGCAGCTAGCATAGCATCCACCTTAGCCTGCACTAGACAGTCCTTCTTCAAATGTGGTCCACCACAAGTAAAGCAGTTGAACTTGCTTCTCATTTCCTTACCATTGTGAATTTCCTATCTCACAGTCTTGGCAAATCACTCTAAGTCAGTAGCTTGGCCCTTCCCGCTTTTCTTCCATTCCTTCGCTTTGTCTTTCTTCCCGTTAGCCTTTGAATGCGAAGTTTCAGCAGGGTTATCACCTATATTTAGGTCCGCCAACGCATCTCCCGCTGCAATGGTGGTAGAGAGGCTTTGAACATTCTGCCCTCTCAATTACGCCCAGCCCTTCAATACATGCATGAATTAATGTAGCTTGTCTTCCTCTACCATATTACTTATATTCAATATCTAGGACAAAAATTCCTTGACATAATCCCTCACTGTGCCACTTTGTTTCAAGCGAGGCAGTCCATCTCGTGCAATCTATGATGAATTAGTTGGACGGAATTGGGATTGTAATTCCTTCTTCAGCATCTCCCAAGTCTCAATCTTGGTCAGTCCAGCACTTTCCCCATCCGCAACTCATGAGCGCCACCACACCTTTGCATCATCAGTCAAATACATAGGCGTGATCACCACCTTTTAATCATCCGGCACAAGAGCAGCTTGGAAATACTACTCCATATCCCACAAGAAATTTACCACTTCTTTGGTACTTCTTGCACCACCATAAGCCTTTGGCCCCAGAATTCTCAACTTAGTGCATTCATCATTCTAGGGGTAGAATATTGCAATGCCCTTCGAGGTTGAGCCCCTTCCTTGCGCAGTTCTTCCTTCTCTTGGTGAACCAGGGCCATTTCTACTAGCGTGGTATCAGGTCTCGCCGCATAATCTACCTCCAAACATGTCATTCTCGCAAGAAAAGATGAATTGACATCTATTTCAAGAGCTTGCGCAACCAGTGCTTCCAATTGCTCAACAATTTGATGTTGTTCTGCATTTGTGCCACTAGCCATGTTCTCAAATAGTCCAACGAAATATGTCATTGATCATCTTGCCACTACCACGAACCTACTCCACTCTGATACTAGTTGTCATGGGGGCATTTTAGGTTAGTCCAAAGTCACACCCGTGCGACAGTCAAGTCACGCACACTTGACTCAACCTTTTTCGAACTCTTAGCCAATTTTCAGCAAGTTTGGCTTAAATAAAATTTTAGGCAGTAATTGAATAAGAATAAAAGCATATGCGGGAAAAATTCCAACCTTTGCATTAATTTTTGAAAATATACAAAAGGCCCTCACTTTGCTATGAACATAGTCCACTCACAGCCTACTTTTGACAAAGAACACAAGTCGTTCTTGGCGAACACTAAGATCTCCCAAGCGATCATAGCCCTTTTTGAAACACTTTAAAACCTTCTTGTTTCACTCTTGTTTCCCACTTAGAATTTCACACGAAATTCACCATACAATATGACTAAGTCCAATGGCCCTATTTATAGAACATAGGCAGCCCTTAAACATGATAGTACAGGACACTTGTCGTCTACAGCTTTTGCCACTTATCGGGCTAAGGCTAAATCAGTTCCTAACTTTTAGTTGACATCCCCAACTACATAGGACATGATATACACAAAATGGATAATGGGTAGAAGCATAATCAATCATGGGACAAATCGGTAATGACAAGGTAACTACCAAAACTGCTTTTCATGTGCAATGCATGTGCCTTCTTCACTTTGCCAGCTGAATTTCGCCCAAGGCTTGCTTGTGCCAAGCCTTAGCTCAATTTGGCATTGCTCTGCGCTAATGTATTTCCCGCAACCCACTTCCATGACTTTGCCGCACACGTTCGGTGCCGCTTACCGCCCGCACACCGCCTTGGCCTATATTCTGCCTTGTCCATGCCAACCTTCATTTCCCTCGTGCCATTGCTTGCATTTTCCCTCACATAGCTTTGTCTTAGCTATTGAAAGCCTTTGCCATCATCCTGCATATCCGCGTTGGCTTAGCTTATCCCGTACTTAGCTACCACGACCTAATGTGCCATACGACTGATTTTGGCGCGCATGTCGTGCCATGCCGCCCTTACATTGCCCATGCAGCTTTGTCAAGCCTTTGCCAAGCGCGCCTTGCCTGTCCCAATGACAAGCGCGCCTTGCTTGATCGTTTTGCCCGCACCTAGGCCAATGACAAGGACATCATGCCCAAATCCTTGCCACAGCCATGCCCACGTCCGATGACAAAGAGTTAGGGTCTAACACTACCCTAGTTTATATTTTGAAGTAAACAAATACTTACAATATCATTTAATTGGCTATAACGTGTTATATACTGCACATTTAGGTTATCAAATTAAGGTAACTATTAACTATTTATCTATTCTTGTGGTTATCATCTTAGTATGGCAGTGTATAAATTAAACTTGTACAATGTCAGATTGTCAATGCACAAAAATTGAACTCTTTTAGTTTTGGCAGTTTTATAATTAATGAACAAATTGGTGGGAATGCAAGTCAATAGTGATAATATGAAGGTTAGAATTAATTATTGTGGCTGACTTTGATTAACAGGATAATTAATATTACTCCCTGAGAATCGCTAAGCTTAGATATTGTTTAATTGCTTAGTTGTAATGTCAACGTACAACAGCATATTTGACATTCATACCACAACTAAAATCTCTTTAAAATTTCCCTCATTCTCCGTACCTTTTTTCTTATTCATCGTTATAGGCTTACACTGATAATAAAGTTCCCAAGATTACTTCTAAATTTGGGAAAATGCTAGTAATTAACTGAGGTTCATGTTCTTCAAGCAGTTGTTGAGTGAAGTTGACCCCAGCGTTCAAGTTCATGCATGCATGAACTGGACATTTACCTGTCCTTGTCGTCCATGTGCTGTTCATTGCTTCCTAAATTTTGCACGAAGCCAAGTTCAGCCTTAGTGGGGAACCGATAGCAGCTGCGACAGTGTGCAGAGCTACGTGGATACGAAGGGGTTCAATTTAATCCTTTTTGTTAGAAAATTATATTGTACAAATAAAGCAAACAAACAAAAAAAGAACTTTTTATCATAAATAAATTGGTAAATGGTTCGAAAATGGCATGGGGTTACAAGTTCAAATTCTCAAGTTTGACGTTTTCTTTAATCCCATATTGAATTGAAGTTTCTGACTCCACAACTAGAAATCTTCACGTAATGATTCTTTAACTTTTAAAATCTCTATAGATGAATTAGCTACTTTTATCTGTTTTTATTTTATTTTATTTCTTTGGTCTAGACCTTTATCTATTTAATTATGCTTGAAGCTTTGTTGCTTTCCGTTTTTCTCCTTGATATGGATATGACAAGCTGTGATATTTATAGGGTTCGGCGATGTATGTACCTATATGCCACTTGTTTCCCTGCAAGTTGCAATAGATATGGCATGCGATGTCGAAAGCAAACATTAGTTTCCATTTTTGGCTGGACAATTCATTCTTAACCTTGCCTCTTCTTTGTTTGCCTGCTCTTAATTTGGAAAATTATCATTCTTTGAGTAGACATCTCAAACTCACGATTCACTACCATTCAATGAACCTTCAAAGGCTTTCAATCTTTATCGATTGCCTAATATTTTTATTAAAGTTTTTAACCCTACTATTGACCAAGTCATAACAAATGGGAAGTTATTAGACTCAACCATTCCTGCCATCCCAATTTATGTGATACTATTCGTCTTTATTGCCTTAGTTTAAGATAAGTAAAGTCTTATGTGATACTATTTGTCTTTGTTGCTCAGTTTAAGAAAAATAAAAGACTTTATTGGAACTTATTGTCTAAAGGAAGTCATATGTATTTGTGTAACTATAAATCATCCAGTTAAGAGTAAAATGAGAAGTTTTAAAATAAGTTATTTCTAACTATATAAAAATATTATTCATTAAGGGATAGAGACTAAAAATAATAAAATATCACATAAATTGAAACGGATGAATATTATTTTTCTATTAAACTAATTTACATGACTTTTCTTACATTTCTGGTCCACTTGATACCGCTTCTTTTTATTTTGGCCAAATAAAGAGAATACTTATTAGAAACAGGAAATTAAGTAGAGTTAGTACAGCATGAAACTGATCTTAACAATTGAGCCTCTAAATAGTTTTTGCGAAAAATTAAAGAAGCAAATAAAGATGGTTCGTCTCAAAATGAGTCTTCATGCTCAGCATCAATACGTGAGTCTCGGGTACTCTCGTAGTTTACTAGAGTGTGCGCCACTTTGCTCCCTCATGTTACATGTGCCTAACTGCGGGGTGTTCTATGCATGGGCAAAGTTACATGTTATAAAGGATGGTCAACGATCATCGTTCATTGAAAAATTACACAGTATATATAGATAAAATATTATATTTTTAAAAGTATATGATATATATTAAATATTCTATCGGAAAAAATATTTTTCAGTTCTTTTAAGTTTGAACACCCTTAAATAAATTTTTGATTTCGTCACTGAGCCTATGGCAGAGATGAGGAACCTGCAGTCATGTAAAAGATAACTTAAGCTTTTGAACTTGCTCTACAACTAAAAGAGACGTGAGAATACGGAGAGAAAAATTAAAGAGATTTGCTTGTTCGATGATTATATTAGTATCTAATTTTACAAAGACCCTATTAGTAGTTCGACACCAACGCTCAGTATCAGTTTCAAGGGTTATTTCCTACGAACTAACTGACACCACGTCTACGTTTCCCTCAGTGGCTTCTTGTCGGAACAGATGAAACAGGGCCCACGCTGCCAGCTCAGCAGCAATAATGCAGTCAAATGTTTGGGTTTTAATTAGTTTAGCGAAGATTAGGTCCTGTTTGACCTTAATTTTGTGAATTGCCAAACTAAACACAGTTTGATGGGTTTTCTATCAGCAGTTGCGGCCAGTCAAATTCGCTTCTCAGATCCGACGTGGCATATGATAAAATTGACAGTTTGCTTCCGTCCTAAACTTTTGATGCTTATTTTTTTTTTAATTTAACTACCAATTGTATTCATCTTTCAATCATAAAGAGCATAGTAGTTTGGTAATAATTTAATTTAAACTTATAATTATATTAATTTAAATTTATAATTATATTTTTAGTAAGAATTTTTTATAATCAAATAAAATATTCTAAACTATCTTTTTATTTGCTTAGGATGGACCATAAATTTTAAAAATATATATTTTTTCTTAAACTTCATACACAGTCAAACACGTTCACATAAATTAAAATTGAAGGATTATATATTAATATTTTACTTGAAAGGAAAATGAACTTTGTACGCTTCTCTGAGTGCTATGTTCTCCAACGATTCGGGAGAAGAGAAAAGATGTTGAATTTAGCAAGAAAGTGTTATGATCGAAAAAAGGGACAAAAAGAGAGAAAAATACATCAAAATGTTAGCAATACACCAATAGTACTACCAAGTACAGGTTAGTGAATGCAACGAAAAGACCTAAACTAAGCACAATGCTCGTGCTGCAGTTAAATTCAAGTTTTATACAAAGTTGTTCAAATTAATTTGATTAATAAAAGATAAAATATAACAGGAGATATGCATAAGGGTTTCCTGAATGAAATGGCTTTTATATATATAATTTATATAATATTTTTGAATTATCCAAAGAAATTGCAAGTAGGAACCATTATCCTTAGAAACACAGCCCAAAAAGAAACAGATTTAGAATGCTAAATCAATACGCTCTTATAGAATCTTCCTCTAATCCGATGTAGCTAATGAGCGATCCCATTGTATACGGTAGAATCTGTGAATATCCGATTTCGTTCTTCGATAAAAAAAAGTGACACCATGTCGAGAGGCTAAGACGCCGAGCTCGGGGTCAAGACTCCTTTCCATATCAAGGTCGAGGTCGATATGATTTACCGAGGGCGGAAGAAGGCTCACTTTGAGATAATACTTTTATGGTATAGTAACAGAAAGAGTGAGATACATGCTACTGTCCGAAGATTAAGGCGTAAATTTCGGATCGAATTGGTCCTTGGCGGTTAAACAGCCGTCCAATATGATTCCCTACTACGATTAGATACATATTCATCATTTTCTTGCTTATTGTTCATCAAAGTAGCCTTATAATTTGTTGGTCTTACTAATCCACCTCGAGAGTATCAAAGGTTGAGGTCATATTTAGCTTGTACACTTGTTTGAATTATTTTATTCTCTAATTTATTTATCTAATTCCTTGTTTATCAATCGGTATTGGATTAAATCACACATCTATAAAACTACAATATAAATTTAATTGTTACTCGAATTCTAGGATAATCAATTGCGCGCACCCTGGAACTAAGGATAATAGTGATTATTTCAGTGATGATTCTAATAACATGCATTATTTTCACACTTGTTCTTGTCAAGAAATTTTATTCGAGGGTTGAAATATGTCAAACTCACAAAACGCACTCGTACATGGTGATGATGGTGTTAGATTTCACGAGAAAAAAAAATAACGTAACTGCTTTAGGAGTTGAGGTGCCACCGGCTAATCACAGGGGAGTATCAATCATTGATCTAGTCGATATTAGTTTGCACATTGCTTTGAATGCGGATTTAGGTGCGAACCCCGATGGGAGTGTGCGCGGGGAAGGCCGTTCTGGGTGCCAAGGAACATAGGGTGTAGGAGATGGGGGAGTTAGCCTTCAGGTAATATTCAAGATGCTACAAGCCCAGTAGGCCTCTATTGCTTAGCTTCACAGTCAACATAGAACTCCGAGTGAGGTCGAGCCAGAAATCACTTGTCGTACCGAGCCAGTGCCGGAAAAGAAGAATGGTAACGCATCAGCGACTAATCCTACAATAATGAAAATGCTCAAGGAGCTCACCAAAATAATTGAGTCGAAGAAAAGAAGATCGAAAATAATGACAAAAAAGTGGAACCATACAACTCCCAAGTTGATCAGATACAAGGGGCACCCCCGATCTTGAAGGGTTTAGTTTCAAAAAAGTTCGTGCAGAAGTATTTTTCTCAGAGTTTGGTCCGAAGCCCATTCCTAAGAAGCTATGTATGTCGAATATACCTAAATACAACATAAGCAACGATCCTAATGAACATATAACTTCGTACACATGCGGGATAAAGGGAAATGACTTAGAAAACGATGGGACAAAGTTTGATTTGTTGAAAAGAATAGGGGAAACTCTATCAAAAGAAGCAATGATTTGGTATCACATCTTGCCAATGAATTACATTGACTCATTTGCCATGTTAGCAGATTCTTTTGTGAAGGCACACACCGAGGCCATAAAGGTCACAACTAGAAAATCAGATGTTTTCAATATAAGATAAAGGAATAACAAAATATTGAGGGAGTTCGTATCCCGATTTCAAATGGAACACATAGAGTTACCACCGGTCATGGATGATTGGACCGTTCAAGCATTCACCTAGGGGTTGAACGAGCGGAGTTCGATAGCATCACGGCAATTGAAGTAAAATTTGGTCCAGTATCCAACTATAACTTGGGCAAATGTGCACAATGGATATCAATCAAAGATCAGGGTCGAGGACGACAAATTAGGATCCTCTTCCGGTTTAGTACATCCAAATAGGTTGGCAGTTAAAACCCTGAGGGACATCGACATGGAGATAAGGTTGAATAGAGAATGGTATAAACTATATACCGCATATCAAAAAAATAGTGGCTCGGGGCGCAATCATTATCGGAATGATCAAAGAAACAATTGAGGACAAAATTCTTGGGGACTTATGAGAAAAAGTGGTTTTGATAAGCATGCCAATCCTGTAGAGGCACCTCAGTTATCGCAATATAACTTTAGCATCGATGCATCAGGCATTGTCTCGGTAATCGGAAGGATCAGAGATACTAGGTGGCCCGGACCCATAGAAACCAATCCTCCAAAAGAAACTCAAATTTGATGTACAAGTATCATGAAACGCATGGTTACAAGACCGAGGATTCCAGGTAATTAAGGGGGAGGTGGCCCTTCTAATTAACGAGGGTCACCTTCAAGAGTTCCTCAACCATCAAGCCCAAAACCATTTCAAAGATAGAGACGCCAACAGAAAATAAAATAATAGGAGGAACCAGAACATGTCATTCATATGATCGTCGGCAGGGTCGATATTCCACAAGGGCCCATATTCAAAAACACTAAGGTATCAATTATTAAGGAGAAGCAGACACAATATTATGTGCCCAAGGGCTCCTTATCATTCAACGATGAAGAAGCAAAAGGCAATTTTCAACCACACAATGACGCTCTGGTAATTTCTATCTTATTAAATAAAGTTCAAGTTAAGCATTTTTAGTGGATCCAGATAGTTCGAGAAATATAATCCGATCAAGAGTCGTGGAAAAACTAGGCCTACAAGATCAGATTGTGCTCGCAGCTCGAGTCTTAAATGGCTTTGACACGGCTAGTGAAACAACTAAAGGGAGATTACTCTACCGGTGAACGTGGCTGGAACCATTCAAGATATCAAGTTCCACGTGATCGAGGGCGGCATGAGATATAGTTCCATACTTGGAAGGCCCTGGATTCACAAGATGAGAACAATCCCTTCGACTCTCCACCAAATGCTAAAATTCCCGACGTCTAATGGTGTAAAAATGGTGTACGCAGAGCAACATGTTGCAAAGGAAATATTTGGTGTCGACGAGGTAGAACCGGTATCGACAGAAAGGTCAGGCATCAAAGATAAACATGGAATAAAATAGCAATCACAGCCACCTGCCTCGACAGAATTCAGAAAAGTAGGAGAAAGAAGAAGAAGAAGACGAGGATTTTCTGACCCCTCGAACTTTATTGTTTTCGAAGACTCCTACGCTACCAAATCAATTGCCGAGGAGCTCTAATAGGTTATATTGATCGAGTATCTTCCCAAGCGAAAGGTATACCTGGGAACGGGGTTAACCCCCAAACCCAATAAAATGCTTATTCAATATCTTACCGATAACATGGATTGTTTTGCTTGATCCTATTTAGACATGACAAGAATCCACTAGAGATAACAACGCATAAGCTAAGCCGTAACCCCACGTTCAAACCGGTGAAACAAAAGAGAAGGCCTAGTCCGAGGAAAAGCATACATTCATAAAGGACGAGGGAACTAAATTTTTCAAAATATGGTCCATTTGGGAGGTAAAATACCAGAATGGTTAGCCAATATAGTGGTAGTCCCTAATGAATGAACAAACTTAGAATATGTGTAGATTATAAGGATTTGAACAAGGCATGACTTAAATATTCTTTTCCATTGCCTAACATCGATCTCATGATTGATGCCATGATTGGCCACGAGATCCTTACCTTTCTTAATGCCTATTCCGAGTACAATCAAATTCATATGAACCCGAAAGACCAGGAGATGGCCTTATTTATCACAAAGTATGGAACATATTGTTACAATGTAATGCTCTTCGGGCAAAAAAATGCAGGAACTACTTACCAACGCCTAGTAAATAAGATGTTCTAAGAACAAATAAGCAAGTCAGTGGAAGTTTATGTTGATGACATGCTAGTTAAGTCCCTATGCGCAAAAGAGCAAAGCAACCTCTTTCTCAGCAGCAAGGCGGTCCATGTTCTCCTTTCACTGATCGTAATCAGCCATGACCTGATCGACCTCCATTCGAAGCAGCCCGATCCTCTCCAGTTGTTGTTTCACCTGAGACACTAATGTGTTAGCCTCCATGGTTGGGTCGAGTAGACCGTACTCTTTCAAAATGACAGTTACCTGCTTGTCCAGCTCGGCATCATCCTTACGAACCTTGGCCAAGTCTTCCCCAAGGTCCCTAATCTCCTCCTAATTTAGACAGCAAAGGAGCTCCAAAGCATTCCTTTCATCTGAGGTCTTCCAGAGCTCGGCCTCACATTGGCTCAGGTCAGCCCTAAACTCGGTGAAAGCCTGCAAAGAAAGAAAGAAACAAGTTAGCATAAAGGGAGAAAAAGGAAAATAATTTGAACGGTAGGAATTAATTCTTACTCGAGATAAAAAGGCATTAAGCCTCTTCGAAAATGGTATATGCATCGTTGAGATCGGTAGCATCATCGACCCCGATAAAACAATCACGGAAGATATCCTCTTCATTGGGGACTCTATTTAAGTCAAGCATCTGCAGAGCCCGAGCCTCCCTTATGGCATCCTCAAAATAAGACGGTCGAGAGGTATAGTGACTTATTTTCATGGCCCCGAGCAAACCACTCGAGGAGCTCTGTTCAACCCTGGGAATCTCGGAACTTGCTCTCTTCGGTGTGCTTGTTGATGGTCGAGGAACAATCTCAACCTCGGGTGATTCAGGGGTTTTGCCCGCATCTTTCTTCGAAACCTCTTCACCATGAAGCAGGGTCTTCTGTTCGGAGGGCTTGGAAGCTTCAACCGGCTTCCTAGCTCGAACCACTAGAGCTAAGTCTTCACCCTAGTCTTCTTCTTCTTCATTCAGCTGGTGGATCGATTATATGTCCATGAGAATCAGATTCCTCATACATCTTTGAGCTGGAGCCTTTTTATCTTGGGGGTCTTCGGGCTTCCAGACCATTTCCTCTTATTATCTTTTCCCGATTTTGGAATCAAGGACTCGATCACTTCCCCAGGAAAGGCCGGCCTCATTTAAGAAATATCTCCAATGCCTGCATGAAGGAGAATCAAGTATGAGCAAAGAGACATCAATGATAAAGAGGAAGGCAACAAAAGCTTACAAGACGAACATACCATGATGTTTGGCTTCCCATCTGCCCCTCGCCAAGTCACGCCAACGACACTCATCATAAGAGGAGGTTGAGGCTGGTCTCTAGACCCAATCGTGGAGGTCGATGACCGCATGGGGCATCCAAGAGACCACTACAAAATAGATGAAGGCATCACACAATGCAAAAATTGAGTATGAAGGCTAATGGGTAAAAACTTCACTTACGTCACATGTATGAAGTCATCATTGGGGCCTTCGAAAAATCGAGGATCAAGTCGTTTCTTATTATTTTATTCTAAGAAACAAGGGGACTATCTGTATACGTTGGAAATCGGGGCTACCCGATTTCGTTCTTCGATGGAAAAGGTGACACCACGTCTAGAGGCCAGGACGTCGAGCTTGGGGTCGAGGCTCCTTTCCAATATCGAGGTTGAGGTCAAGGTCGATATCATTTTTCGAGATCGGAAGAAGGCCAATTTTGAGATATTACCGTTATGATTTACTAACAAAAAGAGCGTCATACCCGCAACGGCCTAAAGATCACTGCGTAAATTTCGCCTACTGTAATTAGAAGTGCACATTATATGGGACTCATATTATATAAAGGGGAACCTATTCATTTGTAACACACGGTTCATTAACAAGAAAATATATATTCATCACTTTCTTGTTTATTGTTCATCAAAGTTGTCTTATACTTTGATGTTCAACTAATCCACATCGAGACTATCAAAGGTCGAGGTCGAGATTTAGCTTGTACACTTTTGACTTTTTTCATTCTCTAATTTATCTATCTAATTCTTTGTTTATCAATTGGTATTAGATTAAATCACATATCTTTAAAATCGTAATATAAAATTAATTATTACTCGAATTCTAGGATAAACACCCATATTGGGTAGAGTACAAGACAACTAGTGACACTACAAGAAATTGGAAAATCAGTGGCAACATTTAGCAACAACCATATAAGTTGCTACAAAATGCATATTACCAGTAGCGACTTTAAAAGACTCCACAGTTTGGATATATTTAGCAGTGACTATTTATGGGTCGCCTCTAAAGTGGCTAAAATTTTCACTCCCGCTAAAACTAATATTTTGGCTCCATATTTGTTGTGGCGACTATTGCACATTCGCCGCTAAATATGAATTGGAGCAACCGGGTCGCTCCCATTACCTTTTAATATAAGTTAACTTACCAATTAAAATAACAAAAGAAACATACGCCTTAGACTCTAGAGATAGAAGTGATGAACACTCATCTCGAACACATCAAACTCTCGATGTCAAGAACAATGAAACGCCCAAAATCCGTCCTCTATAGCTAGAAATCCCTAATTGATACCCAAAATCGCTACTCTCTAGTTAGAAATCCGTCCAGATATAGAAATCCCAAATTGAAATCCGTCAAAAATCTCACCCAAATCAAAATCCCTCAAATTAGAAGCTAAATTTGCCGGAAACTTCATTTTGAAGCTAAATTTCAAGATTGGAAGCTGGTTCGACATGAGTTTTGGTTTGAATTGCTGAACCGCGTTTGCAAAGAAGAAGACTAGTGGGGTCGTTCGATTCAAATCTTCTTCAACTTCAAGTATTCAAGAACTTGATTACTACTGCGGAAGTCGGCAAAGGTCAAGAAAATATAGAATTGAAATTTTAACTACTCAGGTATGTTAAAATCCCTAATCTTTTAGACTCGGCATTTAAAACTGTACAACTCCTTGCTAAGCTTTAGTCTGGTCGATTTTAAACTATTTCTGTTTTTACCCGATAGCGTGCTTCTTCATTGTCGTGTTCGCGATTTAAAGTAATATTATGAAACTACGAATCTGATTGAATATGGTTATTCCCTAAAGTTTTGACAGTGATGAAGTTTATATGGTCGGGTAGTATGATTTCACGACATGCTGTATTGTTCTGCTATATTGTTCTGCTGATTTTTGGCTGACCTCCATATTCCCCATAATACTCCAGAGATTGTGATGGTATTTCAAAAACAAAGGTGTTCAATGCAACCATTGGTTGTTTAATCATTTGAGTAATCAGCATCACAGAATTCTGGGCCTCTTGAATTATTTGTTAGACTTGAGGGTCATAAAAATGAAGTCTAGGGCTATTAGAAAGTGCTATGGTCGAAAAAAGAGACAAAAAGAGAGAAAAATACATCAAAATGTTAGCAATACACCAATAGTACTACCAAGTACAGGTTAGTGAATGCAACGAAAAGACCTAAACTAAGAACAATGCTCGTGCTGCAGTTAAATTCAAGTTTTATACGAAGTTGTTCAAATTAATTTGACTAATCAAAGATAAAATAGAACGGGAAATATGCATTAGGGTTTCTTGAACGAAATGGCATTTTTATATATAATATATATAATATTTTCAAATTAACCAAAGAAATTGCAAGTAGGAACCATAATCCTTAGAAACACAGTCCAAAAAGAAACAGATTGAGAATGCTAAATCAATACGCTCTAATAGAATCTTCCTCTAATCCGATATAGCTAATGAGCGAACCCATTGTATACGGTAGAATCCGTGAATATCCGATTTCGTTCTTCGATAAAAAAAAGTGACACCATGTCGAGAGGCTAAGACGCTGAGCTCGGGGTCAAGACTCCTTTCCATATCAAGGTCGAGGTCGATATTATTTACCGAGGTCGGAAGAAGGCTCACTTCGAGATAATACTTTTATGGTATAGTAACAGAAAGAGTGAGATACATGCAACTGTCCGAAGATTAAGGCGTAAATTTCGGATCGAATTGGTCCTTGGCGGTTAAACAGCCGTCCAATATGATTCCCTACTACGATTAGATACATATTCATCATTTTCTTGCTTATTGTTCATCAAAGTTGCCTTATAATTTGCTGGTCCTACTAATCCACCTCGAGAGTATCAAAGGTTGAGGTCATATTTAGCTTGTACACTTGTTTGACTTATTTCATTCTCTAACTTATTTATCTAATTCCTTGTTTATCAATCAGTATTGGATTAAATCACACAACTATAAAACTACAATATAAATGTAATTGTTACTCGAATTCTAGGATAATCAGTTTGGCGCCCACGCTGGGGCTAAGGATAATAGTGATTATTTCAGTGCTGATTCTAATAACATGCATTATTTAAACACTTGTTCTTGTCAAGAATTTTTGTTCGAGGGTTGAAATATGTCAAACTCACAAAACGCACTCGTACATGGTGATGATGGTCTTGGATTTCACGAGAAAAAAAATAACGTAACTGCTTTAGGAGCCGGGTGCCACCGGCTAATCACAGGGGAGTACCAATCATTGACCTAGTCGATAATAGTTAACACATTGCTTTGAATGCGGATTTAGGTGTGAACCCTGATAGGAGTGTGCGCAGGGAAGGCCGTTCTGGGTGCCAAGGAACATAGGGTGTAGGAGACGGGGGAGTTAGCCTTTGGGTAATATTCGAGATGCTACAGGCCCAGTAGGCCTCTATTGCTTAGCTTCACAGTCAACATAGAACTCCGAGTGAGGTCGAGCCAGAAATCACTTGTCGTATCGAGCTAGTGCCAGAAAAGAAGAATGGTAACACATCAGGGACTAATCCTATAATTATGAAAATACTCAAGGAGCTCACCAAAATAATTGATTCGAAGAAAACAAAATCAAAGATAATGAAAAAAATGGGGAACCATACAACTCCCAAGTTTATCAGATACTAGGGGCACCCCCGATCTTGAAGGGATTAGTTTCAAAAAAGTTCGTACAGAAGTATTTTCCTCACAGTTTGGTCCGAAGCCCATTCCTAAGAAGCTATGTATGTCGAATATACCTAAATACAACAGAAGCAACGATCCTAATGAAGATAAAATTTCGTACACATGCGGGATGAAGGGAAATGACATAGAAAACGATAGGATCAACTTTGTTTGTTGAAAAGAATTGGGGAAACGCTATCAAAAGAAGCAATGATTTGGTATCACATCTTGCCACTGAATTACATTGACTCATTTGCCATGTTCGCAGATTCTTTTTTGAAGGCACATGCCGGGGCCATAAAGGTTACAACAAGAAAATCAGATGTTTTCATGATAAGTTAAAGGGATAACAAAATATTGAGGGAGTCCGTATCCCGATTTCAATGGAACACATGGAACTACAACCGGTCATGGATGTTTGGGACGTTCAAGCATTCACCTAGGGGTTGAACGAGCGGAGTTCGATAGCATCACAAAAATTGAAGTAAAATTATGTCCAGTATCCAACTATAACTTGGGAAAATGTGCACAATGGATATCAATCAAAGATCAGGGTCGAGGACGACAAATTAGGATCCTCTTCCTGTTTAGTACATCCAAATAGGTTGGCAGCTAAAACCCCGAGTGACATCGGCATGGAGATAAGGTGGAATAGAGAACGGTATTAACTATATACCGCATATCAAAAAAATAGTGGCTCGGGGCGCAATCACTCTCAGAATGATCAAAGAAACGATTGAGGACAAAATTCTCGGGGACTTATGAGAGAAAGTGGTTTTGATAAGCATGCCAATCCTGTAGAGGCACCTTAGTTATCGGAATATAACTTTAGTGTTGATGCATCAGGCATTGTCTCGGTAATCGGAAGGATCAAAGATACTAGGTGGCCTGGATCCATAGAAACCGATCCTCCCAAAGAAACTCAAATTTGATGTACAAGTATCATGGAACGCATGGTTACAAGACCGAGGATTCCAGGTAATTAAGGGGGAGGTGGCTCGTCTATTTAACGAGGGTCACCTTCGAGAGTTCCTCAGCCATCAAGCCAAAAACCATTTCAATGATAGAGACTCCAACAGAAAAAAATGAATAGGAGGAACCACAACATGCCATTCATATGATCGTCGGAAGGGTTGATATTCCACAAGGGCCCATATTAAAAAGCACTAAGGTGTCAATTACTAGGGAGAAGCGGACACAAGATTATGTGCCCAAGGGCTCCTTATCATTCAATGATGAAGAACCAGAAGGCAATTCTCAACCACACAATGACGCTCTATCTTATAAAATAAAGTTCAAGTTAAGCATTTTTAGTGGATCCAGATAGTTTGGGAAATATAATCCGATCAAGAGTCGTGGAACAACAAGGCCTACAAGATCAGATTGTGATCGCAGCTCGAGTCTTAAATGTCTTTGACACGGCTAGTGAAACAACTAAAAGGAGATTACTCTACCAGTGAACGTGGCTGGAACCATTCAAGATATCAAGTTCCACGTGATCGAGGGTGGCATGAGATATAGTGCCCTACTTGGAAGGCCCTGGATTCACAAGATGAGAGCAGTCCCTTCGACTCTCCACCAAATGCTAAAATTCCCGACGTCGGATGGTGTAAAAATGGTGTACGGGGAGCAACATGTTGCAAAGGAAATATTATGTGTCGACGAGGTAGTACCTGTATCGACTGAATTGTCAGGCATCAAAGATAAACAGGAAATAAAACTGCAATCACTGCCACCAGCCTCGACGGAAATCGGAAAAGTAGGAGACAAAAGAAGAAGAAGAAGAAGAAGAAGAACAAACTTTATTGTTTCCGAAGACTTTTCCTCTACCAAATCAACTGTCGAGGAGCTGGAATAGGTTATATTGATCGAGTATCTGCCCAAGCGAAAGGTATACCTAGGAACGGGGTTAACCCCCGAACCCAATAAAATGCTTATTCAATTTCTTACCGATAACATGGATTGTTTTTCTTGGTCCTATTTAGACATGACAAGAATCCACCAAAGATAACAACGCATAGGCTAAGCCTTAACCCCACGTTAAAACCGGTGAAACAAAAGAGAAGGCCTAGTTGTTTTTGCACCTGAGACACTAATCGTAATCGGCCATGATCTGATCGACCTCCATTTGAAGCAGCCCGATCCTCCCCAGTTGTTTTTGCACCTGAGACACTAAAGTGTTAGCCTCCATGGTTAGGTCGAGTAGACCGTACTCTTTCAATATGACAGTTACATGCTTGTCCAGCTCGGCATCATCCGTACGGACCTTGGCCAAGTCTTCCCCAAGGTCACTAAGCTCCTCCTAGTTTAGACCGCAAAGGAGCTTCAAAGCATTCCTTTCATCTAAGGTCTTCTGGAGCTCGGCCTCACATTGGCTCAGGTCAGCCCTAAACTCGGTGAAAGCCTGCAAAGAAAGGAAGAAACCAGTTAGCATAAAGGGAGAAAAAGGAAAATAAAAGTGAAACGGTAGGAATTAAATCTTACTCGGGAAAAAAGGTATTAAGCCTCTTCGAAAATGGTAGATGCATCGTTGAGATCGGTAGCATCATCGACCCCGGTAAAACAATCACGGAAGGGATCCTCTTCATTGGGGACTCTCTTTAAGTCACGCATCTGCAGAGCCTGAGCCTCCCTCATGGAATCCTCAAAATAAGACGGTCGAGAGGAATAGTGACTTATTGTCATGGCCCCGAGCAAATCACTTGGTACGCTCTATTCAACCCTGGGGATCTCAGAACCTGCTCCCTTCGGTGTGCTTGTTGATGGTCGAGTAACAATCTCAACCTCGGGTGATTCAGGGGTTTTGCCCGCATCTTTCTTCGAAACCTCCTCATCATGAGGCAGGTTCTTCGGTTCGGAGGGCTTGGAAGCTTCAACCGGCTTCCTAGCTCGAACCACTAGAGCTAAGTCTTCACCCTATTCTTCTTGTTCTTCATTCAGCTGGTGGATCGATTATATATCCACGAGAATCAGATTCATCATACATCTTCCAGCTGGAGCCTTTTTATCTTGGGGGTCTTCGGGCTTCCAGACCATTTCCTCTTATTATCTTTTCCCAATTTTGGAATCAAGGACTCGATCTCTTCCCCAGGCAAGGCCGGCCTCATTTCAGAAATATCTCCAATGCCTGCATGAAGGAGAATCCAGCATGAGCAAACAGACATCAATGACAAAGAGGAAACCAACAAAAGCTTACAAGACGAACATACCACGATGTTTGGCTTCCCATCTTCCCCTCGCCAAGTCACGCCAACGACACTCGTTATAAGAGGAGGTTGAGGCTAGTCTCTGGACCCAATCGTTGAGGTCGATGACCGCATGGGGCATCCAAGCGACCACTACAAAATAGATGAAGGCATCACACAATGCAAAAATTGAGTATGACGGCTAATGGGTAAAAACTTCACGTACATCACAGGTATGAAGTAATCATTGGGACCTTCAGAAAGTCGAGTATCAAGTCGTTTCTTATTATTTTATTCTAAGAAACGAGACTATCTGTATTCGTTGGAAATCAAGGCTACCTGATTTCGTTCTTCGATGGAAAAGGTGATACCACGTCCAGACGCCAGGACGTCGAGCTTGGGTCGAGGGTCCTTTCCAATGTCGAGGTTAAGGTGAAGGTCGATATCCTTTTTCAAGATCGGAAGAAGGCCAATTTGAAGATAATACCATTATGATTTATTAACAGAAAGAGCGAGATACCCGCAACGGCCTGAAGATCACATCGTAAATTTTGGATTCCCCTACTGTAATTAGAAGTGCACATTATTTGGGACTCCCATATTATATAAAGGGGAACCTATTCATTTGTAACAAACGGTTCATTAACAAGCAAATATATATTCATCACTTTCTTGTTTACTGTTCATCAGAGTTGTCTTATAATATTATGTTCTACTAATCCACCTCGAGACTGTCAACGGTCGAGGTCGAGATTTAGCTTGTACACTGGTTTGACTTTTTTCATTCTCTAATTTATCTATCTAATTCCTTGTTTATCAACTGGTATTAAATAAAATATCTTTAAAATCATAACATAAATTGAATTATTACTCGAATTCTAGGATAAACACCCATATTGCGGTAGAGTACAAGACAACTAGTGACACTACAAGAAATTGGATAATTAGTGGCGACATTTAGCAGCAACCCTATAAGCTGCTACAAAATGTATATTACCAATAGCGACTTTAAAAGTCTCCACGGTTTGGATATATTTAGCAGCGTCTATTTATGGGTCGCCTCTAAAGTGGCTAACATTTTCACTCCCGTTAAAACTAATGTTTTGGCTCCATATTTGTTGTGGCGACTATTGCACATTCGCCGCTAAATATGAATTGGAGCGACCGGGTCGCTCCTATTACCTTTTAAAATAAGTTAACTTACCAATTAAAATAATAAAAGAAACATATGCTCTAGACTCCAGAGACAGAAGCGAAGAACACTCATCTCGAACACATCGAACTCTCGATGTCAAGAACAGTGAAACGCCCAAATCCGTCCTCTATAGCTAGAAATCCATAATTGAAACCCAAAATCGCTACTCAATAGTTAGAAATTAGTTCAGATATAGAAATCCCAAATTGAAATCCGTCAAAAATCTCACCCAAATCAAAATCCCTCAAATCAGAATGTGAATTCTATTGGGTATTTATGATACTTGCCGGAAACCTCATTTTGAAGCTAAATTTCAAGATTGGAAGCTTGTTTGACACGAGTTTTTGTTTGAATTTGTGAACCGAGTGTGCAAAGAAGAAGACCAGTGGGGTTGTATGATTCAAATCTTCTTCAACTTCAAGTATTCAAGAACTTGATTACTACTGCGGAAGTCGGCAAAGGGCAAGAAAATATAAAATTGAAATTTTAACAACTCAGGTATGTTAAAATCCCTAATGTTTTAGACTCGGCATTTAAAATTTTACAACTCCTTGCTAAGCTTTAGGGGGGTCGATTTTAAACTATTTCTGTTTTTACCCGATAGCGTGCTTCTTCGTTGTCATGTTCGAGATTTAAAGTAATAGTATGAAACTACGAATCTGATTGAATATTGTTAATTCCCTAAAGATTTGACAGTGATGAAGTTTATATGGCCGGGTAGTATGATTTCATGGCATGTTGTATTGTTCTGCTGATTTTTGGCTCACCTCCATATTCCTCACAATACTCCAGAGAATGTGATGGTATTTCAAAAACAAAGGTGTTTAATGCGACCATTGGTTTTTTAATCATTTGAGTAATTAGCATCACAGAATTCTGGGCCTCTTTGATTATTTGTTCGACTTGCGGGTTATAAAAATGTAGTCTAGGGCTATTAGAAATGTGTACCTTGGGCTTGTGCGCATAGACAGGAATAATGTCCTGCAAAACAATAAGTTGACCACTTGTGTGCTTGGAAAATTTCTGTTGTGCGCTATTGCCTGGAGCTTGTGGGTTTCCTATTTTTTGATTTTGTGTTCATCAACATAGCTGCTTGGGCATTCTTTACCATTTTATCTAGCTCCGGATTGGAAATATGCATTGTTGCTGTAGCTTAGGCAGTTTTACGGTACTAACAAGCTTAGGCCTCCACAATTTCCATACGAGCAACTTGTTTTCTAATTGAATAATGTATTTTTGTGACTTCTTGTCTTAATACCCTTGGTATATGTTAATTATTATATATATTATTTTATTACCATAATCCTTCCCCTTTTAATTGTTAAATTAATTTATTTATTTATTTTAATATAGATATGATGGATAAAAGTTGGTTGAATATTATGAATAGAGTCGACCAAAGATATAGAGATGGAGTAGAAAACTTTCTTAATTGGGCCTTTAGTCAACCAAGGGTGAACACTATGATTGGGTTTCCTTGTAAAGGGTGTATAAATACCCCCTTCAAGGTACGGGTTGGTGTAAGAGGAGATTTATTGAAGAAAGATTTTTGGAATTCTTATAAATGTGGGACTTGCATGGAGAAGTTTTAGTTAGAGTCGAAACATCTATATTGCAGTTAGTGATGAAGCGAAAGATGATAGCTTATATATCTTTTCTCCGTATATATATTGCAGAGAAATCCTACTACTGAAGAATTGAACACACCACATAAAGTTTGGGAGAAACAACATATACGCAAGAATGATAGAGGCGAACTGGTGTGGTTGGATTCACAATCCCAACAAATTCATGTAATTATCTAAAAACCCTTATAAAGTTCTCTGTTTCTGTAGTTTCATTTAATATGTTTTATTATGTTTTAATTTAAATGATTATGCATAAATGTAGAGTCAACTCCAAGAAGTTGTTGCTCAGCAACAATCTGAGGAGAACGAGCATCCCATGACTAGAGATGAGATTTTATCCTTCGTTGTTTGTGAGAGAACATGCTATGTTCGTGGAAAAGGATATGGAAAGAATCCTCCTAAAAAGAATAACATTCAGCAGGAAAACATAGAGGCCAGCATGTCTTCTGCTATTGATATTGTGCGTCAAGAGATGCAAGCCGAGATGTATAGGAAGTTGCAAGAAGAACGTGAACAAATGGCTACTGAGTTGCGAAGAAATATGGAAATTGAGTTGGAAAGGAAGTTGGCATAGGAGCGTCAACACGCAAATGAGGAGCGCCAACATGCAAATGCAGAAGCAGACAAGAGGATCTCTCTCGAAGTGGAGAAGAAGATGCAGGAGCAATTTGCTAGTTTTTTTACCAGAATGCAACAACAACAGGTACTTGCTCCGCTCCTTCTTAACAAATAGAAACTGGTTTCTGTTTTCTGCTGAAGTTTTTTCAGTTAAACTTGGCATCACCTTGACATTTGTCACCTTGACATTTGTTATCAAATGAAACAAAGTAATAGTATAAAGCAAGTCTTTGGTAGATCTTGTGCCATTCCCATGCCTACCCTTACTGGTTCAAATTTGTTAAGATGCTTGGTTATTTTCTCTATTTGGGATATAGTAATGTTAACCACAAGCAGTGGTATATTTTATATGGTGTCCTTGAGCAATCAAGGTTTGGCAGAAGACTGAGAAGCAGGAGATGCTGCTTATGTTGCTAAGATATGGTGTCCTTGAGCAATAATGGTTTGTATGTATGCATTTTGTCCGGTGTACTGCAGCTGTAATCCTAGTACCTGTATGTGATTTGCATCTCCTCTTGTACTGCTTGTGACATCTTCCACTTGTAGGTAGTGGTTTTCCTTATAACTTGAAACCAGCTCCTTGTATTTTGGGAGACTCACAAATATTGTTGCCTCGACCATGTTGCATGATTTTTATGTCTCCATTTTGTACCAGTTCATGTGACCTTCTGCACTTTCTGATGAAACCTTTGTTGTTCCTCCCTTGCCTGGCTCCCTGTATGTGGAGATTCCCTTATTATAAGCTTTGATTTGCTCCTCTGTCCTGCAGCTTTGCACCTGCTGTAGGTGTTTGTGGTTCTACCATTTTTGTTGTCATTAAGGTGTGTGTGTTGCTGCCCTTTTTTATATCTGATTTGCTTGGAATTGAAGAAAATTGCTTTTGAGTATTAAGTACATGTGCTTTCACATGCATTCCTGTGCGAAAATTAGGTACCACACAAATCATTCCACCACCACCACCCCTCCCCCCTCTTGTGTGGTGTTGACATTTAGAACATCAATTGGTATCAGAGTAGGTTATTCTTGAAGAGGCAAACACCTTAGAGAAGATCAACAATGAGTGCACCACCTGGGAACTAGGAAGGGCAATCCACTGCCAGGCCTCCAGTTTTCAATGGTCAGTACTATTCTTGGTGGAAGAACAAAATGAGAAATCACATTATAGGGGAAGATTATGAACTTTGGGGCAAAGTCACATATGGACCCCTAGCAAACACTAAGAAGAATGCTGAAGGAATTGATGTGCCAAACACAAGGGCAGATTGTACTGCTGAGGAACTGGAGAAGTGGAGAAAAATGCTAAGGCCAAGAAGTAGCTTGTATGTGGTCTAGGACCAGACGAGTACTAGGATCCAAAGTTTTACAACTGCTAAAGAAATATGGGACACTCTGCAAGTGGCTCATGAAGGAACACGTCAAGTGAAAGATCAAGAGGAACACTTCTGTATTCTTAATATGAGAATTTTACTACGAAGGAATGTGAAACTATCCAGGAGATGTACACTAGATTAACCACTTTGACGAATAAACATAAATCTCTTGGAAGGATTATCCTTGAAGAAGACATGGTTAAGAGGATTCTGACAAGAGTTTTGCCAGTCACATGGGAAAGCAAAATCACTGCCATTCAGGAATCCAAGAACATTGCTACCCTCAGACTGGATGAACTAATTGGAAATTTAACTGCCTATAAAATGAGGAGACAAACCATAAAGATTGATACCCCCAAAAATGAGAGAAGTTTAGCTCTCAAAATTGCTGAAGGAGTAGATTTGGAAGATGATGAAGTGGATATGATCACTAGGGATTTCAGGAAGTACCTGATGAGAGGAAAAGGTTCTTCAAGAGGTACAAACTTCAACAACACAAGATCTCTGGAGAAACAGACCAATGAGGGATGCTACACGTGTGGTAAGACTGACCAGATGATCAAAAACTTCCCTCCATAAGAAATTGAGAGGAAGAAAGAAAGAGTTAAACGAAAGAACAGGAAGATGGAACATGTTCAACGAAAGAGAAATAAAGGTTCAACCAAGGCTGTGGGTGCTGCTTGGGGAGAAACCTTAGATGAAGACTCCGTAGATAAAGCTAAGGAGGAGCAATCACTAATGGACATTGGAGAATCAGATGATGAATAAGAGGTAAGTATTCTTCATCTCAAAGACAAGATTAAATTCTTGTCTAAAGAAAGGCTGTCTTAGCTATTAATTGACTTCATTGACAAGTCTGAGATAATTAATAATGAGAAGTAAGTTCTGTCTAGGGAATGTGTGATTCTAAAAACAAAATGTAAATGTCTAGAGTCTAGGGAAAATGCGAGTGATAACAAAAATGTTGAGTTGAAGAACCAGGTTCTTGAACTTGAAAATAGTGTCCTAGAACTTAGGTCTGAAAATTTGAAACTGAAATTAAGAACAGGAAAGAAGATAGCCGATCACACATATCTCACTCTAGAAGAAAGTTTAGGAAAAATAAAACATGAATTCAACAAAGTCTTAAAAAAAGATCTAGGAAAAGTGAAACATGAACTAGACAGAACTTGCAAGTGGAACAAAGCCTCTGATGCTCTCTCCTGGTTGCAAGAGCATTGCGGCAGTAACAAAAGAGGACTTGGCTATGGGACTCAAGCTCCTAAATGGGATCCAAAAATCAAGTACCTCACTCTTCCTGAAAATAAAATATGCACACGCTGTGGTAAGATTGGCCATTACAAATATGAATATAATGCAAAAGAAATGACCAGTCAAAGAAACAAAGTTTTTGTTAAAGAAAAGAATATGTTGCATGGATGGGTAAGAAGGAATTTAATTCATACTTTTTCTTATAGAAAGGGACCCAAACTAGTTTGGGTTCCTAAGACTAAACCTTGATTTCCATTTGCAGATCCAAGTGAAAGGGAGGAGCCAAATATGGTATATGGATAGTGGCTGCTCAAAACATATGACTGGGGGACAAGGACCAGTTCTTTTTACTTGAGGACTTAAAAGGAGGTAATGTCTCCTATGTAATAGAAAGAAAGGTCTGATCATTGGGGTTGGAAAGGTAGGCAAGACTGATTCTCATTCCATAGAGAATGTCTACCTGATAGATGGTTTGAAATATAGCTTAATAAGTATGTCACAATTGTGTGACAGAGATAACCTTGTGGCTTTTACCTCAACCAAATGCTTTGTGATTAACCTTACCACTGACAAGATTGTTTTACAGGGAAAAAGAGTTAACAATATTTACATTGTAGATTTGTCAACTCTTACGGAAAATGAACTCACTTGTTCAAGTGTGTTAGTCAATGATCCCCTCATGTGGCAAAAAATACTTGACCATGCCAGTATAAATCAGCTAAACAAATTAGTCTCCAAGGACTTGGTGATAGGGTTACCTAATATCAAGTTCAAGGAAGACAGAGTTTGTGAGGCATGTGCAAGGGGGAAGCATGTAAGGTCATCCTTCAAATCCAAGAAAACGGTAAGTATGTCCAAGACATAGAACTGGTTCATATGGATCTCTGTGGTCTAATGAGAACCATGAGCAGAGGTGGAAAGAAATATGTGATGGTGTTTGTTGATAATTATTCTAGATTTACCTGGGTACTATCTCTAACATCTAAAGATGAGGGATTTGAAATGTTTACTGATTTTGATAGAAACATTCATAAACAATTAGGAAATCAACTTGCATCCATTAGGTCTGATCATGGAACTGAATTCGAAAATACTAAATTTGCTGAATATTGTGATGAAAATGGTATAAAGCACAATTTCTCCACCCCTAGAACTCCACTACAAAATGGAGTAGTTGAAAGAAAGAACATGACCCTTGACGATATTGCAAGTACCATGCTTCTCTCTAGTAAATTACCTCACAGCTTCTGGGCAGAGGCTGTAAACACGGCATGTTACATAATCAATAGATGCATCACTAGACCTCTTGTTGAGAAAACTCCTTATGAGTTACTTAAAAGGATAAAACCAAACATATCCCACTTTAGGGCATTTTGTTGCAAGTGTTATGTGCACAATAATGGAAAAAACTCCCTAGGTAAGTTTGATCTCTGAAGTGATGAGGGAGTATTCTTGGAATATTCTACACATATAAAATCATATAAAGTGCTCAATAAAAGAACTGTGTGTGTAAAAGAAAGTGTCCATGTTGTATTTGATGAAACGTGCATGTTGTATTTGATGAAACTAACACTTTCTGAGAGACAGGAACATGAAGATGAAGCCATTGGACTGGTCAAAGACTTGGCTTAAGCATCAGCTCAAGTCAAAGTGGCACCTACACAAGGAACAGGTGATGGAATAGGTTCTTCCATATATGGAAACCTGACAGGGGGAAGAAATCAAAGGTGAATTGAAATTAACTCATTGAAGGAACCTGTTCATAAACCTGTTTCTCAGCAAATGGCTGAAACATCCAGCAGAAGCCACTTGGTTGTGAAACCTCACAAGTATCAAAGTCCTCATCCCATTGAGGATATTCCCACTAATCCAACATCTGGAGTCAAAACCATATCAGAATTAAAGAATATGTGTGCATTTGATGCTTTTCTATCTCTTATTGAACCTAAAAATGTTGTTGAGGCTTTGAAGGATGCAGATTAGGTCAATGCTATGCAGGAGGAACTTAGCTAATTTGAAAGAAGTCAAGTCTAGAATCTAGTTCTAAGACCCAAGGACAGATTAGTCATTGGTACAAAATGGGTCTTCAGGAACAAACTTGATGAAGATGGAACAGTTACAAGAAACAAGGCAAGGGTGGTAGTCAGGGCTACAGCCAAGAGGAAGGTATTGACTATGATGAGAACTTTTCTCCAGTTACAAGACTAGAGGAAATCAGACTCCTCATAGTCTTTGCAGCACATATGGAATTCACTCTCCATCAGATGCATGTCAAAAGTGCTTTTCTGAATGGCTACCTCAAGGAAGAAGTGTTTGTGAACAACCTCCGTGTTTTGATAGCAAGGAATGTCCTAAGCATGTGTACAAGCTATAAAAGGCTCTATATGGGCTCAAGTAGGCCCCAAGAGCTTGATATGAATGACTATCAAAATTCCTACTGGAGCATGGGTACAAAAGAGGTAAAATTTACAGCACTTTGTCCCTAGGGAAAAAAGGTAAAGACCTTATTGTTGTGAAAATATATGTTGATGATATAATATTTGGGGCCACTACTAATAGGTTGAGTAAGGACTTTGCAAAACTAATGGGAAGTGAGTCTGAAATGAGTATGATGGGTGAACTAAACTTCGTCTTAGGCTTGCCGATCAAACAAAGCCCAAATGGGACCATGATCCATCAACAGAAATATACGAAAGACTAATCAAAAAGTTTAAAATGGAGGACTCCAAAGAAATAGATACACCTATTGCAACTACTACTAAATTAGATATTGATGAATCTGGTTCATCAGTAGATCAAAAGTTGAGTAGCGGTATGATTGGTTCACTCTTGTATCTCACTGCCAGCAGAACTGACATTATTTTCAATGTAGCCTTTCGTGCTCATTTCCAGGAAAATCTAAAAGAGTCACACTTCACTACTGTCAAGAGGATATTCAGATATCTAAAAGGCACCACTGATTTGTGCCTTTGGTATCCCAAAGGTAGTAATTTTGATCTAGTAGGATATGCTGATGCTGATTATGCAGGTCTCTTAGTGGACAGGAAGAGCACTTCCGGTATGGCACAATTCCTGGATTCATGTATTGTTTCATGGGCTACCAAAAAGCAAAATTCAGTAGTCATATCTACTACTGAAGCTAAATATGTTGTTGCTGCTTCTTATTGTGCTCAATTGCTATGGATCAAACAACAGCTGGTACACTTTGGAATTGAAGTGGGATGTATTCCAATATTCTGCGATAACACTAGTGCTATAAGTATGACAAAGAACCATGTTCATCATAAAAGGACAAAGCACATAGATGTTAGACACCGCTTCTTGAGAGATAATTATGAGAAAGGATTAATCTCAATAGAATTTTGTGCCACTGATAAACAAATAGCTGACATCTTCACCAAAGCACTGAATAGAGAAACTTTGAAAGGAACATGTTGGAATTAGGGATGATTAAGATCACCTAAAAAGGAACCAGTTCAGAACGTAATGAAAATAATAATAATAATAATAATAACAATAACAATTTTGAAAAAAAAGCTTTTTTAGTTAGAAGTTCTGACTTTATGTAAATGTCTAGACTAATTCTTACTCAATCTCATGCTCTAATCAGTATACTACTGTGACATGTGTTTATATTAATTCATGATCTCTTGTAAAGTTTTTTTCTATTCTGATATATAAAGCATAATCAAGAGAAGTTCTACTTGAAGAACCTGGTTCATCAGTATATTCTCATGGGAAAAAATCAGGTATGTTTTCTAAACTTTGCACAATTAGAAAAATAAATATTCCAATTATGAGCAGAAGTCCTATTCTAACCAAACTCCTAAAAATATAACCACCGAGCATTGAACAAGTTTCATTCTCCTAGAATTTTAAAGAAAACTAGACTTTTTCCCAAAAACTAGTGTCATCCATTCATCACTTAAAGACCAGAATCATAATGGGATTAGACTCCGGATTGACCACTGCAAAAAAGTAGTCGTTACTGCTCTTAATCATACGCTAATTTAAATACACTCCACATACCCCCATTTTAGCTCATAACCGTCATTAAGTGCTACACTCTGATCATACTCTTTCTCTCTAAAAATCTCCAAAATCCCCAAAACTTTCCAGAAATCCTTCACCATGACTAATCCTCAAGAAAATCAAGGAACTTCCCCACATAGAGAGTTGAGTAGAAAGGGGAAGAAAAAGAAAGATAAAATTCTTGCCATTTGTAGAGGAATAGAGGAGAGTGGCAACAAGACAAGGGGGAAGTGAAATTGGGGAGGCTGCTGAAGGCCTTGTACACCTAAGTGAACAACAAGATAAACCTAGTTCATCTGTTGAAGAAACCTTGGCTAACATTCTTAAGAAGGTTTAAGCATGCTATGATCTTAAGAAGTGCAAAGCTTCTTCTCAAAAGGCTCTAACTGCCTCTAAGCCAATAAAGAAGAGCAAGGTGTCATCTACTATGTTTAATGTCCCTTCAGCATCAATGGTGAAAGCTACTAGAAGCAGGATAAAGCAAAGTGAGGTTGAGTTACAGAAAGCCTTAGAGGCAAGCAAGAAAAGGAAGAAGGAAAGGGAAAATCTAAAGTTGTGGAAAGTTTTGTGGCTGCAGAAGATGAGGAGGAGGAGATGGAACTGGTCCATTGGGAAAGAGGTACAACTAAGGAGGTTCCCACTCCTACACCAAAGAGATCCAAGACCTCTACTAAGAAGTCTTCAAAATCTGTATATGTTAAGCCCTCCCTGGCAAAAAGAACCAGGTCTGCAGTCAATGGAAAACAAGTGAAAGTTCCTGAAGAAGAAGAAGCATAGAGTGGAGAGGAAGAAGAAGAGGAATCTAAAAAGGAACAGTACAGACATGTCCTCTTTGGTAGGAGAATGATCTTTAAAGGAAGAATTATGAAAGACCTGGAGGAGCCAGGCATGAAAAGATTAGTTGATGCCCTGGATGCACAGGGGTGGAAGGACTTGGTTCTTCAACTGGATGGCAGGCTGGCAAGAAAAGAGCTTATCGAGTTTATGGCAAATGCTACAGTAGTGAATGGGGTTGTTACCAGCTTGGTGAGGGGAAGATAGGTGCACTTTGATGCACCTAAGTTGGGCAGAATTCTATGCATACCCTGTGAGGGATATGATGATTAGACTAGGCAAAGATGGCCTTGTCTACATTCTCTCCCTTCTACTCTCCAAATCACCAGAAATTTATGTGATACCAAGTCTACTGAAGAAGTGCATGAGGCTAGGTTTGTGCAAAAGAGTTAGATGAAGCCTGAGCAGAAGATGCTCTTTGAATTTGTGAACAAGTGTTTGCTGTCCAGACAGGAGAGAAGGCACACTGCAAATTCTATGGACCTGGTCTTTCGGGAGTGTCTTGTGAGAGGAAAGCAGATTAACCGGCATGCTTTCATTATCAAGCTGCTGGATAGAGTCATTAATGGCTCCGAAGCCTATTCCACCCCTTATGGGTTTATACTGACAACTGTCTTGGCCAAGTTAGATGTTCCATTGAAAAAGTGAGAGATGGCCTCCAGCAAAGAGTACTTTGGAATCAAAACTCAGTAGGCTTGTGACTATCTGCTAAGTGCAACCCCAATTGAACCTAGTTCATCCTTAGAGACTCCTGTGAACACCAAAGTTAGGGCATCGGTTCTAGAGTGTGGAACGAAAGATGCAGAAATTGCTAGGTTCCAGGATCACATTTCAAAACTAGAAAGTGAAAGAAATGGCCTCAAAGCTGAGCTAGCAAAGGAAAAAGGAAAGAGTGAAGGGATGCTCCAAACAATGCTCAATCTTCTTTAATCCCAACCCTCTAGTTCCTCCAAGCCCTAGAACCAGCTTAGAAAACCCCTCAGTGACCCAAATTCGGGACTTTTCTCTGTTTGTTTTTTCTCATGGTTGGATGTGTGTTTTTCTTTTTGTGGTTTGTTTTGTAGAAACACCTCCTAATCAATGACAATGTGCTTTGTTTTCTCTTGTTCTATGAAACTTCTTATCTTAATAGTTAAATTCTTTGTGATGTTGATTATTGATTAACTGAATCATGTTTTCACTTGCAGTTTCCCCCATCGACCATGAGTACTAATTAACATCTGAGATTCATATAATATAAAACTTTTTGATAATGCCAAAAGGGGGAGGAGATATTGTGCTTTACTTTTTATTATAAAATAAAGTGATATTTATAACCTGATTAAACCTGGTCCTTAATGATAAGTTAAATTAACGTGTGAAAATTAAGCTGAGTTCCACAGGGTCTCTGATTAATAAAAGCACAGAGTTTGTCATCATCAAAAAGGGGGAATTTGTTGGCCCAACTTTGGATGAAGTTTTGCAGATTGACAAAATGAACTCTGTCATTAACCAGGTCCATCATATAAGACACAGTGTTAATATACTTATACATGTGAGATGCATGTGAAGAAGATAAGTCTCAAGGATCGGCAACAATATCTCCTAAGTTGATCGAAAAGGTTGCATAAGATAAGGAGTTGAAGTCTCTGTATGTGAAGAGAACTACCTCCGGATAAAGAATAAGGATTGGAGTTTGAATTGTTCTAGGAATCGAATTTAATGAAGGATTAGCAATTCGAGTTTTAATCAAACTCTGATTACTAACTCTGCAAATAATAATGCTTGTTCTCTTTTAAAGGTATGCATGTACGCAGAAGTTAAACTAAATTGAGAGCAAAAAAGCAAGGCTATTTTGCAAACAATTTATGTGATAGTAAAGTGTGCACTCCTGTAGTTACTTGAACGAGATAGAAGAACTAGTTCCATTGTGTTTATTCTTAGTCTAGTTCAATTGTAGTAGGTGGTCTAAAATTGTACCTTTCCAGCTTTCATAGAAGCAATTGTAGTAGGTACTTTAATTATTCAAGTTAGAGTTAACTTGAAGGTGTTGCAACAGTTGAGGTTGTGTGCCGCACTAGGATTAGAGTTAATCCTTAGGGTTACAAAGAGTTTTCTAAATGTTGTTTTGGCTTAGTGATTTTAGTGGATGTTTTGGGAAAATCCTACTGAGTAGTAGGTCGTGATTTTTTCACCTTTTGAGCCAGGTGTTTCCCACGTAAAAATCTCTGTGTTCTTTATTTTACGCAGTCTTAATTCCGCAAACAGTCATAGTTAGTACATCTAGAAGAACTAGGTTCTTCTAGTGCAAAAATTAGGTACCACACAATTCATTCCCCTCCCCTTGTGTGGTATTGACGTTTAGAACATCAAATATCATCGACAAACATTTTATATTGGTTCCAACTTCCTTATTTTTCATATATTTAGGTACCTAAATCTCTCATGTGCAGTGCTATATCATGTGATTTTCTAGATCACTTACTTCCATTATTATGATCATTTTCATCATTTGTTCATCTTCTTTATCAAGAAGTTTATTTGAAACTGATTGTTTATACGCTTTAAACGTACCATACACTTTGTCCTTCTAGGATTTAATAGGAGCATTTGCAATGAGAATATAGTAACTTTATTTGGGTCAGCAAATGCGTCCGGTATGCTTTGCAATATATTGGTGATGAATTATCTTTTATGAACTTCAAGTTCGTATTATATTATTCTAGGATTTAGATGTACACAAGTTAATTCATTACACGTAACTTTTTCTCAAATGTTTATCTTGTCCTCCCCCCCCCCCCCCCCCCCCATGTTAGAAAATCTAACTTGCTTCCTCAATTTTGAAAATTCATCTTTGTGCATTATGGTGTTAATCAAAATATGTATCGCACAACAATAATAAGATATAATTATTTGGATTCTGACCCCGAACCACTTGTGAGGGAAGAAAATGATATACTTTCGTATATAACATTTATCGAACTGATATATAATTTTTTGTTCTCATAAGCAATTGTTTAGCTATTAAGTGGAGGAACTCAATAAATTATTTTTCTAAACCAACTGTGATGTAAGCCAACTTATCAAGATGAACTATGTTGAATTAAAAAAATCTGGAAATTATGCTCTAAATCAAATTATTGAACAAGTTACTCACAAATACTATGTTGCGGGTTAATAATAATTGCACATGTAACCATCTCATAGATGCATCATATGTGGCATACATTGCAGGTGAATGAGCTCATATTCACCTTTAATATTTCCAGCATTCATGAAATTCAATCCCAATTTAGTTGATCTATTAATTAATGAGAACAAGCAATATAAGAGAATTAGTAAAGAACTTTCTAGTTCTTTAATATTTACCCATGTGAATTCACTACTATTTTTGCACATCATACTTAAATTGATATGGGCAAACCAATTATGCCAACTGAATATATTATCAATATTGATAAACTTCAGATATATAGCATGACGTGTGCAATTATCAACAAACTCCAAGTTTATTATGATATGGGTTTTTATATCAATAAACATGCATTTTATTGTGGTATTCTTTTATTTATGTAGTACACACTGGAGAATAAAGCGGGTAGCTTTTTACATACATATTACCTAGCTACAAGTTGTAGTAATAGAAGATATTAAATCTTTTCTTTATTTATAGTCGCAATATAATCAATCGCTTTCGCGTATACTTTAGAAACTAAATAAGTTTCTTTGAGACTTACTACAACACAATACCTTATTGGAAATCAATTGTATTTTTTGCAAAATAGTAATAACTGGCTCTTTCAGAGCTCTTAATTAATTTGGTACTACCACATATCATCAATATCCATATGGTGTATATCTCTTTTAAAGAGAAAGTTATATCATTCTGGTTATGGTCAAAATTATATGGAAGATATGTTTCTTGCACTAATTTTATTTTTTAATAATCACATTACCAAAATATTTTGGCATGCAGTAGCTACGTGGCCAATGGCCATTCATGCCATAATAATGACATTATTTTCTTATATAATCTCAAACCTCCTTCTAGAGGTAAGTGTGGTATATTCACTACCACTAATACGTTTATATTCTTCCAAAAATGAATATGTATTCATAAATCAGTTGTTGTCACATTCACTTTATGAATGGACCATAAGTATCTATATAGTGCTTTATAAAATCTCATGTAAAATCGATGAAAAATATTACTTTTACAGAGTGAAGGATTATTGTGAGAATCCTTATTATTCTCACTATCATAATGATGACGACTATAATTTTGTCTATTGTCATGTCCACATCCATTAATACCTTTACGGTAATAATTTTATCTTCTTTTAGACTTATCACATATTGATATCAGACTCTCTTAAGGGAATGAGAATGAAGCATATTTAATGGGACGGGTTTTCACTTGTTGTGCTCACGATCATACATGACTTTGATCATGGCAAGATGTAGAAATGTTATCAATTCGAGTGGTTATAATTTCTTACTAACTCCATTAGAGTTATAATCAAAATTTATTTTCTTTGCGTGTATTTAAAATCAAATTATAAACTGTCAAGATTTAAAGAGAAAAGTAAAGTAAAATACTTACAATAAATCTAGAATTTAATCATGAAGAAAGTTCATGCAATAACTGACAATCATTATGCTCAATCCCAAAGCGTCTACTCAATTGGTTAGAGTCTCGTGCGGATAACGTGTAGATAAAAGAACAAGAACAATATTGCGGAGAAAGAGAGAGAGAGGGAATTCTTATTGATTTGGGATAAATTATAATGGAATGGAACCCTCTATTATAGGAAAATGATGACTTGATCACCAAATAATAAATTCTACAATCTCTCCAAATATAAACCTTCACCGTAAACTCTATTTACAAACACATCTTATTTTTATTCGGACAAAGTTTCTTGCTGAACACCCATATGGCATATGGGACAGAGGGAGGGTACTTGCAGTTTAATTTAGGGCTGACTAGAAATCATAAAACATTGGTAATGCACAAATCCGAATTAATCTGAACGCAATGACAATATGAAATATTGGGTGAGAAATCAAAATAAATACATTACTTATAAAACAGAGTGTTTGAAGAATTTTGCTAGTAGTATTACAGCTGTATTTTATGCGATCGGTTAGAGAGTAAAAGTGTGAGTTGTGTCATGTGCATGGTGCAGTATGACATGATTGAATTCTCATTTCTTCGTTTCATGTTTCGCACACAAGCTTTCCTAGGGAAAAGGCAAGAGAACCGACTTTGCTTTTTGTACTTGACGATACTCATCATCTCACACTAAACACCATCTTTTACTGCTGTCATAATGATGCTAAAGTGATGTTAGCCAAATCTTCCAAACATCATTCAATTTGCAGACCTTAAGAAGATGGAGCAGCATAAGAATTATTAATTGGTTTTAAAAGATTAATTTTGCATACCATAAAGGAAATTTCAAATTTTAAAATCAGTGAATTGAAAATGACTGTAATCCTATATACGGAGGTGGAGCTAGCTTATTAGGTGAGATTCGGCCGAACCTAGTCAATTTTGCTTAATTATTGTATTATATTAAGAAGTTCATTAAATGTCTACAAATATTTAATTGTGAATCTAATAATTAATATAAGCTAGGGTTCCATGATTTGAGAACCATATACTTTATATCCTAACTTTGCATATATATATTGGATTTTGTTAATTAAAACAAACTATGTATGAATTGAAAATTGTGGAAAATGAAATTGAGGGAAATAAAATTTTGACTTAGTTCATTTTACAATGGAACTTTGTCCTCGTCGGATAGGAAGAGGAAAATTCTTGTTTTTATATGTGGAAGCACTTCTTAAAGCGTTGAGAAAAGAGACTTAGCCTCATTTTCCACCACAGAAATCTGAAAAATCTCCCACTTCCCCTCCCCCCCCCCCCCCCTCTTCCTCTATCTCCTACATTGATTTATGATTTTCCGGTTTTGAATACAGAATTTTAACAATATATGTGTATTTAATTCTCTTTTATGTATATATAGTTCAAGCGTAAAATAACGATCTTAGTAGAACTCATTAAACCTGATAATTGCCCGTGACGATTTCGTTAAGAAAATAAGGCTCGTCTTGATCACTATTTACTTTAAAAAGTCATTTCGCAAGATACTTTTACCGTTTTTATCGGATGGTTATAATCTTTCCATTTTAATTTGTTTACCATAATTTGACTTGATTCAAAATTTAATAAAGATAAAAATATTTTTTAAAACCTCACGTTTTAAATATGTCATAACATTTATATGACGATTAAATTTTTGAAATTTGTAATCTTAAACGAGTTGTAGTTTTTGGGTAGCTATAAGGCTCGCTTTGATCACTATTTACTTACATAAAAAGTCATTTAAATATTTCTACCCCAATTTCTGATTCATTTCTTTCTTTAGATATTTCTGCCCCAATTTTTGATTAATTATCTTCCTTTTTCCAAGTATTTTGTCAAATAACGTGAATACTTCAAGGATCGCCTACATCCGTCCCACTAAACCCGCTCAAAAATAATGAAGTTTTCACTATTAAGGCTCCATAATTTATTGGAGTGATGCAGGTTTTATGACTAGTTATATTGCAACTTTGCAAATATATAAAATTGGTTAAAAGAATGACAACTACCAGAACTATTTCCCAATCGTTTAAATACCCATACTTGTAAACAACTACAAATATGATATGCATTTCATCTTTAATTTATCATTGAAAGTACTTTGAAATATAAAGCAGAGTGTATACATAAACAGGTATTCCGGGTCAACCTCAACACCAATACAACGCGTTATAAAATTATTTAAAGTTTGATTCAATTTACATATATTATGGAGAAATAATTTTATATTATATATACCATTTAATCTAGAGAAAACTCATTGATAACATTCTTAATTAAATGATAAATTTTTAGATGAGATGATGGAGTCTGTCCACCTTTAATCGGATATAATGGGTTCTAGTCGTTGAAATAGTGGAGACATCTTGATAGATAACCCCTTTAATGGACCGTAAACAACATGAATTTAAATTAATTGAACCAATGAATTCTAATATCAGATGGTTATAATATCTCTATTTTAATTTATTTACCCTAGTTTGGCAAACAATTTGATAAAGAGAAATATTTTTGAAACTTCAGGTCTTAAATACGTTAATACATTTGTACGGTTATAAAATTTTTGAAGCTTGTAATCATAAACAATTTATAGTCTTTGTATGGTTGTAACTAGGGGCAGTCAAAAATTTTGTGTATAAATATGTGTCTTTATAAAATAGTAATATATTAATAGTAGACATTCTAAATACAAAGCATATTTTGGTTAAGTTCAAAAATGCATCTCAACCTTCAAACTTTCATTATAAAAAAACTTCTTATTAAAAAAATATAAAATATATAATATTTTTTAAATTAATTAATAAACAAGAAAAACGAAGTTGCCTTGCGAACCACGTTTATTGTTAACAAACCACTATTTAGGGACTTGTGTTCCTCCAGCAACACTTTTATCCTTTTATTAATTATCTTTGTTTTCAACATTTTCATTCCTCTTTCTCTTCATCCCTAAGCCCCACTTTCCACTGCTAGCACATTCTCTCATTCCTCCTTCATATAAGCATCTCTTTTCTTCCTTTCCATCATCCAATAAGTACTACCGAATATTTTACACTAACCCTATTTGCCAACTTTCTTTCCTCTTCTTTCATTTCTTTTCATATTTAATCAAAAAGGTTCATTTTAGTGTTAAATACTTGAAGAACTTGATTGCAGTTTGTAGTCAAAAGATGGAAAAATTCTCTGGATTTTGTGGAAATGAAGAAGAAATGGAATTGCCTCCTGGTTTTCGTTTTCACCCTACTGATGAAGAGCTTATCAGTCACTACTTATTCCACAAAGTTGTTGATAGCAGCTTTTGTGCTAGAGCTATTGGTGAGGCTGATTTCAACAAGATTGAACCCTGGGATTTGCCTTGTAAGTACTGCTGTATCATCTTTATCCAGTGGCAGATATAGAGTAGACGCGATAAGCAGGGGCTGATTTATAAGAATTATGGGAACGTGAACCCATGGTCTCTCCGTAAAATTAGATATTTCATGTATATATTAATACTGATTGCTGGCACCGATGCTCTAAAAATGCTGAATCGTGCACTTGGGTGAATGTTGAATTATTTACCTAGAGGAATGGAGATCAATTCTAACTTAATAAGTTTGATTGAACCCGCGACTAACTCTTAATCTTTTAAATAAAAGACACATACATGAGTGAGGCGAATTTAAAACTTAAACTTATTGAATTCAATATTTAAATATGTAGTCAGTAATTTTAAATTCCGAATCCGTTAGTGTTAGATGGTTTTTACTAATGATTTCTTGAATTTCCCTAAATGTATTGCTTTTTGAATATTAGGGAAGGCAAAAATGGGTGAAAAGGAATGGTACTTTTTCTGCGTAAGGGATAGGAAATATCCAACTGGCTTGAGGACAAACAGAGCAACTGAGTCAGGGTATTGGAAGGCAACTGGTAAAGATAAGGAGATATTCAAGTTGAAAACACTTGTTGGTATGAAGAAAACTCTGGTTTTCTACCAGGGGAGAGCTCCTAGAGGACAAAAATCCAATTGGGTCATGCATGAATATAGATTAGAGGGCAAATATTCACTCGACATCCTTCCTCAATCTGCCAAGGTAAAGTCATTTTGTGTTTCCTGTTTCGGGTTGCTTTTTCTTTTTTTTGGTTTTCTACCTCGGTATTCGATACTCATACTGGGGCCAACTAAATTCGGATTCGCACCAGAAAGTCCGTAAAACACTCTCTAACAAAGATATTATGTACCGAACGACTTGGACCTGAAACATCTCGTTACGGATGAAAGGGTACCACTTCACCAGTCCTTATAGGTTGTTTCAGATTGTTGTAACTCTTCCATGTGAAATAAAATCAAGGGAAAAGGGCAGAAATACCCTTATCGTTAGTAAATTGTTGTGTTTATCTTTGACTTTAACGAGCTTCAGTGTGGAGAACCAGATAGATTTTACGTGTCAAAATACTTTGGAAAAATGCCCAAATTTATCCCTCTGTTTCTATCCGTAGTAAAATTATACTTTAAGATAGAGTTCAATAAAGTTTAAGGGCAAATACAAGACGATTGCTATTGATAGTAGTATGAATTAATGGGACAGAACATATTAGAGTTAAAATTGAAATATTTCATATAGTAGGAGGGTATGTAAAGTGGACCAGTATAAAGAAATTCATATAACCATTTGTAACTAGTTAGTGATTGAGGCATAGTTGTTTTGACCGATTGTTAATTTCTTTTTGCTGTTCTTTGTGCAGAATGAATGGGTAGTTTGCAGAATATTCAAAAAGAGTGCAGGAGGGAAGAAGATACATATTTCAGGGCTAATAAAAAACAACAATATAAATGACAATTCAATGTCTTCAAATTTGCCTCCATTAATGGACATATCATCATATGACAGTCAAATTACAACAACAACCACATGTAAAGGGGAAACATCTAATTATTCTCATGTGACCTGCTTCTCCAATTCAATAGAGGACAAAAAACCTCAAACTAGCTTGGCTGATGATTTGAGCACAAATAATAATCCTTATGTGGAGAATTTCCAATATGGGGATTTTGGTTTAATGCAAGAGCAGTCCATACTGAGGCTTTTGTTTGAGAACAAAGAGTCAGAAGCAAAGCAGAATTATGATATGAGGGCTTATGAGGATCTTGATTGTCTTTGGAATTATTGAATTCGAAAGAATACGAGGAACAACCGTTTTATTACTTTAGAGGGATTATTCCATTACAATACAGGCGCGGTGATGAGTTGGACCTAGCATATGAAATGCAACATTTGGTAGAGCTAATGGATATAGTGTGTGTGCGCGTGCATTCTTAAAGTTGTGTCTATTATTTGATTAGTTTTCTTTTAGGGTGGGCTTGAATAGGAGAAGGAAAAGTGAATAGAAGAAGAATACTTGTATAATTGGGATGCCAACCCTAATACTGTTGCTGTTTAGGGTAGAAAGTGCAACAATTAGTTGCAACTTAAAATCCCAAATTCAGATTATTATAGTAATACTGATTGTGTATTGATGTTTTTTCACCTCAAATAATACAAGTAATTAGTATTTGTTAATAGGAAAATGTATATGTGGCTACTGCTGTTTTACCGGTCTGTCTGTCTCCAATAATTAATTCTTGCTGACCACGTCCTATATGGATCATCGAATCAATAGCAATAAGCCCGATTTGAAGAGGCTTATATACGGAACGGCGCAAAATAATACCCGGGGCGTCAAATTCGATTAATCGAATTGAGAAGCTGAAGTTCAATATTTGGTGCCACATATTCCCAATAGGCACCTTTCATTGTTGTTGTATTAGAAAAATTACAATGTTTTTTTGATCAAATGTCACTTATGATTATATATATATATATATATATATATATATATATATATATATATATATATATATATATATATATATATATATATATATATAATCTATTAGTTAGGTAAGTTGGTTAGTTGTGAGATGATTTATTGAAGTTATATGTGGCTTTGTTATAGCCATCAAAGGTCAGTTCCAAAAGCATTTTTCATTCATCTCGACTCTTGAGTTACAGTGGTATTACAAATCAATCAATTTGTATGTCTTAACTACTTCCTCGTTTCAAATTAAATGTAGTAGTCTGACTCAGTAGGAAATTTAAGAAAAAAAATAAATATTTTTAAATTTGGAATCTTAAAAACTTAAGTGGTAAAGCTTTGTGGAGTCATGACTTTTGTGTGGTTATAAAAACTTCTTACTAAGGATAAAATGAGGAGTTTAAGTTGAATTATTTCAAAATTTAAAAATATATTATTTATTTGGAATAGATTAAAAAGAAAATTATCTCGTTTAATATGAAGCAGAGGGAATATCATTAATATAAAAGAGTTTTAAGTTACACACTGATAATGAAACCTATTTTTACACAAGTAGCCTTCCTATAAGTATTCTTATTCTAAGCAACTTCCCATTGTTAGGCCACCAACCCAGTGACCATGGCTCTAGTAAGTTTTCTACCCTATTAATTCAATGGTTCATCGCTCATTTCGACAATAACAGGAAACAAAACCATTCAAGCTAAATTCATAATCTTTCCTTTTCTATCAATCTTATTTAATTTATGTAGATAGGGGTCACGTATTTTTTTTAGCGAAAATTATATAAATGACGTTGAAATTAGTTTTAAAATTTCAAATTGGCGATAGTTATGTGATTTTCAAATGCTACTAAATTTTCAAACAACTTATTTCTTCTCTCTTTTTTTTTCATGGTGCCCGATACCTATATTTGGCCATGAGTAATTCAAATTCGTGGTACTTAAGCCATTAAGTGTAATAGTGCTCTCTATTAAGATTTTTTAATATCAAGACTTGAGTTCGTGACTTTTGTTTAAGAGCTAAGAGATCTTATTCATCTTACTACAATCGTTGATCGGCGTGGAACAACTCATTCCTAAAGAGGTATCCTCTGATTTTTCTTTCTTAATTTCAACAAAACATGTCCCATGTATCATCATCTTCTAGTTGAGAAGTTTAATCACATAGGTATGTTTGGACGCTTATGTTTGACACTTAAATCATTTATACACATAGGGCAAATGAAAAATGGGATAGCGACTATTTATGTCAATCGATTGTTGTAGCCTGTAGGTGAGGGCTCTATGAATTGCGGTCCCATGGCAAGTATTTTCTTAATTTATTTTACTTTTGACAATTTGACTTTATTTGAGTAGCATGGATATTCAATTTCATATTAAGAATTTTCAAGTCAACGCTGGAGTGTTCATAGTTCGGTTTGGATCGACTTTTCCTTAAAAGGAAATAAAATCAAGTAAGTTGACTTTTTAAATATTAGAATAAATCAAACCAATTAGGTTCATTTTAAACATACCAACTATACACCAACAAGACTTGAATCTTCATTTCATGTTTTTTCCTTTCTTCCTTTTATTAAGAGCATTTTATATGAGAGTTAAGTGTTTGAGAAGCATCTGTGTGAATCCTTTTTGTGGAGTGATCTTATGAGGTTATTCTCTTGGAGTATTTGGAATTAATTAGAGCGTTTACTCTAATTCTGTATTCTCTTTTGTATTCTTATTGGTATAATGAAATTACTCTTCTCCGCTTGTGGACGTAGATCACTTTGACTTACACGTAAAATTTGTGTCTTCTTTATATGCTTTAATTGTCGTTGTTATCAACTTCTATTGTCTCTGTTATTGTCATCATAATATTGCTTGGTTAAATTCCGATTACCTGTGTTCCCGATCCTAACAAATTTGTATAAGAGCAGGATCTAACCGGATTTATTTCAGTAGCCAAAACGACTCTAACAAAGACTTATGATGAGAATTTTGACCGAAGTGCAAACTTCGGAATATGGCCATTAAAGATGGAAGCTATCCAAATTCAGGATGGGTTATACTTGGCATTACAAGAAAAGGAGAAAAAACTGAATAAAATGATTGATAGGAAGTTTGCCGTCATAGATTAAAAGGCTCGTTGCATGATTTCAAATGATGGGTTGACAAACGCCATTTGGTAAGAAAGCAACTCTACAGATTGTTATATTGTCAATCCTGCTTTTTCTGCACCTTTTAACTTCAAGACTCCGGAGGAAATATGAATACGTACTCCTGCTAATTATTCTGATTTAAAAATATTTTGTTGCCCTGCATACATGCGTGTAAATGATGAAAATTTAGAGTTAATGGCTAAAAAGTATTTTTTTTTCTTGGGTATGCATATAGGGTGAAAGGACATCAACTATGGTATCATGATCTCACGACACCAAAATTTATAACTAGCAAAGATGTAACCTTTGATGAATCCTCTATGTTACATTCAAGAAAAAAGCATTCTAGTTCTTGTAAAATAGATAAATGGTGGAAGTACATAGGTGAAGGTGGAGTTCTTAAAGTTTCTCATGGTGCTCTTGTGATCATGAAAGCACACAGATCTGGTTCTTTGTATACTTTATTGGGATCCACTGTTATAGGCCTTACTACAGTTTCGGTATTATACAATTTGTTTGATGGTATTAAATTTTGACATATGCCCATTGGAGCTTTTGAAGAGAAGGTGGAGTAAAATTTCTACATCAACTAAAATAAGGCCAAAGTGGAGATTTGTAATTATGGCCATTGTTTTGGCTAATGGATTCCATCTCACATAAACATGCTTGCAAAATAGATTTTCTTGGCAATATTCTTTGGGACCCAAAAATATTATCTAAGAGGTCAATACTTTTTTGTCTATAAAAGGGAAAGCCATTAGTTCATTTTAAATATACCAACTATACGCTAACAAGACTTGAGTCTTCATTTATCGTTTCTTCCTTTTTTCCTTTTACTAAGAGTATTTTGTGAGAGTTAAGTGTTGGAAAGCACTCATATAAACCCCTTTTTTTGGGTATTTGAACATTTGCGTAGAGCTTCTGCTTAATGTGGAAGGTGTTAAGGTACATATAGATTTATTTTTTCTTTTACGGTAATTATTTTCCGTACAACACTGGGATAAACATTGAGCAAGTAGAACCACCCCCCTCCCCACCCCCTACCAAACACCAAAGTCTTTTTCCTCCCCTTTTTACGAACCTATCCTGAAAAAAGATATGAAAAAAAAGAACAAACATGTTATGAAATAGAAGATTCTTACACTTCTATTTAAGGTGAATGTCTTTAATGTATTTAATTAGAGAGATTTTAGAGTCCTATTATTGGTAGCAAGATCTTCATCCTCCCTATAAATAGAGGTGCTCTCTACCATTGTAATTCACCCCCTCTCAACTCAATAAGAAGAACTCTCTCTACTCTTCTCTCTATTGCTATTGTTCTTGTTCTATTGTTCTTGTCTTTTGCTTTAGTTTATAACACGTTATCAGCACGAGACTCTACCGTCTCAAGTATCATTCTCGAAAATCCAAGGTATTTTCCCTCTTCCTAATTTAATTTTCGAGTATGTGTGACATTATGAAAAGAAAGTTCGTTGCCCTTGAAATTTCGAGCAAGAACTATATGACATGGGTGTTGGATGCTGAAATCCACCTAGATGCTATGGGTCTCGGAGACACCCTCAAAGATAAAGAAAAAGCATCCACCCAAGATTGTGCGAAGGCCTTGATTTTCTTGCGCCACCACCTTGACGAAGGTTTGAAGATTGAATATCTCACCGTCAAGGATCCACTCGTTTTGTGGAACAGCTTAAAGGAGAGATATGACAACCTGAAGTTGGTCACTCTGCCACAAGCACGATATGATTGGGCCCATCTGAGGCTACAGGACTTTAAGTCCGTTTCTGAATATAATTCTGCTATGTTCAGAATTACTTCTAAACTGAAGCTATGTGGAGATAACATCTCCGATTACGATATGCTTGAGAAAACGTTTACAACGTTTCATGCCTCCAATATGGTACTGCAACAACAGTACCGAGAGAAAGGCTTTACGAAGTACTCTGAACTGATTTCTCTCTTACTAGTGGCTGAGCGAAATAATGATCTGCTCATGAGAAATCACGAAAATAGACCAACTGGGTCTACACCACTGCCTGAAGCAGATATGGTGCACTCGCATTATGCCAAACATAAAAGGGACCATGATCACGGTCATAAACGGGGTCAAAGCCAAGGACGTGGACAAGGAAGAAATTCCAAAGAAGTCCGTCACCCCCCAAAGAGAGATAACCACCAAAAGCAGAAACGGGGTCCAGAAGATCCTAAGGCAAATAGTTCAGAAACTATATGTTATCGTTGCGGTGGAAATGGGCACTGGTCTAGGACTTGCCGTATACCAAGACACTTGGTTGACCTTTATCAAGCATCTCGAAAGAGAAAACACCCTGAAACAAATTTTGTCTCTGACGACAACTTTGACTTCACCCACCTGGATGTGGCAGACTTCTTTGAGCAACCCGAGGGAAAGATAGACCACCTAATCGGTGACGGAACCGTGATGAAAGAAGATGGAGCTGTTTGATTCTACTTGTATTAGTCAATGAATAGATTAATAGTCATTAGCATTAGCTCGTATTAGCTAGTTCATGATGCAATGTTAGCAGTAGTTCTTTAGAATATCTTCAATATGCTCAAATATCAATAAAACTTTTATTTTCCAGTGGGGGTAATCGACTAGCCTGAAAAACTAGTCGATTATCAACTATTTTCGCTTTAAAGTTGAAAAACAATTGATCAACAATCGATTGTCTTTGGCTAACAATCGATTGTCTTGAAACAGTGTGTTCTGGAATTTTTCAAAAATAGCCAACAATCGATTGTCTTTGTCTAACAATCGATTGTCTTGAAACAGTGTGTTCTGGAATTTTTCAAAAATAGCCAACAATCGATTGTCTTTGTCTAACAATCGATTGTCTTGAAACAGTGAGGTCTGGAATTTTTCAAAAATCACCCACAATCGATTGTCTATATCTAACAATCGATTGTCGTTAGGCAGTGTAATCTGGAATTTTTCAAAAATCATCCACAATCGATTGTCGATGTTTAACAATCGATTGTCTTAAGACAGTATGCTCTGAAGTTTTTCAAAAATAACAAATAATCGATTGTGTGTGTTTAACAATCGATTGTCTATGTTCCAACAATCGATTGTGTGTGTTTAATAATCGATTGTCTTATGAAAAACGCTGAAATTTTCAAACTGCATAGTAATTGATTATGGACAACATATCTTATTTTGTTTGTCAACTGTTAGTAGCAGATTTTGAAAATATTATGTGACACAAAAGGAATTGAACTTGCTTATTCTTATGTTCCTGTATTTCTTTTGTATGTCATACCATGGAAAGTAAATTGATCGAAGGCTCCGGAAGAGCCATTGTAACTCTGCCCAAGGGCACGACGTTAATCATAGAGAATGCTATGTTCTCCTCCAAGTCTATGAGAAACTTGTTGAGTTTTAAAGATGTACGCCGGAATGGCTACAATATTGAGACAATGGATGAAGATAATCTTGAATATCTCGTCCTCACTTCAAAGAATGTCTCCGGCCAAAAGAGGGTTATTGAGAAATTCCTGTCTTTATCTTGTGGCCTGTATTGGACAAGAATTAGTGCAATTGAGGCACATTCAACAGTAAATCTAAAGAATACTGAGTCCAATATATTTGTACTTTGGCATGATCGACTGGGTCACCCAGGATCAACCATGATGAGACGGATTATAGAAAGCTCATATGGGCATCCGTTAAAGAATTTCAAAATTCTTTCAAGTAATGAATATCCTTGCACTTCGTGTTATCAAGGCAAGCTGATTATCAGATCATCCCCAACAAAGGTTGGGACTGAGTCACCCCAGTTTCTGGAACGTATACAAGGGGACATTTGTGGACCTATTCACCCACCTAGTGGGTAGTTTAGGTATTTCATGGTCTTGATAGACGCATCCTGTAGATGGTCTAATGTGTGCTTGTTGCCATCACCCAACCTTGAGTTTGCAAAGTTAATGGATAATAGATGAGAATAATCTTGAACTCTTCATTAAAACGAGGCTGCCCATTTCGGTTTGGGTTCACGCCATTTTGCATGCAACAATACTAGTTTGTCGGCTGCCCACTTCGGTTTGGGGTCACGCCACGTTGCATGTAGCAATGCTAGTTCATCTCTGACTGACGAATTGACACAAATATTCCCCATTGCAATTGGTTTTGGGTCATGAACCCAATATATCCCATTTAAGAAGCTTTGGATGCGCAGTATAGGTGCCTGTAGCACCGCCATCCCGCACCAAAATGGGTTTGCAAAGAAGGTTAGGAATATATGTTGAGTATGAATCGTCCTCCATTATTCGCTACCTCGAAACATTGACAGGAGATTTGTTCACTGCACTATTTGCAGACTGTCAATTTGATGGGACACTTTTCCCAAAATTAGGGGGAGAAGTTGGTGAAACCAAACGGGAAATTTTGTGGAAAAATGTATCATTATCTCATCTTGATCCACATACCTCTATTTGAAAGAAAGAGGTACAAAAGATTATCCATTTGCAAAGAATAGCAAATCAAATGCCTGATGCATTTACGGACTTGAAGAGGATAACGAAATCCCACATTCACGCGGAAAATGTTCCGATCCGTATTGAAGTCCCTATTGGACAAATATCTAGTGTCATATCCAATGAGTCAAATGCACGCCAGAAGCGTGGCAGACCATTAGGTTCCAAAGATCGAAATCCTAGAAAGAGGAAAAAGAACGATCTAAATGACACTATGAAAGAATCACATGAGGACGCTCATGATTTGATTAATTCCGAGATTCACGAAGAATCTATTGAGCCTGAGACTCTTGAAAATACGGAATGCAAGAATGTGAGGATCTCGAACCTCAGTTTGTGGTAGTACAAAATTAATTGAGAGCTCTCGAAGAGCCAATTATTACTATGTTGGAGAAACACAATTTACTATTGTGCTGTAGTAAGTCTCAAAGAAACTTATTCAGTTTCCAAAAGTACACTCGAAGGCGATTGATGATATTGAGACTATAAATAAAGGAAGGCTTTGATTCTCCTATTACTACAACTTGTAGCGGGGTAATTTGTATATGAAAAGCTACCCGCTTTGTTCTCCAGTTTGTACTACACAAACGAAAGAATGCCACAATAAAGTGGATATCTATTGGTATAAAACCCATGTCATAATAAACCCGAAGTTTATTGATAAGTGCACATGTCATGGTGTAAATTTGAAATTTACCAATATTGATAATTTATTCAGTTGACATTCGTGTTAGCCATCTCATTTGAAGTATGATGTGCAAATTCACATAGGTGAATATCAAAGAACTAGAAGTTCTTGTTCTCATTAATGAACGGACCAACTAAAGAGTTCGGGTTAAAGCCCATAAATTCTGGAAATATGAAAGGTGAGTATGGGCCCATTCACCTGCCATGTATACCACATATGATGCATCTATGATATGGTTACATGCGCCATTGTTATTAACCCGCAGCCTGGCAGTGCTTGCGAGGTAAATCGCTCAGTAATCTAACTTCGAGCATAGTTTCCAGATTCTCTACTCAAGACAGTTCATCTTGATAAGTTGGTTTATATCAAAGTTGGTTTAGCAAGATAATTATTGAGTGCTTCCACTTAATAGCTAAACTGTTCTTTATGAGAACGAAGTTGTATACGAGAGTATATTCTCCCCTCAAAAGTGGTTCAGGGTCAGGAACCAAATAATTTCATCTTATTATTAAGGTGCTATGTATATTGACATAATGCACAAAGATGATTTCCCAAAGTTGAGGAAACATGTTAGCTTTACTAACATGAGGGGGAGACATGATAAACACTTGAGAAAGTGTTACATGGGATGAATTATCATTTGTATATGTATATCCCCGAACATCATGATATGAACCTGAAGTTCATAAAAGGGATAATTCAATTGCAACATATTGCAAAGCATGCTATACGCATTTGCTGACTCAAAGAAAGTAACTAAATGGAAGAGATACAATTCAAGAAGAATTGATTCCATATGAAAGACATGAAGTTTTGAACCTATAGTTCAAATGCTTGAAAGTATAAAGTCAAAGGTATGTATAGTCAGTTTTCGATATCTTATTTGTTTAGTATCACTAATGAAAGCTTGATATGCAGCTAAAGTCTATTATGCGACTTATATGACTTAACTTGAAAGATTTAAGTTGCTTGAAGCATATGCAATTCTTGGTCCTGAAGTACCGCATCATTAGTACAATTTGTGTACATATGTATCTTGCTATAACTATAAGCATGATGGCATTATGAATGCATCTATGGAGATATTGAAGAGCTATTCCACGACATTATATGAAGATGTTTATATCTATCAAGAATGATGATTTCAAGGTGCGGAATACTTACTCAAGTCAATATGGTTAATTTGTCAAATCTCTATTAAAGATCGTTTTGAAGATGATGCACAAGATTGGGATGCAAATGCTCAAGGATTTAAATTGATGTACTCATTAGGGGGAGTCAATGCGCGTTGCACTCTTTTTCCCTTACAAGGTTTTGTCCCACTGGGTTTTCCTTGCAAGGTTTTTAACGAGGCAACCAATAGGCGCATATTCAAACATGTGTACTCTTTTTCCTTACTTTAATTTTTCCCATTGGGTTTTGGTTTTAAGGTTTTATGAGGCACATCATTGAATAGACATTCAAGGGGGAGTGTTATGAAATAGAAGATTCTTACACTTCTATTTAAGGTGAATGTCTTTAATGTATTTAATTAGAGAGATTTTAGAGTCCTATTATTGGTAGCAAGATCTTCATCCTCCCTATAAATAGAGGTGCTCTCTACCATTGTAATTCACCCCCTCTCAACTCAATAAGAAGAACTCTCTCTACTCTTCTCTCTATTGCTATTGTTCTTGTTCTATTGTTCTTGTCTTTTGCTTTAGTTTATAACAAAACACACATTTTAGACAAATCAACTCATTTTTTTTCCTTTTACAATTTGTCAACAAGTTAATTTAAATAAAATTTAATGTATTAAAATTTTCTGGACAGTTAGACATTACTTCTGTTTTAATGTGACCTAATAGTGAAATTTCTTATTTTCTGTTAATGTATTAAAATTAAAATTAAACTCTAACTGAAAAGATAGTCATTTTGTCCGATATATTGGGTGAGATGATAGGTTACGCATTCAATTATGCAGATAATGTTCGAAAGAATTACAAGAAAATATATATAATTTCACACCATAATAAAAAATGGCTCATATTTTTAAATTTTATTTGAGTTAGTTCATATTGTACATATTTTAAAAGTACTAGCAAATTTAAAATTTATGTTCTTATAAATATAGCTTCTAAAAGCTATGTAGTTAAATTTGTGTTCTCTCAACCATTGCTTTCACGATCTCTTCTTCTCACATCTTCTACATATGCTTCAAAGGATTGTGTATTTTCTGCTTCTCCTCTTGTGTCATCGGATTGCAATGCAAGAAAATTAAAGAGTAGAAGTCCACCATTGAAGACCATTCAAAACTTTTGTTTCGAAAAAGGATTTTTTTGAATTTGTTAGTTGTTAGGATTTGGTGTTGTTCTAATTAATTGAAAATAAAAAAAAGAGTTCAAAATTTAATGTTGAAGTGATTTGGAGTAGATTTGAGCAAGATTTGAGTTAAATTTCAAAAAAGCACAAGGAAGAAGCTGAAGTTAGTTTTATTATATAACTATGTATAATCTTGTATAATAGTGTATATGAGTGTAGAAACACACCTTGTACACTACTATACACTTTTATACAAGCATTCGTAGACGGACTTCTTCCACGATTTTCAGTTACAATTCTTATTCAAAACCAGTCCAAATCTACATTAAATGACTTTAAATTTTATATACAACCTCTTTATACTATTTCTAACAAGTAGAAATAACATTCACTCTAATTTTCTCATAAAATCTTCAGAATTTAAACCCACATATTTAATCTTGTTAAAAATCTAATTTTCACCGTCCAAATAAATTTGGTTTGTTGAACTAATATTTGAGTCATAGTTGCTGATTTGAAAATTAACTTAAAAGCTTGAGTAATCTTTTTTAAAAATTAAATAGTAATTTAAAAATCTATTGAAGTTGTATGTTCAATCTTAACCTATTATTTTTGTACTTGATTATAAATTGATATATAAACTATAAAATTAAAAAGTAAGGAACACAATAGCTCTAATATTAAAATTTTCCATGATGTTTTAGTCAATAATTAGAAGCAAAAAATAATAATTAAAAAATGAGGCTTTCGCGCTCTTACATTTTCTTTTTCCTCACATGTGAAATGGTGTTTCTTGTCTTTATTACATGGCGTCAAAGTGCAATTTCTTAAAAGCTTTCCACAAGAACGGGATATGGATCAAAACATGCCATTTATGAGGTCTTGTCTTGAAGTGAAAGACGAAAGAAACCTAATGAGAATAAAGAGACAAAAGCAGTAATCTTCTAAGTTTTACGCATCACCTCATCACGGTTTTCACATGCTATTTAATAATACGAAAACATTTCTAGCTTATATTCTAAGTCGATGGTTCTTAAATATCACGAAACTTGTCGTTAGATGAATTGAATCCTCCTTAATTAAAGATCTTAGATTCAAGTTTTGGAAATAGAGATTTTTAGATTCAAGTTTTGAGAATAAAATAAAATTATAATAAATAATACTTTCTTTTTAATTGATCTTACGCAGCGAGAACTCAAATTAATTGGGACCTTGATACAAATACCATATGAGAAATCCAAACAAAATTGTTCTTTATTCGCAAAGGCTTATAAAGGCAGTGTTGCAATGCCGGCTCAAGACCAAAGCCACTAAGGCAATGGCTTTACGCCCCTAAATTTTTAAGGCCTTTTTTTTTTTAATTAATAGTAGTTTTTATAGTTAATTTTAATCAAAATTTACTTAATATTTTAAGGTGAAGAAACAAGATTTTCATAAAAATGAAAAGAGAATTTTTTTTAGCCATGTAATTGATCCGCTATATTGTCAAATTATAAAGAAAATTAGAAAACTGATCTTTGTTAACAATTTTTCATTTCAAAGAGCTAAAAAATAGACTTCAAATAAAATATAATACGAATTTTTTCCCAAAAATAAATTAAAAAAAGTTAAGGCCTCTTGACAAAGGTATGCTTTAAGCCACCAACATTTTTTCAATAGGGTAGACTTCATAACGTTTCAGCTGGAGGGCAAGGCCCGCAGATGGTGATAATCTTATCTCTGTAGCAGGCCAACACGTTCACCTCCATTTACCTTGGACCATTTCACACGTCACTTCTTGGAGAGATACATTCCACCCTCTTCGAGGGAAGAGTTGCGCGGTCAGTTTGAATGGCTCCAACATGGTCAGATGTCCGATTATTAGGTGAGGTTCTTTGAGTTGTCTCACCACACACTTTTGATACGCCCCACAGATGCAGAGAGGGAACAGAGGTTTATCGCAGGCTTCCATTGTGGCATCCATATTACTATGGCCCGTGAGGTTGAGATATGGACTCCTTACTAACAAGTTATGGAGACAGCTTGGAGGATCGAAGGTGTCTATCAGCAGGTCCGAGAGCATGCATCGAGGGACAAGCAACATCAAAATTTGGGAGGATTCAGTGGTGCTCCATTTGGGGGCAGATGTAAGTTTGTAAGGGGCTAGTCTCCGCCATCTCGGGGTTCTCCAGTGCAGCCATACTTTAGTGCCATTTCAGAGAGCAGCTACCTTCAACCATCTATTCAAGGTTTTTCCAGTAAGTATTCAGGTTACTAGGGTCAGATCCAAGTTCAGTCATCTTCTGCACCGAGAGGTTGCTATGAGTACGGGGGCTGAGTCGTATGAGGATGCTACGCCCCAGGCTTGGGGCAAAGCAATACATTAGGACCATCAGCCCATGATCACCATGCCAGCTGTCGAACTGTCCACCGGCCAGCCAGAGCGAAGGGAAGATAGGTAGGGGTCGTCCTAGAGGTGGAGACCAGGTGGCGCTCCAGCGAGGTTCTATGTCTTCCCAACCAGACCAGATGCAAATGAGTGATCACAAGTATTATTTTTTTCTGCAGTGATGATGCTTCAGTACTGTTGGATCCAAGGTTTATATATTCATGTGTGTCTTCCCTATTTGCTCCTTATCTGTATGTATCTCGTGAGTATTTGGATGCTCTTGTATATGTATCCATGCCAGTTAGTGATTCTGTTATTGTAGATTGGATTTACCGGTCCTATGTTTTGACTTTATGTGGTTATAAGACCAATGCAGATATTTTATTTCTTAATATGACCGACTTTGAGGTCATCATGGGCATGAAATGGTTGTCTCCATAACATTTCGGTCTATATTGCCATGCCAAGACTGTTACATTGGCGACGCCGGAGTCGCCTAGATTGGAGTGAAGGGGTTCATCTATCAATACATCTAGCCGAATTATCTCTTTCTTGAAGGCTTGACATATGGTCGAGAAAGATTTTTTGGCCTATCTATCTTATGTTTAGGATACTGCTATGGAGACTCCCCTGATTGATTCAGTGCCTGTGCTATGGGAGTTCTTGATGTATTTCCCTTGGACCTATTAGGCATTCCACCAGATCCCGAAATCGATTTCACCATTAATTTGGCACCGGGCACCCAGCCTATCTCTATTTTACCGTATTGAATGGCCCCGAAGGAGTTGCAAGAACAACTTGAGCAGTTGTTCGCAAAGGGTTTCATCAGGCCGAGGGAGTCATCTTGGATCACACCGGTATTATTTGTAAAGAGAAAGGATGGGAGTATGGGTAGGTGCATTGATTACCACCAATTAAACAAAGCTATCATTACAACAAGTACTCATTATCGTGCATTGATGATTTGTTTGACCTGTTGCAAAGTTCCAGGGTGTTCGCCAAGAGCAACTTGAGGTTTAGATATCATCAACTGAAGATTCATGCTTTGGATGTTTCAAAAATGTCCTTCCGAACTAGATATGGGGACTATAAGTTCTTAGTAATGTCCTTCGGCTTGATTAATGCCCGAGCGGTGTATACTGATTTGATGAATCGGGTGTTCAGGACATACCTTGATTATTTGTCATTGTCTTCATTAACGACATATTTATATACTCGCGTAGTATGGAGGAGGAAAAGCAGTATTTTGAGAGTTGTGCTTTAGAACTTGCGGGAAAAAATCTATATACTAAGTTCTCCAAGTGTGAGTCTGGTTAGATTCTGTGGCATTCTTGGGATATGTTGTATCAGGTGAGCAAATTAAGGTATATCCCAAGAATATCGAGGCAGTTCAGATTTGGCCTTGTCATACCACATCCACCGAGATTAGGAGTTTCTTAAAGTTATGAGGTTATTTTTGTCAGTTTGTGGAGTGCTTCTCATCTATTGCATCACCTTTGACTAGATTGACCTAGAAGGATGCTCCGTTTAGATGGTCCAATAATTGAGAGGTGGGCTTCTAGAAGCTCAAGACCGCACTGACTACTAGTGTTAGTGTTGCGCTCCTGTTTGGGGATGCATATTGTGTATCACGACACTTTGCGTGTTGGCTTGGGTTGCATATTGATACAGGAGGGGTGATTTATTTCATATGGCTCACGTCAGCTGAATTCCTATGAAAAGAATTACCCAGTTCATGATTTGGAGTTGGTCGCGATAGTTCATGCTATCAAGGTTTGCAGGCATTACCTTTATTAGGTGTTATGCGGGGTTTATACTGATCACCACAGTTTGTAGCATTTGTTTAAGCATAGGAATATTAATCTAAGGAAGCGCAAGTGGCTTGCGTTACTAAAGGATTATGATACAATTATCCTTTATCATCCTGACAAGGTGAATGTGGTTGCGGGTGCCTTGAGAAGAAAGGATGAGAGCATGGGTAGTTTGGCATTCATTTCAGTAGAGGAGAGGCCACTGCTTTGGACATTCAGTCCTTAGCTAACAAACTTGTGAGGTTAGATATTTCACAGACCAATCGAGTTTTTGCATGTATTATAAATCAGTCTTTATTATTTGAGTGGATCAAGGCTCGTCAGTATGATGATCCGTACTTGCTAGCTCTTATAGAGACTGTGCTATAGGGTAGTGCCAAGGAGGTTACTATTGGTGATGATGTTGTTCTGCGACTCTAGGATTGCCTATGTGTTCTTAATGTTGATGGCCTGAGAGAGGCGATTCTAGAGGAGGCACACAGTTCACAATGTTCTATTCGTCCAGGTGCTACAAAGATGTATCGTGACCTGAGGCAGCATTACTAGTGGTGGCGGATGAAGAAGGACATAATTGCGTATCTGGCAAGATTTTTAAATTGTCAAGTGGTTAAGTGTGAGCACCATAGGCCAGGTGGATTACTTCAGCAGATGGTTATATCGGAGTGGAAGTGGGAATGCATTACTATAGACTTCGTAGATGGGTTTCGCTGGATGTTGAGGAACTTTGCCGATGTTTGGATCATTGTCGACAGGCTGACCAAGTTGGTGTGAGCATGCGGGTTTTGTCCTACATGAATTACTCCTATAAAATCCAAGAAAATAGGTTTTTTCTAATTATTTTCTATTTTATTGGATTTTTATAGTATTTTACTAATTGTTTGTAATTTTGTGCATGTTTAATTTTTATTAAAATCATGAAAAATGTCAAAAATACCATGCATTGCTTTTAAATTTTATTTTTATATTTTTAGGATTCATTAGTTAATTATTTATTCCATTGTATGAAAATTACAAAAATGGCTCATTTTACTTTTTTTACCTTTTAATTTTTAGATTACTAATTTTTCTCTTTTAATTTAGGATCAAGTAATTTTTATAATTTGTTGTTTAACTTTATAATTTATATTTATTTAGGATATTAATATAATATTTTTAATTAAAGGAAAAGAAAAGAAAATGGAAATAAGAAGAGAATTGGAATGAATGAGGGTTTTAATTTAAATTTGGACTGTTTTAAATATCCCAAATCGGCCCAAATCGATCCAAATCCAAGCCCGGAAAATCCTACTCGGCCAGACCCCATTTACATCAAATAACATAGTTGCATGGCAAAACTATGTCATTTCAATTAGTTTACCCCATTAAACGACCCAAATTTCTCCAGGTTTTATTAATTCAACCCAATTAAGCTTAAACCTAGGTCTTCTCTCTCTCAGAAATTGCTGCCCAACTCCACTATTAATCTGCTGTCCAGAAATTGTCTCACGACAGCTGACCACCTCCGAAAGCCTCCAAATGTAAACAACCCAACCCTTGCCGTCCCCTCATTCATATTCCCCTATTGATTTTCCCAGAAGGCCACTCATTTTCTCCGAAATTAAAATTTAAGAAATAAAAATTCAAACTTTTTACTTTTGTTCAATTTTTCTTGACTTAGTCCTCAATTCATGATAAAGTCCCCACAAATTCCCCAATTTTTCAACAAAGGGAGTTCGTTTGATGTCAAGAAGGCCCTATTTCACAGATTGTCCAGATTCTGGGCGAATAATCACTGGTTATCCAAAATAGTTTAAAACCTCTGCCTCGTCTCCTTCTTGGCACATGATGAGGATTGCTGCATGAAGTATTGCCATGGACGAAAATCTGCCTGATATTCATATTACAATTCCCACCATTTTCCGAGTTTCTTGTTCGCTGGAGTTCAAATGGATTCATTACTGCCTTTCTCTGAGTTGTCAAAGCTTATGGGGTTCTAATCTATATGCATCTCCTCCTATATTCATAACCCCTCATGCAATGAAAAATTAATCTCTAAAAAATCTATTTTCTGGTCATAGTTAATTAATCAGTAATAATAACTCACTAATTAGTTTAATCACAGTTGTTAACATTATTTTGGGTACATGTTAGAAAAAAATATTTTTCCCATTTTAAAACCAAGTCTATTTTGTTTAAACTTTCGTTGGGCTTGATTCTATTTGCTATTTGGATTTGGAATCAGGGATGTTAGTGCCAAAGCCTAATTAGGATGTTGAGCTTATTGGTTAGATGGCCCAGAGGTCCAGTTTCATTAAAGGGTAAAAGGGTGCTGGGGGTTTCAATTGAATACGATTTGAGAGAAGCTTATAAGAAGCTTTTTTCAAAAAAAGGGCAGACAAGGATCATCCTTGGGAAGGGGTTGTTAAATTAATAAAATTATAACTTTTAAGGGCGTGCTTTTAAAATTACAAAACTTGATTTGGTTGCCCTAAAGATTATCTATATAAAGATCCCTTTGTCAATGATTAGGGCACAAAAAAAGAGTATAAAAGGGATAAACGGCCGAGAACAAGATTCTTTCTAGGGTCCTTAAGAAATTGTGAGTATTTATCTATTTTGGGGTACTTCTTGGCTGGGTTTCAGAAGCTGGAACAGAACTTTGTGTTTGTTTCTGCTGAGCTGAGCTAGGAACTGCAATTTGCTTTGCTTCTTTAAGTTGGGTTTTCCCTTTTTCTAAGTATTTTTCTGAACTTTGTATGCGTGGATTGAGTTGTCTTGAATGAAAAGTTGATTTCCTTAAATATTTAAGCATAAATGAAATTGGATTGTTTTCTGTTTTGCTAATTTATGTCATGGTTAGTATATTTGGATAATGAAAATAGTCTGTGGGCATCCAGTATTCGATGAAACATGCAACATGAATGGCATGCCGTCTTCTTCTTTTTCTTTCTTTCTTCCAGAAACGTTGTTATGCCTATTTCTGAGTAGTATGAGACATCAGTTACTAAATGCCTTTTGATTTTAAGGTTTGTTGTTAAGGATGTTTGATATAGCTTTTGTTTTCTATAATCCCAAATAATGGCACCATTGTACCAGCATGTCATGGATTGGGTCTATTACTTTGATTCTGGTCAATTGGTCTTCTTTTTGAAAGAGCAAATTTATATGAACTCAATAATTTCCAACATTATACTTCAAGAGCCATTTTTTCTTGTTTAATTTGGCTCTTGTGCTGTCAGGGTTTGCTTACTACAACTCATGTTGATTGGTAAATTTACTGGAAATGGTAGCAAAGCTTTGGTGTTGAAAGCTGTCTTGGAAACTCTTTAATGGTACATTTTGTCATACTCTTATATGATTTTGGGGTTGGTTATTTGAGTTTCAACTATTTCTATTAGTTAATTAGTATGACAGAAGGGAACAAAATGTATAAAAAGAGTACATTGAGAGGTGTTACTGAATATAAAACAGATACATTAAGTGAGTATCATTTTGTTTAACGATTCTTTGGTTAGTTCACATTGAGCTGTGATCTTAGTATAATGATGTAAAATTAATTAATTATGTGTTACCAAAGAATTGGCCTGTAATTAATTTTTTATGTGTTCATGTTAGCAATATGAAAAATCGTTTTTCCCTAATGCTACTCTTTATTACGGATGGTGTGGCCAGTTTGGTTCTTCTTCAATTTAGTCCTTTAATATTCCAATTACTTCCTAGAATAGCTATGTTTATGTGTTAATTTGTGCAATCTAAAATTACACTAGAGAGTGTATAGATCAGTGAGCCTATGTAAAAAATAAGAGTCCAATAGACTGTATAGCTATATGGCCCACAATTTTGAGGTCAACACGAAACCTGTTAGCATCTTTGTGATTTGGTTTAATTTATGTAATGCTTGGACTTTGACCAAGGCCCATTTGAATTCATTTGTGACCTGTTTCGTGTGATAATATCAAATCAAACCCATGTCTACAACAAAAGGCATAATCACTTTTGTCAAAATAATCTTAGGCCAATATCGTGTAGGTTCAGCAGTTTGCTTCAATTAAGTTATATGTCTTTATCTGCAAAAGAATTTCATAACTTTTGACCTTTCACAATAATCTCAAACTTAGAAATAATTAAACATTCATAGTTTATTTTAGGCAGGTACAGTTCCCGTGCATGGTTATGATACCTAATTTTTCATTAAGTTAAAATAGGAGAATTCTTTACTTTTCCTTAGAGAAATACAAATATTTTCTTTTAAAATAAATTGAGGTGTGCCATATGCAAACAAAATCCATAACTTATGGCCCTTACATTATTATTAACTTAGTATAGAAAAGTACCTTTTTAAATACTCGTAGTTTGCTTTAGGCAAGTTTATAACAAAATCATCACAGCTACGGGCGCGGTTCTTGTGACATAGTTGTGACACCTAATTTCCAAATCGGTTTTTTTGGGTGGGGGGGGGGGGGGGGGGGGGGGGATTTATGTTTCCGACCACAACTTCTAACAATTTTATTAAATTAACATGTTGTGGATCGTGGGTACGGTTGCCATGACATGATTCGTAATATGTATCAAACAAACAAGTGTACGACAATCGTAACTTGTTCCAGAATAATACCATAAAATAATTAAATGCAGTTATAAAGCTAAAAAAATCATAATAGGTTTAAAAGATATAGTAAGTTAGATAATAGGCCAATTATTAATAGTTTAAGCGACCATTCTAGAACCACGGAATCTGATAATTCCCAACACCTTCTCCCAAGTTAAAAAAATTTCTTACTTAGAATTACAAGTTCGCAAACTTTTAAATAAAGTCAAAATTTCCTCGATTAGGGATTTTAAAATAAACCGGTGACTTGGGATACTAAGTAAACTATTCCAAGTGGCGACTCTGATAAATTAATTAATCCCATTTCGATTAATGTCACTTTAATTGGAAAAAACTCCCTTGTATACCCATTGGGTGGTAAAAAGAAGGTGTGACAGTTGTCATACTTTATTCCAGTTGTGACTACTCATTCTCTAGAGAGGTTGTCCCAGATTTATATTAAGGAGATTTTTTGATTGGATGGTATTCCTATTTCAATAATTTCAGATAGAGGCCCTACGTCCACCTCACATATCTGGAGATCTAGCGAGTTGAGTGCCTGGGTAGAGCTCAGCACGGCCTTTCATCTATATACTAATGGGAAGTCTAAGCAGACAGTTCATATTCTGGAGTATATGATAAAAGTGTGTGTGAGTGACTTCGAACGGATGTGGAATCGATTCTTAGTGCTGGCTAAGTTTTCTTATAACAATACCTATCAGTCTACCATTGAGATGGTCCCATTTTAGGCTTGATATGGTCAGCGATATCGTTCCCCCATTGTTTGGTTTGAGCCTGACGAAGCTAGATTACATGGTACTGATATGGTAAGAGATGCCTTGGATAAGGTAAAGTTGATTCAGAAGCGACTTCATACAATACAGTCTAGACAAAAGATTTACACGGATCAAAAAGTGTGTGATTCATCATTATGGTAGGCCAAAAAGTTCTTTTGAATGTCTCGCCTATGAAAGGTATCATGAGGTTTGGAAAGAAGGTTGAGCTGAGTCTGAGGTTTATTGGCCTTTTTGAGGTGTTGAGATGAGTCGGGAGGTTACATATGAGCTTGCTTTACTTCCAAGTCTATCGAGAGTTCACTCAATTTTCCATGTGTTTATGCTCGGAAGTACCGTGCTGACAGGTCGCATGTGATAGATTATAGCACAATTCATCTAGACTAGAGCTTGCGTTATGAGGTGAAGGCAACTGCCATTGTTGACGGGTAGGCTTGCCAGTTAAGGTCTAGGAATATTGCTGTGGTAAAGGTTCAGTGGAGGGGTCAACAGCTCAACGAGATGATTGTCACAACCCCAGTTCGCCCTCCATAAGCTATCGTGATGGCAACTAGTCTCTATGAATAGGTAAGCCAAACAATGCGGAACATAAACAAAACATGCAGAAGAAATAATCAAAAACAAAAACTAATCGAAATAAATGATATATAAAATGCCACCCGGCATACACATACTAAACATGTCAAAACCAATACATACTCCCAAAACCCGAAAACCCATGAATCACAAGCTAAGAAATACTACATAGTACTAACTCCGGAATGTCTAACAAGAACAGAAAGTGTAGAAAGGCTAAATACTAAATGCATGAATAGAAAGTGACTCCTTGATGGCGGAAGCAGCAGATCTACCTCGAAGTCACTAGAGCAGTCCCCTCGGCTTAGGGGTGAAAGGACTGGGCAGAAATACCTAGATCTGCACATGAAAATAATGCACAAAAAGTGCATGATTACACCACATCGGTACTTAATAAGTGTTAAACCTAAACTCGATTGAATAGTGATGAGGAAGGTCAGGCCTATTGAGGTTAATTAAAAGATATATTTCGACAGTGTAGAACATAACAGTATAAATAAGTACAACAGTAAAAGTAACGCATGATATAAAGAACAACAAACAACTACATAAAAAGAACATAAACACCAAAGGTAAATATAGCTCAACTCTAATAGTATCAACCAGGGATCTTTCAGGATATCATCCTGAATTCCTAACTATACATATCTAATAAGTCTCTCGGGATACTATCCCGTATTCCAACCTATGATACATGGGGATCTACAAAAATCCCGTTTCATAGTCCCAAATATAAATACCCAGTTCTAGAAAATCTACCGGGTATATTCCCGTAGTTCCATATAACTATACAGAAGGATCTACCAGAATCACACATCCGTAGTCCCACATATAAACAAGCAAGTGGGGGAGCTACGGAATCCTACATCCGTAGTCCCAATGTAAATACATAGCCACAATAGGAGAAATGCTCAGGAAACTAAAACTTCATATTAAGGCAAACAAATAATCTAGCGTAGCATGCTACACACAATTCAAGTAAGCGGCTAAACAATTAAGACATTTTAATAACTTAGGCATGCTTTTTCATAAGCTAACACATGCTTAAATAGTACTAGCAATTGTCACACCTTCTTTTTACACACCACCCCCCGAAGGGTGATATAAAAGGGAGTTTTTACATTTTAAGTGACATTATTCGAATATGGATTATTTATTTATTTCAGAGTCGCCACTCGACAAAATTTTTGACTTTCCAAATGAAGTACGCGAACCAGAAATTCTTGAGTAAGGAATTCTATTAACCCGAGGGAAGGTGTTAGACACCCTCGGATTCTGTGGTTCTAGCATGGTCGCTTAAACTATTATAAAGGGCTTAAAATCTTATTTTAATACATGTCATCCTATAGTGCAATTTTAAAGATTATTTACTGCTTTTAATTTAAAGAATATGAACATCGTTTAAAACATGTTTTTGGATCACGTCACATGAAATGCACCCTGATCCGAAACACATTTTATTCAACGTTTTGGGATTTGGATTTTAGTCACATAAAATGCTCACCCGAATTTAGGAAGGTAAAATTATGAAATAACGCGCCTAAAGCAACTAAAATGTTGATATCTTTGCGGGAAGCAATGAAAATTTGCTAAATGGCTCACCCTATTTTTAAATATTTTTATAGAAGTAATTAGAGAGGGCACACAATTTGCGATTTTATTTGGGGCGGCGTACCTCATTTATTTAAAAGGTCGTCCTCAACGAGACTATTATTCTCTATTAAATATTATCTCAACAAGCCTAATTAATTAACATTGTGATCCAATTATTATTAAGAGTATTCGAAGAGACTCGGGCTTCAAGATCAAGTCTGACTTCAAACGAATAGACCTCTATTGTTAAGATTGGCCTTACAGCCAACCCAAGGGAAGAGGAAGTCCACTTGACTTTGTAAACCATGTCCAAAGCTGGGCCGTAGAGTGAGCCCAAAACGAAGGTATGCATATGGTAAATGAATCCAGGCCTTATGTTCATTTTTCATGTCACATGAAGAGTGCCACCTCAACACATTTAACTTTGGAATTTTATCCATTAGATTCGACCAAAATCACTTTCATATTTTTTTTAATTGACTCATGAGCCGCAGTGGAAGGAATCTACTGAAGCATTTCATAGGAAAAATGGACAGACTATACCAATTTGAACCTACAATTCCAGTCATAACCATAATTAATTTGAATGATCTGAAATTTAACAACCAATTAAATACCACTAATATACGTTAAATGCACTTAATTATGACTGGAAACGAGAGTAACTGCTGGCATACTAGTTTTATATCTTCATATTTCCAGGTTATTGACTCATTGGAACTCCAAACCAAAGTGTAATACAACCTGAATCTGGAATATTACACTATTTTGACTTGTAATGCACTACTTTGAACTCTATGTTTCAACAACACATGGTGAACAGATTAAAATACCTAATTATTCCAAACATCCAACTACTCAATTAACGTTCAACTATTCAAACAACTTTCAGCTAATTAACAACATTATTATCAAATAGTTTTAGAGTATCCAGCAGTCCAAATTAGTTACAGCACTCTACTATTCAAAATTTAACTAATCTATACTATGAACAAATGCAAAAAAATGAGCAGCAAGCAAGGAATGATCCATGAACTTCCATTTCTGTGTTCAAATTAGACACTACATTATCCAAGGTTCAGAACTTGTACCTGGAAATTGAAGCAAAATGTGAGAAAAATGGAAGTCAGCTAAAGCAGTGATGGACAACAGCAGTAATTTCAGCAGGCAAAATGCAATTCCAAGTCTAAAACTAAGGCAGAATGCAGTAAACCCCAACACCACTTCAATCAACCCAATTAATACCAGAAAAGCTTGGAAATTAGGCGTGGATTTTGAGTGATTGTTCTTGTAGCAGCTTGAAACTTGGGTTTGAATATTTGATTTTCCTAAGCTCTAGAGTTTGGATTTTTTGAAATTTTCAGAGTTTTGGATCTGAAAATTGTTTTTTTTTAAATTTTTAGTTTTTTAGAGTTTGACTCTCTAGATTCCTAAGTGCTGATTTGAATTCTTTTGAATTTCCAAATATTGGGGTCCAAAATATAGCTTGTAAGGCAGGGTAAACTGCCTTTTATAGACAAATGCTTGGGCTACATTCAGATTAAATTTTACACCCTAAGTCCCTATTTTATTTTCAGTTTTTGCATAGTTAGTCACTTAAATCTTGACTTGTAGGTCAAATTATACCAGTTAAATCCTGAATTTCAGATTGGAACCCCATCTTGATGGTTCTAGGGGTTTCTATCTTTAGTTACTACATTATTCTCTACTTTGAAATACCTAAAATACCCTTGAACTATTTCTGAAATCATTAACCTATATCAAACTAACCCTGACCCTATTACTTTGGTCAAGACTGATCATGATTAAACAAAACAAATGCTGGATTAATCAACTACATCCAAACAATTCCAATTATGCTAAAAGTAGACCTAACATTGAACTAAGAGTATCAATAATCCAAACTAACTATAGAATTGAACAATTGATATCACATAGAGTTAACGTAAACAGAAGAAGATAGGAAATCAACAACTAAAACTCTAAAAAAAACTAACAATGAAAATTGAAGAACATGCAAAATAGTGATTAATCAAACAAAAAATCAAATCCTAGAACAAACAAGAAGCAGGACAAGATTAATTATACTAAAACTTTATTAATTATATACCGGAGAAAAATCAATAAGAACCGAGCCAAAAGCTAAGCAAAACAGTAAAGAATGCAAGAAGAAAAACTTATGCAGATTTAAGTCCGAGCTTGATTGTCTTTGAACTTGAATCACAAATGATGCTATGTGCTTGTTCTTGCTAAGAACAAACACATAGAATTATTTTGGAAGCAATTTGAACACAGACCTTCTTTTGAAACTCCAACCAGTCATGAACCAAACCCTAGATCTAAAATTCGGGGGGTTATGACTAGATTTGAAGGATTTTGAATTGGGATTTGGAAAGAGGAGGTCAATGAGAAAATAGGGTGTTAATTGGGTGGGGTTTGGGAGGTGGCACCGCCGGGCACGATGGAAGTGACTCTAGGGTTTGGATTATTTGACGAATTATGGTGGGATTTAAAATAAACCAAGCTCGGATCTTGAAAGGGGAGGTGGAGGAGCCTCTATGGTGTAATTTTTGTGAGATTTAGGCAAGTTAGGGTTTTGGATGGGATCTTTGATTCAATATTTGAAGAGTTTGGTGGGGATTCAAGGGAAACAGAGTGTAGATTCGAAAAGAGGAGAAGGAGAGGAACATGGGGTGTGAATTTGGTAGTCATTAGAGCATCGCCGCCGGCGGTGGTGATTTTCGGTCGGCAGCAGAGGGCGGAGAGTGATGGGGAGATGGTGGCGTTACACCGGTGTATGTTAGGGTTTGGGAGAGATAGGGTATGAAGTCTCGTTTAGGGGTAGGGGGTTTAGAACACTTATATACGAATTTGTTAGAAAATACGCTTAACGCTAGAGGGAGGGGGGGGGGGGTGAATAGCGTTATAATAAAAATTAGCGTAAACTTGCGGAATTTAAAAATTGCAGGAAAGAAATAAGTGCGATAAGTAAATAAATAAGAACGAACGCACCGATGTATCCTGGTTCACCACAACCCGTGGCTAGTCCAGTCCCCGAGAGACTCTCTCGAGATTTCCACTAACACTGTTAAGCTTACGGGTGCTCAACAAACCTTTACAAACTGAGGACACAAGCCTCAATAACCTTTGCTCGAAGATACAACACTTCAAGACTTCAACCAAAGGAAACACAAGTTCCTTCTTACAATACAAAGGACTAACACTTCCCTTCAAGTGTATAAAACACTTAGCACTCACTTAAAAAAGACTCTCTTAATAGAGTAGATATGAGTAAACAGATACGCTCAAGAACGCAACAACTTTCGTCAAGAATTTTGGCTCTCAAAACTTATGTAATGAATAGAAAGTGATGAACAATAGCGTATGCAAGCTATAGCAATAATATGATCAGTTGTTGTATTTAGAAGACTGATTTGAAGCTGTATTTATAGTTGTAAAACCATGCATTACCGTTGCCTAATTGCCAATTAAGAATTACTGATTTTACTCAGTGACAATCGATTGTCAAAATGCCACAATCAATTGTTTGCCAATCGTTCCAAAAATCATTCCCAGATTTTACGCTTAACAATCGATTATCTAAGATAAATAATCGATTACTGGCAACGTTCAAAAAATCATTTCCGGATTTTACTTAAAACAATCGATTGTCATAAATCTACAATAGATTACTTGGCAACGTTCAAAAATTCATTTCCGGATTTTACTTACAACAATCGATTGTCAGAAACCTACAATCGATTACTTGGCAACGTTCAAAAAATCTTTTTCAGATTTTATTTAAAACAATCGATTATTAGAAATCTATAATCGATTACCTGACGGTATTTGAAAATATTTTGGCAACGGTCAATTACACAATCCATTATGCTATGAGAACAATCGATTATATATCAGTCTTTGAAAAATCAATTAGACACTGCCTCAACACAATCGATTGTCATAAGGTTCACAATCGATTGTCATGCAGATTTGAAAAACTTTGATGTACACTGCCTCAACACAATCGATTGTCATAAGTTCACAATCAATTATTTTGTAGCTTTGAAAAACTTTGATGTACACTGCCTCAACACAATCGATTGTCATAAGGTTCACAATCGATTGTCATGCAGATTTGAAAAATCTGATGCATACTGCCTTTACACAATCGATTGTCATAAGTTCACAATCGATTGTCATGCAGCTGACTTAACATAATCGATTATCATAAGTACATAATCGATTATCTTAGTCCAGATTTTAGAGGCATATTTAAAAATCATTTTGACTAATGTAAATATGCATGATTTAAAATCATTTTACTTTAAATTAAATATACATGATTTGATAAAAATATTTTTACGAGAGAAGCCAAGTCTTGAGTCAAGTTATCGGATCAAGATCATAATTAAAGAACGACTCATGTATAACTTTATATCTTTACTTGATCTTGGTCTTGTGCTTGAATCTCGTTATATATCAATTGCGCGCTTGTGCTTGGACCTCGTCATATGTCCATTGCGCATAGTTTGTCATTCATCAAAACCTACAAATATGAACACACGTTTTAGTATAGTGCCTTGAGAACGTGTTTCAACAATTTCCCCCTTTTTGATAATGGCAAACTTTAGTCGGGATATGCATATTTGATAATTCAAAATGACGATTCAAGACAAGTAAAGATATGCAACAATATGCAACAAGTCTCTAGATGTGCAATTAGTTCCCCCTCAACATATGAATTCCCCCTCAACTTATGCCAATAAATAATTAGTGCATATCCCTCATTCTTCCCCCTTTTGCCATTAGCAAAAATGGAAAAAGCAAAAGACATAATATACTAAAAGACATAATAAAGCAAATAATATCAACATAATCGATTATTGATACTTGATAATCGATTATATACTAAAGAGAAATCGATTATCCTTAGGAGAAATCGATTATTCTGCATCAATCTTTATAATTCCCCCTGCCTATAGGGCGATACCTGCAAAAATTCGTTAGACGTCTCCGACGCTCAAGTTAGAAATCATGTGAAAGGGAAAATGCAATGCATGACTTTGATCAACGTGGAGTCAAGAATCCCGAGTTCACTACGAATTCGGAAGAAGGACTCTTTCTCTAAGGGTTTTGTAAAAATGTCGACCAATTGATCTTTGGTTTCAACAAATTTAATTTCGACATCACCCTTGAGAACGTGATCTCTTATAAAATGATGCCTAATTTCAATGTGTTTTGTTCTTGAATGAAGAACGGGGTTCTTCGTCAAGCATATGGCGCTAGTATTGTCACATCTAAGAGGGATATGATCAAGACTTAGGCCATAGTCCAAGAGTTGTTGTTTCATCCAAAGGATTTGAGCGCAACAACTCCCCGCGGCTACATATTCAGCCTCGTTTGTGGACAACGCAACACTTACTTGTTTCTTGCTAAACCAAGAAACGAGAGAGCTACCGAGCAAATGGCAAGTGCCACTAGTGCTCTTGCGGTCCAATTTGCATCCAGCAAAATCGAAATCGGAATAGCCAACAAGTTGGCATGAAGAACCTTTGGGGTACCATAGACCCACATTTACAGTACCAACAAGATACTTCAATATCCATTTCACCGTAGTTAGGTGAGACTCCTTCAGACACGATTGATAACGAGCGCATAAGCACACGCTAAACATGATGTCCGGTCTACTAGCAGTAAGATAAAGGAGAGATCCAATCATACCTCGATACTTTTTTGTGTCAACTTCCTTACCTTTCTCATCTTTGTCTAGATGATCGGATGTGCTCATGGGAGTGGCCATTGCTTTTGCGTTGGTCATTTCAAATCATTTCAGCAATTCTTTGCAATATTTAGCTTGACAAATGAAAGTTCCTTCTTTCATTTGCTTTACTTGCATCCCCAAAAAGAATGTTAGCTCACCCATCATAGACATCTCAAATTCGCTTGTCATTAAATCGGAAAATTTCTTGCACAAAACATTGTTAGTAGCACCAAATATAATATCATCCACATAGATTTGAACTAATAAAATATCGTTGTTTTTATGCTTAACAAAAAGACTGGTGTCAACTTTCCCCCTAATGAAATTATTTTCCAATAGAAATTTACTCAATCTTTCATACCAAGCTCGGGGAGCTTGTTTAAGACCATAAAGAGCCTTTTTAAGTTTGAAAATATGATTTGGAGATTTAAAATCTTCAAAACCCGGGGGTTGTTCAACATAAACTTCTTCTTGAATAACACCATTTAGAAAAGCACTTTTTACATCCATTTGATACAAATTGAAATTCATAGAAGATGCAAAGGCAAGTAATAAACGAATAGCTTCTAACCTTGCTACGGGAGCATATGTTTCTTCATAGTCAATACCCTCTTCTTGATTGTAGCCTTTTGCTACAAGCCTAGCTTTGTTTCTAGTGATTACACCATTTTCATCTAATTTGTTTCGAAAAACCCATTTCGTACCAATTATGGTATGATTTTCGGGTCTTGGCACCAAATCCCAAACGTCATTCCGTTTGAATTGGTTAAGCTCCTCTTGCATTGCCAAGGTCCAAAATTCATCCCCAATTGCTTCGGAGATGGTTGTGGGTTCAATTTGAGAAACAAAAACAGTATGTCCTAAGGTGTTCCTAAGAGAGTTTCGGGTACTTACCTTTTCTCCGACGTCGCCAATTACCTGTTCGAGTGGATGGTCTTTGATTGTCCTCCATGCGTTGGGTAATTTGGTTTCTTCTTCCAATTGTGGAGCTTCCTCCGATAATTGCTCCAAAATTTCATCTTGATTTTCATTTGAATTTTCCTCATATACTTTGACTTGAGGGATTATATTATTTAGTGTACCTGCAAGATCAGAACCAGAATCCTTTCTCGCCAAGCGAGCATTATTTTCGGAAAATACAATATGAGGGGATTCCTCCATAGTTCCGGTTGTATTATTGAATACCCTATATGCTTTGCTACGTGCGGAATAACCAATAAAAATTCCTTCATCGGATTTGGCATCAAATTTTCCCAATTGATCTTTTCGATTGTTATGAATAAAGCATTTGCAACCGAATACTCTAAAATGGGAGATGTTTGGTTTCCTTCCCTTGTAGAGTTCATAAGGGGTTTTCATGAGTATTGGCCTTATGACTACTCTATTCAAAACGTAGCATGCAGTACTCACGGCATCCACCCAAAAATGTTTGGGAATCTTAGCCTCATCGAGCATGGTTCTAGCCATCTCTTCGAGATACCTATTTTTCCTTTCCACCACCCCATTTTGTTGTGGTGTTCGTGGAGCAGAGAAGGTGTGCTCGATATCGAGTTCGTCACACAAGTCCGCAAAGAGATTGTGATCAAACTCTCCCCCATGATCACTTCTTATTGAAGTGACGGTTGTGTCCTTTTCGTTTTGAACACGTTTAAGAAAATATTTGAAATTATGAAAAGCTTCACTTTTATGAGCAAGAAATAGAGTCCATGTAAATCTAGAATAATCATCAACAATAACAAAAGCATAACGATTTCTACCAAGACTTTCAATGCGAGATGGTCCAAATAAGTCCATGTGAAGTAATTGCAAAGGTCTAGTAGTTGAAACAATATTTTTCGATTTAAAAGATGCTTTTGTTTGCTTCCCTTTTTGACAAGAATCACAAATAGAGTCTTTTTCAAATTTCAAATTTGGAAGACCAATGACTAAATTTTGTGAAACCAATTTATTCAAAAGATGCATGTTGATGTGAGCTACTCTACGATGCCATAACCATGTATCATCCTCTTTGCTCATAAGACAATTCACATATTCAGGTGAAGAATTTGCAAGATCAACCATATATATGTTATCCATTCTAAAGCCTCGAAGGATAATTTTAAAATCACTACGGCGAAAAACTAAGCATTCATCCGAATCAAATAAAACAAGATTTTCCTTGTCACATAATTGACTTATGCTCAAGAGATTATGTTTTAGACCCTTAACTAGCAATATATGCTTAATGGAAGAGGAGTCATCCTTACCGACCGATCCAATGCTGATAATTTTTCCTTTATTGTTATCACCAAAAATAACACTTCCTCCTTCCTTGTGTTCTAGTTGAAGGAACTTGGATTCGTCTCCAGTCATGTGCTTGGAGCATCCACTATCAAGGTACCAAAGTACACTTTATCCCTTCAAACATACCTACAAAACAGATTAATGAGTTTTAGGTACCCATGCCATCTTGGGTCCTTGGGGGTTAGGCAAGTCATAGTGATGTGATTGAGTGTTATGTCTATGTCGTGTAAAACAAGCAGGAGCAATATGTCCAATTCGTCTACAATAATGACAAACAACATTAGGATTATGCATTCGTCTAGGTTGATAGTAATTGGACGGACGAAATTTATCTACTCTATTCTTGACAATATGACTATTGCGCAATTCATGAAAGTCGTTTCTCCTACTATTTGTTCTAGGATATGCAGCATTTCTAGAATAGTTATTTCTAGGTTGGAAGCCATTTCTAGGTGTTCTAAAAGGTTCAAAATTCCTTCTAGTGTTTGGCCTAGAATATGCATTATTTCTAGGTTGTGATTGTTGAAAGCCATTTCTAGGTTTGTTATATCTAGGATGAGCGTTTGTTTTATTAATCCTAGGTTGAGCCTTAGGTTGTTGGGGGTTGGCTTCAACCTTTTCTTTAGGCTCATTTTTAAAACCTATGCCATGCTTGGTCGACTTCAAATTAACAAGGACTTCATTCAAATTTTTATGAGAAGAATTAAACTTATCTAGGGTGCCCTTAAGTCTTTCCACCTCATTTCTGAGATGCATGCAAGAAGTACAACTTTTACTAGAGCTCTCGGGTTTGTCGGCGCTTCTCTTGCCAAAAATTTGTTTTCTTCCTTCAACTTCTCATTTTCCAAAATCAGTTTTTCCAAATCCTTTTCTTTCAAAGAGAGTTGTTTTTCAAAATCTTTTTCTTTTAAAGAAGCATTTTCTTTAATGCTTTTAACAGTTTTGGAAGCTTTAATAAATTCACTATACAACTCATCAAAAGCATTTTGCATTTCCTCAAGAGAATAGAAATTTTTGGAAGAAATTTGACATACCTCTTCTTGATTATTTTCGTGAGCCATGAGACAAAGATTTGCGGCTTCGTCTTCTTCTTCCTCACTCGACTCGTCACCGGAGTCGCCTCCCCAAGATATGTATGCTCGTTGTTTCTTGAAGGGTTTCTTCTCCTTTTTGGCATTTGGGCAATTTGATTTAATGTGCCCGGTTTCTCCGCACTCATAGCACTTTATTTGATCTCCTTTCTTTTTGCCCTTTCGTTCATACTCTTTTCGCATGAACTTTTGAAATCTCTTGATAACGAGTCCGACCTCGTTGTCTTCGTCCTCATCATTTTGAGGTTGGCTTGTGCTTGCCTTGAGAGCGATCTTTTGTTTCCTTTGATCATCAACAAGAGGGTTAAGTATAGTAGATTCATAAGTTTTAAGATTACCTCTTAATCCGTCGATGGTGACATTTGAAACGCCAATAAATTCTTGAATCGCGTCGGCCTTGGATCGCCATGCCGGAGTGAGACTTCGGATAATTTTTCGGACAAGTTCCTTATCCGTGAAGGTCTTCTTAAGAGCATGTATATCATTAACGATTTTTGAAAATCGTTCGAACATCTCATCGACCTTTTCGCCTTCCTTCATGTGAAACAATTCATATGCATGGGTTAGGAAATCAATTTTAGCTTCCCTTACCTGGTCCGTACCTTCGTACGTAATTTCCAGCTTGTCCAACATTTGCTTCGCCGTTGTGCAACATGATATTTTCCTGTAATCATCAGCATTTACAGTACAATATAATAAATTAATGGCTTTAGCGTTGTTTTGCACCTTTCGGATATCATCCGCATCGTATTCATCTTCGGACTTTGGAACATCTTTATTTTCAACCTTTTTGGTTGGAATTTGTTCTCCCTTCATTATAACCTTCCAAAGATGAAAACTATTTGATTGAACAAATATTCTCATCCTCTCCTTCCAGTACGTATAGTTTGTACCGTCGATTAGTGGCGGTCGGGTGGAGCATTGTCCTTCACCTATTCCTGCAAAAGAATCACGAGTAGAAGCCATGGATTGTTTCTCTCAAACGGTTAAGTCTTCAGAGAGTTGGGCTCTGATACCAATTGTTAGAAAATACGCTTAACGCTAGAGAGGGGGGGGGGGGTGAATAGCGTTATAATAAATATTAGCGTAAACTTGCGGAATTTAAAAATTGCAGGAAAGAAATAAGTGCGATAAGTAAATAAATAAGAACGAACGCACCGATGTATCCTGGTTCACCACAACCCATGGCTAGTCCAGTCCCCGAGAGACTCTCTCAAGATTTCCACTAACACTGTTAAGCTTACAGATGCTCAACAAACCTTTACAAACTGAGGACACAAGCCTCAACAACCTTTGCTCGAAGATACAACACTTCAAGACTTCAACCAAAGGAAACACAAGTTCCTTCTTACAATACAAGGGACTAAAACTTCCCTTCAAGTGTATAAAACACTTAGCACTCACTTAAACAAGACTCTCTTAATAGAGTAGATATGAGTAAACAGATACGCTCAAGAACGCAACAACTTTCGTCAAGCATTTTGGCTCTCAAAACTTATGTAATGAATAGAAAGTGATGAACAATAGAGTATGCAAGCTATAGCAATAATATGATCAGTTGTTGTATTTGGAAGACTGATTTGAAGCTGTATTTATAGTTGCAAAACCATGCATTACCGTTGCCTAATTGCCAATTAAGAATTGCTGATTTTACTCAGTGACAATCGATTGTCAAAATGCCACAATCAATTGTTTGCCAATCGTTCCAAAAATCATTCCCAGATTTTACGCTTAACAATCGATTATCTAAGATAAATAATCGATTACTGGCAACTTTCAAAAAATCATTTCCGGATTTTACTTAAAACAATCGATTGTCAGAAATCTACAATCAATTACTTGGCAACGTTCAAAAGATTATTTCCGGATTTTACTTACAACAATCGATTGTCAAAAATCTACAATCGATTACTTGGCAACGTTCAAAAAATCTTTTTCAGATTTTATTTAAAACAATCGATTATTAGAAATCTATAATCGATTACCTGACGGTGTTTGAAAATATTTTGGCAACGGTCAATTACACAATCAATTATGCTATGAGAACAATCGATTATATATCAGTCTTTGAAAAATCAATTAGACACTGCCTTAATGCAATCGATTGTAAAAGGTTCACAATCGATTATTTTATGACTTTGAAAATGTCTGATAGACACTGCCTCAACACAATCGATTGTCATAAGGTTCACAATCGATTGTCATGCAGATTTGAAAAACTTTGATGTACACTGTCTCAACACAATCGATTGTCATAAGTTCACAATCGATTATTTTGTAGCTTTGAAAAACTTTGATGTACACTGCCTCAACACAATCGATTGTCATAAGGTTCACAATCGATTGTCATGCAGATTTGAAAAATCTGATGCACACTGCCTTTACACAATCGATTGTCATAAGTTCACAATCGATTGTCATGCAGTTGACTTAACATAATCGATTATCATAAGTACATAATCGATTATCTTAGTCCAGATTTTAGAGGCATATTTAAAAATCATTTTGACTAATGTAAATATGCATGATTTAAAATCATTTTACTTTAAATTAAATATGCATGATTTGATAAAAATATTTTTACGAGAGAAGCCAAGTCTTGAGTCAAGTTATCGGATCAAGATCACAATTAAAGAACGACTCATGTATAACTTTATATCTTTGCTTGATCTTGGTCTTGTGCTTGGATCTCGTTATATATCAATTGCGCGCTTGTGCTTGGACCTCGTCATATGTCCATTGCGTATAGTTTGTCATTCATCAAAACCTAAAAATATGAACACACGTTTTAGTATAGTGCCTTGAGAACGTGTTTCAACAGAATTGACCCTTGATTTGACATAATTGGATAAAAGGATGGACGGTTGTGATTGACGATCGCCTAAACGACGTTGTTTTGATCCAAGGGGGGGGGGGGGCTGGACCGGGTTTCCTTAGACGGGTTTGGGGGTCAGAGTTGGGGTGTTTAGGCTGGTTTTTGGGCTAGCATGTTTAATTAGACTGACCCAAATTTGGGTCTTTTAATTGAGACCACATTTTCCAACTTCTTTCTTTTCTTTTATTAATTTTAATTACCAATTTAATTTTATTGAATACAAAAATTAACGTAAAATGACTTGGCTAATGATTTAAACCTAAAATTGAACTAATAATTTTTCAAAAATTAATCAAGTCTCAATTTAAAAGAAAACTAAAGTGCAATGGAAAATCACTATTTTATGTTATTTTCTCTTGTTTTTGGTAATATTAATTAACTAATAAAACTAAAAATATAAAATTAAATCCTAAATGTAAAGGCGTTATTTTTTTGTATTTTTCATGAATTATATCAATGAAAATGCACAGAAAATGCAAATAAACACATGATTATGAAATTAAATTCTAAAAATATCATAAGTATATAAAGGAAAAAAATCCTAATTTGGAGACTTTTATAGGAGTAATTTAAGGTAGGAAAAAATCACATGCTCACAATAATAAAGAGGAAAGTAAACAAACTAGTAATACTTAATGAAAATCAGATTTGCAACAATTAGCACAAGTATGCACTCGTCATATTACATAAAAGACATTTCAATAATAAAATGTACCAAATCCCAAGGGAAAAGTCCCCTACACAAGATTAGGCAAGCCACATACCTCGAACAAGCTCAAATCAACTCGAAGATGCTCTTGCCACGAGTACTCGACTCCAATTGGCCCAAATCTATTCTATTCAATTGTATATTGAAAATAACACTTCAAGTAACTGATTCTACAATTAAATTCTAAGCTAATACACGAAATTAGGTAAAATAAACAAAATGCCCCTCAGTCCCATGTCTCGGAATTAGGTAAAATTTACATTTTTGGAATCCCCAATCTCTCACGAGTCTAGGAATAACAAGAAAACTAAAATTAGTGTTCAACTGACCCCTCAAATACCCCTTTTAAGGTCTCTTAATCTCAAGTCCTAAGTACACCCTTTTTCAAAATTTTCCACCATTAATTAGGTCTTTAATCACATAAAACGGGTTATGAAGTCAAAAATGTTACCTCAAAGTGATTCCCCTTCAATCCCTCTTCAACACTCTTCAAAAAGCTTCAAAATTGCCTAACAATGGAGGAACCTAGTAAAATTCTAGGAATGCACCTTTTAATCATTCTGCCCAGGCATTTAAATCCTTCTTCGCAAACGCGGTCAAAGCCTCGCGTTCATGAAGCAAAAAAATTCCATTGACCGAAAATCTACTTCGTGAATGCGAACACACCGTCGTGAATGCGATGCCTCATCTTCACTAACCTTCACGAATGCGACGGGAACCACGCAAACGCAATGCACAAGATCTTACTAGGTCAATGTCCTCCTTCGCGAACGTGAAGCCCAATCGCGAATGCAGTGCACAAGCATCCACCCCTTCGTGAATGCGAAGACAAATCTTTCCCCCAGTCGCAGCTCCTCATCGCGAACGTAAGATCCCTCTCACGAAGGCGAAGATGGAAACCAGAATTGGGCTGCTGCAATATTTTTCTACAATTTCCTAAGTTCCAAAAATGACCCGTTGAGCATCCGAAACATAACCGAGGCTCCTGGGACCTCAACAAAACATGCAAACCAATCACAAAACATCATTCAAACTTGTTCCAATATTTGGAATGCTCAAAACAACATCAAAACACCTACTACATACCGGGTTAAAGCCTCAGAACTCAAAAAACCTTCTAATTTTACGCGTTTGATAAAAAACTCTATAAAACTACATCCGAATGACCTGAAATTTTGCGCACACATCCCAAATGACACAACGGAACTACTATAACTCTCAAAATTCCACTCCGACCCTCGTATCAAGATCTCACAATGGAGCCGGAAACATTAAAAGTTCAGCTTTCACCATTTCAAACCTAAATTAGCTACGTACCTCCAAAAAACAATCTGAACACGCCCTTAAGCCTGAAATCACCTAACGGAGCTGATGGAATCATCAAATTTACATTCCACGGCCGTCTTCACACTGTTCTAACTATGATTATCTTTCCAATACTTAAGCTCTCATTTAGGGACTAAGTGTCCCAAACCTCTCCGAAATTTAAAACGAACATCACGGCAATTCAAAATAACAGAAATAAACACAGGAAAAATAGTTAGTAGGGAATTGCGGAGTTAATTCTTAAGACGACAGGCCGGAATTCACATCCTCCAACACTTAAACATTTCTTCTTCCTCGAACGAGCATAGAGACATACCTGAAGTAGTGAAAAGATTAGGGTAAGAATTGTACATCCTTCTCAGTCTCCCAAGTCACCTCCACGACCGACTAACCTCGCCACTAAACCTATACTAATGCAATGTTCTTTGACATTAGCTTTCTAACCTGCCTATCCAATATTTCCACTGGATCCTCGACATAGGATAGATCCTGTCCAATTGAACTAAACTGAAATCCAACACGTGTGACGAGTCACTATGATACCTCTAGAGCATCGAAACATAAAATATCGGATGAACTCCTGCCAGGTTGGGAGGTAAGGCAAGCTCATAAGCAACCCCCCATCTAACCTCAATATCTCGAAAGGGCCAATAAACATTGGACTCAACTTCCCTATCTTACAAAATTTCATACTGCCCTTCGTAGGCAAAACTCGAAGTAAAACCCGTTGTCCAACCCCATAGGTAACATCCCGAACCTTCCGGTCCATATAGCTCTTCTGTCTGGACTAGGCTGTATGGAGTCTATCTTGAACTACCTTAACCTTCTCCAAAGCATCCTAAACTCAGTCTGTTCCTAATAGACTAGACTCACCCGGTTCGAACCAACCCACGGAGATCTACACCATCTATCATACAAAGCCTTATACGGTGCTATCTGAATGTTGGATTGATAAATGTCGCTATATGATAACTCCACCAATGGCAAGAATCGATCCCAAGACTCTCCAAACTCGATCACACACGCATATAACATATCCTCAAGAATCTGAATAGTGCGCTCGGACTACCCATTCATCTGAGGGTGAAATGATGTACTTAACTCTACACGAGTACCCAACTCATGCTGAACGACCCTCTAGAATCATGATGTGAACTGAGTACCTCTATTCGAAATGATGGAAACTTGAATACCATGTAGAAAAACAATCTTTTGGATCTAGATCTCTGCCAACCGCTCGAAAAAATAAGTAGTACACACAGGAATGAAGTGAGTTGACTTGGTTATCTGATCCATAATCACCCAAACAACATCAAACATTCGCAAAGTCCGTGGGAGCCCAACTACAAAGTCCATGGTGATCTTCTCCCACTTCCACTCCAAAATCTCTATCTGCTGAAACAACCCACCCAGCCTCTAGTTCTCATACTTCACCTGCTGACAGTTGAGGCACCAAGATACAAACCCAACTATATCTTTCTTAATCTTCACATCATCAGGATGAATGGAATACCGCAAACTGTGGGCCTTCTAAAATCATCTCCCAAAGCCCATCAATTCTGGGCACACAAACCCGACCCTGTATCCTCAATACTCCATCCTCGCAAATGGTCACATCTATCGCATAACCATGTTGGACCTTGTCCTTGAGGACAAGCAAATGAGGGTCATCATATTGCTGCTCCCTGATACGGTCAAATAAGAAAGACCAAGAAACCACGAAAGATAGAACTCGACTAGGCTCCGAAAGATCCAATCTCACAAACTGGATGGATAAGGCTTGAACATCTATCTCCATAGTTCTCTCTGATGCTGGTAGATAAGACAAACTCCCCAAAGCATCGGCCACCACATTGGCCTGGCTCGACGATACAGAATAGTGATATTATAGGCCTTCAACAACTCTAACCACCTCCTCTAGTGCAAATTCAGATCCTTTTGCTTGAATAGGTGCTGCAAGCTCCGATGGTTAGTATAAATCTCACAAGGCACACCGTATAGATAATGGCACCAAATCTTCAGGGCGTGAACAATGGCAGCTAACTCAAGGTTATGGACAGGGTAATTCTTCTCATGTATCTTCAAAAGTCTGGATACGTAGGCAATCTCTCTACCGTCCTACATCAACACCGCTCCAAGTCCAACCCTCGAGGCTCAGAATATATCTTATGAGACCCATAACCCGTAGGCAATATCAAAAGTGGGGCCGTAGTCAAAGCTGTCTTTAGCTTCTGAAAGCTCGCCTCACACTCTTCTATCTAGTGGAACAGAGCACCCTTCAAGGTCAGTCTGGTAATAGGGGCTGCAATCGATGAAAACCCCTCCACAAAATGACGGTAACAACCTGCCAAATCAAGAAAACTACGAATCTCCGTAGTTGAGGATGGTCTACGCCAACTCTACACTGCCTGTACCTTCTTCGGATCCACCCGAATACCCTCACTCAATACCACATGGCCTAGGAACACCACATTATCCAACCAAAACTCACATTTTAAAAAATTTGAATATAACTTCTTTTCCCTCAGAGTCTGAAGCACTGTCGTCAGGTGCTGCTCATGATCTTCCCGACTCTGGGAATACGCCAGAATGTTGTCAATAAAGACAATGATAAAAGAGTCAAGATATGGCAAGAATACACTATGCATCAAATGCACAAAAGCTGGTGGGGCATTCGTCAGCCCGAATGAATAACAACAAACTCGTAATGACCATACCGAGTCCTGAAAGCGGTCTTCAGGATATCTGACTCCCAAATCTTCAACTGATAGTAACTTGAGCGCAAGGCTATCTTAGAAAATACGCACGCCCCCTGAAGGTTGTCAAACAGATCATTAATACGAGGCAAATGATAATGGCTCTTCACTGTCACCTTGTTCGACTGGCGATAATCAATGTACGTACATATAGAAATATCCTTTTTCTTTACAAATAAGACAGTAGCACCCCAAGGTGATACCCTTGGCTGAATAGAACCCTTATCAAGAAGTTCCTGCAACTGATCCTTCAACTCTTTCAACTCAGGAGGAGCCATATGGTACAGAGGAATAGAAATAGGATGAGTGACCGTCAACAAATCAATATCTTTATCAGGAAGCATGACTGAAAGATTAGCTGGAAACACATCGAAAAAGTCTTGTACTACTGGAACTGAATCAACTGAAGGGGTGTCAATACTGACATCTCTCACATAAGCTAGATATGCATCACACCCCTTCTCAACCATCCACCGAGCTTTAAGGAAAGAAAAACATCTACTGGGAGTGTGATCTAAGGCACCCCTCCACTCAATACGCGACACACCTAGCATAGCCAGCATCACGATCTTGGCGTGCCAATCAAGAATAACATAATAGGGTGACAACCAGTCCATGCCCAAGATAATATAAAAGTCTATCGTGCTGAGCAACAATAAATTGGATCTGGTCTTAAAACCACTAAGAGCAACCAAACACGACCGATACATGCGATTTACAACAAAAGAATCTCCCACATGAGTAGAAACAATAATAAGGGAACTTAAAGAATCCCGAGATACACCAAAATGCGGAGCAAAATAAGAAGACACACAAGAGTAAGTAGAGCCCGAATCGAATAGAACCGATGCATCTATATGAAAAACCAGTATAATACATGTGATGACAAAATTTGAGATTATAACCTCGGTACGGGTAGGACGGACATAGTATCGGCCCTGACCTACCCTACTAGGGTGATCTTTACCTTCCTAACCTCTACCTCTACCTAGCTAAGTAGGTGGGGTAGCAACTAGTGCTGTTAACATAGCCTAAGAACTCTACGGGGCACACTGTGGGTGAGAAGTTTGTGGAGGTACACCCCTCCCAAGTCTGGGGCAATCCCTCAACGTATGACGTGTGTCATAACACACCAAACAAGCTCTAGGAGGACGTGGTGGCTATGAATTGCTTGGACCAAGTCTGCTGAACTGAACTTTGAAAGTACCCCGTGTAGGAGGTGCACTAGAAATTGGAGGTGCATAATTAGGCTCCTGAGGCCTAGGAGGGGCTGGAGCCCTACTGGCAACTGGAAGAGCCGAATGAATTGGGTGACTCATATAACCCCTACCACAACGACCTGCAACTGGGGTACGGGAACCAGAATAATGGCTCGACTCCCAAGGCTTCTTGGCATTCCCCTCCTTTCTCTCCCTAACATGCATACCCTCAATCCTCCTAGAAACGATCACCACCTGTAGATAAGGAATATCCATCTCTAACTCATGAGTCATGCTAGACCTGATGTTGGGAATAAACCACTTAATAAACCGACAAATTCTCTCGTGAAAGTAGAAACCAAGGCTGGTGCATGTCTAACAAAGCTAGTATAACAGACAGCATACTTTGAGATCATCATAGCACCCTGGTGCAATTGCTAAAACTGAGTGCGCTATATATCTCTGTGTCTTTGAGGAACAAACTCTCTCAGAAATAAATATGAAAATTGGGTCCAAGTCAGCAAAGCAGCCTCGACCGGACTGTCCAACTTATAGGTGCGCCACTACTCATAGGTGGCTCCTCGAAGCTAGAAAGTAATGAATGAAACCCTGCTCTATCCTGATATATCCATGGTACGGATAATATGGTAGCACTCCTCCAGAGATCCCAAGGCATCCTCTGCTGCTAACCCACTGAATAAATGAGGATCATACTTCTTGAACCTCTCAAGTCTCTACTGCTCAGCCTCTAAAGTCGCTCCCCTGTCCTCAGGATGGCTTCGGGTTACAGGCTGCACAGGAAAAATCTCTGGGACCTGATCAACATGCACTCGTTGCTCATGAGTGCGCCGATTGCGAGTCTGTGCTTCTCCCCTGACTTGGGATGTGGCTGCAGCAAGGGGAGCAAAGCCTGCCCTAGCCAAAAGTTGTGTACATGCACATAATTTTGGCAGAGTCTCTTGAAGTGCTGGCGTGGAAGTAGCAGTAGGCGTGTCAAGTGTTGGAGTCCAATTAGCACTACTGGTGGCTTCACGATGGCAACTCACACAGGTGCTCTAGCTGCACCACATGCACGTCCTCAAACTTTGCCCTGGCCTCGGGTTCTGAGGGCAGCAGTAGGGGGCGCGGGTGCCTAATCATCTCGAGTAGCACATTTACTCACCATATGTGAACTAATATAAGACAGAAGTTTATAATTATGATATCAAAAATCTCGGACGTCAAGGAAATCAAATGAAGTAGAATTTTTCTAACAGTTACATAGCCTCTCGTAAATATGTACAGACGTCTCTGTACCGATCAGTGAGACTATAATAAATCGGCTTATGATCTATGACTCCTATGAACCTAGAACTCTGACCTTAACTTATCACAACCCTAGTTCGCCCTCCATAAACTGTCGCGGCGGCACCTAATCTCTACGACTAGGTAAGCCTAACAATACGAAACTTACACAAAACTTGCAGAAAAAATAATTAAAAAAGCAAAAATAACCAAACTAAACGATATGTAACATGCCGCTCGGTATACACAAGAAAAGAAAGTACAGAAGGGCTAAATACTAAATGTAGGAATAGAAATAGACTCTTCGGTCCGCGGAAGCGGCAGATCTACCTCGAAGTCACTAGAGTAGTCACCTCACCTCATGGGTGATAGCACTGGGTAGAATTACCTGGATCTGCATATGAAAAACATGTGCAGAAAGGGCATGAGTACACCACAGTAGTACTCAATAAGTGCCAAGCCTAACCTCGATTGAATAGTGACGAGGAAGATCATGGCCCTACTGATGTTAAATAGAAGATATAATTCGACATTTTAGAATTGAATAGTATAAATACGTACAATAGTAAAAGTAACACAGGATATAAAGAATAACATACAAATACACAAAAACAATATAAATACCAAAGGAAAATACAGCTCAATTCCAATAATTTAAACCGAGGATCTTCCAGGATACCGTCCCGAAACCCCAACTATACATATCCAATAAGTCTCTCAGGATACTGTCTTTTAGTCCAGCTCATGGTACAGGGGGATCTATTAGAGTCCCGTTCCATAGTCTCGAACATAAATACCTAATACTAGGGGAATCTACCTTGTGCATTCTCATAGTTCTGTATAACTATGCAGGGGGATTTACCAGAATCCCACATCCGTTGTACCAAATATAAACTAACAAGGGGGAGCTACCGGAATCCCACATCCGTAGTCCTAATGTAAATACATAGCAGCAATTGGAGAAATGCTTTGGAATATCAAACTTCATATTAAGGCAAACAAAGAGTCTAGCCTAGCATGCTGTACAAAATTCAGGTAAGCAGTTAAATAATTAAGGCATTTTAATCACTTAGGCATACTTTTTCCTAAGCTAACACTGGCTTAAATAGTAAAAGCAATAAACAAGAAAGTAAACATACTAGTAGTACTTGATAAAAATTGGATTTCCAATAATTAGCACAACTACGCACTCGTCACCTTAGGTAGAAGGCATTTCAATTATCAAATATACCAAATTCTAAGGGAAAAGTCTCCTACACAAGGTTAGTCAAGCCACTAACCTTGAACAAGATCAAATCAACCCGAAAATCACGCTCTTGCCACATGTACTCGACTCCAAATGGCCGAAATCTATTCAATCGAATTGCATATTGTAAATAACACTTCAAGTAACTGATTCTACAATTAAATTCTAAGCTAATACACAAAATTAGGTAAAATAACCTAAATTCCCCTCAGTCACACATCTTAGAATTGGGTAAAATTTATATTTTCGGAATCCTCGTACTCTCACGAGTCATGGCATAACAAGAGCACTAAAATTGGAGTTCAATTGGCCCTTGAAATACCCATTTTAACGTCTCTTAATCTCATGCCCTAATTACCCATTTTCCCAAAATTTTCCAGCACTAATTAGGTCTTTAATCACATAAAAACGAGTTATGAAGTCAAAAAATGTTACCTACAAGTGATTCCCCATGAATCCCTCTTAAACCCTCTTCAAAAAGCTTCAAAATCGCCTAAAAATGGAGGAACCTAGGCCATAATTTGCAGAATGTATCTTTTAAATCATTCTGCCCAGGAATTTAATTCCTTCTCCACGAACGCGGTCAAAGCCTTGTGTTCACGAAGCAAAAATATTCCATTGATTGAACTCTACTTCGTGAATGCGAACACACCATCACGAATGTGATGCCTCATATTTACTAACCTTCACGAACGCGACAGGCACCACGCGAAACGCGATGCACAAGATCCTACTAGGTCAATGTCCTCCTTCGCGAATGTGGAGCCCTCGCGAATGCAGTGCAGAAGTATCCACCCCTTCGTGAACGCGGAGGCTCCCTCGTGAACGTGAAGACCAAACTTTCCCCCAGTTGCAGCTCCTTATCGCGAGCGCAAGGCTCCTCACACGAACGCGAAGAAGGAAACCAGAACTAGGCTTCTGCAATACTTTTCTGCAATTTCCTAAGTTCCAAAAATGACCCGCTGAGCCTTTGAAACACAGTAGAGGCTCCCGGGATCTCAACCAAATGTGTAAACCAATCCTAAAACTTCATTCAAACTTGTTCCAATATTTGGAACGCTCAAAACAACAACAAAAAACCTATTTCGCATCAGATTCAAGCCTTAGAACTCCAAAATCTTCTAAATTATGCTTTTGATAAAAAACTCAAAACACCACATCCGAATGACTTGAAATTTTGTACATACATCTCAAATGACACAACGGAACTACTGTAACTCTCGGAATTCCATTGCGACCCTCGTATCAAAATCTCACTATGGCACCGGAAACTTTAGAAGTTTAACTTTCGGCATTTCAAGCCTAAATTTGCTATGGACCTCCAAATAATAATCTAAACACGCCCTTAAGCCTGAAATCACCTAAAGAAGCTGATGCAATCATCGAATTTCCATTCCAAGTCCGTCTTCACACTGTTCTAACTATGATTACCTTTCCAACAATTAAGCTCTCATTTAAGGACTAAGTGTCCCAAAACTCTCCGAAATTTAAAAACGAAAGTCACAAAATTCAAAATAGAAGAAATATACACATGGAAAATAGTTAGTAGGGAACAGGGCGTTAATTCTTAAGACGACCGGCCGAGAATTCACATTCTCCTACACTTAAACATTTGTTCGTCCTCGAACGAGCATAGCAACATACCTGAAATTGTGCAAAGATGAGGATAAATGTGACCACATCATCGCGAATGCGATGCCTCATATTCACTAACCTTCAAGAACACGACATGCATGATGCGAATGTGATGCACAACATCCTACTGGGCCAATTTCCTCTTTTGCGAATGAAAAGCCCAATTACAAATGAGGTGCACAAGCATCCACACCTTTGCGAACGCGGAGGCTCCATCACAAACGGGAAGACCAAGCTTTCCCCTAGTCCCAGCTCATAATCGTGAATGTGAGACCCCTCTCGGGAACATGAAGAAGGAAACTACAACTGGGCTGTTGCAATATTTTTGTGCAATTTCCTAAGTTCCAAAAATGACCAGTTGAGTAGTAGAAACACAGACGAGGCTCCCAGGACCTCAACAGAACGTGCCAACCAATCCTAACACATCATTCAAACTTGTTCCAATATTTGGAATGCTCAAAACAACATCAAAAAACCTATTTCGCATCGGATTCAAGCCTAAGAACTCCAAAATCTTAAAAATTACGCTTTTGATAAAAAAAACTCAACAAAACCACATTCGAATGACTTGAAATTTGCACACACATCTCAAATGACAGAACGGAACTACTCTAACTCTCGGAATTCCATTCCGACCCTGGCACTATGGAACCAGAAACTTTAAAAGTTTAACTTTCGGCATTTCAAGCCTAAATTAGCTACAGTCCTCCAAAAAATAATCCGAATACGCCCTTAAGCCTGAAATAACCTAATGAAGCCGATGGAATCATCGGATTTCCATTCCAAGGCCGTCTTCACACTATTCTAACTATGATAAACTTTCCAACACTTAAGCTCTCATTTAGGGACTAAGTGTCCCAAAACTCTCCAAAATTTAAAAACGAACATCATCAAAATTCAAAATAGTAGAAATAAGAACATGGAAAAAGTTAGTAGGGGATTGGGGCATTAATTTCTTAAGATGAATACCGAGAATTCACATCCTCCTACACTTTCACGTTCGTTCGTCCTCGAACGAGCGTAGAGACATACCTGAATAGTGCAAAGATGAGGGAAAACATGACCACACCATCACGAACGCGATGTATCATATTCATTAACCTTCAAGAACATGACGGGCACGATGCGAGTGTGATGCATAAGATCCTACTGGTCCAATTTCCTCTTTTGCGAACGCAAAGCCCAATTGCGAATGAGGTGCACAAGCATCCACACCTTTGCAAATGCGGAGGCTCTGTCACAAACACGAAGACCAAACATTCCCCCTGTCCCAGCTCCTAATCGCGAACATGAGACCCCTCTTGCGAACGCGAAGAAGGAAATTAGAATTGGGCTGCTGCAATATTTTTCTGCAATTTCCTAAGTTCCAAAAATGAACCGTTGAGCATCTGAAACACACTTGAGGCCCCGAGACCTCAACCAAACATGCCAACTAATCCTAACACATCATTCAAACTTGTTCCAATCTTCAGAATGCTCAAAATAATATCAAAACACCTATTTCGCGTCGGATTTAAGCCTAAGAACTCCCAAATCTTCTAAATTGCGATTTTGATAAAAAACCCAACCAAACCACATTTGAATGACTTGAAATTTTGCACACAAATCCCAAATGAAAAAACAGAAATTTTATAACTCTCAGAATTCCATTTTGACCCTTGGATCAAAATCTCACCATCGAACAGGAAACTTCAATAGTTCAACTTACGGCATTTCAAGCCTAAATTAGCTACAGACATCCAAACACAATCCAAACATACCCCTAAGCCAGAAATTACCTAAAGGAGCTGATAAAATCACAATATTTCCATTCCGAGACCGTCTTCACACTATTCGAACTGCAGTCAAGTTTCCAACACTTAAGTACCCAGTGTCCCAAAAATTTAAAACCGAACATCCCGGCAACTTAAAATAGCAAAAAAAATGCGGGAAAAATAGTTAATATTGGATTGGGGCATTGATTCTTAAGAGGATCGGCCGGGTCGTCACGGTGACTTGGGAGACCGAAGAGGATATGCGGAGCAGATATCCACACTTATTCAGCACTCTAGGTATGATTCGAGATCTATTTTAGGACTAATGATTGTTTAAGAGGTTGAGAATATAACAACCCGAATAATAATTTTTCGTTCTAGATCCTCGTCCCTCTGTTTGAGACTTCCCATATATGCTTATAATACTTTATGACTTGGGAGGTGGCTGGAAGGATTCAGATTAAAATCGGAACACTTAGTTCCTTAATAATAACCTTAGGTGGCCAAGATTGATTTGAGTCAACATTTTGAGTAAATGATCTCAGAATTGGGATTTTATGGTTCCAATAAATTCATATGAAGATTCAGGACTTAGGCGTGCGTTTGAATTGTGTTTCAGGTGATCCATCCAACGTTTAATATTGAAAGTTAGCACCTTGAAAGTTTTCAAGTTCTTTAAATGTAATTTGAAGTTGACTTTGGTATATTGATGTCCATTTGGGATCCTGAGCTTGAGAAAAGATTGACATAGTGATTTATGACTTGTGCGCAAAATTTGGCCTCATTTCGAGTTGTTTATGTATGACTCGTTGCATTCAAAGCTAGTTGAAGAAGTTTGAAGTTAAAAAGTTAATCAACTTGGTTTTAGGGTGAAATTATTTGTTTTGATGTTGTTTATGTATTTTGAGGCTTCGATCAGGTCTGTATTATGTTTATGAACTTGTTGGTATAGTTGGATGGGGTCTGAGATGGCTCAGTTAAGTTTCGGACCACCCGGATCTAAGTTAATATTTCTGACATTTATTGTTCTAGTTTCCTTCTCTGTGAATGCGGAGAAGGCCTCACGTTCGTGATAAAGGAGTTGGGTTGGGGGTAATTTTATTCTGTGCATTCACAATAAATAGCTTGTGATCGCCATGCTTCGTCCACTGGCCATCGTGTTCATGGGTTTGTGTTTGCATAGGGTAAATCCAACTGGGGAGGGGTCAGGCTATTGGTTTTCGCGTTCGCAAAGGGCCTCACGCATTCACAAAGTGTAGGCCAGGCAAGCCTTCGCATATGCGGGGCTTACTTCACATTCGCGAAGAGAATTTTTAGGGCCTTGGCTATTTTGGCTTTGCAATCGCGAAGGCATTTACACGAAGGAAGATGGATTCACTAGGAAGTAAAATTTATAAACACGGGACTTAGGCTCATTTTATGAATTTCTCTCAACTCTTGGCCGATTGTAGAGCTCATTGGAAAGGTGTTTTCCCCTAGTATCTTGAGGTAAGTAATTTCTATAGAATGTGAGGTTAATACATAGATTTTTGGAAGATTTTAACATGTACATTGTGGAAATCTTAGGATTTTATTGAAAGCCCTAGGATTTCGTAAAAATGGAATTAGAGCACAAAATTGATTACGAAATAGAGTAGAAACTATATATTTGTGTTCGTGAGGTTGTGGGTAATTTTTATCCACAAATCATTTTCGGAATTAAGGCACTAGGCTCGGGGGTGACATTTAGGAGTTTTTCAAATTGGGTTGGGTAATTACCCTAATAGTTAAAATATGAACTTTTGAGATTAGTTTATACGACCTTTAGCTAGTTTCGGATTGCTTAGAACCATTTTGGATAATTAGTGTGGTTTATGACTCGAGTTGTCAATTTGGAAGTGAGGTAAATCTCATATCTAACCTTATAGGACGGAATTCTCCTAGTAGGTGTTTAAATTATTTGTGAATAATTGTGGGTGTTACGTATGCAAGAAGTAACAAGAGTCTGTATATAGCTAAAATTCATGCTTATGTCCGGGTAGACTTATAATTTACCATGCAATACTTATATTATTTGAACCCAACTTGTTAGTTTAATTACTTGAATTTATAGTTGAAATTGGATAAAGGATTTTATGAGATCAAGCTTCATTGTCTTGAGTTCTTAGTGAAATACTTGATTGGTAGTGGAAATTATACCTTCTTTGAGTGTTATTCCTGTATACTAGTCATTGATCGTAATTTGTAGAATTCCTCTATTTCTGTAGATCGGGTCGAATGCCTCCGTAGTATATTTAGATGCATCAACAGTCCGTGTTGGTCGACCCTCGGCAATAAACACAATTATTTTAGATCGGGCCATACGACCTCGGCATAATTCATGCGTGATATCTCTAGGAGTCTGGTTATAATTATACTTCCTTCGTGACTTGTGATTTGATAATTACTTGATGGCTCGTATTTGTTAAAATTGGCATGTGATGATCGGAGATTTTTTACTTGACATTCTTTTAAAGGATCACTATTTATGGTTTTTTAATTCCATTGTTATTGTTGTATTTCATGCCTATTCATAATTCCTCCGCTTAATTTATTGACCTCTAGTAAGTGTCGATGTCGACCCCTCATCACTACTTCTTCGAAAGTATACTAGATACTTACTGGGCACATTATTTACCTACTCATGCTGCACTTTTGTAATAATCATGCAAGATATCAATATTCACTTACTCCGAAAGTGGTTGCTGTTATGCTGAAATTAACATCAAAGATGATGAAACTCTAAAAGATGTTTTGAGGACTCCGGATGAACATTGGGAACTTTTTGTGATAAAAAAGCTAAAATGTATGTTAAGTATGAAGACGTCTGCATTATTAAGGTTCCACAAAATAGGGATAACCTCAATCGTATGGTATTTTTTATTAGGCAGTTTTATCTGAATGGGTTCTGTTTGAAAAAGTTTGGCTATATCTAAACTTATATCTACCGGCAAATGAGGAGCGAGGACATAATTTCTCCCAAGTTTACATAATTTACACGCTGAGTGGTAAATTTAACTTTCCTTTTCTTAGTATGATTTTTTTTATTTATCATATTCGTTCTAACACTCATATCTTCCAAAGGGGGTACCAGCCAGATATGAGTTTTACAAGTTATGAACCAACCAACAATTGAAATATTCCCAATTTTGGTGACTTGGATCATGATGGTCCATCTGCGAGTCATCAACAACTCGATAACGTGCATCATGGGCTATCAACAAATTATAAGTTGCAAGTTAAGAGATAAAATTAATGTATAATATTTAGATGACTTTGAAAAACTCTATTTTATTAGTTGTGCAGGGAATACTAGCAACATGAATGTCATGTGCTTACTCAGTTGTTCGAAGAAGATATATTTAATCAGAATTTGGCAGATACACAAAGTTAGGAAGATGGTAGTGATTATGATAACAATGTTGATGAGTTTGGAGATCATACACCCTTCCCCGTTGATGGTGATGATAATGAGGTAACACACTTTACTGATAAGAATGAGAATGAGCAACCTGATTTGACGAGGGAGCATGATATCATATATGAAGACTCCACCTATTGCTAGACCTAGAGTGTACGAGCCTCAAGCGCTCTTCATTCAAGTTAGATTCCCTACCTTGATTAGTTGCCCAGTATGTCGGAAGTGGATGCCCTCACATGGGATCTTGCTGACGTTCGAACAATAATGTGGAATAAATACAGACCAACGGAGCTGTCAAAGAATATGATCTTTGCTGATAAAGCGCGCCTTAGCAGGGCAATGCGGATTTACAACATAAAACATTATCGTGAGATCGAAATTCATGAGTCATCTACGCAAGTATACAAGGTTATTTGTCGTAGATGGTTTCAAGGTCATAGATGGATGCTGCGAGCGAGAAAGTTGAAAACAAATATGTGGATGGTGGTGAAATACATTGACAGCCACACTTGTGATATGTACACATTACAATGGGAATTGTTTTAACTTGGGTATTGACTTGATTTCTCTTATCTTGATTCCACACATTAAATCATCCATAAGGTACAAGATTAAAGAGTGTATAACATCTTTTCACCAGGTAATGGATGTACCATTACCAAAAAGGCATTTCTTGAGCGTATCCTGCGTTTGATATTGTTTATGATAATTGGGATAAGTCATTTGCCACTCTATCCAGGTAAATGGTTGTTTTGCAATACCTTAGCCCCGGGACTATTGTTGAATGAAAGCTTGAGCACAGTCCAGGAATATTAGAATACATATTCAGATATGTGTTCTGGACATTTAAACCAGCCATTGATGATTTTCTGCATTCTTAGTCGGTAATCTCCATAGACGACACTCATGTCTATGAAATGTATGATATTAAGATGTTGATTATCATTGTAGTAGATGCCAATAGAAGCATATTTCCCCTCGCATTTTCTATTTTTGCCAATTAAAATCAAGGGACTTGGAGATGGTTTTTGAACACTTGAAGGAGCACATTGTTAGATATCGTTAAGGTATTTGTCTAATAGCTGATCGACATGGTGGGATTTAAGTTCCGTACATGCTTTGGATGTATGGAAGGAACCATATGACAACCACCCTTACTATGTTAGGAGCTTGAAGGCCAACTTATAATGGGCTTATCCGAAAAAGAGCTTACATGATTTAATATGGATGACTGAAACACATCATCAAGAGTGTAAATTTAGGAGATGGATGAAATTCATTAGGCAGGAAGACCGAGATACTTATCGTTGGTTAATGCAACATGATCTTGATAAGTGAGTACTTCACTCTTATATTTTATTTGATGTTGTTTATCACTATGGTCATTTACTCTTAGTTCCCTTATTAAATAAAATTCATGATTTTAAAAAAAAAGGAGCAATTGAATGAATAATCCACCGTTGGCTTGCCTAATAATAACGTTGGGTGTCATCATGGCCTATAATGAAAATTGGGTCGTGACATCATGTGAAAAAACTATTTCGATAAATTTTATAAATTACATATCCTAAACTCTCGTAACTAGTCAAATATTATCGTATGGAATGAAATTAAATATGGCACACCCCAAGTGAGGCTGAAAACATTTGAGGGCCCTTACTATAATTTCGGTCCTCTAACCCTTCACTAAGAGACAATTTGCTTCCGGAAATTGAAAGAAATTGATGAGAAAATAATATTGTATAGCCGCTCTTAAAATAATAGCCGAATTTTTTTCGTATATATACTTTTGTTGCTAATGAATATAAATAGTTTCGCTTGCGGTTTAAAAGTGATATTTTCTCGAAATTAGTTATAGTTACACATGGACACATGAAGAGATTGCAGGAACTTAGCAGCAGATCGTTGAAGTGTGCACCCATCTCATTGTAAATCTTAAATCGTTAGAGTGTACATTATTTTTTACGTAGTTATTTTTGCAACACACATAACTAATTGAGTGTAACCGATGAAGAATTGTAAGGCTAACATACATGCAATATTAACGGGAATAATAATTTAAGTCTTAAAACTCAACAACTAATAATAAGGAGCTCTGCAACTCTAGATGAACAACTCCCAAATTCTGGTGAATACAAGCCACAAGCTCTATAAGATAGTACTGAACATACCTATAAATCAATGTCTATAAAGGGATAGGCAAAGAAAATAGACTGGGTAGAGGGGGATTCCAAGGCATGCAGATACCGATATGTATACCTTAAAGTCTTCGAAGGTGAGCTCTCACTAATTCCTTAACTCGTAGGAGGTACCAGGATATGTACAAAAAGATGTGAAGAACCGTAGCATGAGTATACCACAACGGTACCCAGTGGTTGTCTAGCCCACCATAAGTGCCTTCTACAAGCAACACGCGTATCAAGCTAACCTTATCTCACCGCATACATTTCAACCCCGAAATCTTATACCACCACATGCATATCTATATCACAATATATCAAAAATCAAACCTCAAGTTCCCAATATCACAATTTGCCAAACAAATAAATAATAATGGTATTTTCACAATAAATAGCCCAAGACTCAATCAAAATGTGCACAAGAGTCTCAACATTAACACCCGGAAATGAATAACTCAACAAGAATAATATTTCATACCTTATAAACTTGCCTAAATATGAATCATGACCTTTATAACTTAATACCAATTTCAACAACAAGATATTCCAAGAATAACAACATCAAACAACGAACTCACAGTTAAACAATGAATAACGAACGGAAGAAACAACAACTTCAACAAAACATGGAAAACAATTAACAAGTACGAGATAAGACATGTAAAGCATGTGAAAATGGTCTAATGATGAGGAATATAACATGTTAAAGCAACTCAATTAAGGTATGAAAGGAATCTATCATTTAGTCCGTGTACATACTCGTCACCGTACACGGATTTCACATATCACAATTATCACAAAACAACACTAATCCTAAGGGGTAATTCCCACGCACAATGTTAGACAAGACACTTACCTCAAAACATGCTAACTCAATCCACTAGTAAGCCTTTTCCCCGATTATCCAACTCCAAACGGCTCGAAAATAACCAAAAGAGCTTCATTCCATAAATATAAGAAGTCAACTAGAAAATCAACCCGGGTCCACATCTCGGAACCAGACCAAAATTATAAAATTCAAACACCTTTTCGATAGCGAGTCCAACCATTCAAGAATTACTCAATTCTGACCTCAAATCACCTTTCAAATCCCTAAAATTTAGCCTAAGGAGTTTCACAAAATTTTCCCAAAATTTTCAACTCAAAACTCTTATTAAATGATGAAAATAACAATAGATTCGTCTAATATAACCAACACTAATTTAGAGTTTATTATCCCAATGATTTTCTTGTTAAACTCTCGAAAAATCGCCACAAATCAAGCTCTCTAAGTCCAAATATGAAAATAAGATCAAACCCTCAAAATTAGACCTTTTCTGCCTAGTGATTCCACATCTGCGTTAATTGAGTCGCTTTTGCGATACTGCACCTGTAGAAAACCATCATGGTGCGGTTCCCACTTAGGCCAAGGCTTTCCACTTCTGCGGACCAACGTGCATCTGCGCTTCCGCTTCCGCCGGTAAAACACACTTTTGTGCACTCGCTCCTGCGAGCAAGGGTCGCTTCTGCGCCATTAAGCCAAGCTAGCCCAGTCCACATCTTCTACCAGCTCTCTGCACCTATGGACTCGCAGTTGCGAAAATCTCCTCACACCTGCGATCCCAAGCCTGGGAATCCCACTTGGCTTCTGTGGCTCGAGGGCTGCTCCTGCGGCCCACATCTGCAACACAAAACGCATAGGTGTGATTGCATCAGAAGCAATAGTGCTTTAGCAATACAGCAAGTCCAACTTTGATCCGAATTCAATATGACTCACATCCGGCACCCTTGGGACATCCTCGGAATATAACAACAAGTTTCAAAACACATAACAGACCTATTCGAGGTCAAAAATTACATCAAACAACATCGATTCTACAAATCGCAACCTAATTCAAGCCTATTGAAACTATGAACTTCCGAATTCCAAAACTAATACCGATTCATGTGAAAACAACTCCGATTGACTTCAAATTTGGTACAAATCATAAATGAAATGACAGACCTCTTCCAACTTTCGGAATCGGAATTCGATGACGATATCAATAAAGGCACTCCCGGTCAAACTTTCCAACCTTCCAAACCTTCGATTTCCCAATTTTTGCCGATTCATGCCGAACCGAATCTTGGACCTCCAAATCAATACCTAGTGATGCTCCTAAGTGCAAAAGCATCATGAGGAGCTATTGCAACCGTCAAAATTCTACACTGCAGTCGTCTACATAAAAGTTAAACTATGGTCAATTCTTTCAACTTAAAAATCTAACTTAGGGACAATATGTCCCATTTTGCTCCGAAACTCACCCAAAGCTAATACCAAACATTCCCGGCAAGTCACTTAATAGTAATTCAACATAGAAGGGCTAATAAATAGAAGATCGGGACTAAAATACTTAAAACTAGCAGTCGGATAGTTAGGATGAATCTGCGTATACTGCTCCAGGAATTTAGTTGAGTTCCCTTTCTGTTCTATTTTGATTATTATCGTTCTGTTAAAATGGTAGATGTGATGATTGACATGACCACAAACTTCTTTGGAAAGCTGAAAAAACACTCAATTTGTCAACATGTCAGAGCTATGTACACAATCAGCATGTTTCTTTTGTCGGTTTCCAGACCGATAACGTCAAGGTTCGATATATTACTCCATCTATTATGGGTTGCCTAACTGGCTGAACCCATACGTCGCTAAGAAAATTACTAGAATATCGTTTAAAATCTGTTAAATTCTGTTAGTATTTACATTAACAGAGTGTGGAATACTTATCGTAAATAAGTTGAAACAGAGTGTGTAATACTTATCACAGAATTTTTTCTATAATTACCTTTTTATGATCTACTTACATAAATATTATTTACATTATTGTGTGTAGACTTAAACTCCTTTGTGTATACAATATGTTTTGTTTAATTCAAACATATGAGTTCATGTAGGAGTTATCACTGCCATTGAATCCGGGATCTTCTCTGAATTTAAAAAATCTCTGCATAAGATTTTCTGGAAAAATTGTTTCATCAAAATTTATGGTAAAATTTCTTCACAAGGGTCCTTAAAAGTAGCCAGATTTAGAAGTGTTCATTCAAAAATAGCTACATTTTCAAAAATAATCGAAATTTAACCACTTTTTATACAAAGATAAATCTAAATGAAAACACTGTTCAAAATCTAGGAAATGTTCTAGCATGATACACTAAAGTTCCAGCATAAGTATAGTGGAACTCCTACATATTATAATGGAATTTCAGCATAAGTACACTGGAACTCCAGCATAATAAACTGGAGTTCCAATATAATATAGCGATCAAACATAATATGTCGGAAGTTCATACACAGGTGTTCCAATCTCCAATATAGCATGTCGGAACTTTTCGGATATTAGAGTTCCAGCACAATATACTAAATTCATACACAGATACATCGATCTTCAGTATATTATTCTGAACCGAGCTCTATTACGATAAAATAATAACTATTAAAATCTAACTATTTTTAAGTAATCAGTCCATAAACTAACTCATCTATTTTTACCAACCCTTTGCTACGTAAAAGTTTGGGCCTTAGAGAGTGAGGTGACAGTTTCTCCACATGCAGTTTGGGACATAATGGAACTATGCCTCTTTTCTTACCCAAATAAGGCAAATTCTCATGTATGGATGATAATGAAGTTGGAAAATTCTGCCCAATGTTCGATTGGGCTAATCTAGTTTTTAAAGAAATTTTTATAAATCACTATAGTTTAGAGTCTAATAATCATAATTTGCTTAATTAATATTTGTAATTATTGTTCAAATATTATTAACTTATACCACTTATATTCAAACACACATAAAATATAATATGTGTCAATTGTAATCGTTCACGCAATTAATACAATATGTATCAGCTGTATTTGTTTGCGCAATTATATTCCTTTGCAATTGCGCAAACGAATGCAACAATATGTATTAACTATAATAAAGGCTAAATACAAGGGTATATACAAACATGCACAGTATACGGAGATTTATATAAAAGATACAATATGCATTGACTATATTTGTTCGCGCAATGAATTCAATCAAAGAGAAATACAGAAATACAAGAAAAATAAAATACTCTTGTTGAGAGTGAACTTTTCATGACCCTCAAACTTATCCGGTCGTGATGGCGCCTCTCGTAAAGACAAGGCCATCCGACAAAACACTCACATTAACCCCTTAAGATTTAAGAGTTATTTTTAAGCCTTTAATTAAATAATATTTCATAATAACTTCTGGAATAATAATGTAGAATAAAAACACAAGCCCGACATCGGATGTCACTAGTCATGAGTATCTATCAAGGTCTGAATACAAACTTAAGCCTAAAATAATATACTAAATACAGTAATAGCAATGTGAGGAAGGGAGCGGTGCTATGAATGTCATGTAACCACCTGCTAACTTTGATGACTCCGCATCTTAGTAAATCAACACCCGCTATCGGGTTCTGATATACCTGAATCTGCACACGAAGTACAAGGAGTAATGTGAGTACTCCAACCCAGTAAGTAATAAGAGTAAATAAAGACTCGGAAGTAGGAATCAATGAATCCACATTCACGTTAGGATAAATAAACACAACAAGCTTTAAAATCATAATACGAGTCAATCTTCCCTTTTAAAATCCTACTTTTAATTAAAAAATATTTTTGAAATACTTTCTAGCAGTTTTAGTAGGGGTTCAATACCATTTAAAATAATAATAGAGACTAACGCCATAATAGACCCCTCGGGCAAAGCATAGTTCGTAAAATAGCCCCTCGAGCTAAGCAATAATCATAAACACTTCATAACTTAAAAATCTCGATGGAAATAAACAAATACCAAATCAGTGATTAATTTCTTAATATCTCATAAACTATATAGATGAAAGAAAACAATCAATAAATCAACATATCTAATAGAAACTCACTTTAAAGAGGAGTAAAACCAATAATTAATTTTGCGTGTGTGAATACGCGATTTCCAGTCGCGAACGCACTTATTACAACTTATATCCACACATGTTAGTTCATGCCATATGTTAGTTAACATAAATCCAAGAAGGAATTATCCTTGAGATGATAAGAAGTTAATCCTATTGATCTTAAGTGATACAATGGTGTATAAGCGTGATTAACAAGTATTAGAACTTAAACGAATCAAGGATGTTGTAACTCGTATTTTCGGGTAAACCTATAGGTTCTTAATACACTCAAGAGGTTACGTTTTAAGGTATTTGAATCACATAATATCCGTTTCATAGTCTTGAAGTCAAACGAGTTATGAAAGAAAGTCAACAAAAGTTGACGCAACTTAGATTCATGAAACTTTAGGTCAAATGTCATTAAGCTTTTCTCCTAATATACTTGAAATTACGGGGTAATCTACCCACCAAATATAAGATCTCTAAGCCTAGTTTTCAATGCATTAAGCCATTTATGACACCGGAGTAGGGAGATATAGGCATTTTCGTGAGACTGTACAAGCTGCTAGGTGACAAGTAGGCGTGTCACCTACTTGGTAAAATGATAGCCCAAAAAAGGAAAATTTCGGGTCGGAAATTGAGCCCATTTAAAGGGTTATATCATGCAATATAACCCTCAATATATCTCACAAATAGTCAGACCAAAACCCCTGCAAACCGCCTCCCAAAAATCTGACACAAACCCTAATCGATTTTCCCTCTCTTTCAAGTTCTAATTGGGGGTAAAATCAAGAGTATGAAGAACCAAGGGAAGGGCTGAGTTATCCAACGAGTAAGGTAAGTTTACTGCACTATTTCATATTTGTTTTGCTGTGAACTCATGGTAATTCGTTCTATACATGTAAGAACTCACGGGATGGTGATCAGAAGTCGTGAGTTCGAGTTATTCACTTCTAGCGGACTGCTTTGTGGACTGTTTTGTGTTGCCGTTGGGCTGCGTATTTTACTACTGTTTCGTGGAGTTTTGGAGGTGGAAGGGTGTGGAGAAACACCATATATATGTAGGGTTGTGGGCTGATAGTTATTCGTAATATTTCTGGGTCGTTTGACACGACTACAGTGGTCGTCATATGTATGAAGTAATTAGATTGTGCATGGACTGTTTTGGGAGGCTCAATATGTTTATTATTGATGTTGTTTGGGCTGTTTGGTGATTCTGTTAAATGATGTGAAATCATATATATAGGGGAGGTGTTGTCCGTTTCATCGTATAATATGTTGTGATCGATACATAATAGTCATGCCGCTTAAATGATAACGATAGTATCGTTTCTCTTTTTATAGACTAAAGAGTTATGATAATTGCATAGCTTGAGATTAGGGCAGTATATACAAGGTATGTAAGGCTATCCTTTTCCTTGTTTTGCACAACTCAGGTCATACATAATGTATTGAACGAGCTTTCAAAGATACTCTACTCTTAGAAGCTAGCAGTACTTACATTGTTTTCCCTCTTATGTAATGATTGATGTGATGTCACTTCTCATATTCTTATGTTATCAATATTGTTGGTAATTCCTGATTCTTATAAGCTTCATAGTGAAGAGTTTGTCCTAATAACGTGTATAGAGGATACCGATCTTACATCACTCCGAAAGGTCTAGAACGTGTTTCTATGAGTCGAGTATGCATTATATATATGTATCTATTTTACTCTACCGAGCCGTGCTATAGTCCGCCGGGTACGACACCTATTATGCAACCACTAATCAGTTGGGTTTTACCGAGCTCCAAGTGGCCGGGTACGATTCTATCGAGTCTTATGATGGCCGGGTATATTTTTTTTACTGAGCCTATTACGGCCGGGTACGATATGATGATGATGATGCCCACAAAGGCGTATGTTTTAACAGTTTATGTATTTATACATATGTATCATGCATTTCTTGTCAGTAGCCCTCAAAGGTACTCAGATGTCACGGGTTGTATATTCTCTATCCCTGCTTATATTACTGTTCGTATTTATGTTTCCCTGCCTTACATACTCAATACTTTATTCGTACTGACGTTCTTTTGTTTGTGGACGCTGCATGTCATACTGTAGGTCATGATAGTTAGGTAGGTGCAGCTCCCCCACCAAAGTTGGTTTTCCAGTTCAGTGGTGATTGGCGAGATCCCTTCTCCGAACTTGCTGTGGTCTTGGTATGTATTTTTGTTATAGACATTATGGGTATGTCGGGGCCCTGTTCCGGCTATGTTGCAGAACTTATGTTCCTTTAGAGGATTATAGACAGGTGTCAACTCATGTATAGTTTGGTATGCCTTGTCAGTTGGTTTTTGTTGTATAGTCTTTCATGGTATCGTGGTAGCTCGTACCTTATATATAGTTTCTTGATTGTCTGGCCACCCCATGTTTTATGCCATAATCTTTTATGGTTGGTTTTCCGTGATCCATGGATACCATTTATATTGATCTCGTTGTCCCTAAAAGATAATAAAGAAGGTTAGGTAAAAGGTACGTTAGTGCGCGGCTAGTATGGCCGGGTGCTAGTCATGGCTCACCAGTTTGGGTCGTGACAGCACTGCTTCTACAGTTTGAACTTTGCGAACGGTTTCGCTTCCACGCGAACGCGCTGAACATTTGACCGTCATCTCCAGAACCTCATGCGCAATCCTGTATTCACACTCGTGAACGCGACGAAGCCTCTCTCAAACCTTCGCGAATGCTAAATTTGCTGAAAGTATAACTACGAATAGTAAATACAATTTATATGTTTGATGTGTCGCTTAATTTTTTTTATTTTTTACGGACATACTAAGGAATAAACTTATTTACCTAAAATAGCTAGGTTTTGATATGGGGAAATACATAAACATTTCTTTTAAGTTGTACCCGACGATCAGTTGAATATCCTAATTGAGCCTATTTTGAGTTAGACACTTCATTCATTCGTAAATAATGATCAACTAAATACCTTGCCCTATTAACCACATCGCGTGAAATCCACTCTCCAAAATGCAGCGTCCTATCTAAAATTATTTTTATCTTTTTCTTTTCCTAAAGATAATGTGAACCCACTCTAAATCACCTTCTTCTTCAAATCTTTTCCACCCACCTCCAACTTAAACTACCGTTATTACATACCAATAAATAGTACACAGAAACCCCACCTTAATCTACCATTTCTTGTACTACCAATCAAAAAAAGTACAGATTAAGTGGGACCTTCGACTCTACCGTTAGATCTCGACTGATGAAAATTTCTTAATCTTTTTCACCCATTTCCTTTCTCCCTTAAATCGAAGCAAACGTAGAAGGATTTGTAACATCTATTGCTGGTTAATAGGAGAGAGGATAACGAGAGTTCACAATATTCTCATCTGCTTGAATTTCAAACTGAAAACTCATAAAAATCCTCTAGTAAAACACCACAAAAAATTAAAGAGGGAGGAAATACCCATTTCTTTTACCATTCGAGATCACTCACACATGGATGTATGTTGTTGTGCTTCAAAGCACAATGAAAGAATTTGAGATGATAAAAAAATATATCGGCCCCGTGACTAGGGAGGAAATACGGTGGAGCTTGTGCGACACTTAAGCTTCTCGGCAAAAATGAAAGAATTTCATTAGTGTTTTGTATTTGAGTGTTTGGTGGAAAACATTGATGTAGAGGCGTAATAGCAATGTTTTATGGTGGTTGGAGCAAAAAATTTATTTTGTGTCTCATACAATTGACATTAGTTATGTGGGATATTCTTTTTGTCTCATAATAGTGTGGGTTCCAGAATTTTGTGAATCCAGATGTGTAAGATGTAAATTCACAAATATATGAGATAAAAAGACGTCTCAACTAGTGTAAGTTATGTGAGACACAAAATAAAATCACTCATGGTTGGAGAGAGTGACTCAAGCTGATGTCATGGTTGTTTTAGGATAGCCACTTGATAAGTGTGGATTTTGACCACTTATTAATACCCTTTTACTTTTGTTATAGTCCGCAAGTGTTGATTTATATTCCCAAAACTGATGAAAATATGAAAATTGCAGGAATGTTGGAGAATTGGTCTCTCATGAAGAGACCAGACTCAAAAAAAGAATGTTCCGACTCACAAGGCAAAAAAGGGCACAACAAACCAGAAGTGTCGTCCCCAAATATATTTCTACGGCTACAAAAGCAAGTGTGGATTGTAGATTTCTTTCTAACATTACAGATCTGATGAAGAAGACCATAAGTAATTACGGCAGAAGTGTGGGCTGTACATAAATTGTGCGGTTGCAGAACATGGTCTGCGCTGATAAAAATTGAAAAAGTTCAGAGTTTGTACAAAATGACCAAGACCGAAGTCTTGCCTGAAGTGTGGACCACACATGAATTGTCTGGCCCCGGAAGATGAATACTATCCACAAACAAAATTGTGCAGCTACAGAACCATTGTCCCCGCAAACACAACCAAATTGCAGACCGCACATGGAATTGTGCAGCCGCAGAACCTTCCAAGGGCATTTTGTCAGCAATTTTTAAGCCACTACAAGTAGACGAGAATCACATTTTAAGGTCAAATTTTGAAGATTGTAGACGTTGTAGTTTACTACTTTTGTAATTTATGATCCTTTTGGGACAAAACAAAAATCATATTTTATCATTTTATTTTATATTATGAGTTTAAATAGTTTTTTTCTTTGTTTTCTTCATTTCTGCTATGAGTAGCTAGATATTTAATAGGATTGTGATCCAACCCTAGTATTTAAACCTTATGGGTATTTAATTTAATATTTATTTATGATTGGTTGTTTGTTATTTATCCTTGTTCATGCTTAATTTTTAGAATTAATGGTTGTAAAAATTAATTCATACCTTTTTGACTTGGTCTTCACTTGAGAAAAGGGACATAATATAGGAAAAGTTTGCGAAGAAGAAATTGGGCTAGTTAAGGATTTGAATAGCCTAATTAATGGGTTCGAACAGGAGATAGGAAAGACCCAACTTGACCTCATATGAACTAACTAGTTTGATACCCATTTGGGCTTGAGAAAGATAAATTTGGCATAATCACTCTATGACCGAGAGGAATTGAGTGAGTAACATAGAGTTGAGAGAAATAATACACTCTGATTACTAAAACAAGTGTTAACATATTTTATCCACTAGGCGAACACCTAGGTGAATGTTACAAGGAACCTGTTATGCATTTACAAGACCTTAAGATAACAAGGTTTCGCGTTGTAATCCAGTTTGTCTTATGATTCAACTCTTCAAAGTGGAAGCAACAGCTGAGGGAACAAGTCCCTACCAGTTCCCAAGGAGACTGTACGAAGTCAACTGTCTAGCTAGAAAGTTGCTACATGCACACGCTATAGTACAAGAATAATGTTGCAGTCAACTTTCCAGGGAAGACTTTTTACCTACCATGCTTACATCATTATTAGTGATGTCATACATGTATATATAATCACTGGAGGTAAAACACACTAACATGAACATTTGAAATGCCCACTCATGTGACTATCCAGCAAGTAAGTTTCAAGTACTTCAAGAACAAACAACAAAGCAATTACGGACTAGTTCCCAAATCAAGCCATTGTATGTCTTTAGTTGAGTTATAACATTGTAATTATTCTTCAATTTTAATTCCTATCTAGCTTGTTTAGAAGCATTCTATAGGAAGTCGTTTGTATACCTTAAACTAGTATGTTTGAGTCTTGACTAGAGTTAGTCATGTTGTAATGTCTTTGTAGTAGTGTTATCACAAAGTGGCTCGTAATAATGTATTACAAGTTAGTGAGAGATTATGAGGTTAATTCCCAGGTTGCATATGTTGTAATCTAAAAGTTGCTCAGTAGTGATGTCGAAGTCCTACAAGGGTAGGTCGTGGTTTCTAATCACGTTGAGCTGAAAATTTTCCACGTAAAATTCCTATTGTTATTTCTCTATAGAGTTTGGTGGACCCTTATATTCTAACATCTTTAAAAATCCAGTTGTGTGAGAAGTGAGGTTTTTGTTGCAAGTCCAAGTACCCATGCGAATGGTCTAGAGCTTGCCCCGAATGTGTTTCTAGGCAAAATTCTAGGTTTTGCTTGGCTTGAGAAGTTATTGTAGGCTCTCCTTGGCGCGTTTGAAATCTTTCATATCCCACCGATGTCTCTATCCCTATTCAACCCATTTGAGCCTAAGACCTTTCTCATTTGATAGCCACGTTACAAGCCTTTACTGGTTTTGTAGTGACCCTATCTTGGCACCCTAGATTTCCTTAACACTCTTGAGAAGTAATTGGCTAAAATATAAGTTTAGGGGAGAGACAACGAGTTTGAAAGTGGTATGAAGGAACAAAAGGGAAGAATAAGAAAAGGAAAGGCAAAGAAAAATAAGGAAGGAATAAAAGAAAAATAATAAAAGAAAGTGAATAAACTGAAGAGCTGATAGGATTCAAAGATAAGCAATGATGAAAAGTATGGAGAAAACAATGAGGGAGAAAATGAACATCGTGACCGAGAAAGAGTGATTCTAAGTCTCTCTAAGTTCCCCAAAGAAAAAAGAAATTAACTCAAAAAGTTAGCAAAACACGAGCCAAAAGAGAAAAATAGAGTGTTTAAGAAAAAATGAACTCGTTTCTATTCCAACATTCCCTACCATTGTCCAAAACCTTTCATTACATTTCAAAAAAGTTCCTACGTGATTTCAAGCCGAGTGAACATGCATTGGTGATTTACATGAGGGGAAAGCATATGTACTTAGAGTCGTACTTGTGACATTTATTTTAGAGAGATGAGCGATCTTTTCACAAATCCTTGAATTGAGTGACAGATTCTTAAGTAAGATATGCTAATGGGGAGTAAAGGAGGAGGATTTTGGGATCCCCAATGACTTAAACGAATGAACGAGCTTCCTTGATGAATAAAGTCAACTATTAATACTGTACTATCATATTATTCTTCTTAAAAAGTCAAATCAATGACTTGTTTATAATTCATAAGTGTTGTCGATAATTGTTGGTCCCAATTGATGTGTGTTTGATTCATCTTATCATAGTTGGAAAAGCTCTTAGCATGTGGAGGTTGGAATTACTTTAATTGCTTGAGAACAAGCAAAAACTTAAGTTTGAGGGAGGTTATAAGTTGAGATTTTGACTACTTATTAACCCTCTTTACTTTTGTTTTAGTCCAAAAGTGCTTAGTTATATTTCTGAAAAATAATAAAATATGCTTAATAGCATTGGGAAACAAGCCACTCAAAAGAAGTAAAATAAACTCAAGGACAAAAAGAAGACAAAAGGCTAAATGTGTGGAGCGCAAATTCCTTCTACGGCCACAAAATACAAAAGAAATCCAACAAAGGTCTAGTGTAAGTGCAGACCACGCAATTATTGTGCAGCCGCATAAGCCTCCAAGGAGTTCAGGTTTAGAGAATTTCTAGTTAAAGTTGTAAAGATATGCTGACCAAAAAATTATTGTGCGGTCGCAGAATCAAGCCATGCAGCCGCACACAGATTTGTGCGGTCCGCAAAAAGAGCATGTGTGGTCGCACTCACTATTTTGCGGACCACAGAGCAAGATGCATGCGTCCGCAATCAAGAATTATACGTCCGTAAACCAAGATCCTGCCAAGACTAATGAAGAAGTGCGGACCGCTCACGGAATTGTGCAGCCGTAAAAATAGCGAAAGGGCATTTTAGTTCGAAATTTTTAACTGTGTATAAATAGTCTTTTTTGACAAAATTTGGTTATGTTTTGAATATCCAAACATCTGTAGCCGTTTTTCTTTACTGGTTTTAATAACTTTAGCTTACTTTAGTGATTAATCTTTAGGTTTTTGTCTTTTAATCTTGCAATATGAGTTTAATTATTATTTCTTCTTTAATTTCTTAATTGTCATCTATGAGTAGCTAACTTTTTAGCTAGAGTTGTGATCCAATCCTGGTGTGGTTACATATCGGTGTTTGATTTATGGCTTGTTTAAGGTTGGGTGTGTAATATTTAGCTTAGTTCTTTCTTAATTTGTAGAATTAATGGTTATAGACATTGATACAAGCATTTGACTTAGTCTCTACTTGAGAAAGAGAGACTGAGCCTAGGAAAACTTGGCTAACAAGAAATTGGGGTGAACTCAAGACAATGATAGTTCCAATTAAAGGATTGAACCTAGAAATAGTAAAATCCAACTTGAACACATCTATCTACGATATTGTGAATTACCCATTTGGACTTGAGAAATTCAAATTGGGAAAATTACTCTATTACCGAGAGGTATTGAATGGGTAATTGCATGTTGATTGTTATATTACGCCCCGACCAACGAAACTCACTCTAAAGCCCATAATCCGTTAGGCAACCACCTAGGTGGAAGACAAATCCCTAAATCTTTTACAAACTTAAAAAACGACATCAAAAATATCATTCTCTAGTTTTACATTTGCAAATAATAGCTTAATTTAGAAGTAGACAAAAATAATAAATTATGTGGAAGTGTATTTTGGACACATTATACACTTAATCCGAATATATACTTAATACTATTTACGCTCTCTGAGGAATCGATCTCGACTCCTAATTGGACAATTATAATTGCATCGACCACTTCACAACCCCAAGTTGAGATGCACTTGGGAAACATTATATTCTCATGCAAAAGATAACACAGACCATCAACACCTGAAGATAAAATTCAACAAAGTGAAGAATCTTCTAAATACTTTCATATTTGTTTTCAATCCACTACATTTCTTTTTTGATTCTCAAATTGAATATAAGAAGCCATTCGCCAGTAACATATGCAAATTGAAAATACATACAGAATTATCTTGAGATCCATCATTTTTTGCATCGATCATATGTTAGTAAAATATGTCAACTATTTTCATTTTTTTAGGTAGCCTTTACTCTTAGAATTTAATAAGTGTTTTTATTAACCTATACAGTTCGAAAGATGATCTTCCAAGTTCTACCAATCTTGATTTGTTGGGAATTAACTTTGGAAGGCCAGACGCTCCTACATGTATGGACACACAAAGATATCTGTGAAGTGGATTTCAAAAGAGATTTTAAACACCATATACTTCCTGCTGAAAGTTTCTATAATTTCCAATCATTGCTTACACAAGCTAAAGGTCCCAACCTATAGGACAGATAAACAGCAGCTTCCTTCGTTCAAGATTAGAGTCAGAACAAAAGAGCTAGCCATCCGTATAATTACTAATTTTTAGATACGTGCATTGCACTTGTATCCTATGCTAATTAGTTCACGTTTTAAATATTTCACTAAGCTTCCGTTTAGCCATAGATTTCTGGCTTTACTTTACAAAAAAAATTAAAAATCAATCTTTGTTTATGAAATATGATCATGTTTGGAATAAAGAAATTTCAAGTTCTTAAAAACTGGTTTAGAATAGTTTTTGGGTGAAATATTTTCTTTCACTCACAAAATTTTAATTTTTCTTCACATAATGCATATCCAAACACAACTTCAACTTTCAAAAAAAATTCCAAGTTTTAATGAAATCGATGTCCAAACGCTAGCTAAGTGGTGAAAGAAAAATGCAATCTCAAAATTGAAGCACAATCATACTGAATATTTTCTATCAAATGGATTTGAAAGGTAATATTTGAACTACTTCAGTTACGCATCCATAATATATCAAGTATTCATTGACAATAATTCACTTGTTTATATCTCAACAACATGTAATTTAGATGTGAATTTTGGCAGTGTTGGTTATAGTTGTAAATGTTTCATGTCTTAAAGTTTTTGCCTTCTTTAAAAAAATTTGTAGCCCTCCCACTTACTATTGCATACATAAAAAGAAGGTAATTGAATAAAAATAATATGTTGTAAAAGGTGGATACAAACTGGATCAACACATGTCTTCCTAAATGGATAACATGTTAAACAAAATGACTATGGAAAGAGAATAAAACTGAAATTCTCCAGTGTGGTTTAATTACATACTCAACTGAAAAATAATACATGTTTCTAATAGAATGTGATTTAATGACAGACGTTAAACACAATTTGATTTACAATAAAAATAATGATAATCTAATGAGAGAAAATTATTGAATTTATATGCGACTTTTTTTGTTTCGCATTCAGTGTCCCACAAATTAGATTTGTGCTCTTCATATCAAAGATAATTTTATTCTCAAATATTTAAGCTTGAGATCTCTGGTTAAAAATAATTGAATACTTATGTTCCATCATATGACTTCTGTTGGAATATATGCATAAGACCTTAGTCCACACATACCATATAAATCAAACACTAACATATTTTTTAGTTAATTATTTATGTTGGGTTCTTACGTACTTGTTGAGGACTTTCCTTTTTACTTGTTAGGTGAAAGATATTTTTCATTCAACGAAAAGAAACTTTGCAGAAAAAAGTAAATAAATATAAATAAATAATAAGCAAAACTTCTAGCAAAATTTACCACAAAGACAATGAACAGAAAAAGCTCTATACCAACAAGAAAGAAATATGACTCATATGACTATATAAAAGATTTTTTATAGCCATAAAGTTCATAGACAAAGAAATTCAGCTTATATACCATAACAAAAGAAGAAATGTTAACTTACTCATGAACTGCATATCCCAAAATGATAATCCACCTTTTACTTTTTTTATATGTCAAGCTATTGTCGGGATTTGACAATCAATTTATTAAAATATAAAAACTTTCTTTGCAATTATTATCGTGCATAGCCAAACGGCTTGGAAGAGCAAAAGAAAGAGTGATAGAAATTAACGAAACTTAGGTGAAAAGTAAAAAAGAAAAAAAAAAGCCTTACCTAATTTGAAAGGTGTAAAAAGGTGGTGTGTCACAGATGAGATGAATTGTTGAATTGTGCTAGCTTATGATTTAGCATTAAATAAAGATGAGACAATGTCCAAGTAATTTTGTCGGTATTTTGCTGTAACTGTTGAAATTAAAAGGACGAACAACCCAAAAGTTGAGATAAATTATTCTCCTAAAGTTTTAACTAATCAAGGGAGATTAAAGCAATTCAAGTAAATTGAAAAGGATGCACTAATGGATGAAAGTCAAAACAGCGATTTTTTTCATTATCATATTCATTGAAATTGAAATATACATTTTCTTTTTTGTAATTGAAATATAGGTTCTTTTCTTAAGAAATACATATATATTAAAATAATGTTCAAGTGAAAGGCAAAATGGTCATTCAACTTTTGAGGGTCACTTTTGTAATCTGACTTCAAACTTAGGTCTTCCCGCTTATAAATAATATGATTAAGGGATAGTCTTACATATGTATGCTATCTTACTATGTCCTTTATATTTTTCATAAGATCCATTGTAAAGGGAAATAGTACTCTGCTGAACCCGTTTGGCCATAGATTTTGCTTAGTTTTTTCTAAATTGTTTTTGGCAAATATATATTTATTCGTAAATTTTATCTATATTTTGGTAAATTTTCAAATTTCAAAACTAGCTGGCCCAAAATTTTACAATTATATTTTTTAAAAATTTTAAAAACTGCCCAAACTTTTGTATTTTATAAAAGAGTATACCATATATTATTTTGTAATAATGTTGATTCGTTTTCTCGGTCTGATAATTTTGTACGAAATTTATCTATGTTCAGAACTATGGTTTGTGATAATGATAATGAATTTTATTGATAAAGGTATTGTTAGATGACGTATATTTTCATCTTCAAATCAAACTTTATCCGAATCAGATTTTTCAAAATAAAATTAGTGAATTTATAGCCAAAAGCTAGCTTAGATGTTTGTGCTGATGAAAGTGACTTTATTGAGATGAAAGCCTCCTAATTAGTTGCATAAATTCATCTATGTATAATAACATGCATGTACCTAATGAAGGATAGGACTACGCTTTTTGTACAAAGATGATATTTTCATCTCAATCTAATTTGGGAGGTTGATGCCTAACCCCAATTAACTAAAAAAACACAGTGTAGCCTGGCTGACGGCTACTAATCAAATAAAATGAGATTCAAACACTCTCGAGAAAAAACAATCACGAAACTACAGAACTAACAAATGAAATAGTAACTCAGAAAAGTTCAAAAATGTTGTATTATCTCTATCAAAGATATGTATGTTCCCGTAACAAAGATTAGGATTCCCATTAGTAATACGAACCCTATTATCACTATCTCAATTCTAAGCTTTCTGTAATTGCCTGAAATCTTCAAGTAGCATAAACATGGTAGCAAAATTGATGCAGTGACACTAAGAAATGCTCCAACTAGTGTCATGAGATACCCAAAGAAGGGTATAGTCAGGGCTACAATGACACTGCTCACCAACAAGGCAGTTCGAATCAGGGGGCCAAATGACGATGATCCTTTATCGTTGTGAGACTGGAAACGTTCCTCGAGTCTGTTGATAATTGGTGTCACCATTAATGCGTACTTGGCTATTGGATTGATCAAGGCGGTGTATATAGCAAATTTCGAGCTAAACTTTAGAGTTGGAAGGTTCAAGGTAATTTGTGATTCCACGTCCGAGCCATACATTAAGTACCCCATAGCCGCTATCGATGCATAAGTTATCGTAGCGAATGAAAAGCACAGAAGCATTACCTGCAATAAAAGTACCAAAGGTGATCATCATCCAAAGTAATGCGAAATTGTCTAACTAGGATCATACGTTGGTCTAGTGTGGAATGTGTCACCTTGGAGAAATGCTTCTGATTTTCCATTGAAGTGTACAAAGTTGGAAAAACAGGATGGGCACAATAGCAGAAGGCGTATAAGCTAAAACATGTCGGGATTCCTCCCCAATTCAGAATGACTCCCCTTTTATGAAAGCCAATACCATCATAAGTTGCTGCCCAGAAAATTGTGCCAATAATAACAAGCGAAGCTAAAACTGCAGAGGCTGATACATATGCCAGAATGCTCGTGTTCTTTAACAGTACTGTGGGTAATATGACGAGAGCAACGATCAATACAAAGCTTTGTTTCCCACCAATACTGAGTCCCCAAAACCCGAAATTCGCCTCTGGCAGCAGATTATGTAAATTATCCCCTGCAAGAATTAGAAAACCGGTTGCCACCAAGTAAAGCTCAAGAATCATAAAAACTGAGACCAATATTCGTCCTGCTTTTCCAAATGCTCGATCGCCAATATCAGGATAACTTCTTATAGCTGGATCAAAATCCATACATCTCTTGATTAACAAGGATGTGTAGAAGGTCGCACATGCAACGACGAGAAGAAGAATCATGCTTAACCACCCTCCCGAAGATAGCGCATATGGAGTTGACAAAATTCCTACTCCTGAAAAGAGAAAAGTAATACTAATAGGTTTAAGTCTCCAACAAAATCCATTTTCTTGAAAAGTTGTATCTGTTAAATTGAACCATGCAATCTGAGTTGTTATGCATTTCTTAGAGAGGAAGAAATCGAGGGAGAGAAGAAGAAAAGAACTGTTTCATTCAATTTGCAAATGAAGGTGATACACAACTTATATACACACTTCTCACAGCTCACACACGTGCAGATCACATGACTATTAACTAACTCTAAAACAGATTTGTAACTACTAACTATGCTAGCTAATTCCAGCTAATTAAAGTTAGTGCTAAAATCCAATACTCTGCACTTCCCTACTTCTGCTTCTCTTCATTTTATTACTCCCCCTCAAGCAAGAGGGTGAAAGACATCGAGCACTCCTAGTTTGGATAGAAGAAAATGATGTTGACTGACTCCCAAACCTTTGGTGAGAAGATCTGCAAGTTGAGATTATGTGGCAATGTAGTTTGTCTCAATAAGCCCTTCCTTCACCTTTTCCCGATCAAAATGACAATCAATATCTATATGTTTGGTACGCCCATGAAAAGTGGGATTTGTGGCAATTTGAATGGCTGCTTTGCTATCACAGTAAAATTGAATCGGCTTAAAAATGATCACAACTAAGTCTTGCAGTAACCCAACTAGCCATACAATCTATGCCACACTGGCTGCAATACATCAACATTCAGCTTCAGCTGAGCTTCAACTGACTATGTGTTGCTTCTTTGTCTTCCATGAGACTAGAGAATCACTTAGCTTAATCACATACCTTGTGACTGATCGTCTAGTATTATGGCATGCTGCCCAATCAGAGTCGCAATAGGCAGTCGGTTGAGTGGCTGGCTTATGACTGAAAAAATTTCCTAAGCCATGGCTGCTTTTAACATATCTCACCACCTTAAGGCTGCTTCCCACTATGATTTCCTGGGTTGTTGCATGAATTGGCTAATGACCTGAATAGGGAAGAAAATGTTTGGGCATGTGATAGTAAGATAAATCAGCTTACCTACCAATTTTTCATAACCTAACAGTTCAAGCATAAGATTATCAGTTGCTCCAGTCAATCTGTCAAACTCAACAGTCGTGAGTCTTGTGTTTGCTTCAATTGGTGTCGAAGCTGGTTTTGCACCACTAAGTCCCACATCTGAGATCAGGTGTAAAGCATACTTTCTCTGATTGAGAAGTATGTTCTGCTTTGACCTCAACACTTCAATTCCTAGGAAATATTTGAGTTTTCCAAGATATTTGATTTTGAAATTGTTATGTAAAGTTTGTTTTGCTTCTTTAATGAGGTGTTTGCTGGTCCCAGTAATAAGAAGATCATCAACATAGATTAAAGTGATCACGATATTGTCTCTTTTCCTCGAGTGAATAATTAGTGATCATGAGGGCTTTCATAGTATCCTGTTTCCACCAAAACAGAAGTGAGCTTGATATTCCATTGTCTCGACACTTGTTTGAGACAATACAAAGATTTCAAGAGCTTGCATACCCTATATTCCCCTTGACTGTGAAAGTTATAAGGAAAATCCATATACACTTCTTCATGTAAATCCCCTTCAAAAAAAGTATTATTGACATCCATTTGGTATAAACACTAGCTCTTTGAAGCTGCCACACTGATGATTGTTCGAACTCTGACCATTTTTGCAGTGGGAGAGAAGGTTTCATGATAGTCTAGACCCTCTCTTTGTGTGTATCTCTTTGCTACTAGTCATGCCTTGTACTTGTCAATCTCACCATTTGCTTTGTACAATCTTATAGATCCACTTTGAGCCTATATTCTACTTTCCATCAGGCAATAGAACTAACTCCTAAGTTTTGTTTCCTTCAAGTGCATCAATCTCCTATCAATTTCTTGTTGCATAGCTAAAATCCACAGATCTCAAAAAGCTTCCTTGAATAACTTAGGCTTAGTGTATATAGAGAAAGATCCCAAGTAAGCTTGATAGTTGGGATAAAGATGAGTGTAGTTGATATGGTTGGATATAGGATAGGAGCAGTGGGCCTTTGATTTTCCAGTAGTAATGTAATCACTGAGCCAAATTGGTGGTCTAATTGTTTTGCTTGTCCTGCCATGAGCCGTCCCACCATCTTCATGTTGTTGGACTGCTTCAGGTGTTAGTTCCATTGGTTATAGCTCAGCTTGATCTCATCGAGGAGGTGTAAGGGTTTCAAGGTCTTGTTAGTTATCCATCCCAGCATTTGTGTCAAATGTTGTTTCAGGACTTGTGAAATGCCCATTGCAAGAGCAGTGTCTGTAGGTTCAAGTTATGGTTCTACACTATGTTGATATTGATCATGAGCCTCTCCTGTAGGTGGTTGAATGACACTTGCATCTGTAGTGTTTTTAAACAAGAAAAGGTCACTTAATTCTTCTGCAGTTTCAGTTTTAAAAGGAAATAGAGATTCCTTGAACTGAACATCGCTGCTAATGAACACGTGATGATCCTCAAGATCATACAACTTGTAACCTCTAGGAAACATACTAGCATAGTAGAGACATCCAAAAACTCTTAGATGAGATAGTTGAGGCAGCTTGCCATGTAGCAGCTCAAATGGTGTTTTTTTTGCAACACTTTGGGTGGCTGTCGATTGGTCAGATATACATCAGTCCTCACACAATCTTCCAAGAACTTTATGGGTATTGAACTCTGAAATGCCAAAGCTCTAGCTACCCTTAGTATGTGTCTGTGCTTTCTCTCCATAACTCCATTTTGTTGTGGAGTATATGGACAGCTGCTTCGATGAATTACCCCATAAGAAGACAAAAGTTCATCACACTTTGAGTTAAAGAACTCACTACCATTATCTGATCTAAAGATCTTAACAGTTTTATCAAACTAATTTTTAATAAGGCAAAGAAGTTCTTCAACACTAGAATCACTTCACATTTAGATTGGATCAGACATATACAAGTATATCTACTGTAATCATCTACTATGGTAACAAAATATTGACTTTTATCATATGTAGGTTTTCTATAAGGACCCCACACATCTAGATGCATTTAGTGAAAAACATAGTTTGATCTACTATCACTAATAGAAAACATTAGTGTACTTTGCTTTGCCAAAGGGAAAACTTCACAGCAGCTTAACTATTTAACATCAAGTTTATTTTTGACATCTGCAATATGTTGCATTGCTCCAACAGAAGGATGTCCAAGTCTCCAATGCCATAGCTTTCTACAATCATCATCTTTATGCATTGCTGTCCAATTTCAGGTTTTATTCTTTCTTGTAGTATGTACAACCCTTCCTTTTCTTTACCAATCTCCACAACCTTCACATTGAATAGTCCCTGGAAAACACAAAAATCAAGAAAAAAAAGCCACACAATAAAGTTGTTCGGTTATCTTTGACACTGAAAGCAGATTAAACTTAAAATCTGGCACATGAAGTACGTTCCCAAGCTTGTAGCTTCCCAAAATCAATGCATCTCCTATACTTGTGATCTCTGCTCTACTACCTGTAGGAACATGTATTCTACTATTATTTTGATCTCATAAGGTTCTAAATATGGTCAGCAACTCCTTATATGGTGTAATGTGGTGAGAACCCCTATATCTATTATCCATTCACAAGCAAAGTTATTGGATATCAGTGAGGTCATACCTGCCATGTTACATGTTATGTTGTCAGGATTATCACTAGATGTTGGTTTGTTCAGCATATCCAGTATCTGCTTGTATTGTTGTTCAGTAAAGAAGTGACCTTGTGCTTCTAATGAGTTCATGCTTTCTCCTGCTGTTGTGGAATTGGAAAAAGGTCTGAATACACTAGTTTGTGATCCCTTCTTTTTGCTCTTAAAATCATGTTGGTAACCAACAATTTTGTAACAATTTTCCTCCAAATGTCCCTTATAACCACAATCCTCATAGATTATACCAACTCAAGGCTTCTTAGGTTTAAAACCTTAGGAAGTGTGATGACCCGACCAGTCGTCTCATGCGTTACAGCTCCATTTCCCCTATTTCTACTTTTTATGCTTCATTATCCGTGTTTTGAGGTATCGGGTTGGTCGGATCAAGTCCAGAATGATTTTGATAAGGTTTGAGACACTTAGTCTCTTTTAAGAAGGCTTAAGTTGAAAAGTCAATCGGATATTCATTTATGTGTTAGAGGGGTCGGATGTGAGTTCCATTGCTTCAATTAGCTTTGGCATGGGATTTGTGACTTAGGAGCATGATCGAAATGGGTTTTGGAGGTCCGTAGTAGAATTAGACTTGAATTGGCGAAGTAAATATTTTGGCAATTTTTGGTTGGTAGGCGAGATTTTGATCCAAGTGTCGGAATGAAATTTTGAGAGTTGCAGTAGCTTTGTTGTGTCATTCGGGATGTGTGTGCCAAATTTCAGATTATTCGGACGTGGTTTGGTTGGATTTTTTATGGAAAGAGTATTTCGGATGATTTTTAAAAACTTAGGCTTTAATCCAATATAGTTTGGGTAATTTGATATTGTTTAAGGTGTTTTGATGATTAGAACAAGTTTGAATAAGGTTTTTGGATGTGTTGGTGTCTTTGGTTGAGGTCCAACATGCCTTTCGGATGGTCAATAGCACCATTTTGGAATTTGGAAAATTACAGAAAATACAAGTTAGTGTTGCAGTGATTTATCTCTTCGCATTCGCGAGAGGAGCCTTGTGTTCGTGAAGAAGGAATTGAGGAAGGTTAGAATTAAGCCTTCACGTTTGCAAGAGGGGCTCCGTGCTTGCGGAGAGTTGGAAGCTATGCATCGCGTTCACGAGAGGGCACTCTCGATCATGTAGAGTAATTTGGGATCGAGGGGATTTTGTTCTTCCCCTTCGCGTATAGGGTGTCGCATTCGCGAAGGTGTAGGAGAAAAAAAGCATCACGTTCACGATTGGTGTGTCGCGTTCACGTAGAGTAAAACTTGGTCAATGTGAGTTTGTGCTTTCTGAACGCGAGAGTTTGACTGCGTTTGCAATAAAGGAAAATCGGGCCTGGGCAGGATGTTATAATTCATTTCATCCGCAATTTTGGCACTCATTTACTCCATTGTTGATCATTCTAAGAGCTTGTTGGTGGATATTAAAGAGGGATTAAAGGGAATCGATTGGAGGCAAGATTTTTGAACTTAAAACACGATTCTATTATGAAATCTACCTGGAAAATCAAGGAAATCTAAGCACAAAATGGAAGAACTAGGGCTTGGAATTTCGGGATTTTGATTTGGCTATTCGGAGGACCAATTGGAGTCGATTTTGAGAACTTTTGGTATGTATGAACTCCTGGGGAGATAAGAAACCCGTTGACGTAAAACTATTTGAGTTTCGAGAAGTGAGCTTGGGCTCGGGTTTTGCTAATTTTGGGATTTTTCGTATTTTCGATTATTTTCGCTTGGGATTTATTCCCTTAGCATGTGACACCCCGGTTAGGGCTGTGTCGAGCTGGATTCCCGCATTTTATTATCTGTATTATTGCTATTTCGTATTATTAAACCATGCTTAGTCTATTTTATGCTGTTTAACTTTTAAAAATGAGAATGTGTTCAATTGGCTAGCCTTGTCTTTACGAGAGGTGCCATCACGATCGTGTTCGGGGTTAAGGTCGTGAAAAGTTGGCATCAGAGCCTAGGGTTCATAGGTCTCACGAGTCATGAGCAGGCTTAGTAGAGTCTCGCGGATCGGTACAGAGACATCTATATTTATCCTTGAGGGGCTATAGAACCTTTAGGAAAAACATCATATTCTTGAAGTTCTTGTCATGCGAACGTTTTGGTCCGAATACTAAACTTCTGTTATTCTATTCTCTCATAGATGGTGAGTACACGAGCTACCAGACCCGGTGGACGACCAGCAGTGCTACCAGCTGAGGCCACCAGAGGCCGTGGATTTGACCGTGCTTGTGGTAGAGGTAGAGCAGCGAGGGCAGCACCTATTGATCCACTGGCTGCCCCAGCTCCGGATTAGGCTAGAACTATGGATGCTCCAGCAGCATCAGTTAAGGCACCAGTTGTGCCTATTATGATTCCAGGCCTTCAAGAGGATTTAGCTCATATCTTGTCAGTGTATACTGATTTGGCTCAGGCGGTTTCAGCTACTACAGTCGCAGCTACTTCACAGAACGGGGGAGGGTTTCAGATCCCCGTTGCTGGCAAACCTGATCGATTTATGCAATGACTTCAGACGTCAGGGCCATCTCTAGCCTAGTCTGTAGCACCAGTCCAGGAGTTTGTTTATGCCAGATGATGAGCAACATTGACTTGAGAGGTTTGGTAGACTCCAGCCTCCGATATTCAATGTTGCAGATGGTGAAGATGCCTAGGGTTTCTTGGATAAGTACCAGTGGATGCTTCGCACAACATGGATTCTTGAGACTAGTGGTGTGGCATTTACCACCTTTCAGTTTTCTGGGGCTGCCTTCACTGGGTGGGAGGCATATGGGAGGCATAGTCCTGTTGGTGCAGCACCCCTTACTTGGCAGCATTTCTCCATTCTCTTCCTAGAGAAGTATGTGATGCATTCCCGCAGAGAGAAGCTGCATAGGCAGTTTGAGTGGTTGCGATAGGTGGAGATGATTGTGTCACAATATGAGTTGAGGTTTTCTGAGTTGGCTCGTCATGCCATCTGGTTGGTTCTGATAGATCGAGCGAGGATAAGGTGATTTGTTGATCGTCTTACTTATCACCTCTGTATTCTTATGATCCAAGAGAGGGTATATGGTGCTACGTTTAAGGAGGTAGTTGATATCTCCCATGAGATTGAATCGGTTTGCCGTCAAGAGCAAGAGAAGAGAGAGGCCAAAAGAGCTCGAGGATCGGGCACTTATAGTGGTGCTCCTTCGAGGAGCTAGTTTCAGCATGGTAGAGGCCATTCATTCAGGCCTACTCAGTCATCCCTCCTAGGCTATCGTGGGGCATCTTCCGGACATGGATATCAGGAAATCTCGGTAGGGCAAGTCATCACTTAGTGCCCTTCCAGCTCAGAGTTCTTCTCGTGCTCTATTGGTTCAGGGTTCTTCTATACCATGTGCATCTACTAGTCACTCTAGTTAGAGGGGTTCCCTTTTGTCCCTTTCTCCAGTACCTGTGAGTTGTTGTGAGTGTGGCGCGATAGGCCATATATGGAAGCAGTGTCCCTGACGTGCTTCCAGTTCATCCTACAGAGGGGTCAACCTTCGGCTTCAGCAGCAGTTGCTTCGCCACCACCCACTCAGCCAGCTAGGATGGAGGGAGGTCAGCCAGGCATCGCCCTAGAGGGTGAGGTCTATCAAGGGGTGGTTAGGCCTGTTTCTGTGCTATTCCAGGAAGATCTGATATTACTGCTTCCGATGCTATTATTACAGGTATTATTTCAGTCTGCCACAGAGAAGCCTCTGTATTATTTGATCCCGGATCCACTTTTTCTTATGTGTCATCATACTTCTCTCATTATTTGGGTACGCCTTGTGAGATTCTTGCTTTTCATGTTCATGTATCTACCCTAGTAGGCGATACTATTGTTTTAGACCGTGTGTATCGATTATGTATGATAACTATTGGGGATCTGGAGACACGAGTTGATCTTTTATTACTGTGCATGATGGATTTTGATATTATTTTGGGCATGGATTGGTTATCTCCAGTCGTGCTATTCTAGAGTGTCATGCTAAGATAGTCACTTTGGCTATGCTGAGTTTGTTACGGATTGAGTTGCGTGGTGAGACTGATTATGCTCCTAGTAGAGTGGTCTCTTTCTTGAAGGCCCAGCGTATGGTTGGGAAGGATTGTCTCTCGTATCTTTCCTTTGTCAGGGATGTCGGAGTTGAGGCTCCTAGTATTAATTATGTTCTAGTTGTGAGGGACTTCTCTGATATATTTCCTGCATACTTATTAGGCATGCCACCGGACAAGGATATTGATTTTGGTATTGACCCGGTGTTAGGAATTCAGCCCATTTCTATTCCACCGTATCGCATGGAACTAGTGGAGTTGAAAGAGTTGCAAGAGCGGCTTCAGGAACTCCTAGATAAGGGGTTCATTCGGCCTAGTGTGTCACATTCGGGTGCGCTGATTTTGTTTGTGAAGGAGAAAGATGGCATAATGAGAATGTGCATTGATTATAGGCAACTGAACAAGGTAACAATTTAGAACAAGCATCCTTTGCATCTCATTGATGATTTATTCGACCAGCTTTAGGGAGCGAGGGTGTTCTCTGAGATTACTCTCTGTTCGAGTTATCACCAGTTGAAAATCAGGGATTTAGATATTCTTATGACAGCCTTCAGGACCAGATATCGTCATTATGAGTTTTTGGTTATGTCTTTTTGGCTGACCAATTCCCCAACAGCATTCATACATTTGATGAACATCGTGTTCCGGCCATATCTTGACTCGTTTGTTATATTCTTCATTGATGACATTCTGATATATTCACGTAGTCAGGAGGAGCACGCGGAGCATTTGAGAGTTGAACTGCAGAGATTGAGGCACGAGAAGCTTTATGCAAAGTTCTTCAAGTATGATTTTGGCTTAGTTTAGTGGCATTCTTGGGACACGTGGTGTCCAGTGAGGGTATTCAGGTTGATCCAAAGATGATAGAGGCGATGCATAGTTGTCCCAGACCATTCTCATCTACAGAGATTCGTAGTTTTCTTGGTTTGGCAGGCTATTATCGCCGATTTGTTCAGGGATTCTCATCTATCGCATCACCCTTGACCAAGTTGACTCAGAAGGGTGCTTCATTTTTATGGTCTTACGAGTGTGAGGAGAGCTTTCAGAAGCTCAAGACAATTTTGACCACAGCTATAGTGTTGGTTTTGCCATCAGCTTCATGTTCATATACAGTGTATTGTAATGCTTCGAGAGTAGGGATTGGTTGTGTGTTGATGGAGGAGAGTAGAGTTATTGCATATGCTTCTCGTCAGTTGAAGCCCCATGAGAAGACTTATTACATTCATGATGTGGAGTTGGCTACTATAGTTCATGCATTGAAGATTTGGAGGCGTTACTTGTATGATATGTCTTGTGAGGTATTTACTTATCGTCGCAGCCTTCAGCATTTTTTCAAGCAAAAGGATCTTAATTTGAGACATCGGAGATTGTTGGAGGTTCCTAAGAATTATGATATCACTATATTGTACCATCCAGAAAAGACCAATGTAGTGGTTGATGCTTTGAGTCAAAAGGTCGTGAGTATGGGGAGTTTGGCATATATTCTAGTTGGGGAGAGACCTCTTGAAGTGTTAGAAAATACGCTTAACGTTAGAGGGGGGGTGAATAGCGTTATAATAAAATTTAGCGTAAACTTGCGGAATTTAAAATTTGCAGGAAATAATTAAGTGCGTTAAATAAATAAAAGGAACGAACGCACCGATATATTCTGGTTCACCACAACACGTGGCTAGTCCAGTCCCCGAGAGACTCTCTCGAGATTTTCCACTAACTTGTTAAGCTTACGGGTGCTCAACAAACCTTTACAAAGTAAGGACACAAGCCTTAACACCTTTGCTCGGAGATACAACACTCCAAGACTTCAACCAAGGAAACACAAGTTCCTTACAACAAGAGAATCACAATTCTCTTACAAGTGTGTAAAACACTTAACACTCAAACAAAATACTCCTTTATGAGTAGGTATGAGTAAAAGAAGTAAGCTCTAGATCACAACAACTTTGGACAAGAATATGGCTCTCAAAAGTTTTATGAAATTGAATATAAAATGATAAACAAAAGTATGCAAGCTTATAGCAATGTAATGATCAGTTGTAGTATGTTGTTGTGTTTAAAACACTGAAATGAAGCTGTATTTATAGTTGCAAAACTTGGCATTACCGTTGCCTAATTGCCAATTAAGAGTTGCTGATTTTACTCACTGACAATCGATTGTCAAACCCCAACAATCGATTGTCTGCCAGTCAGATCAAAATTCAATCCCAGATTTTACGCTTGATAATCGATTACTTACAATCCATTATCGATTACTGGCAACGTTCAAAAAATCCTTTCCAGATTTTACCACAAACAATCGATTGTCCAGAATCAACAATCGATTACTCAGCAACGTTCAAAAAATCTTTTCCGGATTTTAATCAAAATAAACGATTATACAAAATAAATAATCGATTACTCAATAACGTTCAAAAAATCTTTTCCTGATTTAAATCAAAACAATCGATTATACAGAATCAATAATCGATTAACTGACGGTATTTGAAAACTTTACGACAACGGTCAGCTTCACAGTCGATTGCACAAAGTCAACAATCGATTACTTATCAATTTTTGAAAATCATTTTAGACACTGCCTCTTGACAATCGATTGCTATATACTCACAATCGATTATTTAATAGTTTTGAAAAAGTCTGGAAGTCACTGCCTCAACACAATCGATTGTCATAAGTTCACAATCGATTATTTTGTGACTTTGAAAAATCTGAAGGATACTGTCTCTTCACAATCGATTGTCATTAGCTTCACAATCGATTATTCTGAGTTTTGAAAAACTTTGATGGACACTTCCTCATCACAATCGATTGTCATTTGTTCACAATCGATTGTCATGCAGGTTTGAAAAACCTGATGCTCACTGTCTTACTCACAATCGATTGTCATTAGTTCACAATCGATTGTCATGCAGTCTTGGCTTAAAAACAATCGATTATCATAAGTACATAATCGATTATCTTAGTCCAGATTTTTAAGGCATGTCTAAAAATTATTTGACTACTGTAAATATGCATGAATTAAAATCATTTGACGTTAAATTAAATATGCATGATTTTGGATAATAGTTTTATGAGAGAAGCCATGTTACGAGTCAAGTTGTAGGATCAAGATCACAAATAAGAATGACTCAATTAAACTGATAAAACTTTGTCTTGAGCTTGAATCTCGTTTTATATCAATTGTGCGCTTGTTTCTTGAACTTCGTCATATATCAATTTTCGCTTCGTTTGTCATTCATCAAAACCTACACAAAAGAACACACGTTTTAGTATATTGCATTGAGAACGTGTTTCCAACAATTTCCCCCTTTTTGATAATGGCAAACATTAAGAGGGATATGCAAGACAAGCAATTTATATTGACGATTCAAGACAAGTATATACATGTAACAAGTATGCAATTTGTTCCCCCTCAATTTAAGCTTATAAATACTGAGAGTGCATACCCGTTATCTTCCCCTTTTTGCCATTAGCAAAAATAATAATAAGATGCAAAAGATGAAATAAACCTTGTTTATTTATTGGAAAGAAAATTACAGCAACAGGGAAGACAATACGACATATAAAAACAAACTTAAAAACTACAATTATTCATTCATCATTTTCCGCCTCATCATCCGGCGCTGCTTCATATGGAACTATGGATAATGAATGTGGTCAAAATATCCATGGATCTCGTGAGTCAATTGACCGACAGAGGTGGTCAGGGAAGAATTTGGTCGGAAATGGATTGGAGAGTGGGTTCTTGAGGCGGACGAGTTTGACGGGATGGAGGAGGAGCAGGCGCTACATGATCACTGTCATGATGAAAGGAGGATTCCAAAATTTCCCACTTTTTGGTACTCTTTTTGAGAGGACCATTTCCAGTGACGAATCCGGTGGCTTCAAGAAAGTTCATGATGAGGAGAGCATAAGGAAGAGGTCTATCATCTCCGATAGCGTCACGCATGTGAATTTTGATAAGCTGACACCAATTGATGTTAGCTCCGGTTATTATGGCATGCATGAGCTTAGTTTCCTCTTGAAAAATGGTAGTATGGTTATGCTTACGAGGCTTGAGGACTCGGGTGATGAAATAGAAAATCAACTGATAATTGGGATCCATTCCCGTAATTGTAGGACGAACGGGAAGAAAGATTTGGATCATAAGAAGTAAGACCGATTTGGTGTAAGAGGGCTGTTTCATCAAAAAGGGCTCCGGCCTCTCCGGTGTACCGAAATATGTCTTCACCATTATGAGGAGGCGGGCAATGGTATGAAGATTTTCATCGGAAAGAAGAATTTGAACACCATTAATGTTGGTGACATGCTCACCATCATCATCCTCATGGAGGTTGGAATGAAATGCTTGAACCAATGTAGTATTGATGTAAGGATGGGTAAGGAGTAAAAAGTCAAGAAGTTGAGAATTTTTAAGCATATTTGCAGCAGGCCCAAATGATTCAAGATACTTGTGGGTTGAAAAACGGGGTGGAAGAATGTCGCGCTTTTCAAATTTGGTTAAGAATCGAGTAAGCTCGATGCCGGAATTAAAATATAGAACGGGACCATCTTGATAGGGATAGTTCGGACGAGGAGGGGCAACAGAGGAGGATGCGCCATGCCTAGCAGAACGGGAACGTTTTGAGTGATGGCCCGACATTTTTAATGAAAGCTGCTGGATTTTGCAAAGGATTAGAGAGAATTTGATATTTTGAAAGCTACAATTGATGCTTGAGTGAATGCATATGAACATATATGAAGCCTATTTATAGAGGGGAGAGTGGCTTATCATTTATGGAAGAAATCTGCTGAGAATTTAAAGCCAAATCAGTCAGAAACGGTAAAATAAAATCACTGACCGTTAGACAATCGATTGTTGAGATGCAATAATCGATTGTTGAAGAGTTAGACCTGACTTGGAACAACACAAATCGATTGAGGAGCCAAACGGTAACAAGAGTTTAAATTTCTGACATGAAATAATCGATTGTCAAAATATGGTAATCGATTGTTATGTTACAGTGAGCACAGAAATTTTCTAATTTTGAAAATAATCGATTATATTTTGAAACAATCGATTGTTTTGGAAAAGCCTTGATGAATGATTGAGACGGAAATCGATTTTGCAGTTTAAGGAATCAATTATTTAACGAAACTGCATAATAAACATGAACCATAAACAATCGATTAGTGATACTGCTAATCGATTTTCAGAACAGTAAAATAATTGATTATTTGCTTGGAACAATCGATTTTTCTGTGCCAAAACTTCATAATTCCCCGTATCTTTTAGGGCGATACCTGCAAAATAGAATTAAACGTCTCCGACGCTCAAGTCAGTAATTTGTAAAGAAGTAATAACTTAAACTAGTGTTGCCAAGTGAGAGCGTGAGCTCTTAAGAAGTGTGTCCTAAAGTGTTCATAAGAGAGTTTCGGGTAATTGCCTTTCCTTCGACGTTGCCAATTACCTGTTCAAGAGGGTGATCTTTGATCGTCCTCCACTCATTTGGCACTTTTGTTTCTTTTTCCAATTGTGGCGCTTCTTCCGTTGGTTGTTCCTCAGTTTCATCTTTATTTTCCTTTGGTGGTTCCTCTTGTATTTTGTCTTTCAAGCTATCTAAGATACCTGCAAGATCAAAACCGGAATCCTTTCTCGCCAAGCGAGCATTATTTTCGGAAAATACAACATGAGGGGATTCCCCCACAATTTGGGTTCTTTTATTAAAGACCCTATATGCTTTACTACGTGAGGAATATCCAATGAAAATACCTTCATCCGACTTAGCATCAAATTTACCCAATTGGTCTTTGCCATTGTTATGAACAAAACATTTGCAACCAAAAACTCTAAAATGGGAAATATTTGGTTTTCTTCCCTTATAAAGTTCATAGGGGGTTTTCATGAGTATCGGCCGAATTACTACTCTATTTAGAACATAGCAAGCGGTACTCACGGCGTCCGCCCAAAAATGTTTGGGTATCTTAGCTTCGTCGAGCATGGTTCTAGCCATCTCTTCGAAACACCTATTTTTCCTTTCCACCACCCCATTTTGTTGTGGTGTACGTGGAGCGGAAAAGGTATGCTCGATTCCGAGTTCATCACAAAAGTCCGCAAAGAGATTGTGATCAAACTCTCCCCCATGATCACTTCTAATTGAAGTGACGGTTGTTTCTCTCTCATTTTGAACACGCTTAAGAAAATATTTAAAATTTTGAAAAGCATCACTTTTATTGGCAAGAAATAAAGTCCAAGTAAATCTCGAGTAATCATCAACAATCACAAAAGCATATTTATTTCTTCCTTGACTTTCAATGCGAGAGGGGCCAAATAAATCCATATGAAGCAATTGCAATGGTCTAGAAGTTGAAACAATGTTTTTAGATTTGAAAGATGCTTTTGTTTGCTTCCCCTTTTGACACGAGTCACAAATAGAGTCATTTTCAAATTTTAAATGGGGAAGACCAACAACTAAGTTTTGAGAAATCAATTTGTTCAAAAGATGCATATTGATATGTGCTACTCTACGATGCCATAGCCAAGTATCATCCTCTTTACTCATTAGACAATCAACATAATCGGGTGAGGAATTAGCAAGATCAACCATATAAATATTATCCACTCTAAAACCACGAAGTATGATTTTGAAATCACTACGTCTAAATACTAGGCATTCATCCGAATCAAATAGAGCAAGATTTCCCTTGTCACACAATTGGCTTATGCTCAAGAGATTATGCTTTAATCCTTTGACAAGTAATATATGCTTAATAGAGGAATTTTCATCCTTACCGACCGAGCCGATGCCGATGATCTTTCCTTTATTGTTATCACCGAAGATAACACTTCCTCCTTCTTTGTGCTCCAATTGAAGGAATTTGGATTCGTCTCACGTCATATGCTTGGAGCATCCACTATCAAGGTACCATAGTACACTTGATCCCTTCAAGCACACCTACAAAACAAATTAATGTTCTTTAGGTACCCATGCCATCTTGTGTCCTTGGGGGTTAGGCATATTATAATGATGCGATTGAGTAATATGTCTATGACGTGTAAAGCATGCAGGAGCAATATGACCAATACGTCTACAATAATGACAAGTCACATTTGGGTTATCCATCCTTCTAGGTTCATAGTAACTAGATGGATGAAAATTTCTTACTCTATTTTGAACACTATGACTATTTCGCATTTCATGAGAATTATTTCTCCTACTATGAGCTCTAGGGTGGGCAGCATTTCTAGAGTGATTGTTTCTCGGTTGAGGGCCATTTCTAGGTCTTCTCAAAGGTTCAACATTTGGCCTAAAATATGCATCATTTCTAGGGTTACTATTTCTAGGTGGTAAGTCATTTATAAGTCTCCTAAAATGTTCAACATTTTGTCTAGCATGCATATTGGTTCTAGGATTGCTATTTCTAGAATAAGCATTTGTTTTATTAGTCCTAGGTTGAGCCTTAGGTGGTTGGGGTTTGGCTTCAACCTTTTCTTTAACCTCATTCTTAAATCCTATGCCATGCTTGGTTGATTTCAAATTAACAAGGACCTCATTCAAATTCTTGTGGGAAGAATTAAACTTATCTAAGGTACCTTTGAGTCTATCTACCTCATTTTTGAGATGCAAGCAAGAAGAACAATTTTTTGTAGAACTTTCGGGCTTATCGGCGCTTCTTTTTCCAAAAAACTTGTTTTCCTCTTTCAGCTTTTCAATTTCTAAAACCAGTTTTTCTAAATCCTTTTCTTTCAAAGAAAGCTGTTTTTGAAAATCCTTTTCTTTTAATGAAGCATTTTCTTTTATGCCCTTAACAGTTTTTGAAGCCTTAATAAACTGAGCATATAATTCATCAAAAGCAGTTCGCATTTCTTCAAGAGTAAAGAAGTTTTTAGACGAAATTTGACATACCTCATCTTTGTTGTCTTCATGTGCCATAAGGCAAAGATTTGCTGCTTCGTCTTCTTCTCCTTCGCTTGACTCATCTCCGGAGTCGCCTCCCCAAGAAATGTATGCACGTTGCTTTTTAAAAGGTTTCTTCTCCTTTTTGATGTTTGGGCAATTTGATTTGATGTGCCCGGTTTCACCACATTCATAGCACTTGATTTGTTCGCCTTGATTTTTGCCCTTGCGTTCATACTCCTTGCGCATGAACTTTTGAAATCTTTTGATAACGAGTCCAAACTCGTTGTCTCCTTCCTCATCAATTTGCAGTTGGCTTGTGCTCGCCTTTAGAGCTATTCTTTGCCTCCTTTGATCATCAACAAAAGGGTTAAGAATAGTAGATTCATAGGTCTTAAGGTTACCTCTTAGTGCGTCGATGGTGACGTTTGAAACGCCAATGGATTCTTGAATAGCATCAGCCTTTGATCTCCATGCCGGTGTGAGACTTCTAAGAATTTTTCGCACGAGCTCTCTATCCGTGAATGTTTTCTTGAGAGCATGTAGGTCATTTACGATTATTGAAAATCGCTCAAACATTTCGTCCACCTTTTCACCTTCCCTTCATGTGAAATAAATCATAAGAATGGGTTAGGAAATCAATTTTTGCTTCCCTTACCTGGTCCGTACCTTCGTATGTAACTTCTAGCTTGTCCCACATCTCCTTTGCCGTTGTGCAACACGATATTTTCCTGTAATCGTCAGCATTAACAGCACAATATAATAAATTAATTGCTTTAGCATTATTTTGAACCTTTCGGATGTCATCCGCTTCATACTCATCCTCGGACTTGGGAACCCATTCGTTTTCCACCTTCTTTGTTGGAATTTGGTTCCCCTTCATTATCACCTTCCAAAGGTGAAAGCTGTTGGACTGAACGAAGATTTTCATCCTCTCTTTCCAGTACGTGTAATTTGTACCGTTGAATAGAGGTGGTCGTGTGGAGCACTGTCCTTCATTAATTCCTGCAAAAGAATCAGGAGTAGAAGCCATGGATGGTTCTCTCAAACTGTTAAGTTTTCAGAGAGTTGGGCTCTGATACCAATTGTTAAAAAATACGCTTAACGCTAGATGGGGGTGAATAGCGTTATAATAAAATTTAGCGTAAGCTTGCGGAATTTAAAATTTGTAGGAAATAATTAAGTGCGTTAAATAAATAAAAGGAACGAACGCACCGATATATTCTGGTTCACCACAACATGTGGCTAGTCCAGTCCCCGAGAGACTCTCTCGAGATTTTCCACTAACTTGTTAAGCTTACGGGTGCTCAACAAACCTTTACAAAGTAAGGACACAAGCCTTAACACCTTTGCTCAGAGATACAACACTCCAAGACTTCAACCAAGGAAACACAAGTTCCTTACAACAAGAGAATCACAATTCTCTTACAAGTGTGTAAAACACTTAAAACTCAAACAAAATACTCCTTTATGAGTAGGTATGAGTAAAAGAAGTAAGCTCTAGATCACAACAACTTTGGACAAGAATATGGCTCTCAAAAGCTTTATGAAATTGAATATAAAATGATAAACAAAAGTATGCAAGCTTATAGCAATGTAATGATCAGTTGTAGTATGTTGTTGTGTTTAAAACACTGAAATGAAGCTGTATTTATAGTTGAAAAACTTGGCATTACCGTTGCCTAATTGCCAATTAAGAGTTGCTGAATTTACTCACTGACAATCGATTGTCAAACCCCAACAATCGATTGTCTACCAGTCAGATCAAAATTCAATCCCAGATTTTACGCTTGATAATCGATTACTTACAATCCATAATCGATTACTGGCAACGTTCAAAAATCCTATCCAGATTTTACCACAAACAATCGATTGTCCAGAATCAACAATCGATTACCCAATAACGTTCAAAAAATCTTTTCCTGATTTTAATCAAAACAATCGATTATACAGAATCAATAAACGATTACCTGACGGTATTTGAAAACTTTACGACAACAGTCGGCTTCACAATCGATTGCACAAAGTTAACAATCGATTACTTATCAGTTTTTGAAAATCATTTTAGACACTGCTCTTGACAATCGATTGTTATATACTCACAATCAATTATTTAATAGTTTTGAAAAAGTTTGGAAGTCACTGCCTCAACACAATCGATTGTCATAAGTTCACAATCGATTATTTTGTGACTTTGAAAAATCTGAAGGACACTGTCTCTTCACAATCGATTGTCATTAGCATCAAATACGATTATTCTGAGTTTTGAAAAACTTTGATGGACACTGCCTCATCACAATCGATTGTCATTTGTTCACAATCGATTGTCATGCAGGTTTGAAAAACCTGATGCTCACTGTCTTACTCACAATCGATTGTCATTAGTTCACAATCGATTGTCATGCAGTCTTGGCTTAAAAACAATCGATTATCATAAGTACATAATCGATTATCTTAGTCCAGATTTTTAAGGCATGTCTAAAAATTATTTTGACTACTGTATATATGCATGATTTAAAATCATTTGACGTTAAATTAAATATGCATGATTTTGGAAAAAATTTTTATGAGAGAAGCCATGTTACGAGTCAAGTTGTAGGATCAAGATCACAAATAAGAATGACTCAATTAAACTTATAAAACTTTGTCTTAAGGTTGAATCTCGTTGTATATCAATTGTGCGCTTGTTTCTTGAACTTCGTCATATATCAATTTTCGCTTCGTTTGTCATTCATCAAAACCTACACAAAAGAACACACGTTTTAATATCAATTGTGCGCTTGTTTCTTGAACTTCGTCATATATCACTTAATTCTTCTGCAGTTTCAGTTTTAAAAGGAAATAGAGATTCCTTGAACTGAACATCCCTGCTAATGAACACATGATGATCCTCAAGATCATACAACTTGTAACCTTTCTGTGTTTCTGAATAGCACACAAAGACTGTCTTCCTGACCCTTAATGTGAACTTGTCACCTCTAGGAAACATGCTAGCATAGTAGAGACATCCAAAAACTCTTAGATGAGATAGTTGAGGCAGCTTGCCATGTAGCAGCTCAAATGGCGTTTTTTCTTGCAACACTTTGGGTGGTAGTCGATTGGTCAGATATACATCAGTCCAAACACAATCTTCCAAGAACTTTATGGGTATTGAACTCTGAAATGCCAAAGCTCTAGCTACCTTTAGTATGTGTCTGTGCTTTCTCTCCATAACTCCATTTTGTTGTGGAGTATATGGACAGCTGCTTCGATGAATTACCCCATAAGAAGACAAAAGTTCATCACACTTTGAGTTAAAGAACTCACTACCATTATCTGATCTAAAGATCTTAACAGTTTTATCAAACTAATTTTTTATAAGGCAAAGAAGTTCTTCAACACTAGAATCACTTCACATTTAGATTGGATCAGACATATACAAGTATATCTACTGTAATCATCTACTATGGTAACAAAATATTGACTTTTATCATATGTAGGTTTTCTATAAAGACCCCACACATCTAGATGCATTTAGTCAAAAACATAGTTTGATCTACTATCACTAATAGAAAACTTTAGTGTACTTTGCTTTGCCAAAAGGAAAACTTTACAGCAGCTTAACTATTTAACATCAAGTTTATTTTTGACATCTGCAATATGTTGCATTGCTCCAACAGAAGGATGTCCAAGTCTCCAATGCCATAGCTTTCTACAATCATCATCTTTATGCACTGCTGTCCAATTTCAGGTTTTATTCTTTCTTGTAGTATGTACAACCCTTCCTTTTCTTTACCAATCTCCACAACCTTCATATTGAATAGTCCCTGGAAAACACAAAAATCAAGAAAAAAAAAGCCACACAATAAAGTTGTTCGGTTATCTTTGACACTGAAAGCATATTAAACTTAAAATCTGGCACATGAAGTACGTTCCCAAGCTTGTAGCTTCCCAAAATCAATGCATCTCCTATACTTGTGATCTCTGCTCTACTACCTGTAGGAACATGTATTCTACTATTATTTTGATCTCATAAGGTTCTAAAAATAGTCAGCAACTCCTTATATGGTGTAATGTGGTGAGAACCCCTATATCTATTATCCATTCACAAGCAAAGTTATTGGATATCAGTGTGGTCATACCTGCCATGTTACATGTTATGTTGTCAGGATTATCACTAGATGTTGGTTTGTTCAGCATATCCAGTATCTGCTTGTATTGTTGTTCAGTAAAGAAGTGACCTTGTGCTTCTGATGAGTTCATGCTTTCTCCTGCTGTTGTGGAATTGGAAAAAGGTCTGAATACACTAGTTTGTGATCCCTTCTTTTTGCTCTTAAAATCATGTTGGTAACCAACAATTTTGTAATAGTTTTCCTCCAAATGTCCCTTATAACCACAATCCTCAAAGATTATACCTACTCAAGGATTCTTAGGTTTAAAACCTTAGGAAGTGTGATGACCCGGCCAGTCGTCTCATGCGTTACAGCTCCATTTCCCCTATTTCTACTTTTTATGCTTCATTATCCGTGTTTTATGGTATCGGGTTAGTCGGATGAGTCCAGAATGATTTTGATAAGGTTTGAGACACTTAGTCTCTTTTAAGAAGGCTTAAGTTGAAAAGTCAATCGGATATTCATTTATGTGTTAGAGGGGTCGGATGTGAGTTCCACTGCTTCAATTAGCTTCGGGATGGGATTTGTTACTTAGGAGCATGATCGAAATGGGTTTTGGAGGTCCGTAGTAGAATTAGGCTTGAATTGGCAAAGTAAATATTTTGGCAATTTTTAGTTGGTAGGCGAGATTTTGATCCAAGTGTCGGAATGAAATTTTGAGAGTTGCAGTAGCTTTGTTGTGTCATTTGGGACGTGTGTGCCAAATTTCAGATTATTCGGACGTGGTTTGGTTGGATTTTTTATGGAAAGAGTATTTCGGATGATTTTTAAAAACTTAGGCTTTAATCCAATATAGTTTGGGTAATTTGATATTGTTTGAGGTGTTTTGATGATTAGAACAAGTTTGAATAAGGTTTTTGGATGTGTTGGTGTCTTTGGTTGAGGTCCAACATGCCTTTCGGATGGTCAATAGCACCATTTTGGAATTTGGAAAATTACAAAAAATACAAGTTAGTGTTGCAGTGATTTATCTCTTCGCATTCGCGAGAGGAGCCTTGTGTTCGTGAAGAAGGAATTGAGGAAGGTTAGAATTAAGCCTTCACGTTTGCAAGAGGGGCTCCGTGCTTGCGGAGAGTTGGAAGCTATGCATCGCGTTCACGAGAGGGCACTCTCGATCATGTAGAGTAATTTGGGATCGAGGGGATTTTGTTCTTCCCCTTCGCGTATAGGGTGTCGCATTCGCGAAGGTGTAGGAGAAAAAAGCATCACGTAGACGATTGGTGTGTCGCGTTCACGTAGAGTAAAAGTTGGTCAATGTGAGTTTGTGCTTTCTGAACGCGAGAGTTTGACTGCGTTCGCAAAAAAGGAAAATCGGGCATGGGCAGGATGTTATAATTCATTTCATCCGCAATTTTGGCGCTCATTTACTCCATTGTTGATCATTCTAAGAGCTTGGTTGTGGATATTATAGAGGGATTAAAGGGGAATCGATTGGAGGCAAGATTTTTGAACTTAGAACACGATTCTATTATGAAATCTACCTGGAAAATCAAGGAAATCTAAGCACAAAATGGAAGAACTAGGGCTTGGAATTTCGGGATTTTGATTTGGCAATTCGGAGGACCAAATGGAGTCGATTTTGAGAACTTTTGGTATGTATGAACTCCTGGGGAGATAAGAAACCCGTTGATGTAAAACTATTTGAGTTTCGAGAAGTGAGCTTGGGCTCGGGTTTTGCTAATTTTGGGATTTTTTGTATTTTCGATTATTTTCGCTTGGGATTTATTTCCTTAGCATGCGACACCCCGGTTAGGGCTGTGTCGAGCTGGATTCCCGCATTTTATTATCTGTATTTCTACTATTTCGTATTATTAAACCATTCTTAGTCTATTTTATGCTGTTTAACTTTTAAAAATGAGAATGTGTTCAATTGGCTAGCCTTGTCTTTACGAGAGGTGCCATCACGATCGTGTTCGGGGTTATGGTCGTGAAAAGTTGGTATCAGAGCCTAGGTTTCATAGGTCTCACGAGTCATGAGCAGGCTTAGTAGAGTCTCGCGGATCGGTACGGATACATCTATATTTATCCTTGAGGGACTATAGAACCTTTAGGAAAAACATCATATTCTTGAAGTTCTTGTCATGCGAACGTTTTGGTCCGAATACTAAACTTCTGTTATTCTATTCTCTCATAGATGGTGAGTACACGAGCTACCAGACGCGGTGGACGACCAGCAGTGCTACCAGCTGAGGCCACCAGAGGCCGTGGATTTGACCGTGCTTGTGGTAGAGGTAGAGCAGCGAGGGCAGCACCTATTGATCCACTGGCTGCCCCAGCTCCGGATTAGGCTAGAACTATGGATGCTCCAGCAGCATCAGTTAAGGCACCAGTTGTGCCTATTATGATTCCAGGCCTTCAAGAGGATTTAGCTCATATCTTGTCAATGTATACTGATTTGGCTCAGGCGGTTTCAGCTACTACGGTCGCAGCTACTTCACAGAACGGGGGAGGGTTTCAGATCCCCGTTGCTGGCAAACCTGATCGATTTATGCAATGACTTCAGACGTCAGGGCCACCTCTAGCCTAGTCGGTAGCACCAGTCCAGGAGTTTGTTTATGCCAGATGATGAGCAACATTGACTTGAGAGGTTTGGTAGACTCCAGCCTTCGATATTCAATGGTGCAGATGGTGAAGATGCCTAGGGTTTCTTGGATAAGTACCAGTGGATGCTTCGCACAACATGGATTCTTGAGACTAGTGGTGTGGCATTTACCACCTTTCAGTTTTCTGGGGCTGCCTTCACTGGGTGGGAGGCATATGGGAGGCATAGTCCTGTTGGTGCAGCACCCCTTACTTGGCAGCATTTCTCCATTCTCTTCCTAGAGAAGTATGTGATGCATTCCCGCAGAGAGAAGCTGCATAAGCAGTTTGAGTGGTTGCGACAGGTGGAGATGATTGTGTCACAATATGAGTTGAGGTTTTCTGAGTTGGCTCGTCATGCCATCTGGTTGGTTCTGATAGATCAAGCGAGGATCAGGTGATTTGTTGATCGTCTTACTTATCAGCTCTGTATTCTTATGATTCGAGAGAGGGTATATGGTGCTACGTTTAAGGAGGTAGTTGATATCTCCCATGTGATTGAATCGGTTTGCCGTCAAGAGCAAGAGAACAGAGAGGCCAAAAGAGCTCGAGGATCGGGCACTTATAGTGGTGCTCCTTCGAGGAGCTAGTTTCAGCATGGTAGAGGCCATTCATTCAGGCCTACTCAGTCATCCCTCCTAGGCTATCGTGGGGCATCTTCCGGACATGGATATCAGGAAATCTCAGTAGGGCAAGTCATCACTTAGTGCCCTTCCAGCTCAGAGTTCTTCCCGTGCTCTATTGGTTCAGGGTTCTTCAATACCGAGTGCATCTACTAGTCACTCTAGTTAGAGGGGTTCCCTTTTGTCCCTTTCTCCAGTACCTGTGAGTTGTTGTGAGTGTGGCGCGATGGGCCATATATGGAAGCAGTGTCCCTGACGTGCTTCCAGTTCATCCTACAAAGGGATCAACCTTCGGCTTCAGCAGCAGTTGCTTCGCCACCACCCAGTCAGCCAGCTAGGAGGGAGGGAGGTCAGCCAGGCATCGCCCCAGAGGGTGAGGTCTATCAAGGGGTGGTTAGGCCTGTTTTTGTGCTATTCCAGGAAGATCTGATATTACTGCTTCTGATCCTATTATTACAGGTATTATTTCAGTCTGCCACAGAGAAGCCTCTGTATTATTTGATCCCGGGTCCACTTTTTCTTATGTGTCATCATACTTCTCTCATTATTTGGGTACGCCTTGTGAGATTCTTGCTTTTCATGTTCATGTATCTACCCTAGTAGGCGATACTATTGTTTTAGACCATGTGTACCGATTATGTATGATAACTATTGGGGATCTGGAGACACGAGTTGATCTTTTATTACTGAGTGTGATGGATTTTGATATTATTCGGGGCATGGATTGGTTATCTCCAGTCGTGCTATTCTAGAGTGTCATGCTAAGATAGTCACTTTGGCTATGCTGAGTTTGTTACGGATTGAGTTGCGTGGTGAGACTGATTATGCTCCTAGTAGAGTGGTCTCTTTCTTGAAGGCCCAGCGTATGGTTGGGAAGGATTGTCTCTCGTATCTTTCCTTTGTCAGGGATGCCGGAGTTGAGGCTCCTAGTATTGATTATGTTCTAGTTGTGAGGGACTTCTCTGATATATTTCCTGCATACTTATTAGGCATGCCACCAGACAAGGATATTGATTTTGGTATTGACCCGGTGTTAGGCATTCAGCCCATTTCTATTCCACCGTATCGCATGGAACTAGTGGAGTTGAAAGAGTTGCAAGAGCGGCTTCAGGAACTCTTAGATAAGGGGTTCATGCGGCCTAGTGTGTCACATTCGGGTGCGCTGATTTTGTTTGTGAAGGATAAGGATGGCATAATGAGAATGTGCATTGATTATAGGCAACTGAACAAGGTAACAATTTAGAACAAGCATCCTTTGCCTCTCATTGATGATTTATTCGACCAGCTTTAGGGAGCGAGGGTGTTCTCTGAGATTACTCTCTGTTCGAGTTATCACCAGTTGAAAATCAGGGATTCAGATATTCTTAAGACAGCCTTCAGGACCAGATATCGTCATTATGAGTTTCTGGTTATGTCTTTTTGGCTGACCAATTCCCCAACAGCATTCATACATTTGATGAACATCGTGTTCCGGCCATATCTTGACTCGTTTGTTATAGTCTTCATTGATGACATTCTGATATATTCACGTAGTCAGGAGGAGCACGCGGAGCATTTGAGAGTTGAACTGCAGAGATTGAGGGACGAGAAGCTTTATGCAAAGTTCTTCAAGTATGATTTTTGCTTAGTTTAGTGGCATTCTTGGGACACGTGGTGTCCAGTGAGGGTATTCAGGTTGATCCAAAGATGATAGAGGCGATGCATAGTTGTCCCAGACCATCCTCATCTACAGAGATTCGTAGTTTTCTTGGTTTGGCAGGCTATTATCGCTGATTTGTTCTGGGATTCTCATCTATCGCATCACCCTTGACCAAGTTGACTCAGAAGGGTGCTTCATTTTTATGGTCTTACAAGTGTGAGGAGAGCTTTCAGAAGCTCAAGACAATTTTGACCATAGCTATAGTGTTGGTTTTGCCATCAGCTTCATGTTCATATACAGTGTATTGTAATGCTTCGAGAGTAGGGATTGGTTGTGTGTTGATGCAGGAGAGTAGAGTTATTGCATATGCTTCTCGTCAGTTGAAGCCCCATGAGAAGACCTATTACATTCATGATGTGGAGTTGGCTACTATAGTTCATGCATTGAAGATCTGGAGGCGTTACTTTATGATATGTCTTGTGAGGTATTTACTTATCGTCGCAGCCTTCAGCATTTTTTCAAGCAAAAGGATCTTAATTTGAGACATCGGAGATTGTTGGAGGTACTTAAGAATTATGATATCACTATATTGTACCATCCAGGAAAGACCAATGTAGTGGTTGATGCTTTGAGTCAAAAGGTTGTGAGTATGGGGAGTTTGGCATATATTCTAGTTGGGGAGAGACCTCTTGAAGTTGATGTTCAGGCCTTGGCCAATTGATTGGTGAGGTTGGATATTGCTGAGCCCAGTCGGGTATTGGTTTGTCTGGTATCTCGGTCTTCTTTATATGATCGCATCAGAGAGTGCAATATGATGATCCGCATTTTCTTGTCCTTAGGGACAGAGTTCAACATGATGATGCTATTGATGTGACCATTGATGATGATGGAGGGTTGAGGATGCAGGGCCAGATTTCTGTGCCCAAGGTGGATGGGCTTTGGGATTTGATTTTGGAGGAGGCCCATAGTTCGGAGTATACCATTCATTCGGGTGCCGCGAAGATATACCAAGATTTGAGGCAGCACTATTAGTGGAGGAGAATGAAGAAATACATTGTGAGGTTTGTAACTCGGTGGGTCAATCGTCGCAGGTGAAATATGAGCATCAGAGACCGGGTGACATGCTTCAGCAGATGGTTATTCCTGAGTGGAAGTGGGAGAGGATCACTATGGATTTTGTTGTTGGACTTCCACAAACATCGAAGAAGTTCGATGTTGTTTGGGTGATTGTGGATCGGCTGATCAAGTCCGCACACTTCATTCTTATCCGTACTAATTCTTCAGAGTGGTTGGCAGAGATATATATTTTGGAGATTGTTCGATTGCATGGTATCCCAGTTTCCATCATTTCAAATCGGGGCACTTTGTATAACATTTCAAATCAAGGCACTTATTACTTCCTAGTTTTGGAAGTCTGTTCAGCGAGAGTTGGGTACTCAGGTGCAGTTGAGCACCACTTTTCATTCTCAGACAGACGGGCAGTCCAAGAGTTATGCTGATAGGAAGGTTCGAGATGGGTCTTACATGGTTGACGAGAAGGTTCTGTTGAAGGTTTCACCCACGAAGGGTGTTATGAGATTTGGAAAGAAAGGGAAGTTGACTCTACGGTTCATCGGACCATTTGAGGTACTTCATAGGAGGATTGGGGGTGTCTTATGAGCTTGCCCTTCCACCCAGCTTGTCCAGTGTGCATCTGATATTTCATGTTTCTATGCTCTGGAAGTATATTAGGGATCCATCTCACATTCTGGATTATTCAGTTGGAGGATGATTTTACTTATGGTGTAGAGCCAGTAGCTAATTTTGATCGTCAGGTTCGGAATTTGAGGTCAAAGGATATAGCTTCAGTGAAGGTGAGGAGGCTACCTGGGAAACCGAACGAGAGTTGCGGAGCAGATATCTTCACATGTTTGACGCTTCAGGTATGTTTCTTAACTCATTCAAGGATGAACATTTGTTTAAGTTGGGAAGGATGTGACGACCCGACCAGTCGTCTTATGAGTCACCTATCCGTTTCCCCTATTTCTGCTTATTTATGCTTCATTATCCGTGTTTTTTGGTATCGGGTTGGTCGGATCAAGTCCGGAATAATTTCGATAAGGTTTGGACACTTAGTCTCTTTTAATAAGGCTTAAGTTATAAAAGTCAATCGGAAATTGACTTATGTATTAGAGGGCTCGGATGTGAGTTTTGATGGTTCGGTTAACTTCGGGAGGTGATTTTTGACATAATAGCATGATCGGAATGAGTTTTGGAGGACCGGAGTAATTAGGCTTGAATAGGCGAAGTTGATATTTTTGGCGATTCCCGATTTTTAGGCGAGATTTTGATCTTGGGGCCGAAATGATATTCCGAGAGTTGCACTAATTTTTTTGTGTCATTTGGGGTGTGTGTGCAAAATTCCAGGTGATTCGGACGTGGTTTTGTTATGTTTTTGATCGAAAGCATATTTCAGAAGATTTTTAGAAACTTAGGCTAGATTCTGATATGTTTTCGGTAATTGATATTGTTTGAGGTTTTTTTATGATTACAACAAGTTTGAATAAGGTTATAGGATGTGTTGGTATCTTTGGTTGAGGTCCCAGGGGTCTCGGGTGAGTTTCGGATGGTCAATCGGATCATTTTGGAGTTTGGAAAATTGCAAAAAATACAGATTCAATGTTACAGAGATTTATCTCTTCGTGTTCAGGATAGGAGCCCCGCGTTCATGAAGAATGAATTGAGGAAGGCCAGAATTAAGCCTTCGCATTTGCGAGAGAGAATCCGCGTACACGGAGGGTTAGAAAGTTATGCATCGCACTCACGAGAAAGCACTCACGATCGCGTGCAGTAATTTGGGATAGAGGGGATTTTGTTCTTCATGTTCGTGTACAGCATGTCACGTTCGTGAAGGTTTAGGAGAAGAAAGCATCGCGTTCGGGATTGGTGTGTCACGTTCACGTAGAGTAAAAGTTTGTCAATGGGAGTTTGTGCTTCGGGAACGCGAGGGTTGGACCACGTTCGCGAAGAAGGAAAATCAGTCCTAGGAAGAATGTTATAAATTATATCATCCGCAATTTTGGGGCTCATTTACTCCATTGTTAATCATGTTCAGAGCATCTTGGTGGAGATTAAAGAGGGATTCAAGGGAATTGATTGGAGGTAAGATTTTTGAACTTAAAACTCGATTCTACCGTAAAATCTACCAAGAAAATCATGAAAACCTAAGCAAAAAATGGAAGAACTAGGGCTTGGAATTTTGAGATTTTGATTTGGGGATTTGGAGGACCAATTGAGGTCCGATTTGAGAACTTTTGGTATGTATTAAATCGTGGGGAGATAAGGAACCCGTTGATATAAAATTTTCGAGTTCCGAAAAGTGAGCCCGAGGCTCAGGTTTTGCTAATTTTGAGATTTTTTGGTATTTTTTGATTGTTTTTACTTAGGCATTGTTCCCTTAGCATATTGTGACACCCGATTAGGGTTGTGTAGAGCTGGACTCCCGCATTTTATTATCTGTATTTTTTCTATTCCATATTATTAAACCATGCTTAGTCTTTTTTATGCTACTTAACTATTTAAAAATAAGAATGTGTTCAATTGGCTGGCATTGTCTTCACGAGAGGTGTCACCACGATCAGGTTTGGAATTATAATCGTGACAGAAAGTTCTCCTTGCCAGCATTGTCAATGGATCCTTGTTAACATCTACCACACCTAACAATTTTTGTCTCTCCTCTTGAGAAACAGTTGTATAAACTTCATTTACAGACATTATAGGCCTCATTGCCAGTAGATTACTTTTTAGATTACTGTATGATTCATTAAGTCCCATAAGGAACTACAGTAATTTCTGTGATCTCAAATGCATTATGTAAGACATGGATTATTCACAATGATCGGAAAGAAGTGGAGCTAAGACATCTAATTTATCCCAACAATCCTTTATTTTAGAGTAATTGGAAGTAACAGATTTAGTTCCTTGCCTTAAAGTGGCAATTCAGTCCACAAATGAAATATCCTAGTCAAATTTCATCTATCAAATCTCTCTTCAAATTCTCTCCATACCTTCCTCGCATTAGACGCATACACAATACTGGTCATCCATTCCTCCGCAACAGTGTTCCCTATTCATGAAAGAAAAATAGTGTTGCACTTTTCCCATTGCTCCGCCAATTCACCCTTGTACATGCTTTTAGCATAGGTTTCATCCACAAAACCTAGTTTTCCTTTGCCTCGGAGAGCTATGTTCATCGCTCTATTCCACAAAGCGTAATTGTTTGGTCCTGTGAGCTTCAGCTGTATTACGATAAATCCAGGGGCATCTCATGGTTGAAGATACAGCAAATGGTTATGATCTAGTGAAGTAACCTCATTTCCTGCCATTTTTGCTGAAAATTAAGCTTCGCGATCCTCTGCAATCAGCTAGGAAATCAAACAAATTGGGCTTTGTGTTCTTCTATAGATCTCGATCCGTTTCAGTGCATGTATTGTCCTCAATTTACCCGCTCTGATGTCATGTTATTGAGCCATGTAATTTGAACTATTATGCATTTCTTAGAGAGGAAGAAATCGAGGGAGAGAAGAAGAAAGGAACTGTTTCATTCAATTTGCAAATGAGGCTGACACACAACTTGTATACACACTTCTCACGGCTCACACATGTGCACATCACATGACTATTATCTAACTTTATACCAGATTTGTAACTGCTAACTATGTCAGCTAATTACAGTTAGTGCTAACATCCAATACCTTGCACTGCTCTACTTTTGCTTCTCTTCATTTCATTAGTAAAGGAATATTCTAATTAAATTACTCCCACAAATTCTCCAACGTTAATGTATTTAATCGTACTTGCCAATAATGGGAGAAACTACAAAGAATCAACCATAACTCCACATTCAATTACTAGATTGAGTATAGAATTGAGTACTAGGGGAAGATAATGGCATAACTTGAAAGGATTGAGGTGAACGTAGGGAAGAAAACGTCGGCGATCTGATACTATTTAACAAATTATATATATATATATGTATATATACACACACACGTTTTAGACAATAGTGTAAACATTTAAATTAGATATATAGTGAATATACATTACATATATAAAAACTACTCTACCATTGAAACTTGCAAACAAGAATTTCATACAAATATAATTCCGATATACCCATGAAATATAGGTAACGAAAATGACAGGCAATGACATTCAACAAAAAGATGGGAAGATCTGAACCAGTAAATCAATAGTCATCCTACAGGGAATGAATGAGATAAGGTTGGTAAGACCGTCTGCTATTTCAGTTATTTATACTCCCTATATGATCATATTCAGCCAGCAGGGGCAAAGAAAGAAATTTGCCATTCTGGGATTTGGTCTCCATTTCCCTGAAAAAAAAGTTGGATCATTTAAGTACGAACAATATCTGTTATGAACCAAACATGGCACTACTCTATTTATAAACTTCTATTTACTTCTGCAAGGAAACAACCACTTGTCAATTTGACACGTTGTAAATGATAAAAAGAAGATGGATATATATGAAGTTGGAAGTCAGAGTATTACATACTCTAATTATTAATAGTATATAGTTATTATTTTTATCAAGTTACTAATTAGTATTTACTTTAAAAAATTATCTGTAATTATTTCTGAGAAGGAACCACTTGTCACTTCGGCACGTTGTAATTGAAGAAGGCTAGCCTCTATACGTTGATTGAGTAAGATTTTATGCTATCAGATCACTTAAAAAATAAGTATAAGTAATCATATCCAAAAAATATGGATTAATAACTCCAAAAAATAAAAAAAGTGTGGTGTAAAATTATTAAAATAATCAGTGTATATGTTATAAATCTAGTGAGAATGGGTATATGACAATTACATTTTAAGGACTGAGAATTTAATAAATCAGCATAGGAGTTATATGTCTTTTACTTATTAAAGGCTTTCTGATTTTTGTCATCTTTCGTTTCTTCGTTTTTTCTTCGCTGTCATCTTTTGCTTTCCACTTGTTCTAATTCAGGAAAACGTGCAGGGTTCCATGGTTTTTCATACTTTTGGACCGTCAGTGAGGTCGATAGAATTTAATACTGGAAATCATAGTCATACTTTTGGTTTCATATATATATGGAGATCTTTTGTCCCAGTTGATATATATAAAGCATTTAAAAGTTAAGAAATAACACCTCTGCATCTACGGAATCTATTATTTATTTGCGGAGTGAATGTTTACATGTTAATATAGTTTAATATTAATGGAAAACAAATTTTCGCAAACAATTAAGTATTTTGTAGGAGAACAATTTAAAGGTAGAAGACCTTTAAATGTAAGAAGGAAAGAGATTTTGTTTAGTTGATAAATGAAGAAATGGAGGTAGTTTGGAAGGTTTAATATATGTAGCAATATGGAGAGAGACTTTTGTAATTTTTCAACTTTTATTACACAAGGGATCACGTTGGTACACACTTGGGCTCACACTTTGCTTCACTCCTTTTGTACATCATACAAATGAGGAGGTCTTCCCCTACTTATAGGCATCAACCTCCATGTTCTACGACATTCTATAGTATTCCATATAAGTATCCTAATCAATATTCATATCTACCTATTCTCATATGTTCTAGAATATTCCACTACTCTAGAATATTCTCACATTCTCTACTATACATAAAAGAGTTTCTATCATCTTATAGAATGTTCCAGAGAACTCCATAATATTCTCGAACCTTCTAGAACATTCTAGCTCATTCTAGACTATTTTAGAATAGTCTAGAATATTCTAGTAATATCTAGCTTTGGTTTAGTTTATTGTTCACATTGCCTCCCTTAAACCAAAGCCTCGTAGGTGGTCATTCCTAATAACTTTTTCATCTTCAGAAAGTCTCCATCTTCAATGCTTGGTGAAAATATCTGCCACCTGTTCACCAGTTCTGCAGTAGCGAATTCGGATCTCATTTTCTCGTACCATCTCTCGAATGAAATGATATTTGATATCAATGTGTTTGCTGCGACCATGAAGTACTGGATTCTTCGCCAACTCGATTGCTGATTGGTTGTCACATAATATCGTGGTTGGACCATCATGTTTGTGTTGAAGAAACCTGAGCATTCTTCTCAACCATACCGCCTGTGTAGCAGCATTTGATGCAGCAATGTACTCGGCTTCAGCAGTGGATAATGCTATCACTGGTTGTTTCTTTGAACTCCAAGAAAACACACCCGAACCAGTGAAGAATGCATAGCCGGAAGTACTTTTTCTCTCGATCGTATCACCAGCCCAATCACTGTCAGTGTATCCAAGAAGTTCAAGTGACTCACCTCTAGGATAGCAGATTCCATCTCCTTGAGTTCCTTTAATGTATCTCAAAATTCTCTTAGCCGCTTGTAAGTGTGATTGCCGTGGCTTTTCCATGAATCGGCATCTTACGCCAACACTGTAAGCAATGTCAGGTCTTGTTGAGGTCAAGTACCTCAAGCTTCCAACCAAGCTCTTAAAGTAGGATGGATTCACAAGATCACCTGTTCCATCTTTCGTCAGCCTCAATCTTTCTTCAGCTGGGGTCGCAATCGGATTCGCACCATCCATCTTAAATTTCTTCAAAATGTCTCCAGCATACTTTCTTTGAGATATGAAGATTCCCATATCTGATTGAGAAACTTCAATCCCAAGAAAATATGACATAAGACCCAAATCGGTCATCTCAAATTGATGGATCATAGCCTCCCTGAAATCCGCCATCATCTTCTCATTATTTCCTGTGAAGATCAAATCATCCACATACAAACAGACGATCATAACATCGCCAGTGTTGGAAGTCTTCACATATAGTGTGTGCCCATAAGCACATCTTTGAAAACCGCTTTCAACGAAAAAGGTGTCGATGTGTGTGTACCACGCTCTTGGAGCCTGCTTCAAACCATATAGAGCTCTCTTTAACTTGTAGACCTTGTTTTCATTACCCCTTTTAACAAAGCCAGGGGGCTGCTCCACATAGACCTCTTCTTCAAGAACACCATTTAGGAAGGCTGACTTAACGTCCATTTGATAAATTCTCCAGTTATTTTGAGTAGCTAGAGAAATTATCAAACGAATTGTGTCTAGTCTAGCAACAGGAGCAAATACCTCGAAATAGTCAATTCCAAGTTTTTGCTTATAGCCTTTGACAACTAACCTTGCTTTGTATCTGTCTACTTCTCCCGTTGGTCTGTACTTTGTTTTGTATACCCACTTTACTCCAATGGGTTTCTTTCCTCTTGGAAGGTCGGTAGGCTCCCAAGTATCATTCTTCTCAATAGAATGGATTTCCTCCTCCATTGCTTTCACCCAACGTTCTTCTTCAATTGCATCCTTGAAATGCACAGGATCGCAATATGAAAACAAGGCAAAGTTCAAAATATCTTCGTCAGTTAGAGTATCAACATCATTACCGACAACTTAATCCTCCAAATGAGTCGGTAGACGTCGTTGCCTCTATGATCGACCATGCTGTATTGGTTGTATTTCTGAGGGAGACTGTTGTTACGCAGGTTCATCATGCTCCTCGTCATCAAGATATGATGGTGCTGGAGGTTGAGATGGCTCAACTGCTTTTTTCTTCCAATCCCATGCTCCATGTTCATCAAAGATGACATCTCTACTGACAATAACCTTTTTGCTGTCTGGATTATATAGCTTGTACCCTTTTGTCTGTCGACTGTAGCCAACAAATATGCTCTTTTCTGCTTTCTCGTCATGCTTCTTTCGCAGTGGATCGGGTACATGCGCATAGGCAAGACAACCAAATATTCGTAAATGAGAAATATTTGGTTTTCTACCTGTCCATACCTCATAAGGTGTTTTTCCATGGTTGCTTCTCGTAGGGCACCTGTTTAATATGTAAATTGCAGTAGAGACAGCTTCAGCCCAGAATTCTTTAGGCAGCTGTTTTGCTGCCAGCATTGACCGCACCATATCCATCACAGTCCTGTTCTTTCTTTCCGCAACTCCATTTTGTTGAGGAGTGTACCTTGCAGTCAACTGATATTGAATCCCATGCTTCTTCAAAAAATCATCGCACACAGTGTATTCTGTGCCTCGATCTGTTCTCAGAGTCTTTATAAAATGGCCACTTTGTTTTTCAACATATGTTTTGAAGCTTTTGAATGTGTCACAAGCTTGAGACTTATTTTTCAGCAAATACACCCATGCTTTTCTACTGAAATCATCAATAAAAGTAATGAAGTACTTACTTTCACCGAGCGAAGGAGCTTCCACCGAGCACAAATCAGAATGTATCAGCTGCAATGGGTGTTTTGCTCCCCAAGCTTTGCCTTTGGGAAATGGCTCTCTATGCTTCTTCCCCAAAATGCATGCTTCACACTGTCTTGGAACAAAGTCAAGTGAAGGCAAACCTGACACCATCTTATTCTTCACAAGATATTGTAAACCGCCGAAATTAAAGTGGCCAAACCTCATGTGCCATAACCAAGTATCATCAAGAGCAATTGAATTATAGCAGGGTAAGTGACCGTAGTTGAAATTACAGGAAACATCCGATTTTTGGGCATACTTACCTTGGCTATAATTTTCATACTCTTGTCTCTTATAGTGCATATATCATTACTGAAATGCACTTCATATCCATTGTGTTGGAGCTGACCCAAGCTCAACAAATTATGCAGCAGGTTAGGCACGTAGTAAACATCTTTTATGGAGCACTCAAGCCCATTCTCCATGGTGACCGGTATTCTCCCTTTCCCGACAACTTGCATAACTTGATTATTTTCAAATTTAACCGTGGATTTAAAAGACTCGTCCAAATCAGCAAATATCTCCTTCTTACCGCACATATGATTACTACATCCGGAGTCAACGTACCAGACATCATTGTTAGTTTCTTCACAAACAGCAGCCATAGATGCAGAGTAAAAAATGGTTTCACTTTTATCCCCTTCATCCTCAGCTACTCGAGCATGAACTTGTTTATTTTCAGTTCTTTTACTCCAACAATCTTTAGCATAATGACCCAATTTACCGCAGTTATAGCATTTAAGGGGAGGTTTTTGCTGACCTGGATTGTTGTAATTTCCTCTTGGCTGGAAATGATGATAACCTCTTCCACGGCCACGATAGTTGCCGGTGCCTCCACGACCTCTGTCTCGGAAACCATGTCTTCTAGTTTCCGCCACATTAGAAGATTCTCCTCTCTCTTTAACTTTAGTATGTGCCTGCAATGCCTTCTCTGCCGGATCTTTCTCCAATGACTCTTCTAATTTCCTATTAATTCTATTCTCATAAAGAATTAATGAGCCCAGAAGCTCCTCGGTACTTAAAGTTGAAAGATCCTTGGTCTCTTGATTACTGCCACAATATGATCAAACTTCATAGGTAAAGTATTAAGTACCTTTTCAACGAATGTCTCATCGCTGAGGGTATGACCATTGAGCTCCATCTCATTCTTGATCTCCGTCAACCTCGAAAAGTATCCCTCAACTGTCTCTAACTTCTCCATCGTGGCAAGCTCGAACTTCCTTTTTAGCGCCATCAAATTATTCTTTTGGACCTTATCAACTCCACAATATGCTTTGGCCAAAATATCCCAAGCCTGTTTTGTTGTTTGGGCTGTGGAAATTTTTCCAAACACAGACATATCGATGGCCTGGTGTATTTGGGACAAGGCCATACTATCATGCCTTATTTCATTCTCTTCGGCACCTTCCTCCAGTTCTTCTCGCGTATATTTTAACAAATTATACGCCTTCAGATGTGTCTCCATCTGAATCCTCCAAAAGTGATAATTTTGTTTCCCCGTCAACTTGGGAACCATGCACACGATATTCTTTCCTGCCATAGTTAATGAATCACCCTCCTAACGAACCAATTGCTCTGATACCAGATGTAGGAGAACAATTTAAAGGTAGAAGACCTTTAAATGTAAGAAGGAAAGAGATTTTGTTTAGTTGATAAATGAAGAAATGGAGGTAGTTTGGAAGGTTTAATATATGTATCTATATGGAGAGAGACTTTTGTAATTCTTCAACTTTTATTACACAAGGGATCACTTTGGTACACACTTTGCTTCACTCCTTTTGTACATCATACAAATGAGGAGGTCTTTCCCTATTTATAGGCATCAACCTCCATGTTCTACGATATTCTAGAGTATTCCATATAAGTATCCTAAACAATATTCATATCTACCTATTCTCATATGTTCTAGAATATTCTACTACTCTAGAATATTCTCACATTCTCTACTATACATAAAAGAGTTTCTATCATCTTCTAGAATGTTCCAGAGAACTCCATAATGTTCTCGAACCTTCTAGAACATTCTAGCTCATTCTAGACTATTTTAGAATAGTCTAGAATATTCTAGTAATATCTAGCTTTGGTTTAGTTTATTGTTGACATATTTTCGTCGTTTGATATTAAACTAGCTACTCTCCTTTTAGTCTTTTTCAAAATAAATGACTAATTTCTAAATTTGAAAATAATTTAACTTTGAACTCTTCATTTTATTATTTTTACTTTTAGTGAGAAGCTTTTATAATCACACAAATAGTACGATCCCACAAACCTTTTACCTCTTAATTTTTAAGACCATAAATTTTTGAAATTTTTTTATAAATTTCGTACCGAATCAAATTAACTCAAATAATATAAGACGGAGAGAGTAATTAATTGTTGAGAGTTGAGTGGGCGAGTTGTGTTAGTAAAACATGTAAAGACTCCTGTTTCACTTTAGTTGCGAAGATTGTCCCCGCTTCTATTATTGTGTTGGTCAACCGTTTGTTCAATTAATTTGACTTCACGTCTGCAGGCTCACGAAATATTTATATCGATACTCGTTTTTTTAGTCATATTTTAACTTGTGTCTGTTTCATAAAAAAAAAAATAAGTATACTTACTTTATGCGTAACTTCAGCATATTGGGCTAGAATAGCAAAAGCATTCACGCAAAATTACAGCATTCTAGTCGACGGGCCTGAAGTAGCAAGTCTGCTGAAGTTTTTGGTTGTAATTGCTGAACTTAAGCATAGTACCTGAATTTTTATTCTTTATTTACTGAAAATTTTCTTTGTAATTGCTGAACTTAAGCATAGTACCTGAAGTTTTTTCTTCTATTTGCTGAAGATTTTGTTTGTAATTGCACTAAATAATCTGAAATCTTTTGTCCTGGATTCACTAATTTTATCATTAAGCTTTTTTAAAAAACTTCGGCAGAAGATGCTAAAGTTATTTAGTGTATTTGTAAAAAATTCAGCACTAAAAGCTGAATTTTTTGTCCTAGATTCGTTAATTTTTTCATTAAACCTTTTCAAAAACTTTAGCGAAAGATATTGAAGTTATTTAATTCATTTGTAATAATATCAGCACTATATAAGCTGAAGTTTTTAAAAAGCTTTCTAACATAATAGATAAATAATCAGATTGCCAACAGTATCTAAATAATAAATTTTGACACAATAAATGTGAAAAGAACAAAATTATAATTGTCTAGTCACTTATGTACGTGGAAATATTCACAACTTATTGCCTACTAATTTACATAATTATTTATAATTTATTTTTCAATAATCTAATAAACACATTTATGGCAATCATCCCATGAACTGAAGTTTCATAGCAGTACCAACAGCAACAGAAGAAAGAAGAAGAAGAATAAGAAAACAAATCAGGAGGAGAGGGTGGAGAAATGGGTCTGAAGTTGTTTTAAAAGTGGGTACAAGTTAAAACTTTAAAAATGGTTATAGGTTAAACGGCGTGGCCAAATAGGGCACATCGTTCAATTTTTACCCTACCGAGTTCCTTCTTCTTATGGCTTTAGTATGAAACCTTGTAGTCAAATCCGTCTTACACACACGGTAATTACGAGAATTATTACACATCCAAACCTTTTAAAATATGTCTATTATACACCACTTTAGCTAGGCAGCACCCTGGGTGTCCTACATATGAATAAGGCACGTTAATAGAAAATCTTGTGTGTCTAAAGCTCTCTATGGATGCCACATGTCCAACTATTTTATTTTTTAAATTTTTTTAATTTTATCATTTTATTAATCGTTATCTCTTATCTTCAGGTAAGCATTATCCCCATTTTCAAATTCAGGCAAACCTCCATTGTAGGTAAGCCTGTTTCCGTTGGATCTCTAATCTTGAGTTGTTGAATAAAGTGATATTGGGATTTGGAAGTTGATTAATTAACTACTTTGGATAGAGTATTATTACTCATTCAAAATTTCGAATTTGAAGAGTCAAAAGAAAGTTACTTTTGAAGAAGCCTTTAATTGTACTCCTATTTGAAAACTCATATTTGAAACTCGAATGTATCGGTGATTTATTATTAAAACCTGATCTGGGAAGTCCAATATGGACTTCCATGTGGATTTCACTGAATTTGAGCTCAAAAAAGTGCAAAAGGGAAGCTCGACCACCGAAAAATATAGATGTCTTGCCGAAAAATATGTCATTCTTTTGTCAATCAGTGTACTTTTTTTCTTCCTCTTTATTCTCTTTTTCTTCCAAATATGTCCATATTTTTTAACTCTTCAAATTCATTTTCAGTTATGTTCAACACATCAAAAATTTTACAAAAGCTTTCAAAGTATTCAAAGCTTAGAGAGAATCTTAATTCGGTAGAAAATCAGTGTTGGGTGGGGAAGATTAAAGAACCAGGGAGGGGATTTTGGGAAGATGAGAATAGGGGTGGAGGGCAATTTCTTTCTGTTTTTTTTCTAAAATACATCTGGGTTTAAATTAGGTCCTTTTTTCTTTTGAGTTATGGAACGTATCACACTCTGATTAGCACGTGTGATGTAATTTTCAAAAATACGTTGTCAAACACAAAAGTGATGGGTAATAGACGTGATTTAAAAAATCTAGTTGTGAAATAATATTTCTGTGGTTATCGGGTGTGTAAGAGGGATTTGACTACAAGGTTTGGTGTCATTTTGTATATTTTGACTTTGGTTAATGATTAAAGAATCTGTGACGACCCAAAGGGGTCATCACCTATTTTTGATGAATTCTGGATCTCCGAGGCCTTGAAAACCTCATTTATATTCTCCTCGATTTGCATGCACAGTCCAGACGCGTATCCGGGAAGCTTAAATATGGAATTCTGTGATAAAAATGCTAAGTTTTGATGTTAAAATGAATACATTTTACTTTGGTCAATATATTAGGCAAATGGGCCTGGACCTGTTATCCGACGATCCCGGAGGGTCCGTAGGAAAATATGAGAATCAGGCGTATGCCCGAATTTATATTTCGAGGTCCCAAGCCTGAAAAATGAATTTTAAAGTAAAATTATTTTTTGAAATTGTTTAAGGAAAATTTGAAATAAAAATTGGTTAGAACGTATTGATATCGGGCCCGTATTTTGGTTACCGTACCCGGTACAGGTCTTATATAAGGTTTATGTCCTTACTATAAAATTTGGTTACGGACGTCGTTTGACATTATTCGGACTTGAATTTTTAAATTTGAAACTTGCTGAAAGTGAGAAAAAAAGTTCTTGATTTTGAGGTTTGATTCATTGTTATTAAGGTTATTTTGGCAATTTGATCGCACGGGATGTTGTTTAGTTAGTACGTGTGTTTGGTTAGGAGACCCGAGGGAATGGATGTGTTTCGAAGAGTTTTGAACTTAGAAAATGTTCAGATTTTCTATAGTCAGTGCACAGGGAAATTGTTCTTCGCGTTTGCATAGTCCCACTCGCAAACACGCAAGGCAAAATCCCCAAGTGGCAGCTTCTTCTTCACGAACCCGAAGGATTGGACGCGAACGCGAAGTTGAAAGGGAGACCCTTTGCTAACGCATAGGGTTCAGGGGATGGGTCACCAGCTTATTCATCGCGAACGCGACTTGTACGACGCGAATGCGAGGGCTCGAGACGCTAAGGCTTCACGAACAAGAGCCCCTTTATGTGAACATGAGGCCTAACAGCCTGACCCATCGCTAACGCGAGGGGTCTGTCGCGAAAGCATAGAATTAAATCGGCCAGTTATTTAAAAAAAAACAAAACGGAACACTTACAAGAATTCTCAAAGTTTTAGAAAGCTTCTTCTTCTTCAAAACTCCTAGGCGATCCTTTAAGCACTTTTTCACCAAAACTTCTCGGGTAAGTAATTTCTAACTAGTTTCTTTCTATTTTCATCAATATTTATTGAATTTCTATGCCTAAAACATGCGATTAAGGCTAGAAAATTATAGATTTGGGTAGAATTAGGGATTTTTGATTAATGGTAATTTAGACCACATTTTGGGGGTGAATTCTAAAAATAATTATATATTTAGGATCGCAGGTGAATGGGGGATTTGATTTTGGTCTGAACCTCGTGTTTTGACCAAGCAGGCCTAGCCCGGGGTCGATTTTCGGGGTTTTGGGAAGAATGTTTGGAAAGCTATAATTAGGCATGGGATTTGAATTGTTTAGAATTTCTTGATGTCATGAAGTCATGTATGTATAGATACGATTGATTTGGAGCCAAAATTGAGAGAAAAAGTGGTGTTTGAGGCTTGAGTTGGTCGTGGAAGTTCGAGGTAAATGTTTGGTCTAACCTTAGCTTGAGGGATTAGGAGTTGGGTTCTATTTTCTATGTGGTAATTGTTGAGTACGACGTATAGGTTGGTGACAAGTATCTATAAGTTGGTGTCTAGCATGACCGTGAGTCTTTAAATTGTAATATTTGATTTCGTTGTATCTTTCATGCCTTGATGATGATTCCTAATTGTTGCGAAAAGCTTGTGGAAGGAAATTGTAACTTTTGAACATCGAGGAGCATTGGCTCAAATTGTATTACAGATTGTGAAAGTATATGATATGATTGAACCCTTTGGAGCATTGGCTCAAGTGGTAAAGTGAGTTACAAAATAAAAGTGAAAGAAAGAGAAACAGCTATTAAATTGTTTCCTTGCCCAGATATTGTTTCTCTGTGGATTATCTCCCTTATCGGGACGTTAAGACCATTGATGTTGTATCCTTGCCGGGATTTAACTGTTTAATTGTGTTCCCTTGCCGGGATTTCTATTATTATTCTATTTATTAACTTTCCCATTGTTTGTGATAGTTGTTTGGGTGAGAAAGAGTGTTAAAGCATGGAGGGTGATGTCGTGCATTGTTTGTTATTGTGAGGAAACAGTGTTAAAGCATGAAGGGTGATATCGTGCCGCACGATGTACCAATTCGTGCCGTTTCTATTGATTATATGTGAGGAAATAGAGTAAAATCACGAAGGATGATGTCGTGCACATTTTATCATATAATTTCTTTGGTGAGAAAAGAGAGTAAAACAACGAGGGGTGATGTCGTGCACATTTTTATTATATTATTGCTTGGTGAGGATGAGAGTAAAATCACGAAGGGTGATGCCGTGCACTTATTAATTTCTGATTCGTTATTGATACCTGAGTTATGTTGCTTTCTTCGTTACTTGATGAATTTTACTCGGAGTTGTTATCTTCCCCACAACATGCTCCAACTCCCATATTGCTTGGTTATATCTGTATCTATGTTTTCGTTGTATATATACATACATATACATATACATATATATATATATATATATATATATATATATATATATATATATATATATATATATATATATATATATAAACTAAATAGGTTTATGTGGTAGTCTGGTCTAGCTTCGTCACTACTTCAACGAGGTTAGGCTAGGCATTTACTAGCATATATTGTCGGTTGTGCTGATACTACACTCTGCACTATGTGGAAATCCTGGTGTAGTGTTTGGCCTGCAGTAGTAGCTCGGGAGCCAGCCTTCAGTCCACCAAGACACTAAGGTAGCCTTGCAGGCGTCTGTAGGCCTGGCGTCTCCTCTATCTTATATTTCATTATGTTATCTCATGTATTCGAGACAAACACTGTTATATTTCTTTCAAATGGTTGTACTTATTACTCTTAGTGGTCATTGGATATTGTGACACCAGTTCTTGGGTAGAGGCATATGTTGATTTCCGCAGTATTCTTTAGCTTATTTAATATATGTCTTCCGTTTTAATTTCATATCCCGTTGTTCTTGAAATATTTAACGCTTGTTGTTATGATTCAAAAAAAATAGATTTAAAATAAAAGATTTAGGAGTTTATGATTTTGTGGCTTGCCTAGCTTCTACGAGTAGGCACCATCACGACCCCCGAGGGTGGGAAATTCAGGTCGTGACAAGGTTGTATCAGACTCTAGGTTACATAGGTCTCATAATTCACAGACAAACTTAGTAGAGTCTGAGGGATCGGTACAGAGACATCTATATTTATCCCCAAGAGGCTACAGATTTAGGAAAAGTTTAACATTTGTTCTTTCCTGTCATACGGTTTGGTTTCTCAATGTTAATTGAATTTCTACCTGTTTTTTTGGAGATAGAGAGAACACGCACTTCCTCATCTACTGCTCAGCAGCCCCATCCCCCAACAATATCTTCCATTAGTGGTACAGGCGAGGCCAAGGCCGTGCTAGAGGCTGAGGCAGGGGCAATGCTCAGACCCGCACAACAGCACTACTGGAGGAGCCTCAGATTGATATTGATGAGGATGTTCCGGCCCCAGCAATTTCGGTGGGCCCAACTCAGGTCCTAGAGGGGTTTATTGTTACCCTAGTTCTTCAGGATGCTCTGGTCCGGTTGGTGGGCCTCATGGAGAGTGTCAACCAAGCAGGTTTGCTTCCGCAGCACTTACCATCTTTCAGGCTGGAGAAGGGGCTCAGACACCCGCTACTCGCACTTCGGAATAGGTAGCTCCTCGAATTCAGACTCCAGCAGTTCAACCAGTTGGGATAGTACAGACACGTGTGGTAGCTCAGACTGACGATGGAGCACTTATGTTCGCTGATGCTTTATGAAGGCTGGATAGGTTCACCAAACTCTTCACTTCTGCTTTCAGTAGTGCATCTACCGAGGATCCCCATGATTATCTGGACAGTTGTCACGAGGTTCTTTGAAACATGGATATCGTTGACACTAATAGGGTTTATTTCTCTACATTTCTCTTGTCTGGATCCGCCAAGACTTGGTAGAGGGATTATTTGTTAGCTAGACTGACAGGGTCGCCATCCTTGACTTGGGAGTAGTTCACGCAACTATTTTTAGAGAAGTTTCTCCCTATAACATAGCGAGAGGCCTATCGAAGGTAGTTCAAGCATCTCTAGCAAGGATCCATGACAGTCACCCAGTACGAGACCAGGTTCATTAATTTGGCTCGCATGCTCATATTATACTCTCCATTGAGAGGGAGAGAGGGGGACAGTTTATTGATGCACTCATCCAACCGATTCCTCTTCAAATGGCCAGAGAGGCTGGGAGTGAGATATCCTTCTAGGAGGCAGCTAATGTGACCCGGAGAGTTGAGATGGTATTATCATAGAGGGGTGGTCATAGGGCATGCAAGAGACCTCATCAGTCAGGCAGATTCAGTGGTGCCTCGTTTGGAGGCAGAGATTCATATGATACGGGTCATCCTCCTAAGCCCTTCCAGTTAGCACTCTAGGTTTCTCATGGTGCTTTAGGTGGTTGTGGTTCTTAGACGCATTATTCTGATCAACAACTGTACATTGCACCACCGACTCCAATCATAGCACTATTTCTTCAGAGTTTTTGAGGTGGTCATTCTGGTCGAGAGGGCCAACAGTCTCAGCAGCCGAGGGCTTGTTACACTTGTGGTGATCCGGGTCACATTGCTAGGTTTTGCCCTTGAGCACTGAGTTACTCTCAGCATCATGGTTCCCGTTCCATGGTTCAGGCACCAGGTTCTCCACAGCCTACCCAGCCAGCTAGAGGTGGGGGTAGAGGTACTAGAGATGGGGGTAGAGGTACTAGAGGTGGAGTTGAGGCCGCTTGAGGTGGAGGTTAACCAGCTACAGGCCGTCCTAGAAAGGTAGATCAAAGTGGTGGGGCCCAGCCCCGATGTTGTACTCTTCAGGCCAGGCCCGAGGCAAGGACTTCAGATACAGTTATTACAGGTATGGTTCTGGTTTATGATAGAGGTGCTTCAATGTTTTTTGATTCGGGGTCTACGTATTTGTATGTGTCATCTTATTTCACCTCGTACTTAGTCTTTCCTAGTGATGCATTGAGTGTTGCTGTTTATGTGTCCACACCGGTGGGTAATTCTATTGTGGTCGATCGAGTCTATCATTCTTGTATCGTGGTGATTGCCACACATTGTCTAACCAAATCCAATTCTCTCTCGATACGTTCCTCAAAAAATCCGATTCGGGCGGATTCTTCCACCAACTAACGAAGAGATCTTGGCGGAATTGCCACATATGAAATTGAGCACAGTTTTGCAAAGAAATAGCCCACTTGTTTCTTGAGAAGAGATGGGAAACATGCTCAATATCATTTGATTGAATAGTTGACCCAACCCCTTGTTGTTTGAAGAAACCCTCCACTTCAATTGGTATTTTTTCACGAAAAGCAGACATGAGATAAGAAATCGAGTGTTTCACTGGTCTAGAGACTCGTGTAGATTTGTTGCTTTTAGACATGGTTGACTTCAATATTATATTGGGTATGGACTGGTTATAACCTTACCATGCTATCTTGGATTTTCATGCCAAGACTGTAACCTTATCTTTACCGCGTATGCCTTGTTTAGAGTGGAGAGAGACTCTCAGTCATTCTACCCGCAGTGTTATATCATATGTGAAGGCTCAGCGTATGGTTGAGAAGGGGGGGTTGGCCTATTTGGCATATGTTCGTGATTCTAGTGCTGAGGTCCCTTCTATTGATTTGGTGCCCATTATTGGTGAGTTCCCGGATGTTTTTCCTTTAAACATGCCAAGTATGCCGCCTGACAGAGATATTGAATTTTGCATTGATGTGGCTTGGGCACCCAACCCATTTCTATCCCGCAAAATCATATAGCCCCGCCTGAGTTGAAAGAGGTAAAGGAACAGTTGTAGGACTTTCTTGAGAAGGGTTTTATTAGACCCACTATATCGCCTTGGGTTGCGGCGGTGTTCTTCGTTAAGAAAAAGGATGGTTTGATGAGAATGTGCATTGATTAATGATAGTTGAACAAGGTAACAATCAAGAATAAATATACGGTGCCAAGGATTGATGATTTGTTCGATCAGCTTCAAGGTACCAAGGTATTTTCCAAGATTGACTTGAGATCTGGCTACCATCAATTAAGGATTAGGTCATCCGATGTCTCTAAGTTAGCTTTTTGCACTCGATACGAGCATTTTGAGCTCTTGGTTATGTCATTTGGGTTGACAAATGCCCCATCAGCTTATATGTACTTGATAAACTGAGTGTTCATTCCCTACTTGGATTCATTCGTGATAGTCTTTATTGATGATATTCTGACATATTCCCACCGTGGGAGGAGCACGAGCAGCATCTCAGGGCAGTTCTTCAGATGTTGAGGGATAGTCAGTTATATGCTAATTTCTCCAAGTGTTAGTTCTGGTTGAGTCCAGTTGCATTTCTACGTCATATTGTATCAACAGAGGGTATTCAGGTTGATTTGAAGAAGGTTGAGGCAGTCACGAACTGGCCTAGACCAGCATCGGCTATAGCGATTCAGAGTTTCTTAGGATTGGCAGGCTACTACCGTCGGTTCGGGGAGGGGTTTTCATCTATTTCAGCCTCGATGACCAGGTTGACCCAGAAGGGTGCCTAGTTTAGATGATCAGACGAGTGTGAGGAGAGCTTTAAGAAGCTCAAGACAGCTCTGACTACCACACACATGTTGGTTTTGCCCATAGGATCGGGACCTTATACAGTTTATTGTGATGCTTCCCGTATTGGGCTTGGTGCAGTGTTGATGCAGGATGGCAAGGTCATTGCCTATGTTTCACGGCAGTTGAAGATTCATGAGAAGACTATCCGTTCATAATTTAGAGTTGGCAGCCATTGTTCACACATTGATGATTTGAAGGTATTATCTGTATGGCATGGCATGTGAGGTATTCCCAGATCACAAGAGTCTTCAGTATTTGTTCAAGAAAAAAGAGTTAAATTTGAGGCAGAGGAGGTGGTTGGAGTTGTTGAAAGACTATGATATCACCATTTTATACCATATGGGAAAGGCCAATGTGGTGGACTATGCTTTGAGTAGAAAATCAGCCATTATGCGTAGTCTTGCCTATATTCCGGTCGGTAAGAGACAGCTTGATTTGGATGTTCAGGCTTTGGCCAATCAGTTTATGAGGTTGGATATTTCTGAGCCTAGTCGGGTATTAGCATGCACAGTCACTCATTCTTCTTTATTGGAGCATATCCGTGATCGGTAGTTTGATAATCCTCATTTGTGTGTCCTTACAGACACGGTGTAGCGTGGAGATGCCAAGCTGGTTACCTTAGATGATGATGAAGTTTTGAGACTGCAGGGGCGAGTTTGTGCAACTAATGTGGATGGGCTTCAAGAGTTGATTTTAGAGGAGGCTTATAGCTCCTGGTACTCTATTCATCCGGGCACCGAGAAGATGTATCAGGACTTGCAGCAGCATTACTGGCAGCGTAGAATGAAGAATGATATTATTTCATATGTGGCTCGGTGTTTGAATTGTCAGCAGGTTAAGTATGAGCATCAGAGGCCTAGTGGTTTATTTTAGAGAATTGAGCTTCCCGAGTGGAAGTGGGAGCGGATCACTATGGACTTTGTTACTAGACTCCCGCAAACTTGAAGAAGTTTGATGCAATTTGGGTCATTGTTGATAGGCTGACCAAGTCAGCGCATTTCATTCTCCTAGCAGTCACTTATTCTTCTGATAGGTTAGCTGAGATCTATATTCGGGAGATTGTTCGCCTACATGGTGTGCCCATATCTATCATTGATGTTGTACCCTTGTCGGAATTTAATTTTTTAATTGTGTTCCCTTGCTGGAATTTCTATTACTATTCTATTTATTCCCTTGTCCTTAGTTTAAGATTGTTGTTTTGGTGAGGAAGAGTGTTAAAGCACGAAGGGTGATGTCGTGCATTATTAGTTATTGTGAGGAAAGAGTGTTAAAGCATGAAGGGTGATGCCGTGCCGCACGATGTACCTTTTCGTGCCGATTCTATTAATTATATGTGAGGAAAAAGAGTAAAAGTATGAAGGGTGATGCCGTGCACATTTTATCATGCAATTGTTTTAGTGAGAAAAGAGATTAAAAGCTCGAGGGGTTATGCTACGCACGTTTTTATTACATTATTGCTTGGTGAGGACGAGAGTAAAACCACGAAGGGTGATGTCGTGCACTTATTGATTTCTGATTCATTATTGATGTCTGAGTTATGTTGCTTTCTTATTTACTTGATGACTTTTACTCAGAGTTGTTATCTTCCCCACAACATGCTCCCCTCCCCACAACATGCTCCCCTCCCATATTAGTTAGTTATCTCTATAACTATTTCCTGGATTACCTCTATGCAATATGTCTCTATTTCAAGTGGAATAGGTTCCAATCTGCTGCTGTTCTGAGACCTTCTCTTAGGTCTTTCAATTTTGCTGCTAGTGACCATTTGCATGAGTAAATTTTGTATAACCAACCACCCAATTATCATTGGCATTCCTGAAAACACCACCTAAGCCACAAATTTGGTTATAGTTATTGAGATTGGCATCAAAGTTTAGTTTAAACCAACCCCTTGGAGGTTTATGCCAATTGATTTTAAGGAGTAATTTTGAAGAGTTTATTAAGAGTTTTTCTGAGAGTAGTTTGAATTCTATAGCTCTCTGCATAATAAGAGAATCATTGATAGGGTTGGTAGTGTTATTATTATTATTTCTATTTATCCAAATATGCCAAATGATAAAGGAAAAATAAGAGTTCCAGTTTAAGTATGTGTTAATAAGAGGATAGTTAAGGTCCCTTACTTGGATAAGCCTATGGTTACCATTTAAACAATTGTGGTTTTTCCATCGAAGGTAAGCCTAGAATATATTGACGGCTTTGTATTCCAGTAAAATATATTTTATGAATTCTTCATTAGGACATTTACATATGGGACAGTAAGGGTCAATGTTTAGCTTAATCTGTGAAAGGTATTTCCTGCAGGGGATTTTTATTTTATTGGGACATTCTAGTTTCAAAATCTAGCCAAATTATAAGTCAGTGTTTTTTGGGGCTTTTAGAAGAGTATAATAAGACCTAGTCGTGAACACATCCTTTTTATTGAGAGACCAAATAGGTAAATCATTAGATGAGCCCTTGAGACGAATTTTGATCTTTTTAATATTAACTAATAATCTCGGAGGAAGAGGAAAGGATAAGCCATCCATGTTCCAACTGCAATCATCTAAAATATCTCTAATTTTTGTCATAGTATCCCTAGTGGATGGTAGGTCTATCACATTTTTTCTTAGATTACCAAATTTAGGGATCCAATTTATTTCCCATATGTTAAGATTGGAGTGAAGGCGGGGGGGGGGGGGGCATATTATACCCTTAGAGCAAATTTCTCAACATTTGCAAATACTTTTCCAAATAAAGAAACACATACTCATTTTGGTACTAGTACAATAGTATGAAATGATAAACTTGACCTTAGGGATTATGTCATTTGTAAGAAGTCTCCAACTTAGGCTAGCTATAATGCACAGATTTTTATTCAAAGCATTATGGATACCTAAGCCACCATTTGAAAAATACGTCTATTTTCTCGCATGACAAGTAACTACGCCAAAACCAATGAATCCATAGTTGAATCCTCAAGTATGAACAAAGCTCAGCATTGTACAGGTATCTGACATAAAACCCCTCACTCATTACATACCAAGTGTCTACACCCACAGGGCCCAAAGACCGTGCGTTATCACCTGACTCCAAAGGGATAGATCCTAGCCCAAATGCATAATCAGATCGAAATTAAATGATCATCGTAATTCAGCCTAAACGGCCTGGTGCACGCATCACCTTACTATCAATGCTAGCCAGCCTAATAGGGGACCTGACGTATGCATCATCTCAATATCAATATCAATCATGGCTCTATAGCCCCAGTTTAGGCATTAATCCACTCTGATCACAATATGCCAATATCTCACAGTATCAAAAATTATTATACCGGACAAATTATATCAATGTGCCACAAGTCCACTCAAACCGTAGTACCCAAGTAAGGAACCCAAAATATAGGAGATGACATGTAAGAAGTATATAAAATAATGAAATAACTCATGGATATAATATCATGACTAAGAAGTATGATTGTAGTCAGGGTAAATAGCTCAACATAGAAAAATAACCCTCTCATGTCTCAAACGGGTAAGAATATAGCCTAGATAAGATTTCTAATATGTAGTACCTCAAGTACTTACACAAGCAGAGAAATTACAATAACACGAAGGCACGATATCAAAACAAGGCACAAAATAGCCCAAAGTCTATACAGATTATGATTAACCCTGGTAAACGCATATACGCTCGTTACCACGGTGTGTCACCCCCAACACATAGCAAGCATTGTAGTGTACCGGAAAAATACCCTCAAGCTAGGTCTAGGTAAGTTTTTTACCTTAAAGCGCAATAATCAATACTCCAAAAAGCCGTTCCTACGCGAATCGACCTCCAAATAGCTCGAATCTAGTAAAAAACAATTGAATCACATCAAACATGGCTATAAAAATTGATTTCAAGTAATAAAGCTCCAATCTTTATCAAATAGTAAAAAAGCCAACCCAAGCTCGCCTCCTAAAACTCGACAAAAGTCATAAAATTCGAATACCCATTCTAATATGAGTCCAAATATACGAGTTTCATTCAAATCCGACTCCGATGCGAGGTTTAGATCTCCATTTCCCACTCTCCAAAAACCATAGTAAAAATTCCCAAATTTCTCCTTCAAACTTTACCAAACAAAAGTCAAAATAAATGATAGAATCATGAATAATAATCAAATCTTGTTAAAATACTTATCCAATTTTAGTGAGTAAAAATCGCCTAAAAATTGCCCCAATCCGAGTTTTCAATCTTAAAATATGATAAATGATACCAAGCCCTTGATTAAAAGTGTTCTTCCCAGTGGTTCTCGCTTCTGTGGCCTAAATTTCGCTTCTGCGACATTGCATCACCGGAAAAATCCTCGTAGATGCGGATCCAATTTAATACTCCGACATGCCGCTTCTGCAGCCAAACTTGCGCTTCTTCGAACTTGCTTTTGCGGACAGAGTTCGCACTTGCTACTGCACCTCTGCACACGATTGCCCTCCGCCATCCTTCACATCTGCAATCCCCAGTTTGCATCTGTGGATTCGCACCTGCGGATCAAACCTTGCAGGCGCAAAACAAGACCAAACCTGTCAATCCAACCTTAAATGATATGAAACTCACGGAGCTCCTCGAGGCCCCATCCAATCACAATCAACCGTCACAGAATATAACATGAACTTACTCGAGGTCTCAAATAACATAAAATAACATCAAACCCACAGTTCGCACCTCAATGAATGCTTAATGAACTAATCACACATCCAAACGCATGCTGAACCACGTCTAACTAACTCGGGATAACCCTAAATTTTGCATGTAAGTGAAAAATGACATAACAACCCTATATGAATCCCGAAACAACAATTCAAACCTAATAACATCAAAGCCAGCTCCCAGTCAAACCTATGAACCTTCCAAAGTTTCGAATTTCCAACTTTCGCCAAATAGAGCAAAATCAACCTAGGAACCTCCAAATCCAAATGCGGACATACATCTAATTCGAAAATCACTACACAAGCCTATAAAAACCATCAAATATCATTCTTAGGTTGTTTATCCAAAAGTCAAACCTTGGACAACTCTTATAACTTAAGCTTCCAACCTTGGAACTAAGTGTTCCCATTCACTTCAAACTTCTTCAAAACGACAAACAATCCGCGCAATGCACAACATAACAAAGAAGTATACAAGAATCATCAAAAAGGGAAATATGGCTCAAGTACATAACATGACCGGTTGGGTTATTATAATCAATCGTGAAAGAATTCATTTTTTTAATTGTGTGTCTTAGAGCTTAGCTTTTTGTATACCTAATTATGATTTTATTAATAATGTATTAGCTTTCTTTAATATTTATCTCATAAAATAATACGTATCTTTCAAAAAAAAACTATTTGTATAATTTCCTTATCTTTCACATGTAATATTAAAAATGGAAAAAAATAATAGTTTGATAATTTTTTTCTATAACAGCTTAAAGATATTAACTGTCAAACGTTGTTATAGGCGTATAACAATCATTCACTATGGAAAAAATCGTACAATCATTGAGAGGTTTAACTGTATCAATTTTCGAAAGGTTTGATATTATAAAAATTTATTTTCCAAGAGAAATCAAGCGCGTACTAGGAAAGGAAATACTATCAAGTGTTCATTCAATATATATATCCAATAGGTCTGTGTATGTGTAAAAACCATTCAAATTAAAATTATCGGAATGAAGCAATTGCAGATGTTATAATTACTAAATACGTTCCTCCTCATGTAAATATATGTCATAGTCATCATCAACATCCAAAAAATCATATATTTTGGAAAAAGTTTAACTTCTATATTTTGTGAATAAGTTTTGAGTGATCAGATAAGAATATACTTCAACTGCTATGCCTTCAGAAATACTGTGACATATCAAAGCTAGAAATCAAACTTGAAAAGAGTGGACAACTAATTCTAAACCAATAGTTTGAAAATTACATTATGTTTAATACCTAAAATCTTCACGGTTGACTATTCAAGTTTAAATTCTGAATCCAGACACTTCTTATAGTTACAGATGACCTATAATTTCTACCACAGAAGTGTAAGTGCCTACAATCATAATGGCACTGCCCATTATCACAATTCCTAATATAACTAGTAGCTGAAATCCTAGTATTCGATAAAGGCCAGAAATCCTCAAGAAACACAAGCATGGGAGTATAATAGAAGCTGTAATGCTAAAAAATGCTCCAACAAGTGACATGAGATATCCAAAAAAGGGGATAGCTAAGGCTACAATGGTAGTGCTAATAACTAAAGTTGTTCTGATAAGTATACTGAAGAGCCTTTTGTTGAAATTAATTGGAGGTTGATTTTCAACAGAAATCACCAGAGGTTTTATCATTAACCCATACTTGGCTATTGGATTGACCAGTGTGGTGTAAATTGCCACTTTTGAGCTAATATTATTAGTGGGGAGGTTTAAGGTTATTTGGGAAAGTACAGTTGGACCAAACATGAGATACCCCACAATTGCCATTGATGCATAGCTGATGGTGCAAAGTAGAAAGCAAACCAACATGACCTGCAACAAAAGATTGTAATAAATTTAGTCAGTACTTAGCATAAAAAGAAAGGAGTTTAACCTGTACACTTCAGAGTATAAAACGTTTATGCTATTATGTCATTTAAATCCTACTATAGGTAAATTTGTGTAAGAATAATTGCACTTTTGGTCCTTCAATTAATAATAAATTCGTATTAATCCCTATAATAGTTGATTAGAACATTTAACCTTCTATTGACTAGGATATAAAATTTGTGCTTCGATTTTTTTTATATAGGATAGATGCTATATGTTATAGTATTACATTACTTTTTGAACTATATAATTTGATCCAGATGCGGAGCTGGAATTTGAAGTTTATGAGCTCAGAGATTCTAGTCCTTTTGAGTTATTCGATTATAAATTAGTAATTTGCATATCTTCAATTATTATTTTAAAACAAATACAGGATTTGAATCAAGGACAGTGAATTCAGCCAAATTCACAAAACAAACACTAGCTCTGCCCCTGACATGGCCAATAAATATAGAGTAATAGTGCAAATTTAACATAACTCGTTGGTGTGAGAAATTCAAAAATAGCCATATTTACAACTAATCGTTCAAAAATAGCCCAATTTCAAAAGTAATCGAAATTTAGCCACTTTTTATGTAAAGATAAATCTGAACGAAAACACTATTAGAAACCCAGAAAATACTCTAGTATATTATGCTAGATTTCCAGTATGAGTATACTTGAACTCCGACATATTATACTGGAGTTTCAGTATAAAGTATGTTGGAACTCCAGCATAATCTGATAGAGTTCTAGCATTAATACACTAGAACTCAGCATAATATACTGGAGTTCCAGCAAGTATAGTGGTCCAGTATAACATACTAGAGTTGGAGCACTGGTTCTCCAGTCTCTAGTATATTATACTGGAAACAGTGAAGTATACCGATAAAGCATAATATGCTGGAGTTCATACACAGGTGCACCGAACTCCAGTATATTATATTGGACCGGTCTCAATTGCAGCAAAATAGTGGCTATTTTTCATTGATTTGGTAAACACTGGCTATTTTTGAATGACCAGTTCGAAAACTGATTATACCATGCCATATTTTTACCTCGTTGGTAGTTGAATGGGTTAAGACCTACTATAATTTGATAACTTTGTCTAGAGTACTGATCATAAAGAGTGACCAAAAGAGATCAATTAAAGCAATGTTAATTGTGTTTAACCAGAAATACATGGAGTAAAATAACAATTTGTCAATATTTGAGGGACTAAAAGCACAACTTTCTTATTTTGTAACTAGTATGGATTGGTAACCTGCAAATTATTTTAAATAATGTGTTATAACAGGTAACATATTATACTTAATAGTTAAAAAAGATCTTTTCACATTATCAGCATATATACTTAAATCATAAAAAGAAATAAGTGTATGATAAAAAATGCCAAACTAATAATGCCTTGGTATTCATACCTTAGAGAACTTCTTTGGGGTTATCATGGAAGTATATAATGTTGGAAAAACTGGATGAGCACAATAGCAGAAGGCATAAAGGCTAACAGCAGTAGGCATTCCTTTCCAGTTTATGAACTGAGTCGCATTTGCTTGAAATCCAAGCCCATCAAATACAGCAGCCCACAAGATGGACCCAAGTGATACAATAGAAGCCACTACTCCAGTCGCAGATATATAAGAAAGAATGCTCATATTATTCAACCAAACAGTAGGCAGAATAATGAGACTAATAATAATCACAAAACTCTGTTTTCCACCAATGGTAACTCCAAATATTTGAAATTCTATGTCTCCGAATAAAATTTGTAAGTTGTCGCCCTCTAAAATCAAGAAACCTGTTACGACCATGTAAAGTTCTACGTTCATCGTTGTGGAGACAAGCATTCTTCCGCCCTTTCCAAATGCGCGTTCTCCGATTTCAGCGTAACTTGTTACAGTTGGATCAATGTCCATGCATCTTTGGACTAATAAGCTTGTGTAATAAGTTGAGATAGCGATAATGAAGAGAAATATCAAGCTCAACCATCCTCCTGATGCTAATGCGTAAGGTACTGAAAGTATGCCAACTCCTGAGGAAAAACAACAATTACTATATCACTTTAACAACGAAAAATTTGGTCCAAATATTTGTCGCTTCAAAAAATTTAATAACGGACTAATATTTCTTTTCTCTTTTAAATGGGGTGTATAAACCGGATTAAAAAAACGCACCAAATCGAAATGTCAAACTAATTAGGCTTGGCTTTGGTATTGAGAAAAACATTTGAACTAAACCAACATATAAATAAATAATTTTATATATACTTCTAAGTCTTTATATTAAGTTTTCTTTAAAAAATACCTAGAAATATTTTGGATTCACTTGTGGAATATAATAGTTTATGTGAACTTATTTCTTTTTGGTCTATTCCAAAAACAAAGACTCCTTTCTAAATTTGATAACAATTTAGCTTAAACTTACAGTTCTACCATTAATGAGAAGCTTTTATAACCACACAAATACCCTGGATCTCTTTTTGACTTTTATAAATTTCAAAAATCTTAATTTTTTCATAAACTTTGTGCCCAATAAAATAAGTTCACATAAATTAGAACAGAGAGAATATATGTTGGAATTGTCTTCTTATATATCACTAATAGTAGGACTCTATATTGGATATTTCTTGTACTTATCCTCTATGTAGATATATGTTATAGCTTACTCTTATAAGTACAAGAAAAAAAAGAGAGCAACTCTCACGTTTTGACCTTCCATTTTTCTCTTTCATCTTTTTGTTAGGTAATAAACTTTGTATTAATCACCAAAGTATTTGTCATACAGATTCATAGCACAGCTTTATACTCAGCTGTCTATCAAAATGAGCAAAAAGACTAACCTATACTATCCAATAATTCAGCATTATAGTAAATAATGTTGAAGGTGTATTCTTAGCCTAGGAGGAGCTCTAACATTACAAGTATAGGCAATACTTCTAAGCAGTTTGTCACTGTTACAATAGGTGTTTTCAAATGTTATCGCATTCCTTTCCAGCCATAGGACATAGAACATTTCTGTCAAGGTCATTTTGACTATATGAGCTCGAGGAGATTTGCCTTTAGACTGCTCAATGAACCACTGGACAAATTGAAACCAGTTCTGTCCAGTAGGTTGCTTAGCTCCAATTCATTGTAATGTATGTTATCTCAGCTGGGATGCAAAGGTGCAGCCTAGAAATAGTGTTCTCTGATTTCCACACTTTGTTGGCACATAACACAAGTGTCTGCCACATTCAGGCTCCATTTAATCAACCTATCCTTGGTAGGTAATCTGTCTTGTAATAGCAGCCACAAGTTGAAGATTGCTTTAGGTCGAGCAGCACTCTGCATTGTTAAGTTCTTCCAAAGAACTCTAGGTGCCTCTCCAATCTGTTGTAAGTATAGCATTCTTATAGTGCAATCAGGTTTATACAACAGATGGTGTTGCTGCAATAGCACAGTGGCTTCAATGATCTTCCGGACCATCCAACTAGCTTGTTTAGGGACAGTGATGGTCTCCAACTGTTGTTGTTTGATATAGACTGTGTGAATCCATTTCACCCATAATGCATCCTTCTTGTGTGCCAAATCCCAACTGAGTTTGGCTACAGCAGCCTTGTTCCACAGTAAGAGATTGGTCAAGTTCAATCCTCCAGCAGACATTGGCATACAGATTTTTTCCCAAGCCACATATGCTTTCCTTGATACATTAACTGAGCCAGACCATATGTAGGATCTACATATTGCCTCAAGCAGTTTTATAACTTTGGATGGTATGAGGAATAGTTGAGCCCAGTAGGCTTGAATACCAAAGATAACTGATTGTACCAGCTGGATTCTACCAGCATATGATAGCTGCCTAGCAGTCCAGGATGTAATCCTGGCAGTAATCTTATCGACCAGTGGCTGCCATTGAATAACAGTCAGCTTCATGGTAGCCAAAGGTACTCCAAAGTATTTAATGGGAAGTTCTCCACGTACATAACCAAGATGGTCAAGAATTTGCTGCTGATCCCTAGGCTTTACCCCTCCAAAATAAATAGCACTCTTGTGCAAGTTGGCTTTCATTCCATAGGCTGCTGTGAACTGAGAGAAATATGTAAACATGGTACTTACAGAGTGAGGTTCTCCTTTGACAAACAACAATAGATCATCAGCAAAGCTTAGGTGAGTTATTCCCAGTTTTTTACAACCAGGATGAAATGTGAAGCATTTAGCTTGCCTCAACTCAGCAAGAGATCGACTAAGGTATTCCATCACAATAGCAAACAGAAAAGGAGATCTATCTCCTTGTCTCAATCCTTTGGCTGCTTGAAAGGGTTCTGTTGTTTCCCCATTAACTACCACTGTATAGCTGACAGTTTGGACACACTCCATGATCCATCTTGTAAATCTGGTAGGAAAATCCAGAGCTTCCATAACCTGCTGCAAATAACAACATTCGACTGAATCATAAGCTTTCTGTAGGTCAATTTTGATCATACACCTGGGAGATATATGTGACCTAGAGTAATGCTTTATTAATTCATGAGCTAAGATGACATTATCTGCAATTCTCCTTCCTGGAATAAAGCCTACCTGTGCATTACAGATGATACTGCTCAGGACCTTCTGGAGTCTGTTGGCTAGTAACATGGAAATGATTTTGTATAAAACTGAACAGCAAGCTATTGGTCGAAACTCTTTGACTGTTTGAGGATTGGATACCTTGGGAATTAAAGTGAGAGTGGCACAGTTTATTGGTCTATGCATCTTGTTGGTTTCAAAAAAATTCTTGACTGCTTGCAGTACCTGTTTCCCAATGATAGGCCAAGTGTGTTTAAAGAACATGGCATTATACCCATCTATCCCTGGAGCTTTATCATTGCCAATTTCCTTCAAGGTGTTTAGAATCTCTGTGTCATTGATGTCAGCAGCTAGTTCCATCCTCTGGTGATGTGAGAGTCTAGGACCATTGCTCATATACAATTTGTTAACAGCTGGTAGGGAAGTGGATGCTGTCCCCATGAATGATTTATAGAAATCTCTAATCTCCTTCTTTAGGTCAGCTGGATCAGTTATCTTCAGTCCCCTTTCTATGGTCAGTTCAGTAATCCTCTTATACTGGTTTCTCTCCTTCATTACTGCTGAGAAGTATTTGTTGTTTGAGTCTCCAAGTTGGATCCATCTGGCTCTAGATTTTTGTTGGAGTGCTGATTCTTCGATCAAAGACCACTTTTCTAATTGTTGCACCAGGTCCTTTTCTCTCATCTGTAAGGCATCTGTATAGGACATGGTCATCTGGTGTTGGACAACTTCCAGTTCCTTTCTGCTGCTCTCAATCTTTTGTGCAATATTCTTAAACTCTCTAGTATTTAGAGACTTTAAGGCTGGTTTGAGGGATTTGAGATTGTTCCACACCCCTTGAAGGGTACACTGAGCATTGCTTTTCCAGTTAGCTTTGATCAGAGGTTGGAAATCTTTATGGTGAGCCCATGCATTGTAGAACCTGAATGGTGTCTTCCTGCTATTGTTATCTTCTGCGAGGGTTAATAACATGGGATTATGATCAGAGATAAAAGGGGGTCCATATACAGTGTGTACATGGCTCCATTTCATCATCCATTCATAATTGCCAAACAGCCTATCCAGTCTACTACACACTCTATCATTGCCACTTTGTTTATTGGTCCAGGTAAAGAAGTCCCCTTTCCATGGTAGTTCAGCCAGACCAGTCTGTTGTATGAAATTGTTAAAATCTACAGTTTCCACTTGCTTAACTTGGTGACAAGATTGTCTATCATTACTAATCAGAATGGCATTGAAATCTCCTGCATTTAGCCAGGGGTCAGTAACAACAGCAGCCAGGTTCTGAATAGTCTTCCACAATGTCCCCCTCTGATCACTGTCATTGAAGCCATATACCACTGTGAGGCAGCAGATAATTTCACCAGTGAGGGTCCTAACAGTGCAATGAATGAGTTGAGCCTCCTCCTGTAAACCAGTGATCGAAATTTTTGTAGGATCCCATAGAATCCATATTCTACCATTCACTGCTCCCCTGTAGTTAGTTAGTATACTCCAGTTAGGCAACAAAAAACTAGATATTTTCTCTACATTCTTCTGTTTAACCTTAGTCTCTACCAGACCTACAAGGTCAAACTTATTGGTTCTAAAGTATTCTTTGCCTTCTTTCTGTTTGTACCTTTTATTTACACCCCTAATATTCCAAAATATCCACTTCATTGAGTATGGCTGGTTCCCCCTTCATCCAGGGGATGGTCTGCCCAACTCACTGACCCAACTTCAAATCTGTTAGACATCACAATAGGGGATAATGGTGGAAAGTTTGTGATGTTAAAGACTGGGGAAACCTGTGTATCAATACCCTTCTGTTTATTCAAAACTTCACCTAAATCAGCTTGAGGACTTGGTTCCTTTGGAAGATTCGGTTGCTGGATTTGGGAAACCTGGTTGATCTAGTCCACTGTGGTTGGAGCTTTAACTCTCCATTCCTGTGTCACATTGTTCTTCTGTATGGGATTGGGTTGAGCAGATTTAGCCAAACAGTTGTGTCCCACCTCAAGGCATTTCTCACAATATAATGGTTTCCAATCATAGGTCACATCCTGCATAAAGCTCTTCCCATTTGGATCCAGTATCTCAATCTCTCTAGGTAATTCCTTTGACACATTTACCTCAATGAGCATACGAGCATATGAGATTCTAGTTTGCTTTGTCGTACATTCATCAGCAAATATAGGCCTACCCAGCACACTTGCAATCCTACTCAAAGACCTGCTACCCCAACAGGACATAGGCAAGTTAGGGAACTTGATCCACAGGGGAACTTCTGACGGGAAAGCAGCTTTGAAATCAAAATCAGCAGACCACTGCTTCAAGATCATAGGTCTGTTGGCAATAGTATATGGTCCTCCACACAATATTTCCTTGGCATCATCCAGGGATTGAAATTTGACAATATAATAGCCCTCATCATGGTAAAAGAAATCAGGTTCAGGCCCATGAGACCAGTGTAAATTAATAAACCTTTTCATACCATTATACCCTGGGCTATTCCCTAGTACAAATACAACTAGGGCACACTTCCATTTTCCTTCTTCCTCTTCCTCTTCCACTTCATCTTTAACTAGTTGACCCATTGGTTTACCATTAATAACTATTGGTGGGATGTACTCGAGAGACATACCATTAGCAGCAAGGCGATTCCTCTGAAATAGGCTACCCCACCCTTTGGGTGCTTCAATTTTTGACCCATCCTCTATATTGGGCTTTGGTACATCAGGTTGTGGAGGTTGCTGCATGTGGTCGATACCCCAATTCTCTTGCACCATCGGGACTATCGCCGGTACAGTTTGAGGCTCTGAACTGCTATCGACATTATCAGCAAGTGTTGCGAGCACAGGATATGGAGGCCATTTTTATTAGCATTAAATAGTGAATTGTATGATTACTTTTTTTATCAAAGTGTTATTAAAATACATTAATTATTTTATTCTATTTATTCATATGTCAAGTCTACTAAATTCTTGTAGCTTTTTCAAATTTCAAGTGGTGTTTCAATAATTTAAAATTAAATAAAAAATAATTTAGGTGTCATATTAATTTTTATGTTTCTTAATAAATACTGGTAACCTTGAAAATTAACATCAAGGAAAAATTATTGCCGAACAATAAAAAATAACTATTATATATGACTAAGAAAAATTTCCCATAAGCATATTTTAATACATCATACATTTACTAAATTTTTTATGTTTTTACTAAATATATATTTATTTATCAAAAATTTAATAAACTAAGATTGAAAGAATATTCAATCACTAAGAAAATCAGAAAAACCTGACAAAATTGAACCTACCCAAACCGATATAGTTGGTTTGATTTGGTTCTGATAGCAACCGAACTAACTCAGTTCATATACACCACTGCTAAATATCACATATTGTCATTATTTATTCATTTAAGGAAGAGATAAAAATAATTTAGTCAAATACTCTCTCCGTTTACTTTTACTTGACATGTATACTAAAAATAGATTTTTATTTTTACTTGTCATTTCACGTATATCAAAAGAAAATAATTTTTTTCTGCTATACCACAAGATTTATTCTTCATTTCAAATTATTTTCTCAAATTAATAAAATATGCATCAATTAATATAAATATCATAGTAAATTATATGCTTCATTTATTATTTTTTTTGTGTTTAAAAGGTCAAAAGATAGTAAAATGTGATCGGAGAAAGTGCTTTTTATAATTACTGTAATAAAATGATATTTTAAAATAAACCTATCAAAATTTTCTGCCAAAACCTCCTGACGCTAATGCAAAGTACTAAAAGTATGCCAAAAAACAACAAAAATAATTTACTAAGACTTGTCTCAATCAGTCTAAAAATTTATAAGCGTAAACCTTGAAATGCTCAATTTTGCCGATAGTAATTGTTAAATTAGGCAGAGGTGTTATCACCAAAAGCCAAACAACAAACCAACAAATTACCGGCTGAGGGCGTTACATTTTTGAGAACACCATTAATGACTAATGTACTGCTAATGTTCTTTTGGAATGAATACAAAAATGCCGAACAACAAATAAACAAACAAAATTACAGGCTAATGTAAAATTAACAAAACTAATCAGTCATGACGGATAATTAACGGATGGTACTACGTTGTACTTTCAAAAACCTAGCTGCTCTTTTTAGTTCCAAATAAACCTGGACAGTAACTATATACGCCCTGTTTTGTTTTAGATAATCACGTTTGATTGGATAAAGAATTTAAGAAACTAAAAAAGGCATATACAAAATAATCATTAGAACAGATCTGAAGTAGCATTTCTATAGATATAAGTCACTAGGAGTCGAAATTAAAAAAATATTAACAAGCAATCTTTATTTGGAATAAAGGACACATTAAAACGTATCATATAAAATTAAATAGAAGTAGTACTTTGTGAGATATATTTTTGAAGATTTTTAAAAGGAAAGTCATCAGAAAGATAATATGCTTGGCAGGGACACATCCACTTGGCGACTTATAGGTTCACGTGAACCTAGTAACTTTTGGGTGACCTATAGGTGTACATGAACCCAATAATTTTTGTCCAAACAATATAAATGTAATTAAAATTTTCGCTAAATTTCTACAAATATTTAAATATGAACCCAAATAATATGAAAATTTTACTCGAGATCGTTACAGAAAGTCATAAACATTACATCCTAAATCTCCTAAAACGTTTGGTTAAAAAAGTAATTTACGGAGAAAGAAAAATGAAATTCGAATTTCCCAGGAGCCTAGTGATGTATAATAATTTAGGGCACGGATTGTCAACTTTGCCGAGGCTGATGCAGCCTATATTCTATGAATTAAAGTCATTATATTTTTATTTTTTTTGAGGAAATTTAATTTTACATATATAATGAATTATATTTATGTGTCAACAATCACTAAAAAATTCTAATACTTGCTTCAACTGTTTCAATAAGAATGAACTTATTACTATTCGGGAGTCAAACAAGATTATTTTCTTAGACCGGGTTTTTAGCAAAGAGCCTGTTTAAATATTTTGAATATAAATTCACGCTGAAAATTAATGAACACACAACTGAAAATTTTAAATAAATGGAAACAGATGAACTATTAAATTATGAATCAATAATTTTAAAACTAAGGTATTTTATTCAAAAATACTTAAACATTAGAACCCATCTCTAACTTGTTATCAACAGTGACTTATACTAGTAATTAGAGGAGAACCTGACAAAGCATTGAGTCCATTGAAACAAGTTCTTGAAAAGGAGGTTGGTCCTGAAACGAACTCATGTTGAACTTGAGGATTCTCTAGTCCTGTTTCTTCGCTGCTACCTTGGTTTTGCTTGTAATATTTGTCATTGGCAACTAAGAGCCGCACTCTAATATTTGAGAAGTCATCTTCTGATTTAGGCTCCATGCTTAAGTACTCTTCTTCTTTTTGACGTCGCGCTTTTTCCCCTATGTTTATTATAATCAAAGAGAAGAAGAGGAAGATGAAGATAGCTTGCGCAGTTCTTATGGGTAAACAGCTACCAGAATTGACTCTTATGGGATAAGAGATGAGGTTGCTTTTTTTACAGCACGTGTACTTGACCTGTCATTTCAAAAAATAAGAAAAGAAAAGAATAGAACTTGTTAGGAATAGAATTTTATTTGGAATGAATATTTATTTTATAGAAAATTTTATTTTATTGTTAAGTTATTTTATTCCTAAAAATAGAAGGGTTTTATTCTATTGTAAATTATTCTAAAATTTAGTAATAATTTCTTTTTTCTTTTTCTATAATATTATTTTTGTTATTTTATTATTCTGTTATATGTTATCAGCACGAGACTCTACCGTCTTAAGAAGCTTTTTGAAAATATTAATGTATAACTTTTTTCCTCTTTTTAATTATGACTGACATTATGAAAAGAAAATTTATTGCCCTTGAAATTTCAGGCAAAAACTATATGACATGGGTGTTAGATGCTGAAATCTATTTAGATGCAATGGGTCTTGGAGAAGACAAAACTAAAGCATCCACCCAAGATCGTGCTAAGGCCTTGATTTTCTTGCGCCATCACCTTGATGAAGAGTTGAAAATAGAATATCTCACCGCCAAAGATCCACTTGTTTTGTGGAATGACTTAAAGGAAAGATATCACAACTTAAAGTTGGTCACTCTTCCACAAGCACAATATGATTCGACTCATTTGAGGCTCCAAGACTTTAAGTCTATTTTTAAATATAATTCTGCGATGTTCAAAATTAATTCTAAATTGAAATTCTATGGAGATACTATCACTGATTAAGATATGCTTGAAAAAACGTTTACAACGTTTCATGCCTCCAACGTTTCATATTCTAAGTTGATTTCTTTTCTCCTTGTGATTGAACGAAACAACGATTTGCTCATGAAAAATCACGAAAATCGACCCAATGGGTCTACACCATTGCCTGAAGTAGATGAGGTATATTCCTATTATGCTAAGCGTGAAAAAGGACGTGACTCTATTCGTGGTCGTGGTCGTGGCCGTAGACAAAAAGAGATTTTTCTGGTTCAGAAACTGAATGCTATTGTTGTGATGGAAAAAAGGTATTAGGAAAATATTTATCGTGTACCAATACAGTTGGTTGAGGTTTATCAAGCATCTACAAAAAACAAAGGCAGTGTAGTTAACACGAAGCTTTCTCGCCGATAATGGCGCGTCGCCGGCGTCAACCAGCCGTCTCCACTGCCCAAATCGTTACTCCAGCACCGGGGGTAACTAAAGAACTTGAACCGCTAACATTTGGTAACTTTCTACCACAGAAATTTCAAGCAACCGATACTTTGCATGCAGATGAAATTGTGAAGGTAGAGCCTAAATTGAAGGTGAGTGATGCAGCTCCTGCAAGCTTGACTGTAAGAAAATTGCAGTTCTCTGATATCGCCATATCTGAGAATTCCTCTCCTACTGTTGCTGAGGTCGTCAAGGGTAATCTCAATATGGGTAAGGCTCTATCGTTTGTTCCACCTTCTGATAGGGATGGGAAAAAGTAGTTAAAATCAGTGAAGCTGAATTGAAACCTCTATCGGAGTACTGGAGTGCTTCATTAATTGGATACATCATTGGTGATTATCCCACTGTGAAAACTTTGGAGAATTTTGATATGCATGTCTAGAATTTTGTGGCTAAACCACAGATTCTGCTACACTCTAAAGGTTATTGTATCTTTCGCTTCAATAATGTTGAGGATAAGAACTTAGTTCTCCAATCTGGACCATACTCGTACAGGAACAAGCCTATGGTGCTGAAACCTTGGGATGTTGATTTCTCTTTTCAAAATGCTATTCTTAGTACTGTACCTGTTTGGGTTCTTTTCCCTGGCCTACCAGTGGGATACTGGTCTCCTGAAATCTTAAGCAAACTTGCCAGTGCAGTGGGTAAGCCTCTATACACATATAAATTTACAGCTCATTTTGAGAAGTTCTCATTTGCCAGAGTACTGGTTGAAGTAGATGTTGCTTTTCCTTTGCCTGAGGAAATTGAAATTGAAACTCCTTCTGGGCTGAAGATACAAGAGATTGAGTATGACTGGAAGCCTGTATTTTGTAATCACTGCTTGAAGTTTGGTCATGACTCTCTTGACTGTTGGTATAATGGTCATAATGAAGGGGTTCAGGAGATGCAAGAGCAAGGAAGGGAAATAAAACAAAGGACTCGAGTCAAGAAACCAGGAAAGTCTACAAGGCAGGAATGGATACCTAAAGCTGATACACTGGAAAGCTTGTCAATGCCTACAAATACATTGCCTAGCTTGCAAGTACAACCTGCTCAACATGATGAGAAGATGCAGAGGTGCAGATTAATACTGATGTGGTTGCAAGTAAGGGGAATGAACTAGATGACTCTGGCAATCCGGAAAGTATTGATAGTGGTGAAAATGAGGTTTTGGTTGACCAAGATAAGGGCAAGGCTGTTGCTGGATTTCTTGATGATGGTAGGAGGGGACAACAGCAGGATCCTGGCCCTTCTTGGAGTTTGCTACCTAATGATTCATGATTATAGTTACCTGGAACATTAGGGGGCTTAATAAAGCCCACAAACAGAAAGAACTGAAAAACTTTCTAACTAGAAATAAAGTTGATGTCCTGGGATGCCTTGAAACTAGAGTTAAGGAACATAAAGCATATAGGATTGTTGATAAGATTGCTAAAGGGTGGAAGGTCCAATGTAATTATACCAAAGCTGTCCATGGGAGAATATGGCTAATCTGGAAGCCTCACATTCAGATTCATATCTCCTGTGTGCCTGACCAGTCTGCAATTCTGAGGAAGCAGTTGTGGGATGATCTGAGACTAGTAAATGTTCCTAGTCAATATGCATGGTTAATCAGTGGTGACTTTAATTCTGTCTTATACTCTGATGATAGGATTGGCTCTCTTGTCACAGATGCTGAAGTTAGAGGTTTAAAGAGGTTATTTCTGATCTTCAACTGACCTCTCTCAGATCAAAAGGGTGGAAGTATTCATGGACAAACAAGCAGGTCTATAGCAAAATTGATTGGGCACTTGGTAATTTTCAGTGGATTCTGCAGTATGGACACCTAGAAGCTGATTTTATGAATCCCTCAGTCTTTGACCACTCCCCTATTCTCATACAGTTTGGGTGTCAAAAGTTATTGCATCCTAAACCTTTCAGATTCTATAATGCTATTATGGAGGATCCTCAGTTTTCTTCTATTTTGCAGCATGTACGGTCTCAGAAGTGTAAAGGTTCACATTTGCAACAGATATGGTATAAATTGATGAACTTGAAGCAACACTTAATAGAACTGAACAGTCATATGGCTTCCTATAAACAGAAGCTAATCCATGCTAGAGAATCATTGGATATTATACAGAATCAGCTTCTACATAATCAATTTTCAGAGCAGCTGTTTAAAGAGGAGAAAGCAACTCTTCATGACATTGAGAAATGGAGCAATGTTGAAGAGCAAGTTATGAGGCAGAAATCAAAGGCATGCTAGATAGATTGTGGAGATGGCAATACAAAATATTTTCATGCTCAGTGGAAGATCAGAACCAGTCAGAATAATATTACTTCTATATACATTGATGCAGGTATAAAGCTGATAGATCCAGTGGCTGTGGAGCAGGAATTCATTGAGGTATTCAAGTCATTAATGGTGAATGTGCTGATGAATTGCCTTGTATTAACACTGCTATTGTTAAGGAAGGACACTGTCTGACCTTATCACAGCAAAGGTCACTTATTCAGGATGTTACTCGGGAAGAAGTCACTGAAGCTATCAAAGGTATGCCTAAAGATAAAGCACCAGGTGTAGATGGCTTCCCTGTGGAGTTCTTTACTAGCAACTGGGAGATTGTCAAGGAAGATGTATATGCTGCTACAAAGGATTTCTTTACTACTTGTAAGCTGCCTTACATGGTCAACACTACTGCCATTGCCCTTGTGCCTAAAGTTAAAGCTCCTAGAACAGTGAAAGATTATAGACCTATTGCATGCTGCACCAGTATCTATTAGATCATATATAAAGTCATTACTAGGAGGCTGAAATCTGTTATTGATGATCTTGTTGGTAAAGCCCAGTCACCATTTATTGAAGGGAGGAGCATCATTGATAATATCCTGCTCAGCCATGAAATATTCAAGGGATATTCCAGAAAAGGTATATCTCCTAGGTGTGTTATGAAGGTGGATTTAAGGAAAGCATATGACACTCTTGAATGGAGTTTCCTCAAACAATTGATCTAGGATTCCCCGCAAAGTTTGTTAATTGGACAATGGCTTGTGTCTCTTCTGTGACTTACTCACTAGTGATGAATGATGGTCTCACTAAGACTTTCACTGCTAGAAGGGTTATTCGACAAGGTGATCCCATGTCACCTTACTTGTTTGTCGTAGCTATGGAATACTTGAATAGGCTGTTGGCTCAGTTGCATAGAAATGGAGATTTCAACTTCCATCCAAGGTGCAGGAAGCTGAACTGTGCCCACATTTGTTTTGCTGATGATCTTCTACTATTCTGTCGAGCTGATATTATATTTATCCAGATTCTGCATGATGCTTTCCTTACATTCTCTGCAGCTTCTGGACTGTATGCAAACAACACTAAAAGGGCTGTTTATCTGGCTTGGGTTCATCAAACTGTCAAAGAGGCCATACTAGAGTCTTTGGGATTCATTGAGGGTCAACTAGCTTTCAAAATTTAGGGATACCTCTCCACTCTAAGAAGCTTACCTCCACCATTATTTGCCACTTATAGAGAGGATAACTGAAAAAATCACCTGCTGGTTTGCCAAATTATTATCTTATGCAGGTAGGAGTCAACTGATCAAAACTGTGATATTTGAAATCCAAACTTATTCGGCACAAATATTCATCTTACCAAAGAAAGTTCTGAAAATTATAGAAGCTGTCTGCAGATCTTATCTGTTGACTGGAAGTGCAACGATATCCAAAAGAGCTCTGGTAGCATGGGAAAGGATCTGTAAACCTATCACTGCTGGAGGCCTCATAATTATAAACATGCAGATATGGAATAAGGCTGCTATCACCAAGCTACTGTGGGATTTGGCTAGGAAGAAAGATTGTTTGTGGATCAAGTGTATACACTACTATTATATTAAGAACTGTGACATTTCTACAATGCCCATTCCCAAGGCAGCATCTTGGGTGGTTAGAAAAATAATAGAGAGCAGAATTACTCTTCTGAATATTCAACAACTGCAAGGTGATCTCATGCTTAGTTTGGATGGACTGTGCAGGCTAGGCAAGTTCCATATTAAGAAACTGTACCATGTTATGCTCCCTATCCTTCCTAGGGTGGAATGGAAGAATCTGCTGTTGACATCTAATGTTCATCCTCGACATAAATTCACTACTTGGCTTGCTGCTCAAGGTCGACTCCCTACAGTCGACAAATTACTGAAGATTGGAGTGAATGTGGATGAGAAATGTGTATTCTGTGATCATCAGACAGAAGACTTTGCTCACCTGTTTTTTGAATGCCCAGTCACTAATCGACTGTGGCATAGAATATGTTGTTGGTTGGGCTATAACAGAACAATTGGTAGTTGGAATATTGAAGTCCAATGGGTATGCTGCCTAGCTAGAAGTAAACTGTGGCATAAGGCTGTTGCTGCTACTCCCTTTGTTACCACAATTGCACTCATTTGGAGAAATATAAACTATATCAGATTTGAGGGGAAACCATTAGAGGAAAATCAGTTCAGTCGCGAGGTTGCATTGCTCATTTATATTCGCGGAAGAAACTGTAAGCGTTGGCAAACGGGACTGCGACAACTTAACCATTACCCTTAACCTTAGATGTAAATTCTTGTATTAGCATAGTATTGAACTATAAAGTAGTAGTTAGTCCATACTACTACTATAAACTCTCCGTTGTATTTCTTTTGATATCGATGAAAGCTAAATGTTAAACTTAAAAAAAAAAGGGTCATGAAGTCAATTTTGTCTTGAAAATAATTTTGACGTCACCCACTTCGATGTGGAAGACTTCTTTGAAAAATTTGATGGAAAAATAGACAACTTAATCGATGATGTATCCGTGGTTAAAAATGATTGAGTAATTTAATTTTTATTTTTAACTATTCATAATAGTTAGTGAATAAACATTGTGTAATTATAATTTTTACATAAATAATAGTCATTAGAACCAACAAATAATTTATTTCTATAGAATAATATTAGTTCGTTTTAATTAAATATGATAATATTATCTCCCGTATATGATTCAAAGTAAAATATTAGTGTTTTCGCTGAATTGAGTGTTGTCTTGTTTGTGAGTATTACCAATCAAAATTTGCAAAGTTAATTATTTTTCTAATAGTATCAAATCTTGTTAACTTCTTATTTTTCAGAATCATCTACTTTATATTGAATACTGTTACTTTTATGAAAAACTAAAGAATGAGAACATTATCACGTTAGTAGGACAAGTTCAAATTGAACTGATTTCAAAAGGCGCAATCATAATGGAATGAGCAAGACTACAACAGTGCTCATTCGATGATATATCCCTACTATATTCATTTTGGTAGGATCTCCATCATTGATTTAACTTCATTTCTTTTTTTTTTCTAAAAATACTAATATTTATTCATATATTTCTTTTAATATGTCAAATTATGGGAAATAAATAGAAATATCCCAAAAAGCAAACTTGTGTCAAAGTTTAATTGTAAAAATATTTATTTAGTTGATTCATATACGACACATACAATATTTAATGAGAAAAAATATTTCTCTAATTTAAGTATGTATAAGACAAATGTTGCTATAATTTCTGGTAGTAATAATTTATTGAAAGCTCTGGAAGAGCTACAATAATTTTGCCTAAAGGAACAATACTTATCATAAAGAATGTAATGTTCTCCTCCAAGTCCAAGAGGAACTTGTTGAGTTTTAAAGATATCCGCCAAAATGGATATCATAATGAGACAATAGATCAGAATAATCTTGAATATCTCATCATTACCAAAAATGTCTCGGGCCAGAAAAGGGCTATTGAGAAGCTCTCATCTTTGTCTTATGGCCTTTATTGGACAAGAATTAGTGCCATTAAGGCACATTGTATTGTAAACCAAAAAGTTACCAATTCCAATACTTTTGTACTTTAGCATGATCGATTGGGATATCCCGGATCTATTATGATGAGACGAATTATAGAAAACTCAAATGGACATTCATTAAAGAATTTTAAGATTCTTTTAAATAATGAATTTTCTTGCACTTATTGTTATCAAGGCAAGTTAACTATAAGACCATTACCAACGAAGGTTGGGATTGAGTCCCCTGCGTTTTTAGAACGTATACAAGGGGACATCTGTGGCGCTATTCACCCATCTAGTGGGCCGTTTAGATATTTTATGGTCTTAATAGTTGCATCTTTTAGATGGTTTCATGTGTGTCTATTGTCATCTCGGAACCTCGCATTTGCAAAATTAATGGTACAAATAATTCGATTACAGGTACAATTTCTCGATAATCCAAATAAGTCTATTAGACTTGATAATACTCTTGAGTTTTCATCCCCAACATTTAATGATTATTGCTTATCAATTGGGATAAAAGTAGAACATCTTGTAGCTCATGTTTACACTCAAAATGGTCTTGCAGAGTCTTTAATAAAATGTTTGCACCGTTACTCATGAAAACGAGGTTGTCCACTTCTGTTTGGGGTTATGCCATTTTGCATGCATCAATACTAATTCTTCTTAGACCGATAAATTATCATAAATTTTTCCCGTCGCAATTAGTTTTGGGTCATGAACCGAATATATCCCACTTAACAATTTTTGGATTAACAGTATATGTGCCAATTGCACTACTATATTGCATGAAAATGGGTCCACAAAGAAGGTTAGGGATATATGTTGGGTTTTAATCGTCCTCCATTATTTACTACCTCGAATCATTAACGAGGGATTTGTTTACTGCAGGATTTGTAGACTGTTGATTCGATGAGACACTTTGTCCAAATTAAGGGGAGAAGTTGGTGAAACTAAACGGAAAATTTTGTGAAAAAATCCACCATTATCTCATCTTGATCCACATGCCTATATTAGTGAAAAAGATGTGCAAAAGATTATCCATTTGCAGAGAATAGCAAATCAAATGCCAGACGCATTTACAAATTTGAAAAGGATAAAAAAATTACATATCCATGTAAAGAATGTTCCAAGCTGTATTGATTTCCAATTGAACAATCTTCTAGTTTCATATCTAATTAGTCAAAAGCACACCTAAAACATGGTATACCATTAGGTTCCAAAGATCAAAATCCTAGAAAAAGGAAAACAAATGATCAAAATGATACTACGAAATAATCTCAAGAAGAAACCAGCAATTTAATAAATTCTGAGATTCATGAGGAATCCACTGAGCCCAAGATTCAAGAAAATAAGGAACTATCAATAAATCCAATCGATGTTGAGGCAAATTTGAATCGAGTGAATATAGTGGTGGATTATGTCTTTGCATGTAATATTGCTTCTAGCATTATGCAAGAAAGTGAGGATCTTGAACCTTAATCTATTGGAGAATTTCGACAAAGACTTGATTGGCCAAAATGGCAAAAAGAAATCCAATCGGAGTTGAATTTACTTTCTCAAGTTTGAAGTTTTTGGGCCTGTAATCCAAACACCTAGTGGTGTTAAGCCTGTTGGCTATAACGGGTCTTTGTACGCAAGAGAAATGAGAAAAATAAGGTACAAAGATATAAAGCACGCCTTGTGGCACAAGGATTGTCGATTATGAAGAGACATATTCACCCATTATGGACGCTATAACATTCTGTTATCTCATTAGTTTTGATATCCATCAAAATCTTGACATGCATTTAATGGATGTAGTTACCGCATACCTTTATGACTCACTTGATAATGATATATACATAAAAATTCCTAAGGAATTTAGAATGCCTAATGCATATAATTAAAAGTCCCGGAAAATATTTTCAATCAAATTGCAAAGATCTTTGTATGGTCTAAAGCAATCAAGATGAATGTGGTATAATCGTCTTACTGAGTATTTATTAATAGAAGGCTATATAAATGATACCATTTGCCCATGTATTTTTATGATGAAAACAACATCGGAATTTATTGTACTTGCCTTATATGTTGATGACATAAACCTTATTGGAACTCCAAAAGGCAATTGATTATTAAAGAAGGAACTCGAGATGAAAGATATCGGAAAGACAAAATTATGTCCTGGTTTGAAAATTGAACATTTGGCAAACGAAATTTTTATTCATCAATCTGCCTACATAGAAAAGGTATTGAAACTGTTTTACATGGATGTAGCAATCCATTAAATACTCCAATGAGTGTTCGATCACTTGATGTGAATAAGGATCAATTGCGACCTCAAGAAGAAAGTGGGGAGTTACTTGGTCCTGTAGTACCATATCTTAGTGCAATTCATGCACTAATGTATCTTGCTAGTACTACAAGGTCTGACATTACTTTTTCAGTTAATGTCTTAGCAAGGTATAGCTCTGCTTCTACAAAGAGACATTGGAATGGAATCATATACATATTGCAGTATCTAAAAGGAACTACCGATATGAGCTTATTTTATGGCAATAATTGTAGTCCTAATCTTGTTGGTATGCCAATGCTAAAAATATATCTGATCCACACAAGACTCGATCTCAAACATGTTATGTGTTTATCTGTGGAGGCACTGCCATATCTTGGCGATCGACTAAGCAATCAATTGTGGCTACTTCATCTAATCATTCTGAGATAATTTCTATTCATGAAGCAAGTCGAGAATGTGTGTAGCTGATGTCTATAATACATCTTATTCGAGAAAAATGTGGTTTGAAGTGCGACAAACCGCCCACAATTTTGTATGAAGACAATGCATCATGCATAGCCCAATTGAAGGGTGGATTCTTAAAAAGAGATAGGACAAATCACATTTCACCGAAGTTATTTTTCACACATGATCTTCGAAAGAATGATAATATCAATGTTCAGTAGATTTATTCAAGTGATAATATGGATGATTTGTTCACAAAATCTCTACTGACATCAACCTTCAAGAAGCTAGTGTACGAGATCGGGATGCGAAGGCTCAAGGAATTGAATTAATGCTCTTATTAGGGGGATCTAATGCGCGTTGCACTCTTTTTTCCTTACAAAGTTTTGTTCCATTGGGTTTTTTTCTATCAAGATTTTTAAAGAGGCAACCAAAACGTGTATTATTAGATGTGCGTACTCTCTTTCCTTTTTCTAGAATTTTTTTCTCATTGGGTTTTATTTTAGTTAAGGTCTTAACAAGGCATATTACTTATCGAGCAGACATTCAAGGGGGGTGTTATGAATAAAATTCTATTTGAAGTGAATGTCTATCTTGTAGAGAGTTTTACTTTTGGCTAAGTCAGTTTTTTCAATAAATATAGGGGTCTTACCCCATTGTAAATCATCCCAAAATTCAATAAGAATTTTCTCTTTCTCATTCTCTGCAAAATTATTCTAATTATTTTATTATTTTATATATGTTATCATCACGAGACTTTACCATTTCAAGAAGCTTTTTGAGAAGATTAAGGTATAACGTTTCTCCTCTTTTTAATTATGACTGATATTATGAAAATAAAGTTTGTTGCCCTTAAAATTTTGGGCAAGAACTATATGACATGAGTGTTGGATGCTGAAATTCATTTAGATGCAATGGGTCTTGGAGACAATATTAAAGATAAAACTAAAGCATCCACCCAAGTCTGTTCTAAGGCGTTGATTTTCTTGCGCCAACACCCATATCATTGTTGGGTCATTCCTTCACCATGGTTCTATATCTCTCCTAACTCTCATGCAATGTTTCAATAGGATCCTTCTTGAAAGCTATGATCTCATCCCGCAATGCTGCCATATGCCCCCGTAAGAAGAACTTTGCAATGAACTTGTCCGCCAACTTATCCCATGTAGTGATGGAATGGTTGGGCTCTGATACCAATTGTTAGATAATACGCTTAACGCTAGATGGGGGGTGAATAGCGTTATAATAGAAATTAGCGTAAACTTGCGGAATTTGAAATTTGCAGGAAATAAATAAGTGTGTTAAGTAAACAAAAAGGAAAGAACGCACCAATGTATTCTGGTTCACCACAACAAGTGGCTAGTCCAGTCCCCGAGAGACTCTCTCGAGATTTTCCACTAACTTGTCAAGATTACGGGTGCTCAACAAACCTTTACAACTTAAGGACACAAGCCTTAACACCTTTGCCCGAAGATACAACAGTCCAAGACTTCACTGTTAAGCTTACGGGTGCCTAACCAACCTTTACAGCTTAAGGACACACGCCTTAACACCTTTGCTCGGTGATACAACACTCCAAGACTTCAACCAAGAAAACACAAGTTCCTTACAACAAGAGAAGCACAATTCTCTTACAAGTGTACAAAACACTAAACACTCAAACAAAACACTCCTTAATGAGTAGATATGAGTTAAAGAAGTAAGCTCAAGATCACAACAACTATGGACAAGACTTCGGCTCTCAAAAGCTTTTTGAAATGAATATAAATTGATAAACAATAGTATGCAAGCTTATATCAATAGAATGATCGGTTGTTGTGTGTTGTTGTGTTTAAAACACTAATGAAGCTGTATTTATAGTTGAAAAACTTGGCATTACCATTGTCTAATTGTCAATTAAGAATTGCTGATTTTACTGAGTGACAATCGATTGTCAAGAAGCCACAATCGATTGTTTGCCAATCGTTCCAAAAATCAATCCCAAGTTTTACGCTTAACAATCGATTGTCCAAGATCAACAATCGATTATTGGCAACGTTCAAAAAATTATTTCTAGATTTTACGTAAAACAATCGATTATACCAAATCAATAATCGATTATTCAGCAACGTTCAAAAAATCCTTTCCAGATTTTAATTTCAACAATCGATTGTACAAAATCAACAATCGATTATTCACCAACGTTCAAAAAATCTTTTCCAGATTTTAATATCAACAATCGATTGTACAAAATCAACAATCGATTACCTGACGGTATTTGAAAACTTTACGACAACGGTCAGCTTCACAATCGATTGTGCAATGTTAACAATCGATTATTTATCAGACTTTGAAAATCATTTTAGACACTGCCTCGTGACAATCGATTGTTATATACTCACAATCGATTATTTAATAACTTTGAAAAAGTCTGGAAGACACTGCCTCAACACAATCGATTGTCATATGTTCACAATCGATTATTTTGTGACTTTTAAAAATCTAATGGACACTGTCTCTTCACAATCGATTGTCATCAACTTCACAATCGATTATTTTCAGCGTTGAAAAACTTTGATGTACATTGCCTCATCACAATCGATTGTCATAGGGTTCACAATCGATTGTCATGCAGGTTTGAAAAACCTGATGCTCACTGCCTTAACACAATCGATTGTCATTAGTTCACAATCGATTGTCATGCAGTCTTGGCTTAACATATTCGATTATCATAAGTACATAATCGATTATCTTAGTCCAGATTTTAGAGGCATGTTTAAAAATTATTTTGACTGAAGTAAATATGCATGATTTAAAATCATTTAGCATTAAATTAAATATGCATGATTTTGTAAAAATAATTTTACGAGAGAAGCCATGTCATGAGTCAAGTTGTCGGATCAAGATCACAATTAAGAACGACTCATTTAAACTATAAAACTTTGTCTTCTGCTTGAATCTCGTTATCCACCAATTGTGCGCTTGTACTTGAACTTCGTCATATATCAATTTGCGCTTGTTTGTCATTCATCAAAACCTACACATAAGAACACACGTTTTAGTATAAAGCCTTGAGAACGTGTTTGCAACAATTTCCCCCTTTTTGATAATGGCAAACATTAAGCGGGATATGCAAATTAAACAATTTATAATGACGATTCAAGATAATTTGTTCCCCCTCAATATATGAATTCCCCCTCAATTTAAGCTTATAAATATTGAGAGTGCATAGTGCATACCCGTTATCTTCCCCCTTTTGCAATTAGCAAAAATAATATAAGAAGATGCCAAAGATGTAAATAAAACTTGTTTATTTATTGGAAAGAAAACGTGATTACTTAAAGAGGGTACAATAACTCAAGTAATAGCAGAACAATCGATTATTGATACGCGATAATCGATTATTAGACGACAGAAACCGATTTTTTTCTAAATAAGACTCGATTATTGCGCATCATCCTTTATAATTCCCCCTACCTTTAGGGCGATACCTGCAAAAATTCGTTTGACGTCTCGTACGCTCAAGTTAGAAATCATGTAAAATAAAAAAATGCAATGCATGACTTAGATCAACGTGGAGTCAAGAATCCCAAGTTCACTACGAATTCGGAAGAAGGACTCTTTCTCTAAGGGCTTAGAAAAGATGTCGGCCAATTGGTCTTTGGTTTCAACAAATTCGATTCCGACATCGCCCTTGAGAACGTGATCTCTTATAAAATGATGTCTAATTTCAATGTGTTTTGTTCGCGAATGAAGAACGGGGTTCTTCGTCAAGCATATGGCACTAGTATTATCACATTTAAGAGGGATATGATCAAGACTTAGGCCATAGTCCAAGAGTTTTTGTTTCATCCAGAGGATTTGAGCGCAACAACTCCCCGCGGCTACATATTCAGCCTCGGTTGTGGACAACGCAACAGTTACTTGTTTCTTGCTAAACCAAGAAACGAGAGAGCTACCGAGCAAATGGCAAGTGCCACTAGTGCTCTTGCGGTCCAATTTGCATCCAGCAAAATCGGAGTGGGAATAGCCAACGAGTTGGCATGAAGAACCTTTGGGGTACCATAGACCCACATTTGTAGTACCAACAAGGTACTTCAAAATCCATTTTACCGCAGTAAGGTGAGACTCCTTCGGACACGATTGATAACGGGCGCATAAGCACACGCTAAACATGATGTCCGGACGACTAGCAGTAAGATAAAGAAGAGAGCCAATCATACCTCGATACTTCTTAGTGTCGACTTCCTTACCTTTTTCATCTTTGTCTAGATGATCGGATGTGCTCATGGGAGTCGCCATTGCTTTTGCATTGTTCATTTCAAATCGTTTCAGCAATTCTTTGCAATATTTGGTTTGGCAAATGAACGTACCTTCTTTCATTTGCTTTACTTGTAATCCCAAAAAGAATGTTAACTCACCCATCATAGACATCTCAAATTTGCTTGTCATTAAATCGGAAAATTCCTTGCATAAGACATTGTTAGTAGCACCAAATATGATATCATCCACATATATTTGAACTAATAAAATATCAATGTTTTATGCTTAACAAAAAGGGTGGTGTCAACTTTCCCCCTAATGAAATCATTTTCCAATAGAAATTTACTCAATCTTTCATACCAAGCTCGGGGAGCTTGTTTTAAACCATAGAGAGCCTTTTTGAGTTTGAAAACATGTTCGGGAGATTTAAAATCTTCAAAACCGGGGGGTTGTTCAACATAAACTTCTTCTTGTATAACACCATTTAGAAAAGCACTTTTCACATCCATTTGATATAAATTGGAATTCATAGAAGAGGCAAAAGCGAGCAGTAGACGAATAGCTTCTAATCTAGCTACGGGAGCATATGTTTCTTCATAGTCAATACCCTCTTCTTGATTATAGCCTTTTGCTACAAGCCTAGCTTTGTTTCTAGTGATTACACCATTTTCATCTAGTTTGTTTCGAAAAACCCATTTCGTACCAATTATGGTATGATTTTCGGGTCTTGGCACCAAATCCCAAACGTCATTCCGTTTGAATTGGTTAAGCTCCTCTTGCATTGCCAAGGTCCAAAATTCATCCCCAATTGCTTCAGAGATGGTTGTTGGTTCAATTTGAGACACAAAGCAGTATGTCCTAAGGTGTTCTTAAGGGAGTTTCGGGTACTTACCTTTTCTCCGACGTCGCCAATTACCTGTTCGAGAGGGTGATCTTTGATTGTCTTCCATTCGTTAGGCATTGTCGTTTCTTTCTCCAATTGTGGCGCTTCCTCCATTGGTTGTTCCAAGATTTCATCTTTATTTTCCTTAGGCGTTTCCTCTTGTATTTTGTCTTTCAAGCTATCTAAAATACCTGCAAGATCAAAACCGGAATCCTTTCTCGCCAAGCGAGCATTATTTTCGGAAAATACAACATGAGGGGATTCCCCCACAGTTTCGGTTCTTTTATTAAAAACCCTATATGCTTTGCTACGTGAAGAATAACCAATGAAAATTCCCTCATCGGACTTAGTATCAAATTTTCCCAATTGATCTTTGCCATTGTTATGAATAAAACATTTACAACCGAATACTCTATAATGGGAGATATTTGGTTTCCTTCCCTTATGGAGTTCATAGGAAGTTTTCATGAGTATAGGCCTTATGACTACTCTATTTAAGACGTAGCATGCGGTACTCACGGCATCCGCCCAAAAATGTTTGGGAATCTTGGCCTCTTCGAGCATGGTTCTAGCCATCTCTTCGAGACACCTGTTTTTCCTTTCCACCACCCCATTTTGTTGTGGTGTACGTGGAGCGGAAAAGGTATGCTCGATACCGAGTTCGTCACAAAAGTCCGCAAAGAGATTGTGATCAAACTCTCCCCCATGATCACTTCTAATTGAAGGGACGGTGGTTTCCTTCTCGTTTTGAACACGCTTAAGAAAATATTTAAAATTCTGAAAAGCATCACTTTTATTGGCAAGAAATAAAGTCCAAGTAAATCTAGAATAATCATCAACAATCACAAAAGCATAACGATTTCTTCCTAGACTTTCAATGCGAGATGGTCCAAATAAATCCATGTGAAGCAATTGCAATGGTCTAGAAGTTGAAACAATATTTTTGGATTTGAAAGATGCTTTTGTTTGCTTCCCTTTTTGACATGAATCACAAATAGAGTCATCTTCAAATTTTAAATAGGGAAGGCCAATAACTAAGTTTTGAGAAATCAATTTGTTCAAAAGATGCATGTTGATATGTGCTACTCTACGATGCCATAACCAAGTATCATCCTCTTTACTCATAAGACAATCAACATATTCGGGTGAGGAATTTGCAAGATCAACCATATAAATATTATCCACTCTAAAACCACGAAGGATAATTTTAAAATCACTACGTCTAAACACTAAGAATTCATCCGAATCAAATAGGGAAAGATTTCCCTTGTCACATAATTGACTTATGCTCAAGAGATTATGCTTTAAACCTTTAACAAGTAATATATGCTTAATAGAGGAATTTTCATCCTTACCGACCGATCCGATGCCAATAATCTTTCCTTTATTGTTATCCCCAAAAATCACACTTCCTCCTTCTTTGTGTTCTAGTTGAAGGAATTTGGATTCGTCTCCCGTCATATGTTTGGAGCATCCACTATCAAGGTACCATAGTACACTTGATCCCTTCAAACATACCTACAAAACAAGTTAATGCGTTTTAAGTACCCATGCCATTTTGGGTCCTTGAGGGTTAGGCATATCATAGTGATGCGATTGAGTGATATGTCTATGTCGTGTAAAACATGCAGGAGCAATATGACCAATACGTCTACAATAATGACAAGTCACGTTGGGGTTATGCATCCTTCTAGGTTCATAGTAACTTGACGGACGAAAATGGTTTACTCTATTTTCAGCATTATGACTATTGCGCGCTTTATGAACATCATTTCTCCTACTATGAGCAGCATTTCTAGAATAATTATTTCTACGTTGGAAATCATTTCTAGGTGCTCTAAAGGGTTCAAAAATCCTTCTAGTATTTGGCCTATAATATGCATCATTTCTAGGGTAGTTATTTCTAGGTGGTAAGTCATTGCTAGGTCTTCTAAAATGTTCAACATTTAGTCTAGCATGCATATTGGTTCTAGGATTGATATTTCTAGGATAAACATTTTTATTATTTGTCCTAGGTTGAGCCTTAGGTTGTTGGGGTCTAGCTTCAACCTTTTCTTTAGGCTCATTCGCAAACCCTATGCCATGCTTGGTTGACTTCAAATTATCAAGAACATCATTCAAATTTTTGTGCGAAGAATTAAACTTATCTAATGTGCCTTTAAGCCTTTCTACTTCATTTTTGAGATGTAAGCAAGAAGTACACTTTCTAATAGAGCTTTCGGGCTTATCGGCGCTTCTTTTTCCGAAAAACTTGTTTTCCTCTTTCAACTTCTCATTTTCTAAAACCAGTTTTTCAAAATCTTTTTCTTTTAGAGAGAGTTGTTTTTGAAAATCTTTTTCTTGCAACGACAGAGTTTTCTCCAAATCTTTAATAGTCTTGGAAGCATCAACAAACTCACTATGTAATTTATTATAAGGATTTTGCATTTCTTCAAGCGAGTGAGAGTTGGACGTACTTACCTCTTTTTCTTCGTTTTCCATGAGACAATGGCCAGTTGAGCTGTCCGCTTTTTGAGGCATGCTTTCATACATTTCCTCCAGCTTATCCCACATCACTTTGGCGGTTTTGTAGTGGGAAATTTTCTAATAGTCTTCCTGATTCAAGGCGCTATACAACATATTTATTGCATTAGTGTTGTATTCACTTACCTTGGCTTTCCCAACTTTTGTTGTCATTTGATCACCATGCTTGATGATTTGCCATAGATAAAAGTTGTTGGCTGTGATGAAAATTCTCATCCGATCTTTCCAGTATAAGTAATTATTTCCATCAAATATTGGGGGCAACATGTTAAAATCACCTTCACCTATTCCTGCAAAAGAGTCACGAGCAGAAGCCATGGATGGTTCTCTCAAACTGTTAAGTCTTCAGAGAGTTGGGCTCTGATACCAATTGTTAGATAATACGCTTAACGCTAGATGGGGGGTGAATAGCGTTATAATAGAAATTAGCGTAAACTTGCGGAATTTGAAATTTGCAGGAAATAAATAAGTGCGTTAAGTAAACAAAAAGGAAAGAACGCACCAATGTATTCTGGTTCACCACAACAAGTGGCTAGTCCAGTCCCCGAGAGACTCTCTCGAGATTTTCCACTAACTTGTCAAGATTACGGGTGCTCAACAAACCTTTACAACTTAAGGACACAAGCCTTAACACCTTTGCTCGAAGATACAACACTCCAAGACTTCACTGTTAAGCTTACGGGTGCCTAACCAACCTTTACAGCTTAAGGACACATGCCTTAACACCTTTGCTCGGAGACACAATACTCCAAGACTTCAACCAAGGAAACACAAGTTCCTTACAACAAGATAATCACAATTCTCTAACAAGTGTACAAAACACTAAACACTCAAACAAAACACTCCTTAATGAGTAGATATGAGTAAAAGAAGTAAGCTCAAGATCACAACAACTATGGACAAGACTTTGGCTCTCAAAAGCTTTTTGAAATGAATATAAAATGATAAACAATAGTATGCAAGCTTATATCAATAGAATGATCAGTTGTTGTGTGTTGTTTTGATTACAACACTGAAATGAAGCTGTATTTATAGTTGAAAAACTTGACATTACCGTTGTCTAATTGTCAATTAAGAGTTGCTGATTTTACTGAGTGATAATCGATTGTCAAGAAGCCACAATCGATTGTTTGCCAATCGTTCCAAAAATCAATCCCAGATTTTACGCTTAACAATCGATTGTCCAAGATCAACAATCGATTATTGGCAACGTTCAAAAAATCATTTCCAGATTTTACGTAAAACAATCGATTATACCAAATCAATAATCGATTATTCAGCAACGTTCAAAAAATCCTTTCCAGATTTTAATTTCAACAATTGATTGTACAAAATCAACAATCGATTATTCACCAACGTTCAAAAAATCTTTTCCAGATTTTAATATCAACAATCGATTGTACAAAATCAACAATCGATTACCTGACGGTATTTGAAAACTTTACGATAACGGTCAGCTTCACAATCGATTGTGCAATGTTAACAATCGATTATTTATCAGACTTTGAAAATTATTTTAGACACTGCCTCGTGACAATCGATTGTTATATACTTACAATCGATTATTTAATAACTTTGAAAAAGTCTGGAAGACACTGCCTCAACACAATCGATTGTCATATGTTCACAATCGATTATTTTGTGACTTTTAAAAATCTGATGGACACTGTCTCTTCACAATCGATTGTCATTAACTTCACAATCGATTATTTTCAGCGTTGAAAAACTTTGATGTACACTGCCTCATCACAATCGATTGTCATAGGGTTCACAATCGATTGTCATGCAGGTTTGAAAAACCTGATGCTCACTGCCTTAACACAATCGATTGTCATTAGTTCACAATCGATTGTCATGCAGTCTTGGCTTAACATAATCGATTATCATAAGTACATAATCGATTATCTTAGTCCAGATTTTAGAGGCATGTTTAAAAATCATTTTGACTGAAGTAAATATGCATGATTTAAAATCAATTAGCATTAAGTTAAATATGCATGATTTTGTAAAAATAATTTTACGAGAGAAGCCATGTCATGAGTCAAGTTGTCGGATCAAGATCACAATTAAGAACGACTCATTTAAACTATAAAACTTTGTCTTGTGCTTGAATCTCGTTATCCACCAATTGTGCGCTTGTACTTGAACTTCGTCATATATCAATTTGCGCTTGTTTGTCATTCATCAAAACCTACACATAAGAACACACGTTTTAGTATAAAGACTTGAGAACGTGTTTCCAACACATGGGTCCTTCAAATCCTCAATAAAAGGCCTAAGTTTTTAAGCCCTAGTTGTTCCCAAATTTAACCCTGAAATTCCATTAATCGCAGTCCTAATCTACGAAATAATACAATTGGAATGTGTTATACGTCCAAAATCTTTACCACAATGAGGTCTCCTTGAATTCTCTTTTCAAAATTACCTAAAACTCCAGAATTCGCGTTTAAAATGATGAAACCCTATGAAAATCGTGAAGGAAGAAATATATAAATTTTGACCCAAGCATTTTCGTACCTGCGGTCAATCCACTGCATTTGTGGTACCTTTTTCGCGGTCCAAGTGCGACTTATGTGGTATTTCACTTAAGCGCCAATTTCCGGTTCTGCGATCCTTTTGCCGCACCTGCGCTCAGGTGCTTCCATGGCTCTATCCTTACTAGGCCCTTTCTGCTTCTGCGGGCCTCTTCTTGATATATGTGGCATCGTACATGTGGTCCCCAAACCGCAGGTGCGGAAATACCTAAAGCAGAAAAATCTGCAGCTTCATCAAAATTCCAAACTCTCCTTCAACAATCCGAAATCACCCTGAGGCCCTTGGGGCCTTAACAAAAGGCACCAATAAGTCTTAAACTACTATTCAAATTTATACCAATCTTCAAAACACCTCAAACATCATTAAAACACCAAGACCACATCAAATTCAAGCCTAATATTAAAAAAATCTTCTGAATTCCGCTTTTGACCCGACCAAGCCCTCTAGCACATAACTCTACATCCGGTTGACCTTTCCAACTTAAGCTTCCTAAAAAGAGACTAAGTGTCTCAATCCTTCTTAAAACCTTTACGAACCCGAGCAAACCAACCCGATCACATATAGAACCGATAAATAGAGAAACAAGAAGCATAAATGGGGAAAATGGAGCAATAATTCATTAGACGACTGGCTGGGTCGTCACATCCTCCCCCTCTTAAACAAATGTTCATCATCGAATGAGTCAAGAATCATACGTGATGCCTTAAATGGGTGGGCATATCTGCTCGACATCTCTCGCCTGGTCTCCTAGGTAGCCTCCTCCAAGGGCCGACCCCTCCACTACACTTTCACTGAAGCTATATCTTGTGATCCCACTTTCGAACCTGACGCACCAAAATAGTTGTTGGTCTATATCATAAGTCAAATAACCATCTTAATAAACCATGATAAAATCCAAAACATGAGATGATCCCCAATATACTTCCGGAGTATAGAAACATGAAATCGGATGCACACTCGACAAGCTGGGTGGCAATGAAAGCTCATATGCAACCTCCACAATTCTCCGAAGTTCCTTAAATGGCCCAACGAACCAAGGGCTCAATTTACCCATCTTCCCAAACCTCATAACTCCTTTCATGGGTAAAACCTTCAATAGAACCTTCTCACCAACCATGTAGGACACATCTCAAACCTTCTTGTCAGCATAAATCTTTTGTCTCGACTGTAGTGTACAAATACTCTCCTGAATCACCTTCATCTTGTCTAAGACATCCTACACCATGTCTGTATCCAGTAGCCTAGACTCTCCCGTCTCAAACCAACCAACGGGATATCTACACAGCCTCCCATACAAAGCCTAATATGAGGCCATCTGAATACTCAATTGGTAGTTGTTGCTATAAGCAAACTCTGCAATATAGTACAATTCGGCTCAAAGCATCGACATTCACATTGGCCTTTCCTGAATGGTACACTATAGTAATATCATAATCCTTTAGCAACTCCAACCACCTCCGCTGCATCAAATTAAGATTCTTCTGCTTGAATGAGTGCTGGAGGCTACAATGATCAGTAAACACCTCACAATACGCATCATACATGTAATGCCCCTAAATATTTAACTCGTGAACTATGGCAGCCAATTCCAAATCTTGAACGAGGTAGTTTTTTCATGGGGCTTCAACTGATGAGAAACATAACCAATAACTCTACCCTCCTGCATCAATACGAAACAATACCAACTCTCGAAGCATCATAATACACAGTATATAAACCTAAAGCTGATGGCAAATCATACACTAGATCTGTGGTCAAGGCTATCTTGAGCTTCTGAAAGATCTCCTCACACCCGTCCGACCATACAAATAAAGCATCATTCTGAGTTAACTTGGTCAATGGCGATGTGATATATGAGAATCTCTGAACAAATCGACAATAATAACCTGCCAAACCAAGAAAGCTGCAAATCTTTGTGGCTGAGGACAGCCTGGGCCAGCTCTAAACTGCCCCTCTCTTCTTTGGATCAACCTGAATACCCTCACTAGAAAACCTCGCTACTTGAAGTTGGTCGAATAAATCATCGATGTGGGGCAAATGATACGTGTTCTTAACTGTTACCTTGTCTAATTGCCTATAATCGATGCATATTATCATAGTGCCATCCTTTTCCTTCACGAATATAAACGACGTGACCCAAGGAAATAGACTAGGCCGAATGAACCCTTTCTCAAGGAGTTCCTGGAGCTTCTCATTTAACTCCTTTAACTCTGCCGGTGCCATACGATACAAAAGAATAGAAATGGGCTGAGTGCCCGACACTAGATCAATACCAAAGTCAATATCCCTATCCGGTGGCAGGCCCGACAGGTCTGTGGGAAACACATTGGGAAAATCCCTCACGACTAGAACAGGATCAATTTGGGGTTTCTGTACCGACATCCCTTACAAAGACTAGATACTAATGAAAACCCTTCCAAACCATACGTTGGGACTTCAAGAATGAAATTACCCTACTTGGAACACAATCATTCAAACATCGCTACTCAATCTGTGGCACACCCGGTATAGCCAATGTGACTATCTTAGCATGACAATCTAGAATAGCACAACCCGAAGATAGACAATCAATGCACAAGATAACATCAAAATCCACGATACATATTAATAAAAGATCAACTCGAGTCTGCAGACCCCTAATAGTCACCACACACAATCGGTACATACGGTCCACAATAGTATCGCCCATCAGGGTAGATATATGAACAGGAGAAACAAGAGAATCATGGGGCGTATCCAAATAACGAGCAAAGTATGATGACACATAAGAAAAGGTGGAGTCATGATCAACTAATACAGAGACATATCTGTGGTAGACTGAAACATAACCTATAATAACAACATCGGAAGCTATAGCATCAGATCTAGCTAGAAGTGCACAGAAATGGTCCTGACCACAACCTGATTGATCTCCCCATCTAGGGAGACCCTTAGCTGACTGACCTCCACCCCTAGCAGGATGGGTGGGTGGTGTTGAAGCAACTAGCATTGAAGCTGATGACTGACCTCTCTATTGCGATGAACTCGCAATGCGACGAGGATACTGTCTCCATATATGACCCATATCTCCACACTTATAATAACTCACAGGTGCTGGAGAAGGGGACTGAAGGGAACCCCTCGTACCTAAATGACTAGCTGATGCACCTAGCATAGAAGAGCCCTAAATTGATTGAACATGGGACAAACTCGGAGCTTGAAGGGCACTAAGCGATGACTGGCCTGATGAGAACTGTGAGAACCATGACCTGATAATTCCCCACACTAACCTTGGCGAGCTGGCTGAGCATGCATGAATGGACGGTCTTTGTCGTGCTAAAACTAACCTCTCCAAGGAGCACCACCATAACTACCAGATCCTCGAGGTTTCTTGGCCTCCCTCTGCTCTCGCTCCTAGCGACGAATAGACTTAATCTCTCGAGCAATGTCTAAAACCTCTTCAAAATTCGCACTAGTCACCCTCTCCTTGGTCATGAGAATACAAAGCTGATAAGTGAGGCCATCAACAAACCTTTCAATCCTCTCTCTTTATATTGGAACCAACAAAATCGCATAGATAGCTAGCTCAAAAAACCAAATCTCATACTGTATCACAGTCATCTCTTCTTGACATGACCACTCAAACTCCCTATGCAGCTCCTTTCTGCGAAACTGCGGCACATACTTCTCCAGAAAGAGAAAGAAGAACTACTTCCAAGTGAGGGGTGTTGCACTAACTGGCCTACACATCTCAAATTCCTCTTACCAAGTTAAGGAACTCCATAAAACTGATAAGTAGTGAAAGCGCCCCCTATGGTCTCTAGAATACCTGCTGTACAAAGCATCCTCTGACACTTATCTAAGAAACTATGGCATCCTCACCCTCTGCACCAGTAAAGGCCGGAGGCTGAAGTCTACCAAACCTCTCCAACCTACGATGCTCATCCTCTGCATGGTAGGAACTACATAGCCGATATCATTTATAACCGGCTGGGCTGGATGTGCCTCCGGTGTCTGAAGTCCATGCACGACCTGCTCAGGTGTGCGAGCGGCGAGAGTCTGGTTTCCTCCCCCGGCCTGAGAAGTAGCTGCAACTGTAGTAACGGAAATCACCGGAGCTAGACTAGTGCAAACGGATAGAATTTGAGCCAAGGACCCCTGAAGACGTAGAATCACAATGGACATAGTTGGTGCTTAAGCTGGTGCTTCTGGAGCTCCCACAAGTGGGACCTCATACTGAACTGGGGTGGCTAGTGGATCTGCAGATGCTACCCTATTTGTTGTGCGAGCCACACCTCTACCCCTATCGTGACAACGACCGCGTCCTCGGCCTATCAAAGTTGGTGGTATAGGTGGTCGTCTATCATGACCGATAGCGCATGTCCTCACTATCTATGAGAGAATAGAATAACAAAAGTTTAGTACTCTGATCAAAAATTTTGCAGGACAAGAATTACAATAATACGAAGTTTTCCCTAAAGGTTATGCAGCCTCTCGAGGATTAATATAGAACTCTCCATACCGATCCATGAGACTCTACTAAACCTGCTCATTACTTGTGAGACTTATGTAACCTAGGCTTTGATACCAACTTGTCACGACCCTAAACTAGGACCCGGTCGTGCTGTGGCCTCTCGTGAAGATAAGGTCAGCCGACATATTTTCGATTCCTTATTAAACAAATAAATAATACAAGTTAAGTCATTAAACATAATAAAATCCCAAAATACGGTAAATAATACAATTTGCGAAATTTGAACCAACACAGCCTGATATCGGGGTGTCACTATTCATGAGCCTCTACAATCCGGATAATACAAGAAAGGTCTACATAGTCTAATACAAATCTAAAACATAGAAATATAAGATAAAGGAAGAAGCTCTTGGGTGAGAATGCCGGCAGCTACCTAGAGAATCTTCGAATCCGCTTGAGTTTGAAGGATCAACACTCGCTGGCGGGACCTGATGCACCTAAATCTACACACAGGGTGCATGGAGTAAAGTGAGTACTCCAATTTAGTTATTAATAATCATAAATAAAGACTAAAAGTAAAAAATCACGTAAGGCACATTAGAGGCTATAGTGAAGAAGTAAAGAAATGTAAAAATCATTACAATTCAGTTTAAACTTCATAAAAGGACTTTTTAACAATAAAGCAGGTAAATGACAGGAAATAAGGAAGATAAACACATAAATCTTTGCCCCTCGGGCACAATGTCAACAAATCCGCCTTTGGGAAATATCTTAGAGCAATACCAGCCCCTCGGGCTATGTCTCACATCATAATGGGTACCCGCGCTCACTGAGGTTGTGAAGACTCCTAGAGGGGACCCTTACAAACCAAGCGCAATATCAAGCCATCTCGCGGCATCATCACTATACTCTCGGCCTCATATTAATAAGCCACCTAGTGGCATACATATCTCAAGCCCTCGACCTCATAATCATACTCAAATATTTCCTCACAACATAGGCCCCCGTCCTTACTCAGTCAAAATCCTCACAAGCCACTCGGGCAATAGTAAAACATGATTCTAAGCCTCGAATATCATTTAAAACATCATTTAAGTGTTAAAACAGAGTAAACACGGCTGAGTTATGGAAATAGTGGAATATAAAATGACTGAGTTTAAGTACCAAGTCAAAACAGTGACGAGATATCAATAAAAATTCTACAATGGTTGAAATAGTTGGCACGAAGTCCAAATATGGCATTAAGTCCAAAACATTATGATAGCAAATAACTTTTAGTCAAATACGCAATAAAATAGTCATTCGGGATGGACTAAGTTAGAATCACCAGTAGTGCACGGCCCCACGCTCGTCATCTAGCGTGTGAATCACCTTAATATAGCCCAACGACGTGCAATCCAGGGTTTTATGCCCTCAGGACTTCATTTACAATCATTACTCACCTCAATCCAGTCAAATATCTAGCCTAAGACGCCTTTGCCCCTCGAATCGGCCTCCACTCGTGTCGAATCTATCGAAAATCAGAATTACGACATCAAAATATGCTAAGGAAATGAAGCGGAAGCACAAATAATCAATTTATAGCATAAATCCCAAAATTACCAAAATCTAAACCCCGGACCCACGTCTCGAAATTAGATAAAATTCACATACATAGATTCCGTATCTCCCCCCTAGTTCATACATATCAAAAGTCCAAGGGTCCTTCAAATCCTCAATCAAGGGCCTAAGTTTCTAAGAACTAGTTTTCCCCATATTTAACCCATAAATTCCATTAATTACAACCCTAATATGCGAAATAATACCATAGGAAAGAGTTTTAGGTCCTAATTCCTTAACTCAATGAAATCTCCTTGAATTCTCTCTTCAAAATTGTCCAAAACTCCAGAATTCGTGCATAAAAATGGTGAAACCCTCTAAAAAACGTGAAGAAAGAAGTATATACATTCTGAACAAGACATTTTCGCACCTGCGGTCAATCAACCATATCTGCGGTACCACTTTTACGGTCCAAGAGCCGCTTCTGCGGTTTTCACTTAACTGCCCACTTGCGCTTCTGCGATCCCTTTGCCACACATGCGCTAGTGCAGATGAGGCTCCTTGGCCGCTTTTGCAGCTCTAGACTTCCCAGGCCTTTTCCGCTTTTGCGGCCCTTTTCTTTCCATCTACGACATTTCACGTGTGGTCCCCAATATGCAGGCGATGAAACACCAGAAGCAGAAAATTTGTAGCTTCATGAAAATTCCAAACTCTTCGCCAACCATCTGAAATCACCTCGAGGCCCCTGGAACCTCAACCAAAGGCACCAACAAGTCTAAAAATTACTATTCAAACTAATAACAATCTTCAAAACACCTCAAACAACATTAAAACACCAAGATCACATCAAATTCAAGTCTAAGATTCCAAAAATCATTCGAATTCCGCTTTTGATAAAAAATCCAACCAAACCACATTTTAATGACCTCAAATTTATACTACAAGTACAATATATTGTGACGAGCATATGATAAAGGAACAATGATTCCGAAAATTCTCTCTCTAATCAGTAAGAAGGGTGAATAGTGATTCCGTCACTATTCATTGGTCATATTTCCGGAATCCGGCGGTTGATGGGACCAAAGGTGGTCTCAAAATAACCCCCTTCTTATTGCGATCAATCCTCACTTGTTTTCTTATCCAAATCCTTAAATCTATTCAAGATCTTAATTTGATTATACAATCACTGTAGCTCAAAGAAACTTTTTCAGATTATCTTCAATTCTCAGTTGGACAGAACATGGATGAGTCCTTGTTCAATCTCTAGAATTGTGTAGTTGTTTTATGAGCTGGGCAGCCATGGCTGCATTGAACTCTCCCCAGCCTTTGGTTGTGGGAGAAGTAATCCAAAATCATGTAAAAGCTGATCCAAAAGACACTTCAAAGCAATCGTGTGCTACAACAGTACAAGCAAGTCAGCCTCCTCCGACAAAAATTGAACTTTGTCCAGTTAAATTTGATCATGGTGAACCAATTATTCAATTCTCGATGGAAGACGTGAACAACTTCATTGGGAAGAAGGTTTACATCAGGCAGTTGTGTTAAAATTCTCTTATGGCAAACCAGACATATCGGAAGTGCGAAGAATATTTTTGTCGCAATTCGATGTTCAAGGTCATTGTAACGTTGGACAATTGGAATTTCGTCATATGCAAATAAGATTTGATCTCTTCAATGATTATGTTCACTTCCTTTCAAAGTCAACTGGATATCTTAAATCCAAAGGCGACGAATACTTTTTCAGAGCATTCCCATGGTCTTTGGGATTCAATCCGAAAGAGGAGACGTCCAGGGCAGTCGTATGGATCTTACTTCCAGGCCTGCCACCAAATTTCTTTGCTATGAGATCGTTAATGTCGATAGCCTCAGCTGTGGGACAACCGTTTGCTGTTGATAAAGCGACACAGGATAGAACGAGACCTAGCGCGGCAAGAGTTAAGGTTATACTTGATTTATTAGATAAACATCCTAAAAAGGTCATGCTGCAGATTGTAGATTCAGCTTCGGGTAAATCTGTCGAGTTCCATCAAGAAATAGTGTACGACAACCTTCTTAGGTATTGTGCCTACTGCAAACACCAAGGTCACGATGACAGGGCATGTAAAATTAAAAAGGAAAGGCTGGAGCAGAGGTGGTGGAAGAGGATATTCTGGTCAGTGATATGCCTAGAATAGAAGTGGATGCTGTTGACAAATTGCAAGGTTATGCAAGGGATTTTTTAAATAATAAAAGAGCAGGACAAGTTGTTAATGTTTTACAAGAAAAGGATGGCTTGAAGGAGGTTGCTGGTCGAAATGAACTAGCAGTACAAAATGATACTGTAAAGGATGTGACAAAACAAACTGATATGTCTAAGGTTTCACAACCTTCTGTGATTGATAGGGCTGAGGCAGATCAACATATTATGACTAGGAATGCCGGGGTTGCTGGAGTGAATGATAGATGCAGTGATGCAGCAGCTCAAATGGAGACTACGGAAGAGGCTTCACAACTGGATAAAGGGTCTCTCAATGTTACAAAACAGACTGTTATGCCTAAGGTTTCACAAACCACTGTGACTGATAGTACTGAGGCAGATCAACTTGTAGTGACTAGGAATGCTGTGGTTGCTGGTGTGACTGATAGGTGTAGTGATGCAGCAGTTCAAATGGAGTTCATGGAAGAGGCTTCACAACTGGATAAAGGACCTCACAAGGTTACAAAACAGAATGCTATGTCTAAACTTCCACAACCTACTGTGATTAATAGGGCTGAGGCAGATCAATATGTAGTGATGAGGATTGCAATGGTTGCTGGTGATAGGTGCAGTAATGAAGCAATTCGAGTGGAGTCAATGGAAGAGATTTCACCCAATGTTACTAAACAGAATGCTATTACAAAGGTTTCAAAAACTACTGTGATTGATAGGGCTGAGGCAGATCAACATGTAATGACCAGGATTGCTTTGGTTGCTGGAGTGACTGATATGTGCAGTGATGCAGCAATTCAAGTGAAGTCTATGGAAGAAGTTTCAATACTGGATAAAAAAGCTCCCAACCTTCCCAGAGATGCACCTGATTCTATAAGCTATGCACGATCAAATGTTGATACTCATGTTACAATGCTGGCTTATACAGATCATGTTAATACTAATGCAAAGGATGGGCATGTGGCTGATGTTGATGGGCAGTATCACAAGTGCAATGGGCATGCCTCTGCTACAAGTGATACAACTGCAGAAATCCCAGGCCAAAAAAAGTTTCTGTCCAGTTATATAAGGCCAAAGGAAGACTCTGTCCAGTCTTGTAAATTGCCAGACACTGTTCCATTGAATCTGCCTATCAGTTTTGAAAAAGAAAAGATGATATCAAATGTGAAACATACAGATCCATTTACTATTCCACAAATAGAGAATGGAAAAAGCAACAACCAGAAGCTGATCGAGCAGCAGCAGATAATGCAGATTAATGTCAATCAAAACACTACTATGGTTGGTCAAGCAACTGGAACAAATTTGGAGGCATCGGATAATGTCACATCTGATACACTTCATTCTATTTTGTCAGTCCAACAAAAGGAAAAATTGACAGGTAAAAATGTACTGGATGCTTCAACAAAATCTGGACAACAACATTTTTTAGAACTGAATAAAGCATCAGATTTGGCCTTTTCTGAAGATACCAAAAAATCTGTTATTGCAACTGATAATAACAGATCCAACATGTCGATAGACAACGAATCACATTATGCAGCATCAGTTTCAACAGAACTGGATCATAGACCTCCGTTGCAATGTCCTGATGTTCGAGCTAAATCTGGGGACGACAATCATTTTTCTGAGATTCAAATAACATCAACCAGTACAAACGATGAGTTTATACAAAACACAGCTTGACATGATATAGATAAACAAAGAACCAAAAATAAAATTCACATCGCAGGAAACAATCCAGTTTTACCTTCAATCTCAAACTCATTTGCCGCACTTGCCAATGTCAATGATGATGAAAGAAAACTCATGAGAAAAATCTGCAGCTTGGCGACAGTCAAAATAATTCATAGAATACAAAGGCAAAGATTACAGCTTATGTTACTGATACAAATAGGCAACTACAGTCCAAACTTCAAAGTTCTACAACCATATTCAATCCTACATGGCCAAAGAGGAAGGACCTAGTCATTAAGTCGAAACTATGGAAAGACCAACGAGATTACGATGATGAGGACAGCTAGTGTGAAGGTTTCGCTGGTTATTCATCGGAAGAAGATGATCAAGAATCTGATCAAGATAATAGTGGAGAGGACAGCGATGATTCAGTCAAGTGAAAATTTCAAAGGAAAATTGCAACTAACAACTGTCGTGCAATTTTGAAACAAACACCAACTCAAAACAGCTGCTTAAACCATAATGCTCCAGTTTTTGTTTCAAAAAAAAATGCAAAAGATGTTATTACAACTGTAGCAACATCAAAGTTCAACAAGAATGAAACAGCTCATAATCGTCAACTAAGCTTAGCCGAAGCATCAGTGGGTGATGGAATCGCAAATGCGCTGCCATCAACTAGTCAGAATCAGAAGCAGAAAAGGAATGCTAAGTCACAGGCGGGGCAGCTCGTCACAGCTGCTTCAGTAATATCGTCCGAAGAAAGACAACTCTTGGAAGCGATGGCACTGCCAAATCCAATTCTCTCGGGATGACACATATATGAAGAAGGGGAAGAAGAGGATATTTTAAACCAACGCCGAGCAGACGCTTCAATAAAAGGAGATTTGTCACCAATGCATAGTGCAAGAAATAAGAAATCTCATCAAAGGGAAAGAAGTTGGGACGGCAGGGCGTTTGAAGACGTAAACATAAGGAAGCTCCCAATGAGAAATGCAAAACAAAAACAAGTCTCTCAAACAATTCTTCCAAAATCCAATCCTCTGAAGAATAAAGCATGAAGTTTGAAGACCTTTTGAAGAATTGCGTGGAAGAAGACAACTTTCTACAAATCAAAATTTTCACAACAAAAGAGAAAAAATGGCACATTTATGCATGCTTCATCTGTTTATGTTACCATCACATTAGTATTATTCTATGTAATATCATCACAGAGTATGTTATAAACTCAGTGATGATCAGTCAATTTTTAGTTCTTGCGAGTTCTTTCTTTTTACATGCTTGCTAGTCCAGGAGGCTTTTATTTGCCTCAATAGGATAGCTAAGGTAAGGTCTATGCCGGATGTGTTATATGGGTAACATTATCGGTGTAACTCACCTTATTTTATTTCTCCTATTTGTTGTAATCTTATTTTTATTTAATTTATGAAAATTAACCCTAGGCATTTGCCTAGCGGACCCAAAAAAAAATGACCTCAAATTTGCACGCACATCCCAAATGATACTACATAACTACTGTAACTCTCGGAATTATATTCCGACCACTATATAAAAATCACATATCAATCATAAATAGCCAAAATACCAACTTTACCAATTCAAGCCTAAATCTACTCCGAACCTCAAAACCTCATTTCCATCACGCTCCTAATTCCCAAATCGCCTCTTGAAACAATTTTGAACCACGAAACTCACATCCAAGCCCTCTAACAGATAAGTATTCCGGTTGACTTTTTCAATATAAGCTTCCTCAAAAGTGACTAAGTGCCCCAAACCTTTTCAAAACCTTATCGAACTCGATCCAACCAACCCAATCACATATAGAACTGATAAAAAAAAAATAAGAAGCAGAAATGTGAATAATGGAGTGGTAAATCAAGAGATAACTGGTCGGGTCATCAAAGTTATGGACATCAGCCCAAGTAACAGCTGAATACTTTATAAGATTCTATTTCAACTGCTGTAAAGCCACCAAGCTTGAACCATTCAGTCCTTCGGTGAAAGCTTGAAAGGCCCAATCATCAGCAACATGTGGCAGATCCTTTCGTTCCATTTAAAATTTGGACACGAACTCCCTGAGCATTTTATCATCCTTCGTTCTTTCATTGAAAAGGTCGAACTTATTGGTGCGACGTTTATAGCCCCGATCTGTTCTTTCATGAAAGAGTCTCCGAGTACAGAAAATGAGTCAATATAATTAGGAGGTTAGTTCTGATACCACATCATAGCTTCCTTTGACAGGTTCTCTCAAAATTTCTTCAACAAGATAGACTAGATCTCATCATCATTTAAGTCATTCCATTTGATGGCACATGTTTAGGAATTAACATGGTCATTTGGGTCGGTAATTCCGTTATACTTAGGAATCTCGAGCATGTACAAATTTTTAGGAATCGGCTTCGAAGCCTCAATAGAAGGGAATAGAATCTAGGCCTTTCAGTATCGGCGGTGCTCCTGGGATTTGGTTAACCCTGGAATGGTAGGTTTCTACCTTTTTGTCATTTTCTTTGATTTCTTCTCCTCTGATTCTATGCATTTTGTCAGATCATCGAGCATTTTTATGATCTTGGGATTGGTCCCGGACTCATTTTCATTTCACCTCTCCGCAGCCGGTTCTTTCCTACGGGAAGTTTCCCAATACAGATTGGTTTCAATTTTACTCAGTGCACGACTGTGGTTCTGTAACTAAGCTATCTTCGCCTGTTGAGCTTGTAACACTTCGAAGATCATCCGTAGATTAATCTCGTCCCCTCCATTGTTTTGAGTATTCTGTGCAGTTGATCAGGTTCAACCACGGATGCTATTGTCGAGGCAGGTAGGCAGGTTTGTGTCGATAGCCATATGCGAGTTAGCGTCCAACGGGTCCACGACTTGAATTCCGATGGGTTTAACTGGCAGTACATCGTTACCGAGAGCCATGCTGTTATTTTTACCGTGGTGACAAAAGTCATTGTCAACAAGTAGATGTGCCAATTGTGAGTTTGACATTTGAGCTTTAACCTAAAATTTGGGGCACTTCGGAGAACAAGTGTAAAGTAGAGTGTGTTATAAAATTATTTTATCAAATAACCACTATTATCCTTAGACCCACGGTGTGCGCCAAACTGTTTACTTTTAAAATTATATAACAATTCAATTTTTATGTGATTTTAAGGATATGTGGATTAAATTAACACAAAACGATAAATTAAATTACAATTGAATTAAAGTGTAATAAAGTAAATTCGGACCACCTGAATTGAACAATTACAACTTTGGGAGATGAGCCACCCGAACAGAATGCACGTCGATCAATGTCAAGACGCAGTTGAATAAGAACTTTAAAGAGAAAATAATAGTATATTGCTTCAAAATAATTGTTACCATGCATTTACAAGTAATCAAAACCATTTTATATAATAGGGGAGACATATTTTAAGTAAAATTCTATAAAAGGTAAAAATCTCATGATTCATGATTTGCCAGTGCCTTATTGATGCATGCCGAGATTTCCGCTGTAATACACGGCCAGTCATAGATATTTTTGCCTTATGTTATTTCGGTCTTCTGGTTGCTATATCTATAATGTTTCCTCGAGATCGTCCGTGGCCAGGGTCGATTCCGGGATCATGAACTCAATGTTCTCGAGAACATGCACCCTGACCTCGTGTTCTAGTTCAATGGAACTCAGGATCAATCTCTAATCCCTCAGGGTCCGAGCCCGATCTATGATGTAATAGATGAGCCGAATCTCGACCGTATGCACTCTTCTCTTTTAACATCTGATATATGAAACAACGTAAAGGTCAATAAAGATTTGTTTTCAATTAACCTCATTCTTATGTGTATATCATAAGTTCATATATTCTGTCTGATTCTGAAATTTTAAACTTGAAGAGGCTATGCTTTGGCGTTTTCATATAGAATTCTTACGATGTATTCATTCAAGGTGGAAGGGAAGAGATTAAAGATTGTATGGAGAGTCATGAATTAGAGTAGTCAACCTATCTAAGTATAAGATTAAAATGGAACAAAGTCAACTAGGAAAGTGTGTTAGAACAATAGCATCTTTTGAAGCAAAATAAAAAATGGAAACAGTGTCAGTACTATGTGACGACGGTCCCACTTTTCTCGTATTGGAGCCTATTATGCTATTGTATATACTAAAAATTCGAATACTGACACGTATTGGAGCTTATTATTCTTTTGTTTTTGTTTTTCCTTTTCTTCACTGAGTCGAGGGTCGATTGGAAACAACCTCTCTGTTCTTTCGGGTAGGGGTAAGGCTCGTCTACATATTACCCTCCCCAGACCCCACTTGGTGGGACTATACTGGGTAGTTGTTGTTGTTATATACTAAAGATTTTCAGAAGAAAATTATGTGATATACCCAGCTAATTCGACTTGGAGTCTCAGTTAATATCAAACTATGACAAATTCATTATTTTCACATATGATAACATTAAAGCAACCCTCTTGGCCTGCTTTAGTTTTGCTTATGTTCTCTGGATCTCTGGAATCAGTCAACACTCAGATTGAAAAGCAACAATTATCCCAAATAAAGAATAACAAAACAAGAGGAAAATAATGTGTTTTCAGTAACATGACTAAAAGTGTCTATAAAAGTTTTATAATATCTAAGCTATAACCTTAATTCGGAATATCAGGTACGAAAGAGTTAGGAATAGAAAATGACAACTTTTTAAACGAGGCTTTAATTAATAGCTTCATAAATCAAGTTTTAATAGTTGTAATGTGCTTCATGAGCATGGCAATAACATCAGGAGATACTTCAGAGCCTGCTTTCTTCAGACGTTGAATTTTTTCATCAGTTTCTATCTCGAGTCTCTTTTCGGTCGAGTCTGAGCTTCCACTGGTCTTCATATTAATCACAGGAAAAGTAATCACATACTAATATTTCCTTCAAAAAAATTTCTTATCTCACTTAACTTGATTGAATTCATTATGGATTAAATAATCCAAGTAAATATATCCACAAACATTATGCTACTACTATATAAACCTTCTTGCATAAACTCGAATCTGCATTCCTTTCGTTTAACTATATAATAATATAGAGTTTCTATTAGTATTTTGCATTAATTATGATTCTGATAACTAATTTCGAACTAAATCAGCTTATTCAATTTAGGAGGAAAGACAATTTAGACGAGAAAAACCTCAGATAATGTCTTTTTGAGCTCAGCTTCCAAATGCGAACGATAATTCGCCACTTCCATCTCAGCTTCTTCTTTTGCTTGTCGCAACCTCGTCATTTTAACTGTCAAATTTCATATGTATAAGAATTAGGACACATTAGTTTAAGTTCAGATGTTGGATGTGTTAAATAAAGAAAATTTTAAATAACATAATTCGAACCCAGTAAATATTAGTAAGTTCTCGTAATATTTCAAGCTTGCACTTATAATGTTTAAAGTTTAGATCAACTTCTGACGAGAATCCTTACAAATTTCATTGAGACAAGTGGGGTTGCTCTTATGGTAAGCAATTCCCACTTCCAACCGAGAGGTTGTGAGTTCGAGTCTCCCCAAGAGCAAGGTAGGAAATTCTTGGAGGAAAGGATGCCGGGGGTCTATTTGGAAACAACCTCTCTATCCCAGGGTAGGGGTAAGGTCTGCATACATACTATTCTTCCCAGACCCCACTAAGTGAAATTTTACTGGTTGTTGTTGTTGTTGTTGAAGAATTCTTCCAAAATCATAATACACTGAAAGTTTACCATTTCTAGCAGCAGAAACTATTTGTTGGGCTTCCTGTTCAGCAGTGAGTAGCATTTGAATGCCTCCTTGTCCTCTCATTGAATCCATTGACAGCTACTAAATCTAAATACATCAAGACATCAATAGAAACAAAAGAATTGGTGTTCTATCTACGAATGTGTAAAAGTATTTCAACTATCGAATCATTTTATAAGATAATTACATGTAATTTTAGTAGAAAATAGTAATTTCCATGCTAGTATAGGTTAAATTACACTTGAATACCAAATTTTGTTCTTAGTCATTTTCATATTTTTAGGTCATATATTATAATATCCACCAGATAAAAAATGGGTACTCACTTTTGCCAGATGGAATAAATGAACACATCAAACAGAAACAATTTCCTAATTCCCTTTTCCTCATCATTTCTGTTTGCAATTAATACAAACTTATAATTGTTCGTGAAATTATACAAACTTTAAAATCTTATGTAGTTAGACTTTACCTATAAACACATTACTAGAAATCTGCGTTCGGTTGACGTTCTTGTCAGAACGCCATCGAAAGTCTGAGATTTCTGACAAAAATTTGTTGGAAACAATTTCTGACGAGCACAATTCCCTTCCATTTTTTTTTTAAAAAAACGCGTGTTTTTAGTGATTAAACACAGTAAAGCAATTAATTGTTTGTACATGAAATAGTAGTCTGTTTTTTTATTAAAACAATTGAAATATGTACCTGAAACAGTTTGTGCTAGAGTTTGGACCTGAGGAAAATTTCCTTTTTGAACAGGAAAGATTGGATTTGAATGGGAGGAGGAGGACAAATTTGGTGGGTGTGATTTTAATTAAGCACCCCGTAAGTATAGGGTTCTTACTATTCCTTTGTCCTGGTCCATAGGATGGCTGTTGCAACATATGAATGAACTCGGTCAACAATCCACCTGTGAATTATTGGGTTTATATTTCAACGAGTGAAATTTTCTGCTCTTCGCGCGACGGCAAAATCATCACTGGATTACAACAACAATAAACCCAATATGGTCCTAATAGATGGGGTTTGAGGAAGGTATGTACTATGAGCTTACCCCTACCTAATGCAGGTAGAGATGCTGTTTCCAATAGGCCTTCTGCTCAGAAAGGCCAAGGAGAAGAAGAGAAAATCAAGAAAGAAATAAAGAAGGAAGAGAACCGAAAAAGTGAGGGATAAAGCATAAGTATTACCAAATAATACCACGATGAAATACAATATCTGAGGCAAAAAAAATGTCACGACTCGAATTTTCCACCCTCGGGAATCGTGATGGAGCCTACTTGTGAAAGCTATGCAAGCCGTGTATTGTAGAATTACTAACTCATTCATTAGCTATTTTTAACAATTTAAACTAACATGTGATCCACAATGAAGCATTAATAATAAATAAAAACAAGCAGAAGTTTTAATCTGATAAATTACCATAACCAATACGACTACGCCAACATACTTTCCTACCCGGACTCTGGTGTCATAATATCACTGACTGTCTACGAATACTACACACAAATATCCGAAAGAAAAGTATTGTTTGTCTCTGAAGTAGATGAAAACAAAATACAATAAAAATGGAAGAGAATGTCGGGCCTCCAAACGCATTCAAGACTACCTCTGAATCCCTAGCTAGACTGAAGGTAGCTACCCAACACTACTATCTAAAAGCTTCCGCTTCGGGATCTACATATAGTGCAGAGTGTAATATCAGCACAATCGATCCCATGTGCTGGTAAGTGCCTGGCCTAACCCTGACGAAGTAGTGACGAGGTTAGGACAAGACTACCAAATACACCTGCGCACTTATATAATATACAGCGAAAAATAAAATAGGAATAAACAAATAAAGATGGGAGGGGGTACATGCTGCAGGAAAATATCGATACCAGTAGTAATTAAGAAAAAGGCATAAAGAACATCTTAGAATCTACAGCAAAGCAATGAAGAACTCGCATCCAATCAATAAACAATTCGTATTTTCTATTGTTGTGGCGCACAACCCGATCCAAAACATAATAATACTGTTGCGGCGTGCAACCTAATCCATATTATTTCTCACTGTTGCGGCATGCAACCCGATCTATATCATTTATTACTATTGCTGCATGCAACCCGATCCATATCATTTATCATTTTTACGACATGCAACCCGATCAAATTATATCATTGTTGCGGCGCGCAATCCGATCTAATTTTATCCTTATTCTGGCGTGGAATCTGATCTACATATACAGTTCAATACTAATTTACATATAGAGTCCCGGCTAGGGATCAATAAAGAAACAAGCTATCCGGTAAGGGAATCGACAGTATAAGTAAATACGTCCGGACAAGGGAAAAACAACTATAACAAAACTTGTTCCAATATTTCACTACCTCAACTAACACCATTACGAAATCACAAGTAACTTCCACGTCAATATTCATAATTGTTGCTCAATAAAGAGAATAATAAATTAAATATCCGTAGTATCATTGAAGAATATATCAAATTTCAATTTAAAACTTACGCTCATGCTTGGCACCAATATATATATATATAATCATCACCATGCCAATACGTCATACTCAACAAGTAGCATATAGCAAATAGGACGCAACTCCTAATCCGTCAAGCTTGGGTTAGACCAGACACTTATTTCGAACTTTCATAGCCAATTCAAGCCTCAAACACCGCTTTTATTATCGAGTTTCACTCCAAATATATTTTATATAGACATAATCGACATAATAACATCAATAAACGCTAAACAATAAAATTTCTATGCTTAATTATAGCTTTCCAATCATTCTTCCCAGAAAGACAAAAATTGACCCCGGATCCTCTTAGTCAAAATACAAGGTTCAGACCAAAATCCGATCATCCATTTACCGACGAGCCCGAATATATTATTACTTCCATAATTCAAACCAAAAAAGAGGTCTAAATACCAAATATACCAAAAGCCCTAACTCTATCCAAATCTCTAATTTTCTACAGTTATAAACAGGATTTAAGCCCAAAATTCTAATGGGTGTTAATAAAAATTGAAGAAAATAGTCTACAATTCCATACCTATGGCTTTGTGTGAAATGCTCTTTCAAAAATTGCCTAATTTGGAGATTGGAAGAAGAAGTTATGAAATTTCGGTTGAGTCCCATTTTGGCTTCTATTTTAAAATCACTCGGCATACCTTCATCTGATTCGATATAGGTTTGTCGTGTTTGTGATGAGTCTAGATTTGGTCACTTTCGCATTCGCGTTCATTGGCTCGCATTCATGAAGCTTTAACTCCTCAAGCCTTCGCGTTCGCGAGCCAGTGACTACGTTCATGAAGCACAAAATTCCCTTCCCCCTGCCCTGGACCAAAGGCCTTCACGTTCGTGATAGCAGGACCGCGTTTGCAAGGGGAAACACCCCCAAAGCTTCGCGTTCGCATCATATGTCTCGCATTTGGGTAGACAGAGGTTTGCTTAGCTTGAGCAACCTTTCGCGTTCATGAGAGTCCTTCCGTGAATGCGAAGAAGAAAATATCAGAACACCACAAACTGAAAAACCTGCAACTTTTATACAATAAAAAACCTTCAGAGACATATTTGAAACTCACCCGAGCCCTCGGGACTCGAAACAAAACGTGCATACTAACTTAAAAACAACATATAAACTTATACGTGCGATAAAATCGGAAAAATAACCTCTTAAGCCACGAATTTAACATAGAAATCTAAGAAATCACTTAAGAACATCCAATTTTCCATTTTTCTCAAATACGGTCTGGTTCACGTCCTTTCCAATCCGTTTCTTACCAAATTTCACAGACTCGTCTTAAATCAAATATAATACCTATACCAGGATCTAGAACCAAAATACGAGCCCGATACCATTAAGTTTTAAACTCATTTCATTTCTAAAAACTCACAAATATTCCATAAAACCATTTTATTTAAAAATTCATTTCTCGGGCTTGGGGACCTCGGAATTTGATTCTGGGCGTACGCCAAAATCCAATTTTTTTTCATGGACCCTCCGAAACCGTCAAATCACGGGTCTGGGTCCGTTTACCCAAAATATTGACCAAAGTCAACTTAAGTGCACTTTAAGTCAAAATTTAATATTTTTCATAGATTTTCACATAATAGCTTTCTGGCTACGCATCCGGACTATGCACGCAAATTGAGGTAATGCTGAAAGAGGTTTTTATCGCCTCAAAACATAGAATTCATTTTCAAAACTATTGATGAACTTTTAGGTCATCACATTCTCCACTTCTAAAATAACCGATCATCCTAGAACAGACATAAGAATGAAGTATCTGAGTCAGGGAAAAGATAAAGATAATGGCTCTGTATATCGCGCTGAGACTCCCAGGTTGATGCCTCAGTATGGTGATCTCTCCACTAAACATGAATAGAAGGAAAACTCTTTTATCTCAGCTGATGAACCTGCCGGTCTAGAATAGCTACCGGCTCCTCCACATAAGACAAGTCCTTGTCTAGCTGAACAATGCTGAAAACAAACAAATGGGATAGATCGCCATGATATTTCTAAAGCATGGACACATTAAACATTGGATGCATGGCTGATAAGCTCTGCGACAATGCAAATCTGTAAGCCACCTCTCTCACTCGATCAAGAAAATCAAACAGGCCAATAAACCTAGGGCTAATCTTGACCTTCTTCCTAAATCTTATCACGTCTAGGAGACAATCGAAGCAATACCCACTCACCGATCATGAAAGCCAAATCTCAAACCTTGCGGTCGGCATAACTCTTTTTCCTGGATTGAGCTATGAGAAGCCTATCCTAAATAATCCTGACCTTGTCCAAGGCATCCAGAACCAGATTCGTACGCAACTACCGAGCCTCTCCCGGCTGGAACAAGACAATCGGAGACCGACATTGCTTAGCATATAAAGCCTCATATGGAGCCATCTAAATACTCTACTGATAGTTGTTGTTGTAGGAAAACTCTGCTAAAGGAAAAAACTGATCCCACGAGCCTCCAAAGTCAATGAGACAAGCTCGGAGCATATCCTCAAAAATCTGAATAGTCCACTCGAAGGATGAAACCCTGTGCTCAACTTAACCCGTGTGCCCAACTCCCACTGAACTATTCTCCAAAAATATGCGGTAAACTGTGTACCTCGATCCAAAATGATAGACACGACTCACAATGAAGACGAAAAATCTCCCTGATATAGATCTCAGCTAACCTCTCGGAAGAATAAGAGACTGCCACTGGAATAAAATGCGCTAAAACTTGGTCAACCTATCAATAATGAAACACACTACATCGAACTTCCCCAGGTCCATAGTAGTCCAACAACAAAGTCCATAATGATACACTCCCACTTCCACTCAGGAATCCCAATTTCTGAAATAAACCACCAGTCCTCTAATGCTCGTACTTAAATATTTGACAATTCAGACATCGAGCCTCAAATGCAATGATATCTTTCTTCGTTCTTGTCCACCAATAATGTTGCTGCAAATCTTGATACATCTTTGCGGCTCCCAGATAAATGGAGTACCGGGAGCTATGGGCCTTCTCTAAAATCAGCTCTCGAAGCCCATCCACATTAGACACATAAATTCGACCCTGCAAACTCAAAAATCCATCATCTCCTAAGGTAACCTGCTTGGAATCTCTCTGCTGCAGTGTGTCTCTAAGGATACACAAATGGGGATCTTGTTACTCCCTATCTCGAATACACTCCAATAAAGAAAACAAACGACTGTGCAAGCTAACACGCGAGTTTTCTTAGAAACATCCAACCTCTCAAACTGATTGGCCAAAGCCTAATCATCCAAAGCAAGTGGTCTCTCACCGACTAGAATATAAGCAAGAATGCCCATACTGGCAGACTTCCTACTCAAGGAATCGGCCACCATATTGGCCTTTCCCGTATGATATAAGATGGTGATATTATAGTCTTTCAACAGCTCCAACCACATTCTGTACCTCAAGTTTATCTCCTTCTACTTGAACAAATACTGCAAACCCTTGTGGTCCGTAAATACCTCATACACCATGCAATACATACAACGTATCTAGATCTTCAACGCGTGAACAATGGCTGCTAACTCTAAATCATGGACCGGATAGTTCTTCTCGTGAATCTTAAACTGTCGTGAAGCATAAGCAATGACCTTGCCCTCCTACATCAACAATATAGCAAGTCTAATACGAGATGTATCACAATAAACTCTATATGGCCCTAAACTCATCGAAAAAAACAATACAAGTGCCATAGTCAAAGCTGTCTTGAGATTATGAAAGCCCGCCTCACACTTGTATGACCACCTGAACTAGGTACCCTTCTGGGTCAGCCTGGTCATCCGGGATGCAATAGACGAAAACCCCTATATAAGCAATCGATAATAGCCTTCCAACCCAGAAACTCTATATCTCTGTAGCTGATACTGGTCTAGGACAGTTCTTGATTGCCTCAATATTCTTCGGGTAAAACTGAATACCCTATGTTGACACAACATTACCTAAAAATGCAACAGAACTCATGCCATTGATTATCCCTGAGAGTCTAAAGAACCACTGTAAGATGTTGCTCATGATCTTCCCGGCTGCGGAAATATATCAAAATATATAGCTGAAGACTATCATTACCGAATCCAATTAAGGGTTGAACACTTGATTCATCAAATCCATGAAAGCAACTGGGCATTTGTAAACCTTAATGACATTACCATGAACTCCTAATGCCCGTACCTATTGCTGAAAGCTGTCGTACGAACATCAGATACCTTAATCCTCAACAAATGGTAGCCAGATCTCAAGTGAATCTTTGAAAACACCTTGGCACCCTAAGCTGATAAAAAAATTCATCAATCCTCAGTAATGGATACTTATTCTTGATCATAACCTTGTTCAATTACCAGTAATTTATACACATTCACATTGATCTATCCTTCTTCTTAACAAACAACATCGGAGCACCCCCAAGGCGAAACACTAGGTCTAACAAAACCCATTTAAGCAAATCTTGCAACTGCTCCTTTAACTCTTTAACTCATTCGGGTCCATACAATACATTTAGATAGAAATTGGCTGAGTGCCTCGAGCAAAATAAATGCAGAAGTCAATATCCCTGTCAGGTAGCATACCCAGCAGGTTTGAAGAAAATACCTCAGCGAACTCACGAATAATAGGCACAGAATCAATAGAAAGAATTCGAGTACTACAATCACGAACATATGCAAAATAGGCCAAACACTACTTCTCGATCATACGCCGAGCTTTCACATAACAGATAACACTACGTGTAGAATGAACCGGTATCCCTCTCTACTCTAAATAAGGTAAACCAGGCAAGGCTAAGGTCATAGTTTTGTCATAACAATCCAAGATAGCATGGTAAGGTGATAACTAGTCCATTCCTAATATAACATCGAAATCAACCATGGAAAGAAGAAATAAATTTACACAAGTATCAAGATCACCAATCAAAACGATACAAGAGTGATCGACTCAATCTATCACAATAGGATCACCCATCGGTCTAGACACATATAAAAGGACACTCAAGGAATCGCTAGGAATGACCAGATACAGTGCAAAATATGATGACACGTAGGAATAGGTATACCCTGGATCTAATTAAACTGAAGCATCTATACCACAAACCAGAAAAGTACGTGTGATAACTGCATCAAAAGCCTCAACCTCAGGCCTGGCCGGAAAAGCATAATATCGGGGCCTACCACTACCCAAGACAACATCTCTAGGATGACTTGTAATTGGCTGTCCTCCACCTCTAGTGGTTTGAGCTCTACTTCTAACACCTCTACCTCTAGCACCTCTACACCCACCCACTGCTGGCGGACTGGGTGGAAGAACACTTGTTTCCAGAACTATAGCACGGGAACCCTACTGTTATGACTGACTACAAACAAATCTTGGACAAGCCCTCTAGATATATCCATACTTACCAAACTCATATCATCCACGTGAATGCTATGGCTAAGCAAATTGAGACTGAGCCAGGCAGCCTAAATAACACCCCGAAAACTTTGGAGCGATGGTGAACTTAAGAGAGCTGGTGGTTCACTGTAGGGCTATTGATCAAAATACTGCACATGAGAACGACGACCACTAGAAGTGTCGTGAGAAACCTTAAGTGTTGACTGAAAAGACCTAGGAGAATGGCCTCTTCAATACGAATCCTTGCCTCTAGATGAGGCACTGGTGAATCTACCTGAATGATGAGGCCTCTTGTGTAACCCATGACCACCTCCTTACGACATAACCATCTCGACTCTCCTAGCCACATTTGCCGCCTCTTGAAAAAATATCTCACTCCTTGTATCCCTAGCCATATGAAGTCGATCAGGCTAGATAAGTCCTTCAATTAAACTCCTCGCCCTGTCTCGAGGGGATGTATGACAAGCGCATGATGAGCCAAGTCGATGAATTTGGTCTCCTACTAAGTAACAGTCGTAGAACCGTGCTGGACACACTCAAACTACCTCCGATAGGCCTCTCTTTGAATGATAGGGAGAAATTCTCTAGAAATAGCTGAATAAACTACTCCCGAGTCAAAGCTGGTGATCCGTCTAGTCTAGCCAAAGAATAATATCTCCACCATGTCTTGGTGGATCAGGATAAGTGGAATGTAGAAAAATCGACCCCGTTAGTCTCAATATTCCCATGGTATTGAGAACCTCATGACAGCTGTCTAAATAATCTCGGGGATCCTCAGAAGATGCACCACTGAAAGTAGTAGTGAAGAGCTTGGTGAACCTGTCCAATCTCCACAAAGCACTGGCGGACATAGCTGCTCTATCATCGATCTGAGCTACCATGCCCAGCTGAACTCGTCCAACTAGCTAAGCTGCTGGAGTTTTGAAATGGAGAGCCATCTGCTCGAGAGTGCGCGTAGCAGGAGTCTTGGATCCTCTTCCTTCCTAAGAGATGGCTGGTGCTACAGGAAGCAAGCTTTCCCACGTGTCACTCTCCGTAAGGTCCGCTAGATGGACCAGAGCATCTTGAAGTACTGGGTATAAATAAACCCCTCTGTGACCTGAGTTGGGCCCACTAGAACTATCTGGGTTGGAACCTCATCATCAAAGTTAACCTGAGGCTCTGCCGCTGGTGCTGCTGCTCCGGGCTGAGCTCTGCCCCTACCCCAACCTCTAGCACACCCTCAGCCTTGCCCTCTGCCCCTTATAGGAACTAATGCTGGGGTCTCGGGCTGTTGATCTGTGGATGAATAAGCACGTGTTCTTGCCATCTGCAAAAGAACAGAGTAAAAATGCAATTATCATTTAGAAACTAACCACCACGACAAGACAGAATAAATGTGAAGTTTTTCCTAACACTGTAGACCCTGGGGATAAATATAGAAGTCTCCCTACTGATCCCTCAGATTCTACCGAGCTTGTCCGGGAATTGTGAGACCAATATAACTTAGAGCTCTGATACCAACTTGTCATGACCCCGATTTCGGGAGTCGTGATGACGCCTACTCGTGGAAGTTATGCAAGCTACATATTGTAGAATGACTAACTCATTCATTACCCTTTTTTAACAATTTAAACAAACATGTGATTAATAGTGAAGCATTAATGATAAGTAAAAATAAGCGAAAGTCTTAATTTGATAAATTAACCATAACCAGCACGACTACGCCAACATACATCTTTACCAGGAATCCAGTCTCACAATATCATGGACTATCTACATATAAATTTCTAAAAGAAAAGTATTGTTCGTCTCGGAAGTATATGAAAACAAAATACAAACAAAAATAGAAGAGAACACCGGGCCTGCGGACAACAGCAGGACTACCTCGGGATCTCTAGCTGGACTAAAGGCAGCCAACCAATAGTATTGTCAAAAAGCAGCTGCTCCGGGATCGGCACATAGTGCAGAGTGTAGTATTAGCACAACCGACCCCATGTGCTGGTAAGTGCCTGGCCTAACCCCCGCGAAGTAGGGATGAGACTAGGACTAGACTACCAGATAAACCTATGTAGTTAGATAATATGTAGCGGATAAAAATAGGAATAAACAAATAAAGATGGGAGGGGGTATATGCTGTGGGAAAATATCAATACCAACAATAATTTAAGTGAAAGGCATAAGGAACAACTTAGAATCTATATCAAAGCAATGAAGAACTGACAGCCAATTTTTAAACAATTCATATTTTCTATTGTTGCGGCACGCAACCCGATCAAAAACATAATAACATTGTTGTGGCATGCAATCCAATCCATATCATTTCTCACTATTGTGTCATGTAACCCAATCTATTTCATTTATTACAATTGTGGCATGTAACCCAATCTATATCATCTATTACTATTACGACATGCAACCCGATCCATTTCATTTATTACTATTGCAGCATGGATCCCGATCAAATTATAATATTGTTGCGTTGTGCAAACTGATCCACATATACAGTTCAATACCAATTCACCAGTAGAGTCCCGACAAGGGATCAATAAAGAAACAATGCAATCCCAGCAAGAGAATTAATAGTATAAGTAAATACACCATGGCAAGGGAGAAACAGCTATAACCAAACTTGTTCCAATATTCTATTACCTCAACTAACACCAATACTAAATCATAAGTAACTTCCATATGCATATTCATAATCCATGCTCAACACACAGAATCATCAATTTAAAAATTAATAGTATCATTTAAGAACACATCATATTTCAATTTAAGACTAACGGTCATGTTTGACACCAACATATTGATACTCGTCACCATGCCTATACGTCATACAGAACAAGTATCATGTAGCAAATAGGAAAAAACTCCCAAATTCCTCAAGCTAGGGTTAGACCAAACACTTACCTCGAACTTCGATGGCCAACTCAAGCCTCAACACCACTTCTCTGTTTGAATTTGGCTCCAAATCAATTGTATCTAGACATTATCGACTTAATAACATGAATAAATGCTAAACAATCCAATTCTAATTTTTAATTATAGCTTTCCTACCATTCTTGCCAAAATGTAAAAAATTGACCCCGGGCTTGTTTAGTCAAAACATGAGGTTCAGAAAAAAACTCAATAACCCATTCACCCACGAGCCTAAATATATAATTAGTTACAACATTTGACCAAAAAACGAGGTCTAAATCCCAAATATACAAAAATCCCTAACTCTACCCAAATCCCTAATTTTCTACCATTAAGAACATGATATAAGCCTAGAAATCAAATGGGTGTTAATGGAAATTAAAGAAAATGTGTCTAAGATTACATACATATGGATTGTGGTGAGTCCCGTTTTGGCTTTCGTTTTAATATCACTGGACATACCTTCATCACATTTGCGATGGGTCTGCTGCATTCGGGATGAGTCCAGCTTTGGTGACCTTCGTATTCGTGTCCGTTATCTCGCATTCGTGGAGATTTAGCTCCTCAAGCCTTCCCGTTCGCGGGCTAGTGGCTGTGTTCGTGTCACTACCTATATTTTCCCACCCTCAAGAGTTGTGATGGCGCCTACACATAGAAGCTAGCAAGCCTTGAACCTAGAAATGAAAACTCATTTATTTTAAAACGTATACCAATCATACTAACAAGAGAATAAGCATCTAAATAACAAAAGAATATAAAATTTAGCAGAAGACTTAGATAGATAGAAAATCGAAATGTCTAGAATATCAAAACATGTCTCTACCCAGAAACTAGTGTCATATAATTCATGGACTACTAGGACTTACTACATACAACCGTTTGAAGGAAAGTTGCACAGGCTGTTTCAAATACAAGAGATAACATAACACAAATAAAAAAAGAGGAGATGTTGAGCCTACGGACGCTTGCAAGGCTACCTTGGTGTCTCTATGGACTAAAGGATGGCTGCCAAACTAATGTTGTTGTCCAGTACCTGGATCTGTGCAAAAGAGCACACAGTGTATTATCAGCACAACCGACCACATGTGCTGGTAAGTGTCTAGCCTAACCTCAGCGAAATAATGACAAGGCTAGGTCTAGACTACTAAATAAACATTTGCAGTTCAAATATGTATACTGTGGAAAGGAAATAGATGGATAACCAGTCAATGTGGGATGGGGTACATGCTAAGGGGGAAAATAACAATTTCGAATAGAGAGTCATGAAGTACGGAAAGAAATGACTTAACTAGAATATCAACACGGAAACAAAAATAAAAAATTTCACGGCACCACCCTTCATGCTGTTACTCTCAGCCTCACCAAAGCCGTTATAATGAAAATGTGTACGACATCACCCTTCGTGCTTTTACTCTCGTCCTCACCAAACAATTATATAATCAAAATGTGCACGGCATAACCTTTCATGCTTGTACTCTCTTTACTCACTATATAATCCATAGAATTGGAACGCAATGGTACATCATGCGGCACGACATCACCTTTCATGCTTTACACTCTTCCTCACAATAACAAAAAACGCACGATATCACCCTTCGTGCTTTAATACTCTTCCTCACCCAAATAACAATCACAAACAAAGGGGCAAGGGAATGTAAAAAATAATAAAATAATAATCGAAATCTCGGCAAGGGAACACAATTAAACAATTAAATCCAGGCAAGGGATCAACATCAATTATCTCAACATCTCGGCAAGGGAGATAATCAACAAGCAACAATATCCCGGCAAGGGAATAATTTAATACTCTTCCTCTTTCTTTCACTTGTATTTCATAACTCACTTTACAACTTAATCCAACGCTCCAAAGGAGTTCAAACATCTCATATATTATCTCAATTCATAACATAACTTAAGCCAATATTCCTCAATGTTCAAAGGTCACAATTCATTTTCGATACTCAATTTTACATGTATTTTTTTAAAAACAAAATACTTTCAAAATAGTGTATATATATATACATATATATATATATATATGTATATATATATATAAGCATGTCCAAGTATTTTATTAATTTTTCAAATTTTTTAGATTTTTAACCCAATTTATTGCCTTATTTTAGCAATGCAAAAACCAGTAATTGTTCCCAAAATTATCACTTTAGGTAATTCGTTTATTATATTCTCGTAATTATACCAAGATATAACTAAGATAATTTTTGCATATTTGATTAATTTTATTTAGCATTTAAAGTTAAATTGAATGTAGTTGCAATTTTAGCATATTTTAAGATTTAATTGTGTTTGTAATTACAAAATAGATTCCAGTATTTTAAATATAGTATTTACATTATTTTAATGGATTTGGTACTTTTAATTATTTTTCAGAAAATTATTTTAATATTTTTAACAATAAATAAAGGGAAAAGTGGCTATTTAAATACTTTCCATATTATATTTCAATTATATCCTAAATCAACACCCCAATTAAACCCCAATTACACACCACATTACCCGACCCAAAACCCTCTCAAATAACCCACCCGGACATCTTTTTAATCCCAGCCGTTGATCTAACAGATCAAAGGCTCACACTCATTCTTTACTTTTATAATCATACAAAACCCACCAACCCTAAAATCATTTTCTCTCAATCAGCCATCTTTGAACCCCTTTATCTCTCAAAGTCGCTCAAGACTTCCTGGGATTCTAATCGTATCCTATCGTCTTCAACTGTGAAACCCACCGGAAACCATGGATTCTTAGGACATGGGGTCCTATACTCACCTCCTAATACTCATGTGTGCTCAATGCATAAAGATTCGAGGCCAAACCTCGAAGATCTTCATCCATACCTCGGCTGGCTTGACGTTTTATGGCCATCGCCGACCTTGCTTTGGCGTATTCTGGTCCTCTGATCCTGATTCTTGCTTCTCCGACTCTGATCGGTGACATTTTTAAAGCCTTTCTCATTTTAGGGTTCTTCTGAAACCTCTCAAAGTTTTCCTCTGATCTTCTAGATTTGTTATGTGTCTATGCTCTATTTGAGTTTTCAAATGCTTTCCCGGCTTTACTTTCAAAAAATGATTCTTTGCCGTTTATATGCATTTTTCTCTATTGTGTTCTTGTAGCATGTTCTTATATGCCTCTCTTGCTATGTTTTCCTACATTGTGGTCTAATAAGATCCTATTGTGCTCTTGTGTCTCTCTAGTGTTTTTTCTATATCCCGTTTTCCTACTATATTCTTGTGTTTTCTCTCTATCATGCTCTTATATATCGTGTTTCCCTATATGTTTTTGTTATGCTTTTTCAGTGTTGTGTTCTTGTACTGTATTTTTTTACTGAGTTCTTAAGGATCTTTGTTTTCCTCCTGCTGAACGTTGTTTGAGTTCTTCTAAAAAAGATCACTTTAAGCATGTCTCTTCTACTTATTCTTAAGTATTTTACTATTTTTCCTCTTTTCTGAACTTTGGTTGAGTTCTTTCTAAAAGTATGTTCTTCTACTATATTTGTAGTTTTGTTCGTAAGTGTTCACTATTTTCTCTTCTACTGAACCATATTTAAGCCCTTTCTGACAGAATTTTTCTTAAGCATGTTTCTCCTACTGTCATGTTGAACTCACATCATGTTTCAAATAAGTTTCTTCGCTCTGTTTGCTTTAAGCCTTCTATTGTGTTTGCACGTGTTCTCATAATTTTTGGAAAGAAACCTATGAGCATATTTCGACTACTTGCTTCCTCATCTTTGTATTTGATTCAAGGTGGAAGCCTAGAATTTGGGGTTCTGCCAAAGTTTGGTCATGTGATTGAAGTAGGGTTCTATTTTTGAACCTTTGACTCTCTTAGACTAACTTTTGAATATTTTTGAATTAAGTCTGAACTTTTCTACTCAAATGCAACTCTGAACTTTTAAATTTCTTCTACACTACACTCTTCTAATGATTACCATGACAGTTCTTTCATGTTTAAGCGTGTCTGATGCTTTATATGTGTGATAAATCTTTCTTCAAAAGGGTTTCGAAGTAGTTATTCAGAATCTTTTTTTAATGACTAATTGATTGTTACTGATGCTCCTTAAGCTAAATCCTTTGCCACCTTTTCTAGCTTAGTTCATTCATACTAAATCTTTGGATTTTTGATTTCTTGGTTGTTAATAGATTCTCAAACTAACAAATTTAAACTAATGTGATTACAGATTAACTACACTAAATAAGAAAAAGACACACAATTACTCATGTATAAACAAGTAACTCTGGAATGAATAAAAGTAATTAAGAAGAAGAGAAGAAGCAGAGAACTAAAAAAAGAAAGAAAAATTCAAGAAAAGATAATAACAGAAAAAGGAAAATATCCAAATGCCTCGGACAATAAAAAGTTGCGAAGAATCTTCAAATGCTTAGATTTTTTAGTCAAATTTGATGTTAATCATATGCTCTTGAAAAGATCACACGAGTAAAATAGGATTAAACCCGAAATTTCAACAAAATTTTTACTTGGGATTTTTAGGGTTCATCTTTTATCTTATAATTCGAGAAGCTCCAGAAAGGTTCGAAGGGAACTGATCTGGGATTTGGAAGAGGGGGTCGTGGGGCTTACAGGGTGTTAATTTCGGAGGGGTTGGAGGTGGCGCCACCACCCTAAAGCCGTGGGAAAAGGGGTCGGCTGCTAGGGTTTCAGGGGTGGTCTCTGAAGATGTGAAATTTAAAAGACAATGAGAGGGGGAATAGAGGGGTTCAGACATTATTATACTACCCATACCCATAGTTCTCAACCGTTGGATTTGAAGGAAATCAACGGCTGGGATTTAACCTAAGTTATACGGGGTTGTTTCGGCCAAGGACGGGGTCGTTTTGGTTATGGCTGGGGCAGACACAGTATTTGGGGTGGATCTGGACCGGGTTTGACCAAGTCTTGACAGGAAAATGACTTGGGCTGGAAATTTTAATTGATTTGGCCCATGCTGACTTCTTATTCCTTTGTTTTCTTTTCTTTTTAGTTCTCTTTTTCTAATTTCTTTCAAAGTAAAAATAAAAATAATCCTAAATTAATTCTTAATCAAATTATGCTATCTAATTACATTAACTAGCTCTAAATAACAAATACCACAAATAATTAAAATCAAATTTAGGAAAAACAAACAAAATTCAAAATTCTAATTAAAAAATTACAAAATAGACTACTTTTGTATTTTTTCCATTTTTATGAAACAAACTAATTTAATAACTAATTTAACAGTGTAAAATTAAATCATAAATGCAAATGAAATATAATTTATGTAGTTCTATAAACTAAATGAAATTAAACATGCGCAGACAAATGCAAACAATAACAGAAAATACTACAAAATTTTCAAAATTGCAAATAATGGGAAAATCCATTTCGATTTGAATTTGTTGGAGTAATTCATATAGGGGAAAAATCACGTGCTCGCAATTCTTCTCATGATTATTCAACTATCGTGAAGCATAAGTGTTTAACGTGAAAATGGTAATAAAAACTAAATTTATTGATGAGACTCTAAAAATACTTGATCTATTTTTATGCTGGTTGTTATGCAGTGGATGCGAGATGTATGAGATTTAGAGAAAAATTAAATTTAAGGAAAGAGATATAATCAAACCGATATGCTATTTGTTCGGGGCCTCGAGTCTATCAAATCGGGCCTCGAGGTTTATCTCTTGACTCGACTACAAGCTATTGAGGATAATCGTGATAGGGCTTAACAGTAATAAAATAATAAATGAAGGCTCTTTATGGCCATTGATAAGCAATAAACGAAGAACGTTTATGAAGATAAATGGAAGCAATAATATTAAAAGAGTATATTAGATAGCAAAGATAATGTTCTTGTATATTTCTTGTTGGATAGCTGGAGCAACAACCATTTACAAAGTGGTAAAAAACCCCTTTATATAGGAAGAGAATCCTAACATAGTACAAAATACACTAATTGCAAAGATATGGGGATGAGAAATCTAGATATGACACCTTGATTTGGGTTTAGAGTACACCTGCTAGGCTCTATCAGCCTTAGCAAGGCTCCTTGAGAACTCCCGCGTTATCTAATATAGCTGTTGGTCCGCACTTACCTGACGTCGAGCCTCGACGGCCCTTGAAGCTGAACCTCGACCTCGGTCTCGAATCTCGAGAATCAAGTTCGTAAGGCACCATAATGATGGGGTAATTGGACCCCTCTATTTTACAGTAAACAGATAGTCTCCACATTTCTTAGAGTAAAAGTGATGAGTAACAACCTTGAGTTCTTCCCCTCTGATGCTCTTGTAACAATGTCAGTCACAAGGTTCCAAGATATGATGCACATGCAGCCCCTGAAGTTTTTCGCATTGACTATGGCAGTCGGTTGTCTCTTGGACTTATTCAATGAACACATTGGGCTTCTATAAATACCCCTTTCTTGTTTTCTATAACTCGTTGTGTTCCCAAATCCAAAAACATTTTTGTTCTTTCTTTGCTTTCACATTTTCATAGGAATACAACTCTTCCTCTTATTCCGCAAATTTCTAGAAATAGAAAAAACTTCTGCCTCTGCTTCTCATGAGACTGTGGCATCATCCTCTTCGCTGTTTTCTCAAGATGAAGTGGCAATACCTCCCCATGCTGAGGGATTTATCCTAGGGTTTTTTGAGGTGGCTTCTGATTTCAAGGTCGAGATGCCTTCTTCGAAGCTAGAGTGTCGAGAGCCTATGAATTAGTATATTCGCTAGATAACAGACGCCAGAAGGGCGACAGTCGACTACTGTTGGGGGGATGATGTGCTTGTGGAGGTCCCTTCTTTGGAGGAAGATATTATGATGTACAAATCTGGTTTTCTCAGTTGTACACATATCCATTCACCTTAGGGTCAGTGGGGCAATCTTCGCCTCTAATTGGTCCTGTGATCCTCGACTTTTGCCAATGGTATCAAGTGACCCTAAGCCAAATTCATCATTCATTCTAGCGCGTTATTTATACGACCAGGTACCACACTATCGAGCCCTGAGGTCACTCTTTGCCTTTACCAAAGAGCTCAAAAATAGGGGATGGATAAGTCAATTTGTCTGAATGAGGACTTCCGACCTGATCACTACGGAAAATATGTCATTACTCGAGAGGTGGAATGTGGAGAATAAGTAGACACGTTATCTAGCCTTCCCTTTCTTCTCTTTTACTATGTTTTTTAAGCAATTAATATACTATATCACTACAGCCGCGACAATTTACCCTGGTGCGGTTTTAGACCTTAGGAATTTGGTCTGTGATCTGTACTTGGTTTGCCCATATAGTGAGTGAGTTTGGAGTGATTTATCTAAAACTCGATCGGAAGTCAAGGACCATCATGATCTCTTACCCCTGTTGTAGTCGCATTCTTCAATCTAATATCGATATTTGTAATGTTCTCACTTCTGATGCTTAACCCTTGCAATTGTGTAGGTCTAGGGAAAGCCCCTTTAATGAAAGGAGTGTTGTCTGGCGAGGGGGATTCTTTAGTACCCAGTGAAGGGAAGAAAAGACAAAGGGATTCATCGGCCGGACCATCGGAATCTAATAAGGTTAAGCGGAAAAATCCAAAGACGATATAGCAGTTCCGACTCCGAAAATGGCAGGAAATCCTCGAGTTGAAGGTGATGGGGAAAATAGCTTCTCGACACTCCCGGAGGATAAATAAACCTGACTGATCCTTAGGCTGTATAGGTGGTGGCTTCTAAGCTAGAGCTTGATGTCATTGTGGTCCAGCTTTGTAACGGAGAGATAACTGATGGAGTATCGAGTACTGCCCTTGAACTTGTTGGTGGCCAAGGTTTCTTTCCGGTCGAGATGCCTTTGATAGTCAGTTCATAGTGTCCGAGCTCTAGAGCCCTGAATGGTCAAAGGATGACTCCGATCAATCATGATACTGATGTGGTCATGATCGATTTCCCTTAGGGAAAGACCTTATCTTTTAAAGTAGTGCAAGATGCCCCGCTTTTGCAACTAGTGCTCGCACCAAGAGGGCGTCTGAAAGGGCCGGTCCGAAATCAACTCGAGCTATAGAACATGCTCGATTGGGGTCTCGAAGGCAAGCTTTTCAAGGCATATGGGGTGGTGGTTCAGACGATGATAAAAATGAAGGCAAAGCCCCGGGAGGGGCAGATGCTATCGAAAAATGGGCCACTAAAGGTCCCGTAGTTGCTGGGACGCAACCTTTGGCGAAAAGGAAAAAAGATCTCTGAGAGTTGTTTCCTGAATCCGAAAGAGAGTACTTGGGTTCTCCCAATAACTAAAAAGTGTAGCATGCCTGAATCTAACTGGGGTTCGCGTTGGTGGAGGAACTGGATTAGAATGTAGGATCGATGACGGACTAGGACTCTGTTTGTTTCCATTTTAGTATATAGTATTTTCATAATATTCGGAAATAGATATAGCAATTTTTTCATATTTATATAAAAATAAGCTTCGCCCCTTCTACCTTCCTTTTTATCTCGAATACGGCCAGTTGAACTGACCTCTAAGTTGGTAGGAATCCTTAGATTCACAATATGGTCATGAAGCTCATCGGGCTGGCGACCGTGGCTCTTATATATTAGGCGTATGTAGTTTACAATTTTTGGTTCAGTCTTCGAGTAAGGAACCGACTCGAGCTCAGTCAACACTCTAATTTTTGTATTTGCACGGCTAGAAATAATGGCTCTTAGGTTTTTGATCAGAGTAATATTTTGTGCGGGCTAGATACTATGGCTCTTACACCTTTCATTGGAGCAATCTTTTGTGCGGACTGACGACTATGGCTCTTAGCCCTTGGGTCGAAGGGACCTTTTATATATGTGGCCCTTAGGCTCAATAGGCTGGTGACAATGGCTCTTATGCTTTGCTCGTACGCCTATTTAATGAACTATTTTAGGTTGTTTCTCCGAATCGGGTTACGACTCAAGATTATTTGATCCTCAAGTTTTTAAATTTCCATGGGTTGGAGAATATGGCTCTTACGCCTTGGGTCAATGCGACCTTTTATGTGGGATTTATTTTTCCCTCGATAAATATGTTAGATAGTGTTTTCCTGGCTCTCCGATGCATGAAAAAGCCTCAATTCTGAGTCATTATATGGCGATGGTCGAGCACCTCAGGAGGTTTTGGCTTGGAGGCTCAGTATCTCAAAGGCGATGTTTAGCAGTTGACATAGTCGAAGCCTTTTTGCCTGTATCGAGGGTAGCCTATTTAACCGGTTCTTTTCAAAGTAGATTCGAAGTATTTGAAGGCCTGAGATTTTGTTGCGACGATCGGGCATCCTCGAGTTGTGTTAGTTTGGCTGCTATAGCGGAATAACCATAGTCATTTGTGTTTGGCCGGAGTGATTTTGTCCCGAGTGAAGAAGTTTAGGTGTCTATGCCGAAGATATGCCTTTTTAGGGGTTGTACAAGTTCGATATATAGCATAAACATCGGGACCTAGTTTATGATTGTAGTAAGGTCTTACAAATTTTCATGCCTTTGAGGTCTTACAGTTTTTGGATACTTGGTACAAGTATTTTTCATGCCTTGCTTGAGGTCTTACAGTTTTGGATAGTTGGTACAAGTATTGTTTATGCCTTGCTTGAGGTCTTGCAGATTTTTCATGCCTTTGAGGTCTTACAGATATTGTTGCTGCCTTGTATAGGTCTTATGGGACTGAGTCTATCTGCTCGAGGTCTTATAGCCTCGGAATTTTTAATGAATGGCAATTAGCAATAGTCTTCGAGTCATTGAGGGTACCTTGGCTATAAAGTCGTTACTTGTAGACTTTGTATTGCTTTATTGAGGGCTTACAATTTTGAAATCCTGACCCTGAGGAAATGCGCCTCTTGAGATGTCGGTTCCAGTCTTCGAGTATCTAGGACACCTTCGATTTTGGAAATGTTTTTCAATTTTGTTGTTGCCTTGTTGACGGCTTATAAGTTTGGAGTTCCGACCAGGGGGTCATTCGGGCGTGGAACTGTTGAATGAAGGTTGGCGATAGTCGTTCAGTTGTCGAGGTTAGTCTAGCTCGGGAGTCATTATTCATAAACTTGATATTGCTTCATTGAGGGCTTGCGACTTTGGAGATTTCAGCCCGGAGTCGTGCAACTTTTTGAGATGTCGGCGCTAGTCTCCGAGTGTTCGGGACAATTTCTGATAGGGGGTCCCTTTTGCTAGAACATTGGGTTTCCTTTAAAGTGCAAAATGTTTTTGTGGAAAGTATTCTCTGATTACTTGGTACAAATGTACACATTATTTCGTTCGAAGACCCAGTTGTACTATACGGGCACGGTTTATTCGGCCGTTTGGCCTGGTATATTACTTCCCTAAGGAGGTCCTGTCAGAGATATCTTGGTTTTCTCGAGTAGGTGACCTTTTTGGGGGGACGCACCCCAATATTCGAGGTGGGATGCAGAAGAAATCTTTAATACTTGATCTTACATAGGTAGAATATGATTGTTTCCTTGTTAAAAACATTGGCGGTAATACCCTTATGGGGAAAAAATCCGATCGAAGGAAAAGAGTGCAAGACCTAGTCGAGGCTGTTTACGGAGTTTTCAATAGGATGCCCTAGCAATAACAATGTTTAAGCGTTGATATGTTTCAGTTGCTCTCCCTTCATGGTGCCGAGCTAATGGTATCGTCCTTCCTAGTTTTGTCCTAGCTTTCCTTCATTAGGGTTTCGGGTGTTGAGAATGACTTTCCTTAGGACAAAGTCCCCAACCTCGAAGTACCAGGAGTCTATTCTCCTATTATAATACCTTTTGATTCTCTACTTTCGGGCGGCCATTCGGACAACGAAGTTTCTTATTTTCATCTAGTAGTTCAAAGGCCATTGATATGGCCTCGTTGTTCGAGCTATAGATGATGTATCGGGATGTGGAGCTCGGCTTCCTGACCTCTACCGGTACCAGAGCCTCGGAACCATTTACTAGAAAGAAAGGTTTTTCCTTTGTGCTTGATTTTGAAGTCGTTCGATATGCCCATAGTACTTCAGGCAACGTTTTTCTTGACTTCTCCTTGGCGCTTGCTAGCTTCTTTTTTAAGTTTTAGATAATGGTTTTATTGTGAACTCGGCCTGGCCAATTGCACACGGGTAGTAAGGCATTGACAAGATTCTCCTAATTTGTGGTCTTCAAGGAATTTTGTTAGTTTGTTTCTGATGAACTGCCTCCTATTGTTGCATGTTATCTCGGAAGGAATCCCAATCACCATATAGTATGATCCCATATAAAGTTAATGACTTCTTTTTCCCTGATTTTCTCGAAGGCTTGTGCTTCCACTTATTTTGAGAAATAATCAGCCATAAATAAAATGAATTTACCCTTACCTGGAACTTTTGGCAGGGGGCGACGATGTCCATTCCCCATTTTATAAATGGCCATGGCGATAAGACCGAATGTAGTTGCTCATCAGACTGGTGAATCATGGGGGAAAATCTCTATTATGTGAGGCACTTTCGGACGAATTCCCTGGTGTCTTTTTGCATGTTGTCCCAGTAGTAGCCTGCCCTCATCACCTTTCGGACTAAGAGGTCAGCACCTGAATGGTATATGCAAGCACCCATATGAGTTTCTTGTAGTAAATAGTCTGTATCACCTCGGCCCAAACATACAGCTAAGGGGCTATCGAAACTTCTTCTATATAGAGTATCGTTTTCGTAATGTGAGAGCCGGGCATCTTTGGTTCGTAAACCCTTAAATTCTTCTGAACTCGCAGGCAACTTTTTGTCTCTTAAATAATCAATATATTTATTTCTCCAATCCCATGTTAGGCTGGTGGAATTAATCTCGGCATGACCTTTCTCGACCACAGATTTAGATAACTATACAACAGCCCCAGGGAGTAGGTCATCTTCTTTGACAAATGATCCCAGGTTCACGATTTAATCGGCTTCATTGTTCTACTCTCGGGGTACATAGACTAAGGTACACTCTTTGAAACGACGTAATGCGACTTAGATTTTATCCAAGTATCTCTGCATCCTATTTTCCCAAGCTTCGTAGTTTCCATTCGCTTAGCTTACTACCAGGAGTGAGTCACATTTTGCCTCGATGGTCTCGGCTCCCAAGTTTTTGTCCAGTTCTAAACTTGCAACCATAGACTCGTACTCGAGTTCGTTGTTAGTAAACTTTTCACTATTTATACATTGTATGATTATGCCGCCGTTAGGTGGCTTCAGGACTACACCAAGCGCGGATCCTCTTTCTTAATGAATGTATGTTTCACCTGAGATTGTGGTCTTCGTTTCTGCTTCACTGGTTTAAACCTGGGTCTACACTCCGTCTGTGGAAGGTTATTTCTGGTAGAAAACCTGTCATATCTAAGTGGTACCAAGAAAAAAATCGATGTTATTAATAATACATTGAATGAATTCTTTCCTAAGTTTGGGGTTAATCTCGTTCCTATGTATACCTTACGATATGGGAGGCGTTCGATCAAAACGACTTGCTCCAAATCTCGATAGTGGATTTCGTTGCATCCAACTCTTCTGGGGAGATGAATGTTCAAGGAGCGAAGAAATCATTTCCGCCGTCCTCAGGAATCTATATCCTCTTAGACGCATCCGAGGTAAGATGTGTGGGGGTCGGCGCCTTCTGGAAGACTGCAAACATATCTTTCGCCACCCGTTGTTCTTTATATATGGTTGTTATGCCGTTTTTTTTGTGGGAAATTTTATCCCCTGCTGTACTGTCAACAGTACTGCCCTCATATTGTGTATCCAAGGCCTACCGAGCAATGCATTGTACCTCATATCACCATAGGATGTGCGACCGGGAGAGTGATCTCTCCTTTTGTTACTTCGTTGGTCATGTTAAAACTATTAAGGGCCCGGGAGGTAGATATGACTCGATCGAGCATCCCAAACTTTTCTATTACCCGTGACCTGATTATGCTGGCTGAGCTGCCTGTATCCACGAGCACACCTTTGATACAAGTGTTGCTAAAAAAATTATATCAGTAGCGTGTCGTTGTGAAGTTCTGTGAATGTCTTGAAATCTTCCTCGTTAAATGCAAGGGTATCTTCGGCCATGTGGTCTCAAATAGGCCCTTCTTCGGTGGTAGATGTTTTTGTTCATTTTATACTGGGTCCTCGGGGAATATCGGTCCCTCCAATAATCATATGGACGTCGTGCAGAAGAATCTTTTCTTTTGTCCAGGTTGTGTTTTGTGGCGGTGTGCCGACTCCTGCAGCAACCACATTGTTCTCTTTGTTGTTTTCGAGATTACCATTTGGACTCTATTTTGCGAGCTAGACATTTCGGCCTGAAATCAAAGATCTTGGACAAGAAAAGGTGTGAAGAAGAACTTGTGTTGTGTGATGAAACCAGCACGAAAATATTCATTATTAGTTTTAGCCCCATTATGGGCACCAAACTGTTTTCCATGAAAATGACAATAACAATTAAATTTGTTGATGGGACTCTAAATTTAAGGAGAGACCTATAATCAAACCGATAACCTAGTTGTCCGAGGCTTCGAGCCTGTGAATTCGGGCCTTGAGGTCAATCTCTTGTCTTGATTATGAGCTATTGATGGTAATCATGATAGGGCTTAACATTTATAAATAATCAATAAAGACTCTTTATGGCCAATGATAAGCAATAAACGAAGAATGAATATGAAGATGATAAATGGAAGCAATAATATCAAGAGAGTTTATTAGAGAGCAACGATTATGTTCTTGTATATTTCTTGGGGGCTAGCTGAAGCAACAGCCATTTACAAAGTGGTAAGGATTCCCTTGATATATGAGGGGAATCCTAACATAGTACTAATACATTAATTACAAATATAAGGGGATGAGACAACAAGATATGACACCCTGATTCGGGTTTAAAGTAGAACTTCTAGGCTTTGTCAGATTTAGCCAAGTGCCTTAGGAACTCCATCTTCTCTATTATAGCCGTTGGTCTGAACTGCCCTAAGGTCGAGCCTCGATAGCCCTCGAAGGTGAGCCTCGACCTCGGTCTCGAACATAGAGAAGCATGTTCGTGGGGAACCATAATGTAGGGGAAATTGTACCCTCCAATTTTACTGTACACAATAAGCAATGACTTTGCCATCCTGCATCAACACCGTACCAAGTTCAATACGCGATGCATCATATTACACTTTATATGGCCCTGAAGCTGTAGGCAATACCAACACCGGTGTCGTAGTCAAAGATGTTTGGAGCTTCTGAAAGCTTACCTTACACTCGTCCGACCACCTGAACTAGGTACCCTTCTGGGTCAACATGGTCATCAAGGATGAAATATGAAAACCACTCCACAAACCAACGATAATAACCCGCCAAACCCAAGAAACTCCGGAACTTCGTAGCCGGTGCAGGTCTAAGCTAGTCCTTGACTACCTTTATCTTCTCCAGATCTACCTTAATACCTACTGTTGATACAACATGATCGAAGAAAGCAAGCGATCCCAACCAAAACTCCCACTTTGAAAACTTAGCATACAACTGGCTATCATTCAAATTTTGAAGAACAGCTCTCAAGTGCTTCTCATGCTCCGCCCGACTATGAGAATAAAAATATCATCAATGAAGACTGTCACGAATGAATCCAAGTAAGGCTTGAACGCTCGAATCATCAAATCCATGAAAGCTGCTGGGACATTTGACAACACAAGTGACATCACCAAGAAGTCAAAATACCCGTACTAAGTGCGAAAAGATGTCTTAGGGACATCGGATGACCTAATCTTCAACTAGTGGTAGCTATACCTTAAGTCAATCATTGAAATACCAAGGCACCCTGAAGATGATCAAACAAAATATCAATCCTCGGCAATGGATACTTGTTCTTGATCGTAACCTCTTTCAACTGCCGGTAATTTATACACATCCTCATCGATCCATCCTTATTCTTAACAAACAATATCGGTGCACCCCAGGGCGGGACACTAGGTCTAATATAGCCCTTATCAAGCAAGTCTTGCGACTGCTCTTTTAATTCTTTCAACTCAGACGGGGCTATACGATACAGCAAAATAGAAATGGGCTGAGTGCCCGGAGCTAGATCAATGCAAAAGTCAATATCCTTGTCAGGTGGCATAACCGGAAGGTCTGAAGGAAATACCTAAGGAAATTTACAAAAAACAAGCACAGAATCCATAAAAGGAACCTCAGCACGAGAATCAGGAACATACGCCAAATAAGCAAAACATCCCTTATCAACTATACATCGAGCCTTCATATATGAAATAACCCTATGGGTGGAATTACCAAGAGTCACTATTAATCTTAAATGAGGCACCCCAGCAAGGCTAAAATCACATTCTTGGCATGACTGTTCAAGATAATGTGGTAAAATGATAACTATTCCAACTCTAATATGACATCAAAATCAACAATATCCAAAAGTAACTAGTCTACTCGTGTCTCAAGACCCTCAATCAAAAGTACACAATAACAATGAACATGATCTACCATAATAGAGTCACCCACCGATGTAGACACATATACAAGAGCACTCAACGAATTACTAGGCATGATTAAGTATGGTAAAAAATAAGATGACACATAGGAATATATAGACCTTGGATCAAATAGCAATGAAGAATCCATACTACAATCAGAACGGTACCTCTGATAACTGCATCGAAAGCCTCAGCTTCAGGCTTGGCTGGATGAGTATAACATCGGGGTCGGTCCCCACCACTCTGAACTGCATCTTGGGACACCCTCCTGCTGGCCGGCCTCCACCTCTAGCGGCCTGACCATCACCTATAATACCTTTACCTCCACCATTAACACCTATACCCCAAACTATAGCTAGCTGAAAGGGCGGTGAAAAACTTGGTGCCTCAGCCATTGCACAGGAACCCTTATGCCGAGAGCTGCTCGGTGCTCGGGGGAAAAATCTAGCAATATGCCTCGTATCGCCACAAGTATAACAAGCACTCGGCTGGTGAGACTGCTGACCCTGACAGTCTAAATGACCACCCTAAGAACTTTGGAGTGGTGTTATAATGATAGTCAGCCATGCGCTGTAGGGGAAGTGATTAGAAAACTGCATATGAGAACCGCAGCCACCTGGAGCACTATGAGAAGCTTGAAGTGCTTAATGAAACGGCCTAGAAGAATTTCCCCTATCAAAAGAATTCCCGCCTCTATATACGGCACCACTGCACCTGCCCTAATGACGAGGCCTCTTATCAGACCCTTGACTACCCCTTGTGATAGAACTATCTCAACTTTCCTGGCCACATTGTCCGCATCCTGAAAAGAAATCTTGCTCCCTGTCTCCTTAGTCATCTGCAATTGAATAGGCTGAATGGGCCCCTCAATGAACCTCCTCACTCTCTATCTGCCTATCAATAGAAAGAATAAGAAGAGCATGACTGGACAAGTAAATAAATGTGGTCTTCTACTGAGTAATAGTCATAGAACCCAGCTAGAGATGCTCAAATTGCCTCTGATAGTTCTCCCTTAGAGTTATAGGAAGACACTTCTCCAGAAATAGATGAGGAAAATGATCCCAAGTCAAATCTGGTGACCCATCCTAACCAAACAATAATCTCTCCACCAAGTCTTGGCAAATCTATACAAACAAAAAGCAGCAAAGTCGACCCTATCAGTCTCCATTATCCCCATGTTTCGACGAACCTCATGACAGTTGTCCAAATAATCCTGGGGAACCTCAGAAGATGTACCACAAAAGTACTAGTAAAGAGCTTGGTGAACCTGTCCAATCTCCACAAGGCATCAACAGACATAGTTGACCCTTCTCCGGTCTGTGCCATACCCGGTTGAACTACCCCAACTGGATGAGCTGCTGCCGTCTGAACAGGGGAGCCATCAACTCCGGAGTGCGAGTAGCAAGATTCTAGGACTGTCCTCTAACCTGGGAGACGGTTTTTGCTACCGGAAGAAAGTCTACCTGAGCGACACCCTCTATAAGGCCCACTAGACGAACCAGAGCATCTTGAGGTACCGGGCTGCCGATGAACCGTACTAGGACTTGAGCTAGTTCTGCTGGAATTGATTGGGCTGGAACCTCATTGTCATACTCAGCCTAATGCTCTGCCGTTGGTGCTGAAGCGGTACCTCTTCTCACCATTTGCGAACGAATAGAGTGGAAATTTTATTAGCATCGAGAAATCAAGTCGCACGACAGGGCGGAATAGATGTGAAGTTTTTCCTAACTCTGTGGCCTCTGGGAGATTTATATAGGCGTCTCCATACCGACCCCTTAGAGTCTGCTAAGCTAGTCCGTGAATTGTGAGACCTAAGCAACATGGAGCTCTGATACAAACTTGTCACGATCCAAAATTTTCACCCTCGGGTTCGTGATGGAGCCTACTAATGAAAGCTATGCAAGCCAATTATTCCAATTATTTAACCCTTTTCATTTTTAGTCTATTAACAATTGCGAATTAATATTATACAAATAGGGGAAATAGTAAAACAGAAGACTAAAATATAACAATCAAGTAATAATGATACAAATCCATAAAAGCTACCAAGAAATGGTGGTACAATCTCACAGACAGTCTAGGATTACTATAAGTAGAGGTCCAAAAGATAAACACAAGCATTTATGGAATACATAAAAGAAACGATATAGTAAAGATAGAGGGAGGTGCCAAGGCTTGCGGACACCTGCAGGACTACCTCGAATCGCCTGACGGACTGAAGGCAGCAACCTCTCTGTGGTCCGAAAGCTGCAACACTAGAATCTGCACACAGTGCAAAGTGTACTATCAGTATAACTCACCTCATTTGTTAGTAAGTGCTTATCCGAACCTCAGTGAAGTAGTTACGAGACTAGGAAAAGACTACCATATAATCCTATGTAGTTAAATCATATACAGCAGAAAACATAGGCAAAAATATATAGTTAAAGATAGGAAGGGGAATCATGATGCGGGGAACACCAAGTAACAACGGAATTCCAATAGATAATTATAAAGAACACGATAACTCAATTATCAACAAGAATTATGAAATCAAAGATAAGTGCACGACATCACCCTTCGTGTTTTTACTCTCGTCCTTTCCATAAGAATCAATATATCGGTACCCTTCATGCTTTTACCTCTCATAATAATGGCTCGGAATGATCCTTTGTACATTATCACTCATATTATGGCACGACATTGTACTTCGTGAGACACGACATCTTCTTTCATGCTTTTACCTCACAATATCGACACAACATCACTGTTCATGTATTAAAACTCTCAAAATCATGAACAACATCACACTTCGTGCATTACACTCTTCCTCGACCATGCAACAATCACAAAGAAATTTGGGCAAGGGAATCAATAATTTCACAACAAGATCCCAGCAATGGAACAATAGCATAATAAGAATCTCAACTAGGAAAAGAAAATGATAAGTAATAACATCCCGACAAGGGAGATATATCAAAAGCAATAATATCCTGGAAGGGAGATAATATCAAAGTAGTAACATCCCGGTAAGGGAGACAACATCATACACCTCTTCTCTTTTCAACAGTTACTTCACAACTCAATTGTCAACTGGAGCCAACAAACACTCCACAATGTTCAATTACCAACAACACTTATACAAGCCTTATTCAACATAGAAATCATCATAGAAAGCATGAACAGTACAAAACTGAGTCACACTAATCATAGTATAAGACTCACGTGTATGCTTGACATCGATGTATAGATACTCGTCACCATGCCTATACATCATACCCGACAATTAACACATAGAAAATAAGACATGACTCATAATCCCTCAAACTAAGATTAGACCAAACACTTACCTCGATGCCAGGAACACAACTCAAGCCTTTACTACCGTATTATCTCTTATTTCTAATGCCAATTCGCTTGTATCTAGCTATAATTTACTTAACGATACCAATAAATTCTAAATGAATCAATTCTAATGCATAAATATAGCTTTTCCAATGATTTCCTAAAAAATTCAAAAATCGACCCTAGGCTCACATGGTCAAACCCAAGGTTCGAACCAAAACCCGATTATCCATTCACCCACAAACTTAAATATATAATTTGTTTTGAAATTGGACCTCAAATTTAGGTTCAAATTCCCAAAATTTGAAAATCTTAGGCTCTACGCATAACACCCAATTTTTCCCATGAAAATTCTTGATTTTGAGTTAGAATTATGTAAAAAGAAGTTATATATTAAAGAAAATGAGTTAGAAATGACTTGCAATAAATTTGGGGAAGAACTTGTCTTTACAAAATCTCCCAAAAGCGCTTAAGGTTTGTGGGAGTTTGAAATAAAGAATTTTCAAATAAGTAATGATTTACACAGGCGCAGATATCGCAATTTCCATGGTTTGTTCGCAAATGCGAACTCATAATTGAAGTCAAAGATTCGCAATAGCGAAGAAACGCATGCCTTTGCTTTCATCGCAAATGCGAACTCTGTTCGCAACAGTGGAGCCTGGTAAGATCACATTTGCGATATAAGCTTCCTAAATGCGAAGGTTCCCTGCCCTAGCCTAATACCGCAATTGCAATGACTTTTCGCAAATGCAAGCTCGCATTTGCCAGTTAAGCTTCGTTATTCCACAAACAACAGTTTTTTCTAAGTATAATTCCACTCCATGGCATATCCAAAACACACTCTAGCCCATGGGGATACATACCAAACATGCACGCAAGTCCAAAAACATCATACGGACTTGCTTGCACAATAAAATTATCGAAATAACATCAACATTTACAAGTTTAGCATCAAAGTAAATAAAAATCTCAAGAACTTTCAAAGTTTCAAATTTTACAAATAAGAGTTTCATTCACGTCGCTGATGTTCGTTTCTTACCAAATTTTACGAGCACACCTTAAATGCCATATAAGATGTGTATCGGAATCTGGAACCAAAATACGGGCCCGATACCACCAGATTCAAATACATTTAAATTAAAACTCTTAATATTTCAGTTAAATAATTTTCTTTCAGAATTCATTTCTCGGGCTTGGGACACCAGGATTCAATTTCGGGCATATGCACAAGTACCATATTTTCCTACAGATCCTTTGGTACCGTCAAATCACGGGCTCAGGTCCATTTACTTAAACTATTGACCGAAGTCAACTTAAATTAAAATTTAAAGGCCAAATTAACATTTTCATTAAATTTTCACATAAAAGCATTCTGGATATACGCCCGGATCGTGCACGTAAACCGAGATGAGAAAAAAAGGAGGATTTAAGGTGTCAAAATATAAAATTTACTTGTAAATCAAGTGATAACCTTTTGGATCATCACAATATATTAGGTGTAGCTAGTATAGGAGACTAGCTGTCATTACGACTACTTAGACTTTAGACTTGAGACACCTTAATTGCTTTCACTTGTACGTTATATGTGTTTGATTATTTTGTTGTTTTACCATAGCAGTACTCTTTGTTTACATCTATTTATTTTTCTTCACATTGTTAGCTTTATATTGATATACAACTCAGGTTATTTGATTAATGAGTGTCTGGATTTTAACCTCGTCCCTGCTCCACTGAGATTAGTCTTGATATTTATTAAATACTGATCGTGGTATACTTATACTATACTTCTGCATATTTTTTGTTCAGATCCAGGTGTTGGAAATAGTGGACCCGGGCTATGTGAGCTTCTTTGATTACAAGGATTCAAGGTAAAGCTATTTTGTTCGGTGCAAACCCTTGGAGTCCCGTTCCTTACACATATACTGTCAACTCTCTACCCTAACAGTGTTGTATTTAGAGATAATTCCATGTATTCAATTATAGCTCGTAACTCTGTACTCCTATTCCTGAAAATTCGTTTTGATTATCACCATGTTGGCTTGTATCACCTTTATTTTTTGCATTTATGTAAAATTTTGCTTCCTAATATCTTGTTTTATTGGTTTAACTTTTATAAGATATTGATTTACCTAATTTTATAGATTAGGTATCATCACAATCCTTACGGTGAAATTTTAGACCGTGAGACTATTAACTTCATCAAATAATTAAACTCACCACCATTTCTCACGATAGCTCAGCCTGTAACGTAGCAGAAACAATCGGTATTATAGTTGGGTAAAGAGACCATATAAAATATAAACAAGCAAAATGCTTCTTTTCTGAAAAAATATATCTATAATTTACTATACAGATAATGGAGAACATGGTTTTTTAATATATCTATAATTTACTATACAGATAATGGAGAACATGGTTTTTTAATAGTCACCACATAGTGGTTTTGAGGCTTTGGGAGATTCCGTCAATTGGGCACAGAAAAAAGTGCTGGAAATCCATTATACACGCACCTTCGAGGCTGTTTCATTTACAGATTTGACACATACCTGATTAGAATTAACACTTACCTAAAGCTTGCTCCCCTCCCATAATACCTAACATTGAGCGAACACACTTTTTGTTCTTATCCAAGCTCACATGTCCTTTATTAGGTATTGGAAAATCTTAGACCCAATTAATTCAGATTTGTGTGGGTTAGGACTTTATTGGCTCAACTAATTCATATTCGTATCGTATTGCCTCAAGATAAAACACAATTTATATAATAAAACACAATTTATATATAATCAAAAGGTTTTCTATTTGTAGATCTCGAAGTTAAAAATATTTCGTCGAGAATAAATGAATTTCAATCATCCTACGAAGCATGGCAAGATTGTGCATGCTTGTAGTAGTAGTAGCAGTAGAGCTAGAAAAGTTAAATCTTTTTGGCAATCTCCTATTTCTGTTATGTAGGGATTTGATTGCCTCCACCTCCAAGAGCTTTATCAGTCAAAATTTTGCAATCTTCTTTTACTCCCTTTAAATTGACAATCACTTAGTACAATGAAATAATTTCATAAAAACAATAGTTAATATTCCAAGGACGATAAAAGGTTAGTGAATGTTCCTTGTTTAATAAATTTCACTTATGGAAGATTGCCTTACAACGGTAAGGATAGAAATTTTAAAAGGAGAACTAAGATTAAGCTAAAGTAAGGGATACTTTTTCCAGTATTCCATCCCTAGCTAGCACTTCTGTTAGCAATCAACATATTAACTGACCAAAAGCACTGAAAGGACAAGACAGACCACCATCAGAGCGACATTTTATTAGTCACATATCGGGCATCAAAACCTTGACAGGTACTGAACCTATGCTTTTTATAATTAGGTATTTTTATCATGAAATGAAACGAAACGAAACGTCATTAATAGAAGCTCAAATACCAATATATATATATATATATATATATATATATATGGTTTTTCTTTTTGTAGACCATTAGGGCTAATTATACAGAAAATGTATCATAGCCGGCCGTCTTGAACATAAAGATTATTTTCTTTTTTCGATGATTATTTCTCCTATAAGTTTAAAATAAAGTGCAGCTAAAATCATTTATCAGAAAAAAACATGTAAATAACTCACATTCTGTGTTTAAACCAATCTGCATTAATTTATCACTATAAAATTATGAATTCAGGCTAGTATACACTACTTAACTATGGTTAACTGAAAGAAGTATATGTCGGTCCTTTCTTGTCTTGACTAATGATGTAGCACCCAAATTTTTGGCTGTCTCACAGCATCAAAATACAAAATAGATGATGGATATATAAGTTAACAAGGCTTAAACCCTAATAATTTTAAAACTTAATAACTTATTTTAAATCAGTAAGGGTCTTGGCACATAGCGGACAATATCACTAACAGGCTGGGTAATTACAAATAGTAACTTAGGTTTTAGACAGAGTTCCACATCGTTAAAATACCATAGGAATATTGGGTATTTAAATTAACAAACCTTAAATTGTAGTGATGCTTTTTAAAACCGTAAAGACCTAGAACTAGAGCGGACAATATTAGTAAAAGACTAAGCCTAGGCCTTTTCAGCAGCATCGCTTCTCAAACAGATTTCTTTAGTGTCGGCCACAGGTATAGAAACATTTTTAGCTTGGAGCAAACTGCTAGTTAAAAAGAAGTGCTTGTTATGCAATACTTCACGAACTCCTTATGCATAATACATTAGTTTTTACACTATTAGGTAAAATTATTGAAACTAACGAAAGCAAGCAACAACATATATGCCTAAAACGTCCTTGCACAAAACTTGAAAAATCAGACCATATAATGTCTTGTCGAATTGAGCACCACGTCTTTTCTCCCGAAACATGTAATTATCATACAAAATATCGTTCACTCTTAACAATCAACCATGCAAATCATTACAAACATTCTCACTTTCACTTATATAAACACGACTAAAATGGAACATCAAACAAAAGAAAAAGAAACAAGCCTTTCCTTGGTTCCTAAAGAACCTCGCTTCTATAAAAACATCCCCAAGGGTATCTTACATGTTCCCACCATATACCAGCACATTCTCAGTGCAAGGAAGTTAAACTTAATTTTTTAATTCGGGAAGGAACAGTCACAAGCAACCTCAGTTTCCACTTCCCGTCGATGAAAATTACGGTGGCAGCCACAGGCTGCACAAGTAAGGGCGCCGGGAGTTTCTTCCTCGCCACTCGGCATGAACTCCCGACACCCATCAACCGCGTATCCGCCAACACTTGCTGCATGATTTTTTTGGCACTCTCTATATCTCACTGTCCTAATAGTAAATGATGAATTTGTTGAATTGTCGTCTGAAAAGTCATCCTTCATCAAAATCACATGACGTTTTGTCATCTCTTTAGTTTCAAAAGAGAGATGGCAGATGTATGGCAGAAATTTCTCTGCTTGCTACAGTATGTCGTAATATTTTTCCATTGGAAAACCCTAACCCTAGAAGGCATATTTATATAGCAAGCTTAGTATTTGTACAAGCTTCTTTTTTGCTTTAGGTTGTGGCTTACTGTAGCAAGTAAACGTTGACGCGTTCATTACTCATTTCTTTTGTCTCTTCAATGTGTAGTATATATTTATTCGTGTCAGTTGGGGTCTCTCTCCTAAGGTAAAATCTAGAATAATCGGGCTGAATTGATTGCTCAACTTCCAATTACGTATCAAATTTGCTTTGTTTAAAAAGGATTGACCGCTCTATATTTTTTTGAATTAAACTTATCATAAATCATTAATTAGTTGTGTTTCCATAATTAGGCATGTAATAGTGACTGATTTCTTATATAGCAACATGATAAGCTTGCTTTTATTTAGATTAAATGAATGTGGCTCCTAGAAATGATAGGCAGCGTGCTAAAAAATATAAAACTGGTACTCCAATTTTAATTTTAATTTTTTGTTTACAATATTGAAATATTTCAGTGTTACTAGTCTCACTTCGCATGGACCTGTAATTACGATTCAGATGAACTGGTAATGTTAAAAATCTGTTCCACTCAGACTATAAACACATCTGGTAATTAGGATTTACTTGCACGAGAACAAAGTTAAGAACGTTCCCACAATAAAATAAGATGGTGAATGTTTGACCAAAAAGTTTTAAGTCCTTTTTGTTAAATTATTTTAATAAATAGATAAAGGATGAATCGAAATTAAATTTGAAGTTCAAGAACTAGGACGGTAGGGAACCATATTCAAATCAGCGAATGCCAAGTTAACACATAATAATTGTTAATAAATATGAGAATGAAAACATGTCATAAATGTGACAAATAATATTAAATGTAACAAGAAGAAATTTGTCCCCCAAATGTTGGATGAGGTAGATATTTTCTTCTTCACGCTAAAGCGTATGACATCAAATAATGGGAATGAACAAAGTGTTCTTGGATCTTATGAATGAAAGAGAAATATTTTGTAATGAAATCTGTTTATTGTAAAAATAGTAATAACAATTAAATTTGATTATGGGACTCTAAAAATTTGTGATCTATTTTTATGCTAGTGGTTAAACAGTTTGTGCTATGTGTATGAGATTAAAAAACGAAATAAGAGTTAAGGATGAGGCGATAATAAAACCGATAGGCTGTCAATCGAGGCCCCGAGCTTGTCGATTCGGGGGGCATCGAGGGAGATTCGGGGCTCAGTTGTGAGCTATCGAGGGCGATCGAGGCATGGCTAATGGTTATAATAAAATCAATGGAGGCTTTCTATGGCCAACGATAAGTAATTAAAGATGAATAACTAGAAAGATAGTAAATAAAAGCAATAATATCAACAGAGTATTTCAGAGAGCGAAAATAAATGTTGTTATATATTTCATGTGGACTAACTGCAGTCATAAGGATTTACAAGGTGATATGGACCCCCTTTATAACGGAGGAGAATTCCATCATAGTACAACATGTATTAATTAGAAAGATATGGGGATGGAATAACTAGATGACACTAGGCTCTGCCAGTACTAGCTACATGCTTTGGGAACTCCCATTTCCATCATGACTATGGCCAACATTGTCCCTTAGTCAGGCATCAACGAACATCGAGGGAGAAAATCGACCACAACCTTGTAGCCTCGAGGCTTCGGGATGATCTTCTAAAATGTCTCAACGATAAAAAATTGGACCCTTCGATTTCGCCACATACAGATTGTCCACGCGTTTCTTAGAGAAGAGCGATAAAAATGACCTTGACGTCCCATTCTTCGGACTTCCCGTGAAGTCATTTGCCGTTCCTCGAGCAAAAACTAGATTGGTCTAATAAACTTGGGTTGTCAGGACCCTTACTTTTAGATGAATGGAAGTAATACTTTAAGTCTTGAGACCGTGATTTGTCACTTAGATCGTGCGGTAGTCTTTGAGGGGAAATTCGCTCGAAAGCTCGAGGATGGAGACCCCCATTAAGCTTTCGACAGCAGTTCTCGGGTGAGCGTTAACTCAGTATATCAGGCTACTCATATTGAACTTAATGTATATAACCCTAAAGCGTTATAGATAGGTCCCAAGTGAGGGACAGCCCCGATTGAGAAGATATTCTGAGGTCAAACCCTTATGGACAGAGCCCGAAGTGCTTATTTTTCTTCTTGAAATAAGCCTTGAGAATCGATTACCATCTCAAATCTTGCAATGATGTTAAAATCTTCCCTGGGAAAACATAGTTTTGAAGAAAGTCCTCAATATTGGGTACCACTTCGAAACTTGCGATGATGCCAATTGCTCCCTGGACCTAACTTCCTTTTCGCGGAGTTCCTCGAGGTTGGGTACTACCTCGGGACCAGAGATGATGTCGTTGGCTTCTTAAAGCCTAACTTTACTTTTATGGAGATTCTCGAGGTCAGGTACTACCTCAGTACTGGTGATGATGCCAGTGGCTCCCTAGGACCTAACTTCCTTTTGGGGGAGGTCATCGAGGTTGGGTACCACCTCGGGATTGCAGACAAAGTAGTTGGCTCATAAAAGCCTAACTTTTTTTTATGGAAATCCTCGAGGTTGCGTACTACCTCGGGACTGGAGATGATGTCGTAGGCCTTTCAGGCAGGCGGATCGCTGCCTTTTTTCCCATATACAGGCTCGCTTATGCTCTTTTGGAGATTCCACTATATTAGATAGTTATCCTTTCGTTTCGGCGTTAAGCCTTTCATTACCTCAGCACTAAAGTTCTTCCACAGGTTCCTGCTTCAATTCTCTAGTCTCTTCCCACCCATGATTACTACATCGGACTCGTCTGGCAAAGAGGGAAGAGTTTTGTCCCCGACACTTAGGATCAACGAGAGTTTACATTGAAGATTACTTATTCGATAGGAGATAAACCTCTTCAGTTAGGGAGGAAAGACTGTGGATGAGAGGACAAAGCAGTGTTACAGACACTTTCTTCGGATGACGGCATCTCGGATCAAGCTGATGGCTTTCTGAACATGCATAAATATCCTTTCACACTTTCCCTCTTGATAGGGTTGTACTCGAATTTTGTTTGAAGTATGAAGTTACCTTGGCACAGATCCATCCGTCATTTTTTAAAATAGTGTTGATGATGAGATTTTTTGTGGAGAAGGCAGGGCTTGGATTCATGCTTAGTCATCTTATTAGGTTGTACCAGCCCTTTCAACATCGAGGTCTACTAACCTTGCGATGCCGGTCGACCACGCCCTTTATTTTTTATGATGAGGAAGATGGAGATCGGGAGTGGGTGATTCGATTTGTCTGGGTCCGAACTGCTGCTGTTAGCCCTGAATAGCTCATGCCATTTCTTGAGGAGCGGAACTATACACCTAAGTAGAATATCCTCTGCCTTCTCAATTTTGCTTATGATGAAGGCTCGTTTCCTAACCGTGCCTTCCCTTTTCTACAGCGGTTATATGGGATCCAGGCGACTTTCTTGATCTATCTGCTTGGGTGTAGGAGTTGGCGACCCACTCAACTTGTGAGGAGCTCAATGGGTGAGCTTCTTATCGGTGTAGATGGGAAGCAAAACGTCACGGTGTGCTGTACTACTTTTTACTTTCCATTCATTCATTCATTTGGAGAGACATTTTCCCTTTCTGCATGTTAATCTTGTTGTTGTAGGCATCGAAGAGCCTTCTGAGGAAAAGTGTGTTCCTCTGGAGAGGGGGAAGGATTGCTAGCTTTCGGTCTAAAGAACGACAACAATAAGTGAGATGTGCCTTCGCATGGTGATAGTGCTCTAATTAAGGAAAAATGGGGTCGGGGCTTTAAGACGGAAACATAGTCTGAGACTGATGCGCCCGTGGCTCCTGATTATTGAAAGGGGGTTTCTCTGAGTGACCGTGCCTCGACCGAATTCAATTATTTCAGGGATGGGGGAGCTAGACTAATAGATATGCACTCGCCTTCGAGGAAGTCTGGCGGTTTCACAACATGGTGTGTTTTGAAATAGGCCTTATGAATCTTGCGTCTTCCTTTTCTTATCAGGTTTTCTTTTGAAGGCCTTTGACAGGCATAAGTCTGCACTACTTCATCGTGAAGCCAGGCTTAGGAAAGCTTTCGTGAAGATAGATCCCTTAGGCTCCTTTGCAAGAAAAAAGAGGTCGAGCTGGCACACATTGGCATGAGGTGAGCCAGATCTTGAAATACGAGGCTACTTGATGGAGCAGGTGATTTTTGTGTCCCGGGTGAGTATGTGTTCCATCTTCTAACCTCTAAAGCTAACAGTTCATAGTGTCTTCGGATGAAGCTAGTCGAGCCAAGGGTGAATATCATGAGCTACGATCTCAGGAGGAGGTTCAGGCTTTAGAGGAGAAGGGTGCCTTCATTAGAACTCCCGCCTTCGAGGTTCAACTCTGCTTAGCTCGTGACAATGCTTTAGTTCAAAAGTATATGATTGCAAAGCTCAATCCGAGCTTTCGAAGGTCAGGGTTGAGATCGTTAATGCCTGGGTTGGAGCCGTACTGAGCCAAACTTAGGCTGACTAGGAGATGGTGATTTATTTAAATGACTCCGCTGATGCTCAAGCTGAGTTGAGGAGGATCTGATCACTGAGAAAGGATAAAAAAAATATACTCGTTGCAAGTCTCAACGGACGACTCTCGAGGAGATCCGTACAAAGGGTTTTTTCTCTCGGAAGAGTTAGCGTGAGCGAGGACGGACGAGCATGATTCTCTATTACTCCTGTTCGAAACCAAGGAAAGCAAAGATGAGGCCGACATGCCATACCTCCAAGGACAAGCATAGATTTTTCCATTATTTATATAGAACTTTCAAAGCATGTTTGTAGATGGAGATTGTGTTTTATTTGGAGATGTGTATACGAGAAACCTTGTAGCTTTACTTCTTTTGTACCCATTTCTATCTCGAATTTGGCCTGGTGAATTGTTCTCAAAGTTGGTGAGAATATTTATATTTGCAATATTGCCCTAGGGTTAATTAGGCTGGCGATAAGAGCTCTTACACTTTGGGTCGAAGCGACCTTTGTTTGTGAGGCCTTGAGGATCATTGGGCTGGAGACAATGGCTCTTATGCCTTGAGTTAAAGCGACCATTCGTTTATGTGGCCCTGAGGCTCATTAGGTTGGTGATAATCTCTCTCATGCCCTAGGTCAAAATGACCTTTGTTTGTATGGCCATGAGGCTCATTAGACTGGCAACAATGGCCTTTACATTTTACCCTTAAGCATATGTAGTTATCTCTTTTGGGTTCAGTCTTCGAGTTAGGAACTGACTCAAGCTCATTTAACCCTCAAGTTTTAATGTTTGCATGGGCTGAAACCTTTGATCAATGCGATCTTTTGTGCGGGCTGGAGACTATGGCTCTAATGCCTTGGATCGAAGCGGACTTTTTGGATTTATTTCTCCCTCTTTAAGGACTTGTGATATAACTTTTGCCTGACTCTTCGGTAGTTCAAGAAGAACCTCGATTACGAATCGTTTAGTGGCGATAGTCGAGCACCTCGGGAGGTTTTGCTTGTAGGCTGAGTGTCTCAAAGCCTGTGATTTAAAGCTGACATGGTCAAAGCTCTTGCCTATGCCGAGGATAGCCTCTTTAACCGATTCTTTTCGAAGTAATTCAAGGCCTGTGATTTTGTAGTGACGGTCTGGCATCCTCGAATTGCATTGGTTTTGCTGGTACAGCCTTATGAACGTGGTCATTTGTGCTTGGCCGGAGCCATTTTGATCCCAAGTGAAGCAGTTTAGGCGTATATTTTGAGGCTATTCCCTTTAGGGGTCTTACAAGTTTTATATATATCCCTAACTTCAGAATCGAGTTTCTGCCTGTAGTAAGATCTTTCAAACTTTTCATGTCTATGAGGTCCCATAGTTTTTAGATACTTGGTAAAAGTATGGTTCATGCCTTGCTTAAGATTTTACAAATTTATTGATACTTGGGACACGTACGGTTCATACCTTGCTTGAGGACTTACAGATCTGTTGCTGCCTTATGTAGGCCTTGTGAGAACGAGTCCCGCCGCTCTTAGTCTTATGGTCTATAGGTTTTTAATGAATGAAGATTGGTGACAGTCCCTGAGTCGTCAAGGGTATTCTGGCTCGAGAGTCGTTACTTGTAGACTTGATAATACTTCAGTCCACAAGTGTTCAGGACGCATTCGACCTTCGAGACGTTTAAAAATTTTCATATTTTGTTGTTGAGGGCATATAAGTTTGGAGTCACGGCCCGGAGATCGTTCAGATGTTGAATTTTCAACGCCAGTCCTCGAGTGTTCGGGACGATTTTGATGAAGGAATCATTTTTGTATAGATGTTGAGTTTTCTTTAAAGTGTGAGATGTTTCAATAAAGGTATTTTTTGATTACTTGGTACAAGTATACATGTTTTCTCCGTTGAGGTCCCGACTATACGGACACAGTTCATTTGACTGTTTGGCCTGACACATAGTTTTCCTATTGGTACTCCGCTTGGCGTTTCTAGGATTTTCTGAGTGGATGACCTTCTGAGTAGATGCCCCCTGGTGTTAGAGGTCGATTTCAAAAAGAACCTTGACACTTGTCGAGTATTCCTAAGATAGCATGCCGATGTTGCGTCGTCAAAACCTTGCCGGTAAAACCATTTTTGGGACAAAAGCTCGTCCGAAGGAAAAGAGTGCAACGGATGCTTTAGAACCTTAATGTCTTCCGGGCTGGGTCAGTGTTTTGACTGCTTCAATTGGGCGCCTGCATAAGGTTTAGAGTGAAATATAAAATGAAAAGGGAGATAGTTATACCTTCGCGTGGGATGTGCAGGCGATATCCCGAGGTCTGATATATCCCAATAACTTGTGATAAGGACGCAGTATGGTTTTATGCTTTGTTTAATTGGGCTTAATCAGAGATGTAGTATGATTACACTTCGGCCCTTTTGTATGTGAAGGTATTGATGCCGATACCGCATTGTGCACCGCGAACATTTCCCTTGCCACATGTTGTCCCACATAGATGCTTTTAATCACATCCTTTGTTGGGAATTTCATCATTTTGTGATGGTACTGCTCTCATGTAGTGTATCCACGGTCATCTGAACAAGGCGTTGTACCTCGTCTCCTTGGATAACATGAAATTTAACATTTTTGGTTGTGTTGGCCACACTTATTGGGAGGGTGATTTCTCCTTTCGTTGTTTCACTTTCCATGTTGAATCCATTGGGGACTCGCGTAGCGGGCACAATTTGATCAAACAGTCTGAGCTGCTCTATTACTCTCGACCTAATAATGTTAGCCGAGCTATCTGGATCTACGAGTACATATTTTATTTGAAATGTATTTACGAGGAAAGAGACTACCAGTGCGTCATTCTGAGGTTGAGACAAGGTCTTGGTGTCCTCTTCGCTGAATATGAGGGCATCTTCGATATGTATCTACGGGTTCGCTTTTCTTTGGTGGTTGATATTTTTCGTTTTCCTCTTAACAAGTTCTTGCGGAGCATCGAACCCTCCCAAGATCATGTGGATAACATGTTGCTGCTCATTTGTTTTGATCTTCTTCGCCGCCACTCTTTTCCTGGACTAATATTTTGGCCCGGTTACTTAAGAATTCTCGGAGGTGACCCTAATTGGGTAGTCTGGCAATCTCCTCTTGTAGCTGTTGGAAATCCTCGGTCCTGCGGCCGTGCGTGTGTTGAAATTCAAACACTAAGTAATTGTTTCTTTCAAATGGATCCAACTATGCGAGCCTGGGCCACCTATCATCTCTGATTTTTCTGATGGCGAATACGACGTCATATACATCAACATTGAAATTGTATTATGATAAGCGATGTGCCTCTGCTGACCCCGTATTCCTATCGAGCCTATCTCTTTTGATTAGTCCCCGAGAATTTTTTCCTCAATCTATCCTTCGATCATGGGTAGGTGGGTTACGCCTAGGATCATTCCTTCTATCTTTGGTGTATAGCTGATATATTTATTTGTTTGTCGTTGGATCCTTTGCCAGGAGCTTGCTTGGGTATATTGAGCCCGAGGGGCATCCTAAATGGTCATCTTCGACCCTGATGTTTGACTGGTATCGATTGTGGACATTCGACTAGGCCACGGCGGGAAAATCAAATAGAGAAGACAAGACAAGCTTTTTTGCATATTCTTGATAGTCAACTCTTTACACGATATCTTTTATATCAAAGTCTCGAATCCCCCTTCTATTTCTTCTATCGTCCTATTTATAAGGGATATCGATAAAAACCGTAAAATAGTACGATTCAAGTAATATTTAATGAAATATTGCTATTCATAATCCTAGAAATATTCTCTAGTTGACCTCAATGTTGGTCTCTTTCTTTGAGAGACTCCTCGCCACTGGACCGTGCTTGATTCGACCTCGACCTCTGCTCTTTCATATGAACATGTTAAACTAGACCTAATTTTGATCCATATAGTTAGTCATTTCACTTATTGAGGTTGTCCTTGTGGGAGTCCTCGATGAGCAGATTTTTTCTATATCTAATCACGAGATATTCCGCCGTGGCGAAGGAGCTTAATTGGTTAACGTTGTACTGATGATGGCTTGGCCAGAAGGTTGTGGTTGGCATGGCTAACATAGGATGACATCGTTACCACACACGTTATCATTATGCATTTTCCTGATGCAATGCATCATTTCCAATGCCTTTATTGCTTCAATCATAGTGTCAATGATAGTTTCTTGCATCGACCTGGGTGCTAGAATACCTTATAAATAGGGAAAGGGAGATTCAAAAGTGTAACTTTTATCCCCTCATATTCCTTTGACACTTTTCTTTGTCTTCTACTTCTTCTCTAACCCTTGCTTCCGATTTCCTTTTGTATTTTTGTTCTAACTTACTATTTCTTTTTTTGTTGATACCCTTCTTCCAACTCTACTATATACATATTACTAAAAAAATGACAAACTCCCCTCACACTTAGGATATAGTTTCCAATGCCACCCATTGGTCGGTAGCCATGCCTTCCTATAGAGGTGAACCCACGGCTGTAGAAGACGAAAGTTGTCCTACCATGGAGAAAATTGTTCCTCAGAACCCTTCGATCAGAATTGACTTCTCAAAAGAACCTGCCCATACTCCTGAGCCAGTACTCTCAGTCATAGGGTCAAAAGTAATATCAAACGTGTGATCAAATTTCCGTAATCCCGCTCATGTTGATATTGTTTCGCCAAGAAACAATGTAATACAAGTTCACTAGCATGGGTATTGTGCTTTCTATTCCTACTAATTTTTGGTGGGTTACTCTCTTCCTCTTACCCCTTTAGCATAGGAGTTCTATTGCTTTTATGGCGTCATCCTGACATAGCTTTTCCTTTACCTGTATAAAGTCTTTAATGTTGGGGAGGTTCGCAGAGTTAGCCGTCTGCAAAGTCTCTATCTGTCATCTAATTCACCTCTTGTAACCTAGTTTCTACCAAGGCACGTTCATTCATCTCTGCCACTATGGGACCAAACGATTTGTAATAAGGATGGATGATAAGTCGAATCGCCTCTTTTAGTAAAATTACTTCTTCATCAGAATCGAGCATATAGTGGCGGACCCAGCCGGGTTCCTCAATTCATGGAACTTCAACCGTAAGGGTCTTTTACTATGTCATATATTTTGTTTATCCCCCCTCTATTTTTTATAGACTTGCTTATATCATTCTACTTTCAGCTGGTAGGTGTCAACTTTCTTTGGTCCTTGATATCGAATATGAGTAACTCGCGTCTTACCTCATACTATCGGAATTCGTCACTGGGCGTCCTCTAAAAAGCTTTTTGGGGCCAAGGCCTTTGACTAGTAAGTCTGATTCTTATTTCCACGACTCTTCATTTTTTTATAACTTACCATCATCTTGTTATATACTTATATATATATATATATATATATATATATATATATATATATATATATATATATCATGATTTTCCCTTTATGCCAGGTCAGCGTTGTTCCAAGAAAGAGAAAACTCCTCGTATTCCGTCAGGTGGTTGCCTTGACTGGAATGTAATTTTTATTGGCTGAGTATATATGCGAGGGTAAAATTCTAGCTCCACCGATAGGCAATTCTGCCCTACAAGTAGCTGTTACGTCGGCTTAGACCTCTTATCACCGGACCCTGCACCTAATTGACGAGTCGTCTCATGACGACAAGGAGGCAATACCAACCAAAAGGCAGAAGGTAGAGGTTGGAAGGGTCAGTGTTGCTACTATCGAGTCAGAAAAGCCCATTGTTTTGGATACAGAGGCGATACCCTTTCTTGACATTGATCATGGTCCCACATCGGCTATCATCGCAGAGGAGATTCCATCAGAGGTTTGAGTAACCTATGATAGAAGAGAAAATGCACAAATAGTCGGGGTAGGCTCATCATCAACAGGGAGAATGAATAGAACCGACCTTGTAGAAGATGATAGGTCGGGCTCGGATGTCAACCTTGAGGAGGTGCGGAATTTTGAGAAGAGGTTTACTTGAGTGGAGATAAGGATGGAGGGGCCTGATCAAAACATAGTCATGCCTTTAGATTACGACCTTTTTTCCAAGTCGGACCATGCGTTTTAATCCTTCGCTCTTTTGTGCGCGGATTTTGAGAGCAGGATGCTACAGACGTTAAAGGATGCGGATTTGTCATTGGGCATATCCGGCATGGGTTTGCAAGTTAGTTTGATTTTCCATGTTAGGTTGTTTTAGTTCGTACGTGTAATTTAATTCTGTTGACTTGTCTTGTTTTGTGTCCACACTTCCATCACGAAGATTGAGCCTGATTCGCAAGAAAAACAAAGGACAGCCCTCTTCAACAATATGGTATCCAAGTACAGACAGTGTCGTTCTAAACACCGAATGCTAGTAGATTTAATTAGCCAAGAGGGCAAGTTTCAGACGCTTTGCGACGGGCTTAAGCAGAAGGAAGTGAAGTTGCAGGAGTAGGATAAGGATCTTATGAGGGCCATCGGCTGATGCAGCGTGCTTGAGGGGGCTCCAAAGGCTAAGTAGGATGAGCTTGAGGTGAGCAAAGAAGTGATGGACTATAATACTGACCTTTAGGTGTAGGTGGCGTCTTTAAAAATAGAGCTCAAGTAGAGGGAAACAAGGGCCGTCCATTTGAGGGGTGAGCTGAGCACCAGGGTCGAAGAGTTGGGCCGCAATAAGAAAGCAAGAAATGTCGCCATGGCAGAGGGGGAAGCCTTAGGGGGTTCCCTCCGTGTTTGTAGGTGCGAGCAAGCTACTGAGGCAAAACATTTAGCGCTAAAGGAGGCAAGGTTTGAGGAGCAGGTTATGGGTTTGAAAGAGGAGTTATCTGAGCTGAATGAACAAGGTATCGCCCTAAGGGCCGAGAAGGCGCAACATCAGGCCCAATAATTTACTTCTCGCTCCTGGTGTTTCACAATAGTTGTATGAAATGTGTGTTCCTGATTAGTCCAACTTGATATAAACAGGTCTCTAAAGACAGTTGGGTATATTTCTGAGGTGGAATTTGAGGATGCTTGTGTCAAGGCATGTGCATTTCGTGACGCTGGTGGTGATAATCCTGGTATACATGGTAGGGATGATGATGAATACACCTTAGATGGTCTTATCTCTGATCCTCGGTACGATGATGGGTATGTCGGTTATATTGGTGTTTAGGGGGATGATGCGATGTGAAGTATTTGTATTTTGTTTTTGCATATGTGTTTTACCATTTTTTGTGGAGCCGTCTCTCCAACCCTATGTAAAAATGTATTAGAATGGATTGATTGAAATAGAAAAGTTGTCTTTTGATGTGTATTTCTAGATCTTATTTCTTTTTTCTTTCTAGTGAGTGTTCTTTTGTGAAAAAGTCCCTGACTTTTTATTGGTCGAATTTAAGTTGATTCGAAAGAGGTTAAATGCATATCGACTCTAAAAAGGTCAAATCTAAGTTAATTCGAGCGAGATCAAAAGTAGACTTAGAAAATAATTCGAGTGTAATTGAATGTAGATCAATTCGAACGAGGTTGAATGTATATCGATTTGAACGAGGTCGAATGTGGATCAATTCGAACTAGGTCGAATGCAAATTAATTCGAACGAGGTCGAATGCATATTTATTTGAATGAGGTCGAATGTAGATCGACTCGAATGAGGTTGAAGGTATATTGATTGGAATGAGGTCGAATATAGATCGATTCAAATTAGGTCGAACATAGACTTAGAAAATCATTCAAGTGAAATTGAATGTATGTTTCCTTTACGTTCACGTGATGTGTAAATTTGGTGGAGTTCTTTAAGAATGTCATATACTGTTTTGTTTATTCATTGGAGAATATTACATATTTCTATTCGGTCTGTACACAAAATCAAGGAGTCCGAGTCTATCTAGCCCTTTCACCGCTTGGCCTAGAGAAGTAGCCGATAGGCGCGGAGATGAACTTAATACCTAAACTTTTAGATGACTTCTTTTTCTCCTAGTTAAAACCTACCCGAGAAAGCCCAATTGGGACAAAACTCATGTGAGGGAAAAAGAGTATGATTTGGAGGACGTTCGTCTTTAGAAGTTGATGTATTTGAGGTGGGTTACATTCCAATTGTTTGGAAGTAGTTTTCCTTCCATTGTTTCTAGTTGGAAACCTTTTGTTTGTTGATTCCATGATTTTGCATGGCCCGTCCCAATTAGTTCCTAATTTTACATACCCTAGGTCTTTGCTTGCTTGTGTTTTAGCTTTGAGTACATAGTCCTCTACCTTGAGTGGTCTGAATTTGCTTTCTTTGTTGTAGTGCCAGTTTCCTTTCTGTTTTGAGCTATCATTCTTATGTAGGCCATGCCACTTTGCTTATCTATTTTGTCGAGGTCTTGCTTTCTACTTTCATCAGTACATGACCGCTCTCGTTAGATAACCTTTAACTTGGTTCCCCAATATTGACTGGTATCATTACGTCAATCCCATAGACTAGTAAATATGGCGTTTCTCCTATGCTTATTTTTGGCGTAGTGTGGTATGCCTATAGCACTTCTGGTAGCAATTTCGGCCACAGACTCTTGGAGTCCTCAAGCTTATTTTTCATGATGTACAGTAATGTTTTATTAGAGGAATCCCCCTAATCATTGCCTGCAGTATGATAAGGCATGGAGAGTATTCTCTTGATATGCCATTTTCCAAAGAATTCGTCGGTCTTTTTTCCGATGAATTGGTGTCCATTGTCACAACTAATTTCTTTGGAGATGCCCAAGAGGCATATAATGTTCCTCCATATGAATGTGATAGCTTTCTGTTCGCATATTTGGGCGAATGCACCTACTTCAATCCACTTGGAAAAATAGTCAGACAAAACTAAAAGAAATCGTATATTACCTCGTCCTACTGGAAGGGGTCTGACAATGTCCATCCCCTATTTGATGAGTGGCCATGGCGACGTGACTGAGTGGAGGTGCTCGCCCGCTTTGTGGATTATTGGAGTGTATTTTTTGCATTGTTCGCATTTTCTTACAAAGTCGGCGACTTCCTTTCTAAATGGTGGGCTAGTATAGCCAACCCATATGAGGCATCGAACGAGGGCTTGATTACTTGTATGGGCTCCACAATGGCCATTTTGTACTTTATTCAAGGACATGCCTAGTTTTGTTTGGTCATAGGAACTTCGCAAAGGGACAGCCAAACATTCTTTTATGTAGGTCATGTTTGATGATAGTGTATTAGGCCCCCTGCATTCGAAGCTTCTTGGCTTCTTTTTTGTCAGGTGGGAGCACTTTATCCTACAAATAAGTCATAATACTATTACACGAGTCCCAAGTCAAGTTTATAGTACGTACCTCAATTTTATATATCGACGAACGGAGGAGGGTCACCACATTTTTTTCCAACTTATGTTCTTAGTGGTCGTTGCTAATTTGGCAAGGCCGTCTGCTTTGAATTTTTATGCTCGAGGTATTTGGTCGACTTCAAACTCGTCAAACTTTGGAAGTAGATTATGAATTTCTACCTAATATATTTAGCCTTTGTTCTTTGATTTGGAAAGTCCATATGACTTAGTTGTCGACGAATTGTGAGTTACATCATGGATGACTCATTGTGCTCCATACTTGAATCCTGCAATTATGGCCTCATACTCGACCTTATTTTTAGTTATGTTGGGACATCGTATGGCCTGTCAGATGTCATTTCCTGTTGGAACTTCAAGTACGAGTCGCAATCCAGATCCTGCCGTATTAGAGACACTATCGATGTACAAGACCCATAGGTCAAATAACTTAGGGGAAGTACGGGTAGCTTCCTTCTCGGCTTCATGCAGTATTTTGACCCTGAAATCGGTGAGTACTTGCGACTTTATCAATGTTCGATGCTAATATGTTATATCATGTTGATGGCTTATTTTGCCAATCTACCCGACTGCTCGGGTTTATGTAATATGCTTCTTAGGATCAAGGTTGTGACCACTGATACGGGGTGGAATTTAAAATCAGGTCTAAGCTTTCGTGAAGCTACGACTAATTCTAGGGCTAGTATTTTTAGGTAGGGATACCTCATTTTGCTTTGGAGATTTATACCTTTGTTTTCATGGACCAAGACTGTGCTTACTATGACTTTGGATACGGTAAGGTAGATTAAAAGTTGTTCACCCGGTTCTACCTTGGCAAGTAATATGGGCAAGGAAAAATATGCCTTTATTTCTCTTAGGGCATTGATGCATTAGGACTTCAACTGAAGTCTATTGTCGTTTTTGAGTCCGTTGAAGAGTTTGTGGCATCTGGCAAAGGATCGTGAGATGAACCTCGATAGGAAATCTATGCGGCCAGTAATGCATCTGCACCTATTTCTTGCTGGTCAAATTTTTAGGTATTCCCTCTATAGCCTTGATTCTGTCAGGATTGACCTCGATGACTGTCTGCGACACAAAAAAATCGAGAAATTTTCCCGAGGTCATGCTGAAAGCACACTATTTGGCGTTCAAATTCATGCCATATTGTCTAAGTATGTCGAAGACTTCCTTCAGGTGGTCGATGTGGTCCTCTTTTCTTTTTTATTTGACTAACATGTCGTCTATATAAACTTCCATCATTTTGTCGAGTTGCTCTTTAAACATCTTGATGACTAGCCTTTGATAGGTCGCTCCAAATTTTTTCAACCTGAACGACATGAATGAACGTGGTTTTCTCCTGGTCCTCCTCCTCTATTAGGATTTGGCTTTATCTTGACTAGGCATCCAAGAAGATTAATAACTCGTGCCTCGCGGTTACGTTAATGAGCTAATCGATGTAAGGCAATGGGAATGAGTCTTCTGGGCAGGCTTTGTTTAGATCCGTGAAATCTACGAACATGCTCAATTTCCTATTTTTCTCTTTTACTATGACCACTTCAGCAACCCATTAGGGTTACTTTGACTCTCGGATGGAACCATTGGTGAACAATATCTCTATCTCTTCACAAACAGCCTTGTTGATTGCAATATTAAACTTTCTTTTGACTAGTCGTACCGGCATGTAGAGTGGATCGACATTCAGCTTGTGTGTTGCAATATCTTTGATATATCTTGCATATCTGCATGGGAGAAAGCAAACAAATCGCCATTGTCAGTTAAAATTTATCGAATTTACCTTATTATGAGTTTGTGGCCTATGTAGTCTTTTTTATTGTGGTCGTTTTTGCCCAGCTGGACGGGGTCGAGGTCTTCTACTGTTGACCCTGTGGCTTTCATGACGTCAGGGTCTCTAACGACGTTTGTTTGTTGGTCAAGTTTGGGCCCCGACTTTGGTAATTTCTATTCTCATCATCCTCATCTCTTAACTTTTGAGTGTATGTGCGATCTTGGGCGATGCAGTAGCATTCTTAAGCTGTGCGATGTTCACTGCGGATAGTGAATAATCCCCTTGGGTTAGGGAACTTGATAACCTGATATAAAATTGACGGGATGAACCTCATGGCGTGTATCCAGGATCGCCCTATAATGGCATTGTAGGCTTTGTCTTTGTTTATGACAGGGGATGTTGTTTCCAGGGTGACGCCCCCAGCCAGAACAGGTAATATTATCTCTTCGAAGGTTTGTTCAATTGCATTGTTAAAACCTGTTAGTGTTATACAGTGTGGTACTATCTTTTCCCCGAGTCTTATTTGTGTTAGAACTCTAGGGTGGATAATACACGTGCCGCTCCCATCATCTACCATAACTCTTTTTACATTGGTATCTAAAATTCGTAAAATTATAACAAAAGCGCCGAAATGAGGAAAGGTCAAACCGTGGGGATCTGATATATCGAAGGTGATACTGTCTTATAGGTCATCATATCACTCATAGGTGATCGACCATTTCAATTTAAGTTTGCTGGTGCACTTCACATGGTTGATTTTGCTTCATCGCCTTTGTCGATGATCATTTAGATGGTGCTAGAAGGGGAGGGACGCTTTCATGCCTCAACCTCGGGAGGCGTGACCAGCTACTCAATCTAGTGAAGACCATCTGAGCAATCCTTATCAGACACTTTCTACCCAACTCGACATGAATTAAGAGATCACTGTTTGATTCATTTATTTAGACAAGGAAGGATAGTACATTCAACAGTGATTGTTCGTTCTAAATTACAAACTTAAACCGTAGTTGTAGTTAGTTTTCAAAATTACCATAAAGTTACAATTATAGATATCATGAGTTTATAATTATAACATAGTTCATGGACCCCTCAGCACCCGTACATAGCCCACACATGCGTCTACAAATCCTCTAAGGATACAAAAGATAAGTATGACGATGTTGGCAATAATGCCTCGATAATACCTCAAAAGTGTAAGTCCACAACAACAAAAGATATACAATACAACCCCTTGAAGGAGAAAGAGGCTCACCAAGACTTGAGCAGAAGGTAATGCGCTACGCGCAATCGGCACTATCTGCAATTGAGCCACCTACATTCATTTCAAAATGAAGCACCTCCGGTAAAAGGGACGTTAGTACTATGAAATAATACTAATATATATAACTAAATACAGTTTTACAAGAAAGAAATATCAAGCATGAACAAGAAAATCACAATAGTAAATCAAAGGTTTTAACTGAACACCACATCATCAAATAAACGAACCACATAATCTTTCACATAATTTCCATAACTAGGTTTGGGGCATTTATTTCATATGTTCATCACTATCCTCAATACCCTTGCTATCTTGAGCAAAGTCCGATCATGACCTGATCGGCTAGGTTTCCTCATTTGAGGCATATATCTCAATCACCATTTTATTTCCTTTTTCCAGAAATTCATTCTTAGCACATTACCACAATGTGTGTAGCATGGTGTCCGGTCACAGACCGATCGGCTAGGCCACCTTACCTAGGCATTGTTCATTTCTCATTGATCATCTCATTTGAATCTTTGTTTGACATAGCTCATATCAGTTCATTAGCACTTATGACCATAGATATCACATCATTCCATTTTCAATATCCATCTTGCAATTTCACTGGTCATAGCTACACACAAGCAACTCACGTTGCACAAGTACGTTTCCACATAGTTAGCATGACAATCTTAGTTTTAATCTTGGCTTATAACCTTAGCATTTAAACACATGATTCGTAATCTTCACACTCCTCGAAATATCAAGAATAGTATATTACTCAGATTGGGGCACATCCTTCATGCATATAGGCATATAATTGCAAATCCGTTAATGTGAAATAACAATCAATACATCAACCAATTCTAGTCTTACCACACCTGCAAAAATACCAACAGAACACAATTTCTAATAAAAGGGGATTTTTCTCATACATACCTCATTGTAGCTTTCCCTAATCCTAACAAAATTCCGCAACTCTTAGCACTTCATTCTATTGTGTAAGAACTAGAAATTGAACCGAGAATTAGAGCGAGATTAAGATTCTAGCTTGTTTGAGAATTTTATCAAACACTAAAGGCGTGTTGTGATATTAGGCCCCTTTTTAGAGAAAAATTTATCATTTTATACCCCAATTATTTTCTTTTCAGTTTGCATCATCCCCATGTCCCATTACCTCCTATGCATGCAAGATTACTAGCCTTATACCCATGTACCCATTTGCTAATTCCTTATTTTAGCAGAAAATTTGAAATTATTGAGGAGGTTAGAGTTCTTACCTCTTAGGTTGAAGACCCGGTAGCTTCAATTGAAAATCTTCAAAGATTTTGGGCAAGGATTTAGAGGGAACTTGATGGAAATTACTCCTCCTCACTCTAGAACTCCCTCTATCTCTCTCTCCAATTCATGAAAAGTAACAGTAAATGCTCCGTTGGGGTTTTTTTAATAGGATGAGGTCGATTTTTAAAATTTAGAAAATAGGAGCCCTGAGTCGGATCTAAGATTGCAAACCGGCTCACATAATGGGCCTCGAAAATGCTCCCCAAACGCTAAACACACCATCTTGGTATGCGGCAGAAATGCAGTCCGCAAACCAATTCTGCGGTCCCATAATGCACTGCAGAACTGCCCCTTTGCAAAATCCTAAGGGAATTATACGATGACTATATGAGCCCCATATCGGTTATGTGATCGCATAATTGACCATATTATTGACCTCAATTTAACTAACACACTAACTCACTTTGCGTTGACTATGCAGTCCGCATACTTGAAATGTGACAGCATTCTCGACCGCAGAATTGTGCTTTTCTGGAAAATATTATCTCTTGACTTTTTAATACAATGATCAACTCAAAGGGCCTGAAATGTAGCGAGCTTTCATGCCGTGAAAATTTATATGAATTTCTAATGCCTAATCCCAACCAGGAACTACGAGATCTGGGCTTTTGAGTAGCAAAATCACTAGGCCTTACATTCGCTTTGGGTAGCCATGATGTGGTTCTCATCCGTGGGCTAAATTACCTTTCTCGTTGTTGCTCATCAGCTCCCTCAAATGTATCACGTAAAGCATTTTCACTACTTCTTGTCGTCGGGCTATGCAATCCTCGGTCTTGTAGCCTCTTTCCTGATGGAAGTCATAGAGGGCATTCAACTTTCTAAAATTTGGATCTGACTTAATCTTTTGTGGACATTTCACCTTGATGCCGAGATTCTCTAAGGCGTAAACTATTTCTAGAGAAGAAACAAAAAAAATTGTGAGCAGATAAAAGTTCAGGCATACCTCTTTCCTTTCGTTGAGTCCTTGTTTGTGGTCTAGACGTTTCTTCGATTTGGCGAGAAATTATTAGGTGGCCGTTATGATGTACGATTGGTTCCTTTCCCGATTGAAGTGTGGACCTACGTGATCTCTTCAGTTGTAATTATGTTGATCTTTCCTTGATTCCATTTAGATTGTTGTTAACTCTTGGGTTGGACCATTGAGATAGCTTTATCTGCTCTTACCTCGGTGTAGTAAGCACATGAATTTCTTCCCAGGTGGCGGAAGGGAATTTTATGAGTTTATTTAATAGTTTCTGGTCACCCTAAACCCGTTCCTATTCAGCCCATTTTTGAAGGCCGTTACTACCATATCCTCTGACACGTTTTGCAAACTCATTCTTAATTTTTTGAACTGGGCGAGGAAATCCTCGAGTCCTACACCAGACGATTGTTTTATGGCGAAAATGTCATTCTCTCTAGCTTCTTCTTTCTTGTCCCTAGCATGGGCGGTGACAAACTTGTGGGCTATTTCCTTGAACGTCGTTATGGAATGTGTCAGTAATAGTGAGTACTATGTTAAGGCTCCCCCTATTAGGTTTTCACCGAGCATCTTCAGCAACACCGACTGTATCTGCTCTTTTGAGAGATCAATGCCTTTTACCACCGTGACATAATGAATGATATGGTATTCAATGTATGTTATGCCATCGTATAATTTCAAATATGGCCGCAATTTGAAGGTTTTAGATATGGCATGTGGGGATGCCTCCTCATTGTATGGTTGTTTCACGAACCAGGCGACGCCCCAGTTTGGATGATGCTTAGGAGATTAGTACTGACACCTATCTGTACTTTCAGTCTTTCCTCTTGTTTTTTGTTGCTATTGTTAGCATATGAAATAAGAAAAAAGGACCTTATGTTTTTTTTAGACCTAGAAGCAACTAATCTTCTTAACTAAGAAGTCCCCACAGCCGGCGCCAAAATTTTCGACCAAAAAGTTTTAAGCCCTTTTTGTTAAACCAATTTAATAAATAGATAAAAGGTGAATCCAAGTTAAAATTAATAAATCCCATATCTGAAATTCAACAACTAGGATGGTCGGGAATCGTGTTCCTGTCAATGAATGACATGTTAACACATAATAATTGTTAATAAATATGAGAATGAAAACATGCAATAAATTTGACAACTGGTATTAAAGGTAATAAGAAGGAATTTGCCACCCAAATGTTGGATGAGATGGATAATTCCTTCTTCCGGCTAAAGCGTGTGGTAGCAGACAATGGGAATGAACAAAATGTTCTTGGATCTTATGAATAAGAGAGAAATATTTTGTAATAAAATCAAAGAGAGAAGACAAGACAAGTCATTTTGTATATTTTTGATAGTCAACCTTTTACAAGATTCCTTTTCATCAAAGTCTCAGGTCCCCCTTCTATTTTCTCTCCCATCTTATTTATAAGGGATATCCCTAAAAAAAACTAAAGTAGTACAATTCGGGGAAATACTCAATGAAATATTCCTATTCATAATCTTAGGAATATTCTAACAGCTGCAGCCGTTTGTTCTCTTCTCGACCTCGGCATTGGTCTCTCTTTTTAGGTGACTCCTCGCCACTGAATCGTGTTTGGTTTCGACTTCGACCTCGACTCGTCCGTATGCATTCGCTAAACTAGATCTCATTTTGAAACATAGGATGACGATTTTATCTCACTTTTCATGAGTCACATTTAACCCACAGCATATACGTTCATTCCACTATCATTGCAGGTATATTACTTATATGCACTAATTTAGGTACTTCCGATTATTAAAAAGGAAGTGGAACAGTCTTCAGTAGATTAGGGAACTTTCTGTCTTCTTTAATTTTATTGTTATACTTTCCACTAGCTTAGAAACTTTATGGTAATGGCAGATAAAAACTAGTGTGTATGTGTAAGACTAACTGTGCTACATGAAAAGACCATGACATTTTTTTCTAAGATTAAGAAAACCAAGACATTTGACCCATTTTAAATTTTATATATTTCCATTGGCAACACAACAATCATTCAAACGTTGTTCTTTGTCAGAAGAGTTCCGAAAAAGTAAATCTATCTAGAGAGCTGCTCAACATTCCCGACCTTAACAAAAGTAATCATGGAAGTATTTAATTTATATACATCGACAACAAAAAGGTTATTTTTCATATTCAGTGCATGATAACATGTTGTAAGTTCACTTATTTTATCTTTTAGGTAACTAGTCTGCACTTACCGTAAATGATTTTATGCAATCTTCTTTGAGATGACAGGATAGAATAAAAGTTTTTTACGTTGTCAGTGTACAATGTTAATCTACCACATCGGTTATTAAGGGATATAAAGTTCTCTTTTATTATAGTAGATAATATTATGGTCTCAGAAACTACCTTTTGAAGTTGAGTTAGGTCCATAATATATATAGCTTTCCTCAATCCGATTAATTCTTAACAAATTAGCCTTAATAAACTCAAGTAAACCCCAAAATGAGATATATAAAATTGTGAACCCCACATAGTGATAGATACATTAAACAGATAACTTCAAGTTGAGAAGCCAGAATCAGCACTTTGGCACTAGAGATCATGTCTGCATACTTGAACATACAAAAAATTAGGCCTCGCAGCTCACATGTAATCCTTTTCTCTCTTTAAATATGACGAGACAGTATGTTTGGTAATGCTGGAGAACTAACTTAATGGGCCTAAATGTTTTTCACCCATTTCTGCTACACATAGTTCGGTCGGATATCTTCTTTCTCATGCTTTGTTGAGTTGTCCCACATCGGAGGAATTTGAGGTACTTGGTCTCCTTATATGACTTGGGCAATCCTCACCTCATAAGCTAGTTTTTGGGGTTGAGTTAGGCCCAAGGTCCATTCTTATCATGGTATCAGAGCTAGACCCATCCCAATTATTGTTACCGGTGTTGGGCCCCCATTTACGTTGTCCACGCTGCAGAGGTCTGGGCGTGAGGGGGAGTGTTGAGTTGTCCCACATCGAAGGGATTTGAGGTCCTTGGTCTCCTTATATGGCTTGGGCAATCCTCACCTCATAAGCTAGCTTTTGGGGTTGAGTTAGGCCCAAGGTCCATTCTTATCACGCTTCTGTGCCGTAATTGAATTTGAGCTCCTATTGTGTCCACAAATTTTGAAAACTACGAACCTGGTTATGCACTTTTTCAAACTTTAGGTACTTGTACGAAATAAGGTAATCCTTCCAGCAGCACAAAAATTTTGAAGGAAAACATAAATAAAAATTCCATTGAATCATCTCGGTGGGGTGAGCTAACAAAGTCTTAATTGAAATTGATATAAATAAAATATCTAAGATATAGGTATAATTTTAATGGTGGGACACTTTATAAAAGAAGTTGTGTAAGGTGTTTGTTTAAATTTTCTTTATCATAATTAATTTTCTTAACTCATGAAGGAAAAGATAATATATTTACTATAATTGAGTTTTTCTTTTTCTAGAAGAAAAATATTATTCTTTTGTATTTGACTAGTTAATTTTTTTTGTAGGGAAATGTTTAGAGTTCTATAAATTGAAAATTAGTCATTCTCATTCAGTAACATCTACAATGCAGTCATATGGGATTTGAGAGTCGTGTTTATGAGGAGAACTTTACGGGATAAGTCTTAGTGTGTCACTTATATTTACCTCTTCGTAAAGTTATTTTCTTAATATTTTGTACTCTTTTTTTACACAGTAGATTGCTCATCTCTACCATGGATGTAGGTCAGTTGACCGAACCACGTTATATGTTTGTGTCTCTTTTAATAAATTTCTTTTTTATTGACTAATTTATTATGGTTAAGAATTTGCTTTACTAATTTGTACATGACACCCTAATTTTTTCAATCCTAACAGTATCGCACTGTGATAGGAAGTGACTCCCTTGTTTCAGCTCGCAAAGAGCTAAAGAACAAGAAAAATGAAGCGGTGGAGTGAAACGGGTATGTGTACTACTTGTACTACGATTACCCGCGGTACAAACACCCACACCCAAGAAGAAGTATGTGGACTTTACTGTGGTAGCCGTAAATACTTGGATAATGCGAATAATACTTAATAAATTTTCAGATAAACCCATGCATTTTGGTAATATGTACTAGTTTAAGGTAAGGATTGTGAGATATGCGAATGAAAGTCTTTACATAAAAACTTGAAAAAAAAAACTAAACTATATAGAAGTCTAGAGTTAGTGTTATTAATGAGAGACCTTTCAAAAAACCCATATAGCCTTAACTCAAAAGGAATAATATCATAACATATAAGACTATCTTAGGCTGTCTATGCCCAATATATTTCAGAAAATTTCCTTATACTTCAGCTCCAATCTACCCATATCCTCTTATTTCTTTTTGGTATAGCATAGCGGCGTCCTCTCTAAGCACTTATATTATATGCTTATTTGTGCAAAATAATGGTAACATTTGCATACAAGTGAGATGCAATGAATCTAAAGCATATAGTAGGGTATACATTCGATTTATCGATTTGATTTTGATCCTTATAGATAATTACTTATCGATTATCAATTTGTACATATGCTTACCGTTATCGTTTCAATAAGATTTCTATTTTTTCGATTTCGATTTATCGATTTTGGGGTCTTATCGATTCGGTTATCGATTACACCGATAAGAAAATTTGCAGGATTCTACGAAAATATATCGCTATAAACGTGCCTAACTAATATGCACAAAAAGAAGCTAAAATAAGATGAACACTATTTATAACATAAAAATTGTATCAACAAGCACATGCAACAAAACTAAAGTATAAGATCAAATGTATGCCACCAACACTCCAACAGTATAAAAAACATAACAAAATACATCATCACGGCTAATTTTGTTTTTTATTAAATTGAACGTCATTCGCTTGATCATTTCATTCCATAAATGTGGTAGAGGAAATAATATGTTAAGGGACGTAGGGTAAATGAAAGGGTATAGAAAGCAACTATGCTCATGCCCCTAATGGAATGATTTGGCTTATGTGGAAAAAGGCCAATGTACAGGTAGCAATTCTAGAAAGCACTGCTCAACTGATTCACTGCCATGTGACAGATAGGAACTCAACGTTTGTTAGTCATATTTCCTTTGTATATGGCTTACATACAACTCAACACAGAATGCCACTATGGAGTGAGTTGAGGAATATCCAACCTAGTGGCCCCTGGCTTATACTGGGGGACTTCAACAGCCTGCTAGGAGTGGATGATAGGATAAATGGTCAGCCACTACACCTCTCAGGGACAGTCGAGTTTCAGAGCTGTATTGATGACATTGGAGTGGGACATATTACAAAAAGAGGGCAGAAATTTTCATGGAACAACAAAAGAGATGCTGAAACCAGAGTCTATAGCCACATAGACTGGGCTTTTGGAAATGCTGAATTGTTCAACTCTTACACAGTGGTTGAAGCAATGTACATGCTTCGTGGTTGTTCAGATCACACACCTATTTTGATAGACACTAAGATAATCAAAGCTAAAGTGAACAAACCTTATAGGCTACTGACAACAATTATGCAACAAAACCAGTTTCAGGAAGCAATCCACAGAGTCTGGAACAAACAAATTAAAGGCTACACTATGTACTCTGTCTGGAGTAAACTGAGGAGACTTGAACAAGAAACCAGAGTCCTTCACCAGGAGACCTCAACTGTACAAAACAAGCTGCTACATATGAGAGAAGACCTGAAAATAATCCAAGAAAAATTGAATGAAGACCTCTTCAATAATACAGTGATTGCAGAAGAAAAGAAAATCCTACAGAACATTGAAAAGTGAGAAACTATTCGGGAGCAAATACTGAGACAGAAGTCTAAAGCAAACTGGATCCAATTGGGAGACAGCAACACAAAATACTTCCATGCATACATGAAATCCCGACAAGCAAGAAATAGGGTAAGCAGCATCCTCAATGACAATCACGGAAGGCTTACTGACCCATAACAAATCCAACAACAATTCATTAACTTCTTCCAACAGCTACTACGCACAGCAGCTGAACAACTTCCCGGAATAGATCTTAATGTGGCAAGGGATGGACCATGCCTCTCATTGCACCAGCAACAGCAAATGTTAATCCCACTAACAAGAGAAGAAATCATCCAAATAGTGAAACATCTTCACAATGATAAGGCCACAGGAATGGATGGATACCCTGCAGAATTCTTTAAGGAATTCTGGCCAATAGTAGGAGAATAGGCCATACAGGCAGTACAACGATTCTTTCAAACTGGGAAGCTACTGATAGTGATCGATTGTACAACTGTCACACTGATTCGAAAAGTCAAGCATCCCAACTATGTCAGGGAGTTCAGGCCCATTGCTTGCTGCTCAATATTATACAAAATCATTGCAAAGCTTCTTACTAGCAGACTCAAACTGGTGGTGGACAGTCTGGTGGGGTAGGCACAGTCAACATTCATTGAGGGAAGGAATATCTTAGAAAATGTAATTATGGCACATGAACTGATAAAAGCCTACACACAGAAGACAGTTTCCCCAAGATGCATGATCAAAGTGGATTTCAGAAAGGCTTATGACTCTGTGGAATGGGGATTTCTGAGGGCAGTGCTACTAGAGCTTGGTGTACCCTTAAAAATGGTCAATCTAATCATGGAGTGTGTATCCACAGCAAGCTACTCACTGCTAATCAATGGAGGACTCAGTAGAAAATTTGCAGCAAGAAAGGGATTAAGGCAGGGAGACCCCATGTCCCCTACCTGTTTATTCTAGTAATGGAATACCTCAAAAGATCCCTAAAACAACTGCACACGAATCCAGATTTCAACTTCCACCGCAAGTGTTCCCAACTACAAATCAGTCACATTTGCTTTGCAGATGATTTATTACTGTGTTGCAGAGGAGATGAAACCTCAATGAAACTTCTGCTAAATGAATTTGATACCTTCTCTCAAATGTCTGGACTACAAGCCAACTTGAAGAAAAGCTCCTTCTACATAGCAGGTGTCTCAAATGAAGCAAAAGAGAAAATGCTGTCTGAACTTCACTTAATAGAAGGAACATTCCTTTTCAAGTATTTGGGAGTTCCTTTATCAACAAAGAGGATTAAATTCACACCGTGCTTACCCTTAGTTGAAAAAATAGTATACAGAGTCAGATGCTGGTCAGCAAAGCTCCTATCTTATGCAGATAGACTTCAACTGATAAGAAGTGTCATCTTTGAGATGCAGACTTACTGGACCCAGGTATTTCTCCTCCCAAAAAAGGTCATTAAACTAGTGGAAGGCATATGCAAAAACTACTTGTGGACAGGAACTCATGAACCAAGTCACAGAGCTCCAATTGCATGGGAAACAGTTTGCAAACCAGAGGCAGCTGGAGGGTTAAACATTATTTGATATGAACGATGGAACAAAGCAGCCTTATCTAAGCTGTTGTGGGCTCTAATGTCCAAAAAAGATAAACTCTAGATAAAATGGATCCACTGCCACTATATAAAGAAAAAGAACATTGATACCATGGAGGTACCAAAACAATCAAGCTGGCTAGTGAGAAAGATTTTTGGAGCAAGGGATTGGTGGAAAAATGAAAACATATCAATGCATGCCAAAATGGGAGTTACAACATCAGGAAGGCACACTTACATGCTACTCCACAGTATGCCAAAGTCGAATGGAAGAAATTGGTAATGATATCTGGGGTGCTGCCTAAACAAAAATTCATTTTATGGTTAGCGCAACACAAAAGACTGGCAACAGTAGATAGACTAGAAAGATGGGGTATTCACATTGATCAAGCATGTAAACTGTGTGGGAGAGACCTTGTAGAGACACATAATCACCTCTTCTTTGAATGTCATTACTCACAGAAGCTGTGGCAATGTTTACTACAGTGGCTGAAGTTTTAAAGAGTAATCAACACTTGGGAACTAGAGGTTCAATGAATCTCGCCCAGAGTGAACAATAGGCATCCCAGGAAATCCATTCTAGAAATAGTGTTTGCACCAACTGTAAATAACATTTGGATGGAAAGGAACGAAAGAAGATTTCGACAGTCGAGCAAAGATGCAGCAGATAGAGCACGACAGATTGCTATCCAAGTGCATATCACTGGAATGAAGAAACCAAAGTGGCGAAATACCCTACAATCCGTGAACTACTACCCAATGTAATAATCACATTAGGTGAGTAGTTAAACAACTATAGGTGTAGAGTAGCTAGATAATTATGAGAGCTGTTCTATTGTCACAAATGAACAATTGATGTACATTGAAGTTGGTTGAATACAAAAATTTTCCCTTTGACCAAAAAAAAAAAGACAACAATTTTTTTTTAAAGCTAATTTTCAATCATTGCTTAGTATCATATAGAGTAACAATAAAAGGTTTAGTATTTCAATAGAAGTAAAAATGTAAGGAATTAGCTCATATATACCAACAATACAAATTCTTTTTACATAATCAGTATCTTTTAAACCGCTGCAGTAAGAAACATGCTTACTTATAATTCTACTTGTTTTCATAACCGATTACATTTAAATTAGTTACTTTCTCGTTCTAATTTATGTGAACCTATTTTCCTTTTATTTCGTTCCAAAAAAAATGACTCATTTTAAATTTAGAAATAGTTTAGCTTAAACTTCCAATTTTACCCTTAACGGGAAGTTTTTATTACTTTAAATATTCTGAGCCCCTTTTTGACTTGTTTAGGAATACAAATTCAAAAAGCCTTCATTTTTTTTTCAAACTTCATATCCAATCAAATATGTTCACATAGATTAAAACAGAGTTACTTGATAGTGTAAAAACAAATTGTTACACATTCACTATGTAAAGGTTTAACTCAAAATGAAAGAAAAATCTTTTGATATGATTTAGCAGAGGCTCAAAAGGGTGTTGCACATATTAGTTTAGACATATGCTACTTAAAAGCTGCTTGTTGGTTTGTCTAAGTTGATACAAGAAATGGAGGATGGGAGTACGTTAGTTCAATTATGATGTTCACGAGATTATATTAATTAATCAACTAAACAGAAATGCCCAAAGAAGGTAGTTAGAAAAATGGATGATTAGAGATTGTGAAGTTGATAGGTGCTTAATTAAAGAAAAGCATGATTGTGCTTTTAAGAAGGATAATGAATTATGACTCATTCTGTAAGGTTTGCTTCTCACCTACCCAACCCATGTTCTCACTTTCATTAATTAGCTTTTGGGACCACTAAAAAAAGCATCTTAGGCTCCTAAATTTAGCTCTTTTCCACTTTTTGTTTCAAAAGAAATTGAAATTGCATAACTAATTAAAATCAAACGAATAATAAGACAGGTAAAAACGGTTTAAATTATTGAAATAAAGCATGACATGTTTGCTTGAATTAGGAATCTTTTAGTGCTGATTGATGCTACTTGTTAAGTAAGGTTGCTTAGTATCCTTTTCTAATAGAGACATAATTCATTCTGAATGCATGAACAGACATTGTTATTATTATTGTAATATTATTATGCATGAACAGTCAACATAACGTTGCCCATCATTCAGTTAGTTCACGTACGTCAAATTCATACACGTGCGACTAAATCTTTGGAGCCAAATATAATTTGTACAAAACTAATTAATGTTAATAGCAAAGTACATGGCATATAATTTAAGGAGTGACCAAACACTGGTTTTTTAAGAAGTCTGTGAAGTTTCTCCGAGAGATTGTGAGTTCGAGTCTCCCCAAGAGTACGATGGGAAGTTCTTGGATGGAAGGATGCCAGGGGTCTATTTGGAAACAGCCTTTATACCCCAGGGTAGGGGTAAGGTATGCGTACACAATATCCTCCCCAGACCTCAATAGGTGGAATTATACTGGGTTGTTGTTATTATTGTGAAGTTTTTGGTTTGTGTTTGTTTCCGTAGTTTCTTTAGAAAATTTAATCATTACTGTCTTTTGGAAAAAAAATTCAGACAATTTTTCTTAAAATACTTTCTGGGAACACTCACTAACTCTCATAACATCCTTCAAATATGTCTTCTTCTTTTTTTAAATAAATCAAACAAAACAAAGGAAATTCAAATTGCTTTATCGAATCAATTGTCTCGATTTTTCGTCATTCATTTGAACAGTGTATTCCAAAAAAAAAATGTGGTTCAAACAATTAAAAGAATAATTCGGGAATCTAACAATAATTTTATTCATTTTGAGAACAAACCTTTATTTCAGTGTTTCGAGACATCTCGTAGCTTCATTTGATGTTATATGACTTGTGCACGTGGCCGATATCATTTTTCAGAAATTTTTTATGTAAAGTTTGATGAAAAAAGTGAATTTTGACGTGAAATAAGGCTATAATTGACCACGATCAATGTGGTACGCATGTTTGGTTGAGGTTCGGGTGATCCGAACGCTTTTAGTTTATTATGTGAAAAATGAATTTTTAAGTTGAAATCTTGAGAAGGGCTGCTTCTGATTATCTTTCTAACATTGCAGCACCTTTTGTAAGGTGTTATGTGCACCAGGTCCTAGACCATCAATAAGCTCTTTTAATATTTGTCTTCTGGAGGTTAGGTATTACGCCCCCCTCTATTGTACTTATTTTTACAATCTATACACGAGGTAGGGAATAATGCCAAATCCCCCATCACCGCAGGCCGGCATAGCCCGGGTGAATGGTTTATATAAAAAAAAGTTGAAATCTTGAGTCTTGATGATCGATTCTTATTCTTTGATGTTATATTTGTGATTTGAGGTAGTGAACAAGTTTGTAGGATGTTATTACACCTGTGTCCATGTTAGGTTTGGAGCCCAGGGAGCTTAGATGAGTTTTGGATTGGTTTCGGACCATTTTAGGACATGTTCAATTGCTGGTCTTCTGCTGGTGTCTCAATGCTTCACGATCTCACGAAGACACTCTCATTTTCAAGAAGGAAAAATTTTAGGTTGTGGCTAGTTACTCTATGCGAATGAGCATTTCTAAATACTTGAACGTGAGAGAGGCTTCTTTTTAACCCTAGTAGAAATATCGTATAAAAAATGACAAAACAAATATCACACGGAGATCATTTACCCATATATTGATAAGAAATGTCATTCTCATATATCATATATATAGACACTGTTGCTCGAATCATCTCTGATCAAATTTAGCAAAGCGAAAGCATGCGATTGATATATAGGTTGCAAAGGTGAAAGCTTTGGGGAAATGCCCTTCGCGAACGCGGCACACCCTACACAAATGCATGACTTTGGGATGGGCAAGGAAGGCATGGGAAGTTCTTTACCGCCAATGCGACCCACAAGTCGTGAACATGGAAGCGTGGCTGAGGAATAAGCCTTCGCAAACACGCTGAAACTTCTTGAACACGACTTCCAACGAGCATGTGGGCTTCGCGAACACGAAGAACACCTGACACCCAGTAAAATAAAAGACATATGATGAAGATTTTGATACAACTGGATTCAAAAGGGTAGTGGAAATTGGAGGCAATAGAATGTTAAATACAGAAACGGAAGCGGGACTTTAAGACGTATGACGATTTGCCGACTGCAACTGTTTGGGCTTTGTTACCTGAACTCCTCTTCCATATACATACTTGGAAAGCCAAACAAGCCATAGGCCAGGCAAGAATATCACTAGCACTAGATATTGCTACACAATCTAAAACAAGGCCGAGTATGGCTAAGGTGAATGTGGAAGTTGATCTTCTTAAACCCCTACCTACCTCTCTTTTTGTGGGAGCTGAAGATTTGAGAACATGCCTCTTAATGGATATGTTCAAAAATCTAGTGGGAGAATGTCCCTAAATACTGTAAAACTGCAGGAAAATTGGACATTCTCTAAATAACTGTTGGATTGTTGGAAAAATAAAGCGTAAAGGTGGAAGCAAATAATGGGAAACAAAGAGAAGTTATGAATGATATTCATGAACAAGATATAGAGGCTGTCAATATGGAGGGGAATTTGTAGGTTCCTAACACTAACAGAAATAGAAAAAAGAAATACTCACAAAGCTAATGAGGAGATACATATTGAGAACAGAAATGGCAAGGAACAAATGAATAAAGGAAGACACAATTGTGCTCAAGTCAGCAGCATATACCAAGTCAATATTGAAACTCTTGTGGAACAACCTAACTCTGTCTATGTTAAAAGCAGAAAGGATGACAGAAAACAAAAGTAGTTAATCCCAAAAATGAAAAGCTCTATAATGTTCAAACTTGTTGGGAAAAAGAAGAAAGACACCTCAAAACACATTATAGAAGGAAAAGTGGCTTCCGCCAATGTTGCCATGGAATAACGTTTGAAGGAATTAGGTGTAATAGAGAATAACATCTCCAAAAATATAGCAAACAGTTAAACAGGGTCACACAGTGTTATCTCGGACAGTATTGAGAAGGTGGATGAAAGCCACCCTATCCAGGAGAAAGATGTTAACAACAAGGGAGGATGTCCAACCGCTCGAAACTGAGAAAACTGGAAACAACTCAAAAACGCATAGCCATGACTAAGGGAGTGTCAACATAGGAGAAACAAGCAGGAATCAGGATAACTCTAATTCAAAATCAGATCCCTACCTTCAGAAATCAAAAAACATCCTGGAATCAAAGTAGTGGTAAACCTTTGTGGATACACCATTGAAGAAAAGAGATTACGATAACAGTGTAACATGATTGAGGAAGAAACTACGTATGAAAATGAGTCTAGCTCTGACAACAGTAGTGAAAATTTCAAAGCAACCTAAGGACTCGGATGATGCTCATTTAAAGGAGCTTAACAACAAACATGGTATCTCCCTGTTAGGAGAGGTAGAAGCAGAAATAGAAAGACCCGAAAGAACAAAGACAAACATCCATCCTCCATGGGAAAGAGTCAAACTTGATCCCCCCCTCACATTTCCATAATTAGTGCAGTAATATAGAATATAAGGGGGTGAGGACTAAAAAGGCCTTACCAAGACTGAAAAATCATTGTCACATCAATAACATTGACTTCGTCGCCATAATGGAACTTTCATCGACAAGAAGAAGATTGAAGGTTACACGAGATATTTGGTATTTCAACACTACCAAGCTAATATGTATGGGCAGATTTGGTATTTCTAGAAGCTTGGAGTACCATTCTGTTATCATTGCAAACGATTACTAGCAGCTCACTATTAAACTCACTCATAATGTTTAGAACAAGGAGCTCAATATTACAGTCGGTGGATCACTCATATACAATGTTCCAGAGGAAAAATTGGGGGGTAACCCCCAAAGAATGCCGAGAAGCTTTGATTTCACTAACTGTATGGATCATTTAGGGTTGTAGACATAGGTTTTATTGGGCCTAAATACACTTGGTGCAATAACTGGAGACCAAGGAAAAGAGTTTGGAAGAAACTTGATAGGATCTTCATCAACGACACCTGGGCTCGCCTATTTTAGAACTATACTATCAACATCTCAACAAGTCATCATCAGATCACAGACCTCTTTTACTCAAAAGCAAGGTCAACCAATCAAGGACAATCAGTTATTTCAAAATTTCTTTACTTCTGGACTAAGCAGCTAGGTTTCGAAGACTTGGTTTAAGAAGTCTGGAACACCCCTATTCAGGGTAATCCTATGTGGATTCTGCATCAAAAGATGAAAATTCTTAGCAACAATCTCTTAAAATGGTCCAGAGAAAATATTGGTAATATCTATGATATGATGAACAAATGGAAAAAAAAGTGGAAGCCTTTGAAGAACTGGATCAATTGTGAAACAAAGAGACGAGCAGAGTAAACCTCAACAAATTTCAAGCATAGTATATCAAATGGCAAGCTATGCAGGAATCTTTACTTAAGTAGAAAGCCCATATTCAATGGTTTGCAGATAGAGATTACAACACTAAATACTTTCACAATGTTATTAGAGATAGAAGAAGGAAGTGTCAGATTCACATAATAAAACATCATAGATGAAAGTTGATGAGAAATGAGCAAAGTATTACAAAACTGTTATAAACCACTATGAAAAGCTCTTTAATCACCCTAAGAAGGATCACAACATGGATATCATTGATTTGTATCCCCAAAATTGTTGATGAGGAAGATAATGACTACTTGACAAGGATGGATACAAAAGAGGAGATAAGAAAAAGCTATATTCAACATCTCCACTGATAGTGCTACTGGCTTGGATGGCTTCAATGGATCTTTTATCAGAGTTGTTGTCATATTATTAAAGTGGATATCATTCGATTTGTTCAGGCTTTCTTCAATGGAGCTTAGCTCACGAAATATTTTTCTCATAACTATCTAAGGCCTATTCGCCTTAACAATGTCTCTAACAGAATTATTTCCAAGATTCTATCGAGAAGGCTGAATCCACTTTTTCCTAAGTTGGTTTCAAATAAGCAAAGCAGATTTGTCAAGTATAGATTGATCACGGAAAATGTTCTCCTTGCTTAGAAATCATCTAGGGTATCAACAACTACAACAAATGATTATAATAGAATGTACTGGGAGTTCATCAATGTTGTGATGAGGAAGTTTGGATTCTCTGAGAAATGGATCAACATGAATTAGAGGATCTTATCCAATAATTGGTATTCCATCATACTAAATGGCACTAGAATGGTTTCTTTACTTTCTCCCAAAGGTTGAAACAAGGAGACCCTCTATCTCCGTCATTAATCATATTGGGATCGAAAGTATTGACTAGAATGCTCAACAAGCTCCATGAGAGTGAAAAATTCACTCCGTTCACCATGCCAACTAAAGGGCCTAGGATTAATGACCTTACCTATACAAACGGCATTGTCATTTTCTCAGCTGGAAACAACAAGACAATCAAGTTGATCATGGAACAGATTCACAAATATGAAAAGGCAACCGGTCAGAAGCTTAATTCAAGCGAAAGTTTCTTCATAGTTGCTTCAAGTACCAAGGCTAGAAGAATCAATAGAATTAGAGATGTCACTAAGTTCATGGATAAACAATTTCCTATCAATTATCTGGGGTGCCTTATATATGTTGGAATGAAGAGGATCTGTTACTTTTAAGAGATAGTTTCTAAAATTGTTAAAAGAATCAGTGGCTGGCAAGAAAGATTGTTATTATACGGAGGTAACATGATAATTGTTAGGAATGTATTGCAATTCCTCCCACTACACACCTTCTTAGCCATGAACCCTCCAAAAGCCACGCATAATCTGATTGAAAAACACTTTGTAAGATTCCATTGGTGTTCCACTGGTGATAAAAATAAGTTTCATTGGAGTTCATGGAAAACCCTTTGAGTTTCTATAGAGGAGGTTGGTATCGGAATTAGAAGAATGAAAAACATCAATGAAATGTGCAATATTAAGAGATGATGGAAGTTCATAACATGTCCTTCCCTAGGGGCTGACTACCTAAAAGCTAAAAACTGTAGTAGGTCTCATCCCATTAACAAGGCTATTTGTGATGTCAATTAAAAATCCTAGAAAGCTCTTCTTAATGCGAGGAACATTGCCAAAACAAATATCATTTGGAATATTAACACAGGCAAACAAAACTTTTGGTGGGTCAATTAGACAGGTAAAGGACCACTTGCTAAAGTGGTCAATCACACTAACTTTTCTAGTAAGCTTCTTGTTTCTCATTTTTTCAGGAACGAGGAGTGTAATGTGTACAAATTGGATGAATTAATGCCAACCCATATTTTTTCGCATATCTACACCTTTTCTAGAGAGAAGCACAACAATAACGACCAAGCCATTTGGGAACTCACAGAGAATGGAAATTATTCTAATGCATCAGTCTGGCACATTGTTAGGACTATCAACTAGAGAAAACCCCTTCTGAGCAATGCTTTAAAATATTGTATCCCCTTAAAACATTCATTCCTTGTTTGGAGAATGATCCCAAAAAAACTCCCCTTTGATGACACCATTAGAAAGTCTGGCAATCAACATGCATCAAGATGCAACTATTGTAGTAGCCCACAATCTGATAGTTTGCATCAGGTTTTCATTTATTGTGAATATGCGAAGCATTTATGGGAATTCTTTGGAAATCCTCTGGGAATTCGGCATCAAGCTGTTTCCACTAGTAGTGTTCTCACTCAATGGTGGCAGAGGAAACCAAAGAATTTGGTCCATAAAATGATCATTCACATTTTTCCTATTACTATCTCCTCGGAGTTATGGAAAAGCTATACATCTTTAAATTTTGGAGAAGGTAAAAAATGTGCTCTTCACAAAATGAAATCCCAAATTATTTGGAACATTAACTCTCCGATCAACAAGAAATACCCCTATATTAACACCCACTCTCACTAGTACAAAAATGGTGAGATGATTGAAGAGTTGAAACATATTTCTATGTGGAAGAATGTTTTATGGGAGGTGCCTCCCAATGGGTTTTTGAAGAGAAATACTAATAGAAGTTTTAACAAACAGAATGAGAAAGCAAGGATTGGAGGAATTCTTAGAGATGAAGATGGAGGCTTTGTTATGGCTTTTTCGATGCCAATCATCTGTAATAGCATCATTGAAACAAAATTAAAAGCTATCAAATATAGGGGTGAGTAGTGCAAAAGAAATGGAATATTGAATTTCCTTGTGGAATCAGACTCGACAATGATCTCTAACATGCTACAAACCAAATATCTTAGCAAAAAGACTGAAACAAGAGGCAATTTATTGGATACTCTGAATATTTGCAGGGCACCTGCTTTAACAACTGAATTCGTGGTATGAGAAAGAGGCCTAAAGAGGGAATACCCAGACCTTAGGATTTATTTACAGAACAGCTTCCTAGATGTCAAGGACAATATTAAAGTATTATTATGAGATACAAATTATGAGACTGATAAGCGCATTAGTCAACGTTCGAGGACAAATCTTTCAAAGGATGGAATGATGTTACACCCCATGCTTTTGTACGTAAGAGTATGTCACAAGTCAATTAGTGTAAGCTCAGAAAGGGAATCATCATTAAAAAGTATACAAAGTTATTTCATAATGTAAACATGGAGGTTACAAATATATAAGATCATTAGTACCAAGTAGCAAGATGGATTGAAGGCTAATAAGCTAAACGAGTTGAATAAAGTAAGTTTCGTCGAAAGTCAACAAGTATTGAATTTATAACATACACTTTGAGGTGAGACTAGGGTTCTTAACATTATAAGTAGGTTATGGTATGAGTTATTTTATTCGTATGATATTCATTTTCTATTTTTTGAGGGTAAGGATATTGTGGAACAAAAGTTGGCAAAGGTACAAGTTACATTCATAAATATGCTGAAATTTTGGTCAAATGTAACTGCACTTTTCTCCCATTAAACCATTTGTAAATACGATAGCGCACATGAGAGATATTCACGTTTTCACGAGACTACACAAGCAGCTCCCTTCGGACCCATAAAAGCGATTTAAACTTCAGCTTGTATTTAAGTCATTTATATGTCATTTAAACTCATTTTTTCACATCCACAACAGTTCCAAAACACTCCTAAATGCTCTTCAAGGGTTCCTCCATGATTCAATGGTGATAACCTAAGATAAAAACATGAATATAATGCTAGAAATCTTGTGGTTCTTGTTAGATCAAAGTTCTTCGTCTTGTGGCTGATTTGAAAGGTTCTTCAAAGGTAAGTAACCTCAGATTTCATGTTGTTATTTTTTATTAATCTAAGAATCCGTACCTTCTTCATGTATATTAGAGTTTCAAGGCAAAATACAAGTGTTTACACACCAACATGAACACAAACATTGATTCAAGAAATATAATACAACTCATATAGTGTTGTGGTGTGATTAATTGTTGTAATGAACTACACCAGCTAGAGACTCCAGGTTGTATCTACTTGCTAAGGTAAGTAAATCATGCTTTTACTGTGCTTAAGGTCAATCATGTGTTAGTGGAGTTGTTTGAGGGAAAATCTACAAGATAGTAATTGACATGGCATAAGAAATCGTTATCATTTTTGTGGGCTCTATTGAGGTTATATATATAGTTTGTTGTTGCTGGAAATTGTTAAAAATAGTTTTATAATGTAGTGGTTGTTGTTTCAAATCTTATTAGTAGGTTTAAGAAGATAATATGAAAATAAGATGTTGACGATAAAGGTTAAGGTGCTAGGTATATGGACTATATTTAAAGATTATGCTTATGATGTTTTGGGTTAAAAATGTTAGGTAAGCATAAGTATGATGTTATATATTTTGTAGGCATATTCATGGAAAAGGAATTGGATTCAAACCATATTTTTTTGATTGTAAATCGATCTTGCCGCTAAAAATGGTTGGTGAACAAATTGGAGAGCTTATAGTCAATTATATTATTGTTGTTTGGGCTGTTAGGTGATTTTTGGTAACGTATGGGATGTAGTACAAATAGGGGAGGTGTTGTTTGCTTTCTTGTAGGATATTTATTTCCAAGTATGATAGATACAATGCTTATATGATGATGAAGAAGTTGGTTTAGTCATTGTAAACGTAAGAATATCATATTGAGCTTGCTTGACAATTGGATAGAATACATCAACTACATGTTAAGGAACTTCTTCTTTCTTTTGTCATGATCTAAAGCGAAATGAATACATTATTTCATAACGAATCTAATCCTATCAACTAAGGTTGTCCATGTTTTTCTTTCGTACAATGTTATTCTAAGAAAGTATGTATGATCCATGAGTCCTAGCGACGTTCATATTGATGATATGATGTCCATAATGTTAATCGATGGCATAATGACCTTACGTTACTCCGCATTATTTAGAACGTGATTCTATAAGTCGAGCATGCATTATATATATGTATCTATTTTACTCTACCGAGTCGCGCTATCGTCGGCCTGGTACAGCACCTATTGTGCAACCACTAATCAGTTGGATTTGTTGAGCTTCACGTGCCAGGTACGATTCTACCGCGCCTTATGATGGTCGGGTACATTTTTACCGAGTCCTCTTTGAGGTCAGGTATGGTATGATGATGATGATGCCCACAGAGGTGTATGTTTTTAAAAGATTATGTACATATATGTATTATGCATTTAATGTCAGTAGCCCCTAGAGGAACTCAGATGTTACAGGTTGTATCTTTTCTATCACTCTTTACATTACTGTTCTTGTTTATGCTTTCCTGCCTTACATACTCGGCACTTTATTTGTACTTACATCCTTTTTTCCTGGGGACGCTACGTTTCATGCCCGCCAGTCCCAATATATCGTTGACACTCTTCCTGTTAGGCTATCAGTTTATCCAACGTGTTTGCACACTCCAATTGCTCTAGAGTGCCAATTTTGTCAGTATGCTTTTGAGTGGTATTGATTGGTATGGAGGGGCCCTGTCCCGACCTTTATGATTTTATGTACTCTTAGAGGCTTGTAGAAAAATATCAGATGTATGGATGTTTGTATGTCCTTTTCGGCCAATGTTTTGAGTTTACAAATGGTCATGTCATCCTTATAGGCGCGTATGTCATATGTATAAGTTCTTATGTCATGTTGGTTCACCATATGTTGAGTACTCCTTATGTTTTATTCTTGCTATATCATGACAGCCTTTCCGACCTATTAACCCATGTTGGTATGATAAGAAAGATAATTTACGTTGATACTCAGTTGAATGGAATCGGGTTCCCATCGCAGCCCTTTGCTTCGGGTCATGACATTGTTGAACCACCTTTGGAACCTCTTTATGTTGCAGTTGTAAATCTTATTGCTAAAGGATTCGAAAGCGACGAAGACTTTCATTTTATTTCTGAAGAACTACCTCTTCCCACTCTTCCCATGAATCCTGTAACTTATGATGACGTTTCTTAAGATGAAGCTCACCCTTCCAACAAGGGGAATAATGAAGAAAGTAGGATTGAAGTCCTTGAGGGTATTAATCTATTGAGGAAGCCTTACCAGGTTGTTGTTTGGCTAAAACCTCTTATTTGTCCTCTTGAAAGGGAGAAGCCGGACTCATATTCCTCGATCATCCTCATGAATGATGTGATTCATTCTGCTCCTAAGGTATATTTCTCTCCTTCCACTTCTTAAATTTCTTCCCTTTCTATGCATATAACTTTTCTAATTTTCCTTTATTTTTTTAAGATCAATGTAACAGACACAAACTTGATAAGAAGGTTAGCAAGGACTGAGCAGCAGGTTGTTATATTAGATACCAAAGTTGACAACAGGAAAGAATAGTTTGATAGCCTTCAGTTGGAAAAATATGTTTTGGCTAGTGATAAGGAGACTTTCGAGGAACAACTCAGGTTAGCTACCTCTAAATTGACAATTCTAAAAGCATCAGCACATAATACAAAGAACGAAAGGGCTAGGACGGAATACACTTTTGCTGAGCAGTATTCAAATGCTACCAAAGAGATTCAAAATTTGAATGAACTTATAAATCAAAAAGAAATATATGCTAGTGAACTGGTTTGAGAGTTTATTGAAGCTAAGGAAGACCTCCATACCTCCTCTAACAAAGTTAGTGTAATGATCTGACCAATCATTTTGTTTATTTTAACCATGTTTCCCATTGTGATGCGGAACACATATGTATTTGTTGTTTTACAACTTGCAAGGTTGCTTAATTTTGTTTTGGGAATGTTTTTGGTTGATTTGGACCTTGGTTCTTGGCTTAGAAGCCTAAGTTAGAAATATTGACCAAAATTTGACTTTTGTGAAATGATCTCAAAATTGTATTTTGATGGATCCACTAGGTTTATACCATCATTTTAGACTTAGGTGTATGCCCAGTATCTAATTCAGAGGTCTCTAGGTTTATTTGACTTGTTTTTCATAAAGTTGGCAATTTGAGGTTTGGAAGATTTTCCAAATTAACATAGGTTGAATTTTTACTATCGGGTTCTAATTTTTGTTTTGGGACTTGTATTAGGTCTATTATTCCATTTGGAACTTATTTGTAAAATTCGGTGTCATTTGGAGTTGATTTGATATGATTCAGATGATAGGTTGCAGTTGTAGAGGTTCTTAATCTTTTCTTTAACATTCATGCATTTTGATATCCGACTCATGGTTCTAGATATTATTTTTGTGTTTTGATCATGCGAGCAAGACAATATGATGATTTTAAACTTGCGTAAATGATTGGTTTTGATCCCAGTGGGCTCAGGTGAGTTTTAGACGTATTTCGGAAAGGTTTGGACTGAAAATAGGTTGCTGGGATGTTGGTGTCTCTAATGTCGCCATTGCAAGCACCAGCTCTGTGATTTCTAAGTGAGCAAGTGAGGATCAAGTATCGCGATTTTGATTCCTCATGCACAATTGTGAAGATATGCTAGTCCGGGCAGAATTGCATTTGTGATATATTTTGTCGCATTTGCGATAGGGATAGGGTTCCCAATTGTGAACCCATTGTCGCATTTTATATGTTCTCCTTAGGCTGTCAGTAGCACCATTTGCGAGATTTATTCCCGATTGGGAAACCAATGTATCAATTACGACATCTACAACTGAAAAAAGGGAAGGAAGTCGGGATAGTCTCTCATTTTTCATATATTAGAACCCTAGACTTGGTAGGAAGATATTTCGAAAGGGAATTATCATCTACAAACACTGGGTAAAAATAAATATTAAAATATTTCATGATTATATCTTAGATTTAACATCTAATTTACGAGAATCAAAAAGGAAATTTGGGTATTTTTGTATATGTCTTGAAAAATGAAGAATTGAATTTTGAGAGTCGATTTGGACTCGAATTTGAAAAGAAAATACATGTATTGATTGTAGAGTTATTGGTAGTCGAAATCACCCTTGGACTGTGTTTTGACTGGGTGGGCCCCGATGGTTACTTTTGTTGAGTTTTGGGAAATGGATAAAGATCGTAGCTTTATCTATCGTAATTTTTTTTATTGCATTGATTTATTATATTAAGTCACTTTTTGTTATATTTGAGCAGTATGTAGGAAATTTTAGGGGAAATGTTATTTTTGAGTGTTGATTTGGTACAGTTGAGGTTAGTATCTTGTCTAACTTTGTGTGGGGGAACTACCCTTAGGATTTAGATTGATTGTGCTATTTGTATTATGTGGAAGACATGTACACGAGAAGACAACTGTGTACACGGGCTATATGTATTTTTTTGATGTTAGACTTTAGACTATTTTCATGCATTTAATTGAACTTTTCATAACATGATGTATCTTTCATTGTGAAATATACTCTCATGCGCTCTATTTGATGTTGTTAGCACTTGTTCTATCTTTTGTCATGTTTTCTCTTACATGCTTTAGTTAAAGTTGTTACCTCTCTTATTGTTGAGTTACTCTTACTTGAAGTTATTATTTCATGGGAATATCATCTTGTTGGCTATTGATGTTGAAGTTGTGGAAGCCATTATCACGTTGAGGTCAAAGTTATTAATTGTTGAGATATCTTTCCTTGTTGAGTATTTTCTCAATCCGTTTTGTTATTTTTGAGATCTTGTTCACATTATTATCAATCGGTGTGCTATACATTGCGGTAAAATTGGCAATGTTCATTTTTGCCAATTTGTGGTATGTGGAACATGTGGTGCGAGCTGTTATTGTATTGTGATATTAATGTGCATGTAGCAGTATAAGGATAGGGGTTGATGTGCATGTAGTGACATGAGGTGGGATTTATGGGCGTGTTGCAAGTAAGGGAATTACTTAAAGCTACGCGGTGACATAGGGAGGGCTGAAGCCCGTATAGATTTTTGTGTTTTCAAAAATATCTTCATGTAAGGCTTACGCGGCGATATAAGGAAAGATTGTGATTGAATTGCGAAATGTGAATATGAGGTGTGGTACCTCGGTTATGATTTTTATGGTAGATCCCATGTTAAAATGGCTGGTTGGTTGAACAACTCTTGTTGTTTTTTCATTATCTTGCTTGTATTTTTCCTTATCTGATTACTTGTTGTTCTCATCATGTGTTCACTTCTCTTGCATTTCTTGCCTTAAATTCGGTTGTTCGCCTACAATATTGTACTGTTTTGTTATAATTTATTTCCTTGTTTTATGTTATTTGGTGTATGTTACACTCTATTCGCTTTACTTTGTCCTGATGGGTGTTCTAACCTGCCTCATCAGTACTTTGCCAAGGTTAGGCTTGATACTTATTGGGTACTATTATGATGTATTCATCCTATGCTTTTGCACATTTTATGTCAATTCACATGCATTTTTTCGTGATCATTCATCTATTTTGGGAGACTCTAAGGCATACATGTCCGATGCTCGCAGGTCGTGGAGTCATCTTCCGCTATGATCTTAATACTATTTATTCTCTATTCAAATGGTGTTGTATTAAAGGTTTTTATACATTTCTATAGAGGTTTTGACTCAATCTCACCTGGTATTGGTTATATTGTAATGTGGTTCAATATTAAGAATATTATGAGACTTATTAGTTTATATGATGCCTCATGTATGGTATTTCCTGTTGCCATTATCTGGTGCCACTTATCCTTTATATTTCCCTTTTTTTTCTTTTATCTTCCATCTTTCTTCCTCCCTTGCTTTCCTCTTCTTCTTCTTGCCCTTCCTGCGCCGAGGGTCTATTGGAAACAAACGCTCTACCTGAATTAGGTAGGGGTAAGATCTGCGTATAGACTATCCTACCCAGACCCCACTTCTTGGGATCAAATTGGGTTTGTTGTTGTTGTTGTTATTACTTTATATGATGTCTTTAGTCATTGTCTTCTATCTTACTCTCTTTTTTGTTAGGCTTACCTAGTCTTACACAGTAGGTGCCATCACAACATTCTATGGTGTAAAATTAGGGTGATGATAAGTTGGTATCAAAGCTCTAGGTTAATAGGTGTTACGAGTCATAAGCAAGTCCAGTAGATTCTTGCGTATCGATATGGTAAAGTATGTACTAATCTTCGAGAGGGTTTGGATTTTGTTAGGAAATTCTACTTCCTTGATTATCGTGCGAATTTGTTGACTTTGAAATCTTTATCTTTTTCTTGATATTATCTCGCAGATGGTGAGGGCACGCACTGATGGATCCAATGATCAGACACCCATGCCCCATGTTAGAGTAGCGCGAGACCATAGCCAGGGCAAAGTCCGAGGAGGGAATGTGCTATAATGGGAGAACCTGCCCGAGCAGCGAGTGAGGAGGTAATAGTAGCTTTGATTGGGGGACAAGCACTCGTGATGCCCATTTTTGCACCTAGACTTCAGGAGATCCTAGCAGAGTGTTTGAGCATGTTCTGCACTATATCATAGGCGGGTTGATTCCCCTTGCACCAGCTACATCTCAGGTTGGGGGAGTAGCTCAAACTCCCACAGCCCATACTGCGTCAAGAGGGTTCACATTTATTAGGTTTTAGGTGTCATGCCAATACAACCAGATATATTGGTTCAGCCTGAGCTCTGGACAGTGGCATCTGACGGGGAGTGGAGGAGACTTGACAGGTTCAAGAAGTATGATCCTCCTATTTTGGTGGTGCAACTACTGAGGATGCATATGGTTTTCTAGAGAAGTGCTATAGTATTATTTGCACCATGAGTGTTGTGGAGGTTAGTAGAGTTGCCTTTATTACATTTCAGATTCAGGAGCAACAAATCGGTGCTGGCAGGCTTACGTGAATGGTAGGCCAACGAATACGGCCCTAATCACTTAGGATCAATTTTCAAAGATGTTCTTGAGATTTTGAGAAGCTGCTTTAGGGGACTATGTCAGTGTTAGAGTATGGTATCGGATTAAGTGAGTTGACTCGACACGCACCTGCCCTAGTTTCTACAGTTAGAGAGCGAGTCCGCAAATACCAATGGTCTTTGATTTAGCATGGCTTGAGAGTTAGAGACGGATACTCCATGTTAGTAGGTGGTAGTGATCACTCAAAGGCTATAGAGTATGTAGGGCCAAGAAAGAGAGAGCACATGAAGGCTAAGAGGTCTCAAGGTACTGGAGGATTTAGTAGTGGACATGCTGCAGCTACAGCCCGAAAAGGTGGAGATATGTTAGTCGGCCAATTCATTTCAGCACTTCCAACTTCTAGCAGTGCTCCAGCTATTCTGAGGTCTCATGTTGCCCATTTTGTTCAGTCATTATCCACTACACCTCCTGTATGGGGTGCCTTTAGCGGTCAGTCTAGTCATCCAGGCCATGGTTAGTTTCAGTAGCCATGCCTATCGAGAGCTTGTTTTGAGTATGATGATACAAAAAATATGGTGAGGGACTGTCCCAGACATAGGAGGGGTGCCTCTACAAACTGCATAGGCTCCAAGTATTCCACAAGGTCCACAGGGTTCACATGCTATGATTGTTGCTCCAGTTGCCGTTCCACCTGCCCCACTAGCTTTGGTTGGAGGTCTGGCAGGTAGAGGTTGCCCTAGAGGAGGAAGCCAGACTCGTTTCTATGTTTTTCCTTGCAGGATAGAGGCGATTGTATCAGATGCGGTCATCACAACTATGGTCGTAGTCTTCCATAGGGATGCATTGGTATTATTTAACTCGGATAAACATATTCATAAATGTCATCTTACTTTGCTCTATCTTTGGATATATCTCGTGATTATTTGATTGCTCCTATATATGTCTCCTTTCTTGTGGGAGATTCTTTTATTCTGGACCATTTTTATTAGTCATGTTTAGTCATTATTGGTGATAATGAGACCTGAGTTGATCTCTTGCTTCTTAGTATGGTAGAATTTGATGTGATCTTGGGCATGGATTGGTTGTCAACCTATCACGCTATTCCAGATCGCCACACCAAGATTGTGACATTGGCTATGCTAGATTTCGCCGAAATTGGAGTGGACGGGTACATTGGATTATATTCCTAGTAGAGTTGTGTCCTTTCTAAATGCACATCAGATGGTTGATATGGGGTGCGAAGTAAATCTATCCTTTTCGAGAGATGTCAGTGCCTGTCACACCTCCTTTTTAAACGGCTACTTCGAAGGATGACACGTATAAATGAGTTTTTCCAATCAAAGTGACATTATTTGAAATGAGATCATTTATTTATTTAAATTCGCCACTTGGGATAGGTTTGGCTTTTGGTGTCCCAAGTCATCGATTTATGTAAGATCCCAAATCGAGGAAATTTCGACTTGTCCAATTGGAGTCTGTGAACTAGAAATTCGTGAGTAAGGAATTTAGATAATCTGAAGGAAGGCGTTGGCCACCCTCGGATTCCAGGGTTCTAGCACGGTCACTTAAACTATAATAAATGGCTAGTTTCCTGATTTTTATACACGTTCATCATTCATGCAATTTTAATATTGTTAAATGCTTTATTCATTTAGGAATATTTCCAACATTATTAAAAACGTCTCGAACCACGTCACATAAATGCACCCGGGTTCTCAACATGTCTTAAAATCGTTGAGACTTGGATCACATAAATGTGCACCCAACTTTACGAAAGTAGTTTTTATTAAAGAAGCTTCCTAAGGTGACTAGTGCGTTATTATCGTCGTGAGAGGCCGTGGATACTAAACGACCCGTCTCAAAATCTAAGTATGTTAAATTCTACATTTTCACAGGAGATGAACCAAAGGAATATTTGATGTCAAAATTATTTGATCCTAAGATTAACTACAAGGATTCATTGTTAACGCCACATCGGAAGGCGTAGGTGCTCGCATCAACTGTGCCTCAACGGAGCCCAGCTTGACAGCCCCAGCCTTAAGGTCCAAAGGCAACCTCTATCATATTCACATAAAGTGAAGTTACATATAATTGGGCTACTGAAGTTAGTGAGCCAAGAAGCTCATTATTTAACCTCCAAATTGCTGAAGTTAATGGGCCAAGTGGCCCAATAAGCCCAAACAAGTTTAGATTTGTACAAATAAATCAAAGTTATGGACGCAATTCGTATAACCAACAGATATCATGTAAAACATTTGAACAATCCAAACAATTTTCTCAGATTTATCCAAGCCTTAATTGAAATAAAAATAGGCTCACATTCCTTAAACTATTACCACTCAGACGAACTTATTTTAGTCAGCTCGAACACACATAAATTGTATGAACATGAATACTACGTTATTGACTAATTACACTATCACCACGCTCATGTCCTAATAAAATATCAAGCGAATTTTTGCCTAGGGTACGTTACAGTTACAGGTAAACATGCAGCTCATGAAAATGGGAAGCCATTTACTACATTACTATTACATCACTAGGGTCAACTGCAGGAATGACTAAAACAAAAGGGATTCCTAATTAAATATCCTGAAAATGGGGTACACAGCTATACATTAAATAAATTTATCATCTAAATGAGACAATGGGAGGAAATTTAATATCTAAGCACTTGCATTCCAAAATCACAACTGCATACTAGATTCGTATGAGATCCATAGGGCCAAAAATATACCTGAAAAATGGAAAGAAAGTGAGGATGGAAGTTAAGAAAATATGCTGCAGAATAACAGCTACACAACCACACCAAGTAATCCCATATATTAGGCAACTGAAGATAAATGAAGTAAAATGAGCTCAAAATGACTTCAAATCACCATGCGACCAAACTCAAATCAAAGAATGCCAAAATCCCAAAAGTTTTCTTTCAGAATGGGAAGCTTTTCGAAATAAAACCAATAGAACCGTAATTTATCGCTATATCTGTATTTCTCTCCTAACAAAATCCTTTTCATTGAAGGAATGGTTGCCTTTATAGGCAAAGCCATAGGGCAACTTCAGATTTCCACTGTTCCTTTAAGTCCCTGATGCTTTGGACTTGCTAGCCAAGTCACAACTAAAGTATTTGCTAATAACCCCTACTGGAAGCTTCTTGAAGAACCAAACAAATATTCCCTAATCCTAAACACCAATATTACCATCGTAGGACCCCTGTTTTTACCCGACCCCCTCTCCCGCGGGCCAATTGGCTCAACTAATTGGGTCATAAACCCCTGAATTAAACCCCATGAGTAAGGCTGCTGTCGCCAATCAGGTCCAGGCTCTTTCAAGACTCAAAACAATTGTAGTAAACATACAAGTGGTTGCCCAAAACCCACTACATCATCACAACATTACTTCAAGACCCATTGCAATACCATATCTAAACACACAAATGAAACTAACAAGCACAAAGATGGAAGTCCTAAGTTAGTATCACCCATTATGTTAACATGACCTAATTGGGACAAGACAAGCATGTAAAAAGAATTTATTAGCAATTTAACGAGCAAGTCATGGCTAGTACAACCTGTGTTATCTAAATTAAACTTACGATGGGCTTAATCACATATTCGTTGCAACTAACAATAATGATACACTTCCGGACCTATTATAGTTAAAACATTGAGAGTAAGTCCATATGAAATCGATTCTAGATGAACATAACTCCCAATTAGGTTTTGACATCTGAATTCAAAGAAAAGAAAATCAGGAGGAGAATCGACGAGAAAATAAAAATGTTTACCTGTTTGAGAATGACTTGAGATGGAATTAATTACAGTTTGAGAGAGGACCTCCAAAAATCCATTCAAGGTTGAGCTTCATGTACCTTAAATATAGGGAATGCATGGTTTTGAGTTGTTTTGAAGGTATTTGGTGGCAAATGGGGTCATGGGGTGTCGATAGGGAATGTTTGAAGGCATTGGGTGGCAGCCAGCGCCGTACATGGTAGCGCTGCCACCTTTAGGTGTATATTTGACGCATTGTGGTTAGATTCGAGAGCAACCATTAGCAAGGCTTGGGTGAGGGTGATGTGGGGAATGATTGGTGTTGATTTGAAAGCGGTTTGCCAGCGGCTGTCGTCATAGACGGCGGAGCCACCGTGCTTTGATTGGATATCTGAGAACATCGGCGGTGATTCGAAGGATGTTTTTAATGGAAATGGGAATAGGAAATTGGGACGCTTCTATGGTGTAATTTGTTGAAGCATTGGGAGGATGACGCCGGCGGCGGCGATTTTTTGCCGGCGGCGGACGTTGGGTTTGTCGTGGCTCATGGGCGGTGTTACACCGGTAAGGGTTTGTACGAGGATGAAGGTAGTTTGGTCTTTATGTGTATTACACGCGTTTGGACATTTATATTTGGTTTTGGGGAGTTTTAGGACCGTTGGTTGAGTCGTGATCAAGGGCTGGGATGAAGGGTAGCCAAACGACGTCGTTTGGCACCCTGGGGCTGGACCGGGTTGAGGAAAAACTGACGGAGAGTTTTTGGGCCTATGCTTCAATTACAGATGGCCCATCTTGGACACATTGGACTTATATTTTAGCCTTCTTTAAATCCTTCTTTTATTTTAACAAAATCGTAATTATTGCATAAGACTTAATTAACCTAATATTTTTATCAAATAAAAGATTAACAAAATAATTAAAATCAAGCTTATATAAAAATTAAGAAATTTTTTTGAATTTCGTTTTCCGATTACCACTTAATGTCTTAAAATGTAAAATTGCTTCTGAATGCACATACCTCATGTATTTTGTATTTTCTATTCAGAAATGCATAAAAATGCAAGTAATTAACAGAGTAATGCCATGAAAAATCAAAGTTGCAAGTAATCAAACAAAATTATTTTATTTTGAATCTGTGTGAGTAGTTCGTATAGGGAAAACATTACATGCTCGCAGCTGCCACTCTTTGCACGGAAACACGAAGAGCTTTCGTTCAATGATAAGTGAGCGAACATGAGCAATTTTTGCCCATTTAAAATCCTTCATGAGAAGCACTTTTGAAAAGTTTGACCGCACCCTACTTCAGAGGTTGCCTACATATCCTCTGCTGAAGAGGAATCAGGTCAGTGTAGTTCAGGAGTGTTTGGTAGCTGGGACTACCATGAGTTGTGATTTCACTATTGTTGCTGCTGCTACTGCTTACTAACTCCATATTACACAAAAAGAAAATCAACAACTAAGCTAGCTAGGCCTATTACCGCCTCTCCTTTTTCTCCCAAAGCTTGCCGACACTAAACGAAGGAGAGAAATAGAGAGTAGCAGTAGATATGGCAGGGAAAGGTGAAGGATCGGCGATCGGTATTGATCTCGGAACCACGTATTCCTGCGTCGGAGTTTGGCAGCACGATCGTGTTGAGATCATCGCCAATGATCAAGGAAACAGAACGACGCCTTCTTACGTTGGATTCATTGATACTGAGCGTCTCATTGGTGATGCCGCTAATAATCAGGTCGCTATGAACCCTATCAACACTGTCTTCGATGCAAAAAGGCTGATTGGTAGGAGATTTGCTGATGCCTCGGTGCAGAGTGACATAAAGCATTGGCCATTTAAGGTCATTTCTGGACCTGGTGATAAGCCAATGATTGTTGTAAACTACAAGGGTGAAGAGAAGCAGTTTGCAACTGAGGAAATCTCCTCTATGGTGCTCATAAAGATGAGGGAGATTGCTGAAGCTTTCCTTGGTTCTACTGTTAAGAATGCTGTGGTCACTGTACATGCCTATTTTAATGACTCTCAGCGTCAGGCCACAAAGGATGCTGGTGTTATTGCTGGTCTTAATGTGTTGCGTATTATCAACGAGCCTACAGCAGCTGCCATTGCATATGGTCTGTATAAGAAGGCAACCAGTGTTGGTGAGAAGAATGTGTTGATCTTTGATCTTGGTGGTGGTACCTTTGATGTATCTCTCCTCACCATTGAGGAGGGTATCTTTGAGGTTAAGGCTACTGCTGGAGACACTCACCTAGGAGGTGAGGACTTTGACAACCGAATTGTCAACCATTTCGTTCAGGAATTCAAGCGGAAGAACAAGAAGGATATCAGTGGTAATCCTAGGGTACTTAGAAGGTTGAGAACTACTTGTGAGAGGGCGAAGAGGACCCTTTCATCCACCGCTCAAACCACCATTGAAATTGATTCTCTCTATGAGGGTATTGATTTCTACTCCACTATTACCCGTGCTAGATTTGAAGAGCTTAACATGGATCTGTTCGGAAGTGTATGGAACCAGTTAAGAAGTGTTTGAGAGATGCTAAGATGGACAAGAGCACTATCCACGATGTTGTACTTGTTGGTGGCTCTACTAGAATTCCCAAGGTTCAACAACTCCTGCAAGACTTTTTCAATGGAAAGGAGCTCTGCAAGAGCATCAACCCCGATGAAGCTGTTGCTTATGGTGCTGCGGTACAAGCTGCTATTTTGAGTGGTGAAGGTAATGAGAAGGTGCAAGACTTGTTGCTGTTGGATGTTACCCCTCTTTCCATGGGTCTGGAAACTGCTGGTGGTGTCATGACTGTGTTGATCCCCAGAAACACCACTATCCCAACCAAGAAAGAACAAGTATTTTCAACCTACTCGGACAACCAGCCTGGTGTGTTGATCCAGGTCTATGAAGGTGAGAGGACAAGCACTAGGGACAACAACTTTCTTGGTAAATTTGAGCTCTCTGGCATTCTTCCTGCTCCCAGGGGTGTTCCTCAGATCACAGTGTGCTTTGACATTGATGCCAATTGTATCTTGAATGTTTCTGCTGAGGACAAGACCACTGGACAAAAGAACAAGATCACCATCACCAATGACAAGGGCAGACTTTCCAAGGAGGAGATTGAGAAGATGGTTCAGGAAGCAGAGAAATACAAGTCTGAGGATGAAGAGCACAAGAAGAAGGTCGAGGCAAAGAATGCTTTGGAGAACTATGCATACAACATGAGGAACACCGTGAAGGATGAGAAGATCGCATCTAAACTGCCTGAAGCTGACAAAAAGAAGATCGAAGATGCCATTGAGTCAGCCATTCAGTGGCTTGATGCCAACCAGCTTGCTGAGTCTGATGAATTTGAGGACAAAATGAAGGAATTGGAGAGCATCTGCAATCCAATCATTGCCAAGATGTACCAAGGAGCAGGTGGTGACATGGGCGGTGCCATGGATGATGATGCCCCAGCTCCAAGTGGTGGCAGCGGTGCTGGTCCCAAGATTGAGGAGGTCGACTAAGCTGTTGGTGTTCCTCTCCTATTTTTGGTTTTTTCAGTTATTTATTTCCAAGAAACTATATTTTATGATTTCTGCTTGGTTAGTTGCTGCTGATCATAATTTTGCGTATTTTGGCTTGTTTATCAAGCACAATTACTATCATTGTTCGGATCTATAATTTTTGTTTTATTTTAAAAAAAAGGCCTATTAAGTACGAGTTCCAAGATTCCTATATATGAGTCTCTTGAAATTTGATCTTGAGTCTTGGCTAGCTCTTGTAACAGGCTCCTATGTGAATCCTCGTGCTCCTTAGCTGCAACCGCTGGTTGATTCTTGAATTTTGACACAAAGCAGGACATGCAGAACTTGTGATTTCAATAAAATTTGAGCAGTCCGCATCTCTGTCTTCTCCATCATTTTGAATTCACTTCTTTTTGTTCTTTTCTTCTTTTCCTTATTATGGATTGAGACTCGTGCTTTCGGTCATCTCGAATCCTGTGCCTTGAAGTGAAACCTGCTTGGACACCAAAACAAACAAACAAACAAAATTTTCTGCCCTAGATTTCAACGGGAAAATTTTGTGAGTTATTCTCAACGAAAATCTAAGCTATTTATTTATTCAAAACAATAAAAAGTCAGGATTGTGTATCCTTTGGAATGATTACCAGGTTATGTTGGGAAGGAGAAAGGGTCCATGCGAGGGATAAGAGGATGATCCACGGGTTAATCCGGGATAGGAATGAAGGATCCCTGCTGGGTGTATGAGGAGGATCCACAGTTTATGCCAGGATGGTAATGGAGGGTCCCTGATGGGGATGAAAAGAATATCCAGGGGTTATGCCGAGATGAAATGAAAAAAAATCCTGGGTTATGCTAGGGAGATCCGCATGTTATGCCGGGATGAATGAAAAAGGTTCCTGGGTTATGCATGGGGAAATCCACGGGTTATGCCGGGATAGAAAGAAAAACTCCTAGGTTATACTAGGGCATCTGCGGGTTATGCCGAATTGAATAGAAAATTAATGGGTTATGCCAGGGGAAATCCACGGGTTATGCCGGGATTGACAGAAATACTTCTAGGTTATGCTAGGAGAATCCGCGGGTTTTTCTGGGATTAAATGAAAAACTCCTAGGTATGCTAGAAATATCCACGGGTTATGCAAGGATTGAATAAAAAACTCCTAGGGTATGGTACGATAACCACGGGTTATGTCGGGATTTGAATGAAAAACTCCTAGGTTGTGCTAGGGAGATCCACGAGTTATGCCGAGATTTGAATGGAAGATTCCTGGGTTATGCCAGGGGAAATCTACGGGTTATGCCGGGATTTGAATGAAAAACTTCTAGGTTATGCAAGGAAGATCCATGGGTTATGTCGGGATTTAAATTGAAGATTCCTGGGTTATGCCAGGGGAAATCCACGGGTTATTCCGAGATCAAAATAAAAACTCCTAGATTATGCTAGGGGAATCCGCAGGTTATGCCGGGATTGAATAAAAAACTCCTAGGTTTATGCTAGGGAGATCCACGAGTTATGCTTGGATTTGAATAGAAAATTCCTGGGTTGTGCAAGGGGAAATCCACGGGTTATCCTGGGATTGAAAGCCAAACTCCTAGGTTATGCTATGGAGATCCACGGGTTATGCCGGGATTGAATGGAAAATTCTTGGGTTATGCCAGGGAAAATCCACGGGTTATGTCGGGATTTGAATGGAAGATTCCTGGGATATGCCAGGGGAAATCCACGGGATATGCCAGGATTGAAAGAGAAACTCCTAGGTTATGCTAGGGAGATCCGCGGGTTGTGCCGGGATTGAAAGGAAAACTCTTAGGTTATGCTAGGGAGATCACTAGGTTATGCCGGGATTGAAAGGAAAATTCCTAGGTTATGCCAAGGGAAATCCATGGGTTATGCCAGGATTGAAAGGAAAATTCGTGGGTTATGCCAGAGGAAATCCACGGGTTATGCCGGGATTGAAAGAGAAACTCCTAGGTTATGCTAGGGAGATCCGCGGGTTATGCCAGGATTAAAAGGAAAAATTCCTTGGTTATGCCAGGTGATGGCAGGAGGTGAATGGCCAAATATATTCTTTTTGACTATGTTGGGGATAAAGACGGAAAGGAAAGACCCTTAGGTTATGCTAAGGACAGAAGAGCTTAAACTCTCAGACTATGCTGGGGAATAAAGTTGAAAGATGGGCCCTCAGGTTATGTTGGGGGCAGGAGGAGGAAATGGTTCCCCAAGTTATCATGGGGATATAAAAAGAAACTCCCAGGTTATGCCATGGAGTGAAAGAAAGAAATTTCTTGGTCTGTGCTAGGGATAGTGGAGTGCGATCCTTGGGATATGCCGATGAGGTCCACAAGTTGCACAGGAGAAGGCTAGGGATGTGGCTCTTAATCTGAGGAGGAGTCAGAGATTATAGTCCTATGCTATCGCGTTTATTTTTGGAATTGCAGGAAAAGATGCAAAGAAAACTTCCCATTTTGTTGGTCATTAATGCAACACCATTCTTAGCCCTTGTTCCACTCCTTGATTGCATTTTCCACGTGTTCCATTGTTTTTCGATTACACCTGTTTCAAATATTAATTTAAAAACAGAGCAATTTTTTAATTTGAACAGTGATTCGTTCTTGGCTATGTTTTGTTTGATTACAGCCTCCTTTCTGTAGGAAGTAACCCTTGACTTTTGATCTTTGCCTCGTAGGTTGGCCGGGGGGTCCTCATCTTTCAGATTGGTTTTTGTTTTATAGGCCATTGGTTATGATTTTTGTCGTGATTTACACGGGAACTTTTGTTGAAACCATTAAACCACTTGCGCTTAAACTTTCCGATCTTTATTCGCCTTTCTGGGCTCTCGACTTTGAATTTTTTTCTCTCTACTTTCCTTCTTTTGAAGCGTCTGCTGCCATGATCAGCTAGGATTGGCTAAATGCGCTCGCTGATACCGGATATTCCTTTTAGTTCTTGCCAGGAGAAAATCCGCGAGACCGATCTTGATGCTTTCTCTTGCGAAATGGTCAGGACATCAAGACCATGGAAACTTGTTCAGGCTTAGGGTGGTGATATTTCGTCTTTTCGGCCTCTCTATTTTCTTTGCTCTCGTCGTCCGATAGTGCTCTTTGGGAGTTTTCACTAAACGGAGTCTCTCATTTTATTTTTTTTACTCACCGTCGCCTTATGGTGCCTGAAGGTTTTCATTGATACGACTCTCTCGTTTTATTTCACTCAATTTGAAATGTGTCGAACATCAGCAATAGTGTTTAACCCATCCTTATTTTGGCGAATTTCTCAAAACGAGTCGGACCAGGCTTCTGAAAAAAGGAAATCAGACGGAAAATTACAACTTTGGAACCATTCTGGAGGGTTTAGGACCGAACTTTTACATTTCTGCCCCAGTTTTATTTCTTTGGGAAATGGGGTTTTGTTTTGATATGGCTGAACCTCAGGGAGTGGCTACCTACGTATCCATTAAGAATCAAGTCATACGTAGTACTGGAGGTGTTTCCAAAACTAATTTTTTTGTTGTTTCTTTTGTTTTCAATCTTTTTTTTGAACTTAGCAATTCTGGGTTCCAATGAGGGTAAGATAAGAAAAGCAATTAGCTTGAGGGATTTGCGAAGGATTGGTAATGTTTTAGGGTAGCGGGAAAGAAAGCCTTCGTCCTTTCAACCGGCCGAAATCATTGCAGTAGAGGGCTTCAAAGTAATACCTTTTCACTATATCTGTGTTTACTGTCGTCTCGGGCTCGTCTCCTTTAACGTTACCCATGTACAATGCTTCTTTGGGTAATATCTTTCTGATAATGTACAGACCTTTCTAGTTCGGAGTGAACTTTCGTTTGGCTTCCTGATGGTGAGAAAGTATACGCCTCAATAAAAACTGTCCGACTTCAAAATTCATAGGGTGCACTTTCATGTTATAAGCGCGGGCCATTTTTTGTTAGTGTAACTGCCCGTGACAATCTGCAGTCATTCGTTTTTCATCAATTAATGACAGCTGCTCCAAACGGGGTTTATCCCACTCGCAAATCCTCAATTTCTGCTTCGACAATTACTCGTAGCGAAGGGATTTCTACCTCTACAAGTATGACAGCTTCGGTCTCATAGATGAGTAAGTACGGAGTTGCCCCTACCGTTGTGCGGACAGTGGTGTGATATCCCAGCAATGAAAAAGACAACTTTTTATTCCATTGTCATGAGCTTTGAATCAGTTTGCGCAAAATCTTCTTGATATTCTTGTTAGCTGCTTCGACGACACCATTATCTTTGGGCCAGTAAAGGGTGGAGTTTCTATGTGTTATCTTAAATTGTTCATATATTTCTCCCATCAGACGACTGTTCAGATTGGCGGCGTTGCTTGTGATGATGGTGTTATGGATACCAAAACGACAGATGATGTTGGAATGCACAAAATCTACCACGTCTTTCTTGGTGATGGACTTAAGAGTGAGGGCTTCAACCCATTTTGTGAAGTAGTCAATAGCAACCAATATGAATCTATGTCCATTTGAGGCTTTTGGCTCAATCAGCCCAATGACATCCATGTCCCAAGCAGCGAATGGCCAGGGTGCTAAAATTGGATGAAATTCAGTTGGTGGTTCATGAATCAAATCACCGTGCACCTGACATTGATGACATTTTCGAATGAAGCTGAATTAATCTTTCTCCATGGTTATCCAGTAATACCCTGCTCGAAGTATTTTCTTTGCTAGTACATATCCGTTCATATGGGGTCAACACAATCCTAAATGTACTTCATGCATAATTCTCCCGGCATCCTCGGTGTCAACACATTTTAGCAAGTTGAGACCTGGGGTTTTTTCTTACAATGTATCACCACTCAAGAAGAAACTACTTGCGTGCCGTCGTATGGTTTTCTTTTGCTCCCCGGTGGCTTGCTTAGGATACTCTTGTGTTTTCAGGAATCACTTGATGTAAGCATAGCAGGGTCGTATGCTGCATTCTACCTCGGTCACATTACAATACCGATGACTTTCTTTGATTTGGATTTCCAAAGCATCAACATAAGCGTTTCCAGGATAAGGCAACATGGAAGCTAGAGTTTCGAGTGCTTCTTCTATCTTATTGTGACAATGATGAATGTACCTCAATTGTACCGACTTGAATCGTTTGTTGAGATCCTCCACATGCTGTTGATAGGGGATGAGCTTAACATCTCTTGTTTCCCACGCTCCTTGAGCCTGTCGGATGATCAAATCTGAATCCCACATGATTAAAAATTCCTCAACATCTTGGTAAATGGCCATGTTCATGCCCATGATGCAAGCCTCGTATTAAGTTGTATTATTGGTGCGGAAAAACCGGAGCCTTGCAATAGCCGGGTAATGTTGACCAGTGGGCAAGATTAAAATTGCCCCAATTCCTACGCCTTTTGCATTTACTGCTCTGTCAAAGAACATTCTCCAAGAGGGGATGTCCTCAGATGTTACTTCCATCGGATTCACTTCTTCATGAGGGAAATAGGTATTCAAAGGCTGATATTCATCATGAACTGGATTCTCAGCCAGATGATCTGCTAAATCTTGAGCCTTCATTGCTGTACGATTGACATAAACTATGTTGAACCCGGTAAGTAGGATTTTCCATTTTTCCAATCGCCTTGTGGGCATCGGTTTTTTGAATATATACCTCAATGGGTCCAGCCTGGCTATGAGATGGGTGGTATGAGCTTGCGGGTAATTCCTCAACTTCTAGGCCAACCACGTCAAGGCACAACAGGTTCTTTCTAGCAGCGTGTACTTGGCATCGTAGCTGGTAAACTTCTTGCTCAAATAATAGATGTCTTGTTCCTTCTTTCTCGTGGCGTCATGCTGCCCGAGAATACAACCAAAAGAGATCTCCAGGACTGTTAAATAAAGAAACAATGTCCTTCCCAGTTCCAGCGCGACCAAAACTGGTGGGTTGGACATGTACTGTTTGATTCTGTCGAAAGCCTCTTGACACTCACCAGTCCATTTAATTGATGTGTCCTTTTTCAATAGCTTGAATATGGGCTCGCATGAGGAAGCCAACTGGGCGATAAATCGGTTGATGTAATTCAGTCTTCCTAGTAGGCTCATTACATCCTTCTTGGTCTTTAGAGATGGTAGCTCTCGAATGGATTTTATCTTGGTTGGATCAAACTCGATGCCTCTTCGGCTAACAATGAATCCCAAAAGTATGCCTGACGGGACCCCAAATGCATACTTGGCTGGATTCAACTTCAAGTCATACTTGGGAAGCCTTTCGAAGACTTTCATAAATCCCTTACATGATCACCCTGAGCCTTGAACTTGATAATCACATCGTACACATATACTTCTATTTCTTGATGCATCATGTCATGGAAAATGATGGTCATGGCCCTCATATATGTTGCCCCGGCGTTCTTTAAAACGAAAGGCATAACTCTGTAACAGTAAGTCCCCCAAGGTGTGGTGAATGCGGTTTTCTCAGCATCTTCCGCATCCATCAAAACTTGGTGGTATCATATGTAGCAATCTACGAAGGATTGTATCTCGTGTTTGGTACAGTTGTCAACACGGATGTGGATGTTAGGTAAAGGGAAGTTTCCTTTGGGACTTGTTGTTTTTAAATCTCTGTAATCTACACATACTCGGGTTTTTCCATCTTTATTCGGTACCGGAACGACATTGGCCAACCATGTTGTATCCAACCACTCGGATTACCCCTTCCTCTAACTGTTTTGTGATATTTTCTTTAATATTATCGCTGATGTAAGGTTTGAACTATCTTTGTTTTCTTTTGGACTGGAGGGCATCCGGGGTATGTGGCAATTTATGCACCACCAAATCAACACTCAGCCCTGGCATATTGTCGTAGAACCATGCAAATAAATCTTTGAATTCCAAAAGAAATTGAAACAGTGAATCCCGAATGTCCTTATTCACATGGATGCTTATTTTGGTTTCCTTGATTTCACCGGGACCACCCAAGTTAACTGGTTCGGTATCGTTTAAGTTTGGTTTAGGTTTATTTTCAAAATTTTCTAACTCCCCGTTGATTTCTCTATAATTCTCTTCTTCATCATACTCTGGTTCTTGGTTCATTATTCACAAATAGGCAGCATGATCGGGTAAGGGCATGAAGTCCGCGAGCATGTCATATTATTTAAAGCTGCATTATTTGAATTGAAAGAAAAGAAATAAAATAGAAGAAAAATAATCAGAACAATAGAGGAGTGCAGACGATGAAATATTGATTTCATTTCTTTGAAATTATAAGATAACAGGGTATACATCTGGAATTTAAAGGGCAAAATACTTAAAGAAAAACACCCGAGCTACACCCTAAAATAACTCGTGATGCAAGAAAAGGTGGCAAGGCAGAACTACCAGGCTTCCTGGCTGACTTGGAAAGGGGTGGCCTTCCAGTTTTGTAACTTGGCATCCGATCCCATGTAGAGCACATCAGCAGTGCTTGAGCCTTCTCCCAGCTGGACCGTGTTGGCTTCATACAATAATTTCCTCATGGCCCGACATATCTCTTCAATTTCCCCCACTATAAAGGTCTCGTCTTCTTCTTCCTCACCGTACTTTGGTTTCACAAATGTTTTGTGCAAGTGGGCTAGGGGTTGTGGAAATCCCATCCATGACGTTTCCTATGGTTGTCCCAGGTGATATCCTCCGGCGTGGGATGGAAACCTAGCCCAAAAAACTTCTATGCGATAAGCAAAACGATCGGCTTAGTTATTTCTTTGTAGAGAACTTCCAAGTCCCTTGCCTAGTTTTAACCCTTGGTATATATTCTCCCTCGCCACCATGATTGAGTTATTGGAAAGGAAAGGCTGGGAAAATGGTTTGCCTTCATTCTGTTGATCTGCTACCACAATTTCAAAAGCCTGGTACACTATATGCTCACTTCCCTCTTTAGCTTCGAGGAAGGGGACATAGAATCACGGTAAATTGAATGCTCGTCTTTTTCGTGGGCCACAATCTCACGGTTCTCATGTTCGAATTTCAACATTTGTTCCAGAGTAGAAGGTACCGCTACTGTCGCGCGAATCCATGGTCTTCCTAGGAGATAGTGTTAGGATGTGTCCATGTCTAATACTTGAAATGTCACTTCAAAATCGACCGGGCCGATTGCCAATATTAAGTCAATTTCCCCAATGGTGTCTCTTTTAATTCTGTCAAAAGCTCGGACACACACATTGTTGGGACAGATCCTCTCTGTTCCGATTTCCATTCTTTGCAATTTTAACAATGGGCATATATCTACCCTAGAACCTCCTTCTATTGTTACACTTTTGACGTAATAGCCTTCGGATTTAACGGTGAGATACAAGGCGTTGTTGTGGCCAGTTCCCTTTGTAGGAAATCATTCTTGCTGAATTTAACCTGATTAATAGCGAAGAATTTTTCTGCCATTTTCTCCAGTTGTTCCACAGAGGTTTGAACCGTTACATAAGCTTCATTCAAGGTTTTGTCCAGCACTTTCTGGTGCTCTGGAGACTTTATCAGCAATGACCATAAAGAGACTTGCTCGAGAGACTTCCGTAGCTGGCCCACCACCTCATATTCTAGCATTTTCATTTTTCGAAAGAAGGCCTCTGCCCCTTCAGCATTTACGGGCTTTTTGGGAGAAATAGCCTTTTTGTGGCAGTGTTCACTTCTTCCATGTCCAAATATTTCTTTACGGGATGACCCTTTTGAGTTTCCCCAGTGATATCTTTTCCTTTGTGTGTATTTATGGTTTATTGGTAGTTCCATGGTACTGCATAAGGGTCTGTCATTGGCTTCTGAGGTGCGCGACTGATTACCACGGGCTCATTCAGCCTTGGTGGTTTAATCGGTACCTGTACCACATAAGCTCCCTTGGGTACATACATCGGCTTTTTAACTCAAACCTTCTTAAGGGACTTAGAGTGGACTATTTTTTCTGACGCCCTCGTGGGATGTAATGCATGGTTTCCTTGGTGGATGCCCTCTCAATTTTAATTTCAACCTTCTTCTCTGCTTTCGGGTGCTTGGCTTCACTCGTTTCTTTTTCTTCAACCTTCTTGGGGGTGACCTTCGATTTTCCGTTTACATCAGCATGGCTATTATAGCTTTTAAAGCAGGGTCAAACTCTTTGTCCTCACAAATCATCCTGATGACTGGCCCATTGTTATGAGGCAGTAACGGGTTATTGGTTACGTTTGGGACCTCTTTATCTCTCAGCACTATATTCTTTTGTTCTATTAGATCCTTCACTCCTCGCTTCAGAGTCCAACAGCTTTCAGTGTTGTGTCCCTCGACCCCTGAATGATAAGCACATCGTACACCCCGTTAATAGGAAGGTGACTTAGGGTTCTACCTGTTTGGGCGCGCGGGCTGCAAGTGACCCATCTGGACCAGTTTTGGGAATAAGCTGGCATAAGATTCCCCTATTGGTGAAAAGATTTCTCTTTTGGGCGGCTCCCTGGGACGAAAATTGTTTTGTAGAGGGCAGGGATTATAGTTTTTTTGGGGAGGCTGATTTCTGGGGTCCTGGTTTATTTTGCCCTGTAGTTATGCTCGATCAAATTGCTGGGCATTCATAACTGCATAAGGTTATGGAATGTAGTGCATGTCTTGATGGGGACAACCGTGTTGATATGTCCTTTCTGAGAATACGGGCCTGGGGTAATGGTGCCTTCTCATGTCGGAGGCCACCATTTAAGCTTCTTGTATCTTTTTGTTTCTTGCGACTCCTCATGCTCCTCTTTGTATGGCCTGGGAGGTCGCCCTTATGGCTGACTAGCTCGGAATCCTTCCTATTTTCAATCCATTTTCTACCATCTCACCGATCTTGATTGCTTCCGCGAATGGTTTGCCCATTGCTGACATCATCTTTTTGAAATAATCTGGCTCCTGTGCCTGGAGAAAAACAGTGAGCATCTCTGTCTTATCCATTGGCGGTTTTACTCTTGACGCGTGTTCGAGCCACTTGACAGTATATTCTTTAAAACTTTTCGAAGGTTTCTTTTTCAGGTTGGCCAAATAGTTCCTATCCAGGGCAATTTCAATTTTATATTGGAACTACCTTACGAAATCCCGGGCAAGATCATCCAAAATATGCCATCGAGTGATATCCTTGTCCATGTACCATTCAAAAGCGATGCCTACCAATCTTTCCCCAAAGTATGCCATCAATAGTTCTTCTTTCCCACATGCCCCACAAAGTTAGTTGCAGTATTTTTTCAAATGAGAAATATGGTCACCATGAACATCGTACTTTTCAAACTTCGGCGTTTTGAATCCCAGGGGGGAGATGTACATGCGGGAATATGAACATATATAAGTAAGACACAGTCTTCTTCCCACTAAATCCTTGCATGTTTTTCAAACTCTCCAAAAGGCTTTTCATCCTTCTCGCTATCTCATCTTGTTAATGTGTTATAGGAGTTTTATCCTACACTGGTGTGAGTTCATATGCTAGTTGAGGATAAGTGTATGTAGGGTATGGGGGAGGCTCGGTTTGGTAGTTGGGAGTTTGATATGTGAAAGCGGTAGGATTATACATGGGTCTCGGCACCGCGGGCTGTGTGGTGGCTGCGCATGGAGGAGCCGTAAAAATATTAGGAACTGGTCTAGATGTGAGCACCTGAGGGCGAACTTCAGAAGGTGCTCCGACAAAGTAGGCTGGTATGGTAGGCTGTCCTAAAAGGATGCTTGGGTGGCTTATGGGAACAATGACGGTAAACCCCGACATTGGGAAGAGCTAAGGAAATCCAGGGATGGAACTTACTGGTTCTCTTCCATTTGTCCAAGCGTCCCACATATTCATATCTCTGAGTCGAAGAATCCTATTTTCTTCAGCTGTCGCAGATTCTGAGGCCGGGAACCCTGTAATTAGGCTATCCTCTGAAATGGGTACTGCGGGCAAAGTCATTTTTACCACAAACCAAACACTGTTCTAAAAACTTTTGACTAGAAACTGGAATTTCAAACGGTTAGGTTGGAATAAATAACAAATAGGAAATTGCATGTTGGGTATGATGCACCTACAAAGTTAACAAGTTTCTATATGTTTGCAATGCTCGCATGTGTCATCCTGGCACCTATTCCAAACTTCTTTTTGATTTCTTCTCTTTGTTTCACTGCTTGGTTTTCCTCTTATAAGAATACGGTTGATTCCTATAAGCATTTCCTACGTATCATGCCACGCATGAATCAGACCGAGCGCGGTTCATAAAAAATGATGGAAATAAGAGGATATTTTGGGATTTTCAATTTTTATAAAGACAAAACATTGGTTACAAAACTAACAAAGTTGAAGGCAACTAACAGACCTAGAAACTTACAGACTCGAATGGTGCATAAATGAAAATACAGACTAGCAAACTCTTTTAAGAAAAATACAATTTTCGGAAACTATGAATACATTAAGACTTCAACTGCTTTTGGATCTTGTGGGGCATCATTCGGGCTTGCCACAGGTTTGCGTTCTAAACTTCCTTGGAGATGGTGGAGGTCTTCTATCACTTGACAAAAAATTGCTACGGTAGTGGCAAAGAACATAGATTCTGTCATATCCCTGATGGTTGCACTTTGTGGTAATTTAATCTGCGATTGCCCGTATCTTTTCCCTAATAACACCTTTTCCTTGCAGCAAACGTCCAATTTGCTCGGCCCTTGCCTCTGATGTTCGCTCTGCTACCTGATTCAGCTTTTGGAATTTCCGCAAATCCCTTTCTAATCTAGGTATTAGTGCATAACAATGTTCTAGTTCGGCTTTGAAGTCCCCGGGTTGCTTTGTCATTTTTTTCAGTCATGATGAGCCTCCTCTTTAAACCAACAATCTCATTGTTATGCCCTTGTTTTAATTGCTCAAGGATGCGGGCTTGTTCCTCTGCAATTTTAACCAATTGCTTCCGAACCTAGATAGCTCACCTTCCGCCTTATTCAGGTTGAATCCATACTCGGTTACTTTCTGCCGCAAATTTTCCATGAATTTTTCATCTCTTGTCCTTCTGGGTGGATTTTCTGTGGCTGCCTTCATTTTCTGGATTTGGGCTCGTAAGGCTTCGTTTTCTCTATTTAACATCTTCTTTTCTCCCTCTGGACACTACTTGCAAACTACTTTCAAATTGCAGCTCTTTGATTTGTTTTTCCAGTCTTCCTATTGTGGCCTTATATTCATTTTCTTTGGCTAGCCAATCCCATTGCTCTTGTGACATTTCAACAAATTCTTGGTGATGTGGTCTCTTAGACGGTCTTCCATGCTCTATTTCTCTTTTGTAACAAGCAATATACCCCGGTGCAACCTCTCCTTTAGATATGTCGCGTACTCAAGTACCTGTTGTCAAGTATTGACATTCACTCCAAATTTGACGTACGACGGCTTCATGGAATTGACCATTTGGGCTTATCTCAACCCTATGACGACTAATATCCTTGTCCCTGGGGATCATTTTGCATCTACCCAATTGTCTTAGTACTCTGTATGGCGCATAGGACATGATACCTCGGAGACCTACTAGAAGGAAATGAGGCCCGGTGGTTGGCATATACACAACTTCATCCATAGGGAGCCACCCGAACGTCCACTCTATCTGATTTGCATTGATGACCCAGAGATGCGATACCCATTCTGTGGCACCCTCAGGTACTCTTAACCCATCAACCCTATTGCAGAATTCTTCTATGCAACTCATTGTTGGTGGCACATAACTCATGAATCGAGGCCGGTAGCATTTATGCTTGATCATCCATATTTGCAACAACAGGTTACATCATTGTTGGTGAGAGCACGGAATATTTCGGATATAATCATTGGAGCGAGGGTACATTTGGCATGGGTCATTAAAGTGTAGATGACCCCGGCTATTCGTATGTAAATATTTCCGTCCTTTCGCGGAAACAGTAGAAGACCCAAGAAAAATACCACGAACCCAAAACATCGATGCTCCTCCCATTTGATCTGATATCCTTTGCTACAAATATGATTCTCGGGGTTATTGAATCTCCCGATATGTCCGTACCTCTGATATATAAACTGCAGGGTGCAGAACCAAGGTGATAGGTCCGGATTGTCAACCTTCATACTGGTTTTCAAAGAGTCCAGGAATTTTTGGACGGCAAGGTCTCTTGGTGCAATCAGGTATTGGTGTGTCAAAGGAATTTTGGGAGTCCCAATATATCCAGTTATTTCCTCCAATGTAAGGTTAAGTTCAAAATCCGAGAGATAGAAGACATTGTGAGCCGGGTCCCAAAATATGATTAATACTTTTATGATGTCTATCCTTTGATTAATTTTCAACAAACCAGTGAGGCCTCCTAGATGTGTGTTGACCCGTTTTTGCCCTGCTTCCCTAGGTCATCCCATCACAGTCGCAACTCCAAGGGAACTTTGTTCATGAACATTATCATGCTCATTCTGCACATTTGTTAAGGTGAATTAGTATCCATAAAATATTAAAACAAAAATTTTATGAAATTCATTTCAGAAAATCGGGGCCTGGCTTTGCAAATACGGCCTTGCAACACTTCCGAAGGAAGGTTTTTCAGGATGTGCTGGTCAAAATAAGACTCAGATGTGGCCATTTGTGCAGGATCAGCCTTCCCACGTTTGCTTTTCTTGTTTTGGCTATTTTTGCAAAAAGAGGTTAAACCCAGCAAAACAATTTATAAAACAAAAACTATTATTGAAAAACTTTCCAAACTTCTTTTGTTTTGTTTTGTATTTTTTGTTTTGTTTTTGATGAATCCAGCAGCATTTCGATGCTATTTGAGCATTTTTTTTTAACAAATGATTAAAACCAGTAGCTCTCAAATTTCCTCTTTTTTCACAAGCCATTCAACATGTGAACACAAAGAAAATAAAATGCACAAGTAGCACGTAATACGCATCTGGATGGTCTTTTTATTTCGTGTCACCTGTCCTAGACGGACCCAACCCCTGTGTTGAGCCACCTAAGTCAAATGCATGATGCAAATAAGCGTTCCTAGTAGGGATCCGGCATGAGGTCAAGTCATTCTATGTTAAAAACCTTGGTACATGGTATAGACAGTGCACCCGAGTGGACGACTCGAGTTTAGGAGGGGGCTACATACCGGGAACCAAAAGGCAATCCGTCTTAGTAACTTGTCCGGCCTCTTTTTTATTTTAAGGTATGAAACTAATAGAATAGGGAGTCTCAACTAGTAAGCACATCCCCGGAGATGAGAAGAGAAGGGTTTCATAGCATTTTATATGTACTGTTCAAATATTATCAAAGCGGTAAAGCAATTAGCACGCTAGGATGAAACACGTAGGCAAATCAGAAGAAGCCAAATATAACATTTATTCTAAGGTCGAACTGTGAACCCTAAACCAGAGATTCTGGGTTCGATCCCTAGCATAGTCGCTAGAGCTGTCACACCTCCTTTTTACACGGCTACCCCGAAGAATGACACGTATAAAGGACTTTTTTCAATTGAAGTAACATTATTCGAAATGGGATCATTTATTTATTTAGAGTCGCCACTTGGGATTAGTTTGGGTTTTGGTGTCCCAAGTACTGATTTATTTAAGATCCTAAATCGAGGAAATTTAGACTTGTCCAATTGGAGTCTGTGAACCAGAAATTATTGAGTAAGGAATTCGATTAATCCGAGGGAAGGTGTTAGGCACCCTCAGATTCCGTGGTTCTAGAACGGTCGCTTAAACTATTATATATGGCTAATTTCCTTATTTTTATACACGTTCATCCTACGGTGCAATTTTGAAATTATTAAACGCTTTATTCATTTTAGGAATATTTGCAATGTTATTAAAACATGTCTCGAACCACGTCATATAAATGCACTCGGGTTCTCGAAAGGTTTTAACATCGTTGATAATTGGATTTGGGTAACATAAATGTGCACTTGATTTTACGAAAGTAGTTTTTATTAAAGACGCTTCCTAAGGTGACTAGCGCGTTATTATCTTCGTAAGAGGCCGTGGGTATTCACTAAATGACCCGTCTCAAATTATATGTACGATAAAGTCTACATTTTTACAGGAGATGACCCAAAGAAATATTGAATGTCAAAATTATTTGATCCTAAGATTAACTACAATTATTGATTGTTAACGCCACATCAGATGGCCTGGGTGCACGTATCAGCTGGGCCTTAACGGAACCCAGCTTGACAGCACCAGCCTTGGGGTCCAAAGGCAACTCCTATCATATTCACATAAAGTGAACTTACATATAATTGGGCTACTGAAGTTAGTGAGCCAAGCAACTCAATACTTAACCTCTAAATCGCTGAAGTTAATTGGCAAAGTGGCCCAATCACCCCAATCAAGCTTAGATTTGTACAAATAAATCGATGTTCTGGACGCAATTCGTATAGCCAACAGGTATCATGTAAAACATTTGAACAATCCAAAAAAATTTCTCAGATTTATCCAAGCCTTAATTGAAATAAAAATAGGCTAACATTCTTTAAACTATTTTCAACTCATACGAACTCATTTGAGTCAACTCGAACCCACATAAATTATATGAACATGAAGACTACATTAATGACTAATTACACTATCACCACAGTAATGTCCTAGTAAACAATCAAGCGATTTTTTTCCTGGGATACGTCACAGATACAGGCAAACCTGCAGCTCATGAACACTTCAGAATTCATGCCAGGCCTAAACAAAATATTAGGAAGCCATTTACTACATTACTATTTCATCACAAGGGTCAACTATAGGAATAACTAAAAGAAAAGGGATTCCTAATTAAACATCATGCAAATGGGGTGCACAACTATACATTAAACAAATTTATCAGCTACATGAGACAAGGGGAGGAAATTTAATAACTAAACACTTGCATTCAAAAATCACAGCTGCACACTACATTCGTATGAGATCCAAAGGGCCAAAAATATACATGTAAAATGGAAAGAAAGTGAGGATGAAAGTTGAGCAAATATGCAGCAGAATAACAGCTACACAACCACACCAAATAATCCTAGATATCAGGCAACTGAAGATAAATGAAGTAAAAGGAGCTCAAAAAATGACTTCAAATCACAATGTAACCAAACTCAAATCAAAGAATGCCAAAATCCCAAAAGATTTCTTTCCGAATGGGAAGCTTTTCGAAATAAAACCAATAGAACCGTAATTAATAGCTATATCTGTATTTCTCTCCTAACAAAATCCTTTACATTCAAGAAATGGTTGCCTTTATAGGCAAAGCCATAGGGCAACTTCAGATTTCCCATTTTCCTTTATGTCCATGATGTTTTTAGTTGCTATCCAAGTTACAGCTAAAATATTTGCAAATAACCCCTACTAGAAGCTTCTTGAAGAACCTACCAAATATTCCCTAAACCTAAACACCCAAATTACCCTCCTATGAGCCCTATTTTTACCCTTCCCCCTACCCCTAGGCCAATTGGCTCAACTAATTATGTCATAAAACCCTGAATTAAACCACATGAGTGAGGCTGTTGTCGCCAATCAGGCCCAGACTCTTTCAAGACTCAAAACAATTGGAGTAAACATACAAGTGGTTTCCCAAAACCCACTACATCATCAGAACATTACATCAATACCCATTGCCATACCATATCTAAACACACAAATGAAACAAACAAACACAAAGATGCAAGTCCTAACTTAGTATCACCCATTATGTTACCATGACCTAATTGGGACAATACAAGCATGTAAAAATAATTTATTAGATATTTAACCATCAAGTAATGGCTAGTACAACCAGTGTTAAATTAACCTACGATGGGCTTAATCACATATTCGTTGCAACTAACAATAATCATACACTTCCAGACCTATAATAATTAACACTTAAAGAGTAAGTCCATATGCAATTGATTCCATATGAACAAAACTTCCAATTAGGTTTTGACGTCTGAATTCAAAGAAAAGAAAACGAGGAGGAGAATCGACGAGAAAATAAAAAGGTTTACCTGTTTGAGAATGACTAGAGATGGAATTAATTATATCTTGAGACAGGACCTCCAGAAATCCATTCAAGGTTGAGCATTTGGAACCTTAAATTTAGGGAATGCATGGTTCTGAGTGGTTTTGGATGTATTGGGTGGCAAATGTGGTTATGGGGGTGTCGATAGGGGATGTTTGAAGGCACTGGGTGGCATCCACCGCCGTGCATGGTGGAGCTGCCACCTTCAGGTGTATATTTAACGCGTTGTGGCTAGATTCGATAGCAACCATTAGCAAGGTTGGGGTGAGGGTGATGAGGGGAATGATTGGTGTTGATTTGAGAGCATTTTGCCACCGGCTGCCGTCATAGACGGTGGAGCCCCCGTGCTTTGATTGGATTTTTGAGCACACGGTGGTGATTCGAAGGATGATATTCATAGGAATAGGAAGAGGATAACGGGACGCTTCTATGGTGCAATTTTTGGAAGCATTGGGGTTACGTCGCTGCCGCCGGCGATTTTCGGCCGGCGGCGGATGGTGGGTTTGTGGTGGCTCATGGGCCGTGTTACACCGGTGAGAGTTTGTACGAGGATGAAGGTTGTTTGGTCTCTGAGTGTATTACACGTGTTTAACATATATATTTAGTTTTGGGCGGAGTTTTAGGATTGTTGGATGAGTCGTCATCAATGCCTGGGAAGAAGGGTAGCCAAACGACGCCATTTGGCACCCTGGGGCTGGACCGGGCTGAGGATAAATGGACTGAGTGTTTTATGGCCTATCTTTCAATTACAAATGACCCAGCTTGGACACATTGGACTTATATTTTAGCCTTCTTTAAATCCTTCCTTTATTTTAACAAAATTCTAATTATTCCATAAGACTTAAATAGCCTAAGATTTTTATCAAATAAAAGATTAACAAAATACTTAAAATCAAGCTTATATACACATTTAGAAAATTTATTAGAATTTCGTTTTCCCATTACCAATTAATGTCTTAAAATGTAAAATATCTTCTTAATGCACATGCCTCATGTATTTGTATTTGGTTATTCAGAAATGAACAGAAATGCAAGAAATTATCAGAATAATGCCATGAAAAATCAAAGCCGCAAGTAAACAAAAAATTATTTTATTTTGAATTTGTGTGAGTAGTTCGTATAGGGAAAAAATGACATGCTCACAGCTGCCCCTCTTTGCGCGGAACCATGAAGAGCTTTCGTGAAAAGATATGTGAGTGAACATAAGCGATTTTTTCCAGTTTAAAATCCTCTGTGAAAAGAATTTTTGAAAAGTTTGACCGCACCCTGCATCATAGGTTTCCTACATATCCTCGGCTGAAAAGGAATCACGTTAGTGTAGTTCAGGAGTGTTTAGTAGCTGGGACTACCATGAGCTGTAATTTCACTGTTGTTGCTGCTGCTACTACTTAGTAACTCCTTATTTACACAAAAAGAAATTCAACCGCTAAGCTAGCTAGTTCTATCGACTACGAGTTATAAGATTCCTATCTATGAGTCTCTTGAAACTTGATCTTAAGTCTTGGATAGCTCTTCTAACAAGTTCCGATCTGAATCCTAATGCTCGTTAGCTGCAACCGCTGGTTTATTTTTCAATATTGACACAAAGCGGTCCATGTAGAGCTTGTGATTTCAATAAAATTTGAAGTAGTCCGCATCTTTGTCTGCTCCATCATATTGAATTCATTTCTTTTTTTTCTTTTCTTCTTTTCCTTATTCTGGATTGAGACTCGCACATTTGCTCATCTCGAATTCTGTGCCTTGAAGTAAAAGCTGTTTGGACACCAAAACAAACAAACAAACGAAATATTCTGCCCCAGTTTTCAATGGGAAAATTTCGTGAGTTATTCGCAACACAAATCCAAGATATTTCTTTATTGCAAAACAATAAAATTCAGGATTGCGTATCCTTTGGAATGATTACCACGTTATGCTCGGAAGGAAAAAGGGTCCCTGCGAGGGATGAGAGGAGGATCCATGTGTTATGCCGGGATAGGAATAAAGGGTCCCTGCTGGGGGTAAGCGAATGGTCCAAAGGTTATGCCGGGATAGGAATGGAGGGTCCCTGCATGGCATGAAAGGAAAAAGCCTAGGTTTTTGCCGAGATTAAATGAAAAAAAAATTCCTGGTATACGCTAGGGAAATCCACGGGTTATGTTGGGATGAACGAAAAAGGTTCGCGTGTTATGCCAGGGGAAATCCATGGGTTATGTTGGGATAGAAAGAAAAACTCCTCCGTTATGATAGGGAGATCCCGGGTTATGCCGGGATTGAATGGAAAATTTCTGGGTTATAAAAAAGGAAATCCACGGGTTACGTCAGGATTGAAAGAAAAACTCCTAGGTTATGCTAGGGGAATCCGCAGGTTTTGTTGGGATTGAATGAAAAACTCCTAGGTGATGATAGGGAGATCCATGGGTTATGCCGGGATAGAATAAAAAATTCCTAGGTTATGCTAGGAGATCTACGGGCTATGCCAGGATTTGAATGCAAAACTCCTAGGTTATGCTAGGGATATCCACGGGCGATGCCGAGATTTGAATGGAATATTCCTGGGTTATGCCAGGATAAACCCACGGGTTATGTCGGAATTTGAATAAAAAACTCCTAGGTTATGCCGGGATTTGAATGGAAGATTGCTGGGTTATGCCAGGGGAAATCCACGAGTTATGCCGGGATCGAAAGAAAAAATCCTAGGTTATGCTAGAGGAATTCGGGGGTTATGCCGGGATTGAATGAAAAACTCCTATGATTATGCTAGAGAGATCTACGGGTTATGCCGGGATTTGAATGGAAGATTCCTGGGTTATGATAGGGGAAATCCACGGTTTATGCCGGGATTGAAAGAGAAACTCCTAGGTTATGCTAGGGAGATCCGCGGGTTATACCAGGATTGAAAGGAAAACTCCTAGGTGCTAGGGAGATCCGAAAGTTATGCCGCGATTGAAAGAAAAATTCCTGGGTTATGCCATGGGAAATACACGGGTTATGCTATGGTTGAAAGGAAAATTATTGGGTTGTGCTAGGGGAAATCCACGGGTTATGCCGGATTGAAAGGAAAATTCCTGGGTTATGCCAGGGTAAATCCATCGGTTATGCCGGGATTGAAAGAGAAACTCCTAGGTTATGCTAGTGAGATCCGCGGGTTATGCCGGGATTGAAAGGAAAACTCCTGGTTTATTCTAGGGGAATCCACGGGTTATGCCGGGATTGAATGGAAAATCCTGGGTTATGCCAGGGGAAATCCTTAGGTTATGCCGGAATCGAAAGAGACTCCTAGGTTATGCTAGGGAGATCCGCGGGTTATGCCGGGATTGAAATGAAAATTTCCTAGGTTATGCCAGGGGATGGAAGCAAGTGAAAGGCCACATAGATTCTTTTTTACTATGTTGGGGATAAAGACGGAAAGGAAAGAACCTTAGGTTATACTAAGGACAAAAGAGCTTTAACTCTTAGACTATTCTAGGGAATAAGGGTTAAAGATGGGCTCTCAGGTTATGCTGGGGCGGGAGACGGAAATGGTTCCCCAGGTTATGCTGAGGATATAAAGAGAGACATCCGGGTTATGCCGGGGAGCAAAAGAAAGATATTTCTTGGTCTGTGCTACGGAGAGTGGAGTGTGAACCGAGGAGGTCCACAAGTGCATAGGAGAAGGCTAGGTATGTGGCCCTAAATCTGGGGAGGAGTCAGAGATTGCAGTCCCATGCTTATCGCGTTAAGTTATGGAACTGCAGGAAAATATGCGAAGGAAAATTCCCCTTTTGTTGGTCATTAATGCAACACTATTCTTAACCATTGTTCCACTCCTTGATTGCATTTTGCCATGTGTTTCCATTGTTTTTCGATTACACCTATTTAAAATTTTAATTCAAAAACAGAGCAATTTGTTAATTTGAACAGTGATTGGATTGTGGCTTAGTTTTGTTTGATTACAACCTCATTTCTGTTGGACGAATCCCTTGACTTCTAATCTTTGCCTCGTAGGTTGGTCGGGGGTCCTCATCTTTTAGATTGGTTTTGTTTTTCAGGCCCTTGGTTATGATTTTTGTCCTGATTTCCACTTCGGGGCTCGCCTCTTAGGAACTTTTGTAGGAACCGTTAACCAGCTTGGGCTTAACCTTTATGATCTTTATTCGCCTTCGTGGGTTCTCTACTTTGAATTTTGTTCTCTCTACTTTCCTACTTTTGAAGCGTCCGCCATCATGATACATCACGATTGGCTGAATGCGCTCACTGATACCGGATATTCCTTTTAGTTCTTGCCAGGAGAAAATCTGTGAGACTAGTCTTGCTGCCTTCTCTTGTGTAATGGTCAAGACATCAAAGTTAAAAAGAAAAGGAGTGGGAGAAACAATGAAGGAAAACACATGGATTTAGAGAGGTGTGTCTCTTTTGGAAAAAAGGGAGGACTTATCAAAGAGTGCGTGCTGACTTTAAATGGAAATGACATGATTCTTGGACTAGATGTCTGGCCTAGATCCATTTCTACTTTTTGATTTTAATCTTTGAAAACCATGGAAACTCTTGTTCAGACTTGGGGTGGTGATATTTCCTCTTTTTGGCCGATGATGCTCTTTGCGGGTTTTTGCCAATCGGCCTCTTCTTTTCTCCCGTCATCCGATAGTGATCTTTGGGAGTTTTCACTAAACAGACTCTCTCATTTATATTTTCTCTACTCACCGTCGCCTTATGGTGCCCAAGCGTTTTCACCGATAAGACTCTCTCATTTTATTTCTCTCAATTTGAAATGTGCCGAACCTCATCAATAGTGTTTAACCCATCCTTGTTTTGGCCAATTGATCGAAAGGAATCAGACCAGGCTCTTGAGCAAAGTACATCAGACGGAAAATTACAACTTTGGAACCATTCTGGAGGGTTTACGACTGAACTATTACATTTTTGCCCCAGTTTTATTTCTTTGGGAATTGGGGTTTATTTTGATATGACTGAACCTCAGGGAAAGACTACTTACGTATCCTTTAGAATCAAATCATACATAGTTCAGGAGGTGTTTCTTATACTAATTTGTTTGTTGTTTCTTTTGTTTTCAATCATTCATTTTTATTTTATCTTTGACCTTAGCAATTCTGGGTTCTATTGAGGCTAAGCAAAGAAATGCAATCGGATTTAGGGGTTTGCGAATGATTGGTAATGTTGTAGGGTAGCGGGAAATATTGCCTTCATCATTTCAACCGGCCAGAATCATTGCAGCAGAGGGCTTAAAATAATACCTTTTCACTCCATCTGCGTTTATTGTCGTCTCGGGCTCGTACCCTTCAACATTACCCATGTACAATGCTCATTTGGGTAATATCATTTTGATAATGTATGGATCTTTCCAGTTCGGAACGAACTTTCCTTTGGCTTCCTGATGGTGAGGAAGTATAAGCCTCAATACCAACTGTCAGACTTCGAAATTCCTAGAGCGCACTTTCTTGTTATAAGCGCGGGCCATTCTACAGCCAATCGTTTTTCATTAATTAATGACAGTTTGTGAAAATCTGCAGCCATTCGTCTTTCATCAATTAATGATAGCTTCTCCTAATGAGTGTTAACCCACTCAATATCCTCAATTTCTATTTCGACAATTACTCGGAGCTAAGGGATTTCTACCTCTGTGGGTATGACAGCTTCGGTCGCATAGACCACTAAGTACGAAGTTGCCCCTACAAATGTGCGGGCTGTGGTGCGATATCCCAGCAATGCAAAAGAAAACTTTTCATTCCATTGTCTTGATCTTTGAATCATTTTTCTCAAAATCTTCTTGATATTCTTGTTAGCTTCTTCGATGACACAATTAGCTTTGGGCCGGTAAAGGGTGGAGTTTCTATGTGTTATCATAAATTGTTCACATATTTCTCCCATCAGACAACTGTTCAGATTGGCGGCGTTGTTTGCAATGATGGTTGTAGGGACACCGAAACGACATATGATGTAGGAATACATAAAACCTACCACATCTTTCTTGGTGACACGCTTAAGAGTGATGGCTTCAACCCATTTTGTGAAGTAGTCAATAGCAACCAATATGAATCTATGTCCATTTCAGGCTTTTGGCTCAATCATCCCAAATGACATCCATGTTCCAAGCAGTGAATGGCCAGGGTGCTGACATAGGATGCAATTCGGTTGGTGGTGCATGAATCAAATCACTGTGCACCATACATTGAGGACATTTCCGAATGAAGTTGAAGCAATCTTCATCCATGGTCATCCAGTAATACCCTGCTCGAAGTATTTTCTTTGCTAGTACATATCCGTACATATGGGGCCCACACACTCCTAAATGTACTTCATGCACAATTCTCCCGGCATCCTCGGTGTCAACACATTTCAGGAAGTTGAGATCTGGGGTCTTTTCTTACAAGGTATCACCACTCAAGAAGAAACTTCTTGCGTGCCGTCATATGGTTTTCTTTTTCTCCCCGGTGGCTTGCTCAAGATACTCTTGTGTTTTCAAGAATATCTTGATGTCATAATACCAGTGTTATGTGCTGGACTATACCTCGGTCACATTACAATACCCATGCCTTTCTTTGATTTGGATTTCCAAAGGATCAACGTAAGCATTTCCAAGATAAGGCAACATGGAAGCCAGAGTTGTGAGTGCGTCTGCTAGATCATTGTCACAATGTGGAATGTACCTCAATTGTACTGAATTGAAACCGTTTGCTGAGATCCTCCACATGTTGCCGATAGGGGATGAGCTTAACGTCTCCTGTTTTCCAATCTCCTTGAGCCTGTCGGATGATAAAATCTGAATCCCACATGATTAACAATTCCTCAACATTTTGGTCAATGGACTTGTTCATGCCCATGTTGCAAGCCTCGTATTAAGCTGTATTATTGGTGCAGAAAAATCGGAGCCTTGCTATATCGGAGTAATGTTGACCACTCGGCGAGATTAAAATTTCCCCAATCCCTACGCCTTTTGCATTTACTGCTTAGTCGAAGAACATTCTCCAAGCGGGGATGAACTCAGATGTTACTTCCACTGAATTAACTTCTTCATTAGGGAAATAGTTATTGAAAGGTTCATATTCAACATCAACTAGATTCTCGGCCAGATGATCTGCTAAAGCTTGAGCCTTCATTGCGGGACCAGTGACATAAACTACGTTGAACTCGGTGAGCAAGATTCTCCATTTTGCCAATTGCCTTGTGGGCATCGGTTTTTGGGACATATACCTCAATGGGTCCAGCCTGGCTATGAGGTAAGTTGTATAAGCGTGCAGGTAATGCCTCAACTTTTGGGCCACCCACGTTAAGGCATAATGGGTTCTTTCTAGCAGCATGTACTTGGCGGCGTAGCTAGTAAACTTCTTGCTCAAATAATAGGTGCCTTGTTCCTTATTTTCCATGGCATCATGCTGCTTGAGAATACAACCAAAAGAGCTCTCTAGGATTGTTAAATAAAGAAACAATGGTCTTCCCGGTTTCGGGGGGACCAAAACTGGTGGGTTGGACAGGTAGTGTTTGATTCTGTCAAAAGCCTCTTGACACTCACCAGTCCATTTAATTGTTGTGTCCTTATTCAATAGCTTGAATATGGGATTGCACGTGGAAGTCAACTGTTCAATGAATCGGCTGATGTAATCCAGTCTCCCCGGTAGGCTCATTACATCCTTCTTGGTCTTTGGAGGAGGTAGCTCTAGAATGGATTTTATCTTGGCTGGATCCAACTCGATGCCTCTTCGGCTGACAATGAATCCCAATAGTTTGCTTGACGGGACCGCTAATGCAGACAAGGCTGGATTCAATTTCAAGTCATACTTGCAAAGCCTTTCGAAAAACTTTCTTTAATCCCATACATGATCACCCTGAGTCTTGGACTTGACAATCACATCGTCCACATATACTTCTATTTCCTGATGCATCATGACATGGATAATGGTGGTCATGGCCCTCGTATATGTTGCCCCGGCATTCTTTAAACCAAAAGGCATAAGTCTGTAACAGTAAGTCCCCCAAGGTGTGGTGAAGGCGGTTTTCTCAGCATCTTCCTCATCCATCAACACTTGGTGGTATCCTGCGTAGCAATCTGTGAAGGACTGTATCTCGTGTCTGGTACAGTTGTCAACAAGGATGTGGATGTTTGGTAAAGTGAATTTCTCTTTGAGACTCGCCATATTAAAATATTTTTAGTCTACACATACTCCGGTTTTTTCATCTTTCTTCAGTACCGGAGCCGCATTGGCAAACCATGTGGTGTATCGACCACTTGAATTACCCCCGCCTCTAACTGTTTTGTGATCTCTTCTTTGATCTTATCGTTGATGTCAGTTTTGAACATTCTTTGTTTTTGTTAAACTGGGGGGCATTTCGGGTATGTGGGAAACTTATGCACCACCAAATCAACACTCAGCCCAGGCATATCATCGTAGGACCAAGAACATACATCTTTAAAATCCAAAAGAAGTTGAACAAGTGAATCCCGGATTTCCTTATTCACATAGATGCTTAATATGTTTCCTTTTTTTCGCCGGGACCACCCAAGTTAACTGGTTCGGTATCCTTTAAGTTCGGCTTAGGTTTATTTTCAAAATGTTCTAACTCCCTGATGATTTCTCTAAAAGCCTCTTCTTCATGATACTCTGGTTCTTGGTTCGTTATTTCACAAGTAGGCAGCATGTTCGGGTTGGGGCATGAAGTCCACGAGCATGTCATATTATTTAAAGCCGCATTATTGGAACTGAAAAAAAAGAAATAAAATAGAACAAAAACAAAAATCAGAACAATAGAGGAGTGTAGACAATGACAATTGATTTCATTTCTTTGAAATTATAAGATAACATAGTTTACATCTGGATTTTAAAGGGAAAAATACTTAATGTAAAACACTCGAACTACACCCTGAAATAACTCGTGATGCAAGAAAAGGTGGCAAGGCAAGACTACCGGGCCTCCTGCCTGACTGGGAAAGGGGTTGCCTTCTAATTTTGTAACGTGGCATCCGGTCCCATGTAGAGCACCTCAGCAGTGCTAGAACCTTCTCCCAGCTGGACTATGTTGGCTTCATAATATGATTTCCTCATGGCCCCATATACCTCTTAAACTCTTCTTCTTCCTCACTGTACTTTGGTTTCACAAATATTTTGTGCAAATAGGTTAGGGGTTGTGGCAAAGCACATCCAAGGTGTTTCCTATGGTTGGCCCAGGTGATATCCTCCGGCGTGGGATGGAAACCTAGCCCAAAAAACATCCCTACAATAGGCAAAATGACCAGCTCAGTTATTCCTTGTAGAGAACTTCCAAGTCCGTTGCCTAGTTTAAACCCTTGGCGTATCATCTCCCTCGCCACCATGATTGAGGTATTGGAAAGGAAAGGCTGGGGAAATAGTTTGCCTTAATTGAGTTGATATGCCACCTCAATTTCAAAAACTTGATAGACTATATTCTCACTTCCCTCTTTAGCTTCGAGGCAGGGAATAGAAGGATCACGGTAAATTGACTGCTCGTCTTCTCCGTGGACCACAATCTCCTGGTTCTCTTGATCCAATTTCAACATTTTGTGTAGATTATAAGGCACTGCTCCTGCCACGTGAATCCATGGTCTTCCTAGGAGATAGTTGTAGGATGTGTCAATGCATAATACTCTAAATTTCACTTCAAAATCGACCGGGCCGATGGCCAATACTAAGTCAATTTCCCCTATGTTGTCTCTTTCAATTCCGTCAAAACCTCGGACACACACATTGTTGGACGAATCCTCTCTGTTTCGATTTCCATTCTTTGCAATGTTGACAGTGGGCATATTTCTACCCTGGAACCTCCATCTATCATTACTCTTTTGACGTAATAGCCTTCGTATTTGACAGTGAGATGCAAGGCTTTGTTATGGCCAGCTCCCACAGCAGGTAAATCATTCTAGCTGAATTTAACCTGATTAATAGCGAAGAATCTTTTTGCCATTTTCTCCAGTTGTTCCATGGAGGTTTGAACCGTTACATAAGCTTCATTTAAAGTTTTGGCCAACACTTTCTGGTGCTCTGGAGAATTTATCAGCAAGGACAATAACGAGACTTTCTCGGGAGACTTCCGTCGCTGGTTCACCACCTCATCTTCTGGCATTTTCATTGTTCAAAAGAAGTCTTCTGCCCCTTCAGCTTTACGGGCTTTTTGGGTGGAAATCACCTTTTGGTGGCAGTGTTCACTTCTTGCATGTCTAAATATTTCTTTACGGGATGGCCCTTTTGAGTTTCCGCAGTGATCTCTTTGCCTTTGTGTGTTACTATTGTTTCTTGGTAGTTCTATGGGATTGCAGAAGGGTCTATCATTGGCATTTGAGGCGCGCGACCGATTACCACGGGTTCATTCAGCCTTGGTGGTTTAATTGGTCCCCGTACCACATAAGCTCCCTTGGGTACATACATCGTCTTATTCAACTCAAACCTTCTTGGGGGAGTCAGAGTGAACTGTCTTTCCTAACGCCCTCGTGGGATGTAAAGCATGGTTTCCTTAGTGGATGCAGACTCAATTTTATTTTCAACCTTCTTCTCTACGTACGGGTGCTTAGCTTCACTCGTTTCTTTTTCTTCAACCTTCTTGGGGGTAACCTTGGGTTTTCTGTCTGCATCAGCAATGGCTATTATGGCTGTTAAAGTAAGGTCGAACTATTTGTCCTCACAAATCATCCTGATGACTGGACCATTGTTGCGAGGCGGTAATCGGTTATTGGTTATGTTCTGGACCTTTTTATCTCTCAGCACTATTTTCTTTCATTCTATTAGATCCTCCACTGCTTGCTTCAAAGTCCAAGATTTTTCAGTGTCGTGTCCTTCGGCCCCTGAATGAAAAGAGCGTATACCCCGTTGATAGGAAGGTTACTTATGGTTATGCCTGTTTGGGCACGGGCTGCAACAGACCCATCTGGACCAGTTTTGGGAATAAGCCGGCATATGATTCCTCTATTGGTGTAAAGTTGTCTTTTGGGTGGTTCATTGGGTCGGAAATTGTTTTGTGGACGGCGGGGATTATAGTGGTTTTTGGGAGGCTGATTTCTCAGGGCCTGGTTTCTGTTGCCCTGTTTTTGTGGTCGAGCGAATTGTTGGGCATTCATAACTGCATAAGGTTGTGGAACATAGTGCATTTCTTGATGGGGATAGTAGTGTTGAGAGGTCCTTTCTGAGAATACGGGCCTGCAGGGATTGGTGCATTCTTATGCCGGAGGCCGCCATTGAAGCTTATTCTTTCTTTTTGTTTCTTGCTACTCCTCCTGCTCCGCTTTGTATGGCCTGGGAGGTCGCAATTATAGATGACTGGCTCAGAATCCTTCGTGTATTCAAGCCATTTTCTACCATCTCACCGATCATAATTGCTTCCGCACAAGGTTTGCCCATTGCTGACAACATATTTTGGAAATAATCTGCCTCCTGTGCCTGGAGAAAAACAGTGACCATCTCTTCTCATTCATGTGAAGTTTTACTCTTGACGCTTGTTCGCGCCACTTGACAGTATATTCTCTAAAACGTTTCGAAGGTTTCTTTTTCAGGGTGCCAAAGAGTTCCTATCCAGGGCAACGTCAATTTTATACCGGAACTGCCTTACGATATCCCGGGCAAGATCATCCCGAATATGCCATCGAGTGATATCCTGGTCTATGTACCATTCAAAAGCGATGCCTACCAAGATTTCCTCGAAGTATGCCATCAATAGTTCTTCTTTCCCACCTGCCCCATGCTTTTGGTTGCAGTATTTTTTCAAATGAGCAATGGGGTCGCCATGACCATCGTACTTTTCAAACATTGGCATTTTGAATCCCAGGGGGAGATGTACATGCGGGAATATGCAAAGATCTGAGTAAGACACGCTCTTCTGCCCACTCGGGCCTTGCATGTTTTTCAAACTTTGCTTAAGGCTTTTCATCCTTCTCACTATCTCATCTTGTTCAGGTGTTTTAAGAGTTTTATCCTACACTATTGTGAGTTCATATGCTGGTTGAGATAAGTGTATATGGGGTAAGGGGGAGGCTCGGTTTGGTAGTTGGGAGTTTGGCATGTGAAAGCTGTAGGATAAAACATGGGTCTCGGCGCCGCGACATGTGTGGTGGCTGCACATGGAGGAGTCATAAAAATATTAGGAACTGGGTCAGATGTGAGAACTTGAGGGCGAACTTCAGAAGGTGCTGCGACAAAGTTTGCTGGTATGGTAGGCTGTCCTAAAAGGATGTTTGGGTGTGTAATGGGAACAGTGGAGGTACCCCCCCAACCTTGGGAAGAGCTCACAAAATTAAGGGATGGCACTCGGTGGTTCTCTTCTACTTGTCCAAGCGTCCCACATCTCCATAACTTTGAGTCGAAGGATCCTATTTTCATCAGCTGCTGCAGATTCTGAGGTCGGGATCCCTGCAATTGGGCTATCCTCTGAAATGGGTACTGCGAGAAAAGTCATTTGAGATGACATTTCTGCGCTTCCTTTTGATCTGGTGAAGTATCAATGCGATGCTAGTTTACCACAAACCAAACACGGTTCTAAAAACATGTTCCTAGAAACTACAATTACAAACGGTTAGGTTGGGATAGATAACCAAAATGAAATCGCATGTTGGGTATGATGCACCTACATAGATAAGGGTGTCTATATGTTTGCAATGGGCGCATGTGTCATCGCTTCACCTATTCCAAACTTGCTTTTGATTTCAAATCATTGTTTTCTTGCTTGGTTTTTCTCTTTTAAGAATACGGTTGAATCCAATGAGGATTGCCTACGTATCATGCCCCGCATGAATCAAACCGAGCGTAGTTCATAAAAAATGTGATGGAAATAATAGGATATTTTGGGATTTTCAATTTTTATAAAGACAAAACTTTTGTTAAAAAACTAACAAAGTTGAAAGCAACTAACGCCTTATTCAGGTCGAACCCATAATCGGTTAGTTTCCACCGAAAAATTTTCTATGAGTTTTTCATCTCTTGTGCTTCTGGTGGAATTCTCTGTGGCTGCCTTTGCTTTCTGGATTTGCGCTCATAAGGCTTTGTTTTCTCTGGTTAACATCTTCTTTTCTCCTTCATTGGCTGCCGCTTGCAAACTACTTTCGAAATAGCAGCTCTTTGATTTGCTTTTCAAGTCTTCCTATAGTGGCCCTATATTCATTTTCTTTGTCTAGCCAATCCCATTGCACTTGTGACGTTTCAAAAAATTCTTGGAGATGTGGTCTCTTAGCCGGCCTTTCTGGCTCTATTTCTCTTTTGTACCAAGCAACATTCCCCGGTGCAACCTCACCTTTAGATATGTCGCATACTCAGGTAACTACTGTCAAGTATTGGAATCCACTCCAGATTTGACTTACAACGGCTTGAGGGAATTGACCTTTTGGGCTTATCTCAACCGCATGACGACTAATATCCTCGTCCCTGGGATCATTTGGCATCTACCCAATTGTCTTAGTACTCTATATGGCGCATAGGAATGGATATCACAGATAACCATTAGAAGGAATTGAGGTCCGGTGGCTGGCATATACACAACTTCATTCATATGGAGCCACCCGAATGTCCACTCTATCTGATTTTTAGTGATGACCCGGAGATGCGATACCCATTCTGTGACTCCCTCAGGTACTCTAAACCCATCAACCCTGTTGCAGAATTATTCTATGCAGCTCTTTGTCTGTGGCCCCTAACTCATGAACCGAGGCCGGTGGCATAGATGCTCGATCATCCATATTAGCAACAACAGGTTACATCCCTTGATGAAGTCTCCTCCTACTTTACAGGCAGTGAGAGAACTGAATATTTCAGATAGGATCATTGGAGCGAGGGTACTTTTGGCCTGGGTCATTAAAGTGTTGACGACCGTTGCTATTCATATGTCAATATTTCCATCATTTCGCGGAAACACCAGAAGACCCAAGAAAAATACCATCGACGAAAAACAATGATGCTCCTCCAATTTGAGCTGATTTCCTTTGCTACAAATATGATTTTCGGGATTATTGAATCCCCCGATATGTCTGTTCCTCTGATATATAAAGTGCTGGGTGAAGAAGCATCTGATAGGTCCGAATTGTGAACCTTCCTACTTATTTTCAAAGAGTAGGGGAATTTGTGCATGGCAAGGGCTCTAGGTGCAATCAGGTATTGGTGTCTCAAAGGAATATTGGTAGTCCCAATATATGCAGTTATTTCCTCCAATGCGAGGGTAAGTTGAGAACCCGAGAGATGGAAGACATTGTGACTTGGGTCGCAAAATATGATTAATGCTCTTATGCTATCTCTCCTTTGATTAATTTTCAACAAGCCAGTGCGGCCTCCTAGATGTGTGTTGACCATTTTTTGCCCTACTTCCCCAGGTCATCCCAGCACAGTCGCTACTGAAAGGGAATTTTGTTCATGAACATTATCGTGCTCATTCTGCCCATTTATTAAGGTGAATCAGTATCCATAAATATTAGAACCAGTATTTTATGAAATTCAATTCTTGAAATCAGGGCCCGGCTTTGCAAATACGGCCTTACAACTCTTACGAAGGAAGGTCTTTCAGGCTGAGCAGGTCAAAATAAGACTCAGATGTGGCCATTTGTGCAGGATCGACCTTTGGACGTCCCTAGCGGTAACTTTCAGTTATTTCAGGTAATAATAACATCACCCGACCAGTTGAAAGCCGACAATTATTGATGGCTCGGAAATAAAGCTGGGCTAGGTCTTCTTCCCTTAGAAAGGCTTATTCTCCTTTCTCGTGTTCTCAAATATTTTCTTTATTCTCTGTTTATTCTATTATTAGTTCAATTGTTCCGATCCGCTTGTGTTTATGGAAATCAAACCGAAGTCAATTCATTCAATAATGGCACCTTGAGACATTATGTATTGGATTTTGCCAACGACGTTTCACCTTCCTTGCTTTCTGTTCTGTCTTGCGTTTCACCCTGTGTCGGTTTGGGGTACGGTCAGTTCACCTGGAGGATCGCCGCCCCAATTTGAAGTAATGTTCTGAACTTTCACTCTATGTCTATACTATAACCTCAAGCATCTTTCTTCTTTCTGTGTAGCAGGCGTTGATATATGGGATAAAAGAAGCACGATGTGGAATCGAACCACAATCTTTTTCCTTACATGGCGAAAGTCGAGAGTTGGATTTGAAATCCAACTCTCTACCTTGGGCGGATAGGAATTGAGACTTTCAATGGTCCGCTCTTCTCTCCCCGTGATCGAAGCTGACCCTAGAAGTTAGGTATTCCTTCTCCGCTGCTAGGGTTAGCTATCTCAAAAAAACCCGTCCACAGTTTGGATTTCAGGCTGCAACTCGCCTGCATGAAGCCTGAATCGGTAGTAATCGCCGGTCAGCCATAGGGCGGTGAATTCCTTCAAGGGCCTTGTACACACCGCATCTCTCCTTTTCTAGATGCCCAGATTGAATTACTTTAGGAACAATCGGACATTTGCATTTCCTGTTTTGGCTATTTTTGCAAAAAAATGGCTGAACCCGGCAAAACAATTTATCAAAACCAAAAATATTCTTGAAAAACATTCCCAAATTCTTTTGTTTGGTTTTGTATTATTTATTTGTTTTTGAAGAATCCGGTAGCCTTTCGATGCTATTTGAGCATTTTTTGTTTTTTTTACAAATGATTAATCCCAGTATCTGTCAAATTTCCTCTCTATTCACAAGCCGGTCAACATGAGAATCCAAAGCAAATAAAATGCACAAGTAGCATGTAATATGCATCAGGATGGTTTTTTCATTTCGGATCACCTGTCCTAGAAAGACCCAACCCATGTGTTGAGCACCCTAAGTCAACTTCATGTTGCAAATAGGCATTCCTACAAGGGATTCGACATGAGGTCAAGTTATTCCAAGTTAAAAACCTAGGGACAGGGTTTAGACTGTGCACCCGAGCGGACGACTCGAGTCGAGGAGGGGAGCTACGTACCGGGAACCAAAAGGCCATCTGGCTTAGTAACTTGTTGGGCCTCTTTCTTATTAAGGTATGACACTAACAGAATAGGGAGTCTCAACTAGTAAGCACATCCTCGGAGGTGAGAAGAGAAGGGTTTCGTAGCAGTTTATATGTACAGTTCAGATAATATCAAAGCGGTAAAGCATTTAGCACTCCAGGATGAAACATGTAGGCAAATCAGAAGAAGCCAAATATAACAGTTATTCTAAGGACGAATTCTTGAGCCCTGAAATAGAGATTTTGGGTTCGATCCCCAACAGAGTCGCCAGAGCTGTCACACCTCCTTTTTACACGGCTACCCCGAAGGATGACACGTATAAAGGAGTTTTTCCAATCGAAGTGACATTATTCGAAATGGGATCGTTTATTTATTTAGATCCGACACTTGGTAATGGTTTTACTTTTGGTGTCCCAAGTCACTGATTTATTTATGATCCTAACTCGAGGAAATTTCGACTTTTCCAATTAGAGTTTTGCGAACCAGAAATTCTTGAGTAAGGAATTCTTTTAATTTGAGAAAAGGTGTTTGGCACCCTAAGATTCCATGGTTCTAGCACAGTCGCTTAAACTATTATATATAGCTAATTTCATGATTTTTATGCACGTTCATCCTACGGTGCAATTTTAAAATTATTAAACGCTTTATTCATTTTAGTAATATTTGCAATGTTATTAAAACACGTGTCGAACCACGTCAGATAAATGCACTCGGGTTCTCGACATGTTTAATCATCGTTGATACTTGAATTTGGGTCACATAAATGTCCACCCGAGTTTATGAAAGTAGTTTTTATTGAAGATGCTTCCAAAGGTGACTAGCGCATTATTATCTTCGTAAGAGGCTGTGGATATTCACTTAACGACCCGTCTCAAATTCTAAGTATGTTTAATTCTAAATTTTTACAGGAGATGACCCAAAGGAATATTTGATGTAAAAATTAGTTGATCCAAAGATTAACTACAAGGATTGATTTTTAACGCCACGTCGGATGGCCTGGGTGCATGCATCAGTTGGGCCTAAACGGAGCCCAGCTTGACAGCCCCAGGCTTGGGTCCAAAGGCAACCCCTAACATATTCACAAAAAGTGAAGTTACATATAATTGGGCTATGTAATTAGTCAGCCAAGCAGCTCATTATTTAACCTCCAAATCGCTGAAGTTAATGGGCCAAATGGCCCAATCAGCCCAAATAAGCTTAGATTTGTACAAATAAATTGAAGTTCTGGAAAAAATTCGTATAACCAACAGGTATCATGTAAAACATTTGAACAATAAAAACAATTTTCTCAGATTTATCCAAGCCTTAATAGAAATAAAAATAGGCTCACATTCGTTAAACTGTTACCAACTCAGACAAACTCATTTGAGTCAGCTTGAACACACATAAATAGTGTAAATATGAAGACTACATTAATGACTAATTACACTATCACCACACTAATGTCCTAATAAACTATCAAGCGAATTTATGCCTGGGGTACGACACAATTACAGGTAAACCTGCAGCTCATGAACACTTTAGAGTTCATGTCGGGCCCAAACACAAGATTGGGAAGCCAGTTACTACATTACTATTACATCACAAGGATCAACTCCAGGAATAACTAAAACAAAAGGGATTCCTAATTAATCATCCTACAAATGGTGTGCACAACTATCCATGAAAAAAATTTATCAGCTAAATGAGGCAAGAGGAGGAAATTAAATAACTAAACACTTGCATTCCGAAATCACAGCTGCATACTACATTCGTATTAGATCCGTAGGGCCAAAAATATACCTGGAAATGGAAAGAAAAGTGAGGATAGAAGTTCAGCAAATATGCAGCAGAATAACAGCTTCACAACAACACCAACTAATCCCAGATATCAAGCAATTTAAGATAAATAAAGTCAAACGAGCTCAAAAATGACTTCAAATCACCATGCGACCAAATTCCAATCAAAGAATGCCAAAATCCCTAAAGTTTTCTTTCAGAATGGGAAGCTTTTCGAAATAAGACCAATGGAACATTAATTTATAGCTATATATGTATTTCTCTCCAAAACAAAATCCTTTTCATTGATGAAATGGTTGACTTTATAAGCAAAGCCATAGGGAAATTTCAGATTTCCCCTTTTCCTTTAAGTCCCTGATGTTTTGACTTGCTAGCAAAGTCACAGCTAAACTATTTGCTTATAACCCCTGTTGCAAGCTTCTTGAAGCAACTACCAAACATTACCTAAACCTAAACACCCAAATTACCCTCCTAATACCCCTGTTTTTACCCTACCCCCCTTCCCCTAGGCCAATAGGCTCAACTAAGTAGGTCATCAAACCCTGAATTAAACCCCATGAGTGAGGCTCTTGTTGCCAATCAGGCCCAGACTCTTTCAAGACTCAAAACAATTATAGTAAACATATAAGTGGTTGCCCAAAACCCACTACATCATCACAACATTACTCCAAGACCTACTGCAATACCATATCAAAACACACAAATGAAACTAACAAACACAAAGATGGATGTCCTAAATTAGTATCACCCATTATGTTAACATGACCTAATTGGGACAAGACAAGCATGTAAAAAGAATTTATTACCAATTTAACGAGCAAGTCACGGCTAGTACAACCAGTGTTATCTATATTAAACCTACTATTGTCTTAATCACATATTCGTTGCAACAAAAAAAATCATACACTTCCGAACCTATAATAATTAACACCTAAAGAGTAAGTCCATATTGAATTGATTCTAGAGGAGCAGAACTTCCAATTAGGTTTTGACGTCTGAATTCAACGAAAAGAAAACGAGGAGGATAATCGACGAGAAAATAAAAAAGTTTAGCTATTTGAGAATGACTTGACATGGAATTAATTACAACTTGAGATAGGACCTCCAAAAATCTGTTCAAGGTTGAGCTTCAGGAACCTTAAATTTAGCGAATGCATGGTTCTGAGTTGTTTTGAAGGTATTGGGTGCTAAATGGGGTTATGAGGGTGTCGATAGGGGATGTTTGAAGGCATTGGGTGGCATTCACCGTCGTGCATGGTGGAGCTTCCACCTTGAGGTGTATATTTGACGCGTTGTGGCTAGATTCGAGAAAAACCATTTGCAAGGCTGGGGTGATGGTGATGAGGGGAATGATTGGTGTTGATTTGAGAGCGGTTTTCCACTGGCGGCCGCCGTAGACGGCGGAGCCGCCATGCTTTGATTGGATATTTGAGCACATCGGTGGTGATTTGAAGGATGATTTTATTGGGAATCGGAAGAGGAGAACGGGACGCTTCTATAGTGTAATTTTGGGAAGTGGTGGGTTTGTGGTGGCTCATGGGCGGTGTTACACCAGTGAGGGTTTATACATAGATGAATGTAGTTTGGTCTCAGAGTTTATTACACGCGTTTGGACATTTATATTTGGTTTTGGAGGGGGGGGGGAGTTTTAGAACCGTTGGATGAGTCGTGATCAAGGGTTGGGTTGAAGGGTAGCCAAACGACATCGTTTGGCACCTTGGGGCTGCACCGGGTTGAGGATAAACGGACTGAGTGTTTTTGGGCCTGTGTTTCAATTACAGATAGCCTTGCTAGGACACATTGGACTTATATTTTAGCCTTCTTTGAATCCTTCCTTTATTTTAGCAAAATCCTATTTATTCCATAAGACTTAATTAACCTAAGATTTTTGTCAAATAAAAGATTAACAAAATACTTAAAATCAAGCTTATATACACATTAAGCCATTTTTCTATTTTGTTTTTCGATTACCAATTAATGTCAAAAAATGCAAAATTGCTTCTGAATGCACATGGCTCATGTATTTTGTATTTTGTTCTTCAGAAATGCACAGAAATGAAAGCAATTAACAGAATAATGCCATGAAAAAATAAAAATTGCAAGTAAACAAACGAAATTTTTTTATTTTGAATTTGTGGAAGTAGTTCATATAGGGCAAAAATTACATGCTCACAGTGTGATGCTCCTACCTTTGAGTAAGTTGTGGTAGTGAGAGAATTTCAAAACGTGTTTCTAGTGGACCTCCAGGGCATTTTTTCCAATGAGATATCGATTTGGAAATGATTTGGTGCCGGGAATTCATCCCATTTCTATTCCATATCATATGGCACTAGTGGAGTTGATTGAGTTAAAGGAACGACTATAGGAGTTGCATGATAAAGGTTTCATTCGGCCTAGTGTTCACCTTAGGGTGCTCTAGTTCTATTTGTGAAGAAGAGGGATAGTACTATGGTTATGTGTATTCATATAGACAATTAAACAAGGTTATAGTTAAGAATAGGTACCCATTACCGCACATTGATGACTTATTTGACTAGTTTCGGGGTACTAGAGTATTCTCGAAGATTGATTTGAGTTCATGGTATTATCAACTTAAGATGCGGGAACTAAATATTCTAAAGACTACTTTCAGGACTTGGTATGGTCACTTGGAGTTTCTTGTGATGTCATTTAGGCTGATTACCCCCCCTCCCCAGTAGGATTTATGCACTTGATGAATAGCGTATTCTATCCATATTTTGATTCATTCGTCATCGTATTTACTGATGACATCTTTTTATATTCTCATAGTTAGTAGGATCATGAGCAGAATTTGAGGATCGTACTCCATACCTTAAGGGGGAAGAAGTTATATTTAAAATTCTCAAAGTGTGAGTTTTTGCTTGATTCGGTGGTGTTTTTGGGTCATGTGGTTTCTGGTGAGGGAATCAAGGTAGATATGAAGAAGATTGAGGAAGTTCAGAGTTTTCCCAGACCGTCTTCACTATGATTTGGAGCTTCCTTGGGTTTGCCGGGTATTGCTGACGTTTCATTTAGGGTTTCTCATTTGTAGTTTCACCTTTGACTAGATTGAGCCATAATGGTGCTCCATTCAGACGGTCTGATGGGTACGAGGTGAGCTTTTAAAAGCTCAAGGCTACATTGACTATAGCCCCAGTTTTGGTGTTGCTTATTGGTTTGGGATCTTACACTGTGCATTATGATGCATCGCGTGTTGGTCTTGGTACAGTGCTGATGCAAGACAGTATGGTGAATGCCAACAAGTCTTGACAATTGAATGTCCATTAGAAGTATTACCCGATCCACGACTTGGAATTGGCAGCTATTGTTCATGCATTGTAGTTTGGAGGCATTATTTGTATTGTGTTCCATATGTGATCTATACCTACCACCAGAGTCTCCAACATCTATACAAACAAGAAGATCTTAATTTGCGACAATGAAGATGGTTAGAGTTTTTGCAAGACTATGATGTCATTACTATGTATCATTTGAGGAAGGCCAATGTCATGGACGATGCCTTGAGTAGAACGGTGAAGAGCATGGGCTATCTGGCATACTTATCGGTAGCAGAGAGGACACTAGCCATGGATGTTCGAGCTTTGGCCAATTAGTTTGTGAGACTAGATTTTCCAAGAGTAACTCGGGTTCTTCCATGTATGGTTTCTTGGTCTTCTTTTTATGAGTGCATCAAAGATCATCATTATAAAAACCCCTATTTGCTTATCCTTGAGGACAAAGTATAGCACATCGATGCTAAGGAGGTTTTTATTTGAGATTATGGGGTGTTGAAGATCTAGGGCCAATTGTGTGTGACTTATGGGGATGAGTTGGGTGAGTTTATCCTCGAGAAGGCCCACAATTTGCGATATTCCATTCATTGGGTACTGCTAAGATGTATTAGGATTTGAGGCAGCACTATTGGTGGAGAAGAATGAGTAAAGATATTGTGAAATATGCGGCTTGGTTCTTGAACTATCGACTGGTGAAGTATGAGCATCAGAGGCTAGGTTGTTTGCTTTGTAGATTTGAGATTCCCGAGTTGAAATGGGAATGCATTACCATAATTTCGTTATTTTAATTCCATGGAATTCGAAGAAATTTGACACTGTATGGGTTACTATAGACAGACTAACCAAGTATGCACACTCCATTCCGGTTGTGACTACCTACTCTTCAGAGCAACTGGCTCAGATCTATTTCCGTGAGATTGTTCGACTATATGGTGTGTCGGTGTCCATTATCTCCAATTGAGGCACACAGTTTACATCACTCTTCTTGGGGGCCATTCAACGTGAGTTAGGACACAGGTTGAGTTGGGTACAATATTCCATCCCCAGACGGACTGATAATCTGAGCGCACCATTATGATATTGGAGGATATGTTACATGCTTCTTATTTTGAGGGTTTATGGTATCACTACCTACTACTTACTAAGTTTTCCTATAACTATAACTACCAATTGAGTATTTATATGGCTTCTTATTAAGCCCTATATGGGAGACGGTGTCATTCTCGAGTTAGATGGTTTGAGCCGGGGGAGGCTAGGTTGTTGGGCACTTATTTGGTTTGAGACGCCTTGGAGAAAGTCAAGTTGACATAGGATTAGCTTCGTATAAACCATTCTAGATAGAAGAGTTACGCCTATGAGAGGGCTCGTGATGTATCATTTATGGTGGGAGAGAGGGTCCTGTTGCAGGTTTCACCCATGAATAGTCTTATACGGTTCTAGAAGAAGGGCAAGTTGTTCCTAGATATATTGGTCCTTGAGAGAGTTTGTGTGGTGGACTACAAACTTTCTTTGCCATCTAGCTTATCGCCAATCCACCTGGCACTCCATGTTTCCATGCTTTGGAAGTATTATGGTGATCTGTCACATGTATTAGATTTTAGTTCTGTCCGATTGGACAAGGATTTGACTTATGATAAGGAGTAAGTGGCCGTCTTGGGCAAGCATGTCTGAAAGTTGAGGTCGAAGAACATTGATTTCGTTAAGGTTCAATGAGGTTTCATTCGACTGAGGAGATGACCTGGGAGATTGAGCACGACATGCGGAGTCATTATCTTCACCTTTTCGTCCTTTCACTTATGTCTCTATACATGTTCAAGGACGAATATTTATTTTAAGTGATGGAGAATGACCCTACTGGTCAATTGTTGTATTTGCACCACGCTTACCCTTTTGATGTTTCACACATGTGTATTATTGTTTTATGACTTGCGGGGTTGGTTAGTTTCATTCTGGAAAGGTTTTGGGTTGATTTGGACCCTTTGATTTTTGGCTTAGAATCATAAGTTTGAAATGTTGACAAAAGTTTGACTTTTGTGAGAATGACCCATAATGGTGTTTTAGTGGCTCTAATAGGTTTGTATCGTGATTTTAGAGTTTGGTGTATACTCATAATCAAATTAGGAGGTCCCTGGGTTGATTTGACGTATTTTGCTGAAATTTGGCAATTTGATGTTTAAAAGATTTCCCAAGTTTTATCATAGGCTGACTTTTGACTATCGGGTTAGTAATTTGGTTTTGGGACTTAGAACAGGTCAGTTATGTTATATGAAATTTGTTTGCAAAATTTGGTGTCGTTTAGAGATTATTTGATATGATTTATAGAGGTTCTTCATTTTTTTCAAATTCATTCATTTTGATGCCCGAATTCTAGTTCTAGATGTTAGTTTTGTATTTTAATCACATGAGCAAGATCAAATGATATTCTTTGATTTATGTGGATGTCTAGTTTGGAGTCTCGGGGGCTCGGGTGAGTTTCACATGTATTTCAGAAAGTTTTTAACTAAAAACAAGTTGGTTGTGTGCTGGTGTCTCTCATGTGGCAATTTTGAGCAGCAGCCTTGCAATTGCGAAGTGAGCACATAAGTGTCAGGTATTGCAATTGTGAGCCTCACTCGCAATTGTGAGGATAGGCTAGTCCAGGTATGATCACGTTTGCGATATATTTTGTCGCACTTGTGATGGGAATAGGGTTTGCAATTGCGAACCCATTATCACATTTGCGAAGTTCCCCTTAGGCTGTCAGTTTTCGTATTTGCGAGATTTTCTTTGCAATTGAAAGGGTTCGCAATTTCAACATCTGCAACTAAATAAAAGGGTTGGTTGTCGGGATTTGGTCTTATTTTTTATATTTTAGAACCCTACACTCAGTATGAAGCGATTTGGAGAGGGGATTATCATATAAAAACATTGAGTAAGTGATTCTAATTAATTTTCAACTATATTGCATGATTATATCTTAGATTGAACATCAAATTTATGAGAATAAAAGAATAAAGTTTGGGATCTTTTTCAATTTTTTGATAAATAAAAATTTGGTTTTTGATAGTCAATTGGGAGTCGAATTTGAATAAAAATACATGTATGAACTCGTGCAGTTACGGGTAGTCGGGATTTACCCTTGGGCAAGAGGTTTTGACTGGACGAGCCTGGGGTTGACTTTTGTTAACTCTTTGGGAAATGTGTAAAGATCCTACCTTTTTCCATCGTAATTGGTTTCTCTTGCATTGTTTGATGATATTAAGTTATTGTTTATTAGATTTGAGTCAAGTGGAGGCGAATTATGGGAAAAGTTATTTTTGGGCGTTGATTTGGCCTAGTTGAGGTAAGTATGTTGTCTAACTTTGTTGGAGGAACTACCCCTTAGGATTTGGGTTAATTGTGCTATTAGTATTATGTCAAAGAGATGTACACAAGGTGACGAGTGTGTACGCTGGGTATAAGTGGTATTTTGACTGGTTAAGAATTTTAAACTTCTTCCATGAATTTAATTGAATTTGTCATAACATGTTATATCTTCATTGTTAAATTTATTCTGACATGCTCTATTTGATGTTGTTAGCACTTGTTCTATCTTTTACTGTCATATTTTCTCTTAAATGATTTAGTTGAAGTTCTTACCTCTCTTACTGTTAAATTACTCTTATTAGAAGTTGTTATTTCATGGGAATATCTTCTTGTTTGTCTATTGACATTGATGTTGAGAAAGCTATTATCACGTTGAGGTCAAAGATGTTGATTTTTGAGATATATTTCCATGTTGAGTATTTTCTCAATTAATTCTGTTATTTTTTAGATTCTTATTCACATTGTGGTTGAGCTTGGCTAGACGTTGTGGTAATATTAATATTATTAATTTTTGGCAAGTTGTGGCATATAGGTACATGTGGTGCGAGTTGTTATTGTATTTAATATTGATGCACATGCAAAGGTATATGGATAGGGTTTGAAGTGCATACAACGACATAAGATATTATTTGTATGTGTATTTCTAGTAATGGAATTACTTGAAGCCTCGTGAAATAAGGAGGGACGAAGTGCGTGTAGCTATTTCGAGAAAAATATTTTCAAAAATACCTTAATGTAAGGGTTATGCGGCAATATAAAGAAAGATTGTGATTGAAATTGTGAAATATGAATATGAGGCATGATTGGTTGTGATTTTTGTTGCATCCCATAATAAACATGCATGTTGGTTGAACAGTTCTTGTTTTTTTCACTGTCTTGCTTATATTTTTTCTTAATTGATTACTTGTTATTCTTGTTATGGGTTCACTTCTATTGCCTTTCTTGCCTACTGTGATGACCCAAAAGGTCATCACTTACTCAAGAAATAAATTTTGTGTTTGAGGCGTTAAAAACCTCTTTCTATGTCACCTCAATTTGCGTGTGTAGTCCGGGCACATATCCGGAAAGCCATTATGTTAAAATATATGAAAAATGATATAATTCTGCCTTTGAATTTTTTTTAGTTAACTTCGGTCAATATTTTGGGTGAACAGGCCCAGACCTATGAGTTGACGCTCCCTGATGGTCCGTAGGAAAATATGAGACTTGAGCGTATGCCCGGGAATCGAATTCCGAGGTCGAAGCTCGAGAAATGAATTTTTCAAAGAAATTATTTTACTGAAAGTAAAAGAGTTTTTGGAAATTTGATTTTATTTAAAAGTTATGGTATCGGGCCCATATTTTTGTTCCAAAGCCCGTTACAGGTTCAATGTGACAATTATGATATGTCTGTGAAATTTGGTAAGAAACGGAAGTTGTTTGATATGATACGGACCCCTAGTTGTGAAATTTGATACTTTGAAAGATTTGAGACTTTTCTTTGATTTTATAGATAAATTCATAGTTGTTGATGTTATTTCTGTGATTTTATTGCACAGGCAAGTATGTATGATATTTTTAGGTTGGTGTGCATGTTTAGTTTGGATCCCCAAGGGCTCGCATGTGTTTTTGATAGGCCATGGAGTGGAAATTAACTTAGGATGTTGCGGGTTGTAGCTAGTATATTCCAGGTCTGCAGGCTTCGTATTTGTGAAGCTTGGCTTGAAAATGCAAGAAAACTACCGCAAGTGCAAAAAGACCTGGCTGCCTTCGGGTCGTAAATTCAATGCAATCATCGCAGAACTGATGTTGTAAATGCAAGCGGCCAATCACATTTTCCAAGTTGCCTGGACTTCTTCAGTGTCGTAAATGCGACAATTTCATCGCAAAAGAAAGTACAGAAATGCGAACATCTGTTGCAAATGTAAGAGTAGCAGCCTGAGGGGTGTGACACCTGCAACCTGCAAAATCACAGCTCAGACGCATATCAACCATTTTTCAAATCCTTCCAAAACCAAAACACTCTTGGGTGATATTTCAAAGTCAAGTACTCTTCCAAATCGATTGTAAGTCATTTCTAACTTGTTTTCATCAATCTTTAACATCTTTTCATGATTTCAACTAAAAATAAAAAGTTTTCATAGGGGAAATCGGGTGCTTTGTGTAGAACCTAGAGTTCTAAAATTTTCGGAATTTTGACCTTGATTTGAGGTCGGACATAAAAAAGAATTATACATTTTGTTTCGAGGGAGAATGGGTAATTGGGTTTTGGTTCTAACCTCGGATTTTGGCCATGTGGGCCCGTGGTCGAATTTGACCTTTTGGGAAAAACTTTACAAAACCTATTTTCATGCATTAGAATCAATTCATTTAGCATTTATTGATATAATTAAGACTTGTGGCTAGATACGAGCAAATTGGTGGTGGAATGAAGAGGTAAAGCAGTAGTTGAGGCTTGAATTGTGTTCGTGTCATCCAGGTATGTATTGGGTCTAACCTTAGCTTGAGGGATTAGGAGTTGTCCCCTATTTGCTATTTGTTATTTGTCGAGTATGGCGTATTGGCATGGTAGAGAGTATTTACACGTGGATATCAAGCATGATTGTGAGTCTTATGCCATGCCTAATGTGACTCTGTCTGTATTGTTTATGCCTTATGTTATGATTTATATTGTTGAGCAAAGATTGTGGGAGTAATAGTGTAATTGGATATTAAGGAGCGTTGGCTCAAGTTGTATAATGAATTATAGAAGTATAATTGGAAATTGAAAATTATAGAGCATCAACTCAAGTTGCGAAGTGAGATGTGAAGTAAAAGTGAAAAAGAGAAGAGAGTTATTATAGTGTCCCCCTTGCCGGGATATTATTTCTTTTAATGCTATCTCGCTTGACGTTATGTTGATGTTTTTGATACTGCGCCCTTGCCAGGATTTGATTGTTGAACTATTATTCCCTTTCCGGGACTTATATTGTAATTGTATTTATTCCCTTTCCCTATTTACTGTGATTGTTGCTTGGGTGAAGAAGAGTATCAAAGCACGAAGGGTGATGCCATGTATTGTTTTGGTGAGAGAGAATTAAAGCACGATGGGTGAGGGCGTGTATGATTTTGTGAGGAAGAGTGTAAAATCATGAAAGGTGATGTCATGCTGCACGATGTACAAATTCTGTGTCGATAATATTATTTTTTATGGTGAGGATGAGAGTAAGCGCACGAAGGGTGATGTCGTGCAGGTTATATTTTGATTTTTATGGTGAGGATGAAAGTAAAAGAATGGTGATGTCGTGCAGTTTATATTGATTATTATGGTGATAAAAAGAGTAAAAGCACGAAGGGTGATGTTGTGCACTTGTTTGATTTCTTATTCTTGTTGATAATTGAGATGTTGTGTTCCTCGAATTTACTAGTTGTCTTTCTATTTTTAACTGATGTTTCCCGACAGCATGTTTCCCCCTCCTATCATTCACCGTACATTCCTGCTGCTATTTTTTGTTATATTTGATTTAACTGCACATGTTTATTTGGTAGTCTGGTCCTAGCCTCGTCACTAATTTGATGAGGTTAGGTAAGCACTTACGAGCACATGGGATCAATTGTGATGATACGACACTCTACACTGTGTTTAGATCTCGGTGCAGCTTTTGGACCTTCGATTGGTTGCTGCCTTCAGTCCATATGGAGATCCAAGGTAGTCCTATAGGCATCCGCATGCCCTGGTGTCTCCCTCCATCCTTCGTCCTGTTTCATTTATTATTTCACGAAAAGTGTTGCATTTATTTTTCAGACCTTATTCGTAGTATTCCTAGACCGTCTGTGAAGTTATGACACCAGTTCTGGGAAGTCTTTGTTTCAAAAATTATATTGGGAATATTTATACGTTTTTATTTGTTCCTTCCGCTCATTTAAATTCCGCTGTGTATAAACTTTAGGTTCAAAATTTTAAAGGATTAAAATGGGAAAAGGGTAATTTGTTCAAACGGTTAGCTTGGCTACATTTCACTAGTAGGTGCCATCACGACTCCCCAGGGTCGAAAAACTGAGTCGTGACAAGTCGGTATCAGAGCTCTAGGTTACATAGGTCTCACAATTCATAGACAAGCTTAGTAGAGTCTGAGGGATCGGTGCGGAGACGTCTGTATTTATCCCCAAAGACTCTAGAGTGTGGAAAAACTTCACATCTATTTTTTCCTGTTGTGCGGTGTGTGTTTTCAATGCAAATTGAATTTTTACTCTATTTTTTTGCAGATGGGGAGAACGCACGCTTTCTCATCTACTGATCAGCAGCCGGAGCCCTCAACAGCAACTCCAATGAGGGGCATAGGGTGAGGCCGAGGTTATGCTAGAGGCCGAGGCAGGGGCAGTGCTCAGCCCAGAGTGACAGCACTAGAGCCATAGCCTCGGGTTGAGTTTGATGATGAGTTTCTATCCCAGGCAGTTCCGGTGGGCTCAGATACGGTCCTAGAGGGGTTCATTGCTACCCTAGTACTTTAGGATGCTCTGGTCCGTCTAGTAGGCCTTATGGAGAGTGTTACCTAGGCAAGCTTGCTTTCAATAGAACCATCCATCTCTCAAGCTGGAGGAGGAGCCCAAACTCCTACTACCCGCATTCCGGAGCAGATGTCTCACTATAGTCAGACTACAACAGCTCAACTAGTTGGAGCAGTTTAACCGGGTGAGGTAGCTTAGATTGGTGATGGAGCAGCTTTGTCTACTGATGTCCTTTGGATATTGGACATATTTAGCAAGCTCTTCACGACCACTTTCAACGGTGCATCTTCTGAGAATCCCCAAGATTATTTAAATATTTGTCATGAGGTTCTTCTGAGGATCCCAGAAATATTTAAATAGCTATCATGAGGTTCTTATGAACATAAGGATAGTGGAGAACAAAAGGGTCAATTTTTCTACTTTTCGCTTATCTTGATTCGCCACGACTTGGTAGAGAGATTATTGTTTGGCTAGACGAGTTGGGTCACCAACTTTGACTTGGGATTAGTTTTCTCAGCTATTTTTTGAGAAGCTTCTTCCTGTCACCCAAAGAGCGATCTATCAGAGGCAGCTTGAGCGTCTCCGGTAAGGTTTTCTTACTGTTACTCACTACAAGACTAGGTTTATTGATTTGGCCCGTCATGCTCTTCTTATACTTCCCATTAAGAGAGAGAGAGAGAGAGAGAGAGAGAATGAAGAGGTTCATTGAGGGACTCATTCAGCCTATTCGACTTCAGATGGCTAATGAGATGGGGAGTGAGATTTCTTTTCAGGAGGCGGCCAATATGGTCAGAAGATTTGAGACGGTTGTATCACAAGGAGACGATTAGAGGGTTTGATAAGAATCCTCATCATTCAGAAAGATTCGGTGGTGCCTTATCTGGAGGTAGGGATTCATATGGTAGAGGTAATCCTCCTAGTGCTTTTTAGTCAGCACTTCAGGTTTCTTACGGTTCTTTAGGTGGTCGTGGTTCTCATATGCACTATTCTGATCAGCAGTCCTCCAGTGCACCATCAGCTTATATCAGTTCACGCCGCTCCAGAGTTTTCTAGGTAGTCATTCAAGTCATCAGGGCCAGTAATCTCAGCAGCCGAGGGTTTGTTATACTTGTGGTGAGATGGGTCACATAGATAGATTTTTTCCTCGAGCACTGGGCAGCTCTCAGCATCAGGGTTCTTGTGTAATGGTTCAGGCACCAAATGTTCCACAGCACATTTAGCCAGGTAGAGGTGGAGGTAGAGGTATTAGCGGTGGAGCTGAGGCCGCTAGAGGTGGAGGCCAGCCAGCAGCAGGGCGTCCCAGAGATTTAGCTCAGGGTGGTGAGACACAGCTTAAATTTTATGCTCTTCCAGCAATGCCCGAGGCTAAGGCTTCTGATATAGTTATCATAGGTACTGTTCTAGTTTATAGTAGAGATGCCTCAGTTCTATTTGATCCAAGATCTACATACTCCTATGTGTCACATTATTTTCCACCATATCTGGTAATGCCTAGTGATTCTTTGAGTGCTTAGATATATTTGTCTACACCGGTGGGTGCTTCTACTGTGGTGGATCCTATCCATTGTTTGTGTATAGATGTGATGGGGGATGTTGATACTCGTATAGATTTGTTACTTTTGGACATGGTTGATTTTGATGTCATAGTGGGGATAGATTGGTTATCACCTTACCGTACTATCTTGGACATTCATACCAAGACCTTGACCTTAACCTTGCTGAGGTTTCCTTGTTTAGATTGGAGAGGCAGTCCTGGTAATTCTACCCGTAGGGTTATCTCATATATGAAGGCTCGACATATGGTCGAAAAGGGGTGTTTGTCCTATTTGGCATATGTTCGTGATTCTAGTACTAAGGTTCCTTCTATTGATTTTATGCCTGTAGTACGTGAGTTTCCTGAGGTATTATATTCAGACATGCCGGGTATGCCACCCAACAGGGATATTGACTTCTGCATTGATTTGGGTTCGGACACCTAGCCCATTTCTATCCCCCTGATCGTATGGCCCTACTTCAGTTGAATGTGTTGAAGGAGCAGTTACAAGACTTGCTTGAAAAAGGTTTTATTAGACCTAGTGTCTCTCCTTGGAGTGCGCCGGTGTTGTTTGTTAAGAAGAATGATGGATCGATGCAAATGTGTATAGATTACCAGCAGTTGAACAAGGTAACAGCCAAGAATAAATATCCATTTGCTGAGGATTGATTATTTTTTTATCAGCTTCAGGGTGCCAAGGTATTATCAAATATTGTCTTGAGATCTGGCTACTATCATTTCAGGATTAGGGAATCCGATGTCTCTAAGATAGCTTTCTGCACTCGGTACAGGCATTATGAGTTCTTGGTGATGCCATTTGGGTTGAACAATGTCCCAGCAGCTTATATGGGTTTCATGAGCCGAGTGTTCAGGCCATACATGGATTCATTCATGAAAGTTTTCACTTATTGATATTCTCATTCATTCCCGCAGCCGGGAGGAGCATGAGCAGCATTTGAGAGTTGTTCTTCAGACTTTCAGAGATAGTCAGCTATATGCCAAAATTTTGAAGTGCGAGTTTTCGTTGGGGTCAGTTGCTTTCTTGGGTCATGATTTTTCATCAGAGGGTATTCAGGTAGATTCAAATAAGATAGAGGTAGTTAGGAACTGGCCTAGACAAACATCAACTGCATAGATCTGGAGTTTCTTAGATTTGGCAAGCTATTGTCGTCGGTTTGTCGAGGGGTTTTCATCTATTGCAACCCCAATGACTAGGTTGACCCAGAAGGTTTCCCAGTTCAGGTGGTCGGACAAGTGTGAAGTAAGCTTTCAGAAGCTCAAGAAAGATTAGATGACGGGGCCAGTGTTGGTTTTGCCCGTACGTCCGGGGCCATATACAGTTTATTGTGATGTATTTCGTATTCAACTTGGTGTGGTGTTAATGCAGGATGGAAAATTCATTGCTTATGCTTCGCTTCAATTGAAGACTCATGAGAAGAACTATTTGGTCTATGATTTGGAGTTAGCAGCCATTGTTCACATGTTGAAGATTTGGAGGCATTATTTGTATGGCGTGGCATGTGAGGTGTTCACAAACCACAAAAGTGTGCAGTACTTGTTCAAGCAGAAGGAGATAAATTTGAGGTAGAGAATATGGTTGGAGCTGTTGAAGGACTATGATATCACCATCCTATATCATTCGTGAAAGGACAATATGGTGGACGATGCTTTGAGTAGGAAGTTAGCCAGTATGGGAAGTCTTGCGTATTTTCCGGTCGATGAGAAACTGCTTGCTTTATATGTTCAGGCTTTGGCCAATCAGCTCATGAGGTTGGATGTTTCTGAACCCAGTCGTGTGTTAGCTTGCATATTTGCACATTCTTCGTTATTAGAGAGTATCTAATATCGGCAGTATGATAATCTTCATTTGTGTATCCTTAGAGACACGGTGCAGCATGGAGGAGCCAAGCAGGTTATCTTAGTAGATGATGGAGTTTTGAGAATCGAGTTTGTGTGCCTAATATTGATGGACTCGGAGAGTTGATTTGTAGAAGAGGCCCATAGTTCCCGATACTCTATTCATCTGGGCGTCACTAAGATGTATCAGCGTTTGTGGCAGTATTATTGGTAGAGGAGAATGAAGAAGGACATTATTCCATATGTGGCTCGGTATTTGAATTATCAGCAGGTTAAGTACGAGCATTACAGTTCTAGTGGTTTGTTCCTGAAGATTGAGATTTCTGAGTGGAAGTGGGAGCATACCACTGTAGACTTCGTTGTTGGGCTCCCACAGACTAAGAGGAAGTTCGACGCATGATTGGTTATTGTTGATAGGCTGGCCAAGTCAGCACATTTTATTTTGGTGACAGTGTCTTATTCTTCCGATATGTTAGATGAGATCTATATCCGGGCGATACTTTGTCTTTACGTTGTGCTCGTGTCTATCATTTCGGATCAAGGTACACAGTTTACTCACATTTCCAGAGAGCAATTCAGCGGGAGTTGGGCACACGGGTATAGTTGAGCACAACGCTTCATCCTCATATGGACGGGCAATCCGAGTGGACTATTCATATTTTGGAGGATATGCTCAGAGGTTGTGTCGTTGACATTAGAGGCTCGTCGGATCAATTCTTGCTTCAGTGGAGTTTTCCTACAACAACAGCTACCAGCCCGGTATACAGATGTCTCCATATGAGGCTTTGTATGGTAGTAAGTGTCGATTGCCGGTTGGATGGCTTGAGCCGGGAGAGGCTCAGTTGTTGGGTACATAGCTAGTACAAGATGCCTCGGACAAGGTCAGGATTATTTAGGATAAGCTTCGTACAGCTCAGTCCAGGAAAATGAGCTACATCGACCGTAAGGTTTGCGATTTGGCATTCATGGTCGGTGAGCAGGTGTTGCTTTGGATGTTGCCTATGAAGGGCGTGATGAGATTTTGGAAGAGGGTCAAGCTTAGCCCTAGATTCATTGGCCCGTTTGAGATTCTTGATTGAGTAGGAGATGTGGCTTACAGACTTGCGTTGCCGTCAAGCTTATCAACCGTACATCCAATGTTTCATGTGTCCATGCTTCGAAAGTATCACAGTAATTCATCTCACGTGTTAGATTTCAGCACTGTCCAGTTGGGCAAGGATTTGTCATATGAGGAAGAGCCGGTAGCTATTCTAGACCGGCAGGTTTATAAGTTGAGGTCAAAGAGCTTCCCTTATGTTCGTGTTTTGTGGAGAGGTAAGCTTGCTAAGGCATCGACCTGGGAGTCCGAGTGTAATATGCAGAGCCATTATCCCCATGTTTTTCCCGACTCGGGTACTTCCTTCTCATGTCCGTTCGAGGACGAACGGTTGTTTTAGAGGTGGAGAATGTGATGAACTTGAACTTCCATCATTTGAGGCCTTAAAACCTCTTTTTGTCTCACCACTATTTGTGTGCGCAGTCCGGACGCATATCCAGAAAGCCAATGTGAAAATCTATGAAAAATAATAACTTTTTCCTTTAAATTGAATTTAAGTTGACTTCCATTAATACATGTGGTAAACGGACCCGGACCTATAAGGTTAAAATCCTGGAGGGTTTGTAGGAAAATATGGGACTTGGGCGTATACCCGAAATTGAATTCCGAGGTTCTAAGCCCGTGAAATGACTTTTTGAAAGAAACTTTTTCACTATAAATATAATAGTTTTTGAAAATTTGATTATATTTTAAATTTATGGCATTGGGACTATATTTTGGTTCCAGAACCCGGTACAGATTCAATGTGACATATAAGATACGGCTGCGAAATTTGGTAAGAAATGGAAGTCGTTTGATGTGATTCGGACCCGTAGTTGTGAAATTGGATACTTTGGAAGTTTTGAGAGTTTTCTTTTGATTTTGATGCTAAATTCATAGTTGTTGATGTTATTTTGGCAATTTGAATGAATGATGAAGTTCTTATGATGTTTTTAGGTTGGTGAACATGTTTGATTTGGAGCTCCAAAGGCTCGGGGTGAGTTTTGGATATGACACGGTGTGGAATTTAACTTAGGATGTTGCAAGTTTTAGCTGGTATGTTGCAGTACTGCAAGCTTTGCAAATGCGAAGCTTGGCACGCAAATGCGAGAAAACCACCGCAAATGCAAAAAGACCTAGTCTGCCTTGGAATCGCAAATGTGATGCAATCATCACAAGTGCGAAAGTCCAATCGCATTTGCGAAGTGGCCTGCACTCCTTTTGTCTCGCAAATGCGACAATTTAATCGCAAAAGCATGTTCGCAAATACGAACATCAGTCACAAATTCAAAAGTAGCAGTCCAAGGAGTTCGCAATTGCGAAACCTGGTTGCAATTCAGACACTTGCAACCTACAAAATCATACCTTAGATGCATTTCAACCATTGTTTAAACCCTTTAAAAACCAAAACACTCTACGGGAATTTTTCATAGACAAGTACTCTTCCAAATTGATTATATGTCATTATTAAATTTTTTTCATCAATCTTTAACATCTTTTATCATGATTTCAACTCAAAATCAAAGGTTTTCATGGGAAAAATTGGGTGTTTTGGGTAGAACCTAGATTTTCAAATTTTTGATATTTGGACCTCGACATGAGGTTCGATTTCAAAATAAATTATATATTTGGATCCGTGGGGGAATGGGTAATCGAGTTTTTGTTCAAACCTTGGGTTTTGACCATGTGGGTCCGGGGTCGATTTTTGACTTTTTGGGAAAAACTTTAGAAAACTTATTTTCATGCATTAGAATCGATTCATTTAGTATTTATTGATATAATTAAGTAACTTGTGGCTAGATACGAGCGAATTGGTGGTGGAATAAAGAGGTAAAGCGGTAGTTGAGGCTTGAATTGTGTTCGTGGCATCGAGGTAAGTGTTTGGTCTAACCTTAGCTTGAGGGATTAGGAGTTGTGTCCTATTTGATATGTGTTATTTGTCGAGTACGACGTATCGGCATGGTGGCGACTATCTTTACATTGGTGTGAAGCATGCCCGTGAGTCTTATTCTATGACTAATGTGACTCAGTTTGTATTGTTCATGCCTTATGTGATGATTCTGTTGTTTAGCAAAGCTTGTGGGGTAATAGTGATATTTGAACATTAAGAAGCTTTAGCTCAAGTTTTATAATGAATTGTTGAAGTATAATTGGCAATTGAATCTTATTGAGCATTGGCTCAAGTTGTGAAGTGATTTGTGAAGTAAAAGTGAAAAAGCGAAGAGAATTACTGTATTGTCTCCCTTCCCGGGATGTTATTGCTTTAAAAGCTATCTCCCTCGTCGGGATATTGTTACTTTTGATATTGTTCCCTTCTCGAGATTTGATTGTTGAACTATTTTTCCCTTGTCGGGATTTTATTGTAATTTTATTTACTCCCTTGCCCTATTGCTTGTGATTGTTGTTCGAGTGAGAAAGAGTGGTAAAGCACGAAGGGTGATACCATGTATTGTTTTGGTGAGAGAGTTTTAAAGCACGAACGGTAATGTCGTGTTTGATTTTGTGAGGAATAGTGTAAAAGCATGAATGATGATGTCGTGCCGCACGATTTACAAATTCCATGCCAATTATATTGATTTTTATGGTGAGGATGAGAGTAAAAGCATGAAGGGTGATGTCATGCAGTTTATATTGATTTTTATGGCAAGGATAAGAGTAAAAGCATGAAGGATGATGTCGCGCAATTTATATTAATTCTTATGGTGAGGACGAGAGTAAAAGCACGAAGGGCGATGATGTGCACTTTTTTTATTTCTTATTCTCATTGATAATTGCGATATGGTGTTCCTTGTATTTACTTGTTATCTTTCTATTTTTAGTTGATGTTTTCCGCCAGCATGTTTTCCCCTTCCATCCTTCATTGTACATTCCTGCTGCTATTTTCTGATGTATATGATTTAACCTCACAGCTTTATTTTGTAATCTGATCCTAGCCTCGTCACTAATTCGTCGAGGTTAGGCTAGGCACTTTCTAGCACATGGGGTGAGCTTTGCTGATACTACAATATCAACTGTGTGCAGATCCTGGCGCAGCAGCTTTTGGACCTTAGCTTGGGTGGCTCCCTTCAGTACATACGAAGATCCAAGGTAGTCCTGCAGGCGTCCACAAGCCCTGGCATCTCCCACTATCCTTTCGTACTGTTTCATTTATGTAATTCATAAACAGTGTGGAAATTATTTTTGAGACCTTGTTTGTTGTATTCCTAGATCGTCTGTGAAGTTGTGACACCAGTTCTGGGTAGTCTTTATATTAGAAATTGTTTGGGAATATTTAAACGTTTTTATTTGTTCCTTGAATTCATTTAAATTCCATCGTATATAAACTGTTGGTATAAAATTGTTAAAGGATTAAAATAAGAAAAAGGTAATTTGTTCGAACAGTTGGCTTGCCTAGCTTTCACAAGTAGGCGGCATCGCGACTCCCGAGGGTAATTAAATTGGGTCATTACACCTACAATATTGTATTGCTTTGTTATCACTCATTTCCTTATTTTTCGTTATTGTTCTTCATTATACTCGGTCAGTTTATTTTGTCCTGGTAAGTCTTCTGACAAGACCTCGGCACTACTGGACCGAGGTTAGTCTTGATACTTACTGGTTACCATTACGATTTACTCATATTACCCTTCTACATATTTTGGGTAGCTCAGAGTACATCTGATCATCCACGACGATAGTGATCATTTTGCTATTTTGAAAGACTTCAAGGTATACCTACCCAATGCTCGTAGGCCTCAGAGTCACCTTCCCCCATTCTCATAATACTATCAATCCTCTATTCACATAGTGTTGTATTAGAGATTTTCGTATATTTTTGTAGAGATTATTACTCACTCTCACCGCGTTTGTAAAATATTGTATTTTGGTTCAACGTTGAGATTATTATGAGACTTATCAATTTATATCATGTTTTTAGTTGTTATTTTCTATCTTATTCTCATGTTTGTTAGGATTACTTAGTTTTAGACACTAGATTGCATCACGACATCCTAAAATGAGAAATTAGGGTCGTGATAGTAAGATTCATTCAGTCTATTTTGGAGCCTTTGGAGGTTTCCTATGATGTTGTTGAAGCGGAAGAAAGAAAATTTGAGGGTTGAAGCAAATCAATTACAAAGCGATTACGAGGCTCTAGAGGATAAGCTTTGTTTAGGTGAGAGTTGGGCTCATCTCCGTACTTGCTTTGAAACTTTGAATAAATCCAGTCAAGAAGGTTTCAACCTCGAAGCTGAACTTTGTCACACCTCCTCTTGGCATTACTACACCCCGGAAATGGTATAATAAAGGGAGTTATTTTCGAATTTAAAGTGACAATCGAAATGGAATTTATTTTATTAAAAATCAGAGTCGCCACTTGGGATAATTTATGGCGTCCCAAGTCACCAATTTGAATCCCAAATCGAGGGAAGGATGACTCTGTTTATAGTCTGCCAACTAGAAATCCGAGTAAGGAAATTTGTTTACCCAGGAGAAGGTGTTAGGAACTCCCGAGTTTCGTGGTTCTATCATGCTCGTTCAACTGTTATAGTTTGGCTTAAATCATCTGATTTTAGACAATTATGAACCTATGTGTCAACTTCAGTTTTTTAACCGCTTTTATTTATTATTTAAAGAAAATTACAACGTCGTTAAATCATGACTCGGACCACGTCACATAAATACACCCGTGGATTTTGACATATTCCAACTTCGTTGGGATTTAGATTTAGGTTACATAAATGTTTACCTGCAATTAGGAAAGGTGAATTATTAAAGACGCTTCCTAAGGCGACTAGCGCGTTATTATCTTCATGAGAGGCCGTTATATTTTCTAAACAACTCGTCTCAAATTCTAGGTATGTTAAATTCTACGTTTTGAAGGAGATGATCCAATGGAATGTTTGATGCTGAAACTATTTGATCCTAAAAATGAACTACGAGGGTTTATTGTCACTGCCATATTCGAAAGGTCTGGGTTCATGTATCAGCTGGGCCTCAATGGAGCCCAGATTGACAGCCCTAATCTTGGATCCAAGGGCAACCCTTTCACTTAACCTTTAAATGAGAAGGGTCATTATTCATTACTATACTTTGGGTCATAACATAAATCTAAGTTGAATCGCAAGGATATATTAAACTACTGAAGTTGGTGGGCCAAGTGGCCCAATCAGCCGAAACAGGCTTGGCTTGCACAAATACTTATTACATGCTCGCTCATATCACACAAGTGATGAAACGAAAACCATCTGCACAACAAACTATCAAGTCCGACTTTAGCTAATACTTAGGAAATTTTAGATGCAATTATACTACTAGCAAATATCATATAAGGATTTTTTACAGCCCCGCAGTTCTTCAAATCCCTTAGGAAACCCAGAACCAAATTGCAACTACTAACAATTATCACTAATCTAATAGTCCAAACAGTCCCAGATTGGTTTACATTCAGAGAACATAATAAAATCATTGAATCTACTCAAAAGGTAAGAACAATAAACAACAAATTTAACAAAATGTGGCTAACTTCATTTCAATTATGAACAGGACTTCTACATTTGCTTCAGGCTCAGTAAATGTACCTGGAAAGTGTAAATAAGAAATGAAGGTGAGATCAGTAGCAATAGAGGACAATGCAACAAAATCACAGCCATAGTAAAGTCATCTAAGCACACCATGATATCAAGACACGATACAATTAATGGAACAAATACTCAAATTGTGCCAACAAAACCCTACGTATCAATCTAATAACAACTCCTAAACTTCTATCTAAATAGGAAGCTCTTGGAAATAGTAACAATTTGATCAACTGTATGCATATATTTTCTAATGATCCAGCCCCCCCCCCCCCATCCCTTCAAATGCAAGAATAGGTCCATTTTATAGTTGAAGTGAATAGGGCAACCCTTATGCCTATTTTTTGCAGTTTGGTCCCTTTATATTTAACTTGTGGACCAAGTTAGCTACTTAAAACTTCAGAAATCACCTAATATCCCCTTCTAGAAGATTCCATAAACTTAAACACCCAAATTACCCTCCCAGTACCCCTGTTTTTACACCTTCACCTTACAAAGCTTCTAAAATTTCATGTTCTCGTTTTCCTATCTTCTAGAGGCTTCCATTTATCGGAATTGATTCCTACCTACACTAAAATCCTTGAGTTACCCCTAAGGGAATCTAAAACATCACAAAAACCCTAGTTCAACACTTCAAGATTCCATTGGATCAAGATCAACAAGCATGCAAAAAGAAACTGCTAGCAATTAAATGAACACAAACATTATTTCCAATGTCATTTAGGCTAATCCTACAAACGGGGACTTGACTACTTACTTGTCGCAATTAAACTTAGCAATAATTAAAAAATTCCGGACCTAAGCAAATTAACTTGGTACAAGCACACAAAGATTAAGACCTATGCAATTGATTCAACAAGGTGAACATAATTTTGAATTGAGACTTGACGTCTGAATGAAAAGGAAAGAAGACGGGGAGGAGAACGACAAGAAAATGAAACAGGATAGGAAAGGTTTACCTAATTGAGATTTCCTTGGGATGGAATTCAGTCACAACTCGAGATAGAAACCCCAAAAATATGTTCGAGAATTGACCTCATGAACCCTAGATTTAGGAAATGTATAGTCCTGGGTTATTTTGAAGGAGACCACTGACATATTGGACATGAGGGAGGCAAATGGGGTTATGGGGTGTTGACAAGGTGGTGGTTGATGGAATTGGAAGGCAACCACCGCCGTGCATGGCGGAGCAGCCACCATCAGGTGAATATTTGGCGATTTGTGGCTACGTTCGAGGGTAACCACCGGCAAGGTTAGGGTGAGGGTGGTGAGGTTATTTATTGGTGTTGATTTTGGAGTGGTTTGCCACCGGCCGCAGCCGTAGACGGCGGAGCTACCATATTTTGAGCAAATATTTGAGCACATCAGAGGTTATTCGAGGGATGATCTTCATGGGATTGAGAAGAGGAGGGTAAAGTGCCTCTATGGTGTAAATATTAGAGGAATTGGGGTTACGCCGCCGGCGGCGGCGATTTCTAGCCGGCGGCAGCCGGTGGGGTTAGGGTTGCTCATTGGAGGCATTACACCAACGCGGAACTGTACGAGGATGAGGGGGTTTGGTCTCTGGTATTATTACACGCGTTTGGACATTATTATCTGGTTTAGGGGGAGGTGTTAGGGTTGTTGGATGAGTTGCAATGAAGAGCTGAGATGAAAGGAGAACTAAACGACGTCGTTTGGCACCCCAGGGGCTGGACCGAGTTGGTGGACGGGTGGACTGGGGGCGTTGGTTTTAATTCTTTGGGCTAGTTTTAATTATAATTAGCCCCAAAGAGTATATATAATAGGATTTTATTTTCAAATTTCTTTAATCATTCTCTTTATTTATTTCATTTCCAAAATTATTTTAAAACCTAAAAAATCCTAATTAATCTATAAAACCCTAATTAACCATACAATAATTACTTCCACATAATAGATTAAAAGTAAGAACAAAATTACCTAAAATTAATCTTATCTGCTCATTAAACCATTTTTTTAATTTCCTTTTCCAATTACTAATTAATTTATAAAAATGCAAAATTACTCCTACTGCACATGGCTCATGTATTTTTGTATTTTTGTTATGTAAAAATGCACAAAATTCAAACCATTAACATAACAATGCCACGAAAAATAAAAATTGCAAATAGAAAAATGAGATTATTATGTTTTGAATTATTGGAGTAATTAGTATAGGGCAAAATAACATGCTCACAGCTTCCCCTCTTTGCGCGGAAACACGAACAACTTTCGCACAAAGTAAGTGAGCATACATGAGCGAGTTTTACCAATTTTAATACTCCGTGAGAAGCATATTTTGAAAAATTTGACCGCACCCTGCTTCAGCGGTTGCCTACGTATCCTCGGATGAAGAGGAATCAGGTCAGTGTAGTTCAGGAGTGTTTGGTAGCTGGGACTACCGAGGCTGTAATTTTACTGTTGCTGTTGCTGCTACTACAAGACACCCTTATTACACCATTGTGAAAAACAATTAAGCTAGACTAAGCTACAAACTATGGATTACAAGGAAGCCTATCAATATCTTCTAACTTGCTTTGAATCCTTGTTGCTCTCGTTGTTTTGTATTTCTTGATTGTGGACTCCTTGTTGCTTTATTACTGGTATTTCCTCCTGTGGAACTTCTTGTTGCCTTGTTGTCTCGTATTCCTTCATATGGAACTTCTTGTTTTCACTTCTTCTATGTTTGATGCCGATTTAATGGTCTTAAGATGTACTCCGTTGAACGCATTCACTCGTTCTACAGGTGGGCGCCTAGCTACTTAAACTCGCAATTTGAAAGATATTCCCTTGTTCTATAGGTGGGCGTCTGATTGCAAAACTTAAACTTTTGAAAAATATTCCCTTGTTCTACAGATGGCGCCTAATTGCAAAAACTTAAATTTGAAATTCCCTTATTCTACAGGTGGGCACCTGATTACCAGAACTTTGAAATTTTAAAAAATATTCCCTTGTTCTACAGGTCGGCGCCTGATTTCAAAAACTTAAAAGTTTGAAAAATATTCCCTTGTTCAACAGGTGGGCGCCTGATTGCAAGTATTTAAAATTTTGAAAAATATTCCATTGTTCTACAGGTGGACGCCTGATTGCAAAAACTTAAAATTTTGAAAAATATTCCCTGGTTCTACAGATGGGAGCCTAATTGCAAAACTTAAATTTTTGAAAAATATTCCCTTGTTCTACAGGTGGCGCCTGATTGCGAAAACTAAAAATTTTGAAAAATATTCCCTTCTTCTACAAGTGGGCGCCTGATTGCAAAACTTAAATTTTTGAAAAATATTCCCTTGTTCTACAGGTGGTCGCCTGATTGCAAAACTTAAATTTTGAAAAATATTCCCTTGTTCTACGGGTGGACGCCTGATTGCAAAAATTTAAAATTTTGAAAAATATTCCCTTGTTCTACAGGTGGGTGCCTGATTGCAAAAACTTAAAATATTGAAGAATATTCCCTTGTTCTACAAGTGAGTATCTGATTGCAAAACCTAAATTTTTGAAAAATATTCCCTGAGACCGCTGACCATGTGCCTGATCACAGGAAAACAAACAAAACACAAGAAATTCTTCCTGCCCCTGTTTGGTGCTGGGCGGATCCGTGAGTGTTAATCAAATCCGTGTACCAAATATATGTATATCTAAGCTAAGTCCTATTATCCAGGAGGGTCCTGACAGTTCTTAGCTGATGACAGCCATAAGATTATGTTATGTTCCCAAAAGGTATTATTTTCCACTATGTCTTGTAATGAGTTATATCTGTTGGGGATCCGCTTATGACTGATGATTGAAATTACTTCCCATTATCCAAGCGGGTCTTGACAACTCTTAATTAGATGATAAGATGTGTCTATTGGGGGTTAGAACTTAGAGCTACGAGCCATTATTCAGGAAGGTCCTGACAACTCTTATTGACTCTTGCTGGGGAAGTATCTAATCTAAGTCCCATTTTGCAGGAGGGTCCTAATGACTCTTGCTGACTCAGCTGGTGAAATTTGAAATTTTTCTTCTGCACCCCATTTTTCAGGAGTTTCCTGATGACTTTTCTTGACTCTTATTGACTCTAGCTGGGCGAATATTTGCTTTCAAGAGGGTCCTGATAACTCTTATCGATTACTGTCGATTATGGCTGGGGAGATCTTGGCTCTAATTCCCATTTTTCAGGAGGGTCCTGATGACTCCTATTGACTCTGGTTGGGCAAAGTATTTAGGTTTCGCCATGCCATCCAACTGTTTGTGTTCTAAGCTAAGTCCCATTTTCCAAGAGGGTCCTGTCAACTCTAACTGAATCTTACTTTGACATGCAAGTCATTTTATGCCATTTGTTATCCATGATAACTCCTAAGCTTAAAATGAGTCCCATTCTCCAGGAGGGTTCAAACCTAAATTCCAGTTCTAATTTCTAGTTGTTTTTGCGACTTTTACTGCGAAGGTGTTGATACCAGCCCATGTTACCTGCACCTGCTTGAGTTTTAAACTGTGTTACATCTCAACTTTCATGCCTATTTTAACCCTCAGTTGTTCCTATTAGGGTTTGCTAGTTAAAGTTGTGTCCCCTTGTGCTGTTTGCTAGGGAGGGTGTTTATGACGGTCTATGTCCCTTTTGAGTTTTAACCGAGTCCCACATTTAGATGGGCCCTAAGGTTTTGGTCATACCTTACATGTGCCTGCTTTCACCTGTGGATGGGCTCCTTTAGGCTCTTCTAGAATTTTTTTCTGCCCCTGTGTCAATCAAAGAAAACTAGTCATTTAGCAAAGTGGTGGTTATTTTGCGGTATTCTTGTTGAGGACGACCTCCCCACTGTCATGTTCTATTGTGTTCCATTTCCCACATTTATGATGAGTTGCTTGCACTGCTCAGCTGACCACTCGACCCCTGTAGGCTTTATTTTGCCCCCATCATTGTGTTACATTACTAATCTCTGGCCGGAATTATTTGTGTCCTTACCCCATGATTGATTTGTTAATGTACCATGCTTCAGTCAAACCTCCAATCCCTGCGGCTTTTCTTTGTTCTTTATCTTTGTGTCACCTTTCTATTCCCTTTGTCAATATCATTGCTCCCTTCCTTAAAATAAACCAGTCTGTCTATGACACCTTTATGTCACACTCTACTTCATGCGGCACCTCCGACCCTTCTCTGGAATTCATATATACTTCCTCTTTCTGGCGATGGACGAGTTAGGATGTTATGCTTGGCTGGTCCTCTGATCCTTGTGATTTTGTTTTGTTTCTCATCATTGTGTTACATTTCCGACCCTTTACTTGAATTCCTTTTGACTTCTCTCGATGATTGACGATTTGATACATCCCACTAGGTCAACTCTCAAGGCCATTCCCACCTTTGTCGATAACTTTTGCCTCTTTTGGTAGAAGCTTTATACCCTTCTCTGACATCGCTGAGTTAGGGTGTTATGCTTGGCTGATCCTTTGCTCCTTGTGTCTTTGTTTTATTTCTCATCTTGGTGTTACATTTCCGAGCCTTTACCAGAATTCCCTTTTGCCTTCTCTCAATGATTGATGAGTTGATATATCCGACTGGGTCAACTCTCATGGCCATTCCCACCTTTGTGGTGCGCTTTTGCCTCTTTTGCTAGAAGTCGTATACCTTTCTCTGACGATGGCTCAGTTATGGTTTTACGCTTGGCTGAACCTCTGATCCTCGTGTCTTTGTTTTATTTCTCATCTTGGTGTTACATTTCCGATCCCCCGCGAGAAATCCTTATCCCTTTCCTGACACCACCCGGTCCATTTGGGATGCTCGACTGACACTTGACCTTTATGCCCTCACTTCGCTTCTCACCCTATGTTGCACTCTCGATCCTTTGCCGGAATTCTTTATGTATTTTCCTAACAACTGACGTATTACGCTTGGTCAAACCTTGCGACCTTGTTAACTTTCCCTTTTTCGTGTTGTGCTAACTTTGCCTCCCATCTGAGATAGCCCAATCGGTGTATCGGCTGACCCAATAATCTTTGTGGTTTCATTTGCATAGCCGTTTTTGTGTGGTACTCCTTCAATTTGCCGATTCTTATCTCTTCCATTATTACAATTCTTATGAATCCTTCCCTTTGTTGTTCCTCACTTGTTATCTTTGTTACGCCTTTGGGCGGCATGCGCCTTGTTCCTTTTGGAGTTTGATTATCGGCTTTGACATTCCTTTCATCGGCTTAAACAAAAGTTTTTATACTTGAAGAAAATAAAATGCAAAGACTCCGAGTGGTATTTAGGGTAAACAATTCCAGACTTGCTGACTATTGAAAAGAAAAAAAAATACTTATCTAAAGAGTAATTGTTGGTTATCATGATCATGACATGCACTTCGGCTTAGTCGACCCAATCCGTTTCGATGACCAACCATCCGCTGCCATGCTTTTATCGTTGTGACCTTTCCGAACCAATCCTTTTAACCAACCCCTAACTCATCTTGCCCTACAGCCTTCATCCATTAATAGCCCATTTCTGAGTTTTGCTTTTTCATACCTTCGCCTCACGGTACCTGTGAAGGTTTTCACCGATAACACTCTCTTATTTTATTTCTCTCATCCTCTCGATGGCTTATGGTTTGCGTGAGGGTTTCACCATTAAGATTCTCTCGTTTTATTATCTCTCTTGTCTAGCTCGGCGTGCTATCCCTATCAGGAATCCTCTTTACTTGCTAAACTTTGCATCTTTTGAAGCCTGATCATAAGGTCTTTCTTTGGACCGTAACGTGGGCTTTTGGATAAAAACAAAGGGTATTAAAGACTGAAAATAAGTCAAATGGGTTCATAATTACAACTTTCGGAATCAAATTCTTACAAAGACCACAACTTCTGCCCCAATTTATTTGTTCGGGACCTTTGAATTTTCATTTTGATGAGACCGAACCGTGAGGCTGCCTACGTATCCGTCATATACAATGCATCATTTGACAACACTCTTGATACGATGAATGGACCTTGCAAGTTTGGAGAGAACTTGCCTTTTGCCTTGGCCTGGTGGGGATGAATGCGCTTTTGTACCAGTCGACCTACTTCGAGCTTTCTGTGGCGCACCTTCTTATTATATGCCCTGGCCATTCTTTGTTGATACAACTGGCAGTGACAGACCGCCGCCAATCTTTTCTCATCAATCAAATTCAACTGTTCCAACAGGGCTTTGACCCATTCTTCGTCATTTACTCCTGCTTCGGCCATAATTCTGAGAGAGGGGATTTCAATCTCGGTCGGAATTACTGCCTCTGTGCCATATACCAATAAGTATGGAGTGACCCCCACTGAAGCGCGGATAGTGGTGCGATAACCTAACAATGCAAAAGGTAGCTTCTCATGCCACTGCCTGGATCCTTCCACCATTTTGCGAAGTATCTTCTTTATGTTCTTATTGGCTCCCTCAACCGCTCCATTTTCCTCGGGACTGTATGGGGTAGGGTTTCGATGTGCGATCTTGAACTTCTGGCATACTTCCCTCATTAGGTGACTGTTGAGGTTTGCCCCATTATCGGTGATGAGTGTTTTGGGGATCCCAAACCGACAAATAATGTTTGTGTGCACAAATCGACCACAGACTTCTTGATCACTGCCTTGAAGGTTTTGGATTAAACCCATTTGATGAAATAGTTAATAGGAACCAGGATTAATCTGTGTCCATTAGAATTTGCGGGCTCGATGGGCCCAATGACGTCCATTCCCCAAGCAACGAAGGGCCATGGTGCCTACATCGTATGTAATTCAGACGAAGGAGAGTGAATTAGGTCTCCGTGTACCTGACACTGCTGGCATTTAGCACAAAGGTGATACAATCCCGCTCCATGGTAAGCCAACAATACCCTGCCCGGAGAATCCTCTTTGCCAAAACATATCCGCTCATGTGCGGCCCGCAGACGCCAGCATGCACCTCATTCATGATGATTGTCACCTATTTAGCATTTACGCATCTTAGCGAGCCAAGATCTTGCGTACTTTTGTATAATATTCCTCCATTGAAGAAAAACCCACATGACAAATGTCGGGTTGTTCTCTTGTGGTCAATTATGGCTTGTACCGGGTACATACCTCTCCTGATATATTCTTGATGTCGTGGAACCAAGGCTTATGGTCCATCTCTTCTTCCACCACGTTGCAATAAGCATGCTGATCGTGGACCCGGATGTGTATCAGGTCAACATAAGCTTTCTCAGAATGATGTAACATTTGATGCCAAAGTAGCCAGGTCATCTGCGACCTCATTTTGAATAATGGGGATATGCCTAAACTCTATTGACCGGAATCATTGACAGAGATCATGCAAGCATTGCTAGTATGGTATGAGCTTTAAATCCCTTGTCTCCCACTCCCCTTGAATCTGGTGTACCAGAAGATTCGAGTCTCCCAAGACCAAAACTTCCTGGACGCCTATATCGGCCGCTAATCTCAAACCAAAAAAGCATGCCACATATTCAGCCATGTTGTTGGTGCAATAAAAGCAGAGTTGAGCTGTGATTGGGTAATGATGCCCTTATTTAGAAATGAGTACCGCTCCTATCCCGACGCTATTAATGTTGGTAGCCCCATCGAAGAACAATTTCCATCCTAACTTCTCATCCCTTTCCATTTCATTGATGTGCATCACCTTCTTGTCTGGGAAATATGTGTTCAAGGGTTCATGTTCTTCTTCTAGGGGGTTCTCTGCTAAATGATCCGCCAATGCTTGTGCCTTTATAGCAGTTCTGGTCGTGTAGACAATGTCGATGTCAGTGAGCAAGATTTGACACTTTGCGAGCCGCCCTATCGGCCTGGGCTTCTCGAAAATGTATTCAACAGGTCCAGCCGCGAGATGAGATAAGTGGTGTATGATGCCACATAATGTTTCAACTTTTGGGCTACCCACGTCAAAGCGCAACATGTCCTTTCAAGATGAGCGTACTTAAACTCATAGGCCGTAAATTTCTTGCTGAGGTAGTATATGGATTATTTTTTTCTCCCGGTTATATCGTGTTGACCCAACACACACCTAAATGAGTTTTCCAAGAGTGTCAAATACAAGATCAAGGGTCTTCCTGGTTCAGGCAGGACCAATACTGGTGGATTTGACAAACATTCCTTTATCTTATCAAAAGCTTCCTAGCACTCTCCCGTCCATTTTATCGCAGTATCCTTCTTCAACTGCTTAAAGATGGGCTCGCAGATGGCTGTGAGTTGGGCGATGAATCGACTGATGTAATTCAATCTTCCTAGTAAACTCATTAATTCTTTTTTGTTTCTGGGCGATGGCAACTTTTTTATAGCTTTGATTTTTGATGGGTCTAGCTCAATGTCTCGGTGGCTGACTATGGACCCTAAAAACTTTCCCGAGGGAACCCCGAATTCACATTTTACCGAGTTGAGTTTTAGGTCATATCTGCGGAGCTTGTGGAAGAATTTCCTCAGGTCTTTTACATCATCAGACTGCTTCCTAGACTTAATTATCACATCTTCCACATATTCCAATTTCCATATATGTCTTATCATGGAAAATGGTTGTCATAGCCCTCATGTATGAGGCCCCCGCATTTTTCGAACCAAAAGGCATGACTCTGTAACAGTACGTTCCCCACGGCATGATGAATCCCATTTTCTCCAATTCTTCTTCGTCCATTAAAATCTGATGGTACTCGGTGTAACAATCCACGAATGACCCGATCTCATGCTTCGTGCAATTTTCAATTAATATGTGGATGTTCAGTAAGGTAAAGTTGTCCTTCGGGCTTGCTTTGTTGAGGTCGCGATAATCAACACACACCCTGGTTTTTCTGTCCTTTTTTGGCACAGGCACAACATTAGCTAACCAATTGGGGTATCGTGTGACGAGAATGACTTTTGCCTCAAACTGCTTGGTCACTTCTTCTTTGATTTTCACACTCACATCAGTTTTGAATTTGCTCAACTTTTGTTTAATAGCGGGTAAGCTTTGTCAGTAGGTAACTTGTGGACTACCAAATCAGTGCTGAATCCGGGCATGTCGTCGTAGGACCATGCAAAGACATCTTTGTACTCAAGCAATATTTCGATTATTTCTTCCCTAAGTTGTGGCTCTACATGGACACTTATTTTTTATTTCTCTGATATTATCCGGACTTCCTAGATTGATTTCCTCTGTATCATGCAGGTTTGGTTTGGGTTTCTCTTCGAATTGGGTCATCTCTTTACTAACCTCATCCCATACCCCTTCCTCATCATACCCTGGTTCATCCGAGTGTTCTATTTATTGAATTATTATTTCTGGACTAGACTTGTTTCAAAGATTGGGTCGATGAGTCCTTATGCATGTCACAGATTGGAACCAGCATAAAAATAACTATACAAAAGAGAAAAGAAAGAAAAGTAATGAGAAATGGTAACTATCAACATTGCTGAAAGGGAAATTTAATTTCATTTGAATCAAAGATAACAGAGTTTGCACATCCAAATGGAAGGAAATAACAAATGAGTTGACGCTAATACAAACTAGAGTGAAAGGAAATTCAAAGTCGACTACCACGACTCCCTCTGAGTGGGAAGAGGAGTGGCTTCCAAGTAATTGATTATTGCGCGTCTTCCCAAAAACTGCATGTCTGCTCAGCTTGATCCTTCTCCCGCCTCGACCATATTCACCTCATTGAAAATCCTTCCTAACCCCTTATCAGGATATTCGTCTGCGTCGATCAGCAGGCCAAAAATCATAGGTCTAGGGCCATTAATGGACTTGATAAATGATTTGGACAACCTTGGGATAGGTTTTGGGAGCACCCAGGCTTTCGGTCTCATCTTCCCGGCTTGCCTTATGTCTGCGGCGGTGGACTTGAACCCTAAGCCAAAACTGTCTAGATTCTTGGGATGGGATACTAGTTGCACGATGCCTTGCAGAGAAGCTTACAACCCTTTGCCGGGTATAAAACCATTTCTCAATATTTCTGAAGCTACCATGACGGATGCGGTTGTTATATTTGGGGTTGCAACAACCTCGCCTTTTGGGACCTTCTGAATTGAGACCGCATCAAACACCTGGTAAACCCATGGCCCTTTGATGTCCTTGGATTCAATGAATGGCATGATTGTGTCAACTGGGGTACACTGATTATCTTCTCTATGCATGAAATTCTCTTACCTGTCCCATTCAAATTTGACCATCTGGTGCAGTGTAGATGGAACTGCTTTGGCTGTATGAATCCAGGGCCTGCCCAATAACAGATTATAAGAGACTGATATATCCAGCACTTGGAATTCCATGATGAACTCGACGGGCCCTATAGTTACTTCCAACATTATATCCCCTACGGTGTCTTTACCTTCGCCATCGAATCCTCGAAAACAAATGTTATTCTTGCAAACCCTTTAATTTTCCACCTTCATCTTGGTCAATGTAGATAGTGGACAAATGTTTGCACTGGACCCGTTGTCGACCAAAACTCGGGTGACTATGGCATCTTCACTCTTCACAGTCAGAAAAAGAGCCCGGTTGTTCTCAGTATTCTCCATAGGCAATTCATCATCAGAGAATGTGACCCGGTTTACCTCAAATATCTTGTCGCTATCTTTTCCAAGTGGTTCACCGTTATCTTATCTGGAATATGAGCTTCATTCAAAATCTTCATCAACACCCGGAGGTGCTCATCTGAGTGTATTAGTAAGGATAACAAAGAGGTTTGGGCTGGTGTTTTCCTCAACTATTCTATCATGGAGTAATCCTGCATTTTAATTTTCCTCAAGAATTCTTTTTCCTCTTCTTTTGATACAGCTTTCTTCGCTGGTTCCGAGTTATCTTTAGAGATTTTGTCCTTTCTCAACTCTTTTAGGGCAAAGTACCTTCCAGGCCGAGTTAGAGCTCGTGCCTCACACACTTCCTCCCTAATTTATTTCCCTTTGTACATCACGATTACTTGTTCATACCTCCAAGGAACTACTTTGTTGTTGATGATTGGTGGCTAGATTACTGGTTTCATAATAACTGGCTCGATGCGGATACCTTCCACAACAACAACGGGTTCTCTAGCTGCCCCATGTACTGTTATCTTGGCATGTTCTCGCTTCGGCGCAATCGCACATGCTGAGCTCCCCTGAACTACGACAGTTCTAATGCCTTCTTTTTCCCCGGTTATCAGCTTCTTGCTGCTTGCAATCTTGATCGTCTCATTGGCTTTGATCATCACTGCAATTCGTGAAGGTCTTCTTGACCCCTTCTCTCCTCAATTTCAATCATGTTTGTTTCCTGGTGGGTCGGCAGCGGGTTTTGGTTAATATTGGGCACCTCCAGAGTTTGCACCTCGATCCTGTGGGAGTCAATAAGTTCTTGGATGGCATACATTAAATGCCAACATTTTCCGATGTCATGCCCAGGTGCACAAGATTAGTATTATAAGCAGACCGTATAATCTAAATTCTTTGGAGTAAGGTTTGGCAGTTTCGGCTCAATTGGTCTCAACATGTCCAGTTGTCGCAGCCTGTAGAACAAGCTAGTGTAAGATTCTCCCAACAAAGTGAAAGTTTTTTTTTTTTGCCCTCTCATTCCTCAGGGTCGGATTGCCTCGAAAGGCACGACTCGGAGGTTGTCGGTAAGCTCTTGGAAGCGGGTAATGATTTTGTGGATTTGGGTAAGTGTTTTGAGAGGGTGGCTCACGCCATTATGCGTGAGCGGGATGTTGGGTATATGTTTGTGCGTGATGGTCCGTGAAGCGGGGTTCTGGTTGTGGAAAGAAATATTGTGGCAGGCCATATGGAGTGTGTGGGTATGTCTGGTGGTAAGGACGGGGCTAGCCGTAACGAGATGGTGCCCGAAGCCCGAACCAAGTTCCTGACTCCAGTGTTGCTACTTCCTGCTTCTTCTTTTTCCCGAAAGCTCCACCAACTCCACCCTGGATGGCTTGATTAGTTGGCTTGATTGAAGAGTAAATCATGATTTTGTGGGATTGGTGGACCTCCTCAACCATACTTCCCATCTTGACCACTTCTTTGAAAGACTTCCCTACGGCTGATACCAAATGCCCAAAGTAGGTAGGTTCCAAAGCTTGCAGAAAATAGACAACCATCTGACTCTCCTTCATGAGGGGATCAACTCTGGCTGCGTGTTCCCTCCACCATAAACCGTACTCCATGAAACTCTCATTGTTTTTCTTCTCCAGCTTTGTCCGAGATAGACGATCCGGGACAATCTCAAGATTATATTGAAAATGGCTTGCAAATTCTTGCGCTAAATCATCCCAGGTATACCACTAGTTGGCATCCTATCGAGTATACCACTCCAATGCCGATCCGCTCAAACTATGGCTAAAATATGCCATTAGCAGTTCATCTTTTCCCCCCTGCTCCCCTCATTTTACTGCAAAACCCTCTCAAATGTGCGACTGGATCGCAATGACAATCATATTAGTAAAATTTAGGCATTTTGAAACCTGGAGGCAATTGTACGTCTGGGAATAAGCAAAGATCCTTGATTGACACGCTCACCTGTCCACTTAATCCCTGCATGTCCCTGAATGATTATTCCAGATTCCGGACCTTCTAAGAATTTCTTTTTGCTCGGAATATTTGATCGGCTTTTCAGCTCCCATTGAGATTTTACGACGAGGAACATAGGTGCAAGGCTCTTGGGATTAGTAGGCAGGTTCTGGGGGACAGTATTGAAGGTCATAAGCTTGAACAGCTGGATGACCTGTGCAGTGTAGAAGGCGGAGGTACCACATAGATAGGATCGATTGGCGGAGGAGGGTGAGAAGTGACTTTGGGTAGTGGGAATGGTGGCTCAGAGGTAGTACCTTGATGCTTTTAGTATATAGGAAAACTTGAAGGCGGATCAACAATGGACTGGTCAGGTGCTTGGGCCAGTGGCGGGTTGAAGGTTGGGTTGGAAGGATAGGTCAGGGGCGGCTGTCCTCTTGCCCATGCTTGATACATCTCGGCCTTTTGGTGTTTAAGCTTATACATTTCCTCCTTCATAGCATTAACGTCCAATTCCTCTGCGTCCTTTGAGGATGAATAATGCTAGCATCAGCTTCTTGGTTGGCCATGACTTGTTTGCTTTTTGACCACGTGTTGTAGGAGTGAGTTGCTAGAATGTCGCGAGTAGTAGTCACGTTTCTAATTTAGAAATAGAAATCACAACACCAAAGACTCATTAGTGGTTAGGTTCTTGACACATAAGTGGCCACATATTGGTTATGCACATAAATGAGAATTGGTCCCTACATGCATTGGTTGCTTGCATCATCCCGGCTATTTATTTTTGAAGCTTCCTTGTTTTTAGGCTTATTCTCTCCCTTTCCCACAGTTATTCAATTTCCAATTTTATTCAATTATGGTCAAATCCTATGTAGATTGTCTACGTATCATGACCTCGCATGAATCAGACCGATCGTAGTTCTTGCAAATAAAAAAATGGAGCACAACATATTTGAGAAAGTTTCGATATCAACAGACATTAGATACTAAGACTCAAAAGGTGACAGATTAAACAAATGCTGATAAATGAACTACAGTCTCGAACGACAACCAACTATGCATAAAAAAATGCAGACTCGGTTAAACTAATAGACCTTAAAAACTAATAATCTAATAGTGCAATCTTTAGAAGTACATTAATGTATCAAGTGCTCCTGGTCCTCGCGGGGCATCGTTCAGCCATACCGCTGGCTTACATACTAAACTCCCATGGAGGGTGTGGAGGTCTTCCATCAATAGTCAGACAAAAGTCATGGCGGTGGCAAAAAATATGGATTCTGTCATATCCTCGCAACGGCTGCACCTTGTGGTGATGTAGTATGTGATTGCCCGTACTTTTTCCCTAATAACACCCTTTTCTTGCAAAAAAACTCCCAATTTGTTCAGCCCTCACCACTAGAGTTCACTCGGCTACCTGGTTCAATTCCTAGAAGTGCCTCAAATCCATCTCCAACCTTTCTATCTCTACATTTCAATGTTCCCTCTTGATCTTGACGTCCCAAACTTGCTTGATAACTCTCCGCTTTAACCCAGCGACCTCATCATCATGCTTTTCATTTAATTGCTCAATGATGCGGCCTCGTTACTCCGCATTTATAGCTAACTGTCTTCGAACCCTAGACAGATTTACCTTTGGCCTTATTCTTGTCGAACCCATATTCGGATACCTTTTGCCTCACATTGTTTATGAGTTTTTCATCGTTTGCTCTCCTGGTAGGATTTTCTGCGACTGTTTTCATGGATTTGGGCTCGCAACGCCTCATCTTCTTTGGTTAATCTTTTCTTTTCCCCCTCATCTGCTGTGGCTTGCAAACCGTATTCAAATTGTATTTCTTGGACTTTCTTTTCTAATCTTCCTATGGTGGCTCTGTACTAATTTTCCTTGGATTGCCAATCCCATTATTCCTGTGACGTTTCAAAAAATTCTTGGAGATGTGGTTTTTATGCTGGCCTTCCGAGCTCCATTTCTTTTCTATACCATGTAGTGTATCCCGGTGCAATCTCACTTTAGATATGTCGCGCACCCAAGTACCTGCTATCAAGTATTTACATTCACTCCAGATTTGGCGCAAGATGGATTCAGGGAATTGAATTGGGTCTAATCTCAACCGCATGGTGACTAACGTCCTCGTCCCGATGAATCAGTTTTCATCTATCCAATTGTCTTAACACTCGGTATGGCGCATATGGTTGGATACTTCGGAGACCTTTTAGAAGATAACTAGGCCCGGTGGCTGGCATATACACAATTTCATCCATTGGGAGCCACCCGAATGTCAACTCTATTTGATTTGCAGTAACAACCCGGAGACGTGACACCCATTATGTGACACCCTCTGGTAGCATAAACCCATCAACACTGTTGTAGAATTCTTCTATGAAGCTCTTTGTTGGTGACCCATAATTCACGAACCGAGGCTGGTGGCATAAATGCTCAATCATCCATATTTGTAACAATAGATTACATCCCTCAAAGAAGTCTTCTCCTACTTTACATGTGGTGAGAGCACGGAAGATTTCGAACGATATCTTAGGAGCCAGGGTGCTCTTGGCCTGAGTCATTAAAGTGCTGACAACCCCTGCTATTCGTATGTAGATATTTCCTTCCTTCCGCGGAAAAACCAGAAGGCCCAGGAAAAATACCATGAATACAAAACATTGATGCTCCTCCCACTTGAGTTGGTTCCCACTGCTACAAACATAGTTTTCCGGGTTATTGAGTCCCCTTATATGTCCGTACATCTGATATATGAATTGTGGAGTGCAGAAGCTAGGTGATACGTCTTGGTTGTGAACCTTCCTATTGATTTTCAAAGAGTCCTGGAATTTGTGCACGGCGAGGGCTCTTGGTGCAATTAGGTATTTTTGTCTTAAAGGATTTGTAGGGATCCCAATGTATCCAGTCATTTCTTCAGATGTCGGTGTGAGTTAAAAATCCGAAAAGTGGAAGACATTGTGAGCCGAGTCCCAGAATCTAATCAATGCCTTTAGGATATCTCCCCTTGGGTAATTTCTTAGCAGCCCGGTAAGTCCTCTCAAATGCGTATTGACCCTGTTTTGTCCTGCTTCCCCCAGGTCACTCCACCACAGGTGCAGCTCCAAGGGAATTTTGTTCATGAAAGTTATCGTGCTCATTTTTTCATATTTCTTAAGGTGAATTAGCATCTCAAAATTGTACTACTTGACTCAAAAAAATATTAAAGCTGCTATTTTTATTTTGTAAAACCAGGGCCTGGCTTTGCAAATACTGCCTTTCAGCACTTCCGAATGAAGGTTTTAAGGTTGTGCTCGCTCGCCGGCCAAAATAAGACTCAGAGGTGGCCCTTTGTCCGCAATTAGCCTTCTAGCGTCCCTTGCGGTAACGTTCAGCTATTTCTGGAAACAACAAAATCACCGGATTTATTTTGAAAAACAAAGTGAATAACATCAAACATTTTTTTCTCTTGTTTCGGCTATTTTTACAAAAAAGAGGTTGGACCCGATGGGGGTTGCCTACGTATGTCGCTCCCGACGAGAATAAAACCGGCGTTGTTCGGGCAAAATCTCAACCTCATTTTTCTCATTTTGGTTTTCCTCTTTTTTCTTTTCAAACAATTCGGCAGCATTTCGGCGCTATTTGAGCATTGGATTCTACAAGACAGATGGCTAATCCTAAACAACCCTAATATTGTTATTTCTCTGTTTTCTTTCCTTATTCGCAAGCCGGTAAACATGCAAATCCCAGGAAGCTAAATGCACACACAGTCATGCATCAAGATGGTCTTTTCCATTCCGAGTTACCTGTCCTAGTCGGACCCAACCCCTGTGTTGAGTCCTCTGAGTCAAATGCATGATGCAAATAAGCGTTTCTACTAGGGATCCGGCATATGTTCAAGTTATTCAAAGTTAAAACCTTGTATAGGGTCTAGCCTATGTACCCGAGCGGACGGCCCGAGTCGAAGAGGGGTCTACGTACCTGGAACCAAACAGGCAACCGGCTTAGTAACTTGTCCAGCCTCTTTCTTATTTCAGGGTATGACACTAACAGAATAGGGAGTCTCAACCAGTAAGCACATCCCCCCTGGGTGAGAAGAGAAGGGTTTCGTAGCAGTTTATATGTACAGTTTGGATAATATCAGAGCGGTAAAAAGCATCATTTTGCACATTAAGCCAACATGTAAAATCATATAATAAACAAAGCAAAATACAACAATTATATTAAGCTCAAATTCTTGAACCCTGAACCAGAGATTCTGGGTTCAATCCCCAGCAGAGTCGCCAAAGCTGTCACACCTCCTTTTTGCATTACTACATCCTAGAAAGGGTATAATAAAGGGAATTATTTTCCAATTTAAAATGACAATCGAAACGGAATTTATTTTATTAAAAATCAGAGTCGCCACTTGGGATAATTTATGGCGTCCCAAGTCACCGGTTTGAATCCCGAATCGAGAAAAGGGTGACTCTGTTTACAGTCTGCGAACCAGAAATTCAGGTAAGGAATTATGTTTAACCGGGAGAAGGTGTTAGGCACTCCCGAGTTTCGTGGTTCTAGCACGGTCACTCAATAGTTATATTTTGGCTCAAATACTCTGATTTTAAACAATTATGAACCTATGTGTCAATTTTAGTTTTTCAACATATTTTATAATTATTATTTCAAGAAAATAGCAAAGTCATTAAGATATGCCTCGAACCATGTCACATAAATGCACCCGTGGATTTTGACATATTACAACTTCGTTTGAAATTAGATTTGGGTCACATAAATGTACACCCGCATTTGAGAAATGTGAATTATTAAAGACGTTTCCTAAGGCGACTAGTGCGTTATTATCTTCATGAGAGGCCGTGAATATTCGCTAAATGACTCGTCTAAAATTCTAAGTATGTTATATTCTGCGTTTTACAGGAGATGACCTAAAGGAATGTTTGATGCTGAAACTATTTGATCCTAAAAATTAACTACGAGGTTTGTTGTCAATGCCATATTCGAAGGGTCTGGGTTCATGTATCAGTTGCGCCTCAATAGAGCCCAGCTTGACAGCCCTAATCTTGGATCCAAGGGCAACACTTTCACTTAACATTTAAATGAGAAGGGTCATTATTCATTACTATACTTTGGGCCATAACATAAATCCAAGTTGAATCGTATGGATATATTAAACTACTGATGTTGGTGGGCCAAGTGGCCCAATCAGCCCAAACAGGCTTGGCTTGCACTATTACATGCTCGCTATTATCACGCATGTGGTGAAACCAAAATCATCTGCACAACCAACTATTAAGTCCGACTTGAGGTAACACTTAGGAAATTATAGATGCAATTATACTACTAGCAAATATCATATAAGGATTTTTTACAGGCCAGACAGTTCTTCAAATCCCTTGGAAAACCCAGAACAAAATTGCAACTACTAACAATTATTACTAATCTAACTGTCCAAACAGTCCCAGATTGGTTTACATTTAGAGAACTTAACCAAATCAAAGAATCTACTCAAAAGGTATGAACAATAAACAACAAATTTAAAAAAATGCAACTGACTTCATTTCAATTATCAACAGGACTTCTTCATTTACTTCAGGCTCAGTAAATGTACATGGAAAGTGTAAATAGGAAATGAAGGTGAGATCAGCAGCAATAGAGGATAACTCAACAAATCACAGCCATTGTAAAGCCATCAAAACCAAGAGGAATATCAATACACGATACACTCAATTGGAACAAATACTCCAATTGTGCCAACAAAACCCAGGTCTCAATCTAATAGCAACTCTTAAACTTCTCTCTGAATAGGAAGCTCTTGAAATAAATCAATGGAACAGTAACAATTTGATCGGCTATATGTAAATTATTTCTAAAGATCCAAGCCCCACTTCAAAGGCAAGAATAGGTCCCTTTTATAGTTGAAGTGAATAGGGCAACCCTTATGCCTATTTTTTGCAGTTTGGTGCCTTTATTTTTAACTTGTGTACCAAGTTAGCTACTTAAAAATCCAGAAATCACCTAAATGCCCTACTAGAAGATTCAATAAACTTAAACACCCAAATTACCCTCCCACTACCCCTGTTTTTACCCCTTAATCTTACAAAGCTTCTAAAAATTCATGTTCTTGTTTTCCTATATTATAGAGGCTTCTATTTATCAGAATTTACTCCTACCTACACTAAAATCCTTGAATTACCCCTAATGGCATCTAAAACATCACAACAGACCTAGTTCAACACTTCAAGATTCCATTGGATAAAGATCAACAATCATGCAAAAAAAACAGCTACCAATTAAACGAACACAAACATTATTTCCAATGTCATTTAGACTAATCCTACAAATGGGGACTTGACTACATACTTGTCGCAATTAAAATAAGCAATAATAAACGATTCTGGACCTGAGCTAATTAACTTAAAACAAGCACACAAAGTGTAAGACTAATGCAATCGATTCAACAAGATGAACAAAATTTTAATTTGAGACTTGACGTCTGAATCAAAAGAAAAGAAGACGATGAGGAGAACGACAAGAAAATGAAATAGGATAGGAAAGGTTTACCTAATTGAGAATGCCTTGAGATGATATTCAATCACAACTCGAGATAGAACCCCCAAAAATCCGTTCGATGTTTGACCTCAGGAACCCTAGATTCAGGAAATGTATAGTCCTGGGTGGTTTTGAAGGAGACCAGTGACATATTGGACATGAGGGAGGCAAAAGGGGTTATGGGGTGTTGACAAGGTGGTGTTTGACGGTATTAGATGGCAGCCACCGCCATGCATGGCGGAGATGCCATCTTCAGGCGAATATTTGGCGCGTTTTGGCTATGTTCGAGGGTAACCACTAGCAAGGTTAGGGTGAGGGTGGTAAGGAGATTTATTGGTGTTGATTTTGGAGTGGTTTGACACAGGCCACCGCCGTTGACAGTGGGGTTGCCCTATTTTGAGTGAATATTTGAGCACATCGGCGGTGATTCGAGGGATGACCTTCATGGGATTGGGAAGATGAGGGTGAAGTGCTTCTATGATGTAATTTGGGAGGCATTAGGGTTACGCCACCGCCGCCGGTGATTTTCGTCCAGCGGCGGACGGTGGGGTTTGTATTTCTTGGCGGCGTTACACCGACACAGAACTGTACGAGGAAGAGGGGGTTTGGTCTCTAATATTATTACACCCGTTTGGACATTTTTATGTGGTATGGGGAGAAGTTTTAGGGATGTTGGATGAGTTGCAATGAAGGGCTGAGATGAAAGGAAAACTAAACGACGTCGTTTGGCGCCCCAGGATCTCTACCGGGTTGGTGGACGGGTGGACTGGATATGTTTGGGCCTGGGTTTTAATTCTTTGGGCTAGTTTTAATTATAATTGGCCCCAAAGAGTACTTGTAATGGAATTGTATTTTCGGATTTCTTTAATCTTTCTCTTTATTTATTTCATTTCCAAAAATATTTAAAAACCTAGAAAAATCCTAACTAATCTATTAAACCCTAATTAATCATACAATAATTGTTGCCGCATAATAGATTAAAAGAAAGAACAAAATTACCTAAAATTAATCTTATGTGCGCATTAAACCATTTTTTTAATTACTTTTTTCAATTACTAATTAATTTTTAAAAATACAAAATTACACTTAAATGCACATGCCTCATGTATCTTTGTTATTTAAAATTGCACAAAAGGCAAACCATTAACAGAACAATGCCACGAAAAATCAAAATTGCAAATAGACAACGAGTTTATTTTGTTTTAAATTTACGTGAATAATTCGTATAGGGCAAAAATCACATGCTCACAAACTTGCAGATACTAAAGAAGTTATTGAGACTACTCAGCAGAGTCAATGTTTTTCCACACCCAAGGATAAAAGTTCTAAGGGTGATTTACTCATGGAAGATGCAGGGGCAAATCCTCAGCCTTCAACTTCAAGTCCCCCAACTGGTCCTTCCTCTATGGACAACCTTCCTCCCAAAGTTGCTCCTTAGTTCCTTTTTATTATAATAAAAGTTTTGTTTATTTTTTTTAAGAATTTTTATGAATTATAAATATTAACTTTCAACATGTCTTATATATGTGATTTGTTTTTGTTCGTTTAATTTCTCGAGTCTTTATTGCATTACCTCAACTGAATGAATGATTTAATATGTCGTGACTAAATACATATTATCTTAATATTAAAAGAGAGTCCTTCTATACATCGATATTAATGAAGATGACATTTAATCTTCACGTTGGTGTATAAATATGAAGTAAATATGAGATGTTTATTTGAGCTTTTTAAAATAAATACTCATATATATGATCTTTACAACTGTTTTCTTGTGGCTGAATTAAATGTAGATTTCAGGAATATTCTACCCCAAGACTATGTTGGTAGTCTCAATTTGAATAGCCCTTAGGAGTTAACTTTTTCAATTCTTCACTTCCCATTTGATCTTCCAGCTTGAAATTTTTCTAATTCAAAGCTCTTCATGTTCCTTGAGATTTTTTCGAAATTTCTTCTAGTTCTTGAGATATTTCTTCATTGCTTTTTCGATATAGTTTCCCCAATATGAAAGATTGAATACCAGATCAAATTCTCTCCTTGGTCGTTTTTCCTGAAAAAGAATTACGCATGGGACTTAGAATTTTGTTTTAGGTGAAGATTACCAAACTTTTTCTATCAGAATTATTGCAACCTTGATCGAGAATAAATAAATATTGTGTGTGACTTTATGGGTCTTATGTTATCGTTTGACTTGGGCTAGATTTTTGCCTACCATCTAAAAATATTAGTAAAGGTTAAATGAATAAATAAATAATTAATTAAGAGATATCTTACCGTCGATAATTTTCTCAAAAGTAGTACTTCTTCGAGAGTACAGCATTCTAATTAGAAGATAACACTTTTCCATCTATGGTCCCTAACTTGTATGGTCCTTTTTCAGCATTGCGCCGGACTCGATTTGATCCTTCCCAACTCGGGCCAAATTTTCCCGCATTCACCAGCTATGTTGACTAAAATACTTCCTAAGGACAAAGTCTGCAATCTTGACAATATCAAAGATTTTCCTTTCTGTTATAATATCGCTCTATCCTTTTCTTTTGAGCTGCCATCCATATTAAGCTAACTTTTTTTGTTCTTCTGCCAAATCTAGATTCGTACAAAGTTCCTCATTAATTGATTATTCATTCGTACGTTTAAATATTTTATTTGGTTCTCCTATCTTCAGTGGGATTAGGGCTTCAGTACCGTAAACAAGTGAAAATTGAGTTTCTCTTGTACTTATTTTAAATCCCGTTCTACAAATCCATAACACCTCTGGTAACACCTCAGGCCACTCGCCTTTTATTGGTTCTAAGCGCTTCTTCATACTATTCACAATTATCTTATTTGTCGACCTTGCCTGCACATTAGCTACGAGATGATAAGATGATGAAGTTATTTTCTAACCTTCAAGAAATTCAGCTATTTTTGCTCCCTCAAAATATGGTCCATATCACATATGATTTTTTTGGAATCCCGAATTAACTAATTATATTTTTCCAAATGTAGTCTATAAATTCTTTTTCACGTACCCGTTTAAAGGTACCTGCTTCCATCCATTTAGAAAAACAGTCTGTTAAAATCACTAAAAATCGTACCTTTCCTGGTCCTTGCGATAATGGAACTACGATATCCATCCCCCAATTTATAAATGTCCATGCTGAGATTATTGAATGGAGTAGATCCGCCGGTTGATGTAAGTTATTTGCATACCTTTGCCATTTATCGCAACTTATTATGAAATTTCTCACTTCTTCTTTTATTTTTTGCCAATAATATCCTTCTATTATCTAAGTTTTTATCAATGATTTTCTACCTATGTGACTCCCAGAGTGGCCTTCATGTACTTTTCGCATCCCTTATTCAGTTTGTGAAGGCCCAAGGCATATATCTAGAGGTCCACCAATAGCATCAAACGTTTTCGAAGTTCGTGAGAGCCCAAGTAAAAAATCCATTGTGATACGCTCTCATTTCAATTTCGGAATCTCAAGACTTTGAAGCGGGGTATCAAAATGTTCCATCAATAAAGTGAGGGTATGAGCGTTTTCCATTATTCTTCCCCCACCCACACCCCCCACCCCCACCCATTTTTTAATAAATAAACCTGCAGGCCGCTCTCAGATAAGGACGGAAAAATTCTTTTTCCTTGTCATTCTCTATTGAAAAGGATCTTACTCAATTCAATTGAAACTTAACTTCTACCTCGGTTGCATCCATCAGTGGCCTTCTTAGACCACCTTAACATCTTAATATGAAGTAACCCTCTATACCACAAGTATGTGGAGACATGGAGGGTCGGAATTCCTAACAAGAAACCTTTCACTGCGCCATATGATTCTTTTGCAAAGCGCTCTTTCCACTCCTAGCCCCGTATGCAAAGATGTTTCAAGATACCAAGCGACCAAGTGAAAAAACAAAAGCTCTGATAAAATATTCTAGAAAGCATACACTTAGTTTCGACTCTTTCTCTATTCAAAAAATAGAAGATAAAAAAAGCAAATTGTTTCGGTCTCTGATGCTCATACTTCACCTACTGAAAATTTAGGCACCGACATACAAAACCCACTATATCCTTCTTCATTCTCATCCATCAATAATGTTTCTTTAAGTCATGGTATAACTTTGCGGCACTTGGATGAATGGAATACCGCAAACTATGGGCCTCCTCAAGAATCAACTCACGTAGCCCATCTACATTGGGCACACAAATCCGACATGCATCCTCAATGCCTCATCATCCCCGATGGTAACATCCTTGGCATCACCATGCTGAATCATGTCCTTAAGGACAAGCAAATAGGGATCATCATACCAGCACTCTCTAGTGCGATCATATATGGAAGAATGACAAACCACACAACCTAGAACCCGATTGGGCTCCAAAAAATCTAATCTCACGAAGTGGTTGTCCAAGGACTAAACATCAACTACAAGAGGTATCTCACCTAAATAAATGAATGCAAGGCTACCCACACTCACCACATTCCTACCCAAGGCATCTTCCACCATATTGGTCTTCCATGAATGATACTGAATAGTGATATTATAGTCCTTTAGCAGCTCTAACCATCTGTGATGCCTCAAATTTAGATCCTTTTTGTTTGAACAAGTGTTAGCGACTCTGATGATCCGTATATACCTCAAGAGACCCACCGTAGAGGTAATGACTCCAAAACTTTATTGTATGAACGACGGTAGCCAACTCCAAAGCATGTACAGGATAGTTCTTCTTATGAGGCTTCAACTGATGTGAAGAATAAGAATCACTCTACCCTCTTGCATCAAGACACACGCGTTACTAATCCGAGAAGCATCACAACATAGTAGCCTGAAGCTGATGGTGAAACTAGAACTAGAGTTGTGGTGAAGGAATTCTTGAGCTTCTGAAATCTCTTTTCACACTCATCCGACCACCTGAAAGTATCACACTTCTAGGTCAATTTGGTCAAAGGTGATCCAATAGATGAGAAACTCTCTACGAAGAGACGATATAACCAGCTAATCCGAGAAAGCTCAGAATCTCCATAGATAAGGATGGACTGGGCCAACTCTGAACCACCTTTATAATCTTTAGATCCACATGAATCCGTTCAATAGACACTATGTGACCCAAGAACACCATTGAACCAAGCAAAAACACCCACTTAGAGAACTTGGCATAAAGTTTCTCCTCCCTCAACTACTACAACACAATCGTCAAATGCTAAGCATGCTCCTCCTTTCTACAAGAGTACATATGAATATCATCAATGATATTATGACAAACGAGTCGAGATAAGGGTGAAATACATTGTTCCTCAGATACATGAATATTGTTAGGGTGTTGGTCAGCCCAAAAGACATCACAAGGAACTCATATTGACCATAATACGTGCTGACTGATGTCTTTAGAATATCCAAGTACTAAATCTTCAACTGGTGATACCCAGACCTCAAATCAATCTTAGAGAAGACCCTTGCTCCCTGAAGCTGGTCAAATAGATCATCAATACGCGACAAAGGATACTTGTTCTTGAATGTAAGTTTTTCAACTGCCTATAGCTGATGCACATCCATATAGTACCATCTTTTTTCTTCATGAACAAAACTGATGCATCCTAAGGTGACACACTAGGCCTAATAAACCCTTTCAAGAAGTTCCTGAAGTCGCTTTTTAAATTCCTTCGACTCCGTCAGTTCCATATGATATGGAGGAATAGAAATGGGATGATTGCCTGGTATCAAGTCAATATCTCTGCCAGACATGTCCAACAGATCTCTAGGAAATGCACCCATAATGTCTCGCACCACCGAAACAAAATTAGTAGTAGGGGAATCAGCACCAATATCCCTCACAAAAGCCAAATAAGATAAACATTCATTGACGTCTATCCGTTGAGCCATAAAATATGAAATCACCTTGCTGGCAACATAATTTAGAGAACATCCCTGCTCGATCCTTGGCAAACCCGACATTACTAACGTCATGCTCTTAGCGTGACAATCTAGCATAGCATGACATGGAGTCAACCAATACATCCCAAGATCACAACGAAATCAACCATATAAGAAATAAGAGATAAACTCTAGTCTCCAATCCCCCAATGGATACTACACATAAACTCTAGTCTCCAATTATCCAATAGACACTACATATGACCGATATTTAAAGTCCATTATAATAGTATCGCCCACCGACATACATAAATAGATGAAACTAAGGACAGACGGGGCATATCCAGATAATGAGCAAACTACAATGATACATACGAATAAATGGAACTAGGGTCAAATAATACAAAAGCATCCCTATGACATACTCAGACATTACATATGATAACTGCATCTGAAGAAACAACATCTTGTCTGGCCGGAATAGCATAGAATCATGCATGACCGCCACTTGATCGACCTCCACCTCTAGGGCGATCTCTAGCTTCTTGGACCACACACCGAGCCAGCTGGGCAAGCGGTAAAGTAACTAGTGCACAAGTCGTAGACTGACTCTTCTGCTGCACTGGACCTCCCAGGCGATGAGGACACTACCTCCACATGTGCCCAAACTCCCCACACTCGAAGCAACTCACCGTTGATGGTGGTGGGGACAAAAAAGGGCCCAGAGTACTGGGACAACTGCTATAAGGTCTTGGCATAGACGAATTCTCAATGGATGGAGCGTAGGATGAACTCTAAGTGGGAAGCGCACTGAGAGATGACTGACCCTGACGAGCACTGTATGAACCATGACTGGATGATGCACCACAACGAACTAGATGAGTCAACTAAGCATGCCTATAAGGACGACCCCCATTGTGATAGAACTGACCCCTAGAAGGAACACCACTGAAACCAACCGAACCTCGAGGCCTCTTGGACTCCCACTCCTCACTCTCCTGACTATGGACCATCTTTATCTCTCGAGCAATATCAACCACCTCGTCTAATGTAGCACTAGATACCCCCTCCCGAGTCATAAGAAACCGCAGATGATATGTGAGGCCATCATTGAACCTCCTTATACTCTCCCTTTCACCGGGAACCAACCAAACTGCATGATGATCTAGCTCTGGAAAACCTCATCTCGTACTGGGTCACAGACATACCATCCCGATGTAGCTGCTCAAACTGTCTGCGCAGCTCCTCCCGGTGAGATTACGGCACAAATTTCTCCAAGACGAGAATGGAGAACTCATGCCATGTATGTGGTGCTGCACCAACCGGCATACGCCTCTAACAAGCCTCCCACCATCTGAAGACAGTCCAAGTAAATTGAAAACTAGAGAACGAGATTCCACTGGTCTCCAAAATACCTGTCGTGCAAGGAATCTGCTGGCATTTATCCAAGAAGCCCTGGTATTCTTGAATAGGCCCCGCTAAATGATGGACGCTGAAACCTCCCAAATATCTCTAGTCTCCTCTGCTCATCATCAGTTATAAATGGACCTATCTGGGCCAGAGCAGTTGCAACCAGCTGGGCTGCTAGTGCCCCCTGTGTCTGAAGTCCATGTATAATTTGCTGTAGAGTAGGGGCGGCAGGAGTCTTGAGTACCTTCTGGCCTGAGAAGTGGTTGGCATGGCCTGAACAGAAGATGCGTGAGCAAGGCTAGTGCACATAGTCAAAATCTGAGCCGAAGCCTCCTAAAGGCCTTGAATAACAATGGGCATAGCTGATGTATGAGTTGTCCCCACTGGCTAAACCGTATCTAGTACCTTCTCTAGAGCTTGAGCGATTGGTGCATCTACAGGAGCGGCTCTAGATATTGTACGAGCTTCACCTATGCCCCTATCGCGGCCCTTACGGCAACCTCGGAATCTCACGGTTGTAGCTGGTGACACTGGTAGTTGTCTGCCCTGTTCGATAGCACGTGTCCTCATCATCTGTGAGAGAATAAAAAACATAAGTTTAGTTCCCAAAATCAATAAATCCACATGACAACAATACAAAAATGTGAAGCTTCTTAGGGTTCGGCACCTGCTCCTGACTCGTAAGACCTATGTAACCTAGGCTTTAATACAAACTTGTCACAACCCAAAGCTTATCATGTCATGATGGCACCCAACATGGTACTAGGCAAGCCGGCGCCTCAAAACCTTTCCAACACTTTCAAATTAAAAATGAAATGACATAGGTCTAAATAATTAACACTCTCAAAAAATGGATAGAAAGTCAAAACTCAATATGAAAATTCCCAAAAAGCAGGTTGTCACTGAGCATATGAGCGTCTATACAACACGTCTGAAAATATTGTCTATGAAAAGTTGAAACTAAATAAATAAAGCGGAAAGATAGGGAGGGAGAGTCAAGTTCTGTGAATGTCGGGCAGCTAACATGAATCTCCAAATGATCAACCTGTGCGAATGATCAACACCTACCATGCCGGAAACACTTGGATCTGCACACGAAATACAGGGTATAGCGCGAGTAAAACCAACTTAGTAAGAAACAAGACTAACTATTAAACTGACAGTAGTGAAAAGCTTGATGGATACAGTTTACAAGAAAATAGGTATGCCTTCATGTTCGACAGTTAAAGCTAAAACAGTTAATTCGTGTCAAGTTCAATTAGAACAACATATAGTACCTCTCTGGAATTTCTCGAGAGTGATGTATGCCAGTTAAAGTGCAACAGCAATGAAATCAAGTGCATATTCTCAGTGTAATAGTCATTCAGTCCTCTAATTCACTCCAACCTCGCAGTCACTCATTCCTCACAATCTCTCATTCCTCCCAAACACTCTGCGATCGCACTTAATAGGTACTTGCGCCCACTGGGGGGTGAATAGACTCAGGAGGGACTCCTTCAGCCAAAGCTCTATAACAAGCCAATCATGGCATAAATCAACAAATATGTTCTGCCGTTCAACCCGGTCCCATAAATATCCTTACAATCAGGCCCTCGATCTCACTCAGTTATCAATCTCTCCAGTCTCTCGGCCTTTCAATAATCACGATAATCAGCCCAAACATCAAAGAGATAATGTTTCAATAAGGAACAATACAGACTGAGATATAATATGCAAGTAAAATTGTGACTGAGAACAAAACAACAATATAACAGATAATTCAACATGTAACACGACCTTTGTGGGTTCCAACAATGCCAACACGTAGCCTAAACATGATTTCTAACATGATGTGCAGTTCAATTTCTATAACATATAGGAAATATACAAATAACAACATATTATTCAACTATACTGTTCCATAGCATTGACCAAGTCACATTTCCTATGATGCACGCGCACACGCCAGTCACCTACACTATGAGTCTCCTCAAAACCCATCACATGACACATGTACGGTGTTTCATACCCTTAAAACAAAATTTGGAACTATTACTTACCTCAACCCGCACAAATCCATACTCCAACATGTCCCTGCCTCGCAAATCGGCCTAAAAATGCTTCGAATCTAGACACAAATAGTTCGATACAATCAACACGAGCTAAAGGAATCAATTCCATAAGAAATACTAAGTTATTAGTCTAAAGTCAAAAAGTAGACTCAAAAGCTGGCCCTGGGGACCATGCCTCGGAATCTAATAAAAGGCACAAGATCTGAAAGCTCATTCAACTACGAGTCTAACCATACCAAATTTATCAAAATTCAACATCAAATCGACACCCAAATCTCCAATTTAAACTCTCCAAATCCCTAGCCTTAACTCCCAAAATTACACCTCAAAACCAAACAATCTAGGTGGGGAATTCATTGGGAAAATAAAATTATTGAACAAATTTAATCACAAGTGAAGAAACCCCTCGAAGATCCTCTCAAAAATCATCCAATCCAGAGCGTGAAATGTTCAAAATGAAGAAATATCGCGAACCCTTAAATTAGAATGTTGCTAGTGGTTTCGGTTATGCAATTTGTTTAGCCTCTTTAGCGGCACCTATTTTGCGGTTAGGGATCCGCACCTGCGGCTTGCACTCAACCCCTGACCTATCGCTTCTACGGCAAAGGTCTCGCACCTGCGGCCCCGTGTTCGCTTATGCGCGTTCAGAGCCATGTTTCAAATTCCGCACCTGCGACAAAGATTCACTTCTGCGGACTCGCAGGTGCGCTCCTCCTTCTTCACCTAGGATACACACAAGGCCAGACCGATCCCGTTTCTACGCCATTCCGTTCGCACATGCGCATCACACGTGCGGCCAACCCCTCGCAGGTTTGATCAGACCATAAGACTCCCAGTTCAGCAATGCACTAAGTCTCATTTTTAATCTGGTAACTATCCGAAATCAACCCGAGGCCCCTGGGACCTCAACTAGACACACCAACAAGTCCTAGTATATGATACGAGCTTAGTCAAGCCCTCATACAACATCAAAAACTAGAATCATACTCCAATTCAAATCTAATAAAAACTAAGGAATTCCAACTTCTACAAACGATGCCGAAACCTATCAAATTATGTCCGATTAATCTCAAATTTCGCACGCAAGTCATAAATGATACCATGGACCTACTCCAACTATCGGAACCCCAATTCGACCTCGTATCCACAAAGTACACTCTCAGTCATTCTTTCAAATTTCCAATTCTCGCCATTTCAAGCCTAATGCCGCCACGAACCTCCAAATCATAATCCGGACATGCTCCTAAGTCCAAAATCACCCAACAGAGCTAACGGAACCATCAAAACTTTCTAGAGTCGTCTACATATAAGTCAACATCCAGTCAACCATTTCAACTTAAGCTTTTAACCTTGAGACTAAGTGTCTCAACTCATTCCGAAACCTTTTCGGACCCGAACCGACTATCCCGGTAAGTTACATAACAACTATAAAGTACCAAATGAGCAGTAAATGGGGGAACAGAGCTACAACCCTCAAAACTACCGGTCGGGATGTTACAGATGTCCGCTTTGGGACCTTTACTTATTCGGATTGGCACTAGTAAGGCTTATTAAAAAGGAAAGCGCTCTCTCACAATATTCATTCCATTCCTATCATTCGAACTTAAGACATGTGGTTAATGTGGAAGGAATCGTATCCATCTTATTACAAGTGTTGATGATAGTGAGTGTGTCTATATATATTAGATTTGCGTCAGTGTTGACATATTGATCTTGTGATTTACGTCAGTGCATTGATTTAGGCTGGAAAGTTCATATTTTTTGGGTACTGGTACATGGTCGTGCATAATGCTAAGGTTAGGCTAACCAAAATATATTTTTTCTGTGTCAAAAACAGTGAGCATCTGCACCGTTTGAAGTTTGGGTGGAAATTGAATTGATGCATATACTTCACCGGCCTCAAGGGGACGAGAAAGCTCAACAAATTGTTGACCTTGTACTTTGCGTGGGAACTTTTGTCCGATAACTCAGGTAAATATAGACAATTTCTGGCTCTTTTCCGGAATGAAAATGCATAGAACTCAACTCCCGTAGTCAATAGTTACCATAACGAAAGAGGTGTCAGGAAATACATCAATAGATGAACAAATAACGTATCTCTGATAGTTCAACGAGGCATCCGATATTTGAGTGGCCCCTTAACAAATAAGAAGACTGGTTATCGGATGCATGGCCTAATAATCCAAGCAGCCAATCACTTTCAACAATCAAGTTACTAATTCAAATTTGATGACACGTTGTCTCACCTTTTTAAATTTTTCATCGGTCGTTTGGTATTCGCTTTAAAGCCCTACTTATTCGAATATAAAACTCATTAGAGGAAGAATCATTTTTCAACAAAAAATTTTCCCTTTTAAAGATTTAACCGCGAAACCTCTAATAAAAAGTGAATGAATTCGATCATCCCACTGTAACCTTTGGGTACGTTGTCTCATTACCTCGACGATTAATAGCATTTCACTGAAAAGTGAATATCTAAATCCTTAAGAAAATACAAGGGAACTATAATTTGTCACGCCATGGAATCTTCAAAATTTGCCAAATTTATGTCATTGATGGCACCATAGGCATATATATACCTGTTATCTCCTATGGCTATGGCCTTTACAGGCAACATCATCATGGTAACCCGCCATCTATCTACTTCTTAAACCACGCTTCCGTAAGTAGACTTGAGTAAAACTGCCAACTAATCGTAATTTTGGATCTCAAATATTAGTAAAAGTTCCCTGTAATTATAAGTTTTTATATTTAAAAAAGAAAATTACATCCTTGTTTTAGTCATCATATTCCCTGTAATTATAAGTTTTTATGTACATTTAAAGAGTCATCAAATTACACTAATTTGCCCCAATGGATTTAAGTCATATACATTATTATTGTTGTGTCCACAATAGTCTTCCATTTTTTAAAGTACCGGGCCTTACTCACTGCTATTTTTGGTTCTTATAATATTGCTATTACTCCTATGGTTCTGTTATGATACTGATATATTGTCTTTCGTGTTCTTGAGCTGAGGATCTTTTCGAAAGAACTTCTCTACTTTCTGGGGAAGAAGTAAGGTAACACAGTATCCTCTCCGGACCCCACTTGTCGGAACTCACTAAGTTGTCGTTATACGCTAATACTCAATATAATTTGACTTGTTATAATAGATAAGTTATTATTTCTAACAGGTTGATGTCGATAGCAATATATTGTAATGTTTTTCTCTCTTTTCTTTCTTTCTCTTGCAATTGTAAGTATGCAATCAATCTTAAAAATGTCTTAGAAAACTAATTCAGATAATACATCGGAGTATCAATCAGTCAGCATTCAATCCCTTTTGAGTTTCAAATATTGGTAACATTTAATTCACCAAAAGTAGCCAGTTTATCCTTTCGAAGAGAAAAGGAAAGGAAAAACCAGTTTACATCATTATCTACTTTAACCACTGGAGAATTCCTACTACTGTAAAAATAACTATAATATTCAATAATACTAGAATAGGGATCACCATACTTAAGCTTCCTAAAAGAATCACAACACTTATAACAGTTTTATACATCAATTATCCAGTATGCAATTATCTAGGTTGCTCTGATGGTAAGAAACCCCTACTTCCAACCGAGAGGTTGTGAGTTCGGGTCTTTCCAAGAGCAAGGTGGAAAATTATCGGAGGGAAGGATGCCGGGGTTTATTTGGAAACAGTCTCTCTAACCCAGGGTAGGGGTAAGGTCTGCGTACATACTACCCTCTCCAGACCCTACTAAATGGGATTATACTGGGTTGTTTTTGTATCTAGTATGCAATGATCAAGGTACAACTTTCATACAAAATCTATTAATCCGTGATCCCAAAAGCAAGACTCAGAAGAAAATAACGATCAAAAGAATCCCAAGCTGACTCATCAATGATCTTTTGGCTAAAATCACATGAACCTTCACCGATCATCTTGTCGTGTAACTTAGCCACCAATGAGAATAAATTAGATAAAAATGGGTTTGAAAGGAACGGTTGTATGGCCTCGCCAATTTCTTGAACTTGTGGGAGCATAAACTTTCTATCTTCTGGTTTCCCCTAAAAAATACAGTTTGACAAGGCATAAAAGGCAAGTAAATTTGTATAGAGAGGTAAGAACGCATCTTTATGGTTACCAACCCCACCAATCCAATCAGCACCTCCCTGTGCAACATCGTACAACAACAAAAATAACTACGCAGTATAGTCCCACAAAGTGGGGTTTAGGGAGGGTAATACGTAGACGGGCCTTACCTCTACTCGAAAGTGCAGAGAGGCTGTCTCCAATCGACCCTCGGCTCAGTGAAGGGAAGGAAAAACAAAAACATAAAGCAAAAAACAAAAGAGCATTAGTAACTCCAGCAGAAATAGCGTAAATAATTATCTAAACATAAGAACAATATATAAAATAGCATGCAATAATATCAGACAGCAACTCCCATAAATAACTACCATAAGGGAGACACAATCCAATACACAAATCATCTATGAATAGCTCTGGCAAGCCTCACCCAACCACGTGTGAGAAGTACGAAAAACTCTAGGAGCCCCTATCCTACAACCCTGTTACCAGACCTCCAGATTTTCCTATCAAGGGCCATGTCATCGGAAACCCGTATTCTAGCCATGTCATTCCTAATCACCTCTCCCTAATACCTCTTAGGCCTCCCTCTGCCACACTATGCGCCGACCATTGCCAGCCGCTCACAACTCCTCACCGGGGCATCAGGACTTCTCCTCCGCACATGCCCGAACCACCTCGGCCTCGCTTCTCGCATCTTCTCATCCACTAGGGCCACCCCCACCTTCTCTCGAATAGCTTCATTCCTAATCTTAACTAACCTGGTGAGTCCGCACATCCACCTGAGCATCCTCATCTCCACAACCTTCTTTCTCTGAACATGAGAGTTCTTCACTGGCAAGCACTCCGCCCCATACAACATGGCAGGTCTAACCACAGCTCCATAAAATTTCCCCTTGAGTTTTTATGGAACTTTCTTGTCACACAGGACTCCTGATGCAAGCCTCCACTTTGACCGCCTCGCTCCTATACGATGAGTGACGTCCCCGTCAATCTCTCGGTCCCCTTGAATCACCGACTCAAGATATATGACACTGTCCCTCTCAGCGATGGCCAGAGATCCAATCATCACGTCCCTGCCTACTTCGCTCGGCTCAGAGCTAAACTTGCAATCCATGTATTCTGTCTTAGATCTGCTTATTTTGAAACCCTTAGACTCAAAAGTCTGTCTCCATACCTCTAGCCTCTCAATAACACCGACCATCATCTCGTCTGTCAGGACTATGTCATCAGCAAATAGCATACACCAAGGCACATCCCCTTGAATATGTCGGGTGAGAGCATCCATCACCAAGGCAAAAAAGAGAGGGCTAAGCGCCGATCCTTGATGGAGGCCCATAACCACTGAAAAATGGTCTGAGTCGCCACCCACCCTCTTAACCCTAGTCTTAGCTCCATCGTACATGTCCTTAATTACTCTGATGTACGCATCCGCCACGCTCTTAGCCTACAAGCACCTCCATAGCACCTCCCTTGGGACCTTGTCATACGCCTTCTCCAAGTCGATAAGCACCATGTGCAGGTCCTTCTTCTTATACCTGAACTGCTCCACCGGCCTCCTGACAAGGTGGATAGCTTCTGTAGTGGAGCGACCCGACATGAAACCGAACTGGTTCACAGATATAAATGTCAACCCCCTCACCCTTGCCTCGGTCACCCGCTCTTAAACCTTCTTGGTGTGACTTATTAATTTGATACCCCTATAGTTGTTTCAGCACTGGATGTCCCCTTTGTTCTTGTACAAGGGCACCACTGTACTCCACCTCCACTCCTCCGGCATTCTTTTGCTTCTGAAGATCGCGATGAACAACCTGGAGAGCCACTCCACTCCTGACCTACCCATGCATTTCCAGAACACCAACGGGATCTCGTCAGGCCCGATCGCTCGACCCCTACTCATCCTACGCAAAGCCCCCATGACCTCCTCCGCCCGAATGCACCTGCAGTACACAAGGTCTCTATGTTGCTCTGAATGCCCAAACTCCCCTAACTCTATGTTACGATCCCCCTCCTTGTTAAGTAAGTCTCGAAAATACGCCTGCCACCTCTGCATGACTTGAGACTTCCCCATCAGAACTCTACCATCCTCGCCCTTGATGCACCTAACTTGGTCAAGATAATGCGCCTTCCTTTCCCTTGCTTTAGCTAACCGGAATAACTTCCTGTCCCCGCCTTTCCCCCCTAATTCCTCATACAATCAAATGCCGCGTTTTTAGCTTCTGTAACCGCCAGCTTTGCTTCTTTCCTCGCCACCTTGTGGATCTCCATTTTCGCTCTCCGTTCTTCCTCGCTTGTGCTCCCTGCAAACTTAGCAAACGCTGCCTTCTTCACCTCCACTTTTCCTTCGACTACATTGTTCCACCACCAGTCACCCTTATGTCTGCCTGAATAGCCCTTGGCTACCCCGAGCACATCCTATGCTACCTCCCTAACCAAGTTCGCCGTCTCTGACCACATAGCGTCCGCTTCCCCAGAACTTCTCCTAGCTCCGCCCTCGCCTAACCTTCTCTCCAACTCCTGTGCTTTCTCCTTAGTCAAAGCACCCCATCTAATCCGCGGTTGTCCCCGAGCTCCTCTCCTCTTCCTCTTCACCCAGACCCCGACATCCATCACTAGGAGTCTTCTGTGCAAATCTCCTTCTCCAGTTCTGCAAAAAGTCTTTCACCTCATGTACGTCACAGGGTTCAACTAACAAAAATCTTGAAGTTGGAAGCTTCTCCAAATGAAAACAGCATATCTGGCAGATCAACAGTTTTTCTTCATGATGGTTATCAATCTCCTTGTCAAAGACACGTTTGACAAGATCTCCTTCGGAAATGAAACAAGCATGGTTAGCAGAACCTAGAACCGTGCGGCAAAGGAAATCAAGGTAGTCAAGAGAGTGACCAAAAATTGATGAGAGATGCTTGAAGCTCCTCTCAATCACTTGCTCTACTTGGCTTGGAACCACTCCTGTCAAGAAGCTTCTTTCAGATCTTTTAGATGTAAGACAATTCTGGACATCTAAGGCGATTTTTTCTCCTGAGATTCTCATCTTCATCATCAAGAAGCCTAATGCATGATAACCATAAATCCAGGATTTTATGGGCATACGTATTAACCACGTTTTCTTTCTTGAACGAGGAGCAGAAATTGCCATCAGGAATTTGGCTATTGTAGACTGAAGGACCAATAACTTCGGCCTTATCCAACAAACCAGATACTACCATAGACTCCGCAGCCGCCCTACGCATGTTTACAGGCTCTGACGCATCAGTTTGTTGTTCAATTAGGTCTACATAATAGCTGATGCACTCGTAAAAGACAGATAATTTAGATGGATCAGATGGATCATGGGGGTTAAATTTCCAGCTTTGAAATTTTGCAAATCTACAACTGAAATACTAAGCGAGCTAGCAAATTGCTTTATACAAATCCCCATGCAACAAAGAAGCATCTCTCTCGACTTTGAATGCCTAGTGACCTTGTATTAGGAAACCATTCCTAATATTTGTCTTGGATATTCTTGTGAAAGCAATACCTCTTGGGAAAACTTCAAGATATTATTCAAGAAGGATTAAGGAGCTTTCAAAGCCAAACATTTGGATAATCTTCAAAAGGACTAAGGATTTCCACTTATGAATTCAGGTACGCTTCCGCTTATGTTGTTATTCCAAATAATTCGATATGAAGGCTATTATTGTTTTAGTCGAATTTATAATCTAACAATTGGTATCAGAGCCTCCTTCATATTTGGATTATTTGGAAGTTCATGAAATTCATGTTATATAAAGTTTATGATTAAGTAAAGATAGAATTTTGATTATGAAATTCTATTACCATGATATAGCATGATTTCATGAATGATGTGTTGTTGATGAACTTTGGTGTTTCAATATCTTGTTATCTCTATATGAAATGAAACATTGAAATTTGCATGATTTTGGTTGATGAACAACATGATTTCTTTTTTAAGTTTCTTGTTGAAAACCATATTAAGTCGTTGGACAAAATTGTAAGATAATCGATTATCTTCTCCAGATAATCGACTATCTTGTAAAGTTCACCAAAATTTTGCAAAACAGAAGCAGCAAATCATCGACTATGCATTTTGAATAATCGATTATTGAAAATTTTTTGAAACAACACTGCAGGATAATTGATTATTCAGCCAGAATAATCGATTATCTGGAGTTTTTTAGCAAAAAATAGGAAATTCCAGAGAGCCAAGATAATCGATTATCCTAAAAAGATAATCGATTATCCTAGTTTTTCAGCAAAATTTGAGATCCCAGAAGGCCCAGATAATCGATTATCAAGCTCAGATAATCGATTATCTAGCCATAAGTTGCAGAATGTTTTGTTTTCTGGCTGTTTAATGAGGACATAATGTAAGAAACGTTTGTCATAATTAATAAAACGTTTTACGTATTAAGTTTTCAAGTTTTTAATTGTACATTAATAATATGTCAATTAATATTCAGTTTTTTAATTATTAATGTTTTATTCATTAATATTCAGTTTTTAATATTAATTGGTTTTTAGTCCATCATGCTTCAGATTTGGTATTATCCAATTAAGACTAAAACAATTAATATTCAGATGTTACATGTCAAAACATGTAAATTTTCGGTTAAGATTCAATATATGGCTTAAGGAATTATATGATTTAGCATCTAATATTTTAAATTAGTCAATTGAAGCATTATGTTGCCAAAGTAACCTCTTTTGTGTAGATTGATTAATCTTGAAATATAAGATGACTGTGGATGTTAGTCTTCCATGCGTTTAACAATGGCCCAAAGGAAGGTTGTTATTTCGCAGGAATTCGAGCATGCTTGTGGTGATAAATATGTGACAATTATTCAGTTTTTCATGTGAATATTAATTCGGCCCAAAGGAAGGCTTGATATTTGACAGAAGTTTATTGTCAATATTTGATCACTACACCAAGAGTACCACTTACAAGTTGATTTTCTGTCCAAAGACTAAAATCAATGTTGTGCTAGGTATCTTGTAATGGGATTTGCCTATTTTGAATCTGTAAACTAAAGTTAAAGTTCATGTAATTGTAAGCATGTTAAGTTATCCTTGTTCTATTTTCAGTCAATTCTTCAGCTGCTTCGATATCTGCTAATATAAACAGTATCCCTGTGCTTAACGGCACAAACTTTAATGAATGGAAAGAGAACATTATGATCATTCTCGGTTGCATGGATCTAGTCCTTGCACTTCGGATTGAGCAACCTGCTTCTCTTGAGGATACATCTTCTTCTGATTAAAAGAAGGAGATGGAGAAGTGGGAACGCTCAAATCGCATGAGTCTAATGATCATGAAACGTGCAATTCCAGAATCTTTCAGGGGCACTATGAATGATGAAAGTAATGCCAATGTTTTCCTTGAAAACCTTGAAAAGCGTTTTGCGCAAAACGAAAAGGTGGAAACAAGTACTCTTTTGAGTAAACTTGTTTCCATGAGGTATAAAGGCAAGGGAAACATAAGGGAGTACATTTTGGAAATGTCTCATCTTGCTTCGAAACTTAAGTCACTCAAGCTTGAATTACCTGAGGAACTGCTTGTGTACTTAGTTTTGATATCTCTTCCTGCACACTTTTATTAGTTTAAGGTCAGTTACAACTGCCTGAAGGAGAAATGGACTCTTAATGAGCTTATTTCACATTGTGTGCAAGAGGAGGAAATGATAAAGCAAGATAAGACAGAAAGTGCTCATTTGGCATCCTCTTCTAAGGATACTAAGAAGAGGAAAGGTAAGAAAGTTGCGGTTGCAAGGCCCCAGAAAAAGCAAAATAAGGAACCTAAGGTTGAAACTTGAGAATCAGGTTGCTTTTTTTGTAACTGGACTAATCATGTGAAGAAAGATTGTACCAAGTACCACGCTTGGCGTGCGAAAAAAGGTACATCTCTTTCTCTTGTTTGTTCTGAAGTTAATTTAATTTCGGTACCTAAGGATACTTGGTGGGTAGATTCTGCTGCTACTACTCACATAAGTATATCTATGCAGGGTTGCCTGAACTGCCGAAAACAAAATGATGGTGAAAGATACATCTATGTGGGTGACGGCAAGAAGGTGCAAGTTAAGGCTGTTGGCAAATTTAGGCTGTTGTTTAAGACTGGTTTTGATTTAGATTTGAATGAGACATTTGTTGTACCGTCTTTTAGATGGAATTTAATTTCTGTTCCCAAATTGGACATATCCGGTTATTCATGTTCATTTGGTGACAATAAAGTTAGTCTCTTTCAAAATTCAAATCTTATCGGTACTGGTCTTTTATCAACATATGATAGCCTATATTTGGTTGATATAATAACCTCACATAATGAAACTTTGCATACAAGTTCAAGTAGTACCAAAAGAAAATTAACTAATGAGAATTCTATATCACTCTGGCACAAACGTTTGGGTCACATATCCATTCAAAGAATTCAGAAACTCGTGTCAGATGGAATTCTTGATTCTCTTTATTCCTCAATTTCGGATATTTGTGTTGAGTGTATCAAGGGTAAACAAACAAACAAGACGAGATTAGGTGCTAAGAGAGCTTCAGACGTCTTAGAATTGATACATACGGATATTTGTGGGCCATTTCCTACTCCTTGTAGGAATGGTCAACAATACTTTATCACATTCATAGACGATTACTCTCATTATGGGTACCTATTTCTTATTCATGAAAAGTCCCAATCCATAGACGTGTTCAAATAATATAAGGCTGAAGTTGAAAATCAACTAAGCAAAAGGATTAAAACTGTTAGATCTGACCGTGGTGGTGAATACTATGGCAGATATGATGGTTCAGATGAACAACGTCCAGGGCCATTTGCTAAATTCCTAGATGAGTGTGGGATCGTCCCTCAGTATACTATGCCAGGCAGTCCTACGATGAATGGTGTAGCTGAGAGACGAAATCGGACCCTTAAGGATATGGTAAGAAGTATGATTTGTCGTACTACTTTGCAAGACTCACTCTGGGGAGAAGCATTAAAAACCGCAGCTTATATTCTTAATAAAGTTCCAGCTAAAGCTACAATCAAAACCCCATATGAACTTTGGACTGGGCATAAACCCAGTATTAAGCACTTACACATTTGGGGTTGTCCAGCTGAGGCAAGGCCTTATAGGCCGAATGAAAAGAACCTGGATGCTAAAACGGTTAGTAGCTATTTTGTTGGATACTGAGTTTGGGGGGTGGGGAGATACAGTTTTTAGAGATTTTGTCTTTGAGGAAGAGCATGTGTCTTTCCCTCAAGTTGTTGATCTTGGTCAGGGTGTTCTCATTCCTGACACGGATCACACAACTCCAGTTCAAGACAATCTCGAAAATCTCCCTAATCAAGTTCCTGATATTACTAATGAAAATCAAACTCAACAACCTCATGAAACTGAAGTGCCATTAAGGAGATCCACTAGAGAGAGGAGAAATGCAATTCCGGATGATTATGTTGTATTTCTCCAAGAACAAGAAAGTGATATTGGACTTGAGGAAGATGATCCAATCAACTTCCGCCAACTCATGAAGGGTTCTAGCTCTCAAAAGTGGATTGATGCCATGAACAATGAGATGAAGTCTATGAGCAATAACGGCGTTTGGGAGCTTGTTACATTGCCCGAAGGTATTAAACCGATCGGTTGTAAATGGATATTTAAAAACAAGAGGGATTCAGGGGTCAATGTCATTAAGTATAAAGCTCGTCTTGTCGCAAAAGGCTACACTCAAAGGAAGGCATTTATTATAAAGAGACTTTCTCTCCAGTAAGACTCTTTCAGGACTATAATGGCACTAGTAGCACATTTTGATCTTGAACTTCATCAGATGGATGTTAAGACAACATTTCTCAATGGTGACATTGAGGAAACAATTTATATGGTGCAAACTGAAAACTTTGTTTCGGAAGAATCAAAGAAAAGGTTTTGCAATTAAAGAAATCCATCTATGGGTTCAAGCAGGCTTCCCGTCAATGGTATTATAAGTTACATGCAGTCATTACATCTTTTGGTTTTGAACCGAATATTGCTGATGACTGTATATACCATAAGTTTAGTGGGAGTAAGTATATTTTTCTGGTTTTATACGTCGATGACATACTGCTTGCCTGTAATGATATAGCATTATTGCATGAAACTAAGAAATTTCTTTCAAAGAAATTTGAAATGAAAGATCTTGGTGATGCCTCTTTTGTATTAGGAATTCAGATACAACGAGATCGCTCCAAAGGTGTTCTCGGTCTGTCACAAAAGGGCTATATCGATAAGGTTCTTAAAAGATTTGGCATGCAGGATTGTAAACCAGGCAACACCCATGTTGCTAAGGGAGACAAGTTTAATCTCAAACAGTGCCCAAATAATAATTTTGAAACTTCGGAAATGGAGAAGACACCTTATGCTTCGGCTGTAGGTAGTCTGATGTATGCTCAGGTATGTACACGACCTGAAATAGCATACATTGTTGGGATGGTTGGCAGATATTTTAGCAATCCGGGAATGGACCATTGGAAGGCAGCTAAAAGGGTCATGAGGTACTTATGGAGAACAAAGGATTACATGCTTACATATCGGAAATCGGACCTGTTAGATAATACGCTTAACGCTAAAGGGGGGGGGGGGGTGAATAGCGTTATAATAAAAATTAGCATAAACTTGCGGAATTTATATATTGCAGGAAATAAATAAGTGCGATAAATAACTAAATTAGAACAAACGCACCGATGTATCCTGGTTCACCACAACCCGTGGATAGTCCAGTCCCCGAGAGACTCTCTCGAGATTTCCACTAACTTGTTAAGCTTACGGGTGCTCAACAAACTGTTACAACTTGAGGACACAAGTCTCAACAACCTTTGCTCGGAGATACAACACTCCAAGACTTCAACCAAGGAAACACAAGTTCCTTCTTACAACACAAGGGACTAACACTTCCCTTTAAGTGTACAAAAACACTTAGCACTCAAACAAAACACTCCTTTAAGAGTAGATATGAGTAAAAAGAATACTCTCAAGATCGCAACAACTTTCGACAAGAATTTGGCTCTCAAAAGCTTATGTAATGAATATAAAATGATAAGCAATAAAGTATGCAAGCTTTTGCAATTGTATGATTAGTTGTTGTGTTTAGAAGACTGAATTGAAGCTGTATTTATAGTTGAGAAACCTTGTATTACCGTTGCCTAATTTCCAATTAAGAATTGCTGATTTTACTCTGTGACAATCGATTGTCAAATTACCACAATAGATTGTTAGCCAGTTCTTCCAAAAATCAATCCCAGATTTTACGCATAACAATCGATTATCTAAGATCAAAAATCGACTACTAGCAACGTTCAAAAAATCATTTCCAGATTTTACTAATAACAATCGATTGTCAGAAATCTACAATCGATTATTCAGCAACGTTCAAAAAATCCTTTCCAGATTTTAATTAAAACAATCGATAATAGGAAATCAATAATCGATTACTCAGCAACGTTCAAAAAATTCTTTCCAGATTTTAATTAAAACAATCGATTATAGGAAATCAATAATCGATTACCTGACGGTATTTGAAAAATTTTGGCAACGGTCAGTTATACAATCGATTATACTAAGTTAACAATCGATTATATATCAGTCTTGAAAAATCAATTTAGACACTTCCTCTTGACAATCGATTGTTATAGGTTCACAATCGATTATTTAATAACTTTGAAAAAGTCTGGAAGACACAGCCTCAACACAATCGATTGTCATAAGTTCACAATCGATTATTTTGTGACTTTGAAAAATCAGATGGACACTGTCTCTTCACAATCGCTTGTCATAAGCTTCACAATCGATTATTTTGAGCTTTGAAAAACTTTGATGGACACTGCCTCATCACAATCAATTGTCATAAGGTTCACAATCGATTGTCATGCAGATTTGAAAAAGCTGATGCTCACTGCCTTAACACAATTGATTGTCATAAGTTCACAATCGATTGTCAAGCAGCTGACTTAAACATAATCGATAATCATAAGTACATAATCGATTATCTTAGTCCAGATTTTAGAGGCATGTTTAAAAATCATTTTGACTAAAGTAAATATGCATTATTTAAAATCATTTTGCTCTAAATTAAGTATGCATGATTTGTTAAAAATATTTTTACGAGAGAAGCCAGGTCTTGAGTTTAAGTTGTCGGATCAAGATCACAATTAAATACCGAGTCATATAAACTTTATCTCGATCTTTGTCTTGTGCTTGAATCTCGTTATATATCAATTTTGCGCTTGTGCTTGGACCTCGTCATATGTCAATTTGCGCATAGTTTGTCATTTCATCAAAACCTACAAATATGAACACACGTTTAGTATAATGCCTTGAGAACGTGTTTCCAACAATTTCCCCCTTTTTGATAATGGCAAACTCTAAGCGGGATATGCATACGATTCAAGACAAGTAAAGATATGCAACAAGTATATAGATATGCAATTTGTTCCCCCTCACTATATGAATTCCCCCTCAATTTATGCCGATAAGTATTGAGAGTGCATACCCGTTATCTTCCCCCTTTTGCCATTAGCAAAAAAATATAGAATAATTAAAAAACCTGTTTATTTATTAATAAAAAATGGTTACATAACGGGAACAATAAAAAACATAGAACAATAAAACAAATAAAGAAATTATTCATCATCATTTCCCGCCTCATCATCCGGCACTGCTTCATAGGGAACAAGACCGGCATATGGATAATAAACATGGTCAAAATATCCATGGATCTCATGTGTCAATTGACCGACAGAGGTGGTCAATGAAGCAACTTGGTCGGAAATGGATTGAAGAGTAGGTTCTTGAGGCTGACGCGATTGACGGGTTGGAGGAGGAGCAGGAGCTGCATGATCACCGTCATGGGGAAAGGAGGATTCTGAAATTTCCCACTTCTTGGTGCTCTTTTTGAGAGTACCGATGGAAGGGTTGAACCCGGAAGCTTCAAGAAAATTCATAATAAGGAGGGCATAGGGAAGAGGTCTATCAACTCCGATGGCATCAAGCATGTGAATCTTGACGAACTTACACCAATTGATGTGAGCTCCGGTTATAATGGCATGCATGAGCTTAGCGTCCTCTTGGGAAAGGGTGGTATGATTGTGCTTCTGAGGCTTGAGGACTCGGGTGATGAATAGAAAATCAAACGATACTCGGGGAGCATTCCCGTGATAGTAGGGCGCCGAGTAGATAGATTAGGATCATAAGATGTAAGACCTATTTGGTTTAGGAGAATTTTCTCATCAAATAAGGCGTCGGCCTCTCTAATGTAGCGAGTAATGTTTTCGCCACTTCGAGGAAGATGGGCAATGGAATGCAAGTTTTCATTGGACAAAAGAATTTGTACACCATTAATATTTGACACAAGTTCACCATCGTCATCCTCATGAAGGTTTGAGTAAAACGCTTGAATCAATGGAGGATTAATATAAGGATTGGTAAGATATAAAAAGTCAAGAAGTTGACATTCCTTAAGAATGTTTGCAGCGGGGGCATATGATTCAAGATACTTGCTTGTTGAAAAGCGAGGAGGAAGAATGTCACGCTCTTCAAATTTTGTCAAAAATCTAGTAAGCTCGGTTTTTTACACCCATCTTGATAAGGGAAATTTGGAGGTGGAGGAGCAGAAGAAGATGCACCTTGTCTACCTGAACGGGAACGTTTAGAGTGTGTGCCCGACATTTTCAAAAAGTAGTAATGAACTTTCTAAGAAACTTGGAAGATTTTTGAAGGTTTGGGAGCAAAGATTGATGCTTGAGTGAATAAAGTTGAAGACTTGTGATGCCTATTTATAATGGGAAGAATGGCATTTCATTTATGATGAAAATCTGCAGAAATTTATGAGCGAAAACTGTCAGAAACGGAAAAAATAAATTGCACTGACCGTTAGACAATCGATTGTTGAAACGAAATAATCGATTGTTGAGCAGATTTTGACTTGAACTCGGAACTGACACAAAATCGATTGCAGGACCCAAACAGTAACAAATATTTGAATTACTGACAAAAAATAATCGATTGTTGAATTACGATAATCGATTGGTATGATACAGTGAGCACGGTGATTTTCTGACTCGGAAAATAATCGATTATATTTATGAAACAATCGATTGTTTTAGGAAAGCAGTACTGAATGGCTGAGACGGTAATCGATTATACAGTTAAAAAATCGATTATTAAACACAATGCATAATAAGCATCAAACATAAATAATCGATTAGTGATACTTGCCAATCGATTGTCCGTACAGTAAAATAATCGATTATTTGCTGTATCAATCGATTGTTCTATGCCATTTCTTTATAATTCCCCCTGCCTTTAGGGCGATACCTGCAAAAGAGAATTAGACGTCTCCGACGCTCAAGTTAGTAATTTGTAACGAAATAATGCAATGAGAACGTGATCTCTTAAGAAGTGTGTCCTAAGGTGTTCTTAAGAGAGTTTCGGGTACTTACCTTTTCTCCGACGTCGCCAATTACCTGTTCGAGAGGGTGATCTTTGATTGTCCTCCACTCATTAGGCATTTTCATTTCTTTCTCCAATTGTGGCGTTTCCTCCGTTGATTGTTCCAAGATTTCATCTTGAATTTCCTTAGGAGTTTCCTCTTGTACTTTGTCTTTTAAACTATTTAGAATACCTGCAAGATCAGAACAAGAATCCTTTCTCGCCAAGCGAGCATTATTTTCGGAAAACACAATATGAGGGGATTCCTCCACAGTTTGGGTTCTATTATTAAATACCCTATATGCTTTGCTACGTGAAGAATACCCAATAAAAATTCCCTCATCGGATTTGGCATCATATTTTCCGAATTGATCTTTTCCATTGTTATGATTAAAACATTTACAACCGAATACTCTAAAATGGGAGATATTTGGTTTCCTTCCCTTGTAGAGTTCATAAGGGGTTTTCATGAGTATTGGCCTTATGACTACTCTATTTAAAACGTAGCATGCGGTACTCACGGCATCCGCCCAAAAATGTTTGGGAATCTTAGCCTCTTCGAGCATGGTTCTAGCCATCTCTTCGAGACACCTATTTTTCCTTTCCACCACCCCATTTTGTTCTGGTATTCGTGGAACGGAAAAGGTATGCTCGATACCGAGTTCGTCACAAAAGTCCGCAAAGAGATTGTGATCAAACTCTCCCCCATGATCACTTCTAATTGAAGTGACGGTTGTTTCCTTTTCGTTTTGAACACGTTTAAGAAAATATTTAAAATTATGAAAAGTATCACTTTTATGGGCAAGAAATAAAGTCCAAGTAAATATTGAATAATCATCAACAATAACAAAAGCATAACGACTTCTACCAAGACTTTCAATGCGAGATGGTCCAAACAAATCCATGTGAAGCAATTGCGATGGTCTAGTAGTTGAAACAATATTTTTCGATTTAAAAGATGCTTTTGTTTGCTTCCCTTTTTGACAAGAATCACAAATTGAGTCATATTCTAATTTCAAATTTGGAAGACCAACAACTAAATTTTGTGAGACCAATTTGTTCAAAAGATGCATGTTGATGTGAGCTACTATACGATGCCATAACCAAGAGTCATCCTCTTTGCTCATTAAACAATTCATTTATTCGGGTGAAGAATTTGCAAGATCAACCATATAAATGTTATCCATTCTAAAACCATAAAGGATAATTTTAAAATCGCTACGTCTAAAAACTAAGCATTCATCCGAATCAAATAAAACAAGATTTCCCTTGTCAAATAATTGACTTATGCTCAAGAGATTATGTTTTAAACCTTTCACAAGTAATATATGCTTAATGGAAGAAATTTCATCCTTACCGACCGATCCGATGCCGATAATCTTTCCTTTGTTGTTATCACCAAAAATAACACTTCCCCCTTCGTTGTGTTCTAGTTGAAGGAATTTGGATTTGTCTCCCGTCATGTGCTTGGAGCATCCACTATCAAGGTACCATAGTACACTTGATCCCTTCAAACATACCTACAAAACAGATTAATGAGTTTTAGGTACCCATGCCATTTTGGGTCCTTGGGGGTTAGGCAAATCATAGTGATGTGATTGAGTGTTATGTCTATGTTGTGAAAAACAAGCAGGAGCAATATGTCCAATTCGTCTACAATAATGACAAGTCACATTAGGATTGTGCATCCTTCTAGGTTGATAGTGTTAGATAATACGCTTAACGCTAGAGGGGGGGTGAATAGCGTTATAATAAAAATTAGCGTAGACTTGCGGAATTTAAAATTTGCAGGAAATAAATAAGTGCGATAAATAAGAAAGAACACACCGAAGTATTCTGGTTCACCACAACCCGTGGCTAGTCCAGTCCCCGAGAGACTCTCTCGAGATTTCCACTAACTTGTCAAGCTTCCGGGTGCTTAACAAACCTTTACAAGTTGAGGACGGAAGCCTCAACACCTTTGCTCGGAGATACAACACTCCAAGACTTCAACCAAGGAAACACAAGTTCCTTCTTACAACAAGAGAATAACAATTCTCTCCAAGTGTACAAAACACTAAGCACTCAAACAAGACACTCCTTAATGAGTAGATATGAGTATAAGAAGTACGCTCAAGATCACAACAACTTTGAACAAGAATTTGGCTCTCAAAAACTTATGTAATGAATATAAAATGATAAGCAATAGTATGCAAGCTTATAGCAATGTTATGGTCAGTTGTTGTTTGTTGTTGTACTCAAAAGACTGAATTGAAGCTGTATTTATAGTTGAAAAACTTGGCATTACCATTGTCTAATTGCCAATTAAGAACTGCTGATTTTACTCTGTGACAATCGATTGTCAAAAAGCCACAATCGATTGTTTGCCAATCGTTCCAAAAATCAATCCCAGATTTTACGTTTAACAATCGATTATCCAAGATCAACAATCGATTATTGGCAACGTTCAAAAAATCATTTCCAGATTTTACGTAAAACAATCGATTATACAAAATCAATAATCGATTATTCAGCAACGTTCAAAAAATCCTTTCCAGATTTTAATTTCAACAATCGATTATACAAAATCAATAATCGATTACCTGACGGTATTTGAAAACTTTACAACAACGGTCAGCTTCACAATCGATTAGGCAATGTTAACAATCGATTATTTATCAGTCTTTGAAAATCATTTTAGACACTGCCTCGTGACAATCGATTGTTATATACTCACAATCTATTATTTAATAACTTTGAAAAAGTCTGGAAGACACTGCCTCAACACAATCGATTGTCATATGTTCACAATCGATTATTTTGTGACTTTGAAAAATCTGATGGACACTGTCTCTTCACAATCGATTGTCATTAACTTCACAATCGATTATTTTGAGCGTTGAAAAACTTTGATGGACACTGCCTCATTACAATCGATTGTCATAAGGTTCACAATCGATTGTCATGCAGATTTGAAAAATCTGATGCTCACTGCCTTAACACAATCGATTGTCATTAGTTCACAATCGATTGTCATGCAGTGTTGGCTTAACATAATCGATTGTCATAAGTACATAATCGATTATCTTAGTCCAGTTTTAAGAGGCGTGTTTAAAAATCATTTTGACTAATGTAAATATGCATAAAATCATTCAGCATTAAATTAAATATGCATGATTTTATAAAAATAATTTTACGAGAGAAGCCAAGTCATGAGTCAAGTTGTCGGATCAAGATCACAATTAAGAACGACTCATGTAAAACTATAAAACTTGGTCTTGTGCTTGAATCTCGTTATATATCAATTGCGCGCATGTACTTGAACTTCGTCATATGTCAATTTGCGCTTGTTTTTCATTCATCAAAACCTACTCACATGAACACACGTTTTAGTATAATGCTTTGAGAACGTGTTTCCAACAATTCCCCCTTTTTGATAATGGAAAACTTTAAGCGGGATATGCAAATTAAACAATTCATAATGACGATTCAAGACAAGTAAAGATATGCAACAAGTATGCAATTAGTTCCCCCTCAATTTAAGCTAATAAGAATTGAGAGTGCATACCCGTTATCTTCCCCCTTTGTCATTAGCAAAAAAATGTAATAAGATGGCAAGGATTGAAAAAAAAACTTGTTTATTTATTGAAAATAAAACGTGATTACTTAAAGAGAGTACAATAACTCAAATAATAGCAGTACAATCGATTATTGATACGAGATAATCGATTATTAGACGACAGAAACCGATTTTTCTGAAGAAGGCTCGATTATTGCGCGTCATGCTTTATAATTCCCCCTACCTTTAGGGCGATACCTGCAAAAATTCGTTAGACGTCTCCGACGCTCAAGTTAGAAATCATGTAAAATAAAAAAGATGCAATGCATGACTTAGATCAACGTGGAGCCAAGAATCCCGAGTTCACTACGAATTCGAAAGAAGGACTCTTTCTCTAAGGGCTTTGTAAAGATGTCGGCCAATTGATCTTTGGTTTCAACGAATTCGATTTTAGACATCGCCCTTGAGAAAGTGATCTCTTATAAAATGATGTCTAATTTCAATGTGTTTTATTCGCGAATGAAGAACGGGGTTCTTCGTCAAGCATATGGCACTAGTATTATCACATCTAAGAGGGATATGATCAAGACTTAGGCCATAGTCCAAGAGTTGTTGTTTCATCCATAGGATTTGAGCGCAACAACTCCCCGCGGCTACATATTCAGCCTCGGTTGTGGACAACGCAACACTTACTTTTTTCTTGCTAAACCAAGAAACGAGAGAGCTACCGAGCAAATGGCAAGTGCCACTAGTGCTCTTGCGGTCCAATTTGCATCCAGCAAAATCGGAGTCGGAATAGCCAACGAGTTGGCATGAAGAACCTTTGGGGTACCATAGACCCACATTTACAGTACCAACAAGATACTTCAATATCCGTTTCACCGCAGTTAGGTGAGACTCCTTCGGACACGATTGATAACGAGCGCATAAGCACACGCTAAACATGATGTCCGGACGACTAGTAGAAAGATAATGGAGAGACCCAATCATACCTCAATACATTTTGATGTCGACTTCCTTACCTTTCTCATCTTTGTCTAGATGATCGGATGTGCTCATGGGGGTTGCCATTGCTTTTGCATTGGTCATTTCAAATCGTTTCAGCAATTCTTTGCAATATTTCGCTTGGCAAATGAACGTACCTTCTTTCATTTGCTTTACTTGTAATCCCAAAAAGAATGTTAACTCTCCCATCATAGACATCTCAAATTCGCTAGTCATTAAATCGGAAAATTCCTTGCACAAGACATTGTTAGTAGCACCAAATATAATATCATCTACATAGATTTGAACTAATAAAATATCATTGTTTTTATGCTTAACAAAGAGAGTGGTGTCAACTTTCCCCCTAATGAAATCATTTTCCAATAGAAATTTACTCAATCTTTCATACCAAGCTCGGCGAGCTTGTTTTAAACCATAAAGAGCCTTTTTGAGTTTGAAAACATGATCGGGAGATTTACAATCTTCAAAACCGGGGGGGTTGTTCAACATAAACTTCTTCTTGAATAACACCATTTAGAAACGCACTTTTCACCTCCATTTGATATAAATTGAAATTCATAGAAGAGGCAAATGCGAGCAATAGACGAATAGCTTCTAATATAGCTACGGGAGCATATGTTTCTTCATAGTCAATACCCTCTTCTTGATTATAGCCTTTTGCTACAAGGCTAGCTTTGTTTCTAGTGATTACACCATTTTCATCTAGTTTGTTTCGAAAAACCCATTTCGTACCAATTATGGTATGATTTTCGGGTCTTGGCACCAAATCCCAAACGTCATTCCGTTTGAATTGGTTAAGCTCCTCTTGCATTGCCAAGGTCCAAAACTCATCCCAAATTGCTTCGGAGATGGTTGTTGGTTCAATTTGAGAAACAAAAGCAGTATGACCTAAGGTGTTCTTAAGGGAGTTTCGAGTACTTACCTTTTCTCCGACGTCGCCAATTACCTGTTCGAGAGGGTGATCTTTGATTGTTCTCCACTCGTTTGGCATTTTAGTTTCTGTCTCCAATTGTGGCGCTTCCTCCGTTTGTTGTTCCAAAATTTCGTCTTGATTTTCCTTAGGCGTTTCCTCTTGTATTTTGTCTTTCAAGCTATCTAAAATACCTGCAAGATCAAAACCGGAATCCTTTCTCGCCAAGCGAGCATTATTTTCGGAAAACACAACATGAGGGGATTCCTCCACAGTTTCGGTTCTTTTATTAAAAACCCTATATGCTTTGCTACGTGAAGAATAACCAATAAAAATTCCCTCATCGGACTTAGCATCAAATTTTCCCAATTGATCTTTTCCATTGTTATGAATAAAAACTTTACAACCGAATACTCTAAAATGGGAGATATTTGGTTTCCTTCCCTTGTAGAGTTCATAAGGGGTCTTCATGAGTATTGGCCTTATGACTACTCTATTTAAGATGTAGCATGCGGTACTCACGGCATCCGCCCAAAAATGTTTGGGAATCTTAGCCTCTTCGAGCATGGTTCTAGCCATCTGTTCGAGACATCTATTTTTCCTTTCCACCACTCCATTTTGTTGTGGTGTTTGTGGAGCGGAAAAGGTATGCTCGATACCGAGTTTGTCACAAAAGTCCGCAAAGAGATTGTTATCAAACTCTCCCCCATGATCACTTCTAATTGAAGTGACGGTTGTTTCCTTTTCGTTTTGAACACGTTTAAGGAATTATTTAAAATTCTGAAAAGCATCACTTTTATGGGCAATAAATAAAGTCCAAGTAAATCTGGAATAATCATCAACAATAACAAAAGCATAACGATTTCTACCAAGACTTTCAATGCGAGATGGTCCAAACAAATCCATGTAAAGCAATTGCAATGGTCTAGTAGTTGAAACAATATTTTTCGATTTGAAAGATGCTTTTGTTTGCTTCCCTTTTTGAAAAGAATCACAAATAGAGTCATTTTCAAATTTCAAATTGGGAAGACCAATAACAAAGTTTTGTGAAATCAATTTGTTCAAAAGATGCATGTCTATATGTGCTACTCTACGATGCCATAGCCAAGTATCATCCTCTTTGCTCATAAGGCAATCCACATATTCGGGTGAGGAATTAGCAAGATCAACCATATAAATATTATCCACTCTAAAACCACGAAGGATAATTTAGAAATCACTACGTCTAAATACAAAGCATTCATCCGAATCAAATAAGGCAAGATTTCCCTTGTCACATAATTGACTCATCCTTACCGACCGATCCGATGCCGATAATCTTTCCTTTATTGTTGTCACCAAAAATAATACTTCCTCCTTCTTTGTGTTCTAGTTGAAGGAATTTGGATTCGTCTCCCGTTATGTGCTTGGAGCATCCACTATCAAGGTACCATAGTACACTTGATCCCTTCAAACACACCTACAAAATAAATTAATGCGTTTTAGGTACCCATGCCATTTTGGGTCCTTGAGGGTTAGGCATATAATAATGATGCGATTGAGTGATATGTCTATGTCGTGTAAAACATGCAGGAGCAATATGACCAATTCGTCTACAATAATGACAAGTCACGTTGGGATTATGCATCCTTCTAGGTTCATAGTTATTAGACGGACGAAAATTGTTCACTCTATTTTCGACACTATGGCTATTGCGCATTTCATGAAAGTCATTTCTCCTACTATTATGAGTAGCATTTCTAGAATAATTGTTTCTAGGTTGAGGGCCATTTCTAGGTGTTCTAAAAGGTTCAAACTTCCTTCTAGTGTGTGGCCTAGAATATGCATCATTTCTAGAGTAGTTATTTCTAGGATGAGCATTTGTTTTATTAATCCTAGGTTGAGCCTTAGGTGGTTGGGGTTTGGCTTCAACCTTTTCTTTAGGCTCATTCTTAAAACTTATGCCATGCTTGGTTGACTTCAAATTAACAAGGACCTCATTCAAATTTTTGTGAGAAGAATTAAACTTATCTAAGGTGCCCTTAAGCCTTTCTACTTCATTTTTGAGATGCATGCAAGAAGTACAATTTCTAATAGAGCTTTCGGGCTTGTCGGCGCTTCTTTTTCCGAAAAACTTGTTTTCCTCTTTCAACTTCCCATTTTCTAAAACCAGTTTTTCCAAATCCTTTTCTTTCAATGAGAGTTGTTTTTGAAAATCTTTTTCTTTTGAAGAAGCATTTTCTTTTATGCTTTTAACAGTTTTTGAAGCTTTAATAAATTCACTATATAACTCATCAAAAGCATTTTGCATTTCTTCAAGGGAAAAGAAATTTTTAGAAGAGATTTGACATACCTCATCTTGCTTGTCTTCTTGTGCCATAAGACACAGGTTTGCCCTTTCCTCTTCTTCTCCTTCGCTTGACTCATCTCCAGAGTCTCCTCCCCAAGATATATATGCACGTTGCTTTTTGAAAGGTTTCTTTTCCTTTTTGATGTTTGGGCAATTTGATTTGATGTGCCCGGTTTCTCCGCATTCATAGCACTTTATTTGTTCTCCTTGCTTTTTGCCCTTTCGTTCATACTCTTTTCGCATGAACTTTTGAAATCTTTTGATAACGAGTCCAAACTCGTTGTCTGCGTCCTCATCAACTTGCGGTTGGCTTGTGCTTGCCTTTAGAGCGATTCTTTGCCTTCTTTGATCATCAACAAGAGGGTTAAGTATAGTAGATTCATAAGTCTTAAGATTACCTCTTAATGCGTCGATGGTAACATTTGAGACGCCAATGGACTCTTGAATCACGTCGGCCTTTGATCGCCATGCCGGAGTGAGACTTCTAAGGATTTTTCGGACAAGTTCCCTATGCGTGAAAGTCTTCTTGAGAGCATCTAGGTCATTTACGATTATTGAAAATCGTTCAAACATTTCATCCACCTTTTCACCTTCCTTCATGTGAAATAATTCATAAGCATGGGTTAGGAAATCAATTTTGGCTTCCCTTACCTGGTCCATACCTTCGTACGTAATTTCCAGCTTGTCCCACATTTCCTTCGCCGTTGTGCAACACGATATTTTCCTGTAATCGTCAGCATTTACAGCACAATATAATAAATTAATTGCCTTAGCAATATTTTGCACCTTTCAGATATCATCCGCGTCATATTCTTCTTCGGACTTGGGAACCCATTCGTTTTCAACCTTTTTGGTTGGAATTTGATTTCCCTTTGTTATCACCTTCAAAAGATGAAAATTGTTTGCTTGAACGAAGATTTTCATCCTCTCCTTCCAGTACGTATAGTTTGTACCGTTGAATAGTGGTGGTCGGGTGGAGCACTGTCCTTCCTCTATTCCTGCAAAAGAGTCACGAGTAGAAGCCATGGAAGTTTCTCTCAAACTGTTAAGTCTTCAGAGAGTTGGGCTCTGATACCAATTGTTAGATAATACGCTTAACGCTAGAGGGGGGGTGAATAGCGTTATAATAAAAATTAGCGTAAACTTGCAGAATTTAAAATTTGCAGGAAATAAATAAGTGCGATAAATAAGAAAGAACACACCGAAGTATTCTGGTTCACCACAACTCGTGGCTAGTCCAGTCCCCGAGAGACTCTCTCGAGATTTCCACTAACTTGTCAAGCTTCCGGGTGCTAAACAAACCTTTACAACTTGAGGACACAAGCCTCAACACCTTTGCTCGGAGATACAACACTCCAAGACTTCAACCAAGGAAACACAAGTTCCTTCTTACAACAAGAGAATAACAATTCTCTCCAAGTGTACAAAACACTAAGCACTCAAACAAGACACTCCTTAATGTGTAGATATGAGTAAAAGAAGTACGCTCAAGATCACAACAACTTTGAACAAGAATTTGGCTCTCAAAAACTTATGTAATGAATATAAAATGATAAGCAATAGTATGCAAGCTTATAGCAATGTTATGGTCAGTTGTTGTTTGTTGTTGTACTCAAAAGACTGAATTAAAGCTGTATTTATAGTTGAAAAACTTGGCATTACCGTTGTGTAATTGCCAATTAAGAACTGCTGATTTTACTCTGTAACAATCGATTGTTTGCCAATCGTTCCAAAAATCAATCCCAGATTTTACGCTTAACAATCGATTATCCAAGATCAACAATCGATTATTGGCAACGTTCAAAAAATCATTTCCAGATTTTACGTAAAACAATCGATTATACAAAATCAATAATCGATTATTCAGCAACGTTCAAAAATTCCTTTCCAGATTTTAATTTCAACAATCGATTATACAAAATCAATAATCGGTTACCTGACGGTATTTGAAAACTTTACGATAACGGTCAGCTTCACAATCGATTGTGCAATGTTAACAATCGATTATTTATCAGTCTTTGAAAATCATTTTAGACACTGCCTCATGACAATCGATTGTTATGTACTCACAATCGATTATTTAATAACTTTGAAAAAGTCTGGAAGACACTGCCTCAACACAATCGATTGTCACATGTCCACAATCGATTATTTTGTGACTTTGAAAAATCTGGTGGACACTAACTCTTCACAATCGATTGTCATTAATTTCACAATCGATTATTTTGAGCGTTGAAAAACTTTGATGGACACTGCCTCATCACAATCGATTGTCATAAGGTTCACAATCGATTGTCATGCAGATTTGAAAAATCTGATGCTCACTGCCTTAACACAATCGATTGTCATTAGTTCACAATCGATTGTCATGCAGTCTTGGCTTAACATAATCGATTATCATAAGTACATAATCGATTATCTTAGTCCAGTTTTAAGAGGCGTGTTTAAAAATCATTTTGACTAAAGTAAATATGCATGATTTAAAATCATTTAGCATTAAATTAAATATGCATGATTTTGTAAAAATAATTTTACGAGAGAAGCCAAGTCATGAGTCAAGTTGTCGGATCAAGATCACAATTAAGAACGACTCATGTAAAACAATAGAACTTGGTCTTGTGCTTGAATCTCGTTATATATCAATTGCGCGCTTGTACTTGAACTTCGTCATATGTCAATTTGCGCTTGTTTGTCATTCATCAAAACCTACACATATGAACACACATTTTAGTATAATGTTTTGAGAACGTGTTTCCAACAGATAGTAATTGGACGGACGAAGTTCATTTACTCTATTCTTGACAATATAACTACTGCGCAAATCATGAAAATCATTTCTCCTACCATTTGTTCTAGGATATGCATCATTTCTAGAATAGTTGTTTCTAGGTTGGAAGTCATTTCTAGGTGTTCTAAAAGGTTCAAAATTCCTTCTAGTGTTTGGCCTAGAATGTGCATTATTTCTAGCATGATTATATCTAGGTTGCGATTGATGAAAACCATTTCTAGGTTTGTTGTATCTAGGATGAACATTTGTTTTATTTATCCTAGGTTGAGCCTTAGGTGGTTGGGGGTTGGCTTCAACTTTCTCTTTAGGCTCGTTTCCAAAACCTATGCCATGCTTGGGCGACTTCAAATTAACAAGCACTTCATTCAAGTTTTTATGAGAAGAGTTAAACTTATCTAAGGTGCCCTTAAGCCTTTCTACTTCATTTTTGAGATGCATGCAAGAAGTACAATTTCTAGAACTCTCGGGCTTGTCGGCGCTTCTCTTGCCAAAAAATTTGTTTTCCTCTTTCTACTTCTCATTTTCTAAAATCAGTTTTTCCAATTCCTTTTCTTTAAAAGAGAGTTGTTTTTGAAAATCTTTTTCTTTTAAAGAAGCATTTTCTTTTATACTCTTAACAGTTTTTGAAGCTTTAATAAATTCGCTATACAACTCATCAAAAGCATTTTGCATTTCTTCAAGGGAAAAGAAATTTTTGGAAGAAGTTTGACATACCTCTTCTTTGTTGTCTTCTTGTGCCATAAGACAAAGATTTGCGGCTTTGTCTTCTTCTTCCTCACTTGACTCGTCACCGGAGTCGCCTCCCCAAGATATGTATGCTCGTTGCTTCTTGAATGGTTTCTTCTCCTTTTTAGCATTTGGGCAATTTGATTTAATGTGCCCGGTTTCTCCGCACTCATAGCACTATATGTGATCTCCTTGCTTTTTGCCCTTTCGTTCATACTCTTTTCGCATGAACTTTTGAAATCTCTTGATAACGAGTCCGAACTCGTTGTCTCCTTCCTCATCATTTTGAGGTTGGCTTGTGCTTGCCTTGAGAGCGATTCTTTGCTTCCTTTGATCATCAACAAGAGGGTTAAGTATAGTAGATTCATAAGTTTTAAGATTACCTCTTAATGCGTCGATGGTGACATTTGAAATGCCAATGGATTCTTGAATCGCGTCGGCCTTGGATCGCCATTCCGGAGTGAGGCTTCGGAGAATTTTCGGACAAGTTCCTTATCCGTGAAGGTCTTCTTAAGAGCATGTAAATCATTTACGATTTTTGAAAATCGTTCAAACATCTCATCGACCTTTTCGCCTTCCTTCATGTGAAACAATTCATATGCATGGGTTAGGAAATCAATTTTGGCGTCCCTTACCTGGTCCGTACCTTCGTACGTAATTTCCAGCTTGTCCCACATTTGCTTCACCGTTGTGCAACCAGATATCTTCCTGTAATCATCAGCATTTACAGCACAATATAATAAATTAATAGCCTTAGCATTATTTTGCACTTTTCGGATATCATCCGCATCGTATTCATCTTCGGACTTTGGGACCCATTCATTTTCAACCTTCTTGGTTGGAATTTGTTCTCCATTCATTATGACCATCCAAAGATGAAAAATATTTGATTGTACAAATATTCTCATCCTCTCCTTCCAGTATGTATAATTTGTACCATCGAATAGCGGTGGTCGGGTGGAGCATTGTCCTTCTCCTATTCCTGCAAAAGAATCACGAGTAGAAGCCATTGATGTATCTCTCAAACGGTTAAGTCTTCAAAGAGTTGGCTCTGATACCAATTGTTAGATAATATGCTTAACGCTAGAGGGGGGGTGAATAGCGTTATAATAAAAATTAGCGTAAACTTGCGGAATTTAAAAATTGCAGGAAATAAATAAGTGCGATAAATAAATAAATTAGAACAAAGGCACCGATGTATCCTGGTTCACCACAACCCGTGGCTAGTCCAGTCCCCGAGAGACTCTCTCGAGATTTCCATTAAATTGTTAAGCTTACGGGTGCTCAACAAACCGTTACAACTTGAGGACACAAGCCTCAACAACCTTTGTTCTGAGATACAACACTCCAAGACTTCAACCAAGGAAACACAAGTTCCTTCTTACAACACAAGGGACTAACACTTCCCTTCAAGTGTACAAAAACACTTAGCACTCAAACAAGACACTCCTTTAAGAGTAGATATGAGTAAAAAGAATACGCTCAAGATCACAACAACTTTCGACAAGAATTTGGCTCTCAAAAGCTTATGTAATGAATATAAAATGATAAGCAATAAAGTATGCAAGCTTTAGCAATTGTATGATCAGTTGTTGTGTTTAGAAGACTGAATTGAAGCTGTATTTATAGTTGAAAAACTTTGTATTACCGTTGCCTAATTGCCAATTAAGAATTGCTGATTTTACTCAGTGACAATCGATTGTCAAATTACCACAATCGATTGTTTGCCAGTTCTTCCAAAAATCAATCCCAGATTTTACGCATAACAATCGATTATCTAAGATCAATAATCGATTACTGGCAACGTTCAAAAAATCATTTCCAGATTTTACTTAAAACAATCGATTGTCAGAAATCGACAATCGATTACTCAGCAACGTTCAAAAAATCCTTTCCATATTTTAATTAAAACAATCGATTATATGAAATCAATAATCGATTACTCAGCAACGTTCAAAAAATCCTTTCCAGATATTAATTAAAACAATCGATTATAGAAATCAATAATCGATTACCTGACGGTATTTGAAAACATTTTGGCAACGGCCAGTTATACAATCGATTATACTAAGTTAACAATCGATTATATATCAGTCTTGAAAAATCAATTTAGACACTGCCTCTTGACAATCGATTGTTATAGGTTCACAATCGATTATTTAATAACTTTGAAAAAGTCTGGAAGACACTGCCTCAACACAATCGATTGTCATAAGTTCACAATCGATTATTTTGTGACTTTGAAAAATCTGATGGACACTGTCTCTTCACAATCAATTGTCATGAGCTTCACAATCAATTATTTTGAGCTTTGAAAAACTTTGATGGACACTGCCTCATCACAATCGATTGTCATAAGGTTCACAATCGATTGTCATGCAGATTTGAAAAATCTGATGCTCACTGCCTTAACACAATCGATTGTCATAAGTTCACAATCGATTGTCAAGCAGCTGACTTAAACATAATCGATTATCATAAGTACATAATCGATTATCTTAGTCCAGATTTTAGAGGCATGTTTAAAAATCATTTTGACTAAAGTAAATATGCATTATTTAAAATCATTTTGCTCTAAATAAATATACATGATTTGTTAACAATATTTATAAGAGAGAAGGCAGGTCTTGAGTTTAAGTTGTCGGATCAAGATCACAATTAAATACTGACTCATATAAACTTTATCTCGATCTTTGTCTTGTGCTTGAATCTCGTTATATATCAATTTTGTGTTTCTGCTTGGACCTCGTCATATGTCAATTTGCGCATAGTTTGTCATTCATCAAAACCTACAAATATGAACACATGTTTAGTATAATGCCTTGAGAACGTGTTTCCAACAGGACCAGCATGAGATCATCGGGTATACCGATTCCCATTTTGCTGGATGTCAGAATAGTCTGAAGTCTACATCAGGCTATATTTACATGCTTGCTGGCGGTGCTATCTCTTGAAGAAGCATCAAGCAAACTCCTACGGCATTATGGCTGCGGAATTTTGTTAGTGGACTGCGCATAGTTGACAGCATTAAAAAGCCACTTAGACTATTATGCGACAACAGATCAGCAGTCATTTATGCAAACAACAACAGTAGTTTGACGAAAGCAAAACATATGGACGTCAAATTTCGGGTTGTTAAAGAAAGAGTACAGAATGGACAATTGTGCATAGAGCACATAAGTACAAACTCCATGATTGCGGATCCGCTCACTGAGGGATTGACACCAAAAGTATTTCTTGAGCATATTGCTTGCATGGGTGTCAAATCAGTTAAGGATTATGAATTTTAGTGGGAGTTTTTGTATTACAATTATGTATTATCCATTACATTCAGTAATTCAGTTTTAAGGTTATATCTGCAGAAATTCAGTTTTAAAGTTTTATGTACTCTTAAGGTTTATGATTGATCTTAATAAAGAGAACCAGCTGGAAATAGACATTCTATTTCAGACCACACTTTATGTTATTTCCATGCTACACACTTATACTTTATCCATGTCGTTGGTTATATTGATATACGTGATCTATGTTGGTTCTAGTTACGCAAGAGTAACTAAGAGCTCTTAGATCCTATGTTGGTATGATTGATGGACCGGATTGTTCATGACAATTTTATTATGATAGCAATTCTGAGCTCATAAGGTTATAATGTAACATATAATGCTAAGGTTTGTACATATGTATGAGTATCTCGTCCAAGTGCGAGATTGTTAGATATATGGACTTATATCTACATACATATGAACAATATATGGATTAATTATATGTTATGTGCTATCTTTTGGTTTGGCCTAAATTAGTGGTCTTATGGACATTGTTAAGGGGGCCAATATATTATCATATAAAGTGTAGGACTAATGTGTAGATACCCAAAAGGGTAACCTTAGTTAATGAGTGTCTAACTAAGGTTACATACATGTAACCATGGTTACATGCTTATGACTTTTAAGTTTCATAACTCATATGCAATAAGAGGGGGGATATGGTTCCCATAATAATGCAAGACATTCTCTTCTTCTTCCACCCATTGAGAGAGAGAGCCATTGTTGTCTTGCATATCAAGTGGAAAACCATTCCTCATATTTGTCTTGGATATTCTTGTGAAAGCCATACCTCTTGGGAAAACTTCAAGATATTATTCAAGAAGGATTAAGGAGCTTTCAAAGCCAAACATTTGGACAATCTTCAAAAGGACAAAGGATTTCCACTTATGGATTCAGGTACGCTTCCGCTTATGTTGTTATTCCAAATAATTCGATATGAAGGCTATTATTGTTTTAGTCGGATTTATAATATAACAATATTTACTCTAATGGAAGACAGAGAGACGTCAGAATTCTTCACGTGCTCGCCAGCGCCAGGTATCTCAGAGGCAATATTTAGGAGGACAAGTGGAAGCTTTTCATTAGACACTAAACCTGTTAGAGCTCTTAATGCGAAAACACGAATACGACGATTGCTATGCACTGAGCATTTCCTGATGAGTGGCATGAACAGGAAAGGATCCAAGGGATCTCCAGCTTCACTTGCAATTGGAGAAGGTTTGAGTCGAGATAAGAGAATCAGGACTGGACATAAGCTGGGGTGCACGACTTTAGCCATGCTGGACCTTAAATGTTCAGATGATCCGTCCAAAAGTGACTCAGTTGCAATTTTTAGCTCATTAAATAAGAACGAATGCAAGGGAGGGTACCTACACGACAAATAGTCAGGAAAGTGATTAGAAAATATCTGCTTTGGCATAAGCGAATAAATGTGTTTCCTTAAACAAGACATAGCATCAATCATACCCACAGATGAAACAACTAGTGGCATAAGAACAGAATCTCCATAAGCCAGAAATAATGATGATTGATTACTTTGTCATCTTCTACAGAATCACAGATTCAATTTCCTAAAATCAAACACCTGGTCCGCACTTCATACCCACAAATGAAACAACTAGTGGCATAAGAACAGAATCTCCATAAGCCAGAAATAATGATGATTGATTACTTTGTCATCTTCTACAGAATCACAGATTCAATTTCCTAAAATCAAACACTTGGTCCGCACTTCATACCCACAAATGAAACAACTAGTGGCATAAGAACAGAATCTCCATAAGCCAGAAATAATGATGATTGATTACTTTGTCATCTTCTACAGAATCACAGATTCAATTTCCTAATATCAAACACTTGGTCCGCACTTGAGAAACAATAGAAGATACATGAGAAACGCAATCGATATATAGTACTGTTCAGATATACTCCCTCCGTTTCAAAAAAAAACAAAAATTTATTTCTTTTTTAGTGAGTTTCAAAAAGAATGAATTCTTTCTAAATTTGAAAAAATATAACTTGAAAATTTCCATTTTACCTTAATGAGATGATTTATAGCCACACAAATATTTATGGGTTATTTTAGATCACACGTTTCAAAACTCTGTCTCTTTTTTCTTAAACTCTATGCCCAGTCAAATAGGTTCAAAATTTTAAACGGAGGGAGTATGTATCAATCCAACAAAAAATGGTTAGAAAAATTATTTTCTCAGATATAAACCTCACGCGAACCAACAAAATAATTTTAGGGGGGTGGGCTGGGGGGTTATTTGCGGGTCATTTTGGGGGAAAAGGAGCATGTGAATGTAATCAGCATACATGTGAGCTTTTATCCATGTAGCATGTTCATAGTATGAATGACTTATTTCTAAGTTACCGGAAAAGCATACATTTTTTTGAATCTACTACAACAACAACACCAACAACTACTCAGTATAGTCCCACAGAGTGGGGTCTGGGAAGAGTAATATGTAGATCGGCCTTACCCCTACCCGAAAGGGCAGAGAAGCTATTTCCAATCGACCCTCGGCTCAGTGAAGGAAAGGAAAAACAAAAACAAAAACAAAAGAGCATTAGTTACTCCAGCAGAAATAGCGTAAATAATTATCTAATCATAAGAACCATAAATAAAATAGCATGCAATAATATCAGACTGTAACTACCATAAATAACTACCATAAAGGAAACACAATCCAATACACAAATCATCTTTGGATAGCCCTGCCAAGCCTCACCCAACCCCGGGTGAGGATACGAAAAACTCTAGGAGCCCCTATCCTACAACCCTGATACTAGACCTCCAGACTTTCCTATTAAGGGCCATGTCCCCGGAAACCCGCATTCCAGCCATGTCATGCCTAATCACCTCTCCCCAATACCTCTTAGGCCTCCCTCTGCCTCGACGTATGCCGACCATCGCCAGTCGCTCTCAACTACTCACCGGGGCACCAAGACTTCTCCTTCGCACATGCCTGAACCACCTCAGCCTCGGTTCTCGCATCTTCTCATCCACCGGGGTCACTCCCACCTTCTGTCGAATAACTTCATTCTTAATCTTATCAAACCTGGTGAGTCCGCACATCCACCTGAGTATCCTCATCTACGCAACCTTCATTCTCTGAACATGAGATTTCTTCACTAGCCAGCACTCCGCCCCATATAACATGGCAGGTCTAACCACAGCTTTATAAAATTTCCCCTTGAGTTTCTGTGGAACATTCTTTGTCACACATGACTCCTGATGCAAGCCTCCACTTTGACCACCCCGCTCCTATACGATGAGTGACATCCCCGTCAATCTCTCCGTCCCCCTTAATCACCGACACAAGATATCCGACACTGTTCCTTTTGGCGATGACCTGAGATCCAATCATCACGTCCCTGCCAACTTCGCTCGGCTCGGCGCTAAACTTTCACTCCAGGTATTCTGTCTTAGATCTGCTTATTCTGAAACCCTTAGACTCAAGAGTGTGTCTCCATACCTCTAACCTCTAAATAACACCGACCCTCGTCTCGTCTATCAAGACTATGTCATCAGCAAATAACATACACCAAGGCACATCTCCTTGAATATGTCGGGTTAGAGCATCCATCACCAAGGCAAAAAAGAGAGGGCTAAGCGCCGATCCTTGATGGAGCCCCATAACCACTGGAAAATGGTCTGAGTCACCACCCACCATTTTGACCCTAGTCTTTGCTCCATCGTACATGTCCTTGATTACTCTGATGTAAGCTTCCGGCACGCTCTACGCCTCCAAGTACCTCCCTTGGGACCTTGTCATACACCTTCTCCAAGTCGATAAGCACCATGTGCAGGTCCTTCTTCTTATCCATGAACTGCTCCACCAGCCTCCTGACAAGGTGGATAGCTTTTATAGTGAAACGACCCGGCATGAAGCCGAACTGGTTCACAGATATAGATGTCATCTCCCTCATCCTCGCCTAGATCACCCGCTCCCAAACCTTCATGGTGTTACTTATTAAATTGATACCCCTATAGTTTTTGCAGCACTGGATGTCCGATTTGTTCTTGTACAAGGGCACCACTGTACTCCACCTCCACTCCTCCGGCATCTTTTTGGTCCTGAAGATCGCATTGAACAACCTGGAGAGCCACTCTACTCCTGACCTACCCATGCATTTCCAGAACTCCACAGGGATCTCGTTAGGCCCAGTCGCTCGACCCCTACTCATCCTACGTAAAGCCCCCACGACCTCCTCCGCCATAATGCGCCTGCAGTACCCAAGGTCTATATGCTGCTCTGAATGCCCCAACTCCCCTATCTCTATGTTACGATCCCCCTCCTCGTTAAGTATGTCTCAAAAGTACGCCTGCTACCTCTGCTTGACTTGAGACTCCCCTATTAGAACTCTACCATCCTCGCCCTTGATGCACCTATCTTGGTCAAGATCACGCGCCTTCCTTTCCATTGCTTTGGCTAACCGGAATAACTTCATGTCCTCGCCTTTCTCCCCTAATTTCTCATACATGCGACCAAACCCCGCGTTGTTAACTTCCGTAACCGCCAGCTTTTCTTATTTCCTCGTCACCGTGTAGATCTCCTTGTTCGCTCTCCGTTCTTCCTCTCTTGTGCTCCCTGCCAACTTAGCAAACGCTGCCTTCTTCACCTCCACTTTTTCTTCGACTACTTCGTTCCACCACTAGTCACCCTGATGTCTGCCTGAATAGCCCTTGGTTACCCCGAGCACATCCCGTGCTTCCTCCCTAACCACTAATAATGTTGGGGTTGATTATACAAGGTGTGGGGATAGGTTTGGCGGTGGAGTCGAGGCTAATTATAGTGGTGAGGTGAGCCCCTGGTCTGAACCAAGCTTCTGAATCAATCGTTTCCACATCCACTTTCTTCTTCTTTCCAATTACTCCCCCATTTCTACTTTGAATGGACAGGGTGGTTGCCTTAATAGCCGAATAGCTCATGACTTTGTTTAACTTTAGTTATTCTTCTTCCATACCGCCCATCTTAACCACTTCATTGAAGGACTTGCCTATAGCTGATTCCAGATGACCGTAATAAGTAGGTTTTAAGCCCTGCATAAAATAATCTACCATTTCACTTTCTTTCATTGGAGGGTCAACCCTTGCTGCGTGTTCTCTCCACCAAAAACAATACTCCATGAATCTTTCATTATGCTTTTTCTCAATCTTTGTCAGAGACAGATGGTCTAGAATAATCTTGAGATTGTATTGGAAGTGACAAGTGAATGCTTGGTCTAGGTCATCCCATGTAAACCATTTTCCATGGTCCTGCCTAGTATACCACTCCAATGCTGAACCACTCAAACTTTGACTGAAATATGCCATTAGTAACTCATCTTTCCTACCAGCTCCCCTCATATGTGCCACCCGATCTTTGTTGCCCATCATACAAATCAAACTTGGGGATCTTGAACCCCACCGACAACTGAACATCTGGAAATAGACATAGATCCTTGTAAGCCACGCTGACCTGACCTCCCAACCCTTGCATATTACTAAATGAGTGCTCTAGGTATTTGACCTTTCTAAACATCTCCTCCTGTTCAGGATTCTTAGAATGTTTCTCAATTTCTGCAAGGGGATCGAAGCGAGGAGTATAGGAGTAAGGTTCTGGAGCCTTGAAAGTGGGATTTTGGGGGGGGGGGGTAATATTGACCATCGTGGACCTGTATAAAGGCTCGCTGGAAGATCGGTGAAGTATAGCGGGTGGGGGTGCCACCAAAATAGGAGTGACTAGTTGAGGAGGGTATGGAACTGGTTTGGGTGGTGGAGCCTGTGGTGTTTAGGAAGTGGTGACGTGGTAGTGGTGATGAATGGGAAAGCTCGGAGATGAATCAATGGCGGGAGGTTCCTAGGACTGAGATAATGATGGGATGAAAGCGGGTTGGCGAGGTAAGGTGGTTGTGGGTGCCTTTTTACCCACGCTTGATACATCTTGGCCATCTGTTATTTCAGCTTATATATCTCTTCTTTCAAATTAACATCCGACTCTTTCCCGTCTCTCAATGGATCGATGACACTCGCATCAAGTTCTTTGTTGGCCATGATCGACTTATTCTTGGACTGGGTGTTGTATGAGTGATTTGCCAGAATGCCACACAAGCTAACCACCTGCCTGTTACTTGATGAAAACAACAAACTCGTTAGCGATCAAGGATTAACAGATAGGCAACCGCACATTTGGGAAATGAAATTCACTTAAGTAATTAACCATTTCTATTATGCATTTGATCGGTTGCTTGCTTGCGATCAAGGATTTTCTTCATTTTTTTCTAACGTTTCTTTGCTTGATTTCTCGTTGTTCATTGTTTTCTTTTCAATAGTTTCTTGTTTCTCCTCTCCTTTTATTTTTATTTTTCTCTCATGTTTTTCCCTATTTTTCTCTTTTTCTCCTTTTCTTTCTTTTGGTTATGATCGAATTCTATAGACATTGCCTATGTATCATGACCCCGCATGAAGCAGACCAAACATAGTTCTGAGGGATAAATGCAAAAATAAGTTATTAAACATTTTACGATTTTCCAACTTTTCATAAAACAAAAATGTTTTAATTACAATGACTCACCCTATCAAATTTAATCGTAAAAACTAATAGACTCAAAAAGGGAAGTTAACAGACTCTGACAGAAAGATGAAAACACAGAGTTGAAAACAAACTAACTGACTTGAATAGAAAGATGAAAATACAGACTCGAAAATAGGCTAATAAATTTCAACGAAAATCATGAATACTTTAATGCCTCAACTGATCCTGGGGCCCGTGGGACATCATTCGACCTTGCCACGGGCCTACGTGTGAGATCCCATTGAATCTGCTCCGTATCACTCATTATCTGGCTGACAAATGTTATCACTGCAGCGAAGAAAGTGGTTCGAGTCATGTCCTCACACGCTTGGCACTTCGCAACGATATAGTCGACAATGGCCCTAACCCTCTCTCGAACAATACCATTTTTCTAAAGCAATCATCTGATTTGCTGATTCTGGGCTTCTAACACCTGAGTGTCATGCTTGCTTTCATTTCACAACTGTTGCATATCTTATTCCATCTTGTCCATCAAAGCATAGCAATGTTCCCTATCGTCTTTGAAGTTCTGGCCTGTTTGGCTGCCTCATTCTCAAGGGTAGTTACTTTTCTCTTCAAATTGGTGATTGTCCCTTCATATTATCTTTTCACTTATTGCACAAACCGTGCCCGCCCTTCTGCATTTTTTGCCAATTGGGCCTGGAATTTCGCTAGACTGGCCTCAAATATTTCTAGGTCATCTTGACACTCAAGGGCTTTCTTTCTCAGACTGCTTATAGCCTTTCATCTGCTCGGCTTCTTTCCAGGTTTGTAGCAACTATTCTCATTTTCTGGAGTTGGCTTTAAGGTCCTCATTTACCAGAGTTAGATTTTTCTTTTCCCCTTCATCTGCGGCCACATGGATACTGTTGCCGAACTTGAGGTCCTTGATTTGTCCTTCTAACTTACTTATTTTGGCCCTATAGCTTTCTTCTTTTGCTAACTAGCCCTATTACTCTTGCGAGTCGTTAGTGAATTGTTGAACATTAGCTCTCTTTGTAGGTCTCTCATGAATCTAATTCCTTTTTCCAAACCAAATAACGTACTTAAGGTCTACCTCACCTCTAGCTAAATCCCGGACCATGGTCTTAGTTTCAATAAATCTGCATTCATTCCATAGATGGCGAACTTTTCCCTCCGAAAATGTGGCCTTCGGTCCAAATTTTATGAAATGTCTACTCAACGCTCGTCATGAGGAATAGTTTGGAATCTTCCCAGTTGGCGAAAAACCATGTGAGCAGCATACAACAGGATGCTTCAGATGCCCATAAAGAGAAGATAACACACTTCGGCTGACATGTATACATCTTCGGTGACAGGAAGCCATCTGAACACCCATTCAATTTTATCGGTAGTCAAAGAGCTCAAGAGTGTAAACCAAGCCTCAGTACCCTCAGGATATACAATACCCACAACACGGCTTTCAAATTCTTCGATGCACTTTAAATCAGTCATACCGTGGTTCATATATCCGACACGGTGGCAGAGATGCTCCTGTATCCATAATTGTAGTAGTAAGTTGCAACCTTGGAAGACCTTTCCCCCTTCCCGACAAATGGTCAAAGCTCGGTAAATCTCAAATAAAATCATGGGACCCAAGGTACTGTTAGCTCTTTTGATTGCAACATCAACCATTCCCACGGGGCCTAGTTCTATGTTGCCATATCCTCGTGGATAGATTACAATAACCCAAAATGCTACAATAAGAACCAAACCTTTCCTTTCCTCCCACTTATCTTTATTTCCAGCGTTAATCAAATCGGTGTTCGGCTCTTCGAAACCATGGGGGTTACCATAGAGTTGATATAAGAACTAGAAAGTGCAATACCTTTCAGACAAACTCCCATCCTTAATGTCTCGGCTAATACTCAACATGTCGAGAAATTTGTGTGGAGATAATGTTCTTGGTGATATAGGGTAAATACTTGTAAAGTTTCCACTAAGGCCGGCGTAACCCACAATTTCCTCTAGTATGTGTGTGAGCTCGAAGTCAGAAAAACGAAACACATTGCGAGTCAGATCCCAAAAAGGTATCAAGGTTTCAATCATGTTCAATCTTGGCTTGATGTTCAAAGGTCTGCTAACGCCACCCAAAACCTTGACCACGGTTCCTCTACTATCCTTCCCTAAATCGTTCCACTACATGTGGAGCTGTAAGGGGATCTCTTTAGGAGTTGTAGGGGGTTCATTTTCATATTTGCTCATACTGCACATTTATTAGGGTGATTTTATTTAAGAGAAAAATTATGACTCATTTTGACTCAAGAAAAGTTATCACTATTTTTCCAAAATATTCATAAAACATCCAGTTTTGCTAATACGGCATTTCAACACTTAGAGGAAGAAGATTTTAAGGTTGTGTTTGCTAACCAGTCAAAACCTTAAATATAACCATACGTCGATGTTCTTGCAAAAACGGCCTTCCGGCGCCCTTTTGGGGACATTCAGCTATTTTAGACAAGAATGACATCACCCTAATTATTTACAATAAAAATAAAATTTCTGCTCTTTTTGTGTTATATTTGCAAAAAAGTGAAGTTGGACCCCATGGGGGTTGCCTACGTATCTCATATCCGGTGAGAATCAAACTAGCGTAGTTCAGGCGGATTTGACGAAAACAAAAAGCAACTATTTTTTTTTGTAAGTAAAAACTTTTGTCAGAATTTTAGCAGAGTTTCAGTATATTTTTGGACACTGACTTTTCAAAGCAATTAGTTATCTCTCTAAGCCATCACATTGAGTTTTTCCTTTTCCAACTCTCCTCTAATCATTCATAGGCAGGTCAATATGCAAATCTGAAGCAAATAAATGCACAACTAACAAGTAGGATGCATCAGGATGGTCTTTTCATTTCGGATACACCTATCCAGGACAGACCCAACCCCTGTGTTGTCTGCAAAGTCAAATACATGTGATGCAAACAAGCGTTCCTACTAGGGATCCGGCATGAGGCTTTATTATACTAGGTTTAAAACCTAGGTTTATTGTTCTAGACTTGGCTTACCCGAGTTGATAACTCGAGCCGGGGGGGGGGGGAGGGGGCGTATCGAGAATACAGAAGCTTCACCGACATTGAAACTTGTCCGAACCTCGTTTTAAAATCGGATAAGACTCTCAAAATGAAGAAAGCCACACGAAGTATACCCTTCTCAAATGATCTAGAAGACTCAAAGAGAAGAAGGGTTTCGTAGACGTTTATATACAGTTCAAAAAATATAAAAGCGGTAAAAGTAACACTTAGCACATTAGGCCCAAAATTGTAACAAAATCAGATAATAAATAGAGCCACCTATAACAATTCATCTAAGCTCGAATTCTAAACCCTGAACCAGAGATTCTGGTTTTGTTCCCTAGTAGAGTTGCAGAGTTTTCACACCTCATTTTTTATCTACACCCTTGGAAGGAAGTAGAATAAGGGAGTTTTTCCAATTTAAGTGACAATCAAAATAGGATTATTTATTTATTAAATTCAGAGTCGCTATTTGGAGTAATTTTAGGGTGTCCTAAGTCATCGGTTCAAATCCAGAATTGAGGAAAAGATTGACTCAGTATTACAGTCTGCGAACACAGAAATCCAGGTAAGGAATTCATTTAACCCGGGGGAAGGTGTTAGGCATTTCCGAGTTCCGTCGTTCTAGCACGGTCGCTCTACTGTTATTATTAGCCTAATTATCTGATTTAAAAATACTTTTAGTCTATGTGCATTTTAACTTTAAACTGCTTTTAAATATATTAAAGAATATTTCAACATCATTTAAAACACGTCTTTGGACCACGCCACATGAAATTCACCCGCAGTTCGAGACAAATTTTATTTAACGTTGTTAAGATTAGGATTTGGGTCACATAAAATGCACACCCGAGTTTAGGAAGGTAAATTATTAAAACAATGCGCCTAAAGTAAGTACGCATTTTTAAGTATGCGAGGGCCATAGAATATTCGCTAAATGACATGCCTCGAATTCTAAAGATTAAAAATATTAATTAAATGAAGGCCATATATTTTAAGATTATTGTGTTTCACGGTCCACCTCGAATTCTTCAAACCAAAACGTTTTTAAATTAACTTGTGAGGGCCCTAAACTATTTGTATTATGTGATATTGATCACCTTAATTATTAAAGGGCTTGGTTAATTGAGTAAAGGGATTATGACAGTCTCGAACCTATTTTATTTGTATCGTCAGGAACTTGTTTATCATTTGATAGTAATTGGGCCATCCATGGCCATCCACAGGAGGAACTTATTTGAATTAAAGAACAAAATGGCAAAGACAGGTCCTTTTCCAATTCTCAAGTACCTCCAAGTTCTGGGCCTAAATTGAGCCCAAACTCAGTGAAGAGTGGCACACTTGCATATGCTGATCAGGGATTGAACTCATGCTAAGCAAAGACCAAATCAATCATAGAAACTAGGCTCCAAATGGCAATTATGAAATCATAACCTTTAAATAAATTATTGGATTTCAGCATTACAAACAAATGTAACATTAATTTCTTGAAAAAAACAAACACCTAAATTTAAGCATCATTTAGTTGACTGTCCAAACTGTAATTACAATTCCTTATACATAGGCAATTTACTCACTAATATGCATACTAACGTGATTTTCAGATTCAGTATACATGTATAAGCCTATGCTTAACTACATCCCATCTTCCCCACTTTAAATTCTCATTAAAAATGACTTAAAATTAACAGTTAACTCGAGAAGCAATAATGACCCAGCACAACCTACTTTATGCTAACATGCTCAACCCAGAAATTGAATAATGGTCCATTTAACACATTTCCATCAAGTGTCCTTTCAGCTAAGAATTGATTACCCTAACAAGAACTCCAAATCTAACATTTAGCTAATGAGTGCTTTACTAGAGAAAAACATCATATTAGATACAAACTAACTACAACCCCTATATATTACATTGAATAAGCTCAGAGTCATATCACCTAGGAGTATTGAAACTAAATTAAAGATTCAAAACATGCTGAAGCCATGTTTAGCTTCATTTGTCATAAGAACATCTATAAATCGACACATATACTTTGAACCAAATTGATCTCAAACAAGAACTTCCCATTTAATCATACTTACATGTCCAACTATCCATCCACAAACTTTCTTATGCTGCTTCTAAACATGCTACTTAACATTGAAACTAAACATTTAACTCCAAACCTAAGCATAACTATATAATATGCAGGTAACAACTCATTCAACATCTATCACTACAGATCTACTACATAATGTGAAGCAACAAAATAAATAGAGAAAAACTAAGTCTAATAAAACATTTATACCATCAAATTCCACTCGAATTACATAGTGAACATTTAATCGTTGTCATGGGCTAGAGAGATACTTGGAAAGAAAAATAATAGAAAACTGAGAAGATCAGTAGTAAACAGTAGCAGCCAGCCCAAATTTGATCAATCAAGCAACGAAATCAGCTTATGGAAATCAATGGAACAGTGGAAGAACTCTAAAACTAACTTTAAACCCTGATTATGCCATTTCTCAAGTCAAAAGTGTAACCAGGGAAATTTGGAGAATCTTAGCTAACACCCGAGAAATCAGAAATCCAAATGAGAGAATTTTGATAGTTCTTTGACATTGGAATGCAGGAATTTCAAAATTTTCAAAGAATTCCAGCCGTCTCAGCTTTTCAAGGGTTTATTATCTCTTATAATCTCCCTTTAATGTAAACTTATGATGCCTCTATAGGCAAATAATTAGGGCAGTCTTAAAGAATTCACATTTGCACTTAAAACCTTCTGAAATTTTGTTTTCGCTTAGGAGTTTTTAATGTAATATCAAAAAATTCAGAATAACCCCAACCCCAGCTTTCTAGAAGCTTCCCTAGTTAGTTATTCAAAGATCCCTTTAGCCAATTACCTAGACTAACCCTTTAACTTTGTTATTTACCCCTGAAACCAAGCTAGGTAGGTCGAAATTGACCCAATATAGAGCCTCATTAGTGTGTAATCCTTAATTAATTACTCTCTTAGGCTTTTGACTCTTTCAGAGCCCAATTCAAATTAACCACAAATTAAAAAATTTTAGAACTGACCATGCTTTCCCAAAGAATAAACCCGAAAACCTTTCTTTAAAATGCAGCCAAAACAAAGACAAAAGTGAATGAACTAATTATCTAAACTACGTAATAGGAAATTAACTAAGTTATGGGCCTAATTGAATTAACTAGGTGATTAAACAGACGATAAAATGAGAACAGCAACCATGCCATTAACGAAAAGAAAATAAACAAAACAAATAAGATTGAAGAACAGACATGAGAAGAACAAACAGAGAATTATCGATTTCGGCTAAGACATGAGTCAAATGTCAACTGAGTTGTGAAAAGAAAAGAGAAGAAAAGAAGAAGAAAGAAAGTTGAAATAACAAAATGAATCTAAATACAAGAAGAACTCATCGCACAAAACAGGACCTCGGGACGTGACACTCTGGCTTCATCCCTAAATAATGTTAATCACTTGTTCTTTTTCAAGAACAAGAAAACAACACTATTTCGTGACAGGCCGACTTAAAAAACTCATTGGAATTGGAGCAATCATCCTACATGCGCAAGTTTGGATTTGGCTCCTAGAACTTAGACTTTAGATTCAACATTTGACAAGTTCCAGACAGTTTTGAAGGAAACCCGTTAAATATTGGGAAAGAGGGGACCCCGAGGGTTTTATGGTGTTAGTTTGGGGGTGATTGGAGGTGGCACCGGCACCCTAATGTGGTGGGATAAAAGGGGCAACGTCTAGGGTTCATGGATTCTCTGATGAAAGAGAAGAGAATGGGAGATGAGGGGATTTGTTTGGACTAGGTTAAGACTGACTAGTTCAGAATTGAAGAGTCGACACCTAATTAAGTGCATTAGGACACTAAGAGGGTTTTGATTTAGAGACTAGACATTTACGTAATGGCTAGAAATTATCTCGAGGGGAAAGTGTTAGACATCACTCATGATCCACTAGTGTGGTTCCCGGCCATGCTAAAATTGTGACTTTAAGTAACAAATAAGCGAACAAATGTTTCAAATATGAGATATCGTCACAATATGGCTGCAAATAATTTCATGTTTTTGAAGAAACGAAGGAAGCTGGAAATTTGAGGAAATAGTCTGAAAATTCTTAGAAGAGACTAATAAAGGAAAGGGGTTTTCACATAATTTTTGCAAGTAATTTAAAGTAAATAAGTTAAAGAGTCGACAACTAATGATTAAGTGCATTAGGATACTAAGAGGATTTTGATATAGAGACTAGACATTTAGTTAAGGGCTAGAAAACTATCTCGAGGGGAAAGTGTTAGACATCACTCAAGATCCACTAGTGTGGTTCCCGACCATACTACAATTGTGACTTTAAGTAACAAATAAGCGAACAATGGTTTCAAATATGAGAGATTGTCACATTATTGTTGCAAATAATTTAATGTTTTTAAAGAAACAAAGGAAGTTGGAAAGTTGAGGAAATAGTTTGAAAATTCTTAAAAGAAACTAATAAAGGGAAGGGGTTTTCACAAAATTGTTGCAAGTAATTTAAAGTAAATAAGATAAAGAAGCTGAAAGTTGAGCAATTTTTAAAATTTTAAAAAATAAAAAATTAAAGAGAAGGGGGTCTTAGGTTTATAAATAGTATGGATTACGTCAACGCAATAACCGGTAATCACTCCTCAGAAGAGGGGCTACACGTAGTATTTTCGTACCGATCATCATATGCATATCTGCCATTTCCCACCCCGTTAAGGTATTAAAGCACGGAATGGTCTTGTTTACCTATTGCATGCCATTACCCATCTCAATCCTATCAATCCCGGAGGTATTTGGGATTACTAGTCCTAAATGGAGGAGACATTGGCTTATTTATGGTTTCAAAAGGTTAAAGTACTAAGGCGGCAAACAAAACATATATAGAAAGTTTGGGGGGAAGATCATATAAATAGATAATAGGCTCAGACAAACCTCCTTTAAAATTAGAGAAGGCACATAGCTTAGCATGTCTTACACATACTATTTGAGGTCTGATTAAAGTATAAAGATTTGAAGCTGATTGATCTGCTACATAATTCAGATTGGAAGTCTGAGTCAAGCCTGCCTGCTGGTTGTAGTTAATGAAGTAAAAAGAAGTGATTCTAATGATAAGTTACCCTCAGGCTTGCCAAAATGATGGATGAAAACTTATAGGCATGATATTCACAGATTTCAGGAATAAGAATATGCACCGATTACATGTTGATTTAAGAAAATGGTGCTAGTTATAATATACAAAGTACAAGTTCTATAATTGATAATGCATTAGTCCTGATAGTTTAGATTTACAAACGAATGAGACGATTCAGATTTCATTAGAACCCCTAAAAGCATGCTTTCTATGTGTTTGTTAATTTTAAACACTATTATCGACATAGAGAAATGCAGAAATCTTATAGCATGCTATCTAGGTGTTGCATTGTTTTTATTACGGACGAGATATCTAATTGCATGGTTATTAAAGCCTATAGACACATTTGCCTAATGAGAGATGAGTATGCAAGAATCAGAAAGGTCGTACGGGCATATTATCTTAATGGGAATGCAGAAGCTCTGATAGATATGGTATCTATATGTGAGTGCATAAATTCAGAAAGAAATACCTATAGGCAAGATATCTATATGAATGCACAAATCATGAAATTCCTATAGGTGAGTTATCCATATGATATGCTGAAATCAAAAATTCCTATTGGCAAGTTATGTACATGATATGCTGAAATCAGAAATTCCTATAGGCAAGTTATCTACACGATATGCTGAAATAAAAAATTCCTACAAGCAAGTTATCTACAAGATACGCTGAAATTAGAAATTCCTATAGGCAAGCTATCTACATGATATGCTGAAATCAGAAATTCCTACATGCAAGTTATCTATACATAGTATCACTTTGCTACATCTGATTTGATTGGTTTTGGCCAGATTTCTCCGTCCATTTTTGCGAGTATAAGGGCTCCTCCTACTAGGACCCGGTGAACCATATATGGGCCTTGCAAGTTTGGAGAGAACTTCCGTTTGGATTCATCTTGATGTGGACAAATCTTCTTTAATACCATTTGCCCCGGTGTGAACCGTCTTGGTTTGACTCTCTTGTTGAAAGCTCTGGACAGTCTGTTTTGATAAAGCTGACCATGTCAAAATGTATTCATTCTCTTTCCATCTATAATAGCTAACTGCTCGTTACAATTTTTCACTTCTATACCGTAAACCAAAATAAAAGGGGTTTCCCTGGTTGATATGACTATGGTAAGGTACCCCAATAAAGCAAACGGTAACTTCTCATTCCACTGCTTACGCTTCTCTAACATTATCCTCAGTATCTTCTTGATATTTTTATTGGCAGCTTCTACGGCTCCTTTCATCTGAGGTCTGTAAGCTGTAGAATTCTCGTGTTTGATCTTGAGGGTTTCACACATGGATTTCATTAAGTCACTATTGAGATTGGAACCATTATCAATAATGATTTACTCCGGAATTCAAAATCGACAAACAATACAATCCAGAACAAAATCTGTCACAACTTTCTTAGTCACTGCTCCATAAGAATCTGCTTTAACACACTTGGTGAAATAGTTAATTACTACTAGGATAAACCAGTGCCCGTTTGATGCGGCAGGTTCGATTTGTCCGATAACATCCATCCCCCATGTAGCGAATGGCCATGCAAGCTTGTTGCATTAAGTTCATTTGGAGGCACCTTTATCATGCTAGCATATATCTGAAAGCAATGGTATCTTTGGACGTACTAGATGCAATACGTTTCCATAGTCATCCAAAAGTAACCAACACGGAGAATCTTCTTGGCCAAGACAAAACCGTTCATATGCGGACCACGGGTCCTGGCATGACTTTCCTCTAGCAGTTTGGATGCTTTCCTCGCGTCGACACACCTTAGTAATCCCAAATATGGAGTCCTCCTATACAGGATTCCTCCGTTGTGAAAGAAATTCTTAGACAATCTCCAATATGTGCGCTTCTGGGTAGCATTTTCGAGCTCGGGATATTCTCTTTTTCCCAAATATTTCATGGTATCATGAAACCAAGGTTTTTCGTCTACTTATTCCTCGACATGAGCACAGTAAGCTTGCTAACCATAGATCTTCATGGGAATATGATCAATGAACTTCTTATTTGGATGTTGTATCATAGAGGCAAGGGTAGCCAATGCATTAGCGAACTCATTCTGGATTCTAGGAACATGTTGGAATTCCGTCTTTGTGAAGCTCTTCTCAACTCCTGTACATGATGCAGGCATGGAAGTATCTTGGAGTTCTTTGTTGCCCATTATTCTCGGACATGATGTATAAGTAAGTCTAAATCTCCAATGACTAGAAACTCCTGGATGTTCATGTCAATGGACTTCTTGAGCCCCATGATGCAGGCTTCGTACTTGGCCATATTGTTAGTGCATGGGAACCCGAGCATGGCATATACCGGTTAATGTTTTCCAGTTTCTGACATGAGGACTGCTCCAATGCCAACTCATTTGAAATTTGTTTCTCCATTTAAAAACATCCTCCAACCATCATAGGATTCTGCTATGTCTTTTCCTACAAATGATACCTCATCATCAAGAAATTTCGTCTTTAGGGGTTCGTATTCTCCGTCCACAGGATTTTCTACAAGATGATCTGCTTGTGCTTGTCCCTTGACTTCCTTCTGAGTTTTGTAGACAATGTCAGATTCTCTTAACAGGATTTGCCACTTGGATAGCTTGCCAGTGGGCATTGGTTTCTGGAAGATGTACTTCAAAGGATCTATCCTTGATATGAGATATGTAGTATAATCACAGAAATAGTGCATTAGCTTTTGAGGTACCCAAGTCAGAGCATAACAGGTGCGTTCCAACAAATAATACAGGGCCTCGTATGGGGTGAACTGCTTATTGAGATAATAGATGGCCTGCTCTTTTCTCCCTGTTTTATCATGCTGCCCCAAGACACAACCCAATGCTCCATCCAATACTGCAAGGTAGAGCAATAAAGGTCTGCCTGGCTCCGGGGGGGAGGGGGGGCAAAAACTAGCGGTGTGGACAGGTACTCCTTGACTCTGTCAAAGGATTTCTGACAATCATCAGTCCATTTGGTATATGTGTCCTTCTTCAAGATCTTGAAGATCGGCTCAACGATGACAATAGATTGTGCTATGAAACGGCTGATGTAGTTAAGTATCCCTAATAAACTCATTACTTCTTTCTTATTCTTCAGAGGTGGCAATTCTTGGATAGCTTTGACCTTTGATGGATCCATTCTATCCTCGGCGACTTAAAATAAACCCAAGCAGTTCTACGGGAGGAACCCCAGATGCACATTTGGTGAGATTTAGTTTCAGATTTACCTTTTCAATCTGTTGAAGTACTTCTTCAAATCTTCCATGTGATTAGTGGATTTCTTGGATTTGATGATGCAATCATTTACATACACCTCGATCTCCTTATGTATCATATTATAGAAAATGGTAATCATGGCCCTCATGTAGGTGGCCCTACATTCTTTAGTCAGAATGGTATCATTTTGTAACAATACATTCCCCACGACGTAATGAAAGTTATTCTCTCAGCATCTTCTTCATCCATCCATATCTGATGGTACCCAGCGAAATAATCAACAAATGACTGTAGTTCATGCTTGGCGTAGTTGTCAATCAGGATATCGATATTTGGCATGGGGAAGTCATCTTTCGGACTGGCCCGGTTAAGATCCTGGTAGTCGACACAGACTCTGATCTTCCCATCCTTCTTCGGTACTGGTACAATTTTGGCTAACAATGTCGGGTATTCTACTACCCTAACAACCTTAACTTTGACTTTCTTAATGACTTCCTCCTTGATTTTCAAACTCATGTCAGGTTGGAATTTTCTGAGCTTCTGTTTTACCAGTAGACATGTCGGGTTCGTTTATAGTTTGTGTGCCACAATAGATGTACTAAAACTAGTCATTTCATTGTATTACCAGGCGAATATGTCCTCATATTCCTTTTGAAATTCATTTTACTCTTCCTTTTCTAACGTTGAAAGATGAACACTAATGCGAGTTTCTTTAACATTTTCTGCATCTCCCAAGTTGACATCCTCAGTCTCGTCCAAATTGTACTTAGGTCGATTCTCAAAATTCTCTGCTTCTTTAACAATCTCATGCAGTATATCATCTTCCTCTGAGTCTATGTCTATTTGTTGCGTTGTCTCGTTGCATGTCACAGTCGTTGGTTCATCAAGATAAGTAATAGTAAGACTATGAATAAATAAATTAGAGAAAGTAATAAGAGTAAGATTTATAAGAAAACTGAAGTACTTTTGATAAATTCCATTAATGTTTCGAACATTGGAGATTTTTCTTGCAAAAACAAAAGTGCGAAAGGAAAGTAAACTAGTAAAATAAAATGGTGCATGGTGCTTGTTCAGCCTTTCTACCCCGAGGGCTCTAATGGTTTTGACGGTCCAGTAGTTGAGGCGTGCTCCTCTGTTTACAACCTCTATGGAAGGGCCTTCCTCCCCTCCTCAAAAGTGACATATTTGTCCATATCATCATCTTCTAGGAAAAAATTCCTTATTGTTGCTAGGGCTTCTTCTTCTTCTTCTGCCCCGTAGATAACTTCGACCAGTTGGAAGGGCTGCTCCAAACGAGGTATTGGCTGCTCCAATGGGTAGTAAAGACCGTGCCAAGGTGGCGATCAGTGGTTAAATTCATCCCAAGTTTACTCATACCTCAATCTGAAGGGGTTGCCGTGTTTCTTGAGCTTGATGGGCCTAAAGATTCCTTGGAGACTTATACCCGCTCCGGTTCAGTATGCTTTCAATTTTGTTATCCCACCACTTATCCTTATCGATGGCGTTGACTCGTTTGATGTGGTGGTAAGTTTCTCCACCTATCTTCCTTCTTCCCCGATGGCCAGAATGGTTTGGCGACTATATATGGGATTGCTACAATCGCCATGAATAATTACCTTTTTGTGATTCCACTCAAACTTCAGTACGTAATGTAGTGTTGATGCAACAGCCCCAGCGGCATGAATCCTAGGCCATCCCAAAAGCAAGTTGTAAGATGCTGGTACATCTATTACTTGAAAATCAACATTAAACCAAGTAGACCCTATTTGTAGACATAGACTAATTTCCCTAATGGTAAACCCCTGAGACTCGACGAAAGCCTTAATGCTGATGGCCCCGTAATTAATTTCATGCAGTCCTTTCCCCAATGTTATAGCATTACCAGTGGATAGATGTTGAGACTGGACCCCTCATCGACCAGGACTCGGGTGACAAAATAATCTTCGCACTGCACGGTGATGTGCAATGCCTTGTTGTGACTCAAACCTTTTGGTGGCAACTCATCTTCATGGAAAGTGATCTTGTGACTCTCCAATACCTACCTCACCATGTTTTCCATTTCTCATCCGGTGATATTGCTTGGTACATATGCCTCATTCAGAACTCTTAACAAGGCATTCTTGTGTGCATCAAAACTCTGTAGCAAAGCAAAGATAGAAATCTTCACCAGCATTTTGTTCAGCTAATCAATGACAGAGTATTCCTTTGCTTGTATCTTCCTCAAAAGATCATCTGGCCTAGTTTCGGTGATGGTTTGTCGACCAAAGTCCTGCTTAATTGACTTAGCCAAGTGTTCTGGATTGTAAACCCTACCGGTCCTTATCATACCCTATGCTGTAGCTGCATCCCCATACTTGGTTTTCCCTTTCCTCTTTGCCTCGGCTGTGTAGTCCCATGGTATGGCTTTCGTGTGGAATGGTGTTGCAACTATTATTGATACCGGAATGGGCACCCTTGCTTCAAAAGTTACTACAACAACTTCAAATGGTACTGGAGCCTTTGGGGACTCAAACTCGATCTCAATTGGTGTTGACGCCTTGGCAGAAGCCGATGTTGCAAACTCAAGTGGTATGGACATGTTCACCTCAACATCTTCAGAAGGCTGAATCTAGAATTAATAGGATTAAGGGTGACTGTTTGCTTTTTTGCATCGTCGCCTTCTGCGATCAAACCAATTGATCCCTAGGGATCCCAATCATCCTCTATCTCAAATATATGACTAGCTCTACCCTTGTTGTCTGGTAGAGGGTTATTGCAGACATTGGGGGCTGGCTCCTTTTCCATGATGATCTGGTTGTCAATCAAAGCCTGGATCTTATCCTGTAGGGAGCGATACTCATTAATGGTATGCCTTTTCATGCCAGAATGGTATGCATAGGTTTTATTTGGGTTGACCCACTGGGAAGGGTTTTCTGGAGTTATGGAAGGGATAGGGTTGACATAACCAACAGCTTTGAGTCATTCGTACAACTAGTCAATTGGTTTAACAATGGCGGTACACTGTTTGGGAGGTTTGCGGTCGAAATTTGGTTGAGTTTTAGGGAGGTTTTGACGTGGTGGCATTGATTGATAGTGAGGCGGTTGAGTATTGTAGGTTCGGTAAACATGTGCTGGTTGGGAGTATTTGGGCGAAGTGGGTCGATATGTGGGAGATAGAGGTGATTAGTAATTTGGGGTAGGTTGATATGTAAGTGAAGGTATTGGGTAGGTTTGGTATTTGATTGGGGACTTTATCCTCTGTGAAACCATCACAAAACTCACTTCCCTTTTCTTGGATGTATCACCAAACTGTAGAGCCTTGTTAGTAGCCTGTAAAGCTTCAAAGTTTATGACCATACCAGTTTTGATACCTTCCTCAATCCGATCCCCTAGCTCGATGATTTCGGAAAATTTCTGGATTTCAATCAGCATCAACCTTTCATAGTACTGTAGATCTTGAGCTCGGATGAAAAACCTATTCATTTGTTCTTATTCTAAAGCCGGTCGGACCTTAGGAACTTCTAATATCCAACAAGTAGCATACTCACCGAATGTCTCCATAGGTTTTTTTTTTTAGTTCTGGATGTAGAACATATCTGGTGCATTTTGTGTGTTGAATCTGAACCTATCCATAAAATCGGACCGCATACTTACCCAACTCGACAACTTCTTTGGTTCTTGGCTGATGTACCAAGACAAATCATCTCCCTTTAGACTCCTCATGAAGAGCTTCATGCGAATCTTCTCGTCCTTCCCTACTCCGACCAGTTTGTCGCAGTATGTTCTTAGATGATTTCTTGGATCCCCTATGCCGTCAAACATCTGGAACTTAGGAGGTTTGTACCCTTCAGGCAGTTTGACATCGTCTTGAATGCAAAGATCTTTGTAATTTAGCCTTTCAATCCCCTTAATTCCCTCGACTCCATGAATTCTGCAAGTCAGCTTCTTGAGTTCTTTTGCCACATTCCTGATAAGCGAGTCTTTATCCTCATATTCGGGTGTGTTTGAAATGGGTTAAGCAGGATGCCGCATAGTTTCCACATAGATATGGGTGTTGTGGTGAGAGTGAAAATGGTCATTTGCGGAGTTCATAGGTTCTGGCATGAGTAGTGGAGTATTTTTAGATGTATGGCAACTGTTGCAGTAGTGGTGATGAGCGGAGTGGTTTTGCGTTTTTGGAATGTTTTATGGGGGTGTGGGGTTATAAGCAATTGGGAAACTGACGTATGGGGTGGTGAGGGAAAATGATAAGCTTGCCAAGTTCCAAACTTAGTCCAGTTCTTCTTGAAATTTCAACAACTTCTGCTCGAGCTGAGAGGCACTTTCCTTGGAAACCTGAATACCCTGAGTATCTCTACTTGTTCAACCAAATTCTCCTTCCTGGTATTGCTCAAGTCATCCATTTTTTCTCTGTTCCTATTTCTCGTAGGACTAGGATGAGGAGTAAGTGGAGGGCCCTTGGATCTTGTGGAGTATGTGGACGGTGCTAGAGTGCACGAGCTAACCTTTGGGGAGGGGAATAAACAAAGGAAAAACAAAACAAAGTGACAAGTTAGTGAGGATTATAAGAGAAGATGTTGTGATATTTGAACATATAGTGCAAGAATGTAAATCGTGTCCTAATTTAGGAGCCTCATTGTGCACAAGGTGGTCCTAGCGACAAATTGATTTGGAGAACGTATAATGTGGAATGCCTCAATTTATTGATAAAAATAAGACAAATCCCGAAACAACACTAAATAACAGGAAATAAAATGTAATTAATGGCCATTGGCCTTATTAGATTCATAAACAAAAAGGTAAATTCCTATCTATTTGGTCCCTTGTGGACCTTTCCCAGACTCGACATCTTTGGCTCCATTGAACAGTTGTACCAAGTCGCGAAGTCCCAGCAGCAAGTAGGTTCTGGCTAGGTGCCCGTCTTCATTTCCCTCAGCATCCTGGCATTCCTCAATCTTTTAGGCGAATTTCCTTTCTAACTCTACTAAATCAGGCTCAAAGTACCCCATTCGTTTGTTGGCGCCTTTCCATTCTTCGATCAGCCTTTGGTTGGCTTCTTAAATTTCACGGTTCTCACTTTCACATTCCCGAATCCTCTTGCGCAATTGGTTGTACTTTACCTGTGCTTCAACCTTTTCATTGTTGATCCTATGACCTCGAATAAATCCAGGTTGAGCCAAACCATTATAATTATCTTCCAGCCAACTTGGATTTTATGGTGTATAACCAACATGGTACCTGTCTGGCTCAATAGTGTCCTTTCCCATGATGATTTTGCAGTGCCACATGAGCTGAGCTTGGCACTTGTGAGGGCTATCAACATCTTGAAATTCTTCCTAGAAGTGACTCATCTTGTCAATCCTTGGTATAATCGTCTTACTACCAACCTATCTCATAACTCATAGAGGGACATAAGGGTAAGTTCCTCTCAAACCAATAAGTATTAAAAACAGTGCGTCCTGAGATCAGGTAATGAATTCTTTAGTAGGGAACAATTCGAACATACATTATACTTGGTCCTCTCTTAGATTTCCAAACATTTTTACCCATCCTTTGGCATCTCCCGGCTGAGCAAACATGTTGGGCATATAATTCATTCGTCTTAGATGATGGAAGGCAATATGATCATCCCAATCCCTACGCTAGATTTCTTGTCGATATTCACCCTTCTGGAGGTGCTCCATGAGCAAGACTTGGAGTAACAAGTTGCAATCCTCGATGTTCTTGACTCCCTATTAACACTTTTCTAGGGCTCAGTACATATCCACAATAATCATGGGCACTATGCTGGATGGCTACCCACCAATTCCCTCCATTAAAGCCTTGGTGACCAGGGTTGGTCTTGGATGGATCCTAGACTTCTTCATAGGAAATAGTATCATCCCCAAGAAGTAGAACATGAAGACAAATACCTTCCGATGAATATTTCCCAATGATGTAAGGGAGAACTCGTCTGGATAAGTATGGTAAGATTTTATGTGACCGTACCATTCATCCAAATATTCAAATGGAATGTATGACTCTTTCAGGAAAGTTAAATTTCGTATTCCTCTTTAAACCTATCATCTTGAGAAAACCTCGACCTTTGCAGTTCTATGGAACTAGCAGACCCGGAGTTTCCCATGGTATACCAGCCAGCCCTCCTGTTTCCTCTAGTAGGGTTGTCATCTCAATCTCCCCAAAGCGAAACACAGACCAATTGCAATCCCAAAACAGGGTAGCATTTTCAATTCTTTTGTCGTTGGGTTGGATTTCCAAAAGGGAAGGTAGATTCCACAAGTCTTTTCGGACAAGGGTCTAATCACTGGAATGAAGATCTTCCCACCAATTTAGTAATTACGGGTGGATGTTGGTGGCCATGCCAAATCTAGGGACTTCGTGCTTCATCTCTGCAAAACAAAAGTGTTAGGCCCTTACCCCTGCCAGACTCGACTATTTAAATATCAATAATTAGCATAAGCAGTATTCAGTTCTCCAAATAAATGCGCCGAACATGGTAGTGTCCGTTTGGATTCCAAGGAAACCCAGTGGACTTTGGACAAGGCTATCTTAAAGAGTCATTATGCAGACAACATAACTGACTCGACTAGGTTCTGACATTGATGCATGCACAATTAAACAGAGTAGGGTTTCTATGGGGTATTAGACCGGTACCCTTGAGCGGACTACTCAATATGGAAAAGCACGGAACCATCTACTACACCGTTGATCGACTGGTTTTACCGCAAATATGCCTTTTCCGGATTTAGGGGTGATAATAACGGAAAGGCGCAACCACTCATTATAAGAGTTGCTATGGTATTTTGTTCGGCATGAGTGGAAGATGATGTTGAATATGTAGTCACATAATTAAACAAGTTATCGCGTATTTCCATGTTCATACATAATAATTACTAGAATTGCTCATAATTAAAACAATATTAAAGGAAAGTGTTAAAGAAAAGAAACAAAGAGCCAAGTAAGTTTTTGAGGTAGGAGAAAAAATAAACACATAAAGACATTAAATACATCTAAGGAAGCATAAGATCACTAATAGCATGAAATGGTAAAAGCCTTAAAGAAAGTCCCCAACAGAGTCGCCATGCTGTCGAAGCCCCCTTTTCGGGCAAAATTGGGTTTAAGATATTTGGGCAGACAACTCTTTCCCTTTTAAGAATTGGGTTTGAATTGAAGAGTCGCCACCTTAATGATTAAGTGCATTAGGACACTAAGAGGGTTTTTATTTAGAGACCAGAGATTTGGGTAAGCGCTAGAAATTATCTCGAGGGGAAGATGTTAGGCATTCCTCAAGATCCACTAGTGTGGTTCCCGAGCATGCTACAATTGTGATATTAAGAAACAAATAAGTGAACAAAGGTTTCAACTATGAGAGATTGTCACAGTATGGCTGTAAATGATTTAATGTTTTGAAGAAACAAAGGAAGCTGGAAATTTGAGGAAATAGTTTGAAAATTTTTAAAAGAAACGAATTAAGGGAAGGGGTTTTTTACATAATTGTTGCAAGTTATTAAAGTAAAGAAGTTAAAGAAGCTGAAAGTTCAGCAGTTTTTAAAATTCTAAAAAATAAACAAGGGGAATAATATGGATCAGGTAAATGCAATACCTAGTAATCACTCCTCAGGAGAGGGGATACACATGGTATTAGCGCACCGGTCCTACCCTTTCCATCCATATTAAGGTATTAAAGTGTGGAATGGTCTCGTTTACCTATTGCATGTCATTACCCATCCCGATCCTATCAATTTCGGAGGTATTTGGGATTACTAGTCCTAAATGGAGGAGACATTAGCTTATTTGCAGTTTCAAAAGGTTAAAATACTAAGGCGGCAAACAAAACATATATATCAAATTTGGGGGGAAGAGCATATAACAGATAATAGGGCTCAGACAAACCTCCTTTAAAATAAGAGAAAGCACATAGCTTAGCAGACTGATTTGCTACATTATTTAGATAGGAAGCCTGTTAGTCCTTCCTGCTAGTTGTAGTTAATAAAGTAAAAAGAAGTGATTCAATTTATAAGTTAACCCAAAGCTTGCCTAAATGATAGAAGAAAACCTATAGGCATGATATCTATAGATTTCAGGAATAAGAGTATGGACTGATTACATGTTTATTTAAGAAAAGGTTGTCAGTTTTAACAGAAAGAGTACAAGTTATGCAATTGATAATTCATTACTACTGATCGTTTAGACTTAAAAACAAGTGAGACGATTCAGCTTTCATTAGGAACTCTATAAGCATGTTTTCTATGTGTTAGTTAACTTCTAACACTATTATAGACATAGAGAAATGCAGAATCCTACAACATGCTATATAGGTGTTGCAATTTTTCTTACGGGCGAGATATCTCATTGCATTATTATTAAAGCCTATAGACACATTTGCCTAATGAGAGATGATTATGCAAGAATCAGAAAGGTCCTATAGGTATATTACCTAAATGGGAATGCAGAAGTTCTTATAGATATGGTATCCATATGTGAGTGTATTAATTCAGAAAGAAATTCCTATAGGCAGTATCTCTATATAAGTGCAGAATTCATGCAATTCTTATGGATGAGTTATCTATATGATATGTTGAAATCAGAAATTCCTATAGGCAAGTTATCTACACGATATGCTGAATTAAGAAATTCCTATAGGCAAGTTATCTACATGATATACTGAAATCAGAAATTCCTATAGGCAAGTTATCAACACGATATGCTGAATTAAGAAATTCCTATAGGCAAGTTATCTACATGATATAATGAAATCAGAAATTCCTATAGGCAAGTTATCTACATGATATGCTGAAATAACAAATTCCTATAGGCAAGTTGTCTACGCTTTACATATAGTTATTCCCTCCCCTTTTCACTAGTCATCCCTAATAGTTATACAAAGTTATTACGGCCCAAAGGAAAATAATGTAAAGAAAATACATTAAAAATTTGGAAGTTACAACCAAGGAAAGCGTGGTTTAGACTTCCTGTCTAATTTATGAAGTAAACCAACTCCAAATATAAATGTTTCAAAGCCTTTCTTTCTTGTGGATGTGTTAGAGTTCCCTAAGAGCCTCATATATACTCCAGGCAGTGCTCATACTCAAGTGTATTACAGGGTTAAGACATAGTGCAGTGTGGAAGAGCCAACCCTCAAGTGTCCAAGTTCAGAGGGAACTCAAGTTCCCAAGCCATGGCTCACAGCAGGTGGGCACAACTTAGAAGCTAGGAATGAGTGTAAGTGCAATAGAGGGGATTTTGGGGAAAGCCAATACAGGCTGGTGGTCATACCCAGCAATTGGAGGTGCTGACACACCCCAACCAGTCATGTATTCCACATTGTTTGGGAGTTAGGACCCCTTAAGGATCAGGTCAAGGCATGATCAACAATTTGGATGTTGCCATGCCTTGAACCTTAGCTCAAGAAAATAGAAGGGAATAGGGTATGTGGATTTGCTGCAGCACTAGATGCAAAGAGAACAACATAATTAATACTGAACATAGACATCAAAGTAGAAAAAATATTATAGAAGCTGTAAAGCAAACACACAGGGATGAGGCAGAAAAACGAAATTAGAACATAGTAGTTTCTAGGAAACAAGTAAGAAAAGCAGTAGTCTAGAAAAAGCTAGAGTGCAAACAGGAAGACAAGATACTTTAAGTGTGCGAGATTGTGAGATTGTGAATTCTAATGTGTGTTAATCGTGTTTCCTTTGTGTTAAAGAAGGTCATGTATTCAAAGTGTGAAAGTCATGAGCAAATAAGGTAAGAGAATAATTGAAGTCTGATTGTAAATCAATTACACAAGGTTTCCCTTTATTAAGGGATTCAAAAGCAAACGGGTAAAACCATTTATAGAAAGGTTTTACATAATCACCCGTGTAAAGCATGCAATTAAGGGAAAATACATAAGGTTTTTTAGGGACAGGGTCTTTGACATACACGGTTGTACAATTTAAGGAAAGAGAATCAATTAAAAGCCAAAAAACCAGAAATCCCAAAGATTTGGTATGAATGAACCAAGCTTGAAAGGTGGAAAAGGTTCTGACTTAAGGAGCATCAAAAACAATCAATTAGACCTATTAAAAGGAGGCCTTAAATCAATCACTAGTTCGAAACCTTTTTGAAGAAAGATTTATCACACATATAAAGAATGTAGACACGCTTAAACATGAAAGAATTGCTAGGCCAATTAGTAGAAAAGTCTAGTGTACAAGAAATTTAAAAGTTCAGAATTGTATGTAAGTTAGGAAGTTCGGACTAAATTCAAAAAACTCAAAAATTAGTTTTGGAGAGTCAAGGGATCTAAAATACAACACTAGTTCAATTACATGACCCAACCTTGGCAAGACCCCCTAGATTCTAAAGTTTTCACCTTGAATCAAATATAGAGATGAGGAAGCAAGTAGTCGAAACAGGTTTAGGAGTTTCTTTCAGAAACTCATGAGAACACATGCAAACACAGTAGATGGTTTAAAGAAAAACAGAGATAACAACATGATAGTAGAAGAGAAACAAGTAGAAAAATCCTTTCAAAAGGGACTTAAAAAAAGGTTCAGTAGAAGAGAAACAAAGAGACTAAAGCGCTTAGTAAAAAAATACAGTAGCAGAACATACGAACACCGAAAAGCATAACAAAGAAATGTAATGTAACACAATAGGATAAACATATAAGAGCATGATAGAGAGAAAATACAAGAATATAGTGGAAGAACGGGATATAGAAAACACATAAGAGGGACACAAGAGCATAGTAGGGTCTTAAGAGACCATAATATAGGAAAACATAGAAAGAGAATCATACAAGAACATGCCATTAGAACACAATAGAGACAAACATCAACAACAAAGAAAAATCGTAAAAATACATAAACACTTTCAGAAAAACCCTAGAACCGAAAAAATAAGATTTTGAAAGTAGTTTTTTTGAAAGAAGTATTAGGAGAGTGTTTTAAAACTTAAATAGAGCATAGATACACAAAAAATCTAGAAAGATCGTAGAAAGCCTCAAGGGGTTTCACAAGAACCCTAAAACGAGGAAGCTTTAAAAGGTCATTGATCAGAGTCGGAGAAGCAAGAATCAGGCTTAGAAGACCAGAATACACCAATGCAAGGCCGACAATGGCCGTGCAACCTTGAGCTGGCAAAGGTCTGGATGAAGACCTTCGAGGTCTGGCATCGAATCTTCGAGCATTCAGCACACATGAGTAGTAGGAGGTGAGCATAGGACCCCATGGCCTGAGAAAATATGGTTTCCGGTTGGTTTCACGATTGAAGACGATAGGAGATGATTAAGGTTCCAGGAAGGTTCGAGAGAGTTTGAGAAACGAAGGGGTTCAAAGGTAGCTAATTGAGAGAAATTACTTTAGAGTTGAAGGGTTTGGTAAATTAAAAAAAGAAAGAATGAGTATGAGCCGTTGATTTATTTGATCAACGACTGAGATTAAAAGAAAAGGTCTGGGCGGGTTATTTGAGTAGTTCGTGGGTCGGGTGAACATAGGATTTGGGCTGGGTAATGGGTTTTGAGATTGGGGTTTAATTGGGGGGTTGATTTAAACTATAATTGAAATAAAATCAGGGTAGCATTTAAATAGCCGCTTTTTCTCTTATTTATTTTTAAATAGTAAAATAATTTTTTAAAATCAATTAAAAGTACCAAATCTATTAATAATATGTAAATACTATATTAAAAATACAGGAATCCACTTTGTAATTACAAAGATAATTAAATCTTAAAATAGACTAAAATTGCAACTATATGCAATTTTAACTTTAAAACGCTAAGTAAAATTAAAAAAAATTACAAAATTACCTTAGCTATATTTAATATAATTATGAGAATATAATAAACGAATCACCAAAAGTAATAATTTTGAGAATAATTATTGTCTTTTTATTGATAAAATAGGGCAATAAATTGATTAATTTTTTATAAAAAGAAAATAGGAAAGATACTAAAACATTTGGACACACTTATATATGCTATTTTGAAAGTATTTTGAATATAAAAATATATTAAAAAAATTAAGTATCAATATTAATCACAGTAGGGGAGGCAATTTTGGCCTTTAGATGTGGGTAAATGAGAGGCTCGGATTGAATCCAATTAGGGAACTCCAAATGACAAAGTTTTTAGTTTTAATGAAGGCTAGACCGGGTATGGAGCGGGTCTGGGCCAAAAATTGGGCAGGTTTGAGAGACAACTAAATTGGGCTTGGGAGAATTAACATAAAGCGGCCCAAAATTCAATTCCTTTGTTTTCCGCTTCCAAAAATATTTTTTAATTCCTTAAAAAAAATACAAATAAGAAAAACCCAACTTAATTCCTAACCTAAATTATCCTACGAAATTCAATTAATTAAGCCTAATAATTGTTTCAACAAATTATATACCAAAAAGAAAAACAACCAAATTTCAAATCTAAAAATTGAACAATGCAAAATAGACCATTTGTTTTTTGATTTTTTTTCATTTTTGTTAAGAAACTAAATCACAAATTAATCTAAAAAATATAAAATTAAATCCTAAATAAAAATGTAATATATTTTATATTTTTCATGTATTAAATAAAATAAACTGCGCATACAAATGCAAACAATAAAAAAAATGCTACAAAAATCTACGGAATTGTAAACGATGGAAAAAGTTATTTCTCTTGAATTTATGTGAGTAATTCATATAAGGCAAAAATTATGTGCTCACATACTCACCCATACCAATTTCTATTAATCCGGAGGTCTAACTTACTTTTCTAGTAATCATTTGGAGTTACCAAATCATTTCTCGAAATAAGGATATGCTTTATAGCTTATACTCTTTATGGTCTCAAGACATGTCACCTGTTGTCTTTTACTTCATTTGACTATAGACTCTGTCATCCTATCATTTTTGAACTACTGTTATCACCAATTTATCACATCTTACTCATAATACTTCATTTACTCTCTTCTCATTCTCCTGCTAATATCTCTGTCTATTACCTTATTCTGAAAACATCAACAAAATATTCTTTCGCTTTTCGCTTCGCTTGCTCCATCTAGTGGCTCTTGAAGTCACCTACCATTCTCTCTTAACTAGGGACATGAGCCATACTAAGGTAAATATTTATTCCTTCTAGGATTCCACTACCTGTCTACTAAAATTTCTGAACACTCTAGTATTATATCTAACTGTTCTATTCTAGAGTGCACCATCTGGCTGGTACATAAGGAGTTCTATTACAATGTTTGCACTATCCTTCAAAATTTTTAGCTAATGATAACAATTTATTCATCATTTTAGGTTAATCTAACCCCAGCTGGATCCTTATGTCCCATCTTTCTCGTAAACAAAAATGTTAGCTCCCATAGGGCATAACTGAGGTGGGTGTGGACAATTATATATATCTTTATTACTGTGAAAAGTAACTCAGAATGCATATATTTATCCGCGGAATGGTAAATATTGATAATATTCACTAACTGGGTACCTCATACCCTTCTTCACCTTGCTTCTTTACTTGTCGAAAGTTGTGTCTACCTTCCGATTCTCTTATTGCTTTTTACCATATACGTGGATAGATAGTCATGCCTTAGGGTTCCTTAACAAGAAGCTTACACGTCTTAGTACACACATGATCTACTAAATACCTCACATTTACTCATCGTAAGCATGAATGAAAATCAAGTTCTTTTGACTTAACTCTTCTACGGACAAACTCAATCTCTTACCAACTTTCTTTCTAGATGTAAGTATCGTTATATTATGAATAAAATAGAAGTTAGGAGTTTGAATCTTACAATTGAGCTCTACCATACGATCTAGAATAATAAGAAGATAGAGTAAAAGTCCTAAATGACCTGTAGCCTCTTACTTATAAGTGTGGTGCACAACACACCCATAAATAAGACTTTACTAAACAAGACTTGTAGATTCCCTGGATGGAACTGCTGTGATACCAAGTATGACATGCCCCAAACCTGAAGAGGCCTGGCCGGTACTTGGTTCCATACTCAGCCCGAGCCTACCATTCTCTAATTGTGAAGTCTGGAGGGGTAACCTTCAACTTAGGCTACTGTGGCTATATTCTGAATAATTTTAAAATAACGTGTACAACCATCAATACCAAACTAAAAATCTACATAGGGCTGGTAAAGCCACAGTATTGATATAAAAAAATATACAGGACTCGTCTACAAGCCTCTAGGGATAACTAATCTTAATCATGGTCAGGAAAGGGCCTCGGCCTGCCCATCAAACCTATATATAAAATGGTCTCCAAAGTATAGACCTGGTAACTCCGAGAAAGTGGAGCTTACCAACCAAGTTAATTTTTTACTTTGTCTACTAGGAAGGTCAATCTGATTGTCTATCTGGACCTGTAGGCATGAAACGAAGTGTCCCCAAAAAAGGAACGTCAGTACAAAATAATGTATCGAGTATTTAAGGCAATATAACAACTAAAAGCTGAAACTTAACTGATACTATGATAACTGAAAGTACCTGGGAGTCAAATATTATTGAAGATATGCTTCCCTGCTGATACTGACTCATCTCTCTCACTATAGCAAGTGAAATAGTTGTCCAGCCCTATAAGGCTCAATATCTGTAACTGCTATATAGTAGTAGGCTCGCTAATAGGCTCTCGACCATACTAGGATCTGTATCTCGTCCATTCTTGGCCCGCTCATAGGCGCTCGGCCACAGTAGGCTCAGTATATAACTCACTATCTTATTATAGGTTTCTTAATAGGGCCCTATCCACCGATTGTAGCTAGGTTGTGGTCAAAAAACTATTATACTTTATATACATAAACCATCTGCTCTCTTAACTGAAAGAAGAAAATACTTAACTGAATGTAAAGTCACTATAATGGAGAATACTATATCTTATGAGACTCGGATAATGTATATAAATTCAGGAATAAGAACTTCTCTTTATGCCTCGATATCATGCCAAAGTGAAGGAAAGGTTTAGCCTTAGCATACCTTAATTCCGTTGAGTCCTTAATACCTTCCAAGAAATTCATTAAACATCTCAACTCAATTTGCCACAATATAAGGTGATTCAAAATCAATGTTGAGTTGAGGCTAAGTCCGCGACCTAAACTAGTGGCTCGTTTACGTAAATTTGGGTAGCATCTCCCTTGTAACAAGTTTCTTCTCCAATACTATATACCAAAAACAACAAGAAAAAAATGATAAAAACATGTATGCATCATTTTCCAACCTTATATCCATCATAATATACCACAAAAAAGCCGACACACCCTAATGATTTCATACATAAAACGACAACCAAAGTAGTGTCAAACAACCTAAAAAATATAATGATGAACGACCAGCCCATCATTTTGTCATTATGTGGTGGATCTACCCACCGTTTCTCCTTGTTAGATAATACGCTTAACGCTAGAGGGGGGGTGAATAGCGTTATAATAAAAATTAGCGTAAACTTGCGGAAATTAAAAAATTGCAGGAAATAAATAAGTGCGATAAGTAAATAAATTAGAACAAACGCACCGATGTATCCTGGTTCACCACAACCCGTGGCTAGTCCAGTCCCCGAGAGACTCTCTCGAGATTTCCACTAACTTGTTAAGCTTACGGGTGCTCAACAAACCGTTACAACTTGAGGACACAAGCCTCAACAACCTTTGCTCGGAGATACAACACTCCAAGACTTCAACCAAGGAAACACAAGTTCCTTCTTACAACACAAGGGACTAACACTTCCCTTCAATTGTACAAAAACACTTAGCACTCAAACAAGACACTCCTTTAAGAGTAGATATGAGCAAAAAGAATACGCTCAAGATCGCAACAACTTTCGACAAGAATTTGGCTCTCAAAAGCTTATGTAATGAATATAAAATGATAAGCAATAAAGTATGCAAGCTTTAGCAATTGTATGATCAGTTGTTGTGTTTAGAAGACTGAATCGAAGCTGTATTTATAGTTGAAAAACCTTGTATTACCGTTGCCTAATTGCCAATTAAGAATTGCTGATTTTACTTAGTGACAATCGATTGTCAAATTACCACAATCGATTGTTTGCCAATTCTTCCAAAAATCAATTCCAGATTTTACGCATAACAATCGATTATCTCTAGATCAATAATCGATTACTGGCAACGTTCAAAAAATCATTTCCATATTTTACTTAAAACAATCGATTATAGGAAATCAATAATCGATTACTCAGCAACGTTCAAAAAATCATTTCCAGATTTTAATTAAAACAATCGATTATAGGAAATCAATAATCGATTACCTGACGGTATTTGAAAACATTTTGGCAACGGTCAGTTATACAATCGATTACATTAAGTTAACAATCGATTATATATCAGTATTGAAAAATCAATTTAGACACTGCCTCTTGACAATCGATTGTCATAGGTTCACAATCGATTATTTAATAACTTTTGAAAAAGTCTAGAAGACACTGCCTCAACACAATCGATTGTCATAAGTTCACAATCGATTATTTTGTGACTTTGAAAAATCTGATGGACACTGTCTCTTCACAATCGATTGTCATTAGCTTCACAATCGATTATTTTGAGCTTTGAAAAACTTTGATGGACACTGCCTCATCACAATCGATTGTCATAAGGTTCACAATCGATTGTCATGCAGATTTGAAAAATCTGATGCTCACTGCCTTAACACAATCGATTGTCATAAGTTCACAATCGATTGTCAAGCAGCTGACTTAAACATAATCAATTATCATAAGCACATAATCAATTATCTTAGTCCAGATTTTAGAGGCATGTTTAAAAGTCATTTTGACTAAAGTAAATATGCATTAATTAAAATCATTTTGCTCTAAATTAAATATGCATGATTTGCTAAAAATATTCTTACGAGAGAAGCCAGATCTTGAGTTTAAGTTGTCGGATCAAGATCACAACTAAATACCGACTCATATAAAACTTAATCTCAATCTTTGTCTTGTGCTTGAATCTCGTTATATATCAATTTTGCGCTTGTGCTTGGACCTCGTCATATGTCAATTTGCGCATAGTTTGTCATTCATCAAAACCTACAAATATGAACACACGTTTAGTATAATGCCTTGAGAACGTGTTTCCAACAATTTCCCCCTTTTTGATAATGGCAAACTTTAAGCGGGATATGCATACGATTCAAGACAAGTAAAGATATGCAACAAGTATATAGATATGCAAATTGTTCCCCCTCAATATATGAATTCCCCCTCTTTTTATGCCGATAAGTATTGAGAGTGCATACCCGTTATCTTCCCCCTTTTGCCATTAGGAAAAAAATATAGAATAATTAAAAAAACTTGTTTATTTATTAAAAAAACGGTTACATAACGGGAAAAATAAAAATATAGAACAATAAAATAGAAAAACAAATAAAGAAATTATTCACCATCATTTCCCGCCTCATCATCCGGCACTGCTTCATAGGGAACAAGACCGGCATATGGATAATGAACATGGTCAAAATATCCATGGATCTCATGAGTCAATTGACAGAGGTGGTCAATGAAGCAATTTGGTCGGAAATGGATTGAAGAGTAGGTTCTTGAGGCTGACGCGATTGACGGGTTGGAGGAGGAGAAGGAGCTGCATGATCACCATCATGGGGAAAGGAGGATTATGGAATTTCCCACTTCTTGGTGCTCTTTTTGAGAGGACCGATGGAAGTGTTGAACCCGGAAGCTTCAAGAAAATTCATAATAAGGAGGGCATAGGGAAGAGGTCTATCATCTCCGATGGCATCCAGCATGTGAATCTTGACGAACTTACACCAATTGATGTGAGCTCCGGTTATAATGGCATGCATGAGCTTAGCGTCCTCTTGGGAAAGAGTGGTATGATTGTGCTTCCGAGGCTTGAGGACTCGGGTGATGAAATAGAAAATCAAACGATACTCGGGGAGCATTCCCGTGATAGTAGGGCGCCGAGTAGATAGATTAGGATCATAAGATAAAAGACCTATTTGGTTTAGGAGAATTTTCTCATCAAATAAGGCGTCGGCCTCTCTAATGTAGCGAGTAATGTTTTCGCCACTTCGAGGAAGATGGGCAATGGAATGCAAGTTTTCATTGGACAAAAGAATTTGAACACCATTAATATTTGACACAAGTTCACCATCGTCATCCTCATGAAGATTTGAGTAAAACGCTTGAATCAATGGACGATAAATATAAGGATAGGTAAGATATAAAAAGTGAAGAAGTTGACATTCCTTAAGACTGTTTGCAGTGGGGGCATATGATTCAAGATACTTGCTTGTTGAAAAGCGAGGAGGAAGAATATCACGCTTTTCGAATTTTGTCAAAAATCTAGTAAGCTCGGTTTCAGTATTGAATTGTAAGATAGACCCATCTTGATAAGGGAAATTTGGAGGTGGAGGAGCAGAAGAAGATGTACCTTGTCTACCTGAACGGGAATGTTTAGAGTGTCTGCCCGACATTTTCAAAAAGTAGTACTGAACTTTGTAAGAAACTTGGAAGATTTTTGAAGGTTTGGGAGCAAAGATTGATGCTTGAGTGAATAAAGTTGAAGACTTGTGATGCCTATTTATAAAGGGAAGAGTGGCATTTCATTTATGATGAAAATCTGCAGAAATTTATGAGCCAAAACAGTCAGAAACGGTAAAAATAAATTGCACTGACCGTTAGACAATCGATTGTTGAAACGAAATAATCGATTGTTGAGCAGATTTTGACTTGAACTCGGAACTGACACAAAATCGATTGCAGGACCCAAACGGTAACAAATATTTGAATTACAGACAAAAAATAATCGATTGTTGAATTATGATAATCGATTGGTGTGATACAGTGAGCACGGTGATTTTCTGACTCGAAAAATAATCGATTATATTTATGAAACAATCGATTGTTTTAGGAAAGCAGTACTGAATGGTTGAGATGGTAATCGATTATACAGTTAAAGAATCGATTATTAAACACAAGTGCATAATACGCATCAAACATGAATAGTCGATTAGTGATACTTGCTTATCGATTGTCCGCACAGTAAAATAATCTATTATTTTATGTAACAATCGATTGTTCTATGCCATTTCTTCATAATTCCCCCTGCCTTTAGGGCGATACCTGCAAAAGAGAATTAGACATCTCCGACGCTCAAGTTAGTAATTTGTAACGGAATGATGCAATGAGAACGTGTTTCTTAAGAAGTGTGTCCTAAGGTGTTCTTAAGAGAGTTTCGGGTACTTACCTTTTCTCCGACGTCGCCAATTACCTGTTCGAGAGGGTGATCTTTGATTGTCCTCCACTCGTTAGGCATTTTCGTTTCTTTCTCCAATTGTGGCGCTTCCTCCGTTGATTGTTCCAAGATTTCATCTTGAATTTCCTTAGGAGTTTCCTCTTGTACTTTGTTTTGAGGACTTAATGAGTTCAAAATACCTGCAAGATCAGAACAAGAATCCTTTCTCGCCAAGCGAGCATTATTTTCGGAAAACACAATATGAGGGGATTCCTCCACAGTTTGGGTTCTATTATTAAATACCCTATATGCTTTGGTACGTGAAGAATACCCAATAAAAATTCCTTCATCGGATTTGGCATCAAATTTTCCCAATTGATCTTTTCCATTGTTATGAATAAAACATTTACAACCGAATACTCTAAAATGGGAGATATTTGGTTTCCTACCCTTGTAGAGTTCATAAGGGGTTTTCATGAGTATTGGCCTTATGACTACTCTACTTAAAACGTAGCATGCGGTACTCACGGCATCCGCCCAAAAATGTTTGGGAATCTTAGCCTCTTCGAGCATGGTTCTAGCCATCTCTTCGAGACACCTATTTTTCCTTTCCACCACCCCATTTTGTTGTGGTGTTCGTGGAGCGCAAAAGGTATGCTCGATACCGAGTTCGTCACAAAAGTCCGCAAAGAGATTGTGATCAAACTCTCCCCCATGATCACTTCTAATTGAAGTGACGGTTGTTTCCTTTTTGTTTTGAACACGTTTAAGAAAATATTTAAAATTCTGAAAAGCATCACTTTTATGAGCAAGAAATAAAGTCCAAGTAAATCTGGAATAATCATCAACAATAACAAAAGCATAACGATTTCTACCAAGACTTTCAATGCGAGATGGTCCAAACAAATCCATGTGAAGCAATTGCAATGGTCTAGTAGTTGAAACAATATTTTTCGATTTAAAAGATGCTTTTGTTTGCTTCCCTTTTTGACAAGAATCACAAATAGAGTTATATTCAAATTTCAAATTTGGAAGACCAACAACTAAATTTTGTGAGACCAATTTGTTCAAAAGATGCATGTTGATGTGAGCTACTCTACGATGCCATAACCAAGAATCATCCTCTTTGCTCATTAAACAATTCACATATTCGGGTGAAGAATTTGCAAGATCAACCATATAAATGTTATCCATTCTAATACCACGAAGGATAATTTTAAAATCGCTACGTCTAAAAACTAAGCATTCATCCGAATCAAATAAAACAAGATTTCCCTTGTCACATAATTGACTTATGCTCAAGAGATTATGTTTTAAACCTTTCACAAGTAATATATGCTTAATGGAAGAAATTTCATCCTTGACGACCGATCCGATGCCGATAATCTTTCCTTTGTTGCTATCACCAAAAATAACACTTCCCCCTTCCTTGTGTTCTAGTTGAAGGATTTTGGATTCGTCTCCCGTCATGTGCTTGGAGCATCCACTATCAAGGTACCATAGTACACTTGATCCCTTCAAACATACCTACAAAACAGATTAATGAGTTTTAGGTACCCATGCCATTTCGGGTCCTTGGGGGTTAGGCAAATCATAGTGATGTGATTGAGTGTTATGTCTATGTCGTGTAGAACAAGCAGGAGCAATATGTCCAATTCGTCTACAATAATGACAAGTCACGTTAGGATTGTGCATCCTTCTAGGTTGATAGTAATTGGACGGACGAAATTCATTTACTCTATTCTTGACAATATAACTATTGCGCAAATCATGAAAATCATTTCTCCTACCATTTGTTCTAGGATATGCATCATTTCTAGAATAGTTGTTTCTAGGTTGGAAGTCATTTCTAGGTGTTCTAAAAGGTTCAAAATTCCTTCTAGTGTTTGGCCTAGAATGTGCATTATTTCTAGTATGATTATTTCTAGGTTGCGATTGATGAAAACCATTTCTAGGTTTGTTGTATCTAGGATGAACATTTGTTTTATTTATCCTAGGTTGAGCCTTAGGTGGTTGGGGGTTGGCTTCAACTTTCTCTTTAGGCTCGTTTCTAAAACCTATGCCATGCTTGGTCGACTTCAAATTAACAAGCACTTATTCAAGCTTTTATGAGAAGAGTTAAACTTATCTAAGGTGCTCTTAAGCCTTTCTACTTCATTTTTGAGATGCATGCAAGAAGTACAATTTCTAGAACTCTCGGGCTTGTCGGTGCTTCTCTTGCCAAAAAATTTCTTTTTCTCTTTCAACTTCTCATTTTCTAAAATCAGTTTTTCCAATTCCTTTTCTTTAAAAGAGAGTTGTTTTTGAAAATCTTTTTCTTTTAAAGAAGCATTTTCTTTTATACTCTTAACAGTTTTTGAAGCTTTAATAAATTCGCTATACAACTCATCAAAGGCATTTTGCATTTCTTCAATGGAAAAGAAATTTTTGGAAGAAATTTGACATACCTCTTCTTTGTTGTCTTCTTGTGCCATAAGACAAAGATTTGCGGCTTCGTCTTCTTCTTCTTCACTTGACTCGTCACCGGAGTCGCCTCCCCAAGATGTGTATGCTCGTTGCTTCTTGAAGGGTTTCTTCTCCTTTTTAGCATTTGGGCAATTTGATTTAATGTACCCGGTTTCTCATAGCACTTTATTTGATCTCCTTGCTTTTTTCCCTTTCGTTCATACTCTTTTCGCATGAACTTTTGAAATCTCTTAATAACGAGTCCGAACTCGTTGTCTCCTTCCTCATCATTTTGAGGTTGGCTTGTGCTTGCCTTGAGAGCGATTCTTTGCTTCCTTTGATCATCAACAAGAGGGTTAAGTATAGTAGATTCATAAGTTTTATGATTACCTCTTAATGCGTCGATGGTGACATTTGAAATGCCAATGGTTTCTTCAATCGCGTCGGCCTTGGATCGCCATACCGGAGTGAGGCTTCGGAGAATTTTTCGGACAAGTTCCTTATCCGTGAAGGTCTTCTTAAGAGCATGTAAATCATTTACGATTTTTGAAAATCGTTCAAACATCTCATCGACCTTTTCGCCTTCCTTCATGTGAAGCAATTCATATGCATGGGTTAGGAAATCAATTTTGGCTTCTCTTACCTGGTCCGTACCTTCGTACGTAATTTTCAGCTTGTCCCACATCTGCTTCGCCGTTGTGCAACAAGATATCTCCCTGTAATCATCAGCATTTACAACACAATATAATAAATTAATAGCTTTAGCATTATTTTGCACCTTTCGGATATCATCCGCATCGTATTCATCTTCGGACTTTGGGACCCATTCATTTTCAACCTTCTTGGTTGGAATTTGTTCTCCATTCATTATGACCTTCCAAAGATGAAAACTATATGATTGTACAAATATTCTCATCCTCTCCTTCCAGTATGTATAATTTGTACCATCGAATAGCGGTGGTCGGGTAGAGCATTGTCCTTCACCTATTCCTGCAAAAGAATCACGAGTAGAAGCCATGGATGTTTCTCTCAAACGGTTAAGTCTTCAGAGAGTTGGGCTCTGATACCAATTGTTAGATAATACGCTCAACGCTAGAGGGGGGGGGGTGAATAGCGTTATAATAAAAATTAGCGTAAACTTGCGGAATTTAAAAAATTGCAGGAAATAAATAAGTGCGATAAGTAAATAAATTAGAACAAACGCACCGATGTATCATGGTTCACCACAACCCGTGGGTAGTCCAGTCCCGGAGAGACTCTCTCGAGATTTCCACTAAATTGTTAAGCTTACGGGTGCTCAACAAACCGTTACAACTTGAGGACACAAGCCTCAACAACCTTTTCTCGGAGATACAACACTCCAAGACTTCAACCAAGGAAACACAAGTTCCTTCTTACAACACAAGGGACTAACACTTCCCTTCAAGTGTACAAAAACACTTAGCACTCAAACAAGACACTCCTTTACGATTAGATATGAGTAAAAAGAATACGCTCAAGATCGCAACAACTTTCGACAAGAATTTGGCTCTCAAAAGCTTATGTAATGAATATAAAATGATAATCAATAAAGTATGCAAGCTTTAGCAATTGTATGATCAGTTGTTGTGTTTAGAAGACTGAATTGAAGCTGTATTTATAGTTGAAAAAACTTGTATTACCGTTGCCTAATTGCCAATTAAGAATTGCTGATTTTACTCAGTGACAATCGATTGTCAAATTACCACAATCGATTGTTTGCCAGTTCTTCCAAAAATCAATTCCAGATTTTACGCATAACAATCGATTATCTAAGATCAATAATCGATTACTGGCAACGTTCAAAAAATCATTTCCATATTTTACTTAAAACAATCGATTATAGGAAATCAATAATCGAATACTCAGCAACGTTCAAAAATCCTTTCCAGATTTTAATTAAAACAATCGATTATAAGAAATCAATAATTGATTACCTGACGGTATTTGAAAACATTTTGGCAACGGTCAGTTATACAATCAATTACATTAAGTTAACAATCGATATATATCAGTCTTAAAAAATCAATTTAGACACTGCCTCTTGACAATCGATTGTCATAGGTTCACAATCGATTATTTAATAACTTTGAAAAAGTCTGGAAGACACTGCCTCAACACAATCGATTGTCATAAGTTCACAATCGATTATTTTGTGACTTTGAAAAATCTGATGGACACTGTCTCTTCACAATCGATTGTCATTAGCTTCACAATCGATTATTTTGAGCTTTGAAAAACTTTGATGGACACTGCCTCATCACAATCGATTGGCATAAGGTTCACAATCGATTGTCATGCAGATTTGAAATATCTGATGCTCACTGCCTTAACACAATCGATTGTCATAAATTCACAATCGATTGTCAAGCAGCTGACTTAAACATAATCGATTATCATAAGTACATAATCGATTATCTTTGTCCAGATTTTAGAGGCATGTTTAAAAGTCATTTTGACTAAAGTAAATATGCATTATTTAAAATCATTTTGCTCTAAATTAAATATGCATGATTTGTTAAAAATATTTTTACGAGAGATGCCAGATCTTGAGGTTAAGTTGTCGGATCAAGATCACAATTAAATACGGACTCATATAAAACTTAATCTCGATCTTTGTCTTGTTCTTGAATCTCGTTATATATCAATTTTGCGCTTGTGCTTGGACCTCGTCATATGTCAATTTGCGCATAGTTTGTCATTCATCAAAACCTACAAATATGAACACACGTTTAGTATAATGCCTTGAGAACGTGTTTCCAACACTCCTCATAAAATCCATTAAACATCAGCAAAAGAGGCCAACATGAGTTGACTACAAAACAATCCACTAAAAGTGAAATAAATCAAACTCACGATTTCTGATCTCCGTCTCATGAGTTCTAACAATTAGGAAATGAAATTGTCAACCTTCCTTGACATTTAAAATCTTAAATACTAAAATTAGGCATTTTGTAACTATGAAGTACCTTCCAAAACTCAAACTACAAAGAAAAAGAGAGACGATATAGCGATACTTACGTTGTAGGGATCGTTCTACTATTATCACTTCTTGTTTTTGTACCAGGATGTTAATCTTCTTAAGGAACCCTTGAAGAGAGCTTAAGAGTAAGTTTCTGGGGTGTTCTCTTGTCGTGTTCTATGAAAAGTGAAGAGAAAGATGATTTCAAACCCTATATATATATATATATATATATATACTTTTGAAAAGACAAAGAGGTGCTAGCTTGGCACCCTAACATTGGCCCTTCTTCCGATGCTTATATCTTTTTATTCAGATATCGTATGATTGAAAATTAAGAGAGTTTGAAAAACATTTCAAGGCCTTAAATTTGGTATATAATATATTCCAAAAGACCTCATATAACACACGAAATCTATTTCTCAAAAAGCATCTGTAACACACCTACTTGTCACCTATGCAGTCTATGCAGACTTGCAAAACTGTGCATATCTCTCTTCTCCGATGTTGTTTTGACAAATAGTTTATTGCATTAAAAACTAGACTCGTAAGTTGTCAATTTTATATATGGATCATTCTCTGGTTTCAATTACATTGGGAGAAATGTTCTGCTACATTTGACCTAATTGTGAGTTTATTTATGAATGTAACTTGGGATGATCTTTGCTAACTTTTGTTCCATAACTCGCTTTAGTTCAAAACATAACACACAACTATCATAAAAGAAAAGAAACGTATAATATAACCTCCTTATCATTTAGAGCACCCTAGTCTCACCCCAATAGTACATGGTATAATATTCCCAACTTATCCACTTTCGACGAAACTTATTTTCTTTAAGTGGTTTAGCTCCTAAGCATTACAACCCTCTTGGTACTTGTAGGCCATGATCTTAAATATTTGTAACCTCCAAGTTGAGATTATTAACTTATTTATTTACTTTCAAATATGCCCTCATTTTAAAGCTTACATCAATTGACTTATGACGTACTCTCCCGTGCGAAACTATAAGGTGTAACAACTAGAGGTAGAGGCAAAGCTCAGCCTAGAGCATGTGCACCATAACCTATTTTAGAGTTTCACATTGAGAAGGTGGGGTCATGCTAGGTGGACTAGCTCAGGTCGTAGAGGGTTCATCGCTATCCTCGTGTTTTAATATTCCCTAGTTCGCCTGGTCAATTTTATGGAGGGCATGGCACATGCCGATATATTTCCCGTAGCACCAACCATCTCTTATGATGGGGATGATACCATACTCCCACTATTCGCATACTATAGCATATGACTTACGAATATTAGACTCCGTCTGTTCCAGCAGTTGGAGTAGTTAAGCCTGTTATTGCTACATAGTCTAGTAAGGGAACCACGATAGCGTTCTAGGGGCCGAAGAGGTTGGACATGTTCACCAAGGTGTATCCTATTTGCTTTAGTGGTACACCTTCTGAGGACCTCATGATTTCATGGATCGTTTCCATAAGGTATTGTGCAACATGGGTACAGTGGAGTCCAATAAAGTTGACTTCAAAATTTTTTAGATGCATGGCTCTGCGTAAAGGTGGTGGCAAGAATATGTTCGGGCCATACTAACAGGCTCACCTCGTCTCACGTGGGTTTAGTTCCCACAACTATTCTTGGAGAATTTCATTCCCTTTACTAAGAGAGAGGATCTATGTAGGGTAGCACGACAGTTATATAGTATGAGACTAGGTACGTGGATCTATCACGTCATGGAGATATCCTGATTCCTACTGAGAAGGAGAGGGTGAAGAGATTTATAGATGGCCTCACTTATGGCATCAAGCTAGAGATGGAAAAAGAGACTGATAATGATATATCTTTCATTGGGGTTGTAGAGATTGCTAAGCGGATCAAGAGAATTTGTAATCAGGGTAGAGAGACGGCATCTGAGATGAGGACTCTTCATTTTGGTGGTTTCATTAGTACCTCAGCTAGAGCAAGGATCCATTTGGTAGAGGCCATCATATCAGGCCAATTTAGCCAGCGCTTCAGGTATCACACGATTCTTCCGGCTGTCGTGGTTCTTATGGTACTCATCTGGAAAAGATAGCATATAGTGCACCTTCAGCTTTGATTACTGCACCTCCTATTCAGAATTATCAAGGTGATCATCTATGTCAGTAGGGTCAATTCTATGGTTAGTAGTCACATCACCCCTTGTTATAATTGTGGAGATCCAAGGCACATCGCGAGGTTTTTCCTATGTCATAAAACATCATGCCATAATAGGGTACTCATGCCATAGTTCTGGTACTGGTTGCTCTATCAACTGCTCAACCAGCCAATGTCGGGGGTCAGGCATCCCAAGGTGCTGGTAAGGCCGTTAGAGATGGAAGTCAACCATTGAGAGGTCATCCGAGAGGTGGAGGTCAGATTAGTGGGGCTAAATCTCATTGCTATGTATTTCTAACTATACCCGAGGAGTAGTCTGATGTGGTCATCATCGGTATTGTTCTGACTTTCCATAGAGATGCTTAAGTTTTATTTGATTCCAGTTCCACTTATTCGTATTTGTCATCCTATTATGATTCATATTTATATATGTTTCATGATTCTTTGAGTACTCCTATTTATGTATCTACTAGCGCTGGGGATTCTTAATGGTGTACCAGGTTTATCATGCTTGTTTTGCCACTATCCAGAGCTATGAGAGTAGGTTTGACATGCTATTTCTTAATATGGTGACTTTGATATGATTTTGGGCATGGATGGGTTTTCACTATATCATGATATCTTGGATTGTCATGCCAGGAATATGATGTTGTCTATGCCGTGGTTGCCTCGATTGGGGCAGAGAGGGACTCTTGGTCACTCCACTAGCAAGGTCATTTCATATGTGAAGGCTCGACGCATGGTTTATTTATGCTATATTCGTGATTCTAGTGCAGAGGTTCTTTCCATGGATTCAGTTCCGGTGGTAAGGGAGTTACCAGAGGTGTTTCCTACATATTTGTCAGTTATACCACCCCGACAGGGATATCAACTTTCGCATTAACCTTGTTTGGGGCATTCAGCCCATTTCTATTCCACCGTACCATATGCTTCAGTTGCGTTGAAGGAATTGAAGGAGCAGTTGTAGGACTTTCTTGACAATGGGTTCATTAGACCTAGTATCTCTCCTTGGGGTGCACCAGTGTTGTTTATAAACAAGAAGCATAGATCGATGAGGATGTCCATACAGTATTGGCTGTTGAACAAGGTCACTATTAAAAACATGTATATGTTGCCAAGGATTGATGACTTATTTGACCAGCTTCAGGAATCCAAGGCGTTTTCCAAGATTGAATTGAGATCTTGCTACAATCAAGGGAATATGAAGGTATCTGATGTCCCTAAGAAAGCTTTTAGGAATCGATATAATCACACGAGTTGTTGGTGATCTCATTTGGCTTGACTAATGTCCAACAACCTGTATGAATTTGATTAACCAAGTGTTCAAGCCTTTTAGATTCTTCTGCTATTGCTTTCGTTGATCTATTGATCGTACTTCAAACTTTGAGCGATTGTCAATTATAAGCTAAGTTTTTGAAATATGAATCTGGTTGGACTCGGTTGCCTTTTTGGGCCATGTAGTGTCTTATGAGAGCATTATGGTGGATCTTAAGATAATTGAGGCAGTTCAGAACTGGCTTAAACCTACTTTTGCTACAGAAATTCAGAGCTTCTTAGGTTTGACAGGTTATTATGACCGGTTCATGGATGAGTTTTCATCTATTTCAGCCCCATTGACCAAGTTGGCCCAGAATGGTGCTCTTTCAGATGGTCCGACGAATGTGAAGTGAGCTTTTAGAATCTCAAGACTGCATTGACTACAATCTAGTGTTGGTGTTACCTACTGGTTTTGGGTCTTATGTTGTTTATTGTATGCATCATGTATTGTACTTGGTGCGGTATTGATGTAGGACGATAGGATAATTGCCTACGCATCTCAGAATTTGAAGCTTCATGGGAAGAATTACCTTGTGTATGATCTGTAGTTGGTATCCATTGTTCATGCACTGAAGATTTGGAGGATCTATCTATACGGCATTCCATATGAGGTCTACACCATCCATCGAAGTCTCCAGCACCTCTTCAAGTAGAAGGACCTCAATTTGCGGCAGTGGAGATTGGAGAGGCCACTAACCATAGATGTTCCGTCTTTGGCCCAATAGGTTCATGAAATTGGATGTTTTAGAGCCTAGTCCGGTTCTTGCTTGTGTTGTGACGCCATCATCAATGTTGGAGCATATCAAGGCTCACCAATTTGACGATCCTTACCTTTTGGTGTTGAAAGACACAGTTAAGCGGGGTGGTGCCAAAGGAGGTTGTGATTGGAGATGATAGTGTTATACGGCTTCAGGGCCAGATTTGTATTCCAGATGTTGATGGGTGGAAAGAGTTGATCCTTGAGGAGGCTCATAGTTTGAGTTATTCCATTCACCTAGGGTCACAAAGATGTACCATGACTTGAAACAACACTATTAGTAGAGGAGAATGAAGAAGGATATTGTTGATTATGTCTCTCAGCGTTTGGATTGTCAATAGGTGAAGTATGAACATCAGAACAAGGTGGTTTGATTCAGAGAATAGAGATACCGAAGAGGAAGTGGGAGCGCAACACTATGAATTTTGTGGTAAGCTTACCATGGACAATGAGGATGTTTGGCGTAGTCTAGGTTGTACCCCCACCATTTAACCAAATATGATATGCAAAGTAGGTACACCCAACTTTTGACCAGTCCAAGCACGCTTTTATGTCCGTTCGAAGACGTCTATTTCTTTTAAAGGTGGAGAATGTGACGACTTGTTAGAGCAATTTGAGTACTACCCTAAATTTCTATATTTCAAAATCTCTTATACATTCATTAAATATTCATTAATTTGTGTGAATGGTCCATGTCGCGTTTCGGAAAGTTTTTATGCAAAATTTTGAAGAAAATGTGATTTTTGACATAGAATGAGGTTTGAGTTAACCACAGAAAACATATTTTTTAAACAACCTTGGATCAATATTTTGACAAACCGGTAGGTTCGCATGATATTTTTGGACCTATATGCACGTTTGGTTAGGGTCCTGTGTGACCCGAGCGTATTTTAGCACATTATTTGAAAGTTGGCAAAAGGTTTAGTTTCAAGTTTAAATATTGAGTTTCGACGATCGATTCTTGATATTTTGATATTTGTTTTGATGATTTGAGTTAGGGAATGAGCGAGTTTATATGATGTTATTACACTTGTTTGCATGTTTGGATTAGAAAGCGAGGGACTCGAGTAAGGTTCAGACGGGTTTTGGATGATTTGGAACTAGGCATTGCTAGTGCAAGGCTGTAGGTCTCACTTTTGTGAGAACCTGATAGCAGTTGCGAGCCTCATATTTGTGATATCAGGCTCGCAAATGCGAACAACGGTTGGGGGACTGGTCTTCGCTTTTGCAAAGAACTTACCGTATTTGCAATCTTAGGAGGTCCGCATTTGTGACCATTTTTATTGCTTTTGCGATGACTGGGATTCATGGATCTTCACTAATGCGAAGCATGCCCCGCATTTCTGATTAATGGGGACTTTGCAAATGCGAGGTTTTGTCGCATTTGCGACATCAGTAGGTCTGATGCACTGTGTCACATTCGCGGACATCGTAATTGAGAACAAGAATTTGCAACTACTACATTTGCAGCCAGATAAAAGATTAAAAAATTAGGACTTAGTTTATTTTACACATTTCTCCAAACCTAAGCTCCCTAGAGGAAATTTTTGAAGAACATTTTCTCCCCAAATTCAATGGTAAACATCTTTAACTACTTTTCAATCCATTTTAACTACTTTTCATGAATATTTAATACCAAATCTATTAATTCCATGGTAGAAATTAGTGTTTTAGGCAGATTTTATAAATTTGTGTTTAGACCTCGAACTGGGATCAAATTTCAAAACGAATTACATATCCGGGCTTGGGGTGAATCGGTAATCGAGATTTGGTCCAAATCTAGATGTTGACCAAGCGAGTCCAGAATTGACTTTCTCTATAAACGATCAAAATGAATAGTTTTTTATTCGTGGGTAGTTTCTAAATTTGCTAGATTCGGTTGATTTTGAGGCTTAATCTAAAAATAAAGTCGTGGTTGATTGTGATTTTATTGCGAAAGAGATAAGTATCTTGATTTGAGGGAAATAAGGTAGAATCGAGTCTATTTTCTATATGAATTATGTGTTAGGGGCGGCTTATATGCAAGGTAACAAGTATATATGCGGGGTCATTGGATAAGCATGCCAGTAGAATTGCCTTACTTGTACCATGTTATTTCGTGAAATATGTATTCCATGCCTAGAGAGATTGTTAATTCCTTGATTCTTGCTTCCATATTGTTTCATATATTGATATTTTTGTGACATTGAGTGATGAGAACATGAAAATTGTTGATTGGTTTTTGGCCCTATTTGTGGAAAAATTCTTATATGACGAGCGGATTTTGATATTATTATGGAAGTTGAATTTGCTTCCCACCTTGTTCGACATATATTGTATTGTTGTGCATGCTTCGTGAGGAAGAGTGAAAAGCATGAAGGTCATTGCCGTGCCTTGTTTGCATATTGATATCTTTGCTTGAGTGAACGTGAGGCTAAGGTACGAAGGATGATGCCGTTTATCTATATCATATGGTGAGGACGAAAGTAAAAGCACGAAGGGTGATGCCATACAATTTGTTGACTCTATTGTTTTACTTGATACTTGTATTGTGAATTTAACTTGTGGTTTTGTTGTTTATTTCAGAAAGATACTTACTTGGTGATTGTTTACTTATTGTTCCAGTTATTTCCCCTTATACGTCCCCACCCCGTCATTACTTTTGATGCTTTACTTGTTATTTTATGTTGCTTTATATATATAACTATACTTGTTTTAGTAGGTGTCATGTCATAGTCTTGTTACCTTTTCGTCGGGTTTAGGCTAGACACTTAGAGTATATTGGGCCGGTTGTACGTATACTGTCACACCACCTTTCTATACAACCAAGGGTAGTACAGTGATTTTTTTGTACTTTAAATGACATTATTTGAAATTGGATTATTTATTTATTTTTATTAAGAGTTGCCACTTGGAATATTTTAATTGGTGTCCCAAGTCACACGTTTATTTTCTTAATACCAAATCAAGGAAAATTGACTTTCCTTTTTGAAGTCTGCAAACTAGAAATTCTAAATAAGGAATCCTATTAATCCGGGAGAAGGTGTTAGGCATTCCAAGATTCTGTAATTCTAGCATGTTCGCTTAAACTATCATAATCAGCCTATTATTTGATTTTAATGCATGTTTTATCCTATGGTATAATTTTAAATTATTAACCGCTTTTAAATAATTTTTGAAACATTCAACGTTATCTAAAATACGTCCGTGAACCACGCCACATGAAATGCACCCTCGATCCACGATATATTTTATTTAACGTTGTTGAGATTTAGATTTGGGTCACATGAAATGCACAACGAGTTTAAAGAAATTAATTTAATTTACGTGCCTAAAGAAAATACGTACTTTATAATTTGCGAGGGCCATGGAAAATTCAACTAAAAGGCATGCCTCGCTTTCTAAGGATTAAAATCAATTGAATGAGGGCAATGCATTTGAGAGTGTATTTGGCACGACACACCTCAACTAATTAAGGACCTAATTAATTACTCAAAATGATAAGGGAATTTCTAATAAATATTTATCAAATGTTTAAGCTAAATTCTTGTAACTAATGGATTGACAAAATAATAAAACTAAGCATTTATGTCATTAAAAGGACCTAAACCAGCGACAGGCCCAATTAATATGGGCAAAACTACTTATGACAATTACATGGGGCAGCTGGCCCAACGGAGATCCCAAGTCAAGAACGCAGAATTGACAAACGAAAAAACTGCATAACTGCGCTAAAGTTGACGACCCAATTTTGTGATTCAATGCTAAAACTTGAAGCAGACTACATCTTTCATGAAAATATAAATTTTGAGCAAATGTTAGCAATCTTTTAAACAAAGGCAAAGTACATTTTTTAGGCCAACATGCATTCTGCAATGAAGAATACGCTTCCTAATGTGACAACAATTCGCTCAACAGATTATTTCATAATTTAACATCCCAAATCCAAACTACACCAATTACTCTTAGACATTCCAAATTACATGTCATGTTTTTATAATGGAAAGAGGTAAATGAGCATGCTTGTTTTTCGTCTTCAATCACAAAATAAAACCTTCATTGTCTAAGAACATACAAAATCAGAGATTAGAGTCATCACATACTATTGAAAGTAACACACTTAGTGAATCTGCCTTAGAACATCATAACCATCCGAATTAAATGTCAAAATGCAGCAGCATGAGCTGAATCTATTCAGATGCCCAAAACAACATTTAAAAGCGATGAAAAACCCCCGATTAACAGTCCATTCCTAACACATGATAAGAATATTCAAATCTAAATAAAATTAAACCAAATATAAACTCAATAAGTATTTTGACCTTCATGACATAAATGAATACAAGAAAGGATGCAATGAAACATAAACTGACGCATATGTATTCAACCAAACTAATATCTTCATCTTCAACAAAGCTTCAAGTTCAAGCTTAATATATTGACAAAAGGTCCAAAGAGGTACTTGGTTACAACAAAGAACAACAAGGAAAAATAAACTTGAAGTTGAATAAAACCAGCAGCAAGGTATCATCAGTATTAACACAGCCAAATAGCAACCAAATCAGTCATTCCAAGCTATTTCAGAAAATGAGCAAAAATTGCGGGAATAATTTGGAAGAGACATCCCTTTCGGATTGATTACTGCTGCAAAGCTGTTTCTAGCTCTTGTGCAGTTTTTTTGGTTGCACCTGCTTCTTGTAATGTTGCTTTAAATTGCACATGTTTCCTGTTTTCTAACAAAGAAAAATTGTGAGTTTGAAATGGTGGTTGGTTTTTTGGCCTTGATTGTTTCAATCATTTGATCTCAGCCCAACTCTTTTGATGAGAAATTTTGTTGCTTGCTGGTGCTTCTGAGGATTGATCTCTCTCCCAAGACTGAGGAGCTCAAATTTCCAAACCTTTCCAGATGACAGCTCAACCGTGTGGGGCTTTAGACCTTTCACTTTATTCTTCGTTTAGGGGCTTTTGACTTAGGATTTCTTTTCATTTTCAATGGCTCTAATTTTAGAGCATCGGCTATCATGGCCAGTCGGGATCGACTTGATGCACACGCTGAGGCTGGTTACTTTTCTTTGGACTTGACTTTTATTGAGCAGAACCCTGTAAAACCAATATTGCCACCTTTTCTTTGCATTAGTTTTGGAACAGAGTTAGACCAAAAGGAATTCAAGGAAAATTAAACAAAGGATAAGAAAATGAATTTAAGGAGAATTGTCCCTTTTTGGGAGGAGCGAAGGATTTATCTGCAGTGCATGTAGATTTCAAATAAATTGGATACCCGATCTGCATAACTATCCAATTTCTCATAAACCCATTGCAACCCTTGCTTTAATTCCGAGAAACCTTGCTGGGACTCTTTCAATACTAGTGGTGGTGAGGGGTTTCTTCTTTTTTATCAAAGATGCCCTTTGCGAGTTTTCGCCAATCGACATCTCTCATTTCTCTTCTCACCATCGTCTTATACTGCTCTTTTATGAGTTTTCACTAACAATACTCTCTCGTTTTTCAGTTTCTCTGCTTACCATCGCCTTATGGTGCCCATAGGTTTTCACCAATAAGACTCTCTCATTTTATTTTTCTCATCTTGATTATATTGGATCCAAACAACTGTGTTCCCCGGTTTTTAACACCTTACACCGATTGATCAGAAGGACTTCAACAAGGTTTGGATAAAAAGAATTTTGATCAAATTACAACTTTGGAACCGTTTAAGTGGGATTATCGCCAAACCATTATTACATCTGCCTCAGTTTCATTTTTGAGGAAACTTGAATTTTTTGTTTTGGTGTGACTGAACACCAAGAGAGGCTGCCTACGTATCCTTTGGGAATCAAGCCTAATGTAGTTTAGGGAAGACATTTTGTTTTTGTTTTTTTAATCATTTTTTACATCTTTGAGTTCCAAAGATGGTAATGAAAGGAAGGTAACCGGATCAAAGTGTTCGCAAAGGATTGGAGTGTTTGGGGTAGCAAGAGTGAAAGCCTTCATTATCCAAATCAGATAATGTCATTGCTGCAAAAGCATTAGACATAATACCTTCTGACAACATCTGCATTTACAGCTATTTTTGGGTCATTTCTTTTGATGTCTCCTAGGTATAACACCCTTTTTGGCAACAATTTTTTGATAATGTATGGCCATTTCCAGTTAGGAGCAAACGTTCCTTTTTCTTCCAAATGATGCGGTAGAATACGACTTAAAACGAGTTTCCCCACTTCAAAGTTTCTAGACCGCACCTTCTTGTTGTAGGCATGGGCCATTCTTTGTTGATATAGTTGCCTGTGGCAGACCGCGGCCATTCGCTTTTCATCGATTAGGGTTAATTGTTCCAGACGGGTTCTGACCCACTCACTGTCTTCAATTTCAACTTCAACAATGATTCGAAGAGAAGGGATTTAAACTTTTCTAATATTACGGCTTTAGTGCCATAAATAAAAAAGTACAAGGTTGCTCCAACCAATATGCGCACAGTAGTGCGATACCCCAACAATGCAAACGGAAACATTTCATGCCACTGCCTGGAACTTTAAATCATCATTCTTAAAATCCTTTTGATGTTCTTGTTCACTGCTTCAATGGCACCATTGGCTTTGGGATTATAATGAGTAGAGTTCTGATGCGTTATCTTGAATTTTTCACATGTCTCCCTCATCAAATGACTATTCAAATTTGCAGCATTATCCATAATGATAGTTGCAAGAATACCAAAATGACAGATGGGGTTGGAATGCACGAAGCGTACTAAAGCTTTCTTGGTGATAGATTTGTGAGTAATTGCTTCGACCCACTTAGAGAAGTAGTCGATAGTAACCAATATGAACCTATGTCGATTTGAAGCTTTCGGCTCAATCGATCCAATGACGTCTATACCCCAGCTAGCAAATGGCCAAGGTGCTGACATGGGATGTGGTTCTATAGGCAATGCACGAATCAAATCACCGTGCACCTGATATTGATGAAACTTCCAGACAAAACTGAAGTAGTGTTTTTCCATAGACATCCATTAATAACCCAATCAAAGGATTTTATTTGCCAAAACACCGTTCATGTGGGGTTCGCACACTCCTGCATGTACTTCATACATGATTCTCTGGCCTCTTCGGTGTTAACACATCTTAACAAGTTGAGACGTGGCGTTCTTTTGTACAAGACATCACCACTCAAGAAGAAACCACTTGCATGGCGTCTAAGGTTTCTCCTTTGGTCTCTACTGGCTTTCTCGGGGTATTCTCTAGTTTTTAGAAATACTCTATGTCATGATACTATATCTGAATATTTGGTTCCGCCTCAATCGTATTACAGTAACTGTGACTTTCCCTGATTTGGATTTCCAAAGGATCAATATGGGCATTTCCTGGGTATGGCAGCATCGAGGCCAAAGTAGCAAGTGCATCAACTAGTTCATTGTGACAACGAGGGGTGTACCTGAACTCTATTGACTTGAATCGCTTACTAAGATCTTCCACATGTTTCCAATAGGGAATATGTTTGACATCTCGAGTCTCCAATTCTCCTTGGGCTTGTCGAGTAATCATATTCGATTCTTCCATGATTAATAATTCTTCGACATCTTGGTAAATTCGCATGTTCATACCTATAATGCAAGCTTCATACTCGACAATATTGTTTTTGCAGAAAAATCACTGGATAATATTGAACAGTGGGTGAGATTAAGATTGCCCTAATTCCAACACCGTTTGCATTTACTGCTCCATCAAAGAACATTTTCCAAGCATTGGTGTCTTCATCCGGGAAGTAGGTACTCAAAGGTTGGTATTCATAATCAACTGGGTTTTTAGCCAAGTAATCTGCTAAATTCAGGGCTTTCATTGTCGTGCGGGTGACATAGACTATGTAAAATTCAGTGAGTAGGATCTGCCATTTTTCTAACCTCCCTGTGGGCATTGACTTCTAGAATATGTACTTTAAAGGGTCCAACCTGTTAATGAGGTAAGTGATGTAGGCGAACAAGCAATGCCTCGGCTTCTGACCAACCCAAATTAAAGCGCAACAAGTTCTTTCCAACTGGGTATATTTGGCTTCGTAACTTGTGAACTTTTTTCTCAAATTGTAGATTGCTTGTTCTTTCGTCCCGGTTACATCATGTTGCCCAAGGACACATCTAACAGAATTTTTTCAAGATTGTCAAATATAATAATCCTTCCTGGTTCAGGTAGGACCAAGATTGGCAGGTTCGACAAGTTTCTTTGATTTTGTCAAAAGCTTCTTGGCACTCGTCTGTCCATTAAAGTGCTGCATCTTTGTTTAACAACTTGAAGATGGGTTCACATGTAGACGTCAACTGGGCAATGAATCAGCTAATGTAGTTCAATCTTCCCAACAAGCTCATGACATCTTTCTTAATTCTTAGGGGAGGCATATCTCGAATGGACTTTATCTTTGTTGGGTCTAACTCAATGCCCCTCCGACTGACTTTGAATCCGAAGACTTTGCCAGATGGAACCCCAACGTATATTTGGCTAAGTTTAGCTTCAAATCATATTTACACAGTGGCTCAAAGAATTTTCTCAAATTCGAATTAAGGTTATCCTTGGCCTTGGAGTTGATGATCACGTCATTCACATACACCTCCATCTCTTGGTGCATCATGTCATGTAAAATGGTAGTCATGGCCCTCATGTAGGTTGACCTGGCATTCTTCAAACCAAAAGGCATAACACTATAACAGTACGTGCTCCAGGGTGTGGTAAAAGCCGTGTTTTTTGCGTCCTCTTCATCCATCAACACCTGGTGATATCCTGTGTATCAATTCATGAAGGACTGTATCTCATGTTTGGCACAGTTATCAATAAGGATGTGGATGTTTGGTAATGGGAAGTTGTCCTTGGGACTTGGTTTGTTCAGATCTCTGTAATCCACACACACTTGAATTTGCCCGTCTTTCTTTGGCATCAGAACTACATTTGCCAACTATGTGGTGCATCGAACACACTCGGATCACTCCTGCTTTCAATTGTTTTGTGTCCTCTTCTTTAATTTGGTCAGTGATATCAGTTTTAAACTTTGTTTGCTTTTGCTAGACAGGGGGATAATCAGGGTATGTTCGCAACTTGTGAACCGCCAAATCAACACTTAGTCTTGGCATGTCGTCATATGACCAAGCAAATATATCTTTGAAATCATTCAAGAGTTGGATCAACACGTCTCTGGTTTTTTCATCTGTGTGATGCTTATCTTTGTTTCTTTCGACGTTTTCAGAACAACCCAAATTAACCGGCTCGGTGTCATTTAAGTTCGGATTATGTTTATTCCCAAATTATTCCAGTTCTCAATTTATTTCCTTAAAAGCCTCTTCTTCATCTTATTATGCTTCTTGGTTCATTATTTCACAGATAGATAATGCGTTTGGATCGAGGCGTGAAGTCCGCAAGTATGTCATGTGTGAGCACGTGATTTTTGTCTCACTTGAAATATTCCTATAGAATTCACTAAAATTTGGGATTTTTCTTTTATTCATTTGCATTTTTAGAAATTAATTTCATGGTTTTGTGTTTGTTTGCATTTCTATGCATTTTTAATAAATGTAATTCATAAAAATGCAAAAATAGTACACTCGCATTTAGGATCCAATTTTTGCATTTTTTCTTAGGTTTATTAGTTGATTAATATTACCAAAAGAAGTGAAAAAAACAAAATAGTAGTCATGTTTACATTTGCTTAGTTTTCTTTTTAAAATAGGATTTAGGCTATTTTAGAAATTAATTAGTTTTCATTGTAGAATTTAAATTTGGTCTTGTCCTTTTTATTTTGCATTCGATAAAATTTGAAAAATGAAAACAAAAAATAATAATAATTAAATAAAAAGAGAATTAATTAATTTAAAAGAAAAGGAAGAAATCAAATTATATTGGGCCAATTTTGGATGCAAATCACTAGCCCAGACCCTCAAACCCAGCAAATACCCGTTCAAAATCCAAGCCCAAACACCCCATACCCAATCCAACCTCCATACCTTACTCAAACGACCCCGTTTCATGACCTTCTGATCTGAGCCATTGATTTGGCTTGATCGGACGGTCGATATTTGAGGCAAAGGAATATATATAACTGTTCCAAATAAACCCCCCTCCAGACCCAAAACCTTGTAACCCCTTCAGCCCTAAAATTATACTGGTGTAACACCACCATAAAGCCACCGTCCCTTCGCCGTCCGTCGGCTGGTCGGAAATCACCTCTACCGGCGGCCGGTCTCCGATCAACTCTAAGTTAACACCATTTCATTCCCTTAACCTCCTATTTCCATTTTTGTAACCCATATCCCTCAAACACCGGCAAAAATCCTCGAATATTCACTTGAAGGAGCGACGACTCCGCCGTCAACGGCGGCGCCGGCTCCGACACCAATAAACTGCCATGGTCTCCTCTCCCCTGTTACATTCCATGTTTTTGTACGTGAGAGTACGTCATAAACCAATAGATGTAAGCTCAGAAATGAGATCATTTTTGAAAGTACATAATGTAATTTTCATCATGTTATCTTGGAGGTTACAAATCTTTAAGATTATGAATAGCAAGTACCAAAAGGGTTGTAAAGCTTAGACGCTAAACATACAGAAGAAAATAAGTTTCATTGAAAGGCGACAAATTTGGAATGTTATAGCATGTACTTTGTGGTGAGACTAGGGTTAAGGAGGTTATTCTATGAGTTATTTTATTCGTATGATATTCATTTTCTACATTTTGAAGGCAAGCAAGTTGTGAAACAAGAGTTGCAAAGGTCATTACAAGTTACATTCATATATTTTCTGAAATTTAGGCCAAATGTAGACGCACTTTCCTCAGAATATACTTATAATCAAGGAATGATCTATATATCAAATTGAATACATGTGAGTGTAGTTTCCAATTCATTAAACCGTTCACCTATACAAAATCATAGTAGAGAGATATTTGCGTTTTCGCGAGACTGGGCAAGCAGCTCCAATGGGACCCACATAGGCAGTGGTTGAGCTACTTCAATTTATATACGATTTGGATGCCTATTTCTGCTCATTTTTAAACTCAACCTCATCTCCAAACTTCTCCAAACCCTTCTAAACAGGTTCTATAAAGGTTTGAAGTGATTCCAAAGTGATTACACCATATTTCAACATCAAACCTAGTCCTAGTGAAGAACAACACCTCTTTAAGGTTGTGTTGTCATTGAGGATTGTTGTGGGCTGTATTTGGATGAAATTCCAAGTTTTTTCTGCGGTTTAAGGTGAGTCTAACAGACTACTAATTGTGCTTAAGCTTGCTTGTATGTTGGTTAAGTTGTTAGGATGATAAACTACAAGATAATTCTTGGATTAGCTTAAGTCACTTCTATGGTATTGTATTGCCATTGAGGGTTATTGTAAGCTGAATATAACTTTGATTTTGACTTGAAGTTACTATAGGAGGTTGGTATATTGTGTTATTTAATGTGCCTAAGGTTATATTGATGTTGATTAAGTTAAATGGATGGAGTATACATGAACTATTGAATAAAGTTACTAATCGAAGATAGTTGGAGTTGTCGATTTTTTTCCTTTGTTATAAATATATGGTATACGGATGGAATCATTGATGAATGAATTAATTATCATGTTAATAATACTATTAAGTTAACGTAAGAAGTCTGTAAGGGGTAGATGGGTCATACAGATTCCAATTGGAGCTTGCCGCTCGTCGTGAAGTAGTTGTGAATTATTGTTGTTATGTGGTGTCTTGTTATTGACATTGATACATTGATGGATTTCTTTAGTTGTTATTGTTGGTATATGGTATTGGTGGAGGCCCTTGTTATAAAGGAGATGCTGCCCAAATTTAAGTAAAACGAGCTACTTGCATAAGTTATAGACTTGGCCTTTGATCAACATTGATCTTGAATCTCCTTATGCTATGATAGATCGAGTTGACTTGTTTGAAGAGTCACTTGGAAGGAATTAAAGACTCAACATTATTAAGGTATGTTAAGGCTAAGTTCCATCCTTTCTTTTAGCACGAATGGGAAATTCTTAAGACGTCAAATGTGATATTTTACTATTCTATTGCTAGAAAGACCTTCTATGGAAGGCATTGGGATCATATCTTAACTATTTTCATAACTATATTAGGTTGATGTCCCACTCATTCAGTTAAATAGGGTATTCGACATCTATATATGTCACTTTGTCGGTTTTCTTAACTATATGTCTATATATATGAATTCTTATTTGTCTTTGGGTTATGTAACTAAAATAAATAATAATAAAATAAATAAAGGCATTTAGTATTTGCGATCTATCTTTGTTTCTTGTTGAAGTGTATTTTAAAATCTCTGAAGTGACACGTCGATTTCCAGTAATCTCAAATATACTTTTTATTTAAACTACTAAAACACTTGATTTTTTTTTTGAAATACTTTCGTTTATTAAATATTAAGAAATCAGGTATAAGGACTAAGTGAAGCACCTTAAGCTTTTTATGAACATGTTCAGTGTTAAGTTATCTTTCTAAAAGTCGAGTTAAGTTTTCAAGCTTATTCAAAAGAAAAGAAAGCTATGAGGTTTTACAAGGCAATTGTATGCAATACGGAGGAGATTATGAGATCATGAGAATAAGGGTACCAATGAGCCAAGATTGGATAAGTTCTTATTATGTGCATTCACAGTTCATATCATACATGGCATAGTATGCATGGACTTCGAGCCATAATCGAAGGTAAGGGGCCTATTTTCCCGAAAAACTGTATATTGTACAGATGGCTACAAGTTGGCAATATGATACTGGTTAGATACCGGAAGAGACCACCACTGCTAGCATTTGGTTGGGTATGTCATGTATTTTCATCAATATATATATGTATTCACGACATACGATCACACGAGCATACCATGCATATTTGTTTATTATAATGTCGGATGTCTTCCAAGGAGGCTATCAGAGTTACAATGTCAGGTGGTATCTCTAATATTTTGTTTACATCAGCTATGTGTGATTCTACTTTCTGCCTTACATACCAGTACATTTTTATTCGTACTGATGTCCCGTTGCTCGGGGACACTACATTTTTGTTTCATTCGTACAGGTCTAGGTAGGGACTCTGATCGACCCCTCTGCTAGGATTTCGAGGTTCAGCTGTGAGTTGGTAAGCTCCACCTCTTCCTGGAGCTTTCATAGGATGGTTACTTTTTTTGTATAGTTTTGGTTTTATCGGGGCCTTGTCTCGACAATGCTTATGACACTCTTAAAGGCTATTGCGGACATAGTATTATGGGTTCTTTTTGCAGCTTGCACTCTCCAGCCCATAGGCTTGGTATGTACATATATGTATGTAGGCATGTATGTCTCCGATCGCGGCCTCGTCGGCCAGCTAGTACTTTATTATTTTGACTCATCTACTTTTGGTTATATGGCTTATTGTTATTTAGGTCATGACCTTAATGGTCCAGGCTTAGTATTTCAGATGTTGTGCTGCCCGAGCTATTGGTCCCCCAGTTTAGTTAGTTAGTATGTTTAGTGGCTAACTCAGTCAAATACAGTATCGAGGGGCATTCATGCCTCTCCTAGTTTGGGGCGTGAAAAACATGGTATCAGAGTAGGTCATATCCCAGGGAGTCCGCAAGCCGTGTCTATTAGAGTCTTGTTTATGGGTGTGTAGTGCACCACACTTATAAGAAGGAGGCTACATGGCATTTAGGATTGTCACTCTTCCTTCTTACTCTAGATCGTGTGGTAGAGCTGAGTTATAAGAACTCAATTTCCTAAACTCTATCTTATTCATGATACAATGATGTCTATATCTAGAAAGATAGTTGGTAAGAGATTGAATGTGGACGTGGAAGAGTTTATCAGAGGAACTCGATTTTGCATCATGCTTGTAATTCGTAAATGTTAGGTCTTCAGCAAATCATGTGTATACTGAGATTTGTGATCCTCTTGATAAGGAGCCCCAATGCATGAATATCTATCCACCTATATGGTAAAGAGCAACGAGAGAATTAGGAGGTGCATATAAGATTCAATAAGTGAAAGAAAAAACATAAAAAAAAAAAGTATGAGTACCTAGACAATAAAGATTATCAGTATTTGCAATTCAAGTGGAGAAATATAAGCATTCTGAGTTACTTCCACTAATAACAAAGTTTTATACAATTGACACAGACACCTCAATTATTTCCTATGGGAACTGACAAATATAGTTTAAGAGAATAATGTAACATCAAGATCAAGCTGGGGTTAGAGTAACAATAATTTATGGATGGATTGTTATCGTTAGCTATCATTTTCGAAGAATAATGTGCCATCAGATATGAATACTAGAAGATTCATACATTTCAGAAGATAGGCGGCAGAATCCAAATAGGGATAAAATATTTACCTTAATATGAATCCCGCCCTAGAGAGAGAGAGAGAGATAGAGAGAGAGAGAAAGAGAATTTTAGGCATCCCAAGGAGCCAGTGAGATGAAGCAAGAGGAGCTAAAAGTGAACGTTTAGTTGAAGTTTTCAGAATAAAGTGATAGATAAAAGTATGAATTGGAGAATTGGAGGAGAGTAACTAAATATTATGAGTAAGGTGTGATAACTGGTATGACAGGATGACAAAGTCTACAGTCAACTGAAAGGAAAGACAAAAGTTGACATACGATGATGAAATAAAAATGCATAAGCCATAAAACAATATCCCTATTTTGAGAAATGAGTTGCTGACTCCGACATGATTACTAGAAGGAAAAGGTAGACCCAGAGAAATAGAAAGAAGTATGGGCTGGTGAAAAAGATAAACTGAGCATGAATTGGGAATCGAATGATTTGATAATAGTCACCATCATCATAATATTAGAGATTGCGTTCCGGCTATAATAGAATGGACAACAGAAGAATAACCTTTAAAAGATCATTCAGTAAGATGTTTCCCTAAGGCAAGCACTGTGAGCAGAGTTAATCATAAGGGACTAAGTGTTCCAGTTATACTAGGTGTCTTTTTCATGCTTAAGATATTTAGTTATTCCTGGTACAAAAGATTACCATAAGGCGATTAAAGTTCATTGATGTGAGAAGACATCAAAGATGAATAGATAAAACATCATAGATAGATGGTCGTAGTACTAAATCTTGGTACTCCCCTAAAAAGGGGGAATATTGTATGATATGGCATTAAGTCGGAGTTAAGCGGTTCAAGTAATTATAGAATGGTAAAGGAGGAGTATGGTAAAAAGGAGAGAGGGATGGTGTTGCATTTATTCAATTCCTACACATATGTTGCGATCCCACAACATTATACAAGCACGACACTGGGGAGAGGCAGTAAAAGTTTCTGGCCAGGATGTTATTGATAAATAAGTGTGAATGGACACTTGATACATCAGGAGATAGTGGCTAAAGGTAAGCTAACATAAAGGATATATCCCAAGAGAGAATTCCACTAAGGAGAAAATCAAAATTTGAGCCTAGAAGTAACCCGATGTGTACAAGGGCACAAAGTTATGTAACCAAGGACTATTAAAGGCGAGTAAGAACAACAAAAATTTCCTTCGAGTGCATGATATAACAAGCTCGAAACTTTACAAGACCCAGAAGGTCTCCCAAAATACTGCACCAACAGACTAGCTGAGGAAATAAGGGAGAAGGTTTCCACCTAAACATAGCGAGCTTATGAGGTACAGGAAATTACAGTATTCGTGGGAAATAAGACAAGCCAAGTATTTATAAAACAAGTGTTAGAACGACCAGGAAAATAAATTGCTTACATTTAAGGAGAAATGAGAAGGCACAAAAGGAAATCTATGGCACTAGCAAGTTAAAGGAAGGTTGCGAGTGGTATAAATTGATAGGTGTAGGCCATAAGGTAAATTATCATAGAGCAACAACATTTTAGGTAGATAGGGGTAAAGATAAGAAAAGATAAGTGAGAAGATGATAAGAATAGGTGAGTCCACATGATTAAACCCATCAAAACAAGAGAGCTAATAGCTTCCGTAACTTATTGAAAGCTCTCTATAGCCTGAATGAACTCAAAGGAGTCTAAGACTAGGTGCATTTAGAAGAGATGGAATGCTATACTGGTAGTATAATGAGGGTGTAATTGTGATAAATGATATGAGAATAATGTTTAGGCCTTTGATTGAGTAATGATTTAAAGAGAATGGATTTCATGAATTGCACAGGATTTGAGTACCCCATAAGACGAATCATGTTGGGATACTATAAAATATGGTCATTTCATTGTAGTATCGTCCTTATGTGGATTAAGAAAATCACTTAAGATGTTCCCTGATGAGATGTGAGCCTCAATGAAAATGTATTACGTAAAATGTCTCAAGTTATGAGTGGTAGATTAAGATCAACATTAGGACTGGGATCAACAATGATGGATACAAGTTAAAAAACGTATGAGAGGAGGTTAGGTTGTTATTCTTACGATGAACAATAATGAGGAAGCATTAAAGGACTTAGATTTATACATGTAGGATAAGAAGCAAGGGGATAACCTTGAGTTGGGTAACATACCTCGATAATAATAAAATAAAAGTAAGAGTTATGGTATAGTTTGACCCTCCTATATGCAGCAAAGTCCTAAGGATGGATATTGAGTCTACAAAACAAGATATATAAATAGTTTTAAGTTCAACAAAGTACCAAGTGAAGAACATCATTACATCTATACAGTCCTAGAGGGACAACTTGTCATAATTCTGTATATCTTCATAAAGTGAGGCTTAGAGATTGGCTAATGGATGGAGGAAAAAGGGAAGGATAGCTTCTAGGCGCTCATACAATGACACAATTGTACATACTGCATGACATAAACTAATAAATGTTTTGATATTGGAAGAATTCCAACCACATGTTATGGCATGACAAAGAGGCCTAAAGGGGAGAACGCCCAAGCGTTTGGATTTATTTACAAAATAGTTGCTTAGATGGAAAGGTGAGCATTAAAGTTTTTGTAAGAGCTATAGTTTATGAAATTGATAAGCGCATCAGTCAACATTCAAGGATGAATGTTCCAAAGGGGGGAATGATGTTACATTCCATGTGTTCATACGTGAGAGTACGTCGTAACCAATTCATGTAAGCATAGAAATGAGATCATTTTTGAAAGTAAATAATATAATTTTCATCTTGTTATATTGGAGGTTACAAATATTTAAGATCATGAATAACAACTACCAAAATGGTTGGAAAGCTTAGACGCTAAACAAACAGAAGAAAATAAGTTTCACTGAAAGTCGACAAATTTGGAATGTTATAACATGTACTTTGGGGGTGATACTAGTGTTCTTTACATGATAAAGAGGTTATTCTATGAGTTATTTTAGTCGTATGATATTCATTTTCTACATTTTGAAGGCAAGCAAGTTGTGGAACAAGAGTTGGTAAAGGTCATCAAAAGTTACATTCATAAATTTTCTGAAATTTAGTCCAAATGTAGAGGCCCTTTTCTCACAATATACTTAAAATCAAGGGACAATATATATAAAATTGAATTTATACGAGTCTAGTTTCCAATGCATTAAACCGTTCATCTATATGACATCGGAATAGAGAAATATTCGAGTTTTCGCGAGACTCCGCAAGAAGCTCCCAGTGGGACCCACATAGGCGGTGGTTGAGCTACTTCAATTTATTAACGATTTGGATGCCTATTTTTACTCATTTTTAAACTCAACCTCATCTCCAAAATTCTCCAAACCCTTCTAATCAGGTTCCATAAGGTTTTGAAGTGATTACACCATATTTCAACATCAAACCTAGTCCTAGTGAAGAACAACACCTCTTTGAGGTTGTGTTGTCATTGAGGATTTTTGTGGGTTGTATTTGGATGAAATTCCAAGTTTTTGCTTCGGTTTAAGGTGAGTGTAACAGCCTACTAATTGTTCTTAAGCTTGCTTGTATGTTGGTTAAGTTGTTAGGATGATAAACTACAAGATAATTCTTGGATTAGCTTAAGTCACTTCTATGGTGTTGTATTGCCATTGAGGGTTATTGTAAGCTGCATATAACTTTGATTTCGACTTGAACTTACTGTAGGAGGTTGGTATATTGTGTTCTTGCATGTGCCTAAGGTTATATTGATGTTGATTAAGTTAAATGGAAGAGTAGACATCAACTAGTGAATAAAGTTACTAATCAAAGATAGTTATAGTTGTTGATTGTTTCCTTTGTTATAAATATATGGTATAAGGATGGAATCATTGATGAATGACTTCATTATCATGTTAATGATACTTTTAAGTTAACGTAAGAAGTCTGTAAGGGGTGGATGGGTTATACGGATTCTAACTGGAGCTTGCCGCTCGTCGTGAGTAGTTGTGACTTATTGTTGTTATGTGGTGTCTTGTTATTGACATTTATACGTTGATGGATTTATCTAGTTGTTATTGTTACAAAGGAGATGCTGCCCAAATTTAAGTAAAACGAGCTACTTCCTTAAGTTATAGACTTGGCCTTTGATCAACACTGATTTTGAATCTCCTTATGCTATGATAGATCGAGTTGACTTGTTTGAAGAGTCACTTTGATGGAATTAAGGACTCAACATGTTCAATGTATGTTAAGTCTAAGTTCCATCATTTCTTTTAGCACGAATTCTGGGAAATTCCTATGACGTCAAATGTGATATTTTAATATTATATTGCTAAAAAGACCTTCTGTGGAAGGCATTGAGATCATAGCTGAAGTATTTTCATAATGCTATTAGGTTGATGTCCCACTCATTCAGTTAAATAGGGTATTCGACATCTATATATGTCACATTGTCGGTTTTCTTAACTATATGTCTATATATGTGAATTCTTATTCGTCTTTGGGTTGTGTAACTAAAATAAATAATAATAAAATAAATAAAGGCATTTATTATTTGCGATCACTCTTTCTTCCATGTTAAAGTGTATTTTAAAATCTCTAAAGTGACACGTCGATTTCCAGTAATCTCAAAAAAAAAATTTATTTAAACTACTAAAACACTTGATTGTTTTTTGAAATACTTTCTTTTATTAAATATCAAGAAATCATGTATAAGGACTAATTGAAGCACCTTAAGATTTTTATGAACATCTTCAGAGTTAATTTATCATTCTAAAAGTCGTGTTAAGTTTTCAATCTTATTCAAAATAAAAAAAATGATATGAGGTTCCACGAGGCAATTGTATGCAATACATAGGTGATTATGAGATCATGAGAATAAGGATACCTATGAGCCAAGATTGGCTAAGTTCTTATTATGTGCATTCAAAGTACATATCATACATGGAATAGTATGCATGGACTTCGAGCTCTAATCGAAGGTAAGGGGTCTATTTTTCCGAAAAACTATATATTGTACAGATGGCTACGAGTTGGCAATATGATACCGGCTAGCTACCGGAAGAGACCACCACTGCTAGCATTTGGTTGGGTATGTCATGCATTTGCATCAATATATATATATGTATCACGACATACGATTACACGAGCATACCATGCATATTTGTTTACTATAAGGTCGGATGTCATCTAAGGAGGCTATCAGAGTTTCACAGCCAAGTGGTATCTCTATTATTTTGTTTACATCAGTTATGCGTGATTCTACTTTCTACCTTATATACCAGTACATTTTTATTCGTACTGATGCACCGTTGCCTGGGGACAGTGCATTTTTGTTTCGCGCTTGCAGGTGCAGGTAGGGACTCTGATCGACCCCTCTGCTAGGATTTCAAGGTTCAGCTGTGAGTTGGTAAGCTCCACCTCTTCCTGGAGCTTTTATAGGATGGTTACTTTTGTTGTACAGTTTCGGTATAATCGGGGCCTTGTCTCGACAATGCTTATGACACTCTTAGAGGCTATTGTGGACACAGTATTCTATATTTTTTTTTGCAGCTTCCACTCTCCAGCCCATAGGCTTGGTATGTACATATATGTATGTAGGCATGTGTGTCTCCAATCGCGGCCTCGTCGGCCAGCTAGTACTTTATTATTTTGACTGATCTACTTTTTGTTATATGGCTTATTGTTATTCAAGTCATAACCTTAATGGTCTAGGCTTAGCATTTCAGATGTTGTGTTGCCCGAGATATTGGGCCCCAATTTAGTTAGCTAGTATGTTTAGTAGCTAACTCGGTCAAATATAGTATCGAGGGCCATTCGTGCCTCTCCTAGTTTGGGGCGTGACATCCCCTTCCCCTTTCAAAATCCAAACTCCTTCTCGTTCAAATCCTAGCCAAGCAATTCAAATATCGAATCAAAGACCCCTGTCAAAAACCCAACCCTTCCAAATCCAACTAAATTCACACTATGTACTGTCCTCGACCCCCGTCTTACCAAATCCCAAGCCAAAATCGTTCAAAACCAGGTTGAGCCCCTCGAATTTTACATCTAGGGTTCCTCTCAAAGGCGTCAAATTTCTGTGCGAAATTGGATTTCGAATCGGTCCAAAGTAATGCCGAGGGTTTGTTCTTATCAAGAATAAACACACAACATTACTTGGGGACCAAATTCGAGAGCAATCAGACTAGTCGTAAATCAGTAAGTTTATTCTTAATCTTTCTTTCTTTCTTTTCTTCTTTTCCAGATTATCATGAGTTTTGTTTGATTTTTGTTAGATTAATTTCTATTTTGTTTGTAGTTAATCTTGTTTATTCCCTGTTTGTCTTCATTTTTAGATTAGATTACTTTTGAAATCCTGGCATGTTTTAGGATTGATTTAGGGCTTCAATATGATTGTGTTTATGTTAAGTTGGTTCTTATTCATAATTAAATTCTTATGTTGATCTTTTGAATTGTCAGTAGTACTTGCTGACTTGAATTTTAGTTAGTTAATTCAAGTCCTAATTAGAGTTATTTGGGTCCATTAATTCAGACATTAGGACTGTTTAGTTATAGTTGATAATTTTACACCAAGGTAAAAAGTGTTGGGGTGTAGTTATTACTAGGTTAGTAAATCTCAAATTGAATAAGGGGTAGTGTAGGTATTCCTAAATAGAGCACAATGCTATAGTTGAGTCTAGAGCATTCTAGAATAGGGTTCAAATTTGAATTGCAGGTTTTAATTGATATAACTTGGCAAACAAGTTAAGAATTGAGGGACTAACTAATAAAATCTAAAGAATAAGGAAGGACATAGAGTATAATTAAAATAAAAAAGGTTGCACTAAAGTTTTACTATAAAAAGGCATACTAATGCCTTCATTCACAAGTTTTCAAAATCAGGAAAAATTCTCAAAATTCCCTAAAATTTCCAGGGACTCTAAAAATTCTTAGCAGTTCAAAATTCCCAAAAGTTTAGATCTGAAATTCAATCTCTGCAATTCAAATTCAAAACAAATCAGAAATGCTGTTTAGTCTGAATATCTGAGAGTTTTCCTTTCAAAATTAGGTCATTTAGATCCTCAAAACAAACAGAAAATTCTAAAAAAATACTGTTCTATTGAAGTTCAAGTTAATTTCAAACTCTAGTGCTGGATTTGTACCATTTAGCTTAGGATTGGTTGCTGAAGTTTTACTGGAGGTTTTCTGGTTCAATTTCAAGTGTTTTAAGTTCAATCAAAGGCTATTTTGAATTATTCTGGGTTGAGGCAACTCTGGTTATCGAATTGATACTATTGTTTGAGTTGATGCTGGATTTCTACTGTTGAATCACTCCTGACTCCCTTTTCTCCTTTGTTCATTATAACTCTAGGTATTCTTTCAACTTTGAATATGTGAAGGGCCCAATCCACATTTATATTCAAATTGCTGAGTGAATGACCAGTTCCTCATTGTTGATTTTAAGTTAAAATTCTCTCTATGCCTGTTAGATCACATGGTGAATTTTATAGTAATAGCGTGATATTAATTGTATATAGTAGGACTATTCGTTTAGACTGTATAATTGGACTGTGTAGTTGATTTTAACTATAGACTATATTGGTTCGAATGTTAGCATATGTATGCCTCCTAATTCTTGTAACGTCTGGGCTACAGTAGATTGCAAAAGTGAGTCTGTTTCAGTAGGATAAGACCCTTACATTTGGTATTAAGTAAATCAGCTTCGTCTTTAAAGGACTTTGCTAGTTTAGATTTGAAAAAGTGAATTTGGAATTGAATTGGCAATTGTATTAGGTTTACACGTTCCCTTTCGTGTGTTATTTCAATTGTTGGGTATGGTTTGTTTAAGGTTTTTCCAATAATTCTGTTTGGGATTATTCGTATGCCCAAGGCTAATTGCCCATATTACCTGTATCAAACACAATGTGCAAATGCTTGGCCTCATCCCATGTCTATTTATTCTTACCAATATGAACTGTCTCGAGGCCCAAAGGTTGGTGGCCGTTGTCAATGATATTACCTTGTGCTACTGCGCCCAGGTCAACCAACAAACTCAAGGACCTTGGCCTTTCCAAGTTAGGCTGTGTATTTGATTTATGATGGCTATCCTCTTATTCAAATATGGGCTTGAGCTTGGTTTTGAGGTCCATATCCTTCAAATACTTCCAAATAAATACCCAATGAACAACGTTAATTACCTAAGTCCTTAGAGAGACGAATTCGGTAGAAAACTCTAGCTTGCTTTTATTGGCCTAAAAACAATAAAACGAGGTGCGCCGCACGAGACGAAACCCATAAATTGCATGACCCTCTTTAAATGTTCCTATTAAAATTCTTAGAAATTCGGGACATGCCGTTTAGCGAACTTCACGATTTCCCGCAAAGATAATAAGACGATAGTCACTTTAGGCGCGTTGTTTAATAATTTTACTTCCCTAAGTACGGGTATGCATTTCATGTGACCCAAATCCCAGTTCCAAAACGTTAGATAAAATGTGTTTCAGATTCAGGTGCATTTCATGTGATGCGATCCAAAGACATGTTTTAAAAGACGTTCACATTCTTAAAAAATTCAATTAAAAGGGTAAATGATTTAAAATTGCACTATATGATGAACATGAATAAATCATAATTTTGGCCAATTATAATAGTTTAAGAGACCGTGCTAGAACCACAGGATCTGAGGGTGCCTAAAACTTTTCCTCAGGTCAACAGAGTTCCTTCCCTAGAATTTCTGGTACACATACTCCATTTGGGCAGTCAAAAAATTTCCTCGATTTGGGATTCAAAACAAACGGGTGACTTGAGACACCAAAAGCCAAACCTATCCCAAGTGGAGACTCTAAATAAATAAATAAATAATCCTGTTTAGAATAACGTCACTTTAATCGAAAAAACTCCCTTATACATTTATCCTTCGGGGTAGGTGCGTAAAAAGAGGTGTGAAATCATGTTATTTAAAGTTGCATTATTAGAACTAAAAAAGAAATAAAAGAGAAAAATAACAAAATAAAAAATAATAAAAGAGTTGAACAATGAAATATTAATAGGGTTTACATTGGAAATTAAAGACAGGAAACTAAAAAAAAACATCCAAGTTACACTCTGAAATAACTCATGATATAGAAAAGATGACAGGACTAGACCACCGGGATTCCCGCCTGATTGGGAATGGAGAAGCCTTCAAATTTTGTAACTTAGCATTGGGTCCCATGTATAGCACCTCAGCAGTGCTTGAGCCTTCTCCCGGTTGAACCATGTGGGTTACGTACAACATTTGCCTCATAGTCCCACATATTTCTTCAATTTCATCACCAGTGAAAGCCTCATCTTCTTTTTTGCTCATTGTACTTATGCCTGAAGAATGTTCTATAAAGATGCGAAACCGGCTGAGGCAAGGCCCAACCATCATTCTTTCATTTTTCTGACCACTTTTCATCAACTGGTGTGATTTGGAAGCCCACTCCAAAACACTTATTGATAGCCAGTAGGGTGAACGGTTTTGTAATACCTTGCAGTGATGCCCCAAGTCCCTTCCCAGTGTTGTAACCATATTTAATAATTTCAGCAGCTACCATGATGGATGTATTTGACAGAAATGATTGAGCGCAAGGGTTTCCCTCCTCGTATTGGTCTGCAACCACAATTTCAAAAATTGATAAACTATATGCTCACTACCTTCTATGGCTTCGAGGCATGGGACTGATGGGTCCCGGTAAATTGACTGCTCATCCTCTCTATGGACTACAATTTCCTGATCTTCATGTTCAAATTTTAGTAGAAGGCACAACCCCTGCTGCATGAATCTAAGGTCTTCCCAAAAGAAAACTATAGGAAGTGTCCATTTCCAAGACCTGAAAGGTCACCTTAAAATCCACCGGGTCGATAGCCAAAATTAGAACAATCTCGCCTATTGTATCTCTCATAGTGTCATCAAAGGCATGCATACAGACGTTGTTGGGCCTGATTCTCTTAGTACTAATATTCGTTCATTATAGAGCTGAGAGAGTGCAAATATCTACCCTAGAACCACCGTTTAGTATGACCTTTTTCATATAATACCCCCCGCATTTAAATGTCAGGTGAAGGGCTTTTTTGTGTGCGGCCCCTTGAGGGGGCAAATCATTCTTGCCGAAAGAGATTTGATTGACTACAAAAAAAACCACTCTTCCATCCTTTCCAGCTGTTCTACAGTGGTTTCAATGGGTACTTATGCTTTATTAAGAGTTTTGATCAGCGCTTTTTGATGTTCAGTTGAGTTCATTAGCAGAGACAACATCGACACTTGAGTAGAAGACTTTCGGAGCTAGTCGATTATCTCTTAGTCTGCCATTTTCATTTTCAGGAAGAACATTCTGCTTCTTCAGCACTCACTAGCTTCTTAGGTGGAAGCACTTCTTTGTAGCATTATTCACTTCCTCCGGATTGAGGTACTTCTCAGTGGAGTTATTTTCCATAACTTCTCCTGAGATCCCTTTGCCTTTGTAAGTTATTACTGCTTTGTTATAGTTCCATGGAAGGACAGTGGGATTTGTCATGGGCCTTTGCGGTGTGCGGCCAATAACCATATGCTCATGCAGCCTTGGCAGAATTATTGCCCCCCAGACCACGTAGGTCCCTTTGGGCATATACATTTTATCTCCCTTGTTTAACTCAAACATTCTCGGAGGACTCGATGAAATTTGTTCTTTCTTGTGGCCTCGAGGAACATAGAGAATGGCATCTTTTGAGGGCACTGCCCCGGTTTTAGCTTCTAGTTTCTTTTCGGTCTTCTGAAAGGTGGTTTTATTCTTCCTCCCCCCTTGTCCTATTTTGCGACAAATTTTGACTTATTTTCCACATTGGATATGGCAATGATAGATTTTAAAGCTTGGTCAAAATCTCTATCTTCACAAATCATTCCAATAACATGCCCGTTGTTGTGGGCCAGTGATGGATTGTTGGTTACATTAGGAACATCTTCGTCCCTTAGCACTATTCTCTTTTGTTCTATCAGGTCTTCCATAGCATTCTTCAAGGTCTAACAATTATCTGTATCATGCCCTTCTGCCCCTAAATGATAGGTACACTGAGTGCCAGGTCGCTAAAAAGGTGATTATGAGTTTTGCCTATTCGGGGGTATAGGTTGAAACAAACCGATTTGGACCAATTGGGGAAGAGGCTAGACTATGACTCACCAATGGATGTGAAGTTTGTTTTCCTTGGCTGCTCCCGTGCACGAGCATTATAGGGGAAATTTTTTTATGAAGGGTTGGGATGATACTGAGCTTGGAGATGAGGTTTATTTCTGGGCAATAGAGCTCAGTTTTGATTGAATTGTTATTATGGCCTAACATGGTTATGCATTCGTCACTATGTATGGTTGAGGAGCCATAGCATAGGCTGCATTTTGATAGGTATAACAGTGTTGTGGGGTTCTTTCAGATAAATGAGGTCTGGGCAGACGGGTTTTTCTTACACTCAAAGTTGCCATTGCTGCTTCTTCCTTCTTCTTTCGATTTGCTACTCCTCCATTCCCGCATTGGATTTCTTGGGAGGTAGCACTTATAGCAGACTGACTCAAGATTCGCTCTGGTTTCAACCAATTTTCAACCATTTCACCGATTTTGATGGCTTTAGCAAACGGCTTACTCATTGCAGACATCATGTTTTGATAATAATCAGGCTATTGGGCTTGAAGAAAGACACTGACCATCTCTGTTTTCTCCATAGGAGGCTTGAATTTGGCAGCTTGCTCGCGCCATTTGATAGTATACTCTCAAATGCTTTTCGAGGACTTTTTAATTACATTTGACAATGAGTTGCTATCAGGGGCTATGTCGATGTTGTTCAAAAAGTGTCTGACAAAATCTCGAGCCAGGTTGTCCCAAATGTGCCATCGAGATATATCCTAATCCATGTACCATTCAGAAGTAATGCCGACCAGGCTCTCCCAAAAATTAGCCATGAGGAGCTCTTCTTTTCCAACTACTCCCCACAATTGGTTGCAATATCTCTTGAGGTGGGCTATGGGATCCCCATGACCTTCATACTTTTCAAACTTCGAGGTTTTGAAACCTAATGGTAGATGCACGTGTAGGAACATACACAGGTCAGTGTAAGTGTAAGATACACACTTTTGCCCATTCAAACCCTGTATATTTTTGAGACTCTGCTCGATGCTCTTCATGTTTCTGATGATCTCCTCTTGTTTAGGGTCTTTTATGGCTTTTTCTTGCCCCACTGTAAGCTCATACAGGGGTGGCAGAGGATAAGCATTGGTAGTAATCTAGGTAGGTTCTGTTGGGAAAGATGGTGTTTGAAAGGTTAAGGTCGATGGATCAAAGCTAGGCCTAGGTAGAGTAGGTTGGGCCGTAGCTGAACAAGGTGGCGCAGTGAATATGTTTTAGGCTGCACCTGACATTAACACCTGGGGGCGAGCCTCAGAATATGTTCTAGCAAAGTGGGCTGAAATGGTAGGATGTCTTAGTGGGGTATTTGGATAACTTATGGGGAACATTGGTGGTTCCACTCGCCCATGTAATTAACTCAAGGAATCTTGGTATAATTTTTTGTGGTTCTCTGCCATTGGCCCAGGCGTCCCACATTTCCATCATGTATAGAAGTAGAATTCTATTTTCCTCAGCAATTGCTGACAGAAAAGTTGGTATAGCTGAGATCAGGCTATCCTACGGAATAGGGAATGTTGGCAGATGACTTTCCGAAAATATATTGACGTGTCCTTTTAACCTCGTGAAGTATGGATGTGAAGCCAGAGTACCACAAAACTAATCACCTAACTATAAAACCTGTACTTAACAGTAGATAACTAACCGGTCAGTTTGAACCAATAAAAACATAGGTAATCACACGATGGGATGTGATGCACCTATACAGTTAAATGTATTTGTACATGTTTCACAATGGTTGTGTGTTTCATACCGAATTTTTCTTACTTTCCCCAATTTTCTTTCTCTCCACTTTGGCTCTTTGTGCTTCTCACCCCGTTCCCATTTTCCTCTCTTCTCTTTCCTCTCATTTCTTGCTTTGACCCTCTTTTTTTGTTTTTTCTTTTGGTTTTTTCTTTGGCTCCCTTTTTCTCTTTCTCCCCCCTTTTTCGTTTTTGTTTTGGTTCTTTCCTTCCATATCCTTCTCTTATTTGAGTTATTTACAAAATACATGACTAGATCCAATGAGGATTGACTAGGTATCATGATGCTGCGTGAATAAGATCATTACGTAGTTCAAAAAAAATAAATGCAAAAAATAAAAAAACTATATTTGGAAATTTTCAATTTTCAATGATAAAACAGCTAATATTTTTTATTACAAAAGATTTCATTATACTCATTTCCTGGAATTTTAGAAACTACAAACAGACTCAAAAATAAATTCTAAACTAAAAATTGAAATACAGACTTGATAAATGAAAAGTTCATGAGTACATAAGTGCTTCGACTCCTTGGGTCCGTGGGACATCATTCGGTTTTTCAACGGGCTTATGTGCGAGATCCCTTTATAGCTGCTCAAAACCACTCACTGTCTGGCAGACAAATGTCATTACTGCAGCGAAGAAAGTGGTTTGAGCTATGTCCTCACATGCGTTGCATTTCATGACAATGTAGTTAGCAATGGCTCTAACCCTCTCTCGGATAATACCCTTTTCCTAAAGCAAGCACCCCGTTTGTTGAGTTCGAGCTTATAGCACCTGAGTGTCTTGATGGATTTGATTTTGCAACTGTTGCATATCTTCCTCCATCTAGGCCATCACAGCATAACAATGTTCTCTATCAGCTTTAATGTTCCTAGCCTGTTTGGCCGCTTCATTTTCAAGGGTGGTCAGTTTTCTCTTCAGATTGGTGACTGTCCCCTCATATTTTCTTTTCATTTGTTGCACAAACTCTATCCACCCTTCTGCATTTTATTCCAGTTGTTCTCGGACTTTTTCTAGACTAGCCTCAAATTTCTCTAAGTCATCTTGACATTCAAGTATTTTCTTTCTGAGACCGCTTATAAGCCTCTCATCTGCGCAACTCCTTTCTGGGTTTCCAGTAGCTATTCATTTTCTGGATTTGAGCTTTGAGGGCTTTGTTTTCCTGAGTTAGCTTCTTTTCCCCTTCTTCTGCAGCAGCTTGGATACTATTGCCAAATTTGAGGTCCCTGATTTATCCCTCTAATTTACTTATCTTGGTTCCATAACTTGCTTCTTTTGTCAACCAGTCCCATTGCTCCTGTGAGTCGTTAGTGTATTGTTGGACATGGGGCCTGTTACCAAGTCTCTCAGTTTCTTGAGGGATTTGGAACCTTTTAGCTAACCATTTTATGTAATTGGGGTCTACCTCACCCTTAGCTAAATCACGCACCAGAGTCTTAGGTTTTAAAAATCTGCATTCATTCCAAAATTGACGAACTCTCCCTTCTAGGAATACAACCTTTGGGCCCAATTCGACAACTTGTGGTCTCAGATCTTCTTCATAGAGAATAGTTGGAAATCTGCCTAGTTGGCACAAAACACAATGATGAGCATATAACTGAATTCTTCGGAGACCCATCAAGAGAATATGGCATAATTCGGCTGACATGTATATGACTTCGGTGACAGGGAGCCATTCGAAAGTAACTCAATTTTATCTGATGTCAAAGAACTCAAGCGTACAAACCAAACCTCCGTACCCTGTGGAATTCAACACCCACCATTCGGTTTTCTAACTCTTCGATGCAATTTAAACCAGTCATGCCGTAGTTCATATACCCGAAAGAGTGATAGAGATGTTCTTGTATCTCGGCATATGGTCAAAGCTCGATAAATTTCAGATAAGATCATCAAAATTAGGGTGCCATTAGCTTTCTTGATCATGATATCAACTATTACCACGTGATCCAATTCTATGTTGCCATCTTTCCTCCGACAGATTATGACACACAAGAATGCTACTATAAAAGCTAAGCTTCGCCGTGCCTCCGATTTGTCTTTGTTTCTTGCATGGGTTAAACCAGTATTCGGTGCTTCAATACCTTAGGGGATTGCCATAGCGCAGATACAAGAATTGAAAAGCGCAAAACCCTTAAGATAAATTCCCATCCTGAACCTCCCGTCTTATACCCAACATATCTAGAAAATTGTGGGGAGATACTATTCTTGGTGACACTGGGTACTGACTTCTAAGATTCCCGCTAAGGCCAGTATAACCTCCAATTTCCTCTAGCGTGAGGGTGAGCTCAAAATCAGAAAAATAAAACACATTGTGGGTTGAATCCCAGAAAGGTAGCAAGGCTTCAATTACATCCAATCTTGTCTTGATTTTTAGAAGTCCGATAAGACCACCCAAAAATTTAACCACATTCCCTCGGCTGCCTTTCTCTAAGCCGTTCCACAACATATGGAGCTGTAAGGGGATTTCCTCAAGAGCTGCGAAGGGTTCATTTTCATTTGTGCTTATCCTGCACATTTATTTGGGTGATTCAATTAAAAGATCATGATTCATTTTCACTTGAGAAAAAGTTAACACTATTTTTTTTTAAACAATTTTCATAAAAAAGAATCCGACCTTTAAAACACTGCTTTTCAGCACTTCGGGGAGGAAGATTTTAAGGTTGTGTTGGCTAACCGGCCAAAAATTTAAAAAAGCGGCCAATGGTGGTTGTTCTTTCAAAGATGGCCTTACGACGCCCTTTTTGGGGACATTCGTCTATTTTAGACAAGAATGGCACTACCTTAATTATTTATAATAAAAATAAAATCTTTGTTCTTTTTGGGATATTTTTTGCAAAAGAAAGTTGGACCCGATGGAGGTTGCGTACGTATCCCACATCTGGTGAGAATCAAACTGGCGTAGTTCAGGCAAATTTGAATAAAATAAAAACAACACCAACTATATTTTTTTCAAAACAAGAATTTCTTTTTTTCTTTTTTTTTTTCAAAATTTCGGCAGAGTTTGGGCATTAGTTATTTCAAAAACAAGCAATTATCTCTCTTAGCCCTCACATTTACTCTTCATTTTCCCAACTTTTCTCCTATTATTCATAAGCCAGCAAACATGCAAGTCTGAAAAATATAAATGCACAACTAGCAAGTAGGATGCATTAGGATGATCTTTTCATTCGGGCACACTTGTCCTAGACAGATCTAACCCCTGTGTTTAGTTTCTAAAGTCAAATATACGTGATGCAAACAAATGTTCCAACTAGGGATCCAGCATGAGGTTTTTTCATACTAGGTTTAAAACCTAGGTGTATTGTTCTAGACCTAGCTTACCCCAGTGGACAACTCGAGCCAAAGGGGGCAGTGTAACGGGAATGCAGAAGTTTTACCGACTTTGCAACTTGTCCGAACCTCGTTCTAAAATTTGATAAGACTCTAACAGAAGAGAAGTGACACGAAGTGCACACTCCCCAGATGATTTAGACTCAGAGAGAAGAAGGGTTTCATCGCAGTTTATATACAATTCACACAATGTCAAAGCGGTAAAAGCGGCATTTAGCACATTAGGCTCAACATGTAAACATTATATAAAACAAGCCAACTATACGGCTATTCTAAGATCGAATTCTTAAACCCTGAACCAAAGTTCTGGTTTTGGATCCCCAGCAGAGTCGCCAGAGCTGTCACACCTCATTTCTACACATCCAAGTGTTGTACAAGGGAGGTTTTCCACTTTAAGTGACATTATTCGAACTGGAATTATTTATTTATTTTTATTCAGAGTCGCTACTTTGAATATTTTAATTGGTTTTCCAATTTACCAGTTTATTTATTAATCCCAAATCGAGGAAATTCGACTTTCCTTTTTGAGGTTTGCAAACCAGAAATTCTAAGTAACAAAATTCTTTTAATCGGGGAGAAGGTGTTAGGCATTCTCGGATTCCATGGTTCTAGCACGGTCGCTTAAACTATCATAATTGGCCTATTATATGATATTAATACATGTTTAAGCCTGTGGTATAATTTTAAATTATTAACCCCTTTAAATTAATTTTAGGAAGATTCAACGTTATCTAAAATACGTCCTTGAACCACTCCACATGAAATGCACGCGCGGTCCACAATATATTTTATTTAATATTGTTGAGTTTTGAATTTGGGTCACATGAAATGCACACCTGAGTTTGAGGAAATTAACTTAAGTTACGTGCCAAAAGCAACTACATACTGTCAAATTTGCGAGGGCTATGGAAAATTCAACTAAATGGCATGCCTCGATTTCTAAGGATTAAAATTAATTGAATGAGGGTCATGCATTTGAAATTTTACTTGGCACGACACACCTCAACTAATTAAGCACCTAATTAATTACTTAAAAGTCTAGGGCAATTTATAATTTATTTTTATCAAATGTTTAAGCTAAATTCTAGGAACTAATGGATTGTCAAACAACAAAGCTAAGCATATCTGTCGTCAAAAGGGCCTAAAACAAGCCCAATTAATATGGGCAAAACTACTTATGATAATTACATGGGGCAGCTGGCCCAACGGAGATCCCAAGTCAAGAACGCAGAATTGACAAATGAAAAAACAGAGCATAGCTGGGCTAAAACTGACAGCCTAATTTTGTGATTCAGTGCTAAAACTTGAAGCAGACTACATCTTTTATACAACAACAACTACTATCCAGTATACTCCCACCAGGTGGGGTCTGGGGAGGGTAATATGTAGACAAGCCAAAAGGGCAGAGAGTCTGTTTCCAATCGACCCCCGGCTCATAGGATAAAAGGAAAAACAGCAGTAAAACAAAAACAAAGACAAAAACACAAACAATAGAGCATTAGAGCATTAGTAACTCCTGAAGAAATAGCGTAAATAGCGTAAATAATTATCTAAACATACGAAACATAAATACAATCGCATACAATAAAAGACTACATCTTTTATGAAAATATAAAATTTGAGCAAATGTCAACAATCTTTTAAACAAAGGCAAACTACATTCATGTATTCTGAAATGAAGAATACGCTTCCTAATGTGACAACCGCTCGTTCAACAGATTATTTCATAATTTAACATCCCAAATCCAAACTATACGAATTACTCTTAAACATTCCAAATTACATATCCTGTTTTTATAATGGAAAGAAGTACATGAGCATGGTTTTTTTTTTCGTTTTCAATCACAAAATAAAACCTTCATTGTCAAAGAATATACAAAACCAGAAATTAGTCATCACATACTATTGAAAGTAACACACTTAGTGAATCTGCCTTAGAACATTATAACCATCCGAATTAAATGTCAAAATGCAGCAGCATGAGCTGAATCTATTCAGATGCCTAAACCAACATTTAAAAGCGATGAAAAACCATAGATTAACAGTCCATTCCAAGCACATGATAAGAATATTTATATCCAAATAAAATTAAATTGATAGAACAACAACAACAACAACAACCACAACTACCCAGTATACTCCCACCAGGTGGGGTCTGGGGAGGGTAATATGTAGGCAGTCTTACCCCTACCCAAAAGGGCAGAGAGGCTGCTTCCATGGGACCTAAATTGATAGAACCTAAGGTTTAAATATAAACTCAATACATATATTTACCTTCATGATATAAATGAATACAAGAAAGGATGCAATGAAACATAAACTGATGCATATGTATTCAACTAAACTAATATCTGCATCTTCAACAAAGTTCAAGTTCAAGCTTCATATATTGACAAAAGGTCCAAAGAGGTACCTAGTTACAACAAAGAACAACAAGGGAAAATAAACTTAAAGTTGAAAAAAACCCGCAACAAGGTATCAGCAGCATTAACACTGTCAAATAGCAACCAAATCAGTCCTTCCAAGCTATTTTTTTAACCTAGAATGAACCAGAAAACTATCGAAAGGTTTCAGACTTGTAAAGATAACAACAAAAACAAGCTAATTTCTATCAAAATGCAAAGGATTTGTAGTATTCTACACTCATCCGTATTTTCATTTTTTAGGAATTTTTCAGTATCTAACCTCAGACTTGTGAGTGAAGAAAAAGTGCTTTTATAGGCAAGTCTTAGGACAACAGAAATAAATTAAGTTTTTGGACTTTAAACCTTTGCAATTTTCATTTTTACTGTTGTGCCCTTAGTTAAAAAATCAGGTTTTTAAATTAGTCCCAAAGCCCCCTTCCAAGAAGCTTCCTAAATCAGTTATATAAGATTTCCTAAGCTACAATTCCTAAATTAACCCTTAGGACCCATGTTTTTATCCCAGGAACCCAGGTCCAAATTCTCAAATTGCTAGCCAAACTGGATTGAATTCTTTTCTTGGGCTTCTAATTTAACATAGTCTCAATTAAAATTTAAAAGCTAAAAAACTCTCAAATGTTCACTTACGGAGTCATGAGGTCTTGTGAAATTTTAGGCCTAAAAAGAAAAATATAAACAGAATTACACTGGAACACATTAGCACAAAACGCACTAATTAAAGAAAAAAGGTTTAAAACTAACATGCATATCCACATGACTTGAAGAACAAGAATAAATAAGAAAAGAATCAGGAAGAAGAGAGGGAAGCAGAAGATAATTAGGTTGGAGATGGAAAATGAAAAATGAAGAAAAGATAAGGAAAAAAAAAAGGAAAAATATCTAAAAGAAAGGCTCGAACAGTAAAAGAAACTGAAACGTCTTCATGTCTTCAAATTTAGGCCGAGTTTGACTTTAATCGTGTGTTCTTGTCAAGAGCGCATGAATAAGATCCAACTAGACCTTAATTCTTCTCTGGAATCTTGATTTGGGGTTTTTTGTGATTTTAGGGCTCGACTTTAGATTCGATATTCGAAGAGTTTCAGAAATATTCGAAGAAATGAGTGATGATTTGGTATGGGGAGGTGAAGGAGAGTCTTAGTGTAGATTTGGGGTGGATTGGGGGCGGCGTTGCCGGCTTGAGGTGGTGGAGAAATGGGGCGGTGCTAGGGTTCTTGTTCGGTCTCTGAAGAGAAGGGGAGATGAGAGAGATGAGTTAGAGGGTAAGGGGGTAGGGGCATTTGGACAGCTATATAGTAAAATGAGGCTCAGTTCCGGACCGTCCGATCTGGTGAGATCGACGATCATGATAAAAAATAATTGAAAGGGCGTCATTTGGTTCTTGAATGGGCTAGACCGGGTTTGGTCGGGAAAAGGGGTTGAATTAATTGAGCTTGGGGAATTTCATGGATTTGGTCCAAAAGTCTGATTCTTTTCAATTCCTCTCCTTTTCTTTTTCAACTTCTTTTTAATTCCTATTTTTTCAAAATTAAATATAAAATCTAAATTAATCCCTAAACCAAATTATCCTACCAAATTAAATTAAGTAACACTAAATAATAATTATCACAACTAATTAAATACCACAATAAAAGAAAACTATCAAAATTTGAAGCTAAAAATTAAAAATGCAAAAATAAGTTATTTTTTTTGTAATTTTATTTTTTAAAACAAAGTAATTTACTAATTAATCTAAAGAATGTAAAATTAAATCCTAAATGCAAATGCAATGTGTTTTTATATTTTTCATGAATTAACTAAAAATTAAAATGCACACAAAGAATACAAATAATTAGAAAATTATACGATAATTCCTAAAATAACAAATAATTAAAAGGAAAAAAATAATTTTTGAAATTTTGTAGGCGTAATTCATGTGAGGCAAAAATCACGTGCTCACACACACTACACTTCTGCACTTCTTGTGCATATTTTGACGTCGGTAATAGCAGAGTTCTGCGAGGTACTTAGTGGCTACCAGTTAGAGCTGCACCCTTTTCGCAGGCCCTAAAGTCACTTTCCTATCTTTACTGTATTTTTTCAATTTTATTTGGACAGTGTTGTATTTCCTTCGGAACCTTGTATTTAGCTGGATTTAAACGCTTATGTACTTGTGAAATTAATCCTTGGGGTGATCTTACGTTAGTTTTTAATACTGGTAACTATTATGTTATTGCTGAGTATTTCCACGTTATGTTATTTGTTTAGATGTTGGTCATTTACTGCTTTCCTTTGCATATTATCTAATGTACTGGGTTGCCTAGTAAGCAGTGTTAGGCGCTATTACGATCTCCTTGTCGTTTGAGATTTTGGGTCGTGACACCGATTGACCTAATTCTATTACTTTTTTAGTTTTCAAATTGGCCAAATTTCCTAATGAACAAATGTGTTAGAACATTTTATGAATATTCCTTTCAAAATACAAAGATTAATACTTCATTGATACTGAAAAGATTTTAAATCTTAAATGATTTTCCCGTAAATTAATTTTGCTCAAATCTCATTGGTCTTATTCTTATTAGATTTATTTAATATAGAAGTCAATCTTAATTGATTTTTACCATAAACAAAATTTGATCTTACTTATCTCAATCCTTATATATATTTTCTATAATATATTACGATTTGTTCTAAAAATATCGAATAGCTATTTTGTATTGGTAAAAATAAATATTATACGTAGATTTATATGAATGAGTGATATGACAAGACATGTGTATCAGTAAGAAAGCGACAACTAATGAGATGCATTAAAAGAGGTAGAAGTAGTAGTAGATACGAGCAAATCACCCACGAAAGGAAGATGATATGGTGATTCAATTTTAAATGGTTCTGTGAAGATGTGTCAACAGAATGAATCAAGACATTAAAAAGGAAATATTCATGAATCATCAGTTTATGAGCATGAATGATCTCTTACGTTACAGAATCTTCATGAACAGTTATAATTACCAATTATAACGTCTCATTAATATTATTAATGCTTATAATGATTCGGTCATAAAAGGGGAAAGACGTTGTACTTATAGACTCTTATTAAAGGGAAAGAGATATCATTTGTATAGACACATTCTGATTATTATTGGAATATAATTACTTTCTTTTTCTTACTGTTGGCTATTTCTACTACCTCTTATTCTAATTTCCTTTATATTATTAGGTATATATAAATTTTCTTGATTATCAGTAGCCCAAGTACTTCATAAGTTAAGCTTTCACCAAATTACATAATTTTTGTTAAATAAATTAGTTCCATTACCAGGAATCTGATAATCTTTTCACTTTCCAAATTCTTTTTTCTCTCAAAAAAATCATGTTGGCTTCTAACAACAACAACCAACAAGATCAGTAAAACCAGTTAAACCAGCAGAATCAACAAGGGGATGGAACTCCAGTCCCTTCACCCCGAAACTCTCCTCAACACTCCCAAGAAGGGTCACCTGACATATTAGCATCATATGCAAATGACCAACAAGGGGATGATAAAGCTATTGATGAAGCATTGAAGCAACTAATTGTAGAATTGGTCAATAATGCTCTCCAAGCTTTTGTTAGTAGGTTGCGAATTGTACCATTAACTCCACCTCCGAATAACACCACAACCATAGAATTACATGCTCAGGACTTGCCAATTTGGGCAGTGGAGGAACTCCGAGCGAATCTCGTGATGGAAGGTTAGGTATTCTAGTTACTTCTGAATTTATAAAGTTTAGTACTAACTTAGCAGAAATATCTCAAGGAGAAGAACTGTCGTATAGAGCAGATACCTGGTATTCCACCCATAATCAAAGGGGTGGATATTTATCAATATTCTTAACAACCTTGGAATCCTAGTGCCTCTCCTTTGCTAATTTCAAAAAAGTTTAAGATGTCTGATATCCCGAAGTATGATAAGGAAACCGATTCATGAGACCATTTAACAACATTTACAACTAGCGTGAAAGGCAACGAATTGACCAAGCAAGAGACAGAGTCAGTGCTGGTAAAAAAAATTTGGTGAAACACTCACAAAAGGAGCACTAACATGGTATTCTCTTTTACTTGAAAATTCTATTTATCATTTTGCGAGCTTGCAGATTCATGTATAAAAGTACACACGGGAGCTCAAAAAGTTGAAAAGAGGATGGAAGACTTCTTTATGACAAAACAAGGAGATGCGGAGCTGCTTAAGAAATTCGTGGATAGATTCCAGCATGAATGAATGATGTTACCATGCGTACCTAACAATTGAGCAACTATGGAATTTGCAAGTAACCTAAAGAAAAAATCTCAGAAGCCATGAGGAGACCCAAAGAAATGTTACGAGAATTCCCAGCAACTACTTGGAATGATGTTTACAACATGTATAGTACAAAGCTGCGGATAAAAGAAGATACCATCACTCAGTCTCGGGGAGATCAAAGAGAAAGTTCATGGCGATCATAAACTAAAAAAAGGTCCGGTAAGAAAAGGTACGAACCTTAAATGAGACAATCCAGAAGTTCTTCACATTCTAAATAGGAGAACCCGAGGTACGGTTCCAGTTCAAGGGACAGAGATATTGGTTCATTGTCAAAATTCGAAAAGGAGCGAGACACGCAAAGCAACGAGAGAAATACAATAGCGAAGATTGGTGGTTATAGTTTCAATGTCATTACATCTCATCTGGTAGCTATTTAAGAAGTATGGGAGATAAGGTGCAGTGGACAAAAGAAATAAGATCGCAATAAAATAAATAAAACCTGTGGAATTAACATCCTGAAGGTTTAAAGATGATGCTCGGAATATACAATAAAATATCTCAAACTGAACAACTTCCCAAAAACTGGAATCTCATGAAATCACAAGCTGTCTAATAACTACAAGTGTCTAACTCTAGATTGTCTAAACAAAAGTAAATGCAGAAGGGCTAAAACTATAAGAGAGATTGGAAAAGGAATCCTCGGTTTGCGGACTCGGCAGATATACCTCGAAATCTCTAGGGAATCGCCTCGCCTCAAGGGTAATAGGACTACCTGGATCTGCACATGAAAAACATGTACAGAAAGGGAAAGAGTACAAGACAACGATACTCAGTAAGTCCCAAGCCTAACCTCGGTGTGAAGAGGAAGGTCTGGGACCTACTGATTATAGCTGAAAAACGAGGTAAAACAGTATAGAATAAGACAATATAATTAAATGCTAACAGTATGAACTAACACAGGATAATAAGAGTAACAAAAACTATAACAGAGACAAAATAATCACAGAAGGAATACAGCGCAACAAAATATACCAATCGGGTATCTCCCAGGATACCGTCCTGTAGTACCCAAATGTAAATATCCGGTGGATCTCCCGAGTGTCGTCCCATAGTCAAACTCATAGTTCGCGTGGATCTACTGAAATACCGATCTGTAGTCCCTAATGTAAATACCCAATACTGGGGGAATCTACCGGGTGCAATCCCGTAATTCCAATATTAATGTATAGGGGGATCTACCAGAATACAAATCCATAGTCACAAAGTAAACAGGTAGGGTGATCTCCCGAGATACTGTCCTGTAGTCCCAAAGTAAACACACAATTGCACCACGAGCAATACTTAGTTCAATTCAAATTTCATACCAAGGTAAAATAGGTATTTCAAACCTAGCATACTGCACCTAATCCAAATAAGGTAGTTTGAGAAAGTAAAGTAATTAAGTCAATTCGACATGCTTCCCTAAGCTAATAACATGCTTAAATTGAAAGTAGTATAAACATGAAAGAAATACAATTATAGTTACTTAATGAAAATATGATTTTCAACAATTAGCACAAGTACGCACTTGTTACCTCATGCATAAGGCATTTCAAATATCAGCAATACCATATCCTATGAAGAGTTCCCCCAAACAAGGTTAGACAAGTCACTTACCTCGAACCGGATCAAAATCTACCAGAAACCATGCTCTTGCCACGAGTACTCGACTCCAAATGGCCCAAATCTATTCAAATCAATTGCATAATGTAAATATAAATTCAAGTAACTTATTCTACTACTTAATTCTAAGATAATACGCGAAATTAGGAAAAATAACCAACATGCCCTTAGGCCACGTCTCAAAATTGGGTAAAAGTTACGGATTATGAACCCCCGTTCACTCACGAGTCTAACCATACAAAAATTATCCAAATCCGACGTCAAATCCCCAATCAAAACTCGAAAATTAGGTCTAAGAAATTTTCAACGTTTTTCCCAATTTCTCACCCCAAATCCGAAATTAGATGATGAATTCATGTTTAGATTAATGGGTTATAAGCAAAAAGGAGTTAAGAATCATTACTCAAATCGATATCTTTAAAAATCCATCAAAGTCTCGCTCAAATCCAAGCTCTAAAGCTCTAGTTTTGATAAAAATGGATCCCTAGACTTTAAAATTTTATAATCTACCTAGGTAAATCCTTCTTCATGAACGCGGAAGGACCCCCGTGTTCGCGAAGCACAACTTTGCTTGGTCCAATTTTCCTTCATTGCAAATGCGATGTCCCTGTCGTGAACATGGTGATCATCTTCCCTCTCCTATGCGAACGAGGGACCTTCTTCAGGAATGCGTAGGTATAAGACCTCACAACCTCGCCAATACAGGACCACCTTCACGAACGAAAAGAATTAAACTTTGACCAACCCCAGCTTCTCTTCTCGAATGCGAGACGCCACTCGTAAAAACGAAGAAGGAAACCAAAACTGGAGAACTGCAGTATTTTCTGCAATTCTCTAAGTCCAAAAATGACCCGTTGAGCATGCGAAACACACCTAAGGCCCCTGGAACCTAAACCAAACATGAAAACCAATCTTGAAATATTAAACCTGTTCCAACCTTCGGAATGCTCAAAATAACATCAAAACTCCAATTTAACATCAGATTCAAGCCTAACAACTCTAAAACTCCCAAATTATGCTTTTGATCAAAAAGTCTATAAAACTCATCCAAATGACCTGAAATTTTGAAAGCATATCACATTCAACACTATGGAGCTACTCCAACTTTCGAAATTCCATTCCGACCCCGATATCATAATCTTTCTATCGAACCGGAAACTTCAAAAATTCAACTTTCGGTATCCATGCCTAAATAAGCTACGAACCTGTAAAACACAATCTGAACACGCCTCTAAGCCAAAAATCACCGAACAGAGTTAACAAAATGGACGACATTCCATTCCGAGACCGTCTTCACACTACTTTGACTACGGTCCTAATTCTAAAGCTTAAACTCTCTTTTAGGGACTAAGTGTCCCAAAACACTCTGAAACTCAAAACCAAACATCACGACAAATAAAAATAGCAGAAACAAAGACGGGAAAACAGTTAATAGGGAATCGGGGCGTTAATTCTTAAAATGACCAAATGGATCGTTACATCCTCCTATACTTAAATATTCATTTGTCCTCGAACGAGCATAGAGACATACCTGAAGTAGTGAAAAGATGAGGGTAACGGCTGCGCATATCCTGCTCGGTCTCCCAGGTTGCCTCCTCGACCAGCTGACCTCGCCACTGAACATTCAGTGATGCAATGTTCTTTGACCTCGGCTTTTGAACCTGCCTGTCCAATATTTCCATTGGCTTCTCAACATAAGATAATTCCTGGTCCAATTGGATTGAACTGAAATCCAACACGTGCGGATGATCACCGTGATACTTCTGGAGCATCGAAACATGAAATACCTTATGAACTCCTGCCAAGCTAGCAGGTAAGCAAAGCTCATAAGCAACCTCCCCAACACGCTGCAATATCTCAACAGGACCAATAACCTCGAACTCAAATTCCTTTTCTTCCCAAATCTCATAATACCCTTCATAGGCAAAACCCGAAGTAGAATCCGCTTTCCAACCATATAGGAAACATCACAAACCTTCCGATCTGCATAACAATTCTGTATGGACTGGGCTGTATGGAGTCTATCCTGGATAATCTTAACCTTCTCCAAAGCATCGTCAACCAAGTTTGTGCCCAATAATCTAGCCTCACCTGAATCAAACCAACACACGAGGCATCTACACTTTTTACCATATAAGGCCTCGTACGGTGCCATCTGTAGCTTTTGTTGTACGCAACTCCACCAATGGAAAGAACTGATCCGAAGACCCTCCAAACTCAATCACACATGCACATAGCATATCCTCAAGAATTTTTATAGTGTGCTCGGATTGTCCGTCCGTCTGAGGGTGAATTGTTGTACTCAACTCCACCCGAGTACCCAACTCATGTTTTATGGCCCTTTAGAACTGTGATGTGAACTGAGTACCTCTATCCGAAATGATGAAAATTGAAATACCATGCAAACGAACAATATACAGAATATAAATCTTTGCCAGTCACTGCGAAGAATAGGTAATCCACACATGAATGAAATGTGTGGACTTGTTTAGCCGATCTACAATAACCCAAATGGCATCGAACTTTCTAAAGTCTGCGGGAGTCTAATTACAAAGTCTATGGTAATCCTCTCCCACTTCACTCTGAAATCTCTATCTGCTGAAGCAACCCACTCGGTCTTCGGTGCTCATACTTCACCTGCTGACAATTGAGACACGAAGCTACAAACCCATCTATATCTTTCTTCATCTTCCTCGACCAATAGAGCTTCCTCAAATCCTGCTACATCTTCCCAGCACCAGAATGAGTAGAATACCGTGAACTATAGGCCTCTTCTAGAATCAACTCCTGAAGCCCATCAATATCAGGTACACATACTCAACCTTGCATCCCTAATACCCCGTCATCACCAATAGTCATATATCTAGTACCGCCATGAAGAACTTGTCCATAAGGACAAGAAAATGAGGGTCATCAAACTGACGCTACCAGATACAAACAAACAAAAAAAGACCAGGAAAACGCACTAGCTAGAACCTGACTAGGCTCCGAAAGACCCAATCTCATGGCCTGGCTGGCTGAGGCCTAAACATCCATCGCCATGGGACTCTTTACTGCTCGTAAATAAGCCAAATCCCCCAAACTCTCTGCCTGGCGACTCAAAGCATCAGCCACCATATTGGCCTAGCCCAAGTGATACAAGATAGTGATATCATAGCCTTTTAGTAGCTCTAACCACCTCCTCTGATGCAAATTAAGGTCCTTATGCTTGAACAGATGCTTCGAACTCCGGTGATCAGTATAAATCTCACAAGGCACACCGTACAGACAATGACACTAGATCTTCAAGGCGTGAACAATAGCAGCTAACTCGAGATCATGAACAGGATGATTCTTTTCATTACCTTAAACTATCTGGACACGAGAAATCACCCTACCATCCCGCATACATACTGCTCCAAGACAAATCCTTGAGGCATCACAATAGACAGTATAAGACCCCGAACCTGTAGGAAATATCAAAATTAGGGTTGTAGTCAAAGCTGTCTTGAGCTTCTAGAAGCTCGCTTCACACTATTCCGTCCACTAGAATGGAGCACCATTCTAGACCAGCCTGATCATAGGTGCTACAATAGATGAAAACCCCTCAACAAATCGATGGTAATAACTCGCCAAGCTAAGAAAACTACGGATCTCTACAGCTGAGGATGGTCTGGCCAACTTTGCACTGCTTCCACTTTGTTTGGATCCACATGAATACCCTCACTCGATACCATGTGGCCTAATAATGCCACAAATCCAACCAAAACTCACACTTCGAGAACTTTGCATAAAACTTCTTCTCCCTCAAAGTTTGAAGCACTGTCCTTCAGTGCAGTATACCAGAATATCATCAATAAAGACAATGACGAACGAGTCACGATGAACATATTGTACATCAAATACATGAAGACTGGTTGGGCGTTGGTCAGCCCAAATAATATAACAAGGAATTTGTAATGACTATACCGAGTCCTAAATGCAGTCCTCGGGATATCTATCCCCCGAATCTTCAACTGGTGGTAACTTGGACGCAAGTAAATCTTAGAAAACACTCGTGCACCTAGTAGTTGGTCAAACAAATCATCAATACAGAGCAAAGGATAACAGTTCTTCTCTGTAACTTTGTTCAACTGGAAATAATCAACGCACATACGCATAGAACCATTTCTTCACAAACAAGACATGAGCACCCCAAGTGATACACTGGACCGAATAAAACCGTTATCAAGCAGCTCATATAACTGATCATTCAACCGTTTCAACTAAGGAGGGGCCATACGATATGGAGGAAGAGAAATGAGATGAGTGCCCGACAACAGATCAATGCCAAAGTCAACATCTCTATCGGGCGGCATGCCCATAAGGTCAGATAGAAACACATCAAATAAATCCCATACTACTAGGACTGAATCAACTGTAGAGGTATCAATACTGACATATCTCACATAAGCTAGATACGAGTCACACCCTTTCTCAACCATACCCTGAGCCTTAAAAAATGAAATAACTCTACAGGAAGTATGATCTAAGGTACCCCTCCAATCTACTCGTGGTACACCTGGCATAGCCAGCGTCATAGTTTTGGCAAGACAATGAAGAATAGCATAATGGGGTGACAACCAGTCCATGCCCAAGATAACAGCTGATAGGTTTTCAATGTCTTTGCCTTATATTTTGATGATCCAACAAACTTACTGTTAAGGACCAAATAGGGAACCTCACACACTTAGGCTACACTGTAAGTTAATGGATTTCAGCTAAATGTGAATAGCTATAGCTTCAGGATATAGAGAGCAGACAAGGCCGTATACCCTTGTGATTCCCTCATAGTAGTAACGAAGTCAATTGGAAACAACTGGAAGAAACGTGACTGCCTACACTATTTCTGCCTACATTATTTCCAGTGGCCACTTATCTTTTGACCAACTAAAGTGTTTATATCAGTTCAAATGATATCACAAGGTTTATCAACAAGGAGTTTATATCAGCACATCCCTTGAAAACTTGATATATTTATTCAAGCATTTTCCAAAACTGTGAATGAAATCTTAAGAGCTTGAAGAACAAAGTTAAATGCTACTACGGACCCGTTCATAAAGTTAGTATTTTGTTGTCCTTAGTTGATTTGTAACTTCGTGATTGTTCTATCGTATCTCCTAAATTTCATAGCTAGAAACGTTGGTAAGGAACCCTCTTGTAAAATCTATAAACTCTTCGAGTTTATGTTGTGACTAGGTTTATTCATAAGTTAAAGACTTTATAACTAGAGAGTGACAAAGTGGCTTGTGGTAAGAGTATCACAAGTTAGTTGAGTTGAAATTCTTTGTAATGGAGTCATTACAAAGTGGCTTGTAATATGTGTTTACAAGTTAGTGAAGTTGAAAGCCTACAGGTGTAGGTCGTGGTTTTTGTTCCCTTGAGTTGGGATTTTTCCACGTAAAAATCATGTGGCTTATTTACATTCTTAGTACAACCTCATAGTGGACCTGGTACTCTACTATTTGGTGGACTCAGACAAACTTACAATTGGTACCAGAGCAGGTTCCTCCTATCAGACAAATACCTAGGAAAGATCCTTATGGCTGCTCCACCAAATTTTGAAGAAGGTCAATCTACATACAAACCACCAAGGTTTAATGGACAATACTATGGGTGCTGGAAGACAAGAATGCATGACTTCATAATGGCTAAGTATTGTGAGTTATGGGATATCTTATGTGACGGTCCTTATGTCCCAACAAAGGTACTTGAATAACTTCCATTCTCAATGCCAAAAACTACTAAAGAATACACCGATGTAGAGAAGAACTTTGGTGCCAAGAAGATTTTGGTATATGGAACAGGACCTGATGAATATAACAGAATCTCTGCTTGTGACACTGCTAAGAAGATATGGGAAGCCTTGCAAATAGCTCATGAGGGAGCCACCCAAGTAAAATAAGCTAAGATCGAAATGCTCACTACCGAGTATGAACTCTTCAGGATGAAGGATGATGAATCTATTCAAGATATGTTCACAAGTTTCACTTCCATCATAAATGAGTTACACTCACTTGGTGAAACCATTGCTAGGAACATGCTAGTGAGGAAAATCCTCAATATTCTGTCGAGCTCTTGGGAAAGCAAGGTGAATGCTATTGCTGAAGCAAAGGACTTGCATGAGCTGACCATAGAAGAGCTGGTTAGAAATCTGAAGACCTACGAGATGAAGAGAAAGCTATACAGTGAAAGAAGAGAACCAAAAAAAAAAAAGAACCCGGTACTCAAAGCTGATAGTACTAACTCAAGTGAGGAGGATAGTGACATGGCTTATTTAACTAAAATATTTCATAAGATGGTCAGAAGAAATGGAGAAATGCTAAAAAAATGGCAGCTCCGGCAAACCAAAAACCTATGATCTTTGTTATAAGTGTGGAAAGCATGGGCACTTTATCAAAGACTGTCCTCTCCTGAAACAAGAATACTCCAAGTACAACCCTGAGAAAGAAACTAATAGGAACCCGTTTCATCGCAAGTACTTGAAAGAAAGATATCTGCTGACAATGTGATAAAACAAGTTCTTGTAGCATGAGGGGGAAGGCTCTTCTAGTGAGTCTGAAGATGAAACTGATGCTGGTGATAGTTTCATGATGGCAGCTGAAAATGAGGAAAATGAATATGATTCAACTCAGATGATGATGAAGACGATGAAAAAAATGAGGTAAATTTTAGGGATATTTAAAAAAATTTAACATTCTACCCTCCTAAGAAACTCATTTCTTTAGCTAATGTATAGTTTGATTCCTATCACAATCTTGTGGAGGATAAGGGCCTTTATTTTAGAACTAGGGAAAACTGAACAAACTAGAGATGATCTGGTTGTGTGTGTAGTTGATCTAAAGGAAACTATTTGTAATTTGAAGAGAGAAAAAGATGTCTTGACCAAAAAGATTGGCAAAGATTAGATCATGGAACAGAATTTGACAATACCAAATTTGATGAGTTTTGCAAGGCATCACTCATAACGTTTTAGCTCCCAGAATAATTGAGTAGTGGAAAGGAAGAAAACAACTCATGAAGAAATGGCAAGAACAATGCTCATCGACAGTGGAATTGCAAAGAACTTCTGGGCTAAATTGGTCAACACTCCTGCTACATGGTGAACAGGAGCATGATCAAATCACTCCTAAACAAAACTCCTTATGAGTTGTTGAATGCAAGGAAACCCAAGCTGAATCACCTAAGAACATTTGGGTGCAAATGTTATGTTCTGCATAATGGAAAGGATCAACTTGGTAAATTTGATGCCAAAAGTGATGAAGGAATATCTTTGGCCTACTCTTCTCAAAGCAAAGCGTACAATATATACAACAAGCAGACTCAATGTGTTGAGGAAAGTGTTCATGTTATTTTTTATGAGTCTTAGCCATCATGTGAGAAGAGTGCTGAATTAGATAAAGATAAAGAATACTTACTAGTCCCTGGTAAAGTTATTTGCATGAAAAATAGAAAGACAGATGTATACGCCGAAATTGGAGGGTCCAATTTCTCATCATTAAGGCATTTCAAGAAATTATTCCAAGAGCTCGAGGCTGCGATGCCGCGGTCAAGCTCCAGCCCTCGGGGTACGCTGACGCCTGAATTAACAACAATGTTGGGGATGGGGAGTTCCTAAGGCATGTAGCTAGTACTAGCAGAGCCTGGTGTCATCTAGTTGTCCCATCCCCTGTCTTTATAATTAATGCTTTCTGTACTATGTTTGGATTCCCCTCCTATATAAAGGGGGTCTTTGACACTTTGTAACTATTTTTACAACAACTTTACATGAAATATACAAGAACTCTCTCTCTTTTTTCTCTAACATACTCTCTTCACATCATTACTCTTATTTATTTTTTTCATACTTGTTCTTCATTTATCTCTTATCATTGGACATAAAGAGCCTTTGCTGATTATATCATAACTGCGAGCCTTCATCGACTACCCTTAATAGCTCGATCCTGGGCCCATGAATCGGCCTCCAGGCCCCGTATCGATCAGTCTGAGACCCCACCCGTCTAGCTCATCGGTTTGATTACAACTCTATTTCATCTCGCATTTCGTCTCTATAAATTCATAAACCTAGCATCAAGTACTTAGCAACTAGCATAAAAATAGATCATATATTTTTAGAGTCACCCTAGTCCTAAGAGGTGTGGATTCGAAGAAGTTCGTGAAAAGGTCGTTCCCTGAGGAAGCGGCTCCAAAACCTATACCAAAGAAGATCAGAATGTCGGAACTCCCAAAGTATAACGGGACCTCGGACCCTAATGAGCACGTTACTGCCTACACGTGCGTATTGAAGGGCAACGATATCAAATACAAGGGGATCGAGTCCATCTTACTGAAGAAGTTCAGGAAAACACTCTCGAAAGGGGGCCATGATGCGGTATCAAAACCTAGCTCCCAACTCCATAGACTCATTTGCCATGCTGGTAGTCTCTTTCATAAAGGCACATACTGGTTCCATCAAAGTAGCAACGAGGAAGTTTAACGTGTTCAAGATCAAGCAAGGGGAGAACAGGATGTTTCGAGAGTTCCTATCTCTCTTCCAAATGGAACGAATGAAACTACCCTCGGTCTCTGACGACAGGCTAGTGTAGGCCTTCACTCTAGGCCTGAATGAGCAGAGCTTAGCAACTTCAAGGAAGCTGAAAGAGAATCTGATCGAATATCCCATTGTAACCTGGTCGGAAGTCCACAACCGATACTAGTCGAAGATCAGGGCCGAGGATGACCAGCTGGGAGCCCCCTCGGGCTCACTATATCCGAGTAGGCTCTTAGTAAAGGAGACAAAACCAAACAAAGAAAAATATCAACCATACATCGAATACAAGGGGAACGCCCTGAGACACAACCCGCCTCGCAATGATTGATCGATGTACCGAGGATAGAATCCTCAGGGGCTCATCAATAAAGCTGGGTTTGATAGAAAAACGGAGCAAACTGAGGCACCTTTCTTCTCAGAATACAACTTCAACATTGACGTATCGAACATTGTGTTCATCATCAGCAAAATTAGGGACACCAAATGGCCTAGGATTGTACATTCGGATCCTTCACAAAGAAATTATTACTTAGTATGCGAGTTTCACAACACGCACGGGCACAGGATCGAGGATTATTGGTAACTCCGGGAGGAAGTGGCCCCGCTACTCAACAACAGTCACCTTCAGGAATTCCTCAATGATCGAGCTAAAAACCAGTCCCGAGAAAGCGAAACAACCAAAAAGGACAAAACGGATGAACCGCAACATGTCATCCACACGATCCTTTAAAGCACGTCCCCATCTATATTCAAATAAAGGACCGTATTGCCTCCTCCAAACGAACGCCAAAATCTTAATGCGCCATCACCAATCTGGTATAATTATCTCCCCTTTTTATTTTATGTTTCACGATAACTTTTGTGCAAACTCGACCAAAGTAGTCGAGATGTCGACCCAGCTCGAAGACCTTAAGGTTTTGAAGCATCTGTTGCACTCTTACCCTTTGATTGAGTTTTTATCTTGAAGAGGGTTTTTCCGGCAAGGTTATTAACTATACAACATTCATGCGCTACCTAAGAAAGACTCAACAAGTATCCAACGCTTCCTTAAGCAATCAAACTCGAATACTAGAGGGCATCCCCCCCAGGATCCCAATAGTAAAATGACTTATCGAGCTAAACGGTCGAACGAACCATGCCTATATAGTTGATCCCCCGAAAACAAAACTATATGTACTTACGCCAAGTCATCAATGAATAAATTTTTCCAAAATATCTCATACTCCAAAGGAAACTTAGCATTTTAGCAATAAAGAATCCTCCAACAAGAACGCACCGGATACTCGGAGTCCGGCGTTAATAATTCGGCACCTGCATGATCTCAGGATTGGATTTCCAAACTCATAAGCCCTCAAAGAGGCAGCACGAAAATCAAAAAACACCTCCAAAAAATAAAAACATCTCGAACACTTGGAGACTGGCGTCAAAAACTCAAAAAATGCATGACCTCAGGTCGGAATCTCCAAAATTGTAAGCCCTCGATGAGGCAATATCGAGCTCACGAGTAACGACTCTCAAGCCAAGACAAACTTGATGACTTGAAGACTATCCCCAATTTCCATTCATAGAAAAGCTCAAGGCCATAAGACCCAGACGGGTACACTCGGTCTTGTAAAACCTACATAAGCCAACAACAAAAATTGTAAGACCTCAAGCAATGCATGAATCATACTTGCACCAAGTATGACAAAAACTGTAAGACCTCAAGCAAGGCATGAATCATACTTTCAACAATTATCTACACAAATTGTAAGACCTCAAGCAAGGGATGAATCATACTTGTACCAAGTATTGACCAAAAATATAAGACCTCAAAGGATGAAAATTTTGTAAGGCCTTACTACACGCATAAACTCGATCTCAAAGTTTAAGCCATATATCACATTTGTATGATTCCTGAAAAGGCATACCCTCGATATACACACCTAAACTACTACACGCAAGACCAAAAATGGCTCTGGCCAAGCACTAATGACTATGGTCATAAGGCTATACCTGCCAAACTAACGTGACTCAGGGATGCCCAACCATCGCTACAAAATCACAGACCATTTTTGGATCTACTTTGAAAATAACATGTTAATAAAGCTACCCTCGACATAGGCAAAGGAGCTTCGACCACATCAGCTCCGCATCACTGGCTTCGAGATACTTAGCCTCTTATCCAAACCTTACGAGGTGTTCGACCATCGCCATAAAATGACTTGAAATCGGTGTTCAACCAAGGATAGGTTAGAAAAAATTATTTCAAAAAGTCCTTAACAAGGGGGAAAAATAAAGCCAATAGAAGGACGCTTCAACCCAAAGCGTAAAATCAATTATCGCCAGCTCATCTGAAAGCTTGAGGGTCAATTGAGCTCGAGTCATAACCCAATTTGGAGACAGAACTAAAATATTTAACTACATATGCCTAGGGGACACGTGTAAGAGCCATTGTCGCCAGCTTATCCGAAAACTTGAGGGTCAACTGAGCACGAGTCTGACCCAATTCAGAGATAAAACCCAAAAAAGTTAATTACATATGCCTAAGGTAAAAGCGTAACAGCTGTTGTCGCTAGCCTAACAAGCCTCAGGGTCACACACATTAAAAGGTCGCTTTGACTCAATGCATTAGAGCCACTATCGCCAGCCTACACAAATACAAAACTTAAGGGTCGATAGAGCTCGAGTAAAAACTCGACTAGGAAACTAAACCCAAAACAGTTAAAAATATATATGCCCAAGGGCAAAGCATAAGAGCCGTTGTCACTAGCCTAACGAGTCTCAGTGCCGTATCACGAATCTAAAGATTCCTACTAGCTCAAAGGTCGAATTGACCTAGTTAAATTCTTGACAAACAGAAACACAGAAGATACAAATTACGGGGTTCCCCCCCTTATACATATAAGTGATAAAATACAAGCTCCGTTTACAACATACTATGAAGGATATATACACAAGCCCGATGGCCCCTTCCTCGCCATCTTCAGTATCAGACAGAAGGAACTTGGCATTATACTCTTCCCTCTTTGCTTGCTCGATCTCTTTCCAGAGATCAAATTCCCTAGCATGAATCTCCTCGAGAGTTTTCCTCCAAGATTTGCATTTCGCATACTCTTTGCTACTACCCACGCAATTGAGGGATCTCCTCAGTTAAGCATTAGCAACAGCAGCGCACTTCGAATAGGCTGCCGCTTTTTAGTCTGCCCTGGTGCTGCTCATCACATTCTCGACCGGGACATTCACCACTTCGGCCTTTGCCTTCGAGAGCTCGGACGCGAGCCTTGCGATCATACTAGCTCGTGCATACTCATTCGCACGAACGATCCAGTTTTGTGCCTTAAGGCAGAAACCATGGCTAGAACACTCTCTAGCCATAACTTGGGTATCTACATGCGCCTGCAACTCATTAAACTCACATTTGTCCCAGCCAACTTCGCCCCAAAGTTTTTCCAGCTCCTCCGCCTTGCTCTCCGACTAAAATATCAAACATTAATCTACAAAGATCAAAACGTGAACGCAAGCCAGCGTGAAATACAAGATACATGTCTTTCGAGGTAGCTCTCGCGGCTACGGCCATGATCTACTTCACACCATAGGGAAACCAGCTCGCTTTCCTTTTTCGTGCAAAGAAGCTTAAGGGATTTCTCCCAATCTAAATCTTCCTGCAGTTTGGCCTCATAGCGGAATAGCTCAAACTTGAGCCTATCAAAAGCCTACAATAGAAAATTCAAGGAAAAAAAAAAGCTTGGGACCAGAATAATCTTACGACAGTTATCAGAGCATACCATAAAGCCGAGCCGGTGAGCCTCACCAAAAGCCGATCCAATATCCAATGGCTTACTATGCTTCGAAGATAGTCAATCGGCTAAATTGCCTAATTTTAGAAAAATCTTCAATACCTCCAGCGGCTAAGTTAGTACACTAAAACGAAAAGCACTATTTTTGGGAAACAAGCCACCAGACAAATATCATGATGCTTCGCCTCCCACCTCCCTTTGGACATATCTCGCCACCTACAATTATCATAAATCGAGCTAGCTGCCAGCTATTGAGACCACTCGTCCAAATTAGGGACCTCGTTTGGCAACCAAGGAGTTACTACAAAAATTGAATAGAAGGATATCACTAAGGAGCCTGCCTCCAGTAAAAATGATGAAAATACAAGCGCGACACTTACGTGTGAAGTTTCATTTCTGAGGAAAAGGCAAAAACTCTCCAGGAATGATATCGGCCGTTTCAAACTCAAACAAACTAATCCATCCATCCAAGGTCCTCGCCCTCTTCACAATAGATAACAAGAGCTTGGGTGAATAAACGTTGCAAAGCCATTAAACCCTGATATTTGCCGATATAACCTCACCAAATGGCTGAAGGTAAACTCGATCCTGGCCTTATCAGTGAAATATTTTATTGTCTACACAATTTTCCAAATGAAGGAGTGAGCATGTGCCAAAGTAACCCGATATCCCTGATAGAAATTTAGCACGACCTGTTTGGTGGGACCCGATGCAAAATTATGTGGGTATACGCTCAAAAACCCCTCGACATAGGTCATGATGCTCTCATCGGAAGAAGGTACTTGTAGTACCACACCTTCTCTCCATCCACAATCTTTACTGATAGTGTCAAGGTTCTCCTCTCCCACTTATGAGATGAGCTTCAATTTATTCTCCAGTGACCTAGAATATTGGGAGGCTTTGCCAGCATGATGTCTCTCCCCAAGACAAGGCACATCGGGGCTCGCTCGTCTGGCACCTGCGGTGTACCACCGACCGAATGCAAAGCGTAGATAGAATCCCCCTCTCCTTGGTGGTCAAACGCTGACGTATCAGTCATGGATACGATATAATGAGAAGAAAAAGATATAGATTTTGGCAATGATTTTGGGCTGAAACAGTGGGAGAACTTTCCGAAAGCGCCAGGGTCTGTGGAAGAAATAGTCCCTTAAAGTAGAAGAATCACCGCTTGAGAGGCAAATGAATAATTAGATAGGGGCAAAGCAGCAACTGCTCGCCTACCCAGAGGTCCTATTGATTATGGCTATATCGAAAGGTGCTGGCGGGACCACCCCAAGGTCCCTTTACTAGATTACGCAAATACTGCTACCCTATAAAATTCGAGAAGCAGCGAGGCCTCGAGGGCTCCTAGATATCACTGGCACCTGCCCGATTGAAGCGGTTGATCTAACTTCGGTACATGACTCGATTTAGGGGTCCCGGCTGCTCCGAGCACGTTTTTTGAAAATCCAATGTCAAAAGTTGAAGGTTAATTCCGCGAGGCGAAAGAACAAAAAAACCAAAAAGAAGAAAAAAAACCTTTTTGCATTTCCAAAACATATCTATGAGGGATATCTATACAAAATTCATTCCCACCGTATTGCATACAAAAGAAAAAAGAGAGAAAGCAAGGAGGCAGGAGGCCTACTCTTTATCACCACTATCTTCGCACCCATCTGGGGCGATCAAGAGTGCCAACTCTCTCTCAGATTCACGGGCCTCCTCAGGATCAACTAATAGATCGACACCCCTGGCCTCGATCTCCTCTAGGTTTTCTCTCCTCGCGTCTGCAAAAGCATGTTTAATAGCCCGAGCTAGTTTCTGCTCATTCGCTATCGATTCGTCATTGCGGCGTGGTTGCATCCTTTGGATAAGTAGCAGAATTTCTCTCAATCTCATACTTGGCCGCAACCAGTGCAGCAATTTCCTTGCAAGCATCCTTGAGGAGACCATGGGATGATTCCAACTCCATTATCACTACCTAACTTTGTCTCCTCATCCCGAGAATCTCCACGTTCTGTTGACCAATTACTGAGTCATGTTTCATGACCAATAAAAAAAGAAAAGCCAATTTGGGCAAAGATATGGGAGCAAAGGTCGAGTACAAGCAAGGCGAAATACCTGCGTAGCAAGATCAGCCTTTTCTCGGAACAATCTCTCCTTAGAAGCCAATAGCTCTCTTGATTCTTGACTCCCGCAACATAGAGGTAAGCTTCTTATGCTCCTTTACACGGTACGAAAGATCCTTGTGGAGCTGATAGAGGGCATCATCATACATATCCTAGCACTGCACAGCGAAAGAATTAGAAAAAATGAAGAATGATGCTCGAGACTAAAAGAAATATACAAAAGATAGCTATCACTTGCTGTAGGAATCTCTCTGCAACCCTGACAGTGCCGGGAACATCGAGACCGATGTTATCGCTAACATCATCAAAGATATTGGCAAGTGAAGCTCCCCTTTGAGAGGAATCCCCGCTTTGGTAGTGCTCGCATCTTGAGCATCCCTTAGTTCCCCTGATGAGACTTGAAAGCCTGAAATGAAATTACCTATGTATCGGATTTACCCAAAGGGCATTCCCTATTCCAAAAAAGCTTCGAGCCCCCACGTTTTAGGATCAGCGGCAATGACCTCCCCCCAACTCACGTTGCGCCAAGCCAGGTCATGGAATCTTAGGCCACATTGATATCCCCCTCGAGGGTCTCCGGTGTAAGGGACCGACCTAAGTCGGCCGTTCCATACTCAGCACCCTCCGGTCGAGGTACCTGTAAAGCTCCCCGCGCTCGACCTAAACCTCTGTGCCAATTGGCACCCGTCATCATCTTCATCCTCAGTGTTGAGACTTAATCCAAAAGTTGAAGCCGAGATCCTACTAGTCGATGTTCGAGTAACTCGGGTTTCTTTGCCATGCAAGGATCAACAACCTCCTTACCACTCCTCTTCTTGCCCATGGTAGGCTCTAAAACTGCCGTCTCTGCGCCAGGAGACGGTCGCATTAACACATTCTCGCCAAGCCCTACAAGTGCATAACTTATAACCACAAGAAGGAACAGGAAAAAGCATAAGGCTGAGGCATAGGCGATAGGAGAAAATTTACCATGGTTCTTGGTCACCCACTATGTCTAGGCTAGGTCGGTCCAAGATCGAGTAAGATAAACTTGTTGTCCAATCATCTTGTCCACGCCGGCTGATCCGAGACTAATTTAGGATACCAAACGACAAACATAGAAACCAAGAAGAGGTAATATTTTTTCGAATAAAGGAAATGAGATCATAAAACATATCTGAAGGGGAAAAATACTTACGATGTGCGTTCCACCTCTTCGAGAAAGGCATCCTCTAGGCTAGGATGACATTCGAGTTTTTAACCCGGACAAACCTACTCATCCATCCCTAGTCTTTCTCCTCATCTGTGTTTGAGAAAAATGATTTTTTTGGATCGATGATAAAGCCTCATCAAGACTCAATAGTATGGGTATTGTACATCCTGATCAAATGATTGAGGGTGAAGGTCTTGTCCCTAACCTCATCAGTGAAATAGCAAAGCATTAAGACTATTCTCTAAGAAAGATGGATGGATTTGGCCTAGCGTCACCTATTATTTATCGAAAAGTCGAGGATGTCCGGATCTATTTCTAGGGGAGGGGACTTAGATAGATCGAACAGACCCAAGGTAAAGGGATAATTATATACGTGGAGAAACCTAGTTTTGCAGTCCATTATGTTCCCATAAGAATTGGGAATTTCTACCTCTACTGTCTTCCTCCATCTGCAGTCCTTTTTTTTCCGTCCCTAAATTCGTCACAACACTAATGTACCAAGGACACGTGCTCACATAGGCCCGGTGTAGAAGGAGGTTTATCGGTGGAACAATCTTTCGAAATATCTTAGATCCAGGGGGAGTACATTGCCCTAGAATGGGTATCACTTTTGCTTTCTCCTTAGATGACCGAGATAAATAGGCAACTTTGTTCCGCCGAGGAACCATGTCGGAAGTTTTGCCCATTCTAATGTTCAAAGTTTCTCTAAGAATGTAAAATGGAAGAGTGTAAAAGAAGATGGGCCTGGACTCACGAATTGGAAGACGCTGGAAAATAAGGATTATCAAATAGATGATATATTTATAAAAATCACATGGGCAGCGTAAGGGGCGAGCCAATCGCAGTTTCTGGGTTCCTCGATAGTTGAGTTTGACGGTGACCCTTGCACGGTTTTTTCGGGGTATGGCACTTAATGCTCTTATAGGTTGACATCATGGTGTTGATGCCCTCGGAACGGAGGCTCAAAATTGTTTTCTATCACTTTGTCTTGGAAACGCGAAGACTATCTGTATACGGCAAAATTGGAGGGTCCAATTTCTCATCATTAAGTCATTTCAAGAAATCATCCCGATACCTTGAGGCTGCAAGGCCGCGGTCAAGCTCCTTCCCTTGGGGTACGTTGTCGCTCGACTTAATGGCAATTCCAGAGATGGGGAGTTCCCGAGGCATACAGCTAGTACTGGCAGAGCCTGGTGTCATCTTGTTGTCACATCTCCCTATCTTTGTAGTTAATACTTTTTGTACTATGTTTGGATTCTCCTCCTATATAAAGGGGGTCTTTGACACTGTAACTGTTGTTTAAACTACTTTACATAAAATATACAAGAACTCTCTCTCTCTTTTCTCTTTAAAATATCTCTCGAGATCATTGCTCTTATTTATTTTCTTCATACTTTTTCTTCATTTATTTCTTATTATTGGACATAAAGAGCCTTCACATATTGTATCATAACTGTTAGCCTTCATCGACTACACTTAAAAGCTCCATCTCGGGCCCAGGAATCGGCCCCCAGGTCCCGTATCGATCCGTCTGAGACCCCACCCGTCTAGCTCATTGGATTGATTACAACTCTATTTCAACTCGCATTTTGTTTATATAAATTCATACACCTAGCAGCAACTACTTTACAACTATCATAAAAATAGATCATATATTTTTAGAGTCACATCTACAAATTTAATTGTTATTACCATTTTCACAGTAAATAATACGATGAGCCAAGTAAAAGAGCTCAGTGAAGACAATTACTGCCTCATCCTCAATGGAACCAGGTGCTCCAGTTACAACCACTGCAGCTGAAGAAAGAGTGGTTGACGCAATTCAGGGCACTCCACTAGCACCTGAGAGAAGAACACATGAAAACAAGTTAAATGTACCCACATTCTCTACAAATGAACCTCGGATATACAACTACAGACACAAAAGCTCTCATCCTCTTGACAACATAACTACCCTTCTTGATTTTGGGGTATAAACCAGGTCAAAAGCCAGAAATTCACTTGCCTTCTTAGCCTTTCTCTCCCAATTAGAACCCAAGAATATCAAGGAAGCCCTGAAATTGCAAATTGGATTACAACAATGCAAGATAAGTTACATCAGTTTAAAAGGAACAATGTTTGGCACATGGTACGTAGACCCTCATATCAAACTGTTATAGGAACCAGGTGGGTATTCAGGAACAAGCTTGATAAACATGGAAATACCATAAGGAGAAAAGCCAAGCTAGTGGTTCAAGGATACAATCAGAAGGAAGGGATTGATTATGATGAAACGTTTGCTCTGGTTGCTTGCATGGAAGCTATTAGATTTCTTAATCTCTTTTGCATCTTATATGGAATTTACCTTGTTCCAAATGGATGTCAAACATGCTTTTTTGAATGTACTTCTTAAGGAAGAAGTCTATGTGAAGCAACCTCCAGGATTTGAATGTCATGAACACCCTGAATATGTGTTTAAGCTGGAAAAAGTATTGTATGGTTTGACACATGCTCCTCGATCTTGGTATGAAATACTGTCAAAGTTTCTCTTACAAAATGTCTTCAAAAGAGGGAAAATTGACAACAGCTTGTTTCTAAAGAAATGAGGAAGGAACCCGCTCGTTGTTCAAGTCTATGTTGATGATATTATTTTTGGGGAAACAGCTGATTCTCTGTGTGAAGAATTTGTAAAACTCATTGGAAGTGAGTTTGAAATGAGCATGATGGGAGAACAGAACTTCTTCTTGGGTCTTCAGGTAAAATAGTCCTCAAAGGGTACATTCATTTGTCATCATAAATACATGTGGGAGCTCTTGAAGAGGCTTGACATGGAAATATCAAAGGTGATAGACACTCCCATTGCTACGGCCACTCGATTGAACATGGATAAAACTGGATCCCCTGTGAATCAAACCATGCATAGAGGCATTACTGGGTCTCTTCTCTATCTTACTACCAGTAGACCTGATATTGTCTTCAGTGTGGGGCTATGTGAAAAGTTTCAATCAAATCCCAAGAAATCTCATCTGAAGGCTGCCAAAAGAATTCTGAGATATCTTAAAGGAACACAGGACTTGGTCCTTTATTATCCCACTGGTGGCAGTTTTAATCCTATTGGGTATGTTAATGCAGACTATGCAGGTTATCTTGTGAACACGAAAAGCTCTTCTAGAATGGCTCACTTCCTAGGTTCATATCTTATCTCTTGGTGCACAAGGAAGCAAAACTTAGTTTTGTTTCAATAGCTGAAGCAGAATATGTAGCTGCAACATCCTGTTGTGCTCAACTTCAATGGGTTAAGCAGCAGCTGGAGGATTTTGGGGTACTCATTGAGAGTGTGCCCCTTCTATGTGATAACACTAGTTCACTCAACATGACCAAGAATCTACTTCAACGCAAAAAAACCAAGCATATTAATGTGAGGCATCACTTTATGAGGGATAATGTGGAGAAAGGGTTGATATGTATGAAGTTCTGTAGCACAGAAGACCAAATTGCAAATATATTCACCAAAGCATTAAGTAGGAAACGTCTTTAAAGAAACAGAGTGAAGCTGGTGCTCTTAAGGCCCAATTGAGAACCCGATTCCTCATTTTTAGCAGGAAAATGGGATGAAGCCCGCCAGAAAGCTTTTGACAAAATAAAGGATTCCATTCTAGTGCCTAATTTGGCTATTAAAATCACCTTAAACTCAATTCAATACCGTTATAGGTATACACGCATGACGAGTAAAGAAACTATAAATGCAGTGCATGACGATAAAAGAGGATTGATACTTTAATATAACAGGCCAAGAACTTGGTTCTAATACCAAAGGTTAGTAGTTTTGTGCATTCTTTAATACATGTCTTAGAAAGGTACATAAGGCAACTTCTATGTCATTCGCTTTTTTAGATCCTACTGTCATGCCTCATCACTTCAAATCATTCCATCCTCCTCTAAAACGATGCACTTCTCCACGCACAACCTCCATTTCAGAATGGGTCCCTATTTCTCTTTTCATAATGTCTTCCATTAGAACTTCCTAAAGTACCTTTACTCCATCTTTTCAATGGCTGATACGAACTCTGATATCCTTGCCGCGGTTATCCCTAGTACTAAAAAAAAAACCTATGGAGTCCTCCATCCTTTTTGAGTCTTTTATAACCTTTCCTACTCTCCCTACTGAAATCACACCTCGCCTAGATTCTCCATCTCTCTCCATTTCAAATACCCCTAAAAGTGTTGTTCTGCACTCTCTATCTTCTGAGGTTCCCACTAATCAAAGAACAAGTGGAGAACAAGGTCATATCCATGAGGTTGCAGAGGGTTCTGCCATTGTTGCTATGGATTCCATAGTATCAGTGGTGCTGATTAAGGAAGAAAATATTGTAACCATTTTTGTGGTATCTGCTGACGGTGTCCTTCAGAAGATATTTGCTCAGAGAAATGAAGTACAGAGTATGGGGAAGAAGGAGCAATAGTGACTGTTGAGGACGCTGCACTAGCATAAACTACTGGGCCCTCACATGAGGAGCCTAATCCCTCTCAAGATAACTCAGGCCTGGGTTCTCATTCTCAGGACAGTTCTGCTCCTGCATTAGGTACTGTGCCTCTGGACAATGAAGCTCTTCATATGAGGTCCAGGGATAAGGAGGATCTAGACAACCTGGCTCTTGAAACGTTCATCGTTAAGCGAAGGGTGGTGTCCACTCTTGAGTCTTCCATCAAGCGACCTACTACCATGTTGCAAGCTAAGGTGGCCTACAAATCTGCCCTTCAAAAGAGCAGAAAAAGTAATAAGAAGCAAAGGAGGAGGTTGGTGAAAGATAATGTGCCCATAAGTGATAAACCGATCCCTATGGTAGAAGTGGAAGAGGAAACACCAGATGAACCTGGTTCAATGGTGAGATAGAAAAATAAGAATCCGGCTTCAGTAGAGAATGCTTCAACCTCTAGTTCCAAGTTGAAGGATATTGTGAGTGAGTCCTCGATGTCTAATGAGGATTGTTAGTCAAGTCCAAGGAATAATAGAAATCAAGTGGTGGGAAGTCCGGTAATCAAAAGTCTAAAACTGTTCAGGAACCTGGTTATGTGAAGAGGCTGGGAAGTGAAGGCAGTTCTATTTGAGAATGCCTGAGGTTCCAAAAAGTATTTTTGGATCGTACATTTGATCCAGTAATTTCTGAGATGGCTGGTATGCGACAAGTTCTCAAAAAGGTTGATTTCAACAATGGGGGCATGTATTTCAAATAGATGCACCTAAGGTGCAAAAGGATGAGGCTCAAAACTTCTTTGTTAGCCTCTTTCCCATTGAGACAGACCACATTTATGCTTTGGTGAATGGAGTAGATATCGTGTTTGATGTAAAGTTGCTTGAGGAAATTCTTAAAGTCCCTATAGTTGGTGTATTGAGTATGAAGGATATGTGTCAGCATAATTTTTGAAATGTCGTGGTAAAGGATAATGCGAACCAAAAGGTGGACCGGGTCCACAATAAAGCATTACTCCCTGTTTATCAACTGCTTTTCAAATTGGTAAACAAAGTTTTATTGCCTCTTGTTGAGAGGAGGTTCATGAATTCTAAATATGCCTTAATTTTATGGAGCAACTGGATAGATTTAATCCTATATGCTTGCCTGCTATTATGATTGAACACATGCAAAAAGTAGCAAACTTAAATGATAGTAATCATGGCCATTCTTACGGGTTTCTGCTTACGCGCGTGTTTAAGTTCTTCGAGGTTCCGGAGGGGCAAGGCAAGGTACGAACTAAGAAGCACACTTTCTCACAGAAAATGTTGGAAAAATACGAGTGCATAAAAAAGGATGGGGGGAGGGGGTAGGAAGTACATCAACCATCTCACAGCTCACCAATGCTCAAAATAGTGCAACTGAGGAGATTCACTGGTTGAAGGCTAGGAATGCAATACTGGAAGGTTAGCAAGCCCAAGGGTTCCAACGTCATATGATGAATTAGCTTGTTTGACAAAAGAGAATACTGATCTCAGGGCACAAGTAGAGAACCGAAAAGCAGAACTGCTCAATGAAAAAAAGTCGGCCAATTCCTCAATAGACCTAGTTGTCCAAGCACTTGTTGTATGCTCCAAGCCCTCTACTCCTAGTTCCCTCTAAGTACCCAGTGACCAGTTTCAGGAATGTTCTTTTAATTTTTTTTTTGGTAGATGTTTTGTTTTTTATGTGGTTGGGATGAAACATCACTGCTCCCGCCATTAACAGTCCAATTTTGCCTTTGCTTCTTAAGCAAAGGCATAAATTTTATATATATATAATCTATCTTCTTTTATTATATCATTGCTTGAATTTTATGGTTCTCTTCTCTATCATGTTGTGTGCACATATGTGGCATGAGTTAGCTCGGATAGACTTCTTTATGTTGTTTTACTGATTCTGTCTTTTTAATGATGCCAAAAGGGGGAATAAATAAGTGTAGATAAATGATAAAATTTAAAATTTTCAAAAAGGAAGGCATAAAGTCAGGGGGAACTTGCAATCTCATGTTACTTTATCTGGTTCTCCTTGCTCTAAATACATGTTATCAACGTTTAAGTTTGTCATCATCAAAAAGGGAAAATTGATAGGTTTCCAATGGTATTGCCTTATGTTCTGATGATCTAACAAACTTACTATCAAGGACCATATAGGCAACCTAACACACTTGGGCTACACTGCAAGTTAACGTATTTCAGCTAAATGTGAACTACTATAGCTTTAGGAGATAGAGAACAAAACAAGGACCCGATACCCTTGTGGTTCCCTCATAGAAGTAACAATGTCAATTGGACACAGTTGGAAGCGACGTGACTGCCTGCACTGTTAATGCCTACACTGTACTATTTCTAGTGGCCACTTATCTTTTGACGAAATAAAGTGCTTACATCATTTCACGTGATTTTATCAAGGTGTATCAACAAGTATTTTATATCAAAACATCACTTGAACACTTGATATATTCATTCAAGCCTTTTGCAAAACTATGAAAAAAATTCTCAAGAGCTTGAAGAACAATGTCAAATACTACTATGGATCAGTTCCTAAAGTTAGTATTTTGTTGTCCTTAGTTGAGTTGTAACATTGTGATTGTTCTTATTGTATCTCCTAATTTTCTTAGCCAAAAGCGTTAATTAGGAACCATCTTGTAAAATCCATAAACTCTTAGAGTTTATGTTGTGACTAGGTTTAGTCATAACTTAGAGTTTGTAACTAGAGAGTGATAAAGTGGCTGGTGGTAAGAATATCATAAGTTAGTTGAGTTGCAATTATTTGTAATGGAGTCATTACAAAGTGGCTTGTAATAGGTGTTTATAAGTTAGTGAAGTTGAAAGGCTACAGGTGTGGGTCGTGATTTTTGTCCCCTTGAGTTGAGATTTTTCCACGTAAAATCTAGTGTCTTATTTACTTATTGTTTTATTAGCATTCTCAGTACAACCTCATAGAGGACTAGGTACTTTACTGTCTGGTGGACTCGTACAAACCAACAACATCAAAATCTATCATGCTGGGCAATAATAAATCAGCTCAGGTCTCAGAACCACTGAGAGCAACCACAGACGACCGATAAATGCGGTCCGCAACAAGAGAATCTCCTATAGGAGTAGAAATATAAATAAGGGAACTCAAAGAATCCCAAGATACTCCCCAAATGCGAGGCAAAATAAGAAGACATATAAGAATAAGTGGAGCCTAGATCGAATAAAACCGATGCATCTCTACGAGAAACCATGACAATACTCGTGATTACAAAATTGGAGGCAACAGCCTCGGTATGAGCAGGAAGGTCATAATATCTAGCCTGGCCTCCCCCTCTAGGGTGACCTCTACCTCCTCGACCTCCACCTCTAGTTGGATTAGTAGGTAGGGTAGCAACTGCAGCTGTAACCATAACTTGAGAATACTACGGGGTATGATGTGGCTGGGAAGTCTGTGGAGGTGAACCCCTTCTAAGTCTGGGGAAATCCCTCAACATATGGTGTGCGTCACTATACTAAAAACAAGCTCAGGGAGGACATGGCGACTGTGACTGTCTTGGGCCAGGTTTGCTGGACTGACCACTGAAAGCACCCCACGTAGGAGGCGCCCTAGATACTGGAGGAGCATAATAAGGCTCCTAAGGCCTGGGAGGAGCTAGAATACCACTTGCTGCGTGAAGAGTGGAATGAACGGGGCAACGCATATAACCCCTACCATGACGAACAACAATTAGAGCATGGGCACCAGAAAAATGGCCCGACTATGAGACCTCTTGGCCTCCCCCTCCTCTTTATCTCTAGCATGTATACCCTCCACTCTCCTAGAAATTCTCACCACCCGATGATAAGAATATCCATCTCCAACTCACGAGCCATGCTAGACCTGATGATTGGAATGAGCCCCTCAATAAACCGGCGACCCTCACGTGAACAGTAAAAACCAAAGCTGGTGCATGTCTAGCAAAACTAGTGAAACAGACACCATACTCTGAAAGAGTCATAACACCCTAGAGAAAATGCTCAAACTATGCTCGACATGCGTTCGTATGCTCTGAGGAACATACTCTATCAGGAATATATCTGAAAGCTGAGTCCAAGTCGAGGAAGCTGCCTCATCCAGACTGTCTAACTCATAGGTACGCCACCACTCATAGGCGGCTCGGCGAAGCTTGCAGGTAGTGAAACAAACCCCTCTCGATCCTGATATACCACTGGTACGGAGGATACGGTAGCTCTCGTCTAGAAATTCTAGAGTATTATCTAATGCTGGACCACTGAATACAGGAGGCATGTACTTCTTGAACCTCTCAAGCCTCAGCTTCTCATCCTCGGAAGTCGCTGCCCTATCCTCATGCTTATCTGGAAGTGCAAGACGTATAGGAATAATCTCTGGGACCTGATCAAGATGTAAGGGGAAGCAACCCTGCGTGAGACATAGTGGTACACATACTCATGAACTATGCAAGAGTCTCCTGGAGAGGTAGAGTAGTAGTATCAGTAGGCGTATCAAGTTCCTAGACTCCAGTAGGAACTGCTGGTAGCACCTTGGTTGCAGCTCACGCGGGTGATCTGGTTGCACCACGTGTGTGTCCTCGGCCTTTACCCCAACCCAGACCTCTAACGGCTCTAGTAGGGGGCGCGGCTGCCTGATTATCTCTAGTAGCACATGTACTCACCATCTATGAAAGAATAGAAGATAGAAGTTTAGAATTGTGATATCAAAAATATCGCACAAAAAGAATATCAAATGAAGTTGAATATTCCTAACCGTTACATAGTCTTTGGTAGATAAGTACAGATGTGTCCGTACCAATCCACAAAACTCTAGAGCCACGTACCGGAGGTTAGTAACGAAGATGCTTCAAGAACATCTGGGAAATAACATGCAAGTCTACATTGATGACATGTTAGTCAGGTCAACACAGGCGAGGGATCACATCCAACATTTGTTGGATACATTTCAGGTTCTTCGCAAATTCAATATGAAGTTAAATTACGAAAAATGTGCATTCGGCGTGTCATCAAGTTAATTTTTAGTCTTCCTTGTTTCTAACCAAGGAAATAAAGTAAATATATCCCATATTAAAGCCATCGAAGAGATACCAGATATACTCACAAGCAAAAAAGAGGTGAAGAGGTTGACAGGTATGAAAACGGCATTAGGGAGTTTTATTTCTAAATCTTCGAAGAAGAGTTTTAGGTTCTTTTCAGTATTGAAAAAGCGAAAACGATTTTAGTGGACTGAATAATGCCAACAAGCACTCTGAAATCTCAAAGCATACTTGTCAAACCCACCGTTGCTGGCTAAACCACAGGACTAGAAAGATTACACATATGTCTCGTTGTTTCAGAAGTGGCAGTAAGTCCAGTATTAGTTCGGGACGACAAAGGTAAACAATCTCCAATTTATTATGTTAGCAAGTCCTTATTGGATGCTAAAATTCGATATCCTTATTTAGAAAAACTTACATTAGCATTAATAATGGCATCTATAAAGTTGAGACATTATTTTCAATGTCACCCTATCTTTGTGGTGACCGCTTACCCCTTAAGAATATATTGCATAAGCACAAATTATCAGGTAGATTGCCAGGTAGGCCATATAACTAAGTGAATATGATATCACATATCAACCTAGGACTGCGATAAATCATAGGTTTTAGTAGATTTCATGGCAGACTTCATCTCATGGATGATAATATATGCTGAAAGGGAACTGCATGTATTTAACGGGTCTAATCTAGGAACTTGGACCCTATTTACTAATGGCTCCTCGAATGTTAAAGGAGCGGGTTTAGGCATCGTTCTAATCCTACCTTTGGGAGAAACTATAAGGCAAGCCATAAAGTGCCACCCTATTACTAACAATGAAGTAGAATATGAAGCTATGATTGCAGGTCCAGAATTGGCACGTGAGCTCAGAATAGAGTAGGTTATAATCAATAGCAGCTCGCAACTTGTAGTTAATCAAATACATGGGACTTATATAGCTAGAGAGACGATGATGCAGTAATATTGGAAAAGGCACGATATTTGATCAGGTAATTCTAATCTTCGAGAATCGTGCAAATACCTAGGGAAGACAATGTCAAAGTGGACACGTTGGCTAATCTTGTGTACGCTATTGAAGTGACAAATGAAGAAAATGCTTCCATAATACATTTGTTTCATTCAACATTGGATCAAGATAAAAACGAGATAAATTTCAATAACTTAACCTGGGATTGGAGAAACGAGATCGTTAATTTTTTCTAGTACGAAATTCTATCTTAGGATAAGAAAAAGGCTCAGGCACCTCGACGAAAAGCTGCCCGTTATTGTTTGGATTGAGGCAACTTACATCGAAATATGTTCGATAGACCTTTCAAGGTGTCTCAGACCTTCTCAAACAGAGTATGTGATGAGGAACATGAAGCACACTATGAAAATCACACAGGAGAAAGATCCTTGGTTAAACCCCTAATTAGAGCAGGGTATTATTGGCCTAAAATTGAAGAAGAGGCAGAAAGATTTGTGGCTAAATATGACAAAAGGAAAAGATACAGTAACAATATGCATCGTCCAATGGATTTATTACATTTGGTTATTGCACCATGGAATTTTATAAATTGGGGGATGGATATCATAGGTCCACTACTACAAGCCAAAGGAAAGGTACGATTTTACTAGTACTAACTGATGATTTTACCAAGTGGGTAGAAGCAGGTGTCTTCAAACAGGTACGAGAAAAAGAAGTGAAGGACTTCATTTGGAAAAACATCATATGTCAGTTTGGGGTTCCAAAATAAATTGTGTGTGATAACGGCCCGCAATTCATAGATTTAAAAATCACAGAATTCTTTCAGAGTTGGCAAATTAAAATGATAACGTCAACGCATTATCATCATGTGGCCAATGGACAAGCTGAATCAACAAACAAGGTTATTGTTAATAACCTAAAGAAAATATTAGAAGAGTCAATAGGAAGATGGCCAAAAGTGTTACTAGGAGTCTTTATAGGCTTACCACGTGACGACCAAAACAGGTAAGGGAGAGACTCTGTTCTCACTTTTGTATGGTGTTGAAGCCTCAATTCCAGTTGAAATAGGTTAATCAAATATGAGATAAACTCAAGAAACCGAAGAGTCAAATGAAGAAGAGATGTGAATAAATATTGGATTGCTTGAAGAAAAGAGGGAAATAACCTTGATAAGGATGGAAACGCAGAAGCAAATTATAGAGCTATACTACAATCGAAAATCTCATCTTAGGTACTTCAAGATTGGGGACTCCTTACTCAAAAAAGTTTTTCAATCATCGATAGCAGCCACGTAGGAAAGTTGAGCTTGAGAAGGACCTTCCAAGATTCGAGGTATTGCAGAAAAGGGTGCATATGAGTTAGAAACAATGGACGGCAAAGTACTCCCATCAAATTGGAATGTTGTTCATTTGAATAAGTATAACATTTGAAAAGGAAACCCCTCAGTCAGTATTGTTTATGCTAGGTAAAGAGATTTGAATTAGAGCTCTACCTTCTCTCTTCTTTCTCGCTCTAGATTTTGACGTCTTTTTCTTGAGCTTGGAAGCCATGGCTGCTGTGATCTCTCCCCAGCCTTTGGCTTTGGGAGAGAAAATCAAAAACACAACTGAACAACCAACAAATTCAATTCCCAAGCCATCATACGCATCCCAGCTTCAACCAAAACAATCTGCCGCATCGAAGCTCGAATTAGTGCCTGTAGCAGTCGTGCATGGGGAACCATCGATTGAGTTCACCATGGACCAAGTCAATGAATTTACTAGAGAATAAGGACTTTATCAGGTAGTAGTGGTGAAGTTTTCATACGGAAAACTAGAATTACAAGAGATTAGAAAGAGTTTTTCAGTGCAATTCGATGTTCATGGTTGATGTAATATTGGTCTGTTGGAATATCGTCATCTGCTGGTTTGTTTTGATTTATATGATGAATTTGTTAAGTTTTTATCAAGGACGACTGGATATATGAAATCAAAAGGAGACGAATTCTTTTTTAGAAAGTTTCCATGGACACTAAACTTCAATCCTAAGGAAGAAACATCCATGGCTATCGTATAGATCTCGTTCCCAGGCCTTACTCAAAATTTTTTGCCAAAAGATCGCTTTTATCTATTTCTTCTGCTGTGGGTAAACCTTTGGCTGTGGATAAGGAAACATAGGAGAGAACACAACCTAGTGCGGCGAGGGTTAAAGTAATACTGGATCTTATGGAGAAATATCCAAGAAAAATCAAGATTGTTATGACGGACAGAATTACTAGAAAATCAGTCGTCCATGAACAAGCAGTTGCATATGATAATCTCCCAAGATTTTGCACATACTGCAAACATCAAGGACATGAAGAAAAATCGTGACGAATTTTGAAGAGACAAGCCGACAAAGAAGGGGTTGAAAAAGATACGGTAGATGTGAGTAATCTTCCTGTGATCGATACATCCATGACTAAGTAGCTTCAAGGCGATGCAAGGGAATATCTTAATGCAAAAAAAAGTATGCAATGGGAAGAGATTGCAACAAAAGAAAGTCCGGGTGAGAAGCAACCTCTACAAATCGAAGGAGCTATTTTATCAACTGGTGTTGTCTCACAAGGAGCAAGAACAAGAACTGGGCAACTGGAAGATGATGTAGAAAAGATCGAACAGCAATAGTTTACACAAAATGGCTAAGGAAATCAAATTGAGAATCAGAAAAATGACAATGAATACAATCATGTTGCTATGGACAATACTGTAGTTAATGTTTCAACTTTCGATACTGTAGCTACTGTACGTGATAAAATTGTAGTTGTTGACATGCCTCACAACACGGTAGGCCCAACCGCAAGAAATGGGATTCCAATGCCCATAATAAAAGCTTGCGACAATGTTATTAATGTGGGATCATTTGGTCAAAAAGGAAATGACATGCTGCACATGGGAAAGTGGGGTCGTGAATCTGCTTCAACTTTTGTGAAGGAAAGTGTTACAAAATGCAGCGAATGATCGTCTAAATTAAGACCAATTGGACGCTACAGGATGTCCAAAATTATTCTGTGGGCAAAAATGGACATAATGGGAATAGAAACATTATTAAAGTGCAGCAAATGGAAAAGGGAGTGGGTCATCTAGGCCAAGTGATTGAGGAAAAGCAAAAGGAAATGGGCAAAAGTGGCATAAACATGCCTGTGGGCCGTGTACATTTTTTGTTAAGGAAAGAGTGCAACGACCAATTTTATGTGCAAAATTCTAAAAATTAGCAACAAATTGTAGTCCATGCGGGCCATGATTTGAATGTAATGAAAGATCCATTTGGGGTGGGATCACATGGAAAAAAAGAAGGGAAAAATGGTTTGCAACAATTAAATAACAAGTCAGTGGGCCATTTATGTTTGGTGATTGATGATTCTGCAGAGAATAGGAAGGCAAAAGTTTCCAAGGAACAAAGTCTTCCATATGTGACCGAAAATTTTGATAAAATGGAAAAGAGGGCCGAACAAGTTGACAAAAATGAGGGCCATGATGCGGTCCAAGGTGATTTTGAAAAAAAAGAAATATTTTGCAGTTGTTTCGACGAGCCATTTGAATGACGCACTCACGGCTACATGATGTAACGCACAGTTTCAAAAGGGTCCACTCAAAGGAATTAATAATACAATTCCTAAAGTTTCAAATGATGGAGTGCAAAATCCTTCTACTATTGCTACTACACATGAAGTACAACATAAAAAGCTACTGCTATTGGAAAAAGCTTCTGCTACTACACATGGCATGCAACAATTTAAGGAAAAGGAGGTGGGCCATGTGGGGCGTGTGATTGTGAAGGAAAAGGAGAACAAATCCAAATTTTGGTTACAGCAACATTAAGAGGATGACGAAGACGACAATGATATTATCAAAGAAAATGTGAGGGAGCCAGCAATAAATTTCAAGATATGGATTCAACAACGAGAATTCGATGATGAAGAATATTTTGGAATTGATTTTGTGGATGATTATTCTGCGGATGGTGAGAAACGTAGTGGTGATGATGAGATTCCATTAGTAGTGTCTCCAACTCCAAAAGGAGGTAGCTACACTAAGATAGGATCTGGAAGCAGGCTCAATGCAACAGCTCCAGATTTTATCCCTAGCTCAAGGCAGCAACATGGAGAAATAACCACAACTAAAACAACACTGACAGGAGAGGCAGTACCAACGAATTCTGAGCAGCAGCAGTTCACTTCATCTGTTTCTACTGCTCAACGTGGGCAGAAGATGAATGAAAATGCACTCACAACTGCTCTAATAAGTGTACCAACAATCTCCTTGGATGACGGAATGTTACTTGATGCGTTGGTAAGTCCCACACCTTTCAAAAATTTAAGTGCACCTAATGTTGCTAGCACTGGAAGAATGACCAACACCAATAACAAATATCAAACAAACGCAGTCTTGGTCACTAAAGAGGATAACACTTTGGTATCACAAGATTTTCCTCAACAAATTCCAAAACCTATAAATTTAGGCAGAGATGTTTATTAAGAAGGTGAGGAAGATATGACTCTAAATCAACTCTGGGCAGAGGCAGCGAGGAAAGGAGATTTGTCGCAATTGCATAGCGGAAAAAATGGAAAAACTAGAATAAGGGATAGAAGCTGGGATGGCAGGCTAAGCAGTTACGACAACACAAGATGTTGCCTCAGGAAACCACCAATGAGAAATGCATAGCAAAAGGCGAGTGTACCTACAACTTTCACAAGGTCAAATAAATCCAAAAAGAAATGATCAAGTTTAAAAATTATTTGAAGAAAGCGGAAGAAGAAGCAAAAGAGACAAAAAATTGGAGAATGCACAAGTTTCAACAAAGAAGACAAAGACTCAATTTGTTACATTGTGTTATTTTACCATTTTATAAGTATTATCATCTGTAATATCATCACAGAGTATGCTATAAACTCCGTGATGATCACTGAACATTTAGTCTTAGCAAGTTCTTTCTTTCTGCATGCTTGCTAGTGAGGTTATTATATGCCTCGATAGGATTAGTACAATAAGGGTATCCCGGTTCTGTTATATGGGTAACAATACCGGTACTATTGTACCCCTTATTTGTACTTTTTCTATTTGTTGTATTTTCTTTTTCTTTTATGTTATTAGTATAAAAACCAACCCTAGGCGCTTGCCTAATCGATTCAAAAAAAAAGTGTTGTTTATGCAAAGTTTCAATTTATTCTTTTTATTTGTACTAACCATTTTAGATGATAAGTACAAAGCTAGCCTACACCAAATGATGATCTCAGACCTAAAAGACACACGGGATACAAAATCATCCTCGCAATGGGTTACAACCTTCTAAAGGAAATGAAAAGGGTTAAGCGGTTATCATGTAAAAGTATACCTCCGAGTCCCATATGTTTTTTTTTTCAAGAAATGGACCACATCGAAGAAATAATAAAGTGCTAGATATTTCATTCTTCAAAGCTCAGACACTTGGGGGACCTATACGAGTATATAGGTTAAAGGAAATATTTAGTCGTGGGTTGCAAGGTATACCCTTGAATCTTGTAAAATCTATTATAAGGAAAAAAGTTATGAAAGAGTTGTAGATGTTATTCGAATACATGTAAAGTATACAGTTTGAAAGTTCAAAGAATACAAAACTTCTTCAACTTATTCGAAGAAATGTGTATGTTCCTACTTCTTTTTTCGTATGTTTACATCAATATGAAGTTGTGACGTCTTATTCATTAAGTGTCATATATAAAAGGGCCCTCTTTTATAATTCGTGCTTATTCCAAAGAGCCACGAAGAATTCAAGTATTTTTAGTGCAAAGTTAAATAATAAAGGGTAAAACAAAAATCCAAACATTAAAATAGGCAGAAAATAAAGCCGAAACTCATAAATATAAGGCAAACATTTGTCTTCAAAACTCAAAAGAAGGCAAGAGTAAATTTATAAGAGAGTAGCATAGAAACTCAAAATAAAGGTATTATAAGAGTTAGATAAAAACTTAGTGATATTATAAACTTGACTAAAACTAAGTGTAAAACTTAGTTCCAACCTAATTACTTGATACTAAAACCCCAAAATAGACTAGGGGTAAAACTTTTCAAACATTACTAAACCCCCAAATAGGACCAGGGATAAACTTCCAAACATTCCACCAACAAAAAAAAATAAAACAACACTTCAAACTTTCACTGTGGGGCAGAATCTGAAAGAATAGGATGAAGAATGACATCATCAATAGCAGTAGGACCAAATTGAGCAGAAGGAGATTGAACAAGAGCTTCACCAGGAGTAACTTCATAACCCTCGGGAATGCCAACCATGTAGAAAATCATTCTATCCATGATATGTGTGCTTTTGTTGTATTAGCATGATTTTCAGGTATAGGTTTTGATGAATGACAAACAACGAAGTCGATGAATGACAAACAATAAAGTCAAGTGTCGAACAAAGTTATTACACGACAAACAATCAAGATTGAATGCCGAGAAGCATATTGATGAACGGATTGCATGGAAAAGCCAAAGACGAGCTCAAAAGTTCAAGACCGAAGACCCAAGGCGTAGGTCGTTAGGTAGAACCATTGTAAGAGCAACGTTTAAAGTTATCTCGTCTTTTGGCTCAACTTAGGTCATCATAAATATGCATAAAATCATTTTATCAAATCATATTTCAAATACTTCAAACAAAATGATTTCAAACATTTTCATTTTAGCCAAAATGAATTTTAAACATGTCTTTCAAAGCTGGACAGAAATAATCGATTATGTTTATATTGATAATCGATTATGTTAAGAGAGTGTAAACCGGAATTTACAAAACAACAAAATAATCGATCATCAGAATTGCATAATCGATTATCTTGTATCCGTTGCTAAGTGTTTGAACACTGTAACAAAATAATCGATTATGCATATCACAATAATCGATTATCCTGCATAAAATCAACTTCCGATTTTGTAACGGTAAGCTGATAATCGATTATCCAAATCTGATAATCGATTATCTTGGCATAAAATCGGCATAATTGATTGCCAATTAAGCAACGGACATACAACTTATAAACCCTATAAATAGAGGTCTTTTGAGCTGAATTGTAACACACAACACCTCTCATTGTTCATATACATATTGATATCATTTTTGCACCATTATAGAGCTTTTGTTGAGCCATTTGAGAGACAACTTTGAGTTGTTCATAGAGCTTATTTTGTATCTTTTTATCTACTCTTATAAGAGAGTTCTTGTTGTAAAAGAGAAAGGTGTTTGAGAAGACCATATCTTCTCTTTGATTGTCGGGTTTGCTAAGTACCCTCAATCTTAGTGTGTGAAGTCTTGTGGTGCGGTATCCACGAGCAAAGTGAAGTCTTGTGGTGCGGTATCAACGAGCAAGGTGAAGTCTTGAGGTGCGGTATCCTCAAGCAAGTTGAAGTCTTGTAGAGTGTACATCTACGAGCAAGTGTAACGGTTTGTTAGGCACCCGTAAACTTAGCGGAGTTAGTGGAATCTCGAGAGAGTCTCTCAGGGACTGGACTAACCACAAGTTGTGGTGAACCAGGATAAATTCGGTGTGTTCTCTCCTTAATCTTTTAATTTCCGCATTTACTTTACTCCTGCAATTTTAATTCCGCAATATTTATCAATATTCTCGTGCCGCACTATTCACCCCCCCTCGAGTGACGGGCATAAATCCTAACAAACCGCAGGTGAAGAGGCTCTAATTTTGTTAGGCTTTCTAAATAGTTTCTTTGATCTTTGCAAGCTCAGTAGATAAGTCAAAGCCTTCTCGACTTTCCTCCATTAAAGTTTTGAGGCGTGTGTTCACGAAAGCCCAACTAACTTCAACAGCAGCCGTATCTTCAAGGGCTTCATCATCTATTTCCTACTGCTCAATCTCACCTCTTAGATCTTCCTTCTCATTCAAGGAAGCATCATAAGAAGCTTGTAAGGGGGAAAGTGAACTCTCTAAAACTTGAACTCTGTTAACATACACTCGGAGATCTTCTTGAGCTTGGATGAGTGTTTGAACAAGCTCTCTGGTGTAAACTTCTTTTTGGTTCAACAGTTTTTTCAGACCTCTAATTTCTTCGATGGCTTTAGAAAGTTTCTCAACAAATGAAGACTCGAGAACATTTTTATCTTTGCTCGCCTGATTAGATAAGGCTTTCTAAACTGCCAACTCAGCTACCATTACATTCACATGTTGCTCCATGGTACACTTTTCTTCCTCTAGGACTTCTTTCTTGATGTGATAATTGTTCATTAACTACTCTGAATGAATGATTCTCTTTATTATCTCTGTGCCAATGAGATTGATCTACATTATAAAAAGAAAAATGTTATATCATTGAAAAAGAAATCACGTGAAAAATGAAAAGCTAAGGCTTATACTTTTAAGGATGAATGTCTGACATTATTCATCCACGTTAAAGAATTGTGGCTTTCCACTTTTGACTTCTAAATTGGGCCAATCAATGGTTTCAGCCATATATCAGCTTGGTCGGATTTCTTCAGAAGATTACCATCCTCAGGAACCTTAATGGTATCTTTTTTCATTACTCTACTAAAGGAACCAACTTTAGCATGAGAAGTTGTAATAGTAGGGACATTTCAGGGAGTCAAAACAGCCATGAGCGGAGTGGTGGAAGTAGCAACAGGTGAAGGGAACAAAGGGTAAACTGAAATATATACGGGAAAAGAAGCAAGAGGTGTTTCCTTAGAAACAAAGACGAAGTCTTCATCAAACCACAAGAAAAGATCTATTCAGTAGATCCACGGGGTGCGGCAGGCATCTCATCATCCGAACTTACTAAGGTAGCACCTTCTGGCTCAAGCATGGGAGCAGAACTAGGAAAAGGAGTAGCTCATCATTTGAAATGATACTTCTCCTAGCTCGAGACTTACGAACCAAAGAGCTTTCCTTCCACTCATCTTCACTCTCATAACCGTGCGCTTTATTAGCTTTTTTCTAACAAAGAACACAAGATCATCTCTTGATCCATCGACAGAGAGAGTCTCAAAGTAGTAATCGATGCGACACTCATAAAGTAAGTATAAAAGCAAGGAAGAAAGGGGAAGAGAAGGATACCATGAGTCTTGACTTTCCATCGAAACCTGTTAGAAAGGTATTTCGAGAACATATTTATATTTGCTCGCCTGATTAGATAAGGCTTTCTAAACTGCCAGCTCAACTACCATTATTTTCACATGTTGCTCCAAGATACACTTTTCTTCCTCTAGGACTTCTTTCCTTATGTGATAATTGTTCATTAACTACTCTGAATGGATTATTCTCTTTATTATCTCTGTGCCAATGAGATTGATCTACATTATAAAAAGAAAAATGTTATATCATTGAAAAAGAAATCACGTGAAAAATGAAAAGCTAAGGCTTATACTTTTAAGGATGAATGTCTGACATTATTCATCCACGTTAAAGAATTGTGGCTTTCCACTTTTGACTTCTAAATTGGGCCAATCAATGGTTTCAGCCATATATCAGCTTGGTCGGATTTCTTCAGAAGATTACCATCCTCAGGAACCTTAATGGTATCTTTTTTCATTACTCTACTAAAGGAACCAACTTTAGCATGAGAAGTTGTAATAGTAGGGACATTTCAGGGAGTCAAAATAGCCATGAGCGGAGTGGTGGAAGTAGCAACAGGTGAAGGGAACTAAGGGTAAGAAAGAGGTGGTTCCTCAGAAACAAAGACGAAGTCTTCATCAAACCCACGAGAAAAGAGCTATTCAGTAGAGCCACGGGGTGCGGCAGGCATCTCATCATCCGAACTTACTAAGGTAGCACCTTCGGCTCGTGCATGGGAGCAGAACTAGGAAAAGGAGTAGCTCGTCATTTGAAACGATACTTCTCCTAGATCGAGACTTACGAACCAAAGAGCTTTCCTTCCACTCATCTTCTCTCTTATAACTGTGCGCTTTATCAGCTTTTGTTTAACAAAGAACTCAAGATCATCTCTTGAGCCATCGACAGAGAGAGTCTCAAAGTAGTAATCGATGCAACACTCACAAGGTAAGTATAAAATCAAGGAAGAAAGGGGAAGAGAAGGATACCATGAGTCTTCACTTTCCATCGAAACCTGTTAGAAAGGTATTTCCAGGACCTTTCTTCCATTGAAGCAAAAGTTAACAATTTTTGTACCCAACCATGAAAATTCGGGACTTCCTCAACAGCTTCCATGGTTGCTAAAAAGAAAAAACAAAACACCTATGAGATTGAAGGATCTTCACAAAAAGTAGAGAAATATAAAAAATGAAATGAAACTTACATGCAAAGTTCCACTTTTCTGGGAAAGGCATGTTTTCCTCTTTCACTGACCCACTTGTGGGAGCAGCAACGAATCGAGCATACCAACCACGATTGTAGTCATCCTCAAGTCTCACTAAAACCCTTTTACTCCTGGCCACGAGAGTAAACACCTAGAACGAAATAACTTGGGGGGGAGTAAAGATGAATCAGATGATAAAAGGTGAAATATAAAGAAGCCAAGTTTGACAAGTATATAAGGCATGCCATAACCATCGACACAACAGGACCAATCTGTCCTAAACAAACAACGAAGAAACGACAAAACTCTATGATGATTGGGTCAATAGGTGGTTTAATACCTAACTGAAGGCATATGTATACACAAAAGAATAACCATCTTGAATGAGGTAATCCTCTAAATTGCATTAAGAACTAAAATTGGGAAATCATATTTCTAGTGACAATCTCTCCGCACAAGAGAAATCAAAACCTCAGTAATTTGAGAAGGGTAAACATTAGTACGATTGTGTGAAGTCATGGAAGACTTGATTTCTAATCGATTCTCTATCAGTAAGAAAGGAAGTTCAGCAGGAATAATGTCATTAACAGTAGGTTCACGAAGTGGTTCATTAGAATCCTTACTTCTAACAGTAGATCTATGTGAAGAAGAAGAAGTCCTAGTTCTAGAAGACGACGGGGCAGTGGTAGTGGGTTTAGAAGAAGAGAACGTTGTGAACACATTCCTGCCTTTCCAATACCAGCATATCTTGTGCCACAGAATCGGTTGTGTTGTGCCTCTTCCCCTCTATCATAAGATTGCCACCATGGATATAAACAGATCCTAAACTACATAACCTGCCACCTCTTCTACTTCTAGTAGGTGCAGACGAAGGGGGAAGTTCATCTACTATAAGAAGTTTATGAGGATCACGGTTTGAAGAAGAAATAGTTGTGTGAGAAAGAAAAATGTGATGAAGAACGAGAACTATAGAGAACAAAGAACATAGTAGAAAGTTTTTCGTAAAATCAAAGGCAAAGGAGGTATTTATATGAAGATGCAATCGTCATGTAAATGGGGTCATGAAGGAAACATCATGATGAAACAGTCACTTCATGACTGATGCATCGGCAAATAATCCCTAGAAATCGCTGACGAGTTGCAGATCCAATTAACGAAGGCCACGTGGCACATGCATTAAATAGAAGTGACATACGACGTGTTGGTTTTGGAGAAGACTTAATGATACATGGGAAACGACAGCAAAAACTTCCGCCATAAATGCATACCACTTCCCAAATATTCAACTGCAGAATATTCGGCAGGGGGAGGGGGACTATATGTATTCGTAAAAATAAATATTACACATAGATTTATATGAATGACAGATATGACAAGACACGTGGATCAGTAAAAAAGCGACAACTGGAGAGATCTATTAAATGAGGCACGAATCGTAATAGATACGAGTAAACCACCTATGAGAGGAACATGATATGGTCACTCAAATTTGAATGGTTATGTAAAGAGGTGCTGGCGGAACGAATCAAGAGATTAAAAAGAAAATATTAATGAATCATTAGTTAAGCATGACGATCTCGAATGCTATAGAATTTTCATGAACAATTACGATTACTAATTATAACGTCATATTAGTATCATTAATGCTCATAATGATTCGGTCATAAAAGGGGAAAGACGTTGTACTTATAGACTGCTATAACAGGGAAAGAGATATCATTTGTACAGACACATTCTGATTATTATTGGAATTTGCTTTCTTTTGGTTACTATTGACTATTTTTGCTATCTCTTATTCTAATTTCATTTCTTACCATTAAGTAAATATAAAATTTCTTGACTATCGATAGTTCGAGTACTTCATAAATTAAGCATTGGTCGAATAACACAATTTTTGGTTAAACATTTTTTTTAATATGACACTTGATTAATGTCAATTTTGACTACCCTCTTTTTGATGTACTATGGATTTTACTGTTTTCACCAATGTTACTAGCAGAACGCCATAATGTCGTCCATATAGTACTGAAGTACAACTTACTTTCTTCAGCACTAATTTAACGATTAAAGAATCAAGATTCCATTCCCAACCCAAATTAAGAAAACTGACATGTTTGTTATATAAGACAACACGAATTATCAATATCCACGCGATAATTGTTGGTAAGACCTTCCAAATATACTTGATAATTAGCTGAGTTCACACTACGAAGCATGATAAGATGTACTCAGAAAGGATTTAACCTATATATACTAAAATGTCACACCAGGGTTGTATTTTAATTTGTTATAGCAACTGATTCGCTTTATTTAATTTGCAAATCATATTTTTATAATATTACTTATTGTATTTTTTAGGTGACCTAATTATTGTTTAAAATCCGTGTATAAATACTAAACTCAATTAGAGATACAAAACGCATTCACTCTCTATCACTCACACAATATGATCTCCAGGTTGATAGGATTTATGTTCATGGGCATGGACATTATCACAGTTAGTAAATAGTAATTACTTTTGAATCAACGATTAAGCAGTGTAAAATAATTCATTTTACTAATCGTACTTTTATAACAGTTATCTTTCAAGTAATCTGATCACGGTAAGTACTTCTGAAGCAATATATGATTCATCAAGCAATGCAAAATCTTGAATATTCAAGCCCTCGCATGCAAATAACACGAAGTTTGTTTAACCGGTTCACAATAAGTAACCAGTTTCCTTTTAGCACGCACATTAGGAAAATGCTAAATCATATATAAAAATACTTAGTATGACTAAACTATCCTTATTAAATATCGGTCACGCAGTCATAGTGAAGAGTGAGAAAACCTTTTAGGGATATGCACACAAGGGTAAAAGAATAAAAATAAATTGAATTTTTTCTTGATTATTAACTGGACAATTATTTTGGACAAAAATAAAAAAGTAAATTGTTCATTTATTGTGAATCAGAAGGAGTATTGACACTGATGGTTGGGAGATAGAATGCGGGGCTGGGGGGTGTCAATTAGCTTTTTCACATGATATGGTGTTTTGAAGGGGAGCGTTGGTAAAGTTGTTGTCGTGTGATCAAGAGGTCAGGGATTCGAGTTGTGAACTCTTGCAGTACTATTGAATAAGGTTGTGTACAATAAACCCTTGTGATCATGTCCTATACCGAACATGGTAGTATTTGTGCTAAACTAATACTCAAATGGTGATAATACAAAACACAAACTTGAGATTTAATTCATGAGGTTTTCATGTGAACAAACAAAGGTTGTGTGTTATAGTTTAATGTTATACTTAACCCTCAAAATAGTAAACATTCTTATTTTGAATTTAAATTAGCAAACATTGCAAGTCCGCCAATCATCAAATGTTCGAACATGGTATGTCGATCAAGAAAAATGTTGCATCCCTCATTTTGTCGGAAAAATAAAATTTTCTTAGTAGGAAGCATTAAACTTCACTAGAGTCTATTCGACTTGACTAGAAGGGTCAGTACGGGCAAATGTGAAGATGACATATTTGGTCTGTAACTAGTTCCGAAGTGAATTATTGCCAATGCCATCACTCTATTTCATAGTACTAGGCACACAGTTACTGCCATGACTTCCGTGAACTAAAGGTCATCAACTTTTTGCCTCCCACTATACTTAAAATGGTATAAATAAATTCTAAATGCAGTTTCTTTAAATTGGTATTATTATTCCTAAGGGAGTTTTTATTCTATCATTGATAGTGTAAGGCATAAGAATTTATTCCATATTTTGTTGGGTAAAAATTACAGTATAATTAATCACGTGATTAGTTATTTGAAAATTATAATATTTTTTTCTCTGTAAAGATGAAATAACTAATCTCGAAATAATTAATTCTCAGGCTTTTTTCCAACCAAACAATCCCTAGGGTTTATGAGGGAATAGTTAGATATGATTCATTTACCTTTAGTAAAAAAAAAATAGTTATAAGCCCTTAAAATAAGAATATCTTGGTAAAAAGTATTTTTCATAATTTTACGAGCATAAAAAGGAATTAGTCGGAACCTCATTATAAATACCAAATACTGTGTTTGAGTAGGGTGGGAGGAGAAGTAGGAAATAATCACATGGTATTGTATAAAAGGAGACATGCACATGACGGACCACCTTGTTAGTACAATAACAAACTCATTTCTTTAAGTGCACTTGAAATTAAACCTCATCTAGGAAACACTCAAACACAAATGTTCATACCTAGTTATGGCGTGTAACTAAGCGACCCCCTCCCTCAAAACCTCTTTCATCCTCCTTCTATGAGCCCACCTCTATGCAATTAGTTATAATCAGAGCCGAACTCCAAATTTAAATGTTGCGGGATATATTTTTAAATTCAACTAAAATCTGCTTACAATATAAAGTATTTATTATTAATATAATATTATTTTCTAAAAACATATATAATATAAATAAAAAAATTTACCGAATACGGACGCCGATAACCTCTCCCAATATAGCATAAGTCCCCCTGAATACAATAACTATTATGCCAGTAGAAAGTTGAGACAATTATATAAATTCTTACTTTTTATGCTCGCTTTATTTAAACTTATTTATGCCCAATGTTGCATAAAACAAAATTAATTAAATCTATTTGAGCACACCGCTTATTCTATATGGTAAGGATCCATCATTAATTTATTAGTTTCATGATGGCGCAGCGAAAGTTTTATATAACGAGATTCAAAGAAATAAAAGAGTATCAAAGTTAGGAATTAAACTTGTAATATAAAATAATTTTTGAACCCCTAAAAAGCTAAGCCATTTTTTTTTACGTTAGGGGATTCAATATAATAATTTATATACAATGGAAAAAATTAATCTTTATCCTATTGATACGCATGGATGGTTTTATTGTTTAAATTATGGTGCACATAAAATTTATCATCTTTTCGTCAAATTAGATATTTATATACATATTTCCTAGAATGGATCTAATATTATCTAATCGGCTCGTATGCTCCAAATAAGTTGCACGGTGCACTTTGTTGAAAATTAAGTTATTTACTCAAAAGAACAAGGATCAGTTTTCACCTAACATTTCCATTTTTTAGTGCACCAATTTCTAAATTTCTTAGAAGGAACTAGTAATTTATTACTACCTTCGTTTTAATTTATGTGAACATATTTGACTGGGCACGGAGATTAAGAAAGAATGAAGATTTTTAGAATTTGTTGTCCTGAACAAGCCAAAAAGGGGTCCAAAATATTTGTGTGGTTATAAAAACTTCTTATTAAGGATAAAATTATAAGTTTACGCTAAATTCATTACAAAATTTAGAAAGGCGTCTGATAATCGGCTTAAAGTATGTATATTTTGATATATATCACCTCACATTTTGCTCTTGTTTCGATGATTTGAGATGTTTAATATGATGATTTGTGCTAAATTATGGTGTTTCTATGTGTAGAAATTATTCAAATGCAATTTGGGATGAAAAGGCGCAAATTGGAGCGAAATCGGAGAAAAAAGGCAAAAAGTCAATTTTGAGGGCCACATCCAGCATGGGGCGGTGGCTGTGGTATAGTTTCCAGTAGACCAATATATTAAGTGCCAGGGCCAGCACCCCATGCTGCCCTAGACATTCGTAACGTGAAAGTGTCCTATTCCGACTTGGATCAGTTATTTTCACTCCAAGGCGCCTCCAATTGATATAAAAGACATCCTAAAACCTACTTTGAGGAGGTGGTAAGGAAAATACAAGTACACAGCCACCGTGGAGGCTGGAAATCATCAAGTCCACCTTTCTTCCTCCAAACTTAGTAATTTTTATGTTTCTTTCTATGATTTATTGTATGGTTGCCATGTTTATGTAAAGCTAAACTTCATGTTCTAGGATTATGGTTCTTTCATGACTATTATTATTCGGATATTGATTTTTATTTCTTAGTCATATTAGTTTATTTATTCAATCTTGCACTTAATTATTTGATTGCTTAATCACCAATTGAATATTATCTACGAATCTTCAATTGAACTCGAAAGTGAAAATTCTAAATTGCATATAGGATTGAGTAGAGCAAGTTCTTAAACCTGTGCATTAAGGAATGGATTCCTGATTAGGATAGATATATACCTCATTCCCTTTCTTGGTTGATATACAAGAATTATAAATGTGTTCTTGTTGATTCTAACTCCATAGACATATAGGCGTTAGGTTAGCTTGAATAGGCAAGTAAGAACTGGATAGATTCTTATGAGCAATATTAACCATGTCAACTAATAAACTAGATAAATTAGTTAGTCAATTCAATTGAAGAGTATAGCAGGAATCTTAGATAACCCATGACCCTAGATTGTTTTCATTACATTGATATCATTAAAATCTGTTTTTCCCTTGTTCAGAGTTCACTAGTTATTTTCTTTATTTTAATTAGTCTAGAATCGAATATTCCTAGGTTTAATTCTTGTTAGATAACTAGGATAGTCTAATTTAGTTAATAGTTAATCACAAGTTCTCATGGGTCCGACATCTGACTTTTAATCACTTTATTACTTGACAACCACGTATATTTGCGTGTGCTTTTGGCCGCAACAAATTTTTGGCGCCTTTGCCTGGGATTTGAAAATTAGCCATTTTTCTAGATTAGACATAATTTTAATTTATTCATATTTTTTAATTTAGTTTAGTTAGTATTTTTTATTTATTTATTTTAACATGGCATCTTGGAGTAAAAAATTATTCGAATTATGATTGTTCTTATTTTGATAATCCTTGTCTATATTGTGGAGTGCCCCACGGGTAGAATTGTCAGAATATTTTGGGGAACGAGTTGTGTGCACAATCTCAATCCATTGAGTAGAATATTTGTAATATGTGTGGTCAAGATGGCCATTGGAATGGTTGTTCTAATTCTTTTCATCATTATCTGAGCCCTTATTATGATCTTTCAAATAATTTTTGTGAGTTTGATAAGGGCAATGAAGTGCAGGATATGGAACCTGATGCATATACTAAGAATATTCTGAGGCAAGTAGCAGAGCAACATGATGAACTCAAAAAAGATATGAAAAGAATGAGTGCATCAATCACAAGAATGAAGGATAATATGGAAGAATTGAATAAAGAGAGCAAGTTCCAACAAAAGAAAAATTTTGAGAAGGTGGAGATTTTGAGGAAAAGACTTGGCTAACGAACAAGCTGAATGATTAGAAATATAGGAAGCTCAATGTGAGAAAATTATAGATGGGATAAAAGACTTAATAGAAAAAAGAGTTGAATTGGGATAAGAGATCAAAAAATTTGGCACTGGTATTCATGACTTGGAAGCTCAATTGATTGCAAATATTGATGCGTCCTACGCCCAACAAAATAGTTTTGAGTTGTGTGAAGTTGAAAAGGAGCTTATACGCCAAATTGAGGAGCTAAAACTGGAGAGTCAATCATAGACCATACTTTTATTAATGATATCCATGTTGAGGAAAGCACTCTAGAGTCATGTGAGGAAGTATATACTACTATAGTTTGAGACTCTAGTGTGTGTAAATATGAAGATGTAAAGAATAATATAATTCTAGAATTAAGACGTATTTGGTCCTTATTCCATACATTTTTCAATATTGTATTTGGATGACGACATAGAAATCGAGCCATCTAAGCATTTGGAGGAGCCAACAGATGAGGAACAAGGTGTTTACATTCTTGAATTCGTCGCTCCAGAAAGAGAGAATTCAATACCTCATTCGAAGGCCAATAAGCGTAGAATGAGATATAGGTTACTAGGCCTAATTAAATTTGTCTCGTCCCGAGAGCATAACAGAAAGCTTGAAGCCAAATTAAGGGCTTAATTCATAAGTTCGAGGTGGAAGCGAAAAATGGTTCACATCGTGTCGTGACGTTAAATTAGGCAATTTATGGAGACAATCCAGCTGTACTACTTTCATTTATTTTTTTTCTTATTGAATTATTTTTGTAGTGTTGTTTTATTTTTTAGGATTTTGAGCATAGGGAGAAAATCCATATGAAGCATGCAAAAGTGAGCCGCGTGGTTGGAACTAAGTGTGGGATGACCGCACAAGGATCATACCTGGGAGAAGTCTGAGTATCCTGTGAGCTGCTAATGCTTCGGCCTTTGGCCTACGAAGGAGTATGTAATTACCCTCTTGTTCTTTTTTAACGTCGGAAGAACAAGTTCTTTCTTTGACCTTCCCACGAGCTTCTTCTAGTTTGTGGGGAGTATATAGAAGTCGGATTTGGTATTTGGATATTGCATTGATGGCATTGCACAATTTTAAGTGTGGGGTGAAGAGATTTTTTGGATAATGTTTTTGTGCTATCCTAGGTTAGTTGTAGTATTTTTTCTTAATGAAGTAGATATTATGTAAAGAAAACAAATTTGAAAAAAAATGAAAATTGAAAAAAAAAATAAAAAAAAGTTGGAACTTTTTTCGACGCTGGATCTGTTGGACAATTTTCTTGAGGGATTAAAGTCCGATTAAAAATAACAAAAAGATTTATTTGTTATTCTTTTATTTTTTACGTAGTATCCCTTGGTTTTTCTTTCGACATCGGTTCTTCTCCGAGGGTGCAGCTCGAATCAGGTATTCTAGTTTAGTTTTTATTATTTATTTTTTTCTTTCTTAGGAGTAGGAAAAGGGAAAGTGAGGTTCTTTTAGATACCTATTGCAATTGTTGGTGTTGGAAATTTAAGTTATGGTATGAGCTCTGTCTTTTTGCATATATAATTTAAATTGTAATGTCCAAGTAAAGTAAATAGCATACTCTTCGATGCCTTCTTCTCAGTTGATTGACTTGTATGCTACCTAGTGCATTATTGCTTTAAATTTCTCAACTTGCTAGCTTGATTGACTTGAGAGTTGCACAGAACAGTCTTAAGTGAGTCAAGCACCATGTGTGTGTAAGTTGTTGATATTATGTATTGTCCTGCACAGTCTAAAACTTTCCCCGTGTGTTAATCAATATGAAATCATTAAGTTATGCTAGTCAAGGAGATGATGTAGGCGTTTCTTGCTTGACCATGAAGGTGTTTGTCACTTATAAATAAAATTTTCCCATTTCTAGCCCTTTGAGCCTATAGACCATTTCCTTGGCAACTACATTACAAGCCATACTCCTACTTTATTCTTGATTTGAGAATGTTGATCCTGTATCTTCTAAGGCACTTAGTCTCTAAAAGAAGTAAGGGGAGAGATTTGGGGCTTACTTTCGAGTGGAACCATAGAAGGGCCCTTAAGGTGCACTAAGATTGTGAATTAAAGTCATTGGCTTAAGAACTTCAATGCATGGAGTGTGTGTAGGAAAACAAAATATGCAAAAACAAAGCAAATAAAAGTTCAAATAATGTAAAAATATACACATCTCTTAACAAAAACAAAGCAAATAAAAGTTCAAATAATGTAAAAAGATACACATCTCTTAATATTTTTTTCATTCATGCTAGTGAATCCATGGAGACGCTTAATAGAAAAAAAGGCTATGTTATATATGATGTATGACTAGTGAATGAGTTGAGAATAAATTGAACTTGATTTTCGAGTGTAGTGTATTAAAGTGCTTAGGAGGGTTAGTCACTATTCCTAAATATATCCTATCCATTCTTTAGCCTGCATTACAACCTTAAAGACCTAATTGATCATAGATTTGGCTAGCTTAGATTAGTAGAGATATACACTACGGACAAGCTTATGATACGACCATGGGATTCACATAAATTCTTTGTGAGAGTGAGTGAATTTTGTTCAATTGTGTGTCGTCCTTGAATTACGCTCAATGACATATTTAAATGTGGACTTTGATAATCATTATTTGGTTTGTGGTGAGGGCACTTGGTCTTATGATGGATTGGTGATGTTGTACACTTTCTTTTGTTGGGTGAGTGTGTAAGTTGAGGATACTTAGTGTAATGAGTCATCTCTTGAGGTAAGATGGTTCTGGAGAGGTTTTTTGAGTTGGTTGAATATTTTTTGTATATATGCGGGCTAACCTGAAAACAGGAAGAATGTGAAATTCGCGTGTTCATACTTAATTGTCGATACCGATCATAGTCCAAAGGTAGAGTATTTGATTGAATTAAATATGAAGTGATCTTTCATAGTTATAAGTATGTTTTGGGAAATTGATTTAGTTCCATTGCTCGAGGAAGAGCAAAATTCTAAGTGTGGGGTGTTGATAATCGACTAAAAGCATGTATGTTTTGATATATATCGCCTCGTATTTTGCTCTTGTTTCGATGATTTGAGATGTTTAATATGATAATTTGTGCTAAATTATGGTGTTTCTATGTGAAGGAATCATTCAGATGCAATTCGAGACGAAGGGGCACGAAATACGAGCAAAAAGGCAAAAAATAAATTTTGAGGGCCATAGCCAGCGTGGGACACTGGTTGTGACGCAATTTCCAGTAGGCCAATATTTTGAGTGCCAGGGCCAGCGCCACACGCTACCATGGACGCTTGGAACGTGAAAGTGTCCTATTCCGACTTGGACTCAATTAGTTTCACTCCAAGACGCCTCCAATTAATATAAAAGCCATCCTAAAACCTACTTTGAGGAGGTGGTGAGGAAAACACAAGTACAGAGCTGCCGTGGAGGCCAGAATTCATCAAGTTCCACCTTTCTTCCTCCAAACTTAGTAATTTTACGTTTCTTTGATCATCAATTGAACTCAAAAGTGGGAATATTAGATTGCATATAGGATTGAGTAGAGCAAGTTATTGAACCTGGGCATCGGGGAACAGATTCACGGTTAGGATAGAAATATACCTAATTGCCTTGCTTGGTTGATATAGAGAAATGATAAATGCATTCTTGTTGATTCTAACTCCATAGTATAGGCGTTAGGTTAGTTTGAATAGACAAGTAAAAATTGGAGAGATTCTTATGAGCAATATTAACCCTGGCAACCAATAAACTAGATAAATTAGTACGTCAATTCAATTAAAGAGTACAATAGGAATGTTAGATAGCTCATGACCCTAGATTGTTTTCATTATATTGATATCATAAAAATCTGTTGTTCTCTTGTTCAGAGTTCACTAGTTGTTTTCTTTGTTTTAATTAGTCTAGAATTGAATATTCCTAGATTTAATTCTTATTTAGATAATTAGGATAGTTTAATTTAGTTAATAATTCATCACAAGTTCTCATAAGTACGACATCAGACTTTTAGTATCACTTAATGATCGTATATACTTACGTGTGCTTTGATCGTAACAAAGTCATTCTTTTTTAAACGGATAAAAAAGAAATAGGAATGAAATAGAGGAGTAGTAGTTAGAAAGCTTATACACCGACTGAAGAAGGTTTCTGGGGCTACTTTCTTCCATGCATTTATCTTCTTCACATCCAACATCACTTTCTATGTTATTGTACATTTATACTCTTTCTCTTACTCTCAACACTTCCTCTCTTTTTTCTATTTTCCTTGTGGTCCATCCCCTCCTTAATTTAAAGCTCGTCCATTATCACTTTTTTCCCTAGTCCTTTTCTAGCTACCATATCCCCCTCTCTACTTTTTAATTTCTTCTTCCTTCTAAGTTCATTCCCACTACGTATAAGCTTTCACTTCGTTCCAAACACAAAATTTGAAAAGGAATTTTCTTACATTTATTTGAAGCATGTCAAGCAGAAGATCCAGAGATTCGGAGTCTTCGAGGATTTCAGATGATCAGATCATCGAACTTGTATCCAAATTGCAACAACTTCTACCTGAAATTCGAACTCGCCATTCCATCAAGGTTCTAATTATATTCTCATTTTCTCTTTTCACTAGACGAAAGCTTATTATTTATTCTCCGAGTTTGAGTTATGTGCACTGGCAGCGTGCAAATTTTTACATTATCAAAGTTAGTTGACCTACATAAGCACATAATATTTCAAACATAAAGTTATATATGGTAAATTTGAAAATGGAGTAATAACGTTATAAGCTGTTAAATAACAATGTCAAAATTCTTTACACTATCGAAGTATATAATTTTAGCTTATATTCTTTCTTCTTTTTATTGCATGTTTCAGTATATGCAGCTGCATTTGATCCATATTTTCGTCAGTTATACATATGATATTCAAATTTTGTACTATATAGTATGTAAAAGATGAGATTCTTTAGAAGGAAAGGAAGAGTGCGGTATATAGTTGTACCTTTTGTTAAGGGTTCGTTTGGTGGACCGACTATTCAGAGATATAATATGAGGATAATAATGCAGTAGACAACAATACAGAAATTATTATGTCATGAATAATTAATGCAGAACTTTATGTGATAAATAATAATACATGTGTTATGTAGGGGCCTAATATAGTAACACAATGCTAAATTCCGTATGGAAAACAGAGAAGGTGTGAACACCCTAACCCGACATACCAAAAATTGGAAAACAAAAAAATGACGAGTCGAAGAGAGAATCACCATGCACATTACCATACTTAAAGAAAATAGACTAGACTTTCTCTTTTCTCTCTCTCTCTTCCTTTTCATATTGTGTATTTTTTCTTGAAAACAATACAACTTAAGCAGTAGTATAAGATTTGATTAGTTTGTTCCTCATGCCGTTTGGGGCCAACTCCAAATACAGAAAATCCACTGTACGTCAGTGAATTGGCCTTTTTAAAGATTTGCAACGCATTATTGCACGACTTTAGGCATGTTTAGTGTAATATAATGTAACACTATACTTTGACTATATCGTAAAAGGTATTTGCTTTAAGACTTGATTATTCTTTTCCCATTAATTTATGACTTTAAGTTCTATAAAATATTTAAATTAATAATTTGTAAATAAATAAATTATTTACTATAACGAAGCGCTTGTCTCACACATGGCATTTTTCTCTACTGGTGCCCTCCGTTTGCTATGTCATATAGTCATAAGTTATGGCATATACGTATATTCATGCATCTAAAAATTATACTAATAACGTAATTTTTTTTATAATATCATCGTTATTTTATACATTGTGATGTTGGTTCATGTTGCAGGCATCAGCATCAAAGGTGCTCCAAGAAACATGCAACTACATTAGAAGCTTGAACAGAGAAATGGATGACCTTAGTGATCGACTATCTCAGTTACTATCCACTTTAGATGCTGACAGTCCAGAAGCTGCAATTATCCGCAGTTTGATAATATGATTTATATATTACAAGTATTCTGCTAACTAGTTGAGAGAGTTAGTCATGAGTGGTTTATATGCCAGACTTTGAATGACGTAGGAGCATCTACTAGGTACAAGATGTCAAAATAAAAATATGTGTTATGTTTAATGGACCGTCTATGTATTTAGCCTGGTTTCTTAATTCTTCCTCTAGGTTCTACTAGTCACTAGCTAGGCCGTCATGAATTTGATGAAATAATAAGTTACCGTTTGGTCATAAATTCTCAAATTTATTTTGAAAATTTTGATTAGGGTGAAGTTTGATTTGAAAATGAAAATGTGTTTGGACATAGGTCTCCAAAACCTATTTTCCGACTTTATTTTGGAAAAACATATATATAATTCTCAAGTTTTGAGATTTTGGCCCAAAATCAGCAATTGGCGTGATTTTGGGGTTTGGGATTTGAAATTTTGCCAAAATATGGGCAAAATTTATGGACAAATATGAGTTTTTCAAATAAATTCAAAATTTCTCTTGGCAAAACTCATGGCCACATGGGTCCTAAGTGTCGGATCTAACCTACACTTGCTTGTAATTACGTTCTCTCACCATAATTAATAAGATGGACTAGCACTTTAGAAGTCATTATTTGTTAGTTTATATGTTTTTGAAGGTGTAGTTTTCCCACTAAAAGATCAATATGTTATATAACTATGGTAACGAAAAATATATTTTTGGCAAAATTCTTAAATCACCTTTAAAGTTGGTTTAGATTATTAGTATTTTTCCCGAACTATGTTTGGTCTTAATTATCCCTTCAACTTGGTCTTTTGAAAGCCATTATCCCCTATATGATGATGTGGCAAAAAGTGTGGGTACACTCGCCTGCCACATGGATTTTTCCTGTATATGCAGCATTTTTTTTGAAAAATAAAATATATTATTACCTTTTAAGAATACTACGTTTTCAGATAATTTTTTTCGAATATAATTTATAATTCAACTTGGATAGAACTACATTATTTAGGCTAAATATTTTTATTTTTTCAATATAATAAAGTTCTAGTTAAATATTTTTTTTTGAATTTGAACTGAAAATAAAGATTTATACAATTGAAATAAATAGTCAAGTCATCTAAAATATTATAAAAAATATCTATTATTTTGACTATAATTTTTATATAGCTCTAAATTACGGTGCTCTAAAAATATTTATTTTATAAATTTATCTAAAAAAGTAAAAATACACAGTTGAAATAAATAGTCATTACACCAAAGAAGAAATAAAAAGAATGTATAATTACAATATAATTTAAGTGATTCGTTTTGTTTCCTGCACTCTTTTTACTTCTTTTTCGATGCAATGACTATTTATTTTAAATTTTTATTTTTACCGTTTTAGGTAAAATCTGTAAAAAAAATAATTTGGGCACCGTAATTTAGAATTATATAAAATATTATAGACAAAATAATATGTATTGTTTTTAATAATTTTTTGGATGACTGAACTTTATTTTAATTGTATAAATCTTTATTTTTAGATCAAATTTTAAAAAAAATTAACTCAAACTTTATTATTGTTGGCAAAATAAAAATATTTGACCTAAATAATGTAGTTCTATCCAAGTTTGATTATAAATTATATTTGAAAAAAATTATCTGAAAAAGTAATATTCTTCAAAAGGTAAAAATATATTTTATTTTTCAAAAAAAGATATCACATATACAGAAAAATTCACATGGTAGGCGAGTGCACTCACACTTTTGTTAACATTAGTGTCTAGGAAGATAATAACTCTCAAAAGGTCAAGTTGAGGGTGGATAATTGAGATCGAATATAATTCGGAAAGAATACTAATAATCTAAGCAAATAATGATGAATACATAGAGATGTTGTCCTTTAGAAAAAACGAGATTGGAAAAAAGAACCTACAATATACACGACGTATCATCCAATGGTCCCCCTCGCTAGTTACGGCCACTTGCTTGTAATCATGTGTTGTCGCTATAATTAATAAGATGGACTAGACATTAAAAGTCATTTACTTATTAGTTTATGTTTTTCATTCCGTATGTACATGTTGATGCAAGAAAAAGAAATACTTTAAAGCACGAAGCGATAGCGCTTAAAGATCAGATAATTCCTAAACAAAATATAAAAACAAAACTATTATGAAATATTAGATTATGGTGGATGTCCATAACTCCTATAACATCTACTATTTTTATCCATTATCTCCATAACTCCCACTACTTCAATACTTATGGTTGTAACTCCCACACCTCCATGATCTCCCACATTATCTTCCTCCATGATCTCAAAAGCTTAATGACATATATATGGAATTCTTTTAGTATACCTCTATGTAGTACTGTAAATAGAGGATGAGAAATCATTTTGTAATACACTTGATACATAGAAGAAATATATTCTCTACTCTATTTCTCTCTACTTTGTTGTCTATCTTTCTGTTTATTACTTTGAGCTATGTTTTGTAACACGTTATCAGCACGAAGCTCTACTATCTCAAGAATCTCTTTGAGAAAATTAAGGTATTTTTTCTCCTCCTAATTTTGTTTTAATTATGTCTGACATTATGAAAAGAAAGTTTGTTGCCCTTGAAATTTCGGGCAAGAACTACATGACATGGGTGTTGGATGCTGAAATCCATTTGGATGCAATGGGTCTTGGAGACGCCATTAAAGACAGAAATAATGCATCCACCCAAGACTGTGCTAAGGCCTTGATTTTCTTGCGCCATCACCTTGATGAAGGTTTGAAAATTGAATATCTCACAGTTAAAGATCCACTTATCTTGTGGAATGGCTTAAAGGAGAGATATGACAACTTAAAGTTGGTCACTCTTCCACAAGCACGATATGATTGGGCTCATCTGAGGCTCCAAGACTTTAAGTCTGTTTCTGAATATAATTCTGCAATGTTTAGAATTACTTCTAAATTGAAACTCTGTGGAGATACTATAACTGATTATGATATGCTTGAAAAAATGTTTACAACGTTTCATGCCTCCAATATGGTTCTGCAACAACAGTACAGAGAGAAAGGTTTCAAAAAGTACTCTGAGCTGATTTCTCTTCTCCTTGTGGCTGAGCGAAACAATGACCTGCTCATGATAAATCAAGAAAATCGACCCACTGGGTCTACACCATTGCCTGAAGTAGATAAGGTGTATTCCCATTATGCTAAGCGTGGAAAAGGCTATGGCTTTAATCATGGTCATGGTCGTGGTCGTGGTCGGGGTCATGGCCGTGGACGTGGACAAGGAAGAAATTTTCCTGGTGTTAGTCACCCCCCAAAGAGATATAATCCAAAAGCAAATAGTTCAGAAACTATATGTTATCGTTGCGGTGGAAAAGGGCACTGAGCAAAAATTTGCCGTGTACCAAGACATTTGGTTGAGCTTTATCAAGCATCTCTAAAGAGTAAAGGCCCTGAAACCAATTTTGTCTCTGACAATAATTTTGACATCACCCACTTGGATGTGGCAGACTTCTTTGAGCACCCTGAGGGGAAAATAGATCACTTGATCGATGATGGATCCATGGTTAAAGAAGATTGAGCAGTTTGATATTTTTATTTTTACTTATTCGTAGTAGTTAATGAATAAACAATTATCATAGTTTACATAAGTTATCTATTATTGTGATATGGTTCAAATTTTATATAACTTTAGATTACACATTCATCTTATGCTTTATTTGTAATGATTTTTCAGTAAGTTAATCGATTAACATAACAGATAATCGATTAACTAATATATTCTATTAAACTGGACCTTTTCCGCAAGGCATGTTAGTCGACTATCCGATTTAGTTAATCGACTAACCTAATGACCATTGCCTAAGTTAATTGATTATCACTTTAGTTAATCGATTAACCTTATGTCCGTTGCCTGTTCATCGACTAGTTTTTTAAACGTTGAAACAGGTTAGTCGATTATCTATTTGGTTGATCGACTAACCTCAGCAGATTTTGAAAATATTGTTTAATTATTAACCAACGGATACAAGAGTATTAAAAGGAGAATAACTATGATAAAAGATTTTTTTTTTCATAATGACCGCACTGAAACTATTATGTTGAATCATAGACTTAAATTTGTTTATTCTCATATCTATTATTTCTCTCATTTAAGTATGTGTAAGGCAGATGTTACTACAATTTCTGGTAGTAGTAAATTGATTGAAGGCTCCGGAAGAGCAACTATAACTCTGCCTAAAGGAACAATATTTATCATAGAGAATGCAATGTTCTCTTCCAAGTCCAAGAGGAACTTGTTAAGTTTTAAAGATATCCGTCAAAATGGATATCATATTGAGACAATAGATGGGAATAATCTTGAATACCTAATCATTACAAAGAATATCTCTGGCCAAAAGAGGGTTATTGAGAAGTTTCCATCTTCATCTTGTGGCCTGTATTGGACAAAAATTAGTGCAATTGAGGCACATTCCACAGTAAACCAAAAGGTTACTGATTCCAATACTTTTGTACTTTGGCATGATCGATTGGGACATCCTGGATCAATTATGATGAGACGGATAATAGAAAACTCATATGGGCATCCATTAAAGAATTTAAAGATTCTTTTAAATAATGAATTTTCTTGCACTTCTTGTTATCAAGGCAAGTTAATTATTAGACCATCACCAACAAAGGTTGGAACTGAGTCACCTACGTTTTTGGAACGTATACAAGGGGATATTTGTGGACCTATTCACCCACCTAGTGGGTCCTTTAGATATTTTATGGTCTTAATAGACGCATCCTCTAGATGGTCTCATGTGTGACTATTGTCATCACGCAACCTTGCGTTTGCAAAATTAATGGAAAAAACAATTCGATTACGAGCATAATTTCCTGATAATCCAATTAAGTCTATTAGACTAGATAATGCTGCTGAGTTTTCATCCCAAGCATTTAATGATTATTGCTTATCAATTGGGATAAAAGTGGAACATCCTGTAGCTCATGTTCACACTCAAAATGGTCTTGCGGAATCTTTAATTAAACGTCTGAGTTGATTGCAAGACCATTACTCATGAAAACGAGGCTGCCCACTTCGGTTTGGGGTCACGCCATTTTGCATGCAGCAATGCTAGTTCGTCTCAGACCGACGAATTATCACAAATATTCCCCGTTGCAATTAGTTTTGGGTCATGAACCTAATATATCCCATTTAAGAATTTTTGGCTGCGCAGTATATGTGCCTGTAGCACCGCTATACCACACCAAAATGGGTCCACAAAGAAGGTTAGGAATATATGTTGGGTTTGAATCGCCCTCATTATTCGCTACCTCGAAACATTGACAGGGGATTTGTTCACTGCACGATTTGCAGACTGTCGATTCGATGGGACACTTTTCCCAAAATTAGGGGGAGAAGTTGGTGAAACCAAACGGGAAATTTTGTGGAAAAATCCATCATTATCTCATCTTGATCCACATACCTCTATTTGTGAAAAAGAGGTGCAAAATATTATCCATTTGCAAAGAATAGCAAATCAAATGCCTGACGCATTCACGGACTTGAAAAGGATAACAAAATCTCACATCCCCGCAGAGAATGTTCCAATCCGTATTGATGTCCCTATTGGACAATCTTCTAGTGTCATATCTAATGAGTCGAAAGCACGCCTAAAACGTGGCAGGCTATTAGGTTCCAAAGATCGAAATCCTAGAAAAAAGAAAGCAAATGATCAAAATGACACTACGAAAGAATCTCATGAGGAAATTCACGATTTAATAAATTCTGAGATTCATGAAGAATCCATTGAGCCCGAAACTCAGGAAAATAAGGAACTATCAATAAATCCAATCGATATTGAGACAAATTTTAATCGAGTGGATATAGTGGTGGATTATGTCTTTGCATATAATGTTGCGTCTAGCATTATGCAAGAAAGTGAGGATCTTGAACCTCAATCTGTTGGAGAATGTCGACAAAGACTTGATTGGCCAAAATGGCAAGAAGCAATCCAATCAGAATTGAATTCACTTGCAAAACGTGAAGTTTTTGGGCCTATAGTTGAAACACCTAATGGTGTTAAGCCTGTTGGCTATAGATGGGTCTTTGTACGCAAGAGAAATGAGAAAAACAAGGTACAAAGATATAAGGCACGCCTTGTTGCACAAGGATTTTCTCAAAGGCCTGGTGTCGATTATGAAGAGACATATTCACCTGTAATGGATGCTGTAACTTTTCGTTATCTCATTAGTTTTGCTGTCCTTGAAAAGCTTGACATGCATTTAATGGATGTGGTTACTGCCTATCTTTATGGCTCACTTGATAATGAGATATACATGAAAATTCCCGATGGATTCAAAATGCCAAACACTCATAATTCAAAGTCCCGGGAAATGTTTTCAATCAAATTGCAAAGATCTTTGTTTGGTCTAAAGCAATCAGGACGAATGTGGTATAATCGTCTTAGTGAGTATTTATTAAAGGAAGGCTATATAAATGATGCCATTTGCCCATGTGTTTTTATAAAGAAAACAACATCGGAATTTGTTGTACTTGCCGTATATGTCGATGACATAAACCTTATTGGAACTCCCATAGAACTCCAAAAGGCAATTGATTATTTAAAGAAGGAATTCGAGATGAAAGATCTCGGAAAGACAAAATTATGTCTTGGTTTGCAAATTGAATATTTGGCAAACGGAATTTTTGTTCATCAATCTGCCTATATTGAAAAGGTATTGAAACGGTTTTACATGGATGGAGTATATCCTTTAAGTACTCCGATGGTTGTTCGATCACTTGATGTGAATAAGGATCCATTCCGACCGCAAGAAAAGAATGAAGAGCTACTTGGTCCTGAAGTACCATATCTTAGTGCAATTGGCGCACTAATGTATCTTGCAAATACTACAAGGCCTGACATAACTTTTTCAGTTAATGTCTTAGCAAGATATAGCTCTGCTCCCACAAGGATACATTGGAATGGAATCAAACATATATTGCGGTATCTAAAAGGGACTACCGATATGGGCTTATTTTGTAGCAATAATTGCAGTCCTGATCTTGTTGGTTATGCTGATGCTGGATATTTATCTGACCCACACAAAGCTCGATCTCAAACAGGTTATGTGTTTATCTGTGGAGGCACTGCCATATCTTGGCGATCGACTAAGCAATCAATTGTGGCAACTTCATCTAATCATGCTGAGATAATCGCTATTCATGAAGCAAGTCGAGAGTGTGTGTGGTTGAGGTCTATAATACATCGAGACAAATGTGGTTTGAAATGTGACAAACTACCCACGATTTTGTATGAAGACAATGCAGCATGCATAGCCCAATTGAAGGGAGGATTCATAAAAGGAGATAGAGCAAAGCATATTTCACCAAAGTTATTTTTCACACATGATCTTCAAAAGAATGGTGATATCAATGTGCAACAGATTCGTTCAAGTGATAATATGGCTGATTTGTTCACAAAATCTCTACCAACGTCAACCTTCAAGAAGCTGGTACACAAGATTGGAATGCGAAGGCTCAAGGATGTGAATTGATGCTCTTTTCAGGAGGTGTTAATGCGCGTTGCACTCTTTTTCCCTTACAAGGTTTTGTCCCACTGGGTTTTCCTTGCAAGGTTTTTAACGAGGCAACAAAAATGCATTTTGTTAGATATGTGTACTCTTTTTCCTTTTCTATTATTTTTTTTCCCATTGGGTTTTATTTTAGTTAAGGTTTTAACGAGGCACATTATCTTTGGACATCCAAGGGGGAGTGTTATGAAATGTTAGATTATGGTGGATGTCCATAACTCCTATAACACCCACTACTTTTATCCATTATCTCCATAAATCCCACTACTCCAATACTTATGGTTGTAACTCCCACACCTCCATGATCTCCACCATGATCTTCCTCCATGATCTCAAAAGCTTAATGACATATTTATGGAATTCTTTTAGTATACCTCTATGTAGTACTATAAATAGAGGATTAGAAATCATTTTGTAATACACTTGGATACATAGAAGAAATATATTCTCTTCTCTATTTCTCTCTACTTTGTTGTCTATCTTTTTGTTTATTACTTTGAGCTAAGTTTTGTAACAAAAACTAGTATGTGTTCACATTATCCTTCATGAATTTGAGCAAGTTCACTAGCTAGTTCAGGGTCAATATTGGTCAGCTAAGGAAATCAATCATCTTGATGCAGCGCTCCATAGAATAGATATCGATAAAGAAAAGAAAATGACTCATATATTGTGTGTATTAATAGGGTGTCCTAATCAAATAAACCATATGCATGGATTTTGAAAAGGATTATATCGATGATGATCCTTATTTCATCAAAAAGTATAAACTTTTGATTAAACTAATTAATTTTATATAATAAGGGGTTAAACCTACTCAATGATAATTACTTTGGACCTATAATCGATCAATACAAATCATGTAGAATAGCAGTGATAAGGGGCTTGATGTTGTGCGCATTTAATATCTCAAGATGATTAATGATTGGGAAATATTAAATAATAAATAGCAATAAATAACATTAAAGTAAATAAGGAGTAAAATTCATCCAATGTTAAATGAGGTTGATAATTCACCCAATGACAAGGATGAATGATAGATAAATACTAGAATATTGGAATTCTTCTCAGATCTGATGGAAAAGTGTGGAATAATAGACAATCGAATCTCTACATAAAGATAATGTTTGTATTTTCTCTAGAGAGAGTCTACCTTTTAAAGAGTGTTCTTATTAGAGAATATTATATGCCTCTCACTTTACATCTCTATCTATTTATATGGACCATACCCCTACTCAACCCTAAAGGTAGAAATGCAAAGAATATTGACTAGAATATTTTCCTAGAGATCCTATTACAAAACTAGTTGTTACTATTGCTCTTGATTCTTAACCTCGGCCATTATAGACTTCTCGGCTATGACTCCCACTGTTCGCTAGTCGACCTTAGCCATATTACTTTTTGTAATACTACTTCACATTAAATCTCTTGAAGACAAATTTTGACCCATATAGTTAGTCCCTTCGCTTATTGAAACCAAACTTGGATGGCTTTGATGAGCGGACTTTGTTAGTTGCGGTTGAGAGATTTGAGTGAGCTGGTCGAATAACGACGTTTCAGATGAGGGGGAAACGTAGCACTTTGTGAGTTGTAACTTATTGTTACGTCGATTCAGAATGGAATCGTTACGTCGTGTGTTATTATTATGCATTTTCCCGATCCGTTGCATCATTTCCTATGCTTCTGCCATTTCGACACGTGTGCCAGGAATTGACGGCTTGTTTTCTCGATACTGATGCTAGGGTTGTTATAAATAGGGATATGAGACCCTTAGCCTACTCTTTGCATTTTCTAATATTGAAAGCTTGTATCTTCTTTTTCCTTCTTCATTCAGAGTTTTCTGCTCCTATATCTTCTTCGTTCTTCTTTATTTAGAGTTCCTGCTCCGGTTACTTTTACTTTCATGTTCTTGTTTTCGATGATTTTGTTGACTTCTGCTACCCAAGGTTCTGTTATGCTTATATCTTCAACATAAACAAAGATGGTTAATGTATCTTCTAGTTCTGGGAGGGCAACTGAACCTGTTCCCTTGGCAGTGTGTATGCCTCCCCATGATGATAGCATTTCAGTTGCAGAGGGCTCTGGCTTATGCAAGATGCTCCATAATGGAAAAGTGGAGACTTTACAAGTATGACTATACTGAAAATAAGGCGTAAGTTTGTGAGTACCTGTCACAAGCACCAAGGCCCATTTCTCTAAAACCGAATACCTAGTTTAAGCATCCAACAAGGTTTTGCTGACATAATAAATGGGATGTTGCATACCTTTTTCTTCCTAGACCGAGATTGCACTTTCCGCAACTTCTAATATGGCCAGTTACATGAGCAACTTTTCTCTGACCCTTGGCTTTGCCATCAAGGTGAATTTGACAGGTATCTCTTGAGGTCCCTCAGATCCTGCTGGCACCCCGACATCACAGTTAGACATTGCACAAACTTCGCATTAGTGAGTATGTCCGGTATCTCTTAAATAGCCTTGATTTTTTTCAAATTCATTTCTACCCCTTATTTTGGTACGAGGAACCCAAGATATATTTTGGAGCCAACCTCGGAAGCACACTTTGCTAGGTTCAGCTTCATATTATGCTTCCAGAGGATTTCAAGGTTTCCTGCAAATGTTCCAAATAGTTCTATGTTTCTAGGGACTTAACAAGAACTTCATAAATATACACTTTCGTAGTCGTTCCTACTTGTTTTTCAAACATTTTACTCAATAGCCTTTGATAAGTGGCACCGGTATTTTTTCCTATAAGGCATGACAATATCGTAATAAATGTCGTAATTCATGATGAACAAAGTGTTTTCTTGATCGTCGGGGTGTAATCAGATTTGTTTGAACCCATAAAGGCATCTAAAAAGCTAAACAACTCGTGTTCATCCATCCCATCAATTGTTTGAGCGATGTGCAGCAAGGATAACAAGTCTTTCGGACATAATTTGATCAAATCTTTGAAATCCACGGCATTCTAAACTTGTTGAGATTTCTAGGAACTACAACTACATTAGATAACCAATTCGGCTTTCTTACTTACCGAATTGAACCTATTTTAAGTAACTTAGATACCTTATCCTTGACAAACTAGTTGCAAGTGAAGGAAAATGGTTGTGTTTTCTACTTCAAAGGAGGGTAATCCAGATCAGCACTGAACTTGGTGGTAACCACTTTCGGTGGAATACTTGTAATGTCTATGTGGGACCAGGAAAAAAATCTATGTTAGCTTTGTAGTAACTCTGTAAATTTTAGTATGAGTTCGCGAGTGAGGCCCGAAACAAAAAGTACCTTTCTTTCTAGTTGGCTAAGATGATGAATTCCTCGAGCTCATTCATTGTTGTATTTCATGATAGCAATATCTTCAACAGCTTTGAAGGTTCTTGGAACATTCAATAGCTTTGATTCTTCTTCTTCGTGATTGCTCTCCTCAGACTGATCCATCTCCGAGTTAGGGTCGTCTAGAGGCATCTGTTGCAATGCTTATTATTTGGAAACTTCCCTTGCTCAGCTTTTCCTGGTTGCTACGTCCAAAGCACTTATTTATCGAGCTACTAGTGGCTCTCCTCAAATTTCCCTTATCCCCCATGGAGTAGGAAACTTCATGACTTGGCGGAAAGTTGACAGAGCCGCCTGCATAAAGTTGACCCTAGGTCTTCCCTGAATGATATTGTAAGGCTTATCATCGGTCATGAGGTTAAGCATCATATCTTGAACAGTCCATTCGGCATGAATCAATAATTTGATTCCCATCGGTCATCTTGCTAGCCATGTTGAACCCGGCTAGCAGCTTTATGGCCACAATTATCTTATCAGCCAATTGAACCTCTTCTATAACCCAGAGTTAGATGATATTGGCTTAACTAGCTAGATCAATTACCACACACTTAACTTTAGAATCTAAAACACGAAGGGATACTACCAATGCTCATTATATGGATAGATGAGCACATTGTTATCCTAGTGTAGAAGGTGATTAAATCATGCTTCCGGATACTCTCACTCACTCCTTGTTGAGCTACAAGATTATTTAGCCTCTAAGCCTAAAGATAAACATTGATATTGGGTTGTATATCTGTTGTATATTCATTGTATATTCTGTATATTATAGGCTTAGTCAGCTTTGGGCCTCAATGTATTATGAGCCCAATTCTTTTACATCACATTTTACACTTGGGCCGTATGACCCGACCCAAGTCATATAATGTATGTATATTTGTATAGGGGCAGAGATATTTTTGGGGTAAGGAATTCATTTTTGACTCTCGATTGTTCCAGAGAGTTCTTCAACTTCTCTCTCTTTCTCTCACTGAGTTCTTCATCACTTTGCCTTCAATCCGTTTTTATGGTATCATAGCAGGATGATCCTCGGATTCTTCTCTGTTACTTGTTATCGATTGTGTTTGAAGCTTTATGAAGGTTTTTCTCGGATATTTCTGAGAGATTTTGTTTACCGAGAGAACGATGTGTACTGAACGGATAATCGGATCCTTTACTGCTGTTTGATTCTTCGATCTTCACTCAGTGGATGTTTTGGGTGACTTTCCGACATCCCTGACCTTTTTTCGGTGATTCTCCAAATTCTAGGGTTTCCGGTGGTTGAACCTAGGGTTTTACTACTATCCTATGGCTCGATCCTCACTCGGTGGATGTTTTGGGTGACTTTCCGACATCCCTGACCCTATTCCGGTAAGTTTCCAGTACAGTTTCCGGTGGTTGGACCTAGGGTTTTATCTGGCGATTGAAGGTTGTTCTTCTCCGGTCGCGAAGAAGGAGGGAAACTCTATCCCTGTGCTAAGTGATGTATGTTTTGCATGTGGGTTCTGAGACTGTTTTTTTATTTATTTCAAACTGATTATTGTTCATGGCTTCTAATATCAATGCTAGTACCTCCTCAGTGGACTCTACCAGCCCCCTTTTTGTTTACTCCTCTGATGTTCCTGGAGTCTCTCTTGCGTCCACTCCCTTCTCGGGCAGTGGTTATGGGGGTTGGAGGAGGAAAATGATTGTCGCGTTATCTGATAAGAACAAAATTGGTTTTGTTGATGGCACATGTCCCCGGCCAGTCAATAATGTGACTCAGCAAAGATTATGGGACAGATGCAATAATATGGTGATTTCCTGGTTAATTGCCTCCCTCTCCCCTCAAATTGCTGAAAGTTTGCAGTATTCTGATACTGCATAGAGTATATGGTCCCAGCTTCAGGCCAGATATGGCACTGCCAATAGGACCAATATTTTTGAATTAAAAAGAGAGATTTCTCACACCTCTCAAGGGTCACTAGATGTAGCTTCATATTTTAATAAACATAAAGGTCTGTGGGATGAATTAGAATCAATGTGTACAAATCATGGGCAAAGATGTGTTTGTGCTGCCAAAGATGGTATAATACAGGAAAATGATGAGAATAAGGTGTTTCAGTTTCTAATGGGCCTTAATGAAGCATACATGGGGAAATGAGTAACCTATTGATGATGCAGCCACCTCCAACCCTTGACAGTGTCTATAATATGGTCCTCAATGATGAGAAGCAGAGACAAGTCCAGTCCCCTTCTCAGTTTAATCCAGACTCTATGTCTTTCAATTTCCACACAAATAGACATTCAGTTGGATTCAATAAGGCCACAGTGCCTAATCCTTCTCCTTCTTTCAGACAAAGAGTCAATTTTGACCAAGCTAGAGGACCTTTATTCTGTAGATACTGCAAAAAATCTGGACACTTAATTGATAAGTGTTTCAAGATTCATGGGTATCCACATAGTACAATATTTAATAAGGGGAGGAGACCTCCTGCTGCTCATCTAACTGCTGGTGTGGATTTCCCTTCTTCTGAAGGACATGTGTCTGTTCCCCAAGGGAATCCTCCTGAAAGCCATCAATCTGTTACAAACATAGATTGCCAGAGTTCTGTGATACCAGGGTTGAGCAGACAACAGTATGACCAATTGATGAGCTTGTTACAATAGACCCAGTTAGGGGGCTCCACTGCTCAGACTCCTCTTCCCATGTATGCTGCTAACTTTGCTGGTACTATGCTAACTGATAGCCCTATTTCAGATTCCAAGCTTGCATGCTTACCCATATTAATTCTGCCCCCTGGATAATAGACACAGGGGCATCGAATCATATGAGATATGATAAAGGTTTACTCTTCAACATAACACCTTTAACTGTACCCTACCTTGTAACTCTTCCTAATGGATATAAAGTGAAAGTGACATGCACAGGATCCTTTGAATTAAATTCAACTATCACTCTTCAAAATGTCTTGTTAGTTCCTTCTTTTAAACACAACTTGATTTATGTCCACAAGTTAGTGAAACAGTTGCATTGCATAGTTTGTTCACTCCAACTTGATGCTTCCTCCACATGATACAGGACCCTTCTCTGAGGAGGCCTCTTGATCTTGGTAGAGAGGAGGCTGGTCTATACAAGCTTGCATGGGCTCCAACTTCCCCTTCTTCCTCTACTGGTTCCTCTACTGCTTGTTCATCTTCTTTTGCATACTCTAAATCTGACTCTTGTAATCTTGACAATTCTTCTTTTACTGGTTGCCATAAAGATGTTGCTTTATCTTCCAATGTAAATAGTCTGATTTGTAATAACGTTGCTGCAACTGACATGAATTACATCTGGAATTTGAGACTTGCTCATACTTCATTTTCAAATATGAAACACATCTCTGGATTATCTTTTCCCTTAGCCTCTAAGCAGTCTTTCCCTTGTTCTATCTGTCCTATGGCTAAACAGATTAGACTTCCCTTTCCTGATAGCACAATAACCACTTCTAGACCTTTCCAACTGATTCATGTGGACACTTGGGGCCCCTATCATACTCCTGCTTCTTCTGGTTGTAGATATTTTCTTACAATTGTTGATGATTTCTATAGGGCTACCTGGACACACTTACTGGGATCTATGGCTTCTGCCTGCTTAAATCCTTTTTGTGTATGGTTAAAACTCAGTTTAATGTTGTGGTTCAAATTGTTAGAAGTGATAATGCTTTGCAACTGGGGTCTCGCATTGAGGGTGTTTCTTTCTTTAGTAATCAAGGGATTATTCACCAAACAACCTGTCCTCATAGTCCCCAACAAAATGGTGTTGTGGAAAGGAAACATATGACTCTTCTTGAAACATGTAGAGCCTTACTTTTTCAATCTGGCCTACCAATCTCTTTCTGGGGGGTCTTCTTACTAACTACCACCTATCTCCTTAATAGACTACCATCCAAACTTCTTCATCATAAATCTCCCTTTGAAGTTTTACATGGAAAGGCACCAGCCTACTCCCATTTGAGAGCTTTTGGGTGCCTTGCCTATGCTACTGTTCCAATTCCTCAAAGGGACAAATTGAAACCTAGAGCCCTTTCCTGTGTCTTCATTGGGTATCCTTTTGCCAAAAAAGGTTATAAACTTTATGACCTTACTTCAAAGAAATACATTGTTTCCAGGGATGTTGTATTTCATGAAACCTCCTTCCCTTTTAAGAATGTTTCATCTCTTATTCCTTCCTCCTTTCCCTCAGTTCCTTATCTTGAGCCTTCCTTCTCTGACACTGACTTGTTGATACCTGTTTGTTCCTCTTCTCCTCCTCCTTCTGCCACCACTTATTCTTCTTCTAATTCAGCCTCCATTCCTTCCTTCAATCCTGATACCTCTCCTCCTAATTTGCCTTCTTCCACATTTGTTCCTGTTCCCAGAAAATCTGGAAGACAACATAATCCTCCATCTTATCTTAAGGACTATGTCTGTCAACTTCCTGCCTTTTCTGGCTCCTCTTCTTCCTTTCTGGAATCTGAACCTCTCTATTACTCTCAAGCTGCATCTGTTCCAGTATGGCGGGATGCCATGAGAAAGGAGTTTGATGCCCTGGATGCCAACCATACCTGGGATGTTGTTCCTCTTCCTCCTGGTAAGAAACCCATAGGCTGCAAATGGGTTTATAAGATCAAATATAAGGCTTATGGCTCTGTTGAAAGGCATAAAACTAGGCTTGTGATTAGAGGTGATACTCAGGCTGAAGGTATTGATTTCACTGACACTTTTTCTCCTGTGGTTAAGATGTCCACTGTTAAGTGTCTTATTGCTGTGGCTGTTAAGAATAATTGGAATTTATTTCAACTTGATGTTAACAATGCCTTCTTACATGGTGATTTGAATGAGGAGGTATATATGAAGCTCCCTCCAGGTTTGACTGTCTCTTCCCCTTCCTCTGCCTCTGTTTATTCTGCCTCTGCTCCTCCTGTTTGTAAGTTGAAAACGTCTCTCTATGGGCTGAGACACGCTTCAAAACAATGGTATGCTAAGTTGTCTTCTGCTCTATATTCCAGAGGCTACACTCATTCTTTGAATGATTATTCTTTATTCATCAAAGGTAAACCTGGTTCTTTAGTGATTGTACCAGTTTATGTGGATGACATTATTCTTACTAGGGATGACTATGATGAGATTGCTGCCCTGAAACTGTTTCTGGATTATTAGTTCAGGATTAAACACCTAGGGTCTTTACATTATTTTTTGGGCATAGAGGTGTCAGTTGTTCCTGGTGGGGTGATCCTTAATCAGCATAAATATATTTCTGACCTGCTGCATCAGTTTGACTGTGTAAATATTTCTCCTGTTGTTAGTCCTTTGGATGTTAATGTCAAACTTCATGCTGATTCTGGTGATCTTTTTTCCTTCCCTGATCAATATAGGAGTCTTATTGGTAAACTCCTATTTTTGACTCACACTAGGCCTGACATCTGTTTTGCTGTTCAGCATCTGAGTCAATTTCTGAAATGTCCCAGAGTCCCTCATATGAATGCTGCCCTCCATGTCCTCAGATATCTCAAGGGCACCTTATCTTTGGGTATGTTCTATTCTTCCAGTTCTGATTTCTCTGTTACTGCTTATTCTGACAGTGATTGGGCCGCCTGCCCTGATACTCGGAGATCTGTTACTGGTTTTTGTGTTCTCTTGGGTGGTTGTCTGATTAGTTGGAAGTCCAAAAAGCAGCCTTTTGTCTCCTTATCTTCTGCTGAGGTGGAATATAGGGCACTCAGTAAAGTGGTTGCTGAGTTGACTTGGCTCTCTCGTTTACTAACTGATATTGGAGTCTCTGTTGCTCTTTCTTTCTCTGTTTTTTGTGACAGTCAGGCTGCCATTCATATCCCCAAGAATCATGTTTTTAATGAACGGACTATGCACATTGAGGTGGATTGTCACTTTATTCGGGACCAGCTGACTGGTGGTTTCATTACTGTTTCCCATGTGCCTACTTCCCGACAGCTTGCTGACCTCCTCACCAAGCCTCTGCCCGGGACTGTCCTCCATCTTCTGCTGCTCAAGTTGAAGGTGGTCTCCCCCTCCAACTTGAGGGGGGTGTTGAGCTACAAGATTATTTGGCCTCTAAGCCTAAACATAAATATTGATATTGGATTGTATATCTGTTGTATATTCATTGTATATTCTGTATATTATAGGCTTAGTCAGCTTTGGGCCTCAATGTATTTTGAGCCCAATTCTTTTTTATTATGTTTATATTTGGGCCGTCTGACCCGACTCAAGTCATATTATGTATGTGTATTTGTATAGGGGCAGAGATATTTTTGGGGTAAGGAATTCATTTTGACTCTCGGTTGTTCCAGAGAGTTCTTCAACTTCTCTCTCTTTCTCTCACTGAGTTCTTCATGACTTTGCCTTCAATCCTTACGTTTTCACTCCTCCTGGAGGAGATGGAGACTTTAGTCCTTTTAGAGGCTGAGTAGGTGACACCATCGACTGTTGACAGCTTCTCCGCATAAAATTATGTGGATTGCGTACTTTGGAATTGGAGGCTTCCTTTGTTCCTTGCTTTTCAAAATGACTGCTCAAGTTATGCTTGTTCCGGTCACTGAGGAATTCCTTCAAATGTATGGCTCTGAGCAGTTGTACCCCTTTGGCTCGAAGGTGCTTGTCCCCCCCCCCCCCCCAACCCCCAGTTCCCATGAGTGTTATGGAAATCACACAATAGGCCATGATTTCTCTTGCCGGGATGGAATAGATCTCTCTTAAGAACCAGGACTCTTTGATATCCCTTAAGGTAGTGGGCCCGATGCTGACCCGTCCCTGGTTACTTCTGACTGGATTTAGTCTCTTGCCTTGTCCTTATTGTCGAAGGGCCTCTCGAATTCCTTTTTTGAGTTCTGGTATGCCTTTGGACCTTTCCTAAACGAGACCTCTCACTTTGATTAGCGTTTGACCTCTAAAGTCATATTTAATATGCATCTTGGATGTATACCCGTGGTTCACTTCATTCCAAGTTTAGCTGGAAACTCTCTCAAGCTTTCCTTTAATTTCTATAAAGCGTTGGAGCAGTTCACAAACCATTGGTGAATGCCGCTGCAGTCCAGTCCTCCAGTATTATGGCAGAATCATTCTTTCCTTTTGGAATCTCTCCACAAATTTGTGGGGTAATTCCCCTTGCGCTGCTTTATTTTGAAGATGTCTTCTTTGTGGGTTTCAAATTTTCGAGCCCTACAATGAGCCTTCATGAAAACATCTACAAGCATAGCAAATGAATCAATAAAATCTTCAAGTAAGAGTGTATACCAAGCTAAATGTCCGTTTATGAGTGATTGGAAAATTTTCTGGAGTGTGACATATTCGATCTCGTCCAGCTGCAAGTCATTTCCATTGACATCGGTTACGTAGGCTCCCACTTGCTCCTATGGATCAGTTGTCCTGTCATACCTCGGTACGTCTTGCATTTCAAACACTTTTAGGATTAGCTGTTGGAATGAATCCAAATAAACACTATAGCCTTCATATCGAATTACTTGGAATAACAACATAAGCGGAAGCGTACCTGAATCCATAAGTGGAAATCTTTAGTCCTTCTTGAAGATTGTCCAAGGTGTGCCTTTGAGAAGCTCCTTGATCCTTCCTTTAAGATTGTCTTGAAGGTTTTTCTTTCACAAGAATATATCCAAGACCAAAAATTGAGGATTGGTTTTCCACTTGATATGCAAGACCAAAAATGCTCTCTAGTTTCAATGGGAGGAAGAAGAGAATGTCTTGCATTCTTATGGGAACCATAACCCCCTTCTTATAACATATGAGTTATGAAACTCAAAAGTCATAAGCATGTAACCATGGTTACATGTATGTAACCTTAGTTAGCCCATCATTAACTAAGGTTACCCTTTTGGGTATCTACACATTAGTCCTACACTTTATATGACAATATATTGGCCCCCTTAACAATGTCCATAAGACCACCAATTTAGGCCAAACCAAAAGATAGCACATAACATATAATTAATCCATATATTGTTCATATGTATGTAGATATAAGTCCATATATCTAACAATCTCCCACTTGGATGAGATACTCATACATATGTACAAACCTTAGCATTATATGTTACATTATAACCTTATGTGCTCAGAATTTCTATCATAATAAAATTGTCATGAACAATCCGGTCCATCAATCATACCAACATAGGATCTAGGAGCTCTTAGTTACTCTTGCGTAACTAGAACCAACATAGATCACGTATATCAATATAACCAACGACATGGATCAAGTATAGGTGTGTAGCATGGAAATAACATAAAGTGTGGTCTGAAATAGAATGTCTATTTCCAACTGGTTCTCTTTACTGAGATCAATCATAAACCATAAGAGTACATAAAACTTTAAAACTGAATATCTGCAGATATATCCTTAAAACTCAATTACTGAATGTAATGGACAATACATAATTGTACAATACAAACTCCCACTAAAATTCATAATCCTTAACTGATTTGACACCCATGCAAGCAATATGCTCATGAAATACTTTTGGTGTCAATCCCTTAGTGAGCGGATCCGCAATCATGGAGTTTGTACTTATGTGCTCTATGCACAATTGTCCATTCTGTACTCTTTCTTTAACAACCCGAAATTTGACGCCCATATGTTTTGCTTTCGTCAAACTACTGTTGTTGTTAGCATAAAGGACTGCTGATCTTTTGTCGCATAATAGCCTAAGTGGCTTTTTAATGCTGTCAACTATGCGCAGTCCACTAACAAAATTCTGCAGCCATAATGCCTCATTGGATGCTTCATAACATGCCATGAATTCCGCTTCCATAGTGGAAGTGGCCGTAAGAGTTTGCTTGATGCTTCTGCAAGAGATAGCACCGCTAGCAAGCAGTAAATATAGCCTGATGTAGACTTCAGACTATCCTGACATCCAGCAAAATCGGAGTCGGTATACCCGATGATCTCAAGCTGGTCCGATCTTCGATATGTAAGCATGTAATCCTTTGTTCTCTGTAAGTACCTCATGACCCTTTTGGCTGCCTTCCAATGGTCCATTCCCGGATTGCTTAGATATCTGCCTAGCATCCCAACAATGTATGCTATATCAGGTCGTGTACATACCTGAGCATACATCAGACTACCTACAGCCGAAGCATAAGGTGTCTTCTCCATTTCCGAAGTTTCAAAATTATTATTTGGGCACTGTTTGAGACTAAACTTGTCTCCCTTAGCAACAGGGGTGTTGCCTGGTTTACAATCCTGCATGCCAAATCTTTTAAGAACCTTATCGATATAGCCCTTTTGTGATAGACCGAGAACACCTTTGGAGCGATCTCGTTGTATCTGAATTCCTAATACAAAAGAGGCATCACCAAGATCTTTCATTTCAAATTTCTTTGAAAGAAATTTCTTAGTTTCATGCAATAATGCTATATCATTACAGGCAAGCAGTATGTCATCGACATATAAAACCAGAAAAATATACTTACTCCCACTGAGCTTATGGTATATACAGTCATCAGCAATATTCGGTTCAAAACCAAAAGATGTAATGACTGCATGAAACTTATAATACCAATGACGGGAAGCCTGCTTGAGCCCATAGATGGATTTCTTTAATTTGCAAACCCTTTTCTTTGATTCTTCCGAAACAAAGTTTTCAGGTTGCACCATATAAATTGTTTCGTCAATGTCACCATTGAGAAACGCTGTCTTAACATCCATCTGATGAAGTTCAAGATCAAAATGTGCTACTAGTGCCATTATAGTCCTGAAAGAGTCTTTCGATGAAACTGGAGAGAAAGTCTCTTTATAATCAATGCCTTCCTTTTGAGTGTAGCCTTTTGCGACGAGACGAGCTTTATACTTAATGACATTGCCCCCTGAATCCCTCTTGGTTTTAAATATCCATTTACAACCAATCGATTTAATACCTTCGGGCAATGTAACAAGCTCCCAAACGCCGTTATCGCTCATAGACTTCATCTCATCATTCATGGCATCAATCCACTTTTGAGAGTTAGAACCCTTAATGACTTGACGGAAGTTGATTGGATCATCTTCCTCAAGTCCAATATCACTTTCTTGTTCTTGGAGAAATACAACATAATCATCCGGAATTGCATTTCTCCTCTCTCTAGTGGATCTCCTTATGGCACTTCAGTTTCTTGAGGTTGTTGAGTTTGATTTTCATTAGTAATATCAGGAACTTGATTTGGGAGATTTTCGAGATTGTCTTGAACTGGAGTTGTGTGATCCGTGTCAGGAATGAGAACACCCTGACCAAGATCAACAACTAGAGGGAAAGACACATATTCTTCCTCAAAGACAAAATCTCTAATAACTTTATCTCCCCACCCCCCAAACTCAATATCCTCAAAAAACCTAGCATTACCCGTCTCAAAAATAGTTCTAGAAGTGGGATCATAAAACTTAAAACCCCTGGATCTTTCAGAGTATCCAACAAAATAGCTACTAACCGTTATAGCATCCAGTTTCTTTTCTTTCGGCCTATAAAGCTTTGCCTCAGCTGGACAACCCCAAATGTGTAAGTGTTTAATACTGGGTTTATTCCCAGTCCAAAGTTCATATGGGGTTTTGATTGTAGCTTTAGTTGAAACTCTATTAAGAATATAAGCTGCGGTTTTTAATGCTTCTCCCCAGAGTGAGTCTGGTAAAGTAGTACGACAAATCATACTCCTTACCATATCCTTGAGGGTCCGATTTTGTCTCTCAGCTACACCATTCATAGTAGGACTGTCTGGCATAGTATACTGACGGACGATCCCACACTCATCTAGGAATTTAGCAAATGGCCCTGGACGTTGTTCACCTGAACCATCATATCTACCATAGTATTCACCACCACGGTCAGATCTAACGGATTTAATCCTTTTGCTTAGTTGATTTTCAACTTCAGCCTTATATGATTTGAACACGTCAATGGATTGGGACTTTTCATGAATAAGATATAGGTACCTATAACGAGAGTAATCGTCTATGAATGTGATAAAGTATTGTTGACCATTCCTACAAGGAGTAGGGAATGGCCCACAAATATCCGTATGTATCAATTCTAAGACATCCGAAGCTCTCTTAGCACCTAATCTCGTCTTGTTTGTTTGTTTTCCCTTGATACACTCAACACAAATATCCGAATTTGACGAATCAAGAGAATCAAGAATTCCATCTGACACGAGTTTTTGAATTCATTGAATGGATATGTGACCAAACGTTTGTGCCAGAGTGATAACAAATTCTCATTAGTTAATTTTCTTTTGGTACCACTTGAACTTGTATGCAAAGTTTCAGTATGTGAGGTTATTATATCAACCAAATATAGGCTATCATATGTTGATAAAAGACCAGTACCGATAAGATTTGAATTTTGAAAGAGACTAACTTTATTGTCACCAAATGAACGTGAATAACCGGATATGTCCAATTTGGGAACAGAAATTAAATTCCGTCTAAAAGACGGTACAACAAAAGTCTCATTCAAATCTAAATAAAAACCAGTCTTAAACAACAGCCTAAGTTTGCCAATAGCCTCAACTTGCACCTTTTTTGCCGTCACCGACATAGATGTATCTTTCACCATCATTTGGTTTTCGGCAGTTCAGGCAACCCTGCATAGATATACTTATGTGAGTAGTAGCAGCCGAATCTACCCACCAAGTATCCTTAGGTACCGAAATTAAATTAACTTCAGAACAAACAAGAGAAAGAGATGTACCCTTTTTCGCACTCCAAGCGTGGTACTTGGTACAACCTTTCTTCATGTGATTAGTCCCCTTGCAGAAGAAGCAACATGATTCTGTAGTTTCAACCTTAGGTTCCTTATTTTGCTTCGTCTGGGGCCTTGCAACCGCAATTTCCTTACCTTCCCTCTTCTTATTATCTTTAGAAGAGGATGCCAAATGAGCACTTTCAGTCTTATCTTGCTTTATCCTTTCCTCCTCTTGCACACAATGCGAAATGAGCTCATTAAGAGTCCATTTCTCCTTCAGGCAGTTGTAACTGGCCTTAAACTGATTAAAGTGTGCAGGAAGAGAGATCAAAACTAAGTACACAAGCAGTTCCTCAGGTAATTCCAGCTTGAGTGACTTTAGTTTCGAAGCAAGATGAGACATTTCCAGAATGTACTCCCTTATGTTTTCCTTGCCTTTATACCTCATGGAAACAAGTTTACTCAAAAGAGTACTTGTTTCCGCCTTTTCGTTTTGTGCAAAAACGATTTTCAAGGTTTTTAAGAAAAACTTTGGCATTATTTTCATCATTCATAGTGCCCCTGAATGATTCTGGAATTGCACGTTTCATGATCATCAGACTCATGCGATTTGAGCGTTCCCACTTCTCCATCTCTTTCTTTTCATCAGAAGAAGATGTCTCCTCAAGAGAAGCAGGTAGCTCAATCCGAAGTGCAAGGTCTAGATCCATGCAACCGAGAACGATCATAATGTTCTCTTTCCATTCCTTAAAGTTTGTGCCGTTAAGCACAGGGATGCTGTTTATATTTGTAGATATCGAAGCAGCTGAAGAATTTACTGAAAATAGAACAAGGACAACTTAATACATGCTTACAATTACTTGAACTTTAACTTTAGTTTACAGATTCAAAATAGGCAAATCCCATTACAAGATACCTAGCACAACATTGATTTTAGTCTTTGGACAGAAAATCAACTTGTAAGTGGTACTCTTGGTGTAGTAATCAAATATTGACAATAAACTCCTGTCAAATATCAAGCCTTCCTTTGGGCCGACTTAATATTCACATGGAAAACCGAATAATTGTCACATATTTATCACCACAAGCATGTTCGAATTCCTGCCAAATAACAACCTTCCTTTGGGCCGGTGTTAAACGCATGGAATACTAACATCCACAGTCATCTTATATTTCAAGATTAATCAATCTACACAAAAGAGGTTACTTTGGCAACATAATGCTTCAATTGACAGATTTAAAATATTAGATGCTAAATCATATAGTTCTTTAAGCCATATATTGAATCTTGACTGAAAATTTATATGTTTTGATATGTAAAATCTGAATATTAATTGTCTTAATCTTAATTGGACAATACCAAAATCTGAAGCATGATGGACTAAAAAATAATTAATATTAAAAGTGAATATTAATGTACAAAACATTAATAATTAAAAGCTGAATATTAATTAACATATTATTAATGTACAATTAAAAAAATCTGAAAACTTAATACTTAAAACGTTTCTTACATTATGTCCTCATTAAACTGCCAGAAAATAAAACGTTTCTGCAATTTATGGCCAGATAATCGATTATCTAAGCCTGATAATCGATTATCTTGGCCTTCTGGAATCTCAAAATTTAATGAAAAACTAGGATAATCGATTATCCTAAAAGGATAATCGATTATCTTGGCTCACTAGAATTTTCAATTTTGCTGAAAAATTCCAGATAATCGATTATTCTAGGGGAATAATCGATTATCCTCTGCCTCTGCTTTTGCAAAATTTTTGATGAACAAAATGCAATAATCGATTATTTGAAAAATAATCGATTATTCTATGCTATTGTTTTGCAAATTTTTTGGTGAACTTTTCAAGATAGTCGATTATCTGGTTAAGATAATCGATTATCTCACTATTATGTCCAACAACTTAATGTTGTTTTCAACAAGAAACTTAAACAAAGAATCATGTTGTTCAACAACCAAAAAATTTGCAATTTTCATTATTTCAATTCATCTTGTAATAGCAAGATATCAATATACAAAAGTTCATCAACAACATAACATTCATGAAATCATGCTATATCATGGTACTAGAATTTCATAATCAAAACTATCTTAATTTAAACATGAAGGTTTATATAACATGGATTTCATGAATTTCCAAATAATCCAAATATGAAGGAGGCTCCGATACCAATTGTAGGAATGAATCCAAATAAACACTATAGCCTTCATATCGAATTACTTGGAATAACAACATAAGCGGAAGCGTTCCTGAATCCATAAGTGGAAATCTTTAGTCCTTTTTGAAGATTGTCCAACGTGTGCCTTTGAGAAGCTCCTTGATCCTTCCTTTAAGATTGTCTTGAAGGTTTTGCTTTCACAAGAATATATCCAAGACCAAAAATTGAGGATTGGTTTTCCACTTGATATGCAAGACCAAAAATGCTCTCTAGTTTCAATAGGAGGAAGAAGAGAATGTCTTGCATTCTTATGGGAACCATAACCCCCTTCTTATAACATATGAGTTATGAAACTCAAAAGTCATAAGCATGTAGCCATGGTTACATGTATGTAACCTTAGTTAGCACATCATTAACTAAGGTTACCCTTTTGGGTATCTACACATTAGTCCTACACTTTATATGACAATATATTGGCCCCCTTAACAATGTCCATAAGACCAATAATTTAGGCCAAACCAGAGGATAGCACATAACATATAATTAATCCATATATTGTTCATATGTATGTAGATATAAGTCCATATATCTAACATTAGCACCAACGCACTTGGTTTAAATGGTATCTCTGCATACCCTTTTGGTGTTTATGTCCCTGATAATCTCTAAGGACCCAGGTATCTAATGTGTACGTTATAGCCTGCACGAAACAGAGGAGCTCAACCCTATACATTTTTTTGATGATTGCCCTGATTCGGATATGATCATTCTAACACCCTACCATGCGGAACCTTATTCGTTGCTACCGTATTATGGGATAACAGGGAACGGACTCTCGAGAAGGAGTGTTGTTGGTAAAGGTTGTCATGGCATCCTCTATATGCGTCATGAATGCGTTGTGTAGCCAACATGTCTTCCACCACCTTACCGAGTCCAGAGCTTCTCTAGTGATACATCCTCGTTACCCTGAAATGATGTCGTCTACCTCTTCGTGGGGCATATCGTTCTCTCTAATAACTGCGGTCATCGCCACTTTAATCCTTAGGAGCTACAGCTTCAACTGGAACATGGACTTGATCTGCTTCATGTGAAGAGGATAGGTTGCCCTCCTTCTCGCGTCATTCGAAGTGCTGCAAACTCTACAGGTCCTCAGACACCTCTGGGTTTGGTGGGTTTACCGAAGGCTTCAGTATGAATTGTTGACCGTCAACATGTGGGTTCTTCACGTTGGGTCCCAGACATGGCCAAAATTTGACAGTAGGTAAGCTTTTGGTGGTTTTAAAGCAAAAAAATCAAGAAGATATCACAACTGCCTAACTATTTACGAGGAAAAGTAGATACTCGATTTAACATTTATTTTGATAATAATGAGGGGTTAAAGGCAAGTAAATTTTGATTGACCCAATCCCTTTACTTTATAGTGCAATCAGTCGAACGCGTATGAAAGCAAAGACACAAGTTACGACAATGAATAACAAGGCGGGAGTTAAAGAAAGTGCATTGGTAATCTGTGTGATTCTTGCAATTGTTCTTCAAGAGAAAGTACAGAGAGAGAGAGATGGAATGTTATAAGTTGCGTCGTAGATGACGCCTTATAGGGACAATAATGTCCCCTATTTTGCTTCTATGAGAAGCTAACTCTATAAGTCAAGACAAGGCCTTTTTGTGACAAGATCACTCCACCGTGCAAAAAAGAACTATCAAAAAATGCATTTAGACTAGGAACAAAGCTCGATGCTTAGACAAGAGGGGATGCTCTTATGGTAAGCAATCTTCACTTCGAATCGAAAGGTTGTGAGTTCGAGTCTCTCCAAGAGTAAGGTGGGAAGCTCTTGGAGGGAAAGATGACGGGGGTCTATTTGGAAACAGCCTCTCTACCCATGGGTATGAGCAAGGTTTGCGTACACACTACCCTCCCCAGAACCACTAAGTGAGATTATACTGGGTTGTTATTGTTGTTGTTGTTGTTGTTGTTGTTGCTGCGTGTTTTAGTAGTTCAAGGAAGTAAAGATCAACTCTTGATAGATATTTGTATAGCTTTGCTCTTTTGTTTTTGTTTTTCCTTTTCTTCACTGAGCCTAGGGTCGATTGAAAATAGCCTCTCTGCCCTTTCGGATAGGGATAATGCCCGTCTACATATTATACTCCCTAGACTCTACTTTGTGAGACTATATTGGGGAGTTGTTGTTGTTTGTTTGTTTTATGTGTATCAACTCTGTTGGAATGTACGACATTTAAAAAAAAAAGAAAAAGAGAAGAAGCTCGATGCTTGCTGGTTTCAGAGGATTGGTGAGATTGCGTTCCAGTTGGCAGCGGGGTCAGGAATAAAAGACAAGATCCGTTGGGCCTTCTGTCATTACCTAACCGTTCAGGATGGCTTTGATCATTCTGAGACGGAGCCATTGTCTTAAATTAGCGTACAGTATAACTTTGAAGTCCCAACGCTCCTTCGAACCCCGATATCAAAGTGTAGCCGACTTCGATTGGACAAAGATTCCACGCGTCACTTTCTTGTTGGTCCACCTAACGAGTCCGAATTTTCACTCCATACAGTTAACTGAGAGTTAGCAAATTGAATCTTTCCCTCCTATTTTATATCTTTACTTCTTCATATGGTACCAAATACATTGATTCGACATGTTCAATTCTACAACATAGAACAATATGCTCACCTCATAAAGGGATCATCATCTAATAAAATTACATTTCATTTACCAAATCTCTCTAAACTGTACTATTCTATTTCAAATAATTTAAGTATTAAAATTTCTAGGCATCCCCTAATTCTTCTTTTCAACGGTAGATAAATTCAAAAACCTTTGAGCTTGACCATAAATCTAGAATTAAATTTGATTAATTCGTCGTGAATTTATTAATGGTCGCCATTAGTAGTGATTTTGTCACAAACAAATAGCTTTGAACTTGAATGTCTTGTACTAGATTTGACTTAATTCTTGATCATAATACTCAATATTTGTATTGATGTACTTGAATACTTGAACACTTGCCATTTATAGAGAATTATGGCTTTTGATCCACGAGCTCCTTTTTATCTATAGTTAGTCCTTCACTTCCCATCTTTTAGATGAGATAAGTGACCCATTTATATATGTATGAGGTGAAGTAGCCTCCAAAAAAGGTTTATGGGACATGTGTTTGATTTTCTTGGGTTGACCAAGTTAGTAGAATGGTTAGCCCATTAATATTGGCCTTTCTTTAAATCATTTTAATTAGATTTAGATAGTTAACACAATATATTATCACATACTATACAATTGAGCCAAAATATATTTAATTTGGTATTAAATCCAAATTTATTATGGATTAAATTTAGTAAAATTTCAATCATTTACAAATGACCCCTATTTTAAGATTTATCTGAGGTATAGCGGCATCGCATTTGAAAGATTAGGCTTGAAGTACGTGAAGACATCATACTTGTTCTCTTAGAATGCTACTTGATTTAGTATTCTCCCTGCTTGAGTTAAAAATATTACACTGTGACTGCTGCTTTGCGTGAAGGTTATGAAATAGTCATTTTTGTCCACATAAGATAATCGTACGGACTTCTTTTGCTTCAACCCTTCTAATACATTCACTTCTTCTAGTTTGTATCTTTTAAAAGCTAAAATGCTGGACTTGGTATATCACCATTTTTGGGGAGAAATTCAAAAACAATCAGATTTATGATTGATCGTCCAAAAATAGCTAAATTTCAAAAGTAATTAAAATTTAGTCACTTTTTATGTATAAATTAATCTAAACAAAAACACTATTCAAAATCAGAAAAAAACTCCAGTATATTATGCTGGAGTTCCAGCATAAGTATACTTGAACTCCAACATATAATACTGGTGTTCCAGGATAACTATGTTGGAACTCCATTATATTATGTTGGAGTTCCATCATATTATGTTGGACAACATAATATACTGGAGTTCCAGCAAGTATACCAGTCCAGTATAATATACTGGAGTTTGGAGCACGGTGCTCAGTCTCCAGTATATTATATTGGAGATAGCAAAGTATACTGGTCCAACATAATATATTGTAGTTCATACACAGGTGCACCGAACTCCAGTATATTATGCTGGGCCGATCTCTATTACAGCAAAATAATTGCTATTTTTCATTGACTTGATAAACGATGGGTATTTTTGAATAACCAATCCGAAAACTGGCTATACCATGCTATTTTTACCCATTGTTGTGCACACCGCCTTTCATTACGCATTTCAATTAGGATATTGGTTGTTATTATTTTCCCCAATGGGCATGTCAGAATTTGTCCATAATAAAATTTCGTGCAAGAAATAATATCAAGAATGAAAATATTACAATTATTGTAGTATTTTATTTCAATAATTTAAGTGTTACAATCTCTAGGAATCCTCTGATTCTTCTTTCTAATAGTAAATAAATTCAAGTGTATTTGAACTTGATCTTTAATTTAAATTTGAATTTAATTTATTCATCACAAACGCTTGATTGCCGTTACGAATAGTAATTTTATCATGAACAAGTAGCCTTGATCTTGCATCTTGTACTTTATTTGATTTCATTCTTGATATTGAATACTTAAAATTTGTGTTGAAGGCCTTGAATGTTTGAATCACGATCTTCATTATGTCTTAATGTTTGTCATTCACTTCTCCTCTCCCAAAAATGAGAGAATTGAGCCCTTTATATAGGCGTAAGAGTGTTGTGTAAAAATTGTATGGGACGTTCTATTTGATCGTCTCAAATTAACATATACCCATTTTTTTAAAACTTTAAACGTGTACCCATTTTTTAAATAATTTCAACCTCCTTTCTCCTTCTCCTTCATCTCCTTCTTCTCCTTCTTCTCCTCCTCCTCCTCCTCCTCCTCCTCCTCCTCCTTCTTCTAAGAAAGAGCAACACGTAGTTACACTCACCAAAAGCAAGACTTCCACCATAAAAAGGATAATAATCATTATGCACAATAAACCGCCAATTTTTTTTTAAAGAAAATTTTTACTACTCAAAATTCAACTCTAATTTAAGAACCTCTTTTCTCCAAATTTATACGTACAAAATTCATCAATTCACTGCTCCAGCTTGTACATTAGTAATATTTTCAGGATCAAATACAAGGAAAATAGTAAATACAATAGTTTTTGCCTGCTTTGGTGCGCACTAGTTTCTATCAGGTTAACATTATGGTTCTGTGGGAAAAAATATTTTGTACACTGCCATTTTACTGGTATTCTTTCGGTTGAATTATGAGAGTTTAGCTACATCTTACTATAAAAGATTTTTGGAGAGAGAACCAGCAAGCTTACAGCATAGCTTAACAAATCCACTATAAATTTTTTGTTATGTATTAATGGATTCTTGAAGCTTAGAAACTAAAATAATGAGTATACCAAAGTAGCTTTCCGTAGCAAGAAACATACCCTACAACATGCTGAAATTAATCCAAGGTTGAGAAGAGCAAGGCTGCAGAGACTAATAAGCCGAGGAGGCCTGCAACATGCTGAAGTTAATCAAATATAGAACAAAAACTTAAGCTCTAGAGTTAAAGTTTCCCAGTTACAACACAAAAACTTAAGCTTTAGAGTTGAAGTTTCCTGTTACAATACAAAAATTTCAGCTCTAGAGCTGAACTTCAAGCGCGCCTACTAGAATGTTGCCTTTGCTACTTTTGCCCGTGTGCTGAAGTTATGCGAAAAAGCGGTACGCTTGTAATTTTATTTTTGCAAAGCGAACACAAGTTAATGTGATACAAAAAACGGATATAGATGCAAAACTCCCGAGTGTTGTACCCTCCAAGAAAATCTTACTTGGTTTTCATGGATCGACCCAGTTAGCAGAGGGCCATCTAAATGAGCTAGCACAATAATATTAGGCCTTTCTTTAAAACAATTTAATTAAATTTAAATAGTTAACCTAATTTAATAGCTCATATTATTTAATTTGAGCCAAATTTTTTTATTTAAATTCAAATTTATTATGTATTAAGTTTAATAAAATTTCAATCGTCTACAATAATATAGCTGATTAAATACCATGGCGAAAAAGAGGGTAGTATATATAAAGTCACATATCATCAAATATATGTATTAATCTGATATATACATGATGGATAAGAGCCTGTAAGCTTGGGGATTAGAAAAACCACGTTGACAAACACATATGACAAATTGATGAAGTGAAATACAATTAACGTGGGCAAGGATTCATCTATGTATAACTGTGACAACCAAAAATCCTATTAAGATTATAATGACATCTAACCTAATTCTCTAAGCAAAATCAACCAACATAGCAATTAACGAAACAAGATAAAGTCTAAAAAGTCTCATGAAATATCATAAATGAATGAGCATCAAAACAAAAATATAATAAACAACCTCAGAACTAGTAATATAGCATCATCAGCAATACAACTAAAAAAGAAAGAAATTGTCTAGGACATAGTATAATTGTTGGTTGAATGAGGGCCATCGTAATGGCTAGATAAGGAAGAGGGTGACTCCAAAGCTGCGAATCCAAGAAAGATAGCACACTATGAAATCTCCAAGTGTTCAGCCCAATGTTATCTCCCGAGTCCTTCTAATAGCAAAAATAAAGTCTTCACAAAAATACGTAGAAGTATAGTATAAACACAATAATTAATGTGTACTTAGTAAGTATCAAGTCTGACTCCAACAATGTAATGGCGAAAATTTGACCAAACATACTCACTTCTCGTAATATGTACACTCATAAACATAGAGAAAATCTCACTTTATACCTATTAATTCTAAGCTATTTATCATTTAATGCTCAGGCCCAAACTATTTATTACTCCTACCCATGCGCCCAAAATTATTTACCCATCTTTATTTTGTTTCTCTTCTTCTTCTTCTTCCTCATTTCACCTTCCTCTAATTTTTAAAATTCACGACTGATGGCTTCTCTGGAGGGAGGGGTTGGTTGCAGAGTCGCTGGGAACATATTCTTATAATTTTTCTGTTGCCCAAATCTTATCACCATCAAGAGTCATACCAGCAACATCTAGATGTTTTGGTACAACAATTGTCAATTGCTTTCAGGGGATAGTGATTAATTAGTCTCCCATTGTAATGACCAACAAATGGCCATAGTATAGTTTTGGATTCTTTAAGATAATCTGCTATAATTCTTTGATAAGATTTTGAAACAATTTGTAATTCAAGAAATAATTTTTGAAACTCCATATGAATGAGTTTAAAATGTCAGATCTAATTTTTTAATAGTATTTTATTGTTGAAATTCGTCAGTTATTGTTCTTTGATGTGTAGATTGTACCTTTGATGCTGACTTTTGGAGATTTATTGTACAAAAATTTAAATCCATTATTGAAGGACCTTGAAGCTTGAAACTTATAACTTAGTTTATTTGAGTTTTTAGTTGTTTTGATATGATCCTGTATGGTTTGTTTGGAAAGTTGATTGGAGGTTGTAGCTAAAGTTTTAGTTAATTTGGTGGAGATTTTGTAGTAGATTTTACAAATTTAGGTTGAAATATAATTGAACCAGAGAAGAAGATTAATTTCTATTGTATACTCAAATAGTATACAAATATACCATTTTAATATACAATTCATTCCAACTATATACCATATTAGTAGAGTTATATACTATATTGGTATCATATGCTAGTTAAATCATTTTTTGTTGTATTAGCTGCATTGAATTGATATAATATTTTATTTTCTTTTAATAATAGTAATATAGTACAATATCTTGAAATACCTTATTATATTAATATGTGGTACACTATTTTTTTTATTTTTCTCTTTATGCATGTGTGTTATGTAATAGTAGTATAGTTATATAGTTACCAAAAATTAACTAGTAAAATTATATACCATGTCAATATAGTTATATGCCATATTGGTATCATATGTTAGTTGAACATTGTTTTACTTTTATTAGCTGCATCTTAAGTGAATTCTATTGAAATTATTTATATGAACATGAGTTGCAATCTGGAATTTTTGTGCGACGATGAACATAAATTATGTGTATTATATAATAGTTTTATAGTTTTATGCAATTGTTGGAACAACTTTATACAATTATATACCCACTAAGTATACAAATTGAGCAAGTTTTTTTGCGAATATTTAGCTTGCAATACTAGCATGTAATTTTCTCATACTTTATTGTGTTTTTTAATATTTTGGTACAGTGGTATAGTTATAGATAGTTATAGCAATATTCTAGAGAAATCACATGCTCTGTTGGTGTACATATATATTATATTGGTATCACATGGTACTAGAAGTCTTTTTGCTACTTACTTTTGTTATATTTTTTTGTATTTTATTGTCATTTTTATTCTAACTAGTATATATGGAGATTTGGTTGCGTAGATTATATTTTCTTGCTCTATAACTGGTTCTATTAATGCTAACAGTAGAGCGTGTATTGATATTTAAAGGGAAATAGATCGAGATTTGCATGACAATCACGTGTTGATTCTTAGAATATGATTATTAATATATGTTGCTCAACAACAATCAATATGATATTTAGTGAATTATATCAAGTGACAACTAAATTATTTTAGTTTAATAATTAAATATAATAAATGAGAAAGAAAAAAATAAAAGATATATTGTACTAGTTATATTAAAAAGATGATCAAATATTTACTATATTAGTTATTTTTTCTTATTGTATAAAAAAATAATAATAAAAGATAGTAAAAATAGTAAATGAAATTAGATTCAGAAGAGAAAAAGAATTAAAAAAAAAGAAGTTAAATGAAATTATAAAAGAAAAAAAGAAAAAAATAAGAAGAAAACGAAAAAACAGAAAAAGGAGAAAAGAAAAAAAAGAAGAAAAGAAGCATAGAAATAAAAAAAGAATTGAGAATAAAGAAAAATTCCCTACAAAAACTATTATGGGTAGGAAATGTAGTTAGTTTATGGGTAAAAAAATAAATAAATAAATAAGAATAAATAATTTAATTTTTGTGGATAACTGAGTCAAAATTCCACAAACATATTCAATAACAGAGAAACAACCAAAAAAATAGCAGATATAAATCATAAGGTGCACAATAAAAATAGAGATAATAAGCATGCTCTCAGATAACATCAACAAAATCGTATACCAATATACCAAATTCGCATAAAAAGATATATACATCAAATAGAATTTGTTCAAATGCTTCTACATGTGTCTATTATTGTTATTCATGATAGACACCCAATTTATTTTATCAATTTCATGCCCTCCAAGTGTTCAACATCCTGCTAACGTGTCCCATGATTGTGTTAAATGCATCAAATAGCATACATAGATGATAGGCATAAATATAACATATTAAAATGCATGAATAGGTATAGATAATTCAATTTAATAAATAAATATTGTACATTTATGCTTGAACTCATAGTAAGATGTTGCTCTAATGGTAAGCCTTTACTTCCAACTAATAGGTTGTGAGTACGAGTTTTCCAAAAGCAAGGTGAGAAGTTTTTATCGGAAGGAAGCCGAAGGTCTATTTGGAAACATCCTCTCTATCTCAGGATGCAGGTAAGGTCTGCATACACACTACCCCAGGCCCCACTAGAATGAGATTATTCCCGCTCTCTTCCTTATGCTAACAAAGCCCTAAACCCTATGCCTGAAGAAAACCAGTTCCGATGGCTATTATGGCTAGCAGCCACCCCGGTGGCTGGTTTTCAATCATACTCCCTCACATCCATTAAACCCTAATACTAAATTCATGGATTATTCTCATATGTTTAAGCCCATATTCTTAATTACTTCCATGCAGTCGACGGCAACCCAAAACTATTAAACCTATCCCGAACACTAACATACGTCTATGGAGAGCCAATAATTATGTTCACAATGGAGGAAGTTAAATGTATGAACACCATTGAAAATCTTGACTAGGTAATCATCGGTAAGTTTTCTTATGGTTGGCCTGAATTACAAGATCTACGAAAGATAATACCAAGTTAGTGTGCTATTAAAGGAGAAGCCGGACTGGATTAATTTGGTATTCATGTTCTTATTCTCTACGCCTTACTTTAAGAATACGTGAATGTGATGTCCAAGGCTACACATTGGAATAAGGCAAAGGATGGCTATTAAGAGACCTCTCAAATATGATGCATCGTTTAATTCTTATGTCACGATCCGGATTATTCACCCTCGAGATTCGTAATAATTTTTACTCATGAACACTAGGCAAGCCGAGTATTATAGATTTTATTACCCTTTTTCCTTAATCATTTAACAATTACGAAGCGACATATGATCAACAACGGAATAATAATAATAAACAGAAATGCAGATGACGAAATATAATAGTTTAACTTAATACAAATACGATTCCATAACAATAATCCACCAGAAATGGTGTCATAATCTCACGGTCTATCTAAGACTACTAATAATAGGGACTGAACAAAGAAAAATACATGTATGTATCTGAAATAAGTAAGAACAAAAGAAAATAGGATAGGAGGGGACGTCAAGGCCTGCAGACGTCTAGAGGATTACCTCGGGTCTCCGCTGGACTAAAGACAGCAACCTCTCTATGGTTCAAATGCTCCAGTACCGGGATCTGCACATAGTGCAGAGTGTAGTATCAGCACAACCGACCCGGTGCTGGTAAGTGTCGAGCCTTACATCGGCAAAGCAGTAACGAGGCTAGGACAAGACTACCAAATAAACCTGTGCAGTTAAATCATATACAACAAATAATAATATAAATTAGCAGTTAAAGATGGGAAGGGGGAACATGCTGCGGGAAAATATCAAGTACCAACAAAATTTCAGTAGAGAAGCATAAAGTACACCATTTTTTCATATCAGCAGAATAAGGAAAGCATTAACAAGTGCACAGCATCACCCTTCGTGCTTTTACCTCACATAATCATGGAACGACATTATTCTTCATGCATTATCACTCATATCATGGCACGCCATCACCCTTTATGCTTATACATTCATAATATTTGCGTAACATAACACTTCGTGCATTAATATTCACTCACAAATATCACGCATGGTATCATCCTCCGTACTTTACACTCTTCCTTACCTAAGCAACAACCACAAATCAATTCGGGCAAGAGAATCAATAAAATCACAATAGAATCCCGGCAAGCGAACAATAGTATAATAATAATATCCCGTCAAGGGAAACAATATCAAAAGCAATAACATCCCGCTACGGACGCAACATCATAATCAATATTATATCGGCAATGGAATCAAAAACACATATCATCTCGTTTCCACAATCGCTTCACAACATAAATCTCAACTTGAGCCAATTCTCAACCATGGTTAATTACTAGGAATACTTTCATAAGCCTTGTTCAACATTGATAATCATCATATTAAGCATTAACAATACACAACAAAGTCACAATAATCATAGTATATGACTCACAGGCATACTTGACACCAACTTATAGGTACTCGTCACCAAACCTATACGTCGTAATCAACACTTAACACATAGCAAATAAGACCACAACTCCTATTTTCTCAAGCTAATATTAGACCAAACACTTACCTTAAAATCACGAACACAATCAAGCCTCAACTACCACTTCACCTCTCAATTTCACTTCCAATTCATTTGTATCTAGTCATAATTTACTTAATAACATTAATAAATGCTAAATAAATCAATTCTAAAGCATGAAAATAGGCTTTCTAATGACTTTCCCAAGAAGTCAAAAATAGACCCCGCGCATGCTTTGTCAAAATCCGTAGTTCAAACAAAAACCCGATCACCAATTTACCCACAAACTCAAGTATATAATTTATTTTAAAATCGGGCCTCAAATTGAGGTCCAAATTTTTAAAATTTGAAAATCCTAATTTATACCTTAAATCACCCAATTTTTCGTGAAAAACCCTTGATTTTGAAATGAATTATGTAAAAAGATATTATAGATTAAAGAAAATAAGTTAGATATTACTTAATAATGGTTTGGAAGAGTTTGTGCCTTTGAAAAATCGCCCAAGATGTTCTAGGGTTTGAAAAGTTTAAAAAAAAAAAGAAGAATCTCGTTTGAAATCCCACTTAACATGTCTCTGATATCACAATTATTATTAGGGCTTCGCAACTGCGAACCCTTAAAAGACCTATCATCTTGGCATATACGATCAGGGGTTCGCACTTGCGAACCATGAGAATCTCTACTGCCTTCGCAATTGCAAAGAAATAGCCGCATTTGCGACATCTGGGAAAATACTGAGGGCTTTGCATTTGCGAAGAAATGTTCGCAAATGCGAACAAGGCTGGCTATGGCTTCTTTCGGAATTGCAATCAGCCCTTCGCAATTGCCAAGCCTGTTGGGCTCGCAATTGCGAAGCCTGACCTATTTATTGCGAGATTAGAGCCGGCAACACAACTAAACATGCAACAACCATTTCTCTAAGTCTAAATTCACTCTGTGGCCTATGAAAAACTCACCCGAGCCGTTGGTGCTTCAAAGCAATCATGCATGCAAGTCTAAAAATACCACATGAACTTGCTCGCACGATCAAATCATCAAAGTAATATCAACAACAATGAATTAAACTTCAAATTCATGAAGTCACTCAAAAACATTGAAATATCTTTTTTCTCAACTATAGATCCGTTTTATACCAAACGACCTCTGATATTACCAAATTCCACATATTCAACCAAATTTTTACTTTAAACTTGTACCGGGCTCTAGAACCAAGATACGGAGCCGATAGCATCAATAAATCGCATCATATCACTTTTAAAAGCCTTTATATTTTCTAGCAAATTTTCTTTAAAAATTCTTTTCTTGAGCTTGGGGCCTCAGAATTTGATTCCGGGCATACACCCAAGTCTCATATTTTACTACAGACCTTACGGGACCTTATGATCACGGGTCCAGGTCCGTTTATTAAGAATTTTGACCAAAGTCAAGTTTAGTTAATTTTAAAGGTCAATTTTCTTGTTTTACATAGATTTCACATAAAAGCTTTACGAAAATGCTCCTACAGTGCGCAAGCAAATTGAGATAAGGCAAAGAAGGTTTTAAGGCCTCAAAATACATAATTTAGTTTTAAAATGTGTGATTACCTTTTGGATCATCAAACATTATCCACTTTTAAAATAATCGTTCGTCCTCGAGCAGACATAAGAAAAGTTCCTGAATTGGAGAAAAGATGAGGGTAATGGCCCCGCGTATCGGACTCGGACTCCCAGTGTGAGACCCAATGTGTTTTTTTCTATTTTATTATGTAATATACGTAATGTGGCGTGGTTATGTTAGGTATATATGATTGGGTATAGCACACTGAGAGAATAAGACTGATAATGTGTGGTAGTATCAAGGAACTAAACTAAATCTTTAGGTCAAAAGAATCCCTTAAATAAAGGTTCATGGTTAAAGAAATGGCCTGGGTAGCACCCCACGCGTCCGGAAGGTATAAGTTAACTTGCACCTGTGGGATAAGACTAAGAGTGTCTAATATGCAAAGAATAGTGTGCTATGAGTTATTATAATATCACACAAGTCACATGTTAAGTTTTAGAATCAAGCAAAGTGCGAAATAAAGGTCGGCAAAAGTTAAATTTCTCAAACAAATTTTGTAAACTTTGGGAAAAATGCATTAGATCATTTCTACTAATAAATAAAAATTTATAGGACCCACAAACTATCCATGATCTACAAGTCTAGTTCAAAACCAAAAAAACCTCACATCAAACAGACATTGGAGTAAAATGTTATGACTGTTCTACCCTGGACAGGCTGAAATCGAGTTGCGAACGGGGTCAGGTCAAACAAGTGGTAAACTCGACTTTTACGACCTCAAAATATTTCAGTTTAGTCCCTAAATAGTGAGAAAGCTGAAGAGAGGGTTCCACGGTGTTCTTGAATGATTAAGGTGCGTTTTTAATAATTTCTATCGTTAAAGTTCGCCTGTGCATAAAAATTCAATCTCTACGCTTTGCAATCATTTCCCCTTTCTATTAGTTATGTTTGGAGCTATTTTTTTCATTATAGGAATTTGTTGTTCTTGCTTGTTCTTCGGGCTTTATACTTGGTTTAATAAGGTAATCATCTTGGGGGTCTTTTATGGTCATTTTACAATGTTCCATGGACGTTTCGTCAAGTTAGGGTCATATGGCAAATCTGCCGATTTAAACTCTTATGAACTATTTATAGGTGTGTATAAGCTGCATATATATAGTGTTTGCAAAGCTTAGGAAGTAAGGAACAACTTTCATGATGGAACTACATGCATTCGGACGTTCGGTGGAGAGGTTTGTTAAGGCTAAGCTCCGTCCTTCCTTTTTGCTAGAATTGTTAGAAATTCCTAAAACGTCAAATGTGATATTATACTATTCTATTGCTAGAAAGACCTTCTGTAAAAAGCATTGAGATCATAGCTAAAGTATTTTCATGATTCTATTAGGTTGATATTCAACTCGTTCGGTTAAATAGGGTATTCGACATCTATATATGTCATTTTGTCGACTTTCTTATCTATATGTCTATATATATGAATTCTTATTCATCTTGGGGTTGTGTGACTAAACAAAATAAAGGCATTTAGTATTTTGATAAGTCCTTCATAGTTAAAGTGTATCTTAAAATCTCTAAAGTGACACATCGATATCCAAAAATCTCAAATATAATTTTTTATGTTTAAACTACTAAAACACTCGATTATTGAAATACTTTCTTTTAATAATTATCAAGAAATCATGTATATAGACTAAGTGAATTACCTTAATCTTTTTATGAACATCTTTAGAGTTAAGTTATCTTTCTAAAAGTCGAGTTAAATTTTCAAGCTAAAAAAATATATGAGGTTCCACGAGATAATTATATGCGATACAAAGGTGATTAGGAGATTATGAGAATAAGAGTACTAATGACCCAAGATTGAGTAAGTTCTTGTCATGTCCTATTATGTGCATTCATAGTTCATATCATACATGGCGTATTATGCATGGACTTCGAGCTATAATCGGAGGTAAGGGGCCTATTTGCCCGAAAGACTATATGTATTTTACAGATTGCTATAGGTTGGAAATATGATGCCAGTTTGCTACCGGAAGAGACCGCCATTGCTAGCATTTGGTTGGTTATTTCATGAATTTGCATCAATATATATGTATTCACTACATATGATTACACGAGAATACCATGAATATTTGATTACTATGAGGTCGGATGTCCGCCATGGAAGGTATCAGAGTTTCAGTGTCAGGTTGTATCTCTATTACTTCTTTTTTTCATCAGCTAAGTATGATTCTACTTTATGCCTTACATACCAGTATATTTTTATTTGTACTAATGTCCTGTTGCCTAGGGACACTGCATTGTTATTTCGTGCGTGCATGTCCAGGTAAGGATCTGATCGACCTCACCGCTAAGACTTCGGGGTTCAGCTGTGAGTTTGTAAGCTCCACCTCTTCCTGGACCTGTCATAGGATAGTTATGTTTGTTGTATAGTTTGGGTATAGTCGGGGCATTATCCCGATAGTGCTTATGACACTCTTAGAGGCTATTATGGACACAGTATTCTAGGTTTCTTTTTGCAGCTTTTAACCTCTAGCCCATAGGCTTGGCATGTATATATATGTGTGTAGACATGTATGTATCAAATCGCAGCCTCGTCAGCCAGCTAGTACTTTATTATTTTGGCTCATCTACCTTTATTTATATGGCTTATTGTTATTTAGGTCATGACCTTAATGGTCCAGTCTTAGTAATTCAGATATTGTGTTGTCTGATCTGTTGGGCCCCCCCTTTATTTAGCTAGTATGTTTAGTGGCTAACTCGATCGAATATAGTATCGAGTGCAAGTCGCGCCTCCCCTAGTTTGGGGCATGACAAACTTGGTATCGGAGCAGGTTGTATCCCAAGGAATCTACAAGCTGTGTCTAGTCGATTCTTTCTTATGGATGTGTTGTGTACCACACTTATAATCAAAAGGCTATGAGGCATGTAGGAATAATTGCGTTTCTTTCAATTAATAGATCGTGATAAAGAGTGTAAAGAACATATGAAATCTAATTCTTGCTTTGTGTTTCTTATCTAACAGGCTACCTACGCTCTAGTGATGGCATAGTGAAAGATAGGTATGGATCCAAGGGAAGGAACCAGCCATTCTCATCGGGTCAGAGGGATATAGTTCCCTTAGAGGAACATAGTGAGTCTGCAGTACCCCTAGTTTCAGCTTCCCCAACACTTGTTGGAGCCCGGGGAGATGCAATACCCCCAGCCTCACCAATTTCATTAGTACCTAAGGCAGCTAGAGACATAGGACCTCCAACACATGTTGTTCCCACGTCAGAGACTGGGGAGCAAGGGATGGGGAAGGCAGTTCAGCTACTAATTAAGATGGTTACTATTCATGAGCGACAACTAGAGTGGGGAGCAGATGCCCGGAGAGATCAGACAGGAAGCTCGACAGTACGAGAGTTTCTTACTTGGCCCTTCCATTATTTACAGGATCCAGTTCCACTGAGGATCCCTAGGACTTTGTAGACCATATGTATAGAGTATTGAGGGTGACACATGCCTCCATCACCGAGGCTGTGGAGTTGGCTTCTTTTCAACTACGTGATGTAGTCATCCTATGGTATGAGGTATGTGAGAGATCTAGAGGACCTGATGCTCGACCAACAGAATGGAAGGACTTCTCTGAGGCCTTTTTACACCATTATTTGCCACAAGAGGTTTGGGAGGCCTGTCTTGACCAGTTTCTTAGCCTGAAGCAGGGGATATGAGTGTGAGGGATTATAGCCATAAGTTTAAATTTTTTCCGAGGTATGCACCATATATCGTGCGTACCATGAGGGCTTAAGTTCATCATTATGTGGATACTTTGGGGGATCATCTGATTAGAGAGTGTAGTGTAGCATCCCTATCGGATGATGTAGATATTTCCCGCATACATTCTTTCACTCAAACATTAGAGGACCTATCCCGTCAAATTTGTGATTCTCGTAGGGATAGGTAGCAGAGTAAGAGGGCTCGTACTATTGGATCTTATAGAGAGCCACATGGTGATTTTAGGTCCACACTCTATCGATATCCACCTCAGTCAGCAAGTACTTTCCCACCACAGATGCAGGGCTAGAGGTTTGATCGTTATATTCAGTTAGGACTAGGCAAAGCTCAGGCCATCCTGAGGGTCGTTGACAGAAGCATTCCACACAAATAAGACAGCCTACTCCTCCAAGTACTCAGTACGGTAAGATTAACATTGGGCAGTATTGACAGGGTTCGAGTACATGTTATCATTATGGATAGACATGACATTTTATTAGTCAGTGCCGAGGCTAGGCAGAAGTGCACCAGCTAAGCCTTCAAGATACACAACAACCTCTTCGCCCTCAGTCCGTGCTCCCCGACCAGGTCAACAGTCTACTCAAGGACGTGGTAGGGGGAGAGGTGGAGGAGACTCCTCAGGTTCTAGTGGTGGCCAGAACCACTTTTATGCACTCATAGGCCGATAGGATTCAGTGGCATCCCCGGATGTTATCACATGTATATTGATGAGATCTGAGTTTTTGCCACAGTAAGTTGAGGTGTCTACGCTAGGTTGTGACTCTATTGTAGCTAATCATATCTATCGAGGGTGTACAATGTTAATTAATGACCGTCCAACCTCTATTGATTTAGTTGAATTGGTTATGCTAGACTTCGATGTCATTATGGGTATGGATTGGTTGGCAACTTGTTATGCTAATATTGATTGTCAAGCAAAGTTGGTCCAATTTAATTTTCCTGGTGAGCCTATCCTTGAATGGAAAGGAAATGAAGCCATGCCCAGGGGTAAGTTTATTTCATACCTTAGGGCTCGGAAGTTTATTGGCAAAGGTTGTATATACCATCTGGTTCAAGTCATGGATATATACAAGGTGATAATGACTCTTCAGTCGGTTCCTATTGTGAATGAATTCGTGATGGTATTCCCCTGACGAGCTTCCAAGTATTCCCTCCGAAAAGAAAATCGGTTTCGCTATAGATTTTCTTCCTGATACACAGCCTATATTCATTCCTCCCTATAGAATAGCTCCTTTATAGCTGAGGGAATTGAAGGAACAACTGAAGGAATTTCTCGATAAAGGCTTTATTAGGCCAAGTATATCCCCATAGGGTGCTCCGGTGCTCTTTGTTCGAAAGAAAGATGGCTCTTTGCGGATGTGTATTGACTACAGGCAACAGAATAAAGCCACTATCAAGAATGAGTATCCTATTCCATGGATTGATGACTTGTTCGACCAGTTACAAGGTGCCAAATGCTTTTTGAAAATCGACTTGAGAGAGGATGAGGTATGGTTGTTTTGAATTCCTTGTCATGTCTTTTGGTCTTACAAATGCCCCAGCAGCCTCTATGGACCTTATGAACTGGATATTTAAATCATTGTTGGGTGAATTTGTGATTGTGTTTATTGACGACATCCTGATATATTCACCATCGGAAGCCAAGCATGCAGACCACTTGCAAGATGTATTGCAGACTCTCCACGACTACAAGTTAAATGCTAAAATCTCTAAATGTGAATTTTGGCTAACATCTGTATCTTTTCTTGGTCATGTTATTACCGGTGATGGTATCGAGGTTGATGGCCACAATATTGAAGTTGTGATGACTTTCCAAGGCCCTTATATCCGATAGAGGTTCGTAGCTCTTTAGGCGTGGCAGGGTATTACCGAAGGTTTGTGGAGGGATTTTCCTCTATCTCTGCACCATTGACGAAACTAACACATAAAAGAGCTATGTTTCAGTGGACTGAGGCATGTGAACAAAGTTTTTAGGAGCTAAAAAAAGGCTTACGATGTCACCTGTCTTGACTCTTCCTGATGGAACTAAGGCTTATGTTGTATATTGTGATTCCTCAAGAATTGGCCTTCGTGATGCAACATGCTAAGGTTATTGTGTACGCTTCCAGATAGTTGCGGAAACATGAACAGAACTATCCTATGTTGGAAACACGTTCTCGAACTAACGTGTGTTGATTCATGTAGGTTTTGATAAATGCCAAACATTGAGACAAACATCGGTGATGGAACAGTAACAGTCCAAGTACAAGATGGACAATACAAGTTCAAGATTAGTAAATGCAATCAACTGTTGAGTCGCTTTAAATTGTAATCTTGACTCAACGACTTATTTCTAATATTGGCTCTCACCTAAAATGATTTTTATAAAATCATGCATCATTAGGTTTTAAAGAAATAAGTTGCATATTAGCCAAAATGATTTTTAAATTCGTCTTGTGAATTTTGGGTTTAAACAATTGATTGTCTAAGACAACGATCGATTGTCAAAGTGTTTTTACTTAGCCTCAAAAATATTGTCTTGAGACAGAGAGTTTGTTTAAAATCTTTTTTGAGCCCACAATCGATTGTTGAAGTATTTTTTACTTAACGTCAAAAATTTGGGCAACTTACAGTGAGTTTTCAATCTTCAAAAATGAAGAACAATCGATTGTCACAGTTCACAATCGATTGTTAGGCTGTCAGACTTTCAAAAACAATTTTTAAAGACATGTTTTGGCGGTTTAAAAATTATTTAAAAATTATTTCCACATAGCCAACATCCCAATGAATGCTCAGTAAATTACTCACCTATTTACAGATTCGTTTGATATTTTTTCTGACAACAAAATCTATCTTTTTCAAATGATGTGTCAGACTTTCAAAAACAATTTTTAAAGTCTTTCTTTTTTATTTGAAAAATTATTTAAAAATTGTTTTCACATAGTCAATGACCCAATAAATGCTCAATAAATTTCTCACCTATTTACAGATTCGTTTGATATTTATCTAACAAAATCTATCATTTTCAATCATGCATTTATTACAGAATCTATTTTTGTCAGAACCCCTTTGAAAATCTTGGCAACAATCGATAGTGTACAGTGACAATCGATTGTCATAGCCTAATATCAAAGTTTTCAGTAGACAAAATAGGCAACGGTCAAACTCTTTTTTGCCTATTAAAAGCCTGCCTGAAAACGTTTTTATATAACACAACTGAGCCAAAACTTTGATATTATACTTAACATTATTGAGCATCAATTTTCATATCATACATTACTTTGAGAGCCATTATTTGATTAAGTTGTTGTGTTCTTGAGCTAATATTGTTGTACTCATATCCACTCTATCAAGAGAGTTTTTGTATAAGTGAGTAAGAGAGTGTTCTTGTAAACACTTGTAACAAGAAGGAGTGTTGTATTTCTTCTTGAGAAGTCTTAGGGGTAGGATTCCTTGAGCAGGTTGTTTGAGGCTTGTGTTGTATCAAGTTCTCAAGTTGTAAAGGTTCGTTAGGCACCCGGAAGCTTAACAAGTGAAGTCTTTGAGGTGAGGAACCTCCGAGCAGGTGTTTGAGGCTTATGCGACTTAAGTTCTCAAACGGAAAGGTTTGTTAGGTACCTGTTAAACTTAGCGGTGAAGTCTTTGAGGTGAGGAGCCTCCGAGCAAGTGTTTGAGACTTGTTTGATTCAAGTCTCAAGTGTAAAGGTTTTGTTGGGCACCTTAAGCTTGACACGGTTGTAGTGGAAATCTCGAGAGAGTCTCTCGGGGACTGGACTAGCCACAAGGTGTGCTAAACAAGGATACATCGGTGTGTTCTTTCCTGCTCTCTTTAATTTCTGCACTCTTTAATTCCTGCAGTTTTATATTCCTGCAACATATTTTTTTTAATTCCGCATAATTCTCGTAAAACGCTATTCACCCCCCCTCTAGCGTTGTTCATATATCCTAACATCCTACACACGATATTGAGTTAGTCGTAGTTGTCTTCGCTATAAAGATTTGGCAGCATTATCTATGTGGGGTTCATTTTAATGTTTTCACCGACCACCAGAGCCTTCAGTATTTATTTAAATAGAGTGAACTAAACCTACGACAAAGAAGATGGCTAGAACTAAAGGGCTATGATGTTGATATTTTATATCATCCCAGCAAAGCTAATATTTTTCTAATGCCCTTAGCCGGAAGTCCATGGGCAGTCTAAGCCATGTTGAAGTTGGTAAGGTCAAGATGACCAAATATCTATGCCAGCTAGCTAGTTTGCAGGTGCGTTTGATAGATCCAGAGGGTGGACACATTCTCGTTCAGAATACGACAAAATATTCTTTTGTTACTAAAGTGAAAAGGCGACAACACGAGGATCCTAAGCTTGTAAAACTGAGGGAAAGTATTGCACAGCAGTGAAAACCTTTATTTGAGCTAAATGGAGATGGAGTCCTTAGATACCAAGGCTGCTTATGTGTATCGACAGTTGGAGAGAAGATTCTTTTGGAGGCCCATTATTCTAGATATGCAGTTCACCTCTTAGTGACAAAGATGTATCGGAACCTTCAATAGATCTATTGGTGGAACGATATGAAAAATGATACTGCAGAGATGGTTGCCCAATTTCTCAATTGCCAGAAAGTTAAGGCAGAACATCAGAGGCCAAGAGGCCTAACTCAGTATATTGAACTTCCATTATGGAAATGGGACATGATAAATATGGACTTCATCACTTGTTTGCCTCTCACTCCACGGAGGTATCATTATATTTGGGTAATTATTGATACGCTTAATAAATCTGTTCATTTCCTACCAGTCAGGATGACATATTCAGCCAAGGATTATGCCAAGTTTTACATTCAAGAAATTGTTCGCCTTCACAGAGTGCCATTATCTATTATCTCTAATCGAGGGGCTCAATTTATAGCACATTTTTGGAGATATTTTCATAAGGGTCTAGGCACGCAGGTAAATCTTAGCATCGGTTTTCATCCACAAACTGATGGACATGAATAACATACTATTGAGACAGTTAAGGATATGTTATGTGCATGCGAGCTTTATTTTAAAGGAACGCGGGATGACCATCTACCTCTTATTGAGTTCACTTATAATAACGACTTCCAAGCTAGTATTCAGATGGCTCCTTGCGAAACACTAAATGGGCGGAAGTGTAGGTCGCCGATCGGTTAATTCGAGGTCGGGGAAGCAGAGTTGCTTGGTCCTAATTTAGTCCAGCAAGCAATGGAAAAGGTAAAACTTATAAGAGATCGGCTGTGTACAGCACAAAGTAGGCAGAAGTTTTATCCATATGTTAGACGATGAGACTTAGAGTTTGATGTAGAAGATTGAGTTTTCTTGAAAGTATCACCTATGAAGGGAGTCATGCTATTTTGGAAATAAAGGAAAGCTCAGCCTAGGTGTGTTGGACCGTATAAGATTATTCGAAGGATTGGTAGGGTGGCGTACGAGCTTGATTTGCCTTCAGAATTGAAAGCAGTCCATCATGTATTTCATGTATCCATGTTGCGAAAGTGCATTGGAGATCTTTTATGTAAAACGCCAATTGAGGATATCCACATTGATGAAGAATTATCTTATGTAGAGGTACCAATAGCTATTTTAGATCAGCAGGTAAGAAAGCTTTGAACTAAAGAAGTGGATTTCGTGAAAGTGTTGTGGCAAAATAACAACATCGAGAAAATGACATGGGAAGCTGAGGAGGAAATAAGGAAGAAGTACCCACCTATTTATGACTTAAGGTGAGTCGCATTTAAATAATTGGAAATCATTTCATTAAAGTAACTTAATTGGATTTTAAATTACTTGAAAGTGCAATTTAATTTTTTTATTACAAGATAGCTATATGAAGCCTAGTAGTTGGAATCTTCAAAATTTGATTTATATTTGGAAACTAAAAAAATATAGCCTCACAAATTACATACTAGCGGAAAATAAATCAAACAAGGAATTGACTGGACCCATTCGCGGACGAATATTCTTTAGGGGGGGGGGGAGACTGTGAGACCCCATGTGTTTATTTCTCTTCTCTTACGTAATATACGTAACATACGTAGTTATATTAGATATATATGATTGGGTATAGCACATTGGGAGAATAAGACTAATGTGTCATAATATCAAGGAACTAAACTAAAGCATTAGGTCAAAGGAATCCCTTAAACAAAGGTTCATAGTTAGCACCCCGCGTGTTCGGAAGGCTTAACTTAACTTGCACCTGTCGGATAAGACTAAGAGTGTCTAATATGCTGAGAATAGTGTTTGATGAGGTATTATAATATCAAACTTGTCACATGTTAAGTTTTGGAGTCAAGCAAGTTGCAAAATAAAGAACGGCAAAAATTATCGTAAATTTCTCTAATAAATTTTCTAAACTTTGTGTCAAATCTATCAGATCATTTCTCCAAATATATAATGAGTTATGGGAGCCACAACCTATCTAATCAAAGGTCTACAAGTCTTGTTCGAAATCAAGAAAACCTCACATCAAACAGACATTGGAGTAAAATGTTAGGACTGTTTTACCCTGGACTATCGAGGCTGAAATCGACTCGCAAATCGGGCCGGGTCAAACAAGTGGTGTAAGCCGTTAAACTCAACTTTTAAGACCTCAAAATATTTCATTTTAGTACCAAAATAGTGAGCAAGATGAAAAGAGGGCTCCATGGTATTCTTGAGTGATTAAGGTGCGTTTCTGACAATTTATATCGTTAACGTTTGCCCCCGTTCCTGGAAACGTACTCTCTATGCTTTGCAATCGTTTCCCCCCTTCTATTAGCTGTGTTTGGAGCTATTTTTGGAAGATAGGAATTTGTTGTTCTTGCTTACTCTTCAGGATTTATATTTGGTTTGCTAAGGTAATCATCTTGGGACTCTTTTATGGTCGTTTTTACAAAGTTCTACGGATGTTTCGACAAGTTAGGATCATACGACAAATCTGTCGATTTAAACTCAATTATGAACTCTTTATTGGTGCGTATGAGCTTCATATATATAGTTTTTGTGAAGCTAAGGAAGTAAGGAATAACTTTTGTGAAGGAACTACAGGCATTCGGGCGTTCGTTGGAGAGGTATGTTAAGGCTAAGCTTCGTCCTTCCTTTTTGCATGAATACTTGGAAATTACTAAGACATCTGTGAGCACGTGATTTTTTCCTCGTTAAAGTTACTCTTATAGAATTATCAGAGTTAGGATTTCTCATTTTATTATTCAATTATTAGGATTTAATTGCGCATGTTTGTGTGTATTTTTATTGGTGCATGAATGATAAGTCATAAAAAAAATACAAAAACATAGCATGAGCATTTTAGGATTTGAATTTTACAAAATTTTGTTAAAATTAGTTAGTAATTAGGTTTTTGTTTTACAAATATGAAAATCACAAAGAAAACTTTGATTTGTTTTAATTTTTTTCTTTTAAATAATAGTAGTTTAATTGTGATTTAATAGTTTTGAATAACTTTTCAGGTTTAATTATAGTTGAATTTGAAAATTGAAACAATAATTGAATATAGGTAATTGAAAAAGAATTAAAAAGGAGAAAAAAAAAGTCATAAATCAGGTAGGCTTTACAATTGGACCAAAATTGGATGGCCCAAACACCCTACCCGTCGAAACCACCCTAAAACCGGCCCAAACCCCTCCCTGACCCGGTCTGTCATTAGTGATGCCCAAAAACAACGTCGTTTCGGGGGCCAGTGATCTAAATCATTTATATACCATCATCCAACGTCCTTGGTTCAGTCTCGATTATTAAATGAAGATATCCAAAATTGTTACCAAACCCTAGAGACCAAATATCCCTTACTCGTATCTATCATCCCCACTAATACTCTGCCTCACAGCCGCCGGCCGAAAATCGCCGCTGCTGTCGTCGAAGCTCCAATGCCTCCCAAAAATACACCCCCGAACCACTGTTCCCTCCTTCTTTCAATGCCCTAAAAACTAGTTTTCAACTATGATCCAAATCTGTTGAATATAGGAATTTGTGGATGTCGTCTCCGCCACCACCGGAACCCCTCAAAAATAACACACTAGGTTCCTCACCCCATCCCATAACGGATCCAGTCTCAATTTCTTTAAAACTTTAGCCAATCGCCTCGAATATTCATCCAAAAGTTCCGATCATATCCTCAACCTCCCCCGAATTCCCTAAAATTGACACCACACAACCCCCTTACCTCCCTCTCCATGAATCTATAACCAGTAACCCTCGAATATGACTGGTTCTTGTCAAAAATCAAATCAAAAAAACCGGTTTGAAGCTCAACATATTCCAACCCTAACCAATTTTACACCCATTACAGTTTTCACCCTCTTCCCCTAAAATTTATGTTCAGCCTCTCGCAAATGTCAAAATACCCTCTCAAATTTGAAATCAAAGGATGGCCGAAAACCCTAAAATTCATGGGTTTTGGGCTTTGCTGGTCATTAAGCTAGGTCTCCCTGTTCACTTTTATTTTCATCCTGTGATTGTATGTTTGTTCTACGTTATTTGTTCTTGTTCATCTAGTAATGACCTTCTGTTAAGTTATTTGGAATTTTGGTTTATTCAGAATTATGTTCCTCTGTTTAAAGTTGTTGATAATCCGCTTTGAATGATTTCTTATCGATTGGACTTCTATATTTTTCTTTTTAGATTGAGTCATTCTGTACTGTTCCATGCACAACATGTTTGAGCAATTCGAATTGAAAAGTTGAGGATTGACTTGGATTGATAAAAAGATATTATTTCACCATGTTTTAGGATTAATTTGGGGTTTGTGATTGTATGTTTCATGTTCAACATTTAATCAGTATTGAGGTCTTTAATTTTGTTGATTTTGTTTGCCTTTGATTTTTTGGTTAAAATAATTGATATAACTACAGTCTCCTTTACATCTAGTGTCCAGTTTATTATTACATTTTGGCTCAGTTTAGTTGGGGTGATAACCAGACTGGGTTGGGTCAGGGTTAAATCATGCTGATCACTTTAAGTAATTTAACTATAGTTAATTTTTGACGAACTTATAAGAACTAGGGTGTAGTTGCTCAGGCTGAGTAATTGGGGGGAAATGACAAGGATAATAGGGGTATTTGGGTATAGGAATCTTGCAACAGACCCGTGGACCCTTCTAGTGGGAGGTTCAAAGTCTAATTTCAGATAATTTTCTAATAAGACTTGAGGCAAAAGTTAGAAAACAAGGGACTAAATGAAAAATTCTGAAAAATAGGAAAGGGTCTAGTGAATACAACACAAAAGAAAACGGTTGCCCTAGGTTGGTGTTATAAATAGGCAAGTTAGTGCCTTCATGAAAGGGGGGGGGGGGGATTCCAGAAGAGGCTGAAGAATCCCTGAAAATTCCCAAGGTCTTAAGTCTAAAAAATCACTGGAAAAATCCCAAGATTTCTTATTCTAAAAATCCTGGCAAAAGTCTCCACAAAACCTCCAGATAATTAGCATTCTAGCTATACAAGATGAAGATAACTTGAGGCATGTGTGTTTAGAGTGTTAGAACTTTCAGAACCTATTCTGGGTATTGATCTCAAGATGGATTGTGTTTTGTTCAAGCCATATGGGTTGAATTTGATGGTGTTGTTAGTTTTTGAATGCTTTCCTAGGCTTCTTGATACTATTTCTGGATTTATAATTGGTGGATTTGCTATTGTTATTGCTTCTTGCTTACTTGCTCATAGGTGCTTTCTTCTTTACTGTAATTCCATGTACACACACATGAACCTGATCTGATGTAACCATGTTTGGCAATCAAAATGACAAGCATTCCATGCATTCGTCCTTTGTAGTGAGCCTGCTTGGACTTCAATAATGTAAAAACGCGTAGTCTTAAATGACTTGTAATATTTGGTATACCTTGATTTGATTACATTTGTAAATTTGGGACTGTGTAAATGGACTGTACCTGGACTATATGCCTAGATCATTTTTGATTACTAGCAGGAATGTGTATCTTATGTAGTAATATAGATTGTTTAGTTTCTTACAATTAATTGAATAGTACTGATAATATGTATGCATTTATGCAGACTTGTATAAACAAGTCTATCATCTAGATCAAAACTTGATTTTCAATATATGAATCCAGAATTTGATAATTCCTGCCTTAAGACTCAGGGGTCGCGTATATACCATGCTAAACATTTTTGATTGTTAAAGTGACACTATACAGATTTTTATCAAAAATTAATTTGTAATGGCTGTAGCCTAGTAATTTCTGGAATTCAATCCTTGATCAATGAATGGCATTCATGTTGTCTCCTAATTTCTGGGCTCAAATTTTGGGCCCAAATGATTATCGTTGAGACCCATATAAATATTGAATCTTCTGGGTTAGTCTTTTGGACAATGAGCCCAAATGCCAAATCAGTACATAAAAACATGCTGAAGATACGCATGCTGAACGGTTTTCGTCGTAGATCATTAACATGTTAATTAATTAGAATTCCTCCTTTATTATAGAGACGACATATAATAGAAAATAGTAGCTTATTTAGGTTACCTTTCTAAACGCAAAAGAAGTGCACTATGCCAAACCAAACCATATTCCGTGTGGCCTTTTAATCATAGTAAAATGCTTAGAAATCCGAGAGATGCTGTTTAGCAAATTACCTGATTTTCCCACGAAGTTAAAAATGCGTAGTTGCTTTAGGCGCATTATTTTAATAATTTATCTTCCTAATTTCGGGTGTGCATTTATGTGACCAAAATCCAAATCTCAACGATAATAAAATATGTCAAAAACCGTGGGTGCATTTACGTAACATGGTTCGAGACATAATTTATTAACGTTGCAATATTCCTAAAAATTGTTAAATGCGGTAAAGAAATAATTTAAAATTACACCATAGGATGAACATGTATAAAAATTATAATTTTAGCCAATTATAATAGTTTAAGGGACCATGCTAGAACCACGGATACGGGGGTGCCTAACACCTTCCCTCGGGTCAACAGAATTCCTTATTCAGAGTTTATGGTTCACAGACTTCAAAAGGAAAGTCGAATTTTTCTCGATTTGGGATTTCAAATAAACCAGTGACTTGGGACACCAAAGTGCCAATCCTATCACAAGTGAAGACTCTAAAAAAATATAAATAAATAATTCCATTTTGAATAATGTCACTTTAATTTGAAAAACTCCCTTATAAGTGTCATCCTTCAGGGTAGCCGTGTAAAAAGGAGGTGTGACAGCTCTGGCGAATCTTGCTGGGGATAGAGCAACCTAGAATATCTAGTTCAGGGTTCAAGAATTCGCGCTTAGAATAACTGTTATATTTGGCTTCTTCTGATTTGTTCATGTTCTGTTCTAAGTGCTAAATGTTTTACCGCTTTGATATTGGATGAATTGTACGTATAAACTGCTACGAAACCCTTATCTCTTTATCTCCGGGGATGTGCTTACTGGTTAAGACTCCTAATTATGTTAGTGTAATACCTTACAATAAGAAAGAGGCCGGATAAGTTACTAAGCCGGATAGCCTTTTGGTTCACGGTACGTAGCCCCCTCCTCGACTCGAGTTGTTCGCTCGGGTGCACAGTCTAGACCCTATACCAAGGGTTTAAACTTAGAATAACTTGAATTCATTCCGGATCCATAGTAGGAACGCTTATTTACATCATAAATTTGACTTAGGGGACTAGACACAGGGGTTGGGTCCGTCTAAGACAGGTGACCTCAAATAAAAGACCATCCTGATACATTTTACGTTCTACTTGTGCATTTATTTGCTTTGGATCCGCATGTTGACCGGGTTGTGAATAAGTAGAGTAAATTGAGAAAAGTAGCAGTGTTAGGGTAACCACTTATAAACCAATTCTCAAACAGCACCGAAACGCTTCTGAATTTTGAAAAAATAAAAGCAAAAAAAACAAAACAAAAAAAAAGAGAGAAAAAGAAAATGGGGGTTTTCCAATAATATTTTGGTTTCGATAAATTGCTTTGCCCGAACTATACCGGTTTGATTCTCGTCGGAAGCGAGATACGTAGTCAACCCCCATCGGGTCCAACCTCCCTTTCCCAAAAATAACCAAAACAAGGAAAACAATTGGTCAGTTTTATTTATCTTCTTCAATACATTGGGTGATGCCGTTATTGCCAGAATTAGCTGAATGTTACCTCAAGCGACGCTGGAAGGCTGATTCTGCACAAAATGGCCATATCTGAGTCTTATTTTGGCTAGGAAGCGAGCATAACCTTAGCCTTCATTTGGAAGCGCCGAAAGGATGTACTCGCAAAGCCGGGCCGTGGTTTTAGGAAATAAATTTCACAAAGAACAAATTCTGGCTTTAATAATTTGTGGAGTCAAATAGTCCAATTTTGAGATACTAATTCACCTTAATAAATGTGCATAATGAGCATGATAGCGTTCATAAATAAAATTCCATTGGAGCTGCACCTGTGGTGGAATGACCTGGGGGAAGCAGGGTCAACATGCATCTGGGAGGACTTACTAGGCTATTGAAAATTAACCCAAGGGGAGATATCGTAAAAGCATTCACTACGTTTTAGGACTCGACTCATAATGTATTCTATTTCAAGGATTTTGAACTCACACTAACATTGGAGGAAATAACTGGATATATTTTGACCCCTCTGATTCCTTTGAGACACCAATACCTGATTGCACCAAGAGCCCTTGCCGTACAAAAGTTCCTGGACTCCTTAAAAATCAGCTGGAAGGTTCACAATCTGGACCTGTCAGTAGGCTTATGCACCCTGCAGTTTATATGCCAGTGGTACAGGCATATTGGGGGATTCAATAACCCCAAAACCCATATTTGTAGCAAAGGAAACCAACTAAAATGGGAGGAGCATCGATGTTTTGCATTCGTGGTTTTCTTCTTGGGTTTGGTGGTGTTTCCGCGGAAGGATGGAAACATTGATATCCAGATAGCAGGGGTCGTTAATGCTTTGCTAACTCAGGCCAAGAGAAACCTCGCTCATATGATTTTATCCAAAATCTTCCATGCTCTCACCGCCTGTAAAGCGGGAGGAGACTTCTTCGAGGGATGTAACCTATTGTTACAAATATGGATGATTGAGCCTTTATGACACCGTCCTCGGTTCATGAATTAGGTATCACCAACAAATAGCTGCATAGAAGAATTCTACAAGGGTTGATGGGTTTACATTACCTGAGGGTGTCATAGAATGGGTATCGCATCTCCGGTTTATCACTGCAAATCAGATACAATGGACATGCGGGTGGCTCCCTATGGATGAAATTGTGTATATGCCAGCCACCGGGCCTCATTTCCTTCTGATGGGTCTCCGAAGCATCTAGCTCTATGCACCATACAGAGTCCTAAGACAATTAGGTAGATGCCAAATGATTCCCAGGGATGAGGATCTTAGTCACCATGCGGTTGGGATTAGCCCCAATGGTCAGTTCCCTGAAGCCGTCGTACGTCAAATTTGGAGCGAATGCCAATACCGGACAGCAGGTACCCGAGTACGTGACATATCTATAGGTGAGGTTGCACAGGATACATTTCTTGGTATAAAAAATAAATAGAGCTTGGAAGGCTGGCTAAAAGACCACATCTCTAAGAATTTGTTGAAATGTCACAAGAGCAATGGGACTGGCTAGCCAGATAGAATGAATACAGGGCCACTATTAGAAGATTGGAAAAGCAAATCAAAGAGCTGCAATTTGAAAATGGTTTCAAGCCGTAGCAGATGAGGTAGAAAAGAAGGAATTAAACAAAGAAAATGAAGCACAAAGCAGCCGTAGAAAATCCCCCCAAGAGCACAAAAGATGAAAAAATCATAGAAAATTTGCGGCGGAAAGTAACCGAGTATGGGTTTGACTTGAATAAGGTGGAAGGTGAGCTATCCAGGGTTCGGAAGCAGTTGGCCAAAAGTGCGGAGGAACGAGCCCACATCCTTGAGCAATTAAAAGAAGGGCATAACGATGAAATTGTTGGGTTAATGTGGATGGTCATCATGACAGAGGACAGAGTGGCCATGCAAGTCATGGACTTCAAAGCCGAGAGAGAGAATTGTTATGCAATGATAGAAAGGTTGGAAATGGGTTTGCAGCAATTCCAGGAAATGAATCAAGTATCACAGTGAACTCTAGAGGCAAGGACCGAGCAAATTGGGCGTTTGTTGCAAGTAAAAGGTGTTATTATGGAAAGGATACGAGAAATTGCAAATTACATCACCAAAAAGTGCAACCATTGTGAGGATATGATGAGATCTGTGTTCTTTGCCACCGCTATGACTTTTGTGCGGCAAGTGATAGAGAACCTCCACCATCTCCGAGGGAGTTTAGCATACAAGCCTGCGGCAAGTCCGGATGATGCCCCAAGAGCCCCAAGAGCAGTTGAAGTCTTAATGTATTCGTGATTTCTAAAAAAAATTGTTTTTTTTTAAAGAGTCTATCAATTTGTATTTTCTTTTACGCATTATTGCTCTAGTCTGTAAGTCGCATTGTGTCCAAGTTTGTTAGTTGTCTTTAACTTTGCTAGTCTCTGTAACCAATGTTTTGTCATTATAAGAATTAAAAATTTCAAAATATCTTGGTATTTTCTTCTCACTTTTCATGAACTACGCTCGGTCTGATTCATGCGGGGCATAATATGTAGGCAATCTTCATAAGATTCGACCGTATTCTTAAAAGGGGAAAACCAAAGCAAGGAAACAAGGAGTAGAAATCAAAAGGAAGTTTGGAATAAACGCCGGGATGACACATGCGACCACTGCAAACATATAGACACCCGCTAACTATATAGGTTCATCACACCCAACATGCGATTCCCTGTTTGTTATCTATCTCAACCTAACCGTTTGTTTGATTCCAGTTTCCAGTCTCAGGTTTTTAGAAAACAGTGGTTGGTTTGTGGTAAACTGGCATCGCATTGATATTTTACTAGATCAAAAGGAAGCGCAGAAATGTCATCCAAATTGACTTTGCCAGCAGTTCCCATTTCAGAAGATAGCCCGATTGTAGGTATCCCGACCTCTGAATATGCGGCGGTGGAAGAAAATAGGATCCTTCGACTCAGAGTCATGGAGATGTAGGACACTTGGACGAACGGAAAAGAGACTCCAAGTGTCACCCCTGGATTTCCTGAGCTCTTCCCAATGTCGGGGGTACCTCAAATGTACCCATTAGACACCCAAATATCCTCTTGGGGCAGCCTACCATACCATCCAACTTTGTCAGAACACCTTCTGAAGCCCGCCCTCAGGTGTTCACCTCTGGCTCAGTTCCTAATATTTTTACGGCTCCCCCATGTGCAACCACCACACAACCTGCAGTGCTGAGACCCATGTTTGATCCCACGGCTTTCACATTTCAAACTCCCAATTATCAAACTGAGCCTCCCTCACACCCCACATATAGTTATCCTCAACCAGCATGTGAGCTTACACTAGAGCAGGATAAAACTCCTAGGAGGCCTGAACAAGATGAGATAGCAATAAGGATGAAAAGCCTTGAGCAGAGCTTGAAGAACATGCAGGTCTTGAGTGGGCAAAAGAGTGTTTCCTTCACAGATATGTGCATGATCCCGCATGTACATCTCCCCCTGGAATTTAAAACGCCGGTTTGAAAAGTATGATGGTCAAGGCGACCCCATTTCTCATCTGAAAGGTACTGCAACCAATTGCGTGGGGCAGGCAGAAAGGAAGAACTGTTGATGGCATACTTCGAGGAGAGTTTGGTAGGCATCGCTATTGAATGGTTCATGGACCAAGATTTCACATGATGGCATATCTGGGATGATCTTGCGCGAGATTTTGTAGATAATATGTTGTCAAGTGGGGGGAACAGGCTTCAAGAGTAAAGCCTCCCATGGATGAGACAGAGATGGTCACTGTTTTTCTCCAGGTGCAAGAAGCGGATTATTTTCAAAATATGATGTCAGCAATGAGCAAACCTCACACGGAAGCAATCAAGATCGGCGAGATGGTAGAGAATGGCTTGAAGACAGGAAGAATTCTGAGCCAATCAGCCATAAGGGCAACCTCCCAGGCCATCCAAGGCAGGGCATGAGGAGTTGCAAGAAACAAAAAGAAAGAAGAAGCTTCAACGGCAGCCTCTGATACCAGAAGACATCATGCTCACAGACCCGTATTCTCAGAAAGGACCTATCAACACTACTATCCCCATCAAGACATGCATTATGCTCCCCAACCTTATGTAGTTATGAATGCCCAGCCATTCGCCCGACCACAACCACAGCTCAACAGAAACCAGGCTCGCAGAAATCAACCTCCGCAAAACCACTATAATCATCGTCCTCCCAAAAACAATTTCCGTCCTAGGGAGCCGCCTAGAAGACAAAATTTCACATTAATAGGGGAGTCTTATTCTAAATTATTCCCAAAACCTGTCCATATAGGTCTCCTGCAGCCCGTGCCCCCGAACGGGTAGAACGCTGAGTCACCTTCTTATCAACAGTGTGTATGTTGTGCTTATCATTCAGGAGCCGAAGGACACGACACTGGAAAATCTAATAGAAGAAAGGAAAATAGTGTTGAGAGATGAAGAGGTCCCGAACGTGACTAATTACCTGTTACCGGCTCACAACAACGGGCTAGTCATCGGGAGGATTTGCGAGGATAAAGAATTTTACCCTACTCTGAAAGCCATAATAGCCATTGCTGATGCAGATAGAAAACCAAATGTTACCCCCAAGAAGGTTAATGAAAAGGAAATGAGTAAAGCCAAGCACCCGGAAGCAGAGAAGAAGGTTGAATTTAAAACTGAGACGGCACCCGCCAAGGAAACCATCTGTTACATCACATGGGGTCGTCAAGAAAAATAGCCAACTCTGAGTCCCCCAAGTAGATTTGAGTTGAATAAGATGATATACGTACCTAAGGGAGCTTATGTTGTGCGGGGCCCGATTAAACTGCCAAGGCTGAATGAGCCCGTGGTAATTGGTTTCACGCCTCAGAAGCCGATGACGATCCCTTTTGGAGTCCCGTGGAACTATCAAGAAACAATAGAACATACAAAGGCAAAGAAATCACTGGGAAAACTCAAGAAAGCCACCGCACAAAGAAATATTCGGACCTGGAAGAGGTGAACAATGCCACCAAAAGGCGATTCCCACCCAAAAAGCCCATAAATGCTGAAGAAGCGGAGGCCTTCTTTCAAAAGATGAACATGCCGGTCTACGAGGTAGTGGACCAACTTCAGAAGTCTCCCGAGCAAGTCTCTTTATTATCATTGCTAATGAATTCTCTAGAGCACCAGAAAGTGTTATCCAAAACTATAAATGAAGCTTACGTGCTGGTTCAAACCTCCGTGGAACAACTGGAGAAAATGGCAGAAAGATTATTCACTATTAATTAGGTTACATTCAGCATGAATGATTTGCCTCAAGAGGGAGCTTCCTACACCAAAGCCTTGCATCTCACCATCAAATACGAAGGCTATTAAGTCAGAAAAGTAATGATAGATGGAGGTTCAGGGGTGGACATATTCCCGCTGTCAACATTGCAAAGAATGGAAATCAGAACAAAGAGGATCCGTCCCAACAATGTGTGTAGCCAAGCTTTTGATGGAATTAAAAGAGACACCATAGGAGAAATTGATTTAGTATTGACCATTGGTTCGGTAGACTTTAAGGTACCATTTCAAGTATTAGAGATGGACACATCCTACAACTATCTCCTAGGAAGACTATGGATTCACGTAGCAGAAGCTGTGCCTTCTACTCTACACCAAATGTTGAAATTTGAACATGAAAACGAAGAAATCATGGTCCATGGAGAAGATGAACAGTCAATTTACCGCGATCCCTCTGTCCCTGCCTCGAAGCTAAAGAGGGATGTGAGCATATAGTTTACCAGGCTTTTGAAATCATGGTAGATGATCAACACGAAGAAGGCAAACCATTTCCCTAGCCTTTCCTCTACAATGCCTCAATCGTGGTGGCAAGGGAGATGATACGTCAAGGATTTAAACCAGGTGAGGGACTTGGAAGTTCTCTACAAGTCATAACTGAGCCAATCGCGTTGCCTACCGCAGAGAATCTTTTTGGGCTAGGCTTCCACCCAACACCAGAGGATATAACTAAGGCAAACCGTAGAAAATGTCATGGATGGGCTTTACCACGACCCCTACCCCACTTGTACGAAATATTTATGAAGCCAAAGTTCAGTGAGGAAGAAGAAGACGAGACCTTCACAGCGGAGGAAATTGAAGAGATATGTGGAGCCATGAGGAAATTATTGTATGAAGCCAACATGGTCCAGCTTGGAGAAGGCTCAAGCACTACTGAGGTGCTGTACATGGGACCGGATGCCAAGTTGCAAAATTGGAAGGCTACGCCTTTCCTAGTTAGGCGGGAGGCCCGGTAGTCCTGCCTTGTCACCTTTTCTTGCATCACGAGATATTTCAGGGTGTAGCTCAAATATTTTTCCTTTGGTATTTTGTCCTTTAAATATCAAATGTAAACCCTGTTATCTTACAATTTCAAAGAAATGAAATCAATATTTCATCGTCTACACTCGTCTGTTTTTTCAGATTTTTTTCTTCTATTTCATTTTCTTTCAGTTTCAATAATGCAGCTTTAAATAATATGACATGCTCACGGACTTCATGCCCCGACCTGAACATGTCGTCTATTTATGAAATAATGAACCAATAACCAGAGTATGATGAAGAAGAGTCTTTTAGGAAAATCAACCGAGAGTTGGAACATTTTGAAAATAAACCTAAGACTAACTTAAATGAAACCGAACTAGTTAACTTGGGTGGTCCAGGCAAAACCAGGGAAACTATAATAAGCATCCACGTGAATAAGGAAATTCGGGACTTACTGGTTCAACTTCTTATTGAATTCAAAGATGTTTTTGTTTGGTCTTGCGACGATATGCCTGGGTTGAGTGTTGATTTGGCGGTTCATAAGTTGCCCACGTACCCTGAATGCTCTCCAGTCCAACAAAACAAAGAACGTTCAAACCTAATATCAGCGATAAGATCAAAGAGGAGATCACAAAATAGTTAGAGGCGGGAGTAATCCGGGTGGTTTGATACAACACATGGTTGGCCAATATGGTCCCGGTACCAAAGAAAGATAGGAAAACCCGAGTATTTGTAGACTACAGAGATTTGAACAAAGCGAGTCCCAAGGACAACATCCCTTTGCACACCATCCACATCCTTGTTGACAACTCTGCCAAACACGAGATACAGTCCTTTGTAGATTGCTACGCAGGATACCACCAAGTGTTGATGGATGAGGAAGATGCTGAGAAAACTGCCTTTACCACACCTTGGAGGACTTATTGTTACAGGGTTATGCCCTTTGGTTTAAAGAACGCTGGGGCAACATATATGAGGGCTATGACCACCATTTTCCATGACATGATGCATCAGGAGATAGAAGTATTTGTGGACAATGTGATTATCAAGTCCAAGACTCAAGGTGATCATGAAAGGGATTTAAGAAATTTTTTTAAAAGGTTTCGCAAGTATGATTTGAAATTGAATCCAGCCAAGTGTGCGTTCGGGGTCCCGTCAGGCAAACTTCTGGGATTCATTGTAAGCCGAAGGGGTATTGAGCTGGATCCAGCCAAGATAAAATCCATTCGAGAGCTACCTCCTCCAAAACCAAGAAGGACGTAATGAGCCTGCTAGGAAGATTGAATTACATCAGCCGGTTCATCGCCCAGCTGACTTATACATGAGAGCCCATATTCAGTCTATCGAAAAAGGACGCAACAATTAAATGGACCAATGAGTGTCAAGAGGCTTTCGAAAGAATCAAAAACTAGATGTCTAACCCACCATTCTTAGTTTCGCCGGAACCAGAAAGCCCATTGTTTCTTTATTTAACAATCCTTGATAGCTCTTTTTGTTGCATTCTCGGGCAGCATGACGCCACGAGAAAGAAATAGCTCGGCATATATTACTTGAGCAAGAAGTTTACTGGTTACGAGGCCGAATACACGCTGCTAAAAAGAACCTGTTGTGCCTTGACATGGGTGGCTCAGAAGCTGAGGCATTACTTGCAAGCACACACCACCTACCTAATTACCAGGCTGGACCCGTGAAGATATATATTCCAAAAAGTGATGCCCGCATGACGATTGGAAAAATGGCAAATCCTGCTCACCGAGTTCAACATAGTTATGTCACTCGTACCGCAATGAAGGCTCAAGCATTAGCAGATCATCTAGCCGAGAACCCAGTTGATGATGAGTATCAACCTTTGAATACCTATTTCCCTGATAAAGAAGTGAATTCGTCATAGGCAAAATCTGAAGACATCTCTACTTGGAATATGTTTTTCGACGGAGCAGTGAATGTGAAAAGAGTAGGAATTGGGGAAATTTTAATATCACCCACTGGTCAACATTACCCGACTACAACAACACTCCGGTTTTTCTGCACCAACAATACAGCTGAATACGAGGCTTGCATCATGGGCATGAATATGGCTATTGACTAAGACGTAAAGGAATTTTTAATAATGGGAGATTCAGATTTGATTATGTGGAAGGCCCAAGGAGAGTGGGAAACAAGAGACATCAAACTCATCCCCTATCGACAGCATGTGGGGGATCTCAGAAAACGATTCAAGTCACTACAATTCAGGTACATTTCTCGTTGTCGCAATGAGTTAGCTGATGAGCTCGCAACTCTGGCTTCCATGTAGCCTTACCCTGGAAACGCCCATGTTGATCCTCTGGAAATCCAAATCAAGGAAAGGAATGGGTACTGTAATGTGACAGAGGCAGAATCCAGCACGCAACCCTTGTTTTATGTAATCAAGAAATTTCTGAAAACACAAGAGTGTCCCGAGCAGGCTACGGGGGAGCAAAAGAAAACCATCAGACGGCATGCGAGTAGATTCTTTTTGAGTGGTGATACCTTATACAAGAGGACCCCGGATCTTAACTTACTAAGATGTGTTGACGCTGAGGATTATGCATGAAGTACACGCATGAGTGTGTGGACCTCATATGAACGGGTATGTACTAGCAAAGAAAATACCTCGGGCAGGGTGTTACCCGATGACCATAGAGAAAGATTGTTTTAGTTTCGTTCGAAAATTTCATCAATGTCAGGTGCACGGTGATTTAATTCATGCACCGCCAACTGAATTGCATCATATGTCAGCACCCTGGCCATTCGCTGCCTGGGGCATGGATGTCATTGGGCTGATTAAGCCAAAACCCTCAAATGGACATAGATTCATATTGGTTGCTATTGATTACTTCACAAAATGGGTTGAAGCCATCACACTTAAGTCTTTCACCAAGAAAGTCGTGGTAGACTTTGTGCATTCCAACATCAGTTGCTGCTTCGGTATTCCTGAAACCATCATTACAGACAACGCGGCCAATCTGAACAGTCGTTTGATGGGAGAACTATGTGAACAATTCAAGATAACAAATAGAAACTCCACTCCTTACCGGCCCAAAGCCAATGGTGCTGTCAAAGCAGCTAACAAGAACATGAAGAAGATGTTGAGAAAACGATTCAAAACTCAAGACAATGGAACGAAAAGCTGCCTTTTGCATTGCTGGGATATCGCACCACAGTGCGCACGTCGGTAGGGGCGACTCCATATTTACTGGTCTATGGGAATGAAGTTGTCATACCCGTGGAGGTAGAAATCCCTTTGCTCCGAATAATTGTCAAAGCAGAAATTGAGGATAACGAGTGGGTTAAGACTCGGTTGGAGATGTTGTCATTAGTTGATGAAAAATGGGTGGCCGCGGTTTGTCACGGACAGTTGTACCAACAAGCCCGCGCTTACAACAAGAAAGTGCACCCTAGGAATTTCGAAGTCGGACAGCTTATATTTAGGTGTATTCTCCCTCACCATCAGGAAGCTAAAGGAAAGTTTGCTCCAAATTGGAAAGGTCCATACATTATCAGAAAGATACTTCCCAAAGGAGCATTGTACCTGAGTGACGCTGAAGAAGACGAGCCCGAGACACTAGTGAACGCATATGCAGTAAAATGGTATTATGTTTGAACTCCCTATTGCAATGATTCTGGACGGTGGAAATGACGAAGGCTTTCTTTCCCACTAGCCTAAACACTACCAATCCTCGAAAAGTCCTCGAGCCGATTGCATTTCTTTGTTTACCCTCTTTGGAGCCCAGAATTGCTATTCAAAATAAAAAAACGAAAGAAGAAGGAGAAAACATGAATGATGAACAAAAAAGAAAAAAAAGAAGAAAAAAAGAAGAAAAAAAGAAGAAAAAAAGAAAAGAAACAAAAAAGAAGAAGAAAAATGAATGATTGAAAACATAAGAAACAACAAAAAAATTAGTTTAGGAAACATTTCCTGAACTACGTCTGACTTGATTCCGAAAGGATATGTAGGCAGCCTCTCCCTGAGGTTTAGTCATATAAAAAATAAAACCCCTGTTCCCAAAAAAAATAAAACTGGGGCAGAGATGTATTGGTTCGGCCATAAACCCGCCAGAATGGTTTCAAAATTGTGAATTTCCATCCAATTTCCTTTACTCAAGATCCTAGTCCAAGTCTTTCCGATCAATTGGCCAAAACAAGGACGTAACAAACGCCATTGTTGGGATTTGGCAAAATTCAAATTGAGAGAAATAAAATGAGAGTCTTATCAGTGAAAACCTTCGGGCACCATAAGGCGACGGTGAGTAGCGAAAATAAAAATGAGAGAGTCCGTTTAGTGAAAACTCGTAAAGAGCACTATCGTGCTACGGGAGAAGAGAAATGAGAGAGGCCGATTGGCGAAAACCCAGAAAGGGCATCGCCTGCCGAAAAGAGGAAATATTACCATCCAAGCCCAAGCAAGCTTCCATAGTTTGAATAATTGAAATATAGGTCACAAGAAGAAGAAGTAGATCCGGGTCGGGCATCTAGTCCAAGTAGCATGCCATTTCCATTTAAAGTCAGCATGCATCCCCAGATAAGTCCTTACCTTTTCTCCAAAAAGGACATTTCACTCTAAATAGTTTTGCACCAAGGATCAACAAAAACGGAAGTTTTCTTTACGTCTTTTCCTGCAATTATATAAATAAAAATAGGAGAAGAAAGAAGGGAAAGTCATAAAATATGAGAGCACAGGAATTCATCCTGACTCCTTCCTCCAGATCTAGGGCCACATCCCTAGTCTTCCACAGCACAACCCAAGGATCACACTCCACTCTCCCCCAACATAGACTGAGAAATTTCTTTCTTTCATTCCCCGGCATAACCCCAGAGTCTCCTCTCTATGTCCCCACCACAACCTGAGGAACCTTTTCTTCTCTCCATCTCCACCATAACCTGAGGGCCCATCTTTTTCCTTTATTCCCCAGTATAATATAAAGGTTAAATCCCTTATATCCCTAGAATAACCTTAGGGTATTTCTTTTCTTTCTCTATCCCCAGCATAGCCAGAAGGATTCTGTGGCCTTTCACTTCCCACTATTCCCTAGCACAACCTAGGAGTTTTCTCCCAATCCCAGCATAACCCGCGGATTCCCCTGGCATAACACAGGAATCTCTCTTTCGAATTCCGGTATAACTCGCGGATTCCCCTGGCATAACACACGAATCTCTCTTTTAAATTCCGGCATAACTCGCGGATTCCCATGGCGTAACCCAAGAATCTATCTTTCAAATTCCGGCATAACTCGCGGATTCCCCTGGCATAACCCAGGAATCTCTCTTATAAATACCGGCATAACCCGCGGATTCCCCTGGCATAACCCAGGAATCTCTCTTCAAATCCCGGCATAACCCGCGGATCCCCTGGCATAACCCTGGAGTCTTATCTTTTCCCAATCCCGGCATAACCCACGGAGTCCCCTAGCATAACCCATGAATTTCTCTTTTCAATCCCGGCATAACCCGTGGATTCCCCTGGCATAACCCAGGAATTTCTCTGTCAATCCCGGCATAGCCCGCGGATTCCCCTGGCATAACCCAGGAATCTTTTTCTCAATCCCGACATAATCCGCGGATCTCCCTGGCATAACCCAGGAATTTCTCTTTCAAATCTCGGCATAAATCGTGGATTTCCCTAGCATAACCTTGGAATTTTCTCTTTCCAATCCCGTCATAACCCGCAGATCTCCCTGGCATTACCCAGGAATTTCTCTTTCAAATCCCAGCATAACCCGTGGATTTCCCTACATAAACTAGGAATTTTCTCTTTAGAATCCCGGCATAACCCGCGGATCTCCCCTCCATAACCTAGGAATTTCTCTTTCAAATCCCGACATAACCCGTGGATTTTCTTAGCATAACCTAGGAATTTTCTCTTTCCAATCCCAACAAAACCCGCTGATCTCCCTGGCATAACCCAGCAATTTCTCTTTCCAATCCCGGCATATCCCGTGAATTTCCCTAGCATAACCTAGGAATCATCTTTCATTTCATCTCGGCATCACGTGTGAGTGTTTCTTTCATCCCCAGAAGGGACCCTTCATTCCCATCCCGGCATAACCTGTGGATCCTCCTCTTATCCTCAGCAGGGACCCATTTTCCTTCTCAGCATAACCTGGAAATATCTGCAATGGATACACAGTCCTGACTTTGTTGTTTTCAATAAATAAATTGCTTAGATTTGTGTTGTAAAAAACTCACAAAAGGTTCCAGTGAAAACTGGGGCAGAAAATTCCGTTCATTTGTTTGTTTTTGTGTCCGAGCAGGTCTTAGTTCAAGGCACAAGATTCGAGATGATCGAAACCATAAGACTCAATCCAGAACAAAGGAAAAGAAGAAAAGAACAAAAAAAGTGAATTCAGATGCTGAAACAGGAAAGAATGCGGACAACTCAAACTTGATCGAAGTCACAACCCTCGTATGTGTTGCTCCAGTCCAATACTGAAAAAGGAACCAACACGTACAACTTGCGAGTGTCGATATTCAGATCGAGGTCTACAGCGAAATCAGCCAAGACTTAAGATTAAGCTTCAAGAGATTTATAAATAGGAATCTTGTAACCCGTAGTTGATAGGCCTAACTAGCTTAGCCTTTAATTTTCCTTTGGTGTAATAAGGGGTCAGCAAGTAGTAGCCGCAACATCAGCAGTGAAATCATAGCTCATGGTAGTCCCAGCTACCAAACACTCCAGAACTACACTGACCTGATTCCTATATAGCAAAGGATATGTAGGCAACCTTTGAAGAGAGGCTGGGTCAGACATTTTTTTCAACATGCTTCTCATGGAGTTTTGAGCAGGAAAAAAATCCCGCATGGCGCTCATTTATCTTTGACCGAAAACCCTTCGTGATTCCGGGTAAAGAGGGGCACCTGTGAGCACGTGAGTTTTGCCTCATTAAAATTACTCCTACAGAATTCTAAGAGTTAGGATTTCTCGTTTCAGGGGCAGAGAAACCGTCGCTGTCTCGGCTGTGCTACCGGAGGCTCTGGGGAAATCGGAATAGGAGAGCACTCATCTTGGGGTGGGCTTACTACTTAGATGCTTTCAGCAGTTATCCGCTCCGCACTTGGCTACCCAGTGTTTACCGTGGGCACGATAACTGGTACACCAGAGGTGCGTTCTTCCCGGTCCTCTCGTACTAGGGAAAGGTCCTCCAAGATATTCCCGAAAAGTCAAAAACTATGTGATAAAGGTTTTGTGAAATCTTCTAAGATGTTAATGGGTAAAAGGATTGGGGTTGGTTGAATATATTTTCCGAAATAACCTAATCCTTTTTTTGTAAGACCCGCATAGAAATATGCCACTGATTATTCAATTTTTAGGATATAATTGCGCATGTTTGTGTGTATTTTTATTGGTGCGTGCATGATAAGTCATAAAAAATACAAAAGAATTGCATAAGCATTTTAGGATTTGATTTTTACATAATTTTTATAGAATTAATTAGTAATTAGGTTTCGTTTTACAAAATATAAAAATCACAAAGAAAACTTTGATTTGTTGTAATTTTTTCCTTTTAAATAATAGTAATTTAATTGTGATTTAATAGTTTTGAATAAATTTTCAGGCTTAATTATAGTTGAATTTTAATAATTGAAATAATAATTGAATAATAGGTATTTAAAAAAGAATTAAAAAAGAGAAAAAGAGAGTCATAAATCAGGCTGGCTTTACAATTCGGCCAAAGCTGGATGGCCTTAACACCTCCTACTCGTCCAAACCACCCTAAAACCGGCCCAAACATTTCCCTGACCCGGTCGATCAGTAAAGACGCCCCAAAACAACGTCATTTTGGGGGCCAGTGATCTCAACCGTTCATATACCATCATCCAACGACCCTTGTTCAGTCTCGATTGTTAAATAAAGATGTACAAAATTGTTACCAAACCCTAGAGAGCAAACTTCCCTTCCTCGTACCTTTCGTCCCCGCTAATACTTCGCCTCACAGCCACCGGCCGAAAATCGTGACCGGAGGCAGCGAAGCTCCAATGCCTCCCAAAAATACCCTGAACCATTGTTCCCTCCTCTTTCCAATGCCCTAAAAAGCAATTTTCAACTATGAGCCCAACCTCTCGAATATAGGAATTTGTGGATGCCGCCTCTGCCGCCTACGACGGTGCCACCGCCGGAACCCCCCAAAAATAACACCCCAAGTTCCTCACCCCATCCCCATTACGGATCCAACCTCAATTTCTTTCAAACTTTAGCCAGTACCCTCGAATATTCATCCAAAGCTCCGACCAAATCCTCAACCTCCCCGGAATTCCTTTAAATTAACACCAAACAACCCCCTCACCTCCCCTCCATGAATCTATAACTAGTAACCATCAAATATGACTAGTTCCTGTCAAAAATCAAATCAAAAAATCGGTCTGAAGCCCAACCTATTCCAACCCCAACCAATCTTACATCCGTTACTGTTTTCACCCTCTTCCTCTCATATTTCTTTTCAGTCTCTCTCAAATGTCAAAAGACACTCCCAAATTTGAAATCAAAGGATGGCTAGAAACCCTAAAATTCAAAGGTCATGGGTTTTGAGCTATGTTGGTCATTAAGCTAAGTCTCCATGTTTACTTTTCTTTTCATGTTGTGGTTGTATGTTTGTTCTACTTTATTTGTTCCTGCTCATCTGGTAATGATCTTCTATTAAGTTTTTTGGAATTTTGGTTTATTCAGAATTATGTTCCTCTGTTTAAAGTCGTTGATAATCCGCTTTGAATGATTCCTTATCGATTGGACTTCTAGATTTTTCTTTTTAGATTGAGTCATTCTGTACTGATCCATGAACAGCATGTTTGAGTAATTCGAATTGAAAAGTTGATGATTGAGTTGGTTTGATAAGAAGTGATTATTTCATCATGTGTTAGGATTAATTTGGGGTTTGTGATAATATGTTTCTTGTTCAGCATTTAGTCAGTATTGAGGTCTTCAATTTTGTTGATTTTGTTTGCTTTTGATTTTTTGGTTAAAATAATTGATATAACTGCAGTCTCCTTTTCGTCTAGTGTCTAGTTTATTATTACATTTTGGCTCAGTTTAGTTGGGGTGATAATCAGATTGGGTTGGGTCAGGGTTAAATCATGCTTATCACTTTAAGTAATTTAACTATAGTCAATTTTTGACCAGCTTGATAAGAACTAGGGTGTTGTTGGTCAGGTTGAGTAATTGGGGGGAAAGGACAAGGGTAATAGGGTATAGGAATCTTGCAACAGACCCCTGGAACCTTCAAGTTTGAGGTTCAAAGACTAATTTCTGGTAGTTTTCTAATAATACTTGAGCACAAGTTAGAAAATGAGGGACTAAATGAACAATTATGAGAAATAGGAAAGGGACTAATGAATAAAACACAAAATAAAAGGGTTGCCCTAGGTTGGTGTTATAAATAGGTAAGTGAGTGCCTTCATTAAAAGGGGGTGGGGGTGGGGGTGGGGGTGGGGGAGTGAATTCCAGAAGAGGCTGAAAAATCCCTGAAAATTCCCAAGGTTTGAAGTCTAGAAAAATCCTTGGAAAAATCCCAAACTTTCTTATTCTAAATATCCTGGCAAAACTCTCCAAAAAACTTCCAGATAATTAGAATTCTAACTATACAAGATGAAGATAACTTGAGGCATGTGTGTTTAGAGTGCTTTTAGAACCTACACCGGGTATTGATGTCAAGCTGGATTGTGTTTTCTTCAAGCTCTATGGGTTGAATTTGTTGGTGTTGTTGGTTTTTTAAAGCTTTCCTGAGCTTCCTGATACTATTTCTGGGTTTATAATTTGTGGATTTGCTGCTGTTATTGCTTCTTGCTTACTTGCTCATAGGTGCTTTCTTCTTTGCTGTAATTCCAGGTACACACAAATAAACCTGATCTGATGTAACCATGTTTGGCAACCAAAATGATAAGCATTCCATGCATTTGTCCTTTGAACTGAGCCTGCTTGGCCTTCAATAATGTAAAATCGAGTAGTCTTAAGTGATTTGTAAAATTTTGTATACCTTAATTTGATAGTTTGTAAATTTGGGACTGTGTAAATGGACTGCACCTGGACTGTATGCCTATATCATTTTTGATTACTAGTAGGAATGTATATCTTATGTAGTAACATAGATTGTTTAGTTTCTTACAATTAATTGAATAGTAGTGATAGTATGTGTGCATTTATGAAAATATGTATAAACAAGTCTATCAGCTAGATCAAAACTTGGTTTTCAATATATGAAACCTAAATTTGATAGTTCCTGCCTTTAGACTCAGGGGTCGCGTATATACCATGCTAAACATTTTAGATTGTTAAAGTGACACTACACAAATTTTATCAAAAATAAATTTGAAATGGTTGTGGCGTAGTAATTTCTTAAATTCAATCCTTGATCCACGAATGGCATTCATGTTGTTTCCCAGTTTCTGGGCTCAAATGTTTGGCCCAAATGATTACCGCTGAGACCCATATAAATATTGAATCTTCTGGGTTAGTCTTCTGGACAATGCGCCCAAATGCCAAATCAGTACATAAAAACATGCTGAAGATATTCATGTTAAACGGTTTTCTTGGTAAACCATTGACATGTGAATTAATTAGAATTCCTCCTTTATTTTTGAGACGACATATAATAGAAAATCGTAGCATCTTTAGGTTACCTTTCTAAAATAAAAAGAGGTGCAGTACGCCAAACCAAACCATATGTTGTGTGGCCTTGTAAAATGCTTAGAAACCCGAGAGATGCCATTTAGCGAAATTCACGGTTTTCCCACGAAGTTTAAAACGCGTAGTTGCTTATGGCGCGCTATTTTAATAATTTATCTTCCTAAATTCAGGTGTGCATTTATGTGACCCAAATCCAAATCTCAACGATGTTAAAATGTGTCAAAAACCTCGGGTGTATTTATATGACATGGTTCGATATGTATTTTAATAACGTTGCAATATTCCTAAAAAATATTAAAAGCGGTAAAGAAATAATTTAAAATTACACCATAGGATTAACATGTGTAGAAAATATAATTTTATCCAATTATAATTGTTTAAGCGACTGTGTTAGAACCACGGGATCCAGGGGTGCCTAACACCTTCCCTCGGGTCAACATAATTCCTTATTCAAAATTTCTAGTTCGCAGACTTCAAAAGGAAAGTCTAATTTTCCTCAATTTGGGATTTAAAATAAACCGGTGACTTGGGACACCAAAACGCCAAACCTATCCCAAGTGGCGACTCTAATAAAATATAAATAAATAATCTCATTTCGAATAATATCACTTTAATTGGAAAAACTCCCTTATACGTGTCATTCTTCGGGGTAGCCGTGTAAAAAGGAGGCGTGACAACGTCAAATATGATATTATACTATTCTATTGCTAGAAAGACCTTCTGTGAATGAAATTGGGATCGTAGCTGAAGTATTTTTCATGATGCTATTAGGTTGATATTCCACTCGTTCGGTTAAATAAGGTATTCGACATCTATATATGTCATTTTGTCGTGTTTCTTTTCTATATGTCCGTATATATGAATTCTTATTTGTCTTTGGGTTGTGTGAATAAACAAAATTAAGGCATTTATTATTTGCGATCAATCCTTCTTCCTTGTTAGAGTGTATTTTAAAAATTTTAAAGTGACACGTCGATTTCAAAAATATCAAATATAATTTTTTATATTTAAATTAATTATCAAGAAATTAGGTATATGGACTAAGTGAAGTACCTTATGCTTTTTATGAACTTCTTTAGAGTTAAGTTATCTTTCTAAAAGTCTAGCTAAGTTTTCAAGCTAAAACAAACATATGAGGTTCCACGAGAGAAGTGTATACGATACGATGGTTATTATGAGAATATGAGAATAAGAGTACCAATGAGCCAAGATTGGCTAAGTTCTTGTTATGTCCTATTATGTGCATTTAAATTTCATATCATACATGGTATATTATACATGGAATTCGATGTATAATCGGGGGTAAGGGGCCTATTTGCCTGAAAAACTATATGTATTGTACAGATAGCCACAAGTTGACAGTATGATACTGGTTAGCTACCGGAAGGGACCGCCATTGCTAGAATTTGGTTAGGTATGTCATGAATTTGCATCAACATATATATGCGTATATATATATATATATATATATATATATATATATATATATATATATATATATGTATGTATATATATATATATGTATATATGTATATATGTATATATGTATATATGTATATATGTATATATGTATATATGTATATATGTATATATGTATATATGTATATATGTATATATGTATATATGTATATATGTATATATGTATGTATTCATGACGTACGATTACACAAGCATACCATGCTTGATTACTATGAGGTCGGATGTTGGCCATGGAGGCTATCAGAGTTTCAGTTCAGGTAGTATCTATTACTTCTTTTTATCATCAGCTAAGTATGATTCTATTTTCTGCCTTGTATACGATACGATGGTTATTATGAGAATATGAGAATAAGAGTACCAATGAGCCAAGATTGGCTAAGTTCTTGTTATGTCCTATTATATGCATTTAAATTTCATATCATACATGGTATATTATACATAGAATTCGATGTATAATCGGGGGTAAGGGGCCTATTTGCCTGAAAAACTATATGTATTGTACAGATAGCCACAAGTTGACAGTATGATACTGGTTAGCTACCGGAAGGGACCGCCATTGCTAGAATTTGGTTAGGTATGTCATGAATTTGCATCAACATATATATGCGTATATATATATATATGTATATATATATATATGTATATATATATATATATATATATATGTATATATATATATGTATATATATATGTATATATATATATATATGTATATATATGTATATGTATATATATGTATATATATATATATGTATGTATTCATGACGTACGATTACACAAGCATACCATGCTTGATTACTATGAGGTCGGATGTTGGCCATGGAGGCTATCAGAGTTTCAGTTCAGGTAGTATCTATTACTTCTTTTTATCATCAGCTAAGTATGATTCTATTTTCTGCCTTACATACCAGTACATTTTTATTCGTATTGATGCCCAATTGTATGGGGACACTGCAATTTTGTTTCGTCTGTGCAGGTCAAGGTAGGGACTCTAATCAACCCCTCCATTAGGATTTCAAGGTTTAGCTCTGAGTTGGTAAGCTCCACCTCTTTCTGGAGCTTTCATAGGATGGTTACTTTTGTTGTACAGTTTGTGTATAGTCGAGGCCTTATCCCGACAGGGCTTATGACACTCTTAGAGGCTATTGTGGACACATTATTCTACGTTCCTTTTTGCAATTTTCAGTCTCTAGCACATAGGCTTGGCATGTATATATATATGTGTAGGCATGTATGTCTCAAATTGCAGCCTCATCGGTCAGATAGTACTTTATTATTTTGGCTCGTCTACCTTTGTTTATATGGATTATTGTTATTCAAGTCATGACCTTAATGGTCCAGGCTTAGTATTTCAGATATTGTACTGCAGATCTAATGGGCCCCCAGTTTAGTTAGCTAGTATGTTTAGTGGCTAACCGAATTGAATACAATATCGAGTGCCAGTCGTGCCTCCTCTAGTTGGGGCATGACAGCTAGGTCATTGCCTCAACATGCCGACCCCTCCACTGAATTCAAAAAGAAGGAAAACTCTTCGATCTCAACTAATCAACCTCCCGGTCTAGAATAGCTACTGGCTTCTCCTCATAGGACAAGTCCTTGTCCAACTGGATAGTGCTGAAGTCAAACATGTGAGATGGATCATCGTGATACTTTCGAAGCACGGACACGTGAAACGCGGGGTGCACAGCTGCTAAACTCGGCTGCAACGCAAGCCTATAAGCACATCTCTCCTCGATGAAGAATCCCAAAAGGACCAATAAATCTTGAGCTTAGCTTTCCCTTCTTCCCAAATCTCATCACACCCTTCATGGGTGAAACCCGAAGTAACACTCGCTCTCCGACCATGAATGCCACTTCAAAAACATTGTGGTCAGCGTAACTCTTTTTCCTAGACTGAGTTGTGCGAAACTCGATCTTTGCCTGGTACTAGGCATCCTGTACTAGATCTGTATCCATAACCGAGCCTCTAGCGGTTAAAACCACCTAACTGGTGACCGTTCGTACCATATAATGCATCATAGGGAGCTAATTGGATGCTTGACTGATAGCTGTTGTTGTAGGAAAACTCTACTAATGGTATGAACTGATGCCACGAGCCTCCAAAGTCAATAACACAACCTCGAAGCATATCCTCCAAAATCTGAATGGTGCACTCGGACTTTCTATCCGTTTGAGGATGAAATGTTGTGCTCAACTCGACCCATATGCCCAACTCACGGTGATCTTTCCTCCAGAAATGCAAGGTAGATTGAATTCCTCAGTCAGAAATGATAGTCACTGGCACACTATGGAGACGAACAATCTCCCTGATATAGATCTCTTCCAACCGCTTAGAAGAATAGCAAACCGCCATAGGAATGAAATGAAGTGGCTTGGTCAGCCTATCACCAATAACCCACACTGCATCGAAATTTCTCTAAGCCCATGGAAGTCCAACAACTAACTCCATAGTGATATGCTCCCACTTCCACTCAAGAATCTCACCATGTATCTGATGCTCGTACTTTACCTACTTACAATTCAAACAGCCACATATGCAACAATATCCTTCTTCATCCTCCTCGACCAGTAATGTTGCCGCAAGTCTTGAGACATCTTGGCGACGTCCAAATGAATAGAATACCAAGAACTATGGGCCTCCTCTAGAATCAACGCTTGAAGCCCATCCACATTAGGCACACATATTTGACTCTGCATCCTCAAAACTCTACCATTCCCAAGTGTAACCTTATTGGCACTACCGTACTGCACTATGTCCCTAAGGACACAAAAATGAGGATCATCATATTGTCGATCTCTGATACGCTCAAATAATGAAGACCAAGTGACTTTACACGTTAACATACAAATGGGCTCAGAAACATCCAACCTCATAAACTGATTGGCTAAAGCTTGAACAACCAAAGCAAGCGGTCTTTCACTGACAGGAATATGCACAAGACTACCCATGCTGACTGACTTTCTACTCAAAGCATCAGCCACCACATTGGCCTTCCCTGGATGATATAAAATGGTTATATCATAGTCTTTCAATAGCTCCAACCACCTTCTTTGCCTCAAATTTGGCTCATTCTTCTTGAACAAATACTGCAGACTCTTGTGTTCTGTGAACACCTCACATGACATGCCATATAAATAGTGCTTCCATATCTTCAGCACGTGAACAATGGCTACTAGCTTCAAATCATGAACTAGATAATTCTTCTTGTGAATCTTCAACTGTCGCAAAACATAAGCAATGACCTTTCCATCCTACATCAACACTGCACCAAGTCCAATACAATATGTGTCACAACAAACTATATATGGCCCTAAACCTGTGGGCAAAAACAACACCGATGCTATTGTCAAAACTGTCTTGAGCTTATGAAAGCTCGCCTCACACTCGTCCGATCATCTGAACTAGGCACCCTTCTGGGTCAGCCTGGTCATCGGGGCTACTATAGATGAGAACCCCTCTACAAACCAATAGTAGTAGCTTCTCAAACCCAAGAAACTCCTCATCTTTGTAGCTGATGCGGGTCTAGTCTAGTCCTTGACTGCATCTATCTTCTTCGGATCAACCTGAATACCCTCTGCCGATACAATGTGACCCAAGAAAGCAACTGATCAAAACTCACACTTTGAAAACTTACCATATAACCGACTATCTCTCAAAATCTAAAGTAAAACTCTCAAATACTTCTCATGGTCCTCTCAACTATGGGAATAGATTAAAATATCATCAATGAAGACAATCACAAAGGAATACAAGAAATGCTTGAACACTCGATTCATCAAGTCCATAAAAGCCACTGGGGCATTCGTCAACCCAAACAACATCATCAAGAACTCATAATGCCCTCATCGAGTGCGAAAAGTTGTCTTAGGGACATCAAAATTGTCACGCCCCAAACTAGGGGAGGCACGACTGGGCCTCGATACTGTATTTGATCGAGTTAGCCACTAAACATACTAGCTAACTAAACTGGGGGCCTAACAGATCGGGCAGCACAACATCTGAAATACTAAGCATGGACCGTTAAGGTCATGACCTGAATAATAATAAGCCATATAACCAATAGTAGACGAGCAAAAATAATAAAATACTAGCTGGCCAACGAGGCCGCGATTGGAGACATACATTCCTACACACATATATATATACATGCCAAGCCTATGGGTTGGAGAATGGAAGCTGCAAAAAGAAAGCCAGAATACTATGTCCACAATAGCCTCTAAGAGTGTCATAAGCACTGTCGAGACAAGGCCCCGACAATACCCAAACTATACAACAAAAGTAACCATCCTATGAAAGCTTCAGGAAGAGGTGGAGCTTACCAACTCACAGCTGAACCTCGAAATCCTAGCGGAGGGGTCGATCAGAGTCTCTACCTGGACCTGCACGCACGAAACAAAAATGCAGTGTCCCTAGGCAACGAGACATCAGTACGAATAAAAATGTACTGTTATTTAAGGCAGAAAGTAATATAATACATAGCTGATGAAAAAAATTAATAGAGATACCACCTGACACTGAAACTCTAATAGCCTCAATGGACGACATCCGACCTCATAGTAATCAAATATGTACGGTACGCTCGTGTAATCGTATGTCATGAATACATATATATTGATGCAAATGCATGACATACCCAACCAAATGCTAGAAGTGACAGTCTCTTACGGTACCTAACCGGTACCATATTGCCAAATTCTGGCCATCTGTACAATATATAGTTTTTCGGGCAAATAGGCCTTTTACCTCTGATTATAGCTCGAAGTACATGCATAATATGCCATGTATGATATGAAATTTAAATGCACATAATAGTCCATAAAAGAAAACTTAGCCAATCTATGCTCATAGGTACTCTTATTCTCATGATCTTATTATCACCTTCGTAATGCATACAATTGCTTCGTGGAACCTGATATTTTTGTAAATAAGCTTGAAAACTTAACTCAACTTTTAGAAAGATAATTTTAGTCTGAAGATGTTCAAAAAGAGCTTAAGGTGCTTCACTTATATCTTATTCCTGATTTCTTGATATTTAATAAAAGTAAATATTTCAAAAAAAAATCAAGTGTTTTAGTAGTTTAAATAAAAATTTACATTTGAGATTACTGGAAATCGACGTATCACATCAGAGATTTTAAAATACATTTTAACAAGGAATAAAGATTGATAGCAAGTACTAAATGCCTTTAATTTTTTTGTCACACAACCCAAAGACGAATAATAATTCATATATATATATATATAGACATATAGTTAAGAAAGCCAACAAAATGACATATGTAGATGTCAAATACCCTATTTAACCGAATGAGTGGAACATCAACGTAATAGCGTCATAAAAATACTTCAGCTATGATCCCAATTCCTTTCAGAGAAGGTCTTTCTAGCAATTGAATAGTAAAATATCACATTTGACGTCTTAGGAATTTCCCAAAATTCGTGCTAAAAGGAAGGATAAAACTTAGCCTTACCTTACCTTTCCAACGAACGTCTGAATGCATGTAGTTCCTTCACGAAAGTGGTTCCTTACGTCTTAAGCTTCACAAAAATTATATATATGAAGCTTATACGCACCTATAAACAATTCATAATTGAGTTTAAATCGAAAAAATTTCCATATGACCCTAACCTGACGAAATGTCTGTAGAATCTTGTAAAAATGATCATCAAAGAATCCCCAGATGATAAACTTGGAAAACCAAGTACAAAACCTCAAAAACCAGCAAGAACAATAGATTCCTATCTTCTAAGAATAGCTCCAAACAAAGCTAATAGAAGGGTGAAACGATTGCAAAGCGTTGAGATTGCGTTTCTAGGAACGAGGGCAAATATTAACGGTAGAAATCGTTAAAAACGCACCTTAATCACTCAAGAACACCATGGAACCCTATATTCAACTTTCTCACTATATTTGGACTGAACAAAAATGTTTTGAGGGCTTCAAAGTCGAGTTTACTGACTTATACCACTTGTTTGTACCCGATCCGCGACCCGATTTCAACCTGGACAGTCCGGGGTGAAACAGTAATAACCTTTTACTTCAATATCCGTTTGATGTCAGATTTTTTTGGTTGAAAACTAGACTCGTAGGCCTTCAATTTTATAAGTAGTGGGTCTCATAACTCTTTATATAATAGGAGAAATGATCTGATACTTTTGATCCAAAATTTAGAAAATATATTAGAGAAATTTACAATAACTTTTTCCAACCTTTATTTCGCAACTTGCTTGACTCCAAAATATAACATGTGACCAGTGTGATATGTTATAACAAATCATATATACCTAATATAACCACATCTCATTACCTATATTACGTAAGAGAAGAGGAAAAAAACATGGGGTCTTACAGGATTCCATAATCCTCAACTGATGGTAGCCATATTTCAAATTGATCTTAGAAACAATTGGGCACCATGAAGCTGGTCAAACAAGTCATCAATCCTCGGAAATGGATACTTATTCTTTATTGTGACCTTGTTCAACTACCGATTAATATATACATATCCTCAACGACTCATCCTTCTTCTTCACAAACAATACTGTTGCACCCCAAGTCGAGACACTAGGTCTAATAAAGCCCTTATCAATTATGTCTTGCAACTATTCTTTCAATTCTTTCAACTCTGCCGGAGCCATGCAATATAGAGGAATAGATATGGGCTGAGTTTACGGAGCCAGATCAATGAAAAAGTCAATATCCCAGTTAGGTGGCATACCCGATAGGTCTAAAGTAAATACCTCAGGAAACTCACAAATAACATGTATATAATCTATAGAAAATCCATATAAGAAACGTCGACACTAGAATCACTAACATACGCTAAATTGGCCACACATCCCTTATCAACCATACCCCGAGCCTTCATATATGAGATAACCCTACTAGTAGAATGACCATGAGTCCCTCTCCACTCCAAACGAGGTAAACTTGGCAAGGCTAAGGTCACAGTCTTGGCATGATAGTCCAAGATAGCGTGGCAAGGTAATAACTAGTCCATCCAAAATATGACATTAAAATAAACCATATCCAAAAGCAACAGATCTACTCGGGACTCAAGACCCCTAGTAACAACTATACATGAACGATGGACACGATCTACCATAGTAGCATCACCCACACGTGGTCATCTGTACAATATATAGTTTTTCGGGCAAATAGGCCCTTTACCTCCGATTATAGCTCGAAGTACATGCATAATATGCCATGTATGATACGAAATTTGAATGCACATAATAAGCCATAAAAGAAAACTTAGCCAATCTATGCTCATAGGTACTCTTATTCTCATGATCTCATTATCACCTTCGTATTGCATACAATTGCTTCGCGGAACCTCATATTTTTTTAAATAAGCTTGAAAACATAACTCAACTTTTAGAAAGATAATTTTAGTCTGAAGATGTTCATAAAAAGCTTAAGGTGCTTCATTTATTTCTTATTCCTGATTTCTTGATATTTAATAAAAGAAAGTATTTCAAAAAAATCAAGTGTTTTAGTAGTTTAAATAAAAAGTTATATTTGAGAATTACTTGAAATCGACGTGTCACTTCAGAGATTTTAAAATACATTTTAACAAGGAATAATGATTGATCGCATATACTAAATTCCTTTAAATGTTTTTGCCACACAACCCAAAGACGAATAACAATTCATATATATAGACATATAGTTAAGAAAGCCAACAAAATGACATATATAGATGTAAAATACCCAATTTAACCGAATGAGTGGAACATCAACCTAATAGCGCCATGAAAATACTTCAGCTATGATCCCAATGCCTTTCAGAGAAGGTCTTTCTAGCAATAGAGTAGTAAAATATCACTTTTGACATCTTAGGAATTTCCCACAATTCGTGCTAAAAGGAAGGATGAAGCTTAGCCTTAACATACCTTTCTAACGAACGTCCGAATGCCTGTAGTTCCTTCACGATAGTGGTTATTTACATCCTAAACTTCACAAACACTATATATATTCAGCATATACGCACCTATAAACAATTCATAATTGAGTTTAAATCGGCAAATTTTCCATATGACCCTAACTTGACGAAACGTCCGTAGAATCATGTAAAAATAATCATGAAAGAGTCCCCAGATGATTACCTTGGAAAATCAAGTATAAAGCTTTAAGAACCAACAAGAACAACATATTCTTATCTTTCAAGAATAGCTCCAAACACAGCTAATAGAAGGCGAAACTATTGCAAAGCGTTGAGATTGCGTTTCTAGGCACGGGGGCAAATTTCAGCTGTAGAAATTGTTAAAAATGCACCTGAATCACACCATGGAACCCTCTATTCAGCTTGCTCACTATTTTTGGACTGAAATGAAATGTTTTGAGGGCTTCAAAATCGAGTTTACTGACTTATACCACTTGTTTGTACTCGATTCGCGACCCGATTTCAGTCTGGACAGTCGGGGATAAAACAGTCATAACCTTTAACTTCAACATCCTTTTGATGTGAGATTTTTTTGGTTGAAAACTAGACTCGTAGGCCTTCGATTTTATAGGTAGTGGGTCTCATAAATCTTTATATATTAGGAGAAATGATATGATACATTTGACCCAAAATTTAGAAAATATATTAGAGAAATTTACAATAACTTTTGCCAATCCTTTATTTCGCAACTTGCTTGACTTCAAAACATAACATGTGACCAGTGTAATGTAATAACCAATCATATATACCTAATATAACAACATCACATTACCTATATTACGTAATAGAAGAGGAAAAAAACATGGGGTCTTACAGGATTCCCTAATCCTCAACTGATGGTAGCCATATTTCAAATTGATCTCAGAAACAATTCGGCACCATGAAGCTGGTCAAACAAGTCATCAATCCTCGGCAATGGATACTTATTCTTGATTGTGACCTTGTTCAACTACTGATAATCTATACACATCCTCATCGACCCATCCTTCTTCTTCACAAACAATATTGTCGCACCCCAAGGCGAGACACTAGGTCTAATAAATCCCTTATCAAGCAAGTCTTGCAACTATTCTTTCAATTCTTTCAACTCTGCCGGAGCCATGCGATATAGAGGAATAGAAATTGGCTGAGTTCACAGAGCCAGATCAATGAAAAAGTCAATATCCCTGTTAGGTGGCATACTCGATAGGTCTGAAGGAAATACCTCAGGAAACTGACAAATAACAGGTATATAATCCATAGAAAATCCATATAAGAAACCTCGACACAAGAATCACTAACATGCGCTAAATTAGCCAAACATCCCTTATCAACCATATGTCGAGCCTTCATATATGAGATAACCCTACTAGAAGAATGACCATGAGTTCCTCTCCACTCCAAATGAGGTAAACTTGGCAAGGCTAAGGTCACAATCTTGGCATGATAGTCCAAGAGAGCGTGGCAAGGTAATAACTAGTCAATCCCCAATATGACATTAAAATAAACCATATCCAAAAGCAACAGATCTACTCGGGACTCAAGACCCTAATCACAACTACACATGAACGATGGACACGATCTACCATAGTAGCATCACCCACCAGTGTAGATACATGTACATGAACACTCAAGGAATCACAAGGCATGACCAAATACCGTGGAAAATAAGATGACACATAGGAGTATGTAGGTCCTAGATCAAATAGAACTGAAGCATCTCTACTACAAACTTGAACAGTACATGTGATATCCGCATTGGAGACCTTGGCCTTAGGCCTGACTGGAAGAGCACAACATCGGGGTTGGGCCCTACCACTCTGAACTACCTCTAGGACGGCCTCATACTGGCTGGCCTCCACCTCTAGCGACCTGACCTCCACCTCTATTACCTCTACCTCTACCTCCACCTCTAGCTGGCTTAGCGGAAGGTGGAGCACTCGATGCTTGAACCATGGCATGTGAACCCAAATGCTTAGAGTTGCTTAGTGCCCGAGGGAAAAATCTAGCACTATGCCTTGTGCCGTCCAAAGTATAACAAGCTCTAGGATGCTGGGACTGATGACCCTGAAAACTCTGGAGCAGAGGTACACCGATAACAGCTGGCGATGCACTGTAGGGCAACTGATCAGAATATTGCATATAAAAACCACGACCACCTACAGCAGTGTGAGAAGCCTGCTGTGCCGAATAAAATGGATTGGAAGGATGGCCCCTTCCAAAAGAATCCCAACCTGCAGACGAGACACCACTGAACCTGCCCGAATGACGAGGCCTCTTGTCAGACCCCTGACCACTCCATGATAGAGCCATCTCAACTTTTCTGGTCATATTGGCTGCATCATTAAAATAATTCTCGCTCCCCATCTCCTCAGCCATTTAAAATCAAATAGGCTGAACGAGTCCCTCAATGAACCTCATCAATCTCTCTATTTCTCTCTCTCTCTCTCTCTCTCTCTCTCTCTCTCTCTCTCTTTCGGTGGGAACTATAAGAAAAGCACGACGTACTATGTCAATAATTCTGGTCTCGTACTGAGTGACTCTCATAGAACCCTGTTGGAGACGCTCAAAGTCAAAGCCGGTGACCCAGCTGGTCTATCCAAAAAACAATCCCTCTATCATGTTTTGGCGGATCCAGACAGACAAAAAGCAGCAAAGTTGACCTCATAGGTCTCCACTATCCCCATGTTCCTTAGAACCTCATGATAGCTATCTAAATAATCTTGGGGATCCTCATAAGACGTATCGTTGAAGCTCCACAAGGCATTAGCAAACCTAGCTGGCCCCTCACCAGTCTGTGCCACAACACCCGACTAAACTACTCTAACTAGTTGAGCTGCTTGAGTTTAAAAGTGGGGAGCCATATGCTGCATAGTGTGCGTAGTAGGAGGCTAGGCTCCTTATCTAGCATGAGACAACTGCTGTTATAGTAAATATGCCTGCCTGAGTGACGCTATCCATAAGGCCCACTAGACGAACCAGAGCATCCTGAAGTACTGGGGTGGCGATGAACCTCCTCTAGGACCTGAGTTGATCCTACTAGAACTGCCTGGGTTGGAACCACATCGTCAATCTCAACGCGAGTATCCGCCGCTGGTGCTGCTGCTCAAGCTCTGCCTAGGCTCTACCTCTGCATCTGCATCTACCTCTGCCTCTGTCCCTAGCACAGCCTCGGCGTCTACCCCCTGTAGGAGCTGCTACTAGGGGCGTGAACTGCTGGTTAGTTGATGAAGCGATACGTGTCCTCACCATCTTGGAAGAACAGAGTGGAAGTTCAATTAGCATTGTGAAATAAAGTCGCACGATAGGCAAGAATAGATGTGAAGTTTTTTCCTAACTCTGTAGCCTCTGAGGATAACGACAAACGTATGCGTATTGATCCCTCGGACTCAACTAAGTTTGTCCTTGAATTGTGAGACCTAATCAACCTAGAGCTCTGATACCAACTTGTCACGATTCGAATTTCCCACCCTTGGAAGTCGTGATGGTGCCTACTCATGAAAGCTAGGCAAGCTGAGTATTACAGATTTTATTACCCTTTTTCCTTGACCTTTTAACAATTACGGATCAACATATCATCAACAACGGAATAATAATAATAAACAGAAATGTGAAAGACAAAATCTAATAGTTTAATTCAATAAAAATACGATTCCATAACAATAATCCACTCATAACTGGTGTTACAATCTCACAGACTATCGAAGACTACTACAAATAGGTTCTAAACAAAGAAAAATACATGTATGTCTCTGAAATAAGTAAGAATAGAAGGAAATAGGATAGGAGGGACGCTAAGGCATGTGGACATCTAGGGGACTACCTCGGGTCTCCGCTAGACTTAATGCAACAAACTCTCTATATTCCAAATGCTCCAGTACATGGATCTGCACACAATGCAGAGTGTAGTATCAGCACAACCGACCCCATGTGTTGGTTAGTGTCAAACCTAACCTCGACAAAGCATTTACGAGGCTAGGACAAGACTACCAAATAAACATGTACAGATAAATCATATACAGGAAATAATAAAAGAAACTAGCAGTTAAAGATGATAAGGAGGAACATGATGTAGGGAAATATCAAATACTAATAGAATTTCAGTAGAGAAGCATAAAGTACACCATAATTTCATATCAGCGGAACAAACAAAGCAATAACAAGTGCACGACATTAGCTTCGTGCTTTTACTCCCGTTCTAACCATAAGAATCAATATATTCGGCACAATATTACCCTTCGTACTTTTACCTCACATAATCATGGCACGACATTATTCTTCGTGCATTATCACTCATATCATGGCACATCATCACCCTTCATGCTTTTACATTCAAAATATCGGCACTACATCACCCTTCGTGCGTTAACATTCACTTACAAATATCACACATGACATCACCCTTCGTGCTTTACACTCTTTCTTACCGAAACAGCAACCACAAAGCAATTCAAGCAAGAGAACCAATAAAATCACAATAGAATCTCGGCAATGGAGCAATAGTATAATAATAATATCCCGTCAAAGGAAACAATATCATAAGCAATAACATCCCGGCAAGGGAAGCAATAACATAAATAATATCCTGGCAATGGAATCAACAATATATCTCATCTTGTTTCCACAATCGCTCCACAACATAAATCTAAACTTGAGCCAACGCTCAACCATGGTCAATTATGAGGAATACTTTCATTAGCCTTATTCAACAGGCATGTTTGACACTAACATATAGATACTCCTCATCACACCTATATGTCCTACTCAACACTTAACACATAGCAAATAAGACCAAAACTCTTATTCCACCAAGATAAGGTTAGATCAAACAATTACTTTAATGCCACGAACACAATCAAGCCTCATCTGCCACTTATTTTACTTTCAATTAACTTTTATCTAGCCACAATTTACTTAATAACATTAATTAATGCTAAATAAACCTATTCCAATGCATGAAAATAAATTTTCTAATGATTTGCCCAAGAAGTCGAAAATCGACCCCAGGCCCGCTTGGTCAAAACCCAAAGTATGAACCAAAACCCTATCACCCATTCACCCACAAACTCAAATATATAATTTTATTTTATAATTGGACCTCAAATTAAGGTGCAAATTTCTAAAATTTAAGAATCCTAAGTTCTACCCAAAATCACTCAATTCCAAATAAAACCCCTTGATTTTGAAACGGTATCATATAAGAAGATGTTATAGATTGAAGTAAATAAGTTAGAAATTACTTACTAATGGTTTGGAAGAGTTCGTGCCTTTTAAAAATGCAAGATATTTTAGGGTTTGAAAAGTTTTAAAAATGAAGAAGAATGCCGTCTGAAATCCCACTTAACAGATCTGTGATGTCATAATTGTGATTAGGGGTTCACAATTGCAAACCTTTGAAAAAAACTTTCATCTTCGCATTTGCGACCAGGGGTTCGCAATTGCAAACCCTGGGAATTTCTACTATCTTCACAATTGCGAAGAAGTAGTCGCTTTGTGACATTTGGGAAAATACTGAGGGCTTCGCTTATGCGAAGAAAGGCTCGCAAATGCGAACAAGGCTAGCCAGGGCTTCTTTCGCAACTGCGATCAGCCCTTCGCAATTGCCAAGCCTGTTGGGCTCGCAAGCCTGACCTCGCAATTGTGAGATCAAAGTCTGCAACAAAACTGAATCTGTAACAACTATTTTTCTAAGTCTATATTCACTTTGTAGCCTATCCAAATTTCATCCGAGCCCTCGAGGCTCCAAACTAATCATGAACACAAGTCTAAAAATATCATACGGACTAGCACATGTAAATAAGTTATTAAAATAATATCAACAACTATTAATTAAATCTCAAATTCATGAAATCGCTCAAACATGTTGAAATTTCTATTTTCTCAATTATAGGTCCGTTTTATACCAAACGAACTCTGATTCTTACCAAATTCTATAAATTCAACCAAGTTATTATTTTAAACTTATATCGGACTCCAGAACCAAGATACGGGCCTGATACGATCAAGAAATTACATCAATTCACTTCTAAGCCTTTCTATTTTCCGTAAATAATTTTCTTTAAAAAAAATTTCTCGGGCTTGGGATCTCGGAATTGGATTCCGGGCATACACCCAAGTCCCATTTACTATGGACACTACATGACCATTCGATCACGGGTTCGAGTCTAGGTCCGTTTACAAAGAATATTGACCAAAGTCAACATTAATCAATTTTAAAGGCCAATTTTCATATTTTACTTAGATTTCACTTAAAAGTTTTTCGAAAATGCAACTAGACTGCGCTTGCAAATCGAGGTGAGGTAAAAAGAGATTTTTAAGGCCTCGAAATACAAAATTTACTTCCATAACGGGTGATGACCTCACAACTTAGGAGGAGACCCCAATAGCAATGGTGTGGATTTCCTTCCCAACACTACCTTAGACCTTTTTTAAATAATTATTGTTCTCTCTTACATCATTAGTAGGTAAGCCACTTCATGTTGATATAGCTACCCAAAATAAGACAAGACCTAATTTTATTAGGGTCAAAGTAATGATTAATCTATTAGCTGAATTACCAAAGCAAGTGCAAATTTAAGATGTTAATGAAACTATTGGGGACGTTAATAGTAAGTGGATTAAAGTTGAATATGATTATATGTGTCACGACCCAAATCGATGGGTCGCGATGTGTTCCTGAGTCCTACTTGTCAAATACCCCTAAGCATGCGTCTAAGAAATAAACCTGAATAACATCTGCTTAATTACGAAAATAAAATACATAGGAAACCTGCCAACAAGGAATATGTACGTATACATGCAGAATACAGTGGGCGAGCTAGCAATGCTACTATAGACAACTATACCTCCAAAAGTTAAAGCCGACAAGGCCATATACGACCCGACTAGACATAATATCTACAGACCTCTAATAGTAACATAGTTGTACAAAGATAGGACAGAGTCATGTCATACCCATATATATATATATATATATATAGACATATCCTACAAAAATCAAAAGCAGATCCGAATCTAGTGGAGCACGCCAACTCTCGCTGATAAAGGATCCTAAGAAGGGGGACCGTCGGCTTGCACCTTCACTTGCGGCATGAAATTCAGGCCCTCTAAAATATGGCGTCAATATAAAAAATATACTGAGTATGTAAGGCATGAAAATTAGTACGTAAAAGACATAGATGAAACATGGAATAAAGAAATATATCTTTAAATCTGAATTACTTTGTAATTTCTGAAACATTTATAATGTCATGTACATGCATAGAATGTCGTGCCATGCATAGGTATAGGTGTACATAATATCATCAAGCCACTGAGGGCATCCCATCATTCGTCTCGGCCACTGTGGGAATCATCATCAACATATACCAACTGATCAGGTGGTGGTGCGTATATAACACCGTAACATTTTTCCATATCCCATATACATATATTTACATATATACGTGTATATAACGCCATTTGGTCATAGATCAATCTACATGTATAAATGGGTGAAATGGATTAAAATACGTAATAATCTTAATATTCCTTTCGGATAACCATTTTAAACTACATATTATTCGGTGACCCATGAACAAAAGATAATAATAATTCTTATGGGGAATCAAGAATATTGACACCCTTAATATTTTCTTGAATAGAGTAATTTATAAAAACTGTGCATTTATTCGTCTCTTCTATATAATTTGGACCATACCAAAAGAAAAAGGGATGACCTTAATATACCTGAACTAGAAATTCCATATAATATTGCGTTGGAAACCGTAGTGGATTGAACTTAGAACTCCGAAAATTGGATTGAATTTTGTTTCTGTTCTTGAAATCTTGAACGGATTGAGCTTCTAGTTTTTGAAGCAATTTGAACGAAATTAGCTTCTCCTCTTTGAAGCTTTATTGAACAAATTAAGCCTCCTCCTCCTTGAAGACTTTAAACTAGGAAAGATGAAATGTGTTTCTTACCTAAGAATTTTTGTCGTTTTTGATCTGGTTGTGTCCAAATGAATGGAACAAACCTTTTAACTGATAAATTCTATTAGTTCCTAGGTAGCCACATAGGACTATGTGACTACTTAGTCACTTTCTATATTTATGGCTTCTTGCCACGTTTTGGGGTACGTTATAAATTTTTATTGGCTTACTAATTAATTGAATAATGTTTCATTACTCAATAATTGACCAATTACCTATACAATTAAAAATTATTTTAAATTACCTAAAAACACTATTCGTTTTTAATATACTTTATACATCATATTATTACGGTCATATGTTACCTTGTATGGTATTAGTCTATAATTATCGGGTATTATTGCCCGACCCATATTTTATCCCAAATTAGCCAATTTCAACGAAACTCGTACTTTTTAATTTGTGTATCCTTTAACATTCATAACACTTACTTCTCGCTTGTTATAAATAGCATAAATACGTTAACATCAAGATAGTCTCATCCCCGACTCTATGTCAATTAACTGAAGACGAAACTTTTAACGTACTAAAATGGGAGATGTAACATCCTTTCCCCCTTAGAAACATTCATCCTCGAATGTGTAACTCTCCAGGTCCTCGAATTAACTCTCCGTGATCTATATAACCTTGGCAGATTCGCTTTGTAACAACACTCCTACCAACTCTTCTTGTAGAAACCCAATAATTAAACGCCAGATAGGACCACAATCATCAATAACGATGATGGACTCACACGATCAATAACAATAGCTAACACAAGAATTCGTACGTGTACCATGAGGTTATGATGTCTTAGTCGGACCCTTCTCTGGAGAAGGAAATAAGTAAGGATATCTAGACTTTATGTCTTCCTCGGCCTCCCAAGTCATTTCTTCCACATTGTTGTTTCTCCAAAGTACTTTCACCGAAGCTACGTCTTTAGTTCTGAATGTCCAAACATGTCTGCCAAGTATACCAATGGGAGTTTCTTCATATGATAGCTTCTCTATGACCTGAACGTCGTCAACTGACAAATTCTTGAAGGATCTCTGATACATTTATGGAGCATGGACTCATGAAAGATCGGATGTACAGATTCCAATTCCGAAGGTAATTCCAACTCATATGCTACCTAGCCTACCTTGCTTATGATCTTATATGGTCCAATGTATAGAGGGCTAAGTTTTCCCCTTTTTTCGAACCTCGTAACGCTTTTCATCGGTGAGACATTTAGGAATACCCAATTGTCAACCTAAAATTCCATGTCTCGTCGTTGCATAATATGACTTTTGATGACTCTGAGCTATAAACAGTCGATCCCCGATAAGCTTTACTTTTTCTATGGCTTGCTGAATCAGGTTTGGCCTATGCAACCCAGATTCTCCAACATCAAACCACCCTTCAGGAGACCTATACTTCCGTATGTAAAGTGATTCGTATGGAGCCATATGAATACTGGAATGGTAGCTACTATTATATGCAAACTCAATAAGCGGTAGATGATTGTCCCAGCTACCTTTGAAGTCTATTACACAAGCTCGTAATATATCCTCAAGTGTCTAAATAGTACGCTCGGTTTGTCCGTTTGTCTGGGGATGAAATATTGTACTAAGACTTACCTGAGTCCCCAATTCTTTCTCGAAGGACCTCCAGAAGCCAACTATAAACTAAGCTTCTCTATCAGAGATAATAGATACCGGGACACCATGCAGTCGTACTATCTTCTTACTATAAACCCATGCATAATCCTCTGAGGAATATGTAGTTCAAACTGGCAGAAAATGGGCTAACTTTGTAAGCCTATAAAACAATCACCCATATTGAATCGAACTTACGTTGGGTACGAGGTAAGCTTACGATAAAATCCATATTGATTACTTCCCATTTCCAAGTTGAAATCTTCATAGCTTTCAATAATCCACTGGGTTTCTGATACTTAATCTTAACCTGCTGACGGTTAGGACATTGATCAACAAACTCTGCTATATCCGTTTTTATTCTATCACACCAATATACTTCCCTGATATCAAACTACATCTTCGTTGATCCTGGATGAATAGAATAACGAGAATAGTGAGTTTCTCCCATAACCTGCTGATGCAATCCTGCAACATTAGGCACACATAGCCGCCCTCGATATCTGAGGACCCATCTTCTGCAATTTCAAACGGTATCTTCTACTTCTGAAGGGTGGTATCCCTATAATGAACTGATATATGATCCTCGTACTAGCATTCCTTTACTTCAATTACTAAAGAGGACGTTGTCGTATCCTGAATAATAATTACAATATCACCTGAGTCTAGTAACTGAACTCCAAGACTAGCTAGCTGATGAACCTCATGGGCTATTCCCCTTTTTTCTAGCTGTAGATACGACAAGCTACCCATAAATCTATGGACGAGGGCGTCGGCTACTTCATTTGCCTTCCCCGGATAGTATAAAATATCAACAAAATACTCTTTAAGTAGTTCCAACCATCTCCTTTGACGTAGATTCAATTTATTTTGCCTGAAGATGTACTGGAGGATTTTATGATCCGTATAAATATCAACATGAATGCCTACAAGTAGTGACTCCACATTTTTAGTGCATGAATCACCGTGGCTAACTCAAGATCGTGGGTCAGGTAGTTTTTCTCGTGCTTTCTTAGTTTTCTAGAAGCATAAGCTACAACCTTATCGTGCTGCATCAGCACACAACCTAATCCAATACCTGAAGCGCCACAATAGATCACATAACCATTGGTCCTTTTTGGGTGCATTACAACCGGTCCTGAAGTTAATATGTCCTTTAATGCTTGGAAACTCTGTTTGCAAGTATCAGTCCATTGAAACTTTGCTCCCTTTTGAGTAAAGTTTGTCAAATGTGTTGAAAGGGAAGAAAATTCCTCAACAAAACTCTTGTAATAACCTTCCAAACCAAGAAAGCTACGAACCTTCGTCGGTGTTGTGGGTCTAGGCCAAGTCTTTACCGCCTCTATTTTTTATGTATCCACTTGGATGCCTTCACCCAAAATGATATGCCCGAGAAAAGCTACAGAGTTTAACTAGAATTCATATTTAGAGAATTTTGCATACAATTTCCTTTTTGTAGAGTTTTGAGCACAATATGCAAATGATCTGCATGTTCAGCCTCTGAACAAGAATACACCAATATATCATCAATAAATACAATTACGAATAGATCTAAAAAGGGCCTGAACATACATTTCATAAAATCCATGAATACTGCTGGGGCATTGGTCAAACCAAATGATATAACATTAAATGCAAAGTGTCCGTATCGGGTTCTAAATGTTTTCTTCGGAATATCTTCCTCCTTAACCCTTACTTGATGGTAACCAAACCTCAAATCTATTTTTGAAAAATACTCTGCATCTTGCAACTGATCAAATAAATCATCAATCCTCGATAGGGGGTACTTATTCTTGATTTTCCCCTTATTCAACTATCTATAATCAATACACATCCGTAAGGAACCATCATTTTTCCTAAAAAATAACATAGGTGCTCCCTATGGTGATTTGTTAGGTCTGATAAAGCCTTTTTCAAGCAAATCCTTTAGTTATTCTTTCAGCTCTTCCAGCTTTGAATAGATATTGGATGAGTATCTGGTAGTAGGTCAATAGCAAACTCAATTTCTCGCTCTGGCAGAAGATCCGGAAGCTCATCGGGAAAAACATCGAGAAACTCATTAACTACATGGATGGACTTAATGTTTGGTGACTCTTCTTCTACATCCTAAACCTTTACTAAATGATAAATACACCCCTTTCTGATCATCTTTCTTGCCTTGAGATAGGAAATAAATCTACCTCTCGGCAACGCGGTATTAGTTTTCCACTCCAAAACATGCTTCCCTAGAAATTGAAGTTGGACTATCTTTGATCTACAATCAACGTTGGTGTTAAAACAACATAACCAATCCATACCCATTATAAATTCAAATTCTACCATATCGAACTTGATTAGGTTCGCCACGGTTGATCGATTATGAACTACTATTATGGAACCCCTATATACTCGCTTAGCTATCAATGAGTCCCCAATAGGTGTAGACACCTCAGAAGGTTTAACCATTTCAGGTTTTATTTCAAACTTACTCACAACTAATGGAGTAATGTATGATAAGGTGGAACCTGGGTCAATTAATGCATATACATCATCTGAGGAGACTGATAATATACCGATAACAACATTAGTAGATGACTCCTGGTCATGTCATCCTGCCAACGCATAAATGCGATTCCGAGGACTGCTCGATCTAGATGCTTTGCCTCTGACTCTACCACGACTCATGGGTACTTGTGGACTTTGCCCATAGGTGTACTAATGATGACAAACCAGATATAGATCCCACTGGCTGAGCTATGCTTACATCACCTCTCATCGACCAATCCCCTATAACATGGCTCGGAAAACAATTAGTATAACAAACACCTATTCCTATATGGCACAGCCTGGTATGTTTCTTACCATATTAAGCATATCGTGGTAAGGGCGGCCTAATTTGACTTGACACATCCCTATATTGAGAACCTGAGGCCCTGAAATTCTAACTAGACCCTGAATATGTTGAACGATCAAATCTCTTACCGCCAAACAAAGGGAGTGCGCTACCCGATGATTAGGTTGGACACCCCGAGTACTATTGCCTCTAACCACCTTGAAACTCACCATAAGGACCCAAAGACCTCATCCTCTCAATCTGGGCTCTATCATGCTCGCGATGGACCCTCTATTTCTGCTTACGCTCTTCTACACCCTGAGTGTAGGACTTAATATGAGAAATATCCATGCTTGACTAAAGTGAGACTGATATATAATCGTTAAGCAATTGAGGCTCTAATCCCGTCACAAACTGGTGAACTCAATCCTCCATCTTAGATACAATAGTGGGTGCATACCTAGCCAACGAATCAAACTGAAGACTGCACTCTCGAACACTCATGTTACCTTGCCGATGGGTGAAGAACCTATCAACTCTGGCCCGTCTAAGCTCTGGCGGCAGATAATGATGAAGGAAAGCCTTTGTAAACTCCTGTCATATCACTGTAGGGGCTTCCTCACCTCTGGATATTTCCCGTGACTCATACCAATTAACTGCAACATCTCGGAGTATATAGGAAGCAATCTCAACTGACTCAGCTGTATTAGCCTTCATTACCCGTTACGTCCTTTGCATTCTATCAATAAATACGTTCGGGTCCTTGTTCAGATATGCCCTACTGAATACAGGAGGGTCTAAATTAATAAAGTCACAAACCCTCGAACTGACAAACCTATCTGCACGGACAATACATCTTTTCTGACGTTGAGCCTGTGCAGCTACCAATCAAGTTAATAGCTAAATAACATCTCTTATCTCCTGAATCAGTGCATCTGGTTGAGGAGCTGGATGTACAGGGGCGGGCGTTGGAGCTGGTGTCCCTCGGAGCTCTTCTGGAAATGGTAGGGTATGTGAAGTCTGAGATGGAATCTCACCATGAGACTCTCCCCAAGCCCTTGTAATTCGTGGTGCTCAATTAGTTGTTTTGCCATCCACGGTCTTTCCCTTCTAGGCGACTTTGGTCTTTAGAGGAATCACTGAAAATATAACCTGCCATTAGGAATACGAATCCTTATATTGCACGATCTAAGATAAGAAGAGAGGATAATGTCCTATATATCCTGTAGTCTTTTGTTTATAAAGGCGGGGCATTACAAACCCATAGACAAGACTCTACTAGACACGATGTGTAGACAACCCTAGGACAGAAATGCTCTGATACAACTTTTGTCATGACCCAAATCGTTAGATCGCGACGGGTGCCTGAGTCCAACCTGTTAAACACCCCTAAGCATGCGTCTAATATATGAACCTGAATAACATCTGCTCAATTACAAAAATAACATACATGAAGGAAATATATCAATAAGGCATATGTACATATATATACAGAATGCAGTGGGCGAGCCGGCAAGGTTGCTTCAGAAAATTATACATCCAAAACTGAAAGCCAACAAGGCCACATATAACCCAACTAGAATATTGTTTACAGACCTCTAATAGAAAGATAACTATACAAAGACAAGACTGAGCCACGTCATACCCATTTATATATACATATGTATCGTAGCAAAATCAAAAGCAGCTCTAGATCAAGTAGAGCATGCCAACTCTCGCTGAACAGGGATCCTAAGAAGGGGGACCGTTAGCTTTCCTATCTGCACCTGCGGGCATAAAACAAATACCCCGTGAAATAGGATGTCTGTACGAAAAATGTAGTGAGTATGTAAGGCATGAAAATTAGTACATAAAAGACATAGATGGAACATGGAATAAAGAAACACATCTTTAAATTTTAATGACTTTGTAAATTTTGAAATATTTATAATGTCATGCACATGCTTATAAATGTCGTGCCATGCATAGGTATGGGTGTACATAATATCATCAAGCCACTGAGAGCATACCATCATATCGTCTCGGCCACTGTGGGCAATATCATTAACATATATCAACTGATCAGGTGGTGGTGCGTATATAACGCTGTAACCTTTTCTCATATCTCATATACATATATTTACATATATACACGTATATAACGTCATCTGGTAATGGGCCAATGCACATGTATAAATAGGTGAAATTCATGAAAAATACGTATTATCTCAATATTCCTTCAGGATAACCTTTTTCAACTGCGTATTATTTGAGACCCATGAACAGAAGATAATAATAATTCTCATGAAGAATCAAGAATATAGACACCCCTAATATTTCTATGAATAAAGTAAATTATAAAAATGTGTCTTTGCTTGTTTCTTATGTATAATTTGGACCATGCACAGAAAAATAAAAAATAAATTACTTTAACATACCTAAATTAAGGAAAACGTCATATAATATTTTATTGAAAACTTTCGTGAATTGAACTTAGAACCAAAAATAAGATTGAATTTTATTTCTGTTCTTGAAGTCTTGAACGAATCGTGCTTCTGGTTTTTGAAGCAATTTGAACGAAATTAGCTTCTGCTCTTTGAAGGTTTTTTTGGAACAAATTAAGCCTCCTCCTCCTTGAAGACTTTAAACTAGGAAAGATGAAATATGTTTCTTACCTAAGATTTTTTGACGTTTTTGATTTGGTTGTGTCCAAATGAATGGAACAAATGGATTCCTAGGTAGCCCATATAGGACTATGTAACTACTAAGTCACTTTCTATATTAGTGGCTTTTTGCCATGTTGGGGTACTTTATAAATTTTTATCTATTTATCAGTTAACTAGATAATGTTTTGTTATTCGGTAATTAATTAATTATCGATATAATTAAAAATTATCTCAAATTACCTTATTTTTATTTTTAATATATTTTATATATTATATTATTAAGGTCATATGATAATTTGTATGTTACTAGTTTGTAATTATCGGGTATTATCACTCGACCCGTATTTTATCCCAAATTGACCACTTTCAACGAACTCGTATTCTTTAATTCGTGTATCCTTTATCATTCATCACACTTATTTCTCGCCTTGTTATAAATAGCGTAAATACGTTAACCTCACAATAATCTTATCTATGAGTCTATGTCAATTAATTGAAGTGAAACTTTTAACATACAAAAATACAAAATATAACAACATGCCTGAATATAGTCATCACATTGAAAGAAAAAACAACATAAATAGTTATTTACATACGAAAACGTGGATAACAATTAACTATAGAGGTAGGTTAGAATTGTTGTTCTAAACCTACGTTTCAGGAGTAGTGGAATTGATTTTCTGGTAATTTTTTTTCTTCTCTTTTCTTGTTTCCGTGTAAAAAAAATATTAACTGTATAAGTAAATTACAAAAATAAACAAACATAGGAGAAAATATTAATTTCTTTTGGTTTAGCCAATAAATCAAAAATAATTTCAAGCAAACGTGGAGGGAAGTATTAAATTTTCTTAAACATGGGAGGAAGTATTAAATTTTTTTTAAATTGGCAGGTTTATTTTTTTATTTTCTATCTTTTATTTTAGAATAATTTAAAATTTCTGTCAGTGTTTTGTTCTAAAATTTTAAACTTGACATATTATAATGATGAAACTTGGCATATAATTCATCGAAATAGTTTCAAATCGTTGTCTAAGAAAATTGATCACTTGTGTAAATTTATCATTAAATTTTTTAAGTAATATTAATTTGAATTATTTTTAATTAATTTAAATTATAAATATCTTAAAATGGTATTTATTTTTTTATTTTAGTATATTTTTTATACCGCCATATTTGTTTAATTTTCTATTTAGTATTTTACTTATAATTAAAATACCTTTTCTTTAATTAAATTTTATTTTTGAAATTAATTAAAATTTATCAAGTGGCTTTGGAGTATCTTGACACTTGACTTAATCTTATGAATAATCATTTTTTTTAATCATAGAATTGTAGATGACTTTTTATTATGTTGTCACTTGATTTAATATTGTGTCTTTGCGTCTCCTTTTGTTATATATAAATACTTTCTTCGTAAAATACGTTTTCCTAAGTAAAAATTGACACAGATTTCCTATCACCATTTGACCTACGAAGACTTTTCAAAGGTAGAAAGATCACCTAAATTTTTTGTATACATCTTTGAAGTACTATTTTGACAATTAAAAGTTTATTTATGTTTTTAAAGTATTCAAAACTAGGCATAATTAAGCTGGGAGAGAGCAAATACATAGGATAACGTAACTGAGTCGGTACCGACGTGATACAATAGCTTTAACCGTTTCGGATTCTTTGTTAATAGGGGTAGGTGAAAACTTTGAAATTAAACTGAAGAATCATGAAGAATGTAGTGAGAGAATCTAGAGAGAAGGAGTAGCAGTTGAGAGAACTCTCTAGAAGAAAGAGAATTTTATTAATCAGAAAATGAGAGCCAAATGAAATCCGTGACCCAAAAATATCTGCTCCTATACTATATACATCTTTCAGACTATAGGGTCCGGTCGGGTGATCCGGCCCAAAATTAAAAAACTGTGGGCTCAGATACACAGTCCAGAATAGGTAATCATCATAGCCCATTACAAGGTATACCATGGGTATACAGTAAATATACAATGAGTATACAATGAATATACAAGGCTATACAAGTCTATGTCACGTATAATCTCTCATCTCAACACCCCCCCTCAAGTTGGAGGGTGAGACCACCTGCAACTTGAGCAACAAGGGATTAAGAACAGTACCAGGCAAAGGCTTGGTCAGAAGGTCAGCCAGCTGACGAGTTGTAGGGACATGAAAGAGTTGAATAAGGCCATTCTGGAGCTGATCGCGTACAAAGTGACAATCCACTTCAATATGTTTGGTCCGTTCATGAAAAACAGGATTCTTAGCAATGTGAATAGCAGCCTGGCTGTCACAATACACAGAAAAAGGAAGAGACTCCAAGATCAAGAAATAAACGAGACAACCAAGATAGTTCAGCAACAACTTTACTGAGGGCCCTGTATTCAGCCTCAGCAGAAGATAAAGAAACTACTGGTTGCTTTTTAGATTTCCAACTAATCAGGCAACCACCCAGAACAATACAGAACCCAGTAACAGACCTCTTTGTATCAGGGCAGGCAGCCCAGTCACTATCAGAATAACCAACAACAGTGAAATCATTGCAATCAGAATAAAAGAGGCCCAGAGAAGGAGTGCCTTTAAGATATCTCAACACATGAAGGGCAGCAATCAAATGGGGGAGTCTGGGGCATTTGAGGAACTGTCTCAGATGTTGCACAGCAAAACAGATGTCACGCCTAGTATGAGTCAGAAATAAGAGTTTACCAACAAGACTCCTATACTGATCAGGAGAAGGCAAAAGGTCACCAAAATCAGCATGCAATTTTGCATTAATGTCCAAAGGACAAACAACAGAAGAGACATTGACACAGTCAAACTGTTGCAGCAAATCAGAAATATATTTATGCTAATTAAGGATCATCCCACCAGGAACAGCTGACATCTCTATGCCTAGAAAACAATGTAAGGACCCTAGGTCCTTATTTTTGAACTGAGCATCCAGAAACAGTTTCAGGTCAGCAATTTCATCACAGTCATCCCCAGTAAGAATAATATCATCCACACAGACAGCAACAATCACAAGGGACCCTGGTGTACCTTTGATGAATAGAGAATAATCATTCAAAGAATGTCTATAGCCTCTGGAATAAAGCGCAGAAGACAATTTGGCATACCACTTTCTGGAAGCCTGTCTGAGGCCATATATGGATTTGTTTAATTTGCAAACAAGGGGAGTAGAGGCAGAGGAGGCAGTAACAGAGGTAGGGGCAGAAACTGTCAAACCTGGAGGGAGCTTCATATAGACCTCCTCATCCAAATCACCATGCAAGAAAGCATCATTAACATCTAGTTGAAACAAATTCCAATGATTTTTTACAGCCACAACAATAAGACACTTAGCAGTGCACATTTTTATCACAGGAGAAAAGGTGTCAGTGAAATCAATACCTTCAACCTGAGTATCTCCTCTAATAACAAGTCTGGCTTTATACCTTTCAACACAGCCATCAGCCTTGTATTTGATTTTATCAACCCATTTACAACCAATGGGTTTCTTACCAGGAGGAAGAGGAACAACATCCCAAGTGTGGTTTGTGTCCAAAGCATCAAACTCTTGTCTCATGGCATCCTGCCATGCTGGAACAGATGCAGCTTGAGAGTAACATAGAGGCTCAGATTCCTAAGAGGAGGAAGATGAACCAGAAAAGGCAGGTAGTTGACAAACATAATCCTTAAGATAAGTGGGAGGATTATGCTGTCTTTGAGACTTTTTGGGAGCAGGAACAGAAGGAGAAGAAGCTAGGACAGGAGGTGAGATATCAGGATTGAAAGAAGGAGTGAAGGTAGAGTCAGAAGAGTTAGGGTCAGTATAAGGAGGTACTTGCACAGATGTAGGAGAAGTAGGTGAGGAGAGGAGGATGGGAGAATCAGAATCATCCTCATGTTCTCCAGAAGGAACAAAAGGAAAGGATAAAGCAGAAGGATGAGCAGAAGAAGATACAGTTTTAAAAGGAAAACATGATTCATAAAATATGACATCCCTGGAAGCCAAATATTTCTTTGAAGCAAGATCATACAATTTATAACCCTTTTTGGCAAAAGGGTAACCCAGGAAAACACAAGCAAGGGCTCTTGGCTTTAACTTGTCCCTTTGAGGGATTGGGACAGTGGCATAGGCAAGGCAACCAAATGTTCTCAAGTGAGTATAGGTTGGAATTTTCCCATACAAGATTTCATGAGGAGATTTATTGTGAAGTAATATGGTGGGTATTATGTTAAGGAGGTAGGTGGCAGTCATCAAACAGTCCCCCCAGAAAGATACAGGCAAGCCAGATTGAAAAAGCAAAGCTCGACAAGTTTCAAGAAGGGTTCTATGCTTCCTCTCAACAACACCATTCTGTTGAGGGGAATGAGAGCAGGTGGTTTGATGTATGATCCCTTGACTACTAAAGAAAGAAGTACCCTCAATGGTAGATCCCAATTCTAAGGCATTGTCACTTCTAACAGTTTGAACCACAGGATTAAATTGGGTTTTAACCAAAGAAAGGAATGACTTAAGCATAGAAAAAGCATTGCTTTTGGATCACATTAACTGTGTCCATGTTGCCCTAGAAAAATCATCCACAATTGTAAGGAAATATCTACAACCAGAAGAGGTTGGAGTATGATAAAGTCCCCAAGTGTCCACACGAATCAGTTGAAAGGGTCTAGAGATCTTAATAGAACCATCAGGAAAGGGGAGCCTAGTCTGTCTTGCCATAGGACAGACTGAACATGGAAAAGGTTGTTTGGAAGCAAATAGAAAAGACAAACCAGAAATATATCTCATATTTGCAAATGGAGTATGAGCAAGTCTTAAATGCCAAATGTAATTCATGTCAGTTGTAAGAACATTATTGCAGATGGAACTATATACATGTGAAGGCAATGGAACAGCCTTGCTATCAGACAAAATGTCATCATTACAAGAAGCAGACACAGAAGGCAATGGAACAACCTTGTTATCAGACAAAATGTCATCATTACAAGAAGCAGACACAGAACAAACAGAAGTAGAGGAACAACTAATAGAGGAAGAAGGGGAAGGAGGAACCCATGCCAATTTATATAAGCCAGCAGCTTCTCTACCAAGATCCAGAGGCCTCCTCAGAGAAGGGTCCTGTATCATGTGCAGTAAGCATGAATGTTCAGTGGACAAAACTATACAATGCAACTGCTTCACTAACTTGTGGACAGAAATCAAGTTGTGTTTAAAAGAAGGAACTAGTAGTACATTGTGAAGAGTAATGGAAGGAGTCAGTGAAAATGAGCCAGTGCATGTTACTTTCACTTTATAGCCATTAGGAAGAGTGACAAGATATGGCAGAGTTAAAGGTGTGATGTTAAAAAGTAACTGTTTATCATGTGTCATGTGATTAGAGGCACCTGAATCTATAATCCAGGTGACAGAATTAATATTGGTAAGCAAGCAGAGTTTGGAATCGGAAATAGGGCTCTCAGTTAACATAGTACCAGCAAAATTAGCAGCATACATGGGAGGAGGAGTTTGAGCAGTGGAGTCCCCTAACTGGGTCTGTTGTAATAAATTCATCAACTGATCATACTGTTGTCTGCTCAACCCTGGAATCACAGAACTCTTGCCATCTATTTTTGCAACAGATTGACGGCTTTCAGGAGGATTCCCTTGGGGAACAGACATACGTCCTTCAGAATGATGGAAATCCAGACCAGCACTAAGATGAGCAGCAGCATGTCTCCTCCCCTTGTTCAAATTTGTACTTTGTGGATACCCATGGATCTTGAAACACTTATCAATTAAGTGTCCAGATTTTTTACAGTATCTACAGAATAAAGGTCCTCTGGCTTGATCAAAATTGACTCCCTGTCTGAAAGGAGAAGGAGGAATAGGCACTATGGCCTTGTTAAATCCAACAGGATGCCTACTAGTATGGACATTGAAAGAGACAGAGTCTGGATTAAAGTGAGAATGAGACTGGACTTGTCTTTGCTTCTCATCATTGAGGACCATATTATAGACATTGTCAAGGGTTGGAGGAGGCTGCATCATCAAAAGATTACTCCTTACCCCCATATATGCTTTATTTAGACCCATTAGAAACTGAAAGACCTTATTGTCATCACTTTCCTGTACTATACCATCTTTGGCAGCACAAACACATCTTTGACCATGATTAACACACATTGAATCGAGTTCATCCCACAGACCTTTGAGCTTATTAAAATACGAAGCTATATCTAAGGACCCTTGAGAGGTGTGGGACAGCTCTCTTTTCCATTCAAAGATTTTGGTCCTGTTTGCAGTGCCATATATGGCCTGAAGTTGGGACCATATACTCTGTGCAGTATCAGAATACTGCACACTTTCAGCAATTTGAGGGGAGAGGGAGGCAGTTAACCAAGAAATCACCATGTTATTGCACCTATCCCATAACCTTTGTTGAGCCACATTAATGGCTGGTCGGGAGCACGTGCCATCAACAAAACCAATTTTGTTTTTAGCAGATAATACAACAAGCATTTTTCTCCTCCAACCCCCATAACCACTTCCCGAGAAGGAGTGGGGACAAGAGAAACCCTAGGGACATCAGAGGAGTATACAAAGAGAGGACTGGTAGAGTCAACCGAGGAGGAGGTACCAGCATTCGTATTAGAAGTCATGATTAATGTACCAGCTTGAAAAAAGGAACAGTTTCGACAAGCAAAATATAACGAAACCAGATACTCACATACGGAGCCAAATAATCATACACAAAGCATACAATACTCAAGATAAGGACAGAATTACCCTCCTTCTTCGCGACCGGAGAAGATCGACCTTCAATCAATCACAGAAAACCCTAGGTACAAAACCCTAGGTGCAACCGTTGAAAACCTTACTGGAAATATGGTGAGGGATGTCGGAAAGTCACCCTAAACATCCACTGAGTGAGGATCGAGCCACCGGATAGCAGTAAAACCCTAGGTTAAACCACCAGAAACCCTAGAAGCCGATAGGTCACCGAAAAATCACCCAAAAATCATCGGAAAATCTCCCAGAATGTTCGAGTGAAGAAAATATACTCAGATATCGCGATGAAAGTCTCAGAAAGGCATCCGATTTAGATCAGAATCGTCATCGACCACAAAGTCTCAGAAACACCCCCAAAAATCTCAAAGAAGACTTCAACCAAGATAACAAGATGCAGAAAAACATAGTCGTATCGTCGTCTAGGCTCTGATACCATGAAAATAATGGACTTTGGGCCTAACTCAACCCCAAAAGCTAGCTTATGAGGTGAGGATAATGGACTTTGGGCCTAACTCAACCCCAAAAGCTAGCTTATGAGGTGAGGATTGTCCAAGCCATATAAGGAGACCAAGGACTTCAAATCCCTCCGATGTGGGACAACTCAACACCTCCCTTCACGCCCAGATCTCTGGAGCATAGACAACATAAATGGGGGCCCAACATCGGTAACAATAATTAGGATGAGCCTGCCTCTGATACCATGTAAACTTTGAGAAATTGAAGAATCATGAAGAATCTAGTGAGAGAATCTAGAGAGAAGGAGGAGCAGTTGAGAGAACTCTCTAGAAGAGAGAGAATTTTATTAATCAGAAAATGAGAGCCAAATGAAATCCGTGACCCAAAAATATCTGCTCCTATACTATATACATCTTTCAGACTATCGGGTCGGGTCGGGTGATCCGACCCAAAATTAAATAACTGTAGGCTCAGATACACAGTCCAGAATAGATAATCATCATAGCCCATTACAAGGTATACCATGGGTATATAGTAAATATGCAATGAGTATACAATGAATATACAAGACTATACAAGTCTATGTCACGTATAATCTCTCATCTCAACAGTAGGCAGAGGATTATGTATGAAGAAAAATTAAGAGTGCCAAAGCCTCAACTCTTCCTAATATATATATTTCTGATGGTCTTTCAACTTTTCTCATTTTCGACTAGAAATTCAAACCAAATTGTCTTTTTTTGATTAACCATCTGGTATCGGAAATTAGTTGGCTCGACTATTTAAATTACGTCGCGTAAGGCTCATTTAGGAACGCAACCAACTATTATTCTCCGAATTCGTACTCGAGATATCCCATTAAAAATAAGTGATCACATATATACCTAATAATCATTAATGTCGAGAACAAAAAAAGGAGAATAGATTACGTATTCAATGAATGAGCTTGTTGATATTTTATGAAATAAATACGCGATTTCTAGTGAAACGTTAAAGTTCAGACAAGTCCAAAAATAAACGACTTTTAAACCATAGGAATGAAGATTTGGCATTTTGTGTGCATGAGCATTTTGTGCTTTGGATATTTATTGCTGAATAGATTCTCTAATTGACTGATTTATTAGCGCAACAATAAATTCGAACCATCAGTACTGGCCCACCTATTTGAAGTTCTGTACTATGACAAAGTTTATATATATCTATATATATAATTTTTACCTATCAAAATACCACTCTCTTCATACAAGTTTATGTGAACATATATTTTTTTGTCCGTTTAAAAAGGAATGATTATTTTTAAATTTGAAAATGATTAACTTAAACTTTTAATTCTACCCTTAATAACGAACTTTTACAATTTATTTGGATGATTGTTACATATTGTATTGTATCGTATTCTTACTTTAAATACGATGTTTATTTTGATTGTTAATTAAATTTTATTGTATCGTTGTTGGGATATATACTATTAACCATGGGTTTGGTTTAGATATAGTATTTATTATGAAATAATTATTTATTCAGTTTTGATAAAATTTTAAATAAATCATATAATAGTCTGTGTCCTTTGCTTTTATAGTAGATGATTTAGTGTATAGAGTTTAGCTTATACACGGAAGATTAAATCATCGGTTCTTATAAGTATAAAGTTTGAGTTCACAATCTAATGATGGAAAAACCATCAGGAATGATTGTAGCACATGATTAAATATAATTTATCTTGATTATGAGAATGGTTTAATTCAAGGTTCTTGTGCTAGTACATATTTTATGTATTGAACGGACCAGGTAGAGATAAATATTTTATATTGACTTAATAAAATAAACTCTCTAGCCATTAAATGTACTTATACTCTTAATCTTGATATAATTACTATTAGTTGTGTATAGTATTATTGTTTTGATTTATTAAAAGGCGAGATTCTTTCGTGGGTCAATATGCCTGGTAAATTGGATAATAATAATGTACATTGGCGAAGTAATATTTAGTTGATGGAATCCATGTCTCGGTTAGAGATTGATGATACACCTTAATGAAAGCTTATAAGTTTTCATGTGTAAACCCGGCCGGTGGATTTTGTATCCGACACATGAAATAAGTTAAGCGAAAGTCTAAAGGGAATAATCAATAAATTAAATCGTCAGCAATTTAATTTAATTGATTCGTATCTGAATCTTAACATGGGGAGTTAAATAAAATTTAATGGATGAATTTCAAAATTGAATAAGGAGTGCAATTATGAATTTTTAGTGGAATAATTCGTAATTAATTATGGTAGATATTAATTTTAAAAATTATAAATTAATTCCATAATCGGAAGCCTTGTTAATTAAATTATGCGGTCCCTACAGTGTCTAAATAATATGAAATAAAGGAATTATTTTTCTGGTGAAAAAAAAAACCAACAGGTTTTGGGGTCTTAACCCTAAAAACTTGTGCTATAAATACATAAGGTTTTCCACATAAAAGGACGGTACATGGTGGCTGAAATTTTCAGCCAAGTTTTCCTAGAAATTTCGCCCACACAAAATTGCTATTTTGGGTTACTATTTGGGTAATACAGTAGAAGACTGTGGAATGTTGGAGGAGCACGATTGTGCGGGTGATGGAGATTCCATTGAGAAGTTATGGCACAGAAAGCTCACATGGTAGAAGAGATATGTTCACGCTTCAAGAGGTAAACCGTGAAATCTCTTTTATATTAATTATCTAAATTACATGTGGTTTTGATACTAAAATTACTTCCGCTGCTTATTATAATCCATCAGGTACATGCCACAGACAGCTCCAGCAGCTTGGAAACTGATATCAAATACTTCAGTGCTGATGCGGCATTTCAATTTATATGTAAGAATAATGACTAATGCGTCATAAAATAAAGATAATGATCCACTGTATTGATATTTAAAGACAATATTCAGCTTCAATTTGGTCGACTGAACCAAATAAAGATAGATTTGTCTGATTCAATGCTTTTATCTCTTTATTTATGCAGTGACAGGTGATGCTGCTACTACACCACCAGGTGCTAGTCCCTAATACTGAGACTTAACGGATGTCGAGCATAATTCATGTCAGGGCTTGTGTATTACCCCTTGACATGGGTTTGTTGAAGTATTGGTAAGCAATGTACAAGGTTGGGCGTGTGTCTAAGTTGGTGATGGACTTAGGCAAGGCAGCTTGAGTGTTGGTAAGGCAGCCTTGGTTCGTGGGCATCGGAAATGGCAAACGGAAGCATGGCACTTGACAAAGGCATGCACGGATCAATGGGACGACTTAATTTATAGCAGGGCGTGACAATGAAATTAAGGGCGAGGCAAGGTCCAAGGCAAAGCTGGCCTGGAGACAAAAAAACATGGGCAAAGCTGCAGGTAATTGTGCATGGCATGTTACGAAGTGGTGTGCAAGGAATGTGCTTGGAAGTTGAAGACATGTGCCACACACATGAGCTGTTGGCTACAAAAAACTGAAGATAAGGTCATTTCTTGGGAAAGGTTTGAATATCGAATTCAAATATATTTGGCTCCTTATTTTAGTTAAAACATGTGCATGACACATGGTAGAAACTGTCCATAACTGCCCATAACTGCCCCTTTGTAAACTGCTATTGGCAGCCCCTTGTTATATGTTGTATTTCGTTTTTTGGCGAAGGCAAGTAGCATAACATATGTGAGCCAAGTCTAAAACGTGAGTCCTTTGTATATTCTGCAATAATTAGTAAAGGTTGGGTTCGTATCCGTAAATTCTGTGTGTTCTTAGTTTGGCTAAAGTCTGAAAATTCTAAGTCAGGCTGTGTGTGTGCGAAAAAGTTAAGGCTGAGTGGCTGTGATTTGAGCTGCCGTGCAGTGTCAATCTTTGCGAAAAACTGGCCCTGTAAAAACTGGTATCAGAGCTTTGGTTGTAACTTGTGGCCATGGCTGGTGGGTCTACTTCAGACTTATGTGATAGAGTGCAACGGTTGGAGGCGCTAATCGGTGTGACAGATGATCCTTTAGATTTGGCGGATATGATTATAGAGATTTTAACATCTAAATGATGGGGCAGATCAGTTTCGCGATGGGATCCAACAGACTTGTGAGGCAACGGATGACAAAGTTGAAGACCTGAAGAAGGAGGTCAAAAACTTGAATGCCAAAATCGTTGTTCTTCGACGGGCATTGGTTGCTCCAAGCCAAGGCAATGAAGAACGCTCGAAGGTAAAGATTCCTGATCCAAAGGCGTTTAGTGGAACGCGTAGTGCAAAAGAGTTGGAAAATTTTCTGTGGGATATGGAACAGTATTTCGTAGCTGCCAAAGTTTCAAATGCGGAGAAGGTCACAATTACTAGTATGTACCTAATGAGAGATGCTAAATTGTGGTGGAGAATTCGTATGGAAGACGATGAAAGTGCGGGCAGACTGAAAATTGTTACATGGGAGAAACTCCGAAAGGAAATGAAGGACCAATTCTTGCCTAGCAATGCATCTTGGCTTGCTAGAGATCGTTTGAAACGCTTGCGGCAAATAGGATCTATTCGGGATTATATTAAGTAATTTACTTCCTTAATGCTGGATATTCAAAACATGTCGGAGGACGACAAATTACATAACTTCATTTCTGGAATGCAAGCATGGGCTCAGAATGAACATAGGAGACAGAACGTGAAGGATCTCCCAAGTGCAATTGCTGCAGCGGATCCCTTGGTGGATTATCGTAGCACCCGTACTCTTTCTAATATTCCTTCTACTTCAAAACCTAAGAAACGGGTGGTGCAGAAAGGGGAATAGAGGAAGGAAGTTCGAAAAGAAGCTATTGATGGGGATGTTCAAAACAAAGGCATCGCAAACAGGAAAATTGATGGTTGCTGGACATGCGGAGGACCTCATCTTTCCAAAAACTCTCCGAATCAGGGGCGGGTAAATGCTTTGCTTGCTACAGAAAATAATAGGGATGGAGAAGGCCAAGAAGTTGTTGCTGCCTTAGTAAATCATTTGCAATTGTTGAATGTTATCTCGATTGTGAATGCTATAAGTAATGAGACGAACCCCATTCCTTGCTGATGCACATCGAAATGAGAAATGGGGACAAAAGTGTGATAGCTATGGTAGATACTGGTGCTACTCACACCTTTGTTTCTGCCAATTTGGTTCATAAGTATGAATTGAGAGTGTCAAAATGTCCCTCTTACATGAAGACTGTGAATGCCAAAGCACAAGCCATTGTGGGTATGGCTTATGATGTTCCTATGTCTGTTGGGAACTGGAAAGGGAAGGTCAATTTGATGGTGATTCCTCTAGAAGAGTTTGAGGTGATCCTCGGAATTGACTTCATGCGGAAACATCGTTTTGTTCCAATGCCTCACTTGGACGGAGTGATGATCATGAATGATATGGCTCCTGGTTTTGTGAAAACTATTTATCCTTATGGAAGAGAAGAAATTCAACGGAAGGCTTCGTTAATTTCTGCCATGATGGTTGAAAAAGGTTTGAAGAAGGGAGATGAGACTTTCCTTGCTGCTATGGTTGAAGTGAAGCCTGATGTTAAGGTTGAAGTGTCGGACTGCGTTGCTCAAATTTTGAGTGACTTTGCTGATGTGATGCCACCAGAGTTGCCTAAAAATCTGCCATCACGAAGGGCTATTGATCACAAGATAGAGTTGATGCCGGGTTCGATGCCTCCTTCTCAACCTCCTTATTGTATGGCGCCGAAAGAGTTGGCTGAATTGCGGAAACAATTGAACGAGTTTCTTGATGCGGGGATGATTCATCCATCTAAAGCTCTTTTTGGTGCACCTATTTTACTCCGAAAGAAACAGGATGGGACGCTACGGATGTGTGTTGATTATAGGGCGTTGAACAAAATGACGGTGAAAAATAAATGTCATGTTCCTTTGGTGCAAGACTTTATGGACAGATTGAGCAAGGCATGCTGGTTCACGAAGCTTGATTTACGGTCTGGTTATTGGCCGGTACAGATAGCTGAAGGTGATGAGTCTAAGACTACTTGTGTTACGAGGTATGGCTCATATGAATTCCTTGTTATGCCGTTTGGATTAACAAATGCCCCTGCTATGTTTTGCAACCTCATGAATAATGTGTTGTATGAGTACTTAGATGACTTTGTCGTTGTCTACATAGACGAAATTGTTGTCTATAGTCGGAATTTGGATGAACATATGTCACACTTGATAAAAGTGTTGTCTCGGTTGAGGGAGTACAAGCTGTATGTGAAAATGGAGAAGTGTGAATTTGCTAATCAGGAGATCAAATTGCTTGGGCACTTGGTGTGCCAAAATCAAGTGCGGATGGACCGAACAAAGCGCAGGTCATTGTGGAGTGGCAGACGCCTAAATATGTGAAAGAATTGAGATCTTTCCTCGGGTTGGCTAATTATTATCGTAAATTCATTATTGGTTACTCAAAGAAAGCTGCTCCTTTGACAGATTTGTTGAAGAAGAATGTTAAATAGGATTGGTCGGAAAAATGTTGTGATGCATTTGGTGTGTTGAAAGAAGCCATTGCCTCAGAACCAATCTTGCGACTTACTGATTTTGAGTTGCCGTTTGAAGTGCATACAGATGCGTCCGACAAGGCTGTTTGAGGCGTGCTGGTTCAAGAAGGTCATCCTGTGGCCTTTGAAAGCAGAAAGTTGATTGAAGCATAACAAAGGTATTCGGCTTATGAAAAAGAAATGGTTGATGTTGTTCATTGCTTACAAATCTGGCGTGTTTACTTGTTGGGAACAAAGTTTCTCGTAAGGATGGACAATGTGGAAAATAATTTCTTCAAAACTCAGAAGAAATTGAGTCCAAATCAAGCACGTTAGCAGGAATTTTTAGTAGAATATGATTTTGTGTGGGAGCATAAGCCGGGAAAGCACAACCAAGTTGCGGATGCCTTGAGTCGAAAAGAAGTCTTTGCTGCTGTTTAATCCATTACGAGACTTGAGTCAGATTTTGTTGATAAAATCAAGTAGGCTGCTACGAATGATCCATTGTACAGAAAGACAATGAATCATGTGAAGGAATGTACTGTGAGACTGTACTGGATCGAGGACGATCTTCTCCATTTGAAAGGGTGGAGAATTGTTGTACCAATTGGTGACGGACTGCGTCGTGAGTTGTTGAAAGAGATGCATGATATACATTAGGCTGGTCATCCAGGCATTAAGAGGATGATGGTGTTGCTGTCACGATATTATTTCTGGCCAAAGATGGAACAAGACATTGAAGCTTATGTGAACTTGATAAAACTAAACAGAAGAAAGAAGTTGGGTTGTTGCAACCTTTGCCAATTCCTGAAGAGACATGGCAATCCGTTTGAATGGATTTTATCAGCGGGTTTCCTAAAGTCAATGGTCTATCTTCGATTATGGTGGTGGTCGACAGGTTTTTGAAATATGCTGTCTTTATAGATACTCCAACGGAATGTCCCTCTAAAGTTGTTGCACACTTGTTTTTCAAGCATGTGGTGAAACATTTCGGTATGCCAGAGGATGTTATTAGTGATCGGGACGCAAGGTTCACATGCATGTTTTAGACTTACTTGTTCAATTTGTTGGGTACGAATTTGAAGTTTTCAACGGTGAACCATCCCCAAACTGATGGCCAAACTAAACGAATCAATCATCTGCTAGAAGAGTATTTGAGGTATTTCGTGACTACGAGTCAACGAAATTGGGCTGAGTTATTAGATTGTGCACAGATGTCTTACAACTTGCACAAGACTTCATCCACGGAGAAGAGTCCATTTGAGATCGTTTTGGGCAGGCAGCCAAGGCTACCTACGAAGATGGTACAGCAAAAGACTGGTGGGAAATGTCCTGCGGCATATCGTTATGAGTTTGATAGGCAAATGATGATGGATGAAGCTGTAGACAGTTTGAAAGTTGCACAAAAACGCATGAAGAAATATGCTGATCAGCATAGGCGTCTGTCAGAGATCAAAGTGGGCGACAAGGTATTGCTGAAACTTACTCCACAAATCTAGGAAAAGATAGACAGCAGGGTAAGGCATAGAGCCTTGGTTGCGAGATATGATGGTCCATTCGAAGTGTTTGAGAAAGTAGGAGAAGTTGCTTACCGGTTGAAGCAGCAGGAAAGCATGAAGATTCACCCTACTTTCCATGTGAGTTACTTGCGGCCTTATGTGGAAGATCCGGATAGGCACAAAATCAAGAAAGCTCCTCCTGAAGTGTGCAATCAGATTGAGGACGAGATTGAGAAAATTCTGGACCACCAGATACTTGGGATGCACAACAAGAATAGGGGAACAGAGTTTTTGATTTAATGGAAAGGCAAGCCCAAGTCAGATGCAACTTAGGAGAAAGGGAATTCATTGTGGCAATTCCAAGATCAAATTGAGGATTACTTGAGATCAACCTCGACGAGGGCATCGAGTTCAACTAGTGGGGGTGGTTTGTTAGCCCATAATATTGAGACTTGACGGATGTCGGGCATAATTCATGTCAAGGGCTTGCGCATTGCCCCTTGACATGGGTTCGTTGAAGTGTTGGCAAGCAATGTACAAGGTTGGGCATGTCTCCAAGTTGGTGATGGACTTAGGCAAGAGAGCTTGAGTGTTGGCAAGGCGGCCTTGGTTCGTGGGCATCGACAATGGCAAACGGAAGCATGGCACTTGACAAAGGCATGCGCGGATCAGTGGGACGACTTAATTTACAGCAGGGCGTGACTATGAGATTAAGGGCGAGTCAAGGTCCAAGGCAAAGCTAGGCTGGAGACAAAAAAAACATGGGCAAAGCTGGAGGCAATTGTGCATGGCATGTGACGAAGTGGTGTGCAAGGCATGTGCTTGGAAGTTGAAGACATGTGCCAAGCACATGAGCTGTTGGCTACAAAGAACTGAAGATAAGGCCATTTCGTGGGAAATATTTGAATTACGAATTCAAACATATTTGGCTCCTTATTTTAGTTAAGACATATGCATGGCACAAGGTAGAAACTGCCCATAACTGCCCCTTTGTAAACTGCCATTGGCAGCCCCTTGTTATATGTTGTATTTTATTTTTTGGCGAAGGCAAGTAGCATAACATATGTGAGCCAAGTCTAAAACGTGAGTCCTTTGTATATTCTGCGAGAATTAATAAAGGTTGGGTTTTTACCCGTAAATTCTGTGTGTTCTTAGTTTGGCTAAAGTCTGAAAATTCTAAGTCAGGTTGTGTGTGTGCGAAAAATTAAGACTGAGTTGCTGTGATTTGCCGCTGCCGTGCAGTTCTTAGCGAAAAATTGGCCCTGTAACATCAGGCATGGTGAGGATTGCATTATGCATCACTACTACCGTGCTCTTTGCCTTTTTCATATTTACTTGTTTTTCCATCTTGACATTATTCTTCTGAATCAGTATCCAGTGACGGAACCTGGTCTACAAAGGAGTACTAGAATATTTCAAGCAAGCTTATGGCAATCCACCTATGTATATTCATAAAAATGGTTCCTCGGTCTCTCTCATTCGCATACACACATACACACACACCAAATACCTATACCTTTGCTTATTTCTGAGCCCAAGTATAGGCTTTGGCGTCCCCACCGAACACATAGATTTCTTTGAACCCCTAAATTCAAGAAGCTCTAAAAAGCCTGGTGTTATTTGTCTTGGCAGGTCAAATGACACCACGAACTGCGATATTAAATGACAACCAGGGTAGGCTATCTGCAAGTTTATATTGGGAATTTGCTTGATGCTGTGAGGTAAGCCCCCTATTCTCACATAACACAATTGTTATTGATGAGAGACAATTGGCCTGTAAGATATTTACGTGAAAAAGATGAATAGTCTTACCTAAACATGTAGATCAAGCACTAACTCATCTTGCACTTTAGTAATAATTGATAGAAATATCTTTCTGCGCATCCTTCTAAAGCCAAAAAATTTGGAGAAATTCATGTTTAGGTATTTCTTGTGAGATTCTTTAAACCGGATAACATCCATGTCCTGCATCTTTGTGTTACTCTAGGAATGGATCAAACGTGAAAGGCTACTTCACATGGTCATTTTTACACTGTTTTGAGTTACTGGACGCATATGGTTTGGCATTTGGCCTATATTATGTGGACTTAGATGAAAAAAACTTGCAAAGATCTCCAAAGCTTTCTGCACATTGGTAATCTAATTTCTTGAAGGGGAAAGGCTACAAACATAGTGCAATCTTGAGATTTTTTTTTTGGTAGTTAAATCTTTTTGTATTAATCACCAAAAGGTATTTCTTTACAAAACCATAGTCGGCTAGACACAGCTGACTATCATCAAAAGAGAGCTAGCTAACATCTACATTTACTATACCTATATTTCTAGTTACAGAAGAGAATGCGGAAGTTGTAGGCTAACTTTAGGGGGACTCCTAACATGACATGTATATGCAATATTTCTAAGCAATTGTCCACTGGAACAGGAGATGTTCTTGAACAACCTTGAATTCCTCTCTAACCAAATATTATAAAGCATTTCAGCAAAGACCAGTTTGATGATTTGAGCTCGACTAGTCTTCCCTTTAGTTTTGGCTATGATCCACTGAATGTATTGCTCCCAGTTTTGATAATTGGCCTGAGTTACTCAAATCCATTGTAATGTTTGGTGTCTCAGCAAGTTAGAGAATGGGCAGGAGAAGAGAAGATGATCTCTAGTCTCCCTGTCTTGTTGACATAATGCACATGTATTGTCCACATTGAGTTTCCACTGTTCCAATCTATCCTTAGTAGGCAGCCTATCCTGTAATATCAGCCAAAGGTTGAAGATTGCATTGGGTCTAGCATAGTTTTGGATAGTTAGATTTTTCCACCCTACTCTATGCAATTGTCCTATCTGCTGTAGGTATAACTTCTTTGTAGAACAAGCTGATTGGTGCATCAGTTGGGAATGCTGCAATGTAACAGTAGCATCAATGATCTTCCTGACCATCCAACTGGCTTGGTTAGGAATGATTAAGGACTGTAATTGTTGTTGTTTTATGTACATAGAATGAATCCATTTTACCCATAGTACATCTTTCTTGTGGGCCAAATCCCACCCAAGCTTGGTGATTGAAGCTCTGTTTCATATTAGCAGGTTCATAACATTTAATCCCCCAGCAGACTTAGGCAGACATACCTTATCCCAGGCTATATATGATTTCATTGATATGTTGGCTGATCCTGTCCAGACAAAAGATCTACAGACTGCATCCAGCATCTTTAGGATTTTTGAAGGGATAAGGAAAGCTGAGCCCAGTATGCTTGTATGCAAAAAATCACTGACTGCACCAGCTGTACTCTCCCTGCATAGGACAGTTTCCTAGCAGTCCAGGATGTGATCCTGGCAGTTACCTTATCCACCAATGGTTTCCATTGTAGCAAGGACATTTTCTTGGTAGATAGAGGAACTCTGAAATACTTGAAAGGTAGCTCCACATATACAAAGCCAAGGTGATTGACAATGTGCTGTTGTACATCAGGGGAAACACCACCAAAGTAGACAGAACTTTTACTCAGATTAGTTTTCATACCAGAAGCCTCAGTGAATTGAGAAAAGTATTTCAACATGGTTGTTACAGCCTTCAGGTCTCCCTTGACAAATAACAGAAGGTCATCTGCAAAGCTAAGATGAGTAATATTTAATCTTTTGCAGCCAGGGTGGAATAAGAAGCCTGGATCCTTCTTTAGTTCCAGAAGGGCTCTGCTAAGGTATTCCATCACTATAGCAAATAGGAAGGGGGAGACTGGGTCACCTTGCCTCAAACCTTTAGCTGCTTGGAAGGGTTCAGTAGTTTCCCCATTCACCATGATTCTATAGCTCACTGTTTAGACACATTCCATAATCCACCTCATAAACCTGCCTGGGAAATTTAAGGATTCCATCACTTGTTGCAAGAAGATCCATTCAACAGAATCATATGCCTTCTGTAAGTCTATTTTAATCATGCATCTAGGGGACACATGGGCTCTTGCGTAGTGTTTGATCAGCTCATGTGCTAAGATAACATTATCAGCAATCCTCCTTCCTGGAATGAAACCTACCTGGGACTCACAGATGATACTGGCCATGCATTTCTGTAATCTGTTGGCCAATATCTGAGATATTATTTTATATAAAACTGAACAACAAGCAATTGGACGAAATTCCTTGACTGACTGTGGGTTAGCAACTTTAGGTATCAGTGTAAGGGAGGCACAATTAACTGGTTTATACATTCTGCCAGAGTGATAGAAATCCAGAACTGCCCTGGTGATCTGGGTACCAGTGAGCCACCAAGTCTGTTTAAAAAAAGTAGCATTGTAACCATCAATACCTGGTGCTTTGTGATCACCAATGGCTTTTAGGCTATCTAGAATCTCTACTTGATATATCAGCAGCTAGCTGCTGCTGCTGGCTATGAGTGAGCTTTGGACCATTATCCATGTATGACCTATTAATTGCTGGTAAAGAGGCAGCTGATGACCCCATCAAAGACTTATAGAAGTTCTTGATCTCATCCCTAATGTCATCTGGATTGGTAAGTCTGGTACCTCCTGCTGTAACCAGTTCAGTTATGCTTTTGTACTGGTTTCTTTCTTTCAGCACATCATTGAAATACTTATTATTTGAGTCTCCCAGTTGTATCCATTTGGCTCTGGACTACTGTTGTAGGATACTCTCTTCAATCATTGACCACTTCTCCAGCTTCAATGCCAGTTCCTTTTCTTTAGACTGCAAGTCATCAGTATAGTGCATACTCATCTGATTCTGGATGACCTTTAGTTCCTCCTTGCTAGATTCAATTTTCTGTGTAATGTTCTTAAATTCTCTAACATTTAGAGATTTTAGAACAGGTTTGATTGCCTTGAGATTGTTCCACATCACCTTAAGAGTGCCCTGGCCAGTATTCCTCCAATTTGCCTTCATGATGTGTTGGAAATCCTTGTGATTAGACCATGCATTATAGAATATGAAGGGTGCCTTCCTGACAATATTATCTTCATTCATAGTAAACACCATTGGATTATGATCAGAGATTAGAGGAGGGTCATACACAGTTTGTACATGACTCCATTTAATCATCCAGTCATAATTACCAAATATTATATCCAATCTACTACAAACTCTATCATTTCCAGTTTGTTTGTTGGTCCATGTGAAGAAATCCCCTTTCCGTGGAAGCTCTGATAATTCAGCAAGTTCAATACATTGAGTGAAGTCCAGAGTTTCAGCTTGTTTGACTTGATTACATGATTGTCTGTCATTGACAGACATCACAGCATTGAAATCACCTGCAACCAACCAAGGATCAGTAATACCAGTAGCAAGGTTTTGTATGTGTTGCCACATTGTTCTTCTTTGGTCTAAACCATTAAAACCATACACCACAGTGAGGAGGCAAATCAGTTCCCCTACAGGAGTGTGAACACTGCAATGAAGGAATTGGGCATCCTCCTGAATACCTGTGACAGTAATCTTTTGAGGATCCCATAGAATCCAGATTCTACCCCTTGGAGAATCTCCATAGTTAGCTAGCATCTACAACCTGGAACCACCAGATTAGCAATTCTCCCTGCATTGTTCTCTTTTACCTTTGTTTCTACAAGACTAACAAGACTAAATTTATTCTGTCTAAAGTATTCTTTAGCTTCCTTCTGTTTATATCTCTTATTGACACCTCTAATATTCCAAACTAACAGCTTCATTGGGTATGACTAGGACCCCCTTCATCAGGGGAATGTCCTGGTCTACTAGCTGACACAACTTGAAATCTATTACTCAACACCACATGGGATAATGGGGGGAAGTTTGCAAGATTGAAAACTGGAGATTGCACCTGCTTGCCTTTATCCACCAGAGTGAAACCTTCTGTACTACCTAAAGGATCTTCATCCTTAGGGGGTACTGTAGTCTGCTTTGGTACTAGCTGTTGATTGGAATTCCCCTCAGGCTGTATCCCATTCTGACTTGGCTTAACTCTCCATTCCTGAACAACTCTGGGCTTAGGTTGAGGAGGTTTGGGAATAGCCAAATAATTGTGTCCTACCACAAGGCACTTCTCACAATATGTTGGTTTCCTGTCATATGTCACTTCATGCACAAATTTCTTACCATTAGGATCAATGAGCTCGATCTCACTTGGCAGCTCCTTGGATACATTAACCTCAATGAGCATGCGTGCAAAGAAAATCCTAGTCTGTTTTGTAGTGCATTCATCAGCAAAAATAGGTTTGCCAAGGACACTGGCAGTCCTACTTAATGACCTACTACCCCAACATGACATAGGAAGTCTAGGGAACTTTACCCACAGAGGGATGTTATTAGGGAAACCAGCAGTGAAATCAAAGTCAGCAGTCCATTGCTTTAATACCATAGGTCTATTAGCAATGGAATATGGACCAGCACATATGACCTCTTTAGCATCTCCCATGGTTTGAAACTTAGTTACATAGTAACCCTCCTCGTGGTAGTACAACTCTGACTCTAGCACATGAGACCAGTGAAGGCTGATGAAATGCTTCATAGCATTGTAGCCTGGTCCAGCCCCCAAAACAAAAATCACTAGGGCACATTTCCATTTCTGCTCTTCCTCTTCCACCTCCTCTTTCAGTAATTGGCCTACAGGTTTACCATCCAGCATAGTAGGTGGAATATGCTCCAATGTCATACCATCTAAGGCAAATCTATTTTTTTGGAAGAGATTTGCCCATCCTTTAGTCACTTCAGTGGTCACCTTCTCTGTTTCTGATACAGATGGTTGTTCTGGTTTCTGCATGTGGTCATTACCTCCATCACCTTATACCGTCTGAGGTTGTGGAAGCTCCGTAACTTCTGTTTGTTCAGAAACCTCCTCCGATTGCATCAATGGAACAGTAGCAGAAATTGGTCCTTCTTCACTGCAAAACACTTGGTGGGTGATTTATTGTTGAGATGATGCGATCTATAGTTGTAATCGGTAGTTTACGAGGTCTACCCCTACCGCGACCTCTTCCTCTCGCCATGAAAACCAGCTCGGCGTACGTCAACTAACGTGCGCCAAGACAGGCAGAGAAGACGAAGCAATGGAGTAGTAAGGTAGAGAGAAGGGAGAGCTTCTCTCTCTAAAATGTTAGAAAAATTTAAGTTTTGAAAAATCCGCAATTCTTGAGATTGAGGATAAAGTGCTTCATTCTTCCCAATCTCGTTCTTCTTCATAAGTATTCAGTTGTATTGTGTTATCAATCCAGTTATGGAGTTCACATTTGTCCGTGGTAATTTTTGCAAATAAAGATCCATAATCTAGGCGATTGATCGTCTACCCTTGTATAAGGACGAACTTAATTTAATACCTATTACACAGCATTCTAAATTTAAAGAAAATTGTTTATTTGCCATTACATATTTATTTTATTACTAGTTTCCGAACATATGCATTGCACGTGTATTCCATATTAGTTAGTAGAAGCGGATCCAGAATTTAATAATTACGGATAACATAATTTTTAATATAAACTTACCATTAATGAAGGAAATTGAATTAGGTTATACATTTAGTTGGTTTGATCCATTTTGAATTAATTTCACTTAGTTGATTTGACCCATTTTAAATTTATTTCGATTTATAAGATTTTTTGAGATCGCCATATTAAATAAACTTTTTCCAATATGATACAATTCTCTCAATTTAAATTCTATTGAATTATGTGATTAAAAACATGAAAAAAAATAGCAAATACACCTATTTTGTCTCCATATAGCTAGACTAATATTATGCCTATTGATGCCATCATCGCCAAAAAAAAAAATGGAAACCAAGGAATAACGTTAGATGGGTGAAAAGAGAAAATAATTAAAATAACATTCAAACAAAATTTTGAGATTTTGAAAAAAGGGAAGAAGTATAATTTAATATATTATAGAATGGAATTGTACAAGGAGAGTACGGAGAGAAAATAGAAAGATACAGAAATACTACAACAACAACAATCCAGGATAATCCCACTTAATAAGGTATGGGGAGGGTAGTATATACGCAGACCTTACCTCAACCTTTGGGTAGAAAGGCTGTTTCCCGATAGATCCCTGACATCCTTCCCTCCAAGAACTTCTCACCTTGCTCTTGGAGAGACTCGAACTCACAATCTCTCGATTGAAAGTGGGGTTGAGCAAAAAGGAAACAAAGAAAAGGGACATGAAACAACACGTATAAAGAAAAAACATTGTGTTATAAATAGAACTCTATTTAAGGTGAATGTCTATAATTAGAGAGATTCTAGGGTTTACTACTTGGTCGCTAAGTCACCACCTCCCTATAAATATAGGGGTTCTATTCTATTGTAAATCATCTCAAAGTATCTATAAGAATACTCCTCTCCCTATTCTCTCTATATTGTTCTTGTTCTTGCATTATTCTACTTGTTCTTATATTATTTCATAACACGTTATCAGCACGAGACTCTACCGTCTCAAGAATCGTTCTCAAGAAAAACTAAGCACGAGACTCTACCGTCTCAAGAATCGTTCTCATGAAAAACTAAGGTATTTCTCTCTTCCTAATTTGATTCTCGATTATGTCTGACATTATGAAAAGACAGCTCGTTGCCCTTGAAATTTCAGGCAAGAACTATATGACATGGGTGTTGGATGCTGAAATCCACTTAGATGCTATGGGTCTTGGAGACACCATTAAAGATAGAGATAAAGCATCCACCCAAGATTGTGTTAAGGCCTTGATTTTCTTGCGTCATCACCTTGATGAAGGTTTGAGATTGAATATCTCACCGTCAAGGATCCACTCATCTTGTGGAAAGGCTTAAAGGAGAGATATGACAACCTGAAGTTGGTCACTCTGCCACAAGCACGATATGATTGGGCTCATCTGAGGCTCCAAGACTTTAAGTCTGTTTCTGAATATAATCCTGCAATATTCAGAATTACTTCTAAATTGAAGCTATGTGGAGATAAAATCTCCGATTATGATATGCTTGAGAAAACGTTTACGACGTTTCATGCCTCCAATATGGTACTGCAACAACAGTACAGAGAGAAAGGCTTCACAAAGTACTCTGAACTGATTTCTCTTCTACTTGTGTCTGAGCGAAATAATGACCTGCTCATGAGAAATCACGAAAGTCGACCCACTGGGTCTACACCACTGCCTGTAGCAGATAAGGTGTATTCTCATTATGCCAATCATAAAAAGGGCCATGGATCTAACCATGGTCGTGGTCGTAATCGGGGTCATAGCCGTGGACGTAGACAAGGAAGAAATATCCATGATGTCCGTCACCCCCCGAGGAGAGATAACCTCCGAAAGCAGAAACGGGATTATAAGGATCCTAAGGCAAAAAGTTCAGAAACTATATGTTATCGTTGCGGTGGAAAAGGGCACTGGTCAAAAGCTTGCCATGTACCAAGACATTTGGTTGATCTTTATCAAGCTTCTCTAAAGAATAAAGGCCCTGAAACAAATTTTGTCTCTGACGACAATTTTGACATCACCCACCTGGATGTGGCAGACTTCTTTGAGCAACCCGATGGGAAAATAGACCACCTAATCGATGATGGATCTGTGATGAAAGAAGATGGAGTTGTTTGATTTTATTTCACTTATTTGTAATAGTTAGTGAATAAACTAATAGTCATTAGTATCAGCTCGTATTAGTTAGTTTATGATATAATGTTAGTATTAGTTCGTTAGAATGTTTCAATATGCTCGAATTTCAATAATATTTTTATTTTTAAGTAGAGGTAATCGACTAACCTAACAGTTAGTCGATTATCTAATATTTCGCATTAAAACTGCAAAACAATCGATTGTCAATGTTCAACAATCGATTGTCAATGTTCAACAATCGATTGTCTATGTTTAACAATCGATTGTCTTAAGACAGTGTGATCTGGAATTTTTCAAAATAGCAAATAATCGATTGTCTATGTTTAACAATCGATTGTCGTAAGACAGTGTGATCTGAAGTTTTTCGAAATAGTCAACAATCGATTGTCTTAAGACAGTGTGATCTGGAATTTTTTTAAATAGCAAATAATCAATTGCCTATGTTTAACAATCGATTGTCTTAATACAGTGTGATCTGGAATTTTTCAAAATAGTAAATAATCGATTGTCTATGTTTAACAATCGATTGTCTTAAGACAGTGTGATCTGAAGTTTTTCAAAATAGGAAATAATCGATTGTGTGTGTTTAACAATCAATTGTCAATGTTCAACAATCGATTGTGTGTGTTTAACAATCGATTGTTTTAAGAAAATGCTTAAACTGAAATTTTCAAACTGCATAGTAATCGATTATGGAAAACATATAGATCGACTATCTGATTTAGTTAGTCAACTGACCTCAGCAGATTTTGAAAATATTGTTCAAATGTGACACAAACGAATTGAACTTGTTTATTCTTATGTTCGTGTATTTCTTTTGTATGGCAAACTATGGGAATTAAATTGATTGAAGGCTCCTGAAGAGCAACTATAACTCTGCCTAAAGGAACGATATTTTAGAGAATGCAATGTTCTCCTCCAAGTCTAAGAAGAACTTATTGAGTTTTAACGATATCAGTCAAAATGTTCTCCTCCAAGTCTAAAAGGAACTTGTTGAGTTTTAAAGATATCATTCAAAATGGATATCAGATTGAGACAATACATGAGTATAATCTTGAATACCTCATTTACTCATGAAAACGAGGCTGCCCACTTCATCTTGGGGTCAGGCCATTTTGCATACAGCAACGCTAGTTTGTCGGTGCCCACTTCGGCTTGGGGTCACGCCATTTTGCATGCAGCAATGCTAATTCGTCTCAGACCGACGAATTACCACAAATATTCCCCATTGCAATTGGTTTTGGGTCATGAACCCAATATATCCCATTTAAGAATCTTTAGATGTGCAGTATATGTGCCAATAGCACCGCCATCCCGCACCAAAATGGGTCCGCAAAGAAGGTTAGGAATATATGTTGGGTTTGAATCGCCCACCATCATTCTCTACCTCGAAACATTGACAGGGGACTTGTTTACTGCACGATTTGCAGACTGTCGATTTGATGAGACACTTTTCCCAAAATTAGGGGGAGAAGTTGGTGAAACCAAACGGGAAATTTTGTGGAAAAATGCATCATTATCTCATCTTGATCCACATACCTCTATTTGTGAAAGAGAGGTACAAAAGATTATCCATTTGCAAAGAATAGCAAATCAAATGCCTGACGCATTTACGGACTTGAAAAGGATAACAAAATCCCACATCCCTGCGGAAAATGTTCCAATCCGTATTGATTTCCCTGTTGGACAATCATCTAGTGTCATAACCAATGAGTCGAATGCACGCCTGAAGCGTGGCAGGCCATTAGGTTCTAAAGATCGAAATCCTAGAAAGAGGAAAGCAAATGATAAAAATGACACTACGAAAGAATCTCATGAGGAAATTTATGATTTAACAAATTCTGAGATTCATGAAGAATCCATTGAGCCCGAGACTCTGGAAAATACGGAACTATCCATAAATCCAACTGATATTGAGGCAAATATTAATCGAGTGGATATAGTGGTGGATAATGTCTTTGCCTATAATGTCGCATCTAGCATTATGCAAGAATGTGAGGATCTCGAACCTCAATCTGTTGAAGAATGTCGAAAAAGACATGATTGGCCAAAATGGCAAGAAGCAATTCAATCAGAATTGAATTCGCTAGCAAAACGTGAAGTTTTTGGCCCTATAGTTGAAACACCTAATGGTGTTAAGCCCGTTGGCCTTAAATGGGTTTTTGTACGCAAGAGAAATGAGAAAAATGAGGTACAAAGATATAAGGCACGCCTTGTTGCGCAAGGTTTTTCTCAAAGGCCTGGTGTCGATTATGAAGAGACATATCCGCCTGTAATGGATGCTATAACCTTTCGTTATCTCATCAGTTTTGATGTCCTTGAAAAGCTTGACATGCATTTAATGGATGTGGTTACTGCCTATCTTTATGGCTCACTTGATAATGAGATATACATGAAAATTCCCGATGGACTCAAAGTGCCAAACGCTCATAATTCAAAGTCTCGATAAATGTTTTGAATTAAATTGCGAAGATCTTTGTGTGGTCTAAAGCAATCAGGACGAATGTGGTATAATCGTCTTAGTGAGTATTTGTTAAAAGAAGGCTATGTAAATGACGCCATTTGCCCGTGTGTTTTTATAAAGAAAACAACATCGGAATTTGTTGTACTTGCCGTATATGTCGATGACATAAACCTTATTGGAACCCCCATAGAACTCCAAAAGGCAATTGATTATCTAAAGGATGAATTCGAGATGAAAGATCTCGGAAAGACAAAATTATGTCTTGGTTTGCAAATTGAATATTTGGCAAACGGAATTTTTGTCCATCAATCTACCTATATAGAAAAGGTACTGAAACGGTTTTACATGTATGGAGCACATCCTTTAAGTACACCATTGGTTGTTCGATCACTTGATGTGAATAAAGATCCATTCCGACCGCAAGAAAGGAATGAAGAGCTACTTGGTCCTGAAGTACCATATCTTAGTGCAATTGGCGCACTAATGTATCTTGCAAATACTACAAGGCCTGACATATCCTTTTCAGTTAATGTCTTAGCAAGATTTAGCTCGGCTCCTACAAGGAGACATTGGAATGGGATCAAACATATATTGCGGTACCTAAAAGGGACCTCTGATATGGGCTTATTTTATGGCAATAATTGCAGTCCCGATCTTGTTGGTTATGCTGATGCTGGATATTTATCCGACCCACACAGGGCTCGATCTCAAACAGGTTATGTGTTTACCTGTGGAGGCACCGCCATATCTTGGTGATCGACTAAGCAATCAATTGTGGCTACTTCATCTAATCATGCCGAGATAATTGCTATTCATGAAGCAAGTCGGGAGTGTGTGTGGTTGAGGTCTATCATACATCATATACAAGACAAATGTGGTTTGAAGTGTAATAAACTACCCACGACTTTGTATGAAGACAATGCAGCATGTATAGCTCAATTGAAGGGAGGATTCATAAAAGGAGATAGAACAAAGCATATTTCACCAAAGTTATTTTTCAAACATGATCTTCAAAAGAATGGTGATATCAATGTGCAACAGATTCGTTCAAGCGATAATATGGCTGATTTGTTCACAAAATCTCTACCAACGTCAACCTTCAAGAAGCTAGTTCACAAGATCGGAATGCGAAGACGTAAGGATATGAATTGATGTTCTTATCAGGGGGAGTTAATGCGCGTTGCACTCTTTTTCCCTTACAAGGTTTTGTCCCACTGGGTTTTCCTTGCAAGTATTTTAACGAGGCAACCAATAGGCGCATATTCAAACATGTGTACTCTTTTTCCTTCTCTTTAATTTTTTCCCATTGGGTTTTGTTTTAGTTAAGGTTTTAACGAGGCACATTATTGAATAGACATTCAAGGGGGAGTGTTATAAATAGAACTCTATTTAAGGTGAATGTCTATAATTAGAGAGATTCTAGGGTTTACTACTTGGTGGCTAAGTCACCACCTCCCTATAAATATAGGGGTTCTATTCTATTGTAAACCATCCCAAAGTATCAATAAGAATACTCCTCTCCCTATTCTCTCTATATTGTTCTTGTTCTTGCATTATTCTACTTGTTCTTATATTATTTCATAACACATTGGAATTTATTGGTATTCGATCATACATCCAAGGGCGGGGGTGGAGTTATAAATTTAACCATAGCACCTACAGTAAAGTTGTGATGTTTGGTGTCAAGCTTTAATATATAACTCTTTTTGTGTAAACTACCAATACATAGATATAATTTTACCCGAGTGATTGGGTGGCGTGACACCCCAAGTCAACTACGTACATCCGTTTCATATCCCATGGAAAAGGAAAAAGAATTTCTATGGTGTTTCATCAAAACTTTAAAAGAAAACCCATGGTGTGCACTTAAGTAAGTTTCTTTATTGTGAACTCAGTAAGTTAACTCTGTGGAAGATATATTTCGAAATTTGAAAAATTATGTGTGGGACCCATTTTAAAAGTATTTAATGGGTGAAGGTGCAGAGTGAAAAAAACTAGTTATAAGTAGGGGTGTGCATTCGAATCGGTTTATCGATAAATCGAATCGATTATTTGTTATCGGTTTATTGATATCGGTTTATCGGTTTATCGATTCGATTTCGATTTCAAAAATTTTCCTTATCGGTTTATCGATTCGATTTCGATTTTGGCCATTCGGTTTATCAGTTTATCGATAAATCGATAAGATATATTACAAAGACAAATATACCCTTATTTTATAATAATATGACTACCCTATCCTTGCCTAACCTAACCGGCTAACCCTTCCGTCCTTCGCACATATATATATTACAATATATATATACAATTACAATATACAGAATAGATAAAACCCTAACCTTGGCTGCGCTGCGATATTATCTTCTTCGGTTCTTCCGTCTTCGTCTTCCTCATATTTCAATTTTCAGGTAAGCTTCCTCATATTTCAGGTTAACTTTTTTCGTCATTTTTTCGAAAGCCTAACCCTGCCTGCGCTGCGCATATTCTGATCGATCTTCTTCGGTTCTTCATCTTCCTCATATTTCAGGTAAGCTTCCTCATATTTCAGGTAAGCTTCCTCTTAATCTGTCTAATTCTCGCTCCAATTTCATGGCTGTTGTGAAGGTTTTTTAATTGTCATCCTCTCATATCTGCAATTTTTTATTTTATAGTACAAGATTTATTCTTCAAATAGCAAAACAGATTTGTGCCCTTCTCTTGGTTAGCTCAAATGTTTGGAAAGATTTGTTCTTGACAAAAATTCTCCGTCCGTGTTTAATCTTTTTTTTAACCCAAGAGTACAGAAACTGTCTCAGCATTTTCTCTCAAAAAAAAGTCAGATAGAAGTCTCACTTTGCTAAAAATGGCGTTTTTGAAACTGCTATTTTTCTCCTTCCTATTTCTCAAAATTTTCTTAACAATTTCATCAAATGGAGTTGCTGCTGATCCAGAACTCATTATTGTTGAAGAAAGCGACGTCGTCATTACAAAAGCTTCAGATTCAGATTCATCTATCAGACTCCAACTTGACCAACTCAACACCAAGATTTCCCTTTTAGGTTTTTTCTATACTCAATTTTTGTATATATATGCTGTGATATTTCATTTACTCAGTAATTGGAATGGGTTTCTTTTTTATTTTACTGCTCGTCTGTCAGAAATTGGTTCTATCAAGTTGAATTCTTGAAAATTGAACTTATGGAAGTTTGACTATCAAGTTATTTATAAATGTAGCATATTTCTCTTATGTTAAGGAACTCAACAGTTTATATATGACCAAAAAAATGATTTTCCCCTATTTGCACAGTACAAATTTTTGGCGAAAGTTATTCAATTGAACCCCTTGCCTCCCTTTAGCTCTGCCCCTCTTTCTATGGCTTAATTTGAGTAAATTCTTGAGTTTTTGATTAAAGGTTAGGAGAGAAAATTAGGAAATTTTGTATTATGATCTTAGTATTTCATTTTCTCCTTGAAAGACTGAAGAACTGTAGAATTATTTGTTACTGTTTGGAACATTTCCAGTTATATGGGGTTTAGAGATTGGTGTAGCTCTTGTTTTACACTAAGTTAACCGTCTGTCTTTTTGTAGATAGCTATTTTGCTAGTTGGAAGGTTATTGAGTGATTTCAATCAATTTCACCTTATTTGACCATTTCATTTCAATACTCAATAATTTTTCTTGTGGAAGCAAATTAGGAGTTCTCAAATAGTAGGGTTTTCTAAGTCTTATACCTGTTCTTACAGAGAAATCTTTAAACAAACTAGAAAACTCCTGGCGAATGCTGACCTAATGTAGGTGTAACAACGAATATTCTGGGTATTGTGGAAAATTAAAAATTCCTTCTCCTTATCTGTTTTTCTTCCTTGTCTTTATATATCACTTCTAATTAACAGCTCAATCTTCTTTCATTTTGTTTGGATGAAAGAGTCCCGCATTGACGAGAGCACTGGTGAACTGAGAAGGAAGGATGAGAGAATCAAGGAGCTGGAGAAGACGATTGACTTGAAATTAGCTAAATTGGCTTCTCTGCAAAGTGAACTTCAGTTCCTTCAGGTTTGGTGACATAACTTTTGAAATGAGAGTGGTCATTTTTAGTATCTGACTAAGATAAAGAATTCAGTCAGTGATAACTAGCAGGAATTTTTCTGTGCTCTAGATTTTGATTTTGCAATTCAAATAATGATGTGCCGCATCCTCATTAACTTGATATATACGCATCTTTGCTAGGAAAAAGGATCTTTGAATGCAAACGATCTTGTTGCTAAGGCTAATGTGCGTGCCACTGAACTTGAGCGCCAGGTTAGTTATGGTTAGGCTGGTTTCTTTGTACTAATATTGTGCTGCATTCCTTAATATTCTGTTGATGTGCAGATAGATGTTCTTAGAAGGGATATAGAAGCACAAAACAAGAAGAAAGATACTCTGGAGACCTGTACAAATGTAGCAGAGGAGAAAATACAGGAACTGAATCTTAAACTTGAAAGAGTATGTACTGTTTTCGTGAATGCATATTAAGGATCAAGGGGATTTCATCATTCTAGTTTCTTTGTTCGGTTAATGCTTACGTTGATTAAGTAGTGTTTGGAGAGCTTTTCAAATATTATCCTTTTATGCAGTCACTTCCCGAGGAATTGATATCACTTTTTATTTTGTTCATATCTGGTTTTAGCTACAAAGGATAAATGAGGAGCAGAATGCTAAAATCCGTAAAACCAAACGCGCTCTTCAAGTGGCAGAGGTTCTCGTTACTTACTTTCTTAGAGTATACAAAATATTTATTAGTTGAGGGGTACTAATACTAAGGTGACTTCAGGAAGAAATGATGAAGGCCAAATTGGAGGCTTCTTCTGTTTCGAAGAAGCTTGAGGAGGTAGGGCTTTGGAAATTATCCGTTTCTTTTTTTTTTTTTGACTTGTACTTGTATTTGGCTGTTATTGTTATTAATATTTTCATCTATTTCTTATCTTGAAGTGGAACTTATATCTAGGGATCGTAAATTCACAAATTCAGATACATATAACTTTACACACGTCAAGTTAAGAATCACCAAGTTGGGAAGTTCTATAATGGTCGAAATTTGGGACCAAGGTAAACCAAACTTGGACAAAGTCAATTTTATTAGTTGCGAGGGGAAATTGAACTTGTGAGGAAGTTTAGCTGGATAAAAGTATGTTATTAAGAGTAAAATGAGAAGTTTACAATTATTATCTTGAAATATATAATGTAATATTCTTCGGTATGGACTAAAACGGAAAGGGTGCCTTATTGGTGTTATCGATAAATCGAATCGATAAGCCTCCAAAATCGATTAAATCGAAATCGAAAAAATCGAAACCTTATTGAAACGATAACGATAAGCATATGTAAGAATCGATAATCGATAAGTAATTATCGATAAGGGTCAGAATCGAATCGATAAATCGAATGCACACCCCTAGTTATAAGTATAGCAAAGGGCCTAGGGTATTCTTTATGTTGAAGTTGTGAAAGCTCTACTTCTCATCTTTGTTCTCATCCACAAATCCGTATCGATCTATTTCTCATTCCCTTTTTTTCATAGATTTTTTGTTGCACTGTCCTCACATTATTAATATTTGCTTTGTAATTTCTAATTAGTGTTGAGTCAATATAATCACTTGGTTTGGTTATTATTTGGTTTGTTTCATTATTACTCCTCTATCTCATTTATATGACATATTTTGCACGTTGACGAACATTATAACTTGTATTTTTTTTAATCATACTAACAAGAGAAAAATTATATCTTAAAGTACTTTTCATACAGTTTCGAATATCTAACCTTTTCTAAGATATCGAGTTGATTTATTTCAATTTAAGCTTCAAAAATTAGTCAAATTGATGGTCGAAAAATAAAAAATTACATATAATTTAGGACGGGGGAAGTACTAAGTTTAGTAGTAGATAGATTATGCTTTATACATTTTGTTAACAATTATTAGTCCATACTAGTAATCGTACACGCGCGATGCGCGGTTAGTACTAAAAATATTAATTAAATTAGATTATAATCGGACTTGTTTGATCCTATTAGATTGTATTGCTTTAATAAAATTCAATTTCAATCTTACTTGTCAATACGATATATCCAATAATGAAATCTCTATTAAATCAAAGGTACTTATATAGTCAATAAATAACTTTTTATTTTATATATTTGTTGTTATATTAACTAATATTTAATATTCACTTTCTTTTTATCATATATGAGAAGATTTATTACTTATTACTGTTGACTTATTTTTTTATTTTAAATTTTATTCTATTGTTCTTATAATATTATTTAAATTTTAATAAACAAAATCTGTTAAACTAACGGGACTTATATTGGGAGCGCATCGAATAACTTTTTTGTTGTGTATTTTTTCTTTATCATATCATCTAATATTTAATATTATTACATTGCTTAGTAAAAAGTTTTATTAGCATATTACTTTATTAAATATTTTTTTCTAAAAGTTTTTTATGTCTTTATTTTCGTTTTATTTATTTTAAAATAATTCTAAAACTCCAACTTGAAATTAATCCCTAATTTGATTAGGTAATTTGTTATTTTTTAATTTTATTTTTTATTTTAAAACTCTAACTTGAAACTACATTCCGGTTTGAATGGATAGTTTTTCTTCTCTTTCTTTCGTCTTTTTAGCTATTTTTTTCTTTTTTATTTTAAGATTCTTTATAAACTCCAACTTGAAACTACTCCTGTGCAATTTGAATTGGTAGTTATTATTTTATATATTTATTATATTTAGATATAAGATATTTATATTTATTAATTCAAATAAAATAACCAATTAATATATATATATATATATATATATATATATATATATATATATATTATGTTAGTTTTCATTTTAAGGAGAAAGCAAAAGTTTTTGCATATTCTAATTTTGAGGAGAAAGCAAAAGTTTCTTTAAAACATATGCAAATTTTTTGCTGTATTTTGTAGTTTTTGCATTTTAAGACTTTTTTTGTTTCTTGAACTTATCTTTAATTCTTTAATATGATGCTCATGATATATGTGATGTAATACCATGAGATGTTTGGTAATGTGTACGGCTCTATACTTTTACTTTCAAATTCCCACATTAAAATTGGCTGGATTAAAAATTGTCGAATGTCGATTGGTTATTATTTTATATTTCTCATAGATTAAGAAATCACATCAATTATGTTATTATCCATATAAGAGACAAAAATCGCGTCTATGACAGTTTTTTTTTCCTTTAAGAGTACGTCGCAGCGTCTATACATAATATTTTCGTCATATTTTTGTAATAATAAATTGAAAGACGTTCGAGATTATATATTCTCGTATAATCATATCACATTAGTTTATGGGTTTGAGTAAATAATTTTAGCCTATGAAATTCTAATATAGAAACTTTAGAATAAATCAGAATCTGCTTATTTTCTAAAGGGGGGGCTTACATAAAGCACTCTTTGAGCTTGGCCAGTGTCAAAAAAAATAGTAGAAGTTGTGCTCTGGACTTGTATGTCGAAAAATTTATTTTCTAACTTCAATTGCAAATAGTTTTACCCAACTTTATTATCTTAACTCAAATGGCTGTGGAAAGCCAAAGAGTCCATATTTGTATTCACTCCACCCATCCTTAAGACTTGGTACCAACTTTTGTCACTTGCTATACTGTAGTAATATACTGAGCAAGATTGTCAGTTTCCTGCCTTTAGGAAGGGAGACACAAATTATTTCCTAACTTTTTAACAGATTTTAATAGATAGAGGTTACGTGATGCAATAATTAAAAACCATGCATTCGCTTCTCACTCTACGTCACAAGCTCGCTGATTAAACTCCAGTGACTTCAATGACCTATAGATGAGTGGAGAAGCATTCGCTTCGCCATTTAAGGAAAATGATCTGGTTCTTGGTCAGATTGACCATGAACTCTCCACCACAATCACGACCCACCGGTGGCATGTTGATGGTGTTTAGGTGATAGAAAAATTAATAAATGTAGCGTTTGGGGAGACGCTGAAATCCTAAGCCCCGGTGGAGGAGTTAAGAGGCTAGAAAAACATTATCTTGAGCTTTTTCTAATGGATCATATTTGTCTGATCAATATCTATATGAGAAGAGCTCCTCTTCCCGATGATAACATTGTTTAACCAAAAAATGTAATTTTGGTCAAAGCTTAAATTTTATAGAAGAAATCGGGTTACTGATAATCAAAGAGACCGAAATATAATTGGCTTTCAAAGAATAAGAATAAAGCAATAAAAAATTGTATTTCACTATGATCCCAAGAATGTTCTCTGTGTCCCTACTAATGATAAAACTTCCTCCTTTTATAGTTGACAAGGAGTAACGGATTACTCTAAATAACAAAGAGCATTTAATGAGATGTTACATAATCATTGCTATTAAATACTGAATAACTAACATATCAAGTATTTAATAATGAATGTAGATTACTTTTTGTCTTCAGATTCGCGTCTTCAATGCCCTTTTTATCCGTTGATATTGAATGCCTTGGATAGACACCAGAATCGTATCTAAGGTTCCTTCTCGTGCCTGTTGTCCTCCGTGCCTTTTAATCATTTATTGTTCTTTGAATATTTGACTAATCTACGTGTCTTGCCACGTCACCTTTAATAAAAATTTATTTTTTTCCCAATAGAGATAGTCCCCCCACTTTTCATTTATTTATCAATTAAATAATTGGGAAGTGGATCCTGAAAAAGAATTTTTGTCACAATTAATGCTTGTGTTAGTATCGACGTCTTTTCTGTCTTTCTCATTTAATTCTCTGTACACGTGTCGTCTTGTGGTTGGATCTGCAGTTTTGTTCACATTTTTCTAGGCCTGTTCAACTTCCTCTGTTTACGAAGATGGTTATCTTTAATATTGGCTTTCCATCATTACTTTCCTTAATTTTGACGGTTGTCCCCATATAAACTTTTAATTCACACTTTCTTTGTCTTCCTTTTCATCAACTTCCACCTAGCATTCGAATTCCCTTTATTTCTTCTACTTTCTTCAAAACCATCCTGCAATGGCATATCCAAACCCTAATCTCAGAAAGGTTTTGCTTCTTGATCAATTTCCTAATGCACCTGCTCCCATCAGACATTCAAGAGGCAGAGAGGAAAACCTCGAAGTATGGGATCTACACGAGGAGGATCAACTAGTTTTGGAACTAAAGGTTCTTCTTCTAAAACTCCATCTTCAAAAGGTAAAGAAATTTCGGAGCCTTCTCTAGAGCCCACGGTTGAAGAGATTTTTCCAAACGATTTGTCTTTTGCAAGTGACAGAACGTCCTTTCAAAAACAAATTGCAAAATTGTAAAAAACTGATGCTTATCCCTCTCTTATAAATGAACTTAATATTCCCACCGTTAGGAAAGAGTGCAATTGGAAAGAGGGCGTCGTTCATTTATCAACTGCTTCTATTAACCAAAGAATTTCATCATACAGAAATGGGTATTCTTATGTTTATACCTACAACTTCACTTTAGGGTTTAAACCTGCTGTAGACCCAGTTATCATAGATTTTTGCAGATTTTTCAACATTTGCTTAGCCCAGGTTAGACTTTTGGTTTGGAGGGTTGTAGCTTGTTTAATGTTTTTGTCTACTAAAGCAAAAGTTAATTTCACCTTCCCCCATCTCATCCACTTATACCACCCTAGCCTGCTACGCCATGGGATTTTCACTCTAACTGCAAGGAGCAAAAGAGTTTTAGTAAATGCTGATGGCGATAAAGCTCGTGGGTGGTATCTGCGTTATACTGGTGTTCGCACAGTGGACTTATTGGGAGAATCAAACATTCCCTTCCCCGGAATGTGAAATTTTCGCACGTAAGTTTTTGTTTTACTTTTCCCCTGCCTATTTTATGAGATTTTGATCTTCTCTTTAAATTTATCCCCTTTTTGATTTTTTGTAGTAACCATGGGAGATGTGGAACCTTTTTCTAATTTTCGTGGTTGGGTAGACTCGATTTTGAAAATTGCCCCTAATGAAGATAGGACTTGGAAATCTATCTCTTCTTTACACGGGTGGGCAGTAAAAAAACACGGTACATATTTCTTTTCATATATACTTTCTAGATACGTATATAAATATTGATAATGAACTCAAATCCTTCTTTTTATCAGGATTTGGAATAAAAGGAATGACAGCAGAGGTTGTTATAGCCACGCGTACAACTGCCAACTCTGCCCTTGGTTTGGATAAGACTAAAGCTCTTTTAGCCAAAAGAAAAGCTTTAGCAATGGAAGCTGAAGATGAAGAAGATAATACCTCTTTTTTATCTGGGCCAAGAGCTAGGAGACGTGTTGTTTTGGATGATGAAATTGAAGACTCTCCTGCTCGTGCCTCTGTTGCAATTACTTCTCCTTAATTACTTCCACTATCGAACCTGTTCTTATCCAATCCAATGAAGATACTGTGCCGAAAGACATGAGTGAACCAACTCAACCTCCTTCCGATAGTGGTTTTCGGAGTGGCGAGCTCGGACCTGTTTTTGATGAAGCTCCTCTCTCTTCATTCATTCCTTCTCCTTTCATTCCTTTGCCAATTGTAAGTACTTCATCACCAATAATTGTTTCCTTACCTTCTCCAGTTGTGAATACTTCCATTCCCGTTCACGAATCAGTTTCTATAGCTTCTCCTTCCATTCCTGCTTTAACTTCAACGACCCCTATAGTTTTTACTTTTTCTACTACGCCCCCTGCCGCTGCTCCCTTTTCATCTGCTCTTCCAATTGAAGGCAGCTCTAGTGGTAGAAGCTTGGCTATGAGAAGTGTTACTCTTGAAGTCCCTGCTACTCGAAGCCTTTATAGAAAATCTGGAGGCGCAGATACGTGGCTCGAGCCTCTTATGGGGATATTGAGAAAAACAAAATGCAAAGCCGCAGCTACTACACCTTAATGAAGGACATAGTTCATTCAACTTTAAAGGTAATTTTCTTAACTTTGAATATATATATATATATATATATATATATATATATATTATTGGGACCGAGCTAATGGGGCAGATTTCTTTATTGGAGAGAAAGGATCGTGAGTCTACAAAGGCTATCTCCGAAGCTAGGAAGATAGCTGAGGATGCATTACTTGAAGCAGCGAATTGGAAGGATCAGTACGAGAATGCTCAAGGGACTACAGAGGAGTTACAGGAAAATAAAGTCCGCTTGGAGCAACAGAATCGTAGTTTATCTTCAGAGTTAGGAGTTGCCAATGCTTCATGGGGTCAACTTAAGAAGGATAAAGAAATTTTGGAAGGTATTTTGTTTAAAGCTAATGAAGAAATTAATGAGGTAAAGGCTTTTCTGAAGAAAAAAGAAGAATATGCAAAACAATTGGTAGAGAACTTATCTCGTGCTCAGAATGATTTAATGATTTCCTCCGACAAGATTCATATGTTGGAGAGTTCTCGTGTCAACCTTCAATCTTCCCTTGATTTCCACTTAGCTGAACATGAAACAATGAAGAAAACTTTAGCTACGTGGGGAAAAGATTATAAAAACCTGGAGAAGGATTACAACTCCTTGACTGAGAATTTTAACTATGAGGTCAACTTGGCCTTCTTGAAATCTCGTCGTGATACTTCAATGGAGGCATCTCAGGAAAAATTTGACTTGCAATCTGAGTTAGCCAAAGTTTTAGACTTGATTGAGAAGAATGAACAGCCAATCGAAACTCCTTCTCCTGACCAGGTAATTGACATCTCTTCTCCATCAGTGGAAACTCCCGGGGTTGAAGAGCCTTTGAACTTAGAATCAACATCTGAAGTTATTGAAGTTACAATTCCAGTAGACGAGGGTAACTTATCTATAACACAGCCTTTAGGAACAGAAATCCCCGTGCTACTGCTTCTCATGAAGTTTTAGCCAAGCCTAATGAAGCTGCGACTCCTACCGCTCCAATCACCTCAGTGACCAATGAAGATGTTTAACCTTGCCTCTTTTTTGTTTGATTCTGATGATGTCATGAAGTCCCCAGTTTCTATAATGGGGCATCTGTTTCAGAAAAATGTATTGTAATAGCTAAGTTTTTTTCTCTTAGCTTTTTATGTTAAGAAGTTTGTATAATACTTCTTCATTTTATCCTTGTCTACTTACTGCTTTAATTTTTGCAGGATTTTACCTTACTCTTGCCTATTTTTCTTGTGAGGACTTAAAGAATAAGTTAGCATTTTTTATCCTTTTCAGAAAATGCTTTCATAATTCTTCTCATGTGTTACCAACATGAGAAAAAATAAAAGAGGGCCCTTTTATTTATTGACACTTAATGAAGAAGATGTCTTAACTTCATAATGGTGTTAATATACGATGAAAGAGAAAGGAACATACATATTTCACATAAAACAACTTTTGTAAAGTTTTTTATTTATGAACTTTGATAAGTTTCTTGAGTATAACATGTAATGAAGTACATCTATAACTTTCTCGCAACTGTTTTCTTTTAACAGATTTACAAAATATACAAGGTTTTCTTTATATAACCTGTTCCGATACAGAGTCATGTCCCTGTCTTTACATTCTTAGGAAGGGTTTATGCAATGACTTCATTTTAGATTGATACTTGAATTCTCGTAACTTGAATTGATTTGAAAATCTTGAATTTTGCTCTGTCGTATCTATTTATACACATACTTATGTGTATATAGTACAGTCCCTCAAGTGTTTGAGCGGTGAAGTATGAAGCCTCGAACACTTGTATATTTGCTCCCAATCTTTGGTCCTTTTCCTGAAACAGAAAAACATACGGGACTCGGAGGTATGATTATAGATGAAGACGGCCTAACTCGTGTGTATTTTCATCAGATTATTGTAACCCTTGGCTAGGAATTTAAAAGTATTCCAATTTGTCGTGCAGGCCGTGACTCATCATTTGGCACGAGTTAGGGTTTTTGCCTAGCATCTAAAATCGTTAGTATAATTTTATCAATTCAAAGAAAAAATTCTAACTTGGCGACACCTGACCGTGGGTACTTTTTTTAGAAGTAATATCTCTTTAAATGAACGGCATTCCAATGTGAAGGTAGAACCTTGCCTTCCGTTGTCTCTAGCCTGTATGCTCCTTTGCCCGCAATTTCGCGAATTTGATAAGGTCCTTCCCATGTTGGACTTAGCTTTCTTGAACTAATTGACTTTGTAGATTGCAAAACCTTTTTAACACAAAGTCCCCAACTTTAAAAAATGTGAGGCGTGCTTTCCTGTTGTAATACTGTTCAATCACTTGCTTTTGAGTTGCCATCCTTATCAACGCAGCTTCTCTTCTCCCTTCAAGTAAGTCAAGATTTACTCGTAACTCTTCATTTTTCGAGTCTTCTTTTGCTTGAATACGTTGTGTACTAGGTTCACCTATCTCAACTGGTATCAAAGCTTCTGCACCATAGACCATCGAAAATGGTGTCTCTCATGAACTTGTTTTTACTGTCATTTGATATGCCCATAATACCGCTAGTAATAATTCAGGACAATTGCCTTTTGATTCTTGTAACCTTTTCTTGAGGTTGTTGATAATTACCTTGTTTGTAGACTCTATTTGCCCATTACCTACTGGATCATATGGTGCCGACGTAATTCTTTTGATTTGCCAATTTTGAAAGAATTCTGTGATTTGAACTCCTATAAATTGTGGTCCATTATCACAAACTATCTCTTTTGGAACACCAAAGCAGCAAATTATATTTCTCCAAATGAAATCTTTAACTTCTTTCTCTCGTACCTGTTTAAACGCTCCTGCTTCTACCCATTTAGTGAAATAATCAGTAAGTACGAGTAGAAACTTTACCTGACCTTTTGCCTGAGGTAATGGTCCTACGATGTCCATTCCCCATTTCAAGAAGGTCCACGCAGCTATGACAGGATGTAATAACTCTTCTGGTCTATGCATGTTATTTGCATACCTTTGACATTTGTCACATTTAGATACGAAATCAATTGCTTCTTCTTCCATTTTAGGCCAGTAATATCCTGCTCGAGTTAATGTTTTAACCAGTGATCTGCCTCCTGCATGATTTCCACAATGTCCCTCATGTACTTCTCTCATCGCATATTCTGTTTGAGAAGGTCCGAGACACCTGGCTAATGGTCCACCAAATATTTTACCGTAAACATTTCCTTAATACAAGCATAACGAGCGGCTTTCTTCCTTAATGTATTAGCCTTCACCTTGTCTTCAGGTACGGTTCCTTGCTGCAAAAAAGACACAATTTCATTTCTCCAATCCCAAGTTAAATGATTAAAATTTACCTCATTTTTGTCAGGGTCAAGAACAAAGTGAAGCAAATGTATAATTGAGGCATTCACATCTTTTGCTATATCTGATGCAGATGCGAGGTTGGCTAAAGCATGTGCTTCCAAATTCTCTTCTCTTGGGATTTGAATTACTTTCCAAGTTTGGAACTGTCTTATTAACTCCCGTACCTTTCCGAGGTATTCTTGCATTCGAGTTTCTCTAGCTACGTAAGTCCCCAGTATTTGATTGACTACTAACTGTGAATCACATTTGATTGCAATTTGCATGATGCCAAGTTCTAATGCTAGCTCCAAACCTGCAATCACAGATTCATACTCTTCTTCATTATTAGTTACAGGTGACATTTTATAGCTTGTCTAATTGTTTCACCCGTAGGTGGTATAAGAATAATTCCTAAACCTGCCCCCTTTACATTAGATGAACCATCGGTAAATAATAGCCAAGTCCCCGGATTAGCTCCGTTAAAAACTTGTAATTCTTATTCTGCTTCTAGATGTATGCTTTGACTAAAATCAGCTACGAAATCAGCGAGTGCTTGAGATTTGATAGCAGTTCGAGGTTGGTAAATTATTTTGTACTCACTTAACTATAGCTTATTTTTTTAATCTTCCTCATAATTCAAGTTTATGCAATATATTTCTTAAAGGAAAAGCAGTAACAACCACAATAGGATGACATTGAAAATAAGGTCGTAGTTTTCTAGATGCTATGATGAGAGCTAATGCTAATTTTTCCAGTTGTGGATACCCTGTCTCTGTATCTAATAAAGTTTTACTTACATAATAAATCGGAGATTTCTTACCTTGGTCTTCTCATACTAAAACGGCACTTACCCCTACTTTTGATACTGCTAAATAGATGAGTAACTTTTCACCTTCTTTAGGTTTAGCCAATAAAGGAGGGTTTGATAAATAAGTTTTCAAATCCCTAAGTGCTCATTGACAATATTCATGCCACTCGAAATGGTCTTGCTTTTTGAGTGAAGAGAAGAATCTGAAGCATTTTTCTGATGATTTTTAAATAAACCTCCGAAAGGCCGCTATCCTTCCTGTTAACCTATCAACTTCCTTTTTACTATTAAGGATGTCAGGTATTGCTTCAAATGCTTTAATCTGGGAAGGATTCACTTCAATTCCACGGTTAGAGACAAGAAAACCTAAAAATTTACCAAATGCAACTCCAAATGCACATTTTTCAGGATTGAGTTTCATATTAAATTTTCGCAATATTTCAAAGGTAACAGTTAAATGACAAATATGGTCATGGGAATGCTGGGTTTTGACGAGCATGTCGTCTATATATACCTCCACCGTCTTTCCCAAATGTTGTTGAAACATTTTGGTAACTAACCATTGTTCAAATAACATAACATCTTCGAGTTCTTCTATAGTTGTTTTAATATTCTTGTTTTCTTCAGGTTCTTGAATTACATCGGGCCTCGAATCTAAGTCTGTTATTTCAGTTGCAGTTCAATTGCTGATACCTTTAACTATTTTCAATAATTGCTATTTTTCTTTACTTGTGGTGCTCGTATATGTTATTGTATTGATACTCTTTGCTATTTGTTGATCCCCTCGGATTTACATATTCCTCAAGGTGATGGAAATTTAATGACTTGATGTAAGGTTGATGGAACAACATTAATATCATGGATCCAAGGTCTCCCCATGATTATGCTATTTCCAAATCAACTACCTGAAACTTAGTTTCTTTAACAACACTTGCAGCGTAAGTTGTCAGAGTTACCTCACCTTTTGTAACAACGCTTGAATTGTCGAAGCCTGATAAAGCATGCGCTTTTGGAATCATCTTGTCTTCAACTTGCATTTCTCGCAGTACTCTTAGTAGAATAATATTTACAGAGCTACCTGGATCAATCAAAACTCTTTTTACATCAGTGACAAATATAATCAAAGATATTACCAGAGCGTCGTAATATGGTATAGTCACTCCTTCCGTATCTGCATCATCGAAGCTTATATCTCTTGTTCAAAGGTTTGACATACTCGCTTGCCGTGTGTGATCTTCATTTTGAAAACTATGTTCGAAGCCGTATATGTTACTCTGTAAATACCTTCTCCTCCATTGATGACATTTATTATCCTCTTAGATGAAGGTGGTTTTGGTGGCTATTTTTCACGTAGGCTTGCTTTCCTTTTTCACTGAACAACTCTGTGAGGTAGCCTTGTTTCAGCAAATGATCTACTTCACTTTGTAAAAATCTACATTCTGAAGTTGTATGCCCATGGTCGTTGTGAAATTCGCCCCAATGGTCTGGGTTTCGTCTGTTTTGGATCGACCGAATCTCTTTTGGCCACCGTACCTTATCTCCCATACTCCTTAGAACAGCTACAAGCTCGGAATTAGTTACATTAAAACTATGACCAGCAAATCGTGTCATTAAATTTCTATCATCATCCCGTGGCTCTTGGTTGTTTCTATCACCTTTGAATCTGGATGAAGATCCAGTTCCCTTATCTCTCGACCTCTGATCATAATGTTTATATTTTTTCCTAGAACGTGGGTCTCTTCCTGCAGGTCCCATATATGGATCGTACATGTTCTTACATGACCATTTGTCGGCTTCAGACCTTCGGGATCCGCTTCTTTCTTCTTGTTGAGGTTGAGATACGGTATCCTCTTCAATTCTGAGCTTCATACTGTACCTGTTATAAACATCATTCCAAGTAGTTATGGGAAATTCACGAAGGCTTTCTTTAAATCTTCTCGTGGCTTCTGAACTTTTGTCATTCAAATTGCTAGCAAAAGCTATTGCATCCCAATTATCTGGTACACGGGTCAACACCATTCTTTCACGTTGGAATCTGTCAACGAAATCTCTAAGCAATTCAGTGTTCCCTTGTTTGATTTGAAAATATTCTCCATTCTCTTTCCCACCTTTTGAGCTCCCGAATGTACTTTTATGAAAGAATCTACAAGCTCAGTAAAAGAATTTATAGAATTTTCAGGTAAGAGAGAGTACCAGGTTAATGCTCCCTTGATGAGTGTTTCTCCAAACCTTTTGACCAACACTGATTCTATTTCTTGTTTGGTCAAATATTTGCCTTTCACTCCCGTTGTTAATGCAGTTACGTGATCACGAGGGTCCGTTGTACCATCATATTTTGGGATATCAGGCATTTTGAATTTCTTTGGTATCGATAAAGGAGCAGCACTTGGTTTCCACGGTTGTTGCGAGTATTTATCCACGTCTACTCGTTTTATCACACGTGGAACTCCAGGGATTTGCTCAATACGCTCGTCCTGCTCCTTGAGTTGTTTCTGCAAGGCTAGTACCGGATTTTGAAGATGAGAATTACCAGTATTACCTAGTTCTCCATCTTGTGAGTCACTAGGAGCTGTTTCATTGCCAGAATCAATTAGACCAGAGCGAGGGTTTTCCAACGTGTTGTTATTTGGTGTTGTTGGTGCATCAGGCAATTGATCAACTAGGGCTCGCAATGCTTTGTTAATTCATGAGTCGATTATTTTTTTTAACAGTTCATCTCTTGTTTCGGCTCCTCCATAATCATGTTCAGACATATCATTTTGGGGTTCCTTCACGAGATCCACGTGGAGAAGCTTGAAGGTTAGCATTATTGAGTTCCTCATCATCAATTTGTTGGTTCAGATTTTCCTGGTTATTGTTGTCGTTGTTGTTCGACATATTAACAATAAGATTGAATGTTGATTTAACAAGAATGGATTATCAGATTCCCGGTAATGAAACCAATTTGTTTAACCAAAAAATATAATTTTGGTCAAAGCTTGAATTTCACGAGATCGAAAGATAATTGGCTTTCAAAGAATTAGAATAAAGCAATAAAAAATTATATTTCACTATGATCTCAAGAATGTTCTGTGTGTCCGTACAAATGATAAAACTTCCTCCTTTTATAGTTGACAAGGAGTAACGGTTTATTCTAATTAATAAAAAGCATATAATGAGATGTTACATAATCATTGCTATTAAATACTGAATAACTAACGTATCAAGTATTTAATAATGAATGTAGACTACTTTTTGTCTTCAGATTCGTCTCTTCAATGCCCTTTTTATCCGTTGATATTGAATGTCTTGGATAGACACGAGAATCGTATCTAAGGTTCCTTCTCGTGCCTGTTTTCTTTTCTTCTACCGTGCCTGTTGTCCTCCGTGTCTTTTAATTATTTATTGTTCTTTGACTGTTTGACTAATCTACATATCGTGCCACGTTACCTTTAATAAAAACTCAATTTTTTCTCAATACAAATATAGCAAAGGAAAAGACGAAGAGATGAATACAACAACAGAACTAATGTCAATAATGTCTTCAGGTTTGGCTAAAATGTTGCTTCAACTCAATAAGAACTGTGTATTTTAATTAACAGAAAGAAGATTAATATGTGTTCTCTGCAATATTATCCAGTCAAATATGACATACAAAAGCTCCCTAAAATAGTTGTATTTGTTCAGTACATTAGATCTTAACCTATCTTTAACAACTTATTCAGTAGAGTGCACTTTTAAGTAAAGTAAATCTTCTCAAATGACTAACAGGATTAAGGTATCAAAAAGTTTATTCAGTACAATGACTTGCCATTGCTATAAATTAGGTGTAAAAAAAATCTATAATACTTCAACCTATCATGGTGCAAACGCCTTATGCTGTAAATAATTACCATTGGAACAATTGAATTGTCTTATCTATATGAATAGGAAAACTCTAATAACAGAAAGAACCATTAAAAACTTCAAATATCTTGTACATAAGTAGTGAAATTTGAAATCCAAATAAAATGGAAAAGTTAAATAGCCTAAAACACTTGAAATGATACTGTTCATAACTAATAAGACTACTAAAGTAACTAATTAGATAGTTCTTGGTTTATTTAAGAGTTACAATTGCAAAAGACTTATATTGTTTTCTTCTTCTTAAATACTCTTTTGATTTTATTACCTGATAATTGTGCATTTGAATCTTCTTCAATATTGCGGCATTAATTATATCAATCTTGGTAGGTGTATTTGCAATATCAGGTAACTCGTTATCTTCAATATACTCCAGCATATTAAAAAAGTACCAATATTTGTGAAAATCAATAGTAAAATTATAGGTCATGTAGGTTTATTGATTTATACCCTGCAAATACTTTAATTAAAAGAATGAATAACCTAAAAATATGTTAATAGGGAGTTCATCGCGTCCTATAGAATTAATAAAATGAATACTCAAAACGTTTAAAGTTTGAAAAAACACTCCAGATCGGAAAATATATGTAGAAAGATATTCTTGCTTATCTTTAATATTGAAGGACAAATTAAAAGTCATAAATATATTTACCTTGCATTCCTTCTCTCCGTCTATGCGTTGATTAGTATAAAAGTCAGGATCCTACCAAACATTAATAAATAAATGAGTTTACAATTATACTACAAAATATGGACGTTAATTAAATTCACAATTTAGATATGTTATGAAGTTTGTGAGTGAAGATTACATACAGGTAAGGCATCTGGATGTTCATCGTGATCATACTTATTTATCAGTTGCTCATTATCTGTAAGCTTGACAACACTGTAAATTTCAGCATGCGACCGAATGTTCGAGCTCTTGACAATAACCTTAAACATGAATTTTCTTTGAAGAATATTGTTCAACTCAAATGGATAGGAATACTCATCAGCATCACTAGTATTCTAGAAAAACGTTTGCGTTAGAATTTCATAAATAACAAATATGGATTTAATTAGTAGATATACCTCAAATAGTCCTTCCTTCAATTCATTTGCGGACTTGCCTATGAGAAATATGGCTTTGCGGTGCCAGAGAAGCAGCGAAACAGATTCAGCAGTATCCAATACCCTAACCTGAAGCTTGTACCAAAAGCACGCTTCATTTGAGCTATAAATGCACATTAATTTTGAGGGAGGGAGAAAATAGAGGTTATATTATTACCTATTCATTGCTGAATAATCTTCCTTTTTACATTTTGGGTTTGGACAAAGATAAATGTTTCCCACTTTATCCACCTTCTTTCGGCACTTCTTACAACTAATATATGACCACTCTTTTCCAAGTTCTAAATATTCAATACTTGCAATAATCCAACAGGGATTTTTCTATTGAATAAAATGACAAATATTATTAGGTGAACTTTCGAAAGAGCATGTATGTTTTAATTATGAATTATATAAATTAGGCATACTCTACATTGAAATATTACGTTTTTCATTCATTAGTAACCAAATCCGAGAGGTGAACATATGAAGAAGGATTTGTGATAAAGCATATGTTACATATAAGTTCCTTATACATATACTAAAGATAAGTTCATTTGCATGACTACAAGATTTGGTGTTTAACTAAAGTGTTTCTGTTATAAAATTGTTAAATGGCTCAAAATCATGACGATATAATTGGAGTTTTCCTAAAATTTTCTTTTTTTGCATTCTGCTAAGCATAAAGAAATAGTCATTATAAAGGTCAAATTAGAGTCCAGAAATCTATTTCCTAGAATACAGTTGTACAGAAGGCGACATATAGGAAAATCTTATACATAACGAGGACTATTTATAAAGCCCGCCCTTACACTGTAAGCCTAGAAATATTGTTGACTATTTCCTTATGAACTATTGATAGGATATGAACTATTACGCAGAGAGAACTATTTATGGATTATTCAAATAATAGATCTTATACATATCTTCCATATGATATAGTAATTCAATATTGCAAGTGGACTCAAGTATATACATCATAGAATGAAAGGAACTGATTCAATATATGGCCATATGTTAATAGCTGGCCATATACAAGTCATTCTATTAACATCTAAGGACAAATCTCAGTATATGCTAAATCATGGCAGCATGGAGCAAACATATTTTGGGTAAAAGGCACCTGATTAAGAGGGGTCAATAGTTGTTTCTGTGATTAATTTTACCAGAAAAAACAAAACAACCATTTCCAAATCTCCTTGAGATCTCAATAGTGTACTTAACGTACTTTTATATTACCAGAAATAGCATAACTATTTATTTAAGTATACACCTATCTATGTTGCCCCATTTACATTGTAAAGCTACCCCTTTAGAATATGTGAAAAGGAAAAAGTTAAAAAAACAAACAATGTTATGAAATAGAAGATTCTTACACTTCTATTTAAGGTGAATGTCTTTAATGTATTTAATTAGAGAGATTTTAGAGTTCTATTAGTGGTAGCTAAATCTTCCTCTCCCCTATAAATAGAGGTGCCCCCTACCATTGTAAATCATCCCTTGAGACCCCTCTCAACTCAATAAGAAGAACTCTCTCTACTCTTCTCTCTATTGCTATTGTTCTTGCATTATTGTTCTTGTCTTTTGCTTTAGTTTATAACACGTTATCAGCACGAGTCTCTAACCAATTGAAATTTTCGATTGTCTTAACTTTTGTTTGTGCAAGGTTTTTCTTCAAAGAAAGAGTGAAGAAAAAAAAAAAGGGAAACGAAAAACAAAGAGAGAAACAGAAAACTTTCTCAGGAAAGCAAAAGGAAAAAGAAAAGAAAGAAAAACGTGGAAAAAAAAAGGAAAGAAAGAAAGGAAAGGAAGAAAGGAAGAAAATATTGAAAATAGAATTGGTATACCTTAAAGGTAAGTATTTTATTTTTTCCTTTCAAATTCTTGGAATTCTATAATTTGATTTTATATACAAATATAGACAACAAAGTTTGATTACAACTCTAATGGAGTTTGTGAGAAATTATAACCACACGAAGTGGTAAAATCTCTATGTCCTTCTATGATTAAATTCATGTATGATTGTGGACGTGACAAAGAATTCCGTCCAATTGAATTCGCTCCATTCCATTTAGAGAATTTGGTAGCAGCTTGTGTAAAGCACATGATTTTGATCCATTCCCTGAAGTGAATGTGATAATTGTAATAGAGCCCGTAAGCATGAACACGCTCTTGATGCAATTGTGTCATATGTATGACAATATGAAAAGAAAGTTCGTTGCCCTTGAAATTTCGGGCAAGAACTATATGACATGGGTGTTGGATGTTGAAATCCACTTGGATGCTATGGGTCTCGGAGACGCCATTAAAGATAGAAATAGTGCATCCACCCAAAACTATCGTAAGGCCTTGATTTTCTTGCGCCATCACCTTAATGAAGGTTTGAAACTGTACGAAGGCCTTGATTTACTTGCGCCATCACCTTGATGAAAGTTTTAAGATTGAATATCTCAACATCAAGGATTCACCCATCTTGTGGAAAGGCTTAAAGAAGAGAGATGACAATATGAAGTTGGTCACTCTGCCACAAGCACGATACGATAAGAATCCAAAAGCAAATAGTTTATAAACTATATATTATCGTTGCGGTGAAAACGGGCACTGGTCTAAGTCTTGCCGTATACCATAAAATTTGGTTGACCTTTATTAAGCATCTCGAAAGAGAAAACGCCCTGAAACAAATTTTGTCTCTGACGACAACTTTGACTTCACCCACCTGGATGTGGCAGATTTCTTTGAGCAACCCGATGGGAAGATAGACCACCTAATCGATGATGGATCGGTGATGAAAGAAGATGGAGCTGTTTGATTTATTTGTATTAGTTAATGAATAAACTAATAGTCATTAGTATTAGCTCGTATTAGCTAGTTCATGATATGATGTTTGTATTAGTTCTCAATATGCTCAAATATCAATAATATCTTTACTTTCCAGTAGAGCTAATCGACTAGCCTGAAAAACTAGTCGGTTATCTCATATTTCGCATAAAACTGCAAAACAATCGATTGTCAATGATCAACAATCGATTGTCTCTAAAACGAATTTTTCAGAAAGTGATCAACAATCGATTGTCAAATATTTGACAATCGATTGTCTTATCCAGTGAGGTCCGGAATTTTTCAAAAACGACCAACAATCGATTGTCTATATCTAACAATCGATTGTCTTAAACAGTGTGATCCGAAGTTTTTCAAAAATAACAAATAATCGATTGTGTGTGTTTAACAATCGATTGTCTATGTTCCAACAATCGATTGTGTGTGTTTAATAATCGATTGTCTTATGAAAAACGCTGAAATTTTCAAACTGCATAGTAATTGATTATGGACAACATATCTTACTTTGTTTGTCAACTGTTAGTAGCAGATTTTAAAAATATTATGTGACACAAAAGGAATTGAACTTACTTATTCTTATGTTCCTGTATTTCTTTGGTATGTCATACCATGGAAAGTAAATTGATCGAAGGCTCCGGAAGAGCCATTGTAACTCTGCCCAAGGGCACGACGTTAATCATAGAGAATGCTATGTTCTCCTCCAAGTCTATGAGAAACTTGTTGAGTTTTAAAGATGTACACCGGAATGGCTACAATATTGAGACAATGGATGAAGATAATCTCGAATATCTCGTCCTCACTTCAAAGAATGTCTCCGGCCAAAAGAGGGTTATTGAGAAATTCCCGTCTTTATCTTGTGGCCTGTATTGGACAAGAATTAGTGCAATTGAGGCACATTCAACAGTAAATCTAAAGAATACTGAGTCCAATACATTTGTACTTTGGCATGATTGACTGGGTCACCCAGGATCAACCATGATGAGACGGATTACAGAAAGCTCATATGGGCATCCGTTAAAGAATTTCAAAATTCTTTCAAGTAATGAATATCCTTGCACTTCGTGTTATCAAGGCAAGCTGATTATCAGACCATCCCCAACAAAGGTTGGGACTGAGTCACCCCAGTTTCTGGAACGTATACAAGGGGACATTTGTGGACCTATTCACCCACCTAGTGGGTAGTTTAGGTATTTCATGGTCTTGATAGACGCATCCTGTAGATGGACTAATGTGTGCTTGTTGCCACCACGCAACCTTGCGTTTGCAAAGTTAATGGATAATAGATGAGAATAATCTTGAATTCTTCATGAAAACGAGGCTGCCCATTTCGGTTTGGGTTCACGCCATTTTGCATGCAGCAATGCTACTTTGTCGGCTGCCCGCTTCGGCTTAGGGTCACGCCATTTTGCATGCAGCAATGCTACTTTGTCGGCTGCCCGCTTCGGCTTAGGGTCACGCCATTTCGCATGCAGCAATGCTAGTTCGTCTCTGACTGACGAATTATCACAAATATTCCCTATTGCAATTGGTTTTGGGTCATGAACCCAATATATCCCATTAAAGAAGCTTTGGATGCGCAGTATATGTGCCTGTAGCACCGCCATCCCGCACCAAAATGGGTTTGCAAAGAAGGTTAGGAATATATGTTGAGTATGAATCGTCCTCCATTATTCGCTACCTCGAAACATTGACAGGAGATTTGTTCACTGCACTATTTGCAGACTGTCAATTTGATGAGACACTTTTCCCAAAATTAGGGGGAGAAGTCGGTGAAACCAAATGGGAAATTTTGTGGAAAAATGTATCATTATCTCATCTTGATCCACATACCTCTATTTGAAAGAAAGAGGTACAAAAGACTATCCATTTGCAAAGAATAGCAAATCAAATGCCTGACGCATTTACGGACTTGAAGAGGATAACGAAATCCCACATTCACGCGGAAAATGTTCCGATCCGTATTGAAGTCCCTATTGGACAAATATCTAGTGTCATATCCAATGAGTCAAATGCACGCCAGAAGCGTGGCAGACCATTAGGTTCCAAAGATCGAAATCCTAGAAAGAGGAAAAAGAACGATCTAAATGACACTATGAAAGAATCACATGAGGACGCTCATGATTTGATTAATTCCGAGATTCACGAAGAATCTATTGAGCCTGAGACTCTTGATAATACGGAATGCAAGAATGTGAGGATCTCGAACCTCAGTCTGTGGTAGTACAAAATTATTTGAGAGCTCTCGAAGAGCCAATTATTACTATGTTGGAGAAACACAATTGAGTATTGTGCTGTAGTAAGTCTCAAAGAAACTTATTCAGTTTCCAAAGTACACGCGAAAGCGATTGATTATATTGAGACTATAAATAAAGGAAGGCTTTGATTCTCCTATTACTACAACTTGTAGCGGGGTAATTTGTATATGAAAAGCTACCCGCTTTGTTCTCCAGTTTGTACTACACAAACGAAAGAATGCCACAATAAAGTGGATATCTATTGGTATAAAACCCATGTCATAATAAACCCGAAGTTTATTGATAAGTGCACATGTCATGGTGTAAATTTGAAGTTTACCAATATTGATAATTTATTCAGTTGACATTCGTGTTAGCCATCTCATTTGAAGTATGATGTGCAAATTCACATAGGTGAATATCAAAGAACTAGAAGTTCTTGTTCTCAGTAATGAACTGACCAACTAAAGAGTTCGGGTTGAAGCCCCTTGATTCTGGAAATATCAAAGGTGAATATGGGCCCATTCACCTGCCTTGTATACCACATATGATGCATCTATGATATGGTTACATGCGCCATTGTTATTAACCCGCAGCCTGGCAGTGCTTGCGAGGTAAATCGCTCAGTAATCTAACTTCGAGCATAGTTTCCAGATTCTCTACTCAAGACAGTTCATCTTAATAAGTTGGTTTATATTAAAGTTGGTTTAGCAAGATAATTATTGAGTGCTTCCACTTAATAGCTAAACTGTTTCTTATGAGAACTAAGTTATATATATATCAGTTTGATATAAGTTGTATACGAGAGTATATTCTCCCCTCAAAAGTGGTTCAGGGTCAGGAACCAAATAATTTCATCTTATTATTAAGGTGCTGTGTATATTGACATAATGCACAAAGATGATTTTCCAAAGTTGAGGAAACATGTTAGTTTTACTAACATGAGGGGGAGACATGATAAAGTGTTACATGGGATGAATTTTCATTTGTATATGTATATCCGCGAATATCATGATATGAACCTGTAGTTCATAAAAAGGGAAATGCAATTGCAACATATTGCAAACCATGCTATACGCATTTGCTGACTCAAAGAAAGCAACTAAATGGAAGAGATACAATTCAAGAAGAATTGATTCCATATGAAAGACATGTAGCTTTGAACCTATAGTTCATATGCTTGAAAGTATAAAGGCAAAGGTATGTATAGTCAATTTTCGATATCTTATTTGTTTAGCATGACATGAAACTTTGATATGCAGCTAAAGTCTATTATGTGACTTACATGACTTAACTTGAAAGATTTAAGTTGCTTGAAGCATATGCAATTCTTGGTCCTGAAGTACCGCATCCCAAGTACAATTTGTGTACATATGAATCTTGCTATAACTATAAGCATGATGGCATTGAGAATGCATCTATGGAGATATTGAAGAGTTATTCCACGACATTATATGAAGATGTTCATATCTATCAAGAATGATGATTTCAAGGTGCGGAAAATTTATTCAAGTCAACATGGTTGATTTATTCATCAAGCATCTACCAAAGATCGTTTTGAAGATGATGCACAAGATTGGAATGCAAATGCTCAAGGATATGAATTGATGTACTCATTAGGGGGAGTCAATGCGCGTTGCACTCTTTTTCCCTTACAAGGTTTTTTCCCACTGGGTTTTCCTTGCGAGGTTTTTAACGAGGCAACCAATAGGCGCATATTCAAACATGTGTACTCTTTTTCCTTACTTTAATTTTTCCCATTGGGTTTTGGTTTTAAGGTTTTATGAGGCACATCATTGAATAGACATTCAAGGGGGAGTGTTATGAAATAGAAGATTCTTACACTTCTATTTAAGGTGAATGTCTTTAATGTATTTAATTAGAGAGATTTTAGAGTTCTATTAGTGGTAGCTAAATCTTCCTCTCCCCTATAAATAGAGGTGCCCCCTACCATTGTAAATCATCCCTTGAGACCCCTCTCAACTCAATAAGAACTCTCTCTACTCTTCTCTCTATTGCTATTGTTCTTGCATTATTGTTCTTGTCTTTTGCTTTAGTTTATAACAAACAACAACTTCTACTTAAAACATGTGAAATACCAATAAGCTGAAAATTTATTTAAAAAGGAGAACTTTCCCCGTTTGGATTGTATTATTAATTATAAAAGATGTTCAGAACATCAAAGCAACAAAATTTACATAACACTTAAACGTTTCTGCTTCTTTATTTAATTTTATCACACAACGAAATACATGATACATTGTAAAAGCTATGCATAGAACAACTATTAAAATTAAAGACCGATTGAGTTGACATTACACAAAATAGCTTACTCACTTGCATGGATTTCACTATTGGCCAATTCTTTTAACTTGTACAATGTCCTTCTCTAACTCATCCGAGACAGAGTAACTTTATTAAGAAATGGTTTGAGTCAGCCTCTCAGTGTAATTATCTCGAATAGAAAGCAATCTATACCTATAAATGAGTAAAACAATTAGATGTATACTTGAAAAATATATTCGCGGATATATATGAAATGAAAAAAAATCTATTGAACAGTGTTTTAAACTCGTCAACTTGAGAAAAAATTGAATTAATCCAAATCTTTGATGCATTTTAAGTATTTCGCACATAATAAGAATATGCAAAACAACATACCTTTAAGATGCAATGAATAACTTTCACAAATTAATGTCAAATTCAATAATTGCATTTTACCTTGAAATTTATGGGTGTTTATGAGTTAAATAACAACAATAATAGGCTGATTGTTAGAACTTAGCAGGTGGGGTACATTTTCGTCAATAAATTTGTCCCAGAATGTAGCAGAAATAATCTTCTTCCTGCCATATAGGAATAGATATTTAATTGTAAGCAGATGTACTAATCAAATCGATAGATGACTATTATTCTTACTCATCATCTTCTAGTTTGATATCCATAAACTTCCTAGAAATTTCGTCTTATTTGAGCGTTTTCACCTCACTAAAAATGACGATTTCTCCGATCACATCTAAAGAAAAAGAAGATGTTAAAAGAAATTGTAGAAAAGTTCATAATTAGAAATTTAAGGTAAAAGTTATTATTGCCGAATAATCAGTCTCGTCCACATCAATCTTATTTATCAATTGATCATATGCTCGTAGATCAAAGATATTCCTAAGGAAAAATGGATCAGTTGTTTTAGTCACGGTTGTTCGTTGAGTAAATGTTAGCCTCAACCTATGTTTCGTGGCGTTGAACTTCTCCTTCTTTTGATAAATCATAAAATTCGCCATAAGATATAAACCAAGCTCATTAATTTTTGTTTTACAAAGAGGCAAAACAGACTTTCCAATAGAACCATATATCCGATCGCCTTACAAAAAATTATATTAAGTAACAAAGATTAAAAATTTGTATAGTAATCTAACTTATAAAGTATATACTTGAATGGTTGAATTTAACAGTTGAGGCTATCGTAATTTTGCAGAGAGAATTTAGGGTAATTTGAAGGTAATGTTATGAAATAGAAGATTCTTACACTTCTATTTAAGGTGAATGTCTTTAATGTATCTAATTAGAGAGATTTTAGAGTTCTATTAGTGGTAGCTAAATCTTCCTCTCCCCTATAAATAGAGGTGCCCCCTACCATTGTAAATCATCCCTTGAGACCCCTCTCAACTCAATAAGAAGAACTCTCTCTACTCTTCTCTCTATTGCTATTGTTCTTGTATTATTGTTCTTGTCTTTACTTTAGTTTATAACACGTCATCAGCACGAGACTCTACCGTCTCAAGTATCATTCTCGAAAATCCAAGGTATTTCCCTCTTCCTAATTTAATTTTCGATTGTCTTAACTTTTACTTGTGTAGGGTTTTTCTTCAAAGAAAGAATGAAGAAAGAAAAAGAAAAAAAAAAGGAGGAGGCAGAAAGAAACGAAAAGTTGAAAAGAAAAAGGAAAGAAAGAAAGGAAAGAAAGAAAGGAAAGGAAGAAAGGAAGAAAATATTGAAAATATATTTGGTATACCTTAAAGGTAAGTAATTTACTTTTTCTTTTCAAATTCTTGGAATTCTATAAATTTTATATACAAAGTTTGATTATAACTCTAATGGAGTTTGTGAGAAATTATAACCACACGAAGTGGTAAAATCTCTATGTCCTGCCATGATTAAATTCATGTATGATTGTGGACGTGACAAAGAATTCCGTCCAATTGAATTTGCTCCATTCCCTTTAGAGAATGTGGTAGCAGCTTGTGTAAAGCACATGATTTTGATCCATTCCCTGAAGTGAATGTGATAATTGTAATAGAGCCCGTAAGTATGAACACGCTCTTGATGTAATTGTATCATATGAAAAGAAAGATCGTTGCCCTCGAAATTTCGGGCAAGAACTATGGTGTTGGATGATGAAATCCACTTTGATGCTATGGGTCTCGAAGACGCCATTAAAAACAGAAATAGTGCATCCACCCAAAACTATACTAAGGCCTTGATTCTCTTGCGCCATCACCTTGATGAAGGTTTGAACCTATGCTAAGGCCTTGATTTTCTTGCGCCATTACCTTAAGGAAAGTTTGAAACTGTATGAAGGCCTTGATTTTCTTGCGCCATCACCTTGATGAAAGTTTGAAGATTGAATATCTCAACATCAAGGATTCACCCATCTTGTGGAAAGGCTTAAAGAAGATGACAACCTGAAGTTGGTCACTCTGCCACAAGCACGATACGATAAGAATCCAAAAGCAAATAGTTTATAAACTATATATTATCGTTGCGGTGAAAACGGGCACTGGTCTAAGTCTTGCCGTATACCATAAAATTTGGTTGACCTTTATTAAGCATCTCGAAAGAGTAAACGCCCTGAAACGAATTTTGTCTCTGACGACAACTTTGACTTCACCCACCTTGATGTGGCAGACTTCTTTAAGCAACCCGATGGGAAGATAGACCACCTAATCGATGATGGATCGGTGATGAAAGAAGATGGAGCTGTTTGATTTATTTGTATTAGTTAATGAATAAACTAATAGTCATTAGTATTAGCTCGTATTAGCTAGTTCATGATATGATATTTGTATTAGTTCTTCAATATGCTCAAATATCAATAAAACTTTTATTTTCCAGTGGGGGTAATCGACTAGCCTGAAAAACTAGTCGATTATCAACTATTTTCGCATTAAAGTTGAAAAACAATTGATCAACAATCGGTTGTCGTTGACTAACAATCGATTGTCTTAAAACAGTGAGGTCTGGAAATTTTCAAAAATCATCCACAATCGATTGTCTTTGTCTAACAATCGATTGTCTTGAAACAGTGTGTTCTGGAATTTTTCAAAAATAGCCAACAATCGATTGTCTTTGTCTAACAATCGATTGTCTTGAAACAGTGAGGTCCGGAATTTTTCAAAAATCATCCACAATCGATTGTCTATATCGAACAATCGATTGTCTTAAGACAGTGTGATCTGAAGTTTTTCAAAAATAACAAATAATCGATTGTGTGTGTTTAACAATCGATTGTCTATGTTCCAACAATCGATTGTGTGTGTGTAATAATCGATTGTCTTATGAAAAACGCTGAAATTTTCAAACTGCAAAGTAATTGATTATGGACAACATATCTGATTTTGTTTGTCAATTGTTAGTAGCAGATTTTGAAAATATTATGTGACACAAAAGGAATTGAACTTGCTTATTCTTATGTTCCTGTATTTCTTTTGTATGTCATACCATGGAAAGTAAATTGATCGAAGGCTCCGGAAGAGCCAATGTAACTCTGCCCAAGGGCACGACGTTAATCATAGAGAATGCTATGTTCTCCTCCAAGTCTATGAGAAACTTGTTGAGTTTTAAAGATGTACGCCGGAATGGCTACAATATTGAGACAATGGATGAAGATAATCTTGAATATCTCGTCCTCACTTTAAAGAATGTCTCCGGCCAAAAGAGGGTTATTGAGAAATTCCCGTCTTTATCTTGTGGCCTGTATTAGACAAGAATTAGTGCAATTGAGGCACATTCAACAGTAAATCTAAAGAATATTGAGTCCAATACATTTGTACTTTGGCATGATCGACTGGGTCACCCAGGATCAACCATGATGAGACGGATTATAGAAAGCTCATATGGGCATCCGTTAAAGAATTTCAAAATTCTTTCAAGTAATGAATATCCTTGCACTTCGTGTTATCAAGGCAAGCTGATTATCAGACCATCCCCAACAAAGGTTGGGACTGAGTCACCCCAGTTTCTGGAACGTATACAAGGGGACATTTGTGGACCTATTCACCCACCTAGTGGGTAGTTTAGGTATTTCATGGTCTTGATAGACGCATCCTGTAGATGGTCTAATGTGTGCTTGTTGCCATCACGCAACCTTGCGTTTGCAAAGTTAATGGATAATAGATGAGAATAATCTTGAACTCTTCATGAAAACGAGGCTGCCCATTTCGGTTTGGGTTCACGCCATTTTGCATGCAACAATACTAGTTTGTCGGCTGCCCACTTCGGTTTGGGGTCACGCCATTTTGCATGAAGCAATGCTAGTTCGTCGGCTGCCCACTTCGGCTTAGGGTCACGCCATTTCGCATGCAGCAATGCTAGTTCGTCTCTGACTGACGAATTGACACAAATATTCCCCATTGCAATTGGTTTTGGGTCATGAACCCAATATATCCCATTTAAGAAGCTTTGGATGCGCAGTATATGTGCCTGTAGCACCGCCATCCCGCACCAAAATGGGTTTGCAAAGGAGGTTAGGAATATATGTTGAGTTTGACGCGTCCTCCATTATTCGCTACCTCGAAACATTGACAGGAGATTTGTTCACTGCACTATTTGCAGACTGTCAATTTGATGAGACACTTTTCCCAAAATTAGGGGGAGAAGTTGGTGAAACCAAACGGGAAATTTTGTGGAAAAATGCATCATTATCTCATCTTGATCCACATACCTCTATTTGAAAGAAAGAGGTACAAAAGATTATCCATTTGCAAAGAATAGCAAATCAAATGCCTGACGCATTTACGGACTTGAAGAGGATAACGAAATCACACATTCACGCGGGAAAATGTTCCGATCCGTATTGAAGTTCCTATTGGACAAATATCTAGTGTCATATCCAATGAGTCAAATGCACGCCAGAAGCGTGGCAGACCATTAGGTTCCAAAGATCGAAATCCTAGAAAGAGGAAAAAGAACGATCTAAATGACACTATGAAAGAATCACATGAGGACGCTCATGATTTGATTAATTCCGAGATTCACGAAGAATCTATTGAGCCTGAGACTCTTGAAAATACGGAATGCAAGAATGTGAGGATCTCGAACCTCAGTCTGTGGTAGTACAAAATTAATTGAGAGCTCTCGAAGAGCCAATTATTACTATGTTGGAGAAACACAATTGAGTATTGTGCTGTAGTAAGTCTCAAAGAAACTTATCCAGTTTCCAAAAGTACACGCGAAGGCGATTGATGATATTGAGACTATAAATAAAGGAAGGCTTTGATTCTCCTATTACTACAACTTGTAGCGGGGTAATTTGTATATGAAAAGCTACCCGCTTTGTTCTCCAGTTTGTACTACACAAACGAAAGAATGCCACAATAAAGTGGATATCTATTGGTATAAAACCCATGTCATAATAAACCCGAAGTTTATTGATAAGTGCACATGTCATGGTGTAAATTTGAAGTTTACCAATATTGATAATTTATGTTAGCCATCTCATTTGAAGTATGATGTGCAAATTCACATAGGTGAATATCAAAGAACTAGAAGTTCTTGTTCTCAGTAATGAACTGACCAACTAAAGAGTTCGGGTTGAAGCCCCTAAATTCTGGAAATATCAAAGGTGGATATGGGCCCATTCACCTGCCATGTATACCACATATGATGCATCTATGATATGGTTACATGCGCCATTGTTATTAACCCGCAGCCTGGCAGTGCTTGCGAGGTAAATCGCTCAGTAATCTAACTTCGAGCATAGTTTCCAGATTCTCTACTCAAGACAGTTCATCTTGATAAGTTGGTTTATATCAAAGTTGGTTTAGCAAGATAATTATTGAGTGCTTCCACTTAATAGCTAAACTGTTCCTTATGAGAACGAAGTTATATATATCAGTTTGATATAAGTTGTATACGAGAGTATATTCTCCCCTCACAAATGGTTCAGGGTCAGGAACCAAATAATTTCATCTTATTATTAAGGTGCTGTGTATATTGACATAATGCACAAAGATGATTTTCCAAAGTTGAGGAAACATGTTAGCTTTACTAACATGAGGGGGAGACATGATAAACACTTGAGAAAATGTTACATGGGATGAATTCTCATTTGTATATGTATATCCCCGAATATCATGATATGAACCTGTAGTTCATAAAAGGGGATAATTCAAATTGCAACATATTGCAAAGCATGCTTTACGCATTTACTGACTCAAAGAAAGTAACTAAATGGAAGAGATACAATTCAAGAAGAATTGATTCCATATGAAAGACATGTAGTTTTGAACCTATAGTTCATATGCTTGAAAGTATAAAGGCAAAGGTATGTATAGTCAGTTTTCGATATCTTATTTGTTCAGTATCACTAATGAAAGCTTGATATGCAGCTAAAGTTTATTATGTGACTTACATGACTTAACTTGAAAGATTTAAGTTGCTTGAAGCATATGCAATCCTTGGTCCTGAAGTACCACATCCTTAGTACAATTTGTGTACATATGTATCTTGCCATAACTATAAGCATGATGGCATTGAGAATGCATCTATGGAGATATTGAAGTGTTATTCCACGACATCATATGAAGATGTTCATATCTATCAAGAATGATGATTTCCAGGTGCGGAATATTTATTCAAGTCAATATGGTTGATTTATTCATCAAGCATCTACCAAAGATCGTTTTGAAGATGATGCACAAGATTGGAATGCAAATGCTCAAGGATATAAATCGATGTACTCATTAGGGGGAGTCAATGCGCGTTGCACTCTTTTTCCCTTACAAGGTTTTGTCCCACTGGGTTTTCCTTGCAAGGTTTTTTAACGAGGCAACCAATAGGCGCATATTCAAACATGTGTACTCTTTTTCCTTACTTTAATTTTTCCCATTGGGGTTTGGTTTTAAGGTTTTATGAGGCACATCATTGAATAGACATTCAAGGGGGAGTGTTATGAAATAGAAGATTCTTACACTTCTATTTAAGGTGAATGTCTTTAATGTATCTAATTAGAGAGATTTTAGAGTTCTATTAGTGGTAGCTAAATCTTCCTCTCCCCTATAAATAGAGGTGCCCCCTACCATTGTAAATCATCCCTTGAGACCCCTCTCAACTCAATAAGAAGAACTCTCTCTACTCTTCTCTCTATTGCTATTGTTCTTGTATTATTGTTCTTGTCTTTACTTTAGTTTATAACAGGTAAAAGTTTTTTACCTAATATTGTGAAGTAAAGGGTTTTCACATATAAAATCATTTAATAATTAAAAAAAAATTAAAATTTCAGAAAGTTTAAGTGAATTTTGAACGGTTTTGTACATATTCCTAATAACGGGGAATTTTGAAATATAGTGCAATCCTAATAGATATGGAATTTTGAACTATAATCCTAATCCAAATAAAATTGTAGTTCCTTATTCCACTTCCTAATAATTTGGAACAATATTTTAAAGTGCCAAGTGCCATATTGTGATTATGCCACTTGACTTCATGAGAGACTTCTTTCTTCTGCTTTTAATTATAGATAAATTATTTGCATATTAAGTCGAATATGTTTAGGCATAAATGAAAGCTTATTGCTCCCTGACTTGGTACTTTTATAAGATTTTGGAGAGCACTGCCATATTCTGCAGCAAGAAAGAGAGAGTAGAGAACAAAAGAGAGGGGGAAAAAGAGATAATAGAGAAGATAAGAAATAAGATGGAAGATGCATGCCAATTGATAACGTAACGTCATTGACGGGATTTTGCTACTTGAACTCAAAATCTATTTTTCCAGTTTTTTCATCTTCTTTTGCATTCTTTTTAAAAAAGAAAAATAATTGTACGAAGTATTTTGGCCGTAACATCATAATATTTGGAACTCCATTCTTTTGTTGATCTAATATCTCTATGTTCATCATTTGATAATTAGTAGTACTAAATATTTGGAATAATACAATAAAAAGAAATTGTTCTGTTAATACAAGCAAAGTATTACCTTTCTGATTTTTCTCGAATATTTGAATGTTACTCTCAGTAAGACATTAAATTATTGAGATTTGTTATGTCACTAATAAATAAAGTTTTATAGGACAGTCACACCAAATAATATTAAAATAGACAAAGATTATGGATAATGGTTGGGTTGCTACTTGCTAGGATTGGAGATAGATACCAAAAAGAAAGAAATCAAGCAAAGGAAAAGGAAAAAGAAGGGTTGTAAGGAACATGATACATTTCGATTGATTTTTCCTTCTTCTCCTCTTCTTTTGATTTCTTCTTCTTTTTTTCGCTTGTTTTTAGTTTTTTTTTATCAGGCAGATAAAAAATTTAGTTTTATGAAATATAGGTTTCAACAATTCATATCAAGAAAAAGTCGTTTCGAGAAAGAAAAAATACAGGCGACGTCTTAGGTTTACACCCTCATATTTTTACATTAACTTTTTTTTTTTTTCTCTTCATCATCAGTTTTTATATCTATTTTTCTTTTCTTTTTTCCTTTTGTCAACTAATTATAGTTATTTGTTGCAGTAGGAGATTGAAGATGATGGTGGTGATACATGTGATGTGAAATCAGTCAACAGATGAATCAATGGATACATGGGGAGGTTTGGTGATCATGTTAAAAGCCAATTTACTGGCATAGGCATTTTTTCTGAGAAAGTTTAAATATATGGTTCCATATTGTTGTAACAATGATGATTCTAAGAGCAAGATGAATATACGCCAACATATTGTGCTTAAGCCTGTTTGGACTTCTAAAACAAATACATACATGACCATATAGCTAAATTACAATGTCAGATGTTATTATTTTTAGGAACTTACATTTTATTATTTGTAACTGATATCTATGTAATTTTAAAAAAAAATTGTATCCCCTTATAAGGGGTAAATGTGCAACGTGCGTGTCAAGAAACTAATTATACTAAAATTAAGAAACTCCTACCTTCAAAGTTAAATTACGATAAGATCCTTTAGAATCTAAGTTGCATTTTTCTGCCTAATAAACTAACTGATCTTCCTCAAAATAATTACTCCCTCCGTTTCAATTTACTAGAACTTATATCCTTTTAAGTCCATATCAAAAAGAATGACATCTTTTTCTATTTGGAAACAATTTACCTTTATGTAATGATTTATAGTCACATAAAATATATGTGCTTCGAAAGTCTTCCACACAAGATATATAGGCACACAAAATGAATTCATTTTACACCACAAGTTTAGAAATCTTATCTTTTTTCTTAAATTTCGTGTCCAATCAAATAAATTCAGATAAATTAAAACGCAAATACTTTTTATTATTACATTAAAGTGGTTGAAGATGGAGAATTGTTCGTCTACATATTAATAAGCGCAGACGGTAAATTTCCTTAACTCCTTGAAAAGCACAAGTGTGTGATAAACCGAAGAAAAAAAAAACAAATATAAGATCTTTCTTTAAGTATTCTAAGGAAAGGGATCGCATCCGCATGGTCCTTACAAATATTAATTTTTGGGTACGTTTCATGTCTATTAGTACAAGCTTTTGAGATAACATTAATATTATAGAGACACGTGCGTTCGGGATAAAATGAGACTTATTAAGGAAAAAAGTGCAAGTTCAATATTGCCACATCTCCTTTCTATACGGCTACCCTGAAGGATAAAAATATAAGGGAGATTTTCTATTTAAAGTAACATTATTCGAAATGAGATTATTTATTTATTTAGAGTCGCCACTTGGGATAGGTTTGGCTTTTGGTGTCCCCAGTCACCAGTTTGTTTTGAATCCTAAACCGAGGAAATTTTCGACTGCCCAAATGGAATCTGCGAACCAGAAATTCTAAGTAAGGAATTCTGTTGACCCGAGGGAAGGCGTTAGGCACCCCCGGATCCCGTAGTTCTAGCACAGTCGCTTAAACTATTATAATTGGCTAAAAATCTAATTTTAATACAAGTTCATCCTATAGTGCATTTTTAAATTATTTACCACTTTTAATTAAATTTTTGAGAATGTGAACATCGTTTAAAACATGTCTTTGGATCGCGTCACATGAAATGCACCCGGATCCGAAATACATTTTATTCAACGTTTTAGGATTTGGATTTGGGTCACATGAAATGCACACCCGTATTTAGGATGATAAAATTATTAAAAGACTCGCCTAAAGCGACTAACGTATTATTTTATTTGCGGGAAGCCGTGAAGTTCGCTAAACAGCATGCCCCGAATTTCTATGTATTCTAATATAAGCATTAAAAGAGGGCCACGCAATTTATGGGTTTTATTTGGCGCGGCGCATTGTTTTATTATTTATAGGCCAAGATAGAGCTAACTAGAATCTTTTATTGAATTTGCGTCTAAAAAGACATAATTAACTAGCATTGTTAATTGGGAGTTTACTCGAAATTATTTCGAAGAATTCAGACCTCAAGCTCAAGCTCACACTTGAACAAGAGGATAACTTCTTAATTCAAATATGATGCCTAGCTTGGAAGGCCCAAATCCTTCGTCATGACTTTAAACCTCAGGACCCAAAGCAAGTTTAGGTCCTTGACATTGATTTTTGACTTTGGCTAGGTAACGTCATTTTGTGACGACTACCAGCCTTCGAGGCAAGCCCAATTGGGAGAACACTTAGGCCTGGGATGAGGCCTAGCATATGCATGATGTGGTTCAACACAAGTGGGGTGGGTTATCAACTTTGGGCTTATGGATAAGCCCAAATGAGATTATTGAAACAGCCCCAAACGATTTAGACAAATAGAGAGAAGCATTCCAATTCAAAACAATTATCAACTTAATTCTGAATTTGCTCTTCAAATCTAAACAGAATTACTTAACAACAAATTCAAGGAACCTATTGTTACCAGAATATAATCATTTTTGCAATCTACAATGGTCCAGATTTTGCAGTCATTAGGTGCTATACATATGCTATCATATGAACTAACATAGCCTACAATTAGAATCAACTACACAATCCAATTAATACAAAATAAGCAGTAGTCTAACTACCACTGTTGGATTAACGTCTAAGTATACAAGTTTGAACAGTTTCATGTAAATAAAGGAAAATAAAGAAATTCTTCAACATTCCTTCTCGACAAACACAGTCATACACACGCATTCAATCTCACAGCACCCGAGGTATCAAAATGTACCTGAGTTGAGGCAAAATGAAGGAAAACGGAGTCAGCAATGAAAAACAGACAATCAGCAGTTGAAAACTAGTAGCAAAACAACAGTAGGATTAGTTTGAAAGCCAAACTTGCAACAACCCAAAATAATCCAAATGGCCTTTGATTGAACTCAAAAACACTTGAAATTAATCCAGGAAAGCTCCAGAAAACTTCAACAACCAAATCCTAAGCTTAATGATGTAGATCACACTCTAGAACTCGAAATTGATTTGAAACTTCAATAGAATAGCCTGTTTTGGAGTTTTTCTATTTTTGTTTTTGTTTCTAAGGATCTAAATGATCTAGTTTTTATGGAAAACTTTCAGATGTTCAAATTACCATAACATTTTTTGTATTTTTGTTTTGAATTTGAATTGCAGAAATGGAATTAAGAGTGTTTTGGAGAAATTTTCAGAACTGGAATTTTTTTGGGACTTATTTCAGGGTTCAAAACTTGTTTAACAAGGCTGTGGTATGTCCTTTTATAGGCAAGGCTTAGGGCAACCTTCCTTATTTTGTTTTTCCTTTAGTCCCTCTCTTATTGTTTCAGTTTTACTCAATTATTCCTTAGATTCCTGACTTGTTACTCAAGTTACTGCATTAGAGTTTTAGAATTATAACTTCAACCCTCTTCTAGAACAGTCCAGGGTGTTCTAGCTTAGTTACTGCAAAATCCTATTATTCGACTACCCCAATTGCCCTCCCATTCATCTGAAATTACTAATGTTAGTTAACCCAGACCCCCAACTCTGTCATTAACTAAAGTTAACTAACTAATCCTAATTCAGCTATATCCAAACCACTTTAAAAACAAAATTTATTTACTTAAAGATATTGAATCTAATTAACCTAAAATAATCTATAAGTTAACCAGAACTGCACAGGACCATAACATCTATGAATCCATTAATTTGAAACCAAATACAAAATTAAAGCAAAACGGAATCCAATCCAAACAACAACTATGACGAATCAGAAAGAATTAACATGAAGAAGATTTAATCTAGATGAGAAACTTACTGATTTAGATCGGACAAAACAAAGAAAATAAAACTAGAAACAAGAACCAGGCTCTAATGCGGACACTAAATGACCAAATTCATGTTAATATTTTTAGAAATCAAAACAAGATTACACAAACAAACAAAACAGATGAGGATTAACTGACTTCACACGGATTGGTAAGCAAAATAAAAATCAAAATCAAAACCTAGATCAATTAATCATTCAGAGAAAACAATCATGGAGAAGGAACTATACCAGGAGAAGAGATTCAGAGGGCAAATATTCATGAACCAGGAAAACAAACAAAACATATATATAAAAGAAGAAACGAGATACCTCAAAATAAATCAGTGACCCTTCTTGACCAAATTCGGACTATAATCATCCCTAATTAGTTGTTTCCATGAGAAAACACCTTATTAAGGGCTATTATTGCCCAGACATCCTTTATCTCCAAATTTAAAGGCATTAGGGTTCTTCGTCAGAATTCGATGTGAAATTCGAGGAGATCTGGTAATGTTTGAGGGTTATAGGCTGAGGATTTATGAAGAGGGAGATGCGGAGGTTGTGTGATGTATTTTTGGTGGCCATCAGAGCCGGCGCCGCCGTGGGTGGCAGAGAAGCCACCACTTTGATTGAAGATTTGAGAAAATCGGTTGTGACTCGAAGGTTGATAATGTGGAATTCAGAAAGAGGAGGGTTGGGGGATCAATTGATGTTAATTTGGAGTTGTTTGGAAGTACCTAGATTCCGCCGCATAGGAGGCTCCTTTGGTACACGTGCGAAAAAGAAGTTTGAGTAGGCCTTGAAGTTTGAACAAAATATCACTAGGCGTTTCTTAAGGATTGGTGTGGTTGAAGCAGTTGTAGAAGGTGTGGAAATGGTTTGCTGCGGTGGTGATAAAGGATTTTCAGAGGTGTTTGACATATCTAGGCTAGGGTATGGAAAAAAAGAATTAGATTGTGTCTGGAAGATGAAAGAAGAATGAGAGTTTTTGACGGCTTAAGAGAGATGAGGTAAGGACTACACTAAAGCTAATCAATATACATGGGAATAATTTATAGGGTAACTGCATCCTTTGAGACTATTAGAAGTTTAGTCAAACTGAAAATTCAGTTTTGAAGAGATGTTGGAGTGTATCCTTCTAGAATCTAGGTACTTCCATTCTGTTGGGACTCTTTTAAACGGGACTGGTTTACTTGTAACATATAGGACTCTGCTCATGATCCAAATATAGTTATTTCAAATTATTCAGAGTGTAGGAAACATACCGTGTTATCTTGATGAACTATGTTCTTCACTGAAAATTCTCTTGTGTAAGACTAAATTTTCCAAAATAGAGAAAATATCATTAGAGATTAATGAGTCATTTTAACACATGGCACAAGAGTATACTATGAAAAGTATGATACTGAGCAAGAATTAATCTAATTATACACAATTTACAAACTTTCTAACCAAATGTTTTCTTTGATATTTTTCTCGCTTAACCTTGAACTGGTCCTTTTAGGTGATCTTAATCATCCCTAATTCCAACCTGTTCCTCTCAAAATAATCTCTACTTAAGGATTTTCTGAAGATGTTAGCAATTTGCTTGTCAGTGGCACAAAACTCCACTGTGATCAAACATTTCTCATAGTTGTCCCAAAAAATAGTGTCTAACATCTATATGCTTAGTTCTCTTATGATGAATATGATTCTTAGTAATACTAATAGCACTGGTATTATCACGAAAAATAGGGATGCAACTAACTTCAAATACCAAAATCAAAATCCATCAACTACTGCTTGATCCACAACAATTGAGCACAATCATGAAGTAGCAGTAACGTACTCCGCTTCAGCAGTCGATAAGGCCACTAAATTTTGCTTTTTAGTAGCCCATGACACAAGACATGAACCAAGGAAGTGTTCCATACCTGAGGTGCTCTTCTTATCCACTAGAGAACCTGCATAATCAGCGTTATCATATCCCACTAGGTTAAAATTACTACCTTTTAGATACCAAAGGCAAAGGTCAGGGGTGCCTTCCAAGTATCTCAATATTCTCTTTACATTAATCAAGTGAGACTCTTTTGGACTTTTCTGAAATCGATCACAAAGACCTAAACTACACACAATGTCAGGTCTGCTAGTAATGAAATATAAAAAAGAACCAATCATTCCCTTATACAACTTCTGATCAACAGATGAACCAGGTTCATCTATATCCAATTTTGTGGATGTTGCAATAGGAGTGTCAATTTCTTTGGATGTTCCTTCCTAGTTTTGTTACTGAGGAATAGGTTAATGGACAGGTTCCTTCGAGGTTTGAATATTAGTTCCTCTCTAGAAGTCCCCATGTCATGTTGCCCTGGGTGGAAGGACATGTTCCTTCTTGTGATGCATCTTCAGGCTGGACTGTGATTTCAATATTGGAGTTTCTTATCAGCCCAATCTCTTCATTATCTTGTTCCTGCCTCTTAGAAAGAATGTTAGTTTTTTTAATAACATGTACATTTTTCTACAGACATAGTTCTTTTACTATATATCTTATAAGCTTTACTATGTGAAGAATATCCGAAGAATACTCACTCATCACTTCTAGGATCATATTTACCTAGAGAGTCTTTGCCATTATTTTGCACAAAGCACTTGTATCTAAATGCCCAAAGATGAGATGTATTTAGCTTTCTCCCTTTAAGTGACTCATGTGGAATCTTCTTAACAAGAGGTCTAGTTATGCAACTATTTATGATGTAGCATACAAAAATTCAGCAAATTTAGCATTTTCAAATTTAGTTCCTTGATAGACCTAATTGATGCAAATTGGTTACCTAGTTGTTTATGAGTTTTTCTAACAAAAGAAGTAAACATTTCAAATGCTTCATGTTTAGATGTTAAAAATAATGTCCAAGTAAACCTGGAGTAATCATCAACAAGCACCATCACATATCTTTTACCTCATTTGCTTAATGTTCTCATTAGACCACAACGATCCATATGGACCAGTTCCATCATTCTGGTGGTACTTACCACTTGTATTTAAAAGGGAATCTTACCTACTTCCCCATTGCACAAGCCTCACAAACTTTTTCTTCCTTGAACTTGATAGTAGACAGGCCTATCACCAGATCCTTGGAGACTAATTTGTTAAGTTGAATCAGACTTGCATGTCCAAGTCTCTTGTGCCAAGGGAGAGGATCATTGTCCAGCACACTTAAGCAAGTGAGTTCGTTTTCTGAAAGTGTGGACAAATCTACAATGCATGCATTGTTTAATCTTTTTCCATGCAAAACAATCTTGTCAATGGTAAGATTAATCACAAAATATTTAGTAGTGGTGAATGCTATCAAGTTACCTTTATTACATAGTTGTGATACACTGACTAGATTGTACTTTAGGCTACTATCAAGTAGACATTCTCAATAGAGTGACAATCAGTCTTAACTACCTTTCCAACCCCATTAATCTACGTTTCTTCCCATTTCCAAAGGAGATATTACCTCTTTTGAGGACCTCAAGTGAAAGGAACTGGTTCTTACTTCCTATTATATGCTTCGAGCAGCCACTATCCATGTACCATATTTGACTGCTCTGTTCACTTGGAACCATAAAGGGAAATATGGAATTAGTCTTGGGAATCTAAACTAGTTTGGGTCCCTTTATATAGGCAAAAGGGTGAATCACATTCTTTTTAACCCAACCTGGCAGCCTATTTTTCCCTTGAAAAAATTCTTTATTCTTTGACTAGCCTTTTCTTTTGCAATACATTCACTTTTATAGTGACCACTTTTACCACAATGCGTGCATATGTTGTTCTCAGAAAGTGTGAGGTACTTGCTTTTGGGATCCCACATAGGTGCAGAGGTCCCGCAGCCAAGTCCTCTCTTATTGCTACTATGGTGTTCATATAGCCATGAAAGTGCATCAGAGGACCTATTCCATTTACGGGTTCTGTCTAGCTCGTGCTTAACCTTGTTTAGATCCTCCTTAAGGACTCTTATATGTTCATCTCTTTTGTACAACTCATATTTCAATTTTCCTACATTTTTTTCTCGAGTGAATTGTGTATGATCAACTTTCTTTTTACCAGTTCCTAATTCAATTTTAGATTTTCATATCTAAGATCTAGGACAGTGATGTTAAGTTCATGAACCTGGTTCTTTAATTGAACATTTTTACTTTCACTTCACTAGCCCTAAGTTCCAAATTTTTGTACTTAGCTTTCAGTATCACACACTCCTTAGACAATTGCTTCTTTTCATTGTTTAGATCCTCAAATTCATCAATGAAATCTAGGAGTAACTCAGATGGCCTTTCTTTAGACAAAAATCTAATCTTGTCTTTGAGATGAATTATACTTACCTCAGATTCCTCATCAGATTTTCCAATTGCCATAAGTGCTTGTTTATCTCCATCGTCACCCTCTGAGTCTTCATCTGATCTTTCTCCCCATGCAGCAACCATAGCCTTTCTTGATCCTTTGTTCTTCTTGGGTTGAGCCTGTTCTTTCTTCCTGTTCCTTCGTTCAACTCTTTTCTTCTTCTATTCAATTTCCCATTGAGGGCAATTTTTGAGGTGGTGATCAGTCTTCCCACACTTCTAACACCCTCATTGGTTTTTTTTTTCAGGAACCCTTGGTTTGTCGTAGCTTCCACTTCTTGAAGGACCATTTCCTCTCATTAGGTACTTCTTGAAATCCTTTATGATCATGGTCATTTCATCCTCCTCTAAATCAGCACCTTCAGTGATTTTAAATGTCTTGCTCCTTTCCTTCTTGGGTGCATCCATCTTCATGGTTTGCCTATTATGTTCATAGGCAATAAGATTTGCAATTAGCTCATCCAACTTAAGAGTTGCAATGTTCCTTGATTCCTCAATAACTGTGATTTTGCTTTCCCAAGAGATTGTCAGTACCCTTGTCAAAATCTTCTCAACTTTGTCTTCTTCAAGAATAACCCTTCCAAGAGACTTAAGTTCATTTGTCAGTATGGTGAACCTTGTATACATATCTTGGATGGTTTCTCCTTCATTCATGGTGAAATTCTCATATTGAGAATATAATACTGTTCCTCTGGACCTCTTCACTTGAGGTGTTCTTTCGTGAGCCACTTTCAAAGTGTCCAAGATCTTCTTAGCAGTGGTACAACTTTGAATTCTATTGTACTCGTCAGGACCAATTCCATACACAAGCCATTTCTTAGCTTTAGCATTCTTTTCCCATTTTCAAATCCTTAGCAGTGCAGTCCGCTCTTGGTTTTGGCACTTCTAATCATTCAACAGTTTTCTTCATGGTGGCTAGGGGATCATCAGTGACAATGTCTCACAGCTCATAGTCTTCCAGGTGGTGCACTCATCTTGATCTTTTCCTAAGGTGTTAGCATCTTCAAGGATAACCTGCTCTGATACCAATTGATGTTCTAAACGTCAATACCACACAAGGGGGAGGGTGATTTTTGTGGTACCCAATTTTTCGCTTAAACTGCTTATGGAGGGCCTGGTTATTCTATGTGTTCCAACTACTACTGTTGTGGAGTAATAAATACAAAAAATAAAGAACACAGAAATTTTATGTGGAAAACACCTCGCTCAAAAGGTAAAAAAACCACGACCTACTAACTCAGTAGGATTTTCCCCAAACTTCACTAAATCACTAAGTCAAAATAGCATTTATAAAACTCTTTGTAAACCTAAGGATTACCTTTAATCCCGTTGTAGCAACCAACCTCTAACTGTTGTGACGACTTCATGTTAACTCTAACTTGAACACTCTATGTACCTAATACAATTGCTTCTATGAAAGTTGAAAGGTACAATATGAAAACACCTACTACAATTGAACTAAAAATAAAAAAACACACATAAAACTCTTTATGGAGCTGGTTCTTCAATCTGGTTCATGTAGCTTCAGGTTGCACGCTTGAATCACATGCGAACTGCTTGCAAAAAGCGTTGCAAATTTTCTCTCAATTCACGTTTAACTTCTACGTTTTTGTGCAACACTTTTATGCAACTCTTCCTTGGTGGAAGAGTTCTAGTTGATTTCAACTTCTAACTCCTTTTCTATTTTGGATCGTATTCTCTTTGATTAAGGACACCTTCTCCTTATCAATTATGCAACCTTTTCAATCAGGAGATATTAAATACATCAAGTTAAGCTTATCTCCTTTACGTGCAACCCACATGCTCGAAACTGCCCGTTTTTGGACACCTGAGTGATGGACCTTGTTCATTCTGAGTTCCTTTGTCAGTCTTCAAAACTAACATTTACTTGGGCCAACAGCGTCACATCAAAGTAGTGAAATGATGTGAATCCATGGTCCCATACCTTCAGGACAACATTTATAATCATTACTTACCTCAAACCGATCCAAACTCTAGCCCGCGTGCCCTTGCCTCTCGGATCAGCCTCCAAATGCTTTAAATCTAACGAAAATTAGTATATTATCATCAATATACGCTAAACGAATGAAACCCAAGCAAAACTAATCAAACTACATCAAAAATCTCAAAATTGGCCAAACCCGACCCTCAGGCCCACACCTCGGAATTCGATAAAAATCACATCACTAGAATCCTTATCTTCCCACAAGTCTATACATACCAAGAACATAAAAATCGAATCTCAAATGGCCCCTCACATCACCAATTCAAACTCTCCGATTTTAAGCACCTAATTTCTCAAAATGTTACCCTTAAAATTTCATGCTTAATCAACTGAAAATCACCATAGACTCGAGTTTTAGGTTCAAGAAACTTACCTCAATGAAAACCCCCTTGATTCCCTCTTCAAAACCTCCAAAAAGCTTCAAGTCCGAATAGGAATGGTGGAAAATAACCCAAATTTTGCAAAGTCCACATTATGTACTTTCTGCCCAGGCATCTCACCTGAGGCCCATTTTCTGCATCTGTGAACCGCTTCAGCGGTCCAGACCATCGCATCTGTGACTCTCACCTAGTCCTGCAGAACCACTTCTGCAATCACTCTACCTCACATGCGGTCTTGCAGGTGCGATCCACCTTCCGCACCTGCGGTTCTTGCTCTTCTCAGCCTTGGCCGCACCTGAGTCCTTCCTTCGCTTTTGCGATCTCTACTCCGCAGGTGCGGTTATGACCGAAATCATTCGAAATCATCCCAAGGCCCTCGGGACCTCAACCAAACATGCCATCACATCCCATAATATCATTCAAACTTGTTCCAACCTTCAAAATACTCAAAACAACATCAAAACATCAAATCACCATCAGATTCAAGCCTAAGGATTCTCAAACATCCAAATTCAACAAATGATGCAAAAGCCTATCAAAACTCATCCAAATTACCTGAAATTTTGCACACACATCACAAATGATATAACAGACCTACTCCAATTTGCAAATTTCCAATTCGACCCTGATATCATGATTTTCACTGCCAACCGAAAAACGCCAAAAGTTCAATTTCGCCAATTTAAGCCTAAATCTACCATGACCTCAAAAATACCTTCTGATCTCGCTCTTATGTACCAAATCACCTTACAAAGATATCCAAGCCATCAGAATCACATCCGAGATCTTCTACCTATAAGTCAATATCTAGTTGACTTTTTCAACTTAAGCTTACTCAAAAGAGACTAAGTGTCTCATTCCTCTAGTAAACTACTCCGAACCCCAACTAACCAACACGATATGATGAAATACAGCTGAAATACAAAAAGAAACAAAAATGGGAGAAATGAAGCGGTAACGCATGAAACAACCGGCCGGATCGTTACAATTTGCTCAATAAGCAGACCAAAAGCAATAATAAATTTGTCCTTAAAATACCTTGGCTGAAATATATCAATGTTCCCATTATTCACTCTAAGACGGTAATATTTTAGTCGTTCTTATACCGTATTGGATCTTTATGGTAACTATTATCAATCAGCATTAATATTATTCTCTACTCTTTCATCAACTATCTTATTATATACTAACTCAGATCCCGTTAGAAGTTATAGATGCAAAGTCACCAACCCTATAAAATTTAGCAATATACTAAATCCTAAAACAAAAAACTATTTAAATATTATTTTCCTTTTTGTTATGAAATAATATAAAAGACAAGTAAAATAATGTAAGAACAAGAACAATAGAGAGAAAAGTAGAGAGAGGAGTATTCTTATTGATACTTACGGATTGTTAGGGATTAATTACAATGGTAGAAGACCCCTTTATTTATAGGGAGGAGTAAACCCTAGTATCTTTCTAATTATGGACATTCACCTAAAATAGGAGATTTTATAACACTCCCCCTTGAATGTCTATTCAATGATGTGCCTCGTTAAAACCTTAACTAAAACAAAACCCAATGGGAAAAAATTAAAGAAAGGAAAAAGAGTACACATGTTTGAATATGCGCCTAATGGTTGCCTCGTTAAAAACCTTGCAAGGAAAACCCAGTGGGACAAAACCTTGTAAGGGAAAAAGAGTGCAACGCGCATTAACTCCCCCTAATAAGAACATCAATTTATATCCTTGAGCATTTGCATTCCAATTTTGTGCATCATCTTCAAAACGATCTTTGGTAGATATTTGATAAATAAATCAACCATATTGACTTGAATAAATATTCCGCACCTTGAAATTATCATTCTTGATAGATATGAACATCTTCATATAATGTCGTGGAATGACTCTTCAATATCTCCATAGATGTATTCTCGATGCCATCATGCTTATAGTTATAGCAAGATACATATGTACACAAATTGTACTTAGGATGTGGTACTTCAGGACCAAGAATTGCATATGCTTCAAGCAACTTAAATCTTTCAAGTTAAGTCATGTAAGTCACATAATAGACTTTAGATGCATATCAAGTTTTCACGTCATGCTAAACAAATAAGATATCGAAAACTGATTATACATACCTTTGACTTTTATACTCTCAAGTATTTGAACTACATGTCCAAATATACATGTCTTTCACATGGAATCAAGTATTTGTCTATACGCTTTAAGCGTATCCAAGACTTTGTCCTTCTAGGACTTAATATGAGCATGTGCAATGAGAATATAGTTACTTTCTTTGGGTCAGCAAATGCGTATAGCATGCTTTGCAATATGTTGCAATTGAATTATCTATTTTATGAACTTCAGGTTCATATCATGATATTCGGGGATCTACATATACAAATGATAATTCTTCCCATGTAACCTTTTCTCAATTGTTTATCATGTCTCCATGTTAGAAAAGCTAACTTGTTTCCTCAACTTTGGGAAATCATCTTTGTGCATTATCATGTCAATATACACAGCACATTAATAATAAGATGAAATTATTTGGTTCCTGACCCTGAACCACTTGTGAGGGGAGAATATAATATACTCTCGTATACAACATATATCAAACTGATATATATAACTTTGTTCTCATAAGAAACAGTTTAGCTATTAAGTGGAAGCACTCAATAATTATCTTGCTAAACCAACTTTGATATAAACCAACTTATCAAGATGAACTATCTTGAGTAGAGAATCTGGAAATTATGCTCAAAGTTAGATTACTGAGCAATTTACCTCGCAAGCACCGGCCAGGCTGCGGGTTAATAACAATTGCGCATGTAACCATTTCATAGATGCATCATATGTGGTATACATGGCAGGTGAATGGGCCAATATTCACCTTTGATATTTCCAGAATTTATGGGCTTCAACCTGAACTCTTTAGTTGGTCAGTTCATTAATGAGAACAAGTGATACAAGAGAATTCGTAAAGAACTTTCTAGTTCTTTAATATTCACCTATGTGGATTTGCACATCATACTTAAAATGAGATGGCTAACACGAATGCCAACTGAATAAATTATCAATATTGGTAAACTTCAAATTTACACCATGACATGTGCACTTATCAATAAACTTCAGGTTTATTATGACATGGGTTTTATACCAATAGATATCCACTTTATTGTGGCATTCTTTCGTTTGTGTAGTACAAACTGGAGAACAAAGCGGGTAGCATTTCATATACAAATTACCCCGCTACAAGTTGTAGTAATAGGAGATATCAAATCCTTCCTTTATTTATAGTCTCAATATAATCAATCGCTTTCGCGTGTACTTTGGAAACTAAATAAGTCTCTTTGAGACTTACTACAGCACAATACTCAATTGTGTTTCTCCATCATAGTAATAATTGGCTCTTCTAGAGCTCTCAATTAATTTTGTACTACCACAGATTCATCAACATCCATGTGGTGAATATCTTTCTTAAAGAGAAAGTTATACCATTATGGTCATGTCAAACTTATATGCAAGATATGTTTCTTGCATTATCGTTGTCCTTTAATAGTCATATTTCCAAAATACTTTGGCGTACAATAGGTACGTGACCAACGATCATTCATGCCATATATAGCAACAGGCTTGACACCATTAGGTGTTTCAACTATAGGGCCAAAAACTTCACGTTTTGCCAGCGAATTCAATTTTGATTGAATTGCTTCTTGCCACTTTGGCCAATCATGTCTTTTTCGACATTCTTCAACAGATTGAGGTTCGAGATCCTCACATTCTTGCATAATGCTAGATGCGACATTATAAGCAAAGACATTATCCACCACTATATCCACTCGATTAATATTTGCCTCAATATTGATTGGATTTATGGATAGTTCCGTATTTTCCAGAGCCTCGGGCTCAATGGATTCTTCATGAATCTCAGAATTTGTTAAATCATGAATTTCCTCATGAGATTCTTTCGTAGTGTCATTTTGATCATTTGCTTTCCTCTTTCTAGGATTTCGATTTTTGGAACCTAATGGTCTGCCACGCTTCAGGCGTGCATTTGACTCATTGGATATGACACTAGATGATTGTCCAACAGGGACATCAATACGGATTGGAACATTTTCCGCGGGGATGTGGGATTTCGTTATCCTTTTCAAGTCCGTAAATGCGTCAGGCATTTGATTTGTTATTCTTTGCAAATGGATAATCTTTTGTACCTCTCTTTCACAAATAGAGGTATGTGGATCAAGATGAGATAATGATGCATTTTTCCACAAAATTTCCCGTTTGGTTTCACCAACTTCTCCCCCTAATTTTGGGAAAAGTGTCTCATCAAATTGACAGTCTGCAAATCGTGCAAATCTCCTGTCAATGTTTCGAGGTAGCGAATAATGGAGGGCGATTCAAACTCAACATATATTCCTAACCTTCTTTGCGGACCCATTTTGGTGCGAGATGGCGGTGCTATAGGCACATATACTGCGCATCCAAAGATTCTTAAATGGGATATATTAGGTTCATGACCCAAAACCAATTGCAACGGGGAATATTTGTGTCAATTCGTCAGTCAGAGACGAACTAACATTGCTGTATGCAAAATGGCGTGACCCCAAACCGAAGTGGGCAGCCTCGTTTTCATGAGTAAATGAGGTATTCAAGATTATACTCATGTATTGTCTCAATCTGATATCCATTTTGAATGATATCTTTAAAACTCAACAAGTTCCTTTAAGACTTGGAGGAGAACATTTTCATTGATATCATTAAAACTCAACAAGTTCTTCTTAGACTTGGAGGAGAACATTGCATTCTCTAGGATAAACATCGTGCCTTTGGGCAGAGTTACAGTTGCTCTTCAGGAGCCTTCAATCAATTTAGTTCCCATGGTTTGACATACAAAAGAAATACACGAACATAAGAATAAACAAGTTCAATTCGTTTGTGTCACATAATATTTTCAAAATCTGCTGATGTCAGTTGACTAAATAAATCAGATAGTCGATTATATGTTTTCCATAATCGATTACTATGCAGTTTGAAAATTTCAGTTTAAGCATTTTCATAAAACAATCGATTGTTAAACACACACAATCGATTGTTGAGCATTGACAATCGATTGTTAAACATAGACAATCGATTGTTGACTATTTTTGAAAAATTCCAGATCACACTGTTTTAACACAATCGATTGTTAAACATAGACAATCGATTGTTGGCAATTTTTGAAAAATTCCAGATTACACTGTTTTAAGACAATCGATTGTTAAACATAGACAATCAATTGTTGACAATTTTTGAAAAATTCCAGATCACACTGTTTTAAGACAATCGATTGTTAAACATAGACAATCGATTGTTGACAATTTTTGAAAAATCCCAGATCACACTGTTTTAAGACAATCGATTGTTAAACATAAACAATCGATTATTTTCTATTTTGAAAAATTCCAGATCACACTGTCTTACGACAATCGATTGCTAAACATAGACAATCGATTGTTGATTATTTTTGAAAAATTCCAGATCACACTGTTTTAAGACAATCGATTGTTAAACATAGACAATCGATTATTTGCTATTTTGAAAAATTCCAGATCACACTGTCTTACGACAATCGATTGTTTGCAGTTTTAATGCGAAAATATGAGATGACCGACTAGTTTTTCAGGTTAGTCGATTACCTCTACTGGAAAGTAAAAATATTATTGATATATAAGCATATTGATACTTTCTAAAGAACTAATACTATTATTATATCATGAACTAACTAATACGAGCTAATTCTAATGGCTATTAGTTTATTCATAACTAATACAAACAAGTTAAATAAAATCAAACAGCTCCATCTTCTTTCATCACGGATCCATCACCGATTAGGTGGTCTATCTTCCCCTCGGGTTGCTCAAAGAAGTCTGCCACGTCCAAGTGGGTGATGTCAAAGTTGTTGTCAGAGACAAAATTTGTTTCCGGGCCTTTACTCTTTCGAGATGCTTGATAAAGGTCAACCAAATGTCTTGGTACACGGCAAGTTTTTGACCAGTGCCCTTTCCCACCGCAACGATAACATATAGTTTCTGAACCTTTGGCCTTAGGATCCTCATAATCCCGTTTCTGCTTTCGGCGGTTATCTCTCTTCGGGGGGTGAGGGACATCATGGATATTTCTTCCTTGTCTACGTCCACGGCTATGACCCCGATTACGACCACGACCATGGCCCTTTTCATTATTGGCATAATGAGAGTGCACCTTATCTGCTTCAGGCAGTGGTGTAGACCCAGTGGGTCGATTTTCGTGATTTCTCATGAGCAGGTCATTATTTCGCTCAGCCACAAGTAGAAGAGAAATCAGTTCAGAGTACTTTGTGAAGCCTTTCTCTCTGTACTGTTGTTGCAGTACCATATTGGAGGCATGAAACGTTGTAAACGTTTTCTCAAGCATATCATAATCAGAGATATTATCTCCACATAGCTTCAATTTAGAAGTAATTCTGAACATTGCAGAATTATATTCAGAAACGGACTTAAAGTCCTGGAGCCTCAGATGAGCCCAATCATATCGTGCTTGTGGCAGAGTGACCAACTTCAGGTTGTCATATCTCTCCTTTAAGCCTTTCCACAAGATGAGTGGATCCTTGACGGTGAGATATTCAATCTTCAAACATTCATCAAGGTGATGGCGCAAGAAAATCAAGGCCTTCGCACAGTCTTGGGTGGACGCTTTATCTCTATCTTTAATGGTGTCTCCAAGACCCATAGCATCTAAGTGGATTTCAGCATCCAACACCCATTTCATATAGTTCTTGCCCGAAATTTCAAGGGCAACGAACTTTCTTTTCGTAATGTCAGACATAATCGAAAATCAAATTAGGAAGAGAGAAATACCTTAGTTTTTCTCGATAGCGATTCTTGAGATGGTAGAGTCTCGTGCTGATAACGTGTTATGAAATAATATAAAAGACAAGTAAAATAATGTAAGAACAAGAACAATAGAGAGAAAAGTAGAGAGAGGAGTATTCTTATTGATACTTAGGGATTGTTAGGGATTAATTACAATGGTAGAAGACCCCTTTATTTATAGGGAGGAGTAAACCCTAGTATCTTTCTAATTATGGACATTCACCTAAAATAGGAAATTTTATAACACTTTTTAATATTAATATTTTTGCAATAATTACAATATTATTTTCCTTCATAAGGACTACTGAAGGAAAAAATTACCTTCATTTGACAGAAATCTTCACAAAATGTACATAGTTGAGACTGGCCTATATAAGTAGCACAACATAATAATAATAATACAAGAGGAATTGAGAAAAGAAAATGAAATTTTCATCTTTTCAAAGCTTTGATTAAATTTGGTTCTATCTTTCCCAACTTTGTCTGGCCTTTAATCTCGTTGCGACACTCGGGAATTTCGTCCTTCTCCTATCTTGAGATTCATTCCTCGATAACCTCTTACTCTTCTTTTTTCTCTTTCCCCTTCTCTATATCTCTGCATCCGTATTAAACATCTATGTATATAAGTCTCCCATGGATGACTTCGATACCTTAAATGTCTTCAAGTCCTCTATATCTCACGCCTTGGATTCCTCTTGGAATTTAACTTCAACATGCAAATACTACTTAGTGCGTGAAAAGCATATTTCCTCCGGTCTAAAAGAAGTGATTTTTACGGATTAAGAAATTAATCTTTTAGCATTAATTAACAACAGAATTGATCATATTAACCTTTACTATCTCGTATAAACATTCCTAACACATATTCCAACACTATTTACTTCAAGGATAATATAGGAAAAAAATGATTAATTCATTCTTGAAATCTTAAAAGATCTCTTATTTTGGACCACAAAAAATTACTTATTTTGGACCGCGAGTAATAAGATTGTAACAGTTGTCTTTAAAAAAAAGAACAAAATAAACCATAAATGAGGTCTCTCCACCTATTATTATCATATTAAATTGCAACTATACCATTGTATAATCCATTGGATATTCGAAATTATTTCATAATTTATTAGAATTGAAGGTTAAAATAGCCGTTCACGCATAAATAGCAAAATGAATGTCGAATTAATAACCAAAAACAGATTTATAGTAACAAAATCCTAAAAAAAAATTAAAAACCTGACTATTCACACAGATTTAATAATAGGTTGCAAATCTCAGATGAATCATTGAAAGCTAATGGCAGCGTGCAATGACGAACCGATAACCGGACCGGAGACGGTTGCATATATTCTTTTATCTCTATATATAAAGCTATGTCGTTGTGCATGTCTTCATGGATTTGGAAGATTGAAGTCGAATACATATATATGTGTACATAAATATATAAAAGGAGGGATTTGAAGAGATGACTTGGCACCTTATTTTTATTTTTCTTTTTTCTCAAATTTTTGCCTTTTTTTTTTTGTTCCTGATTATGTAAATTAGCACGATTGCAATTTTAAAGGATGCACAATGGTTGCAACACTTAATAAAACTAATTGCTATTGTGTTATTTATGTTCTCCTAATATGATTATAATTAAAAACTCACCAATCGTGTTCTTCTAAAACCGGCTGCAACAGTTGCAATTTAAAGAATTTACAAAGATTGCAACATTTAATTAATAAAAGTAACGGTTATTTTGCTTGATATTTGAACTTTGCTTACATGTGTTTTTTGTAAATGTGACACTATTTGATATTTGACGATTTCTATAATACCTTAGAACACCATATATAATTTTTCAGTTTTTTGTATTCTCAGTTTATGACGGTGAGGAGAGGAGCTACAATATATTTCTTGAGAACGAAAAGCCTCCCTAGCTCGTAGACATGGTCAAATCCTAAGAGCTTAGTAGGGATTAAAAATACTGAGATTGAAGGTTTTATTCATCTATTACAGGTGCTTGATTTTTATTTTATATATAAATATTAAATTCTTGGTCTCTTTAATGGCACAAGTTTTTAATGCTGTTGAAAAATAAAACAAATTAGAATTTCTTCATTGAATTTATATAAAAAGTATGGTGACCATTTTAAAATGTAACAACATTGTATAGGAAGATAAAGAAAATAAGTCTGCGAAATTACAGAAAATCTGGAAGAATAGAGTACTTTGGTCGATCAAATGGAAAGAGGAGCGGAACGCCAATTTGCAAAAAGAAAAAAAAGAAGGTGAAGGAGAGAAGGGAAAAGAAAATGGGGAGAAAGAACAGAAGAAAAAGAAAAATAAGGAAAGAAAATTTGGGGGGAGGGGGGGAGAGGCAGGGAGGAGGACAAAAATATATGTTAATAAAATTTCTCCTCAACTTCTCTATCTTTTTTTTTGACCATCAAAATTAGAAGTTCTCTAAAAAAATTCTTTTTTTTTATAATAGTAGACGATATATTATAAAAATCTAATATAGTTACATATAGTTGAAAAGTATCACACATTGGTGAATTGTCAGGTGTATACATTGATTGCTTAAGGATCTTAGTCTATTACATGCATCAATAAATATAGTTTTAACAAAAGAACAAGCTCCATTTTCTTCCATGATTGATTGCTTCGACAAAAATAAAGGGGGAGTAGCATGGATTTTCGGACACTGTGGATATAGCTGTCTATAGGTTTCAGCTGTGGCGTCTTTAGCTAGGATATGTGCCATGTGGTTCCCTTGCCTGAAATTATGCCGTAGGAAGAGGTCTTTCCGGTGGTGCATTAACGATCTACATGCAAGGATAATGTTAGTAAATATTAGATGGTGCTGTTGTATTGCTTTTATTGCCTCCGCTAAGTCAGTCTCCTCAACTCCTCTATCTTTTTTTGTTGGCCATCACAATTATAAGTTCTCTAAAAAAAGTCTTTTTTTATAATAGTAGATGATATATTATAAAAATCTAAGTAACATTTACATAGTTACATATAGTTGAAAAGTATCACACACTGGTGGATTGTCAGGTGTATACATTGATTGCTTAAGGATCTTAGTCTATTACATGCATCAATAAATATAGTTTTAACAAAAGAACAAGCTACATTTTTTTCCATGATTGACTGCTTCGACAAAAAAAAGGGGGGGGGGGGCAGCATGGAATTTCGGACACTGTGGATGTAGCTGTCTATAGGTTCCAGCCGTGGCGTCTCTAGCTAGGATATGTGCCACGTGGTTCCCTTGCTTGATATTATGCCGTAGGAAGAGGTCCTTCCGGTGGTGCATTAACGATCTGCATGCAAGGAAAATGTTAGTAAACATTAGATGGTCCTGTTGTATTGCTTTTATTGCCTCCGTTAAGTCAGTCTCCTCAACTCTTCTATCTTTTTTTTTGGCCATCACAATTAGAAGTTCTCTAATAAAGTTCTTTTTTTATAATAGTAGATGATATATTATAAAAATCTAAGTAACATTTACATAGTTACATATAGTTGAAAAGTATCACACATTGGTGGATTGTCAGGTGTATACATTGATTTCTTAAGGATCTTAGTCTATTACATGCATCAATAAATACAGTTTTAACAAAAGAACAAGCTCCATTTTCTTCCATGATTGACTGCTTCGACAAAAAAAAGGGGGAGTAGCATGGACTTTCAGACACTGTGGATGTAGCTGTCTATAGGTTTCAGCTGTGGCATCTTTAGCTAGGATATGTGCCACGTGGTTCCCTTGCTTGAAATTATGCCGTAGGAAGAGGTCCTTCCGGTGGTGCATTAACGATCTGCATGCAAGGATAATGTTAGTAAACATTAAATAGTTCTGTTGTATTGCTTTTATTGCCTCCGTTAAGTCAGTCTCCTCAACTCCTCTATCTTTTTATTGGCCATCACAATTAGAAGTTCTCTAAAAAAGTCTTTTTTTTATAATAGTAGATGATATATTATAACAATCTAAGTAACATTTACATAGTTACATATAGTTGAAAAGTATCACATTGGTGTATTGTCAAGTGTATACATTGATTGCTTAAGGATCTTAGTTTATTACATGCATAAATAAATATAGTTTTAACAAAAGAACAAGCTCCATTTTCTTCCATGATTGACCGCTTCGACAAAAAAAAAAAGGGGGAGTAGCATGGATTTTCCGACGCTGCGGATGTAGTTGCCTATAGGTTTCAACTGTGGCGTCCTTAGCTAGGATATGTGCCACGTGGTTCCCTTGCCTGAAATTATGCCGTAGGAAGAGGTCCTTCCGGTGGTGCATTAACGATCTGCATGCAAGGATAATATTAGTAAACATTAGATGGTCCTGTTGTATTGCTTTTATTGCCTCCGTTGAGTCAGCCTCTACTTCAAGTGGAAAGAGGACGTATTTGGTTGCAATTTGAATACCCTCATATATTGCCTGAAGCTGTGTTTGAAAAGCTGAAGTTGTTCTAGTCTGCTTTTGAAATCCAAGTATCCATTTGCCCGTATGGTTTCTGATCACACCTCCAATTCTTGGTGTGTGTGTATTTTTTTTTGTATGCCCCACCTGTATTTAATTTGTACCAATTTTTCTGTGGCTTTTACCAACTTATATTGACAGTCATTCTTGCTTGGGTTCGCCTTCCTTTAGTGTTTAGCACGTTGCATTTAGAGGTTGATTTTATCAAGGTATTTAACTTTGGACTGAAGTTAGTGTTGTTAACATTATTTTTGTTCCTATTGATTCAGATTCCCTAAATAACGAAGGGAAGGAGTTTTTGTCATGCCATAGAAGGAGTGGTGTTTACATTATTACGGTTGCTTAGATATGTTAGCCAATGACGGTGTCTAATGATTTGTTGGAAGTTGATGTTTAAAGAATTCCAGATATGGTCCACCTTAGGGAAAAGAAAGAAGATGTGGATTGTGTGTTTTTCTTTTGTTTTGCGGATCATACATTGAGGGTCGATGTTGATGCCAATTCGCTTGAGTAGTTGGCGACTAGGGATTCTATTATGAAGGCATAGCCAGAGAAAAAATTTTATTTCATTTGGGCAGTGTAGCTGCCATATCTAGCTGAACTCAGTTGTTGTCATATTATTATTGTTGTTGATTAGTTGATAGACACTCTTGGTATTGAATTGGCCATTGTTACTAAGGTTCCATAGTGGTTTGTCATGGTTATTCTCGTTTAGGGATTAAGGGATGCTCTTAATGTTGTTTACCACCTGGGAAGGTATTTCAAAGGAAATTTTTGATAGTGACCAATTGTTATTGTGGTAAATATGTCTTATTTGTAATTTACGCTCATGTTCTTGGAGGGGACCCTCCATACATTGTCTAAGTGCTGGGGAATTTGGGATCCAGCAGGAGTCCCAAATATTAAGAGTGGATCTTTTGCTAGGTTGCCATCTGATGGCTTTGGAACAAATGTTCCAACGTTTCAGAATGCTTTTTCAAATGAAGGAATAATTGTTTGATTTTATGGATAAGTATTTATTAATAAGGAGGCTTGCCCAAGGCGTTGTTGGATTAGAAAGGATTTATCAAGTTAGGTCACTTACCAAAGTGGTATTTTTTGAATTGGCATGGTATAGACCAAGGTCTCCATATTCCTTATGGCTAGTAATGATTTTCTAATTAATTAGATGAAGTTTTTTTCTTTCATTACTGGATCCCCAAATAAAATTTATTTGAATTTGGTCAAACGTTTTTTTGAATTTTTCTAGGCATAATGGTGTATTGCATCACATGATTTAGAATGTTGTTTAAGAAAGATTGGGCTAATGTGGTGCGACCCGCAATATTAAAAAAATTAGTTTTCTAAGTAACAAGCTTGTTCTGCATTTTATCTATAATAAATTAGAAATTATTTGCTTTTGGGTTTTTTTCCAAGATTAAAAATTCAATATACCTGCCAAATGATTGACTAATCTTGATGTTAGAGCTGTTAGCAATGTCTTTTGACAAGGTTGTTGGACAATTTTTGGAGAATATTATTTTTGATTTTTGGAGGTTGATTTTTGCCCAGATAGATCACAAAAGGATTTCAAACAGTTATTAATAGTATTGCAATTCTTAGTGTTTGCCCGAGCCATTAGAGTTACGTCATCAATAAAAAAAATAAATGGGATATGCCCATATTCTTGTTTGATATGTGAATGGGATTCCACAAACAAGTGTCCGCTCAGTTGAGGATAGTTATGGATAACATTTCCATAGATAATATAAAAATGTAGGGGGATAGAGGGCAGCCTTGTCTAATGCCCCTACAGGGACTAAAGAAATTTGTTGTTGTTGTTCCATTTACCAGGATTGCAATCTGGCTGGAATAGATACAGTTCATTACGAGCCTTTTTGTTTTTGGGGAAAATTTGAAGTATGAAAGGATTCGATAGATGAAGGACCATTCAAGTCTACCGAAGGCTTTTTCAAGGTCTAATTTGAAGATTATGTTGGCCCTTTTTCCTTTTATTTTTTTAAACGGTAATATATTTCTTGTATGATAATAGCGTTATCACAAGCCCTTCTACCTTTAATAAAGCTATCATGGAATGGCCTAATTAGTTTTTGGATGTATGGTTGAATCCTGTTTGCTATTATCTTGATAATAATTTTGTAAACGGTGTTGTAGAGGCCTATTGGCCTAAAGTTTTTCAAATTGTTAGCATTGGAAATTTTCGGTATAAGGCATATGTAAGTGTTGTTGATCCCTGGAGGAACAGTTTGGGTGTTAAAAACGTTTTGGCAAAGAGTATTAATTACTGAGTGACCCACTATATTCTAGTATTTATGGTTAAAAAAGGGTAAAAACCATCGGGACCTGGCTTTAAATGGTTTCATGGAAAAAATGGCATTGGTCACCTCTGGTGGGTGTAATTGTTTATCCATTGTTAAAAGGTCTGTCTTATTGAAATTACGGGTGTCATTTTTAGTGCTAGTCCAGCTTGTCATACTGTGATTGGTAGTGAACATATTTTTAAAGTAATTTGTGGTGTGAAGCAGAATTGTGTTTGGGTCGTTTATCCAATTACCTAAATTGTCCTTAAAAAAGTAATTTTATTTCTGCGGTGTCTATTAGAAGCCATGATATAGAAAAATTTTGTGTTTGCATTACCATCTTGAATCCAGGAGATTCTAGCTTTTAATTTTCGGTAATCATCCTCAATTCTTAAAATATTTTGTAGTCAATTTGGAGGGTATTTTCTAGTTTCTTAAGGAAGTTGCTAGTAGTGCAATTTGCAGAGTTTTGAATTCCTCTAAGTATGGCCAGAATGTTCTTTTTCTTTCAGTAGGTATTACCAAATATTTTAGAATTCAATTCTTTAATGTTGTTATGAAATTTGGAGGAGGCTAGTGTATAGCTTGTGTTATCCCAGCTAGCATTTACAAGATTAATGAATCGAATGTGTCTATACCAAAAGGTTTCTAGTCTAAATGGTTTTTTTGCATTACAAATTAATTTAGGCATAATTTCTACTAGAAGAGGATTATGGTCGGAGTGAGTTTTAGGAAGGTGTATGACAGTTGACAAAGACTTTGTGAAGTCTCTTTATAATTAGGTCTTTGTTAATCTTTCTATGGTTAGACCACATAAATTTACAACCTTTAAAACGTAAGTCTATAAGGTTGCATCTATTGATGCAATTCCACAGAGTCTTGGCACATTTTGTGTTTATAGGTCTACCCCCTAGTTTCTCATTTTGGTATAGCATATCGTTAAAATCACCTCCCATGAGCCATGACCCTTTGTAGGAAGCATGGTTTTCGATGATGTTTTCCCATATTTTATTCCTAAGAATAATATCAATACTAGCGTAAATGGAAGTACACAACCAGAATTTTTGAGTCTGAGATTACCTCAATGGTGGCACTGATCTCTTGGCTCCTACGGACCAAACTGTGCACATTGACAATCGTGTGGTTCCACAGTATTACCATACCACCTGACTGCATATCCGCTGAAATTTCTATCATATCTGAGAAGCCAAATGGATTGAGAAGAGAGATCTGGATATCCATTCTAGTTTCCAAAAGGACGACCATACTGAGGTGGTGAGTATCGACTAACTCCTTGAAATTTAGCCTAAAAGCTTCATTATTTTCTCTACGAATATTCCATATTATAAAGGTTGTGGCCCAATTCATGTTGAGATTTTGATTGTGTATATCCCCATTCTCCCTCATTCTTGGTGCAATGGTCGGATTCCTCCTTTTATATGGCACCAAAATTATCGTGTGCTGAGCCACTGTTGGGTCTCTAGGAGGCCTTATGATATTGTGCACTTGTAAAGTGCCATTGGATAGTCGAGTATCTGCCTCTTCTCTTGTATCTCTGTGAATAGAAATATCTTTATTTCGTCTAGGTTTGAATTTTTCATTAGGTTTTTTGGTATTAAGTTGACTGGAGCCACCTCTTCCCCCATGTGTTGGTCAATTTGAGGAGGGTTTGGATTTGTGGGTTGATGTGGAGGACCTTGGTTGTGCATGTGTTGTGTGTTCTGTGCATGGGGGGTTGGTAATAGAGTTGGCCGGGAGTTCCAAAGGGTGATTGGGTTGATGTTTGTCATCACCTTTGGTGTGAAGAAGGGTAACTCTATTGATGGAGTTGGGATATGCACTGGGACAAAGTGAGTAGGAAGATTCCAATCCCCCCTCATGGTATTTTCTAAGTTGGCAGGAAAGTTTGGAGCTACTGGCTGGAGTATGTTATTGTTCCGAATTTTATTGATGTGGTTGCTCATTACCAATCGAACACCTTCGAGCTGAGCTGGGCTAGATAATGTGTGTTCTGGAGCACAATCATTGTCTCCCTGCCCTCTAGCATGATGTTGAAAAGAATCGCATGTCCTGTCAGCCCCATCTTCACCCAAAATAAAGGTTAGTGGTTCTATGGTAGCGGTGGATAGATCAGGATTTTGCATGGTAGATTTTGATTTTGGGTTGGTGGAGGATTCTCCATGTTGTGTAGGTGAGTTATTCTCTGTAGTTGTGTGAAATGCGGTATCTCTTTCTCACTGATATGGGGATTCTTGGCCTTGTTGTTGAATTGAAAATGTTTTATAAAAGAAGGAGAATTGATCTTAGGATTTTGTAGAGTAGCTTCTTGGCTTTTAATGATCACTTTGGATTGCATGATGTTATAATGGTTTAGCGTATGTGTTTTAATAGAGATTGAAGATTAGTTTTGGGAGATGTGTATATTGTTGTTATCCATTTGCTGATGGTTGATTTATTTGGTTGCCAAGTGTTTTTGGCTATTATGATTATGCATGGATTTTGCTTGATCAGTCAGGGTGTGTTCAGCTAGAGGTGGGTAGGGTTTATTTGAAGGTATTTTGGAGGGATTCATGGGCAGAGGGTTATCATTAGTAGGGTGCATGTAAGGTGATTGATTGGGTGGGTGGGCATGCTCGTGTGGGGGAGTGGGGAGTTCGGGTGATTTGTGTCTGTAGGTAGGTCCCTTTCTCTGTTATTTTTATTAAAATTAGAAACATTATTAAAAATCAATAAAGTATTTTATTATTATATAAATGCTTGGTATTGTAAATGATTTTTCCCAAAACTGTATCTGCTTCGTGTAGGAGGGTAAAAGAATTTTTTGTCTTCATGTTTCAATTATGATTGTCCGCTGGTGTTGTCAGATTTGGAGGGTTGTTTGATGCATTGATTGAAGGGCTTTTATTTTTATAAATGAATTTTTGGAATGTCAAATATTTTCCAGTACCTGCATAAAAGAAGTTCACATTAATACCTGTCCCAGAGTCTTGGATAGATATATTGGCTGCTAATGTGTTAATTTCTTTCTTCTTTCCTTTTCCAAAGGAGACTGTCGTCCATTCGTTATCTTCATCATTCTGCACTATTTTGGTAGTGATTTGGTGGTTATGGAAGGTTTTCCTTGGTTGGAGTTGATTTTCCAAAGATTGCATTATCTTGAAGGGTGTCCTAGATGCCCATAGTTTTCGTCTAGTATATCATCTCCTTCATATAGGATTTGTTGCTTTGTGAGCCTATGAAAACAAATGGTTTCACTGGTTTATCGGGTGGCAGTTCCATACATAATCTGACATATCGGCCTCTTAGAGCTTCAGAGGTGCACGCATCCACCTAAAGTAGTCTGCCTATTGTACTGCCCACTTTTTTCTGTAATTTCACCATCATAAAACTCAGTTAGTAGTTGAGAGAGTCTGATCCAAATAGCAGCGAGAGATTTCCTAGCCTTTGTGGCCACGAAATTTGGTTCCCAGCGTTGCACTAAGAGGAAGTGACCAAATATGAACCAAGGTCCATTTTGCAGAGGTCTTATCATGTTTTTCTCTTTATTAAATCGGACAATGAAGTAGTCTTCCCCTGGATCAATGAGTGGAAAGGCCTCTGATGGTCTCCATAAGTCAATTATCTTTCTTTTTAAAACATCATGAAGGATTCTTTTTCTTTGAAGTTTGATTATAAGGGAGAATCTCTATAGATGATAAAATTCTTTTTATTTTCCTTAGTGATTTGAACAATATAAGTATTGTTATGTTAATCTGGGGTTTGACCGTCTTTATTTACCAAAGTTGTGTTAATGTCCATAGGGATTTGGTATGGCATGGATTGGAGGAACGATTCGTTTGTCATTAGCTTTTCCTTGAAGAAAGAGGGAGTGGAGTCTGTCTCCATTAATGAGTCAATTGTATTTAAGTTCGATGATTTGGAAGAAATTGGGTTTTGGTTGGTATTTGTATGCATGGTGCAGTTGGGAATGAAGTAGGAGGTTTTCTGAAAAAGAGTGGTTTGTTTATTTGAATTTTTATTTGTATTCTTTAACTGTTTAATATTGTGTATTTCGTAGCATACAAAAGAACACTACTTCGGAAGTGCTAGATATTACGAGCGACAGAGACTGATTTAAGATTTAAATTTTATGGATTCAACTTTTAAGATTTTTATTAATATTTTAAAAGTTATGATTCAGACCCACTGTGTATTATAATTTCAATAATGTTTTACACCAAATTTATACTATGCGCAAAAATTTTAAGTTCAAATAAACCCATTACTATAACACTATGTAGGCCTCTTATGAGCGAGTCAACAATGTATGATATTTAAATGTTTTCATGCAAGAATAAATATGTTGAGACTCGACAATATCAGTAAGTCAACTTTTTTGGACTATTTTCTGTAATTTGTATTTGAGTTTGTATTTTCATCTTTTACAATTTCTTCTGAAAAATAAATGGTTAGGAAAGTATGAGAGAAAATAAGAAGAAAAGATTTTTAAAAAGGAAAGGTAAAAGATGAGAAATAGGTATAGCATCACGTATATACATTTACGTTATTAAGAAAAAAGACCAACTATCTAACAATAAAACCCCAATGAGGAAAAGCTAGAAAAAATGTATAATCATATGTTAATATAAAATTGATTAGAACTTGAACTCTAATACATTTAGTTTTTATGACTAATATAATTTTAATATACAAATATTAAAAAAATTATTTAAGTTTTTTATTAATCACGCGAAGCGCAAGTAAATTTACTAGTGGAGTAATAAATAAGAGTCCTTTTGTCGAGCTTTTTGAAAAAGTTGAATGTACAGCTATACCCTAGATGTAAAACTTTTGAGTTGCTTCTTATATAGTGTACATTTACTTCCTGTGTTCAAAGATTATTTTATTTTCTTAATAAAAATATGAACTATAATAAGTTCATGACGTTTACATTCCAAAACATATTGATAATGATATGTAGTATTTAAATGAAGGGTGTAATGGTAACTCAATTTTGATGGTTAATTTGGTAATTCAAGTTTGACATTTGAGCTTCATACTCTTTTATATGTGTATCACATATTAATTTATATAATGTATATCTAAATCTAAAATGGTTAAGTTACAAATTGGAATATACACATTTTACAAAAATCTGATTGAAAATATAAGTTAGAAATCTAAATATACAAAAGGTTATCATTTTTGCATATTCTTATACCTCCTACGAATAAAGTCAGAAATCCTACAATGTAACCACTTAATCTCGGTTAAAAAGTTTCAATCATGACACTATCGATTAGAGTTGCTGCTTCCGTTTTAAAATTTGTAAATCGGCAATTGATTTTATTCTGCATATATTATTCTGTATTTATTATAATTTTAATATAAATAAATATGCGGCTATTCGTCGTACACATTCTAGTATATAGTTACCGATACATCACTATAGATAAAGAAAATTTAACTTTTCGAACTTCTTGTAAAGTACATCTTTTTATCCTTTATGGGTTTCTGCTGTTTAACAATTTTGAATTTCTTTAACTTAACACTAAAATTTTAAGAAGTTAAAATCATACAAACGTTCACTAAAATTAAAAAATCTTTCATTTTCCTCCTAAAATAAGGACAATAAAGTCAGAACAATAACAATTATGAGTTACATAATTGTATACAATGTTATATTTCGCAACAAATTAAGTTATTTACTCATATAGATTTAAACGATAACATAACAAAGATTTCAAAATATATTACTGCTAAAATCGCTCTAAACACTAAAAACTTAAATTAAGACATTAAAGTGCAGAGCGAGAATTCACAATTTTTCTTAGCAGTAAATTGGAGGAGTAATTCCAAAAGGATAGTATTACAAAGCTGCACATCAAAGCAAACCGTCATGTCATCTAATTAAAAAGTAATTAATTTATCTAAGGGAAAAAATAAATCCAATAGTAACCTCAACCATATTCTTAACATCTAGGATAAAAGAATGATCATATTCTTGTGAATATGCTCTTGTGGCTCCTTAAACAGGGTTAGCCTAGTCGACTTCATTGCTACATATGCCATTTTTCTGAGAGTGGAGGAAGTTTAAAGTAATGCAATGGAGATAAATGTAGCTGTCATTTTAACCTCTCTTTCCACACAATTACCAAAATCTCTCTTTAATTTGAAAGTGAAGACTTATGTAAAAAAAAATTGGACTTAAATAGGAGAAAGACAAGTAAGTTGGTAAGATTGTAACTTAAACATTATGTATGAACTTAAATGCAATTGAGCGGAAGAAGGGGAATGAGGAACAAAAAGGCATCCGTTGGGTTTCACCATGTATCGACATTTAGTAGATGAAAATGGTATTTTGTGTATTTATTTATTATACAACATAACTTCTCAAATTTCTATAATAATAATAATAAAGAGAATGTTATTTAATGTAACAATTTTATTGAGGTATATATATATATATATATATATATATATATATATATATATATATATATATATATATATATATTTTAATGGGTTTTATGGTCATTCAACTCTATAGGGTTATTTTGGTTCAACTTTCGACCTGGGTTTCATTCATATGATATAATATGATATATGTTACACCTCCTTTTATCTCACCCGGATAGGAAATTTTTTCCAATTAAAGTGACATTAATCAAAATGGGATTAGGAAAGGGCAGCTAATGTTCTAAAGGCCCAACGGATCACCATATGATAGAACCCTTGCGACCTGCTCCCCTCTGACTTAGGAGTCACTACCCGCTTGAAAGCCCTACTTCTGTCTTGCTTAAGACTAGAACCCGGATTGCATTCACTCTTTCTCTTTCTTCTCTACTTGGTAGTTGCTTCTTCACCGTTCAAGTAGCTGCGATGTATCAATATGGCAACTCGGTTTTATTTTTATTAAGAGTCGCCACTTGGAATATTTTTATTGGTGTCCCAAGTCACCCGTTTAATTTAAATCCCAAATGGAGGAAATTCGACTTTTAATTTGAAGTCCGCGAACCAAAAATCTAGATAAGAAATTCTGTTAACCCGTGAGAAGGTGTTAGGCGTTTTCGGGTTCGGTGGTTCTAGCACGATCGCTTAGTGATTCTTACTTGGCTTAAATCGTTTAACTACTCATTTTTAGGACCTATGTGCATTTATATTTTTACCGCTTTTAAATCAGTTGAATTATTCATAATTAAAGAATTGAGTTATGCGCACGTATACTCTTTTCTTTTGGCGCGTAAAATTCATGTCACGCGAACATGTCCACGATTAGTAATAATTTATTTTTTTAAGATTGTTTTGTCAAAGTTGCGCGAACGCATACCTTGATATTTAATTTGGAAAAATCAAAACTATGTCACGCGGACGTGTACATAATCAAGATGATTGATTGGTTAACACGAACCTAAAGCACACTAGTGTATTCAGGATATTCCATTTATTTGTCCTTTTAGATTCAAGACTTATATTTATATATTTATTAAGATTGTTTTACTAAAGTTGTACGAATGCATGCTTCGATTTTAATTTTGAAACTTGTAATTTTGTCACACGGACATGTACATAATTATAATAATAGATTTTTAATACGTACCTAAAGTAAGCTATGAATGTTCAATAATTATTCTTTTTCTAAGTTCGAGATTGTTATAAGGCCATAAATTATGAACAACTAAATGAGTTGTACCACAATGTATGAAATATAGATCATTTAAACAATTAAATAATTACATAGAACCGAAGGCATAAAACCATAAAATCAATCACTAATTTTTATATGGGCACATTAGTAAGTAAGAGTTTACTGTTAATGTGACAAAGACTAACCAAATGAACAGTATAACAATTAAATTAAAAAGAAGAAAATACAATAATCTAAATTCTTTAACAAAATAATTGCACTCAACCTCAAATTAATCCATGAGTTATATTGAATAATAAACTTACATAGAAAATCAAATTAACTACGCAAATTTAATTTTGTTATGTTATCAAAATTCTTGCTGGCTTATAGAAGAAACACTAAACTCGGTCCCAATGACCAGAACATAGATAGCTCCCAAACACTAACTCTAAAAGTTAAGACTGAAAAATATTTAACAATAAGAAGAAAGAAAAAAGTATAGCACAAAAATGAAAAAAAAAAAAAACAAAGTACATTTATACTCCATGATTAAATGCACTAATACTATAGTGCTGAAAATTTGCATAAAAAGAAACCAAAGGAAATGACATTTAGAAACTAATCTTCACAACAAAGCAGACCTAAGAAGTCAATCTCTTTCCAATTCCATTTCCAGTTTGGACTCTTGAACGCTCCTAATTCAAAAGCTCTAAATTTTTGTTTTATTTTTTATATTCAAACAAATACCACACTGAACTGTATGGAGATTGAGCGAAAAAAAAAAAAGAGAAATAAAGTTGCTAAATATAATAAAGAAAAGACAATGAGGAAAAACTTGAAGTTATACGTACATACCTGTACTAATCCCTTTATAAAATCAGTAGCAAACCCAACAACAAATAGCAGCGTGAATCCCCTTTCCTTTGTTTTTTTTAGTTTCCTCTTTATCTTTTACTTTTGTTTTGCTTTTTCATCAAACCTCTCTCTATATTCCCCTTCAGTATACGTGTTGTGTATGCTATATATAGAATTTGTGTTGATTAAAAAAATAATTTTGGGACGTGGGTTCGTGTGTGTGCGTGAAAGAAAATGGGGTTGAGGGGTTAGGATAACGTGAGGAGTATTGTGGAGAGTTGGGAAAAATATAAAAATTACCTTTTTGTTTTGCCAAACTTTATCTATTCTGCACATAAGTTAACTTCATTTCGTGTGCTTCTTTTCTTTTATTTCATTTTTTATATAGTTTATTAAATTATGAAGATAAGAAGATTAACCAATATTTTTATATTATAAATTTTTTTTATATTTACATGTACTTTAAAAGATACTAAGATATATATATGTGTGTGTGTATACCATCAAGATTAGACCTAAAAGATATATTTGCACTAAATATATAAATTTTGAGTGTGGTCAAACATTAATTGTTCACAGCATGCTCCTCTTTGCTTGGAAACATGAAGAGTTTATAGGCAAAGAAAAGAGAACAAGGTAATTGATTTTTGACCTTACTATTATTAAAAAAGGAAAAGAAGAGGTTGCGACCGAGCCTTGGTCTTAGGCAGTCTACATATCCCGGGTTACAAGGGAATTAGTTCATGTGTAGTTCAAGTGAAAGAAGAGTGACGGAGTATTCTTGGAGGGAGAGTCGAGTGAAGTTCCGTCGAGGTCCCAATCCGCAATTTCTACTATTACATCAAAATGGAAGGAAAATTACGAGTTACAAAATTCCTATATGGGTGCCATCTGGAGTCTTGTCTTGATTCTTGACTTGCTTCCCCCATTGACTTTAGATTGAAACTTGATGTCCTTGATGTAACAGACTATGAAATATTCTCACGGCTTATTTCTTGATCAGATAATGGAAGATGGAACCTGACCATATATCTCTGATGCATTACATCAAAGCTGGTTGCGGCTTCAAATGGGGTAGAAATCCAAACCACAAATGCGGGAATATAGCTCCCAAATCGAGGTGTCACTGAGCTCATGAGCATTTATACATCACCAGTCTAGAAAAAAAATATCTATGAAGTCTAGATGTAAAATACAAATAAATAAAATATAATAAAGGAGAAATAAGGGCTGCGAATTACGAGCAACTACAACAAAATCTCCAACGATCAGTTGTGCAAAATATCAACATCCATAGTATTCAGAAATATTTGGATCTGCAGACGAAGTGCATGGTGTAGCGTGAGTATAACAAACTCAGTAAGTAACAAGGCTAAATAAAGAATTAAAGAGAGTCATGAGCTACATAGTTATAATTGATTTTCAGTAAGACCTCAACAAGGAAAAATAGACATGCTTCCAAATCCGGCAATTTAAGTCAAATCAGTTTATATGTGTACAGTTCAAGTAAAACGGAATATAATATCTCTCGAATGTTTTAAATAGTGATATATAGCAGCTATGTGCAATAACAATGAAATCAAATGCAGCCTCTCAAAGCAACAGTAGCATAGTTTTCATGATCGAATTTCTCCATTTGTGAGTTGTCGTGACTGTACCTAATCTCTACGACTAGGTAAGACTTACACTTTACGAAAATAAAATGAAAGCATGAATATCAACTACTAACAGTAACAATTATCTAATTAGCAACTCTACTAACAGTAACAATTATCTAATTAGCAACTCAACGCCACTCGCTATATACAATAATCACCTCTGAAATGTACAAAACAATTCCCAAAACCCGGAATACCATTGTCATGATCTGAATTTTTCGTCCTCGGGAGTCGTAATGGCACCTGCTAATGTGAGCTAGGCAAGCCTACTGTTTGCATAAATTACCTTTTTTCTATTTTATATTCTTTAACAATTATGAAGCAATAACGTGTAGACAGCAAAATTTGTAACAAGCAGAAGAAAAGCAATAAAACAATCCAAATATATATCCAATACAACTGTCTGAATAATGATTACCCAGAACTGGTGTCACGGCTTCACAGACGATCTAAGATTTACTACAAACAAAGTCCGAAAGATAAATGATACACTGTTTCTGAAATAATTAAATAAAACAGGAATAAGGGATAGAGGGAGACGCCAGAGCCTGCGGACGCCTGTAGGACTACCTTGGGTCTCCTTATGGACTGAAGTCAGCCATCCAAGCTAAGGTCCAAAAGCTACTGCTTCGGGATCTGCACACAGTGCAGAGTGTAGTATCAGCATAACCGACCCCATGTGCTGGTAAGTGCCTAGCCTAACCTCGGCGAAGTAGTGACGAGGCTAGGACCAGACTACCAAGTAAACATGTGCAGTTTAACCATATACAATGGAAAAAAAAGAACAGTAATGTACAGACAAGTATGGGTAGGGAAAACATACTATGGGGAAACATCAATTAAGCATACAAAGACAACGGGTAAAGAAAAGAAAAACCATATCTCAAATATCAACAAGAATCAGGAATCAATAAGTGCACGGCATCACTCTTCATGTTTTTCCTCTCATTCTTACCAAAGCAATTATGTAATGGAAATGTGTATGGCATCACCTTCGTGCTTTTACTCTCGTCCCCACCAAGCAATCAAGTAATGAAAAGGTGCATGGTATCACCCTTCGTGATTTTACTCTCGTCCTTACCATATAATCAATATAATTGGCACGAAATTTTACATCGTGCGGCACAACATCATCCTTCATGCTTTACACTCTTCCTCACAAATTATACATGGCATCACCCTTCGTGCTTCATAACTCTCTCACCAAAATGATACACGGCATCACCCTTCATGCTTTATCACTCTTCCTCACCTAAACAACAATCACAAACAATAGGGCAAGAAAATAAATAAAATTACAATAAGAATCTCGGCAAGGGAACAGTAGCTCAACAATCAAGTCCCCGCAAGGGAACAACATCAAAAGAAACATCAACATCCCGGCAAGGGAAATGGCACTTAAAGCAATAATATACCGGCAAGGGAAGCAACATAATGATTCTCTTCTCGTTCTCACTTTTACTTCACAACTTACATCCACAACTTGAGCCAATGCTCTTTCTAAAAGGTTCAATTACCACCTATACTTTCGCATTTCATTATACAACTTGAGCCAACGCTCCTCGATGTTCAAATGTAACAATTATTTCCAAAAACTTTGCCCAACAATAGAAATTACCACCAAGGCATGAATAATACAACAAAGTCAGAATAATTACAATATAAGACTCATGGGCATGATTGACACCAACGTATAGATACTCGTCACAATGCTATGTGTCGTACTCAATAAATACCACATAGCAAATTGGACTCGACTCCTAATCCCTCAAGTTAAGGTTAGACCAAACATTTAGCTTAATGCAACAAACACAATTCAAGTCTCAGTTATTGCTTTGCCCCTTGATTCTACCACCAGTTTGCTTGCATCTAGCCACAAGTTATGTATTTACATCAATAAATACTAAAGGAATCAATTACGATGCATGAAAATAAGTTTTCAAAGTTTTACCAAAAAGTCAAAAATCTTCCCCATGCCGACATGGCCAAAACTCGATTAGTTATTCCCTCACAAACTCAAATATATAATTTATTTTAAAATCAGACCTCAAATCGAGGTCCAAATCCCCTCAATTTAAAAAACCTAGGTTCTACCAAATACACCCAATTTTTCCCATGAAAATCATTGAGTTTGAGTTGAAATCATGTGAAAAGATGTTAAAGATTAAAGAAAACGAGTTAGAAATAACTTACAATCGATTGGGAGAGAAATTGCCTTTAAAAAAATCGCCCTACAGTGTTTTGGTTTGAAGAGATATAAAAACTGGTTCAAAATATGTCTAAGTGTAAATTTACAAGTTGAAGGTATTGCAATTGTGACCAGGGTTTGCATTTGCGAACCCAGAATTCTACTAAGCTCGTATCTGGAAACGACCTTTAAATTTGCGAAGTCACTTCTGCGAACAACATCTCGCATTTGCGAAGACTGGCCAAGAGGGGAAACATCTCATTTGCAATAAATTCCTCGTATTTGCAAGGTAGGCTTGCCTGGGCTATGATCACATTGCGAACTCGCAATTGTGTAGTCAGGCTTCACAAATGCGAAGCCTGCAGGCCTGCAATAGAACAGCTGACCTGCAATTTTTCCAAGTCCAATTCTACTCCGTGGCCTATTCAAAACTCACCCGAGCCCGGAGCTCCAAACCAAACATGCACACCAACCTAAAAATATCATACGGACTCGCTCGTGCATTCATATCGCCAAAATAACATCAAAAAGTATGAATTTAACATCAAAATCATGAAATCACTTAAGAACTTCAAAATTTTCCAATTTTCTCAAATACGGTCCAAGTCTTATTATTTCAAGTCCATTTCTTACCAAATTTCACATGTTCGACTCAAATCATATATAAGACATGTACCGAGCTCCGGAACAAAAATACGGGCATGATTCCAATGGTGGCAAACATAAATTCTATTCTTCATTTCATAATTAATTCAATAAAATAATTTCTTTCAAAAATTCATTTCTCGGGCTTGGGACCTCGAAATTTGAGGGCATACGCCCAAGTCCCATATTTTTTCACGGACCCTACCATCAGAAAAAGGGGTTTTAAGGTCTCAGAAAGGAAAATTCATTTTTAAAAAAAGGTCATCACAACCATAAGTCACAGGCTACTAAGAAGTCTTAACTTTCCTATACATCGTTTCTACAGAATTATGGAAAATTGAACATAGGGGAATAGAGGGGGAATCCGAGGATATGCGGGTGCAGGCGGATGTACTTTCAAGTCTACAATAAGCAGCAGCAGTTGCAACTAGTAATGAGGTTGATAAGATGAATATGGATTTGCACACGAAAACATGTGCATGAAAGGGCATGAGTACACCACAATGGTACCTAGTAAGTAAAGCCTAACCTCGGTCGAGTAGTGACGAGACCAGGTTAGGACCTTACTAGTATATATACAATAAAATATATTAGAATGAAATATCGCAGTAAGAGCAAATACTGAAAATTAACAAGAAATGTAAGCATAAAAGAACAACTGCTCAGAACACAGAGATAACAATAGAGAATCTCCCGGGATACTATCCCGTAGTCCCAAAACGTAAATGTGCAGGGAGATCTTCCGGAATAACGTTCCATAGTCCTAAAGTAAATATAGAGTGCTAGAGAATCTCCCAGAATGTCGTTTCATAGTCCCAAAGTAAATATGCAGTACAGACGGATCTCCCGAAATAATGTTCCATAGTCCCAAAGTAAATATGCAGCTCAAACAATAGAATTACAACTACAACACATAAATCCTACGATTTGGACTAAGTACAAGTCAAAGTATAAGAAGAAAATTCGCTAAGTATGCTTCATAGTGTTTAGATAAGCAATTAAGACATGTAGACATATTCTTCTCAACTAAACAGGATATTAATATGGTGGTGTAGCTCAGTTAAAGCCTATGTACACACGTGTCACCTCATGTACACGGCTCTCATATATCAAACAATTCCAAATCCTAAAGGGAGTTCTCCCACATAAGGTTAGGAAAGCCGCTTACCTCGAACCATGCTGAAATCAATCCATCACAATTCTCTTTCCACGAATATATGGCTTTCGATGTCCCAAATCTTTCCAAATAAATTATTAACACAAACATAGCTACAAGAAACTAATATAACTAATAAAACCAAAGCTAAGGCAATAAATTGGAAAAATTGCCCAAAAATCCTCCCTAGGCCCACATCTCGGAATCATGTAAAAGTTAGCAAATATGAACATCCACTCACACAGGAAACTAACCATACCAAATTTACTCAAATCTGATACCAAAATCACGATAAAAATCTAAAAATTTGGCCTAAGAACTTTTCTCAAATTTTCCCCAATTTTCCAACTCAAATCCCAAATTATATGATGAAATCAACAATGGATTAATGGAATACAATGACGTCCTTTTTTTGTGGACGCTGCATGCTGTGCTGCAGGTCCTTATAGATAGGCAGGCGCAGCTCCCCCGCCACAGTGGGCTGTCCAATTCAGTGGTGATTGGCCATATCCCTTCTTCGGACTTGTCGTGGTCTTGGTATACAATAGTAAAAATTGTTTAATGTGTTCAATAACACATAAAAAATTTCTAGTGCAAACTAGAGTAAAAGAGTTCTGTGGTTCTAGCACGATCGCTCAACTATTATATTTAGCTTGCTTACCTGATTTGAAAGTATGTCATCCTATAGTGCGATTTTAAAAACTATTTACCGCTTTTGATTAAATTTAAAGAAATGAGGACATCGTATAAAATGTGTATTTGGATCGTGTCACATGAAATTCACCCGGATCCAAGACACATTTTATTCAACGTTTTGGGATTTGGATATAGGTCACAAGAAATTCGCACTCGAATTTAAGAAGGTACAATTATTAAAGAACGTGCCTATAGCGGCTAACGTGTTATTAACTTTGCGGGAGGCCATAAAAAATCACTAAATGGCTCATCCCGAATTCTAAGCATTTTAATGAAGTAATTAAAAAGGGCCACGCAGTTTGTGGTTTTATTTGGTGCTGCTCACCTCGTCTGTTTTAAGGTCATCCTAAAAAATCTATGATTCTCTAAAAATTTTATCTCTAATGCAACTTAATGGATTAACACTACGAAATTCGGGGCATAATTTCAAGTCCACACCTACAGTAAAGACATCACAGGTGCGAAACTAACTTATGAAGGATGGGTCCGCATCTGTGGAAAATGGGGTAGCACCTGCGCGCGCTCTCCTGCGGAATCATTCCGCTTTTGCGGTCCTATGCTGCATTTGCGATTCCTTAGGCGCATCTACGGGCATCACAGATATGGTGCTACCCCCGCACTTGTGATCCTTGCCCATGTCTCCAAACTTCACATATGCGCCCTCCGCTCCGCATAGGCGATCCCACACATGCGGTCTCCCCATCATAGGTGTGAAAACACTAGAAGCCTGATCACTTTAGCAACTACACAACTTCAATCTTTTATCCGTTAAGCAACCGAAACTCACCCTAGGTCCTCGGGATCTCAACCAAAAATACAAACCAAAAATACCATACAAAACTTAGTCGAGCTCTGAAATTACATCAACCAACGCTAAAATCACGAATCACCCTCTAATCCAAACTTAATGAACTTGAAACGTCAAATTTCCACAAGTGATGCCGAAATCTATCAATCCACATCCGAATGACCCAAAACGTTTTACACATGTCATATTTAACACTACGGACCTACTCCAACCTTTGAAATTTGATTCCGACCCCGATATAAAAAATTCCACTACCAGCCCAGAATTAAAAAAAATTCGACTTTCGCCATTTCAAGCCTAAATAAGCAACAGACCTCCAAAACACCAGCCAGACTCGCCCCTAAGCCTAAATTCACCCAACAGAACTAACGGAATCAATGGAACACAATTCTGGAGTAGTCTTCACATAGTTCCGACTACGATCCAAATCCTACTACAGACAGTATTGCAACGTCAATCAAATAGTTGCACATATTTACTCTTGATAGCTTATGTACTCGTCAACACTAGGTTCTAGAATGGTATTTCAGTTGCATCTCTATTGGCTACAGTTATTTATCCTATGCTTTTGAAGTTTTATTTATTGTTATTGATGTTTATTTTATATATTGAATGTTGGCCTCCCTAGTAAGCAGTGTTAGGCACTGTCACTAATTTGGTGGGATTTAGGGTTGTTACAGGATCACTAGTATAAAACAAATATTAGAAGCAAACAAAAAGGTGGAACATGAGATCTAGTGGGAGGTGACGAGTGGACCTTCAAATGTATGACATAAAAAATGGGACAAAAGTAGGGGCATTATATCATGTTTTGCCTGAAGATTATTATATAGATGAAGGGATATAAGATGTGGCAGAATTAAAGGAGAATACATAATAGAATATCCAACTTTTGAATGATATCTTCGCATTAGATGTTGTTGATTTTATAATCCAAGAAGTAGAATGTGGAGGATGAGAGAAGCAGTGGGATAGACCTTGGAAGATGCCTAATATCAAAAGGAGATTCTCAGTAAGTAGGGATTTGGTTAGACAATGAGGATACACCCAAACAAATTATAGAAAGCTATGAACAAAGGGTGTGTCTTTCAAAGTATCTTTCTTCTCATGGAGGTTGTGGAGGCTAAGATACACACTGATGATGTGTTGAAGAAGATGGGAATATCAATTCCATCTAGATGTTGGTTTTGCATGCATCCTCAACCAGAAACCATAGAACACTTGTTCATGTCCAACACCATTATCTAGAGTTTGGACGTTTTTTCTTTCAGCAGCAAGAATCAATGCCAATCTAATACAAGTTCATCAATTATAAGAGTGTGGTGGGATGTAGTGCCAAGCTAAGACCCATTTATCAAGCAGTACCAACTATGGTCACATGGGAGTTGTGGAAGAGGAGAAACACACTAAAGAATGGAGGGACAATGTCGTCTATTATCGTTCAATAGGGTTGTTCATATAGAAACCTTCACTACCTAGCAAGGGTGAGATATCCATGGTTGAAAAACATACCATTGCACTGGCCAAAAATAAGGTCCAGACAATCGGGCTGAGAACGTTCACCATACTAATAACACAGTGACCTTTTTCACAAATCAGAAAAAGAAAAAATAATAAATGGTACTCCCTCAAAAGAATAAAGAAAGTTAATATTTTTAAAATTTTGAAGTAGTATTTTGAGAAAAAGTTCCAGTGTTAATCCATTTAAGCTTTACATATTATTTTATAAAAGAAAGAAACAGATAAACTATGTTAAAGAAAGCTTTACTAAAATGATTATTGAGTTTAAATCCTTATGCTTAAAGGAATGTTTTAGAATATCATATCATACATTCATGTTTTCACTAAGTCTTTTTCCAACTTTAGCGAGGGGGACGTTGAGACTCATTGAGGACCGCTCTAACATATTGACGTTCTCTATTTGGGAGCATACATTGATACATATGTCAATGTAGGCACAAGTTTTATAAGCAAGCAGATTACGAGCTAGGATATTCTCATCTCTACCTCAGTTATTTATCACATATATATTTCAACCTCAAATTTTTAATTACGAAAAAAATTAGAGGATTGATGAGCTCCGCATTTGTTTCATGTGAAAATCCTTTATTCGTATGTTGTATTTTATCTATTCAGATATTTGAGGACTAGCTAGGAAATATGTGTCTTTGTAGTCTATGTAATGACACAGCCGATTATTTTGTGCATTTGAACCTCATTCCTCTTTTGATAATTTTGCTTATGCCTCTTTGTTGTTTTGCGACTTGCGAGGATACTTGGTTTTGTTTCGGAGAAGTTTTGGAGTGTATTAGAGCACTTAGTTCTAAAGGTTGAAAGCTTAAGTTATAAGAGTAGATGGAAGATTGACTTTTGAATAAAACAACCTCATAATGGTGTCTTTATGGTTCTATTAAGTTCGGTTGATGATTTTGGACTTAAGAGTATATCTGAATTTGAATTTGGAGGTCGCTAGATTGATTTACCTCTAGTTGGCGAAAGTTGAAAATTTAAAGGTTTGGAAGGTTGATAGGTTTGACTGAGAGTTGACTTTGATGCTATTGGGTTCAAATTGTTGTTCCGGAAGTTGAAATAGGTTTTTTATATCATTTGGGACTTGTGTAAAAGTTTGAGATCATTCTGAGTTGGTTAGACATGGTTGGATATGAGTTTTAAAAGTTGGAAATCGATTAGTTGATAAAGCTTGAATTGAGGTGCAATTTGTGGTTTTGATATTATTTTATATGATTTGAGGCCTCGAGTAGGTTTGTGTTATGTTTTGAAACTAGTTAGTATATGTCACGACCCCAGTTCGCCCTCTGTGAACCGTCATGATGGCACCTAGTCTCTACAACTAGGTAAGCCTAAAAATGCTGAATATAAATAACAATTACGGAAGAAATAATTAAAAACCGAAATAGCGAAATAAAATAGTGTTTAAAATGCCGCTCGGCATACACAATAACAAATCTCGAAACTAATAACATTTTCCAGAATCTGAAATCTCATGATTACAAGCCTTTGAATGTCTACAATCATCTAACTCTAGAATATCTAACAAAGAAACGAAAGTACTGAAGGTCTAATATAAAAAGGGAGAGTAGAAAGGGACTCTTCAGTCTGCGAACGCAGTAGATATACCTCGGAGTCTCCACACCTCGCCTGACGAGTGATAAGTCTGAATGGAGGTACCTGCATCTGTACTAGAAAAGCATGTGCAGAAAGGGTATGAGTACACCACAGTGATACATAGTAAGTGCCAAGCCTAACCCCGGTCGGGCACTAAAGAGGAAGGTCGGTGCCTTACTGAGATTAAATAAAATATACGGTATAACAGAATTAGATAAGCAGTACACTTGAAAGCTAACAGTAAGAATTATTATAGGATAATAAGGATAACAACAACTGAAACAAATACAAAAACAATCACAAGGAAACGCCACTCTTCACAAGGATAATAACCGGGATCTCTCATTATCCCGAGGATCTCTTAGTACCCTCAATATATGCTAGGGATCTCTTGGTATCCCGAGGATCTCTTGGTATCCTCAAGGCATGTGAGGGATCTCTTGGTATCCCGAAGATCTCTTGTTATCCTCAATTTATGCTAGGGATCTCTTGGTATCCTCAATATATGTTAGGGATCACTTGGTATCCCGAGGATCTCTTGAATCCTCACTATACGTGTTGGGAATCTCTCGATATCCCGCACTTCAGATCAAATCATAATACATATAGAGAATCTTTCTGGATTTCGTCCCCTAGTCCTAAAATAAAACACACAACAATGGCACAATATACTCAATTAAACTCAAATTCATACCAAAGTAACACATGCAATTCTAACCTAGCTTCATGTAATACAAATAAAGCAGTTAAAGCAAATAACGCAATCAAGTCAATTAAACATGCTTCTCTAAGCTAATAGCAGGCTTAAATTTCATGTAGTACAAGTAGGCAATCAAAAAACGCAAATTAAACTATTTTTTTTAAAATAGGATTTTCAACAATTAGCATAAGTACGCACTTGTCAGCTTACGTACAAGGAATTTCAATTATCATACTACCAGTCCTAAGGGAAAAATTCCCCACACAAGGCTAGGCAAGTCACTTACCTCGAACCTGCTCAAAATCAACCTGAAATCATGTTCTTGCCACGAGTACTCGACTCCAAATGGCCCAAATCTATTCAATTCAATTGCATAATGTAAATAATACTTCAAGTAACTGATTCTACAAATAAATTCTAAGCTAATATGCCAAAATAGATAAAATAACCAAAACGCCCATCGGGCCTACGTCTTGGAATCGTGTAAAATTTATATTTTAGAATCCTCATACTCTCAGGAGTTCATGTATACCAAAATTATCCAAATCCAATGTCAAATTTCCAATCAAAATTTAAATTCTAGGTCTAAGACCTTTCATCCAATTTTTCCTAAATTTTCACCTCAAACCCGAAATTAAATAACAAAACTAACAATAAATTAATGAAATAAAACTAGAAAGGGTCAAGAAATTGTTACCCACTGATTTCCTCTTCGATTTCCTCCCAAAATCGCCTCTCCCGAGCTCCAATTTGGTTTTTCCAAGTTTTTTTGACTAAACTCTCGATTATGTCCCTTTTTCTTACTAGTGAAACTGCATCTGCAGTCCTGGGACTGCACCCGCGGTCCCGCTTCTGTAAAGACCGGGTCGCATCTGCGACATTTCATTAAACGGGAATTTTTCGCACCTGCCCCTTCCTAATCACAAATGCAGGCCCTTTCTGCGGTGCCTTGACCGCATCTGCGGTCAACTTCGTTTTTGCCTCAAATTGCTTCTACAGTCTCGCATTTGGGGTCCCCAAGCCGCAGGTGCAGTTATGACAGCAGATTTGAAACTTCAACTGCAAGCTCTAAACTCCAAACTTCTCGTTAACCATTCGAAATCATCCCGAGGCACTCGGGACCTCAACCAAAAATACAGACAAGTCATATACCACTGTCCAAAATTATACAAATCTCCACAATGCCTCAAACAACATCAAATTAACCAATTAAAATCGGATTCAAGCCTAAGAACTTTAAAAACTCTCAAAGTATGCTTTCAATCAAAAATTCTATCAAACCTGGTCCAAATGACCTAAAATTTTTCACACATGTCACATTCAACACTGCAGAGCTACCCTAACTTTCGAGATTCCATTCCGACCCTTATATCAAAATCTCACTATCAAACCGTAAACTTCAAAAATTTAACTTTCGGCATTTCAATCCTAAATTAGCTACAGACCTTCAAAACACAATTTGAATACGCTCCTAAATCTGAAACCACCCAACGGAGCTAACTGAACCATCGAAATTCTATTCTGAGGTCGTCTTCACAATGTTCTGACTACGGTCAAATTTTCAAAACATAAGCTCTCATTTAGGTACTAAGTGTTTCAAAACCCTTCAAAACTCACAATAATTCCTCCCGGCAGCTCACCATAGTAGAAAGCAGTTAATAGGAGATCGAGCATAAATTACTAAAATAACCAGCCCGATCTTTACAGTTTATTTGGACGGGGTCCTGAGGGGCTTTAGTGAGTTTCGGATGAGTCTAGGATCCTTTTGATGTTTGAAGGGAGTCAAGTTCTGGTGCTTTCGCACCTGCGTGGTTTGGATCGCAAGTGCGAGTCCGTAATAGCGAACATGATGGCACAGAAGTGAAGTTTGAGCTAAAAAAGAATTTCCCCAGGTGCGGAGTGATGTGCGCAGAAGCGCTGGTGGAGAGGCAATGAAATTTTTGAAGGAGCAGAGCCGTAGAAGCGGATATGTGTCTGCAGGTGTGAGAGGTTAGAGGATCACGTGAAACTTGCAAAAGCTAGCTTTTTGTCGCGAAAGTGACTCTGCTGAAGTGTCTTTATGGGTCAAAAGCAAAATAATTGGGCAGAGTATAGTTTATCGAGGATTAGCTTCATTTTATCATATTTTTAGATTGAGATAATTTTTTAGGCGATTTTCACCTACTTAGATTAGATAAGTATTTTTAACTTGAATTTGTTTTATTCATGAGTGTATTGATTTTGACTTTTTTCTTGGTTAAATCTAAGGGAGAATATTGGATTTTCGTAAGAAATTTTAAAAAGTGATTATTTAGAATTTGAACCTCCATTTGAAATCGTATTTAGAAAAAAAATTTGTATATTTGACTCATGTTGGAATGGGTGATCGAGATTTATGGCTTTTGTCAGGTTACAAGAGGTGGGCCGGGTTGACTTTTCGGATTGACTTACTGATATTTGATAAATATTGGAACTTTATTACTTGGAGTTAATTTATATAGCATTGTTTGACGTTATTGAATTATTTTTTGCTAATTTTGGAATTTGGAGGTCGATTTGAGAGGCAATGGCTTTATGAAGTATTAATTCTCACGTGTTAATGTAATTATCTTGCCTAGGCTTGGCTTGAGGGTATTTTCCTCATAGATTCGAATGCTTTCTATGTGTTGGGGGTGATGCAGGCACATGGTGACGAGCATACTTGCGTACACTTTGTTTATTCGAGATCCGATAGAACTTAGGCTATTATGTTCCTTGTTTTGCTATCATGCCTTCATGTTACTGTATTTTCTTTACTTGTATGACATCTTGAATTACTATACTATCTATGGTAGAAATCATGTCTAGGCTATGTGCTTATCTGTTTGAGACATATATGGTTATTTTTTTATATTGAGTTATTTACCTTGACAGCAATAATACTTTCATCAGTCATGATATTATATCCGCGTATTATATCATCATTTATATGTATTTCTACCTGTTATTTCACATGTTTTTTTATTTTGTTACTTGAATGCTACAGATTGGAGTGGATTTGTTGCACTTTGGTATAACTTTTTGTAGTTTATTGATTTTTGATACTGTCAGATAGTGGTATATTAAGATTTGAGCGGATTAATAATTGAATTGAGGCCATAGAGTTGTATTGATAATTATATTGAGTTGATACGTACGCCATGACCTTAATTGGGTTTAGTGGTATTGATATTAAGGCGACACGTACACTAGGCCATTCGAGCTGAGTTATGATGATCGTTGACTTTTAATCCGATCAGCCATTGGGCTACGGTCCGCTCCTCCAGAGTCAGGTGATAACATATGGTCTTTGGTCCTTGTGAGTGCAGCTAATTGGTATGTGCTGAGTCAAGAGATGTATGTCAGGCACTCGTACAATGCTGAGAGTGTGCTTATTTGATGATTGAAATGTGAATAGTTGATTTTGGCATTTTTACTTTTCATGCAGGCTTAGAGATGTAAATTTTCTCATGTTAATTGAAATTTTATATCCAAAATTGATGATTTAACTTATTGACTAGAAAGCATGCATATTTTCTGTTAATGTGAATAAGTTAAACTTTTTATTCTTGAGCATCTTTTCCTTTATTATCATTGTTTTGTTGTTATTGCTTTTGTTGATTGTTGATAGTGAGAAGCGGACTTTGCTAATATCGTCTCAATCTTCAAGTAGAGGTTATGCTTGCTACTTACTGAGTACATAGAGTCGAATTTACTCATACTACGTTCTGCAATTTATGTGCAGATCCAAGTGCTGCTGATAGAGTTGATTTTTGCAAGAACATGATCACAATTGCGAACTTTGCATTTGCAATGTCAGGATCGCAAATGCGAAAATGGACTGGGATTGAAGATTTTGCAAATGCAAATATAGGACTGCATTAGCGAACAGGGAGGTGGTTGCATTTGTGATGCAGGAGTCGCACTTGTGACATTAAGCAGAGACAAGTAGCTTCGCAAAAGTGAAAAGTCCGCATTTGCGATGAAGTGGTCCTTCGCAAATACGAAGGGTAAGTCACATTTGCACCATCTCTGGGTCTGTTTCACTCGTCACTTTTGCGATCAGTTGCTCGTCATAGCTGACATTCCAATTGTGAACAAGAGTTTGCAATGCCATGTCTGCAGTTGGGTAAAAGTTGAGGAAATGGGACTTAGCTCATTCTACACCATTTTAAACCCTAAGCTCTCTAGATGCAACTTTTGGAGAGGTTTTCTTTCCAAATTCAATAGTGAGCAACTTTAACTAGTTTTCGATCAACTTCAATTACTTTTTCGTGAATTTTAACATCAAATTTATGAATTTCAAAATAGAAATTAGGCTTTTTGGGTAGAATTTAATAATTTTATAAAATTGAGATTTAGACCTCGAATTGAGGTTCCGATTTCGAAGAAAATCACATAACCGAGCTAGGGGATGAATGGGTAATCGGGATTTGGTCGGAATCTAGGATTTTGATCAAGCAAGCCTGAGGTTGACTTTTTCAAATAAGATCAAAATTGAATATTTTTCATTGGTAAGTAGTTTCTGAAGCTTGTTTTGAATTATTTGAATGATAATTGGCTAGATTCGATGACTTGGAGGCTTGTTCTAAAGGAAAAGTTGTGGTTGATTGTTGACTCATTCTGGGAAGAGGCAAGCATCTTGATTAACCTTTATTTGAGGGAGTTAAGGCAGAATTGAGTCTATTTTCTATGTAAATTAAGTGTTAGGGGTAGCATATATGCAAGGTAACAAGTGTATATGCAGGGGTCATGGGATAAGCATGCGGGTGGAATGTGCCTTACTTGTACAATGTTAACTTGCTTATTGTGCCTTTCATGACTTAGATAGACTGTCAATTCTTTGATTACTCGCTTTCAAGTTAGTGCATATATAGAGATTATTGTGATATTGGGTGTTGAAAACGTGGAAATTATTGATTGGTTGTTGGTCCTAATTGTGGAAAGATTCTCATATCACGAGTAGATTTCAATACTATTGTTAAAGTTGAATGTGCTTCCCACCCTGCTTGGTATTGTATTGTTATAATTGCTCGGTGAGGAAGAGTGAAATGAATCAAGGGTATTGCTATGCCTTGTTTGCATATTGATATCGTTTCTTGAGTGAACGTGAGGCTAAAGTACGAAGGATGATGTCGTGCACATGATCAGTTACACTATATGGCAAGGGTGAGAATGCATGAAGGGTGATGCCATGCACTTGCATGTATGATACATGGTGAGGATGAGAGTAAAAGCATGAAGGGTGATGTCGTGTAATTTATTGACTTTATTTCTTTGACTTGATATTTGAAATATGGACTCGATTTGATGGTTTCGGTATTTATTTTGAAAGAGGCTAGCTTGGGGATTCTTTTTTATTGTTCCACTTGTTGACCCTTTCTACATGTCCCCACCCTAGTGTTACTCTAATGCTTTATTTGTTATATGTTGCTTTATGTGTGTAACTGTACAGTTTTTAGTAAGTGTATTGTCTTAATCTCGTCAGTACCTCATTGGAGTTAGTCTTGATTCTCACTGAGCATATTGGGTCAACTGTACACATATTACACTTCTGCACTTCTTGTATAGATTTTGACATTGGTACCAGCGAAGTCTCAAGAGGTACGTAGGGAACACTAGACAATAATTTGAGGTAGAGTTGCGTCTCGTTCGCAGACCTTAGAGTCACTTTCCTATTTTCGTTGCATTGTTTCTATTTTACTTGTGACACCAAATCTTGGGGTGGTTTATGTTAGTTATTGGTTATAGAACTTATTATGTTATCGTAGAGTTGTTTTTATGTTATGTAATTTGTTCAATTATCAGATATTTATTGCTTTTTTCACATTGTTATTGTGTTGGTTTGCCTAGTGAGCACTGTTAGGCGCCATCACAACACTGATGGGTTTGGGATTTTGGGTCATAACAACTAAGAACAAAGCGCAGGAGTTGAGGGAGATAGTTATGAGCATGGAGAAGCTGTGGGTATGCGAGTTGTACATAGACCATGACAACAAACTGTATTAGAGAACCTACGAGACAGGAGCTAGGGGTCTCGAAAGGTTTCTCTAGTAGCCACAAAGGAGATTGGTGGTGGAGTGGAAAGGTCCGAGGAATAGTGAAAGTAAAGAAAGTGGTGTATTAGATGTTTATAGAGAGCATAGAAAAACACTAGAAGAGGACGAACAACAAGCAATATAGGAAAACCAAGAAGGAGGAGAAGCTAGCGATTATTGTGGCTAAGACTGTGTCACTTGGACGTATGTATGAAGAATTTGGAGTTAGAGGGGGACAAAAAGCTGCATAGGATAGCCAAAGTGAGAGAAAGAAAGGCTCGTGATCTGGATCAAGTGAAGTGAATCAAAGACGAGGAGGATAGAGTTTTGATGGGAGAAGCACGTATTAGGAGAATATGGTAGATATAATTTCATAACTTCTTGAACGATGAGGTGTATAGGAACATTATGATGTGTGACATGGGACACTCAGAGAATCGTTGAGATTTAAGGAAATGTAGGGACAAATAGTTGAGGAGGTCGAGGGGGATATACTTATGATGAACATGGGTGGAGTAACCGAGTCAGATGAAATCCCTATGGAATTCTAGAAGAACGAGGGTAAGGAAGGATTGGAGTAGTTCATTAGGTCATTTAATGTCATTATTAGGACGAAGGAGACGCTCGAAGAATGGAGGTAGAGTACAATGATTTCATTTGTATAAGAATAAGGGTGATATTTAAAATTACAATAACTACAGGGGTATTAATCCCCTAAGCCATACGATAAAAGTTTGGGAAAGGGTGATAGAATGGGGGTGAGGAGGATTGCGTTTATTTCGGAGAAGCAGTTCGGTTTTATGTCGGGTCGTTCAACTACAAAATCAATTCACCTTGTAATAAGATTGGTGGATTAGTATAGAGAAATAAAGAAGGACTTGCATATGCTATTCATGGAGCAAGAAAAAACGTATGATAAAGTCCCAAGGGAGGTTCTATGGAGATGTTTGGAGGTTAAAGACATGCCTGCCTATAACATATATTAGGGTGACTAAGGATATGTATGATGGATTTTAGACCCATGTGAGGACTGTGTGAGAAAACTCTAAACATTTTGTGGTTGTGATGGATCACATCAAGGATCAGCTCTTAGCCCGTTAGCGTTGATAAGGCACATTCAAATGGATATGACATGGTGTATGTTATTTGCGGATGACATAGTTCTGATTGACTAGATACGAGATGGTGTTAAAAGGAGGTCGGAGGTTTGGAGACAGATTCTGATGTCTAAAGGTTCTAAGTTGAGCAGGACCAAGACAGAGTATATGGAGTGCAAGTTTAGTGACTCGACACGGGAAGCGAACATGGATATGAGACTTGATACACAAGTCATCCCCAAGAGAGGAAGTTTCTAATACCTTGGGTAAGTGATACAAGAAAATATGGAGAATGTTTAGGATATCACACATTTTATAGGAACAGGGTAGATAAAACGGAAACTCGCATCAGGTGTCCTATGTGATTAGAATGTGCCATTAAAACTTAAAGGTATGTTCTATAACGTGGTGGTTAGACATACTATATTGTCTGAGGCAGAGTATTAGCCAGTCAAGAACCCTCATGTCTAGAAGATAAAAGTAGCTAAAATAAGAATGTTGAAATGGATATACTGGAAAACCGAGTTAGATATGATTAGGAATGAAGTTATTCTGGGTGAGGTGGGAGTGCCCACATAAGATGACAAGATGCGGGTGTAGAGGCTGAGATGGTTCATGCATGTGAAGAGGAGAAACAGAGATACCCTAGTTAGGAGGTATGAGAGGTTGGCCTTGATAGGTAGGTGAAGAGGTAGAGACAGTCCGAAGAAGTATTGGGGAGAGGCGATTAGGTAGAACATGGCGCAGCTGGAGCTTTCAAAGGACGCAGACCTTTGATAAGAGAGTGTGGAGGTCTGAGATTAAGGTAGAAGATTAGTATGTAGTCATGTGTTTTTCTTAGACTGGTAGCATTAGTGCTAGTTTAATATCCTTCCTATTCGTAAATTGCTATTACTACTTGCTGTTGATTGCTATTTTTTGCTTCGGTTTCTTAGTAACTTACTGTTGTTATTACTTGTTGTCATTGCTTATTTTCATCTTCACTTTAGCCGAGGCTCTATTGGAAATAATCTGTCTACCTTCTCAAGGTAGGGGTAAGGTCTGCATACACACTACCCTCTCCAGACCCCATTATGGGCCTTCACTGGGTTTGTTGTTTTTGTTGTTGTTATTATTGTACCTTATTCTTTAGCATAAATTTTTTTTTGGTAATTAAAATTGTAGTAATCACCAAAGTGGTTTCCGTACAATTCCATAGTTCAGCTATATACGCAGCTGACTATCAAAGGATAAACAAAATCTGACTAGTAGACTATACCTAAAGTTCAGCATTACAATAGAAAATGCTGAAGGTATGATCTAACTCTAGGAGTTGCCCTAATATTACAAATATAAGCAATGGACCTAAGCAATTTATCACTGGAACAGAAGATATTTTCAAAAATTCTCGCATTCCTTTCCAACCATAAGACATAGAATAGTTCTGCAATGGTCATTTTGAGTATATGAGCTCGATATGATTTTCCCTTAGCATTAGCAATGAGCCAGTGTACAAATTGTGTCCAATTCTGTCCAGCAGGCTGCATTACTCCAATCCACTGCAGTGTTTGATACCTCAATTGAGTGACAAAAGGGCAGTCAAAGAACAAGTGATCTCTAGTCTCCAGTTCTTGTTGACACATGACATAGGTGCCATCCACAGTCGAGTTCCATTTGATCAACCTATCTTTAGTAGGAAGTCTATCTTGTAGAAGCAGCCAAAGGTTGAAAAGTGCTTTAGGTCGAGCAAGATTTTGTATGGTTAAGTTCTTCCAAAAGACTCTAGGTAGCTGTCCTATCTGTTGAAGATAGATCATTCTTATAGAGCATGCTGGTTTGTGTAACAGTTGATATTGCTGCAATAGAACAGTACCTTTCATGATCTTCCGAACCATCTAACTGGCTTGCTTAGGAATATTTATGGACTCCAATTGTTGCTGTTTGATATAGACTGTGTGAATCCATGTCACCCATAATGCATCCTTCTTGTGAGCTAAATCCCAGCTTAATTTTGCAACAGCAGCTTTGTTCCACACCAGGAGATTGGTTAAGCTTAAACCTATTGCAGATTTTGGCAGGCAAATTTTATCCCAGGCCACATATGCTTTTCTTGATACATTGACTGAACCAGACCAGATGTAAGATCTACACACTGCTTCTAACAGCTTTATAACTTTTGAGGGAATGAGGAATAGTTGAGCCCAATAAGCTTGAATACCAAAGATTACTGATTTAACCAGTTGGATTCTACCAGCATATGACAACTTCCTGGCAGTCCATGATGTGATCCTGGCAATAATCTTATCGACCAGTGGTTGCCATTGGAGTACAGACATCTTTTTGGCAGATAATGGAATACCCAAGTATTTAAAAGGTAGTTCACCACGTACATAACCAAGATGATCAATAATTTGCTGTTGCATTTCATGCTTCACCCCTCCAAAATACACAAAACTCTTATTCATATTGGCTTTCATCCCAGAAGCTGCAGTGAAGTGAGAGAAATATGTAAACATGGTACTTACAGATTGATATTCACCTTTGACAAACAGCAATAGGTCCTCAGCAAAGCTAAGATGAGTAATTCCCAGTTTTTTACAACCAGGATGAAATGTGAAAGCTTTATCCTTCATCAATTTCACCAGAGATCGACTTAGGTATTCCATCACAATAGCAAATAAGAAAGGAGATATGGGATCCCCTTGTCTCAAACCTTTGGCTGCTTGGAAAGGTTCAGTTGTTTCTCCATTCACCACCACTGTGTAACTGATAGTTTGAACACACTCCATGATCCATTTTGTAAACCTGGTTGGGAAATCTAGAGCCTCCATTACCTGCTGCAAAAAGCTCCATTCAACAGAATCATATGCCTTCTGCAGATCAATTTTGATCATACATCTAGGAGATATATGTGATCTTGAGTAGTGCTTGATTAATTCATGGGCCAGGATGACATTATCTGCAATTCTCCTACCTGAAATGAAGCCTGCTTGGGCGTTACATATGATACTGGGCATAACTTTCTGTAATTTGTTGGCCATAAGCTTGGAGATTATTTTGTATAGCACTGAACAGCAAGCTATTGGTCGAAACTCTTTGACTGTTTGTGGGTTAGGAACTTTTGGAATCAAAGTAAGAGAGGCACAGTTTGTTGGTCTATGCATTTTGTTGGTCTCAAAGAAGTTCTTGACTGCTTGAAGTATATGACTTCCAGTAATGTGCCAAGTTTGCTTAAAGAACATGGCACTATAACCATCAACTCCAGGAGCTTTATCATTACCAATTGCTTTTAAACTATCCAAGATTTCAGTGTCACTGATGTCAGCAGCTAATTCCTTCTTTTGATGGTATGTTAGTCTAGGACCATTGCTCATATACATTCGGTTAACAACTGGGAGAGAGGTAGCTGATGTACCCATGAGTGATTTAAAAAAATCTTTGATCTCCTTCTTAAGGTCATCTGGATCAGTAATTTTCAAACCTCCACCTGTAATCAGTTCGGTAATCCTCTTATATTGATTCCTCTCCTTCACTACAGCAGAAAAATATTTGTTATTTGAGTCCCCTAATTGGATCCATCTGGCTCTTGATTTTTGTTGTAATATTGATTCTTCAATCAAAGACCATTTTTCTAACTGCATCACCAGCTCTTTTTCTTTAAGCTGTAAATCATCAGTATAGGACAAATTCAACTGGTTTTGAATATCCTCCAGTTCCTTCCTGCTAGACTTAATTTTCTGTGCAATAGTCTTAAAATCTCTAGTTAGAGATTTTAATACTGGTTTAAGGGACTTGAGATTGTTCCACACCCCTTTAAGGGTACACTGAGCATTACCATTCCAGTTCTCCTTGATCAGATGTTGAAACTCCTTATGTTGAATCCATGCATTATAGAATCTGAAGGGAGTCCTCCTGAGTCTGGTATCTTCAGCCAGGGTTAATACCATGGGGTTGTGATCAGATATTAGTGGAACTCCATATACAGTGTGTACATGGCTCCACTTAACCATCCAATCATAATTACTAAAAGTTCTATCCAATCTGCTGCATACTCTGTCCTTGCCACTTTACTTGTTAGTCCATGTAAAGTATCCCCCCTTCCAGGGAAGTTCTGTCAGTCCTGCCTGCTGGATACATTGTGTGAACTCAGTGACCTCAGCTTGTTTAACTTGGATACAAGATTGTCTATCATTACTAGACAAGATGGCATTGAAATCACCTGCTACTAGCCAAGGGTCAGTAATATCAGCAGAAAGGTTCTGTACTTTTTGCCACAATGTCCTCCTTTGATCAATGCCATTTAAACCATAAACCACTGTGAGGTAGCAAATCAGTTCACCAGTGAGGTTCCTAATACTGCAATGGATGTATTGAGCCTCTTCCTGAATACTAGTGACCATAAACTTTGTAGTATCCCATAGGATCCAAATTCGACCATTCATGGCACCCCTATAATTAGTTAGTATACCCCAATCAGGAACTAACAATTTGGATATTCTCTCTGTATTCTTCTGTTTAACCTTTGTCTCTACCAGACCAACAAGGTCAAATTTATTGGATCTAATATATTCTTTATCTTCCTTATGTTTGTACCTTTTATTTACACCCCTAATGTTCCAAACTAACCACTTCATTGAGAATAGCTGGTACCCCCGTCATCCAGGGGATGGTCTGCCCAACTTGCTGACCCTACTTCAAACCTATTAGCCACCATAATAGGAGATAAAGGCGGAAAGTTTTAATGTTAAAAACTGGAGATGCCTGTGTAGCAATACCTTTCTGTTTACTCAACTCTTCAACTATTACTGGAGGGGTACAAGATTCTTTCAGAGGGATTGGCTGTTGTATGGGAACTTCCTGCTTACTCTGAACATTAGGAGCTGGAGCTTTAACTCTCCATTCCTGAGTCACCTTAGTTTGCTGTATGTGATTAGGTTGTGTAGGTTTGGCCATACAATTGTGTCCCACCATAAGGCATTTCTCACAAATATGATGGTTTCCAATCATAGGTCACATCCTACATAAACCCCTTCCCATTTGGATCTAGTAACTCAATCTCACTAGGCAATTCTTTTGAGACATTCACCTCAATAAGCATACAAGCATATGAAATTCGAGTTTGTTTAGTCGTACACTCATCAGCAAAAATGGGCTTACCCAACACACTGGCTATCCTACTCAAAGATCTGCTACCCCAGCATGACATAGGTTGGTTAGGAAACTTGATCCACAGTGGGATATCCGTGGAAAAGCAGCTTTAAAATCAAAATCAGCAGACCATTGCTTCAGGATCATAGGTCTATTTGCAATGGAATATGGGCCAGCACACAGGACTTCCTTAGCATCATCAAGGGATTGAAATTTCACAATATAGTGGCCCTCCTCATGATAATAGAGGTCTGGTGCAGGCACATGGGACCAATGAAGGTTAATGAACCTTTTCATAGCATTGTACCCTGGACTATTCCCTAAAACAAAGACAACTAGGGTACACTTCCATTTCTGTTCTTCCTCCTCCACTTCATCTTTAATCAATTGACCCACTGGTTTGCCATTAATCATAGTCGGTGGGATATATTCCAAAGTCATGCCATTAGCAGCAAGACGATTCTTCTGAAATAGATTTTCCCACACTTTAGTTACTTCCGTTTGAGTCCCCTCTTCTAGATTGTTTAGGCCTGTAACTGCTGGTTGAGGAAGTTGTTGCATGTGCTCGATTCCCCTATTTGCTGTACCATCGGGGTTGTCGATGGTTCAATCGGAGGGCCTTGACTATTGTCTACATTAACAGCAAGCTGAGGAAGCAAGGAAACCTCAGCCGCCTTTGTCCCTTCATCTGCATGAGCCAATGGACCGGTGTCGACCAATGGAACAGTGTTGTCCAATGGAACAGCGTCGAGCGGGTTGTTTGCACTTGCTGGTTGATTGACGATGGGAATGACTCGATCTATGGTAGCAATCGGAACTTTGCGGGGTCGTCCCCTTCCTCTCGCCATGGAAACCGAACTCGGCATACGTTTACTAACGTGCGCCGAGAGGAGAGAAGAAGAAGGCCTAAAAAAATGTATTGGTGATTTCTTTAGCATAAATTTTATCACATATTTAAGTATTATTTTTCCACTTAATCATACTCATGATCAAATATTCTTTTGTTGAAATTCTTTTATATAATATTTTTAAATATTCACTAGCTATTTTTATACAATTTTCCTTTTAATTAAATTAGGCCAAATCGGGAAATGTATATTCGTTGATACTAAAAGATGTCTAACCCTTTTCCTTTAGGATTACTTGAATCCTTACCTAGAATCTCATACATTTTTACAACTCATAATTAGAGTTTAACATTGCTTTAAGTGTCCTAATACATTTTAATTACTTGGTGGCGATTTCATAAATTTGTGTTTTATTTTAACTTCGATAAAATAGGGTTCAACACAAAGAATACTAATTAAGTTAAAACCTCTCTAGTAGGAATAAATAAATTTCTAATATAATATAACAAAGTAAAAATTTATTTTACTTAAAGGGATGATTTTAGTGAGTCACATAAGATATTATATGCAAAATATTAGATTAGATACTCTAATTATTTTACTTAATGGGATGATACTCTAATTATCAACCTATCATAACTTTTTTTCATGCTTCAGATGATAGAAATTACTTAATTTTTGTCGTCTCTACTTTTCTCATAATTTTCACCTTCATTGATTGTTAAGCTTTTACATCCTTGAATACTAGTAAACATAGGTTTTTTAATTAATCGTGACATAGACTAGGTTATAGCAACATACATTTTAATTAACCAATGACATGAACTACAGCATCCCAGAACCCTCTTCATGTCATTCTGCGTGCAATGTGGAAATTTTACTATTCTTATCTAGGCTTGTACACAGAAAATTTACAAATCGCATCAAATTGATTATTTAAGTTAAACCGGCAAAAAATCTGATTAGTGGCTCGGTTTGATTTGATTTGATATTAAAAAGAAATCCAATCATAATTGAATTGGTCTGATTTTAACTAAAAAAAGTCAAACCGAAACTAAACCAATGAGATATTATATGTATATAATTTTTAAAAGTATTTATTTTCTTGTAATTTATCAATATTCTTATATTTTTCATAGTTTTTATCTTTTAAAATATTATTTCAAGCTTTGACTTAGAATTTTGAATGGAACTTTTACATTCATATGCCACATAAGAAACCTTATTACACTCAATGTTTAAAGTTTAACTTAATTATACTTAGCATATCAAATTGTCAATTCTATACCATAATTATTAAGGGTATAATTAATTATATATTTTTTACTTCTTAATTAAAGGAACCTGCAAAAGAAGTTTGTAAAAGCATCTTGGTCGCTACTATTTATGATCAGAAAAAATTGGGACCAATGCTGAAGACTAGCACTAACGTAAAAAGAGGAAATTTTCATCTTTAATTTAATACAATTAGAAATTAGAAATTAATTGAATTTTTCTTCAATTGCCCAATTTTATAAAATGCCAGCTGAAGCTTTTTCACTTTGCGGTTCTTAGGTTCCAGCATCTGCAGTATTTTTCATAGAAAATGGAAAAACGTTTCCAGCTGTGTAAATTTGGGATTTGACATAATCCTGTTTGCGGCAGGGTTTTTCCTAAATTCTCGTAGAACTGTGAAGGTCAAAATTTTGGATGAGAATATATATCAGCTTTATAGAGGCGGCTACTATCCGCCCTCTCCTTTTTTTCTTCCTCCAACACCTAATAAAAAGCAAGCTGCATTTTGCAATTAGATGTGGTTTTATATGTAGTATCTCTGCTTGTACGATTGTTTCGATGCTTATATATTGTTTATGAATCCTTTGTGATGAATGTTTTAGCCGTTTGGGATTTGTGAAAACAAAAAATAATGCATCTACAATCAGAATACAAATAATATACAATTCATCTACAAAATATCTACAAACTGGGTACATTGAATTTTAATATCACAATTCTCATTCGACTGTACTTTATTTGGGGTTTTCGACATAATTGCATTTTTTGCAGAAAATTTATATAAGTTTTAGTCATTTTTTATTTGTGAAAATAGAAAACAAAGCATCTACAACTCGAATACAAATAATCTATAATTTATCTACAAAATATCTATAAATTGGGTACATTGAATTTTTATATCCCAATTCCGATTCAATTGCAGCATAATTGATATCTTTGACATAATTGCATTTTTTCAGAAGATTTGTAGAAGTGTTAGCCTTTTTTATTTGTGAAAATAGAAAATAAAGCATCTACAACCAGAATACGAATAATCTACAATTTATCTACAATTTCTGCAATATGTCTTCTTCTTCGAGTTTCAACCTGAAATTCAGTCAAAATCAAGTCTAATCTTAACCAAAACCCCTTAAAATTGAGATATAAACTCCAAGCCATATTCCTGATTATTTTCAAAAACACCCAATCCAAACAAATAATGATTTTCGAAAACCCAAATTTGAATTCAAAGCTTTCAAGCTTTCTAATAGCTGTCAATGGTGGAATTGCTGCTCTCTTTTCATTACTAAAATCTGCGATTGAGAAAAAGAGACAGATGTAGAGAGAATGTCGACGAACTGAGCTTTTGCAGAACTGATTTCTACAATTTGAAATTGAGCTTCTAATTTCGACGAACTGAGCTTTTGATTTGTGTCTTAAGCGAAAATATCGAAGAATAGATATGAGCTTTTGAACATATTTAATTTCGACGAATTAAGCTTTTGAACATATTTGATTTGTGGCTAAATCAATTAGAAGATTTTGTTCCTAAATTTTAGCACGCCTAATTAGGAAGATTCAGGTACTAATAATTAGTATTTAATGAATGATATAAAAATTGTAGGAAAAATATGAACAGGGCGAGTAAAGTAGAAACTGTGCATATTTTTGAAAATAAAGTTTCATATATGTTATAGGAAGGAAAAAATTCTCACTTTGAATGGCTCAGTAAGTTTTATAGCCCATAGATGTTAGTAACTCAAATATGGACCAAATCAAAATCAAATCAATTTTAATGCTAAGAAAAGAAATTCAATTCAATACTAAATGGTAATAGTGTTGGATATCTATTTTCTCAATTTACATTGATTTAGATAGTGAAAATGCATAATTTATTTTTATTTTTCTTTAGTGTTTAATCATGTATTAATACGTATTAGCATAATTATTTTCGCATGAGTTAGTATTTTTAGATTATAATTATTTTTAGGCGAAATAGCTTCGTGACCACTTAAACTTGTACTAGTTTGTAAAGGCGATATATGAACTCTTGAATTTCTCATTTAAACACCTCTACTTTAGGAAATGACTACTAATAATAAACTTTGACCGTTGACTATGCTTATGTGGCAATATTATGACTGATGTGGTCGGTTGTGTGTTAATCACGGATATAAAGCGCGTAAATATAATAAAAAATAAATAATTAATAATGAAAAGAAAAAAAACAAATCCACCTATATTTATTCCCTCACATACCCTAACGGCCTAACCCTCTACTCCTTCCTTTTCTTCACTAATGCCCCACCCCACATGACTTTTCCTACTTAATTGTCGCCCCCAATCCCTTTTCGCCTCCGTTTCTCTTCTTCCTCCTTTCTCCACTTTCTTTGATTTCAAACTAAGTCCACAACCAAAGTTTTTATAAATTACGCCCCAACTACCACATCTGATTATTCTCCAGTTTTTAATTATCAATTACACTCCAAATCTCCATATAAAAGAAAAAGTCCACATTCATTGTCATAAAAATTAATCCATCGGATCAAAGATGGAAAAAATTGGGTCTGATTTTTGCATTATGAATGTGTAAAAAGAAATTAAAAAAGCAAACAGTATTTGCTACTTTTTGATTTGTTAAAGTTATTCGCTGATTTGTTGAAAACAATCGGATCTGATTTCGATCATGGTAAAATTAGTCGTTGCCTCCTGGTTTCTCTTTCTGATTTTTGGAGGTGGTGATTTTTGTTTTTGAGTTTAGGTGATTGTTTCTCTATAATTTTTGGTGGTAAAAGGTCAGACATAAAAGTTTGACAGATGATTTTTCTATAGGTGAGATAATGGTAAAATAATGAAATTAAAATGTATTAGTGGGAGAGAAAAAAGATAAATGTTGAAAATTTTTTACTGGTGAAATTTAAAGATTTTAGGTTGATTTCCAATCGGGAAAGTCTTTTCCAGGAGGTCCCGACAGAATGAAACGAAATATGCAGGATTTAACCAAAAAAAAAAGGAAAAAAGAAAAAGAAATGGGACCTTAAAAATATATGTGTCAAGAGGTATTCATTCCAATTCCTGCTCAAGCAAGTTGGATGGTTAGAAAGATCATCCAATCAAGAGATATTCTACAAAGGATCTAGAATTGGAAGGAACAGAAATGCTCGACTAGACAATTGTACCAGTCATAGATGCAAGAAGTGACGAGAGTCCCATGGAAGAATTTAATCATAAAAATCAAGTAAGGCCAAAAGCAATTTTTAACATATGGCTATTCCTACAGGACAGACTCCCAACAAAGGATAGACTACACAGCTGGGGAATGAGTAGTGATCAACAATGCACCTTTTGCCAAATTAACCCGAAAACAAGAGATCACTAGTTAATGACCTACCCTGTCACTGTGGACTTATGGGAAAGAACAATGAACTGGTTGCAGGAAAATTATCCACCCAGTACTGATTGGAACCAGAAAATACAGTGGTTGATTAGCAAAGCCAAAGGGTCGAACATGTCGAGCATCCACTTTCAAAATGGTTATAGCTGAATTTGCATATGCTATCTGGCTGGAAAGGAATGCAAGAGTCTTCAATTAGATATTTCGATGTAATACTGCCTTACTGAGAGACATAGTGTATAATTGTAATGTTAGAGGTACCCCACGAATTAGACAACAATTACAATACCTTCGAATATAGTAGTGTTAGGTAGTTAGGATAGTAGATATAGTTTATATGTTATTTCCCAGACAGTCAGCTGAGTTGAAGCTCGACTCTGGTTTTGTAATGTTAATTCATTGGTGATTAATGAAACGCCTTAATTACAAAAAAAAATATGTGTCAATAAAATATGAATGAAGGGAAGATGTGACTATACAAAATATTAAATAACATCCATGTCAAACACTAATTGAACAAAACACACAATCACTTATATTAATTAGTAGTCATTTTCTCAAGTAGATGTGTTCAAATGGGAAACCCAAGAATTTATATATCGGGTTTGTAAACTGGTACAAGTTTAAATGGTCACGAGATCATTTCGCTTTATTTTTATTATGACTTATTAGTTAGCAATATTTATTTTATATAATTTTATTATTTTTTGTATAATGTCATGAATCTTCTCACATTTTATATTATTTTTTGAAAAAATACCTTATATTATATCTTATCAGAATTAAAGAAAAATTAAGAACACAAATTATATATTTTGTGTTACAAAAAAATTTTATGCGAGGGACAAAACCCCGAAAAAAGCTGCTGACTTATGTACTCTTATTCATTATGCCATAGCTCAATTGTTGAGAGTTAAACACAACACGGAGTTTGTGTCAGAGAGGACATTAAATTGGAGAGGTCTGCCAGTGAAACAGATATCATCAGCGGACAATATATGACTAAGCTAAAAAAAACTCAACTTTAGCACTTTTCTATCAAAAGAATTACATGAACTTGTCAACAATCCAGATTTTATGCTTTCCAATCTGTCTTCTTTCTTTACAATCAGAGTGGAAACTTCCAAATCTCTCTCTCAAAAACTTTACTTATAACTATATTCTTTAACTGTAAAAGTGCCAATTACCCCCACAAAAGTGTAATGTGGATAGAGCAATCATAATGATGACCCCGTCTGTGTCACTTTTGGGCACTTCACAATATTCAAAGCTAGTGTTAGTATAAGTTCGTGTAGCCAGTCCAAATAAAATTAGTTTATTTTGAGAAATATTTTTTTAAATGTATCTTTTTAAAATATTTTTGATAAGAAGCTGTTTATGTTTGGCTAATTAGTTTAAAAAACACTTTTAAGCAACAATTAATATTTGGCCAAGTTTTTAAAAACTGCTTCTAAGTGTATTTTTCTCAAAACAACAACAACAACAACAACAACCCAGCATAATCCCACTTAGTGCAGTCTGGGGAGGGTAGTGTGTACGCAGACCTTACCCCTACCCTTAGGTAGAGAGGCTGTTTCCGAATAGACCCCCGGCATCCTTCCCTCCAAGAACTTCCCACCTTGCTCTTGGGTAGACTCGAACTCACAACCTCTCGGTTGGAAGTAGGGGTTGCTTACAATCAGAGCAACCACTCTTGTCTTAAAAGTGTTTTTTTAAAAAGTACTTTTAGAGAGAAACTACTTTTTTCTGTTTCTCCAATACTGTTTTTACTTCTCCTCAAAAGCATTTTTTTTTCTTCTAAAAGCTTGACCAAACACCTTAATTTTTAGCAAAAATTACTTTTGGTAAAAAAAAAAAGCATTGGCCAAACAAGCTATAATACTACAAATTAATTTGCTTTGTTTCCGCACTAATTTCTTCCTTTTCTTTAGAGCACATAATCAATGGGTTATATCTGTAATCAGTAAAATTTCACTAAATATTTGATTCTAAACCTAAATTTCAATAGTATAATGTGTTCAATAGTAAAGAATCTAAAGGTTAAACTCGTCAAATTGAAATTTTGAGTCTGCATCTGTATACAACTAAGTGACTTTGATCATATGTAGAGTAGAAAGAGGTTTGTTAGCCGGGGAGTGAAAGAATTATACTATGCAACAAAGCAAAGAATCCTGCTATTGCATTTGGCAATTGGCACCTCATAATTCTTGGAAGTGCAATTCTTGAATCAATACCACTACTACTTGAGGCACAAAATGGTACACACCAAAGTCAAAAATCACTATTGCCCACCTCAAACTTAGAGTATGTAGTATGATATTAGATTTTAAGTTATACTCCCACCTTATTTCCAATTTATGTAAATTTGTTTGACTGGTCACAGAACTTAAAAAAAATAAAAACTTTTACAATTTGTGATCCTAAACAAGTTAGAATATTTTTATGGCTATAATTCTTTTTGAAACCTGTAGTAGTAAACATGCCAGAGTATTTGTGTGGTTATAAAAGTTTCTCATTCCAAATCTAAACAAGGGTCCTTTTTTTTAGACGGACCAAAAAGAAAATCAATTCACATAAACTGGAACGGATGGAGTATATACTAATAGGTCAAAAGATAATAGTAACAGGTAAACCATTCATAAAAGTCGAATTAGTAACCTAAAAATAAGGCAAGTTACCTATTATATCAAATTAAAATACACTAACAAATTCTTGTGTATAGGAGTTAAATCCTTGCTACATTAGTATGAGCTATAAGCTTTACATTAAGAGGAAATGTTATGAGGTTCTTATCTTTTACATGGAAACATGGAAACTGTACTACATGACATTCTCTTCTAACACAACTCTGGAGCTTGGAATAGGTTTCTGGTTTATCACACTGCAACTAACATTATCTTCCTAACACAAGAAAAACTTCTTACTATACAACAATTATCTTAACATCAAGACAATTAATCAGAAAAAGGATAAAATAAGAAGGAAAGAACAGGACAATGTTGATGAACCTTAATCACAACAAATTGGACATCTTATCAGTCCATTCTCATTACAATCCGGGCAACGTTGGAAGCCATATTCATCGTCATCAACTTCCAACTCGTCGTACTCTCCCTCATAGTATATTTTACAACTCCCTGAGCATGTGTCACATGGTACAAACCTAATATCTCCACAAGCCTCACAAACTCCATTTCCAACTCCAATCCCACCATCACCATCCTCTATTCGTTCGCAGTTTTCTACTAACTTCTCGAGCTTCCCATCCTCGTTCATTCTCCGTATTACATCAGCTCCACCAATGTACTTTTTACCTAAAAACACCCTTGGTAATCCCCCTCTAGCAAATCCATCTCCCAACAATTCTTTCAACTCCTCCTTGAACCCTGAATGCATCGAAACATCCCTCTCATCGACCTTAACACCTAGTCCCTTTAGAATCACACGAACGTGACAACAATCCTCGTATGTTTTCCTCACCCCTCTTAGGCTCGTAAAGTAAATAACAAATTTTTGCATCTCACGAGTCACCAATTTATTACACTCCGTTAGTACTTCTCCATTTTCTCTCTTCGAGTCCTTTCTTGACTTGGCCTCGTCATCCGATCCCTGATGATCTTCAACGACTAATGGCTTCAAATGAAAAGGGTTAGCTGGTGGAAGCTCTTCAAGTGCTTTTCTAAATGTAGAAATCACTTCAGGATCAAAATCAGACACTATAGATGTATCATTTGAATGTAAACTAGACTCAATATCAGCCATTTTCGGTGATCCTTCGCCATTTTCTTTAAGCTGATGATCATCAAAACAAGATATATTCGTATTATGAGAAACAGGGAAAGAGAAACAATGATCAAGATGAGGTTTAAGAGGAGTAATATCTTCAAGACCTTCCATTAATTCCCAAGCATTAATAGTTTCTGGCTCACCTGGTGGAGTTCTTACTGGTGTCTTAGGAACCACAACATTTGGGATTTTCTCATTGATCATTTGTGACCATGTTCTTGCCTCAATCAACAACTCATCTTTACTTCCCTTTGCTACATCGTAGTCGTCGATTTCGAATGCAAATTGATCATCTCTGAGACTTTGACTCAGGTTCATTGAGTCAAGTTTTAATGAACCTAATGTGGAGGAAGTGAGATTGACCAAATGTTGTTCACTCTCATGATGATCTTTCTTATTTGGTATGTACATTGAATAGCTCCTCCGTACAGGGGAATATGGTGTATGGCAATTTTGACATACTTTTGGCTTTGAAGTTGCGCAACCCATTCTTGATAATTTCACCAACAACTTAAGTTTGGTACAGGAGAAAAAAGAATCTACTATATGCCAGATAATGGATTGTGTAGGGGTTCGAAAATAAGAAACTAAATGGAGGAAATAAAAATGACAAGAATTCAGAATACGAGGATAATTATAATTTGTACCCCTTTAATAATTAAGAAAAGATTAATTGATATTAGAGAGATTGAGAGATTGGAAGGTTCTATTCTGTGCTAAAATCTGCATCAATGGATTGGTTATAAAAGGAAAAAACGTTGAAAAAAGTAACAGCTTTATCATAATTGACGAGACGACAAGAATGTCAACAAGAACACAATGCCACATATCAATTGATACCTTAAAAACAAAGTGTATCAGAGGTACAGATTATGAATAAGAAGAAAAGAAAGAGAAAAATTGCCAGGGAGAGAAATTTTGGGAGAAGAAGGAACCTTTCAGCAGTTATTATTTTATTCTTCTTCCTTCCCAGAAAACAATGTTTCTATCTCTCCAAAGATTATTGGTGGGATTTCTTTTCTTTTGTGTACAAAAAGATGGGAAATGGACAAAAGACCTATTAGGGGCTAGGATGAGAATGAGTGGTTAAAAATGAATCAAACCTTTTTTTCTGGAGAGGGGTTGATTTTATAATATGAATGAAGAAAAGAGATATGGTGGATATACAGCATGTCAAAAACAACAAAATGAAAAGAAAGGATTGTGGTGGCTTCTAGGCAAATTCAATTGCCCCATGCCCAAACCTCTTTTTGTGTGCGACGAAAAGAAGTGGAGGGGCTACTTTATTTTTTTTAATTTTTCACTCGATATTTGATTACCAGTATACAGGTAGGTGACCAACGGGTGGGCCGGGCCGGGTCCGGGTCCAATTTTTCTGACCCGTCCGGGTCCGCGCCGGTCCGGTCCGGGTTCAATTAGAGGTGGGTTGTTAACGGGCTGTGTTGATCCGGGTCGGGCCGGTTTTTTTTTTTTTTTTTGAATTACGTATAGTATAAATATTAAGTTATATTAATATTTTGTAATAATTGAATGAACACAACAAAAGATGGGGAAAAAATTGCACTTATTGCAAGTGCTACTTTATTTCTTAAATTCAAAATTTCAAAACTAAAATGTATCATAATTAGTTTACAATTTACATCAAATGGTTTGCATTGCAATAGAAAGTTCTTCAAAATTAATATGAACCGAATGACCTTCTTCTGGAGAGTTAAATTCGGATGGGTTTCCGTGCGTTAATATATCTCCAAGTTCTTCGTCATCAAGAGGTGGATGTAAATTCAATTTTAAAATTGAAACTGCAGCATTGTTGTTTGAAGCATTATCAAAAGACATACACAAAACTTTTTGGTTTAGATTATAAAATTCGACAACTTCAACAATTGTACTACTAATAAATGCAGGAGTATGACTCTGATCTTCATCATATTTAAAAGCAATAATACGTTTTTGCATACAAGTATTGTCATCTATCCAATGACATGTAATTGTTAAATAATCATTTCCATTTACAGCATGGCCAATATCAGAAGTTAGACATACTCTAGAAGGAAGGTGACTAAACAAATAACGTATGTATGTTTGATATTGGCTGTGAAGTCTAAAGATGTCTGATCTACAGGTACTTCTAGGGATACCTTTAAACATAGGATTGTATATCCTTTGAATATACGTAACAAGATAAGAGGAAGAAGCAAATGAAAAAGGTAGACAACCCAAAGCAATCATTTTCGCTAATTCCTCTCGATCCCTCATTTTATCATATTTTAGGAGACCTGCAGTAGTAGGGTTAAGTGTTGTTGCACTTCCATCCCCATTATTTCCCCATTCTATAGGATGATACTTTTGCATATGTCTAATAAGTGTGCCAGTCCCCCCTAAATTACCTCCGGTCAAATGTTTAAACGTTTCATTACAAAGTCTACACTTAACTCTATCACTATCTTCTATCTCATCAAAAAATTGCCAAACAGGACTTCTTTTTCTACAATTAGATTTAGAAGTTTGAGCGACTGGTGGTCTTCTACCCCTTGTTGCACTAGCAACTCCAACTCCAATACTACCAACATTTCCACTAGTAGGTGTAGGTGGTATCTCATCTTCTATTCCAATTTCGTTATCTTCTATTCCGAAATCTTGGTGTAATTGTTCATAATCAATATTTACATCTTGCAAATTAGGCGATGATTCAAAAACATGTGTTATTGGTTCATTATTACTATTACTACCAGAAGCTATAGGACTTTTTTTACTACTTCCACTTCCACTTCCACTCCTACCAGTAACTTTTCTACACGCTCTTTTAGCAGCATTCAACATATTGGAAAAATTAATATATAAGCTAAAATCAAATATGCAATTAAAATATTAAATAAGAGAAAGAGTTGGAGAGAGCGCACCGAATTCGACAATAAATTGAGCACTTGATTACGCAAATCCGGTGTTACCACGAACAAACGTCAAGCAAGTATTTCAATGTTGAACACTTGAACTTCAAGAATCAAGCTTCGAATGCCGATTTCCAAATAAGAAATTACGATAAATTAAATTCGGGAAAATAAAGACAATAAAATTATGAAAGTAGAATATGAATTCTTGAAAATTGAAGAGAAGAGAGTGATTGATATTTGCTAATTTGAGAATTGAGAGAGAGATAGATAATTTTGAGTGAGGAAATGAAGAAGAGGGGAGGGTATTTATAGATTTTAAGAAGGGTTAATAATGTAATTTAAAAAAAACAAAAAAAAAACTCAAAATTGGCCAAAAATGCAAAAAGTCTCGTTGGGCAACGGTGCTGGACCGTTGCCAACGGTCAAGTGGGCCCCATGTTTTCAGAAAAATTTTTTTTTAAAAAAAAAAAAAAAATTTTACCGTTGGGGACCGGTCCGGGCCGGTCCGGGTTGACCGGTTCGCCCGGAATTTTCCTTCCCGGGCCGGTCCGGTCCGGGTCAATTGGACGGAATCGCCTAACGTCCTAACCCCTTTCCTCCCCCTAACCCAGCCCGGCCCCCCCGCTATAAACCGGTCCGGTCTGGGCCGGGTTTGACCGGGCCGGTCCGTGCCGGTCCCGGGTCAACCCGGCCCGGTTGACACCTCTAGTTGGGACTCCGACTTCTATGCATAAGACCTATTAAAGGAATAAGTGTTATTATTAGGATTTTTCCATTTCATAACACAATTCAAAAACATTTAGTTAAAGATGAACTGATCGTATGTATTCATACCACAACCCTCGGTGATGAGGGCCGCTTTATTGATTCAGAGAATGAAGGTTGCGGAGATGAGGATACTTAGGTGGATGTGTGGGCACACCAGGTTGGATAAGATTAAGAATGAAGTTATTCGTCAGAAAGGTGGCCCCAATGGACGAGAAGATGCGGGAAGCGAGGCTGAGGTGGTTCGGGCATATACGGAGGAAGGGTCCCGATGCCCTGGTGAGGAGCTGCGAGCGGCTGGAGATTGTTGGTGGTCGGCGAGGGAGAGGGAGGCCTAAGAAGCATTGAGGAGAGGTGATTAGGCAGGACATGTCTAGAATGTAGGTTACCGAGGACATGACCCTTGATAGGGGAGTCTGGTGGTCTAGAATCGGGGTTGGAGGCTAAGGGCTCATAGAGTTCTTCGTACGCCTCTCTCGGGGCTGGGTGTGGGATAGTAGGGTTACCCATAGATGATTAGTGTTTTAGCTTATGTCCCCTTATGGTTGTTAGTATGGTAGTTACTGCTTGTTATTATTACATGCGACTGTATTTATGTTCCCTATGTTTTCATAATTATTTACGTTATTTCTGCGGGATTACTTATGCTTTATTATTTTGTTTTGTCTTGCTGCTGTTTCTAATTTTGTCTTTGTTTTGATGCAGCTTTTCATTTTAGCCTATGCGCCGAGGGTCGATTGGAAACAGCCTCTCTGCCCTTTCGGGTAGGGCTAAGGCTCGTCTACATATTACCCTCCCCAGACCCCACCTGGTGGGAATATACTTGGTAGTTGTTGTTGTTGTTGTTGTTATAAGAAGGTGGTAAAAATATAAGCAGGGTTCTATGTATAATTGAGAGTTAAGATATCTTTATCATCTTCAACAAAGTATGAAGTAAAAAAATTCAATAAGGGGTCTAGTTCAGTTTATGGAAGATTAGGATGAAATCGTTTTTGGTATTACAAGAGGGTGGAAGCAATTGATGAGGATTTTCTGAAGAGATGAAAGAGATAGAAAAGGTAGACCTCAAGGAGAAGGCTTTGAGTGAGTTCTTCATGAGCGTTACAAATAGAGCCCTTTTGGGATATTACTGAAGAAACTTCTACATCAGTGGCATGAAAGAAGCTAGAAGATCTGTAGTCTAATAAATAGGTAACAGAACCGCTTCTTATACAATCTCCATATGAACAAAGGTACACCTGTTAAAACTCACCTTGATGAGTTTAATGTAATAATAAATGAACTTGAAGAATGCAGATATCAAAATTGAGAGTGAAGACATTGCCTTGATTATGTTATGTTATGATACTTTTGTTGATATGTTGTTAACGGGAAAGACAGTATTTCACTGAAAAATGTTAGTAATACACTAAATCTAAAAAGTTGAAAAAGAGACTTCCATAAAGCAAAACTGAGGTGAGGGTCTTGTGAGTAGAAGAAGAACACAACAAAAAGACTTTAATAGAAAAAATTCAACGACTAGATCGAAGTCTAGAGAGGAAAAAAAGTAGAACTATTATGAATGTGGGGAACAAGGTCATTACAAGAGAGATTATCATAAGCTGAAAGAGAAAAAAGGGAAGCAAAAAGTACATAAATAGACACTTGCAATAATTCTGCTGATAGTCACTATGTAGCGGACGTTTGTGTCGTGAGTTCTAGTTATGGGCAAAATTCCTGGGTTCTTGATTCTGGTGCTATAAAAGTTGGTTTGCAACTTACAAGCAGATGAGTACGACTATCTACATGGGAAATGATAATCTATTACGAGTAGAGGTGATTGCTAATATCAAAGTGATAATATTGGATGGAATTATCGTAAATATTAAGTACTAGCATTATCCTCGGATTAAGAGAAATTTAATTTCTCTTTCAACTTTAGACGATCAAGGATATAAGCTCTAAAAACAAAGTACTTAAAATGTGTAAAGGCGCATGGTACTCATAAGAATAAATAACATTGTAAATTATATCATCTTCAAGTCAGTGTAGTTAAAGGGAAAGCTGATATAACTTCTGGAAAAAGTAATCTCAATCAATCTTAGTTGTTGCACTTGCAACTTGGTCATATGAGTGACAAGGTATTATATTTGTTGAGCAAGCAAAATTTGTTAGATGGGTACAAAAATCAAGTTTTAAATTTTTGTTAGTATTGTGTATTAAGTAAACGACTTTTATTAATGATTTTCTCGAGAATAGTAGGAGTGTATTCTCTAAAAAAAAAATATGAGGCATTTTTTATATTTGTTAAATAGAAAACAATAGTTGAGAGGCGGACAAAAAAAAGTTAAACGTGTTTTAACTGATAATAGGTTGAAATTTTACAATTCTAAGTTCAATTATTTCTGCAGAAGAGAGGGTATAATAAAATATTGCACTTGTATTAGAACACCATAATAGAATGTTATTGCAGAACATATAAACATAACCTTTGTGATAGGGCACAAAGTATGCTTTTACTCTCGTGTATTATCAAGGATTTTGGGCTGGAGTAATTCAATACAGATTGTTATTTGGCCAATATATCTCCATCTACGGGCTATGGAATTCAATATTCCTTTTGAGGTATGATCTGGTTCTCTTGCTAATATTCAAATTTGAGGATATTTCAGTGTCCCTCTTATACTCATGTAAGGGTAGAAAAGTTAAGTTGAAGATAAAAAAAATACATATTTTTTGGGTATGCAACTAGAACGAAAGGTTCTAGGTTAAAGTGCACAGGTAAAAAGACTTTAGGGTTAATTATTAGTGGGGAAGTGACATTCAATGAATCTGCCTTACTAGATAGTCAGAGGTAGAAAACAATAGTAGAAACAAAGTGTGGTGTCAGTGATCGCATAAAACTAGAAATTGAACCTCCACTAGCTTAGCCCATCTAAAGTAAAGGAGGCGCAAGAGGTACAAAATATTGATCAAGATGATAATGGAGATGTACCTGCACAGCTACCATATATCATTGCAACAGGTAAAAAGAAGAGAGTGATCAACCGATCGCATAATCTTGCAAACGTAATTGATGGGAATCTTTTTGGATATACGAATCCTTTGAAATTTGCTTTAGCATTTGTAGAGATCGTTGATGTAATTGAGTGTAATAGCTATCCTAAAGCTATTTCGAATGCAGAAGCAGATCGACAGATTTGTGGATAGTTGATGAGGTTAGGTCTCGAAATAAGCTTAGGCGTGCCTAGACTTGGTTGATGTTTGTGGCAATAGATAGAGCCCTTTAGAGGGCTAAAGGCAAGATAGAGAGAAGTAGTTCTTATTGATGAAGAGAATTCAAGCAAAGGGGAAGATTTGTTATTTGTTGCTTGAATTATTTTCTTGTATTTTTAAGAAATTCATAATCTTTATAGGATTGGAAAATTCATTGGTCTAATAGATTTGAGAAATAAAAATTTATTGTCCTTGATAAACGTTTTTTTCTTATATGTTTGGAACTATTTAAGATTTATATGTAAGGATTATGATTAGTAATTCTAATGATGGCATTATGCGTTTTTTCTTATTAATATTAAAAACTCTTTATGCTTTTACCCGAGGATTATGCTTCTTTGTGTTATTTTTTTCTTCTCTATTTGCTTGATCTTCCGCAACAATAATGATAGAGGGTTACTTATCATCTTACTACAATCGTCTGTGTGCATATATTGCATCACTCTTGAGACTTTACATGATAGAGTTGGAATTTTTCTCTTAAAAGGTGACTCACGTTATAAAGTATAAACTACCAAGGGCCTAATCTTTGTTTAACAATTATTTCTTTACTTTAAATTATATACATAAAGATAAAGTTAATAATTTTAAGAAATATATTTTTGTAAATCTCCAGTAACGAAAGTGATAAAATATTGTTAAAATGTGCACAAATTATTATTTTAGACAAGCTTCTCTAAAAATGAGCACAAAAACGGATTTCAAATTTGAATTTTATGGGTTCATAATATCACTAAGCTTATTGATCATTTGAGTTTCTAGGTTTAAAATTTATAATTCATACATATTTGGTATATTTTTTAATAAATATATATACATAATTTAGCCAAAATTACTTTTGTTCGACTAAACTTGTATTCTCTCTGCTTCAATTTATGTGAAACTATTTCTTTTTTGATCTGTGCCAAAAAGAATGACTCATTTCCTTATTTGGAAACAATTTATCTTTATGCAATGATTTATAGTCACATAATATATATGTGGCTCATCTTACATTACAATTTCAATATTTTTTACTTTTTTTCTAAACCCCATACTTAATTAAATGAGTTCACATAAATTAAAACGGAGAAACTCATTATAGATCCGCCCATGAGTGAGCAAAGACATTACGTCAAAACAGCTAGAAAGTTGTCAAGACACATGGAATAGGAGACAGAAATCATATCAGGTAACTGTGGATTATTCCACTTTAAGCTACTTGGCTCAAAAGTTTAAACAATTGGGAGGCAGCACAAAAACTGAACCCACTTTTTGTGGCCTCGAAGAAGAAAATATGGAGGAGATAGAAATCAATTTAATCATTTGCAAACTTAAAGACAAGTTATTGATCCAAAAATGAAATTGACATGAGCCATAATCAACATTTATTGATTTCCAGCAACTGCACACTAGTGGCTCTCTCACCTTTTGCTTATATGTTTGGATTTGTTGATCTTTGTCATCATTAATTTGTATGTCTCTAGACGTGGGATAGTGATAGACCATCTAACAATGAAATAAATATTGGTAATTTTTGTTCCTTCGAGGTCATCTGATAAAACTAGTTTGGTAATTTTTGTTTCTTCGAGGATATCCGATAAAATTTATAACTTGTAAATAAATATTTTTAAAGATAAAAATTAGCACTCTTCCAAAATTCGCTTAAGGCATGTTTGTATACAGATATCGAGTAATTCAAGATATAAGTTCGCACAAGACGTCTTTTAGGGATTAATTTTAAGAATGATCATATAACTACAATGTTTTTTTATGAAAGTCATAACTTTATTACTCACAAAAGTCATAAAATTATGATATTTTTTTCACTCAAGTCATATAACTTTGTTTCTCACATGAAAATATATAACTATGACTTTTTCACTAAGGTTATATAACTTTATCTTTTCATGCAAAAATCATATAACTATGATTTTACTTTTTTACCAAAGGCAAAATCATATGATTATGTTTTCTCAAACAAAATCGTAGTGATCGGATAATATAATTTTTCACTAGTATTTTCTTATTTTGTAAATTTTTATTTTATAATTTTCAGCATAATATATAATAATCCAAGTAAAATAGAAATGACTCAACCCGACCTGGCTCACCTGACTCAATATTCATATATATAAATTAAAATAATACTAAAAGCGAATAGTAAATCCTTCAAAACATGATACTTCTATTGTTTATTTTTCTTTTCAAGATTTTTATTCAAATTATAACATCTTTATTTCAAGTGCTCTCTAATTATATCTTTTTGTTTCTTTATTTTTTGTCACAATCTCATGTATTCCAAATTGAAATTTTTATGGGAAAAGAATTCACTTTTAATAAATAGGAATGACCCAACTTTTAATTTATATATATGAGTATTGGGTCGAGTGGGCCAGGCCAGGTTGAGTCTTTCCTATTTTAATTGGATTATTATTTAGAGAAACTTTCAAAAATCACTATGTTTTAGTGGTTATTAGCTAGTTGTAGCTACCATTTACTATATTACTTCCTATAACTATGTTTTCAGGTTTTTTAGAGTGTATCGATGTATTTAAGCTACTGTATTCACGAATACAATAGCAGTTTTCGGCGTGAAAAAGGAATTACAACTAGATAGATTATTGTATTCGCCTGTATTAACAGCGTGAAACATGTAATTACAGCTAGACAAATTTTTCTACTTGACTATATTCGACTATTTTTACGGTGCAATTCATAGTCTATTCAGCTGTTTTAAACAGAAAGTGAATCAATTAACATAATAGACTCCTAATATAACTCAACAAACTCAATTATAACACATAAGAATCTCAATCGAAAAGCACCCTAAAAATATAGCAATCTTCAAAGAAATTATATAATTACTTTGAATATAGTTAAATACATTGAATGCATGTACTATAGCAGGTCATCTATAGTGCAAAAACATATGAATACATACTGCAAATACATTTGAATACATATATACATCTGAATACACACATTATATTAATAAAAAAAATATATGAATGCATTCATGAAATATAGCGAGATAGTAAATACAATGAAATACATGGAATACAACGAGATAATTAAAGAAAATAATGAATTCAATGAAATACACAGAAATACAGCGAGATACATTGAAATACACTTAAATACAACAAAATCTTCAATTAGCCCCAAACTCCGTCGTCTTTGTTCAAGAACAACTCCAATGTCGTCTCGTCGAGAGGACCGCGATTCTAACTCGAAACGTCATTGTTCCCATTATTGTGATGCTATTCCGATAATAAAAAGCAAAGTTATGCGAGAACAAACCTAACAGTAACTACTTGTATATTCAATGGCAGCTTCTATTTTATGCCACTATTTTTTCCCCAATAACAACTTTTACCAAACCAATCAAGCATAAGCCTCCCCTTAATTACACACATTTGCAGCTTCCGCCATTTTGATGAGAACGAGATTCGGAGTCGAAGAGGGTTGACGACGGCAAAGGAGTTGGATACACTGTAAGATAGTACTTCTTCGACGAATTTATATTCTATGGAGAAAGATTGGCAATGAGAGAGGGGGGGTGAAGAAAAATCTAAAAAAATGAGAGAGAAAAATAATACAAAGAGTATTTTATAGCTTAAGGGTAGGAGGTAACCATGAATAGATATTTGTCTATAAAAATCAAAAGGTAGCTATGGAATATAATTTTTTAAAATGATATTTATTCAAAAGAAATAAGGTATCAAAATTTTCTATTATTTATTAGGCTGAAAAAAAGAAAATAAAAATCTGCAAAATAAGAAAATACTATTAAAAATTATATTTTTCGGTCACTATGATTTTTGTGAGTTTGTAAATGTTTTATGATTTTTTATGAGAAACCATAATTATATGATTTTGATAAATAAAAAAATCATAGTTATATGATTTTTGAGTTGCAAAATAAAATTATATGACTTTAGTGAAAAAACCTCAACGGTTACATGATTTTTGTATGAGAAACAAAGTTATATGACTTTAGTGAAAAAAATTAATAATTATATAAGTTTTGTGTGACTAGCAATCATCCTCTCCCCCCTTCCCTCAGGGGAAGTGTAGGCATCAGAGAGGCCCCGTGCAGTGCTTGCCTTTCTACCTCTCTCCGTATTGCATAGAAACAAAGTTATATAACTTTAGTGAAAAGAGTCATAACTATATGACTTGTGTGAGAAAATAAAATTATATAACTTTAAGGAAAAAACACCATAATTATATGACCATTTGTGAAATTAACCCGTCTTTTAGGATGTACTAGATTAGCAACTCAGACACAATATATGTAAAGGGCACATATTTCACCATCAAGATGTTAGTCCAAAATTGAGACTTAAGTTTAATATAGGCGAAATGGCTTCCTGGACACTTAAACTTGCATCAATTTGTAAAGCCGATATATGAACACTTAAATTTCTCATTTGAACACCTTTACTTGAAAAAATGGTTACTAATATGGTGCGTGTTATTCAATTGCTGCTGACGCGGATTTAATTTAACATGTTATATAACCACATCATCTATTCATCCACATTTTATTGACACATGTATGTTCAAGGTCCCAATTTGTGGGCCCTTCTCTTTTTCAAAATTAATTTATTAAATTTCTATTTTTTCTTCTCTTTCCCTTCTTCACGAATTGTAAATAAAAGCTCCGATAATAGAGACTGTGAACATAAGCTCCGATAATGAAGACTGAATTTCAATCTAGTTCTGTTATACCATCCTAAATAATAAGCTTCTTGATAACCTTGAGAAATCTTTCTTTGAAGCCAATAAGCATCTATGTCCTGAAGATTCAAATTCATTGCTTCATCTGCCTCATGCATCTCATCTTCCTCAATGCCACTGCCAATCTGCGTAGCGCCAGAACCATCGGCTTCCAGCACAACATCATTCTCCTCTTCATCGTCAAGCTCACTCTCCTCACCCTCTTCTTCGTCTTCATTCTCCTCAAACTCAACTACTACACCAACATAATAATCAAGCGCTTCTCGCCATCATCGCGGCCATCTAATTGGTAGTCAGTGATGAGTCGCCCAATCGACACCAACTTATTAAACACCTGGTCCGAAACAGGGTTTAATAGATTTTCAATTTCTAATTTCTTTTCAGGGTTCTTAAAGTTGCCGTCTTTTAACACGACCGATATCTCATCAGCAACCCCACTCACAATACTAAATGGTTGTCCACCAATTTAGTGTTGAATGAGACTGTAAACATAAACTCCAATTTTACTTCAGTTTATTGTTGATATCTTGGAAGGAGTTACGCGAGTGCGAAGGGGGGAATTTGGCAGGGAAGACGAGGGGAAAATAGAAGGAAAAGGGAAAGATCTTTTTTTTCTTTTTTAGTAAAAATAATAACTATCCACGCGCCTTTGTAGCGTGATATGCACACAATTGAGCCATGTTAACTGTATCACTTTCACATTGGCATAATCAACGGTCAAATGTGTTTAATACTAGTATTTATTGCATTAAGTTGGAGTGCTTAAATAGGAAAAGTGCAAGTTCATATATCGATTTTTAAAATTGATTCAAATTTAAGTGGCTAGAAAGCCGTTATGCATTTAATATATGATCTCTTCAATCGTGTAAATCTTATGTTGACTTGAAGGACTTATTGCCTATTTGGTAAAGTATATGTCTTAATAAAAAAAATGTTGATTTATTAGTATTTTGTGATATTATTAAGCACAAATTCATTGTATTTTTTTTAATTTTTTTTAGGAAAGAACACGCATGGAATAAATATCGAAAACATGATGTGCTTGCATCCAATATATTATAGATTAAGAATTTAGTCGCGCCGAATATTTGTACAACTAAATTATGTCACCTTGAATGTTTAGATGAGGTGGAGGCTAGAAATAGTTATCGAACATAGAGCAACTATTTAATGCACGGTACTGCTTCCGAGTTCATAATTTCATGCATGCGATTAGAATCACTTTATTGCATGTGAAATTTCTTTTCCTGTCTAAGAATTTAGGTTATCAAAGCAGTACTGTTAAATTAATGAGTCTTTATAGTTTTCTTTCTTCTAGTAAATCTTAGTTGAACTGTTCATGATTGTAAATAATCATTGACATCCCACAAACGCATCCCACTAGCAAGTAGCAACTTCACAGTTTATCAAAAATATAACAGCTGGACTAGTTTATCATTGACTCGATGAAGTGAACTTGAGTTGACTGTTTCTATTCTCCGTCTCCTTTCTTTTTCATTTTTGACCTTGCAGCTCTTGAGAAATTTTTTCTAAAACTCTTAAGATATAAGACGTAAGTTGTCTTTTTGCAGCTGTTGACTAATTCTTTCAATTCGTTTGGGACTGTCGAAATTACAGAGCAACCCAGAGAGAAAGCTCACCTTGATTGAGCTCTAATGGAGGTCAAAGGAAACTAGGGTTCTTCTGAAAGCTTCTCTTTCATTTTGTCAGTAACCTAAGATAAAAGAATACAATGATACTGAAAAGTGTAAAGTGTAAAGTGTATCTGTACAAAAATATCTAACCCATATTTATACTGTATACATGTATGTGTACAGATATACCAACTATATTACTTAGAGATACAACTCAAAGATACAAAAATAAATATATAGTCTCAATACCCTCCCTTAAGTTGGAAGGGATAAACTCATAGCCAACTTGCTAAGTAGATTGCAATATTTGATTCCTGTGAGAGGCTTGGTAAGTATGTTCGCTTGCTGCTCGTGTGTCATGATGCAGTGAGATAAGGCCCTCGTGTAATTGATTCCTTACAAAGTAGCAATCGATTCCAATGTGTCTTGTGCATTCATGAAATACATGATTCTTAGCTATGTGGAGGGTTGCTAGACTATCACAAAAAACAGGGACAGGTAAGGTTAAGGGAACTTTTAGCTCTTCAAGCATCCTAAGTATCCATACTAATTCTTCGCAACCTGTTTAGTTGATCTGTATTCTTCTTCTACTGAAGACAATGAAATAGTGTGCTGCTTCTTAGAGTTCCAGCTAATAGGACTGTCTCCTAGCAACACAATGTATCCGCTGACTGACTTCCTTGATTCAGGGCAGACAGCCCAATCTGAGTCACAAAAAGCTCAAACCCTGTAGTCTCTGCTATTGGACAAAAAGTTCCCTATGCTTGGATTACCTTTGAGATACCTTAGGACATGATATGCAGCTTTTAGGTGTGGCTCTCTTAGACTTGGCATTAGCTCAAGTGATGTACACTGTAGGATATGTCAAGCCTTGTGTTGGTTAGGAAACTCGCCTACAGTGAGATGGATCTGGTAATAAACACCTGTCATCTGCACTCAACTTGGTAGCAGGATCAAGTGGAGAGGCCAAAGCAGAATACTTAGTGCAATCAAACTCTGTTAGTAAATCCATTATGAACTTCCTTTGGATATCAGTTCTTTGTACAAAATCTCTAATCCCAGGAAAATAATATAGCTTTCCAGGTCCTTTATTTTGAAAGTATCGTGCAAAAAAGCCTCCAGTCCTTCTATTTCTTGTAAATCGGTCATTATTAGTTGGACATTATCTACATAAACAACCACAAACCACAGAAGTCTCATGCTTCTTATAGAAAAGTTAGTAATCCAGTAGAGAGTGGGTGTATCCTCTTGAACAAAGTGCTGCAGTCAACTTCTCATATCATTGCTTACTTGCTTGCTTCAATCCATACAAGGACTTGTTCAATTTGCACACCAAATCTGGTCTGTCCACAAAATGACCTGGAGGTACCTCCATATGCAATTCATCATAAAGGTCTCCATGGAGGAATGCATTGTTGACATCTAGTTGAAAACTCTCCCAACCTTCTTCACTATTGTACCAATTAGGGCTCTAACAATTGTCATCTTCACTATAGGTGAAAAAGTCTTTGTATAATCTACCCCTGCCTGCTGAGTGTATCCTTTTACCACTAATCTTGCCTTAAATCTCTATTCTCCCATCTGCGTTTTATTTCACCTTATACACTCATTTACATAATATTTTTCTTTTACCAACTGGGAGTGGCACTAAGCTTCAAGTATGATTGGCATAGAGTGCTTGAAATTCCTGGTTCATAGCTTTATGCCATGGAGGATTAGCAACTGCCTCTTCATATGAGCTGGATTCACACTCATGAGAAATATTTTTGATCAATTGTTGACTATCATAACTCAATGCATTGTGGGAAACATATTGTGGATTAGGTATAGATGCATTAAAAGAAAGTGAGGTGGAGCTTTGGTTGCTACTAGAATGGAAGTTAATGTGACTTGTGTGTAGCTTGGGGAGTGAATAATTGTAATCTTTCAAATAAGTAGGAATTTTAAGTGTTCTAAAGAGTCTCCCTGAAGTTTCATTATCATATTGGGTTGCTGAATTAGAAGCACAGTTTGTAGTGATTTTATCCTTAATGTTATTAACTGAAGAAGGAGAATATTGGTCAAAATTTAAAGTTGTATGAGAATTAACGTCATTCAGCCCTGGTGATGAGGGATCGAGTGACATAGCTGAAAGATGTAGACCTGGTGAACTAGGAGCATAAGTTGACTCATTAGAGCGAAAAAAATCTTGTGCTAAATCTGAATTTACTTGTGGGAATGAATGATATGCAGCTTTTAGGTGTGGCTCTCTTAGACTTGGCATTAGCTCAAGTGATGTACACTATAGGATATGTCAAGCCTAGTGTTGGTTAGGAAACTCGCCTACAGTGAGATGGATCTGGTAATAAACACATGTCATCTGCACTCAACTTGGTAGCAGGATCAAGTGGAGAGGCCAAAGCAGAATACTTAGTGCAATCAAACTCTGTTAGTAAATCTATTATTAACTTCCATTGGATATCACTACTCATCATCTTTGTACAAAATCTCCAATCCCAGAAAAATAATATAGTCTTCCCAGGTCCTTTATTTTGAAAGTATCGTGCAACAAAACCTCCAGTCCTTCTATTTCTTGTAAATCGGTCATTATTAGTTGGACATTATCTACATAACAACCACAAACACCACTGAAGTCTCATGCTATTATAGAAAAGTGAGTAATCCAGTAGAGAGTGGGTGTATCCTCTTGAACAAAGTGCTGCAGTCAAATATCATATCTTTGCCTACTTTCTTGCTTCAATCCATACAATGACTTGTTCAATTTGCACACCAAATCTGGTCTATCCATAAAAAGACCTGGAGGTACCTCCATATGCACTTCCTCATAAAGGTCTCCATGGAGGAATGCATTGTTGACATCTAGTTGAAAATCTCCCAACCTTCTTCACTATTGTACCAATTAGGGCTCTAACAGTTGTCATCTTCACTACAGGTGAAAAAGTCTTTGTATCATCTACCCCTGCCTGCTGAGTGTATCCTTTTACCACTAATCTTGCCTTAAATCTCTATTCTCCCATCTGCATTTTATTTCACCTTATACACTCATTTACATCATATTTTTCTTTTACCAACTGGGAGTGGCACTAAGCTTCAAGTATGATTGGCATAGAGTACTTGAAATTCCTTGTTCATAGCTTTCTGCCATGCAGGATTAGCAGCTGCCTCTTCATATGAGCTGGATTCACACTCATGAGAAATTTTTTTGATCAATTGTTTACTATCACAACTCAATGCATTGAGGAAACAAATTGTGGATTAGGTATAGATGCATTAAAAGAAAGTGAGGTGGAGCTTTGGTTGCTACTAGAATGGAAGTTAATGTGACTTGTCTGTAGCTTGGGGAGTGAATAATTGTAATCTTTCAAATAAGTAGGAATTTTAAGTGTTCTAGAGGGTCTCCCTGAAGTTTCATTATCATATTGGATTGCTGAATTAGAAGCATAGATTGTAGTGATTTCATCCTTAATGTTATTAACTGAAGAAGGAGAATATTGGTCAAAATTTAAAGTTGTATGAGAATTAACGTCATTCAGCCCTGGTGATGAGGGATCGAGTGACATAGCTGAAAGATGTAGACCTGGTGAACTAGGAGCATACGTTGACTCATTAGAGGGAAAAGAATCTTGTGCTAAATCTGAATTTACTTGTGGGAATGAATGAAAGAATCAGAATGCAAAGCAAATGGAAATACACCCTCATGGAATAAAACATCTCTTGATACATGGATTGTCACTGTGACTAGATTAAGGACCTTATAACTTTTTGTTCCGAAGAGGTATCCATAATAACATGAGGTGAAAATCTTGTTTTAAATTTATCTTTGTGAGTTTTAAGGATTGTAGGAAAGCAAAGACATCCAAAACTTTTGAGGTGAGAATAATTTGGTTTCCTGTTGTACAGCAACTCCAATGGGCATCTGTTTTTAAGGGCAGTAGAAGGAAGTGTGTTGATAGAATAGGTTTAAGTAAGGATGCATTCTCCCCAGTATTGCAAAGGAAGTTTAGAATGGTGTAACAATGCCCTAGTTGTTTCCAACAGGTACTTGTATGTCCTTTCTACTATCATATTCTGTTGGGGAGTATAGGGACATGTTTTCTAGTGTATAATCCCTTCAGACTGCAAGAAAGAAGTAGTTTCAGAATTTATGAACTCAAGATCAGTTTTTATTGTCTTGATGGAACAATTGAATTGGTTCTTTACCATAACAGTAAAAGCTTTGACTACCTGCAAAGCATTACTTTTGCAGCTAACTAGGTGTTTCCAAGTGCACCTACTATGTTCATCTACTAGGGTGATAAAATACGTATGCCTAGCATGTGTTGCCACATGGTAAGGCCCTCATATATCAACATGTAGAACTTAAAATATTTTGGCTGTGGCTGTAGTTCTTTCTGGAAAGGGCAACCTATTTTGTCTAGCCATTGGACATATAGGACAAATGAAAGATTGTTTGGGAAAAAAAATGAACAGGTATGGATTTAATTCCTTTAATTTTGGCAAAGGGGACATGTCCCAATCTATTATGCTACAAGAGATCAATCACATCTTTATCAGCCATAGATATATTGCAAGTAGAAGTAGCATTTCCTTTACATTCCATATGAGATTCTGTGATCTTATTACATTCATGAGAAGAAGTGTGTGGACTAGGTATAACATGTGAAACAGAGTGTGGTACAACATCATTACTACTAGACAGACTAGACGGAGTGTGTGAAATGGACTAAGTGACTAAGTTACCTTTATTAGATGAACTGTCATGAAACAGGGAATTAGACTTGCAGGAATCTGAGGTATAAAGGTACATACCATCTTTGCTTTTACCAATTTCTACAGGCCTTTTTAATGAAGCGGCTTGCATAAGGATACAAGAAAATTTGGCAAATATGACATAACAATCAAGTCGAACTGTTAAACAATAAAAAGAGATTAGGTTGAACTTGAAACTAGGTACAAACAAGATCATTTTCAAGGTGAATTTAGGACTCATCACTACATCTCATGTTAATGTCACATTCACCTTATAGCCATTGGGTAATGTAATTAGGAAAGGATATACTAAAGTTTTATATTGGTTAACATGGACTTATTATAGGTCATGTGGTTTGATGCCCCAGAATCAAGTATCTAAGAGTCAGCAATTTATCTAAATCACTCATTTGACTTAGCACCGAGATCACAAAAAAGTTGAGCAAGCTAAAATACATCCAAAGTTCACAGCCCCTGCTTTCATTTCATGTCCTCCATTTCCAGCATGAAATTTCTCCAAGATGCTCAGTAACTAATTTTATTGTTCCTCTATAAGGTTTTACATGGTTTGATCATGTTCTTATACTTGATCATTGTCTCCATCTTGACCTTTCATGTTATTCTCACTCTGTCCTCCATGTACATTGGAAACAATCCTTTTTCCTTGTTGAACCTTGAGTCTTGTGGATAACCATGCAATTTGTAGCATCTTTCCTTAGAGTGACTCGGTTTCTTACGTTAGTCACAGAAGAGTCAAGGTCTGCTTCCAGAATAACCTCCCCTATAGTTACTATTCCCAATTCAAAATTATAGTTTGTATTCCCATCATTGTCCGCAGAATTTGATTGTTGATTATAGCTTGTTCTGAAAGCATTCCCCCCCCCCCCCCGATCTATTAGCACTCAGGGTAGTAGACTCAATTACAAACTGACTATTTGGCTTGACTTTTATTTGTTTTTCTTCTTGGATAAGAATTGAAAAGGCTTGTGCGAGAGAGGGCAACAGGTTCATCATTAGGATACTTCCCCTTACCACAGTATAGACTTCGTTTAGTCCCATTAAGAACTGGATTAACCTTCTCTCTTGATCAGCCTTCTGCATACTAGCTTTAGCACCACACGTGCAGTTGCATTTGCACCGAGCATGTGCATTCAATATGTTCGGATCTCCCCAGAGCTTTTTAATCTTAGTGTAGTATCATGTGATATCTAGGGTTCCTTGGCTCAAGTCATTTATCTCTTTCTGTAACTGATACCACTTTTCTCCATTTGTTTGGTCATATCTATCCTCCAATTCCTACCAAAGCTCTTGAGCATCGTTAACGTATTGCAAACTATCCGGTAAATCCTTCGATATAGAGTTTAGGATCGATTATGTAACCATATCGTCACAACATTCCCATTGATCAAAGTTAGGATCCTTGGAATCTGGCTTTGCGCATTTCCCGTTTATGAAACCCACTTTATTTTTCTTCGAAAGAGCTCTAAGAACTCCTCTTCTCCATGATCTATTTCCCATTCTGTCGAAAGGTACTGGTACAAGCATAGATCCAGCATTTTCAAAATGATGCATGTGGAGAGGATTTGTCGAATCAAGAAGTGGATTTGTAGAATCTGTTTTTTCCTCGTTGACAACCATACTTATCGATTTGTTTTTGAAGAGAAATTGACCTCGTTTGAACCTTTTCTAAGAAATCGAGCTGAAATTGGGGAAGTTGAAATTTTGCACAGTAAATTGTCATAGGGATGTAATTGAGTGAAGAATCAGCAAATTGAGCTTAGGACTGAGATCCTCGTTCTGATACCATGTCGAAATTACAGAGGAAGTAAGAGAGAAAGATCACCTTGATTGAGCTATAATGGAGGTCAGAGGAAAGTAGGGTTCTTCTAGAAGCTTCTCTTTCATTTAATGCATAATTTTATTGTTATTGTCCTTGCAGCTATCATAAAGGTCAAATTTATGAACTAGTGACGGCAAATACTTACTCGTATCGAATGTGTTTACACCAAATCAAACATTTTAAATTCCAGTACTTACTTGATACAAACATCCGATGCACTAATTCTTTACCAGCTAGTATTATTACCCGCGCAATGCGCGAACTTTATTAAAAAATATTAATCATATCAAACATTTATGATATGATTTGTTTGTATACATTTTAACAAAATTGTAGTTATCGTCTTATCTCAATGTAAGTACCCTTATAATAAAAATATATGTAACTAAATTAAATAAATCATATAATCATCGAAATAACTCTTGGATGATAGTAAAATACCATACTCCTTTCTTTTAAGTTTATCGGGCAGTATTCGAGTTACTAATAACTAAAGAAAGACTTTTAAAATTTGTGGTCCAAAATAAACCATAAATATTTGTATGCCTACAAATCAATTCATCAAAGGTAAAGTATACATTCTACTAACAAAATTATTTCTAAGTAAGGAAAGGTGACATTCTTTTTTAGACTGACTAAAAAGAAAAAAAGTGCCGCATAATTAAAACGGGTGAAATAATTATATAGTTTGTGCTCCACACAATCTAAAAATATAACACGATTCTACACAAATTAGAATATATTATAATTTAATGAATCTTAAAAATGCTTGATTTTCTATTTTTATAACTTTATTTGTTATTTGATCATCATTATCATCGTAATCATAATCATCGTTAGAACCTTTCAATTTGTCCTCGTAATGAAGATCATAAAGTTATTATTTTGTAAAGAGATGTATCTTTAGAATAGTCTTATATGAAAAAAATAATGTTATGTCTTTTAATAATTAAAAAATAATGCGAAAATTATCTTCCGTGAATTAGAAGGTATTTTCAACTTGTTTTTTGATAGATTCTTAATTTAGTAACTCGATTTATTGGTCTTATTTATTTAGTTATCTTATCTTATAGCTCTCAATTCGATATGTGGATTAATAGTGATGTTATATACTTACTTTTATGTATGTATGTGTGTGTATATATATATATATATATATATATATATTTGTTGATACTGTGATACTACTATAATTATTTGGTAAAAATGATTATGTTATTATTGGAGAAATCAAATAAATTTTGCTTTATAAGATTCTTAAACATTCTTATAAGTTATCGTAATACTACATTCATAGTTTTAGAAGAATATTACGTTCATTAATTAAAATATTTTGTTTAAAATAATGTCCTTTACCATTATTATATATGCTTTTCATAAATTTTTTCTCTTTCCATTATTATAATTCAAAATACTTTTTTATATTTTAATCCAATATCACCATTATTTTCATTATTTTATTTTTTAATATTTCAATCCAATAAAAAATAAAATAATAAAAATAAAATATAAATTCAATCCAATCTAAAATTCTTATCTATAGATTCAAAAATTAACTTTCAATCCAATTTTAATTTACTACATAATCTAACATATATTATCTTAAAATTATCAAGTGGCTTTTTATTAGCTTGCCACTTGGCATAATCTTAAACTACTCAATTGAAAATATCTATTAAAAATTCTTAGTAAATTTTGTGCTAATTTCTATTATGTTTTATTCTAAAGATTATTAGACTTTATCCTAAGTCTTACTAGATTTTGTCCTAAAAGTCCCACATGACTTAAAATGATTGATATCAACAATATTTTTAAGTATTATTTGTTTACTTAATTTTATCAAATAAATTTAAATTTTGAATATAATCATATTATATCTATTTTTCTCTTAAAATTAGTTTATGTTCATCAAAATTTTAATTTTTTTTCGCATTTAGTGTTTATGTATATTACAAATATTATTGTATTGTTTTTCTAAATGGATAAGCTTGACTGAATTAGCCCAATGAAGAAAAAAAGAAGATCCAAAAAAGTTGCTACTATTAAACTCAATAGAATGAAAAGAATAATACCCAAATTAAATTAATAAAGGAAAAATAGAAAAATAAAACTTACCTTACTACTAAATGTATACTCCCTTCGTTGATCACATCAGAAGAATTCTCTCACAGATCCTCGTTGTGAAAATACTGCAAAAATACAAAACAAACAAAACCTACTTAGAAGTAAATTAATTAAAATTGAAATGCAGAACCTGCACTTTTTGAATAAAAAAAGAGCATCATTTAGAGTCGTGCAAATTATAAATTTTAATCCATGTAGTTTAATCATTCCTAATACTTTATGAGGTTTAATGGGAATATTCTCAAGATCCTCTTCTACCTTGACTCTTCTATCCCCATTAGAATTATCAACTTATGTTACTTGAATGTTTCCTGTCTTGCTAGACTTTACTACCTCTTCACGTACATAATCATGTTATATCTATTCTCCTCTTTATAAATTAGTTTATGTTCATCAAAATTTTAATTATTTTTTGCATTTAGTGTTTATGTATAATACAAATATTATTGTATTGTTTTTCTAAATGAATGGGATTCAATGAATTAGCCCAAGGAAAAAAAAAAGAAGATCCAAAAAAGTTGCTACTATTAAACTCAACAGAATAAGAAGAATAATACCAAAATTGGATTAATAAAGGAAAAATAGGTAAATAAAACTTACCTTACTGTTGAATATATACTCCCTTCGTTGATCACATTAGAAAATTTCTCTCACAGTTCCTCGTTGTGAAAATACTGCAAAAATACAAAACAAACAAAACCTATTTAGAAGTAAATTAATTAAAATTGAATCAGAACTTGCACTTTTTGAATAAAAAAAGAGCACCATTTAGAGTCGCACATATTACAAATTTTAATCCATGTAGTTTAATCATTCTTAATACTTTATGAGTTTTAATGAGAATATTTTCAAGATCTTCTTCTACCTTGACTCTTCTATCCCCATCGGAGTTAACAACTTCTGTTACTTGAATGTTTCCTGCCTTGCTAGACTTTACTTCCTCTTCATATACATATCCACGAAAATTATTTTTCGAAGGTTCTATCCTCGAGCAGAATACTTCAAATAAGTTGTTCGTACACCTCCGGTCATACACATTGATCCTGTTATCTCCTCTTAGTCCTCTACGACGAAAGTTCTCATATGTGGTCTATAAGAAAACAAACAAAGTCACGAATGGGAAAAAAACAAAGAAAAAGAGCACATTGATATGAATTTAATTTTCTGATCTGCAGTCGACAGCTTCAAAAAAATTAATCTTATGAAAAGTTAATTCTTGTTGTAAACTGAAGCTAAACCGAACTAAATTATACATTGACATAAGAGGTGTAAAAGACTAACCTGATTTCGACATATGAGATACAAATGGAAGAGGATTGTCAATTCAATTTAACTATATGTTTTTTCTAATCCAACATATGCACGAGGATAAATTCAGTTACTTTTTAAAAGGAAGGGGAGTGGAGGGAAGTGGGAGTAGTTGGTGTTTTTTATAGGCAGTTTCTATTGCTTGAATTTTGAAAAAAACCGTGTAATTCAGTTAGTTTTTTAAAAAAAAAGGGAGTGAAGGAAGTGGGAGTAGTTGGTGGTTTTTATTGGAGTTGAGGGAAGTAGGAGTAGTTGGTGGTTTTTATTGGTAGTTTCTATTGCTTGAATTTTGAAAAAAAAAAAGTGTATTTCAATAGGTTTTTAAAAGGAAGGGGAATGGAGGAAGTGAGAGTAGTTGGTAGTTTTTATTGGTAGTTTCTGAATTTTGAAAAAAAACATGTCTTTCACATCTATTTTTAAATAAATTTGAATTGAATTTTGAAACTCCAAGAAAGTTGGAGGATTGTCCAAATTTTTTATATGTGTCAATTTAATGTTATGCCACTTGTCATCATAATAGTTCTTTGCCTCTCCTATTTTATATTAATAGATATAGATTTGAAATGCTAGTTTTAACTTTTAGTTTTTTATTGTAAAATAATTATAAAACTCCAACTTAAAACTACTCTCCAATTTGAATGAGTAGAATATTTTTTTGTATTTTCGTTTTTTATAAATAATTGTATGATATCTATATTTATTAATTCAATTAGTGTAACCAATTAATTCAAAATTAAAAATTCAAAGCAAATTAGTTAGAAAAGTAGTTTATTTTGTCTTAACAAAGCCACTTGGCATTTTGTGGTTAAGACACTTGTCTTAATGTAATGGTTTTGCTTCTCCTATTCTATATAGATAGATATAAATATAGATATAGATATAGATGCAGATTTGTTTACACCAAATCAAATATTTTTAATTTCAGTACTTACTTGATGTAAACATCCGATGCACTAATTCTTTACCAATAGTATTTGATTAAGTGTTTGCGGTTAAAAGCTGAAGATCTGCTATATGGAGGTATGCATTTGATAGCGGGATGATCGTATCTCTATATTTAGCTCAAACTGTTTATATAGTCCAAAATACAAATTTGTAATAACTCTGCACTTATCTGAGTAGTGAATGCAATGATATGTCGTATTTAATAATTTAGAATGTCAACTTCGTCTTTATCATGATACTGGTTTATGCCTACTTTCTTTGGTTTTTACGATAAAAAGAAAAGAGTAAAAAGATTTATTTTATAAAAAAACTAATTCGGTGCGCACTAAATTATTGCTATACACAAGATTCGGAAAAGAATTGGACTAGGTTGATCAATGGTAGCTGCTTGGAGCTTTCTCTATACCATAATTGAACTGCCCCGCTCTTAGCTCGGGTTCTTAATAAGGGCAAGCCAGTACGGTGATCCTTCTTTCTAAGAGTCCTCAGTCCTAGGGTCCTCGTAGTCCATTAGGAAGAGGGGGAACCGAAGCTCTATGTCCTTGAAGAGATGATAAAAGAGAGAAATACCGCTTTACGAGATGAAAAAGACTGCTAGACGTGTCTGAGAAGGAATGAATAGGTCCAGGGTTCTTTCTACATCAATTGGTTGGAAAGGCGAAATCACGTACTTCTGAGGAGGTCTGACTGACAAAGCTTGGTTTAGTCGTTCTCTCTTCCTGACCCTTCGGCCAAGCCGCTTTGTCTGTTCATTGGATGGATGTCTGATAGCTTTTCCTTCCAAAAGGTAGAGTTAATGAGTCGGATTACATCAGATCATCTCTTTATGTAGGGCATGAACGCTATGAATTTAGGGACTCGCTTCTGCCATTCACCTCTTTCCATATTTAAGACAAAAGTGCAATCAATTAACTAAACGATGCTTTCCACAAATTATATTGCCTTATACTGAAGTCTTTTGAGTCCATATTTTACAAAGCACTACGCTAGCTCCGTGAATAATGGTACCGACTTCTGTGACTTGAACACATCACCAAACCACTGGAAGCTTTAGGAGAGTGAATCCTTTAACTGAGATCTCTAATTTAAATGCCATTGCCAGGCTCCTACATTAGTATCATCGTCAAGAGCTTGAATGTCACTCATTTGTCAACAAAATGCACGGAAACTAATTCACTTCTCAACAATAAATTCTTTAATTTCTATTCCAGTATGCCGAGCACCTCCCTGTACTAGGAGGCAAACCTCATCACCAACTTTGAGTGAGGTCACAGGAATTGTTGTTCGTTGATATCCCTCCTCTGCAAAAATATATGGAATGTCAGGCCTTTTTTTTTAAAGTAACCAAGAAGGATAATGGTCCTAACCCTCTATCCTTCTCCGCTTAAATACCAACCTTGTATGGCAAGATTCGAACTCGTGCCTTATACCTAACCCATACATCACGTGTACCACCAGACCAAAGCCATGGGGTGTACAAGATATTAAACCTCAAAAGGAGCAAATAGAGAAAAAGCTGCTGCATCTCAAGATTTACCTTGAAGTGGAGAGACTAATCCAACTGTTTCCGCATTCTGCAAGAGTATAGAGTAACTTTCATTTTTGGATTCTACCTGCATTATACAATTTCCCCAATCAAATTAGACATTAGGGTTGAGTAGACAAATGTTCTCGGCTAAAAGATTAACCCAGTCAAAGAGTTTTGACACTTATCCTACAAGTTGCAGATGCTGAAACCATGTTTAAGAGCAGTTCTATGACTTACACAAGTCACGGCAGAGCCAACTGATCATTTGCTGGTGCACTCATGCCTCACACTCAATTCTTTTTCTCTTGAAAACAAGAAGTTTCATCCAGAAGTTAAATAAAAGGTGGAATGCATCACACACCTCTGCTTCCACAAGGATAAGTGGTCTAGTCTCAATCTTTACACGTCCAACAATAGCTGTTCGCTGCATACCTCTTTGATCAACCACAATGATCTCTTTGCCAGATTTGAGCTCCGAGAGATAGCTAGTCTTTCCTCCTGGAACAGCAACATATGCATGAACAGGCCCCTGCCAAAGTCCGAACAATTGTCATACATTCTAGTTTGAGATGCATTACCACAATTCAACTCATTGAAAAGAGTTAAGGTCGAGGATTTGGAACAAATAGCTTATAGAAGTCACTACCAGGGAAATGCAATTAAGGTAATAGTAGAGTTCTTCTATAGGAAGTTAGCATCAAGCCCCAGTTTGCGAAAGCAAACTATTTTACAAACCACCAGAAATGCTCATGAAACTTTGAAATGACCAAAGACGCTTTTACCATCAACTTATCCGTTCAATGTTAGTTCTAGCTTTTCCATTACTGAACATTTAAATTAGTACGAGACTCACCGCATTAACTCGAAAAGGCCGGCTAGAAATGTAATTTGACTCCAAGCATTCAGAGTGAACAAGGAAAAGGCCTCTTGCAAAGGATCCAACCTAAGGAAAAAACAACAAAATGAAACTGAAATTCCATAAAGTAAGATGCAAAAATGAAACCATATGAAAACAGTAAACAAACAGAAATAGACAGTAAAATAGGAGCAAACCAGAAGTCCTTCACCAGGTCTCATGAGGCTACAAATATCCACACAGACACGGTCACCCATTCCAGTCGATTGAACATGAGTTATTTTGGCTTTGGTCAAGTTCAACAGACTGTCCTCTTCATTTCTTCTGTCAAAATAACCCTAACAATGATAACTAACATCAAAATAAAATCTTAGCCAAAGAAGACTGCCCTTTCTGAAAGGCACTACCTTCAGGTCAAGGATTGCCCCGACATCCTCAACTTTCATTACTACACCACCTAAACCGTGTTCCAAGGCCTGGAAAAGAAGAAAGGATGTGTGAAACTTGGTGTTTTTGAATAGCAAAATTCCACTTTAAGCGCCTTAAAGTCCTCTACTTTGTGCGAGAAGTTACTTTCTTATGACTTAAAGTTCAACCAATTTTACTACCTCAAGAAAAACTTGAGCTTCTGACTGTGTCTTTGAAACAGCAAGTACAGTTTTCTGAGTGCCTTGAAAAGCCGCAACAATGTTTTCTGCAGGTATCACCTATGCAATAAACAAATACAAACTCGCAGTTGAAGTGGACTCATATAAGATGGAGATGTTAATGTACTTGGAGGAATGCAAGCGTCAGCCAAACAAAACAACTAGAGGAAGAATAGTATGAACCATACAAATTCAATACGCTAATACATACAACCCAACTCGTCCACCCACCTATGAACCAAATGCAAACAAACTTTGTGAAGAAGAAAAGCAATAAGTACCTGCCAATCTAATAGATCAACAACAATATTATCTGCCTGTTCCTCCAATATCTGAAGCTGTTGTAACTGCGGAGGAGAAGAAACCTCAGCAAATGCAGCAACTCTCTGATGCTCGTGATCAAAGAGACCCCCCTCTTCAATAAAGAGAGGGGATATCATTGCAATTGCTGCACGTGGTAGACCCAGAATTGCAGCGAAATAATCAAACGTTATATAAAACCTCACAGTTATAATTCCAAAATGCACATCCATGCTCAATATTCATAGGTTTTCTGGAAGAAAACATGTACAGGATATAGAATCAGAAAAAGCCCCTCTTGCTTCTCATTATCATGTCCGGAAATTCTGAATTTTGCCACATACTATCAAACACATAAATTCTCACTAATACATACTCGGCAGGTCTGGGGTTAAAGACAATGGCTACTTGTATAATTGGCAGTTTGGGGTACATTCCTCCCAATTCGATGTTTTCTCCGGAAAGTTCAAATTTTATTTTTGTTTTTACAAGGAAAATAAAAGGTTTAAACTTCACTTATTCATAGAATAAAAAAAAGGAGGGGAAAGGTTAAACTTTTAGGGGAAAAAAACTTCAATTTGAGAAAGTTTAAACCTTATTGACTACAACAAACAACCAGTTATGAAATTTTAAAAAAATGTGATTATCGCAAGGGTAGCATGATCTGCTATCTCGGAGCCACTACTCGAATTAAAAAACACCTAATACCCTACTAAATATAAGTCACCAAACTAATACATAAAGACTGTGATTTCAGCCTATCCCAGTATGTTTGATACATAGTATAAGTATATATGTGAAAAACTACTACCACTTCAACAAATATTAAATTTTGAATCCAAAATTTTAATCCAATGAGTTTAGTGCTAAAACCCTTAAGATTGACCTTGTCAAGCTTAATCCTGGATCCACCTCTAAATTACAAATACATATTTTTTTTGAAATTTGCTTTAGTCGGTGCATATTCATTGCTTAAATTCTGGATCCACCTTAGCTCAATTCATAACAAGTTGTGCCCCAGTTATTATGTCGCATATGACTCACTTAACTTATACATGACATTGTAAAGAACTCACATTATCATATTACTTTTACCTGTTGTAGCAGGTAACCTGCCTTATTTTCAAGATTACAAATTCCACTTTATTAGAAGAGTTAGGTGTAGATATTTTTTGTGTGACATGATAGTATAAAATTCTTTTTACCCTTTCAGTGTATATAAGTTAAACTCTATTGTTGATAGTATAAAATTCTTTTTACACTTTCGGTGTATATAAGTTAAACTCTACAATTTGAGTTCTACGGGCAGACAGTGTATAGATTCTTTAATCTATCTGATTACGTTCACTCACAACAATAAGTAAATCTTACTAGTAGCTAAGCCTAAAACTGTAACCTGGATAATAGAAGAATAACTTGTTATAACCGGTTACATTGGCTTAATGGTGTAAAAAACTTTATACTTTCAGTCTATATAACTTAAGTTTACCAACAACTGAAAAGAAATAAAATATACAAAAAAAAAAAAAAAAACTTACAAGACCAGTCAAGGGCAAGAGCTTGACGATTGGAAGGGAAGATGAAAGTATTCCAACCTCTCTCCACAGCAGCAGTCATCACTTGCTTGTTCTCTGTCCATATCCATACTATTTTTTTCGACTTTGATGTTGTAATTGCACACATTTTAACACGAGATATTGTTCCTTTTTGACTGGAGAAATCAGCGTATCTACAATTTTTCCATTTACCTACAAAATATTAATCAGAAAAATAAAACAAGGAATCAACAATTGATACTTTGTATTGTTGTGATTTACAAAACCTATTTAAATAGTTATTAACTAATATTGCACAGCGTGAGTTGAAGTACCTGGAAATTTAGGGTAAGAAACAGAAAGTGAAGGTAAGACTATAGCCATTTCTGTTGATCATCAAGGGAGCACCGTTCCTGTTTTTCTCTATGTAGTAGATTACATTTTTGTCCCCACACGACAATGTGTGGTTTCCATTTTTAACTGATTTCTTTGAGGTGGTTTGATTGGTCACTAGTTTAAATTTTATAAGTTTATTTTATATACAAGTAAAGTAAAGACCACAAAGTTTGATTATAATTTTAATATAATTGGTAAGAAATTATAACCATTTGAAATGGTAAAATTCTATGTCTTGCTATGATCAAATTAATTTATGATTGTGGGTAAACTATTGAAATCTCGTCTCACTGAATTTGCTTCATTCTCATCCCCTTTATGAGAATATGACAGCAGTATGTGTTAAGTCTGAAAGAAGATAAAATTAATGCCATGAATGTATCAATGGATGTGGATGTGGCAATAGACGAAATTATAATCGTCATCATTGTGGTAATGAGAACAATAAGGATTCTCAAAATAATTCTTCACTTTGTGAAAGTAATATTTGTCATCGATTTGACATGTAATTTTATAAAGAACATGTAGATGATTATAGTCCATTTATGATGTGAATGTAACAACATCTGATTTATGAATACATATTCATTCTTGGAAGAATATGAGCGTGCTAGTGGTGTATACCACACTTACCTCTAAAAGAAGGTTTGAGAGGAAATAAGAAAATAATGTCATTATTACGGCATGAATGGTCATTGGTCACGTACCTATTATACGCTAAAATATTTTGGCAATGTGATTGTTAAAGAATAACAATAATGCAAGAAACATATATTGCATATAATTTTGACCATGACCATAATGGTATAACTTTCTCATTGAAAGAGATATTCATCATATGGATGTTGATGAATATGTTGTAGTACCAAATTAATTGAGAGCTCTGGAAGAGTCAATTGTACAATTTTGGATAAACACAATTGATTATCAATAAGGCATGGTCTTGTAGTAAGTCTCAAAGAAACTTATTTAGTTTCCAAAGTATACCAGAAGGCGGTTGATTATATTGAGACTATAAATAAAGGAAATATTTAATTTCTTCTATTACTATAATTTATAGCGGGGTAATATGTATGTGAAAAGAGGCCCACTTTATTCTCCAATATGTACTACACAGATAAACGAATACCACAATAAAGTGGATGTTTATTGATATAAAAACTCATATTATAATAAACTTAGAGTTTATTGATAATTGCACACGTCATGGTGTAAATATGAATTTTATCAATATTGATAGTTTATTCAGTGGGCATAATTGGTTTAACCATGTTAATATAAGTATTGAGTGCAAATATAAAAGAGAATTCACATGGGTAAATATTAAAGAACTAGAAAGTTCTTTACGAATTCTCTTATATTGCTTGTTCTTATTAATTAAATGACCAACTAAAATTGGGATTGAATCCCATGAATGCTGGAAATTTCATAGGTAAATATGGGCCCATTCACCTGCCATGTATATCACATAAGATGCATCTATGAGATGGTTATATGTGCGATTATTATTAACTCGCAACATGGCGTTTGCGAGGTAACTTGCTCTTAATTTGATTTAGAGCATAATTTTTATTTTTTTTATTCAAGATAGTTTATCTTGATGAGTTGGTTTACATCATAGTTGGTTTAGCAAAATGATTTATTGAGTACCTCCACTTAATAGATAAACTATTGCTTATGAGAACAAAGTTTTGTAATCAGTTTTATATACGTTAAATACGGAATTATATTATTTTTTTCCCCTCACAATTTGTTCAGGGTCAGGAACCAAATAATTTCATCTTATTATTATTATTATTATTATTATTATTGATATGTGGTGTATTTTTTTATTACACTATAAAGCACAAAGATAGGTTCTCGAAGTTGAGGAAACAAGTTAGTTTTTCTAACATGAGGGGGAGACATGATAAACAGTTGAGAAAAAGTTACGTAGAATGAATTATTATTTTTACATCTACATCCTCAAATAAAATAATATGATCTTGAAGTTCAAAAAGGATAATTCATTTGCAATATATTGAAAAGCATGAGAGACACATTTGTTGACCTAAACAAAGTAACTATATTCTCACTAAAAATGCACCTATAAGAATGATTACTAGAAGGACAAAGTCTATGGTACGCTTACAGCGTATAAACAAATCGGTTTCAAATAAACTTCTTGATAAAGCAGATGAGCAAATGATCAAAATGATCATAATAAAGGAGGCAAATGATCAAGAATATCACATGACATAAACACTTCATAAAATCTCATGAGAGATTCAGGTACTTGAATATATGAATGAAGAGATCCCTATGTTATGTCTTTAAGAAATATAAAGAGGTTGAAACTAATAGAAAATATTTGTCGACGACGTATATGATAGCGCTAAATATATATGAGGACTTAAGTCTAGATAAATAATTTTGAATAGCATTAGTTTTATATGAAAGATATGTAGTTCAAACACCTAAATGTATAAAGTCAATGACATGTGTAATCAGTTTTCGATATCTTACATGTCTATCATGACATGAAAACTTGATATGCATATAAAGTCTCTTTAGATGGATTATATGACTTAACTTATATGACAATCCATGAAGAATTTAAGTTGCTTGAAGCATATACAATTCTTAATCTTGATGTACCACTTCCTCGATGCAATTTGTACACAAATATATCTTGCTATAACTATGTGCATGATAATATGATAGCAAGAGTTTTCACCTCTGTGTGAAAATATTAGACTTCCAACAAGATCATATGAAGACAATACATCTATTAGGGATGATGATTTCAAGGTAAAATAAACTTGTTCAAGTTAATATGGCTGATTTGTTTATCAAATTTTTACAAAAGATCTTTTGAATATGATGCATAAGATTGGAATACAAATGCTTAAAGATGTATGATGTTCTCATTAGGGAGAGAGTTAATGCGCATTGCACTCTTTTTCCTTACAAGGTTTTGTCTAAGTGAGTTTTCTTTCCAAGGTTTTTAACGAGACAACCAAAATGCGTATTATTAGATATGTCTATTCTTTTTTCCTTTTCTAGAATTTTTTTCCCATTGGTTTATTTTAGTTAAGGTTTTAGCGAGGCACATTATTTATTGAATAGACATTCAGGGGAGGGTTATAAATAGAATTCTATTTAAGGTGAATGTCTATATTCTAGAGAGATTCTAGGGTTTGTTACTTGGTGGCTAAGTCACTTATCCCCTATAAATAGATGACTCTATTCCATTGTAATTCATCCCAAAATCAATAATTTCTCTTCCTACTTTTCTCTATAATATTCTTCTTCTTCTTTTATTGTTTCATAACATAAAAATTCTATTTAATTAGAATTCATTGATAACTAATACAATAAGTAACTCACAACATATATTAGAATTCATTCAAGGGCGACTCAATCACTTTAGAGGCTTAAAGTAAAAATTTATTTGGTGTAAATTTATAAAATTAAAAATGTCCCCCCCCCCCCCCCCAAAAGTTATTGTTTTTATTGTTTGTGATGCAAAATTATTAATAATTTTTTAGTATCGATTTTTTCTAATAATTCTTTTTCGAATGATAAAATAGCCAATTCTTTTAATCTTCTTGAGAATTATTGATCTTAGGCAAGATTTTATCAATTTTAATATTAGAAATTTTTTTTCTAACAGTTATATAGACTGCAATATTATTTATAAGAAATATAAGCATTTACAAAAGAATCAAGTCTTTTTATTTGATTAAATATGTTAGTGGGGGAGCCATATTTAGCAAAGCCCCTTCGCTGAATTATTACAATGTATTGCTATATAAGTCTTTCTATTTTATATGTATATTTATTGTACGTTGACTCCTTTTAACTTTTTGGTATGTGTACTTTTTTATATTTTGACATTCCTTAATGAAAATTATGGCTCTACCACTAAAGAATATTACCTTTTACTTTTACTTGTAGTATTTTCTTCAACACTTTTAATTTGTAATAAATCTAAACCGTCATAATCAGAGTGACTATTATATTTTACGGAAAATCAAAATTAAGATAGTGTTTTTAAATTCTTATTACCCAATAATCTCAAATTTTTACTACTAAAATTTTTGATCTATTAAACTTTTAAACTCTTGGAGGATGAAAGTAGGAAAGAAATAAAAGAAAAAGTATGTAGTTTTACCAGATAAGCGAAAAAGAAAAATTATGACTTACAAAAATGGGAAAGAAAGTGTAAAAATTTACAACTATTCATACATCCAATGATAATTACTCTAATATTGATGGTTTATTCACAAATATAACAAAATTATTTTTCCTTTTATATAAAAGTTTATTTTTCTACTAAAAGTACTTACTAATACCTACGGTAAAAAAAACCTATAAATCTATTGTTGCTAAAAGAAAAGGGCCGCCTCAAATTTGGGGGCTAAAGCAAGTACCTTATGAATAATAATTAAAGAATTACTATATAATGATTAATAACGTATGGATTGTTATGAATAACATTACGTGGAATGTCATGCAAATGTTACCTACTATAAGGGCATTTGCCTATAAATACTTTTATCTTCGTATTGGCTGATACTCATATTATTTTTTTCATATTTATCCAAGTAATATATAAACATAACTTAATGCGAGTAGTCGCCAATCAAGAATTATTTTCTTTTATTGCCCACCAAATGCTATACGTAACTGAACTTTGTCTTGTATAAATTCATCAATTTATATATAACTACAAAAATATCTATCATATTTACACAGTATAACCACAACAATTTATTAATATAGGAGATTTAAAGGATTCAATTAAACTTTCTTCACCTAACTCTACCCCTATGAGCACCCAAGATTTATTATCCAGAAAACTTATTGGATTGTTACGAGTAGAACAAATGAGGCACGCCTTTCCCGACCGGAGCACTTATATAGGAGCTCCTGTGTCAGTTATTTTAATTTCTCTTTGTCTGTATACGTTGTGTTGGAGTCTAATTACACTTAAGTCCGACTTTAATTCACCAAATCAAAATTCATATTATATAATCATCGTAAACTCGTACAAGAAGAACGTCACAACTCACAACTAATGGAGAATCGGTAGCAATATGAGCTGAAATAGAGGAAAGTCAAGAACTTCCGTTTTCACAAAGACAAACTGACACCAGAGCCACATTATATTACCACATTTATCGAATGAATATTCCAAATATACTTGTCTCTCTAGTGATTTCACCTTGCGTTTTTGCATTCTGTTCTGAATGAAAAACCTTTTAGGCAGTACAATGCACGATATGAAAAGAAATTGGCGTAATTAATGGAAGAATTGTTTACCTTTAAAATTAGATAACAACTAAACTTATATTATGATTTTAAGGATATGCAATTTTTACCTAATACCAATTGATAAACATAAAAATTAGCAATGAAGATTAACAATGAAATAAAGCAAACCAGTCTTGAAACGTGATCTAGCCCACGAGATCGGTGAAAATAGTTAAGAAGCAAAATTGATGAACAAGAATATAAGCTAGAAAGTATTGTATTGCTTTAATATGCGTGAATGTAATATGGTTACAAGATGATTAGATAGAAGAATCCTATTTATTGTACAATTCTAATTACGAAAGTAAATCTCATGACTAACTAAATAATCGCCCTTGATTTGACCTGTTAGGAGATTTAAGCCATATTCTTCGGCCAATCACGGATATCTTGCCCTTCTATTATTGTGCTTTGCTCGATGCCTGCCTCTTTTGGTCTCGATCGCTACTAGCTTCGATCTTTGATAAGTGCCTCGGTCCTCGAACCTTGGTCTGGTCCATTGCAAGGCCAACCTTCGACGCAATTCCCTAGCCTCGATCAAATAGTAAAATCGGGTAGGCCAGGTTTAAACTATATACGAATAGTCCCCTCGTTTCTTGGAGTGTAATGAGAATAAATTAACTGAGCTTTTGATTTTGCACCTTGACCGTCATAACGTCATCATTATGACGTAGGCAACAAAAGTGACTGAAATGTCCCATCAGTTCACATATCGATGCATTAAATGCATGTCAGCTGCTGTCCGTCATTAAATATTTTGAATCGTCACCTTTTTCCTATAAAAGTGATTTCCTTCGCTTTTTCCCAAACTTTACTCTTAATCTCCGCCCTAATCTTCAAAGTTGTTCACTTCCTTCAAGCTTTCTTCTGCTGCATAATCTCTAGGTTTCATTATTAACCTTCTCTTAAAACATTAACCTCGTTTCCTTCTTCATTCTTTCAGCTTGCATAGAGGGCAAAAACGTCTAAAACCATGTGACAAAAGGAGGATGCCTCTTCATCATGGCCAACCGGTGATAAAATGCTAGTAGAGCCGCGCTCTGAGTTGTGCGTTTTAGGGGGTGTGATCTTACTTTCGACTTTAAAGTTGAGAAAAGTCTGTCCCTGGCCGGTGCGAGCCGATGTCGAGATACATGTGCTCAATAACTGAGAGTGACCTTGAGCAAGTCAAGAAAGACTGTCATTGGGAGAAGAAATAGGTAGTTATTCCGACTCCCAAGGAAGATATCACTACCCACGTGAAGGGTTTCAAAGTGTTTACACTTACCCATTGACACTGGACCCTGTTGATCCCGCCATCGTTGACTTCTACCACCAACACCAAATAACCCTAAGTCAGATCCATCCTTCCTTTTGGCGGATTGTCATTCTATTTCGATTTTTTGCGAGCAAAGCTAAAGAGACCTCTTTCACCCTTGACCCTTTTAGAGGTGGGTTAATAAAACTTCAGTGACGGGCCACCAAGGTGTTCTAATCGAGGATAGACGAGGACAAGGATCAAGGGTGGGTCGGTTCATTTGAGTGAAAACTTCTAACTTAATTACGTCCGAGAAGATTCCATTTCCCAAGAAGCGAAATATGAAGTGTAAGTTCAACCCTTCTTTTAGCTTCTATTTATTGTTTTATTTCCTTTACTCTTCCTCATCGACATCCTTTTCTATGATGTAACAGTCTCTTAGATGCGTGATGCGATTTTGAACCTTGAGAGTTGGGTTCGAACCCAAGCGTTAACCTCCTTGTACGTTGAGCACTCATGGCATAATTTAGCAAGGGGCCGATGGGAGACAAAAAATCACGGTGAGCCTTTTATTTACGTATCTGATAGCTTTTGTTAAAGTGTTTCCCTCTTATACTTACTTGATTTTCTTTTATGCAGGCCTCGGAAAAGATGCCATCATGAGCCCCCCCCCCCCCCCCATCCGGAGAGGAGGAGGTTTCACCCCCAATTCCAAAGCCGTCAAAGGAAAATAAACAAAAAAGGGTCTCTCCCTCCGATACTAGAAAGACCAAGAAGATCAAGGCTCGAAAGTCGAAGAAATACAACATTGTCTACCTACTGATGTAGCTCAGTGACTAAGGGAGGAAGAACAAGAAAATGAAAATGCTGGCTTCGAGCTAGTAGCCCGAACAAAGAGGAGCACTGACGCCCCAAAAGGCCGTTGAGCTGGTGATGATCAAAGAGGTTCAACCTCAGACCGAGGAGATCTCGAAAGATGGCCCAAGCAAAGTCCCCAAGTCGTTGGAGGCTAAAGATGCCCCCCTCCATGATGAGAAATCAGCATATATGCGTGAAGGGACCGGTTCCAAGGCCCTTCGAAACAAAGAGAACAACCCAAGTGACTTGCTTGGGGAAATAGATATTGGCGATTCGCGCCCCTCCCCACATTTTTCAAGGGGAAAATTCAGGAACCCCATACCATGGGGACCCTCGATATGGGAACGACCCACGAAGGGGAGGACCTTTTCCGTGGTTGCTTCACGGGAGTCGAAGATGCTACCGACATGGGTGATGCATTAAGTCTCTTCATTGAGGCTCAACGACTCATCAGCTGGGTAAGCCTCAGCTTCATTTATCATTATTACGCTTGCATTTATTTCTTCTTGTATGATTTCATTTCTTTCTTCATATGCCTTAACACTTCATCGGGAAGCATTTTCTAAATCCCAGGTATAGCTGAGTTGGTGTGAGGCCAATCGTAAAAGTATCACGGAGGAGAGAAATGCCCTCAAACTTCTCAATGCGCAAGAAGAAGAAGAGATCAAGGACCTCCGAGCCGAATTAGCCATAGCTCATAAAGAGCAGATCGACCTAATTGAGCAAGAAATGAAAAAATTTTTAGAAGCTCGATGTATCAATTCGAGAACGATGACTAATACTTTGATCCTGCACGTTCAGTAGAAGGCCGAAAGGATCGAGCAACTTCATGAATAGGCCAACATGATGAAGGTGGAGACTTTAGGGTGGAAATAAAACATGGACTGCCTTGCCTCGGAGAAAGATACCGCTCGAGCTCAAGTGTCATCGACCGAACGTGAACTCCAAAGCATGAAGGAGGAAATCTCGGCCCGAGCTTAGAAAATGAGGAGCTCAAGGCTCGGTTAGCCACTGAATTTGCAAAGGCCACATCTGAGGCAGAAAAAGTAAAGGCTGATGTGGAGGTGATCGTGGCCGTCTACCGAGTTGATGTTGAAGCTGCTTAAACTTGAGCAAAGGAAGTTGCTGAAACGGATCCGACTCGTTCATACTGGGTTGCCGAGCATGACAAGTACCAATCCCGTGGTGAGGAGATTCAAGCTCGTGGCTTTGACCTGGTCATTGATATCGAGAAAGCGAAAGTACTCGAGGCTGAAGACAAAGCATTGCTCTTTTCTGATGATGAATATTGTGGGAGCGCGAGTGGATCCGAGAGTGGAGGGGATTCTGATGACGAAGACGCAGTTCTCGAAAGAAATTTAGCAGTTAGGATTTTTCCTTTTTTGAAATTTTTATGTAGGATCCTGACCGATCCATGTAAATATTTATATATATATATATATAACGTTTCATTTCTTATCTCGACTTATGCTTTGTGAACATTCAGATTTTTTTTGCCTTATGACAATTTGACACTTTGCGAGAATTTTGACTCACTTTCTGCCTAGCAAAATTTTTGTTTGTGAATCCGAAACTTAGGCAACTTGATCAAAGTCAGACTAATATAGTCTCTATAATTGAGTGAGTACTTGCTCAAACTCGAAGAGAAAAACTCTTAGGTTTTTGTTGAGTGAGGGTGCATTCTCGAGCTCAAAATTATATGGCCCTTAGGCTCTTGATTTGGGATGATATGTCCTTAAAAGAGTGATTTTTCTCCCTTTTCTACTCACTAAGTTTAATTATAAAAAATTTATCATGCCTTAGCACAAAATAAGTCTGCACCCATTGGGTTTTTCGGGGTTTAGTGTTATCTAAACCCTTTGGTTGTTTTGCCGAGGGTAGCATTTTTAAATGGTTTATAAAGTATTCGGAAGGCTTGTTTTCACTATGGAGTTCAGACGTCTTCGAACTATGTTAGTTTGGCCGTAGCGTTAGGATTTGCCTCTTGGGCTTATATTCCCAATTATACTTCAAACTTGTTCGAAGTATCAGCCCCGAGTGGGACGGCCATGGCCTAAAAAATCGAGGATTGACTTTTTAAGGTCTTATGGTCTCGAAGTTTAATAATTCGAGCATGTCAATTTTTGGACGGCAGCCCCCGAGTACAAGTTGATTGCTCGAGCTTTTAGTTGTGATCGGCACTGGAGCCTGTTTCCGCAATAGATCATAAGTATGAAATGGTAAAGTAGAAATTTCACTACGGCATGGTGCATCTGATAAGGAAAAAATACTTCTTTCAATAGATCATTCATGCATACATGTTTTGACATTAGGGCTCGAGTAATCTACATGGCCACGGTTCATTTGACCATTTGGCCTTTTACAAAATTTACCTAACAAGACCTTGTTGACACGAAGTATTTTCCTCGAAAACATATCATCCGAGGTTGATGCCCCGGTATTCGAGGTTGATAGTAAGGAAGCCTCAAATACTATTGAATTTCTCTAAGTTAGTATGAACAATGGTTGCCTTATTAAAAACTTTGCCGGAAAAATCCATTTGGGATAAAAACAGATCGAAGGGAAAAAGAGTCCAACGCATGCTTTCAGAGGACTTCGTGTTTGGAGAAAACCTCGATGCCTTCAATCGAACACCAACAAGTTAGTATAAAACACAAATGAAATAGTAAAAAGTCATACCTTAGCAATAATATCGTTTGAGGAGTGATATGTTCCAATTATTTGGCAATTGTTCGTCGTTCATCATGCCAAGTTTGTAAGATTCCTTTTAGATGATACTATAACTTGATATACTCCTCCCCAATTTCGGCCAACTTTTCCTTTGTTTAGGTCTCGAGTATTGAGGGTGACTTTTCTCAGAACTAAGTCCCCAACTCAAAAGTGGCAAAGATTGGCTTTTCGGTTGTAGTACCTTTCGGTGCGCAGCTTTTTTGCGGCCATTCGTATGAGGCTGGCTTCCCCTTTTTATCTAGCAATTTGAGGCTTGTATTCATAGCTTCGTGATTTGACTCTTCCATTGTGTATCAAAACCTGACGCTAGGTTCCCAGCCACGACCGGGATCGGAGCATCGACTCTATATACTAAGAAGAACAGTGTTGCCCGTAGTAGATTTTGATATTGTTCGATACCCAAAGAATTTCAAATTGGCATATGATATGATCCCAGATGAAGTCTATAATTTCTTTTTCTTTGACTTTCTCGAAAGTGTGTGCTTCAACCCGCTTAGAGAAATAGTCAGTCATAAATAAAATAAATTTAGCTTTACCTGGGGCCGACAGCAGAGAGCCGACGATATCCATTCCCCATTTCATGAACGGTCATGGGGATAGGACTAAATGAAGCTACTCTTCGGGCTGGTGGATCATCGGTGCATATCTTTGACACTTGTCACATATTCGAACGAATTCCTTAGTATCTTTTTCCATGTTGGACCTATAATATCCCGCTCTGATCACTTTATGAATCAGTGATTCAGCACCAGAATGCTTCCCGCAAGTAATCGCATGAATTTCTCATAGGACATAATCGGTGTCTCCCTGACCTAAAAATATTGCCAACGGTCCATCAAAAATACTTCTGTATAATGTTCCATCTTTGGCCAATGTGAATCGTGCAGCCTTTGTTCATAGAGTCCTTCATTCCTTAGGGTCTGATGGAAGCTTCCCATTTTTCAGATACTAGATATATTTATTCCTCCAATCCCAAGTTAGGCTTGTGGAGTTTATTTTAACATGACCTTCTTCAATTACGGACTTCAAAAGTTTTACGATAGTCCCCGAGCTAATTTCGTCGTCTTTGACTAATGACCCTAAATTTGCAAGAGCATCGACCTCAATGTTCTGTTCTTGAGGTATATGTTGTAGGGTCAATTCATTAAACCAGTGTAGGGTTACCTGCAATTTATCCAAGTACTTCTGCATTTGATCTTCTCGAACCTCGAAGGTCCTATTGACTTGGTTAACCACAAGTAGTGAGTCACATTTGGTCTCGATGACTTCTATTCCCAAGCTTTTAGCCAGCTCGAGACCTACATGGTCTCATACTCGGCATCAATATTAGTTAACTTAAGGGTTTTGATAGATTGTCCATTGTATTTCCCGTGGGAGGCTTCAAAATGGTGCCTAGCCAGTACCCCTTTACATTCGAAATGCCATAAGGGAAAAGGGTACACACCCCCGAAGATGTACCTACTTTTTACAAAATTTCTTTTTTCGACGAGTAGGAGGTTAGCGTGAAATCGACCACGAAGTCCGCTAAGATTTGAGACTTGATGAATATTCAGGCTTGATACTCGATATAATACCCATTGATTTTGACGGCCCATTTAGCCAATCGGCCCGAGAGTTCAGGCTTGTGCAGAACATTACGAAGAGGATAAATGGCCACCACACAAATTGGGTGGCAATGGAAACATGGTTTTAATTTCCTATACGCGCTTATTGAGCAAACGCTAATTTTTCTAAGTGTGATTACCGGGTCTCGGCTTCACCTAATGTTCGACTAACATAGTAAACAAGAAATTGCGTATCTTGCTCTTCTCGAACTAGGACACCACTTACCGCAACTTTCGAGACTGATAAATCTAAGTAGAGTTGCTCGTCCGCTTTTGTAATTTGAAGTAATGGTGGGCTCGAAAGATACCGCGTTAGCTCTTCCAATGCCTGTTGGCATTCCAAGTTCCAAAAAAAATTGTTCTTCTTTTTAAGTAGTGAGAAAAACCTTTGACTTCAACCGAAGACCTCGAGATAAACCGGCCTAAGGCGGCTATCTGCCATGTTAACCTCTGTACGACCTTAATGTTGTCCACAATCGTGATGTCTTTGATTGCCTTGATTTTATTGGGGTTGATCTCGATACCTCGATTTGATACCATAAAGCTATGGAACTTGCCCGAACCGAACCCAGATGCACATTTCTCAGGATTGAGCTTCATGTTGTATTTTCTCAATATGTTGAAAGTTTCCTGCAAATGTGTTAAATGGTCCTCTGCATGCAGGGACTTAACTAGCATATCATCAATATATACCTCTATTGATTTACCTATTTGTTCTTCAAACATTCAATACACTAGGCATTGGTAAGTAGCACCAGCATTTTTTAGCCCAAACGGCATTATATTTATAACAATAGGTGCCATACATAGTGATGAATGAATTCTTTTAATGATCCTCCAGGTTCATTTAAATTTGATTCTACCTAGAGTAAGCTTCGATAAAACTAAGGATCTTGTGGCCGGTCGTGGCATAGATCATGCTATCGCTATTTGGCAAAGGAAAAGAGTCCTTGGGACATGCTTTGTTTAAATCCTTACAATCTACGCACATCCTAAGTTTTTTCCCATTTTTAGGCACTATAACTACGTTTGCTAACCATTCGGGATATTTTACTTCCCCAAATATTCTATTTTGAAAAGTTTGTTACCTCGTCCTTGATGAATGCATGCTTTACCTCAGACTAGGGCCTTCTCTTTTGTTTTACCAGTCTGAACTTCGGGTCAAGGCTCAATCGATGTGTTATGATCTCCGATGGGATTCCTGTCATATCCAAGTAGGACTAAGCAAACAATCCATGCTATTTAAAATGAATTGAATGAGTTTTTCCCTAAACGGGAGTTAACCCCGTGCCCAGGTATACTTTTCAATGGGGAAGATGCTCGATCAGTATAATTTGTTCTAGCCCCTCGACTGTTGACTTTGTTGCATCAGAATCATTGGGGTCATGAAGGTTCGAGGTATCACAAAATCTTCATCCTCGAAGATCTCTTGCTCCTCTGATGGGGCCGAGGCCGATACATGTGGTTGCTAATTGACTTTATGTTTTCCCTTTGGCTCCAATCCCTTTACTAACGTGTCGATACTGGTACTACTTCATCGATTGCAAACATCTCTTTGGTGACGGGTTCTTCGCCGTACACTATTTTGATTCCTTCCGTTGTTGGAAATTGCAAGAGTTGGTGAAGCGTCAAAGTTATTACCCTTATATTATGAATCTAAGGTCTTCCGAGCAACGCGTTGTATCTTATATCACCTTTGATTACATGAAACTTTGTTTCTTGGATTGTCCAAGCCATATTTACTGGCAAAATGATTTCTTCTTTGGTGAATTCACTTGCCATGTTGAAGACGTTGAGTAGTTGAGCTGCAAACACAATTTGATCCTGGAGGTCGAGTTGCTCTACGACCCTCGATCGAATAATGTTTTACGAGCTACCCGGATCAATCAACACATATTTAAATCAAATTTTTTTCATAAGGATAGATATTACTAGCGTGTTGTTTTGAGGGTGTTCGATCCCTTCTGCATCCTCATTGTTGAAAGACAAAGTATCTTCTGGTAAGTAGTCCCGGGTACGTTTGTCCCTTGTGATTGTCACCTTGGTGCGTTTTGGGCCTTGAGGAATATCAATCCCACCAATGATCATATGAATTACGTGTTGTGGTTCCTCATATTCATTTTTTCCTGTTTGCATCCTTTTCTCTAAAATGATTTCTAGCTCGGTCACTCAAGAACTCTCGAAGGTGGCCCTTGTTGAATAAACGAGCTACCTCTCCCCTTAAGTGTCTGTAGTCTTCCGTTCTCTAACCATGGGTTCCATGGTATTTGTATATTTGATTAGGGTTCCTTTGAGCTGGATCGGTCTGTAGGGTTCTAGGCTACCTAGCATCCTTGATTCGTCTAATGGATGATATAATACCCAATGCATCGATGTTGAAGTTGTATTTCGATAATCGTGGCACTTCTTTAGGCTCGACATATTTATCGAAGCCGCTCTTACTCATGATCCCTCGGGAGTTGTGTCCTCAATTATTCCTTGGATCATTTCGAATAGGATTATGTCTCGATCTATTGTTTCTATGACCTACATTATATGGTTGGTACTAATCTCTATTTGACCGGAGTTCTCTATTGATGTCCCTTTGAACTCTGCCATCAGATCTACTTGGGTAGACCCAACTAGAAGGGAATCCTAACTGATCATCCTTGACCTTGATTTTTGACTGGCATCGATTATGTACATCGACCCATGTCACGGCTGGATATTCAATCAAATTCTACTTTAGTTGTCGTTATACTATCAAACTTCGCTCATTCAAACCTTGAGTGAAGGCTTGGACATCCCAATCATTGGTGACCGAGGGTAGGTCCACGCGTTCCATCTAGAACCGAGATACAAATTCCCTTAGCATTTCATTGTCCTTTTGCCTTACTTTGAATAGTTCTGTTTTCCTAGTCACGACCTTTATTTCTACGGCGTACGCCTTTACGAACGAATCAACAAGCATAGAGAAGGAATCGATAGAATTGGGTGGTAAATTGTGGTACTATATCATTGCCCCATTCGACAAAGTTTCTCCAAACTTCATCAACAGAACATATTCAATTTCATCATCTTCTAAGTCATTTCCTTTTATTGCGCATGTATAAGAAGTGACATGCTAATTAGGATCATTGGTTCCATTGTATTTGGGAATTTCTGGCATGCAGAACCTTTTTGGAATGGGCTTTGGAGATGCAATTGGAGGGAAAGGCTTCTGCACGAACTTCTTCGAATCCAAACCTTTTTAAATCCGGGGTGCCACCGGTATTTGATCGACCCGTGAATTGTAAGTTTTTACCATTTTTTTCATTGGCCTAGATTTTTCTTTTCTCCCGATTCGTTCCTTTTAGTAAGCTCCTCGAGCATATTCCACTATCTCAGTTAGGATGATATCATTAGATAGGTAGGTTGATCTCTGCTTTTGGATTCCTATTAAGTGAAAGAGTGAGACTTGTCTATTCCTACTAAAGGAAAGAAAAGAAGGTCACATCTCATCCCCTTAGGGTTAAGTGGATTTCAGCTCCTCTCCCGGACCTAACTGATCAAGGAGCTCGAGACTAGAACAAAAGAAATACGAGTTAGAGAACGAATGTAAGTCAATTCTGACCCGACAGTACCCGATACATTATCATTCGATTTCTTTGTTACATGTTTGATCCTTTGAATAACTTTCTATGATGTATCGCACGCAATTCTGCGCTCAATTCTGATTTTAGAGCTGTGCTACCGCAGCTTGTTGAGTCTGCAACATTTCAAATATCATTCCAAGGCTAATCCTGCCTTCTTCACAGCTCTACGCATTCTGATTGGCTGCCCAGGCGTCTCTCTGGATTCTATTTTCAGGGTCGACGCCTAAATTTCAATGAATGGCAACGCGAGAATTGACATCGACTGGGTCTATGGCCGGCGGACCATCGGGATTGACTAGAGGTACTTTGTTCCCAGGGGCGACTATGTTCTCGTTCTCTCCATGAATACCACGTCCAGTATCTGTGTGAGGGGGCGTTGCCTGGGAGCTTGACATGTTGATTCCTGAAGCCAAACACACTTACGAGAACAAACATAAAGCAATGTGTGTGTGTGTGTGTTATGACGATTAATACTAGGCAAGCACTATTATCTTTAGCCCCAGTGAGGGCGCCAAATTATTTACCCAACAAACTGAATAATAATTAAACTCATAATATGGTTTTAAGGATACGTGATTTTACCTAAAACCAATAAATAAACGTAGAAATTAGCAAAAAGATTAACAATAAGATAAAGCAAATCAGTCTCGAAACGTGATTCAGCCATCGAGCTTAAGTGCCCCCAAAATAGTTAAGAAGCAAAAATGATAAACAAGAATATAAGATAGAAAGTATTGTATTGCTTTGATATGTGTGAATGTAAGATGGTTACAAGATGATTAGGTAGATGAATCCTATTTATGATACAATTCTAATTACGAAAGTGAATTCTATGATTAACTAAATAACCACCATTGATTTGATCTATTCTGAGATTTATGCCATGTTCTTCTGCTGGTCACGGATATCTTGCCCTTTCGTTATTGTGCTTTGCCCGATGTCTGCCTCTTTTGGTCTCGATCGCTACTGGACTCGATATTTGATAAGTTCCTCGGTCCTCGAACCTCGATCTGGTCCATTGCAAAACCAACCTTCAACGCAATTCCCTATCCTCGATAAAATAGTAAAATAGGGTTGCTCTGATTTTAATAGCATACAAAAATGACACTATAATGGATAACACAACTAAAAGAACACTAGTAATATGTCATAAAACCATTCTTTCCATATTTATGAATGCACAATGTACTATTATGTCATAGGATATGGCGCTTACCGCATCAATTAGAAAAAAACAGTAGATAAAAAATAGAGAAACTTTCTTGTAGCTACCATTTACTTTATTACTTCCTATAGCTATGTTTTCAGATTTTTTAGAGTGTATTCGATGTATTTAAGCTATTAAATTCATGAATACAGTAACATTTCTAGGCGTGAAACAGGGGATTGCAGCTAGATAGATTTTTTTATTCGAGTGTATTCGATTGTATTTATGGCATGAAACATGAGTTTACATCTGGATAAATTATTGTATTCGACTGTATTCATGGCGTGAAATATAGGATTACAATGTTTTTATATGGAAAGTGAATTAATTAACACAATTGACTCCTAATATAACTCAACAAACTCAATTATAACACACAATTTTTATATTTCCAGTTATAAAAAGATTCTCAATCGAAAAACACCCGAAAAACATAGCAATCTTCAAAGAAATTATATAATACATCTGAATACATAAATTATATTAATTAAAAATATATATGAATACATTCATGAAATATAGCGAGACAGTGAATACAATGAAATATATAGAATACAGCGAGATACATTGAATACAATGAAATACATAGAATATAACGAGATACATTAAAATACAATGAAAAAAAGACAATGAATACAATGAAATACAGTGAGATGCATTGAAATACACTAAAGTATATTAACAGAAAATTCAAGTTGCTCATCCCGCAACTCTATCATCTTTGTTCAGAACAACCTTAATGTCGTCCCGTTGAAGCAACATCAGTATCCAGTCCCTCCGGTTGCCGACGATTAGCACGTAATTACCGGCTAAATATTAAAGGCTTTTGTTGATCTAATATGTTGCATCAGAGAATGTTATTGAGAGGCTAAGGGCGGCAGTACAAATGAATAACATTTACGGTCGAAGCGGTGATGGTAGCAATTGCTCTAGCGTCTGGGGGAGGAAAAGACATCAGGATGTAGAGAGAGAGAGAGAGAGAGATAGAGAGAGAGAGAGAGAGAGAGAGAGAGAGAGAGAGAGAGAGAGAGAGAGAGAGAGAGAATAGATGGGGTAGGGGATAGGAGAAATTTGAGGGGATATGAGAGAGAAAAATAATACAAAATTTATTTTATGGCTCAAGGGTAGGAGATGAACATAAATAGATATTTGGCTATAAAAAAATCAAAGGTAGCTATAGAATATAAAAAATTTTAAAAGGGTATTTATGTATATTATATTAAAAGTGGGAACCCCAAAACTTAAAAGTTAAATTACCTAAATATCCTTCTAAATAATTTAAATGCCCTACTTATTAAGAAAATGTATAATACAATTTTAATATATTAATAGTTAATATAATATAATTATTTAAACCAAAGAAGGAGGAAATTGTTCTGAAGAGTTGTGTCTCCCAAAATACTTCAGATTAATAATGGAATAACCTTCTTTCAACCGTTGCATTTAAGGAAAAGTCCAACCGTTGGCTTTGTAAAAGATGTCGTAAATGTTTTATAGCAACCAATAAGAATACCATTTTAAAGGATTAGTGAGATATATTTTCTTTTTTGGCTTTGTGCACGTCAACATTCAAGTAACCTTTGAACTTGGCTTCTTCCATGTATTCTAGTGTTGTATACAGAATACAGTATACTTATTTATGAAAGCACTGGAATTTCGGTTTTACACACTTGAAATGATATAGTAAGAATCATCCACCCTCTCTCAGTATTATCCTCACTACTTTTCTTAAAAGTATTGTTGTTTAAACTTATTTCATAATTAAATGTACGTTCTTTCTTTGTTAAATCATTTAATAGCATGTTTAAACTACTTTAAAAGGTAAAACTATAATTTTGTTCTCTAATTTCTAAATACACCCATGGTGATTCACTTCCAAAAGGATTATAAGTTAAGACACTGATATTTTTTTTCCTTGGAGAAAGTTGGATGTGAGTATTATTATTTGATGTCCTCATGAGTGAATTTAGTCGATCAAGAACTTATAAAAGACAAGGGTTGTAAACTATGGCACATTTAGTTTTTATTTCATTACTAAAGATATTCTCAGGACTCCTCGATTTAGTGTCTTTGTCGTTATATGCCATTTCTTATTCTGAACGTCTTCATCTCCACCGAAATGGCGGCCAAAGAGATGAAGTGTTCTATGCCACTGGGCCTAATAAATAACATAGGATTTCTTTTAGCTCAGAGTTTAACGGAAACAATTCTATTGCTCTCTCATAGTAGAGATAAAGTTTACATGCACCCTATTCTCCCAAACCCCACCTATAAGCATTCACTGAGTATATTATTATTATTGTAATAATTCCAATATATATATATATAGAGAGAGTTCGATATTTATGAAAGATCGGGAATACTGGATCATAAGGTTCACCAGATATATAATTCTGACTTCTTATTTTTTAAATCATTAGTAGAAGTATGTTAGGAGATTTCATTTCAAACCAATGAACTAAAAAGTAAATAGCGATAAAGACATTCTATTTTCTTAAGTTTGCTTAGTTATATCTACTGTAGTAATCCTGAAAATTTTAAGTTCAAGTCTTAAGATACGCTAAAAATCTGAATACCCTTCTAAATAATCTAAATATCTTATTTATAAAAAATCATGAAAAGCTGCCCCTTTGAGTCACAATGGTCAGCAAAATCTATGAACTCACGCTGGTTAATATGACAAATTTTTATCAAAGATGCAAACAAAGGACTCAAAGGAACGAAAGAGACATTCAATTTTGATGCAGAAGATAATTATGAGTTGAATTAAAAGTGAAGAAATCATACGGATCTGTTAATGAAAGAATATACGTCGATTGGTATGCTGTTTGTGACAATATTATATCGAAAATAATGTATTATATAGTTTGATATACATGTGCAATGCACGTAGTGAGAAACTAATTTAAAATAAATAAGGTATCAACCTAGTTTAAAATAATCATAAAAAATGACACATGAGATAACTGAAACATTCTCGGTCGGTCTACAACCAACTGTACATTCTCATGCAAACAAACCCGCACCACTAATGGAAACATGATAAATATGCTTATGATATATATCAAACAACAGCTGTTCTGATTTAGCAGTTCAAACTTTTGAAGTAGCACAAGAAACAAAGTTGCCACCACATGCACCATTACTGTTTGTTGATTGAGCAGATTCTTTAACTCATCTCCTCCAACCAGGTTGAAGAGCTTTTTCTGCAAACGCAAAGAAAGGTAATCATTGAGGAGTTGATTACATTACTCAACTATGATACCTCAATCTCAAACTTGTTGGAGTCGGTTATATATGTCCTTTATATCCATACAGTTCTATTCAGAAGGTGACGTTATTCAGGTCGATGAAAGTTAAAGAGCTCGTAAACATCTGATCTATGAGAACAACGAGGGCATCATAAATACAGCAAGAAAAGAAATACACATTAATCCATTATACACATGCAAGTGGTCGAGAGAGGGAGAGAGAGACTTTCATGAACCAACATAGAGGTGATCACAAAGAAACAATGACGCAGGATCATCCAGTTTTAAAGAATGGATTTTAATCATCAATATTGATTGTCATGAGTTAATTAAGAACTTTTCCAGATATAGCTTACGTGATCTGACTAAGATCAAGCTTGTAATATTGATTTACGTTTTTCATAATCAACTTTATTTCTGATTTATTTCAACCAAAAAAAAAAGCATTTCAATAACATATAAGCAATAATGAAGGTGTACTAATTTGTGGCAGCTTTGCATCATCAAATGGAAATTTCAAAACTTAAACCATACGACTCAACAAGAAAGTATATTTTCCTATAAAAGACAAACTTGGGAAAGAGAAGTCTGTATTCTTAGTTTCTTACCATCTCTAGAAGCTGACATTGATCTGTTGTTCTTGTTTCCAGTTATTCCATTTGCTTGAACGGGCCTTTGCACCCGAGGAGACAATGAGCTGGTTTTTCCATTGGTAGAGGATGGTAGAGAATGATGCCGTACAATAACATTTTCAGCTCCATCTTCACTAACCTTAGGAGACCCTTGTGTTTTAAGCTTCGCCTTTGCTGATTGAGTTGACGCCATATAGCTGGGCACACTCGGTGTATTCTGAGAGATATTCTCAGAGTTCTCTTCCTTTGATGGAAGAGATCTCCTCCTCCTAGTTCTCTCTGTACTAGATTGATCTTCTTTGGAGCTAAGCTCCTCATTAACAATTGGACTGTTCTTGCTCTTACCAACATTTTCCTCTTCTAATTGCTGTTGCTCAACTGTAGGATGATCATGCAACACATCATTTGGTTCCTCCCCAGCCACTTGCGTAGGAGCTTCAGCCAAAGCTAACTTGTCAATTTCAGAAATTGCATGACTCATAGGAGCTTCAGTCACAGCGAATCACTCTTTTTCTCAGGAGAATTGACCACCAGTACTTCACCAACATTAGAAGCTGAGGATATTGAGGTGTTTGCCTGAGCTTGAGCTGGAACAGGAATCTTTTGTGCCTTATCAGTTTCTGCTTCTGACTTCTCTGGAGGTGTTGCCACAGCTGCAGTAACTCTTCTTAGATTCCGTTTGACCCTCTCAAGTTCATTTTGAGGTTGATCTTGCACTGATTCTATCTGATGACCCGTGGCTTTCCTTACGTCACGCCTGGGTTTTTCAGGTTCGGAAGAACTAACTGTACTAGCATCACCAGTTGCTGGTGAAAGAACCTTCCTGACACTCCGTTTTGATCTTACTACTTCTGTCCCAACAGTCTGTATGCTGGCTTGTTTTTTCTGTGACTCTGTGTCAACAACTTTCTTTGGTTGTGGAAGTGGTTCCCAAAAGCGAGATAGCGACCAACGTTCAAGCCACCGCCGAACTGAATTAGGTTCAAACTCATCATACTGAAGGTTCAAGGGCATAGCGATTGGCACTGCAGCAAGAAGCTTAAACAAGAAACAATAGAACTGTCAAATTATATTCATGTCTACAGAAAGAAACTGCAGCAAGAAGCTTAAACAAGAAACAATAGAACTGTCAAATTATATTCATGTCTACAGAAAGAATATTTTACTATTTACTTGTCATCAGTTACTACGTTCATTTGTTATCCTTCACATCCATTTCAGAAGAAATATTATTAGAGCTCAGTGATGTACATCATATGGTATTAGCTTTTGTCCTTTGAAGCAACTCCCCTCCTTCCTCCCTCTGTGTGAACACTTCTTCCTTTACCGTGATCCTACCATTCCTTTTAGATTATATTGGTACCTGACAACTCTTAATATACCATGAACAAGAACCTGAACAACCTCTCAACTAGTACATAACTCTTTTCCAAGGAGTAAGGCATCAAAGACCGATTTGGTACTACACATATTTAACTTCCTCGGCAAATGAAGTATCACAACTTTCTGGTTTCAGTTGACTTGGAAGGCATCAAGGCACTATCAACTTGACCTGAGAAGACTAGGACTATCATCACAATAAAGACAAAACCAGTATACTCCAGATAACTATAAGGGCCAAAGAGGCATCAGTTATACTCATTCAGACAAGGCGAGTTAGTAAAAGATGGACACGATGCGGAGGAAGTTCGGATTATTTGGGAATTTGAGCATATGTGCAGAATATCAAATATCTTTATCCAATAAAACAAAACAAACCTTTTTATAAAATCAACCATTTGTTTAGATAAGGTAATGGATTTCATTTAAGGAATCAAGAAGAGGCAAAATTCACAATGCAGGAAAAAATAAAAAGACAGCATTACTCTATTACAACAACAACAACAACCCAGTATAATCCCACATAGTGGGGTCTGGGGAGGGTAGTATGTACGCAGACCTTACCTCTACCTGGGGTAAAGAGGCTGTTTCCAAATAGACCCACGACATGCTTCCCTCAAAGAACTTCCCACCTTACTCTTGGGGAGACTCGAACTCACAACCTCTCGTTTGGAAGTGGGGGTTGCTTACCATCAGAGCAACCCCTCTTGTCAAATTACTCTATTACAACTTATTATAAAATCAACTTATTATATATTAAAGAAACAGAAAGTTGAAGATATATCAGATTAAGGCTGTATTCGTTCTGGTTCAGGCCCGGGACCTGACCGGGACCGCGGTCCTAGCGGGCCTGCCGGTCCTGTTTGGCAGGTCCTGGTGGTCCGGTCATACCGGTCCCAAAAGACCGTGACGGGCCGGTCTTACGCGTTGAACCGTCAGGCCCGGGACCGCCTGGCGGGCCTGGGCCGGGCCTAGCCGGCCCAACGGCTATTTTTTTTTTAAATTTTTTTATTTGAAAATTCAGTAACGGCTCTTTGCAAAAAGTAGCCGTTTGGAACTTTGAAAAATAGCTATTTGGCCCCGAAACTTTAATTTAACCCCAAACTTTATATAATTACACTTTTTTCCATTTCTCAACTATAAATACCCCCTCATTCTTTCATTTTTATTCATCAATATCTCTCAATCTCTCTCAAGCTCTCTTTCAATCTTTCTAGTACAAGTGCTTAATTTATTGTTGAAAAATTGTGAAGTTGTTGAATTGAAGTTTTCAAGTGTTCAAGTTCAACGATTTTCAATTTTCAAGAAGTTGTTCGGCAACCCGGTAAACTCGTTTCAACTCTTACGTGCTAATAATATATTTTTGTATTTTTTAGTTTGCATAATTCTAATTAGTATGGCATTTTTTTTGAAAAAAATATTCGGTAAAGGAAAAGGTAAAACCGGTGAAAGTAGTGACCATAATACTACCCTTCCCCTGGCTCCCCGACTTAAAAAAGATAAGCAAGTTAAAAGTAGTAGCCAACCTAGACGTCCTAATCCGCCTCCCGTAATGCTTGATAGTGATCACCCTTGTTTTCAATTTACCGACAGTGAATTTCTACATGATGTTGCAGTAGGTGATAGATTAGATGATGAAATTATGAATGCTCTTTATCCTAGTGAACCTATCTTAGAGGAAAATGAGGATGATAATGATGATGATGAAACCCAAGCACCAGATTTAGATGATACACCTACTAGTCCTGCTCATAACTTAGGCAATGAACCGGCACACCCACCCATACAAACTCCCACTTTTAGTAGACAACCTGCTAAACGTCAAAAAACATCATTAGTTTGGCATTGTTTTACTCAAGTAAGAGAGCACGACAAGGCTAAGTGTAAAACTTGTGGGAAATTACTTGTTCATAGATATACTGGAGACCGTAGCGGCACTGGTAGTTTGACTAGGCATATAAAATTACACCCTAGAGATAGGGCTAGATTTTTCCAAATGCAAGCGCAACAAGAGGGGGGACAAGTGTAGATTCTCAAGTTAACCCTAGTACTGGTTCAAATCTAGTTCAACCAGGAATTAACACTGTCACCGGAGGTATTTTATATTACGATCCAAATAAGGATCGTGAAGAATTAGCAAAAATGATTACTGTTATGTGCTTGCCTTATACTTTTGCTTCTAATCCTAATTGGGTTCATTATATTAGAAGAGTCTTTAATCCTACTTATAAAGGTTGGCCTCGCGCAACGGTTAAGGCCGATATTTATAAATTCAAGCATGAATATGAACAATATTTGCGCTATTTATTTACTCATATACCTAATCGTATTTCTATTACAACTGATATTGGTAGAAGTAATAATGACTGTGATTATCTAATTGTTACAAGTCATTGGATAGATGAAGACTGGACAATGCAAAAACGCATAATTGCATATAGAATAATTAATTCACGGCACACGGGTAGGTTTATAGCTAACACTGTTTCAGATATATGTAAATATTTTTGCTTTAGTGATAAAATAATGACAATTTCTATGGATAATGCTTCTAGTAACACTAGTGCAATAGGCATGCTAACACAAACCCTTAATCCTGCATTTAGTAATATTTTCCATGTTAGATGTATTTGTCATATTTATCATTTAATTGTTGGTGATGGTATGAGAATATTAAACATAGAAATTGAAAAGGTGAGAATGGCTCTTAATTGGCTATTTTATTCAAACCGTAGAACTAGACTTAGAGAGTATTTTAAAAAATGTGACGAATATGGGCTTAGAGAAAGAAAGGTTCCTAAACCTTGCCCGACTAGGTGGAATTACATGTACGAAAGTTTAGTAGTAGCGTATGAATATAGACACCCAATTAATGCTACGTTTAATTCTCGGGTAGGTGGTGAGGATGATGACGAAATGCTAACTACCCAAGATTGGACTAATGTTAAATAGATTTTTTAGAACATTTTCAAGTTGCTACAAATGCTTTTTCTGGGCAATATTATCCGACTATTTCTAACTGTTTAGTTTATATTGCTGCACTAGCTGATTTATTTGTTGAATTTAGCGAGGGTGGGGATATTTATGAACTTGCAATAAATGAAATGAAACAAAAGTTTAAACAATATTTTTTTCCTATCCCTCATATTTTTGGTGTAGCTGCTATGTTAAATCCAACAATGAAATTAGGAGGTCCTCACTTTTGGTATTTTAATATTTATAAAGCTTTAGATCTTTCAGAAGACGAAATTGCTACACTTGCTGATGCGAAAGCATCAATTAAAATTAATGCTCAAACTGTTTATAATGCTTATAAACAGGCGTTAGAGCATGCTAGGCCAAATATTCCAACCCCTACTTCGTCTACATCACAATCTTCTAAAAGAGCTGCTGGCTTAACAACTCTTAAATCGTGGACGGAGTTCCAGGGTTCTCAAGGTGATAATTTTGATGAAATTTCCCATCTAAATGAGCTTCAAGTTTACTTGTCACAGGGACAAGAAAAGAAGAATACAGACGGCTCTTTCGATCTTTTGGAATGGTGAAAGTCAAGGGAAAAGCATTTTTCCGTTCTTGCAAGGATGGCTCGGGATGTTTTGTCAATTCAAGCTTCAACTGTTGCATCGGAGAGCGCTTTCAGTCAAGCAAGACAACAAATCGGTGATCACAGAGCGTCGATGCGGGAGAGCTTGGAAAAATCAGTGCTTTTTAGAGATTGGATCCGCACGGAAAGAAGAAACTTTGGCATAGCAGAATCACAACCGGCAATAGATGAGGCATATGAAGAAATGATAGCAGAACTTTCTGAGGAATCGGCTTCACCCGGAAGTGGTGATGAACAAGCTTCATTTCCACCACCGCCAACACAACCTCCTCCCAACCTTGACGGATTTATGAGATTTGTTAGAGATACAACGTAAATTATGATGTAACTTGTACATTGACACGTCTTCTTTTAGTTTTTTTTTCCTTTTAATGGTGGTATTAGTACCTTGTTGTGCTTATTCCATTGGGGGAAGAAATACTAAGAAAGATATGCCATTTTGGTCAATAAATATGCTCTTTATCATATCCTTGAATATCTTTTTTCTCAATATTTCTTTGTCATTACTTCGATATCAATCCTTGAATTTTTATATAACATACAATATATGACATACAACACAATATACTAATTACAACAACACAATATATACATTATATACTAATTATTACAACATAATATATACATAATATACAACACACTATATACATAATATACAATATATACTACTTACTACAACACACTATATACATAATATACAATATATACTAATTACTACAACACATTATACACATAACATATATCCATATATACATAACATACAATATATACTACTTACTACAACACACTATATGCATAATATACAATATATACTAATTACTACAACACATTATATACATAACATATACCCATATATACATAACATACAATATATACTAATTACTACAACACAATATATATATAACATATATATCTATATATACATAACATACAATATATACTAATTACTACAATACAATATATACATAATATACAATATATACTAATTACTACAACACAATATATACTATACTAATAACTTAGTACACCATATAAAATATATTCTACACTATACTAATGACTACTATATAAGATATTGACTTAAAAGAAAAAAACCGTCAGGCCCATTAGGCCCGCCAGGACCGCAGTGTGCTTAGGCCCGTAAAGGGCCTGTCTCTACCATGAGGCCCGCCAGGCCCGGCACACCAAGCCCGGGAACGTGAAGCCCGGCCCGTCAGGCCCGTTTAGGCCTGGGCCCAGGACAGAATACAGCCTTATATCAAATACCAGGTTATTCTAACCTTTTAAGGTGGATTCTTTCTGTTTTGTTTCATCTGAGGGAAAAAAGGTCAACAATACCTTGCAAACAAATGCACTAGCTGTTAGCTTTTCTGGCCTAACGGACATGCTTACAACAGTTAAGTCCACCTGCTTAGCATCCTGCTCAAACAGAGAACACGCAATGCAGGGTCAAAAGCACAAACATATTATATGTCATGTGTAAAACACATGAAATCTATCCAGAAACTTATCAAGGTAAAAGAACAGGAACAGAGGCACATTAGCACATCTGATACGTGTTCATGGTGATCGGTGGCAACAATGTCAAACTTTGCATTTTGTGCTCTGCTAACTTTATCAAAGTGACAAAACACCATTTGGGATGGGACCTCATACTTTCAAAGTGAAAACATTGGATGAAGAGGGTATGCTCAATATAAAAAAGCACGATCCGTGTCCAAATTTAATTGGTCCCATTTAGAGACTCATTTTATTGATTTGAATTCTTAAGAGACAGAATACTTGGGGGAAATTGGTTATAAGTAGATTTAGATGACGAAAAGGGAAATTAGATGGAGCTAATTGGGATGGAAACTAAGCAAATGTTCAAAAATGTTCATACATCGTTAAAGAACTTTTAAAGAAAGTAGAAAAAAATACAGAACTTAAAAAAATATTTGACCGTGATTGCTTCAACAAGAAGTAACTCTGCTTATGTAAGATTAGTATTTTTAGTAATGCATTTGAAGATGGAAATTTAAGATTCTTCATCAAAAAGAAAAAGATGGCAGTTGAAGATAATTCCATATCCAATTCTATTTGACACTATTCATTTTGGAACAACTTACTGATTGACACGCTATTAGAAACACAGGAGCTGTCACAAATTCTTTTAAGTTTTAGAAAATATGAAATCATAAATGTTTAACTTAAACTATCAAATTCATTTATCCAAGCTTAAACCAGCAATCTATGTTTCTGGGGTCCAACTAATGATAAATAGAACTTTCTTCTAGCCTACAGGTATAAAATGTCAAACTAGCTCCTTAATATTTGCTCATAAAGATCGAGTCAGTCTCATTCTTATAACAATGCTTTCACGAAACAGGACGAGAATAGCGACGGGAGATTAGCAAGAAAAAGGAGGACATTTTCACGAAAGCATTTATAAGACATTTATTCCAAGAGTTACCTTAAGTTCTCCGTAATTGTACCTCCTAAGGACCTGATGCGCCGGATCTGAAAGTCTAGCCCTTTGACCACGAGCTAATGCCTGAACACTAACAATTGCTCGCATACAGCATAGAGTAGCAACTGCCTGCCTCCTTACCAAGTGCCCACGAATAAGAGCTTGGAGTCGTATAATGCCTTTAAGTGCCCGAAATGCCCGACGAGCCTGAAAATGTTACAAGTACATAAGTTATGGTCCCCTTCAACAAAAAGAACAATTCAAGGTGGGTTATTTGCTTGTAATTAGAAGAAGCTAAAAGCATTGGAGCTTCTTCAGTTTTTAGTACACCACTTATTCTACCTATAGCAATACTGAACCCTGCAGGCAAGCAAGATGTATAGACTTTGCTTCTAGACTTTATATCGGATTCTATTTGAAAATTAATATACATAAAGAGAAACACCTCTCTTATCCAGTATCTGAAGTAAAGTAAAATAAGGTAAAAGAAATAAGAAACACAAACACACCCAGTTAGTGCATCTGAAACTTGGATCATCATGAGGATGCATTTACGCAAGTCCCCAATCACTGTTCGATGAATAACACTCCTAGTCACACAGAAAATAGCAATGCAGAAGATCATAGAACCTCAAAAGAACTCCTGATAAACCGAATAAAAGGCTTTATATTTTGTTTACACTTTTAGAAATATATGCATATACGGATGAACAATCATAATGTATTTGCAAGTGTAAACTAAGTCAAATATTAACCAACGGATATTGGCATTTTTAGTGAAGACACCACCGTCCATTAAATACTGATATGATGTGCTATGAACATTACCAAGTAACCCCTAAAGGCTGCTTGTGCTTTTGTTGCAGCTTGCTCTAGCCTTTTTAACTCTGCATCATCAGCTGACAGCACTCCATTTGTAACTTGCGAGTCTATATCTTGTATCACAGAGGATAAAGCAGCAGTGTCACATGTGATGCCAATGCTTGTCCCCTTCTCCACTGCAGTCTCAGAACCCCTATCAACATTCTGGATTGGTGGATTAGGGGTAAGATCCCCCACAAATGCCTTTGTCACAAACCTTTTCTCACCGCTGATGTCCTACATATGGAACATAGATTGAGATAGTAAATATTTCGAAAAATATTCTTAAGCAAAATGATGGATACGAAGAAAAAGGAAATTTGAGTAAAGAGTATTTCAAAGAAATGTGTAAAGGCTTAAATTGCTTGAGTTAAAGCAGTGGAATAATTAAAAACTAAGGCTTGGTATGTAGGTTATTTACTACTCCCCCGTCCCAATTTATGCAGTTGTGTTTGACTAGGCACGGAGTTTAAGAAAGAAAGGAAGACTTTTGAACTTTGTGCCATCACCCAAAATAATCCACAAGGCTATACGCAACTAGAGCAACCTTTGAAGGCGCTCGGCCTTGTTCACCGTTTCAGCTAAGTATCCTGCTTTTTCCTGAGGGAAGCCGAGATTTTGAATATGTGGGCCTTGTCGCCTTTGGAGAGTCCCTTCTTTCCAATCTATAATATAGTACTGGCTCACTATTCATATTATTTCTGCTTAATTGGTACCAAGAATTCCATTTTCACTGAATTCTGGGTCTGGGCGCTTAGCAGCTCCTAGAAATTGGTGTGGCTATAAATCATCTTATTAAGGGTAAATTAGAAAACTTATAGTAAATTTGCTTCTACATAAGTAAGTATGACATTCTTTTTGTGACAAACTAACCAGGAAAGTATGACAAATAAATTGGGATGGAAGGAGAGTTAATTTTTTAAGATAGGTAGCTGACGAACGTAATATATGAGAGATTACATTTGCATCCCTCTTCTTTACTCTCACAGCCAAATCATATGAATTTCATTGAACACTACTAATGTTTCATTTTGCACCTGATTTTAATAATCTTGTTCTTCAAATTTCATCAAGCCATTGTCCCTAAATGATATAAAAAGAAATCATGAAAATATCAATGATTTCATAAGTAAAACGGGGACGGGGTTACAGTCAGTAGCTAAGATGATTACTTAATAATCCATGAAAACCTCTAACTTCCGAAAGGTCAAATCTAACTCAAGTAGCAAATTATTTTATAAAAGAGATCAACAACAACAACAACAACTACCCAGTATACTCCCACCAGGTGGGGTCTGGGGAGGGTAATATGTAGACGAGCCTTACCCCTGCCCGAAAGGGCAGAGAGGCTGCTTCCAATCGACCCTCGGCGAGTAGAGTAAAAATGGGAAAGCTGCATTAAGAAACAGAGATAAAATTAGAAACACAAGCAAGAGAAAATCAAATAATAAAGCATAGGTACTCCCACAAAAGTAACGTAAATAGTTATGAAAACATAAGCAACATAAATACAGTCGCATGCAGTAATATCAAGCAGGAACTACCATTCTAAAACACTAATCACCTATGAGCCCCTAACCTACAATCTTGATTCTAGACCTCCAGACTCCCCTATCAAGAGTCATGTCCTCGGTAACCTGCATTCTGGCCATGTCCTGCCTAATCACCTCTCCCCAATGCTTCTTAGGCCTCCCTCTCCCTCGCCGACCACCAACAATCTCCAACTGCTCGCAGCTCCTCCCCGGGGCATCGGGGCCCCTCCTCCGAACAGCCAGAAGGTAATTTTCAAGAACGTATAAATTTAAAAGCACAGCCAGAAGGTAATTTTCATGTAACCAGGATTCACTTTTATAAGGGAAAACAAGAAGAGCGGGGAAGAGAGAATATATTGTCTTCGACAACCAGCCCGGTAGCAGTATCTAAGACTAGAAAACACTGACTATTGCAGCCAGAGACAGCCAAGAACACTAATGTACAATAAAAGCTTCTCACACCTTTGACAAACTAGACTTGGATGACTTTTTCCCAAAAAGCACAGCCTTCATCCATTTTCCCGGACACTTCCCCATTACTGAAGGCCTGATGCTGGGAACAATGGGACTTCAACTCAATCCTGCAACAACAACCCAGTATAATCCCACTTAGTGGGGTCTGGGGAGAGTAGTATGTACGCTAACCTTACCCCTACCCTTGGGCAGAGAGACTGTTTCCAAATAGACCCTCGGCATCCTTCCCTCCAAGAACTCAATCCTGCATTAATTAAAAATATTTTATTTTATTTTTTAAAAAAAGAAAAATGCTTTTAGAGCTTAATTAAATACATGGTAGTGCACACATATTGCACTTTGCGTTTTAAGTTATACTCATAGTATTAACGGCAATATTCATTTCAGAAGACACCATATAAAGATGACTACCCATAGGAAGCAAACACTCACGAAAAGAGAGTCAGCAGCTCAGTGATAGACAAGATTGCAGCTGCAAAAATCAACTTCTTTAAGACTTCCATGTTGCAGTGCAAGTGAACCTCTACAAGAATGTCTTACAGTTTCACGGCTAGTCCACTCATTGATCTTGCACGTATAAATCGTTATCATTAACTTACTTGGACACTACAGGAAAACTTTAGCAGCTACTCTAGTGACCTACATGTATTTTCTCATTGCAATAGCTCGTGATATTTTAGCACCGCCAATCCAATCAAGTGAAACTTATCACTAGAAAAAAGGTGGAAACCAGCAAAGGAGTGAAAGCACAAAATGAAATTTTAAGGATTCTATGTTAACCCCATCCAAATTAGAGGGAAAAGAGGAAGAAAAAAATATAGCACCCATGGCCTAGCTTTCTCAGGTTCAAATCCGAATGGAGACGAAAAACATTAGGTGATTCTTCCCATCTACCTAAGCAAGTTTCCAAGTAAGTAAGTAGTATCCCGTGGAATTGCGAAAAGCTGGCCCGAAAACCACTGTCATAAAAAGTATAATAAGGGCACCAATTCAATTTCCTCAACCAACAGATTGAACGGAAAATAGCAACAACAACAACCCACTCTTGTTCGAACGACCCTCAGAGCAGCCCACTCTTGTCCGAACGGAAAATTGCAGAAAAAGATTTTTTTAAAATATTAGGAATTCACTAAGACAAGCGAAGTAACAAGAGCAGAAAGGCAATGAAATTGAGCAAGATCTACATTAAAACCAAAAGAAAAAAGGGAATTCAAGAGCAATTAAAGACAACGTAAAGTTTTTGAGAAGAATGTGGTGCAGATCCGAGAAGTACCTAAAAATTAGATGTCCTTATGACAAAAGTCACAACATAGCTTAGCTGCAAAGAAAAATAGAAAGAGAGCACAGATGTTATAAGTAGTTACTTACTTACAAGTAGAAGGAAGAGTTAATAAAAAAGATTGATTGAGATGAAAGTTATGGGAAAAAAAATGGAGCTAAGGCCCATACGCTGAAATGAGTTAATTTCGTGCACTGAAGCAAAATGGACCCCTCCCACCGCTTCTTCTCTGTCTCTTCTCAGTTCTCAGTTCTAAGTTCCCACTATTCACACCAGTAGAGGTATCTGTGTGTGTTTTCTCAGTGTATAATACTGCTTGTGACAGTGAGGTTATGCACTACAGTCGCTTTTTGCAAAGTTGGTGAGTACAAGAGTACGTATTATCCAAACAGAAAAGTAGTCGGCATTATCTTGGCGTCTAAACTAGAGGTGTCAACCGGTTCCACCGGCCCGGCCCGGGTCGATTTTTTTTCGACCCGTTCGGTTACCAGTCCGGGCCGAGCCGGTTACAAACAGTGCCGGTTTTCACCGGGCTGGGTTGAGACAGGCTTAGATTGAACCGTACGGGTTACGGGTTGTAATGGTCCGGGCCGGGCCGGGTTTCGTTATTTTGTATTTTTTTTTTTAGAATTATGTATAAATATTAAGTTATATTAATACTTTGTAATAATTGAATGAACACAACAAAAGATGGGGAAAAAATTGCACTTATTGCAAGTGCTACTTTATTTCTTAAATTCAAATCGAAAAACTAAAATGTATCTTAAGTAGTAAAAACTTTACATCTTTTGTAACAAGTATATACTAGTAGTAATTCGAATCATCAAATTCTTTGCATTGCCCTAGCAAGTTCATCGTAATCAATATGAACTGATTGACCTTCTTCTGGCGTGTTAAATTCGGATGGGTTTCCATGCGTTAATATATCTCCAAGTTCTTCGTCTTCTGGGCTATCAAGATCTTCCTTTCCTTGATTTCTTCGTTCCGATCTAATCCAATCTCTTAAACATACTAAAACTTCCAAAGCATTACTTCCCAATGAGTGGCGTGTGTCTCCAAGTTGTTGTCTTGCTTGGCTAAATGCACTCTCAGATGCAACAGTGGAAATTGGCACATTCAGGACATCCCGAGCCATAGCGAAAAGAACAGGAAATTGCTTTGCATTTTCATGCCACCAGCCTAACGGTGAGAATTCCTTGGTGCGAGGCTCCTTTTGCTTCTGCAAGTAAAATTGAAGTTCATCAATATTCCTGCTACTACTTTGAGTGTTAGAAAAAGTTGAAAAAATATTAAAACTATCAATGCCTTCTTCATCATCTACATTAGAACTGCTACATTGCATAGCGGGATTTACATCTGTTGAAGCACGAGAATTATCACATTGAGTTGCATAATAATTATATAGATGTTGTAAATGTTCATTTAGCTGGTTCATAGAATCATACAAATTTGGGCTTTCAGTGGGCCCAATCTCCATATAAGTATATAAAACATTCATTAATTGGTGACAATCAGACATTTTAATAGAAGGATTTAAAACTGCACCAATTAAGTAAACTGGAGGAATTGGAAAGAAATATTTTTTGAATTTCGCTTGCATATTTACAACAACATCCGTATATCTATCTTTCTTCTTAAATTCATATAGTAGCAAAGAAATTTCAGCTATATGTACTAAAGCCATAGTAACAGTTGGGTAATATGCGCCAGAAAACACAACAGTAGCAGTATAAAATTTATGTAAAAATTTAACAACATCACTAATGACCTCCCAAGTATCAGTTGTTAACATACGCCTAGGATCAGTACAATGTGCATTAGCAACTTCAGTTATTGGAAATCTATATTTGTAGCAACATTTTAAAAATATATACGTATAATTCCATCTAGTAACTATTTCGTCTGGCATGAATCTAGGTGAAAGGTTATACTGCATACACTTATTCTTAAATTCTCTTATTCTAGATTGTCTATTATTTCCCTGAATAACTCCAACTGCTCTTCTAACTTGAGTAATCTCAACTGAAAATAAATCGAGCCCACTTTTAACAATTAAATTGTAAACATGACATGCACACCTAACATGAAAAATATCATCAAGAGGTGGTTGCAAATTCAATTTTAAAATTGAAACTGCAGCATTATTGTTTGAAGCATTATCAAAAGACATACACAAAACTTTTTGGTTTAGATTATAAAATTCAACAACTTCAACAATTGTACTACTAATAAATGCAGCAGTATGACTCTGATCTTCATCATATTTAAAAGCAATAATACGTTTCTGCATACAAGTATTATCATCTATCCAATGACATGTAATTGTTAAATAATCATTTCCATTAACAGCATGGCCAATATCAGAAGTTAGACATACTCTAGAAGGAAGGTGACTAAACAAATAACGTATGTATGTATTATATTGGCCGTGAAGTCTAAAGATGTCTGCTCTACAAGTACTTCTAGGGATACCTTTAAACAAAGGATTGTATATCCTTTGAATATATATAATAAGATAAGAGGAAGAAGCAAAATAAAAAGGTAGACAACCCAAAGCAATCATTTTCGCTAATTCCTCTCGATCCCTCATTTTATCATATTTTAGGAGACCTCCGGTAGTAGGGTTAATTGTTGTTTGACTTCCATCCCCATTAGCTCCCCATTCTATAGGATGGTTAGTCGACAGATGTCTAATAAGTGTCCCAGTCCCCCCTAAATTACCTCCGGTCAAATGTTTAAACGTTTCGTTACAAAGTTTGCACTTAACTCTATCAGTACCTTCTACTATATCAAAAAATTTCCAAACAGGACTTCTTTTTTTACGAGTAGAAGTTTGAGCCGGTGGTGGTCTTCTACCGCTTGTTGCACTAGCAACTCCAACTCCAATACTACCAACATTTCCACTACTAGGTGTAGATGGTATCTCATCTGCTATTCCAATTTCATTATCTTCTATTCTGTAATCTTCTTGTAATTGTTCATAATCAATATCTACATCTTGCAAATTAGGCGATGATTCAGAAACATGTGTTATTGGGTCATAACTATTACTACCAGAAGCTACAGGACTACCTCTTTTTTTACTTCCACCCCTACCAGTAACTTTTCTACACGCTCTTTTAGCAGCATTAAACATATTGTAAAAATGAAAATATAAGCTAAAATCAAATATGCAATTAAAATATTAAATAAGAGAAAGAGTTGGAGAGAGTGCACCGAATTCGACAATAAATTGAGCATTGATTACGACCATCCGGTGTTACCACGAACAAACGTCAAGCAAGTATTTCAATGTTGAACACTTGAACTTCAAGCTTAGAATTCCGATTTCCGAATGAGAAATTACGATAAATTAAATTCGGGAAAACAAAGACAATAAAATTATAAAATTAGAATATGAATTCTTGAAAATTGAAGAGAAGAGAGTGATTGATAATTTGAGAATTGAGAGAGAGATTGATAATTTTGAGTGAGGAAATGAAGAAGAGGGGAGGGTATTTATAGATTTTAAGAAGGGTTAATAATGTAATTTAATAAATACAAAAAAAAAACAAAAAAGTGGCCATTTCTGAAAATACTCCCGTTGGCCAACGGTTCTGGACCGTTGCCAACGGTCTGCGGGGCCCACATGCTCAGAATTTTTTATTTTTTTTTTAAAAAATTTTTTTGACCGTTGTACCGGTCCGGTCCGGGTCGACCGGTCCAAGCACTGTTTTGCTTACCGGGCCGGTCCGGTCACGGGTCTTAATCCTAAAATCCTAACCGTTCTAACCCCTCCCCCCCCAACCCAGCCCAGCCCACCCCTTAAGAACCGGGCCGGTCCGGTTCGGTCCCGGGTCAACCCGGACCGGTTGACATGCTTTACTCTAAACTTAAATTCCCCAGAGACTTATGTTGTCGTTTTGCGTCTGGGATATGGTAAAACTTGTATGTACTATATACCTGCGGGTGTCACTTTATATTTAAAAATAGACTAAACCATCAACTCAGTACCTGTTATAAAACTTAGCTCAAAGTAATAAATAAAAAGATATACAACAAAGTAGAGAAAAATAGAGAAGAGAATATATTTCTTCTATGTATCCAAGTGTATTACAAAATTATTTCTCATCCTCTATTTATAGTACTACATAGAGGTATGCTAAAAGAATTCCATAAATATGTCATTAAGCTTTTGAGATCATGGAGGAAGATCATGGGGGAGATCATGAAGGTGTGGGAGTTACAACCATAAGTATTAGAGTAGTGGGAGTTATGGAGATAATGGATAAAAGTAGTGGGTGTTATAGGAGTTATGGACATCCACCATAATCTAATATTTCATAACATTCCCCCTTGGATGTTCAAAGATAATGTGCCTCGTTAAAACCTTAACTAAAATAAAACCCAATGGGAAAAAAAATTCTAGAAAAGGAAAAAGAGTACACATATCTAACAAAATGCATTTTTGTTGCCTCGTTAAAAACCTTGCAAGGAAAACCCAGTGGGACAAAACCTTGTAAGGGAAAAAGAGTGCAACGCGCATTAACTCCCCCTGAAAAGAGCATCAATTCACATCCTTGAGCCTTCGCATTCCAATCTTGTGTACCAGCTTCTTGAAGGTCGTTGGTAGAGATTTTGTGAACAAATCAGCCATATTATCACTTGAACGAATCTGTTGCACATTGATATCACCATTCTTTTGAAGATCATGTGTGAAAAATAACTTTGGTGAAATATGCTTTGTTCTATCTCCTTTTATGAATCCTCCCTTCAATTGGGCTATGCATGCTGCATTGTCTTCATACAAAATCGTGGGTAGTTTGTCACATTTCAAACCACATTTGTCTCGAATATGATGTATTATAGACCTCAACCACACACACTCTCGACTTGCTTCATGAATAGGGATTATCTCAGCATGATTAGATGAAGTAGCCACAATTGATTGCTTAGTCGATCGCCAAGATATGGCAGTGCCTCCACAGATAAACACATAACCTGTTTGAGATCTAGCCTTGTGTGGGTCAGACAAATATCCAGCATCAGCATAACCAACAAGATCAGGACTGCAATTATTGCTATAAAATAAGCCCATATCGGTAGTCCCTTTTAGATACCGCAATATATGTTTGATTCCATTCCAATGTCTCCTTGTGGGAGCAGAGCTATATCTTGCTAAGACATTAACTGAAAAAGTTATGTCAGGCCTTGTAGTATTTGCAAGATACATTAGTGCGCCAATTGCACTAAGATATGGTACTTCAGGACCAAGTAGCTCTTCATTCTTTTCTTGCGGTCGGAATGGATCCTTATTCACATCAAGTGATCGAACAACCATCAGAGTACTTAAAGGATATGCTCCATCCATGTAAAACCGTTTCAATACCTTTCCTATATAGGCAGATTGATGAACAAAAATTCCGTTTGCCAAATATTCAATTTGCAAACCAAGACATAATTTTGTCTTTCCGAGGTCTTTCATCTCGAATTCCTCCTTTAAATAATCAATTGCCTTTTGGAGTTCTATGGGAGTTCCAATAAGGTTTATGTCATCGACATATACGGCAAGTACAACAAATTCCGATGTTGTTTTCTTTATAAAAACACATGGGCAAATGGCATCATTTATATAGCCTTCCTTTAATAAATACTCACTAAGACGATTATACCACATTCGTCCTGATTGCTTTAGACCATACAAAGATCTTTGCAATTTGATTGAAAACATTTCCCGGGACTTTGAATTATGAGTGTTTGGCATTTTGAATCCATCGGGAATTTTCATGTATATCTCATTATCAAGTGAGCCATAAAGATAGGCAGTAACCACATCCATTAAATGCATGTTAAGCTTTTCAAGGATAGCAAAACTAATGAGATAACGGAAAGTTATAGCATCCATTACGGGTGAATATGTCTCACAATCGACACCAGGCCTTTGAGAAAATCCTTGTGCAACAAGGCGTGCCTTATATCTTTGTACCTTGTTTTTCTCATTTCTCTTACGTACAAAGACCCATCTATAGCCAACAGGCTTAACACCATTAGGTGTTTCAACTATCGGCCCAAAAACTTCACGTTTTGCAAGTAAATTCAATTCTGATTGGATTGCTTCTTGCCATTTTGGCCAATCAAGTCTTTGTCGACATTCTCCAACAGATTGAGGTTCAAGATTCTCACTTTCTTGCATAATGCTAGATGCAACATTATATGCAAAGACATAATCCACCACTATATCCACTCGATTAAAATGTGTCTCAATATCGATTGGATTTATTGATAGTTCCTTATTTTCCTGAGTCTCGGGCTCAATGGATTCTTCATGAATCTCAGAATTTATTAAATCGTGAATTTCCCCATGAGATTCTTTCGTAGTGTCATTTTGATCATTTGCTTTCCTTTTTCTAGGATTTCGATCTTTGGAACCTAATAGCCTGCCACGTTTTAGGCGTGCTTTCGACTCATTAGATATGACACTAGAAGATTGTCCAATAGGGACATCAATACGGATTGGAACATTCTCTGCGGGGATGTGAGATTTTGTTATCCTTTTCAAGTCCGTGAATGCGTCAGGCATTTGATTTGCTATTCTTTGCAAATGGATAATATTTTGCACCTCTTTTTCACAAATAGAGGTATGTGGATCAAGATGAGATAATGATGGATTTTTCCACAAAATTTCCCGTTTGGTTTCACCAACTTCTCCCCCTAATTTTGGGAAAAGTGTCTCATTGAATCGACAGTCTGCAAATCGTGCAGTGAACAAATCCCCTGTCAATGTTTCGAGGTAGCGAATAATGGAGGGCGATTCAAACCCAACATATATTCCTAACCTTCTTTGCGGACCCATTTTGGTGCGGTATGGCGGTGCTACAGGCACATATACTGCGCATCCAAAAATTCTTAAATGGGATATATTAGGTTCATGACCCAAAACTAATTGCAACGGGGAATATTTGTGATAATTCGTCAGTCTTAGACGAACTAGCATTGCTGCATGCAAAATGGTGTGACCCCAAACCAAAGTGGGCAGCCTTGTTTTCATGAGTAATGGTCTTGCAATCAACTGTAGACGTTTAATTAAAGATTCTGCAAGACCATTTTGAGTGTGAACATGAGCTACAGGATGTTCCACTTTTATCCCAATTGATAAGCAATAATCATTAAATGCTTGGGATGAAAACTCAGCAGAATTATCTAGTCTAATAGACTTAATTGGATTATCAGGAAATTGTGCTCGTAATCGAATTATTTGTGCCATTAATTTTACAAACGCAAGGTTGCGTGATGACAATAGGCACACATGAGACCATCTAGAGGATGCGTCTATTAAGACCATAAAATATCTAAAGGACCCACTAGGTGGGTGAATAGGTCCACAAATATCCCCTTGTATACGTTCCAAAAACGTAGGTGACTCAGTTTCAACCTTTGTTGGTGATGGTCTAATAATTAACTTGCCTTGATAACAAGAAGTGCAAGAAAATTCATTATTTAAAAGAATCTTTAAATTCTTTAATGGATGCCCATATGAGTTTTCTATAATCCGTCTCATCATAATTGATCCAGGATGTCCCAATCGATCATGCCAAAGTACAAAAGTATTGGAATCAGTAACCTTTTGGTTTACTATGGAATGTGCCTCAATTGCACTGATTTTTGTCCAATACAGGCCACAAGATAAAGATGGGAACTTCTCAATAACCCTCTTTTGGCCAGAGACATTCTTTGTAATGATGAGGTATTCAAGATTATTCTCATCTATTGTCTCAATATGATATCCATTTTGACGGATATCTTTAAAAATCAACAAGTTCCTCTTGGACTTGGAAGAGAACATTGCATTCTCTATGATAAATATTGTTCCTTTAGGCAGAGTTATAGTTGCTCTTCCGGAGCCTTCAATCAATTTACTACTACCAGAAATTGTAGTAACATCTGCCTTACACATACTTAAATGAGAGAAATATTTCTTCTCTTTGAATATCGTATGTGTGGTACATGAATCAATTAAACAAATATTTTTACAATTGGACATTGATCCAAGTTTGCTTTGTGAGATATCCATATTTGCTTCCCATGGTTTGACATACAAAAGAAATATAAGAAAAATATTAGTATTTTTTTTTATAGATATGAGAATAAACAAATTTAAGTCTATGATTCAACATAATAGTTTCAGTGCGGTCATTATGAAAAAAAAATATCTTTTATCATAGTTATTCTCCTTTTAATACTCTTGTATCCGTTGCTTAATAATTAAACAATATTTTCAAAATCTGTTGAGGTTAGTCGATTAACTAAATCGGATAGTCGACTAACATGCCTTGCGGAAAAGGTCCAGTTTAATAGAATGTATTGGTTAATCGATTATCTGTTATGTTAATCGATTAACTTACTGAAAAATCATTACAAATAAAGCATAACATGAATGTGTAATCTAAAGTTATATATTTTAAAACCATAATACAGATAACTTAAAGCAGAAAATATAAAATTTGAACCATATCACAATAATAGATAACTTATGTAAACTATGATAATTGTTTATTCATTAACTACTACGAATAAGTAAAAATAAAAATATCAAACTGCTCAATCTTCTTTAACCATGGATCCATCACCGATCAAGTGATCTATTTTCCCTCAGGGTGCTCAAAGAAGTCTGCCACATCCAAGTGGGTGATGTCAAAATTATTGTCAGAGACAAAATTGGTTTCAGGGCCTTTACTCTTTAGAGATGCTTGATAAAGCTCAACCAAATGTCTTGGTACACGGCAAATTTTTGCCCAGTGCCCTTTTCCACCGCAACGATAACGTATAGTTTCTGAACTATTTGCTTTTGGATTCTCATAATTCCATTTCCGCTTTTGGTGGTTATATCTCTTTGGGGAGTGACTAACACCAGGAAAATTTCTTCCTTTAAGCCATTCCACAAGATAAGTGGATCTTTGACTGTGAGATATTCAATTTTCAAACCTTCATCAAGGTGATGGCGCAAGAAAATCAAGGCCTTAGCACAGTCTTGGGTGGATGCATTATTTCTGTCTTTAATGGCGTCTCCAAGACCCATTGCATCCAAATGGATTTCAGCATCCAACACCCATGTCATGTAGTTCTTGCCCTAAATTTCAAGGGCACCAAACTTTCTTTTCATAATGTCAGACATAATTAAAACAAAATTAGGAGGAGAAAAATACCTTAATTTTCTCAAAGAGATTCTTGAGATAGTAGAGCTTCGTGCTGATAACGTGGTACAAAACTTAGCTCAAAGTAATAAACAAAAAGATAGACAACAAAGTAGAGAGAAATAGAGAAGAGAATATATTTCTTCTATGTATCCAAGTGTATTACAAAATGATTTCTCATCCTCTATTTATAGTACTACATAGAGGTATGCTAAAAGAATTCCATAAATATGTCATTAAGCTTTTGAGATCATGGAGGAAGATCATGGGGGAGATCATGGAGGTGTGGGAGTTACAACCATAAGTATTGGAGTAGTGGGAGTTATGGAGATAATGGATAAAAGTAGTGGGTGTTATAGGAGTTATGGACATCCACCATAATCTAATATTTCATAACAGTACCGAATTAATTTTTAGATTTTTAAGAAAACGTTCATAGGTTATTACATAAATTTATAAGCTTACCAATAATTAAGATATATTTTTTATTTTATAAAAATAAACCGAAAAGATATTTAACCGTACCTAGTAAATTTTATATGTTATATATAGTAAGTTTAAAAATAATAAAATATTAAATTTTTCTTTGGACCTTGAAATTATGAAAACTGTTACAAGCCAACAAATAATTAAACTCAAAATACTAATTCCTAAACTGGTTATGCTACTTTCACTTAAACTAAGTTATTTCAAGTATTTGTATTAGCATGACAGTATTCTAGCGATTATGATTAGCAAACTACAATGTATTGAATATGTTTCTTTTCATATAATTTGGATTTATCTTTTGAATATTTAATCTTCTATAGAATTTATTTTTGAGTCCCAACTTGGTTCATATATTTCCACTCGTGTGATTTATATTTTATTTTCTTTTACTTGGTTGCTTTTACGTTGCGGTAGAATAGTTGATGGATCTGTATTCTAGCCATCTTTTAAGTTTTTTTTTAAATTCATCACCTTTTAAATAGTAAAAATATCTACAGAGTTTTGCAAGGTCATATAAAAGAATATATATTACTGAATTCTACGTCTACTAGTGAAGTTTACATGATATTTACAAAAATAACAGTATATAACTGCCATAAACCGGATTTCTCACCCTGGGGAGTTGTGATGACGCATACTAATGAGAGCTAGGCAAGCCAATCCTTAACTACTTACTTCATTCTCCATTTACTTCTTTTTAGCAAATATAAGGCGATAATCATGAAAATAGTGAAACTTTAAATAATTAAGCGGAAGATGACAATTAAATATCTGAAATCTACATCTATTACAACTCTTAAACCTCAAATACCCAAAACTTGGTGTAACAGTGTCACAGACTATCTAAGATTGCTACATACAAAGTCTGAAGAAATAACAGTATACTATTTCTGAATAAAAGGAAATTGAAACAGGAAATAGCGATAGAGCGAGATGCCAGGGCCTGCGAACGGTTGCAAGTCTACCTTGGGTCTCCGAGTGGACTGAAGGAAACATTCCAACTACTGCCCAAAACCTGCTCGGGATCTGCACATAGTGTAGAGCGTAGTATCAGCACAACCGACCTCCATATGTTGGTAAGTGCCTAGCCTAACTTCGGCGAAGTAGTAACGAGGCTAGGACAAGACATACTAAGTAAACCGGTGCAGTTCATATATATATATATATATATATATATATATATATATATATATATATCGGAAAAGAAATACAGAGATAACTAGTCAAATATGAGAGGGGGAACATGCTGTGGGGGAGATAAAACTTTCGAAGACAAAGAAATCATGTAATGACAGAAACGACATAACTCGGATATAAATAAAGAAGCAGAAATCAATGAATGCGCGACATCACCCTTCGTGCTTTTACTCTCATCCTCAACCAAGCAATTATATAATAAAAATATGTACGACATCACCCTTCGTGCTTTCACTCCCGTCCTCAACCAAGAAATTATATAATAAAAATGTGCGCGGCATTACCCTTTGTGCTTTTACTCTCTTTACTCACTATATACTCAATATAATCGGCACAAAATGGTACAGCATGCGGCACGTCATCACCCTTTGTGCTTTACACTCTTTCCTCACAATCATACACGGCATCACCCTTCATGCTTTAACACTCTTCCTCATCTAAACAACAATCATAAATAATGGGGCGAGGGAATAAACAATATTATAATAGGAATCCCGGCAAGGGAACAACGATTAAACAAGTAAATCCCGGCAAGGGAACAACATCAATAACATCAACATCCCGACAAGGGAGATAACATTAAAACAATAATATTCTGACAAGGGAACAATTTAATGACTCTTTCTCTTTTCTACTTTTACTTCACAACTCTCTTTACCACTTGAGCCAATGCTCCAAAGGGTTCAATTAACCTCTCTACTTTCACAATTCATAATGTAGCTTGAGCCAATGCTCCTAGATGTTCAAAGGTCACAATTACTTCCACAAACTTTTCACAACAAATAAAAATCCCTTCTAAAGCATAAATAGTACAACGAAGTCATGAAAATCACAATATAAGACTCACGTGCATGCTTGACTCCGACGTATAAATACTTATTACCATGCTTATACGCCGTACGCAACAATTATCACATAAAACATAGGAATCGACTCCTAATCCCTCAAGCTAAGGTTAGAAAAAATACTTACCTCGAACTTCCACGGCCAACTCAATCCTCAAACACCGCATTTCCTTTCAAATTCGGCTCCAAATCAATTGTATCTGGACATAATCGACTTAATAACATCAATAAATTCCAAACAATCAAATTCCAATGCTTAATTATAACTTTTTCTATCATTCTTCCCAAAAATCTAAAAATTGACCACGGGCCCTCTTGGTCAAAATACGAGTTTCGGACCAAAACCCGATCCCCCATTTACCCACGAGCTCGAATATATAATTTATTTTAAAATTCGATCCCAAAACAAGGTCAAATTCCCAAATAATCAAAAGCCCTAACTCTACCTAAATCCTAAATCTACCCTTAATCATGAGAAATCTAATGGGCGATGATGAAAATGGAAGAAAACAAGTCAAATATTAGTTACCTAAGAGGTTATGGTGAAGGAGTTCTTCAAACAATTGCCCAAGAGGTATGGAGAATAAGAAGTTATGAAATTTTTTATTAAGCCCCGAATGTGCTGGTTTGTGTTTAAATGACTGGGAGAATTTGTTCTCTTCGATCGCGGACAAGGGAATGCAATCGCATAAAGTTAATGTGACTGGGCACTACGATAGCAAACAAGGCTATGTGATCGCATAAAGTAAAATGGATTCCTTTCCCATGCTTGGTTTAACACATTGCGACCGCGGGGGAAAGAGTGCAATAGCATAGAACAAAAAGAGACCTCTCAGATATACTATATGCGATCGCGGAAGGAACTATACGATCGCATAGCACAAAATGGAACCCCTGAAATTTACACTATGGGATCGCATAGCACAAACACCCGGACACCAGCAGCCAACAGATTTTGCAACTTTCCTAAGTCCAAAAATACTCTGACGCCTATCCGAGACTCACCGAGCCCTCCTGTTTCAACTCTAACACGCACACTACCTCAAAAATTCCCTACAGACTTATTTGTGTAATCAAATCACCAAAATAACATCATGAACATCGAATTAAACCTCAAGATCAATGAAATATTTCAAAACTTCTTAATATATCAAACTTTGCATTTAAGGTCCAAATCACGTCAAACGGATTTCCTTTCTCACCAAATGCCACAAAATTATCTTAAATTATATATAAGACCCGTACCGGGCGCCGGAACAAAAAAATGGGCCTGATACTCTCGAGTATTTTAAACACTTTCAAAAAATAATTTCCTTTAAAAATTCATTTTGGGCTTAGGACCTCCGAATTCAATTCCAAGCAAACGCTCAAGTCCCATATTTTCCAATAGAGCTTTCGGGACTATGAAATCACAGGTCCGGGTCCGTTTACCCAAGATGTTGACCGAGGTCAAATTAATTTATTTTATATTCAAAATTTATCATTTTTCACAGATTTTCACATTCAGGCATTCCGGCAACGTGCCCGAACTGCACACATAATTCGAGGTAATGCTAAATGAGGATTTCAGGGCCTCAGAACGCAGAATTTCATTTTAATACTAGTAATGACCTTTTGGGTCATCCCATTCTCCACCTCTAAAACAATCGTTCGTTCTCAAACAGACAGAAGAAGGAAGTACCTGAGTCGGGGAAAAGATGGAAATAACGGCTCCGCATATCAGACTCGAACTCCCAGTTTGATGACTTAAGAGGCTGACCGCTCCACTAAACATGAACAGAAGTAAAACTTTTCGATCTCAACTGACAAACCTACCGATCTAGGATAGCTACCGGCTCCTCATAAGATAAGTCCTTATCCAACTGAACAATGCTGAAATCTAACACGTGGGATGGATCTTCGTTGTACTTATGAAGCATGGACACATGAAACGTTGGATGCACGGTTGATAAGCTCGGTGGCAATGCAAGTCTATAAGCCATCTCTCCCCCTCGATCAAGAATCTCAAAACGAGCCAATGAACCTAGGGCTAAGCTTATCCTCCCCAAATCTCATCACGCCCTTCAGAGGCGACGCTCGAAGCAATACCCGCTCAGCAATCACAAAAGCTAAATCTCAAACCTTGCAGTTGACATAACTCTTTTGCTTGGACTGAGCTGTACGAAGCTTATCCTGAATGATCTTGACCTTGTCCAAGGCATCCTGAACAAGATCCGTACCCAACAACCGAGCCTCTCCCAGCTCAAACCATCCCACCGTAGACCGACACCGCCTACCATATAAAGTCTCATAAAGAACCATCTAGACACTCGACTGGTAGCTGTTATTGTAGGCAAATTCCTCTAAAGGCAAAAACTGATCCCACGAGCCTCTAAAGACAATGACACAAGCTCAGAGCATTTTCTCCAAAATTTGAAAAGTTCACTCGGACTGCCCATCCATCCGGGGATAAATACTGTGCTCAACTCAACCCATATGCCCAACTCTCGCTGAACTGCTCCCCAGAAACACAAGGTAAACTGCGTATCTCAGTCCAAAATGATAGACACAAGCACACCTTAAAGGAAAACAATCTCCTGGATATAGATCTCAGCTAACCTCTTGGAAGAATAGGAGAACTCCCAAGTCGATGACTTAGGAGGCTGACCGCTCCACTGAATATGAACAGAAGTAAAACTTTTCGATTTCAGATGATGAACCTGCCGATCTAGGATAGCTACCGGCTCCTCCTGATAAGATAAGTCCTTATCCAACTAAACAATGCTGAAATATAACACGTGGGATGGATCGACGTTGTACTTCAAAAGCATGGACACATGAAACGTTGGATGCATGACTGATAAGCTCGGTGGCAATGCCAGTCTATAAGCCATCTCTCCCACTCGATCAAGAATCTCAAAACAAGCCAATGAACCTAGGGCTAATCTTACCCTTCTCTCCAAATATCATCACACCCTTCATAGGCGACGCTCGAAGTAATACCCGCTCACCGATCATGAAAACTAAAGCTAGAAACTTGTGGTTGACATAACCCTTTTGCTTGGACTGAGTTGTACGAAGCCTATCCTGAATGATCTTGACCTTGTCGAAGGCATCCCGAACAAGATCCGTACCCAACAACCGAGCCTTTCCCGGCTCAAACCATCCCACCCGAGACCGACACCGCCTACCATACAAAGTCTCATAAGGAGCCATCTAGATACTCGACTGTTAGCTGTTGTTGTAGGCAAACTCAGCTAAAGGCAAAACTGATCCCATGATCCCCCAAAGCCAATGACACAAGCTCAGAGCATATCCTCAAAAATTTGAAAAGTCCACTCGGACTGTCCACCATCTATGGATAAAATATTGTGCTCAACTCAACCCATATGCCCAACTCTCGCTGAACTACTCTCCAAAATGCGAGTTAAACTACATACCTCAGTCCGAAATGATAGACACAAGCACAACATAAAGGAAAACAATCTCCTGGATATAGATGCCAGCTAACCTCTTGGAAGAATAGAAGAACTCCCAGATCGATGACTTAAGAGGCTGACCGCTCCACTAATCATGAACAGAAGTAAAACGTTTTGATCTCAACTGACGAACCTGCCAATCTAGGATAGCTACCGGCTCCTCCTAATAAGATAAGTCCTTATCCAACTGAACAATGCTGAAATCTAACACGTGGGATGGATCACCGTTGTACATTTAAAGCATGGACACATGAAATGTTGGATGCACGGCTGATAAGCTTGGTGGCAATGCAAGTCTATAAGCCATCTCTCCCAATCGATCAAGAATCTCAAAATGAGCCAATGAACCTAGCGCTAAGCTTACCTTCTCCCCAAATCTCATCACGCCCTTCATAGGCGACGCTCGAAGCAATACCGCTCACCAATCATGAAAGCTAAATCTCAAACCCTGCAGTTGACGTAACTCTTTTGCTTGGATTGAGCTGTACGAAGCCTCTCCTGAATGATCTTGACCTTGTCCAAGGCATCCTTAACAAGATACATACCCACAAAATGAGCCTCTCCCGGCTCAAACCATCCCACCAGAGACCGACACTGCCTACCATATAAAGTCTCATAAGGAGCCATCTAGATACTCGACTAGTAGCTGTTGTTGTAGGCAAACTCCGCTAAAGGTAAAAACCGATCCTACGAGCCTCCAAAGGAAATGACACAAGCTCGGAGCATATCCTCCAAATTTTGAAAAGTCCAATCGAACTGCCCATCCATCTAGGGATAAAATACTGTGCTCAACTCAGCCCATATTGCCAACTCTCGCTGAACTGCTCTCCAGAAACGCGAGGTAAACTACGTATCTCAGTCCAAAATGATAGACACAAGCACACCATAAGATAGCTACCGGCTCCTCCTCATAAGATAAGTCCTTATCCAACTGAACAATACTGAAATCTTACACGTAGGATGGATTGTTGTTGTACTTCTGAAGCATGGACACATGAAACGTTAGATGCACGACTGATAAGCTCGGTGGCAATGCAAGTCAATAAGACATCTCTCCCACTCGATCAAGAATCTATAAACGAGCCAATGAACATAGGGCTAAGCTTACCCTTCTCCCCAAATCTCATCATGCCCTTCATAGGCGACGCTCGAAGCAGTACCCGCTCACCAATCATGAAAGCTAAATCTAGAACCTTGCGGTTGACATAACTCTTTTGCTTGGACTGAGCTGTACGAAGCCTATCCTGAATGATCTTGAACTTGTCCAAGGTATCCTGAACCAGATCCGTACTCAACAACCGAGCCTCTCCCGGCTCAAATCATCCCACCGGAGACCGATACTGCCTACCATATAAAGTCTCATAATGAGCTATCTAGATACTCGATTGGTAGCTGTTGTTGTAGGCAAACTCCGCTAAAGGCAAAAATTGATCCCATGAGCCTCCAAAGCCAATGACACAAGCTCAGAGCATATCCTCCAAAATTTGAAGAGTCCACTTGGACTGCCCATCCATCTGGGGATAAATACTATGCTCAACTTAACCCATGTGCCTAACTCTCGCTGAACTGCTCTCCAGAAACACGAGGTAAACTGCGTATCTCAGTCTGAAATGATAGACACAAGCATACCATAAAGGCAAACAATCTCCTGGATATAGATCTCAGCTAACCTCTTAGAAGAATATGAGACTTCCACATGAATGAAATGTGCTAACTTGGTCAGCCTATCTACAATGACCCATACTGCGTCGAACTTCTTTCTTGTCTGCGAAAGTCCAACAACGAAATTCATAGTGATCCGCTCCCACTTCCACTCGGGAAGCTCAATCCTCTAATATAAACCACCAGGCCTCTAATGCTTATACTTAACATCCAGATAATTTAAACATCGAGCCATATACACAACGATATCCTTCTTAATTCTCTGCCACCAATAATGCTGTCACAAATCCTGATACATCTTCGCGGCGCCTGGATGAATATAGCACCAGGAGCTATGGGCCTCCTCTAAACTCAACTCTCGGAGCCCATCCACATTAGGCACACAAACGTGATCATGTGATAAGTTAGTATTTTAACATGCTTTATGCCCCTACTTGCCTATGCTTTGGTTATAAATTGCCACAAAATAGTCCAATAATGCTCACAAGTTGTGCTTGATTATAGGTTTGATCAACAAAGTGGCAAAATGTCAAAGATCGGCTCAAAAGGAGTGAAACCTACTCAAGTATCAAAGATGAAGTAAATTGAGGAAAAGAAGGCCTAGTGCGGACCACGCAGAAGTGAATGCGGACGCACTAGAAGATTCAAAGAGTTGTATGATTAGGCTGAAGGCTACACGGCCGCAGTACATTTCTCGCGGTCCGCTGTCAGGCTTCCGCGGCAGTATTATGATTTTGTGCGGTCAGTGGTCAAGAGTTTCAGGGAACCATCATACGGCCAAGACAATTCCATGTAGTTCGCGGATCGCGCCAGATCCCCCTCGCGGCCGCAGTGCACTTTCATGCGGTCCGTGTCCTCAAGTTCATAGAAGCAGCAATGTGAAGTCCAAGAGCCAGTACGGTCGCGGTCCATTTTGTGCAGCCCGCACTGACCCTGTAGGGGTATTTTTTTCCAGTTTTTACAGTCTAGCATAATAGAATATTTTATCATTTTTTAGGTCAGGTTTTGGTACTCCAGACTTAGCTGCACTCGTGAGGCTCGATTTTGTAGCCATTTTTTGCACTTTTGCTTATAATTAACGATAGATTATAGTAGTTTCTTCTTAGTAATCAATTAATATGCTTTGTTCTTCATCTATTTCTTTTATTTTTGTATCTAGCATGAGTAGCTAAACCCATTAGCTAGGGTTGTGGCTCAACCCTAGTTTGGGTAATTGATGGGTGTTGCCATCTAGGGTTAGATTGACTAAGGGTTATTGCTATTTGGGTTGATTTTATGTTTTAATTGAGAATTGGTAGTTGCAAACACTGATTCAAGCTTTGTGTTTAACTCTTCTTAAGAAAGAGAGTTTATGACCCCAAAATTGACCTAACAAGGAGTTGGGATGGACTTATGAGAAATGATAGTCCCAATTAACGAGTTAAATCTTGAGAGAGTAATCACCATACTTGAACCCTAATTTCTTGGTCTAATTTTCCTACCCATTTGGTCTTGAGAGAGTCAATTGGTCGAAATCACTCTCTCTACCGAGAGTTGTGAGAGTGAGTAAAATTGTGCAATGGTTATTGCACAAGTCCGAATGTGTTAATCGAAACCCAGTAACATCCACCCGTCAATTATCCACGTAGGTAGTGTCATGACCGTAGTGCCCTTCTTCCCATTAAATACAACTTAGCAATATTCTCGTACCTTAATTTAGTGTTAATTATTAGTTTTATAAAGGCAATTATAATTCAAAAACCCAAAAATGTCTGAAGTAACATTAGGAGTACAAACACATCTCTAGACTAGACAGAAAATCCAATTCCACTACTAGCTCCCTGAGGAAATTGATCCCGACCTCTATTCGGGTAAAAGCTATTGCGACCCGCTCTTCCTACCACAGTGTAGCATTGAGTTGGCATCGATCACCCTGAAATCTCAAAACTCCATCATCATCTAAGGTAACCTGCTTAGCACCTCCGCGCTGCACCGTGTCTCTAAGGACACACAAATAGGGATCATCATACTGCCGATCTAGGATACGCTCCAATAATGAAGAACGAGCGACTGTCAAGCTAGCACATGGCTGGGCTTAGAAACGTCCAATCTCATGAAATGATTTTCCAAAGCCTAAAAATCCAAAGCAAGACACCTCTCACCGACTGGAATATAAGTGAGACTACCCATACTGGCTGATTTCCTACTCAAAGCATCAGCCACGACATTGGTTTTTCCCAGATGATATAAGATGGTGATATCATAGTCTTTCAACAACTCCAACTACCTCCTTTGCCTATTTTTCAAATCTTTTGCTTGAACAAATACTGAAGATTCTTGTGATTTGTGAACACTTCACATGCCACGCCATACATATACTGCCTCCAAATCTTCAATGCATAAACAATGGCTGCCAACTCTAAATCATGAACCAGATAGTTGTTCTCAAGAATCTTCAACTGTCGTGAAGCATATGCAATGACCTTGCCATCATACATCAACATTGCACCAATCCTAATGCGAGATGCATCACAATATACTGCATAAAGCCCTGAACTTATGGGTAGAACCAACACCAGTGCCGTAGTCAGAGCTGTCTTGAGCTTCTGAAAGCTCGCCTCACACTCATCCGACCATTTGAATTTGGCACCGTTCTGGGTCAACCTTGTCATCGGGTCTGCAATAGATGAAAACCCCCTCCACGAATCGACAATAGTAGCCTGCCAATTCCAAGAAACTCCGTATCTATGTGCTGATACTGGCCTAGGCCAGTTCTTGACTGCCTTAATATTCTTCGGATCAACCTGAATACCCTCTGTTGATACAACATGACCCAAAAACGCAACTGAACTCAACCAGAACTCACACTTTGAGAACTTAGCATATAACTGACTACCCCTCAAGGTCTGAAGAACCACTCTAAGATGTTGCTCGTGCTCCTCATGGCTGCAGGAATATATCAATATATCGTAAATGAATACTATTACAAACGAATCCAAATAAGGCCAGAATACTCAGTTCATCAAATCCATAAAAGCTGTTGGGGTATTTGTCAACCCGAATGACATCACCGAGAACTCATAATGCCCGTATCGAGTGCGGAAAGCTATCTTAGGACATCAGATGCCCTAATATTTAACTGATTGTAGCCCAATCTCAAGTGAATCTTGTAAAATACCTTGGCACCTTGAAGCTGATCAAACAAATCATCAATTCTTGGAAGCATATGCTTATTCTTAATTGTAACTTTGTTTAATTGCCGGTAATCAATACATATTCTCAATGACCCATCCTTCTTCTTAACAAATAACATCAGCGCACCCTTAGGTGAAACACTGGGCCTAACGAAACCCTTTTCAAGCAAGTCTTACAACTGCTCCCTCAAATCTTTCAACTCAGACGAGGCTATGCGATACGGCAGGATAAAAATGGGCTGAGTGCATGGAGCTAAATCAATGCAAAAGTTGATATCCCTATCAGGTGGCATACTCGGGAGGTCAAAAGAGAAAACCTCAGGAAACTCCACAACAATGGGCACAAAATCAATAGAAGGGACCTCAACACTAAAATCTTGAACATAAGCCAAATAGGCCAAACACCCCTTCTCAACCATACGCCTAGCCTTCACATAAAAGATAACTCTACGGGTAGAATGACTAGGAGTCCCTCTCTACTCTAAACGAGGCAAACCCGGTAAAGATAAGGTGACGGTCTTGGCATGATAATCCAAGATAGCGTGGCAGGGTGATAACCAGTCCATCCCTAATATGACATCAAAATCGACCATGTCCAGAAGAAGTAAATCTACACGAGTCTAAAGACCTCTAATCACCATAGTACAAGAATGATGGACTCGGTGTACCACAATAGAATCACGCACCTATGTAGACACATAAACAGAAGCACTCAAGGAATCACTAGCCATGACCTGATATGGTGCAAAATAAGATGACACATTCGAGTAGGTAGACCCTGGATCAAATAACACTGAAGCATCTCTATCACAAACCAGAACCATACCTATAATAACATCTGAAGCCTCAGCCTCAGGCCTGGTTGGAAGGGCATAACCTCGGGATTGGCCCCACTACCCTAAACTATATCTTTGGGACGGTCTGCTGCCGGCTGGCCTCTACCTCTAGCAGTTTGAGCTCCACCTCTAGGACCTCTACCTCTACCTCTAACACCTTTACCACCTCCTGTAACTGGATGAGTGGGATGTGGAACAACTGGTGCCTGAACTATGGCACGAGAACCCTGTTGCTGAGAGCTACTCGGTGCTCAAGGGAAATACCTAGCAACGTGCCTTGTGTTGCCACAATTAAAACAAGCCCTCGGGTGCTGGGGATGATGAACTTGAAAACTCTGAAGCAGCAATGCACTGATAGGAGTTGGTGGTGCACTATAGGACTGTTGATCAGAATACTACATTTGAGAACCACGGCCACCTGATGCATCATGAGAAACCTGGAGTACCAACTGAAAAGACCTAGGAGGATGACCTCTAACATATGAATCCCTACCTCCAAGCAAGGTACCACTAAATCGTCCTGAATGAGGGGGCCTCTTGTATGACCCATGGCCACCTCCCTTGGACAGAAACATCTCAACTCTCCGGGCTACATTGGCCGCCTCCTGGAAAGATATCTCACTCCTAGTCTCCCTAGCCATCTGAAGAGGAATAGGCTGAACAAGTTCATCAATGAACCTCCTTACCCTCTCTCTCTCTCAGTGGGAAGTATGATAAGAGCATGACAGGCCAAATCGATAAATCTGTTCTCGTATTGGGTGATAGTCATAGAACCCTGCTAGAGACGCTCAAACTACCTCCGATAGGCCTCTCTCTGTGAGATAGGGAGAAACTTCTGTAGAAATAGCTGCGTGAACTGCTCCCAGATCAAGGCTATCAATTCGACTGGTCTACCCTAGCAATAATCTCTCCACCAAGTCTTGGCGGATCCAGACAAGTGAAATGGGGCAAAATCAACCATATTGGTCTCAACTATCCCCATGTTCCTAAGAAACTCGTGACAGCTGTCTAGATAATCCTGGGGATCCTCATTAGATGCATGATCACTGGCAACTCAATACTACACCAAGGTAGGTAGAGCGGGCCGCAATAGCTTTTACCATAATAGAGGTCGGGATCGATTTCCTCAGGAGCTAGCAGTGGAGTTGGAATTCATGTCTAGTCCAGAGATGTGTTTGTACTCCTAATGTCACTTCAAACATTCTTGGTTTTTGATTTTATAACTACTATTATAAAACTAATGATTAATACTAAATTATGCTACGAGAATGTTGCTAAGGTGTATCTAATATGAAGAAAGGCACTAGGGTTGTGGTATCAACTAGGTAGCTAATTGACGGGTAGATGTTACTAAGGATAGATTGACATATTTGGGGCTTATGTTATAACCACTGCACAATTTTACCCTCTCTCACACCTCTCGGTAGAGAGAGTGATTTTGCCCAATTGACTCTCTTGAGACCAAATTGGTAGGCAAATTAGGCCAAACAACTAGTGTTCAAGTAGGGTGATTACTCTCTCGAGATTTAACCCGTTAATTGGGACTATCATTTCTCATGAGTCCATCCTAATTCCTTGTTGGGTTAATGTTGGGCTCATAGACTCTCTTTCTCAAGAAGAGGAAAACCCACAAAGCTTGAATCAGCATTTGAAACCACCAATTCTTGAATAAAACGTAAAATCAACCCAAATAGCTAATATCCAATATCAATCTAGCCCTAGTTAGCAGCCCCCATCAATTACTCACATAGGATTGAGCCACAACCCTAGCTAATGGGTTTAGCTACTCATGCTTATAGAAGAAAATAAAGAACAAATGAAGAACTAAGCATATTAGTTAATTTCTAAGAAGAAACTACAATAATCTATCATTAATGACAAGCAAAAGTGCCAAAAATGGCTACAATATCGAGTCTCATGAGCTCAACTGCGTTCAGAATATAAAACTTGACCTAAAATGGTAAAATGCTCTATTTATACTAGGCTAGAAAAACTGGACAAAAATACCCCGCGGGGGTCAGTGTGGGCCGCAGAAAATAGATTGCGGCCGCACTGGCTCATGAACTTCACGTTTCTGCTTCTCTGAAGTTGGGGACTGCGGACTCCGTGGAAGGGCACCACAGCCACGATAGGAGTATGTGTGGTCTGCACAAGTACGACTGCGGACTGCATTGCTTGGAATTTGCAATTTGTGAGCTCTTTGAATCTCTGCTCCGCAATCCGCACAGAAGAGTAGTGCGGCCACGTAGCCCGACCTCGGACCGTGAGAATCGTTCCGTGCCCACATTGCCTCCACCTTGAATATGTCAACTCTTTGAACCTTTTAGTGCGGCCGCATTCACTTTTGTGCAGTCCGCACTAGCTTCTCTTTTCCTCAATTCACTTTGTCTTTGACAATTGGGCAGGTTTTATTCCTTTTTGATCCGATCTTTGACATTTCGTCACTTTGTCAATCAAACCTGCAATCAAGCACAACTTGTGAGAATTTTTGGACTTTTTTGTTGCAATTTATAACCATAGCATAGGCAAGTAGGGGCATAAAACATGTTAAAATCCTAATATATCAACTCTCCCAAACTTAAACCTTTGCTTGTCCTCAAGAAAATAAAATAAGACCCACCCCTTAAAGGAAAAGCCAAGTAATTCTAGCTATCCTAATGTAACCTCAACAAGCATCAATTAGGACTAACAATTTCCCTCAATACAAATGCATCATTAACACATTTAAACTTTGAAAAACCATGGATCAAGTGTGACACAAGAGCATCAAAAGTTGACTCATTACATCAAAGCACTTATCTTAATTACTTTGGTCATTGTTGAACCCAAACTCACACATCCTCAACTATCCCTAAGTGAACCTCACCTTTTAAAGTATTCACACACAAATCGAGGTTGATGGAATTTCACTCATCTCTCTCAAGAAGAAGGTCGCAAATCCAGCTCTAGGTACCATATGCTTGCCCCTTATGTAAGTATCCACTAATGTAGGCTCCCTTCAACTCAAGATTATATAAGGCTTTTGTGGAGTCATTGTTAAGGCTTTTGTGTAAGGGTAGGACATGTTTTTATTCAAATGGTTCAATCTTCCCTTAAACACTTCTTTTGATTCATTTTGGCACAACTTTGTTGACTCTTTTAAGTATTTCACTTCTTTTCAAAGGATTAGAGAGACACATTGTCACTCTTTCTTATACAATTCAAAACATTTCTCCTTTTTCCACACCTTTTCATTTTATGTTTTACTTTTAATCCCTTTTTATTCTTTTTCACATTGGGCTTTCTTTTTGTCCTTTTCTTTTCTTTATTTTCCATTGCCTTCCTTTTCTTTTTCTTTTGTACCTTTTACCACTTTGGTTCCCTTCTTTTCTCCCCCTCCCCCCCAAACTTAGACCATTGCCATTACTCAAGGGAAGATTTGGGTGCGAAGAGAAGGTATCATTTAGAACAGGTACAGGCTTGTAGCATTGGTTCTTGAATGAAAAAGGTTTGAGGCTCAAAAGGGTTAACTAGGGATTATCTCATTAGTAGGCTGTGGAAATTTTCAACTTATAATTTGGATCAAAGAGAGCCTATAATCACTTCTTAAGTCAAATTTTCACCTGGGATTTCGCCTCAACAAACATTCAGGACAAGTTCTAGACTATTGGCTTGGGACTTGGATTCACAATTCGATTTCTCACCACACACGCTGGGGGATTGCTAAAGACATCGAGTTGAGGGCCTACAACGACCTTAGTAACGATTTAAGCACACAACGGTCCGAAACGACCACATGATTATTGTTTGGTCAACACAAGAGTCTCAAAGCCACGACTTTCACAATCCTAAACACAACATTTTGTCATTGACCATAGGATCAAAAGAGAATGTGCTAGTCCCAAGTGAATCTTTACTTGAGGTACCCTTAACTACAACTATTGAAAAACAAAAAGAGCAAAAATGGACTCAAACCCTTTAAGAAGGTTGTCACGTCATCTATCATTGGGAAGATCACCCGGTTCGCACAATACTCCTCCCTTGGAAAGAACCGTGGCATTAATAAAACAAATGATTTATTGGAAAACGCTAAAAATAAAACCAAAAGGTTACGAGCCTATCTACAAAGCTAAAAAATAATTTTTTTTGCGAAAATAGAAAACAAAATGAATATGTACATTAGGGGAGTAGTATATAAAATGGGGGATGAATATATATAGAAATGTAACTTTATATACAGACCAAAAGAGAGAATAAAAAGTAAGAGAAAAGTAGCTAAATGTAAAGTTATGTACAACCCAAAATATAAAATCGAAGTAAAGCATAACTAACAATCTATATATAGAATCATCCATGGATTAAAAAAAGTACGGCACACCCCCACAAATAAAAGCTGGCATTGTCCCTAATGCCAACTAACAGTTAAGCATCAAAACAAAGTAAAAGATATAGGAGCTCCCTAAGCCTGGTCCTTCTGCATGGGATCATCAGCGGTCCCCTGGTCCTGTGAATGTGCGAGAACCTCATACTGGTTCCCGACATCCTAATGCTTAGCTGCTGGTATTGGGGCATGCTTTTGGACCGGATGGATGTCAGGTGCATCATGTGGCAAACAGGAGGAGGCCTCCTGTAGGCCTACCACCTCAATAACCACACCAACTGTACTTGGGAGCTTTCTCTTCTTCCTTGGCTTCCTGGATGCCTGCTCTTGCTGTGGCTCTGCTACTGGTGCTGCTGAAGGGTTAGGGTCCGCGAATAGCAAATCTATAGGCATCTGGTTTGCCAATAGCTTGTTCACATCTATCCTGAGTGCCTTCACAGACTCCTTAGAAGCCCGTGATGTCCTTATCTTCTTATGCTTCTTGGAAAGCTCCTTCATAGCCTTGCCATATGAATCCACCGCGTTAGATAAGGCGTCCTGAGTCCTCATAATCTTCTCTTGGTTGTCTAGGAGATTCTTTAATGTATCCTCAATGGACTGAGGAACCTGAGATGGCTGAGGAGCTAACTGGATCTCAATGGAGGAAGAAAATATAGACAACTTGGATATCGCAACTGACATCCAGTTGTTCAAACTGGCCAATGTCTGGCTCAACTGATGGGATACTTCCGGGAAGATGGGATTCCCGGGTCACCTGAAGTACTGGGACCAGTAGTTGAGAAAGGTCCTGGAGGCAAGTCCTCAACTATAGTGGCAGCGGGAATGGCAGAAGGCTCAGTAGAAGGCTCTACCGAAACTGGCTCCTTAGACTGGCAAGTTGGGGCAGAGGCAGGTGGTTTGTAGTTTTTATCTTTAGGATTGTATGGGAACTTCATACTAATCTAGGTGAATGGATCCACCGGCTTGACCTTGATATCAAATGGTTTCTTCTCCACTTCCAGGTCCTTGAAGTACATGGTGAAGGTATTGGGAAAATGGTAATTTCGATCATTCTCTTCCCCACAGCAGTAATCACACGGGACATCACAATTCCCACATTGATAGGGTACCCGGCTATAATAGAAGCAACAAAGACACCCTAGGTTGGTGGAATAGTCTGATCGGGGGTAGATGGGTCAAGCCGACTGCATACAAAAGACAACCAACCCCGAGCCTCAAAGTTGAAAGTCTTCCAAAAGATTTTGGTTCCTTCTTACACCCACTCTGGAGCAGTACCTGGGATTACCAGGTATGAGACTAACCACAGACGCACTTCTTCACCCAATGCTAATTTTTCATTGTAAAGGTCTCATCCTCGTCATGGAACCTTAGGTATTCATTAAGTGCCTGCCTAGTAAATATCACCTTTATTTTCCGCACTTTGGTTACCTTGGTGCCCTTCAAGATGTGGGCCACATTACTATAGAATTCTTTTACCATGTGCTCATTTGCCTTTACATAATTACCTTGAAAGTGATCCCAACCCACTCGAGTGTGAAATTGTCTATGCACATTGCGAAGCAGAGGTAGAAGATCTCGCTCGATAAAACTCCTTTCTAGAATGAACTTTCGTTTAGGCCACCATACCCTAAACTGGTGAAATGCTAACTGACGGACGAACCTATCCTCCCAACCTGCGGGATCTCTAGTCCGGTTAACACCCCCAACCTAAGGTACACCACTTTTGGGCACCTCCTCATCACTTTCTTCACCACCTCCATCACCTCTGCCTGCACTATCCTTTGATAATGAAGCTGTGGGGGAGGTGGAGTATTCTTCACTACTAGCTGTGGAATCTTAAGATGAATCCAAAACTACATTTACCAGCCTCTTGGTCGTGGGTGATGTGGAGGGGCATCAGTCAGATAGAAACTGGAGACAAAGTGAGTAGGGATTGAATTGGAGGAGATGTCCTGAGATAACATATACTCACTCCCCAAGGAATGGGACATAGCCCTATATGCAACTTTTATCATCTTCCGGGTCTTTTGATGTTTTCCCGCTCATTGGGAGTGAGTTTTACCACTCTCTTGCCTTTACCCCCTCGGGAGGAACCACCTCTCTCGGATTGTTGTGATCCTTTGCCGCCTCTTTGTTTAACCATTATATGAAGACAAATGCATCTAACATTGTTAGTTTAAGCACAGGCAGTGAAGCAGATGTATAAAATAGATTACAGAATTAGTAGGCAACAGTGTTGAAGACATAGGTGCAGAACAAGGCACCGCGACCCACACCATTAGGAGTGCTGCCACGTGAGGGGTATTACGGCCCGCGCTATGGCTACCCCGGTCCGCACTAGGCAAAGGACCAGAAGACACCTTCTCTGAATCACCCAACACAGGCCGCACAAAAGAGACCACGACCGTGGTGGGCCAGCACGGCTCGCATAAAATGCATCATGGCCGCGCTGGGCACAAGTTCATTCTTAGAGGTTTTGGGCACCACGGTGCACGTAAAAGGGTAATACGGACCGCGTCAAGACCCTGAAGACCCCGCTAAGGTGACTGTGGGCCATGTTGAGTCAGACTCTGGGAACTAAGTTAGGGTTTCATATTTTTCCGTTTTTTTGTCCAAATTTTTACACCTATTTGTCCATACTCAGTTTCCCAATCCTTAATTATTTACAGCATACGAAAACAAACAAGTAAACTAACCTAAACGAATAATTCAAAGAAAAATAGGACGAAAGAGAAGCTACAAACTACTGCCAAGCAAATAAAAATGAAAATATGAAATTAATTAATCACAAATGCATGAAATGTTACCAGGTTTGTGAAGATTGATTGCAACTAATCTTAGAAAGCAAGTATTTCGGTATCAGGAAAGGATAAACATTAGTTTTAAGGCTCTGAGTTTTCAAAGTTCGAGAAGGGTACACTGAGACTCTTGGTCTCTATTTATGGACAACTTGTGGGACCCATACTCACCTACCAGCGCTGCTGCACAAAAGTGACCGCGGGCCGCGCTAGATTTGTTCCTGTGAACTTTCAGTAGGCAGCCTCCGTTGACCGCTCAAAAGAGACCGCCGCCGCGAAGCCACCGCGGACTGCACTAAATGGAATGCGGCCACAGTGGAGAACTTCAGAGAGTACCATGTTCAGCTTATGCTAGTTCATACAACACAAAATGATCCGCAGCCGCACTGGCAAACTTCAGAGGCTGTGCAATGTTTGCACTGCATCAACACAATCCATGCAATATCTCACAAACAATTAGCTAAAAAATCCTAAACTATAAAGAAAATCAAAGAGAAAGAAAAAGACACGGGTTGCCTCCCAAGAAGAGCCTGATTTAACGTCACGGTACAACACATGCTACCATTTCATCACTTCAAATGAATGAGTGCCCCCACGTGGCTATCATCAAACTTCCCTAAATAATGCTTGATACGATGCCGATTGACTCAGAAAACTTCACCATGTTTATTCTTGAGATCCAGAGCACCAAACGAGGTCACACATACAACTTCGAAGGGTCCACTCCACTTTGACTTGAGCTTTCCCGGAAATAACCTCAACCGGGAGTTGAAAAGTAGAACATATCACTAACCTTGAATTCCTTCCCCAAGCATATTTGTCGTTAAGATACTTCATCTTGTCCTTATACAAGGACGAGCTGGAGTAGGCAGGAAATCTAAACTCATCAAGCTCATTATGTTGGTCAACACGGAGATTAGCCGCAACATCCCATTCCAAGCTCAACTTTCTCAAGGCCCACATAGCTTTATGCTCCAATTCCCCTTGTAGGTGACATGCTTTCCCAAACACCAACCGGTACGTAGACATACCAATTGGGGTCTTGTACGCGGTCCGCTAGGCCCATGGACCATCATCTAACTTTTTGGACCAATCGGTTCGATTTGCATTGACGGTTTTGGACAAGATACTCTTTATTTCTCGGTTGGAGACTTCCATTTGGCCGCTAGCTTGAGGATGATATGGGGTAGTCATTTTGTGATTTACTCCATACTTGGCAAGCAATGAATCAAAATCCTTGTTGCAAAAGTGAGACCCCCCATCACTAATGATAGCACGAAGAGTGCCAAACCTTGTGAAAATACTCTTTTTCAAAAATGCCCCAACACTTCAGGCTTCATTGTAGGGTAAAGACACGACTTCAACCCACTTTGAGACATAGTCCATCGCCATGAGAATATAAGTGTTCCTACAAGAGCTCACAGAAGGACCCATGAAATCGACACCCCAAACATAAAAAATATCCACCTCAAGAATCGTATTGATGGGCATCTCATCCCTTTTGAAATTCCGCTGGCTCTTTGGCATGAATCACATCTCTTTACCAAATCACTAGCATCTTTATACAACATTGGCCAATAGAAACCGCAACTCAATACCTTTGAAGCCGTCCTTTCCCCTCCATGATAGCCACCATAGGGGGAGGAGTGACAAGCCTCCAAAATGCTCAATTATTCACCTTCCAGGACACATTTTCTAATTACACCATCCGTGCAAATTTTAAACAAGTACGGATCATCCCAATAAAAATCCAAACTATCCCGCTCGACTTTCTTCCTTTGGTCGGAAGAGAGCTCACACGGAACAATTCCGATCACAATCGATGGCTTTGTTGGTGTCCCCATATCACTCCTGGAAGAACTCGGACCTTGAGAAAGAAAAAACGGGTGGAGTGTTCGGTTGTTGATACATGGGGGGCCTTTGGAAAGCTTGCCCCCGGTTGCCTTGATTTTCGCTATTATTCCACCCTCCTTGATTGTTGTTACTGCTCCAATTATTCTTGTTCCTGTTCCAATTTCCTTGATTGTTACCTTGATTACCCCAATTACCGCCTTGGTTGTTATTGTTCCAATAACTACCACCTTGTTGATTTCCTCAATTGTTGCTTTGATTGTTGTTGTTCCAATTGCCACCACCTTGTTATTGATTGCCCTAATTTCCTTGGGGGGGGGGCATTGTTGATTCCCTTGATTTCCTCTATTTCCTTGGTAGTTATTGACATATTGAGATTCCTAGCTTTGATCATCTTAACTCTCATTCAAATAACCACCACCATCATTATTTTTGTCAAATTGCTCACAACTACCTTGGGGTTGTTATTGCCCTCTTTTCCTCATTTTCAACATAGAAACTCCTTCCATGGTTGCGCCTTCACCAATTGGTTCATAGTAGTTGTCAACTTCGCTTTAGCTTGCCCATGGTCATGCAACTCCTTATGTAAATGAATAACTGTAGGGTCACCTTGAGGAACATTATCCCTACTTTGCCATGCTGAAGAGGTGTCGGCACATGCCTCTTGGTAAGAAAGTTTCATAAAGTTCCCTTCGACCAGTTGATTCACAATGCATTGATTCGTGGTGTTGATGCCCCAATAATAGGTTTGTTGGATCATCACCTCCGTCATGTCGTTATTAGGGAACTCCTTCACCATTGTTCTATATATCTCCCAAATTTCATGCAAAGGTTATGTTGGTTCTTGCTTGAAGGCTAAGATTTCATCCCGAAGTGCAGTCATGTGACTTGGTGAGAAATAATTGCCAATGAATTTATTTGTCTACTCATCCCAAGTTGTGATGGAATGATTGGGGAGACTTTCTAACCAATCCAATTCTTTACCCCGAAGAGAGAATGGGAAACGACTCAATGTCAAAGCATCCTTGGACGCGTTTGTCTGCTTGCCACCCCAGCATATATCTACGAACCCCTTCAAGTGCTTGTAGGCATTTTGATCGGAGGCGCCCATAAAATATCCCCTTTGCTCAAGCAAGGTCAACATGACATTTGTGATTTGAAAGTTCCCCGCCCGGATTCAGGGAGGAACAATAACACTTGCATACCTTGATTTGGGAGAACTCTTGGGGCCACTCTTGGCGGTGGCGGAGGAAGGTCTGGGATAGGATTGTTGTCATTTGCATTGGCCTGACGGTCTCTATGTGGAGAGCTTGAGGTAACTTAGGAACCTTCTCTTGATCAAGATCATCTACCTCCTCCCCCGCCATGACATTGCCAAGAGGGTCATATGCATTAAGAGCTATGTGTACCTGAGTGATTGTCACAAACAAAATTTGTAAACAAGAAGGAAAGAGAAGAAATACACAAAACTAACTAAATAGATAGTCAACACCGTATGTTCCCCGGCAATGGAGCTAAAAAGTGATCGCTGCCAACTCAGCACTACACCAAGGTAGGAAGAGCAGGTCGCAATAGCTTTTACCCGAATAGAGGTCGGGATCGATTTCCTCAGGGAGCTAGTAGTGGAGTTGGAATTCCCGTCTAGTCTAGAGATATGTTTGTACTCCTAATGTCACTTCAAATATTCTTGGTTTTCAATTTTATAACTACTATTATAAAACTAATGATTAATACTAAATTATGCTATGAGAATGTTGCTAAGGTGTATCTAATAGGTAGAAAGGCACTAGGGTTGTGGTATCATCTAGGTAGCTAATTGACGGTTAGATGTTACTAAGGATAGATTGACATATTTGGGGCTTAGGCTATAACCGTTGCACACTTTTACCCACTCTCATGCCTCTCGGTAGAGAGAGTGATTTTTCCCAATTGACTCTCTCGAGACCAAATTGGTAGGCAAATTAGGCCAAGCAACTAGGGTTCAAGTAGGGTGATTACTCTCTCGAGATTTAACCCGTTTATTGGGACTATCATTTCTCATGAGTCCATCATAATTCCTTGTTGGGTCAATTTTGGTGTCATAGATTCTCGTTCTCAAGAAGAGTCAAACCCACAAAGCTTGAATAAGTGTTTGCAACCACCAATTCTTCAATAAAAAACATAAAATCAACCCAAATAGCACACACTCAATATCTATCTATCCCTAGATGGCAACAACCATCAATTACCCACACTAGGGTTCACCCACAACCCTAGCATGGGTTTAGCTGCACATGATTATAGAAGAAAATGAAGAAATAGATGAATAACTAAGCATATTAATTAATTGCTAAGAAGAAACTACAATAATCTATCGTTAATGACAAGCAAAAGTGCCAAAAATGGATACAATATCGAGTCTCACGAGCTCAACTGCATTCAGAATATAAAACTTGACCTAAAAATGGTAAAATGTTCTATTTATACTAGTTGGAAAAACTAAACCAAAATATCCTTGTGGGGTCAGTGCGGGTCGCACAAATGGACCGCGGCCGCACTAGCTCTTAGACTTCACATTTCTCCTTCTCTGAATTTGGGGACTGCGGACCGCATGGAAGTGCACCGTGGCCGTGGTGGGAGTTGGCACGGTCCGCACAAGTACGACCACGGACCGCATTGCTTGGAATTGGCAATTTGTGAGCTATCTGAATCTTTGCTCCGCGAATCGCAAAAAAGAGTAGTGCAGCGGCAGAGCCTGACCACGGACCGTGAGAATTATTTCGAGCCCGCATTTCCTCCATCTTGAACATGTCAACTCTCTGAACCTTCTAGTGCGGTCCGCACTAGGTTCTGGTTTCCTATATTTACTAATCTTAGACACTTGAGCAAGTTTCACTCCTTTTTGAGCCGATCTTTGACATTTCATCACTTTGTCGATCAAACCTGCAATCAAGCACAACTTGTGAGCATTTTTGGACTATTTTGTAGCAATTTATAACCAAAGAATAGGCAATAGGGGCATAAAACATGTTAAAATCCTAATTTATCAATGCACCACTGAAAGTATTAGTGAAGAGCTTGGTGAACCTGTCCAATCTCCACAAAGCATCGGCATACATAGCTACACCGTCACCAGTCTGAGCTACCACGCCCGGCTAAACTCCCCCTACTAACTGAACTGCTGGAGTCTAAAACTGGGGAGCTACCTGCTCCGGAGTGCTAGTAGCAGGAGTCCGGGCTCTTCCTCCAGCCTGAGAGATGGCTGGTACTACCGGAAGTAAACCTGCCCGGGTGACACTCTCCATCAGGACCACTAGGAGGACCAGAGCATCTTGAAGAACTAGGGTTGAAATAAACCCCTCTAGGATCTCAGCTGGGCCCAGCGGAACTGCAGGGGCCGGAACCTCATCACCAAAGTCAACCTGAGGCTCCGCTACTGGTGCTGTTGCCCTGGGCTGAGCTCTGCCCTTACCTCGACCTCTAGCATGGCCTCGCCCTTGCCTTATACCCTTCGTGGGAGTTGTTGTCGGGGGTTCGGGATGATGATCGGTGGATAAGAATGTGCGTGTCTCTCCATCTGCAAAAGAACAAAGTAGAAATTCAATTAGCATTGAGAAACCAAACCACACGACAGGAAAGAATAAATGTAAAGTTTTCCTAACTTTGTAGTCTCTGGGGATAAATACAGACATCTCTGTACCGATCCCTCAAACTCTACTAAACTTGTCTATGAACTGTGAGACCTATGTAACCTAGCGCTCTGATACCAACTTGTCAAGACCCAAATTTCGTACCCTCGGGAGTCATGATGGCTCATGTCGCGCCCCTTTTTTTTTCTTCCACAGAAATTAATTTTATGGCATTTGGTATAGGAACTCTCATTCCTTTTGGGAACTGGGTTTTGCATTTATAGAGTCGTTACCGAATGATTTATGGTGCATTAGTACACTAATAGTGTTCAATTCTAAGCTCCATTTGAATATCTAGAGATTAGGTAAGGGCTTGAAATTATCCCAAGGGGAAGGTGTTAGGCACCCCTCAGGATTCGCTAGTGTGGTTCCCGGCCAAACAACTATTGTGAATTTGGGACGCAATTAACATACAAATAGATAAGGCTCAAATAAAAGGGGATTTAATACACAACCGGTTTGAAAGTAAACAAAGTTTGAAATAACAATTAAAAGAGTTGATTTAAGTAGGAATTGCAATGCATTTAAAAGAAAAGGGAAGTAAAGGAAGGGAGTCCTAGGTTATATTTAATATGGATCACATCAATGCAATACCTGGTAATCACTCCTCAAGAGAAGGGCTACACGTGGTATTAGCGCACCGGTCATCATATTTATATCTACCCTTTCCCACCCGTTTAAAGTGCTAACGCTTGGATTGGTCTCGATTACTATTGCATGCTATTACTCGTCCTGTTCCTATCAGTCCCAAAGGTACTTAGGACTACTATTCCTAAAGGGAAGGGATATTAGGATGATTGGTTTCAAAGGATAAAAATCTGACGCAACATATAAAACACATACTACATGTTAGGAAAACATATATACAACTAAAGGCTTAAACACACCTCCTTGAACAAAACACAAAACTAGCATGAGTTACACATACTTTTTAGGTCTGTTTGAAATACTAAAGATGAGGGGAGTTTTATTCAGAGACAAATTCATTAGATACCTCAGATAAGAAGCCCAAATCATGTCTGCCTACTGGTTTGAGCAGTTACTAATTAACATAGGCGAATTTAGTTTTATGAGAATGCATAGAAACAATAATACCTCAAAATAATTTGTTTGAAATCCTATAGGCATGCTTGCTAAACCTCAATAAGTAAGGGAATCAGATTGTTTAAAACTAATTCATAATAGACTGATTCTAAAACAGACCAATTTCAGATTCTGCAGGTGATGTCATCTACTATTGCTGATTTAAACCCTATGATCATGATATCTAACATTGAGTGTGAATGGAATGAATCCGATTTATTTAAGAACACATATAGGTATGATTTCTATGTGTTACTGATTTCAGCATTACGAACATAAAATTTATTTTAACCGTTTAGAACCTAAAATATGATATCTAAGTGTCATGCAAAATTTTAAATACGTCCTATAGGTAGGTTATCTAGGTGAGACATTGATCATGAAGAAATTGAGATAAAACCTATAGATGGTGTCTAAAAATGCAGAATTGAACATAGAGAACTTAGATAGTCTAATAGGCAGGTTATCTAAGTGTGATATTGATCATGAAGAAATTGAGATAAACCCTATAGGCATGGTGTCTAAAAATACTGAATTGAACACAAACAACTTAGATAATCATATAGGCAGGTTATCTAGGTGTGATATTGATCATGAAGAAATTGAGATAACCCTTATAGGCATGATTTCTAAAAATGCATAATTGAACACAAAAAATTTAAATAGTCATATAGGCAGGTTTTCTACCTTGAGCATACATGATCACCCAACCCTTTTCACTAGCCATCCCCAAATATTTATTACAGACTATTACAAACCAGGAATACTGAATTACATCAGAAAGAATGAAAGAAAAAGCTAAAACCACAGGAAAGCTTGATTTGACTTCCTATCTAAGATATGCAAGGAACTGTATCATTGCCAATGTCATTGATTTCAAAGACTTTCTTAGACCTGGGTGTGTCAGAGTTCTTTAAGGTCCTCAATAGGACCCTGGGCAGTGCTCTCACCGCAGTTACATGACCAGAATAGAGATAAGTGCAGTATGGAAATGCCAGCCCTCATGTGACCAAGTTCAAAGGGAACTCATGGGTCCCAAGGAAAGGCTCACATGAATGGGATAAAACTTAAGTCTAAGAAGAGAGTGACCATGCCGAAATAGAGTTTTAAGAGCTGAGCAAATAAAGGAAAGGGAAAGATTGATGGAGGGACAACCATTAATACTTTAGGGAGTCAATAACTTCACATAAAAAGAGCTAGGGGATTGGGAATCCATTGCAAGTAGCTATCACACTTAGGCATGCGTTGACTTTGGGCATGCACAACAATAGGAAGTACTGACATGCTTGTAAATCAACAACATATAAAAGGAACATAGATGTTATAATCCTAGAGAATCTAGTTGGTTCATGCACAACAATGTCTAATGATGTCATGCCCCAAACCAACCACAAGTATCAACACATTGGGGGAGGGATTTAGGATTCACAGATGATAATACATCAATCCACAACTTGAGAAGGAAAATTACAGCATGAAAAATAATGGTATTGGTTTAAATACAATCAGCAGGTAGACAAGAATGCAAGAGATATTAAAGAAGCATGTTGTTGTTGATGCAGAAAACATAATTAGAACATACCAGTAAGAAATACAAATGCAGAAAATAAGCAAGTTTTCCTACAACTTAGCCTCGGCTTTCAGTCGGCTAAGTAAGGCAGCAATATAGTAATAGTAGAGAAGAGAGAGAGAGAGAGAGAGAGAGAGAGAGAGAGAGAGAGAGAGAGAGCTTTAGTGTAGTGGTTGTTTGAACTGAAGTATTATGCCTTGTGTTTGTGTTTGAAGGAGAAGAAATACATGGTATTTATAGTTTTTTGAAAGCGAGTAAGAGAGGGGTGATAAGTAACAAACATAGAAACAATCATGGTAAAGAATCAATTATATAAGTGATTCCCTTTAATTAAGGCATCACTTGCTTAACATACATTGACTGGTTTAAAACAAGGAAAGAAATCAATTTGTCAGCAGGCTGAGAGTTGCCATAAGAGAAGTAGTATAATATTTAGCTAGCAATCGAGTCTAGGTTCAGAGATACTTTAATTTAGGAAAGGATTTCGTAAGGCAAAATAGGAAAAGAAATAAGTTAACGTTAACAAGCAAGTGAAATCAAAATTTCACAAAGGAAAAGTTTGAAATTAGTCACAAATTTGAAATCAGTCAAAGAAAGAGACTCAGCATATAAATAGGTGCAAAAACATTATAAATGCGAGTTCAAGCCGGTTAGCAAGAGGAAATAGCATACAGTAGAAGCACTCAAATAAAATTCAATTGATAGTAACACTCAAAGCATGCTAGTCAGTTGAATCAGTAGTGAAGAAACATAGAATATCAAATCTCACAGTAGCATATGAGGAAAAATCCTTTTGAAAATTAGGGCTTCGAACATAATCCAGTTTTAGAGATGATAGAAACCCATAATCAGAAGAATCACACAAAGGAATAGGGGTAAAGAACTTCAAATTGAGTTATGCACTTAAACGAACAGTCTCAGACTCGCCACAGGGTTTTCAGCAATAGAAGAATTTTAAAGATAGATAAACAGACAAATCGGATAAAACTCAAGCAAACAAACATTTGTCTAATGAAGAGAAAAAAAGTTAGTTCTTAACATGCAAATTCAGGCAGAAGGATAACACGAGCACACATAGAAACATATATCAAAAATCAAAGAAAGTTTTTCTTGGAATAACTTAACAGAACCCTAGTAAAAAAAATAAAGAGTTTTTGAAAACACAGTTTCACAAGAAACTTCGAGAAAAATGTTTAGAATTTCAGAGCAATTATAGATCTAAAAGAAATCGAAAGGACCCTAGAGGTTAGGATTTCAGAAGAACCCTAAATGATGAGAACGGCTTTGAAAACCATCGATCTAAGCCGGAGAGTCCAAAGTCTGACTCGATTAGCCATGGCTGGTCGGTGAAAGTATAGAGCCAACCGGAGAACAACCATGAACTGAAATCGAATAGGGTATGGACCAAACTCTTTCAAGATCTAACCTTGAGCCGTACGAATTTAACTCATAGAAGCCATGGGGGGGGGTGATACAGGTCTGTGATGACCTTGGAAACCATAGATTTAGGAGGTATTAGAGTTGTAGTTTGATGGTGGCGGCTAGGGTTTGAGAGGATTTAAGAGACGATTGAGAGAGAAGAGGCATTCAGGCGGCTGTAGGTAAGAAATAGTTAGGGTTTGGTGGTAGTTGGGAATTAATTTAGGAAAGGTTAATGTGAGCCGTTGATCTAAGCGATCAATGGTTGGGATTAAATAGGAATCTGGGCGGGTCATTTGAAAGGGTCATGGGTCGGTTTGAATGGGAATTGGGTCGGGGTAAAATTAGGTTTAAATTGGGGGTCTAATTCAGGCTGTAATTGAAATACAATTGGGCTAGATTTTAAATAGCCATTTTCCCTTATTTATTTTATAGAAAGCAAATTAATTTATGAAAATAAATTAAAATCACGAAAATGATTTATAATTTATAATTATTACTCTAAAAACACTGGGCTTAATTTTTATAAACATAAATGCAGTTAAATCTTAGAAGAGGCTAATACTATAATTATATGCAATTTAGCTTAAAAAATACTAAATAAATTTGTAAAAATGTGCAAAAATCATCTTAGCTATATTTTGGCATAAATATGAGAATCCAATAAATGAATCATCAAAAGTAATAATTCTGGAAATTATGTAAATTAAGAAGAATAATAAAATATTTAGACATACTTATACATGCATGCATATTCTATTTTGAAAGTATTTTACATATTAAAAATATGTAGGGAAAAATTGGGTATCAATAGCGCATGCTAATGAGAGCTAAACATGTTAATCCTTAGCTACTTACTTCATTCTCGAATTATATCTTTTTAGCAAATATAAGGCGATAATCATGAAAATAACGAAACTTTAAATATTTAAGCGGAAGATGACAGTTAAATATCCGAAATCTACATCTATTACAACTTTAAACCTCAAACACTCAAAAGCTGGTGTCACAGTGTCACACACTATCTAAGATTATTGCATATAAAGTCTAAAGAAATAACAATAAACTGTTTCTAAATAAAAGGAAACTGAAATAGGAAATAGGGATAGAGGGAGACGCCAGGGCCTGCGGACTCATGCAGTTCTACGTTGGGTCTCTGGATGGACTGAAGGAAGCACTACAACTACTGCCCCAAAAGCTTCTCCGGGATCTACACATAGTGTAGAGTGTAGTATCAGCACAACCAACCCCATGTGCTAGTAAGTTCCTAGCCTAACCTCGGCGAAGTAGTGACGACGCTAGGACCAGGCAAACCAAGTAAACATGCGTAGTTCAAATACACATACAGAGGAAAAGAAATACCGAGATAACCAGTCAATATAGGAGGGGGAGCATGCTGTGGGGGAGATAGCAATTTCGAATAGAAAGACATCAAGTAACGAAAGAAATAACATAATTCAGATATCAATAAAAAAGCAGAAATCAATGAATACACTGCATCTCCCTTCATGCTTTTACTCTCGTCCTCACCCAAGCAATTATATAATACAAATATGCACGGCATCACCCTTCGTGCTTTTACTCTCTTTCTTCACAATATAATCAATATAATCAGCACGGAATGGTACATCGTCCGGCACGACATCATCCTTCGTGCTTTACACTCTTTCCTCACAATCATACATACATCACCCTGCGTGCTTTAACACTCTTCCTCACCCAAACAACAATCACAAACAATGGGCGAGGGAATAAACAAGATTATAATAAGAATCCCGGCAATGGAACAACGATCAAATAATTAAATCCCCACAATGGAACAACATCAATAATGTCAATATCCTAGCAAGGGAAATAACTAATAAATCAATAATAACCCGGCAATGGAACAATTTAGTGATACTTTCTCTTTTTTATTTTTACTTCACTACTCTCCTTACTATTTGAGCCAATGCTCTAAAGGGTTCAATCAACTCCTCTACTTTCACAATTCATAATGTAGCTTGAGCAATGCTCCTCGATGTTCAAAGGTCACAATTATTTCCACAAACTTTTCACAACAAATAAAAATCCCTTCTAGAGCATATATAATACAACGAAGCCATAAAAATCACAATATAATATTCATGGGCATACTTGACTCCGATGTATAGATACTCGTCATCATGCATATACATCGTAAGCAATAATTATCACATACCTAATAGGACTCGACTCCTAATCTCTCAAGCTAAGTTTAAACCAAACACTTACCTCGAACTTCCACGGCCAACTCAATCCTCAAAACCCCCTTTTCTTTCGAATTCGGCTCCAAATCAATTGTATCTAGACATAATCGACTTAATAAAATCACCTTTCCTTTCGAATTGGGTTCCAGATCAATTATATCTTAGACATAATCGACTTAATAACATCAATACACGCATAGCAGTCCAATTCCATTGGTTAATTATATCTTTCCAATCATTCTTCCCAAAAATTAAAAAATTGACCCCAGGCCCACTTGGTCAAAATACGAGTTACGGACCAAAACCCGATTACCATTTCACCCATGAGCCCGAATATATAAATTGTTTTGAAATCCGACCCCAAAACAAGGTCAAATTCCCAAATAATCAAAAAGCTCCAACTCTACCAAATCCCTAATGTTTTAACCTTAATCACATGATTTAAGCCTAGAAATCTATTGGGTAATGATGAAAATGGAATAAAACAAGTCAAAGATTACTTAACTAAGAGGTTATGGTGAAGGAGTCTTCAAAAAACCGACCAAGAGGTGTGGAGAAGAAGAAGTTATGAAATTTTTTATTAAGTCCTGAATGTGCTGGTTTCTGTTTAAATGACTGGTTGAATTTGTTCTCTGCGATCGTGAAAAATGATATGGTAAAATTTTTATAAAATAACCGGGCGAACCGATCCATTGACACCCCTAGGGACCCGTTTGTCCATTAATTTTGTCAAATTATATTTGAGTTTTTTCTGAGTAAATATATGTTTGACCATAGATTTTATTTATATATTTGCAAATTTTTGAAACCCACAACTAGCTCTTGGCCCAGAATATCGCTATTACATTTTTAAAAAAATTACCCTAAACTATTGTATTATTTAAAAGACCCTACCATTTATTATTTTGTAACATTACTTCTTCGTCTTTTCGGTCATCTAATATATGTAGTTCATTACTAAAATGATAATTTTGTACCTAATTTATTTTATATTCAGGACTATGGTTTGAGATAATATAAGAATGTTATTTAATAAATTCACTCACTTCTTTCAACAGCTACTAGGCACAGCAGCAGGTCAACTTCCAGGAATAGATATTAATGTGGCAAGATATGGCCCTGTTTATCATTGCACCGACAACATCAACTGTTAAGTCCAGTAACAAAGGAAGAGATCAACCAGATAGTGCAACACCTACCTAATGACAAGGCTCCTGGAATAGATGGTTATCCTGCAGAATTTTTTAAAGAGTTTTGGTCAATTGTGGGGGAGTAAGTTATAGAGGCAGTGCAACAATTCTTTTAGACTGACAAACTATTGAAAGAGATTAACTGCACAACTGTTACATTTATTCCAAAAGTGAAAAATTCCAACTATGTCAAAGAATTTAGACCCATTGCTTGCTGCTCAACATAGTACAAAATCATTGCAAAGATCCTTACAAACAGACTTAAACTGGTTGTGGACTATTTGGTGGGGCATTCACAATCTGCTTTCATAGAGGGGAGAAACATACTAGATAATGTTGTTATGGCTCATGAACTGATAAAAGCTTATACTCAAAAGGCAGTATCTCCCAGATGCATGATCAAAGTAGACATTAGGAATGCTTATGACTTTGTTGAATGGGAGTTTCTGAAGGCAGTGCTGCTGGAATTTGGAGTACCTTACAAAATGGTAGCTCTAATCATGGAATGTGTCTCCAAAGCAAGCTACTCTCTTTTAATAAATGGAGGACTGACCAGAAAGTTTGCAGCAAGGAAAGGACTACGATAGGGAGACCCAATGTCTCCCTACATATTTGTCTTAGTTATGGAATACCTTACTAGATCTTTGAAGAAACTTAAAGAGGAACACAGACTCCAACTTCCACCCCAAATGCTCCAAATTACAAATCACTCAATATATGCTTTGTAGATGATCTTTTGATGTGCTGTAGAGCTGATGAGACCTCAATGAAGTTAATGCTGGAAGAATTTGAACAATTCTAACAGATGTCTGGCCTTCAAGCAAATCCGGAGAAAAGTTCTTTGTATATAGCAGGTGTTTCAAGGGAAGTCAAAGAGAAACTGCTTGCAGACTTTCAACTAGCGGAAGGGAAATTTCCTTTCAAATATCTGGGAGTACCCTTATCAACAAGATAGATCACAATCACACAATGCATGCCTTTAGTTGAAAGGATAGTGGACAGAATTAGATGCTGGTCATCCAAAGCCTTACCTTATGCTGGAAGACTTCAACTTATCAAAAGTGTATTATTTGAAATGCAAACTTATTGGGCCCAGGTTTTTCTCATTCCAAAGAAAGTTATAAAACTGGTTGATAGAGTCTGCAGGAATTATTTGTGGACTGGCAGTCATGAGACAAGTCACAGGGCTCCAGTAGCATGGGAAACAGTATGCAAACCATAGGCGGCTGGAGGCTTGAATATTATTTGCTACGAGAGATGGAATAAAGCAGCATTGTCTAAACTTCTCTGGGCCTTAATGTTGAAAAACGACAGGCTCTGGATTAAATGGATTCACTGTCACTACATAAAGAAGAAAGAAATTGATACCATGGAAATACCAAAGCAAGTTAGCTGGCTAGTAAGGAAGTTATTTGGAGCAAGGGACTGGTGGAAAACTAATAACAAAGCAGTGCAAGCATGCAGCCAGAATGGGAACTATAACATCAGGAAGGCATATATACACTCTACTCCACAATATCCCAAAGTTCATTGGAAAAAAAAACTAGTGATGGTGTCTGGGTTGCTGCCAAAACAAAAGTTCATATTATGGATGGCAATGCATAGACGATTGGATACAGTTGACAGGTTAGCAAAATGGGGCATTCACACTGATCAGTCATGCATACTATGTGGGAGAGACATTGTAGAGACACATGACCATCTGTATTTTGAATGTTCTTATTCCCAAAAGCTGTGGCAAGGACTATTACATTGGCTGAACTTTCACAGAATGATAAACACCTGGGATTTAGAAGTGCAATGGGTGACTGCCAGGGTACACAACAGGAACCCAAGAAAATTTATACTAGGAGTGGTGTTTGCAGCAGTTGTATACAATATTTCGATGGAAAGGAATGAAAGAAGGTTTCGACAGTCGAGCAACGAAGCCACAGACAGAGCAAGGCAGATTGCAATTCAAATACACATCACTGGACTGAAGAAGCCAAAATGGCTGCCTATTCTGCAGAATATAAATAGTTATACTCAATGTAATCCTTGACTATATATACATTTTCTTGTATATTAGGAGTTAGCTAAACAAAAATAGTTGTAGAGTAGCTAGTTGATTAAATTTTGAGATCTGTTGTATAGTCCAAAAGAACAGAGGATGTACATTGATAACTGATTGAAATAAAAATTTCCTTTCGACCAAAAAAAAGAATGCTATTTAATAAAGGTAATGTTGGGTTCCGTTATAGTTTTTAGAACTTGTGAATGTAAGTCATATTTCATTTTTTCAAAAAAGAAAAATAAAATATATTTTGAAAACTTATGTCCATACTTAGTTTCACCTTCAAACAAAACTTTACCTAAATCAAAATTTTCAAAATATATTTCAGAATTTACGACGAAACGGTAGCTTAATATAAAGACGGTTATTTAGATTTTTGTAATATCAAAGTCAAACTTGCCATTCAGAAATTGGGATATTTATTAACTAGATTTACTATCTACGTAACACAACTTGAGAGTAAATTTCATCATTCAGTTTTCAGTTACACAGTCACTATTTATTAGTATCTCATAAAAGTCATTCAATTTTGAATCTGTAGCGGAACCGGACGTTAGAGAAAATCGGGCTAGAGGCAGAATCCGGCGGTGAATAGTTTCCGACACTATTCATCGACCATTTCTCCGGAATCCGGCGGTGGATAATAGCAATTTTGGTATCAAAATAACCCCATCCTTATTGAGATCATTTTCCAACTTTTTCATTTCCAAATCTATACTCAATTCTCCAAGATCTTAATTTGAACAAAGATCACTGTAGCTCGACGAGTTTTCAGTTTTCTTCATTCTATCGGCTGATTAGAGGGATGGATGAATCTTTTCTCTATTGCTCGAATTGTGTCATTGTATTTTGATTTTGGCAGCCATGTCTGCGAGGACCTCTCCCCAGCCTTTGGCTGTGGGAGAGGCTGACAAAATCTCAACGAAATCTGATCCAATCGAAAGGTTCAAGCAAACTTATGCATCAACTCTACAAGTAAGTGAGCTGGCTCCGACAAAAACTGATCTGTATCCAGTTATATATGAACATGATAAACCTGTTATTCAATTTACAATGGAAGAAGTTAACAACTTCACTAAGGAAGAAGGTTTACATCAGGCTGTTGTATTTTCTCTTATGGCAGACCAGATTTAGCGGAAATGCGAAAGATTTTCTCGTCGCAATTTAATATTCAAGGTCGATGTAATGTAGGGCAGTTGGAATATCGGCATCTGTTAATCAGATTTGATTTGTACGATGACTACGTTCGCTTCCTTTCGAAGACGATATATCTTAAGTCCAAAGGAGAAGAATACTTCTTCAGATCATTTCCATGGACTTTTGATTTCAATCCGTGGGAAGAGACATCAATGGCAGTCGTGTGGATATCTCTGCCAGGCCTACCTCCAAACTTCTTTCCTAAGAGATCATTATTATCTATAGCTTCAGCAGTGGGAAAACCTCTTGCTGTTGATAAAGCGACGCAAGACAGAACGAGACCGAGCGCGGCAAGAGTTAAGGTGATAGTGGACCTTATGAATAAACATCCAGATAAAGTCATTCTGCAGATTTTAGATGCTGCTTCAGGTAAATCCGTCGAGTTCAATCAACAAATTGTTTTCGACAATTTGCCGAAGTACTGTGTTTTCTGTAAACATCAAGGACACGATGTAAAAGCATGCAGGATCAGAAAAGTAAAGGATGGAGCAACTGAGGTGATAGATGAAAATCTGGTTAAAAATATGTCTCGCAATGATGGGAATGAAGTTGTCAAATTATTAGGAGATGCAAGGGACTATCTAAATGTTAAACAAGCTGAAAAACGAGCTAGTGATCTACAAGAAATAGATGATATTGTAGGAGCAGAATCATCAAAACTGGTACAGAATAATGCAATTTCTGCTGAAACAATGAATACAAAAAAAATGCAGCACTGACTGAGAATTTTGGTCCTGTTGATTCAAGTGTACATCATGGCATTGGAAAAGTTGGCACGAATAAGAATGATGAGTTAAAGTCTTCTGAAATTGCAGGGATGAATATGAATGATGTAGCAAATGAAATGGCTGATGCCTCGCACATAGAATCCCCAGCAGAATCCTTAAAAGAGATGCAGAAGTTGGAAAATTCTAAGGCTACAACTTAGGATCGAGCATATGATGCCTATACTGGGAAAAAAAACAATCAACTGATGATTATATCACAAATGGTGCACGGACTGAGCAGTCGGTTGAAAAGGATGGACAACACTTTAAATGCAATGAGCAGCAGTAATGTTTTTCAACTATTACATCTTCAAAATCTTTGCCAATAATAGAGAGTGTTTCTGGCTATGTTTGTACACAGCAGAACACTGTTCCATCCACAATGCAATGTATGAGTGATAATAAATTGGTAGTATCCAAGTTACATATTGCAGGAACAATGGAAACCAATGTAATCCACAACAGACAGTGTGCACATGATGGGCAGAGGATTGGTCTTGAAAGTCATCAGTACAGTAACAATGTGCATCTAGGATCTGGAAATGTAGTAAACTTGAAGACTTCAGAGCTGATTGAACAGCGGCAAGATAAGCAGATGATTAACAAAGAAGTCACTAACCTGTCTGCTCAAGCAAAAGAAATTATGGAAGCACTAAACACAGATAGTTTTAAACAAAGCAAATCTGCCAAGAACCATATTTCTCCAACAGTTAAGATAAGGGACATGGTCATTAAATCAAAAATGTGGGAATACCAACGAGAATACGACAATGAAGAGAGCTGGAGAGAAGGATTGTTCGACGAAGACAGCACAGGAGAAGACTGTGAACCACATCAGAAGTCAACACAGGCAGTTGATGCAGTTCCTAGCTGCCCTGAGGATCGACGTGTAACGGGATGTATTTACAAGGATAATGTGAATGAAAGGGTTCAAACTCAACTTAGTGTGACTACTACTAAAGATATAGCTGCTGGCGATGTCTCTAAGTGGAAAGATGCAATTCAAAGTCCATATCTTGAAAAATCTTTAAAGGGAAAATCAAAGACCAAGTGGGAAGCTCCAGATTTCATTCCAAGTAAGCCTACTATTTCCACATGCATTCACTTCCTAGATATACCACCAAACATTGCGGATGACCGCATTGGAACGAGTAAGGCAGGTGCTATCTTGATGAAAAATGCAACATGGTCCGACAAGAAACCAAATGTTTGGCAAATTCCAATGAGAGCGGCCAAACAAAAGCAGGCTACTACAATTTTGTCATCAAAGTCCAATTGTTCAAAAAATAAAAGATGATTCTTGAATACTTTTTGAACAAGTTAGAGGAGAACGGAATAGAGATACAACTTGAAAGTTATACAAGATTGGAAATAAGGGACAACAATCAACTGGGTACTACATATTATTCTACCACTTTTTTAGTATCCTCATTTGTAATCTCATCACAGAGTATGTTATAAACTCTGTGATGATCATAAAATATTAGTCCTGTCAAGTTCTTATTTTATGCATTCTTGTTTATAAGTAAGGTTGTCAAGCCTCAATAGGATTAGCACGGTAAGTTTAATCCGGGTTGTATTTAACAATACCGGTGCTAATGTCCCCCTTATTTGTACTTTTCCTAAGTGTTTGTAATTTTCTTTTCAGTTATAAATAAAAATCTAGCACTAACGCTTGCCTAGTGGATTAAAAAAAAAAATTTGAATCTGTAACCAAAAAAATTACTTTTTTATTTTTTATAGCACAAAAGTCATCCAATTTTCGCCAAGTTAACTAAAGTTTAAATACACCTGAATTTATATTTTATACCGAAAATATGAATTGACACTTAGCTTAATAAAATATATTTGTTATAAAACAATAAAAGAACAAGATCAATATTGCAGAGAAAGAGAGAGAAAATTCTTATTGAATTTTGGGGTTATTTACAATGGGGTAAGACCCCTCTATTTATAGGAGAAAAAATAACTTAGTCTCAAAGTAAAACTCTTTACAAGATAGACATTCACTCTAAATAAAATTCTATTCTTATCACTACCCCTTGAATGTCTACTCAATAAATAATGTGCATCGTTAAAACCTTAACTAAAAGAAAACCCAATGGGAAAAAAATTTCTAGAAAAGGAAAAAGAGTACACATATCTGACAATACGCCTTTTGGTTATTCTGAGCATGCAATGAGAAAGGATATTAACATGAGTGTTAGCCACAGCTCTACATGTAATCATAAGAAAAGGATGGCTTGGCTTCTGGATAGCTTTATGTGTTTTCACAACTTTTACAGCTTTGAGCAGACAGATATCAGCAACATCAAGTTCAAAACGAGTGGCAATTTCGTATACTTGTGAAAAGATTTTCTCATAGAGGATGACATCAAATTGTTCCTGTTGAATTCCCCAAAACAAACAAAAAGGCATTTTTTTTTCTGTGTCTGCGGCATGTTTGCTGCCAGATGGCTAAATGCAGAACCAGCAATGTGTAATCCAACACAGAGCACTGAAGTCAACCAAACAGAGTGATCCTCAAGGTCAATTGCAGATAGCATCCAATGGATCAGTTCAAGCATCTCAAATGGAGATATGAAATGAATCAAATTGTGTAGGGCACATAATGTAGGAACTAAAGGTATTACGTTCTTCGACTTCATGCATTCATTCATCTTCTGCTTAAATGTCATAAACAGTTTATTTACCACATTCTTGAATGAACTTATAACATGTTTATTAGCACGATAACTTCAGATGAGGAGCCTTGGCCATGGCAGAAAGACAACCAGAGCTCAGAAGTTGCTTTTAACAAATTATGCACATGATGATCCATCTTGCTCACTTCCAGTTTAGCTGATTCAACAAACTGGTCTACACTGTCCTTAATTATTCCACATGCAAAATCACTTTTAAAAGGGGATGGGCACTCCAGCACTGCTGCCACAGCAGGGTGATCAAGGATACTTACAACCAACTCTTTAACAAAGTGAATTGGGAAAGGAGTAAAGGTGTCTAAGCTGCAAGAATTAGATTTTTCAACTACCAATTCTTTCAACATGCGGCTTAGGAGAAGGAAGCAAGCTTCAAAAAGCTTTTCAAACCCCTCGAAATTCTCATTTCTATATGATAATTGAGCTTGATTCAACCAAAAGAGTAAATAGCGGAAAATGGAAAGAAGATGATCAGATGTCTCCTGAGAAAACTTTGTCATAAGCTAGTTTTGCAATCCTGATTGATTAGACAAATCCAATCCATCAATATCCAGAATTGCTGGGAAGAGAATATAAAAAGGTGCACGGTCCAAAAATACAAAAAATGCATTAAACTTGTTATCCATTGAACTGATGACACTGCAGACCATTGTTCTCCCACCACTTAATCCAGTTACGGCCGTATCCAGACCCGCGAAGAAGATTTCTCGCCATCTCTTAGAAGCATCATTAAGAAGACTAGGTTCTGAGAAAAATAGTTGCATCAACAATGAGAGAGGAACCCCAAGCAATTTATTTGAGACAGACATAATTAAAGGGAAATTCTGTATTATCTCAGCTGGTCTTGTGCATGCCAATGAAAAACAAAACCCAATGGTCACTCCAAGAAGACTACCATCAGACTCACTCTTCAGCAATCTTTGGACTGAGGAAGTGGTACCTCAAGATCAAGAATTGTAGATGCTTCAAGCAACTTAAATCCTTCATGGATTTTCATATAAGTTAAGTCATAGAAGCCATATTATAGACTTTAGATGGATATCAAGTTTTCATGTCATGCTAGACAAATAAGATATCGAAAACTTATTGAACATACCATTGACTTTATACTTTTATGTATTTGAACTACATGTCCAAAACTACTTGTCTATCATATGGAATCAGTTCTACTTAAATTGTATCTCTTCCATTTGGCCAATATTTTTTTTTGTGTGTCTATATTCTATAGACTTAAGATCCTCATCTATGCTTAGCGCTATGATAGTTGTCGTCGACGAACATGCTATATCGGTTCCAATAAATTTTCATAAAGACATAACATAGAGATCTCTTCATTCATATATTCAAGTACCTGAATCTCTCATGAGATTTTATGAAGTGTTATGTCATGTGACCTTCTAGATCACTTGCCTCCTTATTATGATCACTTTGATCATTTGCTCATCTTCTTTATTAATAAGTTCTTTTTTAAACCGATTTTTCTATACGCTTTAAGTGTAACATAGATTTTGTTCGTCTAGGACTTAATATGAGCATTTTCAATGAGAATATAGTTACTTTCTTTGGGTCAGCAAATGCGTATGTCATGCTTTGCAATATGTTGCAAATGAATTATCCTTTTATGAACTTCAAGTTCATATTATCCTATTCAAGGATCTATATGTATAAATAATAATTCATTCCATGTAACTTTTTCTCAAATGTTGTATCTTGTCTCCCCCTCATGTTAGAAAAACTAACTTGCTTCCTCAACTTTGAAATTCATCTTTGTGCATTATGGTGTTAATAAAAATATACACCGCACATCAATAATAATAAGATGAAATTATTTGATTCCTGACCCTGAACCATTTGTGAGGGGATAATGTAATATACTTTCGTATATAACCTATATCAAACTGATATAGATAACTTTGCGCTCGTAAGCAAGAGTTTAGCTATTACGTGAAGGCACTCAATAAATTATTTTGCTAAACCAGTTGTGATATAAACCAACTTATCAAGATAAACCATCTTGGACAGAAAATCTGAAAATTGTGCTCTAAGTTAAATTATTGAGCAAATTACCTCGCAAACACCAAGTTGCGGGTTAATAATAATCGCACATGTAACCATCTCATAGATGCATCTTATGTGGTGTACATGGCAGGTGAATGGGCCCATATTCACCTTTGATATTTCCAGCATTCATGGGATTCAATCCCAACTTTAGTTGGTTTATTATGCATAAGAACAAGCAATGTAAGAGAATTCATAAAGAACTTTCTAGTTCTTTAATATTTACCCATGTGAATTCTCTATTATTTTTGCACATCATACTTAAATTGATATGGCTAACCCAAATGCCAACTGAATAAATTATCAATATTGATAGGTTCATGTTTACACCATGACATATGCAATTATCAATAAACTACATGTTTATTATGATATGGGTTTTTATATCAATAAATATCCACTTTATTGTGACATTCTTTCATTTGTGTAATACAAACTGGAGAATAAAGCGGGTAGCTTTTCACATACAGATTATCCCGCTACAAGTTTTAGTAATAGAAGATATTAAATCTTTCCTTTATTTACTGTCTCAATATAAACAAGCGCTTTCGCGTATACTTTGAAAACTGAATAAGTTTCTTTGAGACTTACTACGACACAATACCTTATTGGTAATCAATTGTGTTTCTCCAAAATAATATAATTGGCTCTTGCAGAGCTCTCAATTAATTTGGTACTACAATATATTCATCAATATCCATATGGTGAATATCTCTTTCAAAGAGAAAGTCATACCATTATGGCCATGGTCAAAATTATATGCAAGATATGTTTCTTGCATTATTGTTGTCCTTTAATTATCACATTGCCAAAATATTTTTGCGTACAATAGGTACGTGATCAGTGACCATTCATGCCATAATAATGACATTATTTCCTTATATCATCTCAAACCTTCTTCTAGAGGCGAGTGTGGTATATTCACTACCACTAGCACGTTCATATTCTTCCAAGAATGAATATGTATTCATAAATTAGATGTTGTCACACTCACACCATGAATGGACAATAATCATCTATATGTGCTATATAAAATCTCATGTCAAATCGATGAGAGATATTACTTTCGCAAAGTGAAGGATTATTTTGAGAATCCTTATTATTCTCATTATCACAATGATGACGATTATAATTTCGTCTATTGCCACGTCCACATCCATTGATACCTTCACGGTAATAATTTTGTCTTCTTTCAGACTTATCACATACTGCTATCACATTCTCTAAAGGGAATGAGAATGGAGCAAATTCAATTGGACGGGTTTTCAATTCTTTGCCCACAATCATACATGAATTTAATCATGGCAAGGCATAGAAATTTTACCACTTCACGTGGTTATAATTTCTTACAAACTCCATTAGAGTTATAATCAAACTTTGTTGTCTTTGTTTGTATATGAAATCAAATCGTAGAATTTCAAGAATCTGATAGAGAAAAGTAAATTACTTACCTTAAATCATAATTTAATCATGAAGGAAATTCATGGAACAATTGACAATCTTTATGCTCAATCCCAAAGCTTCTACTCCATTGGTTAGTGTCTCGTGCTGTTTGTATCAATCCGTAATTTATGCGATTTGAAGCACTAACGAAACTTACGGATACCTTTAAGATTCGACAGCAATCGGCACTAAGTATCAATCACGCGCTCCACATGAGTCTTTCTTCAGTGACCCGAAAATTAGGGTTTGGAGAGATAGGAAAGGTCGCTAAAGAGCAAACCCTCCCGCGTTCGGATAAGTCTTGAGCAAATCGAGAGAAGTAACTCCAGCAGAAATAAATAGCGTAAATAATTATCTAAACATACGAAACATAAATACAATCGCATGCAATAATATCGTGCTGATAACGTGTTATAAAACAATAAAAGAACAAGATCAATATTGCAGAGAAAGAGAGAGAAAATTCTTATTGAATTTTGGGGTTATTTACAATGAGGTAAGACCCCTCTATTTATAGGAGGAAAAATAACTTAGCCTCAAAGTAAAACTCTCTACAAGATAGACATTCACTCTAAATAGAATTCTATTCTTAACAATATTAATATAATAGATTAATTTTAGGGACCTCCCCCACGATATTTTTCTTTGTAACACTACTCTGTCTTGTGATTTATGGAACTACCTCTATCCCGAGCAACAAAAATAACATTACCCAATGAAAATCCTATAAATGAGGTTTTAAGGGCAGTGTGTCCGCAAATTTTACCTCTACCTTCACAAGGTAAAGAGACTATTTTCCAAAGAAAAATTACGTTTATCCCATATTTTGATTTTACTTGTAACAACTCGAAGCCATGGGCGCTACAAAAAATTCGATCAAAATCATCTGCGGCTGACCGGCCAATCTTCTGCGGTCGACCAATCAGCTTCAGTTGGTTAAAAGCCTGGTTGAAGTCGGCCGTTTTTGAAAATATTTTTTTACGAAACCGACCAAAGTCAATAGTTATTTGCACTAAAATGCGAAGAATTATTTTTGCGTCTAGCAAGAAACAGACCAACTTCAGATGATTTTTCGTTTGAAATAAATTAATTTAATATTCAAAAAAATGTATCAAAATTTCGATTAATCATTATAAGCAACGGCCAATTTCAATCATTCGTTTTACAAAATCGATAGATTTCGATCAGTAATTTTATTTTTTTAACAAAATCGACCAAAAATGTTCGATTATTTTTGCGCAAAAATATAATTAAAGAGTATAAAAAAAATAAAATAAAATTTAAACCAAAAGGACCAATGATCTTAGTGGTAAAATAACATCTTGCCATAGTACAGTCCCTAGTTTAATTGTAGATATTGTATTTTATAATTACATAATTTAAAAAAAAAAATGACAGAACGCAGTCAATTTTTTCAGTCGTCCTTTTCCTTTTGAGTGGGTGTAGGATTAATTGACCATTCAAAGTTGGTCCACTGGCTCTATGTCCTAACATTTTTCGGCCTTTATGATACTTTTCAATCATGTTTTTGCCAAAAACCGACCAATATCAATTGGGTTTGACGAGTTTTTAGTAGCGGGGAACATATCGAGCTTGTAGATCTTGTGTTTAACGTTAAATTGTTTGATGCTCTACCCATGACTCTTTTACTAATTCAATTTTTTATTATATAATTTATTAAACAAATGAGAATAAATTAATATGGGCAAAATAATTAAATCGTATTTTTTAGATTAGTGGTAATGAGTTAACAAAATTATTACAAAGTTTCGAAAATAAGGAAAGTAAACATAATATTTGTAAACCACAGCTGAGATTAGCGAAACTTGGAGGAAGATTTCTCAAATTATCCCAAATGTAACTAACTTATTTTGGAGTGTTATATCGTATTTTCGATATAAAATATAAAATTTAGGCAATATTTACTGTTTAGTTAACTTGGCCAAACTTAAATAGTCTTTTTAAGCCACTTGAGTCTACTTGTGACGACTTAAAAGCATTGACGAGAAGGAAAAAAAGCTTAAATAACTTTTATGTGAATAAAAAATAACTTTTGTATTACAAACTTAATGTTGAATGTAAAAAAGTAACTTTTTCGTTATAAACTCAAAGTTGAATAACTATCTGTAAAACTTACCCCATAGCTAGACAGGTTTTTAATTTTAAAAAATAATTAAAATTCCTTGTTTAGGAATTTTACTACTTTCTTCCATTTTATGCGTCTCTGCAAACTTTTTTGTCTTTGTCTTTCGGACCCCTACACGATTTTTTTTGGTCGAAAAGAAATCTTTTATTCCAACCATTTGTCAATTTACATCATCTGTTCCTTTGGGCTATAGAACAGATCTCATAAGTACAATCAACTAAATACTCTACAACTAGTGTTGTTTAGCTAAATCCTAACACACAAAGACTCTTGTCACAAGTGTCAAGGATTACATGAAGGATAGCTATTAAGAATATGCAGAATGGGTAACCATTTTGGTTTCTTCAGTCCAGTAATGTGCATTTGAAGTGTAATCTCCTTTGCTCTATCTTTGGCCTCTCTGCTAAACTGTCGAAACCTTCTTCCATTCCTTTCCATCCAGCTATTGTAGACTACTGCTGCAAACACTACTCATATTATGACTTTTCTTGGATTCCTGCTGTTAACATTATCAGTAAACCATTGCACTTCTGATTCCCAGTTGCTTGTTATTCTTTGATACTTCAACCATTGTAACATTCCTTGCCACAGACTTTGCGAATATGAACATTCAAAGTATAAGTGGTCATGTGTCTCTTCATATCTCTCCCACATAATATGCATGACTGATCAGTTTGTATTTCCCATTTGGCTAATCTGTCAACTGTTGCCAAACGCCTATGCATTGCCATCCATAAGATAAATTTCTTTTTTGGTAGCATTCCAGTCACTATCACTAATGTTTTTCATTGAACTTTGGGATATTGTGTAGTAGTATGAATATATGCCTTCCTGATGCTAAATTGCCCATTATGAATACATGCTTGCATTCCTGTGCTAGCAGTAGCCCACCATTCCTTTGCTCCAAATAACTTCCTTACTAGCCAGCTAGCTTGCTTTGGGATTTCCATAGTAGCAATGTCCTTCTTCTTTATATAGTGACAATGGGTGCATTTGATCCAGAGTTTGTCTTTTTTAGACATTAAGGACCAGAGAAGTTTAGTTAAAGCTGCTTTATTCCATCTTCCATAGAAGATAATGTTCAACCCTCCAGCTGACTCTGGTTTACACAATGTCTCCCATGCTATTGGAGCCCTGTGACTAGTCTCATGACTGTCAATCCACAGGTAATTCCTGCAGATTCCATTTACTAGCTTTATAACTTTTTTTGGAATGAGGAAAATCTGAGCCCAATAAGTTTGCATTTCAAACAATACACTTTTTATGAGTTGAACTCTTCCTGCATAAGAAAAGAATTTGGAAGTCCAGTTTCTAATTCTGTCCACTATCTTCTCTACTAGAGGCTTACATTGTGCAATTGTGATATTTCTTGTAGATAAGGGTACTCCTAGGTATTTGAAAGGAAACTTTTCCTATGCTAGGTGAAGTTCTGCAAGAATTTTCTCTCTGAATTCCCTTGAAACACATGCTATATATAAAGAACTTTTATCCAAATTTTCTTGAAGGCCTGATACCTTTGACAATTATTCAAATTCTTCCATCAATAACTTCATTGAGATCTCATCAGCCCTACAGCACATCAAAAGATCATCTGCAAATTAGATATGTGCGATTTGTAGTTTGGTGAATCTGGGATGGAAATTAAAATCTGGATTCCTGCTTAGCTTCTTCAGAGATCTAGATAGATACTCTATGGCTAGAACAAACAAGTAGGAAGACATTGGGTCCCCCTGCCTTTCCTTGCTTCAAACTTGTTGGTCAATCCTCCATTTATTAAAAGAGAGTAACTTACTGTGGAGACACATTCCATGATTAGTACTACCATTTTATAAGGTACTCCATATTTAAGGAGTATTGCCTTCAGAAACTCCTATTCCACAGAGTCATAAGCCTTCCTAATGTCTACTTTTATCATGCATCTAGGAGACACTGCCTTTTGAGTATAACCTTTGATCAGTTCATGTGCCATAATAAAATTATCAAGTATGTTTCTCCCCTCTATGAAAGCAGACTGTGGATGCCCAACCAAACAGTTCACAACCAGTTTAAGCCTATTAGTAAGAATCTTAGCAATGATTTTATACAATGTTGAGCATCAAGAAATGGGTCTAAATTCTTTAACATAGCTGGGATTTTTCACTTTTGGAATCAATGTAACAGTTGTGCAGTTAATCTCTTTTAAGAGTTTTCCATTTTGAAAGAATTGTTGCACTGCCTATGTAACTTCCCCCCCACAGTTGACCAAAACTCTTTAAAAAATTTTGCAGGATAGCCATCAATTCCTGAGCCTTATCATTAGGTAGGTGCTGCACTATCTGGCTGATCTCATCCTTTGTTACTGGAGATAACAGTTGCTGCTATTGGCTCAATGTTAAGCAGGGACCATCTCTTGCCACATTGATATCAATTCCTGGTAACCGAACTACTGCTGTACCCAATACCTGATGAAAGAATTGTGTGAATTCTTGTTGAATCTGCTGTGGATCAGTAATCATCAGCTAGTTATCATTGAGAATGTAGCTCACCTTATTTCCTTCTTGTCTGGACTTCATATATGCATGGAAATACTTTGTATTGCTATCTCTCAGTTGGATCCAAGTTTCTCTTGATTTCTGTCTCACAATCTGTTCTTGAATTGCTTCCCACTTTTCAATGCACTCTAAGGATTGTTTTTCTTCCTCAATCACCTTTTTGTTGAAGTGGTCTTCATTCAGCCTTTCTTGTATTACCTTCAGTTCTTCTATCATTTGTTGCAGTTTCTTATCAACAGATGAGTGCTCCTTATGACTGTGTCTGGTACTTTGTTCAAGTTTCTTCAATTTGCTCCAAATAGAATACATAGTGTACCCTTTAATATGCTGACTCCAAACTCTCTGAACTGCTTCACTGTATTCCTTTTGTTTCATAAATGTTGTTAGTAACCTGTATGGTCTATTCACTTTAACTTTTAGTACTTCAGCGTCTATCATTATAGGAGTGTGGTCTGAGCATCCATGTAGCATGTATTGTGCTTCCACCCCAGTATAAGAATTGAACCACGTCTCATTGCCAAAAGGCCAGTCTATATGAATATAAACTTTGACCTCAACATCCCTTTTATTGCTCTATGAAAAGTTGTTTCCTCTCTTGGTAATCTGCCCCACTCCAATGTCATCAATGCAGCTCTGAAAGTCATCAATCTCTAATTGATGCACTGGTTGTCCATTTATGCTGTCATCCACACCTAACACACTATTAAAATCACCCATTATAAGCCAAGGACCACTATATTGGACATTTCTCAAACTCCTCCATAGTGATACTGTGTGCTGTATGGTATGTAGGCCATACACAAATGTGATATAGCTAGCAAATGTGAATTGTTGTCTTTCACCTGACAGTGAATCATTTGGTCAGTACTTTCCAGAATTACAACATGGACATTTAACTCTTTCCACATTATCCACATCCTTCCATTAGGTGCAAATGCATAGTTATTTTCTATTTACCACTCACCTCCCAGTTTCTTGTAAATTGTCTTTGAATTTTGCTGTTTCACTCTAGTTTCTAGACAAGCTATCATATCTACTTTATTTGTCCGCAAGAATTTTACTAATTCTCGCTGTTTATAGGACTTGTTCAATCCTCTAATATTCCAGGATACAATGATCATGGAGGTAGTGGTTACTTGAGCTGCCTCCTTGGTCCTTTATACCTATCTATTTTCTGCTCTCTCTCTCGTCTGTTGATTCCCATCAGATGGTTCCATTATAGTTAGTACAGCAAATGTATTTCTCTTAGCCAATTCATCATAGTTGATCTCACTATTTTGAATTCTATCATTTGCTCCTTGTACAATTGCAACCTGCATTCCTTTATTATTCATTTGTAGTCCACCTCAGGTTGATATGTTGATTCCTCTTGCTGTTGATTGGCTATATTCCCCTCAATTACAGCTTTTGGTTGCCACTTCATTATGATTTTCTTCTTTTTTCTCTTTCTCTGCTTCTGTGGCCTTTCATCCTGTTGCTCCTCCTTCTGACAATCGCCATTTTTATGCCCAAACGAGTTACATTCTATACAAAATGTTGGTTTCCATTCAAATTGCACAATCTGCAACCAGCTTCTTCCATCTGGTATCTCAATATAAATTTCCTCAAGCAAATGCTGGGTTATGTCCATTTCCACAAGGACTCTAGTATAGGAAATTCTTTCACACGCAGCAGTTAGTCTATCACAACACAAAGGTTATCCTATTAAGCTAGCTATTCTCCCTAAATTCTCTTCTGCCCAGCATTGAATTGGCAACCAAGGAAAATTGACCCAAATTGGTATAATTCTCATCGTTTCATTCTGGAGCTGAAATTTTGGATCCCAAACCTTCAATATGATAGGCTTACCATTGAGAGTATAAGGGCCATTTTGCATTATTAGGTTTTTTTTCTCCATAGATTCGAATTTAAAAATGAAGTACCCATCATCATGTAACAACACTATAGGAGTTGTAACATTATTACAAACTCCATAGACATATTTAAGCATTTCTTTGAATGACGGGTTACCTCCTAGAACATAGCTTATTAATGCATTCTTCGACTTCTTGATCTGCAGTTCTATCTCCTTTGGAATTAGTTTGGCAATTTTCACTCCATCCTTCACCATCGGGGGATAAAATTTGAGCTGCATGCCCTGATTTTGAGCTCTGTTACCTTTAACTACCTCCGCCAATGTTTTCTTCTGAGATCCAGCTGTGCACGTGAGCTTCCTAGCCGTTGTTGTCACACCGTCTTCCATTAGTTGCATTTTATCTTCTTCCTTATGCGACGGAGCTTGTATGACTGTAGAAGCCCTTCCCATACCTGGGAACCAATGTAATAGTGGTACTGGGGTTAACTTTTGTGGAATCCCGCTTTTAGGGGTTATCATTCTCGTCATATTTATTGTGTGGAGGGTTTTTAGTGTAGGTGGTTATGGTGGATACTGGTGGCCGGCAATGGCAGCTTCCTGCTTAACAATCGCCAGAGCTTCTCTCACTACTTTCTCTCTCTACTTGACCCCTAAACGATACAAGAGTCAGGAATAGAATCAAAGCCTCCACACACCAAAACTCATGGATCCCAATCAAGTAGCCATCAACAAGTACTTGTTGATTTAAAAATGTGGTCCCGCTTTGATTCATTAGGTACACCAAACAAAGAGGCTCTTTCCTATCATTCCTCCACCGAGCTATGAGGATGGAGGGCTTCCTCAAAGCCCATGTGATCCTCCTTGCAACTATTTTTTTTAAATTTTTTAATGTTTTTTATTCTGTATTTAATTCTCGTAAAGTAATTCGAATTTGTGTTGCGTAAAGTCTATTAAAGGGGAAAGCTCTCCCAATAATTCTTTTTATTTCTAGGACTGGAACTTGGGACCACTAGTTAAAGATGAAGGAATCTTATTCATCCTACCATGACTCTTGGTAACTGCTTTAATTTTCACTATTTGCCACCCTAAGTTAACTTCCATCTCCATGTTTTTGTTTACCTGCCAATTGCCAAATCAAAACTTTGATAGTCCATTTGCAGCAAATATTCTTTCCTTTCTCTATTTGGACAAGCAAATGTGTTGGTTCCTTTTCTAAGAGTTTTGCGGAATTGAGAGTGATCAGCTACACCAACTGATGAAAATTAGACGTTACCATGTCAACGAACATAAATACTATCCGTGCTTTTCAAATGAACTGAAACTTTTAGCAACAAAACTTGAACTTATTGACACCATCAAAAGATTTTCAAACCTAAAATGAGAGTAAATGAGCCGTAACTAATTAAACAGCGGGTTCACATGTTTGATAAAATCCAGTGCTTCTAGATCGAATCACAAATTCAATAGGTGGCTTATATATATATATATATATATATATATATATATATATATATATATATATATATATATAGTCAAAAGGGAATTGGTATTCCTTTTTTTAAAAAGTATATACGGTCAAAATCATATGCCTCCGACTTATAGACTCGAGGGTCCATCTTAAGCCCGAGCTTAGGGGAGGTCGAGTTTGAGCCCAAAGGATCAGATCCGAGCTCGAAGATAGGATACAATGGCCGAGGATAAAAGTACAATGGACATCGAAGCCGATTATTCTCAACTCCTGAAATAATGCCGTTATGGATTTCAAACAGAATGAGCGAGATTTCTGTCCCATCCCCAAAATCATCGCACAAATCCCAAAATAGGATTGTACGATTCCATATTAGGCGGTCAGACAGCTGTACCACAAGATTCTTTACTGTACATGAAAATGTACCTTATTTAGGATTCTTCTATAACATAAAGGGAACCCAATCATTTTTAATATCATCTATTAATTGGCAAAGAATATAGTATCCTACTTTTCTCTCTTACTATTCATCAGAATTGTCCTTTATATTTATTGTTCTTACTTTATTTCTCTTAGTTCATCTCGAGGTCATTAAGATCGAGGTTACCACTGCTGAGTAACATTGTTTTAAATCACTTATTTCCTTCATTTCTACTTCATATTTTTTTATTATTAATTGGTATTGAACTAAATCATATATCATTAAAACCATAAATCAAATTTAATTGTTACTCATATTTTCGAGGTAAACAGTTTAGCGCCTACCATGGGGATAAAGATAATAGTGACTATTTCATTAGTGATTCTCATTACACACGTTATTTTTACACTTTTTCTTGTCAAGAAATTTTATTCTCACGCTGAAACATGTCTAGCTCACAAAACGCACATGTTCATGATAACGAAGGTCTTGGAGAAAACAATAATATACGGTCGGGGTACCACCAGCAAACTCTGGGGAAGTGCCAAATATGGAACCAGTTGATGTTGGTTCACACATTGTTCTAAACGCGGATTTAGGCACAGAACCCGAAGGGAGTGTACACAGAGAAGCTCGATTTAGTGGCCAAGGAACACAAGGAGTGGGAGAGAGGGAAATCAGCCTCCTAGTGATATTCAAGATGTTACAGGCTCAGCAGATCGCCATTTCTCAACTTGAAAGTCAGAATAAGACTCCGAGTGTAGCTTAACATGAAAACACTTGACGTGTTGAACCAACGCCAATGAGATCGAACGGAAATGACTCGCGGACTGACTCCATCATTATGAGGATGCTCGAAGATCTTACTAAAAGGATCGAGTCCGGAGAAAAGAAGATTGAGGACAATGATGAAAAAGGTGGAGACTTATAACTCCCATATGGACCAACTACTGGGGGCACCTCCAGTTTTAAAAGGTTTAGATGCCAAAAAGTTCATACAAAAACCATTCCCTTAGAGCGCGACTCTAATGCATATTTCCAAAGAGTTTCACATGCCCGATATATCCAAATATAACGGGATAACCGACCCTAATGAGCATATTACTTCATACACTTGCATAATCAAAGTAATGACGATGAATTCGAATCAATTTTGTTGAAAATGTTTGGAGAAACACTATCGAAAGGGGCTATAATTTGGCACCACAACCTGCCTCCTAATTCTATTGATTTGTTTACCATGTTAGCAAATGCCTTATTGAAAGCACACGTCGAGGCCAAAAAGGTGGCAATGAGGAAATCAAACATCTTCAAGATAAAACAAAGGAATGAAGAGATGTTGAGAGAGTTTGTGTCTAGATTTCAGATGGAGCGAATGGAACTACCACCCGTCTCGGATGACTGGAAGTACAAGTTTTTATGCAGGGTTTGAATGAAAGGAGCTTGATTGGATCTCGACAGTTAAAGAAGAATCTTACCGAGTATCCAGCTATGCCATTATCAGACACACACAATTGTTATCAATCAAAAATCAGGGTCGAGGACGACAAGTTGGGAGCCCCCTCAGGTTCAATTCATCCTAACATATTCGCAACAAAGCTCCCGAGGGATACAGACGTGGAATCAATATCGAACAAGGAATAGTGTCAATCATACATTGATCGAAGAAATAATAGCTCAGGTTGAAAATACCCTCAAAATGATCAGAGAAATGATCGAGGCTAGAGATTTCGGGGACTCATGAGTAAGAGTGGGCTTGATAAGCATAGTGACCCCGCATAGGCACCTCAATTGTCGAAGTATAACTTCAGTATTGATGCATTGGGGATTGTGTCAACTATTGGAAAAATCAGAGACACCAAGTGGCTTAAGCCTACAAAAACCGATCCTTCTCAAAGGAACCCAAACTTGGTGTGCAAGTATCATGCATATGGTCATAGAACAAAAGATTACAGGCAGCTAAGGCAAGAAGTGGCTTGGTATTTCAACAAATGTCACCTTTGAAATTACTCAATGATCAAGAAAAAAACCACTTTAGGGAGAGAGATATAAGAAACCACGAGTAGGAAGAACCACAATATGTAATCTACATGATCGTTGGTGGTGTCGATATCCCACAAAGGCATGTGTTCAAATGCACCATGGTGTCGATCAGAAAAGAAAACAAGACTTGGAGCTATGTGCCCTATAACGTCCTATCATTCTGTCACGAAGAAGCAGATGGTATAATCCAACCGCAAAAAGATGCCCTGGTAGTTTCTATCCTTTTAAATAAAATTCAAGTTAAACATGTTTTAGTAGAACCAGGTAGCTCAACAAACATAATTATATCGAGGGTCGTAGACCATTTCGGCCTACAAGATCAAATTGTACATGCATCTCGGGTCCTAAATGGCTTCTACATGGCAAGAGAAACAACAAAGGGAGAGCTTATCCTGCTAGTAAACATAGCCGGGACCATAAAAAATACAAAATTCCATGTCATCAAAGGCGGAATGAGGTACAATGCACTCCTTGGAAGACCATGGATACACAACATGAGGACAGTACCTTCAACTCTTCATCAGATGATGAAATTCCTAATCGAGGATGGCATAAAAATGGTTTACAGAGAGCAATACGCTGCAAAAGAGATGTTTGCAATAGATGAAGTGACGCTGATACTCGAGTCTTCAACCTTCGAGAAGTCGAACACCAAAGGTAAGCAAGCACCCAAATAGCAATCACCGCCTCTAGCCTTGACGAGATCGAAGAAACATGTAATCAAAGATGAAGAAGAGGATTTCCTACTCCTAGAACTTTCGTCGTTCCTAAAGAGTCCGATGCAACCAAGTGAACAATCGAGGAACTGGAACAGATCATACTGATCTAATACTTGCCCAAGACAAAGGTATTTCTGGAAACAGGATTAACCCCTAAACTCAAGAAAATACTCATTCATTTTTTATGGATAGTATGGATTGCTTTGCTTGGTCCCATTTAGATATGATAGGAATCCCACCGGAGGTAACTATGCACCGGCTTAGCCTCGACCCCAGGTTTAAACTGGTAAGCAAAAAAGGAGGCCTCAGTCCGAGGTAAAGCATGCATTTATAAAGAACGAGATAATCAAACTTCTTAAAATAGGGTATATTCTGGAGGTAAAATACCCCGAGTGGTTAACCAACGTAGTTGTAGTTGCTAAAAAGGGAAATAAACTTAGAATGTGCATAAATTACAAGGATATGAACAAAGCATACCTGAAGATTCTTTCCTACTGCCGAACATTGATTGTATGATCGATGCCACGGCCAGCCATGAGATCCTAACTTTTCTTGATGCGTACTTCGGGTACTATCAGATTCAGATGAACTCAAAGGACCATGAAAAGACTTTATTTATTACTAAATTTGAAACTTGTTGTTACAATGTGATGCCCTTCCGGCTAAAAATTGCAGGAGCTACATACCAACGCCTAGTTAACAAAATGTTCAAAGAACAAATAGGTAAAACACTGAAAGTTTACAATGATGATATGTTGGCTAAGTCCCTACTTGCAGAGGGCTATTTAGCTCATTTGCAGGAAACGTTCAAAATCTTGAGAAAATATAAAATGAAGCTTAACCTAGAGGATCGTGCCCTCTGAGTAGGTTGGGGTAAGTTCCTCAGCTTCATGGTGTCGAACCGAGGTATCGAAATTAACTTCGATAAAATCAAGGCCATCGAGGATATCACTATCGTGGATAGTGTGAATGTCGTGCAAAGGTTAACAGGTCGAATTGCTGCTTTGGGCCAATTTATTTTAAGGTCTTCAGATCGAAGTCACCGTTTCTTCTCCTTGCTAAAAAAGTAAAAGGATTTTTCATGGGCCCTGAAATACCAACAAGCCTTAGAAGAACTTAAGCGATACTTATCGAGCGCCCGCCTTTTCTTCACACCCCGAAGGTAGATGAAAAACTTTATCTATATTTGGCAGTATCCGAGATAGCGGTAAGTGGGGTACTAGTTTGAGAAGATCAGGGCATGTAATTCCATATTTATTACATAAGCCAAACTCTAGGAGATACTGAAACTAGAAAACCTTACTTAGAAAAATTAGCGGTTGCATTGATAAACACATATAGAAGCTAAAGACATATTTTCAATGTCATCCCATATGTGTGTTAACCACTTACCCCTTTTGAAATGTTTTGCATATGCCCGAGCTATCGGGTTGGCTGGGCAAATAGGGTTGAACTCAGCGAGTATGATATTGAATATCAACCCCTAATGGCCATAAAGTCTGAAATGCTAGCTGACTTTATGGTTGATTTCACGCTGACCCTCGTGCTCCAAGTGGAGAAAGAACTTCTGTTAAGTTCAGGTACATCATTGAGGGTATGGACCCTTTTCACGGACGGTGCCTCGAATGTGAAATGCTCCGGACTTGGCATTCTCTTAAAGCCACACACAGGTAGTAGCATTACACAATCTATCAAAACTTCTAGGTTGACTAATAATGAGGCCAAGTATGAGGTCATGATTGTAAGTCTCGATCTAGCCAAGAGCTTGGGAGCAGAGTTATTAAAGCCAAATGCGATTCACTGTTGGTGGTAAACCAAGTAAACAAAAGATTTGAAGTTTGAGAGGATAAAATGCAACGATACTTAGATAAACTACAAGTAACACTGCATCGCTTCAAGGAATGGACTTTGGATCATGTGCCTCAAGAGCATAACAATGAGGCTAATGCACTTGCTAATCTGGGATCCTCAGTCAAAGAAGATGATTTTGGCCTAGGGACTGTCCTCCAGTTATCGAGGTTCCCGGTTGAAGAGGGTCATACCGATATAAATTCAACAAGTTTGACTTGGGGCTGGAGGAATAAATATATCGATTATTTGAAAAATGGAAAACTCCCATTGTACTACAAAGATTCGAGGGCCCTACATACCAAGGCTTCTAGGTTGGTATTAGATAGAGATGGAAAACTATATAGGAGAACATTTGATGGGCCGTTAGCTGTATGTTTGGGAACGGGGGACACAGATTATGTTCTTTGAGAAATCCATGAAGGTACCTGTGGAAATCACTCCGGTGCCGAGTCTTTGATTCACAAAATTATTAGAGAGAGGTATTATTTGAAAGCATGGAAAGAGATACGAAGGAATTTATCAAAAAATGTGATAAGTGTCAACGATTTGCACCGATGATCCATCATCCCGGAGAATAACTCCATTCGGTCCTATCCCTTTAGTCTTTCATGAAATGGGAAATGGATATAGTCGGCCCTCTACCAATTGACCTAGGTAAAGCTTAATTTATTTTGTTTATGACTAATTATTTTTGTAAGTGGGTGGAAGCACAGTCTGTCAAGAAGGTCAAAGAAAAAGAAGTTATTGACTTCATCTAGGATCACATCATATGCCGCTTCGGCCTATTCGGGATACCTGCCGAGATTATATGTGACAATGGACAATAATTCATTGGCAGCAAGGTGACAGAGTTCCTCGAGGAATATAAAATAAAAGGGATTTTATCAACACTATACCACCCTACTAGAAATGGACAGGTCGAGTCCACAAACAAAACTATAATTCAAACCCTAAAAAGAGGTTGAACGATGTGAAGGGAAAATGGAGAGATGTTCTACTCGAGGTCCTTTGGGCATAACTAACAACATCGAAGTCGAGGACGGGGGCTACCCCGTTCTATTTAGTTTATGGCTTTGAGGACTTCATCCCTATCGACGTCAGAGAACCCAGTTTTGACATGTATCGGGGGAGTAAAATCACGAGGCTATGAATGCTAGCCTCTAGTTATTAGATGAACAGCGAGAAGCAACACTTGTTCGGATGGACGCGCAAAAGAAAAGGATTGAAAGATACTACAATAGAAGGACCAACCATTGACACTTTGGAATTGGGGACTTAGTTCTACGAAAGGTCACCCTGAATACTCGAGACCCGAATAAAGGGAAACTAGGCCCAAATTAGGAAGGACCATACCGAGTCCTCAGAGATGTCGGTAAAGGATATTACAAACTAAGCACAATTGAAGGCGAACAACTGCCAAATAATTGGAACATATCGTTACTCAAACGATACTATTGCTAAGACATGGATGTATCTTTCTTGTCCTTTTGAATTTGAAACTAACTCATTACAGGTGCTCGATCGAAGCTATCGAAGTCACATCTTTACACGAAGGCCTTAGGTTTTAAAGCATGTGCTGCACTCTTATTCCTTTAGATCGGATTTTGTGCCACATGGGTTTTACTGGTGAGGTTTAAAACGAGGCAACAACTATGTGCTACCTAAGGAAAACTAAATAGTATCTAAGGCTTCTTTTCAATCAACCTCAAATACTGGGGGCATCACCCTCGAAGGTTATAGTTTTGAAGAAAATACTTCATGTCTAAGAGGGCCTCGATAGGAGAACTTTGTAATAGGCAAAATGGTCAGATGGACTGTGTCCATATAGAATAGTCGAGCCCCGATGGAAAAACATGTACACATGTATCAATTATATAAAGAAGCATTATTTTTATATTAAAAACACTTTGTGTCTCGAAAAGGTCTGCTATGAGAAATGGCTCAAAAGCTAGAATATAAATACACCCTCGAATACTTGGGGACTAGAGTCAACAATCAAAGCATCCGGGTCATTGAAAAATCAGACTCATAAGAGCTCAAAGAGGAATACCCTCGATAGAAAGGCCAAGTCCAACATACTCGGGGACTAACATACAGAGCAAGTTTGAAAGGTTATCAGGAAACAAGTCCAAGAGACGTCCCCGAAGTCTACGACCATATTAAAGGATACAATCATATTAAAGTTTACAATCATATAAAAAGGCTATGACCAAAATAATATGGCTCAGAGATGTCCGACTTTCACCATAAATTAAAGGCCTTCAAACATTTGAAAAACCTGGTCAAATCAGGCTAGCCGCGACAAAAGCAAAGATAAAGGGCTTCGATAAAATCAATCCTCGAATGATTTGGAGGCATAGATAACATCAACCTTTGAAAACCCTCAAAAGGTATTTGATTATGTTTACATAAACAAGTATTAAATGAGGGTCCAATCGATCGAACCTTCGAAAAACCCAACTGCTACAAAACACACAAGCTAAGGCATACAAAAATTTTCACCAAGTCTTTTAGACGATGAGAGGGAAATATTATAGCCAATTTAGAGGCCGAATCAGCCCAACTTAAAGAGCCTAAGATCCAACCCCAAAGAGCCTAAGGTCCCCCCCCCCAAAGAGCCTAAGGTCCAACATAAAAGAGCCTAAGGGCAAAAACTTAAACAGTTCAAGACCCTACTCTCACTCAACTCAGACCCAAAAGTCTAAATACCCCTGAGCTCATATAAAATTTATTTAAGTTTAGCTTGAGGATTAACTGAATCCCTAAGAGGTATTCTGTTGATCACTAAAAACCCTAAGGGTTTATTAAGTTCTGAGTCCAGTATGCAGACTGATTACTAGAGTTGTACAATAAAATTCTTCAAAGATAAAGACGAAATAGAATTCAACACAAACTGAAGATAAAGCAATGAGGTTCTTTATATCCATAAAAAATTATTTAAAAAGTATATTTATAACGCCCACGAGGGGCCCTTACACAAAAAAGAAAAAGAGAACTTATTCTATTTTGGGGTCACATCCCTAGAAGCGACATCCTCAATAACCGTACCCTTGACATCTATATCTTCGGGAACCCCCTCTTTCTTGGGGACTCATTCTTCACCTTCCCAGTCCTCAAAGCCACTCACTGCATCCCCGTCATCAGAAGCAACAAGGAGCCTGGCATCGGTCCCTGTGAGCATATGATTTTTGACCGGTCGAAACAAACTCCTACAAGACTCTTAAAGTTTAGGGTTTTCTTTTTAAAAATGTTAGGATTTTAATTTTTGGACATTAATTACATATGCATGTTCATTACTGCGTGTTAGGATTAACTAGGGTTTTAATTGTTAAATAATTTTTTTCATAAATTAAAATACAAAAAAATATATGTATATGTGCCACCATTTATTAGGATTTTTTTTAATTATATTTTTTTGATTTGTGGTTTTAAATAAATTCAGTAATTAATTTCAAATAAAAGAAAAGACAAAAAAATAAATAACAAAAAATACAATACACTTATATATATAGCTGGCCACTCAGGCTGGCCACAATTGGGCCAGACGTGAGTGGCCCAATTTGTTGCATTCACTAAACTCATACAGACCAGCCCAATACAACCAACCAACCAAGTCCACACCCAAATCCACCCAAACGACGCTGTTTAAGGCCCATCCCATCACAGCCGTTGATTTTGCCCAATCCAACGACTACTAAACGCCACCTTAATCATACATATATGTTAAAACCCCTGTGATACACACACGACCAAACTCACCATCCTCATATATCCATCGCAGGTCTCAGCCCCTCCATTGACCACCCCATCTCCGCCTTTGACCACCGCCTGACCACCCCACTACCGCCACCAGAAATTGCCTCAAGGCGGCAGCCAGCAACCAAACAGCCCCAAAATTACACTCTTTAACCATCATGGCCTCCTCTACCTCGTCCTATAATCATTTCCTTTCGAACACCACCCTCCGCTTCGAATATCCATTGAAAGGTCAACGAAAACCCTACCTCCGGCGACCTCACTCCAAAGCCGGCCAATATTACACCACTGAGACACCCTGACTTCCCCATTCCAACCATGCATCTCACCACCCTGAAATCACCATAGAACTCCTCAAATCTTAAGCCAATAGCTCAACCCTAAATCCCAAACTTGCTGGAATTGGTTCAAAACCTCCCAAGGAAGTCCCTGAACCCTAATGACATTAGCTAGGCCACCCTTGACCCCCAAACACCCTCAACCATTAAAAAAATTCAAATCTGAGACCAATTTGAGGTCTCAGAATCCTGGAGACTCCCTTGAGTCATTTAAATTAATGGTACACTACCTTAGAGGTTTCAGAACCCTCGTAGAAGAACAAGGTCCACTTAAACTAGTTCAAATGCAAAAGCTAAGTTTTCTTGCCTCTTTTCCATCTTTCTTTAGTTTTGGAATGCTGGATTTCTGTTAATAATTGATTAATAATTTTTTCTGTAATAACTTCAATTTATTCTGATTGTTTGTCTTGATTGTCCACAAGCTCTTCTGAAAATTAGGGTTCAGGTTCATATGTTTGTTGTTTGTCACTAGCCTAAGATAACTGTTTAGGCCCAACAATTACATGTGTAGGAGTTTAAATTTCTTGATTTTGGTTGTTTTAACTGGTGATCCACAAGTTCTTCTGAAACAAAGGTTCCAATGTTCATATTTTTGTTCGGAGATCTGTTATCTTTTGGATAATTTCCTGCTAAGATCAGCCTTTGAGTTTGGGAAGCTAGTGTAATGTGAATTTTAGGCTTAATAGACATATGACGTCTGATTCAAGGATTTCTGGTTCGTCCTTAAGCATTTGGTTGTCATGGTGACTTTAGTTCTTAAGAATTGATGTTGGTTTTAAGTTGATTTGGGGGTTTTGTTCCTTGATTGGTCATTGTAAACCTTCACTTTCCTTTTAAGTTGATCCCTGAATTTAATTATTGGTGAATTTCTCAAGCCTGTTGATTAAGCTATTTCTGAAAATAAGGTGTTTATAAATGTATTAATTCTTTCAGTTCTTTGCTTTCCTAGTCTGTATAATGTTGTGGAAACCTGCATATGTTAAACCTTATTAATTGTTTGGTTGAATCTGATCTTTATGATTTTTTTAATCTAAAGGTGATCTGAATATGGTTAACTAAGGTTAATTAGGGATGAACTAAGGTTAAAAGAATTGACTGGGGTCAAGTTCAAGGGTAGGGTAATTTAGGAAGGCTAGTAAGAGTATAAAAGGAATATGAAATTATGAAAATCAGATAAAAATCCTGTAGAACCTTCTAGTAGGGACTAATATATAATTACAACCTCAAACTTGAGGCACAAGTTATGAATTGAAGGACTATTTAGGCAAAAAACACAAGCTGAATTGAGGACTAAAAGAAAAACTAGTAAAATCTGATGCCCTAGGATTTTTGTTATAAATTGAATCCTTTGGGGCATTAGAAATGGATCCAGAAATCTTTATCCTTAATACTAAAAGCTATCAATCCGAAACCTTTCTCCTCAAGAAGTAGAGCTGAAATACTTATTCCACATCTAAAACTATTGTCATTGCTGAATTTGATCATTTGGAGCTCAATTTTCTCACAATTCTGTTAAAATTCAGGACACACTGTGCATTGGCTGTTGATTTACTTGACTGATCTCTTATTTTCACTCATAGGCTTTTATTTCATCTAAATCACAGCTACATTTCCTCATTTATATGTGTGTGAAGCTCAAAGTGAAAATATATCCTCAATTTGAAGATCTTCATCTGCTGTATACACTTTAGTATCATTATCCCCATTTCCCTACTTTGTTTGAGTGTAGGAACACTAGTAAAAGGATCATCATATTATAGTATAGCATCAGACTGATTTATTATGTAACAATCAAATATTTTGGACTGTTTCAGTATGTAATAATTAGATTATTTGACTGAGTTTTCTTTTATTCAATTAATAGTTGGTTGTAACCTTAGTCTGGTTGGTTCAAGTGCTGATCATGTGCACTTAGAACCACCAGATTTAGAAAATGATATTGTAATAATAGGGTGAAGATTAGAACACTTTAAAGCATGTTAGTTCATTTAAAATCTCAGAATGTTTAGAGAATAACTTGTTTTCCGATTTGTTTCATATAGTATCACCTGAAGCCATTTAAATTTTGGTAATTAGACTCATATACTCTGACTGATGAGTATATGAGTCGTCTGATTCCAATCTATCGTCATAAATTGGTACAAAAAAATGGTAGTTAGTATTTTCCCTCATTAATATGTAGAGATTTGATTTTGTATAATCCCAAACCATATTTGGTCATTGGTAGTTGGATTCTTACGTTCAAATCAGTACTGGGCCCGTTTGAAAAGGCCTAGAAAACATTAGGAGATTATAATGTTGTGTTTTTCCTGAATTGGAGAACTCACAGGTTTGGGCCAACCATGAACCATGCCCCAATAGCTGTTGGGTAGTATTAATACTGCACGTATTGGGCTGGCCCAAATTTGAGTCCATGCACGCAACTAGCCACAAATAAGGCCAAGTATAAATTACTACTCCTCCAAATACACAACTTGCACATAAAATAAATTAGGGCATTTAAACGTTCATAAGAGTAGAAATTTAGCCTACATTAGAATGCCCTTATAAAATAAATTGAGCTATTTTAATTCAAACCAAATACCATGTGTAGGCTCTTTAATTCATTAGAACATGTAGAAAGAATAGGAGGTGCCGTTTAGTAAATTTTACGGCCTTCCGTAAACGTCCACGACGTAGTTGCTATAGGCGCGTGTTAATAAAATACCTTCTTAAAATTCGGGTGCGCATTTATGTGACCCAAATCTTATTCTGAATGAAATTGAAATATGTCAAAAACTGCGGGTGCATTTATGTGATGCAATTTGCGACGTGTTTTAATAACATTGCAAAATTCCCTTAAAAATGTTAAAAGCGGTTAATAATTTGAAATAACGAGTCAACAAGTGTAGCAAATCATGTTTTAGCCATTTATAATAAGTTTAATCGACTGTGCTAGAACCAAGGGATCCGAGGGTGCCTAACACCTTCCCTCGGCTCAAAAGAATTCCTTACTTAGAATTTCTGTTTCGCATACTCCATTTGGGCAGTCAAAATTTCCTCGATTTTGTGTTCTTAAATAAATCGGTGACTTGGGACACCAAAATCCAATCCTATCCCAACTAGCGACTCTTAAAAATTTATCCCCATTTCGAATAATATCACTTTAGTTGAAAACTTCTTTACACGTGTCGCCTTTCAGGGTAATCACGTGTAAGCGGTAAAAAGGAGGTGTGACAGTTTTGGCGACTCCGCTGGGGAGTGGGAGAACCCAAAATCTCTGGTTCAGGGTTCAAGAATTCGAGCTTTCAATAATTGTTATATTTGGCTTCTTTTGATTTGCTTACCTGTTTTGTGCTAAATGTTGCATGTTTTACCGCTTTGATATTATCTGAAATGTATATATAAATACTACTAAGACCCTTCACTTCTCACCTCCGAGGATGTGCTTATTGGTTGTGACTCACTAACCGTAAATTAAGAAAGAGGCCGGACAAGTTACAAAGCCGAACGATCTCGCGGGTTCCAGATACGTATCCCCCTCCTCGACTCGAGCTGTCCACTCGGGTACACGGTCTAGACCATATACCGAGGCTTTCAACCTAGTATAACAAAACTTCATGCTGGATCCCTAGTAGGAGCGTTTATTTGCATCATGCATTTTAGCTTAAGGGACTCAACACAGGGGTTGGGTCCGTGTAGGACAGGTGCCCTGAAATAAAAGACCATCCTGATGCATTTTTACGTGCTACTTGCGCATTTACTTGCCTTGGATTTGCATGTTTACCGGCCTGTAAACAAAGGAAACAATTGAGAGAAAATAAGCAGTGTTAGGGTAGTTGCTTTTAAAAACCAATGCTCAAATAGCACCAAAATTCTTCCAGAGTTTTCAAACAAAAAAAAAAAACAAAACAAAAAAATCAACAACCAAGCACCAAGCACAAAGCACAAAACCACATAAAGAGGCACCAAATTGCAGAACTTTTCAATAATGTATGTGGGGTTTTCATAAATCATTTTAGCCGTGTTCAACCCCTTTTTGCAAAAAAATATCAAGAAACGCCTGAGTTTATTTTTGCTATTTTCTTACTTCAAAATGAATCAGATGGTGCCATTATTGCGATAATAGCTGAATGCGCTACAAGGGACGTCGGAAGGCTGATCTTACGCAAATGGCTGCCTCGGGATTTTTATTCGGGCCGGTAAGCAAGCACAACCTAAAACCCTTCTAGCCAAAGTGTTGACAGGCCGTATTCGCAAAGCCGGTCCCTGTTTTAAAATAAATGTCGTAAATGATGGTTTTTATGTTTGAGAATAGTAAAACACCGTAATAAATGTGCAGAATGAGCATGATAATCAACAAAATTCCTTTGGAGCTGCGGTTGTGGTGGGATGACCTCGGAGAAGCTGGACAGAAAAAGATCAATGCGCATCTGGGGGCCTTACTAATTTGCTGAAAATCAACCCTAAGGGAGATATCATAAAGGCCCTAATAACCTTCTGGGACCCTGCCCACAACGTCTTCCACTTCTCAGATTTTGAGCTGACTCCGACTTTGGAAGAAATGACCGGATACATCGGGACCCCCACAATCCCACTGAGACACTAATATTTAATAGCACCCAAGGCCCTCGCTGTGCAGAAATTTCTGGATGTTTTGAAAATTAGCAAAAAAATTCACAACCCCAACCTGTCAGCTGGATTTTGCACCCCCCAATTCATATACCAATGATATGGTCACATCGGAGGGTTCAACAACCCTGAAAACCTCATCTGTAGAAAAGACAATCGGAGTAAAGGGGAGGAGCACCGATGCTTCGCATTTATGGTGTCCTTTTTGGGTCTTCTGGTATTCCAACGAAAGGACAAGAACATCGATATACAGATTGCGGGGGTCATTAGTACATCGATGACTCAGGCAAAAAGCACTCTTGCTCCGATGATCCTGTCTGATATTTTCCGAGCCCTCACACTTTGCAAAGCAGGAGGGGATTTCTTTGAAGGCTGTAACTTGCTATTACAAATATGGATGATTGAAACCTATGTGCCAGGCTTCGGTTCATAAATGGTGGGTTTCCAACGAAAGGTTGCATGGAAGAAGTTGAAAAAAGGGTGAATGGGTTTAAGTTACCAGATTTTTTCACAAAGTGGGTATCACATCCCCGGTCTATTTCTACAAGCCAAATACAATGGACGCTCAGTTGGCTCTCCGTGGATGAAGTTGTGCATATGCCCGCAACAGAACCACATTTTATTTTAATGGGCCGTAGAAGCATCCAGCCTTACGCCCTGCATCGGGTCTTGATACAACTCATAAGATGCCAAATAGTGCCAAAAGAAGAAGATCTTAGTATCCGGGTAGTCGAAGTTGGTCCTAGCAGTCAGTTCCCTAAAGCCATGGTTCGCAAAATCTGGAATGAATGCCAATACCTAACCGGTAACACTTGTGTGCAAGATCCTTCCAAAGGGGAAGTTTCTCCAGGGTACCCTGCTTGGTATAAGAGATAAATTGAACATGAAAGACCATCCAAAAGGCCTCACCTCCGAGAGTTCGTCGGTACATCACACGAACAGTTGGATTGGTTAGCAAAAGAACATGAATATCGTGCTACCATAGGAAGGCTGGAAAAGAAAATTCAAGAATTACAATTCAAAAACAGCCTGCAAACTACTGCTAACGAAGGAGAAAATATGGTATTGGTTAAAGAAAATGAAGCTCTACGAGCTCAAATTCAGAAAATAAAAACAACCACAGAAAACGCTCCGAGGAGTACAAAGGATGAAAACCTTATAGAGTACCTGCGCCGAAAAGTAACCGAGTACAACCTTGACCTGAATAAAGCAGAGGGTGAATTGTCCAGAGCTCGGAGATAATTAGCTAAAAGTGCTGAAGAAAGAACCCGCATATTGGAACAGTTAAAGAAGGGAATGGCACTAAAAACACGGGGTTAAAATAGAGAGTTATCATGGCTGAAAGCAAAAAGGCCAAGCAGGCCAAGGATTTCAAAGCTGAACGAGAGCACTGCTATGCGGTAATAGCTGGGTTGGAGAAAGATTTGCGGCATTTTCAAAGGTTAAATCAAGCGGCTGAGCATACTTTAGAGGCACGGGCAAAACAAATAGGGCGTCTGCTACAACAAAAAGGGGATAATCTGGGAGAGGGTGCGAGCAATTGCAGACTACATTACCACTAAATGCAGTCACTGCGAAGACATGACAAAATCCATGTTTTTCTCCGCTGCTATGACCTTCGTTCGTCAAGTAATGGAAGATCTCCACTATCTCCAAGAAAGTCTAGCACGCAAACCCACAACAAGGCCGAATGATCCCCCATAAGCTCCAAAGGCATTAGAAGCATTGATGTACTCCTAGATTTATATTTTGTAAATAGAAGTTTGATTGTTGTCTTTTCAAGTCTGTAAGGGCATTAAGTCCCTATATGGTAGTTGCTTTTAGCCATTGTAATCGAAGTTTATGTTTTAATCAAATTGAAAATCCCAAAAATATTTTACTGTGTGCTTAACCATTTTTATTTCCATGAACTACGCTTGGTCTTATTCATGAAAGTCATGATACGTAGACAATCTCTATAGGATTCGACCGTATTAATAACAAAAACCACAAAAGAAAGAAGGAGAGAATAAAAGGGAAAAAACAAAAAGGAAAGTGAAATAAAGGCTGGGATGAAACATGAGAACGGGGAAAGCATAGGTGCATCATGCTCAACGTGTGATTTCCTGTATGTCATCTATCCCGAAACTAACTACATTTCATAGTATTACAGTTCAGGTGTTTAGAAGAGTGGTTGGTTTTGCGGTAAACTGGCTTCACACGGATATTTCACTCGTTCAACTGAGATGACTCAAGTCCCCCTCCATATTCTAGAAGACAGTCCAATTACGGGAGTACCGACTTCTGAATCTGCAGCGGCCGAAGAAAATAGGACCCTACGGCTCTGGGTCATGGAAATATGAGACGCCTGGACTAATGGAAAGGAACCTCCTAGCACTATCCCTGGATTTCCCGAGCTATTTCTACGGTCAGGGGGTACCTCTACTATTCCCATCAGTCACCCGAGCATTCTCTTGGGGAAGCCCACCATTTCTACTAATTTTTTTGGGGCTCGCTCTGAATCCCACCCTCCAATGTTTGCATCCGGTCTAGTTCCCAATATCTTCATAGCCCCTCGATGTGCAGCTACAACGCAGCCTGCAGTACCAAGGCCTGTATTTGACCATGCAACCTTTACCTTCCAAACCCCAAATTACCAAAATGAGCCTCCACCGTACCCTAAATATAGCTGCCCTCATCCAACATATGAACTCACCCCTTTGCCAGACAAAACTTCCAAAGCACCTGAGCAGGATGAGATCACAAGAACAATGAGGAGTCTGGAGCAAAGCCTGAAGAATAGGTAGGGACTGAGCGGACATAAAAGTGTAGCCTATTCAGACTTGTGCATGTTTCCCCATATCCATCTTTCTTTGGGGTTTAAAGTGCCAAAATTTGAGAAGTATGATGGCCATGGAGATCCTATCACCCATCTGAAAAAATATTTTAATCAATTACGAGGAGCAAGCGGAAAGAAAGAGCTCCTAATGGCATACTTTGGGGAAAGCTTAGTAGGGATTGCTTCCGAATGGTATGTAGACTAAGACATCACCCGGTGGCACATATGGGATGACCTTGCCCGGGACTTTGTGAAAAAATTCCAGTATAATGTCGAGGTCGCCCCATGTAGGAACGCCATCGCTAACTCGAAGAATAAACCTGCTGAGAGCTTCAAGGAATACACTATTAAATGGCGGGAGCAAGCATCAAGGGTGAAGAATTCAATGGATGAAACGGAAATGGTCACCGTCTTTTTACAGGCACAGGAGTCAGACTATTTTCAAAACATGATGTCTGCAATGGGCAAACCATTCGCTGATGCCATAAAGATTTGAGAAATTGTGGAAATGGGCCTCAAAACAGGGAGGATTCTAAGCCAATCTGCCATCAGAGCCACCTCCCAAGCTATACAAGGAGGAGCGGGAGGAAATCCCAGGAACAAGAAAATAGAAGAGGATTCCACGGCAGCCTATGGGGCAAGGAAACAACATAACAAACATACATTCTCTGATAGAGCGTCCCAACATTACTATCCTCATACAGACATGCATTACGCCCCTCAGCCTTATGCAGTTATGAATGCTCAAACATTCCCCCTCCCTCAACAGCAGAATAACATAAATCAAGTACCGAGGAATCAACTCCTGCCTAATCATTACAATCCCCGCCACCAGAAAAACAACTATCGTCCCCGGGAGCCACCTCAGAGAGAAACCTTCATCCCAATTGAAGAATCTTACGCCAGTCTATTTCCAAAGCTACTCCATATGGGTCTTCTCCAACCTGTACCCCCAAAGGGGTGTACAATGTGCCTACCACTCAGGGCAGAGGGCCACAATACTGAAAATTGTTGGACCTTAAAGCGAGTGGTAGAATATTTGGTTGATCAAAAGAAAATAGTCCTCAGAGATGACGAAGTCCCAAATGTCACTGACAACCCATTACCAGCTCACAACAACGGGCTGGTCATTGGGATGATTTGTTAGGACAAAGAGTTTGATCTCGCTCTCAAGGCCATTATAGCTATTGAAGAGGCCGACAGGAAGCCAGAGGTCACGCCAAAGAAGGTGGATGAAAAGAAAAAAAAATAAAGCCAAAATCCCTAAGGTAGAGAAAAAGGCTGAGGATAAAGCTAAATCCACCCCTGCCAAAGAAACAATAGTCTATATGTGTCGGGGAAGTAAAGACAAGCGGCCCACTCTAAGCCCCCCCAAATGATTTGAGCTGAACAGAGCCCTGAACATACGAAAGAAGGCTTATGTGGTGTGAGGATCAATCAAACCACCAGTGCTGAATGAGCCCATGGTTATTGGTCGCGCACCACAATAGCACATGACCAATCCCTCAGGTGTCCCCTAGAACTACCAGGAGACCATTGTTACGCACAAGGGAAAAGAAGTCATTGGATAAGGCCTAAAGGGATGTCCCATGAAGAAATACTTGGATGTGGAAGAAGCAAATACCACTACCAAACGGCGATTCCCACCAAAGTAGCCAGTAAAAGCTAAGGAAGCAGAACCCCTTTTCCAAAAAATGAAGATGCCAGAGTATGAAGTGGTAGATCAACTCCGGAAATCCCTTGAACAGATGTCTCTACTGTCACTCTTAATGAAATCTCCTGAGAATCAATAAGTGTTGGCCAATACATTAAACGAAGCTTATGTGCCAGCCCAAACCTCGGTAGGATAGTTGGAGAAAATGGCGGAGAGATTCTTCGCCATCAATCAAATATCGTTCAACAAAAATGACCTACCCTTAGAGAGGGGCTGCTCATTACAAGGCTTTACATCTCATGATCAAATGTGAAGGATATTATCTTAAGAGAGTGATGGTTGATGGGGGTTCTAGAGTAGATATATGTCCTCTATCTACCCTACAGAGAATGGAGATCGGGACAGGGAGGATCCGTCCCACCAACGTCTGTTTTCGAGCCTTCGATGGTATATAGAGGGATACCATAGGTGAAATCGATCTGGTTCTCACCATTGGTCCAGTTGACTTCGAAGTAACCTTCCAGGTGTTGGACATGGACACCTCATACAACTACCTCCTAGGAAGGCCATGGATTCATGCAGCAGGGGAGTTCCTTCAACTTTGCACCAGATGCTAAAATTAGAATATGATAATCAGGAGATAGTAGTTCATCGGGAGGATGAGCAATCAAATTACCGGGACCCCTATGTCCCCCTGCCTAGAAGCCAAAGAAGGCAGTGAACACATAGTTTATCAAGCTTTCGAAGTTGTAGTAGCTGACAAACATGAAGAGGGCAAGCCGCTTCCTCAGCCTTTTCTGTCAAATGCCTCGATCATGGTAGAAAAGGAAATGACAAATCAAGTCTTCAAGCCAGGCAAGGGACTCGGAAACTCCCTACAAGGCATAATCAAACCAGCCGCCTAGCCTACAACAGAAAAATTCTTTGGACTGGGGTTTCATCCAACCTCACAAGATATCACTTGGGCTAATCACAGAAAGCGCCAAGGATGGAATTTACCAAGACCCCTGCCTCACTTGTACAAAACCTTTATAAAACCAAAGTACAGTGAAGAGGAAAAAGAAGAAACTTTCACGAAAGAAGAAATTGATGAAATCTGTGGGGCCATGAGAGAGATGCTTTATGATGTAAACATGGTCCAACCAGGGGAAGGGTCAAGCACCACTGAAGTTCTGTATATGGGGCCAGACGCCAAACTTCAAAATTGGAAGGCTATACCCTTTCCGATCAGGCGCGAGACCCGGTAGTCTAGCCTTGCTACCTCTTCCCACATCATGAGCTATTTCGGGGTGTAGCTCGTTGTTTGTTTTGCTTTTTAACACTTTGTAAAACCCTGTTTATCTTTCAAGTTCAAAGAAATAAAATCAATATTTTTAATTTCTGTGCTTTTCTATGATTTTATCTTTCTTTATTCATTTTTTTCTTTCAGTCCAAATAATGCGAATTTAAATAAAATGACATGCACGGACTTCTTGTCCCGACCCAAATCCTCTTCCTGTCTGTGAAATAATGATCCAGGTGGCGTTATGCTGCCCGAGAATACAACCTAGAGAGACTTCTAAGACCGTCAGATAGAGAAACAGTGGCCTCTCTGGTTCTGGCAGAACTTAAATCGGTGGATTAGACTCATCGCATTTTTTTGGTCCTTGGCGGGGGAAGCTCTCGAATAGACTTGATCTTGGTTGGATCTAGTTCAATGCCTTTCTGACTGACGATGAACCCCAAGAGTTTGCCTGAAGGAACTCCAAATGCGCATTTTGCTGGATTTAATTTCAAATTCTATTTGTAGAGCCTTTCGAAGAATTTCCTCAAATCCTTTATATGTTCGCCCTTAGTTTTAGATTTGATAATCACGTCATCCACGTACACCTCTATTTCTCTATGCATCATGTCATGACAGATGGTGGTCATAGCCTCATGTAGGTTGCCCCAGTGTTTTTCAATCCAAAATGCATAACTCTATAGCAATATGTCCCCCAGGGTGTGGTGAAGGTGGTTTTCTCAGCACCTTCTTCATCCATCAGTACTTTGTGATACCCCGCGTAGCAGTCTACAAATGATTGAATCTCATGCTTGGCGCAATTATCAACCAGGATGTGGATGTTGGGAAAAGGGAAATTATCCTTGGGACTCGCCTTATTTAGATCTCTATAATCCACACACACTCAGGTTTTCCCGTCCTTTTTTGGCACTGGGACCACATTAGCCAGCCATGTGGTGTACCGCACTACCTGGATGACCCCTACTTCAAGCTTCTATGTAATTTCCTCTTTGATTTTATCACTGACATCGGGCTTGAATTTTCTTTGCTTTTGTTGTACTGGAGGGCACTCAGGGTATGAGGGCAAATTGTGAACCACCAAATCCATACTTAGTCCAGGCATGTCATCATAGGGCCACGCAAATACATCCTTGAACTCCAACAGGAGTTGGACCAATGAATCCTGAATCTCTTTATTTACGTGAATGCTTATTTTGGTTTCTTTAGTTTCATCAAGGTTAACCGGTTTAGTATCATTTAATTTAGGCTTAGGTTTGTTCTCAAAATGTTCCAATTCTCGAGTGATTTCCCTAAAATCCTCTTCTTCATATTATTCTGGAAAGAAAGAGAAGGCAATTTACTATCTGAGCAAAAAGCTTACTGGCTACGAGGCCAAGTACACATTGTTGGAGAGAACATGTTACGCCTCGACATGGGTAGCTCAAAAGGTGAGTCATTATCTGCAAGCTCGTACCACGTACCTCATAACCAGGATGGATCCATTAAGCTACATATTTCAAAAACCGATGCCCACAGGGCGATTGGCCAAATGGCGGATCTTGCTTACCGAGTTCGACATCATTTATGTCACTCATACGGTGATGAAAGCTGAGGCACTGGCGGATCATCTGGCAGAAAACCCCGTTGATGATGAGTATCAGCCTTTAAACACTTATTTGCCTGACGAAGAAGTGAACTCATTGGGAATAGCAGCTGAGGATACTCCCGTATGTTACATGTTCTTTGATGGAGAGGCAAACGCCAAAGGAGTAGGGATTGGAGAAATTTTAATCTCACCCAAAGGCCAGCATTACCCGGCTACAGCTAGACTGCGGTTCTTTTGCACTAACAATATAGCTGAATATGAGGCTTGCATTTTGAGCATGAACATGGCTGTCATTTAGGACGTCGAAGAGTTGCTGTTCATGGGGGACTCCGACTTAATCATCTAACAAGCTCAAGGAGAATGGGAGACAAGGGACATTAAGTTCCCTCCGTATATACAGCATGTCGAATATCTCAGCAAACGGTTCAGGTCAGTATAGTTTAGATACATTACCTGTTGCCACAATGAGTTAGCAGATGCACTTGCAACTTTGGCCTCCATGTTGCCATACCCTGGGAATGCTTATGTGGATCCACTACAAATCCAAATCAAATAAAGACATGGGTATTGTAATGCAACCGAAGTAGAGCCTAGCCCACAGCCTTGGTATTAAGACATCTTGAGATTCCTAAATACAGAGGAGTACCCTGAGCAAGCCACAAGAGAACAAAAGAAGACCATCCGACGGCACGCGAGCAATTTCTTCTTGAGTGGTGACACTCTGTACAAATGGAATCCAAATCTTCATCTGTTGAGATGTGTAATGCCGAAGAAGCATGGAGAATTATGCACGAGGTACACGCAGGCATATGTGGGCCCCATATGAACAGCTATGTATTGGCAAAGAAGATACTCCGAGCCGGTTATTATTGGATTACCATGGAAAAGGAATGCTTCAGCTTTGTGTGAAAATGACACCAATGCTAGGTGCACGGTGATATGATTCATGCAACACCAAATGAGTTGCATCCTATGTCAACACCCTGGCCATTTGCTTCCTGGGGAATAGACGTCATTGGGTCTATCGAGCCAAAGGCCTCAAATGGGAACATGTTTATATTGGTTTCCATTGATTATTTCATAAAATGGGTTGAGGCCATCACTCTCAAGTCTGTCACTAAGAAAGCGGTAGTGGATTTCGTTCATTCTAAAATCATTTGCTGCTTTGGGATCCCAACTACCATCATTTCTGACAATGCAGCTAATCTAACCAATCGACTGATGGGAGAGATATGCGAAAAATTCAAAATTACGCATAGAAACTCCACTCTCTCCTGACCTAAAGCTAATGGTGCGGTCGAAGTAGCCAATAAGAACATTAAGAAAATCTTGAAGAAAATGTCTGGAAGCAAAGGCACGAAAAGCTGCCTTTCGCATTAATGGGATATCATACCACGGTACGTACGTCTGTAGGAGCCACTCCTTACTTGCTAGTATATGGAACTGAGGCTGTCATACCTGTCGAGGTGGAAATCCCGCTCCAAGTGATTGTCGAAGCAAAAGAAGATAGTGAATGGGTCAAAACCCGTATGGAGCAACTGGCGCTAATTGATTAAAAATGAATGGCCGCAGTGTGCCATGGGCAGTTGTACCAATAAAGAATGGCTTGCCTACAACAAAAAAGTGCACCCTAGGAATTTTGATGTCGGGCAGTTGGTGTTGAGATGGATACTTTTGCACCATCAAGAGGCCAAAGGAAAATTCTCTCCAAATTGGAAAGGCCCATATATAATCAGGAAGATATTCCCTATAGGAGCATTGTAACTGGGTGACGTATAAGGAGATGAACCTGAGGCAGCGGTAAACGCCGATGCAGTAAAAAGGTATTATGTCTAGAGTCCCCTGCAGCAATCACCACGGTGGATCTATCCCCGTCCTTTTGTAACTCAAAAAATTGAAAAAAAAAGAAAACAAAAAAGGAAAAAAATAATAAAAGAGAAAAGAAAGTTAAAAAACAAGAAAAAAAGAAAGAAAAAAAAATTAGTTTAGGAAAAACTTACTGAACTACGTTGACTTGATTCCGAAAGGGTACGTAGGCAGCCTCTCCCTGAGGTTCAATCACATCAAAATAAAAACCCCATTTACCCAAGAAAATCAAAACTAGGGCAGAAATGTATCGGTTCGTTTCCATCCAAATGATTACATGGTTTCTAATCCCTGGGAAGAGAATTCCGTTCGTCGAGATTCAGCACCGATCAAATTTATGATAGAAATAAAATGAGAGAGTCTTGTTGGTGAAAACCTTCGGGCACCATAGGGCGACAGTGAGTAGAAATAAAATAATAAAAATGATAGAGTCTGTTTTGGAAAACTCACAAAGAGCGCTATCGGGCAACGGGCGAAGAGAAATAAGAAAGGTCGTTTGGCGAAAACCTGCAAAGGGCGCCGTCGGCCGAAAAGAGGAAATATTACCAAGGTCCGGAAAAGTTTCTTTGGTGTTTGGAAAGTGGAAATCAGAACGCAGAAATGGATTTGGGCCAGATATCCAGTCCAAGAAGCATGTTGTCGCCATTTAAAGCCGGCTCATATTCCCAGATAAGTTCTCTTTTTCCTTCAAAGTGCATAACTCTTTAAATTCATATTTCACTCCTTTTCACTCTAACTTCCTCACCATACCTTAAAGAAAGGTGGCAGGGCCGACTTCGCGGTTTTTCTCCTGGCAAGAACTAGGAAAATGACCGACATCGTCAAGTGCGCTTGGCCAATCCTGGTTGATCATGACGGTCAATGTCCCAAAATGAAAAAGTAAAGGAAAAAGAAATTCAAAGTCAAAGAGCATGAAATTAAAACAAAATCAAGGGGTTTTAAAGCAGGGTGTCAATGCTTATAAAATGTCCTAAAAGCAAATGCAAAAGCGGGACACAACTCAAAACCCAAGTCCCGATGAGCAAAACCTAATCCAAAATGAGGAATCTCTGGCCTACTAAGCAATGACGGAAAGCCGAGGGTTCGTTCTTGAATACGAAAGAAGCCAAAATCAAGCGTCACAAGGCCGAAAAACCAATCACTATTCAAACCAACAATTTGTTTTTGTTTCGGAACCAGAATAGATACAGGTGTAAGTTAGAAAAACAGAAGGAACATGGAGGCGAAAACAACAAAAGGATAGGAATAAGGGCCGAAGGTGCTGATGCGTCAATGACCATTGGGAAGTTTGCTTTCCATTCTTCTGCAAACTCATAAATGAGCATTACAACATGAGATCCCAATCCCTAGTTCCCCTGTATAGCTTGTGGATTTTCTACGCATTACCTAAGGATCACATTCCGCTCCCTCTAGCATAAATTAAGGAGATTTCCCTCCATATCCCTAGCATAACCTGAGGACTCTCTCCCTACACTTCCCATTCCCCAGCATGGTTTAGGAGCTAACATCCCCCACCCTTAGCATAACCTAAGAGTTCTTCCTTTTCTCCTCTATCCCCAGCACAGTCAAAAGGACCTCTGAGGTCCTCCGCTGCCCTGCATGTCTACCATCATAACCCGTGAATCCCCCTGACATAACTCAGGATCTCTATTCATCCCGGCATAACCCGTGGACTCCCCTAGCATAATCTAGGATCTTTCATTCATCTTGGCATAACCCGCGAACCCCCCTGACCTAACTCAGGATCTCTCTTCATCCCGACATAACCCGTGGACTCCCCTAGCATAACCTAGGATCTTTCATTACTGCCAGCATAACCCACAGATCCCCCTGACATAACTCAGGATCTCTCTTCATCCAGGCATAACCCGTAGACTCCTCTAGAATAACCTAGGATTTTTCGTTCATCCCGACATAACCCGTGGATTTCCCTGACATAACTCATGATCTCTTTTCATCCCGGCATTACCCGTGGACTCCCCTAGCATAACCTGGGATCTTTCAATCATTCCAGCATAATCCGCTAATTCCCATGACATAACTCAGGATATCTCTTCATCCCCGCATAACTCGTGGACTCCCCTAGCATAACCTAGGATTTTTCGTTCATCCCAGCACAACCCGTGGATTTCCCAGACATAACTCAGGATCTCTTTTCATCCCGGCATAACCCGTGGACTCCCCTAGCATAACCTAGGATTTTTTCGTTCATCCCAGCATAACCCGTGGATTTCCGTGACATAACTCTGGATCTCTCTTCATCCCGCTATATCCCGTGGACTCCCCTAGCATAACCTAGGATTTTTCGTTCACCCTGGCATAACCCGTGGATTTCCCTGACAGAACTCAGGATCTCTCCTCATCCCGTCATAACCCGTGGACTCCCATAGCATAACCTAGGATTTTTCGTTCATCCTGGCATGACCCGTGGATTCCCCTGACATAACTCAGGATCTCTTTTTATCCCGGCATAACCCGTGGATACCGTAGCATAACCTAGGACCTTTCATTTATCGCGACATAACCCGTGGATTTCCCTAGAAAAACATAGGATTTTTCATTCATCCCGGCATAACCCGTGGATGTTCCCTTTCATCCCTTACAGGGACCCTTCATTGTCATCCCGGCATAACCCGTGGATTCCCCTAGCACAACCTAGGACTTTGCATTTATCCTTGCATAATGCGTGGTCCTCTACCATAACCTAAGACTTTTCACTCATCCTGGCATAACCCGTGGATTCCTCTAGCATAACCTAGAATTTTTCATTCATCCCGACATATCCCGTGGACCCCACTGACATAACTCAGGATTTTCTTTCATCCCTAGTAGGGATTCCTCATTTTCATCCCGGCATAACCCGCAGATCCGTTCTTTTTTTCCCCATATAGACATTTCCATTTTTATCTCGGCATAACCCGAGGATTCTCATCTTATTCCCCAGCAGGAACCACTTCTCCTCTCCAGCATACTCTGGTGATTGTTCCAAGGGATACACAATTCCGCTCCTTTTGTTCTAAGAAAAGAGCAGCATAGACATGTGTTGTAAATAACTCACGAAATTTTCCAGTGAAAACTGGGGCAGAAATTCATCCCGACATATCCCGTGGACCCCACTGACATAACTCAGGATTTTCTTTCATCCCTAGTAGGGATTCCTCATTTTCATCCCGGCATAACCCGCAGATCCGTTCTTTTTTTCCCCATATAGACATTTCCATTTTTATCTCGGCATAACCCGAGGATTCTCATCTTATTCCCCAGCAGGAACCACTTCTCCTCTCCAGCATACTCTGGTGATTGTTCCAAGGGATACACAATTCCGCTCCTTTTGTTCTAAGAAAAGAGCAGCATAGACATGTGTTATAAATAACTCACGAAATTTTCCAGTGAAAACTGGGGCAGAAAGTTTCGTTCGTTTGTTTATTTTGCTGTCTAAGCAGGTGTCACCTTAAGGCATTAAATTTGGCATGATTGAAAGCATGAGTTTCAATTCAGAACAGCTAGAAAGAAAAGAGACAAAAGGTGAACTCAAAGTAATAAGGTGGAGAACAATTAATTTCCACTGAAACCCTAGCGCCCAAAGTTCATCTCTCTGTTTTTTGTTCAACTGATTAATCTGATTACCACTCGACAATGCCAATAGTGTTGTTGACAGATGCAAAAATAGGTATTGCACTTCTTCTTCTTCATCGACACTCGTCAGAGTATCGGAACTTCTAAGAAGTTATTTTTCTGAAAGTAAAGAAGCCAAGAGGCCTCTGAGCTCAAGGGGAAATGAAATGAAATCTTCCCCTATGTAAACTATAAAAAGAAAAAATAAACCAAATCCAGTTCTATAATTCAATTAACACTACACTGAACAAGTAATGCTTCCTCCTCGCTCCATCTTGATCTTCACCGTCGGCCTCCTCCTCCTCCTCCTCCTATATACGTCGTCATTGCCGCCAATCGAGGCGGCGAAGCAGAAACAACAGTTCGTCGTCCATGGGAAAGTATTGGAACTTGAAGAATACAACTTGGACGCTGCAATTTCTACCTTCGATTATATGTTAGTCGATCTCTATGCTCCTTTGTGTGGTCATTGTAAACGTCTATCTCTTGAGGTCACGCATCTTGATGCTGAAAAAGAGATGACGTCTCAATATGTTGCATTGCTTGGGAAATTCATTGATGTATGTCAGCCAAATATCCTTTATCTCGGTTTGTTTGGAAAACGAAGGACTTCACATTGAATGGAATCAAGAGTGATGGCATGCAAAACCTTTACAAAGTGAATGGTACTGTCTTTAAGGTGCATCGGGATATCTTACATAATGGAGAGAAAACAACAACAACAACAACAACTACCCAGTATACTCCCACCAGGTGGGGTCTGGGGAGGGTAATATGTAGGCAGTCTTACCCCTACCCAAAAGGGCAGAGAGGCTGCTTCCATGCGACCCTCGGCGCATAGGACAGAATGAAAAGCTGCATTGGAAAACAAAGACAAAATTAGTAACCAAGGCAAGACAAAACAAAATAACAAAACAAAGCATAAGTAGTCCTGCAGAAATAACGTAAATGGTTATGTAAACCTAAGGAACATAAATACCGTCGCAACCAAGAGGGGACCTAGGCTAAAACACTAGACATCGATGGGTAACCTTACTATCCCACACCCAACCCCGGGTGAGGCGAACGAAGGACTCTAAGAGCCCCTATCCTGCAACCCTGATTCTAGACCTCCAGACTCCCCTATCGAGGGTCATGTCCTCGGTAACCTGCATTTTAGTCATGTCCTGCCTAATCACCTCTCCCCAATGCTTCTTAGGCCTCCCTCTACCCCGCCGACCACCAGCAATCTCCAGCCGCTCGCAGCTCCTCACCGGGGCATCGGGACCCCTCCTCCGTACATGCCCGAACCACCTCAGCCTCGCTTCCCGCATCTTCTCGTCCACTGGGGCCACCTCTACCTTCTGTCGAATAACTTCATTCCTAATCTTATCCAGCCTGGTGTGCCCACACATCCACCTAAGCATCCTCATCTCAGCAACCTTCATTCTCTGGACATGGGAGTTCTTCACGGGCCAGCACTCTGCCCCGTACAACATTGCAGGTCTAACCACGGCTCTGTAGAATTTCCCTTTGAGTTTGTGTGGGATTTTCTTGTCACACAGGACCCCAGAAGCAAGCCTCCACTTCGACCACCCTGCTCCTATCCGATGGGTGACGTCCCCGTCAATCTCTCCGTCCCCCTGAATCACAGACCCAAGATATCGGACACTGTCCCTCTTGGCGATGGCCTGAGAACCAAGCATCACATCCCTGCCCACCCCACTCGGCTCGTCACTGAACTTGCACTCCAGATATTCTGTCTTAGATCTGCTTATCTTGAAACCTTTAGACTCGAGGGTCTGTCTCCATACCTCTAACTTCTCACTAACACCGGCCCTCGTCTCGTCTATCAATATTATATCATCAGCAAAGAGCATACACCAGGGCACATCCCCCTGGATATGACGTGTTAGAGCATCTATCACTAAGGCGAACAACATGGGACTCAGCGCCGATCCTTGATGGAGCCCCATTACCACAGGAAAATGGTCTGAATCGCCACCCACCGTCCTCACCCTAGTCTTAGCCCCATCGTACATGTCCTTGATAACTCTGATATAGGCTTCTGGCACACTCTTCGCCTCCAAGCACCTCCATAGCACCTCCCTCGGAACCTTGTCATACGCCTTCTCCAAGTCGATAAGCACCATATGCAGGTCCTTCTTCTTATCCCTGAATTGTTCCGCCAGCCGCCTGACTAGGTGAATAGCCTCAGTGGTGGAGCGGCCCGGCATGAAACCGAACTGGTTCCCCGATATATTCGTCGCCCCCCTCATTCGCGCCTCAATCACCCTCTCCCAAACCTTCATCGTGTGGCTCATTAGTTTAATACCCCTATAGTTGTTGCAGCACTGGATGTCCCCCTTGTTCTTGTACAAGGGCACCACTGTACTCCACCGCCACTCATCCGGCATCCTCTTAGTCTTGAATATCACGCTGAATAGCCTAGAGAGCCACTCCCCTCCAGGTTTACCCATGCACTTCCAAAACTCCACCGGGATCTCGTCAGGCCCGGTTGCTCGACCCCTACTCATCCTGCGCAACGCCCCTAAGACCTCCTCCACCCTAATGCACCTGCAGTACCCAAGGTCTGAGAGAAAGTTGTTGTAAAATTTCAGAGCACTCGCCTAAAGAAATTATTTGACATTGATCTGAAAAATTTGAAGTTGATTGCGGGGTACTTTCATAAAAGTAAAACTCTCGGTAGTCCAACTCGAGACTGGATATGAATATATGAAGATTGGGCTAATTGGTATATTGGGACTATACAACAACTAAGGTTTTGACTCTGGAATATGTCCCAGGGATAAATATCAATCAGTTGGGTCTAATAGGTGCACGAGGTTATAGCGGATCCCGAATTGCATCACGTGCCATTGAAGCCTACCTAATTCAGATCATACAGGTTGATGCTCAATAATTCTGCTGGTGGAAGATTTCATAATGATGAAAAGTTGCGAAAATTTTTTGAAGACTATCATTCGTTTGGATTAGTTATATAATGACATTAGCTATTTAGTTCAAACAATATAAGTTTAGTTATTGTGACATAAATATTTTTGGTTGGTTCTTCCTTTAATTTGTTAAGGTTTAATGAGATATTTTTTAAAAATTAATATTAATTTTCTTTAAAAAAAAGTAATAAGGCGGACAAAGACGCAGACTGCTCAAAACTAATGGAAGTCACAAGCTCAGAATATCCTGTTTTGGTCTCAAGATTAAAGATTGAGTTCGCAGCTGCAATTAACAAGCATCAAGATCCGAATCGGAGTCTGTTGTGAAAGACACCTGAGACTCAAGATCAAGCTTCAAGAGAATCATAGATAGGAATCTTGTAACATGTAGTTGATAGGTTTAGCTAGCTTAGCTTTGATTTTTTTTGGTGTAATAAGGAGCATAGTGAGCAGAAACAGCAGCAACAGTAGTCAATCACAGTCTCTCGGTAGTCCCAGCTACCAAAACTTCCCTAACTACACTAACATGATTCCTCTATTGCCAAGGATATGTAGGCAACCTTTGAAGCAAAGTTCTGTTAGAAATTTTTCAAAATTCTTTTCATGGAGTATTCAATTGGACGAAATCACTCATATTTGCTCACTTGTCTTTGCCTGAAAACCCTTCGTGTTCCCGCGCATATAGGGGCAGCTGTGAGCATATGATTTTTTTGAAACAAACTCCTACAGGACTCTTAAAGTTTAGGGTTTTCTTTATGAAAAATCTTAGGATTTTAATTTTTGGACATTAATTGCATATCCTTGTTCATTACTGCATGTTAGGACTAATTAGGGTTTTAATTGTTAAATAAATTTGTTTCATAAATTAAAATACAAAAACATATATGCATATGTGCCTGCATTTGAAATTAGCATTTGTTTTAATTTTGTTTTTTTGATTTGTGGTTTTAAATAAAGTAATTAATTTCAAATAAAAGAAAAGAAAAAAAAATTAACAAAAAATACAATACACTTATATATATAGCTGGCCACTCATGCTGGCCACAATTGGGCCAGACGTGACCAGCCCAATACAACCAGCCAGCCAAGTCCACACCCAAATCCACCCAAACGACGCAGTTTAAGGCCCCTCCCATCACATCCGTTGATTTTGCCCAATCTAACGGCTACTAAACCCTCACCTTAATCATACATATATGTCCAAACCCCTGTGATACACACACGACCAAACTCACCATTCTTGTATATCCATCGCCAGTCTCAGCCCCTCCATTGACCACCCCATCTCCGCCTTTGACCACCGCCTGACCACCTCACTGCCACCGCTGGAAATTGCCTCAAGGCGGCGGCTGGCAACCAAACGACCCAAAAATTGCACTCTTTAACCACCATGGCCTCCTCTACCCCTTTCCATAATCATTTCCCTTCGAACACCACCCCTCCGCCTCGAATATCCATTCAGAGGTCGCCAGAAACCCTATCTCCGGCAACCTCACTCCAAAGCCACCCAAAATTACACCACTGAACACCTTGACTTCCCCATTCCAACCATGCGTTTCCTCAAATCTTAAGCCAAAGGTCAACCATAAATCCCAAACTTACCGGAATTGCTTCAAAACCTCCCCATGCAGTCCCTGAACCCTAATGACATTAGCCAGGACATCACTGACCCCAAACACCCTCAACCATTAAGGAAATTCAAATTTGAGATCAATTTGAGGTCTCATAATCCTTGAGACTCCCTTGAGTCATTTAAATTAATGGTATACTACCCTAGAGGATTCAGAACCCCCGTGGAAGAACAAGGTCTATTTAAATCAGTTCAAATGCAAAAGCTAAGTTTTCTTGCCTTTTTTCCATCTTTCTTTAGCTTTGGAATGCTGCACATCTGTTAATAATTGATTAATAATTGTTTGTTTAATAACTTGAATTGCTTCTGGTTGTTCTTGATTTTCCACAAGCTCTTCTGAAATTAGGGTTTAGGTTCATATGTTTGTTGTTTGTCACTAGCCTAAGATAACTGTTTATGCCCAACAATTACATGTTTAAGAGTTTAAATTTCTTGATTTTGGTTGTTTTAATTGGTGATCCACAAGTTCTTCTGAAAAAAAAAGGTTCCAGTGTTCATATGCTTGTTTGGAGATCTGTTATCTTTTGGATAATTTCTTGCTAAGATCAGCCTTTGATTTTGAAAGCTAGTGTAATGTGAATTTTAGGCTTAATTGACATATGCCGTCTGATTCTAGGATTTCTGGTTTGTCCTTAAGAATTTGGTTGTCATGATGACTTTAGTTCTTTAGAATTGATGTTGGTTTTAAGTTGATTTGGGGGTTGGGTTCCTTAATTGCTCATTGTAAACCTTCACTTGCCTTTTAAGTTGATCCCTGAATTTAATTATTGTGTGAATTTCTGTGTAAATTTCTGAAGCCTGTTGATTAAGCTATTTCTGAAAATAAGGTATTGATAAATGTATTAATTCTTTCAGTCATTTGCTTTCATAGTCTGTATAATGTTGTGGAAACCTGCATATGTTGAACCCTGTTAATTCTTTGGTTGAATCTGATCTTTATGAGTTTGTTAATCTAAAGGTGATCTAAATTTGGTTAACTAAGGTTAATTATGGCTGAACTAAGGTTAAAAGAACTGAGTGGGGTCAAGTTCAAGGGTATGGTAATTTAGGAAGGCTAGCAAGAGTATAAAAGGAATCTGAAATTATAAAAATCTGATAAGAATCCTGTAGAACCTTCTAGTAGGGACTAATATATAATTCCAGCCTCAAACTTGAGGCACAAGTTAAGAATTGAAGGACTATTTAGGCAAAAAATACAAGCTGAATTGAGGACTAAAAAAGACTAGTAAAATCTGATGCCCATAAGAGTTTTGCTATAAATTGAATCCTTTGGGGCACTAGAAATGGATCCAGAAATCTTTCTCCTTAATACTAAAAGCTAGAAATACTGATCCGGGGCCTTTCTCCTCAAGAATTAGAGCTGAAATACTTATTCCACATTTGAAACTGTTATCATTGCTGAATGTGATCATTTGGAGCTCAATTTTCTCACAACTATATTAATATTCTGGACACATTGTGCATTGGCTGTTGATTTGCTTGACTGATCTCTTATCTTCACTCAAGAGGCTTTTATTTCATCTAAATCACATGTACATTTCCTCATTCATATGTGTGTGAAGCTCAAAGTGAAAGTATATCCTCAATTTGAAGATCTTCATCTACTGTATACACTTTAATATCATTATCCCCATTTCCCTACTTAGTCTGAGTGTAGGAACGTTAGTAAAAGGATCATCATATTATAGTATAGCATCAAACTGATTTATTCTGTAATAATCAAACATTTTGGACTATTTCAGTATGTAATAACTCGATTATTTGACTGAGTTTTCTCTTATTCAATTAATAGTTGGTTGTAACCTTAATCTGGTTGGTTCAAGTGCTAATCATGTGCACATAGAACCCCCAGATTTAGAAAATGATATTGTGATAATAGGGTGAAGATTAGAACACTTTAAACCATGTTAGTTCATTTAAAATATCAGAATGTTTAGAGAATAACTTGTTTTCCGATTTGTTTCATGTAGTATCACCTGAAGCCATTTAAATTTTGGGAATTAGACTCATATACTCTGACTGATGAGTATATGGGTCATCTGATTCCAATCTATCGTCATAAATTGGTACAAAAAAAGGTAGTTAGTATTTTCCATCGTTAATATGTAGAGATTTGATTTTGTATAATCCCAAACCAAAATTGGCCATTGATAGTTGGATTCTTACGTTCAAATCAGTATTGGTCCCGTTTGAGAAGGCCCAGAAAGCATCAGGAGATTATAATGTTGCATGTTTCCTGTATAGGAGAACTCATAGGTTTGGGCCAACCATGAACCATGCCCCAATAGCTGTTGGGTAGTGTTAATACTGCACGATTTGGGCTGGCCCAAATTTGAGTCCATGCATGCAACTAGCCACGAATGAGGCCAAGTATAAAATACTACTCCTCCAAATACACAACCTGCACATAAAATCAATTAGGGCATTTAAACGTTCATAAGAGTATAAATTTAGCATATATTAGAATGACCTTATAAAATAAATTGAGCCATGTTAATTCAAACCAAACACCATGTGTAGGCTCTTTAATTCATTAGAACATATATAAACAATAGGAGGTGCCCTAGCAAATTTCACGATCTTCCGTAAACGTCCACGACGTAGTTGCTATAGGCGCGTGTTAATAAAATACCTTCTTAAAATTCGGATGCACATTTATGTGACCTAAATATTATTCTCAATCAAATTGAAATATGTCAAAAAGTGAGGGTGAATTTATGTGACGCAATTCGCGATGTGTTTTTATAACATTGCAAAATTCCCTTAAAATGTTAAAAGCGGTTAATTATTTGCAATTACGAGTCAACAGGTGTAGAAAATTATGTTTTAGCGATTTATAATAAGTTTAAGCAACCGTGCTAGAACCACGGGATCCGAGGGTTCCTAACACCTTCCCTCGGGTCAACAAAATTCCTTACGTAGAATTTCTTGTTCGCAGACTCCATTTGGGCAGTCAAAATTTCCTCGATTTTGGGTTCTTAAATAAATCGTTGACTTGGGACACCAAAATCCAACCCTGTTCCAAGTGGCGACTCTTAAAAAATTAACCACATTTCGAATAATGTCACTTTTATTGGAAAAACTCCTTTGCACGTGTCGCCTTTCGGGGTAACCACGTGTAAGCGGTAAAAAGGAGGTGTGACAGTCCCCCCTTGCTTTGGCTATTCCTTTTGTAAGGTCAAATCCTTGAGTGTAGATTTCTTCGAGAGTCTCCTCCGGGCTTGACACTTGGCCAAATCATTACTCCATTTTTCCCGATCAGAGGACTCCCTTAGCTCTACTTGAACAACCTCAGTATCCCTTAAGTATACAGTGATGGTTTTATCAGCTGTAGTCTTTGTCTTCCTGATCTCAGGCTTGGCTTGTGCAGCTTTAACTCGGGCTCTAGCATGCTCTGTCTCTAGATCCTTAATTTTCTTGGCCTAGTCCAAACCCTTAACTTTAATTCCTCGGAGTTGAGTTTCAACCTAGGATAGTTGGGCTGTAACAGCTTCTTTGTCGGTATTGAGCTGATCCATGTTCTCTTTCCATTGATGGCAGTCAGCCTTCATTTGATCAACCTTGCCCCAGAACTACCCAATCATCTCTAACTTTTGCTGCAGCTGAGACATCAATGTGTTAGACTCTGAAGTAAGTCCAAGGAAACCATACTCTGTTAAAATCATAGTTACCTACTAATCTAACTTGGTCTCATTTCTCCGAGATTTTGCTAATTTGGCCCAAAGGTCCTTAAGTTACTCCTCCTTTTGGCTACAGAGGAGCCTTAGTACCTTCTCTTCACCTGAAACCTTCCTAAGCTTGGCCTTACATTTGGCCATCTCAGCTCTAAACTTGAAGATTGCCTATACATGAAATGAAGATATGCCAGTCAAAGGAAAGGAATGAAACAGAAAATTACAACAATTAAAGTTAGTATTTACCTGATAGAGGAGACGTTGATCCTCTTTGAAGAGGGTCAATGCATCGTTAAGGTTAATGACATCGTCAACCCTGGTGAAATAGTCCCGAAAAAGGATCTTCTTTCAAGACCTTCTTGGGTCGGGTGTTTACTGAACCCAAGCAGCCTTTATTATCTCCTCGGAGTAAGCTGGTAGAGAAAGTGAGTGACCTATTGTCGCAGCACCGAGCTCCTCACTCGGGGCACTCAAATTAACCATGCCTTCTTAGCATTTGTCCCTTCCAGCATACTTATTGAAGGAGAGGGAGTGATGAAAATCTCCAGGACTCGAGGGCTTTACCCAATCATTTACTGGAGTTCCTACACCATATGATGAGGTCTTAGGTTCGGAAGGCTGGCAGCCTCGACTGGTTTTCAAGTTCGGGTAATGAATGTTGTTTCGTCACCCTCTTTATTTTTATTTTCCACATATTGAGTGGTGGAATCCAAATTCATGAGTACAAGTTTCCTCCTTGACTTCCGAGTAGGGGTCTCCTCATCCTGTGAATCCTCAAGCTTTGAAGCCCTCTTTCTTTTATTGTACTTCCACAATTTTGGGATCGAGGATGCAGGCTTTTCCTCAGGTGGAGCCGGCCTTATTTTGGAGACATCTTTGATGCCAAGTAAATATGAATGAGATGACACCACCAATAAAAAAGGAATATAAAAAACATGAGAAAGGATTTTACCATGGTGTTTGGCATCCCATTTGCCCTTTGATAAATCATGCCATTTTCTCTCATCATACAAGGAGGTCGCAACTAGCTTTTGGACCCAGTCTTCGAGGTTCGGGACATCATGAGGTGAAAAATAGTATGGAACACAGAAGTAGAATATGAAGACTTATTTTCTAAAGAACCCTACTTATGGTTGAAATTCCATCTCTCTGGGAACAACATTTTATTCCTGGGAATGACGTCAGAAGTCTTTACTCTTATAAACCAACTCATCCACCCTCGATCTTTGTCTTCATCATTACTAGTGAAGAAGGCTTTCTTCGTCCGACATTGCAGCTTGATGAGCCCTCAAAAGAGTTGGGGTCGTTACAGTTGAATACGATGGTTGAGGGTGAATTCAAACCCCTCAAACTTTCAAGAAAAATAGCACAACATGATCATAATAAGCAAAATGAAGGGATGAATCTGGCCGAGAGTGACTTCGTATGTTTTGCAGAAGTCAATTACTACTGGATCAAGGGATCCTATGTGAATGGGTAAGTGTAAACACTTAAAAAACTTCACGTGAGTAATGATGCTCTCCTCAGGGCCTGGGATTTGTACCACAACCTCATCTGCCCAGCCGCAGTCCTTCTTCATGGATTTGAGGTATTTCTTTGATATCGAACTAATGTATCAAGATATGTGTTCACATCGGCTTGGGATATCGGGAGGATTTTTTATATTGAAATATTTTTAAACCACGCAAGGGTCTGGAGTTATTTTGTGAAGAGCCGACGGCGCAATCGGTTTGGCCAGTTGCGAGGAAGAAGAAGATGATGCTTTCTCTTTTCAGGGAGCTATTTGGAAAGTTTTTGGCCATAATTTTGTGCTAAGAAATATGAACAGTAGCAGAGTATGGTGTTTTACGAGAACTTTGAGTTTTTTTATATACTAAAGAGGCGGTGAAAACAGATGATGGGAGGAAAAGATGAAGAAGATATGCAATCCGAGTAAATGGGAAGGAAAGAGTAATGTTTTCAATTCAAAGTAGTAGCTTCGTATTTATAGATGAGCAACAACTATTGATACCCAATTTTTCTCTATATATTTTTAATATGCAAAATATTTTTAAAATAGCATATATATGCATATATAAGTATGTCCAAATATTTTATTACTTTATCTTAATTTTTTTAAGATTTTTAAATTAAATTATTGCCCTATATTATCCAAAAAACCAATCCCAAAATTATCATTTTGGTAATTCATGTATTGGATTCTCATGCTTATACCAAAATAACTCGGCTATATTCCCTTTTTAATCGCGATCAACGGCTCACAATAGCCCTTTCCTTTTTTAATTCTCAACTACCCTAAACCTTAATCACTTCTCACCTATAGCCGCCTTTGAATTCCCTCTCTCCCAATTCTCTCTCAAAAACCATAGTTGCCACCTTCAACCATCACCATGAAAACGTCCAAAATCCATGGCTTCCAAATCCATTAGATGACTGTATCTACCTCCTACGACTCTTACATGCCCGATTATCATGGTCTCAAGGCCATACATCGAAGAAGTGTGGTCCAGACCTTGGTTGATTTCAGTTCTATGGCTGTGTTCGGTCATCTTCGACCTTGCTCCAGCCAGCCATGGCCATTGAAGCATGATCTTGGCTTTTCCTGCTTAGATTGATGATTTCGAAGCCTTTCTCACCATCTAGAGGTTCTTCTGAAACCCTAAACCTTGAGGTTCTTCCAATTCTTTTAAGATCTATTTTAGATATGTGTTTACTCTAAACTCCTAAATGTTTTCTCAAAGTTTCTTTCCAAAGCTTTACCTTCAAAACCCTTTATATTTTCCAATTTAGGTTTTGTTATGTTATCTTTTGATGTTTTATTTTATTTTCAACATGTCCTATTGTGTTCTCTTATGTCATCCGTCTATTTGAGTTTGCATGTTGAGGGTCTTAACCTTATCAAATTTCTAAATCTATCTTGTTGAATGTTTGTCTGATTCATCTGTTTTTATCTCTATAACTCTATTGATGGTGAAAGCCCTAAAATTTGGGGTTCATTCGAGTTTGAAGACTATTTTCTATGTTATTTACTTGCTTTTCATCTCTAGAACTCGATTGATAGTGAAATCCCTATAATTTGGGGTTCATTCGAGTCCGGAGACTATTTGCTATGAGATTTACAGGTTAATCATTCTCTGAATTCGATGGGTTTCAAAACCCTAATTTTTTGGACATATTTGAGTTTTTGAATTTGCTTCATCTGTTGCTCTACTAAATTTCTAAATCTTTTGTTTCAGCCTTTGTTTCCTTATGTGATTTTGACTTCCTACTACCATTGAGACTCTACTATGGAGTCCTTTCTCTTGACCCCTTTATATGCTGTTGGATACTTTTTTTTCTCTATTACTGAGTTACTAGGATTTGACCTATGTGATTACCATTACTTACTGATTTTGTGATTGTATGACACTTCTATTTGTCATAGATTCAGCCTTACATGCCAAATTTTTATGCACTCTTTATATGCTGAATTTCCCTCTGAAATGACCTTTAATTATGGACTGATTTCAAACCTCCTTGTGTAATTCTGATTGATTTTTTCCTTGTTTTACTGATTTCCTGTTTCTTGGACCAGTTCGAACACTTCCCTTTGAACTTTCAATCCCTACCTTTTCTTTTCAATTTGATTAATTCCCTTAAATTGGTTATATTGGTATCTAATTCTTGCCGACCTTTCCTTGATTAGAATTCGATGAACCTAGTCTCTCTTACCTATTGTGTACTTGTACTATGGTTCCTTATTGGTTATATTCAGCCCTATGTGATTTCTTTCCTTATTTAGTACTTTTATGTTACCGTTTGATTTTAACTCCTTAATTGAAGGAAGTCTTTGATACTGACTTGATTTTAATTATATATAGTTCCATAATTATTTTCTTGTCTTATTTTCTACCTGTATTTAAACTATAAATACCCTGACTTTTTCATTAACATATGAACACTCTGAGTTCGAAAATCACTTACACACAAAATGCTCATAGTTTGTGAACTCACACTCACACTAAAAAAGCATTTTCTCTTTGTTACTTGTACTGTGGCCTGTCGTTAGAGTCCTACTACCTACTTTTACAGTATTTTGCTTCTTTCAACTGGTATGTTCTGATTTAAATTTTTCAGCATCACAACAATATATTTACTTAGTACTTTTACCTTCTTGTCTGTCTAATACTAGTGTTTAGTCCAGTACTTATTTTAGCATATTGTAATTTCCTTTTGCCTGTTCATCATCTATTATGAATCCTAAATGTATTTGATACTGATGGTTTTTTTGAGGCATGACAATATTAAGTATTGCTGTCTATGATTCAAAATTGATCCCCCTGGGATCATAACTTCTATGTTACCATTATATGTTGTGTGTTTTGGTTGATTTTGTAAGAATAATGGCACTCCTTATTGTTGTGCATGCCCAAAATTAACTAATGCCTAAGTGCATAGGCTCTTTGGCAATTTCCCCAACCCTTGAACCCTTTCGTATGACTTATTTATGGCTGTTTCACAACACCTCTTTCTCTCTTCTTTACATCCTTAGTTCTTAATATTCTGTTTTTGCACTTGCAGTCTCTCTTACACTTATGTTTTGCCCCCTTTTATGAGCCTTCCCTTGGGACCCATTAAGCTCCCTCTAAACTTGGACACTTGAGGGCTGGCCCTTCCACATTTCACTTGCCCCTATTTTTGTGACACAATTTGGGTGAGAGCATTACCCGGCTCTTAGGGAACTCTAATACACTTAAATTGGAGAAAGTCTCCGGATCGGTGGTCTTTGAGTTGGTCTATCTCATAATTCAAACAGGAAGTCAGAATCAGGCTTCCTCTGGTTGTACTTCACTTCTGGTTTGTAATAAGTTGCAATAAATATTTGGGGATGGATAGTGAAAGGGGGGGGGGGGGGTAACTATGCATGCAAAGTTAGAAATCATGCCTATAGGTTTTTTCAATTTCTACATATTCAACTTTAAACTATAAATCATGACTATAGGACTATTTAACTTCTGTATGTTTAAAGTTCAACTAGAAATCATGCTTATATGATTGTTCTAATGTCATTCTCCATAATAAGTTTTTGTATTTATATACCATGTTTATAATGTTTAAAAACGTCCTTGATCTAAAAACCATATCTGTAAGGTTTAAAACAAGTTCTGCATCTGGAAACCATGTTTATTAGGTTTAAAACAAGTTTCTTTATTCAGATACCGCGTCTATAAGTATCTAAAATCAGCTACGTGTAGAAAACATGTCTATTGGAGTTTCTAAATAAATCTGATTCACTTCACTCAATGCTAGATGTAAAATCAATAATAATTTATACTATCGCTTGCATCTCTTTTGATGATCTAAGTTCTTTACTTAACCAAAATTTAGCAAGCATGCTTATAGGATCCTAAATAATCATCTCGAATTTTAATGTCTTATCGCATTCTAAATCCAGTAGATATCATGTCTATAGGACCTCGTCTTAACACTTAGGCAAGACTTAGAGTAATAATTAAAAAACTGAATCTGCTTATGGTAATTATTACAACAAGCAGGCAGGACTGATTTGGGCTTCTTATTAGAATTATGCAATAAACCAATCACCTCAACTTTTAAAATCCCTCCTCTTTAATCTTGATCAGACCTAAAAAACGTATGTGCATCATGCTAATATGTTTTGATGTTCAAGTACATATACCTGAGCCTCTGCTTGCTTATATGCTTTTCCCCATAATATGCAATATGTGTTTGATGTGATGCTTTAGAGTTTTCTCATTTCAAACCTCAAACGAGCCTAAATTGCTTATTTTTAGGACTAGTAGTCCTAAGTGCCTCCGTGGCTGATAGTATTGTGACGGCTAATAGCATGCAATAAGTAATTGAGACCAATCTGCGCTTTATATACCTTAATGGGGTGGGAAGGGTAGATATGGATATGATGACCACGCGATAATGTCATGTGTAGCCCCTCATTGCGGAGTGATTACTGGAAATTGTGTGGGGTATCAATATTTTTAATAAACCTATGACCTCCTCCCCCATTCCTTTATTCTTTACTCTTTTAGCATTTTAACTATTTATTTTAAAAATCAGCTTTTCTAATTGCTCTTTCCAACCTTGTTTACTTTCAAACCTTTATGTGCTGAAATCTCCTCTGATTTAAACCTTATTTGTTTAAATATTAATTATACCCAAATTCACAATGATTGTATGGCCGGAAACTACATTAATAGATTCTAAGGGGTGCCTAATACCTTCACTCTAGAATAATTTTAATCCATTACCCAATATCTGGTTGTTCAAACAAACTTAGAGTTATATCTCTATTGGTGTCTCAATGTACCTTAATCATTAGGTGGCGACTCTTCAAATGAAAAATCCAGTCCCCAAAAGGAACGAGTTGTCCCTTCAAATGTAATAAACCCGATTTCCGCAAAGGAAAAATGGGGCGCGACAACAACGGTTCAGCGGTGCTAGTGGCCGACCATTACTATTATGGAGTTAATGTTTTGTAGAAGTAAACCTATGGGGCTTCGAACGCCAACATCACCAAAAACTCTAGGAGATCGAGATTCAAATCATTTCTTATCATTTTATTCTAAGAAATATGGGGTTTATCTATATACGGTCAAAATCATATGCCTCAGATTTTAGACTCAAGGGTTCGTCTTAAGCCCGAGTTTAGGCGAGGTCGAGTTCGATCCTGATGGATCAGATCCGTGATCGAAGATAGGATGCAGTAGTCGAGAATCAATGTACAATAGACATCGAAGCCGAGTATGCTCGACCCCGAAATAATTCCGTAATGGATTTCTAATAGAATGAGCAAGATTCCTACCACGTTCCCAAAATCATGGCACAAATCCCTCAATAGGATTGTATGATTTCGTACTAGACGGTTAGAAAGTTGTACCAATAAGATTCTTTACTGTAAATGAAAATGGACCTTATTTAGGGTTCCCCTATTATATAAAGGGGGCCCAAATCATTTGTAACATCATATAATCATTGCAAAGAATAAACTGTCCTACTTTTCTCTCATCAGAGTAGTCCTTCACATTTATTGTTCTTACTTTATTGCTCTTATTTTATCTTGAGGTCACCACTTCTAAGTAACATTGGTTTGATTCACTTATTTCCTTCATTTTTACTTCATATTTCATAATTATTAATTAGTATTGAACTAAATCACATATCTTTTAAACAAAATATCAAATTTAATTGTTACTCGTATTTTTGAGGTAAACGAAAAGTTTAATTGATACCGTATTTTTGGGCAATTTCAAATACATACATTGTTCTCTTCTTCTTCGATGCTGTTGTTTACCCTAAAAATGGATAGTAATAGAATTTATATGCGGTTTTAAGGATACGAGATATAACGTGGCACAAATTAAGAAGACAAACTAATATCAAAATTGACAAATAAAGAATAAATGCAAACCACACGAATCAAATAGCCTTGGCCTTCAAGTGCGATCAACCTTGAACCAAAGAAGTTTCAACTGACGTATAAATAGCGTCACAAAATAATAAAAGCTAGCAAATGACAGTATATTGCATTATATTACGTGAACATGATGATTTTACAAATGATCAGGCCCCCTTTATATATTACGGGAGTCCTATTCTTTATACAGTTCTATATTGAAGTAAGAGATCTCATGATTAGCTAATTAATCGGCCCATCCTTGATATGTTTTTCGAGATTTCCATCATGATCTACAACCAATCACAAATATCCGTCCTTTTATTATTTGGATTGCCAATTTCCCTCGATCTCGCCTGATCTCGATTTTGTTTGGCCCTAGGATTGAACACAACAATATAACCTCGCACCTTGGTTAGGTATAATTTGAGGTTGAACCTTAACCAATCATATTCCAGTGTCGATTAGCCACATAAAGGGCAAGCTCGGTTTTAACCGTATATAGATAGTCTCCTCATTTCTCAGAGAGAAGATGATAAGAAATGACATGAACTTCCAAACCCCGTCTTGATGTGCCATGTTGTAAGCGACGAATGGTCATTGAGACACCTGACTATGATATAAGCAATGAATGGATATCGAAACATCCTGTTTGTCCAATTACCAACGCCATTAAATATATGTTAGTTGCAGGTTAGCCACTACGGGTTCTAAATCATCACCAGCTAGCTCCTACGAGATCAAATCAGCTTCCCCTTTGAGAGTAAGTACCCTAACTTTGCTTTATTCAAACTTTACGGTTAAAGCTCCTTCTATTCTTGTTTTCTCAAAAATCCTTTTGCTTTACAACTCTTGCATCCAAATTTCTAGAACTTTTAGGAAACTGCATACTATTCTAATTCCCTTTTCTTCTGTTCTACAATGGAAAAAACTTGTAAGAGTATCTTCTCCATCACAGGGTGACCTACCGTTTTCGATTTTAAGGTTAAAAATACCTCCTGAATACCGGGTCGATGTGAACTATTCTCGAGGTAAATATTGATGATCTCTTCACTAAGGTTAAAGAGTTTTGCAATTGGGTCAATAAGCATGTGGTGGTACCTTCACCAGAGGAATCAATTACTATCTAGGGTGAGGGTTTTTCTAAGTGTTTACACTTTCCCCTTCATGTTGGGTCCCTTAGAACCTATCATCAATGCCTTCTGCAAGAGGTATGATGTGACTCTTGGCCAGATCCACCCTTCATTCTGGAGAATAGTGACTCTGTTCTTATTCTTCGTAAGCAAAATTAAGAGATGTCTCTTTATCCTCGATCACCTTATGTGCCTCTACAGTCCCCAACATTATCAAGGGGGCTAATCAAGCTTGTTTGGTGGGCCAGTAGGACCTCGTTCTTGAGTATTAACGATTATAGGGACCGAGGTTAGATGGGTTGATTTGTTTGAATAAAAATTTCGGACCCGGTCGCTGCCAAAGACATGCCATTTCCCGAGAGATAGAACATGAAACGTAATTAGTACTTTTCCTTGAAGATATAATCTTGTTTTTATCCCTCTTATCTCCTTCTTTATCAATGTTTTTGGTGTTGCAGCAGTGGTCGAGATGCCGAACATAGTTCCTGAACTCAAGGAATGGGTTGAGGGCCATATGTCACAGAGACCATATTTTGAGCGAGCTTGGATGGAGTTATCGAAGGGTCGTTGGGAGGCCAGCAATCATGGTAAGTTTAATTTCCTAAGGTAATAATGTTTGATTTCCTCCTTTCACTATCGAATTCTTGTCTATTTTATCTCTTAGGTCTTTCCAATGATGTCACTATGAGGCCTCCATCCTGTTATAAGGATATGCCTCTCGAGTCCCATGTTTCGAGGACGAGTGATGAAATGAAGAGAAGAAAGGCTCTGAGGCTCCCAAACTCAGAAAAGAAAAAATCAAAAAGGATGCCGTGCAAGGCCAAGGGAAGCACCAGCGCTCTATCCTCAGACTCAATCCACCGACTAAGTGACGAGTCCGAAGAAGAAGAAGAAGAAGAATGAGATAAATCCAAGTTGGTGGACCGCGTGCGATCAGGTGTAGTGATACAAGGGCCCTCCGAACTGGAGGAGGTCGATGTGGGAGTTTTGGCCAAAGCTCCCTAACTAGAAGGGGTTGAGGCCACTCCACCCAAGCTAGGAGGTCGAGAGAGAGACCCGGGGCGATGCTTCTCGATAAGGAAAAGTACCACAAGAGATAAGCTTATAGCGATTGACATTACTTGGTCCCCTTAGATTTTAGACACCATGATTTGTGAGGCCAGTATGTTAGAAAGTCATCCTTACGAGGGCACTCAAGGAGCGACCGATATCCACCACTTCTTGGATGGATTAGAGTCTAATGCTTTGGAAGTATCACCGGGTTTGGTGACTTGTAGGTTCCAAGGAAGGTATCATCATCGGGTGCCACTAAGTCTTCATCGATCCTAAAACTGGTGGATCGATTCCCAGCCCTAATTATTAACCTTGACCGTAGGCGGCCGATCCCGGAGGATGCCCGGGTTATCTCTGATCCGGTGGGGATTACTAGCTACCTCAGATGCTTGGTAATTGTGGAGGAACAGGCTGCGGCGGGTGCAATGTGAGTGCCTTGCCTATTAAATAAAGCCCAACATGCTTTGTATTGGGTAGCTTCGAGTTTCACTTCATTACTTATTTTAAATATGAAGTTATAAATAATCCTAACACCTTTATTTATGCTTGCAGGCATTAGTATTGCATTATGAGGCTTTCCAAATTTGGGAGAAATACGTGGTTGAGGTTCCAGAATTCAGCAAGAAGAGGGATACTTACAAGCTTCTTAGTGAGAAGCTTCAGGTTGAGTTAGAAGCGTCTTGGAGTGAGCATGCCGAAATGGCTGGGAAAGTATTTCAACTGCTTTGCGATAGTGATGATGAATTGGAGATAGTGACAAATAAACCGATCTTGTAGGTCCAATAGAGGCTCAAACAAACAGAGTATCTTCAGGCATAGGTATTTACGATTCAAGCTGAGGCTGAGGAGTTCAAGAAAAATATGGACATCTTAGCCACAAAAAAAAGGAATTTATACAAGCACAACTGGAGTCGGCCAAGACCTAGCTCTGAGCTGTAAAAAGAAAGCCTCAATACAGGTCAAGAAAATCGAGGATCTTTAATCCCAATGGACTTGGCTATTTCTGATAAGGAAAACATGTCCAGTGAACTCAAGACGACCAAATCTGAGGTGGCCGGTGGCCAATACCAAAGTCGATGCTAAAGTGGCCCATGTCATGGTCGACATTGAGGCCATCTCAGCACAGGACAAGAGCATGGTGGATCATGCAAGGTGGATAGCTCTAAGGGAAACCCTCGAGAGAGTCCATGTTCAAGACTTCGATATACTGGCTGAAATCGAGAATGTCATAGCTGAAGAAGCAAGGGACCAAAAGTTGGACTTTTTCAAGGAACATTTCAAGAGTTTAAGTGAGCCCGGAGGTGGGGAAGATCCTGAGGACAGAGATGCTGCCTATGATAAAGACCAGGCCGCTTAGGCCTTTATATTTTTTCTATTTGATTTTTTGCATCTTTCCTGGGTCGTTCCGGCCATGGTAAATTTTTGTACTAGGCCATTCTGGACTTTGTAAAAAGATTATTGGGTAAATATATGCAAGGCTTTGTTTCCCTTTCGACTTACAAATTTTTCCTTTGTTTCATTACCTGTATTCACAAAAGTCGGAATTTCTTAGCATAACATAACTTAGGTTGTGAAAGTTTGAACAAACCCTATTTTTACATTATTCTATTTTTGAGGCGTCTTGGAGGTTTGGTGTTACCGGGAACCTTCTTCCAACGTAAGTAACTGAGATTATAGTTTGTCGAGGGTATCCTTTAGAACCAACTATGAAAATTTGAAGGCCTTTTTTGTATGCTTCTCGAACGTCTCCGAACCATGTTAACTGGCCGCAACCTTTTAATTCGGGCATAGCCCAATGAACTTGTTTCCCAAGTTATCCACGATTTCCCAAAATAACATTCGCACAATGGGTATGACATTGGACTTTAAAATTCGAGGGTTTCCTAATAGGTCTAGTATCCCCAATATTTAATAGCTCAATCAATTCGGGTTTGTTTTTGGACAACAGTCCCTGAGTGAGGGAGTGATCATCTGAATTCCAGTTATAATTTCCCTTGAGCTCATTTATTTAAGGAGATCGAAAGTACAAAATTCTATAAGGGATGAAAATAGGAAATTTTAAAACATAAGATGACTGTATGGAATTTATTCTTGTGCTAAACAGTTAAACATAAGTACATGTTTTATGTCAGGGATCGAGCAACTTACGTGGGCACAGTGCGTTTGATCGTATGGCCTTTACAACAAATCCTACCTATCGAGATACTTCCATTACGAATTAATTTCCTTGCTCAAGCAATTCGATGTCTGAGGGTAATGTCCCCCAGTATTCGAGGTTGATAGTGGAGAAACCTCAGATACTGTAGACACGATCTTTGACATGATTTATGATCGGCCTTTAATTATAAGTTAGTACGATCCACTGTTCCTTGTTAAAAACTATGCTGAAAACCCCATTTGGGACAAAACCGGTCTAAGAAAAAAAGAGTCCAACACATGCTTTCAGACATAAAACTTTGGGCTGCTTCTACTCGATCACCTGCAAGTTTCAGTCAAAAAATAAAAGGAAATGAATGGGGTCGTCTCTTGGCAGTAATATTGTTTTAGGTGACTTACATTCCAATTGCTCGGTAGTTGTTCTCTATTTATCGTTCCGAGCTTATAGGATCTTTTCTCGGTGACGTAGAGAATCAGGTATTGTCCTTCCCGATTCGGACCCAACTTTCCATTGTTCGGATTCCAGATGTTCAACGTGGCTTTCCTTAGTACTAAGTCCCTGACATTAAACTATCATAGGTTGGCCCTTCGATTATAATACCTTTTGATCTGGTGATTTTGGGCGGCTAATTGGACAAGGGAGGCTTCAAGCCTTTCATCCAATAGTTCCAGGCTCGTATTTATGGCTTCATCATTTGATTCCATTGTTGCATATCAGAATCTCATACTTGGCTCCCCGACTTCAGTCGGTATTAGAGATTTGGTTCCATAAAGCAATGAGAATAGGATAGCCCCGGTACTGGATTTCGAGGTTGTACGGTATGCCCAATGAACTTTGGGTAGAATTTCCTTCCATTTTCCCTTGGCATTGGTCAACCTTTTCTTAAGATTTTGGATTATGGTTTTGTTGGTCGATTCATCTTCTCCATTCCCACTGGGGTGATAAGGTATGGACACGATCCTTTTGATCGTATGATCCTCGAGAAACTCAGTCACTTTGTTGTCGATAAACTATTTCCCATTGTCATATACGATTGATGTGGTCCCAAATGAAGTCAATTACTTCCTTCTCCCTGGTATTCTCGTATGCATGGGCTTCAACCCACTTAGAAAAATAGTCAGTCATAAACAAGATAAATTGAGCCTTACTTGGTGCCCGTGAAAGAGGGCCAACAATCTCCATTCCCACTTCATGAACGACCATGGTGACAAGACTGAATGTAGCAGTTTTCTTGGTTGATGAATCATTAGAGCATGTCTTTGGCACTTATCACATTTTTGTAAGAATTTCTGCATCTTTTTCCATTTCGATCCAGTAATAGCCGGCTGTGATTACCTTTTGAACCAATGATTCGGCGCTTGAGTGGTTCCTAAATGTGCCTTCGTCGACTTCCCCTAAAATGTACTTGGTATCTCCTGGTCCCATACATATTGCTAGTGGTCCATTGAACATTATTCTGAACAAGGTTCCGTCCTCGGACAAGCTGAATCAGGCTACCTTTGCACAGGGCCCTCAACTCTTTAAGATCTGAGGGTAGTTTTCAGGTCTTCAACTATTCTATATATTTATTTCTCCAATATCAGTTAGAATTGTAGATTTTATTTCAGTGTGACATTTCTCTACTACTGATTTCATGATTTGTATGCCTGCCCCAATTTTAGCCCATTGTCCTCGACTGAAGAGCCTAAGTTTGCAAGTGCATCGGCCTCACTATTTTGATCTCAAGGTACATGCTGCAAATTCCACTCTTTGAATCGATGTAATATTACTTATAGCTTATCCAGGTATCTTTGCATCTGTTCTTCCCTAACTTCGAACGCTCTGTTAACTTGATTCAGCACAAGGAAGGAGTCGCACTTAGCTTCGATCATCTCCGCCCCGAAGCTCATAGCCAGTTCAAAACCTACAATCATGGCATCATATTTGGCCTCATTGTTAGTCAATTTCATAGTTCTAATGGATTGCCCAACTATATTGCTTGTGGGTGGGTTCAATACGATGCCATGTCTGGACCACTTTGAGTTTGATGCGCCATCCATAAAGAGGGTCGATATTCCTGAATATGTCCCCGAGTTTATCAATAATTCTCTTTGAACCTTGGGTGTTAGGGCCGACGTGAAGCCGACCACAAAAAAAGCAATAGTCGAGATCATATGAGTTGCACAAAAAAACCTCTGACATGTGTGGAACTAAGATAAGCAAAGTATTCATGCAACAAGTGGCAGAACGATCAAGAAAAGTAATTGATTATTTAAAGAAAGATGAGAAAGAACGAAAGGAATTATTCGATAAATAATCTAGAGTTAATTACGTTATGAACGCACTTAAGATTTTGGACTATTATCCATGCAGCATATATGTTGACAATCATACAACCGTAGAAGACTCCGGTAGAAGTTAAAAAAAAAAGAATCGAGTCTTGGTCATAGACAAAGAATGAATTGTTAGAAAATTGTATCCTGGATATTCCATGGCGTCAATGAAAGACTAAAGCAATAACTAATTCCATGAGCCATAGATAGGAAGATAGCTTGAGTCGACATAAAGGTTGATAGGAGGGAAGAGGATACTGAAGAGTTACAAAAATTAAGTAAATCAGGCGTTTGATTATTGGACCCAGAAAATTATAGACCTCATGATTGAGAACATTGCACGATCACTCTTAAATATCAGAAGAGTGAGCATGTTATTTTTTCCTATATGAATTACTCAATAATATCCAAGAAAATAGGTTTTTTGTCAATTATTGGCCATTTTTAGGATTTTTGTAGGATTTTTATTAATTGTTTACATTTTTTGGCAAATTTAATTTTTATTTAAAATCATGAAAATGACAAAAATACCATGCATTGCATTTAGATTTTTCTTTTTACATTTTTAGGATTAACTAGTTAATTATTTATTTTATTAAAAATGAAGATCACAAAATAGCTCATTTTACATTTTTATTTTTAGATTGTTGATTTTTCTTTTTTAATTTAGGGTCCAATAGTTTTTTTTATAATTTCTATAATTAGGTAATTGGTTATTTTTACAATTTATATTAATTTAGGATTTAATATAGGATTTTAAATTATAGAAAAAGAAAAAAAACAAAAGAAAGGAAAAGAAAAGAAAAATAGAAATAAGAAATTGAAAAGGGGGTTTAAATTTATGAATTTAGAGCTATTTCTGTAAAGCCATAACAAGCCCAAATAATTAACCAAACCCAGTCCCAAAACTAGCCATACCCGGTCTAGCCCTCCACTTAACCAAACGACCCCGTTTTCACTCATCCAACAGCGTGGAACTGGTTTGGTTTTTCATATAAATATGTCCGAAAACTCTTTGCCCTATTTAGGAACCCCTTCAGTTCATCTCCTTCATCCAAACCTAAAGAAACCCTTGCCGCCCTAATTTCACCCATTGTCTCCGCTGCCAAACATGACCGTAAATCGCCTCATGGAAGTTCCAGTGCCCCAAAATACCATCAATAAACACACCAAAAACCCCCATCATCTCCTCTTTCCAAATCTTCAAACGAATTCCCTCGAATCACTCTCAAATGCCATAAATTTCAAATCGGATTTACAATTCCGAAAACACTAACCTCTCCAAATTAACTCAAAATTTCACCAGGTTATCTCCTCACTCTCCTCAGAGCTAATACCCTACTCGTTTGCCCAAAAGCCCCTCAAAATCATTCAATTTCATATCGAAATTCTGAAAACCTAAAAGCCTCTACTGCGTTGATTCTGGAAGTTCAAATGGTTCAAACCTATATGAGTAACTTGCAATTAACAAGAGCAATTGATTCATGTGGGTTTGATTTTTCTTTGTTCAAAATTTCTCTTGCTAGTCCAAGCTTTGGCTAGGTTCTCCAGTTCCAACTTGTTTCCTACATTAGTATAGGTAACTCCTTGCTTGTTTTCATTTTTTTTCTTTTCTTGGACATCTCTATTTATTTTTCGTTGATTGATTCTTCGTGTGGTTGTTCTATTTGTAATTTTATTTTTAGATTGTTTTTTTAATTTAGATTTGTTGTTTCCATCTGTGTTTAGCCATTGAGATTAGTAAGTAGTTTTAGGGTTGATTTCTGTATATTTTTCAATTAGTAGTTGGTCAGTTTTTGTCCAAATTGGTTTAGCTTCTGTTTAGTCGATTTCATTTAAAACTAGTATGTTAGTTTCTTGTTGATCACAATATCAATTGGTTCAAAAGGTTCTAATTTTAGCAAATGACTCATTAATTAGTTAATTTGGGATTCATGTTAGGTTCAAATGCTCCTGTTTTGTGTCGTTTCTGGTTTCAGTTCAATTCTAAAAGAATTTAGGTCTAGTCAAAAGCTTAATTAAATTAGGTTTTGTTCCATTTGATCTTCCTTGATTTTAAGTCAAGTTTTTTTATTGTTTGCCTTAGTTTGCAAAACAATAGGAACTTGTAGGGACCTAATTAAACTAAAATAACTTAGGACAAAGCTGAAATAATCAATAATTAGAAGGGTAAAAGTGGGGTGTTACATAGGCTAATATCATAATGTTCTAGATTTGCACAACTGTCCCTACCCTTAGCATAAAATGCTGGTATTGGATAAGGAAAAGGACAGACAACTGTAGAAGATGTTGTACTATCCTGAAAGTTCAGAATTTTAGGTTAGAATATACTTTTTTGATGCCTTTTGTATACTCTATAAAGGGAAAGCATTCCCCCACTCATACAGATAGATTCAGCAACATCATCTACCTAAAAGTTTTGAAAAACACATCAGAAATTCAGACCCTAAGAAATACTCAAAGTTTCTAAATTATTTGGTTGAAAAAAGGTTTAGAATTATTCCTTGGGTTTCTCTGTTAGTAAGAATCTCAAAGTTTTTCGAATGACTTCTATTTTCTGGGTTTATGATTGGTCTATGAAGCTAAATATTGCTGTTTGAGCTGCTGATTTACTCCTACTACTTTGATGCTGCTAATAGCTGATTTCAAGCATCTTTTTTTATTTCATGTTATATCCAGGTACACTTTCGAATCCTTGGAATGGAAGTAGATATAATGATACTTTTAACCTTAGAGATGATGTGTAAATGCTAAATGAAGTTTGACACTGGAATGTTTAAGCTTCAGTTTTCATTTAAGTCTGATTTTCTTCCAAGTAGCTTAGTATATTAGGATCTTCTTATTTAGTTTTTTTCGTTTAAGTATTTCTTATTTGCAAGATAGCCAACGATTTCTTTTCTTTAGTTGGGATTCTCATATATGAGTGCTTAAGTTAGATCATCTTCCTATGTACTGTTCATGACAACCCTAATTAGATATTTAATTAGATAATATTGGTTGGTATCTTACCCATGTTTGAAAGATGCAGTGTTACTTCAGATGCAGTGTTACTTCAGATGAATACCAATATGGTTGTTGAGTATGTTAAGTCATGTTTTAAGCTTATGAGTCATTATTAAGGGTATGCCAAATGGATTAGAAGTCTATAATCTGATTGTCCATGCACGTTTTCCAGAATTTCATAAAGTTTTATTATTATTATTTGTGAATTAGGAGGTGTGGGTTTCCATGGCCTTGTTATGTTAGAGGCCTTCCTGTTAATATGCTGGGATTTATTTTGGCCCTCATAAGCTGGCCCATTAATTATGAGTCCAGGCTGACTAGATCTGATCTTCTTCCGTTTTGGGCTCAATTTCAAGCCTAACAGGGTTCAACCTCGGCTTGTATCTTTTAATCACATCTCGCATTTAATTAATTTCAAATTTGTATTTTTATAGGATTGTTGGGTTGGGCATCAGCCTAAATAAAATGGCCCGAGGCGCATTAAGCCAGACAGGGTCTTCAAGATCCATGGCTTTTTGGGCTCAATTTCGAGCCCAGGTAGTCCCAATGTTTCGCTCCCCTTAATCAAATATTAATTTGGGTCTAGCTTCCTCCAAATAATTAAAGGACGGCATGTACACTATCTTTTCTTTCAAGTAATAGTTATATAAAAACATTCTTAGATTATTGTAATTAGATATAATCCTTTAAACAACAAGTTGAGGTGTGCCATACACAAACAGAACCCATGACTCATGGCCCTCATAAATCAGATTAAGAGCCAATATTTGTAGTTGCTATATTCTAAATACATTTCGTTTAAAGAGAAAAAGGTTGGAGGTGTGCCATCCATAAATTGGATCATCCATGGCCCTCACAAATATTTTAACTTAGCTATTAAAAATAAATCATTGTAGTTGCTTTAGGCGCGCTATATTAAATTATCATGGTTACGGGTTTGTGATTTGTAAATTGCTAAAATCCGGGTGTACATTTCATGTGACCCGACTTCAAATTCCAACAATGTTAAATAAAATATGTCGCGGGCCGAGGGTGTATTTCATGTTGCGTGGTTTAAGATGTGTCTTAAATAACATTGAACTTTCCTAAAGAAGAGTGAAAGCAGTTTAAAAAAAACATAAAAAATGCACATATGTCTAAATGCGTAATTAATCAGTTAATAAACCAATATTAACATTTTATACGACCGGGCTAGGACCATGGAGCCCGGAAATGCCTAGCAATTTCTCCCGGGTTAACAGAATTCCTTATCTATAATTTCTGGTTCATAGACTTTAAATAATAAAAATTTTCTTGATTTGGAATTTTAAAATAAACCGGTGACTTGGGACACCAAATAAACTATTTCAAGAGGCGACTATAATAATTTAATTAGTCCCATTTTGATTAATGTCACTTTAATTGAAAAAATCCCTTATATCCCCCTCGGGTCGTAAAAAAGAGGTATGACAAGAGTTACAAGAGAGCTAGTACAGTAGCCATATTCTATAACGGCTTTACGATAAAGTCAATCAGAAGAATACCGGCTTCATAAGAAGTCAGTATGAAGCTCTCACCAGATTGTGTATACGCCAGAGGTGCAAGTATTAAAATAGAGCTTCAAGTTATGGATGTGAACCACACTTATGTGGAAGTGGGGTTATGAAAGAAATAAAAGATATGATGCAAAATTTTAAAGTAAGTAAGGTGAAGGTGAACAACGCACGAGATACTCAAGTGAAGAAAGTATTGAATAGCCCATACTACAGATAGAGGGCTAGAAGCACTGGGATTCGGTATCCAGGAATGATAGTGGTGTCATTAGTGGCATATCTTCCAGCCCATGGTTTCAATGTAATGAGAGTTCTAGTTAAGAGAGTAAAGGAGAGTTAGAAACAATGTGATGTCTCGCTTGATGTTCCAGAATTACGAAAGGAAATATATGGTGCAAGCAAGTTGAAGGAAGGTTACGAGTTTTATAAACGGATATGTGTATGTCGCAAGCTAAAGTATGGTAGAACGACCAGATTATAGGAAGATAGTAGTAAGAATAAGAAAAGATGAGTGTGAAGGTGATGAAAATGGATAAAGTCCTCGGCATTAAGCCCGGGAAAACAAAAGAGCCGATGATTTCTCTAAGTATATTATAGCCTAAATGAACTCAAAGGGATGACATTTGGGCCTTCGATTGAATAATGATTTGAAAAAAAAGGAGGGTGGATTTTATGAATTGTAAATGATTGAAACACCGATGTAAGGTGAATCACACTGGGATGCTATGAAATACGGTTATGGCAATTACTCCAGATGTTCCTCGATGCAACGTGATCCCAAGTGATTATGTAAGAGGTTTCAAGTTATTAGTGTTAGAATATACGCTTAACGCTAGAGGGGGGGGGGTGAATAGCGTTATAATAAGAAACAGCGTAAACTTGCGGAATTTAAAAATTGCAGGAATGAAATAAGTGCGATAACTAAATAATAAGGAATGAACGCACCGATGTTATCCTGGTTCACCACAACCCGTGGCTAGTCCAGTCCCCGAGAGAATCTCTCGAGATTTCCACTAACTTCGTTAAGCTTACGGGTGCTTAACAAACCATTACAAACTGAGAACTTGAGTCACACAAGCCTCAACAACCTTTGCTCGAAGATACAACACTTTAAGACTTCAACCAAAGGAATCACAACGTTCCTTCTTACAATACAAGGGATTAACACTTCCCTTCAAGTGTATAAAAACACTTTGCACTCAAAACAAGACTCTCCTTAAGAGTAGATATGAGTAAAATAAATACGCTCAAGAACGCAACAACTTTCGTCAAGAATTTGGCTCTCAAAAACTTATGTAATGAATAGAAAATGATGAATAAGAGAGCATGCAAGCTTTAGCAATAATATGATCAGTTGTTGTGTTTAGAAGACTGATTTGAAGATGTATTTATAGTGTCAAAAACATGCATAACCGTCGCCTAATTGCCAATTAAGAATTGCTGATTTTGTGCTACGACAATCGATTGTCTAATTGGCACAATCGATTGTTTTCCAATCGTTCCAAAAATCATTCCCAGATTTTACGCAGCATAATCGATTATCTAAGACGTATAATCGATTACTGGCAACGTTCAAAAATCATTTCCAGATTTTACTTAAAACAATCGATTATCAGAAATATACAATCGATTACTTGGCAACGTTCAAAAAATCTTTTTTCAGATTTTACTTAAAACAATCGATTATTAAGATCCTATAATCGATTATCTGACGGAGTTTGAAAATATTTTGGCAACGGTCATTTACATAATCGATTATGCTATATGGACAATCGATTATTTTTCATTCTTGAAAAATCTAATAGACACTGCCTCAACACAATCAATTGTCATAAGGTTCACAATCGATTATTTTGTATCTTTGAAAAAATCTGATAGACACTGCCTCAACACAATCGATTGTCATAAGGTTCACAATCGATTATTTTGTAGCTTTGAAAAATCTGATGGACACTGTCTCAACACAATCGATTGTCATAAGGTACACAATCGAATGTCATGCAGATTTCAAACATCTGATGGACACTGCCTCAACACAATCGATTGTCATAAGGTACACAATCGATTGTCTTGCAGCTGCCTTAACATAATCGATTATCATAAGTACATAATCGATTATCTTTGTCCAGATTTTAGAGGCATGTTTAAAAATCATTTTGCTAAAATAAATATGCATGATTTAAAATCATTTTGCTCTAAATTAAATATGCATGATTCGATAAAAATGTTTTTACGAGAGAAGCCAAGTCTTGAGTTAAATTGTCGGATCAAGATCACAATTAAAGAGCGACTCATGTATAACTTTGTCTAATCTTGATCTTTTTTTGTATTGTGCTTGAACTTCGTTACGTGACATTTGCGCGCTTGTGCTTGGACCTTGTCATATGTCAATTGCGCATCGTTTGTCATTTATCAAAACCTACAAATATGAACACACGTTTAGTTTAGTGCCTTGAGAACGTGCTTCAACAATTTCCCCCTTTTTGATAATGGCAAACCTTAATCGGAATATGCATATTAGGTAATTCATAATGACGATCCAAGACAAGTATATATATATGCAATTAGTTCCCCCTCAATTTGTGCCAAAAAGTATTAAGTGCATAGCCCTTATTCTTCCCCCTTTTGACATTAGCAAAAAAAAAATTGGTAAATAACTTGTTTATTGATTAATCAAAAATTTCAACTTCATAAAAGGGATAATAAAGCAAATAATGTCAAGATAATCAATTATTGATACTTGATAATCGATTATATACTAAAGAGAAATCGATTATTCTAAAGAGGAATCGATTATTCTGCACCAGTCTTTATAATTCCCCCTGCTTTTAGGGCGATACCTGCAAGAATACGTTAGACGCCTCCGACGCTCAAGTTAGTAATCATGTGAAAGGGAAAATGCAATGCATGACTTAGATCAATGTGGAGTCAAGAATCCCGAGTTCACTACGAATTCGGAAGAAGGACTCTTTCTCTAAAGGTTTTGTGAAGATTTCGGCCAATTGATCTTTGGTTTCAACAAATTCAATTTCGACATCACCTTTGAGAACGTGATCTCTTATAAAATGATGCCTAATTTCAATGTGTTTTGTTCTTGAATGAAAAACGGGGTTCTTCGTCAAGCATATGGCGCTAGTATTATCACATCTAAGAGGGATATGATCAATACTTAGGCCATAGTCCAAGAGTTGCTGTTTCATCCAAAGAATTTGAGCGCAATAACTCCCCGCGGCTACATATTCAGCCTCGGTTGTGGACAACGCAACACTTACTTGTTTCTTGCAAACCAAGAAACTAGAGAGCTACCGAGCAAATGGCAAGTGCCACTAGTGCTCTTGCGGTCCAATTTGCATCCAGCGAAATCGGAATCGGAATAGCCAACAAGTTGGCATGAAGAACCTTTGGGGTACCATAGACCCACATTTACAGTACCAACAAGATACTTCAATATCCGTTTCACCGCAGTTAGGTGAGACTCCTTAGGACATGATTGATAACGAGCACATAAGCACACGCTAAACATGATGTCCTGTCTACTAGTAGTAAGATAAAGGAGAGATCCAATCATACCTCGATACTTCTTGGTGTCGACTTCCTTACCTTTCTCGTCTTTGTCTAGATGGTCGGATGTTCTCATAGGAGTGGCCATTGCTTTTGCGTTGCTCATTTCAAATCGTTTTAGCAATTCTTTGCAATATTTAGCTTGACAAATGAAGGTTCCTTCTTTCCTTTGCTTTACTTGCAGCCCCAAAAAGAAGGTTAGCTCACCCATCATAGACATTTCAAATTCGCTTGTCATTAAATCAGAAAATTCCTTGCACAAAGCATTGTTAGTAGCAGCAAAAATAATATCATCCACATAGATTTGAACTAATAAAATATCATTGTTTTTATGCTTAACAAATAGAGTGGTGTCAACTTTCCCCCTAATGAACTCATTTTCCAAAAGAAATTTGCTCAATCGTTCATACCAAGCTCGGGGAGCTTGTTTGAGACCATAAAGCGCCTTTTTAAGTTTGAAAACATGATTGGGAGATTTAAAATCTTCAAAGCCCAGGGTTGTTCTACATAAACTTCTTCTTGAATAACACCATTTAGAAAAGCACTTTTTACATCCATTTGATATAAATTGAAATTCATAGAAGAGGCAAAAGCAAGCAATAAACGAATAGCTTCTAACCTTGCTACGGGTGCATATGTTTCTTCATAGTCAATTCCCTCTTCTTGATTATAGCCTTTTGCTACAAGCCTAGCTTTGTTTCTAGTGATTACACCATTTTCATCTAGTTTGTTTCGAAAAACCCATTTCGTACCAATTATGGTATGATTTTCGGGTCTTGGCACCAAATCCCAAACGTCATTTCGTTTGAATTGGTTAAGCTCCTCTTGCATTGCCAAGGTCCAAAATTCATCCCCAATTGCTTCGGAGATGGTTGAAGGTTCAATTTGAGAAACGAAAGCAGTATGTCCTAAGGTGTTCTTAAGAGTGTTTCGAGTACTTACCTGTTGTTCAATGTCGCCAATTACCTGTTCGAGAGGATGGTCTTTGATTGTCCTCCACGCGTTAGGCAGTTTCGTTTCTTTTTCCAGTTGTGGCGCTTCCTCCGATAATTGTTCCAAGATTTCATCTTGAATTTCCTTAGGAGTTTCCTCTTGTACTTTGTCTTGAGGACTCATTGAGTTTAAACTACCTGCAAGTTCAAAACCAGAATCCTTTCTTGCCAAGCGAGCATTATTTTCGGAAAACACAATATGAGGGGATTCCTCCACAGTTTCGGTTCTATAATTGAATACTTTATATGCTTTGCTACGTGAAGAATAACCAATAAAAATTCCTTCATCGGATTTGGCATCAAACTTTCCCAAATTATCTTTACCATTGTTATGAATAAAACATTTACAACCGAATACTCTAAGATGGGAGATATTTGGTTTCCTTCCCTTGTAGAGTTCATAGGGAGTTTTCATGAGTATTGGCCTTATGACTACTCTGTTTATAACGTAGCATGCGGTACTCACGGCATCCGCCCAAAAATGTTTGGGAATCTTAGACTCATCGAGCATGGTTCTAGCCATCTCTTCGAGACACCTATTTTTCCTTACCACCACTCCATTTTGTTGTGGTGTGCATGGAGCAGAGAAGCTGTGCTCGATACCGAGTTTGTCACAAAAATCCGCGAAGAGATTGTGATCGAACTCTCCCCCATGATCACTTCTTATTAAAGTGACGGTTGTGTCCTTTTCATTTTGAACACGTTTAAGAAAACATTTAAAATTATAAAAAGCTTCACTTTTATGAGCAAGAAATAGTGTCCATGTAAATCTAGAATAATCATCAACAATAACAAAAGCATAACGATTTCTACCAAGACTTTCAATGCGAGATGGTCCAAAAAGGTCCATGTGAAGAAGTTGCAATGGTCTAGTAGTTGAAACAATATTTTTCGATTTAAAAGATGCTTTTGTTTGCTTCCCTTTTTGACTAGAATTGCAAATGGAGTCTTTTTCAAATTTCAAATTTGGAAGACCAATAACTAAATTTTGTGAAACCAATTTGTTTAAAAGATGCATGTTGATATGAGCTACTCTACGATGCCATAACCACATATCATCTTCTTTGCTCATAAGACAATTCACATACTCAGATGAAGAATTTTCGAGATCAACCATATAGATGTTATCCATTCTAAAACCACGAAGGATAATTTTAAAATCGCTACGGCGAAAAACTAAGCATTCATCCGAATCAAATAAAACAAGATTTCCCTTGTCACATAATTGACTTATGCTCAAGAGATTATGTATTAGACCTTTAGCTAGCAATATATGCTTAATGGAAGAAGGTTCATCCTTACCGACCGATCCAGTGCCGATAATTTTTCCCTTGTTGTTATCTCCAAAAATAACGCTTCCTCCTTCCTTGTGTTCTAGTTGAAGGAACTTGGATTCGTCTCCGGTCATGTGTTTGGAGCATCCACTATCAAGGTACCAAAGTACACTTGATCCCTTCAAACATACCTACAAGAAAAATTAATGAGTCTTTGGTACCCAAGCTGTTTTGGGTCCTTGAGAGTTAGGTGTAACATGCTGTTGTGCTTGACATGCTGTTAAGTGTCTATGTCTAGTGAAGCAAGAAGGAGAAATATGTCCAATTCGATTGCAATAATGACAAATGACATTAGGATTATGCATTCGTCTAGGTTGATAGTAGTTGGACGGACGAAATTTGTTTACTCTATTTTCGACAATATGACTATTGCGCATTTCATGAAAATCATTTCTCCTACTATTTGTTCTAGGATATGCAGCATTTCTAGAATAGTTATTTCTAGGTTGAAAGCCATTTCTAGGTGTCCTAAAATGTTCAACGTTTCTTCTAGTGTTTGGTCTAGGATATGCATCACTTCTAAAATAGTTATTTCTAGGTTGAAGGCCATTTCTAGGAGTCCTAAAATGTTCAAAGTTTCTTCTAGTGTTTGGTCTAGCATGCATGTTGATTCTAGGATTGTTATCTCTAGGATGAACATTTGTTTTATTTGTCCTAGGTTGAGCCTTAGGTGGTTGGGGTTTGGCTTCAACTTTTTCTTTAGGCTCGTTTTTAAAACCTATCCCATGTTTGGTCGATTTCAAATTAACAAGAACTTCATTCAAATTTTAATGAGAAGAATTGAACTTATCTAAGGTGCCCTTAAGTCTTTCTACCTCATCTTTTAGATGCATGCAAGAAGTACAATTTTTACTAGAACTCTCGGGTTTGTCGGCGCTTCTTTTGCCGAAAAATTTGTTTTCTTCTTTCAACTTCTCATTTTCCAAAATCAGTTTTTCCAAATCCTTTTCTTTCAAAGAGAGTTGTTTTTCAAAATCTTTTTATTTCAAAGAAGCATTTTCCTTAATGTTTTTAGCAGTTTTGGAAGCTTTAATGAATTCACTATACAACTCATCAAAGGCATTTTGCATTTCCTCAAGAGAATAGAAGTTTTTGGAAGAAATTTGACATACCTCTTCTTGATTGTTTTCGTGAGCCATGAGACAGAGATTTGCGGTTTCGTCTTCTTCTTCCTCACTCGACTCGTCTCCGGAGTCGCCTCCCCAAGATATGTATGCTCGTTGTCTCTTGAAGGGTTTCTTCTCCTTTTTGACATTTGGGCAATTTGATTTAATGTGCCCGATTTCTCCGCACCCATAGCACTTTACTTGATCTCCTTGTTGTTTGCCTTTTCGTTCATACTCTTTTCGCATGAACTTTTGAAATCTCTTAATAACGAGTCCGAACTCGTTATCTCCGTCCTCGTTATTTTGAGGTTGGCTTGTGCTTGCCTTGAGGGAGATTCTTTGTTTCCTTTGATCATTAACAAGAGGGTTAAGTATAGTAGATTCATAAGTTTTAAGGTTACCTCTTAATCCGTCGATGGTGACATTTGAAATGCCAATAGACTCTTGAATCGCGTCGGCCTTGGAGCGCCATTCCGGAGTGAGACTTCGGAGAATTTTTCGGACAAGTTCCTTATCCGTGAAGGTCTGCTTAAGAGCATGTAAGTCATTAACGATTTTTGAAAATCGTTCGAACATGTCATCGACCCTTTCGCCTTCCTTCATGTGAAACAGTTCATATGCATGGGTTAGAAAATCAACTTTAGCCTCTCTTACCTGGTCCGTACCTTCGTACGTGATTTCCAGCTTATCCCACATTTTCTTCGACGTTGTGCAACATGATACTTTTCTGTAATCATCAGCGTTTACAGCACAATATAATAAGTTGATGGCATTAGCGTTGTTCTGCACTTCCGGATATCATCCGCATCGTATTCATCTTCGGATTTTGGAACCCATTCATTTTCAACCTTTTTGGTTGGAATTTGTTCTCCCTTCACTATAACCTTCCACAGATGAAAACTATTCGATTGAATGAATATTCTCATCCTTTCCTTCCAGTACGTATAGTTTGTGCCATCGAATAGTGGTGGTCGGGTGGAGCATTGTCCTTCACCTATTCCTGCAAAAGAATCACGAGTAGAAGCCATTGATTGTTTCTCTCAAACGGTTAAGTTTTTCAGAGAGTTGGGCTCTGATACCAATTGTTAGAATATACGCTTAACGCTAGAGGGGGGGTGAATAGCGTTATAATAAAAAACAACGTAAACTTGCGGAATTTAAAAATTGCAGGAATGAAATAAGTGCGATAAGTAAATAATAAGGAACGAACGCACCGATGTTATCCTGGTTCACCACAACCCGTGGCTAGTCCAGTCCCCGAGAGACTCTCTCGAGATTTCCACTAACTTCGTTAAGCTTACGGGTGCTTAACAAACCGTTACAAACTGAGAACTTGAGTCACACAAGCCTCAACAACCTTTGCTCGAAGATACAACACTTCAAGACTTCAACCAAAGGAATCACAACGTTCCTTCTTACAATACAAGGGATTAACACTTCCCTTCAAGTGTATAAAAACACTTTGCACTCAAAACAAGACTCTCCTTAAGAGATGATACGAGTAAAATAAATACGCTCAAGAACGCAACAACTTTCGTCAAGAATTTGGCTCTCAAAAACTTATGTAATGAATAGAAAATGATGAATAAGAGAGTATGCAAGCTTTAGCAATAATATGATCAGTTGTTGTGTTTAGAAGACTGATTTGAAGATGTATTTATAGTGTCAAAAACATGCCTAACCGTTGCCTAATTGCCAATTAAGAATTGCTGATTTTGTGCTACGACAATCGATTGTCTAATTGGCACAATCGATTGTTTTCCAATCGTTCCAAAAATCATTCCCAGATTTTACGCAGCATAATCGATTATCTAAGACGTATAATCGATTACTGGCAACGTTCAAAAAATCATTTCCAGATTTTACTTAAAACAATCGATTATCAGAAATATACAATCGATTACTTGGCAACGTTCAAAAATTCTTTTTTCAGATTTTACTTAAAACAATCGATTATTAAGATCCTATAATCGATTATCTGACGGATTTTTAAAATATTTTGGCAACGGTCATTTACATAATCGATTATGCTATATGGACAATCGATTATTTCTCATTCTTGAAAAATCTAATAGACACTGCCTCAACACAATCGATTGTCATAAGGTTCACAATCGATTATTTTGTATCTTTGAAAAATCTGATAGACACTTCTTCAACACAATCGATTGTCATAAGGTTCACAATCGATTATTTTGTAGCTTTGAAAAATCTGATGGACACTGTCTCAACACAATCAATTGTCATAAGGTACACAATCGATTATCATGCAGATTTCAAACATCTGATGGACACTGCCTCAACACAATCGATTGTCATAAGGTACACAATCGATTGTCTTGCAGCTGCCTTAACATAATCGATTATCATAAGTACATAATCGATTATCTTTGTCCAGATTTTAGAGGCATGTTTAAAAATCATTTTGCTAAAATAAATATGCATGATTTAAAATCATTTTGCTCTAAATTAAATATGCATGATTTGATAAAAATGTTTTTACGAGAGAAGCCAAGTCTTGAGTTAAATTGTCGGATCAAGATCACAATTAAAGAGCGACTCATGTATAACTTTGTTTAATCTTGATCTTTGTTTGTCTTGTGCTTGAACTTCGTTACGTGACATTTGCGCGCTTGTGCTTGGACCTCGTCATATGTCCATTGCGCCTCGTTTGTCATTTATCAAAACCTATAAATATGAACACACGTTTAGTTTAGTGCCTTGAGAACGTGTTTCAAGAATTAGTAATAGAATACTGACCAATATTGAGGTGAATTAACAATACATGGATAATGTTCCAACGTATGAGAGGAGATAAGGATTCCATCCTTTAGATGAAGTGTAATAAGGAAGCTTAAAGGACTTAGATTTATACATATAGGATAAGCATGAGAGTAACTTGGAGTATGGTAGTAGACCTCCGTAACGATAAATCAAAGTAAGAGTTATGGCATTGAGTTCATACAGATGGATAAATGGACCTATGGAATAAGGTATAACGATTTGTAAGTTCAACAAATTACCGAGCAAATAACTTCAGTATACTCATAGATTCCCAGAGGGACATCTTATCAAGTTCTGTATATGTTTACAAAGTGAAGCCTAGAGATTGGCTAAAAGCTGAAGGAAAAAAGAGAGAAGAGTCTCATAGGCACACTTACAAGGTCAAAGTCATGAAGGCTGCATAATTGAAGGTAGCAACAGTTACGAGATTAGAAGGATTTCGACCACAAGTCATAATATAAGAAAGAGGCCTAAAAGGGGGAATGCCTTGGCCCTTGGATTTCTTAACAGAACAGATACCTAGATGGCATGAAGAGTACTAAAGTATTCACAAGAACTATAAGTTATGATAATGATAAGTGCATCAGTCAACATTCGAGGACGAATTTTCCAAAGGGAGAATGATGTTATATCCCGCATTTTCGTATGTTAAACTTTTGTCGTAAGTTAATTGGCGTACGTGCGGAAATGAGATTATTTTGAGATTTTAGGCATTATGCTATTTCAAACAAGTGGTTAGTAAATTTGTGAAGGTAAGAGGGTAATCAAATCGAAGAATATGAGTTTCATCGAAGGTTGTAATTTTGAGATAAAATACGGGCTGAGCTATAATACCCGGTATTTATGGGATAGTGCCATACAAAGTACCATATGATCATGATTGTAAGATGTATAAAATGTGCTAAAAGTAAGTAGTACTTTAAGTATTCTTAATTATGTGGATAATTGGTTGATTATTGGTTAATGGGAGATTAACTATTTAAAAAGGAATTACTGAATAATTAAGACAATGGATAAGGCTTAATAAACACTCCCAAACGTAGTAGCCCAAGGAGTATAGCGATTACCCAAAAGGTCATCACTTCTTTTAGAAATGAATTCTGTGTTCTGAGGCCGTAAAACCTCTTTCTACATCACCTTGATTTGCGTGTGCAGTCCGGACGTGTAGACGGAAAGACATTTGTGAAAAGATGTAAAACAAAGATAAAAATTTGCCTTTAAATGCATTTAAGTTGACTTCAGTCAACATTTCAGGTAAAAAGACTCATACCCTTTATTTATCAGTTCTGAAGAGTCCGTAAGAAAGTATGGTACATGGGCGTATGCCCGGAATTGAATTTTGAGGTCCCAAGCCCGAGAAATAAATTTTTACAGAAAATTATTTTCTGAAATAATTATGAGTTTTTTGAAATTAAAGGTGTTTGAAATTTGATGGTATCTGTCCCGTATTCTAGTTTCAGAGCCTGCTACAGGTCTCATATATGATTTAAGTTAAGTCTGTGAAATTTGGTAATAAACAGACTTGAGATGACGTGAATTAGACCTTGTTAAAGAAAATTGGAAAATTTGATGTTTATAAGTGATTTCATGATTTTGACGCTAAATTTATAGTGGTTGGTTTTATTTTGGTGATTTGAATGCACGAGTAAGTCCGTATGATATTTTTAGGTTGGTGTGCATGTTTGGTTTTGAGCCCCGAGGGATCGGGTGAGTTTTGGATAGGCCACAGAGTGCAATTTGCACTTAGAAATTTGTTGGTATATTGCAGGCCTGTAGACTGCGCATTGGTAAAACCTTGCTCGCAAATGCGAGTGTTATGTCACAAGTGCGAAAAATCCAGGGCCAGCACTACCTCGCAAATGCGAGGTACACATCGCCAGTGGTCACAAATGGGAAACCACTATTGCCAATACGAGTTCACAATTGCGAACATATGATCACAAATACAAAGGTATCAAGTTCTTTAAGGGTTCGGAATTGCCAACCCTGGTCGCAATTGCGACATCTGAGACCAATAAATTAACACTTAGATGCATTTTCAATCATTTTTCATGTCTTCTCAAAATATAAACTTTCTTGGGCAATTTCCCAAAGAAACTTTCTTCTCCAAATTTATTGTAAGTCATTTCTAACTAGTTTTTATTAATATTTAACATCCTTTCTCATGATTTCAACTCAAAATAAAAGGTTTTCATGGGGGGAAATTGGGTGTTTTGGGTAGAACCTAGGTTTTCCAAATTTTAGGGATTTGGACCTTGATTTGAGGTCCGATATCAAAAAAAATTATATAGTTGGGTTCGGGGGGAATGGGTAATCGTTTTTTTGTTCGAACCTCGGGTTTTGGCAATGTGGGCCCGGGGCTATTTTTGACTTTTGAAAAAACTTTAGAAAACCTATTTTCATGCATTGGAATTGATTCATTTAGTATTTATTGATATATTTAAGTGACTTGTGGATAGATATGAGCGAATTGGTGGTGGAATCAAGAGGTAAAGCGATAGTTAAGGCTTGAATTGTGTTCGTGGCATCAAGGTAAGTGTTTGGTCTAACCTTAGCTTGAGGAATTAGAAGTTGTGTCCTATTTGCAATGTGTTATTTGTTGAGTACGACGTATAGCATGGTAACGAGAGTCTATACATTGGTGTCAAGCATGCCCCTGAGTCTTAAATTGAAATGATTGTGTTCTTAGCAAATACTACGAATGCTTAAGTTGTTGATTCTCTGTGTTGGGAAAGAATTATGATTATTCTCGTGGAAATTGCTTAATGTTGGGTATTGGTGTTAGATGAGATTTCTTTTATGAAGATAACAGTTGGAACAAGTATGGTTATAGCTGATTCCCTTTCATGGACGTATTTACTTATTCTGCCGAATCCCTTGCTGAGATAGTGTCGTTTCCTTATTGTTCCCTTGTTGGACTTTTTTGTGATTGGCGTTGAACTGTATATCTGGATCAGCTTGCACGCCACAACAACATGATAATTGGACCGGGTTACACGCTCCAACAATGATAAATGATATGGATCGGGTTGCAAGCCGTAACAATATTTGTATGATTTGGATCGTGTTGCGCGCCGCAACAGTAAATGATAAAAGTGGTTATTTATTGGTTATAGCTTCCTTATTCTTTCTGCTGCAAATTTTAGATTATTCTTTATGCTTTTTATCCTGATTTACTATTGGTAAATGATATCCCCCCACAGCATGCCCCTCCCATCCTTAATTGCATATTTTTGTTTTATTTTCCACTGCATATGATATTACTGCACAAGTTTATTTGGTAGTATCGTCCTAGCCTCGTCAGTACTTCGCCGAGGTTAAGCTAAACACCTACCAGCATATGGGGTCGGTTGTGCTGATACTACACTCTGCACTGTGTGCAGATCCTAGGGTAGCAGCATTCATACCTTAGCTTGGGTGGCTACCTTCAATCTAGTGGGAGATTTTGAGGTAGTCCTGCAGGCGTCTGCATGCCTTGGCGTCTCCCTCTGTCCCTTCATCTTGTTTCATTTACATATTTCTGAAACAGTGTATTATATATTTTTCAGACCTTGTTTGTAGTAATTCTAGACTTTGTGTGAAGCGTGACACCAGTTTAGATTTTTGCTTAAGATATTGTATTGGATACATATTCAGATGGCTTATTTTTCCTTCCGCTTGCTTTAAATTTTCGATGTTTATAATAATTGATTCACACTTGTTAAGGAATCAAAATGGGAAATCTGGGTCGTGACAAGTTAGTATCAGAGATCTAGGTTACATGGGTCTCACAATTCATAGACAAGCTTAGTAGAGTCTGAGAAATCGGTATGGAGATGTCTATATTTATCCCCGGAGGCTACAAAGTTAGGAAAAATTTCACATCTATTCCTTCCTGTCGTGAGGTTTGGTTTCTCAATGCTAATTGAATTTCTACTATGTTCTTTCACAGATGGTGAGAACACGTGCTTCCTCGTCCACTAATCATCAGCCTGCGTACCCAACAGCAGTTCATATGAGGGGCACAGGGCGAGGGTGAGGCCGTCCTAGAGGCCAAGGTAGGGGCAGGCTCAACCAAGAGCAGCAGCCCCAGTGGCGGAGCCTCAGGTTGAATTTGATGATGAGGTTCCAGCCCAGGCAGTTCTGGTAGGCCCAGATCAGATCTTGGAGGGGTTTATTGCTACCCCGGTACTCTAGGATGATCTGGTCCGACTAATGGGCCTTATAGAGAGTGTCACCCGAGCAGGCTTGCTTCCTATATCACCAGTTGTTTCTCATGCTAGGGGGAAAAGCACAGACTTCTTCTACTCTCACACCAGAGCAGATAGCTCCCCAGTTTTAGACTCCACTAGCTCAGACAGTTGGAGCAGTTCAGCCAGGTATAGTAGCTCAAGCCGGTGATGGAGCAACTATTTCCACTTATGCTTTTTGGAGATTGGACAGGTTCACCAAGCTGTTCACTACTAATTTTAACGGTGTATCTTCTGAGGATCCCCAAGATTGTCTAGTCAACTGTCATGAGGTTCTCAGGAACATGGGGATAGTGGAGACCAATGGGGTCGACTTTGCTACCTTCTGCTTGTCTGGATCCGCCAACACTTGGTGGAGAGATTTTTTTCTTGCTAGTCCAGACGGATCGCCAGCATGACTTGGGGGATGTTTACTCTGCTATTTTTGGAGAAGTTTCTCCCTATCACTCAAAGAGAGGTTTATCGGAGGCAGTTTGAGCATCTCCGGCAGGGTTCTATGACCCTCACTCACTATAATACCAGATTCATCAACATGGTCCGTCATGCTATTATCATACTCCCCACCGAGAGAGGGGGGTGAGGATTTTCATTGAGGGACATTCCATCCTATTTGACTTCAGATGGCTAAGGAGAGGGAGTGAGATTTCTTTTCAGGAGGTGGCAAATATGGCTAGGAGAGTTGAGATGGTTCTATCGTAGGGAGGTGGTCAGGGTCTGACAAGAGACCTCATCATTCAAGTAGATTTAGTGGTGCCTCGTATGGAGGTAGGGATTTGTATGGTAGAGGCCATCCTCCTAGTCAAAACTTCAGGTTTCTCACGGTTCTTCATTTGGTCGTGTTTCTTATATGCAGTATTCTGATCAGCATCCTTATAGTGCACCACCAGCTCCTATCAGTGCACTACCGTTCCACATGTTTTCGGAATGGTCATTCAGGTCACTAGGGTCAGTATCAGTTTCCTCAGCTGCATCACTTAGGTGGATGCTTTGAGGGCGACGAGTATGGTTATATTCGGAGGGCTTGTCCGAGATGAGTGGGTATTCCATCACAACAGCAGGGTTCCTGTGCCATGGTTCATGTGCCAGGTGTTCCACCGTCCGCTCAGCCAGCTAGGGGCGGGGTAGAGGTGCTAGAGGTGGAGGTAGAAGTACTAGAGATAGAGGTCATCCATTAGAGGTGGAGGCCATCCATCCGTAGCCCGTCCTAGAGATGTAGTTTAGGGTGGAGGGGCATTGCCCCGATGGTATACTCTTCCAGCTAGGCCTAAGGCTGATGCTTCCAATGTAGTTATCACAGATATTGTTATAGTTTGTAGCAGAGATTCTTTAGTTCTATTTGATCCAGGGTCTACATACTCCTATGTGTTATCTTATTTTGCACCATATCTATTCATGCCTAGTGATTCATTGAGTGCTCATGTATATGTGTCTACACCGGTGGGTGATTCTATTATGGTAGATCGAGTCCATCATTTGCGCATAGTTGTGATTGGGGGACTTGAGACTTGTGCTAATTTGTTACTTCTGCACATGGTCAATTTTGATGCCATAATGGTGATGTACTGGTTATCACCTTACCACGCTATCTTGGATTGTCATGCAAAGAGTGTGACATTATCCTTGCCGAGTTTACCTTGTTTGGAATAGAGAGGGACTCCTTGTCATTCTACATGTAGTGTTATCTCATATATGAAGGCTCGGTGTACGGTCGAGAATGGTGTTTGGCTTATTTGGCGTATGTTCGTGATTCTAGTGTCGAGGTTCCCTATCAGGTAAGCCACCTGACAGGGATATTGACTTCTGTATTGATTTAGCTCCGGGCACCTAGCCCATTTCTATTATGCCGTATCGTATGGCCCCGCCTGAGTTGAAAGAGTTAAAGGAGCAGTTGCAAGACTTGCTTGAAAAAGGTTTCATTATGCCTAGTGTTTTTCCTTGGGGTGCGGCGGTGTTGTTTGTTAAGAAGAATGATGGATCGATGAGAATATGTATAGATTACCATCAGTTGAACAAGGTTACAATCAAGAATAAGCATTGCCGAGGATTGATGATTTGTGTGCGAGGATTGATGATTTGTGTGATCAGCTTCAGGGTGCCAAGTTTTCAAAGATTGACTTAAGATTGGCTGCCATAAGTTGAGTATTAGGCATCTGATGTCCCTAAGATAGCTTTCCGCACTAGGTACGGGCATTATGAGTTCTTGGTGATGTCATTCATGTAAACCAATGCCCCAGCAACTTTTATGGATTTTATGAATCGAGCGTTCATGCCCTACTTGGATTCGTTCATGATAGTATTCATTGATGATATTTTGATCTATTCTTGCAGCCAGGAGGAGCATGAGTAGCATTCGAGAGTGGTTCTTCAGACTTCGAGAGACGGTCAATTGTATGCCAAGTTTTCAAAGTGTGAGTTCTAGTTAGGTTCAGTTTCCTTCTTGGGTCATGTTGTCTCTGTAGAGGGTATTGAGATAGATCTGAAGAAGATAGAGGCAGTCGAGAACTGGCCTAGACAAGCATTAGATATAGAGATCTAGATTTTCATGGGATTGGAAGTCTATTATCATCAGTTTGTGGAGGGGTTTTCATCTATTTCAACCCCGATGAACAGGTTGACCCAGAAAGGTGCCCATTTCAGGTGGTCCGACGAGTGTGAGGTGAGCTTTTAGAAGCTTAAGATATTTTTGACTATGGTTGGAGTGTTGGTTTTGCCGACAGGTTCAAGGCCTTGTACAGTTTATTATGATGCATCTCCTGATAGACTTGGTGTAGTGTTGATGCAGGGTGGAAAGGTCATTGTCTATGCTTCATGGTAGTTGAAGATTCATGAGAAGAACTATCCAGTTCATGATATAGAGTTAGAATCTATTGTTCACACGTTGACGATTTTGAGGCATCGTCTGCATGGCATGGCATGTGAGGTGTTCATGGATCACAAGAGTCTACAGTATTTGTTCAAGTAGAAGGAGCTAAATTTGAGGAAGAGAAAATGGTTGGAGCTATTAAAGGACTATGATATCACCATCTTATATCATCCAGAAAAGGCCAATGTGGTGGCTCATTCTTTGAGTATGAAGTTAGCTCGTATAGGAAGTATTGCTTATATTCCTATAGGTGAAGGATTGCTTGCTCTGGATGTTCAGGCTTTAATCAGTTTGGGAGGTTGGATTTTTCTGAGCCCAGCCGGGTGTTAGATTGCACAGTCGCTCATTATTCATTATTGGAGCGTATCCGAGATCGGCAATATTATGATCCTTATTTTTGTGTTCTTAGGGACGCAGTGCTGCATGGAGGTGTCAAGCAGGTTACCTTAGAAGATGATGTAGTTTTGAGGCTGCAGGGTCGAGTTTGTGTGCCAAATGTGGATGGGCTCCGAGAGTTAATTTTAGAGGAGGCCCATAGTTTCTGGTACTCCATTCATCCGGACGCCGCAAAAATGTACTAGGATTTGTGGCAGCATTATTGGTGGAGGAGAATAAACAAGGACATTGCTACATATGTGGCATAGTATTTGAATTGTCAGTAGGTTAAGTATGACCAGAGGCCTGGTGGTTTGTTCCACAATATTAAGATTCTTGATTGGGAGTGGGAGTGTATCACTATGGATTTTGTTGTTGATAGGCTGACCAAGTCAACGCATTTCATTCCTGTGGCAGTCTTCTATTCTCCTGAGAGGTTAGCAAAGATCTATATAGGGGAGATGTTCATCTCATTGTGTGACCATGTCTATCATCTCGGATCAAGGTACGCAGTTTACCTCATATGTCTAGAGAGCAACTCAGCGAGAGTTGGGAACACGGGTTGAGTTGAGTACAGCATTTCATCCTCAGACGGACGGGCAGTTAGAGCGAACCGTTATAATTTTGGAGGATATACTCCGATCTTTTGTCATTGACTTTGGAGGCTCGTCGGATAAGTTTTTACCTTTAACAAAGTTTGCCTACAACAACAGCTACTAGTCAAGCATCCAAATGGCTCTTTACGAGGCTTTATATGGTAGGCGATGTCAATCGCTAGTTGGATAGTTTGAACCGGGAGAGGCTCAGTTGTTGGGTACAGATCTAGTACAGGATGCCTTGGACAAGGTCAATATCATTCAGTATAGGCTTCGTACAGCTCAGTCCAGGAAAAAGAGGTATGCCAACCGTAAGGTTTGTGATTTGGCATTCATGGTCGATGAGCGGGTATTGCTTCGGCTGTCGCCTGTGAAGGGCGTGATGAGATTTGGAAAGAACAGCAACAATCTTAGCCCTAGGTTCATTGACCCATTTGAGATTCTTGATCAAGTGGCAGATGTGGCTTACAGACTTGGGTAGCCACTGAGTTTATCAGTTGTGCATCCAGTATTTCATGTGTCCTTGCTTAGGAAGTATCACGGCGATCCATCGCACATGTTAGATTTCATCACTATCTAGTTAGACAAGTACTTGTCCTATGAGGATGTGCCAATAGCTATTCTAGACCAGAAGGTTCATCAGTCGAGGTCGAAGAGTTTCCCTATTGTTTGTGTTCAGGTGAGAGGTCAGCCTGCTAAGCCATCAACATGGGAGTCCGAGTCCAATATGCGGGAGCCATTATCCCAATCTTTTCCCCGACTCAGGTACTTTCTTCTTATGTCCGTTCGAGGATGAATGGTTGTTTTAGAGGTAGAGAATGTGATGACCTAAAAAGTCATCGCTTGTTTAAGAAATAAATTCCGTGTTTCAAGGCCTTAAAACCTTCTTTCTGCATTATCTCGATTTGTCTGAGTGCATAGCCGAAAAGCCATTATGTGAAAAACTGTAAACAAATGATAAAATAATTGCCTTTAAATGAATTTAAGATGACTTCGGTTAGCATTTTGGGTAGACGGATCGGGACCCGGACCTGGACCTACGATTTGACTGTCTTGGAGGGTCCGTAGGAAAATATGATGCATGGAATCAAATTTCTAAGTCCCAAGCCCGAGAGATGAATTTTTAAATAAAATTGTTTTGTAGAATAATTATGAGTTTTTGGAAATGAAAGGTGTTTGAAATTTGATGGTATCGGACCCTTATTCTAGTTTCGGAGCCCGGTACAGGCATTATATGTGATTTAAGTTGAGTCTATAAAATTTGGTAAGAAATGGACTTGAGATGACGTGAATCGGACCTTATTTGAGAAAATTGAAATTTTTGATATTGCTAAGTGATTTCATGATTTTGATACTAAATTCATAGTGTTTGATGTTATTTTGGTGATTTGAATGCACGAGAAAGTCCGTATGACGTTTTTAAGTTGGTGTGCATGCTTGGTTTGGAGCCCCAGGACTCAGGTGTGTTTTGGATAGGCCGCGAAGTGAAATTTGCACTTAAGAATTTGCTGGTATATTGCAGGCCTACAAGCTTCGCATTTGCCTCGCAAATGTGAGTGTTATGTCGCAAATGCGATAAACCCAGGGCCAACACTACCTCGCAAATGAGAGGTACACATCGCAAATGTGATGCCTTCAGTAGAAGCCAGTGGTCGCAAATGTGACACTACCTTCACAAATGCGAGTTCGCGATTGCAAACATATGATCACAAATGCAAAGGCAGTAGGTTCCTTCAGGGTACGCAATTGTGAGCCATGGTCGCAATTGCGACATCTGAGACCAGTAAATTAACACTTAGATGCATTTTAAGCCATTTTTCAAATATTGTCAAAACATAAACTCTCGAGCAATTTTCCAAATAAAATTTCTTCTCCAAATCAATTGTAAGACATTTCTAAGTAGTTTTTATTAATCTTTAACATCATTTGTCATGATTTCAACTCAAAATCAAAGGTTTTCATGGGTAAATTGGGTGTTTTGGGTAGAACCTAGGTTTTTCAAAATTTGGGGATTTGGACCTCGATTTGAGGTCTGATTTAAAAACAAATTATTTATGTGGGTTCGTGGAGAATAGGTAATCAGGTGTTGGTTCAAGCCTCGGATTTTGACCATGTGGGCCCTGGGTGATTTTTGACTTTTTGGGAAAAATTTTAGAAAACCTATTTTCATGCATTGGAATTGATTCATTTAGCATTTATTGATATAGTTGAGTAACTTGTGGTTAGATACGAGAAAATTGGTGGTGGAATCAAGAGGTAAAGTAATAGTTTAGGCTTGAATTGTGTTCATGGCATCGAGGTATGTGTTTGGTCTAACCTTAGCTTGAGGGATTGGGAGTTGTGTCCTATTTGCTATGTGTTATTTGTTGAGTATGACATATAGGAATGGTGACGAGCATCTATACACTAGGGTGAAGCATGCTCGTGAGTCTTAAATTGAAATCGTTGTGTTCTTAGCAAATACTACGAATGCATAAGTTGATGATTCTCTGTGTTGGGCAAAAATTATGGTTATTCTCGTGGAAATTGCTTATGGCTGGGTATTGGTGTTAGATGAGGTTTCTTTTGTGAAGTTAACTGTTGGAAAAAGTTTGGTTATAGCGGATTCCCTCGCCGGGACGTATTTACTTATTTTGTCGAATCCCTTACAAGGATAGTGTCGTTTCCTTATTGTCCGCTTGTTGGGATTTTTTTCGTGATTGGTGTTGAACTGTATATTTGGATCGGTTGAACACCATAACAATATTATATTTTGATCGGATTGCAAACCGTCACAATATTATATTTGGATTGAGTTGCAAACTGCAATAATATTATATTTGGATCGGGTTGCACGCTGCACCAATAATAAATGATATGGATCGGGTTGCACGCCACAATATTGCTTTTATGATTTGGATCTGGTTACGTGCCGCAACATAAATGATAAAAGTGGTTAGTGATTGGCTACAACTTCTTTATTCTTTCTAGTGTAAATTTTAGATTGTTCTGTATGCTTTTTCTCTTAAGTTACTGTTGGTAAATGATATGCCCCTACAATATGCCCCCTCCCCCCATCTTTAATTGCATTTTTTTTATTTTCTACTGCATATGATATAACTACACAGGTTTATTTGATAGTCTGGTCCTAGCCTCGTCACTACTTCGTCAAGGTTAGTCTAGGCACTTACTAGCACATGGGGTCGATTGTGCTGAGACTACACTCTGCACTGTGTGAAAATCCCGAGGCAGCAGCATTCAGACCTTAGCTTGGGGGGGCTGCCTTTAGTCTAGTCGGAGATTCCAAGGTAGTCCTACAGGCGTCCGTATGCCCAGGCGTCTGCCTCTATCCTTGCATCCTGTTTCATTTACGTATTGCTGAAATAGTGTATTATTTATTTTTCGGACCTTGTTTGTTGTAATTTTAGACTATCTGTGAAGCATGACACTAGTTATGGGTAGATGTTTGCTTAAGATGTTGTACTGGATACATATTCAAATAGTTTATCGTTTCTTTTAGTTGCTTTAAATTTCCATTGTTTATAATTTTTAATTCACACTTCTTAACAAACTAAAATGGGGTATCTGGGTCGTGACAAGTATTGATTTTAGTGACTCTTTAATCACATAGATGTCACACTTTAGGAAACATGTGGGGCCCACATAAAGACCAACCATTCATAGAAATTTCATCACATCATTGTTGGAAAAGCTAACCATTTTTAGGAAATATATCATCAACATTGTTCATGAGGGACATGATACATATGGATATCCATAGCTCATTTGAAATTTCATAACACAATATAGTGTGAGATTTTGCAATTTTAAGGAAAACGGACAATCTTTCTCAAGAATTTAAGAATGTTTTCCTACTTCAGTCCGCCATTACACATTTTTGCAATAGACGGGTGTTAGATGGATTGTCAAGAGTATCGACTTAGGTATGTTAAGGATAAGCCCTTCCTTCATTTTGACATGATCTAGTAACTACATGTTTTTGATAACAAGGCATAAAGAGAAGTTCATACTCCCTAATTTATATACATTATCCTAGTCTCATAAGTTACAGTATTCTCCATTATCGGAACTTTCTACTCAATTGAGTATTGTCTTTTTTTGGTCAAGAGAGCAGAGGGTGCATACACACATACACACACATAGAGAGTATTGCAGTACTTTTACCACCATCGATCTATAATTGATGGGCAGACCTTTATTGGGCAACCTCAAATTAGATGGTAAGTCATAGAGCAAGCCTATTATGGTCGAGCATCCATGAGCAAGCCTAGAATGGTCGAAATACAGAGCCTAGTATGGTCTAGCACCAATGAGCGAGCCTACTACGGTAGAGTGGTTACACGTTCCGAGCCGTATAGGGTCGGACATTATTTTACTTAGTATATTGAAAGAATTGAGTCAGTGTTAGTAGGTATGTATATCTCTAGATCATCTTTGACTCCTAGTTACTTTCAGTTATTATATTACCAGTTCCATTTCAACTTTTAGTTTATCGCCTTATATACTCGGTACATTATTTCATGTGAACATTCTTTTTTATACAGATGTTGTATTTTAGATGCACAGGTTCAAATAGACAGATAAGTAGACCTCCTCAGTAGGTGTTTCCCAAGTTCAGCTTGATTAGTAAGCTCCACGTCTTTCGAAGTTATTGGGTCTAGAGTTTTATATACATCTTGTGTATATATGTTATGGGTAGGTCTAGGCCCTATTACAATCACAGAACACCTATTAGTAGACGCTTGTAGACATATTCTATTAGTTAGTGCAGTAAGTGGGGCTTATAGGCCTTGTATGTATGTTTTGTTGGTTTGTCTGTTGTAATAGTTATGACGGCCTTGTCAGCCCAACTTTATATTGATTTTTAGTCGGTGTTGGTTTTTGTTTAGTTTTATATTTTTCGTTTAGTAATCTCGAGTCTGTTTTTCCCTCATGATTGATACTTTTGCGCATTTAAACATCATTGAGGAACATCGACCCCGACGATGATCATATGAATGACGTGTTGAGGTTCTTCTTTCTTGTTTTGTTTATTGGAATCCGCATTTCTAAAATGACTTTTAGCTCGATCACTCAGAGACTCCCGAAGATGCCCTGTTTTTGAATAACTGGCTACTTTTTCTCTCAATTGTCGACAATCTTCCATTTTGTGGCCATGGGTGCTATGATATTCGCATATTTGGTTGGGGTCGCTTCGGGCTAAATCGATTTGCATAGGTCAAGGCCATATAGTATGATGCATTTGATAGCTGATATGATGGCGGTTGCGTTAATATTAAAGTTGTATTCTGATAACTGAGGTGCTTCTTTGGGTCTGATAGGCTTGTCGAAGCTGTTCTTGCTCATAAGACCTCGAGAGCTCTATCCTCGGTCACTTCTGCTTTCATTTCGTATAGGATTCTGCCCATATCCGTCGCTCTTGCAATTCCACTATTTGGTTGATATCGTTCTCTATTCGACCTCGGTGCTTGGTTGATATCCCTCTTGATTCTGTCGACGGGTTTGATAGGACGAATGGACCTAGAAGGAGCCCCGAGTTTTTTATCTTCGACCCTGATCTTTGATTGATACGGATTATGCACATCGGTCCAAGTGACAACTGAGTATTCTATCAAATTCTACTTCAACTACTACGAATCCAGCGAGCTTCGAACATTAAGTCCTTGGGTGAAAGTTTGAACTGCCCAATCACTAGCGACTGGTGGCAGGTCCATCCGTTCCATGTGGAATCGAGACACGAATTCTCTAAGCATTTTCTCCTTCATCCTTACCTTGAAAAGGTCCGATTTCCTAGTTTCAACCTTGATGGCTCTAGCTTGTGCCTTTACGAAAGAATCCACAAGCATAGCAAATGAGTCAATAGAATTATAGCCCCATTTGACAGGGTCTCTCCGAATTTATTTAGTAATACATATTCATTATCGTCACCTCTAGATTATTCCCTATGATAGCACATATGTAAGAGTTGACATGCTCATTCAGGTTGGTCGTTCCATTGTATTAAAGAATCTCGGGGATTCGAAACTTCTTGGGGATCGGATTGGGAGCCACGCTCGGTGGTGCCCCTAGGATTTGATTGACCCTGGAGTTGTAAGTTTCCGCCTTTTTTGTCATTTGCCTCAATCTTCTTTTCCCCCGACTCAATTTGTTTAGTTAGTTCTTCAAGAATCATTATGATTTAGGATTGGTTCCGATTCTTTCTCCTTGGATTTCCTCGAAACCAATTTGAACATGTGGACAACTTCCTACGACGTCAGGCTCTATCTTGCTCGGTGGGTGATTTTGGTTTTGGAGCTGGGTTATCGCTGATCCATCGAGATTGACCGGGGGTGTGTCGTTTCCTAGTGCTATGTTATCATTCTCGCGGTGGTAGCCGAAATTGTTGCCAACGTGAAGGGGTGCTTACTAAGATTTCAAAATTTTGAGCTTGGAATCAAAGATACTTCAAAGAACAAGTGAAAATAATGTATGTTATGAAGTTTTGTATCGAGTAACCACTATTATCCTTAGCCCCAGGGTAGGCGCCAAACCATTTACCCTAAAAATGGATAACAATTGAATTTATACATAGTTTTAAGAATACATGATATAACTTAGCACAAATTAAAAAGGCAGACTAATATCGAAATGACGATAAAAGAATAAATTCAAACCATACAAATAGAATAGCCTTGGCCCTCGAGTTTGATCATCCTTGATACAAAGATATTTCAACTGGCGTATAAATAGAGTAACAAGATAATAAAAGCAAGCAAATGACAATATATTGCTTTATATCACGTGCACATGATGATTTTACAAATAATCAGATCCTCTTTATATAGTAGGAGAGTTTACAGTTTTATATGAGGTAAGAAATCTCACAATTATCTAATTAATCGGCCATCCTTGATATGTGTCGAGATTTCCATCGTAATCTACAACCGATCGCGGATATCTCTTCCTTTTATTATTTGGCTTGGCAAATTTTCCTCGATCTCGCCTGATCTCGTTTTTGTTCGGTCCTGGAATTGTACTTAACGATATAACCTCGCACGTTGATTAGGTATAATTCAAGGCCGAACCTTAACCTATCATATTTAATCTCTATTAGTCACACTAGGGGCGAGCCCGGTTTTTACTGTACAATACATATATGTGCCTTTTATTGAATTTGTATTCTCTTTTTATAAAAGTTTAATTGATACCCTATTTTTTGTTAACTTCAAATACATACATTGTTCTCTTCTTCTTTGATGCTGCTTAGGGTTTCTTTTTCTTCTTAGTTGCAAAATAGGTTTATTATAATTTGATATTATTTTGACAATTTAATGATCGTGGTTTATTCTTTAATATATTTAAAAGTTATGCTTCAAATATGAGCTTATTTGAAATAGATTTGGTCGTTGAATCATATGTTGGATTGTTGAAATTCAAAGAACATGTTTATGGTTCAGTACTTAAGATTCAAAATTTAAAATTGTATTGAAGATATTGAACTACATTACATCTAAGAGGGTACATTGTGTAAACTTTTGTGCAGTGTGGATATATTTTTATGGTGGCCTAAAAGAGAGTATATATGAAAGTGCTCCAATGTTAATGGTTTAATAGGTCTATAATCAAATTGTGTGTGCACAGAAAACAAGTATAGATTAGAGTACATTTACATTCCAAATGAAATTCTCCCAATTCAAAATCGTTGGCACAAGTAAATGTGAAGTTTTGAAGACTAACAAAAGAACTCTGACATGGACCAGGTCCATCTTCTGAGGCACAGTTGTGATCAATCCAAACATGTGAGATGCACGTGAAGGAGAAAAACCTAAGTTGTCAAAAATGATATCTCCCGATCATGATCGAAAAGATTGCATATGGGATAAGGAGAAAAACTCCTCACACAAAGAGAACACGGTTTAGGAAAAGGATAAGAGTAAGAGTATGAGATCAACTAGAACTCTTCCACCATGAAAGAGTAGCATCTGTATCCTAGTCAATCTCTAATTACTAACTCCTTAAATATCATAGTTGTTCTCTCTTACAGGTAATGCATACAAGCAGAAGTTAGATGTAAATTGAGAGCAAAATAGCAAGGAAATTTTGCAAGCAATTTATGTGTGATTCAAGTGTGCAATCCTGAAGCTACTTGAACCAGATAGAAGAACTAGTTCCAGGTATCTATCTTTTATTCTAGTTCAATTGTAGTAGGAGATTTTATAGTATACGTTTCAACTTTTATTGAATTAATTGTATGAGACACTTAGAGTGTTGAAGTTAGAGTTAACTTGAAGTTTTCGTAGCAGTTGAAGCTGTGTGCCACAACTGGATTATAGTTAATCCTAGATTTACAAAAGAGCATTTATAAATGTAGATTTTGGCTCAGTGATTTTAGTGGAAGTTTGAGAAAATCCTACTGAGTAGTAGGTCGTGCTTTTTTCATCTTTTGAGCCATGTGTTTTTCACTTAAAAATCTATGTGTTCTTTATTTCCTTTACTTATTATTCCACAAACAGTAGTAGTTGGAACACATAGAAGAACCAGGTCCTTCTATAATCAAATTAAGCAAAAACTGGGTACCATACAAATCAACCTACCCTCTTTTCTTGTGTGGTATTGAAGTATAAACTATCAATTGGCATCAGAGCGAGTTATCCTTGAAAGATCAAGATGAGTGCACCACCTGAAAACTATGAAGGGCAATCCACTGCTAGGCCCCCACTCTTTAATGGTCAGTACTACTCTCGGTGGAAGAACATGATAAGAGACCACATCACAGGAGAAGACTATGAACTCTAGTACATAGTCGTTGATGGCCCCCTGGCTACTACAAAGAAGAATGATGTGCCAAATACAAGAGCTAATTGTACTGCTAAAGATTTGAAGAAATGGGAAAAGAATGCCAAGGCCAAGAAATGGTTTGTGTGTAGACTAGGTCCAGATGAGTACAGCAGGATTCAAAGTTGTAACAATGCTAAGGAGATTAGGACACTCTACAAGTGGCCTATTAAGGAACTCCTCAAGTAAAGAGATTAATAGATTGTCATATTCTCAATATAAGAATTTCACCATGAAGGAAGGAGAAACTATCTAGGAGATGTTCACAAGGTTCAAAACACTAACAAATGAACTTATGTCTCTTGGTAGAATTATCCTTGAAGAAGACAAGATTGAGAAAATATTAACAAGGGTCTTACCAGTAACTTGGGAAAGCAAAATCACTGCTATTTAGGAATCAAAGATCATTTCTACTCTCAAGTTGGATGAGCTTATTGAAAATCTCATTGCCTATGAACTAAAAAGGCAAACCATGAAAATGGATGCACCCAAAAAGGAAATGAGTCTGGCTCTCAGAATAGTTGAAGGTGTAGATCAAGAGGATGTTACAATTGCTATGATCACAAGGGATTTCAAGAAGTACCTGATGATAGGAAAGGGTTCTTCAAGATGTAAGACCTTCAATAAACCAAGGGCTCCTAAGAAACAAACCAACAAAGGCTGCTAAAAATGTGACAAGACTGACCATATGATCAAGAATTGTCCTTAGTTGAAAATCAAATGGAAGAAGGAAAGAGCTGAACAAAGGAACGGGAAGAAGGAACATGTTCAACCCAAAAGAAAAAAAGGATCAACAAAGGCTATGGTTGCTGCTTGGTGAGAAACCTCATATGAGGATTCAAAAGATGAGGCTGGAGATGAACAAGCACGTATGGCCATTGGAGAATCAAATGATGAACAAGAGGTAAGTGTGATTCATCTCAAAGACAAGATTAAGTGTTTGTCTAAAGAAAGGTTATTTGAGTTATTGCTAGACTTCATTGATGAGTCTGAGGTAATAAACAACAAGAAGTAACAACTGTCTAGGGAATATGTGGTCTTAAAAGCCAAGTTAAAAAATCTAGAATCCAGGGCTAGTGAGAGTGATAGTAAAAATACTTCGTTGAACAACCAGGTTCTTGAACTTGACATTCGTACCTTAGAACTTAGATCTGAAAATTTACAACTAAAATTAGGAATAGGTAAGAAGAAGGTTGATCACAAACATATCACCTTCTAGGAAAAATGAATGATGAGTTGTAAAAGAAATATGAACAAATAAGAGACTTAAAAGAAGACCTAGGGAAGGTAAAGCATGAACTTACAGAACTTGCAAATGGAATAAGTCTTCCGATGCATTATCCTAGATACAAGAGAAACACAGTAGAAACAAGAGAGGACTTGATTATGGAACCCCAGCACCTAAGTGGGATCCCAAAGGCAAGTACATCACACTTCCTGAAAACAAAATTTGCACGCACTGTGGCAAGACTGGTCATTACAAAAATGAATGTAATGCAAAGGAAAAGGCTAGTCAAAAGAATAAAACCTTTGCTCAAGATAAAAATAGACTGCCTGGCTGTGGCAAAAGGAATTTAATTAACCCTTTTGCCTATAGAAAGGGACCCAAACTAGTTTTGGTTCCTAAAACTAATCCCCGATTTCGGTATGCAAGTCCAATTGAAGTGAAGTAACCAAATATGGTACATGGATAGTGGCTGCTCAAAACATATGACAGGAAGCAAGAACTAGTTCCTTTCACTTTGACATGTTAACTGCCTTTGTTAGAAAAACTCAAAAACAACTGGGGAAATCAACTTGCATCAATTAGGTCTGATCATGGAACTGAATTTGAGAATGCTAAGTTTGCTGAATTTTGGTGATGAGGATGGTATAGATCATAATTTCTCAGCACCTAGGACTCCTCAACAAAATGGAGTAGTTGAAAGAAATAATAGGACTCTTGAAGATAAGTCTAGGACTATGCTTATTTCTAGTAAACTGCCTCATAGCTTCTGGGTAGAGGTTGTAAATATTCCATGTTACGTCATAAATAGGTACATGACCAGACATCTTGTAGAGAAGACTCCTTATAAGTTACTTAAAGGGAGAAAACCAGATATATTCCATCTTAGGGCATTTGGATGCAAGTTCTTTATGCACAATAATGGAAAGGACTCCCTAGGTAACTTTGATCCCAGAAGTGATGAGGGAGTATTCTTGGGATATTCTTCACATAGCAAAGCTTATAAAGTATATAACAAAATAACTTTGTGTGTAAAAGAAAGTGCACATGTATTTGTTTATGGAACTAACATTCTTTCTGAGAGACAGGAACATGAAGATGAAGCTATTGGGTTGGTAAGAGAATTGAGTGAAGTCACAACTCAAGCTGAAGAGGCATCAAAAGAAGGAACGAGGTGATGGAATAGGTTCTTCCATCTGGGGCAACCTGACAGGGGGAACTGAACAAAGAAGAAATGAATCTAATTCCCAAATGGAACGTGTTCATGAGAATGTTCCTCAGCAACAAAACATGGGAGAAACTCTAAATAGAAATCAATTGGTTGTGAAACCTTACATGTATCAAAGTTCTCATCCCATTGAGAATATCTTTATTGATCCAACTTCTAGAGTCAAAACTAGATTCAATTAAAGAATCGGTGTGCTTTTGATGCATTCTTATGTCTTATTGAACCTAAAAATAGTTGTTGAAGGTCTGCATGATACAGATTGGGTGAATGCTATGCAAGATGAATTCAATCAGTTTAAAAGAAGTTAAATGTGGCATCTGTTCACAAGACCCAAGGACAGGTAAGTGATTGGCACTAAATGGGTCTTCAGAAACAAACTTGATAAAGATAGGATAGTTACAAGGAACAAGGCAAGGTTAGTGGTACAAGGATATAGATAAGAGGAGGGCATAGACTATGCTAAGACATTTGCTCTAATAGCAAGACTGGAGGCAATAAGACTTCGCATAGACTTTGCATCACACATGGAATTTACCCTTCACTAAATGGATGTGAAGAGTGCCTTTCTAAATGTCTACCTAAAGGAAGAAGTCTTTGTAAAACAACCTCCAAGGTTTAAAAATAAGGAGTGTCCAGATCATGTATACAAATTGGACAAGGCTTTGTATGGACTCAAGCAGGCTCCTAGAGCATGGTATGAACGTCTATCCAAATTCCTACTTGAACATGGCTATAAAAGAGGTAAGATTGACAGTTTTCTATTCTTGAGGTAAAAAGGTAAGGATCTACCAGTAGTACAAATTTATGTTGATAACATAATATTTTAGGCAACCACTGAAAAACTAAGTAAGGATTTTGCACAATTAATAGGGAGTGAATTTGAAATGAGTATGATGGGTAAACTTAATTTTTTCTTAAGCTTACAGATCAAACAAAACCCTAAAAGAACCATGATCCATCAGCAAAAATATGCAAAGGAGATGATTAAGAAGTTTAAAATGGATGAACAAAAAAAATAGATACATCCATTGCAACTGCCACTAAACTAGACATAGATGAACCTGGTTCATCTGTTGATCAAAAGTTGTATAGGGGTATGATTGGATCACTTTTGTATCTTACTGCTAGCAGACCAGACATGATTTTCAGTGTAGGTCTTTGTGCTAATTTTCAGGACAATCCTAAGGAATTACACTTGACTGTTGTCAAGAGGACACTGAGATATTTGAAAGGCACTACTAATCTTTGTCTTTGGTACTCTAAAGATAGTAACTTTAATCTAGTAGGATATGCTGATGCTGACTATGTTCCTTGTGGATAAGAAAATCATCTCAGGAATGGATCATTTTCTTAGCTCATCTCTGGTATCATGGGCCACTAAAAAGCATTATTCAGTGGCCTTATTCACTGCTAAGGCTGAGTATGTTGTTGTTGCCTCTTGTTATGCCCAATATTTGTGGATCAAGCAGAAGCTAATGGATTTTGGCATTGAGATTAGTTCCATCCCTATTTTCTGTGATAAGACTAGTACTATAAGTATGAGAAAGAACCCAGTTCATCATAAGAGAGCTAAGCACATAGATGTTAAACATCATTTCTTAAGGGACAAATATGAGAAAGGAGTGATTAGTATAGAATTATGTGCTACTGATAAACAAATTGCTAACATCTTTACTAAAGCATTGAGTAGAGAATGAGAGGAATAGGTTAGAATTAGGGATAATTAATATCTCCTAATGGCACCAATTCAGAATGCACAAATGAAAAAAAAGGAAAATTGGTAAAAACAAGAAAAACATTGCTGGCGAAGAAATTTGGAACTTATGTATATATCTAGATTAATTTTTACTCAACTTCATACTGTAAGTAGTATATATTTGTGACATGTGTTGATATGACTCACTGATCTCTAACAAAAAAATTCCTAGTTTGGTAAATTGAGGCATGATCAAGACAATTATAAATGAAGAACTTGGTTCATCAGTATAAGTTCATATAAGTGACAAGATAAGTTTTCTATACTCTGCACACTTAGAAATATAAATATTTAAATCATGATCAGAGTCCTACCAATATTCAACACATCAGAAAATTCTATCCAGCTGTTTTTCTGCACCAGTTCCGTCCTTATTAGAATTCTAACCACAAAAATTGCCTAAAATCTAGGGAAGCCTAACCGTTCGTTCAACCTGCAATTTCAGGTTTATTAGACCTCTAGTTGACTGCTAAAGATGTCGTTATCCATTAAATAAGTCTTTCCCTTTAAAATACTCATTATTAATTACTACCACCCTCATAATTCAAAACCGTCAAAAGTCTTCTTCAATGTAAATTAATTTCCTCTTTAAAAGTTTAACTAACCAACTCTCTCAAGAAATCACATATAATGACGAACACATAAAATAATCCTGGAACTCCTCCACAGCCTACTCCCTCTAATTCATCCACCTCTCCTCTACCTAGCACGACTCCTCAACCTAGGAGAAGGCGAGTAAAAATACTTGCTCGCAAAACAGTGGCATCTACTACTTTGTCAAAGAAATTGAATAAGAAATCTGAGTCAAGCCCAAGATTCTGACTCTGATTCTGATTTTTTCAAATCTACAAGTGAGGGGGAAGGAACTGGGTCTTCTGACTCTGACAAGCCTCAAAAAATTCCCCTCTAAGATAAGCTCTTCCTTGGCTGAAGATTTAGAAAATAGGTTTATTTTGGTTGGGCCTATCAGGGAAGTGGAAATGCCTGAATTGGGAAGAAGTGGAGGTAAAAAGCAAATTGCAAAAGAAAAGGAGAGAGAGGGTGAATGTGGTGATGTGAGGGGAAAATGGAAAGGAGTGGCTAATTCCTTACCCACTTCTGAATTTTCTGTACCATCTATTTGTTGGGTTACATAGGAAGCTGTGGAAGAAGTGGAAAGAAGTCAGGGGGAAGCGGTTTAGGGAAGGCTGTAGAGGGGTTAATTAATCTAAGTTCATAGGGAGATGAACTTGGTTCATCAATTGAAGAGACCCTAGCAGACCTTCGGAAAACGTAGGTGCAAGATATGATCTAAGTAAGAGAAGAAGTCCAATACCAAAAGCTCCTAGCACTTCAAAACTTTCCAAGAAACGAAAGGCCTCATCCCCAACAACTACTAAAATTCCTTCGCCAAAGGAAAGATACACAAGGAGCAGAGTGAAATAGGTTGAGAGTGAATTTCAAAAAACTTTAGCTGACATCAAGAAAAAGAGGATGGACAAAGGAAAGGATAAGGTTGCAGAGTCCTATGAAGCTGTAGATGTTGAGGAGATGGAACAGGTCCATCAGGAGAAAGTTACAATAGTGGAGGTTCAGAACCCCAAACCCAAACTCACAAAGACTTCTTCCAAGAAACCTTCATCTATGTCTAAGTCTACTGAACTTGCATTAGCCAAGAGGATAAGGTCTGCAATAAAACACAAAGAAATTATAATATGTAAAGATGAGGAATGGAGTGGTGAATAAGAGAGTGAGTCTGAGGGTGAACAAGACAAGTTGGCCATGTTTAGCAAAAGAAAAATTTTGAAGGGAAGATTGCTGAAAGATTTGGTGGAACTAGGAATAGTTTGTTTGGTTGACACTCTAGTTGCTCAGAGTTGGAAGGACATGGTCCTTGAGATTGATGAGAGATTGGCCAGAAATTAAATCATTGAATTCAAGACGAATGTTGAGGTCAAAGATTACAGAGTTACAAGCAAAGTCAAAGGAGTTCAAGTGACCTTTGATGCAGAAAAGATGGGAGAGATTCTTGACATACCTACTGAGGGATATTATGACTACACTAGGCAAAGATGTCCAAGTCTGTATTCCCTCTCTCATGCCCTTGCAATCACTAGGAGATTATGTGGTGTTGAAGAAGTGAATGAGGCTAAGTTTTTTCACAAGAGTGAGATGAAGCCACAGCATAGAGTTATTTTTTAGTTTATCAACAAGTGCCTACTGCCAAGGCAAGATAGAAGACATATTGCTAACTATATGAACTTAGTTTTTATGGAGTGCCTTGAAAGTAGAAGGCAAATTAACTGGTCTGCATTCATCATCAAGCTACTGGACAGGGTTATCAATGGCTCTAAGGCTCATTCCACCTCCTATGGATTTATTTTGACTACAGTTCTGAATAGGTGCAATGTGCCTCTAAAGAAGTGCGAAATGGCCATAAGCAAGATAACTTTGGCATTAATACTCAACTTTCTTGTGACTGTTTAGTCAATGACATTCCGAATGAACCAGGTTCATCCAAAGAGGCGCCTACCAAAAAGTGAGGCCAAGGATGTTGAGATAGCTAGGCTAAAGGCTCGTTTGGCAGAGGTTGAATATGAGAGGGATGCTCTTAGAACTGAGCTTACCAAAGAAAATGAGAAGAATGATGGGATTCTTCATAATATGCTAAATCCACTCCAAGCCCAAAACCAACTCTATAGCTCCCCCCAAGCCCTAAGAATTCTAGCCTTTGTCTCCTGAACCTGTCTAGTACCTTCAATGACCCAGATTAGGGATTTTTCTTTCTTTTAGCTCATGTTTTGAATATTTTTGCTTTCTGGTTCTCGATTGTGGTAGCTATATGTCCTCTATCAATGATATCTACTGTTTTTGCTCTTGTTGACTGTTAATATTTCCTTGATAGTTTAAATATGTTTGCCATTATTGATGTTTGATCCATGATTACATATGCAGTTGCCCCAGTGGCATGAGTACTTATTAAAATTTGAGACTTACACTTTGTTTTTGCGACTTTTCGATGATTCCAAAAGAGGAAAGAGATATTATGCTTTACATATTCGAAATATGTGGATGTTTATGACCGAATTAACCTGGTCATTGAGGATAAGTAAATTTTTCTAAACTTTGTATTGATGAATAACCTGAGTTCTTGCAGGGCCTAAGTGAGTAAAAAGCACAGAGTTTATCATCATCAAAAAGGTGAATTTGGTGGCCTTAGTAAATATGAAGTTTTGAAGACTGAAAAAAGAACTAAGATATGGACCAGGTTCATCTTGTGAAGCACAGTTGTGATCAACCCAAACATGAGAGATGCACATGAAGGAGATAAATCTAAGTTATCAGAAGTGATATCTCCTGATCATGATCGAAAAGATTGCATATGGGATAAGGAGAAAGACTCCTTAGACAAAGAAAACACCGTTTAGGAAAAGGATAAGAGTTAGAATATGAGATCAACTAGAACTCTTCCACCATGGAAGAGTAGCATCTTTGTCCCAGTCAATCTCTAGTTACTAACTCCTTAAATCAGTGTTGTTCTCTTTTACATGTAATGCACATAAGCAGAAGTTAAACGTATATAGAAAGCAAAATAGTAAGGCAATTTTGCAACCAATTTATGTGTGATTCAAGCGTCCAATCCTGAAGCTACTTGAACCAGATAGAAGAAGCAATTTCAAGTGTCCATCTTTTATTCTAGTTTAATTGTATTAGGTAATTTTACGTTGTACCTTTCATCTTTTATAGAAGCAATTGTATTAGGTACTTAGAGTTCTCAAATTAGAGTTAACTTGATGTTTTCGCAACAGTTGAGGCTGTGTGCCACAACATGATTAGAGTTAATCTTAGGTTTACAAAAGAGCTTTTGTAAATGCAATTTTCGGCTCAGTGATTTTAGTGAAACTTTGGGAAAATTCTACTGAGTAGTAGGTTGTAGTTTTTTCACCTTTTTGAGTCAGGTGTTTTTTATGTAAAAATCTATGTGTTCTTTATTTTTTTACTTATTATTCCTCAAACAATAGTAATTGAAACATATAGAAGAATCATGTCCTTCTATAATCAAATTAAGCGAAAATTGGGTACTACACAAATCAGTCCTGCTTTTATATGGTATTAAAGTATAAAATATCAAGAATCTACCATACAGGCCAACAGAATCATGATAACAAGTCAAAGGAGCATTATCCAGTTACACGCCTGGATCCAACTATGCTATTCACTGTTTAATTTGCTCAATTTGATAAACTATTGGGTAAAAATCCAAACTAGTAGTCCAAACCCTGTTGATATAACAGCACCAAGAGCTCAATGTCGGCATTAATGACTTGATGTCACTAAACAGCATCATGTAAATAAGGAAACCAAAAAAAATGCAAAAAGTTCAGCCAAAAGTAAATTTCAAATCATGTAGCCGGACCTCTAGGATGGTTTATCATTCTATCAAGTTGAAAAAGCAGCAATTACCTGTTTCCATCCCAAGGTTCTCCTTTCCAATATTCAGAGATTACGTCAGTAAAAAAAGGTCATTCCTCTTTTTTAAATTCTTAGGCTAAAAAATGACCCAGTATTAGAAGGCAAACTACTCAAACTGATTAACTGACAACGGGGCACTTCAAATTCGAAGTCAACAGCACGTTGTAGAGGAACTTGGATCCCCAAGTATAAGGTTTAGCCACGCAAATCAAACTAAACTAAGTTTTATGATCTAGAAAATTAAACAAAGTACATTGTGCTTAAAACTACGGGGATCCTTCTATTTCTATGATCACATAGAACGGGCAAACAAACATCATCCTTCCCTGCACAACCTCATAGAACAGACAAACTCGCATGCCTCCCTGCACAATCTTAAAACATTTGTTCACAAAAGTAAATCCAGTCTGAAAAAGATACCCACACCACTCTACTAAGTTGCACGATAAAAGCCAATATCGGTTTGTATCTACATTTGTTATCCTGCAGTTTCCACTATATATTTATACACTTCATGCCCTGAAATATCAACTAGTTGCAAAGATGTGGAACGCGGATACATCTGACTGGCAAATAATTTTCCAATAAGGCTTAAAGAAACATTAAAGGTTTCATCAGTTTCAAGTTATATGACTGCTACGTTATCTTGCTTGAGGCAACAACTGATGTATAAGCAGTAGTGCCGTGTTGCGTCTCAATGGAGTTAAATTTTATTTATAGGAACCAATATTCTTTAAAAATAAATGGAAACAACCTTCATACAATTTCACTGCAGTCGGGATAATACAAGAAATTATATGTACATAGACCATTCGTAGTTGAGCAACATAACATGATTTAACACACTCCAGAGTCCCTAAGAACATATAAAAAGGAAAATCCTATTACATTAGTTACTAATGTAGTGACAAGACGAGAACAATTTCAGTATGAGACAGGATAATCTGCTGTCACAGACGAGAGTGAGGGAGAAGTCAGTCTGCTGTCCAGCTCTGTTCAACAATCTCGCGCACCTTCCTGTTGTATTCACGCTTGTTCTCACTGAACATGCGTGCTGCTTCTGAATTTGCTGGCGAGTTAGGATTTGGATCACAGAGCAAAGACTGCACTAGGAAAAATCACATGTAAGGGGTCTAATCAATAGCAAAGATGCTAATCGCTTGTAGGGTTCTCTCTCTCTTTTATATAAAAGCAGCAGGTGCATTAATTTTTTCTAAGCAAGTAAGAAAGACGGCCACCTATTTTTATATTTAGCAAGCAAGAAAAATGGGCACATACTTTCATATTTCGCAGGTAGAAAAAGGGGCACCTTTAAGAGTTTCTTAGGCGAGAACTTAAATTGTGAACTTTTTTGCTTGAAACAAACAGAACTTTAAAAAAAAGATGAAGAAAGACTTCCATGGAGTACTGGATGATGAAAATTACAAAAATCCTCATATAATAGTTTCTTAGGTGATTACTTATATTGTGAAGAAATTTGCTTGAAACAAATGGAGAACTTAGACAAGATGAAGAAAGACTTTCGTGGAGGACTGGATGATGAAAATTACACAGATGTTCATAAACGTGCAGGAGAACATAGTAATGACCCTAAGGGAGAATCATAAATTTGAGTATAAGCTTCAGAAGTACATATTGGACATAAACCTCATCTTCAGGGGACGCTATAGTACCTTTATTATTGTTTTTCCTCCATTTTTTTAAATCATTTCTTTAATTATCACATCAAACATAGTACATTGGCATCTATTAGTATACAAGTAGGCCTGCTTTCCCAACTTATCCCAAATATTAGATATTTATTTCTCTTCATTGTATGCTATCCCTCACACCTCACTTCTAAGAGAGCAATGAGAACATAAGGGGAACTCATACAGACCTGTGCTTTACTGGAGCAATAGATGGAAAATACTTGACCGGTGAAGAATCATGCTCTTACTGATAAATAGAGATGGCACCAAAAAATGTAGTAGGAGAATAGTTCACAGCTATAGAGTTGAACTAGGTATTAAATCAAACCAGTCCTTAACATGTTAATATAAATGCCAACCGTAACCAGGCTTTTAATCATTTGACTTCCGTCTCTGCAACCCCACCCCTGAGCCCAGAAAATATATTTAAATATGAAGGTCATATTAATCTAATTGGTTTTAAGATTATCTAAAAAGGGATAATAATGTTGCACTTAAAAAACCTCAAAGTACCTGGATTGAAGTCAGTATAGCAGCTACATCATATATGGGACTCCACTGATTTTGCAGGATGTCTAAGCAAATACTTCCATCAGCGTAAACTGAACAACAATAAGACAGATATAAAGAAATCAGCAAAAGCTGAATATTGTCCAAAACTACTATGTGCATGGGAAAAAAAGTACAAATAGAAGGGGTAATACAAAATGCTTGTAAGCAGCAACAAGCTTAAACCATTAAGAAGAAAGTAGGAAATATTGGATAAGCTTTTCTACAAGAAGCAAATGGAAAACAGAGGATACACATGATCTGCCCATAAACTGCCCAACTCTCTCAAGCAACCAAGAAACTATGAGGTTGTTGGTCACGGACTAAGATATGTCATTTTTTTCAAATTTATCCTAGTTTTGGTTCTAATTTCGGGAATCAAATTGTATCTCATCTCGAATTTTTCCATCCGTCGTAGTCAAAATACACAAAATTGTTTAACCAGATCCAGTACGGATCCATACCCACCATACTAGTGTCGTGTCTACATGGGTGTGGCACCTAAATTGTTGTGTCGGAGCAACTTAGCAGTTAAACACTGAATAGTAATACATGAACTGTTATGTAGAAATCGCCTACTTTAAGCACATTTTTGTCCTTAAATATCCTTATCCAAGTATTGCCAATACACATTCTTATTTGAGATTTTACCCTGAAAATAAGTAACTTTTCCGGGTTTCCCTGAAAAGCCCAAATGTTGCAGTAGTTATGCAGAGGCTTATAGGAAACCCAACATGGTATTAGTTATGCAGCAAAACATCAATACAACCAAATTTTAGGTAACCAAATGTTGTATAAGTTATGCTGGATTCTATATCCAGATTAGTTTACTACACCTTAGAAAAAACAACCCTGTCTAACCATTAATCGGTTATATGGTACTCAGCTTGCTTTGGCCAGTTTGCATCTGAAAAGGGCATATTAAGTAATTTTTTATGCCTAACATTTGGTGTGGCAGAGAACTCTCGTTTTCGTTTGCATCTAAGTGTAACCTATTGGTCAATGAAGTTGGTACAACCCTTGGAGATCAAGGTTTAAATCCCAAATCCCAGCAGACCAAAAATACCATGGAGACTGGCCCGGACACCATGGTTATAAGAAAACCACGGAGGTGTCGCCGAATGGGCTACCCTTTCCTTCTATCTGGCTCAAGAGTAAGAGTAACTTATAGACACAGGCAAAAAGAATACCCTTGGTCAAGTTGAACAATGGCCAATATTACCCTTTCTAAGGAGTACAATTATGCCCAAAAACACAAAGAAAGGGTGGGGGGTCACAAATAAATTTACTGGAGCTACTTACTATTTGGGTGGAACATTCTGGAAATAAACCGCACAGTTGGTGGTTTGTTTGGATAGTCCTCTGAGAATTGAAGTGTCAGCTTAAATGTACCTGTGAAGGAAAAATGCCGCCAGGATAATTAGATTCAGGTGGAATAAATAACATATTATAAAGCAAATAAACCACATGTGACGTGCCCCTCCTATTTCTCAGAGGAGGGGAATAGCAAATGAAAAACAGAGCAAAAGATAATGCTGAGAAAGATCAAGGAGAACTAAAACAGGGGTAATGCACCACTAGACACTAGAAGCCCAGAAAACCTTCTTCACTTTGAAGATGGAGCATCTAGAATTAAAACCAAAGCATAGTGCATTCAAAGAACCGTTGAAATGCAAATATACAACACTAAATCAGCAGTTGATGAGATCCACAAAGATGCTCATCTCTTTATTGTACTTGAAGAATGCATTGACAAAACTAAAACAGAAAAGGATGCCCTCTCATAGGACTACATATATACATGAGTTTTGCTAACCTACTACATCCCCATTTTTTAATCTCAGAAATGCCTTCACTACTTTCTTCCAACACATTTAAATAGGGACATTTTCGTCTTTTTTCATTTTCTATTAGTTCCCCCCCCCCCCCCCCCCCCCACATTCTCTCTTATCAAAGTCTTACGGAAGAAAGAGGAACAAAAAGAGTCTCACAGAAGAAAGAGACTATAAGACTGAAGTTTCTTTTCATCTACTAAGGCTCAATTGAATAGTGGAGAAATCAAAGAACTCAATTTCATTCCTTGTTTAGGTGTTCATAGAGCAATTAACGGCACCATTTGACCATTTCTTAACATACTACAAATAATCTTACAAGGAAGAGGATTGGTAACGTTTGATGATTTGACACTGGTATATGACCGGAAGTTGGTTCTATGTCCAACCATGATTTCCGACGAAGCGCTTGCTTCCTATGAGAGAGAGCCAGAACGTAAAGACTCCGCTCTACTGGGTTGTTGGAACATTTCAGTGAAATCTCCATGCTGTTTCTATACAATTTGATCGGGGATTTGGTCAGTTGATCCACTTTCAGAATACCCAAATCAACATGAACACTTCATCCTCAGATCCCTCTCTCTCTCTATCTCTCCATGTTCTCTTTATTGTTTCAGTCCTCCCCACAAATTAAACCAAACTGACAGCTCATTATTTCAGTCCTTTTAACTTGTCTCTGTTTAACTTTCATTTCTATTTAAAAACCTGTTCAAAGTAATTCAATTTGGCAGAAGAGAGGAATTAGTTGAATCACCATTGACGAGGGAGAGAAGATAAGAAAAGAGGGGAATGTTTGGGATTAAATTTCGGATAGAAAGACAAAAAAGCCGCTCATAGCAATGTGCTGTTGTTGTGCTAGTAAGGGCATTTAAGAGAAAGCAAAAATTAACCATATATATAGAGAGAGAGAGACTCCATGAATATGCGACCATTCATAGAGCATTAAAAGAGTCCTTGAAATGCAAGTATGCAAGACCAAATCAGCAGCTGATCAGATCAACAAAGATGCTCATCTCCTTACTGTTCAATAAGAATGCAGAATTTACAAAAATAAAACAGAAAATGATGCATACACACACACACCCCCCCTCCATGACTATACTACCATTCAGATTTTACAGGGGAAAGAATACATAGGATAACAACTGCCTCACCTCCATCCCAGGGAGTATCATCAGGGCTGCATTTCAAGGATAAAACAAAAGAGAAAAAAAATGTATAAGCATAATGAAACTGCTGTGAGAAGAAACATATATTCCAAAGTAAAAACAGCTATGAGTCACGACTGTCGGTCAATTTCATTGTCATACCCGAAAATGACTGCATTCCATAGCATTATATTGTTGTCATACGGAGCTCCACTGATGCCGGCCGGGGGATCTTGCTGTAACCGCTTAAAATCCCTCATCAGTCTCTTCCTCGCCGGTGTCGACATCCTCACCGCCTTATCAAAAAATTATACCTCAATAACTTGCTAAAGACTAAAATCGACACAAAATCTTAATTTTCGAGTTTCTGGACCATAAAAGCGGCTAAATTTAACATGGAAGTTAAATTAGTCAATGGAAAATTTAACTTTCCAGCCTCCTAGACCCAAAAAAACTATATTCACCGTAGAAATTAAATTGCGGTTACAAATTCTACCTCAATATCTCACTATAGTCAACACAAAATCCTGAATTTCCAGCTTTCTAGACCAAAAGAGCAACTAAATTGTCCGTGGAGATTAAACTAGACAATAAAAAATTTTAATTTCCAGTTTTGTAGACCAGAAAGCAACTAAATACGCCATAGAAATTAAATTAGTCGACAGAAAATCTTAAATTTACAGTTCACTTGATTTACCATTGAAACTGAACTAATCAATACAATAACATAACCTTCCAGTTTACAAGACTAACAGCAACAAGATTCTACATGGAAATTAAACTATTCAATACACAATCTTCATTTCCCAGTTTACTAAACCCAAGAAAGCGACTAAATTCTCCATGAAAATCAGAATCTCAGCAAATCGAAGCTGTAAAACCAGCTCAAATCAGAAAAAGAAAGAAATAAACCTAGATGGCTAGATCCATACCAGTGTTTTAAAAGTCGTGGGCATGAGGCGAGCGTTAATGTGAAGCAAGGCATAAGCCTGAGACGCTCACGAAGCGTAAGCCCTGAGGCGCAGGGCGTAGTCTTATGGATCTTTAATTTTGAATGTTTTATAAATCAACAAAATAAACATATAAGGGACAAAAAGTAAAAATCAGATTAAAATTGTAGAAAATTCAACAAAATCATAAAATAAGCTGGAAAATATTCATATTTATATAAACATGCTAACACGTGCACAACTATTACCAAAAAAAATTTACTTCAATAAGCGAAAGACATAAAGATGCATTACATCCTAAGTTGCCCGGACTCGGGCGCGTGTGTCCAATAGCGGTGCAGATCCATAGGTTGGGTCTTGGTGGCCCAACCCAGCATTTATTCGCAAATCCTGTAGTGAAATTGAGATTGCTCAACCTCGGAAGCTAATTCGTGTGTAGGCAGTGGTGTCTGTCATACTGTTGACACCATCTATTCATGGAATTTGCTTTATTTCATTTTCTATTTTATATAGGCTCTCTCTCTCCTTTTCCAAGAATTCATCCACTTCCCTTTACTCCATAGGGCCTTCTGTAATAGGGAAAGCCTTCCTATTCGGGGAGGTACGTATCAAGGTACAGATACGGGTGCGCAAGGATTCAACTAAAAGTAATTCAAAGAAAATGCTTTTAGCCAAATTCAAAGGCTTTTTCTAAGTTTTTACCCTACTTTCCTAATATTTTCTCTTTGTCGTTTGTTGAGTAGCAAATCCTCTTTGGCAATGTCGGCGAAGCGTGAACTGTAAAGCAAGAGCTTTATCCTCTAATGCTTGCAACTGGGATTGTTCATTTGGATCGGATATCCGAAATCCGAATCGATCTATTCAATTTCGAATTTCGGATTGGATCAAATCTTGGTATATTACAAGAGGGGTTGCTCTGATGGTATGCAAACCCCACTTCCAACCGAGAGGTTGTGAGTTCGAGTCTCCCCAAGAGCAAGGTGGGAAGTTCTTGGAGGGAAGGATGCCGGGGGTCTATTTGGAAACAGCCTCTCTACCCAAGGGTAGGGGTAAGGTCTGCGTACATACTACCCTCCCCAGACCCCACTAAGTGGGATTATACTGGGTTGTTGTTGTATATTATAATCCGATCCGAAATTCGAAATTATTAGGGTATGTATAAATACTATACTTAATTTCGGATGGTCAGTACTTCCTTTACATCTTCTTCCAAGCTATTACCTTTATAATTGCTGGATTTAGCTATATTAGCACCATAGTACTCTCATAATTGCATAAACATGAATTTTTCTTAATGTACTACCTCTTTTACAAAGAAATATACATATGTTTGCAACTTTAAAGCATAATAATACGATCCAAAATCCGATCCGATCCAATATAATTCGGATCAGATTCGGATTGCATTTTCAAGAATTCGAAATCCGAAATCAGAATCCGAAATGTGCTAAATCCGATCCGTGCACAGCCCTACTTGCAACTTCTTTATGCTTCATTTTTTCAAGTTTTTTTATGCAAAATCTCACTTTTCAGTAATCTAGACCAAAAACTAAACTAATCATCATGAAATGAAATTCAAGGCAAACAAAATCAACAGAGACCCTAGATCCATAAAGAAAAATCATCTTCAAAGTATAAAACCCTAGAAATCAGCTGGAGCAAGAAGGCATATCAAACAATGAGATGAACGGAATTGAACCCAAATAGATATCGCTTAAATATAAAACCCTAGAATACAGTGTTGATTAGCAACTAATACCACAATTACTGTCTATGTCGACACAGAATCACAATTTGCAGCAGTCTAGACCAAAAACGAAACAAAATTAGTCATAAATAAAATTATAAGTCACCAGACGCTACAAAATCAACAAAAACTCTAGATCCATAACAAAAATTCAAAGGTCAAAATCAAAAACATGAATTTCACGAGTAAAACCAAAGAATTCAGCTCGTGTAAACAGGCACAAAAAACTACATGAATGAATTGAGAAGACAAAAACACAAAACATACATAAGAAATACGGAATTGTTGACCTACGAGCAAAAAGCGGCGAGAATTGAATGATAGACGTCGACGGGAGGTTAAATGATACGCGTCGGCCTTATGTTCGTCGCCGGCTTAAAAGGCAATGGAGATTTTGCGTTGGCGTGATATATATAAGCTGCTGAAAGGCATTGTTCTATAATTGTATACGTCATATATGCAATGCACACGGAGATGTTTATCATTTAGATTTTTTTTAAAAATAATTTCAGGTAACTTCTCTCAGATTTTGCTTCATAGTGCTAATTTCCCTTATAGTGTATGATACCAGCTTGTCTTTCTTATTTTAATTTCTGCGTAACAAGCCTTTTATACTATCTATTATTAATGGAAAATGATTATACTTGGAATAATTTATATTAATATACTGTTATGAAATATTAGATTATGGTGGATGTCCATAACTCCTATAACACCCACTACTTTTATCCATTATCTCCATAACTCCCACTACTCCAATACTTATGGTTGTAACTCCCACACCTCCATGATCTCCCCCATGATCTTCCTCCATGATCTCAAAAGCTTAATGACATATTTATGGAATTTTTTTAGTATACCTCTATGTAGTACTGTAAATAGAGGATGAGAAATCATTTTGTAATACACTTGGATACATAGAAGAAATATATTCTCTTCTCTCTTTCTCTCTACTTTGTTGTCTATCTTTTTGTTTATTACTTTGAGTTAAGTTTTGTAACACGTTATCAGCACGAAGCTCTACTATCTCAAGAATCTCTTTGAGAAAATTAAGGTATTTTTCTCCTCCTAATTTTGTTTTAATTATGTCTGATATTATGAAAAGAAAGTTTGTTGCCCTTGAAATTTCGGGCAAGAACTACATGACATGGGTGTTGGATGCTGAAATCCATTTGGATGCAATGGGTCTTGGAGACGCCATTAAAGACAGAAATAATGCATCCACCCAAGACTGTGCTAAGGCCTTGATTTTCTTGCGCCATCACCTTGATGAAGGTTTGAAAATTGAATATCTCACAGTCAAAGATCCACTTATCTTGTGGAATGGCTTAAAGGAGAGATATGACAATTTAAAGTTGGTCACTCTGCCACAAGCACGATATGATTGGGCTCATCTGAGGCTCCAAGACTTTAAGTCTGTTTCTGAATATAATTCTGCAATGTTTATAATTACTTCTAAATTGAAACTCTGTGGAGATACTATAACTGATTATGATATGCTTGAAAAAATGTTTACACCGTTTCATGCCTCCAATATGGTTCTGCAACAACAGTACAGAGAGAAAGGTTTCAAAAAGTACTCTGAGCTGATTTCTCTTCTCCTTGTGGCTGAGCGAAACAATGACCTGCTCATGAGAAATCACGAAAATCGACTCACTGGGTCTATACCATTGCCTGAAGTAGATAAGGTGTATTCCCCTTATGCTAAGCGTGGAAAAGGCTATGGCTTTAATCATGGTCGTGGTCGTGGTCGGGGTCATGGCCGTGGACGTGGGCAAGGAAGAAATTTTCCTGGTGTTAGTCACCCCCAAAGAGATATAACCACCAAAAGCGGAAATGGAATTATGAGAATCCAAAAGCAAATAGTTTAGAAACTATATGTTATCGTTGCGGTGGAAAAGGGCACTGGGCAAAAATTTGCCGTGTACCAAGACATTTGGTTGAGCTTTATCAAGCATCTCTAAAGAGTAAAGGCCCTGAAACCAATTTTATCTCTGACAATAATTTTGACATCACCCACTTGGATGTGGCAGACTTCTTTGAGCACCCTGAGGGGAAAATAGATCACTTGATCGGTGATGGATCCATGATTAAAGAAGATTGAGCAATTTGATATTTTTATTTTTACTTATTCGTAGTAGTTAATGAATAAACAATTATCATAGTTTACATAAGTTATCTATTATTGTGATATGGTTCAAATTTTATATTTTCTGATTTAAGCTAGTAAAGCTAAGTATCAAGCAAGTATTCGTTAAAATTATAATATGCTTGAAATAAAATAAAATAAAATAATAATATATCTTTTATGTACCTTAGTAGTTTTATCAACTTGACAAATAATCTGTATTATGGTTTTAAAATATATAACTTTAGATTACACATTCATCTTATGCTTTATTTGTAATGATTTTTCAGTAAGTTAATCGATTACCATAGCAGATAATCGATTAACCAATATATTCTATTAAACTGGACCTTTTCCGCAAGGCAAGTTAGTCGACTATCCGATTTAGTTAATCGACTAACCTCAGCAGATTTTGAAAATATTATTTAATTATTAAGCAACGGATACAAGAGTATTAAAAGGAGAATAACTATGATAAAAGATTTTTTTTTCATAATGACCGCAATGAAACTATTATGTTGAATCATATACTTAAATTTGTTTATTCTCATATCTATAAAAAAAAATACTAATATTTTTCGTATATTTCTTTTGTATGTCAAACCATGGGAAGCAAATATGGACATCTCACAAAGCAAACTTGGATCAACGTCCAATTGTAAAAATATTTATTTAATTGATTCATGTACCACACATACGATATTCAAAGAGAAGAAATATTTCTCTCATTTAAGTATGTGTAAGGCAGATGTTACTACAATTTCTGGTAGTAGTAAATTGATTGAAAGCTCCGGAAGAGCAACTATAACTCTGCCTAAAGGAACAATATTTATCATAGAGAATGCAATGTTCTCTTCCAAGTCCAAGAGCAACTTGTTGAGTTTTAAAGATATCCGTCAAAATGGATATCATATTGAGACAATAGATGAGAATAATCTTGAATACCTCATCATTACAAAGAATGTCTCTGGCCAAAAGAGGGTTATTGAGAAGTTCCCATCTTTATCTTGTGGCCCGTATTGGACAAAAATTAGTGCAATTGAGGCACATTCCACAGTAAACCAAAAGGTTACTGATTCCAATACTTTTGTACTTTGGCATGATCGATTGGGACATCCTGGATCAATTATGATGAGACGGATTATAGAAAACTCATATGGGCATCCATTAAAGAATTTAAAGATTCTTTTAAATAATGAATTTTCTTGCACTTCTTTTTATCAAGGCAAGTTAATTATTAGACCATCACCAACAAAGGTTGGAACTGAGTCACCTACGTTTTTGGAACGTATACAAGGGGATATTTGTGGACCTATTCACCCACCTAGTGGGTCCTTTAGATATTTTATGGTCTTAATAGACGCATCCTCTAGATGGTCTCATGTGTGCCTATTGTCATCACGCAACCTTGTGTTTGCAAAATTAATGGCACAAATAATTCGATTACGAGCACAATTTCCTAATAATCCAATTAAGTCTATTAGACTAAATAATGCTGCTGAGTTTTCATCCCAAGCATTTAATGGTTATTGCTTATCAATTGGGACTCATGTTCACACTCAAAATGGTCTTGCAGAATCTTTAATTAAACGTCTGCAGTTGATTGCAAGACCACTACTCATGAAAACGAGGCTGCCCACTTCGGTTTGGGGTCACGCCATTTTGCATGCAGCAATGCCAGTTCGTCTCAGACCGACACTGAATAAGTAATTAGTCAATTACATCATAAGGCTTAAAGAAAGGGGAGGTTTCATAGCTCTAGCTTGCTGGAACTTCTCTAAAGTAAAGGTAGAGATAATTTATTCATAAGGAAGAGAGCTAGGAAAAACTCTTCCTTGAAAAGCATTGAATCAGCTGCTAGTGCTCGCTTTCCGCAATTACCGCTAAAGCTCGAAGCTACCGCGCTTTCCTTGAAGGAATTATCACAAATATTCCCCGTTGCAATTAGTTTTGGGTCATGAACCTAATATATCCCATTTAAGAATTTTTGGATGCGCAGTATATGTGCCTGTAGCACCGCCATACCACACCAAAATGGGTCCGCAAAGAAGGTTAGGAATATATGTTGGGTTTGAATCGCCCTCCATTATTCGCTACCTCGAAACATTGACAGGGGATTTGTTCACTACACGATTTGCAGACTGTCGATTCGATGAGACACTTTTCCCAAAATTAGGGGGAGAAGTTGGTGAGACCAAACGGGAAATTTTCTGGAAAAATCCATCATTATCTCATCTTGATCCACATACCTCTATTTGTGAAAAAGAGGTGCAAAATATTATCCATTTTCAAAGAATAGCAAATCAAATGCCTGACGCATTCACGGACTTGAAAAGGATAACAAAATCTCACATCCCCGCAGAGAATGTTCCAATCCGTATTGATGTCCCTATTGGACAATCTTCTAGTGTCATATCTAATGAGTCGAAAGCACGCCTAAAACATGGCAGGCCATTAGGTTCCAAAGATCGAAATCCTATAAAAAGGAAAGCAAATGATCAAAATGACACTACGAAAGAATCTCATGAGGAAATTCACGATTTAATAAATTCTGAGATTCATGAAAAATCCATTGAGCCCGAAACTCAGGAAAATAAGGAACTATCAATAAATCCAATCGATATTGAGACAAATCTTAATCGAGTGGATATAGTGGTGGATTATGTCTTTGCATATAATGTTGCATCTAGAATTATGCAAGAAAGTGAGGATCTTGAACCTCAATCTGTTGGAGAATGTCGACAAAGACTTGATTGGCCAAAATGGCAAGAAGCAATCTAATCAGAATTGAATTCACTTGCAAAACGTGAAGTTTTTGGGCCTATAGTTGAAACACCTAATGGTGTTAAGCCTGTTGGCTATAGATGGGTCTTTGTACGCAAGAGAAATGAGAAAAACAAGGTACAAAGATATAAGGCACGCCTTGTTGCACAAGGATTTTCTCAAAGGCCTGGTGTCGATTATAAAGAGACATATTCACCCGTAATGGATGCTATAACTTTCCGTTATCTCATTAGTTTGCTGTCCTTGAAAAGCTTGACATGCATTCAATGGATGTGGTTACTGCCTATCTTTATGGCTCACTTGATAATGAGATATACATGAAAATTCCCGATGGATTCAAAATGCCAAGCACTCATAATTCAAAGTCCCGGGAAATGGTTTCAATCAAATTGCAAAGATCTTTGTATGGTCTAAAGCAATCAGGACGAATGTGGTATAATCTCTTAGTGAGTATTTATTAAAGAAAGGCTATATAAATGATGCCATTTGCCCATGTGTTTTTATAAAGAAAATAACATCGAAATTTGTTGTACTTGCCGTATATGTCGATGACATAAACCTTATTGGAACTCCCATAGAACTCCAAAAGGCAATTGATTATTTAAAGAAGGAATTCGAGATGAAAGATCTCGGGAAGACAAAATTATGTCTTGGTTTGCAAATTGAACATTTGGCAAACGGAATTTTTGTTCATCAATCTGCCTATATAGAAAAGGTATTAAAACGGTTTTACATGGATGGAGCATATCCTTTAAGTACTCCGATGGTTGTTCGATCACTTGATGTGAATAAGGATCCATTCCGACCGCAAGAAAAGAATGAAGAGCTACTTGGTCCTGAAGTACCATATCTTAGTGCAATTGGCGCACTAATGTATCTTGCAAATACTACAAGGCCTGACATAACTTTTTCAGTTAATGTCTTAGCAAGATATAGCTCTGCTCCCACAAGGAGAAATTGGAATGGAATCAAACATATATTGCGGTACCTAAAAGGGACTACCGATATGGGCTTATTTTATAGCAATAATTGCAGTCCTGATCTTGTTGGTTATGCTGATACTGGATATTTATCTGACCCACACAAGGCTCGATCTCAAACAGGTTATGTGTTTATCTGTGGAGGCACTGCCATATCTTGGCGATCGACTAAGCAATCAATTGTGGCTACTTCATCTAATCATGCTGAGATAATCGCTATTCATGAAGCAAGTCGAGAGTGTGTGTGGTTGAGGTCTATAATACATCATATTCGAGACAAATGTGGTTTGAAATGTGACAAACTACCCACGATTTTGTATGAAGACAATGCAGCATGCATAGCCCAATTGAAGGGAGGATTCATAAAAGGAGATAGAACAAAGCATATTTCACCAAAGTTATTTTTCACACATGATCTTCAAAAGAATGGTGATATCAATGTGCAACAGATTCGTTCAAGTGATAATATGGCTGATTTGTTCACAAAATCTCTACCAACGTCAACCTTCAAGAAGCTGGTACACAAGATTGGAATGCGAAGGCTCAAGGATATGAATTAATGCTCTTTTCAGGGGGAGTTAATGCGCGTTGCACTCTTTTTCCCTTACAAGGTTTTGTCCCACTAGGTTTTCCTTGCAAGGTTTTAAACGAGGCAACAAAAATGCATTTTGTTAGATATGTGTACTCTTTTTCCTTTTCTAGAATTTTTTTTTCCCATTGGGTTTTATTTTAGTTAAGGTTTTAACGAGGCACATTATCTTTGGACATCAAGGGGGAGTGTTATGAAATATTAGATTATGGTGGATGTCCATAACTCCTATAACACCCACTACTTTTATCCATTATCTCCATAACTCCCACTACTCCAATACTTATGGTTGTAACTCCCACACCTCCATGATCTCCCCCATGATCTTCCACCATGATCTCAAAAGCTTAATGACATATTTATGGAATTCTTTTAGTATACCTCTATGTAGTACTATAAATAGAGGATGAGAAATCATTTTGTAATACACTTGGATACATAGAAGAAATATATTCTCTTATCTCTTTCTCTCTACTTTGTTGTCTATCTTTTTGTTTATTACTTTGAGCTAAGTTTTGTAACATATAACACTTTTTTGGTTAATTAATTTTATAGCTAGTTTTGGTTTTCTAATATCCAATATATACCACGATCGTTTTTATGTTTAGATCTAAGCAAATAGTAATGGGTGTTGGGGTTCGTAAACAAAGCAAAAACAAGCAGATAATTCATTAAGTAATCTGGTAGGTGGTCCCCCCCCCCACACACACATACATATATTTATATATATATATATATATATATATATATATATATATATATATATATATATATATATATATATATATATATATAAGAATAACATTTATATCTCTTCCTTTCTTTTATCTCATTATGCTTTATCAATTTAGGGTTCTTCCCTCGTTTTCACTTCTTTTACAATATAATTGCTCATTAGTAAGCAGATAAATTGTTAAGTAATCAGTTAGGTGATTTTTTAACGATCCGACCAGTTATTTTGAGAGTTGTAGTCCTGCTCCCCTGTGTACTGCTAATTTTATGTTTTACATTGTTATGTGACTTGCCGGGTAGTTGGTTCGGGTCTGGAGAGGTTTCAGAATGAATTGAGGTCACAAGGTTGAAAGCTTAAGTTGAAATGGTTGACCAGATGTTGATTTATGTGTAAACGACTTCGGAATGAAGTTTTGGTGTTGGGTGATTTAGGACTTAGGAGCATGTCTAAATTGTGATTTGGAGGTTCGTAGTAGAATTAAGCTTGAATTAGCGAAAAGTTAGAAATTTGAAAGTTTGACTAAGAGTGGACTTTGTGGTTATCGGGCTCAAATTAGGGTTCCGGGAGTTCGAGTAGGTCTGTGGTGTCATTTTGTGATTTGTGTGCAAAATTTGAGGTCAATCGGATATGATTTGATAGGTTTCGGCATCGAATGTAGTAGGTAGAAGTTCAAAGTTCATTAAGCTTGAATCTATGTGTGATTCGTGTTTTTAGGTTGTTTGATGTGATTTGAGGACTCGACTAAGTTCGTATGATTTGGGACTTGATGGTATGTTTGATTGAGGCCTCGGGGTCCTCGGGTGAGTTTCATATGGTTAACGGAGCAACTATGGACTTTGAAGACTGTTGGTTTTTCTGTTACTGGTTTCATTATATGCCTTCGCGAGAGAGGTACGCGTTCGCGAAGAGTACCTGGGAGGTAGGCGAAGATTTGTTCTTTGCATTCACGAAGAGAGCAACACGTTCGCGAAGGTTAGGGGTAAGTGTGCATCGGGATCGCGAGAAGAAGCTCGTGTTCGCATAGAAGGGTGAGGCTAGCTTGGGCACTAGGCCTTAAGGTTTCACATTTTTAGTCAGGGGACGCATTTGCGTAGGCGGAGCTCTATAAGGCCCGTAAGAGGCTTCTCTGGGCAGTTGAGTCTTGTGCTTCGCGAACGCGAGGTACTTTTCGCGTTCATGAATAAGCATACCTGGGTTGATTGAAATGTTTCAAAAACGACGGTTTGAGTTCATAATACAAAATTGGTTTTGGGAGTTCGTTGGAACGCAATTTTTGGAGAGATTTTCGAGTGGGTGATGGGGATAAGTGATTCTTACCTAGCTTTGGTTAATTTCCATGATTACGTCTTTGATTGCATCATAAAATTAGTGATTTGGGGTGAACAATTTAGGAAAAATAGAGGAAAGTTGTTAGAGTTTTGAGGTTTTGATCGAGATATTGGTATTGGATTTGAGTAATTTTAATAAGGTTGGACTCGTGGTCAAATGGGTTCTTGGATTTTGTGACTTTTACACGATTCCGAGACGTGGGCCCGGGGGCCGGTTTTTAGTTGAGTTTTTGACTTTTGATTAAGAGCTTAGTATTTTCTTGTGGAATTTATTCTTTAGCTCGTATTGATTGTATCGAATTGTTTATAGCTAGATTCAAGGCATTTGGAGGCCGATTAACGAGGCAAGAGCGTATTAGAGTAGAGATTTGCACGGCGTGAGGTAAGTAACACTTCTAAACTTTGTCCGGAGAAAGTGAAACCTCGAGTTATGTGTTATTTGATTGGTGATGAAGTGACGCACATGCCATGTGACGGGCATGCACCGTAAAAACTGTGACTTGATCGATCCTATGGAACCGTATAGTTGATCTATCTTGGTGTTATTCATATTTTCACCATGTGATAAAGTAGTTGATCTTCAAATCACGCTAGAAATCATGTTTAGGCTATATGTTGGTACCGTTGGGACCCAGAGTGGCCGTTCCTTGCTGTTGAGTTAATTGTTTAATTGCATTCCTATACTCAGTTGTATGCATCATCATATCATATTTCAGTCTCTGTTATTGTACATTGTCACATCTCGTATAGAGCTGCTAAGTATGAGCATTGTGAATCCGTGAGACTGGAGAGAGTACAGAGTGATTGAGTATAATGATAGTGTGAGTACACGAGGCTTCCAGTATGGTGTATCATGTACAACATGCACATTGGCATGCAGATATAAAGAGGTTATATTCCTTATATCATTCAAAATTTATCTATCTTACTGGTATTGAGTTTAACTGTTGAATTTGAAAGTATGTCTACATTTTCGTATTGTTATTTCTATTCTAAATTGTACCTATCTAGTTCATCAATACTTTCATTTCAAAGGTTAGATTTGTTACTTATTGAGGTTGTTGTAATCAACCTACACCTGCACCTCGTGTGCAGATCCAGGTGCTTCCGGTGCAGAAAATGAGCCGCAGGTGTGAAAACCATGGGCCATAAAGTATATAAGGTTTCTTTCACGAATTTTTGGTTATTTCATAATTTTCTCATACGGGTTTGAGCTTGAGGGAGCAAATTGAAGAGGGATTTCAAGAAGATTCATGGGGGTAAAGTTTTGGACCTTAAACTTATTTCTATGATGGTTTTTGACTAATTAAGCTTGAAATCAATGAAAATTAGTAGCAAATATTTAGGATTCAAGCTTGAAAATTTGAGACCTTAATCTAGGGACTTGATGGGTCATTATGGTTGGATTTTGATATTCTTGGTATGTATGAACTCGTGGAAGGATAAGGATTTTGTGGATGTAATTTTTATTGGATTCCGAGACGTGAGACCAGGGGCCGGGTTTGGGCAATTTCGGAATTTGTATGGTAAATCGATTATTTTAGCATGGGCTTCATTCTCTTAGACTATTTTGACGCCGTGATTCTAATTTTGGATATATTTGATGCAAGTTGAGGCCGAGTTGAGAGGCAACGGTGTCCCGGAGTAGTGTTTCATCCGGTTTGAGGTAAGTAACCATTATAAATCTGGACCCGAGGGTATGAAACCCTAGTATTTCTTATTTTTTGTATAAATGAGGTGCGCACATGCTAGGTGACGAGTGTGTGGGCGTACACTGGTATGGATTGTGACTTGGCCTGTCCCCTAGCGGCTATTAAGCCGCATATTTTATTTGAAATCTTATGGTATTCTATATTTTAGAGATTTTTATACTATAACTTGGGTTGTACGCTGTGCTTGGGGCCTTGCGCCGACCTGTTTAGACCTTTAGGGGTACTTTTACTACTTTCCTCACTCTGTTTGATTTGAAAGCATATCCTCAGTCATGATTACCTGTTATTTGTTTAAACCGGTTTCATCACTCTATTTCTCAATATATTAAAAGTTGTTTAGGCTGAGTTCCCTAATTTTTTCCTGGTATGCCCGAGTAGCCGTAAGGTTAATGACTGAGAGAGGTTTATGATCTAATGATGAGGATTATATATCTATTATGGATCAGGCTGCACGTTGCAGTGATATTGTGTGTGTGTGTGTGTGTGTGTGTATATATATATATATATATATATATATATATATATATATATATATATATATATATATATATATATATATATATATATATATATATATATATCGCGTGCAGCCCAGTCCACATTAATATCGTTGCGGCGTGCAACCCGATCCATATATATATAATATTGGATCGGGCTGCGCGCCACAGTGGTATAATGCTTGGGCTATAGGAGCCCCTCTGGAGTTTGCACATTCCAGTGAGCGTAGCCTACTATAAACTATGGATCGGGCTGCATGCCACAACGATTATTATAATTATTATGACTATGAGATATTTATTGAGTGGGAATGCTGAGTGTGAGTACCGTGTGACGAGAGCTAGGTCACGAATGACTGAGAGGCTTGTCCAAGAGGCTAAACTTATGGGTGATACCTTGCCCAATGGGCTTGTATGTGACATTTTAATGTTTTTCACTGTTCTTTAATAACGAGCCTCTTTGAAAATGTTGAATTAATGACTTCAAAGTATTTTGAATTGAATCGGGAGTTTTATGAGGTAACTGGCTATTAAATTGTAGAACTTGACTTGATAATTCTATTGAAACTTCTTATGTGATTTTAAATGCTCGTCACTGTACTCAAACCTTATTTACTTTAGTTACTTACTGAGTTGGCTTACTCACGTTACTCCTTGCACCTTGTGTGCAGATCCAGGTGTCCGAGCATCAGAGCGAGAGCTTTCAGCACTCTTAGAGCTTCACCAGAGACAGCAAGGTAGCAGCATGGTGTTTGTAGCCATGCTTTCCTCCTTTCTACCTTAGTATTATGTTATTTCAGACTTATGATGTATTATTCAGTCAGTTGGAGTTGTAGTTAGAGGCTCTTGACTGTTAACACCAGATTGTTGGGCTGTGTTAGTATTATGCATTGGTTTTTCGGTATATTCTGTTTTATTCATCTATTTCTTATGACGAATTTGACTTATTCGATACTAGAAACTGATTTTTATAAAAGATTTTGTTGTAGTAAATGTTTGGTTGGCTTGCCTAGTACTGTGATAGGCGCCAACACGATCGGGGTATTTGGGGTCGTGACAAGTTTGTATTAGAGCCTAGTACCGTCGTGTGAATTTGTTGATTCTAGTACTAAATTTCTGTTATTCTATTCACTCATAGACAGTAAAGACATGTGCTACCGTTAGGATGGATGACCACTAGTACCGCTAGTTGGGGCCACTAGAGGCGAAGGTTGCAGTCGAGGCCATGGTAGGGGCAGGGGTGTAGCCCACACAGCAGCTATCGCATCACCTGCAGATCCGCCAACTTCCTTGGTTTAGGATCATGTCCCAGTTGTGGATTCTCCCGTAGCACCAGCTTAGACGCCAGATATGCTATTGTGATTCCAGGCATTCAGGAGGAAATAGTTCAAATTCTATCAGTGTGCACTGGTTTGGCTCAGGCAATCTCAGTTACTACAGTCGCAACTACTTCTCAGGTCGTGGGAGGTATTCAGACTGCCGTTGCTCGCACACCTGAGAAGGTTGTGGAGGGACTTCAGACATCGAGGGCACCTCCAGCCAAGGCTGTTACACCAACCCAGTATTTTGTGGTACTAGTTATGCCTGATGACGAGCAATGTCAATTGGAGAGGTTTGGTAGACTTCAGCCTCCAACTTTCACTGGTACAGAGGGTGATGATGCCCAGGGTTTCTTGGGCAAGTGTCAGAGGATTATTCACACAGTGGGTATTCTGGAGACTAGTGGGGTCGCATTTACTACTTTTTAGTTTTTCGTTGCTTCCTTTAATTAGAGGGAGGCATATGAGAGGTGTAGGCCTGTTGGTGCAGCGCCCCTTACCTGGCAGCAGTTCTCTGTTCTCTTTTTGGAGATATATGTGCCATAGTCTCATAGAGAGGAGCTGCATAGGCAATTCGAGCAGTTGCATCAAAGGGATATGACTATGATGCAGTACAAGATGAGGTTCTCAAAGATCGGATTCTCATGACTAGGGAGAGGGTGTCAAGTGATACTTTTGAGGAGGTGGTTGACATTGCCTGTGAGGTTGAGTCAGTTAGTTTCTAGGAGCTAGATGAGAAGGAGGCCAAGAGGCCTTGGGGATATGGTAGTTTTGGTGGTGCTCCTTCTAGAGACTAGTTTCAGCATGTAGAGGCCATCTATCAAACATGCTCAATCAACTCACCTAGTTCATCGTGAGGCATCATTGGGCCATGGATCTCAGAGTTCTCATCAGGGTCATTCATCACTTAGTGCCTTTTCAGTCAATATTTTGTCCCGTGCTCCATCAGTTCAGGGATCTTCTATGCGAGGTGCATTTTCTAGTCATTTCGGTGCCAGGGGTTCCCTTCAGTACCTGTTCCCCGCACTAGGGAGTTATTACGAGTGTGGAGAGTTTGGGCGTATGAGGAGGCAATATCCTCGTCTTCTTAAGGGTTCGTCTCAACCGAGGGGTCAACCGTTAACTTCAGCTCCATTTACTTCACTACCCACTCAAGCACTTAAGGGTGGGGGTTAGTCGACTAGGGGTCACCCTAGAGGGGAGGTCGATGAGGTGGTGGTTAGGCTCGTTTCTATGAACTCCCAGCTAGACCAAATGATGTTGCTTCAGATGCTCTGATTATTGGTATTATCTCAGTTTGTCACAGAGATGCCTCTGTATTATTTGATCTTGGTTATACTTTTTCATATGTGTCATCATATTTTGCTCGTTATCTGTATATGTCCCGTAAGTCTCTTGTTTCATCTGTTTGTGTTATCTACTCTGGTGGGCGATACTATATTTGCAGACCATGTATACTAGTCTTGTATGGTGACTATTATGGGGTATGGAGACCCGAGTGGACCTATTGTTGCTTTGTATGGTGGACTTTGATGCTATATTGAGCATGGATTTGTTATCTCCATGTCGTGCTATATTGGACTGTCATGTTAAGACAATAACGTTGGCCATGCCAGGGGTGTCACGGATTGAGAGACGAGATTCTAATTTTGTTACTAGTAGGGTGATTTCGTTCTTGAAGGCCCAACGGATGGTACATAAAGGTTGTCTTTCATACTTAGCCTTTGTGATAGATGTTAGTACAGAGGCTCCTAGTAATGATTCTGTTCCTATTGTGAGGGATTCTTCCGATGTGTTTTCTGCAGACCTGTCGGGCATGCCCCCGGATAGGGATTTTGATTTTGGCATTAACCTAGTGGTGGGCACTCATCCCATCTCTATTCCACTGGATCAGATGGCACTAATGGAGTTGAAGGAGTTGAAAGAGAAGCTTCAGGAACTACTTGATAGGGGGCTTTTTCGGCCTAGTGTTTCACTGTGGGGGTGCTCCTATTCTCTTTGTGAAGAAAAAGAATGACACAACGAGGATGTCCATTGATTGCAGGCAGTTGAACAAGATTACAATTAAGAACATGTATCCCATGACTCGCGTTGATGATTTGTTCGACCAACTTCAGGGGGTGAGGGTGTTCTCCAAGATTTATCTCCGTTCAAGGTACCACCAACTGAAGATCAGGGACTCAGATATTCTTAAGACAGCTTTTAGGACACGATATGGTCACTTTGAGTTCCTTGTAATTTTTTTTGGGTTGACCAATGCCCCAGCAGCGTTCACGCATTTGATGAATAGTATGCTCCGGTCGTATCTCGAATTGTTTGTCATAGTTTTCATTGATATTCTAGTTTATTCGCATGGTTAGGAGGAGCACGCAGAGCATCTGAGAGTTATGTTGCAAAGACTAAGGGAGGGGAAGCTTTATTCAAAGTTCTCCAATTGTGAGTTTTGGATCGGTTCAATGGCTTTCTTGGGGCACATAGTGTCCAGTGAGGATATTCAGCTTAATCCTAAGAAGATAGAGACAGTTCAGAGTTGGCCCATGCCATCTGCAACCAAGGAGATTCCCAGTTTTCTTGGTTTAGTGGGTTATTACCATCAATTCGTTTAGCATTTTTTATATATTGCATCGCCCTTGACCAATCTGACTTAGAAGGATGCTCCATTCCAGTGGTTAGATGAGTGTGAGGCGAGCTTTCAGAAGCTCAAGACTGTGTTGACCACTGCTCCAGTATGAGTGTTGCCATCAACTTCAGGTTCATACATACTGTATTTTGATGCTTCTAGATTAGGCATTGGGTGTGTGTTGATGCAAGAGGGTAGAGTTACTACTTATGCTTATCGTCAATTGAAGCCCCATGAGAAGAACTACACCGTTTATGATCTAGAGTTGGCTTCCATTGTTCACGCATTGAAGATTTGGAGGCATTATTTGTATGGTGTGTCTTATGAGGTGTTTACTGATCATCATAGACTCAAACACTTGTTCAATATAGTGGTTGATGCTCCAAGTAGGAAGGCAATGAGTATGGGCAGTTTGGTATATATTCCTATTAGGGAGAGATCTTTTGCAGTAGATGTTCAGGCCTTGGCCAATTGGTTCGTATGATTGGATATTTCGGAGCCCAGTCGGGTATTGGCTTTTGTGATTTCTCGATCTTCTTTATTTGACGTAGGCTGAGGAGCAAAAGGAGGAATCCGCTCGAGGAGGGGCTCGCGTCTGATTAGCTAGTTGGTGAGGCAATAGCTTACGAAGGCGATGATCTGTAGCTGGTCCGAGAGGATGATCAGCCACAGTAGGACTGAGACACGGGCGATTTGACTACTTTTTAGTTGAAGAACCTAGTGAGCCAATTCCTACTCCTTCGGAATCTTCTGTGGAGCTTTCTTCTCTGATGCAATTCCGAGTGGAAGAACTTCTGACTTCCCCCAAAGAGCTTTGGGGGTCCCAAGTCCTGCATCCACCAAGAACATTTCTTCCCTTAAGCGTAAAACTTCAGATTGTAAGGCGTTTCCACTACATAAGGAAAAACTGGAATTAGATCTTGGAAATGATCGGTATTAGACAGCGCGAGTATGATGATGGAGTTTTGATGATGCAAGGCCTGATATGTGTGCCCAATGTAGACGAACTTCAGGAGTTGATCTTAGAGGAGGACCATAGCTTGCAGTATTCCATTCATCTGGGTACCGTGAAGATGTATCAGGATCTGAGGTAATATTATTGGTGAAGGAGGAAGAAGAAGGATATAATAGGAGCTATCGTTTGGTGTCTCAATTGTCAGCAAGTAAAATATGAGCATGAAAGACTGGGTGTCTTGCTTTGGCAGACGGTTCTTCCAGAGTGGAAGTGGGAGCATATCACCATAGACTTTGTAGTAAAACTCCCACGGATTTTGAAGAAGTTCGATGCTATTTGGGTTATTGTGGATTGGCTGACCAAGTTCGCGCACTTCATTCCTATTTGTACTACCTATTCCTCATAGCAGTTAGCTGAGATTTATATCCGAGAGGTTGTTCTCCTGCATAGGGTTCCAATTTCCATTATTTCATATAGAGATACTAAGTTTACTTCACAGTTTTGGAGGGCCATGCAGTGAGAGTTGGGTAATCAAGTTGAGTTGAGCACAAATTTTCACCCTCAGACAGACGAGCAGTCCAAACGCACAATCCAGATATTGGAGGACATGTTGCGCGCTTATGTGATTGACTTTGATGGTTCATGGGATTAGTTTCTACCACTCGTGGAGTTTGCATATAACAGTAGTTATTAGTTGTGTATTCAGATGGCTCTATATGAGGCTTTATACGGGAGGCAGTATAGATCTCCATTTGGTTAGTTTGAGCCTGGCAAGGCTAAACTTTTGGGAACAGACTTGGTGCAGGATGCTTTGGACAAGGTGAAGGTGATTCAGGAGAGGCTTCGTACAGTGTAGTCAAGGCAAAAGAGTTATGCTGACGGGAAGGTTTGTGATATCTCTTATATGGTTTGGGATAAGGTGAACTGAAGGTTTCACCCATGAAGGCTGTTATGAGATTTGGAAAGAAGGGAAAGTTGAGTCCTCAGTTCATTGGGCCTTTTAAGGTGCTTTGGAGGATTGGAAAGGTGGCTTATGAGATTGCTTTGCCACCCAGTTTGTTGAGTGTGCATTTAGTATTTCATGTTTCTATGCTCCGAAAGTATATTGGAGATCCATATCATGTTTTAGATTTCAGTACGATTTAGTTAGAGAATTATTTGACCTATGATGTGGAGCCAGCAACTATTTTGGAGCGTCAGGTTCAAAAGTTGAGATCAAAAGATATAGCTTCGGTGAAAGCAGTGGAGAGGTCGGTCTGTGGAGGAGGCTACCTGGGAGACCGAGCGGGTGATGTAGAACAAATATCCTCACCTATTTGATGCTTCAGGTATGTTTCTTGGCTCATTCGAGGACGAGCGTTTGTTTAAGAGGGAGAGGATATAAATACCCCGCCGGTCGTTTCATGAATTACCGCTCCGTTTTTCCTATTTCTTCTTCTTAATGTCTTGTCCAGTCGTATTGTATGGTACCAAGTTGTTTGGTTCGAGTTTGGAATGATTTCAGTGAGATTTGAGAAACTTGATCTCTTAAGTTGGTCTTTTAGTTAGAAAAGTCAACTAGAAGTTGACTTGTGAGAAAACAATCTTAGAATTTTGTTTTTATGGTTTGGATAGCTTCGGGAGGTCATTTGGGTATTAGGAGCGTGATCAGAATGTGTTTTCGAGGCCCGGAGTAGATTTAGGCTTGAATTGACAAAAATGGATTTTTGGTGTTTTCTGGTTGATAGCGCCAATTTTTATATATGGGTTGGAATGAAATTTCGGAAGTTGGAGTAGATTCGTTGTGTCATTTTTGACATGTGTGAAAAATTTCAGATCATTCGGATGAGGTTCGATAGATTTTTTTATCGAAAGCGGAATTCGAAAGCTTTTGGAGTTCTTAGGATTGGGTGGTGATTTGTTATTTCGGTGTTGTTTTAGGTGTTTCAAAGATTAGTATAAGTTTGGATGGTGGTATATGCCTTGTTCATACTTTTGGTTGAGATCTCGGGGCCTCGGGTTGATTTCGGATGGTTGACGGGAGTTTTGGAGTTGGAAATTTGCAGCTGAAGTGCTGAAGATCCTGTTATATCCGCACCTGCGGCTTGGGGATCGCAAGTGCGGGAATGTAGAATCGGACAACTAGTCGCATATGTAGAATTGGGTTTGAAGAGTTGTTGGCGTAGGTGCGGAAACCTGCGAGACCGCAGGTGCGATAGTTTATACGCAGGTATGATTTTGAGGATTTAAGTGGGATCCACAGAAGAGGCCGTCTGACCGCAGCAGTGGCTTCGCAGGTGCGAAAACGGAGCTGCAGGTGCGAATACCTTGGGCCATAAAGTATATAAGGTTTGCTTCGCGAATTTTAGGTTATTTCATCATTTTCTCATACGGGTTTAAGCTTGAGGGATTTCAAGAGGATTTAATGGAGTAAGGTTTTGGGACCCTAAACTTGTTTCTATGAAGGTTTTTGACTGATTAAGTCTATAGAAATTAGTAGAAAAAAATTGGGGGTTAGGGCATAGCAATTTGAGACCTTAATCTAGGGATTTGAGAAGGTCATTTGTGGTCGGATTTTGGTTTTTCTTAGTATGTATTAACTCATGGAAGGGTAAGCAGTTAACGATATAATTTTTATTGGATTCCGAGATGTGGTCCTGGGGATCGGGTTTGGCCAATTTCGGCACTTGTATTGTAAATTGATTATTTCTTCACGGGCTTCGTTCCCTTAGCTTATTTTGACGTTGTGATTCTGATTTTTGACAGATTCGACGCGAGTTGAGGCCGAGTCAAGAGGCAAGGGCATCGTAGAGTAGTGTTTCATTCAGTTTGAGTAACCATTGTAAATTTGCACCTAAGGGTATGAAACCCCCAGTATTTAATATTTTTTTGATAAATGAGGTGACACACATGCTAGGTGACGAGCGTGTAGGTGTGCACCAGTAGGCATTATGACTTGTTTCATCCCGTAGCTGCTATTAAGCTGCATATTTGATTTGAAATCTTATTATATTCCGTATTTTTGAGATTAATACTATATCTTGGGTAGTACGCATTGTTTGAGGCCTTTTGCCGACCTGTTTAGACCCTTAGGGGTATTTTTACTAATTCCTCATTCTGTTTGATTTGAAAGCATATCCTCAGTCACGTTTACATGTTATTGTTTAAAATTGGTTTCATACTCTACTTCTCATTATATGAAAAGCTGTTAGGCCGAGTTCCCTGATTTTTTTCTGATATGACCGAGTGGTCGTGAGGTTAATGATTGAGAGAGGTTTAGGACCTAATAGTGAGGAATATATATATATCTATTATGGATTGGGCTGCACGCCCAACGATATTGTTTGTGTGTATGGATCGGGCTGCACGCTGTAGCGATATACATATGGATCGGGCTGTATGCCGCAGCAATATATATATATATTGGATCGGGCTGCGTGCCGCAACGATATGACGCTTGGGTTGTAGGAGCCCCTTCAGAGTCTGCACATTCTCAGTAAGCGTAGTCGACTATAATCTATGGATGGACTGCACGCCACAACAATTATTATCATTATTATGACTATGAGATGTTAAATAAGCCGGAGTGCTGAGTGTGAGTACTTTGTGATGAGAGCTGAATCATGAGTTACTGAGAGGCTTACCCGAGAGGCTATACCTATGAGTGATACCTTGCCCGAGGGGCTTGATTGTGACATTTTAATTTTTTTCACTCTTCTTTTATACTGAGTCTCTTTGAAAAATGTTGAATTAATTTTTTCAAAGGATTTTTAATTGAAACTGCAGTTTTATGAGGTAACTGGCCATTAAATTGTAGAACTTGACTTGATAATTCTGTTGAAACTTCTTATGTGATTTTAAATGCTCGTCAGTGCACTCAGACATTATTTACTTTAGTTGCTTACTGAGTTAGCATACTCACGTTACTTCCAGCACCTTGTGTGTAGATCCAGGTGCCCGAGCATCAGAGTGAGAGCTTCCAGCACTCAGAGCTTTACCAGAGACTACAAGGTAGTTGTATGGTGTTCGCAACCCTTCTTTCCTCCTTCCTAACTTAGTATTCCATTATTTTAGAATTATGATGTATTGTTTAGTCAGTTGGAGTTGTATTTAGAGGCTCTTGACTAGTGACACCAGATTGTTGGCATATTCTATTTTATTAATCTATTTCATATGACAAATTGAGACTTATTCGATACTAGAAAATGATTTTATAAAAGATTTTGTTTTAGTAAATGTTTGGTTGGCTTGCCTAGTACTGTGATAGGCGCCATCAGGACCGGGGTATTTGGGGTCGTGACATTAATATCCACCATAATAAATTACAAATTATTCCACTAAAAATTCGTAATTACACTCCTTATTCAATTTCGAAATTCATCCATTAAATATTTAGCTCCTTGTTAAGATTCGGATACTAATCAACTAAATTAAATTACTGACGATTTAATTTATTGATTATTTTCTTTTGGTTTTCACTTAACTTATTTCATGTGCCTTATTTCGTGTGCTTAACACAAAATCCACCAGCCGGGTTTATACATAAAAACATATAAGCTTTTACAAAGTTGCATCATCAATCTCTAAATCAAGACATGTATTCCTTCAACTAACTATTACTTGTCAGTGCACATTATTATTATCTAATTTATCAGGCACATTGACCCACGAAAGAATCTCGCCTTTTAATAAATTAAAATAATAATAAATATATACAAATAATAATAATATATCAAGATTAGGAGTATAAGTACATTTAATGGCTAGAGAGTTTATTTTATTAAGTTAGTGTAAAATACATTTCTTACTTGGTTCATTCAGTACATATAAAATGTACTAGCATAATAAGCTGAAATTAAACCATTTTGCACAATTAAGATAAATTATATTTAATCTTGTGCTACAATTATCCATGACGGTTTGTCCAATTCCATCATTAGATTGTGAACTCAAACTCTATACTTATAAGAACCGATGATTTAATCTATCATGAATAAGCTAAACTCCATACACTAAATCATCCACTATATAAGCAAAGGATACAGCCCAATATATGATTGATATAAAACTTTACTAAAACTAAATAAATAATTATTTCATAATAAATAACATATCTAAACCAAAACCATGATGAATAGTATAATAACATTCTCCCACTTAGACATTTAACCATGACAATTGTTAGAATATACTATATCCAAACACACAGTCAATAGTATATGCCCCAACAATCTCCTACTTAGACTCATAACCATACATCTACAACTTTCTCAGGCATTCTTTTTGCATGACTATTAAAAGTCTTCACCAAGTTTTTTATAAAGAATCTTGCGAAGTTATTTGCTGGTGCAATCTTTTTCCAGTAGTACTTTGTCGTCACTATCTAGTTTTGTATAAAAATCTTCAGGAATCCTATTACCAAATTTATCCTAAGAGTGTATACCAAACTATGATTTTTCTTTATCTTTTCTTGGGTCATAATATAAAATACCACTTGTAATAGTGTTAATTCCCGGTTGAAATTGATTTGACCCGGTACTAGGATCAGGCTGACTAGTTGGACTTGACCCCTCGGCCGTAGATTTCATTTAAAAATATTTAGCTTTATCTTGAGGGTGTATCATTATATGTCTCTTTAAACTCCCCCCCCCCCCATTAACATAGTTAAAAGTTTTACACTTAGCTTTATTTTTTCTCTTATTTGAATAAAAAATGGCCAAACGAAAAATGTTTCGGCCCGTTTAGAAGGTTATCTAGAAAAAGTAGGGGTAATAACAGGGGGGTCAACCGGGGCATCATTTGGATTAGTTGGGTTAACTTGAGCAACATGACTAGTGGATGTATCTTCATCCGATTGCGTTTCATCTAAATCTATTTCCTGCTCATCTTCTTCATTAATAGTTTGATAACCATAAAGAGAATTCATATATTCATGATCTAAGTTTTCACTATCTCCAACATTATGCACATATTGACTCTCTGTAAATTGTAATAAAGTATTATCACTATAAGAATAGGAGAAGGTGGAGGGCGGGTATGGGGTTTGGATAGGGGAGGCCGAGGAATTAGAGAAGGAATAGATTGGCCACCAGATTCACTACTCTTGTTTTTTTCTTCCTATTTTTACTAATCATTTTTAAGGAATAAGCCATCTTAATTATAATTATACAAAGTAATTACATAAAACAAACAAAAATATTATATTAAAACTAAAGAGTTGGAACGAGTTTACGGAATTGACGAATAACTTGTTGAAATTAATTATCGTTGAAGTCTTGAATACTTCAATTCACAAACTTCATAATTTTCACACAAGTTGCAACAACAAAGTAACCAATTTTAGAAGAAAATTAGAAAGATACTGAGAGAGATTGATGATTTGGTGAGGAAAAATAAAAGAATGAGGGGGTATTCATAGTTGAAAATAAGAAAAAAGAGTAATTATAAAATGTTTGCGGTTAAAACAAAGTTTTTTTTGGGGGGGGGGGGGTTGGTGGTTAAATGGCTATTTTATAAATAGCCAACAACTATTTTGGCAGCCACATTTTAAAGGTGCGACAGTTAGATTTTGATTTTAGAAATTTTTTAAAAATTATCCGTTGGGCCCATTTGGGACGGTTAGGACCGGTTGAACCGTCCACCTTAGGAACCGGTCTCGAGCCCAAATGGTCCTGGTCCTAATAGACTCATATTAGGAACAGTCCTACATGGGCCTTATGTCTCTTTTGTCCCGGGCTTAAACGAGTAGGACCTTTTAGGCCCACTACCCATATGGACTCGCGGGCTTGGCCTGTCCCAGGACTAATCGAAACCTCGTAGCCTCAAGATGACTTCCGAAACACCTTAATGACAAGGATCGGGCCCTCCGATTTCATCGTATACAAATAGTCTCCGCATTTCCATGAACAAAGTAATAGGAAACGATTTTGAGCCGCCGTTTTGAGGGAATTATTGCCATGACGTCAACCTATGAGAGTATTAAATGATATGCCCAAGAAAACCATGCAAGGGTTTCTGTCAAATTCGATTATCAAGGAACCCATGAACTACTATTGGCTCGTCCTTTATGCTACCCAAGCAGTTCCTATAAATATTTCGAGAGTTTGATAATCTTTATCTTCGTAGCATTTTCAAATTCACGAGTCCATACCTATCTTCTTTTATACTCTTCTATCTTGCTTTTTGAAAGAAAATTTGACCATTGCTATGGCCCGGACTGCTATAATGGTTCCTTGGTAGAACGAAGCTACATCTTCATCTCGGTCGTCCAAGAAGAAATCCAAAACTATACCCAGCTTTGAACAATGCACTCCCTCCAAGCTTGATATGTCAAAATACTTTACTGTCGATACCACTTCATCAATACCGGGCCGATATGAACATATATCCCAATATATCAGTGTCGTAGCCGACATAGGAACAGTGAGGACAGACTGTCGATAGAACGAGGCAGTACAGTACTGATTCCCGGACCCGATGAATATATAGCGGACTACAAGGCCGTTTTCCTTCATGTGTATACCTACCCATTTGCCTTGGGTCTTGCTGATTCCTCTGAATCCTCTCTCCTGAAATTAGATCCGATTATCCTTGATCTTTGTGACAAGTATCATGTGATGCTCGATTAGATATATCCTACTTTTTGGAGGATATTATTGATTCTTTGTCATTTTACTAAAGGGTTTACGGGTGAGAATTTTACCCTCAACCATTTGATTAGGTTGTATAGCCCTTGATTTTAACAGGGTTTTATCGGGCTCCATCATCAACCCAGAAAATCATTTTTCTCGAGCACCGACAAGGGTAAGGATCGAGGGTGGATGAGCAGGTTTGTTCAGATAAGGACCTCAGACATCATTCCAGCCTGGAGGATACCTTTCCCATAGAAATCGAACACACAGCATAAGTGGTTTTCCCTTAACCCTGTTTTATAATTTTCTTCCCTTTCCCTCCAGAATAATGACCGTTTTTTTGTGTCTGTGTGAGGACCCCTTGTAGGCTTTTGTAATCATATGTTAGGACCCTTGAGGGCCGTTGTAAGCAAATGTTTATGAATATAAAGATATTTTCTTGACTTCTTCCTTTGACTTTTGCCATATTCTTTTGTATTTGTGGGGATTCTGAATGTATGCCTCTGCTGACGATTGTCAATATCTAACTCGGATTCGAGTATTCCTTCCATTCTTTGGTTGATAGAAACTTCTCCTTTCTAAGCCCATCGTTGTTCCTCGGACCAAGCCTGAAGTGGAATGATAGAATTGAGCCATCAGGACCCTCGAGTCACATGAACATAGCACCTCAAAACTCAATGTTTTTGAAAGCGGTATCTAAGTGAGGGCCAACTTCGGCCACCTGGAGATTTGTTTTGAACTTGTTGTAGATAATATTTTAAGACGTTGTAGATACACCTGCAATTAGGGGTTGCCCATATTTAGGCGATGTCCTAAGGTTGAGTCCTTATGGATGGAACTCGAAGCACTTATTTTTCTTCTTAAGTGGAACCTTCAAGATTGGACGCCATCTCGAACTCTGTAATAGTGTTAATAGCTATCTGGAGCCTAACTTCTAGCTGATGGAAATCCTCAAGGTCGGGTACTACCTAAGGCTAGAGATGACATCATTGGCTTTTCGAAGCCTAACTTTTTCTTGATGGAGGTCCTCGAGGTCGGGTACCATCTCGGGACTGGAGATGACGTTACAAGATTTTTGAAGCCTAACTTCTTTTTGATAGAGGTCCTAGAGGTCGGGTACCACCTCGGGATAGGAAATGGTGTCATTGGCTTCTTAGAGCCAAACGTCTTTACGATGGAGGTCCACGAGGTAGGGTATTGTCTCGAGACAAGAGATGATGTTGTTGTCTTCTTAAGCCTTACTTCTTTATGATAGAGGTCCTCGAGGTCGGGCACCACCTCGGGATGGGAGATGATGCTATTGAATTTGCTTCTTAAAGACTAACTTCTTGTTTATTGAGGTCCTCGAGTTCGATACCACCTCAGGATGGGAGATGATGTTGTTGGATTCTTAAAGCCTAACTTCTTTTTGATGGAGGTACTCGAGGTCCTGTACCACCTTAGGACTACAGATAACGCCATTGGATTCTAAAAACCTAACTTTTTAATGGAGGTCCTCAAGGTCGGGTACCACCTCAGGACTTGTGTCAAAGTCATTGGCTTGTCGAGGCCTATCTTGGAAAAGCAGACCGTTTGTTGCTTACCCTCATATACACATGGGCTTCCTTTCGCTTATTGGGAGATCTCACTATTTTAGATAGCTATTCTTTCGTTTTGGCGTTGAGTCCTTCATTGCCTCAGCACCAAAGTGTTTGTGTAGGTTCCTGCTTTAGTTTTCTAATCTTGCAATAGCCATGACTGCGACTTCAGGGTTTGTCCAGCAGAGATGGGAGAGTTCTGATCCCAATGCTCAGGATCAACGAGAGTTTACCTTGAAGATTATGAATTTTATAAGAGAGGAACACCTTGAATTAGTGAAGAGAGACTGCGGATGGGGGGAGAAGGTAGCACTACATGCGCTTTCTCCTGACAAGGGTAATCACTGACCTTGCCGATGGAATCCTAAATGTGTAAACGTATCCCTTCACATTAGGCCCCTTTGATAGGGTTGTCATCGATTTATGTTTCATGTATCGGGTTACTTTGGCGTAGATACATCCGTCATTTTGGTGAATATTTTTGATGATGAGGTTTTTTGCAGAGAATTTAGTGCTTGAATTCACGATCAGCCATCTCGTCAGGCTGTACCAGCCCTTTCACCACCGTGGTCTACTAACCTTGTGGTTCCATTCGTCCAGGCCCTTTGTTGTTGAATATGAGGAAGATGGATATCGGTATGGATTAGTCAGTTCGTCCGGGTTTAGACGGATGACATTATCCCCGTGGGACTTATGCCATTCCCTAAGGACCTAAATTATGCACTGAGTAGAGTGTCCCATGCATTCTCAGATTTTCTTATGGTGAAAGCCAGTTTCGTAATCGTGTTTCCTGTTTTTTTGTAGCAATTTCATGGGCGGCGCTGGGCGAAGTCCTTGATCTACCTGGTGAGGTCTGGAAGCTGGCGACCCACTCAACTTGTGATGAGCGTTAGTGGTGAGCTTTGTCCCGGGACATATGGGAAGAGAAACATCATGGTATGTGTGTATACCACCTTTTTCTCGCTTTTTGTCCATTTAGGGAGACATTTTCTCTTTTTGCATATCAATCTATATTTCGTAGGTATCAGAGAGCCTTTAGGGGTAAGGCCGTTTTCCGGAGAAGAGGAGGGGTTTCCAGCTCCCGGGCTAAAGAATGACAATAATAAGATGTACACATATTCACAGGGCGATGACGCTCAAATTAAGGCAAAACGGGGCTGGGGTTTTGAGACAGAGATATCGTCCGATCCTACTGCACCTGAAGTTTCTGGTTTTAGAAATATGGCTTCTTTGAGCGATCATGCTTTGACCGAGGTTGATTCTTCTAGGGCGTAGGGAACTAGATCAACGGATGTGCGCTCGGGCTTCGAGGAATTCCACCGGCTTCACTTTTCGGTGAGCTTCGGCATAGGCCTTTCGAATCATACGTCTTCCCTTCCTTATCAAGTTTTTCTTTTGCAGGCCTTTGACAGTCTTAGGTCTGAGTTGCTCCATCATGGATCTAGGCTTTGGAAAGCTCTGGATGAGGGTAGGTCCCTTAGTCTCCTTTGCAAAGAGAAGGAAGTTGAGTTGGCACACTGGTGATATGAGGCATACCAGAGCTCGAATTATGAGAGATATTTGATGGAGTAGGTAACTTCCCATCTCGGGTGAGTACACCTTTCGTTTTTAACTGTTAAGTAATTCTTTGCCTATTCTTGCTGCAGAAAAAGATAGAGGCCTTGGAACGTGTTAGGGGTGAAGCCAACTGAATCAGGAATAACTGTGGCAAGCTAAGAGCTCGGGTGCAGGTTCAATCTTAAGAGGAAAAAGGTGCCTTGGCTAAATTTCCTGCCCTCGAGGTCCAAACTCTACTTAGTTTGTAATAACGCTTCAATTTAGGCGAATACGATTGCAAAGATTGAATCTAAACTTTCAAAGGTCAGGGATAAGATCGTTGATGCTCAAACGAAGCAGCACTGAGCTGGACTAAGGCCGAACATGGGATGGTGATTATATTGAAGGATGTTACCAATGCCCAAGCCAAGTTGAATTGGGTCCTCGATCATGAAGAGAGGATTGTAGATTATACTCGTTGCAAATCCCGAAGAAAGGTTCTCGAATAGATTGGTGCTAGAGGTTTTGTTCTCGCGAAAGAGTTGGCGCGAGCGAGGAAGGACAAGTGCGGTGCTCGGTTACTCATGTTAGATGCCGAGAATAGGCCATAGCCCTCATGGAAGGAGCGCAGACTTTGCCATCTCGTATGTAATATATTCAGAGCATGCATGTAGATAGAGAATGCACTTTCTCGTGTATGTAAATAAAGGAAACTTGCGGCTTTATTTTTTTGTACCCCTTTCTGCTACGCTTTTGACCAAGTGGACTAGTTCCAGAGTTGGTGAGAATCCCTAGATTCGTGATATGGCCCTGGGGCTTATTAGGCAGGCCTAAGGGCTCTTACGCGCTCAGTCAACGCGACCTTTAGTGTAAGCTAGCATTAAAGCTCTTATGATTTTGCTCAACTGTTTTGGGTTTAGTCTCCAAATCGGCCTTCGACTCAAGCTCATTCGACCCTCAAGCTTTTGTTTTTGCATTAATAATGGCTCTTACGCCTTTGATCGAAGCGATCTTTTATGTCCAGAGGCTTGTTAAGCTGGCGACGAAGACTCTTAGCTTTGTTTTTAGGCATGTGTAGTTAACTATTTTGGGTTTAGTCTTTTAGTCGAGTTATGACTCGAGCTCATTTGACCCTCAAGTTTTGTATTTGTGTGGGCTAGAAACAATGGCTCTTACACCTTGGGTCGAAGCGACCTTTTATATGTGTGGCCCTGAGGCTCGTTAGGCTAGTGACAATGGCTCTTACACTTTGCCCTTAGGCATGTGTAGTTAACTATTTTTGGTTCAGTATTTGAGTCAGTTTACGACTCGATCTCATTTGACCCTCAAGTTTTGTATTTATGTGAGCTGGCAACAATGGCTCTTACACCTTGAGTCGAAGCAACCTTTTATGTGTGTGGCCTTGAGGCTCGTTAGGCTGGCGACAATAGCTCTTACGCTTTACCCTTAGGCATATTTAGGTTTTACTTCTATTTTCCTCCCATTAAGTACTTTTTCAATGATTTTGCCTAACCCGTCGTCGGTTCGGAAAGAACCTCGATTTCAAGTCATTTGCGGCGATGTTCAAGCACCTTAGAAGGTTTGGCTCATAGGCTGAGTAGCTTGATGCCTTGTAATTTAGAGCTAACATGGTCAAAGATCTTTTTCCTGTCGAGGGTATCTTATATAACCGGTTCTTTTCGAAGTAGACTCGAAGTAATGGCCTATGGTTTTATAGTGCGATTGGACATCCCCGAGTCGCATTAATTCAGACGGTACAACCGTATGACCATTGACATTTATGTTTGGCCGGAGCCATTTTTGGTCCCAAGTGTAGTAGTTTAGGCATCTATATTGAGGGTACTCCTTTTTAGGGGTCTTATTAATTTGATATATAGCCTAAACTTCGAGATCGAGTTTATGCCTGTAGTAAGTTTTGAGGTCTTACAGTTTTTGATGATACTTGGTACAACTATGATTCATGCCTTGCTTGAGGTCTTAAAGTTATTGTTTATAGTTGGTACAAGTGTGATTCATGCTTTGCTTGAGGTTCAGTTTGTGTTGTTGCTTTGTGTAAGTTATACAAGACTGAGTCTACCCGCTCGGGATCTTATGGCCTCAAGTTTTTTAATGAATGGCGATTGGTGACACTCTCCGAGTCTTCAAGTATGTTTAGGCTAGTGAGCCATTATTCATAAGCTCAGAATTTCCCTCGTTGAGTGCTTACGACTTTGGAGATTCCGACCCTGAGGTCATGCGCTTTCTAAGTTTGTGATTCCAGTCTCCGAGTGTTCGGGACATTTTTCTTTCTTAGAGATGTTTCGTGATTTCTGTGCTACTTCATTAAGGGCTTATGAGTTTGGAGTTTCGACCGTGAGGTCATGAGGGTGTCGAGTTGTTGACACCAGTCTTTGAGTATCTCGGGGCATTCTCGGTGGAGGAATCTTTGTTGTGAAAATGTTGAGTTTCCTTAAGAGTACGAGATGCTTTGACAAAAGATATTCTTTGATTGCTTGGCACAACTACATGTTGTTTTGTTGCAGTGAGTTCTTTCCTAGGGAGTCTACAAGCCATGTCTAGTAGAGTTTTGTTTATGGGTGTGTAGTGCACCACACTTATAAGCAGGAGGCTAAAGGGCATTTAGGGCTATCACTCTTTGTTCTTATTCTAGATCGTGTGGTGGAGGTCAGTATTAAGAACTCAATTTCCTAAACTCTATCTTATTCATGATATAACAATGGCTACATCCAGAAAGACAATTGGTAAGAGAATGAATGTGGTTGTGGAAGAGTTTATCAGAGGCATGAAAGACAGTTGGTAAGAGATTGAATGTTAGATCTTCGACAAATTATGTGTGTACTAAGACGTGTGGGCCTCTTGATAAGGAGCCCCAAGGCGTGAATATCTATCCACCCATATGGTAAAGAGCAACGAGAAAATTAGGAGGTGGATTTCAATAAGTGAAAGAAATAACATGAAAAAAGAAGTACCAGGTGCCCAGCTAATGAAGATTATTAGTATTTGCAATTCAGGTAGAGAAATATATGCATTCTGAGTTGCTTTCAATAGCAACAGAGTTATATACAATTGACCACACCCATCTTAGTTATGCCCTATGGGAATTGACAAATATACTTTAAGATAATGATGTAATATCAGGATCAAGCTGGGGTTAGAGTAACCAAAAATTTTGGATGGATTGTTATCATTAGCTAACATTTCTGATGAGTAGTGCAAATGTAGTAATAAATTTCCTTGTCAGACACCCAGATGGTGAACTCTAGAATTGTACAATCAGATATAAATAGTAGAATATTCAGAAATTTTAGAAGATAGGCAGCGAAATCATAAAAGGGATACATATTTACCTTAGTATGACTCCTACCCCTAGAGAGAGGGAGAGAGAGAATTTTAGGCATCCCGAAGAGCCAATGAGATGAAGCAAGAGGAGGTAAAAGTGAAATAACATTTTGTTGAAGTTTTCAGAATAAAGTGACAGATAGAAATATTAGTCGCAGAATAAGAAGAGAGTAAATGACATATTATGAGTAAGATGTGATAAATGGGTGATAATAGTAGATCAAAATATGACAGGTGATAGAGTCTATAGTCAAGTGAAGGGAAAAACAAAAGATGATAGGCCTTGACGAAATAAAAGTTTATTAGCCATAAAGTCGTATCACCATTTCGAGAAATGAGTTGGTGACTCCGACGTGATTACCAGAAGGAAAAGGTAGATCCCGGAGTAATAGAAAGAAGTATGGGCTGGTGAACAAGATAAACTGAACATGAATTGAGGATCAAATGATTTGATAATAGTCGCCATCATGAGAATTCTAGAGATTGTGTTCCAACAATAATAGAATGGACAACAGAAGAATAACCTTTAAAGGTCATCCGGTGAGATGCTTCCCTAGAGCAAGCACTGTGAGTAGAGTTAATCATAAGGGACTAAGTGTGCTAGTTACACTAGGTGTCACCTTTTTGCGTAAGCAATTTAGTTATCCCTGGTACATAAGGTTACCATAAGGAGATTAAGTTTCATTGATAGGTAAGTTAAGACAAAGGATATATCCCAAGAGATATTATGCAGAATATATATATATATATATATATATATAAAAGAATGGACCAACGAGTAATTAGTAGTTGATTCAGGATGAGCCTGGTTATGGATAGACATGAGGTCATAGATAAATCAATAAATCATGCAAGATAAATAGAGTGAACCGCAGTATAGGGAATTTAGTCTCGCAGATACGAGATCGCAATTATCAAAAAACTTTAAATAGGATTTGAGGAAATTAAAGGTGTCATTTAAGTTTTATGAAAATAAGAGAGAGAGCCGCTAAGGAGACAATCAAAATTTGAGTCTACAAGTAGCCCTACGAGCACAAGTGCACGAAGTTATGAAATAAGGATTATTATAGGCGAGTAAGAACAATGAAAATTTCCTACGGGTACACGATATAACAAGCTCACAACTTTAAAAGACCTAAAAGGTGGAGATAAGGGAGAAGGCTTCCACCTAGCATAACGAGATCAAGAGTAAATGATCTTGTAACAATAGTGTCACTACAATATTGACCACACTATATAAGGAAGTAGCACCTATCGTGGCTAGTGAATGGGAAGAAAAAAAATCAAAGGTGATTTTTGAGATTATATGAAGTACAAGAAATTACAGTATTCGTGGGCAATAAGACAAGCCAAGAATTCATGCAACAAGTAATAAGACTAGGAAAAGTAATTGCTTACATTTAAGGACAACTGAGAAGGCACGAAAGGAAATTTATGGTGTTAGAAAGTTAAAGGAATGTTCCGAGTAGTATAAATAGATAGGTGTAGGTCATAAGGTAAAGTATCGTATAGGAGAAAGGTTTTAGGTAGATTGGAGTAAGGATATGAAAAGGTGAGTGAGAATGTGATGAGAATATGTAAGCCCTCTGGATTAAACCCATCAAAATAGTGGAGCTGATGATTTCCATTTGTAATAAAACTCTTGGTACAACCTGGATGAGCATAGAAGAGTCTAAGACTAGGAGCAATTAAAAGACATGAAATGCTGCTCAGGTAGTAGAATAAGGGTGTAATTATGATAGATAAGAGGATGACATTTAGGCCTTTGGTTGAGGAATAATATAAAAAGAAGGGATTTTATGAATTTCAGGGGATTGGAGTACCCCCCATAAGATGAATCATGTTAGGATGATATGAAATATGGTTATGGAAATATAGTATCGTCCCTAGGTAGATCAGACAAATTACTTTAGATATTCCCCGATGAGACGTGAGCCCTAGTGACCATGTATTATGTAAGAGGTTTCGAATTATTAGTGGTAGATTATGGATCAACATTAAGGTGAATCGCCAATGGATGGATAAAAATTTCAATGTATGAGATTATATTAGATCGTCATTATTAAGATGAATAGTAATGAAGAAGCATCAAAGGAATTAGATTTATACATATAGGACAAGCAGTGAAAGAGTAAACCGGAGCTGGGTGGCAGACCTCGGTAATAGTATATAGTATGAACTACCTCGAGGTAGTAAAACCATAAGCATAGATAACTGAGGCTATGAAGCAAGGTATAGCGATAGTCGTAAGTTCGACAAAGTACCAAGCGAAGAACTTTAGTACACCTATAGATGCCTAGGGGGACATCTTGTCATAGTTTTGTATATGTTCACAAAGTGAGGCTTAGAGATTGGCTAAAAGATAGAGGGGAAAAAGGAGAAGAGTCTCATAGGAACACATTCAAGTACACAATTGTACATGATGTATGACAGAAGGTAACAACAGTTACGAGATTGGATGAATTCCGACCGCTGGTCATGGTATGAGAAAGAGGCCTAAACGGGGGAATACCCTGGCCCTTGGATTTATTTACAAAACAATTTCCTATGTCAAGGACAATATTAAAGTATTCATAAGATCTACAAGTTATGATACTGATAAATTCATCAGTCAACATTTGAGAATGAATATTCAAAAGGGGGGATGATGTTATGTCCCATGTTTTAGTGCGTGGGAATATGTCGTAAGCTAGATGATATAAACTCAAAAATGAGATTGTTTTTGAAAGTACATAACATGTGTTCAACTTTTTATCATGGACATTATAAATCTTTAAGATCATGAATAACAAGTACCAAAAGGTTTGGAAAGCTTAGACACTAAACTAACTGAAGAAATAAGTTTCATCGAAAGTCGGCAAGTTTGGAATGTTATAACATATACTTTTGGGGTGAGACTAGGGTTATTAACATGATGAGGAGGTTAAGTTATGAGTTATTTTAGTTGTATTATATTCATGTATTATGTTTTTAAGTCAAGCGAGTTGTGGAACAAAATGCTAGCAAAGATCATGATAAGTTGCATTCATAATTTGCTGAAATCTAGGTCAAATGTAGATACACTTTTCTCCTAATATACTAAGAATAAAAGGATGCTATACATACCAAATTAAATGTCTATGAGTCTAGTTTTCAAATTATTTAACCTTTCATCAATACAACATCTACGTAGAGAGATATTTACATGTTGTATCCCATCTATCTCTCTTTACCATTACTATTCTTGTTTATGTTTTCCTGCCTTACATACAGTAAATTATTCATACTTATGTCCTTTTTGCTTGGGGACGTTGCGTTTCATGCATGCAGGTCCTGATAGATACGTCGAGAGTCTTCCTAGTAGACTATCAGCTCAACGGAAGGTGTTGGTGCACTCCACTTGTTCCGAAGTTGCCTATTTCGTTAGTATGCTTTGGAGATGTATTGATTGGTATAATGGGCCCCTGTCCCTACCTTTATGATTTTATGTACTCTTAGAGGCTTGTATATAGATCTCAGATGTATGGATACTTTTATGGCCTTGTCGGCCTATGCTTTGAGTTTACAAGTGGTCATATCGACCTTATAGGTCCGTATATCATATGTATAAGTTTGTATATCATGTTGGGTCATCATATGTTGAGTATTCCCTTCTGTTTATTCTTGCTATCTCATGACGAGTCTCTTGGCTCATTTACTCATTATAGTATGGTACTCGGTTGAGTATGGCACCTGATGCCCTTCGCGGAAACCCGTCATGAGATAACAAGAATAAACATAAGGGAATACTCAACATACAATGGCCCAACATGATATAAAAACTTATACATATGATATACGGGCCTATAAGGCCGGCATGACCATTTGTAAATTCAAAGCATAGCCGGATAAAGCCATACAAGTATCCATACACTTGACATTTGTCTACAAGCCTCTAAGAGTACATAAAATCATAAAGGTTGGGATAAGGCCCTACAATATGAATCAATACATATCCAAAGCATATCGACCAAATAGGCAACTCCGGAGCAAGTGGAGTGCACCGACACCTTCCACTGAGTTGATAGCCTACTAGAAGGACTCTCGACCTATCTATCAGGACCTGGGGGCATGAAATGCAACATCCCCAAGCAAAGGAGACATCAATACGAATAATGTACCCAGTATGTAAGGCAGGAAAACATAAACATGAATAGTAATATAAAGAGAGATAGAGGGGATACAAACTATAATATTTGGGTGCCTCTAAGGCTACTGACATTAAATTCATAATACATATATATACATAAACTATTAAAAATATACGCCTATATGGGCATCATCATTATCATATCGTGCCCTACCTCAAAAAGAAATTAGTAAAAATGTGCATGGCCATCATAAGGCTCGGTAGAATCAACCCGACCATGTGGAGCTCGGTAAAACCCAACTGATCAGTGGTTTCACAGTAGGTGTTGTACCCTCCGACTATAGCGTGGCTCGTTAGAGTAAAATAGATACATATATATAATGCATGTAGGACTCATTAAAATCATATTTTGAATCTTTCGGAGAGATAAAAGGTCGCTACTCTCCGTACACATTATAAGGAATAACTCTTCATCAAGAATCTTATAAGAATTAGGAAGTACCAACAACATCAATAACATAAGAATAAGAGAAGCAACCTTAACATCCATTGTGCCAGAAGAAGGGAAACAATGTAAGTACCTCTAGCTTCTAAGGGTAGAAGACTTTTGGAAGCTCATTTATTGAATTATTTACAATCGAGGTCATGAAAAAGAAGGTAAAGGATAGCCTCACATTACTTGTATATACAGTTAATCCTCAAGCTATGCAAATGTCACGACACCTTAGTCTATAATAGGATAAATGACGCTATCGTTAATGTTTAAGTGTCGTAACTATTATGTACCGACCACAACCTATTTTATGATGAAATATAAATAATCTACCCTATATATATGACTTCATATAAGTCAAAACAATCCAAACAGCCCAACAAACCCCTATCACTTTAAACACAAAACGAACACCATAATAGTGTCAAACCATCCGAAGATGTTACGACGAATGACCAAAAAACCATCCTACCATTATGTGGTATATATCCATGCACTTTCTCTTCTCAACTACTTAAAAATAGTAGCAAAAGAGACAACCCAAAATAACACGAAACTACCCACAAAACAGCCCTACAAGTTCAATAACTCAAAATTCATTTTTCAGTTTATTTAAACATATGTCATCTTGTCTTTTCTTTCAAATTGAGCATCACAACAAAAATTTAGGACTCTTATCCAGTAAAACATCCAAGAATTCAACTTAAAAGTAGGTTTACAACCAGCCAACAATGATGCAACAACAAATAACATACTACTCTTTCGAAACTCGCTAGGTCTAGTCTTTACGATCGAGTTACAACACGTATAATTATAGATAATAGAAGGAGAAACATAAACTTACCTGGACTAAGTAAAAAAACGAAACCTAGTCCTTCTCCATAAAAAATCAGTCCCCCAATACAGCAACATGAAGGAGAAAGAGAAACTAGCAAGTTGTCCAGGCTTTTCGGCGCTAGAAATGCATCGTAACATCCTAAGGTTTGTGTGAAATCTTTTTGTTGGGAGGAGTTACACGGGTTAAATCTAATTCTCATGGTTTGAAAGATGAGTGAATTAAGTGAGTTTATAATCCCTTAAGTGTACCCTCTTTGCCGACTTTGGAGTTTTTAATTTTGTCCCCTCATTTTGGCAAGTAGGTGATGCACTTACTTGTGACCAACCAATCTGCGCAGGCTTGCAAAAATACAAATATCTCTCTACTCCGATGCCGTATTGATGAATGATTAAAATTTGGAAACTAGGCTCATAGATCTTTAATTTGGTATGTATATAATCCCTTTATTCCTAGTATATTAGGAGAAAAGTGCATCTACATTTGACCTAAATTTAGCATATCAGGAATGCATTGTGATGACCTTTGCAAACTTTTTGTTCCACAACTTGCTTGACTTAAAAATATAACACATGAATATTATAAGACAAAAATAAATCATAACATAAACTTCTCATCATGTCAATCACCCTAATCTTACCCCAAAAGTATATGTTATAATATTCCAAACTTGTCGACTTTCAATGAAACTTATTTTCTTCAGTTCGTTTAGCATCTAAGCTTTCCAACAATTTTGGTACTTGTTATCCATGATCTTAAAGATTTATAACCTCCAAGACAAAAATATGAACATACGTTATGTACTTTCTAAAAGGATCTTATTTTCGAGCTTATATCAATTTGCTTACGACATTTTCCCCGTACAAAAATATGAGACATAACATCTGGCTTATCCGGACACGGTTCATCTGAACTTTTGGTCCGGTACATTATTTCCAATTGGAACCTTGTTCGGTGTTCCTCTATTTTTCTGAGTGGATGACCTTTCGAGGGGAGTCTTTCCAGTATTCAGGGTTGATTGCAAAAGAAGCCTTGAACGCTTGTTGGATCCCCCTTAGGTAGCATGCAGGTGTTGCCTCGTTAAAAACCTTGCCAGCAAAACCCTCTTCAGGAAAAAAGCTCGATCGAAGGAAAAGAGTAAAACAAATGCTTTTAAGGCCATGAGGTCTTCGGGTTGGGTTAAAACTTTCGACTACTCTGATCGGGTGCCTGCATATGGGTTAGCGTAAAATAATGAAAAAGGAGGTGGTCGTACCTTATCATGGGATGTGCCGGTGATGTTCTGGGGTCTGATATGTCTCTATGCTCGTACTGAGGGCTCGATACGATCCTCCGCTATGTTTAATCAGGATTAGCCAAAGATGTAGTTTGATTATACTTTGGCTCTTCCGAGAGTGGAGATATTAGTACCTGCGCTACGTTATGCACTGCGAACATTTTTCTTGCCGTGGGTTATTTCCCATAGATTGTTTTAACCCCATTGTTTGTCGAGGATTTCATCATTTGGTGGAGGGTGGATGGTATTGCTCTCATGTAGTGTATCCACAGTCGCCCGAATAAGACGTTGTATCTCATGTCTCCTTCAATGACATGGAATTTGACATTTTGGGTCATGCCGGTCATGCTGACTGGGAGAGTGATCTCTCTTTTTGTTGTTTATCTTGCCATGTTGAATCAGTTAGTGGCGGGCACAATTTGGTCTAGCAATCCGAGCTGCTCTACTACCCTCGACCTGATAATGTTGGCCGAGCTACCTGGATCCATGATTACATGTTTTAATTGAAATAAATTAATGAGAAAAGAGAGTACAGGTGCATCGTTATGAGGTTGGGACAAGGTTTAGAGTGCCCCTCGCTGAATGTGAGGGCATCTTCGGGTACGTATCCCCGGGTTCAATTTTCTCTAGTGATGGATGTTTTTGTCCTTCTTATCATGGGTTCTTTGGGAGTGTCGACGCCCCTCAAATATCATATGGATAACATGTTGTGGCTAATTTCTTTGTTCTTCTTGGCCTTCTCTCTTTCTCGGAACTGATCTTTAGCCCAATTGCTCAAAAATTCTTGGAGGTGACCTTTACTGGGTAACCTGCCTACTTACTCTTGGAGCTGGTGGAAATCTTTGGTCCTATTGCCGTGCATATTATGAAATTCACATATTAAGTTGTGATTCCCTTGGGAAGATCCGACTATATAGGCATGGCCATCTAGTGTCTCTGATTTTGCTGCTGGCGAACATGATGTTCTATACACTGATGTTCAAGTTGTATTCTGGTAGGCGAGGTGCCTTTGTTGGCCCTATGTTCCTGTCAAATCTGGCTCTATTGATGAGTCCCCAAGGGTTCTGTACTCTGTTCACCAATCGATCGTTGCGAGGCAGGTTGTGTCTTGGGGCATTCCTCCTACCATTGGGGTACGACTGATACCTCTCTCTATTTGGTTTATACTCTTTTGCCATGAGCCTGCTTGGATATAGTGAGCATGAGGGGGCTCCCAGCTGATCATCCTTGACCCTAATCTTTGACTGATATCGATTGTGGACATCCGACCAGGTTACGGTGGATACTCGATCTGATTCTCTTTTAGATGCCTTAGGGCCACTGAGCTTCGTTCATTCAGGTCTTGAGTGAAGGCCTGAACGTCCCAGTCGCTGGAGAGGAGAGGTAGTTCCGTTGGTTCCGTTTGGAAGCAAGATACAAATTCTCATAACATTTCATTCTCTCTCTACTTGATCTTGAATACGTCAGACTTCTTTGTTGCTACTTTGATGGCATCGGCGTGTGCCTTTATGAAGGAGTCTGATAGCATGGAAAATGAGTCTATGGAGTTGGGAGTTAGGTTGTGATACCACATCATGGCCACCTTCGAGAGTGTTTCCCCGAACTTCTTCAGCAAGACAGACTCATTCTCGTCGTCTTTTATATCATTGCCCTTTACTGCACACTATTGGCAGTGACGTGTTCGTTGGGATCTGAGGTCATGTTGTATTTTGGGAGTTCTTGAATTCTGAACTTCTTTGGAATGGGTCTCGGAGCCGCTTCCTCTAGTAATTGCCAGTGCACAAATTTCTTCGAATCTACACCTTTCAGGACCGGGGGTGCGCCCGGTATTTGGACGACCCTGAATAGGTTTGGACCTTCTTGTTATTCGCTGCTACTATCATTTTCTCGCTTGACTCGATCCTTTTGGTGAGGTCCTCGAGAATTTTTATGATGGAAGGATCAGCTACCGATCCATTATTTCTCAATCCCTCTGGTACCTATTTGGCCGGGGAAGTAGCTCCCAGTGCTACTGTGCTGGGAGGTTTCCGATTGCTTTGCAGGTGAGCAATAGCCAGCTATTGTTCCTGCAATATTTCAAAAATAACATGGAGGCTAACTTCCCTTTCTTCCTAAGCTAGGGTTTTTTGGGCTTCCTGTTGGTCTCCTTGTTGTGTGCTCCTTTGGTGTGTAAGGTTTCATCGACCTGTTATGTCTCGCACAAACCCACGTCCGTTGGGATCGGTCCATGTGCATTCTCGGGGTTCCGTGGTGGCACGCCAGCAATCTGAGCAGCCACACCATTTTCTCCATGGACTTCGAGGTTGTCATTTTCAACCATGTTTATTGAGCAAACATTTTGACTTGAAATCGACGATCTTGGACAAGAAAAAATGTGAAAGATAACTTTCTTTGTGTAATGAAACTAGAAAGAAAATAATATCTATATTTTTTGCCCCACAGTGGGCGCCAAAGTGTTTATCCTGAAAATAATAATAACAATTAAATTTACTGATGGGACTCTAAAAATACATGATCGATTTTTATGCTAGTTTTTTAAGCATGTGATGCTAGGTGTATAGAGTTTAAAGATGAAATACGAGCTAAAATAGAGTTATAGTCGAGCTAGGGGTTAGCTATTTGAGCCTCGGACTGACAGATGCAAGACCTCAAGGTCGATGCCTGGTCTCGGGCTCAGGATCGAGCTATTGGGGATAATCGGGGAAAGTCTAACAATTAGGATATAATTAAGGTAGGATATTTGTGGCTAAGGACAAGCAATTAATGAAGAACAAGTATGAAAACAATAAATAGGAGCAATACTATTGAGAGAATATGTTAGAGAGAAAAGAGAGAAAGAGAGAGAGAGAGAGAGAGTTATTATTTATCTGATGTAGAATAGTTGGAGATACAATAGATCCTTTACAAAATGGTAAGGGTCCTTTTTATATAGACGAAAATCCTAACTAATGCAAGAAGTATTAATTACAAAGATATGAAGATGGAACAGTTAGACATGACACCAGACTCTACCAGTGCTATCTGCATGACTTGGGAATTGCCTTTCCCCATTATCATTGTCTGTTCGGGTGTAAATGGACATCAAGGGAAAGAACTCGACCACAACCTCGCAGCCTCGAGGTCTCGAGATGACTTTTGGAAACACCTTAATGACGTGAAATCGGGCCCTTCGATTTCACCGTATACATATGGACATCTGCTCTGTATTCCCTGCTCGGTCTACCAAGTAGCCTCCTCCACGGGCCGACCTCTCCACTGCAACTTCACTGAAACTATATCCTTTGATCTTAATTTTCGAACCTACCGATCCAAAATGGCCACCGGTTCTACATCATAAGTCAAATCACCATCCAACTGAACTGTGCTGAAATCCAAGTCATGAGACGGATCGCTGGTATACTTTGGGAGCATAGAAACATGAAATACTGAATACACACTTGATAAACTAGGTGCCAAAGCATAATTATAGGCCACCTCTCCAATCCGCCGAAGCACCTCAAACACCCCAATAAACCGAGGGATCAACTTTTCTTTCTTCCCAAATGTCATAGCACCCTTCATGGGTTAAACCTTCAGCAAAACCTTCTCCCAACCATGTAAGACACATCACGGGCCTTCCTGTCAACATAACTCTTCTATCATGACTGCGCTGTGCGAAGACACTCTTGAATCAATTTTACCTTGCCTAATGTATCCTGGACCAAGTCTGTACCCAAAAGCCTAGCGTTACCCGGCTCAAACCAACCCACTAGAGATCTGCAATGCCTTCTATATAAAGCCTCTAATGGACCCATCTGAATGCTCGATCGATAACTATTGCCAAAATCTGCGAACGGTAGAAATTGATCCCATGAACCCCCGAAATCAATGACACAAGCACGTAACATAGTCGATACCCAATTTTTCCCTCATATTTTTGGATTGTATACATATAATTTCAAAATAGTATATTTGCATCATCCTTTAGTTTAAACCTGTACAAGCATTTTATATAATTTTTCATAATTTTTAAGGTTTTAAACCAATTTCTTTATGCATTTTATTGTATAAATAACCAATAATTATCCTTCAAATTATTATTATGGTTATCTAATCATCCAAACTCATCATTTATACCAACATATACATTTTTAAATATATTACTGCATTTTTATAATTACATTTGCATTTTTAGGATAATTGCACATTATTGCAAGAATATCCCATATTCATGTATAATTACATTATTTATGCAAAAAATAACTTTTTATATTTTTATAAAGTTGAGTAGTGATTTTTAATCATATTAGTGCATAATATTATTTGTTATATGTTAAATATTTTTATAAATTATTTTCTTCCAAAAATATTGAGTATTTAAATAATTGCCTATTTCTTAAAACCTAAATTCGGACCACCCAAATTAGCCCAATTATCCCTGGCCCAAGACCAAACAACCATTTCTACTACCCGGTCGGTACTCATTTCCAAATCCCGGCCCAACCCTTTTTAAATCTTGGCCATTGATCTTAAAGATCAACAACCACATCCTTTCCCCCCTTTCTAATTACCCTAACCCCAGAAACGCTAACCCATTTCCCTTTACCCACTGATCGAGGTCAACCCTGCACTACTATTGAGTAGTAAGAGAGGTCGAAGTAGATTTTACCCAATTAAGGTCGGGATCAATTTTCATAGGGAGCTAGATATTGGAGTCGGGTGTCTATCTAAAGCGGAGTTGTGTATTTGCTCTTAATTGCACATATACACATTTTTGGTATTGATCATGATTCTAATTTTATAAAACTACAATGCTCAATTAAACTAAAATAAGCTAAGTTTAAACTACTACGAGTTGTTCGAATGATTACAAGGCAATATGGTAGTGACTTTTACCTAGTTGGTCAATTGATGGATTCTTGAGTCTAAAGCTAGATTGTCATATTTGGAGAGTAAGATACAACTGTTGCTCGATTCTACTAACTTTATACCTCTCGGTAGTTCGAGTTATTTTTCCCCGAATTGACTTTCTCAAGACCAATTGGGTATGCAAATTTGCACAAGCAATCAGGGTTCAAGTCGGGTATTACTATCTCTACGTTTAACCCTTTAATTGGGGCTATCAATCTCTTGAGTACGCCCCAATTCCCTGTTGGATTAATTCAGAGACTTAGGCTCTCTTTCTTAAGAAGAGCCAAAGTCAACTAAACACAAACTAGTATTTGCAACTACTAATTCAGCAATTAAACGTGAAATTAGTCCAAATATCAAACACTCATAGTCAATCAAGACCTAAAACACAAGACTCATCAATTACCCCCACTAGGGTTGAGCCACAACCCTAGCTTATAGGTCTAGCTACTCATAATTAGAGAATAAAACAAAGAATTAGATGAAGAAAAACTCATATTAATTAATTACTAAATTAAACTTGAAGATTCCATGCTAAAATGAAGCTAAAATTACTTAAAATAGCTAAAATAAAAGAAGTCACGAGCGCAACCTTCAGTACAAATTATCCGATAACCTAAAAATGGGAAAAGAATTTATTTATACTAAGCTAAAAATCTCGAACAAAAATACCCCTACTGGGCTAGTCGGACCGCAAAAAATCACGTACAGCCACACTAAGGCTCTTGACTCTAATTTCCAGCTCTCTGAAGTTCGGCAAAGCGGGCTGCACAAAGTCTAGTGCGGTCGCAGTGGCATGTAGTGCAGTCCGCATGAAATGGAGCGCATACCACACTAGGCTTCTATCTTCAAACAGGGATATCTCTGAACCTTGGCTTTGCATACCACACTAAATCGAGTGCGGTCACAGTGACTCCAATGCGGACCGTAGGAAATCCTTTGTGGCCGCATTGCTCTTTTTGCCTTAGTTGCATACTCTCTGAACTTCAATTGTGTGGACTGCACACAATGGTGTGCAACCATAATAGCCCTATTTGATTGAGCTTTGCCTTTTTTTGGTACTTGTTCAAGTTTCACTCCTTTTTGAGTTGGTTTATCACATCTTGTCACTTTGTTGATCAAATTTGCAATCAAGCACAACTTGTCAGCCTTTAGGACTATTTTGTATACTTTTCTAATCAAAACTTGACCATGAAGGAGTGTAAAATGCATCATATTCCCTAGTTATCAACTCCACCAAACTTAAGCTTTTGCTTTTCCACAAGCAAATAGAATAAGACCCACCCCATAAAGGAAAATCCAAGAAAATTCAGCTGTCCTAAAGTGACCTCATCTAGAATTAATTGGAACTAACAATTGCCCTCAATACAAATGAATCACTAACAGCATTTACTCTTTTAAACACCATGGATTAAGTGTGACACAAGAGCATCAATAGTTGACTCAACACATCAAAGAACTCTTTCTATTACTTTGGTCATTGTGGAACCCAAACTCACACATCCTCAGCTCTCCCTAAGAAAACCGCATCGTTAGAATAGTGGCACTTAGAACGAGGTTATTGGAAATTTGCTCATCTCTCTAAAAGAAAAGTCACAAGTCTGGCTCTAAGTACCATATCCTTTCCCTTTATGTGAGTCACCACTAATGTAAGCTTCATTCAACTAGAGATCATATAAGGTTTTTGTGGAGACATAGTGAAGGCTTTTGGTTCCGGGTAGGCAATGTTTGGTCTAAGTAGGTTCCATCTTCCCTTAAGCACTTCTTTTGTTTCATTTTGGCACACATTTACTTGACTTTTTGAGTCATTTCACTTCTTTCTAAGGTGTTAGAGAGACATCTTTTCGCTCTTTCTTATACAATTCAAGTCTTTTCTCCTTTCTCAATTTTTCCACACCTTTCATTTTTTTTTCTTTTCTTGAATCCCTTTTTATTCATTTCTACATTGAGTATTCGTTTTTGTTTTTTTGATTTTCTTTATTTTTTCATTGCCTTTCCTTCTTCTTTTTTGTACCTTTTTACCACTTTGTTGCAATCCTCGTCTCTCACCCCAAACTTGTACTTTTGCCATATGCTAAGGAAATATCGTGTGCCAGGAGAGGGTATCTTTTAGAACGGGCAAAGTCTCGTATCATAGTTCTTGATGGAAAAAGGCCTAAGGCTCAAAAGAGTCAACTAGGGATTTTATCATTGGTAGGCTACAGAAGTGATGAAGCTATCATTTGGATCAAGGAGAGCCTATAATCATGTCTCAAGTCAAATTACACTTAGGATTTCACCTCAACAAATATTCAGGGCAAGTTCTAGACCAATTGCTCCGGACTTGGACTTGCAATGCAATTTCTTACCATACAAGCTATGGGATTACTAAAGACAAAGATCCAGGGGCCCACAATTAGGTAAGATTTGAGCACATAATTGTCTCGAAAAACCACTTGATGACTATCGGTCAACACAAGACTCTCAAGGTCACGAATTTCACCATCCTAAACATAACAATTTGTTTTTGACCATAAGATCAAAGGAAAATGTGCTAGGCCCAAGTGAAGCTTTGCTTGAGGTTCGCTTAACCACTAACTACTAAAAGCAAAAAGAAAAATGGACTTAAACCTTTAAGAAGGTTGTCACGCCATTCATCATTAGGAAGAGCAATCGGTTCACAAAAACTCCACCGTTGGAAAGAACGGTGCCATTAAGAAAACCAAAGCTTATTGCAAACGTTCAAAACAAGAAGCTACAAACATAAATAGGAAGTTATGGAAAATAAAAATGCGGAAAGTAGAATGAATATGTACAAGTGAGGATTTTAATTGAATATACAAAACTTTTATATACATGCCCAAAGTGAAAAGTACGAAAAATGTAATGAAGTAGTAAAATTATATACATCCCAAAGATAAAAAAGAAAGAAAGCATAAAATCTGTCAAATATATATAGTCATCCAACAAAATCAAAGAAGGGCCTACCCCCTCAAATGAAAACTGGTATTGTCCTTAATGTCAAATAAACCAAATAAGCACCAAAAATAAAATGGAAAAAAGGATATAGAAACTCCCTATAGCTCGTCTGTCTGCATGGGATCTTGAGTGGTTCCTGGGTCCTCAATATGCTCGAGAACCTCAGATGGGTTCCCTATGACCTGCTGCTCTACTATTGGGACCTGGGCCTGAACCTGGATAGGCTCTTGAGCTGCATCATGTGGCTAACCGGAGGAGGTTTCCAGTGGGTCTACCAACTGGATGACTGCATCATCTGCATGGGCAATCATCCTCTTCCTCTTCGGAGGCCTCTGGGATTGGTCTTGTTAGGGACGGGCTACATGCACCAGGTCATGGAGCAATAAGTTCAAAGGCAGATGATCTGCCTTCAAACTGTCAACCTCAACCCTCAGCTCCTTCACGGACTCCTTGGAAGCCCTAGTCTTTCTCATCTTCGTGGCCTCCCTAGCAAGCTCCTTGCGAACTTTTCCATAGGACTCCACAGCATCCGTAAGAACTTTCTGAATGTCAAGGATTTTCTTCTGGTTTTCCAGAATCCCCTTGAGGGCATCCTTAATAGATTGTGGGACCTGTGGAGGTGGAGGTGCCGACTGAGCTGCTATTATAGTAGTGAGGCTAGATACCTAAGAAGAATCTATCTACATCCAGTTGTTGATACTATGAAGAGCCTATCTTAGGTGGTGTGTAGTCATTAGGTAGGTCGGGTAGAGGGTATGAGGCGTGTGAAAGATTTTTACTCTAAACTCTAAAGGAATATGTGTTACAAATGCATAAAATTCTTCGCGGCGAGCTTGCAAGCCGCAGTTCGGACCCTTTGGGTTGATCTATACATCAAAAAGTCAAGGAATAATGTTTTGCAAAAAAGTGCGATTTTACAGTAAAAAAAACAATCGCATAACAGTTGCGTAGACCACATAGTTACCGCAGAGTGAAGCAATGTGTTGGTCAATTTGAGGTCAACTATGCGGCCAATTATGCAATCGCATAATGGCGGCAAATTCGTTGCATAATTCCCTTGGGATTTTGTAAGGGACAGTTCTGCAGTACATTATACGATCGTAGAACGGGTATGCGGGCCACATTTCTGCCGCATACCCAGACAATGTGTTTAGGTTTTGGGGAGCATTTTTTGCGGTCCATTATGCAAGCCGCATGTCAACTTTGCGATCGCAGATCTGAGCCGGGCTCCTATTTTATAATTTTTAAAAACCCAACCCCACCCCATTTAAAACACCCCATTAGACCATTTTTCTGTTATTTCACAACATATAGAGTGAGAGGGGGAGTTCTAGAGTGAGAGGGAGTAATCTTCATCAAGTCCTCTCTCAATCCTTGCCCCAAATCTTTGAAGATTGTCCATTGAAGCTACTAGGTCTTCATCTTAAGAGGTAACAATTGTACCCTCATCATTAATTTCAAAATTTCTGTTAAAATAGGTAATTAGCAAGTAGTACATGAGTATAAGGGCTAGTAATCTTGCATGCACAAGAGATAATGGGGATGGGGAGTATGAGAACTAAAGAGACACCATTTGGGGTATAATATTGAAGAAATTTCTTTCAAAAGGGGCCTAAGATCATAATGCACCTTTTATGTTTGATAATGTGCTCAAATGAGAGGTTGTGAGTTCGAGTCTCCCCAAGAGCAAGGTGGGACGTTCTTGGAGGGAAGGATCCGGGGGTCTATTTGGAAACAACCTCTCTACCCCAAGGTAGGGGTAAGGTCTGCGTACACACTACCCTCCCCAGACCCCATTAAGTGGGATAATACTGGGTTGTTGTTGTTGTTGTAATGTGCTCAAATGAGCTAGAATCTTAATTTCGTCTATAATTCTTGGTTCAATTGTAATTCTTATACAATAGATTGAAGTGCCAAGAGTCCCAAAATTTTATAAGAATTAGGGGAAAGCTTTATTGAGGTATGTATCGCTAAAACCCCTCCTCTTAGAAGTTGAGCTTCCATGGTATCCGTGTAAGTATTGCAAGTTCAAAATGTAGTTAATGTAGTGCTTGTTATGCTAAGTGAATTGATGTGGTGAAAACATATGTGGTAAATACTTCTTTATGCATTTAACCTGTTATTCTTGTAAATGGAAGATGTGTGGAGAACATGATTTATATGCTAAATGCCTAACTGTCATGCTAATATTACTTTGGGTCTAATGCGCCAAACTTGACGAATTCCCCTCTATGCTTATGACTTAAATTGTTTTTGTATATGCATATTGTCTCACCTCCTTTGTTATGCACACCCCAAGATGGTGGTATATAAGGGAGTTTTCCAATTTAAGCGACATTATTTGAAATGGGATTAATTATTCAATTCAGAGTCTCCACTTGGGATGATTTGTTTTCTGGTGTCCCAAGTCACCGATTTATTTATGAATCCTAAATAGAGAAAGATTCGACTTTCCTTGTGAAGTCTGCGAAATAGAAATTCTCAATAAGGAATTCTATTAACCCGATGGAAGGTGTTAGGCACCCTTGAATTCCATGGTTCTAGCACGGTCGCTTACACTATTACGATTGGCCTATTATCTGATTTCAATACATGTTTTAGCTTATGGTTCAATTTTAAATTATTTACGGCTTTTAATTAATTTTAAGGAAGATTGAATGTTGTTTAAAACGTGTCTTTGGATTGCGTCATATGAAATGCACCCCCAATCCGAAACACATATTATTCAGTGTTTTACGATTTGGATTTAGGTCACATGAAATGCAAACCCGAGTTTAGGACAGTAGTATTATTAAATAAAGCGCCTAAAGCAACTAACACGTTGTTAACTTTGCGAGGGGCATGAAGATTCACTAAATAGCACGCCTTGAATTATAAGACATACATTTCTGATTTTATTTGGCAAGGCACACCTCAATTCCATTTTTAAAGGATATTCTAACTAAGGCTAAGGGAATATGAGTTATCTAATTATAGCTCTCCTCAATTTATTTAAAAGGAGCTTAATCAATACTAATTGTACCCGAAGGTTCCATTTATACTAACCTTGAATGGTTTTTATGGAAAGAAAGCTAATCTATTACACGGGAAGGGCTAAACTAATAAAAGAGGAGTAATGGTCCACTTAAAAGAGCAGCCCAGTTCTTGTCGAAAGAGGCTGTCAAGCTTGGGCCCAGAAATGAGCCTAATTTTGAACAAGGATAGCTTCCAATAGGGACAAAATCCTTAGCTTGAACCTGCGATTCAACTCACATGCAAACTCTTTTAGCTTCACTTTTCAGTTACAAACAAATGGACAAAACTCTGAGTCGTGACTGTTGAAACATTGAATAAACATGCACATTATTGATTTATTCTTCATAAGACAAATTATTTTTTTCAACTTATTAAATAAACCCTTAAACTAGTACTAACAGTTTGAGCAAAAGACACTTGGGATTGGTCGGCCATTGTAAAGACACAATCCCAAAAATAACTCTATGACCAGAAAGCTTATTACACGAAATAACCAATGAAACACCACTCAAATGAAATTCAACAAGAAAATACTTTAGTATCAAATCATAATATATTAGGGGTAAGGGGATTGATACAAATAATCTCTGCCTTCTCTCTAGGTCTAGAGAGAGAAAGCTGGCGATTTCCATTTTCAATGGGCTTAAATCCTTCATCTAGTGTGGTTTCATCTCAATTTTAATCCCAAATGAACGCCTTTCCTCTTATAAACATTTCCCAACTGTTTTTTCATCCTTATCTATAATCTTTTTACCTTGATCTTAATTTCAAAATTTGTGGATTACTGTAGCATTGTCTTCTTCGTCATAATCTGGAATAACTAAGCACTTCTTTAGTATACTATGTTTCTCATTAACATGCTTGGACTCAAGAAGATCAGCTTCTATTCTTAAAATTGCTACTTTTTCATCTGAGAATCTGTCAACTTTTTCACCTATTGCAGAACTGTTTGTTCGTATATATTTTCTGGATATTGCTTATCTGATCTTGTTCTTAAAGATCAATAAAATTTCTGTCCAAAAATACAATTCCTCTGTTCAACTGTAGCATGCAGTTTCTTTTTCATCAACCAGTTACTGCCAGTTTGAGGTTCCTTGGACGACGTTCATGGCCTCCATGGACGGTGACCAATCATATCTAATGGCTGGTCAACCATCTCAAGCGACAATGTCCTTCCCTAACAACACCACAACATTACCCAAGCCTTTAGATTATTCCAATATCCTAAAACCAGCCACAATCAATACTCCAGTTCAAGGACAATGTAATGTCGAGCCTATTCCGATGCGCCCGCCAGTTTTGTTACAAGGAGAGCCTATGGTTCGTTTCACTGAAGCTGAGGTAGATCGAATGAACAAGATTGAAAATCTCCATTATGGTGTCGTGTGAAAATTTTCGTATGGTTGGCCTGAGATTAATGAATTACGTCAAATTGTCACGATTCAATGTTGAATCAAAGGCGAGTGTACTATTGGACACGTTTGTGACAAACATGTATTGACAAGATTGATTTTATGGCAAGATTTTGTGGCTTTCTCCTCAAAGAACGTTTATTATGTAAAAGACAGGGCTGGAAATGATTACCAATTGCGAACTTTGATATATGATGCTAAATTCAAATTCGATGAGGAAACTCCTAAGGAAATGGCTTGGATTTCTTTTCCAAATTTACTGCCAACTTATTTTGCAAAAGAATGTCTGTTTTCGTTGGCTTGTGCTGTGGGAAAGCCAATACATCTTGATTTGACTACTATTAACAAGACAAGGCCAAGTTGTGCATGTGTTAAGGTGTTAGTTGATTTATCAACTTATTTACCTAAAAAAGTGCGCATGGATATTGTTAATGAGCCAACGAGGGATATGAGGACTGAGTGGGTGACGATTAAATACGATTACCTACCAAAATACTGCAAAGAATGCAAGTTACAAGGACATAACAACTTTGAATGTTGGAGAATTAATTCGGAGTTAAGGGAAAAGAAAAATATCCAGTAGTAAGAAAATTGTGAAACTGTGCAACAACGCAATAAGAAACTTGCAAAACATGATGCTCCCATAATGACTCTTACCAGCGGCAAGGTGGTCGGTAATCTAGGCCCTCAATGGAAGGAAGTGCGCGATAATAGGGTACTTAACAAAGGAAAACAAACTGAAGTTTCTGCTGCACAAGGTAAAGAAATAATTCTTGCTAACAATGCCGATGGGACAAAACAAATCCAAACTAACAACCAATTTGCAGTTTTACAAATAGAAAATGGTGAGAACAATGAAGGTAACCAACTAGCAGTTATAGAGGAATCTCCAGTTCAAAAAACCACAAGCAACAATGATATTCAGTAAAATAATTGCACAACAGGTGTGGAAAATATTTTAGAGGAGCAGGAATTGTATTTTTTAACTACACAAATGGTACCAGAGATAACTTCTCTAGCACTTCTAGGAGATAACCATCCAACACATAACCAAAGAAACAGAATCATGCAGACCTACATCCAATGCTACAACAAAAAGAAATCTTGAAGACAATAGGGAATCAAGCAGATTATGTACAACAAGATTTGGGGAAAGAGCACCATATTGACAATTACACAACTGCCCAATGGGTTCAGGAAGCTTTCAAAAATAATGTTGTTCAGGACAATACTTTATGTCAAGATATTCCTTCACAGGACACCAAAGATGACCAACAATTAGCAAACAACAATGAAAATGAATTTGTTGAAGATGCAAATTTTGAGAAATTCAGGACCAATGAAAAAAAAAATGCGCAGCAGGGAAATTATGGCTCAACCAAACAGAGGGTATCTTAGAAGATGGTTAGATTCCAGATACAATGCATAGTGATGAGGAAAATGGAGGAAAATGAAGTGGAAAATGAGGACCAAAGTGTTAATGGTAATGTCAATGCAATCGCTATTCAAAGCATAAGTGAAAGCGTAAATGCAGTAGCAGAAAAGTCAACAGAGGGAAAGATCAATATCATAGATCCAGGAGGGACTTAGCATAATGCTGTGAGAATGTCTTCAAAGAAGTATAAATTGGAGATACGAATAAAGAGAAATTTTCAGACAAGAACCAAGAGAAGACAGTGCAGATCTATGCTAGAAGTGATGTACTATTAAGCAAAACGAAGTGTGTAGCAGGAAGTGTTGTTCCTTCGAACAATACACAGTTGTTGACCAATGATCATGAAGAAAAAGCTGCCAATCAAGAAAATAAGGTTGACCTTACCAATCACACATATGATGTTGTCACAGCAAAAGAACCAATAGAAACACATGACATAGATGACCACGCAGAACATAAAGGTAGAAACATGGATGAGGAATCCATTGCACAAAATTTACTTAGTGTTGCCAAGCTTGGGGATCTGTCACCAAGGAATATTGAACCTGTAAAATCTGCAACAAAAGGGAAAAAGAAACAGTCAAAAGAAACTTCTAATGTACATGTCAGTGGAGTACAAACAAGGATTACACTGTCCAAACCCAAAAACATTTAATGGATGTCAATATATGGAATGTAAGGTCAGTAAACACAATGCAAGCTTTTGAAAGGCTGACTACAATGCATAGAAAACATCACTTTCAGTTCATAGGAATCATTGAGCCTATGCAGTAGTCTCACAAAATTGAAAGGTATAGAGCAAGAATTGGTTTGCCACAGGCTGTGATAAATGTGTCAAACAAGATTTGGGCTTTTATTGATGAAAATTTTGTAGTTACTATTCTGTATAACATGACTCAACAGCTGACTTTGAGATTGATGCACATTGAAACTCATGTTGAGCTCATCCTTACGCTAGTCTATGCCAAATGTCATCGCATTGAAAGAATCGATCTATGGGATTCTTTGTATGCAATGGTATCAGATATGATAATTCCATGGCTAGTTAGAGGTGACTTTAGTGTCATATGGGACGAGGAAAAGAAGTATGGAGGCTTTCCGGTTTCTATCCTTGAAGTAGATGACTTTAGACACAACATAAATACCTGCAATATGACAGATTTGGGATTTAAAGAAAGCATATTTACATGATGGAATGGAAGAGTAGAGGAGGACTGTATATTCAAAAGATTGGATAGATGTTTAGGCAATGACGAATTGCAACAAACCTTTCCTGGATTGGAGGTAACTCACCTATCCAAAATTGGCTCCGATCATTGCCCAATGCTGCTAAAATGTGACATAAAAACTCCCCCATTTAAGAAGTCATTCAGATTTCTTAACTTCTGGACAAAGCATGAAACATTGAAAGATGTAGTGAAGGAGAATTGGAATGCTGATTTTAGTGCTAATCCTTTCAGCACTTTTAGCTACAAGTTAAAGAAGCTTAAACATGCACTATCTACTTGGAGCAGAGCTACATATGGGGACATATTCCAGAAGATTGCAAGCCTTGAGGAGGTCGTCCTGGTTCATGAAAGACAATTTGAACTTAATCCTACACAGATAAACAGATAGAGATTACAACATGTCCAAACTGAAATGTTTAAATATCTTTCTTTAGAAGATGATTTTTGGAGACAAAAAGCAGGCATGTTATGGTTCAAAGAAAGCGATAGAAACACTAAATTTTTACATGCTCAAGTTAATGGGAGAAGGAAGAGACTAAAATTATCAAGGATCCAAAATAGCTTTAGTAACTGGATTGAAGAAGATCACTTAATAACACAAGAAGCAGTAAAATTCTACAAGGATCAATTTTCTGAGAGTTCAGTCCCTCATGTTTTTGATATTCTAAATCAAGTACTTTCATTGGTAGATAATGATCAAAATGAGAGATTGATGGCTTTTCCTTCTAATGAGGAAGTGAAGAGAGCAGTTATGGGGCTGAATGGGGACTCAGCAAGCGGACCAGATGGTTTCACTGGTGCCTTTTACCAAACATGTTGGGAAATCATTGAAGAAGATGTAGTCGGCATGGTCAAGTTTTTCTTCTGCGGTCAACAGCTGCAAAGGAGTATCACGTACGCAAACCTGGTTTTATTGCCAAAGAAAAAAGAAGTGTCTACCTTTGCAGACATGAGACCAATCAGTCTTAGCAACTTTGTTAACAATATTTTCTCACGGGTCGTTCATAAAAGGTTGGTTGAATTGTTACCAAGCATAATCTCAGAGGAAGAGGCAGGTTTTGTGAAGGGAAGAAGCATCGTTGAGAATGTACTGCTAACTCAAGAAATCATTAAGGATATCAGGTTAAGAACAAAAGCAGGTCCAAACGTTGTGATTAAGCTAGACATGACAAAAGCTTATGATAGATTATCATGGCTATTCCTGACTGAAAAGCTAAGAAAGATGGGATTTCCTGAAGATTTTATTGGATTGATATTTGATTTGATTGGGAATAACTGGTACTCTATTCTTATAAATGGTAAGCCAAATGGTTTTTTCAAATTATCAAGGGGAGTTAAGCAGGGAGACCCTCTATCACCAACCATATTCATTCTAGCACCAGAAGCATTGTCTCGAGGTTTGAACTCAATGCATACTAACCTGTATTTCCGTGGATTTGTTCTACCAAAATGGAGCCCAAAAATAAACCATCTTGCATATGCAGATGATACAATCATTTTATGTTCATCTGATGCAACTTCATTATCACTTGTGATGGAGGTTCTGCAAGCTTATGAATCATCATTTGGTCAACTAGTGAACAAAGCCACATTAGCCATATATCTGCATCATTTAACAGATAATGAGGTGATTAACAAGGTGGAAAGGATTACTGGTATAGGAAGACAATGTTTCCCTATGATCTATCTTGGATGTCCAATTTTTTATGCCAAAAGAAGGAGTGATTATTACCAGGGTTTAATTACTAAGGTAATGGACAATCTACAGACGTGGAAAGGAAAAATCCTATCTGTAGGAGGCAGGGCTATATTGATCGCAAATGTTCTACAGAGTATGCCAATTTATATGTTGTCAGCACTTAATCCACGTGATAAACAAATTACATAGCATTTTTGCCAAATTTTTCTGGAGCAGCAATGTGGGATGAAGCTCAAGACATTGGTCATCATGGACTAACCTCTGTATGCTTTATGAGGAGGGGGGTATAGCTTTCAGATCCCTTCATGATGTATCCGAGGCACTTTTCTGCAAATTGTGGTGGAATTTCAGGACAATCATAGCTTATGGAGTGCATTTATGTGTCAAAAGTATTGCAAGAAATTAAATCCTGTAATTGTACCGTGGAAGGGTGGATCACACGTGTGGAGAAAAATGCTTGAATGCAGGGACTTGATTGAGCATCAAATCTACTGGAAATTGAGAATGGGATCGGCTCAATTTTGGTTGGACAATTGGAACGAAATGGGAGCTTTATATTACCAACTGCCTGCACAGTTTGTAGTTGATGAAGACATTCACAATGTCAATGATATGATTGAAAATGGTATGTGGAATTGGGAAAAATTATTTCAAACTCTACCTGAAGATTTGGCAAACCACATTGTGCAATATTAGACCACTAGTTGAAAGTGCAGAGTTAGATACACCTTTCTGGATGCTTGAAACAAGGGGACATTTTTCAGTGAAATCTGCATAGGATTACCTGCGAAGAAGAAACATCCCAAGGATAGCTTACAAGATGATATGGGTCAAAGGCTTACCATTCAAGATATCTTTCTTCATGTGGAAGGTGTGGAAAGCCAAACTGCCACTTGATGATTTTTTGCGTAGAATAGGATACTCCATGGCATCTAAATGTTGGTGCTGTGCAGATCCTAAGGAGGAGTCTTTAGTACATTTGTTCTTCACATCCAATGCAGCTACGACTGTTTGGAGTTACTTCCTAAGGAGAGCAGGAATTTCATTAGAAGGTTTGTCTTAACAACAAGCAATTACAAAGTGTTGGACGACATCAATTGTACATAGATTGAAGCCAGTCTTGTAAGCTTTACCTGCATCATTGTATGTGAATTATGGAACAGAAGAAACGGTTTTAAATATGGAGAAGCAGTGTCAGTAAGAAGAGTTATTTTCCAGGTGTCATCTACGCTGCAAGCTCTAGTCCAACTGAAAAAACCAGGACTACATGTGCCTCACAAGTGGCTGGACTTGCTGACAATGATGGAGCAATACACACCTAGATTGAAATATGATAAAGTGATACGGGAATTTCCTCCAACAGGCTGGATCAAAGTGAATACTGATGGAGCATGCATAGGGAACCCAGGGAGGAGTTGAATTGGTTTCTTTTAAAAGATGAGATAGGTGATTTGATAGAAGGAAGAGAAATTGAAGAGGGTTCTAATAACGAAGCTAAGGCGACAACAATAGTAGAGGCAATGACAATGTGCAAAACAATGAACCTCCACAATGTTTGGCTTTAGAAAGATTCAATGATACTTCAAAAAATCATAGATGGACAATGGAAACCACCCTGGAATATTGTGGATGCAGTAGAGGAAATCAACAGACTCAAAGTGGGGTGTAATTTCAAGATATCTCACATTTTCAGAGAGGGAAACAAACTAGCAGACCACCTTGCAAATTATGCACTTGACACTGACAACATAGAGAGTTATGATTTTTGGGAACTTGATGCGTCGAGTAGAAGGTTGGTAAATGCGGATAAGCTACAATGTCCACACCTGAGAATAAGAGTTGCAAGAAATTAAAGAAGGAAAGCGAAGAAACAAATGCAATCAACATTAATACAAAATGCAGTCCCCATGATCGACTAGAGAACAACATGGAGATAACATTTTTCATTAACATGTGTTTCTTTTTGAAGGTACTAAATATATGCTGATGTTCTTTTCTGTCAAGAACACTACAGTTGTAGTATTAATGCGATGCATTCATTCCAATGGAAGTAACTTACAGAGGGACAGTGGTACAAACCATGGAAGCATCAACAAACAATATAACATGGTTACTTCATAAAGAATACTCAACAGAGAAGAACAAATCTACAAACAAAAATGGTGTGCAGAATTTTTAATGATATTACTCAAGAAACGGATAACTGGGAGTTCAAGTAAAAATGTGCAAGTTCAACTCAACATTTTGTGCGTGAAATGTAACGACATGCTTAAGATAATGAATAGAACTCGAGAGAATTGGACACTGTCAGTGCACGCTTTCACGCATGCTGCATTGGAAATATTGTTACTTTTCTAGTGAATGGAGCAATGCAGTCTACCAAGCATGCCTTTTTGACTATTTCTACAAAAAACAAGCTGGAATGCAGCTTTTGGGACAAACAGTGCAACACTGCTTTTGATAAAGTGCTACGCCAGTTATGTCATCGTGCAAGCGTGACAATTTGGAAGAAAAATGCAACATTTTCAAATGGATATGCACGAAAATTGATAGATGCTTTCATGATATACACACACATGTTCAGCCTATGCAGACAACATTTACGTTTACAAGGCTGCAATTGTCAGAAAGGAAGCCACGCCAACAATTTCTAAGCTTGAAATCAAGGCCTGTTGCTCCATTCATGCGTGGGAAACGCTGGACAGCAAGTCAAAAAATGGCTCGAAATCAGCTGGAACTACAGTAGTCTCACATGTCTTGATCGACGATTTATGTAGGACATCATGCGCAAATGGCAATACTTTGATCGAATCTTGAGGAGTTTGTGCATGCTCTTGGAATTTTGAGAAAATAGGAACAAATCAGCTTTTTGAAGTTTGGATATGTGTAGTCTTCGCGCAAGCTGCAACGTGTAAGTAACGATCTGCTTCAAACAACTGCAGCTTTTGATTCAAGTGTTATGTGAATAGGTGCAGCCATGCTCATTAAGCAGTAATGAATATTGTACATTCATGCACGCCTGGGCAATTTAGGGTGCTGCTGAATTAGACAGTGCCTACCTGGACCTCTGCTGCATATTCTACAATTAAAATTCATAGGTCGCAGCCATGTAATAATGCGATGCCACCCAATACGACCTCTATGGGTGGTATTAACACATTCTGCTTATCCACTTGAGGAAGGAAAGGTGACATTGCACAGGCAGGACGGCAAGTAATGGAGCTAATGCCAATTTCGTGGATTGGCATCACATTTTCAATTATATTTTGCATCTTGTGATACCAAGTTTAAGTATAACACTTAACTCAAATAGCCTATGTGCTTCCCAGCAAAACTGACTTAAGGTCAATACTTAATTTGTAAAAGAAAATGAGAGATCATATGCAGTAAACTTCATATTTAAACAACATACATGACCGATAAACACCATATACCTGAACATCTTTTCCAGTCCAATTAGAACATTGTAACAAAACTGTAAATCCTATAACTAGTCACGTAGGAACTATTACATTCAATTTCATGTCACACTCCTCTTAATTACAACCAACGTAGTGACATTCATTATACTAAACAAATCCAGAAATCAAGAAATATAGAAATAAAGGCATTAAACTGATGAATCAAAACATGTTGAAGCCATTTTCATTTATATTATGCAAGTTGGAACTTCATTCATAGTTTCAAATTCAGGAATGTGTACCTGGAAAGCATGGTAAAGGAAAATGTGAGAATCAGCAAAGCAAAACAATAGCAGTAGGTGAACAACCAGTTTAAATCCAGCAAATTGAGAAAAATAGTCTAGAAAATCAACTCCAATCCCAGAAATGAACCAGAAGAACTCCCTAGACTTGATTTTAGCTACCAACTACTCAAAATTGTTTCAAACACTAGGAGAAATTTCAAAAATGAACAACAAGACTCAATGAAACAGTATCTTTTAGAGTTTTCAGTTGTTTGGATATTGAGGATTTTCAGTACTTGGAAATTCTCTAGGTTCTGATCTCTAAATCTACCTTGCAGAGCAAGAATGGAATGCCTTTATATGCAAGCACGTAGGGAAGCCCTTCAGATTTATTTTAACCCTTCGGTCCCTTTTTCAATTCTTGTTTAGCTTAGGATTCCCTAAAATTTTGACTTGCTGCCCAATTTAAACTATCAAAAAGTCTGAAATTAAAAAAGAACCCCGTACTAGAAGCTTCGTATTCTGTTACAACAAATATTCCCTAGTTAGACTACCCAAATTACCCCTAATTAACCCTGTATTTACACCCTAGTCTACAAAACAAAGATCCGGGCCAAATGACCCGAATCAATTTGTTTGAATAGACCCAAATGAATTATTTACTAGGCCTTCTAATTTCCAAAAATTAATCCAACCAAGTCCAAATCCACGGTTTAGGGGACTGACCAAAATTCCCAACAAAAGAGAACAGGGAACCAAAATTAAACCAAGGGGAAATCAACTAATTAATTTTATTCAATAAGAACCTAAAGCTATATAAACTAACTTTTTCATTAACCTAATTAATGTGACAGAAAAACAGGAAAATAAAAATGAACATATAATAGAAGAACATGTGAGGCAGAACAAAAATAAAGATAACGAATTGAAATACAAGAGAAGAAAAATACAAGAAAAAGAAAGAAGTTGAATAGTACCTAAAACTTGTGAAAAAAACATGAGAATACCCCTCGAGCTTTTGATTTTGACTGAAATAGGCTTTAAACATGTGTTTTCAAATGAAAACGCATGCATAAAGCTGATTTCGGCTTCAAATCTTCAAACACTGACTCATTTGGTCTTGGACATTTAGGATTTTTTTGATTTTAGATTCGGGAAGTTGGAGGGGGATTCGAGGGAAATAGGATAGGTATTTGGGATGAGGGGTTCATGGCGGTCAAGAGGTGTTAATTTGGGGCTATTTGGAGGAATTAGGGTTATGCCGCCTCTGTTTGATTCAAGATTTGAGAGGTTTGGCTGTGATTCAAGGGAAAAGAGGTGTAGATTTGGAAAAGGAGAAGGAGAGGAGTATTTGGTGTAAGTTTGGTGGCGATTGGCCATCAGCCGTCGCCGTAGGAGATTTCCGGCGGACAGCGGAGCCAGTGGAGGAAAGTAAGGTGGCTTCTAGGGTTTCTGTGATGGGGTGAGGGTTGAGAGAGATAAAGGCTGGGAGGGGGTAGGGTGTGTTTGGACAATTAAATAGCAAGTGACCTAGGCTTCTGAGCCGTTGGATAATCTAACCTCGACGGCTAGGATCAATTTGAGATCAAACGAGGTCGTTTTAAGGTCAAGGGGGAAAGCCCGGACCGAGTTGGGTGATTTTGGGCCCGACCAAATGGGTTTTTTGGATAGGTTTAGGGTTTAAGTAATAGGAATTTAGCTGAGCTTGATTTGGGCCAGCGCAAATTTGGGTATTTTATTTAAAGACTCAATTTCTTTTAATTTTCTTTTCTTTTTCTTTTCAAATTAAAACAAGACTAAAAACTTACTATTAAATTAATTAACAATACAAACTATTTAAACCTCATAATATTTCTACAAAAATTATTTAAGTCCCAAATTGAAAGAAATAATGTAATAAATTCGAAAAATTAAAAGTAAAAATGCAAAGAGAACTATTTTTGTTATTTTCTTTCATTTTTTTGTAATATTAAATAACTAATTATGTTACAAAGTAGACAATTAGGTCCTAAATGAAAATGCACTATTTTATATTTTTTATGAATTATATAAATTAAACATGCACACAAAAATTCAAACAAACACAAAAATTATGCAATTAATTCCTAAAAATCAAATAATTAAAGTAAAAATCCTAATTTTAATAATCCTGTAAATGCGAGGCAAAATCACGTGCTCACAACTGGCCCTCTTTACTCGGAGGCACGAAGGATTTTCGGGCAAAGATAATGAGCAATTATGAGGGATTTTTGCCTGCTTGGCACTCCATGAGAAGCATTTTTAAAAAATTCTAACTGAACCTTGCTTCAGAGGTTGCCTACATATCCTTGGCTATAAAGAAATCAGATCAATGTAGTTCTTGATGTTTTGGTAGCTGGGACTATCAGGAGTTGTTATTTCACTGCTGCTGTTGCTATTTCTGCTTGCTGAACTCCGTATTACACCAAAATGGAAAGCAAAAAGCTAAGCTATCTAGGCCTATCAGCTACAAATTACAAGGTTCTTATCTATAAATTTCTTGAAGCTTAATCTTGAGTCTTGGCTAGCTCTTCTTGCAGATCCCGATCTGAATCTTGATGCTCGTAAGCTGTAGGTGCTGGTTCTTTCTTCAGCATTGGATCAAGGCGGAACAGGCGAAGCTTGTGAATTCAATCAAGTTTTGAGCAACCCGCATCTCTGTCTGGCTCGACATTTTGAATTCACTTATTTTTATTCTTTTCTTCTTTTCCTTTATTATGGATTAAGACTCATTCTTTTGGTCATCTCAAATTCTGTGCCTTGAGGTAAAACCTATTCAGACACCAAAACAAAAAAATGAACGAAATTTTCTGCCGAGTTTTCACTAGGAAAATTTCTTGAGTTATTTGCAACAAAAATCTTAGATATTTCTGTATTGAAAGAAATAAAAGTCAGAATTGTGTATCCTTGGGAGTAGGGAGTGAAATCCTAAGTGGGGTGAATTGCTAGGTTATGCTTTAAAGTTGACTGTGTTTTGCCGGAAAATAAAAAGGGTCCTCGGGTTATGCCGGGGAAGTCCAACGGGCTATGCCGGGAGAAAAGAAAAAAAGTCCCTAGGTTATGTCGGGGATGTTTACGGGTTATGCCGGGATAGAAGGAAAAGGTCCTGGGTTATGCCAAGGAGATCCACGGGTTATGCCGGGATAAAAATAAAAAGGTCCTTGGGTTATGCCAGGGAGGTCCACGGGTTATACCGGGATAAAAGAAAAAAGGTCCTTGGGTTATGCCATGGAGGTCCACGGGCTATGCCAGGATAAAAGAAAAAGGGTCATCGGGTTACGCTAGGGAGATCCGCGGGTTATGTCGGGATAAAAGAAATATTGGGTTATGACAGGGAGGTCCACGGGTTATGCCGGGATGAAAAAAAAGGTACTTGGAGTATGCCGGAGAGGTCCACGGGTTATGCCGGGATGAAAGAAAAAAGGTCCTTTGGTTATGCCAGAGAGGTCCACGGGTTATGCCAGGATGAAAGAAAAAAGGTCGTGGGTTATGCTAGGGAGGTCCATGGGTTATGTCGGGATAAAAGAAAAAGGTCCTTGGATTATTCTAGGGAGAAAAGGGAGAAGGTCCTCGGGTTATGCTGAGGTGGTCCACGAGGTATGCTGGGGATCAACTATGGAGTGGAACCTTATGTTGGAAATGATGCAGCTAGAGATTGGAGGTCATATGCTACCATGATTTAAAAAAAAATTTCCTTTTTTTTTCATCAATATTCATTTTTTTAGTTTAACAAAATGAATAAAAATGCAGGAATGAATTTGAAGGAGATTTCCCTTTTGGATTAATTATTGCTGCAGAGCTATTTCTAGCCCTTGTGCAGTTTCTTCTGGTTACTCCTGCTTCTTGTACGGTTGCTTGGATTGCACCTGTTTCAATTTTTCGACAAAGAACAATTGTTAGTTTGAAATGGTTGTTGGTGTTGTGGCCTTGATTGTTTTGATCACTTCATTTTGGCTCTTTCAACTACAACTGATTGCCTTCATGATGATTGGTCGGTGGAACTCAACCTTTTGAACTTATTTTATTTTTTCATAGGACTTTCCTTTCTGGCTTCCTTTTCTTTTTCCTTTTTTCTTTTTGTTTTATTTTTTATTTTTTTCGAAACATCGAGGAACTTTTGGCTCCTCAAACTTGCTGCAACGGCTAGTCGTGTGACATTTAACCTTTTCCCACATTATTTCACATTTGCATGCCTTTCATTTTGACTTCTTTCTTCCAACTTCATTTTCAGATCATTTGGGGCACCTTGGATTTTCAAACCATTGCCGAGACGGTTAGCCACATGGGACTCAACCCTTTCAGCTTCATTTGCCTTTATAGGCACTTAAATTTGATTTTCTCCTTCCAAGAGTTTTTGATTTCAAATCATCAGCCGTCATATCTAGTCAGGATTTCCTTGGCGCACCCGCTGCGGCTAGATACCTTTCTTTAGATTTTGTTAGGTAGATTCATGTAATGCTAGTCTTGCCACCTTTTCTTTGTATTAGTTTTGTGAACAGAGTTAGACCGAAAGGGATTCAAGGAAAAAGTAAGCAAAAGGCAGGGAAAATGAATTTGAAGAGAAGTGTCCCTTTGGGGGAGAAGGGAAGTACTTATGAAGGATGCATCCAGGCTTCAAATAAATATGACATGCTTCTTGAACTGGGTGCCCGACCCGCACAATCTTTCCAATTTCTTATAAACTCACTGTTCCATATTTTTCAAACCAGGGAATCTTGCTGGGACTCTTTCAGTGGAGGTGAATGTCTTTATTTTGATCGACGGCGCCCTTTGCGGGTTTTCGTCAATCGACCTCTCTCATTTATCTTCTCACCGTCTCCCGATAGTGCTCTTTGCAAGTTTTTACTAAACGAGCTCTCTCGTTTTCAATTTTTATGCTCACCTTGACTTATGGTGCTTGTAAGTTTCACTTATAAGACTCTCTCATTTTATTTCTCTCAGTTTGACTATATTAGATTCCAACGATTGTCTTTTCCAATTCCAATGCCTTTTCCAATTGATCAGAAGGTCTTGGACAAGGTTTGGGTAAAGAGAATCTGGATGGAACTACAACTTTGGAACCATTCTGGTGGGCTCATTGCCAAGCCATTATATCATCTGCCCCAGTTTCATTTTTTGGGAGAATTGGGATTTTGTTTTGGTGTGACTGAACCCCAGAGAGAGGATGCCTACGTATCATTTCGGAATCAAGTTAGACATAGTTCGGGAAGTTTTGTTTTATTGTGTTTTGTTTGTTGTTCGTTTGTTTTTTTGGTAGTTTTCTTGTTGTTTTAAGTACTTTCGGCCTCCAAAGAGGGTAATCAAGGAAGAGTAAACAGCTCAAAAGGTTTGCGAAAGATTGATAGTGTTTGGATAGCAAGACTGAAAGACTTCGCCATCCTAATTGAACACACTCATTGCTGCAGAAAGCCTAGACATATTACCTTTTTACTGTGTCTGCATTCACAGTTGCTTCGGGATCATTTCCTTTGATATCGCTCAGATACAATGCTCATCTCGACAATATCATTCTTATGATGTATGAACCTTTCCAATTAGGAGCAAATTTTCCTTTTGCTTCCCGGTGATGAGGAAGAATATGCCTTAACACAAGTTGTCCCACTTCAAAATTCCTGGGCCACACTTTCTTGTTATAAGCACGGGCCATTCTTTGTTGGTACAACTGTCTGTGGCAGACTGCAATCATTCATTTTTCATCAGTTAAGGTTAGCTGTTCCAAACTGGTCTTGACCCACTCACTATCCTCAATCTCAGCTTCCACGATGATCCGGAGAGAAGGGATTTGCACCTTCATGGGTATTACAGCCTCAGTTCCATAGACCAAAAGGTTTTGGGTTGCTCATACTGATGTGAGCACCGTGGTACGATATGCTAGTAATGTGAAAGGCAACTTTTCATGCCATTACCTGGATCTCTGAATAATCTTTCTCAAAATCTTCTTGATGTTCTTGTTCGCTGCTTCGATGGCACCATTAGCATTGGTACGATAAAGAGTACAGTTTCTATGTGTTATTTTGAATTGTTCGCATATCTCCTCCATCAGACAACTATTCAGGATTGCAGCATCTCTGATGATGGTTGTAGGAATACCAAATCAACATATAAGATTGGAGTGCACGAAATCTACTACAGCTTTCTTGGTGAAAGATTTGAGAGTGATAGCTTCAACCGATTTTGTAAAGTAGTCAATGGCAATCGGTATGAATGTGCCCATTTGAGGCTTTCGGCTCGATTGGTCTGATGACATCCATGCCCTAGGCAACAAATGGCCAAGGTGCTGACATGGGATGCAGTTCTGTGGATGGTGCGTGAATCAAATCACGTGCATCTGACACTGATGGCACTTTCAGACAAAGCTGAAACAGTCACTTCCATGGTTATCCAGTAGTAGCCGCACGAAGGATTTTCTTTACCAAAACATACCCATTCATGTGGGGTCCACACACTCATGCGTGTACTTCATGCATGATCCTTTCGGCTTCTTCGGCATCAACATATCTTAACAAATTGAGATCCGGAGCCTTTTGTACAAGATATCACCACTCAGGAAGAAACCACTTGTGTGCCATCTAATGGTTCTCTTTTGGTCTCCACTGGCTTGCTCGGGGTATTCTTGCTTTTTTAGAAACCTTTTGATGTCATGGTACCATGTCTAGGTTATTGGTTTTGCCTCAACCGTACTACAGTAACCGTGCCTTTCCCTGATTTGGATTTCCAAGGGGTCAATGTGGGCATTGCATGGGTAGGGAAACATCAAGGCCAGAGTGGCGAGTGGATCAGCTAGTTCACCGTGACAACGAGGGATGTACCCGAACTCCATTGACTTGAACCGCTTGCTAAGATTTTCCACATGTTTCTGATAGGGAGTAAGTTTAACATCTCGGGTTTTCCATTCTCCCCGTGCTTGCCGAATAATCAGATCTGAGTCTCCCATAATCAAAAATTCTTCGACATTTTGGTTGATCACCATGTTCATACCCATGATGCAGGCTTCATACTCGGCTGTGTTTTTGGTGCAGAAAAATTGAAGTCGGGTTGTGGTCGGGTAATGCTGACCAATATGTGAGATCAGGAGTGCCCCAATTGCCACACCTCTTGCGTTTACTGCTCCATCAAAGAACATTTTCCAAGCAGTCATATCCTCAGATATTGCCTCAACCGAGTTTACCTCTTCATCTGGTAAGTAAGTGTTCAGAGGTTGGTATTCATCATCAACCGGGTTTCCAGCCAAATGACCCACTAATGACTGTGATTTCATTACCGTGCGAGTGACATAGACTATGTCAAACTCAGTGAGCAAGATTTGCCATTTTTCTAATCTTCCCGTGGGCATTGGTTTTTGGAATAAGTATTTTATTGGATCCGGTTATGAGGTAAGTGGTGTAGGCTTGCAGATAATGCCTCAACTTCTGAGCAATCCAAGTTAAAGCACATCAGGTTCTTTCCAGCAAAGTATAGTTGGATTCATAGTTGGTAAACTTCTTGCTCAAGTAGTATAATGCCTGCTTTTTCTTTCCGGTAATATCATGTTGCCCGAGGACACAGCCAAAAGAGCTTTCCGAAACTTTCAGGTATAAGAATAGAGGCCTCCTTGGTTCAGGTGGGACCAAGACTGCAAGGTTGGATAGATATTCTTTGATCTTATTGAAAGCTTCCTAAAATTCATCCGTCCATTTGATTTCTATATCTTTTTTCATTAATTTGAATATGGGTTCACATGTAGAGGTCAACTGAGCAATGAACCGACTGATATAGTTCAATCTTCATAACAAGCTTATCACATCTTTCTTGGTTTTCAGAGGAGGTAAATCCCGAGCAGATTTTATCTTTGTCAGAACTAACTCAATACCTCTCCAGCTGACTACGAATCCCAAATGTTAACCTAACGGGACCCCGAATGCATATTTGGCTGCGTTCAGTTTCAAATCATATCTGTACAACCATGCAAAGAACTTCCTCAGATCTCGCACATGGTCATCCTGAGTTTTGGACTTGATGATCATGTCATCCACATACACATCTATCTCTTGGTGCATCATATCATGGAAAATGGTGGTCATGGCTCTCATGTAGGTTACTCCGGCATTCTTCATGACCCTGTATCAATAGGTTCCCTAGGGTGTGGTAAAACCTATCTTCTCTGCATCTTCTTCATCCATCAACACCTGGTGATATCCTGCGTAATAGTCCATAAAGGACTGTATCTCATGTTTGGCGCAGTTATCAACAAGGATGTGATGTTTGGCAAGGGGAAGTCATCTTTAGGACTTGACCTATTTAGATCTCTATAATCCACACACACTCGGGTTTTCCCATCTTTTTTCGGCACTGGAACTACATTGGCTAGCCATGTGGTGTACCGGACCACTCGGATCACCCCTGCTTACAACTGTTTCGTGATCTCTTGTTTGATTTTATCGCTGATATCAGTTTTAAATTTTCTCTGCTTTTAGGGGGCAATCGGGATAAGTTGGCAACTTATGAACCACCAAATAGGCACTCAGTCCTGTCATGTCATCATATGACCAAGCAAACACATCTTTGAACTCAAACAGGAGTTGGATTAATGCATCCTGAGTTTTCTCATTTGCCTAAATGCTTATTTTAGGCTACCCAAGTTAACCGGCTCAATGTCATTTATGTTTGGCTTTGGTTTATTTTCCAAATGTTCCAATTCTCGATTTATTTCTTTGAAAGCCTCTTCTTCATCATATACTGGTTCTTGGTTCATTTTTTCACAACTAGATAGTGCGTTTGGATCTGGGCATGAAGTCCGCAAGCATGTCATGTTAACCCGCATTATTAGTACTGATATAAGAATAAGGTCACAAAATCAGTAAGAATAAAGAAATATGGACGATTAAATATTGATTTCATTTTATTGAATTTTAAAGATAACAGGGTTTATATTGAAAACTAAAAAACATGAAACTGAAGGAAAACATCCGAGTTACACCCTGGGATAACTCATGATGTAGAAAGGGTGGTAGGACAAGTCTACCAGGACTCCTTTATAATTGGGAATGGCGTAGCTTTCCAATTTTGAAATTTAGCCTCGGGTTTGATGTACAGCACCTCAGCGGTGCTTGAGCCTTCTCCTGGCTGGACCATGTGGGCTTCATATAATATCTTCCTCATTGCCCCACAGATCTCTTTAATATTTTAAGCAGTAAAAGCCTCATCCTCCCCTTCTTCACTATATTTGGGCTTGACAAAAGTGTTGTAAAGGTGCGGCACCAGCTGTGGTAGGATTCATCCATCACTCTTCCAATTATCTGGGCATTTTATATTAGCTAGTGTGGGTATGAAGCCGACCCCAGAGAACTTTTCACAAGCAGGCAGCGTGATCGGTTCGGATATCCCTTGCGATGATATCCCAAGTCGTTTCCCAGGTTTAAAGCAATGTGGGACCATTTCTAACCATTTTTTCTCAAATAGCCTATGTGCTTGACCCAGCAAAACCGACATAAGGTCAATACTTAATTTATAAAAGAAAATGAGAGATGCGATGCAGTAAACTCCATATTTAAACAACATACATGACACCATCTACCTGGACATCCTTTCCAGTCTAATTAGAACATTGTAGCAAAACTGTAAATCCTATAACTAGTCAGGTAGGACCTATTACATTCAGTTTGATGTCACACTCCTATTAATTATAGCCAACATAATGACATTCATTATACTAAACAAATCAAGAAATAAAGCAATATGGAAACAAAGGCATTAAACTGATGAATAACGACATGTTGAAGCCATTTTCATTTTTATTTTGCAAGTCGAAACTTCATTCATAGTTTCAAATTCAGCAATGTGTACCTGGAAATTAAGGTAAAGGAAAATGTGAGAATCAGCAAAGCAAAACAGTAGCAGCAGGTGAACAATCAGTTTTAACCTAGCAAATGGAGCAAAATAGTCTAGAAAATCAACTCCAATCCCACCAATGAACCATAAGAACTCCCTAGACTTGATTTCAGTACATTTCAGCCACCAGCTACTCAAAATTGTTTTAATCACTAGGAGAAATTTCAAAAATCAACATTAGGACTCAATGAAACTGTATCTTTAAGAGTTTTTGTCATTTGGATTTTCAGGATTTTTAGTACTTGGAAATTCTCTAGGTTCTGATCTCTAAATCTATCTTGCAAGGCAAGAAAGCAATGCCTTTATATGCAAACTAGTAGGGCAGCCCTTTAGATTTTATTTTAACCCTTAGGTTCATTTTTCAATTCTTGTTTTAGCTTAGGAATCCCTAATATTTTGACTTACTACCCAAGTTAAACTATCAAAAAGTGTGAAATTCAAAAAGAACCCACCACTAGAAGCTCCCTATTCTGTTACAACAAGGATTTCCAAGTTAGACTACCCAAATTACCCCTGTATTTACCCCCTAGTCTACCAAACAAAGATCCGGGCCAAATGACCCAAATCAATGGGTCTGAATAGACCCAAATAAGTTCTTTACTAGGCCTTCCTATTTCCAAAAATTAATCCAACCAAGTCCAAATCCACGATTTAGGGGACAGACCAAAATTCTCAACAAAAGAGAACACAGAACAAAAATTAAACCAATGGAAAATCAACTAATTGATTTTATTCAGTAAAAACCTAAAACTATATAAACTAATTTTGTCATTAACCTAATTAAGGCGACAGAAAAACAGGAAAATAAAAATGAATGCATAATATAAGAACATGTGAGACAACAGAAAAACAAAGAAAATGAATTGAAACACAAGAGAAGAAAAATACAAGAAAAAGAAAGAAGCTGAAAAGTACCTAAAATTGGTGAAAAATCTTGAGGATACCCCTCAAGCTTTTGATTTTGACCGTAATAGGCTTTAAACATGTATTTTCAAACGAAAACGCATGCATAACGCTAATTTCGGCTTCAAATCTTCTAACACTGACTATTTGGAGTTTTTGAAATTTAGTATTTTCTTTGATTTTAGATTCGAGACGTTGGAGGGGTATTCGAGGGAAATAGGTTGGATATTTGGGATGAGTGGTTCATGGCGGTCAAGGGGTGTTAATTTGGGGCAATTTGGAGGAATTAGGGTTATGCCGCCTCTCTTTGATTCAAGATTTGAGAGGTTTGGCTGGTATTCGAGGCAAAAAGGGTCTGGATTTGGTAAGAGGAGAAGGATAGGATTATTTGGTGTAAGTTTTGTGGTGATTGGCAATCGAGCACCGTAGGCGATTTGTGGCGGGCGGCAGAGCTGGTAGAGGAAAGTAAGGCGGCTTCTAGGATTTCTCTGAAGGGGTGAGGGTCGAGAGAGACAAAGGCTAGGGTGGGGGGTGGGTTTGGACAATTAAATTGTAAGTGACCCAAGCTTCAGAGCTATTGGATCATCTAACCTTGACGGCTAGGATCAATTTGACATCAAAGAGGTCGTTTTGAGGTCAAGGGGGGAAAGCCTAGACCGGGTTGGGTGATTTTTGACCGGATCAAAAGGTTTTTGGATCGATTTGGGATTTAATTAATGGGAATTTGGCTAAGCTTGATTTGAGCCAGCCCAAATTTGGGTATTTTTTTTGAAGACCCAATTTCTTTTTAATTTTCGTTCCTTTTTCTTTTCAAATTAAAACAAGACTAAATTAAACCTTAAAACTAAATTAATTAACGATATGAACTAGTTAAACCTCATAATATTTACAAAAATTAGTTTAATCCCAAATTGAAAGCAAAAATGTAATGAATTCGAAAAATTAAAAGTAAAAATGCAAAGAGAGCTATTTTTTGTTATTTTCTTTCTTTCTTTTTTTTGTAATATTAAATAACCAATTATCTTAAAAAGTAGAAAATTAGGTCCTAAATGCAAATGCACTATTTTTGTATTTTTTATGAATTATATAAATTAAACATGCACACAAACACAAAAATTATGCAATTAATTCCTCAAAATCAAATAATTAAAGAAAAAATCCTAATTTTAAGAATAGTGTAGGAGTAAATCACGCGAGGAAAAAATCATGTGCTCACACCAATGACTTTAAGTGACAAGGTAAATGTTGAAAATGGGAATAATGTGAAACGTGAGTTATGGAATATGGAAATTGTGGCTTCAAGTGCTAGTAAACTAATACATGTGTAACATAAGATTGGTGTGGAATGAATAATGGAAAATGGTAACATATCGGGGAGACGGCTTAGGCAATCGGGCGTGATTGGATGCCATGGTATATATACATATAGCGATAATGTATTGATGACTGAAACTGGAAAGTGTGAATGAAATAATGGTAACTTCTGGGGGAGACGGCTTAGCCGATCGGGCTGTAATCAGACTCCACTCATGGAAGCGATGATAATATGGATAATGATGCAATAGTGTGGGATGCTCCAATTTAAATTTCAAAAACTATGTAAAAATCATGTGCTACATCTTTTAAATGAATGTAGGTGGCTCCATAGTGGTAGTGACGATCGTGTGTAGCGGAGTATCCTCTTCTCAAAATGATGGTGAGCCCCTTCCTCCTTCAAGGGGTCATGTTGTACACCTTTTATTATAGACATCCATTTTGAGGTATAGACGGGGCCTTGTTGCCGGAATTGTTATCATTGTCTTTTGTATTCTTAGAGGCTCTGTAGAGGTTTGTGTGGGTTATCTACGGGTATTGGATAGGTTAGTGAACCATGTTGTAACCTTGTACTCTTGCTTTCTTCTAAATTATAACTATGTGGAATCTTGGAAGCCTAACTACGGTTAAGGTTGTGCTATAAAATAATTATCCATGTTGAATGTACAACCCCTTTTATTGTCTAACTAAACGGAATTAAATCTCTTAATCGCATTGAGTTAGGTAGGAAGTGTTTGATAAGGCTTGCTCAGTTGGGTTCACTCGATTGAGCGTTTGTCGCGCCATGGTTAGGGCGTGACAGAGGGTATGTCTAGAATTGCTAAATTTGATGGACCAGGGGGCATGTCTGCTGAGGTGGAGGAAGGCTGAGTAGGAGCCACTACTACAATTGACTCTTCACACTGGCCAGTTGAAGAAGTGGATGTTCCCTTGTAGTTCTTGCTTTATGGGTTGTCATCACCCTGCATGCCATACCATGAGAACGGGGCCTTTGCTTTCACTTTGATATCAAATCCACTTTTCAATTTTGAGGTCCTTGAAGTACATGGTCAAGAAGTTGGGGAAGGGGTAGATTCTATCACCTTTAGTTACTACCTGTGTAATCAGCCGAGACATTACGTTCCTGATGTTGATCGGGTACCCTGCCATGACTGCAATACTGCCCGATGAACATGGTGTGATTTTTCATACGTAGTGGTGTCCAATATGCTGCGCACGGATGTTTTCCACCCCTTGGCCTCGAAGTTCAAACTTCTTCTCCTAGCTTTTACTCCCGTATTCAACCAATCGGGGGTGGTACATGGGATTACCAGATACAGTGCCAACCAAGGATAGACCTCTTCAGCTAATTCTATATTTGACAAGTACAACAACTCATGCTCCTCATCGAAACCCAAGTAGTAAGTTATTGACTTTCCATCAAACAACACTTTCAAATTTCACACCTTGGTCACTTTGGTGCCCTTTTTGATGTGGGCAACATTGGTGTAAAATTCCTTGACCAGGTGCCCGTTTGCATTTACGCATTCACCCAAGAAGTACTCCCAGCAAACTCTCTCGATAATTTGTCTTCTCACATTTGGGTTGTGAGGCAAGATATCTCGATCTACAAAACTCCGCTCCAGAATCAATTTCCTCACAGGCCACCATTCCTGAATTAATGGTGGGTCAACTCACTCAAAAAGCGGTCTTGCCACACCTCCGGCTTTCTAGTTCTATTAACATCCCCCACCTGAGGTTCACCCCCTTCTCCCACTTCCTTTTCTTCTTCTGCTGCCTTATCGTCTCCTACTACACCCTCTCTGAATAATGAAGCTGTGGGAGAGGTGGAGTATTCATCCCCACTACTTTCAGTTGAGCCCTCAGACAACTCAAAAGATAGATTTACTGAAGCTTGAGAAGTAGGGGATGCTGGATGAGTGTCTCTTAGTGTCTTTCTCTCCGACCTTTCAGGGAAACATTTTGGCACAGAGTTTAAAGATACCTTCTGAGAGGGCTCGTACTCACTTTTCGACTGATCAATAGTCCTATAAGAAACTTTGATGAGCTTCTTTGTGTTGTTAGTTCTTTGCCGGACTTGGGGAGTCAATCTTAAAATCTTCTGTTTCTTACCCGAGAGGATTCTCCTCTGCCTTCTTGTTTAGCACCTTTGCCTCTTTGCTTCACCATTGTCTGCAAACAACAGTCATTAAGCTTGTTAGTATCTAGAAGAACATTATGAATTTTAATTGTGGAAAAATTTGTTGCAGACATATTTTGCAGAGTGAGGACCACACAAAATGCAGTGCAGCCGCACAGAGGCCAATACGGTCCACACAAAATCCATTGCGGTCCGCACAGAGGTGGGGTTCAGACTATCCACTCTTTGAATCCATGCACCGTGGACCATACAAACTGTAGTTCAGCTGCAAAAGGACGAATACGGACCACACAAAAGGCCAATGCGGTCCGCAGAGAGGTGGGGTTCAAACTACCCACTCTCTGAATAATTGCTCTGTGGACCGCACAAAATGGCAATGCCATTCCGCATTGAGGCACTATGAACCGTACAAAATGCAATGTGGCCATGATCCTCAATGAACAGGTTTCAGAAAATTCTTTAATGTGGTCCATACAAAATGCCATTGCGTACCGCACAATTTCCATTGCGGCCCGCGTTGAGTGCCTAGTTGCAGCACTAACTTAGGGTTCATGATACTTTGACCTTACGTCCAATTTTGCACATAATAAATATTCCCTAAGTGTTTGCTTAGTGTTTGAACTACTTATTTTAACAGTAAATAAGAATTAACTAACCTAAGCTTACCAAATCGCAAGAAATACAGGAAAAATAGAAGAAGAACGAAGAAAAGCAAAAAATAAATTGATGAAAATAATAAAATTAACAATTTAAAAGAGATGAGAGTAGCATATGTAAGATGTTGTTATGATGATTAGGCCTTAATGATCAGTTACGTTCAATGAGTAGAGATGAATAGCGGTTTTTTAAAGCTCTGTGAGTTAAAAGATCGAAAATTCTAAAATAAGGGCCTCGGGTACTATTTATAGAAAAAGTACTGGGGCCCATCTCACCTACCCAATGCGGACTGCACAACATGGAATGCGTTCTGCACCACACAAAATGTATACAAGTTTGCCCACCTACTGCGGTCCATACAAAGTGCGTTGTGGCCGCAATAGTCCACTGTGGTCCACACAAAATGTAATGTGGCCGCGGTGGTAAACTTCAGAGAGATGCTTTTTTCATCATTCATCAGTTGTGGTCCGCACTACGTTTGTGCCTCCGCACTAGTTTCTTTCTGGCTAGACAAAATGTAGTGCGGTCCGCATTGAGAACATCAGAGACTTGAACAACTTTTCCATTATGTCCTGCACTGCATCAACACAATGCTGTAACATCTCACAACTAGTCAGTCCAAAAATAAATCCTACACCACAATGAAAATCAAATAAAAACACATGGGTTGTCCCAAGAAGTCCCTTATCATCGCGACACGACTCAAGTTACCATCAAATCATTTGAGATGATGAAGTGCCACAACGTGGCTGTCATCAATATTCCCAAATGCTTGAACCTATGCCCATTCACTCTAAAAACTTCCCCACTTTTGTTCTTTATATCAAGAGCACTAAACAGGGTCACACACACAACCTCAAAAGGACCTCTCCACTTTGACTTGAGCTTTCCCGAAAACAAATGTAACAGAGAGTTGAAAGAGCACCAATCCCCCACCTTGAACTCTTTGCCCCGAGTATATTTGTTGTGAAGGTATTTCATTTTATCCTTGTACAGGGACAAACTAGAGTAGGCATGGAATCAAAATAGTCAATTGCATTGAGCTTCTCCACTCGATGGTTTGCAGCTACATCCCAATCAAGGTTCAGTTTGCGGTAGTCCATGCACACCCTCGATCCAATAATTATCCCGGTATGAATTAGTTATTGGTCACCACGATCATACCCCCCTTATTCGGTATACACTGCACCGGCAAATTCCATGAGCTGCCAGAGATAGGGTACACAACCCCGACATCTAACCACTTGATCACCTCCTTTTCCACAACTTCTTGCATTGCCTCGTTCAAACTCCTTTGATGTTCCAAGAAGGGTTTTGCATCATCTTCAAGAATAATCTTGTGCATATAGAATGTGGGGCTTATTCCTCGAGTATCCGCTAAAGTCTATCCAATTTCCTTCTTACGCTTTTTGACCACCGCAAATGTGGCATTTACCTGCATGTTAGTAAGACAAGAGGAAAGAATAACTAGTCAAGTTGAACTAGGGCCTAAGAATTCGTACCTAAGATGTGGAGGCAATGGCTTCAACTCCAACATCGAGGTTCCTCAATTGAAGGCTTTATTGGAGGAGTCTTTCTATTTTGAAGATCCAAAAAGATTTTTCTAGACTCATAAAAATAAAATCCCATTCCATGTAAAGCATTCATACACTCCACTCGCCCTCCATCATCATTGACGTAGATTTTGATAATACGGCCTTCGGATGGTATTCTAAATTGATCATTGCACTAGTATCATCAATTATCACAGACGTGACAAGATCCATAAATGAGCACATTTCGGTACAATTAGGCTGCTTCATTGACTTGCACACATGAAAGACTACCTTTTCATCACCCACCCAAAAAGTGAGTTCCCATACTTCCACATCAACTATATGTTAGAATATACGCTTAACGCTAGGGGGAAAGGGGTGAATAGCGTTATAATAAAAAACAATGTAAATTTGCGGAATTAAAATTGCAGGAATAAAATAAGTGCGGTAAATAAATAAGTAAGGAGAGAACACACCGAACTTATACTGGTTCACCACAACGTGTGGTTAGTCCAGTCCCCGAGAGACTCTCTCGAGTTTTACACTAACTCCGTTAAGCTTACGGGTGCTTAACAAACCGTTACACTTGCTTGTAGATATACACTCTACAAGACTTCAACCTGCTCGAGGATACCGCACCTCAAGACTTCAAACCAAGGAACTACCTTTCCTTCTTACAACAAGGGATTAGAATATCCCTTCAAGTGTATACAAACACTTAGCACTCAAGACAAGTCTCTCTTTATAGAGTAGATATGAGTAAAAACACTACGCTCAAGAACACAACAACTTTGTCAAGAGTTTGGCTCTCAAAAAGCTGTGAAATGAATATAAAATGATTGATATGAGAGTATGTAAGCTTAAGCAAGAATGTAATCAGTTGTTGTACTTAGAAAAGTGATTTTGAGGTGAATTTATAGTGCTCAAAGTTACCAAGACCGTTGCTTAATTGCCAATCACTAATTGCTGATTTTGTGCTTGCATAATCGATTATATGATCTGCATAATCGATTATCTGCAGATCGTTCAAAAATCATATACGGATTTTAAGCAGACTAATCGATTATTCAAGTTGCATAATCGATTATCTGTTAACGTTAAAAAATCGGATGCAGATTCTGTGCAAGCATAATCGATTAATGCCTTGTGTATAATCGATTATATTTCAGCGTTTTAAAAATACTTTGGCAACAGTCAGTGAATAATCAATTATGCTATCTCGTATAATCGATTATTTTGTTGCTTTGAAAATCCGGTTTTACACTGTCTTAACATAATCGATTATATTGCTGTCTTGAAAAATTTCGGTTAACGCTGTCTTAACATAATCGATTATAAGAAATACATATTCGATTATTTATGTCCAGATTTGAAAAACATGTTTGAAAATCATTTTGGCTAAAATGAAAATGTTTGAAAATCATTTTGGTTTAACTCAACGATGCATGAAAATGATTTTACGAGAGAAGCCAAGACTTGAATAAGTTGTCGGATAAAGATCACACTATAAAGTGACTCATTTAACTTTGTTGTTATTCTTGATCTTGCTCTTTGTTTCTCTTGTTCTTGGACTTTGGCATATGTCAATGTTCCATGCGCGTCGGTTTGTCATTTATTAAAACCTACAGAAATGAACACACGTTTAGTTTTAGCGACTTGAGAACGTGTTTCAACAATTTCCCCCTTTTTGATAATGGCAAACCAATATCGGGATATGCATAAGATAAGCATAACTTCCCCCTCAATTTATGAGTTCCCCGTCAATTTATGCCAATATGTATTAGTGTGCATAGCCCTTATTCGCCCTTATTCTTCCCCCTTTTGACATTAGCAAAAATAATGAACTTTCATTAAAAATATTAAACATACATGAGAAAGCAAAAAATAGACAGAAATATTTCAAACGATACATAATAAAAACTTTATTATTCATTTTCATCATTAACATCCGGCTCGGCATCCGGCACTCCATCCGGAAGAACAATTTGGGCATATGGATAGTTGACATGATTAAAGTAACCATGAAGCTCATAAGTCAAACGAGTGACGTTTTGATCAATACGAGTCATTGAGATTGACAAAGAAGCAAGTTGGTCCGAAATGGTTTGAAGAGTAGGAGCTTGAGGATGACGTATTTGAGTAGGAGGAGGAGGAGGATGTTCACCAATATTGGGAAATGAAGATTCTTGAATTTCCCAATGCTTTGTTGCCTTTTTGTGAGGACCGACGGAGGTGTCGATACCGGAGGCTTCAAAAATAGCCATTATGAGAGAAGCATATGGGAATGGCTTATCGTCCCCAATTGCATCATACATGTGAGTCATGACGAACTGGCACCAATTGATGCGAGCCCCGGTGATAATTGCATGCAAGAGTTTTGAATCCTCATGAGAGAGGGTGGTATGATTGAATTTGCGGGGTTTGAGAACTCGGGTGATGAAATAAAATATTAGACGATATTCGGGGAGCATGTGCGTAATAGTTGGGCGACGATTCTCCGGACAGTCGCCAATACCAATTTGGTGGAAAAGAAGTTGTTCATCAAATAAAGCGCCTGCTTCTCAAGAATAGAGAGAGATGTCTTCACCATTTCGTGGAAGGTTAGTGAGGAGTTGCAAGTTTTCCTCATTTACAAAAATTGGAACTCCATTGATGCTAGAGACAAGGTCACCATCTTCGTCCTACTGTAGATTTGAATAGAAGGCACGGATTAGAGCAGGGTGAATGTAAGGAGTTTGAAGATATAGAAAGTCAATGAGTTGGCTTTGTATAAGAATATTTTCTGTTGATGGGGGCGCGCTATTTTGTTGATATCGAGTAGTTGAGAAACGAGGCGGAAGGATTTCTCGATTCTCAAATTTTTCAGTGAATCGAAGAAGTTCGGGTTGAGTATCAAAACACAAATAAGAGCCGTCTTTATAGTGGAAAACGGGTGGAGGAGCGGCGGAAGAGGAGGCAATCTGTTTGCCGGAACGAGAGCATTTAGAGTGCTTGCTTGCCATTAGTATGAAGAAATAGGAGCCGTTTCAAAAGTCTGAAGGCTTTGGAAAATTGTTTGGAACTAAGAGTGAGATTGAAGTGAGAAATTTGAAGGATGAAAACACCTATTTATAGAATTGAAGAAGTGAGGCATTTATGGAGCAAAAAGCTGCAGATTTATTAAGCCAAACGGTCATGAACGGTAACAAAAATTTGAATACTGACCGTTGGTAATCGATTATGGAGGCTAAATAATCGATTATTTCCAATATTTTGAATTGTAGTCAGAGAAGAAATCGATTATCCGATAGGAGATAATTGATTATTTGAAGACAGAAGTATTATGAGTGTCCGGGCTCGGGGAATAATCGATTTTGGTTAATATGATAATCGATTATTTCAGTCCAGTGAAGTGACGAAAAGCCGAGACGATAAAAGGTAATCGATTATGCAGTACAAAATAATCGATTATTATAAAACCTGCAACCCTGAATCTCAAATTAATCGATTAGTAATATATGATAATCGATTATTGCCAAATTCCTGCAAACCGAGATGTTAGAAATAATCGATTGTTCTTAGTCAATAATCGATTATATGTTACCAATGCCCGAAAATTCCCCCTGTCTTTGGGGCGATACCTGCAAAAAAGAATTAGGCGCCTCTGACGCTCAAGTTAGTAATTATTTAAAGAAGAATGCAATGCATGAATTAGATCATCGTGGAGTCAAGAATTCCGAGTTCACTATGAATGCGAAAAAAGGACTCTTTCTCTAAGGGCTTTGTGAAGATGTCGACCAATTGATTTTTTGTTTCAACAAATTCAATTTCGACATCGCCCTTGAGAACGTGATCTATTATAAAGTGATTTCTAATTTCTATGTGTTTCGTTCTTGAGTGAAGAATAGGATTCTTCGTCAAGCTTATGGCGCTAGTATTGTCACATCGAAGAGGAACATGATCAATACTAAGACCATAATCCGAGAGTTGTTGCTTCATCCAAAGAATTTGTGCAAAACAACTCCCTGCGGCTATATATTCAGCCTCGATTGTGGATAACGCAACACTAACTTGTTTCTTTCTAAACCAAGAAACTAAGGAGCTACCGAGCAAATGGCAAGTGCCACTAGTGCTCTTGCGGTCCAATTTGCAACCCGCAAAATCGGAATCGGAATAGCCAACAAGTTGGCATGAAGAATCTTTGGGATACCATAGTCCCACATTTATTGTTCCAACAAGATACTTCATAATCCGTTTTACCGCAGCTAAGTGTGACTCCTTCGGACATGATTGATATCGAGCCCATAAACACACGCTAAACATGATGTCCGGTCTACTAGCAGTAAGATAGAGAAGGGATCCGATCATACCTCGATACTTCTTGGTGCCTACTTCCTTACCTTTCTCATCTTTGTCAAGATGGTCGGATGTACTCATTGGAGTGGCCATTGCTTTGGCGTTGCTCATTTCAAAACGATTTAGCAACTCCTTGCAATATTTGGATTGGCAAATGAAAGTTCCCTCTTTCATTTGTTTCACTTGCAACCCCAAGAAGAAGTTTAGCTCACCCATCATTGACATTTCGAATTCGCTAGTCATTAACTTAGAGAATTCCTCGCATAGAAAATCATTAGTAGCACCAAAAATAATATCATCGACATAAATTTGAACTAATAGAATGTCATTGTTTTTATTTTTGATAAACAGTGTAGTGTCAACTTTCCCCTTTCGAACTCATTGTCCAAAAGAAATTTGCTTAAGCGCTCGTACCAAGCTCGAGGAGCTTGTTTAAGTCCATATAGTGCTTTCTTAAGCTTGAAGACGTGATCGGGAGATTTAAAGTCTTCAAAGCCGGGGGGTTGTTCAACGTACACTTCCTCTTGAATAAACCCATTGAGGAAGGCACTTTTGACATCCATTTGAAATAATTTGAAATTCATAGATGATGAAAAAGCAAGTAATAAATGAGTGGCTTCTAGGCGTGCAACGGGTGCATAGGTTTCTTCATAATCAATGCCTTCTTCTTGATTATATCCCTTAGCAACTAGCCTAGCTTTGTTTCTAGTGATTATACCATTTTCATCTAATTTATTCCGAAAAACCCATTTCGTACCAATTATGGTGTGATTATCGGGTCTTGGCACCAATTCTCAAATATCATTACGTTTGAATTGCTTAAGCTCCTCTTGCATTGCCAAGGTCCAATGCTCATCCCCAATTGCTTCAGAAATGGTTTTAGGTTCTATTTGTGAAACAAAAGCCATATGTCTTACGGTGTCTTTAAGAAGACTTCGTGTACTTACCCCTTTCTCGATGTTGCCAATTACCTTGTCAAGAGGATGGTCTTTAGACGTCCTCCAAGCCTTAGGCATCATCGATTCTTCTTTTTGTGGTGGTACTTCTTCTGAAGGTTGTTCCATGACTTCATCTTGAACTTCCTTTGGATCCTCCTTTTGTACCTCGTCTTGAAGATTGATTTTCTTTAAAGCATCTGCAAGATCAACACAAGAATCCTTTCTCGCCAAGCGAGCATCATTTTCACTAAACACTACATGAGGAGATTCCTCAACAGTTTTGGTTCGATTATTAAAAACTCTATATGCTTTGCTGCGCGATAAGTAACCAAGAAAAATTCCTTCATCAGATTTCGCGTCGAATTTTCCCAAGTTATCTTTTCCGTTGTTGTGAATAAAACATTTACAACCGAAGACTCTAAGATGGGAAAGATTTGGTTTCCTTCCCTTATAGAGTTCATAGGGAGTTTTTATGAGTATCAGTTTTATGACAGCTCTGTTTTAAAACATAGCTTGCGGTACTCACGGCATTCGCCCAAAACTTTTTGGAAATCTTACCCTCATCGAGCATGGTTCTAGCCATCTCTTCGAGACATCGAATTTTACGTTCCACCACTCCATTTTGTTGTGGTGTACGTGGAGCCGAGAAGGTATGTTCAATACCGAGTTCGTCACAAAAATCCGCAAAGATATTATGATCGAACTCTCCCCCATGATCACTTCTTATGGAAGTGACGGTTGTGTTCTTTTCATTTTGAACACATTTAAGAAAACTTTTAAAAGCATGAAAGGCATCACTTTTATGAGCAAGAAATAACGTCCATGTGAATCTAGAGTAGTCATCAATAATTACAAAAGCATAAAGATTTCCACCAAGACTTTCAACACGAGATGGTCCAAAAAGATCCATGTGTAGAAGTTGTAAGGGTCTAGTGGTTGAAACAACATTTTTGGATTTAAAAGAGGCTTTTGTTTGTTTCCCTTTTTGACATGAATCACAAATAGAATCTTTTTCAAATTTCATGTTTGGAAGACCAATTACTAAATCTTGTGAAACTAGTTTGTTTAAAAGATTCATATTTACATGAGCTACTCTACGATGCCATAACCACATGTCGTCTTCTTTACTCATAAGGCAATTTACAAAACTTGATGAAGAATTTTCAAGATCAACCATATAGTCACTACGACGGATAACTAAGCATTCTTCGGAGTCAAACAATACAAGATTTCCCTTGTCACATAATTGACTTATGCTCAAGAGATTATGTTTAAGACCTTTAACTAGAAAAATATGCTTAATGGAGGAGGATTCGTCCTTACCGACCGATCCAATGCCGATAATCTTTCCTTTGTTATTGTCTCCAAAAATAACATTTCCTCCTTCCGTGGGTTTTAGTTGAAGGAATTTTGATGCATCCCCGGTCATATGTTTGGAGCATCCACTATCAAGGTACCAAAGTACACTTGATCCCTTCAAATATACCTACAAAACAAATTAATGAGATTTTGGTACCCAAGCCATTTTGGGTCCTTGTGTGTTAGGTGCAAAATATTGGTGTGATTGTCCTGCAGTGAAATGTCTATGTCTAGTGAAGCATGCGGTAGCAATATGCCCAATTTTATTGCAATAATGACAAATGACATTCGGATTGTGCATTCTTCTAGGATGATAATAATTTGGGGGTCTAAATTTATTCACTCTATTTTTAGGAACATAGTTTTGATGTAGTTTTCGAAAATCTTGTCTAGGTGGTCTATACATGCCAACATTTCTTCTAGCATTCACTCTATTTTTGGGAATATAGTTTTGATGTGGTTTTTGAAAATCTTGTCTAGGTGGTCTATACATGCCAACATTTCTTCTAGCATTCACTCTATTTTTAGGAATATAGTTTTGATGTGGTTTTTGAAAATCTTGTCTAGGTGGTCTATACATTCCAATATTTCTTCTAGCATTTGTACTAGGATGAGTTGCAATTCTAGGATTAAAATTTCTAGGTTGAGTGTTGACATTTATTTTGTTTTGCCTAAGTTGAGTCTTAGGTGTTTTAGGAATGGACTCAACTTTTTCTTTTGGCTCGTGTTTAAAGCCTATACCGTGCTTAGTGGATTTCAAATTTACAAGCACTTCATTGAGATTTTTGTGTGAAGAATTGAATTTGTGCAAAGTGCTTCTAAGATTTTCTACTTCTTCCTTTAGAGATTTGCAAGAAGTACAATCCTTATTTGAGCTTTCGGGTTTATCGGCGCTTCTTTTGCCATAAAACTTGTTTTCCTCTTTTAATTTCTCATTTTCAAGAGTAAGTTTTTCAAAATCCTTTTCTTTTGAAGAAAATTGTTTTCTTAAATCTTTTATAGATTTAGAAGCGCTAATAAACTCTTTATACAACTCATCAAATGCATCTTGCATTTCTTCTAAAGTGAAATAGTTCTTAGAAGTAGTACATACCTCATTTTGAGTTTCTTCGTGTGCCATAAGACACAAGTTTGCGGTCTCGTTTCCTTCTCCATCACTTGATTCGTCTCCGGAGTCGCCTCCCCAAGAGATGTATGCTCTTTGTTTCTTGACGGGTTTCTTCTCCTTTTTGATGTTTGGACAATTTGATTTGATATGCCCGATTTCTCCGCATCCATAGCACTTTAATTTGTCTCCTTGTTGCTTACCTTTTCGTTCATACTTCTTTTGCATGAACTTGTGAAATTTCTTAATAACGAGTCCGAACTCGTTATCTTCGTGCTTGAATCCTCATCATTTTGAGGTTGAGCCGTGCTTGCTTTAAGGGCAATTCTTCATTTTCTTTGATCATCCAAAGGAGGGTTAAGAATAGTAGATTCATAGGTTTTGAGATTACCTCTAAGCCCGTCGATTGTGACATTTGTAATGCTGATTGATTCTTGAATAACGTCGGCTTTGGAGCGCCATTCCGGAGTGAGACTTCGAAGAATTTTACGGACAAGTTCCCTATCCGTGAAGGTCTTCTTAAGAGCATGAATATCATTAACGATTTTTGAAAATCGTTCGAACATATCATCTATCTTCTCGTTTTCCTTCATATGAAAAAGTTCATATTCATGGGTTAGAAAATCTATTTTAGCTTCTCTTACCTGGTCCGTACCTTCGTAGGTGATTTCCAATTTATCCCACATTTGCTTAGCCGTGGTGCAACATGATATTTTCCGATAATCATCAGGATTTATCGCACAGTACATCATGTTGATGGCTTTTGCGTTTTTCTCCACCTTTCCAATATCGTCTGCGTCATACTCATCTTCCGATTTTGGCACCATTTCATTTTCTACCTTTTTGGTTGGAATTTGCTCTCCATTCTTGATAATTCTCCACAGTAGAAAATTATTTTATTGGATGAGTATTCTCATCCTTTCCTTCCAATACGTATAGTTTGTGTCATCAAATAGTGGTGGCCTTGTGAAGCACTGTCCTTCACCTAGTCCTGCATAAACGTTACGAGTAGAAGCCATGGATTGTTTCTCTCAAACTGTTAAGTCTTTCAGAGAGTTAGGTCTGATACCAATTGTTAGAATATACGCTTAGCGCTAGAGGGGGGGGGGGTGAATAGCGTTATAATAAAATACAATGTAAATTTACGGAATTAAAATTGCAGGAATAAACTAAGTGCGGTAAATAAATAAGTAAGGAGAGAACACACCGAACTTATACTGGTTCACCACAACGTGTGGTTAGTCCAGTCCCCGAGAGGCTCTCTCGAGTTTTACACTAACTCCGTTAAGCTTACGGGTGCTTAACAAACCGTTACACTTGCTTGTAGATATACACTCTACAAGACTTCAACCTGCTCGAGGATACCGCACCTCAAGACTTCAAACCAAGGAACTACCTTTCCTTCTTACAACAAGGGATTAGAATATCGCTTCAAGTGTATACAAACACTTAGCACTCAAGACAAGACTCTCTTTATAGAGTAGATATGAGTAAAAACAATACGCTCAAGAACACAACAACTTTGTCAAGAGTTTGGCTCTCAAAAAGCTATGAAATGAATATAAAATGATTGATATGAGAGTATGTAAGCTTAAGCAAGAATGTAATCAGTTGTTGTACTTAAAAAAGTGATTTTGAAGTGAATTTATAGTGCTCAAAGTTACCAAGACCGTTGCTTAATTGCCAATCACTAATTGCTGATTTTGTGATTGCATAATCGATTATCTGCAGATCGTTCAAAAATCATATGCGGATTTTAAGCAGACTAATCAATTATTCAAGTTGCATAATCGATTATCTGTTAACGTTAAAAAATCGGATGCAGATTCTGTGCAAGCATAATCGATTATTGCCTTGTGTATAATCGATTATATTTCAGCGTTTTAAAAATACTTTGGCAATGGTCTGTGAATAATCGATTATGCTATCTCGTATAATCGATTATTTTTTTGCTTTGAAAATCCGGTGTTACAATGTCTTAACATAATCGATTACAAGTGAGACATAATCGATTATATTGCTGTCTTGAAAATTTTCGGTTAACACTGTCTTAACATAATCGATTATAAGAAATACATAATCGATTATTTATGTCCAGATTTGGAAAACATGTTTGAAAATCATTTTGGCTAAAATGAAAATGTTTGAAAATCATTTTGGTTTAACTCAACGATGCATGAAAATGATTTTACGAGAGAAGCCAAGACTTGAATAAGTTGTCGGATCAAGATCACACTATAAAGTGAACTCATTTAACTTTGTTGTTATTCTTGATCTTGCTCTTTGTTTCTCATGTTCTTGGACTTTGGCATATGTTAATGTTCCATGCGCGTCGGTTTGTCATTTATCATAACCTACAGAAATGAACACACGTTTAGTTTTAGCGACTTGAGAACGTGTTTCAACACTATAGCCTTCCCCGTGCAAGGAAAGGTCTCCCCAATATGATTGGGACTTCATAATCTACCTCACAATCCAAGATCACAAAATCAACTGGCAAGATAAATTTGTCTATCCGGACAAGCACATCATCAACAATACCCAACGGTCGCTTCATTGATCTATCCACCATTTGCAATCTCATAGAAGTCAGCCTTGGTGGCCCAATACCTAGAGTCTTAAAAACGGAGTGGGGCATCAAGTTGATTCTTTCCCTTAAAGCTTTAGCAAAGTCTGCACTTTCAATAGTGCAAGGGATAGTGAAAGCACCAGGATCCTCCAATTTTGAAGTCATTGAATCTGCTATAGCACTAACTTGGTGGCTCATCTTAATAGTTTCACAGTCCATGGATTTTTCTTTGTCACCAAATCTTTCATGAATTTAGCATAGCCAACCATTTGCTCCAAAGCCTCCACCAAAGGCACATTGATGGATAAGCTCTTCATCATGTCAATGAACTTTTTGAACTGATTCTTATTTTTCTACTTGGCTAGCCTTTGAGGATAAGGTGGAGGTGGTCTAGGCAAGGGTGCCTTGGCTTTTGGCACAACCAGCTCCGGCATGCCTATTACGTGTTCCTTAGACGGGTTCACGTCATTTTGTGTTTCCGCCTCGGCATCTTGAATATAAATCCTTACTTCTTCGTTCACATTTTCATCAACCATATTCTCAACCACCAAAGGAACTTCATCTTCTTGAAACTCAACTTAATCGGCCAAAACTTGCTTTTGTTTGGAGGCATTCACATCACAGTCTCGTCCACTCCTAGTAGTTACCACCATAACATGATTATTCCCACCCTTTGGGTTAACTACCATATCCTTCAGTAGAGCCTCCTTAGGGCGGATATTCAAAGACTGAGAGATTTGGCCTAGCAGCACCTCCAAATTTCTAATGTAAGTATTGTGACAAGACAACTGAGCATCTGAATACCTATGCTTCTTCATCATTTGTTAGAACATTATTTCAATTCTACCCATATCATTGCTAGAATAACTAGGACCTTGGGATGGAAAAGGCGGTGGATTGCTTGGTTGTTGGTACATTAGTGGAAAAAGTGATCAAGGCCAACCCTGCTCTATTATTGAGTAGCGAGAGAGGTCGAAACATCATTTACTTGTGAGCATATGATTTTTGACCGATCGAAACAAACTCCTAAAGGACTCATATAGTTTAGGATTGTTCTTTTAAATGTTAGGATTTTAATGTTTTTAGGATATGGCTGCATGTGCATGTTCATTATTGCATGATTAAAATGGTTTAAGCTTTAATAGTTAAATAAATTGGTTTTACAAATTAAAAAGTACAAAAAATATATATATGTGTCTAGCATTTGAAATTATGTTTATTTAATTTTGACTTGTTTGAATCTTATTTGGGATTTTTGGTTTTTAAATAAAATTAAAATTATTTTCAATTAAAAGAAAAGACAAAAAAATACAATACATGCATATATATAGGCAGCCACTCAGGCTGGCCACAATTAGGCCAGACCTGAGCGGCCCAACCTTTTTTCTTCCTTTCAATACATCAACCCAGCACAATAACCAACATCAACCCAGTCCACACATCCACTAAACCAAACGACACCGTTATCCCCCCATCATCACAGCCGTTGATCTCACCCAATCCAACGACTACTAAACCCCCATCCTAAACCATACATATATGTCCCAACGCCTTTAATACATGCTAGAGACCAAACCCTCCTCATCGTACAGTCTTCCTCTTACCGTAACACCGACTATTGACCACCCCGTCGCCACCCTTGACCACTGACTCACCACCCTACTTCCTCCGCCGGAAATCGCCTCACGGCGGTGGCCGGCAACCAAACTACACCAAATTAACACCACTTAATCAGCGTGACATCCTCTACCCCGTCATATGACCAGTTTCCCTCAAATACAAGCCCTCCGTCTTGAATATCCCCTTAAAGGTGGCCGGAAACCCTATCTCTGGCCACCTAATTCCAAAGTTGTCCAAAACTACACCACTAAGCCACCTCCATTCCCCGTTCCAACCAGGTATATTACCCCTCTCAAATCATCCTAAAACCACTCGAATATTAATCCGAAGGTTAACCCTAAATTCTAAAACATGCCGGAAAAACCTCAAAACCCTCCTAGACAACCTTTGATCCCCTTGACACCACCCATACCACCCTTGACCCCCAAACACCTTCAACCACTAAATAAATTCAAATCTGAGACCTATTTGAGGTCTCTGAATCTTGGAAACTCCCTTTAGTTCTTAAAGCTGATGGTACACCACCTTAGAGGGTTCAGAACCTCTGTGGGAGAATCAAGGTCCAACTGGGATGGTTTAAATGAAAACAAAATGAAAGCTAAGTTTTTATTGCCTATTTTCCATTTCTTAGCTTTGCATGCTTAATTTCTTTTAATAACAGATTAGGTTCAGTAATTACATGTTTAAAAGTTTGGATTTATTTCATTTTTGATTTTGTTTGTTTGCCTGTTTATCCACAAGTTCATTTAAGATTAGGGTTCAATGCTCATATGTTTGTTTGTTTGTCACTAGCCTGGAAACCTCCTCGTCTCTGAAATAGTTTAAACATCCTAATAAAAAACAGCTTTTGAGGAGTATGATCCTCATAATTTGATGAATTTTATGGATTCACTGATTGTTCTGATTAGTTTGATTATTTGATTGTGCTATTGAATGCCCGAGCTTAATTTCATGCTAGTTTTGGTCCTCAGTGCTGATGAATGTATTTACTTTTCTGGTCTTTTGTGTGTTAATCCTATATAATTCTTGAAGAAGTCTCTTAATGTTGGCTAAGGGAACTTTCATGAGCTTATTATTGACACAATCTGATTGACAAAGGTCAGTTGTGACTAAATTAGGGTCAAAGAACTAACCAAGGTCAATTGTAAATGAACTAGGATTAAAAGAACTGACTAAGGTCAAATTTTAGGGGTAGGGTAATTTAGGAAAGCTAGTGAGGGTATAAGAGGGATTTGAATTTGTAAAAATCTCATAGGAATCTTTTAGAACTTTCTAGAAAGGACTAATACATAATTGCAGCCTCAAACTTGAGTTGAGGACTGAAAAGAAAATAAAGTAAAATCTGATGCACTAACAATTTTACTATAAAATGAACCATTTGGGGCATTGGATAGGATCCGAAATCTTCTCTTTGAATATTCGAGCTGAAATACCTATTCTTATATCTGGAAATACTATTAGTGTTGTTTGGAATCATTTTTTTTGAAGATTTAACTCTCTAAAAGTCCCACTAAAATCTAGATACACTGTTTTATTGGATGTTGATTGCTTAGCTGGTCTATTCTATCTACTCATAGGCTTGTTCTTCTGCTGCATTACAGGTACACTCAATGCTTAAGTACCCATGAAGTTCAAATAAAATATATGATAAAATGTGAAGGTCTTGCTGTTATTTTTATTTTGAAGCTTACCCGTCATCCCCCCCCCCCTATTTAATTCTGAATATAGGTGTAGCAGTAGAATGATCACCATGTTGTAGTATTAGATTGCTCTCTATTTGTAATAATTTGGACATTTAGGACTGTTTCAATGTGTAATAACTTAACATTCAACCCAATTTTTCTGTATTTTCTCAATTACCAATTAGTTTCAATTTAGTTTAGTGGGTTAAAATGTTGATCCTGTGCACTTAGAACTACTGGATTCAGAAGGCAGCAGTCCTGATAATCTTGTAAAACAAATTAAAAATACTGTGAAACATTGTAGCTCATTTGAGTCTCAGCATGTTTAATGATAAGTTATTTTCAGATTTGTCCATGTAGTATAACTTGAATCACAACTGAATTTTAGATATTAGACTCACATACTCTGACTGATGAGTATGTAAATCAATTGATTCAAAGCTATTGTTAGAAATTGATACAAAAATGGTTGTTAATATTTCATTCGTGAATGTGTAGAGATTTGACTTTGTATATAATTTCAAACCAAATTGGTTATAAATATTTGGACTCTTTCGTTTAAGTGAGTATTGGGCTCTTTCGAGAGGCCCAGTAAGCACCAAGAAATTATAATATTATTTGCTTCGGAATTAGAATAATCAAAAGTTCGGGCCAGTCATGGAACAAGCGCAATGGATGTAGATACAGCTTGTTATGGGCTGGCCCAAACCTGAGTCCATGGACATGATTGACCATGAATGAGGCTAAGTGCGAGTACTTCCCCTCCAATTATACAACCTGTACATACATCAATTAGCGCATTTATGCACCCATAAGAGTAGAAAATATAGTATAGACTAGGATGTCCTCATAAAAATAAAGTGGGCCGCGTTAATTCAAAAAAATACTATACTGTGGCTCCTTAATTCATCAAAACACGTAGAAAATAGGAAGTGTCGTTTAGCAAATTTCACGGCCTTCCCATAAATGTCAAAGACATAGTTGCTATAGGCACGCGTGCTTAATAAAATACCTTCCTAAATTCGGGTGCGCATTTATGTGACCAAAATCCTATTATTAATGGAATTGAAATATGTCTAAAATTGCAGGTGCATTTATGTGACGCATTCGCAACGTGTTTTAACGAAATTGCCAATTTTCCTAAAAGATGTTTAAAGCGGTTAATAATCTAGAATTACAAGTTGAGAGATATAGGAAATCATTTTTAGCCACTTATGATAAGTTTAAGAGACCGTGCTAGAACCACGGGATTTGAGGGTATCTAACACCTTCCCTCGGGTCAACAGAATTCCTTACTCACAAATTTTTGGTTCGCAGACTCCAACTGGGCAGTCGAAATTTCCTCAATTTGGGATTTTAAATCGTTGACTTGGGACACCAAAAGCCAAATCCATCCCTAATGGCGACTGTTGAAATAAACAATTAATCCCATTTCGTATAATGTCACTTTAATTGGAAAAAATCCTATACACATGTCGCCTTTCGGGGTAACCACGTGTAAGCGGTAAAATGGAGGTGTGAAAGCTCTAGTGTTTGCTGGAGATGGAGGACCCATAATCTCTTGTTCAGGGTTCAAGAATTCAAGATTTATATAACTGTTATTTTTGGCTTCTTCTAATTTGATTACCTGTTCTGTGCAAAATGCCGCATGCTTTACCGCTTTGATATTATTTGAACTGTATATATAAACTATTACGAAAACCCTTCACTTCTCACCTCCAGGGATGTGCTTACTGGTTGAGACTCCATATTCTGTTAGTATCTTACCATGAATTTAGAAACAGGCCGGACAAGTTACAAAGACAGACGATCTCGCGGATCCCCGGTACGTAGCCCCCTCATCGGCTCGAGCTGTCCGCTCAGGTTCACAGTCTAGACCCTATGCCAAGGTTCTCAACTTAGTATAACAAAACTTCATGCCAGATCCCTAGTAGGAACGTTTATTTTGCATCATGCATTTTGACTTAGGGGACTCAACACAGGGGTTGGGTCCGTCTAGGACAGGTGCCCTGAAATAAAAGACCATCCTGATGCATTTTTAATGTGCTACTTGCGCATTTACTTGCCTTGGATCTACATGTTGACCGGCCAGTAAAGGAAATAGTTGAGAGAAAATAAGCAGTGCTAGGGTAGTTGCTTTTACAAAACAAATGCTCAGATAGCGCCGAAATGCTATCGGATTTTTCGAAAAAAAAGAAGGAAAACATAGCACAAAAATCAAAAAAACAACCACAAAAAAGGCACCAAATTCTGGAATTTTTCAATAATGTTTGCGGGTTTTGATAAATCATTTTGGCCGGGTCCAACCCCTTTTTTAAAAAAATATATCAAGAAATGCCCGAGTTTATTTTGCTTACTTCAAAATGAGTCAGATGGTGCCATTATTGCGATAATTGCTGAATGACGCTACAGGGGACGCCGGAAGGCTGATTTAAGCAAATGGCTGCCTCTGGATTTTATTCGGGCTTGTAAGCAAGCACAGCCTGAAAAACCAATTAGCCGAAGTGTTGAGAGGCCGTATTTGCAAAGCCGATCCATGTTTTCAAAATAAATTTCATAAATGTTAGTTTTAATGTTTGAGAATACTAATTCGCTCTAATAAATGTACAGAATGAGCACGACAATCAACAAAATTTCTTTGGAGCTGCGGCTATGGTGGGATGAACTCGGAGAAGCCGGACAGAAAAAGGTCATCGCACATCTAGGGGGCCTCACTAGTATGCTTAAAATCAACCCTAGAGGGGACATCCTAAAAGCCTTAATCACCTTCTGGGACCATGCCCACAACGTCTTCGCTTATCCAATTTTGAGCTGACCCCGACTTTTGAGGAAATGACCGGATACATTGGGACCCATACCATCCCTTTGAGACATCAATACTTGATAGCACCCAGAGCCCTCGCTATGCATAAATTGCTGGATGTTTTGAAAATTAGCAGAAAAATTCATAACCCCGACTTGTAAGTTGGATTTTGCACCCTTCGGTCTATATACCAAAGATATGGCCACATCGGAGGATTCAACAACCCTGAAAACCTCATATGTAGCAAGGGCAATCCGATCAAATGGGAGGAGCACCGATGCTTCGCGTATATAGTATCCTTTTTGGGTCTTTTTGTATTCCCACAAAAGGACAAGAACAGTATATATGGATTGCGGGGGTCGTTAGTTCGTTGATGACTCAGGCAAAGAGCACTCTTGCTCCAATGATCCAGTCGGATATCTTCCGAGACCTTACCACTTGCAAAGCAGAAGGGGATATCTTTGAATGTTGTAACCTACTATTACAAATCCTGATGATTGAGCATCTGTGTCACAGGCCTCGGTTCATGAATTGTGGGTTGACTACGAAAGGTTGCATAGAAGAAGTTGACAACAGAGTGAAGGGGTTTAAATTACTAGAGGATGTCGCAGAGTGAGTATCAAATCTCCGGTCTATTTCTGCAAGCCAAATACAATGGATGTTGTTGGCTCTCCGTGGACAAAATTGTGCATATGCCCGCAACATAACCGCATTTTATTTTAATAGGTCTTTCAAGAATCCATCCTTACACCCCGCATTGGGTCTTGAGACAACTCGGAAGATGCCAGATGGTGCCAAAAGAAGAAGATCTTAGCATCCGGGTAGTCGAACTTGGGCCTGGTAGTCAGTTCCCCGAAGCAATGGCTCGCAAAAATCTGGAATGAATGCCAATACCAAACCGGTGACACATGTGTACAAGATCTGGCACGAGGTGAAGTATCTCCGGGGTACCTTGCTTGGTATAAAAGAGAAATTGAGCATGAAAGACCATCCAAAAGGCCTCTACTCCGAGAATTTGTCGGAACATCACAAGAGCAGTGGGATTGGTTAGCGAAGGAACATGAATACCGTGCTACCATAGGAAGGCTGGAAAAGAAAATTCAAGAATTTCAATTCGAAAACAGCTTGCAAACTGCTGCTAGCGAAGGAGAAAAGAAGGTATTGGTTAAAGAAAATGAAGCTCTGCGAGCTCAGATTTTGAAAATGAAAACAACCACAGAAAACCCTCCGAGTCGTATAAAGGATGAAAGGCTTATTGAGAACCTGCGCCGAAAAGTAACCGAGTACGAATTTTGACTTGAATAAGGCAGAGGGTGAATTGTCTAGAGCTCGGACACAATTAGCTAAAAGTGCTGAAGAAAAGGCCCGCATATTGTAGCAGTTAAAAGAAGGAGCGGAATGAAAACGCTGGTCTAAAACAGAAGGTTATCAAAGATGAAAGCAAAATAGCCAAGCAGGCTAAGGACTTCAAAGTCGAGAGAGAGCATTGCTATGCGGTAATAACGCGGTTGAAAGGGATTTGCGGCAGCTTCAAAAGCTAAATCATGCAGCTGAACGGACTTTGGAAGCACGGGTTGAACTAATAGGGCGCCTGCTACAAGAAAAAGGGGTTATCCGAGAAAAGGTGCGGGCAATTGCAGACTATATTACCATTAAATGCAGTCACTGCGAAGACATGACCAAATTCATGTTTTTCTCCGCTTCTATGACCTTCATCCGGCAAGTAATGGAAGACCTCCACTATCTACCATAAAGTCTAGCACGCAAACCTGCCACAAGGCTGAAAGATAACTCGCAAGCTCCAAAAGCATTGGAAATGTTAATGTATTCATAGACTTGTATTTTTCTGAAAAAAAATAAATATGATTGTTGTCTTTTCAGGTATGTAAGGGTAGTAAGTCCTTGTCCGGTAGTTGCTTTTAGCCATTGTAATCAAAGTTTGTATCTTTATCAAATCAAAAATTCCAAAATACTTGTGCTGTTTACCTAACCCTTCATTTCCATGAACTACACTCGTCTGATTCATGCAAGTCATGATATGTAGGCAATCTTTATAGGATTCGTCCGCATTCTTTAAAAATAAAATAAAAATGGAATAAAGAGAAGAGAAAGGAAATAAAAGGCAAGAAGAAAAAAGGAAATTGAAATAAAAGCGCAGGGATGACACATGCGGATGTGGCAAGCATATAGAAACCCATTATCTGTATAGGTGCATCATGCTCAATGTGTGATTTACTGTTTGTCATCTATCCCGAAACTAACTACGTTTTCTAGCATTACAGTTCAGGTGTTTAGAACAATGGTTGGTTTTGCGGTAAATTGGCTTCACACGGATGCTTCACTCGTTCAAAGGGAAATACAGAGATGTCAACTGATATGACTCAAGTCACCCTCCCTATTCCAAAAGACAGTACAATCACGGGAGTACCGGCTTTTGAATCTGCAGCGGCCGAAGAAAACAGGATCCTGCGGCTCCGGGTCATGGAAATTTAGGACGCATGGACCAATGGAAAGGAACCTCCCAGCGCCATTCCTGGATTTCCCGAGCTATTTCCACGGTCGGGGGGCACCTCCACTATTCCTATCAGTCACCTGAACATTCTCCTGGGCAGCCCACTATTTCTATCAATTTTATTGGGGCGCCCTCTGAAGCCGACCGTCCAATGTTTGCATCCGGGCCAGTTCCCAATATCTTTACAGCCCCTCCACGCGCAGCTACAACACACACTGCACTACCAAGTCCTGTGTTTGATCCCACAGCCTTTACCTTCCAAACTCCAAATTACAAAAATGAGCCTCTCCCTTACCTTACATACAGCTACCCTCAACCCACATATGAACTCACCCCTATACCTAACAAAACTTCCAAATCACCTGAGCAGGACGAGATCACAAGGAGAATAAGGAGTCTTGAGCAAAGCCTGAAGAATATGCAAGGACTGAGCGGACAGAAAAGTGTAGCCTATTCAGACCTGTGCATGTTCCCCCATATCCATCTTCCTTTGGGGTTTAAAGTGCCAAAATTTGAGAAATACGATGGCCATGGCGACCCTATCACTTATCTGAAAAAATATTATAATCAATTACGTGGAGCAGGCAGAAAAGAGGAGCTCCTGATGGCATACTTTGAGGAAAGTTTAGTAGGGAGTGCATCCGAATGGTATATAGACCAAGACATCACCCGATGCCACATATGGGATGACCTTGCCCGGGACTTCATGAAACAATTCCAGTATAATGTCGACATCGCCTCGGATAGGAATTCCCTAGCCAACCTGAAGAAGAAACCTGCTGAAAGCTTCAGGGAGTACGCTATCAAATGGCGGGAGCAAGCATCAAGGGTGAAACCTTCTATGGATGAAACGGAAATGGTCACCGTCTTTTTGTAGGCACAGGAGGCAGACTATTTTCAAAACATGATGTCCGCAATGGGCAAACCATTTGCTGAAGCCATAAAGATTGGGGAAATGGTAGAAACTGGGCTCAAAACATGGAGGATTCTAAGCCAATCTGCCATCAAAGCCACCTCCCAAGCCATACAAGGAGGGGCGGGAGGAATTCCCAAGAACAAGAAAAGAGAAGAGGCATCCATGGCAGCCTCCGGGGCAAGGAAACAACATAGCCATGGACATGCATTCTCTAATAGAGCGCCTCAACATTACTATCCTCACATAGACATGAATTATGCCCCTCAACCCTACGCAGTTATGAATGCTCAACCCTTTCCCCGCCCTCAACAATAGAATAATAGAAATCAAGCACCGAGGAATCAACTCCCGCATAATCATTACAATTCCCGCCATCAGCAAAACAATTATCGTCCTCGGGTGCCACCCGTTGACAAAACTTCACCCTAATTGGAGAATCCTATGCTAGCCTGTTTCCAAAGCTATTCCATCTGGGTCTCCTCCAGCCTGTACCCCCAAATAGACAGAATCCTGAATCACCATCTTACCAAAGGGGTGTACGATGTTCCTACCAGTCAAGGGAAAAGGTCCACGATACTGAGAATTTTTGGACCTTAAAGCGAGCGGTGGAAGACTTGATTGATCAAAAGAAAATAGTTCTCAGAGGCGACAAAGTTCCTAATGTAACTGACAACCCGTTACCGGCTCACAACAACAGGCCAGTCATCGGGATAATTTGCGAGGACATAGAGTTTGATCCCTCAAGTCTATCATAGTCATCGCCGAGGCCGATTGGAAGCCAAAGATCACCCCAAAGAAGGTGGATGAAAAAAAACAAACGAAGCCAAAAGGCCTGAAGTAGAGAAGAAGGCTGAGGTCAAAGCTGCGACAACCCCCGCCAAAGACGCAATACCCTATATTCCCAGGGGAAGCAAAGAAAAACATCCCACTTTAAGCCCTCCAAAAAGATTTGAGCTAAATAGAACCCTGAACATACCAAAGAAGGCTTATATGGTATGGGGATCAATTAAGCCACCGGTGCTGAATGAGCCCGTGGTTATTGGTCGCGTGCCACAAAAGCTCATGACCAATCCTTTGGCTGTCCCCTGGAATTACAAGGAAACCATTGTTACGCACAAGGGAAAAGAATTCATTGGAGAAACCCCAAAGGGATGTCCCACGAAAAAAATACATGAATGTGGAAGAAGTAAATGCCTCTACCAAACGACGATTCCCGCCAAAGAATCTAGTGAACTCTAAGGAAGCAGAAGCCTTTTTCCAGAAAATGAAGATGCCAGACTATGAAGTATTAGATCAACTCCGGAAATCCTCTGAACATATTTCTCTACTTTTACTCTTAATGAAATCTCCTGATCATCAACAAGTGTTGGCCAAAACATTAAACAAAGCTTATATGCCAACTGAGACATCGGTAGAACAGTTAGAGAAGATGGCGGATAGATTCTTTGCTATCAATCAAATATTGTTCAGTAAGAATGACCTACCCCCAGAGGGAGCTGCTCATAACAAGGCTTTGCATCTCACTGTCAAATGTGAGGGATATTATGTTAAGAGAGTGATGGTTGATGGGGGTTCCGGGGTAGACATATGTCCACTATCTACCTTGCAGAGAATGGAGATCAGGACGGGGAGGATCCTTCCTGAATTTTGAGTATGAAAATCAGGGGATTGTAGTTCATGGAGAGGACGAGCAATTAATTTACCGGGACCCCTATGTCCCATGTATGGAAGCCAATGAAGGTAGTGAACAAATAGTTCATCAATCTTTTGAAGTCGTAGTATCTTACCAGCATGAAGAGGGCAAGTCGCTTCCTCATCCTTTTCTGTCAAATGCTTCAATTATGGTAGCAAAGGAAATGACGTGCCATGGCTTCAAGCCAGGCAAGGGACTCGAAAGATCCCTACAAGGCATAACCGAGCCAGTCACCTTGCCTGCCATAGAAAAGTTCTTTGGACTAGGATTTCATCCAACTTCAGAAGATATCACTCGGGCTAATCACAGAAAGCGCCAAGGATGTACCTTACCGCGACCCCAGCCTCACTTGTACAAAACATTTATAAAACCAAAGTACTGTGAAGAGGAGGAAGAAGAAACTTTCACGCAAGAAGAAATTTATGAAATCTGCGGGGCTATGAGAGAGTTTCTCTATGATGTAAACATGGTCCAATCGGGAGAAGGGTCAAGCGCCGCTGAAGTGCTGTATATGGGGCCAGATGCCAAACTTCAAAATTGGAAGGCCACACCCTTTGCGATCTGGAAGGAGACCCGGTAGTCTCGCCTTGCTACCTCTTCCCACATCATGAGCTATTTCAGGGTGTAGCTTGTTGTTTATTTTCCTTTTTAGCACTTTAAATCTCAAATTGTAAACCCTATTTATCTTTCATGTTCAAAGAAATAAAATCAATATTTTCATTTCTCTGCTTTTCTCTGATTTTTGTCTTTCTTTGTTTTTCATCTTTTCTCTCAGTCCCAATAATGCGGCTCTAAATAAAACGACATGCTCGCGGACTTCTCACCACGACCCAAATCCGCTGCATGTCTGTGAAATAATTAAACATGAACCGGAATACAATGAAGAAGAAGCTTTTAGGGAAATCACACGAGAACTGGAACACTTTGAGAACAAACCTAAACCTAACTTAAATGATACTGAACCGGTTAACCTGGGCGATCTTGATGAAATCAAAGAGACTAAAATAAGCATCCACGTAAATAAAGAGATACGAGATCCATTGGGACAAGATTAGTTCAGGGTGTCGAATGAGGCAAGGGGATAGAAGGTTTGAACTATGAAGACCTATGCATATAGCTAGATGTAGAACTTCCAGAGGGGTACAAACCTCCCAAGTTCGAGATGTTTGATGGTACAAGTGATTCTAGGGTTCATTTGAGGACCTATTGTGACAAGCTTGTCAGGGTCGGAAAGGATGAAAAGATCTGCATGAAGCTTTTGTGTGGTGCTTTCCTAGTCTGTTCATTTAAGTCTTTGCCTACTCTATTTTACTAATGAGATCATGCTAAGTTATCTAGTCACTCAAGCAAACTCTAGTTGTGTGTTTGGTCATGTCCAAGGTCTATGTGTTCACAACAGTTCTCTGCTGTAATCTTTGTAACTAACTTATCAATTCTACAAATCATTAAGAATTCAATGCATAAGTTTTGCTTATGTGCTCCACAATATACTGAGGTGTATTCTATGTATCCCCTACCCCTATCTCTCTGTGTGGAATATGTTTGTCAAAGTATTTCTGAATATGGTTGTTATGTGATTTGTGTTCTTATTTGAAAGTATTTTCATACTACTCACAAGCTGTATTACAACCAAACTAGCACTAATTTTTAGAAAATCTTTTCACCTCTAATAGTCCTCTCTATACTGTTTACCAAAACCTTTTCAAATTATGTCAAGTACTCTCACTAACTCTTAGGTTATTAAGTCCTGCCCCTCTGGTATGTATACTGCTTAGAGATCCTTTGAGATCTCTATGAACTTTGGCATATCAGGGCTCGCTTTTTCACACTGTGCATAATCAGTATTCGTTTGAGAAAAGTCTGGGTGTGATCACTACCCGGGATCTTTGAGATCCTTAGGGAACTCTTACACACCTAGACACAAAAGTGGAAAAAAATGTTGGGTATTTGAGACTAATGAAGTCCTGGTACACCAGGATTTGCTTTGGGCCTACTTCAGGCTTCCTATAGGTTAATTTATATTTTACTTCTGTAATTTGTTCAATCATTGGTCTGTAATTATCAATTGTAAATATATATTGGCGTGACTAGTGAAAAGGGAGGCAATTGTATGGTACTGTGGGAGGTATTTGTATGGTAAAACTAGGTAGAAAACATGCTACAGGCTTTATGTTATGCAAATCTGCATTAGAATCCATGTTCTAGGATAGCGTATTCATTTGCATTTAAACCATGATGATTTTGTGCATTAGATAACTTGATTTTAGGACCTTTACTTTTATTACTTCAGTATACTACATATCACTATTCCGTGCTTTAATTGTGCACAAGTATTATCACTTAGAGATCCGGCCACTAGGCTAATAATCCCGTCTTAATAAAGTTGGCATTTCTGTATGCATTAGATACCATGTCTTTAGGAACTCTGTTTGCATTTCGAATAAATAAATAACTGGCTATGAAAAGGTTTAAACAACCCCACACATAGGCATTATGTCTAAAAATATAAACAAAGCACCAGTTATAACCTATATTGCCTAGAGTAGCATGATCATAGGTTGAACAATCTCAACTATTCAACAGCTCCTATAATTGTGATTACGCATAGTCGCCACGTCTAGGCAAGCCTTCGGTGATTAGTACCCTTATATATAAAACTGGAATCTGCATTTTAACTATGTATAAGCTACTTAAGTCTTACTGTGCCATTAAGTTTTTGAAATCTCATTGCAAGACCTCTGTATTAATGATTCACCTAGATTTCCAGTCCTCCGATTCTTCTTCTACAAATTATCTGAATCTGTGTCTAGACGTGCTGTTATTTACTTATATGCATGTAGAGGTAAATATGAGCCTTGTAATTGTTTTTCCCTATTTTCTTGTCCTACATGTTATTCATTTTTCGCCTTGATTTTTACCTTTTAAATACTTTACGTTGGTCTAAAACATCCCAGATTTAGAGGTCCTAAATACCTCCAGGACTATGAGTAAGGGACATGTAACAGCATGCTTAGGGTTCATTAATCAAACTCACTTATAAAAACATTAAGGGTAGGGTAATTGGTATTAAAATAATATGATGACCTGCACGCTAATGTCACGTGTAGCCCCACTAGTTGAGGACAGATTGATCCTGTAGGCTAATCAACTTAGGACTTCCCTTTCCAATTCCTACTCATGTTTAAATTATCTAAACTTCCTTTTTTCTTTGCATTTATGTGTGTTTAAGCTATCCAAACCTCTTTTAACTTCAAAATTTCTTTGATCGTATATGTGTTTAAACTGTGAAACTACCTTTATTTGCAAATAAGTGCTTACTTGTTAATTGACTGATTCACATATTTAAGTTCGGCGGGGACCCACCATTGTGGACCATGAGGGATGCCTAATACCTTCCCCTCAAGTTCATTTCGAGCCTTACCCTAATCTCTGTTAATGCAAACTAGTTACACAAGTTAATTACTCTAGATGCTCTAATGCACCATAATCTGTTAGGTGGCAACGCTTTAAATACCCAATTCCCAAAAGAAAATGAGTTGTTTCCCCAAGAATGTCGAAATCGAACATTCCCGAATGAAAAAGGGGGCACGACAACATGGCGACTCTGCTGGGATATTATAGGCTCTTACCATAACGAACTTAATTTTTGTAAATTAGTCTTAAGCATGCTTTATCATATGTACCCTTTCCCCTTGTTTAATTTTAACTACTTTTCAAGCATTTACGATTTCTTATTTTCCTGAAACTAACTTGTCTCTTTGTTTTCTTTTTCCGTAACTATCTTTCAATTATTTTAATACTGCATTTATCTTTTTTTACGTGCAAATACTTGAATACATGCTATTTATTGTTTCATAAATCATGCTCAACATCATATTCCAATCGTGCATAATCAATCCCATAGCAACGCTTGATGAGTGTTTGTGCTCTTCCTATATATCACCCTTTAATCAATCCCATAGCAACGCTCTGTAGAATAGAGGGGAAGACATACAATATTGTACCTATGATCGTTGTAGGCATATACCGCGATGTAGAATGCTCTCAAAAAGGGTTCATATTCTTTGAGGGTTGCAATTTACTATTTCAAGTCTGGCTGTTAGAAAATCTCCAAAAGGGCCAATATCGCCAAGAGTTTCCACAAAGGTCGTGGCATGAATACATAGCCTTTCATCACCTTAAAAGAATGACTTACATTCAATACATGTTCGATAAACCTAAGGATGTTGTAGGATGGGTGCAGTTTTTCAACAAGTTGACTCAAGATTAGGTTCGGTGGATGTTCAAGTGGTTCCCACTGACGAGCTCATCATAAGATCTAGAGATGTCCCATATTTGTTGCTAATCGGGTTAAGGGGGATATATCCTAATGCTCCCATCAAGGTTATGAGATAGGCATGCAGAAGACAGGCTATACCACGAGTTGCTAAGATGACTCACTTCAGAGCCGATTCTTGGGGTGATGCATCTCATATAAGAAACGAAGCGCAACATATGTGTACTTTGAAGATTATTTTAGAGAAGAATACCATCAAACCAGACCGATTCCATGCGGGGCATTCATATTTTTACCCGTCATGGTTGGATGACAATCTATCATGAGTCTTTGAGCCAAGAATTGGTCTAGGAAATCGGGTCATAGATGAGTTCGACGAAGAAGAAAAGAAGTACAACAAGCTGCACAAAAGAGTTCGAGAATCTAAAGTTAAACATATGGTGCAACATAAGGCCGATATGGAAATGATTAATGAGTGGAAAGAAAGAGATGTTAAATCCATCAGAAAGCTGGAATATCTAGAGTAGCTTGATGTAATTAAAAGGGAAGATAAGGATGAGGTTCACTGACTGCCATAATGCTGAAGGAAATGAATAAGGGCATCTAGCAAGGGCATTCTGCTACTAAACTTGCATGAGTTGAGAGAGTTGATCGATAACAGAATCGGATCTGGAGAGGGTCGTGCTGGGACCTAGTATATTAGATTTACTTGCTTTCCTTTTGAAATGTAATAAGGCCAAGTGTCATTAGCAACATTTGTTGGAACATATGTATATGTTCATACTTATATGTTTTGATAATTGACAAACCAATTTAATGGAAAATAATATATGCCAAATAAATGTGAGTTATTATTGAATACACTTTAATTTATATTTTAACTAAAGTGCTATTCATTTTGTAGATATGCAAAAGGAAGATAAAGAATTGATATGCAAAATTACAATGAGCATAGAGGAAGAAAAGGCTATGCAACGTTATTTGAGCGGACAAGAATTGGAGTCCAAGAAGTTCAAGACAAGATCGAGAGAAACAATGAAAATAAATGAAGACCTTTTGTTGAGTCTTATTTATATTGTCTTTATTGTGATCTTGATCCGACTTTAAGTTTGAGTCTTAGCTTCTCTCATAAAATGATTTTACAATGCATATCATAAAATGATTTTACCATATATGCATATCATAAATGATTTTACAATATATGCATATCATAAATGATTATCATAAATGGTTTTACAATATATGCATATCATAAATATTTTTATTGCATTTAAAACAAATTGGTTTTAAATGTTATATAATAAATATTTTCAATACATTTAAAACAAAATGATTTTAATTGTTTTTATTGATTCGGAATGGTCATTACAATTATTTTTCATGTTTAAGATATTTATAATATTTTATATCTTCAAACAAAGCTTTGAAAAACATTTTATAACTTATTTTCAATAAGTTAGTTTTTTTAAAATCGGACCATTTCCGCAGGGTCAGATAGTCGAATATCTGATATTGGATAGTCGACTATCCTGATGACCGTTGCCAAGATAGTCGAATATCCATATCAGATAGTCGACTATCCTTGTGACCGTTGCCAAGATAGTCGAATAACCATATCGGATAGTCGACTATCTAACAGATTTTCAGAATCTGTATTTATGATCATAGCAACGGCTAGGAGTGATTTTGGAGCTATAAATACATCTCAAAATCACTCATTAAACACACAACTTCTGACCAAAACATTCATATGCTTTCATACATTTCCAATATCATTTATTGATCATTTTTATCATATTTTGAAAGCCAAGGTCTTGAATTTATTGTTGTGTTCTTGAGCGTATTTGTTTACTCATATCCACTCTATTAAGAGAGTCTTGTTAAGTGAGTGTTAAGTGTTTTATACACTTGAAGGGAAGTGTTAGTCCCTAGTGTTGTAAGAAGGAACTTATGTTTCCTTGGTTGAAGTCTTGGAGTGTTGTATCTCCGAGCAAAGGTTGTTGAGGCTTGTGTCCTCAGGTTGTAAAGGTTTGTTAAGCACCCGTAAGCTTAACAGTGAAGTCTTGGGGTGAGATATCCTCGAGCAAGTGAAGTCTTAAGGTGGGGTATCCTTGAGCAACTGTAACGGTTTGTTAAGCACCCGTAAGCTTGACAAAGTTAGTGGAAATCTCGAGAGAGTCTCTCGAGGACTGGACTAGCCACGGGTTGTGGTGAACCAGAATATATCGGTGCGTTCATTCTTATTTATTTACTTATCGCACTTGTTTATTTCCTGCAATTTTTAAATTTCGCAAGTTTACGTTATTTTTTATTATAACGCTATTCACCCCCCCCCCCTAGCGTTAAGCGTATTATCTAACAATTGGTATCAGAGCCTAACTCTCTGAAAGACTTAACAGTTTGAGAGAATCTTTCTATGGCTTCTACTAGTAATGCTTTTGCAGGAATAGGTGAAGGTCACTATACCTTCTTGCCTCCAATATTTGATGGAAGCAATTACACATATTGGAGAGATCGAATTAGAATCTTCATCAAATCAAGCAACTTTCGTCTATGGCAAATTATCGAGCATGGTGAGCAAATGACGACTAAAGTTGGGGAAGCCATGGTAAGTAAATACAATACCAAGGCGATAAATATGTTGTATAGCGCTTTGAATCAGGAGGAATATTGGAAAGTTTCTCAATACAAAACGGCTAAAGAGATGTGGGATAAGCTTGAGGATACTTATGAAAATGCGCCTCAAGAAGCAGGCAGTTCATGTGATGAACCAACCGCCAAATGCCTCATGGACGACGAAGGAGAAGAGGTAAGTACTTCTAACTCTCACTCTTTTGAAGAAATACAAAGTGCCTATAATGAACTGTATGGTGAATTTGTGAATGCCTCCAAAATGATAAAAGATTTGAAGAAAACATTTTCTTTGCAGAAAACACTTTCTTTGCAAGAAACAGATTTTCAGAGAACACTTTCTTTACAAGAAAAAGATTTTGGAAAATCCTCTTCTTTGAAAGAAATAGATTTTGAAAAATTAACTAATGAAAATGGTGTTCTCAAAAATAAAATTGATGTTTTAGAAAAATGAAATGATTTCTTGAAAAATGACATTTTTGATCTTAGAAATAAGATTAAAGCAATGAATGAATCTTCTTCAATTGATAAAAGTTCTATTTGTTTATCTTGTGATTCTTTGAAACTAGAAAACATTGAACTTAGGAACACACTAGAAAAACATAGTGTAGATGCTCCTAAAACTATTGAAGAGATTAAGAAGAAAAAGCCTAAGAAAAATAGAAGGCGTAAAAAGAATAAGAATCATACAAATGAGCCTAGAAATAATAATTTTAGGCAACCTAGAAATAATTCTAGAAATGAGACTAGACCACCTAGAAACGATACTAGGTTGTTTAATAAGTCTAGAGTTAATAACTTTAGACCACCTAGAAACGATTCTAGGAATTGTGCAAATGAATCTAGAAATAATTATTCTAGACCGCCTAGAAATAACTCTAGAAATTTCAATGCCCCCAGGAATGATGTTTTTAGATTACCTAGAACGTATTTGGCACAACCTAGGCATATGCACAACCCGAATGTTGTATGTCACTACTGCAACCGGGTAGGACACATAGCACCCGTTTGTTTTGCTAAACATAGAGATTTATGTATTGATTATGATTATTATTATCCTAACCCCCAAGGACCCAAAAGTATTTGGATACCAAAAACCTATTTTTAGGTACTTTTGCAGGTGTGCTTGGAGACTACAATATTGTAGTAGATGCACCAAGCACGGAACCTCATTGCATCAAGGGGGAATGTCGGTTAGTTATCCTTTTTCGATAAAGACCAAATTATTGATATGTGCAAGCAACCCATATTAACATGTTTGTTGTCAATTTGGTTCTTATATTGTTGAAATTATTGACATGCTTAACCGTGATAGTTGACATGTATCAATTATCTTTATTGATTCATATGTTGAAAATTTGTTGTTAAACAACAATTGGTATCTAGTATTAAATGATTGATCCATGTTTTGATAATTATTTTTGGATATCAATTACTTTTATCAACTCATATTTTTGATGAATGCTAATTTCAGTTTGAAAAATAATTGATATATTCCTGAAATAAATGATTCATGTTTTTGACAGTTGATAAAAGCATTTCTATTAAAAATAGTCTCTTGATGAATATAATTTTTTTTTGAAAAATGGTTGGTATATTTTTGATTTATAGTTTTAATAAAACTGTTGATCTGTTAACAATTAACATTTTTTTGGGAATATGTTTTACTAAGAACAACAATTAGTATCACTGTTAATAAAATAACATTTGATACATTTGTTATGTGTTCCAATAAATGGCTTTATCATTGTTTCATAACAATGGGTAGACCTATGTTTTGTCGGTATGTCTTAATAAGTTTCTATCAATCCTCATACTGCATACCCCTCATAGTTTTTCCTTAATATACTCTCTTCTTGCTAAATGCCAAAAAGAAGAAGTGTTTAGGTGATATGCTTCAAGTAAGGGGGAATGTCTTCACATTCTAGTTTGCCTTATTTGAAAGGGAATTTTTTTTAAGGAAAATAGATTGCATGAATTTCATTGATGATATTTCTTGTATTCTTATTGGTGATATTATGCGTGGAGCAACTAATAAATTTGTATGCAAGGAGTTTTAAAACTCATGACTAGCAAATTTTTGAAATATCATGATGGACGAGCTCAATTTCAACTTGAGGTTGCAAGTAAAACAAATGAAAGAGGGAACTTTCATTTTTCATGCTCAATATTGCAATGAGTTGCTAAATCGCTTTGAAATAAGCAACACCAAAGCAATGGCCACTTCAATGAATTCATATGACCGTCTTGACAGAAATGTGAAAGGTAAGGAGAGCAATACCAAGAATTACAAAGGTATGATCGTTCCTCAATTTACCTTATTGCTAGCAGAATTGATATAATATTTAGCGTTTATTGAAGTGCTAGATATAAATCATGTTCAAAGGAGTCACGTCCTAATGCGGTTAAACGTTGATCTAAATGCATACATTTTTTTTGGTTGCATTTATATTTTGAATATTACTGACTTGAGCGTGGAAGACGCGTATTTTCTTTTGCAGGTATCGCCCTAAATTCAGGGGGAACCAAGATAAAGTTTCAATTCAAGTCAATATTATCTTTCTTACTTGACTTGTGAATTTAGAAATAGCATATTTGATTTAATAAAATTATGATATACATTTTTACCAAAAATATAGTTTATTTTTTTTAATAAAAGAATTCCATAAAATGAAAATTATTTTTCCAATATTTTCTACTTAAACGATTTTTTCAAAGTCGTCGAAGTTAATCGACTAACTAGAAGTTATTCGAATAACTTGATTATCCAGAAAATCAAGCTATTTCCCCAGATATTCGACTAACCAGAAGTTATTCGAGTATATCTGTTTCCAGATATTCGACTATCCCAGAAGATATTCGAATATCGTTCCCAGATAGTCGACTATCCAATAAGTTATTCGACTATTCTCAGTCAAATTTCAAAAATCTGACCGTTTTATAGCCGTTCCAATCAGTCCAGAAATCTGATTTTTGTCATTCAATGCTATGTTTTCTTGAACTCTATAAATAGGATTAGTGTGCACTCTTTGTTTCACACCAAAATCATTCTTGTTCAAGAAATTCTCTTCAAAAATTCTATTCCAAACTTCTTCCAAAAGTTCTTCTTGCCTACAAATTTCAATGGCAAATAGAAGCTCTAAACGCTCTCGTGCCGGAAAGAATATCCCTTCTTCTTCAAATCCTCCTCCATCTCTACATTGTTATGATGATGGATCCATTCTTTGGTTTGAACAAGAAAATGAGCTTCAACGATTTATTAGAAACTTTGAAAATCGAGATATTCTTCCACCTCGATTCACAACCGCAAGATATCTAGCGGATTCTAATCATTCCAATATACTCCTACAAAGTTCAATCCTTGACTTTGTTTATTTGAAATATGATTTTATTCATCCTCTTTTGATTCAAGCCTTTTATTCGAATCTTAAGAAAGATGAAGATGGAGTTCTTTCTACCAAAGTAAATGGTATTCATATTCTTCTAAGTGAAGAAAATATTCAAGCTATCACAAATCTTCCTCGTGATGACCAAGACATCGACCAATATACCGGTGTCGAAGGAATACTCTATGATGAAAATGTCCTCTTCAACCTTATTGGAATTGGACAATTTGAATTCTCTCAAGAGCAAAAGAGAGCTCCTATTAAAGGAATTTTTCCAGAATTTCGTTTGATTCTCTATGTTGTCACTCGGATTCATAAACCGATAAAAAGCAATCACACGACAATTGGCAGTGAAGATGCAAAAATCATGCATGCTATTATTTCCAAAGCACGCATAAATTGGTGTAAATTTGTTCTTACACATATGTTTGACTCAATAGGAAGTGACAAACCCCTTCCTTATGCATTACTTATAATGCATCTTCTTGAAGCATCTCAAGTCAACACCAATGTTGGTATCAAGAAAACTCGCACCAAATATTGGGAAATTCAAGAGACCTCTTTTCATGGCCATGACCAACCACATGATCAAATTCCAAATCCTCCTCCTCCAATTCAAGCTCGTCATCCTCGTGCCCAACCGGATGTGTCTCAAGCCATCTTGGATCAACTTGCCTCTTTATCGACTTCAATTAATCGAATCGATAGTAATGTGTCTCACACGGAAAGAAATGTGCGTAGGCTTAGTGACGAAATCCATGGATATTTTGACCATGTCAATTATTCTTATTCTCGCGTCTACTCCGCAAGTACTTCTAGCGATGACGATGATTTCGGCGACGATGAAAGTTCTTGACCTGTATCTTCATTATTTGTAGTTTCATTATTTGCAATGTACTTTCATTCATTGTAAAATATTTTCAATTACTCTTATTGTAATTTTCCTTCTTCATTAATAAAATTATCTTTTTGTTAATGTCAAAAGGGGGAAGATTAAGGGTATATGCATATTTATCTTTAATCATGCTTTTGGGAAGATTAAGGGTATATTTATTTTCCATGCATTGGGAAAGATAAGGGTATATGCATACTTATTTATTTATATGCATATTTATTTGTTTTAAATATTTATTGCATAAATTGAGGGGGAACTCAATAATAACTTGTCTTATATTTGGCATAGTCTTTTATAAAGGGTATATGCATATTCCCATGAAGGTTTGCCATTATCAAAAAGGGGGAAATTGTTCGAACATATGTATATGTTCATACTTATATGTTTTGATAATTGACAAACCAATTTAATGGAAAATAATATATGCCAAATAAATGTGAGTTATTATTGAATACACTTTAATTTATATTTTAACTAAAGTGCTATTCATTTTGTAGATATGCAAAAGGAAGATAAAGAATTGATATGCAAAATTACAATGAGCATAGAGGAAGAAAAGGCAACGTTATTTGAGCGGACAAGAATTGGAGTCCAAGAAGTTCAAGACAAGATCGAGAGAAGCAATGAAAATAAATGAAGACCTTTTGTTGAGTCTTATTTATATTGTCTTTATTGTGATCTTGATCCAACTTTAAGTTAGAGTCTTGGCTTCTCTCATAAAATGATTTTACAATGCATATCATAAAATGATTTTACAATATATGCATATCATAAATGATTTTACAATATATGCATATCATAAATGATTATCATAAATGGTTTTACAATATATGCATATCATAAATATTTTTATTGCATTTAAAACAAATTGGTTTTAAATGTTATATAATAAATACTTTCAATACATTTAAATCAAAATGATTTTAAATGTTTTTATTGATTCGGAATGGTCATTACAAATGTTTTTCATGTTTAAGATATTTATAATATTTTATATCTTCAAACAAAGCTTTGAAAAACATTTTATAACTTATTTTCAATAAGTTAGTTGTTTTAAAATCGGACCATTTCCGCAGGGTCAGATAGTCGAATATCTGATATTGGATAGTCGACTATCCTAATGACCATTGCCAAGATAGTCGAATATCCATATCAGATAGTCGACTATCCTTGTTACCATTGCCAAGATAGTCGAATAACCATATCGGATAGTCGACTATCTAACAGATTTTCAGAATCTGTATTTATGATCATAGCAACGGCTAGGAGTGATTTTGGAGCTATAAATACATCTCAAAATCACTCATTAAACACACAACTTCTGACCAAAACATTCATAAGCTTTCATACATTTCCAATATCATTTATTGATCATTTTTATCATATTTTGAAAGCCAAGGTCTTGAATTTATTGTTGTGTTCTTGAGCATATTTGTTTACTCATATCCACTCTATTAAGAGAGTCTTGTTAAGTGAGTGTTAAGTGTTTTATACACTTGAAGGGAAGTGTTAGTCCCTTGTGTTGTAAGAAGGAACTTATGTTTCCTTGGTTGAAGTCTTGGAGTGTTGTATCTCCGAGCAAAGGTTGTTGAGGCTTGTGTCCTCAGGTTGTAAAGGTTTGTTAAGCACCCGTAAGCTTACCAGTGAAGTCTTGGGGTGAGGTATCCTCGAGCAAGTGAAGTCTTAAGGTGGGGTATCCTTGAGCAACTGTAACGGTTTGTTAAGCACTCGTAAGCTTGACAAAGTTAGTGGAAATCTCGAGAGAGTCTCTCGAGGACTGGACTAGCCACGGGTTGTGGTGAACCAGAATATATCGGTGCGTTCATTCTTATTTATTTACTTATTGCACTTGTTTATTTCCTGCAATTTTTAAATTCCGCAAGTTTACGTTATTTTTTATTAAAATGCTATTCACCCCCCCCCCTCTCTAGCGTTAAGCGTATTATCTAACAACATTATCTTATTTAGTGTCATTTTGGGGCGTTTAGATTTTACATTAATGAAATGAGGAAATTATTGGCATCAAATTTCTCCAAATTTATTTGTCAATAAGACTACCTCGGGCACAGTGAAGCTCCCAAAGTAGGACGCAAATTTATGTTCCTGCAATATGTGTTTAAATATTGAAAACTTTTCAGAACCCTTACTCACTTGTTTACCTTTTTGTTTTTATTTATTATTTATTCCCATCCCCTAAGGTTGGTTGTCATATACTGCCATCATCAACATATCACATCAGATCTAAAGACCCCCACCTCCTCTTCCTCCAAGTAATACAAAGAGTAAAAGGAAAGCTAAAATGGACGACTTAAGTGGTGTTCAAAAGGAGAATGCGAAAAATACAAAAACTTTATATGGTCGGAGTACTGCGGTACCAAATGATTTAGTTTTAAGGTTGGAAGAAAAGATACTGGAGCTAGAGGGAGAGCTTGATCAGGTCCGCAACTTGGCAAACTTATCTCTCACCATGAATGTCCCTGACATCAAACAAAAACACAAAGAACCCAGAACCTCCCAAAAACATGCTAAATCAACATCCATAAAACCCTCCTACATCGCATAAATATGAAACCCCACCTCAAAATCTCAATCCCTTACCGATACCAACTCTGCCATAATACCACCATCAACTAATACAATACCCAGCAACCACCACTTATCACACTCCCCAGAATACACCACAGCCCATTCCTGATCCTCAAAACTCAATTAATGACCACAACTACACCCAAGCACCTGGAACACACCAAAACAAACCTTTATACATGGAAATCGTACTTCACCCTATCCAACCAACTTCATATGCACTAGAATCCGCTGAGAAGGACCTGCTCATCAAAAAACCTAAGGAACTCAAGAAGTTGAACTTTCCTCGATTTAGGATTTAAATCAATGACTTGGGACATCATAAATCTCCCAAGTGGTGACTCTGAATCTTTTAATAATATAATCCCGTTTCGCTTGTCCTTTAATTGGAAAAACTCCCTTTATTATACCTCATTCCCAGGGGTGTAGTGCAAAAAGGAGGTGTGACAGTTTCTGCATGTTTCTTTATTATGGGCAGTGTTGTGGAGGTCCAGAACAGGGTTATAATCAATAAGAAGTGTATTTCCAGCATCCAAGATGTTATTTGAGCATCTATGGTGGTCGGAGGTTATTGCTTTTCGCATTTGAGTTGTATGGAACAACATGTGATTGTATTTTGGATTGACTTTGTATTACAGTACGCAAACCAGAAATCCGAGTAAGGAATTTTGTTAACCCAGGAGAAGGTATTAGGCATTCCCGAGTTCTGTGGTTCTAGCACGGTTACTTAATTGTTATATTCGGCTTAATTATCTGATTTTAAGAACATTTTGTACCTATGTGCATTTTAACTTTTAACCCTTTGTCTTTGGATCACGTCACATGAAATGCACCAACAATCCGAAACACATTTTATTCAACGTTATAAGGATTTCGATTTAGGTCACATAAAATGCATATCCGAGTTTAGGAAGGTAACATTATTAAAGTACGCGCCTAAAGCAACTATGTGTTTTTTAGCTTTGTAAGGGACATAGAAATTTGCTAAATGGCATGCCACGAATTCTTTTAAAAGAAAAATTAAGCGAGGGTCACACATTTGGGATTTTATTTGGCACGGCGTGCCCCAATTATAAATTTAAAAGGTGTTTAAACTAGGCTTTCAAGGGTCATAGGCTACTTTGTTTTTATTTAAAATAGCTCCCCTCCAATAAAGAGATACCAGTTGAAATCAGACTTAAGGGAACTGTGACTACAAAACCTACATTTGAATTCGTTATTTACTCAAAGGTGGACAGGCTTGGTGACAGGCCCACGCTTGTCAAAGTCTCTGTTCAGAGACAAAGAAACGTGCTGTTTCAAATGAAATGGTCTCGGTATTCAGGCCCAAGATGAGCCCGACTATTAGCGAGTACACTGTTATAAACGTGAGACTCAGAATAGAACCCCAGCAAGGGCCAACCAATATGCAAAATTAATGAGACATGACTATTAAATTGTTCATCACTTGATAAAAGAAAATCGATTTTATGCTACACGTTGCTATCAACTCCAGTTTTACTTTATTACTACCACCAATTGATCGGGCTGGTGCAACCCAATTAGTGAAAAAATGTAGCATGTAGCAGTTTAAACTTATATCCATAATTGATTAACCTTACGCATACAAAGAATTTAATATCAAACTCACAGGCTTTCAAATTTGATTTAAACATACAGTTACATCTACAACCCTTTGAACATATTTTAAAAAAACTCTTGTATCAACATGGATACCACTAAGCTAAAACACCCCCTGAAATCAATAAATCAAATCCCATCTCAAGCAAATACCTACCCATTTTGCATACTATATCCAAAGATATACTACAGCAAACTGAGAAATCTTTACCTAACACATGGTTAACGATTCAAAAAATAACTTTGAATCAGTCATATTTACAGAACTTAGATCCAATCCTTAAAGAAATGAAAGCAAGAAGAATAAAGGGAGATAAATAAACCAGTAAGCTAGGCTATGAACACAACTACTACTCAAATAGAACATGGCCAAATCTAAAGGTAAATACATATTGCTTTCGAAGAACAGCATGAATCAGAAGGAACAAAAAAGCAGACTAAAAACTAATTGTGGACCAACAGTTTGATACTAAAAATCAACACATTTTATTCCATTTCGACTTCCAGTTTGCAGATTCACGTTGATTGAATTTCAGAGATGTGTACTTGAAAGTAAAATGAAACAAAAGAAGTGAGGAATCAGCAACAGAACAGCAGCCAGATGACAGCAGCAAAACCAATTCGACCAATTTGAGTTTGAAAACAATGAAAAAATCAACTTCACTCGAGTAAATACCAAGGCAACCCTAAAAATCAAAACCCCAAACAACCAGTTTCAATCCATTTGAGCTATATTCTCCAGAAAAACCTTTTCGAGAATTGAAGAACTTAAGAAATCACTACAATATTTCAATGGAATGGTGATTTTTGCTTTAGTTTCAGCCCTTTATTTTTTGTATTTTCTGCTCTTTTTTCTATATTTTTCAGATCTTTTTTTTCTTGCCTTGAAATCAAGAACGAGATGTCTTTATAGACAAGGCCATAAGGCAACCATCATATTTCAATTATTACAATTCTACCATTTTCTAATTTTTGTTTTTTCTGCTTAGTTCCTCATTTAGTGACTTGTTGGTCAAGCGGATATGGGTTATGAATCCCAAATAGGCTCAATGTTTAAATAAACATGGGCTCAAATTCAAGTCAAATAGGATTCCCTCAGAATGAGGTCTTGATTGACCTCGGAGGCTAAATAGCAAAATGTGAAATCAACCAAATCAAAGCATGTGAAAGGGAGGCACTTAAACAAATTCAGAAAACTTAACTTACACTAAATGATCGATTACTAAAAACTAACAAGAAGGGAACTAACTAATTATTATATCAGAATAACACTAACTAAATTATGAGATTGAAATACTGGCTATTGAACAATAAAACTAAACTATCACATCAAGCTAAACAAAGATGGTAAACGCATAATTTATCAAACAAAACAAAGTTAAGGGGAAATCTGGAAAGAGTAAACTGAAAAATAACAAACAGAATCAAAGTTTTAATTTGGTAAGAAATTTGGTCGACTTCCCATTGATTTATCCGGAGAAAAGAAGAAGAAAAGAAGAAGAAAAATAAAAGAACGAACCAAAGGAAAGAAAGAGACTCACCGGCTGAAGAACTTGAAACCGCGATGACTTGAACCTCCGATTTCGTCCTTAAATAACATTATCCATTTGTTCTTTAGCAAGAATAAACAAACAACGTTATCAAAGAACTAAAATTAGTCCAGAACTCAACAGAAATGAGACAGAAAACTCGCATACACACGTCTAGTAGTTGGGCTCATGATACTAGAATCTTAGGTTCAAGAGTCAAGCAACTTGAGGGGGATTCGAGGAAAGGTCATTAGGGATTTGGAAAGAGGGAGTTGAGGAGAGTATATGGTGTTAGTTTGGGGTTAGTTTATGGTAGCTCCGCCACTGGTGGGGTTGAGAATTTGGGGGTGGTTGTCGTTAGGGTTCCAAAGAAACAAGGAGTTTATGAGAGACCAGTGATGGGGTAGGGGGTTGTTCGAACAGTTAAATACAAAAACCCCATCATGTACGGATCGTTGGATTATTAAAATCTAATGGTCACGATTAAAAGCAAGCAAAATGGGGTCGTTTTGATTAGGGGGAAGACTGGACCGTGTTGGACACGGGTCTGGGCTAGGATTTGGGTTGTTTTGGACGGGTTTAGGGGTTTGGGCTTGGCAATTTTAATTATTTTTGGCCCAAATATAAAACCTAATCTCTTTATTTTTCAAAATCATTTCCTTTTTCCCTTATTTTTTTTATTTTCAAAATTAAATAAAAATCTAAGTTAAATCCTAGGACCTAATTAAACTAGTAAACTAACTAAACCTAAATGATAATTATCACACTTAATTAAAAACAAATTAAAAGAAAAAATGCCAAAAATCAAAGTTAAAATTAAAACGGTGCACATCAAACAATAAATTTTTTTTGTCATTTTTCCTTTTTATGAAATAACTAATTACTTGATTAATCTTAAAATGTTAAATTGAATCCTAAATGAAAATGCACATAATTTTTTAGAATTTTCCATTAATTAAAATAAAATAAACAGGCACAAACAAATGCAAACAATTAACAGAAAATGCCATAACAAAAACCATAGGTCAAGAATCACGTGCTCACGGCTGCCCCTCTTTGCTTTGGAACACGAAGAGTTTTCGTACAAAGATAAAGTGAGTGAATACGGGCGATTTTTGCATGTTTTAATACTCCGTGGGAAGCATTTTTGAAAGATTTCACCGCACCCTGCTTCTGAGGTTGCCTACATATCCTTGGCTAAAAAGGAATCATGTCAGTGTAGTTTAAGAAAGATTGGTAGTTGGGACTACCGTGAAGCTGTGATTTCATTGTTGCTTGCTGCTGCTACTGCTTACTGAACACCTTATTACATCATGTTAAAAATAAAAATAAGCTAGACTAAAATATGGTCTATGAATTACAAAATCTATCTCTTCAAATTTGATCTTGCAGCTTTTGTTGCCATGCTGACTTGCATTCTCCTAGTGAAATTCCTCTACTGTCGACTTGAATTGTAATCTGAGACTTTTTCCTTTTTTCAGGTGGATGCCTGACTGCCAACTTGAACTACACTTTGAGATGCTTTCCCTTTCTCCAGGTGGACGCCTGACTGCCGAACTGTAATTTGAGATGTTGCCCTTTTCTCCAGATGGAGGCCTGACCGCTGAACTTGAATTGTGTTCCCATGTTCTTCAGGTAGGGTCCTGATTGCCAAAAATTTAAATTGTATTCCCTTGTTCTCCTGGTGGTCTCTTGATTACCGAAAGTTGAATTGTATCCCTATGTTTTCCAAGCAGGCGCCTGATTGCCAAAACTTGAACTGTGTTCCCTGGTTCTCCAAGCAGGCTCCTGATTTCCAAAACTTGAACTGTATTCCCTTGTTCTCCAAACGCGCTCCTGATTGCCAAAACTTGAACTGTATTCCCTTGTTCTCCAGGAGGGCTCCTAATTACCGAAATTTGAATTGTACTCCCTTGTTCTCCAGGCGGGCGCCTGGTTACTGACAGTTCAATTGTATTACCTTGTTCTCCAGGTGGGCTCCTAACTACTGAAACTTGAATTATATTCCCCTGTTCTCCAGGTGGACTCCTGATTTCCAAAACTTTAACTGTACTCCCTTGTTCTCCAAGCAGGCTCCTGAATACCGAAATTTGAATTGTACACCCTTGTTCTCCAGGCGGGCGCCTGATTACCGACACTTTAACTGTATTCCCTTATTCTCCAGGTGGGCTCCTTACTGCTGAAACATGAACTGTAGTCTCTTGTTCTCCAGGTGGTCTCCTGATTACCAAAACTTGAATTGTTTTACCTTGTTCTCCAGAAGGGCTCCTGATTACCAAAACTTAAACTGTATTCCCCCGTTCTTCAGGTGGGCGCCTGATTTCAACAAAATAGACAAAAAAAAGAAAATTTCCTACCCTAGTTTGGTAGTTGGGCACCTGTGTGAGTGTTAAACTGAATTATGTTGCCAAATATTCTAAGAATTTGAAAGCTAGATCCTATTATCCAGGAGGGTCCTGACAACTCTTAACTAATGACAATTTTAAAACTAACCTATGTCATCTAAAGGTATTACTTCCACTGTGTCTTGTTATCTAAGAAATTATTAAAGCTTCGTCCAATTATCCATGAAGGTCCTGACAACTCTTAACTAATGACAATTTTAACACTGAGCTATATCTTCTAAAGGTACAACTTTCATTACATCTTGTTATCTAAGCCGACCTTAAAACTACGTCCCATTATCCAGAAGGGTCCTGAAAACTCCTAGTTAAAAGACTGTTTTAACCTAAGTTATATCTACTGAAGGTACGACTTCCACTACCTCTTGTTATCTATGAAGACCTTGAAACTACGTCCCATTACCTATGAGGGTCTTGAAAAATCAAAATCAAGTCTTACCATACTTCCCTATGACAGAACTTACGCTAAATCTTATTTTCTAATGGAAATCTTAAAGCTAAGTCCCATTATTCAGGAGGGACCTGTAAACTCTCGATTGAATCCTATCTTGAAACATGCGAACTTTGAGACCAACTTGTATTCCCTCAGGGTACACTTATGCTATATTTTACTACTCATTTTTTAAAGGCTAGGTCCCATTCTCAATGAGGGTCCTGACAACTCCTACATGAATCCTATCTCCAGAACAAGATTTTAAATCGACTTATATTCTTTGGGAACATTTATGCTAGATTCGCTACCCTTGATTGTTTGGAATTTTAAACTAAGTCCCATTTTCTAGGAAGTTCCTAATAACTCCTAGCTAAATTCTATTTCAAACAACAAACCTTTGAGTCAACTTATGCTCTTTTTGCTATTCATGATTATTTTGAACTTTAACTATGTCCCATTTTCCATGAGGGTCCTGAAATTTTATGGTCGTACCTGCTTGGTGGTTGTTTTTCCCGTACGGAGAGTTTCTCCGAGGCAACCGGAATTATCTGCTCCTAGTTTAACCAAAGAAAAATCTTGTCAGTTTAAAATTTGGTGGTTAGCTTGCGGCATTCTTACTAAAAATGGCCTCCCTGCTGTCATGCTTTGTTGAGGCTAGCTTTCCCGAACTAACTATGAACCACCTGATTTTTCTGGCTAACCTTCGCACCCTATGGCATTGGATGAACCGAGTTTTTTGTACCCAAACCGTTGTATTACATTCCTGACCATTTTATTTGAATCTTTGCATCTCTCCTGAAATTTTTGGATCATTCCATTGATGAAGCTCTCAGTGATTCTTTATATACCACTTTACATTATGTTGTCTTTGGTATGTTCTAGCCAAACTGTCCTTGGCAATTTGGAAGCTTGTAGTCAGCTTTGAAATTCTTTATTACTTGCTCAAACAAAATTGTCCTCAAACATTTTAGAGAAATAGAAACCCAAAAGGAAATGAAATGCAATGACTTTGAGTTGTTTTAAGGTAGGACGAATCCAAAATTGGATGACTACTAAAAGGGAGAAGAATCTGTGCAGAGCAACTGGTATCAACGATCATAACATGCACTTTGGCATAGTCAGCCCAGTCTGTCCAACCAATCGACTCTCAATCGCCATGCTTTGTTGCCCCAGATTTTCATAACCCGATTTCTTCAACCAAACATTGACCTTGCTCATCCTGCGGCATTCTTAATAAGTTTTCACCAACAAACCTCTTTCATTTGTTCATCTCTAAACTCACTCTCGCCTTAAGGTGCCCGTGAGGGTTTTCACCAATAAGACTCTCTCATTTTGATTTTCTCTTAACTCATGTCTCCTTATGGTGCTTGTGAGGGTTATCACCAGTATGACTCTCTTATATCGATTTTCTCTCAACTCTCGTCGCCTTATGGTGCCCGTGAGGTTTTTCACCAGTAAGAATCTCTCATTTCATTTTCCTTGCTCGAACCAGAGTGTTGCCCCTGACAGGAATCATCTCTATTTGCTTGACATGGCATCTTTCGACGACTGATCAGAAGGTCTTTCTTTGGACCTTAACATGGGCTTTGTTGCAGGGTTAGAAAGAAAGGGTATCAAAGGCACAAAATAATTCACATGATCAGAAGGTCTTTCTTCGCATCCTCCTCATCCATCAAGATCTGGTGATAGCCCGTATAACAATCCACGAAAGAACCAATCTCATGTTTTGCACAATTGTTAATCAATATGTGGATGTTCGGTAGTGGGAAGTTATCCTTTGGACTTGACTTTTTGAGATCACGATAATCGACACGCACCCTGGTTTTACCATCCTTCTTTGGAACAGGCAGGATATTGGCTAACTATGTGGGATACCGCGTGACTCGAATGACCTTTGCCTTAAACTGCTTTTTGACTTCCTCTCTGATCTTTATGCTCATGTCAGTTTTAAACTTCCTTAAGTTTTGTTTGAATAGAGGGTATACCGGGTTAGTAGGCAATTTGTGAACCACAAAGTCAGTGCTTAGGGCCTGCATATCATCATAAGACCATGCAAAAATATCGTTGTATTCAAGCAATGCTTCGATTATCTGTTCCCTAAGTTGCGGCTAAAGATGACACTTATTTTACTTTCTCTGATGTCATCTGGGTCCCCTAGATTGATTGCTTCTATATCTCTCAGGTTTGGCTGGGGTTTTTCCTCAAAGTGGCTTAATTCTTTACTAATTTATTCAAACTCCATTTCCTCATCATACTCTGATTCATCCTCACATTCTATCTCTTGAATTATTATATTTGGCTTAGATTGGCTTTCGAGACTGAGCTGGAGATTCCTTACGCATGTCATGTCATTAAAACCAGCATAAAAAGAATAGTACTAGAAGGAAAATAAAAGTTCAGAAAAATATAAACTATAGGAACTGATGAATAGGAAAATTACATTTCATTGAAATTGAAAGATAACAAGGTTTATACATCCAAATGGATAGAACATAGACTCTAAATTAAAACCATGGAATAATCTAGAGAAATTGAAAGAAAAATCAAAGAAAATTACCAAGACTCTTTCTTGGTGAGGAGAGGAGTAGCTTCCCAATTGTTGATTTTTGCACAAGGCCCAACAAATTGCACATCTGCCTTGCTAGAGCCCTCTCCTGCTTCTACCACTTTCACATCATCAAACAACTTTTCGAACCTTTCAAGAAATTCCTCATCATGACCAACCACAAGACTGGGACTTATTCTTGTCGGGCATTTCTTGGTGCCGGGCCTCATGAACAATCTGAAGAGATGCGGCACAGGCTTGGGAAGGACCCATGCTTTCTGCTTCATCTTTCTAGCTCTCTTTATGTCTGCAATCGTAGGCTTGAACCCTAACCCAAAGGTGTCCATGTTTTTGGGGAGAGACACTGGTTGTACGATACCTTGAAGCAATTCCCCCAAACGCTTTCCTGGAACAAACCCATTTTTCAATATTTCAACTGCCATCATGACTGATGCAGCAGCTACGTTCGACATTGAACACACTCCCCTTTTGGAATTTTCTTCACTGATACCGTGTCATAAACCTGATATACCCAAGGCCCCTTCTAATCATCCGCCTCAAGGAACGGTAAAATAGCATCACTATGAGCATACAGATTGTCCTCACTGTGCACAACTATTTCTTGTCAATCCCATTCAAATTTTACCATTTGATCCAAAGTAGGGGGACCGCTTTAGCGGTATGGATCTAGGGTCACCCCAACATCAGATTGTAAGAGATAGCCACATCTAACACCTGGAATTCCATGGTAAATTCAACTGGTCCGATTGTCAGCTCGAATACTATGTCGTCGACTGAATCTTTTCCCCCGTCATTGAACCCTCGCACACAAATAATGTTCTTGTGAATTCTTTCATCATCCACTTTTAGCTTGTTCAACGTGGAAAGAGGGAAAATTTGTATTTGACCTGTTGTCGATCAACATTCGAGTAACCACAGAATCTTTGCACTTCACCGTAAGATAAAGGGCTCGATTGTTCTCATCACCCTCTACGGACAATTTATCATCAGAAAAAGTGACTTTGCTTACCTCGAAAATCTTGTTGGCTATCTTTTCCAAGTGATTGACTGAGATTTTGTCAGGAACGTAGGCCTCGTTCAGGATCTTCATTAGTGCCCGATGATGCTCGTCAAAATGAATAAACAATGATAACTATTGGATTTGTGCAGGCGTCTTCCTCAATTATTCCACAATAGAATAGTCTTGCACATTCATCTTTTTCATAAACTCTTTTGCTTCCTCTTCAGCCACATCTTTCTTCACCATCACTGAGTTATCCGATGAGGGTTTGGGTTTTCTCAACTCCTCGGGGGCAAAGCACCTCCCCGAACGGCTCAATCCATGGGGTTTGAAAACTTCTTCTCTAAACTCTTTCCCCTTGTAAGTCGTAGTTACTCGCTTATAATTCCATGGGAAAGCCCTTTAGTTGACTATTGGTAACCGAGTTACGGGTTTGATAATGACAGGCTCTGTACGAGCACCTTTCACAACCACAACAGGCTTTCTTGCCACCCCTGGTACCACCACTTTTTCATTTCCTTGTGTCACTATCCCATCTACCGGGGATCCCTTCTTTACTACGGCGAAAGACTCACTGCTTGTTTTGCTCAACTTCAGCATCGACATCTTGCTTGTTAGTTTTTCAACTGACTTTCGCTCACTGGCTCAGATCATCATGATAGTTTGCGAAGCCTTTTTAGGCTCTCCCTCTTTGTGCACTATCTCAATCATGATTGTTTCTTGATGGGGAAGTAGAGGGTTTTGGTTAATATTGGGTGCTTCTGGAGCTTACACCTTGATACGATGTGAATCTATGAACTCTTGGATAGAGTTATTCAGATGCCAACATTTCTCTGTATCATGCCCCAAGGCACCAGAACAATACTCACAACTGACAAAATAATCAAGATTTCTCAAGGGAGGATTCGGCCACTTTGATACGATGTGAATCTATGAACTCTTGGATTGCGTTATTCAGATGCCAACATTTCTCTGTATCATGCCCCAAGGCACCAGAACAATACTCACAACTGACAAAATAATCAAGATTTCTCAAGGGAGGATTCGGCAACTTTGCTTCAATTGGCCTCAACATATCTAACTGTCTTAACCTGTGGAATAAGCTGGTATAAGATTCTCCCAATAGAGTGAAGGTTTTCTTCGTTTGCAATCTTTCATTCTTGAAAGCCTTGTTGGCCCGGAAAGCTGGTCTCAGGAGGTTTTGGTAAGCTCTTGGAGGTGGATGGGCATTTTGTGGAGCTGGGTAATTATTTTGTGGGGTTGGCGTTCGTCATTATTTGTGGGCGAGAGGTTGAATATATGTTTGTGCATGATGGATGGAAAAGCGGGTGTCAGGGGGGTATGTATTAGTGTTGTGGTAGGCTATATAGAGTGTGGGGATAGGTTTGGTTGGAAGTCGAGGCTGGTTGTAAAGTAGTGAGCCCGGGGCCCGAACAAAGTTCCTGAGTCAATTGGTGCTACCTCCTCCTTCTTCTTCTTTCCAATCCCTCCTCGGTCCCACTTTGGATGGCCTAAGGGGCTACTTTGATTGTTGATTAACTCATAATTTTATTAGATTTGAGCCCCACTTATACCATGCTCCCCATTTTTACTACTTCATTAAAGGATTTGCCCACTGCTGATACCAGGTGACCAAAATACATAGGCTCCAAGGCTTGCAAGAAGTAATTTACCATTTCGCTTTCCTTCATTGGTAGGTCGACCCTCTTCGCTTGTTCCTTCTAGTGGAAGCCATACTTTCTAAAGCTCTTATTATGCTTCTTCTCAAATTTCGTCAAGTATAAACGATCCAGAATAATTTCATGATTGTACTGAAAATGGTAGGAGAATGATTTGGCTAGATCTTCCTATGTGTACCACCGACCATGATCTTGTTGGGTGTACCATTTCAAAGCTGAGCCACTTAAACTTTGACTGAAATACGCCATCAGTATTTCATCTCTCCCGCCTGCTCTTCTCATCTTGCTACAAAAACCTCTCAGGTATGCCATTGGGTCACCATGCTCGTTGTACAAATCGAACTTGGGCATCTTAAATCTTTCCGGCAATTGTACATCCGGGAACAAACATAGATCGTTGTATTCCACACTTACTTGACCTCCTATCCCTCGCGTGTCTCTGAATGATGCTCCAAGTTTTGACTTTCCTAAGCATCTCCTCTTGCTCGGGATTTTTGGCTGGTTTTTCAGCCTCTGCAGGGATTTCAAAACTAGAAGTGTTTGAATAGGGTTCTGGAGCTTTGAAAGAGGGCTCTAGGGTGTAATATTGGTTGTCATGTGTTTGGAACAAAGGTTTATTGGATGATCTACAGAGTGTAGCGGGTGGGGTGCCACAAAGATAAGAGGAACTGTGGAGGAGGGTATGGAACAGGTTTGGGTGGTGGAGCTAGTGGTGTCTGGGAAGTTGTGCCCTGGTATTGTTGATAGATGGGGAAGCTTGGAGGGGGATCAGTTGCAGGGTGATCATGATACTGGGCTAATAGTGGGATGAAGGCCGGGTTGGTGGGATAAGCTGGTGGTGGTTGCCCTATTACCCGCGCTTGATACATTTCAGCCATCTGTTGCTTCAATTTATACACCTCTTCTTTCATTGCATTGACATTCAGGCTCTTGATTGGCCATAGCCACCTTGTTTTTGGAACAAGTGTTGTAGGGGTAGGTTCCAGAATGCCACAAAACTAACCATCTGTCTGAATTAGATAAACGACATCAAAACTTGTTATCGGTCAGGTTTTAATAGATAGGCCCACATATTCGGGGATGAATGCGCCTAAGCAGTTATCATTTCTTTTATGCGTTAGATCGGCTCCTTGCATCATCCTGGATTTTTACCTATATACCACTCCTCTTTTCCTTTTCTCTCTTGTTTCTTTTGTTCGGCTTGTTTTGCCTTCTTTCTCTTTGTTTTATTACTCTCTCCCTTATTTTGCCATTGTTTTTCTCTCACGGTTTCTTATTTTTCCTCTTTTTTCCTTTCTCTCCTTTTCTTATTTCTTTTCTTTTCTTTTTTTCTTTCTGTTTTCTCTTTTGGTTATGGTCGAATCCTACGGAGATTGCCTACGTATCATGACCCCTCATGAATCAGACCGACCGTAGTTCTGGAAGATGTAGAAAAAAAATATTTTTGGAAACTTCAATTTCCATAAAGTAAAATAATTTTGATTACAACCACCAAACTAAGAGACCCAAGAAAATAATTTAACAGACTTCGACTCAAAACAAAACCAACAGACTTTCACAGAAAGGTGAAAACAACAGACTCGACAACCAACTACAGACTCAAATAAGAGCAAATATAGACTTTGCGAATGGACTAACAGAATCGAGTGAAAATCATGAATACATTAAGGCCTCTAATGCTCCTGGGGCACGCGGGACATCATTCGGTCTCACCGCATGCCTGCATGCTAAATTCCCTTGAAAGTGGTGGAGGTCTTCCATCACTTGACGAACGAAGGTCATGGCAGTGGAATAAAACATAGATATAGTCATATCTTCACAACTACTACACTTTATTGTGATGTAACCAGTGATCCTATGGACCCTCTCTCTTATGACACACTTTCCTTACAACAATCTCCCAATCTGATGGGCCCTGGCTTCCAGAGTTTGTTCGGCTACCCGGTTCAGGTCTTGAAATTGATGCAAATGTCTTTCTAGCTATGCTATTATTGTGTAACAGTGCTCTCTTTCAGCCTTAAAGTCCTTTGCCAGCTTGACCATTTTGTTTTCAACAGTGATGACCTTCTTCTTCAATCCCACAACCTCGTCGTCATACCTTTCTTTCAATTGTTCAATCAGGCATGCTCGTTCTTCTGCATTTTTGGCCAGCTGCTTTCGGGTCCTGGCTAACTCACCCTCTGCTTTATTTAGGTCAAAACCATACTCCCCTATCTTCCGCCGTAGGTTGTCTGTGAGCTTTTCCTCTTTTACACTTCGGGTGGGAATTTTTGCCGATATTTTAATTTTCTGGATCTCGGCTCAGAGGGCTTCATTTTCTTAAGCTAGTTTTCTCTTTTCACCCTCATCTGCTGCAGCTTGAAAACCATTCTTGAATTGAAGGTCTCTGATTTGCCTTTCCAACTTTCTTGGTGAACTGTTGGACATCGAGTTTCTTTGCGGGTCTTCCGTACTCCTGGTGAATTCGGAATCTTTTACCATACCAAGCAGGGTAACTGGGCTCTAACTCACCTCTAGATAAATCTCGTACTTGGGTTTTAGGTTCTAAGAATCTGCACAGATGCCAAATCCAGCGCACTCTTTCTTCAATAACCTGCTGACTCAAATCTCCATCATATGGGATGGTCTGATATCGGCCTAACTAACATAGAAATCTTTGCGGAGCATAAGTTTGGATACTTCGAAGACCCATCCATAGCAGAAAACACTATTTAGCTAACATATAGATTACACCAACCAAAAGCCACCTGAACGTCCACTCGATTTTGTTTGCAGTCAAGGATCTTAAGCGGGCATGACATGCTTGTGTACCCTCCAGGAGCTTGTAACCATCTAACCATTTTTCATATTTTTCAATGCATTCAAGACCACCCATGCCACAATTCAGATATCCAGGGCTATGGCTAAGTTGTCCTTCCATCTATTGTTGTAACAACATATTGCACCCTTCAAAGAACTTTCTTTCTTCTTGACAAAGGGTCAGAGCTTGGTAAATTTCTGCCAAGATCATTGGCACAATGGCCCCATTAGCCCTTTTCACCATAAATTCAGCTATTTCTATGAGTCCCAACTCTATATTCCCATCTTTTCTTGGGTAAATTGAAAGACCTAAGAATGTCGTTATAAAAGTTAATCTCCTCCGAGCTTCCAACTTGTCTTGGTTTCCTCCGTGAGTAAGACCGGTATCTGAAGTCTTGAAACCGCAGGGATTCCCATAATAGCGGTACAAGAAATAGAAGATACAGAATCTCATGGCCAAATTTCCATGTCGGACGTCCCGACTGATGCTTAACAAATCAAAAAATTTATGAGGGGTTATTGTCCTTGGTGCGACCAGGTATTGAGATTCCCATCGAAACCGGTGTAGCTTGCTATCTCTTCCAGTGTAGGAGTTAACTCGACGTCAGCAAAGTGGAATACATTATGTGCTGGTAACCAGAATGGTATCAGTGCCTCAATTATGTCCTATCTCGACTTAACTTTCAAGAGTCTAGTAAGACCACCCAAAACTTTTGTCACACCCTTCCTGTTTTCGTCACCCAAATCATGCCACCACATATGTAGCTCCAAAGGGATCTCCTCACGGACTGAAAAAGGTTCATTTTAATTTGTGCTCATCCTGCATATTTATTAAGGTGATTTTAATTAAAACAAAACTATGACTCATTTTAACTCCAGAAAGTGACCATTTTTTCAAAATTTTCACAAAAATATGCTATGCAAATGGCCTTTTAGCACTTCGAGAATGAAGATGTTAAGGTTGTGTCGACTAACCGGCCAAAACCTTGAAAAATGACTAGAGGTGGTTGTTCTTGCAAAAACAGCCTTCTGGCGCCCTTTTGAGGGACATTCAGCTATTCTTGACAAGAATGGCATCACCTTACTTATGCATAAAATTTTTTTGTTCTTTTGGGCTATTTTTGCAAAAGGGGAAGTTTGACCCGACGAGGGTTGCCTACGTATCTCACACCCTGTGAGAATCAAACTTGCGTAGTTCCGGCAAATAAAACAAAACCAACTATTTTTAAAAAAACCTTTTTCTTCTTTGTTTTTTAAATTTTTCTCAAAAATTCGGTAGAGTTTTAGTACCATTTGGACATTGGTTTTTTCTTCCAAAACAAGTGATTAACTCACTTAAGCCTTACACTGCTATTTTCTTCTTCCAAATCTCTCCCATCATTCAAAAGCCGGTTAGCATGCAAACATTAAGCCAATAAATGCACAAGAAGCACGTAAAATACACATCAAGATGGTCTGTTATTTTGGGTACACCTGTCCTGTGTTGAGTCCCCTAAGTCAAATGCACATGATGGAAACAAATGTTCCTACTAGGTATCTGGCATAAGGCTGAGTTATTCTAGGTTTAAAACTTGGGCTTATTGTTCTAGACCCGGCTTACCTGAGTAGACAACTCGAGCCGAGAGGGGGCAGCGTACCGAGAATATATAGAAGTTTCCTCGGCTTTGCAACTTATCTGAACCTCGTTCTAAAATTTGGAAATTGACTCTAACAAACATGAAGTGTACACTCCTTCATGGCTTAGAAGACTTAGAGAGATGCGGGATTCGTAATTCGTAACAATTTATATACAGTTCACCAATATTAAAGCAGTAAAAGCAACATTTAGCACATTAAGCCCAAACATGTAACAAAATCAGATAAATCCAAATATAACAATTTATCCAAGCTGGAATTCTTGAACCCTGAACCGGAGATTCTGGGTTCGGACCCCAGCAGAGTCGACAGAGTTGTCACACCTCCTTTATACATTACACCCCCGAGGAAGGGGGTATAATAAAGGAAATTTTTCCAATTAAATTTGAAATGGGATTATATTATTAAAATATTCAGAGTCGACACTTGGGAGATTTATGGTGTACCAAGTCACCGGTTTATATGCCGAATAAAGGAAAGGGTTGACTCTATATTACAGTCCGCGAACTAGAAAATCCGGGTAAGGAATTCTGTTAACCTGGGAGAAGCTATTCGGCATTCTTGAGTTCTATGGTTCTAGCACGGTCGCATAATAGTTATATTCGGTTTAATTATCTAATTTTAAGAATATTTTGTACCCATGTGCATTTTAACTTTTAACCGCTTTTATTCATTTTTTAAAGAAGATTTAACGTTGTCTAAAATATGTCTTTGGATCACGCCACATGAAATTCACCCACAATCCGAAACATATTTTATTCAACGTTATAAGGATTTGGATTTGGATCAAATGAATTGCACACCCGAGTTTAGGAAGGTAACATTATTAAAGTACATGCCTAAAGCAACTACATATTATTTAGCTTTGCGAGGGCCATGGAAATTTGCTAAATGGCAGGCTTTGAATTCTAAGGATTTAAAAGTAACAATTAAGCGAGGGCCACGCATTTGGGATTTTTTTTGGCATGGCACACCCCAATTCTAAATTAAAAAGGTGTTTAAACTAGGCTTTGGAGGGCCACATGCTACTTTGCGTTTATTTAAAATAGCTCGCCTTCGATAAAGAGATACTGGTTGAAATCAGACTTAAGGGAACTGTGACTACTTCACCTAGATTTGAACTCGTTATTTACTCAAAGGCTGCCAGGGCTGGTGACAGGCCTAATGCTTGTCAAAGTCTCTGTTCTGAGACAAAGAAACGCGCTCTTTCAAATGAAATGGTCTAGATATTCAAGCCCAAGATGAGCCCAACTATTAGCGAGTACACTACTGTAAACGTGAGACTTAGAATCGAACCCTAGTAAAGGCCAACCAATATGCAAACTTAAAGAGACATGACCATTAAACTGTTGATCACTTGATAAAAGAAAGCTGATTTTATGCTACTACTTGCTATCAACTCCAGTTTTGCTTTATTACTACCACCAATAGAACGGGTTGGTGCAACTCAATTAGTATAAAAATGTAAAATGCAGCACTTTAAATTTATATCCGTAATCGATTAACCTTACCCATAAAAAGAATTTAATATCAAACTCACATGCTTTCAAATTTGATTTTAAACATACACTTATATCTGCAGCCCTTTGAACATATTTTTAAAAAAAAAACTCTTGTATCAACATGGACACCACTAAGCTAAAACACCCCATAAATCAATCAATCAAATCCCATCTCAAGAAAATACCTACCTGTTTTGCATACTAGATCCAAAGATATACTACAGCAAACTGAGAAATCTTTACCTAACACATGATTAACGATTCAAAAATAACTTTGAATCAGTCATATCAACAGAATTCAGATCATATCCTTACAGAAAAGAAAGCAAGAAGAATAAAAGGAAATAAATAAACCAGTAAGTTAGGCTATGAACACAACAACTACTCAAATAGAACATGGCCAAATCCTAAGGTAAATCCATATTGCTTTCGAAGAACAGCATGAATCACAAGGAAAAAGAAACAGACTAAAAACTAATTGTGGACCAACAATTTGATACTAAACATCAACACGTTTTATTCCTTTTCGACTTCCAATTTGCAGATTCACATTGGTTGAATTTTAGAGATTTGTACTTGGAAGTAAATTGAAACAAAAGAAGTAAGGAATCTACAACAGAACAGCTGCCAGCAGACAACAATAAAACCAATTCGACCAATTTGAGTTTCAAAACAATGAGAAAATCACTTCATTCTAGCAAATACCAAGGCAACCCTCAAAATCAAAATCCCAAACAAACAGTTAATATTCATTTGAGCTATATTCTCCAGAAAAACCTTTCCAAGAAGTGAAGATCTCAAGTAATCACTAGAATATTTCAATGGAATAGTAATTTTTGCTTTAGTTTCAGCCCTTTCTTTTCTGTATTTTCAGCTCTTTTTTTCTTTTTTTTCATCTCTATTGTTTCTCTATTTTCAGCTCTCTTTTTTCTTTATTTTCAGCTCTCCATAGGGCAACCATCAGACTTCAATTCTTTCAATTCCACCCTTTTCTAATTTTTATTTTTGCTAATTAGTCCCTCATTTAGTGACTTGTTGGTCAAGCTAACAAACTACAAGTATGAAATTCAAATAAAGACCCCTACTAGAAGCTTCCTATTTTTGTTATCAAAAATTGCCTAATCTAGTATCCAAATTATCCCTTGTTTACCATGTTCTTACCCTAAAGACAAGCCTGGGTCAAGCAGGTATGGGTTATGAATCCCAAATGAGCTCAATGTTTCAATAAACATGGGATAAAATTCAAGCCAAACAGGATTCCCTCAGAGTGATGTCTTGATCCAAATAGCAAAATGTGAAACCAACCAAATCAAAGCATGTGAAAGGGAGGCACTTAAACAAATTTAGAAAACTTAACTTACACTAAATGATCGATTACTAAACACGAACAAGCGGGGCACTAACTAATTATTAAATAAGAATAAACCTAACTAAATTATACAACTGAAATATTAGCTAATGAAAATCAAACTAAGTTATCACATCAAGCTAAACAAAGATGTTGAACACATAATTTATCAAACAAAACAAAGTTAAGGGGGAAATCTGGAAAGAATAAACTGAAAAAGAACAGACGGAATAAAAGTTTTAATTTGGTCATTTTCCCAATGATTTATCTGGAGAAAAGAAGAAAAATAAAAGAACGGACCAAAGGAAAGAAAAGACTCACCGACTATAGAACTTGAAACCGCGATGACTTGAACCTCCGATTTCGTCCTCAAATAACATTATCCATTTGTTCTTAGCAAGAACAAACGAACAACGTTATCACATGAATAAAATCAGTCCAGAACTCAGCCGAAATGAGACAGAAAACTCGCATGCACAGTTCCACTACTTGGGCTGATGATACTAGAACCTTATGTTCAATATTCGAGCAACTTGATGGGGATTCAAGGAAAGGTCATTAGGGATGTGGAAAGAGTGAGTTGAGCAGAGTATTTGGTGTCAGTTTGGGGTTAGATTATGGTGACGCTGCCACTGGTGGGGTTGAGAATTTGAGGGCAGTTGTCATTAAGGTTCCACAAAAACGAGGAGTTTGTGAAATACGAGTGAGGGGGGTGGGGGGTTGTTCAGACTGTTAAATACCAAAACCCCATCAGTTCCGGACCGTTGAATTAATGATATCCAACAGTCACGATTAAAAGCAAGCGAAACGGGGTCGTTTTGATGAAGGGGAAGAGTGAACCGAGTTGGACACGGGTCTGGGCTGGGATTTGGGTGGTTTTGGACAGGTTTAGGCGTTTCGACTTGGCAATTTTAATTATATTTGGCCCAAATAGAAAAACCTGATCTCTTTTTTTTCAAAATCTTTTCCTTTTTCCCTTATTTTTTATTTTCAAAATTAAATAAAAATATTAATTAAATCCTAAGACCTAATTAAACTAATTAAACCTATATAATAATTATCACACTCAATTAAAAACAAACCAAAAATCAAAGTTAAAATTAAAACAGTGCACATCAAACTATATTTTTTTTGAGATTTTCCATTTTCATAAAATAACTAACTACTGAATTAATACTAAAATGTTAAATTGAATCCTAAATGAAAATGCACATATTTTTTAGTATTTTTCATTAATTAAAATAAAATAAACATGCACAAATAAATACAAACAATTAATAGAAAATGCGCACGAAAATCCACAAAATTATAAATAATCAAAAGAAATTATTTTATTTTGAAATTGTGGGACTAATTCATATAGGGCAAAAATCATATGCTCACAATAGCCTCCCATGAAGTCAACAAGTCAAGAAGCTCCCTCGCTCGCCAAGGGACATTACCCAAATCTTAGAAGAAACATCCTCATATACCCAAACGCTCATCACCCTCTATACCATAGTACTAATCGCAGGTCTAAGAACCTCATCTCAACCAATAAAAGAAACCCAACTAACAATCCATCACGGAACCATGCAGATTCTCACACTATACAGTTCGTGCATAAAACCAACAGTAACTCAATTATGCAGCACAAATAAAGAAAAGCAAGGCATAAGAATTATCTAACAAGTACAATATGTGTAACAAAAGTATAGTTTTCATCAAATCATCTAATAGAGGGAAAACACAACACCAAATAGACACAACAAAAGGGTATCCCACATAACATCTGCTGCGGCGTGCAGCCCGCTCCAAAATACTCATCAAGCTAAAATGCTTGGGTTCACTAATCATATAATACTATCAAGTATAGTAGAGTGAAAAATTATAGCTGTGAGAAAATGAATAGAAATAAATAAATATACATGGAAGAAATCAAGCACGACTAAGGTGCAATGAGCAGATCAACATCACGAGGGCTATCTCTCCCTCATCTATATAAGGCCTGAACAGAATTACAACATGCGTGGGAATAATCATACAACCTCACCGCCTAGCACAACATAAAAGAGAGCACATAACATAGGCTGGGGCACAATTAATATCCATTCTGCCTCATAACATAACCATAATGACAATCTCATAGGAGCACACAAACTTGACCTGATACAAAATACATATTCTCGTTGAGCTTCCAAGTAGCCCCTACCAAATCCTGATCCTTCCCAATTAGGTAAATATCCTTCCAAAAATCCACAACAACATATGGATAATGCATGTTATTAATTATCTCATCCTCAACTTTTCTTCACAATCCACCAATAGGAAATAGTCCACATATGGGGACATCTAGACCCAAAACCTCAGGAACATAAAAATTTCCATAACCCAACTTAACTACGCAAATCAAATGGCTGATACATCACTCACATCCCATCATCCTGTCTAAGCACCCATATAGTATTCCTGGCCGCATTACAATACTCTGAACCTTAAAAGCCTCAAGACCCAAAAGTCACCATGCCACTAGTCATGCACCCGCAACCCAACACTCAAGGTCCTTCCTCAAATGCACACCCCTAATATATGATAGCCAACAATGTCAACACTTTATTAATTTTTGATACCTATCCATGAGAAATCCACAATGTACAACATATTCTTTATGCCCATAGCAGCCATCCGACTCAAGGAGTTGCCAAAACCATCGAGAACTCCCTAAGATCCGCCTGCACGTAACTAAGCTATTAGGACTGTATCTCACCAACTCAATCGAGTCACACAAACCATCCAATACAAGAGTTTTACCACAAATGCTAGTAGAGAATTCCTATCCAAAAGAACCAATTACTTCCATTGCTATGCTGACCCAACATCATAGAGTTGACCTATTTCATTAGATAGACTATATGCAATAATCCCATTCAAAGTCCCAAATGTAGATGATCCTAACACGAACCATATAAACCGACGCATTACCTCTGCTACAACTACGATACCCACACTAAATAGACCTTCTATGAATGTGAAGTTATTTCTCTGACTCCCCTTGATACAGAAATGTAGATTCATTAATGAAGTAGAAATACTATAAGCCCCAAAATCATCCCGTGCAAGATATCAAACCTTGGTCATACACAAAATTTGGTAACCTACCAATGCCACATATACACATACCTCAAGCCAAAACTAATACAAAATCTGACTCTACAATCTGAATGCCGTTAGTGGACTCTTCCACTTAGCGTGAAGCCATAGAAAACAACGTCTGCTGATCCATTAAACTAACATTCACAACTCGTACAACACAAATCACAAGGTATTCCAATACCACCAACTGCCCCCAATCAATACCCACCTTGTGGCCTTGCCATAATCGCAACGACCAGTCAACTAATTAAACGATATCAAGCTTGCACTCATCATCCAGATGTTGATTACTGCTGCGCCTTGATATGAACAACTAAATAGTCTCTCAATACCTCTGTATCTTTAGTATGGACAACACTATGAGACAATGTCTGAGCATCCCTGACTCCCTTATAGCCCGATGTAGCATCACCAACCACTATCACATAGCAGACACTAAGATTGCAACACCATACACAGGTGGACGTAGAGGAACATAAGTTATATACTTCGATCTGAATCAATATAGGACAATACGGAATGAAAAAAGTAGAATTTCCTAATAGTTTTATAGACTCTCGATGATAAGTACAAACGTCAATGTACCAGTCCGCAAGACTGTATTAAGCCTGCTTATGACTCGTAGCACCTATGAACCTAGAGCTATAATATCAACTTGTCACGACAACACGACCTAAAATCCATCCAAAGGAGTTGTAATGGAACCTAGTCTCTAAGCTAGGTAATAATAGCATTAACAGATATAACATTGATATTCACTAACTTTGAACTAAATAACTCTAAGCAATTACAATTCCCCAAAATCGGTGGTACAACTCATAATCCTTTCTAGAGTAGTTATATAAAAAAAATACGTCAGGATTCTAAAACAGGAAGGAACCAATGAAAATAAGTACAAATGAAGGTGACTCTGAGGCTTGTGAATGCAACAGCAAGTTTACCTTCAGTTTCCACCGCGACGATCCGCACAGCTACTAACAATCAATTACCTAGATCTGTACACAAAAAATGTATAGATGTGTAATATGAGCACACCACATCGGTTCCCAGTAGGTATCAAGACTAACCTCAGTGGGGCAGTGACGAGGGACAGTTGAGAAACCTACTTTTAAACCTTAAATTTGTGTTGCGAAGCCTCTGAATATCTTCTTTAAGCCTTCCTCTATTTTCCTGCGCAATCTGGTTGTTTTTCCAGTACACTTTTATGTTAAAATTGATAAAATATGAAACTTTACCTTAAAATCTATTTGAGTTGACTTCAGTCAATATTTTAAGCAAAAGACCCGGATCTGTATTTTAACAGTCCCCGTGGATCCGTATTACTTGGAGCTTGGGTGTATGCCCGAATCGAATTTAAAAGTCCTTAGATCAAGTTATCATACTTTGTTGAAAATTGAAGTTTAAAGGCTTAATGAATCTAAAAGTTTGACCAATGTTTAACTTTGTTGATATTGGATCTGTATTTTAATTCCGCAATCCAATATAGGTCCATTGCTATATTTATGACTTGTCTGTCAAATTTAGTGAAAAATAAAGTTAGATTGATGTGATTCAAACGTTTGGTTGCTAAAATAGCAATTCTAAAATTTTCTTGAAAATTTCTTTTGATTTGGTGTCCGATTCATAGTTCTAGTTGTTATTTGATCATACGAGCAAGTTCATATGATAATTATGGGCGTGTGTGTATGTTTGGTTTGGAGCCCCGAGGGCTCGGTTGAGTTTCAGATAGGCTATGAAATGGTTTTTGCTTAGAAAAATAGTACTAGTGCGCTTCAGTTCTCGTGCAAGTATCAGACCTCGCAATTGCAAGGTTAGGCCTTGCATTTTCAATGTTGTAAAACTCCTATCATGTTCGCGATTACAAGTTATTTCCTCGCAATTTCGAAGAATATCTAGGCACCATAGGTTTGCATTTTCGACCAATATCTTTACAATTGCAAAGCTGGGCTGGGGGACAGTGTTCGTATTTGCGATTAATTAATCACAATTGTGAGAGGTCATTTTTGCATTTGCGAATAAACCATCGCAATTGCGATGAAAGCAGGAATGTGAGACTTTCACAATTGTGAAGGATTTCTCTCATTTGCAGGGTTCATAATTGTGAACCCCATATTGCAATTGCAACATATGTGCCTGAACTTAAGATGGGGGAAACGGGATTTTAGTTCATTCTCTCAAATTTTCAAACCTAGAATTGATTAAGAATATTGGGGTTGTGCTTGTGAAAATTCTTCATTAAAAATTGTCTATCAAAGAGTGAGCGACCTCTGTGGCCATCATTCCAAAAACTTTGCAAAGACATTGGCACTGAAAAATTTGTTCTCTTATATCTCCAGCCTCCCGACCTCTCCAAACCTCCAACTGCAGTATTTCCCCCTCTACCATCGTATGGAGCATCATCCTTATCATCTAATTTTATTAGATTGTGGGGAGCATGTGAGGAAGGTGGCTCAGAATCTTGGATTCCCACTTCCGAACATTCCGAAGAATTGGTAGTTGATGATGACTCATCCAACAAGTGGAATTTCCCTGGAATTTATTGTGATTGGACTTCCGATTGTGCTTGCATGGAGTTACCCTTAGAATCTTCCCCTACTGAGACATACTCACTGGTCTCTGAGGTATCAGGGGCTCTATTGGCCATGGCTTTTTTGCTTATGACCTTTTGAATGCTAGATGAAGACTGCTTTTGCCTCGATCCCAGCCTCGAGAAGGTTCTGCCCTCCCTTTTCACAAATGTCCTTTACAACATGAGTGAACCATTATCTTCAACACATAATAATTAGCAATTAATTACAATTGAAGCTCATAATGAATACGTAAACATGATTGAAAGTTTTAGCAAAATATTCCCAGAATGGGCAGTGCTAACCGCACAAAGTCGAGTGTGACCGCACAAAAATGATTGTAGACATGTAACCAAGAGTTTGGACCGAATAATTTTATCTATAACCACATAGCCCCAGGTTCAGACTACCGGAGTCTTTGAAGTTTCATCATTGCGGAGCACAAAACTATGAGTGCGGCCGCATAAGTCCATTACGGACCGCACAATTTTGAGTGCGGCCGCACAAGTCAAGCACACCAATTTCCTAAATCTGAGGGCTATAGACCATACAAAAGTGTGTGCGGCTCTACTGGGGACCGCACAAAAGTCTGTGCGGCTGCACTGCGGACCGCACAAAAGTCTGTGCGGCCGCATAACTCAAATTTCACTAACACTACTTTTCAGGGTTTATGCAATTTTTGCTCTCAAATTCACGTGGTTTTAGCAATAAAACATCATTAGTTATTTAATTAGAGCCCAATAAACGTATAAGAAGCTACCCACATAATTCTAAGCAAGAAAACTAAATATTGACATTTTTAGGCATGGAAATAACCCTAATCTAAGAACAGAAGAAACAAAAGATGAAGAATCTTATGAAGAAATTAACATACCAGTAATGAAGATACATGTGAGAATCTAAGTCAAATAAATAAGGTAAGATTGAGAACAAATGGGGTGCACTATAGTTGTTTGGGAGTTTAGAGTTTAGGGTCGTAAGGTGTAAACATATGAGAATGGATCTACTTATAATTTTGACCCGCCGGGCCCACAGTTTGACCTGAGTGCGGCCGCATAATTTTGATGTCGTCCGCACTCCTTACCTTCCCTTGTGAGAAGTCCTGTTACGTACCACAAAAAAATTAGTGTGGTCCGTACAAAAATGTATGTGGCCGTAATTTTCTAAGCGTTTTTGACAACCTTCACAGACCATGCATTTTGACACTTGGCCAAATTTTTCATGCGCAATCCCTGCAATGCGTACCCATTCCTTCATACACTTCAAAACTAGTTAGCAAATAACAAAGACTATCTAATCTAAAGAAGAAAACCAAGAAAAAGAAAAAGATACATGGGTTGCCTCCCAAGAAGCTCCTGATTTAACGTCGCGGCATGACGCGAATTACTAATCACTTGAGATGAAGAACCATCACAATGTGGCATTCATCAACTATGCCAAGATAATGCTTAATTTAATGCCCATTGACTCTAAAAACCTCATCATTCTTATTTTTCAAATCTAGAGCACCAAAGAGGGTAACATTCACTACTTCAAAGGGCCCAGTCCATTTAGATTTCAACTTGCCCGAAACATCCTTAATCCGGAATTGAACAATAGCACAAGATCACCTTCTTTAAACTCCTTGTTGTGGATGTACTTGTCATGGAGGTACTCCATCTTCTCCTTGTAAAGGGACGAACTTGTGTAGGCATGATATATTAGGTTTGCAGCAACATCCTACTCAAGGTTCAAAATTTTCAAATCGCACATGGCCTTATGCTCAAGTTCTACTGGAAGATGACACGCCTTCCCAAATACAAATCGATATGGAGACATCCCAATTGTGTCGTGTAGGTCGTCCTACAAGCCCAAAGAGCATCATCAAGTTTTCTTTACCAATCCATTTGTATGGCGTTCACAGTCTCTGACAAAATTCTCTTGATCTCCTAGTTGGAGACTTTAACCTGTCTGCTTGCTTCAGTATGGGGTAGGTTGTTGAGACTTTATTAGTGACACCTATACTTTGTGAGTAAGGTATCAAAAGTTTGGTTGCAAAATTGCGAACCCCCATCACTAATAATGGCCCTCGGAGTACCAAATATGAAAATGTTCTTTTTCAAGAATGCCACCACACTTCGAGCTTCATTGTTGGGTAAAGTATTGATTCAGCCTATTTTGGCACATAGTCCACAGCTACCAAAATGTAAGTGTTCCCACAAGAGCTCATGAATGATCCCTTGAAATCAATAATCCAAACATCAACGATATCAATCTCTAAAATGGTGGTAAGGGGAATCCCACTCTTCTTAGAAATCCCACTGGCCATTTTGGCATTCATCACAATGCTTGAAAATCTCAATACCATCCTTTTTAAGGGTAGGCCAATAGAATCCACAAGCCAAAACCTTTCAGCCGTTCTAGCTCTACCACGATGACCACCATATGGTGAATAGTGGAAAACCTCAAGAATCCCCATTTGTTCTTCTTTCGGCACACATCGCCAGATTACACCATTGGTATATTTCCGGAAAATATACGACTCATTCCAATAATAATCCAACAATCTCGTTTGAGCTTCTTCCTTTGGTTTGAAGAGAACTCATTCGGTACAATACCTCTTACAAGATAATTGTCTAAATAGGCAAACCATGGCATCCCGCTCATTGAAATGGCTAACAATTGCTCGTTAGGGAAGAAATCATTGATCTCAAGTCCGTCATTTTGTCTCCCCTCCTCCTCCAATTGGTACAAGTGGTCCGCCACTTGATTTCCACTACCTTTGCGGTCTTGAGTATCTATTTCAAACTCTTACAAAAGAAGCACCCACCGCATCAACCTTGCCTTAGATATTTCTTTCTCATCAAATACTGAAGCGTCACATGGTCGATGTGAATAATCACCTTAGTACCCATCAAATACAATTGGAACTTCTCCATGGCAAAAACAATAGCAAGTAACTCATTTTCGGTAACTGTGTAGTTGAATTAGGCATTATTCATGGTCTTGCTAGCATAATACACCAGAAGGAAAATTATGTTGTTTCTTTGCCCTAACACCGCTCCAATCGCAACATCGCTAGCATCACACATGAGCTCAGAAAGAAAGTTCCAATCCAGTGAGGTGATGATAGAAGTAGAAGTCAATTTGAACTTAAGTAACTCGAATGCCTTCATAAAAGCTTCATTGAAATGGATATTTGGCATCCTTGTCCAAAAGTTAGCGCAATGGGTTCACCACCTTGGAAAAGTCCTTGATCCATCGGAGATAGAAACCCGCATGACACAAAAAGCTCCTCGCTCCCTTCATGGACGTACGAGGATCGAGTTTGGAGATCACCTCAATTTTGGCTTGGTCAACCTTAATACCATGTTTTGAAGTTTTATGGTTGAGGACTATTCCGTCCTCGACCATGAAGTGATACTTCTCCCAATTTAACACCAAATTTGTCTCCTCATATCTAGCCAATAACCTGTCTAAATTACACATAAATTGGGAACAACAACTACCCACAACACATATGAATTATCAACAACACCATGACATGACTTTTTGAGTACCGTACTTCTAGTTTGACACTAGAGCATCAAGAATTGACTTTATTCATCAAGGAAGCTCGTATTTTATGTAGGTCATTGTGGATCCCAAACTCCTCCTCCTACTCTACTCTCCATTAGCAAAGCTCACTTTAGAATGTAACATTCGAAGCAAGGATTGTGAAAAGTTCGGTCATCTCTCTCAAAAAAACGTCGCAAGTCCGGCTTTAAGTATCATAAGCTTTCCCCTTATGTAAATCACCACTAATGTAAGCTCACTCAACTTGACATCGTGTAGGGATTTTGCAGGATCAATGAAGGCTTTTGGATTAAGATAGGACTTGTTGGAATAGAATGGTTTCATCTTTCCTTAAGAACTCCATTTTATCTTTTTGGCTCATACTTTCTCGACTCTTTAAGTCATTTTCTTCTTCCTCGAGGGAACTAGAGAGACGTAACGTCACTCTTTTTTAACATGACTTCATTTTTCTTCTTTTCTATTTACTTCAGCATTTCCTCCTTATTCTTTTTTTCATTCCCTTCAACTCTTCCCTTTATTCACTTTCTTTTTACCATTTTTCTTTTTGTTCTTTCTTTCTTATCTTTGCCTTCCCTATTATTGAATTCTTTCTCTTATTTATACCATTTATCACTTTCAAACTCCTCATATCTCCCCCCAAAATTAAAGTTTTTCCAATTATTTCTCGAGATTGCTAAGGAAAGATCAAGTGCCAAGAGAAGGCCATTACAAAGCAGATAAAGGCTTGTAATGTGGTTATTGAAAGAAAAAGGGCTTTGGCTGAAAGGGGTTGACTAGGGATATCACATTGGTAGGCTAGGAAGATTTCAAATTTCAATTTGGATAAAGGATATCCTACAATCATTTCTGAAGCCAAGCTACACTTAGACTTTTGCCTAGACAAACATTTAAGGAAAGTTCTAGACCATTAGCATGGGTACTTGGAATTGTAACTAAACATCTCACTTCTCACACTTTTGGATTGCTAAAGAGAACAGAGTCGAGGGCCCACAACAACCTTAGCTAAGATTGAGAATCACAAATGGCTTGATTTGAACCACTCGATGACTGCTTAAGTCAATACAAGAGTCAAAAGAGTCACAACTAAAGTCATTTTCTGCGAACAACTTATTTTTAACCATACGATCATAGGTAAATGTGTAGGTACCAAGTGAATCATGCTTGAGTCCCATTTTATTCATTAGTACTATATTTTCCAAAATATAAAAGAAACGGACTCAATCACTTAAGAAGGTTGTCACGCCATGCATCATAGGAAAGCGCCAGCTTCACACATAATCCACCTTTGGAAAGAACTGTGACATTAAGGAAACCAAAGGTTTATTATTACTTAAAACGTAAAAAGAAGCTACTAATGTAAATAAGAATTTATACTACTAAGGAAAAGCACTCTAAAGAAGCTATGAAATAAACTACAAAATGTGAGATAAATGAATATACAAACCAAAGTCAAATGAATATTTACATAAGGGAAATGAATATTTGCATCAAATGAAGAGAGTATATACATGTCAAAGGAAAATATAGATGAAAGAAAAATAGTATCATAGTTATTACAGCCCAAATGTCAAATAATCAAAATAGACCACCCCCAAATCACCAGCAAATGTAATCTTCTCAATCTCTTTTATTAGCTTATCCACTGACTAGTTTGATGCCTGAGATCTCCACATCTTCTTGACCTATTTTCCCAAATCCTCAATAATTTTCCCTTGTGCTTCTACTTTATCCATGATATTCTTCTGGTGAGCCATAATCTTCTTCAATGCTTCCTCCACTAGTGGAGGTACCTTTGGCTCTATTGGGGCTGCTGGGGCTGAGGACTGTGCTGCAATAGCACCGGATATATCAGTCAGCTTTATAGAAGCTGTCTGTATCTAGTTGTTGAGACTCACCAATATCTGGGAGGCTCGCAGCATAGTCTCAGGATAAGTAGATGAAGTTGGCACTGGTAATGGATCTGATAATCTCGCAGAAGCTCATGGTCTAGAGGATAAAGGTGGCATGGTTGTTATCCCAATGGAAGTACCGGCTATTGTGGAAGGCTCGGCAGCTAAATCAGTAACTATTATTGGATTCCTCGGACTAGCCAGTAGAGGTAGTAGCTTTACCCTTAAACTTCGGGTTGTCAACTCCCAAGAGGTGGTACCATGAAAAAGGCTTCTTGGCTTTCACCTCGGCGTCATAATGCTTTGGCTCCGCCCCTTGATCCTTGAAGTATTCTGTAAGGAAGTTTGAGTATGGATATGATCTCTCAGCCTTCTAGACAACTAAAGTGATGTTGGTGGAATTGATGGAACCAACATTTATCGGATACTCAGCTATAATTGAAGCCACCAAGACTGCATGGGGAAATGGGAGCATGTTTTAATTAAGGCATGGTCAATGCGGCTACACACGAACATTTGCCACCCTTTTTCTGCAAAGTTTAGAGTGGCCCAGAGAATTGGAACCCTTACAATAAGCCACAGAGGTGTTGACCCTGGGATTGCCAGAATCTCAGCTAACCACGGACGAGATGCATCACCCATGGCTAGCCGCTTCCACTATTTACCGCACATATGTGTTCAGAGTACTTGAGTCAAGGCGGATCTTCAGATTCTGCATTTTTGTCACCTTCGTACGCTGTTGGTGAACCATTTCCATCCATTCTACTCCTAGAATTGATTAAGGACATTGGGGTTGTGCTTGTGAAAATCCTTCATTAAAAATTGTCCATCAAAGAGGGAGTTCCCACTGTGGCCATCATTCCATAAACTTTGCAAAGGCATTGGCACTGACAAATTTATCCTCCTATATCTCCAGCCTCACGACCTCTCTAAACCTCCAACTGCGGTATCGCCCCCTATACCATCATATGGAACATCATTCTTATCATCTAAGTATATAGCGCATGGGGAGAATGTTAGAAATAGGGCTCAGAGTCCTGGCTGCTCTCTTTCGAACCTTCAAAAGAATTGGCAGCTGATGATGACTCATCCAACAAGTGGAATCTACCTAGAACTTTTTATGATTGGACTTTCGGCTATGCTTTCACATAGTTACCATCAAAAGCTTCCCCTACTGAGACATACTCACTGGTCCCCGAGGTATCAGCGGCTCTATTAGCTGTAGCTTTTTTTCTTATGACCTTTTGATTGCTGGATGAAGATTGCTTTTGCCTAGTCCCCAGCCTCGAGAGGGTTCGACCCTCCCTTTTGACATATCTCCTTACTACATGAGCAGACCATTATCTGCAACACATAAGAATTAGAAATCAATTACTATTGAATTTCATAGTGCATACATAAACATGATTGAAAGTTACAGCAAAACATTCTAGAAGGGGCAATGTTGATGGCACAAAAGTGAATGCGGTCGTAGACTACACACTGCGGACCATAAAAAAATTACTATAGCCACATAACCAAGTGTCTGGACCACACAATTTTGTATATGACCGCATAAACCCAGGTTCAGACTACTAGGGTCTTTGAAGTTTCATCACTGCGGACTGTATAAAAATTAGTGCGGTTACAGAAATCCATTACGGACCGCACAATTTGAGTGTGGCCGCATAAGTCAAGCACACCAATTTCCTAACTCTAAGGGCTGCAGACTGCACAAAAGTGTATGCGGCTGCGTAGCCTCTATTGCGGACTGCACAAAAGTGCGTGCGGCTGCATAACTCACATTTCACTAATACTATTTTTTTAGGGTTTATCCAACTTTTGCTTCCAAATTGACATGGTTTTAGCAATCAAACATCATTAGTTATTTACCTAGATCCCAATTAACGTATAAGAAGCCACCCATATATTTTTAAGTAAAACAACTAAATATTGACATTTTTAGGCATGGAAGTAACCCTAAATCTAATAACAAACAAACAAAAGATGAAGAATCTAATAAAGAAATTAACATACCAATAATGAAGATATATGTGAGAATCTAAGTCGATGAAATGAGGGAAGATTGAGAACAACCGCAGTTGTTTGGGCGTTTAGAGTTCGGGGTCATAAAGTGTAAACATATGAGAATAGATCTACTTATATTTTTGACCCGTCCGGTCCACAGTTTGACCTCAGTGCGGCCGCATAATTTTGATGTGGTCTCCACTCCTTACCTTCCCTTGTGAGAAGTCCTGCTACAAGCCGTAAAAAAATAAGTGCGGCCTTAGTATAAGTGCGATCCGCACAAAAATGTGTGCAGCCGCAATTTTCTAAGCAATTTTGACCAAATCCAGAGACCATGCATTTTGACACTTGGCAAAAATTTTCATGCACAGTCCCTACAATGCACACCCATTCCTGCATAAACTTCAAAACTAGTTAGCACATAACAAAGCCTATCTAATCTAAAGAAGAAAACCACGAAAAAGAAAAAGATACATGGGTTGCCTGCCAAGAAGCGCCTGCTTTAACGTTACATCACAACGCAGATTACTAATCCCTTGAAATGAAGAAGCGCGGCAATGTGGCCATCATCAACCTTGCCAAGATAATGCTTAATTTAATGCCCATTGACTCTAATAACCTCATCATTATTATTTTTCAAATCTAGAGCACCAAAAAGGGTAACAATCACTACTTCAAAGGGGCCACTACATATAGATTTCAACTTGCCCGAAAACATCATTAACTGGGAATTAAACAATAGAACAAGATCACCTTCTTTAAACTCCTTGTTGTGGATGTACTTGTCATGGAGATACTTCATCTCCTCCTTGTAAAGGGACGAACTTGTGTAGGCATGACCCCGGAATTCATCAAACTCATTCAAATGTGCCACTCTTAGGTTTGCAGCAACATCCCATTCAAGGTTCAAACTTTTCAAATCCCACTTGGCCTTATGCTCAAGTTCTACTGGAAGATGACACGCCTTCCCAAACACAAATCGATATAGAGACATCCCAATTGCATCGTATAGGCCGTCCTATAAGCCCAAAGAGAATCATCAGTTTTTCTTAACCAATCCATTCGGTTGGCATTCACAGGCTTTGAAAAAATTCTCTTGATCTCCCTATTGGAGACTTCAACCTATTCGTTTGCTTCAGTATAGGGTAGGGTGTTGAGACTTTATGAGTGACACCACACTTTGTGAGTAGGGTATCAAAATCTCGTTGCAAAATTGTGAACCCCAATACTAATAATGGCCCTCAGAGTACCAAATGTGTAAATGTTCTTTTTCAAGAACGTCACCACACTTCGAGCTTCATTGGTGGGTAAATCCATTGATTCAACCCATTTTAGCACATAGTCCACAGCTAAATATTAGTGTTCCCACAAGAGCTCCAATGATCCCATGAAATCAATACCCCAAAAATCAAAGATATCAATATATACAATTTTGGTAAGGCGAATCTCATTCTTCTTAGAAATCCCACAAGCCCTTTGGAATTCATTATAATGCTTGAAAAGATCACTACCTTCCTTTTAGTGGGTAGGCCAATAGAATCCACAAGTCAAAACCTTTCAACCGTTATAGCTCCACCATGATGATCATCGTATGATGAAGAGTGGCAAGCCTCAAGAATCCCTATTTGTTCTTCTTCAGGAACACATCACCGGATCACACTATCGGTACATATCCGAAAAAGATACGACTCATTCCAATAATCATCCAACAATCATGTTTGAGCTTCTTCCTTTGGTTTGAAGATAACTCATTAGGTACAATGACGCTCACAAGATAATTGGCTAAATCAGCAAACCATGGCATCCCGATCATTGAAACGGCTAACAATTGCTCGTTGGCGAAGGAATCATTAATCTCAAGTCTTTCATTTGGTCTCCCCTCCTCCTCCAATCAGCACAAGTGGTCCGCTAATTAATTTTAACTACCCTTGCAGCCTTGAATCTCTAGATCAAACTCTTTCAAAAGAAGAACCCACCACATCAACCTTGCCTTAGATATTTCTTTCTCATCAAATACCGAAGCATCGTATGGCGGTGTGAACTATCACCTTAGTACCCATCAAATACAACCGGATTCTCCATGGCAAAACAATACAAAGTAACTCCTTTTTGGTCACTGTGTAGTTGAATTGGACATCATTCATGGTCTTGCTAGCATAGTAGACCAGACGGAAGATTTGTTGATTCTGTGCAAGAATGCCGCTCCAATTGCAACATCGCTAGTATCACACATGAGCTCAAAAGGCAAGCTCCAATTTGGTGCGGTGATAATACAAGTAGAAGTCAACTTGAACTTAAGTAACTCGAATTCCTTCATACAATCTTCATCGAAATGGAACTGGGCATCCTTCTCTAAAATTTTGCGCAAGGGGTTCACCACCTTGGAAAAGTCCTTGATGAATCAGCGATGGAAACCCGTATGACACAAGAAGCTCCTCACTCCCTTTACAAACGTAGGAGGAGGGAGATTGGAGATCACCTCAATTTTTAGCTTGGTCAACCTCAATACTATGTTTTGAAACTTTATGGCCGAGGACTATGCCTTCCTCGACCATAAAGTGACACTTCTGCCATTCAACACCAAATTTGTCTCCTCACATCTAGCCAATACCCTACCCAAATTGTTTAAATAATCCTCAAATGAATTCCCAACCACACCAAAATCATCCATAAAGACCTCGAGAATATCGTCCAACTTGTCGATGATATTAGCCATTATACACTATTGAAAAGTCGTTGGTGCATTACACAACCCAAAAGGCATCCTTGAAAATGATAAAGTACCAAATTTATGGTCACCATCCAAGTATAGAAGTCTTGGATCCTTTTAGCTCATTTTGAAACCTTGATGTCATCTAAGGTGAAAGTGTGGACGCGATAAGGACATGTGAAAGTGGTATTCTCTTTGTCCTCAAGAGCAATAAGAATTTGATTGTAATCGAAGTATCCATCAAGGAAGCACTAAAAACACGTCCGACCAACCTATCAAGCATTTGGTCAAAAATGGAAGCGGGAAATGATCTTTCCGAGTGACTTTGTTGAGTTTCCTATAGTCCATGATCACTCCCCACCCCGTAACAGCTCTTGTTGGGATCAATTCATTCTTGTCATCTGTTATGATAGTCATGCCCCTTTCTTTTTGACACATTGCTCCAGAGAGGTCTACGAGTTATTGGAAAGAGGGTAAACAGCCCAGGCATCCAACCACTTGATAATATTCTTCTTCACCATCTATTGCATTGCTTCATTTAGCCTTTTTTGATGTTCAATGGAGGGTTTGGCACCCTCCTCCAAAATAGTTTTGTGCATGTAAAAGGCGAGGCTTATGCCGCGGGTATCTGCCAAAGTCCATCCGATTTCTCTTTTCCTCCCTTATAGCACCTCTAATATGGACTCTATCTGCATTTCAATTAATCAAGAAGAAAGGATAACTACTAAAGTAGAAGAAGGGCCAAGGAATTCATACCTAAGATGCAGGGGCATTGGCTTTAATTCCAAGGTAGGAGGCTCTTCAATTGAGGGCTTTGTTGGAGGAGTCTTCTGGTTTTCAAGATCCAAAGATAGCTTTTAGGGCTCATAAGTGTATGACCCCATGCCTTGCAATGTATTTACACACTCCATGTAGCTATCACTCTCCTCATCATCAGCAAGTTGAGAAAAACTGCTTTCTATTTGTTTGCAACATTCATTGTGGTACTAGTATCATCAGCAATATCTATCACCAAATCCACTTCATTATTATTCGGTTGCCTCATTGATTCATATATGGAAGACCGCCTTTTTTCATATACCCAAAAAGTAAGCTCACTGGCTTCCATACCAACAAGAGCCTTCCCTGTAGCAAGGAAAAGTCTACCTAAAATTATAGGCACCTCATAGTCCACCTTACAATCAAGGATCACAAAGTCCACTGGGAGGATAAACTTGTCAACTCAAACCAATACATCATCAATAATATCCAAAGGCCTCTTTGTTGTTCGATCTGCCATTTGCAACCTCATGAATGTGGGTCTTGATTACCTAATTCCCAAAGTTTTGAATACTGAATAGGGCATCAAGTTAATAGTTGCCCCGAGATCGCATAATACTTTAGCAAAATCAGCGCTCCTAATAGTGCAAGGGATTGTAAAAGCGCCCGGATCATCCAATTATAGTACCATTGAGTGCACAATAGCACTCACTTGATGGCCTCACAATTCATTGATCTTTTCTTGGATACTAAAGCTTTCATAAATTTTGCATATCCCGGCATTTTTTCTAATGCTTCAACTAATGGCACATTTATGGACAAAATCTTCATCATATCAATAAACTTTTTGAATTGTTTCTAACTGTTTTTCTTTGCAATCCTTTGAGGGTATATAGGAGGAGGCCTTGGTGTTGTTTCCTTAGCCTTGGACACTATCGGTTCTATCATGTCAATCACGTGTTCCCTAGACGGGTTCACCTCTTCTCGCATCTCCTCCATACTTTCATCTATATTAATTCTCACTTTTTCATTATCTTGAACCACGTTGCTTGGTATTTTATGTTCTTGAACCACAACATCTTCATCCACAATCTTTATTTTATTTGAGGTGGTCGCATCTCCACCTTTTCCACTCCTAGTGGTTACAGCCATAGCATTTCTAGTATTATTCCCACCCTTCAGGTTTACCACAGTATCACTACTTAGTGCCCCCTTAGGACGAGTGTTCAAATATTGTGAGATTTGGCTTAATTAAACCTCCAAATTCTGAATAGAAATGCTGTGAGAGGCTAATTGAGCATCAGAGCTATCATTCTTCTCCATTGTCTACTTAAACATGTTTTTAATTCTACCCATCTTATTGGAAGAAGAGCTCGGGATATGAGAAGGATAGGGAAGTGGATTTCTCGGTTGTTACAACATCGGGGGCCTTTGAAAACCTGACCGCCGGTTATTATTGTTATTCCACCCTCCTTGGTTATTTCCACCCCAATTGCCTTGATTACTCAAATTTCCATGATTTTCTTGATTAATCCAATTGCCTTGATTAGGATTGCCTCCACTCCAATAGAGTTGGCAGTTTTGGTTGTTCTAATTACCTTGGTTCCCTTGTGATCTCCATTGTTGTTGATTTTGCCCTTGAGAATTGTTTCTTTGACCTTGATAATTGTTGACATATTGAACTTCTTCGTCTTGATGAAACACCTTGATCATAACCACTATCATCTTGCATAAATTGTTCCAGACAGTTTTGCATTTGTTGACCTTATTTTCCTCCTTTGTTTACCATCATATTCGCACCTTCCATTGCATGCACTTGTTTTGACCCTTGAACTTGTTGAAGTTGATCTTTGGCCAATTAGTTCATGGTAGTTGTCAACTCGACAATAGCTTGCCCATGATCATGTAGATCCGTGTGTATATGAATAACATTAGGGTCACCTTGCGGAACATTGGCTCTACTTTGCCATGCCAATGAGGTATACGCCATCTCATAAAGAATTTCACAAGCTTTAGCATATGGCGTGTTCATGAAGTTCCCCCCGGCGAGTTGGTTAAGCACACGTTAATTAGTTGTGTTGATCCCCATGTAGAAGAACTGCTGGATCATGGCTTCAGTCATATCATCGTTCAGGAACTCTTTAACCATGATATGATATTGTTCCCAAATCTCGTGCAATGGCTCATTAGGTTCTTGCTTAAAAGAAAGAATCTCATCCCAAAGTGTTGCCATATGTCCCGCTTGAAAATGAACTTTTTCTGCCAACATATCCCAAGTGTAGATGGAACGGTTGGGAAACCTCTCAAACCAGTCCAATAATTTTCCTAGAAGAGAAAAGGGAAATAGCCTCAACCTTAGTGCATCTTCAGGGATATTATAAGGCCCCATGAAATTTCTACTCAAAACCTGAATCCCGTGGTGCCAAGTTAGGATCCTGTGTTATAAATCAATAAAATTATTCACGGTGAGCAAGCTTGCAGGGGTTGGAACCCTTTGGATCGATCTCGGCATTAAAAAGTTAAGAAATTATGTTTTTTAGAAAGTGGATTTTTGCGGTCCATTATGCGCTTGCATAATAGGTATGCGGACTGCATAGTCACCGCTGAGTCAGTCAGTGTGATGGTTAATATAAGGTCAACTATGCGGTCAATTATTCAATCACATAATCAATATGTGGGCCGCAGAGTCATCGTATAATCCCCTTGGAATTTTTGTGAAGGGCAGTTCTACGGTGCATTACATGACTGCAGAACATGTATGCAGACCGCATTTCCGTCACATAACCAGATAGTTTGTCCAGATTTTGGGACCATTTTTTTGTCCATTTTGCTGGCCGTATGTCCATTATGCGATTGCAAATCGTGTCGGGGCTCCTATTTTCTAGCTTTTAAAACCTGACCCCATCCAGTTAAAAACACCCTATTAGACCATTTTTTCTATTATTTCATTGCATTTAGAGTTAGAGAGGAAGTTCTAGAGAGGGAGGGAGTGATCTTCATCAAGTCCCCACTTAATTCTTTCCCAAAATCTTTGAAGATTTTCAAGTGAAATTGCTAGATCTTCACCCTAAGAGGTAAGAACTTGTACCATGATCTATAATTTCGAAATTTCCATTAAAAATAAGTGATTAGTAAGTGGGTTCATGGGTATAAAAGCTGATATTCTTGCATGCATAAAATATTTTGGGTTATGGGGAGGTTGTGAACCAAAAGAGATAACAATTGTGGAATAGAATAACGAAAATCTCTGACAAAAGGGTCCTGAAATCGCTATGCAGAAGAACAGGTTCACACGATGAAAAAAGCATACGCATAGTATTGCGCTACTACTATTCAGTGAACAGTACACCGCCTCTATTCATCGGTATTTCGCCGGAATCCGGTGGTGGAATGTCAAAATTTTGATGTCAAGACATCCCCTTCTCGTTACGAACAATCCCCAATAGATTTTTTTCAAAAATTTATAGCCAATTTCCCTAAATCTTAAATCTTGTTTCTCGAGTTACTGTAGCAATCTCATTTTCTGAAATTTACAGTTATACTACTCTCCGACAGAGTGTTTGAGATGGATCCTGGTTGACTCTCTCGCAACTATGGAAGCTTCACACTCTCCCCAGCCTTGTGCTGTGGGAGAGGATAATCAAAACAATACCAAAAGACAAACAGCTCATTTTACAAAATAAACATATGCATCGCAACTTGTTCGACAACATTCTGTCGCAACAAACTCAAATCTTGAACTTTGTCCTGCTACGTTTGAGCATGGAATACCTACTGTGGAATTTACAGTAGATGAAGTGAATTCATTCACCAAGGAGGAAGGTCTTCAACAAGCAGTTGTGATTAAATTCTCCTATGGAAAACCCGAGCTTCAGGAGCCGAGACAGATTTTACCCAAGCAACTTGATGTCAAAGGTAATTGCAATATAGGATAGTTAGAATATCGGCTTATTCTGGTAAGATTTGATCTATTTGAAGATTTTGCTAATTTCGTTTCAAGATCAACTGGTTATATTAAGGCGAAAGGAGACGATTTCTTCTTTAGGACATTTCCATGGACAATGGGATTTAATCCTCGTGAAGAAATATCAAAAGCTGTCGTTTGGATCTCTTTTCCTGAACTGCCAGCAAACTTCTTCGGAAAAAAATCCATAATGTCAATCGTTGCTGCAGTGGGAAAGCCGTTAGCAGTTGATAAGGCTACTAAAGATCGAACGAGACCGAGTACGGCATGAGTAAAATTTTTGATTAATTTGCTAGACAAACTTCCAACAAAAATAAAGATCAAGATAGTTGATATTAAATCTGGAAAAATAGTCGAATATGACCAGCAGATCATTTTTTATAACCTTCCTACATACTGCACGTGTTGAAATCATCAAGGTCATGATGTAAAATCGTGCCGTTGGAGTACAGATGAAGTGAATGAACAAGCATTTCATGATCGTCAATCTGAAGGCCGGGGCAGGTTGAAGAAACTAGAAGATGATGCCAGAGAGTTCATAAATGCTAATCTTATAGCACGAACCAGTGAAGGGGCTCGTCCTAACGTCACTGCTGATGAAGGACAAAATATGGATTCTGTTCCAATTCTTCCAGCTACACATGCTCATTCAATGCCAATTACTGATATAGCACAGCACTGTAAATCTTCTGTTAGATCCAGTCTGAATGTTCCCAGGGAAGAGAATCTGTCAAATATGGCTTTTGAATCTGCTGCAGCTGCACATCACAATGCCGGGGTTCTTGCTGTTCGAGGACACAAAATTGATGATGTTGGTCCAGCTGAAGAAATGCCAAATGCTAATTTAGCACAGCAGAGTAAATCTGCTGTTTCATCCAATTTCAATATTCCAAGTGAACAGGCACTGCCAAATGTGGCTACTAAATCTCCTGCATCCAATTTGAATGTTTCCAGTGATCAGTTTCTTCCTAATGTAACTGATGATGCACGAAAATTTCCAGCTGCAGAAGATCACTCATTGTCGAATGTTGTTCCCAGTGAATAAATAATGTCAAATATGGATATTGAATCAGCTGCAGCTGCACATCACAATGAAAATTTGTCTGGGGTTATGACTGCTGATCCAGGACACAACATTGATGTTGTCGGTCAAGCTGCAGTAGCTCATTCAATGCCAAATATTGATTTAACACATGAACAGGCTCTTCCTAATGCGACCGATGCTGCAGGAGATTACTCACTGACGAACCCTGATATAGCAGCAGTGTAAATCTACTGTTCGATCCATTCTGAATGTTCCCAGTGAACAAACTATGTCAAATATGGATATTGAATCTGCTTCAGCTGCACAAAATTTGGCTGGGATTCTTCCTAAAGTGACTGCTGATCCAGGTCACAACATTGATGCTGTTCCAATTGGTCAAGCTATAGAGGCTCATTTAATGCCAAAGTCTGATATAATACAGCTGACTAAATATATTGTTTCATCTAAGTACATTGTTCCATGTGAACAGGCACTGTCAAATGTGGCTACTGCATCTGCTGCGGTTGCACATCACAATGCAAATAGGCCTACACTGTATTGCCGAAAAGGATACAATTTTGGAGTCTCTGGTTCCTGCCAAAGATGTTACAAATTCTACTGTTCCACCAGTTCAACGAGGGCAGAACCAGATAGCGCCAAAATTGCTACATGCTTCAAACATTACTGCAAGATGCAATGAAAAAAAACAATTATCAGCTTTGACTATATCTAACCATTCTAATTCAAATGAATTATGCAAAGGGAAGCAATCTACTATACAGCAAGTAGGAACAACAATGAATTCGCTCAGACAACATACATATAACCAGAATGGCAGGGCCCAACAAGGCTGTGTGATCAATTCTTCAGATACAACTACTGATGCTGTATCTAATGCTGCCTTAGCTCAACCAAATTATGCTTTACAGTCTGCTGATAATCGACAACACACAAGAGAAGATGGACAATGGTCATCGATGGCCAACAAATCAGTAACACCAAAATCCAACAATAAAACTCAGATCGTAGGAAAGTGTTGCGCAAATTTGAAAAGGGAGTAGGAAAATACGCTTAAACAACGTTTCCATTTTGAAATCATCGAGTATAAAGAGTAATCAAGGATGTAATTCAAACTCCAGTTTTTGAAAACACTATAGCTGGAAAATTAAAGACCAAGTGGGAGGCTCCTGATTTCATTCCAAGTAAGCCTCCTTGTCGCACATGCATTCACTTCCTAGATACACCACCAAACAAAGTGGTCGACCACATTGGAACAAGTAAGTCAGGTGCTATTTTGAATAAAATTGCAACATGGGCAGACAAGAAATCAAATGTTAGGCAAATTCCAATGAGAGCGGCCAAACAAAAGCAGGCAGCTACAAATACGTCATCGAAGTCCAACCGTTCAAAAAAACGATGATTTTTGAATACCTTTTGAACAAGCTGGAGGACAATGAAATAGAAGTACAACTTCAACATTATACAAGTTTGAAAAGTAAGGGACAACAATCAATTAGGTACTACATTTTACTCTACGACTTCATTAGTATCCTCAATTGTAATCTAATCACAGAGTATGTTATAAACTCTGTGATGATCATAAAATATTTAGTCATGTCAAGTTCTTATTTTATGCATGCTTTTTGATAAGTGAGTTTGTCAAACCTCAATAGAATTAGTACGGTAAGGATAGCCCGGTTTCAATACCGGTGCTACTGTCCCTTATTTGAACTTTTCCTAGTTGTTGTAATGTTATTTTCAGTTATTAATAAAAAAAACTAGCCCTAGACTCTTGCCTAGTGGATTGCCAAAAAAAAAAAGAAATCATTATGCACACTTAGTGCCTTAAATGAGCTAGAATCTCAGTCATCCCTCTAATTCTTGGATCAACTTGTGATTTTCATAAAATAGATTGAAGTTGCTAGAAAATTCCAGAATTTATTATAAGGATTTAAGAAAAAATCCAATGAGGTATGTATGCCTAAAACCCCCTCCTCTTAGAAATTGAGCTTACATGGTGCCCATGTAAATGTTGTAAGTTCGAAACGTGATTGATGAAGTACTTGTTATTTTAAGTGAATTAATGTTGTGAAAATGTATATGGTAGGTTCTTCTTCATGTGTTTAATACGTTATTCCTTATAAATGGAAGATGTGTGGAGAACATGATCTATGTGCTAAATGCATATACGTTATACCAAGGTTACTTTGGGACTAATATGCCAAACCTAGCAAATTCCTCTCTATGCTTATGACTTAAATTTCTTTTGTATGTGCTTATGATCATAAGTGGCAACGTAAATGTTGGAAATGGGAACAATGTGAAATGTGAGTTATGGAATGTGGAAATTATGGAACCAAGTGCCGATATACTAATACATGTATAACCAAATATTGGAGTGAAATGAATAATGGAAAATGGTAACGCCTCAGGGAGACGGCTTAGCCAGTCGGCCCGTGATCAGACGCCATGATATATACACATGGTGGTAATGTATTGATGAATGAAACTGGAAAGTGCGAATGAAATAATGGTAACGTCTCGAGGAGATAGCTTAGCCGATCGGGCTGTGATCGGACTCCGCTCAAGGAAGCGGTGGCAATGTGGATAATGATACAACAGTGTGGGATGCTCCAAAGTAGAACTTCAGAAACTATGTGAAAACTGTGTGAACCTCCTTATATTGTTGACATGGTGCTTATTTGAAACTTTGTTATCTTTATGATTTCCTCTTTATTCTTGTATGGTTGTTCTTTCTAACAAGATGGCGTTTAGTTATACATACTAGTACTATTTAACAGTACTAACTTCCCTTTTTCCGAGAGCGCTACATTTTTAAATGAATGTAGGTGGCTCCATAGAGGATAGTGCCGATTACGCATAGCTGAGCATCCTCCTCTCAATGTATTGGTGAGCCCATTTCTCCTTCAAGGGGTTACGTTGTACATCTTTTGATATGGATATTCACTTTTTAGGTATAGCCTCGGCCTTGTTGCTTGCATGGTCATTAGTGTCTTTTGAATCCTTAGAGGCTCCGTAGACGTTTGTGTGAGTTATGTCAAGTGTTGTATGGTCAATGATCTATGTTGTAACTTTGTACTATAGTTATTCTAAACTATAAATGTATGAAATCTAGGAAACTTAGCCAAAATTTAAGATTTGTGATATAAAAATGAACTAACAGTGTTGAATGTTCGATTTTGTTATTGTATAATTAAATGAAAGTATGGTTTCTTAATTATATGGAGATGGGTAGAAAATGTTAATAAGGCTTGCTCAGTTGCATTCACTGGATTGAGTGTCGATCGCATTTCCCGAAGTTAGGACGTGACAGATACTTGTTTGCTCTCCCCCTAGCAAGTATCGAGGAACCCCTTGAGATGCTTGTAGGCATTTTGATTCGGAGCTCCGGTAAAGAATCCTCGTTGCTCAAGTAGTGTAAGCATCATGTTGGTAATTTGGAAGTTGTCCGCGCTAATGCGGGGTGGTACTATAGCAGTTACATAACCCTCATTTGGTAATATCAGTGCCCTTCCGCTCTTGATGGAGGTGAGGGAGGGGCAAGCACATTATCGTGAGGCAGGCAGTCTCGTCTATTAGTTTGAGGTTCAATAGGAACCGCATCAATGGCATCATCATCCACTTCCTCCCCCAATGACGCATTGCCGATGGGATCGTAGTTAGAGAAATTTTTGTACCTAAAATCAAGTCAAAAACAAAATTAGTGACTCGAAAGGAAAAGAAGACAAAGCACATAAAAACCTAGATATATAGCTAAATCCTTTTAACTCCCCAGTAACATCGCCAAAATTTGATCTTGTCCAAACTCACACCACAAGTATAGGTAGTGAGGTGGTCGAAGCAATAATAAAAACCCAACACTAGTCAGGGTCGATTTCTCAGGGAGTTAGAAATGGGATTAGGTATACACCTAGTGTAATTGCATAATGTTCCTCATTTGCAACTTCCACATTCTTGTTGGTTATTTCTATATCTAATTTAAACTATTGATTGCAATTAATAAACTAGAAGACTATGTTTTTGGTTTTGGTTGTTTTTCAAATGATAAAGGATCTAGGGTCGTGACTTCCACCTAGGTTGCTACCTAATGGGTTGTAAACTACAGTGCAGTTTTGATTAATCGAGATCGTGGCATAGCAATCACACACAATTGATCACTCTATACCTCTAGGTAGTTTGAGTAATTTTGCCTAATTTGGCTTTCTCAAACCCAAATAGGTATTGCACAAATCAAGTGATAAATGCTCAAGTCGAGTCTTACTATCTCTAGATTTGATCATTAAATTGGGGCTATCAATTTCTTTAGTTCACCCTAATTCCTTGTTACCCAAGTGTTCCTAAACTTAGTCTCTCGTTCTCAAGTAAAGACAAGATCAAATTGGATGATCAATATTTGCAACCATTAATTCTAGAATTCAAGCATAAACAAGGCTAAATATCACTAACCCAATCACAAACAAGCGCTAATATTAAATACCCAATAAGTAACCACAGTAAGATTGAGAACATCCCTAGCTAAAGATTTAGCTACTCATGAAAAGTGAAGAAACACAAGAAAAAATTAAGATATAATGCATAATAATTGATTAGACAAAGAAAATCTAATGTTTAGAAGTTAATCTATTATAAAATTACTTTAGAAAGTAAAGAAAATGCCCCAGGTGCACTTCTGGAAATCGAACATAACCTAAAAAGTACAAAAAGTTCTATTTAAACTAAGCTGAAAATATTGAATAATAATGCCCCTGCGAAGGTTGTATAGCCGCATTATTCCGGTGCGATCCGTACAATGGGCTTCTGTTGCCACACTATTATAGTGAGGTTCACAGTCTTGGGAATCTTGGAACTTTAGGCTTCTTTGGTCCGCATAAAAGGGGGTGCGGCCGCACATCTGATTATGCGGCTGCACAAAAGTGATGCGTCCGCACTCTTCTGCTTTTGGAACTGAAGCAGCTCTCTGATTCTTCAATCGTGCGGACCGTACAATAATGACTGCAGCCAAACTTGACCTCTTACAGCCATAAAATTTCAGTACAATGCGCACTTTTTGAGCTGGCCAAAACACTACTCTCTGAATCTTCCTTCTGCAACCGTACTAGAATTGTGCGGTTTGCACTGCTAGCCTTTTTACCCTGTTTTGGTTCTTGTTCACTTTTGATTCCTTTATGATTTTTTTTTTTACTTCTTTGGCTCGTTTCCCAATATTTTTGCAAGTAAGCATATTTTGTTAGTTTCGGGGAACGCTTTTAACAATTTTTGAGATAAAACGAAAGTAAAAGAGAGCAAATAAGCGGTTAAAATCCCTACTTATCATAGAGGTCGAGGCCGAAGTTGCACTAGAGACCGAGACAGTCGTAGAGCTCAGCTTAGAGCTTGAGCAGCAACACCAACAAATGGAGTCTCTAGTAGATTTTGATAAGGAGGTTCCAGCTCAAGCTGTACCTATTGGTCTAGCTCAGGTCCCGGAGGGGTTCATTGCCACCCCAATACTTCAAGATGCACTAGTCCATTTGCTGGGCCTTATAGAGAGTGTGGCCCAGACCAGCACATTTCCTATGGCACCAGCCATTTTTCAAGCTAGGACAGGAGCACAGACTCCCGCTACTCACACTCTGAAGTAGATGGTTGCCCAGTATCAAACACCAATTGCCCTGCCAGTTAGGGTAGTTCAGTCAGTAGTTGTGGCACTTTTTGGTGATAAGGCGGCCATGTCTTCTGAGGGCTTATTGAGATTGGAAAAGTTTACCAAGCTCTTCCCAATTCACTTTAGTGGTGCACCTTCTGAGAACTCACATGATTATCTTGACTGCTCCAATGATGTGTGGCAGAGCATGGGTATAGTTGAGACTAATAAGGTTGATTTTGCTGCGTTTTAGATGATGGGTTCCGCCAAGAGATGGTGGAAGGATAATGTATCTACCAGACCAGTTGGATCACCTGCTCTTACTTGGGACCAATTCACTCAGTTATTTCTAGAGTAGTTCTTTCCTACCATACATAGGGAGGACTACTGCAGGCAATTTGAGGGTCTCTAGCAGGAAAGTATGTTAGTCACTCAATACGAGACCCATTTTTGTGGATCTAGCTTGTCATACCCTTGTCTTTCTTCCTAAGGTTAGGAGGTTTATTGATGGACTCATTCATCCTATCAAGCTACAGATAGCCAAGGAGACCGAGGGTGAGATTTCCTTTCAGACGGCTGCTAATGTTGCTAGGTGGATCGAGATGGTTATTGCATAGGAGTGGAGGCAAGGGTTTAATAAGAGGCATCATCATTCTAGTGGTTTTAGTGGTGCCTCATCTTGAGGCAGGGGTACTTTTGGTAGAGGTCATCCTCCTAGGCCATATCAGTCGGCGTTTCAAGTATCCCACAGTGCTTTATGGGGTCGTAGTCCTTATGTGTCTTATTCTGGGAAATGTGCACCATCAGCTCCTATTAGTGCACGTCCAATTCAAAATTATCACCATGGTGATCTGGCTTGTTCAGATCTGTCTCAGCTTCAGCAGCACTAATACCAGAATGGATGTTTTGAGTGTGAAGGTTTCAGTCATATCAGTAGGAACTGTAGGAGATAATTGGGCATCACGCCACAACAGAGGTCTCGTGCCATAGTTTTGGCATGGGTTGTACAATCGCCTACTCAGCCAGCTAGAGGTAGGGGTCAAGCAACTAGATTTGGAGGTCATTTCGTTACAGGTGGAGGTTAAGCCGCTAGAGGTGGAGGTAAGGCTGCTAGAGGTGGAGGCCAGCCAATTAGAGGCCATCGTAGAGATGTATTTCAAAGTGGTAGGGCCCAGCCTAATGTTATTCTTTCCCATCCATGCTTGAGGCTGAGTCATTTGACAATATTATCACAAGTATTGTTCCAGTTTTCCATAGAGATGCTTCCATTCTATTTCATTCAGGCTCTACTTATTCCTACGTGTCATCCTATTTTGCTTTATATCTGGTTGTGCCTCGTGATTCTTTGAGTGCTCCAGTGTATATGTACCTGTGGGATATATTATTGTAGATTGGGTATATCATAGGTGTGTAGTTATGATTGGGAGTCTTCAGACTAGCGTAAATCTCCTACTTCTTGATATGTTAGATTTTGATGTCATCTTGGGTATGGATCGGCTATCATCTTATCATGCTATATTGGATTGCTATGACAAGATGGTGACCTTAACCTTATCGGGGTTGCCTCGATTAGACTGGAGGGGACCCCTGGCCATTCTACTAGCAGGGTTATCTCTTATGTGAAGGCTCGACATATGGACGAGAAAGGGTATCTTGCTTATTTAGCTTATATCCGTGATTCTAGTACAAAGGTTCCTTCCATGGATTTAGTACTCATTGTTCATGAGTTTCTAGAGGTGTTTCCTACAGTTCCACTAGGGATGCCACTTTACAAGGATATTGATTTCTGTATTGATTTGGCTCTAGGCACTCGGCCCACTTTTATTCTCCCATATTATATGGCCCCGCTAGAGCTGAACGAATTGATGGAATAGTTGCAAGATTTACTTGATAAGGGATTCATTAGACCTAGTATCTCTCATTGGGGTGCACCTATGTTGTTTGTGAAGAAAGACGATGGATCAATGAGGATGTGCATAGATTACTACCAGTTGAACAAAGTCACAATCAACAACAAGTATTATTGGCGATGATTTATGACTTATTTGATCAGCTTCAGGGTGATAAGGTGTTTTTGAAGATTGGTTTGAGGCCTGGCTACCATTAGTTGATGATTATGGCATCTGATGTCCCTAAGACATCTTTTTGGACTCGATATGGGCATTATAAGTTTCTAGTGATATCATTTGGGCTGACAATGTCCCAGCAACATTTATGGAATTGATGAACTGGTGTTCAAGCCCTATATGAATTCCTTTGTGGTTATATTTATTGATGATATCTTGATCTACTACAACAATTGATAGGAGCACGAGAAACATATTTGGATTGTACTTCAGACTCTAAGAGATAGCCAATTGTATGCCAATGTTTCAAAGTGTGAGTTTTGGTTAGACTCAGTCGCATTCTTGGGGTACGTAATATCTAAAGAGGGCATAAAGGTGGATCCTTAGAAGATTAAGCTAGTTCAGAACTGGCCTACACCCACTTCGGCTACAGAGACCCGGAGTTTCTTAGGTTTGGCAAGTTACTACCATCGGTTTTTGGAAGGGTTTGACCCATTGACTAGGTTAACCCAAAAGGGTTCTCCTTTAAGATGGTAAGACGAATGTGAGGCGAGCTTGCAGAAGCTCACGACTACTTTGACTATGGTGCCAGTATTGGTGTTGCCCATGAGTTTAGGGTCTTACATGGTATATTGTGATGCATCTCGTATTGGACTTGGCGCAGTATTGATGCAGGATGGTAAGGTGATTGCATATGCATCCCGGTAGTTGAAGGTTCATGAGAAGAATTACTCTGTTCATGACTGAGAGTTTCAGCCGTTATTCATGCATTAAAGATTTGGAGGAACTATCTTTACGGCTTGTCGTTTGAGGTATTCACGGATCATCGAAGCTTGTAGTATTTGTTCAAATAGAAATATCTTAATTTAAGGAAGAGGAGTTGGTTGGAGCTCTTGAAAGACTATGATATCACCATTTAGTATCATCCCGAAAAGGCCAATATGGTGGTCGATGCCTTTGAGTACAAAGGCATGAGTATGGTAGCCTTGCTTACATTCCAGTCGGTGAGAGACCGCTTGCATTAGATGTTCTAGCTTTGGCCAATCAGTTAGGTTGGATGTTTCATAGCCTAGTCGTGTTCTAGCTTGTACAATCGCTCGGTCTTCCTTGTTTGAGAGCATTAGGGAGCTGAAATGCGATGACCCTTATTTGTTTGTCCTTAGGGACACAGTGTGGCACGCTGGTTCCAAGAAGGTTACTGTTGGAGATGACGGATTTTTGAAGATGTATAGCCGTATTTGTGTGCCTAATGTATACGGACTTCGTGAGTTGATTCTTGAGGAGGCCTACAATTTGCAGTATTTCATTCATTGGGTGCCGCCAAGATGTATCAGGACTTGCAATAACATTACTAGTGGAGCAGTATGAATAAGGATATAGTGACCTTTGTAGCTCCATATCTTAATTTTCAGCAAGTAAAGTATGAGCATAAGAGACCTAGTGGTTTACTTCAAAAGTTAGAGATTCCTAAGTGGAAGTGGGAGCGCATCACTATGGAGTTTGTTGTTAGACTCTCGCAGACTAAAAAGAAGTTTGATGCAGTTTGGGTCATTATGGACACGCTGACCAAGTCAGTGCATTTCATTCCTGTGGCAGTTACCTATTCTTCAGAGTAGTTGGCTGTAATTTATATTTGTAAGATCGTTCGTCTTCACAGTGTACCCGTGTCTATCATTTATGATCGAGGTTCTCAGTTCACCTCGCACTTCTAGAGGGCAGTACAGTGTGATTTGTGCTTGCAGGTTGAGTTGAGCACATCATTTCACCCTCAGACAGACGGACAGTGCAAGCGTACTATTCATATATTAGAAGATATGCTCCACGCTTGTGTTATAGATTTAGGGGGTTCATGGGATCAGTTCTTTCCACTTGCGGAGTTTTTATACTATAACAACTACATGTCCAGCATTCATATGGCTCCCTATGAGGCATTGTATAGGAAGCGACACCGATTGCCAGTTAGATAGTTCGAGTCGAGGGAGGCTCGGTTGTTAGGTATATATTTGGTACAGGATGCCTTGGATAAGGTCAAGATTATTCAAGATTGACTGAGTTGTACAGCTTAGTCCAAGCAGAAGAGTTATGTCGACCGTAGAGTTTGTGATTTTATATTCATGATCGGAGAGAGGTTATTGCTCCGGGTTTCAGTCGTGAAGGGTATAATAAGGTTTGGAAAGAAGGGCAATTTGAGCCCTTGGTATACCGGACCTTTTTAGACTCTTCAAAGAGTAGGTGAGGTGGCTTACCAGCTTGTAGTACCATCTTGTTAGTCAGTAGTCATCCGGTGTTCCATGTTTCCATGCTCCGAAAGTATCACGGTGATCCTTCCCATGTGTTAGATTTCAGCTCATTCTAGTTGGAAAAGGATTTGTCTTAAGAGGAGGAGGCAGTGGCTATTCTAGCTCGGCAAGTTCGACATTTGAGGTCAAAGAGTTATCCTTCAATTTGAGTGCAGTGGAGAGGTCAGCCGGTTGAATCAGCTACTTAGGAATTCGAGTCGGACATGCAGAGTAGATATCCACACCTTTTCTCCAACCTGTGTACTCTTTTATATCTATTCTAGGATGAATGGTTGTTTTAAAGGTAGAGAATGTGATGGTCTGAAAGGTCATCTAGAGTTTTAAACCTTGAATTTATGTTTTAAAGCCTCTGATAGCTTCTTTAATCCTTCCTCGATTTGTGCACGCAGTTCGGGTGTTTTTTCGGAAAGCTTTTATGTAAAAAAATGATAAAATATGAAACTTTGCCTTAAAAATCTATTTGAGTTGACTTTAGTTAAAATTTTGAGAACTGGACTCGAATCCATATTTTAACAGTCTCGGTGTGTCCGCATCGTGATTTGGTACTTGGGCATATGCGCAGAATCAAATTCGGAAGTCCCTAACTCGAGTTATCGTATTTTGTTGAAAAATTGAAGTTTAAAGGGTTAATGAATCTAAAAGTTTGACTTTAATGTTTCACTTTGTTGATACCGGGTCCGTATTTTGGTTCTAAAATCCCGGTATTAGTCCATTACTATATTTATGACTTGTTTGTCAAATTTGGTAAAAAAACAGAGTTAGTTTGACGTGAATCGGACGTTCAACTACTAAAATAGCAATTCAAATTTTTACTGAATATTTCATTTGATTTGGTGTACAATTCATAGTTTTAGGTGTTATTTTGATGATATAGTTGCACGATCAAGTTTGTATAATGTTTTTGGACTTGTGTACATATTTGGATTGGAGTCCCGAGGGATGGCGTGAGTTTTGGATAGACTACGTAGTGGTATGGACTTCGAAAATATTGCTGGTGTGCTTCAGTTCTGGTGCAGGCCTCAGAGCTCGCAATTGTGAGGCCGCCTCGCATTTGCGAAGTTGTAGAACTCCTGTCAAGTTCGTAATTACGATCTATTTCCTTTGAAATTTTGATGAATAGCTGGGCACCACAGGTTCGCATTTGCGACCAATTTCTTCGGAATTGCAAAGTGGGGCTGGGGGGAGAGTGTTCAAATTTGCGATTAGATGATCGCAATTGTAGAGAGTTCATGTTTGCAATTGGAAATAAACTGTCGCAATTTTGATAACAATAGGAATGTGAGACTTTTGCAATTGCGAAGGACTTCTCGCATTTGCGGGGTTCACAATGGTCTCAATTGTGACATCTGCGTCTAAACTTAAGATGGGAAATGGAATTTTGGTTCATTCTCTCAAATTTTCAAACCTAGAAACCCTAGAGGCGATTTTTCCAAGAACCGTTGTTCTCCAATTCATTGGTAAGTGATTTTAACATATTTTCTTTCAATCTTCCATTACATTTCATAAGATTTCAATCTAACATCTACGATCTCCATGGTAGAAATTTGGGGTTTGGATAGAATTAAGAATTTTTGTAAAATTGAAATTTAGGCCTCAAATTGAGGTCGGATTGCAAAATAAATTACATCATCGGGCTGGAGAGTGAATGGGTAATCGGTGTTTGGTCAGAATTTCGAATTTGGACCAAGCGAGCCCAATGTCGATTTTTGACTTTTTGGGAAAAAGCGTGGGAATTCTAAATCTATACATTGTAATTAATTCCTTTAGCAATATTTGATATTGTTGAGTTAATTGTGGTTAGATACAAGTGGTTTGGAGGTGGATTCTAGGGGAAAGACCCCGGTAGAGCTCTGAGTTGATTGTAGAGTGAGGTAAGTGTTGAATTTAACCTTGTTTTGTGGGAACTAGAAACCCTTGGACTATGTGCCATGTCAATTTCATGTGTTGTAACGTATATGTGAGGTGGCGAGTTATTATACGCTGTCGAATTACTAGTTTTCCCGGTTTCAGCTTTTCCTTAATTATCTCATTCTCTGTTTTAACTACTATATGCTCTAAATGCCTTCCATGCTTATTTACTACATGTTAATCGTTGTTTCTCATGTTAACAAGGTTAGATCCTTTTCATGCTTTCATGATTCACTGCTATTTGCCTTAATTGACTTACTTGCACCTTCTAATTGTCATTTATTGAATTTATCTTGCCGTATAGTATTACATATGTCAATACTCATGTTTTACAAGCTTTCCTTTGTGACTCAGCTTTGTATTCATCGATCGCAGAAGTTCTTATGATTTGACTTATTGACTTGGTTATGCTCATTGAATATTTGGTACTGATATGATGAGATCGGGTTACACATCGCAATAGGTGAAATAAGAGTTGATCGATATGGTGGTATAAGGGTGAATTTATACTGATATGGTGGTATAGGGTTGCACGCTACAACAGATGAGATAAGAGTGAATTGATATAGTGAAATATGGGTGAATTTTGATAATGATTTTGTTATATGGTGGGATCGGGTAGTGCACCAGAACATATATATTATTTGTTTATGATTGTGATATAATTACGGTGCAACAAGGGAGGATTGTGTTGTACGGTAGAATCTGGTTGCACGCTACAATAATCTATGCGCTTCTATTTTTTTGTATTGTGTTGGTTCTTGATATTTATCATACGGAACTCTGAGGATTGGTAATTCTGACCGGTACTCGTTTCCTTTGAGGATTTAGCTATTTTTTAGTTAACCATCTTATTTCTTTCTATAATTCTTTCTCCTATTTTGTCACATGCTGTGTACAAGTTATAGTGTAAGTAACCTTCCTTAGTCTCGTCACTACTTATTCAAGGTTAAGCTTGGCACTTACAGACTACAAGAACCGGTTGCACTCATACTACACTCTGCATTTCTTGTGCAGATTTAGAGTTAGCACCAACTGTTGTTATTAGCATTCTTGGATTGACCAACTTGTAGAGACTTGAGGTACAACTACTCAGCATCAGCAGCTCTTAGAGTCTCCTTTCTTTTATTTAGCTGTGTATTTTCATTCAGACAACTTTATGTTTATTTTAGATCCTTGTTTGTACTATTCTAGTAGCTTTGTTACATCGGATTCAGGGTTGTATAATATATTTTAGTTGTTATAATTTCCGTACTTCACTTTAGATTATTATAGTTATTTCATTTATTTTTTATTAATTAATTTAAACTATTGAAAAAATACATTATTCTAACGTTAATTTTCTTAGCAAATAAAATATTAAGCGTTATTATGATTCCAACTATGAGAATTCTGAGTCATAACAGTAAATCAAATAACTCTTATAACAGATGAGATAAGAAAGAAGAACCCTGATAGTATTTGCAACTGTTGTTCTAGCCTAAAGACTAAAGAGTGTGGCCTTTTAGTACAGAAACTCTGCCTGCCAACTTCCATTTTTTTGTGCCATACCCACATTAACACGTATATAACTATACTCAAAATATTTAATACAATTGCACAGACAATCCATGCATTTTTTTGAAAGATTAATTGAAGTAACTTTAAAGTTACAAATTGAAGGCACAATAAAACCAAATTAAGTATCTTAACAAGGCATTCAACTTTTGTATTAACTGTAACAAATTTATTAAATAAATAATTTATATATTCTTATAACTTTAGGCTATTTTGTATTTTGTTAATATACTTGAGGAATGAAACGAATTACAAAAAAAATTATTAATAATTAGTAATATGATTATTACAATATTTATATGATTATCTAATAAGTAGTAATTTGATAAGTATAAGTAACATTGTATAGAGCATTAATCATTAATATCAATCATTTCGATATTCTGACAAGTCAAAATTTGACATAACATAGCCAGATAAAATAATTGAAGTTAAACTTACTTAGTATCACAAAAATTGTTAAAACTATCTCATGAATTATAACATGATAAAAAAGAGAAAGTACATTATACCTTCATATATAAAATTATTATTATTATGATAATTTTTATGTCACATTAAGTGACTGATTTCATAATAAATTGCAAAATAGCAAAAGAAAAACTTAAAACAAACAAAAAAAGAAACAAGAAAAGAGAGAAGCAACAATGGGCTAGTAGACTACCTTTCTTTGAAGTGATAGAACAATATTAAAAATAAAAAAAAGTCTTGGAGATTATGAATTTATTGGCAACACCTTAATTGATTTTTTCTGCAAATTCAAATTGAGATGTGTTGGTTCTTTGAAAATATCCTTTTGCAGCCTTATTTGCAATTAGATTAAAATTTATTCGTCCTTTATATTTACACCAGCTCAATGAATAGTACCATAAATTTCGCATAAACTTTTCTCACTAAATTATAGTTAATCATGTACACCTCGTCTCAATTTTTAATTATAATTTAATTTATTATAAATATTGAGTAACGTAATTTTTTACTGTTTAAATCATGGGTGTCAATAATTATATAACATATTTAAAGAGAAGAATAAACCTAAATAGCTTCTCATACAACTGCTTACACTAAATAATCAATATATATATATATATATATATATATATATATATATATATATATATATATATATATATATATATAATAAATTTTTACTTTTTAAATCATGGGTGTCAATGATTTTATATCATATTAAAGGAATGAATTAAACTAAATAGATGCTCATACAATTGCTTACACTAAAATAATCAATATATATAATCGTGAAAAATAATGCATAATCGTTGTATATTGACTAGAAAATATAAATCATAAATTTTACCTTCTTTTCGAATAAAGATCCCAAATAAATACATATTTGGGTCCGTGTGCCGCACGGGCTTCACTTCACCTAGTCATATATATGCATTGCCATAACATATGTAAAGATCCCAAATAACTACCTATATATTCATTGGCATAACATATGTAATATTGTGCTGCATATAACTTATTTTAAAAGATCATTTGTGATATATATATATATATATATATATATAGGATCCATTTAACATAGTTCTTCATGAAAAAACGAAAAGTTGAATCAAACTGAAAGTCGTCTAAAAAAAGCCATAATTTTTTAGTGTAATTTAGTTTTGATTTTAAATTTTAAACATCGGCCAATAGTGATCATTGCTTGCAGTCATCTCACTGATTTCATTAATATTTCGTATTCAGCCTTATTCATGTATTCATATCATATCTCAGTCTCAGTTGTTATTTATTGATACATCAAATCATTGTTCTAAATTAGCTTTCATGACATTGTGAGCCAGTGGGTGATACTAGAGAGATTGATGACTGAGTGAGACCTGGAGCCTAATTACGTGCGACGGTTATGAGATCGAGCTGCACGCTGCAACGATTCTATTGATGATTATGATAGTGCCTGAGCTATGGGAGCCCCTTCGGAGTTTGTACACCCCTAGCGAGCGCGGATGATATTATTGAGGGTTGAATTTTCCTAGACATGAATTTGCCCAAAGTACTTAATACTTGGAGATAAATTTCTCCACAAGGTTGGATTGCTCTTTTTCCTCGGTATTGGGTGACTTATAGTCAGTGCTGTATATGTTCTGAGATAGATTTTCCTGGGCCATATACAGTATCGAGTGGTTGAGCATAAGGCTGTATCCGGTTCCGGTTCTGGGTCTATTTGGGTCTGGCGGTTCCCGTTCTGGCGGTTCCGGTTCTGGCGGTTCCGGTTCCGCGGTTCTGGCGGTTCTGGCGGTTCCGGTTCTGGCGAGCTGGAACCGCTACCATACGGTTCCGGAACCGCCCGGTTCCGGTTCTGGCGGTTCCAGGCGGTTCCCGGCGGTTCCGACTTAAATTTTTTTTTTTTTAAATCAATATCTTGTATAGTAGTGATTAGTATATTGTACAATATATTTTTATATGGTGTACTATGTTCTTAGTATAGTATATATTGTGTTTGGAAATTAGTATATATTGTGTATAAGTAGTGTATATTTTGTATATTGTGTAGTAGTTAGTAATTAGTATAAATTTTATATAAGTCGTACATATTGATAAAAGAATGTTGTCGTTATTATGTGTTGTATGTTATATATTATATGTTATATAAATATTCAAGGATTGATATAGAAGTAAAGACAAATAAATATTGAGACAAATATATTCAAGGATATGATAAAAAGCGTATTTATTGACCAAAATGGCATATCTTTGTTAGTCTTCCTTCCCCCAATGGAATGAGCACAACATGGTACTAATACCACCATTAAAAGGAAAAAAAAACTAAAAGAAGACATGCCAATGTACAAGTTACATGATAATTTATGTATTATTTCTAACAAATCGCATAAAACCTTCAAGGTTTGGAGGTGGTTGTGTTGGCGGTGGTGGAAATGAAGCTTGTTCATCACCACGTCCGGGTGAAGTTGCTTCCTGAGCAAGTTCTGCTAGCATTTCTTCATAGCACTCGTCTATTTCGGGTTGAGATTCAGCTAGCCCAAAGTTCCTTCTTTCAGAGAGGATCCAATCTCGGAAGAGCACTGATTTTTCCAAGCTGTCCCGCATCGACGCTCTATGATCTCCTATTTGTAGTGTGGCTTGACTAAATACGCTCTCCGATGCAACAGTTGACGCTTGAATGGATAGAACATCCCGAGCCATCCTTGCAAGAACGGAAAAATGCTTTTCCCTTGTCTTCCACCAATCCAAAAGGTCGAAAGATCCGTCTGGATTATCATTCTCTAGCCCCTGCGACAAATAAACTTGAAGTTCGTTTAGATGGGAAATATCATCTAAATTCTCACCTTGAGTACCCCTGAACTCCGTCCACGATTTAAGAGCTGTTAAGCCAGCAACTCTTTTAGAAGCTTGTGATGTGGACGAAGTAGGGGTTGGAATAGTAGGCCTAGCATGCTCTAACGCCTGTTTATAAGCATTATAAACAGTTTGAGCATTCACTGTAATTGATGCTTTCGCATCAGATAGTGTTGCCATTTCTTCTGGTGAAAGATCTAAAGATTGATAAATACTATTATACCAAAAGTTAGGACCTCCTGCTTTCATAGTAGGATTTAACATAGCAGCCACACCAAAAATAGGAGGGATTGGAAAAAAAATATTTTTTAAATTTCTTTTTCATTTCAAATATTGCATTTTCATAAATTTCCCCTCCCTCATTAAAATCAGCAAATAAATTAGCAAGTGCGGCAATATATACTAAACAGTTTGAAATGGTTGGATAATATTGGCCAGATAAAGCAGTTGTAGCCACACTAAAATGTTCTAAAAAATCTAAAAGAATCTTAACGTTATTCCAATCTTGATTAGTTAGCATGTCATTATCTTCATCCTCACAATCCCTAGAATTATAAGTAGCGTTTATTGGGTTTCTATATTCGTACGCCACTACTAAGCTTTCATACATGTAGTTTCACCTAGTGGGGCAAGGTTTAGGAACCTTTCTTTCTCTAAGGCCATATTCGTCACATTTTTTATAATATTCTGTAAGTCTACTTCTACGGTTTGAATAAAAAGCCAATTAAGAGCAAATTTAACTTTTTCAATTTCTATGTTTAAAATTCTCATACCATCTCCAACAATTAAATGATAAATATGGCATATACGTCTAACATGGAAAATATTTGTAAAAGCAGGATTAAGTGTTCTAGTTAAATACCTATTGCAGTAGTGTTGCTACTAGCGTTATCCATGAAAATTGACATTATTTTATCACTAAAACAAAAATATCTACATACATCTGAAACAGTGCTAGCAATAAACTTACCTGTGTGCCGTGAATTAATTATTCTATATGCTATAATGCGTTTTTGCATGGTCCAGTCTTCGTCTATCCAATGACTGGTCACGGTTAGATAATCACAGTCATTTCCACTTCTACCAATATCAGTTGTAATAGACATACGATTACTTATATGAGTAAATAAATAGCGCAAGTATTGTTCATATTCATGCTTATATTTATAAATGTCGGCCTTAACTGTGGCGCGAGGCCAACCTTTATATGTAGGATTAAAAACTCGTCTAATATAATGAATCCAAGCAGGATTAGAAGCAAAAGAATAAGGTAAACACATAACAGTAATCATTTTAGCTAATTCTTCACGATCCTTATTTGGATCGTAATATAATATACCTCCGGTGACTGTGTTTATTCCTGGTTGAAGCATGTTAGAACCAGTACTTTGGTTAATTGTAGTATCAGGACTTGCCCTCCCCTCTTGTTGCGTTTTCAATTGGATATATCTAGCCTTATCGCTAGGGTGTAATTTTATATGTTTAACTAAACTACATGTGCCACTACGATCTCCAGTATACCTATGCACAAGTAATTTCCCACAAGATTTACACTTAGCCTTATTCTATTCTCTTAGTTGAATAAAAAATTGCCAAACTAATGAAGTTTCTGAACGTTTAGGAGGTTGTCTACTAAAAGTGGGAGTTTGTACGGGTGGGTGTTCCGGTTCATTAGTAGCAGGACTAGTAGGTGTATCATCTAAATCTATGGGAGCTTGGGTTTCGTCATCATCATCATCCTCATTTCCCTCTATTATAGGTGCATTAGGATAAAGCATATTCATAATATCATCGTCTATTCTATCACCTACTGCTACATCATGTAGAAAATCAACATCGCTAAATTGAGAACATGGGTGATTACTATCAAGTATTCCGAAATTTTCATTAGTATTTCTAGGTTGGCTACTAGTTTCAACTTGTTTATCTTTTCTAGGTCGGGGAGCCGGGGGAGGGGTAGGATTTTGGCGACTACTTTCACCGGATTTAGATTTACCTTTTCCGAACATGTTTTTCAATGAAAATGCCATAATAATTATAATTAAGCAAAATAACAACACACAACAAATATTCTTAGCACGTAAGAGTTGAAACGCGTTTACCGGATTGACGAACAACTTCTTGAAAATTGAAAATCGTTGTAATTGAACACTTGAAAACTTCAATTCAACAACTTCACAACGTTTCACGAATTTGCAACAAAAATTTAAGCACTTGCACTAGAAAGATTGAAAGAGAGCTTGAGAGAGATTGAGAGAGATTGATGAAATTGTGAATTAAAATGAAAGAATGAGGGGGTATTTATAGTTGAGAAATGGGAAATTGTGTAATTATATAAAGTTTGGGGTTAAATTAAATTTGAGGGGTCAAATGGCCAAAATTTTAAAAATGCCAAACGGCTATTTCTGCAAGAGAGCCGTTCTGATTTTCAGAGTTTTTAAAAAAAAAAAATTTTTTTTTATAAAAATCAGCCCGTTGGGAACCGGATAGAACCGGAACCGGTTCAGGCGGTTCCAAACGGTTCCGCCAACGGTCCGAATTTAAAAAAAAAAGATTTTTTTTTTAAATATCGGACCGTTGGCTGAACCGTTTGGAACCGGATGGAACCGCCTGAACCGGTCCGGTTCCGATTCTGGCGGTTCCGGTTCCACGGTTCTAATGGGTGGAACCGCGACATCACGGTTCCGGGGAACCGCTAGGCCCGGAACCGCGGAACCGGAACCGCCAGAACCGCGGTTCCGGTTCCAGAACCGCCCAAAATACAGCCTTAGGTGAGCACGATGAATGGAAAGTATGAGACTGTGAGATTGAGTACTTTGAGAGTGTGAGTACATGATTCATCTTTGAGATACATGGCATTGACAATCATATTTGACATACATGAATATAGACACATTTTTTCTCATACTGTACGGTATGGCGTCATTCATGACTTTTTACACACATTCATATGTGGTCATAGAGAGTTATCTCACACTTGCTATCTGGAAAGACAATAAAACATCTTATTTATTGTGAAAATAATTTTTTAGAAAAATTACAGTTTTTCAAACTATCTCATATTTTATAATGATTTTGATAAAGAATTTAAGTTTTCCTTGATATTCTTGAAAAGTGGAAATATTTTCGATAAACTGTGATAAAAGCTGAGCATTTTATCTCTGAGTTACTTCCTTAATTATATGCTCTATGTTGTTATGAACTGCTGTTTGTTATTCGTGTTGGACCCGACATATGCTTCAACTTATTCAACTTAAGGTTAGATTTGTTACTTATTGAGAACATGAGGTTAGTTGTACTCATATTACACTTCCTACACATTGCATGCATATTTTGGATGCCGATGTTAATGTGTTCAACGGGAACTGGATTGGAAGATGTACCTGCGTCTTTGTTATAGCTGCCTTTTGTTCATGGTAGCTTTAGATTTTAAAACTCTGTTTATGTACTTTTCAAACATAAGATTTATTTAATTCATATCAGCTTTTTTATTTAATTCATATTAGCTTTGTAAACTCTATTTTTAGAAGCATATGATTTATATTATCAATCATTGGGGAAGAGTTAAAATTCAAATAATTTCTTTATTTAATTATCTTATTAATATTATTGAAATTGAATAGTTATTAGTTAGCTATCTAACATATTGGCTAAGGTGTCATTACTAATGAATTTTTGGATCGTGACAAAAATTATACTCTTTGTATTTTATTACATGAAGGTAGGTTCTAGCTAGATTTTTCTTTATGGTTCCCTTCCAAATCCAAACAAAAGGAAGATAAAGCAAGAAGGAACGAAAGCGGAAAATGAAACAAAAAGATTTTTCTATTAGATTCAAACGTTTGAAACCTTGAACTTCAGATCTCAAAGGAAAATGGTAGCAGATATCCTTAGTCTCGCTGAAAACTTTACAGTGAGTCGTGGCTGAAAATACTCTTTCGGGAACCTCTACTACTTCAGACGAACCTCTACTGATGCTTACCATTTTGACCCTCTCTCGCCTGGACATGAAGGAAAGAACGAAGGGGAGGAGGGAAAAAGGGTTACCAGAATCTTTGCTTTGGTCTTAGAGTTGGCATATTTTTGTGGGTGTTACAGTGTCTTATAGGAACGAAGGCACGTTGAAGTGTCTTAATGAAATCTGGTGATAATTTTAGGGGGCTATGTATGTATGTGGCCTAAAAATAATTTTATCTTAGAATTTTTATATTATTTATTATTATTTAATTGTTATGAAATAATATAAAAGACAAGAACAATAATGCAAGAACAAGAGCAATAGAGAGAAGAGTAGAGAGAGTTCTTCTTATTAATACTTAGAGAATGTTAGGGGTGAGTTACAATGGTAGAGGGCACCTCTATTTATAGGGAGGAGGATGATTTAGCTACCATTAATAGGACTCTAGAATCTCTCTAATTAAAGACATTCACCTTAAATAGAAGTGTATTTATAACACTCCCCCTTGAATGTCTATTCAATGATGTGCCTCGTTAAAACTTTAAAACAAAACCCAATGGGAAAAATTAAAGTAAGGAAAAAGAGTACACATGTTTGAATATGCGCCTATTGGTTGCCTCATTAAAAACCTCGCAAGGAAAACCCGGTGGGACAAAACCTTGTAAGGGAAAAAGAGTGCAACGCGCATTAACTCCCCCTGATAAGAACATCAATTTATGTCCTTAAGTCTTCGCATCCCGATCTTGTGAACTAGCTTCTTGAAGGTTGACTTTGATAGAGATTTTGTGAACAAATCAGCCATATTGTCGCTTGAACGAATCTGTTGAACATTGATATCACCATTCTTTTGAAGATCATGTGTGAAGAATAACTTTGGTGAAATATGCTTCGTTCTATCTCCTTTTATGAATCCTCCCTTCAATTGAGCTATACATGCTGCATTGTCTTCATACAAAGTTGTGGGTAGTTTATCACACTTCAAACCACATTTGTCTTGGATATGATGTATTATAGACCTCAACCACACACACTCCCGACTTGCTTCATGAATAGCAATTATCTCGGCATGATTAGATGAAGTAGCCACAATTGATTGCTTAGTCGATCGCCAAGATATGGCGGTTTCTCCACAGGTAAACACATAACCCGTTTGAGATCGAGCCTTGTGTGGGTCGGACAAATATCCAGCATCAGCATAACCAACAAGATCCGGGCTGCAATTCTTGCCATAAAATAAGCCCATATCGGTAGTTCCCTTTAGGTACCGCAATATGTGTTTGATCCCATTCCAATGTCTCCTCGTAGGAGCCGAGCTAAATCTTGCTAAGACATTAACTGAAAAGGATATGTCAGGTCTTGTAGTATTTGCAAGATACATTAGTGCGCCAATTGCGCTAAGATATGGTACTTCAGGACCAAGTAGCTCTTCATTCCTTTCTTGTGGTCGGAATGGATCTTTGTTCACATCAAGTTATCGAACAACCATCGGTGTACTTAAAGGATGTGCTTCATCCATGTAAAACCGTTTCAGTACCTTTTCTGTATAGGTAGATTGATGAACAAAAATTCCGTTTGCCAAATATTCAATTTGCAAACCAAGACATAGTTTAGTCTTTCCGAGATCTTTCATCTCGAATTCATCCTTTAGATAATCAATTGCCTTTTGGAGTTCTTTAGGGGTTCCAATAAGGTTTATGTCATCGACATATACGGCAAGTACAACAAATTCCGATGTTGTTTTCTTTATAAAAACACACGGGCAAATGGCGTCATTTATATAGCCTTCTTTTAACAAGTACTCACTAAGACGATTATACCACATTTGTCCAGATTGCTTTAGACCATACAGGGATCTTTGCAATTTAATTGAGAACATTTCCCGAGATTTCGAATTGTGCGCGTTTGGCACCTTGAGTCCATCGGGAATTTTCATGTATATCTCATTATCAAGTGAGCCATAAAGATAGGCAGTAACTACATCCATTAAGTGCATGTCAAGCTTTTCACGAACAGCAAAACTTATGAGATAACGAAAGGTTATCGCATCCATTACAGGCGAATATGTCTCTTCATAATCGACACCAGGCCTTTGAGAAAAACCTTGTGCAACAAGGCGTGCCTTATATCTTTGTACCTCGTTTTTCTCGTTTCTTTTGCGTACAAAGACCCATTTATAGCCGACAGGCTTAACACCATTAGGTGTTTCAACTATAGGGCCAAAAACTTCACGTTTTGCCAGCGAATTCAATTCTGATTGAATTGCTTCTTGCCACTTTGGCCAATCCTGTCTTTTTCGACATTCTTCAACAGATTGAGGTTCGAGATCCTCACATTCTTGCATAATGCTAGATGCTACATTATAAGCAAAGGCATTATCCACCACAATATCCACTCGATTAATATTTGCCTCAATATTATTTGGATTTAGGGATAGTTCCGTATTTTCCAGAGTTTCGGGCTCAATGGATTCTTCATGAATCTCAGAATTTGTTAAATCATGAATTTCCTCATGAGATTCTTTCGTGGTGTCATTTTGATCGTTCTTTTTCCTCTTTCTAGGATTTCGATCTTTGGAACCTAATGGTCTGCCACGCTTCAGGCGTGCATTTGACTCATTGGATATGACACTAGATGATTGTCCAACAGGGACATCAATACGGATTGGAACATTTTCCGCGGGAATGTGGGATTTCGTTATCCTTTTCAAGTCCGTAAATGCGTCAGGCATTTGATTTGCTATTCTTTGCAAATGGATAATCTTTTGTACCTCTCTTTCACAAATAGAGGTATGTGGATCAAGATGAGATAATGATGCATTTTTTCACAAAATTTCCCGTTTGGTTTCACCAACTTCTCCCCCTAATTTTGGGAAAAGTGTCTCATCAAATCGACAGTCTGCAAATCGTGCAGTAAACAAGTCGCCTGTCAATGTTTCGAGGTAGCGAATGATGGAGGGCGATTCAAACCCAACATATATTCCTAACCTTCTTTGCGGACCCATTTTGGTGCAGGATGGCGGTGCTATAGGCACATATACTGCGCATCCAAAAATTCTTAAATGGGATATATTGGGTTCATGACCCAAAACCAATTGCAACGGGGAATACTTGTGGTAATTCGTCGGTCTGAGACGAATTAGCATTGCTGCATGTAAGATGGCGTGACCCCATACCGAAGTGGGCAGCCTCGTTCTCATAAGTAATGGCCTTGCAATCAACTGCAGGCGTTTAATTAACGATTCTGCAAGACCGTTTTGAGTGTGAACATGAGCTACAGAATGTTCAACTTTTATCCCGATTGATAAGCAATAATCATTAAATGCTTGGGATGTAAACTCAGCAGCATTATCCAGTCTAATGGACTTGATTGGATTATCTGGAAATTGTGCTCGTAGTCGAATTATTAGTGCCATTAATTTCGCAAACGCAAGGTTGCGTGATGACAACAGGCACACATGAGACCATCTACAGGATGCGTCTATCAAGACCATGAAATACCTAAACGACCCACTAGGTGGGTGAATAGGTCCACAAATGTCCCCTTGTATACGTTCCAGAAACGTGGGTGACTCAGTCCCAACCTTTGTTGGTGATGGCCTGATAATCAACTTGCCTTGATAACACGAAGTGCAAGGATATTCATTATTCGAAAGAATTTTGAAATTCTTTAACGGATGCCCATATGAGCTTTCTATAATCCGTCTCATCATGACCGATCCTGGGTGTCCCAATCGGTCATGCCAAAGTACAAAGGTATTGGAATCAGTAACCCTTTGGTTTACTGTTGAATGTGCCTCAATTGCACTAATTCTTGTCCAATACAGGCCACAAGATAAAGACGGGAATTTCTCAATAACCCTCTTTTGGCCGGAGACATTCTTTGTGATGACGAGATATTCAAGATTATCTTCATCCATTGTCTCAATATGATAGCCATTCCGGCGTACATCTTTAAAACTCAACAAGTTTCTCTTAGACTTGGAGGAGAACATTGCATTCTCTATGATTAACGTCGTGCCTTTGGGCAGAGTTACAATTGCTCTTCCGGAGCCTTCAATCAATTTACTACTTCCAGAGATTGTAGTAACGTTTGCCTTACACATATTTAGTTGAGAGAAATATTTCCTTTCTTTGAGTATTGTATGTGTAGTACATGAATCAACTAGGCAAATACTTTTACAGTTGGACTTTGATCCAAGTTCGCTTTGTGAGATATCCATATTTGCTATCCCATAGTTTGACATACAAAAGAGATACACGAACATAAGAATAAACAAGTTCAATTCGTTTGTGTCACATAATATTTTCAAAATCTGCTGCTAACAGTTGACTAACAAAATCAGATATGTTTTCCATAATTGATTACTTTGCAGTTTGAAAATTTCAGTTTAAACATTTTCTTCAAACAATCGATTATTAAACATAACAATCGATTGTTGAACATTGACAATCGATTGTTAAACACACACAATCGATTATTTGCTATTTTGAAAAACTTCAGATCACACTGTCTTAAGACAATCGATTGTTATGCATAGACAATCGATTGTTGGCTATTTTGAAAAATTTCAGAGCACACTGTTTTAAGACAATCGATTGTTAAGTATAGACAATCGATTGTTGGCTATTTTGAAAAATTCCAGAACACACTGTTTTAAGACAATCGATTGTTAAGTATAGACAATCGATTGTTAGCTATTTTGAAAAATTCCAGATACACTGTTATAACGACAATCGATTGTTATGCATAGACAATCGATTGTGGATGATTTTTGAAAAATTCCAGATTACACTGTCTTAGCGACAATCGATTGTTAGACAAAGACAATCGATTGTGGATGATTTTTGAAAAATTCCAGATTACACTGTCTTAACGACAATCGATTGTTAGACAAAGACAATCGATTGTTGATCAATTATTTTTCAGCTTTAGTGCGAAAATAGTAGATAATCGACTAGTTTTTCAGGCTAGTCGATTACCCCTACTGGAAAATAAAAATATTATTGATATTTGAGAAATTTAAAGATATTCTAAAGAACTACTGCTAACATTGCATCATGAACTAATTAATACGAGCTAATACTAATGACTATTAGTTTATTTCACTAACTAATACAAATAAGTAGAACAAAATCAAATAACTCCATCTTCTTTCATCACGGACCCATCGCCGATTAGGTGGTCTATTTTCCCCTCGGGTTGCTCAAAGAAGTCTGCCACATCCAAGTGGGTGATGTCAAAATTGTCGTCAGAGACAAAATTTGTTTCAGGGCCTTTTCTCTTTCGAGATGCTTGATAAAGGTCAACCAAGTGTCTTGGTATACGGCAAGTCTTTGACCAGTGCCCTTTCCCACCGCAACGATAACATATAGTTTCTGAACCATTTGCCTTAGGATCTTCATGACCCCGTTTCTGCTTTCGGCGGTTATCTCTCCTTGGGGGTTGGCGGACTTCATTGGAATTTCTTCCTTGTCTACGTCCCTGGCTATGACCCCGTTTACGGCCATGACCATGGCCCTTTTCATGTTTGGCATAATGAGAGTGCACCTTATCTGCTTCAGGCAGTGGTGTAGACCCAGTGGGTCGATTTTCGTGATTTCTCATGAGCAGGTCATTATTTCGCTCAGCCACTAGTAGAAGAGAAATCAGTTCAGAGTACTTTGTAAAGCCTTTCTCTCTGTACTGTTGTTGCAGTACTATATTGGAGGCATGAAACGTTGTAAACGTTTTCTCAAGCATATCATAATCGGAGATATTATCCCCGCATAGCTTCAATTTAGAAGTAATTCTGAACATTGCAGAATTATATTCAGAAACGGACTTAAAGTCCTGGAGCCTCAGATGAGCCCAATCATATCGTGCTTGTGGCAGAGTGACCAACTTCAGGTTGTCATATCTCTTCTTTAAGCCGTTCCACAAGATGAGTGGATCCTTGACGGTGAGATATTCAATTTTCAAACCTTCATCAAGGTGATGGCGCAAGAAAATCAAGGCCTTCGCACATTCTTGGGTGGATGCTTTTTCTCTATCTTTGATGGTGTCTCCGAGACCCATATCATCTAAGTGGATTTCAGCCTCCAACACCCATGTCATATAGTTCTTGCCCGAAATTTCAAGGGCAACGAACTTTCTTTTCGTAATGTCAGACATAATCAAAAATTAAATTAGGAAGAGGGAAATACCTTAGATTTTTCAAGAATGGTTCTTGAGACGGTAGAGTCTCGTGCTGATAACGTGTTATGAAATAATATAAAAGACAAGAACAATAATGCAAGAACAAGAGCAATAGAGAGAAGAGTAGAGAGAGTTCTTCTTATTGATACTTAGAGAATGTTAGGAGTGAGTTACAATGGTAGAGGGCACCTCTATTTATAGGGAGGAGGATGATTTAGCTACCATTAATAGGACTCTAGAATCTCTCTAATTAAAGACATTCAGCTTAAATAGAAGTGTATTTATAACATTAATTTAATTATTATCAATATATCTTGTTAAATAGTAAATTTTTTTAAAAATTAAATAATTTGATAGTATTATGTTAGAATTTATTCAATAGAATATGTCTTGACAATGTATTCTTTATATTTAAAAAAATGAACACCTAAAATCGATAAGAAAGATATAAATTAAACCGATAAAAAGTTAACTTAATAAATTTAGTTTCAGGATATGAAAGAATCTACGAGTTAAAAAAAACGATTTAATTGGATTTAAAATTTTTTTTAAAGTGAAAACCAAAGCCAGCCGAATCAATATAAAGGATAATTGACGGATACAAACAATCGCAGGCAGTAGCAAATAGAGTCCTGCAGACGCCGCACTTTGACATTTTATTCACTTCTAATCTAACGAACATTCCAATAATCAAAACCCAAAGCCCTAATGTTAAAACCTCACCTTTCTAATTTTCCAATCACCATCTTGGGATAATGAGTACTTTCAAGAGAGCTTCAAGAGCTCTCAGATCCAACTTCTCTTTATTTTCTACTCCTCGACCCTATTTATCTCATTTTTTCTCTAATCAAAATGCATCATTTTGCTCTCGTCCTCGCCAAAACAGTAAAGAAGGATCAACTATAGATTTGAATGAGTACCCTTCTGATAATATTCGGAATTTTTCTATTATTGCTCATGTTGATCATGGCAAATCCACGTTGGCTGATAGGCTTTTGGAACTTACTGGAACCATTAGAAAAGGTCATGGCCAGCCTCAATACTTAGATAAATTGCAGGTATTTTCCCTTCATTGCTTCATTTATGTCATGTTTGATGTTTTTGCTTTTGCTTCTTTATATTTCATACTTGAAGAATGTTATCTTTGTAGCCCCAGCTGAAGAATTCTCATATTATGTTTGTTTAACTGTGATAAAAGCTTAAATGTTAACTCCTTTCATTCCAATTTATGTAAACATATTTGACTGAGCACACAGTTTGTTATAACATTTGTGTTGTTATAAGATTTGAAATTTCTGGTCTGCAACATTTCCATAATAGTCATGTGGTTATAAATGTTTCTCAGGTAAAATGCGAAAGTTTAAGTTAAATTGTTCCCACTTTAGAAGGAATAAAAATCAAAGAGTGGCATAAAATGAGACAGAAAGACTTCTTTGTGAAAATTTTATCTTTCTAGCTTAAGGTCAAGGCATCTAGAGGTTATTTGATGAAGTGTGTGACAAGATGACTTTTATTTACTCAATTATGCATTCAACACGGCCTCATATGTGCACCTAATTTTTTTCATGGCCAAGCAAGGGGAAATTCTTTTCATAATGGGTGGTAGTGAGTACATGGATGGAAGTTGTCTCGAAAGACCTATAACATTTTGGAATTTAGACTTACCTAAGGATAAAGCAAAAATTGAAGGAAAATCCATATAGGTTATATATACGAATGGGTTTAGTCTTGTTAATGCGTTAATTTTGAACCTACTTCTTTGCTAGGAGTATTTGACCTTATAGTAGATTTATATGCCAGTAAAAATATAGAGAACTTCTATATTATATTGTTACTGTTACTTAGTATTTTTTTTATTTCACTTTTATTTTATTTGTTATGATGATAGCATGAGTTGAGCTTAAATGGGAAACATGGTCATCGAGGATTCATATAGCTGACCCTACTTGTTTCGGATCGAGACGTAGTTGTCGTAGTGGTGAGACTTGAAACCAGGACCTCTGACCCTTTGCTCCAAAAGATTAAGCTATTAGAGAGAGCACTCTTCGATTTAGTTAATTATGTATTGAACATTATATTTGTTTAATAGTGAGAAAAAATTAACCTTCACTTTATCAAGATTCCAAGATTCTTGGGTTGAATCAAATTTTCTGAACTTTTGGTTGGCTGTAATATATTAATTGGATTTATAAATTTTCAATTTGCTCTACAACAGTATAATTTTTTCTTAATCAGAAAGCTATTATCAACAATTGGAAACTATTTCGAGGTCTAAAGTTGCAATGCTTTTGATGATTTCCTGGCTCGAGATCTTGGGAAATTGTGAGTTAGTTGTTGTAATGCGTTTGCAATTGCTTATTACCTTTAGGTAAAAGTAATACAGTTTGTGTTTGAAATGAAGGTAGCCCTATCTTGGTACGAGGTTCATTAAAAAGCACGCCCTTATGAGTTCTGATATTGCAGTGTTGTGGAGCGTATGTCTTTCATCCTCCGTATGTGAGAGAGGGTTGGGATGTGGGCAAGTTGGGGTACAAGGAAGAAGATAAGTTCGAGCAAGAGGCTATGTACTGCATGGATTTATGCAAACTTTGCTATAACCTGAGGTTATATAAGGAAATTTCGCATCATATTTATTATTTACGAGTTATAGAGGTGAAGTGTGGCGCGATAGTGGTAATCATGTTGCTTCTATTGGTTGGTAGTGCATTTTTTATTTTAAGTCTGGTTCAAAACAAGAATGGACCAGTTAAAACTGTATCCTCCAGATATTCGTGAAGCGATCTTCCTTCGCTTGTGTTACACATGCAAATGTTTAGATGTTGAAATGCGGAGGTCAACTACTCCATCCAAGATTCTAGAAAAAAAGGAGGCAATTTGTCATTATTGGAGCATTATTTAGTTGTGCTCTTTGTCCATATATAAACTAACTCTCTTTACGGTATGATATTTACGTGAAAAATCTGTGATTTGTCTTAGGTGGAGAGGGAACGGGGAATAACCGTTAAAGCTCAAACAGCAACTATGTTCCATCGTCACAAGTTCCTTGGCAGTGACACAGATTTTTTGTTAAACCTGATTGATACACCTGGTCATGTGGATTTCAGCTATGAAGTTTCTAGATCTTTGGCAGCTTGTCAAGGTGCCCTTTTGGTTGTAGATGCAGCCCAAGGTGTGCAGGCACAGACTGTTGCTAATTTTTACCTCGCATTTGAATCAAACCTGGCCATAATTCCTGTCATAAACAAAATTGATCAGCCCACTGCTGATCCAGATAGGGTAAAAGCACAGCTCAAATCCATGTTTGACCTTGATCCCTGTGATGCACTATTAACATCTGCAAAAACAGGTCAAGGTCTAGAGCAGGTTCTACCTGCTGTGATAGAGCGAATTCCTCCACCTCCTGGTAGAAGCACTTCACCTTTGCGATTGCTTTTGCTGGATTCATATTATGATGAGTACAAAGGAGTTATCTGCCATGTGGCTGTTGTTGATGGTGCTTTGCACAAGGGTGACAAGATTTCCTCTGCTTCCACTGGCCAAAGTTATGAAGTTTCTGATGTTGGTATTTTGCACCCGGAACTTGTACCTACAGGAATCCTTTTAACAGGTCAAGTTGGATTCATGGTCAGCGGCATGCGTTCAACAAAAGAGGCCCGTATTGGAGATACTCTACATCATACACGAACAGTTATACAGCCCCTTCGAGGTATCTTTGCTGCATCTCGCCGTAGATATTTAGAAGCGAATTAGAACAGTTAAAAAAGATCAGCAACTTGCTAATTTTTGGGCTGCGGAGATCACATCTTTCATAATCGAGATGTCTTAACCATTTTATGATGTCTCTGGGAACTCCTTTGGCGTTTCATCCACCCACCTCTCCCTGCATGCCCAAGAAAAATTGAGAAAAAGAAGCTTGTGGTGGATGTTTCAAATAGGCCAGAGTAATGGTTGTGTTCTACAAACAAAAGCAAAAGATTGTATTATTTAAAGCTTGTGATTGTGAATGCATCCTGCCAACAATTTTAGCTTCATACTAGAACAGTTTTTGCTTTGCACATTGTCATCGTGGCCCGAATAAAATATCATTATGAGACATGGTGTGTGTTTCTCCATACTTGTTAGCAGAGCTTATCTCATTGCAATATTTTCCTTGGTGATACATGAAGGTTTCAAGCCAGCAAAACATATGGTCTTTTCTGGCCTATATCCAGCCGATGGATCTGATTTTGAGGCACTTAACCATGCCATAGAGAGATTGACATGTAATGATGCGAGTGTCTCTGTAACTAAAGAAAGTAGCACAGCTCTAGGTCTGGGTTTCAGGTAAAGATAAATCTTAAGATATAAATTTCACTTCACTTTTTTCATTGTTAAAATTTAGCTCCACTTTTTCCTAATTTGGTCCCATTTTATGCTCCGCTAACAGATGTGGTTTCTTGGGTTTACTTCACATGGATGTTTTTCATCAGCGGCTTGAACAGGCACTTCCTTTATTTCATTCAAACTTTATTTGTCTTCAATTAAAAACTGGATTGATGAATACTAGAAAAGGACAATTCTCTTGTATGAGCAATTACTGATCCTGATGTTGGTCTCTCTTGTTAGAGCCTATTTCTGCTCTCTCTCTTTCTCACACACACACACACACACACACATTCACACAGAGAGAAAAATATGAAGAAGAAAGAAGTCTTGATTCATGCCTCCTTGGTTTGTTTCCCTGTTTTAGAAATTGGAACAAATTAAGAATGAACTGTATCTTGACTTCACGAGTTGCTTATATAATGGCGTAATGGCTGACAGGAACATGGTGCTCATGTCATTTCCACTGTTCCTACAGTGCCATATATTTTTGAGTACTCAGATGGAAGGTATGGTTATCTACATTGTAAATGCCTTTTTTCAATCTTAAATTAATTCTGCTTCCGTTTCCTCCTTGGGTTTGTCTTTAGCAAAGTGGAGGTTCAGAATCCTGCTGCTTTGCCTTCAAACCCCAAGAATCGACTTACAGCCTGCTGGGAACCTACTGTTATAGCTACAATTATTATCCCTAGTGAGTAAGCTCCCATGCACTTCACGTAATTAGATATTTTCCCCTCAATAATAAGTGTCAGCTTTCTTGATCTCTTCTCTTGGAGCTAGTTTGGTGTTAGAGATGTCCATTTTTCCTCACATCATACTACTTCTTGAAGGTATGTGGGGTCTGTTATCACTCTATGCGCTGAGCGTCGGGGAGAGCAGTTGGAGTACTCATTCATTGATAGGTGACTTTTCTTCTTATGTTGATCAGTGTTTGCTCATCGAAGATGTGCCAAATATGTGGCGCACACCATGAATAAACAATCAAATCACATTTTTTTTGTTTTTAACTTAAGTTTGTTCTTTTATTTCATTTGATTATTTGTAAATGAAAGAATTGGGGAATTGCAGCCTTTAATATCTTGCCCAATATTTTGTAGGAAGACACTTCATATTACAAAGCAAAGTTGATTCAAAAGTTAATTTTATTGTTCGACCTTCATTAGGAATTTCTTTTCATCTTTTCTCAAGTTCCTATAAAGTTCTAGATTGATGGTATACAAGTAGGGGTGTGCATTCGAATCGATTTATCGATAAATCGAATCGATTATTTGTCATCGATTCATCGATAAATCGAATCGAAAAAATCGAAACCTTAATGAAACGATAACGATAAGCATATGTACAAATCGATAATCGATAAGTAATTATCGATAACGGTCAAAATCGAATCGATAAATCGAATGCACACTCCTAATTATTTCATCTACCAAATTAAGGAATGATCATATTTAAAGCTAAAGGGAATGAAGTTCAAATTAATGGAAAATAGAAATAGCAGTGATGATGTATTTTTATTTTTTTAATACCGTTGGAGTATTGGTGGCATCCATTTGATCCCTTAATTTAGTTTCGTTGCATGTGCCTGTTGACATAATTTTTATGTTATAAACGGTGTTTGTTTTATTTTAGCTTCTTTTTGTCCATATTAGTTAGGCGTGTTTATAGCGATACAATTTCCGTGGAATGCCACAAATTTTCTTATTGGTGTAATCGATAATCGAATCGATAAGCCTCAAAAATCGATAAATCAAAATCGAAAAAATCGAAACCTTATTGAAACGATAACGATAGGCATATGTACAAATCGATAATCGATAAGTAATTATCGATAAGGGTCAAAATCGAATCGATAAATCGAATGCACACCCCTATATACAAGTTTTTCCATCGTGTGCAGCCAACGGGCTTTCATGAAGTACCGCATGCCTCTGAGGGAAATTGTTGTGGACTTCTACAATGAACTGAAAAGTATAACATCAGGATATGCATCATTTGATTATGAGGACTCAGAGTAAGTTTTTCTCCTCTTCTTGCTCTGATTGTCTTAGTACATACAAACACAACTCAGAAATTTCTGCCTCGATCAAATATTTACTGTATAAAGGGCTGAAATTTTGATTCTCTCAGGAAAAAAGTTTTCCTCAATGATAAATTCTAGTTGCAAGTGTTCTGATAAGCCATATTTGCATCTTCCTCTTTTCCCCTTTTTCTTTTTTTTTTTTTTTTTTCGTTTTTGGATAGATACCAGTCCTCAGATTTGGTGAAGCTCGATATTCTCCTAAACGGCCAACCAGTTGATGCCATGGCAACCATTGTCCACAAATCAAAAGCTCCGCGTGTTGGTCGTGAACTTGTGGAGAAGCTTAAAAAGTTTATAGACAGGTGTACTTATTTGCCCGTCATTTGTTTCTTTTGGTTTTGGTGCTACTTCTTGTTTCTCATACAGATAGTTGAACAGGCAGATGTTTGAAATCATTATACAAGCTGCTATTGGATCTAAAGTCATTGCCAGGGAGACGTAAGTTTAACTTTTCCATCTGTCATACATTTGGCAGACTATTGAATTATCCTGTAAATTCAGTTATCACCGGTTTCAGCTATTTCTCCATAACAAGATCACCAGTGATCAAAGAATACGCCGCTTAATAGTTGTTTTTGGGCCGACTTTTGACTAGATTAGCGATTTGACTGGCAACCCACCTTATTCCCAATGTCAACTTTTTCTTTCTTTCAGGGTCATGCGAGCAATTTTCTTGATAATGCTTACTAGTAATATGAATACCCTTATGCTCTGCAAAGACATAAGGCACCATTTTTAGGATTCCATTTCCTTGTACCATGACCAAAATGAACTCCTGCCTCCATCTTTTCCAAATTTATGTTCCAATAGCTTCTTGTCATTTCTCGCGACCCCCCCCCCCCCCCTTTTCTTTTTCAATTAGAAAATCTTATGAAGTGCGGGAAATTTACTTGAAGTAGCTTCTTCAAAATTTCGTCATATTTTCAAAGATATAAAGCCGAATCGCTAACAGAGGAATTTTCTTTCGGGATGGTGATAACCTTTATAAATCTCAGACATTTAAGTGTTGGAAAAGGGAAATTGTGGCTTTACACCCTTCTTCCCTTTTCCTCTTTTGTGTCTTTCTGAAGGAGAAAAGTAATGGTTAAATAAGTATGCTGTAGTTTCATCAGTATACTGTGTGTTTTTTTAAGTTTCACATAGGTAACTTTAGTTGTAGCTGTTTCATTTACATTTCTTGTTTCAGGCTTTCTGCTATGAGAAAGAATGTTCTGGCAAAGTGTTATGGTGGTGATATTACAAGGAAGAAGAAGTTGTTGGAGAAGCAGAAAGAAGGGAAGAAGCGAATGAAACGAGTGGGATCCGTTGATATACCCCAAGAAGCTTTCCATGAGTTACTCAAGGTCTCATAAAGATCATCTTAAATGCCTCCGAGATTTTAGGTACAAAAGGTAAAACCAATGTTTTTTTATCCTAGTTATAATTACTGCATCTTTTCTTTTACCCCTGTGAGAGTCAAGTTGTTGATAGTTCAATTTTGACATAAAAATTAAGTTTTAGCCCTGGAGACTGGTGAGATGCAGATGAATAGAAGATGAAAATACTATTGACGAGATATTATATCACATGATTTATAAATCCTCTTCCAATGAAAATTGTGGTAGTAACTACTGCTACTCGGTGCCCAGTTTCTGCTTGGTTAACATAATTTTCTTTTGTTCCAAAGTTTAGGTATCGTCATAGACAATGATGCATACCCTTGCAGCAGGTCAAATGTAAGTTCCGCTGCATAAAATACCGTTTTAGACGCTGTCCATGCATTTTCAGTGGAAGAAAGCGAAGTTCAAAGGGTAAAATCCCAACTTGTTGCTCAGTTTATCCCTGGAGGCACAGATGTTTGTTCTGTTCAAAGTTGCCCCTTTCCATGTACCAAAGGATGAGATATTGTAGCCCCTTGAATACCATTTTTATAAGCAATTTGCCTCCCTTTATGAGTACAGTGGAGTGTCAACTATCATAAAAAGATTTCAGGCGTTATTTGCAATAGGGACCGTACAATTAGAACTCTAGCTCAGAATGAAATAACAGATCATTTCTGGAGAAGTGCACTTTCAGGGCTTTGGTCAACTGGTAACGCATCGCGTATGTAAGTTAGGTGACTGTATGTGTTCGATCTTTGTGGCAAACAAGATTCCTGTATTTAAGTGCAGAAGAGTAGAGGGTAGGTCTATTATCTTTGGAGTTTTGAATTTTGCGCCACTAACCTAGGAATTTATCAGTAATATTTTTAAAAAAAAAGAAAAAAGAAAAAAGAAAAAATAACTGAACTTTCATGAGTGAAAAGGAACCTCCAAATAGAGGGTCAGATGTAAAATTTCTTTTATGATTGAATAATGACTTTATTGTGAGAATCCGTTAGACCATTTACAATAATTTTGCGTTTTGATAAAGAGATGCGTTAACAATGTATAGCTGACGTACAACAACATAGAACAGGTGAATCATTTTTCCCAAGATTGATACGTAGAGATTTTCGGCCTAATTCCTTATGACTTTGTATTATTGCTTTTAGTTAAACTCAATTTAAATCAATACTATAGAACTCAATACTAAAGACAGAATAATGAGTTGGCATCTGCATCGCCAATTTAGGGGAGAAATTAATATCTCTATTATTCTTTGAACGTAGTAGCATCAGCAAAATCGCACAATTAAGCGAAGGGAAAAAGATTTAAGGTGGGTGACTTATATGGCAAATGCCCTGTTTATAACATTATTCTTATGCGTTTACCTTGAAAATACGAGTAACAATTATATTTGACTTGTGGTTTTAAAGATATGTACTCTTTTTTCAGTACCTATTAATAATCAAGAAGTATAAAGTATAGATGAAAGAAATGAATGAATCAAATCAGTGTTACCAAACAGTATCGGCCTCAAGCTTAGTGACCTCGAGATGAACCAAGAACAATAAAGCAAGGACAGTAAAGAGAACAGACGAGTTTGATGAACAATGAGCCAAAAAGTAAGATAGTATATTCTGTGCCAATAATTAGATGATTTTTACAAATGATTGAGGTCCCATTTATATAATATGGGAGCCTAAATAAGGTACATTTCTATTTACAATAAGGAGTCTATTGAGACAACTCTCTAACCGCCTAGTACGGAATCATATAATTCTATTCCGTAATTTGCGCCATGATTTGGGGACGTGGCAGGAATCTCGCTCTTTCTGTTACATACTCGTAACGATATTATTTCGGGGTCGAGCATACTCAGCCTCGATATCCATCGTACTTCAATCTTCGGGCATTGCACTCCTTCTTCGAGCTCGAATCTGATCCGCCAAACTTGACCTTACCCGAACTCGAGCCTAAGGCGACCCCTCGAGCCTAGGAAATATGGCATATCTGATTTTGACCGTATGCAGATAGTCCCCGTGTTTCTTAGAATAAGATGATAAGAGACAATGTGAACCTCGATTCTCCGGAGTCTCCAATGATGATGTTACTCTCTTGATGTAGGCGTTCGAAGTGACCGAAACGTCCCGTCGGAATGCTTCCCCCAAAACATTAAATACATGCTAGTAATGGCCCGCCACTAGCATCGCCGAATCGTCGCCTCTCATCCAAGATATGGAATTTTTTCTTTGAACTAAAAACTTTACCTCTTCATTGCATTTACTCTGTTCACTTTTCCCCTTCATCTCTTTCTGCTCTCACTACTTTTACTTCGATCACCGAAAAACGCCAAGATCGCATAAAACACCACGCTCTGCTACCCCCTGTACTCTTTAGTTAATCTATGGCTAAATCTTCCAAATTAGTCCCCAAAAAGAGAAAGCATCGTCTTCTTCTATTGCCTGGCTGGCCAAACCAGTAGTGTGATCGCAACCAACTTCGCACTACTAAAGAGTAGCAAGAGAGGGTCGCAATAGCTTTTACTCGATTTTGGGTTGGGATTGAATCCATAGAGAGCAAGAATTGGAGTTAAATATCTATATAGCTTAGAATTGTGAGTGTGTTCTTAATTGATCTCCTCATCATTTTTTGGATTTTCTTTAACAATCTAATATTATCAACCACTAATTATGACTAATTATGCTAAGTAAAAATTGTTAAGAGTTATATCTAATGGTTTAAAAGGCACTAGGTTAGTGACTTTCACCTAGGTAGCTAATTGACGGGTAATTGCTTCTAAGGCATGCTTGACATGTTTGGGGAAATATGCTATAACCGTTGTACGATGTTACCTGCTCTCACACATCTCGGTGGAGAGAGTGATTTTGTCCAATTGACTTTCTCAAGACCAAATGGGTAGGCAAATCTGCTCAAGCAACTAGGGTTCAAGTCGGGTAATTACTCTCTTGAGGTTAACCCTTTAATTAGGACTATCAATTCTCTTGAGTCCATCCCAATTGCTTGTTGGGTCAATTTTGGAGACTTAGGCTCTCTTTCTCAAGAAGAGCCAAGTTAGCTAAGCACAAACCAGTGTTTGCAACCACCAATACATAAATTAAACCATAAAATTGATCCAAATAACAAACACCCATCAATCTAGCCTTAAATTGCAACACCCATCAATTACCCATACTAGGTTGAGCCACAACCCTAGCTACTGGATTTAGCTACTCATGCTTGAAGAAGAAAATGGAGAATTTACTAGATGAAGATAAAGACATATTAATTAATTGCTAAGCTAAATATACAAATTCAATGATAAAAGCTAAGTAAAAATTCCAAAAATGGCTACAGTAGGCCTTCTCACGAGCACATCTGAAGTTCTAAAATGTCTAATGCCCTAAAAATGAAAAAATGTTCTATTTATACTAAGTTGAAAAATTGGACAAAAATACCCCTGCAGGCCGCACAAAATGGACTGGGGCCGCACTAGGCTCTTGGACTTGAAATCTTGGCTCTCTGAACTCAGGCTCGGTGGACCGCGCAGAATGGACCGCGGCCGCGGAGGCTTCCAATACGGTCCGCACAAACATGACCGCGGACCGCGATGGCTTGAACCTTGGCAAGTTGCAACTTCTGATCTTCTCCTCCGTTGACCGCACATAATGGTAGTGCGGCCGCGGAGCATTCAGTGCGGACCGTACTGGATCGACTGCGGCCGCACTAGGTTTGATGCCTTAAAGTCCACCCTCTGAATCTACCTAGTACGGACCGCACAAAGTGTAGTGCAGCCGCGCTAGGCCTTTTTGTCCTAAGTTTTCCTTGTCATTGATACTTGAGCAGGTTTTAGTCCTTTTGAGACGATCTTAGACATTTTCTCACTTTGTCGATCAAACATGCAATCAAGCACAACTTATGAGCCTTTTGGGACTATTTTGTAAGACTTTATAGTCAAAGAGGAAGAAGAAGGAGCATAAAACACGTCAAAATCCCTAGTTATCAACTCCCCCAAACTTAAGTTTTTTATTGTCCTCAAGCAAACAAAATAAGACCCACCCCTTAAGGAAAAATTCAATAATTTTTAGCTATTCTAAAGTATCCCAACAAGCATCAATTGGGAGTAATAATTGCCCTCAATACGAATGAATCATTAACACCATTTAACCTTTGAAAAACCATGGATCAAGTGTGACACGAGAGCATCAAGAGTTGACTCATTACATAAAAAAACTCTCTCAATTACTTTGGTTATTGTGGAATCCAAACTTACTTATCCTCAACTCTCCCTAAGAAAACCTCACCTTTTAGAGTATTAGCACACAAACCGAAGTCAATGAGAATTCACTCATCTCTCTCAAGGGGAAAGGTCACGAGTCTGGCTCTAAGTACCATATACTTGCCCCTCATATAAGTATCCACTAATGCAAGCTTCATTAAACTCAAGATCATATAGAGCTTTTGTGGAGTCATTGCAAAAGCTTTTGGTTTAGGGTAGGAAATGTTTTGGGCTAAGTGGGTTCCATCTTCCCTTAAGCACTTCTTTTGATTCATTTGGCACAATTCTCTTGACTCTTTGAGTCATTTCACCTCTTTCTAAGGGGTTAAAGAGACACATTGTCACTCTTTCTTATGCATTTCAATTCTTTTCTCATTTTTCAACATTCCACACCTTTCTTTCTTTTACTTTTCTTGAATCCCTTTTTATTCTTTCTCGCATTGAGCATTCTTATTGTCCTTTTGCTTTTCTTTCTCTTTCATTGCCTTTCCTTTTCTTCATTTTTGTGCCTTATACCACTTTGTTTTCATCCTCGTCTCTCCCCCCAAACTTATAGTTTATCCATGTACTCAAGGAAAGGTCGGGTTCCAAGAGAGGGTATCTTTTAGAACAACTATAGGCTTGTAACATGGTTTTTGAAAGAAAAAGGTTTAAGGCTCTAAAGGGTTAACTAAGGATTATATCATTGGTAGGCTATGAAATTGTTCAACTATCATTTGGATCAAGGAGAGTCTATAATCACTTCTCAAGTCAAATTTCACTTAAGATTTCGCCTCAACAGACATTCAGGGCACATTTTAGACCATTGGCTCAGGACTTGGGCTTGCAATTCAATTTCTCACCATAAAAGCTAAAGGATTGCTAAAGACATAGAATCGAGGGCCCACATCAACCTTAGCTACTATTTGAGTACACAATGGTCCGAAAAATCACTTGATGATTATCAGTCAATACAAGAGTCTCAAGGCCACGACTTTCACCATCCTAAGCACAACAATTTGTCTTTCACCAAGGGGTCAAAGGAAAATGTGCTAGGCCCAAGTGAAGCTTTGGTTGAGGTACCCTTAACTACAACCTACCAAAAACAAAAACAAAAATGGACTCAAACCTTTAAGAAGGTTGTCACGCCATCTATCATTGCGAAGAGCCACCCGGTTCACACAATACTCCGCCTTTTAAAAGAACCGTGATATTAAGAAAATCAAAGGCTTATTAAAAACATAAAAGCGAAACAAAAAGCTACGAACATATGTAAGAAGCTAAAAGCAATTTTTTTTACGAAAATAGAAAGAATATATACAATATGGGATTTGAATATACAATGGGAAATGAATATATACACTGATGTAACTTTATATACATGCCAAAGGAAAAAAATTGTGATATAAGTAACTAAATGTAAGACTATATACAGACCAAATGAAAATAAAAAAAGCATAAGCTAAATCAGAATATATGTATAGTCATTCAAAGATAAATGGCGCACCCCCTCAAATAAAAGTTGGCATTATCCTCAATACCAACTAAAACAAATAAGCACCAAAAATTAAATAGATGAAGGATTTGTAGACTCCCTAAGACATGTCCGTCTGCATAGGATCATGAGTGGTCCCTAGGTCCTATGTGTGTTTGGAAGCCTCAGACTGGTTCTCGGTATCCTCCTGCTCAGTTGCTGGGACCTGGGACTGGACCTGTATTGGCTCTGGTGCATCTTGTAGCTGACTGGAGGAAGCCTCTGATGGGTCCGCCAACTAGATGACGATCTCATCTGCTCTAGGGATCTTCCTCCTCTTTTTCGGAGGCCTCTGTGTCTGCTCCGAATCTATGGCGGCTGCTGGAACTGATGCTAAAGCAGGGTCCTCAAATAATAAGTCTAAAGGCAGGTGGTCTGCCTTTAGTCTATCCACATCCGCCCGTAGCTCCTTCACGGACTCCTTGGAAGCCCGTGTCTTGCGCAACTTCTTGTGCTCCTTGGCAATCTCCTTCATAGCCTTGCCATGTGAATCCACTGCCCTTGCCTAATCAGCGTGGGTCTTGAGGATCTTCTCCTGGTTCTCAAGTATCTTCTTCAAGGCATCTTCTATTGACTGTGGGACTTGTACTGGCTGTGGTGCCGACTGAGCCGCAATGGTGGAGGTCAAGGTAGAAAACTTGGATGAAGCTTTATACATCCAATTATTCAGGCTTTGAAGCGTCTGGATCAATTGGTGGGCAGTGATGGGATGGGCCCGGGATGATGGGATCTCCAGGCCTGCTGATGTAGAAGGGCCAAGAGGAATGGATGAAGATGTAGAAGGCCAGGAGGTAGGTCAACAACATTGAAGGCAGTCTCAATGGGGGCCTCTACCACAACCAGCTCTTCAGACTGGCCAATTGGGGAAGACGAAGGTGCCTTGTAGTTCTTGTCCTTGGGGTTATCATTCCCCTTCAAGCTGTACCAGGAGAATGGGTCTATCGCTTTACCCTTGACATCATAGGACTTCCTCTCCCAAATCCCAAAAATACAGAGAGAGGTTGTCAGGAAAGGGTAGTTCCAATCAGTCTCTTCTCTCACCAATGAGATAATGAGGTACATCACATTCCCCACATTTATGGGGTATCCTTCCATAATTAACGCAACCAATACAGCCTAGTGGAGAGGAATTTTCTGGTCATGTAGTAGGGTCCAACCGGCTGCAAACAAAAGTTACCTAACCCCTTGCCTCAAAGTTCAGGGTCCTTCGCAGTATTTTGACCCAACTGTCAATCATTTCGGAACGGTACCTGGGATTGCCAGGTACGGAGCTAACCATGGACGAGGTTCCTCACCCATCTCCAACTTCACCAGATGCAGAGTCTCATCCTCTTCATTAAAGCCCAGGTACTCATTCAATGACATCCCGTCGAACAATACCTTTTTGTTACGAACCTTGGTCACTTTGGAGCCCTTGACAATGCGGGCCACATTGCAGTAGAACTCTTTGACCAAGTGTTCATTTGCATCTGTACAGTCATCCATGAAGTATTCCCAGCCTACTCTAGTTCTAAATTTCCTCTTCACATCAAGGTTGTCGGGTAGTAAGTCTTTGTCAATGAAACTCCGCTACGGTATAAAATGTCTCACCGGCTATCACTCCCTGAATTTGTGGTAGGCTACTTGGCTTACAAATCAGTCCTCCCAGACTTTAGGTTTCCTAGTATGGGCAATCCCCCCAACATGAGGTTCACCCCTCTCAAATACTTCCTCTTCCCTTTGTACCTCTTTTTCACCCTCGTCTGCACTCTCCCCGGATAATGAAACCGCGGGGGAGGTGGAGTACTCACCGCTGCCAGGTGCTGAGCCCTCTGATGATTCAGTGGGGACATGACCTTTTTGGGCCGGGGGTGATGGAGGTAGAGTGTCATCAGTCAATCTCATTCATCCGGGCCAATCAGAAACATGTGCAGGAATAGAATTTGAGGAAACCTCCTAAGACGGCTCGTACTCACTCCCCGATTTGTCAGCTGCCCTATCAGCAGCTTTTATCAACTTTCTTGTTCTTTTTATGCTCTCCCAAAATTGGGGAGGGAGCTTAATCATTTTTTACTTTCCACCCCAGGAGGATTCACCTCTCCCGGGTTGTTTTGATCATTTTCCCCGTCGTTGTTTAACCATTATCTACAAGCACACACATCTAACTTTGTTTGTATCAATAGAAGCAATAAAACATATGTGCATAATGAATTGCAGAACAGAAGTAGATAGTTGCAGACACAACTGCAGATATGGCATGTGCGGACTATACAAAAAGAAGTGCGACCGCACACGGACCACCGCGGACCGCACAAACACGATCGCGGTCCGCACAGGTATAAGGTCCCAAAAACAAGTTCTCGGAATCTCGCCACTGCGTCCCGCAAAAAGTATTACCGTGGTCATGGTGGGCCAGTTCAGACCGCACAAAATGTAGTGCGGCCACACTGGACAAAGGTCATCATTCAGAAGTTCAACACCGCGGTCCTCACAAAGCGGTAATGCTGCCGCACAGACGCCACTGCGGACCACACCAAAATGACCGCAGTCCGTGGTGGGTTCCCAGACTTGGCATTTAGTTAGGGTTCTAATTTTTGATTTTTTAGTTCAAATTTCACCTAATTAAAGTCCCTGCTCACTTACACAATTCATTATAGTCACTAAGTACATCAGAATCAGCATTTGTACTAAACTAACCTAAAAATTGAAGAAATATGGAAAGAAAAGAGCTACAAGCTAATAAATAATGAAACTAAAATGAAATTAAAAAATTAGACTAAAAAGAGTTAGGTGAAATTAAGGGTGTTAAATGGGCCAAGTCAGCTCGTTTTCGGACCGGCCGAGATTGGTAGAACTCGGAACCATCCCGAACCGTTAAGGGGGGATGGGCTGGGCTGGGCTGGGTAGGAGGGATTAGGGGAGGGGTTTGGACGGCTTAAATTTTTGAAATGGGTTACCCGGCCCGGTAAAACTCGTTAGATGAATAGTGTCGTTAAACTAGTTAACCGGCCCGGACTGTGAAAATAACATGAATATAACATAATATACCATGAATATACCGTAAATATACCCCAATATACCATGAATATATTATATATATACCAATTATTGTATACTAATTAACATAATTTTGTTATGAAATAATATAAAGACAAGAACAATAATGCAAGAACAAGAACAATATAGAGAGAATAGAGAGAGAGAAGTATTCTTATTGATACTTAGAGATTGTTAGGGATGTATTACAATGGTAGAAGACCCCTTTATTTATAGGGAGTGGGATGATCTAGCTACCAATAATAGGACTCTAGAATCTCTCTAATTAAAGACATTCACCTTAAATAGAAGTGTATTTATAACACTCCCCCTTGAATGTCTATTCAATGATGTGCCTCGTTAAAACCTTAAAACAAAACCCAATGGGAAAAATTAAAGTAAGGAAAAAGAGTACACATGTTTGAATATGCGCCTATTAGTTGCCTCGTTAAAAACCTCGCAAGGAAAACCCGGTGGGACAAAACCTTGTAATGGAAAAAGAGTGCAACGCGCATTAACTCCCCCTGATAAGAACATCAATTTATGTCCTTAAGTCTTCGCATCCCGATCTTGTGAACTAGCTTTTTGAAGGTTGACTTCGGTAGAGATTTTGTGAACAAATCAGCCATATTGTTGCTTGAACGAATCTGTTGAACATTGATATCACCATTCTTTTGAAGATCATGTGTGAAGAATAACTTTGGTGAAATATGCTTCGCTCTATCTCCTTTTATGAATCCTCCCTTCAATTGAGCTATTCATGTTGCATTATCTTCATACAAAGTTGTGGGTAGTTTATCACACTTCAAACCACATTTGTCTTGGATATGATGTATTATAGACCTCAACCACACACACTCCCGACTTGCTTCATGAATAGCAATTATCTCGGCATGATTAGATGAAGTAGCCACAATTGATTGCTTAGTCGATCGCCAAGATATGGCGGTTTCTCCACAGGTAAACACATAACCCGTTTGAGATCGAGCCTTGTGTGGGTCGGAAAAATATCCAGCATCAGCATAACCAACAAGATTCGGGCTGCAATTCTTGCCATAAAATAAGCCCATATCGGTAGTTCCCTTTAGGTACCGCAATATGTGTTTGATCCCATTCTAATGTCTCCTCGTAGGAGCCGAGCTAAATCTTGCTAAGACATTAACTGAAAAGGATATGTCAGGTCTTGTAGTATTTGCAAGATACATTAGTGCGCCAATTGCGCTAAGATATGGTACTTCAGGACCAAGTAGCTCTTCATTCCTTTCTTGTGGTCGGAATGGATCTTTGTTCACATCAAGTGATCGAACAACCATCGTTGTACTTAAAGGATGTGCTTCATCCATGTAAAACCGTTTCAGTACCTTTTCTGTATAGGTAGATTGATGAACAAAAATTCCGTTTGCCAAATATTCAATTTTCAAACCAAGACATAGTTTAGTCTTTCCGAGATCTTTCATCTCGAATCCATCCTTTAGATAATCAATTGCCTTTTGGAGTTCTATAGGGGTTCCAATAAGGTTTATGTCATCGACATATACGGCAAGTACAACAAATTCCGATGTTGTTTTCTTTATAAAAACACACGGGCAAATGGCGTCATTTATATAGCCTTCTTTTAACAAGTACTCACTAAGACGATTATACCACATTCGTCCAGGTTGCTTTAGACCATACAAGGATCTTTGCAATTTAATTGAGAACATTTCCCGAGATTTTGAATTATGCGCGTTTGGCATCTTGAGTCCATCGGGAATTTTCATGTATATCTCATTATCAAGTGAGCCATAAAGATAGGCAGTAACCACATCCATTAAGTGCATGTCAAGTTTTTCATGCACAGCAAAACTTATGAGATAACGAAAGGTTATCGCATCCATTACAGGCGAATATGTCTCTTCATAATCGACACCAGGCCTTTGAGAAAAACCTTGTGCAACAAGGCGTGCCTTATATCTTTGTACCTCGTTTTTCTCATTTCTTTTGCGTACAAAGACCCATTTATAGCCGACAGGCTTAACACCATTAGGTGTTTCAACTATAGGGCCAAAAACTTCACGTTTTGCCAGCGAATTCAATTCTGATTGAATTGCTTCTTGCCACTTTGGCCAATCCTGTCTTTCTCGACATTCTTCAACAGATTGAGGTTCGAGATCCTCACATTCTTGCATAATGCTAGATGCGACATTATAAGCAAAGGCATTATCCACCACAATATCCACTCGATTAATATTTGCCTCAATATTAATTGGATTTAGGGATAGTTCCGTATTTTCCAGAGTCTGGGGCTCAATGGATTCTTCATGAATCTCAGAATTTGTTAAATCATGAATTTCCTCATGAGATTCTTTCGTAGTGTCATCTCGATCGTTCTTTTTCCTCTTTCTAGGATTTCGATCTTTGGAACCTAATGGTCTGCCACGCTTCAGGCGTGCATTTGACTCATTGGATATGACACTAGATGATTGTCCAATAGGGACATCAATACGGATTGGAACATTTTCCGCGGGAATGTGGGATTTCGTTATCCTCTTCAAGTCCGTAAATGCGTCAGGCATTTGATTTGCTATTCTTTGCAAATGGATAATCTTTTGTACCTCTCTTTCACAAATAGAGGTATATGGATCAAGATGAGATAATGATGCATTTTTCCACAAAATTTCCCGTTTGGTTTCACCAACTTCTCCCCCTAATTTCGGGAAAAGTGTCTCATCGAATCGACAGTCTGCAAATCGTGCAGTAAATACGTCGCCTGTCAATGTTTCGAGGTAGCGAATGATGGAGGGCGATTCAAACCCAACATATATTCCTAACCTTCTTTGCGGACCCATTTTGGTGCGGGATGGCGGTGCTATAGGCACATATACTGCGCATCCAAAAATTCTTAAATGGGATATATTGGGTTCATGACCCAAAACCAATTGCAACGGGGAATACTTGTGGTAATTCGTCGGTCTGAGACGAATTAGCATTGCTGCATGTAAGATGGCGTGACCCCATACCGAAGTGGGCAGCCTCGTCTTCATAAGTAATGGCCTTGCAATCAACTGCAGGTGTTTAATTAACGATTCTGCAAGACCGTTTTGCGTGTGAACATGAGCTACAGAATGTTCAACTTTTATCCCGATTGATAAGCAATAATCATTAAATGCTTGGGATGTAACTCAGCAGCATTATCCAGTCTAATGGACTTGATTTTATTATTCTGAAATTGTGCTCGTAGTCGAATTATTTGTGCCATTAATTTCGCAAACGCAAGGTTGCGTGATGACAACAGGCACACATGAGACCATCTACAGGATACGTCTATCAAGACCATGAAATACCTAAACGACCCACTAGGTGGGTGAATAGGTCCACAAATGTCCCCTTGTATACGTTCCAGAAACGTGGGTGACTCAGTCCCAACCTTTGTTGGTGATGGCCTGATAATCAACTTGCCTTGATAACACGAAGTGCAAGGATATTCATTATTCGAAAGAATTTTGAAATTCTTTAACGGATGCCCATATGAGCTTTCTATAATCCGTCTCATCATGACCGATCCTGGGTGTCCCAATCGATCATGACAAAGTACAAAGGTATTGGAATCAGTAACCCTTTGGTTTACTATTGAATGTGCCTCAATTGCACTAATTCTTGTCCAATACAGGCCACAAGATAAAGACGGGAATTTCTCAATAATCCTCTTTTGGCCGGAGACATTCTTTGTGATGATGAGATATTCAAGATTATCTTCATCCATTGTCTCAATAAGATAGCCATTCCGGCGTACATCTTTAAAACTCAACAAGTTTCTCTTAGACTTGGAGGAGAACATTGCATTCTCTATGATTAACGTCGTGCCTTTGGGCAGAGTTACAATTGCTCTTCCGGAGCCTTCAATCAATTTACTACTTCCAGAGATTGTAGTAACGTTTGCCTTACACATATTTAGTTGAGAGAAATATTTCCTTTCTTTGAGTATTGTATGTGTAGTACATGAATCAACTAGGCAAATACTTTTACAGTTGGACGTTGATCCAAGTTCGCTTTGTGAGATATCCATATTTGCTATCCCATAGTTTGACATACAAAAGAGATACACGAACATAAGAATAAACAAGTTCAATTCGTTTGTGTCACCTAATATTTTCAAAATCTGCTGCTAACAGTTGACTAACAAAATCAGATATGTTATCCATAATTGATTACTTTGCAGTTTGAAAATTTCAGTTTAAACATTTTCTTCAAACAATCGATTGTTAAACACAAACAATCGATTGTTGAACATTGACAATCGATTGTTAAACACACACAACAGATTATTTGCTATTTTGAAAAACTTCAGATCAGTCTTAAGACAATCGATTGTTATGCATAGACAATCGATTGTTGGCTATTTTGAAAAATTCCAGAGCACTGTCTTAAGACAATCGATTGTTAAGGATAGACAATCGATTGTTGGCTATTTTGAAAAATTCCAGAGCAGTCTTAAGACAATCGATTGTTATGCATAGACAATCGATTGTTGACTATTTTGAAAAACTCCAGATTACACTGTTATAACGACAATCGATTGTTAGACAAAGACAATCGATTGTGGATGATTTTTGAAAAATTCCAGATTACTATCTTAACGACAATCGATTGTTAGACAAAGACAATCGATTGTGGATGATTTTTGAAAAATTCGATTACACTGTCTTAACGACAATCGATTGTTAGACATAGACAATCGATTGTCGATCAATTGTTTTTCAGCTTTAATGCAAAAATATTAGATAATCGACTAGTTTTTCAGGCTAGTCGATTACCCCTACTGGAAAATAAAAATATTATTGATATTTGAGCATATTGAAGACATTCTAAAGAACTACTGCTAACATTGCATCATGAACTAACTAATCCGAGCTAATACTAATGATTATTAGTTTATTCACTAACTAATACAAATAAGTAGAACAAAATCAAATAACTCCATCTTCTTTCATCACGGACCCATCGCCGATTAGGTGGTCTATTCTCCCCTCGGGTTGCTCAAAGAAGTCTGCCACATCCAGGTGGGTGATGTCCAAGTTGTCGTCATAGACAAAATTTGTTTCAGGGCCTTTTCTCTTTCGAGATGCTTGATAAAGGTCAACCAAGTGTCTTGGTATACGGCAAGTCTTTGACCAGTGCCCTTTCCCACCGCAACGATAACATATAGTTTCTGAACCATTTGCCTTAGGATCTTCATGACCCCGTTTCTGCTTTCGGCGGTTATCTCTCCTTAGGGGTTGACGGACTTCATTGGAATTTCTTCCTTGTCTACGTCCCTGGCTATGACCCCGTTTACGACCATGACCATGGCCCTTTTCATGTTTGGCATAATGAGAGTGCACCTTATCTGCTTCAGGCAGTGGTGTAGACCCAGTGGGTCGATTTTCATGATTTCTCATGAGCAGGTCATTATTTCGCTCAGCCACTAGTAGAAGAGAAATCAGTTCAGAGTACTTTGTAAAGCCTTTCTCTCTGTACTGTTGTTGCAGTACCATATTGGAGGCATGAAACCTTGTAAACGTTTTCTCAAGCATATCATAATCGGAGATATTATCCCCGCATAGCTTCAATTTAGAAGTAATTCTGAACATTGCAGAATTATATTCAGAAACGGACTTAAAGTCCTGGAGCCTCAGATGAGCCCAATCATATCGTGCTTGTGGTAGAGTGACCAACTTCAGGTTGTCATATCTCTCCTTTAAGCCGTTCCACAAGATGAGTGGATCCTTGACGGTGAGATATTCAATCTTCAAACCTTCATCAAGGTGATGGCGCAAGAAAATCAAGGCCTTCGCACAGTCTTGGGTGGATGATTTTTCTCTATCTTTGATGGTGTCTCCGAGACCCATAGCATCTAAGTGGATTTCAGCATCCAACACCCATGTCATATAGTTCTTGCCCGAAATTTCAAGGGCAACGAACTTTCTTTTCGTAATGTCAGACATAATCGAAAATTAAATTAGGAAGAGGGAAATACCTTAGGTTTTTCGAGAATGGTTCTTGAGACGGTAGAGTCTCGTGCTGATAACGTGTTATGAAATAATATAAAGACAAGAACAATAATGCAAGAACAAGAACAATATAGAGAGAATAGAGAGAGAGAAGTATTCTTATTGATACTTAGAGATTGTTAGGGATGTATTACAATGGTAGAAGACCCCTTTATTTATAGGGAGTGGGATGATCTAGCTACCAATAATAGGACTCTAGAATCTCTCTAATTAAAGACATTCACCTTAAATAGAAGTTTATTTATAACAAATTTAAAATTGTGTGAATTTAACATATAGTGTATATATTTAGGGTATAAAATTATAAATGCTCAAATCATAGAATATGATGGTAACATATTATTTTTAAAATATGTTATATATGTGTTATTTTAAGATTTTAAGATAATTTGTGTTATTTTAAATTATTAGACACTAATTAACATAATTTAAAATTGTTGAAATTTAACATATAGTGTATATATTTAGGGTATAAAACTATAAATGCTTAAATCATAGAATATGATGTAACGTATTATTTTTAAAATATGCTATATATGTGTTATTTTAAGATTTTAAGACAATTTGCGTTATTTTAAATTATTAGACGTATTTATGCTTAATGTTTTAATTTGTTAGATAATTTGAAGTATTATTAATTTATTATGCATGAAAATTTAGTTTACTATTTATTTCTTAATTTAAAAATAAATTAAACCCGGACCAGCCCGGCCCCCTCAACTCGTAACCCGTACGGTTTAATTTTTTACCCGAATGAACCTGAACCCGTTAAACCCGTAAAGACCCAACCCTTAACCGGCCCGGACCGTAACCCGTACAGGTCCAAAAAATATAGGCCCGGTTCCGGCCCACCCGTTAAACACCTTTAGGTGAAATGTTACTAGATATTGCGTAGGAAAGAATCAACACAATGTAACGAGTAATAACGAGCAAAGAAGAAGAATGAACAATGTTTTAGTCTCTTTGAGTTCTAAATTTTTTAAAAGTGTAAACAGGGGTCCGTAAGGTCTATTTATAGAAAAACCGCTGGAACCCATTCTCACCTACCAGCGCGGCCGCACAAAATGGAGCGCGGTCCGCGCTGGGTTTGTTTAGAAGATTTTTGTGAAGGCAACCTCTATGGTCCACACAAAACAGACCCCGACCATAGAGGTCCACCGCGATCCGCACAAATGTAATGTGGCCGCAGTGGAAAACTTGAGAGACTCCTCATATTGTCTCACACCAGTGCGAACCGCACAAAGTGTAATGCGGCAGCATTTGCAACTTCAGAGACTTGTTCAATTTTTTTCATCATGTCTTACCCTGCATCAACATAACCCTGCAACATCATACAACCAATTAGCACAAAAATCTATCCTACACTACAAAGAAAATCAAAGGGAACAAGAAGAAAAAGACTTGGGTTACCTCCCAAGAAGCACCTGATTTAACGTCGCGGCATAACGCACGTTACCATATCTATTGAGATGAATAAGTGCCACCACGTGGCTGTCATCAATCTTTCCTAGATAATGCTTGACCGATGCCCGTTTACTCTAAAAACTTCACCATTTTTGTTCTTGAGATCAATAGCACCAAACGGGTTACAAACACAACTTCAAATGGGCCACTCCACTTTGATTTAGGCTTTCCTATAAACAGATGTAATCAGGAATTGAACAAGAGAACCAAATCACCAACTTTGAACTCCTTTCCACGAGCATATTTATCATGAAGGCACTTTATCTTGTCCTTATTCAAGGACGAACTAGAGTATGCATGGAACCAGAATCGTCAAGTTCATTGAGTTGTTCAATACGAAGGTTGGCCGCAACATCTCACTCAAGATTAAGCTTCCTCAAGGCCCACATGGCCTTATGCTCCAACTCCACTGGTAGATGACATGCTTTCCCAAACAGCAACCAGTATGGTGACATACCAAATTGGGTCTTGTAAGCGGTACGATAAGCCCATAGAGCCTCATCCAACTTTTTCAACTAATTGGTCCTATTAGCATTGACCGTCTTTGACAAGATACTCTTGATTTACCTGTTAGAGACTTCCACCCGGCCATTTTCTTGAGGATGAGAGGGGGTAGAAACCTTATGATTGACACCGTACTTGGAAAGCAACGTGTCAAAAGCTTTGTTGCAAAAATGAGACCCCCATCAGTAATAATCGCACGAGTTGTGCCAAACCTTGTGAATATGCTCTTCTTTAGAAAATTCACCACAATTCTAGCTTCATTGTTGGGAAAGGCCACAGCCTCAACCCATTTTGACACATAATCAACCGCTACAAGAATGTAGGTGTTACCACACGGGCTAACAAAAGGGCCCATAAAATCGATACCCCATACATCAAAGATATCAACTTCAAGAATTGTGTTTAGAGGCATCTCATCTTTCTTGGAAATCCCGCCCACTCTTCGGCATTCATCACATATCTTCACAACATTACCCACATCTTTGAATAAGTTTGGCCAATAAAATCCACAACTAAGCACTTTAGTAGCCGTCCTCGCCTCGCCATGATGGCCACTATAGAGAGAGGAATGACAAGCCTCCAAGATACCCAATTTTTCTTCCTCTGGGACACATCTACAAATCACACCATCCGTGCAGATCTTGAACAAATATGGCTCGTCCAAATATAAATCCAAGCTATCCCGCTTGAGCTTCTTCCTTTGGTTAGAAGAGAGCTCATATGGGATTATTCTGGTCACAAGGTAATTAGTAACATCGGAAAACCATGGCATATAGCTCATTGACACCGCAAGGAGTTGCTCGTCGGGAAATGAATCATTGATTTCAAGGCCATCACAAGGCCTCCTCTCCTCCTCCGAATGGGATAAGTGGTCAGTCACTTGATTCTCACTACCTATTCGGTCCATAATTTCTAGATCAAACTCTGAAGTAGTAACACCCATCTCATCAATCTTGCCTTTGAGTCTTTCTTTGTCATCAAATACCTAAGGGCGCATGATTAGTGTGCACTATAACTTTTTCCCCCATAAGATATGGTCGAAACTTTTCCATAGCAAACACTATAGCCAACAACTCTTTCTCGGTGATCGTATAGTTCCTTTGAGCCTTATCATGGTCTTCTTGCGTGGTACACTGGATAAAATATCTTGTTCACACGTTGACCCAACACCGCTCCAACCGCATTATCGCTAGCATCACAGATGAGCTCAAAGGGCAAGCTCCAATTAGGTGCGATAATGATAGGAGTGGTGGTCAACTTCTGCTTGAGAAGTTCAAAGGCCTCTATGAATTTCTCATCAAACACAAACTTAGCATCTTTTTCTAGAAACTTGTACAAAAGGTGTACCACTTTGGTAATATCTGTTATAAACCTCCGGTAAAAACCCGTGTGCCCAAGAAAATGCCTCACCCCTTTGATAGAAATAAGGGGAGGAAGCCTTGAAATCACCTCTATTCTGGCTTTATCCACTTCAAATCCTCGCTTTGAAATTTTGTGACCCAACACTATACCCTCTTCAACCATGAAATGACATTTTTCCCAATTGAGTACAAGGTTTGTATCTTCACATCGGGCCGACTCTTTATGCAAATTACCAAAACACTCATTGAAGGAATCCCTAACCACACTAAAATCATCCATGAAGACCTCCAATATATCTTCCACCATGTTGGTGAAAATAGCCATCATGCATCATTGGGAGGTCGTCGGAGCATTACGCAATCCGAACGGTATCCGAGAGAAATTGAATGTGCAATACAGACAGGTAAAAGTTGTCTACTCTTGATCCTCCAGGGCAATTTAAATTTTGTTGTACCCCGAGTAACCATCTAGAAATCAATAAAAAGCATGCCCCGCAAGCCGATCTAGCATTTGGTCAATGAATGACAATTGGAAATGGTCCTTTCGAATCACCTTGTTTAGCTTCCGGTAATCCATACATACTCTCCATCTGGTGACCGTCCGAGTAATAAGTTCATTGTTTTCATTGGGCCACACAGCCATACCACCCTTCTTCGATATGTATTACAATGGAGAAGTCCACGAGCTATCAACAATGGGGTACACAACCCCGTCATCTAACTATTTGATCACCTCTTTCTTCACCACCTCTTGCATAACCTTGTTCAATCTTCTTTGATGCTCGAAGGAAGGCTTTGCATCATCCTCCAAGATAACTTTGTGCATGCAAAATCCGAGGCTTATTCCCCAAATGTTAGCTAGCGTCCATCCAATTGCCTTTTGCGCTTTCAAAGAACAGCCAAAGTGGCCTCAACCTTCATGTTTGTAAGGAAAGAAGAAAGAATAACTGGTAAAATAGAATTTGAGCCCAAGATTCATACCTGAGGTGTAGAGAAAGTTATTTCTATTCCAGCACCGGCTCCTCAATTGATGGCTTTGTTGTTGGAGTTTTTCGATTTTCAAGATCCAAAGATAATTTTCTCGGCTCATAAGAATAAGAGCCCATACCATGTAGGGCATTCATTAGCACTAGTATCATCCACAATCACAGCTGTGACAAGGTCTACAAACGAGCACACCTCGGTGCTATTGGGTTGCTTCATGGATTTGCAAACATGGAAGACGACCTTTTCATCGTCCATTCGGAAAGTGAGCTCACCTGCTTCAACATCAACCTATGCCTTCCCCATTGCAAGGAAAGGTCTACCTAAGATAATTGAAACCTCATAATCTACTTCACAATCCAAAATGACAAAGTCGGCAGGCAATATGAATTTGTACACCTGGAGAAGCACATGATCAATAATTTCCAAGGGTCGCTTCATCGATCGATCTGCCATTTGAAGCCTCATTGAAGTTGGTATAGGTTTCCCAATACCCAAATTCTTGAAAACTGACTACGACATCAAATTGATACTAGATCCCAAGTCACATAAAGCTCTGTCAAAGTCTGCACTTTTAATAGTACAAGGGATAGTAAAAGCTCCGAGGTCTTCAAGCTTCGATGCCATTGAATGCACTATCGCACTCACTTGGTGAGTCATCTTTATTGTTTCACAATCCATATACCTCTTATTTGTAACCAGGTCTTTCATGAATTTTTCATAGCCCGACATTTGTTCAAGGGCCTCCACCAAAGGCACATTTATGGACAAGCTCTTTATCATATCAATGAACTTCTTAAATTGATTATCATTTCTTTGCTTTGTGATCCTTTGAGGATAAGGTGGAGGTTGCCTAGGCAAGGGTGCCTTGACTTTTGGCACAACCGGCTCGGGCATGTCAATTATGTGTTCCTTAGACAGGTTCACAACATCTTGAAATTCCACCTCGGCTCATATATGTCAATCCTCACATCATTGTTCACGTTTTCTTCAACCACATCATTAACAATCGAAGGTCCCTCATCATCCCGCAACTCAACATCATCATCTATAACTTGCTTTTCTATTGAGACATTCACATCACCACCTCTCCCACTTCTTGTAACCGCCATCACATGATTGTTGTTCCCGCCCTTCGGGTTCACGACCGTGTCATTTGGTAGAGCACCATTGGGGCGAGTGTTCAAAGCTTGAGAGGTTTGGCCTAATTGTACCTCCAAATTCCGGATAGAGGTATTGTGTGAAGCTAATTGAGTATCGGAATCTTGGTTATTTTTCATCATTTGCTCGAACATCCTTTCAATTATGCCCATATCACTTCTAGAAGAATTAGGACCTTGAGAAGGAAAAGGGGGTGGATTGCTCGGTTGTTGGTACATTGGAGGCCTTTGAAAGCCTTGTCCCGGGTTGCCTTGGTTCCCGTTGTTGTTCCACCCGCCTTGATTGTTGTTATTGCTCCAATTATTGTAATTTCCATTCCAATTTCCTTGGTTATTGTTTTGGTTACCCCAATTGTTGTTTTGGTTGTTGTTGTTCCAATTGCCACATCCTTGTTGTTGATTGTTGTTGTTCCAATTGCCACCACCTTGTTGTTGATTATTGTTGTTCCAATTTCCACCACTTTGTTGTTGATTGCTCAAATTTCCTTGGGGTTGCCATAGTTGGTTTCAAGAGTTGGCTCTATTCCTTTAATAGTTGTTAACATATTGAACCTCCTCGCTTTGGTCATCACAACACTCATTTGAAAAACCACCACCATCATTGTCATATTGTTCACAATTCCCTTGAGATTGTTTTCTCTTTGTCTTCTCTTAAGAATATTGACACCTTCTATGGCATTGACTTGGTGCGGATTTTGGACTTGTTGCAACTGCGCCTTCACCAATTGGTTCAAAGTAATAGTGAGATCGGCAATTGCTTGACCATGATCATGCAATTCCTTGTGCAAATGGATGACCATAGGGTCACCTTGGGGAACATGTGCTCTACTTTTCCATGATGAAAAGTGTCAGCTATCTCATCAAGTACACTACATGCCTCGTCATAAGAAAGTTTCATAAAATTGCCCCCACCCAATTAGTTCACAATGCTTTGATTTGCGGTGTTGATGCCTCGATAAAGAGTTTGTTGAATCACCGTCTCGGTCATATCATTATTCAGGCACTCTTTCACCATGGTCCTATACCATTCCTAAATTTCATGCAGTGGTTCCATTGGCCCTTGCTTGAAGGCTAAAATTTCATCACAAAGTGCTGCCATATGACTCGGTGAGAAGAAATTGACAATATGTTTATCCGCAAACTCATCCCAAGTTGTGATAGAATGGTTGGGGAGTCCCTAAAGACAATTTAATGCCTTTCCCCGAAGTGAGAACGAGAAAAGTCTCAATCTCAGCGCATCCTCGGACACATTCGTTTGCTTACTCCCCCGGCATGTATCTACGATCCCCTTTAGATGTTTGTAGGCATTTTGATCCGCAGCACCCGTGAAGTACCCACGCTGCTCAAGTAAGGTCAACATCACATTTGTTATTTGAAAATTCCTCGTCTGGATCCGGGGAGGGACAATAACACTCGCACACCCTTGATTCGGCAATACTCTGGGAGCCGCTCTTGGAGGTGGCAGAGGAGGGTCTGGAATATTATCATTTGGCATAACATTTGCATTGGCATTCCGGCCTCTCCGTTGTCCTTGAGGTGCTAGAGGCACCTCATCTTTCTCAAGATCATCTACATCCTCCATCGCTATCACGTTTCCAAGAGGGTCCATTAGCATTTAAAGCCATTTGGTACATGAATAATTGACACAAACAAATAAGTAATAAAGAAGGAAAGAAGAACATCATACAAAACTAACTAAATAGATAGCTAAAACCTTTAGCTCCAAACCATTAGCTCCCCGGTAATGGCGCCAAAAAGTGATCGCAGCCAACTCCACACTACTAAAGAGTAGCAAGAGAGGATCGCATTAGCTTTTACCCGATTTTGGGTCGGGATAGAATCCATAGAGAGCTAGAATTGGAGTTAAGTATCTATCTAGCTTAGAATTGTGAGTGTATTATTAACTGATCTCCTAATAATTTTTTGGGGTTTCTTTAACAATATAATATTATCAACTACTAATTATGACTAATTATGCTAAGTGAAAATTATTAAGAGTTTTTTCTAATGTTTAAAAGACACTAGGGTAGTCACTTTCACCTAGGTAGCTAATTGATGGGTAATTGCTTCTATTGAATGCTTGACATGTTTGGGGAAATATGCTATAACCGTTGCATGATGTTACCCGCTCTCATACCTCTCAGTAGAGAGAGTGATTTTGCCCAATTGACTTTCTCAAGACCAAATGGGTAGGCAATATGCTCAAGCAACTAGGGTTCAAGTTGGGTAATTAATCTCTCGAGGTTTAACCCTTTAATTGAGACTATCAATTCTCTTGAGTCCATCCCAATTCCTTGTTGGGGCAATTTTGGAGACTTAGGCTCTCCTTCTCAAGAAGAGCCAATTCCGCTAAGCACAAACTAGTGTTTGCAACCACTAATTCATAAATTAAATTATAAAATTGACCTAATAACAAACACACATAGTCAATCTAGCCTTAAATTGCAACACCCATCAATTATCCACACTAGGGATGACCCACAACCCTAGCTAATGGGTTTAGCTACTCATGCTTGAAGAAGAAAATGGAGAAATAGATGAAGATAAAGACATATTAATTAATTGATAAGCTAAATATATAGATTCAAAGATAAATTCTAAGTAAAAATGCCAAAAATGGCTACAGTAGTTCTTCTCAAGAGCGCAACTGAATTTCTAAAATGTCTGATGCCTTATAAATGGAAAAATGTTCTATTTATATCATGGTGCCATCGGCTCTTCATGATATCATCCTCGGTCCTTGTGTGATAAAGAAGGGTTTCAATGTTGAGAATACCCCCTCCTAGGCCGATGCGAACATGTATCTCAATATATTAGTTCGATATCGAAGAAGTACCTCAAAGCCTTGAAGAGGGACTGTGGCTGGGGAGGCGAGGTCGTGGTTCAGATCCCAATCCCTGAGGAAAGCATCACTACCCACGTGGAAGGGTTCTTAAGTATTTACAATTACCTTTCACATTCGTTCCCCTCGATCCGGTAGTGATCAATTTTTGCAAAACGTACGAAGTTACCCTCGGCCAGATCCACCCATCTTTTTGGTGCATCGTCATCATACCGTGCTATTTTTCCAGTAAGGCCATGGGATTGGGGTTTACTCTCAACTATCTCATTCAGTTGTATCGGCCTTAATTTTTTTGAAGGATCATCAAGCTTCAACACCTATCAAAAAGGGCTTTCTACGCTAGTAATGACAGGGACAATGATCGAGGCTGGATGAGCCAGTTTATCAGAGTGAGGACTTCAGATGTCATCCCTCGGGGAAAGATACCATTCCTGGAGAGGTGGGACTTTAATCATAAGTGAACTTCTTCTCCAAATATCTATTCATATTCAGCTTCCATGTTTCATAAATCCTTTACCCTTTAGGCAGCCGTTGATTTGACACCCCACGTGGTCTTCGACCTCAAGGATCGGGTCCGAAAATTAGTTTCAACCTCCTCGTACAATGAGCGCAAATGGTGTAAATTATCGAGGGGCAAATGGGAGGCCAAACATCATGGTAAGTTCTCTTCTTAGGTTTTTGATATTCTTATTTTATTAGTCATGCTACCCCACCCATGCTTCTTTGTGCAGCCATTGAATATGTCTTTGAAATGAGGCCGACCCAACCCGGGGAAGAGATCGAGTTCCTGATTCTGAAACCGGGGAAAGATAATAAAATAAAGAGGTCCTCGCAGCCCGAAGATCTTCAGGATGAGAAGGCCCCTTCTCGGAAGTCAAGGAAGAAGCTTATCCATGTCGAGTTGGGTTCTGCTATCCAATCCCTGGAGGACGAAGAGAACGAGGGTGAAAACTTTGGCGCTGGTGCCCCAAACTAGGAAACTAGTTGAGGCTGCCAGACCCTCCGAACTCGAGACTTCGCCTCTTGATGAAGGAACTCCGAAGAAATACTCGGCTAAAGCCCTCGAGTCCCCCAAGATTGAGATTATTCCCCCTCTCCCCCTTCAGCAAATACATCGGAGGAAACAAATGCTGAGAGGGCCAAAGCTAAATAGAGCGCCCCGAGTTAGGAGTTTGGGGCCATGACAATGGGTCACTCACCTTCTCTTCCGTCTTATTCCGAGGAGTAAATAAAGGACACTCGGGCTTTGTGGATGCCCAATCTAAGCAATGTTCACGAAGAAAAGCCTTTCCAGGACTGTTTAATTGGGGTTGAATATGCTGTCGACCTTAATGATGCATCCACCCTCTTCGAAGAGGCTCAACATCTCCTATCCCGGGTAAACACTAACTTTTATTGTTGTAAAGTTTTCTTTGCTTCCCCTCCTTTGACTGACATGTCTTCATTTCATGTGTAGGCCATTGTCAAGTTCAGGGCCGAGCCGAGCCAATGTAGGGCCGAGCTCAGGAAGTTGTTAGGTGAAGAGAAGGCCTTGAGTCTTATTTATAGCCAAAAGGAGGAGGAGCTCAAAGAACTTCGGACTGAATTGACCAAAGCTCGGAAAAACAAGATCGAGCTAGATGAGCATGTTACTGTGATTCTAATAGAGCATGGCCCTCTTGATGTCACAAACCAAACCTATGGGTCGCAACAGGCACCTGATACCTTACTCAATCGAGTACTAACATAACGCATCTTTTCATGTCATATTTATCATAGACAACTAAGCCGAAAGGTTGTCGTGAGATAAGTAGAATACAATGTGTGATACCAACTTATACATAAGACATACATGCCTATAAGACCAAAATAATCATTCATATACTGAACATAGGCTGACAAGGCCATACAATCTTTTACGTACATGACATTTGTCTGCAAGCCTCTAAGAATATATAATTTTCATAAAGGTCGGGACAGAGTTGTGACCTACCAAACAATACACATCTAAATCATACTAACCAAACAAGCAACTTTGAAGCAAATGAAGCACACCAACATCTTTCGCTGAGCTGAAAGCCTACTTGATGAGCTGTCGACCTATCTATCGGGACCTGCGGACAGGAAACGAAGCATCCCCAGGAAAAAAAGGACGTCAGTACGAATAATGTACCGAGCATGTAAGGCACATAAATAAGTACATAACAGACACGGAAGAATTATAGAGTAAATGACTCAACCTGTAAGTCTGGATAACTTCGTAGATCATGAAATATTATAGTGTCATGCATATACGTATGAATGTCATGTCGTGCATAGGTAAATGTTTCATAACATCATCAGGACTTTGAGGGTATCACATCATATCATCTCGTCCGCTGTGAGCAAAATCGTCAACGTATACCAGCTGATCAGGTGGTGGTACGTATGTAATGCCATAACATTTACCATATCCCATATACTTATATATATATATATATATATATATACACACACACACGCGCGCGCGTATATAACGCCATCTGGTCATGGGCCAATGTGCATGTATAAATGCATGAAATGCATATGAAATACATTAATAAAATCACTCAGGACGTCATGCCTAATTAATATCATGAAATAAACTTTACCAACTTATATATTTTTGAGACCCATGAACAAATGATAGAATAATATGACACATGGAAGAATAAGAATATATACATCTCTAGCATTTCTACAAATAGAGTATTTTATAGAAGTTGTGCATTTTCTTGTTTTGCTTGTGTCGTATAGATCATATCAAAAAGAACGAAGGGATAGCCTTAATATATCATAGGTGATCCTCTTCACAATCCCTTTAGCACATGTTAATTGTGACGAAACACGTAATGGCGAGATAAAAAGTGGAAATAATCCGTATGATATTTTTAGAAAAGGTTACATTGTACTCCTTTGGAACCGCAAAATTTCACTTTACTAATGTGCTAAGAAATTTTGTTGGTTGAAGAAATCACGTTGTATCTTTGTAGGAACTTGTAGGATTTGTAAGAAATTATGTTGCTAATGTGCTAAAGCTCACGTTTTTTATTATGCAAGAAGTAATAATACTGGTGGTAATATGTAAACAGGATTCTTGGGCTTGGATGGAGCTATATTTCAATTGCTCATCGAATTGGTAAATCATTTTCATATTGTATTGGTATCACTACTGACCACACATTGATTGTAGGAATTTGATTGCAAGAAGTTTTTTGATGAAAACATGACGAATGGCTTAACATTTCTGATTGTATTGCTTGTATACAAAATATAGGGAATGATGTTAATGTGTAAGTAACACATTATGCCACCTAATAAGAACTGACTAAGAGTCATTTCCTTAGGATGTGGCTTGCTTCCACATAATCTCTTTGTTGGGGAATTTAAACTTTATCCAATAATCAATTAGGTAGTATTTGGTTATTTAGAAATTAATCAATTACGCGTATAATTAGAAATTATTTCAAATTATTAAAAATATTATTCACTTTTAACACACCTTATACACATTACTATCATGACTATATGGTACTTGCATGGTACTAGTCCATAAATACCGAATATTTTAGTCCGGGCAGTATTTTATCCCAAAATGTCAAAATTTGACGAAATTTATCTTCTTCAATACGTTTACCCTTTATCCTCCACGATACTTACTTATCGCTCATTATTAATAGCATAAATGTGTGTAACATTAAGATAATCTTATTCCCGAGCTTCCGTTAATTTATTTATGGCGTACTTTCACGTACGAAAACATGAGGTGTAATACTTGGACTTACTACGGATGTGAACACTTCGATGTCTGAATTGCAACAAAAGTTGGAGATGATTGGGCAACTCCGGGGCGAGGTCAATCGAGTCAAGGCTAACTGCCATCATTGGAAAGAGAACATGAATCGACTCGCTGCTGATATAGAGGCTGTTCTTCCCCAACTGGCCTCGTGTAAGACTCAGCTTTGAGGTATAAAAGTGAAGAATCTAGACCAGACCAAGAAAAGAGAGGAGCTAAAGGCAAATCTTGCCAAAGCTGGGTCCTAGGTTGCAGAGGCCAAAGCTGAAGTTGAGAAGACGAAGGCTATGGATGATAAGACTATCGCCGTACACTTATAGCCTCCGACCGGGAAAAATGAAATAACAATTTTGCTATGTGCCAAGCCCGGAGGGAGACTCTTGAAGAAATTCACGCCCGAGAATTTGACCTTACTGAAGAAATAGCCCAAGCAAAAGCGCTGGAAACCGATGTCATATTTGTCATTTCTTCTGATGATGAAGATTTTGTGAGTGGTTACGAAGGGGGGGGGGGAAGGTGAAGATGGAGTCCCTGGGGAGGAGGAGGTTCCCGAAGATAGAGCTCCCAAGGGTGCAGTTCCTGAGGATTTAGCCTTGAAATAGATTAGGTTCTTTTTTTTATTTCTTTGTTTTTGTGTAACGGCCCCTCGTGGGTGTTGTAAATATATTTTGTAAACATGTCAATAAAGAATTCCTTCTCTTCATCTTTGATTCCACATTGTCTTTACTTTGTGAAAAATTTGATAACTTCAATGATCAAGTGAACCTTGGCTTGGATTCTGAATATAACAACCCTTAGGTTGTTCAATGATCAGCATGTGATCCTCAAACTTAGAATAGAATACCTCTTAAGGTTTTTGTTAGTCTCTAAGCTATGCTTAAGTTGATTTGACGCGAGCTCAGGATAACGAGACCCTTGAATCTGAGTTGAGTGAGAGCAAGGTCTCAAACCCTATATGTTTTGGCCCTTAGGCTCTTTTATATCGGCCCTTAGGCTCTTTTAGGTCGTCCCTTAGGCTCTTTAAGTTGGGCTAATTCGGCCTCTAAAGTGGCTATAATTTTCCCTCTTTTCGGCTAAAAGTCTTAGTGAAAATTTATCTATGTCTTATCATGTGTTTTTTGTACCCATTGGATTTTTTGAAGGTTCGATGGATTGGAACCTTATTAGTAATTTGTTTATGTAAAAATACTCGAATACCTCTTGAGGTTTTTCCGAAGGTTGATATTATCAAAGACTTTAAATTATTCGAGGGCTGATTTTATTGAAGCCCTTTATCTTTTGCTTTTGCCGAGGGTAGCCTGATTTAACTGATTTTTTCAAAGTGTTTGAAGACCTTTAATTTATGGCGGAAGTCTGATGTCTCCGAGCCATGTTATTTCAGCCGTAGCCTTTTTATATGACTGTAATCTTCAATATGGCCATAGCCTTCGGGTATGTTTCTTGGACTTGTTTCCCGATAACCTTTAGAACTTGTTCGAAAGGTTAGTCCCTGAGTATGCTGGCCTTGGACTTTATATCGAGGGGATACCTCTTTGAGGTCTTATGAGTTCGAGTTTTGATGACTCGGATGTGTTGGCTGTCGAAGATAGTCCACGGGTATTCGCGGTGTATTTGCGTTCTGGCCCTTGGGCCGTTTCTCGTAGGAGATTAAGTGTAGAGCTCGTAAATAATAGACATATTTGAGACACAAAGTGTTTTGGTATAGAAGGAATGCTTCTTTGAATAATTGATACACCCATACATGTTTTTCCGTTAGGGATCGACTATTTTATATGGACACAGTTCATCTGACCGTTTGGCCCATTACAAAGTTCTCCTATCGAGGCCCTCTTAGGCGTGAAGTATTTTCCTTGAAAATATGACCTCTGAGGATGATGCCCCCAAAATTCATGGTTTATTGAAAAGAAGCCTTGGATACTATTGAGTTCTCCTTATATAGCATATAGTTGTTGCCTCGTTAAAAAACCTAGCCGGTAAAACCCATTTTTTGGACAAAACTCGATCTATGGGAAAAAGAGTGAAATGCATGCTTTAAAACCTAAGGCCTTCGTGTATAAAGGTGCCTTCAATAGCTTCAATCGAACACCTACAATGAGTTAGTTTGAAATTCAAATGGACAAGAAAGATCCATTCATACCGTAGCAATAGTATTATTTTAGTAATGATACATTCCAATTGTTTGACAGTTGTTCACCTTCCGTTGTGCTAAGTTTGTAAGATCCTTTACCAACAACTCCGAGAACTCGGCAGTCCTTCCCAATTCAGGCCCAATTTTCCTTTATTCGGGTCTTGAGTATTGAGGGTGACTTTCCGTAGAACTAAGTCCCTGATTCCGAATTGTTAAAGGTTGCTCCTTCTATTGTAGTAACTCTCGATTCTTTTCTTATGCGCGGCCATCCAAACAAGTGTTGCGTACCATTTTTAATCTAACAACTCGAGGCTAGTATTTATAGTATCGTGATTCAAATCCTCCGATGCATGTCGAAACCTAGCGCTGGGTTCTCCGACCTCGACAAGGATAAGGTCCTCAAAGCCATACACTAAAGAGAACATAGTAGCCCCCGTGCTAGACGTCGATGTTGTCGATATGACCAACCTCGGGTAGAACTTCTTTCCAATTTTCCTTTTTCAGCATCCAAACTTTCCTTCAGGTTTTGAATGATAGTTTTGTTTGTTGACTCGGCCTGTCCATTTCCAGTTGGATGGTATGGTGTTGATAAGATTGTCCATTTCCAGTTGGGTGGTATGATGTTGATAAGATCCTCTTTATCTTATATGCTTTGAGGAACTCCGTCACCTTGCTTCCAATGAATTGTTTTCCATTGTCACATACAATCTCGGGAGGTATCCCGAATCGGCATATGATATGGTCATAGATGAAGTCAATAACTTTTTTTTCTTTGACCTTCTCAAAGGCCTGCACTGCCACCCATTTAGAAAAATAATCAGTCATAAACAAAATAAATTTAGCTTTACCTAGGGCCGCCGGTAGAGGTCGACTATGTCCATTCCCCATTTCATGAAAAACGACGGGACATGACCGAGTAGAGTTGTTCTCTAGGCTAGTGGATCATCGGCGCAAACCATTGGCACTTATCACATTTTTTAACAAATTCCTTAGTATCTCTTTCCATGCTATCCCAGTAATACCCTGCTCTAATAATTTTGCGAATCAAAGACTCAACGTTGGAGCGATATTTATAAGTACCTTCATGAACTTCTCTTAAACATAATCGGTATCTCCCGGCCCTAAATATACCGCCAATGGCCTGTCTAATGTTCTCCTGTACAACGTTCCATCTTCATCTATTGCAAACCTAGCAGCCTTGGTTCGTAGGGCGCCCTCGATTCTTTGTGGTTCGATAGAAGTTTTCTATTTTTCAAAACATTGATGTACTTATTCCTCCAATCCCAACTCAAGCTTGTAGAATTTATATCGGAATGACCCTCTTCAACCACATACCTCGATAGCTGGACAATAGTACCCGGGATAATATCATCTTCTTCGACCGAGATCCCAGATTAGCAAGTGCATCAGCCTCGCTATTTCATTCTCGAGGCATATGATTCAGAGTCCACTTCTTGAAGAAGTGCAAAGTTACCTGTAGCTTATCCAAATATCGTTGCATCCTATCCTCTCGGACTTCAAATCTTTTGCATACTTGGTTTACCACCAATAGTGAATCGCACTTGGCTTCAATGACTTCTGCCCCCAAGCTCTTGGCCAGCTCAAGACGTTGCTCTTCTTGAACTACTACCCCACTTACTGCTATCTCAGACACCACCAAATACAAGTAAAGTTTTAGCAAAGGCGAGAGCGATATATATCGCTTCAATTATTCCAAGGCTTGCTGGAATTCCGGGGTCCATACGAAATCCTTTTTCTTTTTGAGCAAGGAAAAGAACCTATGACTTCGATCTGATAACCTAGAAATAAATTGAACAAAAGTAACTATTCATCCTAACCTTTGCACGACCTTTAAACTATCCACAACTACAATATCCTCGATGGCCTTAATCTTATCGGGGTTTATTTCGATACCCTGATTCGACACTATGAAGCCGAGGAACTTACCTAAGTTGACTCCAAAGGCACATTTTTCGGGTTAAGTTTCGTGTTGTACTTTCTCAAAATTTTGAATGTTTCCGGCAAATGAGTCAAATGTTCCTCTGTGCGCATGGACTTAACCAACTTATCATCAATCTAAACTTCCATTGTTTAACATATTTGTTCTCCGAAATCCTGTTTTTTTAGCCCAAAGGGCATTATGTTGTAACAACAAGTTCTAAATTTAGGGATAAACAAGGCATTTTCCTGGTCCTCCGAGTTCATATGAATTTTATTGTACCCGAAGTAGGCGTCGAGAAAGGTTAGGATCTCGTGGTCGGCCATGTCATCGACCATACGATCGATGTTGGGCAGTAGGAAAGAGTCTTCTGGGCATGCTTTGTTTAAATCTTTGTAATCTATGCACATACTAAGTTTGTTTCCTTTTTTAGGAACTACCACTACGTTGGCTAACTATTCGGGGTACTTTACCTCCCGAATAGACCCTATTTTGAGAAGTTTGTTTTCCTCGTCCTTTATGAATGTATGTTTCACCTTAGACCGAGGCCTCTATTTTTGCTTCAGCGGTTTGACCCCGGGGTCGAGGTTGAGTCAGTGCATAGTTATTTTTGGTGGAATCCCTGTCATATCTAAATCGGACCAAACAAAGAAATCCATAGTATCAATAAGAAATTGAATGATTTCCTGAGTTTGGGGGTTAATTCCGTTCCCAGGTATACCTTTCGCTCAGGAATGTATTTGATCAGTATGACTTGCCCTAGTTCCTCGATCGTTGACTTGGTTGCATCAGACTCTTCGTAATGACAAAAGTTTGAGGAGTAAGGAAATCTTCTTCTTCGTCTTCGATTACCCGTTGCTCTAATTCCATCGAGGCTGGAGGAGGTGATTGCTATTTAGCCACTTGCTTACCGTTGGTGTTCGACTTTTTCGAGATCGAAGGCTCTGGTATCAGCGTCACTTCATCGTCTATGAACATCTCCTTTGCAAGGTGTTGCTCTTAGTAGACCGTTTTCACACGATCCTCCGTTTGAAACTTCATCATCTGATAAAGAGTTAAAAGTACCGCCCTCATGTTGTGTATCCATGGTCTTCCAAAAAAGTGCATTATATATCATGTTGCTTTCGATGACAAGGAATTTTGTATCCCATATGGTCCCGGCTACATTGATTGGCACGATTAGCTCCCGTTTTGTTGTTTTGCTTGCCATGTTGAAGCCATTTAGGACCCAGGATGCAATTACAATCTGATCCTGTAGGCTGAGTTATTCTACGACCCTTGATATGATTATATTTGCTGAGCTACCTCGATCCACTAGAACACGTTAAACTTGAATTTTATTTAAAAGGATAGAAATTACCAGGGCGTCATTGTGCGGCTAAGATATGCCTCCTGCTTCCTCATCATGGAATGATAAGGCATACTGGGGCACATAGCTCCGAGTCCGTTTTTCTCGGGTGATCGATGCCTTGGTGTGTTTGAACACAGGTCCTTGTGAGACGTCGACACCGCTAACGATCATGTGGATTAAATGTTGTGCTTCTTCCTTCTTATTTTTTCTTGCATCTCTCTCTCTGAAGTGGTTTTTAGCTCAACCACTAAGGAATTCTTGAAGGTGACCCTCGTTGAACAACCGAGCCACCTATTCCCTTACCTTCCTGCAATCTTCGGTCCTATGGTCATGTGTGCCATGATACTAACACATCAAGTTTGGATTCCTCTGAGAAGGATTTGATTGGATAGGCCTAGGCCACCTGGTCTTTTATTCATCCAATAGTTGACATGATTCATGATGCGTCTACACTGAAATTATACTCTATTAATCGAGGTGCCTCCGCGAGGTCGGTGTGTTTATCAAACCCGCTCTTACTCATGAGTCCCCGAGAGCTTTGACCTTGATCTTTGTTCTATTATTCCGAGGAGTGTTACGGCTCGAATCATTATTTCTCCGAACGACATATGGCTGATACTATTCTTTGTTTGACCTTGATTCCTTATTTGTATACCTCGGGGCTTAGCTGTCGACCTTTTAGGATGAACTGAACCCGGAGGGGCTCCCAACTAAAACTACAATAATCTCATTATATATATATATATATATATATATATATATATATATATATATATATATATATGAACTATATTAATTTCAAATTATACTTGAACTCCTTTCATAATCAATCAATATCTTTTTCTTTATAGATTTCGGTATTTTAGTAAATGAAAACTACGTTCAATAATTAGAAGACATAACCAAAAAATAGTTATAGAGAGAGAGAATAGTGGTTGAGAAAAGTTAATAATAATAGCAAAATTCTTTAAAAATAAAAATACAAAAAAGAAATAGTGATAGGTGTTTATCATTTTAAAATGGAATATGATTGAAAAAATTTTTATAATTACTGAATATTTTGAAATTTGCATGAGCTAGCATTAACAATTCGAAGCAACAAGAGAATAAAGTATTATTTTTAATGTGACAAATAATTAAGTTTTTGAATTAACTAATTAGCAAAATAAACCAATGCAATTCTCTTACTAGTTCATCAATGTTATGAAATAATATAAGAACAAGAACAATAATACAAGAACAAGAACAATAGAGATAAAAGTAGAGAGAGGAGTATTCTTATTGATACTTTGGGATGATTTACAATGGGGTAAGACCCCTCTATTTATAGGCATAGAAAAGACTTAGCCTCAAAGTAAAACTCTAGAATCTCTCTAAATATAGACATTCACCTTAAATAGAGTTCTATTTATAACACTCCCCCTTGAATGTCTATTCAATAATGTGACTCGTTAAAACCTTAACTAAAACAAAACCCAATGGGAAAAATTTAAAGAAAAGAAAAAAGAGTACACATGTTTGAATATGCGCCTATTGGTTGCCTCGTTAAAAACCTTGCAAGGAAAACCCAGTGGGACAAAACCTTGTAAGGGAAAAAGAGTGCAACGCGTATTAACTCCCCCTGATAAGAACATCAATTCATATCCTTAAGTCTTCTCATTCCGATCTTGTGAACTAGCTTCTTGAAGGTTGACGTTGGTAGAGATTTTGTGAACAAATCAGCCATATTATTGCTTGAACGAATCTGTTGCACATTGATATCACCATTCTTTTGAAGATCATGTGTGAAAAATAACGTTGGTGAAATATGCTTTGTTCTATCTCCTTTTATGAATCCTCCCTTCAATTGAGCTATACATGCTGCAATGTCTTCATACAAAGTCGTGGGTAGTTTATTACACTTCAAACCACATTTGTCTTGAATATGATGTATTGTAGACCTCAACCACACACACTCCCGACTTGCTTTATGAATAGCAATTATCTCGGCATGATTAGATGAAGTAGCCACAATTGATTGCTTAGTCGATCGCCAAGATATGGCGGTGCCTCCACAGGTAAACACATAACCCGTTTGAGATCGAGCCTTGTGTGGGTAGGATAAATATCCAGCATCAGCATAACCAACAAGATCAGGACTGCAATTATTGCTATAAAATAAGCCCATATCGGTGGTCCCTTTTAGGTACCGCAATATATGTTTGATCCCATTCCAATGTCTCCTTATAGGAGCCGAGCTAAATCTTGTTAAGACATTAACTGAAAAGGATATGTCAGGCCTTGTAGTATTTGCAAGATACATTAGTGCGCCAATTGCACTAAGATATGGTACTTCAGGACCAAGTAGCTCTTCATTCCTTTCTTGCGGTCGGAATGGATCTTTACTCACATCAAGTGATCGAACAACCATCGGTGTACTTAAAGGATGTGCTCCATCCATGTAAAACCGTTTCAGTACCTTTTCTATATAGGTAGATTGATGAACAAAAATTCCGTTTGCTAAATATTCAATTTGCAAACCAAGACATAATTTTGTCTTTCCGAGATCTTTCATCTCGAATTCATCCTTTAGATAATCAATTGCCTTTTGGAGTTCTATGGGGCTTCCAATAAGGTTTATGTCATCGACATATACGGCAAGTACAACAAATTCCGATGTTGTTTTCTTTATAAAAACACACGGGCAAATGGCATCATTTATATAGCCTTCTTTTAACAAATACTCACTAAGACGATTATACCACATTCGTCCTGATTGCTTTACACCATACAAAGATCTTTGCAATTTAATTGAAGACATTTCCCGAGACTTTGAATTATGAGCTTTTGGCACTTTGAGTGCATCGGGAATTTTCATGTATATCTCATTATCAAGTGAGCCATAAAGATAGGCAGTAACCACATCCATTAAATGCATGTCAAGATTTTCAAGGACAGCAAAACTGATGAGATAACAAAAGGTTATAGCATCCATTACAGGCGAATATGTCTCTTCATAATCGACACCAGGCCTTTGAGAAAAACCTTGCGCAACAAGGCGTGCCTTATATCTTTGTACCTCGTTTTTCTCATTTCTCTTGCGTACAAAGACCTATTTATAGCCAACGGGCTTAACACCATTAGGTGTTTCAACTATAGGGCCAAAAACTTCACGTTTTGCCAGCGAATTCGATTCTGATTGAATTGCTTCTTGCCATTTTGGCCAATCATGTCTTTTTCGACATTCTTCAACAGATTGAGGTTCGAGATCCTCACATTCTTGCATAATGCAAGATGCGACATTATAAGAAAAGACATTATCCACCACTATATCCACTCGATCAAAATTTGCCTCAATATTGATTGGATTTATGGATAGTTCCGTATTTTCCAGAGTCTCGAGCTCAATGGATTCTTCATGAATCTCAGAATTTGTTAAATCATGAATTTCCTCATGAGATTCTTTCGTAGTGTCATTTTTATCATTTGCTTTCCTCTTTCTAGGATTTCGATCTTTAGAACCTAATGGTCTGCCACGCTTCAGGCGTGCATTCGACTCATTGGATATATGACACTAGATGATTGTCCAACAGGGACATCAATACGGATTGGAACATTTTCCGCGGGGATGTGGGATTTCGTTATCCTTTTCAAGTCCGTAAATGCGTCAGGCATTTGATTTGCTATTCTTTGCAAATGGATAATCTTTTGTACCTCTCTTTCACAAATAGAGGTATGTGGATCAAGATGAGATAATGATGCATTTTTCCACAAAATTTCCCGTTTGGTTTCACAAACATTCTCCCCCTAATTTTGGGAAAAGTGTTTCATCAAATTGACAGTCTGCAAATCGTGCAGTGAACAAATCCCCTGTCAATGTTTCGAGGTAGCGAATAATGGAGGGCGATTCAAACCCAACATATATTCCTAACCTTCTTTGCGGACCCATTTTGGTGCGGTATGGCGGTGCTATAGGCACATATACTGCGCATCCAAAGATTCTTAAATGGGATATATTGGGTTCATGACCCAAAACCAATTGCAACGGGGAATATTTGTGATAATTCGTCGGTCTGAGACAAATTAGCATTGCTGCATGCAAAATGGCGTGACCCCATACCGAAGTGGGTAGCCTCGTTTTCATGAGTAATGGCCTTGCAATCAACTGCAGGCGTTTAATTACCGATTCTGCAAGACCGTTTTGAGTGTGAACATGAGCTACAGAATGTTCCACTTTTATCCCAATTGATAAGCAATAATCATTAAATGCTTGGGATGAAAACTCAGCAGCATTATCCAGTCTAATAGACTTGATTGGATTATCAGGAAATTGTGCTCGTAGTCGAATTATTTGTGCCATTAATTTCGCAAACGCAAGGTTGCGTGATGACAACATGCACACATGAGACCATCTACAGGATGCGTCTATCAAGACCATAAAATACCTAAAGGACCCACTGGGTGGGTGAATAGGTCCACAAATGTCCCCTTGTATATGTTCCAAAAACGTGGGTGACTCAGTCCCAACCTTTGTTGGTGATGGTCTGATAATCAACTTGCCTTGATAACAAGAAGTGCAAGGATATTTATTATTTGAAAGAATTTTGAAATTCTTTAACAGATGCCCATATGAGCTTTCTATAATCCGTCTCATCATGATCGATCCCGGGTGTCCCAATCGATCATGCCAAAGTACGAAAGTATTGGAATCAGTAACCTTTTTGTTTACTGTTGAATGTGCCTCAATTGCACTATTTTTTGTCCAATACAGGCCACAAGATAAAGACGGGAATTTCTCAATAACCCTCTTTTGGCCAGAGACATTCTTTGTAATGATGAGATATTCAAGATCATTCTCATCTATTGTCTCAATATGATAGCCATTCCGGCGTATATCTTTAAAACTCAACAAGTTTCTCTTAGACTTGGAGGAGAACATCGCATTCTCTATGATAAACATTGTTCCTCTAGGCAGAGTTATAGTTGCTCTTCCAGAGCCTTCAATCAATTTACTACTACCAGAGATTGTAGTAACATCTGCCTTACACATACTTAGTTGAGAGAAATATTTCTTTTCTTTGAGTATCGTATGTGTAGTACATGAATCAACTAAAAAAATATTTGATCCAAGTTTGCTTTGTGAGATATCCATATTTGCTTTCCCATGGTTTGACATACAAAAGAAAATACACGAACATGAGAATAAACAAATTCAATCCGTTTGTCTTAATGTAATCGATTGTTAAACACACATAATCGATTATGTCTTAATATAATCGATTGTTAAACATACATAATCGATTATTTGCTATTTTGAAAAACTTCAGATCACACTGTCTTAATATAATCGATTGTTAAACACACATAATCGATTATGTCTTAATATAATCGATTGTTAAACATACATAATCGATTATTTGCTATTTTGAAAAACTTCATATCACACTGTCTTAATATAATCGATTGTTAAACACACATAATCGATTATGTCTTAATATAATCGATTGTTAAACACACATAATCGATTATGTCTTAATATAATCGATTGTTAAACATACATAATCGATTATTTGCTATTTTGAAAAACTTCAGATCACACTGTCTTAATATAATCGATTGTTAAACATGTTGGAAACACGTTTCAAATGCAATATACTAAACGTGTGTTCTTTTGTAGGTTTTGATGAATGTCAAACAAAGCAAAAAGCGATATATAGCAGTGCTCAAGGACAAGCACAAAATGGATGCATTACAAGAAGCTCAAGACAAAGTTTAGAAATGTTATAATTGAGTCAATATTAATTGTGATCTTGATTCCTCAACTTGGCTCATAACATGGCTTCTCTACTAAAATTATTTTTCCAAAATCATGCATATTTAAATTAAGTGTCAAATGATTTTAAACTATGCATATTTACATTTGTTAAAATGTTTTCCAAGCATGCCTCAAAAATCTGGGCTAAGATAATCGATTATGTACTTATGATAATCGAGTATCTCTAAGCCAAGACTGCATGACAATCGATTGTGAACTAATGATAATCGATTGGGAGTAAGTCAGTTAAACATGTTTATGCAAACTGCATAACAATCGATTGTGTACTTATGATAATCGATTGTTAACTGAGGCAAAGTTTTCAAAACTCATAAAAATCGATTATGAACTAATGGTAATCGATTAGAATGAGAAAAATGTCTCCCAGTGATTTTAAATAAAATGATAATCGATTGTGGCTTTTGATAATCGATTATATATGAGACAGAGTTTTGAAATTAATTAATAATCGATTATTCCATTTGATAATCGATTATATATGAGACAGAGAGTTTTGAAATTAATTAATAATCGATTATTCCATTTGATAATCGATTGTTGAAGCTGACCGTTGTCATATATTTTCAATTACCCTCAGGTAATCGATTGTTGATATTTAACAATCGATGTTTTGCGTAAAATCTGGAAAAGATTTTCTGAACGTTGTTAAAATAATCGATTGTTGATTTCCGGACAATCGATGTTTTATGCCAAAAATTGGAAAGGATTTCTTAACGTTATAAATAATCGATTAGTGATTTGAAGTAATCGATTGTTGACGTAAAATCTGGGATTGAATTTTTGATCTGATAGGCAAACAATCGATTGTTTAGTCTTGACAATCGATTGTCACTGAGTAATTTCAGCAATCCTTAATTGGCAATTAGACAACGGTAAGACTGAGTTTTTCACCTATAAATACAGCTTCAACTCAGTGTTTTCACAACAACAACATATACAATTTGAGTATTTTCATTGCTAAAAGCTTTCTTACATTGATCATCATTTTCCATTCATCCATAAAGCTTTTTGAAGAGCCATTCTATTGAGCTAAGTTGTTGTGATCTTGAGCATACTATTTCTACTCATATCTACTCATTAAGGAGTACTTTGTAAAGTGAGTGTGTTTTGTGTTTGTAAGAGAATTGCGATTCTCGTTTGTTGAGGAACTTGTGATTCCTCGGTTGAAGTCTTTGGGATTGTTATCCCCGAGCAATTGAAGTCTTTGGGATTGGTATCCCCGAGCAATTGAAGTCTTTGGGATTGTTATCCCCGAGCAGTTGAAGTCTTTGGGATTGTTATCCCCGAGCAGTTGAAGTCTTTGGGATTGTTATCCCCGAGCAATTGAAGTCTTTGGGATTGGTATCCCCGAGCAATTGAAGTCTTTGGGATTGGTATCCCCGAGCAATTGAAGTCTTTGGGATTGTGATCCCCGAGCACCTAGGTGAGGCTTGTGTCCTCAACTGTAACGGTTTGTTAAGCACCCGTAAGCTTGACAAGTTTAGTGGAAATCTCGAGAGAGTCTCTCGAGGACTGGACTAACCACGTTTGTGGCCAACCAGGATACATCTTTGTGTAAGTTCTTTTTACTGCACTTGTTTTAATTTCTGCAAAATTTTTAAATTCCGCACTGAAACGCTTAATAATTTTAAAACGCTATTCACCCCCCCCCCCCTCTAGCGTAAAGCGTATTGTCCAACAAAACACACATAATCGATTATGTCTTAATATAATCGATTGTTAACAAATATATAATCGATTGTTTTGCAGTTTTAATGCGAAATATTAGATAATCGACTAACGGTTAGGTTAGTCGATTAACTCTACTGAAAAATAAAAATATCTTTGAAATTTAAGCATATTGAAACATTCTAAAGAACTAATACTAACATTATATCATAAACTAACTAATACGAGCTGATACTAATGACTATTAGTTTACTCACTAATTAATACAAATAAAATCAAACAATTCCATCATCCTTCATCACAGATCCATCACCGATTAGGTGGTTTATTTTCCCATCGGGTTGCTCAAAGGATCTGCCACATCCAAGTGGGTGATGTCAAAATTGTCGTCAGAGACAAAATTTGTTTCAGGGCCTTTACTCTTTCGAGATGCTTGATAAAGGTCAACCAAATGTCTTGGTATACGGCAAGCTTTTGACCATTGCCCTTTTCCACCGCAACGATAACATATAGTTTCTGAACTATTTGCCTTAGGATCCTCATAATCCCGTTTCTGCTTTCGGCGGATATCTCTCCTCGGGGGGTGACGGACATCATGGAGATTTCTTCCTTGTCTACGTCCACGGCTATGACCCCGATTACGACCACGACCATGATTAGATCCATGGCCCTTTTCATGATTGGCATAATGAGAATACACCTTATCTGCTTCAGGAAATGGTGTAGACCTGGTGGGTCGATTTTCGTGATTTCTCATGAGCAGGTCATTGTTTCGCTCAGCCACAAGTAGGAGAGAAATCAGTTCAGAGTACTTTTTGAAGCCTTTCTCTCTGTACTGTTGTTGCAGTACCATATTGGAGGCATGAAACGTTGTAAACGTTTTCTCAAGCATATCATAATCAGAGATATTATCTCCGCAGAGCTTCAACTTAGAAGTAATTCTGAACATTGTAGAATTATATTCAGAAACAGACTTAAAGCCTTGGAGCCTCAGATGAGCCCAATCATATCGTGCTTGTGGCAGAGTGACCAACTTCAGGTTGTCATATCTCTCCTTTAAGCCGTTCCACAAGATGAGTGGATCTTTGACTGTGAGATATTCAATTTTCAAACCTTCATCAAGGTGATGGCGCAAGAAAATCAAGGCCTTAGCACAGTCTTGGGTGGATGCTTTATCTCTGTCTTTAATGGCGTCTCCAAGACCCATAGCATCTAAGTGGATTTCAGCATCCAACACCCATGTCATATAGTTCTTGCCCGAAATTCAAGGGCAACGAACTTTCTTTTCGTAATGTCAGACATAATCGAAAATCAAATTAGGAAGAGAGAAATACCTTAGTTTTTCTCGAGAATCGATTCTTGAGACGGTAGAGTCTCGTGCTGATAACGTGTTATGAAATAATATAAGAACAAGAACAATAATACAAGAACAAGAACAATAGAGAGAAAAGTAGAGAGAGGAGTATTCTTATTGATACTTTGGGATGATTTACAATGGGGTAAGACCCCTCTATTTATAGGCATAGAAAAGACTTAGCCTCAAAGTAAAACTCTAGAATCTCTCTAAATATAGACATTCACCTTAAATAGAGTTCTATTTATAACAATCAAAAATTATTTTTCAAATTGACATAATAGGGTACATAAATTGTGCCCTTGAGAAGATAATCCGCAATGCTCTAACCTCTGAGCTAAGCGGGCCCACATAACAGAAATCTTATATGCATAGTAATTGACTAAACTATTGGAATTGGAATCTTAGTTATTAACTATTCAATATCGGAAAAAATCAAAAAATAAGATAGCAGTTATAATATAATATTCAGATTACTGCTATTCATTAATTAATTCAACATTCTTCAAATTTTTTTGGCTTTTATAATAAAACTCAAATACAAAATTTTTATATAATGTTTATATGATTTTTAAAATATTTGTACTATATGAGTTAGATACAACGTACGTAATCTAAGACTAATATATATAATATCTATGTGATTGAACTTTCTCATTTTACAACAAAAATATTGTATAGTTTGGTCTGAGGCTTCTTATACTTACAGATATATGAATCTTCTTGTAGAAAAGGCAAAAGATAGATAGGAAGAGGAGTTATTTCTTCAATTGAAAAATTTAGTGAGTAGCGGTTCGTGATATTAACTTGTTAGCAACAAAGCCTGCCTTTAACTAAATTAAAGGTCTTGGGTTCAAACTCTAAATTGTAAAACCTTCGATAAATAGTACTATTTTATTTTCTTTAATAAGCCTATTTATCAATCCGAATTAGTTGGGGAGTTAATTTTATTCACAGTTATTAAATTTTTGTGTTTGTTATCCAAAAATCACTTTATTTTTTGTTACGTAAAAATTATTTAACTTTGTGTTCATTAAATAAAGATCATTTTTCTTTTTTTCGTTACACAAAAATTATTTTAATTTGCTCTAATTATCACAAAGTCATATTTTATTTGAAATGTCTATTATTGCTCTTGATTTTATATAAACCTTCATATTTATGTAATACCTTCTCTATTATGTACTATATGATATATTTTTAACTATGTATTTTATCATAAATAAAAGAACTTAATATTATTTTATTTCTTATTTTTATAATATATTTGTATAGTTAATTTTTTATTAACGTTAATTTCCAAAGTATATTAGTAGAGTTACTAAATTTGTCAGCAACTTTAAAATATATTAATAGAAATAAATCGGCAAGCATATTTCGTGATAAAATTTGCAGGTAAACAAACAAAGAAAATGAGGAAAAAATTATATGTTAATCTGAAGGAAAATATTAGATAACTTTACGTGCGAATTTAGATGGGGATTTAACTGGTCAATTGGTTATTTGAAAAATTATACTACTAAAAATTCAGAAAAAATCGTCCAAATAAATCGATCAAAGTTTGTCGGTAATAGCCAATAACCATCAAAAATACGACCATTAACGTGTGATTGGTATTTTGAAAGTCGAAAGGGCATACTGGCCAAACTTGGGTTGAAATTGTCGACCAACTTCCGACCAACTTTGGTCGGTCAATTAAATTCAAAAAAGAAAAAAACTTGTTGAAAAAAGTTACTTTATAACGCTACTGATATATCTTGAAAATTAAAGCTAGAAAAATTAAATATACGAATATATTATAAAAATGATAATAAATAATATTAAGTTATTTTATTTATAAATAAAATATATAGGTAAAAATATATTATATCTTATATAATATAGAAGGTATTACATAAATATGAAGGTTTATATAATATCAAAGGCATAATAAACTTTTTAAGTAAAAACGTGACTTTTGTGATAACTAGAGCAAAGTAAAATAATTTGTGTAACGAAAGGAAAAAAAGTGGTTTTTGTGTAGTAAACACAAAGTTGAATAATATTTACGTAACAAAAAAAAGAAAATTTTGGATAACAAACACAAAAGTTCAATCACCATATATAAAATTATCTCATTAGTTGAGCTAGTGAGTTTAGAACAGCGTAGGAATAAATTTGTTTCTCCGTTTAGCTTTAATTCTATGTTACAATTACTAATTCTAAAATTATTACATGGAAGATTATCCATCTGAAGTCTTTAATGAAGAGTCTCTGTTACCAACAGAAATATACGACCTTGGACCTTTTCTACCAAAGCCTTTTTTATGTCGTTCGAGGATTTAAAAGTCTTGTTTATTGATTCACAAATTGTATACCATTGCCAAATGTGAATCCACGATTTTAAATTTTCAAATATGGATGCTTATTTTTATCATGTTTCAATTTCATACTGTAGATCGAAGATTATTCAGTGTCAGATCTAGAATTTTAAAGTGATGAGTGCTCGCCAATAAAAAGTTTAAAAAAAGAGGAAAAAAAAGTTTAGTTATAACTGCTCATTCAATATTTATCTAATTATTTTTATAATTATCTATGAAAATTTACTAAATTCGATTAAAAGTAAGTGCTCAAGCACCCATAAATGTTCATGTGCATCCACCACATACCATGAATTCATTGATTTGGCGTGAGTAAGTTTTTTCTGCCAATAATAACGAGACAAGAGAAGAAGAGAAGAGAATTGTCAATGCTTTATCTGATGAATTCAATGTAACATAATAATCCTCTAGGTCACCCCATCACCAAAAGAAAGAAGAACTATAAACCAGAAAACAACTGATGCCATTTGCATGTATACCGATATTAATTTCTTTCTTTATCTTTTTTTTTTCTTCCTTTTTTTGGTAGTGAATTGGATTCACCGAAAATAAATCTGAAAAATATTTTAGCATGGACGTCCTTTGACACAAGACAGAGCACCAGAAAACCTAGTAAGATTTCCAACTTTGGAAGAAGGTTCTGGTTTAATCAGATTGAGATGGTCAATTTTATCGAGTAAATTCTGGTCACCAGATTGTGTAAATGTAGCACCATTTTCCATGTCATCACCATCTGATATCCAAGTCCATTTCATCCATTCCGCCACACTCGCCGTAAGTTTTTCCCTATATGTTACCTCTTTCACCAACAATTCATCCTCAGCAATAAATCGATTACCCTGGCTAATGATTGTGGCTCCACTGCTTCCGCCAATAGCGTACCTATCAATGCAGACATAATATAATTAAGTAATTTAATCGAATTGTATTTTCTAGTGCATTTAAATGAGACGGTTAGACAATTCAATTGTGTGTACCTTTCCCAATGAGTGTAGTCATTGTTCACCAAATGGAAAAATCCAAACCTGCATCTAGGCATCCTTTGATCCAACCTCTTTCCAAAGTGGTTGTACGCTAATGTAATTTTCATTTCCTTGTCAAGCACGTAATGATCGTTAGCGCCAAACAACATTACTTTTTCGTGGTCAGTGAAGTGACAATTGGATATGGTAATGTTAGTGGAAGCAGCGACAGCATCGATAAGACCATCGGTTGCACGAGACATAGAGATGTGATCGATCCATATGTCATGCGAACTGAAGATGCTGATGCCATCACCTGTTGAGACGTAATATAATTCATTGATTAATTTAAAAGTACATTCTTTCTAATAGCTTAAATTCTTAAGACGAGATAGTTGCACAATTCAACAGTACCTTCATCGCTACCCCTTAGGCCAACGTGGTCCTCGGACTCCCTGATCAAGCCACCTGGGGTGGGTACAATATTGTGAATACGGAGGTTAGAAATAATAATGTTGGATGCAGATTGTATCTTAATGCCTGCTCCATTTTGTATATGGACATTAAATCCACGGCCGTCGATAGTTTTGTTGCTAGTCACGATAAGTTCCCTACTAAGCTTAATTTTCATGTTTTTGCCAAATATGATCCACAATGGCTCCTTTTGGATAACACCATATCGGAGAGTTCCGGGCTTAGGATTGACAACTTCGTCATCAGAATTGTCCGTGACGATGTAGATTCGGCCCAACTTTCCTCCGATCGCATTGCTGCCAAAGCCCAATGCGCAATCGGCCATTTTCTGGCGATTTTCGACCCAATTTGGGTCGCATCGCCAACATTTATCGATTGCATTTTCGGCCCGGCATGGGCCTTTGTATTTTTTGTGACTGAGTTGCCTTCTTGGGATGTTTGTTGCTGTCGCTAATGCAGTAAATGTGAGTAACACAAGGAGAAAAAATACACTAATTCTTATTCTGTAGACGTCCATTTTTTTATTGGTAATCTTGAAATGTTTAGGGAGTTAGAGTTAGGTGGTTGTAATTTGTTTGCTGGGGCTGATTGATGGTTGATGTTAAATGGTGCAAGGTCAATCCTTTTCACCAATGTGACCTTATTAAACCAGCCCTGAAAAATGTTTGTGAGAAAATTCTAAAATCAGGATTATTCCTAAACAAACCACATTATTTGTTTCTCTTTTCTGCTTATTTTCATTCACAGTATATATTGTTCCTTATATAGTGATAGTGCAGAGCATTTGGGTCCATTAGTTAAAATAAGAAGCGATAAATATGGTGTCTCACTCGTTAATGGCCTCGCAAGAGGCGGTTATTACCGCTAATTCAAATGGCAATTAATGATTTTCCTTGGTGGGGAAAAGAAAAGAAAACTGAAGTTTAGCCTTAGAAAAATATAATACTCTCATCATCTCATTTTACGCCAAAGACGTTCGATTGAACACTGAATTTAAAAATTTTAAAAAATTAGTACAAAACAAAATTAGTGACAAATATGGTTATTTATAATAGTCGTAGTACTACGATCAAAAAGTATAGTACTACGACGAAATAGTTTCAAAAAGATGAAATTTGTCATTTCCTTGCACAAACTAATTAAAATGGAAACAGTATCCTGCAAAATGCGAAAGATGGAGCAAAATTAACGCAAATATCACTTTTTGTACCTCTTTTGGACGAATTAGGTAAGCATTTAAGTGATTCTTTTGGGAACTCAGGAAGCAGCTCTATCACTTGTTATGTTTTTGCGATGGTAGCATACACCATTTGGCGTGAAAGGAACATGCTTTGATTCCAGCAAGGTAGTTTTGATACTGATAAAGTGTGTAGGAAGATTGTAATGCATGTGCAAGTTAGAGGCAGCATAATTCCAACATGCCAGAGAGCTTTATTTGTTTTTTTCCAATTATTTCCTTTCGTTAGGGCGGATTATCAACGAGTTCAATTGCTCTTACGACCCAAAATGTCCACCGAGCGGTGACGACATCTAACATCGCTTATTAGTCAAGCCATCAATCCATAATCAGAAACAAACTAAAATAGCAACATTAAATAATCTCAACATTGAAAATAATGATAATTAACTGAGTCACAATAAAAATATATCATCCCACGACCTGGTGTCACTGAGTGTATGAGCTCTAAAGAATAAGTAAATATAAAGTCAGAATCAAGTACAATTTTGTCTGAAAGACTAAACAGTGTTAACATAAAATAAGGAAGGGACTTCAAGGCCTGCGAAGGAACATCAATGGTACCTCGAGAACACACTAATCTGGATCTGGCTCACTGGCAACAACCGCGAACAACAATACATGTATCTGCACACAAAGTGCAGAGTGTAGTATAAGTATAACCCAACCCATGTACTCAATAAGTAACAAGCATAACCTTGGGCTGAAAGCAATTTCGAGCTAGGCAAGGTGCGATGCTCACTTTTCAGTGTCAACAATAACAATAACAACAGAATAATAGCATACAAAAGAGAACAGATCAAATGATAATAAGTTCCTTTAAACACAATAAGAGGAAATATAGGCATGCCTTTCAAGTATAACAAACAAGGCACCAACTTCCATAGAATTCACTTAAGCAAGTATTTAACTGGAGAAAAACTATGATATCGAACTCAAATCCTCACATATAGTAACCAAATACCCACTAATGTGAGGGTTAATACAGCTCCACATATTCATGTCTGGCATGTACCAGATCAATAATTATTACAGTTAAAACATCAAGTATAAAAAACTCTATGCACATTTAAAGTGCCTGGCACAATGCCCCTAAAAAAATTCACTAAGCACGCTTTCCTAACTCAAAGCCCATGGACCCTTATACACACATACATATACACATGCTCATCACTGTACGAGTTCCTGACGGAAGCGCCTCACTCGAGCACATATATGACCATGTGCCTGCTCATATTAAATACCTGACTCCGAAGGGGCGGGTCCTTACCCAAGCTCTAACCGGATCTAAGTCAATGATAAAATCATATTGACAAACATTTGGCTTGGTGCACGCGTCGCCCCCTAAACAGTACCACTTAGACCATTGTGGGGCTTGGTGTACGCATTACCTCAATATCTACACCAACATGTCTTTGTGGCCCAAGATCATCAATCCTCTCGAGTCTCCATATGCCAAGATCTCACAGAAACATAATCAAATATAACACATGGAATATCTCAATGTACCACAGATTCTGCTCGAACTCGTGTCACGTACAAGGAAACCACTAACATATCAAAAGCGGAGGAGTGTACACCCATAGTGAAAGCCTAAGGTCCTAGTCTACCCTCGAAGGTTCATCTCCGGTAGCAGCATCTCCGAGCGCCACCTCCTCGAGTTCGCATCCTCTAAAGCAATTCCTTCGATTTCCACTTCTTCTAGGTTCCTAGCTCGATCCCACGGAATAACATCGCCGAGGGAGAAGATGAAGAAGAGGGAAGGAGGAGGACGAAAAAGAGGTAGAAAAAAAGATATAACCTGTCGAAGCCAAAGGTTGAATATTCGGTGAGCCCCAGCCTTAACGGCCGGTTATACCATTTTATCCCTTGAAAGAAAAAAACCGAAGGAATAAAATTCCATACCAGGCCGGGGTAGGAGAGTGAGCTGCAGTGTATAGTCCGAACACTCTCCCGAACATTAGTGTAAAGTCCAAACGCCCTTCTATATTGAAAGAAGTCGGCCGCCCCTGTATGATAATTTCGAGCCAATAAGGACAACAGTAGCAGGCACAACAACAACAACAATGACAAGGCGGTATGATCCTACTCGATAAAGGGAAGCTCAAGCAGAAGGCTACCACATAGCTTATGAGAATGCTGCCATACAACCTTAAAGCCGTGAACCCCAAGCATGTTGATTAACAATGAAGGAAGATGGCGAGAAGAATGAGATGAATGAATAGAGGAAGTCACTTGGACAAAGAGATAATTCTAGAACATCCTTATTTATAGGGGCGATAACGACACGGCTATCAATGCCTTTGAGAGAACGGGAATCGACGGTGGATTGGATAACACCGAAAAGATAAGTCCTTTGGATGTCCCGGTTATCGTGAAGGCTTATGTCACATGCTACATCTTCAGTATGATGACATAATAGGGAGCTCGAGGAGTCATGCATAAAAAATTGTTTCCCATCGCTTCGTTCTAGGAAACGCGAAGACTATCTATATACAGCAAAATTGGAGGGTCCAATTTCCCGTCATTAAGGCATTTCAGAAGATCATCTCGAGGCCTTGAGGCTGCAAAGATGCACTTGAATCCCCTTCCTCGAGGCTCGTGGATTCCCGGTCTAAAGGGAATATCGATCGAAGCTAGAGTAAAAATGGGGAGTTTCCAAGGCACACGCCTAATATGATAAAGCCTAACCGGCCTGCCTTGAATCCATATCAAGGTGTCACGTCTAGTCGTCCTATCTCCATATTTTTATAATTAATGCATTTTGTACTTTAACGAGGTTTCTCCTTCTATATAAAAGGGGTCCTTACCATTTTGTAAAACACTTGTTGTTCCAACTATTCTACACGGAATAATAACTCTCTTTCTCTATTCTCTCTAATACACTCTCTTGATATTGTTGCTCTATTTTATTATCTTCATACTTATTCTTCATTTATTTTCTTATCATTGGCATAAAGAGCCTCCATCAATTATATCCTTACTGTTAGCCTTTCCCCGACTATCCCTAATAGCTCGAGCTTGAGCCTAGGTATCAACCTCGATGTCCCTCACCGGTCAGTCTAAGGCCGCATAACTAGCCCATTGTTTGATCATAACTTTGTTGTAGTTTATATTTCGATGTTAAACTTCATACATCTAGCATCAATCGCTTAAATAACTAGCATAAAAATAAATCACGTATTTTTAGAGTCCCATAAATAAATTTAATTATTATAATTATTTTCATGGTAAACACCACATTGGCTGAAGTATGACTCAGACGATGTTATATATGCGTATATATGTACGTATATGTATATGAGATATGAGAAAAGGATACGGCGTTATATACACGCCACCTCCTGATCAGCTGGTATATTTTGATAATATGCCCACAGTGGCCGAGATGATATGATGGAATGTACTCAGTGGCTTGATGAAATTATGTACACCCATACCTATGAATGACATGACATTTATGTGCATGTGCATTATGTTATAAATTTTTTACAATTTAATAAGTTATTCAGATTTAAATATGTGAAAGTTTCACCTATGTCTATTACGTACTAATTTTCATGCCTTACATTCTCATCACATTTTTCGTACTGACGCCCTATTTCATGAGGCTTGCATTTCATGCTTGCAGGTGCAGGTAGGCAAGCTGACGGTCCCCCTTCTTAGGATCCCTAATCCGTGAGAGCATGCTCCACTTGATTCGGGGCTGCTTTATTGGTACAATACATTTGTGTGCGTGCGTGCGTGTGTGTGTGTGTGTGTGTGTGTGTATATATATATATATATATATATATATATATATATATATATATATATATATATATATATATATATATATATATATATAAGAGGTCTCTAGACATTATGTCTAGTTAGGTTGCATGTCGCCTTGTCGGCATTCGGTTTTGGACGTATAGCTGTCTGTAGCAACCTTGCCGGCTCGCCCACTATATTCTGCATGTATATGTATATATGCCTTGATGGAATTTTTCCTTCATGTCTGTTATTTTCGTAATGCAGCATATGTTATTCAGGTTTATTTCTTAGACGCGTGCTTAGGGATATTTGACAGGTAAGATGCAGGCACCCGTCGCGACCCATCGGTTTGGGTTGTGAAAAAAGTGGTATCAGAGTAGTTCTATCCTAGGGTTTTCTACAGACTGTGTCTAGTAAAGTCTTGTTTATGGGTGTATTTTGCACCACACTTATAGATAGAAAGCTACATGACATATAGGGTATTATCCTATCCTTTTATCTCAGATCGTGCGATACAAGAATTCATGTTCCTAATAATATGTTATATTTTTAGCAATGTCTCCAAAGAGTACAACCACCTAGAAGGGAAAGTTTGTGGCTGGTAAGACTACAAGTCGAGCGCCACGAGTAACAAGGGCTCGGTGAGAGTCTCATGGTGAGGTTCCATCTCAGACTTCACATACCTTGCCCTTTCCAGAAGAGCTCCAAGGGGCACCAGCTCCAGCGCCTGCCCCTGTACATTCAGCCTCAGCCGGATGCGCCGGGTCAAGAGATGAGAGATGATATTCAGTTATTGACCTGATTAGTAGACACACATGCCAGGAAGTAGGTATTGGTCACGCGTATAGGTCCGTAAGTGCGAGGGTTCGTGACTTTATTAATTTAGTCCCTCAGTTATTCACTGAAGCAGATCCAACGAGGACCCTCAAGTATTTATTGATAGAGTGCAGAGGAAATTACGGGTAATGAAGGCCACTCCGACTCAGTCAGTTGAGCTAGCTTCCTATAAACTCTGAGATATTGCAGTTAATTGGTATGAGTCTTTGGAATTGTTCAGAGGTGAGGATGCCCCTCAAAAGGAATGTCAGGAGTTTAAAGAATCTTTTATTCGTCATTATCTGCCAACAGAGATTAGACGGGCCAGAGTTGATAGGTTCTTAACCCTTTGATTAGGTAATATGAGTGTTCGAGAGTACACTCTGTAGTTTGATTCGTTGGATAGGTATACTCACACTATTGTATCTAGGGAAAAGGGTTAGAACTGCCCCTAACGTATTGACTCCAGGATAAAAATGCCCTCCGTTAACCTATTTTGAAGAAAATGCCCCTACCGTTAAAAATGTGGCATATTTGTGCCCCTAATTCTAACAACTGACTGTACTTATATTCAAAACGGTAGGGGCATTTTTTTCAAAATAGGTTAACGGTAGAGGCATTTTTAAACTGGAGTCAATACATTAGGGGCACAAATATGCCAGAACTTTAACGGTAGGGGCATTTTTTTCAAAATAGGTTAACGGAGGGCATTTTTAAACTGGCGGCAATACGTTTAGGGGCAGTTCTGACCCTTTTCCCTTGTATCTAAGATGGAGGATCGGGTTCATCGGTGTGTGATGGGATTAGAGCCTTACTTGCTTAACGATTGTATATTGATCTCACTTTAGCCACACATGGATATTTCTCGTATTCAGGTATACACTTAGGGTGTAGAGAAGTGTAAATAGAAATAGAGGGTCGATCGAGAGCATGATAGGGCCTAGAAAAAGATAGCGAGGTCTTCAGGTCCTTCTGGTAAGTATCGAGGTGGTCAGAGGCAACACTACTCGAGGTATCATTCCTAAACCTCGTCTAGCGTTCTCTCTTAGTTTGGTGGGAAGAGATTCAGTCGTTCTACATATTCAGGGTCTGGTCAGAATCTCAGGGCCTCAGGTTCAAAGTTTAGGGATGAGTCAAATCAGATGAGGCTGCCCTTTCCACAATGTACTTAATGTGGTAAGCAACATACCGGGTAGTACCATATGGGGTTAGGTGTTTGTTATACTTGTGGCTATCCGAGCCATGTTATAAGGGATTGTTTGATCAAAAGTGATGCAAGTAAAACTCAGCCATCGGGATCTGTAGCTATTCGTCATCATTAGTATGCCCCCTTGGACAAGGGCCCCAAGCACCAATGAGTCATGGTTGAGGCAGAGGCAAAGGTGGAGCATCTAGATTGAACAACCCTCATAACCGCATTTATGCGTTGGCAGGACGACAGAACCATACGTCATCGCTTGGTATTGTTACAGGTATATTATCAGTCTATTGATTTGATGTAGATGCACTTATTGACCCAAGTTCCACGTTATTGTACGTTATTCTGTTAGTTGTTGGTAAGTTTAGAATAAAACCTGAATGGGTTAGACTTTTTGAGGTATCTACACCGATTGAGGACTCACTGATAGCTAAACAAGTATATAGGGGTTGTATAGTAGTAATTCATGGTCGACCTACCTTAGCGGACTTAATCGAGTTAGATATGGTAGAATTTGATGTTATAATGGGTATGTATTGGTTAGCTTCTTGTCATGCAAACGTTGATTTTAGAGCAAAGATAGTCCGATTATAATTTCCAGGGGAGCCTATATTGGAGTAGAAAGGTAACACGGCATTGCCGAGAGGTAGATTTATTTCCTATCTCAAGGAAAGGAAGATGATCATAAAGTGATGTATTTATCACTTAGTTCGGGTTCAGGATTTTGAAGTATAGTCACCAACCATTAAGTCCATCCGTATGGTGAATGAATTTCTCGATGTTCTCTCCAATGAGCTTTCGGGTCTCCCGCTAGAGCGAGAAATTGAGTTTTCTGTTGACCTACTACCAGATATTCACCCAATATCTATTCCTCTCTATATAATGGCCCTTATAGAGGTGAAAGAGTTAAAATAACAACTAAAGGACTTGCTTGAAAAAGGCTTTATCAAACCTAGTACGTCACCATGGGGAGCACCTGGTTTGTTTGTGAAAAATTGTTTCTTACGAATGTGTATTGATTATAAACAGCTCAATAAGGTGGCGATCAAGAATAAGTACCTACTTACGAGAATTTATGAGTTATTTGATCAGTTGCAAGGTGCCAAGTGCATTTTAAAAATAGACTTGAGGTCTGGGTACCATCAGGTAAGAGTTAAGGATGAAGATATTCCGAAGATAGCATTCAGGACTAGATATGGGCACTTTGAGTTTTGGGTTATGTCGTTTGGTCTGACCAATGCCCCTGAATGATTCATGGATTTAATGAATTATGTGTTGAGGCCTTTTTTCGACATGTTCATAATTATATTTATTGATGATATATTGGTGTATTCTCATTTAGAGGATGAGCATGCTGAACATTTTGCGTACTGTGCTTAGAGTTCTACAAGAAGGGAATTTCTATGCAAAATCTTCTAAGTGCAAATTCTGGTTGAACTCTATTGCTTTCTTGGGCATGTTATTGCGGGTGAAGGTATCCGGATGGATACACAAAAGATTGAGGCAGTAAAGACTTGTCCTAAACCCACAACACCTACAGAGATTCGTAACTTTCTTAGTTTGCAAGTTATTATAGAATATTCGTGGAAGGATTTTCTTCCCTTTCAGCACCTTTGACAAAGTTGAATCAGAAAGGAGCAAAGTTTCAACGGACTAATGCTTGCGAACGGAGTTTTTAGGCATTAAAGGAAAGATTAACATCAACACCAGTTCTAACGCTTCCAGAAGGGGCTGATGGTTATGTTACCTATTGTAACGCTTCAGGTGTCAGATTAGGCTGTGTACTGATGCATCATGGTAAGGTTGTGGCTTATGTTTCTAGACAACTAAGAAAGCATGAGAAGAACTACCCGACCCAGGATTTAGAGTTAGCTACGGTGATTCATGCACTAAAGATATAGAGGCACTACTTGTATGGCATTTATATTGATATCTATATGGATCATCATAGCCTCCAGTACATCTTCAAGAAAAAGGAATTGAATCTACGTCAAAGAAGATGGTTGGAGCTACTTAAAGACTATGACATTGATATTTGATACCATCGGGAAGGTGGACGTAGTAGATGATGCCCTCAGCTATAGATCTACGGGTAGCCTATCCTATTTATGACCACAAAAGAGGGGAATAGCCCATGAGATTGCTAGTCTTGGAGTTCGGTTACTAGACTCAGGTGATATTGGAATTACTTTTCAGGATACGACAACATCCTCTTTATTAACTAAAGTAAAGGAACACCAGTACGAGGATCATGTGCTAATTCATTATAAGGTTACCACTCTTCAGAAGAAGAAAACACCATTTGAAATAAGAGAAGATGGGTCCTCAGATATTATGGGCCATTATGTATTCCTAATGTTGCAGAGTTGCGTCGGTAGATCATGGGAGAAACTCACTATTTTCATTATTCTATCCATCCACGAGCAACAAAGATTTATCATGACATCGGGGAAGTATATTGGTGGGACGGAATGAAAAAGGATATAGAAAAATTTGTTGCTTAGTGCCCTAACTGTCAACAGGTTAAGATTGAGCATTAAAAATCGGATCGATTATGGCAGACTATGGAGATTCCGACTTGAAAATGGGAAGTAATCAATATGGATTTCATCGTAGGCTTACCTCGTACCCAACGTAAGTTCGATTCGATATGGGTGATTGTTGATAGGCTTACAAAGTCAGCCCATTTTCTGCCCATTAGAACTACATTTTCCCTAGAAGATTATGCAAGGCTTTATATTAAGGAAATAATATGACTACATAGTGTCCTTGTATCCGTCATCTCAGATATAGGAGCTTAGGTTACAGCTAACTTCCGGAGGTCCTTCCAAAAAATATTAGAGACTCAAGTAAGTCTTAGAATAGTATTTTATCCCCAGACAGACGGATAGCCACCTATTCATACACAGAAGGATATGTTACGAGCTTGTGTAATAGACTCAAATGTAGCTGGGATGTTCGTCTGTCGGTTGTGGAGTTTTCATATAATAATAGCTACCATTCCAGTATTCATATTGCTCCACACAAAGCTCTTTACAGATGGAAGTGTAGGTCACCTATAGGGTGGTTTGATATTGGAGAATCTAGATTATATGAGCCAGACCTGGTTTAGCAAGCCTTAGAAAAAGTAAAGCTTATTCGGGATCGACTATTGACACCTTAGAGTCATAAAAAGTCATATTTTAACGTGTGGCAACAAGAATTAGAGTTTGGGGTGATGACTAGGTATACTTAAAAGTGTCGTCTATGAAGGGTGTGATGAGGTTTAGAAAGAAAGACAAACTTATCCCACGGTATGTTAGGGCTTATTGGATCATTCAGAGAGTGGGCCGACTAGCTTATGATTTAGAATTGCCCTCAAAATTGGAGTTTGTTCATCCGGGTTTTCACGTATCTATATTACGAAAGTGTAATGGAAATCCTACCCGAGTGGTTCCCACGAATGATGTACAAATTACAGAAGACTTATCATACGAGGAAGTTTCTGTTGCCATCCTAGAGTGACAAATCTGCAAGCTGCGAAATAAGAAGGTAGTCTCCGTGAAAGTACTTTGGAAAAATAACAATGTGGAAGAAATGACTTGGGAGGCCTAAGAGAACATGAAGTTTAGATATCCCTATTTATTTGCTCCTCCAAAGAAGGGTCCGGCTGAGACGTCATAATCATAAGGTACGTGTAAAAATTCTTTTATTGGTTATTGTCGTTGGTCGTGTGAGGCCATGATCGCTATTCATAATTGTTATCCTGTGTGGCGTTGGATTATTAGCTTTTACAGGGAGAGTTGGTAGTAGTGTTGTTATAAAGGCGACCCTGCCAAAGTTCTATGAATCACGGGGAGTTGAATATTCGAGGATGAAATTTAGTTTAAATCCATTCTTTTATAGCTTAAATCCATTCTTTGGATTCACAAAATAAAAGAAGCAGAAGCAAACTTTCAAAGTTCAACATTTAGGATTAAATCCATTTCTGTTTTTTGTATACAAAAACGTTAGGGACAGAACAAGTTGGTTCCAATTTAAGGAAATTCAATGTAAAATTTCGCAAAAACAAATTTGTTCAAATAATTCAAGCAACAGGTATGTTAAGATTTTTCTTTCTTTCTTTTGACATAGTTTAAATTATATTGAAGAAATGAGCAAATACACAATTTTCATAAATTACACTATTCATAAAATTATTAGGCGTGTCTATATCCTTGATTCCCCATGAAAATTATTATTATATTCCATTCATGGGTCTCAGAAGAAGATGCAGTTGAAAAAATTTATCCGGAAAGAATATTGAGATTATTATGTATTTTTCATGCATTTCATACATCTGCGTTGACCCATGACCAGATAGCATCATATACGCGTATATATATATATATATATATATATATATATATATATATATATGTGTGTGTATATATATATATATATAAATATATGTATATATATATATATAAATATATGTATATGGGATATGGGAAAAGGTTACAACATTATATGCACACCACCACTTGATCAGCTGGTGTATGATGATGATGTTGCCCATGGCTGAAATATGACTCAGACTATGTTATATACATATATACATGTACACATATGTATATGAGATATGAAAAAAGGTTACGTCGTTATATACACACCATCACCTGAGCTACTGGTTGTGCCCACAATGGCCGAGATGATATGATGGGATACCCTCAGTGGCTTGATGATTATGCACACCACCCATACCTATGCATGACATGATATTATACGCATCTGCATGACGTTAAAAACGTTTTAGAATTTATAAAATTATTCAGATTTAAAGACATGTTTCTATATTCATGTTTCATTTATGTTTTTTACGTGCTAATTTTCATGCCTTACATTTTTAGTACATTTTTCATACTGACACCCTATTTTACGGGGCCTGCGTTTCCTGCTTGCAGGTGCAGGTAGGCAAGCTGACGGTCCCCCTTCTTAGGATCGCTGATCCATGAGAATTGGCATGCTCCACTTGATCCGGAGCTGCTTTGATTTTGGTACTATATGTTTTGTGTATATATATGTATATGGGTATGATGTGGCCCTGTCCCGTCTTTGTAAAAATATGTTTCTTTTAGTGTTCTGTAGACAGTATGTCAAGTTGGGTTGTATGTGACCTTGTCGGCTTTCAGTTTTGGATATATAACTGTCTGTAGCAGCCTTGCCGGCTTGCCCACTATATTCTGCATGTATACGTACATATACCTTGATGGAACTTTTCCTTCGTGTCTGTTATTTTTGTAATTTAGCATATGCTATTTAGGTTCATATCTTAGATGCATGCCTAGGGGTATTTGACAGGTAAGATGTAGGAACCCGCCGCGTCCCATCAGTTTGGGTCGTGATAATACCTTTCTAGGTCAACTTAGTCAAAGGCGTTGCAATGGACGATAAACCATCCATGAAGCCATGATAATATCCGGCCAAGTCGCAAAAACTCTAAATCATAGTAGATGAAGACAGTCTGGCCAACTCTGAACCATCTCGATCTTCATTGGATCCACCTTAATCCCCTCATTAGATACCACATGCCTCAAGAATGCCACCGCATTGAACCAAAACTCACACCCGGATAACTTGGCATAAAGCTTCTCCTCCCTCAGCCTCTAAAGTACAATCCTCAAATGTTGTGCATGCTCCCCCTGTATACATGAGTACACCAGGATGTCATCAACGAATACTATGAAAAATGATTCAAGATATGGCTGAACTACACAGTTCATCAGATGCATGAATGCTGCTAAGGTATTGGTCAGCCCAAAAGACATCACAAGGAACTCATGGTGACCATAGTGGGTCCTGAATGCCGTCTTCAGAATATTCGAGTCCCGAATCTTCAACTGGTGATACCCAGACCTCAAATCAATCTTAGAGAGCTCTCTGAAGCTGGTCAAATAAATCATCAATGCGCGGAAAATGATACTTGTTATTGCCAATAGTCGATGCATATCCTCATAGTACCATCATTCTTCTTCACAAACAGAACTAGTGCACCCCAAGGGGACATACTAGGCCTAATAAACCCATTATCAATAAGCTCCTAAAGCTGCATTTTCAATTCCTTCAACTCAGCTGGTGCCATGAGATATAGAGGAATATAAATGGGTCGAGTTTCTAGCACCAAGTCAATACCAAAATCAATATCCCTGTCGGTGTCATGCCCGGCAAGTCTGCAGGAAACACACCTGGAAAATATCATACTACAAGAACAAAATCAATAATAGAAGTATCAACACCAATATCTCTCACAAAATCCAAATACGGCAAACAACCATTCCAATCACCCTGCTGGGAACATAATCTAAGGAACCTCTCCACTCAATCATTGGAAACCCCCGCATTGCCAGCATCATGGTCTTAGCATGACAATCCAGAATAGCATGACCTAAAGACAACCATTCCATACCCAAAATCAGTTCAAAGTCAACCGTACTAAGCAATAAGATATCAACTCAGGTGTTCAATCCTCCAATGGTCACCGCACATGACCGATACACATGGTCCACAATAATAGTATTGCCAACTGACATAGATACGTGCACAGGTGAAACTAAGGACTCACAGGGAATATTTAAATACCAAGAAAAATAGGATTATACATAGGAATAAGTAGAACCCCGGTCAAATAATGTGGAAGCATCCCTATGGCCCACTGAAACAATACATGTGATCACTGCGTCTAAAGAAACTGCCTCTGGTCTGGTAGGAGGATAGATCGAGCCTGACCACCACCTGATCGGTTTCCCCTCTAGGGCAACCTCTAGTATTCTTAGCCCTACCTCGAGCTGGCTGACCGGGTGGTATAGTTGCTAGTGCTGGTATTATCAATCGAGAGCTCTGTTGTGGAATCCCACTCAACATTCTAAGGTAATCCTTCTTGAGATGACTCAAGTCCCAGCACTCAAAACAACCCCTCCTCTGCAGGAGTTGCTGCTCCTGATAACCCGAGGAACTACTTGTAGAAACCTAAGGAGATGAGGCATAGAAACGACTCTGTGCTGATAATGCACTGAATGATGACTGACCGGAACGAGAACTATAAGAATAATGGCTAACTAATGCACCATGATGAGATAATGAGCCATCTAAGTGGGCATATAAGAACAACTCCTTATTGTGGTGGGACTGAACCCCAGATGAAACACCACTGAAACCACTAGAACCAAGAGGCCTCTTAGCCTCCCTCTCATCATGCTCCTAATTGTGGACCAACTCTAGCAGCCGAGCAATATCAACTACCTTGTCAAACCTAGCTCCTAATACATTCTCCCGAATCATAAAAAATGCAACTGATAGCTGAGGCCATCAATGAACTTCCTAATCCTCTCACTCTCTGTGGGAACCAACAAGATTGCGTGATGAGCCAACTTTGAAAATCTCATCTCCAAATGGATCACACACATGCCTTCTAGCAAAGCTTCTCAAATTGCCTACGAAACTCTTCCATGTGGGTTAGTGGTACAAACTTATCCAAGAAGAGAACGGAGAACTCATGCCACGAAAGTGGTACAGAACCAGCTGGACTTCCCCGCTCATAGGTGTCCTACCATCTAATGTTTTCCCCTGTCAGCTAAAAATTAGTAAATGAGACCTCACTAGTCTCTAGAATGCACGCCATGCAAAGAATCCACTGATACTGATTCAAGAAGTCCTAAGCATCCCCTGACTTAGCCCGCTAAATGTTGGAGGCTTGAGCCTCCCAAACCTCTCTAGTCTTTTATGCTCCTAGAATCACAATAGGCACAGTTGGTTCCTGAGCTGGTCCTACCGACCCAACTACATATGATATTGATCCTGAGTTAGAGTAACTTGTGGAACTACAGGTGCTGATCTAGCTGTTGTACGAGCTGCACCTTGGCCTCTATCGCGGCAGTGGCCTCTCGTGGCCCTAGCAGGTGGCATTGGTAGCCGTCCACCCGATATGGTAGCACGTGTCCTCAATATCTGTGAGAGAATAATATAATAGAAGATTAATTTCCGAAATCAACAAATTCGTTAACAAGGATACAAAAATATGATGTTTTCTTAAGGGTTCGATAGCCTCTCGAAGATAAATATATACATCTCCTTACCGATCCGCAAGACTCTACTAAACCTGCACATGGCTCATGAGACCTATATAACCTAGGCTCTAATACCAATTTGTCACGACCAAAAACTCAACATGTCATGATGGCGCCTATCACAGAACTAGGCAAGCCGACAATCATAATAAAACTTGGTATTTTTTTATTGAGAATAACATTAAACAAGTTTAACAGTAATAGCTCTCACAAATAGCCGATGTAAACAACTACGAGTCGAATACAATTTTTCCCAAAATTCAGGTGTCACTGAGTATATGAATATATATACAATAACATGGCCTAAAACATCGTCTAGGAATGTAGAATAGTACAGATAAAACTAAGAGATATAGGAGGAGAGTCAAGGTTTGTGATGCGAGCAGCTATCTTGATAATCTTCGAATGAGTAAAAACTCCAACATTAGCAACCACGTGCCCAAAAATACTTGGATTTGCATACGAGGTGCAGAGTATAGTACGAGTACAGCCAACTAATTAAGTATTGTCAATAAACAAGGCAAGGTAAGAGAAGCTTAAATAATTGATGATACTAGCTATTTAGGTGTGGTCATACCTTTCTAAACCAGCACAGAACAAAATTTAAAACCAACTAATCAAATTTCATGAGAAGAATATCCGTGTGTGCATGTGCACAATTTCTCAAATACTCTTCTCGGGTAATATGATGTCATCTAAAGGAAAGAAAAAATTAAATCAGATAAACGATCAAGAAAATGCAAATTCCACATGTTGCACGGATTACTCACATGTTTGTTTGATAATTTGGTATTTTACCAACTTATCTTGTCTTTAAGCCTTTATTCTTACTATGTTTGAATGATAAAATCACGTGTTTAATGTTATTTACTTCTATATTATAGGTTCTATGTGATTTAGAAGTAATGTTGAAGAAACCAACTGAAACGAGTCAAAAATAAGCTAAAAGAATAAAATCTAGGAAGAGGCTTTAGTTGTCGCAATTGCGACATACTTATGCGAAATGTGAACAAAACAGCGAAGGAAATTACGAGTGGACCTTCGCAAATGCGAAGGAGGACAAATCAGGCAGTCTCCGCAAATGCGAAAAAGACTGCGCAAATGCAAAGTCAACCAGGATAGTCAACCTTCGCAAATGCGAAAGTAAGCAGTATAGGCATAGTTCGCAATTGCGAACTTATGTTTCCAAATGCGAAAATCGAGCATCAAACCTGCGCAATTTTGTAACTTCACATTTTTTGATTCCAAACCCTTTAATACCCAAGCCAGCTCATTGTAAAGGATCTTTGGCTTATTTTCAGTCCCAAGAGACTAGAGAGAACAAGTTTTGGAAGCTAAGGCTTGCACAAACATTTAGATTTTGAAGCTTTCAAGTTTGTGGTTAAGGATTTCCTACCCATTTATGCTTATTTCTTCATTTCTTTGCTTCGTATTAAATATTTAAGCGTGTAGTATTTATTTCCAACACTTGAATCTTGTTTATGAAAATATTCATAGTTAAAGTGTGGATTAAATACCTCGTTGTGTGTATGTATTAAATAATTTTTATCTCTTTATCAAGTGAGTTATTGTTACTTTAATTATTATTATTCTTTAATGTTTCCAAAGGGATTAGCTAACCCTAGGACTTGCCCATTAACTCCGAATTAATTTTTGAAAAGATAATTTGGGGTTGGAAAAGATTAATTATAAGAACTTGAGGCGTTAACCCTCATTTTATAGATTCTACTGATAGGATTGAACTATTTGTAGCCATTTCGGGTGCGCTTAATCTCTTAATTATTTTAAGGATAATTCAGTTAATAAGTCTTGTTAGATTTTGAAGGAAGCTAATATAGAATTATTACTCGTGGCTAATTGATATAAACTCGCTCATATTTGTAAAGTCAAAAAATACATTGGATCGTTAGTTGCGTGTAATTCCCGATGCATCCATCCTTGTAGCCATTGATCATTTTACTTTCTTTCTAGGTTAGTGTATATTTCCGCATTTGGATATAAATATTTTCCAAAAACCAATTCTAAGTGTATGGTTTGGCATAACAAGTGATAATTCTCTTACATTCTTAATCGCCTACATATTGTTCTATGTGGGATTCGACCCTAACTCATAATTGGGTAATTTATATTGCACGCGACCGTGTCCATTTACTTTTTATTAGTGAATTTGGACGTCATCAGTGTTATAACTCACGTTCTAACAATGAAAACCTACATGTAAGGCCCCGTGAAAATTTTTGCTCAAAACCTGAGATCTCGTAGCGCCAACTTAGGAATATGTGTTAGAGATTTGTAAAATGCTCGGCGCTGTTCGGAAATTTTTGGACTAAGCTATACATTAAAAAGTGAAGAAATTATGCTTGCCAGAAAGTGCAGTTTTGCGGTCAATAATGCGATTGCATATCAAGTATGCGGACTGTATTTCTATCACAGAGTGAGTCAGTGTGTTGGCCAAATTTGATGTCAATTATGCGAACGCATAACCAAAATACATACCACATAGTCGTCGCATAATTTCTTTGGGATTTCTGAAGGGCAGTTCTGCGGTGCATTTTGCGACCGCATACCGTGAATGCGGATCGTATTTCTGCCGCAAACCTAGTCACTGTGTTCAGTTGTTGGGACCATTTTTGCGGTCCATTTTGTGGACCACATGTCCATTATGCGATCGCAAATCTGTTTCGGTGCTCCAAATTTCTAATTTTCTTACCCGACCCCATGTCAATATATTACACACCACCCTTCATTTTAGGGGTATTTTTTGATGCATTTAGAGAGAGAGAGAGGTTACTAGAGGGAGAAGGGTTTCTTCATCAACATTTATTTAAAATCTTGCTTAACCTTTGAAGATTGTCGAGAAAGGCACCTAGGTCTTCTTCCTAAAGATAAGGTCCTATAACCCCGGCTTTTGATTACTAGATATAAAATAGAACTTTGTAGTTGAAGATTGTTTAGTTTTTTGATTAAATGGGATAACATTCCCTCATTATTCATGAACTAGTTTGGGTAGAATGAAATATAGCAGGCTTACTTAGTCGGGTTCACTCGGTTGAGCGCCGGTCGCGCCCCTCGGTTTTGGGTGTGACACAGCACGGACAACTCACGTGCAACATTGAAAAATCACATATCAATAATATCAATACATGTATCCCCACGGACAATTCATGTGCTACATGGATAACTCACGTGCCAATAATATCAATAGATGGATCTGCATGGATAACTCACGTACTACACGAACAAGTGACGTGCCAATAATATGATACACCCGGCATAGTCACAGGCCTCCAGTCCAAACATATCATGCAGAAGCAATTAAACAAGTATGCATGTATATGATAATTGAAATAAAATTCTCATGCTCGTAGACTAATATAAATGACATGCTAAGGTGTAGGTATGTGCAAAGTGTGCTATGGTAGTTCAAATTGGCAATTACATCACTGGAAATCATTTATCAAGTTCATTCAGGGATTAAACTTCTATGTTGCCTCAACATGACTGAAATAGATCACATAAATTGATACAACATGTGAGATATTACAACTTAAAGCTTAACCATCAATTATAGGTATATAACAGCCCGAGCACAACCCGAACATGGATATTTAACCCCGATGCCTGCACATGGGCCCATCCCAAGCATGTGCGCACCCAATTACACGTGGCTACCACAATAATTAGAGAACTGCTTCCTCAACCGAGTTTAAATACGATATTTACCTCAAGAAAACCGAATCACTCTGCTAGCAAGCCCTTGCCACGCGTTTTGGCCTCTAAATGCCTCGAGTCTATTAATAAACAATTCGATACAATAACCGCGAGCTATAGGTATCAATTCCATATGAAAATATTAAGTTCTTAATCGAAAGTCAAAAATTTAACTTTAAAGTCAAAACCTGGCTCACTCTCGAAATTCAATAAAAGTTACAATTCGAACACCCATTTAGCCCCATATATAATTTACCAAATTGCAACACCAAATTGTCACTCAAATTCCCAAATTTCACTCTCTAATCCCTAGCCCGAAACTCCAATAATTCTACTTCAAAAACATCTAAATTAGGTGGAAAATTCACCATGTAATAAATATTATTGCATAAAAATGATCAAAAGTGGCTTACCTCAAGAAATTGCTCAAAACCCTTTCAAAAATTGCCTTAATCCGAGCTTGTAAAGTCAAAAAATGATAAAAATCTCGGAACCCTTGAATTTAAACACTGCCTAGGCATTTCTGCACCTCCAGAGCATAGTCCTGCACCTTCTCTCCTGGTGTTGCAAAGAAAACCTCGCTATGTAAACCTCACTTAACAGCCAACTTCGCAAACCTCAAGTCCAGGCATCGCACCTGCAGGGCCACATCTGCGATCTACCCCTTGCTTTTGCGACTCTAACACTGCCTTCCCAAATCCTCTTCTATCATCGAACGTAGGTAGATGCACATCCACATCTGCGAAAATCCTTTAGTGCCTGCAACCTCTAGTGGCCTTCCTCCTCTTGAAGTTGCGAAAACTTAGCCGCTTCTGTGTCTCCACACCTGCCGCCAATCCCATCACAGGTGTGATGACACTAGATTTGAATCACCTCAACATAACATTTAAGCGAAATTCGATCTGTTAACCATTCAAAACACACCCGAGGGCGCTAGGACCTCAATAAAACATAACAATCGATCCTATAACAGTATACAAACTTAGTTGAGGCCTCATATAAAAAACATGAATCACACCCGAATTCAAGCCCGATGAAAACATATGAATTCCAACTTCTACATTCAATATCGAAACAATCAAACCAAACCCGAATAACCTCAAATTTTGCACACAAGTCATAAATGACACAACATACCTACTTCAACTTCCCGAGCTTGGGAATCACAAAGTCAACTCTTGATCAAACTTCTCAACTTTCCAAACTTCTAATGTTCCAATTTTCGTCAATTAAAACTAAAATCGACTATGGACCTCCAAATCACTAGCCGGACACACTTATAAGTCGAAAATAACCCTACAAAGCTATTAGAACCATCAAAACTCTATTTCGAAGCCATTTACACATAAGTCAGCATGCGGTCAACCTTTTCAACTTAAGTTTCTAACCTTGGGACTAAGTGTCCCAAATCATTCCAAAACATCTCTGGAACGAAACCAACCAAGCCGTCATGTCACATAAGAGCAATTAAGCGTAGAATTAGTAGTAAATGGGAAAACGAGTCTACAACACTCAAAACGACCGATTGGATCATTACATCTGGGTGAATGACTGCTGGAAAGTTAGCTTGTCCTTACTACATGGAAAATAGTAAAGCATTCACTTTATGACATGGCCAAAATCAATCAGTTAGTTCTTGCCAGTTGATCTTCAGTTTAAAAAGATAAAGAATGCACTCACAAAGAATACAGTTGAACATGATTTGCCACCTCTAATTTCGTCCGATGAGGATATTTGAAAGAGCTTCACTAAAGTTACCAAGGCTCCATATTCTAGATTCCCTGCATATGGTGTTAACCATAACTGGACAAAACAGAGCATATTTGGGAGTTGCCATATTGGATGGATAATCTTCTCCGATAAAATCTTGATGTCATGCATATTGAGAAGAACTATTTTGACAATTTGTTCAACACAATAATGGATAATAATAATAAATAGACAAAATATAATCCGATGGCTAGACTAGATGTACAAGAATATTGCAGGAGACCTTAATTACATTTGCATTTAGCGAAAAATTGTAAGGTGTTCAAGCCCAAGGCCAACTACACATTAAATTTGGAACAAAGACGACAAATTTGTGAGTGGATTACAAACCTAACTATATCTAAGGGCTATGCTTCGAACCTGGGAAAACATGTAGATATGGTTAAAGGAGAGTTGGCTCATATGAAAAGTCATGACTGTCATACCTTCGTTTATACTTTAATCCCTATTGCATTTTGTGGTTTGCTTTATAAAATTTGGAAATCCAACACATAGATAGGTTTGTTATTCAAAGACTTATGTTCTACCAAATTAATGGAAGATAACCCACTTCAAATGAACCGGAAGATTCATGTAATCAATAGTAAGCTGGAAAGGATTTTTCCATGTGGTTTCTTTTATATGATGGAACACCTTCCAATTAACCCTGTACATGAGGCGCAACTTGGAGGGCTAGTTCAATGCAGGTGGATGTATCCATTTGAGAGGTAATGATCAAACCTTGGTTCACTCTTGTAATTTTTTAAATGTTGTCGTCTAATATAACAATGTGCAAGAATATCAGCAAGAGTAAACGATTTGTTAAACAGAGAAATATGATTGAAGGATCTATATGTGAAGCCGGTCTTGCAAAGAAAACTGCCCCTTTTTTGTTTTACTACTTCGAGAGTCATGTGATATGTTCTAGAAGTAGACCTAATCGGCACAATGTCGTGATTGAGAATGATCTATTATATCCATAAATGTCCATATTTAATCATCCAGGTCGAGGTTCTAAAGAATGATAAAAAAGAAGCCTAAGTAGTATGGAGTACAAATCAGCTTCAACCCTTTCTTAAATATTGACTTAATATTAATTTACATGGAATATTATGTAATTAGGTTGATTCAACTAACAAAATTTTTAATGTGTTGCTCAATGACTTTGTAAATCAATTTGCCTATGATATTGTATATTCTACATTTGAGGTGTGGTTTAAAGAGTGCGAAAGTGCAACTTACATACTTTCTAACATGTGAATATACATACTTTATCACTTATGAATATAATTGCTCACTTGTAATTTTATAAACATTACATATAGATCAATAATCCAAACAATCCCACCTTATCTCACCACATGCATTTAAACCCCAAAACTTTATACCACCACATGCGCATCGATATCACAACGTATCACGAATCTCACCTCAAGAGCCCAATATCAAACCTTACCAAGAAACCAATAACAATAGTGTTTTCATAACAAATAGTCCATAGCTCAACCACAATATACACAAGAGTCTCACATAACAACCTGAAGTGAATAACTCAACAAGAATAGTGTTTCACAACTTTACAACTTTGCCTTAATGTAAACTACAACCTTTACAACTCAATACCGATTTCAACAACAAGATATTCCAAAATAAAAACTTCAAGTAAAGTACTCAACGGTTAAATAATGAATAAGGAATAGAGGAAACAATACTTCAACTAAACATGTAAAAGCAATTAACAAGTAAGAGATGAGGCAAGTAGAGCATCTGAAGATACACAAGTAATGTTGATTATACATGTTAAGGTAACTCAATTATGGCATGAAAAGAATCTACATAGCTAAACTCTGATTATTTTGGTATTTTGCCCATGTAAGCACTTGTTACCTTGCCTACACAGATTTCATACATCACAATTATCACAAAAAAGACTAATCCAAAGGGGTAATTCCCCCACATAAAATTAGGCAAGACAGACTTACCTTAAAATATGCTAACTTAGTTCATTAGTAAGTCTTTCCCTCAATTATCCTACTCTAAATGGCCCAAATCTAGCCAAAGCAACTTTATACCACAAATATAAACTACAGGAAACTATTTCAATCAATAAAGTGACGGTATTTACGAAGAAATAAAAAGACAATACAAAAGGTCAACCTGGGCTCGTGTCTTGGAACCTATCCAAATTTACAAAATCCGAACGTCCATTCGATAACGAGTCCAACCATACAGGAATCATTCAAATTCAACCTCAAATCACCTTTCAAATCTCTAAAATTTAGCCTAAGATGTTTCACTAATGTTTCCCCAAATTTCCAACCCAGAACACTAATTATATCATTAAAATAATAGTGGTGTCAAGTAATATAACCAAAACCAAGTTAGAATCTCTTACCCCGATGAATTTCTTGAAAATCTCTCAAACATCTTCACAGACCGATCTCTCTAGGCCCACAAATGAATAATGAAATCAAATCCTCAAACTTAGCCCTTTTTTGCCCTGCGATTTTGCTTTTGTGGGCAATGGGTCACATCCGCCACACCCATAAAAAAACCATTGCAGGTTCAGTTCTAGCTTAATTCAGGAATTTCTACTTCAGCGAACCAAATGTGCTTCTGCGAACAAAATGTGTTGCTACGAACAATGTTTGTTTCAATGATCCCAGACCTTCCTGGCCATATCCACTTCTTCGATTAATTCTACGAATCACAACTATTGATACCCAATTTTTTCTCGTCTATTTTTTATATTCAAATTACTATATATATATATATATATATATATATATATATATATATGTGTGTGTGTGTGTGTGTGTGTGTGTGTGTGTGTGTGTGTGTGTGTAAGTGTTTTAGTATTTTTTTTCAATTTTTAAAAGATTTTTTTAATCAATTTATTGTCCATTTTAGCATATAAAAGCCATTAATTATTCCCAAAATTATCATCTTGGTGAATGACTTATTTATTTTCATATATATACCAAAATATAGCTAGAAGTAATTTTTATACATTTTTACAATTTTATTTGATATTTTAAAAGTCAAATTGCATATAATTACAATTTTAGCCCATTTTGAGAATTAATAACATTTTATAATTAGGAAATTGGTTCCAATATTTTTAAATTAATATTTATTTGTTATTAACTGATCCAATACTTTTAATTTGCCTTCAAAATCATTCTTGCTATTTTTATATCATAAAAAGGGGAAAACTGGCTATTTAAAATGTGGCCCATTTTGTTTCAATTATAGCCAAAATTGGCCCTCCTAATTGAACCAATCTCATTTCGAATCGGAGCAGCCCAAACCCTAAAATAACCTGATCCCTAACCCGTGAATACAACTCGCCCGGTCAATCTTTTAAATGCAGGCTGTTAATCATTTTGATCAATGGCCACAATTGGCCCTTACCTTTTTTAATCTCCTAATCCCCCTAAACCTAACTCTTTTACTTAAAGATGCTGCCTTGAAACCCCTTCGTCTATCAAATTCTCTCGAATGTTCTTGAAACCCGAATCGTCTTCTACCATTTTCAACCTCCAACTCACCGGAATCCATGGCCTCTTAGGCCATGGATGGCCTATACTCGCCTCCCTCTGCTCTTGAATGGTTGCTGTTCGAAGTGTCGAGGTCTAACCTCGATGGTGTCTGTTTAGATCTTCTCCGATTCAAGGTTCTATGGTTTCTCCGGCTTAGCTCCGGCAAATCCAAAGAATTTCAAGCCTGGTTTTTACTTATCCGACTCAAGATCGGACCTTTTCCAAGCCTTTCTCATTTTAGGGTTCCTTTGAAACCCTAGATATTCAAGGTTTCTCTAATTGTCTTCTTAAATCTAGTCTATATCTGTGCTCTACTTGAGGTTTGAAAATGTTTTCTTGATCTTTTTCTTTTAAAATTACTGCTATTCGATTTAGGGTTTCTGAAAAGTTCAAAATGTTTTTCCAACTTTTCTTTTCCTTTTTCTTTGTGTATATTTGTCACGCATGTGCTTCTACTTCTTTCTTGTGTTTGTGCTACTATATATGTTCTTTTGTGCCTTGACTTTCTACTGTGTTTTACACCATGCTCACATGTTCCTCCTGCTATGTTTTTCCTATATGTCTTGTTGATATACTTTTCTGATATTTTTGCTCTCTTACTGCATGTATTTCCTACTGAGTTCTTAAGTTCTTTGTTTGCCTTTTACTGGACCTTTATTTGAGTTCTTTTTAAACATGTTTTCTTCTACTGTTCTCTTAAGTGCTATACTACCTCTTATGCTTTTCTGAACTTATTTGAGTTCCAAGTTTTCTTAAAATATGCTCATTCTACTCTCACTATGTTTTGAATCAGTTTCTTCACTCTGTTGCTTCATACTTGCTGTCGTATCTGTTTGATTCTTCACTCAGTTATTTTTCTTCTCGTCTCGGTATTTGATTCGAGTTGAAAACCCTAGGATTTGGGGGTTTTTGGCGAGTTTGATCTTGTGCTTGAACTAGGGTTCTATTTTGGAACCCTGGACTCTCTCAAACTCATTCTAAGTCTATGTACTAAATTTGAACCTCTTTGTTTATGACTCTAAACTCTTCTACACTAGACTCTTCTGATTAGCATGACATTTTTTTCTTGTTTAAGCATGTCTATATGCTTTTATATGTCTGTTGAACCATTCTTCAAAAGGCTTTCCAACTTATGATTGATTCACAATCTTTTTTGTAGGTTTGATTGATTGTTACTGATTTTCCTTAAGTAAAACCTTTCCTCCCTTTTCCTGACTTGGTTCATTTGTACGAAGCCTGTAATTTGGATTTTTTGGCTGTTAATTGATTCCCTTTCCTTACTTGCACAAACCGTGTGCTGTCAAACCTTATCCATAAATAGACCTTTATGTATTTACCCCTCTTGTACTGCTTTGGAAAAATGTTTGATTGACCTCTTTCCTTAATTATTTTGCCCGTTTGAAATCAGAATCTCTTAACTATGGATACCTTATGTATTTGATTTCAAAACTATTTTTATTACCTATTTCTACTTGCTTTCTGCATTATAAAGGGCACGACCCTTCTACACTTTCAGACATAATTTTTTACTGACAACACACCTTTAATTTGACACTTTTACACACATAATATCATAGCTATCTTCCAAGAACTTCTAATTATTTGCTTACAATTTGGCTTTCCAATATTGTTTTCTTTTCTTGTTTCCTTAAGACTGGTATGTTCTAATTTAGTTTTCAGCCTCACCCCCAATGTGTTTATTTTGCAGCTTCTACAATCCTGTCTACTTTGCTGTCTATGCTCAGTGTTAAATATGTATGATGTTCTCTTTTCATCTATTTCTGTTGTGAATCCCTATACCCCTATCTCCTTGTATGTGTTTGAATTAAAGTTTAGAACATGTCAGCATCCAAATTGTTGCTCATGTCTAGATTTGACCGTTTAAGGGGTCCTAACTCCCAAATAATGTGGCTAACAGACTAGTGGGGGTGTGCCAGCACCACCAATTGCTGGCTATGACCACTGGCCTGTCTTGGACCAGAATCCCCTCTATTGCACTCATACTCTCTCCTAGCTTCTAAGTTCTGCCACCCTCCTATGAAACTTACTTTTGGACCTTGAGTTCCCTCTGAACTTGGATATTTGAGTGCTGGCCCTTCTAAACTGCACTGTAGTTTAATTTTGTAATAAATTTGGGTGTAAGCACTGCCTGGAGTCCATAAGGCTCTTGAGAACTTTGACACATCCAAAAATGAGAATGTATTTGAAAATTTGATCTTTGGAGTTGGTTTACTTCATGCTTTAGACAGAAGAATGGATCAGGCTCTCCTTGGTTGGAAATTTTTAGTTTTTCTGATGTAATTTTACTTCTTTTTTGTTATTCAATTCTGGGTTGTAATAATCTTGTGATGACTATTGGGGTTTTTAGTAAAATAGGAAGGGTACATCATGCATGAAAGGGGTAGATATCATGTTCATAGGAATTTGATATGTTTCAGCCATCATGTCCTACTTTTAGTTCTGCATTTACGCTCCTGCATCGTTAGATATCATGCCTATAGGTTTCTCCTAAGCAAGCTATATGGTGAATTAGTTAATGGAATCAGGCTTCGTTAAAATTCCAACCATCAAGCAGGTCTGATTTGGGTTTCTTATCTAAAATATTTAATAAATCCGTCTGCCTCCCGTTTCCCTTAAGTTTAATTAAGACCATAACTTGTATGTGTAAGACATGCTGAACAATCTGTCTTTAAGTTGAGGAGACTTGTTTGAGCCTTTAATTGTTATGTGTTTTCCCATACTTGCTCTAAATGTTTTGATTGTCGCCTTAAAATTTTATCCTTTTAAACAACGAAATCCAAATCTCCCTTCCCTTTAGGACTAGTAGTCCCAAATGCCTCCGGTGCTAATATGATTCAGGACAGGTAGTAGCATGCAATAGGAAACCAAGACCATTCCGCGTTTAATGCCTTAACAGGGCGGGAAAGGATAGATATGGATATGATGACCATGAGATAACACCACGTGTATAAACGGTTGTCGCGTGTTGTGAGGGGTGATCCATATTATTTATAAACTTAGGACCCCCTTTCCCTTACTTGTTTATTTTCAGAATTTTAAAAACTGCTCAACTTTCAGCTTATTTAACTTCTTTTACTTTAATTGCTTTGAAAAATTACATGAAAAACCCTTCCCTTTACTTGTTTATTTTCAAAACTTTAAAACTACTTTCTTCCCAGACTTCAGCTTCTTTAACTTCTTTGCTTGCAACAATTATATGGAAACTACCCTGTATTTGTAATTCTTGCTTGCTTACTTGTCATTTGCACTTAAAGTCACAATTATAGCATGGCTGGGAACCACAATAGTCGATCTCGAGGGGTGCCTAACACCTTCCCCTTGAGATAATTTCAAGCCCTTACCCATTCTCTAGTCTAGAACAAAATTCTTCTTAATGTCCTAATGCAATTAATCATTAGGTGGCGGCTCTTCAATTCCAACCCAACCCCCAAAAGGAAAAGATTTGTCCGCCCAAATGTCATAAACCCGATTTCGCGAGAAAAAAGGGGCATCGATAGCGTGGTGACTCTGTTGGGAATTTCTTTAAGGCTTTTACCGTTTCATGTTGTTTGTGACTTTATGCTTCTTTATATATCTTTCTTTGTTTAAATGCCTTTAAGTACTTTTCCTCTTCTACCTCGAAACTGATTTAGCTCTTTGTTTCTTTTCCTTATTTCTCTTGACGCTTTCCTTTAAAACAGTTGTAAATTATGAGAAACTATTGTAATTATTACTTTATGAACGTGCAAATATGTGACAACTTGTTAATTATCGTAACTGCATATTCAACATCATATTCCACTCCTGCCAAACAAAATACCATAGCAATGCTTATAATGAGTGGCTGCGCCCTTCCGATATTATCACCCCTAAATCCTGCAAAGGAATATTTACACTAAAACCAGTCGATCAACGGTGTAGTTGACGGTTCCGTGCATTTCCCTCTTGAGTTGTTCGCTCAAGGGTAGCAGTCTAATACCCTATAGAAACCTTACTCCATTTAATCGTGCATTCTTCACTGTCAGAACCTAGCCGAGTCAGTTATGCTGTCCGCATAACGACTTTTTAAGATAGCCTTGTCCAAAGTCCACTAGGTTTGATTGAAACCCAAACGGCTACTACCACGTTCTGTGCATTTATTTGGGGAAATAAATTCTTTTATGCTAATATTGGTATTTAATAGTTGAGTCCGGTAGGGGTAAGGGCCTAACACTTTTGTCTTGTAGAAAATGATGCACAAAGTCCCCAGATTCGGCATGGTCACCAACATCCCTCCAAAATTGCTGAACTGGTGGGAAGATCTTCATTCCAATGATCATGCTCTTGTCTCAAAATACTTGGGAAATTTACCTTCCCTTCTGGAAATCCAACCCAACAACAAAATTATTGAAGCTGCTACCATATTCTGGGATTGCGATAGGTCTGTGTTTCGCTTTAGGGAGATTAAGATGACAGCACTGCTAGAGGAAATAGGAGGACTGGCCGTATACCGTGGGAATCTCTGGGACTATTAATGCCAGAAAATTGCAAGGGTAGAGGTTTTCTCAAGATGATAGATCTAAAGAAGAATCTAGAGTTAACCTATTTGAAGGAGTCGTATATTCCCTTTGACTACTAGTATGAGAGGTATGGTCACAACAAATCTTACCGTACTTATCCTAACGAGTTCGCCCTTACATCATTGAGGCATATTCATCGAAGGGTATTTGTCTTCATGTTCTATTTCTTGGGGATGATAGTATTTCCAATGAAGAAAGCAAGGATCCTCACCAGGCTAGCCATGCTCACCAAAACCTAAATGGAGGGAATTGATGGGCAACCATTTAGCATAGTGCCATGATCATCGCAGAAATATACCGAGCCTTGGAAAATGTCAATAGAGAGCCAACCACTTCGAGGGTTGCAACTTGCTACTCCAACTCTGGCTCATGGATCACCTCCAAAAGGATGATTATAGACATGAGATTTAGCGTAGGGAATAGGACGATCATATAGCCTTCCACCAGCCAAGGTGGATGAACGACATGCCCAACATGTTTGCTAAGCCGGAAGGGTCCAAAGGAAGGGTAGAACTGTTTGAAGATCTGAAAAAGGACCATGTATAATGGATGTTCGAATGGTTCCCTACTGAAGAGTTTATTGCCCAATCTCGGGATGTAGGGGTGGGCATATATCGGGTAAAACCGATAACCCGAACCGTTAATTCTTTATTGGGTTATCGGTATTGGGTTATTGGGTTAACAGTTCGGTAACGGGGTAAAAAAAAATTTTATTGGGTTATTGGTTCGGTCTCGGTTTGCATTTTTATTATTGGGCAAAATCCGATAACCCAATAAGAATGAAGTAATTTACTAATCTACCCTTAAGTATATACTAGGGTTTTATTTTACTAATTCCCTTCCCTCATTCATTTGTCTCTATCGACTCTTATTCTGTTCCGCCGCAACCCCTCAAGGCTCAAGCTCACCAGTTACCACCAGTTCTCTGCCATTCGCTCTGGTATTCACTTCACTTTTTACTTACTCACAATAAATCACTAAAGGAAGGATAGTTGGTCCAATAAGGTAATAGTTGTCTACTTGTATTTCAACAGTTAGTAACACAGAAGTTATGAGAACATTGGTTCATTTGTCTCTCTAGTTATCTACTAGTTCAATAAGATTTACGACCTAGTTCTTATGAAAGCTATGAGAATATTAATTGAGTCGTATTGTATACTGGTTCATTTGTCTCTCATGCACAGACTAATTAAAGAAGCAAAAAGAAAAAACATTATTGTAGAACATTAATTGAGTCGTATTTACTATACGACTCACTCCCTCACTCGTCAATCGCATCGTGTAAGTTTTGTCTCAAGATTTTTTGTTTGCGCCTTCTGTTCTGCTTGCTCAAGAGTTTTGCCTCTGTTTGCTTCTATTTGCATCTATTTGCTTCTGATTTTTGCCTCTGTTTGCTTCTGATTTTTTCTTCTGCTTGCTTCTGATTTTTGCCTCTGTTTTCTATTAAATCAAACTCACAGTGACACAAAAACATGGCTGAAACTATGATGATTGATAAAGGTGATTGGTGAAAGTGGAGCTTCTAATTCAAATGGGACATCACAATCTCAATCAATTCAATCGACAACAAAGAGACAAAGAAAAAAGAGGTCTATTGCATGGGAACATTTTGACCAAATTATTGATCCGGAAGGAAATCAAAAGGGTGTCTGTAATTATTGCAAAAGAATATTTTGCTGATTTGAAAGATAATGGTACGAAATCACTCCTTACACATATGTCTAATTGTCCAAAAATGCCTTTAAGTGTTGCTAAAAATCAATCTAAAATAGGCCTTAAACCTATTCCGGGGGGTAACAAGGGTGATGTAGTTGTTGTTCCATGGAAATTTGATCAAGAACAATGTAGGAAGGCTTTGTGTCGTTTGGTGATTGTTAATGAACTTCCTTTTAGCTTTGTTGAAAAGGAAGGTTTTGTGAATTATATGAAAGTTGCTCAACCTTTTTTTTGAATTCCTTCACGTAGAACTGTGACTCGGGACTGTTTTGATCTTTTCAAAGAGGAAAAATGTAAGTTAGTGAAGCTTTTTAAAGATCAGAGAGTTTGCCTTACCACTGATCAAAATTTCGTCCAATTTATAGTCATAGGGGTGAAGATATGGCAAATAGTATTGTTAATTGTTTGAAAGAGTGGGGGTTACAAAAGATTTTCACTATAACTGTTGATAATGCTAGTTCAAATGATGTGACGGTGAAGGAGCTTTCTAAGAAGTTAACTAAATGGGGGACCAATTCCATGAATGGTAAGCACATTCACGTGAGGTGTATGGCTCATATTATGAATCTTGTTGTTCAGGATGGTATAAAAGAATCAAGTGTGTCTATTGAACGTATTAGGCATGCAGTGAGATATATCAGGTAGTCTCCTGCTAGGTGGAAAAAGTATCAGGAATGTTGTGAAAAGGAAATCTTTATGTTTGGATGTTCCTACAAGGTGGAATTCTACATACTTGATGTTGAATAGGGCTATTGAATATGAGACTGCAATTTTAGAATTTGTTGATCATGATATTAGCTTGTCACATCATCTTGAGTTTGTTGATATTGGGGATGGAAGTCCTTCAGGTACACTTTTGAGTAGTGATTGGTAAGATGTAAAGAAATTTACAAAATTTCTTGAAATGTTTTATAAGATTACTGTAAGGGATCTAGCTCACTTTATGTTACATCAAATCATCATTTTCTTGAAATTTGTGAAGCTCCTGTTTACTTGAATCAATTGATATTAAATGAAGATGTTCTTTTAGGTTAAATGGCAAAGAAGATGAAGGAGAAATTTAATGTGTTTTGGATCCTCGGTACAAGTTTGATTATGTTAGTTTTGCACTTGCAAAGATGTTCGAAGAGAAAGGGCCAATTATCGCGATGGGAGTGCATACATACATGACTTCGTTGTTTGAAGAGTATGTAAAGTCTCATTCAAAAGATAACGATTGTCGTCCTTCTTCATGTTTATCTACTCTTCATTGGACACAATGGAAGCTTCAACTGCATCTTTTGGTTCTTTCTTTGAAGAACTAAAAATACATAAAGATGAGATTGGAAATTCAGATTCTAAATCAAAATTGGAAAAATATCTTACAGAAGAAGCTGAATATAAAATAGCAGACGGTAATATATTGCTTTGGTGGAAAGTAAACTCACCTAGATTCCCCATTCTTGCTGAGATGGCTCGGGATGTGTTATCTATTCCTATTTAAAGTGTTGCATCTGAATGTGCACTTAGCACTGGAGGGCATATTCTTGATTCATTTAGGAGTTCATTGACTCCTAAATTGGTGGAAGTTCTAGTGTGCCTTCAAGATTGGCTTCGAAGTGAGCCATTACCTGTAAGTGTTGAGGAAGATTTAGATGTTCTCGAGCAACTACAACAAGGTAGCAATATTTTAATTTGTTTGATTTTATATTATTTAATATTTTTATTGTTTAATTTCTTAATATAATTCTCATAGATTTTGCCAATCTTGGAAACGAACCCTACGATGATGATGTGTAGAATCTTAGATAGTTGTAAGTTAAACTTTGGTAAGTTAATTATTTAACTTAAATAGCACATTGTATGATTACAAATATTACTTGACTTAATATATTTTATTTTTATGTTTAATAGGTGTAACCATAGCTCGACTTTGTTGTCTCAAACCTATTTCACATTTTTGGAGTCACTATGCAAGGACTGAAGAAGGTGAACTCAAAGCTGTTTCATATTATAGCTGTTATGTTGTTATAGCAGTGCCTATGTCGTTATAACAGGCTAGCAGCTGGATTTGGTCTGAAATCTGAAGTTTCTCTCTTCAGTTGAAAGCAGTAGTGCAGTAGTTTTCTGTTTTCTGTTGAAAGCACTCTGAAGTTTCCCTCTTCTGTTTCTCTCTTCGTTATAGCAGTGCCTATAATACCTCACTTGTTTTCTGTTTGCTAACCGAGTTTGTATTGAAAATAGCTAGGCAACAAAATAGCTATTGATAAGTGATAGGCACTGCTATACAAACTCGGTTAGGAGTACTTCAGTTGCTTTGGTTTAATATATTTCTACAATATGTTTGCTTCTGTTTGCTCAATATTTGTTCTACGTCTTGTTTGCTCAAGTGTTGTTTATTGTTCTGTTTGCTTCTGTTTGCTCAAGATTTTTTCTGAATATTTTACTTGAATTTCAAATGATCATTGGTCGACTTTAATGTTACGCGGTGGTTCTCTTGCTGCTATATCTTGTGCTGATGTAGCTCAGCTTGAGATGTCGTGTTATGATATATGGGCGAGGATACGAGAGAATCATTGGATCAAAGTGTTTGCTGTGAATCCTCCTACAACATGGCATTGGCCTCTCAGGGTATGGGAGTACGATAAGTTTATATATGAACTTACAGAAATTAACAGGATGGTGTTTTATGACCATACTGTTGTATTTGTATTGAATACAACAGTATTTGTGCCACCACTGTATGTATTTCTGTGTATCACTGCTTATTGCTTAAAGGGCCACCACTGTATGTCGTTATAGCTAGTAGTTGTATTTGTGCTCTCTGCAGCTATTATCAATTGATTAAAGTTTCAGCACTTTTAATTTTAGTTTTATCTTATCGGGTAAACCGATAACCGAATCGATAATGATCAATAACCGATAAGACGATAACGGATAACTAATATCTTATCGGTATGGTTATGGGGTTCTGATATTTGCAAACTGATAATTGATAGGCAAAACCGATAATTTCCAAAACCGAACCAAACCGACCGTTGCCCACCCCTAGCGCCATTTACATGAACATTCAAGAGTTGCTGGTGATCGGAGATTCGGACCTACATATACATCAGGTCCGAGAAGAATGGGCAACCAAGAATTCCAAGATACTCATATATATGCACCGTATGCAGGAATTGAGAAAGAGGTTCACGAAAACTGAGTTCCAACATGTTCCCAGGATGCAGAATGAGTTTTTCGATACATTGGCTACCTTGTCATCCATGATACGGCATCCAGTCAAAAATTTTATTGATCCCATTCCACTAAAGATCCATGATCCGCCAGCTTATTATGTCCATGTTGAAGATGAAGTAGACGGAAATCCTTGGTTTCACGATATCAAGGAATATTTGGTGAAAAAAAATACCCAAAACTCGCAAACCCAACTCAGAAGCACACACTTCAGAGGTTAGCCAATACTTCTTCTACAACGGAGAAATCCTATATAGGAGGACTCCTGATTTGGGATTACTAAGGTGTGTCGACGCAAAAGAAGCTTCCAGATTACTAGAAGAAATCCATGCTGGGACTTGCGGTCCACATATGAACGACTTTGTCTTCGCAAAGAAGATACTCCGAGCTGGTTACTTTTAGATGACAATGGAAATGGAATACATTTAATATGTCCGAAAATGCCACCGCTGTCAAATACATGCAGATATGATAAAGTTACCTCCAAGTGAGCTTAATGTGACAAACTCACCATGGCCGTTCGCCGCTTGGGGGATGGATGTTATTGGACCTATCGAGCTTGCCGCTTCCAACGGACACAGATTTATCCTGGTAGTAATCGACAATTTCACCAAATGGGTCGAAGAAGCATCTTAAAGAGCGGTAACTAAGATAGTCTTGGCAGATTTTATCTGTGACCGCATTATTTATCGGTTCGGGATTCCAGAGTCAATCATTACTGATAATGGTTCCAACCTCAATAGTGGCTTGATGAAAGCTATCTTCATGATTAGACACAAGAATTCTATAGCCTATAGGCCTTAAATGAATGGAGCTGTGAAAGCCGCCATCAAGAACATCAAGAAGATATTGAGAAAGATGATAGAGAAGCATAAGCAATGGCACGAAAAGCTATCATTTGCTATGTTAGGATATCGCATAACAGTCCGCACATCAACTGACCTTCCTTAAGAGTCATACAAGAAGCTGAGCTCGACGATGCAGAATGGGGTGAAGGGTCACTACAAGTAGCTAGCTCTTATAGATAGAAAGAGAATGAAGGCAATTTGCCATGGCCAACTTTATCAGAATAGAATTTCCAGAGCCTTCAACAAAATAGTCAAGATAAGAAAATTCACACCGGGGAAGCTAGTATTAAAGAAACTTTTCTTGCATCAAGATAAAGCCAAAGGGAAGTTCTCTCCCAACTGGCAGGGTCCATACATGGTTCATAAGGTTCTGACATGAGGAGCCCTCATACTTGCAGAAATGGATAGAGAAGTCTGGTCGAAGTTAATCAATCAGATGCAGTCAAGCGTTACTATGTGTAATCTATATGCTTTCCAATATGATGTAAATTGAACTACGCCTGACCATATTCCCGTTTAAGAGGGGATACGTAGGCAGCCCTATGGGTTCGGTCACAATACATTAAAATTTTCATTTTCCCCTGCAATTGGAAACTAGGGCAGAACTTTGAGGAGGACCCTCAAAATTTCGAAGTAATTTCAGCCAATCAGCGCATGCTACAATCAGAAACATCAACCCATTAAACTGGGGAAGAATTTTGAGGAGGACCCTCAAAATTCTCTAGCAAGATAGGTTGCAATGCCTTGAACCACGTCAAGTTCATCGGTTCATCTAAAAGTTGTTTCTTAATTATATACTTATGTCATATTTTTTACAAATTTATGCATGTTTATTATCGAAATTGCCTTGTTTAGCCACGCTACCCCAATAGTACACATAGTATCACCAGATCGAAGATGAGCAGATCAAGCAAAACCAGCAGGGATACGAACTAACCTTCCCCCTTAGAAAACTCATGATTTTTCTTTGGATACAGGCACTTGGATTGCGAAATCATCCAAACGTACTATACACTCACGAGATGATCATTGTTCGAAAATACAACGCTCAGAACTGTTGCACTTATTCACATTTGCTATCTACATACTATAGTGTCAAAATAGGCACAATGCCCCCAACAGTCACAATATCGATATCTGCCATGAACTAAGAAAGCTCTATTACCATTTGCCATTTTATTTCTTGCATAAGGCTACCATTCTACCTTCTGAGACTAAACTTTTTCTCCATCCACATTTTTCTGCATTTCATAAGACTAGCATTCAACCTTCCGAGACTACATGATGTCTCCATCTACACTTTCTGCATTGCATAAGGCTACCATTCTGCCTTTCGAGACTAAATATTGTTTCCATCTGCATTTTTCTGTATTGCATAATGCAGCAATTCTGCCTAAACGTCTTCTCCATCTGCATCTGCATGGCTGCAAGATCGCCACCTTATTTACATTTGCATAGGCTGAAAGATCACCATCTTATTTACATTTGCATAGGCAGAAAGATCGTCACCATATATGCATTTGCATGGCTGAAAGATCTCCCCATCTGCATTTGCATGGCAGAAAGATCGCCACCCTATCCACATTTGCATGGCTAAAATAACACCACATTACATTTGCATGGCAGAAAGATCGCCACCTCTACATTTGCATGGCTGAAAGATCGCCACCTCTACATTCGCATAGGCTGAAAGATTGCCACCATATCTGCATTTGCATGGTTGAAATATCGCCCCTAACTGCATTTTCATGGCTAAAAGATTGCCACCCAATCCACATTTGCATGGCTGAAAGATCACCATATCTATATTTGCATGTATAAAAGAACGCCACCTCTACATTTGCATGGATGAAAGATCGCCGCCTCTACATTTGCATGGCTGAAAGATCGCCACCTATACATTTGCATGACTGAAAGATCACCACCTCTATGTTTGCATAGCTGAAAGACCGCCACCTTTACATTTGCATGGCTGAAAGATCGCCACCTCTACATTTGCATGGGCTGAAAGATCACCAAATTATCCGAAGGCGTCATCATTCGGAGGCATCATCTTTATTGTCTGAGAACACCATGTCATGGCCTGAGGATCCCCTTTTAATCTATTGCATATCATTATTCATAGCCTGTGAATCTTTTATTATATGCTTCGTAGCCCAGGACACCATTGTCTAAAGACGTCAACCTAACTGTCCAGGGACAACATTCATGTCCCGACGCGAACTAGCATCATGTCTAAAGTGCACAATATATGCTTGTATTATTTATTTACAGGTTAACTAGCCAGTAATAGCCGTCCCAATAAGAGCATTCCAGCACCAGTGTAGCTACATCAAACCTAACTATTCCCATAAGCCTTTCACTCACCCAGACCGAAACATTATGCATGTTCTTGGGAAGTACCTGTCAGCATACTCTGCCAACGGATCCTGAACTACTTATGGCCTGATTCCTATAAGACTAGGGATATATAGGCAACTCAGAAGCCACGGTGCGGCCTTATTCCTCAAACCATTTTGCTTGGTCAAAATTGGCCATCATTTCTATACTCGAAAACACATTCATCCTTCCCGAGTAATGAGGGGCAGCTACTGATACCCAATTTTTCCCTGTATAATTTTTATATGCAAAATGCTTTCAAAATAGCATATGTATATAAGTATGTCCCAATGTTTTATTATTTTTCCTTAATTTTTAAATATTTTTAAAAACCAAATTATTCAGCTATTATGTCCCTAAAAACCCCCAAATATAATTCCCAAAATTATTATTTTGGTGATTTATTTATTAGATTCTCATATTTTTACTAAAATATAGCTACTGGAATTTTTGCATATTTTCATAAAGTCATATAGTATTATTAAAGTTAAATTGTATACAATTACTACATTAGCCTCTTTTATGATTAATTACGTTCATATTCATAAAAATTAGGTCTGGTATTTTTAAAAAGTTAATTATGTGCTACAAATTATTTTGGAACCATTAATTTATTTTTAGAAATTAATTTATTATTTTTTATAAATCAAATAACGAAAATTGACTATTTAAATGTTAGCCCAATTTCATTTCGATTATAGCCCCAATTTAGACCCCAATTGAAATCAATTTAAACCCAATTTTACCCCAAACCAATTTCCATTCAAACCGACACATGACCCTTTAAAACAACATGCCCGGATTCCCATTTAGTCCCAGCCGTTGATCACTTAGATCAACGGCTTACATTAACCCTTTCCTAAATTAATTCCTAACTACCCCAAAACTAACCATTTCTTAACTACAACCGCCTCTAAATCCCCCTTCTCTCTCAATTGTCTCTCAAATCCTCTCAACTGTAGCAGCCACCATCAAACTACAACCCTAACACCTCCTAAATTTATAGCTTCCAAGGTCATCAGAAGACCTGTATTAACCCCCATGGCTTCTATGTATTCGATTCTTATGGTCTCAAGGTTAGATCTTGAAAGAGCTTAGTCCATACCTTGTTAGATTTCAGCTCATAACTGTTCTCCGACCTTTTCTCCGTCCATCCATGGCTATTCGAGTCAAACTCTTGATTCTCCTGCCTAGATCAGCGATATTCAAAGCCTTTCTCACCACTTGGGATTCTTCTGAAACCCTAGCCTTTAAGGTTCTTTCGATTTCTTTTTAGGTCTGCTTCATGTCTATGTTTTCTTTGAACTTCTAAGTGTTTTTCTCAAATTTTCTTTTTAAACTCTGCTTTCAAAACCTCTTATCTTTTCGAATAGGGTTTGTGTTAAGTTATTTCAAAATGTTTCTCTAATTCATTAACATGTTTGGTTATGTTTGCTTATATCATTCTTCGACCTGAGTTTGCATGATAAAACCCCTAATTTCTTTTAACTTTATTAAATGAATGTTGTTTTCTTGAGTTTTGTCCAATATGTCTGTTTATCCTCTTTTTAAAACCCTTCTATTGTTGAAAATCTTATGGTATTAGAGTTTGAGACTGTTCCTTTAAATGCATGACTCGATTTGAAGTTCTCTCTCCCTTATTCCTTTGTATGATTCTTCTTACTTTGGTTTTCTATCATCTCTAAAACTCAAATATGCTCGAGACCCTAATTTTTCTAAAGGGGTTTTCCTTAACTGCTACTGTGAGATCTTCACATGCTTTGATATTCTATGTTTCTTCGCTACTGATTCAATGTGGCATGACCTACTAAACTATCATGCTTCGAGTGTTGCTATCTACTAAATTTTATGCTACTTTGTATGCTATTTTCCCTTGCCAACAAACTAGTCCCCGCATGTATAATATTTATGCACCCTATTTATATTCTGAGACTCCTTCTCTGGCTAATTTTCAAACTCGTGACTGAGATTAAACTTTTCCTTTGCGAAATTCTAATTTCACTCGCTTATTAAGGTTAATTAATTTCTTTTCATGTTTTGTCTTACTGAATCCTTTCCAAAATTAGAGTATCTCTGTACCTAGACTTGAATTGCTTACTTGTTCTTTTACTACTTCTTCATGGAAACTGTCAGCCTACTTTTTAATTGATTGCTTTTCTTATTTTTAACCTGTCACTGCCCGTTAAGCAAGTGACCCCTTAGTTAAGGGCAATCACTTCTGAATCATGATTGTTTCCTTGTTAAGCTTTTTATTACTCTTTCTTACTCGATTTCAAAAATTATAAATACCCGGCGCTTCTTCTCTTTCAAAAACACGAACACTTTTAGCTCTGAACTCATACTTATACTCAAACACTCTCTCTGTCTTTGCTACTGCCTGTTTAGCCGGCTAAAATCCAAGGCTAATATTTTGAAGTTTTACCACTTTTCTTTACTGCACTCTTCTTCTATGTCTGTTATGTTTAAGTTTTCAGTACCAACAACAACATGCTAAATTCACTGATTTTTTTTTCTTGAGTTTTTGTCTGCCTACTGTTTGTATTCAATCCAGTGCCATTATTTAGCATGATGTAAATTTCCCTTCTCCTATTCTGAATCACTGCATGATGACATGTGAAAGCTAAATCCCTACCCCAATGTGTTTAATACGTGATGTTTGTTAGGGGCATGACAGCATCGAATATTGTTCAGGATGGATCATAACCTCAATGTTACCCTTATACGTTATGTGTTGTGGTTGATTTACAAGCATGACATCACTCCTTATTGTTGTGCATGCCCAAAATCAGCTCATGCCTAAGTATATTGGTTCCTTGCAGTGGATTCCCAATCCCGTGCCCACTTGGTGTGAAATTATCAACTCTTTGAAGTGTTAATGGATGTCTCCATCACCCTTTTCCTCTCCTTTATCCCCTCAGCTCTCAGAACTCAGTTTCTACACTTTTCACTCTCTTCTTAGACTTAAGTTCTGCCCCTCTCATTTGAGCCTTGCCTTGGGACCCATGAGCTCTCTCTGAACTTGGACACATGAGGCTGCCATTTCCACAATGCACTTGTCCAGATTCTGGTAATGAAACTTATGTGTGAGCATTGTACGAGGTCCTATTGAGGCCTTTAGTGTACTATAACACACTCACGTTTGAGAAAGGCTTTGAAGCAATGGCATCTTAAGGCAGTTTATTCCATAGCTCACGGAGGAACCAAGAATCGGACCTTTTCTAGTTGTATTATATTTATTTTGATGTATTCCTTGTTTGTAATAAGTTTGTAATAAATATTTGGGGCTGGCTAGTGAAAACGGTTGGGTGTTCATGCATGTCAAGGGTAGAAAATATGCATGTAGGGTATTTTAAATCCTGCATATTCAAACTGCATTTAGAAACCACGCCTATATGGTATTTTAAATCCTGCATATTCAAATTGCATTTAGAAACCATGTCTATAGGGTATTTTAAATCATGCATATTCAAACTTCATCTAGAAACCATGCCTATAAGGTATTTTAATTATGTGCATTAGACATCATGCCTATAGATATTTATTTACTCTGCATGTTTAATATCACGCCTAGATGACCTGCCTATAGAACTTCATTCTAAATTCTGCACACTTGTTGCCACTCAGACATCATGCTCTAGCATTTAAATGACTATAAATTAGTACCATGTTCAAAAATTAGTACGCGAGATACCATGTTCACATGATTCAAAACTAGCAATAATGGATTCTATCATCTGCAACTAGTCTAGTGTAAAACCCGTCTATTTTTAACCAATGCTAAAACTGGCTAATATGATTTAGCAAGCTTGTCTATAAGGTTTCAAATTGTCTGCTTTAAGTTGTGAATACATTCAGCATCAGTAATAGATACCACGCTCCTAAGGTCCCACCTAAACACTTAGGCAAGCCTTAGGTTGTATAAATAAAGTTGCATTTACCTCTATTATTTGTTCAAGTTTTACAATCACTAGGTAGGCCTGATTCGTGTTTCCTAACTGAGTCATATAATAAGCCAGGCCTACTGCAATTACAACAATTTCCTCTTCCCTCAAGTATTTTTTTAGAATCAGACCTTACTAATTTGTTTGAGTCGTGCTATTGGATTGTTTGTTTGAAGAGGTATACTTGAGCCTTATGTGTTTATATATTTCCCCTTTAATGTGCAGTCTTTTATATGTTTTGTGTGTCGCCTTAGATTTTTTATATTTGAAACCTCAAATCAGCCTAATATCCCTCCCTTTTAGGATTAGTAGTCCTAAGTGCCTATTGGAGATGGATATTTCTTATTAGCAGGTGGTGAGCATTGTTAGGAGAGTAGAGAGCATTCTTTCTTGGGATATAGAGGAGAGGGAGGCCAAGAGGTCATAAGAGTCGAGCCATTATTCTGGTGCTCGTGTCCCTACTGCAGTTCATCATAGTAAGGGTTATATGAGACCATGTTCATTCAACTCATCCAGTAGCCAGTGGTATTCCAACTCATCAGACCTCATGAGCCTTATTATACACTTCCAGTATCTAGTGTGCCTCATGCACAGGGTGCTTTCAGTAGTTAGTCCAGCAAACCTAGCTCGGGCTAGTCACAGCCGCCACATCCTCCCAAATCTTATTTTGAGTGTGGCGGCACTCGCCATATGGTGAGAGATTGCCCAGACATATGAGGGGTGCTCCTCCATAGAATTCTCAACTGTAACGTGCTCCGCAGAGTTCCCAGGCTATGATTACAACATCAGTTGCTGGCCTACCTACCCAGCCACCTAGAGGTGGAGTTTGGGAAGGTAGAGGTCGCCCTAGAGGGGGAGGCCAGGCCAGATACTATGCCTTTCCAGCCCGTACTGAGGTTGTCACCTCTGATTCTGTCTTCACATGTATTTTCCTGGTTTGTCATAGAGATGCATCTGTTTTATTCGATCCAAACTCCATTTATTCTTATGTGTCCTCTTACTTTGCCCCGTATTTGGGCGTATCTCAGGATTCTTTGAGTTCCCCTTTTTATGTTTCTACTCCTGTGGAAGATTCTCTTATTTTAGACCACGTTTATCGGTAGTGTTTGATTGTTCTTAGTGGTTTTGAGACCAAAGCTAGCTTATTATTGCTCAGCATGTTAGATTTTGATGTTATCTTGGGTATGGAGTGGTTGTCACCCCATTATGCTATATTTGATTGTCACGCCAAAACCGTGAAGCGGCCTATCCCAGGTGTACCGCGAGTAAAGTCGGGGGTGCTTTAGATCACACTCCCAATAGAGTTATTTCATTCTTTAAGGGTCACTGAATAGTTGAGAAGGGGTGTGACACGTAACTAGCTTATGTGAGGCATGTCAGTATTGATACCCCTACAGTTGATTCAGTCCCAATAGTACGGGATTTCCTTAATATGTTTCCAGCTAATCATCCGGGGATGCCACCTTATAGACATATTGATTTCGACTTTGTTACCATGCACTCAACCTATTTCTATTCCTCCTTACCGTATGGCCCCACCTAAGTTGAAGGAGTTGAAGGATCAGTTATAGGAATTTCTTGATAAGGGCTTTATTCGGCCTAGTGTATCACCTTGGGGTGCTCCTATCTTGTTTGTGAAGAAAAAGGATGCTCTATGTTATGTGCATCGATTATTGCCAATTGAACAAAGTTACAGTGAATAACATGTATCCTTTGCCTCGTATTGATGATCTGTTTGACCAGTTACAAGGTGCACGAGTGTTTTCTAAGATTGAATTGTGTTTAGGTTATCATCAGTTGGAGATTCAGGAGCTAGATATCCCGGAGACTACTTTTAGGACTCGGTATAATCATTACGAGTTCCTTGTTATGTCATTTGGGCTGACCAATACCCTAGCAGCATTTATGCATTTGATTTAGAACTTGTTCTATCCATATCTTGAGTCGTTTGCCATTGTCGTTATTGATTATATTTTGGTATACTCCCGGAGTCGAGAAGATCATGAGCACCACCTGAGGACAGTGCTTCAAACTTTGAGAGAAAAGAAATTATATGCAAAATTTTTGAAATGTGAGTTTTGGTTGGATTTTGTGGCATTCTTGGGTCACGTGGTATCGAATGAAAGGATCAAGGTGCATCTGAAGAAAGTGAAAGCAGTGAAGAGTTGGCCCATACCATCCTCAGCTACAGAGATCCATAGTTTTCTTAGCTTGGTGGGATATTACCGTTGATTTTTTGAGAGATTTTCATCTATTGAAGCACATATGACTAGGCTGACCTAGAAGGATGCTCCGTTTAAGTGGGCGGAAGAGTGTGAGGAGAGCTCCCAGAATCTCAAGACAACTTTGACTACAGCCGCAGTATTGATATTTCCTACTGGTTTTGGGTCTTATATTTTCAATTGTAATGCCTCAAGAATTATCCTTGGAGTGGAATTGATGCCGGAAGGTATGATGATTGCATACGCGTCCATACAGCTGAAGGTGCATGAGAAGAATTATCATGTCCATGATATCGAATTAGCTCCTATTGTTCACGCCCTAAAGACATTGCTTCGTTAGGCGAAGAGTTTGGGTAGTTTGGCTTATCTACCAGCAGCGGAGAGGCCCATGGCGATGGATGTTCAGGCCTTAGCCAGTCAGTTTGTGAGATTGGATCTTTGGAGCCTAGCTGGGTTCTAGCTTGTGATTCCTTGGTCTTCCTTGTTGGGTCGTATCAGAGAGCGTCAGTTTGATGGACCTCATTTGCTTGTCCTCAAGGACAATGTTCTAAATGGTGACGCTAGAGATGTGATCAATATTGATGATGGGTTATTGAGGATGCAGGGTCAGATATGTGTACCTAATATTGATGGGTTCAGGAGTTGATTCTAGAGGAGGCCTACAGTTTGCGGTATTCCATCAATCTCGGAGTCGTAAAAATGTACCAGGATTTGATACATCACTATTGGTAGAGGTGGATGAAGAAAGATATAGTTGGTTTTGTTGCTCGGTGCCTCAATTGTCAGCAGGTAAAGTATGATCATCAAGGACAGGGTGGGTTGCTTTAGCAAATAGACATTCCGGAGTGGAAGTGGGAGCGGATCACCATGGACTTTGTAGTTGGACTCCCATGGACTTTGAGGAAGTTCGATGCCATTTAGGTGATTGTGGATTGGCCGACCAAGTCAGCGCACTTCATTCCTATGTGTACTACCTACTCTTCAAAGCGGTTGTCTGGTATTTCTATCCGGGAGATTATTTGTCTGCATGGTATTCTAGTTTCTATTATTTCTTACAGAGGTACTCAGTTTATATCACGGTTCTAGAGGGTCGTACAGCATGAGTTGGGTACTCGAGTGAAGTTGAGCATAGAATTTCACCCATATGGACATACAGTTCGAGCTCATTATTCATATTCTTGAGGATATGCTCTGTGTGTGTGATGGAGTTTGGAGGTTCTTCGGATCAAATCTTGCCACTGGCGGAGTTTACCTACAACAATAGTTAACAGACCAGCATTCTAATAGAATTGTATGAGGCTTTGTATGGTAGGCAGTGTAGATCCCCGGTGGGTTGGTCGAGCCGGGCGAGGCTAGATTATTGGGCACAGACTTGGTTCAGGACACCTTGGAAAAGGTTAAGGTGATTTGGGATAGATTCCGCACAGCTCAGTCCAAGCAGAAGAGTTATGCTAGCTTAAAGGTTCATGATGTTCCATTTATGGTTGGAGAGCGGGTCTTGCTTCGGGTTTCGCCTATGAAGGGTGTTATAAGATTTAGGAAGAAGGAAAATTGAGTTCGAGGTTTATTGGTCCTTTTGTGGCATTTGCAATGTATTGGGGAGGTTGCTTATGAGATTGCCTTACATCCCAGCTTGGCAGGAGTTCATCCGGTATTTCATGTTTCGATACTCCGGATGTATAATAGAGATGCTTCACACGTGTTGGATTTCAGTTCAGTCCAGTTGGACAAGCATTTATCTTATGCTGAGGAGCCGGTGGCGATATTGGACAGGTAGGTTCAAAAGCTGAAGTCAAAGAACATTGCATCAGTGAAGGTTCAGTGGCAGGGTAAGCCGATCGAGGAGGCAACTTAGGAGACTGAGCAGGATATGCGCATCCATTACCCTCCTCTTTTCACCACTTCAAGTATGTCTCTATGCTCGTTCGAGGATAAATAAATGATTTAAGAGAGGGTGGATGTAACGACCTGGCTGGTCCTTTTGAGAATTAACACACTGATCCCATATTAACTGCTTTCCCAGTGTTTGTTTATGCTAGTGTGAGTTGCCGAAAAGATTTGTTTTGAGTACTTAAGTGTTTTGGGACATTAGTCCCTAAATGAAAGATTAAGCTTTAGAATTTGGATTGTAGTCGGAACAGTGTAAAGACGGCCTCAAAATGGAACTCCTTCAATTTTATTAGCTCCTTTGAGTGATTTCGAGCTTAGGGGCGTTTCTGATTGTGTTTTAGAGGTCCGTAGCATATTTGGGCTTGGAATGCCGAAAGTTGAATTTTTGAAGTTTCCATATCGATAGTGAGATTTTGATATCGGGTCAGAATCCGATTCGAAAGTTTGAATAGCTCTATAGTGTTGAATCTGATTTATGTGCAAAATTTGGGATCAATTGGACATGGTTTGATTGGTTTCGGCATCGGTTATATAATTCTTGAGATTTTAAGTTCATTAGGCTTGATCGGAGGGTGATTTGTGGTTTGTGCATAGTTTGATGCGATTTGAGGGTTCGACTGAGTTCTTATGATGTATTATTTGTTAGTATGTTTGGTGAGGTCCCGGGGGCCTCGGGTGTGTTTCGGATGCTTAACGGAAGAGAATTTAGAATTGGGCAAATTTTGAAGTTGCTAAGCCGGCTGTTTTCTCACCTGTGAGTCTTGGATCACAGGTACGGTGCCGCAGAAGTGGGATTTTGTCTTGTGCTTCAGGGAATGCCGATGCGAAATTGCACATGCGGCCTAGTGACTTTAGATGCGGCCCCAGCCCGGATAAGTTATTTTCGCATGCGTGATGCTTTTCACGCATGTGTGGGATCGAAGGTGTGTCCCCATGACAACAGATGTGTTAATCACTGGGCAGAAATATGAAAAATTGAGATTTTGAGTTGATAACTTCAAAAATCAAATTGGAGCTCGGTGGAAGGCAATTTTGTAGGGTTATTAAGGAGTAGATCAAGGGTATTATTTCCTAACTTATTTTTTTATTATATCCCATTAATCTAAGCTTAGTTTTATCATTTAATTTTGGAGTTGGGGTGCAAAATTATGAAGGATTGAGAAACGTTCTTAGGCCGAATGTTGGGATTATGATCGATATTTTTGTATCGGATTTGAGTGATTTAGCATAGTTAGACTCGTGAGTGAATGGGTGTTCATAATTTGGTACTATTACCTGATTATGAGATGTGGGCCCGAGGAGGATTTTGGGCATTTTCCTATTTTCTTACCTTAGCTTCGATTCCTTTAGCTAAACTCGTTGTTTGTAGTTATATTTACATTATGAAATTGATTTGATCAGATTTGAGTCCAAGGAGTTGGATACTGATGGCAAGAGCGTGATTTCGGATTGATTGAGCTTGGTTCGAGGTAAGTGGATTGCCTAACCATGTGTGGGGGAACTCCCCTTAGGATTTTGGTATTGTTGTTATATGAATGTCGTGCACGTACGGTGACGAGTGTGTACCCGTGCTAATTGTTGAAAACCCTATTTTCATTAAATACTTATCTATATTTTTCCTTTAATTTAACAATACTAGTATGTGAAACCTTCTATTTAGCTTAGGAAAATAATGGTTATGTGACTTAACTATCTTACCTGATTTAACTGCTAGCTTTAATTTTTGTCTAGCATGTTTAGAGTAGAAATTTCCTGTTTTCCTAATTAGAAATTGAATAGAATTGTAGGATTCTTTCTTGAAACTGTTGTGTATGTACTTTGGGACTACGGATCTGTATTCCGCGAGATTCCCTGCATGTTTATTTTGGGACTATGGATCAGATATTCAGGAGGCCCCCTTGCACATTTACAATTAGGAATACAGGACGATATCCCGGGAGATCTCCCTGTACTAGATATTACTTTGGGACTATGGGACAATATACTAGGAGATCCCATTTGCTATCTTTGTGCACTAAGTTGTATTTTTCTGTGATTTTATTCTTTATCGGTTGTTAGTATGTTAGTTATACCTTCACATTTCATATTTTTTTACCTTGTTATATGTATATAACCAGTAGGGCCCTTACCTTCCTCATTACTAATCGACCGAGGTTAGGCTTGGCACTTACTGGCTACTGATGTGGTGTACTCATGCCCTTTCCTGCACAAGTTTTTCATGTGCAGATCCAGGTTCTTCTGCTCAGCCATATTATAAGTGAGGCGAGGCGATTACAAAGACTTCGAGGTATATCTTTCACGTACCCAACCAAGAAGTCCCTCAATATTCTCCCTTTTAGCTATAGACCTTCTGTAATTACTTTTGTTTAGGCTTTTGGAATTAGAACACTATGTATTTTCTCTAGGTTGTGATTCATGAGATTCCGGGTTTTAGAAATATTATTATTGGTATAGAGTATTATTATTGTATATGACGAGCGGCATTTTTAAACACTTTATCTATATTAACCTGTTAGATGGCTAGTTGTACTTTTAAATTCCTTTTTCCGGAAATTGTTAGGATTACCTAGTCGTAGATACTAGGTGTTGCCACGACAGTTCACTGAGGGAGAACTTGGGTCATGACACAATTACTCTAACACATAGGGATTTCATGAATAACAACAAGATCTGATAACTGCATAGTACCACAGAATCAAACGAGTCACTATTTCCAAGGTGCACGTCCACACGCCCGTCACCTAGCATGTGTCTCACCTCAACACCAATCACATAACACGAAATCCAGGGATTTATACCCTTAGTGCCAAGTTTAGAAGTATTACTTACCTTAAAGTGTGCAACTCAATGCTCCAAAAAACCCTTGCCTCGCAAATCGTCCAATGAACGACTCGAATCTAGCCAAAAACAACTTAATATAATCTATGCAAGCCGTAAGAATTGATTCCATACGATAAAGCTAAGTTTTTTAACAAGATTCAAAAATTCAACCCGGGGTCCATGCCTCGAAACCCAACAAAATTCATAAAATACGAATACATATTCAATAATGAGTCCGACCATACCAGAATCATCCAATTCCTACCATAATCGACACTCAAATCCTCAAATCTTACTCGACAATACATGGGTAAAAAATCCACAAAATTACCTCAAAAACACCTAATCTATGTGGAAAGTTCAATGGGTTTAAACATTAATGAATAAAAACGATGAAAATTTGCTGACCTCTTGAAATTTAGTGAAAACCCCTCAAAAATCCCCCCAATCTGAGCTCCCAAAGTCCAAAAATGAAGAAAATACTCTAACTCTCATTCTTATAACGCTACCAAGCATTTTCGCTTCTGCGGTCCATGTTACCGGTTCTGTGGCACTGCCTTTGCGGTTAAGAATCTGCATATGTGGAAATCACATAACATCAAAAATACAAATCACACTCCAATTCAAGCCTATTGAAAGTAATGGATTTCCAATTTCTACAATCGATGCCGAAACATATCAAACCAACTCCGATTACCTCAAATTTTACACACAAGTCATAAAATGATATCTCAACTTTCGAAACAAAAATCCAAGCCCGATATCAACAAATTCAACTCTCGGTAAAACTTCTCAACTCTCCAAGCTTCAATTTTTTCAATTTTCGCCAATTCAAGCCAAAAGCACCTACGGACCTCCAAATCGATATATGTACACGCTCCTAAGTACCAAATCACCATACGAAGCTATCAGGACCATTAAAAGTCTATTCTAGAGTCGTTTGCTCATAAATCAATATCTGATCAACTCTTATAACTTAGGTTTCCAACCTTGCGACTAAGTGTCTCAATTCAGTCGGAAACATCCCCAGAACCAAACCAACCACCCCAAAAAATCACATAACAACAAACCAACACAAAATAAGTAATAAATAGGGAAATAGGGCTACAATACTCAAAAATTACCAGCTGGATCGTTATAGATTTGTATTTAAATGGGTGGGAGGGAGTGAAGGGCACCATAAGTAGCATCGGGGATTTTGATATTCGATTTTCTTCCAGCTAATTCAGGTAGAAATATTCAGTTTCCCCAATAATCACTATATTTTCATCTATTGTTTCTTTCTTCTTTTCGAAGTGGTATTTTTGTGGGGCCAGATTATTGCCTCTATTTTAGCATAAAGGGCCATAGGCAGAAAGGAGTAGAGATCAGAGCATTTGTGAATATAGCGTGATATGTAAAAGGATCATATATCCCTCTATTTTGGTATATTGTTTATTTTCCATCATCCGTTATATTATCGGATCTTATCTACCCTTACTGTTAATCAAACTTTTTAAAAATACTCTTCACCTAACGGAAACCCATCAAATTAAAGAAGACCGATTTTTTTAAAACCCCTTAATAATCGGCTAAACTCCTTTTATTTAGTGCATTGTTCCCTTATAGATTAGTCATCTCCTTTGTAGTCACTTGTTGAACTCCGGAAGTGAAAGACATAAAATCATCGACAATTATTTATTAATTTCTATATTGAGTTCTAATTCTTTTAATATCCTTAACGTATGTTTATTATATTCTACTTTTTTTTCGAAAAAGAAATCCTTCTTCCTTCTCTCTTTGTTTCTTTCCAACATATTGAACTGTACAGAGTATTCACCAAGATTTTCATTCCATTATGATTTGAATATTTATAATATCATATTAGCTTGACAGTTCTGAAGTCTTAATGCAACTACCAGTGTATTGCTTCCTCCAACAATGAGCGCTTTTTTATGAGTATTCATGCACCATGATATTTTTATTTTACTTTAAGCACTTGGGTAATGAGTAATTATTCTCATACCACACCTTAAGAACCAAATTTGGATTCCAAGCTATGGGACGGGATACTCATAACTCTTAGCAACAATTGAACTAATAATGAACAAAAATTAAAAAAATAATTAGGAGATTCAATTTAATAACAAGCTATAATCTAAGGAATTCATCAAGAATGAAAGAAAGTACACCAACAAGCTAGAAAGCAACTTAACAACATAAGTACACTAACTTTATATATTAACCAAACACAAGTATTATTAAAGTACATATGAGTTGTTACCAACATACAAACCAATTGTCAAGTGTACATGAATTATATTAGACAAAAAGATATCATATTATAACAACACAAAAGAAAAAACACAATCAAAAGTGATAATATGACATCCTAATGTCGTCATGAACAACAAGAATTAAAAATATAAGCTCTTATTAATCCTACTACCATCATCCTTCTCGATCTCTCTCTAAATGAATAAATTATGTTAAGACGTCTCAAAAATCTAGGTTCCTTGTTTTTATATGATGGGTTAAATGGTGTAGACAATAAATTGTATCAAGAAAATAAAACCAAGATCGAAAAATATCGCAAAAATTATAGTATTTTATTTTGAATATTTGAGTGTACAATCTCTAATCCTTTGATTCTTCGTTTCTATAATAAATAAATTCAAGGGACTTTGAGCATGATCTTGAATTTGTAGTTGTCGCCACGAACGATGATCTTGTTCTTGAGCTTTAGCTTGATTGCTTGAACTTGACCTGATTTGTTCTTCGTTCCTGAAATTGAACTTGATTAGCTCTTCATTCTTGAGCTTGAATTTGATTGCTTGAAGCTTGAAACTTATAGAGAAATTTGCGGTGTTTGATCCACAAGCTCTCTCTTGCTTGTTGGTATAACTTCTAGTTTCTTTTCTGAGTTATGAAGACTCCTATTTATAGTTGTGGAAGGGAGGAATCATGATAAACAAACTCATTCCGACCAATCAAATTAAAGTGAGACATGGTCTCATTTGATTGGCTAGAATATGTCACTTGCACATGTGGAACGATTTCATTGTCTTTTCAGTGTGACTGAGTATGCCTTGTCATTTTGACATGTGGCATGATCCCTATTGGCTCTTTTGTTTGACTTGACGTGCCATGTCATTTGATACGTGGCACCAAACTGGGCCAATAGGAAGATGGCATCATGGGCTTAATGAAGTGGGCTCATCACTTTAGCCCAATTAAATGAGCTAGCCCAATAGATAGAGACTTATTTATTTAACCCATATATATTGGACTTATATAACTAATTCAATTATATTAGCCTATTATATTTATTTGGACTAATATATTTAAAATATAGTTCAAATTATTCCTTCGAATTAAATTTGCATACCTAAAAATACCCCTATTTCAAGACTGAATTTAAACACTAATCTTGAAGTAAGAAATTCTTCATGTGTGTCCCTTAAAGACGTTCCATGCAACGTTGATGTGCAACCAAGCGCTCAAATTTGATCACTATTCAGATAATGAACTTCGATCAAAATGTGCATTTAAATACTTTACATCTAACTTGAACCAACTTCAACAGATTGGAATTTAAAGTTTTTCTTTCATTGAGGTATTTAGGATAAGGCCAAATGGATCCAAGAATTTGAACAAAATGCGATCTTTGTCTCCCTTTGCTTGGACATCCTTTCCTTAGTCCACTAGAACAAGAATGCCATCGTCCCTTTCCATAATTAGGATAACGAATTCTATTTGGACTCTAACAGTCACAGCTCCCACATCGTTATTAGTCCTTCAGTTAATGACTTTTAGAGCTCTATAAATAGGGACATGCCTTTCCCTCAATTGGCATCAATCATAGCTCACAAGCATGTTCGAGTGAATCATTGACATACAGGCATCATTTTTTTTCTGCATTTTCCCTTTACTGTTTTTTTTCCTTTTTTTTTTAGATCAAACGAGAAGAATATTTTTTTGTTTAATGATAATTCATGCATGAAGAAAACAATCGTAGGGTGTGAAGGGATGAGTACTAATTCCGACCTGATTATTGGAAAGATTACTCTCAATGTGACTCGATTATCAGAGAGATTATTTTCAAAAGATCCGACTATCGGAGAGATTACTCTCAAAATGACCCGACTATCTGATAGATTACTCTCAAAACGGCCTGACTATCGGAGAGATTACTCTTAATATGGATTAACTATTGGAGAGATTACTCTCAAAACGGCTCGACTATCGGAGAGATTACTCTCAATGTGGCCTGAATATCAAAGAGATTACTCTCAAAATGACCTGACTATCGGAGAGATTACTCTCAAAATAACCCTACTATCGCAGAGATTACTCTCAAAACGATGGGACTACTAGAGAGATTACTCTCAAAATGATCTGATTATCGGAGAGATTACTCTCAAAACGATCCGACTATCAAAGTGATTACTCTCGAAATGACCTAACTATCAGAGAGATTACTCTCAAAATAACCTGACTATCAGAGAGATTACTCTCAAGGTATGAAGGGATGGATACTCATCTCCACCAGAAAATCTGAGGCCATTTCATCTATTTAGACCTTTGTGCCCTTCTAATATTCTCTTTCATTTTTTTTCTCGTAAGTGAAATTTCATATAATTTTGGACATATATACATATTTGTCCATATGAATGAATGGCCACCAATTAATAAGTACATAATATGTTGGGAAAAAATCGCCCAAGTTGCTATCTTCCATTTGTTATAGCAGCACATTTGGATCTATTTCTTCCTCTCTTCATTGAAGAATGATAATTTACAAGCACATGTTCACATTGTGATCATGAATGAGTTGGAACATCGTTTGACCCATACCAATGCACAATCACAAACAAAATACAGATTATGCATGCTAAGAGAGCATTGCGAAATGTCAAAGGTTGGACTTCGACAGTAATTTAGTCCAGAAAGATTCCATTTATACTCAAAACTATAGTATGCATACATCCATGCCAGAAGCATAAAATTTAGAGCTTTCTCGATGTACTTGATTTTGACTTTGATGACATTTTTTTGTGCTTTGCAATCCGAAGAGATGGCAAATTTCTGTGATAATATCTCACATTCCTCTAAACTTATATATCTAGTAATCGAGACTGAAGATGTCATAGAACAAACCAAGCTCTTGATTCACACCCCACAAGCTGGCCGATATCCAACCCCATGCCTTCTTTGAGGAACTCTCTTTATGTAGAAAACTGGACCTTGAAGCACAAGTCTACACAAGTCTACTTCTAATTCGTTGTCCAAGATGTGGTCTCTCCAAGCACCAACCATCGCCATGTAAACATTGCTAGCACCCTTCCAAAGTTAGGGCGTCGCATAATTCAAGGCAAAGTATTTTAGGGAAACACAACAATTGAGGGTGAGTATCGTCATATCCTAGAATATTAGGAATGGGCTGAAGATGTACTTGCCGGAAGCCAACAAACACTAAGTACAACAAAGATTTATGATGTTGTCTATGCCTCACTTTTCACTTATGATCAAAACTCAAACATTTTGCAATCATTTTGTGAGGCTTGGTGTCCCAAGACGAACACGCTTCTTACATCAGCTAGAGAACAATCTCTCTCTCTTTGGGACCTACATATCATTGGAGATCTGCTCATAATGGGTTCTTCGTACGAAGAAATGGTACCTGAGACAAAAGAACTTATTGGTTTAGACGAAAAATAGATGAGAATCATTCCTCGATCTTGTGAGTATTTATATGCTGCCATCCATCACCTTAAGGAAGGTACGGGTGTTAACCAAAAGGTCTCCTTGAGCAAGTGGACAAATTTCTGGTAAAAAATGCTTTAATATATAAATCTTCCCCATTGCGAAAGGAAAAGAAATCTATACGCCTAAAATTAACACATAATCCTAATGGAGTTATTCCCAAGACAACTAGGTGGTCCAGTGATCAAGAAGCTATATTCTCCAAGCTTAGGGTTAGATCTCGCAAGAAAGATGAAACATATATAGCAGCTTTCTTATCAATTTGGTAATGTGCTTTTGTATTTCCCAATAAGGCAGAGAACTTCATTTGTGCCGAGACTTTTAAGATGGCAAGTATGATGGCAAGCGGGCAAAAGTTTAGCCTTGTGATTCCAGTTGTATCAAGTAGTTATCATGGTTTGAATAAGATTTCGTGTTCTTCACAACTTGATCAGGTCGTTCGTTTTTCCATCCATTATGTTTACGGCTGGCTTGCACATTACCTTAAAACTCATTATCTACTTGCTAAGAATATGTTTGTCCCTTTGATGGTGGTATACGCTGGAGAGGGATCTACGAGGTATTTTAATGAGAAGGATGCAAGAAAACGCATCCACGATGGGGAGGATATAGTCTTGACACCAACAATGTTAACCAGTTCTCATCCTTATTATTATAAGGATAATGATTCCCCTCAGGAGTTGGAGTCAAATTACTTCTTGAGCTTATGCTTTAATCACCTCCCTTTGAGGCATGATAACTCATTTATCATCGATCCATATAGCCGCATTGGTTTGGTCGTCAATTTGGATTTTACCAGAACGTTCCTGATTTTTTGGAGAATGATATCCATAGCGCCTCTCTAGATGAAGGAATCAGATTTTGTAAGATATGCACACTGTATCGGTCAATGTCACGTGCGGTTTTTTCCGCAATGGGAGATCCTATGGAGAAGCCTTTCTCCGCCAATTATATGTCTTGGTCAAAGAAAGCGCATGAAAAGTTTCTCAAAAATAATTTACAAGCTCTGGTAGACAATGATAGGCTAAAATCTACCACGTCTTCAGGAGGTGAAGATCAAGGTGTTGGAAAGACGATCTCAAAATCAAAGAACCACCAACTCCAATCCCAAAAATAGTTATACAACATAAAAAAAGAAAACTCAAATCCTCAAAGGCAGCTTTGAAAGAACTGGTGTGCACTTCAAAAAATATAGATAAACACCCTCCAGTTCTTCCAGCTAACACGCGAGTTCCTCAAGATATAAGCCATAGTACTAATGAAGATCAAAATTTTAAAAGGAAATGACCTAACCCATTAGAGGTCGTAGACGTTCAAAGTGTTGATAGTCCCTCAAGAATGCATACAACTTATAACAAAGTGGTAAAATACAATCACCTCGCCTTTTCCCTTATTTATTTTTTTTTGTGAGTAGCTTCACTATAAATTACTTACTTTCCTTCGCCTTTGCTTTATGCAGTTAAACGTCATTGAGCATCCAATAGTATCCTCATACGACAAGCCTCAAGTGAGTGATGAATCTATTGGAGGGCCTACTTGTAAAGTGAAGTCATCTTCAAAGGCGTCATCTCTTCCTCATGACAAATCCCTAAAAATACAAACTCCAAACGAGATAACTCCCATTCCACCGATGATAAATACGGCGGTATCTATATTTGAAGAAAAAAACAGTGTTTTTAATTGCAAAAAAGAATTCATCTTGGGACTTTGGGAGGATATTTGCAATAGGCTCTCCAAAAGTCTTCCGGAATTGCTTGCATCTTATAGGGAGCAAATCATTAAGAGTTTCCAGGATATGAAGAAGACGAATATTCTGGATCTTTCTCCATTAGAAGGTTTACAGAATTCTCTTTTTGAACTTGCCGCATCATATGACCAAGAGCGATCCAATATAGCTGATAAAACAAGTGAAAATGAGAAACTAGAACTGATTTCCAAAGCTAAAGAGCGTCTCGAATCGTTCAAACTTGAAGACATTCAAGAAAGTTTCCTCTAGTGAAAAGAAACTGAAGAGAGTTGTGAAGAAGTTGAGGACATCACAACAAGAGAGGGAGAAACTCGAAGGTGTTATAGAAGCGACTCAAAAAGAGGTTGAAGAGATTCAAGCAAAAATTTCAACTGCTGAGACTGAGGTCTCTTCATATGACAACGTAAATTTGTTGACTGTTGATGATTCGGCCAATTTTGAGGAGAAGAAGAAGAAGAAAAACTTCGAGACTAGCCGTCAAGAATTGATCAACTACATGTTTTGTTTATATTAGGCTATTCGCATTATCTCCCCTTTTATCTTTATATTAGGTTGACCTAGTGGATATTTATTTCATATTAAAAATTGCTTCTCCTTTGTTTTACATTTCTAGACATTAGTTGCATAATTTTTCGCTTTGCGCGCTTGTAATTAAAAAATTCATATCTTGTCTTGGGAGAGTCCAAATGATGAACCGTTTAATTTCTTAAAAGTTAGACTCAATATCTAAAATGTATCCAAACTTAGAATCTAACACCTTCCGAATCGACCCAGATAATATTTTAAAACCTATAATTCCACCACGTTGGAAATTTCAGATCTGTGCAATCTCACCAAAAAAGTCATATCTTGGTGTAGAAATGTCAAAATTATGAACTGTTTAATTTCATGAAAACTAGACTTCAATATCTAGAACATATCTAAAATTCTTAATCAAACAACTTTTAAAATCATCCCAGATAATATTTTGAAATCAATTTTATATTGCACTACGCTATCAATTTCAAATATGTGCAATCTTACCAAAAAAATCATATCTTGGTGTAGGAACATCGAAATTATGAACCGTTTGTTTTTTTGAAAAACAAACTTCAAGATCTCAAATATCTTGGGTTCAAGTCTCACTGAATTTGAAACATAGTGCCAAGCAATCTTTTCCTTATACTTGTATTTTCTTTTGACACCTCTCTTCTCTTTCCTTTATTTAAGGCGGAGGGCGGACTTGGTGACCAACAAACTTGAAGGTTTGGCGAACCTGAAGGCATAGAGAATCCTTACACTTCAATGTAAATACTTGACATCCTCCTAAAATCGGCCAATTGAAAATATCAATTTATCATGGAGGGTTACCCCCTTTGAATCAAATGAGATCAAAGTTCAATAGAAGGATGGCATTTTAGCTTGATCTTACATTTCTTCATTCTTCATTTGAAAAACAATCATGGAAATATATATCTTTTAAACTTATGCGACTGAACTTAGAATGAAATTGTAAGCTGGCTACGTACCTCGGTGAAGAGGATCAACTCATACCGTAGTTCAGAATGGGTATTTTTTTTATATAAGTCCTAACTTTTTCCTAGGCCGCCTCTTTCGAAGTTTTTAACCTAGTGGACCCTTTTTTTGTAGGGGTCGTACACAGTTTAGACTCATGCAGGCTAGGAGTGTAGCAACATGCAGTTTAGGCTTATGCGTTAAGGAGCATTGTAACTTCAAAGATAATATTTCTTTAAAGCTTGCCATTGATAGAGCCGATTTTCATGCCATCTGTATGGACCAACTTATAAGCCCCACTTGAGCAAGCTTCATGTACGACATATGCCCCATCCCATTTTGAAGTGAACTTCCCTACAGTTTTGTAGGAAGTAACTATGGGTCTTCGTACGGCAAGAACTTGATCTCCTACTTGAAAGGATCTCAAGCGAACTCTTTTATTGAAGACACGAGACAATCGAGCTTGATAACATTCAAGACTCTGTTGAGCTTCCAACCTCTTCTCATCAAGAGCCTCCAACTCTGCTAATCGAAGTCGATCATTTCCTTCATCAGTGATCCCTTCTTGAATATCCAGTCGTAATGAAGGTATTGGACGCTCAAGTAGCAAGATGGCTTCGACTCCATAAGTTAGTAAATAAGGAGTCAACTGTGTTAGTGTGCGGTGATTCTTCCTATATGCCCATAGATTTTCTTCCATACAATCATTCCAATCTTGTTTGGATTTGGAGACGACTTTCTTTAGCAAGTTGCATAGATTTTTGTTGAATGCCTCAGCTAGACCATTGGCGGCAGTATTGTACATCAAAGAGTTACGTTGCTTAAAGCCAAAGAGATCACAAATCTTATTTATCTACCTATTATCGAATGGTTTTCCATTATCTGTTATTATATAGTGAGTAATGCCAAAGCTATATATAATGTTTACTCGGATAAAATTGCAACATTTTCCTTCTTTACTTCCTTGAGAGCAACAGCTTCATCCCACTTTTGAGAAGTAGTCGATGGTAGCCAGGATTTATAGGTGCCCAAAGGACTTTGGCAGTGGTCCAACAACATCCAGTCCCCAAGCATTAAACGTCCAGGATGCCACCCTCGGGTGCAACACTTCAAGAGGTTGGTGAATAAAATTCTCATGGAATTGACAAGGCTGGCATCTTCGAGTGTAGTCCAAGCAATCTTTTACCATCATTGGCCAATAATGTCCCATCCTTTTTATATGGAAGTAGAGCATTGGTCCAGACTGGTGTGACCCACATAATGGGCTTCTTGCAAAGCTTGAAATGCTTCATCTTCCCCTGAGCATCACAAGAATACTCCCTCGAATGATCTTCTGTATAGGGTATCTTAATGGAAAAGGAAGCGAAGTGTACGATGACAGATTTCTGTTCTTCTCCGTGGAGTTTCCGAGAGTATCCCATTGCAAAAGTAGTCGATAAGGGGTTGTCGCCATTATTCTTTCTCGACTTCAGAAATAGCGACAAGATGCTTGAGTTCATTTTCTTCGCCTTCAGCCTCATTTGGCGGCGGTACTACCCATTTTTGGAAGACAGCAAGTTGCGCTTCATCCGGTAGGGCTAATGATGAATCTAGGGCGGCTAAAGCATCAGCCTTCTTATTTTCTTTCCTTGGCAGCATGCTAAATAGTCACATCATTGAGCCACCCAATTAACTTTTTAGCGTAATCATGATACAAGCGCAGTCCAGGCTTCTTAACCTCGTAACTACCTAAAAGCTAATTGACCACTAAATGGGAGTCACCAAAGACTTGCCATTACAATTGCTTCAGATCAACGGCTATTTCAAGCCCAAGTATTAATGATTGGTACTCAGCAACATTGTTAGAACAGAGTTTTGTCAAGGTGAAGGAGTAGGGCAAGACTTCACCTTGGGAAGTAATAAATACTACACCAGTACCAGCTTCTCCATGATGTGCAGCACCATCAAAGTACATCTTCCATGGAGGTTGAACTTCAACGATCATTGCATCCTCATTAGGTAGTTTGTCAGTTAGCTCCAGCCATCAGGTATCGGATGATCTGCCAAGAAGTCTGTCAATGCTTGACATTTTACAACCTTTTGAGGGATGTACAAAATCTCGAATTGTTAAAACTAGAGGTACCATCTCGCTAGTCGATCACTAAGAGCAGGTTTTGGCATCACGAACTTGATAAGATTTGCCTTAGAAAAAAAACGAACAATATGAGCTTGAAATTGGTGCTTCAACTTTTTAATTGAGAAGACTAGAGACAAACACAACTTTTCGATTGGTGAATAATTCAGCTCGTTTGGTATCATCATCCTGCTCAAGTAGTAAAGAGAGTTTTCTTTCCCTTCACTATTTTCTTGGGCGAACAGTGCTCCAATAGACCTTTCTTGTGCCGTAATGTATAGTATCAATGGCTTTATAGGTATAGGGGCTGCTAAAACTGGCGGCTTCATCAAGTAGGATTTAATGCTCTCAAAGGCATTACTGCATGATTGGTCCCATTTGAAAGGGACACCTTTCTTCATAAGGTGACTGAATGGTTGACACCTCCCAGCTAGGTTCGAGATGAATCTTGTAAGGTACACTAACTTTCCTTATAGACTTTTTAATTCATGGATATCCCTAGGCTCAAGCATTTTCAAAATGGCATCCACTTTGTCTTGATCAATTTGATCCCCCGATGTCGGACAATGAAACCAAGGAACTTTCCAAAAGTAACTCCAAAGACACATTTCAATGCATTCATCCTAAGTTGGTACCTCCGGAGCAATTCAAAAATCATCCTCAAGTCCTTCAAGTGGTCACCATTCTCGCTTGATTTTACCACCAAGTCGTCAACATAGCATTCAACATGCTTGTGGAGAAGATTCTATATAGCTCTTTGTTAAGTAGCACCAGCGCTCTTCAAGCCAAAGGCATTACCTTGTAGCAATAAATACCCTTCGGGGTACGGAATACAGTAAGCTCTTCATCTTAAGGTGCCATGGGTAATCTTTAGGTGTCATGCGTTTGGTTATAGCCAAATGAACTGTCCATAAATGACATTGCCTTGTACCCAGTAATAGCATCGATCATCAGTTTTGGAATAGGAAGCGAAAACTCATCTATCGGGAACGCATTGTTAAGATCCCTAAAGTCAACGTACACTCGAATCTGGAAATTTTTCTTCCTTACAGGGAAAATACTTGAAACCCATGTTGGGTATTTAATTTCACAAATAAAGTCAGCTTCGATGAGTTTGTTAACTTCTGTTTCAATCAAGGGAACCAAGTCCGGCCTAAAATGCCTTTGAACTTGTTTAATAGGGCGAGCACCATTTTTTACTACAAGGTGATGGACTGCTACTTTCGGGTCCGAGCCAGGCATCTATTTGTAACTCCAAGCAAAGACGTCCCTGAACTCCTTGAGTAACTCAATATAAGTGCTCTCTTCATCAGCTTCTAGTAAAGCACTTAGGTTGGTAGGTCTTGGCTCTTCATCGGGTCCAAGTTTGACTTCTTTTAAGGCATCAACTGTCGTCTTCACTCCTTCTTTAAGTTCAGGTGGAGCATCTTTCGCATCTTCATCTTCTTGATGGTCCCCTTCATCGAAGGATATGTGATAACACGGTGAAATATGCTCCAATTCTGCACTATCCTCTATCGAATATGGAATACCATTCTCGCTTTGTACATTGACATGATACGAAGAAACTACACTTTCTTTATCTTCGTCATGTTCCTTAGTGTAGACCACAGTATATGGCTTTACCTTTAGTACTTCTTCACATGAGACCACAAATTTTGTTTGTCACCTCATTCTTGAAGGAACCAAAATTTGGAAATCATTACAAATCTTCTGGATCTTGGGTGGAGCGGGTGTTCTTATGCTTTAAAATTTTGTCTAGAACTTGTTCCCCTTCTTTAATGGACCCAAGCTCTCAAATACGGAAGTTCTCATAGTTGATTTTCCAAGGCGATCAAAGACAGAAGGCCTGTTAGAAGCCGCGAAATCATCTTCTATAGTGATGTAATTGCTACCCACCCTTTTTATTGAGATGCCCACGGATGACAGTTGCTTGTATCCTAAACCTTCACGTGGTTGTCTCATTGCAACTTCTGATGGTAGTTTCCCTAAATTTAACGGCTTATTAGGATTGTATCCAGCTTTTGCAAACAGCCTGTAAGCATTAGGATCAAAACCTTCATCTGTCCGCTTTATAGGGAGTGCCACATTCTGCAAACGATTTTGGGCACAAACCCTGCAAGCGGCATTGAGGATGACTTTACTGCCTCAATTCATTTGACCGGAAGAGTTAAATCCTTTAGTATGTTAGCTTGGAGATTAGATGATTCACCTTCATCTTTATTCCTTTGAGGTACATATAGGAGCGCATGACTTACTTTCTTTCCATAAGAGGCAATACCCCCTTTATGAGATTTATTCACGTTGGCATATACTTCCTCCGTAATAGATTTTGCTTTACCAATAGTTTCCTCAGCTCTTTTAGTTATAGGATCGTCATTCTTGCTTTTCATGCCACCATCAACTTGTAGCTTCTTCACAATGTGGTTCTTCAAGTAGAACTTTGCATCGGTGAAGTGTTACTCGGCCTCGGTGAATGGCTCATCATCAGCAACTATCTTCTTCTCGACTTCACCCTCATAGTATTTCAAACATTAATAGTAGGTAGATGGAACCACTTCGTTCTCATGTATCCAAGGCCTTCTAGGCAAGACGTTGTATGAAGTCTTTGCATCGATCACATGTAGCCATGCACTTGATTGCATATCTTCAAAGGTGATTTCCCGCCTAATCACGCCTATGGCTCCCCCCCCCCCTTGGTTGAATCCTTGGATCATCACATGACTTTCTGAGCGTTCATTCATGGGAATACCAAGTTTTTTTATAGTGTGGATTGGCAAAATGTTCACTGAGAATCCTCCATAAACCAAAATTTGGTTTACCCTTCATCGCACACATAGCCAACCTGGTACAATGGACGGTTATGAGGAGTGTCACCTAGAAAAAGATTTTCATTTGTGAATGTGACCTTTTCCTCACAAGCATTGACTTCTTGAGGAGTAGACTCGATGGGCATTTTCGAATTTGGTGCCAACAATAGGTCATCACTCTTTTCTTCTTCTTTGTCAGCATGGCAACAAGAGGCATCAATGCCCTCATGGGAAATATTCGTGTAGAACCAACTTGTTCAGAACTCCTCAAAGGTCACTGGATGTCGTGGCTTTTGAGGATGTTGGACCTCTACTTTTGCTTTCTTCAAATATTTAACTGGATACTATCTCCTTGATCTTTTCACCATCATTTTCTTTGTTGGTTGTCCTATTGATTCTTTTTGTGAGATCCTTTTGTGGTACCTACGACGAGTTACCAATGTCCAACCTTCATCATCATCAAGTTTATCGAATCCCGCTTTGTCGCTCTCCAGTAATTATTCATTTTTGCTTTCTTTAAAATCACGTAATTCATCCGGACTGAATGAGCCAAAGGTGATAGAGACTTGGTTTGCAGTTGCTTTCTCATCTTCAAGCACGATCTTCTTTCGCGAGCCAAGTCCATGTCTTTGTCCTTGAATACAAATCACTTCTCTAGAGGGTGGCTTACAGGTCGGTGATATTTGCACTAATTTGGGTCATTTGTTTTCCCAGCTTTATTTGGTCACTTCATCTTCGGAATCTCAATAAGATTTAACTCGAGGATTTCTTCGATAATGGCTGGCATATCAGAATCCAGAAATAGGTACTCCTTCTCTTGCATTTCATTTAGAGTCAATTTTCCACTTGGCTTATCTTGAAAAGAAGGGGATTTCATACTCTGCTTCTTGCTCACCTTCGTCATGAACTTCACAGGTGACGTGTTGACATTCATAGCTTCTTTTCTTTCAGACTTGGGTATGAACTTGCCCCACTTCTTGCTTGCCATTCTCTTTGCGAGGTTCATAGATAGGCAGCCTTTCATTTCCAGCGAAGGCCATGCTCAATTCCATATCATGGGCACGAGTTGCAAGTTCTTCAAATGTGACAGGCTTGATACTTGCAAGATTTAGCACAATCCCCAATGCATGCCTTGGATGCACATCTCTATGCATGAAGCTTCACTAAGCATGTCTTTGCAGCTGAGGCTTGCATTCCTCCAACGATTGACAAAGCCGATAATTGGTTTCCCCTTTTGTTAACGAGTATTTGTAAGTTCTATCATACTCACAGTACGTCTCGTACTATAAAAGCGATTGAGGAACTCTCGCTCTAGTTGATCCCAACTATCGATAGATCCAGCCTCGAGGTCTGTGTACCAGTCAAAAGATTTTCTTTTAGCGAGCGAACAAACTGCTTAATAAGGTAATCTCCATAAGTCCCAGCATTGTTGCACGTCTATGCAAAGTGCACTACATGTTGCTTTGGGTTACCTTTACCATCAAACTGTTGAAACTTTGGAGGTTGATAGCCAGCATGCATCTTCAACATATCAACCCTTGCAGTGTACGGCTTTGCACATGTAAGGGAGGATTTGGCAGCAACTTCATATTTGTTCTTAATGGTTCCTTCAATGAACTCCTTCAGTTGATTGATTGAAATCATCCCTTCAGATGAAACAGTGATAGCCTTAGTGGATGTTGTTTGTCTTGGGAAAGAGTCACTCTCTAGAACTTCTGGAAGCTTTTCGGGTGCATGATGGATTCTTCTTCCATCAAGATTCCCACATGTCTGCTAGCTTGTCGATTCTAGCCTCTTGATTTTGCATGCATTTGGTCAAGCCAGCGATTGCTTCCGTCAAATTTACTAACTGCTCCTCCACAGATGAAGTGTTTGACACCATGGCTTGCATGATTGTCGTGGACGACGGAGAGTAGCACAATTTTCACAAAGGTTGATACTGGGTTGGTTCATGCTATGTGGTGTAAGTGGGGAGGATCCATCCCTTGAAGCATCATCATCTTCCTTGACAACAGAGTGCTTTGATCCAGAGAGGTCAAGCAGAGCAAGAGTTTTCTTGATCTTTTCAGCAACATCACTTCCTCCATTAGGTGTGTTTGTGGAAGATCTTTCTCCTTTTGAGGATGAAGATCTGAAAACAGGGGTTGATGCGGACGACACTTGGGTGCTTGTTGTCCTAAAGAGCTTGCTTTGCTCCTTATAACTGGTCCAAAGCTTCCAAAGGTAACATCGATGATGCTTTCCATATCAGCGTAGAACCTGGAGTTAGAAGCCTTTGTGGAAGTTGAACCGGAGTTAATTTTTTGGAATCCATTTCAATGTTCTTTGAGATTTCAATGATCTTGAATTTGTAGTTGTCGCCACGAATGATGATCTTGTTCTTGAGCTTTAGCTTGATTGCTTGAGCTTGACCTTTATTTATTCTTCATTCTTGAGCTTGAACTTGATTTGTTCTTCGTTCTTGAGCTTGAATTTGATTGCTTGAAGCTTGAAACTTGTAGAGAAATTTGCAGTGTTTGATCCACGAGCTCTCTCTTGCTTCTTGTTATAACTTCTAGTGTCTTTTCTGAGTTATGAAGACCCCTATTTATAGTTGTGGAAGGGAGGAGTCATAATAAGAATAAACTCTTTCCTACCAATCAAATTGAAGTGTGACATGGCCGCATTTGATTGGCCAGAACATGTCACTTGCACACGTAGCATGATTTCATTAGCCCGTTCAGCGTGACTGGGCATGCCTCGTCATTTTGATGTGGCATGATCCTATTGGCTCTTCCGTTTGACTTGGCTGCCACATCATTTGACACGTGGCACCAACATGGGCTTTTAGGAAGATGTCATATTGGGCTTAATGAAGTGGGCTCATCACTTTAGCCCAATTAAATGGCTAGCTCAATGGATTAAAGATTTATTTATTTAATCAATATGTATTGGATTTATATAATTAATTCAATTATATTAGCCCATAATATTTGTTTGGACTAGTATATTTAGAATATAGTCTAATTTCCTTGAATTAAATTTGCATGCCTACAAATGGGTTATCAGTTAATGCATTTTTTTTAAACGTTTACATTTTTTAATCCGGTGGCTTTTCGTTAGGTGGAGGGTATTTTTTAAAAATTTTGTTAATGGTAAGGATAGATATGGCTTAGTAGTATAAAGGACGGTAAATATGATCAATATATAAAAATAGAGGAATATATATGACCATTTTACCTTTATTCTTTATATGTTTTATTCTTCTTTGTTTTTTTGGTTCATAAATGGGGCATGTAGCGACTAGCGACAAACTAAGTAAATTTGGCTGAGACACTGCGAAAAATAAAGAAAATCTTGCATAGCATTTATTAGCGAACCAAAGCGTTGAGTCCAAAACTGCTGATGGCACAAAAAGGGTAATCAACATTTATAGCTCATTTAGTAATTTACAAAACAATCTCAATATAGATACACACATACCAAAAAAGGTAGCAATCCTCCGACTTCACCGTGGTTGAAAAAATCTTTAGACATGTTTAATTTCCAGTTGCCGCCGGTCAATGCCAAGATTTGCCTTCTTAATTAATAAGATGATTAGAACATTCTTTATTCTTATTAACAAGCCTTTCCTACTTCGCAACCAAGTGCTCCTGCAAATCTAGTTATCCAAGTAACTTCTTCAGCTGGGGCTGCTGATATTCCATCATAAAGCTCTGTGTGTTTCTTGGACCAATCTGGATCACCAGATTCAATGAAGTATGCACCATTCATGAATAGATTTCCCTCCGATCTCCATGTCCAATGCTTCCACACTTCTTCTGGGTTGTACTCCCTCTTTGTTACCTATACGTACACATTTATAATTGAAATTAACTTCAATAGTGTATATATAATTTGCTTATACCATCACGTTAACAAATTATAACTTATAATAACCTATAGGAGTAACTATCTATAGTTTCTAATTTAGTAAACTTGATATTATAGAATATTTTTTAAGACTAACAAAAGAAAGTTTAGTGTTTGATTTTACCTGTTTCTTGAACATATCTGGAGGGGCAATAAAACGATTACCCTGAGTAATGATTGTGGGATGCATGCTACCACCAATGGCATACATATTCCAGTGAGTATAGTCATTGTTAACAACATGAATATATCCCCATCGGCACCTTGGCATTCTTTGCACCAATCTCTTCCCAAAATGATTGAAAGCTAATGTGATTTGCATAACTTGATCTATTGAAGAACTGTCACTTGCACCAAACAACATCACCTCATTATGATCAGTGAAATGTCCATTGGATATAGTGATACCAGTGGATCCTTCCACAGCGTCTATGATTCCATCATAGCATTTTCTCATAGAGACATGATCAATCCATATATTGGACGAACCAAAAATTGAAATGCCATCTCCATCACTAACGGTACGTATGCCAATATGGTCCACTGCATCACGAACCATCCCACCACTTCCTTCGACGATGTCATGAATATGGAGTCCGTGGATGATTACGTTCTTGATGTACTGGAGGGTAATGCCAGCGCCTGTAGCAATGTGAACGCTAGCCCCACGAGCATCGATGGTCTTGTCACTCTGCATGATCATCTCCTGGTTTAACCTGGAGTCCATACACGCAATATTTGGGTGAAATTTAAAGAAAATGAGTATTTGAAGTCAAAAATTATATTCCTGCCTAAATTTTATTTTCTTAAAAAAATTTTAAGCGTGGTGAATGAAATCTATCATTTTACTTGAAAATAGTTCTCAAAATAATTTTTCACCTTTAAATTTATGAACAAAGTTGTACTTAGAAGAAATACAGTGGCTGGCCAAAGGTAAAGCTGCTAAATCAATTGCTTTGGGCCTTATAATATTTAGGGCCCCAAATTATCCTAGTAGGTTATATATTAATTTATTTTTAAAAGAATATATAGTGTTTTAAATGAGAAAGTACAAATTTTCATATCAAAAAGGTAAGATTAAATCATAAATTGAGAATAAAATGTCTTTCAGGAAATCACTCTCTAGACCATAAATTGAGAAAGACTTCAATTACTAATTCATAACTAAAAAGAAAGTTGAAACTTTAATACAATCTCCGTACCCTTGATAAATTTTTAGCGAACAATAAAAATATTAAATTAGAAAGTATATCTCAAGAGAAATTAAATGGATTATATTTAATTATTAATAACTATGCATAAGAAAAACTGAAAATATAAAATTTTAATGAGGTTATATATAAAAAAAATTATTTCATATATAAAAGAAAACCTCTAAGTTTTACTTTAAGCCTCTATGTTTATTGGAGAAACATTGAATTGCAAACACGTACCTGATGGTCATACTTCTTTCGAATATGATCCACAATGGCTCCTTTTGGATAACGGCATAACGGAGAGTTCCCGGTTTTGGTTCAGCATAATCGTCTGAATTGTCGGTGACGATGTAGATTTGGCCATCCTTCCCGCCGGTAGCCTTGGATCCAAAACCCATTGCACAATCTGCTAGCTTTTTCCTATTGTCAGCCCAATTAGGGTCACATCTCCAGCACCTATCAATTGGATTTGTGACCATGCAAGGTCCTTCGTACTTTTTGGTCCCTAGACCCCTCCTTGTGCTATTGCTAACTGTCACTTGCCTTAGTTCCTTCATAGTACTGAATTGCAAGACATCATTTGTAATATAAGTTGAAAATTAGCAACATGAATAATAAATATATTAGCTACCCTCGCGAAAAGACCTGAAAAGTAACTTACTCGCGAACTTTCTGGTTAAATGCAAGGGTGACATTTTCAGGGTTGGGCTCATAAATCTGACGGGCATATTCTCTTGCTTCTTCAGCTCTCCTCCGCCACACCTCGTCGAAGTCACCAATGTGAGCCATTAGGCTCGGTATTATTGTAGCAAAACTGATAAATAGAAAGAAGAACGAATACTTTGTCTTAGGTCCACCCATATCTGCGTTTCTTTTCTATATTTATTTTTGATATATCTTTGATATAATTTTTTTTTTTTTTTTTGCCTTCCTGATGTTGTCACGATGGCCTGGGTCGAACCCTTAATTTTATATGGGTTCGGGCCCTTTATTGACCGGCCGCACCAACAAGAAGTTTTATTTTAGCTTTATGGCCTCGGTCTCTTAGAGACAACAACGATGAAAGGTTGATTTTTCTACTTTTCAAGTATTGTTTATATACTAATACTTGTGATTAACACCAAACCTAGGATTTCGAAACTTGCGCACATCCATTTCTTTCTAAAGTAAATCACCATCACAACTTCATTCCTCATTTTATGTCTAAAGGCTTTGAGAATATTTCGCCAAAGTTGAACTAGTCAAAATATAAATTCATAAAAAAGAAAATCAGATTTTGAGTACTAGCCAGGTTTTCTCTTCTAACATCAAGTTTTATTGGCTAATTATCAAGAAGATTACCACTGAAGCGTCGTATTTGTCCCCCTTTTTTGTTTTTGTCCGTGTGCAAAAACATAATCCTAATAAAATAATTAAGGGATCGGAATGGAGGGAAACTAATGTTGAGAGTGTAGATCTTTTTTTTTTTGGTTAAAGACGAAATATAATTACGTACTTGTTAACTAGAAACACTATATTGGAGTGATGTCCAATTGAGAGCATCAGAAGTACCTAAGCCAGTAGGGCTATTTGAGATAGGATTATCAATACTATTAAGATTTTCAAGTTCAGCCTAGCTATTTAGTGCTCCAATTTTGTCTTCATGAAGCAGTTTCCAAAACGCATTAGGCGGGTAGATTAACATTGATAGAGGGTTGGTGTTGTCCTGCTTGGATCCTTCAGTAGCCAAAACATGTTCAACTTTATTTTCTTCTCGGAAGTTATGCCGGATCAACGAATTCTCCAGTCCCTTCAGTAGTAACCTGCACTCATTAACAAGTTTACTGTATAGGAAACAGTTGTCGTGACAAAGCAATTGAAGTATTTTTGTAGCATCAGTTTCAATTTCTATATGGAAATTATTAAGTCGTGCAGTATGTAGGCCACATAGGTAGTTCCATATAGGTTGGGACGTATCCATATCCGGGCATGGGATAGCCAAGAACCCAGTCGTCAGACCTATTTCCAAAAATACCTCCAATCATACATTTCTTGTATTTGCCTTTGAATACTACATCAGTCTTGAGTTTTAACTCTATTGTTTGGTTTTGTGAGTTAGTGCAGTATTTCGATTCCTTGCATCGCATGAAAACAGAGTTAAGGCTGACCGGGTTACTAAGGTTATTGTCGTGATTGTTGTACCTGTTGAGCCAAAGGTGCTAAACGGTGAATGTGGAGAATTCATTCCAGGTTAGATTATAATGAGCCAGTGGTTAGAGCTGAGGTCTAGAGTTTGGCTCTGCGGAATTATTTCTTTCCAAAGGTTTGTTATTGGGCAACCGGAGAAGATATGGGTTATGATTCTTTGGTTCCTTTACAAACTCAACAAATTGCAACAATATTTAAGTCAATATGATGGAGATAGGATTTACGAGGCAGCCGGATATGGGAGTCATTGCCAAAGGAAAAACTTAACTTTATTAAGGGTATTTAATTTCAAGTGAAACTTATAGTTGGTGGGTAGATGAGCTTATAGACCGTTTTGCTAGAAAAAGGATCATTAGGAGTAAGAGCTCAAATTGGTATGTCTCTAGAACCTTGTAGCATGGATGTAGTGAATTTTGTGGGTGATATGGGGGATAGGCCGTAGGAAATTTTGGAGAGGTAGTGATTATTATGCCAAAGATCCTTGACTTTGAGGGCAGGGTCTAGATGGTTTAGAGGTCAATGGATAAGAGTACTCAGTGGAGAGAGTTTGGGATCCAAGCTGAAAACCAATAACTAATATTACTTGGCCCAATTATCCATGATAGGCTATTGGAGCAGTACTTCAAACCTGTTATGATGTTGGTCCATATGAATGGGTGAAAGGTGAGGGTTTCTTTTTTTATTATATTTATTAATGAGCATAGTGGCCAGATAGAGTTAGGGTTTGTAATAAGGCGCCAATATATACTAGAGAGTAAGGCGAGGTTTTTATCTTTGGCCTTCCTAATTCTTAGGCATCCGTCATGCTTAGATTGAGTGATAGCATCCCATTTAATATTGTGAACTTTTTTTCCTTGTAGTGGTAGTGTTTAACCCAAAAAATAAATTTTTCGGTCAAAGTTAATAATAGCAAAAAGTCGGGTTACTGATTCACTTCAATTTCTTGGTAATTCGAAGAAAGAAATATATTGAAAATAATAAACAAAGAAAGCGAACTCAAAATAGATTGCTAATATTTCTTAGAATTGCGGTTTAAACCTTTTGAGTAAAACAAAAGACTAATTGCATATATTGATAAAATTTCATATACTATTACAATTGAGGGCCAGTCCTTAAACAAGGGCATACAATTATAACGGTTTCCTTACTTAATTATGGCTTGTTAATAGCATTAATTGCCTTGATTGCTTGTTACCAGATATAATTGTAACGACAGCATTAGTGACTAAAGATTCCTTATAACCACGATCAGTATCGATTTCCCTTTCTTATTTATAATATATTCATAAACCTTTCCTCTTTATGATTTTTTTCCGTTATGTTCCTGTATTTTCATTTCCAGTTGTCAAGTCTAGCATCTTTTCTAAAGAAACACTGAAAGTATTTCTATCGCACCTTCTTGAATTCTTTAATTCGCTTGATTGGAAGTGACACTTGTCACTTTGATGGTAGTCTATGTGTCATGCCTTTTTTATTAATGCACATAGTTCCCCATTTTCTGAATATTCGGGAAATGAAAAGTATTTGTGGTGGGAATTCCTTGGCGTCTTTTCCCAAGTAACATAATGCCTTCTTCAAAACTGATGCGAGATATGCCATATCTATTTAATTCTTGAGACATGTGTCTTAATGTTATTAGTTCTATAGTTTTTAGTGACTTTTTAGGATTCTTATGGCTGCATTAGTCACAAAGGGACGGTTCCATGATGATAGTTCATAATTTGATGACGATTGCTTTTCCCTATAAATACCTCATGTTACTCAATTTCGAAAATCACTTCCTTCTGCCTTGCATTCATCTTCCTAACTTCTCTTATACTTCCTCATCTTTTTCATGTATTTCCTCCTTTAAAAATGTCTTCACGTTTTTAAAATCCTTCTTCATCGTCAGACCCACATAAAGTGGTAATCGTTAATGAACTTCCTCTTTCTACTGCCCCCACTAGAAGTGGGGGAGGTGGCAGACTCCGTAGTTTAGGTTCACTTTCCACTTGTAGGTCTACTCCTCAAAGTAGCACTGTTAAGCCGTCTTAACTCTATTAACCCCTAGATCTTCCTCTAAGGGGAGAGACCAGAACGAACCCATGCACGAACCCATGCTAGAACCTATTGTTTCTAAGATTTCCATACAAAAGTTTTCTTTTGTATCAGATCGTGAAGCTATGAAAACACAAGTTTCTTCTATAGTGTCTCTTAACCCTATTGAAAATTACCCAAGCTTGATCACTCTAGGACATTTTTCTTTGGTTCGCCGAAATGCCACTGGAAAGCGGATTTTTCATTATTGATCCTTGGTGCTAATGAAAGAATCACCTCTTACGATACTGTTTATTCCTTTGTTTACACCTATTATTTTACTTTAGGGTTTAATCTTCCCATTGCTCATGTGATTATTGAGTTCTGCTGCTACTTCAATGTTTGTCTTGGCCAAATAGGCCCCATCGTATGGAGGGCGGTTGCTTGCCTTTGCAACTTGTTAAGTTTTTTTGCCTCTTTTACCTTCTATCACTTGCTCCACTTATATTCTCTAAAACTATTTCATGAAGGTGTCTTTTCTATCATGATTAGAAGTAAAAGAGTTTTAGTCAGCCTTGAGGATGACCGTGATCGTGGTTGGTATGCTCGATTTGTTGCTACTCCCACTCATGGGTTAGTGGATGATGAAAATGTGTCCTTCCCTAAAAAGTGAAACTCTGCACGTAAGTATTTTTCCTTTTGTTTTCCTTACTTTTGTTGATGTTTTGGTTTCCGTTACATAAGTGTATGTTCATCTTCTCAGCAACCATAGAAGTTTTTGAAGAAATTCCTAACTTTCGTGTTTGGGTAGAAAAATGATGACTGCTGCTCCAATAGATAAGAGATCCTTAAAATTTATTTCACTAAAATTTGGATGGAAATCGAAGACTCATGGTAAAATTTTATTCACATGGTTCCCCCTCTCTTTGTTTTGTTCCTTCCATTTAATGCATGTACCCTTTTTTTCTTTAGGGTTTGCTGTTCATGGCATTAGCCCCCTTCTATTTCTTCAGCGAGGCTTTTTGTAAGCTCTGCACAAGAACAAATTTTAAGCTTATCTTCCTCTAAGAGAAAGAATGTTGAAGCCAGTGAGTCTGAAGATGAAGAGGACATCGAAGAAGGTTCCTTAATGAAGAAACCATGAGTCAGAAAGCACGTGGTTTCAAATGATGAAGATCATGTCTCTCAAGATCGCCCCCCCCCCCCCCCCCAACTTCAATTCCTTTCAGTCATGTTGATGAGCTAGAGAATGTCCATTTGGATATCTCTGATGAAGATGCTGGTAACGTTGATAACCCCCCCCCCCCCTCCAAGTCCCATTGATAGGTTCTTTACCTAAAAAATTTGAGGGTGAAGATGAATTTGGTCATGTCTCCGAAGACCGCACTTGCCTCTCTTCCTATTCTGTCAGTTGCTCCTACTAATAATCCACTCGTTTCTTTGCCTACAGTTGTGAACAATTAAGTTTTGGCCATACTGAATTTATACTATTTTAGTGTAAATATGTGTTTTATATCTAATCCTTAATATTTTGGACCTTTATTTCACTTTTAATAGAGTTTATAAGAAAATACAAAACCAAAATCGTATTCTTACGGTATAAGTTTTTTATAAAATAGAAGAAAATGTAGAAGAAAAAAAATATATTTAGTTTCTTTTAATTAAAAATTTTTATAAGTAAGCTATTATATTTTTTTAGTATTATTTAAACTATATGTAAATAATTAGATTTCTTATATTAAAGTTAGTTGATTAATATTTTTGTCTTAGAATTTTATTTTTATTTCTACTTATTAAAAAAGAAAAAGAAAAAGAAGAGGCAATTAAATTAACTATCTAAATTCATTTTCTTTACATTATAAAGGGGAACAACTTGATCGGGTAAAAAACGCAGCAGCCACTTAAATACACTAAAAAAAGTATAGACGCACCTTAAATATCATCCCATGTGTTTATACCTGAACCTTGCATTATATGCTTCAGTAATAAAAGAATCATATGCGTATTACGTGTCTCGATACCTTTAAATTAAAAATAATTATGCTATAACTATGTGTACATTCCAGTTGTTGAGAATAAACCCCCTACCAAAATAATATTCACGGTAATAAAACCGGAATAATAATGTAGCATCGAGATACGGTAATTAACAAGAATAAAAGAGTAATAATGATACAGAGATTTTTACGTGGAAAAACCCTTCTGAATAAGGGAAAAAACCACGGCCCTGAGAGGAGCAACTGATATCACTATAGTAAGGAATTTTACGCTTTGTAGGTCCGAGTAAAATACTCCAAAGACCACTACAACACTCAAAAGAAAATAACTCTCTTTTGATATTTCCACCTCACTACAATATCGTTCACTCTCTATTTTTCTCACAGACTATTTTCTTATACCCTGTCTGTAAAACCTTACTCTTTTTCTCTCTTTTTGTTGGTGTAAAAAATAAGAGCCAAAGTACTCTTTTTCTCTCTTTTTGTTGGTGTAAAAAATGAGAGTCGAAGCTCTCATTTTATAGGCAAAATGAGGCAGCCTTTCTTGAAATTTTGTTTCTGCAGCACACTTAATTTGACAGAAACAAAATGTGGGTTGCTGTGGTTGTTGCTGACTTTTGACAAAAGTTGGCAAAGAAAGACAATTTCTTCTTTAATTTAAGGGGGCTGGACCCCATCAATTTGATGGAGCACTAGTGTAACAAATAGACAAACTCCTTGCTATATCAATATGAACTAGAACTCAATTACAGATTTGGATATCAATTCAACCCTCAAGCTACTAAATTACAGTGAGAAATTATATGGATTAAAATAACTAGGGATAGATAGAAGAAGGGAGACAAGGAGAAGCTGACACTTTTTCTCAACAATATGTATAATCCCCAAAATAACCAACCACTATCGCCTTTTAACAAACACTTCCTTGCGCCTTGCGAGAGAACTCCACCTGAATCCCAAATCAACATGGCCATGTTGCTTGTTCACGATCCAATAGCTCTTTTCAATTCAGTAGTTATTTGTGTGACATTGGACTAGACTGATTCATAATATAATGTGTTTGACTGAACGTTGAGGATAACTTAAAGAGGTTGTTTATGTATTTGACCTTTTTTTGTATAAATGGAGCATTTTGACATAATTTTAATGTGTTCTTTCTCTTAAAAATAGAGCACGAGGGTGTATACATGAAGGAGACAGAAAGAGTTGAGCTGGAAATGTCAATAGGAAGAGTGGTTGGTCAATTCATTGCCAAAGAGGGGCAGACAGAATGATATTGCTGAGAATTAGTTTTTAAAAAGTTTAGTAAACTCGCTCGCAATTTCCCTCAATGATTCCGATTGAAAAAAGGTGAGAAAATGAGTTTATATTTGAGAGAAAAGTTCATGATGAATAATGTAAGTTCTCAGTTTAAATAAATATTTGCATCAATTCATATACAACTATAGTTTCATCATGTACTTTTAGGATTGGAGATGAAATTTAAAGAGGAAAAATATGAATATAATTCAATTCATTAAGATTAAAATGCAATATTTAAGTTAAATCATTGATTAAAATGCAATATTTAAGTTAAATCGTTGTAAATATAAAAATATGTATATTTTTGGGACATATTGAAAGCGAAGTGTGTTGCATGAAATGATTATCTATAATAATAAACATATTATTTGACTTTATAAAAGTAAACTTAATTGGTTACGATATTTTATTTGTAGTTGTCATTGTTTTATAATTTATAAATTAATTTAAAACTGAACACAAATTTGAATAAGCAAATATTGTAAAACCCCTTTCGTGATGAACAATACATGTCCTCCATTATCTTGTTGCCAAAGAAATAAAAAATCCTACCCTGTTCCAAGCCAGCACTACACTTAAACTATTAAATGACACGTGTCCTCACCGTTCCACAACTCAACGCCACAATCCACCGTTCAACAAAACGCTAAAACTACAGTGCCTTCATATCAACGGTCCAGATCACTCGAAGTACGCGTAGTAACACGCCGTTTCAAAAGTGTCGTAGAAATTAGGGCTTTTGTATATAAAACCCCTCCCCCACATTTTCACTCAGCTTCTCCATAGCTACAGAGCTTTTTCTCTCCATTTATTTTCTCTTCTTCTTCGATTTTAGATTGAAACATGGGCAAGGGACCTGGACTTTACTCCGATATCGGCAAGAAGGCCCGAGGTTCGTTTCTATTTCATCCTATTTGCTTTTTTCTTGTGAAAATCTTACAGTCAAGTGGGATCTAGAATTTGAAATTAATGTGGACACATTTCATTTTTGTGTGCGTGTGTGTGTGTTGTATAGTTCGAGTTCGAGATAATTGATGGAGAGGCGGATCTGCAATTTAAAACTAGTGATTTCACATTTTAACACGTGTTTGTGTCTATATATGTTCATCGAGGAGATAGATCTAGAAATCAGTGAGTGAGTGTGTGTAATGTATAGGTATCTCTAAAAATATTGATAAAGTTTTATTACATATATGTTGGTATGAGTTCGAGGTAATTGGGTGCAAGTTTCAAGTATGTAGGTATATACATGTCTAGGGTGGAGGCGGTTGTATATAGTTTTTTAATTAAGTTTTGCTGCTCGATAGATGAATGCTGTATTGATTTCATTTATTTGGTTTGTGATTTGTTGTTTCTTTTGGTGATGTTGTGTTTGTGTATTGTGTTGAACAGATCTTCTGTACAGGGACTACCAGACTGACCACAAATTCACAATTACTACCTACTCACCTACTGGAGTTGTGAGTTTTCTCTTTAGTTTGATGAGGATCTGTTCTTTATCCTGATTTAGCTAGAGTTCTTTTCTATATATCCGTGTGTGATATCACATTGGACAGTGGCTGTTCAATGATAGAAAAATTTGGCTTGTTGATTTTCTTTCCGTATATTAACTAAATATAAATTCACTGACATTTACTTTTTTTTTCATGAGTGAATTCACATAGGCATCTGTATCTATGTATGGTTGAATGATTCACTGACATGTAGTCTAATATTAGACATTAGGAGCATTTTATTTACCACATATTGTTCGTATTGTAGGTGTTTGTTGTCATTATTTGGTCTCCATGTTGATAGTATTTGCATTAGTTATGTGGTAATTGATGTTTATACTGAATTCAATTCCAAATTCAGTTGTGGATAACAAGCGTATTACAATACCTGCATTAGAGTATAATATGGTGAAAAAAGTCTTCTAGATTTTTACTTTTAGCTAACCAACTCTTGCTCTCATTTGTTCAACTAGACTTTGTAATGCCGGTTTTCGAATTATTAAGAAATTTCTAAAATATTAAATTTTGTCTTGAAATTATTCTTAATTTGAGATAACTAAATTATTTAAGATTATTTAAATTGATGATTTAAAATATTACTAGTTATTTTTAATCACATAGAGAAACCATATTGAGTTAGTGGACAGGCCAATGAAACAAACTTCTGTCCAATTTAACAATAAACATCATCTTCCTGCAGTATAATTTGTGTGTAACTTCCTGCTAACCAAAGGATAACGTGGATGGTTAATATGTGTAGAAATTCAAAGTACTTTTTCTATTCTCATACTACTCAGAGTAGTAATGTGTTATCTGATACACATGCTACTTTTGTGCCTGCTGAACTCTGGAATTTTGGTGTTTTCTCATCCTATGTCCTGATATGAAGGAAATGATAGTAACCTCTAGATTCGAGCTGTTTGCCACCGTCCATTTGGCAATAGAAAATTTTCTGGATATTGACCGTGCTTTAGTTTGATTCTAGTTGCAAATTTCTGGTGCATTGGTGCTTATAAACTCACTGACAATGTGGAGATATATATCCATGTGCTTTGTTATCCTACTTTCTTACAATTTATTCTGCAACTAAAACCTCTTCATCTCTTGTAGGCTATTACATCATCAGGACTGAAGAAAGGTGATCTATTTCTGGCTGATGTTAACACTCAATTGAAGAACAAAAATGTTACAACAGATATAAAAGTAGACACAAACTCAAATGTGAGCACTTCTGCTTACTCCCTTTTAAGTTGATATATTTGCCTCTTACTGTTGTGGTGTGTCCTTCTGGTCTTGGTCTTCAGTCACGATCTTTACAATTTCACATTATCATTTTTACTGACAATGATACTTGTACATCTAGCCTCTAGCTATGACTCAACAAGTGCCTTGAACAACCCAAACAGAGACATATATTGCAAGTGTTAAAAACTTTCTTTGATCAATTATAGATTGGTTTTCTGATGTACTTTCTTTATCCTTCTTTCTTCAACTCTCAGACTGTATATACCACCAATTTATTTGTCTTTTTATTCTCGAGATATCTGCCATCACACATATTGTAAGCTGACTTGATTTTGTCTTCAACTCTAGCTTTTGGCAACTGTTACGGTTGATGAAGCTGCTCCTGGGTTGAAGACAATTCTTAGCTTCAGAATTCCTGATCAAAGTTCTGCAAAGGTAAACAGCTATTTCCTTTAGGCTCTGTTTGCTGTCAAATCTTATAGAAATAAGAAAGAGTCGATTTGTATTGCTGCTGCTTATCTTGTTATTGTTTTGGTCGTGACAGCTGGAAGTTCAATATTTGCATGACTATGCTGGGATTAGCACCAGTCTTGGGTTGACAGCTAACCCCATTGTCAACTTCTCTGGTGTTGTGGGAACTAATCTTCTCTCTCTGGGAACTGATGTATCCTTTGACACCAAGGTGGGAGCTATCACCAAGTGTAATGCAGGCTTGAGCTTCACAAATACCGACCTCATTGCTTCTTTGAATCTGTGAGTTGTTTTCACTAATGTAGGATATCTTTCTTGAGAACTGACCATGTATTATCACGTTCGGTGTATTCAACATTTCGACCTGCTTTCCATGCTCCGTTGAGCATTTAAGATTTGTTACGAAAGGCGTAATTCAGTGTTTGATTAGCTTACTTGTCAATATGGATTGTGACATATCAGGAATGACAAGGGAGACGCGTTGAGTGCATCATACTACCACATAGTCAGTCCCCTGACTATGACTGCTGTTGGTGCTGAGGTGACACATAGCTTCTCTACCAACGAAAACACCATCACTGTTGGAACTCAGCATCAGTTGGATCCTTTGACCACTGTGAAGGCAAGGGTTAACAACCTTGGCAAGGCAAATGCTCTGATCCAACATGAGTGGCGTCCAAAGTCACTCTTCACCATCTCAGGAGAAGTGGACACCAAGGCTGTTGACAAAAGTGCCAAATTTGGACTGGCCTTGGCTCTCAAGCCATAGGACAATCACCTATAGACATGGGGTTCTAGTTAGAAGACTTGTTTGTGGCAATTTATTTGGTGGTTCTGGACTGTAAAAATAATTGTAGGGTGGTTGCTTCAACCGTCGTCTTGTCATTTTGAGTTTCGTACATTCTTATTCCCCCTTTTCGAAACTGATGATGGGTGCCCCTTATCCCTAAACACTTGAGAGGTTTCTGTTCGAGATTTTAGTCCGATTAAAAGCATCAATTTTTGAAGATCATCATCCATGTTATTCTTTTCTTGATTGAGATTTTCTTAGGCTGTTTTGCTTGAATTGGTATGCTTCCGGCTCTTTTAACGTAGTGAGTGGGAAAATCTAGCTAGTCTACATAACTTTATAACGACGATATCTCTGTTTCATATAGAACTGACTTCTGAAGTGTATGTTAAGGTGTGACGCCTCGGGTTAGGGGCTGCTTATTCTTTTCGCTGCTCATGCAAATGTTAGTTGTCATTAGCTAGCCTGTTGTTTAAGGAGATTTTTAGTCTTACTGCGGGTTTGTTACAGATGGAATGCAATGGTCTAAGGGAGAGGCTGTTTCCAAATAGACCCCCGGCATAAATCCCCAGAATTTGCTCCTGGGGAGACTCGAACTCACAACCTCTCGGTTGTAAGTGAGGGTTGGTTACCATCAGACCAAGCCCCTCTTGTCAATGGTCTAAGGGTTTGAGAAATATATTGAGCATCTAAAGGAGGAGCCGGGCTCTTTCTACGAATAAAGAAAATACAAAATTGATCTTCATTAATTCTTCTGCCAACACCAAATTCTTGTGAAAAAAGCAAATTATTAGAGGAATACCACTTGAATATTGATCTTCATCATTTCTTCTGCCAACACCAAATTCTTGTGAAAAAAGCAAATTATTAGAGGAATACCACTTGAATATTGATCTTCATCATTTCTTCTCCCAACACCTAATTGTTGTGAAAACAGCAAATTATTAGAGTTCCACTTCAAGCGTCATTCATTAGAGGCTGCACTAGGCAAATGGAGAGGCCTCCTCTCCATCTCACACCAATGGAAAAGCCAAATCTTTCTAGGAAATGTCATGTTCAATTTACTCCGACAAGATCTACCTTTTAATTTATTCAAATAGCTAATTTGTTCTTTTGTTGGTGGGGTAGAACCTAGACATGATAAAAGCACGATCATTACTGTACTTATCTCCTCACTCAAACTTCAACAAACTTCCTCTTGCTTGCTTATATATTGCCACAAAATATGCAGATCAGAATTCCAACGCTTGGGAAGAAAGAAAGAAACGGAAGCTAGAAGGCTCATTGATTGTGCTTGAATTGGTTAACTAATCATTAGAAGAACTAAATTAGAAAAAATATAAGAATAAATAAGAAGAGGAGCGAAGTGCTACAAAAAGAACTCTGTACAATTTTTTGGCCTATTTACAAGAGAGGAGATTATGTGAAAAATGTAAACATTCTTTCGTTTCGTTTGGCCACTGGCAATCTGCCTGGAGTTTCGATTTATTTCGAGAATAGGCGGGACCAACCAGTTGTATCCTCTTTCGTCATAACTAGGAAAGAGTTGTCGTAAATTACTTCTAAATAAATCCAGAAGTTATATATAAGAACCATGGAATAGTTGAAAGTTAGATGTCTAGCAAATCAAAGGCGAAAAATGTACAATACAAAATAAGAAGGAAGGCGGAATAGGAGGGAACTTTTGAGTAATTTAATTACTATCAGCTAATATAGGCTAGGTAAATGATATATTTACTCTCCGTAAGGAAATACCTAAAAAATGCCTAGAGAGACATCGTACAGCAATATAATCAATCAACTGCAAAACTTCGTTTGTCAGCATAGTTGATAAACAACCTATAAACCAGATGGTAAAACCAAACGTGGCATACATCAATCTATGGATTCTATAAGCACGAACACAAGTAAAGCTACCGTATCAAGACTGAACTAAAAGCAACAAACCACACAGGACTAACAATTATCCTTAGCTTTGTTAAACTAACGCTGAATACTTTCAGCCTGAAGAAGACCCTCGCGGATTTGAGAAGCAATGTCTTTGACAGCACCTGGTCCATGGGGAATAAACACAGCAGATGACTTGGAAGTAGCTCCAATCTCCTTCATCGTATCAAAATATTGAGTAACAAGAACCATGTCCATCACATCTTTCGCTGTTGTTCCAGGCACGTTCTCTGAGAAAGCAATCACACTGTCTCGAAGGCCATCCACAATGGCTTGACGCTGTCGAGCAATGCCAAGCCCTGATAAATACTTGGATTCAGCTTCTCCTTCAGCTCTCTTGATCTGCAATATTTTCTCTGCTTCGGCCTTCTCATTCGCAGCAACACGTAGTCTTGCAGCTGTTGTCAGCAGAAAGGTGTATCAGAACAATCACATGCACCACTAGGCAATAGGATAACAAAAAATAGTTACAATTTCTGAAAAGAATATTGCATGCAGTCATTGTCTAGGCAATGCAACCACCTTTCATGAAAAAGGAACAAGAAACAAGAAGAACATGATTTGTTCAATGTTGTAGCAAGCACTTAAAATTTGGATATCCAATTGACAAACAAATTATATTCAGTTGTAATTCGCCCTTACCAGCATTAATCTCATTCATTGCCCTCTTGACATGGGGATCTGGCTCTATATCCACAATGAGGGTTTGCACAATCTCATACCCATAAGCAGACATAGCCTGCAATTTTCAAGGAAAAAGGAAAAGAATTTTAGCATAATTAAAATGAAAAGGGACCGAAACAGAGAATTGGTCGTTTAAGGCAAAAATCATATAACCTTTTCAAGTTCTTCCTCTACTGCTTTAGCAATTTCGTTCTTCTGCTCAAATGCAGCATCCAACCCCAATCGTGGCACACTGGCCCTTATAACTAAAAGGAGATTTGATAGACGTTATACCTCAAGCTCAGTATAAAAAAGTCGTTGCGCTACATAGCAAGAAAGCATTACTTGGATACAAATATCTCGAACATAAATAGAAAAGATATAATATATAAATAAATATATATATATATATATATATATATATATGGTGAAAAACGTTAAGGCCTTACCTTGTAAAAATCCTACTCGGTACTCTCTCTTATTCTGTAAACCTATATTGTTTTAGTTTTATCAAAATTATGAACTAAAATTACTCCCTTGGTCAAAGATATAATCTTTTCTTAACTCTTTTTTCTTTAAGCTCACCCCGACCTTGGTTAAACATATGTACCCATTTTTGGTTAATTTTGGGTTTGACTTAACCAGTTTCTCCTAGGAATTTATAGGTTAATCCATAAAAATAATTAAGAAATTGGAAAGATAACCATATACTACGAGTGATATCAGGTTATATACAAATTAATAATTGAAGACTAATAAACATAATAGCATAAAGACGGTAAAAAACAGGGTAATATCTAGAAACATAATTTTAGCTAAAATAAGAAACTTACATGTTTACAGGTATATATATATTCACAAAACCTCTTATGTTGATGTCATTATTTCTATTGTTTTCTGTCTATAGTACTGATATTGCCTCTCTTTTCGTCTTCTTGAGCCGAGGGTCTTCCGGAAATCGCCTCTCTTCTCCCTTCGGGTAGGGGTAAGGTATGCGTACTCTACCCTCCCCAGACCCCACTTTTGGGATTTTACTGGGTTGTTATTGTATATGACAGTCACAAAGCCCAAGATGACCACCAGAGAAGCCACTGCAGCTACTTACCATTTCTAACAATTAATATCCACCTCCCCCCTCTTCTTATGTTGTGAGTAGATTAGAGGAAGAGGAAGAGGAAGAGGATTAGCAAAAATGAAGTCAATCTTATACTACTTCGTCCACAAGCTCCTCATCTTTCTATGGCAACAATTAGAGAGCATAAATCTCAGAAAATACCATCAAAAACATAGGACTGGATCTGTCCTTTGGTGTTAGAGAGCTTGTAAAATGCATCAGCTGCATTTTCTGCTAACGCTCTGTACTGAATGGATGCTACAACAGTCACAAAAACATTGTCCTGGTACAACAAGAGTAATGCTTAGTCTTGTGATGATCAAACTAGCAAGATGCAGAAAGGAGACATTCACTAGAACTAAAAAGATACAAGGTTCAGGGGAAGGAGAAACTAATACAACCTCACAAAATGACAAAAATTAGATCAAGATTTTTTCTTTTGGGATTTGGCGATAGATCCATGAACACAATTCTAAATAGGAAGACCATCAATGATTTAAAACTGTCCTAAAAAGCAATAAATCAGAACAAGTTAGATATTCAATATAGTGCAATGCAACCTTTGTTTTTGTCTCACAACGAACATCAAGCTGCTGTAGTCGCAATGAGAGATAACCAGGGACCTGATACCCAAGACACCAAGGCAAGCAGTGACACCCTGGCTCCAGCACTTCGTCAAACTTACCGAAGTGTTCTTTCACAGCAACAGTTGACTGATCTACTTGAATGCAACAGAGCGCTTGACCCATAGTTCAAATCTACAAGCATCATGTTAAGAAGCGTGACTTGAAAATTATGAATTACAAATTATCAAGTTGCACATACATAATATAACACTTAAAATTCAACGTCTTCATTTAGTTATCATATATAATCTAACATTTCTGAATGCTGATTGTTAGTTACAAGTCAAAGAAAATGTTACATGTGGAAGCATCTTATAACAAAAACAGTTAATCAACATAAAAAATCAGCATCTTATTGACATGTTCCAGAAGAAAAACAAGTCAATTACTTCTTTCTATGACGATGGTGTCCAGGCTAGCTTGCTTTGTACAATTGACAATTGAAAAGGTTTAATAGTAGGATTATGCTCAAACTTAGGAATGTTCGACAAAATCAGTTAGAGTTCTCAAGCAAATACCTCAAGCATGCAAAGATTTCAGCAAGGTAGATTCAGGATTTTATAGTTCGAGTTGAAAATTCTACAAACAACCCATTTGATTTAGTGGATCGAAATCTGTTATTTGTATTTATAAAGTGGAGTTTTTAACACATAAAGGGTTTGAGCCAAATCATTGGGTTCTGATGAACACATAACTAAAACAATATCTGCCCCTGGGTTTCATGACACCGAAAGGCAACTAAGTGCAAAATTCGCATTAAATTAATCGCCAATATGCACATAAACAGAAAATGCATGACACAATGAAAGCTATGACAGCTCAAGGAAATTCATCAGAAATGAAGTATCAGTAAACTGATCATGCAGACATCCCAAAAGTTTATCCACCTCTCAGCATAAAAAGCCACCTGAAAATCGAAATAAACTAACTCCCTCAAACCTAGTTCTCAAAATTGTATGAACTAAAACCAATCACAGATACACCGAACGAAATTGACGTAAGTGCATACACTTAGAAAAGAATCACGCATACACTGTCAAAATACTTTGACAAACCTCAACTCTTAACCACAAGTTCCTCACAGGATCATCAAATAAAACATCCGAACTACAAACACAACGAAAATTCTTCACATACATGCAAAAATATATAATCACACACATACACCATCAAGTACCTGGAAATAACCTCAAATTTTTAATCACAAACCTCAATTCATCAAAGATCATCAAATAAAATAGCCGAAATTCAAGCACATGATAAATTCTTCGCTTAAATGCAAAAACTACATATATTTAGGCTGGTAAAGGAAAAAATCTGTGAAGTGTTCAAATGCGAGAAGAAGCAAAAAGCTAAAAAGGAAAACCTAGTTTATAAAATTGTATGAACTAACAACAATTCATAATATATCAAACAACATTGATATAAGCGCATACACGGGATCACACATATACACTGTCAAATAGTTTGAAAAACCTCAAATTCTTAACCACAAACCTCATTTCACCGTAGAATTTTAAACAAATTAAAAAAAAGTCAAAATTTAAACACTGATAAATTAACGCCCCCTGAAATTTGAATTATTCAAATTCACAAGAGAGAACCTAGTTCTAAGAAATTGTACGACCTAAGAACAATTCACAATATTTAAGCGAACTCGATCTAAGAGCAAGCGCATATATTAAGAATCACACGTGTATACAGTTAAAATCCTCCGAATAACCTCATTTCACCAAAGAATTATCAAATAAAATAGCCAAATTTCCAACACAAAGAAAACTCGCCAGAAATTCGAATTATTCAAATTCACAAGAGAAACCCTAGTTATCGAAATATATTGTACGAACTAACAACAATTCACACCATATTAAACGAAAATCAATATAATATGCCCATATGTTAACATCGCACGCATAAACCATCAAAATCCTCCGAATAACCTCAATGCATCAAAAAATCGTCAAAAAAATATAGCGGAAATTCAAACTCTTTGCTTACGTACATGCAAAAATACACATATTTAGGTCGATTACCTGTGAAGTGAGCAAAAGCGTGAAAAAGCAAAGGTAAAAGAGTAATAATTACTTGCTCAAGAAGATAAAACATAGACTACATACAGCTACATATATAATTATTTTAAGAAAAAAGAAATGATTCTGAAAACGGTAGCACTCAAACGGTTTTTGCGTGACGTGTCCTGAGTCTGACCCGCGGTTTTGTTGTTTGCTTGCTGCTTTGGATTTTATCCAGCTTTGGATGAGGGGACCACGCCCCCCTGTAGGTTAAAAGTACAATTTTGCGATCTCGGCAGTAACCCGGTTTCTTTTGGACTCAAAGTAGATAAATAGGTGAAAAAAGAGAATAAAATATTTTCATGTATAGTGCCATAAAATTTGGGTTATATATTAAAAGTAATTATACCGTTAATGTATAATGTCAAGTATTGTATTATTCTACTGAAAAAGCTGACAGCCCAGGTAAGCACCAATATACCTGAAGCGATACTCCTTTTTCCTGGCCCCATTAATAATTATTGACTTTAATAATTCAAAAGCGTGTAGTACCAATTTTTTTGGCGCTATATATATATATATAAAAAAAATCGGCTAGCCATTTCCTATATAAAGAGGTTATGATTGTATAGAAATTCATTCAGAATATTTTATAACTCTTGTTGAAATGTTTATTATTGTTAAATTCTCCAGCATTTTTTCATTATGTCTGAAGAGCGTAGAATAAGAGTTTCATTATATTGGGGGGGGGGGGGGGGGAGGGGGTAAAGTTGTGATGGAGAATAACTCTGTGGGCTACAGTTTACCTGCTAAGTGTCATGTTAAATTGCCACTTACAATGGGGTACGATACATTGATATCGTTGTTATGCAAAAAAATAAGTGTGAGGAAACGTTCAATGATACTTAAAGTAACCGAAAGATATCCATATTCTGTCACTCCGCAAGGGGTGGGTTTACTCAGAGTTTAACATCGATGATGATGAACTTTGACTGATTATTTGAGGACTCCGGACGAATGCTGAGGATTTCTTGTAATCACAATGTTGGAGATGTACGTGAAGGTCGAAGACGTTCCAAAAAACGATATTGTGTGTAGTAGAGATAAACCCTTGTCATCGGGTGGTTATTCTAGAGTAGTTTTTGTCGGACAGGTTCCAGATGAAAGAGTTTTCCTTGATTTAATCTTATCACCACTAGGAATGAGCAGCGAGAAAATAATTTATACCCTGCTTTCCATAATTCATAAGACGAGTGGTAAACTTCAACTTTCATTTGTGTTAATTATGTATATTTTTGCGTATTGAATTCGTATTAACGCTCATATATTTAATAGGGGGTACTAGCCGGATATGAATTTACAAGCGACCCATCTGGTAGTCATCACTTAATTGAAAACGTCCATCATGGAATTTTATCACATTACGACTTGTAAGTGAAGTGATATAATCATATGAAAAGCATTTATTAATTCAGTAGCTTATATTTTTGTTGGTTGTGTAGTGAAAACGAGCAAGTTGAACTCACTCAATTGCCCGAAAATGACGTATTACATCGGGATCTGGCAGATGCGTAAGTGAGGAATAAAATAGTGATTATGATAACAATACGGATGAATTCGAAGACGACACACCCTTTCCTCGTGAGTATGGTGATGTGTAGGATGAGGAGGAAGGACCTGACTTGAAGAGAGACCCCTCTAGACGAAGAGTGTATGAGTCTGAAGTGCCGTTTCATTCAAAGGAGATTCTTACATTAATAACTTGCCAGTCGTGCTGGATGTGGAAGCTCTTACAAGGAATTTGATGAAATACGGATAGCAATGTGGGATGAGTCTAGACCAACGGTGCTTGCAAAGGGGACGCTTTTTCCTGATAAAGAGCGCCTAAGCAAGGCTTGTAAAATGCACAATATAAAAGAGTGTCATGAGATGCAGGTATGGGAGTCAAGTCCGACGGTATATAAGGTTGTTTGCCACAAGTGATTTTGGCTATGTAATTGGATGTTGCGTGCGACCAAGAAGAAGACAGGTATGTGGAAAGTGGGTAAATACATTCCCATCCACACATACAAAATGGACACATTCAAGGGGAATTACTTCAATTTGGATATTGACTTGATTTCTCTTATTCTTATTCCACACATCGAACAGTCCATAAGGTATAAAATCAAAGAGTGCATTACAACAATCCACCAGGAACATGGCCATACCATTACTAAAAGAAAGGCATTTCTCGAGCGCAAACGAGCGTTTGAAATAGTCTATGGTAACTGGGATAAATCATTTGCAGATCTGCCTAGGTACATGGCTGCACTGCAGCATTTTAACCCCGGGATGGTTGTTGAGTGGAAGCTTGAGCAGAGTCCAGGTAAACCAAAATATATATTCAATTACGTGTTCTGGGGTTTAAACCAAAAATTGATGGTTTATATCATTGTCGCCCCGTAATATCCATAGACGACATTCATGTCTATAGAAAGTACGATATCAAGTTGTTAATAGCCTTGGCAGTAGATGCTAATGGACAGTTATTTCCTCTAGATTTTGCTATTTGTTCCAAGAGACGTGGACGGTGTTTTTGAACCACTTGAAAGAGCACGTTGTCAAATAGTGTTCCGGTATCTGCCTAATATCTTATCGGCATGGTGGTATCTTAAGTTCTATGGAGAACTTGCACGCATGGCAAGAACCTTATACCTACCATCGTTACTGTGTTAGGCACCTTAAAGCCAATTTTCAGAAGGCATATGCCAATAAGGATCTGCATGATTTGATGTGGATAGCAGCAACAAACCACCAATAACATAAAGTCCGGAGGCACATGGAATATATCTGGCAAGAAGACGAGGCAGCCTGTCGTTGGTTAATGCGATATGACCCTGAAAAGTGGACTTTGCATGCGGATGGTGGCAGATGATGGGGAACTCTGACTACAAATGTGTCAGAGTCTTTCAACGGGTTATTGAAGTCGGCAAGAGGATTGCATGTCACAACTATGGTGTGGATGTCGTTCAAACAGATGACGGAGAGGTTTGTTGAAAGGTCTACAGCTACAACGTCATTGACGGAAAGGGGTGTTAAATTTATGCCAGTGCCGATGAAGATATTTGAGAAATATAGACGGCGAGCACATTGAAATTCATTTATAAAGTATTATAATGAAATAAATATTTTTGAATTTCGCACCGCTATCCATCAAAATCGGGGTAACAAAATATAGCGATATTATACTTGGCGTTATGTGTGTGTTGTCTTGGCAAACTGAAAAAGCTGACCAGCTTACATAAAGTTATCTTGTCAACATCATGATATTTAACACGCACCATTATACCCGGCGTTATATGTGTGTTGTCTTGTTAAACTGAAAAAGCTGACAAGCTGACATAAAGTTGTCTTGTTAACATCATAATATTTACATGCAAAATATAATTCTATTATACATGGAGTTATGTATTTTGTCTCGCCTATAAATAAAGAGTTCATTGTAGTTATTTTATGTGCTTAGAATTTACTAAAAGTAAATATTTCATTAAAAGTAAGGTTTTTTTTTTTACTAAAAGCAAATATTCATTAAATGGCTCAACCTCTTCGTCCACCAAAGTGCAAGTGTGGAAAAACATGCTTGACGAAGTTGTTGGGACGGTGGTGAAGTTGGACGCCGCTACTGGCACTGTATGAACCACTTTTACAAGGTTCCCAGCGAACCTATTTATGATTTTGAAGAATGGGTTGATGAACCATGTTATCAGGAATACTACAAAGAACAACTACAGTATTTTCGTAATGCGTGTTTTAAGACAATGGGAACAAAAAAGAAAAAGCAATCAAATTATTACAGGCTTGAGGGCAAAACTGAAGGAGGTGGCAGAAGAAAAATGTAAAGCACGGTGGAATTGTGACGCACAAAAGGAACCTAAAAAAATATAAACGGGAACTTGCGGAGGTGAAGGCTAACTGAAAGAGGTTGAAAAAGAAAAAGAACAACTGGAAGAACGATTTAAGTGGTTGGAGCGGAGAATAAATGGCAACCGGGGCTAAACATTGGCTTGTATGTGTTTGATATATTTTTCATATTTCATATATTTTTATTATGTTGGTCTGCTATCTTTGTGTTTGTGCTATAGTAATGTTTTCCTTGTTTGTTGTACTAAAATTTATTTTAATTGAAGTGCAAGTTAAGTTTAAGTGCTTCTGTTCTTATATGAAACTATCAAATAAATGGAGAACTAAAAAAAAGTAATGGGCATATTCGATTAAATATTATTTTTAATGTATACAAAAATATTACTTAAACTAAATAAAAATAAAAAGGAAGGCCGAATCAATGTGTCCTGCATTCGGTGTGTCTCAATGTAGCTGTTGGCCTAAGGCACATCCCCTCCCGCCCAGGTATGCTATCAGGATCATCATCATCAAGTCGTCTCTTTATATCCGGATACGGCGCAAGATGACATCTATTGGTGGTGTTGTCAGATTCGGTAAAGACTATTTAATAATATGAAACTTAGTATAGAAAACTACATAATAATTCACAACAATTTATATTGTCTTACCATCATCGTATCTGGATCCTGAATGTAGTCATCTGTCGCAACATTACATGAAGCCTTAAAAAAGAAATTAATAAAGTTAAAAAAAAAATAAGTTACAGTTAAAACAAATTCAAATTCAATACTAATAAAATCATACCTCCACATATGATGTGGAGTCATAACTCAGTTGGCGCCCACTATAAAAATCTCAGGTCGGTCGATCGCCATAAGTGATAGAGGGGCCTGGGAAGTGTCTATCCCAATCCACTCCTTGAATATCCGAGCCTGATGAGGTCTCCTGCGATGGCACTAGAGTGCGATAAATTCCAAGGTTGTAAGACAGTATGTCTGTCTCATGCATTCCACCTGCCACATCAGCAACAACAACATCAGCAGGAGCCTCAACGCCCCCTAGCTGGGGACCACCTCCTCTCCTCCCACGACCACGTCGTCAGGTACCACCAGCTCGTTGGGAACCACTAGCTTGTGGGATACCACGACCTTGCTGGTAGTGTGCTGGGTTCATATAATCAGCCTCATGTGCCAAATGTTGATTCGATCGGGCTCGGTGCTGTGTCTGGGCAGCCACATCCATAAATCGACGACTATACTTCTGCATGTCCACATGATCGTGGACATGACTCTGCATCTGCTGCCCCATATGATAGACGGTACGCAATCCAATCGCATGTACAAAGTAAAAAATATAAACTACATATTTGGCACTAAATTACAGGTATATAATTAATAATAACAGAAAATGTACCAGGGCCTCGTGTCTCCCGCCGTATGGGACGTACCGATCTTGTGGCTGATGAACTGGGTTCCCGATAAAAATCGAGAAATAGTGCGGTACCATGCCATATAACTTTGAATAGGAAAGTGCTGTGGATGTGGGGTCAAGTCCCCTCTGTTAGGATTTATGCCGTTCACTAGAGGGGGGGGGTGAATAGTGAGGCACGAGAATATTGATAAATAATGCGGAATTAAAATTGCAGGAATAAAGTAAATACGGTAATTGAAATAATAAAGAAAGAACACACCGTATTTTATCCTGGTTCACCACAACCTGTGGCTAGTCCAGTCCCCGAGAGACTCTCTCGAGATTCCACTAACTTTGTTAAGCTTACGGGTGCCTAACAAACCGTTACAGTTGCTCGTGGATGTACACTCTACAAGACTTCGATTGCTCGAGGATACCGCACCCCAGGACTTCACCTTGCTCGTGGATACCGCACCATAAGACTTCACACACTAAGACTTAGGGTACTTAGCGAACCCGACAAATGAGAAGATATGTTCTTCTCAAACACCTTTCTCTTCTTACACAAGAACCCTCTCAAAAGAGTGGATAAAGAGATACAAATTTAGCTCTATGAACAACACAAAGTTGTCTCTCAAATGGCTCAACAAAAGCTCTAAAATGATGCTCAAATATGATCAATATGTATATCAATATTGGGAGGTGTTGTGTGTTTAAAATCAGCTCAAAAGACCTCTTTTTATAGGTGAAAAAGGGTGCATGTCCGTTGCTTAATTGGCAATCAATTATGCTGATTTTGTGCCATATAATCGATTATATAGATTGGGATAATCGATTATTTGTAACGTTACAAAATAGGAATCAGATTCTGCTCACATATAATTTATTATTTCATCCTGCATAATCGATTATGTGTGTAACGTTCCGAAAATCAGAATGCTGATTTTTAGCCAGATAATCGATTATTTCATACTGCATAATCGATTATATGGAGGCAGTGTTTAAACACTTTTTAGCGGCTCATAGATAATCGATTATGGCTTTTTGGGCAATCGATTATTTGGGGGCAGAATTGAAAACTTACTTCAAAAACCATTTTGGTTAAAATGAAAACTTTAACATCATTTTGTTTGAAGTATTTAAAATATGTTTATGATAAATATGATTTAATAAAATATTTTATGCATATTTATGATGACCTATGTTGAGCCAAAAGACGAGATAACTTAAACGTTGCTCTTACATTGGTTCTACCTAACGACCTACGCCTTTGGTCTTCGGTCTTGAACATTTGAGCTCGTCTTTGGCTTGTCTATGCAATTCCGTCATTAATATGCTTCTCGCCATTTAATCTTGATTGTTTGTCATATAATATCGTTGTTTGACACTTGACTTCATTGTTTGTCATTCATCAAAACCTATACCTGAAAATCATGCTCATACAACCAAAACGCACATATCATAGATAGAGTGATTTTCTACACCCTCGCATATCCCAAGTACCCACCTGCTGGTCAAGCCATGCCATAAATTTGTCGTCCGCCCTGGACCGATCATCCCTCTCATAATGTAAAGCATGCTATGCATGCGGACTCAATATAAGCTGTGGCAGGCCAAACTGACGAAATACCCGCTCAGAGGTGTGATGATCGACAATATCAATGAATATGGGCGGGATAGAAGCCCTCCAAATATGTCGGTCTGAAGTGCAATATGCTGACATGATACCTATCACCTCATCGTTGTACGACTTCCATATGAACTATCAAATAAGAACACAACCATTAGTATGCGCAACACTATGTTAATCTATAATAGGTTAGTTTAGTTAGATATTCACCTGTGCGTCCTCCAGCAGATCCAACACATCCTTGCAGAGGGGGGATTATGATGGGCATCATACTCTTGTGCAAGAGTACGATGAATAACCCACCTACAGGCTAGAGGGAGTTGCAGAATTTCTACATTAGCCGGTAGCTGTGGTAGAGGTGGCTGAAACTACATAAATCGCTCCCAGACCCAAACCTAACATACAAAGTTAACATAAAGTATAATATTAACTATAAATAGGTAGAATTGTAACTAATGGACAAATTATTTGAATATGTTGTCACCTGTAGAAGAGGCATAAATACACCAACATGAGATGACAGGCTCGGCACATCTCCTTGTACAAATATGAGATGACAACACCACCCTAGTTGTAGATGGTTGTATCCTCGAACCGGGCAATATGATGCAGAAAACGGAGTCTCACTAGGTTCCCTAAAGTATTTGAGAACAAGAAACCCCTCCAAATAGAAGGAGTAACAATAGCCTCGTATATCATTGTACATCCACCACCGCTGACTCATCGGTGATAGTATGATGGATCTGCACCAGGTGGTCTCTAATAGGGACAGACTGCATACGATTAGACTCAGACGCTACGTCCTCGTCCTCCGGCCTGAAACCCGTGAGCATGTGCAACACATCCCAATAAGTCTGCCAATTATAATATCTCATGGTCGCAGGCAGTAAAACTGGCAAGCCATCAGCAGACATGCCATATAAAATCTCAGTATCCTGGAGTGTGATGGTGGCCCCGTCGATGGGCAGATAGAAAGTGTGTGTCTCCTGTCGCCACCGCTCAATGAAGGCCGTGATCAAAAAATAATTGAGCTGTATCCGGCCAGTCCTAATAATCCTATATAGTCCCATCTCCTCCAGGTAATGGACCACGTGGGGATGTAGAACGTGTGGAGGACTCAAAAACTTCCACAATATATCCACTCTCCTGCTCAGATCTATGCTGGGGCTGTAGGGCTAATAGATACAACAACCGAGGGCCGGGATGTATATCCGCGTCCATGTTGTCAGCTGTGAATTAAAACAACTTTAATTGTATTTTATTCTGTATTGGTTTTGGGCTCTATATTTTGAGACTCAGTGGCACCAAACTCTCATTAATAATTATGTGTCTGTTTTATAATTTAAATTCATATTTTTAATAACTTAATTGTACAAATTAATTATATATATATATATATACACACACACACATACACATACACCTATGGGTTCCGGACTCGGTATTTTGTGGCCCATTGGCACCAAACTATCATTAATAATTATGTGTTTGTTTTATAATTTCAATTCATATTTTTAATAACTTAATAGTAGAAATTATATATATATATATATATATATATATATATATATATATATATATATATATATATATATATATAGACACACACACACACATGCATGCATACCTATGGATTCCAGACTCGATATTTTGAGGCTCAGTATTTTCAAATTATCATTAATAATTATGTGTTTGTTTTATAATTTAAATTTATATTTTTAATAAATTATTTGAACAAATTATATATATATATATATATATATATACATACATACATACATACATACATACATACATACATACATACATACATACATATACATACATACACATACCAGGCTCGATATTTGATGATCCAGTAGCATCAAACTATCATTAATAATTATGTGTGTCGATACAAGTATTAATTTAATAGTACAACATTTGTATTTTTCAACTACCAGTATAAGATACATAAACAAAAGGAATTCTAAGATAAAATACTACACATTACTGTGCTACAAGGCTCTAAATTTTACTATGCTAAAAGAGTCTATATTTTACTACACTAAAAAATAATCTAAACTAAACATAAAAAACAAATAAATTTAGTTGAAAATAGCACGTAAAACGGCATGAAAACACATATATATAAATGAAAATATCAACAGACAAATTTATATTTTTTTATAAAACACTAATAATAAATTCGGATAAATTTAACATACTAGTTTCGAAAAAATACAAACCGAAATAGAACGCATACAAATCAAATAATATGCATTATTATAAAAGTTTGAAATCAAAATATCTCGATCTATAATTTTCGGAAAGCAAATAGATTGATTTTAGACTCCAGAAGTGTGAATCAACAATCAACGAAGCTCTACTTGAATGTGGGACCTACGTTGTTCACCTTTTATATGGCGGGAGGACCCAAAATTTTTTATTATGGGCCAACGGTTGGGGACCGAGGGAGTAAAATATTGAGATGGAGGAGGAAGAAGAAGCAGTAACGTCGTGAAGAAGACGGAGGGTTTTTAATAACGAGTATAACGCCGGGAATATTGGTGCTATACCTGGGCTTTCATTTTTTTAGCATAGTACCATAATACCTGGCGTTATACATGAATATATAGTGCCAGATATTGCGATACTATACATAGAAATGTCTTCTTCTCTTTTTTCCACCTATTTATGTTCTTTAAGTTCAAAAAAATCATAATTGAGTTTCGAATTCCTACTTACTTTACCAAATAGTAGCTCAATTTACTACTTTACGGTGATAGGTATAGAAAATAATTTTTAAAAGGAAAAAAGAGCGCTCACGCTCCTAAAAAAAGTGTAATACACTTACTGTACCACCTAATCAAATTGTGTAGTTAAAATAACACAGTCTAGCCAGTTTTCGGACTGATCATTTAAAACTAATCAGTGTTTGCAAAGTCATTGAGAAATAGCCAATATTTTGCTACAACAGAGACCATTCCAACACAATATACTGGAGTTTGGTGCACATGTGTATAAACTTCCAGCATATTATGATGGATCGATATAATTTGCTGGCTCCAAGTATAATATACTAGAGACTGGAGCACTGGTGCTCCAAGCTCCTGTATAATATACTGGAACTCAAGTATATTATATTGGAGTATTTTTTCATATACTTATAAATCTGACTATTTTTAAATTTTTTTCAATTGTGTCTAGTAGGTATTCAATTAGTACAATCATTAATTTAAGTGTAAAATAAAAGTATTTGACAAGAGGCCACTTGTGTATTCTGCCTAAATTCTGTAGCATGAAAGAAATATGGTCTTGACAAAGAAATTAAATAGAAGGGAAAATGGTCAAAATTTTCCTTGTACTTTTGTTTGTTGGTTAATTGTGCCACCCGTCATACTATTCGTATATTCTTATCCCCACCATTAATGAAGTTTTAAAATTACCCTTAACCCTAACGTTTTGACACTGTGGCAGCTGACCCCCTCAATTTTTTCCATGTGAGCTGCCATGTCAGCCCATTTTTTATTAAAATATTATCATCTTATTCTCGCTCACACTCCCTCGCCTTCTCACCACCCAACCCATTTATCCATTTCCCTCTATTTTTCTACCCCTTTTAAGCTATTGTTACAATCTAACACTACCATTTTTACCACCTACTGTTAGAATTTATGCCGTTCACTAGAGGGGGGGTGAATAGTGAGGCACGAGAATATTGAAATATTGCGGAATTTAAAATTGCAGGAATAAGTAAATACGGTAATTGAAATAATCAAGAAAGAACACACCGTATTTTATCCTGGTTCACCACAACCCGTGGCTAGTCCAGTCCCCGGGAGACTCTCTCGAGATTCCACTATCTTCGTCAAGCTTACGGGTGCTTAACAAACCTTTACAGTTGCTCAAGGATACCGCACCTTAAGACTTCACTTGCTTGAGGATACCTCACCCCAAGACTTCAACCACTAAGACTTTGGGTACTTAGCAAACCCGACAAATGAGAAGATATGTTCTTCTTAAACAACTCTCTTTTACAACAAATACTCTCTCAATAGAGTGGATAAAGAGAAACAAAATAAGCTCTATGAACAACACAAAGTTGTCTATCAAATGGCTCAACAAAAGCTCTAAAATGATGCTTGAAAATGATCAATATGTATATCAATATATGCAGGAGTTGTGTGTTTAAAATCAGATCAAAAGACCTCTTTTAATAGGTGAAAAAGTGGTGCTGACCGTTGCTTAATTGACAAATAAAATCCCTGATTCTGTGCTTCAACAATCGATTGTTTGGAGGTGACAATCGATTGTCTGACCAACATTCAAAAAACAGATTCCTGATTTTAGGCTAAACAATCGATTGTTAACCCTGAATAATCGATTGTGCTTCAACGTTCAAAAATCAATTTAGGATTCTAACGGTCAAAAAATAATCGATTGTATGAAAGAGACAATCGATTGTTGATAATCGATTGTGGGACAAAGACAATCGATTGTTTTGATATTTAAAAACTAGGTTGCACTGTCTCAAAATAATCGATTGTTAAGGTGGACAATCGATTGTCAACAATCGATTGTTAAAGTAGACAATCGATTATGTTGTTCCAGTGTTCAAAATTTTGGCAACGGTCGATTATATACACTTGATATACCCTGTGTATACCAGAGTATACCAGAATTGAAAACTTACTTCAAAACCCATTTTGGTTGAAATAAAAACGTAAAAATCATTTTGTTTGAAGTATATATTAAAAATATTTATGATATATATAATTTAATAAAGTGATTTTATGCATGTTTATGATGACCTAATGTTGAGCCAAAGGATAAGATAACTTAAACGTTGTCCTTACATTGGTTCTACCAAACGACCTACGTCTTGGGTCTTCGGTCTTGAACTTCTTTGGCTCGTTCATGCAATTCCGTCATCAGTATGCTTCTCGCCATTTGATTATATCGTTGTTTGTCACTTGACTTCATTGTTTGTCATTCATCAAAACCTATACCTGAAAATCATGCTCATACAACCAAAGCGCACATATCAAAGGTATACATGATTTCCAACAATTTCCCCCCTTTTTGATAATGACAAACAACGGAAGATATGCATATTGAATTCCCCCTAAATTCATGCTATATCTCAACGTACAATTTATGCAAACAATTCATAGAAATCAATTCAATATAATTTCCCCTTAATTGGATATTCCCCCTCAATTAAGGCATGCATATCGCCCATATTCTTCCCCCTTTCTGCATTAGCAAAAAGACTATACCAAAAAAAATTTAAACCATTGACGATACCAATCGTTATAAACAAGATCATATCAAATGTTAGTAAATGGCATACTAATGATAACAGTCATTTTTCTCAACAATATCAATTGTTATTTTAAACTAAGAATGTTCATCAAAACATGAATCAATCAATTATTATAAACCAAATTGATACTAATTGTTATTCAAAAAGAACTGATTAAAGCATGTATCAACCAAAACTGATATAGATTATTTGCACATATCAACTCATTGTGTTTTTATTCAAAATACGATAACTAACCGACGTTCCCCCTTAATGCATTAAGGTTTTGTGCTTGGTGCATCCACTACAATATTGTAGTCTTCAAGCACACCTGCAAAAAGAACCTAAAAATAGATTTTTGGTACCCAACTTCTTTTGGTCCTTGGGGTTAGGATAATAACAATTATAATCAACACATAAATTTCTATGTTTAGCAAAACAAACGGGTGCAATGTGTACTACCCGATTACAATAATGACATATAACATTAGGATTGTGCATATGTCTAGGTTGAGCCAAATGCGTTCTAGGTGATCTAAAGTCATTCCTAGACGCGTTGAAATTCCTAGAGTCATCTCTAGGTGGTCTAGAATAATTATTCTTAGACTCATTAGCAAAAATCCTAGAATCATTTCTAGGTTGCGCAACTCCATTTCTATCATGATTCTTATTCATTTTACGCCTATTGTTATTCCTAGGCTTTTTCTTCTTTGTTTCAGCTTTAGGAATATCAACACTACGTTTTTCTAGTGCTTTCTTAAGTTCTGTGTTCTCTAGTTTTAAAGAACTACAAGAAGAACAATTTGAACATGTATCAATAGAAGAAGCTTCATTCAACTCCTTGATTTTATTTTTAAAAACAGCAATGTCATTTTCCAAAAATTTGTTTTCTTTTTCTAAAACTTCAATTTTGTTTTTAAGAACACCATTTTCATTAGTCAATTTTTCAAAATCTATTTCTTTCAAAGAAGAGGATTTTTCAAAATCTTTTTCTTGTAAAGAAAGTGTTTTCTGAAAATCTGTTTGCAAAGAAAGTGATTTCTGCAAAGAAAGTGTTTTCTTCAATTCTTTTATCAATTTGGAAGCATTGACAAATTCACCATACAATTCATCATAGGCATTTTGTAAATCTTCAAATGAGTGAGAGTTAGATGTACTTACCTCTTCTTCTCCGTTTGCCATGAGACATAATGTGCCGGCTTCATTGCCCGAGCTGTCTGAGTCCCGTGATACGCGCCTATGGTGTTTCCTCTTTTTCTTGTCCTTCTTCAAAGACTTACAAAACTTTTCAAATATATCACTGGAAGTATTTTCATCATCCCTTTCCGAATCACTTACCTCTTCTCTTTTAGAGGATGAGGCTTTGAAGGCAAAATTCGAATCACTTCTAAGATAAGGATTAAGAATTGTGCTATCATAAGTTTCGAGGTTACCTCTTAGTCCATCAATTGTGATATTCGTGTATTCCATCGACTCTTGGATGGCATTGGCTTTGGAACGCCATTCGGGAGTGAGACTCCGTAGGACTTTTCGAACAAGATCTTTGTTCGTGTAAACTTTCCCGAGAGCATGGAGATCGTTGACGATTCTTAAAAATCGTTCAAACATAACACCAATAGGTTCCTTCTCCATTTTAAAAGTTTCATATTTATGAGTTAGAAAATCAATTTTGGATTCTCGGACTTGAGGCGTACCTTCATAAATGATCTCGAGTTTGTCCCACATCTCCTTGGCGGTTGTGCAGCAAGAGATTTTCCGATAGTCATTCGGATTCACCGCACAATATAATACATGGATGGCCCTTGCATTATTTTCAACTATCTTCATGTCCTTGGCATCATATTCATCTTCCTTCTTTGGAACCGTGATTTCTCCAACTTTCTTTGTCGGCATTGGTTCACCGTTTTTGATGATTTTCCACAAACGAAAATTGTTTGCTTTGAGGAAGATACTCATCCGCCCTTTCCAATATGTATAGTTTGTTCCGTCAAATAGTGGAACGCAAGTGGTGGATTATCCTTCATTCATCATTCCTGCTTTCAATATTCTATACACAAAAATATATATAGCTCTCAACCGGTTAAGGCTTTCAGAGAGTTAGGCTCTGATACCAATTGTTAGAATTTATGCCGTTCACTAGAGGGGGGGGGGTGAATAGTGAGGCACGAGAATATTGAAATATTGCGGAATTTAAAATTGCAGGAATAAGTAAATACGGTAATTGAAATAATCAAGAAAGAACACACCGTATTTTATCCTGGTTCACCACAACCCGTGGCTAGTCCAGTCCCCGAGAGACTCTCTCGAGATTCCACTATCTTCGTCAAGCTTACGGGTGCTTAACAAACCTTTACAGTTGCTCAAGGATACCGCGCCTTAAGACTTCACTTGCTTGAGGATACCTCACCCCAAGACTTCAACCACTAAGACTTTGGGTACTTAGCAAACCCGATAAATGAGAAGATATGTTCTTCTCAAACAACTCTCTTTTACAACAAATACTCTCTCAATAGAGTGGATAAAGAGAAACAAAATAAGCTCTATGAACAACACAAAGTTGTCTATCAAATGACTCAACAAAAGCTCTAAAATGATGCTTGAAAATGATCAATATGTATATCAATATATGCAGGAGTTGTGTGTTTAAAATCAGATCAAAAGACCTCTTTTTATAGGTGAAAAAGTGGTGCTGACCATTGCTTAATTGACAAATAAAATCCCTGATTCTGTGCTTCAACAATCGATTGTTCGGAGGTGACAATTGATTGTCTGACCAATGTTCAAAAAACAGTGATTTTAGGCTAAACAATCGATTGTTAACCCTGAATAATCGATTGTTCTTCAACGTTCAAAAATCAATTTAGGATTGTGGAACGGTAAAAAAATAATCGATTGTATGAAAGTGACAATCGATTGTGGGACAAAGACAATCGATTGTTTTGATATTTAACCGGTTGCACTGTCTCAAAATAATCGATTGTTTAAGTGGACAATCGATTGTCAACAATCGATTGTTAAACTAGACAATCGATTATGTTGTTCCAGTGTTCAAAACTGGCAACGGTCGATTATATACAGTTGATATACACTTGATATACACTGTGTATACCAGAGTATACCAGAATTGAAAACTTACTTCAAAACCCATTTTGGTTGAAATGAAAACGTTAAAATCATTTTGTTTGAAGTATATATTAAAAATATTTATGATATATATAATTTAATAAAGTGATTTTATGCATGTTTATGATGACCTAATGTTGAGCCAAAGGATAAGATAACTTAAACGTTGTCCTTACATTGGTTCTACCAAACGACCTACGTCTTGGGTCTTCGGTCTTGAACTTCTTTGGCTCGTTCATGCAGTTTCGTCATCAGTATGCTTCTCGCCATTTGATTATATCGTTGTTTGACACTTGACTTCATTGTTTGTCATTCATCAAAACCTATACCTGAAAATCATGCTCATACAACCAAAGCGCACATATCAAAGGTATACATGATTTCCAACACCTCCACATTCGCTCATCCATACAGTCACCTTAAAATTCCCAACCTGATTCGTCTAAATCACACACAAAAGTATTTCTCCTCAAAATATTTACCGTTTAAAATCTGCATAGTGCATCTGATACTTTGGTATCTGTTAGCATTGGTCGCAATTTTGATGAATCTGCTGAAAGTAAAAAATTTCAACACATATTTTTAATTAATGGGTTACTAAATGCTAGTATGTTATATGTGTATCCTATATATTGATACCATTTCAGACGAATAAATTATACATGTATGAAATTTGAGGGCATTTTTTAAATTTGAAGAAAAGAATCAAAGAGAAAAATCTTGCGGTACATGAAAGTATTAAGAGAATTTTTACGGAGTACATATCTGTATATTGAGACCATAAACAATAATTTTTGTAGTTATTACTCTATCACCGGCAAGATACTGGTGGTGGAGCTTCTTCTACCCCTTTTCTTATATTTGTAAGATTTATGTATGTGTGCATGTTTTCCCCGGACTTTGACATTTTGTCAAGCACTTGGCACGGTCGACTCTGCAGAATTTGTCTTCTTCAGATTTGAGAAGATAGGTGCAATCTCTTCATCAGCGTAAATATTTAGCATTGGTTTTGGTCGTTTTGGACGACCGTAACTCCATTTACGGCCACCTGATCCTCGTCGAAGAGTTGCAGAGGTTTAGGTATGATGATTGGCATAGTAGAACGGCCTAAAATTTGGTGGAATTGCCTGCTACTACTCTTTCTTCGCTGAAGCTTTTGAGCTTTTCCACCGGAGGTGATGTCTGCTCGGTTAGCGACAACGATGATGACAATGATTTCGGTGGTGAAGGCTCTTGTTATTCGTTGAGCTCAACTAAAATGGGGTCTGTGGGGTTTTAACTTGGTGGGGTTAATTAATCACTTGGCAGCTGATATGGCAGCTGACATATAAAAAATTAAAGGGGTCAGCTTCCACAATATCAAAACGTTAGGGTTAGGGGTAATTTTTAAGACTTCATTTATGATAGAAACAAGAATGGATAAAAATGTAATGATTGGTACAAGTAACCAATAAATAATAGCATATGGACAATTTTGGCCATTTGCCCTAAATAGAATAAAATTAACTGAATGGTAGATGCGTTAAAATTCTTATTCTTAATTAGAAAGGGGCATTATTATCCCTGCACTATTGTAAATAGTATATATTTGTCCTCCATTTTGCGTTATGTTCAAAACTCACCCTACCGTTCATTACATTAGGACCATTGCTGATCCAGGATAGTTTTCTGGACCTTACATTTAGGCCTGCTTTATATAGCTGGGTCGTTATATTTTCTCTCTTTATAATGGGACCCGGCACATGTTCGGTTTAATTATTCTTGTAAATACTAATAGTCCCATGAGGTCAAAGAGACAACTGAATAAATTATTTTCCCTCTTTTATTTACTTGATGGTCTCTCTCCACTGACTAGAACCTAGGTTTTCTTCAATTGATTTCATAAAATTCATATCAATTTTATCAGTTAACATCGTATCAGAACAACAGTTCCTAAAGTAATAGATGAGGTTGTTCATTCTATCGGTTCAGTTTTTCAATTTTGAAGATCTTTGGGTAATTTTGACAAAGGATGTTTTGCGAGATTCCGACGACATTCTGAAATTTTCTGGCGATGTTTTTTAAAAAAACACTAACACTTTATACTTTCGATAAACACAGCTTTACTCCTTCGAGAATTATGAAGGAGATATGGTACTAGATGTCCACTCTTTAAGTCTATATCATTCGTGTCCTAGTTGATGAGAATTTTTTGAGATGATCATCTCTTGCATGTTTGATTCTGATTGAAATTAGGACCATTGTTGTTATATGAAATCAATTTCTGTTTGTAACAATTCGTGTGTTGACCAAAGTCGTGGGTACATAATCGACCTCTTCTCCTACTGTCCTTGAATCCTCTTCCACAATTATCGACTCCTCACATCCTCTCTATGTTCATCCATCAAACAATCTATGGTGTTCTATTAGTTTCTGTTCCTATCTCACAATCAAGGTACAAATCATGGATAAAGAAATATACTAATTGCATTATCTGCTAAAAATAATGCTGGTATGATTAATCATAGGATGTCTCAACCTTTACCAAATTCCTCCTTGTATGACTACTGGGTTAGGTGTAATGATATAGTCTTCGCTTGGCTCAGCAATGCTCTGTCCAAAGACATTGAGGATAGTGTTTTACATTGTGACACTGCTAGGGATCTATGGAGAGACATAGAGGAAAAATATGGACAGTCTAGTGTCAGTAGGTACTATCAGATTCAGAGGGAAATCGCGGGGGTCTCTCAGGGTTCATATGGTATTTCTAGTTATTATACCAAACTTAGAAACTATGGATGAGTTGAAAACAGTTTCTTTTGGGCCAGTCTGCACTTGTGGAGCTGAACCACAATTGCAGTGATGGTTAGAAACTCATTCATTTCCTCCCAGGGTTGAATGATACATACTCCAATGCTAGGAGCAAAATCTTTATGATGTGTCATGTACTAACCCTAGGGAACACAGATTCCATTCTTCTTCATGATGAGAGTCAAAGAGAAATTTAATCTTCTGGCAGTCCTTTTGCATAAGAATCAGCTTCTTTCTAAGTGAACTCCTCTCCTACCTCTACTCAGTTCAACAATACCAATGCTCAGTTCAACAATGAGCTCAAATCTTAACCTCAGAAAGTCATTTTTGATGTCAAGAGGGAAAATCTTGTGTGCAAATACTGCAAAAATTCTGGGCACTCTATAGAAAAATGCTATAAGCTGCACAATTTTTCGAGTGATTTCAAGTTCACTATAGGAAAGAAATCTGCTACTTGCACTCGGGTTGATATTCCTACTCCAGTAGTTCAGAGTTCTTCTGAGAATATGAACCCCAACCATGGGTTCATCAAGGACCAATATCAACACTTCATGAGCCTGTTTCAACAATCTCATATTTTCTCATCTTCTGAAGACTCAACCACGAAAGGTGTTATGGATGCCTGTGTAAGTATGGTTTGTAGTCTTGTTGTTTATTCTCTTGTCATATCTTGTGTTTCAGATTTAAAAATCAACATCCACATAACTCCTAATAAGCATCTTTTACACAACATTCAGCTTTTACCTTTTCCTTATTTTGTTACACTTCCTAATGGATATAAAGTCAAGGTTAATTATTCTGGTTCTTTACATCTATGTAATGACTTGGTTTTGTCCAAAGTCCTTTTACTGCCTTCATTCCAATTTAATTTAATCTATGTGCCTCGGTTAGTTGATCGGCTCAGTTGCAAAACCTTTTTCATTAAAGTTTTCTGTCATTTACAAGGCCCTTCTCTGAAGAGGCCACTGAAAATTGGTAGAGCAGCAAATTGACTCTATGTCATTGAATCTGCAGTTGGTTTACCAAACTCCTTTCCATCTGTAAATGTCATTTTCAATAAAAGATTAGCTAATTTACTAACATTTGGTATTATTTCATGTTGGTATGATTGTTTAAATATCTTTAATGTATATCCCTCATTGTATTTCCTATTTTATTCTTGACACTAACAATTGATATACCCAAAAAGGGGGAAGTGTCGAAAGGGGGAAAGTAGCCTTTGCATACTCTCTTTTTGCTAATGCCAAAAGGGGGAAGAGTTTAGGCGATATGCATCAAATAAGGGGGAATGTATCTTCGTCATAGTAGGCCTTATTTGAGGGGGAATTATCATTAAGGGGAATTGTTTGCATGAATTGTATGTTGAGATATAGCATGAATTTAGGGGGAATCCGATATGCATCTCCTGTTGTTTGTCATTATCAAAAAGGGGGAAATTGTAGAAAATCATTCTATCCATGATATGTGCACTTTGGTTGTACTAGCATGATTTTCAGGTATAGGTTTTGATGAATGACAAACAATGAATTCAACTTGTTAAACAATGTTATTGTATGACAAACAATGAAGATGCATTAGCAAACAATCAAGATTGAATGCCGAGAAGCATATTGATGACGGAATTGCATAGACAAGCCAAAGACGAGCTCAAATGTTCAAGACCGAAGACCCAAGGCGTAGGTCGTTAGGTAGAACCAATGTAAGAGCAACGCTTAAGTTATCTCGTCTTTTGGCTCAACATAGGTCATCATAAATATGCATAATCATTTTATCAAATCATATTTATCATAAACATATTTCAAATACTTCAAACAAAATGATTTTAACGTTTTCATTTTAACCAAAATGGTTTTTGAAGTAAGTTGTGAATAATCGATTATGCAAAAGTGATAATCGATTATTCTGGGAAATTCCATTTATTGGAAATTTCCGCAGAGTAGGATAATCGATTATCAGAATTGCATAATCGATTATCTTGTGTCCGTTGCCAGTTTTTGAACACTGTAACAACATAATCGATTATGCATATCACAATAATCGATTATCCTGCATAAAATCAGCTTCCGATTTTGTAACGGTAAGCTGATAATCGATTATCCAAATCTGATAATCGATAATCTTGGCATAAAATCAGCATAATTGATTGCCAATTGAGCAACGGACATACAACTTATAACACCTATAAATAGAGGTCTTTTGAGCTGAATTGTAACACACAACACCTCTCATTATTCATATACATATTGATATTATTTGTGCATCATTATAGAGCTTTTGTTGAGCCATTTGAGAGACAACTTTGAGTTGTTCATAGAGCTAATATTGTATCTCTTTATCTACTCTTATAAAAGAGTTCTTGTTGTAAAAGAGAAAGGTGTTTGAGAAGACCATATCTTCTCATTGATTGTCAGGTTTGCTAAGTACCCTCAATCTTAGTGTGTGAAGTCTTGTGGTGCGGCATCCACGAGCAAGGTGAAGTCTTGAGGTGCGGTATCCTCGAGAAAGTTGAAGTCTTGTAGAGTGTACATCTACGAGCAAGTGTAACGGTTTGTTAGGCACCCGTAAGCTTAACGGAGTTAGTGGAATCTCGAGAGAGTCTCTCGGGGACTGGACTAACCACAAGTTATAGTGAACCAGGATAAATTCGGTGTGTTCTTTTCTTACTATTTTAATTACAGAATTTATTTTATTCCTGCAATTTTAATTCCGCAATATTTATCAATATTCTCGTGCCGCACTATTCACCCCCCCTCTAGTGACGGGCATAAAGCCTAACAATTGGTATCAGAGCCTAAGGGGGCTCCCAGCTGGTCATCTTCGACCCTGATTTTTGACTGGTATCGGTTGTGGACATCCGACCAGGTCACGACGGGATATTCGACCAGATTCTCTTTCAGTTGCTTTGAGGACACCGAGCTTCGCTCATTCAGGCCTTGAGTGAAGTCCCGTACTGTCCAATCATCAAAGACCGGTGGTAGTTCCATTTGTTCTATTTGAAAACGAGACACAAATTTTTGTAGCATCTCGTTCTCCCTTTGTTTGATTTTAAAGACGTCGGATTTCCTTGTGGCCACCTTGATGGCCCCGACATGCGCCTTTATGAAGGAATCTAACAACATAGAGAATGAGTCTATAGAGTTTTTGAAAAACTGCCTATGTGTGTGATACCACTATGAGTCACATTCCCAGGTTCACCTATCAAATGTTAGGCTAAGAAAAACTTAGGAAGAATTACGAGTTGCTTGGGAAAGCCTATATGTACAGACAAACCACAACTCAGTGTGAACGAATATCCTAATATCGTGTGTTGATAGAAATGGATATTACATAGCCCTTACCACATAACATCCTGATGGTAGCGTAAGGGAGCAAATAGTAGACTATGAATGGAAGCCAGAATTATGCTAAGAATGTAGTCAATTTGGCCACTCCAATGAGGAATGCAAGTTGGAAGTACAAGCACATAGGAAAATGAAGAAGAAGAAGAAGGGTAAGAAACAGAAATGTGAGTGGAGAACTAAGGTTGTCTCAACTAAGAAGATAGATCCCCCCTGATTTATATTATTACATTATATTATATATCGTAATAGTATACTGTTACAATAAATTATACACTATTAAATTAATTATTATATACCAAAATGATACATATTATGTTGTTGCGTGAGTTGTAATTATGTGTAGTCCTATCAAATATAAATCACCATTTTTTGAAATGTCAACAGTCAACAAGAAAGTAATCTAAATCATGTTAAGGAGGTTCATGATCTTCAACATGGCACATGAGAATGTTACAATGGTTAAAGTATCAAAGAATAATTGGCACATGGAAATCAGAAGTGCAATGGTTATCTGATAATGTCAATAGCAGAAATCCCAGAAAAGCCATCCTCGGGGTGGTGTTTGCAGCAGTAGTCTACACCATCTGGACGGAAAGAAACAACAGAAGGTTTCAACAATTGAACAGAAACGTCAAAGATCGAGCAAAGGAGATTACAATTCAAGTGCACATTGCTGGAATGAAGCACTCTAAAATCCCATTCTGCAGACTATGAATAACTATCCCTTGTGCGATTCTTCACAATCGTAACAATTTTCATTTTGTCTGTAATAGAAGATTAGTTTAACAACCATAGTTGTAGAGTTTACTATTTTAATTGTAACTTTGAGAACTGTTCTAGAGTTCAAATGATAATTTTGCCAATGGTTGAAATAAAATTTCATTTGACCAAAAAAATATCTTCAACATGGATCAATTGAAATTTTGATACAATAGCCAAAGATCCAAAGAGCTTCAGATGTTAGATGTTCAAAATTCAAATTGTACACTACAGTCCATGGGAAATAGTTAATGGTTGAAGAAGGCTTCAAGCAAATGAAAGTTTTGAACAACTTTAGATTGTACAATCATTCCAGAGAGAACAAAATTTTCCAAGGCAGGCTGTGATTTTGCTTATTATTCGTTCAAAGGCAAATAGCTGCCCTATTGTAAGTCAGCTTCATCTTCCTCTTGTTGTTCAGCCATTGCTAGACAGAAGATCAAGGGTCAGCTCTTCTTCTTGAGGCGGTTCCTGCGCCTGGGCCTGGATTTCTTGCTCTTCTTGTTTTTGGGCCTGATAAGAGAACAATTGAAGAGACTTTTTTCTTCTTATACTATATATAAAATTTTATTATAAAAAATGTGTATAGTTTCATATTTATTCTTCATGTTCACAGTTTTCCTATAATTATTATATTAGGAGTTGATTCCTTCCTAATTAGGCACGCTATAAATCAGGAACCGAATATTCTAATTGATTTAGCAACCTTCAGGTCAAATTTGAAATGCAAATCCTACATTTTTAATTTAAAATCAATTTACGTAAACTTTTTTCTGCAAAAACTCTATTCTTCGATATTTTTCCTTAAGCCACAAATCAAAAAAGACAAATCATCAACAAAGCTTAGTTCGTCGACATTCTCTCTACATCTCTCTCTATTTTTCAATCGTAAATTTCAATAATACAAAACAAATAAAAAAAGAGCAGTAAAACCACAATTGATAGCCATTAAAAAGCTTGAAAGCTTTGAATTCAAATTTAAATTTTCAAAATTCATTATTTGATTGGATTGGGCGTTGTTGAAAATAATCGAGAATATGATTTGGAGTTTATATCTCAATTTTGAGGGGTTTTGGTAAAGATTAGACTTGGTTTTGACTGAATTTCAGATTGAAACTCGAAGAAGACAACATATTGCAGAAATTATAGATTATTTGTATTCCGATTGTAGATGCTTTCTTTTCTATTTTCACAAATTAAAAACGGCTAAAACTTTTACAAATCTTCTGAAAAAACGTAACTATGTCAAAATCCCAATTAAGCTACAATTGAATGGGAATTAGTATATAGAATTTCAATGTACCCAGTTTGTAGATATTTTTTAAGTAAATTATAGATTATTTATATTCTAATTGTAGATGCTTTATTTTTTATTTTCACAAATCAAAAACGACTAAAACTTCTACAAATCTTCTGCAAAATATGTAATTATATCGAAAATCCCAATTAAACTACAATCGAATGGGAATTGGGATATTAAAATTCAATATTCCCAATTTGTAAATATATTATAGATGAATTGTAGATTATTTGTATTCTGATTATAGATGCATTATTTTTTATTTTCATAACTTAATTCCAATACTACTACCCAAATACCAATTACCCCTTACCCTACCTTCTACATATAAAAACACAATTAAAAAAACCTAAAAAAATCAAATCCATCAAATCCTAAATACCTTACCCCTAGAAACGACTCCATTGGCTCCCTTCCAAATAATCGAAAGCAGAAACACGCCCCAAAAAAGAAGCAAAGCAAAAACGACAACGATAGAACCCATTTCTTCTTTTTTGGATTTTTCTCAAAAAAAAGAAAAAGAAAGAGCTCCTTTCTTGAATTCGTACCAAGTATATTTGTTATCACTATCATACTAATATTCATGCTTGGTTTAGATTATAAATTATTAATAATATTATTATTATATTTCGTATTTATTATTGAACGAAAATAGTAGTATAAATACGAAAAAGTTTAATTAGTCATTTGATCATCTATAACTTACAATTACAATTGACGTTAATGTCTCCTTTGTAAGGCCAAGTGGCAAAAGCACCATTTGACAGCAGCTATGTTTCACTATAGGATCATTTTCTTAACAAAGGGGATACTTTATTGAATTAAAATATGCTTATAATTCAGCCCCCTACTCTTAAATTATATAGTATCAAAATACTAAAAACAAAAAGCACAAATTGGAATGATGGAATTGATACGAATTTGACAATTTTAAGAACGAAACTAATCTTTTCAGATTTTATTATTATCGAAAAGAAAAGACATTCTTTAATCTTATCTGCTGCATTAATTGTATTATTAAAATATACTATAATATAAAATTGATAATTTAATATACTAAATGTAATTATATTAAATCTTAACTATTAAGAGTAATAAAGTTTTCTATATGATATAGAAACATAAAATTTCATAAACCACACTTGTAGAATGAATTACCCTTCGTCTCGATGATATTTGACAAAGTACACAATTTAACAAAATAAAAAATTGTGACTATAAAGTTTATTTGCAAATATTAATGTAGTATCATCACCTTTTAAATAATGTCACAAAAAAATACACAATATTTGAATAAATTATATTATTTTTATTATTTTATGATATCATGCATTAATAATACGAATAATAAACATATAATATTATAAGAAAAGAGTAAGATACCAAGTAGAATTATCATATAAAAATATAGATAAAAGATAAAATACGAGTACATCAAATTAGTAAAAAGAGCATTATATTTAAACTAACAATAGAATACAACATATAACAACCATACGATAGGATATAACATATAACAACCATTTAAATAAGTTGTAAGTAATACAATATACTAACAAAAAAAAGAAAAGATAAGGAAAAAACAGAAAAAAGAAAAACTTAAATTCGAGGTAAACATCAACTATGAATGACTTATAGATTTGCTGCACAAATAAGCTTTCCACATTAGACAGTTCAGTTCTCTCTCTGCAGATTCGAGTTGCGCTATTTCCTCCGTCCCATTGCTTGACTCTGAAACATTATATTACAGTTACAGGTAAAAAGCTTCCTCGTTATCCCAAATAAGCGATGCTTTTTTTCCTCCGCTTTATTCTTTTTCGGGTCGACCCGGTTTGTGATCCAAGAGAAAAATGCTAGATCTGTCAAGCTTACGTTTGCCATTTTTTTTTTTTTTTTGATATCTCTGATTTCTCTGTGTTTAATTGGGCTTCATCTATCCATGATTTGGTTTTTTACCCATCTGAATTTTGTCAATTTTAGAGAGAATTCTTGTGTATTTTTGTGTTAATCGAATAATTGGAAGTGAAAAAAATGATTTTTTTCCAACCTGCCTAGCCTTGGGGGTAGAATTATGTGGTGTCTGTGCTTGTGGGAGGTAACGTGTACTCAATGGATTAGTAGAGGTGGGCACAAGCTGGACTGCACAACACAGCCATAGAAAAATAAAATTTTCCCTTATATGGGAAGCAGGAGGGCCAGTAGTGCACTAAAAGATAGTTATAGGCGATCCACAAATTTATATCTGCAAATATATAGATCTTTTTCATTTTTAACCTTTGTATTAGATTCAAAAAATTGTTTATGAATGTGTGGATGAGTTAAATATAATTTTATGTTTGTTTGGCATTGTCCTCCTATGTGTTTTTTGAATATATGCACATTCATTTTTGTGCGCTTATATTAGCCTACATATGGAAGAATCATTTGGCCAGCCCTAATCAGTTTGTGATCAATTGAGTTAAATGATAAACATATGTTAGAATCTTCTTTAGAGCGACATGATATCTGTTGATCCCCGGAGCTTTAGTCTAGTGGTAAGAGCACAACGCGTGATATGTAGATTAGGTGCACCGCTCACGTCACAGGTTTGAACCTGCCTTAAGGGTAGAATGGTGGGCCGATTATCCACAGGTTTCGAATTATGAGCCATAGCCCTCAGAGATATCTTGGTTTGTAGGAAAAGAAAGTGCGATATCTTTTGCGGACAGCAGTCACTTTACAACAACAACAACAACTACCCAGTATATTCCCACCAGGTGGGGTCTGGGGAGGGTAATATGTAGACGAGCCTTACCCCTGCCCGAAAGGGCAGAGAGGCTGTTTCCAGTCGACCCTCGGCGTATAGGATAAAAAAGGTGCATCAAGAAACAAAGGTAATTTTAGAAACACAAGCAAGACAAAACAAAATAATAAAGCACAAGTACTCCCGCAGAAATAATGTAAATAATTATGGAAACATAAGCAACATAAATACAGTCGCATGCAATAATAACAAGCAGTAATTACCATACTAACAACCCTCTGGGGACATAAACTAAAACACTAATCACCTATGGGTAACCCTACTATCCCACACCCAACCCCGGGAAAGGCGTACGGAGAACTCTATGAGCCCCTAGCCTACAATCCTGATTCTAGACCTCCAGACTCCCCTATCAAGGGTCATGTCCTCGGTAACCTGCATTCTGGTCATGTCGTGTCTAATCACCTCTCCCCAATGCTTCTTAGGCCTCCCTCTCCCTCGGCGACCACCAACAATCTTCAGCCGCTCGCAGCTCCTCACCGGGGCATTGGGGCCCCTCCTCCGAACATGCCCGAACTACCTCAGCCTCGCTTCCCGCATCTTCTCGTCCACCGGGGCCACCCCTACCTTCTGTCGAATAACTTCATTCTTGATCTTATCCAGCCTGGTGTGCCACACATCCACCATTAACTAAATTTGGAGATGCAGGGGATCGAACCCTGTACCTCTCGCATGCAAAGCGAGCGCTCTACCATTTGAGCTACATCCCCACTTTAGTCACTTTATGGAAAGGAATTTTGGGAAAATCTGTATTGTCCTTTATATGGAAGTAGCCTAATAACCTCAGTAGATATATCGCAGTTTAAAATATTTCGGGTAGCATTAGACTAGTTTAGGTTAGGGTATGTAATTTTAGTCTTTTCATCTCAATGGATTACCTCTGCTGGAATTCTAAAAAAATGTTACTCTGCAACGTAAGGACATTGAATCATTCATGGTACAAGTATGTGAATAAAGAAGCCAACTAGAAAATTTGTAGCTGATAATAGGAATCCGGGTTGAGGTAGCCTTTCTAATTTTCACTTGGACAATGTCAAGTTAGGTTAGTAGAGAAGATCTAGATTGACCTTAATTTGGAACCTAGAGTGTTTAACCAATATGCTCGCTATAAAGTTTTGATTTGTGATACAGAAAGCATTGGAAGTTATTCATGCGAATCACTTGTGATGTATGTGAATAGTTTTGTTGTTGCTCTGACACGGGTACGGGTGTCCGACACTGGTGCGGATCTAGAGGTCGGATACTTTGAGATAGAAATTTTAAGATTCGGGGATACGGATCCTAGAACCGACATGGGTGCGGGGATCCGGCTAAAAATAATTCGTGTATCATGCTTTGCTTTTTCCAAGTAGCATATGATTAGGCATTTGTATACTAATGGTAATTTAAAATTCCAAGTGGTCCATGTTTGTCCATAAAATTTTGTGGATGCCCATGTTCTGCAGATTCCCATTTCAAAAGTTGTTGACTGGACATTGTAGAAATCAAAAGGCATGCGTTACCATTTAATTTCCAGCACATCGTCCAAGAATATGTGCAAATTAAAATAATGGAAAGCTGAGACAAAGCTTCCACATTTTGAGGTCCAATAAGCATGTTTACCAATGCATATTCACATGGAATCCAAAGAAGGCAATGTGGAATCCCAATGTGTGACACTACATCGCGCTCCAGTAGAAGCAATGTCCCAAAGATCAGCTGCATTAAAAAATTAGGCGTGCTTGGTCTCCCAATAAATAATTGAACTATTGTATATATATTATTTTATATAATTATTTTTCTGAAAATATACTTATGCCATTAAAGTGTAGTCTATTCTTTTAATTATAATATCTTTAACGTTAATATCTTTAATATTTAGAGATTTAAACCAACTAAAATATTATTTATTGATTATAATCGTAAAATATATTCTGAATGAGTGAAATTTTCTTGGAGTTTGCAAATACTTAAAATGTATTTTATTTTATAATTTAAATACATTCTTCAATACTTATCTTATCTTTTAACCTATTTACTCACTGACGTGGAAAAATCTATATAGACGTCGTTTTTTCAACGGTAGGTGAAAAAGCTGGTGAAACATTGAAGCATAATTTTGAAAATTCTCATAAAGCAGCTGGATCAGATGGACGAAATGGGAGAATGTCCATAATGAAAGCTGGAAATGTTGGAAAAAAAGAAAAGAAAAATGTTGGCCAGGATCGTGCAAGTCAAATAAAAGATTCTACTTTTGCTATTGATGTGGTATCTACTAAGAAAAAAGATGACAAAAGTGCGGGCCATGTACATGGGCCACTTCATGTTAAAGCTCATGTTGATGACAATTTGAAAAAAGATGACCGTGTTTGTCAATTTTCAACAACAAAAATAATTGATGGCAAATTGGAAAAAGAGGACAATGGAGCGGGCCCTCTTGATCCTTTGACTAAACATTATGATGAAATGCACATGGAAAAGTAAGTGAGCCAGTTTGTAGTATTTCTCTTTTCTATTTTTTGCCAAAAGAAAAAAACCAACGTGGCAGCAAAATATTAGAAATTATATCAACAGATGGGTGGTGGACTACTGGACTGAGGGATATTGGAAAGGGCTCGAATGGGTGTGTCGTACTGGAAAAAACCAGAGACATGGAGAAGGTTTTGTTGAGGAAGATGATGAAGAACAGGGCGCAAAGAAGAATGACTGAAGAAGACGTTGGTTGATATAATTTCTAATATTTTGCTGCAACGTTAGTTTTTTTTTTGGTAAAAAATAGAAAAGAGAAATACTACAAACTGGCCTACTTACTTTTCCATGTGCATTTCATCATGATGCTTAGTCAAAAGATCAAGAGGGCCCGCTGCATTGTCCTCTTTATTCAATTTGCCATCAATTATTTTTGTTGTTGAAAATTGACAAACACGGTCATCTTTTTTCAAATTGTCATCAACATGAGCTTTAACATGAAGTGGCCCATGTACATGGCCCGCACTTTTGTCATCTTTTTTCTTAGTAGATCCCACATCAATAGCAAAAGTAGGATCTTTTATTTGACTCGCACGATCCTGGCCAACATTTTTCTTTTCTTTTTTTCCAACATTTCCAGCTTTCATTATGGACATTCTCCCATTTCGTCCATCTGATCCAGCTGCTTTATGAGAATTTTCAAAATTATGCTTCAATGTTTCACCAGCCTTTTCACCTACCGTTGAAAAAGCAACGTCTATATAGATTTTTCCACGTCAGTGAGTAAATAGGTTAAAAGATAAGATAAGTATTGAAGAATGTATTTAAATTACAAAATAAAATACATTTTAAGTATTTGCGAACTTCAAGGAAATTTCATTCATTCAGAATATATTTTACAATTATAATCAACAACAACTACAACTACAACTACTACCCAGTATAGTCCCACAAAGTGGGGTTTGGGGAGGGTAATATGTAGACATGCCTTACCCGTACCCGAAAGGGCAGAGAGGCTGTTTCCAATCGACCCTCGGCTCAGTGAAGGAAAGGAACAACAAAAACAAAAACAAAAACAAAAACAAAAACAAAAACAAAAACAAAAGAGCATTAGTAACTCCAGCAAAAATAGCGTAAATAATTATCTAAACATAAGAAACATAAATAAAATAGCATGCAATAATAATATCGTACAACAACTACCATAAATAACTAGCATAAGGGAGTCACAAGCCAAAACACAAATCATCTATAGATAGCCCTGCCAAGCCTCACCCAACCCCGGGTGAGGAGAATGAAAAACTCTAGGAGCCTCTATCCTACAACCCTGATACTAGGCCTCCAGACTTTCCTATCAAGGGTAATGTCCTCGGAAACCCACATTCTACCCATGTCATGCCTAATCACCTCTCCCCAATACTTCTTAGGCCTCCCTCTGCCTCACCGAACGCCGACAATCGCCAGCCGCTCACAACTCCTCACCGGGGCATCAGGACTTCTCCTCTGCACATGCCCGAACCACCTCAGCCTCGCTTCTCACATCTTCTCATCCACCGGGGCCACCCCACCTTCTCTCGAATAACTTCATTCTTAATCTTATCTAACCTGGTGAGCCTGCACATCTACCTGAGCCTTCTCATCTCCGCAACCTTCATTCTCTGGACATGAGAGTTCTTCACGGGCCAGCACTCCGCCCCATACAACATTGCAGGTCTAACCACAGCTCTATAAAATTTCCCCTTGAGTTTATGTGGAACTTTCTTGTCACACAGGACTCCTGATGCAAGCCTCCACTTTGACCACCCCGCTCTTATACGATGAGTGACGTCCCCGTCAATCTCTCTGTCCCTGAATCACCGACCCAAGATATCTGACACTGTCTCTCTTGGCGATGACTTGAGATCCAATCATCACGTCCCTGCCTACTTCGCTCGGCTCGGCGCTAAACTTGCACTCCAGGTATTCTGTCTTAGATCTGCTTATTTTGAAACCTTTAGACTCGAGAGTCTGTCTCCATCCTCTGACCTCTCAATAACACCGATCCTCGTCTCATCTATCAAGACTATGTCATCAGCAAATAGCATACACCAAGGCACATCCCCGTCTCTGGCCACATAGCGTCCGCTTCCCCAGAACTTCTCCAAGCTCCGCCCTCAGCTAACCTCCTCTCCAGCTCCTGTGCTTTCTCCTTAGTCAAAACACCCCATCTAATCCGCGGTTTTTCCCGAGCACCCCTCCTCTTCCTCTTCACCCAGAGACCGACATCCATCACTAGGAGTCTATGAAGAGTCGAGAGGGACTCTCCCGGAATAACCTTGCAGTCCTTGCACATACCCCTATCGCTCCTTCTGAGGAGGATGTAATCGATCTGAGTCCTCGCCGCCGAACTCTTGAAGGTGACCAAATGCTCCTCCCTCTTCTGAAATGTCGAGTTCGCAATAAGAAGCTCGGAAGCCCGAGCAAAATCAAGCAGTGAAGTGCCTCCTCCGTTCTTAACCCCAAAACCGAAGCCACTGTGAACCTCACAATAACCCCCAGCATCAGCCCCAATATGACCATTAAAGTCCCCTCCAATAACTAACTTCTCAAATTGGGGAATACTACTCACCAGATCATCCAAGTCCTCCCAAAAGCGCCTCTTGGCCTCCTCGTCTAAGCCCGCTTGCGGCGCGTAAGCGCTGATGACGCTGAGGACGCAACCCCCAATAACCAACTTAATCGACATTAACCTATCATTCACTCGCCTAACCTCGACACGGATTCCCTTAGATCCCTATCTACCAAGATACCCACTCCATTCTTACCTCTCACGACCCCAGAATACCACAGCTTAAACCCGTCTACATCCTCGCCTTCGACCATTTCCACCTAGTCTCCTGGACACATGCTATGTTAACCCTCTTCTTCTGAAGAACCTTCGCCAACTCAATGGACTTACCCGTCAGAGTGCCTATGTTCCATGACCCAATCCTTAATCTATGAGTGTCTGCTACCCTCTTCCCACCCTTACCTCCCGCCCTACCCGCAGGACCACTCCCTGCCCCCCTACTCACCCCCGCCACCGCCCCCACCCCCGAGGACATGACCTTACGCTATCATTCCCCGCCGCAGCCACTATCCCTCCAACCGACTATGGAGAATAGTGACGCACACACGCACTATAGCGGAATACACAAAAAGATGCGAACTATATAGCAACAGAGTAAACCTCACACGGAATGCTAGCTAAAATACGTAAAAAGGTGTACAAAGTAAACAAGAGAGCGGGAGGTACCAACTCCCGGTGGAAAAACCTGAAAGTAGGCTTTGATGCGCCCAAGGTCAACTGCTACCAACTCAGGCACGTCCCGGCCGGTGTTGCTTAGCTCTTCACTCCCAAATGCCGCAAACTGGCCTCGCCGCCGCGACTAGTACCTGGGCAAGTTTTTCTGAAGCTTATCGAAACGTGTAGTTCTATTGCGTCCTGCCGAAAGTCTGAATGGGAGTCGCCGGGAGTACTGTAGCTTGCCGGAAATCCTCGCCGGAAAAATAAGGCACCTGTCCGAGAAAACAGAACACACCCATACACACCCACAAAAAGCAATAGAGAGAATAGGAAAAAAAGTGCAGGGGTCGCCGGAAGAGAATTGAAATAAACAAAAAGAAAAGGAAGATTCAAGTGTCGCCGGTGATGGAGATGAATTGTGGCTGGCGATAGAGTTTATCCGATCGATTTTTGCAACACCGAAAAGCTATTTGAGCGCATCAAACTGGAGCGCGTCGACCAGATCTACTATTTTCGACCTTGGGTTGGCTACTTCGGATATTCGTCTAACTCCGACACAAACAAAATGAAGGCTTTTACATCAATGATGAGTAAGTTAAAATAATATAAAATTATATGAACCGGATACAATCTCAAAGATGCATATGCAAATCGGATAAGAGTTACTGACCTGTATGTAACAGATCTAGCTAGAAATTGAATAAAAAGTAGACAATCTTTCAAAGGGATTTCAAAGTGATGGGTAAAAAATCACCGCAAGAAAAGAAAAACAGAGGAAAACTTACCAGAAGTAACAAATGAAATAAAAGCTAGAAAATTAGAAATCGAAAATGGATGATACCCAGAAGAGATGGGTAATTATCAAATGGAGGAAAAAGAGAAAAAAGAGACAGCAGTTTTGTGTAATGGAGGAGAGCCGCCGTGTGCTCCGCCGCGGATCAGCTGATGGAATTGGCGGTTTCCGAAACTTTTCGCCTAGTTTGGCAGAGAGGAAGGCAAGACTCAACGGTCAGTTCTCTATCCTATAATCAATAAATAATATTTTAGTTGGTTTAAATCTCTAAATATTAAAGATATTAACATTAAAGATATTATAATTAAAAGAATAGACTACTCTTAATGGCATAAGTATATTTTTCAGAAAAATAATTATATAAAATAATGTATATACAATAGTTTAATTATCTGTTGGGAGACCGAGCACGCGTAATTTTTTAATGCAGCTGATCTTTGGGACATTGCTTCTACTGGGGCGATGTAGTGTCACACATTGGGATTCCACATTGCCTTCTTTGGATTCCATGTGAATATGCATTGGTAAACATGCTTATTGGACCTCAAAATGTGTAAGCTTTGCCTCAGCTTTCCATTACTTTAATTTGCACATGTGCTGGAAATTAAATGGTAACGCATGCCTTTTGATTTCTACAATGTCCAATCAACAACTTTTGAAATGGGAATCTGCAGAACATGGGCATCCACAAAATGTTATGGACAAACATGGACCACTTGGAATTTTAAATTACCATTGGTCTACAAATGCCTAATCATGGAAAAAGCAAAGCATGATACACGAATTTTTTATTTTAAATTATTTTTATTTTAAATTGTTTTTAGCCGAATCCCCGCACCCGTGTTGGTTCTAGGATCCGTATCCCCGAATCTTAAAATTTCTATATCAAAGGATCCGACCTCTAGATCCGCACCCGTGTCGGACACCCGTACCCGTGTCAGAGCAACTTAGCCACCCATCAACAACTTCTCTGCCCTAAAAAAAAACACAGATCTTGATTTCAGAAACTTGCAGCATGGAAACTCAAAGATTGAAGACAAAAAGCTTCAAAGGAGACAAAAGAACTAGTATAAATTACTACATAGCAGCAAAATTGAAGGTATTTCGTTTCCTATCTCTTCAAATCATTACTTAGGAAAATCAATTTTTCCAAATTTTTGGTCAACGCACCCGATCTATTTTGACCGGATCCGACGCAGATCCCACACCCTTACTCGTGTCAGTGTCGTGTCGACATGGGTACGGCACCGAAAGTACCGTGTCCGAGCAACTTAGGATCCATTAAACTGACATTTACAAAAATCAACTGACCAATAAATTATAGGAGCCGAGAGACATTGTGTATCGGCAAAGGGAAGATGCCTGCACAGAAGATTGAAACGGGTCACAATGACATAGTTCATGATGTTTCCATGGACTATTATGGGAAACGTGTGGCCACAGCATCATCTGATATGACCATAAAAATAGTTGGAGTCAGCAACAACTCAACTTCACAGCACCTTGCCACTCTGAGTGGCCATACTGGTCCTGTTTGCCAAGTTGCTTGGGCACACCCTAAATTTGGCTCAATCCTTGCTTCCTGCTCCTATGATGGAAAAGTTGTTATCTGGAAGGAAGGCAATGAAAATGAGTGGACACAAGCTCATGTTTTTAGCGACCATAAATCATCTGTTAACTCTATTTCATGGGCTCCTCATGAACTTGGGCTTTGCTTGGCTTGTGGTTCTTCTGACGGTAGTATTTCAGTTCACACTGCTAGGTCAGATGGGCTTTGGGACACTACAAAAATTGACCAAGCCCATCCAGTTGGGGTAACAGCAGTCTCGTGGGCACCATCAATGGCTCCTGGCACTTTAGTTGGTTCAGGTGTTCTTGAACCTGTTCAGAAGCTGGCATCCGGTGGCTGTGATAACACCGTGAAGGTTTGGAAGTTATATAATGGTGTTTGGAAGATGGACTGCTTCCCTGCACTACAGATGCACACTAACTGGGTGCGGGATGTAGCCTGAGCACCAAACTTGGGACTTCCTAAATCGACAATTGCTAGTGCTTCAGAGGATGGTACAGTTGTCATATGGACTGTAGCGAAGGAGGGAGATCAGTGGGAGGGAAAGGTTCTTAAAGACTTCAAGACTCCTGTTTGGAGGGTTTCATGGTCTCTAACCGGAAACTTGTTGGCAGTGGCGGCTGGGGACAACGATGCTACATTGTGGAAAGAAGCAGTTGATGGGGAGTGGCAACAAGTTACTTCTGTCGACCTATAGAATCGAAGTAAAAAAGTTTACTAGCTCAAGCGAGGACTAGCCTTTTGGTTTAAGTTTTACTCTCTTTATTTGGTTTTACTTGATCCTTTTGTTTGTATTTGGTACATGTGATGATCAATCTGCTAAAGCTAAGGGAGTTGCAAAAAGTTAGTTATATACCTTTATTCCTCATATCATTTTCTTTTGTTCGTCATTGTACATGTTTTAAAATTATAATCTAAATGATTTTTAGGACGTTTCAATCATTTTAATGGAAACAATGTTTGTTAGATTTTTATTTATCGAACGCATTATTAACATTCACTGTAAAAATCTTGTAAGAAGTAACACGTGTGCTCTCAACATTGTATCTTCTCTCTTCTACAACACTTGCAGACGCGTTTGTACAACAGAATTATGTCTCCAACTTTTACAGTTCAGTTATGGGTGGGTCCCACAGAGCTGATACTTACCTGCATTTTGTATTTGTATCAAATTAAGCAATTTAATTTTAACAATAAAAAGTTAATCCGAGAATATATATCATTTTGACTATGGATAAGTGACAATTATGTGTATGAAAGGTATATGTCTTGGATTTATTAAATTAGTGTATAGTGGCGGAGACAAAATTTTAAATTCAAAAAATAAAAAATTAAGCACGTAAAGAGCTAAATGAATTTAACATCTAATATAATATACTATACATTAAAGAATTTCATCCCTTAATTTCGGGGCGTGTATTAACACCAGTGGTGAATAAACAAGTTATTTACCCACTAAGAGATTCATTTCTATATGATTATTTGGTTTTATTCTTCAAGCTTCTTATGGAATTGACAAGGATTATATTAAGACACGTGATCAATAAATTAGCTTATTTTATAGAATATTACGTAGCAAGAACTATAAAGAAACACGGAACTCGCACATGAAAATTAGGTACATAACCTTAGTCATGTGGACGGTTGTCGTGGATAAATTATCCACTCCAACCTGTTAAACTTTGCCATTTATAAAGTTGTCCCTTTTGGAAATTGCAGTAGTAGTTTGATGGATTTGGTATCATTTTAAGAACCCAAAAAAGGAATTTTCTCAAAAGTTGAATTTACTAGAACGTTAGTTGCTTCACATCCGAGGGCCTCTCTGCCCTTTCGGGTAGGGGTAAGGCTCGTCTACATATTGCCCTCCCCAGACCCTACTTTGTGGGACTATACTTAGTTGTTGTTGTTATTAGTTGCTTCACATAATTAGACAAAATATCCATTCTTATCCTACTAGTTGTAATTTTGAAAAGAATTCCAATTTGTTGTGTTTTTGAGAATTGAAAGAAGAAAATGGGAGCATGTGGATCAAAAACTAGAAGGTGCATAGGAATGAATGATCTTCATAGGAAGAAACATCAAGGAGGGAGGAATACTGTATCTCACAAGCTCAACAACATTAAACCCTCTGCTTCTAAGAATATTTCTTGCTCCAACACTGCATCCAAAGGTATAATTCTTAGCTGATTTCTCTTCATATCTGTCTAAGCTTTAGAGGCAGAGTTACTTGGTACCGGTTATCTAAATTTCGATAACAGAGTTATCTGATGCTAGGTATCAAACTGGCGAGAGGTAGCAAGTACCATCAAGGAGTGTGGTGGAATTGACCACAAGTCTCGAGTTTAAAACATGAGAATGGAGAAACTCCTGGTAGAAAGCACTTTTCTCCTTTAGTGTGCCCCTATGTTTGCGAACTTGAATTAGTCGGAATATTTATACCCCCAAAAGAGGTAGCAACTTCCCAGTAGAATAGTCAAGGTGGCTCAAGTTGGACTGACAAATTATTTTTAAAAAAGGAATCATCTATATTGATTGTGATACCGTTGTTGCACTAAAGCATTGTTTTTTTTTTCCTTAGCTTAAAGATGAGTTAGTAACATATAGGATTAGTTTTGATCATGAAACATTTTGACTACTATGTTGAATTCTGCTTCTATTTGTTGACTACATGTTAGATTTCTTACTTTTTGCTTTTAGTATATACTCAACTATTGAAATATCTTGGCTGTTTTGGTAAAATTATGAAGCTGGAACATAGACAAAAGCATAGTGTTCTTTTCATACTTTTCGATTATAGCGCAAATTTTGTAGGACTGGCTAGATTGGAATATGACTCTTAAGTGTTTTATTTGGCTTAAACAGGAAATGCAGAATTTGACCCTGGGCCTGAGGTGATGATTGAATCGGAAAGTAGCAATGATTTTCATAGCGCACAAGATGGTAATTCATCTGAGTAAATAAACATTCATAGCCGTTGTTTCAATGTCTTTCATGAGTTTGACGTGCATGATGAATCCTCGTGTTACATCCCTTGTCTTACTTGTAAATACATTAAAATTGATGGGCAGGATAAGTGATCAATGTTCCTGTAACTTCAAAATTTGCAGTATTTTCACAGAGTGGCAGTGGATCTTTTTCAACTGTGATTTCTCCAAGGTTTTATGATACCGTTTTTGGCAACAGTAATGCTGCTTTTGAGTCTGCAGCAAAACATGAACAATCATTTGCGATTGTGGAACCAGATATTGTCAGAGAAGTTTCTGTAGAAAGAAAATCTTCCAAGGATCCTCAGCTGAAATTGCACAATCCTCAAAATGAAATGACGGTTCCACGCCCTATTGAGTAGCAGAAACGTGGATAAAAATGCTGAAGGAGTTCAGCTCGAAAAGAGAAGATCTACAATCCCAAGCTCACCAGGCATCAGAAGGAAATCATCTCTAACAAAAATATTATCTTTTAAACGGAGAGAAGCCTATTCAAATTCTGCATCATGTAAGTGTTTTTACCTTATATTTTTATAATACCCGGCCCTAGCCTTTAATTGATTACTTTTCTTTGCATAGACGGCATTGGAGCTGAAGTTGCTTTGTGAATAATTTCAAGAAGGAAATTTTATCTTGAATTTTATGCTATAGTATATTAAGCCACTTGACGTCAATATTACATTACAGATGCAATTAAATGGCTAAAAAAGTTAAGACAAATGGAAAATTAGATAATATGCTCGTTTCATCTTGAATAGATCAATTCTTAGTAATCTGCAGATAACAGTTGTTTCCTTGCTAAGCATATGTAATTCATAGGCTGCACTTGACACATATTGACTATTTTTATCGTCTGAGTACAATGTGAACATCAGGAGTTTTTGATGTTAAAACACTCGCTTTATTATTAAAATTTCTGCTTTTCCATCTTCAGTGTCGTCAAAGGCCTCTCTGCGAAGACCAGTAGCTGGTTCTCAAGTTCCATGCAGCCCGCAGCCGGCTAAACTGTCCAACTCTTGGTCATCAATTGAGCCAAATACTTTTAAAGTTCGTGGTAAAAGATATATTAGGTAAGATAATACTATTATTTGATGAACCACATTTGTTAAATGAGATTTTATAACACATAGTCCAACTCTACGGTATTTTTAACTCTGATCTCCTTTGGTTACTTCTGTTCAATTGAATATCAAGTTTAACCACTCTAGATTGTTTGGCAGGGATACGAAGAAAGAATTTGCTCCAAACCATGCTGCATTTTATCCTTTTGGGGTTGATGTATTCTTATCAATGCGAAAAATTGATCACATTGCACGTTTTGTGGAACTTCCAGCCGTTGATTCATCTGGAGTAGTTCCTCCAATCCTTGTAGTAAATCTTCAGGTGTGTCCTTACTTCTCTTAACACTTTATATATATCATAATTCTTTTGTTGAACAACTTGTCAAACAATGTCCATTACAGTGGTGTATTTGGAAATTTACACAAGCGGAGTAGGTCTATAAATACAATTCGAAACTTGTAAAGTCAGTTTAGATCTGGAACTGTGTTGATATACACTTAGTATTTTCAAGTGATTGAGTTGGTAACCAGATCATTGAGCAAACTGCCTCATACATTTTGTCAAGATGCAGATTATTGACTGTTTTCTCATTTCAGTTTTTTGGCACTAAATGATTGATTTTTTATCATCTCAGATACCATTGTACCCTCCCACAATCTTCCAAAATCAACACAATGGGGAAGGGATGAGTTTTGTTTTCTACTTCAAGCTCTCAGAAAATTACTCAAAAGAACTTCTAGTCCATTTTCAAGAGAATATCCAGGTACGGTCGTGCATTTCGCTTAAAAAATGTACCTGCTCCTGCAGTCAAATATATATGTTGTTAGTGTGCACTTAATGATTTTCGCCATTATAAATTCCCGACTAACTATTCTTTTGCTTGATATCCACGTGACAGAGGTTAATTCATGGTGAAAATAGAGAAGATCAGAGGTTTTCCTGCAGATAAAAATGTACCCTTCAGGGACAGATTGAAATTCTTGGCGCGAGTTGTAAACACAGAGGATCTTCAGTTAAGTACAGCTGAGCAGAAGCTCATGAACGCTTACAATGAAAAGCCTGTGCTCTCACGTCCTCAACACGAATTTTATTTGGTAAAGTTAATTTAATAAACTCTTTTGTGTAAAGAATTTATTTTCTTTCGGTTATGTTGTCTCCAAGCTCTCTGGATATCTATAAAATATCTTAACTTTATCTTACATTATACTCTAGGTCCATTCATACTCTTGCCATTAACAAATGGTACGTCTCATATTTCCCCTTGACCCAAACGGAGCTCCAATATGAAGTATAGCGGAGGGTAATTTTATATCATATTCAAGAGTAGAGAGGTAAATTTGGATATTTTTCCCGAGATATGTTGACACATGGAAATCACCAAGTCCATATTGGAGCACCGTCAAGGAGAAGGGCAAATATGCGATGATTTTGTATAGATGAGACCTTTTCCCTTTATTTTTTGGGGATTGAGCATATATCCTTGACGCTCCTACTGAAATAATTTGTCGTGCTGACTTGCAGGGGAAAAACTATTTTGAGATTGATTTTGACATTCATAGATTCAGTTATATTTCCAGAAAAGGATTGGAATCTTGTAAAGACAGATTAAAGAACTTCGTTCTTGATTTTGGTCTTACAATTCAGGTAGCTGTTAGCAATCCCGAGGATGATACAAGTTGCTCACAAAGACTTAAAATCTAATATGCCTTGTAAATTTGGTGCAGGGAAACAAAACAGAGGACTTGCCAGAAAATATGTTATGCTGTATTAGATTGAAAGAGATCGACTACACCAATTATCAACAGCTGCAGCTAGGCTTCTGAATTAAGTATACAAAAAGTACGCGGCTCAACATGGCGAACCTATATGACAGGTTGAAACTACTCATTTACTCTAATTGAACTTAGATCCTCTCTCTCTTTATGTGCGACTTAATTACAAAATAAAGTCATATATAGTATGCTTTTACGGGTAATCTCTCTCGCTTTCCTAAGGAATTTTTAGTCATATAGATGACTAGGGTTGCACTCTTGTGAGTTTAAATCTTTTCTTCAGTTCGCTTTGCAGGGCATTTCATTCTTGGAATGACTAAATGTAGTCACCTTTACTTTGTCTATAACAAAAAGGAAATAGAAAATCTCTTATGCATGGTTACTATTAGAAGTTAGAACATAAGCTGAGGAACTCGAAACAGGCTCCTAGCAATAGGGGAAAAAGGAATTGGCAACGCAAAGAGTCCTCTTAACATTTATTCCAACTCGCGAAATTGTAACACCATGTCTATCTAGAGTCAATAATCAAGATATACATCTAGAAGCGGAGGAAAATCCATTAGCATTTGCTTGTCGCGAGCCAAGATAGTGTCCACGAACGAATCCACAGCAGTGGAACAAGTGGCTTCTTCAACAGATTGCTTTTCCTCAACTTCAGTCACTTCCCCACAAGTAGGATTGTCCTTGTGAACTGAATTTGACAAATATATCCCACCTTGGAGTTGGTATTCCTGTTTTTGCCCTGTATCTGTGGATGTACACAGATCTCCAAGAACAAACTCGTTCCAAGTAGATGTTGACAAAGAACACGCCATGGTATGAACCTAATAGGATTAATTTTACGTATGGTCACTCAACTTTCTCTGGTATAACAGTTAAGTACCACACCACTATAATAGTAAAGTCAGCAAAGTATTTTGGTCATATTAAAGTAACTGATCTTAACCCATTATAACTGTAAAGAAACTAAACTTTATCCACTATAATGACAAAACATACCCATCAAGGCGAAGCTAGAAATTTTATTTAAGGTGTTCAAACTTGAAATAAGCGAAAAAAATCCCTGATAAAGTGTGTTCAATATATATTATATACCATTAAAATTTAATATTTTACTTACATGTACAGTATAAATTTTCGACGAAACCACCCTTAAGGCTATGTACATTCGCCCCCTACCATCAAGGTGACTTTACTATTATTGTGGGCAAAGTTTTGTGGATTTACAGTTATAGTGTATAAAGATTAGTTACTTTAATGTGGATTTACTGTTATAGAGGGGTTTTTTCAATGATCATACGTGAAATTAACACGTAAGAAGACGATGAGGTGAATACTGTTGGGTCAAAAGAAGTTGCTGATGAGATCAAGGGGGAGACTTCACTAAAACTGTGTGTTTGAAGAGTCTCCTCATGAATGACTTGATACTGAGCCTTAGGATCCCATGTGTATTTTTGAGTGGAGTAGTTTCCTTGTAACTGATCATTCAGAATGTTGTGAACAAATTTGTCATGTGGAGTTCCACTTGAGAATGAAAATTTTGCTTCGATATTTCAGTAGTATTATTTCTTGAATTTTGAATTGAGAGGCCACTGATTTTTCCATACTCAGCGAAGACTTGAGCAAATGGTTTATGTGTTACAGGATCAATTCCCATGTTCACAAGCTTTTTCTTCAGTCTTGTGTTCCAGTAATTTTTGACATCATTATCTGTTCTCCCGGGTAATTGCTTTGCTATTAAAGACCACCTGATAAATACAAACCACAAGTTGTTAATTAATTAAGAAATATTTTTAGATGTTTGGTTCTAAGAAAATATTTTCCACCAAAAGAGGGTGTGTGGAAGACATTTTCCTTAATATTATCACAACTCTTAACTTCATATCATTGCATTGACCAATACTTGGACATTATTATCAATTTTCAGTACTCAAACTTTCATTACAACCACTATCCACTTTGCTAATAATATTATAAATCATTAAAATATTTCTCTCTTCAATCAAATATTGGAAAATATTTTTCATAAAATAAGTCCTTTTTTGAAAACATGTTTATGTAAAAAAGTAACTGTTGTCGAACCAAATACAACAAATTATTTACTTGCAAACCAAGGAAGATTAGGATTTAAAAAAAACTAACCTGCTACCAATGGTTTTGTGAAGTTCAAGGATGCACTCTTCTTCTTGGGGTGTGAAGTTGTCATGCTTAAGATCAGGACGTAGATAATTGGTCCATCTGAGCCTACAACTTTTTCCACACCTATTGAGACCTTCAAATTCATCAATAAATTTGTACCAATTATCATTTTTGAGTAGATATATGTGATTGACAAATAGAGACGCGCGAGTTCAGAATATAAGTTTGAAGTGTCCAAGTATGAGTTCGATCGAAATTTAGTATTTTGTTGAATTTTTGTTATATTCACATATTTATATATTTCCGTGTAAAAAAATATTGGATTAAGTTGAACTCATTAAAACTATATATAGTGCATCCGCCTCGACAAATGTAATGTATAGTGGATTGATCAAACCTGCTTTCTGAGGGACCAAAGTCCAGTTGCCTATTGCATGAGTGGCTACATAAGCAAGAATTTTTGCATCTTCCTCAGCAGTCCAAGGGCCTCTTTTCACATTTGCTTTATCACAAAAAGTAGGCCTTCCCATTATCAAAAGATAACCAAAATCAAGATTTGCAAGTACCAAAGACAGAGAGACAAAGAAGAAGAATAAAATAGAGAGATTGTTTGATATAATGGTAATGCAATTTTCGTTAGCACTGAAAGCACGTTCGGAGAGTATTAAACTAAAAAAGGGCATGAAATGCATGTAATTTTGGCTCCCTTTTAGCAACATTTGCATGATTCTTCTCAAGAAAACTTTTTGACGTGACTTCCAAAATAATGCATGCTCTCTCTCACTCTTCCTCTCAGTCTACCCAAGAGAATAATATATAATGGAGTTTAAGTTATATTACCTGACAAATGTCTGTAATTTTTACAAAATATCAATGCAATATATATGATTCATTATTACAGGTTATTATTACATTATCCAGGTTAGGCTTGATTTTAAAAGTTACCTCATGTTGTAACTTATAAGTTAATATGACATGATAATGTACAAGTTCTTATGATATTAACCCATTGAACATAAACTCATAAAAGTTCTTTGGCTAGGAATCACATTGAAGAAATGACTCCTCGCCATATTTAAGTTCGAATCTGTTATAACTAGAGCCACAGTACACATTAAGTCAGCATGACATTTTCTTCAAAAGTTTTTTACACGGTGGCTTAGCATATATTGATTTTCCTTTGCATCCAACATACTCCGATACAAGGCAGTGAAGCAAAGTTGTAAAATAATCAACAAGAAAAACAAACGGCGAATTCTGTTGCTCGCTGCGTGATTTTACTTGCTCTCAAAGATTTTTTCTTGATAACGTACATAATATTATTAACCAAAGGGGAGAACTCAAAAAAGAGAACCTAACTACGTATCAAAATATACGATTTTCTATAAAAAGACATTCAATCATCTCTATATATAAGCATATCGTAAATACACCAAAAGAAACTAAAGACAAAAGATTATTTTCCAACATAATAAAGTCTAGCTCCTCTCCTTCAAAAGCTCTCTCCTATTATCTCTTTCCATATATAACCCACATAATGGCTAGGGGATCGGAGCAAACTTTCACGCCCTTGAACTTCTATTCCTACTCTTGTAGGCCCAACTATGCAATGCCTCTTTCACTTTGCCCGGCTTGCAATTCAAACCAATAATGGACCACCATCCAAGGTCTTGAATCCACTTTGAAAGTAGAAGAGGGGATGAATTATAGTATTTTTAAATTTTAATCGACTACTCTTCAGGTCTAGTCGACTTATGCGGAGACAGCCTACACATAACTATTAGTTCTTTCTATTTAAACAAGTATTAATCATAGTAAACATTAAAGGAACGGAATATAATACGAGAGCGATAAAGTGAATGACATCAGAAATTTTATATTAGTTCGGAACTAATGTCGTATTCTAATCCAGTCCTCTTGGGTTGCAAGAATGTTGTCTTTTAGAGATCTTTGTAAATTGAATTGAGTATAACCTTTGTGATTATCAACGATCACCACCAATGCTGACAGGGTTCGTTTTCACTCGCTCACCAATAATGACCCTTTGGTTTTCACTCGCTTACCAAAGAAACGAAAATTAACACAACCTCTAGGATACACTGCCTCTCCAATATTTTTTTGTCTTTCATCTCTCTTTTGGGTACACAGTAAATCTAATAAAGTGAATTATAATGCTTGTTAAGAGTAGAATAAAGAGCTTGTAGTTGGATAGGCAATTGTATAGAAGGTTGCGTACTTTCTTCCTTCATCGAGCTTGTATATTTATAGCTCTCTCAACTTGTTATGGCTATTGCACAACCTGAGGGGATTTGACTGTTTCTCATTTATTTGTTTTCATAATTTGCAGCTCCAGCACTTGCATGAATATGGATAGTATGTTGACTTGTCACTCCTTGAAGATGGATGCGGGCATCTTTAATTTGCAATATTAATTTCCTTTCCTTGTTTGACTTCATGTTCTTGGGCATATCCTTATTGTCTCCACTTTCCTTTCTTGAATATGTAAATTTTTCATTAAGTACCAGCATGAGAATCCTTGTGCAGAGGATTCTTTTCCTTTTATGATAGTAGAATATTTACTCTTTGTTTGCAAATATCTTGGTTGATCTTCTTTATAGAACTTTGCATTTCATAACTCCATCTCCATATGCATCTTCTTCAATTTTTCATAGTTTTGATGAATTTTCGAGCAGTAGACATTCTTTATATGGAACTCAAACTTATTTTCATACATTATTTTCTTTCCATACCAAAGTGGAAAATATTTTTTCATAAATAATAACGGCATCTTTGAATTCCTATTGGAAATCCTTTCTCGATCTTGTAAAATAATCTTCCATAATAAAGATATTTACTTTACATAGAAAATATATTCTTCTCCTATTATATTGAAAATATTCCTTTCTTGATTTTGGAATATAATCTCTTTCCATAGTAGATTGTACTACATCTATAATATGTTTTCTTTCCATAGAAAATATTTTCTTCTTTGGTCTTGTAGTATCTTTTCCATTTAGTATTTTTCTTTCACAAAATAATAGATCTTTTTCATGATTCTAGAAACTTTCCTTTGAAGATGTTGAAAGACTTTCTATCCATAATATCCTGTAGATTATTCTTCTGATATTGCAGTGAGTCATTCAATATTTGATACTCACTTTCCCATAATATTCTCTTTCCTATAATAATCTTCCTTGATTAATTCTTCATATAACCACCCATGTTTAAGGTTTGTGTTTATTACATTTAAGTATACCACCTTTCAATTTATGTACCAAAATTATATTTAAGGTTTAATGATCAACTTATTAATTATTTGCTTGATTTGTGGAACAAAATCTTTTCATATTAATATTTGCTTGATTTGTGGAACAAAATCTTTTCATATGGCTGATTTTATAGCCTAAAATTGCGCCACATTTTAAGGCTCCCAATTAATATTTGATTCAGTCCCAATTAAAGCATCAATCAAAATTGGCTTCTTCCTGCATTTGTTCCCAAGTTTGATGCGAATTTATAGAGCCGAAAGGATTTGCTGGCATTATGGGCATTCCTTCTCCTTCTTGCATTTGAATCACAACTTTCATTGTTGGCCTATCCGCCGGAGACCATTGAATGCACCACACTCCTACAATTGCTAGTTTCTTGATTATGCTGCTGTCATCTTCATCCTCAATTTGAATTTCTATTTCTTCTCCTTTCTCCAGTTGTTTGTACATCCACTCTGGGTAGTAAATCTCACTAAGTCGACGGAAACTGTGTTGATTTGATAGTTGTACACAGTACACTTGTGGTGGTTCTTCAATTATCGGAAAACAATATCGAAGAGTACATGGTCAGCACCACCGTCGCTGCTCCTCTTTACCATCGCTATTGGAGATTTCAGAAGGTGTGTCGCATGTGCACATGGAAGTTCATCAAGTTGGAATTGTCCACAACTACATTTCTTATTTTCTAAACATACAATGTACCGCTTCACACCATCTAACACAGTGTGTATATGATCTGTTGAAGCCCTCACCTACAATTCAAGATCAAAAAGAAAATAATAAGGTGTCAATAAGTTAACTATGTTAGCAACAATCAGTTAACTACAAATCAGCTACAAACAAACTGCATATAAACGTTAACTACATTTACCCACATTTGACTACATTTTAAAAACTCACTGGAAACACTGCATATAACCTTAACTACATTTACCTACATTTGACTACATTTTAAAAATTCACAGGAAACACTTCATATAACCTTAACTACATTTGACTACATTATAAAAACTCACTGGAAACACTTCATATAACCTTAACTACATTTAACTACATTTGACTACATTTGACTATATTTTAAAAATTTACTGGAAACACTGCATATAACCTTAACTACATTTACCTACATTTGACTACATTTTAAAAATTCACTGGAAACACTTCATATAACCTTAACTACATTTAACTACATTTGACTACATTATAAAAACTCACTGGAAACACTTCATATAACCTTAACTACATTTAACTACATTTGACTACATTATAAAAACTCACTGGAAAACACTGCATATAACCTTAACTACATTTAACTACATTAGACTATATTATAAAAACTCACTGGAAACACTGCATATAATCTTAACTACATTTACCTACATTTGACTACATTTTAAAAATTCAATGGAAACACTTCATATAACCTTAACTACATTTAACTACAATTGACTACATTTGAAAAACTCATTGGAAACAAGTTCAACAGCTACTACTTTTTTTGTTTTTTTTTCCTGCACTAAACAAGAATATATTACCTTTAGTTTCTGGGATAATGTATTGTTATCTTCCAATTCTTTGTTGAATTTGTGCCCAAGTAATGTGAAAGAATACATTAGTGAAATATATGAAGCGATCAGTATGAAATGGACTGCTTTTTCTCCCAAGTTCTTTTTTTCCTTTTGTGAAATAATATTCAATGCTATCTTTATAATAAAGTAGCTGGTTTCTTTCAGATATTCGTTTCTAGTTTTAGTGTTCCTGCCCTTGGAAAGAAATCTAAAGAGGGAAGGCCTACACACTATGACCATTTGATCACTTTAATTGTGTATAGAGAAAAAAAGTTATGCTTTTAAATGTTAATAATGATTCAGGTCAATTAAATTTATCAGTGATTCTTTCTTCATGGAAATTTTTATGTTTCATGCTATCAGTGAATTTGAGTAAACCCTTACACTGGACTCCTCTTGAAATTTAAACATAGATATAATTACTATGCAAGGGTTATAGTCTCGGCACTGAATGTAAAATGTTTTTCGAACTTGCTTGCCACTACGTCACTTTTCCAGTCTACGTAAAATAATAGCTGCCAAAATATCCATTTGTTTTTTGTCTAGTTTAGGAACAGTGCAAACCAATCAGATTGATTTAGGAGAAACAGTTGACTATCACGGAAGAGAGTACAAGAACTACAAAATATGAGAAAATTTGAGACAATCTGGAGGAATGAGAGTACGATCACGGAAGAACTATGAAACTGGCTATCACTGAATAACAAGAAAATCTGATTTTCAATGGAGGAATGAGAGTATGATTTCGGTTCAGTTTAGAGGAGAGATTCGGTTCAGTTTAGAGGAGAGATTAGGAGCATTTAAGATTTTACCTTAACTGATTTAGCATTTATTTGGTAGAAAATCAAAGATTAATTAGAAGCCATAAATATATGCGTTGTTTTAGGCTACAATTTATTTAAAATAGATTTTAGCCTTAATTATCTGGCGTTAATTAAGGATGGAACATCAGCAAATAATCCGTTTGGTATATATTTTGTAACAAAAACATGGGATATGAGGTAATAACCAAACAAGGCACAATAATGGTAATAAGGTTTGCTATATAGGATGTATAGGTAAAAATCCCTATTTTTTTTCCCATATTTGTTTGGATCTTTACCAGCATCTTCTTTCTTGAATAAACATGTACAAAAATAAGATTACCACAAGTAAATATTCTTTGGTTAATAATTGTGTTGGTTTGTTATCATCAAAATTAATATGTGAAACATTGAAGCTAACAATCTCTCCCTTTTCGATGATGGCCAATTATTGAGTACAAAATAAGAAAATTTAATCAAAGACTTAATTAAAGACAGTAATGGGATAAGTTAGAGTAACTGTTTACTTTCCTGAACTCATCTTCTCGGAATGCATGTAGTACATGAAGTGTGAACTCCCCATCACTTTATGCATTTCTAAGTTATGCTCCCCCTGTCTCCATACATTCTATTTGAGTTTTCAAACTTTTGTACAGATTATTTTCTTCCAGTTTGTCTTCATCAAAAGGGTGGGATATGATATAAATACTATAACCAATAATAAAGTATATGCTCAATTAAAAAATATGTAGTCCAAGAACCTCTCAATTCGATAAGTTCACAATTCATTAATTCATCCAGTAAAGCCAGCACCATGTATAATACACTCTAAGCAATCAGTACCAAATGTTTGATTTCGTTGGAAAAATTTTGAGTAACTAAATCATTGTTGACCATACGAAACATGAGAAGTTGAAGTTCGTCTTAGGTCAACTAAAAGCAATTTCAAATATTTGAAGAGAATTGTTAGACTTCTAAAATCGTAAAGTAGGACGACACAATTTTGAATCGATTAAAAATAGTTCTAATAGAATCAAACTGTAGACATGCTATCATAGACTTAAAATCACACAAATAATAAACATAAAAGAGATAACAAGATAATGAATCATTTTTACCAAAAGGATACACTAGGATATCATACCATATCAACTTCAATAAAACTTCATAGGATGCTTAATTTTTCCAAAACATCATTTTAGCAAATAAAACGGTGTAATCGCACAAAGTTACTTGAAAAACGCTAGATGATTTAAAAAGATTAAGAAACTTTTAATATCATCACATTTTAAACTTTCAAGAAAAGTTTGAGCAAAAAGCTTAAGACTCTTAGAAAGATTACAATATATTAATGCATACAAGAGTCAAGAAATGGTAATATATTTGTATCATCAAAAAAATGTGGGATCATATAACCAAAGGGAAGGATATGAGATCATTATCATGAAAGTCATTATCCTTTTCATAAAATGAGAATATTAAAAATCTCCATCCCATTTTTTATTTCAGTCCACTTTGTTGCCTGTAAGGTTTGTAAATGAAAATATTCTACTAGATCGAAACAATTAGTTCTTGCATGCAATAATCCATAATTTAGAAGTCAACTAAAGATCTTTTGTGGCACTAAATGGAGATATTATAGATCAGGTATACCAAAATATTTGTCATAAAAATAGGGAGTCGATCATACCTTGGTACTTTATTCGATTGTTGGACTTACCAATTTTCTTCTTGCTTCGCATTATTTGGAATGTGAAGATGAAGGTAAATTCTCCATCATACTCATTTCCAAACCGATCATCTTCTAGAGACTTCTTTTTGTGAAACCTTGGGCTACACGTTTACACATAATTTTCACAACCTTACCAATCTTATACGACTTTAGATATTCATGATTGCAGCTCATTTGCTTGGTACTATATTTTCATACTGTTGATTCTTTTAGCTTCGTTCAACAAATCTTGCATTGCTAGAATCCGGCATTCATAGTTTTAAATTTTCTTCATGAATGTCTAGTTCAACTAGTATATGTCACTAGCAATTTATTCCAAGCTATCCCACTGCAAGTTCTCCATTCTTATTCATAATTTTCTTAGAAAAGTATTAGTGTAAAGAAAAGCGCGTATGTTGAGATTTCTCTACAACTAATACTTTGAATTTCATAAAATCGTAAGTAGTAATGAATAAGGAATACTTCAAGAGTTTTAACAAGGCAGTTGCAACCAAAGGAAATAAGATATCCATAGCTCAGATATAATTCTATTCAAAGAAATGCTAAAGCACATAAAGCCAATGATGATAATTTATGCAAAAATGATGCTTTCTTTTCAAGTCTGCTTCTATCTGAGGCGCCAAACTAAAAATGTGAAAGATCATGCTTGTTGCAAGAGAATGTCAAACGAACACATCTCGATGATCACTGCAAATGCGTTATTTAAAAAATATGACCTATGAAAAAGTAATGATAATCATCAATAGAAACATATATGTACCTTCCAAGCATTTGAGTCTTAGGAATAGTCGAGTATCTCCACATGCCTAAGTTACCGAGGCATCAAGGTTAAACCTTCTCAGATTTGAATAAAGTATTGAAACTTTCACCAAAAGAATAAATATAAGAAGCAATTCTCTTCACAAGTTATATTAAGCTCACAACTATATGAAAGGAATACATGCATATATGCTTGCTTATCCTAATGCTTATACAAATGACATGGTTCATGCAATATATTCATTCTTATTCAAATCTCTAAGTCAAGGATATGATCAACGCCGAACATAATAGTAGCATGTTGCAGCAACTCGACTCAAGCAATATGTAGTTGTACATATCATACTATATTGCACTAAAAAATATTACTAGATACGTATCACCTTATAAAAATCCGAAGGAACTTGAATAACCTTTAGTTATATCAATTGCCTAAGCTTTACCATCATGTGTAATATGTCCTTCATAATTTATTGAGAATAGATGAACTTTGAAGCATCTTTAAGCATGTGCCTTGACCAACCATTATGCAAATTTTATTTATCCCTTTTTATGGCTGGACTCAGAATTCCTACAAAACAGATTAATTTATTTTTGGTACCCAATCTTCTTTTGGTCCTTCATGGTTAGTAGATTGAATAATTCGAGGTGCATGTAACTATTATGGTCTCTAAACATATTTTGATCTAACATAACTTTTGGCATAATTACATGCAAATACTTTATGTCCAGAATTGCCACAATAGTGGCATGTAATATGAGAATAAGAGTGTTTACCTACAACTACCTTATTAGTGGACTTGGAGCTTTCCTCGGTCAACTTGTTCAAAGTAGGACGTTTACCAGTAGATCCACTTTCAGTCGACTTATAGCTGTTAAGCCAAGGAGATTAATTTGATCGATCAAAGTAGTGACGGGGGGATTTGTGCAAGCTGCTTATTTTTTGCGGATCTCAAAATTTTCTTCTTAAAGTAAGTTGTTCTTCACAAGATATTCTTTAATCCGAGTATCTCACTCATTCTTTTCGTTTCTCAACTTGTTATAGTCTTCAAGTTGGATCTCCCAATCTTTCTTCTCATGCGTCAGCTTCTTATATTCTTCAAGTTGGATCTCCCAATTCTTTTTCTCCTTCCTCAACTTATTATATTCATTTAGAACTTTCTTACATCCATTAAGAACCAATTCGATATCATCCTGCAATTCATCACATTTGTCGCAATACGTAACAGGAGTGTGGCGTACCTTGTTAATTTCTCCCATTGCCATAAAATATTGATTCTTCATTCTTTCGTGATTGTTTTCTTCTTCATATTCATCCTCGTCTATCCAAGATTTGTGATTCTTTTTCTTGAGATCACAATCCAGCATAGCAGTAAAGCACACCTCATCAGTTTCTTCTCTTTTCTTGAAACATATGTTTTTCATTTCTTTTTTATCATCCTCGTCGCTCCAAGTTGAGATTCTATGATTCTTCTTCTTGATGTTGGGACATTTTAATTTCATATGTCCATGTTCACTACATTTGTAGCAGCATATGTTCTCTTGTTGTTAAACCTCATTCTTTTGATTCTTTTGATGATTCTAGACGGATTGAGATTTTCTATTCTGCTTCTTTTTACTCTTCTTTTTTCTCGTTCTGGGTACCATGGCCAAGTCTTCTCGATCTTCACTATTTTTAGATTCTTCAAGAGTAGACATGAATTCAATCTCCTTAACTTTGTTGCCATCCCCATGGATATTTTCCAATATGTCTCATATATCTTTAGCAGTCTCACAGGTGGATATTCTCTTATAATTTTCTTCATTAATTGCACAATAGAGCATGTTGATTGCTCTAGCGTTTGTTTGTACAATATCCAATTATTCTTTTATGTAGTCAAATATGGATGCCCTTTTTACAAGCGTCTTTACATCACTGTTGTTCGAAATAAGTCTCGATCCATTCTGAATAACTAACCAGGCTTGATAATCTATTGATTGGACATAAACCTTCATTATTTCTTTCTAATGCCTATAGTATTGACTATTGAAATATTGTGGCCTTCTTACTGAGTATCCCTCTTGAAGTATGATTCCAAAAATTTGATGACCTTCCATGGATCTTTTATCACTTGATGTTAAGCAAAGAATAAAAATGTGAGACCTGCTCTGATACCAGTTGAAAGTACAAGAGGGGGAGGAGGGCTGAATTGTAGCCTTTTTAAATTTCTAGTCGACTACTCTTCAGGTCTAGTCGACTTATACGGAGACAGCCTGCACAGAACTGTTATTTCTTTCTATTTAAAATGTTGTTAATGATTATAAGCTATAATAACGTATTTTAGTCACTTAATACACTCAAATTTATTGCACTTAAGTTGAGTTTGCGCTTTAATTACTAGCATTTTGCACTAATGGTGTGTTTTATGTCATATAGGAGTGATTCCGAGCTATATAGATGTTATGGAATATATTCAAGTAATTTAGAGCTTTGAAGTTTGAGTAAAAGCCCAAGGAATTAATCCAGGATCGTATTCGGTGATCAACGGATGATAGAGAAACAAAGAATCGAGTAGGCATAATTTGCACTGTCTAGTAAAATGTTCATAACGTTTCACCCATAAATTCATTTTGTCTATACAATATATGGTTGGAAAGATCACTCAAAGAAATACAACTTTCATGTTTTACATTTTTCCAAATTCCAAATGAAACAAGGTAGCAGATGCGGTCGAAACTGCAACTGCAGACTTGACGACTGAAATAGTAGCCTTGCTATGTATAGCGGCCGCGGCGTCCAGACTTGAAAAGTTGTCCTTTTTCGCATAGGAGAAGCTATATCTGTTTGGGCCTGACCGTAATTGGTATATATACATGGAAAATGGTATTTTAATGAGGTTGGACATATTTTTGAAACAGATTCGACCTAAGGAGGCAGAGATACAATAGGAGCAAGGCGGGAAATTGTTTTACGAGTTTTTCTTTCCTCTTCTATTTTTCATTGTTGGTTATGACTTTTGCATTGTAGTTTTACATACTATTATGAATAGATAATTTGTTATCTACGGTTTTGATGGAACCTTTTGTAGGATCAATTCTTGTTATGTTTTTGGATAATTAAGCCGTAGTATTTTCTCTATTTGTTCAACTATATTATTCTTATAGTTGATTGAAGGGCCCTCCATTAGCTATGCCTATTTAGTATGTATTACTCGGGAGAGAGTGAATATTTAGGTAGTTGTTGAACAACATCACTCCAGTCGTATGTCATAAATAAATAACCAAGTTTTAAAGGTGGGATTAGGGATAATGAAACCTTGGGTGCGATCTAAGAGAGCTGTAATTTAAGCCAGCTAGCATAACTCGGGAGTATGTCTAATAAATTATCGTAATTACTTGGGAGAGAATTATAACACGGAAAGTGCTCATGATCGATAGAGAATACTTAGGCGAAACTATAGAAGACATAGCGGGAAGGATTCCGGCAATTAGAGAAATCATAGCTCTAAACCTCCTTAATCTTTTCTCCAACATGTAGTATCTTTAGTGTTAATTTATTAATTAGTTAGTTAAATACAAGAATCTTAATATCCATAAGTTATTAATTGTTCAAGCTTGTATTTTTGGTGATAGTGAACAATTGTAGCTAAGCTTTAGTTCTCTGTGGGATTCGACTCCGGACTTGTAAACTGTATTATATTTGCAGCGATCGCTTAGTCCTTTTTACAAGGCATAGTTGGGCATGATAAGTTAATCCCAGTAAATAGTAAAGAAACAGAATATAATACGAGAGAGATAAAGCAAATGCCACCATAAAGTTTATACTGGTTCGGAACCAATGTAGTGTCCTAATCCAGTCCTCCTGGGTTGCAAGAGTATTGTCTTTTAGACATCTTTATAAATTGAATTGAGTACAACCTTTGTGGTTTTCAGTGATCACCACCAATGGTAACAGGGTTGGTTTTCACTCACTCACAAACAACGAATCTTTGATTTTCATTCGTTTACCAAAGAAACGAATAATAACATAACCGTCTGACCTCCTTTTGGACCCCACACCTCGCGAAGGGCATAGAAAGGGAGTTTTTTCCAATTTAAGTGAAAATCGAAACGGAATTTATTTTATTAATAATCAAAGTCATCACTTGGAAGATTTATGGTGTCCCAGATCATCGGTTTAAATCCCGAATCGAGGAAGTTTCGACTCTGTTTAACAGTCTGCGAGCAAGAAATCCGGGTAAGGAATTCTGTTTACCCAGGAGAGGGTATTAGGCACTCTCGAGTTCCGTGGTTCTAGCACGGTCGCTCAACTGTCATATTCGGCTTAAATTATCTGATTTTAGTCCATTTGTACCTATGTGCCAATTTTAACTTTTAGCCGCTTGTATTATTATTTTAAAGAAAATTGCAACGTTATTAAAACACATCTCGGACCACGTAAGATAAATACACCCATGGTTTTTGACATATTTTAATGCCGTTGAGATTTGGATTTGTGTAACATAAATGCACACCCATAATTAGGAGTACATTATTTAACTAACGCGCCTACAGCAATTACACGTCTCAGATTTGTGAGAGGCCATGAAAATTCACTAAATGAGGCGCCTCGATTCTAAGGATCCAAAATCAATTAAGCAAGGTCTAAGCTATTTATTGTCTAGTATATCACACGTCTACTCTTTGAAAGAAATTAATTTCCTAAACGTAGAAGGGTCGATTAATTTGAGACTGGACTACTTTAAATAGGCAGCTGCATATCAAATCCAAGTGGATTGCTTTCAATTTTGGGCCTAAACGAGTCAATCTTAAAATGTGAATTAACCAGGTGGAAATCCCGAAATTTTCTATCACTCCCCCTTTATACATATTTACAAACACTTAAATGGAAACCATGCGTATTTTACTTTGAAAGAGAACCTGAACCATTTTCCTTTTCTATTTCCATAATAACCAACGTCCAAGAATCTTAAACTTAAACAAAAGGATCTTCCCTTGATGGAAATTGACTCAGTAGATTAACACTCAGATTATTTGGATACCATGTTCAGCCATTATTTTCCTACTTAGCACGTATTCAACTACATAAAACCGTTGACAGGATATTCCAACCTATGGCAAGTATACTTCAAAGCATGAAACAAGAAGGGAAGAGTAGATAAAAATGAAAAGAACATGACCAACAGTCCAACTTACATACATGACCTGGAAATATTGAACAAATCAAACTAGAAAGGTAGTGGTTATCCACTTATACATTTCATTCCAACACTAGTACTTGAGAAGGAAAGTAGAATTAAATTAACGAAACCAAATTCGAACCTAGTCCTAAAATATGCTGCATAAATCATGCCTGGGTATAATAAGAACCTAAATCAGCTATCTTATAATCTACCAAACCATAGACTCGTTGTTTGAGTCCTAATTCCAAGACTCAACTGCCTCCTTCGAACTCCTGGAAGCAATGATGAAAGGCTGTATTACAAACGTCATGTTTTCGAAATAAAGAAACTAAGCTAGAGCCTGAAGTCAAATGTAAACTAGATCAAAAAATAACAGAGAACATGTACAGATTTTAAAGCAAATACACATCATTTTTGAAGAAAAGAATGAAACAAGAAGGAGAAGGAACAAACTACAAGCTGATTTAAAACCAATAACCAGACACTTAAACATCAAAGCCTTCTGTTTCCATTTCTCGATTCCTAATTTGAGGACTACATTGTATGAATTTTAGGAAGTGTACCTGAGATTGAGGAAACACGCAAACAAAGAGGGATCAGAAGTAGTTAACAACAGAGATCAATAGTAGGAAAGTAGTAAAGCCCAGTAATTAGACAATGAACCAACAGACCATGTTTAAAACCCAATAGATGAGATACGATGACCCAAACACTAATATCAGGTACTTAATGGACCAACAGACCTCAAACCAGATTTGATTTCAACTCATTTTAGTACCAGCCAACCAGAAATTACACCAATGATAGAAGAACTTTGGCAAGTTCAAAAATAACTCAATGAAATAATGTTTTTTCTGAAGTTTCAGCGTTGAAGGCTTTTAGGATTTTTCTAATCTCTTTCTCTCACAAAGAAAAACTACAACTTTCAAACTTTGAAAAGTATCAGAAATAATAATGTAAGGCAATGAAACAGTAGAATTTTCTTTGTATTTTTATATTTTCAATTCCTCCAGTCCTCCAGTATCTCTTGAGAGGCAAGTTTGCAATGCCTTTATAGTCAAGCAAAGTAGGGTATCCTTCAAGTCTTTTATTTCAACTTAGTCCCTCATTTTTAAACTTGTTAACCAAGTTATAAAACAAAAGTTGTAAAAACTCCCTGCTAGAAACTTCCAAGTCAGTTATAAAGATTCCCCAACCCCAAATACCTAGACTACCCTTTGAATTAAATCTGAATCACTAACCTAGGCTAAATCCAAATTCTAGTCTAACTATACCAACCCCTTTAACCTAGGTCAATGCTGACCGTGGTTAATTTCAAAAGAGCCACAACCATACGACACTCAGTTATAAACAGACCCCAAAATTAAACTGTGAATTCAACTGACCTAATTCTAAGCTTGAAATAACTAGGATTAACTAATTTGATCATAAATTAATTGCTAATCAGAACCAAAAGCTACGAGTAGATTGAACATAAATCCAAGAGAATAAGCAAAATTAATTGATAGTACTGAATCAAGAATTCAAAATTAGCAGAGAAACAACAACACAACAAATCCACTATGCTTACATTAATTTCAATGATAGAGAAATCAAATAGGAAAGAAAAAAACTTACTCATGCAAGGTTGACCAAGGATGAACTCTGACTTGAGCCCCAGAATGATGTGAACATTTGTTTTTCACCGAGAACAAAAGAACACATAATTTTGTAGCCCAAGTCGGACACTGGACTTAGGGAATTGGGAGGAACTCGACCTCGCACTTCTAGGGTTATGCTACTCTGAGATTTAAAAATTGAGAAACTCTGGTGATATTCCAAGGGACCAAATTTGGGCGGATTGGGTTAGGTGTAAAGTGGATTTGGGCTGGCTGGTCTTTGAAAAACAAAGAGGCCCAATTTGGCCTATAATTGAGGCCACATTTCAAATCCCATTTTTCTTATTTATTTTAATTCCTAAATGATTTTATCAAAACCAAATTAATATAAAAAATAGCAAAAACCTGATTTAATTCTAAATTAAGCTAATTAAATTCCCAATTAATTAACCTAATTTTAAAAGACAAATTTGAGACTTTAAAAGTAAAAATACAAAAAGAACTGCTTTTGTTATTAATTTTTGTTTTTCATGCTATTAATTAATCACTGTACCTAAATATTAAAACTAGTATCCTAAATGCAGAAATGCTATTTTTTTATATTTTTAGTGAATTAAAATACATTCGACATGCAAACAAATACACAATTTATGCGGTTAAACTCTAAGAATCACACAGATAAAGAAAAATACTAATGTTAAGAATTTACAAGAGTAATTTAAGCTAGGAAAAAATCACATGCTCATAGCTGCCCCTCTTTGTTCGGAGACACGAAGCGTTCGCGTAAAGATAAGTGAGCAATCATGAGAGATTTTTGCCTGCCTGACACTCCATGAGTAGCATTTTTTAAAAGCTTGACCGCACCCTGCTTCAGAGGTTGCCTACATATCCTCAGCGAAAGAGGAATCGAGTTAGTGTAGTTCAGGAGTGTTTGATAGCTGGGACTACTGAAGCTGTGATCTCACTGCTACTGCTGCTGGACTCCATTATTACACCTTGTGAAAAATAAAAGAAGCTACACTAAGCTATGAACTATGGATTACAAAAGAACCTATCTATATCTTCGGATTTGCTCTTGATCCTTGTTGCTTTATTGCCTTGTATTTCTTCCTGTACAACTTCTTATTGCCTTGTTTGCTTCTTGTTTTCTCTGCTTCTATGTTTGATGCTGAATTACTGGACTTGAAATGTATTCCCTTATTTTGTAGGTAGGCGCCTGCTTACAAAAACTCGTATCTTAAAAAATATTCCCTAATTCTCCAGGTGGGCGTCTGATTACCAACCTTTGAATTTTAAAAAATATTCCCTTGTTCTCCTAGTGGGCGCCTGATTACCAAAACATGCAACTTGAAAAATAATCCCTTGTTCTCCAGGTAAGCACCTAATTACTAAAACTTGAAACTTGAAAAATATTCCCTTGTTGTACAGGTGGGCGCCTGATTACCAAAACATGAAACTTGAATAATATTCCCTCGTTCTCCAGGTGGATGCATGATTACCAAAACTTGCAACTTGAAAAATATTTCCTGGTTCTCCAGGTGAGCGTCTGATTACCAGAACTTGCAACTTGAAAAATATTCCCATGTTCTACAGTTGGGCGCCTGGTTACCGAAACTTGAAACTTGAAAAATATTCCCTTATTCTATAGGTGGGTGCCTGATTACCGAAAACATGAATTGCCTTGTTCTAGGTGGGCACCTAATTACCAAAACTTGCAACTTGAAAAATATTCCCTTGTTTTTCAGGTGGGCGCCTGATTACCAAGATTTGCAACTTGAAAAATATTCCCTTGTTTTACATGTGGGCGCCTGATTACAAAAACTTGCAACTTGAAAAATATTCCCTTGTTCTATAGGTGGGCGTCTGATTACCAAAACTTGAAACTAGAAAAATATTTCCTTGTTCTACAGGTGGGCGCCTGATTATCAAAATTACAAAAACTTGCGATTTGAAAAATATTCCCTTGTTCTACAGGTGGGTGCCTAATTACCAAAACTTGAATCTTGAAAAATATTCCCTTGTTCTACAGCTGCAACTTGAAAAATATTCACTTGTTCTACAGGTGGGCGTCTGATTACCAAGACGTTAATTTGAAAACTATTCCCTTGTTCTCCAGGTGGGCGCCTGATTACCAAATCTTGCAACTTGAAAAATATTTCCTTGTTCTATAGGCCAGAGCCTGATTACCAAAACTTGCATCTTGAAAAATATTCCATTGTTCTCCAGGTGGGCGCCTGATTACCTAAACTTGCAAATTGAAAAATATTCCCCTGTTTTCCAGGTGGACGCCTGATTACCAAAACTTGCAACTTGAAAAGTATTCCTTTGTTTCTAGGTGGGCGCATGATTACCCAAACTTGCATCTTGAAAAATATTCCCTTATTCTACAGGTGGGTGCGTGATTACCAAAACTTAAAACTTGAAAAATATTCCCTTGTTCTACAGGTGGGCGCTTGATTACCAAAACTTGCAACTTGAAAAATATTCGTTTGTTTTACAGGGGGCGCCTGATTACCAAAACTTGCATCTTGAAAAATATTCCCTTACTCTCCAGGTGGACGCCTGATTACCAAAACTTGCAACTTGAAAAGTAATTTCTTATTTCTAGGAGGGCATCTGATTATCAAAACTTATAACTTTAGAAATATTCCCTTGTTCTACAGGTGGCCTCCTGATTACCAAGACTTGAATTTGAAAAATATTCCCTTGTTCTCCAGGTGGGCGCCTGATTACCAAAATGTGAAACTTGAAAAATATTCCCTTGTTCTATAGGTCGGAGCCTGATAATCAAAACTTGTAACTTGAATAATATTTCCTTGTTCTACGAGTGGGCGCCTAATTAGAAAAACGTGCAACTTGAAAAATATTCCCTTGTTCTCCATGTGGGCGCGTGATTACCAAAACTTAAAACTTGAAAAGTATTCCCTTGTTTCTAGGTGGGCGCCTTATTACCAAAAACTTTCAACTTGAAAAATATTCCCTTATTTTATAGGTGGGCGCGTGATTACAAAAACTTAAAACTTGAAAAATATTCCCTCATTCTACAGGTGGGCGCTTGAGTACCAAAACGTGCATTGTTAAAAATATTCCGTTGTTCTCCAGGCGGGCGCCTGATTACAAAAACTAGCAACTTGAAAAATATTCCCTTGTTCTACAGGTGGACGCCTGATTACCAAGACTTGAATTTGAAAAATATTCCCTTGTTCTCCAGGTGGTCGCTTGATTACCAAAACGTGAAACTTGAAAAATATTCCCTTGTTCAATAGGTGGGCGCCTGATTATCAAAACTTGCAACTTGAAAAATATTCCCTTGTTCTATGTGTGGGCGCTTGATTACCAAAACTTGCAACTTGAAAAGTATTCCCTTGTTCTCCAGGTGGGCGCTTGATTACCAAGACTTTCAACTTGAAAACTATTCCTTGTTCTCCAGGTGGGTGCCTTATTACCAAAAACTTGAAACTTGAAAATTATTCTCTTGTTCTACATGTGAACGCATGATTACAAAAACTTGTAATTAGAATAATATTCCCTTGTTCTACAGGTGGACGCCTGATTACCAAAATTACCAAAACTTGCGATTTGAAAAATATTCCCTTGTTCTACAGGTGGGTGCCTGATTACCAAAACTTGAAAAATATCCTTTGTTTTACAGGTGCAACTTGAAAAATATTCCCTTGTTCTATAGGTGGGCACCTGATTACCAAGACGTGAATTTTGAAAAATATACCCTTGTTCTCCAGGTGGGCACCTGATTACCAAATCTTTCAACTTTAAAAATATTCCCTTGTTCTACAGGTGGACGCTTAATTATCAAAACTTGCGTCTTGAAAAATATTCCCTTGTTCTCCAGGTGGGCGCCTGATTACCAAAACTTGCAACTTGAAAAATATTCCCTTATTTTAATGCTGGGCGACTGATTACCAAAACTTGAAATTTGAAAAATATTCCCTTGTTCTACAGGTGGGCGCCTGATTACCAAATCTTGCAACTTGAAAAATATTTTGTTGTTCTGCAGGTGGGCACCTGATTACCAAAACTTGCATTTTGATAAATATTCCCGTGTTATCCAGGTGGGCGCCTGATTACCTAATCATATAACTTGAAAAATATTCCCCTGTTCTCCAGGTGGACGTCCGATTACCAAAACTTGCATCTTGAAAAATAGTCCCTTGTTCTCCAGGTGGGCGCCTGATTACCTAAACTTGCAACTTGAGAAAAACTCCATTGTTCTCCAGGTGGACGCCTGATTACCAAACTTGAAATTGGAAAAATATTCCCTTGTTCTACAGGTAGGCGCCTGATTACTAAAACATGCAACTTGAAAAATATTCCCTTGTTCTCCAGGTGGGCGCCTGATTACCAAATCTTGCAACTTTAAAACTATTTTCTTGTTCTACAAGTGGGCACCTGATTACCAAAACTTGCATCTTGAAAAATAGTCCCTTGTTCTCTAGGTGGGCGCCTGATTACCTTATCTTGCAACTTGAAAAATACTCCCTTGCTCTCCAGGTGGACGCCTGATTACCAAAACTTGCAACTCTAAAAGTATTTCCTTATTTCTAGGAGGGCATCTGATTATCAAAACTTATAACTTAAAAAAATATTCCCTTATTCTACAGGTGGCCTCCTGATTACCAAGACTTCAATTTGAAAAATATTCCCTTGTTCTCCAGGTGGGCGCCTGATTACCAAATTGTGAAACTTGAAAAATATTCCCTTGTTCTATAGGTCGGAGCTTGATTATCAAAACTTGCAACTTGAATAATATTCCCTTGTTCTACGTGTGGGCGCCTAATTACCAAAACGTGCAACTTGAAAACTATTCCTTTGTTCTCCATGTGGGCGCGTGATTACCAAAACTTAAAACTTGAAAAGTATTCCCTTGTTTCTAGGTGGGCGCCTTATTACCAAAAACTTTCAACTTGAAAAATATTCCCTTATTTTACAGGTGGGCGCGTGATTACCAAAACTTAAAACTTGAAAAATATTCTCTCGTTCTACAGGTGGGCGCTTGATTACGAAAACGTGCATCGTTAAAAATATTCCCTTGTTCTCCAGGCGGGCACCTGATTACCAAAACTAGCTACTTGAAAAATGTTCCCTTGTTCTACAGGTGGACGCCTGATTACCAAGACTTGAATTTGAAAACTATTCCCTTGTTCTCCAGGTGATCGCTTGATTACCAAATCGTGAAACTTGAAAAATATTCCCTTGTTCTCCAGGTGGGCGCTTGATTACCAAAACTTTCAACATGAAAAATATTCCCTTGTTATCCAAGTGGGTGCCATATTACCAAAAACTTGCAACTTGAAAATTATTCCCTTGTTCTACATGTGGACGCTTGATTACAAAAACTTGTAACTAGAATAATATTCCCTTGTTCTACAGGTGGACGCCTGATTACCAAAATTACCAAAACTTGCGATTTGAAAAATATTCCATTGTTCTACAGGTGGGTGCCTGATTACCAAAACTTGAAGCTTGAAAAATATTCCTTTGTTCTACAGGTGCAACTTGAAAAATATTCCCTTGTTCTATAGGTGGGTGCCTGAATACCAAGACGTGAATTTTGAAAATTATTCCCTTTTCTCCAGGTGGGCACCTGATTACCAAATCTTGCAACTTTAAAAATATTCCCTTGTTCTACAGGTGGACGCTTAATTACCAAAACTTGCGTCTTGAAAAATATTCCCTTGTTCTCCAGGTGGGCGCCTGATTACCAAAACTTGCAACTTGAAAAATATTCCCTTATTCTACTGCTGGTCGACTGATTACCAAAACTTGAAATTTGAAAAATATTCCCTTATTCTACAGGTGGGCGCCTGATTACCTAATCTTGCAACTTGAAAATTTTTTTCTTGTTCTGCAGGTGAGCACCTGATTACCAAAACTTGCATTTTGATAAATATTCCCTTGTTCTCCAGGTGGGCGCCTGATTACCTAATCTTGCAACTTGAAAAATATTCCCTTGTTCTCCAGGTGGACGTCTGATTACCAAAACTTGCATTTTGAAAAATAGTCCCTTGTTCTCCAGGTGGGCGCCTGATTACCTAAACTTGCAACTTGAAAAAAACTCCATTATTCTCCAGGTGGGCGCCTGATTACCAAAACTTGAAATTGAAAAAATATTCCCTTGTTCTACAGGTAGGCGCCTGATTACCAAAACATGCAACTTGAAAAATATTCCCTTGTTCTCTAGGTGGGCGCCTGATTACCAAATCTTGCAATTTTAAAACTATATTCTTGTTCTACAGGTGGGCACCTGATTACCAAAACTTGCATCTTGAAAAATAGTCCCTTGTTCTCTAGGTGGGCGCCTGATTACCTCATCTTGCAACTTGAAAAATACTCCCTTGCTCTCCAGGTGGACGCCTGATTACCAAAACTTGCAACTTGAAAAGTATTTCCTTATTTCTAGGAGGGCATCTGATTATCAAAACTTATAACTTAATAAAATATTCCCTTGTTCTACAGGTGGCCTCCTTATTACCAAGACTTGAATTTGAAAAATATTCCCTTGTTCTCCAGGTGGGCGCCTGATTACCAAATTGTGAAACTTGAAAAATATTCCCTTGTTCTATAGGTCGGAGCTTGATTATCAAAACTTGCAACTTGAATAATATTCCCTTGTTCTACGTGTGGGCGCCTAATTACCAAAACATGCAACTTGAAAACTATTCCTTTGTTCTCCATGTGGGCGCGTGATTACCAAAACTTAAAACTTGAAAAGTATTTCCTTGTTTCTAGGTGGGCGCCTTATTACCAAAAACTTTCAACTTGAAAAATATTCCCTTATTTTACAGGTGGGCGCGTGATTACCAAAACTTATTACTTGACAAATATTCTCTCGTTCTACAGGTGGGCGCTTGATTACGAAAACGTGCATCGTTAAAAATATTCCCTTGTTCTACAGGTGGACGCCTGATTACCAAGACTTGAATTTGAAAAATATTCTCTTGGTCTCCAGGTGGTCGCTTGATTACCAAAACGTGAAACTTGAAAAATGTTCCCTTGTTCTCCAGGTGGGCGCTTGATTACCAAAACTTTCAACTTGAAAAATATTCCCTTGTTCTCCAGGTGGGTGCCTTATTACCAAAAACTCGCAACTTTAAAATTATTCCCTTGTTCTACATGTGGACACTTGATTACAAAAACTTGTAACTAGAATAATATTCCCTTGTTCTACAGGTGGACGCCTGATTACCAAAATTACCAAAACTTGCGATTTGAAAAATATTCCATTGTTCTACAGGTGTGTGCCTGATTACCAAAACTTGAAACTTGAAAAATATTCCTTTGTTCTACAGGTGCAACTTGAAAAATATTCCCTTGTTCTATAGGTGGGCGCCTGATTACCAAGACGTGAATTTTGAAAAATATTCCCTTGTTCTCCAGGTGGGCACCTAATTACCAAATCTTGCAACTTCAAAAATATTCCCTTGTTCTACAGGTGGACGCTTAATTACCAAAACTTGCGTCTTGAAAAATATTCCCTTGTTCTCCAGGTGGGTGCCTGATTACCAAAACTTGCAACTTCAAAAATATTCCCTTGTTCTACAGGTGGGCACCTGATTACCAAATCTTGCAACTTCAAAAATATTCCCTTGTTCTACAGGTGGACGCTTAATTACCAAAACTTGCGTCTTGAAAAATATTCCCTTGTTCTCCAGGTGGGTGCCTGATTACCAAAACTTGCAACTTAAAATATTCCCTTATTCTACTGCTGGGCGACAGATTACCAAAACTTGAAATTTGAAAATATTCCCTTATTCTACAGGTGGGCGCCTGATTACCAAATCTTGCAACTTGAAAAATATTTTCTTGTTCTGCAGGTGGGCACCTGATTACCAAAACTTGCATTTTGATAAATATTCCCTTGTTCTCCAGGTGGGCGCCTGATTACCTAATATTGCAACTTGAAATATATTCCCTTTGTTCTCCAGGTGGACGTCTGATTACCAAAACTTGCATTTTTAAAAATAGTCCCTTGTTCTCCAGGTGGGCGCCTGATTACCTAAACTTGCAACTTGAAAAAAACTCCATTATTCTCCAGGTGGGCGCCTGATTACCAAAACTTGAAATTGGAAAATTATTCCCTTGTTCTACAGGTAGGCGCCTGATTACCAAAACATGCCACTTGAAAAATATTCCCTTGTTCTCCAGGTGGGCGTCTGATTACCAAATCTTGCAATTTTAAAACTATTTTCTTGTTCTACAGGTGGGCACCTCATTACCAAAACTTGCATCTTGAAAAATAGTCCCTTGTTCTCTAGGTGGGCGCCTGATTACCTCATCTTGCAACTTGAACAATACTCCCTTGCTCTACAGGTGGACGCCTGATTACAAAATCTTGCAACTTGAAAAGTATTTCCTTATTTCTAGGAGGGCATCTGATTATCAAAACTTATAACTTGAAAAATATTCCCTTGTTCTACAGGTGGCCTCCTGATTACCAAGACTTGAATTTGAAAAATATTCCCTTGTTCTCCAGGTGGGCGCCTGATTACCAAAATGTGAAACTTGAAAAATATTCCCTTGTTCTATAGGTCGGAGCCTGATTATAAAAAATTGCAACTTGAACAATATTCCCTTGTTCTACGTGTGGGCGCCTAATTACCAAAACGTGCAACTTGAAAAATATTCCCTTGTTCTCCATGTGGGCGCGTGATTACCAAAACTTAAAACTTGAAAAGTATTCCCTTGTTTCTAGGTGGGCGCCTTATTACCAAAAACATTCAACTTAAAAAATATTCCCTTATTTTACAGATGGACGCGTGATTACTAAAAAACTTAAAACTTGAAAAATATTCCCTCGTTCTACAGGTGGGCGCTTGATTACCAAAACGTGCATCGTTAAAAATATTCCATTATTCTCCAGGCGGGCGCCTGATTACCAAAACTAGCAACTTGAAAAATATTTCCTTGTTCTACAGGTGGACGCCTGATTACCAAGACTTGAATTTGAAAAATATTTCCTTGTTCTCCAGGTGGTCGCTTGATTACCAAAACGTGAAACTTGAAAAATATTCCCTTGTTCTATAGGTGGCCGCCTGATTATCAAAATTTGCAACTTGAAAAATATTCCCTTCTTCTACGTGTGGGCGCCTGATTACCAAAACTTGCAACTTGAAAAGTATTCCCTTGTTCTCCAGGTGGGCGCTTGATTACCAAAACTTTCAACTTGAAAAATATTCCCTTTTTCTCCAGGTGGGTGCCTTATTACCAAAAACTTGCAACTTAAAAATTATTCCCTTGTTCTACATGTGGACGCTTGATTACAAAAACTTGTAACTAGAATAATATTCCCTTGATCTACAGGTGGACGCCTGATTACCAAAATTACCAAAACTTGCGATTTGAAAAATATTCCCTTGTTCTACAGGTGGGTGCCTGATTACCAAAACTTGAAACTTGAAAATATTCCTTTGTTCTCCAGGTGGGCACCTGATTAAAAAATCTTGCAACTTTAAAAATATTCCCTTGTTCTCCAGGTGGGCGCCTGATTACCAAAACTTGCAACTTGAAAAATATTCCCTTATTCTACTGCTGGGCGACTGATTACCAAAACTTAAAATTTGATAAATATTCCCTTGTTCTACAGGTGGGAGCGTGATTACCAAATCTTGCAACTTGAAAAATATTTTCTTGTTCTGCAGGTGGGCACCTGATTACCAAAACTTGCATTTTGATAAATATTCCCTTGTTCTCCAGGTGGGCGCCTGATTATCTAATCTTGCAACTTGAAAACTATTCCCTTGTTCTCCAGGTGGACGTCTGATTACCAAAACTTGCATCTCGAAAAATAGTCCCTTGTTCTCCAGCTGGGCGCCTGATTACCTAAACTTGCAACTTGAAAAGAACTCCATTTTTCTCCAGGTGGACGCCTGATTACCAAAACTTGCAACTTGAAAAGTATTTACTTGTTTCTCGGTGGGCGTCTGATTATCAAAACTTGCATCTATAAAAATATTCCTTTATTTTGCAGGTGGGCGCGGGATTACCAAAACTTAAAACTTGAAAAATATTCCCTTGTTGTACAGGTGGGCGCCTAATTACCAATACTTACAACTTGAAAAATATTTCCTTGTTCAATAGGTGGCGCCTGATTACAAATTTACGATTTGAAAAATATACCCTTGTTCTACATGTGGGTGCCTGATTACCAAAATTTGAATCTTGAAAAATATTCCCTTGTTCTACAGGTGGGTGCCTGATTACCGAAACTTGCAACTTGAAAATATTCCCTTGTTTCATAGGTGGGCGCCTGATTACCAAAACTTGCATCTTGAAAATATTACCTTGTTCTCTAGGCGGGCGCTTGATTACCAAAACTTGCAACTTGAAACATTATTCTCTTGTTCTCCAGGTGGGTGCATGATTACCAAAACTTGCAACTTGAAAAATATTTCCTTGTTCTATAGTTGGCCGCCTGATTACCAAAACTTACGATTTGAAAAATATTCCCTTGTTCTACATGTGGGCGCCTGATTACCAAAATTCGAAACTTGAAAAATATTCCCTTGTTCTACAGGTTGGTGCATGTTTACCAAAACTAGCAACTTGAAAGATATTCCATTGTTCTACAGGTTGGTGCCTGTTTACCAAAATTAGAACCTTGAAAATATTCCATTGTTCTACAGGTGGACTCCTGATCACCAAGTCTTGAATTCGAAAACTATTCCCTTGTTCTCCAGGTCGGCGCCTGATTACCAAAACGTGAAACTTGAAAAATATTCCCTTGTTCTATAGGTGGGGGCCTAATTATCAAAACTTGAAACTTGAAAAAAATTCCCTTGTTCTACATGTGGGCGACTGATTACCAAAACGTGCAACATAAAAATTATTCCCTTGTTCTCCAGGTGGGCACCTGATTACCAAAACTCGCAACTTGAAAAATATTCCCTTGTTCTACAGGTGGGCGCTTGATTAGCAATACTTGTAACTAGAAAAATATTCCCTTGTTCTATAGGGAGGCGCCTGATTACCAATACTTGCAACTTGAAAAATATCCCCTTGTTCTACAGGCGGGTGCATGATTACCAAAACTTACAACTTGAAAAATATTTCCTTGTTCTATAGGTGGGCGCCTGATTAGCAAAACTTAAAACTTGAAAAATATTCTTTGATTCTAAAGGTGGTCTCCTGATTACCAAGACTTGAATTTGAAATATATTCCCTTGTTCTACAGGTGGGCGCTTTATTACCAAGACCTGAATTTTGAAAAATATTCCCTTGTTCTCCAGGTGGGCATCTGATTACCAAATCTTGCAACTTTAAAAATATTCCCTTGTCTACAGGTGGACGCTTAATTACAAAAACTTGTGTCTTGAAAAATATTCCCTTGTTCTCCAGGTGGGCGCCTGATTACCAAAACTTGCAACTTGAAAAAATTCCCTTATTCTACAGGTGGGCGTCAGATTACCAACACTTGAAATTTTAAAATTATTCCCTAGTTCTACAGGTAGGCACCTGATTACCACAACATGCAACTTGAAAAATATTCCCTTGTTCTCCAGGTGAGTGCCTGATTACCAAATCATTCAACTTTAAAAATATTTTCTTGTTCTACAGGCGGGCACCTGATTACCAAAACATGCATCTTGAAAAATAGTCCCTTGTTCTCAAGGTGGGCGCCTGATTACCTAAACTTGCAACTTGAAAAAACTCCCTTGTTCTCCAGGTGGACGCCTGATTACCAAAACTTGCAACTTGAAAAGTATTTACTTGTTTCTAGGTGGGCGTTTGATTATCAAAACTTGCATCTATCAAAATATTCCCCTATTCTACAGGTGGGCGCGGGATTACCAAAACATAAAACTTGAAAAATATTCCCTTGTTGCACAGGTGGGCACCTGATTACCAAAACTAACAACTTGAAAAATATTTCCTTGTTCTATAGGTGGGCACCTCATTACAAAAACCTAGGATTTGAAAAATATACCCTTGTTCTACATGTGGGTGCCTGATTACCGAAACTTGTAACTTGAAAATATTCCCTTGTTCTGTAGGTGGGCGCCTGATTACCAAAACTTGCATCTTGAAAAATTTTCCCTTGTTCTCCAGGCGGGCGCCTGATTATCAAAACTTACAACTTGAAACATTATTCCCTTGTTCTTCAGGTGAGTGCATGATTATCAAAACTTGCAACTTGAAAAATATTTCCTTGTTCTATAGTTGGCCGCCTGATTACCAAAACTTACGATTTGAAAAATATTCCCTTGTTCTACATGTGGGCGCTTGATTACCAAAATTCGAAACTTGAAAAATATTCCCTTGTTCTACAGGTTGGTGCATGTTTACCAAAACTAGCAACATGAAAGATATTCCATTGTTCTACAGGTGGACTCCTGATCACCAAGTCTTGAATTTGAAAACTATTCCCTTATTCTCCAGGTCGGCGCCTCATTACCAAGACGTGAAACTTGAAAAATATTCCCTTGTTTTATAGGTGGGCACCATATTATCAAAACTTGAAACTTGAAAAAAATTCCCTTGTTCTACGTGTAGGCGAGTGATTACCAAAACGTGCAACTTACAAAATATTCCCTTGTTCTCCAGATGGGCGCCTGATTACTAATACTTGCAACTTCAAAAATATTCCTTTGTTCTCCAGGTAAGCGCATTATTACCAAAAACTTGCAACTTGAAAAATATTCCCTTGTTCTACAAGTGGGCTCTTGATTACCAAAACTTGTAACTAGAAAAATATTTCCTTTGTCCTACAGGTGGGCGCCTGAATACCAAAATTAACAAAACTTGCGATTTGAAAAAAATTCCCTTATTCTACAGGTGAGTGCATGATTACCAAAACTTGAAACTTTAAAATATTCCCTTGTTCTACAGGTGCAACTTGAAAAATATTCGCTTGTTCTACAGGTGGGCGCTTGATTACCAAGACGTGAATTTTGAAAAATATTCCCTTGTTCTCCAGGTGGGCGCCTGATTACCAAATCCTTGACCTTGAAAAATATTCCCTTGTTCTCCAGGTGGGTGCCTGATTACCAAATTTTGCAACTTGAAAAATATTTCCTTGTTCTACAGCTGGGCGACTGATTACCAAAACTTGCATCTTGAATAATATTCCCTTATTCTCCAGGTGGGCGCCTGATTACCTAATCTTGCAACTTGAAAAATATTCCCTTGTTCTCCAGGTGGACGTCTGATTACCAAAACTTGCAACTTAATAAGTATTTCCTTGTTTCTAGGTGGGCGTATGATTATCAAAACTTGCATCTTGAAAAATATTCCCTTATTCTACAGGTGAGCGCGTGATTACCAAAACTTAAAACTTGAAAAATATTCCCTTGTTCTACAGGTGGACGCCTGATTACCAAAACTTGCAACTTGAAAAAAATATTCCGTTGTTCTAAAGGTGGGCGCCTGATTACCAAAACTTGCATCTTAATATATATTCCCATGTTCTCCAGGCGGGCGCCTTATTGCCAAACCTTGCAACTTGAAAATTATTCCCTTGTTCTTCAGGTGGGTGCATGATTACCAAAACTTGTAACTTCAAAAATATTGCCTTGTTCTACATGTGGGCGCCTGATTACCAAAACTTGCAACTTGAAAAATATTCCCTTGTTCTACAGGTGGGCGCCTGATTACCAAAACTTGCAACTTGAAAATTATTCCCTTGTTCTTCAGGCGGGCGCATGATTATCAAAACTTGTAACTTGAAACATTATTCCCTAGTTCTACATGTGGGTGCCTGATTACCAAAACTTGCAACTTGAAAATATTCCCTTGTTCTGTAGGTGGCCGCCTGGTTACCAAAACTTGCATCTTGAAAAATATTCCCTTGTTCTCCAGGCGGGTGCCTGATTACCAAAATTCGAAACTTGAAAAATATTCCCTTGTTCTACAGGTTGGTGCCTGTTTACCAAAACTAGCAACTTGAAAGATATTCCATTGTTCTACAGGTGGACTCCTGATCACCAATTCTTGAATTTGAAAACTATTCCCTTGTTCTCCAGGTCGGCGCCTCATTACCAAGATGTGAAACTTGAAAAATATTCCCTTGTTTTATAGGTGGGCACCTGATTATCAAAACTTGAAACTTGAAAAAAATTCCCTTGTTCTACGTGTGGGCGAGTGATTACCAAAACGTGCAACTTATAAAATATTCCCTTGTTCTCCAGGTGGGCGCCTGATTACTAAAACTTGCCACTTGAAAAATATTCCTTTGTTCTCCAGGTAAGCGCCTTATTACCAAAAACTTGCAACTTAAAAAATATTCCCTTGTTCTACAAGTGGGCTCTTGATTACCAAAACTTGTAACTAGAAAAATATTCCCTTGTTCTACAGGTGGGCGCCTGAATACCAAAATTACCAAAACTTGCGATTTGAAAAAAATTCCCTTATTCTACAGGTGGGTGCATGATTACCAAAACTTGAAACTTGAAAAATATTCCCTTGTTCTATAGGTGCAACTTGAAAAATATTCCCTTGTTCTACGTGTGGGCGCTTGATTACCAAGACGTGAATTTTGAAAATATTCCCTTGTTCTCCAGGTGGGCGCCTGATTACCAAATCTTTGACCTTGAAAAATATTCCCTTGTTCTCCAGGTGGGTGCCTGATTACCAAATTTTGCAACTTGAAAAATATTTCCTTGTTCTACACCTGGGCGACTGATTACCAAAACTTGCATCTTGAAAAATATTCCCTTATTCTCCAGGTGGGCGCCTGATTACCTAATCTTGCAACTTGAAAAATATTCCCTTCTTCTCCAGGTGGACGTCTGATTAGCAAAACTTGCAACTTAAAAAGTATTTCCTTGTTTCTAGGTGGGCATGGTTATCAAAACTTGCATCTTGAAAAATATTCCCTTATTCTACAAGTGGGCGTTTGATTACCAAAACTTAAAACTTGAAAAATATTCCCTTGTTCTACAGGTGGACGCCTGATTACCAAAACTTGCAACTTGAAAAAATATTCCGTTGTTCTAAAGGTGGGCGCCTAATTACCAAAACTTGCATCTTGAAACATATTCCCATGTTCTCCAGGCGGGCGCCTTATTACCAAACCTTGTAACTTGAAAAATGTTTCCTTGTTCTATAGGAGGGCGCCTGATTACCAAAACTTAAAACTTCAAAAATATTGCCTTGTTCTACATGTGGGCGCCTGATTACCAAAATTTGAAACTTGAAAAATATTCCCTTGTTCTACAGGTGGGCGCCTGATTACCAAAACTTGCAACTTGAAAATTATTCCCTTGTTCTCCAGGTGTGTGCATGATTACCAAAACTTGCAACTTGAAAAATATTTCCTTGTTCTATAGGTGGGCGCTTGATTACCAAAACTTAAAACTTGAAAAATATTCCCTTGTATAAAAATATTCCCTTGTTCTACATGTGGGCGCCGGATTACCAAAATTTGAAACTTGAAAAATATTCCCTTGTTCTACATGTTGGTGCCTGATTACCAAAACTAGCAACTTGAAAAACAATCCCTTGTTCTACAGGTTGGTGCCTGTTTTCCAAAACATGCAACTTGAAAATATTCCCTTGTTCTACAGGTGGATGACTGATTACCAAGACTTGAATTTGAAAAATATTCCCTTGTTCTCCAGGTGAGAGGCTGATTACCAAAATGTGAAACTTGAAAAATATTCTCTTGTTCTATTGGTGGGCGCCTGATTATCAAAACTTGCAACTTGAAAAATATTCCCTTGTTCCACGTGTGGGCGCCTGATTACCAAAACTTGCAACTTGAAAAATATTCCATTGTTCTCCAGGTGGGCGCCTGATTACAAAAACTTGCAACATGAAAAATATTCCCTTGTTCTCTAGGTGGGCGCCTTATTACCAAAAACTTGCAACTTGAAATATATTCCCTTGTTTTACAGGTGGGCGCTTGATTACCAAAACTTGTAACTTGAAATATATTCCCTTGGGCGCCTGATTACCAAAATTTGCTACTTGAAAAATATTCCCTTGTTCTCTAGGTGGGCGCCTGATTACCGAAAACTTGAAATTTGAAAATTATTCCTTTGTTCTACTGGTGGACGCCTTATTTCCAAAACTTAAAACTTGAAAAATATTCCCTTGTTATCCAAGTGAATGCCTGATTACCAAAACTTGCAACTTGAAACATATTGCCTTGTTCTATAGGTGGGCGCCTGATTACCGAAACTTGCAACTTGAAAAATATTCCCTTGTTCTCTAGGTGGGTGCTTGATTACCGAAACCTTGAAATTTGAAAAGTATTCCCAGAGACTGCTGCTCTTGTACTTGGTCACAAAAAAACAAACAAAACAAGAGAAATTTTTTCTGCCCCAGTTTGGTACTGGATGCATCTGTGAGTGTTAATCAAATCCCATGGCAATTTTAAGATTAGGTTGTGTTCTCAAAAGATATAATTTTCTACTATGTTTTTGTTATCTAAGTTATGTCAGCTGGGGATCTATTGGGAATCGGTGATTGAAACAACTTCCCATTATCCAGAAAGGTCCTGACAACAGTTAATTAGATGGCCAGATGTTTCTGCTGGGGATTAGTATTAAGAGCTATATCCCATTATTCAAACGGATTCTGACGACTCTTGTTGGGAAAATATTTGTGCCTGCCCATGTTACCCGTGCTTGTTTGTGTTTTAGGCTAAGTCCCTTTTTTTCAGGAGGATCCTGATAACTTTTAACTGAATCCTATTTCAACATGCAAGTCATTTTATGCCCTTTGCTATCCATTATTACTTTTAACCTTTCAATAAGTGCCCTTTTCCAGGAGTGTCCTGAGGGTTCCAGATTAGATGCCAATTCTAACTTCCTGTTGTTTTTGCTAGGGATCATTGTTCAAGAGAGTTCCGACGACTCTTGCAGGGAAGGTGTTTGCACTTGCCCATGTTGCCCATGCCGATTTGAGTTCTAAACTGAGTCCCGTTTCTAGAAGGGTCTTTAAAATTTCAAATTGCACGCCCCTTTTAACTCTAGGTTGTTTGTACTGGGGATTGCTAATTAAATTTTCACTGTGTCTTGCTATCCGAACTATGTCTGCTGGGGATCTACCGGGGATCGGTGATTGAAGCTACTTCCCATTATCCAGAAAGGTCCTGACAACTTTTAATGAGATAACAAATGTGTCTGTTGGGGATTAGTATTTAGAGCTACATCCCATTATTCAAATGGGTCCTAACGACTCTTGTCGGGGAGATTTTGTGTCTGTCCATATTACCCGTGCTTATTTGTGTTTTAGGCTAAGCCATTTTTTAGGAGGATCCTGACAACTCTTAACTGAATCCTATTTTAACATATAAGTCATTTTATGCCCTTCGCTATCCATGATTACCTTTAACTTTAAATAAGTCCCATTTTTCAAGAGCGTCCTGAGGGTTCCAGATTAAGTGCCAATTCTAACTTCCTGTTGTTTCTGATGGGCATCATTGTTCAGGCGAGTTCCGACGACTCTTACTGGGGAAGGTTTTCGTACCTGCCCATGTTACCCACGCCCGTTTGGGTGTTAAACCGTGTCTCATTTTTGGGCGGGTCTTTGTGAGCATATGATTTTTACCCGGTCGAAAAAAGCTCATACAGGACTTTTAAAGTATAGGATTTTCTTTTAAATATTAGAATTTTAATTTTTTGGATTTAATTTCATGTGCATGTTCATTACTGCATGTCTAGGATGGATTATGATTTAATTGTTAAATAATGTTGTTTACAAATTAAAATACAAAAACAAATATATATATATTTCCGGTATTTGAGATTATACCTTGTTTAATTTCGACTTAGTGTAGGTTTTATTTGTGATAATTACAAATTTGTTGTTGTAAATAAAGTTAGAAATTATTTTTAAATTAAAAGAAAAGACAAATAAATAATATATATGTGTATATATACACAACCACTCAGGCTGGCCACAATTGGGCTAGACCTGAGTGGCCCAAACCTTCTCCCTTTCAAACAATATGCAACTGAGCCCAAATGACCGACTTTGACCCTGGTCCAGTCCACATAGTAACGAACCAAACAATGCCGTTTCAAAGAGGGTTCATCACAGCCGTCAATCTCATCTCATCCAACGGCCATCAAACCCCCTCCCAAATAATATACATATGTCCAGACGTCTCTAATACAATAGAGACCAAACCTCCCCTTTCCTCGTACCATCTTCCCCGGTGTAATACCGCCACTGACCATCCATTGACCACCCCACAACCACCAATGACCATCCACCTACTACCCTAAGGCCGCCGCCGGAAATTGCCTCACGGCGGCAGCGGGTAACGAAACCTCTCAAAATTTACACCACTAAACTGTCACAACCTCCCCAATCCCGTCTTGTGGTTAGTTCCCATCGAACAAGCCCCCTCCGTCTCGAATATTCAAAAACAAGGTCACCGGAACCACCGTCTCTGGCGACCTTGTTCCAAACCCTTCCAACCTTACACCATATAACCATTAGGACCTCCCCTTCCCTATCCTACAGTCCATTCCCTTCAAATGATCCCCCATCGGCTCGAATATCCACAAAAAGGTCGTCGGAATCCCATCTCCGGCGACCCCAACTCCAAAGCCCTCCAAACTTACACCCCTAAAACGCCTTAATCTCCTCTTTCCAACCATGTATGTCATACCCTTCAAATCCAATCCAATCCCTTTGAATATCGATTCAAAGCCTAACGCTAAAACTTAAAACCGTCAAAATTTGGTCAAAATCCTCCTAGGCAATCCCTAGCCCTTCCTGTCCCAACAATGCTGCCCATGACCCTCAAACAAAACTAGCCATTGAAGAAAATCAGATCTGAGACCTCAGTGAGGTCTCAGAACCATAAAATCCCCCTCCTGAACTCCTAAGCCGGTTATACATTGTCCCAAGAGGTTTGAAACCCCTGCGGAAGGGGTCAAGAGCTGATGAAATGGTCTAAATGGGACATGCTTTAGAAGCTAAGTACTTTTCCTCTTCTGTATATATTTGCCTGATTATTTGGTCTCTTCTGTATATATTTGCCTAAGTAGTTTATGTTTTTCTGTATTTCTATTAGCTCTTAGATGGTTAACTTCTTTTTAAATAATTGTTTGTCCACAATCTCGCCTGAACTATGTCTAAATGGTCATATTCTGTTGTTTGTCAATAATCTGAAATCCTTTTATCTCTTGAGTAGTGTTGATATCTTGCTAGCATTAGTCTCCTGATTCTGGAAAGCCTAGTTTTGTTTATTCTTCAGTAATGTGATTTTTTAGGGGCTCGATTGACCTCTATCTTCTGATCTTTATTTGTTTATTCCATGATTTCTGGATTGTTTGGTTGATTCATGCTCATAAGTATTTGATGTCCAGTTTTGGCTGATTGGTGGGATAGTCCTTTAATTGCAAGGGTTAGCCTTACTCTTCAAATTTGATTCATGAGTTAAATGTTCATTTTCTGTTGTAAGCTTCTCACTTTCAGAATCTTTGAGTGTTTTAATTGGTTTATTCCTACAAGTTGAGTGTTGACGGATGGTTCCCCCGTTCTAGGTATTTTGATTTATAGCTTTTGATTTGGAATAGTTATCTTGTACAATGTTTGGTTATATGAAAATCACATTAAGGCACCCATTTTAAAACCTGACTAGTTGTGGTTAATCTTGAACTTTAAGACAATCCTGTTGGTCCAAGACCAAATTTGACCCAATTTGAACATAATTGACTTAACCAAAGAACTAACTAAGGTTAAAACATCAGGTGGGTAATTTAGGAAAGGAAATAGGGGTATAAGGGGTACTTGAACTTTGAAAATCTGATAGTAATCCCTTAGAACCTTCTAGCAAGGGACTAAAACACAATTCCTACCTCAAACTTGAGGCACAAGTCAGGAAATGAAGAACCATTTAGGCAAAGTGCAAATCTGAAGTAAGGACTAAAAGAAAAAACAAGAGAAAGCTGGTGCCCTAAGGCTCATTATCAAAGAAACACCCTGAGCACATTTTAAAGGATCCGAAACCTTCTCTTTGAATCCTAGAGCTAAAATATATACTAGTTTTCTCCTATATCTTAAAATATACCATTAGTGCTGGTTGAATCATTTTTACTGAAGACTTAATTCTCTACAAAAACTCTGCTGAGGTCCTGGATGCACGGTGTGTTTGGCTTTTGATTGCTTAGATGGTTCCTTAAATTCACTCATATGCTCTTGTTTCCTCTGCTGAATTACAGGTACCTCAATGTTCCTTAATGTTTTGAAGCTTAAGTAAAATGCATCTTTAGCATGAAGATTTGTTTCTATTTTTATTTTTGTATTGAACCCTCACCCCATCCTTCTCCTCCTTTAGCGTTAATATATTCACATTATTGTAATTAAAGGTCGATTGTTTCATTCTGTCAATAACTGGACTTTAGAGACTGATCTATTTGTACTAATCTGGACATTCAAACTATTATTTTAAGCATGAATAGCTAATAGTATAGTTCACTAAGTGATTTGGTTGTTTTAGATGCTTATTTCATGCGTTGCTTTAAATGAAAGACTCGGGAAATATTAGCTTAATAGCTAGTTGAAGTCCAAATACTGTGTAATGTTTTAATTCGTTTAGATTTCCATACGTTAGCCATGCTTGTTTCAGATCTATAAGCTGTGATCAAAGTCATAATTGAATTTTGAAGAATTAGATTCAGATACTCTGACGGACGAGAATATGAATCATTTGGTTCAGATCCAATGTTAAAGTTTGATATAAAAAATGATTGTTAGTATTTTTGTTTGTGAATGTGTAGATATTCAACTTTGTATATAATTTTGAACCAAAAACGGTTATTGAGAATTGGACTATTTCGTCCAAATCAACACTGGGCTCATTCGCGAGGCCCGGTAAGCACCAAAATATTGTAATCCAACATGTTTTCGGGGCTGAGTGATTAAAAGCCCAAGCCAGTCACAATAGTTACCAGTCACAGCCTGAGCAATATGTGCTCCTGGGATGGCCCAAACTTGATTTATTATGTGCAATTGGCCATGAACGAGGCTAAGACGCATGTAATGTTTCCCAAGTACACAGTTTATGCATAAAGTGATTAATGCATTTAAGCACCAGCAAGAGTAGAGAATTTAGCATGTGTTAGAATATCCTTATAAAATAAAGTGAGCCGAGTTAATTCAAGTAAATACCATGTGATGGCTCCTTAATTCATTAAAACACATAGAAAAATAGGAAGTTCCGTTTAGTAAATTTCACGGACTTCCCACGAATGTCAAAGACGTAGTTGCTATAGGCGCGTGTTTAATAAAATACCTTCCGAAATTTGGGTGCGCATTTATGTGACCCAAATTATATTCTCAATGGAATTAAAATATGTCTAAAATTGCGGGTAAATTTTTGTGACGCGATTCACGACATGTTTTAATAACATTGCAAATTTTTCTAAAAGATGTTAAAAGCGGTTAATAATCTAAAATTGCAGGTTAACAGATATAGCAAATCGTATTTTAGCCACTTATAATGAGCTTAAGCGACCGTGCTAGAACCACGGGATCGAGGGTGCCTAACACCTTCCCTAGGGTCAACAGAATTCCTTACTCAAGAATTTCTGATTTACAGACTCCAATTGGGTAGTCGAAATTTTCTCAATTTGGGATTTAAATAAATCGGTGACTTGGGACACCAAAAGCCAAACCTATCCCAAATGGCGACTCTTGAAATAAGTAATCAATCTCATCTCGAATAATGTCACTTTAATTGGAAAAACTCCTATACACGTGTCACCTTTCGGGGTAGCCATGTGTAAGCGAAAAAAAGAAGGTGTGACACTCTTGAGAATTTCAATTTGTATGCCCCTTTTAATTTTCGTTTGTCTCCATGGGGGTTGCTAATCAAAGTTTCGTTCTATTATACACTTGCTAGGGAGAATATTTATGTCGGATTATGATCTTTTTTGATTTTTAACTGGTACTCACTTTCCAGGTGGGCCCTTAGATTTTGGTCATACCTACCATGTCCATGCCCTTCCCTGTGGATGGACTCCCTTAGGATCTTCTGGAATTTTTCTTCCCTTGTGTCAATCAAAGAAAACTTGTTAGTTTGAAAAGTGGTGGTTAGCTTGCGGCATGCTTGTTGGAAGCGGCCTCCCCCCTTGTCTGTTCCGTTGTATTCAATTTTCCATGTTGGTGATGAGTTGCCTGAGTTTGTTGGATTTCCCCCGAACCTTTATGGCTTTATTTTGCGCCCCTGTTGTTGTGTTACACTCCTGGCCCTTTTGCCATAATTCTTACATCTTTCCTGAGATTACCAAGTCAATGTACTATGCTCGGCTGACCCTCTAACCCTTGTGGATTTACTCTGCTCCCCATCTTTGTGTTGCATTTTCGACCCTTTTGCCATAACTCTTACATCTTTCCTATGATTGCTGAGTCAGTTTACTATGCTTGGCTAACCCCTGTGACCTTTCCATCTTTGTGTTGCGCTTCTGACTCTTTTTCCAGAATCCTTACATCCTTTATGAGATTACCCGATCAGTGTGTTATGCTTGGCTGACCCCTGAGCCTTGTAGCTTTACTCTGCTCCCCCATCTTTGAGTTGCACTTCTGACCCTCTTGCTAGAATTCTTGCCTCTCAAATTAGTTTACTATGTTTGGCTAACCTTTGTGGCTTTTCCCATCTTTGTGTTGCACTTCTGACTCTTTCACCAGAATCCTTGCATCCTTTCTAAGATTTCTCGGTCAGTGTGCTATTCTCGGCTGACCCCTAAGCCGTTATGGCTTTACTCTACCTCCCCATCTTTGTGTGTTGCTCCTTCACTTGTCAAACTCTTGCCTCACGAGTCAATTTTATCATTGAAGCATTTGTGAATCCCCCCCTTGCTGCTTCAACCGTTGCTGCCGTTGTTACGTTTTTGGGTGACATGTGCTTTGTCCCTTGGGGAGCTGGTAGTAAGCTTTAAAATTTCCCTCCTGTGTGCTTAAACAAAATGGCTTTGGAGACGCGAAAGAAATTGAAATGCAATGACTCAGAACTGTTTTAGGGTAAAAGAATTCCAAATTTAGCAACTATTTAGGAGGAAAAGAAAGAAACTTATCTGAGGAGGAACAACTAGTTTTTCGTGATCATGACATGCACTTCGGCTTAATCGACCCAGTCTGTCTTAATGATCGGCCTTCAGTTACCCTACTTTGTTGTTGTGACCATTTTAAACCCAATTCCTTTAACCAAATCCTACCTTTGCTTGACTTACGGTGTTCTGAATGGATTTCCACCAATAGCCCTTTTTCCGTATTGCCTCTTGCCTTGCCTTCGCCTTATGGTTCCTGTGAGGGTTTTCACCAATAAGACTCTCTCTTTTTTATTTCTCTCTACTCTCGTCGCCTTACGGTGCTCGGGAGGGTTTTCACCAATGATACTCTCATTTTTATCATTTTCCTGCTTGAACTAGAGTGTTGTCCCAGGGTATGGTCCACCTCTTCTTGCTTGCCTCGGTGTTACTTAAAGACTGATCAGAAGGTCTTCCTTTGGACTGTAATGTAGGCTTTGGAGTAAGGTTACAAATAAAGGGGTATAAAAGGCTCAAAATAATTCTTATGGGTTCAACATTTACAACTTTCAGAATCCAATTTATTATAACAATCACAATTTCAGCCCCAGATTCTTGCTTGGGGACTTTGGATTTTAATCGAATATGACTGAGCCGTGAGGCTGCCTATGTATCCTAATAAGGAATCAGGTCAAACGCAGTTCATGCCGATTCCTTGTTTTTGTTATTGTTTGTCTGTTCTCTTTTTCTTTTTTTTCTTTTTTTCTTTTCTTCTTTTTTTTTCTTTGTTTTTCTTTTTTCTTTCTTTCTTCTTTTTTTTTTCTTTCCTTCTTTTCTCTTTCCTCTTTTATCTTTCCTTTTCTTGTTTTTGTTTTTTTTCTTTCTTTTTTTTCATTCTTTCCTTTCATTCCACTACTGTCTCACAATTGCGTTTATGACTTTCGTTACGGGTTCCGAAAGATGGATATGAAAATAAAGTAATCGAAGCTCAAAAGGGTTAGCAAATGGGTAAAGCATTTAGATAGCTGTATAAAATGACAACTTCATTTCAATCTCTAAAACATGCCAAGTACAAACTAGCATGCCAAGTATAGACAATGATTCAAATAAAAGAAAGTCATACATAGTATCTTTTAACTGCATCTGAATTGATGGCCATTTCCACACATTTTCCTTCCACATCTATTAGATACAATGCCCCAATGGACAATACTCTTGACACGATGAACGGTCCTTGCAGATTGGGGTGAACTTGCCCTTTGCCTCTGTCTGGTGAGGGAGGATGTGTTTTAATACTAGCTGGCCCACTTCAAATTTTCTGGGATGCACTTTCTTGTTATATGCTCTGGACACTCTCTGTTGATATAACTGGCCATGACATACTGCTGCCAATTTTTCTCATCAATCAAACTCAATTGCTCCAAACGGGTTTTGACCCTTTCTTCATTGTCAATTCCTGCTTCGGCCACAATCCGAAGGGATGGGTATCTACCGAAGTGTGGACGGTAGTGTGATGTCCTAGCAATGCAAAGGGTAATTTCTCATGCCACTGCCTGGACCCTTCTACCATTTTGCAAATTATCTTCCATATGTTCTTATTGGCTGCCTCGACTGCTCCATTCACCTTGGGGCGGTATGGGGTGGAATTGCGATGTGTATTCTTGAACTGCTGACAAACCTCTTTCATCAAATAACTATTGAGATTTTCTCCATTATCAGTGATGAGGGTCTTCAGGATTCCAAACCGACAGATGATATTTTCATGTACAAAGTCGACCACGGCTTTCTTGGTCACTACCTTGAAGGTTTTAGCTTTAACCCACTTGGTGAAATAATCAACATCAATCGGAATGAACATGTGTCCGTTAGAAGCTGCTGGCTCGATGGACCCGATGACATCCATGCCCCAAGCAACAAATGGCCAGGGTGCAGACTTGTATGCAATTCAGATGGCAAGGAGTGAATCAAATCTCCATGCACCTGGCATTGATGACATTTGCGCACGAAGCTAATACAATCCCGCTGCATGGTGAGCTAGCAATGTCCTGCCCGAAAAATCTTTTTTGCCAAAACATATCCGCTCATGTACGGCCCGCAGACTCCAGCATGCACCTCATTCATGATGGTTGTAGCCTGGCCAACATCTACACACCTTAACAACCCAAGATCCGGTGTTCTTTTGTATAGCACCCCTCCACTAAGGAAAAACCCGATTGATAGACCGCGAATTATTCTTTTCTGATCACTTGTGGCATGTACTGGATACACACCCATCTTGATATATTTTTTGATGTCTTGGAACCAAGGTTCACCGTCAAGATATGCTTCCACCATATTACAGTAAGCATGTTGATCATGGACCTGGATATGTATTGGGTCAACATAAGCCTTATCTAGATGATGTTACATTAATGCCAGAGTAGCCAAGGTATCTCAACCTTATTGTGAATTCTAGGGATGTGCCCGAACTCTATCGACCGGAATCGTTGACAAAGATCATGCAAGCATTGCCAGTATGGTATGAGCTTTAAATCTCTTGTTTCCCACTCCCCTTAAATTTGGTATACCAGAAGGTCCGAGTCTCCCAAGACCAGGACTTATTGAACACCCATGTCTGCTGCTAACCTCAAACCCAAAATACATGCCTCATATTTTGCTATATTATTGGTGCAATAGAAGCGGAGCTGAGCCATTATTGGGTAATGTTGCCCTGTTTCAGAAATGAGTACTGCTCATATCCCGACGACTTTCATGTTGGCGGCCCCATCGAAAAATAATTTCCATCCTGGCTTCTCGCCCTGTTCCATTTCATCAATATGCATTACTTCCTCATCCGGGAAGTATGTATTTAAAGGATCATATTCTTCATCTATCGGATTCTCAGCCAAATTTTCAGTCAATGCCTGTGCCTTCATAGCAGTTCTAGTCACATAGACAATGTCGAACTCAGTGAGCAAGATTTGCCATTTGCGGCCTCCCCGTGCGAATGGGCTTCTGAAAAATATACTTCAACGGGTCCAGACATGAGATGAGATAAGTGGTATATGATGACAAGTAATGTTTTAACTTCTGGGCTACCCACTTCAGGGCACAACATGTCCTTTCAAGATGAGAGTACTTAACCTCATAGGCGGTAAATATCTTGCTTAGGTAGTATATGGCCTGCTCTTTTCTCCCAGTGACATCGTGCTGACCCAACACGCATCCGAATGAGTTGTCCAAGACTGTCAAATATAAGATATTGGGACTTCCTGGTTCTGGCGGGACCAACACCAGTGGGATAGAAGAATATTCTTTTATTTTATCAAAAGCCTCCTGGCACTCTCCCGTCCATGCAACTGTAGCATCCTTTTTCAAAAACTTAAAGATGGGCTCGTAGGTTGTCGTGAGCTGAGAAATGAGTCGGCTGATATAGTTCACTCTCCCCAACAGACTCATCACCTATGTCTTGTTCCTCGGAGGCGGCAGTTCCTATATGGCTTTGATCTTTGAGGGATCTGGTTCAATGCATCGGCGGCTGATTATGAACCCTAGCAACTTCCCTGAGGGGACCCCAAATGCACATTTCGCTGGGTTAAGCTTGAGATTATACCTGCGGATCCTTTGGAAGAATTTTCTCAGATCTCTGACATGGTCGAATTGCTTTCTGGATTTCATAATTACATCATCCACATAGACCTCAATCTCCTTATCATATTGTGTAAGATGGTTGTCATAGCCCTTATATATGTTGCCCCAGCATTCTTCAGACCAAAGGGCATGACCCTATATCAATATGTCCCACACGATGTTATGAACGCTGTTTCTCTGCATCCTCCTCATCCATCAAAATCTGGTTGTAACCAGCGTAACAATCCACGAATGACCCAATATCATGTTTTGCACAGTTGTCAATCAGTATGTGGTTGTTTGGCAGTGGGAAGTTGTCTTTGGGACTTGCTTTGTTGAGGTCACGATAATGACACACACCCTAGTTTTACCATCCTTCTTTGGCACGGGTACAGTATTGGCTAACCGGGTGGGATATCATGTGACTCGGATAACTTTGACCTCAAATTGCTTGGCAACTTCCTCTTTGATTTTCACGCTCATATCAGTTTTAAACTTCCTCAACTTTTGTTTGACAGGAGGGCAGGCTGGGTCGGTGGGCAATTTGTGAACCACCAAGTCAGTGATCAATCCGGGCATATCATCGTAGGACCATGCAAAAACATCTTTGTATTTGAGCAGCACTTCAATTATTTCTTTCCTAAGTTGTGGCTCCAGATGGACACTTATTTTGGTTTCTCTAACGTTATCTGGGTTCCCTAAATTGACTGCCTCTATGTCGCTCAAGTTTGGCTTGGTCTTCTCCTCAAAATGGCTCAACTCTTTACCAATTTCATCCCATGCTCCTTCCTCGTCATACTCTGATTCATCCTCATGTTATAGTTCTTGAATTATTATTTCTAAATTAGACCAATTTTAAAATGTGGGGCGAAGAGTCCTTATGCATGTCAGATCATTTGAGCCAGCATCAAAATAACTGTATAAAAGAGAAAAGAAAAGCAAAGAAAAATGAAAGCTATTAGCACTAAGGAAAAGGGAAATTGCATTTCAATGAAAAATTGAAATGTAACAGGGTTTATACATCCAAATGGATGGAACATAAAATCTGATTACAACCCTGGAGATACTCCAGATTAAACTGAAAGAAAAATCAAAGCCCACTACCAAGACTCCCTCCGAGTGGGAAGAGGAGTAGCCTCCCACTTGTTGACTCTTGCACGGGGTCCCACAAACTGCACATCTATCTTGCTTGATCCTTTCCCGGCCTCCACCATGTTCACATTTTCAAACAACTTTTCCAACTTCTCGACCAGCTCTTTATCAGGGTCAACCGCATCATTGGAACTTGCTGTTGTTAAACACTTCTTGGCGTCGGGTTTCATAAATGATTTGCATAGGTGAGGCACAGGCTTAGGGAGGGCCCATGCTTTCTCATCTTTCTGGCTCTCTTGATATCTGCACTTGTAGGCTTGAACCCCAAACCAAAAGTCTCTAGGTTCATGGGAAGATACACCGTCTGTGTGATACCCTAAAGTGATGCCCCCAAACCTTTTCCAAGAACAAACCCGTTCTTTAGCATTTCAACCGCTACCATGACCGCTGCAGTACCTAACCTTGGTGTTGGAACATGCTCCCCTTCTGGGACCTTATCCACTGTTACCGAGTCATGAACTTGATACACCTAGGGCCCTTTATTATCATTTGCTTAAATGAAGGGCACGATCACATCAGTGTGAGCATGCAGATGGTTTTATCCATGCACCACTATTTCTTGTCGATCCCATTCAAATTTCACCATCTGGTGTAAGGTAGAAGGCACTGCCTTGGCTGCGTGAATCCAGGGTCTGCCCAGTAATAGGTCATAAAAAACTACCATGTCCAGCACTTGAAAATCCATGATGAACTCAACGGGACCTATTGTCAGCTCCAGTACTATATCCCCTATTGAGTCTTTGCCTCCGCCATCGAACCCTCGAACGCAAATGTTATTCTTGTGGATCCTTTCATCATCCACCTTCAGCTTGTTTAATGTGAAAAGCGGGCAAATATTTGCAATGGACCTGTTGTCAACTAGAACCCGGGTGACCACAACATCTTCACACTTCACAGTCAAGTAAAGAGCCCTATTATGCTCGGTGCCATCCATGGGCAGCTCATCGGTAGAGAAATTGACCCGATTTACCTCGAATAACTTGTTTGCAATCTTCTCCAAGTGATTTACTATTATCTTGTCAGGAACATGGGCCTCATTCAAAATCTTCATCAATGCCCGGCGATGTTCGTCTGAATGGATTAACAAGGAGAGTAAAGAGATCTGAGCCGATGTTTTCCTCAATTGCTCTATGATGGAGTAGTCCTGCATTTTTATTTTCTTCAAGAATTCTTCTGCCTCTTCTTCTGACACAAATTTCTTTACCGATTTTGGGTTATCCTTGGGGATCCTGCTTTTCCTTAACTCTTCAGGGGAAAAGAATCTTCCTGATCGGGTCAAACGCCGGGCTTCACAAACTTCTTCTCTAACTTCCTTCCCTTTGTACATCACTATTGCTTGTTCATATCTCCAAGGTACGACTTTGTTGTTGACAATTGGTGGCTGGATTACTAGTTTTACAATGACAGGCTCTATGCGAGCACCTTCCACAATGATGACGGGTTCCTTAGTTGCCCTGTGTACTACTACTTTTGCCTTTTCCTGCTTTGGTGCAACCATGCTTGATGACTCCCCCTGAACCACAATAGCTTTGATATCTATTTCCTTCATCTTGATCATTGTCTTCTCACCGCTCATATTCTAAGTTGGCTTGACTTCACTGGATTTGATCATCATTATAGTTTGTGAGGGATTTTTAGCCTCTCCTCCCTTGCCCACTATCTCAATCATATTTGTCTCATGATGAGCCGGCAATGGGTTTTGGTTAATTTTAGGTGCTTCCAGAGCTTGTACTTCAATCCGGTGGGTGTCGATAAGTTCCTAGATAGCGTTCTTCAAATGCCAAAAATTTTTGGTATCATGCCCAGGGGCACCAGAACAGTATTCATAGCTGACATAACAATCTAGATTTCTCGGGGGAGGGTTTGGCAATTTTTCTTCGATTGGCCTCAACATGTCTAGCTGCCTCAATTTGTGGAAAAAGCTGGTATATGACTCTCCCAATGGCATGCAATTTTTCTTCTTCTGCACTCTCTTAGTTTTTAGAACTTGGTTGACCTGGAAAGCTGGTCTGGGGGGTTGTTGGTAGGCTCTTGGAGGTTAGTTATTTTGTGGAGCTAGATAATTATTTTATGGAACTGGTGCACGCCATTGTGCGTGGGCGGGAGGTTGGGTATATGCTTGTGCATGATGGACTGAGAAGCGGGGTTCTAACAATGGGATAGTAATATTGTGGTGGTCCATATGAAGTGTGTGGGTATATTATGTGGTGAGGATGGGGTTGGCTGTAATGGATTGAGCCCGGGGCCTGAACCAAGTTTCCGACTCAACTGTCGCTACTTCCTCTTTATTCTTCTTTCCAAATGTTCCCCTAGTCCCTCTTTGGATGGCCTGAGTGTTCGCTTTGATTGCAGAGTAACTCATGATCTTGTTGGACTTGAGTCCTTCCTCGACTATACTTACCATTTTAACTACCTCATTGAAGGATTTACCCACTGCCAACACCAGCTGACCAAAATATGTGGGCTCCAGAGCTTGCAAGAAATAATCTACCATCTCACTCTCCTTCATTGGGGGTCGACCCTCGCCGCATGTTCCCTTTAACGGAAACAAAATTCTCTGAAGCTCTCATTGTGTTTCTTTTCTAGTTTTTTCAGAGACAGATGGTCTGGGACAATTTCAAGATTATATTGAATGTGATAGGCAAATGCTTGTGCCAGGTCATCCCAAGTGTACCATCGAGTAGGATCTTGCCGGGTGTACCATTCCAGTGTCGATCAATTTAAGCTTTGACTAAAGTACGCCATTAGCAGTTCGTCCTTTCCTCGCGCTCCTCTCATTTTGCTACAAAAACCCCTTAGATGCACGACTGGATCACCATTTCCATCATATTAGTCAAGTTTAGGCATCTTATAACCTGGAGGCAACTGCACATCTGGGAATAAACAAAGGTCTTTGAATGCCACACTTACCTGGCCGTCTAACCCTCGCATATCCCGGAACAATTATTCTAAACTTCTGACCTTCCTGAGCACCTCCTCTTGCTCAGGATGTTTGACTAGTTATTCAACCTCCACCGGGATTGCAAAACGGGGAGCATAGGAGTAAGGTTCATGGGCTTTGTAAGAGAGTTATGGTGGTAGTATTGATTGTCGTGAGCTTGAAGCAAAGGCTCACTTGATGATATGTGGAGTGTGGGGGGAGGAGGTGCCACATAAATGGGAGCGATTGGTGGAGGGGGTAAGAAATAGCTTTGGGTAATGGAGTTGGGGGTGTTTGAGACAGTCGTACCCTGGTATTGCAGGTAGACGGGTAAACTTGGGGGTGGATCAGTGGTGGAATGGTCATAAGATTGGGCCAGTGGTGGGATGGAAGTCAGATTAGCAGGATAGGTTGGTGGTGGCTGCCCTCTCACCCATGGCTGATACATCTCACCCATTTGGTGTTTCAGTTTGTACATTTCCTCCTTCATGGTATTAACGTCCAATTCCTCTCCCTCTTTCGAGGGGTCAATGATGCTAACATCAGTTTCTTGATTAGCCATGATTTGCTTGCTCTTAGACTGCGTGTTGTAGGAGTGGGTTGCCATAATGCTGCAAGAACTAACCACCTGTCTGGAGAAGGAAAGACAACACCAACACTGGTTAGTGGTTAGGTTTCAACACATAAGTGGCCACATGTTTGGGGATGAATTCACCTAAGCCGTTTTCTGTTTATATGATGCACAGACGTGATTGTTTGCGTCATACCAACTCCTATCCTGTGTCATCTTTCTCTTCACTCAAGTTTTTTCCTTTCTTTTTCTTCTTTCATTTTCATTCTCATTCTGTCCTTTATTTTTTCATTGTTTTTTTCTTTCTTTTTTCTTTCTTTCTTATAGTTACGGTCGAATCCTATGGAGATTGCTTACGTATCATGACCTCGCATGAATCAGACCGAGTGTAGTTCTTGGAAATAAATACGGAAATATATTTTGGAATTTCAATTTTCATAAAGTAAAGAATTTGATTACAACTACTAAAATGAACAAACTCCAACTCAACTACAAACAACAGACTCTGGCTTAAAATTGAAATAACTGACCTGACAACCTACTATAGACTCACATAAAAGAAACTACAGTCTCTCAACCAGACCAACAAATTTGAACAATCATGAATACATTAAAGACTCTAATGCTCCTGGGGGCCGGGGGACATCATTCGGTCTCACCGCAGGGTTTCGTGCTAAATCACCTTGGAGGTGATGGAGGTCTTCCATTACTTGACGAACAAAGGTCATGGAGGTGGCAAAGAACATAGGTCTTGTCATATCCTCGCAGTGGCTGTACTTTATGGTGATGTAGTTTGTGATCATTTGTACCCTCTCCCTTATAGAGCCTTTTTCTTGCAACAGTCGCCCAATTTGCTGGGCCCTCGCCTCCAGAGTTCATTCGGCTACCCGAATTAGTTCTTGGAATTGTCGCAAATCCTTCTCCAAGTGTGTTATTGTTGTGTAACAATGTTCTCTCTCAGCCTTGAAGTCCCTGGTTTGCTTTTCCACTTTGTTTTCAACCATGATGACCTTCCTTTTCAACCCAGCAACCTCGTCGTCATGCCTTTCCTCCGCAATTTTGGCCAATTATTTTTGGTCCCTTAATAGCTCACCTTCTACTTTATTCAAGTCAAACCCATATTCTGCTACTTTTAACATCAAATTGTCTATGAGCTTTTCATCCTTCACGCTCCTGGCGAGATTCTCCGCGGCTGTTTTCATTTTATGAATTTGGTCTTGCAATGCTTCGATTTCTTTGGCTAGTCTTTCTTTTTACCCTCGTCTACAGCAGCTTGCAAACCATTTTCAAATTGAAGGTCCTTGACTTGCTTTTCCAATTTCCCAATCGTGGCCCTGTATTCATTTTCCTTGGCTAACAAGTTCTATTATTCTTGTAACACTTCAGCAAAATCTTGGAGATGCAGCCACTTAGCCGGCCTTCCGAACTCTATTTCTTTCTTATACCAAGAGAGGTACCCTGGTGCAACCTCGCCTTTAGATGTGTCGCATACCCAAGTGTCTGCTATCAAGTATTGACATTCGCTCCAAATTTTACGGACGAAAGCTTCGGGAAATTGACCATTAGGACTAATCTCAACCACGTGGAAACTGATGTCCTCATCCCCGGAGATCACTTGGCACCTCCCTAACTGTCTTAACACTCTATACGGAGCATAGGGTTGGATAATCTGAAGACCCATAAGAAGGACATAAGGTCCCGTGGCTGGCATATATATGATTTCATCCAAGGGGAGCCACCCGAACGTCCACTCTATTTGGTTTGCATTTATGGCAAGGAGACATGATACCCATTCTGTAACACCCTTTGGTAATCTAAGCCCATTGACCTTGTTGTAGAATTCCTCTATGCAAGTTTTTGTTGACGACCCGTAACTCATGAATTGAGGCCGATGGCACAAGTGTTCAATCATCCATATTTGTAACAACAAGTTGCATCCTTCAAATAAATCTCCTACGACTTTACAGGCAATGAGAGCATCAAAGATTTCGGATAGTATCATAGGAGCGAGGATACTCTTGGCTTGAGTGATTAAAGTGCTGACAACCCCTACTATCCGTATGTCAATATTCTCGTCCTTCTGCGGAAACACCAAAAGTCCCAAGAATAATACCATGAATGCGAAGCACCAGTGTTCCTCCCATTTAAGTTGATTTCCCTTGCTATAAATATTATTTTCCGGGTCATTAAATCCCCCTATGTGCCCATACCTATAATATATAAACTTTGGGGTACAAAAGCTAGTTGATAGGTCTGGGTTGTGAACCTTCTTACTCATCTTTAAGGAGTCCAAGATTTCTGTACGGCGATGGCCCTTGGTGCGATCCAATACTGATGCCTCAGAGGAATCGCAGGAACCTCAATATATCGAGTCATTTCCTCTAGGGTCAGGTTAGCCCAAAATTCGGGAAATGAAATACATTGTGGGTCGGGTCCCAGAATGTATTCAATGCCTTTATGATGTCTCCTCTAGGATTAATTTTAAATAGCTCGGTAAGCCCTCCTAAGTGCGTGTTGACCCTGTTTTGCCCTGCTTTACCTAGATCTTTCCGCCACATGTGTAGCTCCAAGGGGATTTGTTCATGACTGTTATTGGCATTTGCTGATTCGTGCTCATTCTGCACATTTATTAGGGTGATTAAGCAATAATCAAGATTTATTGGACTCAAAAAACAAAGTTTTTTTGAGTATTTTCATTTTAAAAATTAAGTCCTGGCCTTGCAAATACGGCCTTTCAGCATTTCCAGAGGAAGATTTTAAGGATGTGCCTGTTGCCGGTCAAGAGTTGAAAATAACCTAAGGCGGCTGTTTTTGCAAAATATCCTTCCTGCGCCCTTTTAGGGACATGCGGCTAATTTTGACAAGAACTACTTTATTTACTAGTCACAAACAAAACCTGGTTCTTTTTGGTTATTTTTTGTAAAAAAAATGAAGTTGGGCTCGGGGATGCCTACGTATCTCACGCCCTGTGAGAATCAAATTAGTTCGGGCAAATAAAACTACTTTTGAAAACAAGATTTTTTTTTCATCTCATAAATAAACAAATTATTTTTGAAAACAAGACTTTTTCTCTTTTTCCTGGGAAAATAAAATAGAATATTTTTGCTTTTCCCATTTTGTTGTTTTATTTCTTTTCATTTTCAAAAATTCGGCGGAGTTTCGGCAGAATTTGGGCATTGGTTTTTCAAGACAGGCGATTAACTCTCTTTACCCTCATACTGCTATTTCTCCTTTCTCAATTTTTCCCCAATATTCATGAGCCGGTCGGCGTGCAATTCCGAAATAAATGCACGAGTAGCACACAAAAATGCATCAGGGTGGTCCATTATTTTGCGTACGCCTGTCCTAGATGGACTCAACCCCTGTGTTGAGTCCCCTAAGTCAAATGCATGATGCAGATAAGCGCTCCTACGAGGGATCCGGTATGAGGTTAAGTTATTCTATGTATAAAACCTGGGTATGGGTTCTAGACTGTGTACCCGAGCAGACAACTCGAGTCGAGGAGGGGGCTACGTACCGGGAACCAAAAGGCCATCCGGCTTTGTAACTTGTCCGAGCCTCTTTCTTATTTTCAGGTATGACACTAACAGAAAAGGAGTCTCGAACAGTGAGCACATCCCCAGAGATGAGAAGAGAAGGGTTTCGCGGCAATTTATATACAGTCCAAATAATATTAAAGCGGTAGAACAACATTTAACACATTATGAACAACTATGCAATAAAATCAGAAAATAATAAAGCCAGATACAACAATTATTTAAAGCTCGAATTCTTGAACCCTGAACCAGAGATTCTGGGTTCGATCCCCAGCAAAGTCGCCAGAGTTGTCACACATCCTTTTTGACACTACACCCTGCGAAGGGTATAGAAAGGGAGTTTTTTTCAATTTAAGTGACAGTCGAAATGGGATTTATTTTATTAAAAATTAGAGTCGCCACTTGGGATATTTATTTTGTCCCATGTCATCGTTTTAAATCCCAAATTGAGGAAGATTTGACTATGTTTAACAATCTGCGAGCCAGAAATCCGGGTGAGGAAATTCTGTTAACCCGGGAGAAGGAGGAACTCCTGAGTTCCGTGGTTCTAGCACAGTCGCTCAACTGTCATATTTGGCTTAAATTATCTGATTTTAGTCCATTTGTACCTATGTGCCAATTTTAACCTTTAGCCGCTTTTATTATTATTTTAAAGAAACTTGCAACGTTATTAAAGCACATCTCGGACCACGTCACATAAATGCACCCGTGGTTTTTGACATATTTTAACGCCGTTGAGATTTGGATTTGGGTCACATAAATGCAAACCCGTAATTAGGAAGATACATTATTTAACTAACGCGCCTAACCCAATTACGCGTCTCAGATTTGTGAGAGGCCATGAAAATTTGCTAAATGACGCGCCTCGATTCTAAGGATTCAAAATCAATTAAGCGAAGTCTAAGCTATTTATTGTCTAGTATATCACACATCTACTCTTTGAGAGAAATTAATTGCCTAAACGTAGAAGCGTCGATTAATTTGAGGCCGGACTGCTTTAAATAGGCAGCTGCAGATCAAATCCAAGTGGAATGCTTTTAATCTTGGGCCTTAACGAGTCCATCTTAAAATGTGAATTAACCAGCTGGAAATCCTGAAATTTTCTATCACTCCCCCCTTAAACATATTTACAAACGCTTAAATGGAAACCATGCATATTTTACTTTCAAAGAGAACCTGAACAATTTCCCTTTTCTATTTCCATCATTTTACATTAACCAACGTCCGAGAATCTTAAAATTAAACAAAAGGATCTTCCATTGCTGGAAATCGTCTCAGCAGATTAACACTCAGATTACATGGATACCATGTTCAACCATTATTTTCCTACTTAGCACGTATTCAACTCCATGAAATCGTTGACAGGATATTCCAACCTACGGCAAGTATACTTCAAAGCATGAAACAAGAAGAGAAGATTAGATAAAAATGTAAAGAACATGACCAACAGTCCAACTTACATACAGGACCTGATAATATTGAACAAATCAAACTATGGTTATCCACTTATACATTTCATTTTCAGCACCCGTACTTGAGAAGGAAAGTAGAATTAAATTAACGAAACCAAATTCGAACCTAGTCCTAAAATATGCTGCATAAATCATGCCTGGGTATAATAAGAACCTAACTCAGCTATTTTATTATATACCAAATTGTAGACTCATTGTTTGAGTCCTAATTCCAAGACTCAAAGGCCTCATTCGAACTCCTGGAAGCAATAATGAAAGGTTGTATTAGAAACTTTATGTTTTCGAAATAAAGAAACTAAGCTAGAACCTGAAGCCAAATGTAAACTAGATAAATACCAGAGAACAGGTACAAATTTTAAAGCAAATACACATTATTTTTGAAGAAAAGCACGAAACAAGGTGGAGAAGGAACAAACTACAAGCTGATTTGAAACCAATAACCAGACACTTAAACATCAATGCATTTTGTTTCCATTTATTGATTCCCAATTCGAGGACTACATTGTACGAATTTTAGAGAAGCGTACCTGAGATTGAGGAAACACGTAAACAAAGAGGGATCAGCAGTAGTTAACAGCAGAGGTCAACAGTAGGAAAGTTGTAAAGCCCAACAATCAGACAATGAACCAACAGACCATGTTTAAATCCCAGCAGACGAGATACGATGACACAAACACTAATTTCAGGTACTTAATGGACAAACAGACCTCAAACCAGATTTGATTTCCACTCATTTTAGTACTAGCCATCCAGAAATTACACCAATGATAGAAGAACTTTTGCAAGTGCAAAAACAACTCAATAAAACACTGTTTTTTCTGAAGTTTTAGCCGTGAAGGCTTTTAGGATTTTTCTAATCTCTTTTTCTCACAAAGAAATACTACTACTTTCAACCTCTGCAAAGTATCAGAAATAATAATATAAGGCAATGAAGCAGTAGAATTTTCTTTGTATTTTTATATTTTCAATTCCTCCAGTCCTCCAGTATCTCTTGAGAGGCAAGTTTGCAATACCTTTATAGGCAAGAAAAGTAGGGTAGCCTTCAAGTCTTTTATTTCAATTTAGTCCCTCATTTTTAAGCTTGTTAACCAAGTTATAAAACCAAAATTGCCAAAAACTCCCTGCTAGAAACATCCAAGTAAGTTATAAAGATTCCCCAACCCCAAATACCTAGACTACCTTTTGAATTACATCTGAATCATTAACCTAGGCTAAATCCAAAATCCAGTCCAACTATACAACCCCTTTAACCTAGGTCAATGCTGATCATGGTTAATTTCAAAGGAGCCACAACCATACGACACTCAGTTACAAACATACCCCAAAATTATACTTTGAATACAGTTGACCTAATTCTAAGCTTGAATTAAGTAGGATTAACTAATTTGATCTTAAATTAACAGCTAATCAGAACCAAAAGCTACTAGTCGATTGAACATAAATCCAAGAGAATAGGAAAAATTAATTGACAGTATTGAATCAAGAATTCGAAATGAGCAGAGAAAGAATAACACAACAAAACCACTATGTTTACATTAATTTCAATGATAGAAAAATCAAATAGGAAAGAAAAAAACTTACTCATGCAACGTTGACCAAGGCTGAACCTCTGACTTGAGCCCAGAAATGATGTGAACATTTGTTCTTCACCAAGAACAAACGAACACATTATTTCACAGCCTAAGTCGGACTCTGGACTCATGGAATTGGAAGGAACTCGAGGCCCCTCACACTTCTAGGGTTCTACTAATCTGAGATTTTAAATTTGAGAAACTCCCGTGATATTGGAAGGGAAGCAATTAGGGGTTTGCGAAGAGGGAAGTGAGGAGAGTCTAGGGTGTGAATTTGAGGTGGTTTTGAAGTAACGCCGCTGGACACGGCGTAGCCGGCAGTCATTTCTTCGAATATTCGAGAACTCTGGGAATGATTCGAGGGACAAGAGTTGGATATTTGGATAAAGGGGCTCGAGATATATACGGTGTTAATTTGGTACGGTTTGGTGACTTTTAGCCGGTGGCGGACGGCGGAGGGACGGTGGCGTTACATTTTCTTGTGTGAGGGGTCTGAGATGGTGAGATGAGGGGTAGGGGGTTGTCCGAAATTTATATATTAAATGAAGGGGGCTTCTTGACCGCTGAATCAAGCAAACCTAGACGGCTAGGATTTCTTGATACCAAATGGTGTCGCTTTTATTCAAATGGGCTGGACCGGGTGTGGGGACCGGGTTTTGGCAGATTGGGTCAGGTGTACAGTGGGTTTCGGGTGGCTGGTCTTTGCAAAAAAAAAGGCCCAATTTGGCCTATAATTGAGGCCACATTTCAAATCCCCCTTTTCTTATTTATTTTAATTCCTAAATGATTTTATCAAAATCAAATTAACATCAAAATAGCAAAAACCTGATTTAAATCTAAAATTAAACTAATTAAATTCTCAATTAACTAACCGTAATTTTAAAAGACAAATTTGAGACTTTAAAAGTAAAAAATTGAAAAAGAACCGCTTTTGTTATTAATTTTTGTTTTTTATGCCATTGATTACTCACTGAACCTAAAATGTTAAAACTGGTATCCTAAATGCAAAAATGCTATTTTTTGTGTATTAAAATACATTTAACATGCAAATAAACACACAATTTATGCGATTAAACTCTAAAAATCACACAAATAAAGAAAAATCCTAATGTTAAAAATTTATAAGAGTAATTTAAGCTAGACAAAAATTACACGCTCACAACAACCTCTAGGACACACTGCCTCTCCAATATTTTTCTGTCTCTCTTCTCTCTTTTGGGTATACAGTAAATTTACTAAAGTCTATTACAATGCTTGTTAAGAGTAGAATAAAAAACTTGTAGTTGGATAGACAATTGTATAGAAGGCTGGGTGCTTTCTTCCTTCATCGATCTTATATATTTATAACCCTCTCAACTTGTTTTGATTATTGCACAACCGAAAGGGATTTGACCATTGCTCATTTGTTTGTTTTCATAATTTGCTGCTCCAACACTTGTATGAATATGGATAGTATGTTGACTTGTCACTCTTTTGAAGATGGATGTGGGCACCTTTATAATATTGATTTCCTTTCCTTATTTTTACTTCATATACTTGGACAGATCCTTATTGTCTCCACTTTCCTTTCTTGAGTATATAAATTCTTCATTAAGTGCTAACATGAGAATCCTTGTGTAGAGGATTCTTTTGCTTTTATGGTAGTAGAATATTTGCTCTTTATTTGCAAGCAATATTTTGGTTGATCTTCTTTACAGAACTTTGCATTTCATAACTCCATCTCCACGTGCATCTTCTTCAACCTTCTATAGTCTTTATGAATTATCATAAGAGCAATAGTTATTCTTTATATGAAATTCAAACTTATTTCCATACATTATTTTCTTTCCATACCAAAGTGGAAATGTGGTAAGAATATTTTTCCATAAATAATAGTGGCATTTTTGAATTCCTATTGGAAATCCTTTCTTGATCTTGTAAAATAATCTTCCATAATAAAGATATTTACTTTGCATAGAAAATATATTCTTCTCCTATTATATTGAAAATATTCCTTTTTATCTTGAAAAATAATCTCTTTCCATAGTAGATTGTACTACATCCATAATATTTTTTCTTTCCATCGAAAATACATTTTTCCTTGATCTTGTAGTATCTTTTTCATGTAGTATTTTTCTTCCGCAAAATAATAGATCTTTTTCATGATTCTAGCAACTTTCCCTTCAAGATGTTGAAGGGCTTTTCATCCATTATATCATGTAGATTCTTCTTCTGATACGGTAGTTAGTCATTCAATATCTGATATTCACTTTCCCATAATATTCTCTTTCCCATAATAATCTTCCTTGATAAATTTTTCACATAATATTCTCTTTACCATATTTGTTTGGATCTTTTCTAGCATCTTCTTTCTTGAATAAACCTATACAAAAATAAGATTACCACAAGTAAATGTTCTTTGATTAATAATTGTGTTGGTTTGTTATCATCAAAATTAATACGTGAAACCTTGAAACTAACAATTACAATGCAAAAGGAGGTGTTCAACACCAACTAACATAGGTGATCTTGTAGGATTTAAACGCATACACCGAGCTACTGCAACGAAAATTAAGTAAGGAACGTACCTTCGGTCATAGTTGTTAAGTGATGTAGAGTTGCCTTGGAAAACTTTAATGATAGAAAACCTAGAGATCCTTCTAACCTATGCCTATCGTAGGATCATCCTAGAGTCACATGCATATTTATAGATAGGCTATAAAAACTCTTAGAAAATACTTTAGCTCTAGGAATTTCTCCATAAATTATGGTTGTCCTAGGACTCCCAACAGTCTGGACGTTCATTTGGGGCGCAAGGCCCAGTAATTTTTCTACATTTGAAGCAAAATTTCTTAACAAAACCTTATTAAGACTTAAATATCCAAAAGTTAACTTATAGAAAATTCTCAAACTAAAAATCTCAAAAGTCAATGATTTTTAAAACTGTTTATCCTAACTTTATAGTCTTTTTTATTTGTCATTTCGGAATAACAAATACACTTTGAACCTTTATTTACAAATCTAACTAAACAACAAAGAGTTTTGTCCTTCCACTCTTACTTCGCTTCCATACTTGCTTTTTTTTTTTTTATGTGTTTAATTTTATTTATGTTTTAATTTATTCTTTTAAGTTAATTTTTAGATTTAGAATTATTTTTAGTATTTTTCTAGTTTTTTTTTTTTGGCTAATATATCTCTCGGTAGGTTGCGTAGTGATATTTTTTATTAATGAAATAATAATAAAGCAAAAAATAATATGCATCTGGAGGTCTTCCCTCAATGAAATGAGTAACAGAAGAGAATACATAGAGCCTATTATCAAAGTGTTGTACTAGACAATTACATAATGAGCTAAGTACCCTAAACAAACTTGAGGCCAAATCTCGAAACACTGCATTTCGGACCTGGCATTCGATATAGTTTCCACATTAGGGTATTTCTGCTTCAAATATTGATCTTCAATGAATTCCAATCGATTCCTTGGCACATTGTTTGTACTTGAAAATAATTGCCTCTGATGGATACTCCACTCGAAATTATCAAAGACATACCTCTCAACCTCAAAGAGATAGGTTGCTAATGTACTCTGTATGGAAGATACGCCATCACACCTGGACCAACTTAAGACCAGCTTTCCATGATTTTGTTCCTTGTGGTTTGTAGAATTAAGGTATGTTGAGGATTTTTTCCAATACCTGCTCTTTTGTTCCGCGCAAATGGCAGAAGTTCCTTGATAACTACTATTTTTGCTGGGCAGAAAACTGACATCGCGGGTGTCTTTGGTCATTAAAATCTGGCAGGAATTTTAAAGTTTGACTGTTATGCTCCTCAAAACTGTATCTTTTTCCAGACAATTATACCTAGAATGTCCATTCTTCCCGTGTCCTCCCATTATAATCAGTAATTGAGCCCAGACTAGTAATTGGGCCATTGTGCATGGGCTATTTGCTAGCCATTTCCTTGACATGTTGTCATCCAATACCTTTTTCATCTAAAGAACCAGTTTCAATCATGCATGGGGGTATACTGCATTTGAACAATATACCTGACTACTTCTACGATCGATTGGGCTTCAACAATGTTATTAATTGCCTCCTGTACTAAATCTGCCTATGCATATATGAGGTCTGTTATACCATCCCTAATGTAGAAATTATCTTCTCTACAAGCACCATCTGTATTACGTTTTATCCATCCATCTATAGGCATCTGCCATAACACCTTTGTACACTTTAGTTTTGGGAGATGATTCTGCAATTTTCATGTTACTCCGGCCAATTAAAAGTAACTCCCTTAAATCCAGGTCTTCTCACTTTCAGAAATCTATGAATTGTTGTTGAAATTTGGAATATCAAACTATTAAATGAGACACTCTTTTCATGCATGCCAGAGTTTCTTTTTTTTTTCCCCCATAAATGCCATACTATCATTGTTGGTATTGCTTGGTATACTGCCTTCAAACTCGAGCTCCCACTTTTTAGTCACCACTCATTTATAACTTGAACCAATTGCTTCCCCTCTATTCTTATGCCTACTGGAGCACCAAAATAGTTCGACACAAATTTGGCAGCTGGAGAAGTCAAGAATACACGGGCCAATGTTTCTTGTTTTGGATGTCTACAACACCAAAATCTCGATGTTCTTAGGTATCTCAGTTTTAAGAACCAATCATCTAGTGGTAGTTTAGCCTTCTATACTCTCCACATGAAGAAGCTCATTTTAAAAGGCATCCCTTAACTTTCACTCGAAAAAACTTATACAACTTGCTTAGATATTATTTTAAAGACTTTATTCTAGCTATTTGTATTACAATGCGTATTTTTCATATGTAATCTAGTTTTAGATTTTTAAACAATAATTTTATATTATTGTTATTTTTATTTTCTGAATTATTAATAACTGAGATATAATTTTTACAACTCTAAGTATGTCCCATAAGTGTCATGCTAGAGGTGTATTGCATCTTTACATCTTTTACTTTTTCAAGTAAAATAAAATATATTTTTTGTATGGTTCATGCACATGTTACCATGTTTATAATAGATATATACATTTCTACTAATTTTATAAATTTCTTGAATTTTATATAATTTTAATGTATTTTCTTATTATAAGTTCATTTTATTAATTTATAAACTAAAAATTAAACACACATGGGGCTTACGCCCTGAGCCTCAAGACTTACGCTTCGTCCCGCGTTAGACAAGATGCTTTTCTTTACATTCAGGCCATTTAAAATACTAAATTTAACAAATAGGTCGAATACATATAACACAAAATCATGCCAATATATTATAGTTTGATTAACAATTAAACAAGCATAACTATAATGACCCGACCAGTCATTTTGAGCAATTTTATTTTATTCGGTGGTTTAAGGTTTTGAGTAGCTTCATATGATGAACTATTACTTGCGTGTATGGTAAGTTTTTTTTATGAGTGGTTAGTCATTTGATTTGGAAGAATAATTCTCAATTTATAAGCTTTAAGTTTAAAGGGTTGACCAAGTTTGTCTTCTATATATTTGACATCGGATTGAAGTTTTGATGGTTTTGTTACGCCGAGATGGTAATTTTGGACTTAAGTGTATGCTCGAATTTGCCTTTGGTTGTTTCTAGAAGATTTTGGCTCTAAGTGGCGAAAGTCGATAATTTGAAGGTGTAGGAATTTCCTAAGTTTTACCATGAATTGACTTTATGGATCAGGTTAAGGTTTTAGTTTCAGGACTTGAAATTTGTGTGCAAAGCTTGGTATTAGTCTGAGTTTGTGGGGTAGGAATCAAACGCTTAATTGTAGTTTTGGCGATTCTTGAGTTTCATTGCGAATTCCATGTGTTTTGCTATTCGATTCATAGTTTCGGATGATATTTTAGTATTTTGACATCATGATCGATCTAATATGATATTTCTAGACTAGTATGGAGGTTTGGTGTGAGCTCCGGGGGATCAGGTGAGCTTCGAACGTGTTTTGGACCTTTGGGTTTGAGTTTCAGGTTGTTGGTGCTTGGCTGGTGTTGCAGGTCTCGCAAATGTAAGAACCAACTCTCATTTGTAATGGCTGCGCCGGCAAGGAATATACCACAACTGAGATAGAGGAAATAGGGTAGTAGGCTTCGCAAATACGAAGCCACCTCACATTTGCGATAAGGAGCTAGGCTGTGGCAGGCCGTATATGCGATATCAATCCCACATTTGCAATTCCTGCCGGATTCACATATGCAGACATTATATCGTATTTGCAACTTCTGAGGGGTCTTGTAATGGTTCGCTTTTATGAGACAAGGATAGCATTTGCGATCCCAAGTCGCAAATACGACATCTCCAACTGGGCATATAATTGAAATTTTGAGAGTTAGTCTTGATTCATCACATGCTTGAGCCCTAGCCTCGGTGGTAGGCAATCTTTAGGAGGAGTTTTCAAACAAAGCTATTGGGTAAGTAATTTGACTCAATTTTGATGTTATAACATGACTATTTATGAATTTTTAACATCTAAATCATGATATTTGAAGACATGTTTTTAGGATTTTTGACTATGTTTTGAAAAATAAATATTTGAAATTTGAAAGTCGACTTGGACTCAAATTTGAAAATTAAATACATATTTGGACTCGTGAGGTTATAGGTAGTCGACATCTACCCCTTGAATCGAGTTTTGATTCGGGAGGCCTGGTAAATGGAAAAATATATATATCTTCGGGTGTACTTTCATCCTATAAATTGTGTGAATGTGGGAGGTTACATGAGTTTTTTGTAGTGAATTATGGTCTTTAAGTTCATTCTTACGTATAGGAGCAAGTTGGACAAAAGGTAAGCAAAAGAAGTTGATTCAAGACCAAAAGACAAAGGAAGAAATTTGCTCATTCACTCTCACGTGCACACAAGAGAGTGAATGAGCTAGCTGGGGGGAGCTTAAAAAAATAACGGATTATGGCAAAAAGAAATGGAAGTACATGAGAGACCTAGAAGGAAAAGAAAAATAGAAGAACTCCGCTTGTTCACTCTCGCATGCGCACAAGAGAGTGAATGAGCTAACCTAAAAGGGTTGTTCCATAGTGGAATTGTATTATTATATCCTACAAAAGGTAAAAAAAAGATCAATTAAATTTACCGTGATTTTTTGGCATTTTCACCTATATTTAAGGGCCAGTTCTTTTCACTTGCGGGTCTCGAGAGTAGTGACATCCAAAATTTTCTGGATTCACTGATCCAAGACTTCAATACTTGGTGGTGTCCACCGAGTTGCTGAAATAAGTGAAAGAAGAAGGGTCAGCAATAGCATGGGGCGATCTTTAATAGAAGAAAAGACAAATGTTGAACTTATGATTCGGGTTCCTTAAATTTGAAAAGGATGGAGTCGTGGCTGGAATAATGCTGCTAGAGGCAACTGCAAAGAATTGCTTCGTCCACTAACGATCGTTGTCATCATCCATACTGGATAGCAAAGCATGGTGGAAACATTTGCTGAAATTTATCATTCTTCGCGGAAAACCTTGGGGAAATAAAGCTTCATTAATCGAGCCAGGGTTAGCTCCTCTCCCATATCCTGGTATAGACGCTGAAGACAAGCAACTGTCCTCCCTACAGAAGGACTCACTTGTGTCAAGCATACCTGGTAACGGATGCAGAACTCCATGATACAGAGTCAAGATTCCCTCTCAAGCGAATGGACCCAAAGTGCAAGGATGCGTATAAAAATACGTGAAATCCTTCTTCGGTAAGGTTATCCGCTCCAGAAGATCAAGAGCGATGATGTTTAAATCGTGGCAATGGCAGTCTTCCTTCGTAGCAAGAATGCTGAAAGAGCGGGTGGAAGAAGGATATACGCTAATTGCCCACGTGCGAGGATTAGCAGTAAGATAATTCACTTCGAAGTCCTTAGTTGTGACAAGACTTCTTGGAATGATGGTGCTCACCGTAAGAGGACCAGCATCATCAGCTTTGCCTTTATTCTTTGAGGAACTGGGATTTCTGGAAGAAGAGGCCATTGTTATCAGAAGAGACAAAAGGGTTTTTACTGAAGAAGAAGATTTGGGAAAGATGAAGACAAGTATGAGTTAAGCAAAGAGAGTTCGGTAGAGTTTGGAAAGTTATGAAGTGTAAAAGGAAAACTTTGATGCGTATAAGTAAAGGAATAGGCGGCTACAATCCCGGCTATAATTACCTCGATAACCGGCAAAAGTGGTGTTGAATCGTGGGATGACGCGTTTCATCGCATTAAATGCAGAGAGAAGTACATCTAATCAACCGTCAGAAACTTTTCAGAGGGGGTCAGAGAATTTTCCACAAAAAAGGTATCTCTACCAACTTTCCGGTGACACAAAGTTATGCCACTGGAAAGTAGGGGGACTATCTGTATAGGGTAAAATAAGCTCATATTAAATGATCGCATGATAAAGCAACACGTAGCAGTCGGGTTCGAAGGAAATTCTCGTTTGTTATCGGAAAGAGTGATATTCATAAAGGCGAAATAAATGTTTGTCACACGTAACATTTAGTGACAAATATTCTATAGCATTAAGTATATGATCCATTACACAGAATATGGCATTCACTGCCTATCGTTACACATTCTTTAATAGTCCTCATAATTGTCAATAAATAGGGGCTTGATCCGAGTACCGTGTTTTCCTGGTGCAACTATAAATAGTTAGCGCTATAATCATTGTAGCTGACGAATTTTCTTACAAACATATTTATATTGTTATTTTTGTCCCCGAAAGCTCTGCTTCCGGAATCAAAGTTTTTGCTGTTTTATCTCAACTTTAAGGTTAAGTCTTACATTTTTATTTAATTTATTTATTATTTTGGGATCAAATCAATTCATTTATCCATAAATCACATATAAATTCAACTGTACCATTTTACGGTAAACAATAACAGTGAAGCCAGCCCTAATTACACCTAAAAGTATGCATTTTTCACCCTTTATCATATACTAAGAAAAATGAATTTTGTGTTTTTGTAGTCACCTTGAAAACTAGAACACCGTCATGGATTTATTAATTAAACATAGCTACCCGCCCACCATACCCCACACATTTTCGATGGAAAATGTTTTTGATCCATTTTCAGAATCTTTACCTTGCTTGTTGCATGCATGGTTGGCCATATGAAATCCTCTAATGGTATTCACCGTGCAGATTCATTTTCCAAACTACTTTACTTTACAGGGTTGCAATTAGGAATCTTCTAAACCATTCTCCTTAAGGTCATAATAATATTTTTGGTCAACAAACAATCAGAAACTTCGTTTCTTTTAAAAGAAAAATTATAAATATTTGAGTCAATACAGTGGTGAATATATAAGAAAGACAAAAGATGGAAGGATGATTCTATGGTCAAAGTCTTCCAAATGGCGAATATTCAAAAATGCGGACATGTATGAACATTGACCATTTAATAACTTTTATATCACATTCAAACTCGCGGATTGACTTAGCTTGCACCTAATTAGACAACTAGCTATAAGCTATTGGTTCTCGAGTTTAACTTCTATAGGCTAACAGTAAAAAGTAAATTTTAAATATTGAAAGGGCAAATTGCCTATTAAATACAACAATAATATAATAGTTCTTTAAATTATCACGGTATATAAGCTAAACTCGTCCCCACGCGCTAAACTTTTTGTTGTTAATTCTCAGTCACCAACTTTGAGTATGCCTAAGATACATTAGATCAACCTTAATACTTGTTTAAATATACTCTCACAGCAAAGCTAGAACATGTAAGCAATTTGAAAAAAAAAGACTAGAAATTACTAGGAAATCGTAAGAGCTAGATAGTGTAAGCAGGAAAGAAGAAGAGATGAGGGGACTCATGTCGCAGGAGAGATGGCACTTGCATGCAATAGTATTCCTCTATATGAAAAAGACAGTACGGAGTCACCAATTCAAGTGCCACGCTCCTGCGACACGATGCCCACAATCTGTAATTACTAATTACCTAGCTACTCTTTGGTTTTACTTCATTGAGGTTAGTACTAATTTTAGTCTTTTACATACAGCATATGTAAATAGAGATGCAGATATACACACACTTGTGATCGATTGAGCTCAGCTGCTAAATAAGTAGTATTTACTTCTGAGAGTTTGTGAACATTAATCATTTCCCTTCTCATTTCAACGATCTATAACTCTTTCTAGAAGTTTTATCTGCCATCTGAAAAAGTCGAAAATCTGCAGTTCCACTCCCTTCTCCCATGCTCACGGGTAGGGGTAGCAAAATGGTTAAAAGAAATCAATTAATCACCCATATTATCCATTAAAAACGGGTTAGAAAACGAACTTTTAAAAAACGGATCAAATATGGATAAGAACCATATTATCCATTTAGAAAATGGATAGCCAATGGATCACTAATGAGTTTAATTCTTACACTTGTAAACTTTCAAATTGGGGTTCCTCAAGTTTTGGAGAATAGATATTCTACCTGTATACGGTAGAAATGGGGGCTACCCGATTTCATGGGCTCGAGGTCACTTCAAGATCGAGATCGAAATAGACTACGAGCGAGCCTGATGTGTACGGTCAAAATCATATGCCTCCGATTTTGTAGGCTCGAGAAGTCGCATCGAGGACAAAAATTCGATATAGACCAAGCTCGGGCTCGAAGATAGAATAAGAGGCTCGAAGACCTAAGTGCTCGAGGAACATCGGAGCCAAGTAAGACCGACTTCGACATAGTGTCGTTATGAGTTTGTTAAAGAAGGACAAGTTCCCGCCACGTCCCGAAGATCATGGCATAAATTCCGGAATAGATCTACACAAATAAGTACAAATCCATACTAGACGGTTATACAATTGTCCCTAATAAGATTCCTTACTTTAAATAGAAATGTACCCTATTTTAATGTTCTCCTATTATATAAAGGGACTCAAATCATTTGCAAAGATCATTTAATCATTGGCAAAGAATATACTATCTTACTTTTTCTTTCATTTTTCATCAAATTGTCATTTAGCTTTATTATTCTTGCTTTATTGTTCTTGACCAATCTCGAGGTCACTTGGGCTCGAGGTCGAGACTGACTTATCTACTAGTTTGGTCTTACTTATTTCCTTCATCTATACTTCATATTTCTTGATATTAATTGGTATTTAACTAAATCACGTATCTATAAAACTACTAATCAAATTTAATTATTGCTCGTATTTTTAAGGTAATTAGTTTGGGGCCCGTTGTGGGGATAAAGATAGTAGTGGTTATTTCAGTACTGATTCTCATAACACACGTTATTTTTGCACTTGTTCTTGTCAACTTTTTTTTATCCCAGATAAAGACATGTCAAACACGCAAAAGCACTTGTGCATGACAATGGTGGTCTTGGATTTCATGGGGAAAAAAACAATGTAGGGGTCGGTACCACCGATAAACCCTGAGAAAGTGCCAAATGTGAAACCGGTTGATGTTAGTTCACACATTCCCTTGAATGCGGATCTAGCCGCAGACCTCGGAGGAAGTGTATGCAGGGAAGCCCGATCTGGGGGCCAAGGAACCCAGGGTATAGGAGACAGGGGAATCAGCCTCCAAGTAATATTCGAGATGCTACAAGCTCAACAGATTGCCATCGTTCAACTTCAAAGTCAGGATAAAATTCCAAGTGTGGCCGAACCAGGGAACACTCGACATACTAAGCCGGTGCCGGAGAGACCAAATGGTAATGTCTTAGGGGCGCTCGAGGAATTCACCAAGAGAGTCAAGTCCGCGGAGAAGAAGATTGTGGATAGTAAAAAAAAAGTGGAGACTTATAATTTTTGTATTAATCAAATACTGGGGACACTCCTGATCTTAGAAGGACTAGATTTGAAAAAGTTTGTGCAAAGACCCTCCCCCATCCCCCATTGAGGCTCCGAAGTCAATCCCCAAGAAGTTTTGTATGCTCAAGATTCCCAAGTAATAGGATGACCGATCCGAATGAACACGTCACCTTGTATACGTGCGCCATCAAAGGAAATGACTTGGAAGACAATGAAATTGAATCTGTACTACTGAAGAAGTTAGGGGAGACTCTATCCAAGGGTGCCTTGATATGATATCATAATTTACCCCCTAATACTATTGATTTTTTTGCTATGCTTGCAAATTCTTTTGTAAAATCACATGCAGGAGCCATTAAAATTGCAACGAGGAATTCACACTTTTTCAAGGTAAGGCAGAAAGATAACGAGATGCTCACGGCTTGGTATCTCGGTTCCAAGCCGAGAAAGTGGATCTGCCTCCGTTCACAGATGACTTGGCTGTTCAAGCTATCACTCAAGGTCTCAATACTCGGAGTTCTATCGCTTCACATTAGTAAAAGCAAAGTTTACTTGAATACTCGAACACTTAGCCGTCATACATAATCGGTACCAGTCGAAGATTAGAGTCAAGGATGATCAATTGTTCACTCCTTCTAGGTCTATTTATCCTAGCAAGCCCATGGGTAGGATCAAAAGGGACGTCGATCAAAATCTGAGGTTGAATAGAGATCGATATCATCCGTATAATGCAGACCGTCAAAGTAGTGGGTATGGGGAAAGCTTGCACGAAATGAAAGGAGAAATGATCTAGGTTAAAATTCACGGGGGCTTGATGCTCAGTAAGATCACATTAAATATCCTACATCCAAATAAGGTACGACCCAGTCCAATACTTTTCTATTTTTTTGAATAACAATTGTAGGTCTTTGACAAGGATCGGCATGAAGCTTTGGATCGAAAAGCATGCGTTGTACTCTTTTTCCCTTAGACTAGTTTTTGTCCCAAATGGATTTTTCCGGCGAGGTTTTTAATAAGGCAACCATTGTCGTGTTAACTTTGAGCAATTCAAAAGTATCTGGGGTTCCCTAAAATAAGTATTGAATACTGAAGGCCACTACCCTCTCGAATGTCTACTTTGTCGCAAGGAAATCACTTTAGGACATGGGGTCTCAATATGAGAACTATATAATAGGCCAAACGGTCAGATGAACCATGTCCGTATAAAATAGTAGAGCCCCAATGGCGAAACATGTACGCACGTATCAATTATCCAAAGAAGCATTCTTTCTATATCAAAACACTTTGTGTATCAAAGAAACTTTCTACTATATTAACATAATACTTGTGATTCCATGAGAAACGGCTCAAGGGCCAAAACATAAATACACCTCGAATACTTTGGGACTATCATCGACAGTTAACATATTCGATTATCTGAACTCGAATTTATAAGACCTCAAAGAGGCATCCCTCGATGTAAAGGCCAAGGCCATCATACTCGGGGACTAGCTTTTAGGACAAGTTTGAAAGGTTATTGGAAAACAAGTCCAAGAGACATACCCGAAGGCTACGGCCATATTAAAGGCTACGACCATATGAAAGACTAGAGTCGTATTAAAGAATACGGTCTTGAAGTCTACGATCGAAATAATGCGGCTCGGAGACGTTCGACTTTCGCCATAAATTGAAGGCCTTCAAATACTTTGGAAAACCGGTTAAACTCGGCTACCCTCGGTAAAAGAAAAAAAAGGACTTCGATAAAATTAGCCTTCGAACAGTTTAAAGGCTTCGATAACATTAGCCTTTGAAAAAGCCTCAAGAGGTATTAACACAAACGGGTTCTGATCGATTGAACCCTCAAAAAAACCTAACAGGCACAAAAAACACATGTTAAGGCGTAAAGAAATAGAAAAAGCACATGCTAAGGCATACAGAGATATTTACTAAGTCTTTTAACCGAAAAGAGGGAAATGTTATAGCCATCTTAGAGGCCGAATTGGCCTAATTTAAAAAGCCTAAGGGCCAATATCAAAAAGCCTAAGGTCTAACTTTACTTCGAGTTCGACCTAGTACTCACTCGGCCACTAAGACCAAGGGCTATCCGAGTTTGAGAAAATTCTCACTGGAGGACTATCTATGAAGCCTAAGGTCTAACTCTATTTTGAGTTCGAGAAAGTCCTCACTCGATCATAAAATCCCAAAGGTTATCTTAACTCAAGTTCGAGCAAACCCTCGCTGAAGGGACCATCTATAAAGCCTATGGGCTAACTTTATTTCGAGTTTGAGCAAGTACTCACTCGAATACTAAGCCCAAGGTCTATCTTAACCCGAGTCGAGTAAACCCTCACTCGAGGAGTATCCATAAAGCCTATGAGCTAACTTTATTTTGAGCTCGAGCAAGTATTCTTTCCACTACTAAGCCTAAGGGCTATCTTAACTCGAGTTCGAGCAAACCCTCACTGTGGAACTATCTATAAAGCCTATGGGATAACTTTATTTTCAGTTCGAGTAAGTACTCACTCAACTACTAAGCCCAAGGTCTACCCAAGTTTGAGAAAATTCTCACCGGGGACTATGAAGCCTAAAGGCTAACTCTATTTCGAGTTTGATCAAGTCATCACTCAATCATAAAAGCCCAAGGGCTATCTTAACCCTAGTTCAATCAAATCCTCACTCCGAAACTATCCATATAGCCTATGAGCTAACCTCATTTCGAGTTCGAGAAAGTACTCACTACAGAGGGTGAGTTTTTGTGAGTTTTGGGTAAGGATCATGGCGTTCCAGCGAGAAAAAGTGCCAACTTGAGAGTTATTCGGAAGGAACTCGGAGAATTTGGATAACATGGTAATAGGTTGGATCAATATGGCAATGGGTATGATTGGTTCTTTGGGTACTTATGATGTGGCAAGTCTCTACATGTGTTTCATGGTAATGCTCATGGGTTTTTGGTGACCGGTGTGGCTTGGTTGCGTTAGAGAGATTTAGTTTTGATGACTTGGTTATGTGCAAATAAGCTTTGAAGAGTTCTCGATGATTTCTATCACAGTTCAAGGTGAATATTTCCTATTGGCATGAGGAGTATGTGGTATATAGTGATTTTCTCCTTGATAAAATCAAATGGAGGGTTCTTGGTCAATTGGGTATATAGTTTGCTTGTGCCTCGGGGTGAATTATGAGATTCTTGCACTTTTCATATGATGGCATGGTGTATTCAGTGTGTTGTGTAGGATTGAGATTTGGATGTGTAAGGCCGCGGTTCAGTTTTGAAGAGAAGGTCATGAATTCTTAGGCAGCATGGAAGGTTTCAAAAGACTAAGTGAATTATATTACTATTTGTTATTGCTTGAGAAGAGTGTATATTTTAGAATACGCATTGTTTTTTGATTTATGGATACTTAATTGGTATTGTGGTACTTGTCTAGTTAATCGACTGCTGATATTCAGTTTTTTGCGATGTGAAATGGAAGAATTTGAGAAGTATGCCTCGTGGGATGATCGTGTGTGAGAGATGTGTTAGACATTCAGGCGGCGGTGATGAGATAAGATATGAATGTTCTATGGATTTGGAGATTGGGAGTTCTCAAGAGCAGATTGTTTCATGGTTATGGACTTTGAAAATGTGGACAAAGCTAGTTAGAGGGTGGTATGTGTTATGGTTAGTTCATTGTGGACCTTCGGAGGGTTATTTATCTAGTTGTGGATGACCAGAGTTAATTTGGGGCCGTTGGGAGGTCCAGTGAGGATGTATATTCTACACCGGGTCAGATTAGTTGACTTCGTACTGCGGTTGTTGAGGGAAGTCCCATTCGGTTAGGGTTTAGCTTATTTGTGTTCCAATATGTTCTATGAGTTACCATTCTAGGCTATGAGGGGTTACAATTGGTAGGTTATATGCACACACGATGTGGTTCTATTTGGTATGTATAGAGAAACAACGAGATGAGTATTTAGGTGTTACATGATTGATTGCGTGTTGGCTATGTCCTTTCTGTATTATATTACTGTGCTATTTTCTCTCTGTGGTTATAGTAATTCACTTTGGGTAATTTATGTCGAATTTCGTGTGGTTATTGATTTTGAGCAGGGTAGCTTGAGGTATATAATATGGACCAGGGTTTGGATGGGATCACGCATTGTAGCGGAGTTATATTAAGGTATGATCCTTTGTATTAGATTCATGTTTTTTGGTTTTAAGGTGTGTGATAGGTTCATAGAATTAAATTGTGGTGGTACCCGTTAACCTTGTGGGATGGTTCTCTTGTTTGAGTCATTTTCCATGTTTGAGTACACTTGAAATGTTGCTTATTAGTGCACGGATTGCATGGGTTGTGGATTTAGATTGTATTGATGTGTCACATCACTAGAGTGGTCGTGTTGGATAAGACAAGGTCATTGGACCTAGAATAGATACTACCGGAATTGATTTTAGCATGGTTGGAAGGATAATATCGAAAGTAGGATAAGAAATTTACTTATAGTTCTTGTTAAAGGAGAGGGAATTCCATGACTTGTTGATTTGATGAATGGTAATGAGTTTCTACGTGTTTCTTTCATCATCAATAGTGTACGAAGATTTAGGGCGAGGTTTTGGTTGATATGAGGTTTATTGCCGGTATTGGGCTATTTTGAGCAGCTACCATGGTTAGCAATACTTGCTATGAGCAATTGAGTTATGTGGTATATCAAATAATTACATCTTGGGTTGCGTTACTGCTTGATACAACTTCTTCAGACTTATACAGTATGTAGATGCGAGATTCTGATCTTATAGAGATTCCAGATGCTAGAAATTGGTTCTCAGGTTTATGAGCTAAGTTGAATTAAGAAATTTCAGTTATGTTATGTTATTAGACCTATATGTGATAGGTTGACGTGGGATCACCTCCGGGTATGTTTATGGTAAGGTTACGCAGCGGTTTGATGGCTTTGGGAACAACTCTAAGTACGACGAACATATGTTTAAGTGGGGGGATGTAACGACTTGACCGGTCATTTTGAGTATTTGCACTTCACTCGATATTTTATGGGAATGAATAGCACCGTATGATGTATCTTTACTTGTGTTAATCGTCGGTTTTGGTTTTTAGGTTATTCAAAACTGGTTTAGAAGAATGATTCTCAACAAGGAAGCTTTAAATTAGAATAGTTGACCACGTTTGACTTTTTGAGTATTTGACCTTGGATTTGAGTTTTGATGGTCTCGTTAGCTCCGTTGGGTGATCTTGGACTTAGGAGTGTTTCCGGATGGTGATTTGGAGGTCCGTAATTGAATTTGGCTTGAAATGCCGAAAGTTGGATTTTTTAAAAGTTTGACCAGGAGTGGACTTTTTTATATCAGATTCGAAATTTGGTTCCAGGAATTGAAATAGCTTTGTTATGTCATTTGGGACTTGTGTGCAAAATTTGAGGTCAATGTGACATGATTTAATAGGTTTCGGTTATGAAGTTTGAAGTTCCAAAGTTCATTGATTTCGAATTAAAGTATGATTCATCGTTTCGATATTGTTTTATGTGCTTTGAGGCCTCAAATGAGTCTGTATTATGTCGTGTAACTTGTCGATATATTTGGACTGTTAGATAATGCGCTTAACGCTAGAGGGGGGGGGGGGTGAATAGCGTTATAATAAAATTTAGCTTAAACTTGCGGAAATTAAAATTTGCAGGAAGTAAATAAGTGCGATAAATAATAACTTACACACAGATATATCCTGGTTCACCACAACGTGTGGCTAGTCCAGTCCCCGAGAGACTCTCTCGAGATTTTCCACTAACGTGTCAAGCTTCCGGGTGCTTAACAAACCTTTACAACTTGAGGACGCAAGCCTCAACACCTTTGCTCGGAGTTACAACACTCCAAGACTTCAACCAAGGAAACACAAGTTCCTTACAACAAGAGAATTACAATTCTCTTACAAGTCTATAAAACACTAAAACACTCAAACAAAATACTCCTTAATGAGTAGATATGAGTAAAAGAAGTAAGCTCTGGATCACAACAACTTTGGACAAGAATATGGCTCTCAAAAGCTTTATGAAATTGAATATAAAATGATAAACAAAAGTATGCAAGCTTATAGCAATGTAATGATCAGTTGTAGTATGTTGTTGTGTTTAAAACACTGAAATGAAGCTGTATTTATAGTTGAAAAACTTGGCATTACCGTTGCCTAGTTGCCAATTAAGAGTTGCTGATTTTACTCACTGACAATCGATTGTCTGCCAGTCAGATCAAAATTCAATCCCAGATTTTACGCTTGATAATCGATTACTTACAATCCATAATCGATTACTGGCAACGTTCAAAAAATCCTTTCCAGATTTTACCACAAACAATCGATTGTCAAGAATTAACAATCGATTACTCAGCAACGTTCAAAAAATCTTTTCCGGATTTTAATCAAAACAATCGATTTTACAGAATCAATAATCGATTACCTGACGGTATTTGAAAACTTTACGACAACGGTCATCTTCACAATCGATTGCACAAAGTCAACAATCGATTACTTATCAGTTTTTGAAAATCATTTTAGACACTGCCTCTTGACAATCGACTGTTATATACTCACAATCGATTACTTATTATTTTTGAAAAAGTCTAGAAGTCACTGCCTCAACACAATCGATTGTCATAAGTTCACAATCGATTATTTTGTGACTTTAAAAAATTTGAAGGACACTGTCTCTTCACAATCGATTGTCATTAGCTTCACAATCGATTATTCTGAGTTTTGAAAAACTTTGATGGACACTGCCTCATCACAATCGATTGTCATAAGGTTCACAATCGATTGTCATGCAGGTTTGAAGAAACCTGATGTTCACTGCCTTAACACAATCGATTGTCATTAGTTCACAATCGATTGTCATGCAGTCTTGGATTAAAACAATCGATTATCATTAGTACATAATCGATTATCTTAGTCCAGTTTTCAGAGGCATTTAAAAATCATTTTGACTAATGAAAATATGCATGATTTAAAATCATTTAGCATTAAATTAAATATGCATGATTTTGGAAATAGTTTTATAAGAGAAGCCATGTTACGAGTCAAGTTGTAGGATCAAGATCACAATTAAGAATGACTCAATTAAACTATAAAACTTTGTCTTGAGCTTGAATCTCGATGTATATCAATTGTGCGCTTGTTTCTTGAACTTCGTCATATATCAATTTTCGCTTCGTTTGTCATTCATCAAAACCTATACAAAAGAACACACGTTTTAATATATTGCATTGAGAACGTGTTCCAACAATTTCCCCCTTTTTGATAATGGCAAACATTAAGCGGGATATGCAAGACAAGCAATTTATATTGACGATTCAAGACAAGTAAAGACATGCAACAAGTATGTAATTTGTTCCATGTAATTTGTTCCCCCTCAATTTGAGAATTCCCCCTCAATTTAAGCTTATAATTTGAGAGTGCATCATACCCGTTATCTTCCCCCTTTTGCCATTAGCAAAAAAATAATAATAATAAGATGCCAAAGATGAAATAAACCTTGTTTATTTATTGGAAAAAAGTTACAGCAATAGGGAAACAATGCGACATATAAAAACAAAAATAACAAACAAAGAAATTATTCATTTCCATCATCTCCCACCTCATCATCCGGCGCTGCTTTATATGGAACAAGACCCGCATAAGGATAATGAACATAGTCAAAATATCCATGGATCTCATGAGATAGTTGACCAAGAGAAGAGGTCAACGAAGCAATTTGGTCGGAAATCGATCGGAGGGTAGGCTCTTGAGGCGGGGGAGCACGACGGGATGGAGGAGGAGCAGGCGCTATATGATCACCGTCATGATGAAAGGAGGATTCCGAAATTTCCCACTTTTTGGTACTCTTTTTGAGAGGACCATTTCCAGTGACGAATCCGGTGGCTTCAAGAAAGTTCATGATGAGGAGAGCATAAGGAAGAGGCCTATCATCTCCGATAGCGTCACGCATGTGAATTTTGATAAGCCGACACCAATTGATGTTAGCTCCGGTTATTATGGCATGCATGAGCTTAGTGTCCTCTTGAGAAATGGTAGTATGGTTATGCTTACGAGGCTTGAGGACTCGGGTGATGAAATAGAAAATCAACCGATAATTAGGATCCATTCCCGTAAGTGTAGGACGACGGGAGGAGAGATTTGGATCATAAGAAGTAAGACCGATTTGGTGTAAGAGGGCTGTTTCATCAAAAAGGGCTCCGGCCTCTTCGGTGTACTGAAAAATGTCTTCACCATTATGAGGAAGACGGGCAATGGTATGAAGATTTTCATCGGAAAGGAGAATTTGAACACCATTAATATTGGTGACAAGCTCACCATCATCATCCTCATGGAGGTTGGAATAAAAGGCTTGAACCAATGTAGTATTTATGTAAGGATGGGTAAGGAGTAAAAAGTCAAGAAGTTGAGAATTTTTGAGCATATTTGCAGCAGGCCCAAATGATTCAAGATACTTGAGGGTTGAAAAGCGGGGTGGAAGAATGTCGCGCTTTTCGAATTTGGTTAAGAATCGAGTAAGCTCGATGTCGGAATTGAAATATAGGACGGAACCATCTTGATATGGATAGTTCGGACAAGGAGGGGCAGCAGAGGTGGATGCGCCGTGCCTAGCAGAGCGGGAACGTTTTGAGTGACGGCCCGACATTTTTAATGAAAGCTGCTGGATTTTGCAAAGGATTAGAGAGAATTTGATATTTTGAGAGCTAAAAATGATGCTTAAGTGAATGAATATGAACATATATGAAGCCTATTTATAGAGGTGAGAGTGGCTTGTCATTTATGGAAGAAATCTGCTGAGAATTTAAAGCCAAATCAGTCAGAAACGGTAAATTAAATTCACTGACCGTTACACAATCGATTGTTGAGATGCAATAATCGATTGTTGAGGAGTTATGACCTGACTTGGAACTGACACAAATCGATTGCGGAGCCAAACGGTAACAAATTTTGAATTACTGACATGAAATAATCGATTGTCAAAGTATGGTAATCGATTGTTATGTTACACTGAGCACAAAAATTTTCTGATTTTGAAGATAATCGATTATATTTTGAAACAATCGATTGTTTTGGAAAAGCATTGCTGAATGATTGAGACGAAAATCGATTTTGCAGTTTAATGAATCGATTATTAAACAAAACTGCATAATAAACATAAACTATAAACAATCGATTAGTGATACTGCTAATCGATTTTTAGCACAGTAAGATAATCGATTATTTGCTTGAACAATCGATTGTTCTGTGACAAAACTTTATAATTCCTCCTATCTTTTAGGGCGATACCTGCAAAATAGAATTAAACGTCTCCGACGCTCCAGTCAGTAATTTGTAAAGAAGTAATAACTTAAACTAGTGTTGCCAAGTGAGAACGTGAGCTCTTAAGAAGTGTGTCCTAAAGTGTTCTTAAGAGAGTTTCGGGTACTTACCTTTCCTCCGACGTCTCCAATTACCTGTTCAAGAGGGTGATCTTTGATTGTCCTCCACTCATTTGGCACTTGTGTTTCTTTTTCCAATTGTGGCGCTTCTTCCGTTGGTTGTTCCTTAGTTTCATCTTTATTTTCCTTGGGTGGTTCCTCTTGTATTTTGTCTTTCAAGCTGTCTAAGATACCTGCAAGATCAAAACCGGAATCCTTTCTCACCAAGCGAGCATTATTTTCGGAAAATACAACATGAGGGAATTCCTCCACAATTTGGGTTCTTTTATTAAAGACCCTATATGCTTTACTACGTGAGGAATATCCAATGAAAATACCTTCATCCGACTTAGCATCAAATTTACCCAATTGGTCTTTGCCATTGTTATGAACAAAACATTTGCAACCAAAAACACTAAAATGGGAAATATTTGGTTTTCTTCCCTTATAAAGTTCATAGGGGGTTTTCATGAGTATCGGCCGAATTACTACTCTATTTAGAACGTAGCAAGCGGTACTCACGGCGTCCGCCCAAAAATGTTTGGGTATCTTAGCTTCGTCGAGCATGGTTTTAGCCATCTCTTCGAGACACCTATTTTTCCTTTCCACCACCCCATTTAGTTGTGGTGTACGTGGAGCGGAAAAGGTATGCTCGATTTCGAGTTCGTCACAAAAGTCCGCAAAGAGATTGTGATCAAACTCTCCCCCATGATCACTTCTAATTGAAGTGACGGTTGTTTCTTTCTCATTTTGAACACGCTTAAGAAAAAATTTAAAATTTTGAAAAGCATCACTTTTATTGGCAAGAAATAAAGTCCAAGTAAATCTCGAGTAATCATCAACAATCACAAAAGCATATTTATTTCTTCCTAGACTTTCAATGCGAGAGGGACCAAATAAATCCATATGAAGCAATTGCAATGGTCTAGAAGTTGAAACAATGTTTTTAGATTTGAAAGATGCTTTTGTTTGCTTCCCCTTTTGACACGAGTCACAAATAGAGTCATTTTCAAATTTTAAAAAGGGAAGACCAACAACTAAGTTTTGAGAAATCAATTTGTTCAAAAGATGCATATTGATATGTGCTACTCTACGATGCCATAGCCAAGTATCATCCTCTTTACTCATTAGACAATCAACATATTCGGGTGAGGAATTAGCAAGATCAACCATATAAATATTATCAACTCTAAAACCACAAAGTATGATTTTGAAATCACTACGTCTAAATACTAGGCATTCATCCGAATCAAATAGAGCAAGATTTCCCTTGTCACATAATTGGCTTATGCTCAAGAGATTATGCTTCAAACCTTTCACAAGTAATATATGCTTAATAGAGGATTTTTCATCCTTACCGACCGAGCCAATGCCGATGATCTTTCCTTTATTGTTATCACCGAAGATAACACTTCCTCCTTCTTTGTGCTCTAATTGAAGGAATTTGGATTCATCTCCCGTCATATGCTTGGAGCATCCACTATCAAGGTACCATAGTACACTTGATCCCTTCAAGCACACCTACAAAAAAAATTAATGTTCTTTAGGTACCCATGCCATCTTGGGTCCTTGGGGGTTAGGCATATTATAATGATGCGATTGAGTAACATGTCTATGACGTGGAAAGCATGCAGGAGCAATATGACCAATACGTCTACAATAATGACAAGTCACATTTGGGTTATGCATCCTTCTAGGTTCATAGTAACTAGACGGATGAAAATTGCTTACTCTATTTTGAGCACTATGACTATTTCGCATTTCATGAGAATTATTTCTCCTACTATGAGCTCTAGGATGGGCAGCATTTCTAGAGTGATTGTTTCTCGGTTGAGGGCCATTGCTAGGTCTTCTAAGGGGTTCAAAATTTGGCCTAAAATATGCATCATTTCTAGGGTGACTATTTCTAGGTGGTAAGTCATTCCTAGGTCTTCTAAAATGTTCAGCATTTTGTCTAGCATGCATATTGGCTCTAGAGTTGTTGTTTCTACGATAAGCATTTCTATTGTTAATCCTAGGTTGAGCTTTAGGTTGTTGGGGTTTAGCTGCAACCTTTTCTTCATTCTTAAAGCCTATTCCATGCTTGGTTGATTTCAAGTTAACAAGAACATCATTCAAGTTTTTGTGCGAAGAATTAAACTTATCTAATGTGCCTTTAAGCCTACTTACTTCATTCTTAAGAAGCAAACAAGAAGTGCAATTTCTAGTAGAGCTTTCGGGCTTATCGGAACTTCTTTTTCCAAAAAACTTGTTTTCCTCTTTCAGCTTCTCATTTTCTAAAACCAGTTTTTCTAAATCCTTTTCTTTCAAAGAAAGCTATTTTTGAAAATCCTTTTCTTTTAATGAAGCATTTTCTTTTATGCCCTTAACATTTTTTGAAGCCTTAATAAACTCAGCATATAATTCATCAAAAGCAGTTCGCATTTCTTCAAGAGTAAAGAAGTTTTTAGACGAAATTTGACATACCTCATCTTTGTTGTCTTCTTGTGCCATAAGGCAAAGATTTGCTGCTTCGTCTTTTTCTCCTTCGCTTGACTCATCTCCGGAGTCGCCTCCCCAAGAAATGTATGCACGTTGCTTTTTAACAGGTTTCTTCTCCTTTTTGATGTTTGGGCAATTTGATTTGATGTGCCCGGTTTCACCACATTCATAGCACTTGATTTGTTCGCCTTGCTTTTTGCCCTTGCATTCATACTCCTTGCGCATGAACTTTTGAAATCTTTTGATAACGAGTCCAAACTCGTTGTCTCCTTCCTCATCAATTTGCGGTTGGCTTGTGCTCGGCTTTAGAGCTATTCTTTGCCTCCTTTGATCATCACCAAAAGGGTTAAGAATAGTAGATTCATAGGTTTTAAGGTTACCTCTTAGTGCGTCGATGGTGACGTTTGAAACGCCAATGGATTCTTGAATTGCATCGGCCTTTGATCTCCATGCCGGTGTGAGACTTCTAAGAATTTTTCGAACGAGCTCTCTATCCGTGAATGTTTTCTTGAGAGCATGTAAGTAATTTACGATTATTGAAAATCGCTCAAACATTTCGTCCACCTTTTCACCTTCCTTCATGTGAAATAATTCATAAGAATGTCTTAGGAAATCAATTTTTGCTTCCCTTACCTGGTCCGTACCTTCGTACGTGACTTCTAGCTTGTCCCACATCTCCTTTGCCGTTGTACAACACGATATTTTCCTGTAATCGTCAGCATTAACAGCACAATATAATAAATTTATTGCTTTAGCATTATTTTGAACCTTTCGGATGTCATCCGCGTCATACTCATCCTCGGACTTGGGAACCCATTCGTTTTCCACCTTCTTTATTGGAATTTCGTTTCCCTTCATTATCACCTTCCAAAGGTGAAAGCTGTTGGACTGAACGAAGATCTTCATCCTTTCCTTCCAGTACGTGTAATTTGTACCGTTGAATAGAGGTGGTCGTGTGGAGCACTGTCCTTCTTCAATTCCTGCAAAAGAATCACGAGTAGAAGCCATGGATGGTTCTCTCAAACTGTTAAGTTTTCAGAGAGTTCGGCTCTGATACCAATTGTTAGATAATGCGCTTAACGCTAGAGAGGGGGGGTGAATAGCGTTATAATAAAATTTAGCGTAAACTTGCGGAAATTAAAATTTGCAGGAAGTAAATAAGTGCGATAAATAATAACTTACACACAGATATATCCTGGTTCACCACAACGTGTGGCTAGTCCAGTCCCCGAGAGACTCTCTCGAGATTTTCCACTAACGTGTCAAGCTTCCGGGTGCTTAACAAACCTTAACAACTTGAGGACGGAAGCCTCAACACCTTTGCTCGGAGTTACAACACTCCAAGACTTCAACCAAGGAAACACAAGTTCCTTACAACAAGAGAATTACAATTCTCTTACAAGTGTATAAAACACTAAAACACTCAAACAAAATACTCCTTAATGAGTAGATATGAGTAAAAGAAGTAAGCTCTAGATCACAACAACTTTGGACAAGAATATGGCTCTCAAAAGCTTTATGAAATTGAATATAAAATGATAAACAAAAGTATGCAAGCTTATAGCAATGTAATGATCAGTTGTAGTATGTTGTTGTGTTTAAAACACTGAAATGAAGCTGTATTTATAGTTGAAAAACTTGGCATTACCGTTGCCTAGTTGCCAATTAAGAGTTGCTGATTTTACTCACTGACAATCGATTGTCAAACCCCAACAATTGATTGTCTGCCAGTCAGATCAAAATTCAATCCCAGATTTTATGCTTGATAATCGATTACTGGCAACGTTCAAAAAATCCTTTCCAGATTTTACCACAAACAATCGATTGTCCAGAATCAACAATCGATTACTCAGCAACGTTCAAAAAATCTTTTCCGGATTTTAATCAAAACAATCGATTTTACAGAATCAATAATCGATTACCTGACGGTATTTGAAAACTTTACGACAACGGTCAGCTTCACAATCGATTGCACAAAGTCAACAATCGATTACTTATCAGTTTTTGAAAATCATTTTAGACACTGCCTCTTGACAATCGACTGTTATTTACTCACAATCGATTACTTATTATTTTTGAAAAAGTCTGGAAGTCACTGCCTCAACACAATCGATTGTCATAAGTTCACAATCGATTATTTTGTGACTTTAAAAACTCTGAAGGACACTGTCTCTTCACAATCGATTGTCATTAGCTTCACAATCGATTATTCTGAGTTTTGAAAAACTTTGATGGACACTGCCTCATCACAATCGATTGTCATAAGGTTCACAATCGATTGTCATGCAGGTTTGAAGAAACCTGATGTTCACTGCCTTAACACAATCGATTGTCATTAGTTCACAATCGATTGTCATGCAGTCTTGGATTAAAACAATCGATTATCATTAGTACATAATCGATTATCTTAGTCCAGTTTTCAGAGGCATTTAAAAATCATTTTGACTAATGAAAATATGCATGATTTAAAATCATTTAGCATTAAATTAAATATGCATGATTTTGGAAAATAGTTTTATGAGAGAAGCCATGTTACGAGTCAAGTTGTAGGATCAAGATCACAATTAAGAATGACTCAATTAAACTATAAAACTTTGTCTTGAGCTTGAATCTCGATGTATATCAATTGTGCGCTTGTTTCTTGAACTTCGTCATATATCAATTTTCGCTTCGTTTGTCATTCATCAAAACCTATACAAAAGAACACACGTTTTAGTATATTGCATTGAGAACGTGTTTCCAACATGGACGATGTCCCCAGTGGCTCGGGTGAGTTTTGGACGAGGTTCATATCATTTTTATTTCATGTTACATTGCTGAAGATTTCTAGTTTTGGAGTGACTACACCTGCGGAGTGTTGGGCGTAGGTACGGAGCCACAAAAACGACAGTGTTATTGCAGAATCGTGAAGGGGATTTGGGCATGAGGATCGTAGGTGCGGGTACTTGGACTCACCTGGGCAACCACAGATGTGGTTCAAATGCGTAGAAGCGCGATCGTAGAAGTGGCTTAAGGACCTCAAGTGCAAGTGATAGCTGGGCCAGGCTGTTTTCGCATAAGCGAGGTCTTACTGCAAAAGCGGTGGTCACTGATGTGATGAACTGTCCAAAAATACGGAGAATGCTGGGCAAAAGCTATAAAATCGAAGTTTTGGTTCTTTTATCATAATTAGAGATGTAGGACTCGGATTAAGGCGACTTTTGGAGCAATTTTCATCACAAGGACTGGATTAATTCCACACTTGGTTTTGATCTTATTTCATGAATTTATCTTCGTTTTTGGCAATTGGTTGATGAATTTAAAAGATAAATTGGGGGTTGTAACATAAAGTTTCATAATATGAATTTTCAAGTTTTGAACACCAATTTAGAGTCGAATATGCGTGAAACTGGTATGGTTGAACACGTAATTAAGTGGGTTGTCGGATTTTTTAAGTTTTGTCGAGTTCCGAGGCGCGTGTCCAGGTTGGACTTTTTGGCCACTTCTGGGCTTTTGATTCAAGATTTGACTAATTCGATTGGGATTGGTTCCTTTAGAATTTTTGATATATTTGAGTTATTTTTGGTTAGTTTCGAGCCGTTTGGAGGTCGGAACACACGAGATGGCATTTTTGGAGTATCACTTGACTTACTCGGTATTGAAATTGGCTTGTTCGAGTTAATTAACTCTTCTAAACTTAGTGCTTGGGTATGAAACCTTGAATTACGTGCTATGTGATTTATGATGAGGTGACGCACACGCAATGTGATGGTCGTGTGAATAATGACTCTGTTGTTTTTGTGGTACTGTATAGTTACACGATCTTATTTGTAATCATGAAATCTCTATGCACTTGTTCTATTGAGCTGTAATACATGTTAGAAACCATGCCTAGGCTACTTGTTTATCCTGTTGGGACCCATAATGGTCATTTCTTGCTGTCATCTCACTAATTTTACTGATATTTCATACTCAATCATATTTAAGCATTCATATCATAAGCTCGGTATCAGTTTTTTTTATACATCATATTATTATTGCCAGGCTAGTTTTTTGACATTGTGAGCATGTGAGTGAGACTAGAGAAATTGAAGACTAAGTGAGGCCGAAAGCCCTATGAGTGACAACTATGGTATCGGGTTGCACGTCGTAGCATGTTATATTGATTTATGCCTGGTTCTGGTTTTTCATAGCGCTTGGGCTGTAGGAGCCCCTCCGGAGGCTGTGCACACCCCCAGTGAGTGCAAATGATTATATCGAGGGATGAATCTTCCGTGGACATGGATCTTGTCTGAAGCATTATAAGTCTGGAGATTGATCTTCTTCACATGATGGATTGGCCCTACTCAGTATTGAGTGACTGTTGGTCAATTGATATATATATATATTCCGGGATGGATCATTCCTAGGCCAGATTGGTCATATACGGTACTGAGTGATTAGGCATGATTAGCAGAAAGTGTGAGACAGTGAGATTGAATACTCTGAGAGTGTGAATACATGATTCATCTCTGAGATACATAGCATTGGCCTGCACACATGACATACAGACATAGAGATGCATTTTTTTCTCATATTGTACGATATCACGTCATTCATGACTTCTCACATATGTTGATATATGAACGTGGAGAGATATTTACACTTTTGATCTTGAAAGAAAATAAAAGATCTTATTTATTGTAGAAAGGAATTTTGGAAAAATTTATAGTTTTCAAACTACGTCATATTTTTTGATGCTTTCGGTAAAGGATATGGTTTTTCATTGATATACTTGAAAAGCAAAACTATTTCGAAAATTATGAAAAAGCTGAGCAATTTAAATTCCAAGTTACTTCTTTGTTATCTGATTTACATTGTTATGAACTGCTATTGGTTATTGGTTTTGGACCCGACCTATGTTCCAGCTTCTCACTACTTTCAACCTAAAGTTAGGTTTGTTACTTATTGAGTACATGGGGTCGGTTGTACTCATACTATACTTCTGCACCTTGCGTGCTGATGTTGGTTGTTGTTGTTATTGTATTCGATGGGAGCTAGATTTGAAGATGTACCTACGTCCCTATTGGAGCTGCCTTTGTTCATGATAGCCTTAGATTCATAGAACTCTGTTCATGTACTTTTCAAACACAAATTATATTTACTTTTATTAGTTTTGTAAACTCTATTCTTAGGAACTCATGATTTGTACTACCTGTCCTTGGGAAACGTATAAGATTCAAATAATTCTTTTGTTTAAAGGTTAACTGCAATGTCTAGTATCCACATACAATTAGCTAGGGAAGTTAATGGCGGCTAAACCAGGTAATGAAGTGAATTGGAAGTAAATCAACTAATTGTTTCCTATGATTAAGGGTCTTTTTTCTCTACGATCGGGGGAATTTTTATTGTAATTAGATAAACTTAAACATAGAAAAGACGATTACCCCTAATTTTCAGACACCAACAAAGGGACAATTAAGCAGTTTATATTTTTCCTTCCCAGTTTGCTTCCCATACTACAACATAAAAATAGCACGATATAGCTAGTTTTCGGACTAGTCATTCCAAAATAACTAGCATTACCAAGTCAATGAAAAATAGCCACTATTTTCTGTAATAGAGACCGGTCCAGCATCATATACTGGAGTTCGGTGCACCTGTGTATGAACTCCAGCATATTATGTTGGACCGGTATACTTTGCTGGCTCCAGTATAATATACTGGAGACTGGAGGCACCAATGCTCCAAACTCCAGTATATTATACTAGACCAGTATACTTGCTGGAACTTCAGTATATTATGCTGGAGTTCTAGTGTACTTATGCCGGAACTCCATCATATTATGTTGGAGTTCCATCATACTTATCCCGCAACTCCAGTATAATATGTCGGAGTTCAAGTATACTTATGCTGGAACTCCAACATAATATACTAGAGTAATTTTTGGTTTTGATTAATATTTTTGCTCAAATTTATCTTTACATAAAAAGTGGCTAAATTTCAATTACTTTTGAAATTTAGCTATTTTTGAACGATCAGTTGTAAATCTGGCTATTTTTGAATTTCTTCCGACTACAACCATATATGCATGTGAGGGGACACTCGAATCGTGCATATACCAACAAAATAAATAAAGGAATTTTAACATTTCTAATCCACATAGAAAACCTTATTACCCTTAATATTTAAGCATTGACGTAATTACACTTAGTATACCAAATTAATGATTCTATACCATAGATAATTAATGGTATAATTAATTATATATTTTTTACTCTTTAATTAAAAGAATCTGCATGTTTATCTCCTAACCCCTCAGTTTCACCCACGTTTTACCCATACGCAAGTTCTTTTTACCATTTCCATCTTCTAAAACCAAATTCTCCCTCTAAATTCACAAAAAATTGAAGAAACCCTTCAACAAAGTTGGTTCCCCATTTTACCCCAGTTGAAGTTCATCAATGAAGAACAACAATGTTTATAAAAATTGAAGTCAAATCTTCAAAGTTCATATACACTTTACCTTCAGCTTCAAATTTTCAAGAACAAGGCTTCAAAGAGACAAGAGAGCAGCAATTCCACCATTGACAGCCATTAAAAAGCTTTGAAGCTTTGATTCAAATTTGGATTTTCAAAAATCATTATTTATTTTGGTTGTGTGTTATTGAAAATAATTGGGAATATGTTTTGGAGTTTATATCTCAATTTTGAGGGGGTTTTGGTGAAGATTAGACTTAATTTTGACTTAAATTCAGATGGAAAGTTGAAGAAGAAGAAGAAGAAGAAGAAGAAGAAGAAGAAGAAGAAGAAGAAGAAGAAGAAGAAGGAGAAAAATACCTATTGCATAAATTGTAGAAAAATTGTAGAAAAATTTGTAGATAAATTACAGATAAATTGTAGACTGTGTTTTGCAGAAGATTTTGTAGAAGTGTTAGTCGTTTCGGATTTGTGAAAACAGAAAATAATGCATGTACAATCAAAATACAAATAATCTACAATTTATCTACAAACTTGATACATTGAATTTTAATATCCCAATTCCCATTTCAATTGTAGCATAATTGGCATTTTCGACATAATTACATGTTTTACAGAAGATTCGTAGAACGTTTAGTCGTTTTTTATTTGTCAAAGCAGAAAACAAACCACCTACAATTAGAATACAAATAATCTATAATTTATCTACAAAATATTTACAAACTGGGTACATTGAATTTTTATATCCAAATTCCCATCCAATTGTAGCATAATAAAGAATTTTGACATAATAATATTTTTTTAGAAGTTTTAACCGTTTTTTATTTGTGATAGAAAATAAAGCATCTACAATCAATATACAAATAATCTACAATTTATCTACAATTTCTACAATATGTCGTCGTCTTCTTCTTCTTCTTCTTCAAATTTCAATTTGAATTTCAGTCAAAAGCAAGTCTAATCTTCACCAAAATGCCTCAAAATTGAGATATAAACTCCAAACCATATTCCCGATTATTTTCAACAACACCCAATCCAAACAAATAATGATTTTTGAAAACCAAAATTTGAATTCAAAGCTTTCAAGATTTTTAATGGCTATAAATGGTGGAAAATATCTAGAAGAATATTTACTCCCATAATTTTAACGTGCTTAAATAGGAATATCTAGAAGAATATGATTTGATCTGATTTATGCCAAATCTTTTTAAAATATTTTGTTCCTCAATTTTAGCTCGAAAAATTAGGAAGATTCAACTACTATTAATTAGTATTTAATGATTGGTATAATAACTGTAGAAAAAATGTAAATAGGGCGGGTAAATTAGAAACTATGCACATATTTGGTAATAAGGTTTCATGTATAGTATAAGAGAAAAAAAATCTCATAAATAAAATCCATATTCGATGTTCATACCAAAATCATGAATACAACACATATATATTATTAATCTTATCAACATATTTGTTATTTAACTATTTAATTAACATATATTCTCAGTTTAATTTGTACCCGCTGATATTAAATTATTTGATTTGATATAACTGTGAATAAAACAACAACAATAACTACCCAGTATAGTCCCACAAAGTGGGGTCTGGGGAGGGTAATATGTAGACGAGCCTTATCCCTACCCGATAAGACTCTTTATTTGGTGGAAGATTTGCAAAAATAGGATCATTTGACTCTATTAATTAAATTTTTTTCCCGTTTAAAAAGGTTTTGCAATAATATCCTTGATGCTAGGGGGTACCAGCAATTGATTGCCTGTGTTATCTCTTTCATATCATAGTAGTTTCCATATTTAACTTATATACATTGACAGTATAAAAATTTATTATCACTACATGTCTACCAGTTGGAAAAGGTTATATGTCATATTTACCAAGCTAGTAACCTCATTATTATGGTGGTCATATGTGATTATGTTTTAAGTGACTTAATTTGCAAAATAAAATGTAGTATATACTAATTAAACTCATATTTTGCAACGAGTTGGCCCCTCTCTAGTCCAAACACAGCACAACACCGACAATTGTATAATTTCTACGAAAAAGGTCCAAAAATGTCCTTAAACTATGGCATATAGCTCAGTTATGCCCTTCGCTAGTAAACTGGGCCAAAAAAGTCCTCCCCGTAGGCACAATGGCCCATTAATACCCTTCAACCTAATAGCTCCTTCCATCGGCATTTAATATCCTACATGGCATCCACATAAGTCATTTAATATCCTACATGGGAGCCACATAAGCGGGCTATTTCATAAACCTGTTTTAGTTCCCATTTCCAAAAAAATATCAAAGAAAGGTCGTAAACCCCCATTTCCAAACAATTTCTGGTACTCATTCTTCCATGGCAATGTGTTTGGAGGTGATGATTAAATCGAGCAAGGTGAACTGGACCACAAACCAAAGATCATCGAAAGATATTCAGGTAATTTTCCCTTCTATTTATTGGGTCTTTGTCTCGAACCAACTCAACCCGCTTCAGTTCCCATTTCCCTTCTAGGGTTTTAACATGTTCTAGTATTTTGGACCTTTTCTATCTAGTGTATAGCGTTTGCATGTGGGGCTAGTACTCTTTTTGTTTGGTATCTTTATTGTTTCCTTATGTGGTGTCAATCTGTGCCCTAGATGTACTTTGTCCTTGGCTGCAAGTGTCATTTTCACATCTTTTGTTATAGTGTGGTAGCATTGGGTTTTTGAAATCGACAGAACCATGTGCATTTCTTCTTAAAGACTTTTTGTTTCTTTCTTTCCACTGTTCAAATCGATAAAACATGTATAGACCGTGTGCTTTTTCTATTAAAGTGTTCACTTTATTCTTTTCAGTATATTATATGCAATAATTTATTGTATGTTCAATATTTTATTGTCAAAATTGTTAAATTATTCATGTGGGCCCTCTATGTTTTCTTCCGTGTTTATATTATAGATATTTCAATATAGGGACCACGAAGAGCCAATTTCAGGTCAATATCAGTGTGAATTAGGTACTGATCGTGAATCAGATAGTGATAAAAGTTCAAAGTATAGTTCAGATGCTAGTGAATATAATTTTAAAGAATTAGAGTCACTTAGGATGCAAAAGGGTAAATAACTTAATGATAAGAGCAGTCACTACAAAGATCTTGATAAGTCTATGACATTTAAAGACCTGGAAGAGGCCAAAAAAGTCATGAACTTCTATGCTATTGCAAATTCCAAACCTTTGAAGCTTAATAAAAGTGATAAAATAAGAGTAAGGTACAGATGTGTAGTAGGATGCCCTTTTGAATGCATCATCTCTGAAGATAAGAAGGGTCCTAGATTTAAGAAGAAAACATTGAAGGCTGATCATAACTGTGAAGATGCATTTGAGAATGCTAGAGCCAAAACAAAAACTTTAGCTGAATATTTCAGGAGTAAGGTGAAAAATAACCCCAAGTACAAGATAAAGGATATGAAACTAGATTTGAAAAATCAATTTTCATTGAATGTACATAACTCCACATTGAAAAGGGCTAAGATGATGGCTTCAGCAATTGCATGGAAGCATTTTAGATGACTATAACATATTAGAAGCATGAGATTAGGGAGAGAAATCCCGATAGTGATATGGTTATCAATTTATCAAAAGATGACATGGTTGAAGGTAAAATCAGATTTCTTATAATGTACATATGCTTCAATGCAATGACGTTAGGGTTCAAATAAGGTTTGAGACCATTCATTGCACTAGATGGGACTTTCTTAAAGGATCATTGCAAAGGGAAATTATTTGGTGGTTGTTGCACAAGATTGTTAGAATCATTTCTATCCATTGTCTTGGCCGTAGTTGATAAGGAAAACACCTTGACATGGACATGGTTTCTGGAGCTGCTGAAGCACTCATTGAATCTGAAAGATGGAACCAGTATTACCTTTATGTCTTATATGCAAAAGGTATAACTTATAATTTTGTTTAACTGACTATTCCCCTAATATTTAAGTCATTATATAGTTAATTTTATTTAGATTTACATGTGCAGGGTCTGTTGGAAGCAGTAAGAACTGTCCTCCCTCTCTCAAATCATAGGTTTTGTGTGAGTCATATTGAAGCCAACTGGAGTAAGAGGATCAGAATTTTAGGAGAGATAAAGAAATACCTATGGTGGTCTGCTTGGAGCACTTACGAGGAGGACTTTAAAGATCAACAAAAGAATCTTGGTGAATTGTCTATTGATGCTGCCAAGGAGTTGCTTAGGTATCCACCACAGAATTGGTGTAGGTCCTACTTTTATACATTGTGCAAAAATCAAATGGTGGACAATAATTTTACAGAGTCCTTCAACTCTTGGATCTTAGAAGCAAGAGGCAAGCCTATCCTGAAGATGCTTGAGGATATTAGAATCAAATCATGAACAGGTTGAGAGAGAAGGAAGAAGAATCTAGAACATGGAGAGGTGAGTTTAGTCCTAACTGCATGAAGTTGTATGTTGCTTATTTGAAGATAGCCAACTTATGTACTGTTCATTTCAATGGAAAAATTGGTTATGAGGTTTCTGAGGGTGGTGATAGACATACAGTGAACCTAGTGGAGAAAAAATACACTTGTAGATCATGGCAGTTGACTAGCATCTCATGCCCTCATACCATTAGGGCACTAAAATACAAGAAAGAGGATCCAATGACTGAAATTAGTTGGTGGCACAGCAAGAAAGCTTACCTAATGACATATAGGGCTAAGTTGATGTCTATTAGAGGTGAAAAGTTCTGGAAAGTTTAACTAGAACATGCTATGGACCCTCCTCCACTTGCCAAAACTGTTTGAACGCCAAAAATCAAAAGAAACAGGGAGAAAGATGAGGCTAAGAAGAGACAAGGAGATTGGGATGCATCAAGAAGGTGAACTAGAATGACATGCATCATTTGTGGTGAATTGGACCACAACTCAAGGACATGAAAGGTACTTGCTTCTTAACTTATTATGTTTCTTCTTATATAATTGCAGTTATTCTTAATTTAATAGAAAGTTTTTCTTTTTAATAGGTTGATGGTGAAGGAAATGTTGTTAGTTTTTCAGCCCCTCAACCAAATCAACCAACACAAGAAGGTGAACGTGAAAGTGAATTTGTATTCATGCTTACTCCAAGAGTACCAATACAACAAGTAGAACCCTTTGGTGATTATAGTGAGCATGAAAGTGACCTTGCTTTAATGCCTAAGATTATTTCTGAAGATCAAACACGACTACTGATGAGGCAACAACAATTGGCCTAAGCATGGACAAGAGTCATCTCTTTCAAAGGAGATCATACTGGTGTTAGTTATCTCGTTGATCTTGCTTACTCACCTACTAAGATCACTTGGAAAGGCAAAGAAGCTGTGACTGGAAATCAATAGGAAGTGGCAAGACAAAAGAAAGTCGGGAAGCTGAAGTGTAGGAAATTCAATGGGAACTCACAAATCTAGGAATCTTGGTTATTATATGTAGTTGCAAATCTGTAAACTCGTAGAAGTCTTTTGTTTTGATGTTTTGTTTGGTACATCAGTGTTGTTTGGTTTATGTTTAGTTGCAAATATTACAGCAGTGCTATTTGGTTTAGTAGTTGTTTTGTAAACATATTTTGATGGCTGGACAGTGTTGTTTTGTATCAACAGTAAACTAAAATTTTGATCCAGTGTTGTTTCTGTTAGCAGCAGTAAATTAAGATTACATTAGTGCTTTTATTTTGATATTTTGCCAGACAGTGGATTGATGTGTATTGCATATGGTCGAGACTTAGTTTGTTGGACAGTGTTAGTTTGCACAGCAGTGTTGGTCGAGACTTAGCCATATTTGGTAGACTAGAGTATGTTCCTACTGTTGTGGGAAATAGATGTATCCAATCCTAAGAAACTTTTGATGTGTCACAATATCTACTATAAGAGCTAGGCATGTGAGTGCAGCATGCACTCTCAATTGAAAATTGAATGAGCATTTTGTTCAGTGAAATGTCCTTAGCATGTCACCAACTTGAATACAGCAAACAACCTTAGCATGTCACCAGCTTAAATACAACAAATGTATAACAATACCTCTTCAGTGCAAGCATAAAGCTGCATATGATTGTGGCTGGCGTATGCAAATTCAAATTGCATTTGAACCTTGTGGTCTCATTAAGTCAAAATAGGCTTCTGTTTTACTCCAATTTTATGTAAAAAATGATTCCTTCAAAGCTCCATAAAAGAAGGTGAATTCAGATGGCATTGCTCATCTACTTTGTTGCTGTGATTACATGTATTGAGCAACATTATGTCATTTTCAATTATTTATGTCATTTTCATATGACTTTCTCGACCAGCAACACATGTGGAATATATAACAACCTCGTTTTAAGAAGAAGACCAAGAGAACATAAAAAATTAACAATAATTGCACCAAAATTAAAGACAACACTATAGATTAACTTCATCATATTACAGACTACTAAATATACATAGTTTAATTTCATCACTCCTATAACTAAACCACAATACTACAAAAATATATTAAAACAACATACATTCACTTCGTCATCCCTACGACAACCAAAACAAATAATAAAGCTCATGAAACCAAAATGATATTTCTCATCTTGTTCACTTTGGCCTCTAACTTACTAGCTTTTTCAGCTTCCACAAGTTGAAATTGCTCCATTTCATCAAGCTTCGTCTTCGAAGTATACCTTTCAACCATTGTAACATCTTTCATTTCATCAAACAAGTTCTTAGATCCCCTTTGAACCATCGTTGATTGTTCCATAAGGTAAAATTTATTCCATAAATTGTTCCTCTCAACCTTGGCAGCATCAAGTTTAGTTTTTAAATCTCTGATCACCATCCGCTCGACGAGGAAGCTCTTCGTTAATCCATTCAAAGTACCCGCAAGAACTAACCTATGCCGTTATTATAAATTACAACAGTTCTGATTTTGTACATAAACAATAAAAATCAAGAACGACCTAACTCGACAAAAGAATCCCATAAATTGACCAAAATAAAATAAATTCAAAACTAACCTTGAATCTTTGATATTTGTAGAATCTTCTCCCAGCATTGGCATCTGACCAAGCTGTTAAATATAGCGCAATCAATCCGCAATGACACCTTCTTGCATATTGAGTTTCATGCGCATTCATAGATAAGTCAGACATTGAACAGAAATGTAGAAATTTGAGCAGAAATTGGAGCAGAAATGTGGAAATTTGAGCAGAAATGTGAAAATTTGAGCAGAAATGTGAAATTTGATCTTCAATTTGTGTTGTTAAACCTTGCCCGATTTTGTCATCCTCTCACCTCTCAAATCGCCATGGAAGGATAGGAACTTAGGTTTTTATTTGAAAATGGGGTCTTCCGCCTACGCGTTTTTGTCTTGGAGTCTGCTTATTTGGAGGTGGAGTGAGTTTATGAAATAGCCCGCTTATGTGGCTGTCATGTCATGGCTTATGTGGATACCACGTAGGATATTAAATACTGATGGAAGGAGTCGTTAGGTTGAAGGGTATTAATAGGCTATTGTGCTAACGGGGAGGACTTTTTTGGCCCAATTTACTGATGGAGGGTATAACTAAACTATATACCATAGTTTAGTGATATTTTGGTCCTTTTCCGTAATTTCTAACATAGCCCATCTCATTCTTCCTGGGAAACGTGTGAAAGGCATTATTGTAGACTAACCGGTCTATCTTACCATGATTTATAATCATTTACCACTCTAGTCTAAAATGAATTGAAGGCTAGCAGTATAAATCAACAGTTTAATAACATGGGAAAAGGATTCCATTCAAAGTTGTTGAACACAGAATTCCATTGATTATAATGATGTCTTCAAGAGTAGAAAATGAGCTGGAGAGTAAGCCTCCACTTTTTGATCCTATACATATGTCCCCTGATGACCAAGGATAAGGGATATAGAGACCGAGAAGTAAGTTTTTGTTTTTTGATATAAATTGGGGGGGGGGGGGGGGGGTTTCCATATGAAGTGTTAGGACAATCTGTTAGGATATAATGCAAATTATGCGCTTTATTATAGAATATTCTTATGGAATAATTGCTTATTTAGTAAATAATTTAGTATACAATTTTAGCTTATACATAAATAATTATATTATCGATTCTTATAAGTCATAAAGTTTACGGTCATAATCTAACTATGGAATTGGATAAGCCATCGGAATAATTGTAACACAAGATTAAATATAATTTATTTTGATTATGAAAATAGTATAATTTTTCGACTTCTCGTACTAGTACATTTTGTATATATTGAATTGACCAAGTAGAGACAAGTATTCTGTATTAAATAAAATAATTCTCCACTCTATTAAATGTACTTGTACTCTTAATCTTATATATTCATATTAGATGCATATACTATTTATTAATTTAATTATTAAAAGATGAGATTATTTTGTTGGTCAATATGCTAGGTAAAATGGACAATAATAATGTGCATTGACAAAATAATAATTAGTTGGAGAATTCATGTCTTAGTTTAAACATTGATGATGTACATTTATGAAAGCTTAGAACCTTTTCTTACATAAATCCGATTGGTAAATTTGTATTTGATACAACAACAACAACAACAACCCAGTATAATCTCACTTAGTGGGGTTTGGGGAGGGTAGTGTGTACGCAGACCTTACCCCTACCCTGAGGTAGAGAGGCTGTTTCCAAATAGACCTCCGGCATCCTTCCCTCCAAGGACTTCCCACCTTGCTCTTGGGGAGACTCAAACTCACAACCTCTTGGTTGGAAATGTGGGTTGCTTACCATCAGAGCAATCCCTCTTATCTATTAAGCAAAATTTTATAATACTGATAAAAATTAAATTATATCAGTAATAGCAGATGTCGTAACAGCAAGGGCGCCATTCTTCTGGGGCACGATTCCCTGTTAAAGGTGTCACTTGGTAATAGTGTAGTTGGGCCTTAGTTTTTAGTTAGTTAGGTTGTTACTATGTGGGTAATTATGTAATTGACCTGTTAGTTAGTTAGTTAGTTACAATATATTGTACGGGCCGGGTATATATATAACACTACTGTATAGTGTTTTCTTAATGAATGAAGAAGAAAAGGGCTTGGTCTCTGCACTTCATCTCTCTCACCTAGCTTAAATGAAGCTTCCATGGCAGCCACTTAATATGGTATCCGAGCATGAGCGATTAATTCTTCACATCGCTTGCTCGTTTTTACCTCATTTCTTCTTCGCACATCTTAGTGATTATCAATGGGGGATCAGAAAACAGATCACACTCATCCGCTATTTATGCATCCATTTGATACTTGAGCTCCGTATTGATTTCGGTTCGATTGACATGGTCCTAGAACTACAGATTATGGAGGAGGTCAATGAGAATCGCATTATAATCCAAAAGGAAGCTAGGGTTTGTCACTGGTACATTCAAAAAGGAACCGTTTAAAGAGGAGCTACACGAGGTCTGGGAAACATGTAACGATAGTGTTCTATCATGGATTATGAACGCAGTGTCTCCAAATATTCTCAGTGGCATCGTTTATACTTCAAATACACATCTGGTTTGGGAAGACCTTAGGGAACGATTTTACAAGGTCAATGAGGACTTTCCAGTTGCATAGAGAATAGCAACAATTTCACAAGGAACAGATTCTGTAGCAATGTATTTCTCAAGATTGAAGGAGCTTTGGACAGAGTACGATGCAATGGTACATTCTTCATATTCGAAGGATTATGCGGATCACATTCAATGACAAAGATTAAATGATACACATTTGCAGGCAAGGAGGCAAATCCTATTGAAGTCAGTAGAACTCACACTCGATCAAGCGTATGTTATGATAGTTGAAGATGAGACTGATAAGTCAGCCATCACTGGATTGAATCCAGTTGTAGATGGAAATGACATTACTGCTTTTTGGAGTGCAAAAGCACATCAACAGAAACCTAAAAGGAAATACAACATTCAGTGAGCATTGCAAACTTAAAGTTCATAGCAAGGAAAATTGCTATCAGCTAGCGGGATATCCACCAGATTTTAAGGGAAGAGGGATGTCTGGACCACAGGGTGCTACATGTGGAACTAATTTCCCAAGAGCACATGCTGCCGCGGAAGCTACATGTGGTGCTTATGCTGGACCACAGGGTGCTTCAGATCACAATTTTGGCAACTGCAATACAGGACAAGCAGGGGTTGATACAACTTTTGGAGGTGGAAATGCAGGAACTTCAAATGTGATGAATGACATAAGCAATAATATGCAAGATCAGGAATACACAGGTGGAGTGGCTATGACCTTCACACCAGAGCAATATAGCCAAATTCTGAAGCTAATCAATAAGGAGAATATGCTTGAACCTACAGCCAATGTGGCAGGTATTATTTGTGCCTTTATGGCTAGTAAGCATGAGCATAGTTGGATAGTTGACGCTGGCGCTATAACCCACATGGTGTTCCACCCCTGAGATGTTGTCTACTATCACTAACAGTATTAGTTTTGTAAATGGAAGTGTACATTTACCAGAGGGAAATAAGTTACCCATAGCACATGTTGGTACATGCGGTCTAGCTCAAGGAGAAATTAGTTATGTATTGTGTATTCCTGACTTTAAATACAATATGTTGTCAGTATCGAAATTGACTAAAAAATTAAAATGCTTCATGGGATTCTATCCTGATTTCTATCTACTGCATGACGTTCACACTAGAAAGGTGAAGGGGACTGGTAGATTACAAAAAGATCAATAGTACTGGGATCACAGTATCAGCACTAGACTTCAAAAATCAGTGGCACTAAGCTTGGGATCACATGAGGACTTGTTGCAAAAAATATTTGGACACGTACCCCACAAGATTCTACAACAAATACAGCTGTGTAAATATGACCAAAGAAATAATGAAAAGGACAGTACTTGCTCAATTTGTTCATCAGCTAAACAAACCAGGTTTCCACTTCTCAGAGTAAAAGTAGAGCTATTAGAGTCTATAACTCAGTTCATGATGATGTTTGGGTACCATATAGTGTTCCAACTCATGATGGTAATAGATTTTTTCTCACATTAATTGATGATTGTAGTAGAATAGTTTAGATTTTTCTGCTAAAGCTAAAGAGTGATGTGCCAGTTGTTCTGAAAGAGTTCATGACCCTTATAAAAATTCAATTTGACAGTGGAATAAAGATGTTCAGAAGTAAAATGGTTTAGAATTTTTCAACTCATATTGTAAGGAGTTGCTTAGTGTTGCAAGGATTATGCATCAGAATTCTTGTGTCTACACACCCCAACAAAATGGGATGGTAGAAAGAAAATATAGGCAAGCTTCTAGAAGTAGCCAGAGCAATCAGGTTTCAAGGGTCCATTCCTTTGAAATTTTGGGGGATCTGTATTTACAATGTTGCATACTTAGCTAACAGGATACGTTCTACGACATTGGTGGGGAAATCACCTTTTGAGGTGTTTTATGAGAGGAGTCCCAGTCTTGAGCATCGCAAAGTGCTTGGTAGTCTATGCTATGCAATTAATGTTGCAAACAAGAATGATGAGTTTGGTGCAAGGGCAGTAGTTGCTGTGCACATGGGATATTCTTCCACACATCAGGGATACAAACTCTACAATCTTGCTGGCAGAATTTTCTTTGTAAGCAGTCACACTCTAGGTGATATTGCACCACATAATCCTTTTATCTTAGCTGATACAGATGGTGGTGAGGCCATAGATCAGGCTGCTGCAATAAGTCCTACACCACTTCCTGTGACACCAGCCTATGCTACTTCTAGTTATCCTGATGCAGGGGTTGTTGATCCTGTGGCAAGCTCACCTAATACATCATGTGAAGCTCCTGTCACACCTGTGCACATACTTACTGTTGAGACACCAACACCATCCATTCTTATAGAGTTTAACATCACTCAATCTCTATCATTTGAGGGCCTTGATTACACCACATAAGCATCAACTCTACCTAGGAAGTCAGCTAGAACTACAAAGGCTCGTGGATGGTTGAATGATTTTGTTCACAAGGCACCTCAACATCCTAATAATGCAGAAGTTGCTTCTGCATATCCTATATCAGCATATATGTCTTATAACTCTCTTTTAGAGTCTTGTTTCAAGGCATTTTGCAACTTGTCAGTTGTGAAGGAACCCGATTCATGTGAGGAGGCAGTTCAGGATCCAAAATGGCTTGAATCCATGCAACAAGAATTGCAGGCACCCAATGATAATCAGACCTGGCAGTTGGTAGATCTACCGTCCAACAAGAAGTCCACTGGATGCAAATGGGTCTTCAAACTGAAGTATAATGCTAAAGGGAGAAGTGGAAAGATACAAGGCTTGGTTGGTGGACAAGGTCGGCACACAATAGGAAGGTCTTGATTACCAGGAGACCTTTTCCCCAATTGTAAAAATGGTGACAATGAGGACTATCCTAGCACTGGAAGGATATACAAGGGTGGAAACTACGTCAAATGGATGTTTTCAATGCCTTCTTGCAAGGTGATCTTGAGGAGTATGTCTATACGATTCCACCTTCTGGTCTTCTGAGCCAGGTGGAGCATCCACAGGTGTGCAAACTGCAGAAGTCCCTGTATTGCCTCAAGCAGGCCTCAAGGCAGTGAAATCTGAAGCTCAGTGAGGCTCTTGTCTCATCTTGTTTTGTCCAAAGCCACCATGACGATTCCCTTTTCACTAGGAAGTCTGGCACTGATTTAGTGATCATTTGCTGGTCTATGTTGATGACATCTTGATCACATACTCTTCCTCTTCCCTAGTTCAGGAGGCCAAAATTATGCTACAACAGCATTTTAAGATCAAGGACTTGGGGAAGATGAGATACTTCCTTGCTTGAAATTGCTAGAAGTCAGCAAGCAATCCTAGTCTGTCGAAGAAAATTCACAGTGGATCATATTGCAAATTTGGGACTTGGTGGATCAAAGCCTGCCAACATTCTTTAGAGGTCAATCAAAGACTTATTGGTGTAGAGTTTGATCAAGGTTGTCTTAGTGTAGGCAGTAATGGTGAGATATTATCTGATCCTACAAGCTACCAAACACTAGTAGGGAAGATGCTTTACCTTACTGTGACTAGGCAAGATATTAGTTACACAGTCCAAACTTTGAGCCAGTTCATGCATAAGCCCAAAAGAACACACATGGAAGGAGAATTGAGAGTAGTAAGCTACTTGAAGAATGCACCTTGTATGGGTATACTAATGTCTTCTAAGGCATCAAAACAGTTGACAGTACACTGTGACGCAAATTGGGCCACAAGTTCTATGACTAGAAGATCAGTAATTGGTTCTGTGGTGAAGTTTGGAGAATCCTTGATCTCCTGGAAGCCAAAGAAGCAGACCACAGTATTAAGAAGTTCAGTGGAAGCTGAGTATTGGATCATGGAAAATGAGATTGCAGAAGTAGTCTGGCTAGTTGGTCTTTTTGCAAAATTGAAGATAGAGCTAAGCTACATGTGAAGTTGTATTGTGATAGCAAAGCAGCACTTCGGATTGCTGCAATCCTATCTACCACGAGAGAACTCAACACATAGAAATCGATTGCTATTTCATTAGAGAAAATATTCAGGGAGGTCTTATACACACTGAACATGTTTCTTCCACAATGCAATTGGCTGGTATATTGACCAAAGGTCTAGGAAGAACACAACATGGGTTCTTATTATCCAAGCTGGGAATGTTCAAGTTGTGTGATGATTCAAAAGTTCATCACTTGTTTTAGAAACAAATTCAATGTTCTAAGGCCTAACACCCCCCCCCCCTTTTACCCCCCCTTGATTTGCGTGTGTGGTCCGGACCTATATCCGAAAAGCCTTCTATGTGAAAAGATGAGAAATAGAAATTTCTAAAGTTAAAAATATGATTTTGGTTGACTTTGGTCAATACTTTGAGCAAACGGACATGGATCCGTATTCCGACGATCCCGGGAGGTCCGCAGTAAAATATGAGACTTGGGCGCATGCCCGGAAATGAATTTTGAAGTCCCAAGCCTTAGAAATTAATTTTAAAAAAAATTATTTTGCTAAATTATCTAAGAAATGAAGAAAAGAATTAATATTTGAAACCACTGTTATCGGGCCCGTATTTTGGTCCCGAAGCCTGGTATAAACTTGTTATAGTATTTGAATGATAATTGTGAAATTTGGTGAAAAATGGAGTCTATTTGACGTGAGTTGCACTTCCGGTGGATTGATGAAAATGATGAGTTTTGAGGTTTAATTTATGGTTTTACATGTTATTTTGATGATTTGATCGCACTAGTAGGTCCATATGATGTTTTTGAGTTAGTATGCACATTTGGTTTGAAGTCCCGATGGCTCGGGTGAGTTTTGGGTATGTCCCGGGATGTTTTAGGCTTTAAACATAGCTGTTGCAAGTTCAGAGAAGTTGCAAATCTCAGAATTCACCAATGCATTCTGCAAGGATTTGTGCTGTCCGCGGTGGGGGGCTTTGCGGCCGCACTCGATTTTGTGCAGTCCGCGGTGAGGAAAAACCCGCAGGTTCACTGGTCCGACTTCGAAAGCCTATATCTTTTAATGTAGTAGGAATTTTGAGATGATTCAAAAACAAAAGTTGTAGCTCTTCGTGTCTAGCTTCTAGAAAGATAAAGAAAACACAATTTTGACATCTATAGAGAAAGTTATGGCTAAAATATTAAAGCTGGTTACTGCAGTCAACATTGTGAGCTCTGCCGACCGCACTCCTTTTTGTGCGGTCCGAACAGAGGCTTTGAGATGGGTATATTTAAATGGGATTATCAGTTATTTTTTATTTTTCAAAACCCCAAAAATATAAAAGGTGATTTTTCAAACAACCTTTCTTCTCCAAAACATTAGTAAGTGATTTTTAACTCATTTTATTTACTCTTTAACTTCTTTTTTACAAGATCTCATCCTAGAATCTAGGATTTTCACAATGAAGTTAGGAATTCTAGGTAAAACCTACTTAAATTGAGCTCGGATTCCAAAATCAATTATATATCCGGGCTCGAGGCTGAATGGGTAATCAAGTTTGATCCAAATTTCGGGTTTGGACCAAACGGACCCAGGGTCAATTTTTGACTGAAAAAAACTTCAGAAAACTTATTTCCATGCATTAGAATTGATCCATTTAGCACTTATTATTATTATTAAGTAACTTGTGGCTAGTTACGAGCGAGTTGGTGGTGGACTCAAGAGGTAAAGCGATAGTTGAGGCTTGAATTGTGTTCGTGGCATCGAGGTAAGTATTTGGTTTAACCTTGACTTGAGGGATTAGGAGTTTAGTCCTATTTGCTATGTGTTAGTTGTTGAGTACGACGTATAGACATGGTGACGAGTATCTATACGTTGATGTCAAGCATCCGTGAGTCTTAAATTGAAATTGTTGTGTTCTTAATAACTACCACGGATGCCTAAGTTGTTGATTTTTCTGTGCTGGGCAAGAATTATGATTATTCTCGTGGAAGTTACTTATGATTGAGGATTTGTGCTAGTTGAGGTTTCTTTATGAAGTTAAATATTGGAACAAGTTTAGTTATTGCTGACTCTCTTGTCGGGACGTATTTACTTGTATAGTCGATTCCCTTTCCGGGATAGTGTTGTTTTCTTATTGTTTCCTAGTCGTGACTTTTTTAGCGATTGGTGTTGAATTGTATATAATGATATGGATTGGGTTGCACGCCGCAACAATATTATATTTGGATTGGGTTGCACGCCACTACAATATTATAGTTCAATCGGGTTTCACGCCGCAACAATAATATATTTGGATCGGGTTGCACGCCACAATAATATTATAGTTGGATCGGGTTGCACGCCGCAACAATATTATATTTGGATCGGATTACACGCCACAACAATATTATATTTGGATCGGGCACGCTGTAATAATATTATATTTGGACCGGGTTGCACGCCATAACAATATCATATTTGGATCGGGTTGCAAGCCGCAACAGTGATAAATGATATGGATGGGGTTGCACATTGCAACAGTGTTTTATGATTTGAAACGGGTTGTGTGCCACAGCAATAATGATAGAAGTGGTTGTTGATTGGTTACGACTTTCCTTATTCTTTCTGCTGCAAGTTTAAAATTGTTCCTTGTGTTTTTTTTCTTGTGGACTACTGTTGGTAAATGATATTCCCACATAGCATGTCCCCCTCTCATCTTTAATTGTTTATTTCTGTTTATTTTCTGTTGTATATGATATAGCTGCACAGGTTTATTTGATAGTCTGGTCGTAGCCTCGTCACTACTTTGTGGGGGTTAAGGCCAGGTACTTACCAGCACATATGGTCGGTTGTGCTGATATTACACTCTACACTGTGTACAGATCTCGGAGCGGCAACTTTTGGACCGTAGCTTTGGGTGGCTGCCTTCAGTCCAGTTAGAGATTCCCAGGTAGTCTTACAGACGTTCAAAGGGCCCGACGTTCTCTTCTATCTTTATATTCTATTTTCATTTACTTCAAAGACAAATTGTATCTTTCTTTCAGACCTTATTTATAGTAATTCTAGACTGTCTGTGAAGCGTGACACCAGTTCTTGGTGGATTTTGCTTTAGATGATGTATTGGTTATTTATTCAAATGTTTTAATGTTTCTTTGGCTTGTTTAAAAATTTTGCTGTTTATAAGCTATTGTTCCTAAATGTTAAAGGATTTAAAATTGGGAGAAGATAAATTATTCATACCGTTGACTTGCCTATCTTTCATTAGTAAAAGCCATCACGACTCTCAATGGCGAAAAATTAGGTCATGATAAGTTGTTCACATTATACAACTTGAGGGGAAGTGTTAAAAATATCACTTGATAATAATCCAGCTGGACCTTAGTTGTTAGTTAGTTAGGTTGTTAACGTGGGTGTAATTATATAATTAGCCAGTTAGTTAGTTACAATATACTTTAGGTCGGTTATTAGCCGTATATATATAGACACAATATTTTATAGTGTTCTTTCTTAATGAACATTATTGCATGTTATGGTAGTTATAGTCTCCATTATGGTAGTTACTGTATGATATTATTGCATGCTATTTTATTTAGGGTTCTTATGTTTAGATAATTATTTACACTATTTTTGCTGGACTTACTAATGCTCTTTTGTTTTTGTTTTTGTTTTTCCTTTCCTTCACTGAGCTGAGGGTCGATTGGAAATAGCCTCTCTGCCCTTTCGGGTAGGAGTACGGCTCGTCTATATATTACCCTCCGCAGACCCCACTTTGTGGGACTATACTGGGTAGTTGTTTGTTGTTGTTGTTCTTTCTTAATGAACGAAGAAGAAAAAGGCTTCATCTCTGCATTCGTCTCTCTCACTTAGCTTAACTGTGAAGTTTCCATGACAGCCACTTAACATTCCCTAATACTTCTTTGCAATTTTGCATTTTGTACTTGCATAAATAATCAATCTGCATAGTTACTAGTGCTATTCCTTATTTTCCTTATTTCACTAGACCAACAAAGGGCATGAGTAAAGAGAAGTCTTTGCGTAACGGTAAGAATTATTCATGTGTAACTAGTTTCAAGCTATCAAAATAACTTTTTTCAAAAATGTAAGGTATTGCTACGTATAATATATTCAATGTGGTTCGGCTTTCCAGGAACTCGTATGTAACGACAAGTAATGTATCGAGCTGTCTTTTTTATTTTATAGTGAGCGGATATTGTAGGAAGCAATGGCAAAAGTTTTTCTTGGAGCGGATCATGAATTGGGAGAAAGCGAAGCAACAACAGAGAGGGAAGGACTTGGGTAAAATTTGAATTCCGCATCAGTACACCACAGTTCTAATCTCACGGCAAAAGAGCTCCTTTTACTATTGGCGAAATATTGTATGTCCCTTTTTTCACCTTGGAACTATAATAATTCCCTACAATGCTTCTTTTTGTTTGCGCGCTATTTTAGTTACTTTTTGCAGGTGCCAAAACATGGTTGCTGGCTTGCAATGGTGCATAGTAGGGGTGTGCTTTCGATTTATCGATTCGATTTTGACTCTTATCGATAATTATTTATCGATTATCGATTTGAACATATGCTTATCGTTATCGTTTCAATAAGGTTTCTATTTTTTCGATTTCGATTTATCGATTTTTGGGGCTTATTGATTTGATTATTGATTACACCAATAAGAAAATTTTCGGGATTTCATGGAAAGTATATCGCTACAAACACGCCTAACTAATATGGACAAAAAGAAGCTAAAATAAGAAGAGCACCATTTATAACATAAATATTGTGTCAACAAGCACATGAAATGAAACTAGAGTAAGGGATCAAATGTATGCCACTAATACTCCAACGATATAAAAAAACAAAATACATCATCATGGCTAATTCTGTTTTCCATTAATTTGAACTTCATTCCTTGAACTTTAAATATGATCATTCCTTAAATGTAGTAGAGGAAATAATAGGGCTAGAGACTTAGGGTAAAGGAAAGGATATTAGAATAAGGGTAAAAAAAATTAGTGTATCTTATCGGTTTATCGATAAACTGATAAACCGAAAAGGACATAATCGAAATTGATAACTCGATAAGGAAAATTTCGAAATCGAAATTGATAAATCGATAAACCGATATCGATAAGCCGATAACAAATAATCGATTCGATTTATCGATAAACTGATTCGAATGCGAACCCCTAGTGCATAGCAATTGTCTGATGTTGAATTAGGGGATGTCTTGAAAAAACATAGACCATGTGACCTTATGGTATACTTAACGGCGAAGTAGAATTAACTCTTAGCTCCCACGCTCCCTCTATTTGCTATTCTCCACCGATCAGTCTAATAACCTATTTGGCCAAGTTCTTAAAATTAATTTATTTTGGTAAGTGTAATGAAATAATAAACAAAGAAGAGTATTGCAGAGCAAAGTAGAGAGAGAGAAAATTCTTATTGAATTTTGGGGTGTTTACAATGGGGTAAAACCCCTCTATTTATAGGAGGAAAAATAACTTAACCTCAAAGTAAAACTCTCTACAAGATAGACATTCACTCTAAATAGAATTCTATTCTTAACACTTCCCCTTGAATGTATACTCAATAAGTAATGTGCCTCGTTAAAACCTTAACTAAAACAAAACCCAATGGGAAAATAATTCTAGAAAAGGAAAAAGAGTACACATGTTTATAAATGCCCCTATTGGTTGCCTCGTTAAAAACCTTGCAAGGAAAACCCAGTGGGACAAAACCTTATATGGGAAAAAGAGTGCAACGCGCATTAACTCCCCCTGAAGAGAGCATCAATTCACATCCTTGGGCCTTTGCATTCCAATCTTGTGCACCATCTTCAAGAGATTGTTGGTAGAGATTTGATAAATAAATCAGCCATATTAACTATAATGAATATTTGCACCTTGAAATCATAAATCGTGATAGATGTATAATGTCTTCACAAATATCGTGGCATGACTCTTCAATATCTCCATAAAGGTATCCTCGCTATCATATTATCATGCTTATAGTTATAGCAAGAGACATTTGTGCATAAACTGCACTGAGGGAGTGGTACCTCAAGATCAAGATTTGTAGATGCTTCAAGCAACTTAAATCCTTCATGGATTGTCATATAAGTAAAGTCATATAAGCCATATTATAGACTTTAGATGCATATCAAGTTTTCATGTCATGCTAGACAAATAAGATATCGAAAACTGATTACACATATCATTGACTTTATACTTTCAAGTATTTGAAATACATGTCTAAAATTACATGTCTTTCGTATGGAATCAATTCTACTTGAATTGTATCTCTTCCATTTGGCCAATACTTTTGTGTCTATATTCGATAGACTTAAGATCTTCATCTATACTTAGCGTTATGATAGATGTTGTCGACGAACATGTTATATCGGTTCCAATAAATTTTCATAAAGACATAACATAGAGATCTCCATTCATATATTCAGGTACCTGAATCTCTCATGAGATTTTATGAAGTGTTATGTCATGTGACCTTCTAGATCAGTTACCTCCTTTATTATGATCAATTTGATCATTTGCTCATCTTCTTTATGAAGAACTTTATTTGAAACCGATCTATATGGTTTTAGCGTACCATAGACTTTGTCTTTTTATGACTTAATATGAGCATTTGCAATGAGAATATAGTTACTTTCTTTGGGTCAGCAAATGCTTATGGCATGTTAATATATTGCAAACGAATTATCTTTTTATGAACTTCAAGTTCATATTATCGTAATCGAGGATCTAGATATACAAATGATAATTCATTCTACGTAACTTTTTCTCAACTGTTTATCATGTCTCTCCCTCATGTTAGAAAAACTAACTTGTTTCCTCAACTTTGCGAATTCATCTCTGTGCATTATCGTGTTAATATACACTGCACATCAATAATAATAAGATGGAATTATTTTGTTCCTGACCCTGAACCACTTGTGAGGGGAGAATATAACATACTCTCGTATATAACGTATATCACACTGATATAGATAACTTTGTTCTGATAAGAAATAGTTTAGCTATTAAGTGGAGGCACTCAATAAATTATTTTACTAAAGCAGTTGTGATGTAAACCAACTTATCAAGAAGAACTATCTTGAATAGAAAATCTGGAAATTATGCTCAAAATTAAATTACTGAGCAAGTTACCTCGCAAGCACCGGCCAGGTTGCAGGTTAATAATAATCGCACATGTAACCATCTCATAGATGCATCTTATATGGTATACATGGCAAGTGAATGAGCTCATATTCACTTTTGATATTTCCAGAATTCATGTGGTTTAACCCCAACTTTAGTTGGTCAATTAATTAATAAGAACAAGCAATATAAGAGAATTCATAAAGAACTTTCTAGTTCTTTAATATTTACCTATGTAAATTCTCTATTATTTTTGCACATCATACTTAAATTGATATGGCTAAACCATGTATGCTAACTGAATAAATTATCAATATTGATAAAGTTCAGGTTACACCACGATATGTGCAATTATCAATGAACTCCAAGTTTATTATGATGTGGGGTTTTATATCAATAAACATCCACGTATTGTGTGGCATTCTTTTGTTTATGTAGTACAAATTGGAGAATAATGAGGGTAGCTTTTCACATACATATTATTCCGTTACAAGTTGTAGTAATAGAAGATATCAAATGTTTCTGTATCTATAGCCTCAATATAATCAATCGATTTCGCGTATACTTTGGAAACTGAATAAGTTTCTTTGAGACTTACAACAACACAATATCTTATTGGTAATCAATTGTGTTTCTCCAAAATAGTATAATTGGCTCTTGCAGAGTTCTCAATTAATTTGGTATTACCACATATTTATGAACATCCATATGGTAAATATCTCTTTTAAAGAGAAAGTTATACCATCATGGTCATGGTCAAAATTATATGCAATATATGTTTCTTGCATCATTGTTGTCCTTTTATAATCACATTCCCAAAATATTTTGGCGTACAATAGGTACGTGGCTAATGACCATTCATGCCATAATAATGACATTATTTTCTTATATCATCTCAAACCTCCTTCTAGAGGCGAGTGTGGTATATTCACTACCACTAGCACGTTCATATTCTTCCAAGAATGAATATGTATTCATAAATTAGATGTTGTCACACTCACATCATGAATGGACCATAATCATCTATATGTGCTTTATAAAATCTCATATTGCCAAATTGATGACAAATATTACTTTCACAGAGTGAATGATTATTTTGAGAATTCTTATTATTCTCATTATCACAATGATGACGATTATAATTTCGTCTATTGTCACGTCCACATCCATTGATACCTTCATGGTAATAATTTTATCTTCTTTCAGACTTATTACATACTGCTATCACATTCTCTTAAGGGAATGAGAATGAAGAAAAATCAATGGGACGAGTTTTCAATTCTTTGCCCACAATCATACATGAATTTGATCATGGAAAGGCATAGAAATTTTACCACTTCATGTGGTGTAATTTCTTACGAACTCCATTAGAGTTATAATCAAACTTTGTTGTCTTTGCTTATATATAAAATCAAATTATAGAATTTCAAGAATTTGAAAGAGAAGTAAAATACTTACCTTAAATCTTGAAGGAAGTTCATAGAACAATTAACAATCATTATGCTCAATCCCAAAGCTTCTACTCAATTGGTTAGAGTCTCGTGCTAATAACGTGTTATGAAATAATAAAAGAAGAAGAGTATTATAGAGCAAAGTATAGAGAGAGAAAATTCTTATTGAATTTTGGGGTGATTTACAATGGGGTAAGACCCCTATATTTATACGAGGAAAAATAACTTAGCTTCAAAATAAAACTCTCTACAAGATAGACATTCACTCTAAATAGAATTCTATTCTTAACAGTAGTGCTTTATTCAAAAGTACTTTTAGTAAAAAACAATTTATATTCAGTTAATTAATTTGAAAAACACTTCGAAGCAACCGTTAGTATTTTGCCAAACTTTTAAAAAGTACTTCAAAGTGTAGTATTTATTTTTTTCTACTTCTATTCAAAACTAATTTCTTTTCTTCTAAAAATTTAACCAAATACTTCAACTTTGAAAAAGTACTTTTCTTGAAAGAAGAAAAGTGCTTTTGCCTTAGAGAAGCTTGGCCAAAAAGGCTATAAACTTATGTAACATGCCTCCTACAGATGTGTTCTTGAATATAAAAACAAGACTGCCTGTCTACTCTTTAATCACACAATGCTAGGTTCTTGGTCAACCAGGCTATGCTCCACATCATTTTATCCAATCACAAATGTGTGCCATGCAAACTAAGAAATTCCCTTTGATGGAAAATTTCACAAGTATCAAGCAGAAAAATACCCAATCTGTATATGTTGCAAGAGTTTTAACTTTTATACACACAGACAGAAAAATACCCAAGCTGCTGAACACTAACATGCAGCCACTGACAAGTTCTAAAATTTCTCTGTGATACCAAACAACAGCAGTGCAGATTATGATACATTCATTCACCACCAACAAACTCCTCTTCCCCTCCCCCCTCCAAAAAGAGATTTAATAAAAGCAAAACAAAAAAAAAACACAGAAGAAAGCATTCCAAGATCCGATTATTTGCATAAACTATATTCTATTTAATATTGTTTACAACAAAAAGAAACTCTCACCAGATAGACTACACGTTCTTTCCTTCCCCTGAGTTTTCACACTCCAAGTCTCCAACAATGCTCCATCCTAGCAAGTGATAACTTTAGCATAAAGGAATTACAAATCCCATGTCAATACAAAGCAAGTTGGTGAAACGTTGGTAGAGCAGGAAACCATGACCAGATTCACGTGCCCTCGCATTTCTGGAACAATACTCTATATTCGTATACACTTCTTTCTGCAGTATAACCCGCTACAGCTGATCTCGAAGCAAACAATATATTGTACATTCAGAGAAGTCTTCAGTCTCGCGAAGAAAACTGTCAATTCATAACATCACCTGTTTCTTCTGTATGAAGATGTATCACAAAGAAATCTAGTTTCAATAACTTTGTTTCACTATATGCATTGCCTTGACCGAAAATTGTCATTTGATAAGAGAGAGCCTAGCAGAATTTCCAATCTCCTTGCCCCTGCAGTAGGTCTGAGGAATGTGATACTACCCACTACGAAGCATGGATCTGTCCCATTCTCCCCACTCCCTATGCACCAGCCACCTGGGACAAACATGTCTTTACCTCGAAACAGAAGTTCAGAATCAATCTTGTCAAGTACTGGATCATCTTGATGGAACTTTCTCGCAAATGGGGCATTACTGTCAACCATTTTTTGCATGTCATCAAGAGTAAGGTAATGAGGATGCTGTTTTGGAGGGTTATCCCACGATATATAGTGCAGATCACTGTTTACTGTGGTATTACGGAACTCCTGAGCATTACAGACGACAGTGTGGAAATAACCTTCTGGAGTTGAGATGAAGTTTGCATAGTACATAAGTACAGTTCGAGGCAAGTTGTCCCAACCCCATATGCAGAAGTCAATGAAGGGTCGAGAAAGGGCCGTCCAAGCAGACCCTGTAAAGAGGCAAGAACTATGTTTTAGAAATTTTGTGGAGTCTAATAGCAATAAAAATCTAGACGAGGAATAAATGAACCAGTTGTTCAATATGTTAACTCTTGCTTATGATCTTATCCCTTCCAGCCCCCTTCAGAATAATCATTAACAAAAGTAAAGGAATAAATGACAAATTTCCTTAATTAAGAACACTCCTTTCAAAGTCCACACTTCATGTCAAATAGAAATATAAATCTGCTACAAACTTATGTAGAATTTAATAGATGAGCCTTCAAAGAATTTACTTACAAACACCTGATAATCTTCAAACAGTGAGTACATCAAAATACAATCAGATGAAAAATAAACCATTTATCAGGTCGCCAAAGTAATCACTACTCGAATAAACAATGTAAATTTGCTCCTAATAAAATGTGTCAGTACAAAGATTTAAACATTTTCTTGGTTGAAACTGTCCATCACACTGTATAGCACATGAAAATCCAAGCTGATACCTAATGCAAATGGCATATACAATATAGGACACGGGGTATGAAAACCCAGAGCGACAAGAAAGATGTGTGTTTTCACTAGGTTGGCAGCGAGTAAGAGAAGGATCACCTATACGAGGTGGCACTTTATGTGCAATATTCAAGAACTAGGGCTAGGACATGGATCACCTCCTATTACATTGCCAGCTAGCAACACACTTGTGATGGGAGATTTTGAGATGGTTCGGGATACAATGGACAATGCCAAGCACTGTTTCCCTAGGGCTTATGGAAAACTTTTCCGGGAGAGCACAAGCAAGAGCGTGGGATGTTCCCCTATTGGCACTCATACGGATTATATCGAAAGAGATAAATAGTAGAATTTTAGATGGGATAAAGAATGACTTACTGCATTTGAAAACTAGCCTCTTATTCCGAGTTGTCTTATGGTGCATCCCTGAGGTTCCGATTTGTATAGAGAATTGGTAATCTTTCGCCGATGATTATATCCTTTTGTAGATTCTTTACTTTTTTTTTATACTACTTGTATATGAGAGTTGTTCACAACATTAATAAAGTTATTTACCTAATCGAAAAATTGATATAGGAGCTGTTCCTGTGTTACTCCCTCCATCCAAAATTTATGTGGCATTGTTTGACTAGGCACAGAGTTTAAAAAAAACATGACTTTTGAAACTTGTAGTCTAAAAATATTTGCCTGGCTATAATCATCCCTTTAAGGTAGATCCATAAGTTTAAAGTTAAATTGCTTCCAAATATATAAAGCTGTCATTCTTTTGGAACAAACTAAAAAGTAAAGTGACATATAAAACGGGACAGAGGGAGCATATATTATCAAACAACTTTCTAATACACTTACTACAATCCAACCTGTAACATGCATAATATAATGCCGCGGAACAAAAATTAATGTGTAAATTTTAATCTATCGAAGTTTGCTCATCCAGCATGTTGCCAGACACAGAAGTCAAAGGCAAAACTCTAACTGCATTAGGCACAACAGTCGAACTTGTTTATAGGATGAATGTAAATCCACAAGAATCTCATCCATTCATAAGAAAACAGCATTCCCTATCCAACAGATTTTCCCTATGTAGCAAAAATAAAAAATCTATCAGCGAGTTAGAATTCGGGTTTACTGGTGTAAGACCACAGCTAGCACACACAGGCAAATGGAGCTACACATATACAGAGGAACTGTTGTATATTTTTCTGCTAAGTGAATTTGATCTGTCAATTTTTCAAACTCTACCTAGCAAAAACCTCATCTATCAAGATATTTTACTATAGAAAGAATTCAAGACAATTCATTATAGCAAATGGCGGGTTGGAATGCAATCAACACGGCAGCATATGTGAAGCATAACATGGGCAAAAGAGTTCAAATTTTTCAGCCTAACCACAGAAGTAATAGCAAATTCACCTGTAAAAAGCTTAAAAGCTGTTGGCGCACTCCTTCTCTGTCTAATCCAGAAAACATCAGATTTCTTATTCAAATACAACCCCGGATCAACGATGATTGGCTTTGCCCTTTGAAACCTTCAGAAATATAGACCAAAGAAATCAAAACTCACCCAAGTAATGCTGTATATTCTGTATATCCCATCCGAAATCAGGAAAAAAAGGAAACTTTACTTACTCTTTCCAGCCAATATCGCTAGTATGATCAATGAAGTTAAGATCCCGCGGTATATGCGAAAATGTATGAATTAGATCTAATCAACCAAAAGAATTTAACACCGAAATTAAACCCCATTAGTAAAAAATTCAACAATAACCAACTGAATACTCAATAAGCATAATTAGAGGCGAATCCAGGACCAGAAATCAGTGAGTTCAGAACGAGTGTAATAATAGTACATGAATATATTTTAATACAAGTTTTAGCATCTGAATGTATATAGTTTGAACAGAAATTTACGGGATCACGATTGAACTCGTTCTAAATCCGCCTCTCAGCAAAATTCACAAGAAAAAAGGGGCTCACACTTACCATCTTGAGTAACAAGTGGGTAATCAGAAGCACTTAAATTGATAAACCAATCCCATTCACCACCTTCTTTCAACAATATAGCAGCAGCATGTAAAGTATTAGCCACCATAGTGGGCCCACGGTAAGTAACAAGATTAGCTTTACTAATCATTTTTACATTCGCGAATTTAGCAAAAATTTTGTGATTAACCACAAAATTATGCAAATCAAGTCTCTCATCAGCCGATGACTCAGCATCAAGGTGCACTACATAATGGTTATTGGGGTGGTACAGAGCTTGAAGGGTCCGTTTCAGCATTCCGCCATCGCCGGCGGAGCCGGAGATTAAGTAGGCGAAACGTGGCGGCGGAGGAGCGGCGGAAATAGGTAAAGATTGAAGCTTTGATTCGACGAAAATGGAAAGGGGTATTAAAGGATTGCCATTTGGTGAAATTAAGGTTGTAAGGAATACGATGAAAATGGAAACAATAGAGGCTATTGCAAGTGGATAGATCCATTTACTTTCCATTATTGGTGGATGTTTGAATTTTTTGTAAAAGCTTCTGAGTTTCTTCATTATACTTATTTTTTGGACTAAATTTGAGTAAAGATGTGTTTTTTTTTTATGAAATTTCAGTGATGGGTTTAAGAAGAAATTAGGGAACTTGATCTAAGAAGAATGAGTTCAAAATGGAGCTATTCAAAATTTCTAGATGTATGATATTACAGAGTTTGCTCAAGAATTGTAATAGTGGTAGGTGAAAGGGTGGAAAAGGAGGGCATGCTTTGCTGGTGTGGTAGGACATTAGAGGTCGGGGACTGTGTTTGTATGGTAAAACTTACTAAAAAAATTTCGTAAAACACTATCTTAAAATATTATTTATTATATTACGGATCATAAATATATTTTCTATTATTATAAAATATATTAGATGCATTTAAGTCACTGTATTCATAAATACAATAGCAAAAATAGACGTGAATTACAAAAGTCCAGCTAATGAGTTGTTGTATTCGACTGTATTAATCGCATGAAACACGAGATTACAGCTGGACAAATTATTGTATTCAATTATATTTACAGCCTAAAATAGAGAACATAATAGATTCCTAATGTAACTCAACAAACTCAATTATAACACACAAATTTTATATTTCCTTGTATAAAAAAGATTCTCAACCAAAAAAATCCAAAAACACAGCAGTCTTCAGAGAAATTATATAATACATCTAAATACATAAATTATATTAATTAGAAAATATATGTGAGTACATTCATGGTATATAGCGAGATAGTGAATACAATGAATAATACAACGAGATACATTGAAATGTAATGAGAAAAAGACAGTGAATACAATAAAATACATAGAATACAGTGAGATACATTAAATTACAATAGAGAAAAAAGACAATGAATACATTGAAATACATGAAAATACAGCGTGATACGTTAAAAATATATTAACAAAAAATCAAGTTGCTCAGCCCAAACTCTGTCGTCTTTGTTCAAGAACAAACCCTTGTTATACCCCATTTTAACACAGATCAAATTAGAGTATAACATATTCGGCAAATTCGAGGTTTAATTGATTAAAAAGAGTCGTCACCTAATTATTTCTAAAGTGAATTAGGACACCTCTTTTAGCTAAGTAATGCTCAAAGTTAACTCTATTTATATGGTCCATTTAACCTTGAGATTATAGGTAAGAGTTTTAATTAATCCTATAAGGAAGATTATTAAGGTACCATATATGATCCGTTAATACAGTTAACCGGTCAAACTTAAGTTAATTGGTTTTAAAACTAAGTGGCGCATTTGTGTAAAAATACTGTCAACTAGAAAATATATGTATACTAGCGTCATGTTGTAAAGAGTAAGTCGTTATAGAATTGTATAAATTCCCGACTAGAGAAAGAAAATTATTTTAAAACATCTCAAGTGATACCAAGGACTTAACTTTTAAGCTTTAGAATTTTTTTTCCAACCCTTAGATTGAAACAATTCTCATTTTAAAGGACCGAAGTCTCTTGGTTCAAGAGAAGCCAAGATTTAAAAAAATTACCTATCACTGTTGCATGTAACAAAATAAATTAATTTTAAAGAGAATATAAAATCTGAATTACTCAAGTTATTAAAATTTTACAGGTTAATTTTCATAAAAAAGACTAGGTTTTACATATAAAACTCCACCTTAACATTATTGAAAACAGGTTACTAGAAAGCTTCACTTTAACAAGCTGAATTCTTTAAAAAAAAGTGAATGATATATGAAGCTTACTAGAAAGAGATACGCTAATGGCAAATAGGTGAAAAAGTTACTAAAAACTATTGATCTTAAATTCCTTATCCTAATCACCATTATTTTATGTAATATAAGTATACTAGAGCAACTTATTAGGTCCAAATTTGTGATAAAATCCAAATGCACAAGCAAATTAACAATCACAAAAATTAAAAAAGATGGACAGCAAAGAAGAAGAAAAAGAAGGATGTCATAGGCGCTCCCAAGCGTTTAACTTGTTTTCTCGTTATTCGGTGCCGTCTAAGGATGTTGGAATGTGTATTGACTTCGTCTGGTGATGATGAGACTTTATCTTTGCGAGTCCCGAATTAAGACTCCATATGCGGGTATGAGAGTCTAGCATTAAGACTCCAAAGTGTACATATAAAGAAACAAAAATTAGAATTAGAGGAGAAATCTTACGCTTGATGGAAAAAATAGTGAATCAAAGGTATGTACAATGGCTAATGATAAGCTATAGCGATAGCATGTTTATAGAGACTTAAAAAAAAAACAGTTGATCAGACTCATACTAGACTTACATTTAAACGTATGCATTGATTCTTAAGCTAATGACTTAGTTCCAGTTCTACTTATAATATTTTCATTCCTTGGACAGCTAGTTAAAAATAATACACCTCATGAAAGACACAAGTTAAATGGAACACATAATCAAGAAATCATACAACCAAAATATAACAGATCTTAACTCTACAAATTATTCTTATAAGGCATTTGTTCAACTTATGGTCTCCACGACTTATTAAGACTTTGTCAAGACCTAAAGAAACTCAAAGATTGCATAGTATATGATTTCTAATGTATGGACAAGAACTAGAAAATCCTCAGCGTATGACTTTTACATAAACGATGAACATAGAGCAATAACGTGACACATTTTATGACACATTAAATAAAAACTCAACGCATCTTTTATTCTAGAATTGAATGAGAAGAAGAGTCACTGACCTTTTGCAAGGCAGTAAACTGGAGTGCTTGTCAAAGACTATTCCCCCGAAATCGTCAACTCAAATATAATTTGGAAAGTTATAAAATTTCAACTATATCTATTGCAAACGGAACAAAATTTTTTTAAATAGAAATAAAAGCAGCGAATTCAGAGGGGATGTCATGACTCCAAACTGGCTCAGTCGTGATGGCGCATCTCGTGAAAACAAGGCCAGCTGACACAATACCCATATTAACCCTTTAATCATTTAAGAGTCATTTTCAAGCCTTTAATTAAATAATAATTCATAATAAAAATTTGAATGAACAATGCAGAAATAACATACAAGCCCGCATCAGGGTGTCACTAGCCATGAGCATTTACCAAGGTCTGAATAAAACAAAAACAGTCAAACTGTACTAAGTACAAAAATGAAAATTAAAGGAAGGAAATAGTGTTGCGAACGTCGTACAACCACCTTGCTAACTCTGATGACTCCACGTCTGAGCAACCAACGCCCGCTACCGGGTTCTGATATACCTGAATCTGCACACGAGATGCAGGGAGTAATGTGAGTACTCCAAACCAGTAAGTAATAAGAGTAAATAAAGACTGAGCAGTAGGAAATGATAAATCCACAGCTATGATAAACTCAATAAGCACAATAGGCTTTCAAATCAGAACACTAGTCAATCGTCTCATTTAAAATCCAGCTTTTGGTAAAAATCATTTGAAAATACCTTCCAACAGTTTCAGTATGGTCTAATACCATTCATACTAAAAGAGATAAAAACCATAATCGGCCCCTCGGGCAAAATATAGTTCGTAAATAGCCCCTCGGGTAAAACAGGAATCATAAACACCTCATAACATGAATATCTCAATGGAAATAACAAAGCCCAAATCAGTGATTAAATTCTGAACATCTCATAAACCCAGCTTAGATGAAAGTTGTTTAAAAATATTTATTCAATATTTTTGACATATGCTCAATATAAAGATGAGTGAGTGCAGTCAAATCAACATATTTGATAGAAACTCACTTTAAAGAGGAGTAGATATCATTAAGTTCATAAACAGGCCCCTTAGGCAAAGCCTCACTCATGTGCATACATATATCTATCGCCCTCGGATAAGCCTCTCAGTCACTCGTGACCCAACTCTTACCAATCAACTCTCACACTCAGCACTCACACTCAATAAGTACCATATAGTAACCGCTACGACGCACAACCCGATCTATTTATCGATGCAGCGTGTAGCCCGATCCATATATCTCGTCAACGGCGCTCAGTGGGGGTGTGCAGACTCCGGAGGGGCTCCTGCAACCTAAGAGCTATATCGCTGCCGCGTGCAGCCTAATCCATATACATACATATATATATATATACATATACATACATATATATATATACATATACATACATATATATATATATATATATATATATATATATATATATATATATATATATATATATATATTGTTGTGGTGCGCAGCCTGATCCATAAATGTATAATCCTCACAACCAGGCTCTCAGCCTCTCTTAGTCATTACCCTCACAATCAGACTCTCGGTCTATCTCAGTTATCAATCTCACAGTTAGACCCTCGGTCAATCTCTGTCATCAGCCTCACAATCACTCGGACCATCAGTAATTCAAGAACTTAGCCCAAACCGTTTTTCATGTTTTTAAGAAATAATGTGATGAAACCATATTTAAAAAATAAATAGGTAAAACATGACTGAGGATATGCTTTCAAAACTATTAGAGTGAGGAAAAATAGTGAAAGTGTCCCTAAGGGTCTCCACAGGTCGACACAAGGCCCCAAACATGGTATACATCTCAAAATATAATATAATTATCTAGAACATGGAATATACTAAGATTTCAAATAAAATGTGTGCTTAACAGTCGTACGGGACGGACAAAGTCACAATCCCCAATGGTGCACAACTCCACGCTCATCATCTAGCTGTGCGTTACCTCAAAGTAACACAACGATGTGTAATCCAGGTTTTCAAACCCTTAGGACAATATTTACAATCATTATTTTCCTCGATTCGATCCAACCTCTAGCCCGCGATGTCTTTTCCCTCACGAATCGACCTCCGTGTGCTCCAAATCTAGCCATAATCAGTTCATGACTACTAAAATATTCTAAGGGAACAAAGCCCACTCAATAATATCCATTTTACATAAAAAAATCCCGAAATTACTCAAACTCGGCCTCCGGCCCACATCTCGATATTCGAAAAAATTAATATAAATGAAATCCTCATCCTCTAATGAGTCTATACATATCAAGAACATCAAAATTGAACCTCAATTGGCCCCTTAAATCCCAAATTTACACCCTCCAAATTTAAGCCCTAATTCCTCAATTTTAGGCTTAATTCTATGGTTAATTCGGTAGAATTCACACAAGAATCGAGTATTGAGTTTAAAAATCTTACATTCATGTGTTATCTCTTGAATCCCTCTTTAAATCTTATAAAAAAGCTCCAAAATCGCCTAAAAATGGTGAAAGTTAGCCCTAAAGTCGCCCAAAAATGTCTATTTAAACATTCTGCCCAGGCATCAAAAACCTTCTCTGCAAATGCGGTCCAAGCCACACGTTCGTGAAGCACGAAAATCCTTTGACCAAAAACGCGACCTCTAGCTCATGATAGCGAAGTGTCGGCCTTCCAAACCATCGCGAACGCGAACCCCCTATACGCGAACACGAAACTTAAAAGGCTGGGACCCCCATCTGATCCAATTACTCTATACGAATGCGACAAAGGCCTCGTGAACGCGGAGAATCAATCATCACAACATAACGAATGCGACCCAAGAATCACGAATGCGAAGACAAAAATCCACGCTTCAGAAGAACACCCTTCATGAACGCGTGCCCCTAACCGCGAACGCGAAGAACAAATTGTCTACAACACTTCAGCTGGTTTTCTGCAATTTCAAACAACATGAAATTGTCCGATTAACCACATGAAACTCACCCAAGGCCCTCGGGACCTCAACCAAATATGCCAACATATCCCATATAATAATTCACACTTGTTTCCACCTTCGGGACACTCAAAACAACATCAAAATGCCAAATTTGCATCAGATTCAAGTCTAAGAATTCTAAAAACTTCTACATTCTACTTTTGATAAAAAACCTGATCAAACCACGTCCAAATGACTTGAAATTTTTCACATACGTCACAAATGATACAACGGAACTGCTGCAACTTCCGAAATTCCATTTTGACCCCTATATCAAAATCTCACCTATCAACCAGAAAAAGTCAAAATCTCAAGTTCGTCAATTCAAGCCTAAACCTTCCACAGACCTCCAAAATGTATTCCAATCATGCTCCTAAGTCCCAACTCATCTAACGGAGCTAACCAAATCATAAAAATTACAATTCGGGATAATGTACAAATAAGTCAAAACTTTGTCAAACCTTCCAAATTTCAAGCTACAAATTGAGAACTGTTCTTTCAAATTCATTCCGATTACCTTGAAAACCAAAATAACAATTTTCATAAGTCATAATACATCACTTACTCCACGTATTGCTTGACGTAAAAGAGATAGTGGATTTCTTTCTGTCTTTTGTTGAATCGCTCGATAGAGAATTTGATAAGCCAGTATCCGCGGTAAGTTCCAATGCTTGATAGAGTAAAGTAAAGAAAGGGCTTTCTTTAAAGAGTAAGTCAGTCCCCTTGAAAGATGCATCCAAATCTGCACTCGGGGTACGCATAAGGCTTCAGAACAGGGTTGGAAACGAAATTAGATGTTATAGATAGTTATCGGGGTCCCTACTAAGCAGAATTCGTAAACTATGCAAAGGCTCTTTGAATACTTTTGAAAAAGTTTTTAGCAAAAAAAGCAAAAACAATTCTCAACGCCCTTACGAGGTAGTGATGAGTTAAACTACTCGTGTTGGCATGGAAGTCAGCCCGGTAAACTGATTCCATTCTGCTACTAGGGTTGTAAACCTTCCCCTGAGCTCTAGAATCTAGAAATACCTTTTCAACTCAAGAAATGCTACAGAGCAAGTCACGCCCGAGAAATAACGAGCAAAGTGCAAAAGTTCAAAACGATCGGTCAGGTCGTTAAAAGGAAAAATGCGACTGAAGCCATCAATTTTTGGGTAAAAGGGAGGCTCTAACTTAAGGTTAAAGGAGAGGGTTCAAGGTTAAACTTAGAGGGGCGGCTCTCGCCTATCTAAACCCTCCCAATGTGAATATTTTATAGGAGATGTAGAGTGGTTCATGTTTGAGCGGGATTTTGCAAACTTCAAATTTTGAGGAATAGTCATTGTGAGATGTCAAATCGTGATGCAAGACAGCAGAAAAAGGGACTGACATGGATGAACGAAGAAAAGGAATAAGGAACCCATGACCCTCTCTTGTCTTTCAACGGATCTTTATGAAAATTTTGACTTGAGGAAGAGAAAGGAGAGTTACGAAAATCGATCAAAAGGGGGGGGGGGGGGGGGGGGGTGGGGTGCGGATGTTGCTTCTTAGAAGAAAGAAATATGATCTAATTTAATTTTTAGGCTTTGCTGTTAGGTGAGGAAAGAGAGTAGTTGTGCTGCTGAACCAAGCTTTGGACATTTGGGCTTCAAGTATTTTAGAACAAAAATGGGTTTCCTTATTTGGTGGCTTGAGAAAGAACTATTCATCTTTAAAAAAAGGATATATATATATATATATATATATATACCATATAGTAAACCTTATTACCTCCCATATTTAAGATTTGTGTTTATTACATTTAAGCATATCAACTTTCAATTTATGTACCATAATTCTATTTAAGTCTTTAATTATAGCCTCATTAATTATAGGCATGATTTTTGGAACCGTATCTTCTCATATTATATTTCCACACGCTTCTCTCTATGTCTATCAAATCCACGTTTTACCTCCCCTGTTTTAATTACCCCCCCCCCCCCACGATTTTTATCAAAACCCACGATTTCTCTCTCTGGTTGAAGTTGTTCCACCATTATCGCACATCCCTAAATTCCACTTCGAGAATTTCTTTTCAATCCCCCACAGTTTCAATCCCTAAATTTGTATTCAAGTCAGAAATGGTGAAAAAAGCAAATACTCCAAAAATATAACAATCAAAAGATGTATTACCCGATATTCCGTCTTTTGATTTGGGTGTTTTAACACCTAAATCACCATCCAAAAACCAACAATCTCTCCATGCAAGTGAAAAAAATAGAAGTCGTGCATCTCCAAGACAAATCCGTGCAGAAATGCGAAGCAAGCATTTGCACAATGTTGATGCTACCGGAGTAGAAAAAGAAGTCGACAAACAACGTAAGCGCAAGGGGAAAGACTTGATGGTAGATGATGATGATTTTGTAGAATATTCACCCAAACTTCAAACTCCGAAAAAACAAAAGGTGTCTCCTTCCCCCTCAAAACAAAAAAAGAAGAAACCCTCAAAATAATCTACAAAATTGGTTCCTCAAAAAATTTCTTAAAGGTAAACATATTTTATTTCTCCTCACTGTTTTGGAGTTTAATTTTTTTTCAAATATTCTGCAAATGTTTTTTGGTGTTTAAGGTTTTTGTTGGCAAAATGTGATATTGACTCAATTTTGTAGATTATTTGTCATAATTTTGTAGTGTTATTTGGAACTGTGATTAAAAGACAGGGTATAAATGTAGCTACATTGTAGTTTATTTGTAGTTTGCAAAGCAAATTGTAGCTATGCTTTTTGTATTGCAACTTGTATAGCTGCTACATTTAACTACATGTTCAATAAATTTATCCTACATTTTTTTTCAAGGTTACATTAAGTAACTGTTAACTGTTATTTTGTTCTTTAACTTTTTTTGCCAAAAAATATTCTGCAAGTGTTTTTTTGGTGTTTAAGTTTTTTTTTTTTGGCAAAATGTGATATTGACTCAATTTTGTTGATTATTTGTCGCAATTTTGTAGTGTTATTTGGATCTGTGATTAAAAAACAGGGTATAAATATAGTTACAGTGTAGTTGATTTGTATTCTGCAAAGTAAATTGTAGCTATGCTTTTTGTATTGCAACTTATATAGCTGCTACATTTAACTTCATGCTCAATAAAATTATACTACATTTTTTTCAAGGTTACATTAAGTAACTGTTAACTGTTATTTTGTTCTTATTTGTCTATTCAAGTATATTTCTGTAAATTTTATTTTGGTCCTACTTTTGTAGATTATTTGCCTCAATTTTGTAGTTTAATTGGAGCATGCCTTTTATACAATTTATACATGTACTTAGAATGTAGTTTAAATATAGTCTGTTGATTAAAATTGTAGGTATGATATGTTACATTCTATCTTGTAATGCTGAAATCTATAACGTCATTCTAACCACAATTAATATACTTTTTTTTTGCAGAAGAGACCTTACTTTGCTCAACAAAATGTTGATTATGGTGTGCTCAGATTCCACAGCTTGTGTGATCCTACAATACCTAGCCAGATAAAGGCTTTACTATCCCCAAACCAATTACGTGTTTTCAAGAAAACGTGTTTTGGTTATTTATTAGATCTTCCCCCAATCTGAATGCAAAACCAGTCCATTCATCTTCTAATGAAGTATGAGTTGTCAAATTCTACTGACAACTACTTTTCTGTTCTTTTAAATGGTCAAAAATTGATTTTTTCTTTGAGAGACTTTTGTTTGATTACTGGTTTTAATTGTGTCAATAGTTTCTCAGACTATGGTTACAATTCGAACTATGTTAGCCATTTAATAACTAAATATTTCCCTAACAAAGAAAGGGTTGAGAACTGACTTTTGAAAAATGTAGTGACTAAGAAATCATGGACAAACGATGTGGATGATGTACAGCTGTGCGTCCTTTATATGTTGGAATTCTTTGTTTGTCCTTCTGATAAGGACAATGTTACTTTGATAGACAAGTTTATGTTCTTTCTTATCGAGACTGGTAATTTTGAGTCCTACCTATGGGGTTCAAAATCCTTCAAGCATGTTATTGAATCTGTCCAACATCGTCTTAATCCCAACATCCATTCTTATCTTATACGTGGATGCTCATTAGCCTTACAAGTGTGGCTATACGAGTGTTGCTCTTCTGTCATCACCGAGCTTGCTACACGACGCTCTGAATCGATTCCTCGTATTTTAAGATGGTCAGCTACAAAGGGACATATTTGGTTAACTGTAATTGAAGACAAGATCATCAAGCCTTAGCTTAAGGTTTTTTTTAACCTTTGCATAATTCTTCAATTACTGTTATAGTAACTACATTACATCTATATTTTTCTTTTCAATTGAATTAACTGTCACTTCCATCATTCAGTTCACAAACATGGTTGAATCTGGAGGAGAGATTGGAGTGCTTAATCTCCCATAGAAGATTAAATATGAAGATGAAGAGGTTGGTCAACCATCAAATGTCCCAAATGCTGCTTCTCCGACAATTGAACCCGAAGAGTCTAATTCTCCAAATGCCATGGAATCTGTCAGTAGCAAGATCAGGAAGTTGAAAAGAAGCTTGAGCAGGTATTGTGAAAAAATACAATATTTTGGTCATTATTTAGCACCACTTGAATTCATTCCTGCTACTTTGTAGTTTCTTTTTATTCATGTGTAACTAATAGAATATTCTTACCAACTAATAGACAAAATTAATTTTTAGGTTGATGGAAAGTTAGATCAGTTTAAGAAGGATGTTTTTGATGAACTCTCAAGCCTTCGAGAGTTCATAGATGAATCTTTGAAAAGTGTAATGAATGCTGTCAACAAGAGGAATGAATTGGACGAGTCAAAGGTAAGAATTTACATATAATTTATGCTAAGACTATATAATACTTATAACAAAAAAGCATTCTTAAATATTCCTCAAAAATGTAGTTTGCTGGTAGTTCAACAAAATATAATGAACAAAATCAAGGAGACAAAAACAATCATTTTCAGTTCAATGTTGGTGCTCAACTCCGTGCAAGCACAAGTAATACAGGTATCTACAGAATTCCTACATACATATCTACAAACTTCAAGAATTGCTAATAACTTTTTAACTTTGTTTTTCAGCTCCCACTTCTCCTCAACATGTTCAACCACAAGTTGACTTGTATGCTGACTTCCAAGAAGCAGCTGAGGTAGCAAAAGAAGGTATTGTTTAATAATGTAGTTTTTAATAGAAAATAGTTGATTATACACTGGTATAATGCTGTTAAGTATGTCATTTTTTATGTAGCATATGTTGAAGACAACATTCCATATTCACCAATTCATGGTGTAACAGTGACTGAAGTTGTCCATGAATGCCTTGAAAAAAAAAAGAGGAGACTGGAGTTGTGCCTGAAGGAATTGAAAAGAAAGGTGTGACATTGGATGATTTTGAACTTCCGGAAAACCTATCACAGTTGGTCATGTATGGCGAGCCCATACAAGTTGATTCAACCCCCGTTCATCAAGGAAGAACAAGGTTACCCGGAAAACATGTACGATCACCATTCACTCCACTCTATAGTACTGAAGGCAGCACCTCGGTTGGGCCAAATGTTTTTACCTAAAGCACCCCTTCACAAGTGTCATAGGTGAAGATGTTGATCCTGAATTAATTGATAGGTTCACAACCTGGTTATACCATCGCACTGACAAAACTTATAATGTCTGTATGTACTTGTTTTCTATATCTTTCAACCTTTTTAGACTTTAATGTTGTAAATCTTTTTGAAATTTTTTTGTATTTGTTTCATTCTATTACTATTACAGGAGGAAAGACCTTTTTTCAAAGAAGGATAACCAAATCAATCCTTGGTTGGACTTGGGTTGTGAGAAAATTGATAAGAAGGACTGGTTCTATGCCCTTGCTCACCCCGGACAAGTAATCAATAGCACAGTAAGTATATAGTATATAATTGCAGTTTTGTCTTTAACTATTATGTTTAAATGTATTTATATTGTACACATCTTATACATATTACTATATTTATTCTTCAACTGTAAAATTTTGTTTTTTTGAACCTAATGTAATTAGTGTAAAAAAGAAGGTAATGTGTAGTTCTTATGTATTTATGATTGGTCAATTGTAGATATAGTACTTGTTTTCTATATCTTTCATGCTAAATGCAATCAAATTACATTTTGTGATGCACTTGGGCTAACTATTATATATATGTAGTTATAGCGTTGTTAAAGTGAAGCAAGCTGATATATTTATTCATAATTTCTAATTGTATTATTTTTACAACTTATTGTAAATTGCGCTTTTACTTTTGCAGCACATTGATGTTATTATGTACTATCTGAGAGAAAAGGGAAAATATGGCCCCAACATCCAAACTAGGTTTACAACAACTGATTGCTTGTTCAAGACAAAAATTGAAAGAATCTACGAGAAGTTCACTACTTCTCCACTGGATCAAAGGAATTCTATTGTTAAAGTCGAGGATGATATTGGAGAATATATTATGGGCTATAGAATTCTTGCTAATGTAGCATGGGATCTTGTGGACTATGTGCTAATGCCTGTTAACTTTGTGGAGAACTTTCATAGGTTGTTGCTAGTTTTTGACATAAAGGACCGACAACTTTATCTTTATGATTCATTGGTGAGGGCAAAGCGTAATCAAACTGTTCAAGCATTGATTGACAAATTTTCAGTCATTATTCCTCTTTATTTGTCATGCACTGGTTTCTATGGTAAACGCAAAGACATTGACTTCAAGACTATAAAGTCATACATAGAGAAACCAGTTACAGACCCTCTCGACATACAATGGATGGTTGCTGAGATTCCACAACAAAAGAAAGGCTCACTATAAAAAACTAATCTCCCATTCTATATGTTTAATTAATTTTTTTTTATCATTTGGTATATAATGAAAAATTCTCATATTCTGCAGGGATTGTGGTGTATTTGTGGCTTCTTTTGCGGAGAATATTAGCAATGGTGATTTGTCTTTCCCAAAGGAAGATCTTACTGATATTGACCAACACCGTAGACGCTATGGAGCTCTATTGTGGGACTACGCACAAAGAAGCTAACAGATGGTTCAATCAGTGAGAGTGAGGTTACTGGCAGACTTGCAAGGAGGAAGGGTGCACTGGCAAGGAATGAGAGGACTAAAGTTCAACGAAAGAAGAAGTAGACTATTCTGTTCATATTTGTAGTTGAATTGGAAGACAATGTAATCATTAAGTCATTTTGGTTGTAATCAACAATTTTTCTTGAATACATTATACTCGAGTATTCGAGCTATCTAATAGCATTTTTGCCCTAACAGCTTTGTCTTATAATTTCACTTTAATGTTGGAGTTTATTTTTATATAATACCTTCAGTTGCCATTTAATATGTTTATATAACTGTCAGTTCTTACACGGCGTAAAGATGAAATGTATATAGGTCTCAGATAAATAATTTAGCCATCCCTCATCAACAATTATTGTGGGAAAAAATTATTTATCTACAATGACTAATATTTAACTACAATTGCATATAACTACAAACTGAACTACATATAACTACAATTGCATATAATTACAAATTGGAACGACAATGCTACCAACTACTGTTGCAGTACATTTGCGTTGTATGAATGTTTCGTCCATTCGGCAGCATGTGTGTTTTCGGTTAAAACTTCTTATCTTGAACAATGAAGAATCATGAATTGACGTTGCCTTGAAATGCCATTTGCAGTTTTCAGCTACACATACAAGCCAGTAGCTACAAAAGAATACATTATTTAGACATATTTATTAAACACTACAATTAACTACAAACTGACTACAATTTAACTACAATTACATATAACTACAAAATTGAACTACATATAACTAAAATTCCATATAACTACAATTGCATATAACTACATTGAACTACATTTTAACTACAAATTCCCATTAGGTGATTCCCAGTACAACATTTAGAACACACTTACAGTACATTATAACTACAATCTGCCAACAGTTTACATTCATTCTTTTCTTTATTAACATCAGACGTTTTCCATATAGCTTTTACAAAAGTTTAACTATACAATAAAAAATGAAAAGAATTGATGCTTGATGGAATACATAAAAATGTAAATAGTGCAAACACTCAAATATATGATTATACTTTTTTATTATCTCAAAACGTAGAACAGTTACACAATAAATTCCGATAATTTGGGCTCGCTAACATTTATTTGAATAACTATTCTAGCTACATGATATTCATTTATTTTTCGGCACATTCTTGCAAGTTCTTTTGTTATGACCTTCACCTCCACAATTGCCACATGACACCTCGTACTTCTTTGAGTTTATTTCATCAAATATTTTATATCTTTCCTTGTGAGGTCTACCTGGCTGCCTTTTATCTCCCGCCGGTGGCTTTACTACCTCATCCAAAATATGTTGTGGAACATCCCATTTGGCTTCATCAGGAAGAGTATTAACTGCCATTTCATAGGTAAGAAGAAGGCTCTTCGTTGTGTAATACGGAGAGCAATAATTGTCAGGCCTTTCATTCATATGCCTTAATGTTGCCAAAGCATGGGCACATGGAAGTTCATCAAGTTGGAATTGTCCACAGCTACATTTCTTGTTTTCTAGACATACAATATACCGCTTCACACCATCTAACACAGTATGTATATGATCTGTTGAATCCCTCACCTACAATTCAAGACCAAACAGAAAATAATAATACATCAATCTGTTAACTAGGTTAGCAACAATCAGTTAACTACAAATCATCTACAAACAAATTATATATAAACGATAACTACATTTACCCATAATTTGACGACATTTTTAACTACAAAATGGAAACACTGCAGCTACTACTATTTTTGTTTTTTCTCCTGCACCAAACAAGAATATATTACCTTTAGTTTCTGGGATAATGTATTGTTATCTTCCAATACTTTGTTGAATTTGTGACCAAGGAATGTGAAAGTACCCTTTGCCTTCAATAACCTTTTTTTTGTCCAACGTTCTAGAATAGTCCTCATATACTCAAATAGATCAAATATTGGCAGCTCTCTCACCTCTTTTGTTACAGCGTTCAACGACTCTGCAATGTTTGACGTCATAGTAAAAGTTCTATTCACGTTACATGTACTCTTGACCATCTATGATAGCCAATATCATATAGGTAAGACGATACACGTGGGTCTACCTCTTCAATCTTCATCATCCTTTCATTGAATTCATCCAGAGTATATGACCGTGCTGTAGCAAAGTACAATTCATGTAATTGTAGATGTGCCTTCTTGAATTTTGACCTTATATTTGTCCATATATGCCACATGCCAAAGTAGTGTGCCATGCCCGGATAGACAACTGATGTTGCCTTCGATATACTCTCATGCCTGTCTGAGACAACACACATTGAAGGTCTTTCACCATATGCCTCCTTGAATTGTTCAAAGAACCACTTCCAAGACGCGTCGTTTTCAGAATCAACAACAGCATATGCCAAGGGCAAAATAGAACCTACAATTTGTAGTCATAAAATAAGATTAACTATTAAATACAAATATATATTGAGAATTTAGGCAATTTAACTACATTGATTTATATAAATACTAACTAACTACAATATAACTACAATTTACCTACATAGTTTAAACTGTCTACAAAATAACTACAAAATTATTGCATCTAGTACCTGCTGCATCCATGGTGCTTGCTGTCAGCATAATACCCCGATATGCTGATTTTAAGAATGTCCCATTAACCACTACTACCGGCCTACAATGTTGCCAATCATTTATTGAAGTACGAAGAGCAACAAATGCATACAAGAAGCAATCATCTGCTGCCGTCTTCAATTTAACAACAGAATCGGGATGATTCTTCTCAAGAATATAAAAATATTTGGTAATCTGTTGTACGAGTCACACGGATTCCCTCTAAAAAACTGTAATGCCTTTTCCTTTGCTCTCCATGCTTGCATGTAGCTTAGGTTCACTCCATGTTCGGATAAAATGTTAGTTTGTATGTTCTTTGGCGTGTAAACAGTCTTAGGATCACAATACTTTGGAACGACAATGCTACCAACTACTGTTGCAGTACATTTGCGCTGTCTGAATGTTTCTTCCATTCGGCAGCATGTGTGTTGTCGGCTTAAACTTCTTATATTGAACAATGAAGAATCATGAATTGACGTTGCCTTGAAATGCCATTTGCAGTTCTCAGCTACACATACAAACAGTAGCTAAAAAAAAATACAATTTTCAGACATATTTATTAAACACTACAATTAACTACAAACCGACTACAATTTAACCACAATTGTATAAACAAACATATCTTCAATAATACAATAATTTTTCAAATCCATAAATAACTACATACCTTCTATTACTTGATCTTTTCACTCTGAACTGTGACTTGTGCATAACTGCATAATTCTTCATTGCAACAGCTATTGTTTTCTTGTCCTGGTACACTTGTCCTTCTTCAATAGATGTTTGCGTAGATTTAATTATTATTTCACTTTGATATTCATCTATAGCTGGTGAGGATGGAATTTCTAGTAACCTTAGTGATCCTGAAGAACCAGCAGACAATAAATTAAAAAATGTAGTAACTATGTAGGTAAATTTGAAAGCAACATTGTTTTGTCATTTCCAGTACTATATCATCATCATAGTTTATTATACATGTCGTTGAATCATAGATTAGTAGGTAACACAAAAACACTCAGCATTGTCGAATCAAACATACCTGTACTGATGCTTTCATTAGTGATTGCCAATTCCATATTGAATTCTCTTACGCTAATACATAAGGGATACGAACCTAAGTTTTTATTCTCTTTTTTCGTTTCCATATATACACGAACACCCATATCATTCTTAATCTCTAATGGAGGACAATTATCATTCACAGCGTATTTTATTTCTACAATTTTATCCGATGTATCAATCGATAATTGTTCTGCAATTGTAGATTGGAGAATTCCGTAGCTTGCATTATCATCTACCAAAATGGCATCAACTGCAAAATCTCGGAATCTGCCATAGTTATCCCAATAACCATTCGATTTCAGCATTATTGAGATTTTTGACATAATTTTGTGTAGTTGATAGAAAAACAGACGAAGAACAGATTTAGATTCGTCAATTTTTGTACTGATGACGACGAATAGATGTATTTGACAATACGACAATTTTTGTACTGATTTCGACCTAGATCTGTCTTCAACAATTAGAGAATTTTTGTACTGATTTCGTCGAAGAACAGATTTAGATTCGAAAATTTGTGTACTGATGTAGACGAAAAATAGATTTAGATTCTACAATTTCTGTACTAATGTAGAAGAACTGTATTCAACAATTTGGAAGTTCTACAATTGGATTGAGTTACAGATGAGAGCTGTGTTTCTGTAACAGAATGAGAGAATCACGCTGGTTTATGATTTTTTCCGTTTTCAAACTCTTATTTAATTGTGACAGAATCTAAATTAATTCTGATAGCTACAAAAGTGGCACTATTTTAGGATAGAACCAGCTATTTTTGGTTTGGTACAATTTTTGTAAACAAAACATGGTATAGGCGGGTAAATACCAAACCATACACAATTTTGATAATAAGGTTTGCTATATGGTATATATAGTAAAAATCCCTTAACAAAAATCTAACATGTTATTTATTTGGGCTATGGAATTGGTCTGAAGAATAAAGAAGTTTTGGGCTCTTAATTTTTTTGTACTTCTTTGTATTAAAACATAAATTTATATATATGTAAGATAAAATAATATTAGATAGTTATTAATAGAAAATTACAATAATAATATGAACTACGGTAGTACTACTAATAGTAGTATAGTAGTTATAATGATAACAACCTATTAGAAATAACAGTAATAGTGGTAGTAGGAGTAATAATAATAATAATAACTATAGTAGTAATAGTTCTAATAAGAGCAACAAGTAAGTGAGTTTATGTTAAAAAAATAGAATGCCCAGTTTATATTATTAGTACTATTAGAAGTTTAAAGAAATAGTTTGAAAGTAAGGATGGACAACATTGATTTTCAACAACCCTAATTTTCGATTAATTTGCCGTCGAGCGAAAACCCTGGATCTCACCAAAAAGACCCTTCGTATTCAATCAAGTGCCCTTCATATTTGATCAAATACGAAGTGCCCTTCATAACAGAAAATCAAGTTGCTTTTAACCCTTCATATTCAGTCAAGTGCCTTTGTTCTCTTGTGAGCAGAGTCAACACGAATTCTTTTCACAACACAATAAAGAATCTGCTACTGCAGCAAAAAATATCTGAGTTTTTGCCAAAGTCTCACTTTTGCAAGAAAGAAACACTTTATATAGTGGATATTTTAGTTTTTTAAAAAGAAATTAGGCCTTATGTATTAAAAATAGGTTCTTCCCTGCTATATGAGAGCACAGTCACAAAACAAAGCTTAGAAAAGCCATCAAAGCTACCATTTTCTGCCAAATACAAAGTTCTTTCTCTCATACTGTGAATGAAACCAATCAATACTTTTTCTTGGATCATCCTTTTCAGGATACATAAAAGTTAGCTAGGGTTCCGATAGAGTGAAGGGTGGTGGAACCAGCGAGTCCAGGCGGCGGAGGAAGCCATGAGAGTGGCAGGAAGCAGAACCCTCAGTCGTATTTTCAGGAAATGGGGAAGAGAATGTCATGTATCAAAGTAGAGTGAGAAAGAAAATAGTATAACTGAGTAGCATATTTAGTGGTGTTGATACCTAATTTTTCTCAAAATATTTTAAAATTGCATATATACATTCAAAATAGCGCATCAATAGCAATTGGTATTTTCCATAAATTTTCTATATTTTATTATTTTACCTAGAATTTTATTCCCATATAAATAATTAAAGAATTACATCACAAGCGATTTCAATGGCATCTTTTGATTTAATTTATTATTTATGATCCTATTTAAATCAAATTATTTCATAATTAGCCAAATTAGCGTCATTTGGCTACAATTGCAATAACTTAAATTATAGCCCAATCATATAATTTTACACTATTTTGATCGAAAATTAATTATTTGTATTTTAAAAAAGCTGAGTAATCATTTTAAACTATTTCCATGCAGAAAATTCATTCTTTTTTACAATTATCAGCTATTTTTGTGAATTGTTTTATTTAATTTAGTGGGGGTATTTAATAAATAGCCAATTTCATTTCAGTTCGAGCCTAATTAAATAAGACCCTAACCCAATTAAAACAGCCCAAGCCCCAGGACCAATCAATCAATCCTATCTTACCCAATTCCTGGTCCAATCTGGACCATTGATCAATTCTAATCAACAGTCCAGATCCCCCATTTCCTAATTTATCCTGATAGACTACCCCGCCCTAATTCTCTCATTCTCTCATCACTCTCTGCCGACACACCCTCCTATTCTCTCTTAAATAATCTCAAGCTCCCTCTGTTAGACCATGGTTCCTCTCACCGGCCATTGGCTCGCTGGTAACAGTGGTGATTCCACCATCACCCCTAGCCTCTATGGATCCTCCCATGCTGGATTATTGCTACCCTAATTTCCTCAAGGTACTAGAGGCAGTTCAACTCACTTCCATGATTTTTCATGTCATTCTCAGTCCAATCTTTGCGTGTTCGGGTACGATCCTGCCATTCCCGGCTAGAACCTGTGTTTTTTGAGCCGATTCTTTCTTTGGGTTATCTCTTTGAAACCATGATTCTGACTCTTGATTTCCAAGACCTATAACAATATCTGAGTCTATTCGAGTTGTCTTTACTATTTTCTTAAGGATTTCTTCATTTTCTTCTTAAATGACTCTTCGTGTTTAAACTAGGGTTTCTTAACTGCTTTTCATAGTGGCTTTTCCTTCTTATTTTAGTATTAATCTATGTTTTTCACTATATTTAAACATTTATTCGAAGTTTCTCTTTTTATCTAACTTATTATGTTGAAAACCCTAAGTTTCTTGGTATTAATCCTGGATTCTGAGTCTTTTTTGTGTTAACATGTTCATTTAATCTGTATATGTGTTTGTTTCTCACGAGCTTTATGATTCTATGTGGTTTTACCCTATCTTATTCATCAGTGCCTCTGACTCTTACTTCTTCCGCTTATGTCTTTTTTATTCTATTAAATAATATTATGCTCTACATGAATCCCTAATTTTTTATATATGATTTTTGCCTTACTTAGCTTCTTAGAGTTCTGATTTGGCTTACTATGTGCTTATTCTCGTAAAGGTTTGCTAAATCGGTGCTATTTGCTATTTTTGAATCTTTGAATCTCTGTGACAGATCCTTCAATGATTTTTTTGTAAGAAACACGTTCTCGAACTAACGTGTGTTGATTCATGTAGGTTTTGATAAATGCCAAACATTGAGCCAAGCATCGGTGATGGAACAATAACAGTCCAAGTACAAGATGGATAGTACGCGTTCAAGAATAGAAGATGCAATCAACTGTTGAGTAGGTCTTAATTTGTAATCTTGACTCAACGACTTATTTCTAATATTGGCTCTCACCTAAAATGATTTTCATAAAATCATGCATCATAAGTTTTTAAAGAAATAAGTTGCATATTTGCCAAAATGATTTTTAAACTCGTTTTGAGAAAATTGGGTTTAACAATCGATTGTCTTGAAGAAACAATCGATTGTCAAGTTCTATACTTAGTTTTTAAAATGTTGTCTTGAGACAGAAACTTCGTTTGAAATCATTTTTGAAGCAACAATCGATTGTCACTATTCAACAATCGATTGTCAGATTTTATACTTAGTCTCAAAGTTTTGGACAACTTACAGAATGTTTTCAAAATCTTCAAAAATGAAGAACAATTGATTGTCACTATTTAACAATCGATTGTGCTCAGTGATATTTCCAAACGGACTTCTTCCAACGGCTTTATCTATTTATGGTATAATCTTTACTCAAATCTTTTAGTCAAAAAGTTGCCAGAAATATTTTGAATATTTGAACAACAATCGATTGTCTAAAGTTAACAATCGATTGTCATTCTTTTTAAATTCAATAGAAATCTTTTTAACCGGTTTAAGGAATCTGTCTGTTGAAATTTTGCTCCAACAATCGATTGTGTAATATCAACAATCGATTGTCAGGCAGATTTTCAGGAGCGTTTTCTGGAACTAAAAGCAACGGTCTATTGCTCCATTTTCTCTATAAAACACTCTCTGAAAATCATTTTTTAAACACAACAACACTGCAGAAAAATTACAAAGCATACATTACATTCTTGTGATTCAAATTTCATATCTTACATTGTTTTTTGAGAGCCAAGATTATTGATTAAGTTGTTGTGTTCTTGAGCCATATATTTTGTACTCATAATCCACTCTTTGAGAGAGTTCTTGTAAAGTGAGTAAAAGAGTGTTCTTGTTAAACACTTGTACTAAGAAGGAGTGTTAAATTTCTTCTTGTAAAGTCTTAGGGATAGGTTTCCTTAAGCGGGTTGGTTGAGGCTTGTGTTGTATCAAGTTCTCAAGTTGTAAAGGTTCGTTAGGCACCCGGAAGCTTAACAAGTGAAGTCTTTGGGATTGTATCCCCGAGCAAATTGAAGTCTTTGAGGTGAGGAACCGCCGAGCAAATTGAAGTCTTTGAGGTGAGGAACCTCCGAGCAAATTGAAGTCTTTGAGGTGAGGAACCTCCGAGCAAATTGAAGTCTTTGAGGTGAGGAACCTCCGAGCAAATTGAAGTCTTTGAGGTGAGGAACCCCCGAGCAAGTGTTTGAGATTTGTGTGATTCAAGTCTCAAGTGTAAAGGTTTGTTGGGCACCTTAAGCTTGACAAGGTTGTTAGTGGAAATCTCGAGAGAGTCTCTCGGGGACTGGACTAACCACAAAGTGTGGCCAACCAGTATATATCGTGGTGTAATTTATTTTTACTGCATTTGTTTATTTCCTGCAAAGTTTAAATTCTACAAGAAAACGCCAAATTTTATTAATACGCTATTCACCCCCCCCTCTAGCGTAGAGCGTTATTTCTAACAATTGGTATCAGAGCCATACTCTCTGAAAAACTTAACAGTTTGAGAGAACCATCCATGGCTTCTACTCATGATTTTTTTGCAGGAATCGGTGAAGGAAATTGCTACACCATGCCTCCAATATTTGATGGAAACAACAAAGAAGAGGTAAGTATCTCTAATTCTCACTCGTTCGAAGAATTACAAAATGCATTTGAAGATTTGTATGGTGAATTTGGTAATGCTGTCAAAATGATTAAAGATTTAAAGAAATCACTTTCCCAGCAAGAATTAGATTTTCAGAAAAATCTCTCTTTAAAAGAAAAGGATTTTGAAGAACGTCTCTTATTGAAAGAAAAAGATTTCAAAAATCAACTTTCTTTAAAACAAAAAGATTTTGAAAATCTGTCTCTTGATAACGAGAATCTTGTAAAAGAAAATCAGTTTTTGCAAAATGATAGTGTAGAACTTAGACAAGTCATTAAGACTATGCATGAAGCTTCTTATGTTGATAAATGCTCTACTTGTACTTCCTGCGATTCTTTGAAGTTAGAAAACGCAGAACTTAGGAAAACTTTAGAATCACGAAGTATAGATGTCCCTAAGGTTATTGAAGAAAAGGAAACGTCGAAGAGAAATCAACGGCATAAAAGCAGAAATCCCATTAGAAATTTTACTGCTCCACTTAGAAATAATTCTAGGGCTGTAAATGAGTCTAGGACAAATTCCTTTAGACCACCTAGACATTACGCTAGGATGTATGAAAACAAGTCTAAAACTAACGCCTTTAGATCACCTAGATACAACTCTAGAAATTGGAATAATGAATCTAGAGTTAATCACTTTACATCGCCTAGAATCAATACTAGGACTATTGTTGATAAGTCTAGAACGAACTACGTTAGACAACCTAGAAATGACTCTAGGATTCTCAACGCCTCTAGGAATGACTCTAGATCACCTAGAATGTATTTGGCGCAACCTAGGCATTGGCACAATCCGAACGTAGTATGCCATTATTGCAATCGGATAGGTCACATTGCACCCGTGTGTTTTGCTAAACATAGAGATTTATCTTTTGGTATAATTATTATTTGCCTAACCCCAAAGGACCCAAAAAGATATGGGTACCAAAAACCTCTCCGTAGGTATTTTTGCAGGTGTGCTTGAAGACTACAAAATTGTAGTAGATGCACCAAGCACGACACCCAAAGGCATCGAGAGGAATTTCGGTTAGCTATTCTTTTTGATAAAACCAAATATGTGCAAGTTATTAATGTTGACAGATTTGTTGATATATGGCAGCTGGTGTTATTAACATATAAGTTGTCAACCTGATTCTCACCCTGAAAAACGTTGACATGCGTTAATTGTAAGAATCAATTTGTGAAATTTCTTGTTGACTATACTTGTTGATTGACATGCTGAAAATTCATTTTTGATTACTAGTATCAACTATTAAATGCTTGATCCATGCTTTGACAAATATTGATTCGTGCATTGAATGAGTACCTACTAGAATCATGTTTAGTTGAATTATGTCTTGGCAATCTTTTCAAACAGCAAAGTGTTTTAAATCATGTTTCAATATATGTTTTGACAAATGCCTTTCAAAATAACAATAGGTATTTTTTTTGTTGATATAATTGATAAATTTATAGAAATCGTCATATTGTATATTCCTCAATATCCTTCCTATTCTTATGTGAATATGGTAAAAGGAATTAGCCTTAATACAATCTTCTTATCAAAAGAAGAAATATTTTAGGCAAATTTGTTACATGTAAGAGGAATGTCATTACATTCCATTTTGTCTTACTTAAGAGGGAACTTGTGCTTTGAAAGAATTGATTGCATAAATTTTATTGATGATATTCTCTTAACAAATATCTGTTTGGGCTTTGAATTGTTATTATGGTGATAAATTATTTATATATATATATCGGAAATGGCTTCACTTGATTAAGTGTTGGAAATGCTAATGTGCTCGCATGAAGCATTCAATTCAATCTCTAGCAAATTGAGATGTCAACGATGGAGGATGACATCAAGACAAACCGGGTATGATCGTTCCTTACTCTACCCTTTAGCTAGTTGAATTGGTATTATATGTCACAAGTATTGATATGAATGTTATTTTGATAAATTGCATAATTGACTAAGTGCATAAATTGTATTGAGTTTTGATTTTCTAAATTGGTATTTATAACAATTGGTGTTGATTATATGTATTCATGATGGAAAATCTATTTTCATAAAAACGTTTTCATCCGAAGAATCATTATCTTCCACCATGTGTTGATGACGTTGTTTCATTCATAATCAATTGTCATAAATCCAAAATTGATTATAATATATTCAAAACTGATTACCATACTTCCAAAATCAATTTTCAGGACTTAGACCATTTTTGCCCAGTACACAATCGATTGTCAAGTTCCACAATCGATTGTCAGTGATTTTCTGAAATTTCAAAAACATTCTGTTTCAAGCCAAATTCTCAGAATCTAAGTGTCAAACTTGACACAATCGATTGTCTCTATCACACAATCGATTGTCCAACGGTATTAATTCAAAAATTCTTACCATTCTGAGTCCTGCAGCTCTCGTTAATCGATTATCAGTTTTTATCAGTCAATCCAACTGGCATAACACTGTTCAACAATCGAGTGTCTCAGGTATACAATCGATTGTCTCAACGGTCAATTCCAAAACTCGACCGTTTTTGAGTTAACTTCAGGCATATTTTTTTTCCTATTCTCCCCTCTATAAATAGGAGATGGTGTCTTCATTCTCATCACCAAATATTCAAGCTCAAAGCCTCAAATCCTCTCTAAAAAGCTCTTTTTGCAAAATTCAAGCTTTCTTTCTTCTATCAATATGTCGAGAAGAACCCGTTCAAATAGGGAAGGTGCTTCCACCTCTACTCTTCCTCCCTCCGGATATCATCCATATCAAGATGGTGATGTTTTGGTCTTCAAAAGCGAAAATAAATTAAATCGCTTTCTTACTAATTTTGAAAAACGTGATATTCATCCTCCTCAAATCCTCCTCCAAATCAAGATCCAAATTCGGATATTTTAAATCATCTTACCCGCATTGAGACAAAAGTTGATCTTAACCCGCTATGTCCAGGGATACTTTGACCATGTCAACTATCAATATGGTGCTGTTGTCCCATTTGAGGCACCGCCGCAAAACATGGACGAAGATGATGATAACGAGGATTAAATATTTTCTTGTATTTTTATTTATTTAATGGCCTATGTAATATTTTATCTATTTAATGAAAGTTGATTTTCATTTGAAATATCTCTCCTATTTCCATTATATGAATTTTTTGATATTTTAAAAAGGGGGAAGTACATATTTTTTAAAAGGAAGAAAAGAAAGGCTATATGCAAGACTAGAGTTTATGCATACTTACATGCTTTCTTTGAATGTGTTGCATAAATTCAGGGGGAATCTTATATTAAGGGGGAATTTTTTTCCAATGCAAACGATTCGATTATCCCATATAATAATCGATGATGTTAACGTTTGTTGAACTAACATGCTATTATTAGACTTGTTATCTAGCCACTTTTTGTTAATGTCAAAAGGGGGAAAATACGGGCTATGCATGCATAATATATTTCCCATGCACTTTGATATAACTGCACACTTTTTGAGGGGAAATATCTTATGAAACATGAACATGTCTATGATGCATATTGAATTATCTTGAATTATGAAACATGAACATGTCTATGATGCATATTGAATTATCTTGAACTGTTATTATTATGCATATCCCGATACATGTTTGCCATTATCAAAAAGGGGGAAATTGTAAGAAACACGTTCTCGAACTAACGTGTGTTGATTCATGTAGGTTTTGATAAATGCCAAACATTGAGCCAAGCATCGGTGATGGAACAATAACAGTCCAAGTACAAGATGGATAGTACGCGTTCAAGAATAGAAGATGCAATCAACTGTTGAGTAGGTCTTAATTTGTAATCTTGACTCAACGACTTATTTCTAATATTGGCTCTCACCTAAAATGATTTTCATAAAATCATGCATCATAAGTTTTTAAAGAAATAAGTTGCATATTTGCCAAAATGATTTTTAAACTCGTTTTGAGAAAATTGGGTTTAACAATCGATTGTCTTGAAGAAACAATCGATTGTCAAGTTCTATACTTAGTTTTTAAAATGTTGTCTTGAGACAGAAACTTCGTTTGAAATCATTTTTGAAGCAACAATCGATTGTCACTGTTCAACAATCGATTGTCAGATTTTATACTTAGTCTCAAAGTTTTGGACAACTTACAGAATGTTTTCAAAATCTTCAAAAATGAAGAACAATCGATTGTCACTATTTAACAATCGATTGTGCTCAGTGATATTTCCAAACGGACTTCTTCCAACGGCTTTATCTATTTATGGTATAATCTTTACTCAAATCTTTTAGTCAAAAAGTTGCCAGAAATATTTTGAATATTTGAACAACAATCGATTGTCTAAAGTTAACAATCGATTGTCATTCTTTTTAAATTCAACAGAAATCTTTTTAACCGGTTTAAGGAATCTGTGTTGAAATTTTGCTCCAACAATCGATTGTGTAATATCAACAATCGATTGTCAGGCAGATTTTCAGGAGCGTTTTCTGGAACTAAAAGCAACGGTCTATTGCTCCATTTTCTCTATAAAACACTCTCTGAAAATCATTTTTTAAACACAACAACACTGCAGAAAAATTACAAAGCATACATTACATTCTTGTGATTCAAATTTCATATCTTACATTGTTTTTTGAGAGCCAAGATTATTGATTAAGTTGTTGTGTTCTTGAGCCATATATTTTGTACTCATAATCCACTCTTTGAGAGAGTTCTTGTAAAGTGAGTAAAAGAGTGTTCTTGTTAAACACTTGTAGTAAGAAGGAGTGTTAAATTTCTTCTTGTAAAGTCTTAGGGATAGGTTTCCTTAAGCGGGTTGGTTGAGGCTTGTGTTGTATCAAGTTCTCAAGTTGTAAAGGTTCGTTAGGCACCCGGAAGCTTAACAAGTGAAGTCTTTGGGATTGTATCCCCGAGCAAATTGAAGTCTTTGAGGTGAGGAACCTCCGAGCAAATTGAAGTCTTTGAGGTGAGGAACCTCCGAGCAAATTGAAGTCTTTGAGGTGAGGAACCTCCGAGCAAATTGAAGTCTTTGAGGTGAGGAACCTCCGAGCAAATTGAAGTCTTTGAGGTGAGGAACCTCCGAGCAAGTGTTTGAGATTTGTGTGATTCAAGTCTCAAGTGTAAAGGTTTGTTGGGCACCTTAAGCTTGACAAGGTTGTTAGTGGAAATCTCGAGAGAGTCTCTCGGGGACTGGACTAACCACAAAGTGTGGCCAACCAGTATATATCGTGGTGTAATTTATTTTTACTGCATTTGTTTATTTCCTGCAAAGTTTAAATTCCGCAAGAAAACGCCAAATTTTATTAATACGCTATTCACCCCCCCCCCCCTCTAGCGTAGAGCGTTATTTCTAACATTTTTGTGATAGTCTCTAATGATTTCAACCTCTAAAAATTTTCTAGCCTTATTTTGTGGTTGACTATGCTATCAAATTGATTCTTAGACATTTTTCAAAATTAGAATTTGTCGAACCTAGCCTCTATTACATGCTATGTACTATGCTTATTTCCTTATATGTCAGGTTCAGTCCTGCATGATTTCATTCCTTATTTGTCACTGCTTATTACAGTTTGATTTTTTAATTCCTTAATTAAGGGAAATACCTATGCTGAATTGGTTCTAATCGATACATATTGCTTTAATTACTGTTGAACTATTTTTCTTGCCTTATTTGCTGCCTGTTCTTTAAACTATAAATGCCCTGCTTTTCATTAACACAACCCACGAACATATTAGTTCAAATGGCTCTCTCTCTCTCTCTCTCACACACACAACACACACACACAAATGATACACTTCTGCTCTCTTTTCTTTGGTTACTTGCTATTGTTCCAAGTCAGCTGGGTGCAAGCCAAGGCTGATTACTCTACTCCATTGCTCCTCACTTTATGTTTATTATCTTCTTTACTGGTATGTTCTGATTTCAATTCAAGTTTCAAAAACAATATGTTTCTTTTACAGCTTCAGTTCATCCTGTTTCTAGTATGTTTTCATTTATGGTTTTGTAGTTCAATTTGCAGCTGATGTGTTTACTTCATCAATTTACTCTATGCTTTTGAATGTATCCCCTCCTTTAGATTCATCATGCTTATAAATGTTATTCCCCTCCTATTATACCCCTATGTGGATCTTCCTTATGTTTTTCTGATTTCTGGCATGAACCCCTCTATGCAATATAGTTGGCTATCATTAAGTTATATGATCTTGTGTCGATTCTGAAGTTCTCTAAACCCTTAGCATGTTGTTGATTCTATAATTAAGTGCTCTTGCAGCTATGTGTTTATCTATGTGACCTATGTGTCCCCAAATCCCACTATCCATGTTTGTGGTTGATGAACCTGCCTTGGTCCTATGTTTCTTGGTTATGTATGAACCTGCTTTGTTGCCGTGTTTGGCCCGTTGCTTGTTACTCTACCACCTTTTGCAAAATTGTCTTATTTAATAACTCCCTATGTTGTTTTACAAAACTATTACAAACAATTTTTTTCAAACTGCTTTCCTGCTTAAATCTTTTCAAAACTATGTTAAGTATTTTCACTCTACTTTTAGACCACTAAGTTCTTCCCCTTTTATTTGAACCTTGCCTTGGGACCCTTGAGCTCCCTTCGAACTTGGACACACAAATGTTGGCATCTCCACACTGCACTTATCCTTATTCTTTTTATAAAATTTGGGTGTGAGTACAGCCCGGGGTCTTTTTGAGGCCATTAGGGAACTCTGACACACTCAAGTTTTAGGAAGGCTTTGAAATAAATGGCATTTGAAGTGGTTTGGTCAATAACTCAGAAAGGAAGTCAGGACTCCGAATTCTTCTAATTGTAATTTTGTAATAAAAACTAGGTCTGTAATAATGTTGTAATAAAAACTGGGGCTGGCTAGTGGAAAAAAGGTTAGGTATTTATGCATGCCAAGGGTAGAACCATGCCAATAGGAATATTTTAATTCTGAATATTCAATCACATTTAGAAACCACGCTTACAGGATTATTTTAATTCTGCATAATTCAAACTGCATCTAAAAATCATGCTCGTAGATAATTCATTTACTCTACATGTTTAATATCACACCTAGATAACCTTCCTATAGAGCTTCATTTTAATTTTTATGCATATTAGGTATCATGTTTTAAGGTTATAACTCAGTAGCATGTTAAATTCAGTAACATATATAAATCATGCCTATATGGGTCCATAGGTATAGGCCTGTTCGTTTCTGCTCAAATGCAATGTTGGGTATCATGCCTATGAGGACCTAAAATCAGTAACATATAGAAGTCATGCTTTTAAGAATTTTGAATCATTTGTCATAAAGGTTTGCTATACTTATGAATCATTAATAGATATCATGTTCATATGATCTCGCTCCAACACTTAGGCAAGCCTTAGGTGATAATGACTGATAAAAATTGATTTCGCCTTTGTTAATTAATAAATGACACAATCAGCAGGCAAGTCTGATTCTGACTTCATATCCGAGCCATGTATCAAACTAGTCTGCCTCAACAATCTCCTCTCCTTCATCTTTAATATTTTTAATCAGACCTAAGCAATATGTGTACGGTATGCTATTTTATGTGTTTATTTTGAGGAGGTATACCTGAGCCTTTGTGTGCTTATTTGTTTACAGAAACATGTAATACGTGTTTTGTTTATCGCCTTAGAATTTTTCATTTGAAACTTCAAATAAGCCTTATATCCCTCCCTTTTAGGATTAGTTGTCCTAAGTGCCTCCGGGACTGATAGGATTGGGACGGGTAATATCATGCATAAGTAATCGAGACTGATCCGCGCTTTAATACCCTAACAGGGTGGGAAGGGTGGATATGTATATGAAGACCACACGATAATGTCACGTGTAGCCCCTCATTGAGGAGTGATTACCGGACATTGTGTGGGGTGATCCATATTTTTAATAAACCTATGACCCCCTTTCCTTTATTCTTTATTTTTAGTATTTTAACTCCTTATTTAAAAAAAGTCAGCTCTTTGATTGTTCTTTCAAATTTGTTTACTTTCAAATTATTGTGCATTGAAATCCCTTATTATTTGAGCCTTTATCTGCTTATATGTTAATTGCACCCAAATTCACAATAACTATTTGGTAGGGAACCACTCTAGTGGATTCTGAGAGGTGCCTAACACCTTCCCTTATAATACTTTCAAGCCCTTACCCTATCTCTGGTTATTTAAATAGAACTCCATTGGTGTCCTAATGCACCTTAATCATTAGGTGGAGACTTTAAATTTAAAACCCAGTTCCCAAAAGTAACAAATTATCCTCCAAAATGTCATAAACCCTATTTCGCAAGAAAAAGGGGCGCGATATCATAGCGACTCTACTGGAGATATTTAGGCTTTTACCATTTCAGACTATCATTGTGAATTTGTGCTCCTTTATGTGTAATTACTTGCTTAATTCCTCTAAGCATTCAATTCCCTTTTCAATTGCACGACTGACTTGTCTTTTGTTTCTTTCCTTTTCTGCTTTCCTTTACTACTGCTCTAAATTATGAAAACTATTGTACTTATTGCTTTCTTATCGCACAAATACGTGACAACATGTCATTAATTATAATGCTCAACATCATGTTCCACTCGTGCCAAAAAATACCATAGCAACGCTTAAAATGAGTGGTTGTTCTCTTCCAATATTATTGCCCCCTAAATACGGAAAAGGCATATTTGCGGTAAAAAACAGTCGATCAACGGTGTAGTTGACGGTTTTGTGCCTTTCCTCCTTGAGTTTTCTGCTCAAGGTTACCCGTCTAAAACCTCATAGAAACCTTACTTTGTTTAGTTGTGTGTGCATCATGGTCAAACCTAGCCGAGTCAGTTATGTTGTCCGCATAATGACTCTTTTAGATGGCCTTGTCCAAGGTCCATTGGGTTTCCCTAAAACCCAAATAGACATCATCACATTCTATGCATTTATTTGGAGAATTAAATACTTTTATGCCAATCGTTGATAGTAAATAGTAGAGTCCAGTGGGGATAAGGGCCTAATCTTATTTGTCTTGCAGAAATATAAGGCACGAAGTCCCCAGATTCATCATGGTCACTAATATCCACCCAAAACTGCTAAGCAGGTGGAAAGATCTTCACTCTACTGATCAAATAATTTTCTGGAAATATTTGGGAAACCTACCCTCCATCCTGGAAATCCAACCTAACAACAAGATCATAGAAGCAGCTACTTTGTTCTGGGACTGTGAGAGGTCCGTATTCCGCTTTGGGTAAATTGAGATGACACCCTTACTAGAAGAAAGAGGAGGATTGGCCAGTATACCATGGGGAACTCCGGGGTTTTTAATGCCTGAGAACTGCAAGGGCATGGGTTTCCTCAAAATGATTGGTTTGAAGAAAAATCCCGAACTGACATGTTTGAAGGAATTCTACATCCCTTTTGATTATTTGTACAAGAGGTATAGTCACAAAAAATCCCACCGTACCTATCCTGACGAGTTTGCCATCACATCATGAGGGCATATTCATCGAAGGGTCTTTGTATTCATGTTTTGCATCCTGGGATTGATCGTCTTTCCAATGAGAAAGTAAGAATCCACACCAGACTAGCTACGGTAACTAAGACCTTAATGGAAGGAATTGGCGGGAAACCATTCAACATTGTGCCCATGATAGTTGCGGAAATATACCGAGCTCTAGATAGGGGTCAACAGGGAGCCAAACACTGCAAAGGCTGCAATTTTCTACTTCATCTTTGGCTCATGGAGCATCTCCAAAAGGGTGAATAACGACTAGAAATTTTGTGAAGTAATTGGGATGATCATACCACTTTTCATAATCCGAAGCGAACGAATTATATGCCAGATATATTCGCCCAACTGAAGAATGCTAGAGATTGGATCGAGCTCTTCAAAAATCTGACTGAGGACTAGGTACAATGGATGTTCGAGTGGTTTCCGACCGAGGAGCTCATCGTCTGATCCAGAGATGCACCTTTCCTAATATTGACCGGCCTGAGAGGAACGCGCCCTTACGTCCCTCTCCGGGTTATGAGGCATGCTGATAGGATGTAGGTCGTACCCAGGGTTGACAAGATGAGTCACTGCTGGGCTGACTTCCAGGATGATGGTAGTCCTTACAAATGCCAAGCTCAGAATATGTTGCACTGCAAGATTAGCATAGGAAGGGATACCATCGAGCTAGATAGATACCACGCTGGTTGTGCTTCCTACTATTCAGGTTGGTTGGAGGATAAGCATGATGATGTTAGCCAGCCATGATTTGTTTGAGGTTACAGGGTCATAAATGAAAAGGCCGAAGCACAGGTCAAGTACAATCAACTATGAAAAAGGATCCAGGAATGCGAACGCGAGCATTATTAGATTCAAGAAGCAAACCAAAAGCTGATTGAAGAGTGGAAAGACATGGCTATCAATACCAACAAAGCGACTGGGATACTTGGAGTGGGGCATAATGGAGTTGGAGAAGCAATTTCTCAAGAGGATAAAAAACTGTCAAAATGCTGAAGGAAATGAAGACGGACATCTAGCCATAGCCTACCTATTGCTGGTACTTCGCGAGTTGGAAAAGCTATTCGTGGATCTAGGGATGCGAATCTGGTGAAGGTCCTTCTGGACCAATTAGATTGGAGTTTTCTTCTTTTATCAAATGTAATAAGGCCAATGACAATTAGTGACTTTTATTCCCTGCCTATTTAGTGTCGATTTGGGATTCGTCTTATTTATTATCAATAAAATGATTCATTTAGCATCTGAGTTCTCCAAATTTAATTTTTTCTAGGCCTACCTATGGCACAACGAGGCTCCCAAATTAGGACACGCTTTATATGTGTTTAAATATTGCAACATCTTTTTATAATCCTCACTAACTTTTTACCTTTTGTTTTTACTTTTTGTTTATTTATTCTCCTCCCCAAAGGTTAGTTCGTGCACTCTGGCATAATCATCTTAAGCAGAGTAGAACATCTCAACAATTGGACCATTAGGACCACCATAGCCAACGATCTTTGGGGTAGCAAGCTTGAACAAGCATCATGCACTATCTTTCATTTCTACTAGTTAATTTTTGCTTTATCATTTTTCATTTCCACAAATAAGATCTTCAGTGTTCAAAACAATTATGGAATTTATCAAAGCATTTCAACTTTTCTTATGAACCAACACTTATTATTATTATTATTATTATTATTTTCTCTCATTACTTTGCTTAGAAAATATTACTATTACTTATTTTGATGAACCGATGACTGTGACATGCAATGAGACAACGCGACAAATAGACATAGATTCAGAGGAAGATGACATAGCATAAGAGATTGTTAAGGAAATTGAGAAATTTGAGAACAAACCTAAGTCCAACGTTGATGAGACCGAGATTGTTAACCTGAGAGATGCAGAGAACATCAAAGAAATACGAATCAACATCCACCTATCACCATAAAAAAAATGAATACGCAGAATTTCTAAGGGAATATGAGGACATATTCGCCTGGTCGTACGACAACATTACTGGTCAGAGTATGTCTATTGTGGCCCATAAACTTCCCACGAATCCAACATGTCCGCTGATAAATAAAAAGCTCAGAAAGTTCAAGCTTGATATGAGTGAAAATCAAGGAAGACGTTACTAAGCAGGTCCAAGCAATGGTCCTCAGGGTAGTAGAATACCCTTACATGGTTCGCCAACATCGTGTATGTACCAAAGAAAGATGGGAAGGTCAGAGTATGCATTGACTACCAGAATCTCAACCGGGCCACTCCGAAAGATGACTTCTCTTTGCCAAACATACACATCCTGATCGATGTTGCAATCATTTGTATATTGTTTCGCTGGTTATCATTAGATCTAGATGGATTAGGAAGATGATGAGAAAATGGCTTTCATTACGCCGTGGGGAATGTACAGTTACAAGATGATGCCTTTTGGGTTAAAGAATGCAGGGCCACCTACTTGAGGTCCATGACTTCCATTTTTCATGATATGATACACAAGGAGATTGAAGTGTACATGGATGACATTATCATCAAGTCCAAGAAGGCCGTTGATCACATGGAAGACTTGAGGAAGTTTTTCAATAGATTGTGAAGGTACAACCTGAAACTAAATCCCGCGAAGTGTGCATTTGGGGTCCCTGCTGGAAAATTACTTGGATTTATTATGAGTAGCCGAAGAATAGAATTGGATCCATCAAAGGTTAAGGCCATTTAGGAACTTCCATCTTCAAAGAAAAAGAAGTATAATGAGTTTCTTGGGAAGGGTTAACTACATCAGCCGGTTCATAGTACAGTCTACGGTTATCTGTAAGCCAATCTTCAAGATATTGAAGAAAGACGTCGCCACCAAATGGACTAATGAACGCCAGAAAGCTTTCAACAAAATTAAGGAATACCTATCAACGCCACTAGTCTTGGTCCTGCCCGAGTCAGGTAGACCTTTGTTACTCTACCTTGTAGTACTAGATGGTACCTTTAGTTGTGTCTTGGGGAAACATGGTGAAACAGGGAGGAAAGAGAAGGCCATTTACTATCTCAGCAAGAAGTTCACTCCGTATGAGGCCCGATATTCTCTGTTAGAGCGTACCTATTGTGAGCATATGATTTTTACCCTATTGAGACGACTCTTACAAGACTCTCAAGTTTAGGATTTTTCCTTTTAAATATTAATTTTATGATTTAATTTTTGGATTTAATTGTGCGTATCAGTGTGATTTCATTAATACATACATAAAATCATAAAATATACAAAATTGCATAAGCATTAAGGATTTAATTTCATATTTTGCTAGATTAATTAGTAATTAGGGTTAATTTTGCAAATATAAAATTCAAAAAAGTGGTATTTCGGGCATATTAATTGTTTTGTTTAATTTTTCATTTGTTGTATTTATATTTGTTTTGCATAATAGGTAGTTATCAATTTTTTAGACCAATTAAAATTTTTAAAATATAATTAGGAACTAAATAAATAAATAAAATAAGTAAGAAAAAAACTAAACAAAAAGGGGTTCTTTAATAAACCACCCAGGCTAGCCACAATTGGGCCAAACCTGGGTCGCCCATATCAATTTCACCTGTAAAATGACCCATACCTAGTCCAAATGTTGGTATCCGACCCAGTCCATCAAAGGTGCCCTAAAACGACACCGTTTTGGGGCGAATCATCACAGCCATTGATCACATGCCATCTAACGGTCCTGAAGCCAGGCACAATTTTAGATATTTATGTCCAAACGTCTCTGTATATTCAGAGACCAAATGAGTCATATTCCTCGTATCTATATCACCCACCTCACCACTGCCATAAGACCACCATTGACCACCCATCAACCACCCTAACGCCGCCGCCGTAAATCGCCTCACAGTGGCGGACGATCACTAAACAGTCTCAGATTAACACCACCGGACCACCTTGACCCCTTGTTCCCTTCTCGTGGTCGGTTTCCTTTGAACAAGTGCCAAACTCTTCGAATATTCGAAAGAAGACTCGCCGCACCACCGCCTCCGGCGACCCAACCCCAAACCAACCCAAAAAACTCCCCCGAACCACCTCCCCTCCCTCTTTCCAACCGTCCAAACCATATCCTTCAAATCCTAACGGATCGGCTCGAATATCAAATCAAATTTAACCCTAAGTCGTGAAACTCACCAGAACCCGGTCAAATTGGCCTCAAATGACCCTCTTCTGTCCCTTTCCCAAACCTTACCTCCCACAACCCTCAAACACAACTGGGTACAAGGGAAAACCAAATCTGAGACCTCACTTGGTCTCAAAGTGAACCCCCCCCCCCTTGAACCCTTTTTCCCTCTTCGATACTCAAGGAAAAATGCCTTAGAAGTTAAAAACCATTAAAAGGGGGGTCAGAGAGTCGTGGAAATGGAATACATTCCAAGTTAGGGTTGCATGCACAAAAGCCAAGTGTCCTGTCTTTAATGCTTGTATTTTGTATGTGTTTTCTTGTTTAATTGCTGTTTTCTTTAAATTTTACTTGTTTTCTATATTCTCATCCCAAAGTGTTTGAGTAGTCATCCTTTCCTGCTATATTCTTTTGGTTCCCTTTGGTGTACTGGCTTGAATTCATTTGTCTTCTATGATCTTGTGAGTAGTCTGATATCATGCTCATCCTTGACTCTTGACTCTTCACTTGTTTCGCCTATGAAATTCTGAATGGTTTGTTAAATGCTTATCTTCGTTGATCCTATTTGTCTTACATCATGATTCTGAGTAGGTGTTTTCTTTTTAAGAGTTTCATACCCGTCATAGTTCTTTTCAAGTGATTTCAATCTTCAGTATTTTCACGTGTTAGGCTAATTTGTTTTTCTCAATATTTTAACTATGGATATCAGCCTTGTTTTAATTTCTTGGTTTTTATTCATGCATATCTTTAGTATTTAATCTCTCTCACTCATTTCTTGCTTCTAAGTTTTTTCCGAGGGTTGTAATTTAGTCATTTTTATAAGTTCTGCATAGTCGATTGGGGTTCTTTTTCTGATTGTTTTGGTTTATTTTGACATATTAAAAAAATGCATGCCCACGTATCAGGTGATTAGTTTTCATAAATATTCATATAATCCTAAAAGCTGGGATAATTTGGTTTCATCCCTTGTTACTGAATAGTGTAAAATTCACATTGAAGGTGCTTGCTTGATAATTTCTTAAACTCTTTGGGTGTATCCTTCTACATAATTGAGTCTGTAGTTCAGACTTTGATTTGGCCCATAACCTGAATGCAACTAACTAGGGTCAAATTTTATCAAACAAATGAAAACCAAGGTTAAAAACCCTTAGGTAAGTAATTACAAAAAAGGTACATGAGTATAAATGGTATTTGAATATAAAGAATCTTGTAACAAACTCCTAGAACATTCTAGTGAGGGATCCAAGCATAATAACTGCCTCAAACGTGAGGCACAAGTCAGAAAATCAAGGACTGTTTAGGCAAAACTGAAAATTGAATAAGGGACTAAAAGGAAAACAAAGAAATTGATGTTACCCTAAGGTTTCAATTATAAAAGGAAAACGATCTGAACATTTAAAGGGTTGGAATTGGAGTTTTTTCGAGAAGATTTTTCCTTTAAAGCTCTTAGTGAATTAGAATATATAAAATACATATTAGCCTCTTATACATTCTTCAGAAATCCTTTGGTGCTTTTCTCTTCTTATTGACATTGAGCTGCTTTAGTGATTTAGTGTTAGTATTTTCCCTCTCAAACTTCCTGAGTTGTTTTCTGGGATTTTATTAGCTGATTGGCTGCTGTTTTTGGCTTGCTACTCTCTTTACCTTACTCATAGGCTCTATTTTGCTAAATTTCAGGTATCTATCTTTACTCAAAACTGAGAAATAATGCCTATGTATATTCGAGATATTGGCTGATAATGAGGAAGATATTATTTTGTTTCAATTCCATGTTATGACAGTATTTATTTTTATAATTTGTTTGGTGGTTGTAATGAATATGAAAATGTACTAATTATGGAATATATGGGGACTGTGTTTTAATTCGTTTAAGTTCCAATTATTTCAAGACAGTCTGGTCAAATTTACCTAGTGTCTGTAATTGTAGTTATAGTGGAGTTTTTGACAACTGAATATACGCATACTCTGAATGACGAGTATTTCAAATTGTTTCTTCAAATATTAAGACTGAAATCTGATATGAAATCCTTCACCGCATATTACTAATTCAAATACTTTTGGTATATTCTGTAATAATCATGTATATAGCTTTGATGACTATGGAATAATTGAGAGAAGGGCCAAGTGTTATTTTCTTATAAGGGACTCATTAGTCCAACGTCTCTGGGCCCAATTGGAAGGCCCAAAGCTGCAAGTTGTGGCACAAACAATGTATATTCTGGGCTAGCTAAAAATGAAGCCCAATGTGCATAATTAGCCACGAATGAGCCTGAAAAATGCAAATATTGAATTCCTCCAAATACATTGCCCATGCATAAATGATTAGGACATTTTAGGTACAAGCATGATAGAAAACTTAGGATACTTTAGGTTGTCCTTATAAAATAAAGTGAGCCGCGATAATCTAATCAAACACCATACGAGGCTCCTTAACTTAATAAAATACATAGAAAATTGGAAGTGCTGTTTAGCGATTTTCACGGCCTTTCACGAATTTCTAAAGACGTGGTTGCTATGGGCGCGAATTTATTAACAAACATATCTTCCTAATATCAGGTTCACATTTATGTGACCCAAATCCAAGTCTCAACGATGTTAAAACATGTCGAGAACCTGAGTGAATTTATGTGACGTGGTTCGAGGCGTGTTTTAATGAAGTTGTAAATATTCTTAAAAATGACATAGAGCGGTTAATAATTTTAAGATTGTATTATAGGTTTGAACATGTATAACAAATTAGAACTTTTTTAAGCCACTTATATTAGTTTAAGCGACCGTGCTAGAACGACGTGATCCGAGGGTGCCTAACACCTTCCCTCGGGTCAACAGAATTCCTTACTTACGAATTTCTGGTTCGCAGACTCAAATTGGCCAGTTAAAGATTTCCTCGATTTGGGATTCCAAATAAACCGGTCACTTGGGACACCAAAAGCCAAACCTATCCCAAGTGGTGACTATTGAATAAATAATTAATCCCATTTTGAATAATGTCACTTTAATTGGAAAAACTCCATTATACGTTTTATCCTTCGGGGTATCTGTGTAACAAAAAGGAGGTGTGACACGTGTTGCGCTCTGACTTGGGTGGCCTAGAAGCTGAAGCACTACTTCTGTGCCTATTTTACATATCTCATATCAAGGATGGATCCTTTGAAGTACATCTTTCAGAAGACCATGCCCACTGGCAAGCCGGCCAAGTGGCAAATCCTGTTGAGTGAATTTGACATTGTCTACGTGACTCAGAAGGCAATCAAGGGACATGCACTAGCAGATCACCTTGCGGAAAATCTCGTAAAGGGAGAATACGAACTCTTAAAGACATATTTTTCTGATGAGGAGGTATCATTTGTAGGAGAACATATTGCGATATGATGGTTGGAGAATGTTTTTTGATAGAGCAGTGAATATCAATGAATTTGGCATAGGAGCAGTTCTAGTATTATAAACCAATTAGCATTATCCAATGTCTGCTACGTGTAGTTTCCCGTGCACCAACAACATAGCCGAATATGAGGCCTGCATCCTAGGGCTTCAGATGGCATTTGACATTGAGCTACTTTAAGGATTTAGTGTTATTATTTTCCCTCTCAAATTTCCTGAGTTGTTTTCTGGGATTTTATTGGCTGATTGGCTGCTATTTTTAGCTTATTACTCTCTTAACCTTACTCATAGGCTCTATTTTGCTGAATTTCAGGTATCTATCTTCACTCAAAAGCTGAGAAATAATGCCTATGTATATTCGAGATTGTGGCTGATAATGAGGAAGATATTATTTTGTTTCAATTCCATATTATTAATGTATTTATTTTTAGAATTTGTTTGGTGGTTGTAATGAATATGAAAATGTGCTAATTATGGACTATATGGGGACTGTGTTTTAATTCGTTTAAGTTCCAATTATTTCAAGACAGTCTGTTCAAATTTACCTAGTGTCTGTAATTGGAGTTATAGTAGAGTTTTTGACAACTGAATATACAAATACTCTGAATGATGAGTATTTCGAATTGTTTCTTCAAATATTAAGACTGAAATCTGATATGAAATCCTTCTCCGCATCTTCCTTATTCAAATACTTTTGGTGTATTTTATAATAATCATGTGTATAGCTTTGATGACTATGGTAGAATGGAGAGAAGGACCGACTGTTATTTTCTTATAAGGGACTCATTAGTCCAACGTCTCTAGGCCCAATTGGAAAGCCCAATAGCTGCCAGTTGTGGCACAGACAATGTATATTCCTGGGCTAGCTAAACATGAATCCCAATGTGCATAATTAGCCACGAATGAGGCTGAAAAATGCAAATATTGAATTCCTCCAAATACAGTGCCCATGTATAAATGATTAGGACATTTTAGGTACAGGCATGATACATAAGGTGCTTTAGGTTGCCCTTATAAAATAAAGTGAGCCACGTTAATCTTATCAAACAGCATGCTATCTTAATAAAATAGATAGAAAGTTGGAAGTGTTGTTTAGCGAATTTCACGGCCTTTCATGAATTTCTAAAGATGTAGTTGCTATAGGCGCGAATTTATTAACAAAAATTTCTTCCAAAAATCAGGTGCGCATTTATGTGACCAAAATCCAAGTCTCAGCGGGTGCATTTATGTGACGTGGTTCGAGGCGTGTTTTAATGAGGTTGTAAATATTCTTAAAAATGACATAAAGCGGTTAATAATATTAAGATTGTATTATAGGTTTGAACATGTATAGCAAATCAAAAATTTTTTAGCCACTTATAATAGTTTAAGCGACCGTGCTAGAATCACGTGATCCGAGGGTACCTAACACCTTCCCTCGGGTCAACAGAATTCCTTACTCAAGAATTTTTGGTTCGCAAAATCCAATTGAGCAGTCAACAATTTCCTCGATTTGGGATTCCAAATAAATGGTGACTTGGGACACCAAAAGCCAAACCTATCCCAAGTGGCGACTCTTGAATAAATAATTAAACCTATTTCGAATAATGTCACTTTAATTGGAAAAACTCCATTATACGTTTTATCCTTCGGGGTATCCGTGTATCAAAAAGGAGGTGTGACAGCTCCGGCAACTCTACTGGAGATGCGAACCCAGAATCTCTAGTTCAGGGTTCAAGAATTCGAGTTTCCGATAACTGTTATATTTGGATTTTTCTGATTTGGTTACATGTTCTGTGCTAAATGCCACATGTTTTACTGCTTTGATATTATCTGAACTGTACATATAAACTGCTACGATTAAACCTTCATTTCTCACCTCCGGGGATGTGCTTACTGGTTGAGACTCCCTATTCTGTTAATGTCATATCTTAAAATAAGAAAGAGGCTGGACAAGTTACTAAGCTGGATGGCCTTTTGGTTCCCGGTACGTAGCCCCCTCCTCGACTCGAGTGTTCCACTCGGGTACACAGATTAGACCCTTCACTGAGGTTCTAAACTTAGTATAACGAAACCTCATGCCGGATCCCTAGTAGGGATGTTTATTTGCATCATGCATTTGACTTAGGGGACCCAACACAGGGGTTGGGTCCGTCTAGGACAGGTGCCCTGAAATAAAAGACCATCTTGATGCATTTTACGTGATATCTGTGCATTTATTTGCCTTGGATTCGCATGTTAACCGGCTTGCGAACATAGAGAATAAATTGAGAAATAGCAGTGCTAGGGTGATCACTTGTAAAACCAAGCTTAAAATAGCGCCGAAATGCTGCTGTATTTTTCAAAAAACGAAGAAAAAAAAAACAAAAACAAAAAGAATTTGGGAGTTTTTCAATAATATTTTTGGGTTTTGATAAATTATTTTGCCAAGTCCAACCCCTTTTCGCAAAAATGCCAAAACAAGAAAAAATCAATGTCCGAGTTTATTCACTTGTTTCGAAATAAATCAAGTGAAGCCATTACTGCCGGTAATAGCCGAACGTCACCGTAAGGGACTCCAAAAGGCTGATTTTGCATAAAATGGCCACCTCTGAATTTTATTCTGATTGGTAAGAAGCACAACTTGAAAAACCTTCTCTCCGAAGTGTTGAAAGATCGTATTTGCAAAGTCTGTCCGTGTTTTAAAATAATTCCATAAAATGTCGACTTTTAATGTTTTGAGAATACTAATCCGCCTTAATAAATGTGCAGAATGAGCACGATAATGAACAAAATTCCCTTGGAGTTGCGACTATGGTTGAATAATCTTAGGGAAGCAGGGCAGAAAAGGGTCAATGCGCATCTGGGAGGCCTCACCGATTTATTGAAAATTAACCCCAGGGGAAACATCATAAAGGCCTTAATCACAATCTGGGACCCGGCCCACAATGTCTTCCATTTCTCGGACTTTAAGCTCACCCCTACATTAGAGGAAATGACCGGATATATTGGGGCCCATACAATCCAGTGGAGACACCAATACTTGATTGCACTCAGAGCCCTCGCTGTGCACAAATTTTTGGATTCCTTGAAAATCAGCAGAAAAGTTCACAATCCCGACTTATCGGCTGGCTTTTGCACCCTGCAATTTATATATCAAAGGTATGGCCACATTGGAGGATTCTACTACCCTAAAAATCTTATTTGTAGCAAGGGTAATCGGCTAAAGTGGGAGGACCATCGATGTTTTGCGTTCATGGTGTCGTTCTTGGGTCATTTAGTATTCCCGCGAAAGGACAGGAAAATCGACATACGGATAGCGGGAGTCATTAACACTTTAATAACCCAAGCTAAAAGTACTCTTGCTCCAATGATCTTGTCCGACCTCTTCTGTGCTCTTACTATCTATAAAGCAGGAGGAGATTTCTTCGAAGGTTGTAACTTGCTGCTACAAATATGGATGATTGAGCATATGTGTCACCGTCCTCGGTTCATGAACTACGGGTTGCCAATAAAGAGTTGTATGGAAGAATTTGGCGACAGGGTAGATGGTATTAAATTACCAGAGGGTATCGCAGAGTGGGTGTTGAATCTCCGGGTCATCACTGCAAATCAAATAGAATGGACATTCGGTTGGCTCTCTTTGGACAAAGTTGTGTAAACGCCTGCCACTGGACCTCATTTCCTTTGGATGGCATCAGAAGCTTCCATCCCTATGTGCCGTATAGAGTACTAAGACAATTGGGTAGATGCCAATTGATCCCCAGAGACGAGGATATTAGCCACCATGTAGTTGAGATAAGCCCGAATGGTTAGTTCCCTGAAGTTGTTGTACGCCAAATCTGGAGTGAGTGCCAATACTTGACAGCCGATACTCGAGTACGCAACGTATCTAAACATGAGGTTGCTCCACGGTATGTTGCTTGGTACAAAAGAGATATAGAGCCTGGGAGGCCGGCAAAGAGACCCCATCTCAAGGAATTTGCTGAGACATCACAAGAGTAGTGGTATTGGTTAGCAAAAGAAAATGAGTACCGGGATACTACAGGAAAGCTGGAAAAGAAAATTCAAGAATTGCAATTCGAGAACGGTTTGCAAGCTGCAGCTAGTGAGGGAGAAAAGAAGGTATTAACCAAAGAAAATGAAGCCCTACGAGCCCAAATCCATAAAATGAAGGAAGCCGCAGAAGATCCTCTTAGGAGTACGAAAGATGAAAAACTCATAGAAAACTTGCGAGGGAAGGTAACCGAATACGGGTTCGACCTGAATAAGGTGGAGGGTGAGCTGTTTAGGGCTCGAAAGTAATTAATTGAAAGTGCAGATGAACGAGCCCGCATACTGGAGCAATTAAAAGAAGGAAGTGGCAAGATCGTCGGTTTAAAACAGAGGGTAGTCATAGCTGAAAACAAAATGGCCAAACAAGCCAGGGATTTCAAAGCCAAAAGAAAGCATTGCTATGTGGTAATAGCAGGACTAGAAAGGGTTTTGTGGCAATTCCAAAAGCTGAATCAATAAGCCGAATGAACATTAGAAGCACGGGCCGAGCAAATTGGGCGTCTACAACAAGAAAAAGGGGTTATTAGTTAAAGGGTGCGGGCAATCACAGAATATATTACCACAAAGTGCAACCACTGTGAGGACATGACAAAATCTATGTCCTTTGCTGCTGCCATGACATTCATCCGTCAAGTGATGGAAGATCTCTACTAGCTCAAGGAAAGTTTAGCGTGCAAACCTGCGGCAAGGCTGGACGATGCCCCGCAAGCTCCAAAAACACTTGATGTTTTAATGTACTCATAAATTTATATTTTCCTTAGAAGAATTTGTCTGTCTGTTCTTTTACTCACCTTTCGAGTCTGAAGATTATTGAGTCCCAGTTTGGTTGCTGCTTTTAATTTTGTTAGCCTTGTAATCAAAGTTTATATCTTTATAAATTTAAAATTCCCAACAATATTCTGTTGTATACCTAACATTTTTCCATGAACTACGCTCGGTCTGATTCATGCAATGTCATGATACGCAGGCAATCTTTATAGGATTCGACCGTATTTTTAAAAAGGGAAAGCTAACAAGGAATAAGAAGTAGGAAACAAAAAGAAATTCGGAATAAATGCCGGGATGACATATACGACCATTGCAAGCATATAGAAACCCGTTAACTGAATAGGTGCATCATATCCAATGTGCGATTTCTTGTTTGTTCTCTACCTCAACCTAGCCGTTTGAAATTCCAGTGTCCAGTACAGGTGTTTTAAGAACAATGATTGGTTTGCGGTAAGCTGGCTTTGCACGTATATTTTACGAGGTCAAAATGAAGCACAAAGATGTCGACCGAAATTACTCTACCAGCAGTCCCTATCCCAGAGGACAACCCAATTAAAGGAATCCCAGCCTCCGAATCTGCAGTGGCTGAAGAGAATATGATCCCTCGACTCCGAGTTATGGAGATGTGGGATGCCTGGACAAATGGGAAAGAACCTCCAAGTGCAATCCACGGATTTCCCGAGCTTTTTCCAAGGTCAGGGGGTACCTCCACCATCCCTATCAGTCACCCAAATATCCTCCTGGGCAGCCCACCATATCAACTAACTTTATTGGAGCGCCCGCTGAAACCTGCCCTCCGATGTTCACATCTGGTCAGTTCCCAAAAGTTTTACGGCCCCTCCGTGCGCAGCCACCACACAGCCTGCGGTACCGAAGCCCATGTTTGAACTTACGACTTTTACATTGAAAACTCTCAACTACCAAATCGAGTCTCCCCCATACCCGAAATACAATTACCCTCAGCCATCATATGAAATCATACCTGTGCAAGACAAAACACCTAAAACACCCGAACAAGATAAAATAACAAGGAGAATGAAGAGTCTCGAACAAAGTCTGAAAAACATGCAAGTATTAAGTGGGCAGAAGAGTGTATCTTACTCAGACCTATGCATGTTCCCACACGTACATCTCCCTTTGGGGTTCAATACGCCTAAGTACAAAAAATACGATGGCACAGCGACCCCATCTCTCATTTGATAAAGTATTGCAATCAACTACGTGGAGCCCGTGGAAAATAAGAACTCTTGATGGAATATATTGGGGAGATCTTGGTGGGAATTTCTTCTCAATGGTACATAGACCAGGGTATTAGCCGATGGCATATCTGGGATGACCTCGCCTGGGATTTTGTAAGGCAATTCCAGTATAACATTGATATTGCCCCGGACAGGAACTTCTTAGCCAACTTGAAAAAGAAACTTTCAGAAAGCTTCAGAGAGTATGTTGTTAAGTGGCGCGAGCAAGCGTCGAGAGTAAAGCCACCCAGACGGGGATGGTCACCGTCTTCTACAAGCACAAGAGGCAGATTATTTTCAAAATATGATGTCGGCAATGGGCAAACCTTTTGCAGAGGCAATTAAGATCGGTGAGATTGTAGAAAATGGCCTGAAGACAGGGAGAATTCTGAGTCAATCCGCCATAAGAGCAACCTTCCAGGCCATACAAGGCGGGGCGGGAGGAATCACTAGAAACAAGCAAAATGAGGAATGTCCATGGCAGCCTCCGGAATGAGAAGACATCATGCTCACAGACCTGTATTCTCAGAAAAGGCATCTCAACATTACTATCCCCACCAAGACATGGACTATGCTCATCAGTCTTATGCAATCATGAATGCCCAGCCCTTTGCTGACCACAACAACAAGGCAACAGAAACCAAGCCCGAAGAATTCAGCCTCCTCATATTCACTATAATCCCCGCTCCACAAAATAATTACCGTCCCAGGGAACTACCTAGGAGACATACCTTTACTCCAATAGGGGAATCTTATGCCAGCCTATTCCCAAAGTTGGTCCACATGGGTCTCCTGCAGCCCGTGCCCCCGAACAGATAAAACCCTGAGTCACCCTCCTATCAAAGGGACGTACGTTGTGCTTATCACTCCGGGGCAGAAGGAAATGACACCGAAAGCTGCTGGACTCTAAAACAAACGATGGAGGATTTGATAGACAAAAAGAAAATGGTACTGATAGATGAAGAGGTCCCAAACATAACCAATAACCCGTTGCCGACTCACAACAACGGGCCGGTTATCGGAATGATCTGTGAGGACAAAGAATTTGACCCTGCCCTGAAAGCCATAATAGCCATTGCTGAGGCAGACCGAAAATCGAAAACTTCCCCAAATAAGGTTGAAGAAAAGAAAATGAATGAAGCCAAGTGCCCAGAATCAGAGAAGAAGTCTGAAATCAAAACTGAGATGACCCCTACCAAGGAAATAATACTTTACATCCCACGAGGGCGTCAAGAAAAACAACCCACTTTGAGTCCCCCAAGAAGGTTTGAGCTGAACAAAACCATGTATGTACCCAAGAAATCCTATGTGGTACGGGGATCGATTAAACCACAGGTGCAGAATGTGCCCGTGGTAATCAGTCGTGCACCTCAGAAGCCCATGACAAACCCTTCGGCAGTCCCTTGGAATTACCAAGAAACGATAGTTACATACAAGGGCAAAGAAATCATCGGGGAAACCCAAAAAGGCAATCCCACAAAGAAATACTCATATATGGAAGAGGTGTACGCTGCTACAAAACGGCGATTTCCACCTAAGAGGTCAGTGAATGCTGAAGAGGCAGAAGCCTTCTTTCAAAAAATGAAAATGCCAGAATTTGAGGTGGTTGACCAGCTCTGAAAGTCTCCCGAGCAGGTCTCTTTATTGTCACTCTTGTTGAAATCTCCCGAGCATCAGCAAGTATTGACCAAAACCCTAAATCCCAAAATCTCCCGAGCACCAGCAAGGGACTTGGAAGCTCTCTACAAGGCATAACTGAGCCGGTCGCTTTGCTTATCGCAGAAAAGTTCTTTGGGCTGGGCTTTCATCCAACATCAGAAGATATCACCTGGGCCAATCACATAAAGTGTCATGGGTGGGCTTTGCCACAACCCCTACCCCACTTGTACAAAACATTTGTAAGGCCAAAGTACAGTGAGGAAGAGGAAGAGGAAGAAGAGACCTTCACAGCAGAAGAAATTGATGAGATATGTGGAGCCATGAGGGAGTTGTTGTACGAAGCCAACATGGTCTAGTTTGGAGAAGGCTCAAGCACCGCTGAAGTGCTCTATACGGGACTGGATGCCAAGCTGCAAAATTGGAAGGCCACACCTTTCCCAATTAGGCAAGAGGTCCGGTAGTCCTACCTTGCTACCTTCCTTTGCATCAGGAGCTATTTCAGGGTGTAGCTCGGTTGTTTTTATTTAGCACTGTGTCCTTCAAATTTCAGTTGTAAATCCTATTATCTTACAAGTTCAAAGAAATGAAATCAATATTTCATCATATTCACTTCTTTGTACCTCTCTGATTTTTGTCTTTCTTTTATTTTTCATCTTTTTTTTCAGTCCCACTATTGCGGCTTTAAATAAAACGACATTCTCGCGGACTTCATGCCACGACCCAAACATGTTGCCCATTTGTGAGATAATAAACCAAGAACCGGAATACGATGAAGAAGAGGCTTTTAGGGAAATCAACCGAGAGTTGGAACACTTTGAAAACAAACTTAAGCCAAACTTAAATGATACTGAACCGGTTAACTTGGGCAATCCCGATGAAATAAAAGAAACTAAAATAAGCATCCATGTGAATAAAGAAATATGGGATTCTTTGCTTCAACTCCTTTTGGAATTCAAAGATGTATTTGCGTGGTCCTACGATGATATACCTGGTTTGAGTATGGATCTGGTGGTTCATAAGTTGCCCACATACCCAGAATGCCCTCCTGTCCAACAAAAACAAAGAAACTTCAAGCCTGATGTCATCGATAAAATCAAAGAGGAGATCACAAAATAACTAGAGGCGGGGGTAATCCGAGTGGTTCGGTACACCACATGGCTGGCCAATGTGGTCCCGGTACCGAAGAAAGACGGAAAAACTCAAGTGCGTGTGGATTACAGAGATTTCAATAAGGCGAGTCCCAAGGACAACTTCCCTCTACCCAACTACCACATCCTTGTCGATAACTGTGCCAAACATGAAATTCAGTCCTTTGTAGAGTGCTACGCAGGATACACCAAGTGTTGATGGATGAGGATGATGCTGAGAAAACCGCCTTCACCACACCTTGGGAACTTATTGTTATAGGGTTATGTCTTTAGGATTGAAAAACATCGGGCCAACATACATATGGGCCATGACCACCATTTTCCATGAGATGATGCATCAAGAAATAGAAGTGTATGTGGATATGTGATTATCAAGTCCAAAACTTAGGGCGATCACGTAAAAGACTTGAGGAAGTTCTTCAAAAGGCATCGCAAATATGATTTGAAGTTGAATCCAGCCAAGTGTGCATTTGGGGTCCCATCAGGCAAACTTCTGGGGTTCATCGTCAGCCGAAGAGGTACGAGTTGGATCCGACCACGATAAAATCCATTCGAGAGCTGCCTCCGCCAAGGACCAAAAAGTACGTGATGAGTTTATTAGGAAGATTGAACTACATCAGCCGATTAATAGCCCAGTTGACTTCCACATGTGAGCCCATATTCAAGCTATTGAAAAAGGATGCGGCAGTTAAATGGACAGTCGAGTGTCAAGAAGCCTTTGATAAAATCAAACACTACTTGACTAACCCCCTGGTATTGGTTTCGCCAGAACCAGGAAGGCCACTATTTCTCTATCTAACAGTCTTGGAAGGCTCTTTTGGTTCTATTCTCGGGCAGCATGACGCTACAGGAAAGAAGGAGTAAGCCATTTATTATCAGAGCAAAACGTTTACCAGTTACGAGGCCAAGTACACACTGCTAGAAAGAACTTGTTGCGCCTTGACGTGGGTGGCTTAAGGAATTATCTGCAAGCCCATACCACTTACCTCATATCTAGGCTGGATCCATTAAGGTACATATTCTAAAAGCTTATGCCCACAGGGCGACTGGCAAAATTGCAAATCTTACTCACCGAGTTTGACATAGTTTATGTCATTCGTACTGCAATGAAGGCTGAATCACTGGCAGATCATCTGGTTGAGAACCCAGTTGATGATGAATATCAGCCTTCAAACGCAATTTCCCTGATGAAGAAGTGAATTCGTTGGAAGTAACAGCTGAAGACACCCTCGTCTGGAAAATGTTCTTCGACGGAGCAGTAAACGCAAAAGGCGTAGGGATTAGGGCAATTTTAATCTCACCCACAGGTCAGCACTATCCAGCTACAGTCAGGCTCAGGTTCTTCTGCACTAATAATACAACTGAATAAGAGGCTTGCATCATGGGCATGAACATGGCCATCAACCAAGATGTTGAGGAATTGTTAATCATGGGAGATTCCGATCTAATCATCTGAAAGGCTCAAGGAGTGGGAGACAAGAGACGTTAAGCTTATCCCATGCAGACAGCATGTGAAAAACCTCAGCAAATAATTCAGGTTGGTACAATTCAGGTACATTCCCCATTGCCACAATGAATTAGCAGGCGCACTCGCAACCTTGGCCTCCATGTTACCTTACCCGGGAAACGCTTATGTTGATCCTTTACAAATCCAGATCAAAGAAAGGCATGGGTATTGTAATGTGACCGAAGCAGAGTCCAGCATACAACCTTGGTATTATGACATCAAGAGATTCATATGAACACAGGAGTATCTCGAGCAAGCCACCGGGGAACAAAAGAAAACCATCCGACGACATGCAAGCAATTTCGTTTTGAACGGTGATACGTTGTATAAAAGGACTCCAGATCTAAATTTGCTGAGATGTGTGGACACCGAGGAAGCCGGGAGAATTAGGTACGAAGTACATGCGGGAGTATGTGGGACCCATATGAACAACTATGTACTGGCAAGGAAGATACTCCGAGCTGGCTATTATTGCATGACCATGGAGAAAGATTGTTTCAGCTTCGTTTAGAAATGTCACCAATGCCAGGTGCACGGTGATTTGATTCATGCACCGCCAAATGTATTGCATCTTATGTCAACACCCTGGCCATTTTCCGCTTGGGGCATGGATGTCATTGGGCCGATTGAGACAAAAGCCTCAAATGGACACAGATTCATATTGGTCGCTATTGATTACTTCACAAAATGGGTTGAGGCCATCACCCTTAAGTCTGTTACCAAGAAGGCGGTGGTGGATTTTGTGCATTCCAACATCATTTGTCATTTTGGGATTCCTGCTACCATCATTATAGACAACGAAGCTAATCTAAACAGCCGGCTGATGGGAGAAATATGTGAACAATTCAAGATAATACATAGAAACTCCACTCCTTACCGACCCAAAACTAATGGTCCCGTCGAAGCAGCTAACAAGAAGATCTTAAGGAAAATGATTCAAAGCTCGAGGCAATGGCACGAAAAGTTGCCTTTAGCATTGATGGGATATCGTACCACAGTACGCACATCGGTACGAGCAACTCCTTATTTGCTGGTCTATGGGATTGAGCTGTCATACCCGCCGAGGTAGAAATCTCTTCGCTCCGAGTGATTGTCGAAGCAGAAATTGAAGATAGTGAATGTGTTAAAAGTCGATTGGAGAAGCTGGCATTATTTGATTAAAGATGAATGGCCGCGGCGTGCCACGGGCAGTTGTACCAACAAAGAATGGCCCGCTCTTACAACAAGAAAGTGCGCCCCAGGAATTTCGAAGTTGGTCAGCAGGTATTGAGGCGGATACTTCCTCACCATCAGGAAGCTAAAGGAAAATTCGCTCCAAATTGGAAAGGTCCATACATTATCATAAATATACTGCCTAAATGAGCATTGTACCTGGGTGATGTTGAAGGAGACGAGCCCGAGGCAGCAGTAAATGCAGATGCAGTAAAAAGGTATTATGTTCAAACTCCCTACAGCTATGACCCCGGTTGATTGAAATTACAAAGGCTTTTCTTTCCCGCTTCCACAAACACTATCGATCCCTTGCAAACCCTTTGAGCTGGTTACGTTTCTTTGATCACCCTCTTTGGAACCCGGTAATGCTGTTCAAAAAAAAAAGAAGAAGAAGAAAGAAGAAAAGAAAAAAAATGAAAAAAAAGAAAAGAAAGAAAAAAGAAGAGAACACAAACAAATTAGTTTAGGATAAACAATCCTAAACTATGTCTGGCTTGATTCCGAAAGGATACGTAGGCAGCCTCTCCCTAAGGTTTAGTCATATCAAAATAAAAACCCCATTTACCCAAGAAAACCAAAACTGGGGCAGAAAGGTATTGGTTCGGTCACAAATCTGTCCAAATGGTGCCAAATTTGTAGATTTCCATCCAACTTCCTTTATTCAAAAAATCCCAGTCCAAGTCTGTCAGATCAGTCGACCAGCACGGGGACGTAAAAAACACCTTTGTTGGGATTCGGCACAAATCAAATTTTTGACAGAAATAAAATGAGAGAGTCTTATCTGTGAAAACCTCTGAGAACCATAAGGTAATGGCGAGCAGAGAAAAACAAAATGAGAGAGTTCGTTCAGTGAAAACTCGTTCTGAATAACTTTCTTTGATTTAGAAAAAGTTGAAATCAGAAAGCAGAAATGGATCTGGGCCGGGTATTCAGTCCAAGAAGCATGTCGTTGCCATTTAAAGCCGGCTCATATTTCCAGATAAGTCCCCTTTTTTCCCTCCAAAAGGAACATACCTCTCTAAAAGCCATGTTTCATTCCTTTACACTTTAACTTTGATGTCCTAGCCATTCCTTAAGAAAGGTAGCAAGGTTGGTCTCACGGGTTTCTCCTGGCAAGACCTAAAGGAATGCCTGACATCGTCAAGCGCACTTAGCCAATCACGGCTGATCATGACGGCTAACGCCTCAAAAGCAGGGAAATAAAAGAAAGGAAATTCAAAATTAAAAGGTCCATGAAGGTGAAGCAAAATAAGAAGGTTTTAAGCCAAACATGACTGGTTCTTATCAAAAGACCCAAAGGAAAGCCCTGAAATCAAATCGGGACAAAACTCATAACAAAAGGCCCAGAAAACAAAAACCAACCCGAAAATGAGTACCCCCTGGCCAACCTACGAGGCAAAGACCGGAAGTTGAGGGTTTGTCTTCTGACAGAAAGGAAGCTGAAATCAAGTATAACAAGGCCGCAAACCCAATCACTGTTCAAACTAACAGTTTGTTATGTTTTTGAACTGAAATAGACGCAGGTGTAATCCAGAAAAACAAAAGGAACACGAGGCAAACACAACCAAATGAATGGTGCAAGGACCAAGAATGGTGTTTCAGCAATAACAAAAGGGAAGTTTTCTTTTCATTCTTTCCTGCAAACTCATAAATAAGCATGATAGCATGGGACTCCAATACCTAGTTTCCCCTTGCGCAACTCGTGGATTTCCTCGGCATGACCCAAGGATTGCATTTCACCCCCTCCAGCATAGACCAAGAAATTTCCTTCCTTCGCTCCCCGGCATAACTCGGGAAGCTCCTCTTTACATCCCCAGCATAACCTGAGGCCCCCTTTTCCTCCCACATTTCACTCCCCAACATAGTCCAAAAGTTAACGCTCCTCTATCCTTAGCATAAACTAAGGGTTTTTCATTCTCTTCTCAATCCCCAACATAGTCAAAAGGATATCTGTGGTCCTTCTCACACGTGGTTCTCCCTAGCATAACCTATGAATTTTCCATCCATCCTGGCATAACCCGTGGATCTCCCTAGCATAACCTAGGAATTTTCTTTCAATCCCGGCATAACCCGCGGATTCCCCTAGCATAACCCAGCAATTTTCCATCCATTCGGCATAACCCATGGATCTCCCTGGCATAACCTAGGAATTTTCCATCCATCCTGGCATAACCCGTGGATCTCCCTAGCATAACCTAGGAATTTTCTTTCAATCCCGGCATAACCCGCGGATTCCCCTGGCATAACCCATGAATTTTTCATCCATCCCGGCATAACCCGTGGATCTCCCTAGAATAACCTAGGAATTTTCCATCCATCCCGGCATAACCCGTGGATCTCCCTAGCATAACCTAAGAATTTTCTTTCAATCCCGGCATAACCCGTGGATTCCCCTAGCATAACCCATGAATTTTCTTTCAATCCCGGCATAACACGTGGATTCTCCTGGCATAACCCAGGAATTTTCCATTTATCTCGGCATAACCCGCAGATTCCCCTGGAATAACCCAAGAATCTCCATTCATCCTGGCATAACCAGCGGACTCCCCTGGCATAACCCAGGAATTGCCATTCATCCCGGCATAACCCGCGAACTCCCCTAGCATAACCCAAGAATTTTCCATTCAATCCCGGCATAACCCGTGGATTCCCCTAGCATAACCCAGGAATTTTCATTCATCCCGGCATAACCCGTGGATCCCCTAGCATAGCCTAGGAATTCTCTTTCAATCCCGGCATAACCTGTGGATCTCCCTAGCATAACCTAGGAATTTTCCATTCAATCCCGGTATAACCCGTGGATTCCCCTAGAATAACCCAGGAATTTCCATTCATCCCGGCATAACCCGTGGATTTCCCTAGCATAACCTAGGAATTCTCTTTCAATCCATGCATAACCCGTGGATTCCCCCGGCATAACCAAGGAATTTTCCATTCCATGCCGGCATAACCCGTGGATTCCCCTGGTATAACCCAGGAATTTTTCATTCAATCCTGGCATAACCCGTGGATTCCTCTGGCATAACCCAACCATTTTCCATTAATCCCGGCATAACCCATGGATTCCCCTAGCGTAACCTAGGAATTCTCTTTCAATCCTGGCATAAGCTGTGGATCTCCCTAGCATAACGTAGGAATTCTCTTTCAATCCCATCATAACCCGTGGATTTCCCTAGCATAACCTAGGAATTCTCTTTTAATCCTGGCATAACCCGTTGATTCCCCTGACATAACCCAGGAATTTTCCATTCAATCCCGGCATAATCCGTGGATTCCCCTGGCATAACCCAGGAATTTTCTTTCAACCCGGCATAACCCGCGGATCCCTGGCATAATCCAGGAATTTTTTCATAACCCATGGCTCTCCTCCAATCCCAGTAGGGACCTTTTCTTCCTATCACGGTGTAACCCGCGGATCTTTTCTTACCCCCAGCCGGGACGTTTTTATTTCTATCCCGACATAACCCGTGGATCCTCCTCCTTTCCCTCGCAAGGACCTTGTTTCTTTCCCAGAATAACTTGTCAACCGGTCCAAGGATACACAATCCTGACTTTTGTTGCCTTCAATAAAGAAATAGTTTAGATTTGTGTTGCAAATAACTCACGAAAGTTTTCCCAGTGAAAACTGGGGTAGAAAATTCCGTTTGTTTGTTTGTTTTGGTGTCTGAGCAGGTTTTACTTCAAGGCACAGGATTCGAGCTGACCGGAAGGATGAGTCTCAATCCAGAATAAAGGAAAAGAAGAAAAGAACAAAAGAAGTGAGTGTTGAAACATGCAAGGATATGGACAACTCAAAGTTTGATTGAAGTCACAAGCCTCGTATGTCTCGCTCCAGTCTAATGCTGAAAAAGAACTAGCACTTACAGCTTGCGAGCATCAAGATTCAGATCGAGGTCTACAGCGAAATCAGCTAAGATCCAAGATCAAGCTCCAAGAGATTTATATATAGGAATCTTGTAACCCGTAGTTGATAAACCTAGCCAGCTTAGCTTTTGTTTTTCTTTTGTGTAATAAAGAGTCGGTAAGCGGTAGCAGCAACAATGGCAGTGAAATCACAGCCTTCGATAGTCCCAGCTACTAATACTTCTAGAAATACACTGACCCGATCCTTTATCGCCAAGGATATGTAGGCAACCTTTGAAGCAAGGTTCGGTAAGAAAGTTTTCAAAATGCTTCACACGGAGTACTCAGTCGGATGAAAATCGCTCATGTTTGCTAACTTGTCTTTTCACGATAACTCTTCGTGTTCCAGCGCAAAGATGGGCATCTGCGAGCATATGATTTTTACCCTGTTGGGACGACTCCTACAGGACTCTCAAGTTTAGGATTTTCTCTTTTAAATATTTATTTTTAGGATTTAATTATAGGATTTAATTGCGCTTGTCAGTGTGATTTCATTAATACATGCATAAAATCATAAAATATACAAAATTGCATAAGCATTTAGGATTTAATTTTTTTATTTTGCTGGATTAATTGGCAATTTGGGTTATTTTTGAAAAGACAAATATTCTAAAAAAAATAAGTGGTATTTCGGGCATTTTAATTGTTTTGTTTAATTTTTCAATTGTTGCATTTTTATTTGTTTTGCATAATAGGTAGTTATCGGTGTTTTAGCTCAATTAGAATTTTTAAAATACAATTAGGAATTAAATAAATAAATAAAATAAGTAAGAAAAAAACAAAACAAAAAGGGGTTCTTTAATAAACCACCTAGGCTGGCCACAATTGGGCCAAACCTGGGTGGCCCAAATCAATTTCACCTGTAAAATGACCCATACCAAGCCCAAATGTTGGTCTCCGACCCTGTTCATAAGAGGTGCCCCAAAACAACTCCGTTTTGGGGCGAATCATCACAGCCATTGATCATAGGCCATCTAACGGTCCTGAAGCCAGGCCCAACTTTACATATATATGTCCAAACGTCTCTGTATATTCAGAGACCAAATGAGTCGTCTTCCTCGTATCTATATCACCCACCTCACCACCGCCATAAGACCACCGTTGACCACCCATCAACCACCCTAATGCCTCCACCGGAAATCGCCTCACGGCGGCAGCTGATCACTAAACAGTCTCAGATTTACACCACAGGACCACCTTGACCCCCTTGTTCCCTTCCCGTGGTCAGTTTCCTTCAAAAAAGTGCCAAACTCTACGAATATTCAAAAGAAGACTAGCCGGCACCACCGCCTCGGGCGACCCAACCCCAAACCAACCCAAAACATCACCCCTGAACCACCTCTCCTCCCTCTTTTCAACCATCCAAACCATATCCTTCAAATCCTAACGGATCGGCTCGAATATCAAATCAAAATTAACCCTAAGTCGTGAAACTCACCGGAACCCGGTCAAATTGGCCTCGGATGACCCTCTTCTGTCCCTTTCCCCAACCTTACCACCCAAAACCCTCAAACACAACCAGGTACAAGGAAAAACCAAATCTGAGACCTCACTTGGTCTCAAAGTCAATGAACCCCCCCCCCCCCCCGAACCCTTTTTCCCTTTTCGATACTCAAGGCAAATTGCCTTAGAAGTTAAAGGCCTCTCAAAAGGGGGTCAGAGAGTCGTGGAAATGGAAAAAAATCCAAGTTAGGGTTGCATGTGCAAAAGCTAAGTATCATGTCTTTAATGCTTGTATTTTTCTTGTTTAATTGTTGTTTTATTTAAATTTTACTTGTTTTCTATTTTCTCATCTCAAAGTGTTTGAGTAGTCATCCTTGCATGCTATATTCTTTTGGTTACCTTTAGTGTACTGGCTTCAATTCATTTGTCTTCTATGATCTTCTGAGTGGTCTGATATCATGCTCATCCTTGTCTCTTGACTCTTCACTTGTTTCACCTCTGAAATTCTGAATGGTTTGTTAAATGCTTATCTACGTTGATCCTATTTGTCTTACATCATGATTATGAGTAGGTGTTTTCTTGATAAGAGTTTCATACCCGTCATAGTTCTTTTCTAGTAATTTTGATCTTCAATATTTGCAGGTGTTAGGCTAATTTTCTTTTCTAAATATTTTAACTACTGATATCAGCCTTGTTTTAATTTCTTGGTTTTTATTTACGCATATCCTGAGTATTTAATCTCTGTTACTCATTTCTTGCTTCTAAGTTTTTACTGAGTGTTGTAATTTAGTCATTTTTGTAAGTCCTGCATAGTCGATTGGGGTTCATTTTCTGATTTTTTTAGTTTATTTTGACATATTAAAAAACATCCATGCCCACCTATCAGGTGTTTAGTTTTCATAAATATTCATATAATCCTGAAAGATGTGATAATTTGGTTTCATCCCTTGTTACTGAATAGTGTAAAATTCACATTGAAGGTGCTTGCTTGATAAATTCTTAAACTCTTTGGGTGTATACTTCTACATAATTGAGTCTGTAGTTCAGACTTTGAATTTGGCCTATAACCTGAATGCAACTAACTAGGGCCAGATTTGATCAAACAAATAAAAACCAAGGTTAAAAACCATTAGGTCAGTTATTAGAAAAAGGAACATGGGTATAAAGGGTATTTGAATATAAAGAATCTAGTAACAAACTCCTAGAGCATTCTAGTGAGGGATCCAAGCATAATTTCTGCCTCAAACTTGAGGCATAAGTCAAATAGCCAAGGACTATTTAGGCAAAACTGAAAATTGGATAAGGAACTAAAAGGAAAACAAAGAAATTGATGTTACCATAAGGTTTCAATTATAAAAGGAAAACAATCTGAACATTGAAAGGGCTGAACTTGGAGATTTTTCGAGCAGATTTTTCCTTTAAAGCTTTTAGTGAATTAGACTATATAAAGTACATATTAGCCCCTATACATTCTTCAGAAATCCTTTGGTTCTGTTCTCTTCCGATTGACATTGAGCTGCTTTAAGGATTTAGTGTTATTATTTGCCCTCTCAAACTTCCTGAGTTGTTTTCTGGGATTTTATTGGCTGATTGGCTACTGTTTTTGGCTTGCTACTCTCTTAACCTTACTCATAGGCTCTATTTTGCTGAATTCCAGGTATCTATCTTCACTCAAAAGCTGAGAAATAATGCCTATGTATATTTGAGATTGTGGCTGATAAGAGGAAGATATTATTTTGATTCAATTCCATGTTATGAGTGTATTTATTTTTAGAATTTTTTTGGTGGTTGTAATGAATATGAAAATGTACTACTTATGGACTATATGGGGACTGTGTTTTAATTCGTTCAAGTTCCAATTATTTCAAGACAGTCTGGTCAAATTTACCTAGTGTCTGTAATTGGAGTTATAGTAGAGTTTTTGACAACTGAATATACACATACTCTGAATGATGAGTATTTCAAATTGTTTCTTCAAATATTAAGACTAAAATCTGATATGAAATCCTTCTCCGCATCTTCCTAATTCAAATACTTTTGGTATATTTTATAATAATCATGTGTATAGCTTTGATGACTATGGTATAATTGAGAGAAGGGCCGAGTGTTATTTTCTTATAAGGGACTCATTAGTCCAACGTCTCTGGGCCCAATTGGAAGGCCCAATAGCTGCGAGTTGTGGCACAAACAATGTATATTCTGGGGTAGCAAAAAATGAAGCCAAATGTGCATAATTAGCCATGAATGAGGCCGAAAAATGGAAATATTGAATTCCTCCAAATACATTGCCCATGCATAAGAACATTTTAGGTACAAGCATGATAGAAAACTTAGGGTGCTTTAGGTTGTCCTTATAAAATAAAGTGAGATGCGATAATCTAATCAAACACCATGCGAGGCTCCTTAACTTAATAAAATACATAGAAAATTGGAAGTGATGTTTAGGGAATTTCACCGCCTTTCACGAATTTCTAAAGACGTAGTTGCTATGGGCGCGAATTTATTAACAAAAATATCTAAAATTAGGTTCACATTTATGTGACCCAAATCCAAATCTCAACGATGTTAAAACGTGTCGAGAACCTGGGTGCATTTATGTGACGTGGTTCGAGGCGTGTTTTAATGAAGTTGTAAATATTCTTAAAAAATGACATAAAGCGATTAATAATTTTAAGATTGTATTATAGGTTTGAACAAGTATAACAAATTAGAATTTTTTAAGCCACTTATAATTGTTTAAGCGACCGTGCTAGAACCACGTGATCCGAGGGTGCCTAAAACCTTTCCTCGGGTCAACAAAATTCCTTACTCAAGAATTTCTGGTTCGCAGACTCCAATTGGGCAGTCAAAAATTTCCTCGATTTGGGATTCCAAATAAACCGGCGACTTGGGACACCAAAAGCCAAACCTATTCCAAGTGGCGACTATTAAATAAATAATTAATCCCATTTTGAATAATGTCAATTTAATTGGAAAAACTCCATTATAAGTTTTATCCTTCGGCGTATCTGTGTAACAAAAAGGAGATGTGACTCGTGTTGCGCTCTGACTTGGGTGGCCTAGAAGCTGAGGCACTACTTCTGTGCCTATACTACATATCTCATATCAAGGATGGATCCTTTGAAGTACATCTTTCAGAAGACCATGCCCACTGGCAAGCTGGCCAAGTGGAAATCCTGTGAGTGAATTTGACATTGTCTACGTGACTCAGAAGGCAATCAAGGGACATGAACTAGCAGATCACCTTGTGTAAAATCTCGTCAAGGGAGAATACGAACTCTTAAAGACATATTTTCCTGATGAGGAGGTATCATTTGTAGGAGAACATATTGCGAAATCCTATGATGGTTGGAGAATGTTTTTTGATAGAGCAGTGAATATCAATGAAGTTGGCATAGGAGCAGTTCTAGTATTCGAAACAAATTAGCATTATCCAATGTCTGCTACGCGTAGCCTGTGCACCAACAACATATCTGAATATGAGGCCTGCATCCTAGGGATTAAGATGGTATTTGACATGAACTTCCAAGAGTTTCTAGTAATTGGAGATTTACACTTGCTCATACATCAGGTTCGAGAAGAACGGGTAGCCAAAATCTCTAAGATTCTCCCATATATGCATCATGTACAGGAGTTGAGAAAAATGTTCACAAAGACAGAATTCCTACATGTTCCCAGAATCCAGAATGAATTCGCTGATGCATTGGATACCTTGTCATCCATGATACAACATCCATATAAATGCTTCATCGATCCCATTCTGGTAAGGATCCATGATCAGCCAGCTTATAATTCCCATGTTGAAGAAGACGCAGACGGAAAGCTTGGTTTCATGATATCAGGGTATCTTTGGCGAAAGGAGAATACGCAGGACTTGCAAATTCTACTCGAAAGCGCACACTTCGGAGGTTGTCCAATAATGTTTTCACAGTGGAGGAATCCTGTATAAGAGGACTCCTGACTTGGGATTACTAAGGTGTGTCGACGCAAAGGAAGCATCCAGACTACTGGAGGAGGTTCACGCTGGGACCTGTGGTCCACATATGAACGATTTTGACTTAGCAAAGAAGATGCTCCGAGCTGGTTACGTTTGGATGACTATGGAAACAGACTGCATTCAGTATGTCTGGAAATGCCACCACTGTCAGATACATGTAGACATGATAAAAGTGCCACCAAAGGAGCTTAATGCAACAAGCTCACCATGGCCTTTCGCCGCCAGGGGAATGGATGTTATTGGACCAATCGAACCCGCCACTTCCAACAGACACATATTTATCCTAGTAGAAATCGACTTCACCAAATGGGTCGAATCAACATCTTACATAGCAGTAACTAAAAAAGTTGTAGCAGACTTTGTCCACAACCGCATTGTTTGTCGATTCGAGATTCCCGAGTTAATCATTACTGGTAATGGCTCCAACCTCAACGGTGACTTGATGAAAGCCATGCGTGAAACCTTCAAGATCAAACAAAAGAACTCTATCTATTCTATATGTAATCTTCAGAATAGAGCTCTGATACCACTCTAATGAAAGCAAAAATCCCGAGAAAACGTATCTAGAAGAGCTTGAGGATTTTAAGTTACCTTTAGGGCTAGTTAGGTAAAACCTTATATACGCAATTATCAGATCGATCTTTGAAGGACACCTTTGAGACGCTGCTTTAAGCCAATGGGGGGAGGAGCACCATACTCAGTACGGGAAAATTCCTTCCTATCACAAAGAACATATTTTATATTCAGCCCTACGCCAACCGGTGATTTCAGATTTATAGACCACATAACTCAGATGAACGGGGCCGTAGAATCCGCCAATAAGAATATCAAGAAAATACTAAGGAAAATGATAGAGAAGCATAAACAGTGGCATAAGAAGCTATCATTTGCTTTATTAGGGTATTCCACAGTCTGCATATCAACTGGGGCAACCCCCTATATTCTGGTTTATGGTACAGAAGTCGTCATTCTCGCCGATGTAGAAATTACTTCCTTAAAGAATCATATAGGAAGCAGAGCTCGACAATGTAGAATGGGTGAAGAGACGTTACGACCAACTAGCTTTTACAGATGGAAAGAGAATGAATACAGTTTGCCACGATCAGCTTTATCAGAATTGAATGTCCAAAGCCTTCAACAAAAGAGTCAGTCCAAGATAGCTCACATTGGGACAGTTGGTGTTAAGTAAAATTTTCCTGCGTAAGATGAAGCCAAAGGGAATTTCTTTCCCAACTGGCAGGGCCCATACATGGTTCATCGGGTTCTGTTAGGAGGAGCCCTCATACCCGCGGAAATGGACAGAGAAATCTGGCCGAAGCTAATCAATTCAGATGCGATCAAGCATTACTGTGTGTAATCTTATGCTTTCCTATATGATGTAAATTAAACTACGTCTGACCTAATTCCTATTTAAGAGGGGATTCGTAGGCAGCCTTATAGGTTCAGTCACAATTCAATAAAATTTTCATTCCTCTCCTGCGCACTTGGAAACTGGAGCAAAATTTTGAGGAGGACACTCAAAATTCTGAAGTAATTTCAGCCGATCATCACTAGCTGCAGTAGGAAGCATCAACCCAGTAAATCGAGGCAGAATTTTGAGGAGGACCCTCAATATTCCGTGGCAGGGGGTTGCAATGTCTTAAACCAAGTTGCAGTCGTCGGTTCATCTAAAGAAAAACTATTATTAATTATGTGTTTATGTTATGTTTTTACTAAATCATGCATGCTTATTGGTTAAATTGCCTTGTTTAGCAATGGTACCCCCAATGATATATATTATATCTACAGATTAAAGCCGAACAGGTCAAGAAGAGCAGCATGGACGCAAACTGTTTCTTTGGATGCAGGCACTTGGATCGCAAAAGCATCTGACATAATGTACATTCACGAGACAAACATTGTTCATGATTAAAACTCTCAAAATTGCTGCACTTACCAACATTTTCTATCCACGCGTGCCAGTGATATTCCATGTATCATATTATCCCCAGCAATCACAATATCACAACCTGCTATCTGCCAAGAAAACTCTATTACCATTTGCCCCTTTATTTCTTGCATAAGGCTACCATTCTGCCTCCGAGGTTAAGCTCTAACTCCATCTGTATTTTCTGCATTGCATAAGGCAACCATTCTACCTCTCGAGGTTAAGCTCTACCTTCATCTGCATTTTCTGTATTGCAAAAGGCTGCCATTCTACCTTCCGAGACTAAACGATGTCTCCATCTTCATAGACATGGCTGAAAGATCACCACCTTATCTACATTTGCATGGCTGAAAGACCACCACCTATACATTTGCATGGCTGAAAGATTGCCACCTCTACATTTGCATAGCTGAGAGATCGCCACCTTATCTAGATTTTCATGGCTGAAAGATCGCCACCTTATCTGCATTTGCATGGCTGAAAGATCGCCACCTTATCTGTATTTCATGGTTGAAAGATTTCCATCTCTACATTTACATGGCTGAAAGATTTCCACCTCTACATTTGCATGGCTGAAAGATCGCCACCTCTACATTTGCATGGCTAAAAGATTGCTACCTGTACATTTTCATGGCTGAAATATCGCCACCTCTATATTAGCATGGCTAAAAGATCGCCATATCTATATTTTCATGGCTGAAAGGTCGCCACCTCTACATTTTCATGGCTGAAAGATCGCCACCTCTACATTTGCATGACTGAAAGATCACCACCTCTATATTTGCATGGCTGAAAGATTGCCACCTTATCTACACTTGCATGGCTGAAAGATCGCCATCTATTGCATCTTATGGGCTGAAAGATCGCCAAATACTGCATCTTATTGGCTGAAAGATTGCCAAATACTGCATCTCACGGGCTGAATGATCACCAAATTATCCGAAGGCGTCACTGTTCAGAGGCACCATTTGCATAGCCTGAGAACACCATGCCATGGCATGAGGATCCCTTTTAATCTTTTGCATATCATTATTCAAATGCGTCATGGTTCGGAGGCATATACCTATAGCTCGAGAGCATCATTTCATGGCCTGCTAATCCTTATTATGTGCTTCATGGCCGAGGACATCATGGTCTAAGGATGTTATTCTAACCGTTCAAAGATAACCTTCATGGTCCGACGAGAATTTGCATCATGTTTAAATTTATGCACCATAGATTCTTATATTGCTTATTTTATTGTAGGTAAGCCTCCGAGCAATAGCCATCTCGGCAGGAGCGATCCCGCTCCAGTTCCCGTAGCAATATCAAGCTTAAACCTGCCATGCACCCGACCCTAGATATTGCGTCCGTTCTTGAAAAGTCTCCATCGGCATACTCCACCGACTGATCCTGAAATATATATGACCTGATTCCTGCAAAACCGCGGATATGTAGGTAGTTTAGAAGCCAGGGTACGGCCTAAATCTTCTTCAAACCATTTCGCTCGGTCAAAATTGACCATCATATCTATACCCGACAACTCTTTCGTCATTTTCAAGTAAAACGGGGCAGGTGTTGATACCCAGTTTATTTTTTTCTATATTTTATTTATTTACCCAGTAGTCTATTCCCAATAAATAATTACAGAATCACATCACAAGCGATTTCAAAGGCACTTCTTGATTTAATGTATTAGTTATGGTCCTATTTAAATTAAATTATTTCATAATTTGCTAAATTGGCATCGTTTGACTACAATTGCAACAACTTTGAAATTATAGGCCAATCATATAATTTTACACTTTTTTTGACGGAAAATTAATCAATGGTATTTTTAAAATACTGGGTAATCATTTTTAGCTATTTCCATGCAGAAACTTAATTCTTTACAATTATCAGCTATTTTTATGAATTGTTTTATTTAATTTTGTGGGGGTATTTAACAAATAGCCAATTTTATTTTATTTCTAGCCTAACTAAATCAGACCCAACCCAATTAAAACAGCCTAAACCCTAGGCCCAATCCATCAATCCTACCCAACCCAATCCCTGGTTCAATCTGGACCATTGATTAATTCTAATCAATGGTCCAGATCCCCCCTTTCCTAATTTTACCAAATAAAATACACCCCCATAGTCTCTCATCACTCTCCGCCGACACACCTCCTATCTTCTCTAAATTAATCTCAAGCCCCCTCTACTAAACCATGGTTCCTTTCACCGGGCATTGGCTCGCCGGCAACAATGGCGGTCCTACCACCACCCCTAGCCTCCATGGCTCCCCCATGCCGGATTATTGCTACCCTAAGGTCCTCAAGGAACTAGAGACGGGTCAACTCACCCCCAAAATTTTTCATGTCATTCTCAGGCCTATCTCGGCCTGTCCGAGTAATATCCTACCATCTCCAGCTAGAACCTGTGATTTTTTAGCCGATTCTCTTTCTTTGGGTTCTCTCTCTGAAACCCTGATTTTGACTCTTGATTTCTAAGATTTGTGACAAAATCTGATTCTATTCGAGTTGTTTTTACTGTTTTATTAAGGATTTCTTTGATTTCTTCTAAAACGACTCTTCGTCTTCAAACTAGGGTTTTTAACCCCTTTTCAAAATGGATTTTCCTTCTGATTTTAGTATTAATATATGATTTTCACTATATTTAAACATTTATTTGGAGTTTCTCTTTTTATTTGAGTTAATATGTTGAAAACGCTAAGTTTCTTAGTTTTAATCCTGGATTCTTAGTCTGTTTGTGATAGCATGTACATTTAATCTGTATATGTGTTTATTTCTCATGAGCCTTATGATTCTCTGTGGTTTTACCCTATCTTGTTCATCAGTGCCTCTGACTCTTACTTCCTCCGCTTATGATGTTATTCTATTAAATCATGCTATGTCTACATGAATCCCTAACTTTTTATATATGATTTTTGTCCTAATTATATTCTTAGAGTTCTGATTTGGATTACTATGTGCTTATTCTCGTAAAGTTGTCCTAAATTACTGCTATTTGCTATTTTTGAATCTTTGAATCTCTGTGACTAATCCTTCACCGATTTCTTGTGATAGTCTCTAATGATTTCAACCTCTAAATATTTCTTGCCTTATTTTGTGGTTGACTATGCTATCAAATTGATTCTTAGATATTGTTCGTAATTAGAATTTATCGAACCTAGCCTCTATTACATGCCATGTACTATGCTTATTTCCTTATATGTCAGGTTTAGTCCTGCATGATTTCATTCCTTATTGTCATTGTTTATTACCGTTTGATTTTTTAATTCCTTAATTAAGGGAAGTACCTATGCTGATTTGGCTCTAATTGATACATATTTCTTTAATTACTGCTGAACTGTGTTTCCTACCTTCTTTGCTGCCTGTTCTTTAAACTATAAATGCCTTGCTTTTCATTAACACAACACACAAACACATTAGTTCAAAAGGCTCTCTCTTTCTCTCTCAACACAAAAAACACTCTCCTGCTCTCTTTTCTCTGGTTACCTGTTATTATTCCAAGTCAGCTGGCTGCAAGACAAGGTTGAGTACTCCACTCTCTTGCTCATCACTTTTTATTTACTATCTTCTTTACTTGTATGATCTGATTTCAATTCAAGTTTCAAAAAAAATTATGTTTCTTTTACTGCTTCAGTTCATCCTGTTTCTAGTATGTTTTTATTAATGGTTTTGTTGTTCAACTTGCAACAGATATGTTTACTTCATCACTTTACTGCATGCTTCTATATGTGTCCCCCCCCCCTAGACTCATCATGCTTATAAATGTTATTCCCCTCCTATTATACCCTAATATAGCTCTTCCTTACTTATGTTTTTCTGATTTCTGGCATGAACCCCTTTATGCAAAGTTGTTGGCTATCCATAAGTTATATGATCCTGTGTCAATTCTGAAGTTCCATAACCCCTTAGCATGTTGCTGATTCTATACTTAAGTTCTCCTGGAGCTATGTGTTTATCTATGTGACCTATGTGTCCTCAAATCCTACTACCCTTGTTTGTGGTTGATGAACCTGCCTTGGTCCTATGTTTCTTGGTTCAATATAAACCTACTTTGGTTGTTGCATTTGGCCTGTTGCTTGTTACTCTACCCCTTTTTCAAAATTGTCTTATTTAATAACTTCCTATGTTGTTTTACATAACTATTACAAACAAGTCTCTTTTGAAATTATTTTCTTGCTTAAATATTTTCAAAACTATGTCAAGCACTCCCACTCTACTCTTAGACCACCAAGTTCTACCCATTTTGTGTGAACCTTATCTTGGGACCCTTGAGCTCCCTCTGAACTTAGACACACAAAAGTTGTCATTTCCACACTACAGCTATCCCTATTCTGGTTATAAAATTTGGGTGTGAGCACTGCCTGGGGCCCTTAGGGTTGTCTGACACACTTATATTTGAGAAAGACTTTGAAATAAATAGCATTTGAAGTGGTTTGGTCCATAACTCAGAAAGAAAGTCAGGAATCAGGATCCTTCTAATTGTAATTTTTTCTTCTTTTTGATTTAATTCATTACTGGGTCTGTAATAATGTTGTAATAAAAACTAGGGCTGGCTAGTGAAAAAAGGGTTGGGTGTTTATACATGCCAAAGGTAGAACAATGCTAATAGGACTATTTTGATTTTGCATATTCAATCACATTTAGAAACCATGCTTACATGAATATTTTAGTTCTGCATAATTCAAACTGCATCTAGAAATCATGCTCGTAGAGAATTCATTTACTCTACATGTTTAATATCACACCTAGATAATCTGCCTATAGGGCTCCATTTTAATTTTTTTGCATATTAAGTATCATGTTTTAAGGTTATAACCCAGTAGCATGTTAAAGTCAGTAACATATAGGAATCATGCCTACAGGGGTCCATAAGTATAGTCCTGTTCGTTTATGCCCAAATGCAATGTTGGGTATCATGCCCATGAGGACCTAAAATCAGTAACGCATAGAAGTCATGCTTATAAGAATTTCTGATTATTTTATCTTAAAACTGTGCTGCTTTATGAGATAATCCATTTTCATTATTCTTTCAACACTTAGTCAAGCATTAGGAGATAAGGACTAATAAAAACTGATTTCGCCTTTGTTAATTGATAACTGACACAATCAGTAGGCAAGTCTGATTCTGACTTCTTATCCGAGCCATGTATTAAACTAGTCTGCCTAAGCCATCTCCTATCCATCGTCTTTAATATTTTTAATCAGACATAAGCAGTTTGTGTAAGACATGCTATTTTATGTGTTTGTTTTGAGAAGGTATACCTGAGCCTTTGTTTGCTTATTTGTTTACTCAAACATGCAATATGTGTTTTATATGTCACCTTAGAAATTTTACTTTTAAAATTTCATATAAGCCTAATATCCCTCCCTTTTAGGATTAATAGTCTTGAATGCCTCCGTGACTGATAGGATTGGGACGGGTAATAGCATACTATAAGTAATCGGGATCAATCCGTGCTTTAATACCCTAATGGGGTGAGAAGGGTGCATATGGATATGATGACCACACAATAATGTCATGTGTAGCCCCTCATTGAGGAGTGATTACTGGACATTGAGTGGGGTGATCCACAGTTTTAATAAACCTAGGACCCCTTTTCCTTTATTCTTGATTTTTAGTATTTTAACTCCTTATTTTAAAAAGTCAGCTGTTTGATTGTTCTTTCAAATTTGTTTACATTCAAACCATGGTGCATTGATATCCTCTCTTATTTGAGCCTTTATTTGCTTATATATTAATTGAACCCAAATTCACAATAACTGTTTGGACGGAAACCACACTAGTGGATTTTGAGAGGTGCCTAACACCTTCCCTTTAGAATAATTTCAAGCCCTTACCCTATCTCTGGTTATTTAATTCGAACTCCATTGGTCTCCTAATGCACCTTAATCATTAGGTGGCGACTCTTCAAATACAAAACCCAGTTCTCAAAAGAAACGAGTTGTCCTCCAAATATCATAAACCCGATTTTGCGAGAAAAAGGGGACGCGACAAGTAGCTTAGGGGTAGGAGGTAACCAGAATTAGATATTTTTCTATAAATATTAAAAGGTATTTATAGAATATAATTTTTAAATGGTATTTATTTAAAATAAATAAGGTGTTAACCTTTGTTATATAAGGTAAAAATTCCAAAACTTATACTCCCTCTCTCTCGATTTTTATGAACTCATAGTGATTGGGCATAAAGTAAAAAATAAGCCCCTTAAAATTGTCCATAATTTTCACTTAAATACTTTATCTAAAGTCAGCTCTATTTGAACACTCCAACCACATCACAAATGTATCATTTAAACATAACTTAGTGATGTGACATATTGCGTTTATTACACCATTTCTCAAAGCGTGAGAGTGAGAGATCAATTTTTCTTTTTAAAATTCTTTTTCCTTTCTTTTTTCCCTCCTAATCTTGCACACACTACACCTTCCCTTCTCTCTCCCCCTCCACTAGTCCACCCCCATGCACCTAACTGTCTTAGTTTTCATTGCAAGACGTAACGGAGATTGCCGGAAAAATTCCAAACATGTGTTCATAACAATTTGTATAATTGTCATATAAAGAGGCCAAGATAAAAGGCGTAAAATAACTTTAATTGATAGAGCATGTGAAATGAACCGGAACTAGAAAAATCCAAAGCACATCGGCTATGAAAGTGAAAGAATAATGAAAATGGATTTAAAAATATGTGAAAATTAATAGATTTCAGCTTAGCGATCGACACACTACAAAAATACCAAAGCTGATACTTTTAATATATTAATTAAGAGATCTGCAAATTTTCAAAAAAAAAAAAAATTGGATTTAACTATGGATATTTGAGGAGAAATGAGAACGAGTTGCAGTGGTCGACGTTCACTCGATTTTCTCTAAGATGTCTCGAGAACTAGGAGGAGATTCGGTCATATCAATGGAATGGAGACGACAACCACTTTAATCGGGCCAAGATTCGTAATCACGATGGGAATTCGAAAGACGGAATGATTCGCAGCGCGGTTGCCGGCGGAATGTGCGGCAGTTTGTTGTTATTGCTCATGTGGGCTCGTGAACCTCCTTGTGATGGATGTACATAAGTTGCCGACGGGACTTTGCCAAAAAGCGTTGCGGAGGAAACGCCAATGAAGAAAGGACTTTTGGTGCAGTGAAGAGACAGAGCTTTCGATACAACCCATCAGAAAATTAAGACTTCCTTTAATTTTTTCTTTTTATACAAAAGATTATTTATTTACATTAAATCTGCGTGTTCCTGTCATAGTTGTAAATCTAGCGTGTGTATACACACATTTTTTTGGTTTGCCTGACTATCAATATTGTGTCTAGATGACACATCTGATACGTGGTTGAAGTGTTCGGCTGGAATGGACTTAAGATAGAGTATCTAGCTAAAAAGTGTGGACAACTTTAAAAGATTTTCAATGTACTCTATTTTAAAACTTGTGATAATAAAGATATTATAATATATATGTGGCACCATGAGCTTCTTATTAAGATTTTAAGATTAAGAGTTTCCTTCTTAAGAATGAGTTTATTCTTTTTGAAGTGTACTAAATAAGAAATAAGTTCACATAATTTAAACAGAGGGACTATACATTTTGTGTTTAAATTATTTGATTTGATGTAAATAAAAAGTAAGTTTTATCGTGTTTATATTGTGTGTTTATTATTTTTGGTTGGATGTATGTTATGTATGCTGATATGTGAAGAATTTTTGTCATATGCGACCAGCACCTTCGCAGATGCGAAAATCGAATTCTCCCTGGTCAGCTCCTCCTCTGAGCAAACGCAAGCATTCTCACGGGAACGAGAAGACTAGCTCCACAATACTCCGCGATCGCGAAGCACTACAACACACCAGCAACTCAATTGCTACAAACTCAACCAAAATAGTCCAAAATTATCCTGAATTACACTCAAATCATATCATGTCTAACCATTACATGAAGTCCATATACTTTCTACAAACTTGTCGCAAGGCTCGAAATATCAAAAACAACAAGAAAACCAAGAATGGAAGATCAAATCTATCTCTTAACTTTTAAACGCTCTTACTTCGTCAAATGCTATTGAATCACACTTAGACTTTCCGGATTACAAATAAACTTTACATACAAGTTGATGTCAAAAATTAGGATCTATCTAAGGCCTCAAAATCACAATCGAAACTCATTAGCCAAAAAGTCAATTATCAGTCACACTTAAGAACTCTCCAAAACTACAAATTGACAACTTTTGAGAAATAGAGTCAAAATCTCAAAGGAACAATCAAAAGCAAATTCAAACATAGTCCCAGGTCCAAAATTATCATATAAACATACTGAGACCATCAAATTTTAATTCTGAGGTTGTTTACTCAAAAGTTGAACCCTGATCAACTCTTCAAACCTAAAGCTTTCATACTAAGAATTAGTCTTCCAAACTAATTTCGAACCTTTCAAAAATTAAAATCAATTACTCTCAAGTTATAATGCATTATATCGCGGTATTCAAGGTCTCAAATCACAAAACAGAATGACACAACTCAAAATGACTTGACGGATCATTACATAACCGAATAGACTTATATCCATTTTGACCTGATAAGTGGATGGATTAACTGTAGGAGCAAAAACCTTTTATGGCATGTATTTTGACCTGGTAAACGCATATACTAGCCTTCAAAGGTGGTATTACAACATATCAAGAGGCCGAGATGGCTTGATAGAAAATGAGGGCGAGGACAAGTATTTGTCCTTAGTGTGCAATAACAGTTCGTTTAAGGATTTAGATTCTCTAAAGAATATTCTAGCAAACATTCTCCTCTGTTGTACTATCTACAATTTTGTAGCCTATATACCATTATAAGTAGGAAGAGATGTAGTTCTAGAAAGGGGATTGAACACTTTTGTAAAGAACAATATTGATGTTCTCTGAAGATTCTCTCTCTTTAGTTATAATATACAAAGTTTGCCTTTATACCTATTTTTCTATTTCTTCTTTTCTGATTCAAGAAGAATCGAAATATTCAAGTGCTTATTATTATCCATCATTGTCAGAGGAATCAGGAAAACAATCGCATCCCTGTCGGGTGAACGTGTTCCTTTATTTAAATAAATTCTATTTAATATAATTTATTGCTATCTATTGCATTGTTGAAACATTTATTGCTCTATTATTACTCCGGGATATTGTTATTTAATAGCACACATTCGATGGTCATCGCGAATATACTAGATCTGTCATTTATTGACTTGGATAAACCCTTTTTCTTTATAAATTTAATTGTATATAACTTAAATCTAAATTTTGGAGCATACAGTTTCAAAGAAAACTATGCACATTTGGAATTATGGATGAGTGACACTTTGAAAATAAAACAGTTATTAGTAAAATAAAAATTATTATACATTGATAATGTATAATTGTTAAACTCCTTTTTTATCTTCTTTTTGTTTGCTTTTGAGGTTGACAATCCAATAGCTGGAAGAATGTGTATGCGTTATTTTAGAATGTCAGCTCCCTTGTTTTTAGTGTCATTTGTGTTGGGTGCCTAATTCTTCTTGAGTCTCCTATTCTGTTGCTGAATTCATCTATTTTTTAGCAGAGTATGAGGCGACTTCTTGGCCTGATTCGCTAACATTGGGAAGAAGTACCATTTTCAGCAGTGAAATACAAAGGTGTAAGAAAATTCGGACATTATACGTGCATGCACGGTAGAATATAAAATAATAGTAGTAAACCAGGGTGGCTCTATAAAATTAGTGCTCTAAAGCCAAATTTTAATAAGAAATCTTATAATTTGTTTATCAGTTTATATACATACATATGCAGAAAAAGGCTAGTGTTGCCTTTTCTTTTTCTTTTTATATTTGTTATTTATACATTAATATTCTCAAATGATAAAGTCTTTACCTTCATATAGTAGTAATAGTATTTATATTAGGAAGAAGTAACTTAATTAAATAAGATGTTAAATATGTATTTTCAATAGGTTACCTTTGATATTGTTAAACAAAAATATTTACTAGTATGACGATTTAAGTAATTTAATTCAAAGGTATAAAATATTTGTGTTAATAAATAGACAATATTTCTTTCTTTCTTTTGTCTAACGTTTTTTGTACTTTTTTCCCCCGTAAACTATGATATTGTCTAACTTGAAATAAAACCATAAAATTCATTAGTAAAAAATTTTGGGAACTTATATCATAACTTTACTAGTCTCCTACTTGAGCCCCTGTCTCATTCTCAATCAAATTTTATAGAGTTTCAATTAAGATAAAATAACAATCAGTGAATGAGTTATTTAGTTATCAAATGTGATGAAATTAGTTAAACAACATGTTCATAGCACAGTGATCGATAAATAATTGTTGATTATTAATCGGGACGACTCAACGAAACTAGTGGTTTAAAACTAAAATATATTATAAGACCTTGAAATTTTTGTAATAAAAAAAAGTCTACGCGGCTTTGATCTATGGGTAAGAGAGAAACGTATAATTTGTGGGCTAGACGCATGTAATATGGCATTGAACTCACCCTTTTTCAAAAATATAGCATTAAGTGAAAATAGTAAAAGGGGTGAGCTTGTTATCCATGATATTTTGAACCTTATGTACACTTATCTTGGGGATTTCTTAGTTAAAAAAAGATGAGATACAAAAAAATTTACTTTCTGATGCGTGGATCTATCAAATGTGACCAGAAAGAATAACTATTTTAGAAAATTTGTATTGAAATTAGAACATAAAATAGTAAAAATGTTAAAAAGACTATACATAAAGTAAAAAAATAGAATTGTGATAAGGTAAATATATTGTTTAATTTAGTGAAAAAAACTTTTTATCCTATTAACTCATTCAATCCTACATTTACCAATTTTTAAAAAATATGTATTAAAATTTAAAATATTTTATCAGTAATTGTATAAATAATATATATATATATATATATATATATATATATATATATATATATATATATATATATATATATTATATAATAATATAATAATACTATATATTTTTGGGTCTTAATATTTGAAGGCATAAGGCAAGAGCTTTACTTGCCTTAACCTAAAGCCACCCTTAGCAGTAAAGAAGGTTCTTTAGAAATTAGGAAATCAAAGGTACATTAAACCTCATTATTTAGGATGTGTTTGGTACGAAGAAAAATATTTTCGATAAACGGTGTTATTATTTATTTTTCCTTATTTGGCTGGTGAGTAAAAAAAATTTTCTGAAAAATATTTTTAAATGTTTGGTTAGAGAGTAGAAAATATTTTTTATGCTACTCTTCTCACCCTCATTCCCCCAAGTCCTCATGTTTTCTTGCTCCCCCTCCCACCCCCCCCCCCCCCCCACCCAAATACCCAACGTTTTTAGACTTTATTTTCTTCAAGAATTTAATTATTTTTCTAAAAATTTACACAAATCCAAAGGAACTAATGTGTTGCTTTACTTTTTTACGCAAAAATAACGTTAAAATTTTTTCTCCATAACTAAAAAAAATACTTTTTTTTTGGTTGAAAAAGAAGTACTCTTTTTACAATATGAAAATAACGTACTTATTTTGTTGAAATGAAAAAAATACTTCTTTTACATCGTGAAAAGAAAATACTTTTATTGTTGAAATAAAAAAATACTTTTTGTTGAAATGAAAAAAAAGCTTTTTATATCATATAAAAAATACTCATTTGTTGAAATACAAAAAAAAATAGCTATAATATGAAAAAAAATAATGTTAATAATATTTTTATTTAGGTTAAGGGCGGGGGTGGGACGGGGTTAGGTTTGGGGTTGGGTGGGTGGGTGTGGAGGTGTGGATTGGTGGGCATGGAAAATATGGTGGGGAAAATTGAGAATGAATTTTGAAAAATATTTTTCCTTCTCATAATAAGAAAATTAAAGAAAAATAAGTTCATAAAGAAAAATATTTTCTAAAATATTTAAACAAACTAAATATAAAAAAAAATTAAAATAATTTTTCTTTCCTACAAACACATCCTTAATCGATTTATTTGTGGCTTTTTAGAACGCATAATATTCACAATAAGAAATGATCAAGTCTTTACTGAGAAGGAAATTATTTACTACTGCTTTACATTTTATCGTCACTGTTTAATGGACACAACAACAACAACCCAGTATAATCTCATTTTGGTGGTATTTGGGGAGGGTAGTGTATACGTAGATTTTACCCCTATCCTGGGGTAGAAAAGCTGTTTCCAAATAGACCCCCGATATCCTTCCCTCCAAGAACTTCCTACCTTGTTCTTGGAAAGACTCGAACTCACAGCCTCTCGATTGAAAGTGAGGGTTGCTTAATAGACTATCTTCTTATATTAAAATGAATCAGTGGAAAAAATATTCCCTCACATCCCTACGAATCCGGTTCCTTAATTCATTATCCTTTCAGATGTTATTTTCTTTTTCTTTTTTTTGTTTTTGTTGAGGTAATTTCCTCAAACTAAAGCTGGTTTAATTTAACATGACAGAATAATCATAACAGTCAAATACTATATTATGTTTATGCTAGTCAGATTGTAATGATTCAATTGGTCGTTTCGAGAGTTGTAGCCCTTTTCTTCCATTTTCTGCTCCTTTGTGCTCTACAACTGTTATATGACTTATCATGTTAGTTGGTTCGTGTCCGGAGACACTTAGTCTCTTAATAAAAAGCTTAAGTTGAAAAAGTTGACATGATGTTGATTTATGCGTAAATGACATTGGATTTGAATTTTTGATTGTTCCGTTAGCTTCATTAGGTGATATTGAACTTAGGAGTGCGTCCGAGTTGTGATTTGGAGATCCATAGTAGAATTAGGCTTGAAATGTCGAAAGTTAGAATTTTGGAAAATTTGATCATGAGTGGACTTTCTGATATCGAGGTCAGATAGGATTTCGGAATTTGGTATAGGTTCGTGGTGTCATTTATAACTCGTGTGCAATATTTGAGGCCAATCTGACGTGATTTGATAGGTTTTAACGTCGTTTGTAGAATTTGAAATTTTTGAAGTTCATTAGGCTTGAATTCGTGTGTAAATCATGTTTTCAATGTTGTTTAAGATGATTTACGGATTCGACTAAGTTCGTATTGGGTATTAAGACTTGTTGGTATGTTTGGTTGAGGTCCCGGAGGCCTCAGATTGATTTCGGGTGCTTAACATACTTGGTTTTGAGTTGGTGAAATTGCTAAAGTTGGTATGTTGCGGGTGTAACTGCCTCTGCGAGGGTATTAGCCGCAGATGCGATACCGCAAGTGCTCTAGGGTTGGCGCAGATGCGGATTTGGTGCTAGCCTGGGGCAAACCCAGGTGCGAAGGAGAACGCACATATGCGAGAAGGGCTGTGCAGATGAGAAGTTTGAAGGTTTGGTTGTTTCCGCAGAAGCGGACAAAGAGTCGCAGAAGCGCCTCTGCATGTGCGAGACCTAGAGTGCAGATGCGAGCCTAGTGACTTAAGTGGTTTTCGCAAAAGCGGAGGAATAATCGCAAAAGCGATTCCGCAGGTGCAGATAAGAGGCCGCATGTGCGAAAAGCCTAGGCAGAATGCTTAAAAATAAGGGTTCGCAATTTTAGTCTCATTTCAACATTTTGGACTCAGACTTAGGCGATTTTGGAGAGAATTTTCGAGGGGATTTGTGAGATTCGAGACGTTTGGAGACCGATTTGAGAGGCAAAGACATTTTGGATAGAGTTTTGCTCGGATTGAGGTAAGGAACACTTCAAACTTGGTTATGAGGACTCGAAATTCTAAATTATGTGTTGTGTGATTAGTATTGAGGTGACATACATGCGAAGTGACGGGCGTACAGGCGTGCACCGTGAAAATTTTGACTTTGTAGTTTCCATACCACTGTATACCCTGTCTTGTTGATATATGTGGTTTCATCATATAATAAGTAATTGAGCTGTCAATCATGCTAAAGATCATATTTAGGCTTTATGTCGGTACTGTTGGGACCCATAATGGTCATTTCTTGTTGTCACCTTATTGATTTCATTAATATTTCGTACTTAGTCATATTCACTTATTTCATATCATATCCAGTCTTAGTTGTTATTTATTGATACATCATATCATTATATCAGGCTAGCTTCCATGACTTTGTGAACTCGTGAGTGAGACTGGAGAGCTTGATGACTGAGTGAGGTCGAAAGCCGGATTATGAGTTACTGTCATGGGATCGGGCTGCACACCGCAACAGTTATACTGATATTATGATAACGCTTGGGCTGTAGGATCCCTTCTAGAGTCTGTACACACCCCAATGAGCGCGGTTAATATTGTTGAGGGATGATCTTTCTTTGATATGGATCTTGTCCGAATTACTTGATACCTAGAGATGGATCTTCTCCATAGGGTTGGATTGGCCTTCCTCGGGACCGGGTGACTGATTGTTAGTGATGTATATATTCCGTGATGGATCTTCCCTAGGTTGTATAGGCCATATACAGTACCGAGTAGTTGAGCATTTGAGAGCGTGGGCACATGAAGCTGTCAGCATGGTTCATCACATACAGTATGTGCATTGACATGTAGAATAGAGGAGTTATATTCTTCACATTATTCAGACTTGGTCTACTTTACTGTTTAGAACTATCTACTTAAATTGATCACATGCCACGTTTCTGCACAGTTATTTCTATTTTAACTCTATTGATTGAGTTCGTCATTACCTTTCGGTAAAAAGGTTGGTCTTGTTACTTACTTAGTTGGTTGTACTCACGTTACCCCTGCACATCGTGTGCAGATCCAGGTGTTCTGGTCACAGTGGTTGTTGATTGAAGAGCCAGATCCCGGAGACTATCGAGGTAGCTGCACTGTGTTGGCAAACCTTGACTCTCCTTGTTTATCTCTATCAGTATTTCAGTTTTTATTCTCTAGATATTGTAGTGGACTGTATTCTGCTTTACACGCTCATGTACTCTGTGACACCCCGATTTTGGAAAAGTTTTTATCGTATTTCAAATTCTTTATGTTTTCAAAAAGGCTTTTATTTAATATTAACGGCTTCCATCTTTATTTTCAAAGTTTTTATTGTGTTGAGATGTTGAGTAGAGGTTCGTCTAGTTCCACGATAAGCACTATCACAATAATTAGATTTTGGATCGTGATACAGACTTTTCCTACAATATTATCTAGGTTATGTAAAAAAAAAATTATCTTTTATTTTAGAAAGAAATGTTTTTATTTTCATTCTTGAAAGAAAACCTAATTTAAGAGCTATGTGGTGCATACATGGTCTCTTATTAAGTTGTTATATTAGCACTTAACACAACAACAACAACAACTACCCAGTATAGTCTCACAAAGTGGGGTCTGGGGAAAGTAATATGTGGACGAGCCTTACCCCTACCCGAAAGGGCAGAGAGGCTGTTTCCAATCGACCCTTGGCTCATTGAAGGAAAGGAAAGACAAAAACAAAAACAAAAACAAAAGAGCATTAGTAACTCCGGCAGAAATAACGTAAATAATTATCTAAACATACGAAACATAATAAAATAGCATGCAATAATATAATACAGTAACTATCTTAAAACAACCATAAGGGAGACACAAGCCAAAACACAAATCATCTATGGATAGCCCTGTCAAGCCTCACCCAACCCCGGGTGAGTAGTACGAAAAACTCTAGGAGCCCCTATCCTACAACCCTGATACTAGACCTGCAGACTTTCCTATCAAGGGTCATGTCCTCGGAAACCCGCATTCTAACCATGTCATGCCTAATCACCTCTCCCAAATACTTCTTAGACATCCCTCTGCCTCGCCGAACGCCGACAATCGCCAGCCGCTCACAACTCCTCACTGGGGCATCAGGACTTCTCCTCCGCACATGCCCGAACCACCTAAGCCTCGCTTCTCGCATCTTCTCATCCACCGGGGCCACCCCCACCTTCTCTCGAATAACTTCATTCTTAATCTTATCTAACCTAGTGAGCCCGCACATCCACCTGAGCATCCTCATCTCCGCAACTTTCATTCTCTAAACATGAGAGTTCTTCACGGTCCAGCACTCCGCCCCATACAACATTGCATGTCTAACCACAGCTCTATAAAATTTCCCCTTGAGTTTATGTGGAACTTTCTTATCACACAGGAGTTCTGATGCAAGCCTCCACTTTGACCACCCCGCTCCTATACAATGAGTGACGTCCCCGTCAATCTCTCCGTCCCCCTGAAACACCGACCCAAGATATCTGACACTGTCCCTCTTGACGATGACCTGAGACCCAATCATCACGTCCCTGCCTACTTCACTCGGCTCGGCGTTAAACTTGTACTCCAGGTATTCTGTCTTAGATCTGCTTATTTTGAAACCTTTAGACTCGAGAGTCTGTCTCCATACCTCTAACTTCTCAATAACACCGACCCTCGTCTCATCTTTCAAGACTATGTCATCAGCAAATAGCATACACCAAGGCACATCCCCTTGAATATGACGGATTAGAGCATCCATCACCAAGGAAAACAAGAGAGGGCTAAGTGCCGATCCTTGATGGAGCCCCATAACCACTGGAAAATGGTCCGAGTCGCCACCCCCCGTCCTAACCCTAGTCTTAGCTCCATCATACATATCCTTGATTACTCTGATGTAGGCTTCCGGCACGCTCTTCGCCTCTAAGCACCTCCCTTGGGACCTTGTCATACGCCTTCTCCAAGTCGATAAGCACCATGTGCACCTCCTTCTTCTTATCCCTGAACTGCTCCACCAGCCGCCTGACAAGGTGAATACCTTCTGTAATGGAGCGACCCGGCATGAAACCGAACTGATTCCCAGATATAGATGTCATCTCCCTCACCCTTGCCTCGATCACCCGCTCCCAGACCTTCGTGGTGTGACTTATTAATTTGATACCCCTATAGTTGTTGCAACACTGGATGTCCCCTTTGTTCTTGTACAAGGGCACCACTGTACTCCACCTCCACTCATCCGACATCCTTTTGGTGCTAAAGATCGCATTGAACAACCTGGAGAGCCACTCCATTATATTAGCACTTACAATATTTCAATTATTCTACAAATCATGCATCTTCTTAAAGTATCTTCGAAACCGTCAACACCTAACAGTCTAACTATTAATTAGTACGGTTTAAAATAATAAGAAATTTTGTACAAACGTGGGTCGAGAGAATTCTCAAGTATAACAGATTCCACCGGTGAGAAGGGAATGAATTAGTCCTCAAATTCAGTCATAATTCATTTGGACAAAAATAGTCAAATATTATCTGAGCCACCAAAGAGTATTTTGAAAAGGAAGACATGCACGTCCGGGAACTATCCTTCTACCGTTGCCATCACACTTGAATAATACTCCATATGATATAATGAATCACACACGACTCGTCTCTAATTTATTTTGGAATTTAAGGTAATGTACACAGACTGTTTAAAAGTTTTTATATAGCATATACACCTAATTAGTTTAACTTATTATAACAATTAATTATCATTTTGATTAGGTTACCAATATTTAGCATAGAGAATATATTTTTGATACATTGATAATGTAAAAGTTATCTAATAAATCGGGTTGCTTATAACATAATTATGGATAAACTTTTATGATGTGCATTAAGCGATAATTCGAGAAACAAATGTAACCAACCTTCTAATATGTTTACTATGTATGTAACTATTATTACACCTTGAATGCATAAAGTTAAACTCATTTTTATAAGAGTATATACTCAATCAGATATATCACCTATCAAGCAATTATAAGTAAATTGTATAATAAAATTAATTGATGATTAACGTGATAAAAATGGTGACTAACATTCTATTATTATAGATTAAAACATACAGATAATATAAAAATATTTAGACTGAAAAGCTAAACTGGGATTTGTCATATTTTAAAATCTATATTATTTTCAACTCGCTGTCTACGTGCGAACGTACGACTCTTTTTACTGTTCAACGTTCAATATCAAAATCCCTTTACAATCGGAATTTTCAAATAGTTACTTATTACTTAGTCTTTGCTATATACCAACTGATTCATGCGTCTTTCTTGTTTTACTCTCCGTATATAGCAATACCACTAGAAGCAACTCATTTACTATAGCAACTTAATAAGTAGAAAATCAAAACTATTTTGAATCAATAAATATTAGTATATCATTTTTTGAGTATTAATATAAGTAACAATATATGACTTGGAAAAGTTGAAAAATGACAGTCAAAGGTGGGACAAGTCCTGCTTGTGCTGCATGCAAATACCAAAGAAGAAAGTGTTCTTCTGAGTGTGTGTTAGCTCCTTATTTCCCAGCAAATCAGCCTAAAATGTTCCAAAACGCGCATAGGCTTTTCGGTGTATGCAACATTATGAAAATCCTCAGGCAATTGGATGACGATGATCAGAAGGCCGACGCCGTCAAATCCATCATCTTTGAGTCAGACATGTGGGAGAGATTCCCCGTCTATGGTTGCGTGGAGTACATTTGTCACCTTCGTCAACAATTACAACTCGCCCTCGAAGAACTTCATTATGTCTATGCTCAACTCGCCCTCCACAAAGAACAACAACAACAACAATTAGCTTTACAGTGTGGCGTTATTTCGAAAATACCTTTTGTTAATGGGATATCAATGGGTCCATTTTCCACAAGTGAAGGAGAATCTAGTGAAGGCGGGCAAAAAACTAATTTGTTGGGTTCTCATTCTTTATTTGACCATACTAATTCAATAACATTTCCAGCTTCAGATCATGCAATATTTGGATTTGGAGTTCGGGATGATCAACGAGACATTTCACATGAATATGAGTGCCTAATTACCCCCTTCAACAATATTATGGCCGATGATAGGCAATCTTATGTTGGAACCAAGGAAGCATGTGACTCAAGGTATCTTTGTATTCTCTTCATTGATCTATATGACTGTATTTGACTACACAATGAATAGTAAAAGAAAATATCAGACTAATAGTTTAAAAGTTAACTAGTTTGATAGAGAAAATATCTCAATAGTCGGAGTAAAAGGTTTGAATAGTTAAGTGAATCTTTTGAATGTTGTTAAAGATATATATAAAATACTAGTAATATTTTGAAATGTATCTCAATATAAAAAGAGTGTCATATTATTCGGAAGGACGGTACAAAGAATATTAGATATTTTGAGATGTCTCTCCAACATGTGCTTTTTTTAAATCGCATTTGCAATACGATATTATTAATTCTGCATCTAAAGTGTATATATATATATTTAAAGTAACAACTTAAAAGTTAGTGGGTGTTTACATAAGAATTGCAAATTTCTAAAAAAAAAGTGAAAAAAAATTTTCAAGTAAAAAATGGTATTTGAAAATTAGGGTTGTGTTTCTATATGAATATAATTTTTTATTATTTAATTTTTGTGAGTGAGTGAAAATTTTGATAAACAGTCTTTTAGAACTTTTCAAACTTTCGAAAAATTTCAAAATTCATCTTTAAATAAAAATTAAAAATTTTATAATCAAACACTGATTTCGAAAAAAAGTAAATTCTTTTCAGAAAAAATAGATAAAAATTACTATGTCCAAACGGGCTCCTGGTTTGATAGAGAGAATATCACATTTAATTAGAAGGATTTTGGTAGTTGTTAAACATATATTGAATAATAATAGTAAAATTTACTTGACCATGTGCAGCTCCGAATCATCTCGGAAGGATACACAATCACTCGAGAATTTGTCTCAGAATGAGCTAAGGAATGCAGCTGCTTGCCTCAGCCTAACCAGCAGAGTTACCTTGTGACAAGAATTGGCTATTATTGCAATTGTTTCATTCTTTGAACTTTGCTTTTATCATATCCATTAATGTTCATATATGTGCGAGATTCCAACCGACAAGGTATCTTCTAATTAATGACTCCGTTATTAATTCTTTAATATTCCAGTGGCACACATTGATCATGGTAGCAATATGACATGTTGATAGGAACTAAAGATCCATCAAACTATATAGAAAATTAGGTTTTTTATTAGTTATCACAAAATACAGGCATACAACAGTAACATTAAGTAAATGACTCAATGAAATTTTACATGGAGAATTCCTAACTTATGGGATTAAAAATTTCGACCTACACTTTTAGGATTGCAACTTTATTACTGAGCAAAGTTTAGATTACAAACTATTGTAATCTAGAAATTAAAAAGCTCCTTTCCAATAACTCTATTACAAAACTTACAACTCGACTAGATCTAGCAAAGATACAAACACAAGGTTTATGATTTTACAAACGGTTTCTTACATAGTGCTTCTTAACTAAGCTAAGTAGGAATTACAAGTAAATCACATTATCAAATGTGCAACACAACTAAGAACCTGTGATCACTCAATGCAGGAAACTTGTCCTTTGTTATGTTGTTCTTTGTTCTTGAAGCCTTGAGAGTCACTTGCAAGGTTGACATACTTGAGAAAAAGCTTTTTCGATTTTGGAGTGTGCAAGTAACTTGTTTTTGCTTTGCTTCATGTTAATATTACCCAAGTGATGTCTTGGATGATGCAAGCACATTTGGTACAAAGACATTCCCCGTAAAGTGACTGCTACACCGTTTGCATTGTTGCGTGCGTGCAGAGGAACAGCTGCAACAACTTTGTAGCTTTGGGGAGTCGACTTAGTACGGTCAACAAGAGCACTGATATATATATGTTCCCTCTATCGTTTCTTTGACTCTAAATTGTTGAGACATGTCCCCGACTTGAGACTTGTTGTTCTTGAGCACCTGAGGATGTAGAGCAGATTCCCCATCTAGTTCTTAAAGTTTGTTAAATCATCAAATAGCAGGTCATATAACCTATCAATTTCTTCCTTTTTGATGATGACAAACTTGTATAGAAATTCCATCTGAGAACCAAATTGTCATGCATATTTTCTATATTCCCCCTGAACTTGTTCCCTCTTTTGTTCCCTCTCAATTCAGTTTCCCCTTTTGGCATCATAAAAAGATTAAGCACAAGCAATAAGCAAAAAGAAGTGTAGCCTGGTTAAAGCATGCCACATATGTGCACATAAACATGACTAAAAGTAGAGCATAAGAGCAAGGTCTGCACATCAAAAGGAAGGGATGTTAATTAATTATGGAAATAAACCGGTGCAGTACCAGTTATTACATAATCATCCACAAATTATAATAGCAAAAAAGAGTACCAGCCACTAAGCACATTCATTCGAGCATTTGCTGACACCTATTTGTTGAGTAGCCTCTCCTTCAAGTCCTCGACATATTTCCTCATATCAATATTTTCCTTCGTCAATCGGGCAACCTTTGTGCCTTGTGAGCTGCTGGAACCATGTGCCTTCTGGGCCTGACTGAGCTGACCTTTGAACGGAATTCCGTTCCTTCAGTTTCCTTATCTCTTTAGTGGTAGTATTCTGAGCGTCAATGAGTTGAGAGATAGTGGAAGTGTTGTCGGCCCCTCCTTTTTTATCAGGCACTCTTACTTTTCTAAGGTTGTCTTGAAGATGATTTGCTTGCGAGTGTGAGCACCTGATTTTTTCCTCACATGAATTGCTCCTACAGAAATCCCAAAATTAGAGTTTTCCTTTTAATTATTTGATATTTATGAATTATTGCACAATTTTCCTGTTTGTTTGGTTTTTGTTTGCATGTTTAATTTCTAAAAATACAAAAATATATTGCATTTGCATTTAGGATCCAATTATATATTTTTAGACTAATTAGTAAATTAATGTTGCAAAAATAGAAGAAAATCACTAAACTAGTTTAATTTCGCACTTTTTAATTTTTATTATTTCTGAATTTTGGTAGTTCTCCTTTAAATTTCATTTTTTATTAGTTGTGATAATTATCATTTAAAATTGACTAGTATTTGTTAGGTTAATTTATTTCTAAGAGTTAATTTAGGATTTTTAATTTTTATTTGGAAAAGAAAAGGATTTTTTAAAAAAAGAAGAAAAAGAAAAGGAATTAAAAAGGTTTTTGGAAAAGACAAAAGAAAAGCTGATTTGGGCCAATCCACCCCAATACCCGTCCAAACCGACTCGAACCTAGCCCAAAACCCGGTCTGCCCCATTTTAAAAAACCAAACGACGTCGTTTAATTATTTTTATCAGGACCGTCGATCTTGCTTGATCGGACGGTCCAGAACTGAGCATCCTTTTAATAATTATATGTCAGAAACGACCCCTACCCCATTCGTCTCTGTCACTCACCTCCACTTTCAGAGACGCCTTCAAGAACCGTAGACCGTCGCTCTAAATTCTTACCAAAATAATTTCCCGTGGCCTCCTCACTCCTCTCTTTCAAAGTCTGTAATCCTTTAACCTCGAATATGCCCGGAACTTCTCAAGTCTTACATCTTGAGTTCGAACCCTAAGAGTCTAAAATCATTTCTCATCGAGCACTAGTGGCATGCATGGTCAGGAAATGCTATTTTTTCGAGCTTTGAAGCTTTGAATCAACAAAAACTGATGTCGTTCAGTTGTTCTTGACAAAGAACAAATGATCGAAATTAGTTTGTTGACTCACTTGTATCCAGTAGATTCTTTCGTAAGTTCCTTTCCCCCCCTTTCGTCCTCTCTTTCTTTTATTATTTTATCCTTAGTCTCCTCTCACATTTCTTTAGTTAGTTTTTTCTACTAATCTGGTTGAAGTTCGACCAGTGCTTTGAGTTTAAATGGCCTTCTCTTCATTTATTTTTCTCTCATTTGTGAAAGTTTTCTCCCTGATTTTTCTTAGTCTGGTAGGTTTGGTTATTAAACTGATTAAAATTCTGATTTCATTTCTCGTTTAGTCGCTTAGTTTAATAACTTGGTTAATTTCCTGTTTAGCCGTGTTTAATAGTCATTCAATTAGTGTAGGTTTGATATTCAAAATTATTTATGTATTTTCCCTCTGTTTGTTTACTGATTGGATTTAGTCTCATTTTGTTGTTTTGGCTTTGAAGCCATTTCAAACTTCACCCCCAGGGGTTGATTTGGTTCATTAGGTTAGAATTGAGCTCATATTGGATTTTAACTATTGGGTCAATTTGACCCATGACCCATGTTGGTCTGGTCCCTGAAGTAAAAATAGGACTCCTAAGGGTTATATTAGAAAGTCTATGTGAAATAATCTCTAATAACTACCTAGGGAAGCTTCTAGGAAGTTGGGTTGGGGACTTTAATGAATTGCTAAAGTTTAAATTAAGGACACCTAGGGTAAAATGAAAATTTCAGAAGGAGCAAAGTGCAAACCTGATTTTCTTTAGATTGCCCTAGCAGCTTGCCTATAAAGGCACCTTAACTTGACACTCAAGGGAGGAGGGATAAGAGATAAAAATTGAGAAAAAGCAAAAACGGCTGAAAATTTTCATAAAATCACCGTTCCAATGAATTTCTTTGGTGATTTTTGAGGTTTTCAATTTTTGAAACAATATCTGATTCATCTGGGTTGAAATGGACTAAATTTGGGTTTTAAAGTTTGGTTTAATGTCTGTTAGGGTTACCGTGCGATTGAAACTGGCCTTTTGGACTGCTGCATATCATTTTTGGTTTGAAATTGGGTTTTGGATTTGCGGTGGTTTATACTGTTTCATTGATGTGTTTCACCCTTATTCTGCTGGTTGATTTTCAAGTGGTTTCCACTGTTGCTTCCGCCTTGTTTAAGTTTGCTACTGTTGCTGCTTATGGTCACTTTTGTCTCATTTTCTCATTGGTTTTACTGTTGTTAGCAAGTATTACTTACCCCTTTATTATGAAAAATGGAAGAATGCAAGCTATTTGAATCGAGCTGAAGTTTATTTCTACTAAACCCTTGCCTATTAGATTGTGAAAGTCATTATACTCTAATTAGTTTAGCTTCTTCTTACTATATTTTCAATCTTCTTCAGTTTGGGTCTGTTTTGATATTTGATAAAGGCTTTAGCCAATTATTCTAGATAAGTTTGGAATTGGTGGTTTGTATGAATGGACATTCAAAGTACTGCATCATAGGATCAGATTTGTTTAAGTGGACTAAGTTCAGTGATGAAAAAATCTGCTAAAAACATCGAGTATTAGGTAGAAAGTCAGAAATTGATATATATATATATATATATATATATATATATATATATATATATATATATATATATATATATATATATATCAGTGCTTGTGATATGAAGTCATTCTTTCATTAAATTATTTAGCTAATTCATTGGTATTTACTAGTTGGGACTGACTTACAGAAATGAGTCAGTCAATTTGCAAAGGTGGAACCATTGGGATGGTCTCCTGAGTCCAATAACTCAATGAGCCATTGTCAGCCCTTTCACATGGCAAACTTGATTCAAAATGCATGGTAAAAAAGAAAATTAAAACTTTAGTTTAGTTAATTTGTGTCAAATGTTTAAACTTGCCAATTGTGTTTCATGCTTTTGTGTTAATGTCAGTTGTGTTTGCATTATCGAGTTTGGGGTGTGAACCATTTTAGATAACTAGAGTTGGGCCAAACGTTGGCCTATGATGAGTAAAAATTGAAGTCCACTATACCCCTCATGAGACACTGGTTTCCCTCAATTTGGGCTCATTTGATCCCTAGTCTGGAGACTTTCGAGGATTGGACTATTGTGTTTATCATATATGACCCTTTGATTTTTTAACATGGTTAGCTCCATCGAAATTTACTGTTGGCTTGAGTTTTATTGGAAGCGCTTGGGTAGTTTTGCAGTTGTAATTAGCTGATTTATAATCGAATTGAGGCATTAGCTTTAAAATAAATTCGAGATTCCTTACGGTCTTTTAATTAATTAGGCCCGTTAGTTAGTATAGTTGAGCCATATCAAATAACACAAATAGATAGTGGCCCTCCAAAGTTGAGTAGAATTTCCTTTTAAAATTTGGATTTGAGGTGCGCCGTGCTGAACAAAACCTCAAGATGCATGGCCCTCAGTTAACTGATTTTAAAATCCTTAGAATTCGAGGTGCGACATTTAGAAAATTATGCATGGCCCTCGCAATGTTAAAAAATGCATAGTTGCTTTAGGTGCGTAATTTTTAAAATTACCTTCCTAAACTCGGGGGGTGCATTTCATATGACTCAAATCCAAATCTCACAACGTAAAGTAAAATATGCCTCGGACTGTGGGTGCATTTCATGTGGCGTGGTCCAAAGATGCGTTTTAGATGACGTTGAAATCTTTTTAATAATAAATAAAAGCGGTTATAAAGTTAAAATTATATCATAGGCTAAAACATGTATTAAATGAAATAAATAGGCCAAGTATAATAGTTTAAAGAATTCATGCTAGAACCACAGAATTATGAGGGTGCCTAACACCTTTCCTCGGGTTAACATAATTCCTTATTTAGAATTTTTTGTTCGCAGACTTCAAAAGGAAAGTCGAAATTTCCTCGATTTGGGATTTAAAATAAATCAGTGACTTGGGAAATCAATTAAAATATTCCAAGTGGCGACTTTGAATAAAATAATTAAATAATCCCATTTCGAATAATGTCACTTAAATTGGAAAAACTCCATTATATACTACCCTTCGGGGTGGAATGTAAAAAAGAGGTAGGATAGCTCTGGTGACTCTGCTAGGGATCATAACCCAGAACTTTGGTTCAGGGTTTAATAATTTGAGCTAAGAATAGCTGTTATGATTGACTTTACTTATTATATATTTTTCTATATGTTTGAGCCTAATGTGCTAAATATTTTTATCGCGTTGATATTTTGTGAACTGTATATAAACTGCTACGAAACATTTCTTCTCTTTGAGTCTTCTAAATCATCTGGGAAGTGTGCACTTTGTGTAACTTATTTTCTTTTATAGTCTTATCCCAAATTTTAGAACGAGGTTCAAATAAGTTGCAAAGCCGGTGAAGCTTCTGTATTCTCGGTACGCCCCCCCCCCCTCCGGCTTGAGCTGTCCACTCAGGTAAGCCAGGTCTAGAATAATGAACCCAGGATTTAAACCTAGTATAACAAAACCTCATGTCGGATCTCTAGTAGGAACTTTTATTTGCATCATGTACATTAGACATTGGAGACTCAATACAGGGGTTTTGTCTGTCTAGGAAAGGTGTACCTGAAACGAAAGGATCATCCTGATCCATCCTACTTGCTACTTGTGCATTTATTTGCTTCAGATTTGCATGTTGACCGGCTTGTGAATAATAGAAGAAAGTTGGGGGAAAAATAGCAGTGTGAGGGTTAATAGAGACAATTACCCGTTTTGAAAACCAATGTCCAGGAGGTACTGAAACTCTGCCGAATTATTGAAAAAGAAAAAAAAAATCTAGTTTTCAAAAATAGTTGTTTTGTTGAATTTGCCCGAACTACGCTAGTTTGATTCTCACCGGATGTGGGATACGTAGACAACCCCCATCGGGTCTAACTTTCATCTTGTAAAAATAGCCAAAAAAGAACAAAAAATTTATTTTTATTGTAAATAAGTAGGGTGATGCCATTCTTGTTTAAAACAAGACGATGTTAGATAATACGCTTAACGCTAGAGGGGGGGGGGGGGAGGTGAATAGCGTTAGAATAGAAATTAGCGTAAACTTGCGGAATTTAAAAAATTGCAGGAAATAAATAAGTGCGATAAGTAAATAAGTTAGAACAAACGCACCGATGTATCCTGGTTCACCACAACCCGTGGCTAGTCCAGTCCCCGAGAGACTCTCTCGAGATTTCCACTAACTTGTTAAGCTTACGGGTGCTCAACAAACCGTTACAACTTGAGGACAAAAGCCTCAACAACCTTTGCTCGGAGATACAACACTCCAAGACTTCAACCAAGGAAACACAAGTTCCTTCTTACAACACAAGGGACTAACACTTCCCTTCAAGTGTACAAAAACACTTAGCACTCAAACAAGACACTCCTTTAAGAGTAGATATGAGTAAAAAGAATACGCTCAAGATCGCAACAACTTTCGACAAGAATTTGGCTCTCAAAAGCTTATGTAATGAATATAAAATGATAAGCAATAAAGTATGCAAGCTTTAGCAATTGTATGATCAGTTGTTGTGTTTAGAAGACTGAATTGAAGCTGTATTTATAGTTGAAAAACTTTGTATTACCGTTGCCTAATTGCCAATTAAGAGTTGCTGATTTTACTCTGTGACAATCGATTGTCAAATTACCACAATCGATTGTTTGTCAGTTCTTCCAAAAATCAATCCCAGATTTTACGCATAACAATCGATTATCTAAGATCAATAATCGATTACTGGCAACGTTCAAAAATCATTTCCAGATTTTACTTGAAACAATCGATTATAGGAAATCAATAATCGATTACTCAGCAACGTTCAAAAAATCCTTTCCAGATTTTAATTAAAACAATCGATTATAGGAAATCAATAATCGATTACTCAGCAACGTTCAAAAAATCCTTTCCAGATTTTAATTAAAATAGTCGATTATTAGAAATCAATAATCGATTACCTGACGGTATTTGAAAACATTTTGGCAACGGTCAGTTATACAATCGATTATACTAAGTTAACAATCGATTATATATCAGTCTTGAAAAATCAATTTAGACACTGCCTCTTGACAATTGATTGTCATAAGTTCACAATCGATTATTTAATAGCTTTGAAAAAGTTTGGAAGACACTGCCTCAACACAATCGATAGTCATAAGTTCACAATCGATTATTTTGTGACTTTGAAAAATCTGATGGACACTGTCTCTTCACAATCGATTGTCATTAGCTTCACAATCGATTGTTTTGAGCTTTGAAAAACTTTGATGGTCACTGCCTCATCACAATCGATTGTCATAAGGTTCACAATCGATTGTCATGCAGATTTGAAAAATCTGATGCTCACTGCCTTAACACATCGATTGTCATAAGTTCACAATCGATTGTCAAGCAGCTGACTTAAACATAATCGATTATCATAAGTACATAATCGATTATCTTAGTCCAGATTTTAGAGGCATGTTTAAAAATCATTTTGACTAAAGTAAATATGCATTATTTAAAATCATTTTGCTCTAAATTAAATATGCATGATTTGTTAAAAATATTTTTACGAGAGAAGCCAAGTCTTGAGTTTAAGTTGTCGGATCAAGATCACAATTAAATACCGACTCATATAAAACTTAATATCGATCTTTGTCTTGTGCTTGAATCTCGTTATATATCAGTTTTGCGCTTGGACCTCGTCATGTGTCAATTTGCGCATAGTTTGTCATTCATCAAAACCTACAAATATGAACACACGTTTAGTATAATGCCTTGAGAACGTGTTTCCAACAATTTTCCCCTTTTTGATAATGGCAAACATTAAGCGGGATATGCATATTAGGCAATTCATAATAACGATTCAAGACAAGCAAAGATATGCAACAAGTATATAAATATGCAATTAGTTCCCCCTCAATATATGAATTCCCCCTCAATTTATCCAAATAAGTATTGAGAGTGCATACCCGTTATATTCCCCCTTTTGCCATTAGCAAAAAAATATAGAATAATTAAAAAAAACTTGTTTATTTATTAAATCTGCAATTTCAGACATAATAACACAAATAATGTCAAGACAATCGATTATTGATACTGGATAATCGATTATATAAAAGAGAAATAGATTGTTGTTCTGTGCATCAAGCTTTATAATTCCCCCTGCCTTTAGGGCGATACCTGCAAAAATACGTTAGACGTCTCCGACGCTCAAGTTAGAAAACATGTGAAAGGGAAAATGCAATGCATGACTTAGATCAACGTGGAGTCAAGGATCTCGAGTTCACTACGAATTCCGAAGAAGGACTCTTTCTCTAAGGGCTTTGTAAAGATGTCGGCCAATTGATCTTTGGTTTCAACAAATTCAATTTCGACATCGCCCTTGAGAACGTGATCTCTTATAAAATGATGTCTAATTTCAATGTGTTTTGTTCGCGAATGAAGAACGGGGTTCTTTGTCAAGCATATGGCACTAGTATTATCACATCTAAGAGGGATATGATCAAGACTTAGACCATAGTCCAAGAGTTGTTGTTTCATCCAAAGGATTTGAGCGCAACAACTTCCCGCGGCTACATATTCAGCCTCGGTTGTGGACAACGCAACACTTACTTGTTTCTTGCTAAACCAAGAAACGAGAGAGCTACCGAGCAAATGGCAAGTGCCACTAGTGCTCTTGCGGTCCAATTTGCATCCAGCAAAATCGGAATCGGAATAGCCAACAAGTTGGCATGAAGAACCTTTGGGGTACCATAACCCCACATTTACAGTACCAACAAGATACTTCAATATCCGTTTCACCGCAGTTAGGTGAGACTCCTTCGGACATAATTGATAACGAGCGCATAAGCACACGCTAAACATAATGTCCGGACGACTAGCAGTAAGATAAAGGAGAGAGCCAATCATACCTCGATACTTTTTGATGTCGACTTCCTTACCTTTCTCATCTTTGTCTAGATGATCGGATGTGCTCATGGGGGTTGCCATTGCTTTTGCATTGGTCATTTCAAATCGTTTCAGCAATTCTTTGCAATATTTCGCTTGGCAAATGAACGTACCTTCTTTCATTTGCTTTACTTGTAATCCCAAAAAGAATGTTAACTCAGCCATCATAGACATCTCAAATTCGCTTGTCATTAAATCGGAAAATTCCTTGCACAAAACATTGTTAGTAGCACCAAATATAATATCATCCACATAGATTTGAACTAATAAAATATCATTGTTTTTATGCTTAGCAAAAAGAGTGGTGTCAACTTTCCCCCTAATGAAATCATTTTCCAATAGAAATTTACTCAATCTTTCATACCAAGCTCGGGGAGCTTGTTTTAAACCATAAAGAGCCTTTTTGAGTTTGAAAACATGATCGGGAGATTTAAAATCTTCAAAACCGGGGGGTTGTTCAACATAAACTTATTCTTGAATAACACCATTTAGAAAAGCACTTTTCACATCCATTTGATATAAATTGAAATTCATAGAAGAGGCAAAAGCAAGCAATAAACGAATAGCTTCTAATCTAGCTACGGGAGCATATGTTTCTTCATAGTCAGTACCCTCTTCTTGATTATTGCCTTTTGCTACAAGCCTAGCTTTGTTTCTAGTGATTACACCATTTTCATCTAGTTTGTTTCGAAAAACCTATTTCGTACCAATTATGGTATGATTTTCGGGTCTTGGCACCAAATCCCAAACGTCATTCCGTTTGAATTGGTTAAGTTCGAGAGGGTGATCTTTGATTGTCCTCCACTCGTTAGGCATTTTCGTTTCCTTCTCCAATTGTGGCGTTTCCTCCGTTGATTGTTCCAAGATTTCATCTTGAATTTCCTTAGGAGTTTCCTCTTGTACTTTGTCTTTTAAACTATTTAGAATACCTGCAAGATCAGAACAAGAATCCTTTCTCGCCAAGCGAGCATTATTTTCGGAAAACACAATATGAGGGGATTCCTCCACAGTTTGGGTTCTATTATTAAATACCCTATATGCTTTGCTACGTGAAGAATACCTAATAAAAATTCCTTCATTGGATTTGGCATCAAATTTTCCCAATTGATCTTTTCCATAGTTATGAATAAAAACTTTACAACCGAATACTCTAAAATGGGAGATATTTGGTTTCCTTCCCTTGTAGAGTTCATAAGGGGTTTTCATGAGTATTGGCCTTATGACTACTCTATTTAAAACGTAGCATGCGGTACTCACGGCATCCACCTAAAAATGTTTGGGAATCTTAGCCTCTTCGAGCATGGTTCTAGCCATCTCTTCGAGACACCTATTTTTCCTTTCCACCACCCTATTTTGTTGTGGTGTTCGTGGAGCGGAAAAGGTATGCTCGATACCGAGTTCGTCACAAAAGTCCGCAAAGAGATTGTGATCAAACTCTTCCCCATGATCACTTCTAATTGAAGTGACGGTTGTTTCCTTTTTGATTTGAACACGTTTAAGAAAATATTTAAAATTCTGAAAAGCATCACTTTTATGGGCAAGAAATAAAGTCCAAGTAAATCTGGAATAATCATCAACAATAACAAAAGCATAACGATTTCTACCAAGACTTTCAATGCGAGATGGTCCAAACAAATCCATGTGAAGCAATTGCAATGGTCTAGTAGTTGAAACAATATTTTTCAATTTAAAAGATGCTTTTGTTTGCTTCCCTTTTTGACAAGAATCACAAATAGAGTCATTTTCAAATTTCAAATTTGGAAGACCAACAACTAAATTTTGTGAAACCAATTTGTTCAAAAGATGCATGTTGATATGAGCTACTCTACGATGCCATAACCAAGAATCATCCTCTTTGCTCATTAAACAATTCACATATTCGGGTGAAGAATTTGCAAGATCAACCATATAAATGTTATCCATTCTAAAACCACGAAGGATAATTTTAAAATCGCTACGTCTAAAAACTAAGCATTCATCCGAATCAAATAAAACAAGATTTCCCTTGTCACATAATTGACTTATGCTCAAGAGATTATGTTATAAACCTTTCACAAGTAATATATGCTTAATGGAAGAAATTTCATCCTTACCGACCGATCCGATGCCGATAATCTTTCCTTTGTTGTTATCACCAAAAATAACACTTCCCCCTTCCTTGTGTTCTAGTTGAAGGAATTTGGATTCGTCTCCCGTCATGTGCTTGGAGCATCCACTATCAAGGTACCATAGTACACTTGATCCCTTCAAACATACCTACAAAACAGATTAATGAGTTTTAGGTACCCATGCCATTTTGGGTCCTTGGGGGTTAGGCAAATCATAGTGATGTGATTGAGTGTTATGTCTATGTCGTGTAAAACAAGCAGGAGCAATATGTCCAATTCGTCTACAATAATGACAAGTCACGTTAGGATTATGCATCCTTCTAGGTTGATAGTAATTGGACGGACGAAATTCATTTACTCTATTCTTGACAATATGACTGTTGCGCAAATCACGAAAATCATTTCTCCTACCATTTGTTCTAGGATATGCATCATTTCTAGAATAGTTGTTTCTAGGTTGGAAGTCATTTCTAGGTGTTCTAAAAGGTTCAAAATTCCTTCTAGTGTTTGGCCTAGAATGTGCATTATTTCTAGCATGATTATTTCTAGGTTGCGATTGATGAAAACCATTTCTAGGTATGTTGTATCTAGGATGAACATTTGTTTTATTTATCCTAGGTTGAGCCTTAGGTGGTTGGGGGTTTGCTTCAACTTTCTCTTTAGGCTCGTTTCTAAAACCTATGCCATGCTTGGTCGACTTCAAATTAACAAGCACTTCATTCAAATTTTTATGAGAAGAGTTAAACTTATCTAAGGTGCCCTTAAGCCTTACTACTTCATTTTTGAGATGCATGCAAGAAGTACAATTTCTAGAACTCTCGGGCTTGTCGGCGCTTCTCTTGCCAAAAAATTTGTTTTCCTCTTTCAACTTCTCATTTTCTAAAATCAGTTTTTCCAATTCCTTTTCTATAAAAGAGAGTTGTTTTTGAAAATCTTTTTCTTTTAAAGAAGCATTTTCTTTTATACTCTTAACAGTTTTTGAAGCTTTAATAAATTCGCTATACAACTCATCAAAAGCATTTTGCATTTCTTCAAGGGAAAAGAAATTTTTGGAAGAAATTTGACATACCTCTTCTTTGTTGTCTTCTTGTGCCATAAGACAAAGATTTGCGGCTTCGTCTTCTTCTTCCTCACTTGACTCGTCACCTGAGTCTCCTCCCCAAGATATGTATGCTCGTTGCTTCTTGAAGGGTTTCTTCTCCTTTTTAGCATTTGGGCAATTTGATTTAATGTGCCCGGTTTCTCCGCACTCATAGCACTTTATTTGATCTCCTTGCTTTTTGCCCTTTCATTCATACTCTTTTCGCATGAAATTTTGAAATCTCTTGATAACGAGTCCGAACTCGTTGTCTCCGTCCTCATCATTTTGAGGTTGGCTTGTGCTTGCCTTGAGAGCGATTCTTTGCTTCCTTTGATCATCAACAAGAGGGTTAAGTATAGTAGATTCATAAGTATTAAGATTACCTCTTAATGCGTCGATGGTGACATTTGAAATGCCAATGGATTCTTGAATCGCGTCGGCCTTGGATCGCCATTCCGGAGTGAGACTTCGGAGAATTTTTCGGACAAGTTCCTTATCCGTGAAGGTCTTCTTATGAGCATGTAAATCATTTACGATTTTTGAAAATCGTTCAAACATCTCATCGACCTTTTTGCCTTCCTTCATGTGAAACAATTCATATGCATGGGTTAGGAAATCAATTTTGGCTTCCCTTACCTGGTACGTACCTTCGTACGTAATTTCCAGCTTGTCCCACATTTGCTTCGCCGTTGTGCAACAAGATATCTTCCTGTAATCATCAGCATTTACAGCACAATATAATAAATTAATAGCTTTAGCATTATTTTGCACCTTTCGGATATCATCCGCATCGTATTCATCTTCGGACTTTGGGACCCATTCATTTTCATCCTTCTTGGTTGGAATTTGTTCTCCATTCATTATGACCTTCCAAAGATGAAAACTATTTGATTGTACAAATATTCTCATCCTCTCCTTCCAGTATGTATAATTTGTACCATCGAATAGCGGTGGTCGGGTGGAGCATTGTCCTTCACCTATTCCTGCAAAAGAATCACGAGTAGAAGCCATGGATGTTTCTCTCAAATGGTTAAGTCTTCAGAGAGTTGGGCTTTGATAGCAATTGTTAGATAATACGCTTAACGCTAGAGGGGCGTTATAATAGAAATTAGCGTAAACTTGCGGAATTTAAAAAATTGCAGGAAATAAATAAGTGCGATAAGTAAATAAATTAGAACAAACGCACCGATGTATCCTGGTTCACCACAACCCGTGGCTAGTCCAGTCCCCGAGAGACTCTCTCGAGATTTCCACTAACTTGTTAAGCTTAAGGGTGCTCAACAAACCATTACAACTTGAGGACACAAGCCTCAACAACCTTTGCTCGGAGATACAACACTCCAAGACTTCAACCAAGGAAACACAAGTTCCTTCTTACAACACAAGGGAATAACACTTCCCTTCAAGTGTACAAAAACACTTAGCACTCAAACAAGACACTCCTTTAAGAGTAGATATGAGTAAATGGAATACGCTCAAGATCGCAACAACTTTTGACAAGAATTTGGCTCTCAAAAGCTTATGTAATGAATATAAAATGATAAGCAATAAAGTATGCAAGCTTTAGCAATTGTATGATCAGTTGTTGTGTTTAGAAGACTGAATTGAAGCTGTATTGATAGTTGAAAAACTTTGTATACCGTTGCCTAATTGCCAATTAAGATTTGCTGATTTTACTCTGTGACAATCGATTGTCAAATTACCACAATCGATTGTTTGCCAGTTCTTCCAAAAATCAATCCCAGATTTTACGCATAACAATCGATTATCTAAGATCAATAATCGATTACTGGCAACGTTCAAAAAATCATTTCCAGATTTTACTTAAAACAATCGATTATAGGAAATCAATAATCGATTACTCAGCAACGTCCAAAAAATCCTTTCCAGATTTTAACTAAAACAATCGATTATAAGAAATCAATAATCGATTACCTGACGGTATTTGAAAACATTTTGGCAACGGTCAGTTATACAATCGATTATACTAAGTTAACAATCGATTATATATCAGTCTTGAAAAATCAATTTAGACACTGCCTCTTGACAATCGATTGTCATAAGTTCACAATCGATTATTTAATAGCTTTGAAAAAGTTTGGAAGACACTGCCTCATCACAATCGATTGTCATAAGGTTCACAATCGATTGTCATGCAGATTTGAAAAATCTGATGCTCACTGCCTTAACACAATCGATTGTCATAAGTTGCAATCGATTGTCAAGCAGCTGACTTAAACATAATCGATTATCATAAGTACATAATCGATTATCTTAGTCCAGATTTTAGAGGCATGTTTAAAAATCATTTTGACTAAAGTAAATATGCATTATTTAAAATCATTTTGCTCTAAATTAAATATGCATGATTTGTTAAAAATATTTTTACGGGAGAAGCCAAGTCTTGAGTTTAAGTTGTCGGATCAAGATCACAATTAAATACCGACTCATATAAAACTTAATCTCGATCTTTGTCTTGTGCTTGAATCTCGTTATATATCAATTTTGCGCTTGTGCTTGGACCTCGTCATGTGTCAATTTGCGCATAGTTTGTCATTCATCAAAACCTACAAATATTAACACACGTTTAGTATAATGCCTTGAGAACGTGTTTCCAACAGACAAATGTCCCTAAAAGGGCGCTGTAACGCCGTTTTGCAAGAGAAACCACCTTTGGTCGTTTTTTTAAAAGATTTTGGCCGGATAGCAGGAACATCCTTTAAATCTTCTCCCCTGAAGTGTTGAAAGGTCGTATTTGCAAAGCTCGATTTTATTTTGAAATAAAATTTTGAAAAAAGTAGTGTTATCTTTTTGTTTTGAGTCAAAATGAGTTATTAAAATCACCTTAATAAATATGTAGGATGAGCACAAATAAAAATGAAGCCTTCGAAGCTTTTAAGGAGATCCCCTTACAGCTTCACATGTGGTGGAACGATTTGGGAAAAGGCAGTAGAAACTGTGGTAAAGGTTTTGGGTGGTCTCATCAGACTTTTGAACATCAAGCCAAGATTAGACGTGATTGAAGCCTTGATACCTTTTTGGGTTCCAACTCGCAATGTGTTCCACTTTTCTGACTTTGAGCTCACACCCACATTAGAGGAAATTGCGAGTTATGTTGGCCTTAACGGAAACCTTAGAAGTCCGTACCCAGAGTCACCAAGATTGATATCTCCCTACAAATTTCTGGATATGTTAAGTATAATCAGGATACTCAGGATGGAAATTTATCTGAAGGGTGTTGCACTTTCTAGTTTTTGTATCAACGCTATGGTAACCCTCAAGGTTTTGAAGCACCAAACACTGGTTTGACCCACGCCGGAGCTAAAGACAAATCGGAGGCAAAACGGGGTTTGGCATTTATAGTAGCATTCTTAGGTGTTGTAATTTGTCCGCGAGAAGATGGTAATATAGAAGTGGGTCTCGTGGGAATAGTTCATGTCGCAATCAAGAAGGCAAATGGCACTTTGGTTCCCCTGATCTTGTTTGAAATTTACCAAGCTTTAACTATCTGCCGAGAAGGGAGAAAGTTCTTCCAAGGCTGCAATCTGCTACTACAATTGTGGATACAGGAGCACCTTTGCCATCGTGTTGGGTATATGAATTACAGTATGACCGGTTTGAGTTGCATCAAAGAATTTGAAAGCCGAGTAGTGGGTGTTTAATTCCCCGAGGGTACTAAGGCTTGGTTTGCACACTTGAGCTCTTTGACGACCGATAAAATTGAATGGCATTCGGATGGCTTCTTGTCACCGAAGCAATATACATGTCAGCCAAAGTGTGTTATCTTCTCCTAATGAGCATCCGGAGCATCAAGACGTATGCTCCTCACAGGGTTCTATGCCAACTTGGCAGATTTAAAATCATCCCCATGACGAAGATGTGAGTATTTGTGTCGTCGAATATGGCCCAAAAGCTGTATTTCCAGAAGGAAGAATTTGCCAGGTGTGGAATGAATGCAGATTTCTTGAACCTAAGACTATGATGCAAGATCTAGCTAGAGGTGAGGTAGACCCTAAGTACATCATTTGGTTCGGCAAAAGGTTTCAAATTCTTGAGAGACCTGCTAAGAGAGCCCACGTTCAACAATTCACTAATGACTTGCAAGAATAGTAGGGGTGGTTGGCAAAATAAGAAAGCTACAGGGCCAAAATAAGTAAATTACAAGGACAAATGAAGGACCTCGAATTTGCTAAGAGTATCCATAATCTGTCGCGGATGAAGGGGAAAAGAAAAAGCTTACTCAGAAAACGAAGCCCTCAAAGCTCAAATCCAAAAAATGAGACTAGCAGCCAGAAGCCCGAAAAAAAGCCGTGTAGATGTAAGGCTTATAAGGAGAGAAAGAATGCACTTGAGAGTCAAGACGACTTAGAAAAAGTTGAAGCCAATCTAGCAAAATTCTGATCCCAATTGGCTAAAAATGCATAAGGGAGGGCACAGTTTGTGCAACAAATGAAAAGAAAATATGAAGGGACAATCACCAATCTGAGAAGAAAGTTAACCACCCTTGAGAATGAGGCGGCTAAGTAGGCCAGAGACTTTAAAGCTGATAAGGAACATTGTTATGCTCTGATGGCTTAGATGGAGGAAGAAATGCAATACCAGCAGATCAAAACCATCACGACACTAAGGTAATAGAAGCCAAGAATCGACAAATCGCGCGTCTACTTCAGGAAAAGGGTAAAATCCTAGAGAAGGTTAGAGCCATTGCCGACTACATTATCACGAAATGCCAAGCATGTGAGGACATGGCTCGAACCACTTTATCGATGCAGTGATGGCATTTGTCCACCAAATAATGAGTTATTTGGAGCGGCTTCAAAGGGATCTTGCACATAGCCCCGTGGAGAGATCGAATGATGTCCCATGGGCCCCAGGACTTGAAGCTTTAATGTATTCCTAATTCTTCATTTATCGAGTCTGTACTTTTGTATATTTTGAGTTTGTTCATAGTTTTGTATTTCAAGAAAATGAATAGTTTGAGATCTTTTGTAATAGAAGTTTAGGAGTTTTTTTTAATGAAAATAAAAAATTCTCAAAAATTGTTTCCTTATTTTTTGCATTTACTTTTTCTTGAACTACGTAATGATATGATTCATGTGTCGTCGTGATACGTAGGCAATCCTCATTGGATCCAATCATGATTTTATGAATAATTCCAGTAAGGAAAATGTGAAAAAGAAGAAAAGGCAAAAGAAAATGAGAAAATAAAGCAAGAGAAGAGATAAAAAGGAAAGAGTGGAAGTTTGAAAGTTGAGAGAAGGGAAGATAAGTAAAGCGGGGATGAAACATGAAACCGTTGCGAACACGTAGAAACATATTTAACTGTATAGGTGCATCACACCCCCAACGTGTGATTACCTATGTGTTATTTGTTTCAAACGGTCGGTTATTCAGTATAGTTTTTAGAGTAAGGTAGTTGGTTTTGTGGTAATATGGTTTCGCATCCATTCTTTACGAGATCGAAAGGAAGCATTGAAATGTCTTCGAAAATGACTCCGACAACAATTCCCATCATGGATGACAGTCCGATATCGGGAATCCCAACCTTAGAATCGACAACCACCAAAAAAATAGAATTCTCTTCCTCCATATAATGGAAATGTGGGACGGCTGGGCGAATGGAAGAGAACCACCAAGCGTACTCCCGGAATTCCCAGAACTCTTTCCTAGGGCAAGTGGTGCCTCTAACGTCCCAATCAGTCACCCAAATAGATTACTAGGATACCCTACTATCTTAGCCCATTTTGTGGGAACACCGTTTAAGACTCATCCCCAGGTGTTAATGTTAGGTGCAACTTCAAATATCTTCACAGCTTCACCTTGCTCGGCTACGGCACAGCCTACACTGCCCAGGCCTAGCTTTGACCCATCATCCTTCACTTTCTAAACATCATCCTTCCCATTGGAACCTACATAGTTTCCCACCTATACCTACCCTCAACCACCTCGATATGGGTTCACCATGGGGACAAGAAAGAGCCACCAAAACTCCTGAGCAAGAAGAGACTGAAAGAAAGATGAGAAGTATGGAGTAGAGTCTCAAAAGCATACAAGGCCTGAGTGGACAGAAAATTGTATCCTATGCCGACTTATGTATGTTTCCTCACGTGTATCTACCATTGGAATTTAAAACCCGAAGTTTCAGAAGTCTGACAGGCATGGGGATTCCCTAGCCCACCTCAAAAGATATTTCAACCATTTACGGGGAGCAGGTGGAAAGGAATAACTTCGCATGGCCTACTATGGAGAAAATTTAGTTGGAATCACGTCTGAATGGTATATGGACCAAGATATATCCCGCTGGCACATCTGGGATGACCTTGCTTGGGATTTTGTCAGGCAATTTCAGTACAATATTGATATTGCCACATATAGAAACTCATTGACAAATCTAAAAAGAAGTCCTCGGAAGGCTTCTAAGAGTACGCTGTTACATGGCGTGAGCAGGGCTCCATGGTAATAGCCTCCAATGGATGAGATTGAAATGGTCATGGTCTTTCTCCAAGCTCAAGTGTATGATTACTTTCAAAACATAATGTCCGCAATGGGAAAGCCGTTTGTTGAAGCCATCAATATTGGCGAAATGTTTTAAAATGGGTTGAAAACTGGTTGAATTTTTAGCCAATCTGCTATAAGGGCTACCTCCCAAGCAATCCAGGGTGGGTCTGGAGGAGTAGAAAATCGAAAGAAAAAGGAAGAAACATCAATGGTATCTCTAGTGCAAGAAAATGCCGTGCTCCTAGATCCTTTTTCTCTGAAAAAACACCATAACACTATTATCCCCACCAAGATGTGGCCTATTCTCTTTAGCCATACATGGTAATGAATTCTCAACCTTACGTCAGGCCACAACAACAATTCAATCGAAACCAAGATCCATTTCTGAGAAACCAACCCCCTTACATAACTCATTACAACCCCCTGCCTCCATAAAACAATTTCCACGCCCATGAACCACCTAAGAGGCCAAATTTACCCATCGGTGAATCCTATTCCAGCCTGTTCACCAAACTTATTCAGATGGGTTTGTGACTATTACCCAAACTAGGCAGAACCTAACATCGCATGCTTACAGAGCTGGTGCCCCATGCACCTACCACTCAGGGTGCAGAAGGGCATGGCACAGATGATTCTTGGACTCCAAAGAGGGCCGTTGAGAACCTGATAAAACAAAGGAAAATAGTTCTAAGGGATGAAGATATTGCCAATGTGACCAACAATCTACTACCGGCCAACGATGGGCTGGTTATAAGAATGATTTGTGAAGATAAGGAGTTTGACCTAGATTTGAAGGCCATCATTGCCATAGTTAACGTAGAGAAGAAACCAAAAGCTGTCCCTAAACAAGACAAGGGGGAGAAAAAGCACAAAACCACCCCTCAGAAGTTGGAAAAGAAAGTGATAGTTGAAACTAGGGCAGCACCTCCCAAAGATCTCGTTCTGTATGTCCCTCAAGGCCGCAAAGAAAAAATAGATGCCATTGAGTCCTCCCAGGAGGTTTGAGCTAAACAAGACAGTTCAAATGTATGTGCCCAAGGGGGCTTACGTGATGCAGGGGCCAATAATTCCACCAAGGCTGAGTGGGACTATGGTTATTGGTCGCACACCACAAAATCCCATGACAGATCCTACCGTTGTGCCCTGGAACTATAACAAATCAGCAGTGACTTACAAAGGCAAATAAATCTCAAAAGAATTTCAAGAAAATAACCCGGTTGAGAAATATTTCAATTTGGAAGTGGTGAACAATGCCATGAGAAAGTGTTTCCCACCTAAGAAGCCGGTAAGTGCCAAAGAAGCAGAGGCGTTCTTTCAAAAAATGAAAATTGCATACTATGAGACAATCGACTAGCTTCGAAAGTCTCCAGCTCAAGTCTCTCTGTTATCTCTATTGATGAACTCCACTGAATATCAAAAGGTATTGATCAAGATCTCAACAAGCATATGTACCTGTTGAAACCACGATAGAATAGTTGGAGAGGATGGCAAAAAAGAGTTTTTGCAGTCAACCAAATCTCATTCAGCAAGAATGATTTGCCCCCAGAAGGGGCCGCACACAACAAAGCCCTTCACCTGACAGTCAAATGCGAAGGGTAATATGTGAAAAGGGTTATGTTGGACGGTGATTCTAGGGTAGATATTTGCCCACTCTCAATTCTGCAACGTATGAAAATCAGTACTGGGAGAAAAAAAATGTTTGTGTGCGCGCCTTTTATGGGATAAAAAGGGATACAATAAGAGAAAGTGATTTTATTCTGACTATCTGCCCATTAGACTTCGAAGTAACCTTCTAGGTTTTGGACATGGACACTGGACATGGACACTTCCTACAACTTTCTTTTGGGGAGGCAGTGGATTCATGCAGCGGGGGTTGTGCCTTCTACTCTCCACCAGATGGTGAAATTCGAGAATGAGGATTAAGAGATTGTGGTTCACGGGGAATAGAAGCAATCTATCTATCGGGACCCATCAATTTAGTGTCTTAAAGCAAAAGAGGGGAATGAACACATAGTCGATTAGGCTTTTGAGATCGTGGTCATAGACCAGTGCGAAGAAGGAAACCTCTACCCTCAACCCTTTCTTTCAAATGCATCAATCTTGGTTGCCAAAGAAATGATCAGGTATGGCTACAAATCTGGGAAGGGGATCAGGAAATTATTGCAAGGAATAGTTGAACCTATTACCCTGACTGCTAGTGAGAAGTTCTTTGGGGTAGGCTTCCGGCCCATGCCAGTTGATGTTAAATGGGCGAATGGTAGAAAGAATGATGGTTGGGTTTTGCCTCAGCCAGTGCGCATTTGTATATAACATTTGTCAAGCCCAAATAAAATGAGGAACAGGAAGATGAGGCCTTAACGACCGAAGAAATTGAAGAAATATATAGCGCAATGAGGAAGATACTATATGAAACCCATATGATCCAAGTAGGGGAAGGCTCAAGCACCGCTGAGGTGCTGTATATGGGACCTAATTCCAAATTGCAAAATTGGAAGGCTACGCCATTCCCAATCAGGCGGGAGTCCCAGTAGACATGTCCTGCCACTTTTTTTGCATCACAAGTTATTTCAGGTTATTACTCGAATGTTTTCTTTAGTTTCATGTATTTTAATTTCCAATGTATACCCTGTTATCTTTAAATTCGATAAATGAAATAAATATTTCATCGTTCATATTTCTTTATTCCTTCTGTTTTATGTTATTTTTCATTTCTTCTTTCAGTTCTAATAATGATGCTTTGAATAACATAACATGCTTGTGGACTTTATGCCCAGATCCAAACACGCTGTCTAATTGTGAAATAATGAACCAAGAACTAGAATATGATGAAGAAGAGGCTTTTAGGGAAATAAATCGACAAGTAGAATAATTTGAGAATAAACCTAAGCCGAACTTAGATGACACCAAGGCGGTTAATTTGGGTAGTTCTGAATAAGTCATGGAAACCAAGATAAACATTCACATAGATGAAAAAACCCGGGGTGCATTAATCAAACTCTTGTTTGAGTTCAAAGATGTGTTTGCTTGGTCATATGATGACATGCCAGGACTAAGTGTTGATTCGGTGGTTCATAAGTTGCCAACTTACCCCAATTACCCCCTATCCTGCAAAAGCAAAGAAAGTTTAAAACTGATGTTAGTGATAAAATCAAAGAAGAAGTCACGAAACAGTTGAAAGTAGGGGTGATCCGAGTGGTTCGGTATACCACATGGTTAGCCAATGTAGTTCCAGTGCTAAAGAAAGATGGCAAGACCCGAGTGTGTGTGGATTAATAAAGCAAGTCCCAAAGATAACTTCCCTTTGCCAAATATCCACATCCTTTTTGGTAACTGCACCAAACATGAGATATAGTCCTTCGAGGATTGCTACGCATAATATCACCAGGTGTTGATGGAGGAAGAAGATGTATAATAGATAGCTTTTACCATACCTTGGGGTACATACTATAACAGGGTCATGCCATTTGGTCTGAAGAATGCCAGGGCAACCTATATGAGGGCCATGACTGCCATTTTTCATGATATGATGCACCAAGAGATAAAGGTGTATGTGGACGACGTAATCATCAAGTCCAAAACCCGGTACGACTACGTTAGGGGCTTGAGAAAATTCTTTGAGCGGCTGCATAAATATGATTTGAAGCTGAACCCATCCAAATGTGCATTTGGGATCCCATCAAGCAAACTCTTGGGATTTATAGTTAGTCACATAGGTATTGAGTTAGATCCTACAAAGATAAAGTCTATTCGGGATTTGCCTCCTCCGAGAACCAAGAAAGATGTGATGAGTTTATTAGGAAGATTGAACTATATTAGCCATTTCATTGCTCAGTTGACATCCACGTGTGAACCCATATTCAAATTGCTGAAGAAAGATGTGGCAATCAAATGGACAGATGAATGTCAAGAAGCTTTTGATAAAATCAAAAAATACCTGTCTAACCCACCAGTCCTGGTTCCACCTGAGCTATGGAGGCCTATGTTCTTGTATCTGACAGTCTTGGAGAATTCTTTTGGCTGTGTCCTCGGGCAACATGATGGGACCGGAAAGTGAGAGCAGGAACTCTACTATCTGAGCAAAAAGTTCACCAGTTATGAAGCTAAGTATACTTTGTTGGAAAGAACCTGCTGTGCTTTAACCAAGGTAGCTCAAAAGTTGAGGCATTATCTTCAAGCCTACACCACTTACTTCATAACCAGGTTGGATCCTTTGAAATACATATTCTAGAAACCAATGCCTACGGGAAGGTTAGAAAAATGGCAGATCCTACTCACTGAATTTGACATAGTCTACGTCACTAGCACGACAATGAAAGCCCAGCTGTTGGCGGATCATTTGGCTGAAAACTTGGTTGATGATGAGTACCAACCTTTGAACACTTACTTCTCGAATGAAGAGGTAAACTCAGTCGAGGAAATATTTGAAGATACTAAGGCTTGGAAAATATTCTTCGATGGAGCGGTAAATGCAGAAGGTGTTGGAATTGGGGCAGTTTTGGTCTTGCCCACCGAGCAGCATTATCCAGCCACAGCCTGACTTCGGTTTTTCAGCACAAACAACACTGCCGAGTATGAAGCCTGCATTATGGCTATAAACATGGCAATCGACCAGGATGTCAAGGAGTTGTTAATCATGGGGGACTTAGATCTGATTATCCGGCAAGCTCAGGAGAATGGGAGACCCGATATGTCAAGCTTATCCCTTATAGGCAATATATGGAAGATCTTGGTGGGCTATTAAATTCCATAGAGTTCAGGTACATACCTCGTTGCCACAATGAAATGGTCGATACGCTTGCTACTTTGGCTGTAATGCTTCTATACACAGGCAATGCTCACATTGATCAATTGGAAATCCTAGTTCCGGAAAGGCATGGTTGCTGTAATACGGCTGAAGCAGAATCAAATAGTCAGCCATGGTATCATGGCATCAAAATATTCCTGAAAACTAAAGAATACCCCGAGCAAGCCAATGCAGACCAAAAGAGAAACATTGGATGGCACACACGTGATTTCTTTTTGAGTGGTAATGTCTTGTACAAAAGAACTCCCGACCTCAACTTGCTAAGATGTGTTGACGTAGAGGAGGCTCGAAGAATCATGTATGAAGTGCACGCGGGAGTATGCGAACCCCATATGAACATGTATGTTTTAACAAAGAAAATCCTTCGAGCAAACTATTACTAGATAACCATGGAAAGAGATTGTTTCACCATTGTTCGAAAGTGTCATTAGTGCCAAGTGTACTGTGATTTGATTCATGCACCGCCCATAGAACTGCATCCCGTGTTAGCATCTTGGCTATTTGTTGCTTAGGGCATGGACGTCATTGGGCCAATCTAGCCAAAAGCCTCAAATGGGCATAGATTCATACTGGTCGCCATCGACTACTTCACGAAATGGGTTAAAGCCATAACTCTCAAAACCGTCACTAAGAAAGCCTTCACTAAGATAGCCGTGGTATATTTTGTGCACCCCAATCTTATTTGCCGTTTTGATATTCCTGCAACAATCGTCAAAGATAATGCTACAAACTTGAATAGTCATTTGATGGAGGAGATATGTGAACAATTCAAAGTCCCGCATCAAAACTCTGCTCCTTATCGACCTAAAGCTAATGCTATCGTCGAAGCAGCAAACAAGAACATCAAAAAGATTTTGAGAATGATGATTCAAACCTCCAGGTAGTGGCATGAAAAGTTGCCTTTTGCATTGTTAGGATACCGTACTACAATTAGTACATTAGTTGGACAACACCATACCTTTTGGTTTATGGCACTAAAGTCGTAATACCCACGAAAGTTGAAATCCCTTCTGTTTGGATCATTGTTGAAGATAAATTGAAGACAGCGAGTGGGTCAAGACCCGTCTGGAATAGTTAACCCTAATTGATGAAAAGAGAATGGCAGCAGTCTGCCACGGGCAGTTGTACTAACAAAGAATGACACGTGCCTACAACAAGAAAGTGCAGCCCAAGAATTTCGAAGTAGGGCAACTTGTGTTAAGGCGCATTCTTCCCCATCATCAGGAAGCAAAAGAAAAATTTTCTCCTAATTAGAAAGGACCTTATATTATCAAAAAGATATTGCCAAGAGAGGCATTATACTTGGGAGATGTCGAAGGAAATGATCCTGAAGCAGCTGTGAATGCGGATATAGTGAAAAGGTACTATGTTTAGGCTTTCTGCAGCAACAACATTATCCGATTGGGATGACGAAGGCTTTCATTCTCGCTATTCAAAAACTATCAAACGTTTACAAACTCTTTCAGCCGATTACTCTTCTTTGGTTGCCCTCTTTGAAACCTGAAAGTGTTACTAAAAAGAAAAAGAAAAAAGAAGCATCAAAACAAAAGAAAAAAAAAGAGAGAAAATAAAACAAAACAGAAAAACAAAAGATGAAATGTTTTCCTGAACTACATTTGACTTGATTCCGAAAGGATACGTAGCTAACTTCTCTCTGGAGTTCAGTCACAACAAAATAAAAATCCAATTTTTCCCCTAAAAGTGAAACAGGGGCATATGTTATATGGTTCGGCGATGATCCTGCACGAATGGTTCCAAAGATGTAATTCGATCCAATTCTTTTACCCAAACCTTTTTCAAATCCTTCCGATCAATTGGCAAAAGGTTTTCAAAATCAGAGAACACAATTGTTTGGATCTGATACATTCAAGATGAGAGAAATAAAATGAGAGAGTCTTATTAGTGAAAACCTACAGGTACCGCAAGGCGATTGTAAGTAGATAAATTGAAAATGAGAGAGTCTAGTTAGTTAAAACTCGTAAAAAGCAAAGGCGGTGGCAAGAAGAGAAATGAGAGCGGTCGATTGGTGAAAGCCCGCAAAGGGCGCCGTCGATCGAAAAGAAGAAACCCCGCACCACCATTAGTATCCTGGCAAGGTTTCTCGGTTTGGAAACATGGGTCACAATGAGTTTATGAGAAGTTGGGATAGTTGTGTGGATCGGAAATCCAGTCCAAGAAGGATGTCACGTCTATTGAAGTTTGAATGCACCCTAGATAAATCATTCCATCCTCCCCCAAAGGTACACTTCTCTTTAGATGAATTTCTTGCGCCCTATTTACTTTTCCTTGAATCCTTTTCAGCCTAACTCTGTTTTTGAAACTAATACAAAGAAAAGTTGGCAAGATTGGTTTTACAGGGTTCTGCTTATCAAAAGCCAAGCCCAAAGAAAAGTACCTAGCCTGAACGGGTGCATCAAGTCGATCCCGACTGGCTATGATGGTCGATGCTCTGAAATCAAAGTTATGGGAAATGATAAAAGAAATCCAAAGTCAAAAGCCCTTAGAATCAGAAAAAAGTGAAAAGGCCAAAGCCTTATATGGGTGAGCCATCATAAAAATTTTTGAAAAGCTGAGTTCCTTAGTTTTAAGAGAGAGATCAATCCTCAGAAAAGCCAGCAAGAAGCAGATGTTCTCACAAAAAATAATTGGGCCAAGATCAACTAATCGAAACAACCAAGGCCACAAAACCAACCACCGTTTCAAACTAACAATTTTTCTTTATCTAGACAATTGAAACAGGTAAAGCCCAAAACAACCATGCAAAAGTAAGTGCAACTAAAAGGAAAAGATGCGCAAAAGCTAGAAACGAATTTTCAGGAATAACCAAACCAAAAGGAAAGTTTTCCTCCAAAATTCTTTCTGCATTTTACTGAAATAAAAAAATTAAATTAAAAAGGAAAATGAAAAAGAAGAGAGAAATAAAAGAAAATCGAAAATAAACTTGATAGCTTAGGATTCTTAACCTCAATCTTTTACACATTTTTACCAACATTAGGACTGCAATCCCTGAGTTGAGTTATTAGACATAGGGAATCCATTTCCTAGTCGCCTTATACAAACATTAGGTCTCCAATTCCTAAGTTGAGATTTAAGACATAGGGCCTTCATTCCCTAGTTGTCTTTTACCAACATTAGGGCTACAATCCCTGAGTTGAGATTTTAGACACAGGGCCACCATTCCCTAGTCACCTTTTTTTACCAACAGTAGGGCTCCAATCCCTAAGTTGAAATTTTAGACATAGGGCCTACATTCCCTAGTCGCCTATTTTACTAACATTAGGGATCCATTTTCCTAGTTAAGTTTTATACATAGGGCCTTCATTCCCTAGTCGCCTTTTACCAACATTATGGCTCCAAACCTTGAGTTGAGTTTTTAGACATAAGGCCTCCATTCCCTATTCACCTATTAAAAATATTAGGGCTCCAATCCATGAGTTGAATTTTTAGACATAGTGTCTCCATTCCCTAGTCACCTTTTTACAAACATTAGGGCTCCAATTCCTTGAGTTGAGATTTTTTTGACATAGGGACTCCATTCCCTTATTGTTTTTTCCAACATTTGGGCTCTAATCCTTGAGTTGAGTTTTTAGACATAGGGCCTCCATTACCTAGTCTCCTTTTTTACCAATATTAGGGCTCCAATCCCTGAGTTTAGATATTAGAAATAGAGCCTCCATTCCCTAGTAACCTCTTTTACCAACATTAAGGCTCCAATCCCTGAGTTGATTTTTAAGGCATATGGCCTCCATTCCCTAGTCGCCTCTTTTACAAACATTAGGGCTCCAATCCTTGAGTTGAGCTTTTAGACATAGGGCCTCCATTCCCTAGTCGCCTATTACCAACATTAGGGCTCCAATCCCTGAGTTGAGTTTTTAGGCATAGGGCCTCCATTCCATAGTGGCCTCTTTTACCAACATTTGGGATTTAATCCCTGAGTTAAGCTTTTAGACATAGGGCCTCCATTCCCTAGTCGCCTTTTACCAACATTAGGGCTCCAATCGCTGACTTGAATTTTTAGACATAGTGTCTCCATTCCTTAGTTACCTATTTACAAACATTAGGGCTCCAATCCCTGAGTTGAGATTTTTTTGACATAGGGCCTCCATTCCCTTATCATTTTTTGCCAACATTTGGGCTCTAATCCTTGAGTTGAGTTTTTAGACATAGGGCCTCCATTACCTAGTGTCCTTTTTTACCAACATTAGGGCTCAATTCCATGAGTTGATATTTTAGACATAGAGCCCCTATTCAATAGTCACCGCTTTTACCAACATTAGGGCTACAATCCCTGAGTTGAGTTTTAATGCATAGGGCCTCCATTCCCTAGTCTCCTCTTTTACAAACATTAGGGCTCCAATCCCCTAGTTGAGCTTTTAGACATAGGGCCTCCATTTCCTAGTCGCTTTTTACCAACATTAGGGCTCCAATCCCTGAGTTGAGTTTTTAGACATAGGGCCTCCATTCTCTAGTTGCCTTTTTCCAACATTAGGGATCCAATCCCTAAGTTGAGATTTTAGATATAGGTCCTCCATTCCCTAGTCACCTCTTTTACCAACATTAAGGATCCAATCCCTGAGTTGAGATTTTATACATAGATCCTCCATTCCCTAGTCGCCTCTTTTACCAACATTACGGCTACAATACTGAGTTGAGTTTTTAGGCATAGGGCCTCCGTTCCCTAGTCGCCTCGCTTACCAACATTAGGGCTTTAATCCCTGAGTTAAGCTATTAGACATAGGGCCTCCATTCCCAAGTCTCCTTTTACCAACATTAGTGCTCTAATCCCCGAGTTGAGTTTTTAGACATATGGCCTCCTTTCTCTAGTCGCCTTTTACAAACATTAGGGGATCCAATCCCTAAGTTGAGATTTTAGATAAAGGGACTCGATTCCCTAGTCGCCTCTTTTACCATCATTAAGGCTCCAATCCCTGAGTTAAGATTTTAGGCATAGAGCCTCCATTCCCTAGTCGCCTCTTTTACCAACATTAGGGCTACAATCCCTGATTTGAGTTTTTAGGCATAGGGCCTCCATTCCCTAGTTGCCTCTTATACCAATATTAGGGCTTTAATCCCGGAGTTAAACTTTTAGACATTTGGCCTCCATTCCCTAGTCACCTATTACCAACATTAGGGCTAAAATCTATTAGTTGAAATTTTAGACATAGGGCCTCCATTCCCTAGTCGTCATTTACCAACATTAGGGCCCAATCCCTAAGTTGATTTTTTTGACATATGGCCTCTATTCCCTAGTCGCATTTTACCAACATTAGTGCTCCAATCCCTTAGTTGAGTTTTTAGACATAGGTGTTAGGATTTATGCCCGTCACTAGAGGGGGGGTGAATAGTGCGGCACGAGAATATTGATAAATATTGCGGAATTAAAATTGCAGGAGTAAAGTAAATGCAGTAATTAAAAGATTAAGGAAAGGACACACCGAATTTAAACTGGTTCACCACAACGTGTGGTTAGTCCAGTCCCCGAGAGACTCTCTCGAGTTTTCACTAACTCCGTTAAGCTTACGGGTGCCTAACAAACCATTACACTTGCTCGTAGATGTACACTCTACAAGACTTCAACTTGCTTGAGGATACCTCACCTCAAGACTTCACCTTGCTCGTTGATACAGCACCATAAGACTTCACACACTAAGATTGAGGGTACTTAGCAAACCCGACAATCAATGAGAAGATATGGTCTTCTCAAACACCTTTCTCTTTTACAACAAGAACTCTCTAAAAAGAGTAGATAAAGAGACACAATATTAGCTCTATGAACAACTCAAATTTGTCTCTCAATTGGCTCAACAAAAGCTCTAAAATGATGCACAAATAATATCAATATGTATATGAATAATGAGAGGTGTTGTGTGTCTTAAATCAGCTCAAAAGACCTCTATTTATAGGTGTTAGAAGTAGTATGTCCGTTGCTTAATTGGCAATCAATTATGCTATTTTATGCCAAGATAATCGATTATCAGATTTGCATAATTGATTATCAGCTTACCGTTACAAAATCGGAAGCTGATTTTGTGCTAGAATAATCGATTATTGGATTTGCATAATCGATTATCTGCCTGTCGTTCAAAAACTTTGGCAACGGATACAAGATAATCGATTATGCCCAAGTGTATAATCGATTATTCTACTCTGCGGAAATTTCCAATAAATGGAATTTCCCAGAATAATCGATTATCACTTTTGCATAATCGATTATTCACCTATGCTGTCCAGAATTGAAAACTTACTTCAAAAACCATTTTGGTTAAAATGAAAACGTTAAAATCATTTTGTTTGAAGTATTTGAAATATGTTTATGATAAATATGATTTGATAAAAAGATTTTATGCATATTTATGATGACCTATGTTGAGCCAAAAGACGAGATAACTTAAACGTTGCTCTTACATTGGTTCTACCTAACGACCTACGCCTTGGGTCTTTGGTCTTGAACTTTTGAGCTCGTCTTTGGCTTTTCCATGCAATCCATTCATCAATATGCTTCTCGGCATTCAATCTGATTGTTTGTCATATAATAACGTTGTTTGACACTTGTTTTTTGTCATTCATCAAAACCTATACCTGAAAATCATACTAATACAACCAAATCACACATATCATGGATAGAATGATTTTCCACAATTTTCCCCTTTTGATAATGACACACAACAGGAGATATGCATATCGGATTCCCCCTAAATTCATGATATATCTCAACATACAATTCATGCAAACGATTCCCCTAAATGATAATTCCCCCTCAAATAAGGCGTACTATAACGTAGATACATTCCCCCTTATTTGATGCATATCACCTAAACCCTTCCCCCGTTTGGCAGTAGCAAAAAGAGAGTATGCAAAGTTTAACGTTGCATACTCGTCTTTGGCTTTTCCATGCAATCCATTCATCAATATGCTTCTCGGCATTCAATCTTGATTGTTTGTCATATAATAACGTTGTTTGACACTTGACTTCATTGTTATTCATTCATCAAAACATATACCTGAAAATCATGCTAATACAACCAAAGCACACATATCATGGATAGAATGATTTTCTACAATTTCCCCCTTTTTGATAATGACAAACAACAGGAGATATGCATATCGGATTCCCCCTAAATTCATGCTATATCTCAACATACAATTTATGCAAACGATTCCCCTTAATGATAATTCCCCCTCAAATAAGGCATACTATAACGTAGATACATTCCCCCTTATTTGATGCATATCGCCTAAACTCTTCCCCCTTTTGGCATTAGCAAAAAGAGAGTATGCAAAGGCTACTTTCCCCTTTCGACACATCCCCCTTTTGGGTATATCAATTGTTTGTGTCAAGAATAAAATAGGAAATACAATGAGGAATATACATTGACGATATTTAAACAATCATACCAACATGAAATAATACCAAATGTTAGTAAAAACATAACAACCATAATAACGGTTATTTTTCACAAATCATATTGCTTAAGAACATATCAACAGTTAATTTTTACCAAACCAATAGTTGTATTAAGAACACAAATCAATTATTTTTCAAGAAAATATCAACTGTTATTCAAACCAAAAATAATATTCATCAAAACATGAATCAATTATTATTTTTAACAAAAAGAATTGATAACAATTGTTATTCAAGATAAAAGTTATCAAAACATGAATCAATAAAAATAATTAATATTAATTGTTAACAAAGATATATTAGTTGTTAACACATATCAACTATTACGTTTTTATCAAAAATATGATAACTAACCGACATTCCCCCTCGATGCAATAAGGTTTCGTGCTTGGTGCATCTACTACGATATTGTAGTCTTCAAGCACACCTGCAAACGTACCTAAAAATAGGTTTTAGGTACCCAAGCACTTTTGGGTCCTTGGGGGTTAGGCAAATAATAATCATAGCTCAAAGATAAATCCCTATGTTTTGCAAAACATACGGGTGCTATGTGTCCTACCCGGTTGCAATAATGACATATAACATTCGAGTTGTGCATATGTCTTGGTTGAGCCAAAAACATTCTAGGTGATCTAAAGTCGGTATTCCTAGACGTATTGCGATTCCTAGAGTTATTTCTAGGTGGTCTAAAATGATTCACTTTAGACTCATTACCAAAATTCCTATAGTTATTTCTAGGTGGTCTCACTTCATTTCTATCATCCTTTCTAATATTCTTCTTAATTTCTTCAATTGTTTTAGGATCATCAACACTACGTTTTTCTAGTGTGTTCCTAAGTTCTATGTTCTCTATTTTCAAAGAACTTCAAGAAGAAAAATTGGAACTTTGATCAATTGAAGAGGCTTCATTCATCTCCTTAATTTTATTTTTAAGATCAAGATTATCATTTTCAAAAAATTTATTTTCTTCTTCTAAGACTTTAATTTTAGCCTTGGCCTCTTTGGAGATTTTTGAAGACTTTTTCAATTCATCATATAATTCTTGGAAAGCTTCTTGTAATTCTTCATAAGAATAAGAGTTAGAATTACTTACCTCTTCTTCCTCGTTGGCCATGATGCATAGTGCGGCAGTTTCATCGCCCGAGCTGTCCGAATCCCATGTCACACGCCTTTGGTGTTTGTTCTTCTTCTTGTCCTTGGATTTTGGACAATGTGATTTGGTATGGCCAAGTTTTCCACAATTTTGGCATGAAGGACTTGGTTCTTCCTTCTTTATTGCCTTTTTCATTAACTTATAAAACTTTTCTATCAAGGCATTGGAAATATTATCATCATCGCTATCGAATCATTTACCTCTTCTCTTTTAGAAGATGAGGCTTTGAAGGCAATACATGGACCTTTATTTCCAAGAAAAGGATTAAGAATAGTGCTTTCATAAGTTTTGAGGTTACCTCTTAGTACATCAATTGTGACGTCCGTGATTCCTATCGACTTTTGGATGCCATTTGGCTTTGGATCGCCATTCGGGAGTGAGACTCCGCAAGATTTTTCGAACAAGATCTTTGTTCGAGTATACTTTCCCGAGAGCATGGAGATTGTTGATGATCACTGAGAACCGATCGAACATAATATCGATGCTTTCATTCTCCCTCATTCTAAAGAGTTCATATTCATGTGTTAGAAAATCAACTTTTGACTCTCGGACTTGAGGCGTACCTTCATAAGTGATTTCAAGTTTATCCCATATCTCCTTGACGGTTGTGCAGCAAGAAATCTTCCGATAGTCATCCGGATTCACTGCACAATATAATAAATTGACGGCCTTTGCATTATTTTCAACTTTCTTGATGTCCTCGGCAGTATATTCATCTTCCTCCTTTGGAACCGTGGTTTCTCCAACTTTCTTTGTCGGCATTTGTTCACCGTTCTTGATGATTTGCCACAGACGAAAGTTATTTGATTGGATGAAGATTCTCATCCGCTCTTTCCAATATGTGTAATTTGTTCCGTCAAATAGTGGAGGCCTATTGGTGGAGTGTCCTTCGCTCATCATTCCTGCGTTCAATATTCTCAACAAAAAGAATATATATATATATATCGTTCTCTCAACCGGTTAAGGCTTTCAGAGAGTTAAGCTCTGATACCAATTGTTAGGATTTATGCCCGTCACTAGAGGGGGGGGGGGTGAATAGTGCGGCACGAGAATATTGATAAATATTGCGGAATTAAAATTGCAGGAGTAAAGTAAATGCAGTAATTAAAAGATTAAGGAAAGGACATACCGAATTTATACTGGTTCACCACAACGTGTGGATAGTCCAGTCCCCGAGAGACTCTCTCGAGTTTCCACTAACTCCGTTAAGCTTACGGGTGCCAAACAAGCCGTTACACTTGCTCGTAGATGTACACTCTACAAGACTTCAACTTGCTTGAGGATACCTCACCTCAAGACTTCACCTTGCTCGTGGATACCGCACCACAAGACTTCACACACTAAGATTGAGGGTACTTAGCAAACCCGACAATCAATGAGAAGATATGGTCTTCTCAAACACCTTTCTCTTTTACAACAAGAACTTTCTAAAAAGAGTAGATAAAGAGATACAATATTAGCTCTATGAACAACTCAAAGTTGTCTCTCAATTGGCTCAACAAAAGCTCTAAAATGATGCACAAATAATATCAATATGTATATGAATAATGAGAGGTGTTGTGTGTCTTAAATCAGCTCAAAAGACCTCTATTTATAGGTGTTAGAAGTAGTATGTCCGTTGCTTAATTGTCAATCAATTATGCTGATTTTATCCAAGATAATCGATTATCAAATTTGCATAATCGATTATCAGCTTACCGTTACAAAATCGGAAGCTGATTTTGTGCTAGAATAATCGATTATTGGATTTGCATAATCGATTATCTGCCTGTCGTTCAAAAACTTTGGCAACGGATACAAGATAATCGATTATGCCCAAGTGTATAATCGATTATCCTACTCTGCGGAAATTTACAAAAAATGGAATTTCCCAGAATAATCGATTATCACTTTTGCATAATCGATTATTCACCTATGCTGTCCAGAATTGAAAACTTACTTCAAAAACCATTTTGGTTAAAATGAAAACGTTAAAATCATTTTGTTTGAAGTATTTGAAATATGTTTATGATAAATATGATTTGATAAAAAGATTTTATGCATATTTATGATGACCTATGTTGAGCCAAAAGACGAGATAACTTAAACGTTGCTCTTACATTGGTTCTACCTAACGACCTACGCCTTGGGTCTTTGGTCTTGAACTTTTGAGCTCATCTTTGGCTTTTCCATGCAATCCATTCATCAATATGCTTCTCGGCATTCAATCTTGATTGTTTGTCATATAATAACGTTGTTTGACACTTGTTGTTTGTCATTCATCAAAACCTATACCTGAAAATCATACTAATACAACCAAAGCACACATATCATGGATAGAATGATTTTCTACAATTTTCCCCTTTTGATAATGACAAACAACAGGAGATATGCATATCGGATTCCCCCTAAATCCATGTTATATCTCAACATACAATTCATGCAAACGATTCCCCTAAATGATAATTCCCCCTCAAATAAGGCGTACTATAACGTAGATACATTCCCCCTTATTTGATGCATATCGCCTAAACTCTTCCCCCGTTTGGCATTAGCAAAAAGAGAGTATGCAAAGTTTAACGTTGCATACTCGTCTTTGGCTATTCCAAGCAATCCATTCATCAATATGCTTCTCGGCATTCAATCTTGATTGTTTGTCATATAATAACGTTGTTTGACACTTGACTTCATTGTTGTCATTCATCAAAACCTATACCTGAAAATCATGCTAATACAACCAAAGCACATATATCATGGATAGAATGATTTTCTACAATAGGGTCTCCATTCCCCGATCCTTGAGTAGAGTTTTTAGATATAGGGCCTCCATTCCCTAGTTGCATTTTACCAACATTAGGGCTCCAATCATTGAGTTGAGATTTTAGACATAGGGCCTCCATTCTCTCGTCACCTTCTAAAAATATTAGGGCTCCAATCCCTGAGTTGAATTTTTAGATATAGTGTCTCCATTACCTAGTCACCTTTTTACCAACATTAGGGCTCCAATCCCTCAGTTGAGATTTTTTTGACATAGGGCCTCCATTCCCTTATCGGTTTTGCCAACATTTGGGCTCTAATCCTTGAGTTGAGTTGTTAGACATAGGGCCTCCATTACCTAGTCTCCTTTTTTACCAATATTAGGGATCCAATCCCTGAGTTGAGATTTTAGACATAGAGCCTCTATTCCCTAGTCACCTCTTTTATCAACATTAGGGTAACAATCCCTGAGTTGAGTATTAATGCATAGGGCCTCCATTCCCTAGTCGCCTCTTTTACAAACATTATGGCTCCAATCCCTCAGTTGAGCTTTTAGACATAGGGCCTCCATTCCCTAGTCGCCTTTTACCAACATTAGGGCTCCAATCCCTGAGTTGAGTTTTTAGACATAGGGCCTCCATTCTCTAGTTTCCTTTTACCAACATTAGGGATCCAATCCCCAAGTTGAGATTTTAGATATAGGGCCTCCATTCCCTAGTCACCTCTTTTATCAACAATAAGGCTCCAATCCCTGAGTTGAGATTTTATACATAGATCCTCCATTCCCTAGTCGCCTATTTTACCAACATTACGGCTACAATCCTGAGTTGAGTTTTTAGGCATAGGGCCTCCATTCCCTAGTCGCCTCGTTTACCAACATTAGGGCTTTAATCCCTGAGTTAAGCTTTTAGACATAGGGCCTCCATTCCCAAGTCGTCTTTTACCAACATTAGGGCTCTAATCCTCGAGTTGAGTTTTTAGACATAGGGCCTCTATTCTCTAGTCGCCTTTTACAAACATTAGGGATCCAATCCCTAAGTTGAGAATTTAGATATAGGGCATCCATTCCCTAGTCGCCTCTTTTACCAACATTAAGGTTCCAATCCCTGAGTTGAGATTTTAGACATAGAGCCTCCATTCCCTAGTCGCCTCTTTTACCAACATTAGGGCTACAATCCCTGAGTTGAGTTTTTATTCATAGTGCCTCCATTCCCTAGTCGCCTCTTTTACCAACATTAGGGCTTTAATCCCGGAGTTATTCTTTTAGACATAGGGCCTCCATTCCCTAGTCGCCTTTTACCAACATTTGGGCTCCAATCCCTGAGTTGAATTTTTAGACATAGGGCCTATATTCCCTAGTCGTCATTTACCAACATTAGGGCTCCAATCCCTAAGTTGAGATTTTAGACATATGGCCTCTATTCCCTAGTCGCATTTTACCAACATTAGGGCTCCAATCCCTTAGTTGAGTTTTTAGACATAGGGCCTCCATTCCCCAATCCTTGAGTTGAGTTTTTAGATATAGGGCCTCCATTCCCTAGTTGCATTTTACCAACATTGGGGCTCCAATCCTTGAGTTGAGATTTTAGACATACGGCCTCCATTCTCTCGTCACCATTTAAATATTAGGGCTCCAATCACTGAGTTGAATTTTTAGATATAGTGTCTCCATTACCTAGTCACATTTTTACCAACATTAGGACTCCAATCCCTGAGATGAGATTTTTTTGACATAGGGCCTCCATTCCCTTATCGTATTTTTTGCCAACACTAGGGCTCTAATCCTTGAGTTGATATTTTAGATATAGGACTCCTTTCCCTAATCGCTTCCTCCTAAACAAACACAATCCTCATTTTATTACTTTCCAAAAAAAAGAAGAAAAAAGAGAGAATAAGTTCAGATTTTTGTTACAAATAACTCAAGAAATATTCCTAGTGAAAATTGGGGTAGAAAAAATTTCATTCGTTTGTTTGTATTCGCATCTGAGCAGGTTTGACCTTGAGGCAGATGATTCGAGGTGGCCGAAAGAATGAGTCTTAATCCAGAATAAAGAAAAGAAGAAAAAGAACAAAAGAAGTGAATTTAGAATGCTGAGGCGGACAAAGATGCGGACTGCTCATGATATGATTGAAGTCACAAGCTTTGCATGTCCCACCTTGATCCAATGCTGAAGAAAGAACCAACACCTATAGCTTGCGATCATCAATATTCAGATCGAGATCCACTGCAAGAACCAGCTAAGACTCAAGATCAAGCTTTAAGAGATTTATAGATAGGAATCTTGTAACTCGTAGTTGATAGGCTTAGCCAGCTTAGCTTTTGATTTTCCTTGTAATAAGGAGTTCAGCAAGCAGAAGCAGTAGCAGCAGCAGCAACAGTGAAATCACAACTTTTTGGTAGTCCCAGCTGCCAAAACTTCCAGAACTACACTAACCTGATTCCTTTATAGCAAAGGATATGTAGGCAACCTTTGAAGCAAGGTTCAGTCAGACTCTTTTCAAAAATGCTACTCATGGAGTGTCAAACGGGCAAAAATTCCTCATAATTGTTCATTTTATCTTTTTCCAAAAATCCTTCGTGTGTTTGAGCAAAAGGGACAGGTGTGAGTACGTGATTTCATTGTTTGCATTTTTGTGCACGTTTAATTTTATTTAATCCCTAAAAATACAAAAATATGTTGCATTTGAATTTAGGATCCTATTTTATATTTTTAGACTAATTAGTAAATTAATGTTACAATAATGGAAGAAAATCACAAAAATAGTTTATTTTTTGACTTTTTAATTTTTATTATTTCTGAATTTTGGTATTTTTCCTTTAAATTTAATTTTTAATTATTTTTGATAATAATCATTTTAAATTAATTGGTATTTGTTAGTTTAATTTAGTTTTAAGAGTTAATTTTGGATTTTTTTTATTTTTATTTTGGAAAAGGAAAGGATTTGTTTAAAAGGAAAAAAAGAAAAAGAAAAGGAATTAAAAAGGTTTTTTGAAAAGGCAAAAGAAAAGAGATCAGCTTTGGGCCAATCCACCCCAATAACGTCCAATCCCACTCGAACCGAGCCCAAAACCTGGTCTTCCCTACTTAAAAAAACCAAACGACTTTATTTAAATATTTTTTATCAGGACCGTCGATCTCGATTGATTGTATGGTCCAGAACTGAGCATCCTTTTATATTTATATGTCAGAATGACCCCTACCCCCCTCTCTATCAGTGACCTCCACTTTTAGAGACGCCCTCAAGAACCCTAGACAGCCGCCCTACTTTTCCCACCGCCTTAGGGTGGCGGCCCCACCTCCAATCCTTACCAAAATAACACCCCATGACCCCCTCACTTCCCTCTTTCAAAATTCGTAATCCTTTACCCCAGAATATGCTCAAAACTTCTCGAATCTTACATCTTGATTTCGAATCCTAAGAGTCTAAAATCATTTTTCATCGAGCACTGGTGGCGTGCATGGTCAAGAGATGTTGCTTTTTGCGAGATTTGAAGTTTTGAGTCAACCAAAACTGATGTCGTTCAGTTGTTCTTCACAAAGAACAAATGATCGACATTAGTTTATTGAGTCACTTGTCTACAGTAGATTCTCAATTTCTGATTTGGTAAGTTCCTTTCACTCATTTCATCCTCTCTTTCTTTTATTATCTTATCCTTAGTCTCCTTCCCCTTTTCTTTAGTTAGTTTTTTCTACTAATCTTGTTGATGTTTGACCAGTCCTTTGAGTTTAATTTCCTTCTCGTCGTTTCTTTTTCTCTCCTTTGTGAAAGTTTGCTCCTTGATTTTTTTCTTAGTCTAATATGTTTGGTTATTAACCTGATTAAAATTTTGATTTCATTTCTCGTTTAGTCGCTTAGTTTAATAACTTGGTCAATTTCCTATTTACCCATGTTTAATAGTTATCCAATTAGTGTAGGTTTGATATTCGAAATTATTTAAGTATTTTCCCTCTGTTTGTTTACTGATGGATTTAGTCTCATTTTGCTGTTTGGGTTTTGAAGCCATTTTAAACTTCACTCCCAAGGGTTGATTTGCTTCATTAGGTCAGAATTGAGCCCATATTGGGTTTTAACTATTGGTTCAATATGACTCATGATCCATGTTGGTCTGGTCCCTGAAGTAAAAATAGGGATTTTAAGGGTTAAATTAGAAAAACAAGGTGAAAGAATCCCTAATAACTGCCTAGGGAAGCTTCTAGGAAGCTGGGGTAGGGGCTTAAATGAATTGCTGAAGTTTAAATTAAGGACACCTAGGCTAAAATGAAAATTTCAGAAGGAGCAAAGTGCAAACTTGATTTTCTTTAGGCTGCCCTAGCAGCCTGCCTATAAAGGCACCTTACCTTGGCACTTAAGGGAGGAGGGATAAGAGATAAAAATTGAGAAAAAGCAAAAACAGCTAAAATTTTTCGTAAAATCGATGTTCCTTTGAATTTCTTAGGTGATTTTTGAGGTTTTCAATTTCTGAAATAATTTCTGATTCATCCGGGGTTGATATGGACTAAATTTGGATTTTAAAGATTGGTTTAAATTCTGTTGGGGTTACTGTGCGATTGAAACTGGCCTTTTGGACTGCAGCATATCATTTTTGGTTTGAAATTGGGTTTTGGATTTGCTTTGGTATATACTGTTTCATTACTAGGTTTCGTCCTTATTATGCTTGTTAATTTTCAAGTGGTTTCCACTGTTGCTTCCTCCTTGTTTGATTTTGCTACTGTTGTTGCTTTTGGTCACTTTTGTCTCATTTTCTCGTTGTTTTACTGTTGTTACTAGGTATTACTCACCCATTTATTATGAGAAATGGAAGAATGTAAGCTATTTGAATCAAGATAAAGTTTATTTCTACTAAAGCCTTGCCAATTAGATTGTGAAAGTCATTATACTCTAATTAGTTTAGCTTCTTCTTATTATGTTTGTAATCATCTTCAGTTTAGGTCTGTTTTGATGTTTGATAAAGGCTGTAGCCAATTATTCTAGATAAGATTGGAATTGGTGGTTTATATGAATGGACATTCAAAGAACTGCATTACAACATCAGATTGGTTTAAGTGCACTGATTTCAGTGATGTAAAAATCTTCTAAAAACATCGAGTATTAGGTAGAAAGTCAGAAATTTTTATAGCTTTATATACCAGTAATTGTGACATAAAGTCATTCTTTCATTGAATTTTTTAGCTAACTCGTTGGTATTTACCAGTTGGGACTGACTTACAGAAATGAGTCACTCGTTTTTGCAAAAGTGGAACTATTGGGCTGGTCTCCTGAGCCCAATAACTCAAGTAGCCATTGTCAGCCCTTTCACATGGCAGACTTGATTCAAAATGCATGCTAAAGAATAAAATTAGAACTTTAGATTAGTTAATTTGTGTCAAATGTTTAAACTTGCCAATTGTATTTCATGCTTTTGTGTTAACGTCAGTTGTCTTTGCATTATCTAATTTGGGGTGTAAACCATTTTGGATTACTAGAGCTAGGCCAAACATTGGCCTGTGCTGAGTAAAAATCGAAGTCCACTATATCCCTTATGAGATTGTTTTTTCCCTCAATTTGGGCTAATTTGAGCCCAAGTCTGGAAACTTTCGAGGATTGGACTAGTGGATGTGTTTATCATATATGACCCTTTGCTTTTTCAACGTGGTTAGCTCCATCTAAATTTTTTGTTGGCTCGAGATTTATTGGAAGCGTTTGGGTAGTTCGGCAATTGTAATTAGCTGATTTATAATCGTATTGAGGCATTAGCTTTAAAATAAATTCGATATTCCCTACAGTCTTTTAATTAATTAGGCCCGTTAGTTGGTAGAGTCTAGCCATATCAAAAAACACAAATAACTTGTGGCCCTCCAAAGTTGAGTAGAATTTCCTTCTAAAATTTGGATTTGAGGTGCGCCGTGCCGAATAAAACCTCAAGATGCATGGCTCTCACTTAATTGATTTTAAAATCCTTAGAATTCAAGGTGTGCCATTTAGCAAATTTTTCATGACCTTCACAAAGTTAAAAAAACGTGTAGTTTCTATAGGCGCGTAATTTTTAAAATTACCTTCCTAAACTCGGGGGGTGCATTTCATGTGACCCAAATCCAAATCTCACAATATTAAACAAAAGGTGTCTTGGACTGTGGGTGTATTTCATGTGGTGTGGTCCAAAGATGCGTTTTAGATGACGTTAAAATCTTCTTAAAAATAAATAAAAGCTGTTATAAAGTTAAAATTAAACCATAGGCTAAAACGTGTATTAAGATCATATAAATATGCCAATTGTAATAGTTTTAGGCGATCATGCTAGAACCACGGAATCCTGGGGTGCCTAACATATTCCCTCGGGTTAACATAATTCCTTATTTAGAATTTCTGGTTCGTAGACTTCAAAAGGAAAGTCGAAATTTCCTCGATTTGGAATTTAAAATAAATTGGTGACTTGGGACACCAATTAAAATATTCCAAGTGGCGACTCTAAATAAAAATAATTAAATAATCCCATTTCGAATAATGTCACTTAAATTGAAAAAACTGCCTTATATACTACCCTTCAGGGTTGTGTGTAAAAACGGAGGTGTGACACTGAGTACCCACTGTAGCCTTTCCTAAATACTCTGGTGAGAAGGAACCCATACGACAACCCATGATTACCGTCCTTAAAATACGCAACATTCTTCATGTGATTTATCATTAAACCAGGCAAGTTTATCGTCGAGTGGGCATCTAGTGCTTCTGTTAGAAATATGTCTCCTTGTAACGTAATGGAAGTCTTTCTGTACATGTGAGTAGAACCTTGTTAACCTTCTCAAACAACAGTTGGTACACTGGAATGAGGGTCTTCTTATCTACCCATTCGTCGTGTTGCACTATATTATCCTTGAAAATGACATTTCCGAAGTTTGAAGAACAAGTCCCTTCAAGAGAGGATATGTCGCTAGTAGGCACGCCAAAGATGGTTCCCAACACACTCTCATCCATGAAAAAGTTAACCCCATTCACTTTCATGCAGATTTTTTCATCCTCTACTGTGAAAAAGTTAGCATAGAAACTGCATATTTCTGCCTCATACACTATAAGATTCTCTACCATAAACAAATGTGTCTACTGTTGAGATTCACAAATCTCTACTAGTTGGCCATACCAGGCATTTTTTATAGAATATCAAGGGCACATGTTCTACCCAACAACACCTTTTTATTCTTAAGTTTTCTCTCCTTGCATCCTTGTCCACACATAGTTTGGCCCTCTTGGAGGAACCAGTTTCCTCACCAGCTTTTCTTTTCACTGATCTTCCACACACTTTTCCCTTTTTCTAGAGTTTTCTCAAACACATTCCTAGACACATATTTCTCAATCACATTCTCAAGGAATCCTTAGACACTTTCTTACTAGACTCCTCAACTGCTTACTCACTATACTTTTCAGCCACAACATTGCTAAACTCCATCACACTCTTAGATGACTCCTTCTTGGATTTTGAAATTGTAGGTTTTTTGGAGGACTTACAAACTAAGGAACTACGTTCCTTATTCACCTCATCATCAACGTCCACAACAAGTGCTAGAGGCACTACCCTCTTATTCACAAACTTTCTATCCTTCACTAATCTCATCTTCTTCTTTTCTTCTTTATTTTGCCTTACAACAGATTCAAGAGCTTCCTTCTTCTGTAGCCTAGTAGTAGGTCTCTTAGGAGTGGACTCCTTTGGAGTTTCCTTTATACTCTTAGCACTAATGAAGCTTACAAGAGCCATATTGTCATAGTCTTGTTCACTATCCTTATTCTCCTCCTTAGACAAAGATCTCATTTCAGGAGCAATAATTATCAGTGGCTCGGCATAGAAATAAGGAGAGGGAGCAGAATCAATACTGACCTAGGGTTCTTGTGGAGAAATAGAGGTTTCATCCCAAGTAGAAGCAGAGAGCTTCTTTTGGCTGGAGGGATCATATCTCTCATGTGGTTCCCTAGTAGTACTTTCAGGTGCCAATTTTTTTATGGGCACCAGTTCCCTACCCTCTACCTGTAGACTATCGCCTTCCCCCTGAGACCCATGGGTTTCAGACATACCTCCATAACCACCCACCAAACTTCCCTCAGTAGTTATTGACATCGTATTTTCTATGTATTCTTGTTCTTGTAACCCCAAAGTAAACTCAGAAGGCACAAGAATAGCATTAACTGTAGAATCAACGACATTCAAATCGAGCTCTTGTGTAGTCATTGCTGATTCGTCACCATGGTGAACAACATCCTCTTACGCTTCAGGATCATCTTTTACTCACAAACTGGAGACTTCTAGATTTTCTTCTCCTCCTACCCTTTCTCCATCAGCTATTATTTTTGGTGAGGCAGAAGGAGAGGTCATAACTACAAACCTCTTGGGGTTCGAAGTATTGTGAGTCTGATGAGAACGAAAAATTGAATGAATTGGAAAAGAGACAATAGGTGGTCGGGAATCTTCTATAGGATTTGTACTGGGTGGCATATGAGACTTGACTCTATCACCGATGCTTCAATAGATGAAGCCATAGTGGGAGGAGACCTGGGACATTTGGTGGAGTATAGTGAAGGTTTAAGGAGGAAGAGAATGTTCGGTTGTTTGAGAAAAAAAGGAAGTTTTGGCTTTTTGCGCGAACACTTATGAGAGTTAAATCTTTTGGATTAATTTAGGAGGGATGAGGGACCGGTTGGGAACGCGTAATAAGTTTATGGGTAGGCAGATCGTTTCATAAAGGGTAGGACGCCTGGCTTTCAAAAAAAAAAGGAAAAAAATGACATTTTAATGATGTGTTTTAGCCATTTAAAAAATTGTGCATGAGAGTACAAAAGGGACTACTAACCTGTGTCAACGGAATTAGGTTCCCTGATAGATTTTGTAGATGAGAGTTGCATCCTTTTACCAAAGTGCAATACTATTAGCTTCATATTTGTCCTGTAATCGCCATTCATGTCAACCTGTAACGGTATATTAATGAGTTAGACCTCGCCAGAAAACACTCTTAGGTATTTTACCTATTTATTCTTTTATAGCCAATCATTAAGGGACCAGGTCCTTACCTTGATTTGATCAACCCCGGTGCCAAACAATTCTTTTCAAAATGCTCTCTGCTGAGTGATTTGGTGAAAATATTTGCTATTTGATCTTTTGTACTGTGAAACTTCGTGCAGATAAGCCTTTTTTCAACATGAACTCTAAGGAAGTGGTGTCACACATCAACGTGTTTTGTTCTCATATGCTGAACGAGATTATTTAACATGTTGATAGCACTGGTGTTGACACACAGTAAGGCACACAATTAGAGAAGACACCAAAATCTTCTAGCTACAGCTTGATCCATAGTAGTTGAGCACAAAAAAGGCAACAATAACATGCTCAGTTTGCAGTTGAAACAACCACTGAGTTTTATTTTCTTGTATCCCGTGAGATTACACACGATCCCAGAAAGTATGCCATGCCGAAATTGCTTTTCCTATCCACCAAATAACCAGCATAATCAGCATCAACATACCTGATCAAGTCGAAATTATCAACTAAGGGATAGTAGAGAACCAGGTTATGGATCCTTTTGAGGTACCTCAAGATTCTCTTTGGCCGTCTTCAGATGAGACTCCTTCGATTAGATTGAAACCTGGCACACAGTCTCACACTAAAAATGATATCCGGTCTGCTTGTTGTGAGATATAATGGTGATCCAATGATACCTCTGTACATGGTCTCATTCACAGGATAATAGGGTTCATCCATGTCCAAATGAGTTTTAGTGGTAATATGGGTATTAATGACATTTGAACTTTCCACCACAATTAGAAGCTCATTGATATACTTATGCTGACTTATCATTGTGCCCCTTTGAGGTTGCTTAACTTGCAGACCTAAGAGGAAATTTAATCCCCCTGCCCCTTATGCTCATCTAAAACTTGCTTCCCATGAGCTTTGCAAATTCTTCACACACAGAGTCATTTGTTGCACCAAAGATGATATCGTCAACATAGACTTGCACAATGAGCAGGTTCCTCCCCCATTTCTTCAGAAATAAGGTGTTGTCAATTTTTCCTTTTATAAATCCATTTCTAGGAGAAATCTAGACAACTTTTCATACTATGCATGAGGAGCCTACTTCAGCCCATACAAAGTATTGTCAGGTTTAAAAACATGCTTAGGATGCTCATGATATTTGAAGCGAGGAGGTTGTTCGACAAAAAGTTTTTCTTTTAGAAAACCATTCAAAAATGAACTTTTGACATCCATTTGGAACAATTTGAATTCCATATGAGATGAAAAAATAAGGATTCTGATGGCCTCCATTCGATCAAGTGGAGCAAAGGTTTCTTCATTGTCAATCCCTTCGTCTTAATTATATCCTTGAACTACTAGCCTTGCCTTGTTCCTTGTCATGTTTCCAAAATAATCTAGTTTGTTTCTAAATACCTACCTAGTTCCTATAACAATTCTATCAACAGGTTAAGGAACCAGGTGTCATACAATATTCTTCTCGAATTGATGGAGTTCATCTTGCGTGGCAGTGATCTAGTCAGCATCTTTCAATGCTTTCTTGATGTTTTTTGGCTCAATTTGAGAGATAGAGGCTAATAAGGCAGGTGTTTCTTGACTATGATCTAGTTTGAATCCTTGATTCAAGATAAGTGGTCATATTCTGAAGAGGATATGAACTCGTATGCTTCCAGTTGGACACCTGAATCTCATTATGAGAGGATCTAGGTTCTTATGGATATGATTCATGTGTCCTGCTTCTCACCTTAGCATCTGGGGTTCCTTGCACAACATCCACAACTCTGTTCTCTGCTTCAGTTATCGTGATTGAGACCAGTCTCCTCTACATCAACTGGAGATCCAACTGTGCCTTTGTGAATTCCTTGACCTAACTCATCATGCCCACCTTTCCATTTGCCATATCATTGACTTTTCTAGGGGCATTTGATAGCTCTCCATCTTGATCATCCTTATTGTGTGTAGCTCTTTCGAAAAGGTGGTGTGATTCGTCAAAGATCATTGTATGCTTTTCTTAACATACTGATTTTTTGTTGTACACCTTGTAAGCTTTGCTTTGTGATGAATATCCAAAAATTATTCCTTCATCACTTTTGGCATCAATTTTTCCTAGAGCTTCCTTACTAATTATAAGGACAAAACATTTGCAACCAAATGTCCTTTAATGTGTTAGCTTAAGTTTTTTTTCCGTTCAGTAATTCATACGGGTTTTTTTCAGGAGGGAACTAATCATGCACCTGTTTGTTGAAACACGTTCTCAAGGCACTATACTAAACGTGTGTTCATATTTGTAGGTTTTTATGAATGACAAACTATGCGCAATTGACATATGACGAGGTCCAAGCACAAGCGCGCAATTGATATATAACGAGATTCAAGCACAAGACCAAGATCAAGCAAAGATATAAAGTTATACATGAGTCGTTCTTTAATTGTGATCTTGATCCGATAACTTGACTCAAGACTTGGCTTCTCTCGTAAAAACATTTTTATCAAATCATGCATATTTAATTTAAAGCAAAATGATTTTAAATCATGCATATTTACTTTAGTCAAAATGATTTTTAACCATGCCTCTAAAATCTGGACTAAGATAATCGATTATGTACTTATGATAATCGATTATGTTAAGTCAGCTGCATGAAAATCGATTGTGAACTTATGACAATCGATTGTGTTAAGGCAGTGTGCATCAGATTTTTCAAATCTGCATGACAATCGATTGTGAACCTTATGACACGATTGTGTTGAGGCAGTGTACATCAAAGTTTTTCAAAGCTACAAAATAATCGATTGTGAACTTATGACAATCGATTGTGTTGAGGCAGTGTCTATCAGACATTTTCAAAGTCATAAAATAATTGATTGTGTACCTTTGACAATCGAGTGCATTGAGGTAGTGTCTAATTGATTTTTCAAAGACTGATATATAATCGATTGTTCTCATAGCATAATCGATTGTGTAATTGACCGTTGCCAAAATATTTTCAAACACCCTCAGGTAATCGATTATAGATTTCTAATAATCGATTATTTTAAATAAAATCTGGAAAAGATTTTTTGAACGTTGCCAAGTAATCGATTGTAGATTTCTGACAATCGATTGTTTTAAGTAAAATCCGGAAACGATTTTTTGAACGTTGCCAAGTAATCGATTGTAGATTTCTGACAATCGATTGTTTTAAGTAAAATCTAGAAATGATTTTTTGAACGTTGCCAGTAATCGATTATTGATCTTAGATAATCGATTGTTAAGCGTAAAATCTGGGAATGATTTTTGGAACGATTGGCAAACAATCGATTGTGGCATTTTGACAATCGATTGTCACTGAGTAAAATCAGCAATTCTTAATTGGCAATTAGGCAACGGTAATGCATGGTTTTGCAACTATAAATACAGCTTCAAATTAGTCTTCTAAAAACAACAACTGATCATATTATTGCTATAGCTTGCATACTCTATTATTCATCACTTTCTATTCATTACATAAGTTTTGAGAGCAAAAATTCTTGACGAAAGTTGTTGCGTTCTTGAGCGTATCTGTTTACCCATATCTACTCTATTAAGAGAGTCTTGTTTAAGTGAGTGCTAAGTGTTTTATACACTTGAAGTGAAGTGTTAGTCCCTTGTATTGTAAGAAGGAACTTGTGTTTCCTTTGGTTGAAGTCTTGGAGTGTTGTATCTTCGAGCAAAGGTTGTTGAGGCTTGTGTCCTCAGTTTGTAAAGGTTTGTTGAGCACCCGTAAGCTTAATAGTGTTAGTGGAAATCTCGAGAGAGTCTCTCGGGGACTGGACTAGCCACGCGTTGTGGTGAACCAGGATACATCGGTGCGTTCGTTCTTATTTATTTATTTATCGCACTTATTTCTTTCCTGCAATTTTTAAATTCCGCAAGTTTACGCTAATTTTTATTATAACGCTATTCACCCCCCCTCTAGCGTTAAGCTTATTTTCTAACAATTGGTATCAGAGCCCAACTCTCTGAAGACTTAACCGTTTGAGAGAAACAATCCATGGCTTCTACTCGTGATTCTTTTGCAGGAATAGGTGAAGGACAATGCTCCACCCGACCACCACTATTCGACGGTACAAACTATACGTACTGGAAGAAGAGGATGAGAATATTTGTTCAATCAAATAGTTTTTATCTTTGGAAGGTTATAATGAAGGGAGAACAAATTCCAACCAAAAAGGTTGAAAATAAGGATGTTCCAAAGTCCGAAGATGAATACGATGCGGATGATATCCGAAAGGTGCAAAACAACGCTAAAGCCATTAATTTATTATATTGTGCTGTAAATGCTGATGATTACAGGAAAATATCATGTTGCACAACGGCGAAGCAAATGTGGGACAAGCTGGAAATTACGTACGAAGGTACGGACCAGGTAAGGGAAGCTAAAATTGATTTCCTAACCCATGCATATGAATTGTTTCACATGAAGGAAGGCGAAAAGGTCGATGAGATGTTCGAACGATTTTCAAAAATCGTTAATGATTTACATGCTCTTAAGAAGACCTTCACGGATAAGGAACTTGTCTGAAAAATTCTCCGAAGTCTCACTCCGGCAGGGCGATCCAAGGCCGACGCGATTCAAGAATCTATTGGCGTTTCAAATGTCACCATCAACTGATTAAGAGGTAATCTTAAAACTTATGAATCTACTATACTTAACCCTCTTGTTGATGATCAAAGGAAACAAAAGATCGCTCTCAAGGCAAGCACAAGCCAACCTCAAAATGATGAGGACGGAGACAACGAGTTCGGACTCGTCATTAAGAGATTTCAGAAGTTCATGCGAAAAGAGTATGAACGAAAGGGCAAAAAGCAAGGAGATCAAATAAAGTGCTATGAGTGCGGAGAAACCGGGCATATTAAATCAAATTGCCCAAATGCCAAAAAGGAGAAGAAACCCTTCAAGAAACAACGAGCATACATATCTTGGGGAGGCGACTCCGGTGACGAGTCGAGTGAGGAAGAAGAAGACGAAGCCGCAAATCTTTGTCTCATGGCTCACGAAAACAATCAAGAAGAGGTATGTTAAATTTCTTCCAAAAATTTCTATTCTCTTGAGGAAATGCAAAATGCTTTTGATAAATTGTATAGTGAATTTGTTAAAGCTTCCAAAACTGCTAAAAGCATAAAGGAAAATGCATCTTTGAAAGAAAAAGATTTTGAAAAACAACTCTCTTTGAAAGAAAAGGATTTGGAAAAACTGATTTTGGAAAATGAGAAGTTGAAAGAAGAAAACAAATTTTTCGGCAAGAGAAGCGCCAACAAACCCGAGAGTTGTAGCAAAAGTTGTACTTCTTGCATGCATCTCAAAAATGAGGTAGAAAGACTTAAGGGCACCCTAGATAAGTTTAATTCTTCTCATAAAAATTTGAATGAAGTTCTTGTTAATTTGAAGTCGACCAAGCATGGCATAGGTTTTAAGAATGAGTCTAAAGAAAAGGTTGAAGCCAACCCCCAACAACCTAAGGCTCAACCTAGGATTAATAAAACAAACGCTCATCCTAGATATAACAAACCTAGAAATGGCTTTCAACAATCGCAACCTAGAAATAATCACTCTAGAAATAATGCATATTCTAGGCCAAACACTAGAAGGAACTTTGAACCTTTTAGAACACCTAGAAATGGCTTCCAACCTAGAAATAATTATTCTAGAAATGCTGCATGTCCTAGAACAAATAGTAGGAGAAATGACTTTCATGAAACGAGCAATAGTCATATTGTCGAAAATAGAGTAAACAATTTTCATCCGTCCAACTACTATCAACCTAGAAGGATGCATAATCCTAACGTGATTTGTCATTATTGTAGACGAATTGGACATATTGCTCCTGCTTGTTTTACACGACACAGACATAACACTCAATCACATCACTATGATTTGCCTAACCCCCAAGGACCCAAAATGGCATGGGTACCTAAAACTCATTAATCTGTTTTGTAGGTGTGTTTGAAGGGGTCAAGTGTACTTTGGTACCTTGATAGTGGATGCTCCAAGCACATGACTGGAGACGAATCCAAGTTCCTTCAACTAGAACACAAGGAAGGAGGACGCGTTATTTTTGGTGATAACAACAAAGGAAAAATTATCGGCATTGGATCGGTCGGTAAGGATGACTCCTCTTCCATTAAGCATATATTGCTAGTTAAGGGTCTAAAACATAATCTCTTGAGCATAAGTCAATTATGTGACAAGGGAAATCTTGTTTTATTTGATTCAAATGAATGCTTAGTTTTTCGCCGTAGCGATTTTAAAATTATTCTTCGTGGATTTAGAATGGATAACATCTATATGGTTGATCTTGCAAATTCTTCACCTGAATATGTGAACTGTCTTATGAGCAAAGAGAATGATACATGGTTATGGCATCGTAGAGTAGCTCACATCAACATGCATCTTTTGAATAAATTGGTTTCACAAAATTTAGTCATTGGTCTTCCAAATTTGAAATTTGAAATTTGAAAAAGACTCTTTTGTGATTCTTGTCAAAAAGGGAAGCAAACAAAAGCATCTTTTAAATTGAAAAATGTTGTTTCAACTACTAGACCTTTGCAATTACTTCACATGGACTTATTTGGACCATCTCGCATTGAAAGTCTTGGTAGAAATCGTTATGCTTTTGTTATTTTTGATGATTATTCTAGATTTACATGGACTTTATTTCTTGCTCATAAAAGTGAAGCTTTTCATAATTTCAAATATTTTCTTAAACGTGTTCAAAACGAAAAGGACACAACCGTCACTTCAATAAGAAGTGATCATGGGGGAGAGTTTGATCACAATCTCTTTGCGGACTTTTGTGACGAACTCGGTATCGAGCACACCTTCTCCGCTCCACGAACACCACAACAAAATGGGGTAGTGGAAAGGAACAATAGGTGTCTCGAAGAGATGGCTAGAACCATGCTCGATGAGGCTAAGATTCCCAAACATTTTTGGGCGGATGCCGTAAGTACCGCATGCTACGTTTTGAATAGAGTAGTCATAAGGCCAATACTCATGAAAACCCCCTATGAACTCTATTAGGGAAGGAAACCAAATATATCCCATCTTAGAGTATTCGGTTGTAAATGCTTTATTCATAACAATGGAAAAGATCAATTGGGAAAATTTGATGCCAAATCCGATGAAGGATTTTTTATTGGTTATTCCTCACGTAGCAAAGCACTTAGGGTATTCAATAATAGAACCGGAACTGTGGAGGAATCCCCTCATATTTTATTTTCCGAAAATAATGCTCGCTTGGCGAGAATGGATTCTGGTTTTGATTTTGCAGGTATTTTAAACTCACTAAGCCCTCAAGACAAAGTACAAGAGGAAACTCCGAAGGAAACTCAAGATGAAATCTTGGAACAATTATCGGAGGAAGCGCCACAATTGGAGAAAGAAACGAAAATGCCTAACGAATGAAGGACAATCAAAGATCACCCTCTCGAACAGGTAATTGGCGACGTCAGAGAAAAGGTAAGTACCCGAAACTCTTTTAAGAGCACCTTAGGACATACTGCTTTTGTTTCTCAAATTGAACCCACAACCATCTCCGAAGCAATTGGGGATGAATTTTGGACCTTGGCAATGCAAGAGGAGCTTAACCAATTCAAACGGAATGACGTTTGGGATTTGGTGCCAAGACCCGAAAATCATACCATAATTGGTACGAAATGGGTTTTTCGAAACAAATTAGATGAAAATGGGGTAATCACTAGAAACAAAGCTAGACTCGTAGCAAAAGGCTACATTCAAGAAGAGGGTATTGACTATGAAGAAACATATGCTCCCGTAGCAAGGTTAGAAGCTATTCGTTTATTACTTGCCTTTGCATCTTCTATGAATTTCAATTTGTATCAAATAGATGTAAAAAGTGCTTTTCTAAATGGTGTTATTCAAGAAGAAGTTTATGTTGAACAACCCCCGGGTTTTGAAGATTTTAAATCCCCAAATCACGTTTTCAAACTTAAAAAGGCTCTTTATGGTCTTAAACAAGCTCCCCGAGCTTGGTATGAAAGATTGAGTAAATTTCTTTTGGAAAATGATTTCATTAGGGGGAAAGTTGACACCACTCTTTTCGTTAAGCATAAAAACAATGATATTTTATTAGTTCAAATCTATGTGGATGATATTATATTTGGTGCTACTAACAATGTTTTGTGCAAGGAATTTTCCGATTTAATGACAAGCGAATTTGAGATGTCTATGATGGGTGAGCTAACATTCTTTTTGGGGCTGCAAGTAAAGCAAATGAAAGAAGGAACTTTCATTTGTCAAGCTAAATATTGCAAAGAATTGCTGAAACGATTTGAAATGACCAGCGCAAAAGCAATGGCCACTCCCATGAGCACATCCGATCATCTAGACAAAGATAAGAAAGGTAAGGAAGTCGACACCAAAAAGTATCGAGGTATGATTGGATCTCTCCTTTATCTTACTGCTAGTAGACCGGACATCATGTTTAGCGTGTGCTTATGCGCTCGTTATCAATCGTGTCCGAAGGAGTCTCACCTAACTGCGGTGAAACGGATATTGAAGTATCTTGTTGGTACTGTAAATGTGGGTCTATGGTACCCCAAAGGTTCTTCATGCCAACTTGTTGGCTATTCCGATTCCGATTTTGCTGGATGCAAATTGGACCGCAAGAGCACTAGTGGCACTTGCCATTTGCTCGGTAGCTCTCACGTTTCTTGGTTTAGCAAGAAACAAGTAAGTGTTGCGTTGTCCACAACCGAGGCTGAATATGTAGCCGCGGGGAGTTGTTGCGCTCAAATCCTTTGGATGAAACAACAACTCTTGGACTATGGCCTAAGTCTTGATCATATTCCTCTTAGATGTGATAATACTAGCGCCATATGTTTGACGAAGAACCCCGTTCTTCATTCAAGAACAAAACACATTGAAATTAGGCATCATTTTATAAGAGATCACATTCTCAAGGGTGATGTCGAAATTGAATTTGTTGAAACCAAAGATCAATTGGCCGACATTTTTACAAAACCCTTAGAGAAAGAGTCCTTCTTCCGAATTCGTAGTGAACTCGGGATTCTTGACTCCACGTTGATCTAAGTCATGCATTGCATTTTCCCTTTCACATGATTTCTAACTTGAGCGTCGGAGACGTCTAAAGAATTTTCGCAGGTATCGCCCTAAAGGCAGGGGGAATTATAAAGATTGATGCAGAATAATCGATTTCTCCTAAGGATAATCGCTTTCTCTTTTGTATATAATCGATTATCTAGTATCAATAATCGATTATGTTGATATTACTTGCCTTTTTATGTCTTTTACTCTTTCCATTTTTGCTAATGTCAAAAGGGGGAAGAATAAGGGGCTATGCACTAATAATCATTGGCATAAATTGAGGGGGAATTCATATGTTGAGGGGGAACCAATTGCATATCTATACTTGTCTTGGATCGTCATTATGAATTATCTAATATGCATATCCCGCTTAAGGTTTGCCATTATCAAAAAGGGGGAAATTGTTGAAACACGTTCTCAAGGCACTATACTAAACGTGTGTTCATATTTGTAGGTTTTGATGAATGACAAACTATGCGCAATTGACATATGACGAGGTCCAAGCACACGTGCGCAATTGATATATAACGAGATTCAAGCACAAGACCAAGATCAAGCAAAGATATAAAGTTATACATGAGTCGTTCTTTAATTGTGATCTTGATCCGATAACTTGACTCAAGACTTGGCTTCTCTCGTAAAAATATTTTTATATAATCATGCATATTTAATTTAAAGCAAAATGATTTTAAATCATGCATATTACTTTAGTCAAAATGATTTTTAAACATGCCTCTAAAATCTGGACTAAGATAATCGATTACGTACTTATGATAATCGATTATGTTAAGTCAGCTGCATGACAATCGATTGTGAACTTATGACAATCGATTGTGTTAAGGCAGTGTGCATCAAATTTTTCAAATCTGCATGACAATCGATTGTGAACCTTATGACAATCGATTGTGTTGAGGCAGTGTACATCAAAGTTATTCAAAGCTACAAAATAATCGATTGTGAACTTATGACAATAGATTGTGTTAAGGCAGTGTCTATCAGACATTTTCAAAGTCATAAAATAATCGATTCTGTACCTTTGACAATCGAGTGCATTGAGGCAGTGTCTAATTGATTTTTCAAAGACTGATATATAATCGATTGTTCTCATAGCATAATCGATTGTGTAATTTACCGTTGCCAAAATATTCTCAAACACCGTCAGGTAATCGATTATAGATTTCTAATAATCGATTGTTTTAAATAAAATCTAAAAAAGATTTTTTGAACGTTGCCAAGTAATCGATTGTAGATTTCTGATAATCGATTGTTTTAAGTAAAATCCGGAAATGATTTTTTGAACGTTGCCAAGTAATCGACTGTAGATTTCTGACAATCGATTGTTTTAAGTAAAATCTGGAAATGATTTTTTGAACGTTGCCAGTAATCGATTATTGATCTTAGATAATCGATTGTTAAGCATAAAATCTGGGAATGATTTTTGGAACGATTGGCAAACAATCGATTGTGGCATTTTGACAATCGATTGTCACTGAGTAAAATCAGCAATTCTTAATTGGCAATTAGGCAACGGTAATGCATGGTTTTGCAACTATAAATACAGCTTCAAATCAGTCTTCTAAAAACAACAACTGATCATATTATTGCTATAGCTTGCATACTCTATTGTTCATCACTTTCTATTCATTACATAAGTTTTGAGAGCCAAAATTCTTGACGAAAGTTGTTGCGTTCTTGAGCGTATCTGCTTACTCATATCTACTCTATTAAGAGAGTCTTGTTTAAGTGAGTGCTAAGTGTTTTATACACTTGAAGGGAAGGTTTAGTCCCTTGTATTGTAAGAAGGAACTTGTGTTTCCTTTGGTTGATGTCTTGGAGTGTTGTATCTTCGAGCAAAGGTTGTTGAGGCTTGTGTCCTCAGTTTGTAAAGGTTTGTTGAGCACCCGTAAGCTTAACAGTGTTAGTGGAAATCTCGAGTGAGTCTCTCGGGGACTGGACTAGCCACGGGTTGTGGTGAACCAGGATACATCGGTGCGTTCGTTCTTATTTATTTACTTATCGCACTTATTTCTTTCCTGCAATTTTTAAATTCCGCTAGTTTACGCTAATTTTTATTATACCGCTATTCACCCCCCCCCTCTACCGTTAAGCGTATTTTCTAACACTGTTCACCAAGTAATATGCAATGTTGACTGCCTCTGCACAGAAACCTTTTGCATTACCAATGCCAGTCAACATTTTCCTAGTCATGTCTTCAAGACTCCTATTTTTCCTCTCTATAACACCATTTTATTGAGGTGTTCTTGGAGTTGAAAAATATGACTTAAACCATTTCAGCGCAAAACTCGTCAAACTTTGCATTATCAAATTCTTTGCCATGATCAGATCTTATACTCACAACATTTTGGCTCATTTTTACTTGGATCTTCTTCGCAAAAGCATCAAACAATGGGAAAGTCTCATCTTTTGGTCTAAGTAGCAAGGTAGTAGTCATCCACTATTACGAAAATGTACTTCTTTCTTCCTCTACTTGGCACTCTAATAGGTCCATATAGATCCATATGGAGGAGATTAAATGGCCTTGAGGTGCTTGCTCCTTTTTGGGTTTGAATGAGGACCTGATCTATTTCCCTTTTACACAAGCATCACACTCCTTGTGATCATTGAAACTTGACTTTGGCAGTCCACAAACCAGGTCCTTCTTGACCAATTTGTTCAGTAATGTCAAACTTTCATGGCCCAACATTTTGTGCCACAATTAAGCATCATCATCAACATCACCCAAACATGTGAGATCCCCATTATGTAGGAACTCAAAATCAATGACATAGATATTTTTATATCTTTTTGCCATCAGGATCACTTCACATGTCGCAAGATTTGTGACTGTGCAGATTTTTGACACAAATTCCACCTTCTTGTCTTTGTCGCAGATTTGAGAAACACTCAATAAGTTGTACTTCAAGCCATTCACATAATAAACATTCTCGATTGAGTGAGTGAGAGACTTCTCAATCTTCCTACTCCCAAAATGTATCCCTTTTTTCCATTGCCAAAGGACACACTCCCTTCTTGTAGGGATATAAGTGAAAGGAAATTATTAGTGCTTCAAGTCATATGCCTCAAGCAGCGACTATCCATGTACCATCTTTGGCTGCTTCCTTTCACTGCTCCCTACACAAGAGAATCAAGGATTAGACTTAGGGACCCAAACAAGTTTGAGTCCCTTGTAATAAGGAAAAGGGTTAATCAAAGTTCTTTTTATCTGACTAGGCATCATACGTTTTTATATAAGGGAGCGGGTTCTTTAGCAACAGTTACTTTTTCAGCAAAAACTTTATCTTTTTGTTGGGACTGAAATATGGCATTACACGTTTCCTTGAAATTCCCGGTGTTACCACAGTGAGTGTTGAGCCAGTTATCAGGGACAGTCACGTACTTACTATGTGGTTTTAAGGAGTGTTTCCCTTTAGAATATGATTCCCTACCTGTTCCCCCATTTTTCTTAAACATAGTAGTGATTGCATTAGATGACCAAGTCCACTTAAGAGATTTTTCTAGGTAATTCTTCAATTTGCCAACATTTTTCTTAAGTTGTCTGTTTTTCTCAAGTTCAGTACACATACTAGATTTCAATGATTTTAGCTCATTTTCAAGCTTAAGGTGTGTCTCACTCGCAAGTTCCTTTTTCTATTTTGAGTGTTTTGATACTTACTTTCCCTTCTTAGTTCCTGAATTGTTTTCTTTAGATCTGCAACTACTAATAATAAGTCATCTTTCTCATGCTCTATGTTTTCAATCCTCTCATTTAAGGTATTTTTTCCCTTTTTGAACTCTCAATGGTCTCTTTTAGATCAACCATAACAACCACTAGATCATCTCTCTCGTGTTCTATTTCCCCTAATTCCATAGTTAACACATTTTTATCGTTAATAAGATTATGATATGCATCAATTAGAAAATTATCCAAGGATATAAGATTCTTTTGAGAATAAGACTTCTAATTTCTTTGAACATCCAGAAGTTTACCTCATCATCATTGTCATCTTCCTTATCCTTATCTTATATTTTCGATAGGGCAAAAATGGAGTCATACTCAGCTACTTCATTTTCAACTACCATCATAGAGCTATCACCTTGCTCATCATCTTTTCTAGATTTGCTAGAAGAGTCGCCCCATGCAGCAAGAGCCTATTTTACAACATTATCAACGAAATCATTTCTCTTGAATCTTTTGTCAGGAACCGAGTTCCTCTTGGCTGCTTTATATGTGTTGTGTTTGTATTGGTCTTGCTTGTGGAGAGGGAAGTCTTTGATGAAATACTCTATCTTTGTGCATTTATGACATAAGTCTTAGCCTCTTGGCTTGCTGCAACAGCCCCTCTTTGGAATACCTCCATTTCTGCGAACCATCTTATGAAATCATTTTGTTAGATATGCCATATCAGCATCCTCACCACTTGAGTCATTGTTGTATGTCTTGAGGACAAGGTTCTTCTCCCTTTTAGGCTCTCTTCTCTGATCATGATCCTTCTTCTTCTTTATCTCATAGGTCTTCATATTTCCAATGAGTTCGTCAATGGTCAGCTTTTGCAGATCCTTTACCTCCGCGATAGCATTAACTTTGCTTTCCCAGGAACCAGGTAATACATTGAGTCTTTTGCTGATAAGTTTGTTCCTTGGAATAATCTCTCCCAGAGAATGAAGCTCATCGATTATATAGGTGATACGAGTGTGCATGACCTAAATGGACTCATTATCCTTCATCATGAAGAGTTCACACTCAGTGGTTACCATATCAATCTTCGACTCCTTGACTTGAGTTGTTCCTTAGTGTGCTGTTTAGAGAGCTTCCAAGATTTCGTTGGCAGATTGACATGCATAAATCCTATTGTATTCTTCTGGTCTAATGCCATGGACGAGGATCTTTTTTGCTTGAACATTTTTATCTATAAACTTGCGGTTAGTATGGTTGTATTCCTTTCTTGTTTTGGAATTCTCACTGTTGGTTCAACAATGATCTTCATGGGAATGAAAGGACCAACATAGATAGCATCCCAGAGCTCTAAATCGTCAGCCATGATGAAGTCGTGCATCCTTGTTTTCCACCATTCGTAGTATTGTTCATTTAACCTTGGTAGTCTGTAGGTAGACTAACCTTCTTCAAAGTTTAGTGGACCAGCCATGAGGATCCTTTCTAGGTGATAGCTTGATAGAAAGAACCCTCTCAGATATCAATTGATAGAAATTAAGGATCCACCAAACTATATTGTCACGACCCAAAATCCATTAAAGGTCGTGATGGTATCGGACACCGCTGTCAGGCAAGCCAACATTAAATAATCAACTTGGTTCTCATTTTAACATTTTTTAAGTCATAATTTCCTGCAATTAAATGGTAAAAGATGAACTTTACATGATGAATGAAAATATTTTCACAATTTCATTACTGAACAGCCCATAGTTACCCTAAATCCGGTGTCACAAGTGCATGAGAATCAACTAGAAAGGTAAACTAAAATACAGCATCTGTCCGGAATACAAATTAGACAGGGAAATATATAAGTAACTTTAAAGGAGATTCTGCTGCCCGCGTATCGTTATATAGAAATGCAGCTCACCTATGTCCCCGCAAATAACCATACCTATGCTCGCACAGGGCCACTAAACACATATGCACTTGCAAAAAATGTATAGTAAGTGTAGTATGAGTACGTTAATCAACGGGTACCCAGTACGTATCCAGTCTAACCTCGAAGAAGTAGTGACAAGGGTCAACTTGGACACTTACTATGGGCTAACAAAAACATACTGATACTATATTTAAGCATGGAATATATAAAAATTGGAAATTCAATGATCGGAAACAATCAATAATTCTATTAACAAATAGAAATTTCCAATTTCTTTTTCATTATTTAACAAGTTATATCTCAAGCCAATAAAGCAATGTCAATTATTATTAGTTCCAAAGAGTTATCATGCAGAAGTCATGTCGAGGTCGTACGACCCGATCCAACATATAAATATAAAAATTGTGCACTGTCGAGGGTCAAACGACATGAACCATAGGTGCATTTATCTACTACTAAGGCGTTCGACCCCTCCACAAGAAGAGAAAAATACATCTAAATAGCCAAATTCGTGATTTATTAAAAGTTACAGTTCAAAGAAATATCAATTCTCATTAACGATCAAGTGACCCTTTAAATAGTTAAATTAACAAGTAGGATGCATACATCGCAAATATAACATGATTTGGGTCCTAGACTACCCAGACATAAGCATAATAGTAGCTACACATGGACTCTAGTCACCTTGTGTGTACGAAGCCCCACAAATTGGAAACACAAATTAATTCAATTCACCTATGGGGTTAATTCCCTCTTACAAGGTCAAAAAAGAGACTTACTTCGCTACGAAATTCTATAGCCAGCTCCCAAGCCTTTCCAACAACTCAAACCGATGCTCAACGCTCCAAAACTAGTCATTATATGTGGAAATCCATAAATATATACTCTAATACTCATTATAATCCAATTAACAATAATTTCCAACACCGTTCGAACAGTCAATAAAAATTGTCCTCGGGCCCACGTGCCTGGATTCCAAAAACTTTTGAAGATAAACTTTTCCCATAACACCACGAACTCAAATATATAATTTTATTCTAAATTCCATACCCAAATTCGTGGTCAAAATCCAAAAATACCAATTTCTAGGTTTTTCTTCAAAATCCCAAATTTTTACTAATTGTCGTGTCTAAATACATATATAAACCTTTATTTAACTCACAACTAATAGAAATCACTTAACTCATGATAGATGATGAAATCCCTTCTTTGGAAACTCCAAATATCAACCAAGTAGTGTGAAAAATGGTGAAATGAACTCAAACCCTCGAGTTTGCGACGGCTCTAGAATCATCTCCTTCATGTTCGCGGCTGGGGCATCGCGTTCGCGAAGGCTAAATGGCTCAAGGCCCAACTCTCCTATTCCTTCTACGCATTCACGATTGACCCTTCGCGTTCGCGTAGGTCCCTTTGGCAATCCCTTCGCGTTTGCGACCTCCCCGTTGCATTCGCAAAGACTAAAACTCAGCAGCCTTAAAATTCCTCTTTGCGACCGCAGGACTCCCTTCGTGTTCACGATGAAGGAAAGAAAATACCAGCAACAACAGTCCTAAACATCTCCAATTTGGTCCGAGACCACCACAAAATACACCCCAGGCCCCCAGGACCCTGCCCAATCACACAAACCAGTCCCATAACATAACATGGACCTATTTTAGGCCTCAAATCATATCGAACAACATCAAAAACAAGAATTGCACACCAATTTAAGCTTAATGAACTTTAGAACTTCAGAATTCAACATTCGATGACGAAACCTATCAAATCATGTCTGATTGACCTCAAATTTTGCACACAAGTCCCATTCAACATTATAGACCTACTCCAACTTCCAAAATCAGAATCTGACCCTGATATCAAAAAGTTCACTTCCGGTCAAACTTCTCACAAACCTTCAATTTCTAACTTTCGCCAAATGACCCTAGAATGACCTATGGACCTCTATCAACTTCCGGACATGATCCCAATACCTGAATCACCATACAGATCTATTCCAAACTCAAGGTCCCAAATGGACATCGATAACATTGAAATGCACTTCAACCCATTTTTATGAAATTCTTCCAAAATGTCAACTTGCACAATAGGTGCTGAAATGCTCTCGGGTCATCCAAACCCGATCTGGACATATGCCCAAGTCCAAAATCATCATATAAACTTTTTGGAACATTCAAATCCCGATTTTGAGGTCGATTACTCAAAAATCAAACCTTAGTCAATTCTTCCAACTTAAAGCTTCGTAAATGAGAATTTTCTTTCCAAGTCAACTCTAAACATCCAAAATTCCAATTCCAACCATGCTTACAACTCTAAACATCCAAAATTCCAATCCAAAGTCATGTTGTATCTTTCTTCATATCAATCAACTCTTTTCTATCGTATCCCATCTACCATCGTATAATATCCAATATTCCATATTATGTTTGTAGACCTAGTCATTGTCCACGATGAATTCCGAATTACGCAAATCCCAAAGCATGTAGTCATCCTACCACATAACTCATACACTACTCCGGCACTCTTCTGTTTGGTCAAACTCACTCCTTTAAGAAACTACTTGACTTTTGTTTCTCAGACTTGACCTTCTAGAAACTTAACCACTGCAAGATACCTCCATTATGTCCTTTATTATTCTTCATTACCTAGTTGTTTTCTTAAAAATGTATATCCATCTCTATAGCACTTGAAGAAATAGATCGCTACAAACTTTACAATTTTCCGGAGATCATCTTTCACGAGCCATCAACACTAGGAATGCCGATTTGATCTTTAACCACTGCACATCGTGATTTCTGACAATCGCTTACCTTGCACCATTTCACAATACCCTTTCCCGAAGGCAAACTGAAGAAGACCATAACACCGACGAACTTAATGCATTTAACAAGGACAACAAACCACATCATAGATGAAAATTCCACCATGCTCAAAATACCAAGTCTTGTAACTCTATCAACCCCACTTGAACACTCACAGTCTGGTTGCCTTTCCTCTACTGGAATTAAAAGTCTAAACCTCTGAATAATGCACAGAGTAAAACTTCCTTTCAAGTCATTCACTACACCTCACATGGACAAACATCCTACCATCACATCAATAAAGTAATGCACGAATAGTCATAACAATCAATGCTAAATTTGAAACCTTAGGTAGTACTGATACTAAGCTGAAATGACAGAACACCCTTGTATAAGGCGACGACAATAACCCAATCAAATACGTAAGGAGAAACATACTGCTCCACATCTGTAGTACCATTACAATTCCTCGATTCCCAATTTAAAACATGCATTTCACGTCGCATAAGATTGAATAGGAAGGAAATGAAGGCATACGCCTTAAAGGAATCAAATCGCACAATGAGGAATCAAGAAGGGAAATGCTCCTAATATCCCAGTACCCTCTCGAAGATAAGTACAGACGTCTCTATACCGATTGCTAGACTCAAGTAGACTCGCTCATGACTCGTGAGACCTAAGTAAACCTGGCTCTGATACCATATATTCATGACCCAAATTCCATTAAAGGTCGTGTTGGCATTGGACATCGCTGTCCGGCAAGCTAACAATAAATATTCAACTTGGTTCTCATTTTAGTATTTTTGAAATCATAATTTCCTTCAATTAAATAGTAAAAATGAAATTTATATAATGAATAAAAATATTTTCACAATTTAAATACTGAAAAGCCCATGGCTACCCAAAATCCCGGTGTCACAAGTACAAAAATATTAACTAGGAAGGTAAAATAAAATACAACATCTATCCGGAATACATGTTAGATAGAAAAATACATAAGTAACTCTAAAAGATACTCTATTGGTTATGGATCATAATATAAAAATGTACCTCATCTACGCCCCCACAAATAACCATGACTATGCTCTCACAGGCCACTAGACACGTATGGCACCTGCACAAAAATGTGCGAAAGTGTATTATGAGTACGTAAATGAACGCATACCTAGTAAGTATCTAGTCTAACCTCTAATAAGTAGAGACGAGGGGTCGACTCCGGTAATTACTATGCGCTAACAATAAAATGTTGATATTATATTTAAGCATGGAATAGATAAGATAGCTGTAATTCAATAACTGGAAATAATCAACAATTCTTTTTGCTAATAGAAACTTTAGTTTCATTTTTATCATTTAACAAGTTATATCTCAAGCCAATAAAGCAATGCCAATTATTATTAGTTCCAAAATTTTATTATGTACAAGTTATGCCGAGGTCATACGGCCCGATCCAACATATAAATATAAATTGTACATTGTCGAGGGTCAAACGACACGAACCATAGATGCATCTATCTGCTACCAAAGCGTTTAGCCCACTCCACAAGAAGAGAAAACCACATATAAACAACCAAATTCATGATTATTAAGAGTTAATATTCAAAGAAATATCAATTCTCATTAACGGTCAAGTGACCCGTCCAAAACTGAAGTAGGTGAAGTTTAACCTTTTACAATTCCTTTATCAAGTTTCAATATATTTAAACAATTAAATTAAAAACTTGGATGAAACATAGTAAATATAACATGATTTGGGTCCTAGACTATCCGGACATAAGCATAATAGTAGCTACGCAAAGATTCTCATCACTTCGTGTGTACGTAACCCCTACAAATTAGAAGAACATATTAATTCAATTCACCAATGAGGTTAATTCCCTCTTACAAGGTTAGAAAAGAGACTTAGCTCGCTCCGAAGTTCCATAGCCAACTCCCAAGCCATTCTAGAAACTAAAAACGATGCCCAACTCTCAAAACTAGTCAATAAATGTGACAATCCATAAATATATACTCGAACACTCATTATAACTCAATTTACAACATTTTCCAACTCCATTTGAACAGTCAATAAAATTGCCCTCGGGCCCACGTGCCCTAATTCTGAATATTTTTGAAGATAACTTTATCCATAATACCATGGACTCAAATATATAATTACTCCAAATTCCATGTCCAAATATGTGGTCAAAATCCAAAATACCATTTTCTAGGTTTTTCTTCAAAATCTCAAGTTTTCACTAATTTTCATGTATAAATCCATATCTAAACCTTGTATTAAACTCACAACTAGTGAAAATCACTTAACTCATGGCTAGATGATGAAATACACTCATCAAAAGCTCCAAATATCACCCAAGCCACGTGCAAAATAGGTGCAATGAACTCAAACCCGCTTTTAAAATATTCTGCCCAGCCCAGGTCTGCCCTTCTTCGCATTCGCAGTTAGGGCCTTCTATTCGTGAAGGCTAAATGGCTCAAGGCACAACTTCCCCGTTCCTTTTACGCGTTCGTGATTGAACCTTCGTGTTCGTGTAGGTTCCTCAGGAAATCCCTTCCTATTCACGACCTCACCATCACATTCACGAAGACCAAAACTCAGCAGCCTCAAAATTCCTCTTTGCGAACGCAGAACTCCCTCCGTGTTCGTGATGAAGAAAACTAAATACCAACTGTGATGACCTGGCCGGCCATTTTAAGTATTTATACCCCGATCCCCTATTAACTGCTTTTCCCATGTTTATTTTTGCTATTTTGATTTGCTGGGATGTTTGGTTTTGAGTTTCGAAGAGTTTTGGGACACTTAGTCCCTAAAGAAGAGTTTAGAAAATTGACTGTAGTTAGAACAGTGTGAAAATGGCTTCATATTGGAATTTTGATGGTTCTGTTAGCTCCGTTGGGTGATTTTAAATTTAGGAGTGTGTTCGATTGTGTTTTGGAGGTCTGTAGCTAATTTAGGCTAGAAATGCCGAAAGTTGAATTTTTGAAGTTTCCGTTTCGACAGTGAGATTTTGATCCGAGGGTCAGAATGGAATTCCAAAAGTTGGAGTAGCTCCGTATTATTGAATGTGACGTGTGTGCAAAAGTTTAGGTCATTTGGACGATGTTTTGATAGACTTTTTTATCAAAAGCGTAATTTGAGAGGTTTTGGAATTCTTAGGCTTGAATCCGATGCTAAATTAGTGTTTTAATGTTGTTTTGAGTGTTCCGTAGATTGGAACAAGTTTAAATGATGTATTGGGATTGGCTGGCATGTTTGGTTGAGATCCCAAGTTCCTCGGGTGTGTTTCAGATGCTCAACAGGTCATTTTGGAACTTAGAAAAATTGTAGAAAATTGCAACACCCCAGTTCAGGTTTCCTTCTTCTTGTTCCCGAGTAGGGTCTTGCGTTCGTAAAGAGGAGCTGGGGCTGGGGGAGATTTAATGCTTCGTATTTATGAAGGTTCTGCTGCGTTCACAAAGCTGGGATGTCTTATACCTACGCGTTCGCGATGGTATTCCTGCGTTCGCGTAGAAAGAGGAGATTGTGCATCGAGTTCACGACCAGGGCATCGCGTTCACGAAGTGAAATTTGGACCAAGCGGAGTTGTACTTCGTGAATGCAAGGTTCCTTCCATATTCACGAAGAAGGAAATACCTAGCAGTATTTAAATAGCCAATCTTCGACCCTTCTTTATTTTTCTACCATTTCTGAACGGGATTGAAGCTTTTGAGGGAGAGTTTTTAAGAAACCAAAGGGGAATCACTTGGAGGTAATATTCTTGACTTCATAGCTCATTTATATGCTATCAAATGTCTAATTAGTGGTGAAAAAATAGGGAAAAATTAGTGCAAAATGGGTAATTAGTACTTGAGATTAAGAGACTTTAAAATGGGTATTTGAGGGGTCAGTTATTTGATGTGTTATTTATATTATAAAATTGAATTGAATAAATTTGGGCCATTTGGAGTCGAGTACTCGGGGCAAGAATGTGGTTTCGTGCTGATTTTGAGCAGGTTCGAGGTAAATGGCTTGCCTAACCTTGTGTGGGGGACCTTCCCGTTAGGATTTGGTAAATTGAAACGCCTTGTACGTGAGGTGACGAGTGCGTACTTGTGATAATTGATAAAAAAAACGAGTTTTTATTAAGTAATTTCAAGTATGTTTCTTTTCATGTTTATACTACTTGCGATTTAAGCCAGTTGTTAGCTTAGGGAAGTATGTCTAATTGGCTTAATTTCCTTTCTTGCTCAGACTGCCTTAATTAGATTACATGCAACATGCTAGGTTAGAAATACTTGTTTTACCTTGGTTTATTTAACCTTAGTAGGGTCCTGGCCTTTTTCGTCACTACTTGTCCGAGGTTAGTCTTGGAGCTTACTGAGTACAACTGTGGTGTACTTTTGCCCCTTTCTACGTATGTTTTTCATGTGCAGATCCAGGTACCTCCACTCAAGCTTATCACGCTTAGGAAGAGGCACTTGTAGAGACTCCGAGGTATATCTGTCGCGTCCGCAAATCGAAGAGTCCCATTCTACTCTCCCTTTTTGTATTAGCCCTTCTATACTTGCGTGTCTTTGTTAGATATTTCGGAGTTATATTCTTGTAGACATTCAAAGACTAGCGATCATGAGATTCTGGGTTTTGGGAAAATGTTATTAGCTTCGAGAGTTGTTATTGTGTATGCCAAGCGGCATTTTAACACTAATTTATTTCACTATTTTGTTTTTTAATTATTTTTTCCACAATTTTATTTATTTTCCGCATCGATAGGCTTATCTAATCCTAGAAGGTGCTGTCACAATGGTCTACGGAGGGCAAACAGGATCCATGACACCAGCAATAACAGTCCAAAACAACACCAATTTGGTCCGAAACCACCCCGAAACACACCCGAGGCACCTGAGACCCATCCAATCACACACACTAGTCCCATAACATAACACGGACATGCTCGAGGCCTCAAATAATATCAAACAGCATCAAAATCATGAATCGCACCTCAATTCAAGCTTAATGAACTTTAGAACTTCAAACTTCTACATTCAATTCCGAAACCTATAAAATCACATCCGATTGGCCTCAAAATTTTGCACACAAGTCACATTCGACATTACGGACGTACTCCAACTTTGGGAATCGAAATCCGGCCCAGATATCAAATATTCCACTTTCGATCAAACTTCTTAAAAACCTTTAAATCTCCAACTTTCACCAAATGTACCTAAAATGACCTACAAGCCTCTGAATCCACTTCCGGACACGCTTCCAATAACAGATTCACCATTGAACTATTCCTAGAATTGAAATTCCAAACGGACATCGATAATATTGAAATTCACTTTAACCCAAATTTATGAAATTTTTCTAATATGCCAACTTCTACAATAGGCATGGAAATGCTCCCGTTCATCCAAAACCTGATCTGGACATACGCCCAAGTCCAAAATTATCATACGAACCTGTTGGAACCTTCAATTCTGATTTTGGAGGTTGTTTACTCAAAACTCTAACCTTAATCAATTCTTCCAACTTAAAGGTTCCATAATGAGAATTTTCTTTCCAAATCAACTCGGAACTTTCGAAATTCCAATTCTGACCACGGATATAAGTTATAATACTTGAAGTGAAGCTACTCATAGCCTCAAACTGCCGAACGATGCGCTAGAACTTAAAACGACCAGTCGGGTCATTACATACATAGAGAACCATGTTCTCTATTAGTTCCCACATAGCACACGCACACAATAGTAAGTAAATGACACAATAGAGCTTTACGTAGAAAATTCTCAGCTCAGGTGATTAAAACCCACAACCTACACTCATAGGATTTCATCTTCATTACTGAGCAAACTTTAGATTACAAACTATCGTATTCTAAGAATTAAACTCTTAATCCCTAACTAACTTGTAATAACCCTATTACAAGCCCTTTGCAATAACTCTATTACCAAGCTTATAACTCGACTAACTCTAGCCAAGACACAAACACAAGATTTATGATATTAAAAATAGTTTCCTACATAACGCTTCTTAACTAAGCTAAGTAGGTCTTACAAGTAAATCACTTTATCAAAGGTGCAATACAAATAAGGACATGTAATGATTCAATACAGGAAACTGGTCCTCTGTTATGTTGTTCTTTGTTCTAAAGCCTTGAGAGTCACTTGCAATATTGACACACTTGAGATAAAGCATTTCCAATTCTAGAGTGTGAAAGTTATTTTTTCTTTGCTTTATGTCAATATTACCCAAGTGATGTCTATTGGATGATGCAAGCACATTTGTTACAAAGGCATTCCTCTTAAAGCGACTGCTGCAGTGTTTGCCTTGTTGTGTGCGTGCAGAGGAACAGTTACAACAACTTTACAGCTGTGGAGAGTTTACTTAGTAGGGAACTGATATCCAACGGTTCCCTCTGTCGTTTCTTTGGCTCTGATTGTTTAGACATGTCCCCGACTTGAGACTTATTGTTCTTGAGCATCTGAGGATATAGAGCAAGTTCCCTGTCTGGTTCATAAAGTTTGTTAGATCATCAAAACATAGCAGGTCACATAACCTATCACATGTACTAATTGCAAAAGTTACCGTTTTCTTTAGTCCCATCTTCTAACAATAATTGACAATTTTTCAAAGATTTCAGGTTCGATTTTGGGTAGGAAAAAATTTCTAATACTCGATACTAATTCAGATTAGTTGGATCTGAAACCTCCGAACACCGTATCGAATAAGAAAAAGAAATATTTTTCATGACTAGTTGCGAAAAGTAAGATGTGGAGTAGGGGTGGGGGGGGGGGCTATTTTTATATGGCTGCAAAAGTGATGACCTAATGGCCCTTCCATTTTATGTATCTTTCACAAGCCTGATGTACTATCACACATCAAAAAATGAATTCTAGGCCATAAAAGACAAAAATCGTAATCTTTGAGCTCATTGGTATGCCAAACTAATATATATATTTGTTTAGACCATTTTTAAAAAATAAAATATTTAAATAACTGTAACCAAATGAAGAAATAATTCAAGTAATATATGTCATTAGTGTAAATAATTTTCATACCTCAAGATTTCTTATTTTAAATTTTAAGGAAGCTTATAATTTATTTATTTTGGATGACCTGCATAGTAGATAATAGCACACTACATTAGCTTATTATTCCATGGTTAGATCAGTCAGGGCATATTTATATGAAAGTACTTGATCATAAATCAAATTTAAAATATTCATTTTAGCTTAAGTATTTAGAGGTAACAACAACAAGCAACCGTGTATAATATTATATGTGGGGTTTGAGAATGTTAGTGTATATGCTTTATCCGTACCTTGAAAAAGTAAAGAAGTTATTTTCGAAAGACCCTTAACTCACAAAAATAAAAATAAAAAGTCGTAGCAACAATCAATAACACTATCGCTCCGATAAGAATATGTAATTAGACAGAGGCGTATCCAACTTGAGGGGTATGGGTTCACGTAAACCCATACTCCTTTACATAAATCATGTATAACAACATTATTTTTTTTAAATTATTTAAATATATGTGCGTGAACCCATACTTAATGACTATTATGGTTTTATTATTATTGAGTGCACCTCTACAAGTGAAATTGAAAATTTAAATCCCACTCTGAACGGTCTCGCTTTTGGCACGGGTGTCACGACCCGATTTCTGACCAAGTCGTAACCAGAACCTAGTGCCTTAACTTGACCGAAGAAACCTTCTTACATGTTCTTTTTATTGAACTAGCTGGGTCGGCATCAACCAAGACAAAACATCTTTCTTGATGTCCGTAAAGTTTAGTCTTAAAACATCATGCATAATCAAAATCTTAATATTCGATATCTGACAATACCAATATATCTGACTCTATAATATCTATGAAGCCTCTATAGAGTCTGGGCGGATTGCTCGGGATATAATTTACCGGCTAATCCTCAAATAAAAATAAAAAACAGAAACTAATAATAGAAATCAAGCAACAAACTCCATGGCCGTAATCGAAGCTCGCCAAGAGTCTTTAGGATGGGAGAATGTCATAACTCATTGCGTGCTCGTCTATAAATCCTATACTTATTTTTGCATATGCCAATGTAGGTTCCAAAAAGAGAATTTGAAATGTCAGTACATCATAGCGGTACTAAGTAAGTAAATTAATCCTTCCACTAAAGTTGGAATAAGACTCTGAAAGAAGTATGGATACATAATAAAGAGAAAATTCTAAAAGCTTCTGATGGAGAGTTGATACTAGCAACTCATATATATGATATAAAGTTCTTCTTAATATCATTCATAAACATTCTCTTTATCTTCTGGGGAAAAAAATCAAATAGATAAATATATAAAATTTCTCAAAATAATCCTTGTAAATTTTTTAAAGCATTTCCTTTTCTTTGCTGCGAAGTTCCATTGATTCTGACATTTTTTGGATTCTAATTTTGAAAATGTCATCATATAATTGGTATGGTGGACTATCCCAGCCCAATCACTTGGGCCTCATTCTTGTGGTGCCTCACAGTTCAAGGTTCTAGCATGCTCCGTTCTTGTGCCTTAACAGGGCATTTTTATCATAGTACCCGAACCAACAGTCTCTTACTCTGACAGGAGTAGTTTCGGGGTAACATAAACCACTAAAGGATATAAATCTTTTTTAGAAATGTAAGAAAACTTCCAAATATTCTTCTGAGTAACTTCCAGATATATCTTCATAGTTCTCATCAAACAGTTCCATAAAATCATGTAAGAGAAATTTTACTAGTCTATACATTAAAGAAATGTATGTAAGTCATCAATGCATAAGGCATGATTTATGGAATAACAAATAATTCTTGAGTTATTAACCATGATAATCATTTAGGATCTTTTCTACAATTCTAATGAATAATGTTAGTCGATTCGTTTCATTCAGAGCCACATTAACACCTTATACAGTCTACAATAACTTATGGCATGATCTTTGCGAGAAGACAATTTTAGTAAAAGTATTGTCTTTATGCACCTTGATTTTAAACCTATAATTTTAAAAGTGTAGTGAGTCATGATAAGAAAGTAAATTTAAACCAGTTTTACCTTGGGGAAAAGAAAATATAATGCTAAACTCAAAGATTCTTTTTTTTGTTAAAATTGTTTCTTAAAGTCTTGACGATCCATTTGTTTGTTGTTTTTTCTTTCATTCGTATTAGGATTTTCATCGTATATAAATAATATGTATTTACATCGAAGTTTTTTTATTCTAAAGCTTGAATTTAAGACCTCTTATTAAAGGTGAAGAGATTCTATCCCAATAACATAATTAGAAATTTTTCAAGAATATTCATATTTTAAAAGGATTAATTTTTTCTTTCAATTGATGGATACACTGAAAAGTTCATATTAAACTACACAATGTTTAGCTAAACCATGTAAGCTCTTGCAATATTTTTAAAGCAAATGACTATTTTGAGATTATGGCGGTCGAATGTAGAAGGACCATCATGGGAAGATTTCCGAAAATTAGGTCTAGATTTGCAGAAAAAAAAATTCCTAAAATAATCTGTCACGATTGGGGTTTACAGAACTATATTGTATTCTTGTATTTCATTAATGAGGATTGCACGACGATTTGTCAAGATCCACAATCCCTCCGAAGGAATTGTGATGACACCCAGTTTCTAAAACTAGGTAAGTTTAACGAATATAGAAATAACGATAATATTTGCTAACATCGAACAATTTCCAAAATAGACATCTCTGCACAATTTTTAAAATCTCAAACTAGTAGTACAAGTCATAAGTCATTCTAGAAGTAGCTATACATAATGATACATCATTGTTCCAGAACAAAAGGAAATAATGGAAATAAATACAATAGAATGTGAATCTGAGGCCTGCGAATGCAACATGTTTACCTTGAGTCTCCATAGCAACAACCTGCACAGCTACTAATGATTGAATACCTGAATTTGTACAAAAATGTACACAAATGTAGTATAAGCATACCATAATGATGCCCAGTAAGTATCAACACTAACCCCGCTAGAGCAGTGACGAAGAACAGTCAAAACACATACTGGTCTAATAACCTGAACAAGATATAATATAACACTAACAAGATATGGATATCTAAGTAATGCCAATAGCAGGAAGAATTCAAATTACGAAAGAATAGTGATGATAATGGGAAAACACGAATGGCAAAGATAAATAACCAAGTAATTAAACAACAACATAGTTGGGATATCGATAAGTGTAAATATACTCAAGTGAAAAAACGATGTCAACTCAACCAGTCATCCATTTTTAATACACGATTCCAAGTAATCCGAATTCTCATAATCTCATCATAATCCCGACTTCCAAACCTTTAATGCACATGGTAGCTTGTGGCCAGATATTTCCATCTCAGTTTGCACGGCAAGATCTACATGCTACCCAGTACATAATATCTATGTCAAATGCTAATTAAGATGCTCAAGAGATTCTATTTATATATCATAAAGTAAATTTACAGTTTCTAAACCAAATAGGAAATTAACGTGAAAGATGAGTTTTGTTTTTAGAAATGATTTTAGTTAAGAAATATAACATTTTCAAATAAAATTAAACGTTGAATAGCCATTGCATTTAGTATAGAATTTATTGAGTTAAAACATAATAACAATTCATTTTTAAGTAAACTAAAAACACAGACAATTAAGAAGATTAAGCTAGAGATCAATTGAAATAAAATATAATGATTACTAAAGATAGTATATACTGAAATATACGAAGGGATCTAATTTAAAGTCACACAAAATAGCATGATATTAATTCTTTCATTTTAAATCACTATATTACTAACAACTCAGCAAGGCGGGAGGTAATGACTCTACGTAGTAAGTTTATTTTGAAAATAAATTCATCAGAATAATATAAATAGGAAAAGAACTCAGGAATTGATGGCAAGACAATAATTTAATTACAGTAACTCGATCCTCAACCTTAGTGAAAATCTAAAATACAGATTATCAAAGTCTCGCACGAGGAACTAAAGCCAATACAGTAAAATTGGGGATATTAAATGCAAGATATGTTGCGGTGTGAAACCTGATCGCACCATATAATATCAATATCATAAGTCATACTTATTCCACTATATCTATTCACCATTATTTCACTTGTTGCGGCATGCAACCCGATCCCATCGTACAATATCAATATCATAGCAATAAATATAATATGTTGCAGCCTGCAACTCGATTTCACCATATAGTATCAATATCATAATTCACCTTTATTTCACCATAATAATTTACCCTTATTTGACCTGTTTTGGCGCGCAACTCAATCCCACCGTACAATAACAATATCACAATATAAATATCCTCAATTATTCTACCATATCCCTTATTTCACCTATTATGTGTGCAACCCGATCCCCCTTACCATAATTTAAATTAAAAACAACAATTCAACAACTCAAGTACAAGAATTTCTACAAGCAAGAGTAGTAGTCCTGAAATGGGAGTCTTAATGTAACAATCCGATCGGTCGCTTTACTTTTTAGAATCATGTTCCCCTAAATAAAGCTTCCCGCACTTGTTTTAACTAATTTACGACCTGCATGAATGGTTGGTTGGGGTTATGGAAGAGTTTGAGTTTGTCACACCTCCTTTTTTCAGCTTACATGTGGCTACCCCGAAAGATGACACGTGTATAGGAGTTTTTCCATTTAAAGTGACATTATTCGAGATGGGATTTATTATTTATTTCAAGAGTCGCCACTTGGGATAAGTTTGGCTTTTTGTGTCCCAAGTCACCGGTTTATTTGAAATCCCAAATTGAGGAAATTTTGATTATCCAATTGGAGTCTGCGGACCAGAAATTCTTGAGTAAGGAATTCTATTGACTCGAGGGAAGGTGTTAGGCACCCTCAGATCCCGTGGTTCTAGCACTATCGCTTAAGCTCATAATAAGTGGCTAAAATATGATTTGATATACCTATTAACCTGTAATTTTAGATTATTAACCGCTTTTAACATCTTTTTTAGGAAAATTTGCAAGTTATTAAAACACGTCGCGAATCGGGTCACATAAATGCACCCGCAATTTTAGACATATTTTAATTCCATTGAGAATAGGATTTGGGTCACATAAATGCGCACTTGAATTTAGGAAGGTATTTTATTAAACACGCGCCTATATCAACTACGTCTTTGACATTCATGGGAAGGCCGTGAAATTTTCTAAACGGCACTTCCTATTTTTCTATGTGTTTTAATGAATTAAGGATCCATCACATGGTATTTGCTTGAATTAACGCGGCTCACTTTATTTAACAAGGATATTCTAACTCATGCTAAATTCTCTACTCTTACTGGTGCTTAAATGCACTAATCATTTTATGTATAAACTATGTATTTGAGAAAACAATACGTGCCTCTAAGCCTCATTCATGATAATAGCACACCCTGGACTCACGTTTGGGTTGGCCCAAAACACATATTGTGTTTGGCCACTGCTGGGCCTCTCAACTGGGCTTAGAGTTCATTTGGACAGGGAGTCCATATGGACAAATTTCGATAGTGCTTTTCAGTTCAAATCTATACACAAGATTAATTATCTATACCTTTATAACGAGGATGCTAATGATCAGTTTATATCAGTTTTCACTAACTGATTCATATACTCGTCAGTCAGAGTATATGAGTCCAGCTTTTAAAATTTAACTATGATTCTGATTACAAATTATAGATCTGAAACAAAACATTGCTAACATGTTGAAACTTAGACTAGTTAAAACGATACATAATGTTTGGATTTTAAATACTTACTAAACTATCATTTCCTGAATTCCTCATTTTTGTTTAAAACAAAGCATGAAATAAGCATCTAAAACAACCAAATTACATAATAACTATACTATCACCTATTCATACATAAAATGATAGTTCGAATGTTCTGATTATTACAAAGTGAACCAGTCTCTAAAGTCCAATTATTACAAAATGAATCAGTTCAATGCTTAATTACAACATGATGATTATTTTACCACTACAGCTATATCCAAACTAAATTAGGGGAAAATAGGGAAAGGGTTTAAAATAATACAATGAATTCCGATATTCCATTTATGAGTACTTTATACTTGAGCTTCAAATACATCAATGAACACTGGAAGTTACCTGTAATTCAGCAGAAAACAAGCCTATGAGTAAAGGTAATGAGTCAGCTAAGCAATCAGCAGCCAAACACACAGTGCATCCAGGACTTCAACAGAGTTCTTAGAGAATTAAGTCTTCAGTAAAGTGATTCCAACAGCACTAATGGTATATTTTGCAAATATAGGAGAAATGAATTTTAGCTCTAGGACTCAAAGAGAAGGTTCCGGGATCCTTTAAAATGTCTCAGGGGGTTTCTTATAATTGAGCCTTAGGGCATCAGCTTTTTTCTTGTTTTTTTTCCTCTTAGTCCTTGCTTTAAATTTGCACTTTTCCTAAGCCCTTCATTTCTAGACTTATGCCTCAAGTTTGAGGCAGGAATTGTGTTTTAGTCCCTTGCTAGAAGGTTCTAGGGGATTACTATCAGATTTTTAAAGGTTCAAATACCCCTTATATCCCTATTCCTCTTCCTAAATAACCAACTTGAGGTTTTAACCTTAGTCAGTTATCCGGTTAAGTCAATTATGTTCAAGTTGGGTCAAATTTGGTCTTTGACTAACAGGCTTGTTTAAAGTTCAAAATTAGCCACAACTAGTCAGGTTTTAAAAACGAGTGCCTTAATGTAACTTTCCATAACCAAACACTATACAGGATAACTATTCAGAATCAAAAGCTATAAATCAAAATGCCTAGCATAAGAGAACCATCCCTCAACACTCAACTTGTAGGAATAAACCAATTAAAACACTCAAAGATGAAAAGCATATAGCAGAAAGTGAACATTTAGCTCAGGAATCAAATTTTAAGGGTGAAGGCTATCACTAGCAATTAAAGGTAGAATCAAAATTATTATGGAAATCAAATACTTAGGAACATGAACAACCAAAAAAACCAGAAATAATGGAATAAACAAGTGAAGATCAGAAGATGGAGGTCAATCGAGCCCTAAAAATCACATTACTAAAAAATAAACAAAATTAGGCTTTCCAGAATCAGGAGGCTAATGCTAACATGATACCAACATTACTCAAGCGATGAAGGGATTTCAGATTATTGACAAACGAAGCATATGATAACATAAACCTTCTTCAGGCAAGATTGTGGACAAACAAACAACTATTTAAAACATCTAAGAGCTCATAAAAATGAAGCAAATATATACAAAAAGAAGATAAACTACTTAGCTTTTGATTAACACATTCATATCTACTTGAGCCGATTTTGTTGGTTCTTGACCTCTTTTGTAGAGGTTTTCTACTCCTAGGATACTGACAATTAATTATGTATAACTGTTTTAGAGTTCAGGAAAGGGCATTTATGGTTCTAAGACCTCTGTGAGGTCTCAGATCTAATTTTCTTCAATGGCTAGTGTTGTTTGGGGGTCATAGGCAGCATGGTTGGGGACAGGAAGGGCCAGGGATTGCCTAGGAGGCATTTTACCAAATTCCGACGATTTTAAGTTTTAGGGTTAGGCTTTGAATCGATATTCAAAGGGTTTGGACTGGATTTGAAGAGTGTGACATATATGGTCGGAAAGAGGAGATTGAGGTGTTTTAGGGGTGTAATTTTGGAGGTCTTTGGAGTTGGGTCGCCGGAGATAGGGTTTCCGACGACCTTTCTACGAATGTTCGAGATGATGGGGGGTGTTCGAAGGGAACATGCTGCAGGACATGGAAAATGAGGTCCTAGTGGTTCTATGGTGTAAAGCTGGAGGGGTTTGGAATAAGGTCGCCAGAGAAGGTAGTTCCGACGACCCTGTTTTTGAATATTCGAGACGGAGGGGGCATGTTCGATGGGAAATAATTACAGGGTGGGAAAGAGGAGGTTGTGAAGGTTTAGTAGTGAAAAATCTCGGGAGGTTTGGTTGTCGGCTGCCGCCGTGAGGCAATTTCCGACGACGGTGTTAGGGTGGTAGGTGGGTGTCATCGGTGGTCGTTGGGTGGTCAATGGGTGGTCAGCGGCGGTGTTACGCCGGGGAAGATGGTATGAGGAAGGGGGAGGGTTTGGTCTCTATTGTATTAGAGACGTTTGGACTATATATATATATATATATATATATATATATATATATATATATATATATATATATATATGGTTTGGGAGGGGGTTTTATGGCCGTTGAATGAGATGAGATTGACGGCTGTGATGAACCCTTATTGAAACGGTGTCGTTTGGTTTGGTACCGTGTGGACTGGCCGGGGTCAATGGTTTGGGCTAGGGCTGCATGATTTTTTTGAAAGGGACAAGGATTGGGAATCTCAGGTCTGGCCCAGTTATGGCCTGCCTGAGTGGCTGTGTATATATACAAATATATATATTTTTGTCTTTTTCTTTCATTTAAATTAATTTCTAACTTTATTTAAAACTACAAATTCCTAGTTATCACAAATAAAACTTCACCAAGTTGAAATTAAACAAAAATAATTTCAAATGCCGGAAACACAAATATATTTTTGTTTTTTAATTTATAAGACAAATTTATTTAACAATTAAGTCCTATTCAATCTTAAACATGCAGTAATGAACATGCGCATGTAATTAATTCCTAAAAATTAAAATCCTAATATTTTAAAGAAAATTCTAAACTTTAAGAGTCCTTTAGGAGCTTGTTTCAACCGGGTAATAATTATATGCTCACAGTTGCCCCTCTTTGCGCGGGAACACGAAGAGTTTTCGTGCAAAGACAAGTGAGCAACTATGATCGATTTCCGTCTGATTGAGTACTCCATGTGAAGTATTTTGAAACATTTCTGACCGAAACATGCTCCAAAGGGTTGCCTACATATCCTTGACAATAAAGGAATCAGGTCAGTATAGTTCTGGAAGTTTTGGTAGCTGGGACTACCGGGGGACAGTGATTGGCTGCTGTTGGTGCTGTTTCTGCTTGCTAAGCTCCTTATTACACCGAAAGAAAATCAAAAGATAAGCTAGCTAAGCCTATCAACTAAGTTACAAGATTCATATCTATGAGTCTCTTAAAGCTTCATCTTGAGTCTCGGCTATCTTTTGCGGCAGACTCCGATCTAAATCTTGATGCTCGTTAATTGCAAATACTGGCTCATTCTTCAATTTGAAATAAAGCGGGATATGTTGAGCTTGTGACTTCGATTATATTTTGAGCAGTATGCGTCTTTGTCCGCCTCATCACTTTGAGTTCACCTTTTGTCTCTTTTCTTTTCTTCAGTTCTGAATTGACACTCATGCTTTCAATCATGCCGAATCTTGTGCCTTAAGGTGATACCTGCTCAGACAGCAACACAAGCAGACGAATAAAATTTTCTGCCCCAGATTTCACAGGAAAAGTTTGTGAGTTATTTGTAACACACATCTATGCTACTCTTTATTAAAACAATAAGAATCGGAATTGTGTATCCCTTGGAAAAATTGCCAGGTTATGCTGGGGAGGAGAAATGGTTCATGCTGGGGATAAGATGAAAATCCTCGGGTTATGCCGGGACAGGAATGAAAAGGTCTCTGTGGGGATAGAAAGAAAAGATCCGCAGGTTATGCCGGGATAGGAGACTTCCTGCTAAGGATGGGGTATGAAGAAATTCCTAGGTTATGCCAGGGGAATCCGCGGGTTATGCTGGGATGAATGAAAAAATCCTAGGTTATGCTAGGGGAATCCACGGGTTATGCCGGGATGAATGAAAAATCCTAAGTTATGCTAGGGGAATCAACGGGTTATGTCGGGATGAAAGGAGATCCTGAGTTATGTCGAGAGAATCTGCGGGTTATGCCGGGATGAAAGGAGATCCTGAGTTATGCCAGGGGAATCCACGGGTTATGTCAGAATGAACGAAAAATCCTAGGTTATGCTAGGAAAATCCACGGGTTATGCCGGGATGAAAGGAGATCCTGAGTTATGTCAGGGGAATCCACGGGTTATGCCAGGATGAAAGGAGATCCTGAGTTATGTCATGGGAATCCACGAGTTATGCCAGGATGAACGAAAAATCCTAGGTTATGCTAGGGAAATCCACGGGTTATGCCGGGATGAAAGGAGATCCTGAGTTATGTCAGGGGAATCTGCGGGTTATGCCGGGATGAAAGGAGATCCTGAGTTATGTCAGGGGAATCCACAGGTTATGTCAGAATGAACGAAAAATCCTAGGTTATGCTAGGGAAATCCACGGGTTATGCCGGGATGAAAGGAGATCCTGAGTTATGTCAGGGAATCCACGGGTTATGCCGGGAAGAAAGGAGATCCTGAGTTATGTCATGGGAATCCACGAGTTATGCCGGGATGAACGAAACATCCTAGGTTATGCTAGGGAAATCCACGGGTTATGCCGGGATGAAAAGAGATCCTGAGTTATGTCAGGGGAATCCACGGGTTATTCCAGGATGAATGGAGATCTTGAGTTATGTCAGGAGAATCCACAGGTTATGCTGGGAAGAACGAAAAATCCTAGGTTATGCTAGGGAAATCTGCGAGTTATGCCGGGATGAAAGGAGATCCTGAGTTATGTCAGGGGAATCCGCGTGTTATGCCGGGACAAAAGGAGATCCTGAGTTATGTCAAGAGAATCTGCGGGCTATGCCGGGATGAGCGAAAAATCCTAGATTATGGTAGGGAGATCCGCGGGTTATGCCGGGATCGGAAGGAGATCCTGAGTTATGTCAGGGGAATCCACGGGTTATGCCAGGATCAATGAAAAGTCCTAGGTTATGCTAGGGGAACATGCAAGGCAGTGGAGGACTTCAGAGATCCTTTTGACTGTGCTGGGGATAGAGGAGGAAAGGAATAACTCTTAGGTTATGCTAAGGGTAGGGGAATGTTTGCTCCTAGACTATGCTGGAGAGTGGGAAGTGTAGGGAGAAAATACTCAGGTTATGCTGGGTATACGGAAGGAAACTTCATGATTAATGCTGGAGAGGGGCAGAAGGCAATCCTTAGGTAATGCCTAGGAAACCCACAAGCTGCACAAAGGGAAAGTAGAGATTGGGATCTCGTGCTATCATGCGCATTTACGAGGTTGCAGAAAAATGAAAAGAAAACTTACCTTTTGTCATTGATGCACCACCACCTTTGGCCCTTGTGCGTATCCTTTGGTTATTTTTGCCCCATGTCCCTTTTTGCTTTTCTAAGTTGCACCTGCATCTATTTTAGTTCAGAAACAAAACAAACTGTTAGTTTGAACAGTGATTGGTTTTGCGGCCTTGTGACGCTTGATTTCGACTTCTTTTGTATTCATGAGCAAACCCTCGGCTTTCCATCCTTGCTTAATTGGCCATGGGGTCCTCATTTCGGATTGGTTTTTGTTTTCTTGGGCCTTGGGTCGTGAGATTTGTCCTACCTTTGATTTTGGGCTTGCTTTTTGGGACTTTTGATAAGAATCAACATCCTGTTCGGCTTAAAAACCCCCGATTTTGCTTCAACTTCATGCCTCTTTGACTTTGAATTTCCTTTCTTTTATTTCTTTACTTTGGGACATTAACTGTCATGATCAACCAGGATTGGCCAAGCGTGCTTGACGATGTCGATCAGTCCCCTAATTCTTGCCAGGAGAAACCGCGAAGCCAGCCCTGGTACCTTTCTTTAAGGTGAGGAAGTTAAAGTGTAAAAGAGTGAAGTATGAATTTAGAGAGATATTCACTTTGTTGGAAAAGAGGGAACTTATATGGAAATACGAGCCGGCTTTAAATGGCAGCGACATGCTTCTTGGACTACATACCCAGCCCAAATCTATTTCTGCTTTCTGACTACAAATTTTCCGAAAACCAAAGAAACTTACTTAGACCTGGGTAGCAATATTTCTTCTTTTCGGCCGACGGCGCCCTTTGCAGGTTTTTACCAATCGGCCTCTCTCATTTCTCTTCTCCCGTTGCCCGATAGTGCTCTTTGCGAGTTTTTGCTAAACGGACTCTCTCATTTTGTTTTTCTCTGCTCACCATCGCCTTATGGTGCTCGGAGGTTTTCACCGATAAGACTCTCTCATTTTATTTCTCTCAAAAATCTTATTGATGCTGAACTCCGACAATAGTATCTTTCTCCTCGGGGATCTATAAATCTATAACCATCCAAACGGATTTGTAACCGGACCAACACATTTCTGCCCCAATTTTGATTTTATTGGGTAAATGGGTTTTTTATTTTGATGTGACTGAACCTCAGGGAGAGGCTGTCTACATATCCTTTTGGAATCAAGTCAGACGTAGTTCAGGAAGTGTTTCCTAATCTAATTTTGTTTTGTATTCTATTTTTTTTCTTCTCTTTCTTTTTTTTTTCCTTTCCTCTTTTTTTCTTTAAATTTTCTTTTTCCTTTTTTTGAATTTTCTTTTTCTTTTCTTTCTGGGTTACAAAGAGGGTGGGGATAGCGGGAGAGCGAAACCTTCGTCATCTCAATCCACCGGGGTCATTGCTGCAGGGGATTTAAACATAATACCTCTTTACCGCGTCGGCGTTTACCGCAGCCTCGGGCTCATCTCCTTCAACGTCGCCCAAGTACAATGCTCCTATAGGCAATATCTTCCTGATGATGTATGGGCCTTTCCAATTTGGGGCGAATTTTAGTTTGGCTTCATGGTGATGAGGAAGTATTCGTCTCAACACCAACTTCCCGACTTTGAATTTCCTAGGGTGCACTTTCTTGTTGTAGGCACGGGCCATTCTTTGTTGGTACAACTGCCCATGGCATACTGCGGCCATTCGTTTTTCATCAATTAATGCCAGCTGCCCCAACCAGGTTTTGACCCATTCACTATCTTCAATTTCTGCTTCGACAATCACTCGGAGCGAAGGAATTTCACCTCAGCAGGTATAACATCCTCGGTCCCATAGACCAGCAAGTAGGGGGTTGCTCCTACTGATGTACGTACTGTGGTGTGATATCCCATCAGCATGAAAGGAAGTTTTTTGTGCTATTGCCTTGAGCTTTGAATCATTTTCCTCAAGATTGTCTTTATGTTCTTGTTGGCTGCTTCGGCCGCACCATTAGCCTTAGGTCGGTAGGGAGTGGAGTTTCTATGTGTTATCTTGAATTGTTCACATATCTCTCCCATCAACCGACAGTTTAGGTTAGCTGCATTGTCTGTAATGACAGTAGCAGGGATCCCAAAGCGGCAAATGATGGTGGAATGCACAAATCCACTATTGCTTTCTTGGTAACAGACTTGAGGGTGATGGCCTCAACCCATTTTGTGAAGTAATCAATGGCGACCAATATAAATCTTTGCCTATTTGAGGCCTTTGGCTCGATCGACCCAATGACATCCATACCCCAGGCGGAAATGGCCAGGGTGCTGACATAGGATGCAGTTCATTTGGTGGTGCATGAATCAGATCACCGTGCACCTAGCATTGATGACATTTCCGCACAAAGATGATGCGGTTTTTTTCCATGGTCATCCAATAATAACTAGCTCGGAGTATCTTCTTTGCCAGTACATAGCCAGTCATATGGGGCCCACAAACGCCTGCATGTACTTCATGCATAATGCTCCTGGTTTCTTCGACATCAACACATCTTAACAAATTAAGATCTGGAGTTCTTTTATACAAAGTGTCACCACTTAAGAAAAAATTGCTCGCATGCCGTCGGATGGTTTTCTTTTGTTCTCTGGTGGCTTTTTCGGGGTACTCTTGTGTTTTTAGGAATCTCAAGATGTTGTAATACCAAGGCTGTTGGCTAGGCTCTGCTTCGGTTGCATTGCAATACCCATGTCTTTCTTTAATTTGGATTTGTAAAGGAACAACATACGAATTCCCAGGGTATGGCAACATGGAAGCCAAAGTTGCAGGTGCATCTGCTAACTCATTGGGGAACCGGGGAATGTACCTGAACTGCACCGACCTGAACCATTTGCGGAGGTCTTCGAAATGTTGTCTATACGGGAGGAGGTTAATGTCCCTTGTCTCCTATTCTCCTTGAGCTTGTCGGATGATTAGATCGGAATCTCCCATGATTAGCAACTCTTAAACATCTTGGTTAATAGCCATGTTCATGGCCAAAATGCAAGCCTCATATTCAGCGGTATTATTGGTGCAAAATAATCGAAGTCTGGCTGTAGTTGGATAATGCTGGCCTGTAGGTGAGATTAATATTGCCCTGATCCCTACGCCCTTTGCGTTTGCCGCTCCGTCGAAGAACATTTTCCAGACGGGGGTGTCCTCAGCTGCTATTGCCAATGAGTTTACTTCTTCGTCAGGGAAGTAAGTGTTTAAAGGCTAATACTTGTCATCAACGGGGTTCTCTACCAGATGACCTGCCAGTGCCTGAGCTTTTATCACCTTACGAGTGACATAAACAATGTCGAATTCGGTAAGAAGGATCTGCCATTTAGCCAGTCGCCCTGCGGTCATTGGTTTTTGGAATATGTACCTTAATGGATCCAGCCTGGTTATGAGGTACATGGTATGAGCTTGCAGATAGTTCCTTAGCTTTTCAGCTACCCATGTCAATGCGTAACAGGTTCTTTCTAAAATTATGTACTTGGCCTCATAGCCGGTAAACGTTTTGCTCAGATAATAAATGGCATGCTCTTTCTTTGCCGTGGAGTCATATTGCCCAAGAATACAACTGAAAGAGCCTTCCAAGACCGTCAGATAGAGAAATAGTAGCCTTCTTGGTTCTGGCAGAATTAAAACCGGTGGATTGGACAAGTATTGTTTGATTTTATCAAAAGCTTCCTGACACTCGACCGTCCACTTAACTGCCGCATCTTTCTTCAGTAGCTTGAATATAGGCTCACGTGTTGAAATCAATTGGCATTGAATCGGCTAATGTAACTCAACCTTCCCAATACACTCATTACATCCTTTTTGGTCTTTGGCGGGGGCAACTCCTGAATGGATTTGATGTTGGTTGGATCTAATTCAATGCCTCTTCGACTGAAGATGAACCCCAGAAGTTTACCCGATGGAACTCCAAATGCGCATTTTGGTGGATTCAATTTCAAATTATATTTGCGGAGCCTTTCGAATAATTTCCTCAAATCCTTTACATGATCGCCCTGCATCTTGGATTTGATAATCACATCATCTACATACACCTCCATTTCTCGATGCATCATGTCGTGGAAGATGGTGGTCATAGCCCTCATGTATGTTGCCCCGGCATTTTTCAATCCAAAAGGAATAACTCTATAAAAATACATCCCCCAAGATGTGGTAAAGGCGTTTTTCTCAACATCTTCCTCATTCATAAGCACTTGGTGATACCCTGCGTAGCAATCTACAAAGGATTGAATCTCATGCTTGCCACAGCTATCGACAAGGATGTGGATGTTGGGCAGCGGGAAATTATCCTTGGGACTCGCCTTGTTCAAGTCTCTATAATCCACACACACTCGAGTTTTCCAATCCTTCTTCGGCACCGGGACCACATTAGCCAGCCATGTGGTGTACCGCACTACCCGGATTACCCCTACTTCAAGCTGTTTTGTAATTTCCTCTTTGATTTTATCACTAACGTCAGGCTTGAATTTTCTTTGCTTTTTTTGTACTGGAGGACAATCGGGGTATGTAGGCAACTTATGAACCACCAAATTCATACTCAAACCAGGCATGTCGTCATAGGACCACGCAAATACATCTTTGAATTCCAATAGGAGTTGAACCAGAATCCCGTATCTCTTTGTTTACGTGGATGCTTATTTTAGTTTCTTTGATTTCATCAAGATTTAAAGTGCTAAAAATTGGAAGGCCACACCCTTTCCGGTTCATGGTTCATTATTTCACAGACATGTAGTGGGTTTGGGTCGTGGCATGAAGTCCACAGGCATGTAGTTTTATTTAAAGACGCATTATTGAGACTGAAAGAAAAGATGAAAAATAAAGAAAGAAAGAAAATCAGAGAAAGGCAAAGAAATGCGAATGACAAAATATGGATTTTATTTCTTTGAACTTGAAAGATAAATAGGGTTTACAATTGAGATTTAAAGTGCTAAAAAGGAAAACAAACAACCGAGGTACACCCTGAAGTAGCTCGTGATGTGGGAAGAGGTAGCAAGGCGAGACTACCGGGTCTCCCGTCTGACCAGAAAGGGTGTGGCCTTCCAATTTTGAAGTTTAGCATCTGGCCCCATATACAGCACTTCAGTGGCTTGAACCTTCTCCCGGTTGGACCACGTTTACTTCATAAAGCAACTCCGTCATATCCCCGCAGATCTCATCAATTTCTTCTACCGTGAAGGTTTCTTCTTCCTCCTCTTCACTGTACTTTGGTTTCATAAAGGTTTTGTACAAGTGAGGTAGGGGTCGTGGTAAAGCCCATCCTTTGCGCTTTTTGCAATTAGCCCAGGTGATACTTCTGTGGTTGGATGAAATCCCAGTCCAAAGAACTTTTCTGTGGCAGGCAAGGCGACCGGGTCGGTTATGCCTTGTAGGGAGCTTCCAAGTCCCTTGCCTGGCTTTAAGCCTTCGCGCGTCATTTCCTTTGCTACCATAATTGAAGCATTTGACAGAAAACGCTGAGAAAGCAGCTTGCCCTCTTCATGCTGATCAGCTACTACGACTTCAAAAGCTTGATAGACTATGTGTTCACTCCCTTCCTTGGCTTCTAGACAAGGAATAGAGGGGTCCCAATAAATCGATTGTTTGTCCTCTCCATGAACTACAATCTCATGATTTTCATACTCAAATTTCAGTATTTGGCGCAGGGTCAAAGGCACTGCCCCAGCTGGATGAGTCCATGGCCTTCCCATGAGGTAGTTATAGGAGGTGTCCATATCCAACACCTGGAATGTTACTTCGAAGTCGACTGGACCAATATTGAGCACCAAATCAATTTCAACTATGGTATCCCTTTTTATTACATCGGAGGCTCGGACACATACTTGTTAGGATGGATCCTCCCTGTCCCGATCTCCATTCTGTACAAGGTAGATAGTGGACATATGTCAACTCCGGAACCTCCGTCGACCATCACTCTCTTGACATAATATCCCTCACACTTGAAAGTGAGGTGCAAAGCCTTGTTGTGAGCAGCTCCCTCCGGGGGTAAGTCATTCTTACTGAATGATATCTGGTTGATAGCGAAGAATCTCCCAACCATTTTCTCTAGTTGTTCTACAGAGTTCTCAGCTGGTACATAAGCTTCGTTCAGAGTTTTAGCCAATACCTGCTGATGCTCAGGATATTTCATCAAGAGTGACAATAAAGAAATCTGCACAGGGGATCATCGGAGTTGATCTAACACTTCGTACTCTGGCATTTTCATTTTCTGGAAGAAAGCTTCGGCTTCCTCAGCATTCACTGGCTTCTTTGGGGGAATCTCCGTTTGGTAGTGGCGTTCACCTCTTCCATGTTTAGGTATTTCTTTGTAGGAAATCCCTTTTGGGCTTCTCCGGGGACTTCTTTGCCCTTGTATGTAATAATGGCTTCTGTGGAACGCGACCAATAACCACGGGCTCATTCAGCACCAGTGATTTAATCGATCACCGTACCACATAAGCCTTCTTGGGCACATACATGGTTTTGTTCAGCTTGAACCTTTTTGGAGGGCTTAATGTAGACTGCTTTTCTTTGCGTCCTCGGGGGGTGTAGAGTATTGTTTCTTTGGTAGGGGTTTTCTAGCTTCAAACTCAGACTTCTTTTCTCTTCAGGGCATTTGGCTTCATTTATTTTCTTTTCTTTCTATCTTCTTTGGGGTGAATTTTGGTTTTCTATCTGCTTTGGCGATGGCTATGATGGCTTTCAGAGTGGGATCAAATTCTTTGTCCTCGCAGATCATTCCGCTGATCGGCCCGTTGTTGTGAGTCGATAACGGGTTATCAGTTACATTTGGGGCTTCGTCATATCTTAGAACTATCTTCTTTTGATCAATCAAGTCCTCCACTGCTCGTTTTAAGGTCCAACAATTTTGAGTTTCATGTCCATTAGCCCCAGAGTGTAGGCACAACGCATGCCCTTTTGGTAAGAAGGTGATTCAGGATTCTGTCTATTTGGGGTACAGGCTGGAGGAGACCCATATGGACTAACTTTGGGAACAGGCTGGCGTAGGAGTCTCCTATCGGGGTGAAGTTCTGTCTCCGGGGTGGCTCCCTGGGACGATAGTTATTTTGCTTAGGGCGGGGATTGTAATAATTCTAAGGAAGTTGATTCCTTGGAGCTTGATTTCTATTGTTATGTTGTTGAGGTCGGGGAAAGGGTTGAGCGTTCATAACTATGTAGGGTTGAGGGACATAGTGCATGTCTCTTTGAGGATAGTAATGTTGAGGCACTCTTTCAGAGAATTCATGCATGTGAGTATGTTGTTTCCTCATCCCGGAGGCTGTCATGGATGCTTCCTCTTTTTTCTTGTTCCTTAAGATTCCTCCCGCCCCTCCTTGTATGGCTTGGGAGTTGGCTCTTATGGCAGATTGATTTAGAATCCTCCCTGTTTTGAGGCCATTCTCTACCATTTCCCCAATCTTTATTGCTTCTGCAAATAGTTTGCCCATTGCGGACATCATGTTCTGAAAGTAGTCTGCCTCTTGTGCTTGAAGAAAGACGATGACCATTTCTGTTTTACCATATGAGGCTTCACCCTCGATGCTTGCTCTCTCCATTTAATAGCATACTCTCTGAAGCTTTCAGCAGGTTTCTTCTTTAGGTTGGCTAGGGAATTCCTATTCGGGGCGATGTCGATGTTGTACTGGAATGATCTTACAAAGTCCCGGGCAAGGTCGTCCCATATATGCCATCGGGTAATGTCTTGATCTATGTACCATTCGGATGAAATACCTACTAGGATCTCCCCAAAGTACGCCATCAGGAGTTCTTCCTTCTCGCTGGCCCCACGTAATTGATTACAATACTTTTTCAGATGGGCGATGGGGTCGCCGTGGCCATCGTATTTCTCGAATTTTGGCATTTTAAACCCCAAAGGAAGATGTACATGGGGGAACATGCACAAGTCTGAATACGCTACACTTTTGTGTCCGCTCAATCCTTGCATATTCTTCAGGCTTTGCTCAAGACTCTTCATTCTCCTGGTGATTTTGTCCTGCTCTGGCACTTTGGAAGTTTTGTCTGGAACAGGGGTAAGTTTATATGTTGGCTGAGGGTAGCTGTATCTAGGGTATGGAGGAGGCTCATTTTGTTAGTTAGGAGTTTGGAATGTAAAGGCTGTAGGGTCAAATACGGGCCTCGGTACTGCAGGTTGTGTAGTAGCTGCGCACGGAGAAGCCGTAAAGATATTGGGAACTGGCCCGGATGTAAACATTGGAGGGTGTATTTCGGAAGTCTCCCCAACAAAATTGGTTGAAATGGTGGGCTGCCCCAGGAGAATGCTCGGGTGACTGATAGGAATAGTAGAGGTACCCCCCCCCTGACCGTGGAAATAGCTCGGGAAATCCAGGGATGGCACTGGGAGGTTCCTTCCCATTGATCCATGCATCCCATATTTCCATGACCTGGAGCCGCAGGATCCTGTTCTCTTCGGCCGCTGCAGATTCAGAGGCCGGCAATCATGTTATTGGACTGTCTTCTGGAATAGGGACAGTAACTTGAGTCATCTCAGTTGACATCTCTGTATTTCCCTTTGACCGAGTGAAGTATCCGTGTGAAGCCAGCTTACCGCAAAACCAACCACTGATATAAACACCAGAATTGTAATACTAGAAAACGTAGTTAGTTCGAGGTAGATGACAAACAGGAAATCACATGTTGAGCAGGATGCACCTATGCAGATAATGGGTTTTTATATGTTTGCCATAGTCGCATGTGTCATCCCGGCACTTGTTTCAACTTTCTTTTTGTTTCTTCCCTCTTATTTCCTCTCTCTTTTTTTTGTATTCTATATATTTTATTTTATTTAGATTTTTAAAGAATACGGTCGAATCCTATAGAGATTGCCTACGTATCATGACTTTGCATGAATCAGATCTAGCATAGTTCATGGAAATAAAAGGTGAAGTACACAGTAAAATATGTTTGGGATTTTCTATTTTGATAAAGATATAAACTTTGATTGCAATGGATAATATAACAAAAAGCAAATATCAGACTGGGACTTAATACCCTTATAGACTCGAAAGGACAACAGACAGACTCTTTTTCATAAAAATGCAAATCTATGAGTACATCAACACTTTAAATGCTTTTGGAGCCTACGGGGCATCATTCGACCTTGCTGCAGGTTTGCGCGCTATACTTCCTTGAAGATAGTGGAGATCTTCCATTACTTGTCGGACAAATGTCATAGCAGCAGTGAAAAACATGGATTTTTTCATGTCCTCACAGTGATTAAATTTAGTGGTAATATAGTCTGCAATTGCCTGCATCTTTTCTCTAATAACCCTTTTTTCTTGTAGCAGACGCCCTATTTGTTCAGCCCGTGCTTCTAACGTCCGTTCGGCTCCCTCTCATATTTGAAATCTTTGGCTTGTTTGGCCATTTTGTTTTCAGCTATGACAACTCTCTGTTTTAGACCAGCGCTTTCATTGCCGCTCCCTTTTTTTAACTGCTCCAGTATGTGGGCCCTTTCTTCAGCACTTATCGTTAATTCCTTCCGAGCTCTAGACAATTCACCCTCTGCCTTATTCGTGTCAAACCCGTACTCAGTTACTTTTTTATGCAGGTTCTCTATGAGCTTTTCATCCTTTGTACTCTATGGAGGGTTTTTTGCGGCTGTTTTCATTTTCTGAATCTGGGCTCGCATGGTTCCGTTTTCTTTAACAAGTACCTTATTTTCTCCCTCGCTAGCAACAGTTTGCAAGCTGTTTTCGAATTGTAAATCTTGAATTTTCTTTTCTAGACTTCCTATAGTAGCACGGCATTCATTTTCTTTTACTAACCAATCACACTGCTCTTGTGATGTTCCAACGAACTCTTGGAGGTGAGGCCTTTTGGATGGTCTTTCGTGCTTAACTTCTCTCCTGTACCAAACGAGGTACCCAGAAGACACTTCACCTCTTTCAGGATCCTGTACACAAGTGTCAGCGGTTAGGTATTGGCATTCATTCCAGATTTTGCGAACCATGGCTTCGAGAAACTGACTATAAGACCCAATTTGGACTTCCCGGATGCTGAGATCTTCGTATTTTGGCACTATCTGGTATCTTCTGAGTTGTCTCAAGGCACGATGCGGAGCGTAAGGATAGATGCTTCTAAGGCCCAACAAGAGAAAATGTGGTTCTGTTGCGGGCATATACACAACTTCGTCCATGGAGAGCCAATTGAGTGTCCGTTGTATTTGATTTGCAGAAATAACCCGTAGATTTGACACCTAATCTGCGACACCCTCTGGTAATTTAAACCCGTTCACCCTGTTATCAACTTCTTCTTTTTCACCTTTTGTCGGCAGCCCACAATTCATGAACCGAGGCATGTGACATAAATGCTCAATCATCAAGATTTGCAAGAGCAGGTTACACCCTTCAAAGAAATCCCCTCCTGCTTTACAAATGGTAAGGCTCAAAATATATCAGACAGGATCATTGGAGCAAGAGTACTCTTTGGCTGAGTCATCAAAGTACTAACGACCCTGCTATCCGTATGTCGATGTTCCCGTCCTTTCGAGGAATACTAAAAGACCCAAGAAAGACATCGTAAATGTGAAGCATCGATGTTCCTCCCATTTGATCCGATTGTCTTTGCTACAGATGAGGTTTTCAAGGTTTTTGAATCCTCCGATGTGGCCATATCTTTGGTATATAAACTGGAGGTTGAAAAATCCATCCGAAATTTGTGCACAGCGAGGACTCTGGGTGCGATCAAGTATTGATGTCTCAGAGGGATTGTATGGGTCCCGATATATCCGGTCATTTCCTCCAAAGTCAGGGTTAGCTCAAAATTTGAGAAGTGGAAGACGTTGTGGGCCAGGTCCCAGAAGGTGATTAAGGCCTTTATGATATCTCCCCTGGGTTGATTTCAACAAGCTAGTGAGGCCCCCCAGATGTGCGTTGACCTTCTTCTGTCCTGCTTCTCCGAGGTCATTGCACCACAGCCGCAGCTCCAAAGGACTTTTGTTCATTATCGTGCTCATTCTGCACATTTATTATGGCGGATTAGTATTTTCAAACATTCAAAACTGACATTTTATGAAATTTATTTTAAAACCAGGACCGGCTTGGAAAATACGGCCTTTCGACGCTTCGGTGAGAAGGTTTTCCAGGCTGTGCTTGCTTACCAGCCCAAATAAAATTCAGGGGTAGCCATTTGCGCAAGATCAGCCTTGCGGCGTTCCTTGTAGTAACATTCAGCTATCATCGCAATAATGGACCCATCGGACTCAATTCAAAAATAAGAAAAAACTCGGGCATTTCTTGACAGTTTTGACAAAGGGGTTAGACCCGGCCAAAACAATTTATCAAAACCCACAGACATTATTGAAAAACTCCAAAATTTGGTGCCTTTGTTTTGTTTTTTTTGTTTTTTTTTTTTTTTGAAAAATCCGACAGCATTTCGGCGCTATTTGAGCATTGGTTTTTTTAAGTGACTACCCTAGCACTGCTTATGTTTCTCAATTATTCCCTTTGTTTACAGGCCGGTCAACATGCGAATCCAAGGAAGATAAATGCGCAAGTAGCACGTAAAAATGCATCAGGGTGGTCTTTTATTTCAGGGCACCTGTACTAGACGGACCCGACCCCTGTGTTGAGTCCCCTAAGTCAAATATGCATGATGCAAATAAACGTCCCTACTAGGGATCAGGCATGAAATTTTGTTATATTAGGCTGATAACCTCGGCATAGGGTCTACTGTGTACCCGAGTGGACAACTCGAGTCGAAGAGGGGGCTACGTATCGGGGATCCGCGAGATTGTCCGGCTTTGTAACTTGTCTGGCCTCTTTCTATTTTAGGGCAAGACACTAACAGAATAGGGAGTCTCAACCAGTAAGCACATCCCCGGAGGTGAGAAGTGAAGGGTTTCGTAACACTTTATATATACAGTTCAGATAATATCAAAGCGGTAAAACATGCGGCATTTAGCACAGAAACAGGTAAGCAAATCAGAAGAAGCCAAGTATGAATGTTATTGTAAGCTCGAATTCTTGAACCCAGAATCAGAGATTCTGGGTTCCATCCCTAGCAGAGTCGCCAGAGCTGTCACGTCTCATTTTTTCGGCTTACACATGGCTACCCCGAAAGATGACACGTGTATAGGAGTTTTTCCAAATAAAGTGACATTATTCAAGATGAGATTAATTATTTATTTCAAGAGTCGCCACTTGGGAAAAGTTTGCTTTTGGTTTACCAAGTCACTGGTTTATTTGAAATTCCAAATCAAGGAAATTTTGACTACCCAATTGGAGTCTGCGAACCAGAAATTCTTGAGTAAGGAATTCTGTTGACCCGAGGGAAGGTGTTAGGCACCTTCGGATCCCTTGGTTCTAGCGCGGTCGCTTAAACTCATAATAAGTGGCTAAAATATGATTTGCTATACCTGTTAACCTGCAATTTTAGATTATTAACCGCTTTTAACATCTTTATTAGAAAAATTTGCAATGTTATTAAAACACGTCGCGAACGCATCACATAAATGGACCCGCAATTTTAGGCATATTTTAATTTCATTGAGAATAGGATTTGGGTCACATAAATATGCACCCGAATTTAGGAAGGTATTTTATTAAACACGCGCCTATAGCAACTACGTCTTTGACATTCGTGGGAAGGCTGTGAAATTTGCTAAACGGCACTTCCTATTTTCTATGTGTTTTAATGAATTAAGGAGCCATCACATGGTTTTTTCTTGAATTAACACGGCTCACTTTATTTGATAAGGATATTCTAACACATGCTAAATCCTCTACTCTTGCTGGTGCTTTTATACACTAATCATTTTATGTATAGACTATGTAGTTTTGAGAAAACAATATGTGCCTCTTAGCCTCATTCATGGCTAATTGCGCACCCTGAACTCACGTTTGGGCTGGCCCAGAACACATATTTTGTTTGGCCACTGCTGGGCCTCTCAACTAGTCTTAGATTTCATTTGGACGGGGAGTCCATATGGACAAATTTCAATAGTGCTTTTCAGTTCTTATCTATACATAAGATTAATTATCTATACCTTTATAATGAGGATGCTAAGGATCAGTTTATATCAGTTTTCACTAACTGATTCATATATTCGTCAGTCAGAGCATATGAGTCCAGCTTTTAAATTCAACTATGATTCTGATTACAAAGTATAGATCTAAAACAATATATTGCTAACATGTTGAAATAGACTAGTTAAAATGATACATAATGTTCGGATTTTAAATACTTACTAATCTATCATTTCCTGATTCCTCTTCTTTTTTTTAAAACAAAGCAAGAAATAAGCATCTAAAACAACCAAATTACTTAGTAACTATACTATCAGCTATTCATACTTAAAATGATAGTTCGAATGTCCTGATTATTACAAAGTGAACCAGTCTCTAAAGTCCAATTATTACAAAACGAATCAGTCCAATGCTTAATTACAACATGATGATTATTTTACCATTACATCTATATCCATACTAAATAAGGGAAAAATAGGGAAAGGGTTTAAAATAGTACAATGAACTCAGATCTTCCATTTTTGAGTACTTTATACTTGAGCTTCAAATACATCAATGAACATTGCAAGTTACCTGTAACTCAGCAGAAAACAAGCCTATGAGTAAAGGTAATGAGTCAGCTAAGCAATCAGCAGCCAAACACACAGTGCATCCAGGACTTCAGCAGAGTTTTTAGAGAATTAAGTCTTCAGTAAAATGATTCCAACAGCACTAATGGTATATTTTGCAGATATAGGAGAAACTAGTATGAATTTTAGCTCTAGGACTCAAAGAGAAGGTTCCAGGATCCTTTAATATGCGCTCAGGGGGTATCTTTTATAATGGAGCCTTAGGGCATCGACTTTTTTCTTGGTTTTTTCTCTTAGTCCTTGCTTTAAATTTTCACTTTTCCTAAATGGTCCTTCATTTCCTGACTTGTGCCTCAGGTTTGAGGCAGGAATTGTGTTTATAGTCCCTTGCAAGAAGGTTCTAGAGGATTTCTATCAGATTTTCAAAGGTTCAAATACCTCTTATAGCCCTATTCCTCTTCCTAAATAACCAACCTGAGGTTTTAACCTTAGTCAATTATCCGATTAAGTCAATTATGTTCAAGTTGGGTCAAATATGGTCTTGGACTAATAGGCTTGTACAAAGTTAAAAATTAGCCACAACTAGTCAGGTTTTAAAAACGAGTGCCTTAATGTGACTTTCCATAACCAAACATTATACATGATAACTATTCACAATCGAAATCTATAAATCAAAATGCCTAGAATAGGGGAACCATCTCTCAACACTCAACTTTTAGGAATAAACCAATTAAAACACTCAAAGATGAAAAGCATATAGCAGAATGTGAACATTTAGCTCAGGAATCAAATTAGAAGGGTGAAGGCTATCACTAGCAATTAAAGGTCTATCCAACAAATCAACCAGAACTAAAAATCAAAATTATTATGGAAATCAAATACTTAGGAACATGAACAACCAAACAAACCAGAAATCATGGAATAAACAAGTGAAGATCAGAAGATGGAGGTCAATCGAGCCCTAAAAATCACATTACTGAAGAATAAACAAAACTAGGCTTTCCAGAATCAAGAGGCTAATGCTAACATGATACCAACACTACTCAAGCGATGAAGGGATTTCAGATTATTTACAAACAAAGCATATGATAACTTAAACCTTCTTCATGCAAGATTGTGGACAAACACACAACTAATTAAAACATCTACGAGCTGATAAAAATGAAGCAAATATATACAGATAGAAGATAAACTACTTAGCTTATGATTCACACATGCATATCCACTTGAGCCGATTTTGTTGTTTCTTGACCTCTTTTGTAGAGGTTTTCAACTCCTAGGATACTAACAATGATGCATAACTGGTTTAGAGTTCAGGAAAGGGATTTTATGGTTCTAAGACCTCAGTGAGGTCTCAGATCTAATTTTCTTCAATGGCTTGTGTTGCTTGGGGGTCATAGGCAGCATGGTTGGGGACAGGAAAGGCCAGGGATTGCCTAGGAGGATTTTGACCAAATTCTGACGGTTTTGAGTTTTAGGGTTAGGCTTTGAATCGATATTCAAAGGGTTTGGACTGGATTTGAAGGGTGTGACATATATGGTCAGAAAGAGAAGGTTGTGACGGTTTAGTGGTGGAAATCATGGGAGGTTTGGTTGTCGGCCGCCGCCGTGAGGCAATTTCCGGCGGCGGTGTTGCGGTGGAAGGTGGGTGGTCATCAGTGGTCGTGGGGTGGTCAATGGGTGGTCACCGTAAGTTTTACGCCGGGGAAGATGGTACGAGGAAGTGGGAGGTTTGGTCTCTATTGTATTAGAGACGTTTGGACATATATATATATATGTATATATATATATATATATATATATATATATATGGTTTGGGAGGGGGTTGATGGTCGTTGGATGAGATGAGATTGACGGCTGTGATAAACCCTTATTGAAACGGTGTCGTTTGGTTTGGTACCGTGTGGACTAGACCAGGATCAATGGTTTGGGATGGGGCTGTGTGTGTTTTTTGAAAGGGACAAGGCTTGGGCCACTCAGGTTTGGCCCAATTGTAGCCAGCCTGAGGGGCTGTGTATACACACACACACACACACACACACACACATATATACACGCACACGCACACACACGCACACACACATACACACACACACACACACACACACACACACATATATATATATATATATATATATAAATATATATGTATATATATATATATATATATATATATATATATATATATATATATATATATATATATATATATATATATGTATGTATGTATATATATGTATGTATGTATTTTTCCTTTATTTAAATAAGTTTCTAACTTTATATAAAACTACAAAATCCTAATTTCACAAATAAAACTACACCAAGTCGAAATTAAACAAAAATAATTTCAAATTCCGGAAATACATATATATTTTTGTATTTTAATTTGTAAAACAAATTTATTTAACAATTAAGTCTTAGTCAATCTTAAACATGCAGAAATGAACAGCGCATGCAATTAAATCTTAAAATTTAAAATCCTAATATTTTAAAGAAAACCTAAACTTTAAAAGTCATGTAGGAGCTTGTTTCAACCGGGTAAAATCATATGCTCACAGAATTGAAATAGGCTCGCTTGATTCCTTAATATTTTCTTAAAAGGGCTAAGTTTGACTTTGGTCAAATTTTTTAGCAAATGGACCCGGATTTGTGTTTTGACGGTCTCGGAGAGTCAGTAGGAAAATATGGGACCTGAATCAAATTCTGAGAACCCTAGCCCGAGTAATGAATTTTTATTGGAAATTGTTAAACTAAAATTCTAAGGATTTAAAGAAATTAAATAATGTTTGATCACATTGGTATCAGGCTCGTATGGTGGTTCTGGAGCCCGGTACATGTCCAATATAACATTTACGACTTGCCCGCAAAATTTGGTGTCAATCCGAGTAGTTTAAGCATGTTTTTGGCTTGTTAGAGGTGAATTAAGAACTTGAAGTTCATAATTTTGATTCAAATGGTTTTAGGGGGTGAATCTTAGATTTAGCGTTGTTTCAGGCATTCCGAAGATTCGAGCAGGTCCATTTCATAATATCAGACTTGTCGGTATGTTCGGGCGACGCTTGGGGGCCTCGAGCGTCAATCAGAAAAGGCTCGAGGGAAGTTGGAAAAATTGGAGAAGTGGTGAAGCTTAAGCTTCTGTCATAACCGCCCTTGCGGCTGGTCAGACGTAGGTGCGAGACCGTTGGAGCATTTGTCCATTCACAGATGCGGCCCAGGGTCGGTCAAGACAAAACCGCTAGAGCGGCTCCGAAGCGACTTCAAGACCGTGGAAGTGATCCCAGCTTACTTGGGCCAATTTCGCAGATACGGCCTTCTTTTCACAGAAACGGGACCGCAGATGCAGTCCCCTGACTGTAGATGCGGAAATCGCTGAAGTAGTGAGCTTTATTTAATGTGGGTTCTAAGTTATTTTTGCCATTTTTCACTCCTCCATTGGGCGATTTTGGAGCTTTTGAGAGAAGCCTACCACTTATCATCTTGAGGTAAATTTATTCTACCTATTCCTAGTTTAATACTTGTGTCATAGGTAAATTAACACACTAAAATTAAGTAAAAATCATGGGGTTAGAGCAAAACCTAGAGTTTTTGTAAAACTTAGATTTTTCCCCGAAATTGGTTATGTAATGAAGTATAAATCATATATTATTGATCCTTAGATTACGAAGAATAACTTCCTTCGAAAAATATCGGAATCCAGAAACGTGGGCCCGGGGTCGGATTTTAGGAAACTCGTGTTTAAGGTTAGGAAATTATGCTAATAGTTGGAATGTGATCTTATGAGCTTGTATTGACTAGTTCTTACCCCATTTAACTAGTTTTGGATCGTTTGGCTCCAAATTGAGAGTTAGGGCTCGTTCTTGATATTGGAAATGCACTTTGGAGCAAGGTGAGTCTCCTTTCTAACCTTGTAAGAGGGAATTGTCCCCATACGAGTAATAATTGTGTAATTTTCCACTAAGTAGGGGGGCTACATACGCACTAAGTGATGAGAGTCCGTGCTTAGCTACTATCATACTAAATATCCGAGTAGTTTAGGACACGTATCATACTATACTTGCAAAATGTTACATGCCTTATTGCTAATGTGATCATTTAGGGAATGCTAGAGAATTGGAAATGAAATAAATGAACATATGTATGGTTGAGCACCTGTATGACTTTATATTAAAATAAATGCGCCTTTTTGTATTTTTCTGTTGATAATTGATATTTGTGGATCGGGCTGATGACCTTGGTAGAAATAGATGCATCTATGTTCGCACCATTCGACCCTCTGGTAGTACATAATTTCTTTTCTGTTGGATCGGGCTGGCGACCTCGGCATAATGTGCGCATGATATTTATTTGAATTATGATTAATGACATTTTCTGATAAATTGTTGAAATGCAAATGACTAAATGTGATATTAAATAACAAGACTTAGAAATCCTTATTTCAACTATTATCTTATTGTGACCTTCATGTCTGGCATAACATCATATTATATTAATTGGCCCTAGGAGGCATCAAGTCGACCTCTCATCTCTACTTCTTTGAGATTAGACGGGATACTTACTGGGTACATATTGTTTATGTACTCATACTACGCTTCTATACTTAATTGTATGGGCTCTGAAGCAGGTACATCTGGCTATCAGACCGGTGCAGGTCCCTGATCTTAGTCCGAGACTTCCACGGTGAGCTGCTCTCCTTTCTGTGCCGAGCAGCAGCTTGATGGAGTTTCTCTTATTTTTGACTGTCTATTATGTTTTAGATAGTAGGGTAGATCTATTATTTCTGTATATTTTACTAGTTGTCCACAACTTGTGACACCAGGTCTTGGCGCACACATTAGTAGATGGTTCGTTTGGGTTGTATAACTATTATTGAATATTGCTTATTATCACTTGTTCTTATTGCAAATTTAGAAAAGTGTGATAACTGCTTCGGTAAGTAAAATAAGAATTCACTAATATTTTCGCATTGCCTTGCCTGATAACGGTGTTGGGCGCGTTCACGACCTGAGGTGGAAATTCGGTCGTGACACTTAATAACAGCCTCAGGTGTCGCATTTCTGACACCAGGATCATATATGCAACATAAGTATCACAAATGAGAAGGTTGTCCAGCTCTTATCAGGTTGCAAATGCGACATAGGACTCGCAAATGCGAGCTTTGATATGTTCGCAAAAGCGACAGTTATTGTCGCTAATACGGAGCTGCTATCACAAATGCGATGATGTAATTCGCAGTAGTGAACTCCCCTGCCCCAGCCCATCATCTTGAATACGAGAATGATAGCGCAAATTCGTTCATCGCAAACGCGATGAAATCCTTACAAATGCGAGAACAGAGACACCAGCACAGCTGAACCTTCTTCCAACATTTCGAAATGCGTACGATACTCATCCGCGCCCTTGGGGCTCCAAACCAAACACCCACCCACACAAGTAGAGAAACATAACATGTACTCGTTCGCGTGATCAGAACACCAAAATAATCTCTAGAACCATGAATCGGATGCTAAAACACATGAAAATCACCATGAACCTAAAGAACTTCTAGATTTACAACAAAGCGTCCGAACTATATCAAATCAAATCCAAATGACACCAAATTTTATAGGCAAGTCAAAAATGAGATAACGCAGCTGTTTCAACTCTCGAAATCGTGTTCCAACCTCAAAATCACCAAAGTAAACTCTCGGTCGAACCTCTCAATCTTCCAAAACTTTAATTTTCCAATTTTTTGCCGAAATGCTTCAAATTACCTCCACGGACCTCTGAATCAAAATCTGGACATACGCCTAAATTCAAAATCACCATCCGAGCCTATCAGAACAATCAAAACTCCAATCCAAGGTTAAATACTCAAAATTAAAATTTTGGTCAATTCTTTCAACTTCAAGCTTCTTAAATGAAAGTCACTTCAAAAAAATCTTTTCTGAACTTCTCAAATCACCAAACATGTGATGTACGTAAGTCATAATACACTGTGTGAAGCTACTCATAACTTTAAACTACCAAACCAAATGCAGTTGGTCGATACGATTAGTCGGATCGTTACATATTTGGATCAAAAAATTTATCGAGATTGAAGGACCACAAACGTATCTACTGAAATGGTCTTCGAATTTCAAGCAGAAAGAAGACATCCATGTTGTTCCTGTATGGGCACTACTACCACAAATATCGTTTCATATGCACACATAGCACTATGTGAAACAAATTGCGGAGGAGATTTAAACACCATTGGAGATGGATTTAGCAACAAGAGGAAGGACTAGGCCGGGTATGGCTAAGGTAAGAATTGAAGTTAATCTGCTTAAACCTTTTCCTACAAGAGATTATGAGGGATTGGAGGATGATGATTCTCCCTTAAAGGGATTTGTCTATAAGGTATAATATGAAAACACTCCTATGTATTGCAAACACGATAAGAAATTGGGGCATGATCTAAGCAACTATAGATTTATGGAGAAAAAGAGATCAGCCTAAAAACAAGATATTAAAAGAGTCAAAAATTAGTGAAAGTTATAGATGTGGTTAACGGAGAATCAATTGAAAAAGAAATGACGAAAAACAAATAAGCTAAAATCCAGGAGAAGGGTGAGGAAAGGGGTGACTAATGCAGTCAGAACAAGACATATTGATAAACTTCAAGTGAAGAAATTTAAGAACATAATTGAGGTTGACAAGGAGGAGGTGACTACAAAGAAGAAGAAGAAAAAGAAGAAGAAGGAGAAGAAAGAGAAAACATTGAAGAAGAGGAAGAAGAAAGAGAAAAAATCAAAGAAGAAAAAGAAGAAGAAACTGAACAAAATCCAAAAAAGAAAGCAATGTGATGTTTAAACCTCTGCTTTCACAAGAAAATAAAATTAAGAAGATACAATATTAGGGACAAATTATTGAATATGCACGACTAGGAATCCAGTCAAGACACAACCAACAGTAAAAAGAAGAAAGAGGTTGATAGATGAGGGTCATACCAGCAATTTAGTGAGGGTATTCAATATCTCAAGAAGGGCCCGGACAACTGCTATTGTAAATTCACGCATCATCACAAGTGACACACAAGATATTATCATTATTGAGACCATACAAATTAAATATTGCAGAAGCTTCAAGAGACCGACGCTTGGATACGGCAATTGAGGTTGTTCCTGCTATATTTCAAGGGGTCATCTGTGTAAATGTCTCGAGGAATAGTTAAACGGGCATGAGATTGCCATACCTCCTTTTTTACCACTCGAAAGGGTATATAAGGAGCTTTTCCAATTGAAGTGATATTATTCAAAATGGAATTATTTATTTAATTCGGAGTCATCACTTGGGATAGTTTATTTGATGTACCAAGTTACCGGTCTATTTTAAAATCTCAAATCGAGGAAATTTCAACTTTATTTAAAAGTCTGTGAACCAAAAATTCTAGATAAGGAATTCTGTTAACCCAGGAGAAGGTGTTAGGCATTCCCAGATTCCGTGATTCTAGCACGATCGCTTAAACTATGAAAATTGGCCTACTATTTGAATTATTATATATTTTAACCGATTGTGCATTTTTAACTTTATAACCTCTTTTAATAATTATTGTTACATATTGCGAATCATGTCACGGGAACCGTACCCACAATGTACAACTTGTTTAATTTTTAAAGATTAAATTGTGGCCGGGTTACATAAATGTACCTCCGGATTTTAGTAATATAGCATCACAACTACATCACAGGAACCGTACCGTAGCTATGACACTTATTTAATTAACGCGCCTAAAAAAAACTAAGAAAGTTCAAGGCAATTTGTACACTAATTTTATATTTATATGAGGGCCATAGATTGATTTTATTTGTATGTGGAGCACATCAAGTTATTTTCTAAATGGATTAGCTCTTGTTCTAATTTCGTGAGGGCCATGTATTATAAGTTTTAAGCATGGAACACCTTAAATTATTTTGAGAAAAGGGTTGTATATTTTAAAGGCAAACTAAAGATGCTCCTACTTTAATTTAATATAAAATTAGGCATCATAACTAAGTCACGGGAACCATAACTGTAATTATAAAAATTTAATTGCGTGCCTAAAGCAAATTACGGTGTTCATGAATTATTTTTCTAGACTACTCATTGTCAGTTCATGCTTTCTGCAATAATATTCCATTAGCCTTGAGCTTTCAGATTGAAGTTGCCATTCCAATCTTCCAGTATTTGAAGTCATTCCCATAAGAAATTGGAGTAAAAACAACTGAAGAATCAACAACTTCTTTTGTGTTTGATATCTTGATTTTTCTTCACCTAACCTCAGGTTAAGATCGAAAACTGCTCTTGTTTGATGGAGAGAAAGGAAGAAATATATATAGAGAATGCTAAAGCTAAAAACATTTATTCTTTAAAGAAGCTCAACCTGTGTTTGACTACTTAAGGCTAGCTAATGAAAAATGCTAGATATATCTCTATTTATACTATTCAAAAAATAATCCATGAGTCTTGCACAACTATCAAGATACTTGCATCACAAATTCCCAAAAGACTTCTTGAAAATTAAGAGATAATATTGACCAAGTAAATGGTACTGCTAGAGTCGCTTATGCTTATTCTCACGAAAATTTGCTACCTAGCTCACAATTTTTCAACATAATTTGCCAGGTTAAATAGTGTGCAACAACAGTCAACCAATTAAGGAACAACTTAATTTTGTAGCTTCAACGAACAACTGAGACTAGTTATAGGTAAGCAATATGAACACAGATATTTACCGTAAAAATGGTAATAACAATTAAATTTGTAAATGAGATTCTAAAAATATGTGATCTATTTATGAACTAGTTTATAGAGTTTGTTAATACTAAAACAGTAAAGATAGAGTCAGCCAAATATGTAATCGAACCAGTAAAGGGACGTTTCTCGGGCGCAAAGCTGGCCAGTAGGTACCTCGGAGCCGAGCCTCGAGCATGTCTTGGGCTTATCGAGGATATTCGGGAAGGGGATAACAAGAAAAGATATAAGTAAGTAAAGCTATATACTATCAATGTTGAGTAAAATAATGAAGAACAAAACGAACAAACGTTAAAGTGCTAGGCGATCTCGAGATATGCTTGTCCGACAAACTAAGAGAATAGCTAAAAGTCGAAATGATTTAGAACTAGAAAGAAATTAAAGAAAGAGGGAGGGAGAATGTTATTGCTCTATTGTAAGGAAAATTGGATATATCTAAAAGTTGTTAGTGACCCTCCTTTTATAGAAAAAGGGGTGTCCAAGTTTAGTACAAAATACACAATATAATAAAATAATGAGATATAACAACCCGCTTTTCTTATATCGTAGGAAGGTTGGCGTTGAGGCGCTTGGACAAGTCTCGCGGAACCTGAATACATTTATCGGGGGATATCTTCATCTATCAGGGTCTCGAACGACGCTTGATTTGGACAAGGCGTCGGTAGATCTCGAGGGAAGTGACCAAACCGGGATCTCATGCCTTCGGGACTTATTCTTCGAAGTAATATGTCGAGGAAAACTGATCTCCGGATTTTCCTGCGCACAGATAGTCTCCGCATATCTTAGAAGGACGTGATAAGAAATTTTTTTGACATTCTACCCTCGTGGGCCCTCGACATGGCATTATGCTGATGGCACAACTTCCCTTCTCGGAAGTCGAGGCATTTTTCCCTTCTTGCTTTTTCAGGACCATTAGGAGTATCACGACTCCTTGCTCCGCGGGGCCATATCGTCGTAATCATCTCGTGCCGCCATTTTGTAGTTATCGTTTCAGCTTTCACGAACGCATTAATTACGCCTGTCATTACGTTCTTTGAGGGTAGTAGTGGCACCGTCGATTACTTTGCCTTTTTTCTATATATATGGGGCTTCTTTGTGATCAGTTCTTCATTCAAAACTCCTTTCGATATATGCTCTTCTTGTTTTCCCTGCCATTTTTCCAGCCTTTGTTGCTCTGCAATATTTGAGGCCTATGGCCTTAAGACCCTGTGTTGGACCGCAGTGGGCCAGCCCTTGATCTTTTTCTAGCGGGATGAACTTGCCCTGCCGTGATGCTATTGTCGTTGTTATTATTGTTGTTGTTGTTGTTGTTGGTATGGCGACGCAGGAGGTTGGCATTCTCCGACAAGGAGAAAGATTCAGATTATCCATTGCTGCTCAAGAAGGGGCTCGAATTATACACCACTACTCACACTCCTTCCTCGGCCTGGCGCATTACGCGCCCTTTCGATTCTAGGGCGTGGTGATGGTCTCAACCCGACCGTTGCCTCCTGGGCCGAGGCGTAGTCTCGAGAAATGGCTTTGGGGTAAGCATGCTAGTGGAGTCCGTGCTAACCAAATTTTTTGCCCAGCCAGTTCTTGCCTTCTTTTGGTATCCCTCTCATCATTTTGCTCTTCTCCAGGCTTCCTTTTAAAGATGCCATTACGGGAAGATGGGGAGGAGATCCCTGTGAAGGCCGGGCTTGAAAGATTTGGTCGTGAGGTCATACACCTGGAAGGATGACATCAAAAGTGCTATAAATATATAGGATGCTCCCTTGGGCTTGTATACTACCTGTATCTTCTTTTTTCTTGTTGTAAAAGATTCCTTGCGGGCTTTTATAATCATGTAAAACGAAATTGTATATAAGGATTTCTATGATTACAAATATGCTTTCCCATGGCTTCTGCTTTTAATCCTTGCCTTTCTTTGATATATCTGTATCCCCTTGAAAAGTCTTTGTTCATTGTCAATTGATGGCACCTACTTCGAATGGAAGCATTTTCCCGGATCCCTCGTTGGTCGATGTGGCTTTCTCCAAGCCCGATGATCAAGCTTCTGACCGATCTTATGTCGACCCAATATATTCAGGCCGATGAGTCCCTCGAGTTGTGTGGAGACACCCAACAGTATCCTATGTCCCTCGGGAAAGGCGTTGAGGAAAGATTATACCCTTAGGTACGTGAGGGTCCCTTCCGGACCATAGATAGTCCTTTGGAGCTCGCATGTCTAACTTCACTTCGGGGAGTTACTTATGTTTGGGTGCTGCTTTGATTATGCTTAGAGCTTTTGGCCAATGTGAGACAGCCTTGCAGGGACCCTTTTGTATTCCACATAGGATAAGCAAATTCGGATTGTCGGGTCCTTACCTCGAAGGTACGGATAGTGGCTCCGGGCTATGCGGAGGTCTTTTAAAGGGAGCCTTGTTGCTTTTCTTCTTTAGGGACCTTCGTCTGTTGATCTCATGTAGGTAAAAGCATTACTTAGTCTTTTGGGGCTTTGCCATTATGGGCAGCGTAGATTACTTATAGCTCTGGTGTGGGAGATGATGCAGAGGGCTAACACCCCTAGATTTCCTTTTTGAACTTGTTGTTGCTTTCATATGCAATGTGAGGCTGCACGTGACTGTTCCAAGGGGTAGTCAGAGTTGGCCGCCCATGGTCATTTGCTTAGGTAAGGCACATATTAGGATTCAACCGAATCATCCCTTCCAGTGTTGGTTGTTGTTGTCACTCTTTCGAAACCTTCTGCCACTCTTTTAGAGGGATGAGAAGATGACCCCCAGGGGTGTATCTCATACTTTCCTTCGTGTACCTGAAAACATCCTTTCATAGGATCATGATGGCCTTAGATCTGGACTGGTACGTTTAGGACCCGAGCCTCGGACAATATTGGGCCTAATTGGTGAAATAATTTGTCTAGCAAAGTAGGTGTCTTGCAGTACATGCTTTGCTACTTTCCACCCTTAAGGTTGGTTTTTCTTATTTTTCCTATACTAGTTTTAGTAAAATAGTGGGGGTGTAGGAGTACTTTAAGGGTGATGCCGTTAGTGCCGAGGTTACTTGCGGGGAGCTAAGAGCTTAAGCACTGGTTCAAGCTTCAAAGGAGATGAGTGCCTCGGCCAAGGTCCCATCTTCGAGATTCCACTCAACTTTGGCCCATGATAATGTCACGGTTCATGTGTGGATATGATATAATCAAGAGACTTGAATCTGAATTCTCAAAGGTTAGGGCTGAGATAATCCATGCCCTGGCGGAAGCGGCATTAAGCTGAACTAGGGTTGATCGCGAGATGGAAAATTGCATAAAGGAAGATGTTGATGCTTGACACGAGTTGAGGCAAACCCTTGATAGGTGGACCAGGGAATACATCTACTGCCGATATCGGAGAGAGGTATTCAAGGAAGCCGGAGCGAGGGGCCTCGTTCTCTCGGAGGAAATGGCCCAAGCAAGGGCGGATGAGGGCAATGCTTGGTCATTCATTGCAGACGTTGGGAAGGTGACCTTGACGAGCTATAGCCTTTTGGCGCAAAGTAGAGGTTCCATCATTTTGTAACCCCGTTACCGGCGCACAGAACGTACCTGTAAGTGGAGAATAATTTTTTGCATGTAATAAGAATAATTGTAAAGCTTTATTCATTTTGTACCTTTTTTCTTCGTCGTTTCTTTTGATAGTGCAAATCGATTTTTAAACTAGTCTGCTAGTTGTGTTAAACTGAACGACATAATGATTGAAGGGTAACCATAAAGATGTTTTTTGTGGCCTTTGCAAAGGAGTATTCCGATCAGGCCGGTGCAGGGGGCTCTTTTTTCGGAAGAATTGGTTCAGGTCGGGGGGTAATCGCGGAGCTCGTTTGTCATTTGCTGAGGCCATATAGGGTGAACTTCGACAAGCTGCACTCATTTCGGCGCTGGGCGTAGACTTGATCATTTGATTTTTTATACGGTCATAAGGTGTCTGCAGATAGAGGGGGTGCCCTTTATATATATATATATATATATATATATATATATATATATATATATATATATATATAACCTTTCAGTGTGGAGCGTATACTTGATCATTTTGTTTTTGATATGGTTGTAAGGTGCCTGCAGATGGAGGGGGTTCCCTTTATATATATGTATGTGTGTGTGTGTGTATAATAAAGGGTTTAAAGTTTTGTTTCTTTGATACCTTTATTGACCGGCCGAGGCAAAAGATAGCAGCCTATTCCGTTGTTAGGACCAAGTTGAAGAGGGCCTTTGGCTGCGCAGGCGATAGCATGGAATACAAGAGATGCAGGTTCCCGAGGGAGGCCCTTGAAGAGGTTCATGTCAGAGGCTACGACCTCTTGGAGGAGATCAGGCACGCCCGGGGAGAGAAGTTTGATGCCGAGTTTCTATATCTGATGATGAGAAGGAGGTCGATGGGTCGCATCTCCCAAAAAAGAAAAATAAAGGGGGAAAAAACATTCCCTGCCTTCTTTGCTTTTGTATGTGTATGTGTGTGTGTATGTATATATATATATATATATATATATATGTATGTATGTATTTCACCATGCGACACAGGCCGAGATTGGGTCTTGTTATTGACATATAATAATAAGGAGGGAGTGAACTCTGCAACTTATAATTTTTGCATTTTTGCTTGCTGGAATTTCTTTTATAGGATCTATTCGATCCCGGAGAAGCCTTTAGGCCTGCCTTTTTTTTAATACCTTCGGGTTCAGTCTTCGAGTCGGGATCCAAATCAAGCTTAACTTACCCTTGGGCTGGCGTTAGTGGTTTTTATTTCTGCTCTTCAGTGTTTGTTGATTTCCTGGGTCTAGTCGTCGAATCGTGTTGCGATTCAAGCTGCAACCAACCCCCTGATCTTCCCTAGGCTTTGGTTGGAGGTAATGTCAGCGATGTCATTCTTTCGGGAGTTATGATTTTTGGATCCAATCTCAAAGTTGCATTTCGATTTGAGCTGTAATCGACCCTTAAATCTAACTTAAGCTTTTAGCCAGCGGTGGTGGCCTTTCGGTTGCTTGGTATTGAGACCTTTTGGTATGAGGCCCGGAGGCCTGCTTAGCCGGCAAAAATTGCACTTATATTGTTTGGTCGCGGAGACCTTTTATTATGAGGTCTAGAGGCTTTGCTTAGCCAGTGGCGATGGCACTTACACTGTTTGGTCGTAGAGACCTTTCGATATGAGTCCCGGAGGCTTTGTTTTGGTTAACTATTTTGGATTCTGTCTCCAAATCAGGTTATGACTCGAGCTCACTTTAATCCTCAAGTTGTCAATTTTTAAGCTGGCAACAAAGGCACTTATGTTGTTTGATGTGAGGCCAGAGGCTTGTTTAGCCAGCCACAATGGCTCTGACGTTGTTTGATGTGAGCCCCGAAAGCTTTTTCTAGGGTTTGTTTCCTCTCGTTAAGGTCTTATTGGTTATGTTGCCTGACACATCTTCGGTTCTAAAAGAACCTCGATTTCAAGTCGTAGTCGACAATGTTTCGAGCACCTCCGAACTTTCATAGCTCGTAGGTCGAGTAGATCAACGTTTTTGTGATTTTGGAGCCGACGTGGTTAGGACTCACTTTTTGCTTGTTAAGGGAAGCCTATTTTTTACCGGTTCTTTCCGAATTTTATTCGGAGGATTTTTTAGCAACAGTCAAGCGTCCCCAAGTTGCATTTTTGGGCTGAAGCAGCCATTTTGACCGGAGTCATGTGCATTTAGACTGGGCCATTTAGATCACGAGATACCATTTTAGGCATCTACACCGAGAGTATGCCCATTAGGGATTCTTACAAATGCAATGTATATCCTAAACTACGGGATTTTTCATGCCTGTTAAGGCCTTACAGTTTTCCATGCCTATTAAGGTCTTACAGTTTATGGAGAATAGATCTGGTTTTGCCGAGGCTAGCCATTAGGGTCTTACAATTTTGAATTTTCCAGTATATGGCAATTGGCGGTGATTTATCTAGTCAACGATTTTTGCTCAATCTTGAAGACATCTTTTTGCTAATCCGGAGTTGCATTGTGAGGGCCTTATGAGCCCAGAATTCTGACCCCGAGGTAGGGTGAACATTGAACAGTTTTAAGTCTCCGAGTGTTTTAAGTCATGTGCATTTAGACTGACCTATTGCTGCGAGCTCGATCCACGCGGGTGTGGCTTTTTGGGTTTTTGGCCCAGTGCATCATTTCCCCATAGAGATATTTGTTCGGCGCTTCCCTGCCTTTCATGAGTTTGGTGACCTTCAAGGGGAATGCTTCTAACTACTTCAAAAGTTGGTCGTAAGAGAAGCTTCGAGTGATTTTGTGTAGTTTCCCTCCCGTTAGCTTTGCGGGCATTGCCTCAATAAAAACTTTACCGGTAAAAACCCTTCTTCTTTTTGGGATAAAAAACTCAGACCAAGAAAAAGGGTGCAACGGACGCGCCTTTTTGGGAGGTCTCGAGGTCTTCTGATTGTACCAGTGTCCCGATATCTTTGGTTGAGTGCCTGCACGTGGGTTAATTTCTATATTGAAAATAACATGAAGAAAATGGCGGTACCTTGGGGTGGGATACCCAGGTGATGCCCTGGAGCTGACTCGTTACAATCACCCGAGGTCAGATAAGTGATGTGGATTTCTATCATGTATTTTATCAAACCTAACCGGCATTGAGACCTGATTCACTCGTGGGCTTATTCAGAGGTGAAGGCATGGGGCGGGAAGTCCATCGTGTATTGCGAACATTTCTTTTGCCGTGTATTGCTCTCCGTAAACGTTTTTAATTCTACCTTGTATCGAGAATTTTATCATCAGGTGGAGGGCGGATGGTACTGCTCTCATGTAATTTATCCACGGTCGCCCGAACAAGGCGTTATATCTCATGCCTCCCTCACAGACTTGGAACTTGGTGTATTGGGTTGTACCAGCCTCGGTGATGGAGATGACGATTTCTTCTTCAATCATTTCGCTCGACATGTTGAAGCCGTTGAGGATTCAAGTGTCAAGCATGATATGTTCGGTTAAACCGAGTCGTTCTGCCACCTTCGACCTGATAATATTGGCCGAGCCACCTGGATGCATGAGTACACGTTTTATCTGATAAGAATATACAAGAAAGGAAATTACCAGGGCGTCGTTGTGGAGTCGAGATAGTGTCTCTGTGACTTCTTCACTGAAGGTAAGGGAGTCCTAGGGGATATATCCCAGAATGCGTTTCACCCTGGTGATGGATATTTTTGTTTTCCTCATCATGGGTTCCTGCAGGGTATCGGAGCCTCCCATGATCATGTGGATGATGTGTTGTGCTTCGCTTACTTCATTTTTCTTGGCTCCTTCCTTGTCTCGGAACTGACTTTTGGCCCGATCGCTGAGGAATTCCCGGAGGTGCCGTTTTTTGAGTAGTCGGGCAACTTCTTCTCGTAGTTGATGGCAATCCTCGGTCCCATGGCCGTGTGTGTTGTGGAATTCACATGTTAAGTTGTAATTTCTCTGTGAAGGGTCCGACTGCACTTGTTTGGGCCATTTTGCATCTCGGATTTTGCTGATGGCGAACATGATGTCTGATACGTTGACGCTGAAATTGTATTCTGAATAGTGGGCTGTGTTGGTTGATGCCATGTTTCGGTCAAATCTGGTCCTGATGATAATTCCCTGAGGATCCTATCCTCGATCCACTCTCCAATCGTTGTGGGGTAGGGTTCATATCCGGACGGTCCTCCTATCTTTGATTTACGGTTGATACCTTTTGCTAGGAGTCTATTTGGGTATACCGAGCCTGATGGGACCCGTAGCTGGTCGTCCTCTGCCCTAATCTTTGACGGATACCGGTTGTAACCGTCCGACCAGGTCACGGTCAGGTACTTGATCAGATTCTATTTTAGCTATTTTGAAACCATGGAGCTCCATTCGTTCAGGTCTTGGGTGAAGGCCTGCACTGCTCAATAGTCGGAGACCGGTGGTAGCTCCATCCGTTCCATCTGGAATCGGGATACGAATTCCTGCAGCATCTCGTTCTCTCTCTACTCTATTTTGAAAACGTCCGACTTCATTGTTGCTACATTGATGGCTCCGGTATGTGCTTTATGAAAGAGTCTGCTAACATGGCGAACAAATCTATGAAGTCGGGGACCAGGTTATGGTACACATCATAGCCCCCTTTGAAAGTGTTTCTCCAAACCTTTTCAGCAGCACGGTTTAAATCGCATCTCTCTTTATGTCATTACCTTTTACTGCACACGTGTACGCAGTGACATGTTCATTGGGGTCGGAGGTGTCATTGTACATGGGGAGTTCCGGCATTCTGAACTTCTTCAAGATAGGTTTCAGGGTCGCTTCTTCGGGGAATGGCCTTGGATGAATTTCTTTGAATCTAAAGCTTTAAGAACCGGAGGAGAGCCTGGGATTTGATCGACCCTAGAGTTATATGTCTTGACTTTTTTATCATTGGCCGCAATCATTTTTTCTCCCGATTAGATCCGTTTGTTGAGGTCCTCAAGCATTTTTACAATGGCGAGGTCAGCCACCAGCTCATAATTGCTTGATCTTTTGATTACTTGCTCAGTAGGGGGAACCGTATCCAGTGCCACTGTACTGGGGGTTCTTGGATGGCTTTGCGATTGAGCTATGATGAAAGAATAACTTCATGTTCTTCCCCGGCCGGGGTCTTTTACGCTTCTTGTTGGTCATTGTGTCGTACGCGCTTTTTGGTGTGAGAAGTTTCATCTACTTGCTGAGCCTCCTATTAATCTGCATCCAATGGAATTGGTCCGAGAAAGACATCAGGATTTCACGGAGGTTCTCCGGCAGCCGGGACAACCACGCCGTTTTCCCCATGGTCTTCGAGGTTATTATTCTCAACTCTGTTAATCTAGACGGACATTTGACCTGCAATTAAAGATCTAGGGCAAGAAAAATTGTGATACATATCGTGCGTTTAGGTGATGGAACTAGAAAAAATATAATCACTATTATTTTTAGCCCCACAGTGGGCGCCAAACTGTTTATCGTGAAAATGGTAATAACAATTAGATTTGTAAATGGGATTGAAAAAATACACGATCAATTCCCAAGCTAGTTTGTAGGGTTTGTTAATGCTAAAATGTGAAGTAAACTAGTAAGGATCAAGTTAGCCAAAGCTATAATCGAACCAGTAAGGGGACGTTTCTTGGGCGCAAAGCTGGCCAGTAGGTACCTCGGATTCGAGCCTCGAGCCTGTATTGGGCTTATCAAGGATATTAGGGAAGAGGATAACAAGTAAATCTATAAGTAAGTAAATCTATATACTATCAGTATTGAGCAAAATAATGAAGAACAAAATGAAGAAACATTAAAGTGCTAGGGCGATCTCGAGATATGCTTGTCCGACAACCTAAGAGAATAGCTAAAAGTCGAAATTATTTAGAACTAGAGAGAGATTAGAGAAAGAGGGAGGGAGAATATTATTACTTTGTTTTAAGGAAAATTGAAGATATCTACAAGATGTTGCTGGCCCTCCTATTATAGAAAAGGGGGTGTCCAAGCTTAGTACAAAATACAAAATATAATTAATAATGAGATGTGACGGCCTACTTTTCATATGTCGTAGGAGGGCTGGTGTTGAGCCACTGGACAAGTCTCGCAGACCCCGGATACATTTCTTGGGGGATATCTTTGTCTATCGGGGTCTCGACCGTCGCTTGATCTAGACAAGGCATCGGTAGATCCCCAGGGAAAAGACCGAACTGGGATCTCGTGCCTTCGGGACTTATTCTTCAAAGCATTATGTCAAGGAAAATTGGTCTCCTGATTTCCTCGCGCACAATGAGCAGATTTGATAATCAAAACAATTGAGTTCATGAGAGTAAACATGGCCATAACATGAACAAATTTACAATGTTCTTACTCACATATCAAGGTTTGAGACATTGGATACCTGGTTGGCAGCAAAATAACCAAAGAATATGAGTCTCTGGTTGTAGAAAATCGCTTAGAACATGACAAAATAAAGCCAAAGAAACGTAGGCTAGCAAACTCGGCAATAAAAATCCAACAACAGTCCATGGCCTCTTTCATTCCACCAGTTTTAGAAACTCAGAATCCATATGCAGGAAGTTTAGATCTGATTTTCTTTTTTGAGTTGTGTATATTCTTCAAAATTTACCACTGCTAGTATGTGAGTGTGTGAGAGGTGAAAGGGGGAGAAAAGGGGTGTTATATGGTGTGAAGAACTAAGAAAAAGCAAGGAGGTGTGTCATATTTGGAATGGTGAGATGGTCGTTCTCCTCTAAAGGATCAGGTCTCATTTTCACTTTTTGGGGTGGAAAATGGCACCCTTCACTGAAGGATAAGGTCCTCTTCTTCGTTTGTCTCTTAAGTCTAAGCCCTAAAATCTGATGTCCCCTTTCTTTTTAGATTAGAGTCTTTTGGGTTTTTTACTGTGAAGAGGGAGTATTTGATTTTGGGCTGGGGAAATTCGTTTGGCCCAATCTAAGGCAAGCTAATGTACTATCTTCTTTTCTTCATTAGGCTTTTTGCAAAATTAATCATTTTTAACTCAAATTCTAATTAAATCCAATTTTGCATAATTAACCTATTCAGACTAATTTACTTAATCATAGATTATCATTGCAAAATGTCATGCAAGAAATATTTAAGGTATTTATGGGATTTTATATTTTTAGTAATGCAATTAATATGCAGTTAGATGCTAACAATGCAATTAAAGTTTAAAAAAATAAAAGATGAAGAACTAAATATTTTCTATGGCTTAGACCAACTCTAAATATGCATGAAAAATACAAATAAATTCAAGAAAAAAATCCTGAAATTCTATAAAAAGTGATTAAAACAATTTTTTGACTTTTTACAAGTAATTTCTTATGAGAGGCAAAAATTAAGTGTTCACAGCTGCCCTTCTTTTCTCGAGAACATGAAGAGTTTTCGGGCAAAGATAAAGTGAGCAATTCCGAGCAACTTTTTCCCGTTTAAACTCCATTTGAAAGCATTTTGAAAAAGTTTGACCGAACCTTGCTTATGATGTTGCCTACATATCATTGGCTATAAAGGAATCAGGTTAGTATAGTTCTGGAAATTTTGGTAGCTGGGACTACCGGAAAGTTGTGATTTTAACTGTTGTTGCTACTATTTCTGCTTGCTGAGCTCCTTATTACACCAAAATAAAAATTAAAAAGATAAACTAGCTAAGTCTATCAACTACCAGTTACAAGATTCCTATCAATAAATCTTCTATAGCTTGATCTTAAGTCTTGGATGGTCCTTCCTGAAGACTCTGATCTTAATCTTGATGCTCGTTCGCTATAACCATTGGTTCATTCTTATTCAGCATCTCGGGTCAAGGCGGGACATGCAAAACTTGTGACTTCAATCTTATCTTGGGCAATCCGCTTCTACACTTATAGTTCAACTTCTTTTTTTATTTCTTCTTTTAATTTATTTGGGTTGAGATTTTTTCTTTTGGTCTTCTCAAACTTTGTGCCTAACGGTAAAAACCTGTTCAGGCACCAAAGCAAACGAACGAACAAACTTTTTTTGTCCCAATTTTCAGTAGGAAAATTTCATGAGTTATTATAACATAAATCTAAACTATTTCATTAGTTAAAGGCAATAAAATAAGGATTGTGTATACTCGGGAAGAAGAGATTAGGGAGTCGAGCCCTAAAGAAATCAACTAGAGAATGGAGACCCTATGTTGGAAAAGTGACTAGGGAGTGGAAACCCTATGTCTAAATAAAGTCAACTAGGGAGTGGAGACCCTATGATGGAAAAGCAACTAGGCAGTGGAGACCCTATGTCTAAAACAAACTCAACTAGGGGAATGGAGACCTTATGTTGGAAAGGCGACTAGGTAGTGGAGACCCTATGTCTAAAAGAAAGTCAACTTGGGAGTACAGACCCTATGTTGGAAAAGCGACTAGGGAGTGGAGACCCAATGTCTAAAATAAACTCAACTAGGGAGTGGAGATCCTATGTTGTAAAGGCGACTAGGGAGTTGAGACCGTAAATAAACTCAACTAGGGAGTAGAGACCCTATGTTGGAAAGGCGACTATGGAGTGGAGACCCTATGTCTAAAATAAACTCAACTAGGGAGTAGAGACCCTATGTTGGAAAGGCAACTAGGGAGTGGAGACCTTATGTCTAAAAATAAACTCAACTAGGGACTGGAGACCCTATGTTGGAAAGCCGACTAGGAGTGAAGACCGTATGCCTAAAAATAAACTCAACTAGGAAATGGAGACCCTATGTTGGAAAGGAGACTAGGGAGTGGAGACCCTATGTCTAAAATAAACTCAACTAGGGAGTGGAGACCCTATATTTGAAAGGCATACTAGGAAGTGGAGACCCTATGCTTAAAATAAAATCAACTATGGAGTGGAGTCCCTATGATGGAAAGGCAGCTAGGGATTGGAGACCCTATGTCTAAAATAAAGTCAAATAGGGAGTGGAGACCCTATGTTAAAGGCGACTAGGGAGTGGAGACGCAATGTCTAAAATAAAGTCAACTAGGGAGTGGAGACCATATGTTGGAAAGGCGACTAGGGAGTGGAGACCCTATGTCTAAAATAAACTCAACTAGGGAGAGGAATTCCTATGTTGGAAAGTCGACTAGGAGTGAAGACCCTATGCCTAAAAATAAACTCAACTAGGGAGCGGAGACCCTATGTTGGAAAGGAAACTAAGGAGTTGAGACCCTATATCTAAAATAGACTCAACTAGGGAGTAGGGAACCTATGTTAAAAAGGCGACTAGGGAAAGAGACCCTATATAAAGTCAATTAGGGAGTGGAAACCCTATGTTGGAAAAGCAACTGGGGAGCGGAGACCCTATTGTTGACACCCAATTTTTGCAATATATTTTTAGTATTCAAAATACCTTCAAAATAACATATGTATGCATATATAAGTATGCCTAAATGTTTTTTCTCAATTTATAAAGACTTTTAAATAAATTTATTCCCCTATTTTATCCATAAAACCCAATAATAATTTCCAAAATTATTATTTTTGGTAGTTAATTTATTGGAATTTTATATTTTTGCTAAAATATAGCTAAGAACATTTTTGCATATTTTTTACAAATTTATTAAGTATTTTTAAAAGCTAAATTGCATATAATTACAATATTAGCCTCTTTCAGTATTTAATTGTATTCATATTCATAAAATTAAGTACAGTAGTTTTATATTGATAATTATATATTATAAATTATTTTTGTACTTTCAATTTATTTCCAAAATTAATTTATTATTTTTATAATTTTAAATAGGGAAATGGCTATTTAAATGATAGCCCAATTTTATTCCAATTATAACCTGAAATTGAGCCCAAATCATACCTAATTTTCTTACCTAATTGCAACTCAAACCCGACCACCTAACCCAATTCACAAGACCCAACCCGATCTCCCACCTAACCCTTTTAATCTGGACCGTTGATCATGATCAACGGCCACTATTTTCCCTTTCCTTAATTAATCCCAAACGACCCCAAAACCCAACCATTCGATACAATCAGCCACCCTTGAATCCCCCTTCTTTCTCAAATCTCTCTAAAACTCACACGAATCCTAGCCGCCGCCCTCTCACCCACCCTAATACCTGGCTAATCTATGACCTTCCGTGGTTATTTGAGGCTTGTACCGGCCTTCCATGGCTCCTATGTGTTTGGTTATATGGTTTCATAACAAGATTTCGAAGGAGTCTGTCCAATCCTTGCTTAATTGATGTTCATGACTTTTCTTTAGTCATCCCTGACCTCTCTCCTTCCAGCCATGGACGTTCGAGTTAGACCCTTGACTCTTCTAGTTAGATCAGAAACTTTCAAGGCCTTTCTCACCTTTTTGGGATTTTGAAACCCTAATCTTTAAGATCTTTTGATTTTCTTTCAGATCTTATGATTTAATGTACTCTTAGAGACTTGTAGACATATTTCAGGTATATGGACACTTATATGGCCTTGTCGGCCTATGTTTTGAGTTTAAAAATTGTCATGTTGGTCTATAGGCCCATATGTCATATGTTTTAGTTTGTATATCATGGTGGGTCATCATATGTTGAGTATTCCCTTATGTTTTATTCTTGTTATCTCATGATGGGTTTTCTGTCTCATTTACTCATGATAGTTTGACAAGAAAGATATATTACAATTGGTACTCGGTTGAGTAAGGCACCGGGTGCCTGTCGCGGCCCTTCGGTTTGGGTCATGACAAAAGTGGTATCAGAGCAATTCTGTCCTAGGGAGTTTACAAGTCGTGTCTACTAGAGTCTTATTTATGGGTGTGTTGTGCACCATACTTATAAGCAGGAGGCTACAGGGCAATTAGGACTGTCACTCTTTCTTCTTATTCTAGATCGTGTGGTAGAGCTCAGTTGTAAGAACTCAATTTCCTAAACTCTATCTTATTCATGATACGACGCTGCCTACATCCAGAAAGACAATTGATAAGAGATTGAATGTGATTGTGGAAGAGTTTATCAAATGAACTAGATTTTGCATCATGATTATGATGCGTAAATGTTAGGTCTTTAGCAGATCATGTGTGTACTAAGATGTGTAAACCTCTTGATAAGGAGCCCCAAGGCATGAATATCTATCCACTCATATGGTAAAGAGCAACGAGAGAATTAGGAGGTGGAAATAAGTTTCAATAAGTGAAAGAAATAACAATAAAAAAAAGAAGTACGAGGTACCCAGCTAATGAAGATTATCAGTATTTGCAATTCAGGTATAGAAATATAAGCATTCCGAGTTACTTTCAACAGTAACAGAGTTATACACAATTGACCACCCCCATCTCAATTATGCCCTATGGGAACTGACAAATATAGTTTAAGAGAATGATGTAATATCATGATCAATTTGGGGTTAGAGTAACCAAAAATTGTAGATAGATTATTGTCATTAGCTAACATTTACGAAAGGTAGTGCAAATATGGTAATAGATCTCCTTGTGAGACGCCCAGATGGTGAACTCTAGAATAGTGCAAACATATATGAATACTAGAATATTAAGAAATTTTAGAAGATAGGCAGTGAATCCCAAAAGGGATAAATATTTACCTTAATATGACTCCCGCCCCTAGAGAGAGATAGAGAGATAGATAGAGAGAGAGAGAGAGAGAGAGAGAGAGAGAGAGAGAGAATTTTAGGCATCCTGAAGATCCGGTGAGATAAAGCAAGAGGAGTTAAAGTAAAAGAACAAATTATTGAACTTTTCAAAATAAAGCGATAGATAGAAATATTAGTCGGAGAATTAGAAGAGATTAAACGAAATATTATGAGTAAGATATGATAAATGGGTGATAATAGTAAATCAAAATATAACAGAATGACAGAGTCTACAGTCAAGTGAAGAGAAATACAAGAGCTGATAGTCCTTGACGAAATAAAAGTGTATATACCATAAAGTCATATCCCCATTTCGAGAAATGAGTTGGTGACTCCAACGTGATTACTAGAAGAAAAAGGTAGACCCCGGAGTAATAGAAAGAAGTATGGGCTGGTGAACAAGATAAACTGAATATGAATTAGGGATCAAATGGTTTGACAAAACTTTCCATCATAGGAATTTTAGAGATTGTGTTCTGGAGATAATAGAATGGACAACTGAAGAAACCTTTAAAGGTTATTCAATAAGATGCTTCCCTAAAGCAAGCACTTTTAGCAAGATTTAACCATAAGGGACTAACTGTGCCAATTACACTAGATTTCACCATTGTGCGTTTGCAATTTAGTTATCCCTTATATAAAATGTTACCTTAAGGCAATTAAGGTTCAGTGATGATGTGAAAATACGCCAAAGATAAAGAGGTAAAACATCTATAAGTAGATCGTCGTAGTATAAAATCTTAGTACTTCCCTAAATGGGGGAATATGGTGTGATATGGTAATAAGTCAGAGTTATGTGGTTTAGATAACTATGGAATAGTAAAGTAAGAATGTGGTAAAAAGGATAAATGGATAATGTTGCATTTATTCAGTTCCTACAGATATGTTGCGACTCCAGAACATTATACGAGCACGATAGCGGGTAGAGGTAGTAAAAGTTTCTAGCCTGGATGTTATTGATAAATATGTGTGAATGGACACGTGATACATCAGAAGCTAGTGGCGAGAGGTAAGGTATGATAAGACAAAGCATATATCCCAAGATAGATTATGCAGAATATATATAGGAGAATAGACGAACGAGTAATTTGTAGTTGATTCAGCAAGAGCCCGGTTATGGCTAGACAAGAGATCACAGATAAATCAATAGATCACGCAAGATAAATGTAGTGAACCGTAGCATAGGGAATTCGGTCTCGCAGATACGAGAGCGCAATCATCTGAAAAAATTTCATATAGGAGTTGAGGTAGTTAAAGGTACCGTTTATGTTTTATGAAAATAAGATAGAGTGCCACTAAGGAGACAATCAAGATTTGGGCTTAGAAGTGACCCTACGAGCACAAGGGCACGAAATTATGTAACTAAGGATTATTATATGCGAGTAAGAACAACGAAAATTTCCTTCGTGTGTACAATATAACAAGCTCACAACTTTACAAGATCCAAAAGGTCTCCCTAAGTACTACAACGAAAGACTAGCTGAGGAAAAAAAAAGAAAAAGGATTCAACCTAAGCATAGTAACGTGAAGAAGAAATGGTCTTGTTACAATAGTCTCACTACAACACTATATACACTCTATAAGAAAGTTGTACCTATCATGGCTAATGAATGAGAAGTAAAAAATCAAAAGCTGATATTTGAGATCATATAAGTTATGGGATATTCCGGCATTTGCGGGCACTAAGATAAGCCAAGAATTCATTCACCAAGTGGTAAAACAACCAGAAAAAGTAATTGTCTATGTTTAAAGGCAAGTAAGAAGGCATGAAAGGAAATCTATGGTGCTAGCAAGTTAAAGGAAGGCTGGGAATAGTATAAATAGATATATGTAGGTCGCAAGCTAACGTATCATAGAGTGATAAGGTTTTAGGTAGATAGGAGTAAGGATAACAAAATATTAGTGAGAAGGTGACAAGAATAGGTAAATCCTCGGGATTAAACACATCAAAACAAGAGATTTGATGGCATCTGTAAGTTATTGAAAGCTCGGTACATCCTGAATGAACTCAGAGGAGTCTAAGACTAGGTGCATTTAGAAGAGATGGAAAGCTTCCTGGTAGTAGAGTAAGGGTGTAATTGTGATAGATAAGATGATGAAGCTTGGGTCTTTTATTGAGTAACAATTTAACGAGAATGGGACTTCATGAATTGCTCGAGATTAGAAGATTCCCCATAAGATTAATCGCAATGAGATGCGATGAAATACGATTATTGAAGTATAGTATTATCCTTAGGTGGATCAGGAAAATCACTTCAGATGTTCCCTGATGAGACGTGAGCCCTAGTGACAGTGTACTACGTAAGAGGTTGCAAGTCATCAGTGGTGGATTATAGATGTTAAGGTGAATCAACAATAGATGGATAAAAGTTCCAAAGTATTAGATGATGTTAGACCGTCATTATTAAGATGAACAGTAATGATGAAGCGCTAAAGGACTTAGATTTATACATATAGGACAAGCAGCGAAAGAGTAACCCGAAGCTGGGTGGCAGATCTCGGTAATAATAAATTGAAGTAAGAGTTATGGTATAGTTTGACCTGCCTAGATGCAACAAAGCCATAGGATAGATATATGAGGCTATGAAACAAGATATATCAATAGTCGTAAGTTCAGAAAAGTACCAAGCGAAGAACATCAGTACACCTATAGATGCCTAGAGGGACAGCTTGTCATAATTCAGTATATGTTCAAAAAGTGAGGCTTGGAGATTGATTAAAAGATGGAGGAAAAATGGGAGATGAGTCACTAGGAGCTCATACAAGGACACAGTCGTACATACAACATGACATAAGGTAGAAACAATTACGAGATTGGAAGAATTTTGGAAACATATCATGGCGTGCGAAAGAGGCCTAAAGTGGGGAATACCCCAGCATTTGGATTTATTCACAAAATAGATGTTTAGATGGAAAGATGAGTATTAAATTATGAGTAAGAGCTGTATTTTGTGAAACCGATAAGCACATCAATAAACATACGATGACGAATGTTCCAAAGGGGAGAATTATGTTGCGCCCCAAGTTTTCATACGTGAGAGTACATCGTAAGCCATTGATGTAAGTTCAAAAATGAGAATATAGTTTAAGGAAAATAAATTGAGTTAATAATGTTACCTTGGAGGTTATAAATATTTAAGATCATGAATAACGAGTACCAAGAGGGTTGGAAAGCTTAGAAGCTAAACCAATTGAAGAAAATAAGTTTCGTCGAAAGTCGATAAGTTTGGAATGTTATAACATGTACTTTGAGGTGAGACTAATGTTTTTAACATGATAAGGAGGTTATGGTATAAGTTATTTTAGTTTTATAATAGTCACTGGCTATGTTTTGAGGGCAAGCAAGTTGTGGAACAAAAGTTGTCAAAGGTCATCATAAGTTACATTCATAAATATGTTGAATATTAGGTCAAATGTAGCTAAACTTTTCTCCAAATATACTTGAAATTATGGGGTGATCTACCTACCAAATTGGAGGCCTATGAGTCTCGTTTCTAACACATTAAACCATTTGTCGATATGACATCGGAGTGGAGAGATATTCGCATTTTTGCGAGACAGCGCAAGCAGCTCCCAAGGGGACACACTTAGGCGGTGGTCGACCTACTTCACTTTATAAACGATTTGGACACCAATTTTTCACTTATTTTTAACTCAACTTCATCTCCAAACTTTTCCTAACCCTTATAAATAGATACCAGAAGGTTTTAAAGTGATTACACCATATTTCAACATCAAAACTTAGTTTTAGTGAAGAACAACACCTCTTTGAGGTTATGTTGTCATTGAGAATAGTTGTGGCTTGTGTTTTTGCTGAAATTCCAAGTTTTTGCTGCTGGATAAGGTAAGTATAACATCCTACTAATTGTGTTTAATCTTTCTTGTATGTTGGTTAAGTTTTTAGGATGATAAACTACAAGATAATACTTGGATTAGCTTAAGTCACTTTTTTGGTGGTGTATTGCCATTGAGGCTTGTTGTAAGCTGAATATAAATTGGATTTCAACTTGAAGTTACTTTCGGAGGTATGTATATTGTGTTATTTCATGTGCCTAAGGTTATATTGATGTTGATTAAGTTAAATGGATGGACTAGATATGAAATAGTGAATAAAGTTGCTAATTGAGAATTGTTGAAGTTGTGGATTGTTTTTGTTGTTATAAATATATGGTATAAGGCAGGAATCATTGATTAATGAATTCATTATCATGTTAATTATACTGTTAAGTTGAATTAAGAAGTCTATAGGGGTGATAAGGGGTATACGGATTCCAATCGGAGCTTGCCACTCGTTGTGAAGTAGTTATGACTTGTTGCTATTATATGATGTTTTGTTATTGATAATTATGTATTAATGGATTGCTCTGGTCATTTTTGTTGGTATATAGTATTGGAGAAAGCTCTTTCTATAGGGGAGGTGCAGCCCAAATTTACATAAACGAGCTACTAGTTTATAATGATTTTGAATCTCCTTATGCTATGGTAGATTGAGTTGGGTTCTTTGAAGAATTCCTTGGAAGGTATTATGGACTCAATAAAGTTAAGGTATATTAGGCACTTCCTTATTTCTTTTGGCAGGCTCTAATGTGAAATGAACGGCAAATGATATGCTATTTCATAACGAATCTACTCCTAGAAATTAACGTTGTCCATGTTACTCTTTCATTATAAAGTTATTCTAAGCAATTGTGTAGGATCCTTGAATCCTATTGAGGGTATAAATGTCCATAATGTTAATCTAAGGGGCAACGACTTTTACTCACTCTGAAAAGTTTAGAACGTGATTCTATTAGCCTAGCATGCATTATATATAGTATCTATTTTACTCTACCGAACCGTGCTATAGTCGGCCGGGCATGGCACCAATTGTGCAATCACAGATCAATTGGGCTTACCGAGCTTCATGTGGCCGGGTACGATTCTACCGAGTATTATGATGGCCAGGTACATTTTTACCGAGTCCTCTTCGAAGTCGTGTACGATGTGATGATGATGATGCCCACAGAGGTGTATGTTTTCAAATGTTTATGTGTATATATATGTATTATGCATTTCATGTCGGTAGCCCCTAGAGGCACTCAGATGTTACAGCTTGTATCTTCTCTATCACTCTGTACAATACTGTTCTTGTTTATGCTTTCCTACCTTACATACTCGATACTTTATTCGTACAGACGCCCTTTTTGGCTGGGGACACTGCGTTTCATGCTTGTTGGTCCTGATTGATAGGTTGACAGTCCTCCTATTAGGCTATCAGTTCAATGAAGGTGTTGGCGCACTCCACTTGCTCTGGAGTTGCCTATTTGGTCAGTATGCTTTAGATTGGTATGACGCGGCCCTATCCCGAGCTTTATGATTTTATATACTCTTAGAGGCTTGTAAACATATGTCAGGTGTATAGATACTTGCATGGACTTGTCGGCCTACGTTTTGAGTTAACAAATGGTCATGTCGGCCTTATAGACCTGTATGTCATATATATAAGTTTGTATATCATGTTGGGTCATCATATGTTGAGTATTCTCGTATGTTTTCTTCTTATAATCTTATGATGGGTTTTCTAGCTCATTTACTCATGATGGTATGATAAGAAAGATATGTTACGTTGGTACTTGGTTGATTAAGGCATCGGGTGCCCATCACGGCCCTTCAGTTTGGGTCGCGACAACATCGCACGGCTGAAAGATCGCCATATTGCATGGCTAAAAGACCACCATATTGTATGTCTAAAAGATCGCCACATTGCACGGCTGAAAGATTGCCATATTACACAGCTGAAAGATCGCCACGTGCTACTGCATCCTTCATCAGCTGAAACATCGCCAACTTATCCAAAGGTTTCATCGCTCGGAGGCACCATCCTTATAGCCTGAGAATACCATGTCATGGCCTGAGGATCCCTTTCAACCATTTACATATCATTATTCAAAGGCGTCATGGTTCGGAGACACCATTCTCATAGCCTAAGAGCATCATTTCACGGCATGAGAATATTTTATTATACGCTTCATGGGCCAGGACATTATGGTCTAAGGACGTCATCCTAACCATCCAAAGACAACAGTCATGGTCCAACGGGAATTTGCAACATGTTTAAATTTACGCACAATATATGCTTGTATTATTTATTTGCAGCCAAACCCGCAAGCAATAGCCAAGATCATTTCTGCTCTAGTGCCCGCAGTCACATCAAACCTAACCATTCCCGTAGATCGTTCACTCACCCAGTCTGAATATTGCGTCCATTCTTGGAAAGTACCCGTCGGCATACTCCATCGACGGATCCTGAACTACATGCAGCCTGATGCCTATAAAACCAGGGATATGTGGGCAACTCAGAAGCCAGGGTGCAGCCTAAACCTCTTTAAACTGTTTTGCTCGGTCAATTGGCTATCATATCTTTACCCGAATACTCTTTCATCCTTCCCGGGTAAAGAGGGGCAGCTATTGACACTTAATAGTTTTCTATATATTTTTAATGTGCAAAATACCTTCAAAATAGCATATGCATGTATATATAAGTATGTCCAAATATTTTATTATTTTTCTCAACTTCTAAAGGCTTTTAAATCAATTTATTCCCTATTTTATCCATAAAACCCCAATAATAATTCCCAAAGTTATTATTTTTGGTAGTTCATTTATTGGAATTTCATATTTATGCTGAAATATGGCTAAGATAATTTTTTTCATATATTTCAAATTTATTTAGTATTTTTAAAGCTAAATTGCATGTAATTACAATATTAGCCTCTTTCAGGATTTAATTGTGTTCGTATTCATGAAATTAAGTCTAGTATTTTAAATTGATAATTATATGTTATATATTATATTAGCACTTTCAATTTATTTCCAAAATTAAATTACTATTTTTATAATTTTAAATAGGAAAAATAGCAATTTAAATAATAGCTCAATTTCATTTCGATTACAGACTAAAATTGAGCCCAAATCAAACCCAATTTCCCAACCCGATTGCAACTCAAACCCGATCCCCTAACCCAATTCACACGACCCAACCCGGTCTCACACCTAACCCCTTTAATCCGGATCGTTGATCGTTTAGATCAATGGCCACCATTTCACCTTTCCTTAACTAATCCCAAACGACCACAAAACCCTACTATTTGATACAATCCACCACCCTTGAATCCACCTTCTCTCTCAACTCTCTCTAAAACTCTCACGAACCCTAGACGCCGCCCTCTTATCCCACCCTAATACTTGCCTAATCTATGACTTTCTGTGGTCATTTGAGGCCTGTACCAACCTTCTATGGCTCCTATGTGTTTGGCTCTATGGATTCATGACCATACTTTGAAGAAGTTTGGTCCAGTCCTTGCTCGACTGCTATTCATGGCTTTTCTCCCGTCATACCTGACCTTTCTCCGGCCATCCATGGTCGTTCGAGTTAAACCCTTGACTGTTCTGGTTAGATTGGTAACTTTCAAGGCCTTTCTCACTTTTTCTGGGTTTCGAAACCCTAATCTTTAAGATCCTTTGATTTTTTTCAGATCTACTTTAGGTCTGTATTTATTGTGAATGTCAAGTGTTATTCTGAAACTTCTTCAACTTGTCTTTCAAAACAACTTTTCGTTAAGGTTTTGCTTTAATTTTTTCAAAAGATCTCTTCTTTGATTTTTAATGTTGTTTGTGATTCTGCTATGTTTCTCAAAAGGATTTCCTCACCTGTTATTGTGAGGCCTTTACTTGTTTTGACTCTCTTCTTTACTTTGGCTATACGTGTAAGCCCTGATTATCTAACTATGTTCATTACTGAATCCTATGCTTATTTTTGCTACTATTGTATGTTGCTTCTTTTGCCAGTGTGCTTGGCCTCGCATGTCTGATGTTTCTATTCACTCTGTTTATATACTTAACTGCAGAAGCGTATTCTTCCTTGATTGATCTTAATCTTGTGACTGGTTTCAAAATCTTCCTTTTTACTGTTTAAAATTAATTGATTCCTTTCTCCTTACTATGATGTTTTACCTTGTTGATTTCTTTCCCAAAATAGGCATATGTTTGAACTTATACTCAATTGTTCACAGCATGTTTTTACTACCCCTTATATGGAAATAATCAGTCTGTTTCCGAACTGATTTTCTTTCCTTATTTAGACCTATTACTACCCGTTAGATAGTGATCCCTTAATTAAAGAGGAATCACTTGGGTAATAGATTCTGAGTTGTGATTATTTTCATGTTTGTATCAAGACTTTACTTATTACCTCTCATTCACTCATTTTCAAAAAACTATAAATACCATGCACCCCTCTTCTTTCAATGACACGAACGAACTACCTAAGTCCAGAATACACACTTCACAAAAATGCTCTCTTTTTATTTGTTGCTGTTCATGTTGTTGCTTTGTCTAGCCGGTTAAAAGCCAAGGCTAGGCTATGAAAACTTGTTTACTTTTCCTATATGCATTTGTTTCTTACTGGTATATCCTAATTAATCTTCAAGCATAAGAAACAAAATGTTTTATTAGCCTGTTCCCTCACTCTTGCTTGCTTCTACTCATATTTATGCAATCAAGTTTCATTGCTACACATGCTTGCTACCTCCCCTTTTTGAATTAATGTGTTCCCTTCTGTATGTACTTTTTCAGTCACTTAATTATGTGATTTACTTACTTATGAATCCCAAACCGCATATCCCCTTATGTGTTTGTGTCATTTGGTTGGTTTATTGGCATGCCAGCATCATCTATTGTTGTGCATGTCTAAACTTAACCCCTCTTAGGGTCATATGCTTCATGCAATGTATTCCCAAACCCCTGACCCCTTTATGCAACTACTTATCTTGTGTAACTTAAGTTTTACTACTACTGCTTCCAAATTACCCTTACCCCCTTCTATTCTCTACCCAGTTTTAAATAAAATCTCTATTTCTGCACTTCCACTATACTCTTAGAACTTAGGTTCTGCTCTCTTGTGTGAACCTTGCCTTAGGACCCTTGAGCTCCCTCTGAACTTGAACACATAAGGGTTGGTCCCTTCTACACTGCACTTATTCTCTATCTGGCTATGGAAACATGGGTATAAGCATTGTTAGAGGTCCCTTGAGTCCCTTAGGGAACTTTGACACACCCAAGTCTGAGAAAGTCTTTGAAATAAGTGGCATTTGAGGTGTTTTATTCTATAACTCGGAGGGGAAATCAGAATCAGGCTTCCTATGGTTCTAACTTCTTATTTTACATTTTTCCGATGTAATTCAGTATTTGGTCTGTAATAATGGATATTGAGGTTGGCTAGTAAAAAAAGGAATGGGTAATTATGCATGTTTAGCTATTACAAGGGTATATAACATGCACATAGGACCAATTTTAAATTCTGCATGTTTTAATTCTACATTTAGATAACATGCCTCTAGGATCTACTTTAAATGCTGCATGTTTTATTGCCACTCTTAGACACCATGCTTATAGGATCTAAACGGCTACAAATCAGACACCATGTTCATAAGGTTAAAATCAGTATTTTTCATAGAAATCATGTATATAGGAATCTCAAGTAAATCTCGCCTGCTTCGCTTCATGTTCGACTAGATATAATATCTATATGAATTAAAAAATCAGCAATAGTAGAGATCTTGCCTATAAGATCTTAAACCAGTCTAGTTTAAAGTCAGTTCAACACTGTTCTAGACTAGCTTTAATCAACCTACTCTCCTTTTATTAATATGGTTTAGAAAGCATGCCTATAGGATCCCAAATCGCTCGTTTAAAAATTGTCACTGCTTTTTTACATTCCTAATCAGCAATAGGCATCATACTTATAGGATACCATCAACACACACTTAGGCAAGCCTTAGGTAATAATGATAAAATTGAATCCATCTTTATTCAATTAGCAACTACTACAACCAGCAAGCAGGCCTGATTCGGACTTCTTATCTGAGTTATGTAATAAATTGGTCTGCTTCAACAACTAACACTTCCCAGTCTTAGTACTTTAAATTCTGACCCTAAATGTGTTCTAAGTCATGCTATTTATGTTTTTTACTTCAGGGGATATCTGAGCCTCTTATTTGTTTTACATGTCTCCCTGATATGCAGTCCTACGTGTTCTTAATGTCACCTTAGTCTTTTTACCTATAAAACCCAAGTGTCGGCCTAAAGTTCTCCCTCTCATAGGAATAGTAGTCCTAAATCCTCCGAGACTGGTAGGAATGGGATGGTTAATAGCATGCAATAGAGGTCGAGACCAATCCGCGCTTTAATACCTTAACGGGGTGGGAATTATAGATATGGATATGATGACCAATGCGCTAATACCATGTGTAGCCCCTCTTTCGAGGAGTGATTATCGCCTATTGCATTAATATGATCTATATTACAAATAAACCTAGGACCCATTTGTATTCGGCAGCATATTTAGTTATAACTATTCCAAAACTTTATTTTATTTTTATCATTTCTAAACACTTATGGAAACAAAATCCCCTCTTATTTGAGCTTTATTTGTTTACTTGTTAATTGTAATTCACAAAGAACTATCTCGCCGGGAACCACACTAGTGGATCCTAAGTGGTGCCTAACACCTTCCCCTTGGGATAATTTCAAGCTCTTACCCTATCTCCAGTTATCAAAATGTAATTGTAGTTGAACCCTATAGGTGTCCTAACGCACCTTAAAAGCATTAGGTGGCGACTCTTCAAAATTGCAAACTCATTTCCCAAAGGAAAGAGTTGTCCCAACCAAATGTCATAAACCTGATTTCGCGAGAAAAAGGGGGCACAACACTTATGTCTAAAACAACTTCAACTAGGTAGTAGAGACCCTATGTTGGAAAAGCGAGTAGGGAGTGGAGACCGTATGTCTAAAATAATTTCAACTGGGGAGTGGAGACCCTATGTTGGAAAAGCATAACTAGATATTGGGGACCTTAGGCTACCATGTTTTTGAATTTTCTTCTTCTTCTTCTTCTTCATTTTTTTAGTTTGTGCAAAAATGCAGGAAAGAATTTGGAAGAGAGTTCCCTTCCGGATTGATTATTACTACAAAACTGTTTCTAGCCTTTGCACAGTTACTTTTGGTGGCACCTGTTTCTTGCAAGGTTGTTTTGGATTGCACATGTTTCATGTTTTCAAACAAAGAACAATTGTTAGTTTGAAACGATGGTTGGTTTGTGGCCTTGATCTGTTCCCTTTCAACTGCAACTGATTGTTTCCTGAATACCAATTGCATTTCTGACTCTGGAGAAACTCTGGCTTTTCTTGGCTTTGTAGGCCTTTCCCTTCTGATTTCTTTTTTTATATTTTCTTTCTATTTTTTCTTTTCTTTTCTTTTCTTCGGAGCATTGGGGAACTTTTGGCTCCTCAAACTTTGCTGCAACGGCTAGTCGCGTGGGACTTAACCTTTTTCAACTTTATTTCTCTTTTGTAGGCCTTTCTTTTTTGTCTTCTGTCTTCCAACTATAATTTCAGAGCATTTGGGGTACCTTGGCATTTTCAATTTTTTGTCGAGACGGTTAGCCACGTGAGACTTAAGCTTTTCCAACTTTATTTTTCCTTTGTGGGCATTTGACTTTGACTTTCTTTTTTTAGTAGTTTTTGATTTCAAAGCATCGGCCATCATGGCCAGTCGAAGTCGACTCGATGCACCTGCTGAGCCTGGGTATCTTCTTGAATATTTGCTCGTATCAAACAAAATCCCAGTAAATCAATCTTGCCATCCTTTCTATTCCTCAATTTTGGAACAGAGTTAGAACGAAAGGAATTCAAAGAAAACAAACAATAGAATGGAGAATGAGTTTAAGCAATAAGTTTCTCTTTCGAGGAAGGGAAAAAAGGACTTATCTGGAGTACATGCGGACTTCAATGAACATGACATGCCTTTTTGGACTGGATTCCTGATCAGTGTAAACCATCCGACTCTCAAAATTTATCACAACTTTTGCCTCAAAATCGAGAAACCTTGCCAGGACTCTGTCGATGCCGATGACGGTGAGGATCCACTTTTCAATAAAGGGCACCCTTTGCGGGTTTTCACGAGATGAACTCCCTTATTTCTCTTATCACCATCGCCTTATAGTGCTCTTTGCAAGTTTTCACTAACAAGACTCTCTCATTTTCCATTTCTCCGGTTACCATCGCCTTGTGGCGCCCGTGTGGGTTTTCACTAATAAGACTCTCTCATTTTATTTCTCTCATTTTGTTGCATCAGATCCATGTAACTCTATCCTCCCATTTTGAACCTCTTTGTCGATTGATCGGAAGGACTTGAATAGGATTTTTGGGGTAAAAAGGATTTGTGATTGAGTTACAACTTTGGAACCTTTCGGGCGAAACATCACTGAACCATTATAACTCCTTCCCCAGTTTCAACTTTGGGGGAACGTGGGTTTTTATTTTGGTGTGAATAAATCCCAGAGAGAAGCTGCCTACATATCCTTTCGGAATCAAGTCGAACGTAGTTCAAGAAACTTAATTTTTTTATTTTCTTTTGTTTTTCTGTTTTATTTTGTTTTCTCTTTCTTTTTCTTCTTTCCTTTTTCCTCTATTTTTCATCTTTTCTTTTTTTTCATTTTCTTTGTCTTTTCTTCATTTTTTGTACTTTTCTTTTTCTTCTCTTTTTTTCATCTAACTTTTCAATTTTTTTTGTTTTTTTTTTCAACAACACTTTCAGGTTTCAAAGAGGGTAATCAACAAAAAGTAACCAACTCAAATGGTTTACAAAAGGGTTAATGGTGTTTGGGTAGCGAGAATAAAAACCTTCGTCATCCCAACCGGGGAATATTGATACTACGGGAAGGATCAATCAAAGTATCTTTTGGCTGCATTTGTATTGGAAATTATTACAGGGACATTTCATTTGATGTTTCTTAGGTACAACGCTCTTTTTGGAAGTATCCTTGTTGCCATGTATGGATCTTTCCAATCTGGAGCCATTTTTCCTCTAGTAGTTGCAACTCTTTGTTTTATTTTCCTAAACTTATCTTCATTGCAATCTAATTATTGATTCATTATTTCGAAGTCTGACAGCTTTCAGGATCTGGGCATGAAGTCCGCAAGCATGTCATATTATTGAAATCAACATTTGACAGAACTAAAAAGAGAACAAAAAATGACAAGATTAAGAAAAAGAGAAATTCCTAAACAATGAATATTAATTTCATTTGATTTTTTATTTTTTCAGTTTTTTCTGAAGATAGAAGGTTTTACATCGGAAAGTAAGACAATAAAGTAAAACATTCGGATCACACCCTGAGATAATACGAATGTAGAAAGGATAGCAAGACTAGCTACTAAGACTCCCGTTTGATGGGAAACTTTTATGCTTGGAGACCATTTTTTGGCTTTTCTTCTATCTCGGCAATGGTTGCAATGTCCTTCAGTGCCGGATCAAATTCCTCATCTTCAGAAATCATTCCAACTAGTGGCCCGATTTTTTGGGCAGGAAACAGATTATTCATCACATCAGGAGCTTTTTCATCCCGAAAATGATTCTTTCAGCTTCAATCAAATCTTCAATTGCTCTTTTGAGGGTCCAACGGTCCTCTGTACTGTGTCTCATTGCTCCAGAGTTGTATTCATATCTAGTATCAGCTCGGTGCAAAGGGTACTCGGTGTTCGTCCATTTCTGGGCCACTGACTGTATCAAACCTCACCTGACTAACTTTTGGAACAAGCCCGAGTACGATTAACCAATAGTGGTGAACTGATTCCTTTTGAAAGGCTCTCTTGGGCAAGGATTGTACTGGGAACATTTGGTTGAGGATTATATGGAGCTTGGTATGGATGGGCATTCCTGGGAGGTGGAGCTCGATTTTGTGTATAATGTTGTGGTCGCGGGTAAGGTTGCGCGTTCATCACCACATAAGGAGGTGGTGCCATGGCATAAGCAGCATCTTGAAGGGGATAATAGTGTGGTCGTACCAAATGAGGCACATATGATTCGCTGAATCACCTGCGGGGCCCCCTCGAGCTTGAAACCATCATGGCTCCCTTTTCACTCTCATTTCTGTTCATCAAACCCTCCGAATCATTTTGGCAAACAGTGATGTGGCCTTAAAAGCAGCATGACTCAAGATTCAACCTGTTTTTAAACTGTTTTCAACCATTTCCCCAATTTTAATAGCCTCAGCGAGTGGCCTACCCACATCGAACATCATGTTCTGGAATTAGTTCGCCTCTTATGCCTATAGAAAGACCGTGACCATTTTCATTTCATTCATTGGAGGCTTTACCCTGGCATCTTGCTCACGCTATTTGACAACATATTAAGCTTTCAAATTGGACGAAGTGTTTCTGTCGGGAGCAATGACCACATTATAACTGGGCATAGAGGCATTGGTAACCTCACCTGACCTAGGGATCAACTCAGGAAACCCAGGGATTGCACTTGGCAGTTCCCTACCATTAGACCAGGCATCCCACATTTTCAATATGCGGAGATGCAGCATCTTATTCACTTGCTATCCTCAGGACCGATGATTGGTAGATTGCTTGCGGAGGCCATATGTGCCTTTGGATCTTGTGAAGGAGGGAAGGCTAGACTACCAACAAAACCAACCACCAAAACTTGGCTAGTTTGCACACCCAACAACCTTGTTAGTTTTGACACGATTAACATATAGGAAATCGCACTTTGCATGCAATGCACCTAAACAGTTAAACGTTTCTACCATGTGTTTGATGGTTGCATGTTCCATCCCGGCCTTAGTTAACCATTTCAGTATGTACCACTTTCTTTTATTTTTGCCTCTCATAATCACTCTTGATTATTTTTTTTTATTTTTTTGGTACGCTCTTTTCTTTTCTTTTCTTTTTTTTGTTTTAGTCACTCTCTCGTTTTTTTTTTCCACTCAATTTCTCTTTCTCTTTTTTTAAGTTTGTTTTTCACTCAGTTAATATTATAGCTATGATTGAATCCGATGAAGATTGCATATGTATCATGACGCTGCATGAATCAGATCTTGCGCATTTCGGGAAGATAAAAAATGGAGTAAGTAAACTGCCCTTTTTTTGTTGGAATTTTTGAAAGAAATGCTCTAAAAGAAGAAAGAAAATACTTTTTTTATTTTTTTATCTTGATTTTTTTTTATTTCTTCTAAAATTCATTTGCTTTTGGTTTGGACTTTGAGAATTGTAAAAGTAAAAAGAAAATATTTTTTTTTAATTTTCATTTGTTTTACTTTTTCTAAGGAAGAAAGAAAAATATTTTTTGGATTTCAGATGTTGCCTCTTAATTTTCGAAATAGGAACTTTTAAGAAAATATTTTGGGTTTCTGAGTTTTTTCTATTTATTTTTTTATTTATTTACAAAAGTACTTCTAAAGGAAAATGAAATATTTTTAGACTTCAATTTTTCAAAAAACAAAATTCTTTGACATTTACGAAAGAAAGATTTTTAAACAAGGAAATAAATTATTTTTTTTTATTTTTAAAATTTTGAGAAAGATACTTCAAAACAAAGGATACCGATACTTTGAATTTTGGTTTTGATTGATTTGTTTTATTTCTTTTTTCCGTATGAAAGAGTTTAGAAAGAAGAAAACAGTTTTTTTAGTTAAATTTTTTTTAATTTTCTAAGGAAATTCTTCTAAAGAAGGATTTAAAGGAAAATATTTTTAGATTTTTTTTTGTGAAAAATTAGGCCGAAACAGATAGGTTTGCCTACGTATGTCACATCCAGTTAGAATCAAACCAACCTAGTTCGGTCAGTTTTGACACAATAAAAAAGACATGAAATGTTTTGAAACCATTTTCCTTTCCTTTTTCCTCTCTCTCTCTCTCTTCAGAAGTTCAGCATAATTTCGGGATATTTTGGACACCGGTTTTCAAAAGCATGTAATTATCTCTTTCATACCTCAACTTTATTTTTCCCAATTTCCTCCCTATTCTAGCAACCAGTCAACATGCAAATCGAAGAAAATATTCGTACAAGTAGCACGTAAAAAATGCATTAGAATGGTCTTTTGATTCTGGGTCTACCTGTCCTAGACGGACCAAACCCCTAGGTTGAGGTCCCAATGTCAAATCCGCATGATGCAAACAAACATTCCTACTAGGGATCCGGCCTGAGGTTGGGTATTCTAAGTTTAAAACATGGGTATATTGTTTTAGACTTGGTGTACCCGAACGAAAACTCGAAGGGGGGAGCTACGTACCGGGAATCAAAAGGTCATCCGGCTTTGTAACTTGTCCAAGCCTCTTTCTTATTTCAAGATATCACACTAACAGAAAGAGGAGTCACACCAGCGTGCACATTTCCGAAGATGAGAAGAGAAGGGTTTCGCAACATTTTATATACAGTTCAAATAATATCAAAACGATAAAAAGCGGCATTTAGCAATTAGGCTCAAACATGTAAAAATTAGGTAGTAGATAAAAGCCAACTATAACAGTTATGCTAAACTCTTGAACCCTGAACCGAAATTCTGGTTTTTGATCCCCAACAGAGTCGCTAGAGCTGTCACACCTTCTTTTTTACCACCCGAAAGGGAGTCTTTCCAACCAAAGTGACATTATTTGAAATGAGATTATTTATTTAAATTCAGAGTCACCACTTAGGATAGTTTATTTGGTGTATAAAGTCACCGGTTTATTTTTAAATTCCAAATCGAAGAAATTTTGACTTTATTTAAAAGTCTGCGAACCAGAAATTATATATAAGGAATTCTGTTAACACGAGAGGATGTGTTAGGCATTTCCGGGTTTAGTGATTCTAGCACAGTCACTTAAACTATTAAAATTGGCATATTATTCGATTTATTACATGTTTTAACCCATTGTGCGTTTTTTAACTTAATAACCACTTTTAATAATTATTATTACATATTGCGGATCATGTCACGGGAACCGTACCCACGATCTACAACATGTTTAACTTTTAAAGATTAAATTGTGGCGAGGTCACATGATTCACAACTACATCACGAGAACCGTACCCGTAGCCATGACAGTTATTTAAGTAACGTGCCTAAAGCAAACTACAAAAGTTCAAGGCAATTTTTATACTAATTTTATATTTATGTGAGGGCCATAGATTATAGGATTTTATTTGTGTATGACGCACCTCAAGTTATTTTTTTAAATGGATTAGCTCTTGATCTAATCTCGTGAGGGTCATGTATTATAAGTTTTAAGCATGGCACACCTCAAATTATTTTGAGAAAAGTGTGGTATATTTTAAAGGCATATTCTTACTTTTAATCTAATTTAAAATTAGGCATCACAACCATACCACACGAACCGTACTCGTAGTTGTAATAATTTAATTGTGTGCCTAAAACAAATTACAGCGGTCATGAATTATTTTTCTAGACTACTCATTGTCAATTCATGCTTTTTGCAATAATATTTCATAAGCCTCGAGCTTTCAAATTGAATTTGTCAATCTAATCTTCCAGTATTTGAAGTCATTCCCATAAGAAATTGGAGTAAAAACAACTGAAGAACAAACACCTTCTTTTGTGTTTGATATCATGACGTTTCTTCACCTAACCTCAGGTTAAGATCAAAAACTGCTCTTGTATGATGGAAAGAAAGGAAAAAATATATATATAGGGGATGCTCAAGCTGAAAACATTTATTCTTATAAAGAAGCTCATGTGTTTGACTATTTAAGTCTAGCTAATGAAAAGCGCAAGATACATCTCTATTTATACTATTCAAAAAAATTAAGAATCTTGCACAACTATCAAGATACTTGCATCACAAATTCCCAAAAGACTTCTTGAAAATTAAGAGATAATATTGAGCAAGTAAATGATACTGCCAAAGTCACTTCTGCTTATTCTCACGAAAATTTGTTGCCTAGCGCACAATTTTTCCAACATACTTTGCCAAGTTAAATAGTGTGCAATAACAGTCAACCCATGAAGGAACAAATTAATTTATAGCTTTAACGAACAATTCGGACTAGTTATAGGCAAGCAATATGAACGTGAGCAGATTTGATAATTAAAACAATTAACTTCATGAGATTAAACATGTCCATAACATGAACAAATTTACAATGTTCTTACTCACATAGCAAGGTTTAAGGCATTGGATACCTGGTTGGCAGCAAAATAACCAAAGAAAATAAGTCTCTGATTGCAGAAAATAACTTAGAACATGCCAAAATAAAGCCAGAGAAACAGAAGCTAGCCAACTCAGCAATAAAAATCCAACAGCAATCCATGGCCTCTTTCAGTCCACCAGTTTTAGAAACTCAAAACCCAGGCGATGCAGCAGGTTTAGATTTGGTTTTTTGTTTTTTTTGAGTTGTGTATATTCTTCAAAATCTACCATTTCTATGGTGTGAAGAACGAAGAAAAAGCAAGGAGGTGCGTCATATTTGAAATAGGGAAATGGTCGTTTTCCTATGAAGGAGCAGGTCTCATTTTCTCTTTTGGCGTGGAAACGGCACCCTCCGCTGAAGGAGAAGGTCCTCCTCTTCTTTTGCCTCTTAGGTCTGAGCCCAAAAATCTGATGTCCCCTCCCCTTTTAGATTACAGTATTTTGAGTTTTTTAATGTGAAGAGGGAGTATTGGGCCTATTTTGATTTAGGTTGGAGAAATTCGTTCGGCTCAATCCAAGGCAAGCCAATGTATTCTTTTGCTTTCTTCATTAGGCTTTTGCAAAATTAACCATTTCAAACTCAAATTCTAATAAATCCAATTTTAACATAATTACCTATTCAATCTAATTTACTTTATCCTAGGTTATCATTGCAAAATGCCATGCAATAAATATCTAAAGTATTTATGGAATTTTATATTTTAGTAATGCAATTAATATGCAACTAGATCCTAACAATGCAAATAAAATTAAAAAATGTAAAAGATGAAGGATCAAATACTTTTTATGATTTTCTAGGGCTTAGAGCAACTAGTCAACATCGAACAAGCCTGCGGTGGAAGAAACTCAGCCCTCGCTAGCGTGACCCGATACTCTTGAATATGCATACAGTGTGCAGAGAGTAATGTGAGTACGCAAACTCGGTAAGTAATAAAAGTAAAGGCAACAGAGCGATAAAAAAACACGTAAAACATAGCAAAATGCTACAGCGAGGCAGTATAAAATCATAACAATGCTATAAAACAGTAAAAGCTTGTAGAAACACCTTAGTTCAGTAAAAACCTCTTTAAAACATCTGTTAGGAGCTCAAACGAGTGATGAAAACAGGGAGAAAAGGATAGAAACATGAAATAATACCAACAGACCTAGCCCATTGGGCAAATCTCACAAACACTCGCATCATCCCGTCGGGCAATAACTTAGAACAATATCAGCCTCTCGGACTATATCACATCTCACATTGGGTACCCGCGCTCACTGGGGATATACAGACTCCGAGAGGGGCTCCTTACAGCCCAAGCACAATATCAAGTCATCTCGTGGCATAATCGAATAGGAATTCTGCCTTATGACAAGCCACCTAGTGGCATGACAAATCAGGCCCTCGCCTCATAATCATGAATTAGTATAATATCGTTGCGGCGCGCAGTTCGATCCCATAATATCCTCACAACTCAAACCCTCGGCCTTACTCAGTCAGAATCTCATAAGCCAACCCAAAATATCATTTAAGATATCAAAAATGAGTAAAGATGACTCACTTGTGAAAACAGTAGAATATAGCATGACTGATACAAATACGAAGTCAAAGCAGTGAGGAATAGTAGTAAAAATTCCCTAAGAGTCCAAAACAGTTGGTACGAGGCCCAAATATGGTATTCAGCCCAAAACATGATGATAGCAAACAGTTTTCAATCAAATACGCGGTTAAAAAATCATACAGGACGGACTAAGTCACAATCCCCAATAGTGCATGACCCCACGCTTGTCATCTAGCGTGTGCGTCACCTCAAAGTAGCACAACGATGTGAAATTCAGGGTTACATACCCTCAGAATAGCATTATTTACAACCATTACTTACCTTTATCCGGTCCAAACTTTAGCCCACGATGCCTTTGCCTTTTGAATCGGCCTCTGAATGCTCCAAATCTATCCAAAAATAAATTTATGCCATCAAAATATGCTAAGGGAACAAAACTCACTCGAAAATAATCAATTTACATTAAAAATTCCAAAATTGGCCAAACCCGATCCCCGGATCCATCTCACAGAATTTGACAAATTTTACATTAATAGAACCCTTATTTCACCACGAGTTCATGCATACCAAAAGTACCAAAATCAGACCTTAAATGGCCTCTCAAATCGCCACTCAAAACTCTCCAATTAACCAAGCCCTAACCCTAATTTTACCACTGATTTTCCCTTGAATTTCATGCTAACAACGATAAAGATCACCCTAATAACAATCTTAGGAACCAAGGACCTTACCTCAATGAATCTCTCTGAAAATCTCTCTCGAATTTGCTCCTAAAAGCTTCACTCTGAATGAAATATTGAGAAAAATGGCCAAAAATCACAAAGGAAATCTTTTATACTTTATGTCCCGGCAAAACCGCACCTGTGATCCCAAGTGCGCACTTGCGAAAGTGATTCAAATTCCTCAGGACCGTCTTGCGGTCATTCTCTCGCACCTGCGCTATCACAGGTGCCCCCAGATATGTGCTTCGATGGCTCCGTCTGACCTCCACTTGGCCGTATCTGCAGCTTGCCTTTCGCTTCTGTGGACATTGCACATGCGGCCTCCCAACCGCAAGTGCGGTTATGATAGCAACAATAAACTTCAGCTGCCAAACTCAACTCCAAAATCTCCCGCCAACCATCCGAAATCATACTGAGGCCCTCGGGACCTCAACCATAAGCACGAACAAGTCATATACCACTATCTAAAATTATAACATTCTTCAAAACACCTCAAACAACACCGAATCAACCAAATAACATCAGATTCAAGCCTAAGGTTCCAAGAATCTTTCGAATTCCGCTTTTGATCAAAAAGTCTACTAAACCTTGTCCGAATGACCTAAAATTTTGCACACATGTCACGTTTGACATAACAAACCTACTCCAACTTCCCGAATTCCATTCCGGCCCCTATATCAAAATCTCACCTATCAACCGGAAAATGCCAAAATTCTAATTTCGCTAATTCAAGCCTAAATCTACTATGGACCTCTATAACACGTTTTGATCACACTCCTAAGTCCTAAGACATCTTCCGAAGCTATCCAAACCATCGGAATTGATCAAAAAGTCTACCAAACCTAGTCCAAATGACCTGAAATTTTGCACACACGTCACATTTGACATAACAAACCTACTTCAATTTCTCGAATTCCATTCCAGCCCCTATATCAAAATCTCACATATCAACCGGAAAATGCCAAAATTCCAATTTCGCTAATTCAAGCCTAAATCTACTACGGACCTTCAAAACACGTTCCGATCATACTTCTAAGTCCTAAATAATCTCCTGAAGCTATCCAAACCATCGGAATTTACATCCAAGCCTTTTTTACTTAAGTCACCATCCGGTTAATTTTTCCAACCTAAGCTTACTCAAACGAGACTAAGTATCTCAAACCTTACCACAACCTCTCCGAACCCAAACCAACTAACCAAATAACACATAATACAGCTAAACAAGACAATAAGAAGAAAAAATGGGAGAAACAATGCGGTAATTCATGAAATAACTGGTCGGATTGTTATAGAAAGTTTCATTCCTTTTTAGGCAGAGAACAACAAAACTAAAATATAAGTCTTGCTTCCTCATTCACAATATTCAGAAGAAGAACTCTAAGCTCCATCCGAATAGAGGCTTCCAACGAAATTCTTGCAAATGTTTCCAACGAGAATTGCTAGAGCCGTAACAACATAAAATTTTGTGATTTTAAAAGAGTGCGGTAAAATCTTTTCCAAGAATATTATACAGATTTTTTCCTACTCCGGGTATATTAAGGCCATCCCATCTTTTTTTGGCATGATCTAAATTATACAGAAGAAATGAGCAAATACACAGTTTTTATAAACGACTTTATTCATAGAAATACTAGGGGTCTCTGTGTTCTGAATTTCCCATGTTACATATTATTATATCTTCTATTCATAGGTCTCAGAAAAATACGTATTTGATAAAGTTTATCCGAAAGGTATATTGATTTTTATGGTATTCTGAGAAAATCTTATTAATGTATTTCTTATGCATTTCACGCATTATATTCATTTAAACTGACTCATGAACAGATGACGTTATATATGTATATATGTAAATATATGTATATGGTAGATGGGAAAGGTTATGGAGTTATATACACGCCATCACATGATCAGTTGGTATATGTTGATGATGTTTCCCATAGTGGATGAGACGATATGATGGTATATCCTCGGAGGTTTGATGATATTATGTATACCTATACATATGCACGATATTACATTTATGTGTACGTGCATGACACTATAAATGTTTCAGAATTTATGAAGTTATTCAAATTGACAGATGGATTTCTTTATTCCAGGTTTCATCTATGTAATTTATGTGTTTATTTTCATGCCTTAGATACTCAGTACATATTTTGTACCGATGCCCTATTTCACGCGGCATGTGTTCATACCCGTAGGTACAGGTAGGCAAGCTGACGATCCCCCTTCTTAGGATCCTTAATCAGCGAGAATTGGCATACTCCACTTGATCCGGAGCTGCTTTTGATTTTGGTACGATATGCTTGTATACATAAAAGGGTATGACGTGGCTCGGTCACGCCCTTGTACAATTATATTTTGATTAGAGGTCTGTAGACAGTTATGTATAATTAGGTAGTATATGGTCTTGTCGCCTTTTAGTTATGGGTATATAGTTGTCTATAGCGGCCTTGACGGTTCGCCCACTGTATTTCACACACACACACACACATATATATATATATATATATATATGCCTTCTGGGCAGGTTTCCTTCATGTATGTTATTCCCGTAATTTAGCAGATATTAATCAGGTTTATAGCTTAGACACATGCTTAGGGGTGTTTGACAGGTAGGACTCAGGCACCAGTCGTGACCCATCGATTTGGGTCGTGACATTTTTATGATTTCATCTTTGTTTTTATCATTTAATTGCTTATTTGAATTGGAAAAATTGAAAATTTTAGTAAAAACTTTTGTAAATGAAATTTTAAGATTTGAATGTCGATTTGCGGGTCAGAATTAGATGATTTTTTGTATAGTTAGACTCATAATTGAACGGATGTTCAGAATTTATGAGTTTTTTGGGTTCCGGGGTGCGGGCCCGGTGTTAACCTTTTGATTTTGATAAACATTGAAGCTTTATTGTTTGAAGTTGTTTCCTATGGCATTATTTGATATTTTTAAGTTGATTATGACTAGATTCGAGTCGTTCGGAGGTCGATTCACTTGGGGGGAGGGGGGATGTTTGGAGTATTGATTTACGTATTTTAAGGTAAGTAACATATCTAAACTTGAATTTGAGGGTATTCAACCCTGGGAACGAACTATGTTGTACGATAAGTATTGGGGTGATATATGCGCTAGGTGATGGGCGCGTGTGCATGCACCAGAGTATTTATTATTAGAGGTGGCTTTTAGGCTATTATGGGATAATTTTGCTATCATACCTTGTTATATCCGTGTTTTCTACCTGTATGATCATTTGAGTTGTGATTCATGCTAGAAATCATGTCTAGGCTATACGCTAGTTATTGATAATTGATAGGCATATTCTTGTCGTTTCTGAGTTATTTGCATTAATTGCACACACTTTCAGTTATAATATTATATATGTATATGATACCTATGTATCATTACTTTTTTATTTAATTCCTCACACATTGTTGATGCCCTCATATTTGTAACATAATTGAAATTGAATATTATGTGATGTGGTTAACTGAGACTTGACTAATTGATGATTGATATTAGGCTATAGAGCCGACCTGGTACCGATTGATGCGCATGGTAGGCTTTGGGCTAAGTGTTATTGTGTTGGGGCGACACGTGCACCAGGCATCACTATTAGCCTGTGTGGTTATGATTAATGCTTGGGCAGGATATGCCCCTCCGGAGTCTGACATAGCAGTAGTGGGACCTACTATAGTATTTTATGTACATGTTGGGTGATGTGCAGTTATGCCATGCACACGTATAGTGCTAATTGTAATTATTCTTTATGGATCAACTATGTTATTGTTGATTTTACATGTGTATTTGACATGTAGGCATGAGATTTACTTTCTTCATGCTAGCCGATAAATAAAATAGTTTATCCTTGTTGAATTTTAACTGTTATATATGAAAAGCATGCTTAAATTCCAGATATGTGAACGAGCTGAACATGATAATATTGAGCTACTTGCTTACATTCTTTTCCTTTATATCTGGAGCTGTTATTAGCTATTAATATTGGTCTCTGATTATATCTTCTGAGCTCGTCACTACTTTTACCCAAGATTCGGTTTGTTACTTATTGAGTAGATGGGATCAATTGTACTCATACTACACTCTGCACTTCGTGTGCAAACCCAAGTACTTTCGGACGAGGTGATTTCTAAAGTTAAGTTGCTACTAGCATTTGGGAGACCACGAGGTAGTTGTTATATCGTTTGCAATCCTTGAAGTTCTCTTTCAGTTATTTCTATTATTACTGTTCTATTGTTCAGACAGTTGTATCAAAGGATTTGGTTTGTATTTTGATATTTAGTAGTGCTCATGTACTCATTTACACTAGATCGTTGGATGGTTGTTGCAGTATTTTATTTATTTTCATCGGATATTTCATGATATTTCTTCTGTTAAGTTATTAAACCATATTTTTATCAAATTTATTGTTATTGGTAACTATTGACTTTGCCTAGAAAGTAGTGTTAGGTGTTGTCGCGGTTCTGGTGGGTGTTGGATCGTAACAAGTTTCTCTTGTCGCCGTGCTCCTCATAGTGAGACTATCCAACATTTGCTTATTGAGAGTGATGCTACACAATTCCTCTGATGTAGATTTGGCCAACCTTAGGGAATCAAATACCATAGGATTGCTGTGTGGGCTTTCCTCGATAACTGGTGGCAAAATGAATACATGAACCTTGTCCATAGAATGCTCATAGGAAATAACATCTATTGTCATTTATTGGGAACTCCAGAAGAACAGGTGTGCTTGTAAATATGTCATTGCTATGGAAGACAAACAAGTGGCTGATTATCTCGCGAAATTAGCTGCTACATTGACTGAGGGAGACATATATCATTCCTTTTAGTATTAGCCATGGAAAGCTAGAGGACCACTTTTGATGGATAAATAGCAACTACCTAGCATCACAATAAAATACGACAAACCCAACTTCTTTGTTAGTTAATTGTATAGTAGTTATTTTTAAGTTTATTTGTACATATGTGATACGTAAATGATACACATCATTTTTTTTCATATTCAATTTACTTCAAATTTTCAATTCAAACCACTTCAAAACTTCATCAAATTATTCCAAAATTGAGATTCGAACTCTTTAAGATGTGTTCAATCTAGTCTAATAACACCCAGTTTAAAAAAAAAAGCAAACAATTGACATAATTTTGCTACAAATACTTTATCTTGACGTGATCATGCAAAAGTAGTTGATTAAAAGAGGGAGCTTACTTTTAGGAAGTTGATTGGTGAATAAATTTGAGATTGGCTGAAATTTTCTTTTTATTAAAATTGTAGCGTAACGTGAATCTGTCCTTGTTTTTGGAATTTCATCCTCGTTATAGAATATTAGGATGGAATTCTTGGAGAAAGCAAAATCCGTCAGGCTAAAAAGCCACCACGGGAAATACTTACATGCCAATTCCAATAAAGACAGTGCACCAACATCGTCATGGAACTTCTAAGACTGCAAAATGGACACTTGAATTTCCTGAAGGAATCAATAATAATGTTGTACGTTTGAATAGTTGTTATGCTAAATACCTAATGGCCACAGATGGACAATTTCTTCTTGCTGTAACGGGTCTTAAAGTTGTTCAAAGTTCGCCCAAAAATTTGGATTCCTCAATTGAATGGGAACCTGTTAAAGTTGGATCCTTAGTGAAGCTCAAATCAAAATATGGAAAATTTTTAAGGGTAAATAGTGGATTACCCCATTTAGAAATTCAATTACACGTGACATACCTTATAGACATCAAGATTGGATCTTATGGGAAGTAGATATTGTTGAGTTACTGCCAGACGCGACAATAATAACAATTATACCTCAATCCCAAGCAAATAAAGAGTTATTGCCCGAACCACACCCAAAATTATTAGATGGTGATTTGAGCTCATCTTTACGTCTTACATTATCCAGGTCTTCCAAGATTCGTAATCAGGTTAGTTTTCGATATAAAGCTAATATATTGATCACCATAGGGGAAAAAGGCAGGGACAAGAAGTTATTCTGGTTAACTAAAGCAAGGGAAAGGAAGGCGCGTGATCTTGACCAAGTTAGGTGCATCAAGGGCGAGGATGGTAGAGTTCTGATGGGGGAGTCTCAAGTCAAGCAGATGTGGCAGGCGTACTTTCGAGACTTACTTAACGAGGAGGGGGATCGTAACATAGAGCTAGGAGAGTTGGGGCATTCAGAGCAACATAGAAACCTTGGGTACTGTAGGCGCATTAGGGCGGAGGAGGTCATGGGGGATTCGTAGGATGAGTAGGGGTCGAGCGACCGGGCCTGACGAGATCCCGGTGGAATTCTGGAAATGCATGGGTAGGCCAGTAGTGGAGTGGATCTGCAGGTTGTTCAATGCGATCTTCAGGACCAAAAGGATGCCGGAGGAATGGAGGTGGAGTACAGTGGTGCCCTTGTACAAGAACAAAGGTGACATCCAGTGCTGCAACAATTATAGGGGTATCAAATTAATAAGTCACACCATGAAGGTTTGTGAGCGGGTGATCGAGGCGAGGATGAGGGAGATGACATCTATATCTGTGAACCAGTTCGGTTTCATGCCGGGTCGCTCCACTACAGAAACTATCTACCTTGTCAGGAGGCTGGTGGAGCAGTTCAGGGAAAAGAAGAAGGACCTGCACATGGTGCTTATCGACTTGGAGAAAGCATATGACAAGGTCCCGAGGAAAATGCTATGGAGGTGCTTGGAGGCGAAGAGCGTGCCAGAAGCCTACATCAGAGTAATCAAGGACATGTACGATGGAGCTAAGACTAGGGTTAGGACGGTGGGTGGCGACTCAGACCATTTTCCAGTGGTTATGAGACTCCATTAAGGATCGGCGCTTAGCCCTCTCTTGTTTGCCTTGGTGATGGATGCTCTAACCCGTCATATTCAAAGGAATGTGCCTTGGTGTATGCTATTTGCTGATGATATAGTTTTGATAGACGAGACGAGGGTCGGTGTTAATGAAAGGTTAGAGGAATGGAGACAGACTCTCGAGTCTAAGGGTTTCAAAATAAGCAGATCTAAGACAGAATACCTGGAGTGCAAGTTTAGCGCCGAACCGAGCGAAGTAGGCAGAGACGTGATGATTGGATCTCAGGTCATCGCCAAGAAGGACAGTGTGAGATATCTTGGGTCGGTGATTCAGGGGGACGGAGAGATTGACGATGACGTCACTGATCGTATAGGAGCGGGGTGGTCAAAGTGGAGGCTTGCATCAGGAGTCCTGTATGACAAGAAAGTTCCACAGAAACTCAAGGGGAAATTTTATAGAGCTGTGGTTAGACCTGCCATGTTGTATGGGGCGGAGTGCTGGGCAGTGAAGAACTCTCATGATCAGAGAATGAAAGTTGCGGAGATGAGGATGCTCGGGTGGATGTGCGGGCTCACCAGGTTAGATAAGATTAAGAATGAAGTTATTCGAGAGAAGTCGGGGGTGGCCCCAGTGGATGAGAAGATGCGAGAAGCGAGGCTGAGGTGGTTCGGGCATGTGCGGAGGAGAAGTCCTGATGCTCCGGTGAGGAGTTGTGAGCGGTTGGCGATGGTCGGCGTACGGCGAGGCAGAGGGAGGCCTAAGAGGTATTGGGGTGAGGTGATTAGGCATGACATGGCTAGAATGCGGGTTTCCGAGGACATGGCCCTTGATAGGAAAGTCTGGAGGTCTAATATCAGAGTTGTAGGATAGGGGCTCCTAGAGTTTTTCGTACTCCTCACCCGGGGCTGGGTGAGGCTGGGCAGGGCTATCCATAGATGATTTGTGTATTGGATAGTGTCTCCCTTATGGTAGTTATTTATGGTAGTTACTGTCTAATATTATTGCATGCTATTTTATTTATGGTTCTTATGTTTAGATAATAATTACGCTATTTCTGCTGGAGTTACTAATGCTCTTTTGTTTTTGTTTTTGTTTTTCCTTCACTGAGCCGAGGGTCGATTGAAAACAGCCTCTCTGCCCTTTCGGGTAGGGGTAAGGCTTGTCTATATATTACCCTCCCCAGACCCCACTTTGTAGGACTAGTTGTATATATACTTTCTGATGCCAAATGAAATGGGGCAATTTCAATTAACGGTCTACTGTTATGAAGTCATATTTTGAAATTGCTTTATACCGTAATAAATTACAGATTATTTCACTAAAAATTCGTAATTGCAATCCTTAGTTTAATTTTAAAATTCTTCCATAAAACCTTATTTAACTCCTCATGCTAAGATTAAGATAATAATCAATCAAATTAAATTACTGACAATTTAATGTAGTGATTACTTTCTTTAGACTTTCACTTAACTTATTTCATGTGTTGGATACAAAATTCACTGGCCAAGTTTACACATGAAAACTTATAAGTTTCCATAAAGGAGTATGATCAATCTAAAAAAAATTGAGACATGGATTCTATCAACTAATTATTACTTCGCCAACGCATATTGTCCAACTTACCATGCTTATTGACTCACGAAAGAATCTTGTCCGTTTAATAATTCAAAACAATAAATGATATACACAACTAATAATAATTATATCAAGATTAAGAGTATAAGTACATTAAATGGACTAGAGAAATTATTTTATTAAGTCGGCATAAAATATTTATCTCTATTTGATATGTTCAATACATTCATGTAGTAGCACAAGAAGTTGGAATTAGACATTCCCACAATCAAGATAAATTATATTTAATCTTGTGTTGCAACCATTCTGATGGCTTGTCCAATTCCATTATTAGATTGTGAACATAAACTTTATGACTTATAAGAACCGATGATTTAATCTTCCGTGTATAAGCTAAACTCTATATACTAAATCACTTACTATATAAGCAATGGACACACAGACAAATATATGATCTATTTAAAATAAAACTTTATTGAATTGAATAAATAAATAAACAATTGTTTCATAAAGAATACTATAACAATAAGTATGGTTTATAGTATATCCTAACAAAATGTATATTATATATATATATATATATATATATATATATATATATATATATAAAAACTTAAATTTATTAACATGCAGTCAAAAATATGATGCTGCCATGACAAGCCCGAAGGTCGGCTGATCATTATGTGGCAGATGAGAAGGGAACAGTGAATGATGCAGTGAAAGGACCTTCATTTCAGTTTAAAGGGCAAGGACTAGAGGAACTAACTCAAAAGTTAGAGGAAGAAACAAGGCTCAACTATATTACTTTGTGTTTGCGCAACAAAATAAATGGAAATTTATGTCCTCTTAAGTTAGAATTACCACCCAACTACATATGTATTGGCGGTGTTTAAAAAAATTACATGCGCGATTAATGTTACATAATTAATTTATGGGTTTAACTTATAGATATTGTCAATGCAAAGAGTTTCTTTATTGTGTGTATTGTAAAATTTCTTGGCGTGATTTCTATCTTACTGTATTTAATTGACTAATTTCATTTATTATAGACTCGTTTTTTTTTTATAATTAAGGATTATATTAATCACCAAAGAGATTTCAATACAAAACCATAGTTCAGCGACTGCACAGCTGACTATCATATCTAGACTATATATCAACTATCTCTATAAGTATCCCTCTATTTACAAAAGATATTGCTGAAGTTGTTGCCTAATTTTGGGGGTTCCTCTAACATTACAAGTATACGCTATGTCCTTGAGTAGGTTGTCACTGCTACGGAAAACATTCTCAAAGATCCTCGCATTTCTTTCCAACCACAAAGCGTAGAATAATTCAGCTGCCACCATTTTGAATATGTTAGCCCTACTTGATTTTCCTTTAGCTTTACCAACAATCCACTGTATATACTGCTCCCAGTTCTGCATACTGGAGTCATCCTCTCTGATCCAGGAAAGTTTTTGATCCCTTTATTCTGTAGCAAATGAACAAGATTGGAAAAGATGGTCTCTGGTTTCCGGAGCTTGCTGGCACAGAACACATTTGTTATCCACATTCATACCCCAATGTAGTAGCCTATCCTTGGTTGGCAGCCTATCATGAAGCACCAACCACAAATGGAAGACAACCTTGGGCCTAGCATAGTTCTGAGCGGTTAGATTCTTCCATGGGACTCTCGAGAGTTGGTCAATCTGAAACAGATAGAGTTGCCTAATGGAGCATACTGGCATGTGCAGACTTTGGTGTTGTTGTAGGAGTCCACTTGCTGCAATTATCTTTCTTACCATCCAACTAGCTTGCTTGGGTATAGGAATGTTCTCCAGTTGCTGCTGCTTTATATAAACAGTGTGAATCCATTTGACCCACAGAGTGTCTTTCTTGTGAGCCAGATCCCAGCAAAGTTTAGCAATAGCTGCCTTATTCCACAAAAGGAGGTTTGTGAGGTTCAGCCCACCAGCTGACTTCGGCAAACACATTTTGTCCCAGGCAATGTAGCCCTTCTTAGAGATAACAACTGATCCAGACCAAATAAAACTTCAGCAGACTGCTTCAATAAGCTTTAGAATCTTTGTAGGGATAAGGAAGAGTTGTGCCCAGTACGCCTGTATACCAAAAACCACTGACTGTACCAATTGCATCCTCCCAACATATGACAACTTTCTAGCAGTCCATGAGGTGATCCTAGCAGTGATCCTATCTACCAGAGGTTGCCACTGAATCAAAGCCATCTTCTTGGTGGATAAAGGAATGCCCAAATATTTGAAAGGCAAATCTCCATACACATAACCTAGGTGATCAGTAATCTGCTGTTGAACTTCAGAACTAACCCCTCAAAATTATACTGAACTTTTGCTCAGATTAGCTTTCATCCCAGATGCTTTAGTGAACTGGGAGAACTACTTGAATATGGTAATGACAGGTTGACTTTCTCCTTTAAAAAGCAGAAGTAGGTCATCAGCAAAACTTATGTGAGTGATGCCCAGCCTTTTACAACCTGGATGGTACAAAAATTCTTGGTCTTTCTTCAGTTCAGCCAGAGATCTACTTAGATATTCCTTGACTATTGAAAATAGAAGTGGGGAGATTGGATCACCTTGTCTAAGGCCTTTAGCAGCTTTAAAAGGTTCAGTTGTTTCCCCATTAGTCATCACTGTATAGCTTACTGTTTGGACACATTCCATGATCCAGTTTGTGAATCTAGATGGAAAACCCAATGCTTCCATTACCTGTTGCAAGAAGATCCATTCGACAGAATCATAGGCCTTCTGCAGGTCAATTATGATCATGCATCTAGGAGTCACATGGGATTTGGATTAGTTTTTTATCAACTCATGGGCCAGGATAACATTGTCTGCGATCTTCCTGCCTGGGATGTGTTGAAACACATTCTCAAGGCACTAAATTAAACGTGTGTTCATATTTGTAGGTTTTGATAAATGACAAACGATGCGCAATTGACATATGACGAGGTCCAAGCACAAGCGCGCAAATGTCACGTAACGAAGTTCAAGCACAAGACAAACAAAGATCAAGATTAAACAAAGTTATACATGAGTCGCTTTTTAATTGTGATCTTGATCCGACAATTTAACTCAAGACTTGGCTTCTCTAAAAATATTTTTATCAAATCATGCATATTTAATTTAGAGCAAAATGATTTTTAAACATGCCTCTAAAATCTGGACAAAGATAATCGATTATGTACTTATGATAATCGATTATGTTAAGGCAGCTGCAAGACAATCGATTGTGTACCTTATGACAATCGATTGTGTTGAGGCAGTGTCCATCAGATGTTTGAAATCTGCATGACAATCGATTGTGTACCGTATGACAATCGATTGTGTTGAAACAGTGTCCATCAGATTTTTCAAAGCTACAAAATAATCGATTGTGAACCTTATGACAATCGATTGTGTTGAGGCAGTGTCTATCAGATTTTTCAAAGATACAAAATAATCTATTGTGAACCTTATGACAATCGATTGTGTTGAGGCAGTGTCTATTAGATTTTTCAAGACTGAAAAATAATCGATTGTCCATATAGCATAATCGATTATGTAAATGACCATTGCCAAAATATTTTCAAACTCCGTCAGATAATCGATTATAGGATTTTAATAATCGATTATTTGAAGTAAAATCTGAAAAAGATTTTTTGAACGTTGCCAAGTAATCGATTGTATATTTCTGATAATCGATTGTTTTAAGTAAAATCTGGAAATGATTTTTTGAACGTTGCCAGTAATCGATTATACGTCTTAGATAATCGATTATGCTGCGTAAAATCTGGGAATGATTTTTGGAACGATTGGAAAACAATCGATTGTGCCAATTAGACAATCGATTGTCGTAGCACAAAATCAGCAATTCTTAATTGGCAATTAGGCAAAGGTTATGCATGCTTCTGACACTATAAATACATCTTCAAATCAGTCTTCTAAAAACAACAACTTATCATATTATTGCTAAAGCTTGCATACTCTCTTATTCATCAATTTCTATTCATTACATAAGTTTTTGAGAGCCAAATTCTTGACGAAAGTTGTTGCGTTCTTGAGCGTATTTATTTTACTCATACCTACTCTTAAGGAGAGTCTTGTTTTCAGTGCAAAGTGTTTTTATACACTTGAAGGGAAGTGTTAATCCCTTGTATTGTAAGAAGGAACGTTGTGATTCCTTTGGTTGAAGTCTTGAAGTGTTGTATCTTCGAGCAAAGGTTGTTGAGGCTTGTGTGACTCAAGTTCTCAGTTTGTAACGGTTTGTTAAGCACCCGTAAGCTTAACGAAGTTAGTGGAAATCTCGAGAGAGTCTCTCGGGGACTGGAATAGCCACGGGTTGTGGTGAACCAGGATAACATCGGTGCGTTCGTTCTTTATTATTTACTTATCGCACTTATTTCATTCCTGCAATTTTTAAATTCCGCAAGTTTACGCTGTTTTTTATTATAACGCTATTCACCCCCTCCCCCCTCTAGAGTTAAGCGTATATTCTAACAATTGGTATCAGAGCCCAACTCTCTGAGAAACTTAACCGTTTGAGAGAAACAATCCATGGCTTCTACTCGTGATTCTTTTGCAGGAATAGGTGAAGGACAATGCTCCACCCGACCACCACTATTCGATGGCACAAACTATACGTACTGGAAGGAAAGGATGAGAATATTCATTCAATCGAATAATTTTCATCTGTGGAAGGTTATAATGAAGGGAGAACAAATTCCAACCAAAAAGGTTGAAAATGAATGGGTTCCAAAATCCGAAGATGAATACGATGCGGATGATATCCGAAAAGTGCAGAACAATGCTAACGCCATCAACTTATTATATTGTGCTGTAAACGCTGATGATTACAGAAAAATATCATGTTGCACAACGGCGAAGCAAATGTGGGATAAGCTGGAAATCACGTACGAAGGTACGGACCAGGTAAGAGAGGCTAAAGTTGATTTTCTAACCCATGCATATGAACTGTTTCACATGAAGGAAGGCGAAAGGGTCGATGACATGTTCGAACAATTTTCAAAAATCGTTAATGACTTACATGCTCTTATGAAGACCTTCACGGATAAGGAACTTGTCCAAAAAATTCTCCGAAGTCTCACTCCGGAATGGCGCTCCAAGGCCGACGCGATTCAAGAGTCTATTGGCATTTCAAATGTCACCATCGGCGGATTAAGAGGTAACCTTAAAACTTATGAATCTACTATACTTAACCCTCTTGTTAATGATCAAAGGAAACAAAGAATCGCCCTCAAGGCAAGCACAAGCCAACCTCAAAATAACGAGGATGGAGATAACGAGTTCGGACTCGTTATTAAGAGATTTCAAAAGTTCATGCGAAAAGAGTATGAACGAAAAGGCAAACAACAAGGAGATCAAGTAAAGTGCTATGGGTGCGGAGAAATCGGACACATTAAATCAAATTGCCCAAATGTCAAAAAGGAGAAGAAACCCTTCAAGAAACAACGAGCGTACATATCTTGGGGAGGCGACTCCGGAGACGAGTCGAGTGAGGAAGAAGAAGACTAAACCGCAAATCTCTGTCTCATGGCTCACGAAAACAATCAAGAAGAGGTATGTCAAATTTCTTCCAAAAACTTCTATTCTCTTGAGGAAATGCAAAATGCCTTTGATGAGTTGTATAGTGAATTCATTAAAGCCTCCAAAACTGTTAAAAACATTAAGGAAAATGCTTCTTTGAAAGAAAAAGATTTTGAAAAACAACTCTCTTTGAAAGAAATGGATTTGGAAAAACTGATTTTGGAAAATGAGAATTTGAAAGAAGAAAACAATTTTTTCGGCAAAAGAAGCGCCGACAAACCCGAGAGTGCTAGTAAAAATTGTACTTCTTGCATACATCTAAAAGATGAGGTAGAAAGACTTAAGGGCACCTTAGATAAGTTCAATTCTTCTCATATAAATTTGAATGAAGTTCTTGTTAATTTGAAATCGACCAAACATGGGATAGGTTTTAAAAACGAGCCTAAAGAAAAAGTTGAAGCCAAACCCCAACCACCTAAGGCTCAACCTAGGACAAATAAAACAAATGTTCATCCTAGAGATAACAATCCTAGAATCAACATGCATGCTAGACCAAACACTAGAAGAAACTTTGAACATTTTAGGACACCTAGAAATGGCCTTCAACCTAGAAATAACTATTCTAGAAATGATGCATATCCTAGACCAAACACTAGAAGAAACGTTGAACATTTTAGGACACCTAGAAATGGCTTTCAACCTAGAAATAACTATTCTAGAAATGCTGCATATCCTAGAACAAATAGTAGGAGAAATGATTTTCATGAAATGCGCAATAGTCATATTGTCGAAAATAGAGTAAACAAATTTCGTCCGTCCAACTACTATCAACCTAGACGAATGCATAATCCTAATGTCATTTGTCATTATTGCAATCGAATTGGACATATTGCTCCTTCTTGCTTCACTAGACATAGACACTTAACTGCATGTCAAGCACAACAGCATGTTACACCTAACTCTCAAGGACCCAAAACAGCTTGGGTACCAAAGATTCATTAATTTGTCTTGTAGGTATGTTTGAAGGGATCAAGTGTACTTTGGTACCTTGATAGTGGATGCTCCAAACACATGACCGGAGATGAATCCAAGTTCCTTCAACTAGAACACAAGGAAGGAGGAAGCGTTATTTTTGGAGATAACAACAAGGGAAAAATTATCGGCATTGGATCGGTCGGTAAGGATGAACCTTCTTCCATTAAGCATATATTGCTAGTTAAAGGTCTAAAATATAATCTCTTGAGCATAAGTCAATTATGTGACGAGGGAAATCTTGTTTTATTTGATTCGGATGAATGCTTAGTTTTTCGCCGTAGCGATTTTAAAATTATTCTTCGTGGTTTTAGAATGGATAACATCTATATGGTTGATCTCGAAAATTCTTCATCTGAGTATGTGAATTGTCTTATGAGCAAAGAAGATGATATGTGGTTATGGCATCGTAGAGTAGCTCACATCAACATGCATCTTTTAAACAAATTGGTTTCACAAAATTTAGTCATTGGTCTTCCAAATTTGAAATTTGAAAAAGACTCCATTTGTGACTCTTGTCAAAAAGGGAAGCAAACAAAAGCATCTTTTAAATCGAAAAATATTGTTTCAACTACTAGACCATTACAACTTCTTCACATGGACCTTTTTGGACCATCTCGCATTGAAAGTCTTGGTAGAAATCGTTATGCTTTTGTTATTGTTGATGATTATTCAAGATTTACATGGACACTATTTCTTGCTCATAAAAGTGAAGCTTTTCATAACTTTAAATGTTTTCTTAAACGTGTTCAAAATGAAAAGGACACAACCGTCACTTCAATAAGAAGTGATCATGGGGGAGAGTTCGATCACAATCTCTTCGCGGATTTTTGTGACGAACTCGGTATCGAGCACACCTTCTCTGCTCCACGCACACCACAACAAAATGGAGTGGTGGAAAGGAAAAATAGGTGTCTCGAAGAGATGGCTAGAACCATGCTCGATGAGGCTAAGATTCCCAAACATTTTTGGGCGGATGCCGTGAGTACCGCATGCTACGTTTTATACAGAGTAGTCATAAGGCGAATACTCATGAAAACTCCCTATGAACTCTACAAGGGAAGGAAACCAAATATCTCCCATCTTAGAGTATTCGGTTGTAAATGTTTTATTCATAACAATGGTAAAGATAATTTGGGAAAGTTTGATGCCAAATCCGATGAAGGAATTTTTATTGGTTATTCTTCATGTAGCAAAGCATATAGAGTATTCAATAATAGAACCGAAACTGTGGAGGAATCCCCTCATATTGTGTTTTTCGAAAATAATGCTCGCTTGGCGAGAAAGGATTCTGGTTTTGAACTTGCAGGTAGTTTAAACTCAATGAGTCCTCAAGACAAAGTACAAGAGGAAACTCCTAAGGAAATTCAAGATGAAATCTTGGAACAATTATCGGAGGAAGCGCCACAACTGGAAAAAGAAACGAAACTGCCTAACGCGTGGAGGACAATCAAAGACCATCCTCTCGAACAGGTAATTGGCGACATTGAACAACAGGTAAGTACTCGAAACACTCTTAAGAACACCTTAGGACATACTGCTTTCGTTTCTCCAATTGAACCTTCAACCATCTCCGAAGCAATTGGGGATGAATTTTGGACCTTGGCAATGCAAGAGGAGCTTAACCAATTCAAACGAAATGACGTTTGGGATTTGGTGCCAAGACCCGAAAATCATACCATAATTGGTACGAAATGGGTTTTTCGAAACAAACTAGATGAAAATGGCGTAATCACTAGAAATAAAGCTAGGCTTGTAGCAAAAGGCTATAATCAAGAAGAGGGAATTGACTATGAAGAAACATATGCACCCGTAGCAATGTTAGAAGCTATTCGTTTATTGCTTGCTTTTGCCTCTTCTATGAATTTCAATTTATATCAAATGGGTGTAAAAAGTGCTTTTCTAAATGGTGTTATTCAAGAAGAAGTTTATGTAGAACAACCCCCGGGCTTTGAAGATTTTAAATCTCCCAATCATGTTTTCAAACTTAAAAAGGCGCTTTATGGTCTCAAACAAGCTCCCCGAGCTTGGTATGAACGGTTGAGCAAATTTCTTTTGGAAAATGAATTCATTAGGGGAAAAGTTGACACCACTCTATTTGTTAAGCATAAAAACAATGATATTTTATTAGTTCAAATCTATGTGGATGATATTATTTTTGGTGCTACTAACAATGCTTTGTGCAAGGAATTTTCTGATTTAATGACAAGCGAATTTGAAATGTCTATGATGGGTGAGCTAACCTTCTTTTTGGGGCTGCAAGTAAAGCAAATGAAAGAAGGAACCTTCATTTTCCAAGCTAAATATTGCAAAGAATTGCTAAAACGATTTGAAATGAGCAACGCAAAAGCAATGGCCACTCCCATGAGCACATCCGACCATCTAGACAAAGACGAGAAAGGTAAGGAAGTCGACACCAAGAAGTATCGAGGTATGACTGGATCTCTCCTTTATCTTACTGCTAGTAGACCGGACATCATGTTTAGCGTGTGCTTATGCGCTCGTTATCAATCATGTCCTAAAGAGTCTCACCTAACTGCGATGAAACGGATATTGAAGTATCTTGTTGGTACTGTAAATGTGGGTCTATGGTACCCTAAAGGTTCTTCATGCCAACTTGTTGGCTATTCCGATTACGATTTCGCTGGATGCAAATTGGACCGCAAGAGCACTAGTGGCACTTGCCATTTGCTCGGTAGCTCTCTAGTTTCTTGGTTTAGCAAGAAACAAGTAAGTGTTGCGTTGTCCACAACCGAGGCTGAATATGTAGCCGTGAGGAGTTGTTGCGCTCAAATTCTTTGAATGAAACATCAACTCTTGGACTATGGCTTAAGTATCGATCATATCCCTCTTAGATGTGATAATACTAGCGCCATATGCTTGATGAAGAACTCCGTTCTTCATTCAAGAACAAAACACATTGAAATTAGGCATCATTTTATAAGAGATCACGTTCTCAAAGGTGATGTCGAAATTGAATTTGTTGAAACCAAAGATCAATTGGCCGACATCTTCACAAAACCTTTAGAGAAAGAGTCCTTCTTCCGAATTCGTAGTGAACTCGGGATTCACCCCATATTGATCTAAGTCATGCATTGCATTTTCCCTTTCACAAGATTACTAACTTGAGCGTCGGAGGCGTCTAACGTATTTTTGCAGGTATCGCCCTAAAAGCAGGGGGAATTATAAAGACTGGTGCAGAATAATCGATTCCTCTGCAGAATAATCGATTTCTCTTTAAGTAAATAATCGATTATGTTGACATTATTTGCTTTATTATCCCTTTTATGAAGTTGAAATTTTTTATTAATCAATAAACAAGTTATTTACCAATTTTTTTTGCTAATGTCAAAAGGGGGAAGAATAAGGGCTATGCACTTAATACTTATTGGCACAAATTGAGGGGGAATTCATATGTTGAGGGGGAACTAATTTCATATATATATATATATATATATATATATATATATACTTGTCTTGGATCGTCATTATGAATTACCTAATATGCATATCCCGATTAAGGTTTGCCATTATCAAAAAGGGGGAAATTGTTGAAACACGTTCTCAAGGCACTAAACTAAACGTGTGTTCATATTTGTAGGTTTTGATAAATGACAAACGATGCGCAATTGACATATGACGAGGTCCAAGCACAAGCGCGCAAATGTCACGTAACGAAGTTCAAGCACAAGACAAACAAAGATCAAGATTAAACAAAGTTATACATGAGTCGCTCTTTAATTGTGATCTTGATCCGACAATTTAACTCAAGACTTGGCTTCTCTCGTAAAAATATTTTTATCAAATCATGCATATTTAATTTAGAGCAAAATGATTTCTAAACATGCCTCTAAAATCTGGACAAAGATAATCGATTATGTACTTATGATAATCGATTATGTTAAGGCAGCTGCAAGACAATCGATTGTGTACCTTATGACAATCGATTGTGTTGAGGCAGTGTCCATCAGATGTTTGAAATCTGCATGACAATCGATTGTGTACCGTATGACAATCGATTGTGTTGAGACAGTGTCCATCAGATTTTTCAAAGCGACAAAATAATCGATTGTGAACCTTATGACAATCGATTGTGTTGAGGCAGTGTCTATCAGATTTTTCAAAGATACAAAATAATCGATTGTGAACCTTATGACAATCGATTGTGTTGAGGAAGTGCCTATTAGATTTTTCAAGGCTGAAAAATAATCGATTGTCCATATAGCATAATCGATTATGTAAATGACCATAATATTTTCAAACTCCGTCAGATAATCGATTATAGGATTTTAATAATCGATTGTTTGAAGTAAAATCTGAAAAAGATTTTTTGAACGTTGCCAAGTAATCGATTGTATATTTCTGATAATCGATTGTTTTAAGTAAAATCTGGAAATGATTTTTTGAACGTTGCCAGTAATCGATTATACGTCTTAGATAATCTATTATGCTACGTAAAATCTGGGAATGATTTTTGGAACGATTGGAAAACAATCGATTGTGCCAATTAGACAATCGATTGTCGTAGCACAAAATCAGCAATTCTTAATTGGCAATTAGGCAAAGGTTATGCATGCTTTTGATACTATAAATACATCTTCAAATCAGTCTTCTAAAAACAACAACTTATCATATTATTGCTAAAGCTTGCATACTCTCTTATTCATCAATTTCTATTCATTACATAAGTTTTTGAGAGCCAAATTCTTGACGAAAGTTGTTGCGTTCTTGAGCGTATTTATTTTACTCATATCTACTCTTAAGGAGAGTCTTGTTTTGAGTGCAAAGTGTTTTTATACACTTGAAGGGAAGTGTTAATCCCTTGTATTGTAAGAAGGAACGTTGTGATTCCTTTGGTTGAAGTCTTGAAGTGTTGTATCTTCGAGCAAAGGTTGTTGAGGCTTGTGTGACTCAAGTTCTCAGTTTGTAACGGTTTGCTAAGCACCCGTAAGCTTAACGAAGTTAGTGGAAATCTCGAGAGAGTCTCTCGGGGACTGGAATAGCCACGGGTTGTGGTGAACCAGGATAACATCGGTGCGTTCGTTCCTTATTATTTATTTATCGCACTTATTTCATTCCTGCAATTTTTAAATTCCGCAAGTTTACGCTGTTTTTTATTATAACGCTATTCACCCCCCCCCCCCTTCTAGCGTTAAGTGTATATTCTAACAGGATGAATCCTGCTTGGGCTTCACAAATGATGCTAGACATGATTTTCTGTATTCTGTTGGCTAATATCTTGGAAATTATTTTGTACAAAACTGAGCAGCATGCAATTGGTCTGTATTCTTTGACTGTTGTTGGGTTAGGGACTTTAGGGATCAAAGTGAGAGAGGCACAATTGACTGGTTTGTACATCTTGGTAGTCTGGAAGAAATCCTTGACTGCACCTATTATCTGCTTGCCAATGATGTTCCAAGCCTTCTTGAAAAACACTGTATTGTATCCATCAATTCCCGGGGCTTTGTCATCACCAATTGTCTTTAAACTTTCCAGAATCTCAAGTTCAGTAATATCAGAACTTAACTCCTTCTTCTGTTGATGTGTTAAGGTAGGGCCATTGGTCATATACACTCGGTTTATGGCTGGCATAGAAGCAGTTGTTGTGCTCATTAATGACTTATAGAAGTCATTGATCTCCTTTTTAATGTCATCTGGATTAGTAACCTTGAGACCACCAGCTATAACAAGCTCAATAATATGCTTGTGTTGATTTCTTTCCTTCAAGACAGCAAAGAAATACTTGTTGTTAGAGTCACCCAGTTGGATCCATTTTGCCCTGGACTTCTGTTGTAGCATACTTTCTTCAATAAAGGACCACTTTTCCAGCTTCATTGCTATTTCCTTCTCTTTAAGTTGCAACTCATCAGTATAAGCCAGTGCCATATGATTCTGGATGTCCTTCAACTCTTGTCTACTATGATCAATTCTCTGACTAATGTTCTTAAAATATTTAGTGTTTAAAGATTTTAAGGGTGCTTTCAGTGACTTGAGATTGGACCACACTAATTTCATAGAATACTGATTATTACTGTGCCAGTTGTCTTTGACCAGCTGATATAAGTCTTCAAGATTGGCCCAAGTATTGAAGAATCTGAAAGGAGTTTTCCTTTTCCTAGTAACTTCTGCCAGTGTAATCACCATAGGGTTACGATCAGAGATTAAGGGATGGTCATATACAGTTTGCACATGACTCCAGTTAATCATCCACTCATAATTGCCAAAGACTCAGTCCAGTCTACTATATACTCTATCACTGCATGTCTGCCTATTTGTCCAGGTGAAATATTCCCCTTTCCAGGGAAGTTCTGAAAGTCCAACCTGTTGTATAAAAAGAAAAAAATAGAGAAAACTTTACTAAATTACTACTAGCGCTTTAGTTTTAAAAAAACGAAAATATTTTGTAAAATATATTTATTTATTTTAAGTTTTACAAAAATAATAATTATTATTTTTAATTCAGCATTGACCTAATGGTCAAAGGACATAAGTGAACTAAAAAGGTGAATGGAGGGGTATTTTTAGCCCAATAGATGAATGAAGGGTATTTTAAATATTTTCTAATAGTTTATGAATATTTTGAACCATTTTCCATTAAAACTATCTTAGAAGATATTTGATACCCATTTTAGGGGTAGTCTAATTTGGATTCGACCCGAAAACTCTCATTTTAGGAGTAAAACACTCCCTACAAAAAAGGACTTTATTTTTAGTATATGAAGCTCAAACCTTTGAAGGGAAGCCTTAGCGTAACTGATAAAGTTGTTGTCATGTGACTAGGAGAACGGGTTCAAGCCGTGAAAATAGCTTCTTGTAAAAATGCAGGGTAAAATTGCGTACAACAGTTCCTTGTGATCCTATCCTTTTCTGGTTTTCGTACATAGCGGGAGTTTAATGTATCAGGCTGTCGTTTGAAGCTCAAATCTTTGATTATGAATAGAAGGGTTCTTACCACCAACCCCAACCGTCGGTGGTAATTATATTATAGAACTTTCTAGTGTAAAGTAGGATACACAAAATTACGTGTTATATGTCACTTAAAATAACTATACAGTACTCCCTCCAGTTCATAATAAGTGTCCAGTTTATGTGACGACCCAAAGGGGTCATCACTTGTTTCCTTACTTACTCTATGCTTTCGAGGTCTTGAAAACCTCATTTAGGGTTGCCTCAATTTGCATGCATAGTCCGGGCGCGTAGCCGGAAAGCTTATATGTGAAATTCTGTGAAAAATGCTAAATTTTTATATTAAAAAGGAATAGATTTGACTTTGGTTAATATTTTGGATAAATGGACCCGGACCCGTAATTTGGAAGTACCGGAGGGTCCGTAGGAAAATATGGGACTTGGGAGCATGCCCGGAATCGAATTCCGAGGTCCCAAGCCCGGATATGAATTTTTAAGTAAAATTTGCTTTCTGAAAATATTTGAAGAGAATTGAAGTGAAATATAATTTAAAAGTAATGGTATCGGACCCGTATTTTGATTCCGGCGCCTGGTACAAGTCTCATATATGTATTGAATCACTCCTGTAAAAGTTTGGTAAAAAACGGACATCGTTTGATGTGATCCGGACCCTAATGGAGAAATTTATGCTTAAAGGGGAGATTTGAGAAATATCATTGATCATGAGGTTCAATTCCATGTTCATGATGTTAAATTGGTGATTTGATCACACGAATATGTTCGTAAGATATTTTTGAGGCTGTGTATACATTTGGATTAGAGTTTTGAGGGCTCGGGTGAGCTTCGAGTAGGTTCCGGGATGCCTTAGGCTCAAAAAGAAAAAAAAGATCAGATGTTGTAGGTTCAGGAAATTGGCAAGTCTCTGAACCCTCTAGCACGGCCCACGAGAAAACGCGTGCGGCCGTGGAGGGGCCAGCGCAGCCGCAGTCACCTTTGTGCGGTTTGCGGTGGGTGCTACACGGCCGCGGTTGGCTTGGTGCGGTCCGCACTGGGCAATGATCTGCAAGACATTAACAAGCTTGTGTGACCGCGGTCCTTTTTGTGCAGTCTGCACAGGGAATCTTAGAGCAGTATAAATACACGTGAATTTCAGTTATTTTACACTTTTCAACACCCCAAAACATAAGAGGTAATTTCCAAACAATTCTTCTTCTAAAAAACGATTGGTAAGTGATTTCTAACTCATTTTCAATCATTAACATCTTTTAACATGATTTCAACTTCAAATCAAAGATATTCATGGGGAAATTGGGTGTTTTGGGTAGAACCTAGGTTTTCTAAAAAATTGAGGAGTTGGATCTCAATTTGAGGTCCGATTTCAAAACAAATCACATATTTGGATTCATGGAGGAATGGGTAACCGGGCTTTGGTCCGAACCTCGAGTTTCAACCACGTGAGCCAGGGGGCATTTTTGACCGTTTTGGGTAAAAACTTGGTAAAACTTATCTTCATGCATCGGGGTTGATTCACTTAGCATTTTTTAATGAGATTAAATAACTTATGACTATATTCGAGCAGATTAGTGGTGGAACCAAAGGGCAAAGCAATAGTTGAGGTTTGAGTGAAATTCAAGGCATCGCGTTAAGTGTTTTGTTTAACCCTAGCTTGAGGGAATAGTTGTGGAGTCTTAATTAATACTTGCTAATTGCCGAGTAAAATGTATAGGCGTGGTGACGAGTATATATACATTAGTGTCTAGCATGACCGTGAGTCTTTGTATTGCGAATATTCTGATTTTATTGTAACTCCCACGCTTAATTGACGATTTCTATATGTTGTAAAGAGCATGTGGAAATTGTGAACTTTAAACTCCGAGGAGCATTGGCTTGAGAATATAGGTTGTGAAGGCATATGAAATAATAAAATCTTTGGAGCATTGGCTCACGTGATAATGTGAACTATGAGATGAAAATGAAAGAAAGAAGAGTAGTTATTGGTTATTTCCTTGCCCGGACGCTTTGTTGTTTTGTCGATATCCTCCCTTACCGGGACGTATATACTTGCAATGCTGAGTTTCCTTGCTGGGATAGTATAAATTATGGTTAATCCCTTGCCGAGACTGTTTTCATGATCAATGTAAGTTGTGTATTTAGATATTATATTGGATCGGGTTGCACGTAGCAACATGTATTACATTGGATCGGGTTGCACGCCGCAACAGATGTTATATTGGATCGGGTTACAAGCCGCAATAGATGTTGTATTGGATCGGGTTGCACGTCGCAACAACTATATATACATTGGATGGAATTGCACGCCGCAATGGAGTTAATTAATAAGGGATCGTGTTGCGCGCGGCAACAATAGTGTTATTGAATTGTTGTTGATGCTGTAATGTTCTTTCATTTATCTATTGGGTTTCTGTTAGGTTGATCTTGTTCCCCAAAGCATGTATCCCCCCTCCCTTATAATTGCTCATTACCTGTTTACTTTTCTACAATATAATTACGTAACTGCACAGGTCTATATGGTAGTCTGGTCTAGCCTCGTCACTATTTAGCAGGGGTTAGACTAGGCACTTACTAGCATATGGGATCGCTTGTGCTGATGCTACACCCTATGCTATTTTGCACAGATCCAGGTGCCGAAGCATCATTTGAGAAGTAGTATTAGATTGGGAGCCAGTCTTCAGTCCAGCGAGACACCGAGGTAGCCCTGCAGGCGTCCGCTTGCCCGAAGTCTCCTTTATCCTTTATTTTAGTCTGTTATCTCTTTGTTTTCGAGACAAACAGTTGTATTTTCTTTCAGACGATTGTATTTAGCACTCTTAGTGATTTGTGAGTATCGCGACACCAGTCTTGGGTAGAGGCATATATTGAATATTCCGCAGTTCGATTCAGTTTTCTATAATTAAGACTTCTGTTTATTATTTAATATTGATGTTTAATATTATTGCCAATAATTGTTAAAAAAGGATTATATTATTAACGAAAAGTAATTAAATCTTGCTTGCATATCTCCCATTAGTAGGCTCCATCACGACTCCCGAGGGTGGAAAATCCGGGGCGTGACAAGTTGGTCAAAGCTCTAGGTTGCATAGGTCTCACAACTCACAGACAAGCTTAGTAGAGTCTGAGGGATTGGTATAGAGACATCTGTATTTATCCCCCTGAGGCTACAGAGTTAGGAAAATTTCACATCTATTCTTCCTTGTCGTGCGTATTGGTTTCTCAGTGCTAATTGAAACTCTACTATGTTCTTTCGCAGATGGCGAGAACACACATTTCCTCATCTTCTGATCAGCATACCGAGCCCCAAGCAGCTCCTACTAGGGACAAAGGGCGAGGCCGAGGTCGTGTTAGAGGCCGAGGTAGGGGCAAAGCTCAGCCCCGAGTAGCAGCACCAGTGGCGGAGCTGGATATTTCTTAGCCTAGTCGGGTGTTAGCTTGCACAATCGCTCGTTCTGCATTATTGGAGCATATCCATGATCGACAATTTGATAATCCCCACTTGTGCGTCCTTAGAGACGCGGTGCAGCGTAGAGGTGCCAAGCAGGTTACATTAGATGCCGATGGAGTCTTGATATTGCAGGGGCGAGTTTGTGTGCCCAATGTGGATGGGCTTCGAGAGTTGATTTTAGAAGAGTCCCGTAGTTCTCGGTACATTATTCATCCGGGTGCCATGAAGATGTATCAGGATTTGCGGCAACATTATTGGTGGCGTAGAATGGAGAAGGATATCACAGCATATGTGGCTCGTTATTTGGATTGTCAGTAGGTTAAGTACAAGCATCAGAGCCTAATGGTTTATTCTAGAGGATTGAGCTTCCCGAGTGGAAGTGAGAGAGGATCACTATGGACTTTGTTACTAGACTTCCGTCGACTTGGAAGAAACTCGATGAAGTCGGGGTCATTGTTGATAGGGTGACCAAGTCAGCGCATTTTATTCATGTGGCAGTCTCCTATTTTTCTAAGAGGTTAGCTGAGATCTATATTCGGGATATTGTTCGCCTCCATGGTGTGCCCGTATCTATCAATTCGGACCGGGGTATGAAGTTTACCTCGCGCTTATGGAGAGTAGTTAAGCGAGAGTTAGGCATACTGGTTGAGTTGAGCATAGTATTTCATCCCCAGACGGACGGTTAGTCCGAGAGGACTATTCAGATATTGGAGGGTATGCTCTGAGCTTGTGTTATTGACATTGGAGGTTTATGTGATCAGTTATTGCCTTTAGCGAAATTTGCCTACAATAACAGCTACCAGTCGAGAATTCGGATGGCTCCTTATGAGGCTTTATATGGTAGACGGTGTCGATCTCTAGTTGGGTGGTTTGAGCTGGGAGAGGCTCGGTTGTTAGTACAGATTTAGTTCAGGAGGCCTTGGACAAGGTCAGGATCATTCAAGATAGGCTTCGTACAGCTCAGTCCAGGAAAAAGAGCTATGGAGATCATAAGGTTCAACATGTGGCTTTCATGGTTGGTGAGCAGGTATTGCTCCGAGTGTCGCCTATGAAGGGCGTGATGAGATTTTAGGAAGAAGGGCAAGCTTAGACCTAGATTCATTGGTCCATTTGAGATTCTTGATCGAGTGGGAGAGGTGGCTTATAGACTTGTATTTCCACCTAGCTTATCAGCCGTGCATCCAGTTATTCATGTATCCATGCTTTGGAGGTATCACGGCGATCCAGCCCACGTGTTAGGTTTCAGCACTGTCCAGTTGGACAAGAACTTGTCATACGAGGAAAAGCTGGTAGCTATTTTGGACCTGCAGGTTTGTCAGTAGAGATCTAAGAGTTTTCCTTCTGTGCGCGTTTAGTGGAGAGATCAGCCTCCTGAAGTATCGACCTGGAGTCCGAGTCTGATATGCGGAGTCGTTATCCTCATCTTTTCCCCGACTCGGGTACTTCTTTCTTTTGTCTATTCGAGGACGAACAGTTATTTTAGAGGTGGAGAATGTGACTACCCAAAGGGGTCATCACTTGTTTCCTTACTCACTCTGTGCTTCCGAGGTCTTGAAAACCTCATTTAGGGTCGCCTCAATTTGTGTGTGCAGTACGGGTGCGTAGCCGGAAAGCTTATATGTGAAATTCTGTGAAATATGCTAAATTCTGATATTAAAAATGAATAGATTTAACATTGGTCAACATTTTGGGTAAACAGACCTGGACCATGATTTGGCGATCCCGGAGGGTCCATAGGAAGATATGGGACTGGGGCGCATGCCCGGAATCGAATTTCGAGGTCCCAAGCCCGAGATATGAATTTTAAGTGAAATTTGCTTTCTAGAAATGTTTGAAGAGAATTGAAGTGAAATCTAATTTGAAAGTAATGGTATCGGGTTCGTATTTTGGTTTCGGCATCCGGTACAAGTCTCATATATGTTTTGAATCACTCATGTAAAATTTTGATTAAAAACGGACGTCGTTTGACGCGATCCAGACCCTAATGGGGAATTTATGCTTAAAATGGAGATTTGAGAAATTTCATTGATCTTGAGGTTCAATTCCATGTTCATGATGTTATATTGGTGATTTGATCATACGAATATGTTCGTAAGATATTTTTGAGGTTGTGTGTATACTTGGATTAGAGTTTTAACGACTCGGGTGAGCTTCGAGTAGGTTCTAAGATGCCTTAGGCTAAAAAAATCAGATGTTGCAGGTTCAGGAAATTGGCAAGTATCTGAACCCTCTAGCATGGCCCGCGAAAAAACGCGTGCAGCCGCGGAGGGGCCAACACATCCACGGTTGCCTTTATGCGGTCCACGGTGTGTGCTGCGTGGCTGAGGTCGGCTTGGTGCGGTCCACACTGGGCAATGATTCGCAGGCCTTTAGCAAGCATGTGCGGCCGCGGTCCGCACAGGAAACCTCTACAGGATATAAATACACGTGAATTTTTGTTATTTTACACTTTTCAAAATCCCAAAACAGGAGAGACGATTTTCCAAACTACTCTTCTTCTCCAAAACGATTGGTAAGTGCTTTCTAACTCATTTTCTTTACTCCTTAACACCTTTTAACATGGTTTTAGCTTCAATTCAAAGATTTTCATGGGTAAATTGGGTGTTTTGGGTAGAACCTAGGTTTTCTAAATAATTGGCTGGACCTTAATTTGAGGTCCGATTTCAAAATAAATCACATATTTAGATTCATAGGGGAATGAGTAACCGGTTTTGGTTCGAACCTCGAGTTTCGACCGTGTGGGCTCGGGGGCATTTTTCACCTTTTTGGGTAAAAACTTTGTAAAACTTATTTTCATGCATCGGGGTTGATTCACTTAGAATTTTTTGATGAGATTAAATAACTTATGACTAGATTCGAGCGGATTGGTGGTGGAACCAAGGGACAAAGCAATAGTTGAGGTTTGGATGGAATTCAAGGCATCGAGGTAAGTGTTTGGTTTAACCCTAGCTTGAGGGAATAGGTATGGAGTCTTAATTGCTACTTGCTAATTGTCGAGTACAATGTATAAGCATGGTGACAAGTATCTATACATTAGTGTCTAGCATGACCGTGAGTCTTTGTATTACAAATATTTTGATTTTGTTGTAACTCCCATCTTAATTGACGATTTCTATATGTTGTAAAGAGCATGTGAAGGGAAATTGTGAACTTTAAACTCTGAGGAGCTTTAGCTCGAGTTGAAATACAGGTTGTGAAGGCATACGAAATAATTAAATCTTTGGAGCACTGGCTCACGTGATAATGTGAACTATGAGATGAAAATGAAAGAAAGAAAAGAAGTTATTGGTTATTTCCTTCCCCGGACGCTTGTTGTTTTGTCGATATCCTCCCTTACCGGGACGTATATACTTGCAATGTTGAGTTCCCTTACCGGGATAGTATAAATGATGGTTAATCCCTTGCCAGGACCGTTGTTATGATCAATGTAAGTTGTGTATTTAGATATTATATTGGATCGGGTTGCACACCACAACATGTATTATATTGGATCGGGTTGCACGCTGCAACAGATGTTATATTGGATCGGGTTACACGCTGCAATAGATATTGTATTGGATCAGGTTGCACGCCGCAACAGCTATATATACATTTGATCGGATTACACGCCGTAATGGAGTTAATTAATAAGGGATCGGGTTGCGCGCGGCAACAATAGTGTTTATTGAATTGTTGTTGATGTTGTATTGTTCTTTCATATATCTATTGTGTTTCTATTAGGTTGATCTTGTTCCCCGAAGCATGCATCCCCCCTTCCTTATAACTGCTCGTTACCTGTTTACTTTTCTGCAATATATATTACGTAACCGCACAAGTTTATATGGTAGTCCGGTCTAGTCTCATCACTACTTCGTCGGGTTTAGACTAGGCACTTACCAACACATGGGGTCGGTTGTGCTGATGCTACACTCTGTGCTATTTTCCGCAGATCCAGGTGCCGGAGCAACATTTGAGCAGCAATATTAGATTGGGAGCCAACCCTCAGTCCATTGAGACACCGAGGTAGCCTTGCAAGCATCCGCAGGCCCGGCGTCTCCTCTATCTTTTATTTTAGTCTGTTATCTCTTTTTTTTCGAGACAAACAATTGTATTTTCTTTGTATTTAGCACTCTTAATAGTTCGTGAGTATTGTGACACCAGTCTTGGGTAGAGGCATATATTGAATATTTCGCATTTTGATTCAGTTTTATATAATTAAGACTTCCGCTTATTATTTAATTTGGATGTTTTATATTATTGCCAATAACTGTTAAAAAGGGATTATGTTATTAACGGAAAGTAGATAAATATGATTTACCTAGCTCCCATTAGTTTGCGATATTACGACTCCCGAGGGTGGGAAATCAGGAGCATGACAACTTTTTTATGGTTCAAAATAAGTGTCAAGTTATGTATTCAAGAAAAAAATCAATTTATTTTTACAAAATAGCCCATATGTGCATATCACTAAAAAGTTTTTTTACTCCTCATATTTAATATTTAGTTAGGGGTAGTTTAGTAAACTAGATTTTTTATATAGAATTTGATATTTTTTAATAAGTGTGCTAAAAATAAATTAGACACTTATTGTGAATGGGAAGAAATATTAATATAGAGGGGTTAAACTCTACGCATTAGTAAATCAAACTTGAAAGCCATGAGAACATGTCTGGACGGGCCCTACGAAAAGTTCCATCACTTTCTTTTCCATCAAAAGTTCCATCATTATGAAGAAGTAAATATGGAAGTTTGTTCGACTAATTATGCGGTTTCATAGGCATTACGCTTTAAAGGTTTCCGTCTTTTATTTTTAAGGAATATAATTTTTTCCCATTGAAGTTCAGATTTATTCGAAATCGCTGCGTGTGAGTTTTATTAAAGAGAAAGCGCTTTTTATCAAAAATTTTTATTTCTGTAAACTCAAAACCTGTCATATTTAATTCGAGCAATCCTATATCCATTCTATCACACGCTTGATGGTAGGGGCGGAGCTAGCGTGGCCGAAACAGGTTCAGTCGAACCCAATAGCTTTGATTCGAACTTTGTATCTATCTTAAAATTTTTACTGAATATGCATATATTATTTAATTCAATTTTAAATGATTAGAATTTTAAATCTATACGCTTGAAATTCTAACTTCGCCTCTATTTGATGGCGCGGGATACATATATACATCTTCTGAAATAATAGAGGAATATACTTATTGAAAGAAAAAGTAAAATAGGGATATACTTATTGAAAGAAAAAGTAAAATAGGGATATACTTTGTATCATCTTATTTTGCGAAAGCATGAATCAGCAAGGTAACAAGGTGAGAGAAGAAAGACAAATGCATGATTTTCCTTGTAGGACTATGGATTTATGCTCATTGGTCAGTGCCTTAAAATTTGATCTTAATTATATTAGTGTAATACTACCGCTGGTCATATTATTTGTCCTTTTAAACTGATATTATTATAAAATATTGAATGTTCTAGCAAAACAAAAGAAAATTTTATTTTTTCAAAGTTCACTCTTAATATTTCAAATAGCGAAACATTTATTTTGATATTAAAAATAGATAAAAGGAAAGTAATAATAAAAACTCTTATAATTAACGTTATTGTTTATCCCAAAATACGAGTAACAATTAAATTTGTTTGCGGTTTTAAAGATATGTGATTTAATCAAATACTAACTAATAACCAATAAATCAAACGTATAAATTAAAGAAGCAAGTTGACTCAAACCAGTGCTTAAGCAAGTCTCAACCTCGAGTTATGATGGCCCCGTGGTAGGTAAAAAAGAACAGTAAAGTAAGGACAATAAAGTTAAGAAATAATTGTGATAAGTAATGAGCAAGAAAGTAAGAGAGTATATTCTTTTGTCAATGACTGATGACTGGTGTCCCTTTATATAGTAGGGAACCCTAAATAAAGTACATTCCCATTTACAGTAAGGAATCTTATTGGGACAGATATCTAACCGCCTAGTACAAATTCATACTAATTCGCACAAATCTATTCTGGAATTTACGCCATGATCTTAGGGCCACCGCGGGAATTCTGTTATAAAACCATAATGGTATTATCTCGAGGAGGTCATACTTGGACTCGATGTTCATCGAGCACTTCGATCTTCGAAGCTTGCACTCTGCCATCGGGCTCGCGCCTGGTCTATGTCGATCTTGCCCTCGAAATGTCCCTCAAGCCTATGAAATCGGACATACCTGATATTGACCGCATACATACCTTTCTTAGTTAAGATGATAAGAAACGATTTGATCCTCAATCCGCTGATGCCACGATCATGATGTTAATCTCGTGATGTCAGCGACAGAAGTGATTGAAAGGTCGCATCTGCATAGTTCCTAAGGCCATTAATTGAAAGTGGTTGATGGTCGGCCATTAGCTTCCCCAAACTGTTGAAGCGGCCACTATAAATAGGTAAATTTCACAACTTTTTCAATCTTTATTTCTCAAAACCTTACTAGTTTCTTCATCTTCTCTGAGTCCATTCTTTCTTCAACAACATCAACTTCTTCTCTTATTCTGAGTTTCTCAACAGCAATGGCCAAAACATCTAAAATCTTTCCTTAGAAGGAAAAATCCTCCTGATCATCGCGGTCGGCTGGAGGTAAAACATCGGTGCCACCTCGTATCAAGGAGTGTATTCCTTGACCATGCGAGCTATCTTCAGATTTAAAAATTGATAAGCCTTCATCGGTCCCAGGCTGATACGAACCCAGGTGTCGATACATCTGCTCGATAACTGAGAACGATCTAAAGCAGGTGAAAAAGAATTGTAATTAGGGGGATAAAGAGGTGGTGATTCCTTTCCCCGAAGAGGACATCACTACTCATGTGGAAAGATATTTAAGCGGGTATGCTTATCCTTTCACACTAGGTCTAATAAATTTGGCACCGAGTCCAATGGATCCAGTCATTCACGATTTCTGTCACCAATATGGGGTGACCATTGGCTAGATCTATCCTTCTTTCTAGTGTATCGTCAATATGCTCAGGTGCTTCTCGAGTAAGGTCAAGGGGATGTCTTTTACAATCGATCACCTGATCAGGCTATAAAGCCCTCGCCTCCACCGAGGCGGTTTGATATAGCACTAGCATCGATCACCGAAGGCGCTATTCTCTAGAATCAACGAGGACAAGGACCGAAGATGGATGGGTCGGTTTGTACGAGTCAAGACCTCTAACTTAATTACTGCTGAAAGGATGCCACTCCCTGAGGAGTGGAATATGAAACGTAAGTATAGCCCTATTGATGATGTTTACTACTTTGCTTTATCTATTTCCCCTTAGATCTAATTTCTTTCCGATGGCGCAACTTCACCTTAGTTTCCTAGTGCGATTTCAGACCTTTGCAGGTTGGATTCGACAACTAGCCTCCACTTCTTCTCATGCAGAACGATGTTGGTATGATTTGGCCAAGGGTCGGTGGGAAGCTAAAAACTATGTTGAGTTCCCTTGCTTATATGTTGATGTTTCTCTAAAAAATACTTATTTTCCCTTTATGCAGTCCTTTGAGACACAATTGTTATGAGGCCGCCCCTTCCCGGTGAAGTGGAAATCCTGAATCCAGCTAAGGAGAAGAAAAGAAAAAGGACTTCGCCAATAAGTTCCCCGAAGCCCAAGAACAATAAGGCTCAAAAGCCTATGGCCGATCCTATAGCCCTATATGCAAAAGGTCCAACACCATCTGGGCGATGAGGAAGAAGGAGAGATGATGACTGCTTGTTGGTAGCTCAAGAGGGGGAGCACTAAAGCTTCGAAGATTTCTGAACTAGAAATGGACGATGCGGTTTAATCCCGAATCAAAGAAATGTCGGAGAGAAGCTCGAGCAGAATTCCCGAGCTATCGGGCAGAAAAAGTGCACCTCGTCTTGGAGGACATCTAGCGGATGAGCCCGAAGAACCTAATTTTGAGGCCCCCTAAAGAGAGGCAAATGATACAAGTGAATCACTTGGGATAATTAACGTAGATGAATCACCGCCTAACCCTGTGTTCTCATTAGGGCAGTTTCGAGATGTCCGGTCCATGAAGACTCCCGATGTAGGGACGACCCATGAAGGGGATATATTTTTCGGGAATGCTTTGCGAGGGTCGAGGATGGTCCCGACCTAGATGCTTTGATTATTTTTTACAAGGCTCGGTGTCATTTTAAGCAAGTAAAGTTTTGCTTCCATAAGTATGCTCGTTCTTTATTATCGTTTTTCTGAGCCTAACTTCTTTTCTTTGTGTGGAGGTTGTGATGCTCCATCGACAAGCATTCTCCAAGTCTCGAGACGAGCTTTCCTGATGTGAGGCTGGAATCAAGAAGCTTGTGGAAGAGAGGGATGGCCTCAAAATCCTCTACGTTAAAAAAGAGGAGGAGATTAGGGGCTTACGAGCCGACTTGAGGCGGATGCATTTGTGGCCTCTTATCGAGCTGATGCCGAGGCTTCCAATATTCAGGCATGAGATCACTATCGTTGCTAAAGTAAAATTTCCGTGTGCTATCAATCTGCAAGGCAACAATCTCGGAGAGAAACACTCGAGGAAGTGCATGCTCGTGGCTTCTCAGCAAATATTGAAAATACAAAGTTTTTGGAGAATACGGCTGTCGCTTTACTCTCCAATGATGAAGACTTCTCTATTGGATTCGAGAGCGGAGGAGATGAGGATGAAGTCTCCATGAAAGAGGTTCCTGAGGATGTATCTTCCAAAGTAGACTAGGCTCTTAGGATTTTTTCCTTTTTATTTTGTGTAAGGCTCCATGTGGGAATTGTAGATATTCTTCATGTATATAAAGAATTCCTCTCCTTTCCGCTTTGTCTTTGATTTGCTGTAAAGGTTGCTTCATTTTTGTTTTGTGAAGAATTAGTTTTTGATGTCGTAACTTCAATAATTGAGTGAGCATCGGCTCAGACTCAGAGTAAAATAAACCCTTAGGTTTTTTTAGCAATTGATGGGATATCTCATGATAGAATACCTCTTAAGTTTTTTTGGTGAATCCTCGAGCTATGCTTAAGTTGACTTTGTGCGAGGTTGGGATGGTGGGACCCTTAGGTCCGAGTTGAGTGAGAACAAAGTCTTGAACTTTGAATGTTTTAACCCTTAGGTTCTTTTAGACTGGGCCGGTATGGCTTTTAGAAGATGAATATTATTTTCCTTTTTTGTCTTAAAAGACTTATTAAAATTGCTTTATGTTTATGCCTTTGCATGCATCTTTTACCCATTGGGTTTTTCGAGGGTTTAATGTCAATCAGACACCTTTATTTTTAGTGCCTTAACACAAGTTTGTATTTGAATAATTCGATACCTCGTAAGGTTTTTCGAGGGCTGATTTTATTGAAGCCCCTTGATTATTTTTCCGAGGTTAGCCTTTATTTAACCGATTTTCATAGAATGTGAAGGCCTATTTTTTTGCGGGATTCGGACGTCTTCGAGCCGCGTTATTTTGGCAGTAGCCTTTAGTATGATCGTATCCTTCGGGTATATCTCTTGAACTCTTTTCCTAAAAATATTTTGAACTTGTACGAAATGTCAGTCCCCGAGTTTGATGTCCTTAGCCTTTTTGTCGAGGGATGTCTTTTTTACGTCTTACAAATTCGAGTTTAGACGTGTTGACTGTCGATGATAATCCCCGAGTATTCGAGGTGCATTTGCATTTTGGCCCTTGATTCATTTCTCACAGAATCACAAGTATGGAGTTCGTATAGTAGCAAATTTCTTTGAGACACAAAGTGTTTGATATATAAAGAATGCTTCTTTGAAGAATTCATACATGCATACATGTTTTGCCATCGGGGCTATCCTATTATATATGGACACGGTTCATCTGACCGTTTAGCCCATTACAATGTTTTCCTATCGAGACCCTCTTTAACATGAAGTATTTTCCTCGAAAATATAGACTCCGAGGGTGATGCCCTCTAATATTCGAGGTTGATTGAAAAGAAGCCTTAGATACTATTGAATTTTCCTTAGGTAGCACATAATTGTTTCCTCGTTATAAACATCACCGGAAAAATCCATTTGGGATAAAACCCGATCTAAGGAAAAAAGAGTGCAACACATGCTTTAAAAC